>CM051523.1:70256054-80256054 GCA_028017165.1 Herpetospermum pedunculosum | reverse complement strand
TGTTCTTAAACTCGATTCCAATCACCCTGTTCCTCAAATCACTCAAGATCAGGTGCTCGTCAAGGTTCATGCTGCATCTCTGAACCCGATCGATTACAAGAGAATCCATGGAATTTTAAAAGCTTTTAACTATTCCCCTCCGGTGAGCTGCTCTCTCTCTCTCTCTCTCTTAAATTTCACTTGGGTTTCATTTCTTTGATCTGAACTTTTCTGGGTCTGTTCTTGATTTTGCATATATGAAATGAAACCATCAGTTCTGTGTTATGGTCTTTTTCATGAGTATTGGAAAATGGAGGAGGATTTTGTGTACTTCTTTCTGGCATTTCTTATATCTGTGGATTAGAATAGGAGTTTTTTAGCTGATAAATCTGATCTTGAAGAAATTCATCTAACTCCCTAGATGCAAACATAGTCCACATACATAAGTGAGAATAGCTTGGTATATATGGAATGAGATATCATGCCTGAGCATAGCCCGATTGGAGGATTAAATCCCCATTCTTTGTACTCGACAAAGAAAAAAGTAGATAAAATCATACTGTCCTGTTGAACCATAAAAGAAAATACAGAATAAATCAGGAATACTGTTTACATTGTCTTGTACGAGAATCTGGATCGAATATTATTCATGGTGGATGATTAACTATTGCACCGGAGGAAAAATCAGGGTGGCTTTTTGAGATGACTTTGTCTGTGTAATTGCTTATATCTCATGAGATTTGGGGGAAGCTTCACTGACATGTAACCTTTTCTTCTTTCTTTAATTGATTTGTTCATACAGTCAGTACCTGGCTATGATGTTGCTGGTGTGGTTGTGAAGGTGGGAAGTGAGGTGAAGAAGTTCAAGGTAGGAGATGAGGTATATGGAGATATAAATAACAAAGCACTGGATAAGCCAAAAAATGTTGGCACTTTGGCAGAATACACTGCCACAGAAGAGAAAGTTTTGGCTTTGAAACCTAAGAATCTGAGTTTCGTAGAGGCTGCTAGCCTTCCCCTTGCCATCGAAACTGCCTATGAAGGTCTTGAACGAGTTGGGTTTTCCGCTGGAAAATCAATTATAGTCTTGGGAGGGGCCGGGGGAGTCGGAGCCCATGTTATACAGGTAAATGATGGTTGTGCTACTGCTACATTCATTATTTTGTATCAGTTGTTCCTGGTGACACTCATAATTGGAGTACAGAAATTGTGTACTAAGTTTTGTTTTTCTTCATTGTTGGCTAATGCGATCTTGATATTTCTGTATGGAGCAGCTTGCAAAACATGTGTTTGGTGCATCAAGAATAGTTGCTACTGCAAGCACACCAAAACAGGACTTCTTGAGGATCTTGGGAGTTGATCAGCCTATTGATTACACAAAGGAAAACTTTGAAGACCTTCCTGAGAAATTCGATGTGGTCTACGATGCAGTTGGTAACGTCCTTGTCTAACTGTTCTTGGAGAAATAATCTGTCATTTTCTTTGTATTTGTATTTGTCACTTGATTGTCGATGGTACAGTGTTTTTAAGAGTGAAGTCTTGATCTAAAAACTGCAGGTCAGCCTGATAAAGCCGTTAAGGCGATGAAGGAAGGCGGGAAAATCGTGAGCATCGCCGCACCAATTGCAGAATTCCCGGATGCTTTCTTCCTTCTCACTTCAGATTCTGTCATGTTGGAGAAACTAAATCCTTATCTGGAAAGTGGGAAGGTGAAGCCGATCATCGACCCCAAATCTCCATTCCCATTTTCCAACATTCTCGAGGCATTCGCCTATCTCGAAACTTCCAGAGCTACTGGAAAAATCATGGTTCATCCCATTCCTTAGAGGAAAGTTTTTGATCAGTTTTCTGTCATATGTACTGGAGAATCCTTGTTGTGTTTGAGAATAAGTTGTGTAAAATCTGCACACTCTGTTTCTTGTTCTTCCTGCTTTGTACGCTGCTCTGCTCTCCTTAAATAATGTACATTATTGTGGTATTGCTGCTTTGGAGATGGAAAGAAATATCTTTTGGCATATATCTTTTGGCATTTCATCAACAGGCACCTTAATCTTGTGTAATGATCAAAGTGTTGATCAAGTATGCACTATTTTGTTAATGTGGTGGGAGTGGCTCACCAAGCAATGTGTCCACACAACAATTATGAGTGAAGGGAGTTAAATGTGGGACAAATTGCATTCCTAAGAGTCATTGCGGGCACACTATTGAAAGTGAAAGAAGGTATTTTTAGGTAGGGTAAAAAGTTGGTGTGCGACTCGTGCAGTTGTTTTTTATTTAACAACATCCGGGGTGAAAGATTGGAATATCTATCTTCTTAGTCGATGATATATTATCTAGATTGGAATATCTGGCTTAGTTGATACATATCTTTCATATGTATTTCCTGTCCAAAACAACATTTAGCTTTAGCTATGTTTTGCTTTTTAGTCAAAACAATATTTAAAGTTCATGACATTGAAGTAATGTGGTCACTAAAATAAAAACATTATCCTGTTCAAACCTAATTGAACCACATTTTTATGAACATCTGCAATAGAGATTCCAACGTTTAGTGGATAATAATTAAATCCTTGATGGCGATAGAGATATTCAGTTGAAAGTCGTCGATCCAGTTTCGTTCACAGGCTGTTCGAAAGATATTGAAATTGAATCGAAAAAGAAAACGTTTTCAATTTCAGAATCAAATTCAAGCAAATTTAAAGCAATTTCATTCAATTCCAATACTAACCCAAAAGATTTCTTCCTCCATCAATGGCTGCTTCTTCATCTTCCCCAATCCCCACCACCATGAAAGCTTGGGTTTACCATAACTACGGCAACACCGCCGATGTTCTAAAACTCGAATCGAACTATCCTGTTCCTCAAATCAACCAAAATCAGGTTCTAATTAAGGTCGTCGCTTCGTCTCTGAACCCAATCGATTACAAGAGAATGCACGGTTATTTCAGAGGCGTCGATTCTCCTCCGCCGGTGAAATCTGAAAACCCTAATTTTCGAATTTTGTTCTTCTTCGATTCAATTGCGCCAATTGCGTATCGGAATCTGAAATTTTGTGGATGCAGACAATTCCAGGGTACGATGTAGCGGGAGTGGTGGTGAAGGTGGGAAGTGAGGTGAAGAAGTTCAAGGAAGGGGATGAAGTGTACGGAGATTTGAATGCGAAAGGGGTTGATACGCCGACGAATTTCGGGTCTTTGGCGGAATATACTGCTGTAGAAGAGAAGGTTTTGGCTCATAAACCTGAGAATCTGAGTTTTGCAGAGGCTGCTAGCCTTCCTCTCGCCATGGAAACCGCCTATGAAGGTCTTCAACGGGCTGAGTTCTCCGCCGGGAAATCCATCCTCGTTCTCGGCGGCGCCGGTGGAGTGGGAGCTCATGTCATACAGGTATTTATTTATGTATACGACTTATTCGAAGGAAAATAAAATTAATTTTACTTTCTTTTTTTCTTTTAATCTTTTAGGAGGATAATAATTGATCTCTTATCCCTAAATTATATTCGAATTATCAATTAATCTTATCCCGCCTATTTTTCCTATAATCAATTTTCTAGATTATTAATTTTATTTAAATCTTAAAATTGTTAAAATTTTACTCTTTGTTTAATTTTCTCTACCTTCACTAATAAAAAAGATTTATTAAAAAAAATATAAATAGAACATGGTATAAAATTAAGTCAAGTCAATATACAAGATCAATTATTGAATATAAAAAAAAAACGTTGGTTGCGTAAACAACAATCAAGTCTAAAATAATGACAAATATAGTAAAAATTTAAAACATTTTGCAAATATGCCAAACATTTAGTGAGTATGTTGATATATGAGTATGACTGATAAACTAGATAGAAATTGCTATATTTACAATTTTTTTAAAAAAAAATGCTATATTTTTAATTATTTTATCCTATCTATTACAATTTTTCAAAAAAAAAAAAAAAAAAAAAAAAACTTCTAAATGTTGAAAAAATGTTTTTTTTAGTCATTTCAATCCAATCATAAATTGATATCTCACAACTAACCAACTTGAACAAAAGAGTGTTTCTTTATTTAATTTTTCCCTTTCAATTTTGTATTTTGTCACATATTGTAATTTTTATCTTTGGTTAAAGTTCCCTACATCCACTCTCTAATTTTAATTTTAAAAAAAAAAAATGAATGTATTTTATTGAGTAACAATTTTGGAAAAATCAAACCTCACCAAAAAAAAAACTGAAGAGAGTGGCATTTTGTGTGTGGGAGAGCAGCTAGCAAAACACGTATTTGGAGCATCAGAAGTAGCAGCAACAGCAAGCACATCAAAACTCCAATTCTTGAGGAGCTTAGGAGCAGATCTTCCCATAGATTACACAAACCAAAACTTCCAAGATCTTCCTCACAAATTCGATGTAGTTTACGACGCAGTTGGTAATTAACTTTAACACAAATCAAATCCCCCTTTAATTTCTAATAATTTAAATCTCTTGTTCTTAACTGTGTGCTGTTACAGGGCAGACTGAGAAAGCAGTGAAGGCACTCAAAGAAGACGGCAAATTGGTGAGCATCGCAGCGGTGGTTCCGGCGAGTGTGCCGCAGGGTTTCTCCTTCTTTCTGAATTCCGACGGCGGGATATTGGAGAAGCTGAGGGCTTATTTGGAGAGTGGGATTGTGAAGGCTATTATCGACCCCAAATCTCCCTTCTCCTTCTCCGACGCCGTCGACGCCTTTTCCTATCTCGAAACCTCGAGAGCTACCGGAAAACTTGTGCTTTTTCCCATCCCTTAATTCCCAAAACTCTACAATTCTGGCCCTCTCTGTTTTTCTTCTAATAAGGGTGTGTGTTATGTACTTATGTTTATCTCATGCTCATGGCTTATGAAGCATCATGATGATGTTTACAAGGTTGTATTATAAATTTAGTTAAGCAGCCATTGTTGTATTTTTAATCCACATTATGTTTTCTAGAATACATGAAAGATTGAACTTCAACTGCTCGTTTAAGGAGTTTGAAGAAAAGTAAAAAAAAATATTCACGACGATTTCGAGAAAATCAATGTTATGGGTGTTTTTCCATCTAATGTATATTATTACCTTAAAGCTAATTTAGCCTTCCACATTTTTTTTAATACAAGACGGAGATTGATCTTCCAACCTTATAAAAAATAAGGTGTCAATTATTATCGAGCTATGCTCACTTTGGTATTAACCTTCTACATTTGAGCTCATAAAAATGAAATATTGAACCTAGGACCTCATGGTCACTAGGCGATACATCATGCCGTTAAGCTATGCTCTTGTTGGCAAATGAAATACATTATTTATTGAAACTCATATAATATATTGTATATTGCATAGTATATAGATTTTTGTTCATTAAAGTATTCAACATACTACTATGCCGAATAGATACAAACTCCACAAGGGTTTAGAAAATAAAAAACATAAAAATAAAGCAAAGAAAGGATAGCAAGGATAGCAAGGTTGTACATGGTAAGGATGAAAATATCCGTAATTACGTCGATATATCCGTAAATCGAAGGTTTCAATATAGATATTAAGAGTTAATAGATATCTCCAATATCTTTTATAAATATCCATAAAACATTAAAAATATCATCTATTAATTTTAATAGGAATCTATATAATAATAACAAAATCTATAATTTAGTTTGAAAGTAAAAAAAACTTAATTATTAATTTTAATATAATATTTAAAAAAAAATTGATTTGAATGATATTTGAATATTTTATGGCAAAGTAAAATTGAAATATTGTCCGTTTTTAGTTTTCTGTTTTTAAAATTTAGGTTTGTTTTCTCCTAATTTCTTTAGAATGAATTACATTTTTCTTTTAAAAAAAGTTTGGATTCTTAGTCAAATTCCAAAAACAAAAGTTAATTTTTGAAAGCTACTTTTTGTAGTTTTCAAAATTAACTTGAGCTAATTTTTGAAAGTTATTTTTTGTAGTTTTCAAAATTAACTTGATGTTTGAAAACATTCGTAGAAACAAGATAACAAAACAAAGGAAGTTATAGGTGGGAGTAGTATTTATAGGTTTAATCTTCAAAAACCAAAAACTAAAACTCAAATGGTTATGAGACGGTGACTTAACTAACAAATTGATAACTAAATTTATTAAAATGACAACTATCTAAGATTTACAGTCAATATAACCAAACTATCTCATAGCTGAGCATAAATGGTTCAAAAAAGAAAAATCAAAACCAAAATCCAACATTTGTATATGACACCCCCCCACCAGTAACTAGTACCTCATTTGGATCTCATCACTCCTCACCTACCAAAATATTTGTGAGAGAACCAAAGTTCAATGATTCTATATGACAACCCCCAGTAACTAGTACCTCATTTGGATTAAATTTTTTTATGTTGATCTTCTTACCAGTTCTATCCAAGTAAAATAAGTCATCCCCAATTAGAAACGATATCTCTCCATCTTCAGATACTTTAACCAGGCGACAGAATAAGAATTGATGCTCACAAGGGCATTGATGCGGTGGTATGTGATGATCAATAACAAATACTTTAACCCATGAATGAATCTCTAGCATCTTCCACACTTGAATCTTATCAGGTGTGAAAATAGTGGCATAAATGGTGGAATTAAACGGCTGAAGGATAGCCCGTTTGGAGAAAGGGCCAACTTCCAAGACCGCAATGGATTCAATCTGTTCAGTTTCAACATCAAGAACATGTATAACATACTGATTTGCTTTATCCCTTTCTCTTCCAATCCAATAGATGACACCATTGAAGTAAAGACCATGATCACAGATGCCAAAAGATAGGGAGTGAAGATGCCTCCAACAGTTATGATTAGGGTTGGTTTCAGTTCTACCAAAGGTGAAAACATTCATTATGGAAGTACATTCTTCTCTTAGAGAGGTAACGTTGAACAATTTGTATCCCTTCATCTGAGAGCGGAAACCAAATCCAAAATGGTAAATAGGTTCTAATTCAGGTCCAGGAAGTTTGAAGAATTCATTAGTCATGGGATTCAATACCCCATCAGAAATATGGTCATCGCCATCTTTGGAAATGAAAAGCAAACCATTGCAGTAATTGAAAATTGAGATAGTGGACCAGTCGCCTTCAAACCGGAATGAGGAAACATAATCCATGGTTTGAAGATCGATACAACGCATCTTGGGATTGCAGTCGGGCAAATTGGGGAGGACATCGGAGGTACAGAGAAGGAAAGAGGAAGAGTTTGGAAGGAATTTAGAATCTAAAATCAGATCATTCCAAGTTTTACATACGAGTCTGCAGGTGGGCAAATTGGAGATGGAAAGTTTGGAGAAGATTACCTGAACAATATGCGGTGGAAGTGGAAGCCCAATCCTCCTTCCCTTACTTTCCAGCGTCTCCATATATTCCGACGAATCAGATCAGAACTCAACAAATTAGGGTTCAGGGTTTGATGATCGATCTTCACACCATGATTTAAATGGGAATTTTGCGAAATTGAACAGAGATGAAGATGAATTTCCGAAAACGTTTACATTTATAGTTTGGGCTACGGATTTTCTTTTCATGTGATTTCGACCGAAATGCCATTTATTTCGAGTGGGCCTATTGGCCCAATAATTTTTTTTATTTTATTTTATGTTATTTTAGGTATTCTCTGATTAATGTGTTCTATCCATAATCATATTCATTCATTTTCGATCTCTATCTTAAACTACAGTGATATAATAAATATTAATTTTATCTTTTTATTCACTCTTCGTAATAATATTTTATATGAATTTTTACTTTTTAATTTGATTTTCATCATTTTAGTGATTCCTTCTCACATTCTTTCACGATTTTAACCTTATAAATTACGTTAGTTTTGTCACAAATTTTTCATCCTCTTCATTTTCTTCATTTCACGACAAAAACCTTTTTTTATGTAATTTTCATAATTGTTGCACACGATTTTAACATTTTGTTTCAAACATTAATTTTAACATTGTAATTTTTTTCTCACACAAATATGTATTTTTTTTTTTTATATATACCCACTATATATACTAATAGATAAATGTATTTATTTTTTAGAAAATATATTTACGTTTTATATATACTTCATATATGAGTATATACTTATAGATAATATGTATTTATTTTTTAGAAAATATATGTATTTTGTAGATATACTCATCATATATACGGATATATATGAGTATATGAGTATATATGGTTATATAGTTATAGATATATATGCACTAATAACTGAATCTTGTGTCGGACAATCGATATGTTTAAATGTTTAGAAAAGCAAATCAATATCATGTTACCTTTTGTTTGGTGAAAGACCCCGGAGTTGAACTATTGATTAATCAATGACGATATAGATGACAAGACTGACGGCGAGCGGAGGGAGAATTGAGAATGCAAATCTGAGATGAGGAATTTTGTCGAAGTCCTAATTCATTTTGAATATATATATATATATAATTCGGGTCAGGTCAGGTTGAACCGAGCAGAAAATGATTGAACCTACGAACTCAATCCGAAATTTCGAGTTGGCAAAAAATCAACTCAACCCAAGCCTTACTAATCGGGTTGGGTGGGCCGGGTTACTCGGATAATGACAGGGCTATTTGTAGACCCCTATATAACAGTACCAAAGATTTCCCCAAACAAAATAATTCACATTGATCTCCATCGTTTATATCTCAAGTATCTTAAGTACTTTTACAAAACTGATTAATAAAAAATCTTCATTGACATAAAAGAACTTCCATTAATTCCACCATTGAAGAAACTTAATTGAAGTCCATGCACCAACAATAATAATCAGACCTAGAAATCTCCAACATCTGTTGTGGGCTCATCCTCTCAAGCTCATTTTCCCTCCAAACTGCAAATTTATTTTTGTTTTGTGGTTCAGAAGCCATTGGGTGATCCTCTTTCTTATGAACTTGTGATCTCATTCTCTTGTAAAGCCTCATGGCTGCAACGCAATCTTCATAGGGATCTTGTATCCCATTTTGAATCTCAAATCTACATAAAACAACATCCCCTTCTTAATTAATTATTATCTACCGACATGAGCATAACTCAACCGACATATTGTATAGACTAGTGATCAAGAGGTCACGGATTCGATCTTTTATCCCCACATGTTGTTAAAAAAAAAATACTTACCCAAGATACACTTGAGCTAGATACTTGAGTGAATTGCATAGCTTGCTTGTCTTCATCAATGGTGGATAATTGGCTGTGTCCCTGTGGGTCAGTGCATAAAACCAATAAAATGTTTAGAGCTCACTTTCACATCAAGATTTTAAAAGGGTCTTCATAAAAAATAAAAAATATTAAACTACAACTAAACAAAACTTGAATTGATATAGATTAGGTTAAAACTTCGAATCTGATACGAAATTCAAAAACTTAAGTTGATAGGTTACGATAAATTTAATTTTTATTCATGTATATTGTTAACGGAATTTACCTTATCATGATGGACGCATATCCGATTTGTAAGCGTTTCAGATCGTCTTCCACACAGTAACCCACAAGAACCCTAGCCTTATCACCTCCATTGTAGAGGATGTCTTGAATTTTCTTTTGAACTTGCTTCAGCGGCATTGCATCTCGAAAGTGTTCTGGACGAATACCCGTCGTTTCATACCTTATATTTTTCACATAGTACTCAAGGTTAAATTCAAATTTTGTGTTGTGTTTGCAAAGTAAATTCATTCCTTAAAGAAAGAAAGGCTAGAAGATTTAATATAGGTTACATAATAAGAAGTTTCTAATAGATTCTTAAAATTTGAGGGTTTCTATAATTATTATTGTTCATTCAGTTCAATAATGAATATTCAAACATTTAAATTTTTGGAATGAATGGATAATGTCTTAACAAGTTGAGTTATCCTCAAAGTTGGCAGCTCTTCTATCTATTCAGTTGAACTTATAATATATCCCGTAAACTTTTTAATTTTGTACTTCTAAAATCTATATTGTTTACTCAATACCAAAAATTTGAACCAAATTTAAAAATATGCTAATCTTTTAAATGATGCAAAAACAAGGAATAAATATTTAACCTCTAATTTATTTACTTACCTATAATTTGTAACAAGAGTTATTGGCTTGACATAGCTATAAAAGATGACATTTTCGCTCTCATCAATAAGGCAGACTTTGGCGCATATGTCCAGCGACCCATCACTGCCGCCACCTACATATTTGCAAGCTAATGCCACTGCGCCGGAGCCTCGAGTTCGTCCACCGTCGACGACGGTCGAACCGTCACGAATTCCCAAGTTGGCCAACCGAGAAAGAAGCCCCTGATCCAAACAGCCAAAAATCAATCAAGATTTTGAAAAACCAAGAACTAATTTTCATGTTCGTCCTTAGTTGCTAGTTGAGGATTCATACAGAATTTACACCCGAGAATTGGCATCTTTCTTGGTGGAGCCTTTGTGAGTAAGAACTGTCGAGGATGGCCAGGCAAAACTTGCATCCTCGCGTCGCGAAGATGTTTTTGCATTCTTGTTTCGGCAGTGGCCCTGATAAGAATATGAATAAATGATTAAATCTATTGTTATCGCACAATTAATCAAAAAGCTTAAATTGATGAGTTATCGTAAACTTATATTACATGAGTTCGAACACATATCTTCTTGTTCTGATACCATGTTAATATCATCAATCAACTCGAAAACTTAAGTTGATAGGTTACAGAAAATTTAATTATATCAAACTCTAACATATATATCATAATTTATCGATTTAAACTTTCGGCTTGAACAATAATTTAACATAGTATCAAATGATCCTATGTTCCAAACCCTTTATTGGTAGGGATTTGAAGTATTCATGGTCTCTTGGTCGAGGACATACGTCTTAACCAGTTAAGTTATGTTGTTTAAAATTCTACTGAAGTTTGGCAATATTTGGCAATAGAAAAACACTTGTGTATTGAGTAACATACCAATGAGATGTTCTCTAAGAGAATCAAGAGATCGACAATGTTTCTTGCAAATGGCACAAGTGGGTTCATGAAGTGAGTGGAAAGAGGTCCTCATATGATCTACCAAGTGCTCTATCTTATTGAATTGCCTGAAGCAAGCTGCACACTTATGCCTGTTTCACAAGCACTTTCTGTGTTAAAAGAAAATGATAGAATTTCGAAGAACGTAAAAAAAACACGTTTGAAATAACTTTTTAAGTGCTTAAAACTATTTTTTTTAGTAACACTTTTTAAAACATTTAGAAAGTCATTCCAAACCGACCCAAAGAGATAGAGAGTGAGAGTGAGAGTGAGAGAGAAACCTCGAAGTCTCAAGTGAATGATCCATTTTCTGATGAAACAAATTCTTGTGTGGCCAAATTATTTTGAAGAGTTTTTTTTTTATGAGAAGAAGTGGGTGTCAAGGAAACTATTTTATAGTGAGAATTTTGTAATTGAGGGCAGGAATTGTTTGAAGCTTTTTAGGGTCAATATAACACAGTATATTCTAATGGTGTAACTTGGTATAGCTGGGAACAAAAAAGGTCTGGGCCCTCCATAAAGAAGAACCAGAATATTTTTGAATTAGATACATCTTTACTAAGGTCAACTCATAAATTTATATCCCTAGCTATATTTGAATATTATCATGTGCAAAAGGGAAGTGGTGTGAAAATTGGATATTCATTGTTGTATTTTTTTTTTTTTTTTTTTTTTTTTTTTAGGATGAAACAAGAAAGCAAGAATATTAAAATAAGAAATTAAGAGTCTCGAAGGATAGTTGTCGACACCCAAATGGGACTTGTGGCAACTTTCTACTCCTCTTGAGCAGTCTTGAATGTGACCGTTTCGTTGGAAGGAAAGAATATGATCGACAAAAACCTGAATTTCATTCATAAACTTAGTCTTCTTTGTAAGGAGCTTCCAGAATATTAATGAGTCATCGGACAATCTTCGAATCAGTTTCCGCCCAAAGGGGGTGGAGACCCGCTTCAATAGTTTTAGACACCCCTTCGAACAAGGCCATTGCTTCGACTCTTTCAACAGTAACATCCATGGCGAGGTATGATTTCATGGCTAACATCGACTGACGACTCCCCTCTGGAGTTTCGGACAATCGCACCTAGCCCCCCACCTCAGGCCCAATGATAGCGGCATCAAAATTGAGTTTATAATAGCTCAAAGCGGGGGTTGCCACCTGGTTGGGGCATGGGTGGGGATCACATTCCGAGGAACAGTGTGGTCGTCATGGACGTCGAATGGGGAGGGGGAACGTTGGGCCGAGCTCCAGAGGGCGCAGGTCTGATTGGCGGAGCGTCTAAGGATCCAGACTTCCTTGCATCCATCTCCTCCAACAGGTTCATAGCCCAAGCCCTCGCGTTTAAGTATATTCATTGTTATACTTATATCCTTATTGTTAACGAGTTCATGATTTTACTCTGAATTTTTAAGTTTGTTGTTTGATAAAATTTAAGGTTAAATTATACGTACAAAATATCCTTAAATTTTGGGTAGGTTTTGATAGAATGACTATAAAAAAAATCATTTTTAAGTTTGCTCCAAAAGAAAATATATTTGAGCATTGAAATTGGTCTAAAAAAATATATTTTTCGTTAAAAAATAAGAATAGCTTGAGTTGTTTTTAGTTGAGAAAGTTTATTTGAGCCAATTTATTTACTCCACGTTGGTATTACTCGACCTTAGGGTTCACAAACAAAATGTAACGGAGAGGTTGAGGAGACCAAGAAAATACCTTCAAGAAAAATATAACTACACAGCGCAAGTGTGGTATTTGTCAGAAATTTTGCATACTTCAACCGTGATTTAAAGATTAATTTCATTAATAGTTTAGTAGATAAAACATTTGTTGGAATATCTTGAATCTGTTATGACCTCTGCGATTGGCTCGGTACGGGGTCTCGCTGACCGGTCAGCGAGTCGGGCTCCAAGGACGAAGCGCCCTGGAGGTATGGGAGCAACGCCCCTAAAAGAAAAAACTGCTTTGGATTTTACTTATTCGTTTTAGATTTTGACTCATTTTGTATTAGGTCATTATGACTCATTTTGTATTAGGTCATTAGAAGGGTGTCATATATAAACCTTCTAATGACTTCAGTCGCCCCTAATCTTCATTTTGTAATTCTCTCATATTTCGTAATAATATTGTTCTCTCCCTTCTGCTCGTGGACGTAGCTAACACAACGTTACCACGTAAATCTGTGTCGATTTCTTTTGCGCTTATTTATTCTTTGTTATTCGCGTTATCGTAACAACATCAATTATCATATCATAGATCTATGGTTCGATTCCTCACCTCCGCAATTGTTGAATAAACAAAAAATTTTTTATCTTAAAGCTTACTATAATATGGAAGGTTAAATTATACAAAATATTCTTGAATTTTAAGATAAGTTTCAATTATGTCGGTAGATTTTGAAAAAATTATTTCTCTGAAGCTGATCCGATCAAAATCAAAAATCTTTTCCACATTATTAAAGCATTCGAATGTGCTTCTGGTTTGAGCATAAATCTTCAAAAATCTACCATTTCTGGTATCAATATAGAGGAAGATGAGCTTCAGGAGGCTGCTGACATTTGGGGTTGCCAAATTACCAACCTCCCAATCAATTACCTTGGAATGCCACTAGGAGGTAATCCAAGAAAGGCTTCTTTTTGGGATCCAATAGTGGAGAAAATTGGCATTATTCTTATAGAAAGTTTGATAATTGGCATTATTCTTATATATCAAAAGGGGGTAGACTTACACTTGTGCAAGTTGTTCTCAATAACCTTCCGACTTATTACCTCTCTACTTTTAAAGCTCCTTGTTCTATTTACAGACAAATTGAGAAGCTTATGCGTAATTTTCTTTGGGAAGGCTCTGGTAAGGATGGTGGCTCACATCTTGTTAGATGGGATATAGCCACCCTCCCTACAGATAAAGGGGGTTTGGGTATTGGCAAGCTTAAAGACATGAACATAGCTCTTTTGAGTAAATGGTTGTGGAAATACCTTGAGGAGCCAGATAGTCTATGGAGGATCGTTATTGAAGCTAAATATGACATTTCATCCCGAGGTGAAGTTCCTAGCAAATGCAAATTTAGTAGCTTCAATTCCCCTTGGTTCAACATTATTAAGTTTAAAGATCTTGTCTTAAACTGCACTAATTGGAAGATAGCGAATGGTAGAAACACTCTTTTCTAGTTCCATAAATGGACTAATAATGGATGTTTATATGCTTTATATCCTCGATTTTTCGCTTTGGCATCAAATAAATTGATTACTGTTCATGAAGCTTGGAACTCAGAAACAGGTTCTTGGAATTTCTTCCCTCGAAGACCCCTTTTGGATAGAGAAGTGATTGCTTGGGCCGATATATCTACTGCTTGGCACATTCCTTCTCCGATTGCTGGTAAAGATTGTATTTGTTGGGCTCCTTATAAAAAAAAGGTCTCTTTTCAGTGAAATCTTTGAAATGGTATCTTTCCAGAGAAGTGTCCCCTTCTTCTACAATACAAAACTCAGGGAATCTTTGGAATACTCTTTACCCAAAAAAATGCAAATTCTTCCTTTGGACTGTGATTCACAAAGGTTTAAACACAGCAGAGAAAATGCAAGCTCGTCTTCCAGCGATGTGTCTTAATCCAAATTGGTGTGTGCTTTGCAAAAGGAATGCAGAAACAATGGATCATATTTTTCTCCATTGCCCCTATTGCTAAAAGCCTTTGGTCCACTCTTTTAAATGATTCTAATATGTTATCTATTCTGCCGAGGATTTTATATCTCAATGCCTTGCTATGCCCCAGGTAAATGTCAAACATATTATGTGGTGCAACATCTTTGGGGCCATTTTATGGTATATTTGGTTGGAACGAAATGACAGGATTTTTAGTGATAAATCAAAGTCTATTCATCAGTTATGGGAGGAGATTATCATCAATGCTGCTTCATGGTGCTCCAAATCAAAGTTGTTTTGTAATTATGATACTTCTACTATAGCGCTTAATTGGGAGGCTTTCCTCTAGCCTCTCATTTGTACTATTTTCTGTCTAATCAATAAAGTATCATGAAGTATCTTTTTCAAAAAAAAAATTTGAAAAATTATTTTAACTCTTTAAAATGATCTAAAAAAAACATTTAGAAAATTATTCGTTAAGGTAAATTGACATGCCACATAATATGTAAAAATTGGAAGACATAAGTGACATATGTGGATCATATTTTTTTTTCATTGTCCCTAGTATATGGTCCAACCTAAATGTATATGCTTCAAATCTCTTTACTCACTTGTCAAGAAGTCTTGATGATTCTATCTCCCAAAAACCTTTCTCTTCCTTAAACCAACACTGAGTAGATTTTGTGGTATAATATCTTTGATGAAGCAAACTTTATGAAATATATGTTGGAACACAACAACAACAGAATATTTAATGACAGGTCTAAAACATATCATCAATTGTGGGTGGATATATTATCATCAATGTAGCTTAAATTCATGGTGCACTAAATCAAATTTTTTTTTTAATTTTTTTTTTTTAAATTATGATACTTCTTCGATGACTCTCTCAATTGGAAGATTTTTTTCTAAATTTTATAAACGTTAAATTATGAAACATGCATGTAAACTTTTTGGCCCACCAATTATTTAAGTTCAGAGTAATTAAATACATTTTACTGATTCAATAGTATTTATTATTCACAAATTATTATAACTCACATATTATTTTAACACAATCTCTCTAGCTTTATCAAACGTTCAATCTGGTATCTCTTAAATTAATACACATATACCTAGCCTATCAACGACAATGACCTTAATCGTTTAGGGACATGTGTGCGTTGTCTATTAGTTGACTGCTTGAATGTGAATAATCTTCGTGTAGGTACGTGTTTAAATTAAAAAAGACCTAAGAATAAAAACTAAAATAATTTCAGGAAAAAAAATTAATCAACCAAACATGTAACACTCTTGTTTGCTTAAATTACAAGTTTGTTTAGTCCATGAACTTTCAACATTGTGTCTATTTGGTCATTGAACTTCACACAGTGTCTAATAGATTCATGAATTTTTAATTTTATGTCCAATAGATCTTTAACAAATTTTAAAATAAATAAATGGACACAAATTTGAAAGTTCAAGATCTATTAGATACTTTTTAAAAATATAGAGACCAAATAGACATAAAGTTGAAGGTTTCGAGACTAAATTTGTAAGTTTGGAAACTTATTAGACACAAACTTGAAAGTTTCGAAGAATAAAGTTATAAATTAACCTAATTTAGCACGTGAACGTGCATGGGAAAGATGGAGTTTATGATGAATGGCTTCACATATTCTAATCCTTTATCCAAAAGGCAAATTAAAAACTTCGTGGCACCGATGAGGATATAAAGGCATCTCGACCAATTTGTTGACGAAAATGGTCAAAAAGCAAACGAGCAAGTTGCAAGTTGGGATACCCTAAAACAAAAACAAAAACAAAAATGCATGAATTGGCATCGAGGAATTTAAGAAAAAGGCCAATCTGATTGGGTTTTGGATAAGATTATTATTGTTCCCACCTGGGAAATGGCGACAACCAATTGATCACTATATATATGAACTCACAAGTTTTCTTTTTTAATTATCTACAAAATATAGATAAATAATGATACAGACAGAAAAAAAAAATACTAAAAATCACTCAATTCTTATATATCATCGTCAAACATCAAAAAGTGATTTTTATCATTTCAAAATCACTCTCAAACGTACTCTTACTTATTTAGGGTGTGAATTTTAACCATTTCAAAATTACTATCAAAACATGCCCTAAAAATATTCGGAAAAAAATGGAAGGAAGGGTTTTGACTTTGAAAAGGGTAAGAGTGGGGTCAGTCAAATCGAAGATTCTTTTGAACTTGAAAAATGAATGTGGACCAGGGAGGGGGTTCTTCAATTCTTTGAAGATATACCAAAAAGAAAGAAAAAGTGAAAAGAAAGAGAGAATTGATGATGTTATTCTGATCTCTCTTGAGAGCTAAGCAATGAAGAACCTTTGAGGTTTCTTTTCAATCTTTTTCTTCGGACAAGGAATGTCCCAGTCTTTCATTTTTTTTTCCGTCCAAGGTCAAACTCTTAAAGGGAATTTTCTTTTTCCCACGAGATCGTATATCTTTTTTTCATTTTTTTTTTTACAAGAAGAAAGAATTCGAACCTCTAACATTTTAGTTCGTTTATATATTATGTCAATTGAGTTATGATCAAATGATCTTTCTCTCTTTCTACATGTTTTTTTTTACAACATGTGGGGGTGTAATCGAACCTAGGACCTCATAGCAGTCACTAGTTCATATACTATGTCAGTTGAATTATGTTTTTGTTGAATTATGCTTTTGTTGACTGTTTATTGATTTCATGAAATGTCAATAAATTGAGGATACAATTATGAATTGTGGATTATAAATATCGATTAAATAACCTATATATATGCATAGGGTGCAGACACACACGCCAAAAGAATGTTATGCAATAGTGCAAATTAGGTAATTAATTTTTATCAGTAAAAAAAAAGCTATATTGTTTCATGAGTGTTGATGCAAGAATCTGGACCACCTGACCGGTGGTCTACGGTTGATCGATGGTCTGAGGCCGACCTGCAAGGAGAGAGAAAGCTTGCACCGGTGCGGGGCTGATCCCACACCACTTTGATGCTTAAGTGAGAGAGAGTGTAAGCATAAGTAGGAATGAGAGAGTGATGCGGATGTGGCATGCCTTCAATGAAGGGTGAAGTTCCATATTTATAAGAGAGATGGACGGTAACGTCATACCCCTAAGAGGTGACGTATGTCGGATGACGTTATATGCCTAGGGGTGTCAGACGTTGTATGCCTAGTAGGTGGCGTGTGTCAGACACTGGGTCAGCCGAACTGAGGGTGCTGATCCTAGGGTGTTGGTATGGTGGGCCCAACACTGTGGGCCTAGGCTGATTTCACCCCTAACAATGAGAACAAATCATTTTGAAGTGTGTATACAAATTGCTTTTAAAAATGTAAAATCAAACATTAATTAAATTTGTAAAATTACAATCTCGAAAGTGGAGAGTGTAACCACTTTTCTTTTAAACATTTTATTATAAATTAGTTGCAAATATGATAATTTTATAGTTGATAATTTTGAGTGGAGAGTGTTTTTTATTACAAAGAGAGCTACTCATTTAAGAATTTCCAAACTTACTCTTAGTCTTAATCATGAATACCAAAGTATTATTATTATTATTATTATTTATTTTTTTTATTATTATTTTTTTTTTTTTTTTTTTTTTGTGCAATTGAGTGTGAGAGCCTGCTACTAAAAAAAAATGTTTTTCAAAGAATATGCATTGTTTACACTTTTCGGAGAAAAACAAAATAGAGGAAAAAAAATCGAGTGATTTTCTCAAGGCTACTACATATTTTTTTTTTTTTTACTATCCCTCTCTTGAAATCTTCAACTCGATATGCTATATGGGAAAATTGTAAGACTGATACTCTATTTTGGTCCGTTTGTCGACCCGAATTTAAAAAATAAGTCAAATTGACCATTTCCATCATCTTTTTTTTTAATATTATTTTCTAGTTCTAGCTACGGGCGCGGGCTAATCTCGCTCTAGCTGTGGGCGCGGGCTAGTCTCGCTCTAGCTGTGTCAGCAAAAAGTCAGTTTGTTTTTTTTCCAGATCCGGGTCATTTTGACAATCCGTCCAAAATATCGGGTCAATTGTACATTTCTCCAGTATTATGGGCTAGTAACTTCAAAACCCCACCAACACAAAGAGTATTTTTTTTTTCGACAACTAGTATTAAGCGTGGAGTTTGAACACAAATGAGTCATTAACATGTGTGATATTATAAAAAAATATTTAACATAATTTTTTATTCCATTCATATTTATTTGTTACAAAAATAGAAAAGAAAATAATTTGTAATTTTACCATTATATTCCTATATAATATAATGTATTACATTTTTCTTTAAAAAAAAGTAACAATAAATAATAATGATTTATTTAAAATTAATTAGTAATAATATAAAAAATACCAAAAAAAAAAAAATATATATATATATATATTAAAGCAAAAAGCATCTCTACATTTGAGAATTTCATTTTTTCAAACCCTCTTCTACATTCGTCGTTCACCGCCGCCCACGCCATTTACTCCCGGTACCTCACGCCATTCGTCGCCGGTAACTCACCAACGTCATCATCGATAACCCACCAACATCGTCGTCGGTATCCATAGGTCGTTGTTGCATTACGTCGTCCTCCTCTTTTGTGGTTTCGCCGCCAATTCTTCAACTTCATCTACACCATTACCGTTGATAACCATTCAACTTCATCTACACCATTACCGTTGATAACCACCCAACTTCATCGTCGATACCGCATGCCCAGTCGCCACAGGTAACTAGTGGAGTTATGCTTTAATTTGAGATAGAGATTCTTTATCGTGAGAGTAAATAATGTAAAGTCTGCTGTTGTAAGAATAAAAAATTTCACAACTATAATAAAAATTTGCATATAAAGAAACGAGTGATTAATAACAGATGACAGAAAAGTCCAAAATAAACAAAAGCAAAATGAGGTGAGAATCAATTAATGACCATATATGATACTTTCAAAAGGTGTGGCTATATTTTCATGCTCAAATGACAAGTTCAAAGCTTCTTTGATCAGATTGCTTATTCAATTTGAAGCCATTGCTCTAGAAGAATCAACAAGTAATTCATCAAACTGTCATTATCATACATTATTAGGAGCTTGACAAGCTTTGTGAATTGGCAATGGTGGGTCTGAAAATGAGCCATTCAAAATGTGACTAGCAATCCACAAGTTTGCAGCCTCAGAGTAATGTATGCCATCCCAACTAATATGCCTTGATGGATCTTTGCAAGGATTTCCATAAACAGTTCCATTCACAATTTCTTTTTTCCCACAGTCAATGTGATAGCCATAGTAACTCCCACAACAAAACTCCACTGGATTCTCAACAAAACCTGCCACCAATTCCAATACTAAAGTTAGCCATCTTCTGCTTTCTGATCGACATTTCGAATCAACATATCGAGAAAAAAGAAACTACCTTGAGTTTTCGCTTTGCTAATGAGCAAATTTTTAGCTGAATACATGTCTACATGTATAATTCTAGCTAGAGGAAGCTTTTTCCCCAACTTTAGCAGCAGATTCTTCAGCTGCCGATTTAATTCTCGAGCGACTTCGTTTTGACTCTTCACGCACCCGTTGCTATCTCGATTGTTTGGACTTTTGTTATACAATATAGAGTAAGGCAGACATCCAATTGGACCGGTGTTGTGCACCCAGAAATATCTTGCCCCTTCCTTGTACACTTGCTGAAACATACGCCATAAAGAACATCAGATCTTTCATTCAAGTTTTTTAAGTGCTTTTATATGCAATGTTGAGTTAGTAGTTTAGATTGCCTACTTGCAGAGCTTCAGAGAATGTGTTTAGTATATCTGGAATGGAGGCTATAACTTGTTCTTCTGATGAGTGTTGAAAACCATAGGCAAGATCGTTCTGTCCAATATCGAACGTATATAGCGCCTTCGAAAACTCCTGGGGTTTTCCAATACTTTTGGTTGGTAGAGATGTCCTGTCTGTCACCAAGTAGCCAACATTATGATCATTGTTAGTGACACAATGTGAGAAAATTCATACATCAAAGAAATGAAGCTATGTTCTGTCCTGAGATGTAGAGAGTAAAGAATCAGAAACTGACTGTTGGAACGGAATCGATTGTATAGATTGGTAATCCGGGATTTGAATTGGATGAACTGTGATACTTGAATGCCAAGATGAAAAGGGCTGAAACCCCCGGGACGAATCGACGAACCTCCTGTTGCAAAATTAGCTCCATGCCTAAAGCTTGTTCCTAATGAGTCCAGATATGCACTCAGGTAAGGCAATTTCAGCTTCTCAGCTGTAGAAAAATCACACATCAGTTGAGAGCTGAAAATGACAAACTTACAGCCCAAAAATGCTTCCAAGTGCAGAAAATCTTCATTGTTGCTTCAGAGTAATTCACAAATAACTCATAAGACTGCTAAACTATGTTAGATACACTCAATGTAAGCCATTTTCATGGTCAAAATCCTACCCCCTTTTGAGTTCATAAACCTAAACAATGTAAGCCATTTTCATGGTCAAAATCCTACCCCCTTTTGAGTTCATAAACCTAAACAACAGAACTCTCTTATATCTTCCTAACAAAATGTTGGAAGGAAAGTCAACGTGACGGTGACCTGGAACGGCGTAACGGTGATTAGGACGCTTGCCTAGCTTAAGTATGAAAGAACAGCATTCCACCATGTCAACTTTTCGTCTAACATTCTAATAGATCTTTCTGCCTAACATTCTAATAGATTTCTACTTAGTTTTGAAACATTTTTAATATTGCAACGGTTGAAAGAATAAGATGCCACAAACTTCAGGGTATTTTTTATAATTTAGCCTCTGGATTATACCCAAAAGATTATGTTCACATCCCAATAATCTAAACCAAGATTAAACCATCACTAATCCTAAAAGCTCAATCCTTCCTAAGAAAAGTTACTGAAATATGATTTACAGTCCCAGATAGCAATTTGTGCACATTCTTCACAAACAAAGAGATATGAGAGAATTTGGTAATTTACCTATAAAGTCTATAATGAGACGGCCATCACAAGCCCTTCCAGAAGGATGTCCAAAGAAGGTTTCGCCATTGGGTGGTTGAATCGCATTGAATGCAGCCGATATTCCTCCCGTGTCTGAATTTGAGTCGCCGAAGTTGTAAACGGCCGGAAACCCACAACTCCCCGAACCACCACTACGACCGGAGGCGGCGGAAATCAACGCCACCGGCCGTCCCACTAAACCCAGAATGAGAAGCAACAACACAGGGCGGAGGTTCATTGGGTCCATGATTTTCATTGCTTAGTTCTTCGATCGTTGAGGGGGTGAGGTGAAGTAATCAGAAGCGATTCATGGGCAATGGGAACTGAAATTCAGTACAGTGAAATCAAATGATCGGCAAGTGTAATTTACAGTGGCTAATTAGGAGTAGGACAACAGTAGGAGAAGTCGGTGGTCCACAAGCGTGGATCAAGGAGAACAACATTGAAATTTGAGTGATTGAACTACAAATTGGATCCCAAACTTTTTAAAATAGGTTTTCTAATCTATTTTTAACAACTTAATATTTACAATAATAATAACCACAAATAAATTTAAATAAGTGTTACAATTTTTATTCTTTTAATATACTTTCATTTAAAATTTCGTCCAATACAAATATTTTCATCTATCATTTAATAAATATAAAACATGTCTAACACGAGATTAAAAAATAAGCTTGAAAAATAATTAGATTTTAAATCTCTCACCTAATAGGTTGGTCTTGCAATAATTTTTAAAATCAAATCATTTTGACTAAAATTGTAATTTTTTTTTTTTTTTGCTTGTCTTAATATATTAATTAACCTTTTTTTTTTATAATAATACTTTTTTATTTGGAAAATTGTAACAAATGTCAATTTAGAGTAAAATAATTAAAAATATAATATTTAAAAAAAAAAAAATTACGGATATGGCAATTTTTATAGCTGATAGTAGTCTATCACCTCAGTTTTTATAGAATTTTGTCACTGATAGTAGTCTATCAGTGATAGAAGTTTATCACTGATAGAAGTCTATTAGTGATAATCATATATCAACGATAGAGTCTATCAGTGATAGCCACTGTTTTTTTTTTTTTTTGTCATATTTGCAAAATGTTTTAAATTTTTCTAAATTTGCAATTATTTTGGGTCTGATTGCTGTTTGTGCAACCAATCATTTTTATTTTACAAATAAAGTGTTTAAATTAGTAATATTTATTTAAATTGAATTTTTTAAGAATATGAAGAAAAAAAATTGAGATATGATATGATATATATATATATATATATATATATATATATATATATATATATATATATTTAAAAGGGGTTATTAACTTGCATGAGATCCTAATTTAAATAATTGTTTGTTGAGAATGTGTTTCATCATATATATTTATAAATAATTGTTTGTTGAGAATGTGTTTCATAATATATATTTATAATTAAACCATAAAAATAGTTGTGGTTACCAACCAAACATTTCAAATGATTTAATATGACAAAATGATTTTAACCAATTCAAAATTACTTTAAAGATTCCAAAAGTATTGTTTAGTGTCAAATTGAGCATAACTTAATTGACAGATACTAAGAGGTCATTGGTTCCATCATTTAATTAAAATACTTTTGCTTTTTAAGAAAAAAAATAGAGAGAATATAGTGCACACAACTTTTGCTATATAAAAGTGAACTATGCTATTGTAAGAACAAAAACTTTCACAGTTAAAATTGAAATTTGCATATAAAGAAATGATTATTGAATATAAATAGATGACAAGAAGTCCAAAATAAACAAAAGCAAAATGAGGGGGGAGAATAAATTATGACCATATATGATATTTTCAAAAGGTGTGGCTATATCTTCATGCTCAAATGAGAAGTTCAAAGCTTATTTGATCAGATTGCTGACTAAATTTGAAGCAATTGATCAAGAAGAATCAACAAGTAATTCATCAAACTAACTGTCATTATCATACATTATCAGGAGCTTGACAAGCTTTGTGAATTGGCAATGGTGGGTCTGAAAATGAGCCATTCAAAATGTGGTTAGCAATCCACAAGTTTGCAGCCTCAGAGTAGTGTATGCCATCCCAACTAACATGCTTTGATGGATCTTTGCAAGGATTATTCTCATGAACTGTTCCATTCACAACTTCTTTCTTCCCACAGTTAATGTGAAAGTCATGGAAACTCCCACAGCAGAAGTTCACTGGATCAACAAAACCTGCCAACAATTCCAATATTAAAGTTAGTCAGTCCTCTTCCACTTTCTTCCCAACAAATTTCCGATGAATCAACATCGAGAAAAAAGAAGCAACCTTGAGTTTTCGCCTTGCTAATAAGCAGATATTTGGCTGAATACATGTCAACGTGAGTAATTCTAGCTAGAGGAAGCTTTTTCCCCAGCTCTAGCAGCAGATTCTTTAGCTGGCGATTGAGTTCTTGAGCGACTTCATTCGCACTCTTCACACACCCGACGCTGTCTATATTACCTGGCCTCTGGTTATTCAAAATGGCAAAAGGTAGACATCCAACTGGACCTGTGTTATGCACCCAGAAATATCTTGCCCCCTCCTTGTATAGTTGCTGAAACATACACCAAAAGAACATCAGAGCTTTCATTGAAGTGTTTTCAAGTGTTTTTATGTGCATTGTTGAGTGAGTGATTTAAATTGCCTACTTGCACAGCTTCAGAGAATGTGTTTAGTATATCTGGAATGGAAGCTTTAACTTGTTCTTCTGATGAGTGTTGGAAACCGTAGGAGAGATCGTTCTGTGCGATATCGAACGTATATAGCGCCTTGGAAAACTCCTGGGGCCTCGCCATACTGTTTTTGATTGGCAGAGATGTCCTGTCTGTCATCAAGTAGCCAACATTATAGTAATTGTTAAAGATATAATATGAGAAAATTCACATAACATAGAGTAATGAATAAGAAACTGACTGTTGGAGCGGAGTCGATTGCATAGATAGGCGGTACGGGATTTGAATTGGATGAACTGTGATACTTGAAGGCCAAGATGAAAAGGGCTGTAACCACCGGGACGAATCGACGAACCTCCTGTTGCAAAATTAGCTCCATGCCTAAAGCTTGTTCCTACTGAGTCCAGATATGCACTCAGGTAAGGAAATTTCAGCTTCTCAGCTGCGGAAGAATCACACACATCAGTTGATAGAGTTAAAAATGACAAACTCACAGCCCAAAAATGTTTCCAAATGCAGAAACTCTTCATCGTTGCTTCAAAGTAATTCACTCAAAAGACTGCTAAACTCTGTTTTTTTTTTCTTTTGAAACTATACACTAACTGTAAGCCATTTTCATGGTCAATTCCTACCCCTGTTTGAGTTACTTGACATAAATCCAAACAAATGAAACTCTCTGGTCTATATACCTTTCAAAACAGAATGATATTGATATTGCAATTATACCTAAACTTTGTTTTACTTCTAAATTACTCAAAAGGTCTCAACTCTTATACATTGTAAGCCATATACATAGAGACGTTGTGCTTCTTCTAACCAACATCAAACTGTTTTCTTTGATATTTATGAGTCCTCAGACGAGTTTGCGCGCATCACAACAACTATTCTCACGAGACAACAGCCTCATCCTCCTTTATTCACCACTAAACCATGAAATCATGGTGGTTAACCGAAATAGAACGAATCCCAATAATCTAAACAAAGATTAAACCATCACTAATCCTAAGAGCTCAAACATCAAGTAATTAAACTATAATTTACAGACCCATATAGTGATTTGTGCATAATCTTCATAAACAGAGAAACATGAGAAAAATTGGTAAGTTACCTAAAAAATCTATAATGAGACGACCATCACAAGCCCTCCCAGAAGGATGTCCAAAGAAGGTTACGCCATTGGGTGATTGAATGACATTGAATGCAGCCGATATTCCTCCTGTGTCTGAGTTTGAGTCGCCGAAGTTGTACACGGCCGGAAACCCACAACTCCCCAAACCACCACCGGCGCGAGCGCCGACAGCCAACAGCACTGGCCGGCCGAGTAAACCCAGAAAGAGAAGCACCAACAGACGGCGGAGCTTAAGTGGGTCCATGATTTTAAGCAAAAGGAATCTCTCTGAGAGGTAATTTTGCAGTGCTGATCAGATTCTGAATGGTTTGATAGGCATTTTGTGATAATGGGAAAGTGAAAGTGGAAGCGCACTGAGACGAAATTGAGCTTAGAGTGGAATTTGGATGGGAGAAGAAAATTGAAAATTGAGCGTCGTTATTCATTCTTGCACAGGACAGGATTTGATCATGGCGGGGAAATTGTCCTTCCCCAAAACACTCGTGACTCACTCCCGTGACCACCTAAATATAAATATATTATAAATTAATTCCCAAAATCATATTCTTCCTCTCAACTTTTTGCTCTTCTGCATGACTCAGTTGGTGTGTATGTGTTGATGATTAAGAGATGTGTGTTTTGAATCTCCCACTCCAATGTACTAAAAAAACATTTGTACTCCTTCTTGCCGTTTTGGGTCCAACCGAGAACCGAACCAATATCCAATAAAAGATAAAATACTCGGTTTGATTTTAGGCCCATTTTGACTCTTTTTTTCTCCACCCTCTAAACTCGGAAGTCTACACAACTGTGACTTGTTGGTGATGAGAGTTGTTGGTGATGAGATGAGTGCGACGAAGACCACATATCAGATGTGGCTGGCGTGAGAGTAAAGTATAAAATGTCGATGTCGATAGAAATATCGAAGTCTCAATTTTATGAAAATGTCAACGAAAATATCAATAAAATGTCGATGTCGATGAATATTTATGAAAAAAAATATTAAAAAAAATAAATAATTATAAATAAACATTTTACTCTATTTATATGAATTAAAAAAAAAATCCCTACCAAAATCTAAACAAAAACCACTTGTTTAAGACTGGGTTTGGCATTACGTTTGAAATGTTGGAAAGTGATTAAAAACAATTTTTGTTGTTTTTGGTAAAACAAATTGTTTTATAATCCTTTAAAATCACTTCTCCACATCATTTCAAAATCTGTTATTTATTCTCTAACAACCTGCCAATTTTTAAATATTTTTTAAATTAAAAATTATTTTATATATCTAGTATCTATTTATTATCATCGAATTTTATTTTATAATCTTTTAAATTAATAAATCAAATGCAAATATTTTTTAAAAATAATATTTTATTATTTTTTTTTAAAGAAATTATACAAAAAATTTATAATAGGTCTATTTTAATCATTACAGTTACAAACACGATAACCAACCTACCTATTCAAGTGTACAACTAAAATTTATCAAAAATTAATTTGCTTCCTAATTTTTTTTTTAAAAGCACAATTGAAAAACAATTATTTTAAAAGTCACTGTAATTTCAAAGGGAACCTAAAACAAATAGAATATTTAGAATGGTTTGTATGACACACCAAAAGCAAAAATAAAAAATGATAATGAGACCTTAACAAAAACAAGGCAGGCTTGAGATGGTCACCCATCTCTAGGCCCCAACTTAAATTCTCAACTTTGAATTGAATTTATTTGTGTTGATTTTTTTTTTTTTTTTTTAAATGGAAATAAATGACCCTTTTATTCAAATTTCATCAATTATATATAATATCTCAAGCATTACAAAACATTTTGAAGAAGTACAAATATGTGGAGAAATCATTTCTTGAAGTGGAAATTGAAGTAGCAATATGATGTTTAAATATAAAATCAACCACCATGCCTTTGAACCAGATGCAAAAATTAGCATATAAAATTAATGGGTAAAATATCATCAACCTTATCAATTAGATAACTCAACCGTCATAAGACATACGCTCTCAGCCAAAATGCTAGATGTTCAAATCCTCTAATAAAAGAGAAGAAATTACATGTTTTTTAACAAATTAAACCGAAAGTTAACCTAGGGTCTAAATTATAGCACTCAATTTTATAAAATTGAGACTTTATGGTTAAATTTGCTACAATCCATTAAATTTAAGGTATAAATTAGTTTTTTTTTTTGTTCAAATTAAAAACATGTACAAAAAAAAATGCTATATTACTTTGGAGTTTGGACAGTGAGCGACATTTAACTTGGATTCTTCTGTCTGGGCTTCATCAAATTTTAAGTTTTGAAACTTTTTTGGAATTTTTGTACCAATCACCCTCGAATTTTAATGGAGGTGAGAAACGAGTCTGACTCAGCTGACATATTTATGTGGTGACGATTAGGAGGTCTGTAGTTCGAATTACTCCGCTCCAATGTACTAAAGAAACTCTTACACTTTTCCTCTCCCCTCCTAATCTATTTTCTCTTCTTTTTATGTCTATTTTCTTTCTACTTGATCACGTTTTTTCTTCCTCTCACTCATCCCTCATCACTCTCCTGTGACCCTTTGAGGATAAGATTTAGAAAATCTTATGAATCTATCGGAAACTTGAAATTACAGATGTGAAATAGAGCTAGCTAGAGCTAGATTGAGACCCAAGCTAGAACGAGAGCTAGAACTAGATTGAGACCCGAACTAAAACGAGATCTATTGAAATGGAGCTAGAACTAAAGTCACTCGAGCTAAACTAACCTCTTCAAATGGAGCTAGATTCATAAAAAATAATAGGGAAAAAATCAGTTTATACCCCTAAACTTTGAGGGTTGTATCAATTAAAACCCTAAACTAACAATTGTATCAATTTAAACCTTAAACTTTCATAAGTGTATCAATTTACACCCTCTAATATAAAAATGTAAGTTTTTACATGTGTGGAGACTTGTAATTTATTAATTAAATTCTTAAACTTTCATAGAATTCATTTATTTATGAAAGTTTATGCGTTTAATTGTTAAAATAATAAGTCTCCACCCGTTTAAATTAATTTTTTTCAAATAAAATCTAACAGAAGGTGTAAATTGATACATTTATGATAGTTCAGGGTTTAAATTGATACAATTGTTAGTTTAGGGTTTTAATTGATACAACCCTCAAAGTTTAGGGGTATAAATTGATTTTTTCCCAAAATAATATTAGAAAATAGGTGATAGATGTCAAAATGTCGATTGATACTTTTTTTCTCTCTTAATTCGAGTCATTTTCTCAAATTTCAGGCTTCATTTCACAACTCTCGCTTTCCTTAACCGTCTCTGCTTCATCTTCTTCATTCTTCTTTTCCTTCTTCTTGGAGCTACTTTCTCTTCGGTTTGATCCTACTCACAATTTCTCCAAGTAGCAATGGGAAATTGGATGAACAAGGAGCCTCCACCGCCTATGGTTCTCGTTCCGCCACTCTTCGATTATCCTCCGCTTGCTGCTCGTACCAGGTTTCTCTTCTTCTTCTGTTAATATGTTCGGCACCGAACCGTCACATTACCAGAGAGTAATACTAGTTCTAGTTCAACTTCAGCTTCAGCCAACCATTTTTGTCACTGTCACTAGGAAGCTGAGTTATGCATGTTGGACCTTTTTCTTTTTTGCGCTTCAGCGCCTGGGAGATTTGTTGAGTTTTTTACTTGGGTTGGTTTTGATTTGTAGAGTTTGGAGATTGTAGTATTTTCTCATTTGGAGATATTCTGATCAGTTGAAAAACGTATTTTCTTTAATTGCTTTTGTGACATTTTAAAGCAATGCAGGATGTTGGAGTCATCATATAACCTGTTATTCGGGAAGCTTGCTTTACAATGTCTTTTCGAGGATTATTTCGATCAGGCAAGGCATTTTAGCACAATGATCATGCTAAAGCCGATTGATGACCCCCACGTGGATTTGGTCGCGACCGTATCCCTTCGAATCTATATGTTTCTTCACTCATTAGTTATCATTATCAATGCTGATTTTCTTGTGAGAAATGTATGTTTATAAGTAGTTTGGGTGCAAAAGGGTCATGGTTTCTGCTTAACCTGCTTAGGTATCAGGTCCATTTGATCATAAACATGATGAGAAGATTGTAGGGAATGCATTGTTTCGATGGCAAAGGTAATCTTGTATGCTGCCTATACTACCGACATTTGCCTCTTAGGCACTTAATGATTTATTCTTGAAAACAAGGGCTTTTTGTTGGGCAGTGATATTGATGATCCCCATACATTTATGGACCTTTATGTATCAAACTCTGATCCGTAAGACATACTCCTTGAAGTTAAATTTTATTCTTGCTTACATTGATGTATCTCTGCTCATTGGCTGTGGTGATTTATATATGCTGGCTTATGGCTTCAGGGTTTTACAAATGAGGGCATGTGCACACTTTCCTAAATATGGCTTTGGAGCTTTTGGTATTTTCCCAGTACTACGGAAGCAAAGGTTTGCAACACTAGAACACCTATATCTACATGCACATATTGATATCCTACATGTCTCATTTTGGTTCTCTCGTTGTTTATAATACATACATTTGTTTCTTATCATAAAAAAACATATTGATATCCTACACTACAAGGTTTGTGGACAAAAAATGTATCCTAGAGTAATTTGGTGGACATCTTCAAGGCAGATGTTGACATGGTTCACTTTCTGCAGATTATGTTCTGAGGACTTTGGTCTTATGGGACTCAGATATGGCTCAAGGAATCTGTCAGCTGGAGTCACACTTATGCCTTTCTCCTGTAATTAATGAGTTACCTTCTGATAAGCATGTTGGTGTAGGTGGTTCGATAATATATGTGTCAGTTATCTCTCATATTCCAACCATAACATATGAAGTAATCTTATATTTCATATTAAGACTTCCATTGTGTGATATCAAATATGTAAATTTCCATGGTTACATGTGCCCAGAGGTCGTTACTCGTTAGTTTCAAATTACAATATTTAATTGGATACGAAGGACAAGAAATGTAATAGTTATCGGTGTATATATGTGAGCTAGATGTATTGTTTAACCCCCGTCAAGATGATAAGGCTGGAGGTAGAAGTTTAATTGATTTTTGGGTGCATTGATAGGGTGGGATCAAGTGCGCCCTTCTTGGGGTCCTGTATATCTGTTATTAGTTATTACTACCCCGAGGGGATCACCGATTCACCTTGACTGAGAAGGTCATTTATCTATTATTTTCACACCCCAGCTATTCTTGTCTTTCTTAGTATATATGAGGTGCGGGGCTTTGCATCATGTTTTCCCCATAAAAGAAAAGAAAAATCTAGTAAATCCTTAAGCACTTTTAATATTCCTTTCTTGATGCATTGTTGTGCTTATATGTATTGAGCTTCTATAATTATTGGAATTTCATGGATATCATTGTTTTTAACTTTCCAAATTTCTAGCAATGAGTCAAAGACCTCTGTATTGTCATCATAATGCTTTGCAGCCAAAGATGAACTACCAAAAAGTGCATGGCTGGTCGGTAAGATGGGGAGGCTAACTACTGGAGTGCAGTATGAGCCACAATGTAAGTATTACTTATCAATAACCCATTTACAAATGTTAATTTCCAATTCACTATATTTGAGATTTTTTACTCCAATTGGTGTTAATCAAAAAAGGATCATAGATACAAAAAGAACCAGAATGAGTACAACAAGAGGAACTCAAAAAATGATATTGTCCCACAGCCCAACTTAATCCCTAGATTTATCTTCAAAGGTTTAAAAGTTTCTTTCGAATCCAATTTCCGGAAGAGTATGACTTGACCACACAAGACCCTCATATTTTAGCTTTATTTATGTTTTGACTTGTGATTCACATGTGTAGATACTTCATGGCTACTGCCTAGATATAATACACTTAGAGGATGACAAAATATGAACTATATGAAACAGCCTAGCATCTAAATCTTCGAGAATAATCAATGAAATTTTTCATTTCATACCATACATACCATAAGTGTTAAAAATACAAGAGTATACCTCTGTTTATCAAGGTTGCCCAACCAAGGGCACACACACACACACAGAACTGAAAGATCATATATATAGTTAGGAAAATTTCTGGCTCGCCCCTAATCGTATCAACATCCTTTCTTTGTTGAGCTTCTTGCCTGAAATTGTCTGACCAATTTATGTCTTCCCTAGCATCCAAATCTCCAAGAACAATCAAAGAATTTTTTCCCAAGAATAATCAAATAATTCTTATTTTTGTTTGAAGGAAGTTTCTTGTCTTTAGTCTGTCGAAAAGTCTATATTAATAGTTGAACTTGTTCTTGTTAAAAGAAATTGATCTTGTTGTTTTTGTTTCTTTTAGATGGGAATAAAGATGGTGGGTCATTCAAAAATTTAATGAATTGGAGTTGTGCAATTGGCTATGATGTGGGTTCGGGGAGCCCTTTGAGCCCATCTTTCAATTTTGGTCTTGAACTTGCAAAAAATTCACAGGTTTGTTTATACATAAAATTAATGATTGCATGTACTACTATCCTTTTCACTGTAGGAGTTGGTTATTTGGTTTATAAGATCTACCATATTTATGTTTGGAATTTGAGCTCAAACTTAAAGTTTTGGTGTTTGGGTGAAAAAAATATGAAGAAGATAATGCAATCTCTCAAACTTGCGTTCAGTCTGAATCTTTGATTTTGATTGATCTGAAATAATGGAATAGACATCTTTCCCCATGCTAGCCTATAAGATAATGGAATAGTCCATAAATTAATTTAAATAGGTTTGAACATAGTGCTACAATATTTGAAATTTTGATTAAATAAGAATAACCGGTACTTTAATTCAATTTTTATTTTTTAAAATTTTTACTTGATGTTTTGCAATTTTAGTAATTTTTGTAGCCACACTGCTGTGTTCAAGAGGGGATTGAGATTCAAGAGGAACTGATAATAGAGTCGAGAGGCTTCCTCTTCCTCCCTTTTTCTAACTCTTTTTTTCCTTTAATTTAATATATTGATTCTAATTCACAAAAATACTAATAAATAAATAAAAAGAGATTGGGGATTTGTAAGGAACAGCTTACTGGGGGGTGATGCTTGGATGCTGTTCAAAGTTTAACTGTTGGTAAAATATTGCAAGAGCTCAATTGTCAGTAAGCTAACATGTTGTCTAAGAGGCAATTTTCGTTAAACAATTTGCAGTTTCAAATAGGAAGGATTATTACATTCGTTTCTTCTTTTCTAAAAAAGATCACTGGTGGAACAAGAGGTGAAAGAAATAATTAGGCTATTAGAAAAGATACAAGGAAAGCACATAACCAATAGTGGTGGCAAGAGAATTCAAGACTTGCCGTCATCATGTGAGTTCTTCAAGTTGTCAGTTTTTAAACTACTAGGAGTACTCTTTGAAGATCATCTAGAAAAGAAGGCTCCAAGATTGATTACATTTTTGGCTGATGCATGGTGTGGTCAGTTGGTGGATGTTGTTCATCTGAGAGCTCCAGATCTGGTAATGAATTTCGAATTGGTGTGTGCTCTGTTTTGTTCATGGAGAAACTCAAAATCACTCGGTTTCAGCTGTCAGTGTAGTTTATTTTGTTGGAGGGTCCTGTTTTAAGTGCTGAGAGCACAATGGGTATATCTCACACCTACAAGCAAAAGAGAATTTAAAGCAGTTATTTTTCGGTCACAAGTTCAAAGGGAAGATGGGCTATCTGGGAAATTTTATTGGGATGAAATAGTAGATCTTTTGTGGGAAAAAGCAAGCATTGGTAAGAGATGTGGATCTAGCTTAATATTTGGCTTCTCTATGGTAGTTAAAGTGTGTCTTTTATAATTATTTCTTCTTTGAACAGTTTTCTGTGAGCTTTTGGGTTTTGGAGAGAACTTTTTCTTATTCCCCCTTTTGTGTATTGTTCATATATATTCAAAGAAATTATTGTTTCTTGTCCAAGAAAAAATGCATTGCAATTTCTTGAAAATTCACAGCCTTTTATAAAACTCTATATTTTCCAAAGCTCTAGAACTTCATATTCATTAATATTCAAAAGTCTTATGGATGGATCTGGAAATGTAATATTTCAATTCATTAATGCAGCTATTGATAAGTTGTGTACTGATTTCGTTTTGCAGTTTATTGCCTCATTCTATCAACATGTGGTGGTTCAACGGAGGGTATGACTCTTTCCTCCTATGCATGCATACCTTTCTCTTTGTTATTGTAAATATAGTCAACGTGCAGATGCAGTATTAGCAGTTGCCTCCTATTAATGGGAAAATTTTAGAGGGCCAAACTTCTTCTTGCGTCCAAAAACATCAAACATCCTGTGTAGCGTCTAAATAATCATGCAACTGTGTCAAACTTTACCACCAAAAGTAAATTGAAACTACATATATTGGAACTATAGAATTTCATGATTGAAGGCTCTAAGCTTTCTAGGTGTTCACATTTTAGTTACATCACTAATTTTGAGAGATCAACATATATATATTCTTTTGAACTCTGCATTTGGTTGACCATGATCACTTTTAATGCTCGACCTTTTGGTCGAGGGTGTAAAGTCTTAACCGTTGAGCTATGCAATGCTCAAGTTGGCATGATCACTTTTAATGCTTTTAACTTGAATACTTTCTCCAATGGGCTCGGGCCAATAAATTTTAGGGTTGTATCTTTCAATACAGCTGGCTTCAGACTCTGGGTAGTAATTATGGTTAATATCAATCCTTAATGGTGTTGTTTCTTTTCCTTCGTTTATTTTAGGGTGCAGGGGGAAGAGGTAATATCTAATAAGTCAACATGTACAGATACATGTGATAATATGTACATATTAGGTTTTTTTTTTTCTTCGTGCAGCCTTATTGCCTAAATCTAGAGTAAATTTTGGAGAGAAAAATAAAATAGCATTAATGGCCACCCCCTTCGCAACATGCTCACACCTGATTTTAATTACCAATTTTGATTAAAGCAAAGTTTTCCTCTCAATATTTCAGCCTACTGGAACACTCTATGGTCAAGCTTATGGGTCTGAAATCACCCACTCTGTACTTGTAGACTTCTTAGGGAAGAGACAGATGTAGTTTCTGTTTTTTTACGAGGAATACAAACTTGTCATTGATATTTGAAAAGTTACAAGTTACCAAACTCCAATAACAAGCCTAACAAGGCACAACCCCCAAAATAAACGACTATACAAAATACAAACTTCAAAACCACAAGATATCAATCTACAGTTTTAGTTTTTGTTAACACAAGAATTTATAGCTTTGCTCCCCAAAATTTCCTGGAGCACCTTCAAGTGATCAAAATTTGATAAAGTTCCTTTTTTCTAAAGAATTCAGTAGACTGTAGGGATACCATCTGACCTCGGCCAACTTCTAAAGCCCTCACATTTGGTGGTGTCATAGATTTTAATGGCCTTCCCAGCCATCTAGTATCTCCTTTAGAGACCTTGCTGCAGTCAACCTTAGGGTAAAAGCCACGAAGTCCCATTTTTTCTTTTTTCTTTTTTCTTTTTATATAAATCATTTTAAAAAGAACCATCAAGGATTGAGACTATTAAAGTCCTCCTAGAGGGAATGAGTTCAATCATTGGTGGTCGCCTACCTAGGAATTAATTTCCTACGAGTTTTCTTGGCAGCCAAATGTTGTAGAGTCAGGCGGTCTGTCCCGTGAAATTAGTTGAGGTGCGCGTAAGCTGGCCCGGACACTCGCGGATATAAAAAAAAAAATCCTTTTAAAAAGAACCCTAGAATTCCTCCTTAATGACTTCTTCTTTAACGAGAGGTATACCATCCTCAAATTGTGGAACTCAGAAATGAGAGATTTGATCATTCTAGCAGCAACATACCGGTCAAATAAAGCTACGGAAGGGCATCGTTATAAATTTATAGCAATTGAAAACAAAGAAGGAAAGTCTTCAGTGAAAAAGTACACTTGCAGTTGAAACAAGAAACATAAATGGCAATCTCCCAGATTTACAAATGTTCTTACTGAAAAGGAAATAAAGGAAGGTAGGAGATATGTCAATTGTCATATGATTAACATCTCAATAATTTTCTCTTCAGGTAGACGGTTTTTTTTTTCTTCTCTTCTTCTTTTTTCTGACAGTATTCCGTTAATGAGATGATATATAAAAGGTGAAACAACGCCAAAGCTAACAGAATTACAAAAAATCCTTTTAGTTAGCCAAAAGATCATTTAAGCTATATCTTGAAAAATGTAAAGAATATTCACACCATGAAAGCCAAAAACATATAAAAGGAGACCGCCTTGCTATTGAAAGCGCAGTTGTTTCTTTCGGTAGCTGTTTTTCATGACCTAGTTTACTCGACATCACCTGGCTTGGTTTGGAGCGAATTCTAATGTTATTTGAGTCTGAGTGCATTTGTGTGAAATAAAGTAACTATGATTGTCACCCAGGTTGTGCATCTGTATCATTAATGATTCAATTACTATTCTTTCTTACGATCATGTTTTGTCCTTATTATTTCTCGCTTATTATATATATATATTCTTTTTCTTTTTACGCCTTGCATCTGTTGGCTTGAGCATGCATCCTTCTTCTACTTGTATCCAAGAACTTACAATATTTCAGCTGCTTTAATCAATTAGGTGAAGAACCCCCTTGAAGAAAATGAAATTGTTGGAATCACAAATTACATCGACTTTGGCTTTGAGTTGCAGGCTAGGTATAAATTTTTGAGCAATAAGTTAGAACACAACCAAATGGTAGTTTCTAATGTTCTTATAATCTAATCTTGTTTTAGAGTTGATGATGTCAAATCAGAAAAAAATATTCCCGATTCCACTTTTCAAGTAGCAGCATCATGGCAAGCCAATAAAAATCTCTTACTAAAGGTATAACAAGTTTCTGTACTTTTTTTTTATTCATTATGGAAAAAACCTAGTTCTATAGCTATATTTTGCTTCAACAGGGGAAGCTGGGCCCTCTTAGCTCCTCACTTGCTATGGCATTCAAGTCTTGGTGGAAACCTGCATTTACTTTCAACATCTCAGGTATCTTTAGGGATAGATATTTACAGACTGTAGGGTCTGTACGTTTACGTAGTATTAAGAGTGTTTCATGTGCTACTGAATTATACACCGACTTAATGAAAAATTTCGTATCTTGTTCACAAAAAAAAAAAAAAAAATCAGACTCTACGCTTTTGTAATATAACTATACTACCTTAATTTTATCGTCAATATTCTAGTACACTCTAATGCAACCATTCCAAAATCAATTGAAACTCTGGACATTTTAAACTAGTATAACTTTTTGACGCTATAGTTAACATGGTTGTGACTTGACGTAAACGATCTCCTCTTTTTTTTTCATGGTCGTAGCTTTTCTTCCCTCATTTTCAATTGGGGAGGTCTTTTGTAAATCTCCTTATAGGGGGGGGGGGGGGGGGGCTCCCACTCTTTTGGAATTTCATAGATCAATGAAATTGTTTCTTATCCAAAAAAAAACAAAAACAAAAAAATATCTACAAGTTTTAGTTATACCTAGATTTCTCCATGCATGAACGGCACATTAATTTTGAGGATATTTGGGGATTTTCAACTTTCTAAGGAGTTGATTCCTAGTAAGGACACTGCATATAGCAAAACCAATGCCGACCGAACTTTTTTCGTAAAACCGGTTTTGGTCGGTTGGATTGGTTCTCGGCCTTTTATTGTTCACCACTAAGATCCAGGATTAGGATGCGTGGAGCTGGGCTCTAAAATTTTATATTCTTTTCGATAAGGACACTTCCGGTAAAAGGGTAACAAGGGAAGACGAAAAGTCCTCCCACGAGGCATTAGACATCCGTCACCCAAAGAGCTAACTGAATTGTTAAAAATGGACACTGGGAGAGTAGAGTAGTTACAACATCTCTAGATAAACAGCTCTACGAGGTAGCTACAGAAAGAGTACTATCCCAAGTGAATGTTCTATTCTTTAGGGATCCTACAGTTCCCCTTTATCCACAATTTCTGGAAAAAATCTAGATAAACATTAGTCCATAACAGTTCAGCTTTTCCTTTAAAAGTTTAATCTAGCATAGCTGATTGTAGAATTATCTGATTGTGCACTAATTAAGATCAAAGGTACTGAAAACAACAATTAACTGAGGAGTGAAACTAAGTACCATAAAGAAAAACTGAGTGAAACTTGAGGAAAAGCTGGTGTGATCTCCATCCCCTATTTACAAAGCCACCAACACTATGTTCTCGGAAAGAGAAATAATTTAGCTTTCTGACTCGGTCAGTCTTCGTGTGCTTTATTTGCCACTTTCTATTACGTTCATATTAACTCTTTCTCAATGGTCTTGATTTGTTATGGATGATTTGGTTAGTACTAAACCAGAGATGAATCGTCTAATTGCTTCTTTCTCTGGAACCTTTATATGCCATATGCATCATAATTATAAATTATCATACTAGTTTTAAATGATTACTCGGTGCAGCTACCAGGGATCGTACAGTTGGAAAAACTGCATATGGATTTGGCATCCGCGTTGAAAATCTTAGAGAAGCCAGGTTGTATGAAAAGCCTTATTTCTCTTTTATCTTCTATCCTTTTTCATATATAATAAGCATTCTTCTATCCTTTTTCATATATAATAAGCATTCTTCTATCCTTTTTCATATATAATAAGCATTTCTTCTACTAACCGTAGATTCACTTCACTGTTTTTCAGTTATCAAAGAGCTGATCCAAACTTCGTGATGCTTACACCGAGCAAGGAGCACCTGGCTGAGGGCATGGTTTGGAAAATTGGGAAGAGACCGATGCTGCAGTCGGATATAAATGCTGGAAATTTCGATGGCATACCGAAGGAATTAAGACCCTTGAACAAATTTTTGTGAACTTTGTTTCCTGACAATTTTTTACCTGACACAAGCAAACATTGGTTCTTCCTGAAGAACAGAAGATGATGCCTTTGTAATCTTGGATTAGAGTTGGCTCTGCCCTCTGCCTAGTATAGGAACTTAGAGAATTCTTATTCCTTTCCCTCTTCTGGTTGGAAGCCAAGACTAGAGTGGGAAGAATCTGTCAAAGGAATTCAAATGACATATTTGCCAATTACCTGTTTTGCACCTTTTTTTTTCTTCTTTTTTTTTGCATTTTGTTAACTTCATAAACTTCTTTTTAAAATGATCGGTAAGTTTTGGAGGTAATTGTTGGAAACGACTCCAGAAGTTTTGGATTATAAAAACCGACTTATTTCTTAAAAAATAGTTTTCATGCTTGTTCGTGGTTACGATCTTGGTCGGGAAGGCGATTGGAAAAAAAAAAAAAGTTATAGCAACAAAAGTCTTATTATTATTTTTTTCAAGTCAGTTTCTTGTTTCTCGGTCGGGAAGCAGTTGAGATCGTCATTAATGAGCGTGGAAACTATTTACTATTTTTTAGAAAATGGATCAATTTTCTATATCTCAAAGTTTCTTGGATCACAGAAGTTATGGTATGTTTCTTTTAAGGTACAAGTTTGGAAGTTCTTAACAAACGACCCACCTTTGACCCACCTTTGAGTCTAAAATGTGATTTTTAAATTGATGGGAATTCAAATCTACAAGTTTGCTAATTTTCATCTTTGCTCCAACAAAGAATAGAACAAACTTAGAATTTCATATGAAAATTTATTTTCCTTGTATCTCTAGTAATCTAGTTATTAACTTCTTTTTTAAGAATTATTGTCATAGTAAGCGAATAATATATTTTATACTCAACTTATTCAAACAAGAGAAATAAGTACAATTTTTTTCAAGAGATTATAATATGTTGGCAAAAGAATAATGATGGTAAAACAATAGAACAAAATTGGATTTTCAAATATAATTAAAGATGTTAAATCAACCTTCAAGTCTTTATATATATATAAAAAAAAGATAGATAATCCGTGGACGGGACCTTCTATAAGAATAAAACTCATAATTATCTTCTTTTTTTTTGCAATGGTATTTTAATTAAAGCAAGGATTGAACACATGACCTCATAGTCACAGACACAACTTTATGCCAATTGAGTTATGCTCGACTTTATGCCAATTGAGTTATGCTCGGTTTGACAAAACTCAAAATTATCTTGAACTAGCTAAGGAAAGGAAAAATTAGTCATATTTCATAACCATATTTATAAAAGAAATAAAAATGATTCAATCAGACTCATATATATATTATATTATGATCATAAAAATGAGTTTATACCGGCCATAGAAAAAACATGAGAAATGTCTGTCCTGTCCAGTCCAGTCCACCATCCCAAATTTATTAAATTTAAATATTATCATAAAAACTGGTTGAATTGGATTCAGCGATCCAATTTGCGGCAACTGTCCAAACAGAAAAGTGATGGCTGCTGCATTTTCCCTCGCTTCTTCTACTTTCTCTCCACTTTCTCGACCTCCAAACAGAAGACCCACTTCCTTCTTTCTCTCTAAATCCGTTTCTTTTCACAATTTCTCTAACCCCAATTGCCATCTTAGATTCCCCATCTTCTCTCTTCTCGGCCATAGCAAGAAGCACAGTCAAATTTCAGCTACAACTGACCCAAATCTCACCAATCCCTCCAACCCCTTTGCTTCAATTTGGGAATCTCTGCTAATTTTCTCCACTTCGGTGCTCTTGTCCTTTTCTCTCTTTGTTACAGATGTTGATCCGGCGGCTGCTTTTGTTGTCACCACTCCGAGAAAGTTGCAGACGGATGAGCTCGCTACTGTTCGTCTTTTTCAGGAGAATACTCCTTCTGTAGTCTATATCACTAATCTTGCTGCAAGGTAATTAATTCTTATACCCTTTTGGAGCTGAATTCTGATTACAACTTGGGTCGTTTTTTTTTTTTTGTTGGGGGGGGGGGGGGGGGGGGTGTCTGATTTTGGTACGATTATCTCTTTGAAATGTGATTTTTTATGTGGGTTTAGGCAGGATGCTTTTACTTTAGACGTGTTGGAGGTACCACAGGGATCAGGTTCTGGATTTGTGTGGGATAAAGATGGTCATATTGTCACCAATTATCATGTAATTCGTGGTGCTTCTGATCTCAGGTTAGTAATGAACACTTTTAAGTATCGAACTAGATTTCCTTGCTGTTCATTTTTTAGTTCAACCACGTGTGGGGTGGAGGGATTCGACGACCAATGCCTTAACTAGTTGAGTTATGCCGGGTTGGCATTGCAATTCATTTTTAATATGTGAGGGTGGTTGGTGACTTTATGTCCGACTTCCATGGTTTGCAGTTTCTGGTTTTGGTTATGTTTAGGCTTTATTGTATATTTATTAGTCGATTTAGCTTTTGTACCATCTTCAGTTTGTATTGATTTGTGTGTTCATTATTTTGGGGGCTTTGTCCATTTAAGGCTGTGGTACTTCTAGGATGAAGCACTCACGCAGCCTGTTCATATTCATTGAAGCATCATCAAAGTATTTAGTTGTAGAACCACTATGTTGCAAGGTCCTCAGAAAATGCTTTTAGGCTTTATATTTTCAGAAATGTGCAGCCATATTCGGCAGAACTGTGTCATATTGTTTGGTTGTGTGATTTTGTTTTGGTGGTTATTTATTGCGAGTAGTGTCTTTGAAATGTATATTGTAAGAAGTGTTTCTAAATGTAAACCTTTGACATTATCTAAAAGTGAATAAAAGATATTAGATAATCTTGAAGTGACACTATTGTAGGATCTAGTGGCTTGAAGATGGAGATGATAACCCAAAGTTCTTCCTTATAATAACCTCAGGAAGAAGATATAAGAGCATTATTAGTAAAAATATTTAAAAAAAATGCAGAGAATGCTACTTTTTCCACCTCCCCTTAAAGGTCAAAGGGTTCAAGAACTATACTCTGAACTTCTTGGCCAAAGATTTTGTCCTGAAGGCTTGAACTGACACTTTGTTAATTAGTCGAGAAAAGGTGGTTGTAGTTGCCCTGTGAGGAAAAGTAGATTTCCGATGCTTGTCTTGTGGGAAATTTGGAGTTTTATGAGTAAACTAGATTTTCTCAAGTTTGGTATATTAAAGATCTTACTCAAGTTAACTAGAGAGCTTTCCTAGAACTCTTTTTTCCTCGGGAAAATGCAAAAAAAAGTATCACTACCACCATCAAGTTCTTTTATACTTGTAGTAAGCTAAAAAAATGAATTTGAATTTAGACTTAACTCTTAGTGGTGGCTCCTTATTATTCACATTTAAACTGGTTTGAGTTATGTACAGAGTCACTCTAGCTGACCAAACTACTTTCGATGCGAAAGTTGTTGGATTTGATCAAGACAAGGATGTTGCTGTCTTGGGTATCGATGCACCTAAAGACAAACTAAGACCTATACCTGTTGGTATCTCAGCAGATTTGCTTGTTGGTCAGAAAGTGTTTGCTATTGGAAACCCTGTAAGTTTTTCTATTCACTGCCTTGGTCCCTGGGTGTATGTGATTGTTCACATTGTCATGCTCATTCGTCTAGTATATCGAAGTACAGATTATTGATTTCTTAAAACAAAAATGAATAATCTAGGATGAAGCATTTTCTGGAAAGAGGATTCACTATTAAAATGATTCTGAAAAATATTACTGTGTTAATTGCACAATACTCCTCTGTTACTTATATGCAGCAGTGTCATGTAAGATATTAGTCAGAAATAGCACTGCAAGCAAAGATTTTTGCATCCCAGGTCTTAGCCTTCACATGTAAAAAAAGAAGAAAAAATAACTTTGGCTTAGTTTCCACATGATCATCATTTTCTTCATTAGCTGTTTAGGGTTTAGGGTTTAGGGTGTAGGGCTTAGTTTCCACATGATCATCATTTTCTTCATTAGCCCTGAAGCCAGTCTATTGGTAGCTTCTTTGTTATCTTGTACATTTCCCCATTTGATGTCCTAAAATATAATAATTCTCGTCTGTGCAGTTTGGACTTGATCATACTCTTACAACTGGGGTAATCAGGTACGAAACCCCACAGATTTGATCATACACTGTACTTTAGTATATTATATACCTTATGAATTCTTTACAAAATTATCTTGTAATTTGGTTATATAGATCTTATGCTATAATTGAGCCTCAAAAATTTGTTGGAGCTTGTAATCACAAAGATGCTATTTATTTTAGAATTTAGAGTTGGAAATAATTATAAGTAATGTAATATAATATAACTATATCATTTTTACTTTTCTTAACATTGTTTATTCTCTTGATGGACGTTCAAATGCAAAATGGGTTCGGCCTAGATATGCTAATTATATATGTTTACTGTTTGATTGCTGTTAACTTAAAACCTGTATTTCCAAGCTTTTAAACTGTTATACTTGCCATTTATCTTGCTCTTGACAGTGGCCTTCGCAGAGAAATTAGTTCTGCTGCTACTGGTAGGCCTATTCAAGATGTCATCCAGACAGATGCTGCCATTAATCCAGGAAACAGTGGAGGGCCGCTTCTCGATAGTTCGGGGAACCTTATCGGAATAAATACAGCAATATATTCTCCATCTGGGGCATCCTCAGGTGTTGGATTTTCAATCCCAGTTGACACAGTTAGTAACCATATGACGTATATTTTACAAGCTGCTGAAGTTCCCTTGGTTTGAAGTCAATTATTCATCAACATTCTGTCAATTTAGGTGAGCGGCATTGTTGATCAGTTGGTGCGATTTGGGAAGGTGACAAGACCAATTTTAGGAATCAAGTTTGCTCCCGATCAGTCTGTCGAACAGCTGGGCGTAAGTGGAGTGCTCGTCTTAGATGCTCCTGCAAATGGTCCTGCTGGGAAAGCTGTATTCATTTCCTCTATTTTTCTCTCTGCATTTCTTTTCTTATACCTATAGGTTTCAATGATCCATTATGGTTCCAAGAACTTAACACAAACACCACCAACCTCAATACTTCAGTTCAAGAAGATCTATCTGATCACTTCACATTATGCAGGGCCTGCAATCGACTAAGAGGGATGCTTATGGTAGACTTGTATTGGGAGACATAATAACATCGGTGAATGGGAAAAAGGTCACAAATGGAAGCGATTTGTATAGAATTCTTGACCAGTGTAAAGTTGGTGAAAAGGTAACTTTCCACCCTTTAATCTTTTTACTTTATACCATTTATTTATTTGTAAGAAACTGAGCTTTCATCGAGAAAAATGAAAAAACATACAAGGACATACAAAAAAAACTCACAAAGGGAGTCCCCAAACAACCTACAAGAACAGACTCCAATCCAAAAGAATGTGACTAAGCTGATAATTACAAAAAGTCCGATTAATAGACGCCCGTGAAGAAGCACTAAACCTTACAACCTCCCACACCTCCTCCAAAGATCTCTCAAGTCTCAACTCCTCTAAATAACTACTATTCCTCTCGAGCCACACTCTCCACAAAATAGAAAAAGAACAAGCTCGCCACGGAACTCTTCCCTTATCCCGAATAAAGTTAACTTTATACTGCTTTTATGTTAAGATGATGACTGTTGGGAAATAATTCAAAATTTCAGTTCATACTTGAGTGGATCCATAATAAAGTTAACAAAGAGACTGGTTTAATAGAATATGTTGTATCTTTGCACTGTTTGTCATATAGAAAATTTTGTGGGCACACATGGAGCAACTTTCAATAACCGAAGGTATTAGCTAGTCATGTTTTCTGTTCAAAGAAGAACTAGGGAGAGGTTTACTTAGAGCATTACTTTTTCAGCATTTTTTTTATGGAAATGTCTATGAAGTGTTTCTTCCTAGAGTATTGAAAGTTTCTTCATATATAGTATCTTAAAAGTTCAAATACCTTTTTAGGTAAGCATGATCATGTGTCTTATCGTATTTTATTTGACTAAATATTATAATACAAATTTATGTATTGTAATGTGAAGTATTCAGTGGTTCTTCTATCCACTTGAACTAATGAAGTTTCTTCAAAACTCTGGATTCTGAAAAAGACAGCAAGACCCCATGTGATAAAGCCAATTACAATAAGATATATTGCCTCATGATTCTGAACAGTAGCATAGCATGTGAGTTTTAGTGACATTATATAGCCACAAACCTTTGAATTAGGCTTTTTACATAGGACAGAAAAGAATGGTGTTTTAAATCCTATTTTTCGTTCACGGACCTTTGTAAATTTATTTCATTTTGGTCCCTAGACTTTCATAAGTTTTATTCTAACTCTTAAACTTTTAAGTACTCGATTTTAGTCCATAAACTTAGTATAAAAATTCATTGGTTAAATTATCAAAAATACCCCTAAACTATCGGTTTCGTTTAAAAAATATCCATGAACTTTCAAAAGTTTTAAAAATAGTCCTGAGCTATGAAAAACGTTTAAAAAATACCTCTAAACTTTCAAAAGTTTCAAAAATACTCTTGAACTATGAAAAAAGTTTCAAAAATACCCTTGAACCATGAAAAACGTTTAAAAAATGACCTCAACGTTAACAACACACACAATTTTGATGTGGACGGTTAAATTCTAACTTGTACTTATGTGACATGAAAAAAATGAAAATGTGGACGTATGAGGTGTTAAAAAAATAATGAGCTAGCGATTTTGCCTTAGTTTTATTCTATTCCCTGATCTTTTGAATGGATAAAATAGGATTTCCATGATTTTTAACACCTCAGACGTCTACGTTCTCATTTTTTCCATGTCACACAAGTACGAGTTAGAATTTAACCATTCATATTAGATTTTTGTGCGTGTTGTTAACGGTGGGGACATTTTTGAAATGTTTTTCATAGTTCAGCGGTATTTTTGAAACGGAACCCATAGTTTAGGGGTATTTTTGATAATTTAACCAAAAATTATAGTAATTCATACCATTAATATTAACAAAAAAAATCAAATAAAACACACCAAAATGAAACAAAATGTTTGAAAATTTAAAGACCAGAGTAGACTAGAGTGAGCAGGGAAAGTTGAAGAATTAGAATAGGATTCACATAACAAATGTAATATATAACCAAATAAAATACATACGGCGGGACTGAGTAGATGATGATCCCATTAAGATTAATCATGATAATCATCATGGGTTGACCTAATACTCAATAAGAGCCATGTAAATAATAAATGGCTTAGAAGGAATGTATTTAAGTCACAGTGACCAATTACCAAGAATTTAATATCCTACGAGTTTCCTTAACAACCAAATGTAATAGGGTGAGTCCTTTAGAATCAACTGCTCTTAACAATTGTTTCAAATTTTATGGTGATGTTAAGAAAAGGATATGTTTTTCATGGAAGTTTGATAGGTAACAATTGTTTTGATGCTCAGGTGACTGTGGAGGTGTTACGTGGCGATCACATGGAGAAAATTCCAGTATTGCTGGAGCCAAAGGCTGATGAATCTTGAGCCAAAAAATAGTTGCAGATTATTTGTATTTTTGTACATTACAATTGATTAATATTAATATAAACTGTGTTTGTAAATAGTCCATTCTATTTCTAGCTGCCACTCTCAAGTCTTACCCTTTATCAATTTATCACACTTATACTTCAGCTCTCGTTTTTGGACTGCAGAATTGAATTCAATATTTGAATCTAGCATTATTGAGATTAACTGTTGTAAAAGTGCCAACAAGAGCATAGCTCGACTGATCTGATGTAACGACTAGAGACCAAGAGGTCCTAAGTTCGATCCTCATCCTTACATATTGTCAAAAAAAAAAAAAAAAATTGTTGTAAAAGTAGCAGCTAAATAATGTTCTCTCTTTCTATAAATATAGAAAATTGTAAAACACAGCCAAATAACTAATTACTATGATCATAGTTAAGTAATATTTAGTTGATAAAAAAAAACAAAAAAGGGATGTAATATTTAGGATAATTAGTAACGGCTAGGATTATAGTAAATCAATATCTAGATTGATTTTATAGATTAGTGATTACCATTTTAAAATTATATATTATAGTTGTAATCAATTTTATATAAAAGAGTAAAAGACAATATATATTTTGTAAATGTTTCTTTTTTTATAATATATAATTACAATTATAAATCATGAAATGTGTAAATATACTCTAATAGTTTAAAATATTTTAGTATGTATCAACATGAACATAGCTCAACTGACATAAAACATGAGCTATTGAGGGCATAATCGAATTTCTCATCCTTCCATATTGTCAAAGAAAAGAAAAATTGTTTAAAAGGTATATGAGTAAAGGAACATATAATTTGATTGTCAGATTTTTTTGTGTAAAATATTTTTCAGATTAAAATGATTTTGAATGAAAAGTATAAAAACAAAAATATAATTATTAAAAGTTAAAGACCCAAAATTGGATAAGTTCAAAAGTTTGTCAACTTCAAACTTAAATGATAAGATTAGAAAGAGTGGCTGAGAGACTTGAAGTTGAGACTTGAGACTAAACTTCCTTTTTAGAAGAAAAAAAAAACAAAAAACACCAAACAAAATCAATATTTACCTACACAAATACGAATTTCTATTCCTTTCAAATATTTACTTATTAATTGACATTTATTTCTTCTAATTTAAATGATAATTCCGTGAATAAATTTAGAGGATATGAGTGCAAATTATAGTAGTTATCTATCTAATATTAAATATTCTTTAATTTTTTTTTTTTTTTTTATAACGGTATTTTAATAAATGCGAACATTGAACTCATAATTTCTAAATTACGGGCACAACCTTATGTCAATTGAGCTAGACTCGATTTGTCTAAGTTACGGGCACAATCTTATGTCAATTGAGCTAGGTTCGGTTTGATTTATTTAATTTTTCTTTACAATCAAATATAATATGATAAGACGGTTATCTATAAAATCATTCGAGGTGCACATAAGATAAAATATGTTGTAAAGATATACATAATTTTGTGGATTGTGTCGGTTTTGTTAACTGTGAATCCAATATGGAGTATGGAGATATTAGGTGGCAGCGTTGGAAGAGAGTGTGACATCAAATCACTCTTCACTCCCACTTGTTGTTCCCCACCTTCCACCTCCCATCCATAACCATTTTAATATCTAATTTGTTAATTATTTTAATTAATTTTTTTTTATTTTTTTTTATCTATTTTTTTATCTATTTTTAAAATATCTTATCAAAAATCTGTTTCTATCAGTGATAGACTTCTATCAGTGATAGACTATTATCACTGATAGACTATTATCACAGACAAAAATCTATAAAAAAAACTGAGGTAATCAACGATAGAGTTCTATCCGCCATAAGATATCAACGATAGAAATTGACATATCTGCAAATTTTTTAAAAACATGCTATATTTTTAATTATCTTATTCTAAATTGACATCTGTTATAATTTCTCCAAATCCAATTTAGACTAAAATAATTAAAGATATAGCAATTTTTTAAAAGTTTGGTAAATATGTCAAATTTCTAAAATGATTTTTTTTTATTTCTCGTATTACCCTTAATAAATAAATAAGAAGAATTAAAAAAAAATGAGTTATCTTCGTTTCAGCAGTTCACCATGCATCGAAGAGTCCTGGGTTTATGATTTAGGGTTTAAGTCTTGAGGTTTAGGGTTTGGGGTTTTTTGGCGTTCACTATGAAGTGTACTCCCGTTATGGTTTAGGGTTTGAGTTTGGAGTTTAGGGTTTAGAAACCGTTATGGTTTAGGGTTTGAGTTTGGAGTTTAGGGTTTAGAAATTTTAATCACTGATTTTAGGTTTGGACTTTTTAGTCTTTTACATGGATCAAACTATTTTTTTTTTTAAGTTATGTTTGCAAAAATATTTAACAATTTGTTGTAATTGCAAATAGTTTGGGTTGATTGTTATACATGCAATCAACCCATTTTAAAAACTAACTAAATATAAATATAAATATATATATATATATATATAAATAAAAGAAATGACATCAAGTGTCAATTTAAGATAAAATAATTATAAATTTAATATAAAATAATAATAAAAGAAATGACATCAAGTGTCAATTTAAGATAAAATAATTATAAATTTAATATAAAATAATTATAAATATAATATTTTTTTAAAAAAAATTATAAATATGACAATTTATAGGTGATAGAGTTACATGCCAACAAAAGCATAACTCAACAACATAATGTATGGTCTAGTAATCATGAGATCGTTCAATCTCCCACCACAACATGTTGTGTCAAACAAAATAAAAGAGTTACTATCATTAATTTTTTATCATATTTACAAACACAATTTTTTTTTGTCATTATTTTGGATCTCGTTAATATTTATGTAACATACTTCATTGTTTTTTAGACAAAGATTTCAAACCTTTTTTCAAACATATAAAATTAGTGGTAAAATAAGCATAATTTAAAATAATAATAAAATGATTATGAGCTTAAATTTCATATCAAGTCAAGATTCCTATTTCTTTCTTCTTTTTACTTCATCTACTAAGAAGGCAATAACCATTTGAATCTACTAAAATAATAAACTTCTAGAAATGTTCAATTAATTAAAATAATAAACTTCTAGAAATGTTTAATTAATTAAACTAATCACATTTGTCAACTCCTCCATCATTCAACTGTTTTATAGTGTCTTGTCATCTACATATACTCTTTATTATAACTTTTCATTACAACAAAGTCAATACATCCATGCCACTTGCTGAAAGCTCTCATGCAAGTTTCTATCCCTCTAGCATCATTAATTTTACGTTAATATATTATTTTAGTTCTTAATTTTTTTAATTTTAGTTGGTGGACTCTTCTAAATCTTAAAATTAATTTAATTTATTTATTAAAATTGATTAAATAGTAATAATAATTTACCCTCAATAAAAAAAATATATACAAAATATGTTTTCAACATGTATAGAAAAAAAATGATGATAGAGACTATTTTTAAAAAAAAATTGACAATAAACTACATTCACTAAATTTAAATATTTAAAATTATATAAAATAAAATGAGTTAAAAAGTACACAAATTAAAATGTATTTTAATAAAAGATTCTAATAGAATATTTAAGAAAATCGAAGACTTTGTGCATCATGGCTACATCCATCTTTTTACCGTCCACCTCAAAGAAAAATAAATAAAGTTGAATAATTGGGAGAAAATTACAACAAATGACAATTTAGAGGTAGTCATACTATTTTATCAATAATTATTAGTGATAACAGTGATATTGTTTTGATATATATACAAGATATTTTATATTGTACTAAATTTACATTATTACGTGGTCTGAGAGTGCTATTTTTCTTTAAGAAAATTAACAGATTAAAGATCAAACATAAACTATATAAATAAGAGTAATATATACAGTCAAACAATTCAATCGTGTCTACGTTTAAAGTTTAAACATCAAAACTCATGGATATAATTTAAGTATATAAGGATTATGAAAACTAACAAAATAATTAATTAATTAATTAATTAATCTAAACCATCAAATTTAGAAGAACCTGTTGAGGAAGGCTTAGAATGGAGGCAAGGCTTTGCTGACGCTACTGAGATTAGCCCAGAATCCGACGAGGTCTTGCCGGTACGGAAGATACGATCGTCTCTTATCTTCTTCCTTCATCATTCTGTTCCTCACGTAAAACAATTCGTGCGCCGATGATGATGATGCCTTCGATTTTCCGGCGACGACGGCGTTTTGATCCTCTGAACACCTCTTCTTTCCCTTTGCATCTTCTTCGCCTAATTTCCTCGTCGATTCCGATTTCGAAGACGGCGTTAAGAACACGAACAGATTCTTCTTTCCTCCTTCGCTGTTGCTTCGTGGAAGCAAATTCCGGAGCCTCCACCGCCTTGAAGACGACGACGATCCTGAGGATCGTGAACCAGTCGATTTGCTCTTCTTGCATTTTCCACGCTGATCCGCCGGTTTAGGCGTCCAAACGCAGTACGTTCCTGGTGGAACTCCGTCCAATTCGTCGGCCTCAGACGACGACGACGACGGCAGCGGAGGATCACGATCTAGGACACGTTCACTCTCGCGATCGTCGATTATAAGCTTCGCCAGAGAAATCCTTACAATCGGAGCATTTTCATGGCTCAATTCGTTAACCTCTGTTCCGTCACTCTTCTCCATTAGGTCGTGATTGAAGATAGGGAAAAGAGGACTAATCATCGGACAGTTTAAAAACATTTGTTCATCAGTCTTCTGAAACGAAACAAATTCGAATTCATCTTCCTCGTCGGCGATTCCTTCGAACTCCATGGTGACTCTGGCGGCAGTTTCTGCAAGTCCGTCGATAGTGTAGCTGTTGAAGCTTGGACAGAGATCGAAACCGACGCCATATTCTTGCATAGTTGGAGGATCAGTAGAAGATAGTTTCTTCTGGAATTGAGGCGATATTTCTTCCTCTGTCTCTTCTGCTTCCATGGCAGCCATTGAAGGAGTTAAAAAGGTTTTCTTCACATTTATATAAAGAAGGTTGTTGGAGAGAGAAAATGACATTAAAAAAAGTCGGGTAAAAGTTATAAAAGTAATGAACCACATTTTATACTTAAATAGTAACTAATTTATTATCCTTTTAATACACGGTTTTATAAATAATCTTAAATTTTTTAAAACACAAAAATAGATGATTTCTTTTTTATTTTGAAATTTATATTTTTCTTCTTGCCTAAAATAAGGTTAAATAAAGTCAAACTTAGTGCAACTCGTCCTCCATCATGAGGTGAAGTTCGAATCTCCACTCTAAAGTTGTACTAAAAAACAACCGATATATATAAGATTGTGTTTAGAAAAATTACACCCCATGTCAATTTAGAGTTTATATTTAGCAAATATTGCAAATTTTAAAAATATTTGTAAATATGACCATTTTATCGTGATAGGAACTAAAGTCAATTTTTATTAGTAATAGTCACCGATGTTTGTTGCAAAATATTTTATATTTTACTATATTTGTCATATTTTGGGCATGATGGTTATTTATGCATCTAACCTTTGTGTTTAATAGATTTATGAATCTTAAAAAGAATTTAATTGATTTCTATAATTTTAATTTTGTGTTAGATTATTAAATTTAAAAGTGTCTGATAAGTCTGATAAGTCTTTGAATCTTTAATTTTTTTTTTTTTTGTTTAATAAATTCTTGGTCATATTTTCTAAAATTTGTCAACGTATTAGACAAACCAAAAAAAAATTATGTCTAATATAACTCTGACCTTTTAAATTTGTGTATAAAATGTCTCTAGATTTTAAAAAATGTCTAATGAGTTAGTAAACTATCATACACAAATTTGAAAATTCAATAACCCTTAGATAGTTTTAATGTTCAAGACATTTAACATAAAATTGAAAGTTTAGATCTTGACCATTTTGTTTTTTGTTTTCAATCATTATTAAATGATATTCCATTATTATTGGACATATGGATAATAATAATAAGTGAAAATTACACTAATGGTCTTTGATGTTTGGGTTTGGTAGCAATCAGGTCTCCAAGGTTTCAAATCAAACAATCATACCCCTAAGGTTTGGGTTTAGCGTTTTTTTAGTCTCTACCGTCCAATTGCCTTTAATTTACTAACGGAGGTGTGATCTGACACTCATTAAAAATGCATGCCAACTAAAATGAGTGGTCATTTAACTAAAACGAGCTTATATCGAGAGAGATATGGTGTTCAGAAGATGAACGAAGAATCACATATTGCTATAAGACTGTGTGATCGCGTAGGTACCTGTAGGACCGTACAATTTCGTAGGTTATGAGACTGTGCGATCTTGTAGGCTATAAGACTGTGTGATTGCATAAGTACCTGTAAGATTGTGTGATCTCATAGGTACCTATGAGATCGCACAGTTTTATATAGCCCTATATGCGATTTTGCATTCATTTTCTAAACGTCATATCTCTCTCGATATAAGCTCGTTTAAGTTAAATGACCACTTGTTTTTATACATTTCTTCGTGTTCTTTCCGACCATGCTTATAAACTAAGCAAAACTTTAAAGGATCTTGTCTCTTATACTCCTAATCGAATTTGCCCTAGCCTTAATCTACGAGCCCTAATCGAAGAATGAAGAAGAAGAAGTTTAGCTATTATTTAGTTAAACGATTGAGATCAAATCAACTAATTTTTAATCTAACGATGGAGAAATTTTAAGTCCATGTTGTAATCCGTTGCCATGTGTCTTTAATGAGTGTCACATCACACCTCTGTTAGTAAATTCACGGCAATTGAACGACATAGACTAAAAAAACGTTAAACCCAAAGCTCAGGGATATGACTGTTTGATTTGAAACTTTGGAGACCCGATTACTATCAAACTCAAACCTCAAAGATCATAATTTTCTCTAATAACATCTAACAAATGAAATAATAAATATATCAAATTGGAAACATGTTGCATCAATTTCATCGTAACATAAAAAAGATTTAAAAAGTATACATATATTTTACAACATGTGGGGGTGAGATTGAACCTGTGACATCTTGGTCACTAATTTATATAATATGTTGATTGATTGACAAGGTAAAATATATATTTCATTATACTCAAAAAGAAAAATTATATACTCAATTAGTAATATAATTATGTGTCACGATTTTTATAATTTTGAAATCTTAGCCAAATTTTTATATAAAACTATAGTTTTTAAAATTTTACAGAAATGTTAGAAAATGTTTTTTGAAAGTATATTTCTTCATTTTGCTTGAAATAACACATCAGAAACTTCGTACGAAGGTGGATAAATAATTAGTTTTCAAAGAATAAAAAGTCTTGATGGATTATAAGTCGTAATATATCAATAATTATTATTAGATTGAAAATAATAGATTGAAAAAAACGTTTTGATGGATTAAAAGTCCCAATATATTAATAATCTTTATTGTACGGTGTAGATATATGGTGACACGAAGGAGAATTTTTAAGTCCTAAATTGCCCTTCATTTTTACATTATATTTTACTTTTTTATTTTTATTTTTTATTTATTTATAGAGACATCATTTTAAAAATATACAAGAGATTTAACCTACATTGATTAAATAATTTTGTTAAAAAAAAATATATATTAATTTTTTAATCCCTCATGGATCCCTAATTATGGCTACTACATCCAATCAATTTTCATTCTTACATAATACCTTTTATCGCTATTATCCATGCCATTTTTTAAGGAAAAAATATTTTAAACACTCAATTTAGGGGTTGTAACAATTTAAACCCTAAATTTAGCTTGTAACAATTTTAACCCTAAACTTTCAATTTCATCAAACTAGACCCCATGAGTTGCATAAATGTTGCAATGTAGACTCTAGGTAAACTTTTCGTTTGAATATGTTAAAAGCACATAATCAAGCACATAATCATCCACATGGGTCTCCGACAAATCAAGTCCAATTTCTTCGAACAAATCATCTAAATCGTCATTTGTTTGATTGTCTCCTTCATCGGGAACCATTTATTTGACGCTTATGTTTTATCCGAATTGAGAGCTTCTTCATTTACCCAACAAACACCATTATCGAAAACTTTGGAACCACTTAGTTCCTCAAATTTTAAAAATTGGAATACAAAATGTGAGGGAAGATTCGAAGGAATAACAGAGGCTTCCGCTAATAGAGATTTTTTGGGATTGAGAATCTTCTAAATAGAGGAGTTCTTATTTGAAGTTCGAATGAGAAAAATGTTGAGATTCGGGAGAAATGAAATTTTCTTTGGTGTAACGACAAAAATAAATGTGAGGTCGAGATTGCGAGCTTGATTAAGGAAAGGAAAAATTAATTTTAGAAGTCGAGTGGTTCCACAGGTTTTGATGATGATTTTTGTTGGGTTAAATGAAGAGACTCGATTCGGATAAAACGTAAGCATCGAAGAAGTAGTTTCCAACGAAGGAGAGATGATCGAACAGCCGACGATTCAGAAAATTTGTTCAAGAAAATTGTAGTCAAATTTTTTGAGACCCAGGTAGATGATCACGTGATTTTAATAGATTCAAACGAAAAGTTAACCTATGGTCTACATTGCAACACTTATGTAAGTTTGAAGTTCAATTTGATGAAATTGAAAGTTTATGGTTAAAATTGCTACAGGCTAAGTTTGTGATATAAAAGATATATATATAAATAATTTTTTTTTTAATTATAGTCGCAATGCGTTAAAATATATATATATTTTTTTTAGTACATTGAAGGTGGTGGGATTTGAACCACAGACCTCTTGGTTATCAAATCATACATATGTCAAATGCATTAAAATATTGACAGCCTTACGGAGTGATAGCTTATAAGAAATCAATATCGGTTGAACTAAAAAAAAATATAGTAGAAATATGAATTAAAAAATAGACAATTTAGATGAAACCTTTATTTTTCAAAGATAGTGCGCAAACCTAGGAATAAACGAATGTAGCTTGGCATTAGGGTGTGTTTTTAGCTTCTAGAAGGCAAAGAATAGTGTACTTTATAAGAAGAAAGATATACATAAATAAAGACGAAAAAAAATATTTTATTATAAGAAGAAAAAAAAAAACATGTTTTCCTTTGAAAAAAAAAAGAGAATTTAGGGGTTAGGGTTAACCCATAATCATAGGTAACTGTTTGAGATCATGTTTAGGGTTTAAGGTTTAGAATTGACCATAATCAAAGATAACGGTTTGGGATCAAGAGAGCTAATTATGATCACTAATTAAGATAAATTATTTATTCATCGTGTTCTTCAAAAATACTAAAATATATTTTTATTCAATTTTTTTTTTACTAAAATATATAATTGGTTTTGCGGACCCACCCCTTCCTCATAAACCTTCTTTTTATGTAAAAGTTAGATTAAGTCATGAGATCCTAGGTTCATTCCCCACTCCAACATGTTGTCAAAAAAAAAAAAAAAAAAATCTAGATTAAGTCATGTTTCAATTTGCCAAGAAGAGCATAGCTCAACGGGTATTGCCCAGTGACCATGAGATTCTAGGTTCAATCTCCCCACCCCAACATGTTGTCAAAAGAAAAAAAAAAAAAAAAAAATTGTACTCGTTCATTGACTTCTATCAATGATATATATAGAAATTGTCATGTTTGTAAATTTTTAAAAAGTACTATATTTTTTAATTATTTTACTCTAAATTGACATCGATCGGTTATCATTTCTCTAAATATAATTATATATTTATATTTGTTCATATATTTAATTATAACAAGTTTTTCCATACAAATATAATTCAATTGATTAAGATATTATATAATCGTTAAATGATTAGAGGTTCGAAGAATCTTTATCCCTTAGTGTTGAATTGAAAAAATTATAACAAAAAGTTGAATACTAAAGACTTATTTGCTACACTTATTTAACAATTTAAAGGATTAAATGATTATAAATAAAAGTAATCAAAATGTTATCACTTTGGTACCTAAAACAAAAAAAAAAAAATAAAAAAAAATGTCATCACAATGAGAAATTTGAGTAGTTATAACAAAACAAAAACAGAATTGAAAAAGTAATAATTCGTTTTTTTATAAATAAAAGAAAATAAAATACTTTCACAATTAGTTTGTTTATGTTGTAAAAAAAAATGAAGATATTTGTTTTGTTTTGTAAATCATGTTCATGATTTTAAAAAATGGTTAAAAATATGATTTGCAAATTTACAAATCATACTCCTCCTTTATAGTTAATTTTGACGAAAATGATATGTTTGGTACACACATAGAATGAGTCATGAGTATCAAATTTATTATTACATTATTATTATTTTCAAGATTAAGTCTTCTTAACTGGTACTTAAACATAATTATAAAAAAAAAACTGGTACTTAAACATAAAGCATATAATAATATTATATTTTTTAATTATAAAAATATTTTATACTGTTTTCAAAATGGAGTAAATTATAGGCATAAACAATTTTCACAAGTTTGATATCAACGTAGGAAGTCAATCGACATTTGTATTATACTATAAAAAAAAATGATGACATTAAAATGTAACAATAAAATTGATGATAGAAATATTTTAATTCATTTAAATAATGTAAACTGTTTATTTATTGACAATATTTTTTTTAAAATATCCATTCACGTTAATATTTTATCAATATTTACGTCAATATTTTTATAAAATTCGAAACCTGTTTTTATCTAGTTGGTAATGGTAACTAATACTATAAATATGGGTAAAAAAAGGGAGAGTTTGTTTCCTTTTTTTGTAATTACTAATACAAGGAGAAGGGTAATTTCATCAATATTTTAAATAAAATCTTCAATTTAGTAACCAATTATATGTCAATTTTTTCCCTCTTTTCACCTAATACTATGATTAACTTTTTATTATAAAAAAAATTAATTTGTGGGGTTTCTTTTCCATTGGTGGGGATATAATATATAATTAAATAAAAGAAGCTAGCTTCTATTTGTGGATCCATGAGGTAATCAAAACTTTTTAATAATAAGGATTCTTGAGATTTCAACTCTATACCAACAATAATAATAATAATAATAATTTATTATTATTATTATTATTATTATTATTATTAATCTTAAACCTTAAACCTTAAATCCTCTATTTTAATCAAGGATGAAAATATTCGTGGATATGTCGATATATTCGTAAATCGAAGGCTTCGATATAGATATTAAAGGGTAATGGATATATCCAATATCTTTTATAAATACTCATAAAACATCAAAAATATCATATATTAAATTTAATATGAATCTAGATACTATTAACTAGATCTATAATTTAGATTGAAAGTAAAATAACTTAAATATACATTTTAAAAAAAGTTGATTTACATAAATATTCATGGATATCAATATTTTATCAATATATCTATGGATATATCCGTAAAATTGAAATGTCGATATGAACATGAATATCGATATTTTCATCTTTAATTTCGATGCATATTGTTGAAATCTGCCGGAATAGCTCTTAATTCTTCTAGTAGTATATGTATGATAGAAAACTAATGATAAGATAATTTGTACAATGAAAAACTAATTAAAATGTGCACAAAAAAAGAAAAAGAAAATGTGGAATGACCAAAAAGAGTGACTAGTACCAAAAAAAAAAAAAAAAAAAAATAAATTGAGTCATTTGATTAGGCCGAATAAAAGTGCAATACATATTTTGAAAATGGTAGTGAAGGGACATCTGATTAAAGTTACTTTTGTTGGTGAATTGTTATCTTTAGGGTCCAATAAAAAATAATAAAAAAAAAAAAACTTAACTACTCTGTTTATTCTTAAGACGTAATTAAAATTGGTGTCTGCCAACAAAAACATAACTCAACGTATGATGTATCTCGAATTATAAACACGATGATAAATATTATAAAATTAGAGAATCCGCTTGCATTTTGGAAGCATCTTCTTAGAAGAAAGACTCGTTCTATTTTTTTTAAAAAAATAATTAAATCATAATTATTATCAATATGACATATGTCAAAGTATTAATTTCTTTTTCTTCTCCGTTTTTGGCTCTTAGTTTCGTCTTCCCACTTTTCCATCCTAGATGTGCATATGAAAAAATAAATAGAAAAGTAAATACATATTCTTCATATTATTAAATATATTCTAATGAATGAAAAAAAAAATCTTTCGTTTTCGAATCTATCTATCCGCATGGACGGATTTATCTTAGGCCCACTTCAACTAGAACAATATACTTAATTTGTATATAATCTGCATCAAATTTTTTAAAATTATTTTTGAGTTCAGTGGTGAATGCATGCTTAGCCCCTCCATGGTTTAAGCCCCAAGTAGGGGTGTTCAAAAAACCCGCAACCCATGAAACCCAACTCAACCCAACCCAACTTTTCGGGTTGGGTTGGGTTGAGATTTTTTTTAATATGGGTTGGGTTGGGTTGCTATTTTGAAAAACCGAATTTTCGGGTTGGTTCGCGGGTTGAACCAAATTTGGCTCGGTTCAACCCGAACCAACCCGAATTCAATATATTTAAAAATATATATATATATATATATATTTAAAAAAAAAAAAATCATTCGGTGATTTTGAAAGAAAAATCAAGGATTAATAATGATTTTGAAAGAAAAATCAAGGATTAGGGAATTTCATTAATGATAATTTTGAAAGGAAAATAAGGATTAAGAAATTTGGTGATTTTGAAGTTAATTAAAAAATAATTATTTATTAATTAAAAAAAAGGTCAACCCGCCAACCCAACCCGAAAATTGAAGGGTTGGGTTGGGTTGGGTTGACAGAAATGTTGGGTTGAGAATTCACCAACCCGAAATTTTCGGGTTGGGTTGAAAAACCCTCCAACCCAACCCAACCCATGTACACCTCTAGCCCCAACCCTTACTTTTTTGTGGTTAATTTATTTTAGCTTTCCGAATTTAAAGTTTTTGATCCGCCACTAGTTGTCGTTATTTACTTTAAGTTTATCGACTAAAAAAGTTTGAGAAATCAATCAAATTGATTTTAGAAACAAATGAAAAAAATAAATAAATATAGATAAAATGAAATATTCACATTAAATAATTAAATAGCTAGCCAATAGAAACATAACTCAATAGTAATGAATATGTATTTGTTGGTCAAAGTTTAAATCTTTATGTCAAACTGAGCATAGCTCAATTGGCATAGGTTCAATTTTTGCATTAATTAAAATATCTTTGAAAAATAAAAAAAATCTTTATACCCACAATTATCGGGCGCTCTTTCTAACGATTTCTCAAAATAATCACTATACCCTTTTATATATTTATTTATTTTTTCAATTCCTTATATCTTTCATGTTTTTTTTTTTCGCGTAACACATTTAGAAGATATCAACAAATTGAGTCAAAATATATTTTAAATTCATAGGTGTTGAATGTTACCAAATTTAGTTTCTGTGTTATTTTTTTCTTGATTGGGTTTTTTTTTAAAAAAAATATAATTGTATTATACCCTTTAGATTTACCTCGATGTTAGATTTCGGAACTATGAGGGAATAAGTTTTGAAATGAAAGGGAATAAAATAAGATATTGAGTTTTGAAATAGTTATGAATCGGAAAAGAAGAAGAAAAAAAAAACTTCATCACAATTTGATATAACAATTATTTTTCTTAAACGTTTATTGTATAATTTAAAGTAACCACAAAATATAACTTATAATTTAATCTATAAAGTTTATAATAATTTATATATGAAATAAAAATATATAAATAATTAAAATAATATGTATGTTTATTTTGGTTAACAATTATATTTAACAGTTATCGTAATCGTCAAACCGAACATAGCTCAATTGGCATAAGAGTGTGCTCGTGACTAAGAGGTCATGGGTTTAATCCTCGCATTAATTAAAATACAGTTGCAAAAAACAAGTACGATGCATAATTCAACCGACATAATGAATGAACTACTGATTGAGGAGTTAGAGGTTCGAATTTTCCATATTGTAAAAAGAAAGTACTACTTAGGTGTTCTGCTTATTAAATTTGACTCTTTTATGTTTCGAGGATAAAATTGTCATTTAACACTCCACTTTATTAGCGTTATGTTTATTAAATTTGACACTTTTATGTTTCAAAGGTAAAATGGTCATTTAACACTCCACCTTTCATTAATGCTAGATGCTAGAGATTTAGCGTGGTCACTCCTCATTTCTCTTTGGAACTTCATTTTGTTAGCCTAAAACTAACCTATAACCTAAAAAAATACAATTCACTCGCTTTAAAGTATCCATTCTAACTTAAACTATTTTAATTCTTTAAAATTATTTCGGTTGAATTGAATGTATCTTCTCAATTTGTTAATTAAAAGAATATACTATAACAAATTCATTTATGAATAACTTTTTTAATTTATCAATTTAATTGATTAAAGTATTATACCATCAAAGTTTAAATTTTGACTCGCGTGTAAAAAAAAACTCTTATAATAGTGAATTACTAATATAACATGTGTAATAGAAAACATATTCATTTTTAAAAGGACTAAAAAAACATATTCATTTTTAAAAGGACTAAAAAATCAAATTCAACTATTTTTATATGTAATTCAGATAAATACTCCAACAATCTAAACCAACTCAACTCAAATATTGAATGGTTGGATTCGATTAAATTTATCACCTAACTACGAATCTTTTGAGTTTGAGAAGAATGTGCAACTTTAATCATTTTTACATTGGTTCAAAATATTTCTATGTGCCAAACCGAGCATAGTTCAATTGACATAAAGTCGTGCTCTTAACTAAAAAGTCATGAGTTCAATCCCTGCATTATTGTTGATATCGATTTTGATATCAACGGTGAATTTATATTTGGAGCACAAACGAACTTGCAAGACAATAAGCGTGAGTGAACTAGCATCGGTGTGGTGCTAAGCCATAGATATTTCGACGCTCAAGTTAGTCACCAGTTTAGAGAGTATCTTAGTAGTAGTATTTTTGCATGGAGTTTGACGTACCTTTCTTTTCTATCGTTTCACATATTCGTAATGGACCATAGTGTAACCGAAACAACATAATGAATATACCTTATTGATGGTACTTGAACTGTTACAATCTGAGAGGGTTCAGTTACGATTCCTTGTAACGGTTTGAGCTTGTCCTCTCTTATGATATCTTCCGAGTCCAAGCACCTAGGTAGCGTCGTAGGCTCACCGCAGTTGTAGAAGGAGTCTTTGGGCTGACCCGAGGGTCAACCTTTCTCCGGGCCTCGAGTTGACCTGCAAGTCAGCCCTTAATTGAGGCATAGGGGTTGACTCGTGGGTCAACCCTCCATTTCGAGTCATGGGCTGACCTACGGGTCGACTCTTCTTTGGTGGTTAGGGGCTGACTCACGTGTCAGCCTTCCAACAGGTCATGGACTAACCTGTGGGTCAACCTTTCATTGGCATCTAGGGGCTAACTCATGAGCCAGCCTTCCATCGGGCCAGGGGTTGACCCGCGGGTTAGCTCTTCATTTATGGGCTGACTCATGGGTCAACCACCATTTGTTGGCAATCGTCGGGGGGTCAACCCTCTTTCGGGCCTGCCCTCGACGCTTGTTTAGGACGCTCGTTGGAGTCGACCCTCTTTGGTGGTGAATTAGGCTCCTCGATCTTCTCGATCCATTTCGGATGTTGACGACTTTCACCCCTAACAATTACTATTCTTAAAAAAACAAACACATCCAAAACTCATTTGAAATATAATTAATTATTTTATTATAACACTTTTTATATAAAAACTTCCCGAACACATCCCTAAGAAATTTCGAACAAGATTTCTCCATAATAATTATTGTGGAGTCGTTATCCTATCAAACAAGAAACCACCCCAACCTCTTTAATTGTAATTTACTATTTACAATTGAAAAAATAGACCTACAATATGAATAATGTGCAACTAAGATATTAGAGATATATTTGGTTGGTAATTTGAAAACAAAAATTTAAAAATATGGAATTAAATGAAAACAAAATTGTATTGGTATGTATTTGGTATCTAATTGTAGTTACCAACCAAATATTGAATTAGATAAAAAAATATTATTAATTAATTCATGAACATATTTTATGTTATAAATTTTTGTATAATTATTATTTTATAATATCATATAATTTATAATATAATACATTATACATATTTTAATTTAATAAAAATGAATTGAGTTTATAACATCAAATATTATATTTATTAAAATTTTATAGTTTTAAATATAATTTTTCATTTTAAAATTTCAAATTCAAAACATACCCAAAGAAAAAAAAAGGTTATTTTCAAATTTACATTACTTCCATCAGAGAATTGAAAAATAGTTTTCGAAAACAGAATTCAAATTATATACCAAATGTATATTCATATTAAAAATAAATCTAAAAACATAAAATAATTTTGACTTAAATAACAATCAACATTTAAAAATAATGGGCACCACAAGTGAAATATAACACTCAAAAGTTGGTCAAAGTCGTTCCATCTCTATCTAGATAAAGGGAGAGGTTGAGAGATAAAGGCCAAGTTTTTCTCTAAACAAAATTAATACTATTGATATTATTATTATTTTTTTATATATATATTTTTTTTTTTTACAAAATGTTAGGGCAGCCTAAGACTTCATGGTCACTAAACTATAATCATGCCATTGAGATATACTCTTGTTGGCGATATCAATGTTGATCTATATGATCATGGGTAATAACAATTTCCCACCTATTTTAGCAAACTTTAAAATGTTTTACAAATATGACAAAAAATTCTGTTTCTGTTAGACTTTATCATATCACTGATAGACTATTATTACTGACAAAAATCTATAAAAAACTGAGGTGATCAGCGATAGACTTCTATCAGTCATAAGATATCAGCGATAGAAATTGACATATCCACAAATTTTTTAAAAACATGTTATATTTTTAATTATGTTCTAAATTGACACCTGTTAGAATTTTCCTTCAATATATGAGATTTTTTCTTTTTCTAATGTTTTTTAAAATATTAATTGGGGTAGGAAAATAAAAATAAAAGAAATATATGTGTCATTTTTTTTTAAATATATATTTTCCTCACTATGTCCTTACACAATGCTATTAAAATTCAACTAAATTGTGATTATTTCACATTTAATAAATTTTAATTTATATTATCTGATAGGCTTTTTAACTCTAGTAATAATCTACTTGCACCTAATTTTCCTCACCCGTAAATGAATTTAAGTAGTAAACTAAATATAATTGTTGCAAGAACTAAGAAAGGGAAACAAAGTTGAATTCATTCTTATTTATTAATTTCCTATTTTATCTTATTCCATAAATTATAATCCTTTCATCAATGTGTACAAATATAAAAGTTAATAAATATGTTTAAAAGTTTTTTTTTTTTTTTTTTTTTTTTTTTTTTTTTTAAATGACATTGCTTAGTAGGTACTATCTAAGGACCTTTCTCAAAGATGACGGTCCAACTTTCCCTTTGATTAGTTTTGCTTGTCCAGAGTGACAAACAATTTCTTTTTACTAGTTGTATTTAATTTTGTCTATCAATGTACTAAAAAAAATTAATTCAATTACTTTTTAATTTTGATTTAATTTAATTCCTATATTTTCAAAATGTCTATTCTCGATGGATGTACTTTCAAAATTTGTTTATTTTAGTCTCTATATAGACTTTCGAAAGTTTGTTTTAGTCTTCATATTTTTAAAAAGTAATCATTTTGGTGTATGTTTGCAAAAATAAAACATAAATTCTATACGCGACAAAAACTCTTTAATACAAAACTATGGTTACATTTTAACAATTTTTTTTTCTTTTTCTTTTTGATAACATGTGGGGAGGGAGATTTGAACTTGAGACATCTTACTCATGGGGTTCATACAGTATGCCGATTGAACTATGCTCATATTGACCGTAATGTTGTGCTAAAATTGTGATCTAACAAAGTGATAAATAAGAAAATGAAAATGAAGGGACCAAAATAATAACTTTTTAGACGTATAGAGACAAAGAATCCAACATATTGAAAGTATATGAACTAAAATAGACAAAAATTGAAAGTAAAAAGACCAAATATATACATTATGATAACATGCATAGAGACCGAAATGAACAAAAGTTAAAATAGTAGCTAAACGTATATTTAAAAATAACTAAAAGTTTAGGGTTGAGGTCGAGTTCGAGGTTTATCTCCAAAATTAATTAGGAGAGCAATAACATTTTCTCATCTCTCTCTACCCCAATCCTACCATGTCCCCATTTAAATTAGGGTATCCCATCCCTACTTGTAGGTCTCAAACAGGAAAAATTACTATCCCTTGAGGGCAAGAAACTACATGGAAACTTCAAATACTCATAGAAGTTTGATCAATAGGCCACATATTCTCAACCTGCTTGTCTTCTTCAAATGTCATTCTTCTCCCTTTACAATATTTTCTTTCAAACAAAGAAAAAAAACCCTCCAACCTAATAAAGCTTCTTGATCCCCATGCAAATTATTATAGAGTCATCTTAAACATAGATTAATCAATTTTTATATAAGTTGAATATGTTAAGTGCTTATGATACACAAAATTAAAATTTCATGAATCAGATAAATACAAAACTAAAAAACTAAAAATTTAGACAATATTCATATTTTATGTCGATTGAACTATGCTCATGTCTGTAATACTTTTTAAAGTTAAAAACATCTTAAGACATAAACTTTCAAGTTAAAAAAAGCTTGTGTAGACGGTATAGTGAGTGATGGAGATGTATATATTAATATACATTTTATTTTGTCAACAAGATGATGTATGACGTGGTGACCATGAAGTCCTAGGTTCAATCTCCTACTCCAACATGTTGTCAAAAAAAATAAAATACATTTTATTCTTTCATTGATCTAGTCTCAATGGAGTTGTGGCTAATATTAACACACATCACAAGTTCATTTTCTTTTCCTACCATCATGTCTAATTTTTAGAAGTAAGCTAGCGAAACTCATTACAACATTGTAACCACACAGTGATCAATATTAATAATGGTGGGTGATTCGTGACTATTTCGGGTCTCCAATCTGTGTGGGAAATGAAAAAAACAGCGAGTTAGATCAGATTAAAGGCCCTTGAAGCCATGACTATTCGAGAAGGTTTAAGGCAAATAACCTTCCTTTATCCTTCCTCGTCGATGGCCCTTGTGGTGGAATCCGACGCCCTCGAGGTCATCAAGCTTCTAATCAATGAAAGTGAAGACCTCACTGAGGTCAAGAATATCGTCGACGACATATTTGAGTTGGCGAGCAATTGGGGAGAGATCTCCTTCTCCTATTGTCCTCGTTCGTGCAATTCTGCCGCTCACAAGATTGCTCGAGCAATTTTTGAAAATTGCTTCTTGTTGAATCAGAACCAACCTTCTGCATCGGAAGAGGGGAGAGAATTTGGGATTTTTGTGCCATAGTAGGGAATTTTGATAGTGACAGAACTAAAGCTTCTTAAACAAGAAGGACTAAATTGAAAGAAAAAAAAATCCTAACATTGAGAACTAAAACACATTTGATTAGATCTATTCGTCAACTCCCCGATCAAATATTTTACTTGTTGACCAGTTTGAAATGTCTAACATAATTCTACACCAAATCGTACCTATTCTCCCTCCCAACTTGATGGATGCAATTCTCCACCAAATCACAACTACTCCTCTTAATTCTACAAACCCCAACTCATCACTATCAAAATTCTCACACCAACATTAAACTCACATTATGAATTGCATTCCAACATTAAACTTTAAATTTTGTTTGGAATTATTGCATTCCATTCAAACTTCCACTAAATTGCACCTCCCCATTTAATGAAAAGATTAAAAAGAGACCATATTGAGAAGAAACTAAATGAGATACCACTTTTAACCCATCTTCCATTATAGCTAAATTAAACATAACTCAGTTGACATAATAAAATTATGTCATTGACTAAGAGATTATGAGTTTAAATCTCCGCATTAAATTAATTAAGTACTTTTTTTTTAGATTCGAACTTGAGATCTCTGACTCATAGTTCATACAATATGCTCGAGGGAGATTCGTGTTGGAATTAATTTAATAATTAATTCATATGTGGGTAACAATTCAATAACAATTATATTTGGACTATTTAATAGACATTTGTGTGATCTCGATTATGGGCCCAAGACTTCCCATATAGTAGTGTGGTCTGCTGAGCAGATACCAGCCCGTTGGTCTTAGAGGATTATGGGAAACCCTAGAATCAATAGGTTATGGTCCCCAATAAGTTATGCGGCTTTAGCCTCCTATTCCCTATATGATAGAGAGAATTTCCATGATTGGTATGAGTTGCATAAATGAGGAAGACCACAAACCACAAAGTATTACATACTATGGATTCATCACATCTAATGGTTCCAGGTAATTATAATCTCCTCTAATTTAGTTTTCTTCCATGGTTAAATCTTAAAAGTTCTATCATGGTTATATATATATTATTATTGAATAATTATGTATGGATTTTTTTTAATAAATTCTCAACAATTTGAAACTTGAAATCTCTTGCTCATAGTTCAAACAATATGTCAGAGATATTTTTGACCATTAATTAAGTACGTTTACAAAAAAAATTAAATAAAAAAAATAAAAAAAAAGATCTCCCACTCTAAACTAATTCAACCAAAACCAAAAGTAGTTGCTTAAAAAAAAAATGAGTGTCCAAAAAAATCGGCACAAAATCGCCGACCCAAAAAACCCAGTGCCGATTTTTTCAACCGCTGAATTCGGATGCGCTTTGCCCCTGGGGGGCCTACCTACCCAGCCCAGCTCCACTTGCACGATCTTATTACCATTATTATTATTATTCTTATTATTATTTTTATTTATTTATTTATTTCTCTTAAAAAACCATTTCATTTGCATAAAATCAAATCAAAGTCGTCTCCATTCATATTTTCTGGAATTCTAATTAAATTCCAGAAATTATTATTATTATTATTTTTTTTTGAATTTATTGTATATTTTGTTTCTGTATTTTTTAGTAGCGGCGACGGCGAGAGATTCGATCACGGGAACTCAGAGTCAATAATTAGTTGGATGCACAGAAAAAAAAGGTAAAATTCATTCATAGTCACTGGAGACCCAAATCTGAGACTTCATCGTGGACTGCAACTTCAAATCCTCTTCGATTCACTTCTCTGTCTGCTTCTTCTTCCACTTTTGTTTTCGTTTGGACTTCCTTTTTGAGCTTCCCCTCGCCGAACCCTAGCTACGTTTGACATTGTCAGTATTCTCTCCTCATCTGATTGCTATCTTCTTCTGTTTATTCCAATCTGATGTCGAGTTTGTTTTTTTTGTTCGTTTCAGCTGCTTTCTCTTGTATGATATGTGTTTGTTTTGTACTTTCTATTAAAAGAAGTCTACCGCTTGTTGCTGTGGAGTGTTAATTGTGCATCGTGGAGTTTGAATTGTGTTGCTTGCTGCGTGTTGAAGTTGAAATTCGATTTTTGTGGCATTTGAATGTGGTTTTTGGATTGGGGAATTGGGTTTTTTTTTTAAGTGTTTTGCTGTAAATTTTAGTTTGAAGATTTGAAAATTGGGATTATGGTCTATGTCGATATTTTTGTAATTTCTATTGTTGTGTTACAGACAGGATGTATTCACTAGGTAGTCTCGAGTCCGGTGCTTGAGAATTTTTGTTTTGAAAAGCTAAGTTGGGTTGGGAGCCACGGCCGAAATAAGTAACATAGTTTTGTTCTGTAGATTAGCATCTTAATTAGCATGCTTTTAGGAAAACATGTCAAAAGAGTCGGGTCATGCATAAGCGTGCTCCTAGCCTCTACCATGAGATAACCATGAAGGATCTAGTGTTTTTACACCCCCTTCCTTCTCCTTTTTTTTTCCCCACCTATTGGAATTATTAACACCTTCAGTTAACAATGAAAGAATACAAAAAGGGGGATAAGGTAGTAAGCCAATGGAGATTAGAAGTGGAAGGATTTTGGATTGTATCACAAGATGATCAGGACACACCAACTTGGGGAAGATAAATGCATGCATGCATACATACATACATAGATTTACTTGGGGAAGATACATGCATGCAAGCATTTTGGATTTTTCGTGTAGCTCGTTCTTTCAGAGCTTACTTAATCCTTCCCCGGTTAGTGAGTCGGTCTTCTCTTCTCTTTGGAAGGTGAAAGTTCAAAAACGATTTAGTTTTTTGTGTGGCTGGTCATTCACGAAAGAGTTAACACTTTAGACTATCTCTTGAAAAACAATTTTACTTTGGTTGATCATTTTTGCTGTATTCTTTGTCGGAGGGCGGAGGAAGACCTGGATCATTTGTTGTGGAAAAATCTCTTTTTTGAGGTGTTCGACGTCCAGTTTGCTAGGCATAGATGCCTTAGAGAGATGATCGAGGAGTTCCTTCTCCATCTGCCTTTTCGGGAGAAAAGAAAGTTTTTGTGGCAGGTTGGGATGTGCGCGGTCTTATGGGGTCTTTGGAGGGAAAGAAACAATATAACCTTCAAAGGTTCAGAAATGGAGCCTGGTGCTAATCGGTCCCTTATTAGATTTCAAGTTTCTTTATGGGCGTTGGTGACACGACTTTTTTTGTAATTATTCTATAGGACTTGTTTTACTTGACTGTACTCCTTTTCTCTAGGGGGCTTCTTTTCGGGTTTTGTTTTTTGGATGCCTTTGTATTCTTTCATTTTTTCTCAATGAAAGTTCGGTACCTTATCAAAAAAAAAAAAAAAATACAGACATAGATTTATTTGAGATGTTCAAGCCATCCTAACATAGAGATAGGAGGACGATGTTTATCTTCATGGGACATTTTTCCGGCCAAATAACTTTACCTAAGGTGCTGCCCAAAGCAAAGCCTATTAGATTTAAGCTTGAAAGTCAACAACCATGTTTGAAAACAATGATTTACATGTGGACCTACTAGAATTCTCCAATACCACACCCTGTTAACTCTTCTTGGCTCATCTTATGGTTTTCGGGCATATTCACATGTCTAATCAACTCATTCATCTCTCTATCGTTTAAGTTTCTTCTTTGATTTGAGGACCAAGATCCAACATCCAAATTCCAGCAACTTCCAGTTGTGGCTTGGTGATTAATACGGTACAACCTTAGATATGTTGTATGAAGAGGATTTCTACTATACTAGGCAAATGCATCGTCCTAAAACTGATATTGGTGTCATTTCCTGTCTTGAAATTAGATCCATCTTCAATAAGATTGATAATCCATGGACGTTTTGTACTTTTTTTTTTTCCGGAAGAAAAACAAATTTCATTGACGATGAAATAATGGAGTAAAAACTCCCAACACCTAAAGTTGAATTACAAAGAAAGTTTTTCAATTTGAAATCAATGAAGTAAGACTATAATAAAAAAAAGGGTCAAGGGTGTTTACATTTACACAAATATATTTACACAAATATATGACATGAAAGAGAATCAAATCCATAAAAATCAAAAGTAGAGAAAGAGTCCCTAAAAATTCTTCCATTACTCTCGCCCCAAAGAAACCAGGGGAAAACCTTGTTTAGAGCTACACAAAATCTTCTTCACACCTTTGAAGGGATGTCCCACAAAAATGGGTGCAAGAATATCAATCCCAAAGTTCTTATTGGTTTGTTTAATACAAAAGGGAGCATAGTTATGATGATCTTTAACATTAGTCACTAATTACAAAGAGATAGTGGCCAAGGACTATGGCTCTCTCCCCTCTCCCCCCACTCTCCCACCACACATCCTCCCCCATCCTTGAACCAGCGACAGTAAGGCACCGCTCCCTCATGGACCTAAATGCCTTCCGACCAACGGTCACCAATGGAGAAAACCAAGTATCCTCGATCCCCCACCATAGAAAGAAAGCAATACACAATGGACATTGATCAAAGATACAAAGGAAGCAAAGAAAAACTCACCGAAACCACAAAAGACAGATCCTTCATCTCTTTACACTGGTCCTCCTTGCAATGGATAGCCAAAAGCTTCACTACACTTATCTCCACTCCTCTCACTCAAAGGTTTTTTACGCAGACAAGAATTGATGACCAAGGTCTCTGGATTGAGAAGACAACAAACATAAAAGGTATTCTGGCATAAATAATCAAACTTGACAACAATGGAGGACTAAACAGACTTGTAATACCAGTGGGAGATGAAAAAATTGGTTGACGTACTTTTTATACCCTTATCCACACCTCTTTACCACCCCCAACTACCTCACCTGCCTCACACCCACCTTGTCCCACTACTGCCCCTTTAAACCCACCTTGTCCCGTTACTATCCAACATCCTCGGAAGACAAACATCATTAAGGCGACCTACCGAAATGCTCTCGTAAAGGGAAAAGAATCTACTAAAGAAGGGAAAAAGGTTGTGCCATACTACAGGCCAAAAAAACCCCTCACCATCGAACACAGCCAAAAAAAGCAACAAAACAAGACCACTGTGGACCCAAAGCAGCAAACCTCCATTGCTGTCTACAAAAGATGTTTCCATGATGACTGGTATAAAACTACAAGGGCCATACAAGAGCACATTGGAGATTTCTGCTTTGCAAATCCCTTCCTTGCTGATAGAGCTCTCATAACATGTGAAAGTATAGCACAAGCAAAAGCTCTATGTAATGCAAAAGAATGGCACAAAATGGGAGATTTCCTTCTGAACCTGGAACAAGACTGACCACGGTAAAAATCCAAAGGTTCCATCATATGGGGGTTGGATCAAGATTAAAAATCTCCCTTTGGATGTATGGGATGAGGCTACGTTGAAATATATTGGTGACTTGTGTGGGGGTTATATTGAAACAGCCAGAAAGACATCTTCCCGCCTAGATCTTATAGAAGCATCCATTAGAAACAAAGAAAATAACTTTTTCTTTATCCCCGCTGAGATTTGGCTTCCAGCTTCATCAAAAACAATTTTTTTTAATGGAAAGGTAGCAACGGAAAGGGAGGATTACAACTTGTCAAATGGGAGAAACTCCTTCTTCCCACAGAAGATGGAGGGCTTGGGCTACACAGTTTCAAAGGAAAAAACATAGCCCTCTTAGCAAAATGGATTTGGCGTTATCTTAATGAAAAACACGCTCTTTGGAGAAAGGTTATTGATGCAAAATATGGAACTACTATTCTCAACAAAAAACCGGGCAGCACCTCCCATGCAACTGCCAATGGCCCTTGGAAAGCTATTCCAAAGCACAACAATTTGGTCCATGAGAAAATTGCTTACAAATTGGGGGATGGAGCCAATATTTCATTCTGGAAGGACATTTGGTTGGGGAACAAACACTTGCAAGAACTTTTCCATTGATTTACAACCTTTCCCTTAAAAAGAATGGGGCAGTCAAGGATTTTTGGGATGGGGATCTAAGTTTCTGGAACTTGAGATTGAGAAGAAACCAGAAAGATTCTGAGATTGAGAAGCTTGAAGCTCTTTGCATTGTCTCTCCACTGTATCCTTTACTAATAGAAGGGATAGAGGAGTTTGGAAGCTAGAGAAAAATGGGCAATTCTCCACAAGTTCCCTATTGAAAGAGCTCTCACCCTCTCCCAACGAGCCTCCGATTTCTCTCTACAAGCTGATTTGGAAAGGAATATACCCCCAAAAGGTGAAGTTCTTCTTGTGGGAGCTCTCACACAAGTTCTTGTGGGAGCTCTCACACAAGGCCATCAATATGCAAGATAAGCTCCAGAGAAGAATGCCCTACATGGCTCTTTCTCCACAATGGTGTACAATCTGCAAACAACAATCAGAATCACAAAGCCACCTCCTTCTAAATTGCCATTTTTCACAGACTTTTTGGAGAATTTTTCTACCATCCTTCAATTGGCACATTGCCCTCCCAGAAGATCCACAACTTTTTCTTTCTCTCACCCTTGGCGGGCACCCTTTCAAAAAGGAGAAAAAGGTTTTGTGGGAGAATTTCATTACGGCATTTTGCTGGAACATTTGGCAAGAGAGAAACAAACGCATCATCCAAGGGAAGGAATCCTCATTTTCTAGATTTTTGGAGTCTATTGTCAACATGGTAGTGGGCATGGTGCAAATGTTCTCTTTTCCATCTTTATAGCTACACTACCCTCCTTTCCAATTGGAAAGACCTTTTGTAACTTTGATTGAGGTTCTCCCCTCTTGTAATTTCATACTATTAATGAAATTGTTTCTTATCAAAAAAAAAAAAAAAAAATCATAAATACCATTAGGCAAAGTCAAGGACCATCCAAAAGCATCAAGGACAATTACCCAATATCTATACGCAAAGGAGCAATGAACAAGGGTGAGCTTAGGGGTAATACTCCAGTAAAATGAATGATGTAAAGCTAGTCATCATTGACGACTGACCTACTTTCTCTATCGGCTCGAGAGGAATCCTTGTGGAGATAAAGATGTAAAGCTAAATGGTTGGTGGATGGGGATGAAAACACGACATTCTTCCATAGATTAGTGGCTGTAAACAGAAGAAGAAACACTATTGTCAAAGTTCTCTCAAAATCAAGGGTGGGCTTATTAAATGATGCTGATATAGAAGCTGAGTTTGTGAAACTTTATAAAAATCTCTCCACTAAAAAGATGTGGGATTATCTCAAGGAGTGTTCAATGATTTTCTCAGGAATGCCATCATAAAGAAGTCGGGTGCCAAATTTGTGGGTGATTATAGGCCCGTTAGTCTCACCTCTTGTCTTTACAAGATCACTGCCAAAGTTCTGTCGTAAATATTGAAGAAAGTTTTGCCATACAATATATCGGACTACCAATCTGCCTTTGTCGGGAATAGACAAATCTTGGATGCTTCTCTTATTGCAAATGAGCTTATCCACAAATGAGCTTATTGACAAGTGGAGAAGGAAAAAAGAGAAAGGGGTGGTCATCAAGCTCAATATTGAAAAGGCCTTCAATATGGTAGATTGAGAATTCCTCGATGAAATTCTTCGGTTCAAAGGTTTTAGGATCAAATGGAGAAGATGGATTAAGGGGTGCATCTCGACAACAAACTTCTCCATCATCATTAACGACAAACGGCAAACCTAAGGGTAAGATTTGAGCCACTCGGGGTTTACGCCAAGGAGACCCCTTATCTACATTTCTCTTCATTTTGGGGGTCGATTGTCTTATTAGGATGCTATCGTTATCGGAACAAATGAGATTAATCAAAGGTTTCTACGTTGGCAAAAATTCACATGCTCTATTCATTACTCACCTAGAGTTTGCGGATGATACAAATCTTTATGGGTCTTGGCATTGAATCACAACACTTATCTTATCCAGTGATGTTGAGGCACGCGCCTCAGGCGCCGGGCGCAACCGGGCGAGGCGGGATCGGGAGGCAGCGCCTCCGGAGTGCGCTAGGCGACGATCTTCAAACGGGCGCGCGGCTTCGCCTGAGAAGAAGGCGTGCGCCCGATAATTTTTTTTTTTTTCTTTTTTTTTTTTTTCGGTTCGTTTTAACTTAAAAGATGATAACCCTAAAAGCCACTAACTTAAATTTTAAACTTAAATTCCATTTAGTTAAACGCCCAACCCAATAGAAAAATAATTTTCCAAATTCTGACTTTCCAAATTTCAATTCCCAATTCCCGATTTGTTTTCCTTTTCCTTTCCCATTCCTTCGGCCTCAAATTCTAATTAAATTCCATTTAAACTTTTTTTTTTTCATTCCTTCGTCCTTCAAATTCCTTTAGTGGCTATTTTCCAACTTTCCAAATTTTGAATATTATTTTGGAACTACTAGAACTTGATTATTATTGGATGTATTTGACATTTTTACTATATAAATTTAGAAATTTATGCTCTATATATATTATGTGTTTATTTATTCATTGCGCCTCGCTTCACTCGGGCCTCGCCTCACTCGGGCCTCGCCTTTTTGTCTCCTCTCGCCTTCGGGCTATCAAGAGGGATGTCGCCTTGCGCTTTGAAAACACTGATCTTATCTTGCTAGTCGGTTTGGGTGTAAATTAGGTAAGTGACCAAATACTTACCTAGGATTACCCCTCAACGGTAAGCCTAACTCTACCACCTTTTGTGGCAGGCTTCTTTCTTCGCTATTTGGGGTGTATGGCTTGAGAAGAGATCCTAATGAACTCTTCCTTTTGAGGGGTTGAGAGGTCTTTGGAGGAGGTGTGAGAGGTGGTGAGGTTTAATGCCTCTTTATGGGCGTTTGTGAATGAGACGTTTTGTAAATATCAACTGGATCTTATTCTTTTGGATTGAAGTCCTTTCTTGTAAGTAGTTGAGTACTCATTTTTGTGGGCTTGTTTCTTGTATGTCCTTGTACATTCTTTCATTTTTCTCAATGAAAGCTCAGTTTCATATAAAAAATGCACACAAGTCATGATTACTAGAAAATAAACTGGGAAGGAAAGTCGGGGGTTAAATAATTTTCAATCTTGGCAAATTCAATTCAGAAATTGGAATTTTCTGCAGATTTTTTGGCCTCGAACTGTTCCGTGTTTCAGAGAGTTCACTAAGAGGAACTTTTGTGTTTTGATTTATCTTCGTTTATTTTCATTGTGGATCTCTAAAAGTAAGTCGTTATTGGGAGCTTTGTTGAATTTTCTACATTTCTTTCCCTTTTGAGTTTGTTACCAAACTTCTTCCTTTTTCCTCTAATATGTCTTGTTATTCATCATGTTTATATGTGCAGACTTTTTTTCAGTGGTCTTGGAAGCTTTGTTGGTTGTTTGCTGGTAGATGGTCATAGAATTTAACCTTCTGAAGGCTAAAGAGATGACATGCTTGTTGATATCAATCTTTTGGGGTTCTTCGGATGAACTCATTTTCCAATTGTCTTGATGCAGTTACGAGTTATTTACAGTGTCCTGCTGATCTGAGAAAAATGCCATCAAAATGGAAGATTCCTTACATTGATTTGAAGATTATTTCTTCAGAATATATTTTGTTTAATTTTGCATCAGTTGGGACATCTTTGGGCAAAAACGGTTCACTGCTGTAATGTGAAAGGAAAATTATGGAGAATCCTTCAGGAAAAAAATATCCACTGAATGCAAAAGATTATAACTTACATGAAGAAGTTGGTGAAGGCGTCAGTGCCACTGTGTACAAGGCACTGTGCATTCCACTAAATGAGGTTGTCGCTATAAAGGTTCTTGATTTGGAGAAGTGCAACAATGACCTAGTATGTTGATCAATCTCTTGCATTTTTTTTTCTCTCATTTTAATAACACGTTTCTGGACCTTTTTTCACCCTTTTGGATATGGTGGTTACCTTGCTTCATAAGTCATAATTATATCTTTCAGAAAAAAGTTTATTTATATGTCTTTTATATCCTAACTTAAATGTTTATTTTATCAAGTGGAGCTACTGTTTCTCAAGTAATCAATGCCATCGTTTTGGGATCAAGATTCTAAAAGACCATAAGAGCTGGATTATTTTGTTCTACATTGACGGTTCTGTTATGCCTGCTATTGTTCCCCTTCCCTTTAATGTGTTTCTTGATCTGAACTAGCATTTAGTGCATTTCACCATTCAATTTACTTTGCAGAAGTTTTTAAGGTCACTGTATTAAAGATATCACTTCGAGGACATTCTCTCTCTCTCTCTCTCTCTCTCTCTCCTCCTTTCTTTTTTAATTTCCTCAACCTCAAGCCTTATTCTTATATGTTTTATTTACATTAGGAGCGCATTTGTAGATTTACCTATTTGGCAAATTGGGCGCACTCATTTTAAATTTTAAGACAAGCAACTAATCTGATAAAATTTATTTATGAAAGAAGTTTATATGCATTGTGTCTTTACAACTAATGTTGGAGGAAATTTTCCAGGATGGTATTCGGCGGGAGGTTCAAACAATGACTTTGATTGATCATTCAAATTTATTAAGAGCACATTGTTCCTTCACAGCTGGTCACCATCTCTGGGTTGTGATGCCATATATGTCTGGGGGATCTTGCCTTCATATTATGAAATCTGCTTATCCTGAAGGTTTTGACGAGCCTGTCATAGCTACTCTTTTGCGTGAGGTTCTGAAAGCTCTTGTTTATCTTCATGCTCATGGCCACATCCATAGAGATGTGAAGGTTGAGTATAGCTCCTAGATCTTATCCTATTTTGACAGAGATTTTTAATACCTGCAGATGGTTTTTTTTTTCCATATTTAATTGTGCTGCTGGATACCGTGCAACACTCGGTATAGGAAATGAAACAATAGCATCCTAGAAACTATGTCACGAATATTTAATATAAATTTCATAATCATGTCAAGTGTTTGCAAGCAAGACTAGATGTCTTCATTATGGAGAATGCAGAACTTTTTTTCTTTTCTTCTAATTTGGGTTTTTTCCAACTTATGAACTTTTCCTGGAGAAGAGCTAATTTCCTTCTTTATCCGTATGAACTCCTGTAAGGAGATGAGAGGTGAAAGAAACAGAACCTTCTCGTGTTGGAGATGATATAATTTTCAACTCCTTCCCACCTAAAATAACTGATGCCTTGCATTGAACTACATCTCCACGCAATTGCTAGCAACAATGGTAGTTCCACATAAATCTCTTGAGTTTTCTATTAAACTAATTGTTAATGGACTAATAAATACTGAACAATCTACTTTTGGAGTTCCTTCTCCTGCATATCAAGACATCACTCGAGACATAAATGTTGTTTGGTGATTTTTTCCTTTTCTGGGTGAAGACATTTACAGGCCTTGGTTTTTTTGCAGGCTGGGAATATTTTGATTGATTATAATGGTGCAGTCAAGTTAGCTGATTTTGGAGTCTCCGCTTGCATGTTTGATACTGGAGATAGGCAACGCTCAAGAAACACATTTGTCGGAACTCCTTGCTGGTAACCTTCCATTCCTCACTTGTGTGCCTTGAGATTTTGGGGTTGTTATGTTGTTCCTTGATCTAGACTCTAGAGCTAGAATTAAAAAGACTCTGGAAGTAATTCTGGACATTTCCTGTTTTGAAATCCGCAGGATGGCACCTGAAGTTATGCAGCAATTACATGGATATGACTTCAAGTGAGTAGGTTGCTCATCTGCATGTGATATGATATCTCATCACATATATCATAGTATTTCTTTTCTTGTGATTTGTGTCATGCAGAAGTGGTGTAGCCTAAGTGACTAAAAGGAGAATTCTCTCCAAGAATCAATCAAATCTTTATTATGAATCAAAAGTTATGAAAAGTTATGAATACAAGTGGGTAGAGAATTGAAAAACAAGCTAATCCTAATCCTAATTAACCAAACAAACTAATCCAAATCCTAATTAACTAAGGAATTAACTAAGATAACCACTAATTATTTTTTGTTTATAACAACTAATCATCGCATTCTATCCCTGAGAAAAAAGAAAAAAGAACTTGTCCTCGAGTTTCAAAAAGTAAATGAAGATAATGAACGTCATCAAAGTCACCAAATGCCTTTAACTTTGCATGGCCAAACCAACCAATTACATCTTGGACAAATATTCTCTGACCATAGAAACATAACCTTGGTGCAATTTCCTTCATCGTTAATGCCAAAGTACTACCTTCAAGCTCAACCAATACCCCAAAGGCGTTTGTCGAAGAAAAACCCACGAAAGAATTATGGAAAAAAACTTGGGCTAGGTAGATTCTTTAAAATGTTTGGGCTTGGATGCAGACACGGGTTGGGTCACACGGATCTTGGGGGAGAAAAACACCAAAATCACCGAACGAGTGTCGGCGGGTCGTGTCTTCTTCCTACTCTTTGCTCAGGCCATTGCCTATGGTTCTGAAAGGTGTTGGATCGCGCGAGTCTTGGGGCAAAGAACAAAAAACTCGCCAGATGGGTGCTGACTCGAGTCGAGTCGTGCGGGTATCGATAAAAAAGAATCGGACAACTTTCTTCCTCAATTGTGTCATCTTCCTCGCACGACTTGCCTTCCCTTGCTCGGCTTGTCTTCGTCTTCACGTGGTTTCCACGAGTTTTCTTCTTCTTTGCGCGACTGCCTCCCTCTTCGCATGCAAACTTCGCGTTTTTACCTTCGGTTAGGGTTTTGCACTTCCCTATGTTTTCACTTGCTTCTGTGTTGCTCTTCCCTTCATTTCACTTCCTTTTTCTTCGCACGCGAATTTCAACCATGATTATTTATAGATTTCTTGTGCAAATTCACAACTTTGGGTGAGTTCTTGACTTTCTTGAACGTTCTTCACGTTATCCACGATTCTTGACTTGTCGAGTACTTGTCAATTTGTTGTAAATTGATCCAATTTCTGCATCAATTCCCCCAAAATATGTTTGACGCCAATCACCCCTTCCTTGATTTCCTCCAACGCTTCACAGTTGATGTAGGAATTTTGGTGTGTTCTTGAATAATTTTTCGCCTCCATTGGTCGTGGTTCAAATCCAAAAGAAGGTTTTCTGGCCTTGAATTTCCTTTTCGTGCTGTAAAATTCCATTCTTGGGCAAAATGGTAAAAACAAATTCCATTCTTGGGAAAATCCTGACAAGTTCTTGAAATTTCCTCTCTAATCTTGAAAAGAGGGTACTCTAAAAGGTATCCCCTTGTAAAGAATTATGCGTTGTTGAGTAACGAGCACAACCCATGAAGCTCCCTCTTGCGATCTGCGTCAACAAGAGTTTTTCAGTCTTCTACCGGCGACATTGTTCTGATACCAATTTGGTGTAGCCTAAGTGACTAAAAAGAGAATTCTCTATAATAATCAATCCAATCTTTATTATGAATCAAAAGTTATAAATAAAGTGGAGAATTCTCTTTGATTGTGGAGGATATTGAGAGGAAACAAAGACCATTTGATTGATAAATGAAAGTATTACAAAAGAACACTCAAACAAGCATAGTTACAAAAAACACCTACATTGATTGTGGAGGGTATTGAGATCATAGTTACAAAAAGGAGGAGTTAGCTTACTCCAAGATAAAGCTATGAAAGTAGTTGATTCAATAAAGGAACCTATGTCTTTAGGTATATCTCTAAAAATACGAGTGTTTCGCTCATTCCATAAATTCCAAAAGAATGCCCGGATCATGCATAACCAAAGGGTTTTCTTCTCATTCTTGAAAGGAAGGCCCATGAACAAAAGATAAAGAAGGGATAAGATATCACCCGGTCGTGGAAAAGCCCATCTGAAAGCCTCTTGTATGTAGTTCCAATACTTTGTTGCATAAGTGCAATCACTGAAGAGATGAATTTGATTTTCCTCATTAGATATGCAAAGATGACAACAAATAGACAATGGCCTTGAAGTCTCCTTTGAAGCTTATCACAAGTGTTGATGCATTTATGACTAAGCTTTCATGGGGCACCGTTTCAAGAAAGCTAAGAAGAAGCTCTGGCTTTGTTTTGTTCGTGCTTTCCTATGGAGTTTATGGAATGAAAGAAACACACATATTTAGGGACGTATACAAAGATGCTTCACATTTTATAGACTCTACGATTATGTTAGCTATTACATGGAGCAAGTTATCACCTCCTTTTTGTAATTATGATCTAACCACCCTCTATAACCATTGGATGAGTCTTTTGTAATTAACAGGATAGGATATCTTTTGTAATACTTTTTCATACCATCAATGAAATTGTTTCTGTTTTCTATAAAAAAAAAAAAAAAATTATGACTAAGCTCCCATATGAAAAATTTGACTTTTTTGGGTTATCGGCCCGCCCAATTCAGATTGTATAAAGCTGAATGCATACAAAAACCAGTGGTTGCCAAATTCTTAGCAAGCGATTTAGAAGAAAACAATTTATCTTTTTCTAAATTCCAAGTCCATGAGTCTTCCATATTCGTCATAATGAGAGGTTGAAGCAAGCTAGTCAAATTGATCCACTCTTCAATCTCTTCATCAAGAAGGTTCCTTCTTAGATCAAGGGCCCAAAAATTGGTGTTAGGACACCATAATTCCGCAACAAAGGCATCTTTTTTCCTAGATAGTTGATACAATCCCGGGAAGAGATGTTGTAAACTATGAGTTCCGGATTCATCAACCGTAAAAAAAAATGCTCTCTCCTCTCTCCTCTCTCCCTCCATTCTCCCTCATCCAACAGCCGTCTTCCTAAATTCTCCGACCACCATGGTACCCGTCCCCACACCCCTACAACCATGGAACCGGCCCATTCGCTCTGTAGCAATTGACCGAAAAACATTCGACATTGCATTTGATGAACATTATCGGGGCAGCCGAGCCATGATTACCGAGAAATCCAGGTACTCTTCATGCTCCATTTCGATCACTTGGAAGTCTTTAATCTGGTTGGTCTCCTCCTTCAACACCCTTGCTACAACGCCTTGTAATTACAAGTTCACAGAAAAGCTACGAAGCGAAGAATACGATTTATGGGTGGAGAAGTTGAGTAATAAGAATGGCTACTTCGTTGAGATCAATCAACTTTTAGACTCGGGTAAACGAACTCGATTGAACATCCCAGCAGAGCAAAATAAGCAAGGATGGCTTACCTTCCTTTCCCTGATATCAGAATACCCAAAAAAAACTCTTTCCAAGCTTCCCCCTCAGCAACAATCTTACAAATCTGTCCTCCAGAAATCTCCATCACAAGTCCCTACTCAGACAACTGCCACCATTGCCCCTCTTACCGAGAGGATTAAGCCCCACCAGCAGCTTTGGGAGCCAATAATTGTCCTCCAGCGGCAGAATTTCCACGACAATTGGGAAACCATCCGCCAATCATTGCTTGCCCGTTATTTCGGCCGTTGCACTATTAATCCGTTCAAAGATAACAAAGCTCTTCTTCTTGTCTATGATAAGGATTTGGCCTCCTCACTGTGTGCAACCAGTGACTGGGTTACCATTGATAAATTTAGAGTTCGTTTCCTACCTTATCATTTGCTTTCTTGTCAGCAGGATTTGATGACGGCTTCTTATGGTGGTTGGATTGGTGTCCGTAATCTCCCTCCCATGCTATGGAATGATCAAGTTTTTCGGTTCATCGGGGATATGTGCGGAGGTTTCATCGAGGCTTCGAATATCTCGTCTCGATGGATCAACATCTCAGAAGCTCGGCTTCGCATCAGACCAAACTCTATGGGTTTCATCCCTGCTTCGATCACAATTCCAGCGTCCATCGCCGGCGAAGAAATTAAGGTTACATTGCTGGGAATCTCCGGCGGACCTTCCAAAAAAGGAAAATCATTATTGACAGCGACAGTTGCGGGAAAAGAAAATCGGCCTTTAAAGTCCAGCATTAACGTCAAAAGCGTTAGTGAAGAAGACTTGCCGTTTCGGGACAGATTTGTCGAGCCGGCCCACGAGGAAATCCCTCCAAATTTGCTTCACCCATTTATGACGGCTTCTCCCCTTTCTTCGGCTCCCCCTCTCTCTCCAGAAGCCTTCCCCCTTTTATCAGCCTTTCCTTTTAAGGATATAGTCAACCCAATGGGTCCCACCATTTCCCCATTACCAAAGATTCATTACCCAATGGGTCCCACCATTTCCCCATTACCAAACATTCAATACCCAATGGGTCCCACCATTTCCCCATTACCAATCATTCCCGCTGTATCCTTACCATCCCTGCCACCAAGGCCCAAGACATTACAATTGGGCCTCCCAAATTCAACCTCCACAAAAAAGCCCGATTCATTAGAATCAGACACAGAAGCTTACTTATCCAGCCCAAATTCCTTCGTTTCTAATCATCCAATCCCCCATGAACCCCTTTCACCGTCTGGATTACAACTTTCGATTTTTAATGATCCAACGGAACTTACCTCTGAGCTCCTTCCCTTGGCAAGTCTTCCCCCTTTAACTCCAGAAATTGTCCAGCCTCCTTCTTCCCCTACTTTCGACCAGCATCAACAATCCCTTCCGCCGTCCCTAAGGCCTCACCCCTCCCCTTCCGTCGATCGGCCATCTATGTCTACAACCTTTAGTCAACTTGCCCCTTTCCTCCTTGAACATGGCCTCTGCCTAATGGCCATCCCTCCGGCCCCTCATCCACCGAAGAAAAAGGGGAAAGCAACAACGGCTCACAAACCAAAAATCAATCGAGAACTTCAAAATTTGAAGTCCAATATCCACTATGACAAGACAGCTACTATGGATCTATCGGCGGGAGTTCCTTTTAATCAATGAAGTTCATCTCTTGGAACGTTCGGGGAATTGGCTCTAGATCGAAACGAGCCCTGATACAAAATTCTATATTGCATCACAATCCAAGCTTTGTGCTCCTTCAAGAGACTAAAATGAAAGAAATGGATAGCCAGACAGTACAGTCTTTATGGAGCTCCAACTTCATTGGTTGGGCAGCCCTCGATGCCAAGGGCACTAGAGGAGGTATTCTTATAATGTGGAACGAGCTCGATTTCTCTATCACAGAAACTATTCAAGGTTTTTTCTCTGTCTCTGTTCAGATTAGTCTCGCTGATGGGTTTGAGTTTATGTTATCTTCTGTTTATGGCCCTACCAAAGGAAAGCATCGAGAAAAATACTGGCAGGAGTTACATGAGTTAGCTGGTTTGGGAGGTGACAGATGGATTATAGGCGGAGACTTTAATGTAACTCGATGGTCATGGGAAAAATCAAACAACAAAAATGTTTCTAGACACATGAACACTTTTAATGACTGGATAAGTGATCACCATCTTCTCGACATCCCCTTGCAAAATGGGAGTTACACCTGGTCTTCTCCAGACGGTAACTTTCTATCTTTGATTGATCGATTCTTACTTTCGAATGGTTGCCTTTCTAAATTTGGTGCAGCCAACCTCCGTCGATTAGCTCGAGTAACATCAGACCACTATCCAATAGCCTTGAACTTTGGGGACTTGCATTGGGGTCCTTGCCCTTTCAGGTTCGAGAACTCATGGCTCCAGACAGAATCCTTTCGTCATCGGTTAGAGGACTGGTGGACCAAAAATCCACCACAAGGCCATCCGGGCCATGGTCTAATGCAAAAGCTGAAAGATCTGAAACTAGAGTTGCGGAGATGGAACCTTCAGCGAAGCCACTCCTCACAACAACTCACGTCTCTCATATCACAGTTGCGAGAGTTGGACAATTCTGAGGATTTAGAGCCACTAAATGAGGATCAACGGGCTTCTCGTTGCATCCTCCGAGGACAGATCGAGGATATTACATTGGCTGAGCAGATACAATGGCGGCAACGGTGTAAATTAAACTGGCTTAAAGAGGGAGATGAAAATACTAAGTTTTTCCACCGAATCATGGCAGCACGTAAAAGGAAAAACTCTATCCTGGAAGTTCTTTCTAGAGAAGGGGTAAGTCTCCTCACTGCCACAGAGATTGAAACAGAGTTCATTGAATATTATAGATCTTTATTTTCGAAGGATAGTCAAGCTCGGGTCATTCCTAGTAATGTGGACTGGTCCCCCATCAATGGTGACCAAGCTCAAAACCTGGAATTAGAATTTACAGAAGATGAGGTTTTCCTAGCATTATCCTCTTTGGGCTCTTGCAAATCTCCTGGTCCGGACGGTTTCACAGCTGAATTCTTTAAATTTTCTTGGCCCATCGTCAAGCTTGAGATTATGACTATGGTGAGGGATTTCTACAATACAGGCATTATTAATGTTGCTGTCAACGAAACTTATATTTGCCTGATACCTAAGAGGATTGACTCTAAATCTGTGGTTGATTATCGCCCTATCAGTCTAATCTCCTGTGCATACAAAATTATTGCCCGTGTTCTCTCCAACAGATTAAAGGTTGTTTTACCTAGTACGATTGCTGAAAATCAAATGGCTTTTGTTGCAAATCGCCAGATTATTGATGCTTCCCTGGTGGCAAATGAAATCATTGATGATTGGCAGTTGATGGGAAAGAAAGGGGTTATTATTAAATTGGACCTACAAAAGGCTTTTGACATGGTAGATTGGGATTTCCTCGATGCTATCCTCCAGGCGAAAGGCTTCGGTTCCCTTTGGAGAAAATGGATTCGTGGTTGCATCACTAGTGCCAACTTCTCAATCATTATTAATGGACGTCCCAAAGGCAAAATCATCCCGAGTCGTGGCATTCGCCAAGGTGATCCCCTTTCCCCCTTCTTGTTTATTTTGGTTGCAGACTGCTTAAGCAGAATGCTTTTTTATGGGGAAAGTATGGGAAAAATTGTTTCGCACCCCGTTGGCTCGTCTGCTGTTAGTCTGAATCATTTACAGTTCGCTGACGACACTCTTTTGTTCTCGGTTTTTGATCACGATGCTTTGCGAAACTTGTTTGATATTATTCGATTATTCGAGTTAGCCTCTGGTCTGATTGTCAATATCTCCAAGAGCGAATTGTTGGGAGTTCATCTAAAGCCAGAGGAAATGGACTTCCTGTTGTCCACCTTTGGTTGCAAACAGGGCACCTGGCCCGCAAAGTACCTTGGGCTTCCTTTAGGGGGAAAACCGAAGACATTTTCTTTTTGGCTTCCAGTTATTGAGAGGGTTCACCAGAAACTACACAACTGGAAATATGCTTATATTTCGAAAGGAGGTAGGCTTACTCTTATCCAATCGGTTCTTTCAAGTCTGCCTACTTATTATCTTTCGATTTTTCGATTGCCTCTAAAGGTTGCTAACACTCTTGACAAGCTTATTCGGAACTTTTTCTGGGAAGGTTGTAGAGGTGAAGGGGGAGTTCACAATGTAAACTGGCAACAAACACAACTCCCAAAGCTCACGGGAGGCCTTGGTATTGGTAACTTTAAACATCGAAACTTAGCTTTGTTGGCTAAATGGACCTGGAGATTCTTACACGAGCCTACTGCCCTTTGGCGAAAAGTTATTGTTGCCAAATTTTACCCAACTGATCTGTTTGTGTGGCCAAGAACTGTCCAACATGGCTCCTCTCTTTCACCATGGCGGTTTATCTGTACTAATATAGACCTTATTGCAACCAGAATTCATAGAAGACTTGGTAATGGGCTCCTTACCTCTTTCTGGTTAGATCATTGGCTTGACTGTGGAGTGTTAGCTTCGGTTTTTCCTCGCCTCTTCCGCCTCACCTCGCGGCCTTCCATAACAGTTAATGAGGCTTGGATGGAAAACTCTCAAGCCTGGAATTTGTTCCTCCGTCGTAACCTAAATGATGTGGAAGTAGAGGAATGGTCATCTCTCTCGCACATACTAGCCTCGGTGAATCTCAGTCAATCTAACGACTCGTGGAGTTGGCCTCTAGACCCTTCCAATTCCTTTACAGTCAAGTCCCTCCTGGCAAATATGATGAGGGTCTCTGAAAACATGAGCTCAGGTATCTATCAAGCAATTTGGACAGATTTTTATCCAAAAAAGATTAAGGTCTTCCTTTGGGAGCTAAGCCTTGGCGCTATTAATACCGCTGATAGACTTCAACGACGAATGCCCTTTATGCTCCTATCACCTTCATGGTGTATTATGTGCTCTGCGAATTCAGAATGCCAGGCCCACCTTTTCATTCATTGTCCCTTTGCTTCTAAGTATTGGGCTATGATTCTTGAAGCTTTTGATTGGTCTTTGGTTATGCCTAATAACATGATTGATTTGTTGGCTTCTATCTTAGTTCATCACCCTTTTAAGGGAGAAAGGAAAACAATTTGGCTGGCTTTCAATAGAGTGTTCCTTTGGCTCCTTTGGGGTGAACGAAATTCTCGTATTTTCAGGGACGTTTTCTCTTCCTCTGATAGGTTCATGGACCTTTTAACTTTTAATGCTTTATATTGGTGTAAATGTAAATCACCTTTTTCCAATTATAGTCTTTCTTATTTGAATTATAATTGGAAGTCTTTTTTGTAATTCACCGTTTGGTGCCCGAGCTAAAGCTCTTTTCATTTATCAATGAATTGTTTCTTCTCAAAAAAAAAAAATAAACTATGAGTTCCAAACCAGTTATCTTTCTAAAAATATGAATTGACTCCATTTCCTGATCCTAATTAACTAAGGAATTAACCAAGATAATCACTAATCCTACCACATCAAGAAGTGTAAGCTAGAAGTTTTTTCTGCTATATTCTTTTTTTTTATGTATCTTTTTCTTCCTCTCTGCAATAGGGCAGACATTTGGTCATTTGGAATAACAGCACTTGAACTGGCTCATGGGCATGCTCCATTTTCAAAATACCCACCAATGAAAGTATGTACTCAATGCCCTTATCAGTTTTTCGATTAACGTTGTGAAATTACTGATGCATATGACTGGTGTAGATGTCTAAGTTAAACTTTCTTATCTCACTTGTTCTTTTGCATTATAATTTTTTCTATGAACATGGAAACCTTGTGAAAGTAGTCTAACTGCTGTAGTTGACTAAGTTCAACTTTTGTATGTCACTCGATCTTTGGCATTACAGGTTTTGCTAATGACATTACAAAATGCTCCTCCTGGTCTTGATTATGAAAGAGATAGGAGATTTTCTAAGGTATGTAGTCTCAAAGGAAGCTTTAAATACCCACTAATTTGTATAATTTTGTTTATGTTTTGTTATTTCAGGAGCTCTCCGTCGATTTTTCTCTCCCCTCTCTTGTTTATATATTCCTTTTGCAATAGAAATTTCTTATCAAAATAAAAATGATTTATTTTGATTTCAGTCGTTCAAAGAAATGGTCGCTACATGCCTAGTGAAGGATCCAAAGAAACGACCAAGTTCAGAGAAGCTCTTAAAGCACCCTTTTTTCAAACAGGCCCGTCCAGTTGATTATCTTGCTCGAACAATCCTGGATGGCCTTGCTCCATTAGGGGAACGGTTTAAGAAGCTAAAGGTTTCAACTCAAGCTTATCTCAGGCCTTTCTTTTACCAGCTTTGATTACTTTCTTGAAGACATGTATAGTTTGTTCAACTGTTTGTCTTGCCATATCTTCTTCCAGGCAAAAGAGGCAGATCTTCTGGGGCAGAACAAGGCTTTATATGGGGAGGAGCATTTGTCACAGGTGCTAATTATAAAAACTCAAGATCTTAAATGTTGAAGGCATTGCTATAGTTTTTATATGAGCGTTTGTTTTGTAATTATTCTTTGAACGTTATTCTTCTGGATTGGAGCTCCTTTTTATAGCGTGGTTCCTTCCTTGTTAGAGGCTTTTGTTTTTTTGTATTCCCTTGTATTTTTTCATTTATTCTCAATGAAAGTCCGGTACCCTTTCAAGAAAAAATAAATAAATAAAAAGATGCATACTTGTGCTTTCGTTCCTACTCCCTAGATTTCAGATGTGTTGTACTCGACCCAAAAGCACATGCTGGATATTTTTTTCCTAATCTTTTTTCGTATTAAATAATATGTCATTAAAGCGAGAATAAAGTAGTACATAAGGGAAAGAATGCATCAACCCCAAGCCAGCTAAAGGATTACAAAAAAATTCCTCCAATTAGTGTATATTAAAATGTAACCAAATTAGAAAGAACTAAGAAGATTGGATGAAAGAAAATCCTCATAGAGCTAACAAAATGAATGATGTCCCTACACTTCTCATAATTTCTAGAAGCATTCTTGAATATTCTACAATTCTTTCAGACCAAATCTCTTAAAAATTGCAAGCACTGCATTTTCCCAAAAAAGTTTAGCTTCTTTTAAACGGACTTCCTTAGAAAAATTGCTCAATACAATTCATATTTGGGAAGCACCAGGACATGCTATTTTTACTCTTCGCAGCAATGGGGAGAAAGTGCCACCATATCATGTTGTTCTTTTTGCACTGAATCAGCGTTTTAATCCCCTCTAGGATCAAAGTCCACAAGAAGAATCTCAACTTTTTGGGGCTTTTGTTTCCAAGATTTTGATTTTCTTAATGAAGGTGCCACTGAAGATGTTCAATTTTTTGTCCTGTAGGTTCCAGCTTTAAGACCCCTCTGTTTTTCCATACCATCCAGCTCAGCTAGTGCTTTTATAGTCTGAGATTCTACAAGATCTCTGAAGGTAGGTTTGTTCCGCTCCTCAAGTTTATGTTCCAAAATTCTCAGCTTTTGGAATAAATCTAGCCCTGTCCCATCCCACTACTTCACTAGTCCACTGATTCCGGACAGTCTGAGAACAAAGTTAGGATGCCTAAGCCAGAAGTTCTCTATTTAAAAGTAGTTGGGCCACAGGAAAATGACCCATGTCAAGGAGAACCCCATAGGGATCCAAAGTAGTTCTTGTTTTTCTAGTAATTGCAGAATTATGAAACTTATCAGGCCATTCACGACAGACAAATAATTTGTAAAGGTAAGACTTGAGAGCAAAAAGAATTATTTAGTTTTCTAAACCTTGATTTATACGTGCATCTGTAGTCCTGGCATTGAATGTACTTCTGCTGATCCAATGTAGTTCTTGCTTTTCTAGTAATTTTGGAATGATGAAACTTATCAGACCATTCATTAGAGACGAATAATTTGTCAAAATAAGAGCAAATAGGAACAACTAGTTTTCCAATCCTTGGATTCTTTGTACTTCTCAAGGGTTTGCATGAAATGTTCCTCAGTGTGTTAATTGTATATTGTTTGAAATAAAGAAAAAGTTAGTATCTGCCGTTCGGCTTTGTGTCATTGTTATCTAAATTCTGTTATCCTGCACAGCAAGAGTATATTCGAGGAATTAGTGCCTGGAACTTCAATCTCGAGGATTTAAAGAATCAGGCTGCCCTTGTAAGTATCCATATTGCCTGGTTTAGTGTACATATATTTATCAGTTGCTTAGAAGAATGGTTACTGGAGTCTTCCTTTCATTTTGACTACTGAGTTTCTTGCAGATTCAAGATGACGATATGTCAAACTTGGAAGATCTAGATGTACATACAACAAAGCAAAGAAACAAGAATAATGATTTTAGCTTTCCAGTAGAAGGTTCATCCTTTGAAAGGCTGAATCACCCAACTGCTGCAGCTAGTCAGGAGGTTTTACTGTCTATGAAAACCTTTACTGAAATCTTTTATTATTTACCAGCATCTGTTCTTTGAATCAATAGCTCCACAGACTAATAAACCAAACATTTTCTGACAAATTTTTTCCTGTTCTTTTGTTTTAGGATGGTTTCAATGATCTTCATGATTTGGAGAGTTCCCTTGCTTCTTTCCCTATGAAACCTCTTGAAGCACTCAAGTACGATTATTTTCTATTAGGCAATTTTTTTTTACGTAACATCTATACTAAATAAACTTTAAGTAATAAATTTTAAACTCTGAACAATTTGTTAGTTTCCATTTTATATTGCATTCGTATTTTACTTTATAATTAAAAAAAAAAACTTGTGGTGAATTTTGATCGGATAATTTAAGGAGAAATTGAAATGACAGTTTCTCTTCATTGTAATGGTTTGTTTTGATACTTTAATGCAGAGATTGTTTTGACATCTATGAAGATATAAGCACAGACAGTATAAGGCCAGTGGATAGAGAAAATGGAAGAACCGAGGGTGAGAGTTCAGGGCAAAGTGGTTCATTACCACGTCAATACATGTTAGAGAATAAGAGGTCTTTCAGCGGTTCACTAATTTCTGACAATGCTGTTTCTCCTAAAAAGATTATTGTCGATGGTGATAGGTATGCTTTACTCTGATTAATATTTATATTATTGTGTATCCATTATGTTTTTCTGGTCATGGTTTTATAGTTCCAGAGAAGTCACCGTCCATCTGCCCTCACCCTCTATATTAGATAATAAGCTTGTTATTTGAGAATGGGCTTTTTTTGTTCTACTGGATATTTGAATTTGTGCTTCAAGATCAAATGGACTTTTTGTTTTATTTTCTTTATCTTAAGTGCGAGGGGACCATCTCCTCACACAACAAACGCCATTAAGGCCAAAGACAAAAGGCAGCCAGTACCTTAATGGAATCCATGCTGCTGCTTTTAATTTTAAATTTGAGAATGAGCTTTATTAGTCGAAGATACATGTTTTCTTTTGGTTGATTAAATGTTTCTGTTTTGGATGTTCACAATGTGGCTTAGGTAAGTCTGACCTTTAACTTGTTTTATCAAACTTCAATAAAGGGACTATTTGCAGTCAAAACTTCCATCTGAGCGTAATTACAGTGGTCCATTATTATATCGCCAGAAAAGAGATACAAATAACGTTTCATCTGGTATGTTTTTAGGCTTCTCTTTCTCTCTGGGCCCAAGTTATTTCATATTAACAACTTTAAGGTCATAATATTCTTACATGTCTTATTCAGTCGAGGATACATCAGATGGAACTGTTGTTCAACGCAAGGGGCGGTTTAAAGTTACTTCGGCAGAGCTCAGTCCGAAGGTATTTTTGCATAAACTTTGAAATATTGTACAAAACTCAATCGCCTTGCAGGTTCTGATCATGTCTAGAAGGGAAGTATTGTGAAGATACAATTTTAGTTTTTAGTAATGTGCAGTGTGCTTATCTGTAGTGAATTTCCCCATGATAGATGGCATAATAACTATATATTTTTTTTTTTTTTGATAAGAAACGATTTCATTGATGGCATAATAACTATTATCTCAGTTTATTATTATTATTTTAATAAGACACTTGAGTATATTAACAGAAAAGAAGAACAAACAGCCTAAGAGCTAGGGGAAGGGGACTCCCCTACCCACAAAAAACTAAAAAACTAAAGGAGAGGTTTCCAATTGTTCATAATCATGGAAAGACTGTAGTGACAAAAGAATTTCCTGTGATTAAAATACCACCAAGACGAAGTGTGTTGTACATTCCTACAAAAAATCTCAGTTTATTTTTCTTGGCCAATGCTATTGTTTTCCTTGGAAAACCATCAAATTTGATCCTCATTGTATTTGACTAATTATGTGACCATGTTAGGGAGAAAAAAACTCAAAGGTCAGGTGGTGGGCTTCCGTTCTTTCTTCTTGTGTTGTTTTACTATTTTCAGAAAGATGAACAGCCTTTTTGGCTCTTTTGAATGCGAATTGGACAGCCTTTTTGTAATCCACCTTAGGGTGCCCGAGCTTTAGCTCATTTTTCATTCATCAATTACAGAAAGATGAACTTTCTTTTGCAATAGAGCTTTAGCTTTAGCTCAAAAAAAAAGAAAGATGAACTTTCTTTTGAAATTTTTCGTTACGGTCATGAACACATGCTGACTTCTCAAGTTTAAGATAAATTCCTTCGTGACTGTGAATGTTTTATTTTGAAAAAATTTAGCAAAATTTTGACATTAAGATATTTCTCTTTACATAGAAATTTATTCTCTTATTTTTTAGTTTCTTTATTACAGTGAATAATTGTGGCACTTGATTTTGTTGCCTGTCATTTCCATTTCATGTCGTGCATGCTGTTCGTGCTTTGCTTTTGCGACAGATTGAATATCTTGCATTTCCTTCTACATTATTGACTATAGTTGTTGAGGGTCTTGGTGGCTTTTGATTGGTTGATATTTCCCCCCCATCAAATCTATCCTTAAAAAAAAAGTGAATTTTTCATCATATTAATTTTCAACTCATTTCCCACTTTATCAATTTAGGTATGGTGCAACTTAGGATATGACTTATTTTGAACGATTTGAGGAAAATTTTGTGACTTTAAACATGTATCTTTACACAGAATTTGGAGTGTGTCCTATTTTCTTTTGAGCAAGAAACAAAACTTTTCTAAGTTTGTTATAATGAACAAGTGGTGGTACCTTTGGATTTTTTACCTGTTATTTCCATTTTATACCATCCATGCATTCATGTTCACATTTGAGTTTCATGCACTTTGTTCTGCATTATAGACTTTTTATGAGGAGGCTCTTGGTACTTTTGATTGGTAGAAAATTTTCCTTTCAAATGTACCATTGCTTTTAAGTGGACTTTTGATCTTATTAGTTTTCATCTCATATCCTACCTAATCGATTTGGATATATGGTATGACTTAGGATTTTGTGCATTTGACTTCTCATATAACCAATGAACTTAGACATTTACCTTTTAGGCAATGGCCATTGCCATTCTATTTTTGTATTTAGGGTCCTATGACAGGCTCATTTAGCCCAGTCTGTGGAGGGACGATAAGTCCAACATCCCTGAACCTAATGCCTGCTCTACTCCTCCCATCGATGCAATGCATTTTGCAGCAGAACATCCTGCAACGGGTCTGTTTTGCTTACCCTTTTTATTTGTATTGGCAATGCTTCAAAATAAATTTCTTATTTTTCTCCATTAATGCTGACAGGAAGAAATTGTTAAATTGATCAAGTATTTGGAACAAATGACTGGTATTTCTCCACTTTTTGTTGTTATAATTGGCTTTTTGGCACCTTTTCTTCTGCTATATTTTTGTTCACTGACGCAGGCAAGAATCCAGATGTATCAGAGACCAGTGACCTTCTGCAGGTATATAGATGAATTTGATTTCCTTATTAATTTTGCAAACTGCTGCTCACTACTGGTACATAATTGAGTTTTTTTTTTTTAATGAAGAAACCAACTTTCATTCAGAAGAAAGGAAAGAATACACAAGGAGAATACAAAAAAAGGGAGAAAACAAACAACAAAAACTAACAAACTTCACAATTACAAATAGGGCTCCAATTTAAAAGAACAAGAGACAGAAGGGTAATCATAAAATTCCTTAATAACTAGGCATTGAACCTAGCCAAGGCCTAAACCTTCTCCCAAGAGCTTTCCACATCTCAAAATACCCATAATCGAGCGCCAAAGCGAGCATAGCTCAGCTGGCATATGTATGACTTGATGACCAAGAGGTCTGTGGTCCGAATTCTCCCACCCCCAATGTACTCAAAAAAAAAAATACCCATAATCGAGCTATTTACAAGCTTTGGTACTACTGGATTGTGATTTTTTCGTACAAAGAAATAATGGAGAAGAATAACCAGGATGATAACAGTATAGAAACATGCTACATCATTTTGTTCAATCATTTCATGTTTTTTTATAAGACTTGATCATTGCATTTTGAAGTAGGGTCAGGTTAAAGTATCAATATATATGTGTGTATATATTAGTACCTTTGAGAAGATTAATTACGCTTTCAGAACATTAACTGGCTATCAGTTTCCTGCTTGCTGAATACCTTTCAAATATGAAAATATCGCTTTGATTAGTTTCAACGGCAGAGAACCTGGTAGGAGATTGACGATATTAATAAATATTTTGCCCCACCCCACCAGAGGAGAGGGAAAGTATAAGCAATTTTTATGCTGATGTTGAATCTGTATTACGGCACCATTATTTTATGATATTGCCAAAAAAAAAAGATGAAACCTGTATCATCTGTGCCTAGCTGATGGCGTCAATCTTCTTTTCAAATTATCCAAGTGGAAATTGACTTGTTCATATATTTAATGCCAAAGGCTGCCCAATCATGGCCATGGCTCATTATCGGATGCAGTTAGTTGTGCTTTTAATGTGACATTGTCTAGGCTATCCCATCAAATGATCGTTTCTACTTTCTATGATGTCCAGATACAACCGGCTTCATTGAGGGAAAGAGAGTTGCATTCTCAGGTCGTTCATCTGCAACAGAGGTATAACTTAAAGTCCGTTGAATTCAATTAACCATTTTATTTCTAACCAAATTCTCATGAAGCTAATGGTCTGTTATCTTCTAATTTCAGAATTGATAATCTCGTCGAGGAATTAGAGAAGCAGAAGTTGAAAAATGCCGAGGTTTTGTATCATACTTGACTGAAAAACTCAAGTTTATTCTGTTTAATTGCCTTGAATCTGGTGGGCTTAGTGATGAAAGCAATCGGTCTTTATGTATCTCTCTTTGATCTTCACAGTTTGAAAGACACGTGATTTCCATGGCAAATAAGGAGAGAACATAAACGAAAACACGTAAAAAAGCGCAATGGGGTAGATCATCCTGATGCGTTCGCTCCTGGATTATTCTTTAGCAATTCATGTGTGGCTGTCTCTGTCTGCAAGAAATTTCAGTGGATGATATGAGCCAAATCTTTATTGTATTTGTGGTGTACTATAAGTGTGATGTCAAAAGGGCAGACACCGAAAATTTTGTGATGTTCTTTAATGTATTTCCTATGTATCTTGTAATGCTGATCTTGTAATATATTGCAGTTTCTGTTTTTTCTTGCTTTCTCACACTTCTTATAAAGATACGTCAAACTAAACCTACACAGTTAATATACAGAATATTGGATGATATTCTTCTGCAAAGTGGAAACCAATAGCATTGAAATTTGCCATTTTTATTACCTGAATGATGCCCAATAAATACGAAGCAGACCCTTGAAATTTTGTTTTAGAAATTCATTCGTTTCTAGGCATGACTAATAATACAGGGTTAAAACAACAGGCTCACTCCATTTTTACAATTGGATGTTATATTTTGTTTATTATGGGTTTAGGTTCATAAGAGTTTTGATTTTGAATTTTGCTTGAAAGACTTCATATCAATTTGCAATATGTGCTGATATCATCATTCTTGCATCCATCATCCATGATTCCATGGCCCTTTGGCTTCTACTCATTGCATAAATTTTCAATTATTGTGCTAATGGAAAGACAATGTATTTATTTTTGTTTTTAAATCTTGCTTTTCCTTCGGATCCTTTCTCTCCTTTTTTTCTTCTTCACGCAGCCAGCCGGTAATGAGGAAAGACAATGATTTTTCTTTTTTGAAATTTTGTTCTACTCTCTTCTATGCAGTCCCAAGAAGAAATTTGTTTCTTCATAAAAGGTCAAAATTCATCCATTCCTGACCGGAAACGTCAAAAGAAACAAATGGTAATGGACCGGGATCGCCAGCGAGATAGCACAAAAATACTAAACATTATTGGACTATTTCGAGCAATTAACCATGTTATGCTCAAATTGGAATCTATAGCAACTTATTTTTAAACGAATTTCATGAGATTTGTATTTTGTGCTTTGGAGCATGTTTGCAGGAAATAGAAAAATATAAGGACAAAACTATTAACTATAATGTCAATCCGATCATGACTCAATGCCTCTATCTCAAAGGTCGATGGTTCAATCTTCCCACAATTTTTTTTTTTTTTTTGACATGTTGGGGTGGGCGATTGAACTTAAGACCTCATGATCACTAGGCGATACATCATGCTGTTGAGCTAAGCTCTTGTTAGCAAGTGTTTCAAATAACTAAACCCGTGGTAAAAGAGTAACATACAAATCAAATAATAAGCCATATGCTTCTTTCAATCCTTGTCTATCAACTTATTGGTCGTGAAAAAGTTTCCAAGACAAAGGGATGAATCATTTGCCAATAAAATCTTCAAAACCATCCCCCACCCACCCACCAAAAGATATGTTACAAAAGAAGAAGTATAAGTATGTATTACTATTACTTGGTAAATGTGAACAAAATGAGTGTTCTAATGCAAATTTGAAACCTCTTCTATTCTTCTTTTCTTTTCTTTTTTTTGCTAAGTAGCAAACGTCAAATATTACCAAAGTCTATTCTCAGACACGGCAGTATCAATGCCTCTCATCGTCTCCTGCAAAACAGGAAGAATCCATTTAAACTCACTCAATTTACTAAAGCTGGAAAAGGCACATAATTGAGTAATTACCACAGAATGGTCTTTAAGGCCAAGAGAGATTAATAATGGCTTGTAGGAACCCGATAAACTGCAGAAACAAAAGAATATATTCAGCATGTTATTTAAATATTTCTTTTAATATCCGTGAGAGTCTGAGTCAGCTTGCACACACCTCGACTAACCTCACAAAATAACCGAAAAACTGTACTACATTTAGTTACAAAGGAAGCTCGCAGGATATTAAATCTTAGGTAGGTGGTCACCATGGAAGCTCGCAGGATATTAAATCTTAGGTAGGTGGTCACCATGGTTTGAAGCATGTTATTTGAATATGGTTATCTTGATGGGATGTAAAATGTTCTAAGCTTCAGATATTTAACTGATCGATAAATGTATCCTTAAAATTCTACTCCAAGTAAATGTCTGAAGCAGTAGTCAAAAGCATTTCTTTCCATAAAGTTCTCCCTCCCAGAGAAAGTGGAATTGCCAAGCATCAACATAAAAAGATCCTGCCCCTCTACTAGTTAGTCCCAGTACTCACTCAAAAAAGTTAAAGACCTTGTCTGCATGTTGAGACTTCAGATATAAACAATGGGTTGAAAGAGATGAAAGTCATCCTCTCCTTTAAAGTCTTCTTTGTAGAGAAGATACCACTAAGGGGGCGTTTGAGGCGCAGAGTGGATTATAATAGTATGTGGGTTATTATAGTTGGTGGTTATAATAGGCTGTGGGTTATAATAGTTTGTGTTTGGGGTGCAGAGTTGTATAGTCTGAGTTTAGTAGGTCTTTGTTTGGGGTGCAGAGTTGTTTAGTCTGGATTTAGGAAATCTGTGATTGGAATGCAATTTTTTTTAACATGGAGTTCTGAAGTATGTGTTTATGGTAGTTTTTGGTTGTATTGTATAGTTAAATGTATATTTTATATTAATTTTTTAAAACTTAAAAGAATAAATATTGTTTAGAAGGCACAAAATAATTGTGATTTATAAAACATTGCATACATGTATATCTAAATCTCCATATTTGGAGATCTACATTAGATAACTAATTGGCAACTCCATTCTACCTAAAACAAAATATTTTAGAGTTTTAATTGTCAATTTCGGTTCACAATCAAAATTGCACAAAAAATAATTAAGATTCATTACAAACTTCCCAAAAGTAAATTGTAGTGTATTTTATATGCTTTGAAATCATATTTGACGGTCATTTAACCAATGCCTTTCAGATCGGAAACAACTTAACCTACTTAACCTGAGAAAGAAGAGAAGAGAGGAGGAAAAAGAAGGAAGAAGAGAAAAATGAAGAAGGAAGAGGAGGAAGGAATAAAAAAAAATTGTTTTTGTTTTTGTTGAATTAATCTGGAAAAATGAAGATGAAAGAACATGTTATTGTTTGTGTGTTTTTAAAAAAAAATCTTATATTTAATATTTTGATTTATTTTAATGATTTGTTATTAATAAATTAAAATATATAAAATTATTAATTTTGTTAGTGTCATGTATGCCTTATAATTTAAAAATAATATCATGTCAATCTAAGAAAATAATAAAGACATTATTTAGTGTTAACTACACTAATGAAAATTTTATTAAAAAAAAAACTACAATAATCAAAACTGCGACAGAGACCAAAGAAGACATTATCCTAAATTTCATGATTTTTTTTTTTTTTATACAAAAATATACGGAATTGTTGTCCTCCCCCGAGTTAAATTGTTGAATTTGAAAATCGGATGAGAGATGGAAAAGAGAAAGAAGCAAAATCGGATGAGAGATGGAAAATATGTAAAATAAACTACAACTCTAACCGTAACCCACTGTCTACCGTGGTTACTGTAGCAAGTTGGGGGTTATAATAACCTCAACCGATTTTTAATAAATCGGTGCCCCAAACGTGGGATGGGTTATTTAAGCCCACCCCACCCCACCGATGTTGGGGCCCAAACGGCCCCTAAATGTTGGAGACACGAGGAAATGTTCCTCCCAAAGACAACGTCAAGGTTGTTGAATCTCTCATTAAGTTTTAAGCCATGTTAAAGAAGCAAATCTTTTAGAAGGTCTTTACCATTATTATTATTATTTTTTATTTTTATTATTATTAATTTTTATTATATATATATATATTTTTTTTTTGGTAAGAAACCGAGCTTTCATTGAGAAAAATAAAAGGATATACAAGGACATACAAAAAATAAGCCTAAAAAACGGGAGTCCGACCCTAACTACAAGAAAGGACTCCAATCCAAAAGAACAAGACCAAGACCATAATAACAAAAAGGCCTAGTGACCGACACCCACAAAAAGACATTAAACCTCGCTACCTCCCAATTTCCGCACCCAATCTTTCGGCCTCTCTAAAAATATTTTAGAAGCGGCTTTACCATCTAAGTTCTCTTAGGACAATCAACCAAGCTCAAAGACACTAAATATGGAAAGTGGCATTTCCGCATTTCCATAATCGGAACCTGATCCCAAAATTTTAGAAGTAGCTACTTCTTTCACAGTCAGACAGATTATCTACTTAATAGAAAAATAGCATGCTTTGGTTATTGTTTCATCCACAGATTTCCAAAGAGCACATGTACACATGCACACACGCCCAGACAAAGTCAGATCTTCAGGAGTAGAAGTATTCAAACTGTAAACTTCGACAATGTTGAATTGGAAGGTTTACCTGATTTGTTCGATCAACCGACGTGCACATGCGACCAGCATTGGCTGCATATTCCATGTATCAATCGCAGCATTATTCAGTAACAAATTATAATAACGCAGCTGACTTACCTCATCTCTTTTGCCAAAAACGGTAGACACTGAGAAGGTTGGATGAATTGCCATCCCCTCCTCCTTCCTGGGGATTGTAACATATAGATGTCTAAGAAGATTTTAATACAGAATAACCAAATAACAAAATGCTATATTTTAGCCTTCATTGCAATCTTTTATTCGTACCTATGATTCTCAAAATACTATGAAGTCATTAACAAAGGTCTTTCTCCCATACCATCTAAGCATTTTTTTAGTTCAACAATTACGAATGTGGGGAATCGAATCATCAACTTTTTGTATAGTAATAGATGCCTTATCAACTAAGCTATGCTTGGATTGACTACCATCTCAAGCATTTTTATCACTCAAAAAAGAGTTTGTGACGATATTGAACCATTATATACTTTGGAAGTGGGTCATGTACCTTGTTAATAAGCATAAATCATTAGATCCAAATCCAATAACTTGGTTAATTAATTTTTTGAGCTTTCTGATAGAAATGTCCTTAGGCAATTAAGGAATAGTAATAGGATAATAAGGGTATATTAGTTATTAGCCAAGTTATTGGTTATAAATAGAGGGAGTAGGATGAGATGAAGGTAGGCAATTGTTAAGTGAGTTTAGGATTGAGTGAGCACTCAAGAGAGAGGAGATTCCAAGTGCCTTGAATACTTGGAGTTTGATTGTACCGCTTTATCTTTCATATTTCAATACTATTCTAGTTCTACTTGGGTTCTATCACTTTCAAAAAAATGAGCATTATTTAAGCCACAGAGTTCGTAGATTAAAAGTCAATGAAGTGTAATAGTTGTGATCTTAATTGATGGCAGTTTGATTGCAAATATGCGTGTTCACTAAACTCTGCAGAAATGACCAGTAATTGCTCACCTGGCTTGCAGCATTGTCCCCATTGCTCCAATTTGGGTTGCGATAACCTTAAAATCAGTTTCAAAGATCAAAGATGGAAATAACACATACTAGCAAATACCCAAAACCCCATTTCCCCATCCTCCCCCAACAAAAACATATGTACTAGTAATAATAAAAATCAAACTTCTACTGACGAGAAAATGATCATCGTGGCGACAAATGACTATATCTGTTTTGATTCCCTGCCAGCAGAAGATATATGAATGAGGTTACTTACTGCCTGAGCTAACTATGAATGAATAGTAAAGTGCCTTGAACTTGAACTAGAACATAGGCAATGGAATCACAGATGCTGAGAAAATAGGAATACAATGACAATAGTCGTAGAATCTAGCAATCATCAAAATAAAAAAAACCACGTAGATGAAAGGAAGAACAAGGGGAATTGATAGTTTAGTCAGTACATAGCATCAAGCATTTTCTTCAAATGATTAATACGAGAGTTACTTTTCCTAGTTTAACGTAACCCCCTTTAACCATTTCTACCATACCAAGCAGGAAGAAGCCATTTACTTTCAGTACACATCCTGCATATCCATAACTCGGGTTCACCAAAAAAAACGAACAAATTTCCCATTTTTTTTATATCTGGTTGCCAAAGAAACTCGTAAGTAAACAGATTGAACTCATTCCCTCTATAAGGGCTTTAAGCCCTTCATGAACACTAGGAAACACTAGGCCAACCCTCGAACAAATTTCCAATTTAAAATCTCAAATGCAATTCACCAGTTTGTTCAATAAAACTAATAAAACTAGCAGCGGCATTAAAGCAAACAGGTTGTGGGCAAACGTGAATCCTTCAAAATTAACGCTTCTACAGGGAAAAATCAGAAAACCCAAATCCCGAAATCGTCGGAGGAGTGTGGAGGATGGATTAATTTAATCCAGAGCAAGTAAAAGATACCTTAATTTCCATTGACGCCTGCTTGTGAGAAACCGGAAAGCGGGTGCCCGAGCTTTCCATGGGGGAAGGAAGAGTCAAAGTCGTTGTGACTCTGGTCAAATGAATCAAGTTGCTTCGCCCACTAACTTTGAACTTTGGAAGTCAATCAACCCACCAATGGTTTGTTTTTAGAGTGGATTATAACTATAATAATAAAACCATCTACTATTTTTATCTTTTTATTTATTTATTTGTCAAAAGTGTTTGTTTCATATTCGTGGTTTAATTGTGTTGGTCTACAATTTGGCACTCAATTTGTAAATTTATTTGAGTTTACGATTTTATTTGTGGCGGTTGCATAAATAGTAAAGATGTCCAAAATAATGCCCAAAATATAAAATAGAAAAAAAATCAGTGATGGTGGGATGGCTATCACTAGTAGGGGTTGAATTTTTTTTTATAAAAAACATAGGTAAATCAGTAATAGTCATTTATCTGTTACTAGTGATAAAAATTAATTTTGATTCGTGATAACCACTTTTTAAAAAGATTTACAAATATGACAATTTTTATAAAGAGATAATCACTAATAGCAGATGACTATCAGTGATAACTATTCATATACTTCTATTTTTTTATAGAATTTTGTCAATAGCTATCACTGATAGTAATGTATCTAGTCATTTTATCAATAGTAGCAGTTTACTAGTGACTAACATTTTTTTTTTATCATATTTACAAAATATTTTATATTTTATTATATTTGTCATTATTTTGAGTCTGGTTGCATTCCAGTCAAGAAAATATTGAATAATATTAACAAAATCATATAAAAAAATATAAGTATTTTGTGTTGAAAAATAGAGGAATCTCTAACATACCTTTTGTGAAAATGCAAGGTAACATAGAATATTTGACCTGGTTTCATATCCACTATTTTGGATCGTTTGTGACAACGAACCATTCAAGACCATTGGGATTGAATTTAGGATAAATGTCTTGTGAAGACCTGGTCCGATCAATGATGGTCGAAAGAATTTGGGAGATGTGAAATGACATTATGTTGAATCAACAATAAATACTGGGAGGTCCTTTGTTTGGATATTCACTGTCATTTAGGAGGTGTGCTTCTTTGTAAGGGAGACTCATGATGTAACCAAAAACAAAGGTTTGATGGAGTTCAAATTCACTAACATGAATTACAAACAAGCTTGCACACAATCTAGCACAACGGGTGATCAATTTGCAACAATTGGAGTTCCTCGAATCTTCATGGGCATACTTACCATTTAAGATGTTTTGCTTTAAGTTACATATGTTACTGTCTTTATAAAAAATAAAAAATGATAAGTTTTTTTTTAACTTCATGAATAATGTGGAAATGAGGATTTAAAAATGTGATATTTGTTTATGCAAGAATCTAGACTCTTCGGTGAAGGGTTTCGGATCGCGCTAGAATGGTTTGATCCGAAGCCGACCTCCAAAGAGTGAGAGTAAACTTGTACTGGTGTGGGATTGAGCCTACTGTATTCCAATGCTTAAGTAAGTGCTTAAGCGGAGTGTGAGTAGTGATAATTGTGTACCTTTCGATGAAGCCGAACTTTGGTATATATAGAGAAGAGGAATGATGGGACGGTCGGCGCCGGTTCGTACGCTTCCTCATCATGGAGATGAGTTGGTCCCTTATCTTAGGATAGATTTGTAGAGATCGTCGTACCGCTCGGTCCTGGGTCCTCGAAAAAGACAGCATGACGTAAGGCCTGTGACCTCATGTTGATGTGGCCCGTAACAATATTTAAAACAAATGTATAATGTGGTGAAAAGACTTGAGACTATTAATGTTCTCTTAGAGGGAATAAGTTCAATCTTTGGTGGTCACCTACCTAAGAATTAATTTCCTACAGATTTTTTTTGGCAGCCAAATGTTGTAGGGTCAGACGTCTGTCCCGTGAGTTTAGTCAAGGTGCGCGTAAGCTGACACAGACACTCACGAATTCAAAAAGAAATTGTATAATGTGGTGACCAATCAAAGCTATTCATAAGTTGGCTATATGTAGACTATTTAATTTTAACTTATTGAACTCAAACAAATATATATTTAATTTTAAGCAAATTAATTATTGATTTCATAAATTAAACGAGTAACTCATATACTTTTCTAGTTTCTTCACATAATAAAAATATGGTTAAATTATCAAAAATATTCTTGAACTTTCAAAAGTTTCAAAAATACTCATGAATTATGAAAAGAATTTCAAAATATCTCTAAACTATTAAAAACGTTTCAAAAATGTTGCCACAGTTAACAACACACCCAAAATTCTAATGTTAACGGTTAGATTCTAACATTACCATTGTGACATGGAAAAAATGAAAACGCAGACATTTGAAGTATTAAAAAAAAATCATGAAAATCTTATTTTATCAATTCAAAAAATTAGAGAAAATAGAACAAAACTAAGATAAAATAAATAAAAAAAAATAGATGATATGTCTATATTTTTTCGGTATTGATAACGTTGAGGGAATTTTCGAAACGTATTTCATACTTAATGAGTATTTTTTTTAAAAAAAAAATCATACAGGAGAGATATTTTGAAAGTGTTGAAAGTCTAGGGGTTTTTGAAACGTTTTTCTGGATCAAGTCATCAAGATAATGATAAACATTGAAGTCGGCTTGAGTTTAGAGATGTCCATTTGCCCCGCCCCGACCCCGCCCCGCCCCGCCCCGAATAGGACGGGGAATCCCCGATTACACGGGGAATGGGGCAGGGAGCGGGGAATTTTTTTTTGCCTAGTTAACTAAACGGGGCGGGGGCGGGTAATAGCATACCCGCCCCGCCCCGTTTACCCGCCCCGCCCCGTATACTTTTTATATATATACATATATACATTATTCATCAAAAAATTAACTACACACTTCTTTTTTTATCTAAAAAAAATACACATTTTACCAATAAAGTTCCAAAAAAATACAAATCTTACCAATAAAGTTTATGAAATTAAATATATATAATATTAATCAACTTAACAAATAGCAAAACTTAAAAAAGTGGATAAGAATAAATTAAAAAATTAAATTATTCCCGGGGAAAATTACCCGCGGGGAATACCTGTTACCCGCGAATTCCCCGCGGGGAATACCCGCCCCGTCCCCGCGAAATTAAACGGGTAATGAAATGGGGGACGGGGGCGGGGAAGGCATTACCCGGCCCCGCCCCGCCCCATAGACATCTCTACTTGAGTTGAGTTAGTCAATAAACCTTTGTGGCCATTTTTGAATGTGGAACAAATATTATTGGCCAAACTTTATTTTCAAAGTATTTAAACCTTTGAGGCCATTTTTCAAGTTTAAATACTTTGAAAATCTACCCTGTCGTCTACATCCTATCTCTAGGTTGGTGCCCAACTAACTAACCAAACTTTATTTTATTTTTTAATACAATATGTGAATGGACGAAATCGAACATGGAATATGTCATCTTTTAATTACTAAGTTGTATTTTATCCCGGTTGAATTATGCTCAATAAGTATATATTAGGATGATATCTACCTTATCTTTATTAGAAAAATATCATCATACTTTTATTATTCTCTATCTAACTTAAGAATTTTTTTTTAGTACATTGGAGTTGGGGATTCGAACCACAGACTTCTTGGTCATCAAAACATACATATGTGAGTTGAGTAATGCTCAAAGCTCTAACTTAAGAATTAAGTTTAGTTATGATGTATAAATATTGACGATAAATAGAATAAGAAAAGAAAAGAAAGAAGATAATAGCATTATTTTTTTTTTTTTTTTTTTTTTTTTTGCCGTATAGTTAAAAAAAAATCATAAAAATGCCAAACTCAATCCTAAAAATACTCTAAGTGAACTAGAAAGTGAAGTAGGTAAAAATCAACCAAATTCAACAACAAGAACAAGAAGTCTAAACCCAATCAAAAGCAATGTTTATAGGAGCTAGCCATAATTTTCTTAGAAAAAAAATGGAAATTTAACAAATCAAGGGTATTAATTTGACTGTTTAGTCAAGTTTAAATTTTGAATTCAATAAATCAACAACTTCAAAGTTAACATGATTACTAGGTTATACATTATATTTGGAACTTCCATGCCATCATTTTCAAAACACCAAAAATTTAAACACACAAAAAAATATGTTAATAAAAGCAAAAGTATAAAATATTTTATTAAAAGTAGATCAAATAAACTTTAAACACAAAAACTATATTTAACTTGTGATCTTTTTTATTAGATAAAAATATGTTACTAAAATCCATATATTTTGTTGAAACCATTATCAAAACATATTAATAAAGACGATGGACCTAAACCATCAAGAATTGACTTAGTCATCAGACTTTGAAAATATTAATGTCTTCTTAAAAGAAATGGTTCTACGCAAATATAACGTTGTAAGGTTAGGCGGTCTGTCCTGAGAAATTAGTCAAGAGATGCGCGTAAATTGATCTGTACACTCACGAATATAAAACAAAATAAAAATGGACCTAAAATTCGCCTATACTTCATAAAATAAATGGTGTTGTTCATATCCTCGCTCTACAACTCTCGAACAAGTAATATAATAACTATATAATATGAAATTTGAATCGAAGAAGCTCGCAACTGAGTTGTCCAAACCCTTCACTTCATCGTGATGGTTGTGCAATATGGTAGGAGGGGATCACCCTCGGTAGTTTTTTTCTTTCTCTGTTTTTTTTTTTTTTTTTTTTTTTTTTTTTTTTTTTTTTTTTTTGGTATTGCTAGTTTACCTAAAACAAAATTAATAAAAATAAATAAATATCACAAAATGACTAGACTTGGTCTTTAAGCAAAGTTTTGTTAACATTTTATTTTAGCAGAACATAAGAAGGAAGCATACCTGTTAGGACTTTATCCATTCAATTGAAAATAAATTAAGGGTTAAAATATAAACCTTAAATTTCTCTACTTTGACTTTATAACCTATTGTTTCACATGCTTATTTCTAATAAATTAATACTATTTATAATTTTATAAATGTAGTCAATGAGTTAATTTTTTTTATTAAAAATTTAATTGAAAACAACGACGTAGGTATGGAATTGGCAAACCAAACCCTCCATAAAAAATCTAAGGTAGTTTAAGTATGTTTTTTTATTCATATAACTTGTTCCAACACGTTTTTTTTAATGTAATTTGTTGCCAAGATAGAGCTAAAATTATGTTTAAATTTAAATTTATTTGTCAATTCCAACCTAGCTTAATAGATAGGATAATAATTATCATTTTCAAAGGTTGTGTATTGTTTGATCACGCACACCATAATTATATTGAACTAAAAAAAAGAAGAAGAAAAAAAAAACCACTTAAATAATTTATCTTAGGTTCAAATATAATTTTGGTCATTGTACCTTGTTTTTGTTTATTTTAAGTTCATATACTTTTAATTAAATGTCTAAATTTAGTCTTCATAAATCTTAAAGTTAGTCTCTACCATTAGTTTATAATTAATATTTTTAAAAGAACTTCTATCTATAGATTTTGAAAACATATTTACACGGTCTTTTCTTATTATTTTGTAAAGTTAGATAAAAATTAACTTCAAACTATTTTAAAAGTACAAGGATTAAATTTGAACATTAGAAAATAGAATACCAAAATAACTGTATTTCAATTTTTATTTAAATTACAAGTTCAATCCTTAAATGTATATATAGTAATGTCTACTAGGTCATTTAATTTCATTGTCTAATAAATCTCTAAATTGTAAAAGTGTAAATTCTAGATCTTCTACTTTGCGTTTAATAAGTCTCTGAATATTCTATTAATCATATCTTAAATTCAAACACTTATTAGACATAAAAGTTAAAGTTTTTTTTTTTTAGTGTCTGAACTAGTTTACGCGCACCTCAATTAATCTCACGGAAGAGACTATTTGACCCTACAACATTTGACTGTCAAAGAAATCTGTAGGAAAATTGAAAACCATAAACATTCACACAACAAATTTAACTTTTTCGAATGACGAATTCCATTGTCATTGCATAAAAAAATGTCGGCAATTTCAGTTCCGAACAATTTTATTTTGTCCGGACAAATCCACCGTGATAGCCTACTCTCAACGAATTTTCTTTTTTGTTGGCATAAGATATTTGTTCGTACATTTTGTTAGGGTTGTCGAAACCCTCCAAAATAATTCAGCCTTTTTGGCCTACAGGCTACATCTACACAGAGAAAACAAAATCTATCTCCAATGTACGAGATCTTTTGACTAGAACCAAAAGCTCCAATTATGTCCAAAATTGACAATATCATAGGAGATGTCTGGGTTGGTTGTCGTTAGCACTTATATTATAGAACGGATTTTCAACTTTCTCTAAAAGTGAGAGAAGAATCTGTTAGGTAATAGTTGGTAGAGGTGAGTATTGTATTATCTATTTGGAGTTTATAACTGACTTAACCAAACAGTAGAGTAATTTGTTTCACCATTTATTAACAAGAGGCCAACAAAGTAAAGGCGATTGGGCGTTGGGGAAGAGTAATACATAGAAATTCTTGCATTATCTCAACGCTTGCGAAGCTATTTTCCTTTTAACTGATGTCATCCCACGCCCAACTAAGTAATCACCAATATTTCTCTCCGTGCGAGATTGGACGTGGCCTATTAATCACTAGATGATACATTATGTCAATTAAACTAGTTAGATGAACTTCTTTCATTTGTATTTTCAAAAATACTAGAAGAATTGCATATATAATAATTTAATACAAAATAATAGCAAATTTAGTCTAATCTAAAAGTATCTGTGAATACGACACAATTTTGTCAGTAATAGAAGTGTATGATTGATAGACTATAAAAATGGTTTATCGGTACCAAAGCGAGCATGACTCAACTGACATATGTATGTGTTACGACCAAAAAATCTAAAAAAATTGTCTCAGCTATGATAGACCAAAAATTAGAATTCAACTCTTCACATTTGTGGGTGGGTAACTCTAAAGACATTTTAAAAATGTTTTTCATAATTTAGGGATATTTTTTAAATATTTTTCATAGTTCAAGAGTATTTTTTAAACTTTTGAAAATACAAGGATATTTTTTAAAAAATTTCAGAATTCAGAGAGTATTTTTGATAATTTAACCTATCTATATATATTGAAATAAATTTTGAAGGTTGTATCAATTTACCTCCTCTATTAGATTTTAATTGAAAAATGTTAATTTAAACGTGTAGAAAGTTATAATTATAGTAATTAAACTCCTAAATTTTCACAAGTGGATCAATTGTATGATAGTTTAGAGTTTAATGGATACAATTATAAATCTTTACGCATATAAAAATTAACAATTTTTTCAAAAAGAGTGTAATTGTAAGAAAGTTTCGAGATTTGAATGGATATAACCGTTAGTTCAAAATTTTAATAGATAGAAGTCTAATTAATTTTTTGAGAAATGGTAACTGATGTCAATTTAGGGTAAAATAATTAAAAATATAGTATTTTTTTAAAAAAAATTACAGATATGACAATTTCTATCATTGATAGTATGGTCTATTGCCGATACGAGTCTATCGTTGATAGTAGTCTATCATGATAGGCATATATCAACGATAGCTTCTATTAGTGATAAGCATTAATTTTTTTTTTTTTTTGCTATATTTATAAAATATTTTAAATTTTATTAAATTGTAATTATTTTTGGATATGATTGGTCTCGTTCTATTTTTTTTACTTTTTTTCCTCTCTTTTTCTTTTTCTCTGTGTGCAGTTTCTAGGAAAATGAGGGAAGAGAAACTTTATTATTATTTTGGCGCAGTCTATATTGAACGCACCCCAAATATCATTTTATCTTTATTTCTTTTTATTTATTTATTATTATTATTTTATCGTCTCCATCTACCAGTGGCTCTCAGCTCTGTTTTGTTTTGTTATAAATAAGTGAGAATCCAAGCAGCCAACGACCACTAACAAATTTTCAAGCACCCAATTTCTCTCTCTCTCTAGATTTTCAGTGATCATCGGCGAAATGGGCGTTCTAATTCGTACCGAGGAGACCTTCGTATCGGAGTTGGAGCAGCTCCGCCGCATGCTCGTCGCATGCGGCGGCGTCCAGAGGAGGAAGGACGGCGAAGAATTTAGAACCCTCAAATCGAAGCCGATCATCCACGATGCAGAGGAGAAGGTCGTGTGTGTAACTAGCGGCGTTTCGTTTCTCGGTTCCGCCATCGTTAACGAGCTCTCACTTCATGGATACTCCGTTCGAGTCATCGTTGATGATCCTGGTGAGTAATTAATTGAATGAATTCTTCAATTTCATGCATCGATCGAATTTGCGTAATTGCTAATGATGATTTAATTGAAAAATGGAAACCCTAAAATTGCAGAGGATGTGAACAAATTGGAAGAGACGACGAGTGGTCGCCATAACGTGACGGTGGTTGTAGCCAAGCTTACGGATGTAAATAGCTTAGTGGAGGCCTTCAATGGCTGCCGTGGCGTTTTTCATACCTCTTCCTCCATTGATCCTGCTGGTCTTTCTGGTTATACGGTGAGGGATTTTTCTTTACTTTTCTTGGAATTAAAGTTGCTGCTATTAAATGAATGAACCCTCCCCACCCGCTATCGTCATCAATTCCTTTTTTCTGTATTTGCTTCACAGCTACGATTAACCATTTGATTTTTTTTAAATTGTGGTTGTTTTTCGCATAAAATTAAGTTTGATTATGCATAAAATTGACCTTATAACAAATCTCATATCATTCTAATATAAATTAAATTTTATTATGCATGAAGTTGACCTTAGAACAAATCTCATAAAATTCATAAATCAACTTTATAATTGTTTTTTAGTCTCATGCAACATATACATGTGAAGGCATATATATATATATATATATATATATATATATATTTGACCAAGAGTTTAGAAGACCGAATTTCAACCTCTACATGTTGAAATCAATATATGTATATGGTTTTTCTTTTTAGTACAACAAATGTGAGGTTGATATTTGAATCTCCGAAATCAAGTAAATGAATACATTTAACCGTTTTGTTTTTTTGGACAACATGCGGTTTGGGGATCAAACCTTTGAACCTCCGAACTCAAGGAAATGAATACATTTAACCGTTTTTTTTTTCAGACAACATGCGGTTTGGGGATCAAACCTTTGACCTCTTGGTCAGTAGTTCATACATGGCTATGCTCATGTTGGCTAATGCATTTAACCGCTAAGCTATGCTCACGGGTGAATATATGTTTTTTTTATAGGAAATAGAGGAGTTATACGTTTTTCTTAACGAATTTTAAAATGAATTAAACACCATTGAAAGGTAAATTTGCAAGTTAGCACTTATTAAAGTCTACAATCGGATGAAATTGGAAGTTTAAAAGTAAAAAATTAAGATATCTCTTTAAAAATATTTTTCAAGTTTCCTAAAGATATTTTGGGATTTGGATGATCTGGTACAGAAAGTAATGAGCGAAGTGGAAATGAGGACCACTGAGAATGTGATGGAGGCGTGCGCAAGAACAGAGACAATACGGAATTGTGTTCTTACATCTTCTCTTCTTGCTTGCATCTGGCGGGACCAAGCTTCTGAAAGTGGAACCTCCTCACAAGTTGTCAACCATGGCTGCTGGAGCAGCTTACAGCTCTGCCAAGACAAAAAGGTCAGTCCCTTTCTTTCTCTTTGGTCGACCATTATGAATTTCAACACCATCATGATTTCTTAAAGATAAAAATGATATTACACAAGGTTTAAATTTGAAATCGCTACGAAATTATAAAAAAAAAAAAACACTTAGTGAAAATGTTACCTATACGTCAAGATAAAATGTCTTTTTTTCTTTGGTTCATAAACATATGGGACAGGAGATTCGTCAAACCTCTAACCTCTTGGTTTAGACTATATGTCTTAACCGGTTGAGCTATGCTCCAGAGTTGCTAGTATATGATGTACACTAGCTGGTTTAATTTTACTATAACTTTCCAAAATTAAAAACAAAAATCAATTCATTTGTAGATAGAAGATGAAGCTTTTAAAATGTTAGAGAGCAAGAGAGGTAAAATTGAAACCAACCCACATAAGTTAGAAGCTGAAGTGTCCCTAAATTATATAAAATTGCCTATAACGTTGTAAAAGTTACCATTCAACTCTTATTTTTGTTCAAAGAAATTTGAAAGATTAATTTAGAATTGAGATTAGATGGAAAAATGTGGACCAGGAATAATTTGTGCAAACTAGGCAGAGACATAGAAAAAGAGATAGAGACAGAGTTTTATGTTGATGGGTTTCTAACAAACAAGTTGATTATTATGCAGCTATGGTTTGCATTGGGGAAACTGAAATCAGAGAAAGTAGCATGGAGAATAGCACAAGAAAGTGGCCTAAAACTGGCCACCATCTGTTCTGCTCTCATAACTGGCCCCAATTTTCACCGCAGAAGTTCAACTGCAACAATGGCTTATCTCAAAGGTAAACTTCAAAAACCAAACAAAATTAACCGACCTGATAACCATTTGATTTTTGAAAACTAAACTTATAAACACTCCTTCCATCAATGAATTAAATTTTGAAAACTAAAATAAACTTGCTTTTGGAATTTGGAATTTGGAATTCGGCTACGAATTCTAATCTGAAAGATGAAACCATTTCAAACGAGCACAATTTTAAAAAACCAAGGTTATCAAACGGGGCCTAAAACTTTATTTCATATCCATTACAAAGAACACATGTTATATACATATTAAACTAAAAACATCCATTAATGTCAATGCAGGAGCTCGAGAGATGTACACAAATGGTCTACTGGCAACAGTGGAAGTGTCCAAATTGGCCAAAGCACATGTCTGTGTATATGAAGGAATGAAGGAAAATGCTTCCGGCAGATACATTTGCTTCGACCGCGTGATCTCCACGGCCGATGAGGCCACGGAGTTGGCGGCCGAGATCGGAGTCCCCCTTGGGACTATAGTCGAAACCACCCCTCCAATCGACTCTCCGATTTCGTTTCAATTGTCGAACAAGAAGCTCTCTGATCTAATGTCCAGAAGTAATCTTCAACGTAGCTGTTTGAATGAAAACAGATTTTCTTGAAGGAAAAGAAACTTGCATCTTCAATGCCAAAGAGGAATTATTCCAGGGTCAAAAATATGAATGGGGGTCTATTTATTTGTATAATTAGTCCTATAAAAGTAGATTATAGAAATGATCCTCCTTGATGAGGAAGTATATGTATACCATTTTTTATTATTTTGTTTATATTGAAGAGAGAAAGTTCAATTTTTTATCCTCCGAGTCCTACTTACCATTGTCTTTGTAAAAAAGGAGAGAAGAATGTAATTTAGATTTGGCTTAAATTTATAAGAGGCTCCTAATTTTTTAGTCGATTTTCTAAAATCCTCAATTTTACTCGGAGAAAAAATTTATCAATTAGATTCTTCTATAAACAATTTTTTTTTTTTTTTTTACAACGTGTGGGGTGGAGGATTGAACCTAGGACTTTTTTATCGATACATCATGCTAGTTGAACTATGATAAGAGTACAAATTTTTATCCTCCTACTTACAACTGTCTTTGTAAAAAAAACAAAGAAAAATATAAAATACTTACAACTGTCTTTGTAAAAAAAACAAAGAAAAATAAAATAGAGAAAATAATGTAATTTAGATGTGGCTCAATTCATAAAGATGATTTAATCTCTTAGTTGAATTTTAAATTTATGTTGAGATTATTTAAAAATCTCAATTTTAGTCATATTAAAAATTATCAGTTAGATCCTTCTATAAAAAACAAAAAATTGTTAAAATTTGGTTAACTAAAGTTAATGTATTATTAAATTATTATTTTATTATATATTTGAACATATACTTTTAGATACATATATCAAACCGAATTTGTCAATCAATAAGGGGCTGTTCGGCCTCCCAAGTGGGGTGGGGTGGGCTATAATAGCCCACCCCATGTTTGGAGCCCCAACTATATAAGTTGGGGCTGGAAGTTATTGTAACCCCGGTTTGCTACAGTGTTCACTATAGCAGTGCTACAATAACACTGTAGTTTTTTTTTTTTTTTTTTCATCCAATTTATCGATTCTTTATCTTCCATTTCATCCTAAATTTCTCTCTCCACCGAGCCTCTTGTTGTCGATTATTTGTGATTTCCTAAATAATATTTATTTTTTTAATTTTTAAAAAATTAATATGTAATATACATTTAACTATACAAATACAACAAAAAGTTGTAGAAACAAAATAAACTAACATAAACACATATTTCAAACTTCAGGTTAAAGAAAACTGTATTTTAAACACACATTAAACAACTCTCCACCCCAAATACAGACTTACTAAACTCAGACTATACAACTCTGCACCCCAGACTATTATAACACACGAATTATTATAATCCACCAACTATAATAACTCACTCTGCGCCCCAAACGCCCCCTAAAAGTTTACTTTGCAAACTGAAAAAAAAAAAAAAAAAAAAAAAACTAGTATTATGTCATTTCATAAAGATTTTGTTAAAATTTGTTTTAAAAAAACTAATATATCTTTTAATTAATAAAAATAATTTAATGATATGTTAGTTTTTTTTAACAAAATTTAACAATTTTTTTTTTTTAAGAACAATACTAGAGCTTTTTTTGGGTAATCAATACAAATATGACTCGTGTCAAAGTTTTGCACCTCAAGGAATATTATTCTAGAATATGCTAAGGAAATTAGATTACTTTTAATTAATTATTAAAATTAATAAGATGAGAAAAGAGAATTAAATACAAGTAGTATGCAAACCAATGTTTCAATTGTTATCATACATTAAGCTCTCTCCATTTTAGTGTATGAAGTACCAATAATAAAGTCATATTTGATAGGATAAATGTCCACAATTTTTGAAAATTTAGCAAATAAGATTACATAATAGTACAATTAGAGTGAAAGGTATATAATAAGTTGGAAAGTTTGGAAATAAGAGATTAACTCTATGCTACAATTGAATTGAAAGATAATTACTCCTTTAAAAAAAAAAAAATAGTAAATTATATTTTTTTGTCCCTAGGTTTGAGTTCAGTAGTATTTGAGTTCTTAAGATTTTAAATTCAACATTTTTTTATCTTGAGGTTTGCATTTGGTGCATTTTTTTGTCATTTCGTAATTTTTTCTGTTAAAACTTAACGGGTGCCAACTATTTTTTATTAAAATAATAATAATAATAAGAAATTATTAAAATAAATAAAAAATAAAAATAAAAAACTTTTTTTCTCTCTTTTTTGTGCTTCTTCTCTCTTTCTTAGGACTCGACTTTGAGGGCAAGCGCAAACTCATTGAAGCTTGTCTTATCTATTCAAGTGTCAATCAGCGGTGGCGGCGAGACATCGACAGTGACTGGAAGAAGAAGATGAAAAGTTGAAGGAGAAAGAGAAAGATAGAGAAAAAAATATAATTTTTTTAAAAAAAATTAATAGCTAATTTTTTTTTAATAAAAAAAAATAGTTAACACGTCAACTTTATTTAACTGAAAAAATAAATAAATATAATATAATGATATAAATAACTGAAAGTTAAAATAAAACAACCGTTTTTTTCAAAAGAAAACAAAATAGAAATTGAGGTAACAGTTAAATAAATAATAAAAAAAAAAAAGAGTAAAACTTAGTTGCAGGACTACAACTATCTTTTGCAGCACAACAACATGCCAGAATTTGATTGGTCACGTTTTATGTTATTTTTTAAAATTAAAAAATCATATTTAAGGTCTCATGTCACGCTTTTTTTTCTTTCATTTTTTTCACTCCTCCATAACTTTCAATTTCTAATTTTGTCATTCTCTTCTCAATTCTGTTCAGTATCTCTTTTTATAGATGATTTACTACTGTCAAATCTTAGTAAATATTTCTTAATCTTTCCACATGCCTAATAGCATAACAAAAATTGGCAGAATTTTAGAAAGATAATAGTTAATTATTTATTCTATGATAAATGAAGTAAAATTGAGTTGAAAACTTGAATTGAAAAAAAAAAAAAAAAAAAAATTAGATAGAAGAGGAAAGATGAATTTTATTACAGAATTTTAGAAAGGTAATAATTAATTATTTATTTTATGATAAATGAAGTGAAATTGAGTTAAAAACTTGAAATGAACAAAGAAATTAGATAGAAGAGGAAAGAGAAATTTTATTAAAAAATGTCGTGCGATGTTGGACAGAGATTTTAGATATTATTATTATTATTAAAAATTGTCCCAGGATTTTTTTATCGCTGATTTACTATTTTCAAATCTTAGTAAAAAAATTTAAATCATTGATAAAAAAAAAATATTTGAGAGGATTGAATAGGGAATGGCAAAATCGAAAATTAAAAGTCATCAACAAGAGGAAAAAAAGCAGGGAAAAAAAAGTTGAAGTCAAATATGATTTTTTAATTAAAAATAATAACATAATACTTGGTCAATCAAAATCTGACACGTGGTTGGGCTTCAAAAGATAGTTGTAGCCAGTCTGCAACTAAGTTTTACTAAAAAAAAAATAAGGCATAGAAACGGTTACGTTTTTTTTTTTATTGGTTTTTCAACATTCAATTTGATAGCATCCATGTCTTTAAATTTTTAAATTTGACATTTTAATCTGTGTAGTTTGAGTTTAGTATCAAATTTAATGTAGCTAATGTGAGTGTGACATTTTTTTTAGAGTAAAACTTAGTTGCAGGCTCGGCTACAACTATCTTTTGCAGCCCAGCCACGTGGCAGATTTTGATTGACCAAATATTATGTTATTATTTTTAATTAAAAAATGATATCTAAGGCGTCACGTGACTTCAACTTTTTTTTTCTCTGCTTTTTTTCCTCTTCTCCATGGCTTTTAATTTCCGATTTTGTCCTTCCATGTTCAATCCTCTCCAATATCTCTTTTTTTATCAATGATTTGAATTTTTTTACTAAGATTTGAAAATAGCAAATCAACAATAAAAAAATTCTCCTACAATTTTTAATAATAATAATAATATCTAAAACCTCGCCATTGTCTAACATCCTATGACATTTTTTAATAAAATTCTTCTTTCCTCTTCTATCTATTTTTTTTTTTCATTTCAAGTTTTCAACTCAATTTCACTTCATTTATCATAAAATAAATAATTAACTATTACCTTTCTAAAATTCTGCAATAAAATTCGTCTTTCATCTTCTATCTAATTTATTTGTTTATTTTAAGTTTTCAACTCAATTTCACTTCATTTATCATAGAATAAATAATTAACTATTACTTTTCTAAAATTCTGTCAATTTTCGCTATGCTATTAGGCATATAGAGAGATTAAGAAATGTTTACTAAAATTTGACAGTAGCAAATCATCCATAAAAAAAAGATACCGGAGAGAGAATTGAGGAAAGAAGGGCAAAATTGGAAATTGAAAGTTATGGGAAGTAGAAAAAATGAAAGAAAAAAAAGCGTTGAAGTGACGGGAGACATTAAAAATAATTTTTTAATTAAAAAAATAACATAAAATCTGACCAATCAAATTCTAACATGTTGCTGGGCTGCAAAAGATAGTTGTAGCCCAGCCTGCAACTAAGTTTTACTCTTTTTTTTATTAATAAAATATCATTTATTTTTATTCTTTAATATTAAATATACTTTTAATTATTTTTAAATATAATATATATTTTTTACTTATACTCTCTTTTTTCCAACCTCTCTTTCTCCTTCCTCTTCCCATCCTTCTTCCTCTAACTATTCATGGCCACCTCCTTTCCATCCTTCTCCCTCTGAATTCATTTTTTTATATATTTATTAACTAAAAAGTTATCAAATTGAGCATAGCTCAAGTAACATAATGATGTGTTCAATATATGAGGTTAGAGGTTCAAATCTCTTCATTCCAATTTTTGAACTAAAAAAAAACTAAATTAGAATTTAGGATCTAAAGATTGAGGTGCATGAATATTAATTTATTATTGATTTTTAATTATATCAAATTTCACATAATATTGGAGAAAGAAAGGAAAAAATAATAAATTTAAGCCATCCATACGTTATAGAAATCTCCCGCCCTATCTATTGTAAAAAAAAAAAACGTTATAGAAATTAAAATACATCTCTTCTTCATTAATAAAGGTAATTAAATTTATAAACGGCAATTCATTAATCACATTAATTAATTTCTTTTTAAAAAAATACAATTATTTTCCAATTCTATCTATATTTAAACGATCCATAATCTCCAAAGTTGAATAGAAAGAAAAATCACATAATTTTACTTAGAAAAAATGGCGAACTCCAATGTTGCAGCCTCTTCTCTCATGGTTTTTGTGTCACTTCTTCTTTTGAGCGTCCTTTCACATGCAGCCGACGTTATTTCCACCATCTGCCCGAAAACCACAAACCCACCATTTTGCGCAAACGTGTTGAAATCTTCGGGCAGCACAGACTTAAAAGTGCTAGCCAGTTTCACCCTCAACCTTGCCCGTTCAAATGCGGGCAAGTCTCTAACCCTAGCCAACTCACTGGCGGCGTCAGCCACCAATCCTCAGCTTAAGCAACGATATTCTTCATGTTCTGAGCACTACGATGAGGCCATTGGTGACATTCAACTTGCTCAAAAGGATTTGGCCGTTGGTGACTTTAACGCCGTCAATATTGCAACTTCTGCCGTCATGACCGAGATTGACGACTGTCAGGATCGCTTCAAGCAGCCACCGGCCGACAAGTCCGCGCTTCTCAGTAACGGCAAGACTTTGAATGATATATGTAGCATTATCTTAGTTATATCTAATCTTCTACCCTAGATCATGTGATAACACTTGGGGGTACTTGGATATTGTCATGAATAAATAATATGAAAAGCACATTTCAAACTACCATGTTTTAGTTTATATGTATGGGTGGCACAATAAATTAACTTAAAAAGCAACATAATAAAACAAAAAATGGGAAGATTTAATGGAAACTAGAAAAATAATACATTTTAGTGTTGATTTGCAGCTAAATTAGTGTCTAGCTAAAGAAAATATCATTGTCTGACATAAGGTTGTGCTCTTGACTAAGAGGTTATGAGTTCAATCCTCGCATTAATTATTATTTTTGCAAAAAAAAAAAATCATGTCATGAAAATAAAGTAAAACAATGGTAATAGAATCTCCACGGACTTGTGTAAATAATGAGTAGTCGACCTTTGATTGTTGAAACCCAATTTTATGAATTGCACAAGAGAATCGTTGAAACCAATTATGAGATGCTTGCTTAAGGCCATAAAGTGATTTGTGCAGTCGACAAACTACATTCTCCCCCTATATCGACAATAACCTGGAGGAAGCATCATGTATACTTCCTCGATCAAGTCACCATGGAGGAACGCATTATGCACATCCATTTGATATAGAGATCAATTGTGTACTGCTGCAATTACAAGTAAGCCAAAAACGGTAATCAATTTCGCAACCGGAGTGAATGTATCTTTGTAATCAATGTCTTTGCGCTCGGTGAATCATTTGGCAACAAGTTGAGCTTTGTGACACTCAATTGTACCATTAGCATGATATACTAGATTTTAAACATTTATTTACAACCGATGATGGGTCGATGACCAGGAGGAGGTAAGGGAACCATGGACCAAGTGTGATTGTCTTGGAGGGCTTTGATTTCAGAATTCATAGCTTTAACTCATTGGAGATCTCATAACGAGCGAGCTTGTTCGTAAGTGGATGGCTCAACCAAGCGATATATATTATTCACAAATGAATAATATTTACTAAATAACCTTGTGTATTGAAAGTTGTGTTATCATCATACGCTTTTGGATCAGCACCCGAGCTATGGTAGACCCAGGGAGGCTCAGAGTCCTCCTAAATTTTAATCTATGTATCTTATTTCTGTGTTAAAACTTACATAAATTAACAAAAATTTACTCTACTAATAATGAAGCTTTGACCCGCCAAAAAGAAAGCTTAATGACATGATGTATTGCCTAGTGACTATGAAGTCTTAGGTTCAATCCCCACTCAACATGTTGTCAATGAAAATTATGAGCAAAATGTCTCAAGTTCGAAATTGAGATACAAATTCTAAGGACTCGTTTGATAACGTTATGTTCTCATTTATCATTTTTTAAGAAACAAACTTGTTTAATAACTATTCTCGTTTCTTCTTCCGATCTAAAATTTGAGCAACTACAAACAAAATGTTTCTCTTTATTCCGCAGTTTCTTTTAATATTATTTGGTTCCCTTAACAATCTAAAATCGTTGTTGGTTTGTTGGTTAAGGTAGTGCCTAGTTTTCCACTTTCCCTCGTAGTTTTGACTTTGAGTCCAATATATAACACAATTATGTTTTAAATTTTGCAATATATATATTTATATATTATTTAACTTTTTTGGGTTTTTTTTGGGTTGATTGCATAGATAGCAATCACTCCAAAATATTTGCAATTATAGAAAAATGTAAAATCTTTTGCAAATATAGCAAAAAAAAAAACAGGTCCAGATAAAAGACCAAAAAGTCCAAACTCAATTGACCACCCAAAACCCAGTATATTAAAATCGGAAAAGTACTAGCGTTGATAGAATACTATCGCTGGTAGAAAGCTATCAATGATAGTTTAGTGATATTATTGCTGATCGAATGCTATAAATAATTTTTTTTTTCGTTAACTTCAGAATAAAGATTGCATTACTTGGTAAAATCAGAAGAATACTATCGCTGATAAAATGTTATCAGTGATATAATACTATTGTTGATAGAATGCTATCAACGATAGTTTATTGATACTATTGTTGATAGAATGCTATCAACGATAGTTTATTGATACTATCGATAAATAATTTTTCTTTTCGTAAACTTTAGAATAAAGATTGCATTTACTTGGTAAAATCATAAGAGTACTATCAGTGATAGATAGAATACTATCGCTAATAGAATGTTATCAGTGATATAATATTATTGTTGATAGAATGTTATCAGTGATAGTTTATTGATGATAGTTTATTAATATTATCGGGCATAGAAAGCTATAATTAATTTTTCTTTTCGTAAAGTTCAGGTAAAATTGGAAGAATATTATCGCTGATAGAATGCTATCAGTGATAGAATGTTATAAATAATTTTTATTTTTCGTAAACTTCATAATAAAGATTGCATGCATTACTTGGTAAAATAAATCTATTAACATGATTTTTCTTCAAGAATCAATGATAGAGTATGAGTGATAGACTTCTATCACATGTAGAAGTATATCAAGTGGAAGATTATCACTGATAGACTGCTAAATGTTATAAAGTCTATGAATGATAGGAATCTATCACTGGTATACTTCAATCATTGATATTATATTCACACTTTCTTTGTCGATTTGTCATCATCATCTGTTTGCCTCTAGTTTTGTGCTCAACCTTCGCCAACAAATTGATCAAATCAAAAACCCTTAAATTTTGTGCTCAACCTTAGAGGTTGTTTTCATGGCGGAACTGGATTTGCGAGAGCAGATTTCTTTGGTTTCGAGGTCTGTTTGACGAAATCCCCAACTGACCAGTCAATTCATTATATACCATTTTGTTTTGAAGAGTCTTCTTCTTAAAATATATCCCAAATTTCTTTTCAATCTCCAATTTCTGACATTTTTCCAATTTACATAAAATGAAAAAATAATTAAAAAAAAAAATAGTAATCAAACAAGTTTCTAATTCGGTTGAAACAAGAAACATGATAAGTAGCTATCAAACATATTTCTGTTTCTAGTTCTCAAAAAACAAGAAACAAGAAACGAGAAGGGTCCGTTTGATAACGTTCTTGTTTTTTGTTTTTCATTTTTTAAAAAACAAACTTGTTTAATAACCATTCTCGTTTTTTGTTTCTAAATTTTAAAAAACATTTTTTAAAAAAATGATAAAATTTGAGAAACTACAAAAAGTAGTCTTTGTTCTGTTTCTATTAGTCTTTGTATAACATTATTATGGTTTTGAAAGTAAAAGCCTTTGATGGTTTGTTGGTTAGGGGCGTGCACAGGTTTCATCTCCTTTAGAAGATTCTGGTTTTGAATTTTGGTTAACTACATTCATTTTTTTTTTTAAAAAAAAAAAAAAAAAAAAAAAAAAAAAAATTGACAATATATAAATTTTGCTCACTAAAAACCTGACATTTAGCCTCACTTTAATATTTTACAACACAACATTTATAATATGATTAAATTGAATCTGAGTTAACATCATTGACGAATGAGAGAGATAGCATTGCATATCAAATTTAAGCAACATTTAAATGATAGAATTTTTTTTTCTTCTTATTTTCACAACAAAATTTATTTTTATTAGTTAACGTAAAATTTTGATAATTATTTTTTTATATGTTTTAATGCCTATTATATGTTTTATATTATATAACTAAATACTATTTAAACTACAAAAATAAAGAAACGTGAACCGAGAAACAAAAAAATTGTTATCAAACAATTTTTTTTTTTTTTTCAAACATATTTTTGTTTCTAATTCCAAAAAACTAAGAAATAAGAAACAGAAAATAAGAACCAAGAAACAAAAAACGGGAACATTATCAAACAGACTCTAAACTTGCTACCAAACATACCTCTAAAAACATGAAATATAAAATTGTTTTCGTTGAATCAATTGTTTTTCGATCACCAAGCGAACAAGTCCCATAAATTTTAAATAGAACTTTGAAAACAAAGAAAAATATCAATTGAGCTATGCTCGGTTTGACTTGACTTGTAGTTACTTTTGAATGAATATATTAATAAATTAAAGTTAAATATTTGTATGAAAATCCACACTAATTATTAATTAAGAAAACTACCATTTAAGAAAAGAAAAGACTGATTCAAAAAGCAATGTGGGTGCACGTGCCGCGGCGTCCCCTCCGAGTACAACACCATCACCCTCACTCCTCACCCAAATAAACAAACCCTACTTAACACAAACCCACATTAGTTTACTATATATATATATATATATTCTATTTTTTTTATGAGTTATTAATTCTTTTACAATCAAGTTCTGGTGGTTATCATATCAAAAAAAAAAAAAAAAAATTCTGGTGGTTATAAAATATTAAATTTACTACCATAATAATAATGTACTAGAAATGTTGTGTTTAGGGTTTAGTGTTTAAGAAACTCTAAACGGTGTTAAACCCAGCATGATTCACAATATAAAATATTGATTATCATGTCAAAGGTCGACAATGTTCGAACACAATCAAAGTAATAGTTGAATTATAAAAAAAAAATCCTCCAAACAAAAAAACTAAAAAAAATAATTTGTTTTACAATAGAAGTGTCCACAATGTACGAACACAATCAAAAGTCGACCATATGTCAAATCTGAAATGTGCCTGAACACATGAAATCCAACCTATTTAACAAATTCGGTCTTTGAAAAGTGAATTTGATTTCAAATTGATATCTAAAAAATTTGAAATTAGTTTTCAATTAATCCAAAAAGTATATTTCGGAATCAAATTAAAAGTTACTATTAAAACATTTCAAAAGGATCTCATTGAAAATTATCATGGACGTTGAAGTTTTTTTTTTTTTTTTTTTTTTTTTTTTTTTTTTTTTTTTTTTGTATAGTCATTAAAGAAGCAAAAGTAATAATTAATTTTCATTGAAAACTTTCAAAACCAACCATTTTGTATTGAACTTGATTTGTAATTGGTAATGAAATAAAATTGAGAACCAAATTAAAAATGATTAAAAAAAGATAAATGGGTATTTAAAATATTTATCCAAAATATTATTATACTAACAACTGCCAAGGTAGTAAAAAAATCTATTATTTTAAAACTGAACACTCACAGATTTAGATTCTCTTAAAATTAGTGCTTTGAAATCGAAATCTGGAGAAAATTTAAAATATTTTTTTTTTTTTTATATATATATATAAATATGTAATGGAGTAAAGTGTTTTTTTTTTTAAGAGAGAAGCAGTTCCCAATATTCGCTGTCACTCCCCATCGGTACTCATGAATATGCCTTTTAATTTAATTTAATTTAATTTATTTAATTGCATGTTTTCTTCTGATCACAGTTTCATATATATTTTAATCCCAATCCTTCAGGTTTCATCATAGTTTTATAAATCCAAGAAATTCCTCAAACACATTACTGAATAACCATTAATTTTTTTTTTTTTTTTTTTTTTTTTTTTTTTTTAAATATTCTATATATCAAACAGAAGAGTTCAGATTCAGACAAGATTACTTATATTTACAACTCAAAAACAAGATCAAATTCAGAAACAACAAGAATTGCCGCATTTGTCTCGAGCTTTCCGGTGAGTTTTCCGATCAAATTCAGAAACAACAAGAATTGCCGCATTTATCTAGAGCTTTCCGGTGAGTTTTCCGATCAAATTCTTTTTTTTTTATTTTGCATTTTTCTTCTTCTTTCTGTTTTGATCTTGTTGAGTTTTTTTTTTTTTTTTTTTTTTTTTTTTTGTGTGTTAATTTGAATTTCAAATGCAATTCGAATAATGTTAAGATTATTTATATTTTCGCATTATTTTTTTGAATTTGTGTTGTTTGAATGTAATTGGAGTGTTTTATTTTCTTCTCCAATATAGAAATGCTGGCCATATTCAATTAATTTTCTTTCTTTCTTGTTTTTTGAATCATTTTTTTTTTCCTTATTTTTCTCTGTTTTTTATTTTTGCTTGTTCAATGAACAATGACTATTGAAGGCAATATCTTAATAACTACTTCTTTCTGTTTCTTTTTCTTTTTTCAATTTCTAAACTGTGTATATTCAGTATTTTGAAAATTGAACTCATTAATATTATTATTATTATTATTATTTTAATGTATGAGCGTTTTTTTTTTAAAAAAAAATTATTTATAAAAGAGCGTTTTCTTCTCAAATATAGGAACATCCAATAATTTCCTTAATTTTTTTTTTTTTTTTTTTTTTTGTGAAATTTTGTTCAATACTATTGAGATATACTATTTTTATTATTATTATTATTAGTATTTTGAGAATAGTTAAGCTACCTAATTACTCTACATTTTTTTTGGGTCAAAAATTGTCTAGGTGAGAGGGAGGACAATTTAAATGAGGATAGAGAAGACCATTTAAACGAAGAGAAATTCGTGATTAATGCGAATTTTATGGTTTTAATTTTTTTTTTGTTTAATGAGCTTTATTTTATTTTATTAAAATGTTAGAGAAAATTCAATATAAAATGTTAGAGGGTTGAATGGTTTGCAAGTAGTTGCAGCCTAACTTTTATGAAAAATTGTAGAGTAGTTGAACATTTTTTTTTATAAAAATAGATTTTTTTTTATAAAAATAGAAACAGTGGACACTAATATGATTAAAATAACTATTTATTTAGTTATCCCTTAAATTAATTTAATAAACACGAGTCTATGCAAAAAAAAATTGCATTTGTATATAGTTAGTATTTGAATTATGTAAAAAACTAAGGTTGCGTTTGAGAGGGTTGGAAGCGATTAGCCAAAGCGAGCATAGCTCGGCATATGTATGAGTTGACGACCACGGGATCTGTGGTTCTTCGAATCCCCCACCCCCAATGTACTCAAAAAAAAAAAATACATTCATTTTACGCCTTTCTAAAAATTTGTTCTCCTCTAGTTTTTAGATTCTTTAACAATTAGTTTTTTCACCAATTTTCAAATCTTTTCAAAATTAAGAATTATTTGATATATCTACTGTCTTTTTTCATCACCAAAATTTATTTTATAATTTTATAAATTAATAAATCAAATACAAATATTTTTTTAAAATAATACTTCATTATTTTTTTCTTAAAAAATTATACTACACATTAGAGTTAAATCACACTAATTTAATATTTATTTACCAAACACGGTAACCAATTTATTTAAGTAAAATTTACCAAACACTAATTTGCTTGGTAAAACAACTGATATTTTTAAAAGTAAAGTCGCAAGTAATTATTTTAAAAACTACTACAATCCCAAAAGGAGTACTAAGACATAGAACCAATTGTTTTTTTTTTTCTTTTCTTTTTATAAAAACCAACTGGGTTTTATTTTTCTTTAAAAATATGTTTTTGTTTTGATAGTTTATATATATAGGTTATAAAATTGAAATTGCTTATATATACGTGAAACATTAAAAATATGGAGAAATAAGTAATTAGAAAGTACCCTAATATTGTCCTCTAAAATTGAACGTAACCAATCTTAGTTTGATTATGAGACAAATTGTCAAAGATCTAATTTAATTATATGATTAAAATTAGTCCCTAGAGTTGACTGGTAGCTCAATTTATTTTAAGAGAAATAAAATATGGCAGGTTTTCCAAATATGATATAACAAATCAAAAGCATACTACTTTTTCCTTTTATGTCATTAATTAACTCTCCATCTTTAAAATACATTATTGCATTTAATTAATTTTCATTTCACTCTTTCAAGTTCTTTTGAATATTAAACAAACTTAATTAATATTACTATATTTTATTTTGGAGATGGAGATATTAAAATAGCTTTATTTTTCTGGAATATTAAATAATTAACATACATACACATGTGTGTTAGTGCATGGGCACCAAGAAAAAAATGGATAATATTATTTTAATGAAAATAAAAAATAAGTAATTGTGGTGGGCCATGTTGTTTGGGCTATCCTAGTCAAGAAGTTTGACCCCATCATCCCATGTGAACAAGAGCATCCTTCTCTTAGCATAACCTTCTATATTATTGTTCAACTTTTTTATTTTTTTTTTAATTTTTAATTTTTTAATTTTTAGTATCATTATTGTTCAATTTAAAACAACAAAAACCCTTGTTTGCTGCTGCCCATAACAGACAAAGTATCAACTTTAATGCCATGTTATTTACTCATCTTCAAAAAAACATGGGCTTGTCCTTTTTCTTTTTTTTCTTTGCCAAAAATAAAAATATTATAAATTTTTAATTTCCTCATGTTATTTTTTATTTTGAAATATAGATACTATATTTCGACGAAAAATTGTAACATATGTCAATTTAGAGTAAAATAATTTAAAATATAGCACTTTTTAAAAAAAAATTGCGGATATGGCAATTTCTATCACTGATAGTATGGTCTATCGTTGATAGTAATTTTTTTTATAGAATTTTGTCAGTGATAATAGTCTATCAGTGATAGGATAGAAGTCTATTAGTCATATTTGTAAAATGTTTTAAATTTTGTTAAATTTGTAATTATTTTGTGCATAATTGTTGTTGGTAAAAAAATTGTGATTTTTAGCTAAATTAGATCATTTTTGTTCTGGTTTTATAGTTGGATTGTTTTAGTTGCATAGTGGCATTTTTGTGTTTACTAATTTTTTATAATTTAGACTAAAAGAATTAAAGATATAGCAACTTTTAAAAAAAATTGTAAATATGGTAAATTTTTAAAATGATTTTTTTATTTCCGTATTACCCTTAATAAATAAATGAGAAGAATTAAAAAAAAAATGAGTTATTTTCAGTTCGGCGCTATGCATTGAAGTGTCATGTTAGTGTTTTGGAGTTTTCGATGTTCACTATGCACTGAATTATTCGGTTATGGTTTAGGGTTTAGGGTTTGAAGTTTTGGGTTTAAGGATTAAGGATTTTAATCACTGATTTTGGGATGTTTGGACTTTTTAGTCTTTTATATGGATTTTTTTTTTTTTTTTTTGTTATATTTATAAAATGTTTTACAATTTACTATAATTATTGCAAATAGTTTGGACATGATTGCTATCCATACCATCAGTTTTTTTTTTTTAATACTTGATTTTGTAGTTTTAGGGTTAGATATTATTTTTGTGATTTGGCTTGGACAATATTTTAACTTTATTTTGAGTATATTGTTAGTTGAAGTTGTGATTTATGTACAATTTTTTGAATTTGATTTTGGGAACATATTAACCAATATATTTTAAGGAAATAAAAGTTTTACTTGAAAATAGTTTTTTAAAAGAAAATATTCATAATTTTTAATTTTTTTTTTGTACTTATAAAATAAGAAATAAGTAATGGAAATTTATCAAGACAATCAACTCCAACGGATTAAAGCTGAGTTTAGTACGTTTTTGTAAAAGCCATTAAAGAAATGGGTGGAAAAAACACAAATTTGAGAAAAAATGTTACATATAGAGAAAATATTTCTCGAAAAGTGAAAGTCATTAAGTTATGTAGCAACTCTGATCGATTCATAAATGGTGGAATAAATATGCCCTATAAAAATAATCTAGCAAAAAAAATTACTTAACTTGGAGAAATAAAATAAAAAAACCGACAATTAATATCTTCTACTATCAATTATTTTTATTACAAAAGGAAATAAATATATATGCATGATCAGTTCGGTTTGAAAAACTTTTTCCTTTACTTTTCCTTTTATTTTTTTTTAAGTTAAATTATTACAAATTTAGCATAGAGGTTTATGTCACATATTGATTGATGATCTAAAACAAGGAATTCAATCAAACAGTTGTATTTCATGTTTCCAGATATATATTTATTTGGTAACAGATTTAGAAATTAAATCTCAATTTAACTAATTCTTCAAAATGTGTTTAATTATTTTTTATAAACTATAAAATTAGTTGTAGTCCCCAATTAAATATAAATTATTATTAATTAATTTATGAACCTATTTTATATTATAAATTTTGTATAATTATTATTTTATAATATCATATAATTTATAATACATTATATTATATATATTTTAATTTAAAAAAAATGAATTGAATTTATGAAAATTGTAACAAATATCAATTTAGAGTAAAATAATTAAAAATATAGCATTTTTTTTAAATTTGCGGATATGACAATTTCTATCACTGATAGTATGGTATATCGTTGATAGAAGTTTATCGCTGATAGTAGTCTTTTTTATAGAATTTTGTCAGTGATAATAGTCTATCAGTGATATAAGTCTATCGGTAATAGTCGTATCTATTAGTAATAGTCATAAAGTCTATTAGTGATATCTATTAATTTTTTGCCATATTTGCAAAAGGTTTTAAACTTTGTTAAATTTGTAATTAGTTTTGGCCTGATTGCTATTTGTGCAACCAGCCTTTGAATTTATAATATAAAATAATTTATTTATTAAAAATTTAATTATTTTAAATATAATTGTGTATTTTAAAATTTTAAATTCAAAATCTAGATATATCAAGAAAGAGTTGTTTTTCAAAATTTATATAATTTGGATGACAGAATCTAAAAACAATTTTAAAAATAGAATCCATAATCTATTAAACAACATGTAAAAGTGAGGAGATTCGAGGTTCTTAATTTTATGATCAAAATTAATTTAATTATGTTCATGTGGACGAAATCGTTATAACTTTTTTTTAAAAAAAAAAAACAAAAAAACATAAGTAAAAGTAGGTAATAAATTGTAAGAAAGCTAAAATAGGAATGTGACATGAAGTAATAATTGTATTTAGTAAATAAGAAAATGAGGAATATTTTTCATAAAGTTGGGGTCTGATGTAAATTGTGTAGTCTCAGTCACATTCCCCATTTCATAGCTCAGCTTTTTCATTCATGGAAATTTGTTATTAATGTATTTTATTTTCCTTCTTATAATTTAATGCACTTCTTCATCAACTGTTGGGGAAAAACAAGAAAACATACATACATGGGGCCTCTTTCTTTTAATTGCTGAGTTTTCTTCTAACCCAAAATATTTGCTTTTTTTTTTTTGCAACGGTAGTTTAATTAATGCGGGGATTGAACCCATGACCTTTTGGTCACCGGCACAACCCTATGCCAATTGAGCTATGCTCGATTTGGCAAAATATTTGCTTTTTATTTAATTCTTTTCATTTATTCACTTCCATATATTATCAATTCTAAAAACTTTCATGATTTTTATTTTTTATTTTTTATTAATACATTGGATGATTCATGATGTGTTTAAAATGTTTTTTTTTTTTATAACTGTTTTTTTTTTTTTTTTGGAAATTAAGTTGGTTTTAATCAATTTCTTTTATTTTCTAATCTACACTTCTAAATGTTTTTAAGATTATAGTTAATATTTTGAAAATTAAAGTTAATTTTTTTTTTTAAAAAAGGCTAAATTATAAATAATACCCTAAACTCTATCTTTTATTTTTAAAATATCTATTTTTAAAAAATTACACTATTATCTTTGACCTACAAACGTTTCAATAGAAAAAAATCATTATAGTATTAGACAAAAAACTCATGTGTTTAAATGTCGTTTTTTTAGATTTAATCTAGACAAGTGTCCTAGTGATTGTCACTTTATTCTAAGTTACTGCCATGTCAATTCTTCGTTCAATTTTTTTTTTTAGATTTATACTACTTTTGAAATCTTTATGAAAAAATTAAAGGATAATATTGTAAATTTTAAAGAGATAAAGAGTATTTCATATATATTTTCCATAATAATATTTGCGCTAGTATGTACTATATTAGAGGTATTTTCACATATGACTCCTCCCCTTTTGGGTGTCGTAATCCCAATTGATTCACTTTTTGAAAACGTATGTTTAGTCTATAATATTTTTCGTTGAGTACGATCGCGACGGAACGACTATAATATCTTTGTGTTGAGCAAAGAGTATTATAGAATTTTTGCTTGCGGACGTGCTCGTGCTGATAAGGTCAGCAAAATGACAAAAAAACATTATTTCTAAAGGAGAGGAGTCCAAAAATATTACAAAATTGAAAGAGGTCCTATTAAAAAAAAAAAAAACCCATAGTATATTAATATGGGGCAGTAAAAATGATTTTTAAGCCCACGCGCATAAACCAGAGACGTGAGAGGTAAGATCCTAATTCCTAAAGTCCGTTTATCCAAAACGCCTTATTTTGTCAATCTCTGTCACGCGCTGCCACATTTTCCTAAATTGGTAACCTTTATTTATTTATTTTTATGATTTTTGTTTTTTACTCACCCAATCCTTTTATTCTCTCCTTCCCTCTCACCCCTTTTTTTTCACTCAATTATTATTATTATTATTATAATATTTTTTTTTACTTAGTGTTAGATCTTAGTACATTTAGAAAATACCAGCTCATCATAAAGTAAATAGAACGCATTATTGCTCATATTTAATGGTGACTTGTAAAAGTAAAGACGAAAATCATAAGAACCAAGTAATCTTTATTTATAATTTGTTTGAAATATTTTTCAATAAAAGTGTTTTTAAGTGAAGCACTTAAGATCAAATAATTTTATAATTTTAAATATCATTCCCTATTTTTTTTTTTTACTGTTTTTAATGGGTTAAACTAAAAGCAGTTTTTACCTTACTTCACTTTTTAGAAAATTTCTCTGTTCATGCAAATTACAGTCATTCATATAATGAAGAAAAGGGTATTAAATGAGAGAGAGAACAAGTTTTTCATTTCCTATAATTCCACTTATAAATAAAATGTCATAAAGCCATTTTCCAAGGCAAATTTTATATATAACTCCCCAAACTCCAAAACAAACTCAGAAATTGAAGAACACTATATTATTCCAAGTGTTCAACTAAATTTCTTTTCCATCTTGTCTTTGATCTTGCAGCCCTCTTTGATCAAGAAAACAATACAAATTCAAAAATGGAAGAAAACCCATCTCGATCCACACGCCGGCGGAGATTCGCCGTGGACGACGGCGCCGATCTAATCGACTGCTCCGGCAAGCATTGCCGGTCTTGCACAGCCGGCCTGGTGGCGGACTGCGTCGCTGTCTGCTGCTGCCCGTGCTCGGTGGTCAGCTTTTTGGCTCTGGCACTCATCAAACTGCCGTGGATGGTCGGCCGGCGGTGTCTGCAGCGGGCGAGGAAGAGGAGGAAGAAGAGGAAATTGATTCGCCGGAGAGGGGAATGCGACGGCGATGCGGCGACGGCGGCGGCGACGAGTGGTGGGGATCCGGCGAAAGAGGAGGGATTGCCGGAAATTTTGCCGGGGTCTGGCGAGGAAGAAGAAGAGATGGGGAATTTCAGTGCGAGATTTGAAGCAGAGAGAATTTGGTTGCAGTTGTATCAAATGGGTCAGTTGGGTTTTGGAAGAGTTTCTTTCACAGGGAATACAAATCTATGGCCCAACTCCAATTAGAGCTAATTTAATTACTCTAATTTGTAAAGTTAGAAATGAGGTAAATTATTAATTAGTCTTAAATATGTTCTCTCCATTTAGCCTCTAAATTTAGAAAACATTTTATTACATTCTTAAATTTTGAAACGTCTTTTTAATCTCTATTGTTAATATCTTTAACCAATCATGTCAAATTTAACCTCAATTATATAAGGTTGTGTCATTGACTAAGAGGTCAGAAGTTCAATCACCACATTAATTAAATATCTTGATGTGACTTATTCATTTGTTTAGTACTCAGATTGTCAATTTATAGTTGAGTGAGTAATACATTCGTCACTTTTTGTACCAAAGTTGTCCTAATTTGAATTTCTTCAACTTTTAAGACTGAATAAATAAAAAAAGAAAATGGTTTGTAATTTAACCCAAAAAGAGTAGTATATTTTAAGGTTGAAAGGTATTGGGATTTTGCCCTAATAATGAAGTTGGAAGGAAATTGAAAGTTGAAAGTGATAGAAGGAGAACATTTGATTAATTAATGAGAGGGTATGAATTTCCATTTGGCATTTGGCATTTGGCAGTGGCAGCTGGAATAGTAAGATCCTCAAGTGAATAGCATCTGTGCATATTCACTTTTTTTTTTTTTTTTTTTTTTTTTTTTTAATGCATATTCACTATTTGTATTCCCATAAATAAGTTCTTTTTTTGCTTTTATCTTTCTAATATGCCCTTCCCCTTTTTTACATTGTTTTCTAAACAAATTAATTTAACTATGATTTTGCTTCTTGTGTTAATGCTTTTTAGAAAGCAAATAATTCAACCCGATTTGATAACCATTTGATTAAATTAAATTTATAAACATTATTTTCACCTGTGAATTTTTTTGTTTTGTTATTTACTCGTTACCAATGTTTTCAAAAATTCAAGGCAAATTGTAAAAAAAAAAAAAAAAAAAAAAAAAAAAAATCTAAGAAAGATGAAAACCTTTATAGAGAAATTGTGACAAAACAAACACTGTTTTAAAAAATCAGATGGTTATCATTATCAAAGAGGACCTTAAAAAATTGTTGCAAAATCAATTTAATTGTGCTCGATGAATACATGGATTTCACTAATATGATCTTGAAAGAACCAGTCATGTCAAGAAGTAAACAAAAACTCATATTTTAAGAAATATTTAAATTTCTTTAAATAAATGGTTGCTATTGAAATTTAATGTTTGGCATTGAGATGTGGTCATGTTAGAACGAGTATTGAGTCGTTTCTTATTCAAAGAGGTTTGATGATGTGAGTTAGGAGAGATTGAGCATCTTCTCTTAACTTTGAATGTGCATTTGATCATGCAAGGTGATTTTTGTGTGGATACGACTTTAACTTTTTTTTTCTTTGGTAGATCAGGAACTTGTGTGTTGATTAAATACATCAAGAGTGGAATCCTAGCAACTAAAGATTTCCTTTCCTGATATTTAGGGCGTTTCGTTGCTATTGAAACTTAAAGTTTGGCTTTGAGATGTGGTCATGTTAGAACGAGTATTGGGTTGTTTCTTATTCAAAGAGGTTTGATGATGTGAGCTAGGAGATTGAGCATCTTCTCTTAACTTTGAATATGCATTTGATCATGTAAGGTGATTTTTGTGTGGATACGACTTTAGCTTTTTTCCTTTAATAGATCGGAAACTTGTATCTTGATTAAATAAATCAAAGGTGGAATCCTAGCAACTAAAGATTTTATTTTTCGATATTTATGGCATTTTTTTGTAGTTGAAGTTGCTCGTGATCGGAATCAAATTAGTCCGTGGTTGAAATTATTTACTAGAGGTAAGAGGGTGACTCATTGAGGAAGAAGAAAAGCTAGGTAAGAAAACTTCCATTATTGAAGAATTTAAAGTTTTTCACTAAAGAATTTACCTTTCGTAACTTTTGTTACATTGGTCGTTGAACTATATATGCATCACTTTCTTATGTATGAGGTGTTGAGTAGAGACAAATAAGATATTTGGACATCTCTCTTATATTTCTATCATTATTTTTGCATTTGCCTTGGAAGAAGAGACTTGTCAAATTTTGTCGGAAAAAAAATCATATTTTTATCTTAAAATTGACATAATTTTAACTCTAAACTTTTAAATTCATCAATTTAAACTTTAAAAGTTTATCAATTTACATTATCAATTAAGTTTCTGTTTCAATCTCGTTAGAAAAGATTTCTTACAAGTATGTCCAAAGCCACATGTTTCTCTGATAAGTACTTATTTAATATTTAAAAAAAGAAATGCACAAGAAATTAGATTAGACTCTCCAAGTGTTTTTCATATCTTTTTATCTTTTCTGATCTGCTGTTTTTTTCTTCATTTCATTAATGAAGAGGTTTTTCAATTTCATGACAAGATTCTACTTGGTTCATCTACTTTTAGTAGAAACAAAGCTTATTTGCACCCGATTTTCCCTCAATGAAGTACTCTCATTTTCGAATCGGTCGTCAGTATTGGTTTGTTGTTCTTTTTATTTATCGTCGGCCTCGAGCTCGATTTTTCCAACATCCACCGCAGCGGACGCAGAGCTTTCGGAATCGCGGTCGCCGAAAAGTATGTCGCCTTCATCCTCGGTAAGACCGTCGACGGGGTCGATAAGGTCGGCTACGACTGATTCATTGTATTCATGGATGTTGCTTTTTCCATCACCGTCTTCCATGTTCTTGTTCACATTTTAGTCAAGCTCAAACTCCTCACCACTAAATTCGGCGAAATCGCCATAGCCGTCGCACCTTCAACGACGTCACCGCCTGGATCTTTCTCCCACTCTTCGTCACTGGTAAGTGGTAACGACACTGCAAACTAGGAGAAACACGAGAGTTAATTTGGTATTATGTGGATCCAACTTTTAAGAGTCGGGCTCGTGATTTTCATGATGATCGTGACCCGATCTTAAATGATTTAACTTTTTTTGGTGATTTGTTTTAAAAATAACAAACAAGTACCTATAATAGAGCAACAGGCCACTTTGAATATGTGTTATAAACTTTTCTAATGGTGATTAAAACAGAAAATTAATCGATGGTGTAAATTGATACACTTTTAAATTTTAAATCGATGAATTAAAAGTTTAAAATTGAAATTGATACTTTAAGTCAAGTTTGAAGTTTCAATGAATGAAATTAAAAGTTTAGAATAATAATTGACATATAAGGTAAAAATTGATTATTTTCTCAATTTTAAAGAACATTCAATTAATTCAATTCAAAACTATTTAGGTTGGGTTGAGTTAAGCAATAATTACACAACTAACATGTTTTTAAAAAAAAATGTAGAAATGTTCAAGAAAGGCTCAAAGTCAAACAATCCTTAACTTTAATTGAAGAAAAAAACTATTTCATCCGAATCAAGAAAATAAGAGAAATAATTTTAAATAACGTGATTAAAAAAAAATCAAATTTAGAAACAATTTAAAAATTGTTGTATTGTTTGGAATGAAAGTGATTTAAAAGAAATTGATTAAAAAAATTATTTGAATGTTTATTGAATATGAAAATAAAATATTTTTTTTACTAATACATTCTTTCTAATTGTAATTTATGAATGGAAAATGAAATCTTCAATCAAACGATTGTTTAAGTGGATAATGCACTTGCTTAAAAATAAATAAATTATAATGCACTAATTATCATTCAATATCATAGTATCATAGTTCAATTCTCTGCGCTCACAATTTTCGAACTCATTTTTCGTTATAGTAAAACCAAGATATGAAATCACTTTTATTTATTGGGATATTAAAAAAAAAAAAAAAATGTCTATATGTAATTTAAAAATAAATCATAAAATTAATTTTTTCACAAAAATATTTAAATTTAAAAATAAACATTTTACTTTTTTTTTTTAATTACTTAATTTTAAGATAAAAAATCAATTTACATCCTTCAGTGGAGGTTGTATCAATGAAAACTCTAAACTAACGCTTATATCAATTTAAATCCTAAATTTTTATAATTGTATCAATTTACACCCCTCTTAAAAAAAAATGTTAGTTTTTATACGTGTAAAAACTTATAAATTAAACTCCTAAACTTTATAATTGATTTACTTATAAAAGTTTAGAGACTTAATTGTTAAAATTATAAGTCTCCGTGTATTTAATTTAATGTTTTTTAAATACAATTCTAACATAAGGTATAAATTGATACATCTATAAAAGTTAGTTTAAATTGATACAATTATTAATTTAGAGTTTTGATTGATACAGCCTCCAAAATTTAAGGGTATAAATTAATTTTCTTCATCATTTTTATTATTTATGTTATGTATCTATTAGTGATACTTTTTGCTCGTTTAAAAAAATAGTTATTTTTTTTTATGATATATTGAAATGTCAATTTAATTCAAATATAGTTTAGTCAACAAGACATCAATAACTATTTCAAAAGTTGATGGTCCGATTAGTATTGAAGAAAAATTGTGGAGGTTGCCGACCTTATCATCAGTATATACATATAAACTATGGATCAAAAAGTCAGAAATCATTTAATGTCAAAAAAAAAAAAAAAAAAAAAAAAATACATCCCAATTGTTAATTCAAATATATATGTGACAAACCAATGAAAAGTTGTATCATTAATTAAAATACTAATAAAAAAAAAAAAAAAAAAAAATAATGAGAAAAACAAAATGAAATTGTGGGGCTTTCTTGTATTGAAGACAAAAAATTGTGGAGGTTGCCGAAGCAGCAGAAGGCAGGCGACCATTAGAGGAGAGAAGCTTTTTGCGAAGAAGCGATTACAGATTACAGAGACAACGATGTCAATGGAGGGTGAACCGACTCGAATAATGCTTGCAGTGAGTCAGTCAACCATCAACGGCTATCCACACGCTTCCATTAGCAGCAGAAGAGCTTTCGAATGGACTCTCCAGAAGATCATCCGCTCCAACACCTCTGGTTTCAAGTTCCTCTTCCTCCATGTCCTTGTTCCCGACGAAGACGGTTCGTTCTTCTTCTATCGTTTTCTTTATCGCCTCTTTTCTTGATGCTGAGCACTATGTCAAATGCGATGTTATTCTGTTGCTTCGAATCTTCATCTGAACTTCGTTAGATGAACTCCGACCTTTAATCTCATCATTTTTTTTGGTTATTTGGAACCAGAGAAGTTAATTCTTGTTTTATAAGTGTGTATAAGTATGGTTTATAAGTCTTTAATGTAATCTATGCCCTAAATTTGTTTCTGCTTCCATCCAGTCGCGTCTTTGCTGATCTGAACTTGTGTAAATTAGTTGATAAGATATTGCAGCGATCGCACTGATGACTGGTTTAGATGTTTTGCATGTACACGATCGATTCTCTGTTTTAAAATTCCTTGAAGTTTCGAATCTATAGATGAGAATCGAGCTTCCTCTGTCCTTTTCTTGATGTATTTTTTCCTGTCAGATACAGATACGTATAATATTTAGGTGTTAGTTGAATTTGAATATAACTTTATCTAGAGAAGCTTAGGACATGGCCTTAGCAGAGACAGATTGAATCAAATTTGTTTCGGAAGTAAGGAAGATCGAGCGGTTGATCGGGGAACTTCATTTAATAACTAGTTTTTTAATTTTTCTACAACAAAGACACTAAGAAAACATGATTAGATAACTGCTTTTTCGCTGATGACTTGTTATTGTAGAGCAATCCAAGTGGTTCCAGTTCTTTTGAAAATACCAGACTTGTGCAATGATTTCAACAGTAGACTAATGCTAAGTCTTACAATTTACTCAATCAAAACTCTATGAATATCTTTTATATAATTATAATTCCGCACAACCACTAAACATAATACATCATAAACTTCTAAAGAGAAATGAGAAAATTAACACAGATGATGATCACAAATGAATCTCTTGATTGATGGGTAATAGTGATCAATGGCAGTATCCTTTATATAGGCCGAGGCTACTGTGAAAACAATAATAATGGTATTACAATTTACAACTAAATGAAAAGAGGTTTAAAATGAAGTTATAATAATACTAATTACAAACAGAATGCTTCAAATACAGAAAATAGAAAATAACTCAATGAGCTCTCTTAACAATATATGTATTCACGTTGCAATATTCAATTTTAAGCAAACTTTGTTCCTCTTAGGATGCATCTCATACTGTAAAAATATGATCAAATTTCCTACAAATAAATAACAAGCATCTCGGAAAAAAAACCTTCTATGTCTAATATTAATCTCCATGTCTTCTCACACAACTTCATTGGATTTATCAACTGTAAACTTATCCCTCTCTTATTCTAGTCTTTTTCCCTCTGTTTAGTTTCTACAAGGTGTTTATTTATTTCTTAGTACTACCCTTATTAAAGAATTGTTATGTTAGGACCCCCAATACCGGATTAACGTAACAAACTCTAAGATAGAATATATTGTAATATCGAAGGACGTTACAATATAACAATAGCCATTCGAGAGGGCTATATCTCTCCCAGGAGTCCTAAGGACTAACCACCAAAATGATTCCTACCTTCCAAGGCCCCTAACACACTCTATTTATAACCAAGACAACCCTGACTAATTACTACTATACCCTTTACTAATAACATACTAATATTACCCATACCCCTAGCTAGGACTCTTACATGTTAGTGTCTTTTCCTTCATTTTCTCTCCTGAGCATGTTGTCTTCAATGTGCCTAAACACGGCCCGAGTTCCTTAGAACTTAAGGATACATAAACAGAGGTACTACCTGTTATCCTGTTCTAGTAGTAAGGTCTAGCGTTGCGTGCCCCCATGATCCAAACATGCCCAAAATTTAAATTTTAAAAACGATTTAAAAGGCATACATCCAAATCACTTGCAGAGCATGGTTCTTAGATATTCTGTAGAAAAACACTTTGCTCGGTTTGATGTTTGTGCTTCCCTGAGCTTTGTATTTGGTTTCTGATTCTTTTGCTGTAATTGAATGCTTTTCTTAGGATGACTTGTGAGAAGGTGAAAAGTGTTTTTTAGTCCATTAAAAGTACTTTTAAAAAAAAATTAGTTTTTCATTTTATTATAAGAAGTAATTTTAAAAATTCTAAAAGCACTAAAAGACACTCATTCAAAGTGTCTTTTAGGAGGAAGAGTCGTTTTTAGGAGCAGCAGTTAAATAGTATTTCTTCTATATGCACTTTTATGAGTGCTTCAACCTAAAAACATTTTTTTTCTCTCAAAAGTCATCCCAAATTCCATGTTCATGTTAGATAATCAGACACCAACACTTATGCTCAATTTGATGCTTGTGCTTCCTCGAGCTTCACATTTGGTTTGTGAACTTTTTGATCATATTTGGATGTTTTGCAGTTAATTAAACACTGACACTCTACCATAAATATCATATAACACCAGCAATTTATACAAGATAAATTGTCAATTGATTATTTTCTTGTGTGGTTATACTTATATAACTCTACCCTCTACATAAAATTTCTAGGTTCATTGGCCATTTTTGAGAAAGACCATCTCCCTTTTCACTGTTCTGCGATAGGTCTCAACATAATGTTTACTGGTTTTGTTAGTATGTACCATACTATGACTTGAGGAAGTGGAACAATTTTTTTGCGGTATTAGTATAATGCTATATCTATATTTCTTGGAACACTTTCAATAGTTTGATCTTCTTGATGACTTCCCTTCTCTCTGATGTTTCCTCTTCTCTTTCTTACATAATTACAATGAGAACTGAGTTGTGGGATTGCAGTGGACTATTTTGAAAATGATACTGATTTGATTCCATATATCATATGTTAGAAAAAACTACTAAACCAGAACAGTACTCTGCTCATTTTATTTTTTTGTAGGTTTTGATGAAGTAGATAGTATCTTTGCGTCACCTGATGATTTTAAAGACTTGAAGCAAAGGGACAATGGAAGAGGGATTCAACTACTGGAGTTCTTTGTCAACCGATGTCATGAAATTGGGGTAATCCATGCTTTATACGAATTTTCATGCTGGAGTGATCTGTCAATATAAATATGCAAAATTATACGCTCACACTTTACCTTCTTTTCTCATACACCAAAAAAATCAAACAATGTTATTGTGTCTGTTTAAACACACACAAAAAATGGAGGAGAAGAGGAAACATCAGAGAGAAGGGATCTGTCAATATAAATATGCACAGTTGTCTTTTTTTCTTCCTTTTTTCCCACTTACATATTGCAAGTTGCTTGTGTTCATTTGTGTTGCCATAATCGTTTGGCTATTTTGTAGGTTGATTGTGAAGCTTGGCTTAAGAAAGGCGATCCAACTGAAGTAATTTGCCTCGAGGCGAAACGCGTGCAACCTGATTTTCTAGTTGTGGGAAGCAGGGGCCTTGGCCCGTTCAAAAGGTATCCTTCGGTTGTTTTAGCGCTTTCACATTACTGATTTTCAAGCACAAGGCACATTTTATCATTTCTTCCCATCTCCAGTCTTAGGGCGTGTTTGAGATTGGAAGTGATTTTGAAATAGTTAAAATCATTTTTGTTATATTAAAAATCACTCTAAAACATGATTTTAATCATTCAAAATCAGCTTTCATGGTATGAAAATCTCAAATACATGTTTCACATCGATTTTTAACATGACAAAAGTGATTCTAATTATTTCAAAATCACTCAAATGCAGGGAGTACTGTTTATGGAATTGAAAACCTAACTAGGTGGATTTTGAACATGACAAAAGTGATTCTAACCATTTCAAAACTACTCTAACCAGATTTGCTCTTTTTACCTGCGTTTGGCCTGTGTACTGTTTACTATCTACCTTTATGCAAACTGTCTACTATCTACCTTTATGGAATTGAAAACCTAACTAGGTGGAAATTTTTGTGGATGTCTGCAGGGTTTTTGTGGGCACTGTAAGTGAATTCTGTGCAAAACACGCCGAGTGCCCCGTCATTACAGTCAAACGCAGGGAGGACGAGACACCCGAAGATCCCGTCGACGACTGACTTCCCAGCCGTTAAAACTCATGGCATCTTTGATCTCATTTCATCCTGTTTATAAATAAGAAACCTTTTTGTGTATCTAGTGTGCAAAAGTTGCCGATTTGCCGTTGATTTGCATATGTGTTGTGAATTCGTTAAAGCATACAGCCATTGTTTGTTCGATTAATTGATGACCCATACGGGGAATTGGTAACATTAAAACCATTCTCTCTATCTAGAAAACAGGTCTTTTTGTATGGAATTTCACAGAAACAGACGTTGAAATACAAGTTTTATGTAATTTTGCAGACCCAATGAAGGAAAGAAGAACAAGACAACAACATAAAACAAGCAAAGATTCTAAGTGGAAAAATCCGCAAGACTGAGTAAGTTTCTCTAAAACAAATAATAAACTATTTTTTCCCCTCTGCCATTAAACAATGGCGATTTTAGCTCCAGCTTCTTCAAGCTGTTTCTTGGCTTCCTCAGCTTCTTCTTTCGAAATTCCTTCCTTGAACTTCTTGGGCAAACCTTCGATGAGTTCTTTGGCTTCCTTCAAAGCCAAGCTTGTCAATGACCTCACTGCCTTAATCACTGTAATTCTTGCATTGCTTGGCACGTCCTCAATGACCACATCAAATTCTGTCTTCTCCTCCACCGCCTCGGCGGCAGCGTCACCGCCCGCAGCGGGTGCTGCCACGACCGTGGCAGGGGCGAAGGCGGCGGCAGAGACCCCAAGCTTGTCTTGGAGGAAGTCGACCAGAATTCGGGCTTCTTCGAGGGTGAGGCTGGAGATGTCGGAGCCGAGTTTTTCGATTTTCTCGGGGGCCGACACGGAGGCGATGGGGCGGAGGTGGGTGGCGCGGTGGGAAATGGCGGTGGAGGAAGGGTGGAATGGGAATTGGACGGCTGTGGATTTGGAGGAGTGAGTGGAAAAGGAAAGGTAAGATGGAGAACGGAGGGTGGTGAGAGTGGAGAGTGTGGAAGCCATTTTCTTCTTCTGTTGTGTGTGTAGAAGAAAGAAGGATTAGCAGAGGAGACCCAAAAAAATAGAAGATAGGATAAGGAGTTGTTGGCAGAATTTGGATATAGAAAGCGTTTGATATTGAACTCAAAAAAATAAAAAAATAAAAAGCGTTTGATATTTTGTTTTCTTTAGAGTACCCCTCATATTTTTCACTCGTTAGTTTGCTACTCTATCTGATTTGAGGGTAAAATAGGGACAAGAAAAAAAAAGGAAAAATTAGAGCCAGGGTTAATTATAAAATTGGGGCATTCCGAGAATCGAACTCGGGACCTCTCGCACCCAAAGTGAGAATCATACCACTAGACCAAATGCCCACTTTTGAAAACCTACATGCACATTTTAAAGATATCGCGTGGCGATTTGAAAAGGGGTACATATCTCTTGTAATGCTTTCTACTATTCTGATCGAGAAAGAATCTCTTCCGAACGACCAAGTCATAATGAGATTAAAACACGATGCTTCCTTGGCCATGAAAGTTATACACCTCTTGTAAGAACTAAGAAGATCTATTGAATAAAATAAAGATTTGTTGACTTTTATAAGAAAAATATTAATTAAGTGCATGTTTGGCGGTATTTTTAACTGTAAAAAATATGCTTTTAAACGGCGAGTATAGTATATTATGAGGTTTATGTTTAACTATAGTTTTAATCGAACTTAAAAAAAGAAAAAGCTATAACTTTAATAGTGCTTTTAAGAAAAGTTGAAATTATTTAGAAATGGTTTTCAACCATGGAGTAGTTCTTAAACGCTTTATCGTTAAATCTTTCCGCACAACATAGACATACTTCTAAGTAATTATATATACCTTTTCTCACCGATCTTTCCATTCCACACAATTTTTCTTATCAATTTGGCATATACAATTTTTCTTATCAATTTGACGTATACAATTTTTCTTACTTGAATATAACTCAATAATTAAAACATTAATAACTCTCTAAGTTGAATGTTCTAATCTCCACTCCACATTTAATGAGTTCCACGAACCAGACCCACAAAGCTATCATATGCAATAGCTTCGGTTAGAGCAAAGCCCAAAATGCCTTTATTTAGATTCTTTCTCTTTTAGAATGATTGAGACGAGACCGGAGAATCTTTCTAAAAAAATATCTCTGGCAAAAACGAAATTCGTCAAAGAGATAAAAAAGAAAAAACAGAAAGAAAGGTCGAAGGAGTCTTTGGAACGAGAGGCTATGATGATTAGCCCATGCCGGATTAATCGTATTCTGGCCCGAAGCAATGAACCTATTTGCCCACACTAATGTTGTTCTAATCTCCCCTCCACACTAATGTTGTCTTTTTTTTCGCACACTCTTCTTACCAGTCTCCCTATACATACACTTTCATTTTTTTTTAATGTAAATTGCTTTTATCTAACCATTCTAATTAGATTAAAAGTACTTTTCAAACATTAGAACCAACAACGAACTAAACTCCTTTTCAAGCTTGAGGAAAAGTTCCTTCACAGACAATCCCAAGGCATGCGAAATCAATATGAAACTGAGTCTTCTTCAAACTGTGGGGAGAAATTTTCCGCGAAGCCACGATGATGACCCTCTTCATGGAAGCAATGAATACACAGGTGAACTAAACTGTAAATTATGAACTTTTTAGCTTTTCTATAATTGAATATAGATTTTCTAACATTCAGTAAATATTTCCTACTGTTATTGTGGTGAATGATACCAAGTACAAGATTGGTACATCATCAAAACTTTAATGCTTGATGCTTGCTGAACACGGTAAACAAGTCTTCTCACCATCGGCGACGTCTCCTCCCATACCAATATGCAAATGCAGCAATCGATCCAGCAATGATAACCCCGGCGGTCGCATGCCATTGATACACTGGTTTTTCTAGAACAAGGGAAGGACCAGAACCACCAACATCAACATCAGTGACTTGTGAAGATGGAGGTGGTTCACGACTAACTGCCATAGCATAGCTCAGTCCCTGGTTTTCCAACTCAGCCAAATCCTCAATTGCAGGTTTCAGACTGGTGACCATGGCTATAGCAGCATACTCTTCTTTTGTTCCACCTTCAAGAAAAGATCCAACTAGGTGACCTTTGTTTACCCAATAAGCCCCAAATGCGTTTCCTGAGAAATCCCCGAAATGTATGACCTCCCCAACGTTGTCTCCGAAAAATTGCCACGAGAGTGCGAATATTCTGGAGTAGAAGAATGGTACATAGTCAAAGTCCCCAGTTTTTTCTGGTTCCATAATGGCAGCAACAGCATGTCTAGCAGATTTTCTGGCAGAGTCGACATGCTCTAGTCTCCGGGTTTCACTGAAAAGCTTGACTGGAAATGCTGCTACATCTCCAACTGCATAGACCGAGCTGTTACTCGACTGCATCTTTCCATTTACCTTGATTCCACCCTTTTCCAATGTCAGTTGGCCTTCAAAGAGGCTCGTGTTTGGGCGGATTCCTATTCCAACAACAACCATGTCTACAGGTAGCCGTTTTCCATCTCTTAGGGTGACAGCAACAACCTGAAAATGGTTAAAAAACCAGTCAAATTTACAATCACTCTAAAATTGTATTCTGAATCCACAGTGTCTAGCCTGTCTGTCATTCTACAAGGAATCTTGAGGAATAACTTTAAGAAACAAACAATTCTATGGAACCCAGGCTCAAAGAAAGCTACAAAATTTTCTCGGGGATCAATTCCTCTTCCTCTCATCAAATGCATAGTTTTTCACCACATTATATCCCAATCACTAAGACCACACGATAACCATTTGGTTTTTGGTTTTTGAAAATTGTGCTCGTTTTCTCAAATTTCTTTACAATAGTTTTTATCTTTCCTAAGGAAAGACTTGAATTCTTAGCCAAATTCCAAATTCTAAAAACTACTTTTTTTAGTTTTCAAAACTTGGCTTGGATTTTGAAAACACTAGTAGTAAAAAGTAGATAACAAAACAAGTAAAACATACATGGAAGTAATGTTTATAAGCTTAATTTTAAAAAACCAAATGATTATCAAACGGGGCCTAAAGGTGTTTCTGCAGTACCTTTCCGTTAGAGTCCGTATCAAATGATGACAAGACGGTTCCTTTGACAAACTCCACTCCTTTAGACTTGTAATAATCTTCATAAAAGCTTGCAATCTTGGGGGTAAATAGACGAGGCACTACAAAGACGAAAAGATCCTTAAGTTTACAAATCATCTATTCATTTCGCAATAATACAATAGAGGGCATGTTCAATTGTGCATACACCAAGGAAGGTTAATGACTAAACAATAAAATAAAGCATCACAACTAGGTTACTTACTGCACTGTGCTTCAGGGAAAACCATTGTTACATTAATTTTGTTAATCACTAGAGATGCAGCACACTCCATTCCTATATAGCCACCGCCAATTACAACAGCATTACCCCCCGAACAAGAATGCACCGCATCAGCAAGCCTATTTGCATCAGTTAGGTTTCGTAGATAACATACATTTGCAGCATCTGATCCATTCACTCCAAATTCTTCTAGCTTCAAAGCCTACACTCAAAAGATTATTTTTTACTTAACCCGTCGTGAGAACAAGAAATCATTTACGCAATGACTGCATGTATATTTTGAAGCCAAGGACTATGATTCTACGAATATTACTAGACTGCCATGAACTTTGAGATCTATTTGATCAGTGAGATGCGTCTCCGTGATATGCAACAACTTTTGACCACTTAAACTCAGATATTAACTAAACAAAGTGAAAAGATTAGACTATCAGCTAATGTTAAGGGTAGATACATGAAAAGTGTGCTTCCTGTAAAAGATTGGTTCTATACCCGAGCACCTGTTGCAACAATGAGAATCTTGTAACTAATAGTCTCTCCAGCTGCTGTTAACAAGGTCCTGCGCCTAACATCAGCTGATATAACTCGGGTCCCAAGAACTAATTCAATTCCTGGAAAAAACAAAATCATACAACAATTTACAACACAGAGAAAATTGTCACCAGGCTTTACAACTTATACCTGCCTGAATCATGAGATATACTAATTTGTATTTGAGAAGGCAGAAATGATATCATTAGTCAGATGATCTAAACGATCAAATGCTCCTTAGATTTCTGGTGTCTAAAGTTGTGCGCATTTAATTATACAAAGGGTCAAAGGTATAAATTATAAATTGACATGAAATTACTCTAAAATGATTTCTGGTGCCTAAAGTTGTGAGCATGTCAACATACCAAGGGTAAAAGGTACAAATTGACATGAAATGACTCAATAAGAGGTGAACATAAGTAGAAAATGATTAGCATGCTCAAATGGTCCATAAGCTTCCTACATCTACACCTATTACAATTGCAGACCAAGCAAGGTATATACGAATTACTTACCATGTTCTTTGTACCATTTTGGAGTTAACCGTTCCTCATCAGCACCAACACATGTGTGGAATGCTGGAAGGCGTGCTGGAGCTGCAAATTTCCATACAATTCTACATTACATATGAGCCCTATAAAACAACAAGCAAAAAGCAATAACAATGGAAAAAGGTTCCTTCTGGGTGCTACTCAAGATGAAATACAAAAACTAGCATCCTGCTGAATGATAGAAAGAACAATGGTAGTAGAAAAACATCCATTAGGCAGCATTGATTTTCTCTCCCAAGAGTTCCAAGGCTAGCTAGACAGAGCAATCGCACTATGCTCAAGGAAACGCCTGGTTTCCAAAATTCTTGAAGAAATGTATCCTTAAAGCCTTTGTCATCCCAAAATGATGTTATTTGTGTTCTATTTCATTTTCTACCTTATTATACATAAATAGCCAGTGATACAGCAAGATAAGAAGTCCTACCTTCTGGAAGTAAATACCCTTTACTTAAAGCAGGTCTCTCATAAGGTGCAACCTATCAGAGATTCAAAGAAACTTTGTATCATAAAAAGTCAAAGATAATTCCCACTTGACAAATAGCTACCAGATGAAAGAAAATAACAAAACATTGATCAATTAATGTAACTTCACTGCTTTTATTATAAACACCAATTTATCTTCTAGTTTACATGTTTAATCCGACTCAGATGCTCAACTACAACAAGGAATCAGCACTTCAGCAGAGAAACTCTGTGTCATATATGGAAATTAATGCTATTCAAAGCAAGCGGAAAACTTTTCTATTTGTAAAGAAAAGAACAGGGGAAGAATACCAAGTAGTACCAAAAACAGTTGAACCTGTTTTTTCCCATATTAGGCCTTCAAATTTCAATAAAGTTAATGGAATTTGCTATTTGCAGTTGATGACAAATACATATATACAAATTATATATAATAAGAAGGAGGGTTAAGAAATCTTGAGATTTCGAAAAGAATGGTTGAATGGGGGGATTTAATTTACCTTGTGAAAAGTGGAGTCTTATTTTGAATTCGAATTTGAACTAGCTCGCGATGAACGAAAGAGTAAAGTAATGAAATGAAATTTGGAGGGAGAGAGGATTTGCTCACTGTTTCCTCGGAAATGATGCAGAGTTCGCCATGGGAGACACCTCTCTTTGTGAATTCAAGGGCTGCATATCCAGCGGCTACACCTCCACCGAGAATCACATATACGAACGCTCTTCCCATCTCTCTCTCGCTCCCGCTCTCGCTATTGGTCTTCGGAGGTGCAGCCGATTCTGGGCATTGAGCTCCTTTCGAAATTGGGAAGCATTCCAAGAAAGAAGATGATAATTTTTTTAATATTTATTTGTTTTTCTTTTCTTTTCTTTTTTTCGAGGTCAAATTACCATTTTAGTGTATCGGATTATTTTCATTTTTATTTTTTAATGTATTTATTTTATTTCAGTCCCTACTATTTGATTATCCTTTCAAAATATGTTTTTTTTTTTTTTTTACAATATATAGGATGCGGTTTCAAACATTTGATCTCTGGGTGGGTCGATGATACATATGTTGAAAATTCAAATTAGAGTTTCAACAAAAGCCAAGAAAGATTTTACATGACGAATTCAAGAGAATCCTATAGAAGCGGAAGCGTATCTGTATGTGTGGTTGGATTCATGATTCTACGGGTTTGGTTTTCTACTCCTTGGAGAACTCACAAAATTATCGTACTGATTGTTTTATAGTAGAGATCTTAGGTTTCTCTGAGGGATAAGAAAGTTCCATGTCAAAATCTCCAGAAGCAGGAACCATAACCCTCATCAAATAAAACTCATCAAATAAAACGTTAAAATGGTGGTTGATGAGATTTGTTATTTGTGTTTCAGCCCCTCATAGAAACACAAATAACTAATGTATCTATGCATAGTAGTATAATTATACATTTAACCCATGACCATAAATTATATACTCTCAATCATTAATTACTTTATAATTCATTAATCATAATAACATACACAATATTATTATATATGTTGCCCTACTAATTGGAATTCCAACAACATATTTTATGCGAGCTTATCTAAATTTATGTTCTATCAATCCATATTACTACATCAAAAAAATGTTGTAAGTCATTCATTTTTCCTTTCAATTTTCAATCTCTTATTCCTAAAGTTTTTCCCAAAAACTCATTTTACCTTTACTAATATGTAGTATCCACTAGTTTGGTTAGGGTCTTGGTAATTTTGTTTGATGTTTTTTAGATTTATCTAGTGAACATGTATTTGATATGCAATTTAAATTTTATTTTTTAAAATTATTTCTGTGATTCTGTCATCCAAACTGTGGAAATTGTGAAAACAACAATTTTTTTTCAATGTATCCAGATTTTGAATTTGAAATTTTAAAATGATAAATATAGTATTTCATGACATAAATCCATATATTTATTTATTTATTTATTTATTTTTGTTAAATTTCAATATGGATGATATAATTTATTATTTTCCAAATCTCTGTTAAAACAAATCCTTATAATTGTGTTCTTTTTGGGTTCAATGCATTCTCATCAGTAAAGTTTTGTCCATGAAGAAAAAAAAGCTTACTGTAAGGACATGCGTAAATGTCAATTTTTTTTTTATAATATATGAAATGGAAAATTAACCTAAGATCTTTTGGTCGTTAATCATACATGTCAGAGCTATGATTACTACTAAACTATGCTCAATTTAATGAAAGATAAAATATTTGATTGTAAAAAAGATAGTACGCGTCTTATCTACTAAATCATATTTTCGTCAATCTAAACAATTAATTAAATTAACTTTTATGTTAATTGACATCAACTTATCAAGGTAAAAAGTAATGACATGTTGACATTGGTAGTGATGGAATATTTTGAAAGATTATGAAATCATGGAAATTAAAATTAATCCATTTTAAGATTATGAAGACTAAAATGGTAATTTACCATTCTTTTAAATATAATTTCGGCACACAGAAGATAATCGGTTTCCAGCGATCCTACATTGGTGACGTGTGGCAGCTAAAGAAATTTTCGAATTGACGGTATTGCCCTCTGTAATCCAGTGCTTACGGATGTACGAAAAGCTTTGATGATAGAGCAAGTTCAACCGTTGATTACATTTGGTGATCTGTTTGAATTCCAAATCGGAGAGTGGAGATTCCTTTTACGCCAAGAGAGCCAACAGAAGTGGGGACCAGGGAGACGAGTTCAACAAACCAAATGATGCCACGTGGTTTTGTCGTGAATGTAACGGACAACAAACGTCGTTTGAGATGAGCGGCGGTCAGACTTCAGAGGCCAAATTGAAGCATGGGGCTCACGGGGGGAAGGATAACGATAACGATCTCGGTTCTATCTCTGCCACTTACTACCTTTTCTCTCTTTTTTTTTTTTTTTCATTATTTCTACATTATAAAATAAAAAAAATAAAAAGTGAATTATAACTGTTTCTGACGATTGAAATAAAATAGTTTGTAAATATTCGATATATTATAGTAATTTGAGAATAATAAATATTATGATAGTTAGTATAGTTATGTCCACTAAATTCTAAATTGCAAACCAAACATAGTTAAATTAGTATAAGTTGTGTCAGTAACTAAAGAATGAGTTCAATTCCTATATTAATTAAAATATTTAAAAAAAAAATAAAAAACAAATTCCTACTTCAAATACCTAAACAATTCCACTAAATTTCATGTCTAAGTTTATGAAATTGTAAATTTTATGTTAAATAGATTCCTAACTTTGAAGGGTGTCCTTGCGGTTAACGAGTCTTTAACTTTTAAAAATGTCTAACTAATAAATGTATTTTTGTAGGTTTATGATTTTTTTTATCATTTTCTAAAATTTATGGACTTATTAAGAACAAAATTGATATCGTGTCTATTAAAACTTTGACGTTTTCAATTATTTTTCTTCTATTAAATACAAATTTGAAAGTTTATAAAATTATTAGACACTCTTAAAGTTAATAGACTTTTTAGACACAAAATAAATTTAAGAATTTATTAGACACAACATTGAAATTTTAGAAACTATTTAAAAAAAGAAAAAAATCTAAAATTGTAATTTAATCTACGCCGTTAAGATTCTTCGGCAAAACACTATTGTCTTTAGCAGAGATTCGAACGACAATGGTCGTTTTCTTCATAAGCTTCCACGACGGTACCTTCAACTATAAAATCCTCATTGAAACACATTGTGTCGTTTAGAACCTTAAGTCAAAAGGGGCTAAAATAAAATTAAGCACAAAAAAGTAAAAGTTGGGACTTGAATTGGGGGCTAGACATGCATTTACCATTAAGTTCAAAAGTAATTTTAAAAAAAATTGCTGCCACAAATTATATACAAATTAAGTATGCTCTCATAGTGTGTGTGGGGGTCCAACCCTCTCTACCTCTCAACCTAAAGTAAATTCGCTCCCGATGTCGTCGATGTTTGAAGGTGTCAAAAGTGGCACATCATCGTCCTTCGATCAACGGATAGAATCGGGTTTTTTTTTTTTTTTAAGTTTTGGGAAGTATGAAATCTCAACCGTTATGGAAAATATCAGCAATTTTCAATTTTTTTTCCTAGTAATTACAAATAAACATAATAGACAACTAAATTTAACACTAGTTTTAGCTTCAATTGACTGGACCATTGACAAACGTGAAATTTTTGTCAAATTTAGACTTCAAATGGGCTATTCATGGTCAATTTTTTTTTTTTTTTGACGGGTCGCTATATAAAAAATCAAAATGAATAATGGGTTTAATGGGCTTTGTGAGTGGGTTGTAGTTTTTCTAATGGGCTTTTGTGGGTTGTGTAAACCCTTTCTAGTTTAAAATATGGGAAAGATATCATCATATCCTTCGAGGAGAATCCAACAAGAGTATAGTTCAATCAACATAATGTATAAATTTTTAATTTTAAAATCCTAGGTTCGATCCTCCACCCTATGTTTATTCAACTTTTACGGGATGAAAATAGAATTAACTATATTAAGTATGCATTTTTTTTTAAAACAAAGTGATACCACAAATTAGAGCTATAACAACTTAAATTATTGAATAGTTTTTGCCAGTTGCTTCCAAAGTTAACACAACATTCAACTCGAGCGTCCACTCGTTAGAGAAGAATTGAAATCAAGAAATTAACTTTGCTCAGATTTTATAAAAATCGAATGTCAAAACCAAACCAGAAGAAAAAGCTTCAATCTTGTTTTTAAGAACACAAAACCTCCACAAAAAAACGTTTTAGATTCGTGTAAGTTACATATTTGAAAAAAAATATTTTTTAATCTCAAAACGTTTCAACCATTAATGAAAAAATGGTTACAATTTTAATGATTTTTTTTTTTAAAGGAAAGGATAGTAAAAAAGTACTTCAGGAAACACAACCTTGGGGAAGAGTTCATATTCTCACCCTATCCACTTTTACAAGTTCCTCAAAAGAACTCTAGTATTTATGACTACCTCCTATCTCTAAATCTTCGGATTCCAATGTGAGATAGCTTAATTTTTCTCAAGGGCTTGGTCAATGCCCTTGGACTTGTGAGTTGAATGTAAATTGGGTCAAACCCTCGTCTCATTTGAATCCAGAAGGGATAACTAGATGAATGTTCATTTTTAAATGACAGTTTTGAAAAATGGTCAAGTACTAGAATCTAAAACGATATTACCGACTAAAATATCCCTCCAAACCCTAAACACTAAATCCTAAATTCTAAACCCTAAAACACTAAATCCAACCAATCATGTAAAACCATTTTTTTGGTATTTTTTTTTCAGTTTAGAAAGATTTTCCAACTCGAAAACCAACCCAAAGGTAAATTGGCCCTTGAGATTTTTTTTTTTGAACCGTTCCAATATAAAAAAGGATTCAATATATAATAGGAAATCTTGATAAGGTCATATATATATATATATATATAATTAAAATGTAGTGGGCATCACAAATTAATCCATTTTAAAAATCAACACCATATGGATGATATATCAAATATGGCCGACCCCAACACGTGATGGAATTTTCCAAATGTTCCACGTGCATGTCGTGTATTTCATGTTTTTTAATTTCTTTGTGGCTCATAAAACATGTGCTTATTATTATTATTATTATTATTATTTTTGAAAAGACATGTGCTTATAATAGGAGAGAATGAGAGAAAGGATTTTGATTCGTGTAGAGATATGGGTGTTGGGGACAAAAGGCAAAAATAGGTTTCTTTACCCTTTTATTATTTAAATTAAGACAGCTACCCACATTATTATTATTATTATTATTATTATTATTATTATATATATATATATATATTTTGCTGGCTTAGCTAGACTTGCTTTTGAGGGATTTTTGGTTTTGCTTTATGATTTTAGTAAAAATGTGTCATTTCATGTTGGTTGTGAGGGATGAGATTATATCATAATTGAGTACTTGTGTTTTTTTGGTGTGATTCTCTTTGTTGTATATGCATTTTTTTTTAAAAAAAAAATTGGATCATAATTTTAATAAATATGAGTTTAATTATGATGAGTGAAAGTTAAAAAAAAAAATATAATTATAATGAGTATAGGTTTGTGCCAAGAATATGGGATAAAAATTTGGGTTTGTATAATTTCAGTCTTTAGATTTTGTGTATAGATTTTTTATTGTTAGAAGTTTTGGTAGGTTGTATAAAAAGTCGGAGTTTAATAAGCCTAGATTTTTATATAACATATATTTAGAGTTTATGGTAGTAGGTGGAATTAACAAACATATAAGTTAGTATATATTAGGATTATACCTATTAAAATATAAGTTCGACTTTTAATTAAATTCTCTAGGTTACCATAAACTTAATTCGTGAACACCTCATTTTATTTAGAGTTTTAATTTTGACTCTTGATTATTTATGATTTTCCACGACCTAAATTTTTTAAATTGGATTGTGTATCATTGCAACTCGATTTTATCATAATTGTCTTATGTATTCTATAGGTACAACTCAAATTTGTTTAGTCTAGTAAAACTTTTTTTTTTAGTCTGATAAAACTTTTGTAATTGATGATTTAATGTAATTTGGGAGAAAAAAAATTATGAACCAATCAATTTTTAATTAAATAAATGCTATTATAAAAGGTAATACATAAAATCAAACGATTGCATTGCATTCAATTTTTAGCAACCAAAGTCAACAACTTAATAAGCAAAAGCAATAAAAATAAATACATACACACTTATAATTAAAATGCAATAAATTATTGAGAAGAGGAGAGTAGAGGACAACATCCAATTGAGATCAAATAAATTTCTCAATCTAATTATAACGCAAACCATAATGCAATTGATTAAGGCATAATTCAAGAGGTCGAATTTTCCATCTTTTAGAATTCAAAAAGAAAATAAATAAATAAATTTAAGTCCAAAACATTATTAAATATTTGTGCATCTAATGGAAATTCCCCACCCCTTCGTAGTGGTATTGATACCCTTGACCATTTTCGGTGTGACTTATCTATGGGCATGTTGAATTTACTCACCTATGTTTTGTTGATGATCAAATGAATTTTAGCTGGGGATTTGTGACGAGATTTATCTTCCATGTTGTAAGGGACGTTTGAGCATAAGGCATTATAGTTGTGAAATTCTTCTGTTGTTATGAAGCTTTTGTGGCTTCTTATTGTTCGTTTTGGTTCCTTGTGGGTAACCTGGATTGAAACGTATATAGGCGCTCTATTTGGATTGTTCGACCATCCTCTTAGTGGTCCTTATGTTGCAAGGCTATACTTTCGTTTAAAACGTTTTTGTCTGCTTGTCCGTTTTTTCTATAGGAAATGGGCGTAGAAGGCCTCATCTGGGTGGATTCTTGGCATCTAGGGAGCCTATCATCCCCCAATATAGTGAGAGGAATATTTATGATCAATGTTGCAGTTATATTATATTAATATAATATTTTGATCTCGAATATTTTGTTGTCTGATGGTTCCTTGCACTACCCTTATAGTTACTGGAACTCACTAGTTTAGTACATTCTATTCGTCCTAATTAACCTTACTAGGGAAGATAGAATCTTATTGGTTCCTAGTCGCTTAGGCCTCTTTTATGTGGCTAGTGTCTGGGAAACCCTCTGTTCTCATCGTCCGCTGGTACCGTGGTCTAGACTATTGTGGTTTGGAGTAATATATCCATAACCATTCTTTTATTGCTTGGTTGACATTTTGTGATAGATTATACACTCGTGATTAGTTACACAACGAGGATTCCTCTATCCTTATGGCATGTATGTTATGATTGGGCATGGTTGGGTCTCGTGATCATCTATTCTTCGAGTGCTTATTCAACAAGGCTGTTTGCAGTGGTTTTTTGTGTTGGGGTTGATCCTCTCATTGTATCTTCTATTGGTCTCAGGATTGGACTGGATTTGTGATGTTAGTAGTGGCATTCGTCGTAGTAGCTGTGGTGTTTGGATATTGACATGGCGTGTGCAATCATTTATCATATTTGGAAGGAACAAATTTTGCGTGTACATAGTTCGAGTCTTTCCTCACCCCATACTATCTTGCTCGTTCTGGTTGAGTGGTGTCGCATCTCCTTCCTTATTCTGTATTCCTTCATCGGATCTCTTTCCTTGATCCTGTTAATTTATTTGCTTTTTTTTTGCTGCTTTCATGCTCGTTTTGTGAGTTTTGATGTTGTTTCTTTGTTGTCTTTGCCTCAGACGGCAAGTTCTCTTATTTACTTTAGTAATATATTATTTTTTTTTAAAAAAAATTACTAATTGAATTCCAATTTTGAGGATAATTTATTATCATCATAATCATTTAAATTCAATGTTCAAAAAGTTATAAAATAAATTATATGGTTATAATTTCACTCACAATATTAGTTATTGATCAAAAAAATTTCTTTTTAGATAACTCAACTGACATATATGTTAATGATAGATGTTTGTGAATCAAATCTCCAACTCCACCTCTATATTGCACCAAAAGATAAATTTTTTTATCAACCACTTTTTTTTTAAAAAAATCACCCCATTTAATTATGGTAATAATATCTCCTTGGTGCCAAAGCGAGCATGACTCAGCTGACTGTTGACGACCAAGAGGTCTATGGTTCGAATCTCTCACCCCCATGTATTCAAAAAAATAATATCTCCTTGGTAATAAAAAACAACTAATTAGTTATTTCTCATTGTTAATAAATAGCCATGAATAAAATAAAATCACGTTTATTAAAAAAAAAAGAAAAAAAACTATTAATATTAGCTTTTAGATTTATCTTCTCTAAAAATAAGGTCTAACTAATCAATTTTAAAAATCTTTTTTTATTTTACGAATTATTCACAATTTAACTAATCTTAAAAAGTTTCATTAATGACCTTTAATTTTTTTTTCAAAAATACTCTTATTATTATTTTGCAACGATATTTAATTAAAGCGAGAATTGAACCCATGACCTCATGGTTACAGACACAACACAACATGCTCGATTGGCTTATTATTAATTTTTAGATGAAAAATGTCAGGCTTTAAATATTTATTCTTCATCGTCTCATTTTCTTCCATAAAAATTAATGAGAAATTTTGCTTATAAAAATGATGTGCAATAAAAGAGTAGATGGAAGTAGAAGTTTGAAATCTAGCTCACTTCTCTTAAAAGTGTAAATAAGTAAAGTGGGAGAAATAAAAAAATTCTCTCTCTATTTGTGTGTATAAATATAAACATGAGATTGACTTCAATTATGATAAATGACTGGTGAATGAATTTTATTTATTTATTTTTATTTTATTTTATTTATTTTGGAGAGTTACAAGGAAAGACTATGAATTTTAGGTTTTTTGAGCTTATTTGGGAAAATCCTTCTAAATGTTTGTTTTTTTTTTTTAAATAACCTACTTCAATTAAAAACCAATACCCATACAACAACATGCCTCGTGAAGAGCAAAGGCAACCCAGTTCGGAAACTCCGAACACCAAAAGAAAACATCTTCTCCTCCTACAGACGAAGAAGAAAAAAGCAAAGCAAAAGAATTCTCAAGCGCAACACGTGTAAAACAGTGAGCAACAAGATTACAGGATCTACTTAGAAAATCAAAAGACACGCTACCTACTTTTGAAGCTTCGACCAGAATACCCTCCAGGATATTCTTGGTCTCCATAAGGTCAAGCCCCGGACACTTCAAAGCTCCAACAACCTCCGTCGAGTTCGACTCAACGAAAAGGTGACAAAACTTAGACGACTCGCAGCGGCTAACCGATCTCAAACCGACGAGAATAGCCGCACCTTCAAAGGCCTTAATAGGCCACTTCCGATGGAAAATTTTGTAACAGATGGAAGATCCCCGGGAGTTACGAATAACCCAGCCGATGACACCCCTGTTCTTATCCTCCTTCAAGAGGCATCAGTATTCAGATTCCAACAACCTAGAGGCGGCGACTCCCACTCGATCTGACTCACGTGGCTCTCTGGTCTTGCCTTTGGCCCAAGCCCTCCCACAATCTCTTGGAGCTCCTCCCAAAACTTGTTAACGGGCCTTGTAACAATCTGGGCATCGACACTAGGGTCCGGATGGTCAGCCCTGACTACAATATTTCTGTAATTTCAGATGCATCAGAAAGTAGTAATCGCTTTAGCAAGATCAAGCTTACTCAGGTTCGCATCCATCCAATCCCATAAATCACGAACCGACCAAAAATCCCTGCATACAGGAAAAATGTTCCATAAGCACGGCAAAATCTCAAGCCAAACCTTTTTAACAAACTTACAACTCCAGAGGACATGGTAGGCTATCTCCGTCTTTGCCCTGCAGAAAGAACAAATAACATTAGTATCGATCCCTCTTTTTTGGATATTAACTTTCGTGGGAATGACATCATTTATCAACTTCCACACACAAATTTTAGCCCTCGACAGACCAATACACTTCCAAAACCTGACCCAACACGGATCTTTTCTCCCAAGATCCGAAGACCCTTCACTTTTTTGCTCTAGAAGCCAGCTAGCAAGGCGATAAGCGTTTTTAACTGAGAAGACACCCTTGTTGTCCCAACTCCAAATAATCTCATCCTTTGAAAGACTGCGCCCCACATGCAGGCTCAAGATATCAGCTTTGTCGAGGGTAGAGAAATTGTTATCAATGACCTCCCCATCCCACTTGCCATTCTCATTCAGCAGGCAGCCTACAACCCCCACCCCCCAGCCACGAATCTGTTCTTTCCATCCCCAACTTTCCACCTGTAGCCTTCAAGGAACAACTCTCTTCCCCACACTATACTTTTCCACGTCAAGAAGGTGTTCGCTCCAGCTGGCGCACCAAGAAAGTCTCCATTTTTTAAATACCTTCCCTTAACGTTTTTTAGAAGAGGCACTCCGGGTTCCTTAAAATCCTCCAACTATGCTTTGCAAGCATGGCTTGATTAAAACTGGTCAACTCTCTGAACCCCAAACCTCCAGAGCCCTTACTCTTGCACAACTTCCTCCAACTTCTCCAATGTGCACACTTCTTACCTTCCGACGACCCCCACCAGAAATTTGCGCAACATCTATTGATATCATCACAAATTCCTTTGGGGAGACGAAAACAACCCATGAGAAAAGAGCTTCTCTTTTCACCCATATGGTATAAATCGGGATGGCCCGTGCAACGGTTTTGATGAGCAGCTCCTTACCCCCTGAAAAAAAAGCTTCTATTTCCACCCTTGGAGGACCGACCAAACCTTGTCCTTCACCTTGTGAAACAAATTTTTCTTGTTACGACCATTTTGGGAAGGCATTCCCAAATAATCCCCGAGGGCATCGGTGTTCCTAACACCTAGGATCTTCCCGAACTCAGCAACTTCTCTGACTCCCACATTCTTACTTGCCATAAACGCAGACTTATCCAGATTTATCAACTGCCCCGATGCTTTTTTGTAGATATCCAACACTTCCTTCGCCAGCTTGCAATCTTGACTAGAAGCCCTGCAAAACAATAGACTATCATCTGCAAAAAAGAGGTGAGTAATAACAGGGCAATATCTATTAATTCGAAAACCTTTGAAATTAGAAAGAGCTTCTTCCCTTGAAAGTAACGAAGAGAGGCCTTCAGCGCAAAAAAAAGAATAAGTATGGGGAGAGTGGGTCTCCCTGTCTAAGCCCTCTACCCGGCTTGAACTCCTCATAGGGCACACCGTTGATAACAACCGCAAACTTAACTGGCTCCACACAATTCATAATAAGGTTGACCCACCTAACGTCGTAACCCAACATTTCCATCATTCTTTTTATGAAGCTCTAGTCAACCCTATCATAGGCTTTGCTCATGTCTAGCTTCAAAGCTAGTGCACCCTCTTTACCTTTCCTGATGGAGTTTATGGCATGGATACACTCAAAACCCAAGATCACATTGTCCGAAATCAGCCTTCCTGGCACAAAAATAGACTGGGTCGGGGATATAGCTTTGTCAAGAGTCAGCTTCATGCGGTTTGCTAGAGTTTTCGCGACCACTTTATACACCACGTTGGAAAGGTTGATGGGCCTGAAATCAGTCATGTCCTTAACCTTCTTAACTTTCGGAATCAAAGTGATAAATGTCTTATTGATAGATTCTGCATTAAACCCCTCGTTTAGGATTTTAAGGCACACCCCCACCGTTTCGTTACCAACATCAGACCAAAAACCCTGGAAGAACATCGCGTGAGCCCCGTCAGGGCCCGGAGCCTTTGAGGGGCTCATGCCTTTGAGCGTTTCTTCTATCTCAAATCTGGGGAACAGTCTGACTAACTCTCTATTCTAAATGTTTGTTTTGAGAGATATGTTTTGAGGCATTTTTATTTACCATATGTAGGGTTTAAAGTTTAAAGTTTATAGATTTAGGGTTTAGAGTTTAAAGTTTAAGGATTTAGGGTTTAGGATTTTAGATTTGGAGGACTATTTTAGTCCGTGGAATTGTTTTAGATTCTAGTATTTAGTCATTTTTCAAATAAAAAACATGTTTGAACTTTTTTCAAAACTCAATTAAAAATGAACATTTCTCTACTTATCCTAGTATTTGACGTCTTTTTCTTTTTTCCTTTCTTCATTAGTCTTCTTTTCTAAATAAGTTATATTGTTTTTATATTATTTTTCTACCGTTAATTTTGAATATTGTGTTTTCTATATAATTTTTTAAATTTAGTTTGGGGATGAAACATTTGGATGCAACAAATCAAGAGAGTGATGAAGATATATGCATTATACTTTAGTTTGTGTACTCATATTGCTACAAACAACTTTTCAAATGCTAATAAACTTAACGAAGACATGTTTGATCTAGTTTACAAGACTAATTAATCAAAAGTTTGATACATGTTTTTTAAAATGTTTAACAAGTGTTAGAACCACGATATGACAATATTTTTATTTATCATACCTAAAATAAATTGGAAAAGTTAATGGGCGGTGTCTCTAGTAAAAAAAAAGTAGCAGTGAAAAGACTATCAACAACATAAAGTCGACGACATGAAAAAATCAAGAATGAAGCAAAAGTTATCTTGAAGCTTCAACATAAGAATGAAGCTTCAACATAAGAATCTGGTGACTCGGGATGCTTGTTGAAAGAGTAGAAAAATTTAAGGTCTATGAATACATGACAAATAAGAAAAGATTCTCATTAATTTTTACCGATAAAAAATTTCCAAAACGGAAAGAAAAAGAAAAAATGTTTTTTAATAAAGATATTTTTTATTTTTGTTTAAAGGTGATCAAGTGCATTAATGAAACTTTAAGTTTTGTATACAAACAAAACTTAACATTAAAGATATTTTTAAAACTTTGTGAAACGTCAAGTCAAGAGTATTAATGAAACTTTTTAAAGTTTAGGAATATTATTGAAACGAGTATAAAATTTAAGGGTATTTTTTTTATAATTTAGCCACTAAAATTTTAGTGGTAATTAATTATATAATTTCATCACTTACCTAGTACTAAAATGTGAGTAAATTTATTGTTATTTTGATAATTGAACACATTGAGCCACTTGCATTCATCAATTTAAATCAGTCTTAGATGAAATATAAATAATAAAATAGAATACAATAAATACAAATTAAATTGCGATAAGTTAAAGAGAATAGAGATGGAAAAAGTCATGCAATTGATGTACATAGTCCCTACCTCTTTAACCACCTTCTATGTATTCTGCTAAACATCTTCATTCTATGTGCCCAAGATTCTAAGTTTTCATTATTTACTAAAATCTTTTTATCTTCTTTACATCAAATCTAGCACTAAATTGTCCATATTTTTTTTTTATTATTTTTTTTTTTTATTATTATTTTTATTTTATTTGAAGAGTGGTTGCACAAACAACCATCAAACCCAAAATAATGGTAAATTTAGCAAAATTTAAAATATTTTGCAAATATGTCAAACAAATCAGTGACTATCACTGATAAACTGCTATCCTTAATATATGATTATCACTAATAGACTACTATCAATGATAGACTACTATCAGCAATAGACCATACTATCAATGATAGAAATTGTCATATCTGCAATTTTTTTTAAAAAAATGCTATATTTTTAATTATTTTACTCTAAATTGACATTTGTTACAATTTTATTTTATTTTATTATTATTATTATTATTAATATTATTATTATTATTAAAACGAGTATAACTCAGCAATAATTAGCATGTTCTTTCTCGCAATTTCAATTTTTTATACCCACATTTTTTTATACTTAAAAAAAAAAAGCTCCATCCTTTTAAAAAAAATTGACAATAATACCAAAATCCTTCATTTTTTTTTTCCTTGGCCTCAAGAACTAAACCTTTACAAAAAGTTCCATTTTTTTTTTTTTAAGGATTTCACTAGTCTAGGGATTATTTAGAAAGTCACTTTTAAAAAAGTTAATGAAAAAAAAAAGTTTTTAAACACTTTGAAAGTGAATCCAAACATACTTCTAAACTCTTTCAAATAATATAATTTTTAATATTCAAGCTCACTAGGACACAAGTTCTCAAATGACTTAAGAAAAACATTTTTATTGATGAACGCAATGAAAATATTACTCCATATCAAATTGTGCAAAAGTCTTTTTGAAATTTCATTTTTTTAAAGAAAACGAACTAAAATGACACTATATCTAACCACTTGAATTATGTTCCGATTGACATAATTACTTTTATAAAAAAAAAAAAAAACTATAGATACGTGTAAAAGTAAAATGGCTATTTTTGACTATTGTGGAGGTTTTATTTATATAGAAAAAATTGATCTTACTAAGCATCAATTTGTTGAAAATTCTTATTTTATTTCATCATAACTTTGAATTGAATTGGATGAAGTAGAATACAAACCATTTGCTCGTTCTTCTCTACTTTCCAATCTCAACACTTAAATTTAAAATTAATTAGTACTGAGTGTATTTAATATCATTAAAATACTAATTAAATGAGATTAAAGTCCAAAAATCCAATAAGTGAAGTTGTAGCATGAGGCTACCTCTCATCTTTTCTCACATTAAAGTACTAAGGCTGTTGACAATCCCTTTTAGTATAATAATTTTGAAGAGTTTCACTCTCTTAATGTAAATAGTTTTTTAGTTTATTTCTTTTTATATTCTAGTCTTTAAACTTTGAAAGTTTAAACTATTTTCAAACTTTTATACCTTTTATTTTGGTCCCTCAATATTCAAAGGCCTTAATTAAAAGGAAACACTTAATTAATACTCTTCTAATTTCACTTTAATATGACAACTTGAACTCTTTATTTTTCTTCTTGAATTCTAGGAACATAAATAATTGAAATGAAAATTGTAACTTAATTACAATTATGATAATATCAAAGACCAAATTGTTACAAATAAGATTGTAGACAAAATGATATTAAAACCGAAGTATAGTTCAACCACTTTGAAAATAAATGTTTTAAAGAAAGGATGTGCTGGAAAAGAAGAACTTGTATTACATTCTTTTGAAGGAGAATACTTGTCAACCGAAACATAGTTTAACTGGTTAAGACATATGTCCTCGACCAAGAGGTCGAGGTTCAAATCTCTCTACCCCACATGATCTACTTAAGAGAATGTTGGGAACAAAGTAGGAGGCTTAAGTGTGGTACGGGAGGATTGTTAGGATACAATATCTCACATTGGCTAAAATATAAGGCATTTTGGGTGAAACCAAAAGCAAAGCCATGAGGGTTTAGGCCCATAGTGGACAATATCATACCGTTGTGAAGATGTCTGAGTTCCGTTGTCCTTAATAAGTGGTATCAGAGTTTTGTCTCTAACATAGCCATGTTTGTAGAATCCTCGGGTGTCGAATAAAAAATATTGACGAGTCTCCCAATGACATTGTCATAATTTGAGTCATAGTGAATCCGTGGTTTAGCTTTGCGGGTGGCTCAAGTGTAATTCGGATGGATGACTATTTGAGGATCATGGTTGAGCTTTTCGGGTTGCTCAAGTATCCTATATGTGGGGAGGTCGTACTTTGTTCGAGGGGAGGATTGTTGGGAAGAGGCCTTTTGGGTGAAACCAAAAGCAAAGCTATGAGGGTTTAAGTCCAAAGTGGACAATATCATATCATTGTGGAGATGTGTGGGTTCTGTTCTTATTTTCAAAATTTGCCATGTTTTGAGAAAACAATGTCAAAACTACTCCCAAAAGAGGAAAAAAACCAGCCTGTTTGTAAAGCAAACACACACAAGTATTGCTAATTTAAAAGCTCAAGCTAGGAAATTCAAAGCTCAACATGAAAAACATTAGCCCCAAACTCTCTGGATATAATCAAGCACATGTGTTGTGGACTTGTCATGTGTTTCAAAGAGAGCTGTCAAACTGTGATCATAAAAGCATGTGAGGAAATTCCTCAAAAGCATGCTTATTATTATACACGAAAACGACTTATGAACTTAAGTGTTGGCGGGTCTCTTTGTATGTGTTACCATTATTTGATCACTTGAAATCAAAAGTAAAAGTCATTTTTCAATATAACAAAAGTTAAGAATGTATTGATGCTAGCCTACCACTTGAATCTACAACTTCTATACTAATAATCATAGTTTTAGCAGTAACACACATGTGATTTGAAGGAGATCACTCCAAAGAATTAAGTACCCATTTCGACCAACTCTCCCATCTTTCTTTGGTCGAGTGGCGTATGTTTTTACGGTGCTCGTTTATTTATGGTTAAGTTTCTTTCAAACATCATCTCATTAAAAGATCATATATAAATGGAAAATGTTTATTTATGGTTCAACTATACATAATTTAAACACAACACTATTTGTTCCTCCCTGCAAACATTTCAATTAAGTAATTGCATGGACCAAAGATCCTCCATGCTCCAGTAGTTGTCATTGGCCCCATCCCCATGAGGCCAAGTTGTCTGCTGATAGGCCATAGCCTCCATATCTCCTTGAGATGATGGGAAATAGTCATGGCTGATCTCCATCGGCTCCGCAACATTACTAAAGCTCGAAACTTGGCTGCATGGGCTGATGGCACAGTCGTCAACTGTCTCCGAACAGCTACCTATCGACATCATCTGCTCACGAACTCTCTCGGCTTCTTCCTGATGCTTGATATGCTTTTGTATCCTCGTCCTCCAGTAGTTCTTTATCTCGTTATCTGTTCTTCCAGGAAGTTGTCTCGCAATTTTTGACCACCTGCAATATTTTAGTTTTAGAACATAGTATAGAGAGGGTGAAAATTCGAACCGTAGACCTATATATAGAGAAACTTTTTAATGTCTTAACATTTAGCTTTACTCAATTTACATTTAGTTTTACCTATATTTCTCATATTCTTCTCGTGCTTATTTGTTTTTGTACATGTGTTCTTCAGATAAACCATTAAAAATAATAATAATAATAATAATGACAAGATATGTGAGTAGGGTCTCAATCAAACCAAAAATGGAAAAAAACCCTTTTGTTTTTTCTTTTCTATGAAAATGAAATGCTAACTATGGTGGAGGGTTCAGCTAAAAATGGAAAGTTTTCATCACTTTATTCTTCCTTTAGCAGGTTTTTAAAACGTGCAATATAGCTGTCCTAAAGGGTATTTTGTACAGAGAGAAGATCTCGCTTCCATGTCAAACATTCCTAAAAACTTGTATTTGTATGTTCACAAAAGCATTTATGTTCATGAGAGATATGTGGATTAGGAGATGCTTTTAAAAACTTTTCTTTGTTTTTCAGAACAGAATGTCATCAAAATTCAGGTATCTAGTCTTTAAACATTGCTTTCCCCTATTTTTCTATAGTTTGTTCTCAGAAATGACTAATTTTAAAAAACTAACGAAGATACTCATCCTCCCAAAGTCACAATCTTGTGACAAGTCTACAATACCCTTATAATTCAAAAGTGTTTTGAAAACAAAAAATGTAAAACTCCCGAGAGCCTGTTTGAAATGACTTTCTAAGTACTTAAAAACACTTTTTGCACTTCAAAAGTTAGAAAGTCATTCCAAACAGGCTCAGAAAACATCATTTTACGTGTTTAGCTCACATGATGAAGAAAACTGACCTGTTACCCCATTTAGAATGCAGGTCCATGATCAAGAGCTGTTCTTCAGGAGTTATATTGCCTCTCCGAACATCGGGCCGGAGATAGTTCAGCCAGCGGAGGCGACAACTCTTCCCGGTACGTTTGAGACCTACAAAGATACAACACAGCAAAATTCCATTCAGCATAAGAAAATATGAAGCCAAACATCCCATCTACAATCTACAAGATTGCTGTCCCAAGAAAAAAACAGCAAAAAGAAACTAAAAGAAACAGAGAAAATTTACCTGCAGCTTTGGCCAGTGAATTCCATACACCTTCACCATGGTTGGCAATATAATTGATCAGAATTAAGTCCTCTTCCATTGTCCATGGCCCCTTTCTAACTTCATCTTCATCCTGAGAAGAGCTAAATAATCTCTCTGTACCCATTTTTCTGGTTTTCCTTAGCAGAGAGGTGTAAGGAAGCTAATAAAATATGGGGATGGATGAATGCTTATATATATAGAGAGGGGCAACCCATATGAAGAGAATTGTTCATTTTTCATGTAATTTCAAAAGGCTTTAAATATTTACCTAACTCTCATAGTGAAATGTATGTATGTATGTATGTGCATTATAGAACAACATGCTGTTTTCCATTATATGCATGACATACATCAATTGGTCAAATGATGGGGAATGCATATTTAAGGTAAGTAAAAAGGGAAGTGAGTTTGAAGGACAAATATGACTTTTTGATGTTTTTATAAAGTTATGTTACCCAATCAATTTAGTAGGCTTAGGTCACTAGGGTTTTAAATAATAGTTTACAGCAATCGTTTTCAACTTTCGTTTATCATGTTGCTTGTTTATGAATTATAAGAAAAAAGGTATGGCAGCGGTGTTAATGCATGGGTGATGGTATTCAATACGTTGATATTTTGTAATATTAATAATAAATGTTTTAACTTCATGCACATCATTTGAAAAAGAAAATGGTTTTGAAGAATTTCTGTTCATTTGTTATCTAGGAGTCTAAATTTTTACAATTTTATGAAAAACAAATTGTAATCGATTCATAATACTGTGCACTTATTAGATGCGTTCATAATATCATGCATCATTTAAAGTCGAAGGTTCGATCCCACCAACATCAGTTGTACTGAAAAAAAACATCAGTTGTACTGAAAAAAAAAATGCTTTGCTTTAAAACGAAGAAAAAAAACTAAAATTAATCTAAAAATCAAGTCATCAAGTCATTCTTAAAAAGTAAAAACTTCCAAACATGCTTTGACTAGTTTTTCTTCAATTCATTTATTTACTCTAATTTTTTTTTTTTTTTTTAAAATACACTTCAAACTCAACTCCGAACAACCTACAAAATATGTTACATGAAAAAACCATTTTTGAAGCACCCAAAAAACCCCTAGGAATACGATTGTGTCGAATTAAACATTTAAATATGATTATGCTACAAATTGAACTTCAACTTATATGGAATTTAGCTACTATACAATTTTTAATCGGTTGACTTGTAGTTGCGCTGATACAACTTGTTACATATCTCCAAAGTGCTACCTGATTAACAATTGCATACAGAATCATAAATGTTGATGGCTCGAACACAGATCATCCAGAAACACAGAAAGTGTAACCGAACAGGGATGAACAATACCGTTGTCCATAGACTAAAAGTTAGAGGATATTCTAACGAGTTTTGAAGAGCAACTAACCATGAAGCAGTCTCCCTAGGAATATATGGCTGAAGTTAAATAGTGGCAATACTTCTAAGCTATGGAAAACCTGTGTTCTGGTTTGTAAATGTCTCAAGCTTGAAGGGTTCAAACTTCCTATATCCAATGTGTGTGGTGACCATCTATTCATGACCCTAAAAGAAAGTGATGTTAAGTTAAAGGTAAGAAGCATTGGCATTCACATCAAATTGGGACAAATTCAGATATTTTAAGGGATCCTTGAAATTTCCACCTATATTCCTTCAAGCAAAAAGTGTAAGCAACCCCATAAAGATAACCTTTTTCACTTAATTTTAAAACTTCACCAATTTTTGGAAGAGGGGTTTGATCTGGATTGATGAGCCAGCATCCGCCAGCTAGCCTAGCACGGCATTTTGTACCGCGAGACAAAGAAGATCTCAAAAGCAAAATAATACGATCCAAAGAAACTAAACAAGGTTAACTTCCCAAAGAAACTATAACAAGGTTAGATAAGTTTAAATCAAGTCGCAAGTATACAAACAGAGAGTACATATAGAAGTCTGGCAAACTGTTCTGCTGCTAACGAAACTTCTTGAGAAAAGTGAACTATACTCCTATCATCGCCAAACTTAAACCACAGTCCAGCCTGACAGTCGAAAACCTCAACTGCCTCATGCCTGTAAAAAGAAGGGAGGCTACCAGATTTAAAAAATGATCTTTGAACCGAATATTTCTTTAGAAGATAAGCACGTATTTCATTGAATGAAATATACAAAAGAGAGGTTGAGATAGAGCTCTCCAAGCAAAGAGGATAGCAAGATTTGGTTCTTTTTATGGCTCTTTATTGGTGTGAGTGCGTGCGTTATCTCTTTTTCTGATTAGTCTCAAATTCTTTTGGCCAAATGGATAATTTTTGTGATCTTCAAAGTAAATATGCAGTTACAACCATTTAAACTAAAGGCCAATATCCAAACATGAAGCAAATTTTTGAACTAAAATACTGTGGGAAAATGAGATTTAAGATAGTGACAATAGATTTTTGTGCTTACCTTGCTAGCAATATTGTTGGAAAGCCAGTCCAAACCCTCGTATAGACCCTCTCCAGATGTTGCACATGTGCTCTGGATGTACCTGAAATGAGATATTAATTTACATATTAGCACAGATGCTACAGACCACGGTTCTTAAATCTTAACAGCATACTAGAATGTTTCCACAATATACATTAGGTAAATAGAAATATCAACTAGAAAATCTCAAGTCTTTGACATTAATGTTAGATATTATAATCAATAGGCCTGGAGATTTCACCACTCAGTCATTGACGAAGAGTTAGAACAACTGATTTCCCCCCCAAAACGTAATTCTAAGAAGCACTAAAATGGACGTGGACACAGTAACATGCCAAGACTAAACTTCTTTCCAAAACCTCTCAACACCATTAAAGATTCTCCTATTTCACCCAGCCAAATCCCCCATTGAAGATTCCTTCTGTATAATTTTACACACGATACTGGCTTATGCTTTCAATCATAATAAATCATATGTTGTTAAGAATTAAGGTACAAATTCGTATTATTATCTATTCAATTTTTAAGCAATCAGTTATTTGAAGTAATTTACATTTCTCCATGGATATAAAATTTTCAAACAACAAAATAATCTCATGAGTCCACGAAATACAGAGATCTTAATAAATAAAAATAAAAATAAAAAATTGAACCTCAAACATTACTTTCACATCTTACACCACTTTATTATTAAGTTTGATAGAGTAAAATTTATTTAATTTACATAGTTTATTTGTTTAGTTTGTAAGGGGCTTTATTCTGTTATATACTAGCCCCTTGTAGTAAATATTCCTAGTCTTGACTCTTGATTAAAAAATCCCATTTTATTTTGAACAATTATTATTTTTCTCCACAAAATGTGCTCTTCCTTCATGCTTTATCGTCTTCAATCGCTTCTATTCCAATTGAGAAATTGACAATCTTTAATAAATGCACTTTAAAGAGATTGATAGTGGAAAGTAGATCTTGTTTCAATCACCCAGCTAGTACCTTAGCAATGATTTTTTACCCACTAAAAACCAGACTTTCCCTAAAATCTCTTAACCACCGAGGCTCTATCTCTCCTTTTTCTATGTCAAACATATGAAATATGAAAATCTGCTACATACAAGAATTAAGACGACCATTCTCAAATATTCTAGGAACATACCAAAAAATCAGGTTTTAGAAGATTCTCTTTTTTCTTTTCTTTTTGTTAAGAACTCCATAGCCTTCGAACCTCTTATACTTCTATGGCCAAACCTCTTATACTTCTATGGACAAACGCAGATTTTTCATCCCTTACCTATAGTCATTTAACTTGGCTTTTTTGAAATAAACTCCTTTCCTCCTCCTTGCAAAGATCCAAGCGTGAAATGGATTAAGCATAATCATAGTTTATGACTTTCCTACCCATTCCTACATTACTATCCCTTTTCCTAAAAAACTCTCATCCAAAGTACACTTAAAAGTTGAATTTTGGTTGACACCGCACGCCCATGAACACTTAGAAACTTCTGAGGTAGAAAGTTCTCTTCCTTCATGCTTTATCGTCTTCAATCGCTTCTATTCCAATTGAGAAATTGACAATCTTTAATAAATGCACTTTAAAGAGATTGATAGTGGAAAGTAGATCTTGTTTCAATCACCCAGCTAGTACCTTAGCAATGATTTTTTACCCACTAAAAACCAGACTTTCCCTAAAATCTCTTAACCACCGAGGCTCTATCTCTCCTTTTTCTATGTCAAACATATGAAATATGAAAATCTGCTACATACAAGAATTAAGACGACCATTCTCAAATATTCTAGGAACATACCAAAAAATCAGGTTTTAGAAGATTCTCTTTTTTCTTTTCTTTTTGTTAAGAACTCCATAGCCTTCGAACCTCTTATACTTCTATGGCCAAACCTCTTATACTTCTATGGACAAACGCAGATTTTTCATCCCTTACCTATAGTCATTTAACTTGGCTTTTTTGAAATAAACTCCTTTCCTCCTCCTTGCAAAGATCCAAGCGTGAAATGGATTAAGCATAATCATAGTTTATGACTTTCCTACCCATTCCTACATTACTATCCCTTTTCCTAAAAAACTCTCATCCAAAGTACACTTAAAAGTTGAATTTTGGTTGACACCGCACGCCCATGAACACTTAGAAACTTCTGAGGTAGAAAGTTCCTAAGTCAGCATTGTGGACAATTTTTTTCTTATAAAGAACAATACTTCCATACAGAAAATGAAAGAATATACAATGGGCAACACTCACACATGTCGAACAACTTTAGTCACCTACATCTAAAATGGAGGTATGTCTTATGGACAATCTTTAGAAAGAGTGGGTAGTTCAAAGTTTGTACGAAATCAAGACAAAAGTTGCTAGCAAGTGAACTTCCTTTCTAAAACTGAGAATGCTTACGAGGTTGAAAGGAAAGAGTTTTTGGAAGAGCTAATTAATTTTTGGAGCTAATGGATATCTTTTCCCAAACCTAATCACACATTTTGAGTTGGGGGTGGGGATTCAAACCCATGACTTTGGTCGACAAGGCTATATGCCTTAATCAGTTGAGTTATGCTCAGGTTGGCTCCTAACCGAATTACACATGAAACATTTATGAGAAAAATACTAGAATACAAATGTATGCAAAAGTTGAGAACATTCTAAATGAACCTAAAAAGTAAAAAGGAGAGAAAAAAACAAAAAACAAAAACAAATGAAAAGCTCATATCAAGTTTGGCTGAAGACTCTAGCTCCCATCTTTAAACAGATGTCCTCTAAAAAGAAAGTGCAGTAAGGTGATAATGTTGCTGGGAGAAGGAGCAGACAAGCCAAATTTCAAAACGTGGAGCCAACTAATGAACAGATGATACGAGATAATGAGCCTCATTGCCTTTGCTTATAAAAAAAAAAAAGGCCTATCTAATGTTCAAGTAATATCCCCGATCAGTCTCTTTAATCCAATATATGCACAATATTAAGCATGGGTAACGGGTTCTGGCATATTAAAACAAATTGAACCAGTGAAACACATAAGTGAACAAAAAAATTCTTATGCAGAAATAAATCATAGCTTCAGGAGAAATAAATAAATAAACAATTTTACCAGTGGCGTTGACGGAGTGAATGAAGACCAAGCTTGTCGGTTATTTCAGCAGCATTCATCGCATTAGGAAGATCTTGCTTGTTAGCAAATACAAGCAACACAGCATCTCTCAGTTCATCCTGAAACCAGATTAGTTGGGAAACTCAGTGTCTATTTACTTTAAGTTTGGCAGACACCAACAAATTATGTATAAAGCTAATGAAACAGAAAAACTTAAAATATTACAACAAAGAAAGAGAATTACAATCACTGCATCAATAAAAGGCTTAAAATGAAAAAAGAACATTTGGATGGCAGGGGAATATGTGGAGAAAAAGAAAACTGATACAGCATCCCCAAATTTCCATTTGGTATATATTAAGACCAAAACAAGAAACATGCAGATCAGTAAGTTCTAAATTTTCCTGTCATTAGCACCTGAAATGAGCAAGATGAACCCAAAGCTTGTAACAATAAATCTAATTCATGTTACATCAGTTCAAAAAGAACTTATCTTCACAAACAAAACAAGAAACAACAGGAAGCAACCTGATAGGACAGTGATACATTCAGTCTACAATTTTTATTCTAAAACAGAAAGCAAGTTCAATCGTTTAGAAAGAAAAATAGAACAGGCTCCACACCTCATTCAACATTCTGTGCAACTCATCTCTTGCTTCAACAACACGATCCCTGTCATTGCTATCCACAACAAAGATAAGACCCTGTGTGTTTTGGAAGTAATGCCTCCACAATGGACGAATCTATTCAATTGATAAAAAAATAATAATAAAAAAATCAGTTTCCGTCAAATTTATCCAGAAACAATACAATATCTCATCACAGTCATGTAGAAAAATCAAACACGTGAAATTAAAAATATGGAGGCATCCCAAATCTCAATTATGACACTGATTAGCAAGCTAGACACTTGAAATTGAAAGATAATGGGTTCATGACACAAGCATTGAGAATTCCAAGCAATTATGAACAGCAACATCTTTTACTAAGAAACAACACTCATAAAGAAGAATGAAAGATTACAAAAAGGTCATACAAAAGCATAGGCCAAAAAAGCCACCAAATAGAAATTACAAGATAGAGCTCTAACTATTGAGTATCAAAAAACAAAGGAATAACAGGCACACACATCCAAATAAAAAGGACCCAACAAACCTAATGAAAAGCATTAATAAAGGAAGTCAAACTCTAAAAATGGAGAAAAAACTCCTATGAACTTCATCACTGCCTTCTGTTGAAGCATATGGCAAAAAAGGAATCACAAAATCTTTCAAGATAAGGAGCTCTCTTATAATAGGTTTTTTATGCTATAGTTCTTTTGGTTGTTTTTTGGTGTAAATGTTCTCCTCTCTTTTATCACTATACTATCTTATCCAATTGGAGAGATTTTATGTGACTCCCTTGGATTGGAGTCCATTCCTCTATAGTTACTCCCAATGAAAGCTGTGCTTTTCATCCAGAACAAAAAATAAAAAAATAAATAATCAAACAAACAAACATACAAACTAAGAACCCCAAAGCATATGATCAGAATCCTATAAAGTCTCGAAACCAGGGCCACTCAAAAAACCTAGAAAAAACTCCAAATCTGTCTAGCAAACAAACACCTCCAGAGCATATGATCAAGATCCTATAAAGCCTCACAAAGAACACATCATAGAGGCCCAATCATGAAAGGATGAAACTTCTTGATGAAATCCCTGGTATTGATTCATAAAAAAAACAATCAACTAAAACCATTTACAACAAGTGCATGCCTGCTTCACACATCTTCTTATAGCCATATGATATCTTGAAGTTGTATAAATTACAAATAAAATTTTCTAAGACTAAGACCTGAGATCCAAAAGAAAACCAAAACATAAAAGAAAAGGTGCATTCAAGCCAACATGGGTATATCTCATCGGTTAAGGCACCTCTACTTTCTTTAAGAGGTCGTAGGTTTGAATCTCCCACTCACATGTGATGTAATATTCTAAAATGAGAAAAAGGTGCATCGAATATTTTTTTTTTTTTGGATAAAGGTACATCGAATATTTTGTCAGGCAGGAGATAGAGCCATATCTAGATATCAAAAGAGACACTGAAAGAAAAGGACAAGACATTATAAGATGAACAAAATACTTCCGAATTTATTTTTCAGAAGTCATGTTTAATAAGCACAGCAGTACAACGTGCTTCGTCAGCAGCCTCCACAAAGTTATATATTCTGCTACCAAAGGCGAAAGCCAACAAGGCTGACAAACACACAGGAATGACAAGAGAGAAGAGAGATGCATACTTTGTCCTGACCACCAACATCCCATACGGTGAAGCTGATGTTCTTATATTCCACAGTCTCCACATTAAATCCTGAAAAAAAAAGAAAAAAAAAATCAACTCCATGACCTATCTTATATTATTTGGTATAGTACTTCAACATAATGCAAGGAATACATCAAGAGGCACACAACTAATATCACAATATTAAAAACAGTGCTATCGCATGCGGCATGCCTAGAACAAACAACAATCAGAGCTACAAAAATGCTTCAATATTTTATTACAGAGAAAAAAAAAACCAATGCGTGAAGGTTTCCACATGAAACAATTTAACAAATGAGTTACAATAATTCGAATTAAGCAATCAAAATTTGACATTTCATGAAAAAGTTACGCTAATCAAAGAACTCACCAATTGTAGGAATGGTTGTGACGATTTCTCCGAGCTTGAGCTTGTACAAGATCGTGGTCTTACCGGCAGCATCAAGACCAACCATCAAAATGCGCATCTCTTTCTTGGCAAAAAGCCTGCTGAAGAGTTTGGTGAAGGTCAACCCCATTTTTGCTTTTGCCTTACCCGGCTAGCTCTATTTGTCTGAGCTGCTACAAGAAAAACACAAAAGTGAGCAAATCAAGCAGTCCAACAAACCACGAAGAGATCAAAATAACCAGAAATCAGGAAGAAACAGGAAAAAGAAAGAGATCAATTAGAAGAAACGTATTTTTCGGGAAGGTAAAATCGAGATCCCCATCTCATCACAAACAAAAATCAAAACTAGGCAAAGATCGTCCCACAAACTACGAACACAAGAAAATCCAAACAAGAAATCCCGGTCGATTTCCCTTCCCAAAGAAGAATATATTATGAATTCAATTATCAGAAATTGAAAAAAAGACAAAACGAAACAATTAAACGCGTCGAAACCTTAGAACAAAAATCGCAAGAACATCAAATATATTAACAGATTTCACAAGAGATTATTCAATTGAAAGAGCATATGCAAAATGAATAGAGAGTTGGGAGAATACCGGAGTTTGGAGAATGGCGCAAAACAAGGTCGCGCTGTGTAAAGATCGAAATGGGAGGAGGGAGAGCCGAAGGGGAAAAGAAAGTTAACCGCGGTCTGATTTATGCCCCACGAATTCTCTTTCTCCCTTTTATTCAGCTGTTCTGTTAAACAACTTTCGGTATATTATATTACGTTCAATTTTACAAATTATCTCTCAATTTTTTATTTTTTATTTTAGGTTTCAACCCCACTTCCGTCACACTAGCTAACATAAAATATGTATCATCGACCAAGAGGTTTAACATAAAATATGCATTATCGATTAAGAGGTCAGATGTTTAAATCTTTCACACATATATATATGAAAAAAAGACTAAACATAGTTCAACCGACATACAATATATATCATTGATTAAGATGTCAGATGTTTGAATCAGTCGGATCTAGATCTTACGATTTATATACCCACCAATAATCAATGGATAAAAATTCAAAGTATTTTTGCACTTTCTCTCTCTTAATCCAACCGGTTAAAATTATTTGTCATATTGTGGTGCCCTCTTTGAATAATTTATATTCATATTGTAAAAAAAATATCTTTAAAGTCAGCATAATTCAACTGACATAAAGTATGAATTAATGATCGAGGGGTCTCAAAAGTTCGAATCTTCCATTCTTGAGGTTCAAAACTTTATCTCACATGTGTTTTTCTTTTTTTTTTTGAAACATCATTCTACATGTTGAATTCAAATAACATTTATATGATTTAAAGTTTAAACTTTTGAAAAGCTTTATTTTAATTCTTGGAATTGTTATCAAATTTTTTTTTTTTTTTTTTATAGGAATTTTAGGAATTTTAGGTTAAAATGATGTATGAAAATCGTTAAAATGATAGATGAAAATCAAGGCATGTAAAAGTTGGAAAAGCATAAATTCACACTTATGTTTGTTGAGCTATGTTCATGTTGACAATATCTAACCGTTTGGTCGATGATATATACTTGATGAATTATGTTTCTATTTTAGTTATTGTAATCAACACAAATTATAGAACATTGAAGGTAAATTTTTATTAGATAAACTTTGGGTGAAGGAATATGATCTACAAATAACAATGAGAATGATGCCAAGAAGGTCAATGATATGCATTTTCCTCATCCCATCCCACAATTTTTTTTTTGGCAGCCATCCCACGAAATATTTAAATTATATATTTTGTGTTAATTAAAGATGAATGAGTACTGTCTTTTATTTAAAATTATTAATGATCGATCAATAAACATATGTTGATTTAAGAAAAAAAACTAAAAACTTAGGTTAAAATATTCCTCTCTCTATACATAAAAAAAACTCATTCAAAATATTTCTCCTATTTCTAATCCAAGCTAGTTGCTATACATAAAAAAAAAAAAAAAAAAAAAAAAAACATCTCCGGGACGCTAAATCCATAGAAAATCCTTTCATGACCACTAAACCAACATTTGATGGTTATATGTGTTAAATGTTAAAAATGTGTAATTTTGAAATTGGAGGTTTGGAGATATTGGACTGTGTTTGATTAAACTAATCATTTGGTCCATGAGATATGAAAATTTTACGTAATGGAACAAGCGAGGAAGTGAAGAAAATTGTGTTATAACATATAAACAAATCGACAAACAAATAAATAATAGAACGAAAAAAGAATTCATAGATTTACGTGGTTCACTAACAGTGTTAGTTTAGTCTACAGACGGAAGAAAAACACATTTATTAACTTTGTAAGGAGAGTACATAAATTACAGATTAATCAAGACAAAAAGTCATTAGAAGGTTTAAATATATAGTACCATTCGAATGACTTAAACATAATGGACTAAAATAAGGCTCAAAACAGAATACTGGATATTGAGACCTCATGCTTGATCATCTGTAGTGTCAGATAACAGATTTAAGGCATTCTAATATTGTGAGCACGTGGATAATGAAGTTGAAGTCGAGAAAGATGTCGTGGATAAGCACATGAAAATCTTGTCTAGCTAGTTTCAGTTGTATGAATGTGGTATAAGAAAATTGTCCACTTCCATAACTTTCTTCTTTTTCCAATTTTCAAATTTTAGTTACACAACAATCTGAACGTATGTATCATGCAACTAATTTGAAGTTGATATCAATTTGCTTCTAGTGTTGAGATGTTTGTCAATTTGGGAAATTATTGTGCATATTCTAAAACAATACTTATTTTGATGAGTCCAAGTGGTCTAAATTTTATAAGGAGGAGCATATTATCGAAGTTTTAGGTCAAGTTTTTATTATTATTATTTTTTTTTTGGCAAATGTATTTAATTAGTGCAGATTGAACTATGACTTCTTACTTAAGAGTACAACATTATTTCAATTGAGCTATGCTCGATTTGGCCTTCAAAATTTAGGTGGTAATAATGCATTTAAATTTATGTACTCGCATGTGGTTGTTTTCACCGGTTGCACCAAGTGGTTGTTTGATAATTTTTTTGAAAATTTACCCTAAGGCAGAATCGAACCTTCACTCTCTACTATCTTAGGCGAAGCACTCACCTACTATAGTTGAAAAAAATGGAGCCAAATAATTAAGACCGATCAACCCAAATGACTTAAGTAAGCTAACTTACTTAATTGGCTAAAAAGGGAGAGGTTGTCTTTTTTATTTGTTTATAATTAAAAAATTAGTGGCAGTGGAATTACTTCTTAAATAGTGAAGTGTAGGGTTCATTTTTAACAGAGAAAAAGAAGTTGGGGGAGGGATTCATTTTGAAGAAGAAGAAAAGCTGCAGTGGTTCCTTTTATTGTTTCAATAAGGAGAAGAACAGTCCGGTGGTTTTTTTGAGTGTTATTGGAGGAACTTTTCGGTGAAGAATTTAAGAGCTATTGTTAGAGTGATTCGTGAGCATTTTCTTTGAGAGAAAAGTGAGAGAAATCACTCTTGAGCGTTTCTAAATTATTGTAACTTTCTCCCTGACGTTATAGTGGAACCTGCATCAGTAGCAGAGAACTGGACGTAACCCACATTCGGTGAACCAGTATAAATCTGGTGCCAATCTCTCTTCCGTTGAACTTGATTTATTATAGTTCTTATTGCTTAAAAGTTTTAGGTTGGTTTATCTATTCTAAGCCCTGGTTTCCAAATTGTTTATTCCGCTTTAAATTTGGAACCAATAACTGATCTGGATTTTAGATAAACTATATATTGTCTGAATCTAGTATAGAATTTGGATTGATTATATTTGTATCGAATTACCCTAACAAGTGGTATCAGAGCAATTGGTTGTATAACGATGTCAGGAGAAGATCATGTATAACGATGTCAGGATAAAATTTGATTGTTTTAGTTGTTTGTGAAATTGCTAATTATCGATTATGCAAATACTAATCTATCAACAAGAATGTTGTGACCAAAACCTGAGACAAAATGTTCTATGTCAGAGAATATGTTATGACAAATTCTCAAAACATATTTGTTTCATGCAATCACAAAATCATTAAAGGCATAAACTAAGAGAGACAATACAATTGGTTAACCAGATCGGTTTACACCTACATTTGGGGGCACAACCGAGTGAAAAGAATTTCACTATGTTAGTGAACGCGTACACGAGGTCTTACACAACTCAGCTTCCTTTATTGTCGCATTTTTCCTCCGTTCCTTAGTTAACTACAACTTGAAACACAATTGAACCTCATTTTATCCTTGGTTCCACCACAAAACCTTTCATCAGTTGTTTTGTCAATAAAAAGTCTCTCAATTACAATAAAAACTCTACCTCTGCCAAACGCTAAACCTCACAACCCATACATATAAATCCCTTGTAGAGGAGAGAATCACACACAACCCACAAACAAAAAAGTTTGGGTAAAAAACACAACCCCACACAAGCACCAACTCGTGATGCACAAATGATTGATCAACCACGAAAAACTTCTGACCTTCAAGTCATCGTGAGTCGGTGTGAAAATCCTCCAACAAGGCACACACTTAGTGTTGTTGAACAAGGAGCTGCTCAAACCCCAAAAACACTTTTCTGATTTATGCTTGAATTCCTCCAAGAAGGGTCAACCCTAGCTCTTAAAAAAGAACACTTAAATACTAAGACTCAACCGAAAATCAAATCATTAGGAAAATATTATTTTCCTAACAAAAATATATTAAGAATTCTTAAAATGTCCAAGCGGAATGATTTGGCGAATTAAACTATCAAATAAATCTTTTGAAGATATTTTCCACAAAAAAATCGATCAAGGATTAATTTCGAAAATAAATAAAGGCAGTGACAAATTCGGTGATATGACTATCTTGTGACATTCCACTTCTGGTCTTAAAATTTGGGACAAAATAACAAGTTTATAAAATTAGTCAAAACACACCCGCACCAACAATTAGTTTTAACTCCCCAGACTTCTACAGTAATTACTATTCAACTCTCCTTCATTTTCCTCTCTTTCTCTCTCTTTCTTTTACAATATTTTTTAATTATTTTAAAAAAAACATAATTTAGACAAAAGGTGTAAAATGACTAAAAATGCAATTCAACCTATTTTTTATTTTAAATATAAATTAAGTTGTTGAATTAAAATTAAAATTGGTACTTAAACAAAATTTAAAATGTAGTATTCAAGAAGAAATAAAAATATAAAAATATAGCTTATTTGGATTCACTTAGATTAATGGATTAAAATCTTTCAAATTCACACATAATAGTTAATCGACTATTGTACGACTATTTGTTTTATTTCAAAACGATCCAAATAAAATGAATAATTAATGTGAGTGATATTGAAAAAAAAAGGTGAAGTATGGTAGTCAAAGTTATTTTGGTTATCTTCGAATAAATTTGTAAAGGATACATAAAATAAAAAAACACAAAAATCGTATTCTTAAAATTTATTGGAAGAAGTTCTTGATAATAAAAATATGAAAAATTATAGAAAATAGGTTCTAGGTGTAGTGCATATGAAATTATGAATTTAAGTGGGTGGAAGCGAGGAAGAACGTGTTTGACACATAGATATGTTTATGTGTTGTTTTTTTTTTCTTTAGAGAAATTTGTAAAATATACTTCCACTAAAAACAAAAACAAAATCTCACTTCTAAAATTCATAAAATTAAAAAAATTAAAGATTGAGTCTTTAAAAAATAATAATAAATATATATTATTGATAATCAAGGTGAGAGAGATTAAAAAATTCATGTGAGGTATTGTGTTCAAAATTATTTTTTGTTATCTCCAAAGAAATTTGGAAAGTAGATAAAATAAAAATAAAAAATTGCATTGTTAGAATTTAATAGGAAAAGTTCTTAATAAGGAAAATTAGAAAGTTTGTAGAAAAAAAAAATTGTATCGAAAAAACTAGTAAAATAAACTCAGATTTCAGAACTTGAGGTTCAACATGTCAATGAGAGGCGGAGAAAGATGTGTTTGACACATGAATAGACTATACTTATGGGTAGACAATCTTATAATTCATAAAATTAAGGATGAGTCCTAACAAAATATATCTCTATATATATATATATATATTTTTTTTTTTTTTTTATAATCAATGTAAAAAAATAATGTCAAATATTGTGCTCAAAATTATTTTTGTTGTCTTCAAAGAAATTTGTCAAGGATAGATAAAATAAAAATAAAATATTTCATTTTTAGAATTTATTAGAATTGAAAGAAGTCCTTAATAAGAAAATTTTGAAAATTTGTAGAAAAAAATTGTGCGGAAGAAAACAGTTAAAATAAACTCATAACTACAGACTAAACAACTTCCTGCTCCAAACACACCACAGGCTTCAGAACTTCAGACTAAACAACTCCCTGCCCCAAACAGACATACCTCAGAACTCCCGAGACTAAACAACTCCCTAGACTAAACAACTTCAGACAAAACAACTCCAACTCCCCCCCAACTCCTTGGGCCAAACGCCCCCTAAGTGTTTTGAGTCGATGTTATTTTTTAAAGCTACCATCCAAAATTATTCATAATAGGAAGGTGAACAAGAATGAATAATATTTCTTCTAGATTTCTTTAGGTTTTTATTTATGTTGAGATTTTATTTTGTATTAAAATTTTCTACAAACAAAATGTAAAAACAAATTTTGTTTAATATAAATTTTTATTTATATCATTATTTTGTGTACATTTTTTTTCTTTTTAAGTTACAACAAGTAATGACATTTGCCAAACCGAGCATAGCTCAATTGGTATAGGGTTGTGAAGGATTATTTCTTTACGAAACTTTTTTGTGTTTTTTTTTTCCTCTCGTTCTTAAAAAAAAAAAACAATGATAATTTAGGTAAAATTCAAAACAAAAAGACATTTTCCCCATTTTATTTTGGAAGCAAGATTAGAAGAACAAATTATTTCTTTACAAAATCTGATGTGATGATCATATTATATTTTTGCATCTGTTTGAGAGCCTTCTTGTAGTGCCTAATATACTTCTTTTTCTTGTAAGACAGGTTAACCAATATAAAGGTATACATTTTATAGATAATTATGAATAGTGTACAATAATTTACTAAAAAATGGTACAACCAAACTGATATTATTGGTTTCGTACCAATAATTTACAATAGTAATCATAGTGTTTGCTAACATATTTTGCCAACGAACCCCAACGACGATAGGACGAAAGACGGCACCGAGCATTTCGGTGGCAGTGACGACGGTGGAGTTGGATCGACAATCTTCACAACTTGTCGGGATCGAACCGGGTGAGGCAGTCCGTACAAAAACCCCTCACATTGTTCTTCTCGAAGCTTGAACATCATCTTCATCTTGGCATAAACAGAGGCGGTGAGCAAACTATCAGAACCAGCAAAATGTGCATTACCGATTCGATTAACGTAGACCAATTTAGCAAGTTTTTTTAGTCCTAAGTCGCCGTCGAGCAAGCCGTAGCAATATCGAGCCATGTGTTTGAGATCGACGATCGTCCCCAACATTAGTCCAGCGAGGGTTGCGAACGTACTCATGGAAGGCGGCATGACTCGGACCTTCACAAGCTTCATAAGGTACGCTATGTCGTAAAATCCATGGAATGTAATCCATCGATCGATTTTACGGCTGAGAAGAATCGGTCGGAACAATTTACCAAATTCCTCTCGTAAGATTCCGTAATTTCTCAGGTTCTCGAAATTGAATCCCTTGTTCTTCAGAAACGAATCGAGCGAATAAACTCCTTCCATATTTGAAATCCGATCAAAATCTCTAAAATTAAATTCCCAGGTCATTCCGATTTCCCCGTTGGCGTTCATGAGTGTGAGACCGAGTTGAAGTATGCTCAATCGGTTCACATTAAACTGGAGGCAACTATAGAATTCTTCCTCTGAAACGCCTTTGGGAGTGTATTGAAGGAAGCCTGGAAATTCTGTATCGAGGGCGATGATAGGGAACTCTGTCAGAAACGATTTCAGCAGGTCTAACTCTTCTTTGAGGTTGTAAAACCAAACCTCTCGCTGCTGACTTTGAGTCATCGTTTTCACCATTCTCTCCAGCGATTGAAAGTGTTCTTCCGTTCTCAAAATTTTCGAGATAGAAATTGTAAGTTGAAAATGAAGGAGAATGATATTAAATATTGGTAGGCACCAGCCGTTTTCTGTTTAAAATCGGACTCCATCAGCCTTTCCCTTTCCCTTTCCCTTTCTCTTCCCCTTTCCCTTTCCCTTTCCCTTTCCCTTTCGAAAAAAGAATGGTGTGAAATATTTATTATAAATTATATATATATATATTTATTTATTTATTGAACATTCTAATATTTATTGTAAATTGAAAACATAATTTTTAATATATAATATTAAAAAATAAATTTTATTTTCACGAAAAACTTGAAATACATGCCAAAAAATAAAAACAAACGTGCTCATCTACCACCAAGATATTATTTACTAAAAAATTTCTTAAATTATATACCAAAGTTGCAGTGTCAAACTTGAGGTGACTTGAGTTGAGTCTCTATTGTATCTTTCTAAAAAAATTAATTTAATATATATATATATATTTTTTTTTTTTAGTCAAGTATGGGTTGAAGTGATTTGAACTTTTAATCTCAAAAGAATGAGTACAATTTGTGAGAGAAATTTTGGATTTGACTTTAAAAAATAAACTTAATTAAAGCATTTTTTTTTCATTGAAAATCTTAAAGGCTCTGTTTTTTATATATATATTTTGAAATAGAAGACTCTCTTTATATATTTTTTTTTTAAAACAAACTCTCTTTATATATCACAACACAAAGAGGGAAAACAAATCTTAAATAGTTAAGCCCCTCGTGATTTGAAAACAATTTTTCAAAACAAAAAAATTTAGTAGAAAATAAAAATAACTTCCTCATTTTTATTATATTTAAAATTTTGTTTAGTTCTAATATAAAAAATTTAAATTTGAATTTAAATTTTGAAAATTATGTTTGGTCCTAAATTTGAAAAACTAGCCAAAAAAAAAAAAAAAAATAAAAAAAATTAATATGAGATTAATAAAATGTATTCTATAAAAAAAAATAATTTGATCTAATTATTTCTCATTTACTATTTTTTGAGTTTTTTCTTGTTGTGTGTTGGATCATTCTTTTGCAAAATCGTATCTCCTCTTTTTTTCAAAAAAATATATCTATATCTCTTATTTTTTTCGAACAATATATCTCATATTGTATCTGTTATTTTTTTCGAAGAATATATCTCATATTGCATCTCTTATTTGTCGGAGGATGTATCTCGTATTTCCATAATTTTGAAAATGAAATAAAAAAAAAGTGAAAACAACATTTTGTTATTTTTTAAAATTCGTCATCTTTTTAGTTATTTTTGTAAATAGTTTTTAAAAATAAATATACCAAACGCTATCATTTTTCTTGTATTTTTTTATTTTTTAAAACATAAAAATGAAAACAATCCCCAACCAAACCGGTCTTTTTTTCTTCTTTTTTTTTTTTTTACTTTGAGATAAAATAATATGCAATCCAAAACCCGGCAAAATTTAGGCACAAAACTTAATTAATTTTGTAATGAATTTCTAGAGAGGTAGATGTTGAACGCGGGGCTCCAATTTATTAAAGAACCATTTTAAAGGATCAGTTACCAAAATTAGGGTTTTTTTTATTGGAAGTTTTACCAAAATGCAGAAGCAAATTGAGGAGATCTTGACAATTTACAAGTTCTCTCCCCCCAACCAAATTATATATATGATTTTTTTTTAGATTACAACAAATACGTAGATGAAAATTGAACGAGGCGTAATACATGTCAATTACTCTTAAGATCAGATATATATTCATTTTTACAAGATTTATTGAGATGTGGTTATATATGTTTTGATAATCAACATTTCCAGCCAACATGAACACACATCTCAACTAGTTCAAACATATACCTTCGCCAAAACTTCAAGAGGTTTAGAAATTCGAATTCGCTCACCCACAGTCATCTAAAAAAACCACACCCCTAAGAGAAACACTTGATAGCGACTAACCTAGAACCAAAACCGACCAAACCCATTTCGAAATCAAACGTTTTTTTTATTATTATTATAATTATATAAGAACCAATACCACACCAACATGAGTCGAACGATAGTTGTCATATAAATACTTCTTCTCTTGAGGTCGAACGTTCAAATTTCAAATTTGATGGAAAAAAAATCCATACGTGTATCTCCAACCTCAAGAGAAGAAGTAGATGTCAATAATTACTTGGGAAAAAAGATTGCAGCAATTCTGTACCAGATGTACTAATGTTGTGTGGTACATTATTATAATCATACATTAAGCACATTTACCCAGTTAATTCCTTATATTAAAACAAAATTAAAGCCATTTCAGATGCTGATTTTTTCTTGTAGCTCTCAATTAAGTAAAACCACAAAGAAGAGAAGAAGAAAAAAAACTGATTAAAATCAGGGTTTAGGATTTCTGCCTCCTTTAATTACTTGGTATTAATACAAAGAATAAGCAATTAATTTATTAAAACCAAAAAAGTTTCTCAGTACATTCCATTGTACCATATCCATCTCCCTCAAATTTCTCCCCACCGTCTGATCAACCAACTGTTTTTGTAACATTTTTGTTGATCATCAGCAAAAGCTATGATCTTTCAAAAAAAAAAAATTAAAAAAAAAAAAAAAAAAAAAAAAAAAATCTTTTTTTTAAACATGAAAGTTAACGAAGAACATAACAATGCCTTCCACGTCTCCTTCAACATGCATATCCCAGAAATTTTCCTAAAATACAAGACTTTATAACGACCTAATGATGATTATTATTTACATATTATTCTTAATTATTCCATTCCATTTTATTTTTATTCTTCCTTTAAAAATACCAAAAAGAGAGAGCTAAAGAGTCATAATCAACAAGCAACATGAACCGTTGGATCAAAAATTAACCAACGGTTTTAGATCCAATGGGGTCCACTACCTTTGCCTTTCCTCACTAATAAAACCCTGTAATAACATTACAAGACAGACATTTTCATTCATATAAACAAAAACACAAAAAAAAAAAAAAAAAAACCCTTTGGTTTTGTTCTTTTTTTTCTTCCTTCTTTTTCTTGAGCTTGCTTTGGTTGAACTTGAAGCTTTGATCTTTTTTTGATCTTCTGCATGGAGTTTGATTCCAACTTCAAAGATGATCTTCCCCTCCTTTCGAGCTTCTTCTCCGACAAAACGGAGTCGAAGCCGCAGCTCGACGACGACGACAACAACGGCGAGTTCTCGGGCATGGAATTAGGCAGCTCCCCATCATCATCCAAGGGTTTGTTCCATAATTTGCAGCTTCACAATTTTGATCATCATCAAAATCATCATCATCATCAATATCTTCATCACTTCCCCATCAACAACGGATCTGATTCAATCAACAATAATAATAATCGATTTTCGATTGATGGGTCCTTACAAAGCCTTCTTTCTGGGATGCCAACACAAAGTTTTGATCCAAAGTTTGAAGCTTTTGGAAATGATCAGAGCTATGAAAATGGGGCAAAGTTCATGCATGGGCTTCTGGGCTCTGGGACTGTTTGGACAAATTTTCCCGGAAACTTTTTGCCTCAATTTTCTCAGCCGCCAAACACCACTACTACTCATTTAGGGTTGGGATCAGCTACTTCTGGTTGTAGATTTCTTGATGATGAAGACAGTAATGGGTATGATAATATTCTTCACACCCTCAAGAAGAAAAAAAGATTTCTTTCAAGAAAAGAAAACAAGCCTCCAAAGAAGCTTCCAAACATAATTAAGGGACAGTGGACTCCTCAAGAAGACAGGTTTTTTTTTTTTTTTTTTTTCATTTTGAGTTTATTTGATTATTTTGTGTGTTCTTGAATTAATTAGGGTTTTTTTTTTTCTTCTTGATGAGAAAAATTAAATCATGGCCTTTGAATATGTTGTGTGGGGAGTTTGAATCTCTCAATCTCTTGTTCGAGGATATATGTTTTATGTCAGTTGAGCAAATTTTTTCTTTCAGGTTGTTGGTGCAATTGGTTGATGAATATGGCATAAAAAAATGGTCACAAATTGCAAAGATGCTGGAAGGAAGAGTTGGGAAGCAGTGCAGAGAGCGATGGCACAACCACCTGAGGCCAGACATTAGGGTTTTTTTTCTTCTTCTCTCCCTCTTTTTCCTCTTCATCATACATAAATTATCATACATGCGTGCATACATACATACGAGTATCGAGATAGGTTAGTGATCTCGTGTTTGGTTTCCGTACATATGCATGTCCATCACACATTACATGTGAATTTTCCTACCGGCATACCATACATTTTGCATATATGTCAACATGCAATATATAGTATATCATTTAATTTTCAAAATGACTGATTCGCTATCTTAACGCGTGTCGCACATTGTATCGAGATATGACGTGACGGTTTGGTCTTTCGTCAAAGACGTAAATATGATCTTTTTCGACACATTTTTATGGAGTTTTAAACACTTGCCATGTCTACCATTTGTCTATATCTAGTTGACAACTCAGGGACAAATTGAAACAAAATTGGTTTTTTTTTTTTAGGTTATATAAATCAGAAAATTGCCTTCCATTGTTTCTTGATTTGTTCCCCAAGGCAAGAAAATATGAGTGATTGAGTCAATTTTTTCCCCTTATATTAATGGGTCATTATGTGAGATTTATTTATTTAGTTAGTTTGATGAAAATTAGCCAATTAGTGATGATTTGATGTGAAAACCCAAGTGTTTTGTCATTAATTTCCCTCACAAAACTTTGCCTTATTTGAGCAATTTTTTTGTAACAGTCATTTGAGACTATCTTTCATTTAGTTAATTGTTGTAAATGGAGGATCAAATGGTTGTTAATGAGGGGAAAGTTGGCTTTTTCGCTTTTGGCATTCATAATTTTGTTGTAAAAACAAATAGATATAAGATATAACGCCCCAAACACCAATTTATTTTTTAGCTTTCAAAAATAAATCTCTTCATTTATGGAATTTCTTTATTTTTTAAATGTGGTCAAAATGTTAGTCAATTAAAAAAAAAAAAAAACTTTTCAAAAATGTATTTTATTTTTAAAATTTATAAGTTAAAACTAATAAATTTTGAGGAAGACAACTTTATTTCGAAAAGTATATAAAACTAAAAAATAAAATCATTATACCCTAGTTTGTGAACTTTAAGCATTATATAAAATTAGATCATAAACTTCAAAAAAAAGTTAAATACATTTCTAAACTTTATTTATTTATATATATATATATATATATATATATATATATATATATATATTTATTTATTTATTATTTATTTATTGGAATTGAACAATAAATGAGATGGAGACTCAAACTTATGGTCGGAAGGAAATACTCTGGTTAGTTGAGCTATGCTATTCGACTCATTCCTTACCATTTGATTTTAGCTAACTTAGCTAACTTACTCTGGTTAGTTGAGCTATGCTATTCGACTCATTCCTTACCAATTGATTTTAGCTAACTTAGCTAACTTAGTTCAACGTTTATGTCCTTTTGATAACTATTTGATTTTCAGTATTTGAAAAGTATGCTTGTTTTTTTTAACAATTTATTTACAACAATTTTCATCTTTCTTAACATTTTGAATTCTTAGTCAAATTCCAAAAAACAAAAACATGTTTTTAAAAACTACTTTTTAAAAAAAAAAAATTAAAATTTGGTTTTGTCGAGCCCAGTAATGTGGGCTTGTAACTTAAATGAGGCTTTAAAGTGGTTGGAAGTTGATTCGGTGCATCGGGTTGGACTCTTGAGTAAATTACTGGCCCGCTCATTTAAAAAATTTGGCTTGGATTTTGAAAATACGGGTAAAAGGTAAATAACAAAACAAAGAAACTCATACTTTATAGGCTTAATTTTCAAAAACCAAAAATAAAAACTAAATGGTTATCATGAAACGGACTCCCTCACGCCCCGTTTGATAATTATTTTATTTTTAGTTTTTGGTTTTTGAAAATTAAGGCTATAAATAATACATCCACATATGAGTTCCTATTAAAAAAACAAGAAAACTCTTAACCAAATTTAAAAAACAATTAAACAATTGAAAGCTCCCCCATTGAAAGCTCCCTAATTTTGGCTTAGATTTTAGAAACACTTGAAAAAAGATAGATAACACAACAAAAGAATTCAGGTGAATGTATATACCAAAAACCAAATACTTATCAAACAGGACCTTAGAATATTGAGATTCAAATTCCTAACATTTTCCTCGATGTTGTAATAATTAATTCACCAGTTGATAAGCTAGGTGGATGCTGCCAAGTTTTAGCTACATATCATATCACCATTTTGTTAATAGTATTAACGACAAAGATTTCGAAGATTGCCCGGCGGGACCTTAGGATAGTTATCACCATTTTTGTTAATAGTATCATATCACCATTTTTCAAAAAAAAATCATAGGTGAATGTATATATCATATAACCAAATAGTTATCAAACGGGACCTTAGGATTGAGATTCGAATTCCTAATCTTTTGCTCGATGTTATAATAATTAATTCATGCAAATGAGAAAAAAAAAACATATTGATTTGGGGTCTAAATTAAATTTATGATTGTGTATATATAAGAACACAAATTGGTATGTATTTTATGTGGGTGCAGAAAGACACATGGAGTGAAGAGGAAGACATAATACTAATTGAAGCCCACAAAGACATCGGAAACAAATGGGCGGAGATTGCCCGGCGGCTGCCCGGACGAACTGAAAACACCATAAAAAACCACTGGAACGCCACAAAACGCCGCCAAAATTCCAAGAAGCTCAAAGGAAAAGACCTTGATTCCAATTCCAACGCCTCAATCCTTCAAAACTACATCAAAACCGTCACCGCCGGAAACCGTCAAATCTCCGATTCCCTGCCGCAGCTGGTGGATAGCCTCAGCCCTGCGGCGGAGAACGGCGGTGGGTTCTGGTTCGGGTTTGGGTCCGGATCTGCGTCCGGATCCGGATCCGGGTCCGAGCTGGAGTGCTTGAATTTGAATCTGACGCAGAGTGATGAGATGAAATCGGAGATGGATCTGCTGGAGCTGATTTGTCAGGGAAATCTTTGATATATATCATCGTTATACATTATATAATATATAATATCATAATAATTAGGGTTTAAACTGCAGAAACTCAAAACTCAAGCCACCATGGAAGCTTCTTTTCTTTTTTAGGATTTCATTTTCGAATTTTATTTCGAAAAATGGTTATTTCACAGGATATGGATCATCATTTTTATGTTTAATTCTCATTCTCGTGTTGGATGAGATTCAAAATGCGGTGGACGAGAAACCCGGGTCGAGTTTATGTTTCGTATGTTAACTTGTTTATCCCAAATTTTAAATTTGGGAGGATTCGAATCTTTGATCTCTTGTTCAAAGAATGTGTTGTTATGTAGTTGAGCTATGCTCATGTTGACCTTCTATGTCTATTTTTTTATTTTGGCTTACTTTTAAATATTGATGTTACCTATATTAATCTGTTTAAATTAGAACAAAATACACTTTTGGTTCCTATTTTGTGTACATTTGGCTTTGATAACCATATAGTTTTTATTTTTTATTTTTTAAAATTAAGACTATAAACTCTAAACCTTAAACCCTAAACTTTAAGGTCCAATAATCATTTGGTTTTAAGTTTTTGGTTTTTGAAAAATAAGCCTATAAATACTACTTCCAACTTATAACTTATTTTGTTTTGTTAACTCATTTCTATCCATATTTTAAAAAATCAAGTCAATTTTGAAAACTAAAAAAATTAGCTTTCAAAAAACTAGTTTTGTTTTAACCCAACAAGTGTACACTTTGCCAATCAAGATCTCGATCACATATTCATTCACTGCAATCTTTTACAAAACATTTGGAACAAGCTGAGAGTCATTTCGCTAGAGTGATCCATTTAGACAAAGTTGAAGATCTTTGTGCCTTTGTTTTGAGCTTCAATTGCTCTTCACACAAGAACATTCTCATCCACAATATTTTGGTGGCCTCTCTTTGGAATATTTGGAGAGAAAGAAACAATCGAATTTTCAATAACTATGTTCGAAGCCTTCAGTCGATTTGGGATGATATTATTGTGCTAGCGGCCTCTTGGTCTAAAAAATCTCCTCTCTTCTCTAGCTACGATATTTCCAATATCGCTTTGAACTAGATAGCGTTCATGTATTTGGGCTTCGGCTCTGGTATATGTTTCTCACATACTAATGAAATATCATTTAAAAAAAAAAAAAAACTAGTTTTGTTTTTAAAATTTGGCTAAGAATTCATATATTTCTCTAAGAAAAGTGAAATACATAGTAAAAAAAATTAGGAGAAAACAAGCTTAAATTTAAAAAATAAAAAAATAAAAACGAAATGGTTATTAAACGGGTCTAAATTACTCTATCTTTGAGTTCATTTGTTGTGTTATTACCTTTAGAAATGTTTTCAAAATCAAGTTAAGTTGTGAAAACTAAAAAGTAAATAACTTTTAAAAACTTGTTTTTTCTAAAAATGAAGTACAATTTTCAAAAATAAAAAATAAAAAACAAAAACTGTTATCAAAGGCCTTAGTTATTGAAGATTGGAAAATGAGTCTAAATGGTGATGAACTTTATATATTTTAGCTTTAGCTCGCAGAAAAAGATGACAAATTAAGGCAGTTAAATAGTTGATTATACTTTGCGCAGTTCATGTAACTAAAAAATAGAAGGTCAAATTCAACAAGAGTACAAAATTCAAACCCTAAAAAGAAATTCAAATCCATCAGAAAACAACAGCTCTTTGAAACACTAATCCCAGAATTAGATTAAATCACAAGTGATTAACATGACAAACAAAATAATCTTAATTAAATGAAACAAGAGGAGAGTACGCATGCAGCCTAATCTTCATCTCTGAAAGATCTTAATGAATTCAGAAGACAAAAGGATTAGAATCTGTGTTAGTGTTCTTAATACCCTTGCATTTGATGATCTGACCTTGACATTACTGCTTCAAGAGAATTGAAAAGAAATTAAATTTTAGATTTGAACCAACAACAGAGAGAGCATAGAAGAGAGAGACAACTAGTAGTAATTTTGTGTCAAAGTGAGCATAGTTCAACGGTAATCAACATGTAGTACTATTTCTCTTGATGTCGGAGGTTTAAATTTTCATACTCAATGTTGTACTAAAAAAAGAAGTATAGTAGTGATTTAATTTGTATATGACAAAGTGATTTTAACCATTTTTTTTTTTGAAACAATATTTTAATTAATGCGAGGATTGAATCTATGACCTCTCAATCAAAGTCACAATCTTATGTCAATTACGTGGCAAATTTGTTCAAAATAAGCATGAAAATGGATTTGAAACCAAGACTAAAGAGAAAAAAATTTGGGTGGTAATTATGCATTTAAATTTCTGGCTCGTGCGTGATTTTTTACCAATCAACCACCACTCTATGCTATCTATGTGATGCGCTCACTCACTCGTTGCACCAAATGGTTGTTTGATAATTTTTTTGAAAATTTTTCCTAAGATAGAATTGAGCCCCCACTCTCTACTATCTCTAGGGCAAAATCGACTTACAATTTTAGGTTTTCGTAACTTTTTTTTTAGTACAAGACGAGTTTTCATGATTTTTTTTTTTTTTTTTTTTTTTTGACAACATGTGGGGTAGGGGATTGAACCTAGGACCTCTTGGGTCACTAGACGATAATCATGTAATTGAACTATGCTTTTGTTGGCTTTTTCTTTTTTTTTCGAGAATGTTTTCATAATTTTTTTTTCAAATGTATTTAATTAATGCCGGGTGGGGATCGAACTTGTGACCTCTCAGCACTGTTTCATAACTTCCTACCTTATATTCTTCTGTTTTTTTTTAAATACACCCTGAATTGGTTACCGTTACAGGTATAATTTGTCTTGGTTAATTATAATAATTTTTAAAATTAATTAGCTTCTAACCAATTTTTGGTAAGGCAATAAATAGCCTCACCTCTTAGATTGTATACGGCAAGCAAACGCGTTTTTAAATTTGATTGAAATAATTTAGATAGCTTTTCTCTAATTTTCTCTAATGTTGATGTTTTCAAAATTCAAATAACTTATTCGGAATTGCAAATTAAAATCGGAAAATGTATAGAAAGTTTCTTACTACATTTTTTCCCCAATAATATTACATCATACGTCTTTGCATGGTCGAGTCCTTTTGTGATCTGATCCTTAGCTACCATAGAGCCTCTCACAAGCACATTCTTTGCCACAATATTATGATTGCTCTTCTTTGGACGGTTTGGAAAGAAAGAAATGAAAGAATATTCAACGATAGGGCTCATAGCCCCCGATCAATCTGTGATGGCATCATTATTGTTACGGGGGCTTCTTAATCTAAAAAGTCTAATATTTTCTTCAACTATGACACTTCCAATGGTGCTCTTAAGTGGGAGGTTTTTATGTAAGAATTTATTTTTCTAGCATTTGTATGTTTCTCACATACTCAATAAAGTATCATCTTTAAAATATATTACATCATAAATTCTTTGCAAGACAGAGACACGAGTTGCTCAAAGTATAGGTGTTCTTTGGCGGCACAGGTTATTTGTAGTCGGCGCATTTGACGGTACGAGTTGCTTGTAGTGGGTGTTCTTTGGCAACACATGTTTCTTTGCAATTAACGTGCTTTGGCGACACAAGTTGCTCAAAGTATAGGTGTTCTTTGGGGGCTGCTGACAGTAGGCGTGTGTTTTACGCCCAAAGCATTTTTAGGGTTCGAGTGATTCTAATTCTATGCCAGGGTTTAAATTGTACGGGCTATGAGCGTGAACGTAAATTTGATATAGTGAAGTTCTTTCCATTGGAATGTGCCCGACATAGGTGTATACCGTTACCAATTGTTGTCTCATTTACTTTCTGCAATTGCTTATTTTATACGCACGTTAGTTTAATTTAGTAATTCATAATTGAATGGAATGTATCACATAAATTGATATAGCATAATATGTGACATATGTAGTCTAATTAGTAATTTAACGTCGTTTTGCACTAACTGTCATTGTTTGAACCACCATCAAAACCATAGTGCAAAACAACGATGTTCGGATGCCGTTTTTTAAAATTCATTTGTCCAAACTACGTCGTTTTGAACCGTCATTAGCTATGTGCGGCGTCATTTTGGCTAAGTAATTCTTAACTCCGTGCGGCGTCAGAACTTCACGAGACCTGTTTAACCCATCGACTTCTTTTTCAGCCCTATAAAATTTCCATCTCCTCCTTCGTGTGCAACACAACAAATAGACGACAACAGTGACGACAGTAGACGGGGACAATCAACATTGGTGGTCCCGACGCAAACGACAAAGGTTATTTCCTCTTTCCTCCTCACCGTAGCGACGACAAACGACACTTTATACCAACAACATCGTTCTAAAGGTTTGTTGAATTGATCGTTTTCTTTGATTATTGTATTCTGAAATTCGTGAGATATAGTCGTGAGATATAGTGTGTCATTTTCTTGAATCCTGTTTTTTGGTTAGTTTTTGTGCTGAATATCATTGTATATTAAAGAACAGCCATCTAAGGTCGAATTTGTTGTAGCGTATACTTATTCGAACCATAAAAAAGCTACGACAAGATTCAAAAATACATGATCACTAATTCTAGTCATATAATAAACTCTTGTTGTATGTTACATATATGGTTAGTACTCTTCCTTTTTTCCACGCAATTTAAAGGACAAAAAATTATTCAATGAAACCGTTATAATGTGACTCTCTCTTAATACCTGTTAGATGTGAATTTGAAAATATGCAGGTCTCCTACTAACCACCGGATACAAATTCGAGATACTTTTACCGTTTCTCTCTCATATATCCAACGGTGAAAAACTGTCAATCACATTGTGGCGGACTTCTCGAATAATTTCTCCAATTTAAAGGGACTTGAGCTCTGGCTTAATGCGCTTTGCCCTTGAATACAAGAAAACTCCCATCAGAGCTATGCCAGTTCCTGCAACAGTGCAACCAAAGTTTTTTTAAAATGTTTTATAGATTAACCTTTCAATACTATTTAGTTTTATCTTTCATGGAGTTTCTCCAATGCTGTTTTCTATTACATTACAATAGAGAATGGTAAAAATCACCCCGGATTGTTACAATCAATCTTTTAAACCTACGAAATTACGAAATTGTTACACTTATGTTTTTAAATATTATAAATTACACCAACCACCCGAACAGATTATTAAAACTTTTCAAAATACAATAATAATAAAGATTGTTATTGATATATATCACTGATATATCTCCTAGTAATTATTGAGATATTATATTATATTCTTTATATTTAACGAAATTTAAAGAGAAAAGGTTATTCTCTTGATTATATATGTATTTGCATTCACGATTAAATGAGAAAAAGATAGAAGGAGATTCCTGAGTTTTTGTCACTTGTTCAAAGTTCAAGCCATTGGTTTTGTTTTAAAAACTGTATGAAAAGATTATCTTGTCAGATAGATAAGTGTTTTCCACATGAAGAAAGTAGAATAAATGAAGTACGAGGATTTGAACCTTCAACTTCAAGAGGTAGTACATGTCAATTACCGTTGAAATATGCTTACTTTGGCCTATTTTTTATTTGTAAAAACGAAAAATCATTTTTGAACACAAATTTCAAACAGATCTTTTTTTTAACCAATCTCAAAAAGGGGTATGAGAAAAATACCTATGGCGTTTAGAGGTGAGACAGGTGTTTGGAAGAAAATAACTGAGGACACTATAACCACCACACGCTTCAGAGAATTTCCTACTGCATGTGTAACTGGTGAAATTTCCTGTAGTATTGAATATGAAACCTGCCCACCAAAAAACCAAAAAAAGTTGTAACAAATTGATTAATGGGTCTACTTAAGAGTGCTTTATGAAAAAGTTATACTAACCTGCTGATAACTATGAAAACAGATGCCAGAAAGAAGCAACTTAATGCATAGCTCTCTAACATTCAACCCTTGATTTGCCTGAAATTAAGAAGATAATTAGAGACAGGCCCATCAATCCCAATGTTATAAACTGTAATTAATGAAGCATAGAAACTATTTTAATGTATATTTCCATCACTTACAGCTAATTGCAGGTATGAAAGACTAAATTTAGTGCCTTCAAGGAGAAGAACCGAGGGAATCAGCAGGATAAACGAAATGATGGTAATTACAGAGAAGAGATTGACATTGTCCAATGCCTGCTCAAGAGCCAATAAAGACATTCAACTTCAACAATAGAAATTAGAAATTGTAAAGGTTCTGTAAACAGCCAAGTTTTGTGTCTGTAAAGAATAGAAAGTTCGTACCTCTTTGTGGACCATGAACTTTTTGCTGAAGATATTACGTGATTGATTCGTAAGATTTGAAGCCATGGCACTGCTGAAGCCAATCCTGTAACCAAAGTTTGATGATATGTAGCCCAAAATGAGAGGCTTTTTACATATTGTATTAAGTTAATACTTCTCGCCAATCCGAACATTGCTTAGTGGATAAGACATTGATTACTATCTCAAAGGTCGATGGTTCAATCCTCACTCCCACAATTGTTAAACTAAAAAAAAGCTAATAATTATCTACGTAAGGGTGTTTATGGCTCGATTTGATTTGTTATCGAATCAAATTGTGAGGACCAATTTGTTGTGGGTATACAATCGAACCAAACTAAAAAAAACTTTTTTTTGTTCTTCTTTTCTTTTCGTGAGTGTTTGGGTCAACTTGTGCACACTTCGACTAATCTCACGGGACAACCACCTAACCTTACAACATGGTGCTAAGGAAATTCATAGGATATTAAATCTTAAGTAGTTGGTTACCACAACTTGAACTCATTTCTTCTAAGCCCTTTATTATAAAAACAAAATCTATTTTGAATTGATATTCTTGATTATTTGGATATTGTATGCAGTGAAAACAAGTAATATGAGGTGTGATCTTACCAATTAAATGAGGATTCAGTAAAAGATGCGAGTGCCACTCCTCCTACAACGGGCACGAGAGATAAAACAACCCAAAATGTGGGCCTCTGCATATGGATGCAGCAGAAAAGTCGATCAATTTATTGACAGATTCTATATGCTAATGTATTTGACTTGTTAATCACCAATCTCAACCCGTTTCCTAAATCTGTTTTTTCATAGTTTATTTTCCTGAATGAATTATTTATAAGAATAATTGAAGTTACTTCAGACACACACAGTTCATCAATCTAAACAGAGGAAGAACTTGTGATACCAATAATGTTATATTGTTCACTTCAGACTTAAATCCAGGTCGATTCACTTTTTAGTTTCACCTAAAAGACTTCTTCCTAATAGAAATGTTCTTATTTAGGATGAATCTTTTCCACTTCCAGTCGAGGTGAGAATGTTCGCAGTATAATTTTAGAAGTTTCGGCGATTGGACTACGATACGTTTAATCATTTATTCAATATTTAATATGTTCTATTTCTCTGATTAACATGTAGATTCCAATATTAGTATGATCTATATAAGGCCAACTTGAACATTAAAGCAATAAACAAAAGTGGAATATTGAAGTTCAGGTACCTCAGACAAAAACAAAGCAGAGAGCAGGACAGTGAAAAATGGCTCCATTGCTTTGATGGTGTGAGTGAATGAAACAGCAACTCTACCAAGACTCACATTGGTTAATATGTTTCCCATTGTGTGTGCTACAGCCAGCGGAAGAATGACACCAAACTGAATTAGAAAAAAACACACCCAAATATTAGAGATCAAAACATATATTTAGAAAGCGGTAATTATATATTAAATATTTGAACTTCTCTAAGAAAAACATGATATAATTAGAAAGCTTATTAGAAAGGGGATTAAAGGTAATACCTGGGATCGATTGATTTTGGGTCTGGGATGAAAATTAAGAGCCCACATTAAGGTTACTATCACTGTCCCACAGCCCAACTGAAAAGCTGTGACCGTAGTTGGAAAGGGAAAGGCTTTCAGAACCTACACATAACACATTACAGTATTCTTAGCTAAATTTGAAAAATAAAAAGTAAAGTTCTAAAATTACTTCTTTTTTTTTTTTAAAAATGGATTAAGTTTTCAAAAACTATATACTAAAAAGAATTTTCCTAGCATGATCTATGGTGTATGATATATATATATATATATATATATATATATATGAGTTTAGAGCAGCAAACAATAAATAATAGTGCCATCTGATTTTTCTTCGTGACTTACCCATCTTATACTCAAAAAAAAAAAAAACCTACCTATCTTAGTTTTTCTTCTCTTTTTGTCCCTATATAGTAACTATTTAAGCCAACATGAGCATAGCTCAACCGGCATAATGTATGAACTATGAGCGAGATGTCTCAAGTTCGAATCCCCCTCCCTACATGTTATCAAAAAAAAAATATAGTAACTATTTAATAAAAATATTATTTTGAATGTTTGACTACTGTATTTAGTTGCTAAAAAAAATTGTCCAATATTAAATAAGTGAATCAAAATCCAGTAAAATAGAAAATGGGATAAAACCATTCATTTAAGTTTGGGAAAATTGTACAAATCACTTATTATTACAATTGTACACGTAAATTTTTAATTATAAAAATTAAACCCTGAAGCTTACATAATTGGAAAATTTGAGGTATGCAGTTAACTTTAAGTTAAGAATTCATTGCTTAATAAATTATAATTCTATTATTTATTATATATCTTATATTATATATATAATTTTTCAACTTGTGTGATGTTGTTTTCATGAATAGATAAGGTGTATAAAAATATCTTATAGGATACAGCAAAGCAATGACAAAGACACATTTTGAAAAGATTTGTCTAATTTTAGATAACACAGATAATGACTCTTTCAACAAATTTGCCAATCAAAGATTCAAACTAAGTCAACGATAAAATCCAATTTTTCTAAAAGTTTGAAAGATTAATTTTTTCAATTCTTTTTTTTTTTTTTTTGAGTAACTACAATTTAAAATTTGTTAGTGCAATAATAACAACTCGGATAATTCATGTGCAGCTTTACAATTCGTCCATTTACGTTTTTTTTTTTTAGTTTAAAATAACATTTTGATTTGTGTACTATAGATTTCGTTCTATTTTAGTTTTTGTAAAAATTGGTATCGTTAAATTTTATAAAAATATTTAGTATCGATTAACCTTTCTTCTGTAATTTTTGTAAATATATGTTGACATAGGGACTGTTTGAGATATTGAGTGAGTTATTATAGTCTTTGGATTTGGATTATAATATTTGTAAATAGTAAATACTATTGAAGTTCTTTATTGACAGTAAATTGACCGTAAATTATAATAGTTGGTGGTCGAACGTAGACTGGAGTCAACTCAACTCTAAGTTGGTATTTACGTTTGTCCATGAAAATTATTTTTAACAAATATAGATAAAAACAAACTTTCAACTCATATGAATGACAAAATTATAAAGTTTATTGAAAGTACAAATAGTTAAATCAACATTTAAAAGTACCAATACTAAAATCTGATGAAACTCCAAATAAAAAACTAAAATGATATTTTAACATTTTTTTTTTTCTTTTTTCCCTCATTTGCTTGAGTTCACATATTTTTATTTTAAAATAGAACATTATAATATTTTATTTTATTTTTAGAGAAAGAGAACATTATAATACTTCATATATTAGATAAGACAAACTTTCAACTCATATGAATGATAAATTATAAACTTTAATGAAAGTACAAATAGTTAAATGAACATTTAAAAGTACCAATACTAAAATCTGATTTTGTAAACTCCAAATACAAAACTAAAATGATATTTTAAGATTTTGTTTTTCTTTTTTCGCTCATTTGCTTTACAAGGAGTAGAGTTCACATATTTTTATTTTAAAATAGAACATTATAATATTTTATTTTTATTTTTTTCGAGAAAGAGAACATTATAAACTTCAAATATTTTGAAAGAAAAAACTAATTAAAAAAAAAAAACTCAGAAATTTTGAATCATTGATTCAAATGGAGAATCAGAAGAAGAACAGAGCAAAAGAGAGAGGAAAACCTGTTTGTTGAAAATGTTGTAGTAGATATTCAAAAGGTACCAAACACCAAACATTGCACCAAGCCGCAGATTGTTAATGAAATCGACGGATTCCACAGCCTCGCCAGCGCTCTCCGGCACGGAAGCTGCCATTAGGGTGAATTTCTCGAGCCTCCGACTGAATCCGGGAGAAGAAACAGAGATCGAGAATGAACGGCGGCATGAGATCAGTGTGTGAGAACGGAGCGGAATAATGTGCGAAAAGTTAGGGCTTCGAATTCGGCATGGAAGTAGAGGCAATGAAATGACATTAGCCCTAGCCCTAGCAGTAGCATTTGGGGAAAAAGACATAGCCAGATCCAATACAGCGTTCTGCATCGCTCTCGAAGGCCAACAACTCCTACAGAGAGAGTAGAAGTAGAAGAAGAAGAAGAAGAAGACGAGACGTCGTCGTTTATGACATGTGAAACACGTGATTCACGACGGCGGGTGGCGGAGAGTGGATGTTGAGATGAATTGAGAGTGAGGTAGAAGGAAGAAGGATGTGGATTTCGGCCATGGAAATTATGTGGAGTGAGATTGTGATGCAGAGGGAATTTTGGCGCCATTAATTTTCTGGTGCAGATGTATATAAGGCCCAGACTGGACTGGACCACCCAACAGGATAATTTTGTTACTGTGTGTTCAAACTTTGAATGGACCCCTCTCATAACATCTGCTCGGATGTATATTCTTATTTTTTTTATTAATGCCAATCTTCAATAATATCACATTTACAATTAATTGAGCTAATTTTTACTCTAACCTTATAAATCATTTTTAGTTTCTTGCTCCTATATCCAAAGAGTGAATGGTCCCTCTATTAAATATATTATTTTTTAAACTATTTCGTTGTCGTTCATTTAAAGACAGTGATATGAAAAAATTTCATGTCATCAATGTACTAGAAATTCTCCCTTGTTTGGTAGGCAACCCGAATTTGCAATCGGGTAACCAGTAACCAGAAGAATGTGCAACATGAAAAATGTCTAATATTTTTTTCTTTTAATTATGTCTAAACTATATATTTAGTAAGTCAATTTACAACCAAATGGACAAGCCTACCCTTCCACAATTTCCACTAAGTTTGAGAAAGAAAAAAAAATATTTAAAAATATAAAATGTTGGGAGGAGAGAGAAAGAAGTTTTGGACGTTGATCTAAGAGAGATGTTAAAAATTGTAAAATTGGATTCCCAAATAATTAAGAAACGAGTCTATATAACTGATGAAGTAATACAGCCACAGACGAAGCCATCAGTAGCCGTGTGTGCATGCCTACCCACAGAGTAATAAAGGGAAGGCAGATGGTCGGCCAACCACTTACCGTGAGCATTTCCAATGAATTTGAAATAATTACATTTAGAGGCTGAATGGGGAAAATCTGAAACACGGACCCAGTATGTGACTTATTCTAAACCCTCACCGATAAATATAAACACAAAAACCTGGGAGACCGAGTATGTTTACCTTAGGACCGGATATGTATACCTGATGAACACACAAAAATCTAGGAGACCAAGTATGTATACCTGAGGAAGTAATACATCCAACGAATAATCCACCACTGGAGGTGTGTGCATGCTACACACAAAGTAATAAAGAGGCAAGTAGATGGTCGACCAACAACTTAAAAGAGTGAATGCTCGATTTTTAAATTCATGAACGTTTCCCAATAATTCAAAATAATTTCATTTAAGGGCTCAAGGGGAAAAATCTGCAACACGCCACCGAAAACGAATTGTTCCTCAGAATTTGTGTGTTGAGTAGGCAATTTGGTGAGGCTTAAAGGCATTCAATTCGACGACATTCTTCCCCGAAAACGCATACAATGAGCTCTAGAGGCTTACAAGCATTTCATTCGACCTAGAGGCTTACAGACATCCTTCCCCGAAAACGCATACAAGAGACTTACATGCATTACCTTCGACGACATCCTTCATCGTAAACACCACGCATTCGACGACAAAGTTCGACCTAGAGTCTTGCAGGCATTCCGTTCTACAAGAAAACGACAGATTGCCTTAATTTGGTAAGCATTGTTCCTCTCTCGCTGTTTTTTGAACAAACAAGTAAAAGGGTAGTGTTGGTTTAAGTATGGGGGTTTCGGGTTAGTAATCTAGGGTTTTAGCTTGCGGGAGCTGGCCATTTTTTTTTTTTGAAACGGGTGATTTGTTTGAATTAAGAGTGCACGGTTAGCTCCAAGATTTCTAATATTTTGAATAATATGTGGTGATCCCATTTTTTTAGGGATTCGATTGAACTCGCGATGTGTCCAACTGTATGTGTTCCAATTATATACACCCTCACCGAATATATCCTTTTTTGCAACGATATTTTAATTAAAGCGAGGATTGAACTCATGACCTCTTAGTCACGGGTACAACCTTATGTCAATTGAGCTATACTCGATTTGACCCCAAGCGTATATATAGTGTGTGCGACGACTTTACTCAAAGGAACACATAGAAATACAAAATGCCAGAAATTACTTAACAACACCTCACCAAATAAACTATTAGACATTTTCCATTAAGCGTAATTATTTGTAGATATTCCTCTTAATTCCCCATTTGCAATCCGAATTCTGTTTTAAAATTTTAAGAGGTTAGGAACCAACATCAAGAAATACATATAACATTGGGTAAAAAAATAGAAGCTAGAAGTTTTTCAGGAGGAGTGTTCCTTTCAAAAAAAATACTTTGATATGTTTTTACAAAAGTCAAAAATCACTAGTTTTGATTAGTTTTTACATAAAGAAAAAAAGTTTCTTCTACACATTAAAAAATTGGGAACTTTACACTTTTTAGATGAATAGAACATGCTAAAAAGGAAGGAAGAAATAACTTGCTTGGTCAATATATATATAAAGAAAAAACATAAAGAAAAAAAAAACAGGCTAGAGGAAATCCGGGACATTTATCATAGATGCAAAGGAAAGTTATCTTATTTCTACAAACAACTGAAGTTCCACGCGAACTAAAGCACATCTAGGAAACCAGAAGTAGAACGTTTATATAACATAACTCAAGACTCCTAGGCAGAAACTTTGGCAATTGCTCCTGCTTCAGTCAGAAGTGGAATCAGCCCCCCTTTACCACTGAGTGCTACTGTTGCTGCCAACCACAACAAAAAGCAATTTTTAGTAAAAGAAACTAGAAAATAAAATATTTATTAGGCCCCCCTTTAATAACCTTTTGCTTTTTTATTTTTGAAAATTAAGTTTATAAATAGAGTTTCAACCCTGAATTCTGTTTTCTAAACATGTTTTCAAAATCCAATGCAAAAACTTGTTTTTGCTTTTGAAAATTGACTAAGAATTCAAATGTTTCTAAAACTATAATTCTCAAAAACCAAATGGGTATCAAACGTGGCCTTAAATAAATGCATTACCATGTAATACTCTCACACAGGAATACAGAAAAGAGATGAGGCAAAAACTTTGTCAATGGTTATCAAACGTGGCCTTAAATAAAGTATTTTTAAGCACATAGAAAGTGATTACAAACCGGCTCTAATAATCGACATCAAGTTGAGAGGGTAGTAAATATTTACCATCGCAGCCACCAATGTGCTTCCCACCAATGAACACATTGGGCACGGTCCGCTGTCCAGTCCACTCAGCAAGTGCTGCTTGTATATCTTTTCCATCACCTTTAAAATCAATTTAATCCAATTAATCAACCGTCAAATTGTACACTGTACATGATTTAGAAAGCTTCCAAAGCATATAAAATTGATGATCATCTCCGAATTGAGCTCATCCTGCTCAGTGCTGAAAGGGTAGAAAACTCAAGGACATGCGAGTCAAGAATCCAATCTTGCAATAAAAGAAAAATCACTCTTAAAGATGCCAAAGGATTAGGATGGTCCAGTTGAATTTAATCAAATATTAGCCTTTTTGCTGCCTAAGAAAATAAAGTCCAGATTGTACTTTACCTTTACATAGAAAGGTTACAAACAAATACTGGAAATAAATTCAAGATTCCATTCCGAAATCGCCAACAGTTGATTCTTGACAACAATGAATAGTTAAAAAAGTTTTTGTTCTCCTTTTGAAAAGTTCCCTCATCTTAAAGAATTAGAGCAAGAACATGCATCGCCAACAAATGCTCTGTGCAAGTCATCAAACATTATTCAATATTCCATTTGAACACTTTGGAGCATGAATCGCCAACAGTTGATTATGACAACAATGAATAGTTGAAAAGCTTTTGTTCTCCCTTTGAAAAGTTTCCTCATCTTAAAGAATTAGACCAAGAACATGCATCGAAAGATGGATCTCAAACTAGTGAAATTACAAAATCCAAATACAAAAGAATCGGGGGAAATAGCTCGTAAATCCAAGTACAGCAGCAAATAAAGGGAATCGAAATACATAATACAAAGTCAATCAATCAAGATTCCATTAATTCCACAAAGCTACAAAAAAACAACAAAATTGTCACTAAACCTAAATCCGCAGCAACAAAACGCAGAACACAGAAAGTACAGTAACACGATTCATCGATAACCAAACAGATTGCAGACATGTACGCAAGATGAGATTAAAAAATCAAACGCAAAGAATTCAAACGAAGAAACGTAGAGTACACACGTACTTTGAGTATCCAATTCAACAGCCTTAAAACTAGCTCCCAAACTAGTTAACAGTTTCTTCACCTGGACGCAGTACGGACAGGTGGTCTTGCTGTGATTTGAAACAGAACAACATCAGAATCCATTTTGCAACAGTAAAGATCGATTCGCAAACAGGAGAAATAGATTAATGAAAAGAGAAACGCAAAGATCAAGAGAGAAACCTGAAGACGGCGACGGGATTGGAAGCGACGATCTGCTTAGCCTTCTCCGACGCCATTGTCGACGATTTGCAACCCTAACGATGCGAGCTCTGAAGGAAATGAGAGAGACAAAGAAAGGAAGAAACAAACTCAAAATAAAAATGAAGAAATGATTGGAAATGGATGCTACTTGACTTATGAGAGGATCCAAATAAATAAATAAATAAATATTGCACGTGCTGATCGTGTGAGAAATTAAAAAAAAAAATACTTTTTACTATGGAATATCTAGATGGCATGGGAATGGGCGTTGGGTGTGTTTTAAGAAATTATATAAATATAACCAAAATCAGCCTCATTCCGACGTATGTATGTTTTTTTATGATCAAGAGGTTGCGAATTTTCCCACCCACCCAATGTACTAAAAAAACAAAAAAAAATTATATAAATATCTATAATTTGAGAAATTGTTTTTTTCATAATTTATATTAAATCTATGTTTAGTTTGTAACCACAATTAATTTTCATTAAATTGAGTATTTTTCTAAATCTGGTACCAAATATATATTTGAAAACTTAAAATACAACTTTATTTTGTTTTTCGATTTTTGTCTTATCATCAACCAAACGACCCTTAGTTCCAAAAAAATATCCTTAAACTATAAAAAAATAAATGAATAAAATATTTTTCACTAAAATAAAAGATGAAAATTGATGTGACATTTGAGGTGTAAAAATGAGGAAGCGTACATGATATTATTTACCATTATTTTACCATTATTAAGATCGTTATTACCATTAAAATTTCATATATGTGAATGATGTTGTAAATGATGTTACGTGTGCCTTCCAATTTGAATTTTTGGAACAAATTTAAAAGTTTAAAGTAACATGAATTTTTTCATTCTTAAGAGTTAAAACATAATTGAAACTCACCCAAAGTTTAGGGGTATTATATATAATTTAATCGTCGGCATATGTTGACTTGCAATCTCACTCGAGTAATTCGCCTTAAATGATGTCGACTCAAATTCAAGTTAATTATATTACTCAATAAATGTCATGGTTATAAAATATTAAAGTAAAGCTAAAAGGAATTTTTTTAGTGAAAACAAAATCTATATATTGCAAAAATTTAACCCGTTCCAAGTGTGCTAAAAATTAAAATAATATAGAAATATATAATGCAAGATTCGAAGTCCGGAAAGCATATATGCAGTCTGCACACGGCCAAACCAACAAACCAAGTATAAATTTCTTGTCAAACCGAGCATAACTCAATTGGCATACGAAACGAAGTTGTAGTTTCTTAAATTTGGTTAAAATGTTACTTCAAATTTGGAAAAAAAAAATGCGAATAATTATCAAACAAATCTATTTTTTAAAAAATAAAAAATAAAAAACAAAAATATTAAAAGAAACTATGTACTACATTTGAGAGCTAGTTAGCATTTGTGATGTGTATTGAAGATCATTATTCAATGTACCTTATTTATATTGTAATTGTGAAGTGTATTGAAGATCATTATTCAATGTACCTCATTTATATTGCAATTGTGATGTACAGTGTATTGAAGATCATTGTTCTATGTACCTCATTTATTTATTACAAGGAAATGACAGACCATTTCACAATTGATTCAATTAATTGTATTTGTCCCCATATTTAGGATATATTCTTTTAACAAAATAGATAAGAAAGAAGACTAGCACGCCTAATTAGAACTTCAAATTAATTTGACTTCCTTAATCACTCTCTCACAAGGATATTTCAAACATATATTCTCTTCTAATCAAATTAAACTGCTCCCAGATTTTGAAATACGATCCTAATATGGAAGTGAATTTCCTCCACCCCGCCTACCAACTTTGTCTTTTTTTTTTTTATATAGAGAATCTAGATCTTTTTCAAACAAAAAAAAAATAACTCAATAAAGTTTCATAACTGAATATAAAAATGTCACATAATGCAAATTGATATGTTATACAACCTCATCAATTTTATTCTCATATAGATATGACATAAACATTAGCTAATTGCATTTAGCAAATGTAAACGCTAAATGTTAATACATTACATCCAAATTATTTTTAAGTATAAAAAATTAAAATGACCAGAATCGATGCAAGAAATTATTTAAGGAAAAAAAAATCCGACCAAAAATGTAATTTATGAAAATCCCAAGGGTCTCCAAAATCGAGTAGGGGGACGGTAATCCATTGAATGCCTCTTCTAAATCATCGGATTCAGATGCCCGAGTATCTCACATTTCTATAATGAAAACGAACATGAGAATCTAGAAACTCACCTTCCTGCAATATAAACGGCTCAAGAGACCTGTAACAAGAGATGAAAGGCTCTTAAGAAGGACCTATGAATCTATGATGGGGTCTCTTTGATAATACAAGACATGATCTCCGTATTTTTGTTTAAGGGGAGTTTCTAATGTTTAAGCCATATTTTAGCCCTTAATTAATATTTCCATCAAATTATTTCCTAACATGCTTATATACCTATGAGTGTTTGGGTCAACTTGCACGCACTCGACTATTTACACAAGACACATGTCTGATCCTACTATATTTGGTTGCCAAGATAACTTATAAGATATTAAACCTTAGGTAAGTGACCACCATGAATCCATTCGCTCTAAGCCTTTTATTATTGACATGACTCTTATCAACCATTAGGTCAATCTATGGTGGTATCTAGTTTCTAGTTCTATTAACATATCTAGAAGAGGAATTGATTAAACATCATAATATAACACCATATACTATCATGGAATTTGACCAACAACGATTCGTTATATTCACAGCTAAATTAACTAGTAATGATCTGCATTCAGCAACAAGTATTCAATTATTTTGAAATGAATATAAGGCAAACCGACTTGTTCGGTGTTAACTATAAAAGTCAAGAATTATGCTAAAATGTATTTCGCCATCACAAAACCAACTTTTTCTTATGTAGAAAAGGTAGTAAAAAATCTTCTCACCTGAAAATCATTTAGTTAACCGTTACAGGAGGTCGATGGAGTTTTGCCACCAGATTCTGTGCTACGGCATCAATAAATTCCTCGGTGTTCAAGTAAAACTCCCTTGATACCCTGCAAGAATCGCACACATCTAAATAATTCTAAACTTGAAATATCATAGTGAATGAGATAAAATGTTTAAACTGTTACTTGGGTCCGTGTATCAATAAGGCAAGATCTTTTGTCATTTTCCCGGATTCCACCGTCTCAATGCATGAAGCCTCCAACTTCTGAACAAAATCCACTAACCTCTCGTTTTTATCTAATTTGGCCCTGAAGACATTAAAATACAGCTAAAAATTGTCAGTTTCAAGCCACATTACGAATATGTATCAACCGTGCTTTTTTAGCTCGAGGTGCACTAAAGTCTAAAGCACAATAGCCCTTTGGGGCTTAAGCGCGAGGTGCAAAGAAAAGCGCACCCTTTTCTTGGATGAGGCGCACAAAAGAAAAATGTAAGAAAAATAGTAGGATGAATAATAAGATATACAAAGTTTAAGAAAATAGAGCTTTTAAATGAGAGGATAAGAATATTCATGTGTTTCTTCTTAAAAATTAGAAAAATTAACAAAAGAGAGTAGGAAGTAAAGCACTGAGGCACACACGGGCGCGCACCTCAAATGTATCAAATTATAAAGTTGCAGCAGTTTAGTAAACCGATGGTTGGTTTTGGTGCCTCTAGGGAAGACAGAACTATATATATTCCCTAATCCATATGCTATTTAGAAGGAACAAGAACCAAAATAATATTTTGAACAGCACGCAATATTTTGAACGAAGGAATTTTCAACAGGATTTACATTAACCCCCACCCCAAGAAGGGAAAAAGGAAGAAGAGATTCAACCCGACCTCAAGAACTTTAAACGGATGTTAACTACATTGAAGTATCAAATAATCTAAAAACCTTGAAAGGCCAATATTACATAGCAGTATAACCATGGACACTTAAAAATCATCTGGCCAAAGATACAAATTATACCTGTGCTCAAGCCCCCGTGACCATGCAAAAATAGAAGCAATACTATTTGTACTGGTTTCTTGTCCCTTTTGATGTAACCGGTAGTGCCGTGTTACAGTGCCATGAGCCGCCTCAGCTTCCAACGTCTTTCCATCAGATGACAACTGCAATAAATCTTAACTTTTAAGACGTTTGTTAAGGAAATAAGTCCATGGAGATGAACAACTTCATATTCTCAAGTGTTTAATACCCACCAATACAGATGTCATTAGACCCAAAGAACCGAATCCTGCCAACGGAAACTAAAGCATTCAGACTCAACGCAAACCATAAAGAAAAGAACAAAGATCAATGATATCAACAAAGAATGAAAGAATGAAAGTTGATAGCATTACCCTGTGCAAGTAAATCACTCTGAACGTCCCCATCATAATTTTTGCAAGCCCAAACGTATCCACCTTCACTTTTTACAGCATAGGCTACCATATCATCAATAAGGCGGTGTTCATACCTAAATTCCAATCCAAAATATATTCAGACATAGGCAATAGATTAGGCATAGCATAACTACAGAGAACCATGTAGGTTAAATGCAATGAACCATATCGAATTTTCTTCAAACTTCTGCTTCCACTTCTCCTCATACACTTTTTGAAATATATCTTTAAACCTGCAGGCAATTATTAAAATAAACAATCACTTTGGCAAATTTCTAGGGAACTGACAAGTAGATATCAACAGTACAGGCAACTAGGTACAGGGAACGAAGTAAAAACTACCTGCCATCATATTTCTTGAGAATTGTATTTTTAGTGCTCAAATACAGGGGCCACTTCTTCTCAAAGGCCAGTGACATTGAAGACTCTGCAAATGCTTGAATAGACTACCAATTGCATAGGAACGTATTAAAAGGGTAATTTATGTGATACCAAGAATGAACAAGTTTAAAAAAAAAAAAAAAAACCAACCTCGTCAACATTATACATTGCAAGTGCTATGCCCGGTCCTTTGAAGTCATAAACTTCGAGCTCTCTTGGTGTTTCCCCATTTTCTGGAACTGAATAGAAAATAATAATAAGAGTAGATTTTTTTTTTAAAAATAAAATAAAATTGGGGGGAAAAAACAGTTGTCCCAGAGCAATACGAGAGAATGAGTGAAGAAAATAAATTTATCTCACCAAACACCATTTTAAGCTTTCCAGGCCCTGGGATGATAGTATCAGTGGCACGGTACTGATCACCAAAAGCATGCCTACCAATACATATGGGCTTCTTCCAACCTGTATTTAACCAAGTATTGCATTATGCTTCATAATGAATTACAAGGCAAAAGATTAGACAATGAAAATTACCAGGCACAATTCTCGGGACGTTTTGGCATAAGATAGGCTCTCGGAAAACAGTACCTGCACAAAAAGTAATAGGATAAGTATGAATCTATGATATCCATCCAACACAAATAGAGCTCATAGAAAAGAACTCCAATTGGTATAACCAACAAAAGAATTGTAAATTCCCAAAATCCGACGAAAGGGTGCCTCAACTAGAAGCCAACCATTTGGCTAAGTCCAAAACCTTTACTCGCCCTCTTAGTTTTACAGCCAAAACCCACAGGTTCTTTCTCCACCCAAATTTTCCAATTATAAAACCTTAACCACATGGTAGATTTTCCTTCTTTCTCTTTTTCTAGGTGGTGTTGAGCTCAAATAACACTTGCACTAAATCATCCCTAATACTACAAGGAAAAAATCGTAGCATAATGAATGCACCAAACACTTGTGTCCAACAGATAGCTGCAGAGGTATAATGGAAGAAAAGATGAGACGAATCCTCCATTGGTTTTCACATAGCACATACCAGTTAGGACAGAGCCTAGGTGGGAAACCTTTCCTGAATTTTGAAGCAAAGCATGCGGAAGATCATCTTGCAGCAAAGTCCAAATAAAGAACTTTATCTTTTCTTTTTTACAACATTCGGGGTGGGTGATTCGAACGTCGGACCTTTTGGTCACTAGGTCATACAATATGCCGGTTGAGCTATGTTCATGTTGGCTAAAGAACTTGATCTTCTTAAGAGTACTTAGAGGTAAAATGCCCCCTAGGGGTTTAGGGACCATATTCTAGCATATGATAACTCATCAAGTGAGCAAATTCAGGAAGCCGACAACACCTCAGCTTCAAAAACCAAGATGCCTCTTCTATAGAGTGAAAAATCTAACTTTAATAAACCTCCACATAATGTGTGTACTTGTACTCATTGAAAGTTTACCATCTTTAATTTTCCAAAAAAATTAAGAGAGCGTATTTAGCAAACAAACCATTAAGAATGTTCCTAATTGTGCCATTGGGACTTCTCCACATAGCTTTAAGTCCAAACTCTTTGACTCTGGCCTCATCTGAAAAATGAGACAAGGATCAAAAGAGATCAATAAGAGCTTAAAATTATTGCAAATAATGAGATAAATGATGAAAATCAAACTAGGATGCTCTATGATTCACTGCTTGTAAAATATGGGACTAGCATGGACACAAATGACGAACCTGGAGTGATTGTAGCACACTTTACAGCAACATTGTACCTGCATTCACAAGGTTAGAAGGAGGACCAAAGAACTACTTTTAGTTAAGTAAAAGAACTCAAGAATGTGTACCCCATTATTGAGCAGAGGTTTAGCACTACTTTCTTTTCTAGACCTGACATTAGTGATACTTTCTTCACCAAGAGCTTAACTATTTTTTTTTCCTTTCTCGTTTATTTTAGAAAACATCTCATATAAACATCAACAAGATATAAAGTATGCCAGTCGAGCAGAAACTGGTAGCCATGTTCCCAATTCAATCAATTTCCAGCTGTTTCGTTTACTTCGTGTCTCAGCATTCACTCACAAATATATTACTTATAGTTTGAACAGCTTCCTACCACTTTTGAACATGCGAATAAAAAATGTTGAATCCAAAATAAGGATATCGCAAATATATATAATAGTTGAAATTCTTCCAGCAGAACATATTACATACTTAAGAGTGGCTTCTGCACTCTCTACGGTAACTCTGTCATCAGTGGCGTCCCGATTCAATACCCCCAAGTCATAATACTTTATATCCAAATCCAGAAACGGGAAAATAAGCTACAATGTAATGAAAATAAAATCAGCATCAGAACAAATCATCTTCCTCCAAAAGATTAAAAAAAATAAAAATCAAAACAATTTCGTATAGAAGTAAGTAACCATACTTTCTCTTTTATCATTGTCCATATGATCCTCGTCATTTCATCACCTAATTGTCAAAAAACAAGAAAATCAATCAAGCAGTAACAAGCATGAATTCAATAATCATAACAAGTAAAGTTCAAGCTCAAGTTGAAGGAAAGTGAGTTCACTAGGTTTCCAAACTGATTTAACCACTTGAGTTTGATAAGAACGAATTGAGAGGCCAAAAACACGATATCTTACCGTCCATTTCGACAACAGGATTCAAGACGCGAACTCGATCAAAACCAGAAGAAGAAGAAGAAGAAGATGCGTAGCATCGAAGTGAAACAGCAGGGGCGCGAATCGGACAGGGAAGATGATTCCTGAGACGGCGTCCTCCATTGAAGAGAGTGGAGGAGAAATGTAAGGAAGGGTTTTTGAGAGCGACGGATGAAGAAAAGAGTGTAGCACTTGACATGGCGGTTCGAATGAGTCTGGCTTTCATCTCATCGCTGAGGTTTGGGCATTGAGGAACGAAGGAGAATTTATAGGGAAATCTTTTTTTGAAGCTTTCACGAATCCTCCCACAGCTTGTTCCTTTGCAAGCAACTTTCCGGTGCTTCCCTTCTCAAATTTGTTGTTCTTATTTAATTATTTAACACACATTTCAATTATCCAATATCGACCTTTTTTTTTTCAGCATAATTCAGACATAAAATATAACTAATAACAAAAGAGCTTTAATTTTATGATTCTACATTAATTAAATACTTTAATAAAAAAAAACTATATAGGTATATTTTTGGGATTTGTACAGATGACCCTCCCTTACAAGCTTAAGGTTTTTTTTTCTCGATTTTTGAAAATTTATGTTTTTTTTTAACTTCTCGTGATAAATAAGCTCACAAAATCTTGTTGAGCACAATCACGAGGAGACAACTATAGTGACCTCGTGCTCAGCAAAAAGTACGAATGACTTTTCATATGGGAAGACTATTTATCACGAGAAAAGGTAAAAAAAACATCAATTTGAAGCGATGGTAAAAAAATCTTACACTCCCCAACCCACATTATGGAACAACCCACCGGCATATTCTCAATTAATTTTGTTTTTTACTAAATCAATATGATTTATAAATATCTTATAATTATATTTTAATAACAACAAAAATAATACAAACATGTCAGAGTTCGAATCTCTCACCCACTTAAAGTTTTGGATCCGCCATTGCACACAAGGCAGAAAATAAGTCGATTCTAATCCAAGAACTCTAACGTCAGCTGTCACCCTACTGACTTACGCTTCATAGCTTATTTTCTTTGTTTAGTAGGTCCCTTTGTCCCAACAACCAACAAATTAACCGTCGAAACTACGTGAGGAGCAGATGACATTTACCGTGCAAATTTTGGCATCAACAGAAATGTTATCCAACATAATACACGATAATATGTATCAATCATAAATATAATTTATATGCTTTTTTTTTCATATGATTTAAGCTTCATAGCTTATTTTCTTTGTTTCGTAGGTCTCTTTGTCCCAACAACCAACAAATTAACAGTCGAAACTACTTGAGGAGCATATGACATTCACCGTGCAAATTTTGGCATCAACAGAAATGTTATCCAACATAATACACGATAATATGTATCAATCATAAATATAATTTATATGCTTTTTTTTTTCATATGAATATAGTTGAAGAAATATCAAAATAAAAATCAAAAACTAAAAACCAAAATATTATATGTTTTTTTTTCATAAGTATAATATCGTATGTTTGAGTCAACAACATAGTTCACCTGCCATAAACTTATACATTCGACCAAGAAGTTAGAGGTTCAAATCTCCAACTCTCATAATACCAACAAAAAAAAAAAATATATATATATATATATATATAGTACAACAAATTTGAGAAAGTTATTTATTCGACCTCACATAAATTATGTTTTAAAGTGGTTTTCAAATAAAAAATAGATACAATCCTCAACTAAATTCATACCTTGTTAGTTTTTTATTTTTATTTTTTTTTAATTTTTATGTGGAGTGAGAGATTTAAACTTCTTACTTCCTTTCAGAGGACATACTTTCTTAGTTTGTTGATTATTTCTCAATTTTTGTAAGTATAACAAAAATTATATTTTCAAACGTATTTAAAATTTGGTTTAATTACGAGTTTATTTTTTAACTTTTAAGTTTGTGTCTAAAAGATTACTAAACCCTAAAAAAATATCTAACATGTTCTTAAACTTTCAATTTTGTATCTAATAGTTCTTTAAAAATACTTAACAAATTGTGTTAGTATATTTTGTATCTAATAATTCTTTAAAAATACCTAACAAATTGTGTTAGTATTTTTAGACATAATTACACAAATGAGATGTTTTTTTAAAACATATTTTCATAAATGTTTAATATAACATTTTTTTTTTACTATTTATAATTATTTATAATTTTTTCCGTAGAATTTTTGGAATATTTAATGTATTTATTGTCAATTTTTCTTATTAAACTACTCTCATTTATATTATAATTATTAATATTTATTATTTGTTTTTTTTTTAATCTTTATGAAAGTTTTTGTAGTATAACAATTATTATGATATTTAGAAATCACAATTAATGTACATTTATTATGATATTTAGAAATCACAATTAATTTATGACATTTAGTATATTTTGTTTGGTGATTTATTTTTATTTTCCTTACTTTTCAAAAAGGTTTTTTCATTATTTTTTAATTTATTTTTGACAACATGTTGGGGTGGGAGATTAAACCTAGGACACTTCATGATCACTAGGCGATACATTATGTCGTTGAGCTATGCTCTTGTTGACGTTTTTTCATACCTCTCAGCCGTGAACCTCCATTTTCATTCATTTGATCGTTTATTCACCAGTGACTTTTTTGCCGAACCACATCGTCACCGTACTGCACGTATAACATTTTTGGTTCTAACGGTCATTACACAATTTCACCCACATCTCAAAGTTGTTGTTTTCAGGCTCCCTCTTTGCTAAATGTCAAAGACCCATTTTCAGTCTTCTTCCACATCCTGCACACCTTCAATCGCCATCCACACCCCTCCCACAGTTACATCAAAATACCTAGTTTTTATAAAACATACATTGTTAAATAAACTGTTTTATACGCCATTTATATCAAAACACCAAGTTTATATAAAATATACCATATTATATATGTTGTTTTTGTTTATATCATATTTCAATTTCATAAAACACCTTGTTTTTATTTAAAAAAAAAAACATATCTTGTTATATAATAAACGTCAACAAGAGCATAGCTCAACCGACATATCGTATGAACTATGAGTAAGAGGTCTCAAGTTCGAATCCCCCTTCCCCCATGTTGTAAAAAAAAAAGGAAAACCGCTTTAAAACATAATTTATAATGAGTTTTAGGATTTCATTTTTTCATGAGTTTGTTTTACCTTATTTTATTAAAATGCTAGAGAGGTTAAAGAATTTGAAAGTAATTGAGCCACACTTTTATGAAAAATCTTAAAGTAATTGGAAATTTTTGATAAAAATAGGAGACATTAATATAACATCAAAGGTATAAGGTGACCATTTGTATACTTATCCCTAAAAACTTATATTGAATTTTGAATTTTGTGTTTAATAGATTTTTTTTAATACGCATCTAACAAGTTTCAAACATATTATTTATTTTTTTAAATTAACTACGTACTTTAATATATATAAAATTCATTTTTGTGACTAATCAAATCTTAAACTTTCAATTTTATGTCGGTAAATCTATAAATTTTAAAAATGTCAAATAAATAAATGACTATTAGACATAAAATTGAATGTTTTTAAAGACTTTTATTAGACTTTTTTTTTAAGACCAAATTGACACAGACGTCAAAATAAATTTGGAAGCTACACCTTTAAAATTTAAAAGATTAGGTTTAAAAACACACCAGAATATGATACGAATACGACACAACCTCTCATGATATAACAAAAAGAGGGAAAACAAATTCATATAAGATGAGAGAAAGGAGTCAAAGGAATGAAAAGATGCTCTTAAATCCAACAAAAGGATCAACTTCCCTGGTTTCCGTGGCAGTCTCTAACGAGCAGCAATTCTTTTTGGTCTCGACAGTTGGGCTCTTGTGGTTCCAGGTGCTGCTGCTATTCATAATATTAGGGCTCACTCGACGTGGCCGCTTGTTTTCCTTCATCATGGAAATATCAAAAGATAGCATTTGCATGGATCCCACTTCTGCATTTGAAGCCGCCTCATTCATTTTGTCGTATGTACCTGGTTTTGTATTTGCACAAAATTGGGATACTACTGGAAAACTCTTACCTTTTCTCTTTATATCATCGAATATTGTTTCCTCACTTACTATCATTTTACTTTCTTCTGCCTCAACACCAAATTCCCCTGTATTTTTTTAGGCAATCATTAGAATTTGTTTATAACAAAGGAAATATTAAGGGTAAATATCAATTTATACCCTTAAACTTTTAGGGTTGTATTAATTAAAACCTTAAACTTTCAATTGTACCAATTTAAACCCTTAACTTATCAATTTACACTCTCTATTAAAAAAATGTAAAGACTTGTAGTTTATCAATTAAACCCCTAAACTTTCATACAATTGATTCAATTATGAAAGTTTAGGGGTTTAATTGTTAAAATTACAAGTCTCCACTTGTTAATTTTTTTTTGTTTTTTAAATAAAATCTAACAGAAGGTGTAAATTGATACACTTATGAAAATTTAGGGTTTAAATTGATACTATCGTTAGTTTAGGGTTTTAATTGTTAGAGTTTTAATTGATACAACCTTCAAAGTTTAGGAGTCTAATTTGATTTTTGCCCAAATATTAAATATTTAAATACATTGGAGATTGATTGAATAGGCATATTCATCATCTAATATGCACCATCCAAGCTATCATAAAAATGTTATGTCTAATGGGTTGAAAATATAGTGTAATCTCCTTCAATATCATATCTACATGATCACTTTCACAATGAAGATGATATGATCACTTTCACAATGAAGATTAAGAGGTTAAATTTAGTAGTAGGTTGAGACAGTAAAAAGCAAATAAATAAAGTAGTGTTTATAAAATTAATTTTAAAAAATAAAAAATTAAGATCCTGATAATTATTTGATTTTTTATTTTTTGTTTTTGAAAATTAAGTCTACAAATATTATATTTTTTTTTTATTTTTTTTTTTTTTTACCAACAAAACTACTTTTTGAAAACTAAAATCTAAAAAATTTATTTTTAAAATTTGATTAAAAATAGTAAAAATCATAGTAAAAAAATTAAGAAAAAAGAAGCATAGATTTTAAAATAAAAATATTATCAAACCAGACCTAAACAATTATCCAACGAGCCTACATGGACTAAGTCCAAGACTATATTTAAACCGAATGGACACATACCTTTGTCATGATCCATGAAATGTGGTCCAGAGATGATGTGGTTTTGTAGAGTCAGATATTCATTATTTCCTAGTTCCTCTCTGAATCCTGAAAATGAATCCACTCTGGCATTAGGGGAAAGTTCATTTCTCTGTTTCTCTTCCAAAGCTTCAACCTGGAGTTGTAGCGGCTGTGTATTTCTATATGTCTCTGGTGCTGGGGAATAAGCACTATTTTTTGATGCACCCAACACAGGAAAGCTTTTGGCTTTCTCACGTATGTGGTCAAATACAGTTCGTTCAGTGATGATTTTGCATTCATCTTCGTCGTCGCCAGTTGCAGTTGCAGGCTCGGCTGCCATAATTTCTAGTTACTTTTAGAAAGAAATCAAGGGAAGAAATATAGTACAAAGGCGCACATGAGCTGCGCTTCTTGACTCTTAAAATTTTACGTACCTTCCCTCAAATCTTCTTCGTCTAGGAGGTTGAAACTCGGCCTGGAAATTTTTTAAATCAAAGGAGGAAAAAAAAATTTAATCACCACTAAATTTTAAAGCTGGTTAAAAAACACTTTTAATTTCGTAACAATTTAGTCCATAAACAATTTAGTTTAGTTTGTAACAATTTAGTTTAAAGTGTAACAATCTAGTCTTTATACTTTAGAATTTGCAAAAGGGTCTAGTCCTATAGTGAAAAAAATTATTAAGATTTAATTGAATTTTTTTATACATGTAGATCAATTAACTAATTAAGGACTAACTGTATTTTTAAACTACAAAGGCTAAGTCGTAGTACAAATTAACACTTAATTTTGATGAGATTTTTCACAATTATTATAACTTTAAAAGTATAGTGGTTCAATTGTTGCATGCTAAAGTTCAGACACTAAATATTTACAAATTAAAGACTAAATCATTCCAAACTGCACTTCAGGACTAAATTGATACTCCTATGAAAGTTGGAGACCAAAACTGTTTTTTAACTTTAAAAGCTTAACCAGATAGTTACTTCTTCTCAGCCTCAAGAGTCAAGTACCATAATAATCTCTCTTGTATATATTATTCACAAAAAAAAAAGAGTTAATATATAAAGGTTTTATGGAAAAAGGGCCTTATTTTCTGCTCCTAATGAAAAGTTTTGAGATGTAGAAGATCACTCACATGGAATCAAGTAACGCGTTCGAATCGCCAGATTTGGGCAGCTCTTCCGTTGCAGCTTGTGGTAGAGGTTCACTGTCGTCGTCAATGACATATACTTCCTCGGGTGGATGAAAAGAGGATGCCGGCATTCTTCCCCATTTGTTTCTCGCGTTCAAATTTCGTTCCATTAGTTGAAGTTTTCGGTGGAGATCAATGCCGACTATATGAAGAAACACTTCAAAATGTATCCAAGGGGCGCTAGGAATTTTGTTAATCAAATTGAATTTTCAGAAAGATTCTTACTGTATTCATCAAAAATAAGATCGGCTTTAATCGTCATCTTTCCTTGTGGAGGACGTGAGACAAGAACAACCGCACTGTAGGGGCTACAGAAAGAGCAACATAATAGTAGCATGGCAATGTTGAATTGATGCTATAATTATTACTTTTGAGTCAAATTATCATTAGACGATATTAGAACAAAAAGTTGACTTTTTTAAAAACAAAAAAGTCAATATGGGATAAAGAAGTGTTTACCCTCTCAATAACGTTATGGAGTTCTAAAGAAATAACAACTCTCCACCGTTTACTTACCAAGAATCGGAATGAAAACTAATGCGACATATAAGGAAACATGGTTGGTTAATGAGCTACAAAAGGATCAGGCTTGAGTACCTGGAGAATTCATCTACTCTGCTGCACCAAAAAAATGGAGTTAAACCGAGTAGGCTACATTTGGAACAATGAAATCCACACGAGAAGTTTAAAGCATTCTCACCAAAAAAAAAAAAGCAGTTAGATTTATAAATATTAAAGAGATTTTGAAATGATTTAAATCACTTAGAATGTATTTATATCATTTTAATGTTGACTTCACACTTTTAAATGCGATTTAATACCGTTAAAAATGACTTTGAATGATTAAATGCATGTTTTAGAATGATTTGAAACATGACAAAAGTGATTTCATCCATTTCAAAATCACTCTCTAATATACCCTCAAACCTTTATCGCTTTTCTTGATAAAATACACACCCACTCTTTTGCTTAAATTTATACATCAAAGTTTCAAAAGAAATCACCTTATTTTCTCATGAAAAAGAATCTGGTTATCTTCTTCTGAACCAACAATCTGCTAGACAGAGATCTCTGTTACAACGATCAATTCTTGGTGAAAGATAGAAATAGATATTTAAGTCAACATACCATTTCAGCGTAATGTCGTTTATTTGGTCGGTAAGACTGGGGCAGTCTAGTCAATGTTACGATGAGCTTGGCTTTCCCTTGCCTAGGGCATTCAGCTTCTTCGAGCTTCAGGTCCACTTCCGGTGGTAAAGATGATAATGACTCCTTGATATGATTCCCAAATGGGTATTTTCTGCCAGTGACTATCTCTATTTTCCTTGGATCAGCTTCACCAAGTGCCCCAAATGATTTGATTCCCATAGAATGCAACGCCTTAAAAAAAATATATGAAAGGATTCAAAGAATAGTCAAAGGAGTTTCATCAAGAACTTAACAATTTTTTTTTTTTTTAATTTCCGTGAGTACTCGGGTCTGCGCGATATTAAATCATAAGTAGGTGGCCACCATGGATTGAACTCATTCCCTCAAAGCACTTTATTATTCTCAAGGCCCTTATTGACCACTAGGCCAATCATCCATGATGGTTAACTTAACAGACATTTTTTAGAAAGCAATAAAAGGTTAAATAGAAACCTTTGCAGTCACCATTCCGATGCCAGGTAGTTGTTTGAGCAAAAAAGGACTGTCATCCCAGAGTTTCTGATATAAAGATTTTGCTAGAAGCATTGAGTTGAAGGTTCCTTTGTAGTTCTTTCTGTATACAAAATATTCTTTCATGCATTTGGCAATTCTGCATCCATTTGAGCAAATAGAATTCATGTCCTGTGTGCAAAAGATACCAGTTATAATGACTTCTTTTCAAGCACAATATGATTTAAAAGCCACTTGCTTTATGAGAAAATGAACCTGACTGAGGGATAAATCATGAATGGAAGGATCACCGGTCAAGCAATCATTTGTTAAAATAAATATCTTTTCTTCTCTCGTTTGAATACGCTTTTTCTTCTTCCCATTTTCACCAAGAATGTGAAAACGCAGCCTCCCATCTTTATCATTGTTTACATCATTAAGAAACTTCTTCTCAGTGCGCCTAAGCTGGATCCCTTCAGTTCCCAAATTGTTCATATCCTCCTTCAGTTGAATTCTGAACAACCAGAAATGTTCACAAGGTAAAAGATCAGAGGCACATACAAGAAATTTCGTCGGCATGGCAGATGATATGTAGCGCTTCTTCTAGACTGCAGTTTCCAGGGGCATGCATAATGTGTTTCATGGTATCAAACTTTAAATAGTATTTTGTCATCAACCTCCCGGGATCTGCTGACCAAAAAGAAAAGGAAATCAGGAAGTTTCATTTCATTCAATAGTATAAATTAGTTGATGTCGTTACTCCCTAAAGTTTACCTAGTGGCTTCAAGAGGAAGCCATCTTCATCCATCCAAATCATCTGATGTCGAGATAATTCATTTACTTTATCAATGCAAATGTCTGATTGTAAAATACCATAGATTATAGTTTCCAAAGAGCATATGGAGAGTTAATTGCACAATTCAACAAAATTATACAATAGAGAAGGTGATAGTACCTTCCATCTGCTTCTCCGTATTGTGATTAAAAGTTCCATTTTTTATAGCATATTTCTGCGGATTCTATCTTGCAAATAAATTTGTAACAAATAAAAAATCGGTTAACATATAAAAACAAAAATATCTAGACTGTATACTCAAAAGGATGGTATGGCAAAATGTACACACCTTTTTCATTCTTACGTATAAATACGAACATTTCATCCATTCAATTGCCTTTATTATATCTAGGATGGTCATTTGAACTATCTCCGCAGTTAAATGCTCCGTCACACATGAAAGCAATCTAAAGTTGGAAGAGCATATGTAAAACAAAACATTTGGAGTGTTTTATATAACAAGAGTACTGAAATACATACTGTGACTCCACAATTTCACATCCATTCAGGAGATTCTCATACAAATGAACCTAGTATAGCAATAAGAAAAATCAATGCTTTAACCAATTAACTCTGTAAACTTCCAAGTGAAGAAAGAAAATGAGAGAAATGAAAAGTTAGATATCGTCGCATTACCGTGTCTCTTCTTGTCATGATTATGACAATTCCTGTATCATCGAATGGAGGCCGGCCTGCCCTCCCACACATCTGCGAATAAGAAAGCAAATCAGATTTGCAAGACCACAAAACAATTACCTGAAAGATAGAAATTATGAAATATCCATTCTTATATTCTCTTGCATGTGAGTATGGTTGTGAGACTTTTCTGTTCATGCCACCGCATTTCAGAAAGACATCCAACTTACATGTTGAAACAGAACAAAAAGGTGAAAACGTGACCAGGAAGAAAGCATATAGCGTCGCGACCATGAAGAACCTGTAGTATTGTGGACCGGTCATATTCCATGTAAAGTCCCTTCTCCTTGTTGCTACATAAATAAGATAGAAATTAGATGTATGAGACAAAATATTTCAGTTAACTTTCTTGCACAAAATATTTCAGTTAACTTTCTTGCAGTTTTACTTTTAGAATCCCAAAACAAGTTGAATAGAAAGAGGTGCTGAACATACAAGTGCTGTGTTGATTTTATTATGACTGTATGTGCCGGCAAGTTGATTCCATGAGCAAGGGTATTTGTAGTGCAAATAACTTGAATATCACCCTTGAGAAAAAGACTTTCAATGAGACTGCGATCTTTCAAGCAAAGCCCACCATTGTGATAGCCAACTGTAAATATGAGATGTTTATTTCCACAACATCAAGTAGCCAGATAATAACTCAACCAACACGGAGTTTTGCAATAAATTCAGGATGATATGAGTGCATTAAAAAAGGAGAAGGAGAAGTATTCTACCACCATAAAGAATATTAGATTGCATTTGCTTATCACTGCATGATAGTGAAGCTTCTCGTAACCTCTCCAGCTGTTCCTTGCTTTTAATAAATGGATTTGAATAACCAAAGGTCATTGCTGTTTGTGAGAGTCGTTGAGCTGCTTCTTGCGCTCCTTTTCTAGTTGAACAAAACACAAGTGCAGATTTTCCTCTTGAATATTGCATGAGAACATCTGCGAACTCGTTTGAACGTCTATATTTCTTAGAATAACAATACTAGAAGTGTGAAAACAGAAGAAAGTAAAATAATATTGGTTAAGAAAAAGAATCCATGGTCCCACTTACCAAAAATGTAGTTCTGAAGGCGCTGTAATACACAACGAAATGAAGTTGGGAACTGTTAGATAATTCCAAACATATTTTGTGCTGGTTGTGACTTCTTGAAAGCAATCTATTCTATGCAATTTCGATAAAATACCTTCTCAAACATGAAATCATTTTTAGCAGGGGCATAGCCTGCAGAAGAATTACATAATTTTAAGTATACAACAGAAAAAAATACAAAATACATCATGTACTGCACGCTTATTGGTATTCCCATTTACTCTAAGCACTGAACCATCTCGTACTTGCATTCTACATTTATAAAATAGTAGACTGCATCTGACAAAGAAGCAAACCACATAACTGGTAATTTCAGAAATTAATTACCAAATACTTTGCTGGTTAATTTTACAGGTCTCATTTCCTCTCCAAACCTGATGAAACATTGAGATCAAAATGAAATATGCTCGATCCTGCAATGAAGACACTAGGTATGCCTGCTATATAATACCAAAAGCATACCTTTTAACTCCTTGAACAGGGACATTAAGCCATTCCGCTGCAAAGGTTTAAATCAATCTTAATTTTTTGTTAAAAAAATAAGCACTTTCAGACACTTGGAGATGCAAGTAAAACTAAAAATAACAAATTAAACTAAATTTACCAAGATCCCCAATATTTGGGATTGTGGCAGATACAGCTAAGAATCGAACATGAGAGAGAGGACTGGATTTCATTTCGGGGTTGCGAGCGATCATTTTAATTCTACTAACTACGGCTTCCAAGGATGCTCCACGTGGATCATTCAAAAGATGAACTTCATCAATAAGTACAAGAGCTATGTCACTGAAAAAGCCCAAACCACCATCCTTTATGCGATACCGAGTCACTGCATCAAATTTCTTCAATGCAAAAAATAAAGGGAAATGTATTTAGCCATCCAGAAAAGTACAGCTCAAAATGAAACCAATGAAAATCATCTCTTTTATTTACAGTATGGGATCACTGTATCAAATATATGCAAGTGACATTCAAATGACAAGAAGCGCCTAGAACTATTGAAATTTAAGACTATGCAGCTTGGGGCAATCATGTTAGGCAAGATGCGTCGCTCTCTTGAAAAGAACGATTGGCATGGAAATAATAAACTTAAGAGAATTGTGTGGCTAATAGTGTTATTAGCATTCAATTGCATGTGGACTTAATTTTGTATAAGCATTGATACATGAAATAAGGATTCTATATCCTCATTAGAATCCTGTGTTCGAAGTACTGACCTCAGGCGTTGTTAGAATAATGTCAGCTTCTTGTATATACTTCATGTTGTAAGTTTCATTATCTCCTGTTAGCTCCAAACAGCTGACCCCCCAAGACCCGAATTTCTGAGTCCAATCACGGAGCTTCTCCTGCACTAAAGCCTTAGATGGGGCAATATATATCTGCATAAATGTAACAGGAAGAAGGAAACTATAGTCATCTACTACTGGATGCACATAAAATTTCAACTTGAAGGTATTTAGTCCAATCCAAGAATAAAGTTATTTTCCCTCTGAATTATGTTTTGAAAAAGAAGATGCCAATAATAGTTGCATCTTTGTGTATATGGACAAACACACCCACAATAAAAGAGAGCGAAGAAGAAATGAAGCATGAAAAATTGTTGAAGAAAAACAATGCATGCTTATGAATTATATAAAATACTGCAATGCTGTCATATATTATGATTTATGACAAGAATAAATTTAGCATTCTTTTTTACACTTGTCTGATGGCATAATTGCGTATGAGACTTACGCTTTTTAGAGTTCCCTTAACATGGATGAACTTCCCCTCAGCAAGAAATTTTGAAAGAAGCCTCAAAATGCAAAGCTCAAACAGTACAGTTTTACCACTCCCCGTAGGTGCTGAAATGACCATGTTTGTATCGGAGTTGAAACAAACAGGGAAACATTCACTCTGCAATGAATTGAAATACCTGTATGTAGAGAAATTAATAAGTGAGAAAATGGATTACCTTAGTACAAAACTTGAGTCCGAGAGGACACGACATATATTCGAGGAAACAGTCGTGTGAGATTGTATCCTTAAATTTTAAAATTCAATATTATCTCACATCTTTAGGAATGAGAAAGTGGCAATAGTACATCAGTTACAAAGTTAATATGGTCGATTTCTACTCCAACTTTGCGATATTCTTCTTGAGAAATAATGAGAAAGCAAATACAGACTCAATGACAGAACTGATGCCGCTAAGCAGATTGATATAGAACAAGCCTAACAACTAGAAGACTGGCAGAGTATTAAATATGAAAAAATATGCATCGTTCAATTTTAGAAACTTGTTCAGTTTGAAATCAATCAACGAGAAATTATAATTGCTAACTTAATAATCGATCTATACTAGAGCTAAAATTTCAATAGAAATGGCATGTGACCTGAAACTAAAAGTCGACCGAAGTGGTAGGGGCAAATCTGTCACGGATTTCAGTGAATACGAGTCCATGATCGTGTTCGAGCTTCCTTCTGAACATTACAGTCAATAGTAAGTTCTTCCATACAATTAACAAGCACATAATAAAATAAACACTAGATGTTTAAAGATTATGAAGAAGAAGAAATGAACATTTGCACGATCGTTAGCGTCAATCCCGACCACACATATTCAGAGATCCAGACGGAAAAGTCTATACAGAATCAGAAATACGAAGAAGCACCAAGAATGCAAAGGCACGATCAAGAAAAGGCATCCAAATTCTAAAAATATCAAATCTAACAATGAAATCATCCACCGTCAAGCTCAAATTCTCAAACATTTAATGCACATTTTTGTAATCTAGCCGAGTTGAAATCGAAGAACGCTGTGATACCTAAGTCGTTCTGAAATCTGAACTCAACCTTATAGGAAATGCTTCATAGCAGTTTGTCCAGGCACGATCAATGATGAAACTAGTATTTCATTGACTCTGCGCTTCTTCCTTTTCGGCAGTTTGAAGAGCAGATTCTGAGTTTCAGTCTCGATGTTCGTATCCTGAGCGCGAGTGAAGCCTTTGTAAAGAGCGACGGCAAGAATGAAAATGAACACTAAATTCCAGTGAAGACGCTTATCATCGAGTTGAAATGGCGGGAATCCGCAGGCTGCGGCGATTAGAAAAACTTTTTTTTTTTTTAAATCACGTTTTATTTTGACACCTAATTTTGCTAGTGAAGGTGAGATTTAATGCGTCAACACCTACCAACATAATTCAACCGACATATTGTATAGATTAAGAACTAAGAGATCACCGATTTAGCCAAACCGAGCATAACTCAATTGGCATAAGATTGTGCCCGTAACTAAAAGGTCATGGCATTTATTAAAACACCGTTGCAAAAAAAGAGATCACCGATTTAATCACCACTCTACATATTGTAAAAAAATAAAAACTTAATTTAATAGACATTAAATACAACAATTTAGCATTTATAACAATAAAATTCAGTCTGCGTGAGCATAGGTCATGTTCGAATTCCCCAAATAACTATCAAACTATCACCATGATAAAATTCTATAAAAAAAAAATTCTTAAAAAAAAAAAAAAAAAAAAAAAAAATCTATAAAAAAAGAAAATAGAAGTATATTTGAAACTATCACCTATCAAGCAATCATCTGATAAAAATTGTGATATTTGTAAATTTGTTAAAAAAAAACAGTATATTTTTAATTATTTTACTAAAATTGAACTTTGGTGCAATTTAAAAAAAAAAAAAAAAAAAAAAATACAATTTTGATTAAACACAAATTTTTTGCTTAAAAAAAGTGTCCATTGGTAAGAACTATTTCTATAGGAATAAAAACAAAATTTGAGATACTAAAGTCTTGGGAAACAATTTTCCAAAATAAAAGCGACTTATGATGGGTCCTTCAGAATATCTCGAATCCCAAGAAATATCTCATACATTTTGATTTAGGACTCTTCCTTCCTTCCTCCACTGTTAACTTTCTCCTTCCAAAATCCCCGTAGAGAATTTGCAGTTTCATTCTTCCCCATGGCCATCTCCATTGTTCCATCTATCCAACATTCAATACCAATGGCTTCTCCACCAATTTCTCTTCCTAATCAACACAAACACATCTCAAGGTAATTTCCTCTACAGAGATCGATCATCAACTCAAGAGTTTCTATCTTTTCCGTCTTCTTCCGTCTTCCATAATTGAAGCGGAAGAGAGCTTTAATTTCACAAACTTATAGGTAATCTTGAATCTTAATTGCTCCAATTTTCTGCTGCATACTACTTCTGATGAACAATTTTGGCCGGAAGGAGGCAGAGATGGACGGCGATTAGATGCAGCGCAAGAGAAAGAGCGAACGAGACGAACTACTACGAGCTGCTTGGAGTTTCAACAGATTCAAATGCTCGAGAAATCAAAGAAGCCTACAGAAAGTTGCAGAAGAAATTTCATCCAGATATTGCAGGCCAAGAGGTTATTAATTTCTTCCGGATCGATCGTAAACACATTACTGATACTGTGTGATGATTTTTTGAACTTTGTCAGGGCCACGAACATACGTTGAGGCTGAACGAGGCTTATCAGGTTCTGATGAGAGAGGATCGAAGGAAGGAATACGATTCTTCCATGGATGAGATGAGGGTGAGATTTGGGAATTACAGCTCCGGATTAGGTTACAGCTCCTGGAATGGACCTCTGAGACCTCAGGCTCTGTTTGTTGACGGAAATGCATGCATAGGTAAGGTTGTGTGTTCGTCCTTCATTATTCATTATGTAAATGAACTTTTTCTAAAGAACAAATTTGTAAGGAAATTATAAAACATTTTTCTAATTGAGTTAGTATTTAGTCCATGAATTTCAGTTGGTAATGATTTGGTCCTTTTAAATTTGTAATGAGTTCGCCCTAAACTTTTAAGTATGGTACCAATCTCTTAGGTTTAAAATTTGTAACAATTCAGTTCTAACATGAAAAATCTCGCCAAGTGAAGAATTTTTACAATGTAACATTATAGTTCTTGTAGTTTTATAAGCACATTTAGTCCCTAAACTTTTTAACCTAATATTTATTAGAGATTTATAACTAGTGTGAGGAGATTTTGTAGCTGGCAAGACTATTTTGTTTTACTGTGTTTGATTTTGTGGCCGAGTTTAGGTGTTGTTTTGATCGAGATCGGATGTTATTTTATTTTTTTTTTTTTTTTGTTGACAACATGTGGGGGTGGGGATTGAACTTAATACCTCTTGGTCACTAGTCGATACATATCATGTCGGTTGAGCTATGCTCTTGTTGGCATCAAATGTTATTTAATTGTTGATTTTCTAAACAGTTTTTAAACTCAGTTTTAAGGAAGGTATTGATTCCATGTCTTGTTATATTTAACTCATCTTGTCACATGAATTATAAATAGTAAAGAGAATTCAAACTGGTTATTCTTAATTACAAACCACTTCCTAACATGAACATGAGAGGCCTGCATAATTTCTCACAGGGTGCAGGGAATGCGTACACAATGCAAGTAATACATTCACCATGGATGAGACTCTTGGCCGTGCACGAGTTTTGGTTCAGTATGGAGACAATGATCAGAAAATTCAGGTAAAAGGAAAAAAAAAAGAAGTTTAAATTACGAGAAAGAAAAGAACACTAAACTGCGTCGTTTCATTCTTACAGGTTTCAGTGGAATCATGTCCTGTAAATTGCATATATTTGGTAGAAAAAGAGGAACTGGCAGTGTTGGAGTATCTGATGCAGCCACTGCCCAAGGAAGGATATGGCGTTTTTGGTGGCGGCTGGGAAATTCCAGCCAATGTCTTTTTAGCGGCCAAGGCCTTCACCAACCAGCTGAAACGGCAGAAACAACACACCAAATTTGGTGAGTTTTGAACCGTGATAATCATTTTCATTTGGTTAGGCTTGTTTTCTCACAATTTTTTTAATTATGGTTTTAAACCTTTGAATTTTTAGTAAAATTCTAAAACTAAAAATAAATTTTTAAAAATTATTTTTCATAGTTTTCAGAACTTGACATAGATTTTAAAAACACTTGTAAAAAGTAGATAACAAAATAAAGAAACCAATAGATGGAAGTAGACTTTATAAACTTAATTTTCAAAAACAAAAAACAAAATGGTTATGAAACGGGACGAAGGTATTATCAAATAAGATTTTTAATCAAACACTTGTGTGAAAATGTTGAGTTTCATTGTATGTACTTCCAGGAGGGGAAAGTGTAGCAGAAACTCCAGCTCAAGCTGAGGCTCGAGCTAATGCAAGCATGAAACTACAGTGGGAGAGGTTCGATGGAGCTTTGAATTGGGTAAAACAAGTTTTTGGAATTGGGAAACATGGGTTAGGTTCATGAAATGCTATGATTTTCAGTCACTGAATCTCAAAGTTAGTTTGGAAAACTGTTCTCAAAACCATTTTTGAGAACTAATATTATTGTGCATAATTGTAGTCATTTGTGAAAATACAATAAAGAAGAACAAGTTTTACAAAGCATTGATACCAAACAAAATAGATAGATTCCCAAGTCTTCAGTAGTTATTGATATGCAAAACCATCCAATGGCCATCACGTTCACTCGAGACCACGAATGACCGAGACCGTCGAAATCATTTTTATCCCTTCTGTAGCTTCTCTTCCTTTCCACATTGTTATAGGCTCCCTTTGAATAGTCGTCGTCGAAAAACTACACCGTTTCATCCCAAGTCCCTACTTTCATACACTAGTTAAATCTGCACTTACCTGTTCCAGCACAAACTTCACATTCATCTGCAACTCCAGCAGCATGGCTTAAGCAGTGATTTATTCTATCATTCACAACATCCTGCCAACAGAATAACCTCACAGTTCAATACTATCAAATATTGTCTTTTCTTTTATCATCTATGACCCTGCTATCTTCACTATCCTCTACTGGAAAAAGAAAAAAATACTTGAAAATTCCCTACCACAAGTTTTTCATGAAGACCGAGAGGAGCGGTTATTATATACGATATTCCTGGGTGATCCTTTGCTGCTTCAGCTGTTAAGGAAGGAATATCCTGCAAAATTTCAGCCATTGCTATTAATCTCTTACTAGAAGTCATAGAAGGTCCAAAGACCACCAGTTCATTTCATCAAATTAATTGCCTTACAGTGAGTTACCTGTTGCCAATGTCGACCGGGGAAGAGAAAGAACGGGCTTACAATGATACGTTTGGCACCTTGTTCGACACATGATGCGAACGAGTCTCGTATCGATGGTTCGGCCAGCTCCTGTGTTGTTTTAGAAGTAAAAAGAAAAATCATTAAAGCCCCTCAGCCCTACTACCAAACATATCTAGGAATAAACTAGAAGCCAAGAAAGCAGAAGTACATTAGACATGGTTGTGACTGTTACTCTTTCTAATCAAATTATTTTAAGATCATGTGTTGAAACATATGTGCAATAGTAGTACTATGATAGCATATAATAGCTCCGTACCACTATTCATATTTCAGGATATCATTATTTATTTTGTTTTTGTAATCATAGGACCCAATGTTATTTTGAAGGCTAGTGATGTGTTGTACTTCAAAGTTTCCAAGTGTAGGAAAAAATATATCCATCAACCCATCCATATTTTCATAAATAAAAAATCCAACCTTCAAATTAAGGATAATTGGTAAATATATAAATGAAATTATAATACTATCAACAAGCCAACATGAGCATGACTCAACGTTAATTGACATGACTCAACGTTAATTGACATGTACTCCTTCCCTTGAGGTCGGAGGTTCGATCTCCCACTCTCACCCCACATTTATTGTACTAAAAGATAATAATAATAATAATATCAACGACATTTCTATAAAATTGAGGCCTTGATATTTTCAATATTACCAAAATTTTAGTCCTAATCTTAACATCAATTAATCACAAATACAGAGAACGTGGATTTGAACCTCCGATCTAAAAAAAAAAAAATGAGTACAAGTCAATTAACGCTGGGTTAGGCTCATATTATCTAATATGAAGCATTACTAATTTTTTTTTTGAGTATATTGGTGGTGGGGATTCGAACCACAGACCTCTTGGACACGTTAATATGTCCTTTATTAATTGGTTTTTTTTAGTTCAACAAATGCACAAAGAGGTCGTATAGTAGCTATACTCGCTTTGATTTTTATTAATAGGTGTTAAAATAGAGACAAAAGATAAAAATAATTAAAAAATTAAGGAATAATCAAAACGTTTTAAAACTCAAAGCTAAATAAAAATCATACTAAAGGGATGAAATTAGTAGTTTAAGGAAGTGAAAAATACAGTTAAAAAGAACATACATACCATGTGAGCAGGCTCCACAATAGGGTAACCAGTTTTATCCCTAAACATAGCAACGAACTCATCTGAAATTTCCAACAAATTCAAAACCACAAGAGGGATTATTAGCCTGCGTATAGTTTCAAATTTCGCCCAAATTCCAAAACCCTAACTTACTCAGCATGAGGTTGGATTCCCGGCGGCGAGAGCCATGGTCGACGATGATGACGGCATCTCCGGCACCAATCCGATTAGTGCCGCCATTATCGACACTCATGCGGAATCTCGAGGGCCGTCCGATCGGAATGGAAGATTTCTGAGATGCGCGGATTGTGTATGTTCTTCTTCTAGTTTCGCCTGCAGAGGAGCTTCAATGGCGAAACGAACGGCCATTAGAGGCAAATCAAGCAAATTGAAAAGCAAAATTAGATGGAAGATTTTCTGACCTCTTCACTGTAATTTGAGGAGTGATGGATAACGATCTCATCTCACGGGTTCTGAATTTCTGATCCGCCAAACGACGTCGTTTGGAAATCCAATTGGTGGGAGATGGCCTATAAACAGCAAAAGCAATTGGTGGTTTTTACAAAATTGACCTTTTTTATTTTATTTTATTGTTAATTGTATAAAAAAGCTTTTTATTTTATCAAACCAAATTGAAATTGAATGACCAGTGTAATTAATACATTTTTTAATTAAATTAGAAAATTGTCTATGAGCTTACCAATAAAGTTATACAAAATTCAACCAATAAAATACTCTAAATCATTAAGCCACGGAAAAATCACAAATCCAACCAAAAAAAAATACAAGTAGGTCAAAAGAAAAAGTATAAATTCAACAATAAAACAATAAAATGCCTATGTGCAACCTAGCTATACCGGCTTATACCTTAGTTGTTTCAAAATCCGCTTGCTTATTACTTGAGTTGAACCAATTGACGGTAAACTTTTGATGGGAAGCTAAAAAACTTCATTGGATCAACTTGAAAAGATTGACAGCTCCAAAAGATATAGGTGGGCCGAGTTTCACAGATATTCATTTGTTTAATCATATTTCTATTGCACCAGAAAGAGTCTTTATTGGTTTGGACTCGGAAAGCTAAATATTTCTCAACCACTAAGTTTTGCTAAGTCCCACTAGGACATCAACCATCATAAACATGGTGAGAAATTATTTGGGGACGAAAACTGATTGTAAAAAGGGGAAGATGGAAAGTTGGAGATGATCGAGCCATTGACATGTATTTTGATCAATCGATCCTACGAGGGTCCACGTTCAAGATACCTTCCCCACCCAGACCTCTAACAAACACTATTGTTAGCTCGTCTGATTGATGATGGGTATTGGAACATGAGCTGATTGATGATAGGTATTGGAACATGACAAGATTCAAACTTGTTTGTACCTGTGGATGCAATGATGATCCAAAGCATCCATTTTTGTCGCCCTCAATTGCGGGATCATTTCTTTGGGCACTATGACAAACGAAGTTTGTACACAGTTAAAAGTGAGTATAAACTAGCGCAAATGGTGAACCAGGATGTTCCCCCTCCTCGAACCAGAACCTAGGGGGACTTTGAAAATCACTGGACTAATGATCCCTCAAGAGATAAAGATATTTATGTGGTGGGAGTGTCAAAACTCCCTCCCTACTTGCCACATTTTATCTTGTTGTGAGATCTTGGTAAACCTGATTTGCCCACTTTGTCGGTGTGCTCTTGAAACTAACGTTCATGCCCTTTGGCAATGTAAGGCAAGTAAGCATTATTTAAAAAAACTGGCCTCCGAGCTCAAAGTTCGTTGATTTTTTTTTTTTCTTTTCTTCATTGTTTAGCAAGGCAATCCAAATTTTTGATCAGGTCAAGATCCAACTCTTCATGCTTATTGTGTTAGCAATCGGGCACAACCGCAATGAACTTGCTATGGGCGAGGGACGTGCTATGGCGAAGGACCTCGTGGATTGGGCATTGGATTATGTTGAGGAGCTGAAAAGAAGTAGAAATGGATGTTTTCCTCAACCTCCCAACCCTCTCACGTGTCTACAAACGTTGAGAGATATGAATTAAAGACCACCACCAAAGGTAAGGGCTGCAAACTTTAAGGATACCCAATTTTTTTTTATAGTTTTTTCTGGTTTTATGTCTCTTTACTAAAAAAAAAAATCCCTCTACAAATTAGAACATCATAAGAGTTTGACATAGAGATATTAACTTCCCCAGAATCCAACACAATCAGTAGTTGGGTTGCTTGGATTTTAAAATACTACTAACTTTTATTATTATTATTAATTAACTTTTTATAACAACTCTTATTTTTTAAAAATGCACATGAAAGATTATAATTTAAAAGAGTGTCTGGCCAAACCGAGCATAGCTCAATTGGCATAGGGTTGAACCGGTGACCAAAAGGTCATGGGTTCAATCCCCGCATTAATTAAACTACCGTTGCAAAAAAAAAAAAAAAAGAGTGTCTGCCAAGAATTCATAATTATTATTTTCTGACCAAACTTTGGTTCCACTTCCAATCTCATTCCTCTCCACATGACATGACCCACTTGTTTTCCTATAATTCTAAGTTTGGCTTTCCATCATTTTCTTTTCATTTCTAGTCTTCACTGTCATTAGAAATTAAATAGTTATTTTAATTGAATTGTCCTTAGATATGTTTGAAGATATCATAGTCTAAATGGATATTTTCACATAAATATATTCCAACATCTTATTATAATTAGACCCCTTGTGTATTAAGTAACTTCATTTATCCAATGAGAATAAAAAATGAAAAGGATCAAAATAGGAATCAATTGAATTGAAAATTTATAGATTGGAATCTATAACTGTTTTAAAGATAATAATATAATGTCATTAAAGTTAATTTTGTTTACTAATAATTAAAATGAGAATTTGTTGAACTTAAAGAAGTATGCACTCACCAAAAATATAGCATTAAAATTAAGTAATAAAAGAAAGATACAAATTTAGAAATCTAAATAGCATTTAAAAAAACTTAAAATCTTGAAGGACAATATTTTTAAAATCTGAGTTCCTAGGCATTTGCCCATTTGGTTTAGTTAGGTGAGGGAATATATGAATATAATTAATGTCAAGATAAATTTCAAATGTTTAATGCTAATAATATTGGGTTTTAATAAAAGTAGAGACAACTTTTCAAAATTAATGGAGAGTTTTTAATACACCATGCCCAAAATTTAAAATTTTAAAATATTAAGGGTATAATTAACACCTACCTTATAATTTAAGTATTTTCATATCTAAAAAAGGGTTTAAAGAACAAATTTATTAGGTTGCACATATCATAAAGTCATTCAGTTTACTCAGAAGATTTTCAGCCATTATTATTATTATTATTATTATTATTTTTTTTTATTTTTTTTTATTATTTTTTTTTTTTAAGAACACAATTCAATTGGCATAAGATTATGTTCTTAAATTTTTTTTAAAAAAAATATTTAATTAATGCAGATGAGATTGAACCTTGACTTCTTAATCAAAGAGATAACTTTATATCAATTGAGTTATGTTCAGTTTGACAACTATACTAAATCGTTTTTATGTTTTAAAAATACTTAAAAAAAAATTAATTATATTTAAAAAACATATATTTTTAAAAGGTATTCCAAACACTTTATAAATCAAATTAAAAATCATTTGAAAGATTAAACACTCTTTATTATAATTTAGGTTCTAGTTTTTTTTAACTATTTAGGGGTGTTTGAGGTTTGAGGTACTAACTTGCAGTTATGTAGATTGAGTTATTATAAGAGAGTCTACATTTGACCCTTGGACTATTATAATTCATAATAACTTACTCAATCGCTTCAAACAATTAATGTTGCCTTTGTGATTGAATTTGAGAGAGTTGAAAGTGATTAACTTGTGTGTAGTAAATCAAATTGTTTTATAACTTCTCCAGTTCATTTTATACCCTTCTACAAATCTGTTCTTTCCTAGTTTTAGATTTTCTAACCATTAGTTTTTCAAAATTAAGAATTATTTTATATATCTAATGCATTTTTTTTAAAATCTTTAAAAAAATTATACAAATTTGTATAATAAATCTATTTGTTAAATCACAATAATTTAATATTTATTTACCAAACGCTCCATTACTTGCTAATAACGGATTAAAAAAAATAAAATTTACATGCTGCCTTAATTCCGAAAATTTGGAAATTATAGAATTAGAAAAAGAAGGGAATATCCAAGTTTGCACGCAAAGATGAGATTTGAGAATATATATATATATATATAAACACCAAACCCAAACGATAATTAAATGAAAGAGGAAACTAAAACTGCCTGCACCTAAACTGAAGTTACTCTCACTCAAGCTCTCTCTCTCTCTCTACTCCCGCCGGAGAAAATTCTGGTTTCACGAGGATCCTCGCTCTTCACAACCTTCTCGATCTCTATTTCCCGTACTACCACGCAATTTTCCTCCTCAATTTGCTTACAATTTTCACTTAATTCCACTTTTCCACTTTTGCTTCACCCAGCCGATGGATCGTGCTGGGTTTGAATGGGCGAAACGATGAGCTTGTTGATGGAGAAATTTGGGTGAACAGAAGAGGAAGCCTAATGAAGCAGAAGGTTGCGCAGCGGAAGGCTCTCTTCAAATGGAAGAGGAAGCTCGCGTTCTTACTGTTGGTTGTGTTTTGCTTCGGGAGCTTAGTTATGATGCAGTCTCGGTATGGTCGGGTTATGATGATGGCGTCGTTGCATCCTCAATCGGTGCAGGGACCGAAAATCGCGTTTCTGTTCATAGCTCGGAACCGCCTTCCGTTGGACATAGTTTGGGACATGTTTTTTCAGGTAGTCTTTTCGATATCGTGCTAATTAGTTAATACTTCTAATTATGGATGTTTATTGGTAATTTTTGTTTCTGATTACTTGACATTTGATCGGATTTAATGTTCTATCATTTTAATCGAAATTATGGAGCACAATAGGAAGAATTATTTCCTCTGCGGTAATGAAGTTAGTCTACGTTTTGTTTTGCAGGAAGGGGAGAATAAGTTTTCGATCTTTGTTCACTCGAGGCCTGGATTTTTATTTAACAAGGCGACGACAAGATCGATCTATTTTTTGAATCGTCAAGTTAATGATAGCATACAGGTAACAATTCTTATGATGAATGAGAAATTTAACACCCTTTTGATAACCACACTTCGTTTTTTGTTTTTAGTTTTTGAAGTTTATGCTTGAGGATTTTCACTTTTCTTCAATAAACATTTGAATTCTTACTCAAATTCCAAAAACAAAAACTACTTTTATTTAGTTTTCAAAACTTACTTGATTTTTTAAAACATTGGTAGAAATTAGAAAGTAGATAACAAAACAAAGAAATTTATAGGTGGAATTAGTGTTTATAGTCTTAATTTTCCAAAACCAAACATCAAATAGTTATCAAATAGTTATCAAACGGGACTTTAATTTAGCGCCTAATATATATGTATAATTCCTCAAGTATATGTAGTTGTTAGTGCCGTTGCTGCTTACTGAAGATTGCTGCAAGAGCATCAAGGGAATTTCGTTGTAAAAAGTAGTAGTTAATCATTTTCTTAAAAACTACATCTCATGACCTGTGATTCAACTGAAGACTTACCTTCTACCTCAGCCCGTTTTGCTTTCCCTGAGTACCAAAATGCATTGTTTTACAGCGCTTTGTATTTGTGCACAAATAAAAATGTTTAGAGGGTTAGTGGGCTTCTTTGGCCTTCCCTTTCAAGTCTATGTAAATTTATTACGTCAAGGAGGATAAGGAAATTTCATTTGGTAGTTTGTGTTGCTTATTGCAAAGTTATTACATGTATATGTTCGTCTTGATGCTAATGCTGTCTGTTGTATACCAGGTAGATTGGGGTGAGGCCAGCATGATTGAGGCAGAACGTATCCTGCTTAGACACGCACTTACCGATACTTCAAATCAACGATTTGTTTTTCTTTCTGACAGGTGAGACTTGATGTGAATTCCCTGTGTATCCTCCTATGTGGTCCTTTTGTTCTTCAATTCATAAAAGTTTTGAAGATGATTTAGTAATTTTGCTTGGTATAAGATATTTGTTTGCTTAATTGAGTGAAGGAGGACTTCATGTGTTATATTTTCTCTCCAATATATTTTTGAAGGTTGTGTTAATGGGTTTAGTCAATCCTTACAATGTTTCAGTTAATTGATCTTTTCTCAGCTGCATACCATTATACAACTTCAGCTACACATATGACTATGTCATGTCATCTTCAACTAGTTTTGTGGACAGGTATACATTCTAATTTATACATACATTATAGTTCTATTTCTTCAAAAGTGATTTTTCTTGCTCGACTTTTTTTCCCCTCATCTAACAATTGTCTAACAAACAGCATTCTTGTTAATATATCTCCATATAAAAAGAGTTACACATTGGTACTAAGTCCAATGACCATAATTCTCCAAGTTTCTAAAGTTGGAAGGCATCTTGAAAGTATTGAAGTGTTACTTTCTATTCAATATTGAAATTTCATCAACTATAATTATGTTGTGTTTTATGTTATTCAGATTGCAGATTAAAAAGAAGTTAATCTACCAGTTTTTTGTACTTGGAATCATCCACATCTAAACATATTCCAGCTTATGGAATTTAAACATATATTCATGAAGGTTATCAAAGGTTTATAGCTTTTGGTGGTAAATATGTTTAACAAGTAAATGATTGAACCAGTTTTGCTGATACAAAAGAAGGAAAAGGAGGAAAAGAAGGGCGTTACAACCCTAAAATGGATCCTGTAATTCCTGTTCATAACTGGAGGAAAGGATCTCAGGTAATCATTATATCTAATAACCCAATTAAATCTTTTTTTTTCCATGTAACTTTCTGCAGACTACTCATGACCTTCATTATCTTTTTATAGTGGGTTGTATTGACCAGGAAGCATGCAAAGGTTGTAGTGAAGGACAGTACAGTCTTTCCTATGTTTCAACAGCATTGCAAGGCAAGTCATCTTGTAGAATTTTTGTCATCCTTTTATATGGATGCCATGTTTTCTTCTTTGTTCACTATTCTCATTTACTTGTATATATTTCCATGTCCCTTTTAAATAGCAATTTAGGACTAGTATTAAGTTATTAACTACTCAACTAATGCTTTATGTTTGATGGTTATGCAGAGGAAGTCACTACCAGAGTTTTGGCGGGATCATCCATTTGTGAGAATTCTCAATCATAAGCAGTTTTTTGTTATCATTTCTCAAAATGCTATTGGGCCTGTGATAGCATGTATTAAGAAGAAATTAGATTTAATACGAAGGAGCTAATACTAATTTAAATTGGTATACTTGTTTATTTAAAGTTAATTTCCAGAGATGGTGTACTTATGTCTTAAAACTATTGGTGTGCAGCCTAATGATGCATCCAAGGAACACAATTGCATACCTGATGAGCATTATGTTCAAACGTTATTGGCCGTAAGATTTTCAACCATTTCAATATATCAATGCTATTTCTATTTCAATAAAAACTTGGTTGATTATCTAAAGAGTAAAACATTGAAGATTGAACGTTCTAAGCATGCTATGATTCTTTGTTTCATCATTGCATGCACCCTCTCTCCAAGAACTGGCTTTTAGTCAATCATTATTGTAGTTGATAATAATCCTATAATAATTTTTATGCATGTTATTTATGCAATATTAACAGTTGGACTTGGACGCTACACTTTTGAGAACATTAACATCATTGCTGGAAACATGGAATACGTTCTCTTGTTTGCTAATAAGCTGAAATTGCAGCTTTGTATTAAGGCTTATTCATGTGGCAATGAATCTTATGATCCGAACTTTCAAATTGTGACACAAAAGTACGAGTTTCTAGCAAATAATGAAAAAGAAATCCATTTGAAATTTTCTTGAACAACAATTGCCTATGCAGTCAAGATTTTACGTGATTCACATACTAGAATGCCAATATATGTATATATTTATATTTGTTGTTCAGATTACTAATAATTTATTTTTCATGATTCAGCAAGAAGGGCTTGAAGAAGAACTCACACGAAGATCACTTTCATATTCAGCATGGGATCTATCATACTCCAAAGATCACGAACGTCGTAATTGGCATCCCGTAACATACAAATTTTCAGATGCTACGCTTGATCTAATACAATCTATAAAGGTACTAAATGTTTGATCATAACACATGTTTAATTGAGTGGCTACATCTATTTTGCGTCTCCCTAAGTAAAGTGGAACTTCCAAATATTGCATCAAATATTGTTTATAAGCAATTTCCTCATTTTCTGTAAATAATTGAACCACTAGCTCAAGGTTCTAAAGAACTAAATTTCTTTAACTTGTATTTATGGACTCCTATTCACCCCCTTTACTTACCTTCCTCTGTAACACACTGATCATAAGGATGCGATTCTTCACCTTACTCCTTAATACAAATGAGAGTTGAATCTGATTTATTATTACTTGGTAAAATGATCCCAAGGCAAATGCTAATAATCTTCTCATCTTTTCAATTGACCTTTTAATTGGTTCATGATATCACATTTGTCTTCTGCAGGGTATTGATAATATATACTACGAAACTGAATATCGAAGAGAATGGTGCACCAGTAAGGGAAAACCATCCAGATGTTTTCTTTTTGCGAGGAAGTTTACCCGTCCAGCTGCCCTCCGCCTTCTTAATATGGTAAGTTTTGTACTTCGCAAATTTCCTCGGAACTAAAATGCTCGAAAACCGTTGAACTGATTACCATATGCTGATCTCTTTTCTCCTAGGCATACTTTCAATTCTTCTGAGCCTCTTTATTTTCATGTTTTGACAGTCTGCGCTGGGAGTGAAGCCTCAGTAATATTTGTAAAGGCGTCCAAGTCCCGGGGTCAGGAACCCAGTACAATTATGCAGAAAATACAAACTCCCTGTAGATTAGGGGAAGACCTGGCGTTAGCAGTCACACTGAATAATTTCTCGATATAGAGGTGTGTATTTACAATTACCACGGTGTATATTGTCAATTTTTTTTTATACAGAAAATAAATGAGAGTGATAGAGGATTGTTTTTATTCACTTGGTTGTGCATGGAGCTAACTTCTAGAGAACTAAGAACATTAGGAATTTAGGATGACCCAAAGTCAGGAATACTGATCTCTCTGAACATTAGGAGTTTGAAACTATAATGTGATATATAGTTTATTAGATATATCAATGTCTATTGAATTTCAAACCATGGTTAGATTTAGAAACTTTCATTTACATATTAATTAAGAATGGTAATTGGAATAATAACAACTTTCATTATTTCTGAAATTTCTTCAGTTCTGTTATGAATATTCAAGCCCAGAGGGTTACCTTTAGGTGGTAAATATTATTTAAGATACAAATGAATAAAAAGTCATTTTCTTTCCATTCTCAGTAGTTTTGAATCTTTTGATTAGAGAGAGCAAATTATACACCAAAAAGATTTCCATAATGAAAACAGTATAGTAAATACTAATGAAGCTATGAATCCTGCAAGAAGGAAGTCGTTCGTTCGTTAGGAGTGAATCGACATCGAGAGGGCATGTAATGTCCTCAATTCTCGACTTCAAGTACGTGAAATTTGCAGAAGATCAAGGTGTCGGGACTATTTGTTAAATTTTGCCATGAAATTTTTAACTATGTGCCTGTCTCTATGTTTTCTGGCAATGACAAATGCATTATGTGGACCATATTATTAGTTAGGACCATTGTTGGAACAACCGTGTTTTTGGCATCTTTGGTAAAATGAAAACATATTGAAAATTCCTCTCAAGACTTGTGTATTAAATGTTTATTAAGTTGCCATAAAGTTTGCAGGAAGAAGACCTCTCAACCATAAAAATGGCATAATTCAAGTTCACACCTAACCAAAAGTCTTGTGCATTGTGAATGCAAATCGAGCATAACTCAATTGACATAAAATTGTGTCATTGACTAAGAGGTCAGGGGTTCAATTCATCACCCTGCATTAATTAAATACCTTTTGCAAAAAAATGACTAGGAGGTCAAAAGGTTCAATCCTCCACCCGCATTAATTAAATACCTTTGCAAAAAAAAAAAAAAAAAATCTCGCATTTGACAAGATTTTGTGAATGAGAATATACTCACATGTACAAGTGAATACGAAATCAAAGTTCTATAATAAGTATTATAAGGGATGTAAACAAATCTAGAACGTACTCGATAAAGCACAAGAATTTTTGTCTAAAAAAAACAACTACGATTGAATTTAGATTTTTTTTTTTTTTTTGAGTACATTGGGGATGGGGAGATTCGAACCTCAGACCTTTTGGTCATCAAGTCATACATATGCCAGCTGAGCTATGCTCGCTTTGACGATTGAATTTAGATTTTGATAGCCCTTTTTTTTTCAAAAGTATTTTAATTAATGTAGGGATTGAACCCATGATCTCTTAGTCGGCACATCCTTATATCAATTGAGCTATGCTCGGTTTGACAAATATATAAATATTTAGTTATGTGTTTAAACTAAAAAAAGAAGAAGAAATAACCTATGATATATTTGGAAATAACAAAAAAAAAAAATGGGAGAGAACGTGTAATAGCACATTGCTTGATTTAGATTTCACGTGCTGAGTCACATGAGAATATAGTATGAAGTAAATTTGAAATGTAAAAGAGTGAGAAAAAAGAAAAGAAAAACATTAGTCAATTCAAATTTCAAACAAAACAATCACATGCTTCCTTATATATCTTATTCTTAGGGAATTAATTTTGTTCAATTAAAGGTGGATTTATATATTTCACTTTGAAATGGTCACTTTTTGAAGTGATAATCTCTTGATTCAAACTTAGGAACATTCTAGCTGTTACTTTAGTTTTGTTAATGTGTCAAATCATTTCAAACAAGAAGTTTCTCCCAAGTCCAAATTCACTTCATTTTTTGGGGAATCGTGGATGGACCCGTATGGCCTAATCAATGTTCGTTGAAATCTAATTTAATTATTCAATTTTATTTTGCATTAATATTGTATTATTTTAAAAGTTTCTTCTAGATTTTGTACTTTTAATTTTGTATTTAATAGGTGGTTTTTTTTAAAAGATATCTAATAAATCTCTACATTTTTTATTTTGTCATTCAACTTTTACTTTTAATTTTGTGTCTAATAAGTCTTTTATCAAATCATAATTTTTTAAAATTCATGAACGAACACAAAATTTAAAATTTAAGCACCCTTTGATAATCATTTTAGTTTTTTATTTTTGGAATTTAGGTTTGTAAACACTTGTCCAACTTATAAGTTTCTTTGTTTTGTTATCTATTTTTTACCTATGTGATAATCATTTTAGTTTTTTATTTTTGGAATTTAGGTTTGTAAGCACTCATTCCACTTATAAGTTTATTTGTTTTGTTATCTATTTTTTATCGATATTTTCAAAATTAAAGCTAAGTTTTGAAAACTCAAAAACTTACGCCCCGTTTGATAACTATTTTGATTTTTAGTTTTTGATTTTTTAAAATTAAGCCTATGAACACTACTTTCACCCTATAACTTTCTTTGTTTTGTTATCTACCTTCTATTAATGTTTTAAAAAATCGCCAATTTTGAAAATATATAGATATAGCTTTAAAAAATAATTAGTTTTGTTTTTAGAATTTGGTTAACAATTAAAATGTTTTTCCTAAAAAAGTGAAACTCATAATAAAGAAATTAGAATAAGATAAACATAAATTTCAAAACAGAAAACTAAAAACGAAATGATTATAAACAGTGTGTTAATTTATAAAATTTATTTTTGAAATTTGGTTGAGGATTCAAAAGTTTCTTTTGGAAAAATAAATATGGTAGGATTTGTGAGAAAACAAGCACTATTTCTAAAAAAAAAAAAAAAATGGTCATCAAACGGGGCTTTAATGTCGTGTTAAATACAAAATTCAATTTTATGTCCAATAGATTTTATAATTTAAAAATTGATGAATACGTCACAGACCTAATAAACACAAAATTGAAAAGTTTAGGTCTAGCTTGATAACACATTCAAATCTTTATTTTTAGTTTTTGATTTTTTTGATTTTTTATTTTTTAAAAATAAAAATCATATATGTTTGATAACTGTTTTCTGTTTTTAGAAAATAGGAAACCAAACTTGTTTGAATCAAACATTTTTTTTTTTGTTTTTGGCTTTTGAAAACAACAAAAATTGAAATTGAAAGTAGTTGAATAATTACTATTCATTTTGTATCTTTTTATAATTTTCTAAAGTAATGTTAATTTATTAGAATGTAAAAATTGTAAGATTTATCAAAATTTAATTAAGGTTCAATTATTTGATAAAATTAAAAGTTTAGGGTAAATTTTTTCCGTCTAAAATAAAATAAAAAAATATTGTGTTAATAGTTTAATATATTAGACAATCTTTAGTTGACACTTATCATACGTGGAGTTGAAAAATAAAATATGTTAGATTGAGTAAAGTGATTAAGTATATTGGTGTAACATCACAATAATATGTCAAACCGAACCTAACTCAATTGTCATCAGATTGTGCCTTCGATAAAGATTAAGGAGGTCATGAGTTCAATCTCTGCATTAATTAAATACCTTTAAAAAAAATATTATAATAAAATTATATTATAATATTATTTTTTTACCCGGGATCACTCTTTTTCATTCCTAATAATGTGTTTTAGAGTAGACTCTAGACCTGTTTGGTTGGTGATTTGAAAACATAAATTTAAAAGATAGGGATTGAATGAAAATATAGTTGTATTTTATGTTTTTAGATATGTGTTTGGTAGTTGATTTAAAAATTGAATATTAATCTAACAAATACTTAAAAAAATAAATTGAGTTTATAATTGAAATACTATATTTATTATCGCTTTTATCTTTTTTAAATATAGTTTTGCATTTTAAAATTCTAAATTCAAAATCTTATTAAGAAAAAAAAAATCATTTTCAAAAGTTACACGGTTTGGATCACATAATCTGAAAACAGTTTTAAAAATCAGAATCCAAATTACATGACCACACAAAACAGTTTTAAAAATCAGAATCCAAATTACATGACCACACATATTTGCTGGACTCATTAAATCTGAAAATATCAAACTAAATCTGGATTTTCGGACAAACATGCCCTTAATTTCTTGAAATATTTAAAATTATTGTTTTTATATGTAGCCAAACCAAAAATTAATTAATAGGAAAATTTCATTTTTTACCCATATATTTGTCAAGTTGTATCAATTTTCACCCTAAACTTTCAATTTCAGTAAATTAAACCTTAAACTTAGATAAATATTGTAATTTCTATCATTTGTTTAATTTTTGGTAATTCACCACTAATTTTAACAAACAAAAAAAAAATATATAAAAATATTTGTAAACTCACAAAATTTTAGAATATTAAGTTTTGCATAAATTTATGTTTGATTAATTCATAAATTAACCATTAAATTAAATTGTCAAAGCTCACAAATTGTAACCCAAAAAAAATGGTTTTAATGCCAGTTTTGTTTGAAAATTTATTAATTTTATATTACGTATATGTATGCATATGTTTTATAATTCATCGAAAAACAATTTTTTTTTTTTTTTTTTTAGTGATTTTATCAAATTTACAACATTTTTTAGTTTAAAATTAGATTGCATCACTTATGAATTATTGATGTATGTAACCCTATCATGATATGCTTTTTCAAAAAAAAAAAAAGAAAAGAAAAAAAATCCTTTGATGATATTGAGAAAGCACTATCGAGTCTGAAGTACTCTATTGCCAACTGTGTTACATAGATCAAGGAATTCATTTTGATAAGTGATGTGACATTAAAAAAAAGTTTTAAATATATATTTTAATTTTGGTAATATGACAAAATCACAACCACATCAGTTACCAACAATGTTTGGAAACATGTTTAGCCAAAATCATGAAAATGTGGATTTTTTTTTAATGAAGTTATTACTTTTTTTTTTTTCTTCGCGCAAGATTTTGGACTTTCCTAAATTTTCGTGTGCTCCGCTGCGGGAGGTCGCCGACGAAGTGGTAGGATACCTGCACGAGGAAGGAAATGGTAAACTTGCACCGGTGTAAGGCTAGACCCACGAAGCTCCAATGCTTAAGTCAGAGAGGTCTGATCGTAAGTTGGAGCGAGAGAGTAAGATTGCTCTGAAATTACGTACCTCGGACATATCCTTATGGGCATGTCTTATAGGCGAAAGATTGTGAATCGGTCGGGCCGACCCGTCTTTCCCTCATCATGAGGATCTGAGACTTCCGGCGGTTAGGCGTGGCTCAATATCCGTCTGTACCCGTCCTTATGATGAGAATCTTCGATCCCCCTATCCTAAGCGGATTGGAGGGGACTGTTGTACTATTGTCTTGTCGGACAAGACATGAGTGTCCCATCGGTTCACTCATTTGCCCAACATGGGAGCTGACGGCATGGCGACAGTCGGTATGGGAGTGGCCCGAGATTGTGGGTATTCGAAGGGTAGGCCACCCACCTCCTTGGCGCTTTGATGATGAGCTCGGGGATCGAGGCTATTGTGACTTCAACATCATGACGTCAGACGTCACTTCATGCTGAGATGACCCATAACAAATTTTATAAATTATCAAATACATTACTACCGACATTTGTCAACATGAGTCTAGCTCAATTGACATAAAATATTTATATCAAATGTTAGAAGTTCGAATCTTCCACTCTACCTATTTTTTGCGAAAAAAAATATTTATATCAAATGTTAGAAGTTCGAATCTTCCACTCTACCTAAATTTTCGTGTGCTCCGCTGCGGGAGGTCGCCGACGAAGTGGTAGGATACCTGCACGAGGAAGGAAATGGTAAACTTGCACCGGTGTAAGGCTAGACCCACGAAGCTCCAATGCTTAAGTCAGAGAGGTCTGATCGTAAGTTGGAGCGAGAGAGTAAGATTGCTCTGAAATTACGTACCTCGGACATATCCTTATGGGCATGTCTTATAGGCGAAAGATTGTGAATCGGTCGGGCCGACCCGTCTTTCCCTCATCATGAGGATCTGAGACTTCCGGCGGTTAGGCGTGGCTCAATATCCGTCTGTACCCGTCCTTATGATGAGAATCTTCGATCCCCCTATCCTAAGCGGATTGGAGGGGACTGTTGTACTATTGTCTTGTCGGACAAGACATGAGTGTCCCATCGGTTCACTCATTTGCCCAACATGGGAGCTGACGGCATGGCGACAGTCGGTATGGGAGTGGCCCGAGATTGTGGGTATTCGAAGGGTAGGCCACCCACCTCCTTGGCGCTTTGATGATGAGCTCGGGGATCGAGGCTATTGTGACTTCAACATCTTGACGTCAGACGTCACTTCATGCTGAGATGACCCATAACAAATTTTATAAATTATCAAATACATTACTACCGACATTTGTCAACATGAGTCTAGCTCAATTGACATAAAATATTTATATCAAATGTTAGAAGTTCGAATCTTCCACTCCTATTTTTTGCGAAAAAAAATATTACACATTTTATATAATTCACTTTAATAAGTATAATGTTTTTTTTTTTTTAATACATATTTAAATTTGGTGATATAAGAAAATCACAACCACATCATTATCAAATATGTTCAAAAGTACTTTTTAAAGTGCTTAGCAAAATAATAACAATAATACAAAATAAAAAGTAAAAAGAGATTCACAGAGTTTTTGTTTTAATCTACATGTTAAGGTTTTAAAAAATATTCTCAAATACACCATATAAAAAAGAAACCCACCTCATTTTTTTTTTAAAGTTTTAAAAACTCACTCTTTAAAAAAGAAAACCCTTTAAACTCAATTTATAAATGCTGCAATATGCCTAAATCACAACTACATTTCACCAAAAATGTTCAAGAATAGCTATGTACTACTTTTCTATCTGCTTGGGGTTCCCTTTCATCTTTGTATTTATTGTGGACAGAAAAAATAACTCGACTAACATGATGTATGATTAATGACCGAGAAATCCTAGATTCAACAAAAACTAAGCTCTCGTCTATGCTAAGTCAACAAAAAAAATAGTTCGACTAACATGATGTATGACTAATGACCGAGAGATCCTGAATTCGAACCCAACCCCACCGAACATGTTGTAAAAAAAATATAAAAAAAATACACCACAGAGGCAAGAAGCCAAGTTCAATAATTGAGAGAACCATTTTTTAATTACAAAAAAGAAAACTTTAAACATAAATACAAAATTTGGTAATATGACAGAATCACATCACACAACCCATCCACACACAAAAAAAAAAGATCTGAATCTAATCTAATAAAAAGCAGATCATAATCCTCTCCAATTACAAAAAACCCATCTTCTCCATTATTTGCAGTGAAACTAAATTTGAACTTGGAGAGAAAATGAAGAAGAAGGGTTTAAGCTTAAGTTGCAGAGGAATTTTTCTTCTGATTTTGATTCAGATTCAAATCTTGTCGATCAACTCCTCATTCTGTTTCGGCCATGAACAGATGGAAAGAAGAAGAAGAAGCTTAGGAAGAAGGGTGGTGCTTGTTAATTCAATGGCGGACTCTGTTTCTCAAACTGGAAGATCCGCCATTAAAGAGCCCAAGAAAGCTGTGGAACAGAGCTTGAGAAACGCGCCGCCCAGCGGAGCAAATCCCATTCAGAATTAGTTGCACGACATGTCGGACCTTCAAATGGATCCATCGGACAAGTATCAGTCGATGATCTTACTCTGTTTTTGTTTTTTGTTTTTTTTTTTGGATTTTTGGATTTTGTTATAAGTTTAGATCTTTTGGGAATTGGGTTTTTTTCAGTGAGCTTTTTGAGGTGATTTTTAGTGTACAGAACTTTGTTGGTCTAGTTATTGATTAAATGCAATAGAAATAAATTAATAAAAATATATGTGACATCAAAAATTAAGTATGAACTCTTGCTTATATACAACTAAAGTGAACATGATGAGTAATTTACATTATTTGTACTCTCTCAACTCCCTCACTTTGAGGTGGGAATGGTTTTTTTATTTTATATATATATTTTTTAGTATATGGATTTAGATTGAACCAGGTCATGAGAATTAGGGGTGTTCAAAAAACCCGCAACCCACGAAACCCAACCCAACCCAACCCAATTTTTCGGGTTGGGTTGGGTTTTATTTTAATATGGGTTGGGTTGGGTTGCTATTTTGAAAAACCGAATTTTCGGGTTGGTTCGCGGGTTGAGCCAAATTTGGCTCGGTTCAACCCGAACCAACCCGAATTCAATATATTAAAAAAAAAAAAATTATATATATAATAAATTCAATACATTTTTTTTTTTAAAAATTCATTCGGTGATTTTGAAAGAAAAATCAAGGATTAATGATGATTTTGAAAGGAAAATAAGGATTAAGGAATTTTATTAAGGGTAATTTTGAAGTTAATTAAAAAAAATAATTAAAAAAAAATGTCAACCCGCCAACCCAACCCAACCCAACCCGAAAATTGAAGGGTTGGGTTGGGTTGGGTTGACAAAAATGTTGGGTTGGGTTGGGTTGAGAATTCACCAACCCGAAATTTTCGGGTTGGGTTGAAAAACCCTTCAACCCAACCCAACCCATGTACACCCCTAATGAGAATTAGTATAATCACCGTTAAACAATCTCACTTTGGATACTTCCATCATATATATATATATATATATATATATATATATATATATATATATATATATATATATATAGTTTAATATAAATATTGTAGCACAAGTAAATTGGATATTAAATAATAAAGCCCTGCTAACAAGAGCATAGTTAAACTATGCATGAGTATCAACTAAGTGATTATAAGGTCGTACGTTCAATCCTCACCCAGCATGTCGTATAATAATAATAATAATAATAATAATAAAATCTTTGGCGTCTTTATAAATATGTGAGAGTTAAAATTATTTAGCTTAAATTACAAGTTTAGTCCAACTTTTAAGTTTGTGTAATTTAGTTATTGAACTTTAAAAATATCTAATAGGTCCTTGAACTTTAAAAATGTCTAATAAATCTATGAATTTTCAATTTGATTCTAATGGGTCATTAACACATCCAATATTTTTAAAAATTAACTAATCTATTAGATCTAAAATTAAATTTTATGTGTGGACTCTAAGTTTTAAAATTTTTTGTTTAGTAGATGTGTGAATATTTTTAAAAAATATTTATAGAACAGACATTTTATAAAATTTAAAATTTAGAGATTTATTGGACATAAAATTGAAAGTTTGAGAATCTATATTAAACACAAAATTAAAAGTTCGATTTATTTGACATTTTTTTAAAATTCAAGGATTAATTAGACACAACTTTAAAAATTTAAGGATATAATTTAACTAACTAATTTAACTAACTATTTAAGAAGGTAACAAAATTTTATAAACATGTTTACATAATTGATGCCTTCTCTTTCTTTCTTTTTTATTTATTTAGTATATAACATCACAAATATGAGAGGAGAATTTGAATCTAAACCTCCGAAGAATTAGAGAATTGAAAAATATGGTAGAATTTGAAGGTAACATGTTGAAAGAAGTAGAGAATTATTGAAGAATTTTAATTACAATTTAGAAATATCAAATATGGTATATGGATATTAAATTGTAAAATATATATAGTAGATAATAGATATATATGGTAGTATTTGTATTTTATTGAAGCTATACGAGCCAACACGAGCATAGCTCAATGACCATGATGTATCGACTAGTGATCATGAGGTCCTAGGTTCAATCCTACAATCCAACATGTTGTCAAAAAAAAAAAAAAAATTGAAGTTATACTAGAGAAAAAAAAAGTACAACATATTAGGGAGGATGAACCTCTAGTGTAGAGAGAATGTTGGAGCATGCTCTCCAAATAAAAAGTTTGAACTTTAATGAATATTGTGGGGGATATTTTTAAATTTTCAACCTTCGAATTTATTTTAAAAATGAGTCAAATTGACTTTCTGCTGACATCATCAACCATTTTTTTTAATAGTTCTCGCAGATTATTTTTCTCGTTATCTATCACACTCATGGAAAGGTAGAAAAATTCGTTTCTAAAGTAGAGCATGCATAAGAGCAAGAGCAAACAAAATATTATTAAAAAAATGGTTGATGATAAAATTTGAGTCAATCCTTCGAAATGCTAAAAATTTAGGGTCATCCATACAATTTTTTCAATATTGAGCTCTCAAAGAGTTTTCCACCATTATGAGAGTATTGTATTGATGTGATGGGCATGCTGAAGAAACTTCAAGATATCTATGATATTGCAGTTGAACTAAGTTCATATATTATGACAGTTGAACTAAGTTCTAAATTAATTGACCCGAATTTGACCACTTGGCCACAATGTCCCATTCATCACGGTATTAAAAATAACATTTAATAAAAAAAAATAATGATATGCAAAAAGTAAAACAAACTTAATAATAACGAGTATATTTATACTAATTACAACAAAATTGTTTATTTGTTTAAAACAAGATATCTATGATATTGCTACAAGACTCAGACATCTTGAAATAGATATGGGCTTGAAATATGGGCTGAGTCGAAAGAACAGCCCATCGATACATAATTTAGCTAACAAAACAACAATAAATAAATATATCTATGATTTTGGGGGAAATTGTAGAAACGTGAAAGTCACCACTTACTCGAAAACTTTAACAAAACTGACTCGTCTTCCATAAATTAATGTTTTTTACCGGTTTGAAGCTAAGAGAGGTGTGAAACTATCCATTTGCCCTTCACTTAAATTTACTTCCAATTTTCCTCTAAAATCACACAAAATCGCATAGCAATTAATGGTGCCATATTCCCTCTTTCAAATTTTAAACTTAATTATTTTTGTATTTTGGATATTATAGACAAGATCTTTTAAATTTTTGCTTAGTTTATAAGCACGGTTGGAAAGAACACGAAAAAACGTATAAAATGAGTGGTTAATTAACTAAAACGAACTTATATCGAAAGATATGATGTTCAAGAGATAAACCAGAATCGCATAGGTTGACATGTTGTCAAAAAAATATTTAAAAAACAAAAAGTCACTCTTCTAAAGTTACATATGAAATTATATTCCTACTATCGGATTCCATAAACTTTAACTCCGAACTCATTAAAAAAACTCCCAACTCATTTTTTGTTATTGGTTCTAAAGAGATTAAGACTAATTAAGAATCTAATTTTTTATTTTTAAATAGTGAGAGAACAAAATCCCAAGAAAATAATTTTATGCCTTTCACTTTTTACATATAAAAGCATCTCTTACAAGAAGGAATTAGATACCCTCCTATGTAATTACCAACACAAAAAACCCGTCATAAAAGCCTAATCTCTCTCTTTTTATATGGAAAACAAAAGCAGATAAAGAGGTTTGGAATAAAGAACCAAACATTATTGCTCAAAAAGCAGGATTCTTTCCAAGCCCACACCCTTCTTTTTACACTCAAAATAAAATATCTGCCTTAAAAAAAAAAAAAAAACAAAAAAAAAACAACAAAAAAAAAAACATATAAAATGCTTGACTGGTCTCTCTTCTTTACAACCTATGTGATCCACTTCTCTCTCTATACTTCTAACATTTCCAAGTCTTAATCAATCTCTCTCATAAAGCATCATATCATTACCTTATTATTATTTTTTTATTTATATTTTTCTATTTTTCTCGAGTTCAACAATTGTAGGGTGAAAATTAAACTATTAATCTTTAAAATGATAATTAGTGTATTATCCATGAACTATACTCAGACTCATTGTCTTTCTTTCTACTCCCATAACTCACGTGTAATTATGATTGCAAATCTAAATATAACTTAATTGGTCAATACAATATTACTAAACTTCATTATAGTTTCAAATTCTCAACCTTTGTTTGAATGATAATATTGTACCAAAAAGAAATCCTATAATTATTATATTAAGAAAGTAAAAACAACATGTTAACACAACCGAAATGATGTTTACATTTTCACAATAGTATTGTATTGTTCTTTAGCAAGCTGGAAAGAGATGTCGTAGCTGTGTGCATTATCGACATTGATCTCGAGAGAAAGGAGAATGACACAAGAATTTGAGAGAGTGGTTTATAATGTTTTAAAGAAGGATTCAGTACGGAAAAAGAATGTGCTTTAGATTAGGTAATTTAGGGACAACTTTATAAATGAGAGACCTCTATACTCATATACCCTTAATACTAATACTTTTGTCATCACCCATGTGGTGCTTTGTTATTTTGTATGTGATTCACCAACTTATACTTATAATTGTATGTTTTTATCGCTCGTATTTATTTTTCTATTTTGTCTTTCAACTTTAAAATGTTTCGAAATTAACTTTTCAATGATTTCAAGTGATTTATTCAAACTTGTGGCATGATTTTGATTGAAAAAAATAGTTAGCTAAAATATTAATATAATTTAATTTATGGTATTGACCATCAAAATTATTCAGAGAAGAAGATTTTAAGTTCGAACTCTTTATAATGTTATTTTTTCTCAATCAATATTGAGTTTTAGTTATTGGATGTTCTATAAATTTTTAAATCAAGAAAAAATATTAAGATTTGATATAATTAAATTTATCATAATCTATGTCGTTAATTTAATTTTTGAGTTAGATTAGTATTTAATAGAACTAGCTAATAAAGGTGGCGTCCAAAGTCGTAGTTGCACTCATTGGAGAGATGACTTGTATTAAGAACTTTTGCAAACAAGGTGGTAGTGTAGTGCACTAGTCGCAAACTGCCTAAAGATGTGACTTGACAAGAAAACTTAAATGGGGCACCACATCTTCCTTATATACTCGTCTTCATTGCCACATTTGAATTTAAGAGACGACGTATTTTATTTTCTTTTGAGTATAATAAATATGGAGTATGAAGATTTGAATTTTCGATTTTAAAGAAAGAAGTAAATGCAATTATCATTGGGATAAACTTATCTTCGCATTTGGCGACACCCCGTTAACTACACCTTTTATGTCAATCATTTTTAGTTTTAAACCATACCAGTTGTCACAAGATCATGATTAATTAAAATTTGAAATCTGCTTTATCAACCTTCTTGGTCTTGTTTTGAATGCCTAAAATTAAGGTCCCGTTTGATAATCATTTCATTTTTTGTTTTTTGTTTTTGAAATTTAAACTTGTTTTTTTTTTTTTTTTAATTTCTTTACTATGAGTTACACTTTTCTTAGCGAGACATTTGAATTCTTAGTCAAATTCTAAAAACAAAAGCTATTTTTTTTTAGTTTTCAAAACTAATTTGATTTTTGAAAATATTAGTAGAAACTAGATAACAAAACAAAGAAAGTTATTGGTGGAAATAATGATTATAGGCTTAATTTTCAAAAACCAAAAACTAAAAATCAAATGGTTATCAAATGGGGCCTAAATAATTTAGTTTCCGTTTGATAACTATTTGGTTTTTGAAAACTAAGCTTATGAATAGTATTTTCCTTATAAGTTTATTTGTTTTGCGATCTACCTTTTAATCATGTTTTCAAAATTGAAGACAAATTTTGAAAACTAGTTTTTACTTTTGAAATTTGACTAGGAATTCAAATGTTTTTAAGAGGTGAAAACCATAAAAAAAAATCAATTAGTGAGGAACCAAATACAACTTTCAAAAACAAAAAACAAAAAACAACGTTATTAAACGCAACCTTTATCTATTATCGCATTATAGTTTAGCTACCAAGTCCTTAGACTCACTTGAAGTTTGTGTCTTTATAATTACTTAGATGGTAACTTACTTAGATAATTGAGGTGGTAAGGTTAACGCGACTATTTTTTATTTTGAAGATCTCATTCACGACAACACTAGCACTAACCCTAATCATGTTAAAGAAAAATTATAGTTGAAGCACCATCATGAAAATTTATATATAGTTGAATGTCAAAATTACAATCTTTTATATGATTTAAGGATTAAAAATGTTGAATATATAAGTATATGATATATATTTATACGAAGGTTTAAGTAAATGAAGCATTTAATATAAGAAAGGCAGAAGCAGATTATAGCAGAGATGGGACAACAATATTTTGTCAATGTTTTATTTTCTTTGTTTGTCTTTTGTTTTTTGTATCTGTGGTTGTCAATCTGCCAGACAAGTTGGTCACTCCTTTCCCTTTTTGACATGTGGAATTGTCTGTAATGTTCAATTAAACGACACCGCATAAACCCCAAAAAACCTGGAAAATAAAAACACTACAAATCAAACTTGAAAGCGATCCATCCATACTGCCTAATTATTCCCTCCATCTTTATCATAAAATAAAATAAATAAACAATAAATAAATTATATTCTTTCTACCTAAAAACTTACACAAAACAAACACCAAACAATTCATAATTATTTTGTTTTTAGTTTTTTTATTAAATAGTGTTTATAAATTTAATTTTTAAAAATAAAAAACAAAGACATGCATTAATTATTTGAATTGTTTTCATGTTGGACCACTAAATCTGTTCATAATATCTTTATTGCATTTTTCAACTTGCTTTTGAAAACACTTTTGAATAGTTATATCAACCAAATTTCAAAAGCAAAAACAACAGATTTTCAAAGAAACTAAAAAGAAATAAAGTAAGAAATCAAAACCTTTAATTATGTAAACTAAAACATATGAATAAATTAACTTAAATTTGGAGATATATGTGAAGAAAATGATTAATTCCAACCCAAATAAATATACATTAGACAAGAATTTCACAAAAACATTACCATCCCATCCCCATGCCAATTTCCCAAGTAAAAATCCTCCAAAAACCCACCAACAATATATTTTTTTTTCTTCTCAAATTAAATTTCCTTCACATGCTTCTAGCCATCATCTCATGAAATCTCCTAGCTGATTCCTGTTTCTCCAGCCTGAATTTCTCATGGCAGCTTGCTATGAACCTCTCTGCCAATTTGTCGATCTCATTCATCTCCGTCGCAGTCGCCATCGTCTCGCTCTCTGATTTTCTCTCCTCTAGCCACTGCAGATACCCGGACAGTTGCGAGCCGTCCGCGGTAGCTGCAGCGGTGGAATCATAGTAAAAATTGCCTTCCCACACGGGGTCTGCCACAGGCATCACGTGGGAAGAGCACCAGTTGTAATGGAGTCTAAACGACCCGAAAAAGATCTTGTTCTTGCTCTTGTTCTTGTAGTGATAATTTTTCTTTAGAACTTGGACGACTGTCGACTTGGCTCGGGAGATCGCCCGAGCCAACCGACATAATTGAGAGAAGATGATAGTGTGAATGAAAGTCTTGAACTTTACAAAATTTAAGGTGGAAGGATTTGAGGATTTAAGTGAGAAAATGTGGAGAGAAGGAAGGATCTTTGGTGAAGATAATGGAGCAGCCATTTTCATTTTTAAGAGAGAAAAATAGAGAAATTGGGTGTGAGAGAGAGTTTGATTTTGATTCTCAATTCTCTCTTGTTGTTATTATATAGAAACTTGATTACGAAATTGCCCCTAAGCTTTTTGGATAATTAAAGTGAGTGCCATGCACTTTGTGGATGGGAATGGATTATGATGCTAAGCTTTTATTCCCTTTTTTTTTATTTGGGAATTTGATAAATGATTCTTAAAATACTCAAAAAAACATTTATCCCCAAGTTTTCTCCTTTTCTCTATGATTTGAAACGCGGTTTCTTGTTTTGAAATCGTGGTAATTCTGTGAATATGGTGAACAATCCTGGTTTTTTGGTCATTTAGCCTCCTCATGACGACTTCTTGCTGGCGCCAATGCTACTTGAGGGAACTAAATTTAAAATTTTTTAATTAATTTTTTATTTTTTAGACTAAAAAAATGTTTAATTTTTTTTTTCTTCTTCCGTATGTTTTCATGAATATTTTTTAATATTTTTTTTTTGTTAAAATAAAGAGTGATATTAATTAATATATAGGATAAAAGACGCTACGTACAAGGTATTAGTTGATGAATAATAACAATATTGGTAATGAATATCGATAACAAAAATGAATAATAAGAAACAATAAAATAACAAGAAAAATATAAAAAGATAGTCTAGAGACGTCGATAGTATTGTCGTGAAAGATATGATTTGCTTTGCATGGTTAGTTAGAGTATAAAGTATAATAATTTTGGTCAAATTCTTAAATAATCAACATGAAATTCAATGCAAATCCATATCCATGCGGAAATACCCAAATACAAATACCCACTAACCAACCAATGAGGTGTAAAATATTAGATATGAATTAGCTCTACAAGCAAAATATATCATAAGGCTTTTAATTTCTTGCACACTTTGAACAATAATCTAAACATTGACTCTACAACAAATTAGGTCATGTTTTTTTTATTAATTAATAATTAGAATATAGGGAGAGAAGAATAGTTGTGTATTGTATAGGCCTTTGCAAAGACAACAATATTTAATTATTTTGGGGAGAAATTATTCAAGGAGGGGCTGCCACAAAGTAACTGACAGTTTTGCATTGTTAAATGTATGAGAGAGAAACTGCAAAATACTTTGAATTTATATTTGATGGTTATTATGAGGCATGTAGATTCTGAGTTAACATCGAACACATATTTAGAGGAAGTCACGTTTGTTTTTTTTTTTGAACTTTTGACCTAATAATTAAGGGTATATATCTTAACCAGTCAGAGGCAACTACATTATTATATTGTAGCGACGGTGATTGAATATTATTTTTTGACAGTGTGAGATGCAGACAAGAGGAAACAAAAGATGATAACTTTATTGTATAGGCATACTAAGAAGAGAAAAAATAAAGATGATACATAAGATAGTAATATCAAAACCATGGGTTTGTTTCCTTTAAATATTCCTCCCTCTAAGAATCATTTGTCAGTGTCAAAGAAAGAGTCATATTGTAATTCAAACTTTTTGAATTTTGATATTTGGCTTCTGTCTCTATTTTGTATACATTTGATTTGGTAGTACAGACAGGTCTTCCAAGGTCTTATGTTGACCAACTCAAACCTATGTGTTTTCCACACAACTTTACTTACTCTTAGCTTTCTGTTTCACCATCTTACTTCACAACTGCTCATCATTATTTGAATCTCTCTCTCAAATGAGTTGGTTTTGGTATCACTTTTTTTTCTTCTAACTCCCACCTTTGATTCAGTATCATCACACATGAACACATCCAAAAATATGCCTTTGAACCCTAAATTTGAGGACTTTATATCAATCACTTAATATATGATTATCTTTCTAAAGTGTATAGGAGAAATAAATTTGCATAATTTTCTTGAAAAATTGCACCAGATGTCAATTTATGCTAAAATAATTATAAATATAGCATTTTTTTTTTTAAAAATTACAAATATGACAATTTTTATCGGTGATAGTCACCGATAACAGTCTATTAGTGATAGTCATTTTATCAATGACTATCATACTAGTCTAGTCTATTAGTGACTATCACTGATTTTTTTGCTATATTTATAAAATATTTTATATTTGGTTATATTTATCATTATTTTGAATTTGATTGCTATTTAAGTAATTTCACTTCGTTCGAGAGATCAGATCTCATCGGATCTCACCAGGTTGAACTCTAATTTCTTTTGTTGATAATTTGAAATTTTTAAATAATTGTTTGAAATGTTACCTCATTTAAATTTATATTTATATTTTGTTTGCCCTGAAATTAAATATTTGTAGCTTAAGAAACAATATAAAGTATTGTTTTTTAAAAAATAATTGTATTAAATTTTTCTCTTAAGCTAGACACCTGTCTTACAATTTTGTCCTCTTTTTCTTTTCTTTTTTTTTTGACTTCAAATTTGTTTTTAACCCATATATAAGGTTGAAAATTTGTCCTTAAAGTTTTAAAATTAAGTTCCGAGCTATATATTTCAATTTAATGGTGTCAACATTGGAAATAATTGTCAAATCGACATAGTTCAATTGACATAAAATCGTGCCTTTGACCTAGAGAACATGAATTCAATTTCCGCATTAATTAAAAAGTAAAATACTTTGGTAAAAAAAAAAAACATTGAAGATTGTTATGGGTGAAATCAACCTAGGCCCACCATGTCCAACAACCCTTGGACGACCAGCACCCTCAACTCGGTTAACCTACAGCGTCTGACACACGCCACCTCTATGACGCCAACCACCATATGTCACCTCCTAGGGGTATGGCGTCAACACCCATCTCTCCTATAAATATGGAGCTTCACCTTTCATTGAGGGCATGCTCCACACGGTATGCATAACTCTCTCTCTGCTGCTTATGTCTTAGACTCTCTCTCTAACTTAAGCATAGAGTGGTGTGGGCCCAACCCCACATCGGTACAAGCTTTCTCTCTCCTTGCAGGTCGACCTCGGACCACACGATGAACCCGATCATCTGCAACCCGCCGACTCGAAGGTTTAAATTCTTGCATCAACAAACATAAATTTTTAAATAGTTAAAAAATTTGAAATTTGAGGTGGACAAAATAGAAACGAGGGTCATAATTTAGGACAAAAACTATAATTTAGATTACTATTTAACATGTCCTCTTGTCATCATCTGTTTCTTTTTTTTTTCTTTTTCCCAATGCTCCATATTTATGTTAAAAAAAAAAGTTGGATAAAAAGATACAATCAAAATATGAAATTCTAATTTGTAGAATGTTATTTCTTTTATTTTGATCGAGGTATTTTGCATATAGATAAAAAAATTATATATTGTAAGTGCATTAAATCCTAAAATTCGAATATTTACAAATCACCTATTCTTTTTCATTTTAACATTAGTTTTAGAAATTAAGTTTTGTCATTATTCAATAAGGCCTATGAGGCCTCCACAATATGACTATCTCTTAATAATTATAGAATTTAGATTCGAAATTTTTTATGTTCCCTGATAACCACTCGAAACAAAATTAAAGTACTTTTGAAGTTGATCTCTTGGTCGTCAACACATACATATGCCAGAGCCATGCTCGCTTTGGTCTCTCCTTAGTTAACTCTTTGATCTTTATGTTCCCATTGATATCTAATCGATAACGAACCTGAATGGATTTTTTAGGTCCAATTCCATTATCTTAATTGTTAAAAGTATACTCTCAAATTAATCACAATTTTGAAATTCATGGCAATTTTAACTTTTTTTTTTTCTTTTTTTTTGGTGGTAATTGAAGCATTTTTGTCATCATAATTTAACATTTTCTCTTTTTTGGTAATTGAAACACTTTTGTTTGAGTAGTTTGCTTCTTTTATGTAAGTGGAAGCACAATGATTGATAGGTTTGAGAGTCATTTGAGCAATCATTTGCACATGGACTGTCATTGCTTGCATTTATCAACAACCAACCCATGCAATCCTTGTGGGCATCTATTTACACTGTTGCTTCATATTTTTTTATTCATTTTCTTTAAACTAAAGTTGTTGGGAAAGAAACAATGTTAAAGCTTACCCTTCTTTGTTTTTTTTTTAATTGTATGATAGTTTGATTATTTGAAGAAGAATGTTATTATCAATAATACTAGAACTTTTAAATTTTACTCTAATTCTAACTAGGTTTTTAAAGCTCTATAAAAATAAGATTATTTTTCCTTCGATAAAATTATGTTGGGAATGACTAGCTTATGGGCCTGGGCCATTTGCAAGCTCAAAGGAAAATCCCTCTCAAGAATCCCGACCTACATTAGAAGATTTACAATTGAGAAGTGGGCCGTATAAATATAGGGGAACACCTTGAGAAATTTACAAAAGTGGTTAGTATGGAGGGATACTCACCCTCCCCTACACGTGCGTCGTCGTCTGGCCGATTCAGTTTGGTTATCTTGTTTCCCAATCCCTACTTGACGAGTGTACCTCAGTGAGGAGACGATTCACACTGAGGTCGTGCCACAATTTCTTTTAAGGCAGTCGTATCCACGACGCAACAATTCATTTTCTGATTTTGTTTTCGATTACAATTTGAAAGCAGAAATCTGTTCTGGTTGATCGACGTAATAAGTTTTTTTTGTTTGTTAAATTACAAGTTTAGCGTTTCTGAACTTTTATGTTTATGTCTAATTGTTGGGTTTTATGTCCCAAAACTCGTGGTTTGTAAACTGAATGTATATTCTATTTTGCAATAAAGTTGTTATTGAGATTTATTCAGTAAAGTTGTTATTGAATAAAGTGAATTGTGTTTACTTTTAACCTAACTCCAATAAACAAAGAACCCATGACTATAGGTTTTATACTTGAACTTCATGTGTGACATGATTGTGGATCAAGTTCAAGTAATAGCCAAAACGGTTTATAGTATAGGGATAAGGCTGGGTACCTTATCCTGGGGACACTATTGGACGCGACCCGCTTTGCATAGTACAAACGATATGATCCGAAATCGTTCATGTGGAGACATGCGAGTGGGGGCGTCTTATGCAATGGGTTTGCATAAGACTGAACTGCGAAACAAGTCGCTCTTTCTTTATAACTTCGTTTACTATAAAGACCGACTTTTTCATATGATGACCTAGGTAACTCGATCTGAATTCTGAGCACATTATGAACTCCTGTTTATTCGGGCTTATCCTTTGACTTGTATGGGTGAGAGTGGCCCGAGATCGCCGACTCAATAAGCCTACCATCTTGGGGATAAGACCGAGTAGGTAGCTGAGAACATAGTCTTGCGAGATGAAATTCACTCCTACCCGCCTTGAGGGATTAGTAGAGAGGTTGTTCCCTTAGGTGCTGACTCCGGGTCTTGAACTAGTGATCCCACCCTCTCATTGGCCCGAGAGGGACTTGGTATATAGTGATGAGATCACATACCAATCGGTTTGGTGGTTGGACCACAAACCAATAGTTCATTAGAGGATCAATGAGACTTAAGGAACAAGATGTAATTACGGGGGTAAAACGGTTATTTTGACACAACTATAATTACGAACAACCTGTGAAGGATCGACTTACTGATGATGGTTATACCAAGAGGACAAAAATATATCTACGGTGAGGAGAGTGCATCCCTTGGACTTTAGTGGAGTCTCCCGGGGTTAACGAATGTTGGTTAGCTTGGCTAAAGAGTTTGGCCGGTTAATCTCGTATCGTTGGAGCTCATGATCGGTAGGTCTTTTAGGTTCTCCTGGCTAGCTCGGATTAAGCCGTGTAACAATATGAGAGAAAAAGAATTTGAATTTATTCAAATTAATTTTTGGAAGAATTTGAATTTATTCAAATTAATTTTTGGAAGAATGATGGACATATTTAAATATGATTTAAATATGGGATCAGTCTAAAACATGAATAGAGATTCATGTGTGATGATTCGGTTTAAGAAACCGAGATTAGTCTTATTATTTAATTAATATTTGATATTGAATTAAATAATAATATTAATTAATTAAAAAGTTTAATTAATTAAAATTTATTTTATTTATTAAAATTAATTATGAATTAATTTTAAAATGACAAAATATTACAAGTGAGATTATCCAAGTTGAGTGGATTTATCCAAGTTGAGTGAGTTTATCCAAGTTGTGAAGTGGATTGTGAATCACCAACAACATGCATAAACTCATCAATTGTTGAACACTTGTGTGAAGACTAATTCATCAAATTTGAGGTGTCATGCTAAGCAAAGAGTTTGCGTTGCATGTGAATTGCCTATAAATTGGATGAGGTTCAAATGGTTTGAGGTTGATGAATTTTTAAAAAGTTTGAATATTTGGATGAGCATGAAGAGTTCATGTTACTTGAGAAATTAGAAAGTTAAGTGTTAGACATTTCTCACAAAATCTCATCTCTTTCACCTTCTCATCTTCATCTTCCAAAGTTATTCTCTTGTAAAGGAGTCTCACCACTCCGTTGCTCGGCCCCAGGATAGCGGGACTACCGGAGGTGGTTCTCGAGGAGTTCGAGGGAAGCTTCGAAGGGTTCGTGAGGAGATTCGAGCATCGGAATAGAAGTTTTTAGAACTACAAGAGGTAAGTGTTCTAATTTCTTCTATATCTAGTTTTGAGTTTGTTTCTAGTTTAGCTAAATTGATGAAATTAGAGAGCCAATGATTCGACTCGCTTCCGCTGCGCTACATGCGCTCCATCACTAATAAGTCTTCTTTTTATCTAATAAGTCTTTCAATTTTGTGTCTAATAGGTTCCTGATCGAGCTCTAAAATTGTCAAATAAGACTCTAAACTTTTAATTTGTGTCTAGCAGGTGTTAGGCATATTTACCATTTTTTAAAACTTATAAATCTACCCTTATAAAATTGTAAATAAAAATGAAATACAAAATAGGAGAGAAATGCAAAGAGAAAATCCACCATGTTGTAAGGGTGCATAGAATCCCCTTTATATGGGCATGATGCTTGAGATACTTTATTTGGACAACTATACAAACAACCATATTTAATATATTTAATTTATGTATTGTATAAATGACCAATCACTAAATTTAGAGTGAATATGGGTAATGAACTAAAATACCCTCAATTCAAAATTTAAGAAATCAAGGAAACTAAGGCCATAAACACTATTTTAACCTTATGATATTCTTTGTTTTGCTATCTACATCATACCAATGTTTTCAAATACCAAGCCAAGTTTTAAAAATTAAAAAAAAAAAAACAGTTCTTCAAAATTTATTTTTATTTTTATAATTTGACTAAAAATTCAAATGTTTCTAAATAAAAAAACCATAGTTAATATATTAAGAGAAAATAAACATAAATTTAAAAGTAGAAAACAAAAACGGAATGGTTATCAAACATAGTTTAAAATATCACCCATATACATGGTACACGACAACTTTATAACACCTGTTGCATATTTCTTCCGAGGAACACTCCTTCAAAATCTAAGAATCAATAAAAATCTAAGAAATCAACCATAGAATCTAGTGAATGAACTAAAATATCCCCCTTCAAAATTTAAGAAATATATGTTAAAAAGTTGTGAAACTGTTTGATAAATATAAAATGCAAATACATATGTATAAGACAAGTATGGTGTATATGTTTTTTAAAAAAAGTGAAACAGTTTGATAAATATAAAAATACAAATACATATGTATAATGCAAGTACGTTGTATATGTTAAAAAAAAAAAAGTGAAACTATTCATAAATATAAAAACATAAGTACAATGTAATACAAGTACCAGTCATCGGTCACATTCTCGTCCACGACTCCAAAATTTGTATTCTCAACCAACCGAATTTCTGCCTCGACAACACTCATTAATTTCAATAATTCTCGACATGTTGAAGATACATGGACGATCAGGCTCGCTCGTCAGCGGTGAAAGATACGACAGGACTGATGGAAGGCATCTGCTCGTCGGTAAAGAAAGAAGAGGCAGGCCGATGAGGAGTGAGAGAAGGAGACTGAATGCGAGTGAAACGACACTTCCAGAAAAGCGTGTGAATTAAGCTTTAAAAAAGATTTGTGATAAGGGATGTTGTTTAGAATAGACTATTACTATTAGTAGGATTTTTTTTTAGGGTGACTTAGACCGTTTGGTTTCTTATCCTTTAATTTTTTTATGATTTTGAAAACAAGAAATAAGATTAATTGTGATAATTCAGGTTTGGTGGCTCAAATTTGAAAATAATTTTTGGAAATCGGAATCATATTAGCCCAAAATCAAAAAACAACTTTTAGGGGGCGTTTGGCTCAAGGAGTTGGGAGAGTTAGAGTTGTTTTGTCTGGAGTTGTTTAGTCTGGAGAGTTCTGAGTGATGGAGCGCCCAAGGCACGCAGCGGAAGCGATTTGGATCATGGACACTCTAATTTCATCAATTTAAACAAATTGGAAACATGCAAAAGCGATGAAAAGAGAAGTTAGAACACATACCCTTGTCGTTCGTATTTCTCCAATTTCACCGCCAGAAGCTCCTCACGAGCTCACCGAGCCTTCTCACGAAACCTTCGTGGACCACCCACGGTAGTCCCGCTATCCTCAGGCCGAGAAACGGAGTGGTGGGACTCCTTTAATTCAAGAAAAGAGGGAAGAAGCTTCACTGAAGAAAACTATTTTCAACAGAACAGAAGCTGAAGGAAGAAGACGTCGGGCAGAGAACTCAAAATCTTGAAATCCAAATTTCAAAATACAATTCATGTACCCCAAAAGCCACTAGGCTTTTTAATTTTCTTTTTCCTTTTTTTTTTTTTTTTTTTAATTAGTCTGATGATTCATAATATATATACTCTGTATATATAACATGTGTCTTACATCTTGCATGTAAGACACATGTATATATATATATATATATATATATATATATATATATTTATATATTATTATTATTAATAAAATTAATAATAATTATTTTATTAATTAAACTTTTTAATTAATAAAAAAATATATATATATAAATTAATTAATATTATTTAATTCAATATCAAATATTAATTAAATAATATAATTAATCCCGGTTTTCCGAAAACCGACTTTTTGCACATGAATCCTATTCATGTTTTCAGACCAATCTCATATTTAAATCATATTTAAATATGTCCATATTTAAATCATATTTAAATATGTCTATCCTTCTTCCACAAACCCGAATTTGAACGATTCAAATTCTTTTCTTTTCTTTTATACTGTTTCACGGCTTTATCCGAGCTAGCCAGGAGAACCGTAAGGACCTACAGATCATGAGCTCCAACGATACGAGATTATCCGGTCAAAACTCTTTCAACCGAACTAACCAACATTCGTTAACCCCCGGAGACTCCACTAAAGTCCAAGGGCTGCACTCTCCTCACTGTAGATATATTGTGTCCTGTTGATATAACTATCATCAGTAAGTCGATCCTTCACAGGTCGTTCATAATCACAACGGGTCATTTAAACCGTTTAACCCTTGTATTATATCTTGTTCCTTAAGTACCACTGACACCTCTAATGAACAATTGATTTGTGGTCCAACCATCAAATCAGATTCCTCCCTGATCAGGAGAGGATGGGCCCATTGTTCAAGACCTGGAGTCAGCACTAAAGGGAACAACCTTTCTACTAACCCTGAAAGCGGGTAGGAGTGAACTCCAATCTTGCTACAACTATGTCCCCAGCCACTTATTCAATCTTATCCCCAAGATGGTAGGCATATTGAGTCGGCAATCTGGCCACTCTCACCCGTACAAATCAAAGGATAAGGTTGAATAAACAGGAGTTCATAGTAAGCTCAGGATTAAGATCGAGTTACCTAAGTCATCAAATGAATAAACCGGTCTTTACAGTAAACGGTGTTATAAAGAAAGAGCGATTTTATTTCTTGGTTCGGTCTTGTGCAAACTCATTGCACAGGACGCCCTCACTCACATGTCTCTACATGAAACGATTCGAATCACATCGTTTTGTACTATACAAAGTGAGCCGCGTCCAATAGTGTCCCCAGGATAAGGTACCCAGCCTTATCCCTATACTATAGACCATTTTGGCTGTCTACTTGAACTTGATTCACATTCATGTCACACATGAAGTTCAAGTACTCACACTACAGCCATGGGTGTTAGTTATTGGTATAGGTTAATACAAACACAATTCACTAAAATTCAATAACAACTTTATTGAAATATAATATTTACATATTCAAACAGTTTACAAACTACGAGTTTTAGAACATAAAACCCAACAAACTCCCACTTGGACTAAAACGTCAGTGGAGTACATGCTGGTTGAGAGAACTAGAATATCAAATATCTAAAGTTTCTCCCACTGTCCTACTGAGCAGCTCGCAGCCCTAAACTTTTTAGGTGTCTCTCAAACACTTTAGCCGTGAGAGACTTAGTAAACGGATCAGCAATGTTGTGCTCCGAGGCTACCTGTGTGACGATCACATCTCCTCGTTGCACTATCTCCCTGATGAGATGATACTTCCGCTCAATATGCTTTCCACGCTTATGGCTTCTAGGTTCTTTAGAATTTGCCACTGCACCGCTGTTATCACAATAAAGGGTGATTGGCAAGTTCATATTTGGAACAACTTCCAAATCTGTCAAGAACTTCCTAAGCCATACAGCTTCCTTCGCTGCTTCGCAAGCTGCGACATACTCAGCTTCCATGGTGGAGTCAGCAATACAACCTTGCTTTATACTCCTCCATACTATTGCTCCTCCGTTAAGAGTGAACACTGATCCTGATGTAGATTTCCTAGAATCTATATCAGTCTGAAAATCAGAGTCAGTGTATCCTGCAAGGATCAAATCCTTCGCGCCATACACAAGCACATAGTCTCTCGTTCTCCTAAGATACTTGAGGATGTGTTTAACGGCTGTCCAGTGATCATATCCTGGATTGGACTGGAACCTACTGACAATTCCTACTGCATAGCAGATGTCGGGTCGTGTACACAACATAGCGTACATGAGACTACCAACTGCAGATGCATAGGGAATTCGTCTCATATCCTCAACCTCTTGAGGTGTCTTAGGAGACTGTTCCTTAGACAAGTGAATTCCATGCCTAAAAGGCAGCGAACCTTTCTTGGAATTCTGCATCGAATATCTTGACAACACCTTGTCAATATAAGATGCTTGAGACAACGCTAGCACTTTGTTCTTACGATCCCTTAAGATCTGAATCCCTAGAACAAACTGAGCCTCTCCCAAATCTTTCATTTGGAATTGGGTCGCTAGCCAATTCTTAACGTCAGTTAGGAACCCTACATCATTCCCAATGAGTAGTATATCGTCTACGTACAAGACTAAGAAAGCTACAACAGTATTGACTACTTTCTTGTAAACACAAGGTTCGTCAATATTTTGTTCAAAGCCATAAGATTTGATCGCCGTATCAAACCTTATATTCCAGGATCTAGATGCTTGCTTCAACCCATAAATGGATCGATTAAGCTTGCAAACCTTTTGCTCTTGACCCTGAAGTATGAATCCCTCTGGTTGAGCCATATAGATACTCTCCTCAAGATTACCATTCAGAAAGGCAGTCTTGACATCCATTTGCCAGATTTCATAATCATAAAATGTAGCAATGGATAAGAGTATTCTAATCGACTTTAACATGGCAACAGGAGAAAAGGTTTCTTCATAGTCCACCCCTTCTCTTTGGGAATAACCTTTTGCCACAAGTCGAGCCTTAAAGGTTTGCACCTTACCGGCTTGGTCTCGTTTTCTCTTGTAGATCCACTTGCAACCGATAGGTCTTTCACTATCTAGTTGGTCTACAAGATCCCAGACCGAATTGAAGTACATAGACTCCATTTCGAGATCCATGGCTTTAAGCCACTGGTCCTTGTCTATGTCATTCATTGCCTGTTTAAAGGTCAATGGATCCTCAATGCCATCATCAGGTATGACGACTTGAGTTTCAGACAAGCCGATGTAGCGGTCGGGCTGTCTTACATCCCTCCCACTGCGTCGAGGCTTTCTCAACTCTTGAGAAGGACCAGCCTGATCAACAACCTTTGTTGATCCGTCTGTAGCTTTCCTGGAAAGTTCGGACAAAACAATTTTGCTCGACGGTTTATGATCTCTCATGTGGTCTTCCTCTAAGAACGTGGCATTAGTCGATACTAGTACCTTGTTCTCATGAGGATCGTAAAAAAGACCACCTTTCGTTTCCTTGGGGTAACCTACAAATAGGCACAATTTTGAACGATGTTCCAACTTCTTTGGATTGGGTACTAGCACATGTGCCGGACACCCCCAAATCCTGAAGTGACGTAAACTACCTTTACGCCCTCTCCATAACTCGTAAGGTGTTTCAGAAACACTCTTAGAGGGAACCATGTTCAAAATATATACTGCAGTCTCTACTGCATATCCCCAAAACGAACTAGGCAAATGAGCATAACTCATCATAGATCGAACCATGTCTAACAGGGTTCTATTTCTCCTCTCGGACACACCATTCTGCTGTGGTGTTCCTGGCGCTGAGAGTTGAGATACTATTCCATGTTCTATCATATAGTCCTGGAATCTTAAATCCATATACTCTCCACCTCGATCTGATCGGAGTGTTTTTATCGATTTACCTAATGTGTTCTCAACCTCTGCCTTATACTCTTTGAACTTTTCAAGAGCTTCGGACTTATGATGCATTAGATAAAGATAACCGTACCTAGAATAATCATCAATGAAACTGATGAAATATTCATACCCTCCTCGTGCTTTGACATTCAAAGGACCGCAGAGATCCGAATGCACGATTTCTAGAGGTTCTTTGGACCTATGACCTTTTTCAGAAAAAGATCGTTTGGTCATTTTTCCCTCAAGACAAGACTCACATGGCGGTAAAGAGTTGTCCTCTAAACGATTTAGCAGACCACTCTTAACCAATCTCCCAATCCTATTGAGATTAATGTGACCTAGTCTTAAGTGCCAAAGATAAGTACTTGGAGAAAGTTTCTGCCTTTTAGTTTGAGTCTCAGCTGTTTTAAACATTTCAGTGTTCAAAATAGCTTTGGCTTCGGTTGGTCTTAACACATACAAGTTGTTTTCAAGTTTTGCAGAACAAATACGTACACCTCTTTTGCTAATGAACGCTTCATTATGAACAAAAGATACTTTATACAACTGTTCTAACAAACAAGATATAGATACAAGATTCCTCTGGAAGGTAGGAACCAGGAGTACATTTTCTAGTAAAATGAAACTATCTCTATACAACAACTTCACAGCTCCCACTGCTTCAGCTGAGACAACCTCTCCAGTTCCAACTCTGAGAGTTATCTCTCCGCGAGAAAGTGGCTGCCAAGAACTAGTTTCCTGAAAAGAAGAACAAACATGGTTAGTAGCTCCTGAATCAAGTATCCAGGTATGACAATCATGTTCTACTAAACATGTTTCAACAACAAGTAAATCATATTTACCTTGTCTTTCTTTCTCAGCCTTTTTCTCTGCAAGATACTTTGGGCAATTGCGTTTCCAGTGCCCATCTACACCACAATGGAAACATTTTCCTTTGTCTGTAGATTTATTCTTGCTCTTAGCAGTAGCAGGTGCTTTTCCCTTCCTTTTATCTTTCTTCTTCTTCTGAATACTCTTATTCTTAATAGAAGAAAGTTCAGACTTACTCCCAGAAGACGACCCCTTTTGGAATTTCCTAGAAGTGACAACGTTTGCCTCCTTCTCTTTTCCTTTAGAAGTGTGTAGGGACTGATAAGTCTGTAGCTCGCTGAGGAGAGAAGTCAAATTATACTTTATCTTATTCATTACCAAATTGGTTCTGAACTGAAGGAAACTCTTCGGAAGAGATTCCAAGATAAAGCTTACTTGACTTGACTCATTTATAATAGCTCCGTTTACTTCCGCCACATTGAAGTGGACCATCATGTTAAGGACATGCTCCCTAACAGAGGTTCCCTCCTTCATGCGAGAGTTGTAAACGAATTTGAGGGCTTCATGACAGACCGATGAGGACGGAAGTCCAAACATCTCCTGTAATGAAGACATGATTTCTTTAGCAGAAACCATATCCTCGTGCTTCTTAGCTAACACATCAGATATGCTGGCTAAGATATAGACTCGGGCTTTATCATTAGCCCTTGTCCATCTATCATATGCTTCTCGAACAGTTCGAGTCGCATCCGAGCTAGGAGGGGGAGGACAATCCTCTGATAAGACGAACCTGAGATCATCTAGAACGAGAATCGTATTCAAGTTCGATTTCCAGGTCGCGTAGTTATCGCCGGTTAACTTATCGGAAGCTAGTAAGTGAATGAAAGAGCTAGACATGCTGAAAAGAGAATGAATAAATATTAGTGAAAAGGTTTTAACCTAATTTACACACCAATCAAGAATTTAGCAAAGAATAATAATGTACCCAAAACTCATTATTAAACTGCAACGATACTTCAGTGGGTCAGAATGGTCGCTACCGAGGGGCAGTCAAGCATTCCTTCACTGAATCAAGACATTCTTGACTAAATGCTAATACCAGAATATCTCATATTCCTATAGCATCTTAGTTATCGCTGTTTGGTCAAGATTTACTAACTCCTTAGCAAATCTTGTAAGTGTGACCCTCCATTTTTAGAATTCATAGGGCGGCCCCAACGATGCAACCGAATGGAAATGTCAAAGTTGGGAATGGCTCTATGTTTCTTTATCCATAAATGGTGATTGAGATGTTCCGATTCCTATGAAACGGCCCTCCGAATGGATCGGTACCACTTGTGGGCACCTAGCAGGCAGAACATAGGAATCTCACGGTTCAATCCAATGGAGGAGACCGCAGGATGTATTGACATACTTCCTTCTCCCACTTACTATAAATACTTTCTCCATTCACCTTGCTCTTGAATTATGCAAATACCATCCGAATGGGGATGCCCTATTGACATCACGAGGCCGAGCATAATTCTCACGGTGTGAACTTTGACAGAGAACGTAGGAGGAGAGGGACATATCATATATACCTTCTCAACACCTCTACTAAGTATTTTAGGACGGAATGGGTAAATTACTCAGGCATTATCCGGCTAAGACAATAAGGCCTAAGTCTAGGTAAAACAAACTTTTACCTATGATGTCTAGGTGATAAACACTTTATTACCTCACACCACTCACGCATGCTCATAAAGCCGGGTTAACTTTACTCAAGAACCGGATGGTCCCCAGGTAGGAGGTGTTCCGTAAACCGTCAGCTTAAATACCTCCAACCTCGAACAGGATGTCCCCGGGTGAGTTTCTTGTAACCTTAGCATTTACAAGATATCGACCTATTCATCTAATGAAACGGAACGATACATTCAACCCTAAGTGAGCATGCCTTTGTCTTTGTTATAGATTTTAAAAGTCTATGCCAATTTTACAACGCTTTGCAAAACTAAGACTTACTACAACAAACTTCTACATGCTTCTCAAACATGCAACACTAAGGCATGACAAGTTGAATATTTAATTTCATAATTAATATAACAATTATATCAATTATGATTTTAAATATACAACTCCTAATTCATAAATTAATATAACACTTATATTAATTCTCATGAATTAAGCATGCATCCTATACATTATAACACTTATAACAAACAAAATGCATCTAATGTTGGATGTTTAATTTCATAATTAATATAACATTTATATCAATTATTCTATTAAGCAAACAACATCAAATTCATGAATTAATATAACTCTTATATTAATACTCATGAATTAACATGCATCCAATATATTATAACATTTATAACCTATAATATGCATAAAACCATGGCAACCTATGTTGTATATTTAATTTCATAATTAATATAACACTTATATCAATTATTCTATTAAATTAACAACAACTAATTCATGAATTAATATAACTTTTATATCAAAAATCATGAATTGCCAAATATGCATACGATATATTATAACACTTATAACATATTTTCAATGCATGAAGCATGCTTCCTACGGTGGGATTTTAAATCTATATGGCATACGTTATGCACATACAAACATGGAATTTAATTAAAACATACATTCGCAATGCATAATTAATTAAACATACTAAAGTGGATCGATTTTGGCATTTAGCAAGCAATAACTAATTTATTACAAGCTTGATCAACAAGCCACGTCTTGAGCGGACTTCGAACTCTTCGCACCGCCTTTGACCAACTTGCTTCCTCCGAACGCTTCGGCCAAAAAATCTTTGAAATTCTCCTCGTATTGCCCAGAACGAGTTTGAACTTACACCGAACATTTCGGCGAGTTTCAAACTCAAACTTCTTTCACAAAGAACCCTATATGGACTCTAATGACTCTAAAAATACAGACTCTTTAGCATACATTAAAGCCCATACATTCTCGGGCAATTACAAATAAAGAAATTCAAAAGAAACTATGCCAAAATCGATATTCACTTTAGAATTCCATTCAGAAACAATTTCTAAAATAAAACCCACCATAACTTAAATTGATTGAAATTGAGTGGCCAAAAACGCTCTGATACCAATTGATGGAGCGCCCAAGGCACGCAGCGGAAGCGATTTGGATCATGGACACTCTAATTTCATCAATTTAAACAAATTGGAAACATGCAAAAGCGATGAAAAGAGAAGTTAGAACACATACCCTTGTCGTTCGTATTTCTCCAATTTCACCGCCAGAAGCTCCTCACGAGCTCACCGAGCCTTCTCACGAAACCTTCGTGGACCACCCACGGTAGTCCCGCTATCCTCAGGCCGAGAAACGGAGTGGTGGGACTCCTTTAATTCAAGAAAAGAGGGAAGAAGCTTCACTGAAGAAAACTATTTTCAACAGAACAGAAGCTGAAGGAAGAAGACGTCGGGCAGAGAACTCAAAATCTTGAAATCCAAATTTCAAAATACAATTCATGTACCCCAAAAGCCACTAGGCTTTTTAATTTTCTTTTTCCTTTTTTTTTTTTTTTTTTAATTAGTCTGATGATTCATAATATATATACTCTGTATATATAACATGTGTCTTACATCTTGCATGTAAGACACATATATATATATATATATATATATATATATATATATATATATATATATATTTATATATTATTATTATTAATAAAATTAATAATAATTATTTTATTAATTAAACTTTTTAATTAATAAAAAAATATATATATATAAATTAATTAATATTATTTAATTCAATATCAAATATTAATTAAATAATATAATTAATCCCGGTTTTCCGAAAACCGACTTTTTGCACATGAATCCTATTCATGTTTTCAGACCAATCTCATATTTAAATCATATTTAAATATGTCCATATTTAAATCATATTTAAATATGTCTATCCTTCTTCCACAAACCCGAATTTGAACGATTCAAATTCTTTTCTTTTCTTTTATACTGTTTCACGGCTTTATCCGAGCTAGCCAGGAGAACCGTAAGGACCTACAGATCATGAGCTCCAACGATACGAGATTATCCGGTCAAAACTCTTTCAACCGAACTAACCAACATTCGTTAACCCCCGGAGACTCCACTAAAGTCCAAGGGCTGCACTCTCCTCACTGTAGATATATTGTGTCCTGTTGATATAACTATCATCAGTAAGTCGATCCTTCACAGGTCGTTCATAATCACAACGGGTCATTTAAACCGTTTAACCCTTGTATTATATCTTGTTCCTTAAGTACCACTGACACCTCTAATGAACAATTGATTTGTGGTCCAACCATCAAATCAGATTCCTCCCTGATCAGGAGAGGATGGGCCCATTGTTCAAGACCTGGAGTCAGCACTAAAGGGAACAACCTTTCTACTAACCCTGAAAGCGGGTAGGAGTGAACTCCAATCTTGCTACAACTATGTCCCCAGCCACTTATTCAATCTTATCCCCAAGATGGTAGGCATATTGAGTCGGCAATCTGGCCACTCTCACCCGTACAAATCAAAGGATAAGGTTGAATAAACAGGAGTTCATAGTAAGCTCAGGATTAAGATCGAGTTACCTAAGTCATCAAATGAATAAACCGGTCTTTACAGTAAACGGTGTTATAAAGAAAGAGCGATTTTATTTCTTGGTTCGGTCTTGTGCAAACTCATTGCACAGGACGCCCTCACTCACATGTCTCTACATGAAACGATTCGAATCACATCGTTTTGTACTATACAAAGTGAGCCGCGTCCAATAGTGTCCCCAGGATAAGGTACCCAGCCTTATCCCTATACTATAGACCATTTTGGCTGTCTACTTGAACTTGATTCACATTCATGTCACACATGAAGTTCAAGTACTCACACTACAGCCATGGGTGTTAGTTATTGGTATAGGTTAATACAAACACAATTCACTAAAATTCAATAACAACTTTATTGAAATATAATATTTACATATTCAAACAGTTTACAAACTACGAGTTTTAGAACATAAAACCCAACACTGAGGTATGTCTGTTTGGGGCAGGGAGTTGTTTAGTCTAGAGTTCTGAAATCTGTGTTTGGAGCAGAGAGTTGTTTAGTAGTAGTTGTGAAGTCTGAGTTTATTTTAGCTGTTTTTTTCTGCACAATTTTTTTCTACAAACTTTCAAAATTTTCTTATTAAAGACTTCTTCCAATTCCAATAAATTCCAAAAATGAAATATTTTTTTTTTATTTTATCTATTCTTGACAAATTTCTTTGAAGACAACAAAAATAATTTTGAGCACAATACTTTACATTATCTTTTCACATTGATTATAAAAATATATATATATATATAGAGATATATTTTGTTAGGACTCATCTTTAATTTTATGAATTATAAGATTGTCTACCCATAAGTATAGTCAATCCATGTCTTTCTCCGCCTCCATCATCTTAAACTTGTCATTCCATCTTAATCCACTCCACCCGTAAATCAATATCTCAACAATGATGGTTTATTTTAGTTATTTTTTTTTGTACAATTTTTTTCTATGATTTTCCATATTTTCATTGTTAAAGACTTCTTTCAATAAATTTTAAGAATGCGATTTTTGCTTTTTATTTTATGTATCCTTCACAATTTTTTTTTAATATAACAAAAATAATTTTGACCACAATACTTCACATTCTTTTTTCAATATCACTCACATTAATTATTCATTTTATTTGGATAGTTTTGAAATAAAAGAAATTCGTACAATATTGTGTTAAATATTACATGTGAATTTGAAATATTTTAAACTATTAATTTAAACGGGTCCAAATAAGCTGATGTTTTTATTTATCTCTATGGTAAGAAATACTACATTTTGAATTTAGTTTAAGTACCAATTTTGATTGAACAACCTAATTTATATTTAAGATAATAAAAATAGGTTGAATTGCATTTTTAGTAATTTTACACATTTAGTTTAAATTACGTTTTTTTTAAATAATAAAAAATATTGTGAGAGGGAGAGAGAGGAAGAGAGAGAAATGTGTTGCCTCGAAAAATGAGATAGACTTGGATATTAATTACTGTAGAAGTCTCGGTGAGTTCAATAGTAATTACTGTAGAAGTCTAGGGAGTTGATATTTTTTATCTGAGTTCAACAAGTCCGTGAGCCAAACGGGGAGTTAACTTCCCCTTTCAACTCCGTGTCAAACAACTCCTTGGGGCAAACATGCCCTTAGTCGTTTTTATTGTTTTTGGATTTGGAAGCCTAAAATTAGAAAACACAAGATCTCGTTTTAACTGTTATTTTCAATCTTATCTCTCACTCTGGAGGATTTGTCAGTAAGAGTTCGATATAGATATCTTTGGTAAATGGATATCTTCGATATCTTTTACAAATACCCATAAAACATTAAAAAAAGAAAACTTTATCATCTATTAATTTTAATGTGAATCTAGATATTAATAACAAAATATCATCGTTGAAGATAATGGAGATTGAGATAATAGAAGGATTTTAATACTCTCTTCTTTTTACTATTTTTTTTTTCTTGCATGCAAAAACAATTTTAAATTTACAACCAAACACTTTTTAAATTTTATATTCAAATTTGAAGTTTTTAAATTGGAACCAGGCGTGTTTTCAAATATAATGAAAATAAGAAATTTGTTTTCATTTTTTATTAAATTCTTGTTTTCGAAAATAATTTTTTGTATTACCAACCAAACGTTTAGTGATTGTGTTCACAAACTTATGAGGGGAAGAGGATTCAATTTTTCATTTGACTTCCACCAAATAAGGGTATTACAAATTGTGGGTCATTCTCATCTTACTGACTTGGATTTGGTTTTTGAAAAATGTCAACCGATAAATAATGTCTACACATGAGTGTCACATGACTTAACTCTACTCCTCAATGAACCACATAAGTCATACGCAAGATTTATATCCAGCATGTTGTCTACACGTGAGCGATCATAGCAACGTCAAATTAACGATCTTTTAGTTGAGAATATATATCAATTAGGTTGACCTTTTAAGTCTTAGAATTTACTTTAATACAATTTAAATGAAGTTAATTTTTTTTTACCAACACAACCATAACTCACATAATAGAGCTACATATATATATATATATTATTATTTTTTGGTAAAAGCCATATTTGAATAGACCTAAACTAAAGTACAGCTACAGCCACCGCCCCCACGAGAGGAGCCGATATACTACCGTTTCCCATGGAATAGAAATTCTCTGATTCTGCTGAGTTTTTGTATTTGCTAATCGCATTCTTCTCTGTTATTTCCATTCATCCATAGCCAATGCATCGAATTTCATCTTCCAATCTCGCCAAAATCTCAGAACCCTTCTTCTTCCTCACTTCAGTCCCCAAATCAACTTTCTCTTCTGCTTCATCCTCAACGTTTCTGCAATCAATTCCTCAATCTAAAACTAATTCAATCGTCAACCCTCTCTACCATTTTCTCCCACAAAACCAAAACCCCTTCAACATCGTCGAACTCGTCTCTTCGCACCTTAAAACCAGCAATCCACAGTTAGCTCTTCTTCAATCCGACATTAAAGAGCTTCTTCCTCACTTGGGTCATCGAGAAATCTCCAAGATTTTATTGAGGTGCCAATCTAATTTCGTCTCTGCTATTACTTTTTTCAATTGGGTAAAATATGATTTGGGTCTTAGACTTAATTCTCAGAACTATTGCCTTATTATCCATATATTGGCTTGGTCCCGACAATTTCCTCTGGTGATGAATTTTTTGTCTGAATTGATTGAATTGTCTAAGGATGCCCCAAGTAATGAGGATGTTTTCCAGAATTTGGTATTGTGCACTGAACACTGTAATTGGAATCCAGTTATCTTTGAGATGCTTATTAAGGCTTATGTGAAAGTGAAGATGATTCAAGAAAGTTATTGGAGCTTTAAGAAGATGGTGCAATTGGGTTTTGTCCCAAGTGTGATTGCTTGTAATTGTATTCTGAATGGACTGGCGAAGATGAAGTGTGATGGCCAATGTTGGGAGCTCTATGAAGAGATGGGGAGGATTGGAGTTCACTCAAATTCATATACTTTTAATATTTTGACTTATGTTATGTGCAGGGATGGGGATGTGAATAAGGTTAATGAGTTCTTGGAAAAGATGGAAGAAGAGGGGTTTGATCCCGATGTAGTGACTTACAATACTTTGATTGATAGCTATTGCAGAAGAGGAAGATTAGATGATGGATTTTACTTGTATAGGATAATGTATAGGAGGAGTGTGATGCCTGATCTTGTTTCGTATACTTCCTTGATGAATGGTCTTTGTAGGGTAGGAAGGGTAAGAGAGGCCCATCAGCTATTTCATCGAATGATCGATCGAGGAATGGATCCAGATGTTGTGTCGTATAATACACTAATTAGTGCATATTGCAAGGATAGAAGGTTGCAAGATGCAAGATCATTGCTACATGATATGATTGGAATTGGCATTTACCCAGATAGTTTCACTTGTAGGATTATGGTGGAAGGATATGGAAGAGAAGGTAGGTTGATCTCAGCTTTGAATTTGGTTGTGGAGCTTCAGAAACTTGGAGTCACTGTTGCTTACGACGTATACAGTTATCTTATCATCTCATTGTGTCGGGAAGATCGTCCATTCGCAGCTAAGAGTCTTCTTGAAAGAATTATTGAAGACGGTTTCCAACCCGATGCTGGTATCTATAATAAGCTGATTGAATCTTTCTGTAGAGTTAATAATGTGTCTGAGGCACTACTTCTGAAATCTGAAATGATAAAAAGAAATTTCAAACCTAGCATTGATACATACAAGTTTCTTATATGCTGTCTGTGTGAAATCAAAAGAAGTGTAGATGGTGAAGGTCTAACGCTTGAAATGGTTGAATCTGGAGTGGTTCCAGATCATCAAATATGCAGAGCATTGATAAATGGATACTGCAAAGAAGGCAATGCTGATAAAGCAGAATCATTATTGGTCTCATTTGCCAAGGATTTTCAGTTCTTTGACACTGAAAGTTTCAATGCCCTAGTTAAAGTTTACCATGATGTTGGTAATGAAACAAAGTTGATGGAGCTGCAAGATCGGATGTTAAAAGTGGGTTTTGTTCCGAATAGCTTAACATGTCGACACGTTATCCATGGACTCTGGAAATCTGCGAGGCTCGACAAGCAGAGAGTATAAGTCTTGTGTATAGAAAAGAAAGGCTTGCTTGCTAGTAGCAAAGGCGATGCATCGTCCCGAGTTGTTGGTTTTGGGGAATTCCGAATTTACAATGTAGCCTCATTCATTCAGTGTACAGTGAGACTTGAATCCAGCATACTCCTTTGGTGATTCTTGCATCATTTAATGGAGCGAGTTGAGACTTTGAGAGATAGACTTGAAGACTGGGAATTGGAGATGAAAATGTAACTTGAGTTGACTTAGTTTAGTGGTCAGTAAAGGTCATGTACCATCTCTACCATCTCAAAGTCGATACTCCACTCGTAATTGTTGAACTTAAAGGTCAAGGCTTATTAGAGAACTCTGAGTTCAAGCCATGATAGTCACATGTCTAAGATTTAATAGACATAATATCAATCAACCTTGTCTGCACAGAAAAAGGTCTCAGAATTTAATATCAATCAAATATAGTAAGTGCAACCTTGCCTGCACAGAAGCAAGACAAAGCATGCATGTCAGAAACTCCCATTGCTATGAGATTGTGGCATTCGATCTTCAAAATGGGTCACTGAGAATAACAGAGGCTAGTACTGCATCTCAATACAAGGTAAAAACTCAAACTTGGTGCTTTGAATTGCTTTGGGTTTGGGATATCGATGAACAACTACAATCTAATTGTGGTTTCATTAATGATTTTGTACTCAAAATACTGTAAACTTGGTCTGAAGCACATGTCATTTTGATTGTTGAAATGCATTGATATCATAAATTGAAAAATACGATTCAAATTAAAGGACCCCCTCTCTTTTAACGTTTTTGCTTTTACTTTTCTGATTAATTTGATTGCAGACAGTTCTGTACATTTGTCTTCAGAGTCCTCCATTTAATTCCAAATGGAAGAAGCCACAGAAGTGCTATTGAAAGCATTTTTCCCACAAAATCACCTCAAAACCAAAAGAGCAAGAAGATGTTTGAGAGAGCTTCTGATCTTAAGGATAGACCCAGGAAGCAGATGGGACCAAAATTACTATGTAAGAACAGATAATTTTTATTCAAAAAAATTAATAATTATTCTCCAGGAAAATGTTACTTTGTTGGTATCTTTTAGTTTTACCAAGATTACATGCAAAATTTAATTTCTTTTAAGTTGGGTGTCTAATTACATATCCTTAAAAGTATTAACACAACAATGTCGAATATTTTTTTAAAAAAAAATTATAAAGTCACGTTCATGTTACCAATGAAATTATAGATTGAACCAATCTTTGACAAAGTAATCAGAAGGGAAACAATTATTCTTTAAAAAAAACACAACAGAGACAAAAATTACACACATAAATACACCAATTAATTAAAAGAAACACACTAATGCATAAAATACATAACCAAACACTTCAAAAAAAAAAAAAAGAGGACTGACACTTATAAAAAACATCAAACATTTAAGCATTTTTATTTAATAGCGAGCACACAAACAGACAAAACAAAAACATGGTGCTTAAGTTCGTCGTTCATGTTCTGTTGTGGTTCTCCTTCCTTCTTGTGCCTTACTCTGAATCTCTTGTCCAACATCCTTCGTTTTCTGTCCCACAAACCCAGCCATGTCCTGCATGCGCCTCTTCGCCATGTCAATCTGCTCCGGCACCGTCCCCGTTGCCCTCCTTACGTACCGATACACCCACGACAGCGACGACAGCGCCGTAAGCCCGAACACCCCGGACGTCAAGAACGCCATGATCGCCAGGAATATCGCCACCGCAGCCGGCACAATCACAGGGCTGAAGAGCAGGAACACCGGCGTGGACACCGCGAGACCGAAGAGCGTGGCAGCCAGTGTGAGGCCGGAGAGGCCGAGTAGGGTGCCGCCGATGGGGACGAGGGTGACGACGGCGAGGATTTTGGAGGCAGAGGGGCCTTGGTGTTGTTGGTGGTGGTCGGGTTGGCGGCCACCGGTTAGTTTCCAAGCGGGGTCTTGGAGGTAGGGGCGTTGTTGGGGGTGGACTTGGACCTGGTGTGGCGGCGATCGGTCAGCCATGGTGGAAGAGTGTTGGGTGGTGGTCGGAATATGGAGGAAGAGAGAGAAGAAGTGAGAGGGAAGAACAGGGGAATGTTAGGATTATATAGAGGAATGGAGGTGGCAAAGAGGGTGACACGTATGTATGTGATTTGGTGAGTTGAGGGTTTGCATGTACTACAAGTTTCATAACTAGCTGTGAGTTTGGATGCTCAGAATGACAAACAAAAACTAGAGGAGATTGGTAATACAATTATTATTTTATTGTGTTTGAGTTTTTTTTTTGGTTCATTGCTCCATTTACAACTACAACACTACATATTTTATCTATTTTAGTTCATGTTGAGATATACTTTTAAATTTAGTCACGCTAAAAACTTAAACTAATTTAGTCACGGTGAAATGTTGAATGGGTTAAAATAGTCTGTTTATAATAATAGTCTATGGAGAGTTGTTTGAGACAGAGTTTCATCGAGTAAGATAGTTATTTGAGAGAGTTGTTAAACTTGGAGTTCTAAATTTATTTTAGTTGTTGTACAATTCTTTTCTACAAACTTTTAAAATTTCACTATTAAAGACTTCTTCCAATAAATTGTAACAATGATTTTTTTATTTTATTTTATTTTATCTATCTTTTACAATATTTTTTGAAACAAGTTAAATAATTTTGACAACAATATCTCACATTCGTATCTAGGTAATTAGAGGACTCATCTTTTGTCATTTTATTTTAATTTCATGAATTCTAAAATTGAGATTTTTTTTATTATTAATATATGTATATTTTACAAAGTTCTTTTAAAAAAACACCACATTAATGTAGGCTTACTTTGATCCTGTGTCAAACACATCATCTAAATTCACTATACCGAAACTCAAGATTTGAGCAATGATGGCTTATTTTATTTTAACTCTTGTTTTACAATTTTTTCTATAATTTTTTATATTTTCATTATTACGGACTTCTTTCAATAAATTTGAAGAATATTTTTTGTTTTGTTTTTTTTTTTTTTTTTTTCTTTTTGGAAGATAACCATAATTATTTTGATCACAATACTACACACTTTTTTAATATCAGTCACGGTGATCATTTATTTTATTTGGATAGTTTTAAAATTAAGGAGAGTGATACAATAATGTGTTAACTATTATATGTGAATTTGAAATATTTTAATCCATTCATTTAAACGGATCCAAATATGGTGATGTTTTTATTTAGAAATACTACTTTTTGAATTTTATTTAAATAACAATTTTGATTGAACATAATTTATATTTAAATTAATAAAAATATGTTGAATTGCATTTTTTAGTCCTTTAATTTTACACTAAATTACGTTTGTTTTTCATAATTAAAAATATCTGGGGAGAGAGGAAGAAGGAGAAATGTGCTACCTTAGACATATTTCAATAGTAATTACTGTTTAAGTCTTAACAGTTGATATTTTTTATCCGAGTTCAACAACTTCATAGACCAAACGGGAGTAAGCTCACTCCCCCAACTTCGTGGGTCAAACGTCCCTTGAATAGTAAATATTATTGAAATTCGTGTAATTACTTTATTGACGATAAGTTATAATAGTCGGTGGGCCAAATGTGGTGCCCCAAACACACCTTAGCCTTCTTTGTATATAAATTTTGGAAAGATATTCACGTTATGCCTCTTCTTAAACGGAAAGTATTGTTTTTATTTTGTCAAATCAATAAAAATTAACTCCAAATTAACAAAATATATATATATATATATATATTACAACATGTGGGTGGGGGATTCGATCCTCTAACTTCATGGTCAATAGTTGATACACTATGTCTGTTGAATTATGTTTCTGTTGACAATTAACAATAAATATTAGTTTTAAGATTTATTGAAAATACGTAGGTTAAATTTAAACATTTAAAAGTATACGGAGAAACATGAAATGAGTCCTAAAATACATAGAATAATTGTATTTTAACCATTTTTAATAAGTTAAATTTCAATATTTAATGAGGTGTTTAATAGATTTTTAAACCTTTAAATTAAACATGTCAACATCAAATGAAAGGTTGCGGTTTTATGAGGTATATTTTTTTTTTTTTTTTTTTTTTATCTAAATATATATGTGAATGTTTTGTTAGAAAATGTCAAATAATTTTTTATGTTTTTAGCTTGTAAACATTTTATTGTTCGAGTTTAAAACATTTTTTACCTAATTAGATTTGTTTGAATTATATTACTATTATTGTTTGTTGTTATGAATTTGATGTCAATTATTAATTTCATTAAGTTTTGACTCCAATTTGATAAAATTCGCTTACAAAATTAAGTACATAGTAAATCGTTTTTTTTTCTGTTAAAATATTTGTGTTGGGTTGGTTTTTATTATTTAAATTTTATGAAAGTGGTAAAAAAATAATTACTTTTATAATCTAATTAGAGGAATTGACTATCTCACCCCTTATTTATATTTTAGTGATAGAAATTTATCGTTGATAGACTATAAAAAGCGATAGACTTTTAACATTAATAAAATTGTGCTATATTTGTAAATATTTTTAGATTGTGTTAGATTTGTTATTTTGGGTTATATTGTCTTATATCCAATTGTTCCATCTAATTATGTATTTTTAATTTTTTTTAATTAATAACAATAGCTTCATATTTTATTTACAAAAGATAGTGTAATAAAAAGTTGAATAATTAACTTTAAAAAAATAATTTGAATAATAAATTGAAATAAGAAATGAGTTGCGTGAAATGATATTAAAATAAAATAAATTTCATTTTTTAGAGAAAAAAAAAAAAAGCCCAGCGGACTCTGATCGCAAAATTTTATGATTTACAAGACTGGGCCTACTAGAGGTCTGGGCCGAAAGAGAGTGTAATGGGTCAAACAATCCTACAGATTCATGGAGAGAGATAAATGACCAATTTTTTTTTTTTTTTTTGGATATATACTTTTTTTTTTTTTTTTTTTTTTTTTTTTTTTTTTTTTTTTTTTTTTTTAGTTTTTAATTAATGTAGGGATTTTACCCATGACCTCTTAGTCAATGATACAACCTTATGTCAATTGAACAATACTCGATTTGGCTATTTTAGATATATACTTAGTTGCCTCCATTAAATTTTATGGGTGTATATATGATATGAGGTAGTATATATGTGTACAAATATAAATGTTATATTATTTAAAATATATATATTCAATCATGTATACTACCTAATTATAATCATATCTACACACTACAAAATTGTATGTTTATAATTAAACTTAAATTTTATATACATGTTATATTTGAAAAAATAAATAAAACATATGTTATATATATATATATACCAATATATGTGACATATTTTTATATAAATGATCTGTTATATATTTTTACCACCTATAAGTGATATATAAATGTTATATTATTTAATATATATTAAATCGCATACTACCTAATTATAATCATATGCACACTTTATACATTGTATGTCTAATTAAAACTACGAATGAACATTTATCAAAACGTCTTATTAAAAGGATCATTTCTCTTGTTATCCCTTTTTAATAGACAGTTTTGAAAAATGCTCAAATACTAAAATTTAAAACAATGCTCGGACTAAAATATCTTTCCAAACTTTAAACACTAAACTCTAAACCATATTGTAAGGTAAATTTTAGACCATTTTTCAAAAAAAAAAAAAAAAAAAAAATTAATAATGTATTTTTTCAAACAGACCCCTCAAAACAGGCCTTTAGAAGGATTGCCAGATTCAATTTCTCAAACATAGTTTTAAGAAAAATGTTTTTTTAAAAGTCAAAATCATTAAAATTATTTTAAAACTAGTATACTTTCTACTAATGTTTCTACCTTAAATTTTTGTTTTTATTATTTGTTTTTCTTTTATATAAGAAAATGAATTAAAAAAAACTATCATTTGTTTTTCTTTTTTATAGCAAAATTGAAATTTTTTAATAAACCATAGAGACATAGATTGAAAAAAAACCTATACATTAGAGACTGGAACATATATTTATCGTATCATTAAAAAATATAATGTTGTTACAAATACAATCCATAATACTCTTTACTTTGAGGATGTATCAATATGAAGTTTTGATGAAAGAAAAATTATACATCCGTCAGTACATTAATTCCTACGAACTTCTAACTTAATTATTTTTTTAGTGTATTTAATAATTAAGGAGTGGTTTAATCCTCGCATTAATAAAAATATCGTTGAAAAAAAAAAAAAAAAAACTCATGTGAAAAAAGTTAGTAAAGGATCATACTAACTTTTTGGACGGTGGTGGGAGCCCCACACCCACACCCACTTGGTACAATCACCAAAATCCTTCGATAATTAGGGTTTAGATTCGTGCCCTTTTTCCATGCATTCCCCAAAACACACACAACACATACATTCTTATTCATTTTTCTCCTTTCTAAATTCTCCCTTTCGCCTCGTCTCGGTTTAACTTTTTAGATTTAGCGGTGATTTGATGTGATATCAAGTAGGTAACCGTGATGTATAGTACGAGACAATCTTGTAAATGTCATTTTCTCTTCTCTCTATTGATACCAATAATTCATGTGCTTTTAAATCTTGTGATGAATTATTTGATAATGTCAGATGAAAAATGATCTGATTATAATAATATTTAGTACATATTTTGATCTATTGACTTGTGCTTTTAGATTTGAATATATGAAGGGAATACATAAACAAATGAATAACCAGTTTGACAATTTTTCAATTTGCATGCATGTATAGCAAAAAAAAATTGTCAAACCGAGCATATAGCTCAATTGACATAAAGTTGTGCGCCCTTAACTAAGAGGCCGGAGGTCGGAGATCTAATTAAATACATTTGCAAAAAAATATATATATAGCAAAATAAGTAGCAATTGGTGATGACATATAAGTGTCATATAATCAGTAGGTCCATAGGTGATTTAGGTTATATTTGTCTACTGAATAACTAGAAGTAATTTTGAATATTTTTAAAATGCTTAAAAAAAAGTCTCTTTTAACTTATCAATTATTCTTTTTTAATTAATGTGGGGTGAGGGATTGAACTCTGACCTCTTTATCAAGGACACAACTTTATGTCAATTGAGCTATGCTCGATTTAACTAATCAATTATTCGATGAGAAAATCATATAAAATGTTTTTATGTAAAACCTTAAAATTAATCAATTATAATACATAAATAAAATTTAGAATTCTTTTTTTCTTCGGTTCAACGGAGATGTAAAAGTGTAGATTTGAATATTTGATTTTTATCAAGATTATAATATTTTAATTTTTTTTTCTTTTTTTTATGACAACATGGATGAGAGATTCGAATTCTAAACCTCTTAATCCCTAAGTTATACAATATGTCAGGTTAATATATATTTTTGTCATTATTAGCTGTAAACATGAAAATAGGGAAATTTACATAGAATTTTACCTTTTTGAGTTATATCTCTCCTTCATGCGCAAATGAAACAAAAAGGCTGAAAATCCAGCTTTTTAAATGAACAAAGTCATAGAAAGAGACACACACCGAAAGCACTTATGAAAAAAGCCCGACAATTTGATATTAGTATATTATATAACCAACATTAGCTTGTGGGATTTGGGAGACCAAAATAGAGACCAAAATTTGTGTTCACACGGGAGAATTTCTAGTACATCTGTGGTATGGAGTTTTTCCATACTACTGCCTTTTAAAAAAATGACACGTGGCAAAATGGGTGTTTAACTGGGACTCACCCTATTAAATATATTATTTTTTTAAACCATTTGTCACGTGTCATTTTTTTTGAAAGGCAGTGGTAAATTGATTTAAAAAAATAATATATTTAATAGGGTGGGTCCCAGGTGTTGGTTTAAAAAAATAGTATATTTAATAGGGTAAGTCCCAGTTAAACACCCATTTTGTCACGTGTCATTTTTTGAAGGCAGTGGTATGAAAAAACTTCATACGAATGTACTAGAAATTCTCCCTCTTCACACTAACAACCCAATCCAAATCCCTATGAATATAATTAGGCAATCCATTAAATATAATTATTGCTTCTTTTAGTTTCTAAGTGAGAGCGAAAAAAAAGTTATTCATTTATACACAATAAGATTCAAAGACTAATTTTGAGCCAGAGTAAATAGCCCTAAGCACTACTTATAAAATCTAAATTTAAATTTCATTTGTCTTCAAATTACTCTCAAGCAGTTTATATTTGATTTTAGCCGTAGTTAACTTTTTCATTAATATTAATAAACAACTTGATCATACACAATGACAGGTCTTTTTGTTCACTTATTTGATATAATTGTCTACATGAATGAGTATATATATTTGAAAAATACCGGTAATACCTTAAATTTTGTTTGATAACAATTTCGTTTTTAGTTTTTTGTTTTTTAAAAAATGGTTTGTTTTCTCACCATTTCTTTACTATAAATTTTACATTTAAATGTTTGAATTCTTAATCAAATTCCAAAAACAAAAATAAGGTTAAGAACTATTTTTTAGGTCTCGTTCGATAAACATTTCGTTTTTAGTTTTATGTTTGTTTTCTCACAATTCCTTACTTTGGTTTTTACATTTCTGAAGGAAATGTTTGAATTCTTAGTTAAAATTTGAAAAACAAAAACATGTTTTGAAAACTAAAAAACAAAACATGGTTTGGATTTTGAAAACATGGTGAGAAAGTAGATAATAAAACAAAGAAACTCGTAGATAGAACTATTTTTTAGGTCTCGCTTGATAAATATTTCGTTTTTAGTTTTAAGTTTGTTTTCTCACAATTTCTTACTTTGATTTTTACATTTCTGAGAGAAATGTTTGAATTCTTAGTCAAAATTTCAAAAACAAAAACATGTTTTTAAAAATTACTTTTTTAAGTTTTCAAAACATGTTTTTAAAGAAACTCGTACGCAGAAATAGTGTTTATAAGTTTCAGTTTTAAAAACTAAAAACAAGATGATTATTCAATAAGGTCTTAGTTTTCAAAATTTTAACTTAGATTTTGAAAAAAAAAAAAAACTTTGAATAGTGAAAAATATGATGTAGAAACAACAACTAATGCAGGAGAAACACCACCACCTTTATGATAGATCAAGAGAAGATGAGGAACATGGATGAACATAATGGAAAATTAAACCCCAAAAGAAAGGGGGAAAAAAGGCCCCAATCTCTGAATGGTGTGTGTTTTGTTTTCAAATCCCTTCCTCTTTATCATGGCAATAAGGAGAAACAAAACACACACCAGAATGATGCCGACCCGCCGCGGCCGCTGCATATCGTACCAAATCAGCATTCGTAGCGTCGAGCTCCTTCTGCAGGCGAATGACTTGTCGCTGGAGAACGGAGATGGCCCCGACGCAGCCGTAGACGGGGTCTTTCATGCGAGCCTCGGCCTCGTAGGCTAGAGAATTTACAGCGTCCTCGCGCTGATGGGGCTGGACGTCGTTGAGGAGCTTGCTCACATTGCTGGCTCCGAAGATCTTGTGAACATTGGTGAATTTGGTTGGCTCTTCAGGAGGAAAGTAGGCCGCAAATATGCAGTCTGCTAAGCATTTTCTTCTTAAGAACTTGCATGCTGCACATGGTGAGTTTGAGTAGCTTGAACAACCCATTTTTTTGCCTTCTATTCAACAAAACCAAAATAAATAAATTATATTAGCTTTTTTTTGTTTTTTTGTTCTTGTATGATGTTATATCTTAGATTTAGAGAAAATAATGCTGGTAAATAAATATGGGTTTTAAATAGGAAACAATAACTTTTCCCAAATGGGTAATTAAATATTTGGATCCCACATGGTGAGTTATAATATATATTTTTTTTGGATCAACTTTTGTACCTAATCTTTTTTGTATGTTAAACTTTGGGAACCAATTATTATTTAATATGCATATGGAATAAGGTTTATTCTTTAATTTATTCTAATTCTATCATGTCTCAAGAAGCTAACGAGAGCATAACTGAACTGACATGTATCAACTAGTAGTCAACGAGAGCATAACTGAACTGACATGTATCGACTAGTGATTATGAGGTCCTAAGTTCAATAATCTACACTTCAATGTTGCAAAAAAAAAAAAAAAAACATTTTTTTGTGAAGAACTAAATTATAAAATGATTTTCACTCAATATGGTTAAAAAATAATAATAACACACTATTTCACTATGCACATCAATTTGGTTGGTGGTTTAATTTTAAGATATTTAATTAATGCGAAGATTGAACTCATGACCTCATAATCAGGTGCACAACCTTATGTCAATTGATCTATACTCGGTTTAATTAAGAATTATTACAACTAAAATATATATATATATATATTATATTTTGACTATGGTTAGCAATTATTTGGTTGTATAAATAGGTCTTATAATTCTAATAATTAAATTAAGTTTTTTTTTATTGAAATTTGGTGTCATCTTAGTTATCGGGCAACCAAAACTTTTGCAGTTAAAAAAAATCTATTAAAATAATTGGATCTCCATTGAAAAAATAAAAACAATAAAATAAATAAAAACTAACTTGTAAAGATGAACTTTTGACAATGCTGATTATAACAATCAATCAAGTAATTAAATTGGCTTTAGTATTTATTACACTACAAATTATTATAATGTCTTCTCCTAAATAATTTTTTATTGATTTTTTAGTCTAAATTATTTTTTTCACCTTATTTGAGAGGTTGAGCTGAGTAGGTAAGAATGGTTATTAATTTTTTTTTAATACGATAAAATGTAAGTGTAGAAAAATGGTTATGTATAATAAATAGATATGCTTATTGACACGTTTTTTTTTTTTTTTTTTATATACTAAAAAAACATGGTTATATATAATAAATAGATAGGCCTACTACCTACCAAAGCGAGCATAGCTCAGCTGGCATATGTATGAGTTAACGACCACGAGGTCTGTGGTTCGAATCCCCCACCCCAATGTACTCAAAAAAAAAAAAAAAAAATAGGCCTACTTCAATTCCATTATATTAGCAAAATATTTTGGTCCCTCTAAAAAATAATAAGATTAAAATATTTTGCTAGATAATTTTTTTTTCAATATTACATCACAAATAAAATTAATAATGGAAAGATACAAAAAAAAAAAAAAAAAAAAAAAAATATTCCTTCATTTACTATTTATTTTTTATTTTTTAGAGTTCCTTAATTTACTATCTACTCTCCTCCTTTAGATTTTAATATCAATTTTTTATTATTCAAATTGTCTGAATTGAACTTCTCTTCACTGCGCTCGTCCGTTTGATAATCATTTAGTTTTTAGTTTTTTATTTTTGCTGTAAATCTACATTCACATGTGAATTCTTAGAATAACTTTCAATTTTGTTAAGAAAACATTACAACTCTTAGTCAAATTCCAAAAACAAAAGCAATTTTATTTTAAAAACACTTCAAAAGATAGATAACACAATCAAGAAATTCATATGTGATGTATTGTTTATAGACTTAATTTTCAAAAACCTAACGGTTATGAAACGGAGCCTAAAAGTTTCACCATCCTTTTTAAATAGATGAATTGTCCGGTAAACACAACCCAATTGATGAATTCCATGAAGTAGTTGTAAATTAAGGAGAAAAGAAAAAACAAAGCATTAAAGAGAGAGATGTGACATTAATATCATTAAAACGATCCTAAAGTTAGAATTAGGGTTACCTTTATAGATCTTTGTTTCTCCACAGAAGCCCTAAAGAGAAAAATATATAAATTTGAAGAGGGAATTAGAAGAGAAAAATTAAGGACGAAACCCGAAGAAACCCTAGAAGATCAGAAATAAGAGGAGAAGAGAAGGGGGCCCCTAAGCCAAAAGGTATGGAAGATGAGAGAAAAAAGAGGGGCAAACAGAATTTTTAATATTGCAAAGCCAAAGAGACAACCAAAAGCTGACAATGACACTGTCGTTTCAAATAATGTCCCAACACTGTTTCAACAAGTCCACATTATAACTATTTAATCTCACAAACACTCTGCACTGGTAGTTGTATATATATATATATTTTGTAGCCTTATTTTTGTTTTATGGATATATCATTTTTAAAAACAATATTTTGCCATTTAAAATTGGGCTGGTTGAATAAATAGCAATCATGTCCAAATTAATTGCAAATTTAGCAAACTTTAAAATGTTTTGCAAATATAGCAAAAAAATCTGTTTCTATCACTGATAGACTTTATCATATTACTGATAGAACTATCAGTGATAGACTATTATCACTTACAAAAATCTATAAAAAGCTGAGGTGATCAGCGATAGACTTCTATGAGTCATAAGATATCAGCGATAGAAATTGCCATATCCGTAAATTTTTTAAAAACATACTATATTTCTAATTATCTTATTCTAAATTGACATCGGTTACAAATTTCCTTCAAAATTAGCCTGTTCTATGTCCTAATCGGTTTTTTTTTTCTTTTTTCTTTTCGGATCACGAGGATCCCATAATTTTCATGATTTTTTAATAATGATTAACAACGCAAAAATCAAATTATACCTCTCAACTTTTAGGAGTGGTCCTTTGAAAAAAAAAAAAAACAACTTTTAATAATTGTATCAATTAAAACACTCAACTTTCGTAAGTGTATCAATTTAACCTCTCGATTTTGTTTGAAAAATGTTAATTTGAGTTTAATTGATACAATTTTAAGTTTTTATACGTGTGTGAACTAACATGTTTTTCAAACGAAATCTAGTAGATGATATAAATTGATTCACTTATAAAAGTTTATTAAGTTATATTTTTTTAAAAAAAAAATAATATGTAACTTAATGAATTTTTAAAGTTTTTAGAGGTATAAATTGATTTTTTTTTCTCTAATTTAATATTGTGTAATGACTTGAAAAAGTATGACCTAGCATATTAGATCAGGTAAAGAGTTTTGTTTAAGAGTGGTTTGAAATGGTTAAAACTACGTCTTGAAATTTAAAATATGCTTAAAAAATAATATTGAAAATTATTATGGTATTTTTTGTATAAATAGATAATCATATCTTATAATATAAAATATTTTAAGCATATTTTAAATTTCAAGACGTAGTTTTAACAATTTGGAACCACCCTTAAACAAAACCTATATAATACATATATATGATTTTTTTTTTTTTTTTGGGAGATTTATTCATTTTATCTAATTATACTTATGCGCAAGCTTTTTTTCACAAAAATGGAAATCCATAATTTTCAATTCAAAGATGAGTATGTGGGAAATACCAAAGTATTTTAGATTATATTTTCCACTAATTATGTGTTGTTTAGTTGTTGGAGAAGATGTTGGTCTAAATATTGTCGAATTTATTTTTTTCTTTTAAGTTTAAAAGAAAAACTTCTTCTAATGGAACTTGCCACAATGAATAAGTTTATTTTAGTTTGTGTTGTTGGTAATGGGTCTCCGTAGGGATAGAAATGCTCATAATAAATCAAAGTATTTGGAAATACTTTGAATATATTGTTAGTTGCGATCGACGGAGGAAAGATGAATAATGTTGAAGTATTTATTACCCACTGTGGATCAAAGTGAATGTAGATGGGGTTGCAACGCTAGTTGTTCTCGAACAAATGTGGAGCAATTTGTAGAATCAAAAAAGGAGAGTTGGTAGCATCAATGGTTGTTTTCACTCTTGTGAATTTCTCTCCTTATTCCGCTCAACTTTCACAATTTTAGAAGGGGTGAAGTTAGCAGAGAGATTGAGATTTCCCAAAGTAATCTTTTGAATTTGATTCTTTGAAAAACAATATAGATAATTATACAAGGAGATAGTGAAATCAATAGTGAAATTGGCATTTGGGTTGAAGATATACGAAAATTGGCAGACTCTTTTGAAGGAAATTTGTTTAAATTAAATTTTCCCCTACATCCTCAAATGTTGCCCCTAACTCACTATATTCCTTCAAGAGCAAAAATTAATGCTTCCAATGTTATGTGGTTAACCATTTTCGTGAGTGGTTATTATTTGTTATCACATAGGATTTTATGCCAAATGTAGTCCAACAATTTTAATTTATTAATGAAGTATTTATTATCTCATATTTTTCAAAAGATAATACTTAGTCTAGTATTGTAAATAATTGAGTTATTGGGTGAGGGGAATATAAAACTTAGAAAGATAAAGTGTTTTTGGTCCATTATTGGAGATATTTACCCAAAAAAAAAAAAGTACTATCTTCATTTCGTGCATGTGATACATATTCAATTAACAAATCCGTCCTCTTTTTTTACCCACTTCTCTCTTTTTTTTACCCACTTCTCACTTTTTTTTTCTTTTTTTTTTTTTTTTCTTTTTTTTTTTTATCGATAATAATAAATATTGACATGATCATTAGGAAGGTTTTTGCACATTATTGTCGTGGCTCCTAGGGGGTTTATATGACACAACCTCTAGCCCGCAGACTGGGGCGCAATATCGATACACCTATGTCGTCTGATACTGTCCATTAGATTTCAGTCTAAGGAAGACGCTCAAGACTACTAGTCTTGCATACGCTCGCCCACGCCATGACACACATATGTGCCATAGGGTAGCTCACTTAAGCCCTAAAGCCCAAGGATGGTGGAGAGCTTGATACCAAACTCCCCTGATAGTATATTTTAAGACATTGTCGACGAGGCTCGTCACAGGTTCTCTGCTAGGACCGTGACATTCTCCCCCACTTAATCTCGTCATCGTCTTCGATGACATAACAAATGGAAAAAATTAGCTTTGTTAGCAACGTCTTAAAATAGCTTCCTCTGGACACTCTTCTTTTGTTGTGTTGGATGATGCACCATCCTTCTTGGTTGCATCGTGTGCATCATGACACTTCCCAACGGCCCTTATCTTTTCCTGACGGACGACACTCGTGTGTCGTCGTTTGCATTGTTTGCACAGTGGGGTCACGACATACTCTCTTCGGCATGACCGTGACATCCTCCCCCACTTAATCTTGTCACCGTCTTCGGTGACATACGAAAAGGAGAACAATCCACTTCGTGACTTGTTAGACCTGTCACACTCTCCCCCCGCTTAATCTCGACATCGTCCTGATGACGATCTTCACGTGAGGTTCCATCTCTCCCACTTGATCTCGACCTCGTCCCGATTTACAACATATTGAGGGGGAACAGGAAACTTCGTCACTTTATGGGATTATTCCACCAACAAAAGTAAAAGAAAATCCATCCAAATTCCTTATCATTGTCTTCAATGAAGCAATCGCCATCCCATCGATAATAATTGCTACAAAAAAATTGAAGAAATCGCAGCATTTTCAAATCAATCGACATTAAAAAAATCTCCCAAAAACGAAATGTTGTTTCCGATTCTGAAATAAAATCTCAAAATTGAAATCTATAACTGGTCGTAATCAACCACACTTATGAGGGATGACATCGTAGGAGTATCAAAGAAAGAAGTTTAAAAGAACAAACGACAATGGTGTTCTACATACCGTATCTATATTGGGTCTGGTGTCGCTAATGGTCGGAGATGTAGATACTCTGTTTTAGAGGTGGTCGAAGATGGAGAGGAGTCAACCGAAAAGGGAAGAGCAAACTGGAAACGAATGTGTAGAGAAAGATGGAGGTTTAATCAGAGATAGAGAGGGAATCGTTTACTGTGAAGGGTTTCAAATCCAGGATTGCAAAAGGTTATCCAGCTGCAAATTTGAGTCGGAAGAAGTGAGATTTTAAAATTTCACCATTTAATGCTTGCAGGTTTTGATTTAACATATTTTTCTCGATTTACTGATGAACATGGCAGCAACCGGTTTTAATAATTTTTGTCACTCCCACCTCGATGTCAATTGTCAAACATTTTCAAATGTTAGGAGGTTTAGAGTATACATTCTTATATACATGATATTTTACCCTTGTCTATAGGTATAAGTAATTTATATGGGTTAATACAAGTATACACAGACATTAGAAGATAATTTTATTTGTTTCGTGTCATTATACAATAAATATATATCTTTGTAAACACGGCACATTAGATGTTTATCCTTATAAATATTACACGTTAGGTTTGTAAAACGATTTTAATTAATTTAAATTAACTTGTTTGTTATTTTTGCAAAGTTATATATCTTTTCATTCCCCAATAATTTTATTGTTCTTAGCATCCTTTGTAGTGGAGGTTTTAAAAAACATGAATGCAAAAGATGGGAAACGCAAGAGTAATCATCATTATTGCAGATTTTTATTTTATTTGATTTACCACATTTTTCAGGTTTTCAAAAGTAATAATCATAATGAATGCAAGAGATTCCCAAAAAAAATTTAGCACCATTTGCATTTAATGTTAAAATGCAAAATATATTACGAGGGTATTTTTGTCTTCACACAATTTTAATCTTCCCTATTTTAGTTATTTTTCTAAATACAGTCATTTAGCAATTTTTGGGTGGAGCTTTTTATTTTTATACATTCCTATACTTTTATATAATATATATATAGGACTAGATTTGAGTGTAGCTCGAGCTACACTATCTTTTTGCAGCTCACTCCAATACACAATAAAATATTAAAAAAAAAAAAATTACCGCATGACAAATATGGTTGAATAACTGAGTGAGTTGTAAAATGATGAGGTAGCCTGAGCTATATTCAATTTTTTTCATATACATATATTTAATAATTATAATTAAAAAGTCGTGTTCAATAAAAAATTCATTTGTTTTATCAGTTTTAAATACTATATCTTTATATTCTTATATGTTAAAGCACTTTAGAGTCGTTGCAATTCTTACTTTAAAATTAAAATTTTAATTTAAAAAAATAATAATAATAACAATAAATAAATAAATAAATGAAATACCTTGGGGTTGAACCCTACCCCAAATAATTATAATAATAAAATCTCCTTTGACAACGGATGAGAAGAGAATTCGAACTTGAAACATCTGACTCATAATTCATACATTATGTCGGTTGAGTTATATGCTCATGTTGACAATAATAATAAAATTTCATTTCATGGTCAACATACAATAATAAATTATAAGACAAAAATTAATTTATACTCTTAAACTTTGGAGTTTGCATAAACTAAAACTTCAAACTAACAATTGTATCATTTAAAATCTGAACTTTCACAAATGTATCAATTTATATTTTTGTTATATTTTATTTGAAAAATATTAATTTAAATGTGTGAAAACTTCTAATTTTAACAATTAAACTCCTAAACTTTCCCACGGAAATAAATTGAATGAAAATTTAGAGGTTTAATTGATAAATTATAAGTTTTCACAGTGTAAAAATTAACATTTTTTTTAATAGAGGGTGTAAATTGATACACACTTTTGAAAGTTTAGGGTTTTAATCAATACAATATAGAATTTTAATTGATACAAACCTCAAAATTTAAGGGTATAAATTGATTTAAGCCCTAAATTATATAACCAAAGTACCGCGAACTTTAATTTGGAAATTACTTTTTTTTATAACTCATAAAAATTATTACTATTTTAAAAGTTAAATCATACCTATTCGTGTTAGTTAGTTGCTAATAGAAGAAGAAAATCACTAACGGAAATGTTTGGGGCACTAGTGGATTAAAATAGTCCGTAGGTTACAAATAGTCTGTAATAATGTACCTGGATCAAAAAAAAAATTGACAACGTGGGGTGGAGTTGAACCTAGAACTTCATAGTCACTAGTTCATATAGTTGAGTTATGCTTTTGTTAGCAAAATATTTGAGATGTAAATGAGTCGGTTTGGGTTGACTTGACCGTATATACATTGTAATTTAATTAAGCTTTGAGATCTCATTACTCTCCTCTCACTAACAGTCTTCTTCTATTGCTATTGTTGCTAGTTAAGGATTTTCAGTAATATATTCCTTCTTTTGTAATATATAAAAATGAGTCGATTGATCAATCGGCATAACTATGCGAGAGGTCTCAAGTTCGAATCCCCTCTATATATTGTGAAAAAAAAAAAAAATAGTTTAGTGCAAAAAAAATTATTATTTAATTGATAAAAATTATATGAATGGTTGTCTAGGGCATGAAATACAAAATAATAAAATATCATAAAACTTGTGGTTAAATACTTGTACATTTATTTACTTCAAAAAAAAAAAAAAAATACTTGTACATTTATTGAGACGAACAATCTCATCGGAATTTTGAAAATTATTTTTAAATTACTAAAAAAACATTTATTACTATTTTTTTAAAGTTATATCATTAGAAGAACAAATATGCAACTTTTTCTAATTAATGAATTGTCTCCTTTTCTTTTAAAAAAAAATAAAAAAAAAATAAAAAAATCTCTTTTGACTAAGGGCCTTGCCCAACTTGAGACTGTGAGCAAACTTGGACCTATGGTTAAGGATGAGATTGGAAAGCCCAAATCTTAGTCGGCACGGCCCATTTATTTTGTTATATTATTATTATTGGGCTTGGTAAATTAGCCCATATAAAAAAAAAAAAACCGAGTTTAAAAATGGAGAGTGTGGAGATCGAACCACAGATGTTAGAGATGGTGATCAATGAAATCCACTGAACTATATTCTACAAATGCGATATTGTATTATGAGAAATTTATTAAAAAGAAATGACAACATCAACCTAATATTTCTCCATTATTAGTATTATTTTTAAAAGAAATCAAAATAAATAAAATATACCTCCTCAAAATTACAACATGTATAATTTTTTATTATTATTTATGTCAAATGAGTTATGCTCGGTTTCACAATTACAACATTTTCAAAATTAGAAAAATGATGGTATGAGACTTATAAAATAAAATAATATATTGAATATTTGTGTATTTAAATATTAATTTTTATTACTTGGGTATTTAAAAAAAAAAGCGCCCAATATTTAAAATGTTAAATTTATAAAAAAACAAATTAGACGTTTTTAATTTTTTTATTTATTTAATCTCTAATGTTAATACTAAAACAAAACATATATATAATAAATTATAAAAGGTATCAATTTAAAGTAAAATAATTATATATATAATACTTTTTTAAAAAATTATAAATATGATATCTTTTTATTAGTAATAGTCATTCATAACGAATCAATGACTATCAATCATAACTACTAAATATTTTACAAGACACTTGTTATCCTCTAAAAAAAAATTCAATACCTATATCTATCTATGAAAATGTCAAATTATAAAATATAGATTAAAATATCATTTTTTATCATTGTATTTTGAGACTTGTTTCATTTTATTCAACATATTCTCAAATGTCCAAATTTAGTTAGTCTACTTTCAATCAAACTTAAATTAATCAACATGATTAAATTTAACTAGAAATATTTAGTCATTATTCTTATATGAGTCTTGCCTTTAAGAATTTGGAAACGAGATATTTTTTTGTTTTGTTTTTCTAAATTGGATAAAAAGTAACGTCAAACCAATAATGAGGTTAATTTTAAGATTTATCAGAAGTACAGAGACCAAAATGATATTTTAATCTCAAATATATCTATGATATCTATAAACTATTATTTTAATGTGTGTTATTATAGATAAAAATATTTTATGTTAATTTGATAAAAACTCAACTAGTTAGACATATATTATCGACTAAAAGATAAGAAATTTGATCCATCACTTTTATATGTGGTTGACCTAGAACAAAAAGATATAAAATATTTTATTTTCTTAAAAATAATATAAAATTTAGAATATTAATTATATTAGATTGTTTTTAACTAGTGAACATAACTCAAATGTAATATTTATTTTACGATCATATTTCAAATATTTGTAAAATCTAAATAAATTAAACATATGGAAATTGACATAAAATAGGTAAACTTTTTCGATATCTCGAATCAGCATTCAATCAAATTAGTGACGTCAGCTTCTGATGGGGTATCTCGATTCTCAACGGCTCCGATGTAATCGATGGGGCCATGTCCACCGACCAAACTTATTTAAAAGTGGGAATAATTGTTCCCCCAAGTTTTTTGAATTTGCATAAAAGATTTTCAATAAATGTTCAGCAAAACTTCCACATCTCACTCTCCCATTATTTAAAGCTATTGATTTTTTATTCAAGTTAATGCACAATATCAAATATTTAAAATTTTAATAGTTATAGTATAGCTACCAGATTTGATCAATTACAGAACAGTTAAAATTTGTCCTTTAAAACAAAATAGATAAATTTTATTTATAGAGTTCATAAATTACATAAGTCAATACTGTTGAAAATTGGAACGAGACTTAATGGATCAAGATCACACCTACAAAAGGTTGAGAACAATAATAACGAAGAAGAAGAGAAGGAATAGCACACGATGATTTTACGTGGAAAACCCCTAAACAAATTAGGGTAAAAACCACGGGCAAGGATAGAAGAATTCCACTATAAAAATAGAAGTTACAACTTTTCTCTCTTATGGTGGAAGTACAAACTCTCCAAACTCTCTCATAAGAAGAAACTCACTTTCTATTTTTATCTCACACTCACTTTGAAAGTTTTGGGATGATTTGCCAACAATGGTGCTCCACCTATTTATACTTAAAAGAGCCTTGATCTCCAAGCAACTTGTATGGCTATAATTTTGCCACATATGGTCTTTGGATTTAGTGTAAGAATTAGTGGCCATAAATCTTCCTTAATCTCCAAGCAAATCCTATGGTCACAATTGTGCCACCTACTTGTCTTTGGATGAAGTGTAAGATCAATGGCCATAAATCTTCCTTGATCTCCAAGCAAATTCTATGGACACAATTTTGCCACATGTTGTCTTTGGATCAAACTTTATTATTTAACAATCTCCCACTTGGAGATTTGATTGATAATCAATCACATCTCCACACTCTTCTTTCTACCTTGCCAGCTTCACGTTGCTTATGTTTCTGCTAGGCCATTCGAGGATCGACACCAATTGAACTTGTCCGCATTGACTGCCTTTGTCAGGTAATCTGCTAGGTTTTCTTTTGTCTGAACTTTACGCATATCCACTGTTCCTTCCTCCACTTTCTCACGAACGAAGTGATATTGCACTCGAATATGTTTTGACTTGGAATGAAAAGCTGGATTCCTTGCAAGATACAAGGCACTCTGACTGTCGCAAAACAAAGAAATATTCTCGTGGTCATGCCCGAGTTCATCCAATAGCATTTTCAACCATACCGCTTCTTTACTAGCTTGTGTAGCCGCAATATACTCTGCTTCTGTTGTTGACGTAGCCACAACTGACTGCAGTTTTGAAGCCCAACTTACAGCTCCACTAGCAAGAGTGAACACATATCCGGTGGTGGATTTGCTTTTATCAAGATCACCTGCATAATCTGAATCAACATATCCTCGAACAATAAAGTCTGATCCTCCATAACACAATGCAACATCTACGGACCCTTTAATGTATCTAAGGATCCTTTTAGCAGCATTCCAATGCTCTCGACCAGGATTCGCCATATACCGACTAACTACTCCCACTGCATGTGCAATGTCTGGTCTGGTACATATCATGGCGAACATTAAACTTCCCACTACTGATGCATACGGTACTCGAGACATCTCCATCCTCTCTGCTTCACTGCTAGGGCTCATACTAGAGGATAACTTGAAATTAACAGGAAGAGGGGTAGACATTGACTTACAATTTTGCATGTTGAAGCGTCGTAAGACCTTCTTCAAATAATTTTTCTGTGATAGCCAAATCTTCCTATTATTTCTGTCTCGGTGAATTTGCATCCCCAGAATCTTGTTTGCTGGTCCCAAGTCCTTCATTTCAAACTCCCTAGCCAACTGTGCCTTCAATTCTTTGATACGATCTTTGTTGGGGCCTGCTACCAACATGTCGTCAACATACAACAGCAAGACAATGAAGTCTTTATCACCAAACCTCTTGACATATGCACAAGGGTCTGCATTAAGTCTGTTGTATTCAAGGCTCATGATGAAGGAATCAAATCTCTTGTACCAACACCTCGGCGCCTGTTTGAGACCGTACAGAGATTTGTTTAACCTGCAAACCAAGTTCTCTTTTCCTTTTACTTCAAAACCTTCTGGTTGGAGCATATATATTTCTTCTTCAAGATCTCCATGGAGAAAAGCAGTTTTAACATCTAACTGCTCCAATTCTAAATCAAATGTAGCACACATTGCAAGGACTACTCTGACAGTGGTAAGTCGAACTACTGGAGAAAAGATTTCATTAAAGTCAATACCTTCTTTCTGAGCGTATCCTTTTACCACCAATCTTGCACGATATCGTTCCACTTGATCATCATTGTTGCGCTTGATCTTATACACCCATTTGTTACCAATGGGCTTTCTCCCTTGTGGTAGAGTTACAAGTTCCCAAGTCTTGTTCTTATGAAGAGCTTCTATCTCTTCCTGCATTGCTGTCATCCACTGAGCAACATCTGAACTAGTCAATGCCTCTTGGAGGGTTGATGGCTCTCCATCCTCGGTTAGAAGACAATATGCAACGTTGCTCTCCATAATATAATCAGATTGCCAACTTGGTGGTTTTGTCATCCTACCAGATCGACGAGTCTCTGGTACTTGTGACTCAACTGGTTCTTGGATCTCGTGCATTGGTTCAGCTTCCGAAGAGTTGTCTTCAGATTCTTTCTCCACGTGTACTGTTGTTGTATCCTCTGAGCTTTCATTTATGGTGCTATCATATGCTATTTGTTTCTTATCTTCCATAAAGATCACATCCCTGCTAATGATAACCTTGTGGGCAGTGGGATCCCACAGGCGATACCCCTTCACACCATCAGCATACCCCAAGAACAAACATTTCCTGGATTTTGGATCCAACTTTGTAGTTTCTTGGGCATTGTACATCACGTACACCGGACTTCCGAATATATGGAGGTTTGAATAATCAACTGGCTTGCCAGTCCACATCTGCATTGGTGTCTTCAACTCAATTGCAGTTGATGGAGCACGATTCACTACATAACAGGCGGTATTGACTGCTTCTGCCCAGAAAGTTTTATCTAAGCCTGCAGCTCCTAACATTGCTCTTGTTCTCTCTAACAAGGTTCTGTTCATCCGCTCTGCCACTCCATTTTGCTGAGGAGTGTAAGCAGTAGTGAACTGCCTTTTAATACCTTCCCGATTGCAGAATTCTGCAAACTCATTGCTTGTATATTCTCCTCCATTATCTGTCCGTAAACACTTCATCTTCTTACCAGTTTGAAGTTCTATTTGCGCTTTGAATACTTTGAAGACTGAACACACATCTGCCTTCTTCTTGATAGGATACACCCAACACCTTCTGGAGTAGTCGTCTATAAAGGATACAAAGTACCTTGCTCCTCCCAAGGATATAACTGGTGCTTGCCATACATCAGAGTGAACCAATTCTAGAATATTTTTACTTCTAGAATTTGATGTGTTGAACTTTAATCGATGTTGCTTACTTGTAACACAATGCTCACAAAAGGGTAGAGACACCTTAGTGAGTCCTGAGAGTAGATTTTGCTCTGCAAGAACTTTTATTCCTTGTTCGGACATATGTCCAAGTTTCTGATGCCACATCATTGACAATTTTTCACTTGGGCTACTTGAGGCAACTGATGCTTCTCCTCCTTGCAGAGTCTCTCCCTCCAACATGTACAAGTTTGTATCCACCTTTTCTCCCTTCATAAGTACAAGCGCACCTCGAATCACCTTCATGATTCCTTTCTCAACTACGACTTTGCAATCTAGGTCATCGAGTTGACCTAATGAGAGCAAGTTCTTTTTCAGGCCCTCTACATGTCGCACTTGTTGAATTGTACGAACTGTATTATCGTGGAACTTCAACTTAATAGTTCCAATACCGACAATCTTCAAGGCATGGTCACTACAGCTGAACACAGATCCTTGAGAGACTGGTTCATAATGATGAAACCATTCTCGTCGAGGAGTCATGTGATAAGTGGCTCCTGAGTCGATGAACCATACATCAGCAAAACTTTTCCTGCCTTCAAAAGTTGTCGCTGCTTCACAAGACAAGACACGATCTTCATTTGAGATGCTTGCTACATTTCCTTGAGGATTGGAATCTTTCTTGTTGAGATTCCAACAATCCTTTTTCAGATGACCCTTCTTGCCACAATGATAGCACTTCATGTTCTTCTTACTTTTTGATTTTGACCTTCCTTGATTTTGGCTCCCACTTGAGCCACGTTCCGTTGATCTGCCTCTTGTCACCGCCAGAGCTTCTGCTTGTTGTGAGCTTGCCAACTTATCTTCTTTGTTCTTGCGCCGATTTTCCTCTTCCAAGGCAGCAGCTCCAATATCATCAAAGTTTAGATAGTCGGTGGGAACATTATTTGTCAGGTTGATGACAAGTTGATCATACGAATCAGGAAGACTTTGAAGTAGAAGTTCAGCACGTTCATTTGGCTCTATTTTATGACCCAATGATGTGAGTTGAGAAAATAGAGTATTCAACGTGTTCATGTGCTCTGTCATTGAAGTAGATTCTGACATCCGAAGAGTATAGAGTTTCCTCTTAAGGAAAATCTTGTTGTGAAGTGACTTGGCCTCGTACAATTTTGTGAGATGATCCCAAATTTCCTTTGCGGTTGTCTTCTCCTCTATGCTTGACAATACTTTATCTGCAAGTGCTAGATGAAGATTTGCAATAGCATTCCCGTCCATCTCGTTCCACTTATTGTCATCTGTGATTTCCGCCGGCCTTTCATTGATGGCTGCAAGGCAATTATCTTTTCTCAAGATAGCCTTCATCTTCAACTTCCATAACGAGAAATTAGTCCCGTTGAACTTCTCAATCTCAAACTTTGCCGCCATTACTTCTCTCAAGAACGACAAACAATCTTCGTTCCTTTAAATAAGGGTGAAAAATATCTAACTTATTTTCTGATGTGGAGGATCCACTTAGTGGCAGCCACAGAGCATACGATAAGTAGATATTAACACCCAAAATTTGGCTCTGATACCACTTGTTGAAAATTGGAACGAGACTTAATGGATCAAGATCACACCTACAAAAGGTTGAGAACAATAATAACGAAGAAGAAGAGAAGGAATAGCACACGATGATTTTACGTGGAAAACCCCTAAACAAATTAGGGTAAAAACCACGGGCAAGGATAGAAGAATTCCACTATAAAAATAGAAGTTACAACTTTTCTCTCTTATGGTGGAAGTACAAACTCTCCAAACTCTCTCATAAGAAGAAACTCACTTTCTATTTTTATCTCACACTCACTTTGAAAGTTTTGGGATGATTTGCCAACAATGGTGCTCCACCTATTTATACTTAAAAGAGCCTTGATCTCCAAGCAACTTGTATGGCTATAATTTTGCCACATATGGTCTTTGGATTTAGTGTAAGAATTAGTGGCCATAAATCTTCCTTAATCTCCAAGCAAATCCTATGGTCACAATTGTGCCACCTACTTGTCTTTGGATGAAGTGTAAGATCAATGGCCATAAATCTTCCTTGATCTCCAAGCAAATTCTATGGACACAATTTTGCCACATGTTGTCTTTGGATCAAACTTTATTATTTAACAAATACTACAATAGAATTGAAACAATAATGATTATCTCAAAATAATTGTCATGTACTCATTTTCTGAGTTCTAATGTACACACTTTTTTTTTCTTTTTTGAATACATACAAAACGAATAATATTACTAAATAAAAATATCTATTAAACTTCAATCAGAGAAATTTGAAAGCAAAAGGAGATAACCAAACAGAAGGACTTGATTCACAAACAAAAATTCCATCCCCTCTCCGAAGACAAAGCATGCCCCCTAGATTATTGATCACTTTGTTAATAGATCTCGAGCGGAAAGAAACGCTTTGCACACCAACTTGAGTCATCATAAGACAATACCTAGATATGAGAATATCATTAGAATTCAAAGCTCTTACCAACCATTGGGCATCAAATTCTATGTGGAGATTCGACAATCCAATAGACATGGCAATTTGTAGCCCCTCCAGCATTCCAAATAACAAACCATACCTCTGATCGCCGCATCAGAATTCAGTTTGAACTCTGTCTCCACCACTGGCACTCCCCAACTCTCTGTGGCATCATCCGCCCACTCACCCCTTTCGCCTGTGTCGTCCCCTCCAGACCACTCGACGCCATCTGTTCCTCAAACTCCAGCAAGTGGGCACGAATCCCCTCAACCTAAACCACTACGTCAGGGACAAGTCGTCCTTGATTTATCGCATTCATGTCATTCCACGTTGCCCAACACGTAATAAAAACCATGATACCCTCCTCCTCTTTGAACTTTGTCACTGCCACACACACATGTCTTGAACTGAAGGGAGCTGACTCAACTGCGTCCAGACAGTAGGAAAAAGGGATAACCAAATTGTTTTGGCCCGCTTGCAAGAAAAGAAAGTATGTTAAGTGGTTTCCCTCTTCCTCTAAGGCCACACACCATGAATGAATTGGCACATGTCGCTTACACAAATTGTCATTAGTCGAAAGGATATTATGAAGAAGCGCCACACGAACACCTTAATTTTATTAGACATTTTGAGCTTTCGTAGTTTTTGTCATCATGCCTCCATAATATCCTACTGTGAACTCGATCCCTTCTCGTGGGAGGAAATAAAGAGCTTATATGCACTATTTTTCGAAATTTCACCGTCCTTATTATAGTGCCACATTCACGTGTCCTGCATCTCTGTGAGACAAATTGGAATAGCAAACACTCGTTCAACTTCCACCTCCCATAACAATGTTGTAACTTCTCTCGGTCCCATCGTCCCCCTTCCATCATTAAGCTCACAAACCTGCATTCCACTGTTAACCGGTTGAGGGAAGGTAAAAAGCTGAAAAGATCGTTATTTTGGCACCAACATGTCTCCAAAGACTTTCGTGTCCCCATTCTCCACCCTTTTGCGCAAGCTCGCATAAAGAAGGTCACGTCCCCAATGAAGTCTACGCCATACATAAGATGGACTCCACCCAAGTTCCGCCTCTAACATCGACAAAATTGCAAAAATATCGCCCCTTATCTTGTATTCAAAAGTAATATATATAAATATATATATATATATATATATATATATATATATATATTAAATTCCATTTTAGCGTGTATTTATTTTGCAACAGTTCTTTGATTTCGAGTGTGATTTTTATTATAGGATTTTCAAAGATGTAGAAAATAAATTATTTTTGTCTTCCTTACTAGTATATGTATATTTTTTCAAATATTTTTTTTTACTAGAATTGTGAATTCAAACCTCTGAATTCTTAGTTGATAATACATATTTTTATGTAAGTTGATCTATGCTCCTTTTGAATTGAATTTGAAGTGTTTGTTTACTTATATAAATATGTATCAAATACCTAAACAAAAAATAAATATATTATGTTAGTCATTTTTTGGATTAAATGATCCATTAAAGGTACAACAAAAATAAAAGGTCAATTTTTAAAAAACAAAATGGTAAAAAAAAAAAAAAAAATTGTAAATTTAAGTGAATAAAATATATGAAGTAAAATTGAATTTGAAGTCAAAATCAGCCTACTCTAACTGCGAATTATGAATTAAAAAAATTAATAATTAATTAATTAATTAATTAAAGATTCGATTTTACAAAAAAGAAAAAAAAAAAATTGAATTTGAATTTGAATCTAAAACAAATCATGTGTAGATATGGGTGAATATAAACAAGTCTACGGTACTATTGCAGTACAAAATATTTTCGGTGAGGTCCTCCTCTATTCTTCAGTTTGCAGAGGTAGGCCCCTACAATAGGCATGAGGTTTGATGGGCGCACTTGAAATAACAGCCTAAGATGTTAGATATTTAATTTGATAGGGTGAGGTGGAACACAGCGACATGGTCCACGTGGAATCCTGTCAGTGATGATGTCATATCACGTCAGATTTAAGGGGGCGGCTTTCACATGGTCCTCTTCTGTCCTAGCGTAGCCAACCCAGCCGCCCATGTGGACCCCACACTTTTTAAATCAGTTTTTATTTCTATTTTTTAATTAAAAAATCAGACTTTGTTTTATATATGTTATACGATACCAACTTATCAATCAACATTCAAACTTACGAACTTGTATACTAGGCTAGAACTCTGTGTGAAATGTGTGAATTATAATAATTGTGAATAATAAATATTATTAAAGTTTGTATAGTTACTTTATTAACAATAAATTATAATAGTCGGTTCAAAATGTAGATAAAATTATAATAATATAATTCACTCAATTCTAGGTTAGTGGTCCAAACACACCATCTTTAAACTCGACGATGGAATCTTGTTATAATTATATTTCTAACTAATTTTTTCTTGATTTATGTGTTTGAATTCGTTTTCATACATATATTAGTACCTATTCAAAATTATATTATTAATTTATTCAAAACAAAGTGAAAGTAAAAGTAAAGATCAAAATAATTATTAACTATTTTAAAGGTTCAGAAACTAGATAAATATTTTAGAAGTAAAAAAAAACCAAAACGTAACAAATGTAAAAGTTTAAAATCAAAATAAATATTTTGAAAGTTTAAGAAAGTGAAACAAGCCAAACCGAGCATAGCTCAATTGACATAAGGTTGTGTCCGTGACTATGAGGTCATGGGTTCAATCCTCGCATTAATTAAATACCGTTGCAAAAAAAAAAAAATTTAAAATAGCGGTTACTGAAACGGCTTAAACTAGACTTAAATACCCCTCCACACCTTGTCCAATATACACGGACTCGCCGAACACAACAATGAAGTCCATAAATTGGGTCAGCTATATACACCGAACATTGACAATCTGCACAAACACGATTATGGAACATCAAAATGGTCTAAAGATTTACATAGAGCCATTAAATTGATGGACGTCAAAATACCACAGTCCTAGGTCAGCTATATACACCGAACATTGACAATCTGCACAAACACGATTATGGAACATCAAAATGGTCTAAAGATTTACATAGAGCCATTAAATTGATGGACGTCAAAATACCACCGACGGAAGGTAGACAGGAGAGGTCATTGTGAGTCCACGAAACCCTATAAAAGCAACCCTATAAAAGCTACGATGCAAGTCAAACATCGAGACTACGGGTACGCTTGAATGAATGAACGATATAATGTTGTTGAGATTTTCTGTTTTTCATATAGTTTAAAATCTCAATCTTTTACGAATTTTCATTGTTATCCATTTTTTAATTTATTTAATTGATTGGTTGCCCCTACAATGTAGGGCGTGAGTCTAGGGTTTAAATATTTGTTCTACAACCTCTTCATTTTTATAGATGGCAAGGGCGAGTGAAATGTTGAAAGTTGTCGGTGTAAGGCCGAAAAAATTAAATTATGGAAAATTGGGTGGTATACCTCGCATTTGTTCTTATATATCTCCACCAGAGTATATCTATTGTAGTACATCTTAGTATCTATCCCAAAATTCTTTGATATGTACTTTCATGGTAGACATTACACATATGCAAAATTAAATTATAGAAAATTGGGTGGTATACCCCGTATCTGTTCTTATATACCTTCACCAGAGTATACCTACTGTAGTATATTTTAGTATCTACCCTAAATGTAGTGCATTTATTTCTTATGTATTTCCATTGTCAACAGTAAGAATATGCAGAATTAATTTTCTAGTCATATTTTAATTGGGTGGTATACTCGATATGTAGTCAGCATATAATCGGATTTTATATTGTGTATCTGTTGATATATATCTCACTCATTTAATTGTGTGAATTTATTTGTTTGGGTGGTATATCCCGTATATTCTGTCATATACCTCACAAATAGTATTCATGTGTTTGGTGTTTGTACAACATAGATATACAACGTAAATATGTTCGTTGAATGTTTGTCGACATGTATGTATGATGTTATATAAATTTAAACATGTATGTTCATACCAGATCAAGATGATAAGTAAATGGATAGTTGCTCACGTATACTTGGTTGTGTAACCACCGTTCAATAACATGACAGGATGTCACGTGCGTCATTCGCTGATAGTTGTGTATGTTGTTATATACGTCAAACTATGCATGTTGATACGCATATGTGTGTTATCTGTGATATTTTGTTCTTGTTAATATCTGCACTCTAGCTTACTACATATGTCATATCCACAACTAACTAACTTTATACATCCGTCCAATTAAAATAATAAGTAAATAGATGGTTCCCTAGTATGTACTGACAGTATGAAATAGTATTGTCAACTGACATCTGTGTATATTGATATATTCATATAACTACAATATATATCTTGGAACATCAATGATGCAACCCTCAAAGTTGTTGTATATGTCATTATTGTCTCATACTCCATCAAATGCAATGCTAGTCTGATAGGACGCCATTAATTCAGTGGTGAAGGACAAGGAATATGATTGTTCAAAAGATGGAGGAGAAACCAATGAGTGTAGAAGACAGAGAAATATTGTTTGGATAATATTAAGTCGTTTTTTGTGAAACCTTAAATGTTGAAGGGCGGTTAAAAATAATAGGAGAATAAATTTGGTGGTTGGGGTTGAATGTGAGCTATGACGTTTTTTAAAACACTGAAAAAAAACAAATCGGTTGATGGAGCTAAAAATTTGGTTGGGTGAGAGTTAGGTAAATATTGTTATATACAAGAGGCATATTTGAGTTGAAAAGTTTTATCTTCTTCATCTTAAATTGTAGTTAGTTATTAGATACAAATAGTAAAATAAGTTAGTTATATTTCATTACGGTGCCATCCACTCGTCCAGCGAATAAGGAGTTATGGGCTATACAAAATGAAGCCCATTAAAAACGAAAGTGGGCCCAGGCCCATTCTAACATCGGGCTGTAACCGAAAAATGCGGTTTTCTATCCACTGGTAAAAAAGCCCTGACAGGCAGAGAGCTCCCACTCCCGAAAAATGATAAGGGGCAAAACCGTAAAATCGTCAACAACAACAATGTTTAGGCGGGAAAAGGAGCCGTTGGTCGACAAAGCCCCCAATTTTTGGCGCGAAAAGCCACCCTCCCTCATCTACAAGTGCCCGTAAAAAAACGGGCAGCCTCCTTTCCGAAAATAAAATAATTAATTGACGAAATAAATAATAATAAAAAAAAACCCTTTGTCCTTCGGCGTTCGCTTTCTTATTTAATTTTCCACAAAATCATCTTTTCTCCTTCATTTTTATTTCAAAGTCTCCTTTCAATCTTCTCATTTCCCTCCCATTTCCTTTATTCCTCTGTTCATTTCTTTGAATAAACCCTCTGTTTTTCCCTCCTCTGCTTTTCATCGATTCCCTTTCTTTTTTCTTTTCAATTTCATGTTTGGATTTCAAATGGGTTTCTCAAAAAAGTCCCAAATCGACGGTGGATTCGAAGCAGAGGGAAAAAAATGGGTAATCGCCGGGTTGCCGGCGAGGTCGTCGTTGAAGGCGATTAACACCAAATCGAGGGCGAAAGACGGTGATGACGACGGCGAGAAGTCGCGTTCGACGACGCCGACGGCGAAAGAAGCGAGAATACCGGAGAAACTCAGTTGCCCGCCGGCGCCGAGAAAGCGTAGATCTCTGAAATCAAGCTCTAATCAAAATCTCGTTAGGGAGTTCTTCAATCCTCCTGATTTAGAATCTGTCTTCAAACTCCGAGTTTAGACGGCCAATTGGGTTTGTAATAGCTCACAATTTAGGGGTTTCAATGTTTTTTTTTGGTGCTAGCTTATATTTTCTCTCTTTTTTGGGTTTTTTTTTCTTTCTTTTTTTTAATTACTATTATTATTTTTTATGTTATTGCCTATTGGTAGTTGTTAGGAGTAAGTAAGCTGCTGCTGATGTATAAAAGATTTGATATTTGTTATAGTATTCTAATCTAAATTTTTCTATTAACTAGAGATTCGAACTTCTGACATTTCAGTTGGGAGATAAGTTTTATGTCATTTAGTTATGTTGTCGATCATGTTAATTTTTTTTTTTTTTTTAGTGGAGAACTAAAATTTGAAAAGTTTTAAAATGTAATTGAAGGAGAAGAAAAATTGAGGGAATAATGAATGGAAGTGCATGGATGGGAAAATGATTGAGGGTGAAAAAAAAAAGAATTTTTTTATTTTATATTTTTAAAAGGGTTTTGATCTGACCCACCTCATTTGGAGGCCTATGGTTCATAGCGTTTTGATTAAAAAAAAACAAAAGAGAGAGGCGAATATTGGGTGAAATAGATAAGAATCCAATGTGGGGTTGGAGGGATTGTTTGGTGGACTTCAAATTATAAAACAAATAATGAAATAAAGTTTTGATCTTTGTTCAAAATGAAGACAGATAAGACATTGTTTTGGTTGATTTCTTTTTTCCTATTCCATACATTATGGTCTAATTGGATAAGTTTTTATTTGGTAGGTTTGTTTTCATCTCTTAAAATTTTTGTTTGAGCTAAAGCGAGCATGACTCAACTGACATATGTATGTGTTGATGATCAAGATGTAATAATATTAAAATTAAAAAAATTTGCACGACCGCGAGAGGACGATTATAATATCCTCGTATTTTTTTTTTTTTTTTTTTTTGACAACATGTGGGGTGAGAATCGAACCTAGGACCTCAAAGTCACTAATTAATACAACATACCAATTGAATTATGCTCTTGATGATTAATACCCTCGTACTTAACAAAGGTATTACAAACATTTTCTCGCGATCGTGCTCAGTAAAGGAAAGTGTTGATGCCGTCCACAAAATGACAAAAAATATTATTTTTGAAGCGGGAATCCAAAAATATTATGGAACCCTTGGAAGGTCATTTGTGAAAAATACCCCAACATATATATGTCACAAAATTGACAAGATTTCAAAGAAAAATGACACTATAACTAATTTTTTATTTAATAATCAAAATTAGTTTAATTCAGAATAATGAGTTTTAAAGAGTAGGAAGAAGGCAAAGGAAAAATATGATATTGAAAAAAAAATTATAAGAAATAAAATATTTTGTCAGAAAGTGGTATGATAAGCTTTGAAATTTGGAGGGATCTGGATAAGCATCAGTTTTTTTTCACTGTGATGAGTGTGGCTTGGGTTCCTTTGGCTCAGAAACATCAACTTTATTATTTTATTTTATTTTTATTTATTTTGAAATTTGCATGTGTTTCCTACTAGGAAACACTCTCAATTTTACCAACAAAACTATTGCTCTATTCTCCATGGCTTTAATATTTTATCTTAATTGCATTAATTAAATCTAAACTTCTAAGGATACTATAATTATGTAACCAAATATAATATTTAGTTAATATGAATATATATTCTTATTTGATTTTATGCTTTATAATATGAAATATATAATTCAAAATTAAAGTAATTAAAAAAATAAATAAATATTGATGTGTGATTCTCTATATTTTGATTTTTTATTTACCTTTACCATTGTCTTCTTCTTTTTCTGTTTCTATATGAAGTTCTTCTTTTTTAAAATAAAAAGAAAATAATATTGGTAATATTATAGAGGCGAATAAGATTTGCAGACTTCAAATAATTATTTTTCAATGTGAATTACAAATTTATGATGATACAAAAATATAAACAAAAAGTTGATCTTGTTAAAATGGTTCAAAATGTCAATTCCTCAAGTTGTGTAGGTCCAATTTAGCATACTTTCACACACACATATTGGAAAAAAAAATCAATTTGTACCCTTAAATTTGGATGAAGGTAGCATAATTAGGTTAGACACTTTTCAAAATGTAATCACAATTTAATATACAATGTTATAATAATTCTATTAGAGTATATCATTACGAAAGTGGTTTATTTGAAAAGATTTTGTAAATATATTTTTTATTATCTTATGATATATTATAAATAAGTGTGATGTATGTGTTAATGACCAAGAAGTTTGTGGTTTGAATCCTTCACTCCCAATGTACTTAAATTTATTTTAGGAATAGATAAATTTATTTTTGAGTTGGTTGCGTACATAGGAATCATACTCAAAATAATGATAAATATAACCAAATATAAAATATTTTTGTAAATATGACAAACACTATCTGTTATCATTAATATTCATTAATAAAATGACTATTAATTGACTACCTCACTAACAAAATTCTATAAAAAAAAATAGGGATGATAGGCTATATTTAAATTATTTTACCTTAAATTAACATCGGGTACAATTTTTCTTTATTTTTCTTTATAGTTGGAGATCATATTCTAGCTTTTCTAGTTTTGGTGGCTGTGTATTATTTATTATATAGACCGAGTTAAGAAAAAAAAGAATAAAACGACGTGATGCGGTTTTTATCAAGATATCGAAGTAGGAAGTTATGACTTATGAGTTTTTGAAATCCTTTTAATGTATTATTATGCAACACTGGATAAGTATCATATCAACATTAATGGCGTGTTTGGTCTTGTTTGACGAGGAATTGAGAGCGTGAATTCAAACTTCAAACTTTTTTTTGATAAATTTTTTTTATGTTTTATAACATAATTTTTTGGACCTCCAAACATTAATGTCTCGATCCGCCCGTATAATGTTAATTCTATTAAATAATTAATTGATCAAAACCTTAAATAAACATACAAGGACTAACTATAATTTTATACCTATAATGTTAATTCTATTAAATAACAATTGACCAAAACCTTAAATATTGAAACATAAAGGACTATTTTTTTTTTTAATAATTAACCTAATGACCTTTGTTGGCGCAAAAATATGGATCCTGGTCGACGCTCCGACGCAGACATTCAGGAGTGGAGAATCTCACTTATCCCATATAAAGAAGGATGATACTTCCTTATATAGTGGTTAAGTGGCGCATGAGGTGCACGTGTTTGTTGAGGTCAATCACCCTTCTCATGATGATGAGGGGATTGACGTCGTTCGTCAAATTGAGCACCTGAGATAGTGTCGGTCGATCGCCGCACATCTGTGGCGGCGACGATCGCATGATTGCCAAGGCGCTGTGTTTTAGAAGTGACAACCTGATCCAAACTGAATTTGGTAACTTCTGATTTAAGGGATCGAGGTGTGACTCGAACGTGACGTTAGGAGTCAATGTCATGTTGACCTTACTCTTTCAGTATCATCTCATAACATCTTGCGGTAAAAAAAAAAAAAATATGCCTTTAACTTATTAAAACAACTTTTTCAATTTTTTCATGATGATTCATATAGTCAAAATTACGTTTGAAAGCTCTAAAAACAATTAAAAATGTACTTTTAAAGTGAGTTTGGTGGAAAATGTTTTTAGCAAAAAAAAAATAATAATAAATAAAATAAAAATAAAATAAAAAAATAAAAAAATAAAAAATAAAAAAATTACGGTGTTAAGGTACATTAGAAAATGCATTTAAAAAAAATTAGGCGGATTTAGTTGAGATCTGAAAATAGAAATTTAAAAACAAGAGATTCAATAAAAATAGAATTACATTTCATGTTTTCATATATGTGTTGGTAACAAATTTAAAAATTGGATCTTAAGTTAAATAATTTAAAAAAAAAATATATATATATATATAAAACTAATTATAGTTTCACTAAATATGTTAAATATTAAGTTGAATATAAACTATTATTAATCATATTTAGAAATTGAAACTTAAATTAACTAATTCTTCAAAAATATATTTAAAATATTTTTTTAAAAATCATAAAACTAATTGCAATCGTCCAATAAATATTAAATTGAATATAAACTATTATTAATTAATTTATACTCATATATTTTGTATAATTATTATTTCATAGAATCATATATTTTATAATATATTATATTATAAAAATAAAATATGATACCAAACATATTTATTCTAAAAATTATCCTCTTAAATATAATTCTTTATTTTAAAATTTCGTTTATAACTATATTTATTAAAAAAATTATCATTTTAAATATAATTCAGAATCTTAAAATTGGGAGTAAAATATAAATATTGTAAAAGCTAGTTAACGATAGGACATTGGTTTGTGAGTAATGTTCCGATGTTGTTGCCTTTTCTGACACGGTATGGTCTTGAATGTTTTGGTCAAATACATTTGGGAGATATATAAATTAAATTACAAAATTTGTACACCTTTCTATATATATATTTCTGAATGCTTATTAATTTCTTATGCTGAAATAAAATAACACTCGACATCAAATTTTGACTCTATTTCTTTACTGTATTATTACTCAAATGCATGTCTGATACAGCCATATGAGCAACGGCATTGGTTTTACACATTACTTTCTATTTGTAATGTAAACATGGAAGAATTCAAAGTTTGTCAAACTTACTTGTGGCGCACGCAACCCAACGCCCTCCGATGCTTAAGTTCATACCATAGATTAATAGTTGAGTTGTTTAAATCGAATAGTAGGGTAAGTATTGTGTACGTAGTAGCTCAATATAGCGGGTCATATATATGCCCTAGGGAGAGTAGTAAGTTTTGGGTGCCATACACCATTCAACAAACTCTTTTGAACCTCACTTTTATAAGAGTATTAACATGATTTCAAAGGCCAAAGTGAGCATGGCTCTGCGGGCATAGGTATGTGTTGACGACCAAAAAGTCTGTGGTTCGAATCCGTCCACTCCAATGTACTCAAAAAAAAAAAACATGATTTCAAAGCATAGCCCAACTAACATAATATATGAACTATGAGCAAGATGTCTCAAGTTCGAATCTCTCTCCTTACGTGGTATACCATATGACTTCAACTATTTAAAACATAGCCCAACTAACATAATATATGAACTATGAACAAGATGTCTCAAGTTCGAATCTCCCTCCTTACGTGGTATACCATATGACTTCAACTATTTAATTTATTTAAGGCATACACATAATTATAATAGTACATTCTTCAATTACCATTGACCTCGCTATTTACTTGGTTTTTGTCCTAATTTTTCTTTCCTTATTCCATCCAATAAGGGGCGTGTTATATAGACATAAATTTTCAAGTGGGTTTTTAGAGGAAGTGAAGGAAAAAGGGAAAAATTTCACGGATGGATTCATCTGGGTCGGTCATGGTACGTCTAGGTCGGTCACATGGTAGTGCGATTAGTATTCTTCAATTTCGCTTCAATAATCAATTTCTTCAAAACACTTACACTAACAACGAAATTAGACCACGTGGGGGCCGGAGAGGTTGGTAAAGGAAAATGTCAGTTTAATTTTATTTTTCTAAGAAAAATTACAAAAAAAAAAAAAAAAAGAAATGTGGGCTTTTAGAGGAAGTGAAGGAAAGAGGGGAAAATTTCACGGATGGATTCATCTGGGTCGGTCACACACGGTAGTGCGATTAGTATTCTTCAATTTCGGGTTCAATAATCAATTTATTTCTTCAAAACACTTGCACTAACAACGAAATTAGACCACGTGGGGGAGAAGTTGGTAAAGGGAAATAATGTCGGTTGGATTTTATTTTGGGGCAACCAGAGGAATAGCTAGATTGGAATAATGGTTACTGAAAAATAGCTAATGTTTTTAAATGAATGAAATATAACTAACAACTATAATTAGTAAACATATCAAATTAGTAACATTTCCACTTTTTTAGGGATTTTTTTAATGTCTTTGATTTAAATCACAATGATTGTATACATAACTTTGTGATTAATTGCATGTATATACTCTTACGTACATAAAAATGCATATGCATATGATTGTATATATAGTTTGCTATATATTTAGTGTGTGTATCATATGTATGTAAGACACATATGTTATTAGTATGTAGTATTATTGACTGTTATAGATTGTTGTTGTAGTTTTTCACACGTATGCATCGTTATATACATACAAGTATTGACTGATTTGATATGTTTAATTACAGGCATATAAGACACATTGTTGTTTTTGTTGATAGTTGTTAGTAATTTACATGTATATAATATTATATACTGCAAATAATCATAACGTATACGACTCTTCGGCTATCCGAGCATACGACTCTTCGGCTGAACCCCTGATAGACGTAAATGCCTTCTTTCTTCCCCTCCAAGCCTTGTCATAACTTATGCTAACTCCATGATGTTTCCGAGCATAACGAATGATGTCTTTCGGTGTGCAATGCTTCTTGCTGTTGGTTGACATTATTGTGGTTGCATATTCGCTAACAACAGTGGCAGTAGCTTGTCTGTGGTCGTTCTTAACAATATCTATCGGGCAAGTATGCTCATTTATGAACCTCCTAACGACCCACATACTCCCAGTTCCATACACAGATGCGTAGAGGGACCAACTGCAAGATTGTTCAATGCAGTTGACCGTAAATTGCTTTGCGTTAGACCTAGTAGTCCTAAATTGAAAACTACATTTCAAAGCTAATCCATAAACCAACTTCTTTAGGTTAGCTTTGGTATCAAACACACAATTCTCAACAATTTGGATGTTCTCAGCAAGTGTGTCAATGCGGTTTGGGTCGACAAAATGAACAACCCTACTCTCCCGAGATGCAGTCCTCTTGAGCTTAATACTACGACCTCTACTGTATGACCCAGTATCTACAGACGCAATATCAACGACCAGAACACAGTCATTGTACTTATTGTCTAAGTAACCCGTCAGCACCCACACGAGGTCTCTGTCTTCGTTGAGCCTCATGATCAACGATTTTTCTTCCACGTTCCTAAATAATGAGAGTTGTGAGATCTTTCGATGAAGATCAAGTGATAGCAATTGAGAGAGCGAGTTGTGAAACTCATCGAGGGTAGAAACGTTTGGAACATGAATGGTGCAACACTCAAAGTTCTTGTATATGTTATTATTGTCCCATACTCCATCGAATGCAATGTTAATCTGACAAGATGCCATTAATTTAGTGGTGAAGGACACGAAATATAATTGTTAAAAAGATGGAGGAGGAGAAATCAATGAGTGTAGAAGATAGAGAATTATTGTTTGACTAAAGTAGGTTTTTGTGAAGCCTTAAATTTTGGAGGGTGGTTCGAAATATAAGGGAGAATAAACTTGGTGGTTGGGGGTTGACGGTATGTTATGAGAATTTTTAAATCGCTGAAATAAAGATATTCGGTTGGTGGGTCTAACACTTTGGTTGAGTGGCAGTATTGTAAATACTGTTATATACAAGGGGCATATTCGGGTTAAAAATTATTCTCTTCCCTACCCTAAATTGTAGTTAGTTATTGGATGCAATTAATAAAATAAGTTAGTTATTTTTCCTTTTGGCTATTTTAAACTAGCTATACACAACAATTCCCCTTTTATTTTCCTAAAAAAAATCACCAAAAAAATAAAAATAGAAAGGTGGGCTTCAATTACTCTGGTTTGAAAGATACTCTTCATAATTTGAATTTCTCTTTTCCAAATCTGATTTGTTTGATTTTAAAGTTAATAATTTTTTTTTGTGTAATTTCCTATTCTATTGGAGTTCTTTCAAAGCTAATTTCTTGATCTTTCCACTAATTATCTCACTTCTATTCTGTCTTTTTCTCTTGCAAATCTCATTGTTCTATAAATTCGAGAAATGGGTTGAAGAGTTTGAGGAATTTCTTGCTTCAAGATAACTCTCCCGACCAAATTGGAAATAACAAGTTTTTGAATTTGATTGCTTTTGATACGAAAAAACTTTATGGTCCAATTCCTCAATTCTTCGTTGAATGATAATAATTTTTTTTGGAGAATTTTTGTACAGTATTGCAAATTTGAGGAACTTACTGCGTCCAAAAATAGTTAACTAAAAAAAAGAAAAAAAGATACTTGCAAGAAAGGAAGAGAGAGTGAGAGAGTGAGAGATAAATTGAAAACAAAGGTCATGTATGGCAGATAGAAATGGAGGAAAGAGAGAGAAAATATGAGAAGTTTATTGGACTAAGCATGAAGAGAAAGTTACCAGAAAAAAAAAACTCTAAATTTATTTAAAAAATGATATAAATATTTGGTCAATTACGTTACTGGACTGCAAAAGATACTTGTAGCCCACCCTAAAAAAAAATAAACTAATTTTTTTTTTTAAAAGAAGTATAACCTAACATGTTTGATTGTAGTATAATATGATATTATATAATAACACTAACTAATACTAATAAAATGTTATGACTCTACCCTTTCCCTACTAGGAAAACCCAATTCTGTTCTAGACAATTTTCTTGTTTTAAAAAATGTCTTTAAAGTAGAAAGTTTGTAACACACTCTAATTAAATTAACTTTATCCATATAGGAATCATAGTGTTCTTCAAACCACAAATTTTCCTTGCAGGATGCAAGAACTGAGAGATGAGTAGAAATTAAAAGTTTTTCTTTTGCAAAAGTATTTAATTAATATGAGGATTGAATTCTGACCTCTTAGTCAATAACACAATCTTATGTCAATTGAACTATATTCGATTTGGTTAAAAGTAATACTTTTGAAACAACTTTTACTTATATATATCATATAGAAAGTATTCTTAAAAAAAGAAAAAAGAAAAAAGAAAATTAATGTTTCACATTAAGTTAGATTCATGTCGTAAACATATATTTTTCATAGGAAAGATTGTTGGGTTTATCAAGATCCCATCACATTATAGCTTTCTTTTTTTCTTAGAATGACAGCTAAGTTCAAAAGAAGGAATACGACGTACGTACCCATTGCAGTTAAGTTATGCTCACTTCGATGATTACATAACTTTTACTCTCCAAACTATTAGAAAAATAATTTGAAAGTATTTTCTTATATTCAATAGGTGAATAAATCACATTAATTGATAAATATTTTAAAAGACAATCATAATAATAAAACACCAAACACAAAACACAGAAGGATGGAGACATTTTATAAAGGAAATTATAAAACATTAAAGAGAAGGTATTACTATAATGAATTTGTCGGTGAATAATATAATGAAAAATCTACAAAAGAAATACAAAATGTGAGCAAAATAATATTGGGTAATGGGTTGAGGTATTAATGAGGACTAAAGAAGAATGAAGATGTGTGATGGAGACAATACCAAAATCACTATCATTTCTCATTTCAACCCCTTTGGCCATAGGGTTGGATCATATTAGATTTAGACATACCTCATTTTTTTCCTTCTTTCTTCTCATATTTGTGCCAAAATGTGGTCCCATATGCTCGTTTAATTCCTATGTATACTCTTAAGTTGTCACTGTCGAGACACACTTATAATTTAAGAGTGTTCGATTTATGTAATATGAGGTTAATATAAGATCAAGTCTATGGATTATGATCGATTTTCTTAATTATATAAGACTTTATGATGTTAGGTCATCTCATGAACTTCAGTGTGTGATGCCCGACTAGAGGAGGGATACATTAATGAACTGGCATCGTATCCGAATGTACATATACCAACAGAATGTGTATCTTCCTTTTCGGTGATTCAATCAGAGAAACTTCAAAGTTAAATATGTCTCGTCTTGGAGCAACTTGGGTAACCTTCTGATCAAAGTGGAAACTTTCATAGAAAACATGTGAGTAATGACAAAACATGCTAAAATGATTCGTGTTGGTCTGTAGGGATAATCTTCACTCTCACAAGTAACTCAAGATAAGATAGGTGGCATGACCAGATTGAAGAGGATGCAGGAAAATGTTGAGGCCACTAAGTATTGAATTTAGATTCTAAATCTTCGGCTTGAAGCGTTACACCACGCTTATAAAACTAATATTTTATGTTATAATTCAATTTTCAAACTTGGGGTTAATTATAATTATGAGTGGATTAAGAAAACATACCACCATAAAAAATTGAGATGCACATAATTTTTTTTTTTTTTTTTTAATAATAATTCTTGGTTTCATATATGGTGTGTAAGTATCTTTCTGCACGCCACCATTTTCTACATTTTTTCTCTTGACGATAACATTTTAATGACTGTGTAGAAAAATATTTGCACAAGTGTACATTATTCAAAAAGTTGCATGGATGAAAATAAAAAAAATTAAAAAAAAAATTATTTTTTAATCCAATCAAAATTAAGGTGATGAGAGACTATTTGAAATGCTTAATGAATTAAAATAATTCATTATAATAGTTTGTGTAACCGTGGTGAATAGTAAATAATATTAAAATTAACACAGTTATTTTACTTTAGTGAGGGTTATAATTTTTATAATAGTTTTATGAAAATTGTTTTTCACCTTTTTGAATTCTTAGCCAACCCTTTATTAAAATTATTTTATTTAGTTTTTTTTTTTTTGTCAAAAAAAAAAAAAATTACTACAACTAATTATAAAACAGAAAAGAATATTTAAATTCAAATTCTAGAGTTGACCACTGTTTTAGAACATTTGAATCTTCCTACCCTCATTTTCCCCTTCCCTCCTCACATGATTCTTCCACAAATTTTTTTATAATAAGAAAATTTACAAAATATACTTTGTAAGAGCTTAATTTTAGTGAATAAAATACTTATTATTTAGCTTTATTAATGTTAAATATTTCCTACCTTAAAACCCCATAAAAAAAAGTGGTTCATTTAATTAAAAGTTTTTATATCCGAGTACAAGATCTTTCAATACCGACATGTACTTTGTATTAGAAAAATGTAAAATCAAGCTTACTAAATGAAATAATGGATTGAATGGTCGTATCATATAGCTAAATATAAATCATACTAATGTAAAAATATTAGTTTAAATGATATTTCGATCATTTTGGTCTTTTAATTTTAAAATAATATATTTTACTCTTTAATATTAAAAAAAAAAAAAAAAAAAAAAAACTTTTTTTTTTTTTTGGTTTTACCATTCAACCTTCATACTATATTTAACACAATATTATTCAAATCTAATACAAACCCTAACAAATAAAGCTTTAAAACATAACCCTAAGTGATGATGTGTGTCATAAATGTTGTTAAATACCACTGCAAAAAGGAAGTTAAATAAGAAGATATATGTAAATGAAAAAAATAGTTTAGAATAAATGATAATAAAGAGGAGAGAGTTGAATTATAAAGAACTGAGCATATAATTTATAAAAAGAGATATTATTGTAAGGAAGTTGGGATTTGGGTGTGTATTAATTGAATTCTCTCTTTATTTTTGAAGTAAAAAAAATGGAATCCAATGTAAGAGAGAGAGAAAGAGTGTTTGGTTTAGGTTTGGTAGACATACACACATGGCCATTCAAAGGAATCCAAAGACACATAAGAGAAAGATTCTAATTTTTTTAATAATAAATATATATATATATATATATTTTATCTTGAAATTTTCATAAAAATTAAATAGTCTATCAATTTTTAAATATGTGTAACAATTTAATCTTTATCATTAAAAAATTTCATCCAAGTGTCAATTTTAATTATTAAGTCTCGTTTTATAACTATTTGATTTTTTGTTTTTTCAATTTTTTTTAAGAAAATATTTGAATTTTTAATAAAATTTTAAAAATAAAAACAAATTTTTAAAATCTATTTGAAAGTAGTGAAATGGTAACATATGTCAATTTAAAATAAAATAATTAAAAATATAGCACTTTTTAAAAAAAATTGCGGATATAACAATTTCTATCACTGATAGTATGGTGTATCGCTGATAGAAATTTATCGCTAATAAGAGTATGTCGCTAATAGACTCAGTTTTTTATAGAATTTTGTTAGTAGTTTATCAGTGATAGTCATATATCAACGATATAGTCTATCGGTGATAGCCACTGATTTTTTGTCATATTTACAAAATGTTTTAAACTTTTCTAAATTTGTAATTATTTTGGACCGGATTACTGTTCGTGCAACCAACCTTTGAAAGTATGTATGTAAATTAAATTGTTACGTAATAAAGGTATGTACTAATTTGTTACACATTTGAAAGTAAGGAAATAAAATTATTTAGAGAATGTTTGGAACACCAATTTAGAATTGAGTATCACAAATTATTTAAGCCTATGATAAATGAAGTAATTATACTGACTTCAATAATATTTTTACTATATTATTATAATGCATAAACTATTATGATTATCGACTATTTTAATCTATTTATTTTAAAAAAAAAAAAAAAAAAAAAAAAAAAACGTCTTCAAATTTTACAAATCTAAAAAATTATATTCTCTTTCTAGTGAGTGGTGTGGTGTGGTGTCTTTTGGGAAAACAGACACATCATTCAATCATCGGCTTTTCATCTTTTGGGCTTTTTTGGGCCTATCTGGAAGACCCGACTTTTTTTTTTTAACAATTAATAATAATATTATTATTTTAAAATTTGAATTTGACGCGGTTTTGTTTGGCTGCTGCCCGAGCTGCCCCGGACATTTGGCGGGAAATACAATTTTATTTGTTCAGTTTAAACCATATTATTGTTTTGGCGCCAAAAAAGAAATGTTTAGCCCGCGAAAACCGGGGGTTGCGGCGGTTATTCACCATTTCTTCTTCCACCTCCACGTGCTTCTTCGTCACCTCCCACGTGTGCCTCTCTAACGAGTATCATCTCTTCTTTAGTATTTAAAAATTAAAATATATATACAATTTAGAAATAAATATTAGGTAAAATTATGAATTTAGTTTAAGTGGTTTGGATTCTCAGTCAAATTAAGAAAGATTGTAAAAATATTTAGTTTTTGTATCTAACGATTATTAAGAAGTAGATATCTTTTTTAATCTACAGACAGTTATTAAGAGTCAACTACATAATTTAATTATTCAAATTTATGAGTGAAATGGATATTTAAAATACTTAGGATAGTGAAATTAGTATCTAAAATTATTATTCATTTATTTCATAATCGTACATAAAAATATGTGAGATACACATGGAGATTAAAAAAGAGATTTGTAATATATATATATTTTAAATATCTTGTATTGTACTTTACAACATAGCTTAAAGCGAGGAGGTTAAAATCCAATTGGCTAACATAAGTTCCAAAATAAACAACAAACAACGCACAAATAAGGTCCAAAGAGGTATTGTTATAAATAAACATGAAACGACACAATAAGGTCTAAAGAGATATTGATTTATCAAACCGAACATAGCTCAATTGATATAATGTTGTGTTCATAATTAAGAGCTTCTGAGTTCAATCCTTGTATTAATTAAAATATCTTTATAAAAAAAAAAAAACATTGTCTTAACTTGTTATTATTTTTTTTATATTAAAAAAATACTAGTTTAAATTCAATGAGTAACTTGAACACAATTCAACCTATTAAAATATATCTTTTTTTTTTAAAAAAAAAAATATGTATTATCTTTCAAAAGAGATAGAAAGTTTAAATCTCCACTATACATGTACTTGAACTCAATAAATATATAAAAGAGCTAGAAAAGTGTATTTTTTTTTAGCGTGACCAAAAGGGCATCGAATGTCTTAAGGTTAACCTTTTTTTTTTTCTCTTATCAAAAAATTAAATGTGAAAGATATTGAATTAGTTTGAAGGAGAATATATTATTTTATTTTAGTTCGCATGTAATTATTTATTTTGTTTGGTAATTGATATCTAAATATGTCAACATTAATATAGTTCAACTAAAATGATGTAGGAATTAGTGTTTATGAAGTTCAAGGTTCAGTCTTCCACTTTTATATGTCCTAAAAAAATTGATATCCAAAAATTTGATTTGTTCATAAAAAAAAAGTTAAAAAAAAACACATTTAAAAAAAATAATCATGAATTTGTATAAAAATTTACACAAAGTAAGGAAATATGGAGTATGGAGATCTCAAATTTATAAAAATATTGATGTCAAGAAATACTTTTTAAGATTAAGAAAGTTATAAAATTTAAGTAGATGAATTTTGAGTGTTTGTTGAGCATGCAAAAATTGAGAAAATATGCTTGAAATTTGACATTACATGGGAATAGAGTTTTCATACTACAGTCTTTGAATGAATGTCACCTGAGGATTCTTATAAAGAAATAAGTGAATTTTTAGGTGGGATCCACCAATTTTTTAATTAATAATTTTCTTTTTTTTGAATTTTTTTTTGTTCTCCTCCCTCTCTCTCCTCTTCTCTTCCCTCCTCTTTATCTTCTTTATTGGTTTCAAACAATAAAATCAATAATACAATAAAATCAATAACAAATTTAGTCAAGAACTTTAAGAAAAAGTATATTTAATATCTAAATTTTCAAAAGTGTTTAATAAGTCTTGAAGTTTTAATTTTGTAAACTTAAGAAAGTGTTTGTATCTAATAGATCATTCATCTGTTACACTTTTAAAAAAAAATCATAGATTTATTATTGATTTTGATTTTGTTGTTTTAAATCCACTAGAGAAGATGAAGGCAAGTGGAGAGAGAGGAAGAAGAACGAAAAAAAAAGTGGCAAAAGTAAGTTTGTTAATTAGAAGATGATGATTTGATTTTGATTATGTTGTTTTAAACAAATTGAAAAAAAAAAAAGTGAAAGGGAGAGGGAGGAAAGAACAAAAAAGAATCGAAGGAAAAAAAAATTATTAATTAAAATTTTGGTGGATCCCACCTAAAAATTTACTTATTTTTTATCTTAAAAAAATTACCAGATAGCATTATTCAAAGACTGTGATATGAAAAACTCTATATAAATAAACATCTCTCATCTATGATACAAGTGAGATGATGGATTTGTCACATTTGAGTTTGGTTTCAAACGATTAATCAATTTTTTCAACTTGTAAGAATCAAGGTCAACTCAACAAATGGGTGCTGGAAAAGGATCTTTTTCATATCTTCTTGCATTTTGGTCAAAAAGAGATTGAAGTTTATCAATTTAATTTGAAATTAAGATGTAGTGATTTGAAAAAGTATTTTATTTGCTCCATCTATAATATATATATTGGGGGTTAAAATACGATTTTGATTTCTTTTGAGGTTTATTCTAATTTTGCTCCATCGCATCTCAACTCTTAAATTTTAGCATTGACGCAATCATTTCTCTCTCATTATTTCGCCATCGACCACCGTCGAAGAAAATCTACTGATTCCTTCCATGCTTCTATTGCTGCTCAATTTCTTCGATTCGGAGTTTGCAATCGCTCGTCGCTCACTGTTCGACTATTGTTGAGGTTGTCACGGTGCTAGTGATTTATGTCCTCGTGCGTTGCTGAAAGTACACGACTGAAATTAATTAGACATTTGAAAGTATGGATGAAAATGAAACAAATTTTAAAATACAGTAACCAAAATCGTATTTTAACCTCCCAAAAAAAAAAAATTATGACATATTTTAATATATAATATAGATATCATGCTGCTGTATATTAATACGAAAAGACATCAAGATATAGTTTTTTTTGGTATGATTTCACTCTACAAGAACTTCAAATTATTTTGATGTAATATGAACCTAAGATGTTAGCATAATATATAAATATTAACTCTCAATCAATTTTGTGAACATACATGATACATACATCAATCAACTGTGTTATGGGCCTTATGGCTTAGCCGTTTAGGAAACTAAACTACAAGAATTATAATTTTTTTTTGGGGAATTGTTATAGATAGCTACTTTAAAATAATCGTAATGAAATATAGCTAACTTATTTTAGTATTTGTATCTCATAGCTAACTAGATTATAGGGAGGGAAAGAGAAGACGTGTTATACCTAATATGCCCTTTGTAGATCACCCTATTTACAAGACTGCCACCCAAACGATTTGTTATTTCAACTAACCAAATTTATTTATTTTAGGAATGGAAAAAACGTTACAACTCACATTCAATCCCTCAACCATCAAGATATTTTTTCTATTATTTCGAACCTCCCTCCTACATTTATGGCTTCAACAAAATCACTTAGATATTTTTTCTATTATTTCGAACCTCCTTCCTATATTTATGGCTTCAACAAAATCGATTTGATGTTGTATTTCTGTATATTTCTAGCACTCTTGATCTAATACAAGCAGGTATACATGGGGGACCATTAATTTACTTCTCAATTTGATTTGAAGTATGTATAAAGTTAGTTCTAGGCTACTAACAACAATTACCGACAAGCGGGATATCACGGGATGAACATACATGTTTAGATTAATATAACACCGTACATACATGTCGACAAACATTCTAAGAACATATTTGCGTTGTATAAACTAGTATGTACACAGACATACATGCATGAGGGTGATGTATATAACAGTAGATACAAGGTATATCACCCAATCATATATATTTAATCCCTATATGCCTAACGTCGACAATGAAAGTACACAACAAAGAAATACACTACCCTCGTGGTATATAGTATGGTTTACTAGGACAGGTATACAATGGGGGAGGTATATGACAGCAGATACAAGGTATACCATCCAAATTTGCAGAAATATGAACCACACCCTTATCCCTTTTGTTTGCCTTCCCTTTTCGTGTATTGCCCCACGATCCTGAGGGCATCTCACACAGATTCTCTCTTCGCGGTTCCTATAGAACAACAAGTAAATTTGTGTAAATATAGATATAGGGGAGAAATGTCAATATGAATGGCTGTAAATAAAGGTACATAGAGTGGAGGCCGAAGACTGGAACCTCATGTGACCCAGACCCAGACTGATACATACAATATGAATGATTATGAGGCTCACCGAAGACTGAGACCTCATGTGGGTGTTGGCGGGTTACTCGGAGAATATGTACAATGGTTGCGTTCTAGTCGTTGATATTGTGGTTGTAGATTATCATACAGTGGAGGTCGTAGTATTAGACTCAAGAAGACTTCATCTCGAGAGAGTAAAGATGTCCAATTTTTCGACCCAGACCACATTGACACACTTGCTGAGAACATCCACATTGTCGAGAGTTGTGTGTTTGACGTATATAACAACATACATAATTTGACGTATCAACATGCATAGTTTGATGTATATAACTATTGTGTATCTGTTGTTATATACCTCGCTCATTTAATTGTTTTAAAGGATGGGTATCAACATGCATAGTTTAACGTATATAACAACATACACAAGTATCAACTAATTACGCACAATACATCCTGTCATGTTATGAAAAGGTGGTTACACGACCAGACATATGTGGGAAACCATCCATTTACTTATCATTTTGATCTGGTATGAACATACATGTTTAGATTTATATAACATCATACATATGTGTTGACAAACATTCTATGAACAAATTTACATTGTATATGTTATGTTGTACAAAGACGTATATACTATTTGCGAGGTATATAACAGAAGATACGGGATATACCACTCAAACAAATACATTAACACAATTAAATGAGAGAGGTATATAACAGAAGATACGAGATATAGCACCCAAACAAAGAAATTCACACAATTAAATGAACGGGGTATATAAAAACAGATACACATTATACAATTCAATTAAATCCTAACCGCATACGAGATATACTACCCAATTAAATTATGACTAGAGAATTAATTATGCATATGCTTAATGTACACAATGGAAGTACAAAAGAAAGAAATGCACTACATTTTGGGTATATACTAAGATTTACAAATATAGATATATTGTTGAGGATGTATATAAGAATAGACACGGGGTATACCACCCAAATTTTTAGAAACTTATCAAATAAATGCATTGCCTTTGTTTCCACAAACTCCTTTGAGTCCTGCACCTTCCCAGTGTTCACCATGTCCTTCGCCTTTGCCTTCGCCTTCCCTTTACACCCTGGTCGCGGTTACTCTCACAACAACATCCTGTAGTAAAAATTATACTTTTCTCAGTACATCATAGTATATACCATGTAATTAGCATATCCTACATTTGTTTCCTTGGAATATGAAAGCTCAAATTTATTCTACTACATACTTGTTTAACGTTTCCACGCTTTGACTTCTTTTTCAGACTGCCACCACTATCACTGGATTCATCCAAATAATGGTGGGCAATTGAGTCGTCCTCATCACCCTCATGCAAGCTCTCCTCGCTCTTGTCAACCTCATTCTTACATAACACATATGTTAGTGAAGAAATCTAAATTTCACCATATCAAAGAGCATTTTAGAGGGTATTACATTATTGTGGTCGGAGTCTTTTGGCTCAACCTACTTTTCCTTCTCTTTGTCCTTCGATCTCGTTGTCGCTCAGTTCTTTTCTTTGCTTCCCTCGGCAGATCTATCCCTCTTCTCCACTTTTCTTTTTCGTTTATTACCTGGCGACCCTGAGGGCGCATCACCCAGATTTTCCCTTTGCAGCTCCTGTATGACAACAAATTAAGGTGTTCAAATATATGTATAAGAGGGAATACCAATGACTGTAAATACAACTATATACATCACTGGATTCATCGTGTTTCGTACCCTCTCCTGACTTCCCTTTCTCCTTCGTTTTAGGCGATACCTTTGTCTTCGCCCTAATTTCCCCGGATGACCATTTTTTTTTAACCCCCTTACTAGGTTGCGCGGTGTCTTTTGTCTCCTTATTCATTGCACTCGTTACTTTGGGTAGAGAGTTTTGAATGTGTATACTTCAAATTACAGCTACAATATATATCAATAAAAGTTTTATACCTAGATATTGAGATACACAATGAACAAGGTAATAGTCTAAGGGCCATTACCTCGGTTTCTTCATCCACCCGGATCGGTGACGATTTCTTCTTCATTTTTTTGGTTGGTATTACACTGACAACTTTCAACATTTCACTAGCTCTTGCCATCTACAAAAATCAAGAGGGTGTAGAACGAATATTATTAAACTTTAGACTCACAAGCCACATTGTAGGGGCAACTGATCAATTAAATAAATTAAAAATGTATAACAAATAAAATCCCTAAAAATTTGGGATCCTAAACTAATATGGAAAACAGAAAATCTCAGCAACATTATATCAGAATTCATTCAATCAAATGTATTGTAGCTTGTATAGGGTTTCACGGACCTCACGATGGTCGACCAAGTTGTCTGTTGCGCACGTAGTCAATCCGATCGGAGGTTGCCTCTCGTGTCTACCTTTCGCCGGTCGGAATCGGAGCTACAAATGTGCTATTTTGACATCAGTTTGCTTGAGGGAGGTGAGAGGGCTGTTAAAATTAATGGATGTTCGATCTACACCATAACTTTTACAGTGTTTCGTAGACTCACAGTGGTTGCCCAAGCTTTCTGCCGCGCACGGAGGAAATCTAATCGTTGGTGGCCTCTCGTTCTTTACCTTCCACCGTCGAAAATCAGAGCTGAGAATGTGGTATTTTGAAGTCAATTTTCTTGAGGTAGATGTATGGTGGTAGAAGACAGAATTTGAGGGAGGGAAGGGGTTGTTAAATGAATTGAGGGGTTGTTAGATGAATAGAGGGCTTGAGGGTTTTAAGCTTGGTGAAGGATTTTTCCAACATGAATGAACTGTTTGACAATCTGAATTTTTTTTATGAACCTTGGGCACTGGAAACGGCATCATCATTGTGGAAGGTGGAAGGGGTTCTCATCAAATGAATGACTTTAGGTAAACCTTTGATTGGACTTTTATGGGGATGTTGAATGAAATTGTATATTATTATTATTATTTTTTTTTCAAACCATTGTTTTATATCATGTTGATGTCCTATGTGTGGAACTATTATAACACATATTATTCCATAATCGTTTTTGTGCAGATTGTCAATCTTCTGTATATAGCTGGTACGTTTTCTGAACTTCATTGTCGTGTTTGTCGAGTTACTGAATACTGGGAAAAACAAGGAATGGTAGGTCCGGTTTACGTTTCATTCAAATTATTTTAAATTTTCAAAGATTTACTAATTGTTACGTTTTTTCCTCCCAACTAATTTCTCTCTCATAAAATCAACCAAATTTTTAGTTGATTTAATTTTTCAGCGGTTAAATCTCATAAGGGTATTTAGGTCTCAATGTAGGTTAAGTAGTTTACTAATTATAGTTGGTAGCTATATTCCATTAATTTAAGGACGTTAGCTATTTTCCAGTAACCACTATTACATTCTAGCTATTCCTCTTGTTACCCCTTTTTTTTTCTTTATACAGGTTCATCATATTGCAATGAGGAAAGCCCACAGACACACAAAAGGCAATATATGGACACTTCAGAGAAGAGAATTTTTTTTTTTAGGTTAAATTTCTAGTTTTGTGTCTATTTGGTCTAGAAAAATGTCTTAATGATCTTATAATTTATAATTTTGTGTCTAAATAAATCAATTTTTTAATATGTCATGGATTTAATTAGACATTTTTAAAGTTCATCGACCTATTAGAAAAAATTGAAAGTTCATGGTCTAATTAGATATTTTTGAAAATTCAAATACTAGTTCGGGGACTAAACTTGTATTTTAACCCCCACTTTTTTATATCAACATTCGGAAGGAAATTTTATCATTGGTATTTCATTTGGCAGTTTTCAGACAGTTTAGCTTTCCAATATATGGATACTTCAGAAGGGATGAATCAAGGCCAACTCGAGCATAACTTTGAAAGAGTCATTGTCGTTCTCATTTAGCATTCCTAAGAAATGTTCCAAACTTGAATACTAACAAGAAATTGGAAACAGAAAATAATAAAAAGATGAAACGAGAAATGAGAACGTTACCAAACAAATATTTAAGGACCTATTTCCTGCTAAAAACTATTCATTTTCATTCCAAAAGCGAGAAGAATCAAGGTCAACTCAAGCATAGTTTATCTGGTTAAGGCGTATATCCTCGACCAAGATGTCAAAGGTTTGAATCTTTCCCATGTTATTGAAAGAAAAAGAAAAAGAAAAAGAAAAAAACTAGAAGAATAAAGAGGAGCGTAGTCACAAAGATTGAAAGAATGAAAGAAACCACATCTGTATTATTCATCTTCATTTAGATATGATGAAACACTATGAATGAGCATAGTCACAAAGATTGAAAGAAACCTCAACTGATATTTTTTTGTTCAATTCTAGCATTGCCTAAAGTGGTATAATCTTTAGATTCAGTAACTGGAGAAAGAAATTCAAGAGACACCGAGCATCGAATATAGAGAAGGTAATTGTCCAATTAATTCGAAAAGAAAATCAGCCAACAATATTTTCCAAGAGGGTAAAAGTTAACTGTATTAATCCAACAACTATAAACAACAGTAACAAAGTAACAAAGTAGGCTAGGCCTGCTTACAGAAGCTACCATACAAGGGATGAACGTGTAACATGCTCCAATACAGTTGAAACCTATTTCTCAAGAGTCAAGACTAAGTGAAAGTTTAATAAAATTTGCTGTTCAGCCTACAGAGCAAAGACAAAAATTCAGTAACTCTAAGTATCTCCTAATTGGCTGGTCTAACCAAATGTCATGGAAAAAACTAAACAAGGTACATCAACACCGATGAAGTAAAATTTGTGTACATAATACCCAGCATGGCAGGTGAACCATACCTAAGTAGAGGAAAGTAGCGCTGTTCCATGTCCAGAGCATCTCCATCCAGTTCCAGAAGTCGCCGACGTGTAGATTGTCAAAACCTTGCAAAGCAACTTTAAACAAAAAGAAAGTAACAGGCGGAAAAGCTATGAATCCCAAAACAATGTTACAGGCTGCCCTTGAAAGAGCTTTAAAGCTCCCAGCCATTATATCAAGCTTCAGAGGATGAGCCAACAAGCACATGGATACTACCAAAAAAGCTCCAAGCTCTGCAGTAGCAAAGTTAATTACTGACATGAGGCACAAACCAATAAAGGCCGCTGAGGTTGTCATTGCTTTCAAGAAAGCCCATTCTTGAATCCGCTGTTCAGAAGATTTGGTGGAACTAAGTGGAGAGCCCAATATCACTGACAAAATTAGTAGCGTGAGCAGCGAAAGCAACGCCCAAATAATAGAGGTTGTTGCAGGACTGTAGCCAGGTATTTGGCAGATGAAGTATGGAAGTAAGGAAACAACAGCACCCCATAGATGAACAACAAAAACTCTTTTTGCAGCATTGAGCCATTTCCATGATCTTAAAGAGACAATAAGCTCATCATCAGCATTTGCTGGAGCTACAGGTTCAACCTTTTCCAAGGTTAAATTCAAGTTATTGGCATAAGAATAGAGAGAAGCGGCAACTGCGGGTAGTGGAGCAACAAGGAGTGCAAAAGCAATCATATATACACCAACTGATACAAATTTGTTGGTAGATACCATAAGGTATAGAAAGAATGACTGATGGAACTTCTCCAGGAGGTTGTTTACTGACCGTACAACTCCTTCAATTAGCCTGCACAACAAACTACAAAATGCTTAGCCAAATCAAAAGGATCAGGGAAATTTTATTCCTATCATGCAGAATTAACTACAAGCTGGGTAGTAAATGGGAAACGTTTTATTTCACATTCAATTATGAATATTTTGATCATTTAATGCATCAAAATCTAAACTCATTTATGTTTTAAAAACAAAAAAGCTAAACTCATTTCCATACATGAGCATTACTTTAGGCAATCGATTTGCTCGAATGAATTTAAAAGATAAAATCTATTCATTTAAAGAGAGAACTGTCAGTCAAAGTTCATTTTAGGGGGGTAAAATGATTTACAAATTAGAATTTAAACATTGAAGATTGACAGTGTGACATGATAAAAAATGGGAAATGAAAAATAACAAAAAAGTAGAATATATTGTTTGATGTTGACCTAACCCCATCGAGGAAACCATTGGTTTTAAACATTCATTCATGTAGTGAGCCCTGAAAAGTTGAGGGGTGGGAGGAGGACATGTTATAAAATCCTTGGGGCATAAATGAGCACTGACCGGCCACCTCGCAATATGAATTCATCACGCCTGACATTGACTCCAGAAGAAAATTTGGGGGACATCTCCACAGTAATTGCATCAATTTGGTAATCTCGAAAAGCCCCATGAGGACCGGTAGGAATGCCCACAGCCTAATGGCAAGAACAACATGGATAATTTAAGTGAAAATAATCTCTATTATTAACATAAATGAAAAGTCCGTCCTTATTCTTGTTCATTAAATGAAACCATAAACAACAATCTCGTAGAAAATGAACTGAAGAGTAAACCACCTGGTAGTACAATGAACTTGCAAGTGTGGCGGTGCCATCAACATAGTCAGAAGCTGGCATGCCAAACTTCCATTCAGGGTTCAAGCTTCTGATAAATTTTCCTATTGACTCAAACACTTCGCCCATAACCTTGAGCCATTTGCAGTCTAGTAAAGGCCAAAATTTCTCAATCTTGATCTGAAAACCTTGTCTATGTACTGCTAGATAATTCACAATATTGATGAGATCCAGGTTCGGCATCTGACCGTTAGATGCTTCAGCATAGACACTAAGACTATCCTCAAAGTGTTCGCTTCTATTTGAAACCTTAATAACAAGGGCTGCAGCCATCGTTCCAGCACGTTTAAAATCATCTAGACTCCTTTTTTCTGTCATATAGTTTGCTTCTAATTCATAAAGGACATTTGTCTCAGTACAAGCATCTGTGTCAATTATGCTGGATCGACCAAATGCAGGAGTGTGATAGTCTCTAAGCCAAGCTGAAACTGCAGCATATTCCCCATATCGTGAATCTGCGACAAGCCAAACAATGTCTTTGGCCAACCAAGTTACTTGTGTAAGCAACGAAAACACTGAATAAGCAATACCAAGAGACAAAGTCTCATGAAGACTAGTCTTAACAGGATTGTAAGGTGTCACCAAAACGATGGCTTCCTTTCCATCGGCTTGTGGTGCTCTTATTATGCCAACAGTGTTAATACCCTGTGTCATGCAACTAACATTGTCCCGAATGATCCCAGAATCAGGGCTAGAAAAAAAGTGCAGTGGATGGAACTGACTAAATTGCGGGTGGAACCTGTGGTAATTAACTTCAGCACCCAAGTTTGATATATATTGTGCTATAATCTGCTGGCTTCCACTGAAAGAATAAATAGAAAAGCAAATTTCTTTATCATAGGTTGAGTAGAACAAAACACTTCAAACGCTGGTGTGTGTGTGTCACGGTGAAAAAATGCTATTGATAATTTCTAGGTGGAAGATGAATTAGATAACTATGAAGTACACTGCAATAGATGTAGTGAAAAACGTTACGCACCCACACCCCTCTTGACCAACATAATATGACGTGTCAATCTACATGCACAGACTACATGGTGATAGATAAAATGAAACTAGCGCAGACATCACATATTAGAAAACAATATCATATACCACCTTTTGATGAAAACATTCATTTCATACATGTAACTTGTATAAGAACGTCAAAAGTAATTTTCTAATACCTTTCCAGACACGGACTATTCTCAACTTGCCCGTTTCTCCTAACCTCTTGAGATTGTGAATGTAGGAGCCCAATATTAGACTCATTCAGAAGTTCATATTGAAAGCCAAAGTCGGATAACATATTTAAATATTTATCCGATTGGCTCCATTGAGTTTGCTCGTGATTTCTTGATATTTTCATGGGACTATAGCATACAAGTGAACTTGAAAGTTTAGCCCTACCATCTATTGACTTAAATTCTTGTAATTAGTCAAATAGTTCACCGAGTTAAAATGCATAGATACCTTTAAAGTTTAAAAGTGAACTTGAAAGTTTAGCCCTACTATCTCATGATTTTTTTTTTTTTTTTTTTTTTTTTTTTTTTGAATAAGAAAAGCGCGCACATGCATAAAATCATTTTAATGTCAAGGCATACAAAACATAAATCAGAGATAAATTTTACATTATGAAGTGGTAATTCTCAAAATTATAAGCACTACAAGTTAAGTATAAAAAAATTTCCATTATATTTTAAAGGAGAAAAAGAAAGGGGGATAAGACCGGTGCAGTAAGAACATACAAGATTGTTGAGCCTGACTTCGAATTCAATCCCTTCAGATCCTTCACCAAGTTGTTTGCATCTGAGACTTCCTGACCCGAAAGCATAGTATTTGCAGATCCTGTGGGAAAAATAAAATAATAAATATAATACCACAGTTAAAGAGTACTGTCAAAAATTTCTGCATATACAGTGGTCAGTGGATCATCTTTTACTGCATTGTATTTTTGCTCGTAGTGCCAGGTCTTTTGTGATGAATGAAGTTGGTTTGGAGTTTTGCCTCCCATTGTGGATAGACCACTTCTTCTTAGGATTTTTTGAAATTCAGTGTTCAGAAGCAAGGCCAAGATTTTATGAAATTGTGTTGTTTGTGCTCTTCCGTGGCTTCTTTAAAAGGAGAGAAACAATAGAAATTTTTAAAACGAGAAGACTATGGTGGTTTCTTTTTGTGATAAAGCTCATTTAGCTTCTTGGTGGTGCTCCAATCACCCGAAATTCTTTTGTAATTATAGTCTTTCGATGATTATTAATGATTGGAAGACTCTAATAATATAGGTTTAGGAGGGGAAATTTTCTTCCCCGGCCCTTAGGCTCAAATGTATTGAGGACGTTTCACTTCTTCCAAGGGGTTGACTAAGACACTTGGAAACTTCGTGAAGGCTATCTTCGATTGTCTATTGAAAACCTATGGTTTCCTCACACCTGAGTTCTAGAGGGAGACTTGCTTCACAAAAATTTCCATTCCAAGAGGACACCGATCTGGTGGCTAAACCGATTGCAAAGGCATTGTTGATGGATGATGCTGAGAGGGTTAATGCTTAAGCCGCATAGATGGGGTATGGTTTCGAGAGGAATGTTTTTGTTAGGAACTCTATTGTATATGCTTTCAGTTGAGTTCATTTACTTTCAAGGATAGTGTGTTGTGTGTTATTTATTTTTATATTCGTATTTGACTGTGTTTTTGTTTCTGAATCCAGCGGCAAATTCCGTTTCTACTGTATATCCAAATAAATGTAAAATGAGTAGGCCACTGAAAAAGAACAAGAAGGCATAAATTTGATGCTACTATAACTTCAGATACTTCGCAACTTCTAATGAATTTTAATTTGTAATTCATCTTAAATCATTCAACCCACCACGAGATCAATCACGAAGCCATAAAAATGCTGAATAATGAATGAAAAAAATTAGATAATAAGCTAAGTAAGAAGCCAAAGTGACCTGGCATGAGAGCATTCTCGGAAATGTAAGTTTTCATAGAGAACATCGGTAGTAGCAGAAGAGCTAAAACCCCTGCAGAGAAGCAAATCACGCTAGAAAAACACCCAACAAAGAAAACACAACAAGAACCAGATTAATCAATCACTAGATTCTGATACGAACTGAAAATCAAATTCATGTAAAATCAATGAACAACAGCGCACCTGAAGAAAATACTGTGAGAAATAAGGAAAATCCCCAGGCGAACAATCGGCCGCGCCTTCGTTTTTGGTGTCTCCGCCTCAGCCATCGGAAGAGGCGATCTTCACAGTGGCCCAATTGCTCTGAATCTGTTCCTCAAATGAGAAACGAAATGAAAGAAGAAGAAGCGAGGGTGAGGGCGTCGCAAACAGCTGGGGATGCTCGATGTTGCAGGTGCTCAGATCGGGATCCGTCGAGGCGATGAGGAAATTGAAGAATCGATCGCCCTGCGCCGGCCGTCGAAGATCGGAGCTTGCGTCGCCTGGTGTTGGTCGGAGCGGAGATGAATGAGAGGAAGCTTGGGGATGGTGGGCGTGCGACCGAGATGAAAATGCGAAGGGAGGGGGAGTTTGGGCTACTGTGCGTTGATGGCGTTGAAGCTGGAGGTTGAAAAATCGAAAGAAGGAGGGAGGGAGTTGCGGTGTAGGGGAAGAGAAGGGGAAGAATGAACGTTTTTTTTCTAAGCAAAATTTCTAAATCTTCTTTTATTAAAAACTCTCTTTCTCCAAACATAAGCCCAACCAAAATTTCTAAATCCCCTTTAATTTAGAAAACGTCACTACCAGATAGGCTTGAGTTTTTTAAACTTTAGGAAACAACTTTTATCAAATAATAATATTATTATTATTATATTAATAATAACCCAATGACTTTGTCTTTTTTCTCCAAGTTTATAAAATATAATTTCTAAAATTTTTGTGGACTAAACTGAAATTCTAATCTCCCAAATTATAACTCTTAAACAAGGAAATCCAATTAATTTAGAATTAACGGACCAACAGAGCTTAGAGACATATCTTATTCCAAATTAGTCTAGTTTTGAAATGCGGCGGCTAACTCGGAAGAAGAAGAAGAAATTTCTTCTTTTATTTTGTTTATTTAATTATTTTTAATTTAAATTAAATACTTTATTAATATTATTATTAATAATTTTAATTACTTCTCAACACAAAAATACGTAGTTGACTTAATCAACCCTAAGCTCAATTCCTTTAAGCAATCAAACCACTTAACCCACTAGTTCGATAACAATAACAATGCATTATGAGATATTTTAAAAAATAGGTTATTCTTTAACTCATTTTTTTTTATTTATCATTTCTATATTTTTCGAGTATTTATGAGAGCGACGACCGATGACGACGACAACTGAGAGGGGAGATGGAGGTGGAGCAGGGAGCTGAGATGGTGAGAGGTTTGGAGCGGGCGACTTGACGAGAGATGAAAAAGAAACTTATAAAACTTAAATTAGTCTTCTAAACTTTATAGGTGAGGCGAGCGGAAGTGTGGTCGACGGAGCCAAAGGAAGGAAAGGGGAGACGATTTCACTTCAGTTTGTCAATCCGATGAAAACTTCTTTTTTGTTAGGGATCCCTAATATAAATTAGGGATGGCGAAATTTGATCTAAATTAGGGATTTTATATATATATATATATATATATATATATATATATATATATATATTAATTATAAATTTTGAGAATATTACAAATCAATAGAAGAATTTTAGTGTTTTTTTCACATTTTTTTTCTTCATTTTTCATCAATTTTAAGTTATTTGTTAATTAATTAATTTTTTTAGTTGTAAATTAATTATATTTCTTTTCTGAGTATTTTTAGTTTCTATTTTAATTTAATTACAAATTTGTTTTATAAATAAAAAAACGTTTGAATAAAAAAACATAAACAAATTAATGATAGTTAATAAAGGTAAACGATTTAAGACATTTTAAAATTGTCATTGATTGACGACATTAGAAAACTGTCATTAAATTTCGGAAATCTGAAAAACTCCGTTTTTTCCCTCCAAAAACGCGCCCCAAATGGAAGATGACATTTTTTTTCTTTTCTTTCTTAATTTTCAGATGCCCCACATGTCATCTATTCCCATTTTTTTAGTAGTGGGGGTCTTTGGATTTTGGTCTTATCCCCATATGGATCTATAAATTCGAAAAATGGATCGAAGAGTTTGAAGAATTTCTTGCTTCAAAATAACTGTCCTGGCGAAATTGGAAATAACAAGTCTTTGAATTTGATAGTAGGGTCCAATTCCTCAATTGTTTGAATGATAATCATTTTTCTGGAGAGAAGAGAAGAGAAGAGAAGAGAGAGTGAAAGATGAAATTGAAACCAAAGGACATGATAGATAAGTGGAGAAAATAGGAGAAGTTTATTGGACGAAGAAGGAAGAGAAAGTTACTGGAAAAAAAAAATCTAAGTAAAGGGCATGAAAGATTTTTTTATTTTATATTATTCGGTCAATCAAATCGTGACAAATATTTGTAGTCTAGCCTCCAAGCTTTACTCATATTATTTTTTAAAAAATATTTTTAAGTCATTAATTTCATTTTTTTTCCTTGAGTATAGATGTAAAATAAACCAATTATTTTTCTTTACTTAAAAAAAAAAACTAAAACCTAAAACTTAACCGTACACAAAAATTTGATATAACCGATTAAATTCTAACTTGTAAAAAAAAAAAAACACAAAAACAACGTACTGTCTTAAAAAATAATTCAATTTTATCGATTCAAAAGATATGAAATAAAACAAAATGAAGGTAAAATCGATGAAAAATATATCAAATATCGTTTTCATGATTTTTTTTAATAATCAGATGTCTACGCTTTCATTTTTTTCGTGTCACACATGTAAATTAGAATTTGAAAGCATTTTTTAAACGTTTTTCGTAATTGAAGGGTAATTTTGAAACTTTGAAAAGTTGAGGAGTTTTTTTTTTTTTTTTTTAAATGGAAGATGCTTCAGTTATATTTTTTTTTGAACAAAAATCAATTATACCCTTAAATTGGGAGAGTTGTATGAATTAAAACTTTAAACTAACAATTTTACCAATTTAAATCCTGAACTTTTATAAATATATCAATTTACACACTTTGTAAGTTTTTTAAACGGATAGACTTATAATTTATCAATTAAAGTTCAAAATTTGTATACATTCGCTCACGAAAATTTATGGGTTTTGTTTAAATCACAAGTCCACTCGTTTAAATTAATTAATTAATTTTTATTTATTTATTTAATTTATTTATTTTTTAAGCGTTTAAATTGAAAGTTATTTTTTTCCCTATTTCTTTTTTATAATTTAGGAAAGTAATTCATCGAAATTTCTTAATGCAAACTTCCGGCGTACTCCCATGGACATTGCCTACCAAAATCTTCGCATTTCCTTTCCTCCGTATTCAAACTTCCGATCGTCTGGTTTTACGGTGACGACGAAGCTTCAGCTTCGATTCCCGGTTATCATTTCTAGCAATTTCAGAAGCAACAAGTTTAAATGCTATCGCCATCGAGTGCGGAATTCTTCTTTGATGCTCCAATATGACGGAAATGGAGACGAGAATTTCAAGTCATTTGGAAATTGGGTTTCTGTTTCGCGTTCGTTGTTTCCTGGTGGTGGTTGGTGGAGCTTAGATGAGCATAAGAAAGTAGAAATTGGAGCTGCGAAGCCTTCGCTTACGGTTTATTTAGCTCTTCGTCGGATGTGGAAATTGGTTTGGGATAGTAATCGATGGGCTCTCATCTTTGCTTTTGGAGCTTTAACTATCGCTGCGGTACGTGCAGTTACTAAGTTCTGTATGTGTATACTCACTGTTCTGTTTATCTATAAATTTTATTTTTCAGTGTTCTTTAGATTTCTGAAATTGAACACCACACTAATTAGAAACCAAAATGTCAACATGAGCATAGCTAGCGTTAATTGGGATGTATTACTTCTCTTGAATTCGGAGTTTCATATCCCACACCCCCATTTGTTGTATAAAAAAAAATTAGAAACCAAAATGGTCAAAAAAAAAAAAAAAAAATTGGTCTCTGAAATTTTCGTGGAATTAACAATTTAGTCCCTTTAATTTTTGTTTGTAGTGATTTAGTCACTGAGCTCCCAAATTTGTAACAAATTTAATGAATTTTAGTATGTAAATAACTTGTAGTTTAAAATTTATAACGATTTAGTCCTTGTCGTGAAAAACAATTATTAAGATTGAATGAAATCTCTTACACATGTAAATAGATAAATTGATTATGGACCAAATGTGTTTGTAAACTACAAAGACTAAGTCATTACGTAATAAAAATTGACACTTGATTTTTATGAGATTTTTCACCGTTGGTATTAAATTGTTACAAATTTGAAAGTATAGAGACTAAATTGTTGCATGCTAAAGTTTAGGGACTAAATTATTACACATTTGAAAGTTCAGGGATTAAATTGTTACTTTCATAAACATTCGAGCTCCGTGTTTCTTAACCTTAGAAAATCTATAAGTTCTGTATTACTCACTGTCCTGTTTTACAGTGTTCAAGGGATAGAATTGGTTCCTGAGGATTCTTAGCTTTATAATCCAGATGTTAAATGATGACCTTGACGAAAATTTGAGCTGTCAAAAGTATGAAACTGTGGATAAAATCTCAATGTTGATTCCAAAAATCATAGGATTTTATAGTCTTGTGAATCAGCATCATTAGTATTTATAATAATTTTGCCTCACAGTTACAATATTTCTGTCAAAATTTAACTTTTAACTAAATTGGCTTGACTGTGGAGTGTTAGCTTCGGTTTTTCCTCGCCTCTTCCGCCTCACCTCGCGGCCTTCCATAACAGTTAATGAGGCTTGGATGGCAAACTCTCAAGCCTGGAATTTGTTCCTCCGTCGTAACCTAAATGATGTGGAAGTAGAGGAATGGTCATCTCTCTCGCACATACTAGCCTCGGTGAATCTCAGTCAATCTAACGACTCGTGGAGTTGGCCTCTAGACCCTTCCAATTCCTTTACAGTCAAGTCCCTCCTGGCAAATATGATGAGGGTCTCTGAAAACATGAGCTCAGGTATCTATCAAGCAATTTGGACAGATTTTTATCCAAAAAAGATTAAGGTCTTCCTTTGGGAGCTAAGCCTTGGCGCTATTAATACCGCTGATAGACTTCAACGACGAATGCCCTTTATGCTCCTATCACCTTCATGGTGTATTATGTGCTCTGCGAACTCAGAATGCCAGGCCCACCTTTTCATTCATTGTCCCTTTGCTTCTAAGTATTGGGCTATGATTCTTGAAGCTTTTGATTGGTCTTTGGTTATGCCTAATAACATGATTGATTTGTTGGCTTCTATCTTAGTTCATCACCCTTTTAAGGGAGAAAGGAAAACAATTTGGCTGGCTTTCAATAGAGTGTTCCTTTGGCTCCTTTGGGGTGAACGAAATTCTCGTATTTTCAGGGACGTTTTCTCTTCCTCTGATAGGTTCATGGACCTTTTAACTTTTAATGCTTTATATTGGTGTAAATGTAAATCACCTTTTTCCAATTATAGTCTTTCTTATTTGAATTATAATTGGAAGTCTTTTCTGTAATTCACCGTTTGGTGCCCGAGCTAAAGCTCTTTTCATTTATCAATGAATTGTTTCTTCTCAAAAAAAAAATATTTCCAAGACGTTCTGAAGGATACATATTGCCTCCTCATATTGATGTAGAAACTTCAATTTACAAAAATATCCACATTTGACATCATATGTCTATAACATAGTGGACTAAAATATTTGTTGAGCTCCAAGACTTTTACTTTTCGATCTATACTTTTCACATATTCCATTCTTAATGCAAATTATTCACTTTGCTTGACCTTTTGGTCTTTTATTTCCTAATTCAATCTCTGTAGTTTTTATAATATGATCAAAGTCTCTTGCAGATTTCTGAAATTTCCATGCCGAGCATATTGGCAGAATCTATTTTTTCTGCTAGCAGTGGCAAGACTATTGTGTTTGCTAGAAAATTACAGCTCTTGGTCATTCTTTCTTTTACATCGGGAATATGCAGGTCAGTTCTTCTATAGTTGAACCTCAGAACTCAGACGTGTTTTCTGCATAAAGGGAGAGTGATTTGGTAAATTAGTTCCACAAGTTATGATAGTTAGTTTGTTACTCCTTTTATTCTGTGGACAAATCATTTTTTTCTTTTGATTTTTCATGCAAGAATTGGAATTAATGTGCCTGCTTGTTTGTATTCTTCACATGAATGTTAGTGGCCTGCGGAGTGGCTGCTTTGGAGTTGCGAATATAATCTTGGTGAGTGGCTACTCTACATTATTGATGCATAGAAATAAGTTGATGTAGGACAAGATGTTAGGTAATTAGTATAATTTAATTAATATTAATTACCTAACATCTTGTCCTACATCATAAGTTTTACTTTTAGGTAGGTACACATGTGACACTTTTACTTCAAACCTTGTGCACGTCCCATATTGATTTCTTTCCCCGTTTTGGCTTATTGTTTAATAGTTCATGAAACAACATTGATAGACCACTCAAGTTGCGACTCATATACATTTATTTAAGTCTTACTCTTTCTTCTATACATTTATTTATTTTTATTTACATGCTTCGCTTCTTGAGGCATGAAGTAATATATGGTCAACTTTATTTCACAATTCTTCTACTAGTTTGCAGGTTAGGCATCTGAGGGAGCGTCTGTACTCAGCTATTCTTTTTCAGGTTTCTTTTTAGTTTAGCAATAGCAACATTTTTTTTTACTTTATTTATAGACCATTCAATTGAATGCGCCGTCTTCATGTAGGATATATCCTTTTTTGATAAAGAGACTGTTGGTAATTTGACAAGCAAGCTTGGAGCAGATTGTCAACAATTGGCTCATGTTATTGGAAATAACATCAATTTGATTACACGAAATGCTCTTCAGGTTGTTGGTCTTGTTGAATGTTGAATATTGTTTTGATTGGTAAGGTGCTTCTAGTTCTTGATTTAAATTTCTGTCATTTACTTTCAGGCTACAGGTGCATTGGCCAATTTGCTGATACTATCTTGGCCTCTTGCAATATCTACGCTGGTGATATGTTCTGTTCTATCAATTATCTTTATACTTTATAGCCGGTAAGCATATGGACCTAATGTTGGGAAATGGTGATAGATAGTACAAGCTGGTGTTGCTTTTTGCTTGGTTTATTCTTTTTCTCCCCATTCATCACTTGGAGTAGGGGGATTCTAAAGACTAAAGTACTTAATAATATTTGTCTAAAAATGTCTTCTTGTGCTTGCTTTAGCCTAAGGCACACAATAGGTTGTAAAAATGTTAGAACACGTTGTATTTATTTGATTTGAAGATCATTTCTTCTGATTTATAGACAATTTTATGCTAAATTGATTCCCATTCCTATTCTCTCTTTATGAAAAGAATGGTACTTTGTAACTATAATCACAATGATAAAAGTATGGTATTTTTAGTCATTTCAATGAGTTTTCTTTTCTTGCTGTGAGTGTATGTTGATATTCTTATTGTTTCAATGGATTATTGAAGATAGCATTTTCTGTAGGTACGTAATGAAAACAGCCACTCTGACCCAAGAATTCACTGCTGATGCTAATGAAGTATGTGCTGAAAGCTGGTTTAAGTTGATTCTGAAGACTCTTTTGCTTAGTTGAACTTTTTCCTAGCACATATTATTCATTCTACGGATTGCCTGTAGGTTGCACGTGAATCACTTACTCTGGTAAAAACCATCAGGATCTATGGAACTGAAAGAAAAGAAACTGGAAGGTATGATTTCTAAATTCTTTTTGAAGTGTTCATGTTCTCATTTCAAGCTTTACTGTGCAGCTAAACACAGAGATTTCTCAAATATGATATCTCAATTCCATATCATGAGCAAAAAAGTACCATTATATTTTTAATCACAGTTTCTTCTTTGCTGATAACTTTGAAAATGCTGGATTCTATAAATATTACCGTCACAAACGCTAAAAGCACCCATGTTTATCTTCATATGCCATGATGAGACTATTGCTCCATCTTTTGTTGTGTTAGATACAAGCAATGGCTGGACAAGTTAGCTTTTGTAAACACTCGAGAAAGTGCAGCCAATGGATTGTGGAATATGAGTTTTGGTTCCCTGTATAGGTCAACTCAGGTCTGGATAACTTAGTTTAAGTAAATTAAGTACTTGTGTCTTCAAGAAAATATAGTTTCCCTTTAATATACTTCTGCCAAGCAAAGCAATCATTTTCTTTATCATATTACAGAGTAATATACGAAGAAAATTCTGGTAATGTCACCAACATTTTGTTATATATATATTTTTTCAAAAAAAAAAAAATCTTTTGTTCAATTTTTTTTAGTTCTTTTACCCAAGTAAATTTTTTTTTGAGTCCATGTATCATTAGATTTTGTTTTGCTCAATTTTTTTAAAATTTTAATTTAACTAATCTCTACAAGTAATTAGTTTAGGTTCTTGAAGTGCTATTTTTCAAGAGTTAATAAGTTTTTGAGATGCTACGCTCAGGTTCTTGCAGTACTTTTAGGAGGAATATCCATTCTGAGTGGTCAGACATCAGCTGAGCAGCTTACAAAGTATGTCTTGTACTGTGAGTGGTTGATTTATGCAACATGGAGGATCACAGACAATCTATCATCTTTGCTATATTCAATTGCAGCAAGTGAAGCAGTCTTCCAATTAATGGATCTATTGCCTAGTGAGCAATTTTTGTCCAAAGGTAAGCTTTTTGAAGGGCATTTCAGAAATGTCAAAGTTGTGCATAATTTGGTCTTTTTATGCTGTGGTGATTATCTATACAGGAGTGAAGTTGCAGGAGTTAACAGGACATATTCAGTTCGTGAACGTGTCCTTTCATTACCATTCAAGGGTAAATACATTTCTATTTCAGGTTAAAGAGTGATAATTTTCTTTTCTGGTGTAAATGTTACATCATCATGTTGCTCCATTGGTCATCTCCTCTTCCAAGTTAATTTAACGTTTCAAGATGCAAGGGTTCATACTTCTGTTCAGTATGCATTACTATGAATCCAAAATTGGTTTATAATGCCTCTATTTGGAACCTCGGGTGGCTAGAGTTTGGGATGTTTAGGAAGTAGTTGCTCAAGTCCTAAGCCTTTGGGTAGAAAGCTTAAGTAATGAAAATCCTTGATGTCTGCCAAAACTGGTGTTGAGGCGTGCAAAGTCTTCCATTGATTAGAAGGGTGGTCTCCAATACTACAAATATTTAATTAAAATAAAAAGGCATATAGTGAGAATTTGAGAATTACACAGAAAACTATTGCTTCGAGATTATAAAATTATCCAATTTATAGAAAATAAGGAGAAGTCTATACTTAAAATTCTCACCCAGAATAAGTTTCTGTGGACGATGTCGGTAACAGCCCATTTGGCGTGTGAAGATTGGTCATTGTCAACCCTGCCTCTTTTCTTTCTGAAGTTTTTTTCACTCTTTACTTTCTTTAGTTCTACTAGCTAGGGGTTTTATCGTTACCTTTACATAATTTGGCCTTTTAATTATGCATCTATTTATGCTCCTAAAATACCTATATACTAGTTTCATTTGTTCAATTTTTTATCCCTACAAACAACGATGGAACCTTGGTTCCCTGATTATTACTCTTAGATGACTTCTTTGTCTGTGAAATGTGACAGGACATCCTTCTGGAACACATAAATATTACCATACGGGCAAATGAAGTAGTAGCACTTGTAAGAAAATTATGTTCTAAGGCACCTCCCTCTCTCTCTCTCTACCCTTTGTTAATGCAAAGTATGTGAAGATTTTTTTCACATCTATGTTTTCCAAGGTTGGGCCTAGTGGCTGTGGAAAAAGCACTCTAGTCAATCTTTTACTCCGTCTTTATGAACCAACAAATGGTCAGGTGAGCTACAACAACTGTTTTTTTTTCTCTGAGATTTAATGAATTAGTTTAAGGAAAGTTCTCATCATTTACCTCTGGAACGGTTTTTTCCAAGCGAACAATGATTATCATTCATTTGGACAAGATATTGAACTTAATTTTCTTCATGTATTTACTCTGCATAAAACAAGGCAGTTGTGTAAGAGAACAAGCTTTCAATTCTCTCACTCAGCAGACAAATAACTCAATCTTCTAGATTTTAAGAAATAAAGCTGTGAGCTTAATGATTAGGAATTGAAGCTGTTTTGTTTACTATTGTTATTGTGAACACTAAACTTGTCACAAGATTCAAGCTATTTATTTGCGATTTTTATGGTCTCGGTAAAGTTATGGACTGTCGGCACTCCATTTTCAGCTATCTATTTATCTTTCACTCTCATTTCAGCTGCTACAAGGATGTTGTTTGGGGGGATTATAGTTTCATATTTTATGTGTTTTGGAGTTCAATCTATTTCTCTTTTTCGTAGAGCAGATTCGAGGACAATAGTTTATACAATACCTAATACTCATAAATTACTACAAGATTTACAAACTATATATACAAGAAAAGTAAATAGCATAATGAAGGAAACCACCCAAGGCAACTCATTTAGTTTCTTGAAAATGCAGATTTTTATTGATGGTCTTCCTCTGAGGGAATTGGATATTAGGTGGCTAAGAGAGAAGATTGGATATGTTGGACAGGTTAGAATACATAAACTGCACAATGTATTGGAATTTAATTGAATACTATGCCTTAACTTCAATTTGTACAGGAACCCCATCTCTTCCACATGGACATCAAGTCAAATATAAGATATGGCTGTCCTATGGAGACCACGCAAGAAGATGTAGAATTAGCTGCAAAGCAAGCATGTGCTCATGAATTTATATCATCTTTCCCCGATGGCTATGATACCATTGTTGATGATAATCTGCTTAGTGGGGGTCAAAAGCAACGAATTGCTATAGCAAGGGCCATTATTAGAAACCCTGCTATTTTAATTCTTGACGAAGCCACGAGTGCTCTGGATTCTGAAAGTGAACATTATGTCAAGGTTGGTATTAACATACCCCATCTCTTAAAAGGAAATAAATTACAAAAATGGGAGACAACTTGCTCCAAGTAATAGCTAAAAGAGAAGTAGAGGTGTGCACTAGTGGTCATGAAGGGTCTTGAGACTATTAAAGCCCTCCTAGATGGAATGGGTTCAATCTTTGGTGGTCACCTACCTAGGAATTAATTTCCTACGAGTTTCCTTGGCAGCTAAATGTTGTAGGGTCAGGCGGTCTGTCCCGTGAGAGTAGTCGAGGTGTAAGCTGGCCTGGACACTCACGGATATAAAAAAATAAAATAAAAAAAAATAGAGGTCTGCACTAATTGTGTCACTTTTCTGATATATCCTTGTGCTTTATGTTTAGGAGGCTATTTCATCATTCAAAAATAAACGAGGTGTTCAAAAAACAGTCATTGTGATAGCTCATAGGTAAATATTCTCAACTTGTGTTTCTAATGCTTCTTGAAGTTGTTTTATGTGATATGGCCAACCTTTTGTAGGCTTTCTACTGTAGAGGCTGCTGACAAGATACTTGTAATGGATAGAGGTCAGGTCATTGAGGTCAGTTTTCTATAATTTAAAATACATTATAGCTATATTATATATTATAGAATGGATATAAAAAAATGGACAGAGGTTTAGAGGGAATGGGTTCAATCTATGGTGGTCACCTACCTGAGATTTAATATCCTACGTTTTTTTTTGACAAAATGTAGTAGGGTTTGATGGTTGTCTCGTGAGATTAGTCGAGGTGCACGCATGTTGGCCCAGACACTCACAAAAAAAAAAAAAAAAAAAGGACAAAGGTTCCATTGTTGAGGCAATTTTTCCATACTTTGATGTACATTGTAGAAAATTGAAATGGAAATGAACCTTGTCATAGTATTGATAAGCTACCAATACCATCAGCTATTTTGAACCATGTTAAATCTTTGTGTTTTTTTGTTTGTCGATTGTTCCTGTCCTAACATGAAAAAATAGCCAAACAAATACCAGTGTTGTTTGTTCAATAATATAGATGATCTTGTTTATAATGCTACAGATTAATGTAATTTTTTACTTATGATTATTTTCCTCCATGTGTAGACTGGTAACCACGAGGAGCTCCTCTGCAAAGATGGGTACTATGCTCAATTAGTCAAACTACATAACGATGTGTTTACTTGAATCTCTGGTGAACATCTGAATTGATACCAACCAGGTTAAATTTGCTGCTTTGCAGTTCAGTTGTCTGCTAAATTGCTTTTTTAATTTGCCTTTATTGAAATTCTTTGCTCATTTTGTGCCTGTGCAGCATAATTTGCATTGTTTTGTGCTGAAAGCTGACGGCAGCTTGTCTAGTAAATAAGAACGTTACCAAACGAGCTCAATTCTGTTCTTGGGCAATTTTACATTGCCTTTAAAGGTGATATCCAAGTCTTTCTCTTGAACTGTCATATGAACCATCATCTTATCCTCTTATCAGCTTCTTGCCCAATGCCTCTCCGTGATTGTCTTCAAATTTATTCGATGTATGCAAGACCGACCGATTTCAGTCGCTGTTCCTCTCAAATATGGCAGACTCCATGACACCTGCTCAGTCACTTTCTTAGCCAAGCGCCATGGTCCCTTCAGCCATTTGTAGATTACTCGAGTTGATCGGCTGGTGAAACATCCAAGTATAACCATGATGAAAATGTCCTAGTTCATGAAAATAAGATGTGATGTAATTTAGTTGTTCCAAAAGGCTAAACACTCTTGTCTATATCCATGGAATGGAATGTTGGTTGTGAACCATTTTGGATAAATACTCTCGAGATGTTTGGGGCAACAACTTAGAGTTGGGTAGACTGCATTATTATAACTTGGTCTACTTATTATAACATTTTTTTTTAGTACATTGGGTGTGTGGGGATTCGAACCACGGACCTCTTAGTCGTCAACACATACATATGTCAGTTGAGTCATGCTTGCTTTGGCGGTCTACTTATTATGACTTGAGCTACGTTTGATTCACTAATTTTTTAAGTTCAGGATAAATAAAGTAACTACACTGATTTCAATAGTATTTATTATTTACATACTATTATAACTAAAAATGTATTATAACTACGAACTATTTTCGTCTCAAACAACCTTTCAATGATACAACACAATATCTCAAATTTTGATATGAATCATCATGTATTCAAAAGTGTCCTAGAGAGATTCTTCTCTCATAATGCGGAGACAACATTCTAACTTGATTTGTAATAATCTAGGAACTTTATTTTTGCCGTGTTTATGTAATATTATAAATTATATGATGTTGTAAAATAATTATTATACAAACTTATAACAAAAAAAATATAATCATAAATTAATTAATAACAATTGAGATTCAACTTAATATTTAGCTCGTAACTACAACTCTTTTTATCATTTAAACATATATTATCAAACATATGTTTAACAAACTTTCTAAATTTGTTACCATATGCTTATTCGAAAATGCTGGAAAAAAAATTGAAATGCAACTCTTTTTTTTTGCAAAAGAAACCAGTGGTCGGTGCATTAGTGTTGGTATGATCGAGAAATCAATCCATTGTTCTTCATTCGAAAACATTGTTTTTGTTTTGTGAAATTATTTTAGTAGCCAGGGTCATACATTTCATAACTTATTTTAACTAAAAAATAAGCTTAACTATTGTAAAATATATTTATGCATTTGTACCTTTTAACAAAGAGATAAAATGTTGGAATTCTCTATCATGCATGTTGTCTCGAAAAAAAAATGTGCCTTGACTAACCGAGTACGCATTATTATTTAGGTTATACAAGTTTAGTCCTTAAACTTTTGAGCTTTGTGTTTATTTGGTCATTGAACTTTCAAATGGTATCTAATATGCCTAAATTTTAAATTTTTAGATTGTGCCTTGTCCCTTTACTCTCAATTTTGTGCATAATAGGGCCTCTCACAAATTCAATTTTTTTTTAAAATAAGTGATATGTTAAATGTAAATTTAAATTTTATGTAATCCTAAATATCAATTTGTGTCTAGTAATTAAAGTTTAGAGACAAAAATAAATACAAACCCCAAAATTAATAGGCTAAATTTACAATTTAACCCGTTATTTATCTATTATGTGAAAGAAAAAAGAAACATATATATATATATATATATATTTTTACTTTTCAAAAAAAAAAAACACACACATTTTTTCTGGCTTTCCTTCTTCCCCTCGACCTGTGACGGAGTTAAAATGGAACACCAAAAGAAATTACAGAAAAATCTTTCGATGTTTCTGGTTTCCTTTCCGTCTCTTTCCATTAGCACGACGAGACGAGTCTGGAAAACAAATCGACAACTGAAAGAAGAGGAATCATGGCAATGGCGTCGTTCAATCTAACCCTGGCTGCTCATCAGAAGGTCAAATCTACAATTGATTCTGCTTCTTTCGATTTCTCCAAGCCATTGAACTATTTTCTTTGTGTTTTCAAACGATTTCTCGGATTTCTGTCTACAATTGAGTTTGGATACTTGAAATGAACGTCTTTCTCCTTTGCAGACACGGATTCTCCAAGTTTCTTGCAGAAGGAAAGAAAAGGAACGCAACAATTTTGACCCGTACAAAGTTATTGAAATCACTCCTCCGCCCAAGAACCTCGGCATTCGTTGCTTTCCGCCCGTAAGTGTTCTATTTTGATTCTCGATCCTTCTCTTTCTTGTCTTTGAACCAATGATTGGCTTTCTGATATGAACATTATGTTGTATTGAGTTGAAAATGCGGATTTTGCATTTGATTTCACATTTAGGGATTAAGACACTTTGTGATTTTGATATTGTATGGATTATTGGGAGTTTGATTAGAAACGATTTCTTAGCATTACTACATGAGAAATCATCACTCCCTAGATGATGGTGATGCCAACTAATCCATGTCCCTTGTGGACGTTAAAGAAGCAAATTGAAGCTTTAATCTATGGAGTTTTGAAGTTGTATGGATTATCAAGTGGTTACCAGTTGAATTTCTTGACTAAATTATTCCCAAACTTCAAATTGTGGGATCATGCAGTTGGGTTTCCAGTATGCTGTTGATGAGTGTTGTTAATCTGTAGAATTGTCAATTGTATTCCAGACCAGTTGATATTTGGAAACTGTCAAAAGGATACCTTGATTTTGCATCCTCCTTCTGGTAACTATACTTGTGACCTGATCCTCCAAAATAACTAAAAATTACTATTAATTTTAGAAGTAAATTGTTACTAATTCTATGAATACTTCAGACGGTTGTTTAATAATGCAGTCTTTAGTGTTAGGAATACTCCACCAGTTTCATACTAAAACTAGTGTCACTCTGTTTTCAGTTTCGGTTTATGGAAAGTTTCAGATACCACCGTTCTGAAAAGTTTATTGATAGACTTCAGCCTATAATTACTTTGTCTTGGTGGTGGGATTGTTATACAGGGTAGGATCTGCATGGTCATGAAATGGAACATCTAAAATATTCCTATTTTCTCAGATTGCATGTTTCTTGGTTAAGCTACCGAGTTATTTCAGCTTTCCTTGTGCTTGTCCAGAAAAATGTCTCATCATATGGAATGCCTTCTTTCTGGTCTTTCTCTCGAACCTAAGGCCAAGATCCTTTGCTCTTGTGCAATGAAGGCTACCTTTTGGAAATTTTGGTTTGAAAGAAATATTAGAACCTTTAAAGATAGATCTAGAAGTTGGGCTGTGTTCGGGGGGTCATCTTTTGATTCCTTCTTGGTGTGCTCTCTCATCAAATTTGTATCCATTGTTCCTTTTTTAAGTCATAACAATTGTAATGGTTATTTTTAGCTTCATGGTTGCGGATGGTGTTTCCAAAGCTATCACACTAAAGCGAAAAATCTTTTTTTTTGTTATCCGTGCGGCTCGTTAGAAATCTCTTACTTGCTTTTATGACCAAAGGAAATCAAGAAGCTGATACACTTGTAAATCAATGAATAAAATTCTTCAAAGCAGTCGGAAAAGAATCAAAGAATAATACATTGTAGGCAAGGCACTCGCCTCTTTTCAACCTGGCACGCCCATCTTCTACATTGTTAAAAGGCGCAACAATGGTGAGTACCACAACAAAGGTGCTCGCTAAAGCGTTATACAATGCACGAAACACCCACCACACCTTGCCATGCGCTATAGGCGCTTGCTTCATGTCACCTTTAGTAAAACTAGATGTGGAATGGTTCTCTTTATATATTCTTTTCGAGTCACCTTCGTACCACTTCTTTTATAGTTTTCACTTATCAATGTGAAGTCTTGTTCCTTATCTATAGAGGAAGAAAAGCATGAATCATGTTTGTGTTAATTTTTTATTTTAGTCTTCTTTCAGAACTTACAATGTGGGGAGAGTGTGACAATAGAAGGCCAGACATACACTATCTCAGCTGTAACTCTTCGCTATCAGCTCAGGAAGGGGAAGTATGAACCAAGTGAAAAGAGACTTGATGTTTTGTCCACAGGGAGGTATATCTTGAATTTGTATCTAGAAAACTTGTTAGAAAAATCTTGATACCTCACAAAGAAAAAAAAGGAAAAAAAAGAAGAAACCCATTTCTATGTTGTATCATAAAATATAATGTTGCTCTTGATATTATGTTATTACGATGGCCATTTGGTGAAGGCAGCTTATTTTTTTGGTTAAAAAGTCTGGTCCTGAACTTAAGTTGAAGAAAGTAACAATTTAGTTTAACTAAACTTTAGTTTATAGCGATTTGGTCCATGTACTTTTAAATTTATAACAATTTAGTCTCTGAATTTGAGTTTGTAACAATTTAGTCTTTGTACTTTAAATATTGTAAAGATTTAGTCAATGTCGGGAGAATTTTTTTTTTAAAGATTTAATAGAATTTCTTAGACATAGATCTATAAATTAATTATGGATCAAATGTGTTTATAAACTACAAAGATTAAGTTGATGAGATTTTTTGTGACATTTTTTGTGGTAGGGACTAAATTGTTATACTCTAAAGTTCAGAGACTAAATTGTTAGTTTCATGAAAGCTTAGGCTTCTGTTTGATAACCATTTGGTTTTTAAAAATTAAGCCTATAAACAATACATTCACATATGAATTCTTTGGTTGTGTTATCTATCTTTTGAAGTGTTTTCAAAATCCAATCTAAAAATTGGAAAGAAAAAAAAAAAAAAAGCTTTCAAAAATTTGCTTTTGTTTTTGGAATTTGGCTAAGAATCCTTAACAAAAATGAAAGTCATTGTAGAAATTCACATGTGGATGTATGGTTTATAGGCTTAATTTTCAAAAATTAAAAACTAAAAATCAAATGGTTATCAAACGGGATCTTATGGATCAAAAAGTGTTTTTAACCTATTTTTTAAGAGATGTGGGAATTCAAACTTACAAATTGTAAGAATATAATTGATGAGATTATTTTGTGTGTCTACCAGGTATGAACATTATATTATAAGTAAGCAGTCAAGTATTATATAATGAAATTATGTAATAGGAAGCTTTAGCCAGTTGAGTCTTTAGTTATATAACTGTTGTTGTCGTTATCAAAATGAATCAGTTTGTAAGTAATTTATTGAAAATTTAAAATTGTGAAAAGCAGTGTCCTGATTGTTTCTTCAGTTCTGTGAAAGGTTTTTTTTTTGCCTGGAAGACTTCCAGATTTGAATTTAAATAATTTAGTACAATTGTAATTTAATTAGGTTTACGAATTTCAATATTGTTGGTCCATGATGACACGTTTAACAATAAATTTTGAAAAATTAATAATAATAATGATTTTTTTTGTTTTTAGTATAAATCTATTTTTTAATATTATGAAAATAAAAGTGTTATTTTCAATATTTGAATAGCGTCCTGTGGAAATGGTAACTGGTAAAGTTTTAATCCCTTTGGATTTCCGATCGGAATAATAATGAGTTCCTCTACGCCACGCGCTTGGCTTTCCCCACGCTCCATTTCTGACTTTTCTTCACTCTCACACGTGCCCCCCATGCCCACATCTCTAACCTATTTTTCTTCCCTCCTCTTTCTTTTAAGTAATTTCCTTTTATATTATTAGTCACTAAAAGGTTTGGTTCAAATCTTTCCCTCCACGTCTTATAGAAAAAAAATTGGTAATTTTTAAAAAAATTCATCTTATTTTTTTATTTTTAAATTTGTTATTACTATTAGTTTCTAAACTTTCGCAGTAGAGCAACACTAATAAAACTCAATTATAATTTATAACAATGCATATCCAAAATTTATTCTAAGGCTTAGTTTGGGATTGCGGTAGCTTTTCAAATAATTGATTGTCAATTGTACTTTTAGAAAAATCAGCTGTAGCAGGAAGTTAATTAGTGTTGGGTAAATTACTACTAAACTTTTATGAAATAATTATATTAACCAAAATATAAATCTATTTTAATAATTAAGTATGAGTTTGTATTAATATTTAACTTCAAAAAATTTATAATGTAATTATATAAAATTTTATATAATTTAAATTAAAAATTATATTTTTTTACTCTAAATAATTTTATAAACTATATAAAAAAAAATTGATATATAAGAATGTGCCAAACAAAATCTAACTTTAATTTTTTAAAAAAATTAAGAACAATAATTAAAAAAACATTAAATTAAATTACAAAATAGATGAAATAAGATCAGTTAGATGGTAATAATTCGTAAAATAAAAAAAGATTTTTAAAATTGGTTAGTTAGAACAAATTTTTAGAGAAGCTAAATCTAAAAGCTACTATTAATAGCTTTTGTAAATCAACGTAAATTAAAAAGTGATTTTATTTAAATTATTTAAGAATCAGTTTTACCAAACATAAAATAAGGTTAAAATTATTTTGAAATAGCTTTTAACGTCTTCAAACGCAATCTCAAACGGGGCCTAAATACACTGTAAATATTTTCATATTTTTCACACTAAAATTAAATCAAATTCTATTGACTAAATTGTTCATTTCGGGAAAGATTGGGAATCAAAAATATTTTTTAACTTTTTTTTCTTTCTTAAATGCATGTTAAATTTTGTTAACAACAAACAGGTATATAATTATATTGTTATTTTATTAACATATTCGAAAATGTTAGTGTGACACCTGAGCATGTTCATTTGAAATAAATTAATTTTATGGTCTAATTTACAAGCAAATTCAATTTTACGTGTGATTTCACATGTCTAAAATTTTAATAATGTTTTCTTTTTTTCTAAGAAACTTTAAAAATAAAAATAAAATTATCAAGAATCTAATTGAAAAGATTTAATATGTCAAAAGTAGAATTAAGAATATCTAATACCTTTTAATATTTTAGCTTTTTCATTTTCTAATAATTCCCTTCGTATCCCGCATCAACCATTAGGAGCGGAAATTACGATCGTCGCCCTTGCCAAAAAGGGAAATCGGAAAAGAAAAGAAATAAAAGATGAGAGGTTAGAATCGTCTACAGACGAGCCCATAGCCACCAGGTGAAGCTATTGACATAAAAGTCAAACCTGAGTGGACCTTCTAATAATGCACAAATTGACTTTAATTTGTTGAGGTTGTATTCTTGCAATAAAGTTTTACCTATAAATTGAAAGCAAATATTTAAATTTTAGTATTCTAATTAATATATAAAACTTATTATTCTTCAAAAAAAAAAAAAAAAAAAAAAATTATTATTATTATTTGAAATAGTCTAAGAGATGGTAGGTTAGTTTTAAATTATAAAAAAAATTACAAGTTAATCTTAGCTTTTAAATCATATTTACAGGTGTTTGTATTTTAAATTTTGTCTTTAATATGTTTATAAATTTTCAAAAATCTAATGAAAGGTTGTGGTTGTATTTATTAGGCTCAATTTTATTTATTATTATTATTTTATTTTATTTTCTAAACTCTAATGTGTTATCATGCTCCCTCCTACTCGATTTTCTTTATCATTACAATTTCATCCCAAAAAATAAAAAAACTGCAATTTAGTCTACTTTCATACAAAAAAAAAAAAAAAAATACATATTTTCAACGAAGTTTTGTTCATAGTTCATACAATGGTTGAACTATACTTATATTAGCAATTAAAATTTAATATATTCTTTTTTTACAACGAATTAAAATTTAACATTTGAACTTGAAGTACATGGACTAAAATCAAATGAAACCCAAATTACATACCCAAAATGATATTCTAACCTAAAAAATACTAGCTATATTTTCTATTGAACATTTTTTTTTTGTTTCCTTTCTTTTTCCAGACTTTGAATAATTTTAAAATATTTTTTTTATTAAAAATAGGTGCCACATGAACGTTACGATTTAACACCAAATCCAAACCAGTTGAGTTTGAAACCTTGCGAAAACCAAAGGCTAACAAATTCAAAACCACTGTGAAAACTATAATATTTTAATAATAAATTTTAAAAATTATGATATTTAAAAAAAAAGGTAAAAATTACAATAATTTTCCAATTGAAAACCACTAAAAAAGAATTGCACACGTTACCAAATTTAAGAGTAAAAAAATGTTTTTTTTTTTCCTCAAAAAGAGAAAAAAGAAGTTCCGTTAGCGCGTGTGGCACGCACATTCCATCGCGTGGCTTAGGTCTTTGTCCAAAAGCAACTTTTAAAACGTCACAAAAAAATGGGATTCAGAACCAGAAGAAATCCAATCCCATCTTCGTTCCGCGCTCCACTCACTCTTTCCAGTTTCCAATAGCGCGCTCTTTCCATTCCATTACCACTTTTCTGAATCCTTGATCTTCCCATGGCTTCCGATAACCTCTCCACCGTTTCCGCCGCCTCCGACGACGACGCCAACTATGGATTCCAACGTGAGGAGATGTATCAGAACGACCTCGCCGCCACCGTCAGCGCCTATGATCGCCACGTATTTCTCTGCTACAAGACTCCGGAGGCCTGGCCCTCGCATCTCGAAACATCTGACTCCGACGTCCTCCCTAGACTCCTCTCTGCCGCTCTCAAAGCTCGCAAGGACGATGTCTCTGTGAAGGTACGCGTTGATAGAATCGATGTTGTTTGTTTCCGTATTCGAAAATCATATTTCGTCCGAGTTTTGCGTTTTCGATTTGACTTTGTTGGAGTTGGTGAAGATTGGATTGGATTGGATGCTTTTGTTTGTAACTTTGTCTTTTATTTGGTTTTGTTAGACGAAGCTGACGATATTCGCTGGACGCGAGGAAACTGGATTTTCTGATGGAGATGTGTTGATTTTTCCCGAAATGGTCAAATACAGGTAATGTTCGAGGATTAATGGAATCTAGTTGTGAGTTCCGAAAATTTTCCGCGACATGAAAAATTATTGCAGAAATATGTTGTGCTATTTCGAATATTATGAAATCCTTGCGTTCGTCCTTATTCGTTCTCTCGTTGACTTAAACTTCTTTGGTTTCCAAGCATATAATGATACTCAGGGTATTTGTCCTTATTAGTTTCCTGGATTGGTATTTTAAGCATTAATCTGATCGCTAGCAAATTACTGCTATCTTGGTTTTTGTATCTTTTTTTTATCAATTCTGAGGCCAGACAAGTTACGATTCAGTTAGATATTGGAGGAATTGGAATGTTTTGTTCCTGTTATTTGTGCTGCTGTATTTCTTTGTCCTTTCTTTCATTTCCATTTTCTTCCTCCTTATTTCCTCGTAAGTTTTGTTTGTTCTGTTTTGAGTGGCAAGGCGTTTTCATTTTTCTTCTTTTTGATTTGATGATAATAGGGGTTTAAAAGAGTCGGATGTGGATGGCTTTGTCGATGATGTGCTTGTGAATGATAAACAATGGGCATCCGGAGTGCCAGAGGTTTTCGCTGGCTCTCACGTGTTTGTGTGCGTCCATGCTAGTCGAGATCGGAGATGTGGTGTCTGTGGACCCATTCTTGTTCAAAAGTTGGATGAGGAGATTGAGTTACGAGGACTAAAGGATCAGGTTTTTGTTAGTCCATGTTCACACATTGGAGGACACAAGTATGCCGGAAACTTGATCATATACCAACCTGGTGTAGATGGGAAAACTACTGGTCATTGGTAAGATTCTTCAAAGCTATCGACAGCATCGTGCTTAACATATTTACTGGAAAACAAACCCTTTAACTGAATTTTAAAAATGTATGTGGGCTGAATTTGGGGTAAATTTTTCTTGTTTATAGGTATGGATATGTAACTCCTGAAGATGTCTCTGAATTGTTTGAACAACACATTGCAAAGGGCGAGGTCGTGGAAAGGCTTTTGAGGTTTGTGCTTTTATAGTTACATTTTATTTCCCGAACTGGATACTAAATTTATTTTAGCTTTGCTGGTATGAGAATAATAATAGTGAGTTATAAGGAAGAAGCATTCTTTTTTAGTGTTCCACTCAATAATTTTGTGGGATATACAATTTGTACCAATAAGCAATTTTTTCCTCCAAGTTTTTGATCGTGTAGTTTACAGATCATGGACATATCATATCATCCTCCTCTCCACTTTTCATGTATATCATATCATCCTCCTCTCCACTTTTCATGTGTACATCGGATTTAGTGTTGTGAACTCTTTCATCTTCCCTTTGTTGCTGTGGAAAACTTCGAGTAGACCTCTGAGCATTTGAGCTCTAAAGCTGGATCTATATATTTTACCAATTAGATTTCTGAGTAGACTCTTATTGTCAGTAGTCATCGTTCATGTTAACCATTGGCCGACTTGCAACTTCACTTTAACCCTATGCATTGCACAATATATGGCCTAAATGGGTAGAGCGATAAATTCAGCGACTTCTTGACTTACTTTAGCTTCTCTATAGTTATCTACTTATCTTGAGGAGTCACCTTTGCTTGATTGTTACTGATTTAGAAGAGCTACCTCTAAACCTTATGTTGTACTCCAAAGAACAATTTATAAATTTAGAAGGGCTATGAATGCAATTGTTAGGTTCTTCTTTGACATTTATTTTCCACCCAATAGCAGAACATTAAACTGACTTCCAATTCCAATTCCAGAGGGCAAATGGGTATAAATCCTGAAGAAGGCAAGAAAAAGGAAGTTGAACAAAAGCTTCCAAATGGAGAAGATTCAAAGAAGAAAAGCAATGATGAAATTCAAGAAAATGGCGATCAAAGCAAAGTGGAAACGATAGCAGGTTGTTGCCAAGGCAGTAATGGATTATCTTGTTGCAGAGATGAAACAAGTTCAGGGAAAAATAGCACAATCGAAGAAAAGTCGAAAGAAATTTCAGAAGAAGACCGAGTTCCGAAGAAGGCAAGTAAATTTTCTTGCTGGACAGGAAAAAAATGGGAACAAAGTGAAATCTTTGCTGCTGTTGGGGTAATCGGAGCTGTGGCCACTGTGGCTGTTGCCTACAGCATCTACAGAAGATCAGGGTAAAATATAAATGGAATGTTTGTTTGTGTCCTGTTTTTTTTGGTGGGAGATTTGGTGATATTGGTAAAGTAAAGATGAAGCACTTTGCTGAATTAGATTTTATAAGATAGTAATGAATTTTACAGGATGGTCCAAGCAAAAACAGAGAATCTTCTTCTAGCTCCTATTGACTTCATCCATGGATAGAAATTATTTGTTTCTTTCAATACGCATACAAATTATTAATATCATATTGGTTTTTTTTTTTTGATAGATGAATATCATATTGCTGGATGATTAGTGATTCTGCTTGTTGCTTTTGCTTATTCCATTTTGAAGTATTTTTTAGTTTAATAAATGTGGCGAGTCCCTAGTTATTGATTTCAATTTTAATTTTTAATTGTCCTATCACACAGAAAATTCAATTTTATCACTAAAGTGCTTACAATCGAGATAAAAAAATTGCAATTGAGATTATTCATCTTTGTTGCAAATTGCAAATTTGCAATGCAAGACGAAAAATGGTTTGTTTGATTATTCATCTTGGAAGATGGAGGAAAAATAATAAACATTTTAACAAAAGTTGTGGTGTTTGAGAAGTTCTCAAATGACTTTTTAGAAATTGAGTTTTAGAAACAAGTCATTTTGAGCTTAAAATCAATTTTTTGGAAAAGAGTTTTTTTAGTATTTAATTGAGAATTCTTTCAAATTTCATAATATATATGTAAATGACCAAAATATCCTCATATTACCCCTATCAAATCTCTCCACCTTCACTTTCATCATGGTTGTTGCCGACGACCACCGTCGCTACTGTCGCCCTCTTTCGGCGACTACCGTCTAATGGTCGGTTATATTGTTTTAAATACAAATTTGAAGTTATTAATTCATATTACTTATTAATAATCATTTTTAGTGCCCAACAAAACCAAATAAATATGTAAAAAAATACATTTTTAAAAAACAAATTTTCCTTATTTTAGGAACATGAAACTGAAAGGTTTTTTTTTTTTTTTTTTTTTTTTTTTTTTTTTTTTTTTTTGACTTGGACAACTTTGGTTGGAGGTTTTTGTTCAAGTGCAACGCACCAAAAGCAAGAAAAACCACATGAATATCCTAAGTACTAATGATATCATTTTGATAGAAAATTTTAAAAATTGTGTTTAAATTAGGATATTAAATGTAATCCAGATATTTACATAAATTACATAGGAGTGTTTTGCACATCGGGTAAAATAAATTCAATTAAAATAAATTCAATTAATTGTAGTTAAATCGAATCAATTGACATTTAATATCTAGATGACATTTAATAGTTCAACTGATATAAGGTTGTGTTCTTGACTAAGAGGTCATCGGTTCAATCCACACATTAATTAAATACTTTGAAAAAAAAGTTTAATTAATTGTAAATGTATAAACATAACCAACCCAAACCCCCTCACTAAAAATACTTTGAAATTAGAAGTAGATTCTTCCTCCACGATGTCACAATTTCACACGTTTGCATTTGTCAGTTATTAAAAAATATCTGAATATGCACATAATTTTTCTTTTAATAACTACTTCAATTCTTTTTTTTCCTTTTTTTTAAGAAAAATAATAAAATTTAATACACCAATAATTTTATTTGGTATGAAAATAGGAGGGCACAATAATATTTAAAATGAATAAAAAATAAAATAGAAAATTTCAAAATTTCAGACATATTTGAAAATACTGGTTATCAGAGATTATCCATCCTCTTTTAAGAATTATTTCAATTTTTTTTTTTTAATTTTTTAATTCTTTAATTTTTATTATTAAGAATTACCATGTTTACAAAATCATAATTTTGCAAAAATGGCAATGTGTATTGACACCCATTAAATTTCTCTAATTTTTATTTTTTTTCATTCCTTCACGAAAATTTCAATTCAAGTAAAAGTTTAAGTTCATCCATCCTCAAAGAGGTCGTCACAACGTGACGTGTAGTTTTGAGTCTTTGACCCATTGAATTAAGACTTCGTTTTAAGATTACTGTAAATTTTAAAATAATTACTGCCGCGGGCAACTGTACTTTTAAAAAAAATCAGAAATTAAATTAGTGTTCGATAAATTTTAATTTCAAACTCGAAAAAACGTGTTATAGTGTTTAGTATATTCGAACGAAAATTGATGTGATTTAACTATAATGATGAAAACATAGGTTAGACCGTTTTTTTTTTTTTGCTATATTTACAAAATGCAATTTGCTATAATTGCAAATAGTTTGGGTCTGATTGCTATAATCAGCCCAAAAAAAATTAACAAATACCAAATACTGTTGAGATTTTCATAAAATTAACCGTCAAGAACAAATGCAAAAATACTTAGATTTTGTATCCAATGATTATTAAGAAACAAATAAATTATAAGATTTAGATCCGACAGTTGTAAGGAGGCAACCTCTTTGTGGCGACCTCCTTGAATAATTTCTCCCATCCTCCCCGATTGAAAATTACTAATTAGAACGAACCAAAATGAAAAAAATCCGAACCACAGCAAATTCGGTTCGTTTTCTGTTGTCTCAACCACAAAATAAACCGAACGTGGTCGGTTCAGATCCGATTGAGTATAACCCGAACCGAATGTTTCAGTCTCCCTCGAGAGTTGAGGCGGGTTTTGCTAAAATCCCAACGCCCTAAATCCATTTACAGCATTCCATTCTCCACGCGAATTTGTTCATCAAGGTTTCCCAGGACAACAATGGCGGACGAGGGCCGCTCAAGCAAAAAGCGCAAGAGGGCGAAGCGTCGTGGACCAGACAAAAACAAAAAAACTACCAATAATCTAGCGGATGCTGCTAAATCCAATAGCCAAGACATCGTTGTTTCTGGTTCTTCCGACACCACAAAATCTCAGAGGGTTTCCAGTTCTTCTAGTTTTCTCGATAAGGTTTGACTTCCTTTATAAACTAACATCAGTTCAATTGTTTTTGGTAACTTGAGGATTAACTAAATGCATTGTGGTCGGGTGATGATGCAGATGCGAGCTCGTCTGTCAGGAGGGCATTTCAGGATGCTTAATGAGAAGTTGTATACCTGCACGTAATGACTAATTTCTTCTATTCTTTTATTTTTCATCTTGTGTTCTTGGTTTTCACTGCTGGGCTTGTGTGTTTCTTTGTGTTTGTGCTAAATTTTGAGTCAGATTGCCCATATTGTTAAAACTGTACTTTAACTTATTAAGGCTCTCTTTTATAACCATTTGGTTTTTGAAAATTAAGTTTCTAAACACTAGTTACACCTATTTCTTTCATTTTATATTTACTTTTGACAAATGCTTTCATAATTCAAGCTAAAAAAACTGTTCTTAAAAACTTGTTTTTGTTTTTGAAATTTGACTAAGAATTCAAATATTTCCTTAAGAATGATGAAAACCATGAAAACTATTGCAAGTAAATTGTGAGTAAACAAACTTAATTTTCAGAAACTAAAAACTAAAAACCAAATAGTTATCAAATGGGGCTCAGTTTTATTAATTTATTTCATAGTCAGACCCACATTATTTGAAGTCAGTTGATCTTTTTTGTTTTTTGTTTTTGTGTTTCAGAGGGAAAGATGCGCTTAATTATTTCAAAGAAGACCAGGTTCTGTTTGATGTGGTAAGTTCTGTCTGTCTGTTCTTACTTCATAAACGTAGATTTTGTTACTATTTAAGAACTCGTTTCTTAACACAGCGCACAGAGCAGAAGTTCATCTATTTCTTCACAACAATGTGCTTTCGATAGATGAAACTTTAACATTGACTATATAATCATGAATATGAAATTTCTATACATTGATTGTTGTGGAAGTTTTAGGCAGTGAATTTCATTTACAGGGCCTCGGACTAGGGTTGACTAACGTTTTGATGGCTAGTATCATACAGGATACCAAGAGCAAATGTCGCATTGGCCTGAGCTGCCTGTGAATTTAATCATAAAATGGCTGAAAGAGCACGACCCCTCATTTATTGTGGCCGACTTTGGCTGTGGTGAGGATTAGGAAAAATATTTTGTTTTCCCCTAAACCCTTTGCTAAATATTGATCAACTTATTAGATCCTTTAAGAACATTTATTCTTATTTGTTCATTTTTCTCTTCCTTTTTTCTCCTTCAAATTGAATTACAGGGGATGCACGCCTTGCAAAGAATGTGAAGAATAAAGTTTTCTCATTTGATCTGGTTTCCAAAGATCCTTCTGTTATTGCATGTGATATGTCAAATGTAAGCACTGTATTCAAACTATTTAATATCGTAAGATGCATTGTGACATACAACTTTATTTCATGCATGTAAGTTAGCCATATTTATATTATTTTCCACTTGCCGGAGATCTTGCAGCTGTCTTACAAAGTTGCATTGTTAAGCTAAAGCTCAATTGTTACTCCTTTTTTTTTTTTTTTTTTTTTTTTAACAATTAGCAAGTTGTTTAAAAGATTTTACATTTCATTTTTCTTTTATTTTATTTTTTCATTTGGTGATATATTGGTTAGGTTCAGCCATGAGAGAATAAGTCATGGTGCTATTAGTGAATGGAGGGACATAAAGAGGATGATAACTTGTATAATACATAAATGTCAACAATTACAATCATTACTACAAACAGTTACAGTTTAGAGTAATTGGATGTATAATCTATTTTATAACACAGTTGCAGTTTTAGAATGGTATTAGCTATCAATATTGAGCAAATTTGAGGACTTGGTAAGATTGGTTGGATATTTGACGTGGCAGTGCTTTGAAACATACTTGACTTTTATCCTTTAGGTTTCATTTTGTTTGATAGGAGTCCTTTTCTTTTTTGTGGGCTTGTTTTTTTGGATGTCCTTGTATTCTTTCATTTTTTCTCGATGAAACCTTGATTTTTCATAAATATATATATATGTATGTATGTGTGTGTATGGCTTTTTGTTTTCCAATCATGTTATTGTTGCTATCATGTTCTCTCAATAATCCCCGCTATTGATGATTATAGATATGCCCATAGGAGCATTACATTATACCCATCTCTTTCATTTGTCTATTTATGAAATTCATATTAGACGCATTGGCTGTTGTCTTCAAGTAAGAAAGAAACCTCTGAACGCTGGTTAATGTTTATGTCCACTGGCAGACGCCGCTCGACTCGTCATCTGTGGATGTTGCTGTCTTTTGCCTTTCACTTATGGGAGTTAATTATGCCAGTTACTTGGCAGAAGCACAAAGAGTACTTAAACCACGGTTTGTGGGCTACTTTTGGCTCTTTATTAGTGATTGTCTTTCATTCCGCGGCTGAACTTTCTGCTTCTATATGATGCAGTGGGTGGCTTTTAATATCAGAAGTCAAAAGCAGATTTGACCCAAGCAATGGAGGAGCCGACCCTAAAAAGTTCATAAAGGCTGTTTGTGAGCTTGGTTTCGTCTCAGCAATGAAGGTATATTTATTTTCTATTATTTAGCTAGCATTTGTTTTTTCTCTTTCTTTTTCTTTTTTGCTGCTAATTTATAAGCATCATGTGCAGGACTTCTCAAATAAGATGTTTATCTTGTTATACTTCAAGAAAAAGGTTTGTAAACATTTTTTAAATGAGTTTTTAAGTTCTGAAAAAAATGCTTTTAAGCATTTAAAAAGTCATTCCAAACAGACTCTTAATTCTCGGGTTGGAATGTGAATGGTTTGTTCTGCATATTGTATTCGGGTTTAATCATTCTTTTGCCTTTTCTGTTTATGCAGGACGAGAAAACTTCTAAGGGGAAAGATGTTGATTGGCCCCAGCTAAAACCTTGTTTGTACAAACGTCGCTGAGTTTGCTTTTTTTTTTTTGTTGTGTTCAGAAAATTGCTAATAGCTTCTATATTATATAATCTTTTCAGAAATCATTCTGTAGTTCATTGATGTAGTCAAATGAAATGTTTGTCTTAGTTGAGCAATTACTGAAGTCTGAAGCTCTCTTCATCTCTTCAAAGGGATCAATTAGAAGGTTGGTTTTGAAATAGAAAATCGAATAATTTCGGTCAATTTCATCGGCTAGATCGGTTTAGAAAAGATCAACCAGTTTGTGTTTTCTTGAATGGTTCATCTTCAGTCAGGTTTCTTTATTCTCTATGTCGACATATTATCGATAATGTTGACATATTTCTTTCGTAATTTCATACCATTAATAAAATTATTTCTTATAAAAACAGAAGATAATTACATAGGTATGGTAAATTATGTCACTGGATTTCATATTAATACTGAATTTTCTGTATGTATTGGAATTACCTTATTATTATTTTGTGTTATATTATAATATATGCATTTGCCCTAGTTTGGAAAGTGCTTCTTTGTCCTAACACTTATTCTTACTTTCGTACCATGATTTGGTGATCAATTTTTAAACACATGTACCACAACAAAATAACAATGGTCTCACTCTTCTGTCGTTCTTCTATTATTAAGCAAATAATTTGAAACAACTATTTATAATTCAAATAAAATCATCCACCGTGGCATGTTCATAAAACTTTTCTGTTGACCGCTCTTCCACACTATTTACTTAAATGGTATAGAAATCGTTCTTTGTCGCCTCCATTCCTAACTTATAAAACTCACATTTAAAATCGAATTTAATATGAGTATAGTTTTCATTTATTGATTCTTTTAAGAAGGATAGGAAAGTCACACCCATTCATTTCAATACACTTCTAGAAAACACCATATTTCAATAATTTATTCTCATTTTAAATCTTTATTTTCAATTCACTCTTAACTACACACGTAACCTTTTCCCAACAACATCATGTTGGGAGTGCCATGTTGGGAGTGCGACCAAAGTCTCACATCGAAAAAATTCAAGAAAGTCATAAGCTCCAAGTACTATAAACGAGCCTATGACTTTTGTTTCTATTCATCCCAATTAGAAACACTTTATGACTTTTGTTTCTATTCATCCCAATTAGAAACACTTTAAGTTTGATGTATTATCTAGTTTTAGAATTGAACAAAAGGACGTGAATGGTGCAAATTAGCTGAGAGTGTGTTTTTGTAATTGGAGTTGGGGAGATAATTCGATGTGATTGTAACAATTTTCACATAGTGAAGTTTCTTTTTGGTGGACGGTGGTTTTTCTCTCATTTTGAAGTTTTCTATATAAATTCTTGAGTTTCTTGTTTTCTTTTAATTTCTCAGCTATTTTTGTTTATTCATGCGTTAGTAGTTAGTAGGAGGTTTTTTTTTTCTGAATACATCAATCAACCTAAAAACTAATAACGACATGAATGAGACATGCCCATCTCTTTCTTCCGCGAGTGGTTGAACTAAAAAAATTATCATAATTGAATACGGAATCTAACATTTATTTCTTCTCTCCCTCCATAATTTATTGAATAAATTTCTCATCATTCTACTACTATTCCTCACCTATCAATATTAATAATGAGATGAATGAGACATTTATAATTTAGTGTTAATGTTAAACACACCACGTCCCTTGTCTAATCAAAAATCAATGTAAATGCATCCCCCCATTTTCTCTCATCTACGGCCACCTGCAGCCCTTTAAATCATCTTATCTTCTCTTTTGAATTCCCTCTAAACAAAAACTAAGCACGTGAATCCATGTCTTAATCCACATTCCAATCCATTTTGATTTTGACCCTTTGCAGTTTGCCGCTAATACGTTTTCAAAGAAGAAGAAAATCATTTGACCAAGATTTTGGCGGAGAAATTCTTGTTTGACGATGGGAGTTCCGTTTCTCACTTCTTCATTCAATTGTCTTCCATAATTCTTCTTGCCCATTTGTCAAGCATGCCCATCTCTCTCCTTCTCCCAACGACCTTACTTTTCTAACTGTTCATTTTTTTTTTCCTTTGTTCTTATCTGTTGAAGTTGAATTTGAACCTACCAATGGTTGAAATGAATTCCCAATTGGGTGTTTTTCTAATTGTTTTATATTGATTGAGAAGTCAAACATCTGGTGGACCAAACCATTTTACTTTCTTTTGATGCACTCCAACTGTTTGAGAAAATGTCTAAACGAACTCCCCTGCAGGCGGAGGCGCTTTCTGAGATATTAATCCGTGTAGTGAAAGCTACCCAAGTATTTTCTTTCTTTTGGGTGCGTTTTTAAGATGATTCTTTCTGGACCCACTTGTAATTTTTTAAGAAATTGATCGGATTGATTAGAATTATCGCAGAATATTGCTTCATTTCTTTTTGTGTCCATCAGATTTCCTTCCCCACGTATCCGTTGCTCTGTTTCCCTCTCTGTCTTTCTCCCTTTCCTTTCAACATTTTGAGTTGTTTCTTACTGTTCTATGATACAGACCCAGTTCCTTCCGCGGCTTTTCTTTTTATCTATTGCAGAGTTTGACATGTTCCATACGTAGAGGGGACTTGAAAACACAATTTTGGGGGGGGTGAAGTTCAGTGACGATTTGGATCTTTCAGTTTTTTCCCACTGAACTTTGTTATTTGGCTGACTACCCTTTGAAATTCGTTTGTTTGTGCATTTGTTTAGCTTTTTCTTTTCTTGTTCCTTTTTCGCTTCATTTTTCTTCCCTACCAATGGAAGAGCTTTTTGAATTCCGAGCCTTTGATTTTCTCTTACAGTATCTACCAAACTGAGATAAGTCTTGGATTCTGGTCTCCCCGCGAGTTACAGAGTTGGGATCATGCAGACTCAAACATATATTTTTCATAGTTATTTTACTTCGTCAGCTTGCTGTTTGATTCAACTATTTCTCTCTCTGAAGTTCTAGCTGTGTCTTCAAAAGCTTTTTTTTTTCTTCTCATTATTATGTCTTAAAGAGTCTTGTTTAGTAAAAGAAATGGGGTCCGGTAATGAATTTTCAAAAGAGTTTGATTTGGATGCTAAGTGGCTGGTCGATCCGAAGCAAATCTTTGTTGGGCCAAGGATTGGGGAGGGCGCGCATGGAAAAGTGCATAAGGGGAAGTAAGTTATCCTAACCTTGATACTTTTCTCTTGACTTTGAATTCTTGGGTTTGAAGTTTGTTATGTTTTATTCAATTCTGATCTCTGAATTCTTGGTTTGCAATCGTTGTATTCTTTCTTTTCTTTTCTTTTTGTTCCTTTTCTATTTTGGGGTTGCGGGTGGGAGTTGGAGAATATTCTTCATTTCTCTGACTTTGATTACCGATTGAAGGACATACAATATGTATAGGCTACATTCTGATTTTCCAATTACTTTATTCATACTTGCCATAGAAAGAGGATTAAAAAGGGTCCTGTTAGAGGTGATAACAAACAGAAATTGGCTATTTATAGGGTGGAAAAAAGAAAAAAAAAAAACCTTCCTCACAAGTAAGGAGTTACTTTCTGTTTTGATTTATTTTAAAGATAGGAGCAAGGATGAAATTTTTATTCTTCTGAACGGGAGAGGTGGTTGAATGTTTTGAATTTTAAGTGTGCGTTTTATATGCTTGACATTTTGTGCTACCCTTAGTTGTTGATAGTTAATACATATCAAGTTTATGCATATTTTTAGTGGCTTATGCTGTTTAATGGCATCTTGTTACAGTGCAATTATAATTCTTTTTCACAATCCAGATACAAAGACCAAAATGTTGCTATTAAAATAATACGAAGAGGTGAAACCCCAGAAGAAATTGCAAAAGTTGAGGCACGCTTTGCCCGGGAGGTTGCTATGTTATCCAAAGTTCAGCACAAGAATCTCGCGAAGGTTGTAATTACAGTTTTTAGTTAATAACATTTAGTTTCAAAGTAATTAGATTGTTTTACTAGGAATACCTGTTGTGTAGCTCTTCTTGGCGTTTTCAGATTTCTCTCTCTTTTTGGTGCTTTTAGCAGACTTCTTCGTACCCTCATTTTACATAATGAAACTTCAGTTTCCTGAAAAACAACAAGAAAAAGTACATATGGAACTGAATGGAGTTGTATAATAACTTGTGGGATTGTGGGGTTGATTTGTCTCAGTTTATAGGTGCTTGCAAGGAGCCTATTATGGTGATAGTGACTGAGCTTCTTTCAGGCGGTACATTACGGAAGTACCTGTTGAGTATGCGGCCAAGGTGCTTGGACTTGCATGAGGCGGTTGGCTTCGCACTCGATATTGCACGTGCAATGGAATGCCTGCATTCCCATGGTATCATTCACCGTGATCTCAAACCTGGTATACTTCTATTGACAGTACGTTTAACTTTTAAGCTTAATAAATCAAAATTCTTCAGTTAATATAGAGTATAATTTACTATGGAATCCTGATTTTTTTTTTTATAAGGTACCAAACTTTCATTGAGAAAAAATGAAAGAATATAAGGATATCCAAAAAAAGAAGCCCGGAAGGAGGCCCCTTAGAGAAAAGGGGTCCAATCAAGTAATAAAATACCTATAGAATAATTACAAAAAAGCCGCGTCACCGACGCCCACAAAGAAACTTGAAATCTAATAAGGGACCAAATAGCACCAGACTCCCTTTCCGTCCCTCTAAAGGTTCTATTGTTTCTTTCCCCCCATCCCCATAAAATCGCGCAGATCCCAGCCTGCCACAAAAACTTTCCTTTCTCCCGAAAAGGCGGATGGAGAAGGAACTCCCCGATCATCTCTCTACGACGCATGTGCCTAGCAAACTGGACGCCAAACACCTCAAAGAAGAGGTTCCACACATCCAGATCTTCATGCCACCCTTCGACAAAGAATACAGCAGAAATGACCAACCAAAGAAAATTTCTTTTTCAAGAGACGGTCTAAAGTGTTAACTCTTTCGTGAATGACCAACCACACAAAAAACTGAATCTTTTTTGGAACTTTCACCTTCCAAAGAGAAGAAAAGACCGACTCGCTAATCGGGGAAGGATTAAGAAGGCTCTGAAAAAATGAGCTGCACGAAAAATCCTCAACGGGGTTAGGGGTCCAAAGACGAACATCCCTCCTACCCAGACTAAGAGTAAGCCCCCCAATTAAAGCCAGGAGAGCCACAATATCCGTCGTTTCCCTATGTAACACGGATGAGAGAATAAAAGTCAGCTGGAATTTTGTCAAGATGATTGTGCAGAATTTTATTGCCAACGCGTTCTTTTTCTGTGAGGAGTATTAGATTTGAAGGCTCACTGCATCTCATCTATAGTTAGATTTTAGATTTCCTTTTATAAGTACTGTATACTGTTTTGAGCTCCATAAATAGACAGTAACCAAATCTTGGTACTTTTAAGCAAGATCGATCGTTCTAATTCTAACAACACTGCTTTCCGTTCCCAGAGAATTTGATCTTAACTGCAGACCACAAAACTGTTAAGCTTGCCGACTTTGGTCTCGCTAGAGAAGAGTCGGTAACAGAGATGATGACAGCTGAAACCGGGACATACAGATGGATGGCTCCAGAGGTAAAATCTTGTTTAATTTATTCTTTTGTATGTCAATGTAGTTGCTTTGTGATAGTTCCTGACATCACCTTGTATACTTGGTCGCAGCTATACAGTACAGTCACTTTAAGAAATGGAGAGAAGAAGCATTACAATCACAAGGTGGATGTTTACAGCTTTGGAATTGTGTTCTGGGAGGTTGTCCAAAATAAGTTGCCTTTTGAAGGCATGTCGAATCTACAAGCAGCATATGCAGCTGCTTTTAAGGTGACTTGTTGTACTATCATTGAAATACAGAGAGTAAAATAATCGACTGTCAAACCATTTCTCTCTGAGCATGTATCTGTTGCAAAGTTGTTACTCAGAGCAACTTAACCCTGAACTGATAATTTAGAGTAGCTTGGTTTCCATTTCTTAGGTCTCTCCCTTTGAAGTTGAGAAGATGAAAATTAAAAAACATTAGGATAAATCCCTCCCTGGTAAAGCTCTGCAGCCACAGTATATATTCATTATAGAGTAGGAGCAGATGTGAATCTTTTCCTCCTTTATTTAAGTGAATTTTTTCTAACAATATTAGAGGAATCTCCCTGATATGCAAAGCAGATTTATGTTACGTGTTCTTGTTGTTTTGCCTCTTTTGAATGAATAGATCCATACATTTTGTAAATGTAAATGCATGTCTAATATCTGTAATATCTCCATCTTTTTTTTGTCCTCTTGGCTTTGTTGATACAGAATTTAAGACCGAGTGCCGAGAACTTCCCAGAGGATTTAGCCCCAGTTGTGACTTCCTGTTGGATGGAGGATCCGAATGCTCGGCCTAACTTCAGCCAAATCATACAGATGCTCTTGAAATATCTTTCCACCATTCCACAACCAGAGTATGTTACACCACCAACAACAATGCACCCGCCTGAGAATGCAGTGCTGCCACCAGAGTCTCCTGGAACAAGTTCTTTGATGGCAACCACAAGACGTGGCACCGGGGAAGTCCCGAGCAGCGAGATGGAAGAGAAACCAAGCAGTTTCTTCTCCTGTTTCACTGGTAACTGTTACTGATCCTTTCGAAAAGGAAAACAAACTTCGTATCATGGAATCGCTACAAACCGTACAACAGAAGCTAGCCGAAAAAAGTAGAAAAAACATGTGTAGCTCATCAAAAGAAAATTTGTGATTAAGATTTCATTAGTAATATCTGTTTAAGTTGATATAGAGACTTGGATCCATAAAGGGGCTTAGAGAGTGTGGAGTTGGGGTTGCTGTGATGTCAAGTGTAAGAACAAAGGATTCATCCAAATGCCTTCCTCTCACTTTCTTTATCGTTGGAGTTATTAATACTGAATGATATGATATGGCCATTTTATTTGGATTCAATTCTTGGAATGTCGTTTCATTACTTTTTTGTGAATAACTTGTTCCCAAATGCAATCGTTTGGGAACAAGTTATTCAAAAATTGAAAATGCAAAAAATCAGCGCCGTTGCCGGGGATCGAACCCGGGTCACCCGCGTGACAGGCGGGAATACTTACCACTATACTACAACGACCCAATTGAAAGTTTAAATTCAAAAGTGAATTCAAATAATTGAATAACAACTTTAGACTTGTAATTTGTAACGACTTGTCCTCGAACTTTTAATTTATAATAATTTAGTCTCTAAACTTTAGTACGTACCAATTTATGACCCTCTCATCGGGGGGCGCAAATGATCCACTTTTGTCCTTTTGCCGATGTCATCAGCATTACCAATCACGTGAAAAGTCAATTGTACCCTTCACTCAAGATTTTCGTTCTCCCTCGCGATTCTCTAAAAGCACGATTTTTTTTTTTTTTTTTCTGTAAAAAGTAAATGGTCATTGCGATTCGTAGAGTGAGAAAATTTTGATTGTTTGCGAATTGCGATAGTGAGAATCACAAATTTGGGAGGGGTGAGCGCGAGGACACTATAGACTTTTCACTTGTGGGTCAATTCGGGGTTGCACGGATACCCCTCTCCTCAAGGGGCGTAATGCCAAATGACTCAATTTTTTAAAAACACATTTTTGTTGTCCTTTTGCTGATGTCATCAGCACTACCATCGCGTGAAAAGTCAATCGTACCCTTTCGCTCGAGATTTTCGTTCTCCCTTGCGATTTTTTTCATTGCAGTTCGTAGAGAGAAAATTGTGATTGTTTGCGAATTGCGAAAAATAAAACTTGTTTTTTAAACTTGTGGGTCAAATGACATTAAGCCTCCAGAGGCGGGTCATCCGTGCAAATCCCCCAATTTAGTGCTGCAATGATTGAGCTACCGAAAAGAAATATGCATCTTATTGGTGTTAGTATAGATAGTAAGTATCAATTCTCTTTATCATTCTTATTCAGATGTGGTTGGTTACCCTCTTCAACTCATGTGTTTTACTTCCATAAAAGTTCAAAGAAAAGATTTTTTCTTAACCCAAAAAAAAAAAAAAAAAAAAAGAAAAAAAGTATCCAAAGTGTTTAAGATTAGCTTGGGGCGCAAGTATTCATGTCCCCACTGAAATTTACCAGACATTACATTTAACTCGGTTTTCGAAGCTACAATCCTTCCACCAGACACCCCAGCTTCGTCTTCCATACCTCAGCCTCGGTCCTAGCTTCGGTCAACGTTGGGCCCCACAGGCATTAACAACCCCCAACATGCTTCATTGCTTCCACTGCACTCTGTTCCGAGCCTACGGTTTGGCTTACGAGCCTCCACCGAGCCAAGGACTCAGTTTTTTCCCGCTCACACTGGCCACAGTTGGGACTTGGAATTGAACTCTTCTTTTGCCTCTCACACTCTTCACTAAGACTTAGCGTAGTCGTAGTGGACCAAAAGCCGAAGCTCCCATTTCTCTCTTCTTCTTCTTCTTCTACTCTTTCTGATCGTCTTGAGCTCAGCTCTAGGAGAAATGGCAAGGTCAGTCTACTTTTTTCGTGTAATTTCTTTGTTTTCTGTTGAGTATTCTTCCAGTTCTTACAAACCCAGATAGCAAAATGTGTGTTTTTTCTTTTAATCTTCCATTTCTTTCTTCATCGTCCTGTTTTGGATTTTTTCTCGTAGTTTGTGTTTCTGGGTCGATTGAACTATTGTGCCTAGATGATGGGTTTTGCATCATTTTCCTTAAATGTGAAGTTGATGTTAGTTACTCTTTTGTTTAATCCAGAATATGTTTCTGGAAATAAGTCTCGCTTCTTGGACTTTTCTTTTCTTTCCTTTCAATGCTTAGCTAATTTGGGGAAAACACTGATACAGAGGATGTGGTCTGTAAAGTTTGTAGCAAGCTGTTTATAATCGAGCTAGAAAGGGAAACACAAAAGAAACTACTTTTTGTTTGTATGCTATGTTCTTTCCGTTTGTTTCTTGTGAGCTTGGTGGTTGCATTTGAGAGCTTGATCATTCGCGTTAATGGCAGAGCTGAACATGCCCCACCAGCCCAACTAGAACCTTTGAGGTTAAGAAATTGGGGGAATCTCCTGTTCTCAACATTTTTGGTTAGAAGTTTCAGAAGATGTTCTGGTTTTGATCATAAATATTTTAGATTCAAATATCCTCTCATGGTTTGAGAGATGGGAATGTATGGAGTCTATTTCGATGTGTGGATTGTGCACATTGATCTCCAGCAAAATTGGTCGGAACTGATACTTTAAATCCATCTAATGTTCTGTATTCAATGCTTGCCATGGTTCGCGATACTGGACCCGAGATAGACGACCTACAGATGGATAGTTGCTTTCACTTCCTATTATTGCACTCAAAACAATCGATTTGGACCACTTTAAGAACTCAACCAATCTGATTAACGAATGTACTTCTGTGTTGATCAACATTCAATTTTTCTTTCTTCACGTTCTAGTAGTTTTCAAATATTCTATTTCTTCAGCTATTTGGACTCATTTTTTATGCTAGACTCCTGTCTTCGAATGTGAATGGTTCTCTTTGTGGTTGCTTCCTATTGCAATCTAATATAATAGATGTCCTTTTTAGATATCTAGTGACTGCATTTTAACTTTTAGCATCTCATTCTCACAGGTCTTGGATATTAGATAGCCGAACAATTGCAAGAAAAGTCAGAAACATCAGTCAATCCTCTTCCCAAGTAACTAAAGATTGTGATGCGAAACGAGAATGTCCAAACTGTCACTTTATTATTGATAACACAGATGTAAGTTTTGAACTCCATCCAGTGTTGACTGATTTTAGAAATACTTCAATTCAAGATGAACTAAAAGTTGATTCTTACATATGCAGTGATTGGCTCATTCATATTTTATGAGAAACTTGAACCTTTTGATATGCAGTTTTAGTTATTGACTCAGCTTTCAGTGAAACTTTGGAGTGTAATTTTGCATGCTACCTTTTGTGCGTGCCTTGAATGTATGGCATTGAATTGAAGCATTAGTTTGAGTGTCTTTTAATGGCATTTTCTTTGCAGGTTTCTCCTGAATGGCCTGGATTGCCTGCTGGTGTTAAGTTTGATCCAACTGATGAAGAAATAATGGATCACTTGGCAGCGAAGTGCGTCGTTGGAAACTCAAAGCCACATGCATTAATTGATGAATTCATCCCCACACTCGAAACAGATCACGGAATCTGCTACACTCATCCAGAAAATCTTCCTGGTTAGGAATTCATGTGTGTGGGTTTTATCATTTCCTATGCTGTCATCAATATCTGCTGTTTGATTCTAGCTGAAGCTGCAAAATGCAATTCTTATCTTAAACTGTATCGATGATAATTTTTACTAATTAAAGGCCAGAGTTAGTGTGAAGAAATAGTATTACTAATCTTTTTCTGGAGCTTTAGACTTGAGAGAACAAATTGCTTTGCTTAAGAATTGCACATTTTGATTGCTAAGAATAATCTTTCAGTTTACTAGTTGATTATATCCCAGTTTATAGAAAGCTAAGTGTAGTATGAATTTAGGGTATAGGGTTCTCTTATTCAGAATAATAACATTTTTATTTATTCAGGTGTTAATAAAGATGGAAATGATGTCCACTTCTTCCATAAAACAAGCAATGCATATGCCACGGGTCAAAGGAAGCGCCGCAAGATTGAAAGTGAACATAGTTCAAGCATGGAACATTTCCGCTGGCACAAGACAGGTAAGACAAAAGCTGTGATAGAAAATGGTGTTCATAAGGGATGGAAGAAGATTTTCTCTCTGTACAGAAGTTCGAAGGGAGGCTTGAAGCCCGAAAAGTCTGACTGGGTGATACATCAATATCATTTGGGAACCGAAGAAGATGAGAAGGAAGGTGAATACGTTTTGTCAAAGATTTCCTATCAGCTACCAAAGCAATCTAGCAAGAGCAATGATAATGTGCTCATTGAGGATTTTGATGCTATGCTTCATCAAACTAGTCCTAGAACTCCCAAGTCAAATCCTCCGATTCCACCTCGACCGGCAAAATCAGTTGTCTCCAATGATGTTGCTGACAATGGTCTGCCTCAATCATTTGCAAAGGTAGCTTTTCTTTTTAGAAATTATGTCACTGCATTCTTGCCTAGACTCTAAATTGTGTTCATCTGTCAAATTCTCACTTAAGTATGCTTTGTTGATTAGGAAGAAGAGTTTACTCCGGAGGCATCTCATGTTTCTTATCCTAATATTTCATTGGAGAACGATGTGGGATACCCGGCATGGTTAGCTGGAGAATCTCAGGGTATAGATGATGTTGAATTACATTACTTGGAAGACAACTTATTGTGCAATGAAGTCCTGGATTCTAGTGCTTTTCTAAGTAACAACCAACTAAATCAAATGTCTTTCCCTCTCTCCGGTAGCAACGCTTGCCATGAGATTGTGAACGGTAACGTTCCGTGTGGAATTGCAGACCTCGAGAACCTTGAATTGGACACTCCACCTGATTTTCATCTTGCTGTACGTTCACCTCTCACTTTTCCAAGTTTCAAATGCTTTCCTTTGATCTACAACTCTGACTCTGATTATTGCTTGCAGGACCTGCAGTTTGGTTCTCAAGAGAGCATTTTCGACTGGATCGACAGAATATGAAGTGAACGTTGGAGCAAAATCTCATGGCAATGGCATGTGACAATCTGGCATTTCTGCCTGAATCTTCCTCGAATTCACCATATTTCGTCGTAAAACTCTTTCCAGTCATTCGCCTTTCATTTGTGTGGGGAATGCCATGCATTTCGTCCCTTGCAAGTCGATTAAACTTCGAAACTCGCATGGCACATAACAACTTACAACCATATCTATCAGTTGTTTCACATAGTCAAGTCATCGAATCAAGAACAAACGCAACTGATCTCGTGATCAAGCTGGTTCTTGCTCAAATTTTGTGTTAAATGCACCATGAAGGTGCTTGAAGGTTACTACTTATTTTTGAGTGCCATTGATGATATGTCAGATAAGTGGCTGTGAGGGAAATGTGGAAACTGATCTACTATTTGGTATGGGATGTAATAAATATTATGTGGTAACTGGTTTATGAATGTGTAGTGGTGGTGATGCATTTTGAGAAGATGGATGCATTGACATTCATCTTTTGGCCAACTTCAATCACAATTTTGTGTAAGATATGGTAGTTGTATGGTATTTGGTCTATATTTATTTTCATTCTCCATTTTATTCATGTCGTATGTGGGGTGGAGAATCGAATCTCGGACTTCTTAGTCACTCGATCGAACATGATGCCGGTTGAGCTATGTTCATGTTGGCTATGTTTATCGGTTGGGATGTGTTTGTTTCACAAATTAGGTTTATATGATCCATTTTTTTTTAGTTCAAATACATTTTAGTTACCTTGTTGCGAGTTGTGCCACACAATTCCTATTTAATAATGTCAGTCTACCACATGAACATTAAAAAGATATATAGTTTGACAAATTATTCAATGAGGTCGCCACAATATGACTTTCTTTTAATGGTCGTCGGTTGGGATGTGTTTGTTTCACAAATTAGATTTGTGTCGTTTAAAATTAATAAGTCCCGACCATTTTCGACACATTATCCTTATTATTTTAATAGATGACTTTGGTCTAAACTCATGTAGTTAAAACACCCCACTTGTTGAACTAAAAAAGAATCATATAAATAGATAGTAGTGTTTCAATCTATTTATATGATTTTTTTTTTACCTTAATTAATATGAATTGTATTAATATTATTATTCCAACATCTTTAAATAATGAAAAATTAAACATCAAGTGGTTGTAGTTTAGTGGTGAGAATTTCACATTATGGCTGTGGAGACTTGGGCCAGCAGTCGCACTATTATTCATAGCTATCATAAATCTTTCTGTCCCATACCTTGTTGAACTAAAAAAGAATCATATAAATAGATGGTAGTGTTTTAATCTATTTATATGATTTTTTTTGTACCTTAATTAATATGAATTGTATTAATATTATTATTCCAACATTTTTAAATAATGAATGGTTAAACATCAAGTGGCTGTAGTTTAGTGGTGAGAATTCCACGTTGTGGCCGTGGAGACCTGGGCTCGAATCCCAGCAGCCACATTATTGTTAATTTATTTATTTTTCTTTATTCTCCGTCCCACACCTTATTGAACTAAATTTTTTTTTATTGTTTTTGTGGGACTATTTTAAAATAATGTAACTACTTTAAAATAATAGGGTAGTTAAATCTTATACATGAGCCAACAATTTAGTTAACTCATGTACCATGATCACGAGTTTCAGGGTAAATCTTGTACCATGTACTCGATTAACCTGACGTGCCGCAACACTTGGATACATTGTCTGCCACATGAAACTCGTGTTTGTGGTACACGAATTAGGACATAGAAGCGGAACTCGTGTGGCCCTCAAATTAGGGGGGGGGGGGGGTGTTCGATCCATACATCAAATTTGTTACATGACATGTTGGTTAGAAAATCTCACAAACGAACTCTTCCTCCGTGTTTATGCATTAAACACATTTTGAACCCCAAAACTTTAGGAAAAAGGAAGAAATATATACATATATAACCATAATTTGAGGGGCTCGATCCGCCTATGATAATTCGTGTATGATGTATACGAGTTTCATGTTCGAACTCGTGTACCATGAGTTCCATGTAATGCGTTCAAATGTTGGGGCACCTCAAGTAAATCATGTACATACCCTTCCTACGTAGCTAGCATAAATCTCTCAGTCTCACACCTTGTTGAACTAAAAAATAATCATATAAATAGATTGTAGTGTTTTAATCTATTTATATGATTTTTTTTGTACCTTAATTAATATGAATTGTATTAATATTATTATTCCAACATTTTTAAATAATGAAAGGTTAAACATCAAGTGGCTGTAGTTTAGTGGTGAGAATTCCACGTTGTGGCCGTGGAGACCTGGGCTCGAATCCCAGCAGTCACATTATTGTTAATTTATTTATTTTCCTTTATTCTCCGTCCCACACCTTGTTGAACTAAAAAAAATGTATTGTAATTATGGGGTGTGTGTTCGATCCACACATCAAATTTGTTACATGATCCGCGTATGATAATTCGTGTATGATGTATACGAGTTTCATGTTCGAACTCGTGTACCATGAGTTCCATGTAATGCGTTCAAATGTTGGGGCACCCCAAGTAGATCATGTACATACCCTTCCTTGCAACCAACACCCACAATTTTTTATGAAGTACGTGGTAAGGGTACACGAGTTACCTAAATCGGGATCCAGTATATAATTAGGGATGACAACGGGGCGGGGTTGTGGATGCCCTCCCTTCCCTGTCTCCGCCCCATTCCCCATTTCGAGGAGTTGGGGTCGGGAATCTCCGTTCGGAGATCGAGTCCACGGAAAAAAAATTCTCGTTTTTATTTTTTAATTTAAAATTAATTATTTTTTGATAAATATATTAAAATTGTTTTATGTTAAAGTTAGTATTTTTTATATATATAAATAAATTGTTAATTTATTTATTTTCCTTTATTCTCCGTCCCACACCTTGTTGAACTAAAAAAAATGTATTGTAATTATGGGGTGTGTGTGTTCGATCCACACATCAAATTTGTTACATGACATGTTGGTTAGAAAGTCTCACGAACGAACTCTTCCTCCCCGCTTATGCATTATACACATTTTGAACCCCAAAACTTTAGGGGAAAGGAAGAAAGATATACATATATAACCATAATTTGAGGGGCTCGATCCGCCTATGATAATTCATGTATGATGTATACGAGTTTCATGTTCGAACTCGTGTACCATGAGTTCCATGTAATGCATTCAAATGTTGGGGCACCCCAAGTAGATCATGTACATACCCTTCCTTGCAACCAACACCCACAATTTTTTATGAAGTACGTGGTAAGGGTACACGAGTTACCTAAATCGGGATCCATGTATATAATTAGGGATGACAACGGGGCGGGGTCGTGGATGCCCTCCCTTCCCTGTCTCCGCCCCATTCCCCGTTTCGAGGAGTTGGGGTCGGGAATCTCCGTTCGGAGATCGAGTCCACGGAAAAAAAATTATCGTTTTCATTTTTTAATTTAAAATTAATTATTTTTTGATAAATATATTAAAATTGTTTTATGTTAAAGTTAGTATTTTTTATATATATAAATAAATAATTTAAAAAACATTTATCAGTTTTATTATAAATTTTAAACAAAAAGTTATTATATTATAAAATTAAATATAAAAACTAACGAAATTAGATTATATATATATTTTGACAAAAAAAAAAAAAAAATACAGTAGCTAATTTGAAAAATTAACCAAAAAAAAATTGTCAAACCGAACATAACTCAATAATTGATCTAAGGTTATGCCCTTGACTAAGAGGTGATGAGTTTGCTTAATTGACATAAGGTTGTACCCTTACTTCATGAGTTAATCTCCACATTAATTAAAATACATTTGCAAAAAAATAAATAAATAAATAAATAAATAACATTAATAATAATACATATTATATAATTTATTAAAAAATAAATAAAAAACAGTTCGGGCGGAGTCCGATTTAAATTTTCGGTTTGGCCGCACATCCGATCAAACCCTAGATTCTTAGACCCGATTTTAGGAGAAATTTTGACATTCCTCTATATATATATATATATATATATATATTTTTTTTTGACAACATGTTGGAGTAGAGAATTAATCCCTCGTGATCGCGATAACTATATACAATCTAACTATCCTACCATTGGAAATATTTTCAAAACTATCCTATATTTTGTAGTTTTTTTTTTATTTAAATTACATTAAAAAAAAAAACATTTCGTGTGTGAGGAAGGGCAATGGAAAATGGTGGTAATATGAAAGAACGTTAAACCCTGCAGTCCAGGCTGCAACGCAAAACCCTGTTAGATCGGCGCCGGCGGTGTTTACTTATGGAGATGACTATGAGTGATTGATCTTCGTCTCTTTCATTCATCAATGTTAGCTGCTACTCGAAGACTCTGTTTCACTAGGGTTTCTACTCTCCTCCTATCCAATCGCTACAAGTATCTTCTCTCTCTCTCTCTCTCTCTCGATTGCATTTGGTTCCTGGGTAAACTGAATTTTGTTCTTTGTTTCAATCTTTTGTTTTAGTTTCAGGGCAGCTAATTTTGCACTTCGTCTCTATGGCAGTCAATTCAACTACCAATTTATTTCTATCTATTTCACTTCTTTCCTATATTTCTTCAGAACCCAAATGAATTTCATTTATTTCAGCTTTCTAGTGTTTCTTGTTAAGAAATTTATACAGCTTTAGAAAGAAAAAAAAAAACTCGTTTTCTCCTCATAGTTTATGCTTGTATTGTCTTTTCGTTCCCTTTGATGTACTGCGTTAGAAAAAATGTGTATCCATTCTGCTATTTCGAAGGTTTGGTTTTCTTTTGAATCATGATTTTAGATATGACGCTCTTTCAAAGTTGAATTTGCTTAAGAAATATATGACATTATTTACTTCATTTGTTTTGCTCTTCTTATGTACTAAGCAACCAATTGAATGCATACTTTTATTCTGTGAGTATTGTTCCTCGGCACGGATCTAAGGCATTTAGATGCAGTGGCATCCAATTTGTTCAATGCAATTTGAACAATGATTCTGATAAGATAGTTTTTTTTTCTTTTTTTTTTTTTATGTGTGCAGCAATGTCATATCATTAACAGATTTTCATTCCGAGCCCGCTTCATGCAATGTGGCCCATAGAAGCATTCGTGGTGAATATATATTGCCTTCTACATCTAAGGTTGTTGGTCCTTTCAATGGGTTGTCCCGTTGTATGTCGACATCGAAGGGAAGGAGTATGCGTAGTAAGGTGGAGAGGAGAATGAGGAAGGAGTCTGGTAAAACCTTAAGGGAGATCCGAAGAGCTAAGAAAATAAAGAAAAAGCTGATGACAGAGGAAGAAAGGCTCCTTTATAACCTCAAAAGAGTATGTCATTAGAAGTTATAATCCATGTTGCTGATTTTGATGACATATTTGCATATGTTTTTAATCTAGATGCATATTTGTGATTGAAGAGATGTATTTATGATTTATAGCCCTTTTCTGGGAAATCTGAATTTAGTTTACATATGATGTTCAATTTTAAGTTAAATGCATTACACTGCTGGCCTTGTTAATAATAACATAATTCTACACCCATTAGTTTTATTGTGTAACACACACACTTCTGAATCCTATGGATTGAATTTAAATTTGATCGGTTAGTTTGACCACATTTGTTGTATAACTTTTCACAGGCCAAGAAGAAAGTGGCATTACTTTTACAACAGCTTAAAAAGTATGAGTTACCAGAGTTGCCACCCCCTCGTCATGACCCTGAGCTCTTGACCCCGGAACAACTTCAAGCTTTTAAAAAAATAGGCTTTAGAAATAAGAATTATGTCCCAGTTGGAGTTCGTGGAGTGTTTGGAGGAGTGGTCCAGAATATGCATCTCCACTGGAAGTTTCATGAGACTGTGCAAGTGTGTTGTGATAACTTCCCCAAAGAAAAAATCAAGGAAATGGCAACCATGCTTGCAAGACTTAGCGGTGGAATTGTAGTGAATGTGCATAACGTGAAAACAATCATCATGTTTCGTGGAAGAAACTATCGTCAACCTAAAAACTTGATACCGATCAACACCCTTACTAAGAGAAAGGTGAACAATCACAGTGTTTATTCTTTCAGTTTGTTTGCTTTATTTTTAAATAAGTACTTTTTTTGGGTTTTGCATTTGTGTGGTTTATAAATTGGAGAAACAACACCCCCGCCCCCCCCCCCCCCCCCCCCCCCCCGCCCGCCCCATGAAAGAAGTATGTTAAGTGGATAAAATCTTGGAGTAACCATGCTTTATACATACTCGGACTTGGAATTTAGAGAATAAATCTGGCAAGAAATAAACTTTTGTTGTATAAAAAATGAACTTCTGTCCCTTAACTTTCTGGCAATCTTCATTGTTTTTTTTTTAAGTTTGATTTTAGTTGTCGACTTTGTTTTAGACAACTATGTTAGTTCCTTTGGTAAAAGTGACCAACTAGATTTTATTGAATAAATGATGTAGTGGTAGAACCATTAAATGATGACATATTCACATTTTTGGATTGATAGCTTGTCAAAGAAAAGATTAGGTGATTTGATAGAATCTAATGCCATGAGTATGACATCCGTTTCTTTTTCTTACTCTTTTCTTCTGTCTTTTGAAAAACTTAACTTGGATTCTTTTGGATGCTCCTTCATTGATATAGGAGTCTATCTGTCTCCTTTGTAACGTACAATTTCAAAGGAAAAACTGGTTAGTTACAAGTGTTTCCTATATCTCTGAGAAAGGAGGTTTTCTATCCATATACGAGGAAAACATAAGAAAACATTGAGGACCAAAATAAAAAAATTTAAAAAATAAGGGCGATTTTGAACTTAATCAAAAATTGAGGGAATGAAGATCATGATTAGTATGGTAGGAAAAATGAAGGCAAGAAAACAGTAGAATGACAGTTGTTTGTTGTCCTATGTAGGCATTATTCAAGGCCAGATTTGAACAAGCTCTCGACTCCCAGAAACTAAACATAAAGAAGGTAGAACAAGAGCTCAGACGTAAGGGTATAAACCCGGAGGATCCAGTTGCTATGGCCAGCATACATAGAGTAGCTTCAACGTTTTTTAACGCCATTGACAAGAAAGATGGTACCCCGTATGTCTTCTACGGTGATAAGCAGACAGTGACAGAGACCAGGCCTAACATGGAAGAAGTGGAATCTCATAGTGACAGTGACCAAGAAGAGTTAGACCGATTCATAGCTGAGATCGAGGATGCAGCAGATCAAGATTGGGTTGCTGAGGAAGCGGCAGAGAAAGAAGAGCTTAGCCAAATTAGGTATAGGAATAGAGAAGAACATGGTGGGAGATTCAGAAAATCCGATATGCGTACAAATAACAGTTCTGATGACGAGATGGAAAAGCCAAGAGTTTGGAGACAGAGAGATAGTAAGCAAAGAGTATACGATAGTGAAGAGGAAGATGATGATCATGAAAATGAGGAGGAATGGGATTCTGATGATGGTCAGAATGCTAAAAAATTTGATAGCTATAGAGATGATTCTGATGGAGCTCATGGGATCACCAAGGCGACTCGAGGAACTGGAGGGAGGCATGATTTGGCCAAAAATCAAAGTTTTAAGAGAAATGTCGAGCCCTTTGTAAGAAAAGGGATGGATACAGAAGCTTCTGAGCCTGAAAATATGCTCAGTGATCTTGAAAGTGCTATGTGGCAATCAGACGATGAGGAAGAAGATGACAGGAAAGTTTCAAGGCACGTGAATCGTGATTACAAGAGCCATGAAGATAATTTGCATCACGTCAAGAAAGATAAGAATAATAGGCTGAATGACTATGACAGTAGCATCGATGATTCTGATGAAGCTTACTATAGATTTGAACACAGAGACACTAAACAAAAGCAGGATAGAATGGGCAAACCAAAGAATAGTTACAACTATGCATCAAAAGATACTGATTCAGGAAAAGAAATGTGGGATTCAGATGATGAAGACAAATCGGGGACATCGAGACCTCAGAGATACGAGTACTGGAGTGGTAGTGACGAAGATGATTCTCGTTGAAAGAAGATAAATAAAGAGTCAAATGAATGGAATTTATGGGAAAAAAACAATGGCTGCAAACTTGGTTCAACAATCATCTTCAATTGCTTCAATGCATTGTCTGATTGTTTGTGAGAGGGAGAGATATGCAATTTTTGGTAAGTTTGCTCACAGCAGCCCCATGAAACAAACTATTTAACTGTATCTTAAATATAATTCATTTATATTTACTGCTTTTGCTCTTCATTTTTCTGTTTAAATTTTTTTGTTTATGATTGTTTTGATACTAGTAGTCCGGAAAAATGTCGCTGCAACGCTCAAAGCTTAGTTACGGTACGGTGGCGTGGTGCTAGTACTAGTAAAATTCTACCTTTTACAAGAGAAGAGGGAATGAGAAAATAGCCATAGACAGAACTGAGAGAGACCATTTAAGATCATAGAATTAAGCTAGAAATGGAGAATGTTAAGAATTCAAAACCAAAGAGAGGCAACAACAGTGCTTTAAGGATGAGATTTCTTAATCTAGTCTTGATCAGAATGTTGGAGGTTTTTGTTTGGTTTCAATGAATTTTTAATTTGCATTTCCAGCCTTGTGGTTTTATTCTTATGGATGTAAATTTTTCTTTAATATTTTACCCTCTAAATCTATTTTGGTTTTTATATGTTTGATTCTTTCAATTCCTTGTTCTTTTTTCTTACTAAAAACTTATACTCACTTTTGACGTTGGATGCAATGATTACATTAGAGATGTCCATGGGGCAGGGCGGGGTCGGGTAATGCCTTCCCTGCCCCCGTCCCCCATTTCATTACCGTCCCTGCAAAATTCACCGTTTAATTTTGCAGGGACGGGGTGGGTATTCCCCACAGAGAATTCGCGGGTAATTTTACCAGCGACTTTTTAATTTATTCTTATCCATTTTTTTAAAGTTTTGTTATTTGGTAAGTTGATTAATATTATATATATATAATTCAATAAACTTTATTGGTAAGATGTGTATTTTTTTGGAATTCTATTGGTAAGATTGTCTTTTTTAGACCAAAAAATGTCTGTGTAGTTAAAAGTATACGCGGTATGCTATTATCCGTCCCCGCTCCATTTAGCTAACGGGCCAAAAAAAAAAAATCTCCGCTCTCTGCCCCATTCTCCGTCCCATTCGGAACCGGGGCAAATGAACATCTCTAGATTACATATATGAAATTGTACATTAGGTCTTACACTTTAGAGAGATACTTTTTAAGTACAACATATTACACTTTAGAGAGATACTTTTTAAGTACAACATAAAGAGGATCAACATACCTAAACAACCTGAATATAAGTCAACAGGTTAAGTTAAACTTTTAATTTTAGTGCATTTTACTCCATCCATTCATAATCAATAAAATATTGGGTATCAAGATTTTAACTGGTGATGGCTCCATTAAAATTGATCTTCATTCTTAACAACCCACCTTGGGTCAACGGTCACCACTCAACTTGGAAGGTGATGAAGTCAACTCTTCTCATCCATACACAATCATTAGATTCTTCCTCCAAATAACATTTTTTACCCAAATAACCCACCACACTATTACACACACAAAAAAAAAAAAAAAAAAAATTGCCATATGTCATTTTCAACTCCTTCAAGTCCAAATTAATATATCTTAAATAAGCCTAGCTCAACTGTCATAGCGTAAGAATTAGTGATTAAGAGGTCAGAAATTCAATTTTTTATCTCGCATGTTGTTAAAAAAAAATATTTATACTACAAAAAAAAAAAAATAGAAAATATATATATTTTTTTTTCTTTTACATGTGTGAGTGAAGGATTGAATCTAAAATCCTTTAGTCACTCGTCGATACATTATGTCAGTTGAACTATGTTCCTGTTAGCTATATATATTATCTTTAGAATTATAGTCAATTAATATCTTTTTTGAATCATCCTATGCAAATGAATGATTATTACATAGAATAATAATTGATCGATTATTATAATCAAAGTCTTGAATTTATGTTTGTAACCATATGTTTAAAATATATTAATAATATGTTTAGAATATGGGTTACCCACTCAAAGTTTTCATTTTGTTTTTTATATATATAAAAGCAAAAAGAGAGTGGAAGTCATGAATTGGGTTATAAAGTGGGGAAGTTAAAGATAGTTGATCAGAACCCACTTTTTAGTTGCAGAAGTTGAGAAGAAGAAGATGAAGAAGTTGAATTTAGGTTTGAGAATTAGACTATTGAAGAAGCATTTTACAATTATGAGATGGTATGAGGTTGTTCAAAAGGTTTTTGGATAACTTGTAAGAGAATCAACTTTTCATCTTTTTTTTTGGGGGGGGCAGTCAATATTTAGCTATTTCAAAATACTTTAGACTTTTACCATTCAAATATTCTTCTTAGTTCAGGAGAACTTTAAGATAAAAGTATAATGTCTTAATGATTTATTAAATAAAGTTGTCAAACCAGGTTTGAATCCTCTCGCCCTTACTCGTTGTTGAACAAAAATTGAATTAAGTTCAGGCTTGTGAACTACAAAGCGAACATAACTCAACGATCTCAACTCCATTTGTTGTTGAACTAAAAAACAAAAAAGTTGAATTATGTGGGAAGCTCGTGAATTACAATTTTGTTTATGGTCTTTTGTGTTTAAAAATTGAGAAATTGTAACAGATGTCAATTTAGAGTAAAATAATTAAAAATATAGTATTTTTTTTAAAAAATTGCAAACATGTCAATTTCTATCACTGATAGTATGGTCTATCGTTGATAGTAGTCTATCACTCCAGTTTTTTTATAGAATTTTATCAGTGACGATCACTGATAGTAGTCTATCAGTGATAGTCATATATCAACGATAGAGTCTATGAGTGATAGTCACTGATTTTTTGACATATTTGCAAAATATTTTAAATTTTGCTAAATCTGCCATTATTTTGGGCCGGATTGTTGTTTGTGCAATCAGCCCTTAAAAATTATATTAATTGCCTTTCTATTTTTAATATATTTTTTTTAAAAAAAATCCTTTGTTTAGAACCCACAATTAATATTTGAACTTTAAGCCCATACACATAATAGTACATGCCAAAATAAATATAGCTCAACGATAATTGATTTGTTCAAATTCCCTACGAGTACATTAATATCTTTTGCCAATTTATTTTATGTAATTGATTCATTTTATTTTCTTTTGATACGTCGTGTCAATCCGAGTAATGGTCATCCAATAGACATGTCATGTGATTAGTTTGTTAATAATATTAACTACAAGTAGTCTCTATCTAGAATCACAATTCAAAATTCAAATTCAGAAGAAAAAAATTTAAAATTTAGAAACTAAATAGACCATTATATTTAGGCTCTTTTTAAATAATATTGTATTTTTTAAAACTTATTATAAAAATATGATAATAAATTAAATTTACTGTTTTATTTGTAAATTTAATTCGGTTGAAAATAGTTTTTTTTTTTTGAAAATATATGGGTGAAGGTTGAACCTAAGATCTCATAATCACCAATCGATACATCATGTCAGTTGAGTTATGCTATCGTTGAAAATGGTTCTAGTGGAGAAGCGACTATTTTCATAAATGTCCTAATTCTAATATTTAATTTGTAATGGGTTATGTTTGAAAGTCAATGGCACATTGTTTTGTTTCTGATCAACCTCCATCTGTTTTATTAATTATTATTAGATTACATCCTTTAAAGTTGTTGAAGGAATTTATTGGTTTAAGGAAATGTTGAATCTTCAGGATATTAATTCTCTATCTATATTATATTTTTAATTAATGTGAACCATAATAATTCAAACTAATTTTGTATTTTTTTTTTTGGTGAAAAATATTAAGTGTTCAAGTCACAATATATTAAACATCTAAGAATAAGATAAGTTTTGATTAATGTGAAAAACTTTATCAAAAATAAAATAAAAAAGTTTTAAGATTTTGATGATTATTTTATATTTAAATAGCGAATTGATTTGTCACCACCGCTAAAGAAACAAGACACTCTCTTTATTAATAAATTAAAATTTATTTCTTTTTTTTTTGCAACGGTAGTTTAATTAATGCGGGGATTGAACCCATGACCTGACCTTTTGGTCACCAGCACAACCCTATGCCAATTGAGCTATGCTCAGTTTGGCAAAATTTATTTCTTTTGTTTGAAGCTAATTGAAATTTATTTCCACTATTAATTAGTTAAAATTACACACATTTCAACTATTCCATAGTGTTTGGAAATCAATAAATCATCATGTTGAATCATAGATAATAATGTAATGATTTGTTGTAAAAGAGAACTTCAATAATGTAAGGAAAATTTATAATTGTTTTATTTATTTTCTCCCATAACCAACTTTTTAAAACTTTTCATTTTGAAAAAAAAAAAAAAAACTTTAAAAACCTTTTCAAATTTGGAATTGTTTTTTTTTTTTCTCTTCTTTTCTAAATGTGTTTGGTTGGCTAGTTATTTTCCTTTACTTTTTTCTTTGCTGGTTCTAATAAAGAACCTGTTTTTTTTAGAACAATTGAACTTTCTTTCCTAACAATCATGGACTTACTAATATTTACATAATAACTTTAAACATTTACAAAATTCTCTCTCCCGAAAAACTTTACATTTCTTTTCATATATCAATGAAAAGTTTGTATCTTTCGTATAAAAAATATATAGACAGCTTCGCTGGCAAAATTTTAAACAAATCTTTGTTTTTTTTTTTTTTTGCTAAAAGAATCTCTTTGTCCTATTCATTAGCTATTATGGCCTGGCCTGTCTGGTTTTTTTTTTCCTTTCTTTTTCACTCCTTAATATACATCTATGGTTGAATTCATTGACTTGCTTTTAAAAGCACCAAATCAAACGGAGCACAACTCAATTAGTATAAAGTTGTATCCTTGACTAAAAGATCATGGATTCAATTCATTATTTAAAAAAAAAACAATCAAAGTGAAAACAGATAAGAAAGAAGATATTTTTATCACTACTAAAACTTTAGTTGAGGATATTTTTCTTTTTTTTGGGTGAAATGGAAGATTCTTTGGTCTTTAAAGAGTTGAGTGGTGGGCACCATTATTAATGCTTAGAGGAAGAAATGTCCACATGCTTCCCACTTTCCATGTTTCATTCACAACCTCACAAGAGAGAGAAAACTCCCAACTTTCATTATAAACAACTACTTCTAAGTTCTATCTATGAACCATTTCTTAAAGAGAGACACAACTAGGGGAGTCAGTTTTTGACCAATCAACATAATTTCAAAACTATGTTTTCAAAAACTGATTAAACCAACCGAACCCGACCGAACTATTGAATCGAATTCTTTAGGTTTCAACTTGTATCCTAGGAGGGACAGGAGAAGAAGAAAAGTATGCATTTTCAGAAGTCAGACACCAAATTCCACATTAAGAGAAACAGCAAAGAAAGAAGAAGAAAACTGATATCTAAGAACATTAAACTTTTCTTTTCATTACCAGAAAAAACTATTGAGAAAAGAATAAATGAGCACTGTGACAGACAATGTTCTAAGATCAATACAGAGAGATGGGTGGAAATTACAGTGTTACCTAAGCAATACCTATAAGAGAAGCTTGGGAAATGTGATTAAACTTTGAAGAAATATTGTGGTTTGTGCCTAATAAGCCAATATAGCAATTACAACCAGTTTCCTCAGCTGCAATAATATGGAGTCTCTGCCCTCAGTTCCCATTTCAGCCTCAACTTCATTGGACACAACCTTTAATAATCTCCACATCACAGCCATCAGACTCTAGAATAAGGATCTCTTTATGTTCAACATTTACAAAGCCATTTTCTTTCTTGTTCCTTCATAATTTAGCCACTTTCTCTTTTGCAGTTACCTGGTAACAAGTATTTGAACTTCTCAGCATTGTTTAGTAGGAATGATGGGAGATGAACTGCAGAGTAAGACCGGGGGATCGGTCCCATCTTCCCGATTATCTCCCGAAACGTGTATTCTTCTGGAAGCATGTCAAATAGGTCTGCTCCTTTGCATATTTTGTCTTGAATTCTATCAGGGTTCAAGTAATGAGAAAACCTGACCCTGTCGTAATGGCTGTATGCTTTCATCTTGAATATGAACTCACTGATACGGCGGAAGCAAAAGCTACAATGCCACCCCGACTCCGATAAGATTTCATCGGATTGGCGATAATGAGCGTACCGTGTTTTACCATGCTTGTACTGATGGACAGAAGCTCTCCAGCTGTTGTCATCTGAATAAAACTCGAAGGAGTACAGGTAGTTCCTTAGTCGCAGATGGAGTATGGGCGGAGTATCGTCGCACCACCTCAAGAGGTTTATCGTGTGAGCGCTTGGGATCTCGTCGACATCAGACATGATCAACAAGTCATCATCCTGTATCCCTGCAATCCTAAGAAGTTGATCCAAAGCCAATCTTTGATACGCCTCTTCAACAAATGGATTCTCTCCTTTCTTAAACCTTCCCCCTATCATCCCATATGTAAACCGTGGCTCGACAAAGCTAAACTGTTCCCGGTTGTTTGCGAAAGCCAACGGCTTCGGGTGACCAGTGAACGTCGAGTTCGACTCGAGAAGCACAAACTGACTCACATAAGGGTACAGTTCATTCCATCTGATAGTCAGGATGTCAACTTCATTACTAAACAGAACGGCATCAAAGACTCGTCTCGGCGATTCACGCATTGTCCAACCATGAAGTTTGCAGAGAGACTCCATCGATACATTTTCATGATAGTAATGAGGGATTTCATTAAATGGCTTTGGAGGAGACTCCCATAAGGGTCTAAGGAAATAAGAGATCTTCTGGCCATGGAGATATATGAACAATATCAATAGTGGAACAGCGACAAACAGAGAAATTAGTGTCTTCAAATCCCACCCTCGAAGAATACATCGAAATCTAGAGAAGCTAAATGCACCACGAGGTCCCTGCTACAAACAAAAAACCAGAAAGATTGAACAGCGATCAAACGACATGTCGATCTAAAAGATTCAAGAGAACAATTCATTTCCAGATGCAAAAGCAAGAGGAGAATGATAAGTGGGGACGACAAGACATTGAAGGGATTCGTTTACTGAGCTGAAATCAGAACACCTAGAAAAGGAAATTTAGCTATAAATTGAAAAGGACATCAAAATTTGACTGAATCCCAAATCAATGCACACTTCGAATCAAACTATTCTATTCATAAACAGAACGAAGACGAAGAATAACAATCATTACATTACACCATTGCAGATAACTGTACCTTTCTCGCCATTAATGGGTATTTCCATTTCCTCAAGGACAAGTTCAATCAAAAGGGTTTCGAAAAAGGAAGAAAAACACCCAAGTTTTTGTATCCCAAAACGTCGAAACTCAACAGAATCCAAGAACAAGAAGAAGAAGAAAAAAAACGAGCGCAAAAGGAGAAATCGCAAACAGACCTGGCCGCAAACGTCTTCACAGATATCATCGGTCTTCTTAGAGCTGTAATACCCATCAGACATGATGAACAAAATTACTCGCAAAATTTAAGAAAATGCGGGAAAAATCCTGAAATCTCTGTGAAAACCAGATCGTAGAGAGTCGGATCAAAAATCCCCAAAGCGAAAACAAAAATTGAATGAGAAATGAAGGGTAATGAGGCTTAGTTTAAACGCTCTGTTTCATCGAGGAATCGAAATAGAGAAAATTGTAGCCGTTTGGGGGCGTTTTTGGTTTTGATGGCTCTCCGCTGTTTCACAAAATGCTAACTCTCAAATTCCAGAATTTCGGAGGTGAGAGAGAGGTCACCACAGAGATGACTGAAAGAAGGATACAAAAATGGTGCTTAACCTCAAATATTTATTTATTTCTTTTCTTTTCTTTTTTTTATCCCTCAATTTTTTTTTCTTCCAACTGAAAAAAAAAAATTAACAAAAAAACAATTTAAATCCTTAAACTTTGAAATTAATAAAATTATATCAAATTGAACATATTGAACCTATAGTTTTTTACTCACTAGTCGATACATCGTGTGTCAGTTGAACTATTCGCAATATACTAAAAATTGTATTCATTAAAACACTAAATTTTTAAAATGTATTAATTTACATTTTATTTGAGAAAACGTTAATTTAAACTCTTTTCCTAAACTTTTATAAATGAATTAATTGTATGAAAGTCTAAAAGTTTAATTGATAAATTATAAGTCTCCTTAAATGTTAAAACTAACATTTTAATAATAAAAGTAAAAGGTGTGAATTGCAGAACTCAATTGACATAAGATTGTGTTCTTGACTAACAGGTCATGGTTTCATCTTTATTTTAATTAAAATAGGATTGAAAAAAAAAAATTACTTAAAAAAAAAATATTATAAAAATTAGAATTTAATTCATACTATTATTAGTTTTATTAGTTTAGAGTTTTAATTAATATAATATAGTAAAAGTGTAAAAAATAATTCTAAGAAAAATCCCACAAATTAAAAAAAACTTTTCAACAAAAGGGAATATCTTGTGTGCGCCCACACTGTCCCTATCATATCGTCTTGATCTCTTTCTGGCCGTTGGATTGAAAACAGATGCTGATCCAATGGACAGCCAGCTTAGGGGATGTTTGGTGACCAATTATAGTTCCAGACAACGTATACAAGGAACCGTTATTTTTTTTTATTTTTTTTTTGTAAAATTAAATAATTAAAAAAGAAATTAGTTTCAATTTCAATGATTCTAAATTACATTTCACAGGCCAAAGCGAGCATAGCTCAGCTGACATATGTATGACTTGACAAGAGGTGTGTGGTTCGAATTCCCCCAATTCCAATGTACTAAAAAAAAATAAAAAAAAAATAATCCCTCAACCCCAATGTACTAAAAAAAATTACATTCCACAAAGATGGTTTAAATTGTTTAGGAAGAATTCCAAACATAATGTATATAGAGACCATTTTTTTGATATATATATATATATATATATAAATTACAATTATAATGTCATATAAGTAACTATAATTAATATGTCTTAAAATTTGAGGTTTAAATCTTTCTTACACCATTTGTTGTATTAAAAAAAAAATAAGAATTTAAAAAAAAAATGTTGAATATATCAAAGACCTATTAGAGACAAATTTAAAAATGCATGACATATTGGACATAAATTTTAAAGTTTAAGGTTCTATAAGACACCTTAAACTTGGAGGCCTATTGGTAGAGATGTCCATGGAGCGAGGCGGGGTCAGGTAATGTTTTTTCAGCTCCCGTCCCCTATTTCATTATTTGTTCCCGCGAAATTACCTGTTTAATTTCATCGAGACGGAGCGGGTATTCGAATAATTTTTTCGCGAATAATTTACTATTTTTTTTTTCTTTTATTCTTAACCAAATTTTTTTAAGTTTTATCATTGATTAAGTTGATTAATATTATATATATTGAATTCAATAAACTTTTTGCAAGATTGTTTTTCGATGAAGGTATATTTAATTCAATAAACTTTTTGCAATATGTGTTTTTTTAGATCAAGGAAGGAGTGTAGTTTTTTTTTTTTTTTTTTTTTATGAATATATATTATATTTTATATAAAAAAAATTATAAGGGCAAAAAAAATTCTCTGCTCCCCCATTTCTGGTAGGGGGAAGCTGGATAAATGGACATCACTACCTATTAGACAAAAAAAAAAAAAATTAAAACACACTTGACGAGACTTAGACTTGTAATTTGATCTTCTTGTTTTTTTAACTTTATATAAGAGTTTTTTTTAGAAAAAAAATAGTTTTCAGAGACAATTTTGAATAAGGGATATCTGGATAAAAATAAATAAACTATTTTAGTATTATTACTTTTTACTAACATTTTTTTTTACGACATGCGAGGTGGGCATTTGAACCTCTGACCTCTTAGTCAATAGTTCATCCAATAAATATATCAATTGAGCTATATTCATGTTGACATTAACATTTTTGTTGATTTTTAAATAATTTCAAAGTTGAATTACAAATTTAGTTACCGAATTTTTAATTAAAAAAATTGTATCAGGTGTCAGTTTAGGATTTTTATTTAACAACTATAGCCATTTTTATTCGTGGTAGTCACCAATCTCACAGATCAGAGTCACTTTTTATTAGTAATATTCACTAATTTTTGCCATATTTAAAAATTGTTTTATAATTTGTTATATTTGAAATTATTTTAGGCATGCTATTTATGCCACCACCCTTTTTAATTATTGCATTTATTCTGTTTTAAAATTTTAAAGATAAATTAACTATAAATATTTTTTAGTTTAACATCATGTGTGGTAGATGATTCGAACTTCTAACATCTTGGTAGATGATATATGTTTTAACACGTTAAGTATGCTCGAGTTGACAATCAATTATATTTATAAACTTTGAATTGAGATTCTATGTAATTATTAACTAAATAATAACACGACGTATATATTGGATGAACTACTGCAAAATATCATTAGGAAAAAAAGTTGGATGATTGAACAAAATATAGTGACTAGTGTAATGTATAATCTTGAACAATATATCGAATCGAACATAGATCGTATCACTTTATTTATGGGTAAACATAAGCGCCTTTTTTTTTTCTTTTCTTTTAAGAATGTAATTTCAATAAAAAAGATAAGACTTATTTTTTTTTTTATACGTGAGTGGACACAGCTTACGCGCATCTCGACTATTCTTATAGGACGGACTGCGTGACCCTACAACATTTGGTCAAAGAAATTTGTAAAAAAATTAATTCTTAAATAGATGGTCAACAAAGATTGAACTTATTTTTTTTTAAGAAGGCTTTAATAATCTCAAGGTACTAAATGGATAGAAAATCACTTGGGCTAATATGATTCATTTATTCCACAACAGTATCATTTAACCTATTTGAAAATTTTCATAATCAAAGCAGCGAAAGAAATGAAGATAACTGGGTTTTATCTATTTTTTAAAAGTATATCACGCTTATTTTAATCTTTAATTTTATGATACTCAAATATACACATATAATAATAATAATAATAATAATATAAAAAAAAAAAAAATAAAAAAAAAATATATATATAGGACTAGTTGCACAAACAACAATCAAGCCCAAAATAATTACAAATTTAACAAAGTTTAAAACCTTTTGCAAATATGACAAAAAAATTAGTGGCTATCACTGATAGACTTTATGACTATTATTGATAGACTTCTATCACTGATAATCTATCACTGACAAAATTCTATAAAAAAAACTCTATCAACGATAAATTTCTATTAGCGATAGATCATACTCTCCGTGATAGAAATTGTCATATCTGCAATTTTTTTTTAAAAATGCTATATTTTTAATTATTTAACTCTAAATTGATATCGGTTACAATTTTTATATATATATATAAAAAATATATATATATATAATTAATTATTTTTTTTTTTAATTTTTTGGTTTGTGTGGACGGAAGAAAGGAAAAACAAACAAACCAAAAACAATGAACAAAGAATATGCTCTGCCAGAAAAGAAAAGGTCAAAGAGAATATGCGTATGGTGACAAAATAAGGGGTTGTGTAGAGATAACCCTTCGGGATATTAATATTAATGTTAAATGAGTTTTTTTTACCGTCGTGGCAGGAGATTATGAGTTCAATCTTCGTATTAATTAAATACGTTGACAATTTTTTTTTTTAATTATTATGAATGTAAATTCAATATATCAATTAAATAATGATTATTATATTTTAATTTTAATTTTTTAATTTTTAGTATTGATCATTATATAATGTTGGTTGATTACACATGTATTTAAAATACTACATTGTAAATGAGGAAAGAGGAAATGTTGTAAATAAGAGGTAGGAATTTGAAAATAAAACTCACAGGCAAAGGGACACGTGTCTAACCATTTAAACTATATTCATGTTTAAATTATATTAATCGATAAACTCATTATTTTTTTTAGTACAATAAATGTAAAGTCCTAGGATTAGGAATTCAACGCATGTAATTAAACACGTTTAAAAAAAAAAAATCCATTTTTTGTCTTTCTAGATCTATTTTTGTTTTTTTAATTAATTAATTTACTTACTTATGGAAAACTTAATTAAAAGGTCACCATCATAATAATATGATATTATTGCACTACTCCCTAGAAGAAGCCGGGTAAATAGTATGTTTTGCCCACTAATCATAGAGTTTTTGTACGACCTACGAGGTGCGTAATTTTTTTTTTAACCTTTTCTTGAAATGTTATGTTTTTGGACATTTTGTCGTGATAAACAAGTGTCTTCTCCTTGTTAAAAGTCATTCATACCTTTCGCTTATTACGAGAGCATCACAGTTGTCTTCTCGTGATCGTGCTCAGTGAAGGGTACTACAGACTTTTGTACACTTGCTTATCACAAGAAGGTCAAAAAACATAAATTTTAAAAAATTTGGTTAAAAAACCTCACGCACCTCGAAAAGTGGATCATCCGTACAAAAACCCCACTAATCGTTTGACTTGGTCCGTGCTTCTTGTCTTATGATTGTGGGTCTTGTTGCGTTGTTTTTTTTTTTTTAGAATAACTCGCTGTATTAAATTAATACTTAATTATTGAATTTTATTTTTTTTAAAAGGTTAAATTACATCTTTCATTTATATATTTTTGTGTTTGTAGTGAGTTTCATTTTGGGCTGGTTGCACAAATAACAATCAGGCCCAAACTAATTGCAAATTTAGCAAACTTTAAAATGTTTTGCAAATATGGCAAAAAAACTCGTTTCTATCACTGATAGACTTTATTATATCATTGATAGACTTCTATCAGTGATAGACTATTTTCTCTGATAGACTATTATCACTGACAAAAATCTATAAAAAGCTGAGGTGATCAGCGATAGACTTCTATCAGTCATAAGATATCAGCGATAGAAATTGTTATATCCGCAAAAATTTTAAAAACATGCTATATTTGCAAACAATAAGTCTTAAATTGTCATTTACTACAATTTCCCTTTCATTTTTAATCGTTTAATAAAATTATTTGTTATATTGGTGTCATATTATATCTAATCAATTTAGAAGTCTAAGGTTCAATCACCACTCCACATGTTGTAAAAAAAAAAAAAAATCAATCTCATGCCCACTTTATAATTTATATAGCATTTTTCTACTTTTTATCTTTTTATCTATATACTTATTGTAATTAATTTTTCTTAAACGTTATATTTATATTTTAATTATTTTGTTCACTAACTAACTTTATTACCTTAAATTAAATACAACCGTTAAAAGAATGATAAAATTAAGAACTAGAGTTATAATTTATTATTATTAATGTTTTTTTAGTTGAGTTATAATTTAGTTTAAGGTAATATAAAACTCATGAACATTATGAAAAGAAGCGCAATATAATATTGCAAAGAAAAAGAGAAGCGTGAAAGTTGTCGTCTCATCTTTGCTGTTGTTTAACTTAAAAACTATTTTTCTTTTTCTTTTGCTTTTTCAAGTTACTTTTTTTTTTTTTTTTTTTTTTTTTTTTTTTTTTTTTTTTGAGATATTACCTTTTTAAATTAACTTAAAAGTATTTTCGGATTCCCTTTTAAAAAAAATATATATTTGGTTGTTAGGACATTAGTTTATTCAAAATAGAATCTACAGCAGACCACATCCCATATATACTTTCTAAACCAAAGTTATTACTAGGAACAAATAAATTTTTAACTTTGTATTATTTTTTTGCTGAAAGAAAAATTACATATGGAAAGTTTTATAATTGAGAAGTGAATATAAATAGAGTAACACTTCAGTGGTTAGTATATGGAGGAATGCTCTTTCCTTTCCCACATGCGTCGTCGTCCGATCGGTTCGGTTAAACCGAACTACGATTTTTTTTTGTCACCTTTCTTTTTTAAAAATGACATTAATTTTAAGATTAATGTTGGAATCAGTTTTGAGATATGAGATCTAAAACAATTTTGATTTCTCGTAACTTTTTTTTTTATGAATTTGTAACTCTCTCACTTATTCTTCTTCTCTGTATTTATATGGTGTTTTGACAATTTAGAAGGGTACAATTTTTTTTTCTTCATCTTCCAAAAAAAATCTAAGCAAAGTTTTTGTCTTGTTTCCAATTCCAACCCCTCTCTGGACATTCGAGCGAGGGTGTTGCGTTAACCTTAGGAGCAACCGATGACAAACGATTCACATCGCAGTCGTGTCGCAATTGCTTTCAAGACACAGTGGTATCCACGACGCAACGATCTTCTTTTTTGGTTCTGTTTTTTACAACATTTTTATCTAAAATTCTTAAAATTCATCAAATTGAACATTGGACTTAAATACATGTCTGCAAATTTGACTGTAGATTCAATTTTTACTCAATTTACTCGCTAATTCTAACATAAATGTAAACTAAAAAAAATCATAAAGCTCACTTATTCCAACAAAATTCATAGAGCTCACTTATTTCAACAGAAATTCAATTAAAAATCTGAATTAAATTTTGGTGCTGATTTTTTAGTACAATAAATAGGGTGTGAGAATTTGAACCTCCAACTCGAAAGGAGGTAGTACACATACACATATCAACTACCGATGAACTATGTTGAGTTTGGAAGTTTCACTAACGTAGGACATTAATTTTACATTTGCTAATTGGGTCGAAAAAGGAAGGGAAAATTAGAAATAGAATAAAATCAGAAGGGAAAATGAAAGTTTCGTAGATGCCAAATGGATTCAGTTGACGTAGGAATGCCACGTGTCAGATCCATAACCTAGAGTTGGCCCAGTTGAGTTTGACAGCTAATGTGGATTGTGGAATCTAAGTACTCCTCCTTTGACTTCTTCTTCACGTTTCCTTCTCACATTTCTCATCCTTAAATTTAATCTCTAATAATTAATTAATCTATTTTTTTTTTAATTAGAAATGAGAATCAGAGAATTTTAAATTATAATTCGAGAATATACTAAATATTCTCTTCATTATAAATTAAAATAACATTTATTATATTAGAAATGAGAATGAGGACATTTGAACTTTATTTCAAGTTTCAAAATTTCATTACTTTTTTTTCTTAATTATAAATTAAAATAACATGTATTATTTAAGCATTAATTTTCTTAAAAAAAAAAAAGAAAAAAAAAGTGCCCTGCAAACACCTATGTGACGTTGAATTAAATGATGCATAATTATTGGGTAGGCTAGGCTTATATTTATTTTAAAGAGGCCTAAGAATACCTTATTTCATTGTCAAAATTGCAACCATATAGACTTATCTAATACGAGAGTCATTTTCTCAATTAAATGAAACCATAAATAAATGGTATTTGAGTAAAAATAAAATCTAAAAGAAAGAAAACGAAATCTTACTATGCCATTAAAGTGGACTTGTAAACACCTTCGTACAACCTTTAAAGCTAAAAAGTGTTTTTGAATAATTAATTTTCCCAAAACTATTTTGTTCTTCATTACCCTACTATGAAAATTGAAAAAACAAATTGGTTAAAAAGAACTTTTTAAGTCTTTCACTTTTAATCAACGATTTTGTCCTTAAATTTTAGTTTATGTACTCTACATTTTGTAACAATTTAGCTCCACAAACTTTAATAAATAATAATTTAGTCTATGTACTTTAAAAATTTATAACGATATCGTCACAATAAATTAAACACTAAAGTCAAACAAGATTAAACTCTATTATATTGTAGCGATTAATAAACATGTTGTAAATTTATTGTCACAATAAATATATTTGCAGGTGCAGCAGTTTAAAAATTTGTCATTAGAGAATTGTTGCAATTGTATAAATCTGCACAATTTCAAAATTATTGCAAACGAATTGTTACGTTAAACTTTTTTTTTTTTTTTTTAAGTGAACCATAAGCTTCACTTTCTTTTTTCTTCATCTAGAAATTCGTACAATTTTCCATCCGTCATCAACAGTACGTGCGTGGGGAAGCGGCGCAGCCACGGACGACAGCAGGCGCAGCCACGGACGACAGCAGGTATAGAAGCGGGCTGGAAGGTGAATTAATTCATTTTTTTTTTTTTGTTGTTAATTAATTATAATTCTTTTTTACCTATTTTTTAGTTTTTATTTTATTTTAATTATAAATCTATTTTATAAATAAAAATACGTATAAGTACATGAACAAAAACAAATTAAACAAATTAATGATAGTTAATAAATGTAAACGATTTAGGACTTTGTAAAACTGTCATCGATTGACGACATTACAAAACTGTCATTAAGTTTCAGAAATTAAAAAAAAAAAAAAAAATCTTTATTTTTTCAAGCAAAAAATGCACCCCAAACTGAAGATGATAGTTTTTTTTTTTTTTTTTTCGTCCCTAATTTTGGCTTTCCCCATCTATCATATATTCTCATGTTTCTAGTAGTGTATAGTTTTTAACGTGAAAAATACGAGATTTCTTACATATGTAAATGGATAAAGTAATTAGGTACTGAATATGTTTATAAGCTACAAAGACTAAGGTTGTTACATAATAGAAATTTTTGAAGTGGTAGAAATTAAATTGTTACAAATTTTAAAGTATAAAGACTAAATTGTTACATATTAAAGTTTAGAGATAAATTGTTACTAAATTAAGAAAATACAGGGACTAAATCATTACAAACTGTATTTTAGAGACTAAATCGTTATTTCCATTAAAGTTAAGTACGTGTAGGTGTAGGTGTTTTTTTAGCCAAACAAATAAATGCAAAGTTTATTACTATTATTAATTAAATTATGATAAAATTAAGTTACAAAAGTATATTATATTTATAGTTATTTTATGAAATATAAATATGCGGATATTTTAATAATAGAGGCTGTCGAACTCAAAATTTTCTATATCAAACATTAATTCACAAAACATATAGTAATCAATATAATAGGTCAAAAAGAAAAAGAAAAAAGAAGAAAAAAGAGAACTCATCCGAAGAAGAAAAGAGGGGAATAAGTACAAAGAAAAAAATTGAGAGGACAATGAGTTTGGAATTGGATGATAAATGGAGTGAATGAGATTTGATAGAGAGTTTGAGAATATACAAAATAGCATCTACATATTCTACGTCTACGCAATTTGCAATTTTGTGCTGAGATGATAAATGGAGTGAATGAGATTTGATAGAGAATTTGAGAATACACAAAATAGCATCCACATATTCTACGTCTATTCTACGTCTACGCAATTTGCAATTTTGTGATGAAGATAAGTAAGAATATAACAAGTGGATAGATAAAGATATGTATAAAGAAACTTCTGGTTACAATCATAAATAATCATTAATTGATTAATTGATATGTGTTTTACTTTTTACAATACTTATGTTTAGGCAAATTAGGTCCCTCGAGTTTGGGTTTGGTATGGGTCCCCAAGATTTCAAATCCAATAATTATACCCTGATTTGTAACTAACTGGTACCTATAAAAATATTTTTTTATTATTAAATTATTAAAAAAAAAAATCCTTCTCCTCCACCTTTGGGCTCCGTTTGACATTGCGTTTGAAAGCGTTTGAAAGAGTTAAAAGTGATTAAAAATAAATCTTAACCGTTTTTTGTGTTTGGTAAAACAAATTATTTTATAATTCGTTAAAATCAATTTTGCATGACACGTTCATTTTGCACCGCTTTCAAAAGCTGTTATTTGTAGCTTTTAGATTCTCTAACAATCACTTTTTTAACAAATTTTCAAACACCACCAAATCTTATTTTATAATTTTTAAATTAATAAATCAAATACAAATATTTTTTTTAAAATAATACTTTACTATTTTTTTCTTAAAAAAATTTATACAATTTTTTATAATATGTCTATTTTAGTGATTATAGTTAAATTACAATAATTTAATACTTATTTACCCAACACGATAACCAACTTATTTAAGTCTACAGCTAAAATTTACCAAACACTAATTTGATTCATCTAACATTTTTTAAAAGCAAAGTTGGAAGCAATTATTTTAAAAGCTACCCCAATCCCAAACGGAACCTTATTCATGGGGAGAGAGAGGGGGAGAATAAGAGGGAGAATTTTTTTTTTTAACACAAATCTATTATTTATTTTTTATTTTTTTTTATGAGGAGAAGAAAAGGGGAGATGGAAGTGGGAGAGAGGGAGAGTGAGAGGAAGAGATAGAGGGGATTTTTTTTTTTTTTTTTTTTTTTTTTGAAAATGAGAAGAAGAAAGGGGGAGATGAAGGTGGGATGAAGAGGGAGAGGAAAAGGAAGAAAAAGAGGGTTTTTTTTTTTTTTAACACTGTTTAGATCTGTAATTTATTTTATTATTATTTAAACAAGGAGAAGAAAGAGAAAGAGGAAGAGGGAGAGGTAGAGAGAGAAGAGAGGGGGAGGGGGAGGGGGAGGGAGAGGGAGAGAGGAAGATGGAGAGGGAGAGAGAGGGAGACAAACAAGAAGAGGAGATGAAAACGAAGAAGAAAAAAAATAGTCGCCGACGACCGGGAGGAAGAAGATGGAAGATGGAAGACGGAGAAGGAGAATGAGAGAGAAAAAAATAAATAATAATTTTAATAATTAAAAATAAGTGTCACGTTAGCATTCGAGTTAATCGAAAATTTGACGGATGACCAAAAACGAACCAAATCCAAACCTAATTGTTGGATTTAAAATTTTGGGGACCCCAAATCCAAACCGGGAACAATCAGGATAATTTAACCTTTATGTTTTAATAAATTATTTAGATTCGAAGAAAGTAAACCTCTTCCGTAGAGGCAGGCAGGTAGTGATACCAATTCGAAGAGCATTCGTTTACTCTCTTTAGCCTTTAGGGGTCGAGAGCTGCCAGCCCTACTTGGTCTTGGTCTTTGATGAGGAAGTGGTGGCACCTATTATAGATGTAGAGAGATTTTCTGGTAAGAACTATTAGACAAGAGCTATCAAAATGTGTGGGTTGAATATAATTTTCAAGTGCCAGTAAAATCAATTTACACAAATGTCCTCTTCCCAAGTTGCTTTGTGAAATTCGAAATTAGATGACCTCTCTCCCAATTAAAGACTGAATTTAATTCTCCGATCCATTAATAGAGTGATTCACAACTCAGCAGGCCATGCTCTTAATCATGTTGGAAGTTCTTGTTGGGTGGATGACCCTCCAAAAATTGGTTGTCTCGTTTAGTGTCAATTAATGGCACGAATTAAGTCTTCATTCTACTACATTATGTAAAGGTTACGAAATTACTTAGTTTGACGTTAGGAGAGTCAAGTCAAGGGTAATAATATATTGTATATTCTTCATGCTTTTGAGTGGATGCTTAGGTAAAACCCGACATGAAATGAAGTCTTATTTAGATGATTTTTTAATTGAAAAAAAATACATTATTTGTGATATTTTGTTGCGCAATATTATGCAGTGTAAAACCGCAAGTGTACGGGTCAAGTAATAATAAAGTGTATGTGAATACAAATGTCGTCCTTTGGATTAGATTTCTAGTTCACTTAAATATCACAAATAATAACGCACGATTTTATCTAGAGAAATATGTCGCAAGCTGGATTGTAACAAGTCAAAGTAATCAAAACAATAAAATAAAGTAACGATTGAGACAAATAAGGAGAAGGGTATCTTAGAGACGTGATTTCACCGATTAGATCGACGTTTCAATGAATTAAATAGCCTAGATTAATCATGCAATTTTTCATAAGTCTAGAAGGACAAAAATAATAATTGACTTAAACGAGGACAATTACTCTCATGCAACGTTATAAAACTAACATATCTATCTAGTTTTTAATAACATGCACGACATTAAGAACTCTTCTTTAAACAACCTTTAAAAGAGTCCTAATCATCTTCATGTTAAGACTAACTTAGTCATGCAATCAAAATATAGTATAAACTATATATCATTTCACAAGCATAGATTCAGACCACAAAATTATACCATCTTTGATCAAGAGATTATAAACAATAAATATATAATTGCACGAATGGAATATAAACATTTAATCTAGACATTCAATTAATCAAAACATCAAAGCTAATGGCTACATCAATCCTTAAGACAAGAAGTTTAGCTACTCATGTTCAACATTATAAACATCTTAAACAATAAAAATCTCATTAAACAAGTGTTAGAGAAAGGAAGAATAAAACTCAATCACGTGTGACTCTTCGTTCCCGTTGTGATATCCACGATCTTCAGCTTCAAAATCTCTTTTTTCTGCTTCAATGGTCGTCTTCTTCTCTCCAAGGTATGATGAATCTAAAAAATTTGGGTTTTTGTCTCCAAAATTACCTCCTGAAGTCGGTTGGAAAACACAACTTTTTAAAATCCCTACGCCGCAGCGTCGAGACGCTAGGGACAACGTCTCGATATTGTCCAAAAATAACGTGTTTAATAGATTTGGAAAGCCAACGTCGAGACGCTAGGCACAACGTCTCGACGCTACGGACGAAACGACGCTGATGGATCTTTTCGTAGCGTCTCGACGCTACTGCTGGGAGATCATTGGCTTGAAAATGGAATTTTAGCGTCTCGACGCTCTGCCCTCAGATTTTTAGGCTTGATCTCCTTCTTCTCTTGACTTGACTTCTTCTATGATCACTCAATTGACTCATCTTTTCAATATTAATCTCCATAAAGTTCTATTTTCAAAAAAAAAAAAATCTCCATAAAGTTCTAAGTTGCTCAATTTCTACAAAACAAAGGAAAATCAACGTGAGCAACAAAACTAGCGATAAATAGGTTCTAAAGATAGCACACTTTGTGTTCTTTTATATTTTAAGTCTGAGAAATGTACTACTACAATTATATCTATATATTTGAGTTCAACAACATGTGAGATTGAGATATTCAACCTATAACTTCTTTATCAAATCAAAAGTATATGCTTGAACTATACTTAAGTTGACTACAATTACCTAGTAATTAAAGAAATAGTTCGTATAAATAATTTTATTAATGATATGTTAACCGTTCATACAATTTTTATTAATTAAATGTTCAACAACCCTCGTGTAATTTCTCAAAAAAGAAAGAAAAACAATTATGATGTAATTTGCTAAAATGAGTATAATTTAGCGGTCATATCTATTTCATCTAAAGATTGTGGGATTGCATCTCTTCCATATTCGTTACTTTATATATTTATTATTATTTTTTCAGTTTAATACCTACAATGATGATCGAACCATCAACCTTTAATTGATATCTTATCCTCCGAGCTATATCGACCGTTATTTTGTTTCCCAAAAGAAAAAGAAAAGATTTGAAAAAAATCATTCTCAAAAACCGTTTCAATACAAAAACAAAACAACTTCTATATGGGCCGCTAACGTGTTTATCTGGAGGCCCAAAATCTCAATCACAGGCCTGAGTGAGTGGGCCTTGGGCTTGTCATCCCCACGGAATTTCATCCCTTAATTCTAATTATAATTACTTAAATCCATAATATTATATTTAAAAAAGAAAAAAAAAACCAAAAAATAGGAGCTCCGAATTTCCGTTTTGGTCAAAAGGTCTCGGAGAGCTCGTGAAAGAAAGAACAATACACTCAATCGCTGTCAACCGAAAATCGCCAGACGCCGAGATCATCCACTCTGTTTCCAACTTCAGGTTCGTTCCTTTTTCTTCTAATCGGAATTCTGTTCCTTCTCCGACGGCTATTTGTGCGTTCAATTCTCTGTATCGCTGCATTTTTGTATGAATTTTCATCTCTAAGAACGATTGGTTTTAGAGCTCTCACTATTAGGGATTGCGTATTAACATTTTCAAAGCTTGGATTGGGTTCAGGGCGATCGCGCCGGCTTTTGCTTCAGATTTTTTGAGATTCTTACTCGAATATGGATTTGGTCTCTGGATACAAGGTGACCCAAAATTTCATTGGTTTTAAGGTTTAGAATGTAATGTTATGCTTGTTATATATACCTTTCTAGCATTGTGTTTTATCTGTGAGCTTAATATGCTTCAATTGTTTTCTTTTTCCTGTGTAATTGATAGCGTTGTTTGTGCAGGGTGTGGTTGGGCTTGTTTTCGGCAATGAGAATTCTGCATCCAATGAAGATAGGTAAGTAGATGTTGTATACTCCTAAACACGCCCCATTTTCTATTCTCATGCAGAAGAATCTTAATATTTACTTTTTGTTGCTTCCCATGTATATTATGGTTAATTGTGTTGCTCGTTTCCATAGATATGTTGAACGTGTATTGGATCGCATTAGCAATGGTCAGCTTGCAGACGACAGGAGAACTGCTATGGTGGAGCTTCAGTCTGTTGTAGCAGAAAGTCGTGCTGCCCAGCTAGCTTTTGGTGCAATGGGTATGTGCTTTGCCTGTCATTTAACTTTATTTATATAGACTATCTGAAATTTATAATTAAAAGATATATTTTACATGTTTTTGCAGGGTTTCCTGTGCTCATGAGTGTTTTGAAGGAGGAACGAGATGATGTTGAAATGGTTGCAGTTCTTTATCTGTTATTTGCTTCCCCTTTATTGAGGAATTAAATCTTGCTTTAGGATTCCTAGTTATTCTTTCATTCTGAATAAAAAGTATATGTTATTGCATGTTTCAAGAAGTTTTGGAACAATTTAAAGATACTATTATATGGGGTTATTCTATGCGGTGAAAACTTTAGTTGATATTATTATATATTATTAGTTTACTTAATCACTTCTGTTCTAGTTCAACTTGACCAGCTGCGGGAAGTCATTATTTTCTGTTCTTCTTTACTGAGTTTCTTTCTTGTATTATTTCCTCAACACTATCTGTCTTAGTTGGAGACCTTTTGTCATAAAACTGCCTTGTATATATTTAATCTATCATCGAATTGTATATTTTACAAAAAAAAAACCATTTTAAAGTTTTTTAGTATGCATAGTAATACGTTTCTCCATTACTTGAGTTCAGGTTCGAGGGGCCCTTGAAACTCTTGTAAGTGCATTAACTCCTATCGATCACGCAAAAGGGTCCAGGGATGAAGTCCAACCAGCTCTGATGAACTCTGATTTGCTTTCAAGGGAATCAGACAGTATCTCTCTTCTTTTGAGTCTTTTGGTCAGTAATTCCTCTTATGTTTAAATACATTTTTATTATCTATAGGTTCGGGTGTGCATTTGTGCAACTCAATACCATATCTGACCACTTTTCTCCTCCCTTCTTTGGGTTTCTTTCTGTGCTTTTGCAGTCAGAAGAGGATTTTTATGTTAGATATTATACTCTTCAACTGTTGACAGCTCTTCTTACAAATTCTCCCACGAGGTATATTTATTTACTCAGTTTGTTTATTTTATTTTGTTTCTCTTTCTTTACTTTTTATAATTCTCATGAGTTGAATCGCTGATTTTCCCCTTAAGGTTGCAGGAAGCCATTCTCAGCATTCCTCGTGGTATAACTCGACTTATGGACATGCTTATGGATCGTGAGGTATACTTTTGCTAACTAATCTATGTAAATTACATTTTATAACCCCCCCCCCCCCCCCCCCCCCCCCCCTGTTGGTACTTGTATATGCCCAGTCTCCAATACCTTTTTAAATAATTAGTTGGTTTTGAAAACAATGCTGACCTATAGTGTTATATCGACTTGGTTTTGTAATTATTCTTTGAACATTATTTTACTTGATTGGAGTCCCTTCTTATAAGTGGGGTTCCTTCCTTGGGGCTTGATTTTTTTGTATGCCCTTGTAGTCTTTCATTTATTCTAAATGAAAGCTCGATACCTTTAAAAAAAAGAAGAAAGGACAAATTAAATCAGGGACAAGATAGTGTTATATCAATTCCAAATTTAAGATTAATTTTCTTTAATCAAAACAATGGGGGCACTATTGTAAAAAAGGAATATCATATGGTGACATGGTGTGAACTCCACTATGGACTTTGGCGGAACAAGTTCAAATCTTGTGGTGGGCTACCTATCTGGATAGTAAAATCCTACAAGTTTCTCGACAACTAAATGTTGTAGAGTTACGACATTGCTTTGTGAGATCAGTTGAGATGCAAGTAAGCTGGCTGGTATACTCGTGACTTTAAAAGAGAACATATCATAGAGTGTGAGGACTTGAACTTTTCAATTAGAAGTAAAAAGTTAAACGTCTTAGACTCCATTGTTGGGAAGCATCGATGTTTTTACCTGTGGACACACTCTTTTGCTACCCATGAGTATAATAGTTTTTGTCTAATTTCCTCTCCATTGAACTGTCATCACATCTAGATCTACAGTGAAAAGTATTGAAAAGCTTAATTTCTATACCATGCGTATATTAGAATTATTCACTAAAATATTGTTATGGTTTGCCTTTTAGGTCATACGGAATGAGGCACTGCTATTGCTTACTTACTTGACCCGTGAAGCTGAGGTTTGATCTTTCTTCAGTTATATGGATTATAGTTATTTTTGTATTGAAATATCAATAGTTATAAGTATTTAGTAATGTATTCTTTTATTTATCCATTACTAGTACATTATTATGTTAAATTTTTCACATTTTGTTTTCTTTAAAGAACAATAATTTAATTTTAGACTTAAGATAGATTTTTAGTTAATCAATACTAACCATTAGCCATTGAACAAAATTTTATTTTCGAGAAAAAATGTTTTAATTCCATCCTGTCTAAGAATAATATTTTAAACTTTATGATACTACTTTTTTAATTAAAAAATGACAAACTTGTAGTTGTAATTTTAGTTTAGCTTATTTTAAATATATTTTATATATAATCATAATTATAATAATAATAACAACTTACCATAGAAATGGGAGTTAAATTGAAAAGAATGGTTAGTTTAGACTAAATAAGGTAGGATATGAGGGATTGAAAGGAAACCAATATCTTCTTACCTTAAATCTTTTTCTCATGTATAATATAGATTTAAAATTTATGTTTTATTAATTATGGTTTTGAAAGGCGACTTGGCCTTCACTGACCAATAAATCTATTGAATTTTAGGAAATTCAAAAAATCGTGGTATTTGAAGGTGCATTTGAGAAGGTTTTTAGCATCATTAAAGAGGAAGGAGGTTCTGATGGCGGTGTTGTTGTGCAGGTAGTTCATGAATAAAAAAATTCATTTTCTTAATCTATGTACCTCATGTGCATTATCACTGTTTTTTCCCCTTCCAAGATCTTTTGTAGTTGCACCCTCTTTTGCTTGGATTTTTTTTCCTTAAAAAGCCCCTCTCCTCCTCCTTTTTAAGTTTGGGAGGATGTCTTATCGTCCCCACTTGAACTTATCTTTTTTGTAGCGAGAACACCTTTCTTATTAAAAAAAGGTCTAAACCTATGTGAGGATTGGAATAGGTTGAGGAGTTTTGCTTTAATCCTTTTAAGCTTAGTTCTTGTTGTAGCTCTTATGTTACGCGGTGTTTTATTTTATCAAAAAAAAAAAAAGTTTATGTTACAACAAGGTGTTCTATACCTCAAGTTTCTTATAAAAAAATGTTACAAGATTTTTATTTTAATTATTTTTTCTCCAATATCTGGAAACTGCAAGGTTATAAAATGGGAAAAATGCCTTTTTGAGCCATTTTTGGGCCTCTTTCTCATGGGTTGGTCTGTGGGAAGTTAATGTGCTAGACACAATTTAGATTACTCTTCTGCTCATTTCCTCAGATCAAAGTTTTCAATTCAGTGTACTGATGTGTTTGACATATTCTTTTGATTTACCTATAATTTCCTGCTGATGGAAATATATTGAGTTTGTTATGGTTTTAATGAGTACTTTTATAAACAGGATTGCCTAGAATTGTTGAACAACCTTTTAAGAAAAAATGCATCAAATCTGGTGAGCGGCTTCTGTGTATTGTTATTTGTTAAAACCTTGTTTTTTGTGTATTAGTGTTTTTAAAAGGTTTTAGAATGTTATACTCAGGTATTGCTGAGGGAGACTATTGGGTTTGATCCATTAATATCAATTCTGAAGTCAAGAGGAAGCACTTACAGTTTCACACAACAAAAGGTTAGATAATTGTGCAATTGTATTGTATATCACATGAAGGCATTTTTAATATTATGTCCAAGAAGTCTTACTCTTACCAGTGCCTTTTTGGGAACATCTTGCCAGTAGACAGTAAATCTACTCAGTGCGTTGGAAACTTTAAATTTGCTAATAATGGGAGACCCCAAGGTTGATCCTGGAAAAGATGGAAATAAGCTGACTAATAAAACAACTTTGGTTCAGGTTTGCAATAGGAAACAATTACTTTATCTATGTTTTCTTAAATTGAAAAAACTGGGGTTTTCTGATGAGGATTTTCTCTTTTCCCTTACACTGTTCACAGAAAAAGGTTTTGGATCATCTTCTACTGTTAGGTGTTGAAAGCCAGTGGGCCCCTGTTCCAGTGCGTTGTGCGGTAAGACAGCTATAACATACAAACAGTAGTTATGGGATTGAAACATGTCTGATGGACTGAAACATGTCTAGAAATTAGAATATTGTTTATTCTCTAGCTCATTTGGTTTCTTGCCCCAAAGATATTGATTACTGTAGGCTTTTGCCTCTAGTTATTAAAATCTATTAGTAATGTCACAGAAAATACGTAATACATTTATTTCACTGCTATTAGACTTTTCAGGTGTCAATATTTATTTTTTAGGATAATCGCTGATGTGCAGTTTTGCATAATAAAGTTTCATCATCTTCATGAACTAAAGGCTGAAGTTTGATAGTTTCTCTCTCTTTCATGAACTTAAGCTAGATGACCTCTCTTGCTTCTTGTCGACTTTTAATTACCTGCTAGTATTCATTCTTTCTCATCAACTGGAATTTGTCCCATATAGTTGATATGATAATGATAGAAATGTTTATGATGGGATCTGCTTGCTGTAAGTTTTGGATTTAGATATTTATATTTCTGTGCAGTTATAGTTTCACGAAGCTTTTGTGCCTACAAATGTGCAAACATATAACTAGATTAAATTTACTGTGTCTGGTCCTTCAATACATTACTCAATTTGTAACTGTATCATGTATGTGATCTATGGGACAACTGTTAAAACTAAAAGACCTTTGAGATCATAAGTTCAAGTTGTAGTTATGGGATTAATTGAGATTTGTATAAGCTGGGCCAAATGCCATGGTCATCCAAAAAATAAAAAAATAAAAGAAGAATTGTTAGGTCAATGTCAATCTATTAGATGTTCAGATCTCAAATTGTCTTCTTTTATTTTATTTTACTTCAGGTTGTTTGCATTCAGCTATAGCTGTTTTTTTTTTCTTTTGATAAGGTACCGAACTTTCATTGGTTATGAGTGGATACTAGTTAACCATTCAATATATATATATTTTTGGTTATGAGTGAATACTAGTTAAACATTCAATATATATTTTTCTTGCATATTATTAGGCATTACAATGCATTGGCAATCTGATCTCTGAGCATCCTAAAAATCTTGATGCTATTGCAAGCAAACGCCTTGGAGACAATGTGCAAGAACCTGCCCTGAATTCAATTCTTAGGATCATTTTGCGGACATCAAGTACCCAAGAATTCTTTGCTGCTGATTATGTTTTTAAGTGCTTTTGTGAGGTTATTTATACCTTCAACTTTCTCCATTTTTCTTCACATAGCATATCATGGATTTTCTTTTTTTATATTTAAATTTCAGATTCTATTGTATAATTACTATTTTTAACGTGTTTTCTGAATCAGAAAAATTCTGATGGGCAAATAATGTTGGCATCCACTTTAATTCCTCAACCACAATCCATGATCCATGCACCACTTGAGGAGGATGTGAACATGTCATTTGGAAGGTTGATTTACAAATCCATCCTGCATTGTTCTTGTGGTGCTTTATTAAATGCACATTTTGTTTGGTTACTAATGTAGAAGATGAGTTGAAAATCCATGAACTTCTAGTTTAATTGTGTTAGCTGACAAACTCTACTTTTTGGTGAATGATAATATCTGAATAAGTTTTTCTTGCAGCATGCTGTTACGTAGTCTTACTTTGAGTGAAAACGATGGTGATCTAGAGGTAATGTATGTTTAAATATCAAAGAAATATTGAAACAGATGATATGATATGAGTGTCTGCATCACAAAGTATCATAATTCTCGAATGTCCCCAAGGGGACAAGTATCATGAGTTCTATAATGACAACCTGTCTAATATGATTGCAGACATGTTGCAGAGCTGCCAGTGTTCTTTCTCATGTGATTAAGAATAACAATCAGTGCAAGGAAAGGGTATGCAACTAGATGCATTTCATTCTAATGTTTTCGCTTGACAGTAAAGCATGAATGTTTGGTTTTTGTAACTACTAATCTTGCATGAAAAAGTATCTTTTTATTCTTCTCGATGAAAAATTGGTGATTGTCCATTTGTGAGGTCTTAAATTTTCTTATCTAAAATACTTTAAAACAAGAATCTCGAGAATAAAAAAGCTTAGCATGTTTTTCCCTTTACTTCTATGTGTCAGGTATTGAAAATAAAACTTGAAGCACCCATGCCTTCCTTGGGTGATCCTGAACCTCTGATGCATCGAATGGTGAAGTATTTGGCTGTTGCCTCTTCTATGAAAAATAGAAATGGGAAGTCAGCCTTGAGCAGCAACTCATATGTTCAACTATTCATATTGAAATTGCTAATCATTTGGTTGGCCGATTGCCCCCATGCAGTGCAGTGCTTCCTAGATTCACGTCCCCACCTCACATATCTGCTTGAGTTGGTTGCAGATTCATCGGTCACTGTTTCCATGAGGGGTTTAGCAGCAGTTATCTTGGGGGAGTGTGTAATCTATAATAAACTAAGTGATAGTGAGAAGGATGCTTTTACCATTGTTGATACCATTAGTCAGAAGTTTGGGCTTACATCATACTTTCTGAAGTTTGATGAGCTGCAGAAGAGCTTTCTTTTTGCCTCCAAGTCATCAGAACCACGGAAAGTGCTGACAAGGTCTACAGCTGCTAGTATGGCTGAAATGGAAGATGTTGAAGAGGATGATTCTTCTAATCAGAAAGATGAGGAGCTTCCCATTCTCTCATCTGTTTTCGATGCTCATTTTATCAACACTGTTAAGAGATTGGAAGCAGATATCAGAGAGAGCATTGTTCTGGTATGTAGTCAACCAAAGAGCAAGGTGGCTGTGGTGCCAGCAGAACTAGAGCAGAGGAAAGGGGAAACCGATGGTGAGTACATCAAGCGGCTTAAAGCATTTGTGGAGAGGCAATGCACCGAGATACAGGTAAATCATTTGCATACGATGCTTATATTCTTCGTCACTAATTCTTAAATAATTAAGAAATTTGAAATGCTGTAGTAGCATACCGCTATTATTTCTGTCGTGTTCTTGTCCAACTTTCAAGAGCAAAACTTTAGTGACTCAATTCTAGATCTACATGTTTTTTTTGATATTTTGACATCTACATAAGTAAATATAGTTAAATCTCCTATTCCACCATTATTTAGACTGAGATATGAAAGTAAATATAATCCGATCCCTCTACCTTTCATTTCTAGGAACTTCTTGGTAGAAATGCAACTTTGGCTGAGGACCTCTCTAAAACTGGAGGGAGCGACTCATCTAGTGAGCAGAGAGTAAGTGGGCCATCCAACCGAGTCCAATTAGAGAAGCTTCAAAGAGATCTTCAAGAGACATCTAAACGGCTGGAACTTCTCAAGGAAGAGAAAGTGAAAATTGAATCGGACGAATCTTTCTACCGAAACTTAGCTAGCAAGATGGAATCTGATCTTAAGAGCCTCTCCGATGCATACAACAGTCTTGAACAGGCAAACTTCCAATTAGAAAAAGAGGCAAAAGCTTTGAAGAGTGGAGGACATTCTATTGAGGCCATTAAGGCAGAAGCAAAGGAGGAAGCTCAGAAGGAAAGTGAGACTGAACTGAATGACTTGCTTGTGTGCCTCGGGCAAGAACAAAGTAGAGTGGACAGATTAAGCGCAAGGTTATTGGAGTTAGGAGAGGATGTTGATAAACTTCTTGAAGGAATTGGAGACGATGTGGGGCTGCCTGAAGATGACGACGAAGACGACGAATGATATGCTCCAGTTCCATGTGATGTTCCCATGCCTTCTTTCTCCTTATAGGTATGATTGATTGTGTTTGATTCTCCATTTGTACATTTCTTGTTGAATTGTACAGTTTGAAACTTGTCTATTATACTCATTCTGGAGTAACAGGAGGCTCAGTTTTAATTATGATTCACTTGAATCCAACTCCAAATATCAGTTGTAAACAACAGATTTTAGTTTTTCATTTAAGGGAATGTGAAATTTAACTTTCAAATTAGCAGTTGAACTGTTTTGGATGCACTGAAATGGGAAACTTATCTCCCTCTTGTCTTGTCTTGAGATGCATTTCTTTGTGCAATTATTGTTTTTTCTCTTTATTTTGCCATCAGCTTTATGAGTGACTATAACTCATACCTAGTGGTTGAGAAAATCTTATAGTTTTAATTTAGATTTCTTAGAAAATATAAATATATTTTTTTATTTTTTTAGTATGAAAGGAGATACAAACACACTAATTTTAAAATATGAATATCAATATGAAACTATATAGGTTTTGTGTTAGGTTAATTTAGAATGTATAAAATCGACAAACACACTTCTTAATTTAATTCATTATCATCCTAAATAACATATATAATTTATACTGAAATTTTATAATTGCTTACCTTTTTTTTTAATTTTATCGAAGTAATTTAAATCGAAAACTTAAATGATAATTATTTGAATTTTAAAAATATATTTGCTTTTTTTTTTTTTTTTTTTTTGTCAATAATTTACACGTTGAGCTCATGTTGTTGGTTGCTTATTTTCCTATTGTTGCTTGTTCATAATATTATTTATGTTTTAGTTATAATAGTGTAATGTTAAAAAATAACCATTATAAGTTATTGCAGTATACTTTATTTCAAAAATTAGTTATTAGAATTTGAAAACTATGTGTAATTTTAAATGTGATATTAAAATTGTGCTAGTAATTAATTTATTAAACGTTATTGATTTGGCATTGTAATATAGATAATATAACAATTTTTAGGTTGATGTTTTCATATACTTGTTATACAACGTACAATTGTTTGTGATTTTTTTTTAATGGTTTACATAGTGATATCTTTATATAATGATAATAGTTTCTCCATATTTTTAACATATAAGTGATAAACACAACTAATTATGTTATTATTTTAAATTAGGCATTAATAAGTAAATTATTAGAAGAATATATATATATATATATATTTTTTTAAATTCCCACCTCCAATGTACCTAAAAAAAATAAAAAAAAAATAAATAATGTAACAGCTTCAAATATAACTAACTCAAATTAAGTAATGAAAAATTAAAAAATACGAAGAAAAAAGAAATTAAATAATGAAAAATAGGAGGAGAAAAGATAAATACTAATAGCTTAAAAAATAAGGAAAGATAGTAAATAAAATGAATTAACACACATGATCCATCCCAGTCTCTGTTTTTTACTTTATGGCACTCTTATGGTGTGAATTGAATTTCCAAAATACTAATAACTTAAAAAACAAGGAAAGACAGTAAATAAAATGAATTAACACACATGGTCTTCATTCGATCCCAAGTCTCTATTTTTCACTTTATGACACTCTTATAGAGTGAATTGAATTTCCAAAGTAATTTGATAAGGGTGAGTTTATTCTCGATCTCTTGTTTATTGTCATTATGCAAATCGGTTTTGTACTATGTATTTGCCTTTGATTTCAATACGACAAACGTGAATAAAATAAGAGGAGACTTAAGGACGTGAATGAGAGGGAGAAGATGAAGTAAAAAATCGGTTAAGATTACAATTTTAAACGAGTTTGAAACTCATATAGGGATTGTAAAATACGGTAGTCATCCCTCCCATAAAAATACGATGGATGAAAATAAAAAAAGTTTATTAGCTATTTTTCAATTTGATTTGAGGGTCGGGAAAGAAGTTGGGATTATATTTATTATTGTTTGGTTAAAAAAAAAAAAAAAAAAAGTCTTCTTCTTTTCTTTCGCGTGTAGCCCCAACCCAACCCGCCGCCCCACGCTTTCTTCTTCTTCTCCCTCCCTCACGATTTCCCCTCTCTCAGCTGCCGCTCCTCTCCTTCTCCGATTGGCCACCACCACGCGCTTCTCTCCTCTTCAATATCCGACGACGCTACCTCAAGCGTTCGAGCAACGACGATCGCTCGGCTACGGCGGCGCGACGTTAGCGGCAGCAGACAACTCATCCTGGGCAGCGGGTAAGCGTTTACTCCTCCGACGATTTCTTGTCTTGTTTGAGTATTAACCGCTCCTTTAGAGCATGTTTGTGAGTGATTTTGGCATGACCAAAATCAATTTTTTCATTGACAAAATCACTTCCCTTTTAAATAAATATGTTTGGCAAAAGACAAAATTGATTTTAGCTAAATTTAAAATCATTTTAAATTGATTATTAAAGCATTAGTTGATAGGTGATTTTGGTTGAGGTGATGGACCGGAAATCACCACTAAAATTTGACTTCATTTTATTCAAATGTGAAAATACTAATTTATTCTTCTATTCAAGAAAAAAAATTAAACTATAGATGACGGTTAATGACCGTCATAGAAACAAATATATATCCCAAGCCATGTGAAATGTGTTAATTTGCTCTTATTCTATTAAAATGTGAAAATACCAATTGATCCTTCTATTTAATGCCCTTTCGATAATTTAGCAATTCTAAAATCAATTTTGAAACCAAACATAATTCAAAATCACTTATCATTCAATGAAAATCACTCCAATCAAACATGAAAATGATTATATGAAAAACAATTTTACAAAATTAATTATACTTAAATCACTAATCCAACAATCACTCCCAAACATACCCTTAGCTTCGTTTTTGTAGTCCAAAACATTTTATTCAGGTTCTATTAGACATCATGAGATTTCATCTTAAAACCAATTGGTGATAAGAGAAATAGTCCATATATACCAATTAGAGATAGGAGGAGTAACCCATGTATGTTATATTGTGAATGAAGTCTCTTTCATTTTTCGATGTGAGATCCTAAACAGGTTCGAGATTCAATACTCAATCTGGTTCAACGTTAGATTCACGAAACTTAATCTCTAAGCGTCAAGGATTAACATCTTCACAGTAAATTTTAGTGGGTAACGAGGGTTAAGCGTTATAATTATGAATATAAGATTTGAGGTTTGTTGAATTATCGAGCTTTATTTCACTTTTTTTACTAGCGGGAGGACATATTGAAGGAGGAGCATTGGCATTTTTTAATGTCGAGACTTGCAATTTTAAGGACTAAATTGACACAAAGATAATTTACGAGTATAAAAGTCTCAATGTTCTCCTTTTTCAGCTAAGAAACAGAGTTCGTTCTGACTTCAGAGGACTCTGTGAAGAAGAAGACGACGGCATTGAAATTCTCAAAGAAAATAGTGAAATCTTTGAGAGAGAGAGAGAGAGTAAAATGGATTCCAAAACATCGTCATCCTCCTCTTTGATTGAGCACAAAGCTTATGCCAGAGTGGGACTACTGGGAAATCCGAGCGACGTTTACTATGGTCGCACGATTTCTTTTGCTTTTTCGAATTTCTGGGCCTCCGTGCAACTCCGCCCCTCCGATGAGCTTGTCATCACTCCCCATCCCACCCACGATCTCGTGCAATTCAGATCCTTCGATCATCTGGTACGTTTTTTTTTTTCCTCACATTCTATTCATTGATGGGAATTGATCTGGTTTCATTAGGTCTGGTTAATTTCAACTAGCGATTGAAATTATTTTAGAATGTCTGTAAATTTGTGGTTTCGTTTTTTGGTGACTGATTCATAGTATCTGTTGTTATTGCAATTTCATTTATAGAGATCGAAAAAGGAAATCACAGTAATTTGTTGATGGATTGGAACTATTGAAATTTCAATCGTATGAAAGGTAAAAACTAATTTTAAACTATGATCTTGAACTTTACAGATATATCGATTGTCCAATGAAGGCTACTATGGAGGGGTGCGATTGCTTATGGCAATCTGTAAAGTTTTTTATAGTTATTGCAAAGAAAACGAGATTAATCTTCATACAAGGAATTTTACTTTGTCCTACGACACTAATATTCCTCGACAGGTATAGTACCTTGCTCGGTGATGGCTATATTACTTTTCTTTTATAATTAATGTATCTATGCGTCCTGATTGCAATATTTGTAGATTCATAATCATTTGTGGGGATTTTTGTACGGATGACCCCACCCCTCGGGTTGCGTGAGGTTTTAACCTAGTGTTTGAAAACTTATGTTTTTTGACCTTCTCTCGTGATAAGGAAATGCACAAAGTCATTCGTACCCTTCGCTTATCACGATCACGAGGAGACAACTGTGATCTCCTCGTGATAAGCGAAGGCTACGAATGAATTTGTGCACTTCCTTATCACGAGAGAAGGTAAAAAAAACATAAGTTTTCAAAAACTGGGTTAAAAAACTTTATGCACCCCGAGGGGTGGGTCATCCGTACAAAAACCCCATCATTTGTGGTCACTGAAGTTGATGCTCTTACTTGTTTTCATGCTTAGTTGGTAAAATAGCAATGCATTAAGCTTACTAAGCCTTTGGTCGTGTAGCCAATATGGATTTGCATAGTTCACATTGATCTGAAATTTGTACACCAATGCTTAACCTCATGTTCTCTTGTTGACAAATCCCAAATAACTTAAAATTATAATTTTGACATTTCAGAGCGGACTTTCAGGCTCTAGTGCTGTTGTATGTGCCGCCTTGAGTTGCTTGTTAGACTTCTTTGATGTCAGACGTCTGATTAAAGTGGAGGTCAGACCTAACCTTGTTCTTGCCGCAGAGAAAGAACTTGGCATTGTTGCTGGGCTTCAAGATCGTGTTGCGCAGGTTTATGGTGGCCTTGTTCACATGGTATAGCTCCTTAAAAATAATGATGTATCTATTATATTGAAATAATTTGATTTTTTTAATGATGTTTACTTCAATTTCGGTAGGATTTTAGCCAGGAGCAGATGGAGAAGCTTGGACATGGCATATACACAACCATGGATATTAATCTCCTCCCTCCACTCTATCTAATTTATGCTGATAATCCAAGTGATTCTGGAAAGGTTAATATTTTTCTATTTTTTTCCCCTTATAAGATATATTGTCATGAAACTGTATAACATTCAATCGAACAACAAAAATGAACCGTAACCAATCAAATCTTACTACCATGAATGGATTAACCTTAGCACTGCTGGAAATGTGATCTCCAATACTAACCACTGTCGTCCAAATGCAGGTCCACAGTACAGTACGGAAGAGGTGGCTTGATGGTGACAAATTCATTATATCATCAATGCAAGATGTTGCTTTGGTTGCAGAAGAAGGAAGGACAGTTTTACTTGAGAAGGATTATTCAAAACTTGCAGTGCTTATGAACCGCAATTTTGACCTTCGCAGGTTAGCGTTTCTGTACTCTACAAATTTAGACCAGACATTAAAACAATATATAGCTCTTAAGTACATTTTCAACTCCAAAACTATTCAAAATTTCTTGTATGTTTATATGAGAATACTTCGTGCAAGTTCTGCAATTTGGCCTACTATGCCGCTCTGAAATTAGTTGGTTGACCTAGTTGGTTATTATTTGAGATTGCCCTCCAGGATAGCATCACTCTACAATCATGGCATTTCCACAAAGTATTAGTATTCCTTTTGAAGTCTTATTTTTAAACTATGAAACTTGGCTGGTTATTGCAATAGTTTAAAAAAATTATCTTAGTTTTAGGGTGAGTTTGCAACGACTCGTGAGAGTAGTGTCTTCTGAAACACTTTTTTTGGAAAAGGCACTAATTGAGAGTGCTTTTTGTATGCTTTATAGTGGTTCTTTAAGAACACTTTTAACACTTTAACCAAGCAAGCATATCAAGGCACTTTCCGTACAACCAAAAACTATACCAACTCACATTTACATTTAGATAGGTACATGAGTTAACAATGATAGGTTGGCCTAGTTGTCAATAAAGACCTTGAGAATAATAAAGTACTTAGAGAGAATGAGTTCAAACTATGGTGGCCACTTACCTAAGATTTAATATTCTACGAGTTTTCTTGTCAACCTAATGTAGTAGGGTCAGGTGGTTGTCTCGTGAGATTAGTCGAGTGCGCGCAAACTGGCCCAGACACTCACAGATCTCGAAGAAAAAAGCATGAGTTATTTACTGCTGATTTTCCCTCCTAATTTCTGAACACCTCGCAGGAGTATGTTTGGAGACGATGTTTTAGGCGCTTTAAACATAGAAATGGTGGAAATAGCGCGAAGAATAGGTGCTGCTTCAAAGTTCACAGGCAGTGGAGGAGCTGTTGTGGTATTCTGCCCAGATGGGGCTTCACAAGTTGAGCTCCTGGAGGAAAATTGCAAGAAAGCTGGTTTTACTCTTCAACCGATTCAGGTGGTTCCTTCATGCCTAAATGAGGTTGATCTTCAGACACTCTCCACTTAGACTATGAGATGTTGAAGTGAGTTCGTTAATTTTGCTTTGCAAGGAAATATTCATGTTGAATTTTTTTTGTCGGTGAATATTTTGAGAAGTTATAGGATCTTTTTTTCTTTTTCTTTTTGTGGAGCTCATAGGAACTACTAAACTTGGTAAATTAGTTTTATACATTTTGCAATTGTTCACAGTTGCATGAACGTTCAACTAATAAATATATTCACTTTCATTTATATTCATTAATATTCAAAAGAATTTGAACTTTGAGATGGTAATTTGTGCCGACAACTTTTCAGAGTTAAAGTTCAAAATTATTATGTTATTTTTTTTATTTATTTATTCATTTAATAAGTAAAAATGAGGAAATAAAACATGTTTTTTGCTTGGAAGAAACTGGTAGTGGAATTAAGAAACATAAATAAGAAATTAGGGATTGTAACAATTTTTTTTCCCCATTTTTTTTTGTTGAAAAAAATCACTAAAATTAGTTTAGTAATAATGTTTTTCGAACGTTTCGAAAAAAAATGTCGAAAAGAAAAACAGAAAAGCTATCCACCACAATTTTTTTCACGGACTAGGAAAAGAGAATTTTTTTTTTTACTATTGTACTATTTTTGTGTCGATTTTAAACAATTTTAGAAAATTTTAATTTTAAATTGTAAATTTTAAAACATTAATCTTTTTTTATTTTTTATTTGAATTTAAAAAATTAAGGAAAATTAGAATGAGTGGCAAAATTGGTTGCCTAATATGTCACATAAATAAATAATTTGTAAATATGTTAATCTGTACTGTAGATTCTTCAAAACGATTACAAAGTATACATCCCTTTGATATTTTCATCCCTCTTTTGGAAAGTTTCGTCTGAATAGGAATAATGTCATTGTAGATTTTCCAGCAGCTTATTCGGACTTTGGGAGGCACTTGGATAGCCCAGAACCGTTTCGACTTCGCAATATCAGCCTCATGACAAGATGAAGATTCATTTTGGGCAGCCTTGTACTCCATTCCCCTTTTGTTTCCTATTTCAAATTCTCGTACTAGTCAACCTCTTGAGCTTGTCCAATGTGATCTTTGGGGACCTTCTCCTACAAACTCTACTGATGGATTTCGCTTTTATATTAGTTTTGTGGATAATTACACTCGTCTTACTCATATATATCCCCTAAAAAACAAAAGTGGAGCTCTTTCTGCCTTTATTCAATACAAAAAGCAAGTGGAGAATCTATTTGAAAACAAAATCATTGTTGAAATGTGGCTTACACTTCTTGCCCAAGCCTCTATGTCGTTGTGTCATTGGTGGGATGCCTTTATTTCCGCTGTCTATTTAATTAATCGGTTACCTAATGCCTGTGCTTGATCATCTATCACCTTAGGAGAAAGCCTTTAATAACAAAACCTGATTATAAGTTTCTTAAAGTCTTTGGGTGTGCCTGTTTCCCATGTCTTTGTCCCTATCAAACACATAAATTTCAGTTTCATAGTACTCTGTTTGTCTTCCTGGGCTATAGTGAAAGCCATAAAGGTTATAATGCTTGAGTTCAAGTGGTCGGGTGTATTATCCCGGAGTGTTCAGTTTAATGAAACTGTTTTTCCTTTCAAAAATGGATTTCTTACTTCCTCATTTTCCAACCAACTGAATCCTACAACTATAATCTCCTTTCCTAACTACTTGTTACCTTCTAATGTTAATTGTAGCAATCAATTACCATTTAGTGTTGTTGTTCTGTCACTTTTGCCTACTATCCAAAGTGAGAAATCACCATCCGCTACCCACAATGACCTGTCGTACCTACCTGTTGTCGAAAACAAACAACCATCATTGATTGCTTATATTTGTCCTCTTCAGTTACCCACGTCTGTCACCACCTCACAACTCACCCTGGGTGAACCTACAACACCATCTTCTGATTTTTCAGGTCCTTCATCGACAACGCCTCAACATGTGGCTCGAGGTACAACTGTTGATGGTTGTGATCTCATCAATTTTCCCCTCTCTGAACACTCGGTTGCTACCTCTAGTGCACCTACGACTGCTCTTGATCGTGTACATGAGCTTTCCACAGATGTCACCGATCATACTGCTGTTGGACCTCGACCTCACGAGATTGTTTCTCTTCCAACTTCACACCATATGTGTACTCGGTCTAAAAATGGTGTGGTTAAGCCAAATCCGAAGTATTCTTATCTTGCTTCAGCTGAAGGTGTTTCTCTACTTGCCATCGAACCTAGATCAGTGTCTCAGGATTTTACATCTGATCAATGACGTGAGGCCATGACTGGGGAGATGAATGCTTTGTCCAAGAATAACACATGGTCATTGGTTCCCCCGTCTGATGCATACAATCTCACTGGTAATAAATAGGTATTCAAGATCAAACGTCATCCTGATGGCAGTGTTCAGAAATATAAGGCTCGTTTAGTTGCTAAGGGATTCCATCAGCATCCGAGCATTGATTTCCATGAGACGTTTAGTCCGGTAGTTAAGTCTTCTACTATCCATATAATTTTGGCTATTGCAGTGACAAAACAGTGGGATATTAGACAACTAGACATCAACAATGCCTTTCTCAACGATCATCTTGAAGAAAATGTGTTTGTGAAACAACCAGAGAGGTTTGTAGATTCTACTCGACCCGACTATGTTTGCAAGCTCAATCGCGCTTTGTATGGTTTAAAACAGGCTCCACGGGCGTGGTTTGATAGACTTCGTTCAACTCTTTCTCAGTGGGGTTTTCAAAATTCTCGAGCAGACAACTCTCTATTTTTTTTATCTCTACGTATGTTGATATTATTCTGGTACAGTTTTATGTTGAGGATATCCTTGTGACAGGCACGAGCGTTGCTTTAATTAACAAGTTTGTTGTTGCATTGAATAACACCTTTGCCTTGAAAGACATGGGTGATCTACACTATTATCTTGGTGTTGAAGTTCATCGCACCGATACAAGGATGCATCTTACACAGACTAAATATATCCTCGATCTCCTTGATCGTGTGGGTCTTGCTCACATAAAGCCTTCACCCACACCGACGGTTACTAGCAAACACTTGCTTCTTTATGATGGTGATCCAATGGAAAACTCAACTTTATATCGCAGTGTTTTGGGTGCACTTCAGTATCTCACTCACACTCGACCCGACATTGCCTTTATTGTGAATAAGCTCAGTCAGTTCCTTCAAAATCCAACCTTTACTCATTGGCAGGTTGTTAAGCGGGTGCTTTGGTATCTTAAGGGAACGTCTCATTATGGTTTGTTTTTTCAAAAATCTGATAGTGTATCTCTTGTTGCTTACACTGATGCAGATTGGGCGTGTAGTATCGATGATCGCAAGTCGATTGTTGCGCATTGTATCTTTCTTGGTTCCTCACTTGTCTCTTAGGCCTCGAAGAAACAACATGTCGTTGCTCGCTCGAGCACTGAATCTGAGTATCGGTCCCTTGCTCACACTGCAGCTGAGCTAACCTGGCTCCAGTCCCTTTTGTCTGAGATTGACTTCAATTCCTCTAAGATACTCGTTGTGTGGTGTGATAATGTCAGTGCTCTTTCTCTTGCTGCTAATCATGTCTTCCATTCTCGCAGTAAACATGTGGAACTTGATATTCATTTTGTTCGAGATAAAGTTCTTGCTAAGCAACTTGATGTTCGATATGTGCCCTCACTCCAACAGTTGGTTGATGGTCTGACAAAGCCATTGTCGGAATCCTAATTCTGCTTGCTGCGCTCCAAACTCGGTGTGGTCCCATCACCCTCTCGTTTGAGGGGGATGTTAGAACATGATGTTCAACTGATATTTCTAAGTTATATCCTACGATGTCGTTTTGGGTATTTGTTCTAAAATAGTCTTTAGTTAAATATTGGTTGTGATTCTCTCTACGTATTTATTAGGTGTCACTCAACCATTGGTTGAAGTTGTTATGTTCGGTACTATAAATACCACCCTCTTCTAATGAATAATATATAGAGTGTTTTAACCTAAGTCTTTGTTCTCCCGACCCTTCATTCCCCTTTTTGTTTACTCTGATCTTTGTTTGTTTTTCACTGTGTTTAATTATGTTATTTATATTCCTCGGTTTGATTGAGTTTAGTTTTTGGTTGGGTTTTTCAAATGAAAACCGAACCGAACCGAAAACTCTCGATTTTCTGTAAATTCAAGCCGACTTGTCCATTATTTTGCTAAACAATCGAATCAATCCATTGGATCGGTTTGGTTTGTGTTTCAATTCTCTCATTTTTTTTTTTTTTTTGTATCACCTCTAGTTAGTATCTACTTTTACTCATAAACTTTCAATTTTATTAAATTGGACTCCAAACTTAGTTAAGTGTTGCAATTTTTATTCTCCCATAAGTTTTTGTTTTAAAATTTCATTAAGAAAAAAGTATTCTAATATGTTTTTAATGAATTTAAAAACATATGAAACTACATTAGAGCGAATTTTTGTTAAAATATTCAAAATGTATGCAATTCATAGTCTCGCTCGCTCGCTCGCTCGCTCAGTCATCTAACAACTCTTCAATGGCGAAGTCAGCTTCTCTAATTCATGCTTCCCATTTCTTGATTCGCTCTACACTCATGGCTTCTTCCAAATCACTCACTCTCTTCCTTCTCCCCAGATTCCGCCATTCCTTCTCTCCCTTATCGCTCCGCCGATTCTCCACCACTTCCACCTCATACCCTCTCCAATACGATTTGATCATCAACCGCCCGTCTTATCCTCCTCCGCCGCCCCGACGAACACCCGCCAGAATCAGCTCCGACCACTCTCCCGAGCTCGACTCCTCCGAGGATCCCGTTTCCGAATTGGGTTTCGAGAGCTGGGTGGATCAGAAGCTTATATCCGAGAGCGAAGAATCAGTGTCCGGTAAGGAAGCCGTGGTCATGGACAAGTCTATGAGGAAATATTACAACAAGAGAAGGAAGAGGATGTATGGGTCGGATTCTGATGAAGAAATGAGGAAACAGGATGAGGGATTTGTGGAATTGAAGCCTGATGTAGTTGAGTTTAACACATTGCATAAGAGAGAGGAGGAATTGTACTTCTATGACACTTTTGCGTATCCGTGGGAGAAGGATAAGCATTACAAAATGGTTTATCAGTTGGAGAAAAAGTATTTTCCTGAGGAAGGTCTTGATAAGGCTTTTCTGGGACCTGGAGAATCAAATGTGGAAGTGAATGGACAGACAAAGGGAAGGAAGAAAGTGGAGGTTTCAAATGGCATGGATAACAAAGGATTGGATTTCTTTGATGAGGGGAAACCAGAACAGGATAATAAAGGGTCTGTGAAAGATGTGGCAGAGAAGAAGGTGGAGGAGTTCTTTAAGTGTTTGAAGAAAGTTCCTGCTAAAGATTCTGAAATTGGTCAAACGGAGCCATATCTTTTGACAAGGCATACAGAGCTCCCTGCCAAATGGGATAGTCCTTGTGGGACAGTGGTTTTGCTGAACAAACCTAAAGGTCAGTCTATGGTTTCTGCAGACCACTGATTTGATATCATTGTGAAAGTTTGAAACGAAACTTTTTTCATTGATGTAATGAAAAGAGACTAATGCTTAAAGTGATATCGTGGTGAAAGCTTTGTATAGATTCACATGTCTTCTAATATGCATTGTTTATGTTAGAAGTAAATTTCTCAGCTTTTTTCTTTTTGACGTTTAAAGAGAACAATATGATTATTGAATTTAGGGTGGACTTCATTTACTGTATGTGGAAAACTTCGGCGCCTAGTCAAAGTGAAAAAGGTGCATTTTAGCTGTTTCATTTGCATAGACTAAAATATTTGATTATCTGAGCTCCTCTGACTACTTTGTTTTCCACTTATATATGCATTGATAGGTAGGTCATGCAGGTACTCTTGATCCTATGGCTACTGGTTTGTTGATAGTGTGTGTTGGTAAAGCGACTAAGTTGGTAGACAGGTGACGATTAAGTTAGCTATGTTATTGCTATTATGTTTTTCATTCCCCCCCAAGGCAAAGCTAAATAGATTTCCAAATCACTTGCACTAACATTGATGAAATAGGAAGAGTAATTACAGAAAACCTTAGGCATGCAACTTTTCTGAGAGGTGGCATGTTTATCTTTTAGATATCAAGGTATGATTAAGGGCTACAGTGGAGTTTTCCGTTTAGGAGAGGCTACTTCGACTTGGGATGCTGATTCACCGGTGTGTTGATCTTATCTTTTAAGTCAATTATGGTTTCTTGTTCTTAACTGATATGTATTTCTGTACTATATCTCTGCTGTGTTCTTGTAGGAAATATTATGCATCTCTTTACTATACCTGCTGTTAATGGATCTGTCAGAGGAATCATTATTGTCCATTTAAGTTTTAAGGAAGAAGATTCATGATTCTATATTAACTCATCAAACATTTTCCACTTTTTGTGGGGAAATTTGGCTAGTTCCTCCCATGTTATTTGTATATCATCCAAATTAGAATACTCGTGCCAATTATGATGCAGGTAATTCAGCGAGAGCCCTGGGAGCACATCAAAGATGATGACATCAAAAAAGCTGCTGCCTCTTTTTGTGGGGAAATTTGGCAAGTTCCTCCCATGTTTTCTGCCATTAAAGTAAGCACTTCTTCTTTCTATAGGAAGCAACAATGTTGTTAAAAAATGCATGACTCATATCATATCAGTATGGAATCAGTACAAGTCGGATGGGGGGAATAAAAAATGGTGAAAAAAAAAGCTTTTATTTCAATATGTTGAAATTCAACTGTGTGAATCATAAAACAAAATTGTATTTGATTACAACTTTCTACCTTGGTTTTAGGTTGGAGGTGAGAAGATGTATGAGAAAGCAAGAAGGGGAGAAAGTATTGAGCTTTCCCCGAGAAGGATATCAATTTTCAAATTTGATATTGAACGTAGTTTAGATGATCGGTAAGTTCACTTACAAAGTACTTATGTTGCATCATATCTGTAATTTGTGGCTAGGCCATATGCAAATGCATCGAGCTTCTTGAAGATGTCCAATTGGTAATAGAAAGAAACTTGTCTAGCTAAAATTGTGGCATTTAGCAACTTTCATATACCGCTAGATCATTAGGTGGCATGGATTTAGAAACTTCTGTTTTGATGAGAATCCAATTTTCTTGTAGAAAGATGAAAGTAATAAAAGAGTGGTCATATAGAAACACAGGCCAAAAACAACATAAGGAGTCTTGAAAGAGTTACAGGAAAAGACCCCACTTTCAAGTGTTTAAACATGAAGGAAAATCACAAATGGTCCAATTTTTCAAATGCATCGTGCTAAAATTGTTGTTTGTTGCACTAACATGAATCAACTTCTAAATTTTGTGAAATATGTTTTCTTTTGAAGATTTTAATGTGTACTGGTTGACTGGACTTGCAACAGGCAAAATTTGATTTTTCGAGTAACATGCTCTAAAGGAACATACATTCGGTCACTTTGTGCGGATCTTGGGAAAGTTCTTGGCAGGTATTCATTTTCCCCCTTGCAATGGACCTTCATTTCTGTACCTTCTTTTACCCTTTATTATCGAGAAATGCTTCAAAGAGAAGCTGTGGTTGTGTCAAGCTTCTGGTTCATTTTGTTCCTCTCTAGTTTAATGTTCCTTTCTAGTTTAATGTTCACGTCATATTCTTTTCTCTTGCAGTTGTGCCCATCTAACTGCTCTCCGAAGGGATTCAATAGGTCAGTTCAAGATTTTGCCTTTATTTTATTTTTTATTTAATTATATTGGCTCAATGCTCAAATTTTATGGGAAAGTCTCATTGAGATTGTAAAGGGTGCTGTCTTCTTGGGTATATCTCTAACAAGTTCCAAAAAAAAAAAACACTTTAACATCAAAGTATCACCTTTTAAGTTCTTATACAAAGTATTGGCACTGGCAGTAGTTGAATTTAATATCCAAGACAATGTGATATTGACATTAGCCTCCCATTTCAGGGCAATATCTAGCAGATGATGCCTGGGAATTCAAAGAGTTGGAAGATGCGATTACCAAAGGTTATTTTTAGCTTCGAGGATCCGAACATTTGGGGGTTATCGTTCATTGAGGGTCGATACATTTCTCATGAGTCATGTGGCTTTTGCACCATCTTCTGATAGAAAAAGACATACAGAAGGCCATGGGAGAAAATGAAAGGATAACGGGGATGAGCAGTCTGTGTTGGTATGTATTTAGGGGGAAAGAGTTGTTGGACATAGAGAAAATAATGAGGTAATTTTATACTGTTGTGTTTGTTTTTTTTTTTTTTTGAAAAAATGATTAACTATTTATTTACATAATAGTTAATCTTTTTGTTACTCAAGCACGTTTAGAAAAGGATGGTTTATGATAATGTCATATATTCATTGTACAATTAATAAGTGATTTGTTGTGAGGAGACTGTAGATGACTTCCTGAATTAATGAAAGAACATTATCACCATTCTTAAGTAGAAGTGAGCTTATTTTAATTCTGAATATCATATGGGAATTGTATTATGTTATTTTAGATTCCATTATTATGATGTTGGAACAGCTTCAAATAATCTATCTGATTCGAAAAGCTTATGGTGATATTTTCTTTTCGAAAAATGTATCGCATATGATACATAATAGCGTTTTTTTTATTGATTTTTACTTTTCGATATCTACTTTTTGTATTTATATAGCAGTAAAAATTAGGCTAAATTATAAAAAAATACTCCTAAGTTTTGTATTTGGGTAAAAAATATTCATTCTTTCAAATACCTTTCATAAACATTTGAAAGAATGTGAATATTTTTAAAACAAATGAGTTTAGAATATAGATTCGAACTTATAACTTTTCTCTTTCTCGAGTACAACAAATGTGGGATTTGAACATTTGACCTCAAAGGAAGGAGAACATGTCAATTATCACTAAATTATGTTCATTTTGACTTCGAACCTCTAATATTTTAGTTGAGAATATGTGCCTGAACTAGTTAAACTATGCGTAGGTTGACAAGATTACTTTTTTTTTTTTTTAATGATACCACTCGGGTTTAAGGTTTAGGGTCTAATGTAAAATGTAAAATGCATTACTATCTAAAAGTGTGTATTTGGTTTGGATTCCTGAGTGTTTATTTTTTGAAAAAACATCATTTTAGAACAAATTGAGGTATTTGGCCACCCCAAAATGATTTATTTGAGAATGAGTTTTGGAAATAAATCATTTTGAGTGAACCACTTAATATTAACTTTTACAAAAAACAATATTTTTTTGGTGTTTAATTGAGAAACCTACCTAATTTTCATAATGTATTAAAGTTACCAAAATATCCTCACACTATTCCTTTAAATTTTTTCCACCCATGATTGTTGTCGGCCATCTCTGGCCACCACCACCACTCTTCGGCCACATTCGCCGATCTCCGGCGACACCTCCGGCCGGCCACCAACGACACCTACGGTCGATCTCCGACGACGACTTCCAGCGAAACTTTGGTCGATTTTTGACGACGCCTCCGACGACAACCATCCTGGCGACCTTCGACGAAACTCCAGCCGATCTCCGACAACTAACGCCGACCACCACCACTTTTATCCCGTTACCGACCATCGGCAATAGTAAACGTCAGTCGTAATTTTTAAAATACAATTTTAAACTTATTAATTCATATTGTTTATTAATAGTAGTCCTTTATAGTAATTTGACATGGAGAGAAACATTTTTGGTGTAGGTTAAACCAAACAAACTTGCGTATAACAACACTCTTGAGAAAATGTAATCAAACATATGAGTGTTTTAATTATAAACATTTCTAGAAAAAATGTTTTAAAAAAAATGCATTCTTTGAAAAACATTTTTTTTAGTAGTCAATCCAAACACACCAAAGTCACATTGACAAGATTACTTTTTAATTTATATATATATATATATATATATATTTTTCTTTCTTTATCTCTAATGTAGGTATCATTTGCCAACATGAACATAGTTCAACCGACATATTGTATGACTTAGTGACCAAGACGTCACAGTTCAATCTCACACCCCGCATGATGTCAAAGAAAAATATGGTATTATTTTTCAATCATCTATTTTTTCAACCAAAAGAAGTTTCATATTTTATATTTTATAAAATAAAATTTTCAATCAAGTATTTATTAGGTTAAATTACAACTTTATCAGTAAATTTTTAATTTTGTGTCTATTTGGTTTATGAACTTTCAAAAGTGTATAATATGTCCTTGAATTTTCAATTTTGTGTTTAATAGATCCCTAAACTTTAAATTTTGTCTTTAATAGGTCCATGACATAATAATTTTTTTAAAAAAAATATTGATAGTTGATCTATTAGTTATAAAATTTTATTTTATGCCTAATGGAATTTTAAATTTTAAATTTTATGTTTAGAGATTCCTTAATTTAAATAAATATTGAATAGGTTAATGACCTATTAGATACATAATTAAAAAAATTAGAGATTTAATGAATACAAAATTAAAAGTTCAAGAATTTAGACAGAGATTTAATGAATACAAAATTAAAAGTTCAAGAACCTAATGGATATAAAATTAAAAATTTAAGAATCTATTAGGTATTTTTTAAAGTTGAAAGACAGAAAATTAAAAATACATCAACCCTAGATACATGGAACAAATACCCACAAACTTCAAACTAAACTTCTAATTTAACTTATTTACTATTAAAAAATGTAACAAAATTATGACAAAATTATGATACCCTCCCACTCATTTTTTTTCATCTCAAGGATAAAGTATTACGGTTGAAATATAAAGTTTTAAGAATAAACAAATATTTCCTTATCTAGTTGACACAAAAATATATATTAAAACACGTCACACTGCCCACTATTTCATGAGGTTACATGATTTCTTCAGCAACTTGAGCAATAAACAAACAAATGAAGGTTGAATAATATTTACGAGGTATGCCACATTAAGATGCAAAATAGTTCAGTTTAGTTAAATGCAGAGCCAAGATCATCTAAAGATGAATGGTTTAGAGATAAAGTTTTAGTATGCAACATGTTGATTCCAATATAGCTATGAACTATATGGTCTAATCCATGTCTAGCCGTAATTTCTCCTCTCTCTTTATTTTGACAACATGTGGGATAAAAGATTGAACTTCAGACCTTTTAGTCACTAGTTCATACATTATGTACTCATGTTGGCTACTTTCACCTCTCTTAGTGAAAATGTTGGCTACTTTCACCTCTCTCAGTGAAAATTTTTTAGAGCTTAAAAAGATTGGTCAGTAGTGCCAATCCGAACATGACTTAATGGATAGCACCAATTACTATTCCTAAAGGACAATGGTTCGATCCACCTCCACAATTGTTGAACTAAAAAAAAAAGATACGCCATTAGTACTAATACTCCTGAACTGTCTATTCAAGTTCCAAAACTACGAGAAACAAAACGATTAGTCCCTCTACACACGAGATATCTTCTAGTAGAAAGGGAAAGAAAGAATAGTTGGAGGGCAGCCGTGTTGTTTCTACACTTCAGTTGAATTTGGCGGATCAATTCCTATTCCCTGATAATAGGCCTTCTCTGCATCAGCAATCCGGCTCTTAAAAATATCCCATTCTTTTTTACATCTCTCTCTTACCCCTTCCCATGGTGCTCTCCCATTTTCTGCTTTACCCTGTTGGTAGAATACCGTTAAGAGTAAAATCTTTGTTATGAAATGGTTGAGACGAGACAGAATCGAATGCGAAAGCGAAACGTAGGATTACCTACCTGGTTCCCAAGAGAAGGAACACTTTGATGAACAATCCACTGAGCATCTACAACCCCTATTTTCTCATGAGCTGGCTGCTTTAAAACACCAAGAAGTGAAGAATCAATGAAAGAAAATGAATTATGTGAAATAATTCAGGCAAGTGAGTGTTTCCTACTTACATGCACACATTTTCTTAGTGCAAAATCGAGACCCCATCCATGAACCAAGTCATTCTACAATATCCAACAGGGAAAATTATTTTGAAACTAGATCAAATAAAGTTAAGGAAATGGATCAAAGTTTAAGTAGAAGAATCCATACTTGAATTATATGCCAAAAACAGCGCCATGCATCCCGAGAAAACACAGTTGCCATGATTTCAACAAAACTACATGCGAGTGAAGGAAAAAATATAACTTCAGCAACAAAAGGTAAAACAAGTAAACGAAGTAAATAAATAAAATTATTGATTACACACGCTGCACAAGGTGGAAGATGTGGATCAGTACACCAACCAGGTTTCTCCTCTGTCTCCCTGCATTCAACCAAAGAGAAGAAAGGATGATCATGGCTGCATTTCAATAGAACTAGAAGTGTATGGATATTTAGATGAACCATAAATTTTAGACACGATTTTTTTTTTTTTAATAAAAAAAATGTGTTCGCCTTACTTGTGAACTTCACTGTCACCTCTTCTTTTAGTCATCTGCCACGTTAACCCTTGATTTGGTTCTAAGCCAGGTTGCGAAATCTCCAGACCATGTTTCCTCACAAGTTTTATATATCTGGAACAGACAGAAAATTCTAACTTGCTTGGGTTTTCTCAAAAAGTTAAGAGAGTAAGGTTTCAAACTTACTCTTCTGCATTAAAATGCTCTAATCCAAGATCCTCATCCCAAACAAATATGTAGTCATAGGATGCCACGATGTCAGGATGCAGAAAACGCTTAGCATACCACCTAGGAAGGAGTGTTACAGTTTAGATGAGATGTACAAATAAAATTCGTCGCTATCATCTATGGAAGATTATTGTTGCAAGAAGCTTGTAACTTACCATTTCGTTTGCTTGTGGACACTCACATGGACAGCCCGCGTCGACCACTCTAAATCTTCCCACTCACTTGCTCGTCCATCATAGTGAAACAACACAACCGTGAAGTTCTCTGAGAACTGTCAAAATACATCAGATATGGAGATAGAAATGCAATAACATGCACATCTTTTCAACTTACCTTTTTAACTGCTGCATCAATATTCATTTTCTGATTAAAACCAACTGTAAATGTTACCAGATACTTTGGTTTGATGGTAAAATCCTGCAAGTGAAAGCACCAATAGTAGATTCAGTTTGAAAACCAGAGTCGAAATTTTGATTAACAGACTAGTGAAATATTTCGGTTGTATGATAAGGTCACACATGACTTCCCCTTTTTCTAGCAATCATATTTATTTTAATAATTTCGGATGTGATAATCTCAACTTTGTGCAACCCATTCAACATCTTTGTCCATAAAGGGAAACATGTTGATCTTCTGTATTCCAATGAAATGTATCAGCCAAAAAGTTGTGACAGGAAACCGATAGGAAAATATAATTCAAATCTTCTATTTAAGGGAGAAAAACGTATCGGGAATCAACTTTACTCTGATAAAATTTCCAACCATTTCTCCCATTGCAAAACAGGCATGAACCAAACAGGTATTGTTGCGGATAAAAAGACGTAGATCTGCGAATGGTGTCAAGCAACATCCACAAATCCCCCTACCCCAAAAAAATTATTATGATATATATATATAAATAATTCTAGCATAGAACATAAATTCAGACCAAATTGGTCACTAATTTGGTACCAATCAGCAACTTACTCATATCTTATAATTCTTGTTAGTTAACTCAAAGCTACAAGTCTATTTTTAGCCAATTACTATATTTGAAGTTAGTGGGGTAAGTGTTGATATATTTAGAGTTAGTGGAGTAAGTGGCTATTTTTGTGGAGTTAGAGTTAGTGGAGTTAGTGGCTGTTTTTTATGGAGTTAACTAAGCTATTTTAGCATTTAGGAAGTGTATTTAAACTCAGATTTTATTGAATGAAAATGTAGTAGTTGCATTCTCATTTCTCTTCTCTTTTAGAAACAACAGTGGTATCAGAGCTAAAAATCTTAAGGGGCCTGTGAGTGAGAGTTAGTAAGATATCCCTTAGAGAAACCGAGTGATACACTTTGAGATTTGAGTGAGATGGAATCAGGATCGAGCAGTCTTTCTTCACTGGCTCCACCAGTGTTTGATGGAGAAAACTACCGAGCATGGGCTATCAGAATGCAAGCCTACATGGAGGCTTGTGATTATTGGGAAGCAGTTGAGAGCGACCATGAGGTTGCTGCACTTACCGATAATTCAACAATCAACCAGATCAAGACTCACGAGGGTCACCAGGAAGGCAAAAGCTAGAGCTTGCCTATATGCAGCGGTGTCTTCATCCATATTCAACAGAATTATGGCCTTGAAGTCAGCAAAAGAGATCTGGGACTTCCTCAAAGGTGAGTATGAAGGTGATGAGAGGATCAAGGGCATGAAAGTGTTGAACTTGGTGAGGGAATTCGAGAGAATGCAAATGAAGGATTCTGAGTCCAATAAAGAATACTCAGACAAGTTGATTGCGATTGCCGACAAGGAAAGAGCATTAGGAACTGATTTATCTGACAATAGATTGGTTCAGAAAATTCTGGTTTCAGTTCCTGAGAAATATGAAGCAACCATTGCTTCCTTAGAAAATACCAAAGACCTCTCTAAACTCAAGGTGATAGAGTTAGTAAGTGCTTTGCAAGCACAAGAGCAGATGAGGTTGATGAGGCAAGAAGGAAGCATTGAGGGGGCACTGAAAGTCAGAATGCAGCAGGGAGAAGGTGGAAGAGAGAAGAAGTGGAGAGGGAGAAAGGAAAGTGGCAGCAATAGCTCAGATTATGCTGTAAAGGATGATGGAAGTGCAGGTTTCAGCAAGGGCAGTGCATGCAAGCACTGTGGGAAACATAATCATCCACACTTCAGATGTTGGAGAAGGCCAGATGTGAAGTGTAGAAGGTGTCATTTAATGGGGCACATTGAGAGATTTTGTAAGGGATCTCAACAACAAGGAGGAGCACATGCTGCAGTACAACAAGAAGAAGATCGACTTTTTGTGGCTACCTGTTTCTCATCAGTCACTCAATGTGACAGTTGGTTGGTTGATAGTGGGTGTACCAATCACATGACAGGTGACAAGGAGTTTGTAAGGAAACCCCCTTACTCAAGGTATGTATTTATTGATTGAACTAAGCCCTCTGGCCAATACAACAAGTACCACACTCGGTAGTTGCCCCTAATCTCCTTGAGATTCTTCTAATTCTTCTCCATCTTACAAACAAGCAGCCAACACCTATTTATACTATAATGGCTTAACCGTAAATGTAACCAACTATATTAGAAATAACAAACTTAACCCATTCCCAACTGCTTTGGCATTTTGGCCCTTCTGCTATAGTACTTCAGGATAGGCGGTTTCTGATATCTAACAATACCCTCGGCCTCAAAATCGACCTTGTCCTCAAGGTCGAAGGTGGGAAACTGGCGCCGAATATCCCGAACATTTTCCCAGGTGGCCTCATGAGCTGGAAGGCCTTGCCAGCTGATTAACGCCTCTGTTGCGCCTGTCACCTCATTCTTTTGGTAGGCAAAAACTTCGTCCGGGCGAGTGATCCAAGCAAACTCATCGGTCAAGATAGGAGGGCCGACTTGGGCTTCCTGATGCTGTCCCAATGCTTTCTTCAGCTGAGATATATGGAATACCGGATGAATACGGGCGTCTTGAGGCAATTGGAGCTTGTACGCCACCTTACCATAACGCTCGATCACTTTGTATGGACCAAAGTATTTAGGGGATAGTTTCTCATTTTTTCTTCGAGCAAGGGTTGCCTGCCGATAAGGGCGCAACTTGACAAACACTGACTCGCCCACATCTAGCTCTTTATCACTTCGCTTGGTATCCGCATATTTTTTCATTCGGTCTTGAGCAGCTAACAAATTGGCTCGCAACTGATGGATAGCCCCATCTCGGTCCTGCAAAGTCTGGTCCAGTGATGCGTTTGAAGTTCTAATGCCATCATAGGCTAACAAGGGAGGAGGGCTGCGGCCATACACTGCTTGGAATGGAGTCACGCCGAGGGAAATATGGTACGTGGTGTTGTACCAATATTCAGCCCAATGGAGCCAAGACTTCCACTGCGTGGGTCGTTCGCTGCAAAAGCATCGAAGATAAGTTTCCAATCCTTTGTTAACAATTTCTGTCTGCCCATCCGTTTGGGGATGGTAAGAAGTACTGTGCCTCAATTTGGTTCCCGCCGAACGAAACAACTCGCGCCAAAAGTGACTTAGGAACACTTTATCCCGATCGGACACAATCGTTTTAGGAAAACCGTGAAGCCGGACAATGTCTTTAATAAACACCTCACTGACAGTTTTGGCGGAAAAAGGATGCTTGAGTGGCATGAAATGACCATATTTACTTAGGCGATCCACGACCACGAAGATGGAATTATACCCGTCTGATCTCGGCAGTCCTTCAATAAAATCCATGCTCAAGTCCTCCCAAATTCGAGCAGGGATGTCTAATGGCTGAAGCAAACCAGCTGGGGACGCAGCCAAGGACTTATTACGTTGGCATACTAAGCATTCCTCCACATACTTCTTAACATCGCGCTTAATCCCCTCCCAATGTAACTCTCCTGTAATTCTCTTATACGTCCTGAGGAACCCAGAATGTCCTCCAAGAACAGAATCGTGGAAAGTGTGTAGAAGAGAAGGTAGTAACACAGAAGAAGAGGATAACACTAACCTTCCTTTGTACAACAAGTTCCCCTGATGCATTGAGTAATGTGGTAAGGAAGATGAATTTTGTGCAATCTGGTCGATGATAGCCTGAAGCTTTGGCTGGCCAAGGACTTCTGTTCTGACCGTATTGATATCAACGATAGAAGGGACTGATAGCTGGGATAGAGAAATTTCCTCAGGCATACGAGACAGAGCATCAGCAGCTTTGTTTTCTAATCCCGGTCTGTATTGAACTTCAAAGCTGTAACCCAACAATTTAGCAATCCATCCTTGATATTGAGGTTGGATGACTCGTTGCTCCAAAAGGAATTTAAGAGCTCGCTGATCGGTTTGAACTATGAATTGTTGTCCCAATAAGTACGGTCGCCATCGCTGGACTGCCATAACAATTGCCATAAGCTCTCGTTCATAGATAGATTTTGCTTGAGCTCGGGCTGACAATTTATGACTGTAGAAAGCGATTGGCCTTTTCTGCTGAGACAAGACTGCCCCAAGACCAGTTCCTGAAGCATCCGTTTCCACAACAAAGGGTCTCTCGAAGTCAGGTAACGCCAACACAGGAAGGGATACCATGGCTTGCTTTAGTTTATTAAAGGCTATCGTGGCTTGATCATTCCAAGCAAACGATCCCTTCTGAAGTTGTTGGGTTAATGGGACCGCAATGGAGCCATAATCTTTCACAAATCGCCTGTAATAACCCGTCAATCCTAGGAATCCCCTGAGCTCTTTTACATTGCGAGGAATAGGCCAAGCAGTCATGGCCTTTACCTTTTCGCTATCAGCCTCCACACCATCTGCCGATACCCAATGTCCCAGGTATTCGATCCTCTCTTGGGCAAAACGACACTTTCCTCTATTTGCAAACAGCTCATGTTCTCTCAACAATGTGAGCACTAAGACAAGATGATGTACATGCTCTGCTAGGTCCCGACTGTAAATCAATATATCATCAAAGAATACCAATACAAACTTTCGTAAGTAAGGTTTGAGGATGGTATTCATTAATGACTGGAACGTGGAAGGGGCATTCGTCAAGCCGAAAGGCATGACTGTGAATTCATAATGACCCTCATGAGTTCTAAAAGCGGTCTTGGCAATGTCCCTGTCCTGAATTCGAATTTGGTGATACCCTGCTCGCAAATCCAACTTGGAAAAGATTCGTGACCCGTTTAATTCATCAAATAATTCCTCAACCACCGGAATTGGGAATTTGTCTGAGACAGTCACGTTGTTAAGTGCGCGGTAATCCACGCAAAACCTCCAACCTCCATCTTTTTTTTTAACCAACAACACCGGGCTTGAAAATGGACTTACACTCGGTCGGATCACGCCTGACTGCATCATTGAATCCACCATTCGTTCTATCTCTGCTTTCTGTACATACCCATAGCGATATGGTCGTACATTAACTGCTGTAGTCCCCTCTTTCAGATGGATCTGGTGATCGATCAATCTTCTTGGAGGTAACTTCTCTGGAACTTGAAACACTTGATCAAACTCTTGTATTAAGTCCTGAATTTCTTTGGGCATCGCACTTTCCTGATCGCACACACCCTCAGACTCTTCCTCACTCATAGCATCAAAAGCTCTGAATTCCACCAAGAATCCTTGATCCTCGGTTTCCCATGTTTTGGCCATACTTTTCAACGTCACCTTGGACTTGGTGAGACTCGGGTCTCCTTTTAGAACGATTTGATCCTCCCCCTTCCCAATCCGGATGGTCAACTGCTGCCAATCCACCTCCGTCACCCCCAAGGTATTCAACCATTTCATACCTAACACTACCTCAACGCCCCCCAACGCTAATGGAAGGAAATCCTCCGAAATCGTCATTACCCCGATGGTTAATTCAACAGCCCTACACACACCTTTTCCTTTGACCGCTCCACCGGTTCCCATAATCACTCCATAGTTGGCCGTCTCTGTCAGCGGTAACTTCAAATCATCCACCAATTGCTGACTGATAAAATTGTGAGTAGCTCCACAATCAATCAACACCACCACTTCTCGTTTCGCAATCTTGCCCATCATTTTGATTGTCCCAGGGGAGGAAATGCCCACCACTGAATTTAAGGACAATTCTACTGCATCCCCGACTTCAATACTCTTCATTGTAACTACCTCCTCTGCTTCCTCCGTCTCCTCTTCTCGAATTTCGGACTCTTCAGCGTTCTCGTGCACCACTAACACTCGTAATTCTTTCGCTTTGCACCGATGGCCAGGAGTAAACGGCTCCTCACAGCGGAAGCATAGCCCCTTCTCCCTTCTCTGGCGAAACTCGGTATCAGATAACCGTCGAACCGGAGTATCTCTTCGAGGAACTGTTCCAGCGGAGTTAACCAAGGTTATCGTGCGCGTTGCCGTGGCGTTCCCTGAGCGATCCTTGTTGTTCACCCCCGAAGATTGAGGCGCGGATTTAGGGTTTGAAACACCCGACAGAAAAGGCGCGGATTTGGTGTTTAGATAACCCGTCGAAGACTGATAACCCGACCCGCTTGGACGCTGGGCTTCTATCCGAGTCATTTCCATATCCTCCACCAACAGAGCAATGCTCATCATCTCCTTCAATCCCACCGGCTTCCAACAGCGAACTTCGGCTCTAATCACCGGATCAAGCCCATTCAAGAATGTATTTTCTTTCACCTCAGCCTGAAGGCGGGAAAGTGGCGCCGCAAGTCTGTCAAATTCATTCCGATACTCTTCAACCGTCGAAGTTTGCCTGATGGCCAAGAACTGGGCAACAAGACTTCCCTTCCGCGTAGAACGAAAGCGTTCTAACAATTGCTCCCTCAAATCATTCCAATCCATGAAAGACTTCATCTCATCCTCTCCTCTAAACCAATTGAGAGCGATCCCAGAGAAGCTAATCACTGCCACAGTCATCTTCTCTTCCTCCGTCAGCTTGTGAATTTTGAAGTAACGCTCAGCACGGAACAACCAAGAATCAGGGTCCTCTCCATCAAAGATTGGCATTTCGACCTTCTTGAACTTACTACGATCGGTGTTGACTTCATCACCCTTCACGACCTGCCTTTCTTGATCTTCCGGCGTTCCGTTGTCCACATTCAACTCCTTCTGCTGCCCTGCTCCTACGGCCCTCTCCTTAGTGAGTACATCCAATTGAGCCGATAATTTCTCCATGGTTTTTAACATCACAGCCACATTTCCCTCCAGCGTCGGAATCTTCTCTACGTTGTTGCGAATTCCACCTATCTCTGCATCAAACTGATCCAGACGTTCTTCGATCTTCTTCTGTCCCATTGATACGAATTTTCCCAAGAAAGAGTGCTCTGATACCAATTGTAAGGAAACCCCCTTACTCAAGGTATGTATTTATTGATTGAACTAAGCCCTCTGGCCAATACAACAAGTACCACACTCGGTAGTTGCCCCTAATCTCCTTGAGATTCTTCTAATTCTTCTCCATCTTACAAACAAGCAGCCAACACCTATTTATACTATAATGGCTTAACCGTAAATGTAACCAACTATATTAGAAATAACAAACTTAACCCATTCCCAACTGCTTTGGCATTTTGGCCCTTCTGCTATAGTACTTCAGGATAGGCGGTTTCTGATATCTAACAGAGTTGTTCAAGGACCTTGACAAGTCATTCAAGTCAAGGGTGAAGATAGGAAATGGTGAGTATCTAGAAGTGAAGGGGAAGGGCACAGTGTCAATAAAGAGCTGTGCAGGAATCAAGTTGATTACTGAAGTGCTCCTAGTTCCTGAGATTGATCAAAACTTGTTAAGTGTTGGTCAACTAGTAGAGAAGAAATTCAAAGTGTTATTTGAAGAAAAAAAATGCCTTATTTTCGATTCCAGTGGAAATGAGTTGTTCAAAATAAAGATGCAGTACAAGAGCTTCTTATTGGATCCACTCGAGAAGGAACAAATAGCTTTCAAGTGTCAAGTGAGTGACACTGAGCTATGGCACAAGAGGTTAGGGCATTTTCATCAGAAGGGGTTGCAGTATTTGCAGAAGAATGAGATGGCAGTTGGAGTACCAGTTCTGGAGGAGCTGAAAACAAAAGGCAAAGCTTGTTTGATAGGGAAACAAACAAGGTTGTCATTCAAGAAGTCAATTTGGAAAGCAACAGAGAAGTTGCAGCTCATCCACACCGACTTGTGTGGACCTCAACCAACTCTCTCACTCAATGGTAGCAGGTATTTCATTATCTTTATTGATGATTATACCGGAATGTGTTGGATTTACTTCATGAAGCATAAGTCTGAAGTAGCTGAAGTGTTTCTGAAGTTTAAAAGATGGGTTGAGAATCAAAGTGGTTGTCAGATTCAGGTGGTAAGGTCCGATAACGGAACTGAATACACGTCACAAAGGTTCAATACCTTTTGTGAAGAAGCTGGAATAGAGCATCAGCTCACTGTTCCATATACTCCACAACAAAATGGAGTTAGTGAGAGGAAGAACAAGAGTATTATGAAGATGACAAGATGCATGTTGCATGAAAAGAACTTGTCAAAGGAGTTTCGGGCTGAAGCAACAAATACATCCCTGTTTTTATTGAATAGACTACCTACAAGGGTATTGGAGAAGAAGACACCCTATGAAGTTTGGTTTAATGCTAAACCAAAACTGGAAAATTTGAAGATGTTTGGTTCTTTGTGTTTTTCTCATGTTCTACAGGAGAAGAGAGACAAGTTGAGTGAAAAGGCAAAACAAAGAATTTTTGTAGGCTACACCATGATGTTCAAAGCATACAAGATCTATCAACCTCACAAAAAGAAGATAGAGATTAGTAAAAAGAAGATAGAGATTAGTAGGGATGTTCAATTCTTTGATGATGAGAAGTGGGACTGGACAAAAGAAGAAGAGGTGAAACAACAAGAAGTTTCTCTGGATACTGATGGACTGGTTGATGATGGACCAATTAGAGGGACTAGACTGTTGAGTGAGGTATATGAGAGAAGTAGTGTGTAGCTGTGTTAGAAGTAAGCTAAATGTTTGCAGCATTTGAGTTAGGAGGAGTATGTTAGTTAACTCAAAGCTACAAGTCTATTTTTAGCCAATTACTATATTTGAAGTTAGTGGGGTAAGTGTTGATATATTTAGACTTAGTGGAGTAAGTGGCTATTTTTGTGGAGTTAGACACTAGTGGAGTTAGTGGCTGTTTTTATGGAGTTAACTAAGCTATTTTAGCATTTAGGAAGTGTATTTAAACTCAGATTTTATTGAATGAAAATGTAGTAGTTGCATTCCCATTTCTCTTCTCTCTTATAAACAACAATTCTCCACTCTTTGTCGAATCTACAGTCAAACTACAATCACAATCTATTGGTCGAGTTTAAGCTATGTAAGCAAATACAAGTAAACTACATTAAAGCTAGAAACTAGTTTCACACAGGATTATTCGACCAAATACAAGTTGCAAAGCTTTTGTAGGCAACAAGTACCTCATTTGGCATACCCCACAGACGCCGAAGGTTAAAATCAGATTCAGACTCAACAATACCAGGTGGTAGTCTTTCAGCTCCTCGAGGATTTGTAGGAACCCATATCTGCAGCATCATCAAAGTTACAATAGCCAGCTCTAGCAGAAGAAATCAGAAATTATGCACATACACAAAGTTCTCCAGAATGCCATCTCATGCCAAAGTATGTACATGAATAAGATATCCACAATTAATTTTCAACTAAGAAAAAAAAGTTAATAAAGTTCGATCAGTATATACTACTTTGTCGAAGTGAATAGTAACTAAGCAGATTGTTTATCTACTCTGCCCATGGAGCATTGTGCTTCAAGGGAAAAATTAAGAAATAATCATTTTTGGGGTTAACATACAAAATTATTAATATGAAGAATCTCACTTATTAAGCAGCCTTCCATTTCCAGATGCATTTAGCCAAGTGTATAAGAGTTTCCTCCTTGTTGTCAAGCAAATGATTGACCATAGATTTGCAAGAGTATGACCCTGAGTTTCCTTCCAAACTATGAATCCTTCGTTATGAGTGGGAGAAACTCTTGAATAAGTGGGTTCGAGATTTCTCCATCCTATAGCTTATCTATTAGTAAAAAAAATTGCTTCACATTACTTCAAACTTCTTGATGCTTTTATGCTAGGCTGCTAGCTAGCTGCAAGGTTGTAAATCCTTGGACATCTGAATATAAAAAGGCAGCTACTTCATGTAAACTACCCAATGGATGCATTGGACCATCTTTCCCCAATGATGTTATGCCAGAAGCTCTTAATCTCATTAGGATACATCATATCTAGAACATTTTTGGAAATTAAGGCCACAATTGTCTTTCTTATATTATAAAAACTAAGACCACCAAACTCCTTTTGTTTCCTTGGAATGAACATATGAAAATAAGTACCAATACTTCAGTCACAATGATCAAATCATTCTCAAAGTCAAGACATTATGATGAATTGGGACAATTTGAAGGTAAAGATGCTAATTATTCAAAATCCTTATCTCAAAATATATATATATATATATATATATATATCAAATTTAAAGAATACAAATCATGAATATCTTTATGTGAACAAAAAAATAAAATAGCTTGCAGACATAAACTTAAGTAAATAAACTATGCTTACATTCTACAGAAAAACAATGTTTCAGTAAAAGGTGCACCTTTGTCTCGTTCAGTGAAGACTGCAAGGAGCTGTCTCTATTACCCTTCAAAGAAGACCAAGCATTCAAGAATGCTTCAGTGGAGAGGCCTGAGTACTTGTCCTCAATGTAAGTGAGATCAATAGAAGGAATCAGGCTGGATGGGAAGTTTAGCTACCAGAATTAAAAATAAAAAATAATAAGCTTTCTCACAATCTCACCCTTCAAAAATATGTGAGCCAGATCATTATGGATGAAATTAAACATATACATAATTAATAGAACGCGGAAAATAAAATTTTCCACCTGGGATAATGAGAGTGTGGGAAAGGATACTCCTAAAAAGAAACCAAAAACGCCTCCAACAAATGTTGTAACTAGAATCTTCATCATCTCATTAGGTTTTCTCATGTTTCCACTGCACATTAATACATGTTGAAAATAAATATTCCAAATGAAAAGAAAGAAAGAAAAAAAAAAACCGTAAACCATCGATAACTACAGGAAGCCAAAGCTCCATATAATCTAAAAGGAAAATAAGAGCTTGAATATAATTTAACCTGCGTAATGGGTTCACCATACTGTCCAAAACCTTCAAGTTTCAAGTTGAAGAAGTATGTCTCTGAAACCTATTTAGTGTAGGAACTAGGCATGACATTCAGTAATAAATTTTGCAGTTTCCAGAACTCCAAGCTTGAATCTGATGTTAACTTAATAAAAGAACCAACCCTGAAAAGATGAACAAACCAACCTGTTGAATTTTGCAGCAACTATAAATTCACTTGCAATAACTAAGATTAACTACCAAACTGAAAAAAACAGCTAGAAGCACTGAAAGAAACACCCCCTCCTCAATTAAACTAAGATCAATATTTAAAACTGATTCGGACGATAAATAAATCACGGCAGGGAAGAAATATGGGGTCGTCCTAGCGAGAAAACTATGAATTGACGAGGTTCATTATTAGAAATTAGAGAACATGAGCGAAATCAGTTTGTACAAAACAAAAACAAAAACTATATAACGAAAAAACCTTCGAAATGACCGATCTGCGTCTACGAACACGATGAAAACCGATCTGAAGCTGGAAAAATGTAGAAAGCCATAGAAGGTGTAGGTTGCAGGTGAGAGATGTAGAGCCGGCGATGCAGAGAAATTGGGATGCGAATGAAAAGAATGGGTTGTTAAAATCTCCGAAACAATCGAAGAAATGAGAGTTGAGAATTGAGATACTGTGGGAAATTTGAATTCGTCTTTCCCTTAAATTTTGTTTTGGAGGGGACGATGGCATTTGCTAAGAACAAATTTTTTATTTCATTCTTTATGCTTTAAAATTCCTTTTTTTTTTTTTTTTTTCCTTCTAATTTATAAATTTTAATATTCCGGTAAAGCTGTTTTTTCTTTTTACTTTCCCTCCTAACCACAAGGTTTTTTTTTTTTTTTTTTTTTTTTTTTGGTACTCATCGGGTAAGTTAAAATAATCGTAATTATAATATTTTATGAATAATAAATATATTATCGTACTTACTTTATTTATCTTGAATTTAAATAATTTGTGGATGAAATATAGGTTAAGTTGTAATAATTCAACTGGTGTCTCAAACACCTCCTAAGGGCCTAACGCAACTTATTATCAAAAGAAGTTTAAATTATATTCTAAACTTTGTATTATGAATTTATGATTATGTGTAGTTCATTTTTTTTTAGTTCAATAATATATCGGATATTTGAAGTTATGACTTCTTAGTCGATGACACACGGTTTATGTCAGTTGAGTTATGTTCATATTAACATTTTATGTAGTGTATATAGTATGTTGGTCATTGAACAATGACATATGTCTATTGGATAAACAATAGAATGGTATTTGGGATGTATAAGATTTTTTTTTTCTTTCTAGTTATTCACTTCGGTGTCATCTATTTGGCATATTGGGTTAAATCAATCAATGTTTTTTATCTTTTTTAGTTAGGTTGAAGTTGAGGAGTTTAAATCTTTGACATTTTAATCAATGATATATGTCGCAACTAATTCAGTTATATTCAGATTCACATCACTTTTCAATAAGTATATCATATCAATATTTAGTAACTAAAAAAAATTAAAAAAATTGTTTAGTCAACAATATTAATAACATTAAATATGAATAGAATTAAGATTTCAAATTTCAAACACCCTAATTAAAACTTCTTAAAATTTTGAGACTTCATAGATAAGCATTGAAGCTTAGGAGCTAGATCGATATCCATTAAAACTTGTGAATTAAATTTAAGGACTTTAACCTCATTTTAGCAATAGACTTTTAGTTGTTACTTGACTATGCAGGAATTGGATTCAACACCTGATCTATTAATGAAGGGCATAATCTTATATCAATTGAGCTTTGACAAAATTTGGGCAGTAATAATACATTTAAATTCATGCCTCATGCGTGGTTGATTAACGACTCTTTTTCCCCTTCTTTAATGAACTACGAGCTTCCTAATTCGAGCTGGCCAATTAAATTGCTAATTTATATTTGTCGTGATTACTATTTATACAGCAACCCTTTTTACAAATATAAATCTTAGCAAAACTTCCAAAGAAAAGAATATGAAAAATATTTTAGTTTAAAATTTGATTAGGGGTTTTTTTTTTTTTGAAAATTAGTCAAGTTAAAATGTAAATGACAAAAAAAAAAAGATGTAGTTACTCTAAAAAATAAAATAAAATAAAATAAAACTATCAGCCAAGCCAACTACGAGCTAAAATTATTTCGTTAAAAATGAAATCTTTAACAAAAAGAAAATCTTCCCGTAGCCAAAAAAAAAAAGAAAAAAAGAAAAAAGATTATCTTCTTTAAATGACTATTGTCATTGTATCTCTTCGATTTCGTGCATTCTGCAAAATGACTGTATCTTCATGGCACTTGTGTATCATTCCAATTTCCTTCTTCATCTTCAGCAACAATTACTGGGGAAAGTCCAAAAATGGCCACTGCAAATATATTTGTAGATCCAAGCTCTCCAATCTTCATTTTCAGCTGGGAGCTGAGCACTATAAAAAATATGTAATACTTGGTTTTCCTACAAAGGTTTCATAGAGCAGATAAACAACCTTCAAGTATAAATTCTTGCTTTACCAGTTACTGGAAAATAAAAAAGAGAAAAAGTGATTCAAGGTTTCAATTTGAAGTGCTTTTCTGCAATTCTCTCAATGGGAGTATCTCTCATCTAAATAAACAATTTTTCTAGATGTGAAAGAAACTAACGATTTTCGAGGTGCTTGGAGTCTTCTTGTCTTCCCTTCTACCTCTCCTAATGGAAGTGTCTTCTTATCTGAAGAAAACTTGTAGATTTGAAGTACAGAAATTCCTAAGCTTATTTTTACAATTGTTCTCCTACATTTGGGCAATAATTTATATCTTTTTCTACACTTAAATTCTAAAGAAAGACAACAATTTTTCCAAGTGATGTGCCCTATCAGAATAAAGCCACTGCAGAAGAAGCCAATAGACTAAAAACAAGACTCGAGTCTACGTAGTGACATGCTTCACAAAAGGAAAACAAAATATATATCTACCTGAAAAATGCAGCAAAATCAGACTGTTGCTACTTCCTTCCCCCACAACTTCTTTCTTGCAATTAGAACTCTTTCTTCTACTTTGGAAAGAGCATCAATCCTAGGTTCCACTTCTGATAACCATCCATCCCATCTTAGGGCTGTAACATACTTCCGTATATAGTTTATGACAGAAGGAACATCTCGTATAATGACAAATCCATCTGGCCTTAGAATCCGATCCATTTCAATTAATAGATCCTCCATACTGCATCCACGAGCATTAATTTCCGAAAATACAGCCCAGGCATGAAGAAGATCGTAGGTGCGAGGATATGTAGAAAATGCTTCACACCTGTAAAACAAAACAAAGGAATCCGGATAAGTAAAGAACACAGGACAGGTAGCAAATATTGTGTTTCAAAAGATTTTTTTCAAAAAACAGAAAACGAAAAGTACATCTACTGCCTGGTAACTGTGCTTTTCTATTGCGATAAAAACCATGTATTACATAGTTAATTTGAACCACGACACAAGTAAAAATGCATGTTGATCGGTAGACTATTCCAAGTAACTGAGTGCTTGCACGCTGCAGCTCAAATACAGTGACAAGTGGATTTCTATAAGTTAGGAGGAGAATTAAAACGCCATATTTGAAGCCTCAAAAGAATGAGACTACAAAACAAAAGAGAGAAAACATTTGCTCAAATATGAGCGGATGTATAGAAGCCAAAGAAACAGATGATAAGTGAATGCAGCTTCCCAAATATATGTAAGGCCAGATGACCACAGACCTTACTTTAAGATTAAGGGATAAGTGGATGCAAATTCTCAAATACTAAAATGCAAAGCCAGATGACCACAGACCTTACTTTAAGATTAAGGGATAAGTGGATGCAACTTCTCAAATACTAAAATGCAAAGCCAGATGACTGCGGACCCTTTTTTAAGATTAAGGGTACACAGAAAATCATACATAAATACATCCAGCTCTATCAAGCTATTTATGCCATATGCTAAACTAGATGCTTGGTGTGGCATGCATTGTACTTGCCTTAACGTTGCTGCATGCTTCACTAAATGTTCAGCAAAAGAAGAATCCAATAATTTACAGGATAGACAAATAATTCAGGTTCGTAGTATGATAAGATAGAACCAGTCAAAATAAGACAGCAATGACAGATGCCATTATATTAAATAATCAAGAAAATGTTAATGAAACAACATTTGTAAATTGAATCACCAAAAACCAACTTGTGTCATGAAAAACCAAAGATGAGAAGGAAAAAGCAGCAGAGAGAGTTGAAATCAAGCTAGGAGTGACCAGGTAATGTGCATACCAATCATGAACAGTTCCTAATAAGCCTCTATCAGAAACAATCTTTAATTTTGCAGATGAATTGACAGGAGCAACATTCATGACCCAGACATCTTTATTAATCAGTGCAGCAGCAAACCCCCCGAGATTGGAATTCATATCCATCACATTTCTGATGGAGTCCCTCTGTATGACTAATCTCATTTCTTTCCAATATTCTGCCGCTCTAAGTTGCCAAACATTCTGCATAAATTAAATCTTTCCCTTATGCTTCTAGAATATGTTGGGAAAAAAAACAGTAAATGCTAATGCTTAAAAACCAAAAATGGAATTGGCACCCTTTAAAAAGCTTACACTGTCTTCTTTGAATTCTTCTGCACTGACACCAACTTCTTCAAGACGGGGAGGAGCTGAAGTGAGTCTCTGTGGCCAAGGAACTAGTCCACTTCCTTTTTGCTTGTGCATCCCTGTTCCATTGATATGTTAAAAGAGAATAATGTAAATGGACGTCTAGATGCACACAAGAAGCAACAAGCTTACAAAAGGAAAAGTGAAATGGACATACACAGCTATAGTTGATAGAAAAATTAAGGTAGGATCTGTTGAAAAACACAACTCCATTGCTTAATGACATTCAAATTCTTGTGTATTTTCTTAAAAACTTTCTTCACAAAAGAGTAGTATAAATTAGAACATTTTTACAAAACCTTAAGAAAGCTCAATGAGATTATGGTTTTGGTCTTATTCTTTTAGATTGAAGTCCCTTTTTGTAGTTAGTGTCGGACTCCCGGTTTTTTTTTTGGCTTGTTTGTTTTTTGTATGTCTTGTATTCTTTCATTTTTTCTCAATGAAAGCTCGGTTTCTTAACCCAAAAAAAAAAAAAAATTGAGGAAAAAAAAGAAAAGAATGAAACCACCTAAAACAGTGAATATTTAACGAGAAAATTCTTCACAGTATGAGTAAAGAGCATGTGGCCAAAAAAGCATTTACACTCACTTGCAGAGTACCGGGAAATGCATGCTTTCATTGATACGTTCCAAGTCAAATCTGGATCATCATCTAAATTACACAAGGGTGGAAGAGTCCCTGGATCTCTTTTCAAGTAACAGCTATTACTCACTGGCTTTGCCCATATGACAGTTTGATCCTTTTTGGCAGCAACTTTCCAGCACATCCTTTTCAGGATGTCATGCATAGCAATTCCAATCCTTCTATTCTCTGGATCATGTGCGTATGCTTCAGGGGAGGAGTAAGCAAAATAACCTCCAGGTCTCAGTAACCTGTCAAGTTCTAATAAGAGGATTCCATCTCCCTGTAGCCAATCAATTCGACATCGAGAACAATGAACCAACTCAAATGATCTACTTGGATAGGGGAGTCTTTTTGTTCCCAAAACACCAAGAGTTGATGGAATCCCCCTCTCAAGTGCAAATTGTATTTGATTCTGGTGCACATCATTAGGAGCCAGTGACATAGCAATAATATCATGTGAAAGAAGATATGCTCCAAAACTTGCAACCCCACAACCGACATCTAGGACATTCCGTAAATTTCCACCATTGTTGAGCTTTTCACCAGGGCACTTAAGCATCTGCACTCATAACAAGAATATAAAGCATTCTACAAAGAGAAATGAATCTCCTGTATACGGGTTACCACACATTATTCATTTATTTGCAGAAAGAAGACTGAGCCTAGAAACAAATTTTGACACTTGGGAAGCTATCAAATTACTCAAATTTGAGATTACTTTTTACTTTATTAGTGTTTTTTCTTCTCAATACAACACATCAAGGATTGAGAATGGAAAAACAATTCACCTTCGCAAGTGCAATGATATACTTATCAGCTCCATAGTGAAAATGAGTTCCACCTCCAGGAAAATTGATCTTATCCCCATTCACAATCATCCAGTTCTGGTCTGATTTTTCGTGTGCAAGGTGTGTATGCGGTATGTTAGCCTTCCACACTTCATCCCTACTACCTGGCCATCTTATTGGGATCTGAAACTCTAATGATAATTGTGTCGGGATCAAACTTCAAAATAAGCTGAAACCATTCAATAAGTAAGTTTTCTTTACATAACTACACATAACCAACCTTGTAACCAGTAGGAGGAGGAATGAGACAATTATAGCGGCGTTCAGGAGGGGGGCAATGTCGTTCATAGTGCTCCATCAAAGTCAAGTTGAGCTTCAATTTCAATTGGTAAATAAGGTTTCTATCCAAACAAGGTATCAATTCTGAATACCTTTCATCACAGATCTGGAAAGGGATATAGAAGCCAAATCTATCAAAATCGAAGCACATTTCCAGAGACCCACTTCGACACTATCACTACTCTACTATTTCCCATTCAAGAAGCAAAATAAAATTGAAGTTAAAGCTAGTGGGGCTTACAGGAATGGTTTCAGGAACGTCGAGATTGAGGTGTGGATGTTCATGCAAATCATCCAAATCGCGATTGACGAGGGGCCCATCGAGAACAGGATCGGAGCCGAATGAATCCTCGAAATCAGATCTACGCGAACTGGGTGCGAAGGAAGATCCATAATAGAGACAGAGGAGGCCGAGAAGTATGATGAAACCGAGTAGAAGGAGCTTGAGTTGGCGAGTGGAGCAAAGGGATTGCTGGGTTTTGTGCTTCATTGATTACTACAGAAGGAAAGGAAGAATCTGAGGAAGATGAGTGAAGATTCAGAATCAGAGAAAGGAAAACCACAAAACTTCCCAACTTCTGAAGGGAATGAGAATCTTGGGCTATCGTTCTTGATGAGGAAGAGATTCGCGCGTACAGACAGTAGTAGTTAATTCAGACTGTTCATCGTGATTCCACTCCACCATAGCCAAACCAAAGGGCCCAGAATTCCTAATTACGTTAAACCTTTCTTTCTCATTACATTACAAATCCCTTTTTATAAATTGGGCACCTTTATGATTTAAACCTCTAATTATAATTTTAAAAGTTTTAATTTGATGCATAAGATTTTTTTTTTTTTTTTTTTTCAAAAGATTTGAAGCATAAGATTTAATCAAACTTTTTATCAATAATTTTTGTTGTCACTGTAGTGAATATGTAGTAAGTTTTAATTTATTTGGATTTAGAGCATAATAAAAAAATAAGAGAAAATGAGTAAGAATCAGTACAAGTTAAATTATAAGTTTGCTCCCTAAAATTTTAGATTTATGTCTAATAAGTTGTAAACTAAATAGTATGAACATAGCACAACTGGTTAAGAGATTATAATCTCAACCAAGAGGTTAGAGAATCGAATTCTCACATCCATACCTTGTTGAACTCAAACAAAATAACCAAGGCTTGGTTGATAACTATTTGATTTTTAATTTTTGATTTTTAAAAAGGGCTGGTTGCACAAATAGCAATCAGGCTCAAACTAATTGCAAATTTAGCAAACTTTAAAATGTTTTGCAAATATGGCAAAAAAACCCGTTTCTATCACTGATAGACTTTATTATATCACTGATAGACTATTATCACTGACAAAAATCTATAAAAAGCTGAGGTGATCAGCGATAGACTTCTATCAGTCATAAGATATCAGCGATAGAAATTGCTATATCCGCAAAATTTTTAAAAACATGCTATATTTGCAAACAATAAGTCTTAAATTGTCATTTACTACAATTTCCCTTTTTAAAAATGAAGTTTATAAACAACACATTAACCTATGGATTCTTATATTTGTATTATCTATCTTTTACAAGTTTTTTCAAATTCAAGCCAAATTTTGGAAAGAAAAAAAAAATAGCTTTCATCTATGAGTTTTATTATTTTTTAAATTTGGCTAAAAATTTTAATTGTTTATAGGCTTAATTTTTAAAAACCAAATAGTCATAAAAAAAAATCTAAAATTTTAGTTTGTGACTTGGCCTAAAAATGCACACGTTTGCAAAAAAAAATAAAAAATAAATAAATAATAATGGTTATTAAAAGGACTTAGGACTTTGATTTTTTTTTTTTTACAACATGTGGGGTGAGGATTGAACTTAGGATCTTTTAGTCACTAATGCATATATCATACCAGTTGACCTCTTATTGGTTAAAAAAAAAAAAATTATTCGTTCCAAAGGAACAAAAAAAAAAAAAAAACTCATAAATTAAATTAGAGTGAGCATAAGATAATTGACATGTATTTCTTCTCTTGAAATCGAAAATTCAGATCCTATTTATTCACATCACTTTTTAATTTTATTTATAACATTTTGAGAAACCTTAATATATAAAAAAAAAAAAAACAAAAAATTGTTACAGAATATAACCTAAACAGTTTCTATGAAGAATTTTCAAATTTCCAATATCATCTTGGTGAGCAAGCCTGTACATTTTTATACTAAAAACCATCTTGAACCCACATTTTTCAAACAATTTAATCTTAACCTTAAAATGAAGATTGCGAAGCTAAATCGAATTTGGAATACTTGTTCCTTTTTCTCAACTATGCAATTCAATGGCCTAACTCGCATAGAATATTTGAAGAACATACCCCAAACATCTCATATGGACCAATGCATTCAGACAAGACATGATTTCGGATCAATTAAGGAATAAATTACAAAGAATTTCAGCAAACAGAATGCATTTCAGTAGAGCTTTATCCTGGTATGAATGGCGCTCCTGCATATCGGGCACGTCTGGAGGTCTTGTCCGCATTCACAACACGTCTGTAATCAACAAAACATTCATTATTCAAAGCACATTATATCGAACCAAAGTTGAGAGAAATTGCATTAATCTCACCTGGTGTCCACAGCCAAAAGCCATGTCCTTTGGATTGGTGAGGCAAATGGGGCAGAGCTGTTCAAGATCAGTAGAACGTTAGCCATTTACTAAACAATCTTGTTAAAAATACTGTAAATAGCGGAAACGTTCGATATGACATCCACAGCAGAGTATGTCGAACTTGGTTGGAGAAACATATTCAGAATTTTAATGTGGGGAAGACAGGCTATCATAAAGTACCGCATAAGATTTGGATTGAAGGGAGGGATGTTCCTTTTGGCAAGCTAGTTCTTTTTGCTATTTTGTTGAATATATGGTTGGAAATAAACAAACGAATGCGATAGGAGGTTCGAGAATTGGGTGCGCATTCTAACATCTCTCATCTCTCTTCAGATGAGTGTTGTTTTTTTGTACAGTCCCTCATCACCCTTCACAGAAAACTGGTTTATTCATTTCTTTTAAAAAAAATACTACTATGATCAATCAGATTCAGAAATAATGGCTAGAACAAAAACACCTTTTACCCATGGCATCAATTAGGCTAGATCCAAATCAGAATCTAAAAACAAAAAGGAGAGATAGGAAGAAAGACGAGGAAATATGCTCGGTGGAAGCATATGCATAAAGGTTAGTACATCCGAAACACGAAAAACAATTATTGTTGCACAAGGCAAAGCTACAAGGACGCTCTATTTGGATTGAAGTTGAAGTGAAATTAGTATTCTTTTCTTTCAGGCTAGAAATTGCCCCCACTGTGAAACTGCTAGTACATATGATAAGCGCGATTCATATGATTACAGAAAATAAGAAAAAGGATGAAGAAAACATGGCAGACAAGATTAAAATTTAACAGACCTGGTTATCATAAGTTGAGCTTGCCGCAGGAGGAGCTGTACTAGCACTAGTAGGATTTCTGTTTACAGGGAAAGAAGGCACACTTGGCTCATAACTGGAAGACCAGGTAGGCTTTGAATTACTAAAAGATTTTGAACTGCTAAAAGATGCTGCGCCATAGATCGGTGGAGGAAGTGCAACTCTCTGGGGAGATATGCCCTTGTGACCACTGCTTAAGTAAACAAAAACATTACCATAAGGATTGTTTCTAAAACTTGTTTCAAAAATAATTTATGAAGACTGTTTCCCATTTGATTTAATAGTTTGTAATTCTGTGTTTCTGATTTCTTTTCATTTTATTAATATAAAAGTTTCATAAATTTGAGGCACAATATTAAAAGATATCAATCATAACATTCTACAAAAACAATTATTTCAGATGCAAAAGAAAAACTGAGTCAGGAAATAATCTCTTACCCCAATATATCAAGCTCTATAGTAGCCTTGTACTGGGAAGGAATCTCCATTAAAGCTGAAAGAGCAAACTCGGTTTCTTTCCGAGATGAAGGTATATTCTTTGACATAATTTCCGTGAAATTTACAAACTAGAGAGAGAGAGAGAGAGAGATTTAATGAAAATATAAAACAGAATCTCAACAACAGAGAGGAAGAAAGGGAAAATATAACAGCTGCAAAGTATGCATTCGTGCATGTGAATGTACTGTGTACGTATACATATCATTTGCATATGTATGTATTTATGTGGGCGCACACAAATAGGTATGTGTGTGTATGTAAAGATGGATGGAAATAATAACACTAACCTGAAAATTATCAAATGCACGCGATGGGATATTATCGTCAAATTCTCTCATCATATCCCAGGGGCCATCTCCAACTCCAACTAAAACAATTGAGAGAGGGAACTTGCTGCAGTGAAATGAAAGCAAATATTATTATCACATGGAGATACACAAGTGCTTGGAGCTATAGAGAGTAAAGCAGGGAGCAAGAGGAATGTAAGAACTCCATTTTCACCTTGCTTCAACAATGGCATCAACTGTCTTTTGCTCCTGTGGACTAAGCCTCCCGCGTTCTGTATCTACACTTCTAGTCACCTGAGCATAGGAAAACACTTTTAAAAGACATGAAGTAGCAAACAGATAATCCAATGATTTAAACGCAAGTCTGAGCAAGAAACATGTACACGAGGTGAGAGCATAGAGATTCTTAGATAGGTTTATAAATGTTTTTTTTTCTATGCATGTCTACTAGAAAGATGGAATTTGAAGCACCGTTCCCTTGGACATTCTACAAAGATGGGATGGTGCCACCAACGGCTTGCATTAGCAAGTTCACCACCAATGTAAGAAGAAAAATAAGAAAAACATCTTTTATCTCAAACTTCAAGAGATGGGTGTTCCGCTCACAGGCAAGCTTGTGCAACCTAGGGTTAAAACAAACTATATTTAGTATGCAAGTTTGCTCATGTTAGTTAATCTCCTAGGTTACATAAACCTAGGTTTATGGCATCCACCTAGGATATGGCATACTATTTTTTACAAATCACAAACTACACACGGTTATGTAAACCTAGGTTTCTATTCTTTTGAAAAATTCAAACACATTCCAAACTTCTACATTAGACTTCATAAACTCAAACTTATTAAAACCATAAGCCAAAAGTCCCAAGAATGTTATGTCATTCTATTGATTTTTATTCTTGTAGAGCTCTCTACATTCTAACAGGGACACCACCAGCATTTTTAAGGTTTAAGAAGATGCCAGTCCCTCCACATTTCATTTTCCACCCTCGAAATTTATATCAGTGGCAACCAGTAGTAGAAGTTGAAGAAGAAGAAGAAAAAAGCTCTTCATTTCCTTAAACACCACACCTAGTAGCTAACTCAACCTATTACAAGCAGGGAATCAGACATTTAGACCTACCTGTCCATCTGCAATTATTAGCAAGACATGGTATTGACCACCACTCTGCTCGACAATCGTCATGGCCGTTTCAATAACAGGTGCAAATGAAGTTGGTCCTATTCACAAAGCCAGGAGAGTTATAAGATCAAATTCCATATCAAAGAGATGAGTCTTTCAAATATAAGAAAGACACTGTAGATGTATAAAACAAACCTGCAAGTCGTAGTTGCGGGGCAATTTCTTGGTAACGACTCAATACTTCTTCAAATCCATTGCAAAACCTCTCATCTGGGAAGAAACTGAAGACGTCTTGATCATGAGTTGATGCTGCCAATTCAGAAAAGTGAGCACCAACATTTTTAATTGCTCAAAGGGCTTTGCAAAGAAAAGAAAAGATACCAACCATCTCCAAATCCAAAGCAGGGAATTAAGTTATCATCGTCAAAAGCAGCCAACGTCTTTCCAATAATTGATATTGCCTGTTGATAAGGATTTGGGTGGTCTCCAATATGATGTAGACTTCGTCTATTATACGACCTTGCACCTATATGAAAATATGAAAGTCAAATTAGAATGTCCCAGTCTCCCACCACAAATAATAGGCCATATCTTGCATTTTTGGGCACAAAAATTAATGCTTCACCTGTCCACTCATTGCTCTTGGTGAAATCAATGCCAACAATAAGATTGGAAGACTCAAGGCCAGCACGCGCAAGAGCTTCTGTTACCTGAAAAGAACAGAAGATTACTCCACCTTACTAAGGCTCTGTTATCTGCAATTATTGCCAACTACTTCCTACAAATATTTTTGAAATCCCAGAATCACAATTGAAAAACAGGGTTTTAAAAACTTCATGTTCTTCAGTTCTTAAAATTTGGCTTGAAAGTACAAAGCTAGTTAATAAGCACATGTTTAAAAAACAAAACAACAAAAACACAAAGCTTTCCCTCTTTCTTTTTCAAAAAGATGCAAAGCAAATCCCTAGATTACACCATCATTTTTCACTTAAGAGTACCCAAATTACTTGAAGTTCCATTATTCGTGAGAAAAAATAACAGATGCAAATGAAGTGTAAATAAGAAGATTCAATGAATACAGAGACGAAGCCATCATTCTCCACTCCATAAGGGTAAAATAAGTATCAATCCCTATTAAAACCCTAAACCCATTTGCATATTACCTCTTCTAAAGAATTGTAATTATCAGCAATCCTCGAGTATCTTCTATCCAATGTCCTGCCATTATCAACGTTCCCATAGCACTCTTGAGAGGATGTATAATACTGCTGAGCAGGATAGGATTGCTGAGGCGCATAACTTGGGGTCTCATGTCCATATGAAGATTGGGAATACCCACCACCACCACCACCACCCCACGGAGAAGAAGAAGAAGAAGAAGTTGAGCGATAGGACGAGGCCTCCTTTGAACTTTTACCCCCCATCAAGCGAAAAAGGTCTATACAGAAAAACCCAACAAAATCCTGCTGTATGAATGTCAATGCAACATATAAAAATTGAAGTAGGCAAATCGAAATCCTGATCAAAAGAGAAACACAATTACAATATCGTGGACAGAAAAGAAAATACACCTCCTAATTAAATACTGCAGACGCGTGTGGGAATTGAAGAACGAAGTGTCTGGGAAAAAATTGAAAACGTATTTAAGAAATCAAAACAAATGGCGGCTACCTACGACTTGTTCACGCAAACCCGTGAAACCAAGCCAGACAGACTAAGAAGATAGACTTATCTGTTAAGTCTCTTCAATACCCAAGTCTTAGTTTGCAGACAACTCATCCATATCCCTTAATTTACCATGATGAAAATTGAAAACAGCCAAATATAGAAAGTAAATAAACACAGAATTCACTCAGCACAGCACAACCTAAACAGAAACCCCCCAAAAAAATTCGTGGGTTTATCTAATTTTTCATCAAGGACTGAGTTTTGTAGCCAGCATTTCGAATTTGCAATCACTGTAATCGAAAACCCAAATTCCCCAATTCTAAATAGCTGCTAGAAAAAGCATTTTAACAAACATCTTAAGGGCGATTTCACAGATTTGATGCAAGATAGAACAAGAATACCTCAACAGGGAGCAGATGGAAATTGGAGCATCTTTAGAAATGGATGCACAGTTGAAGAAAATGGGTTTCAATGGCGGATTTGAAGCGAAACAGTGGAGTTTTGTGAAGTGGGTGGTATCTTTTAAAATATGGGGCTTTTGGTTTAGGCGGAGCACATGATTGATTGTTGCGTGCAAAGTCTAAAAAATAAAACTTTAAAATTAAAAATAAAGAATGTGAATTATTGAAGAGATCGATCCCTTTATAATAAAAAGTTGAGATACTTTAGCGCAATTTAAGCCTTTGGTGAAGTGGATATTGCACTACCCAACATGCTTGTCACCATGAGATCCGTTGATTAGGACTCATTGGTCCTATGAAAGTCTCCTTAGGTTAAAGATGCTTCACTATTATTTTTTTTTTTTAGCTCACTTTTATAAGGATTTTGTTTTTAGTTTTTTTTATAGGCACGAATTTGGTAGCGTATCAACTCGATATTCGAAAAAAAGATGAATGCAGGGTGGTAGTTATGTCCCTTTACAAAGGATTAACTCTCATATTTATATTCATCTTACCTGACAAGGGTGTCAGGTTCGTATGATGAGATTTTCCCCCCTTATGTCTTAAGAGTGGTTGGTTGCACTTCTTCTCTGCTCGACAATCAGGTAGCCTCGAATTTACTTCCTCTCTGGGAAGGTGTAGGTCTTTTAGGCTTCAAGGGCCCATGTCTACTTGGTTGCTCTGGATCAACCCGATTTTCTCACAATTTTTTTACTATGTTTTCATCTTACAGTAGAATTCTTAGTCAAAAACAAAAACTGTATTTTTTTTAGTTTTCAAAACTTAATTTAAATTTTGAAAACAATTGTAAAATGTAGATGGCAAAATAAATGAACTTATAGATAGAAGTAGTGTTTACAGGCTTAATCATCCAAAATCAAATAGTTATCAAACGCAGCATCACTATGTTTTTACTATTTTTTTTAAAAAAAATTAATTTAAATTACAAGTTTAGTCTAAGAGTTGTGTCTAATAAATCTTCTAATTTTAAAAATGGTTTAATGTGTCCATTTTTTCTTTTAGTACAACAAATGTAGGATATGTATTTGAACTTTCCGCCTCAAACGAAGAATTAGATGTCTGGCTCGTTTAATGGTTTGTGATGTTAACTTTTAATTTTGTGACTCATAAGTTGTTATGGGCATTGTCTACTTGGGGCATAAACCTTAATAATTTTGTTTTTTGTTTCAACCAAAGACCTCATAACAATGGATGATTTTGTTTTTTGTTTCACTAAAACAAATGTCGTACGAATGAAGATGGCCTCACTTATATACTCGTGATCTTCCCCTTTCTTAATCAATCTGGGACTTTGGTCACAATAACCCTTCCCTCGAACAAATGACTATTAAACCTCCTCTCAAATAGTCATTTATTCGTATTTAGACTCAAACACATCACTTTTTTAACTATGTCATTCTTAATCAGAGCATATATGTGTCTGATAAACTCGATCAGGGATCACGATGACTATTTCATAGAGACACACCGACACAACTAAGTCGAGGGCATTACTTTGATTCTACTAGTTAAGACAACAGAACCATCGCACATCTCTACATTGATATTATATTATCCACTTTGGGTATAAACTATTATAGCTTTGTATTTTATTTTACCTAAAATATCTCATACCAATATATATGTTGTCCCTCACTACTTGTGTACCCACGGATCTTTCCATTTCTTTGCCGACACTTTGGTTGCATCATCAACATAAGTCAAGTCCTATTAAACAAAATTAAAAATTTAGAATCTATTGAAAAATTATAAAATTTAGGGACATGCAACATCATCCTAAAAATTAAGAGATTAATTAAATGTGTAATTTAACTCAAAAATATTTTAATTAATACGAGGATTGAACTCATAACTTCTTAATCAAGGACACAATTTTATACCAATTGAACTATCATCGATTTGATAAATTTTAACTTCTCCAAACTTTAGTCTATTATTCTACGGGGACACTAACTGAAAAATGAAAAAAGGGGCATATATTTTTATTGTTATTATTATTATTATTGTTTTTTTATTATTCCATGTTGGTGTGATAATAGATATTTAACTTGAAAAGTTCAAAACTTTCCTTGAGTATTTCCTTAAAAAAAAAAGAAAAAATTCTCGAGTCCGGAGATTATTGAATTTTCAAAGTGTTGTACTATATAATTAATTTTAATTTTAATTTTAAAATATAATATATTTATGACTAATTATAAATATTTTATGATTGGATGGGATTATTTTTTGCTAGTATTTATTCTTATAGTCGTGTTAAATAGTTTTAATTAATTGGATTTGAGCCAACATGCCGCTATAATATACGATTTAGTGATTAAGATGTCACAGATTTTCTTCCACCCTACGTGTTATATAAAGAAAAAAAAAATCGACTTGACGATTTTAATATTAAGCTTAGTGTGGTTTTACATGTTTGATTTTGTGGGTAGGTTGGAGTATTTTCTTTATTAAATTTGGGCATTTTTATGATATTATGTTGAATAATGTTATTAGTTGAATTTTGTATGATTTAATGGATAATTTTCTAATAAGTTTTGAGAATGTATTAATTGGAACAATTATTCAAGTTGAGTGTTTCACCCCATCAAAGTACAAAGGTAAAAATTATTCAACTTTTTCCCATTTTTTTTTTTAATAAGTCTCTTAATTTTTTTTAAGTCATATATCAACTTGAGTTTTGCATCAATCTAAGCATAAACCGATAATAATTGACATCTAAACATTTTATTGAAGTCGAAAGTTTAAATTCTCAATACTTGCATTTGTTATATTTGGAAAATTTGAGCTAAATTGCATACAATATAATTGAATTAAACTAACTTATGTCATTGAATAATTGTCATAAGAAAAAGTATATGACTTCGTTTAATCTATTAGTTTCTATATCATTTGAAAAAATATATGACATCCTATTAGTTTCTATATCATTTAATATGCTTTAGATACTCAAGGTAGCTTTTAATTAGTCAAATATTATTTTTGCCATTAATTTTAAAATTATTATGTAAGACTTTCCAATTAGTTAGAATTAATGACTCTATGTACTTTTTGGTAAGATCATTTTATGTACTTCTTGTCAAGATAAAAATTAAAAATTAAAAGTAACTCTAATTCTCGTTTTTTTTTCTAATATGTAGGGTGAAGATTTGAACTTTCAATCATTGGATCGACGTTATAATGTTTTAACCAATTGAGTTATGTTCAAGTCGGAAATACAATTCCTTCTTTTCCCCCTCGATATGCTTCATTTTTTAATTTGATATGGGTTTAACTGAATTATTTTAAGAAATTAAAATGAGAAAATGAGAATATTAAGTACAAAATTATTGTGGGTCAAAATTTTGAATGCAATACCATTAAACTCTAGTCTTGTTTTGCTAACTTTAGGAGTAGAAAACATATTAAAAATTGCATGGCCTGAAATAACATATTGAGACTTTTTAAAAAATACACATATAATTTAAATATAATTCAAACAGTATATCCTCTTATGAAGTTATGGGTCGTTTTCATCTCTTTCATTTGTCATGAAAAATTAAAGAACCAACTAGCGTAATGAAAAATGTTTATGAAAATCCAAATTAACACTCAAGAGGAATAGTCTCCCAACTCCAAAACTTATTTTTATTTAAAATGACAGTAAACGGAATCAAATGACAAAGAAATATAACATCTTCAATTTTAAAAAATTGGAGCATATTTGAAAGTATTCTCCCAGTATAAATAAATAAAGAGACGACCATTTCTATCATTTTTCGAGTAAAATAATTTAAAATATAGCATTTTTAAAAAAAAAAAATTTACAGATACGACCATTTCTATCACCGATAGTATGATTTATCGCTGATAGTAGTCTATCGCCTCAATTTTTTATAGAATGTTGTCAGTGACTATCACTCATATCAGTCTATAGTGATAGTCATATATCAACGATAGCAGTCTATCATTGATAGCCACTGATTTTTTGCCATATTTACAAAATGTTTTAAATTTTGCTAAATTTGTCATTATTTTGGGCCGGATTGTTATTTGTGCAACAAGTCCATAAATATTATATATATATATATATATATATTTTAATGTAAAAGAAGAAGAAGAAAAGAGAGAATGGACATTGTTATGGATAAAATCAATTTATACACCTAAAATGTGTAGGTTGTATCAATTAAAATCTTAAACGTAATCAAACAACTACTTGTTATTCGTAATAATATTGTTTTCTCCCTTCTATCTGTAAACGTAGGTAACGTGACGTTAGTGAATCATGTAAATCTGTATCGATCTTTCTTTTGTACTTATTTGTTCTTTGTTATTCGATTTATCGTAACATACACCTAAAATTTGTAGGTTGTATCAATTAAAATCTTAAACGTAACCAAACAACTACTTGGTGCAACAACTCAGCACATCGTCTAGTTAGTTCAGAGTGAGATTTCAATTTTACACTTGTGCAACATTATCAAACAAATCTAACACAGTTTGAAAATTTGATACACTTATAAAAATTGGGACATATTAATTTCGTACAAAATTGAAGGGTATCAATTTTTATTTTCATTTTATTTTCAAAATATAAATTTATTGAGTTGATGAAGTCCAAGTCTCACCAAAGCCCATTATGACATTAATGAAGAGAAGAAAAAGCATTATGAGTTGATGACATTCTCTTTGACAACTCGCGTAATTTTCCAGGAAAATAGAGTTTACAAATTATTATTATATTTTTCATTTTTCTATTAGTTTCATCTCTAGAGCGAGGAATATACGCATGACGTCAGCAGACCGACGCATATTGTCATCACCCACCCTTTGCAATTTGAATATCACGATGGTGTTGGTGTTGTTTGTGAGGACATGCCAAATTTCGGAGATAGTTTGAATGCAGAGACACTTGTTGATTGTGACGCAATTTATTTTATTGGAGGTTCGGAGAAAAAAATGCTTTTAGGAGAGAAATGAGCGTTGGTTGTTGTAAATGGAACGAGACTTAATGGATCAAGATCGCACCTACAATAGATTGAGAATAATAATAATAACAACGAAGAAGAAGAGAATGAATAGCACACGATGATTTTACGTGGAAAACCCCTAAACAAATTAGGGTAAAAACCACGGACAAGGATAAAAGAATTCCACTAATAAAAATAGAAGTTACAAATTTTCTCTGTGGAAGTACAAACTCTCCAAACTCTCTTATAAGAAGAAACTCACTTTTTATTTTTATCTCACACTCACTTTAGATTTGGAAGTTTTGGGATGATATGCCAACAATGGTGCTCCACTAGTTCAAAGAGCCTTGATCTCCAAGCAATTTGTATGGCTATAATTTTGCCACATATGGTCTTGGGATGAAGTGTAAGAATTAGTGGCCATAAATCTTTCTTACTCTCCAAGCAAATCCTATGGCCACAATTGTGCCACCTACTTGTCTTTGAATGAAGTGTAAGATCTAATTGCCATAAATCTTCCTTGATCTCCAAGCAAATTCTATGGACACAATTTTGCATGTTGTCTTTGGATCAAACTTTATTATTTAACATTGGTTTGGTGGTGGTTGGATTTTGAAGCTGCCAAAAATGACAATGAAATCAAAGACGCCATTAATGACCGAAGAAGAAGAAACTGTAAAATCATAGAGAATCTATGAATCAATGAGTAAATAGTGAAGAAATGAGGGTTTAATTTTTGGATTGGGAGCTCGCTCTCAAGTTTCTTCTTCTTTTACTTTGATTCTTTATTCTTTTTTTTTAGTGTCTTCCACTTTCATTCAAAGTTGCATAGAAATGAGTTTGTGATTTTAATGACGAAAAAGAAGAAACGATCTTTTCATTTGTTTATAGTTAGTGGTGAGTGAAAGGGACACGTGACGAACTGAGTCATCACATAAATTTGAAGAAAACCTACACGCGTGCGTACAAATAAAGAAAACACCCTTCAACAAACGAGATAGAAAAATAATATTTTTTTTTATTTTTTAGAAAAACATAAAACTTAACCAATTAAATTGTGATACGTGGCTTGAATGACAAAAAAAAATATATATATATATATATATATATATATATATATATATATATATAGCCTCAAAGTAAGTTTGGAAGCAATAAAAAATAAAAAACTTAAAAAAAAAAAATAGAGAAAAAATGAATTGACACGTGGCGTTATTCAATTGGGCCATTAAATATACAAACAGGCTTCAGCCCCCGTGAACTTTAATATAAATTATTAGTATTAAAAATTTCGCGTGTAGGCTTCCCTGGTGCACGCGCTTGAGTACGAAAGTAGTTCAATATCAACATCTAAATAACTTTCAAGCTTCAAAATCCAATATGGTTATTGGTTATTTGTTGGGCTGGCATTCTCTATTATGCTTCATGAAAATATGATTTATTAATTCTCTTTTATTCTATCTCATTAACAGTGAATCTCATATTTTGATATGAAAATATGTATTTTCGTTCATGTATGGTTTACATAATATAAACATGAATTACGTCAATCTGAACGTATAGTCCAACTAACATATAAAATATGTATCATCGATCAAAAGATCAAAAGTTTGGATCCTACACCTCACATGTTGTCATTATATATAAATTTCATCATTGAAATAATTACCTTTTTTTAAGTTAAAATCTAAATTTAACCATCAAATCCCCTCCTTGGACTTCCTACAGAAAGAAAATAGAAGTTGGTGGAAACAAGGTCATACACCGCCATCTCCAACGCTCTTGAAGTCAGCGGATGCGCAAGACAATTTTTCCTTCTGTTTGTGTGCTTGAAGAAGACAACTCATGTCACGTCTTTCAGCGAGATCGCTTCCTCGATGAAATTGGTAACCTTTGTCAACTCGAATATTTCATTAATAAAGAGAGAAACTACCTCCAAGCAATTTGATTCAACCTCAATAGAACATTGATTGCTCACAAAAACGGAGGAGAAGAGTGCCTTCAACCCCTCCAATCATGGTCACTGTCTCAAGAACTTTGATTTATGGTATGCCCACGATAAATATGCAGCCTGCGAGTTTGATGTCCCAATGTGATCGCGAATGATCCATTTGAGACCTGCGTTGTTCTTCATTGCACTAAAAGAGGCATCAACATTAAGCTTCCACCTCTCACCACTTGGAGGAGTCCATTCCTCATTGGGCACGCAGGTGATCTCCGCAACTTGGTCTGATATCAACATTTTCCCACGATCTGAGCCTTTGGAGACTTCCTTTGTAGGAAGAAATTTATCAAAAGACAAACTGAAGTTGGTAGCTTATATAATGATCTGTAGTTTGACCTCCTCTAAAAACAAATTGATTTATGAGCTCTCAAATCCTCCACACCAGTACCATCGCTTGGTCAATATCTTCCTTAGATTCATGATCAATAATCCAACCCCAATGCTCGTGGAGGCTTAGTGCTTCTTGTTATCACAAAAAATGAGTCAAGTCAATATTAACCCTTTGAATCTAACAATCCTTAATTATCTTGCATTGCCAAAATAGATGCTGAAATGTTTCATATGCTTCCTTGCACAAAACACACAAAGTATCAAAATTAACACTTTTATTAGCCAGGTTTATCTCATTTGAAACTTTCCTACAACAAATTTTAGTTTTCACATAAACATTAGAGCTCCAAAAAAAGCCTTTCATTTTTTGTTCCGAGTTTCTACCCAAGATGAGGGCCTCATCTTGATTACCACAATATAAACCAATAATATAAACAGATTAAAAAAAAAAAAAAAAAAAAAAAAAAAAAAAAAAAAAACTCCCTCTTATGGACTACCAGTCCACCATTTGAAAGTCAATCCAAGCACAACTTTAGTCGTCGAGGTCTTTGGTCTAATTTTTTTTAATCAAATGATTATACAAACAAAATGTTTAGGTCTACTCCCTCTCTTCAAGACTTTTTTTTTTTTTTTTTTTTTTGAAAACTATATTGTATACAACTTATTTATTTTCTTGGAATATGTAATAAGTAACAATACATGAAGATTAACAAAATGCAACCATCACAATCAAGAGTAAGAGTGGTGTATAAAGTAAATTAGATTTTAGAAATGGATATGAACATGAATCCAATAAACTTTAGAGTTGTACACAACACAAAAAGCAAATCCCCAACTTCCAATTTAATGCTCCCAACAAACTCCCCTCTCTATTTTAATGCTATCATTTCACTCTTCTTCTCAAACATACTGAATTTGCGATGGCGGACCTCCAAACCACCGCATCGGCAGGCAAATTCCGGTACCGGAGACTGAGATACAGCGAGGAATTTGAGGAGGCGTTCGGAGGAGATGAACGGAGGAGATTGGGAGGGAGATCGAGACGGTGGTTCAGAATCAGAATCAGGGCTTCGAGGAGTTCGATTGGGAGGAGATTGAAGAAGCTGAGAATCCCTAGCATCAGAAAGATGATCTTGAGGAGGAAATCGAGGCTGCTGAATGCCATGAGAGGCTCCATTTCGAAGGTTATTCAGAGATTCAGAGATGGCGAAGCGTATTTGGGAGATCTTTTTGCTGGAAATTATTTGTTCCTTCAGATCAATCCAACCTCCGTCAAATCCCTAAAAAAACAATTTCCTCTCCAAAATTTCCCCCCAAATTTCTCCATCCCAACCTTTAACTAATTTTATTTTTTATTTTTTTTTCAATTGTGTGTTTTATGAGATTTCTGCTTTGTCGATTCGATGGTGTAAGCTTTATGGCTTTACTTTTATGATTTATCCAAAAATTTATAAGATTAAAAAAAAAAAAAAAAAAATTATTCTCGCCTGTAAAAATTCTCCAAACGGAAAGAAATCATGTTAATTCTCACTTCACACTTTTTTTTTTTTTTTTTCATCCTATTTCTCAACTTTGTAAATATTTTATTTTAGTCTCTCATTTTACTTCAAAATTATGTTTTTTAGTATACTTATCATTAATTTTTTAAAACAAGTGATTTATAAAGAACATAATTCAATTTACAAAAAGGTGTGTCATCGAAGTTAAAGATTCACTCTCAATTTGTTGAACAAAAAAAAAAGTGGTTTTATAAAAAAATATTGGTAAGGAACAACTAGACACTTAGAGGGAGTTGAATAAATTAAATAGAACTTTAATGAAAATTCTTTCTTGTTAAAGATAAATAATTGGAGACAAATTATTTAACTGAATTACTATAATGTATAATGTGACTATCTCTTTAAAATTATTCGGTAAGAATTATTAGATACAAAATTGTACTGTTTTATCATTTATTTTTTACTTTTTTTTTTCTTGTGTTAATAAAAAAAAAATCCTTGTGTTTACACTTCAACAAAAAAAAATAATGTAAAATTGTCTTTTGGTCATGTGATCTCTTTAGGGTTTTGTTATATGTGGATGAAGATGAGGCTTGGTTTTTGTGGACTCAATTTTCTCATGCATGTCAGTGTTTTCAATTTGAGTAGACTATGGTCAATTTATATAAATTCATTTAAGGCACAACTTTTTTTTTTTATTTTTTTTTAGAGAATTTAAGGATTATATTATATACATGGGGGGGGGTCACATTTCCATACATGAAAAAGGAATTTGTTTGTGAAGACAATTTTCATAAAATATTTTGCTATCATATGATGTATTTTCTACGATTTTTAATGTACAAAAATGAGTTTGTTTCATTAAAATGTTGTTTATTTTATACTTTTGTTTTTAAATATTAGCGAAATTCATTAATAGAAAGATAATATAAATATTGAGACCTCATTAATTATGTGTGAACTACTACGTGGCTTAATTTAATGCATAGCTTAATTGATTAAGATATCATTTGTTTTAAATGTCGGATATTCTAATTTCTCATTCTACATTGTAATAATAATAATAATTTGGATGTGTCTATCTATATTGACTTTACATGACTCAACTCATACAACTTACTAGATAGGAAGAAATACGTCTTTTTGGTAGTACGTAGTAAAGGAAAAAGTAGAAGCAAATTTAAAAAAGAAATATCTCTTAAAATAGCTTCGGACACCGACCTAGGGTGTTCTCTAACCCAAACACCCAGTTAGTATTATCGATCATCCTCGTGTGACTAGTCAAATTGTGAGCGGCTATATTGCAATTTTTTGGAGCATAAAAAGAATCTCTTTCGAGCGCTTGCTGACGATAGCGAATATCATCACCTATAGAAAATATACTAATAAAAAATGTTATTATATATCTTGATAATTAGTCATCATCATTAAAAAAAGATGCAACGAGGATAAAAATATTTTTTGGGGTTTTGAAATTTGGAAAATAGTTTCATTTTAATCTCTAATTTTGCTGATATGCGACAAAGTATCAAAATTGTAGAATAAATTCTATACCACGGTGTTTAATTGTTGATAAGTCGATTGCTCTCAAAGTTAACACAACTCCTAACTTTATCATGCACTTGATGGAGAACGGATGAAATCGATGAAAACTCTTGAAAATACAACAAATAAACTCGATATTTATAAAAGAAACCTAAAGAGTTGATGCCACAAACTTATTTCATAATCCACAAATTTTAGGAGGAATGAATGATTCAAAATTATTGCCAACAAAATTTTTACAATTTCGACTTTAAGATTTAAAAAATGCTTCATTTTAATCTGTGATGTGGTAAATTTTCCGTTGGCCTTTCTAATAGAAAAATGACGTGCCTTTCTATAAATACTTTGTTATGATGACGTGAGTCATGTGACAAAGGACTTTGATTCCCACCTATCATTTAAATTATTTTTTCTATTTAAATTATTTTTTTCAGAGATTAATTAAGTGGATCATATTCCTTAAGCTAACTATTTTATTTTTTAATTTTAAAATTTTAAAAATTAAACTTATAAATTCTAGTAAAATTGTAACAAATGTCAATTTAAAGTAAAATAATAAAAAATATGACACTTTTTTTAAAAAAAAATGGTGGATATGACAATTTATATCACTGATAGTATGGTATATCGCTGATAGAAGTTTATCGTTGATAGAAGTCTATCACTGATAAACTCAATTTTTTATAGAATTTTGTCAGTGTTAGTAACTGATAGAAGTCTATCAGTGATAGTCATATATCAACGATAGAGTTTATCGGTGATAGCTATTGATTTTTTTGCCAAATTTGCAAAATGTTTTAAACTTTGCTAAATTTGTAATTATTTTGGACGTTGTTTGTACAACCAGTCCTAAATACTATTTTTTTTTTTTAGGTAAAAGCTATAGCAAAATGTTATTATCATTTTCCATTTTGAACAAAATATTTAAGAAAAAAGAGCTCATTTGATATTCATCTACTATTGTATAATTTATGTAATTCAGTCTACCATCACTTCACTTCTTTTTTACTCCATCTTTATTTTGAGATGAATATGATTATTTAAGTTACTTTTAAGCACAGCAGATAAGTATCAAATATGTTAGTCTTAATATTTAAAAATAATAATAACTAAAAAATATATTGTTAGATGAGAGAGAAAGCATTAAAAATAATTGAAGAATATAGATATACAGGTTTCTGGTAGGAGTTTGGAAAAGGACTTTAATTTGCATCGTCGATGACTCACTCAACCATCGAATTAATGCAAATAAGTCACCCTATTAAATACAAACTAGCTTGGTGGATATACGCCACACGTATCTTCCTTTTCAAACATAATTAATTTTTATTTTCATCTTTTCCCTAATTTATATAATATTTTAATTTTGAAGCCATTTCAACACTTTTTTTTTTTTTTTTTTTTTTATAGAATAAACTTACTTTTTGAAGATATATTATTACACTTCAAGTGTGGTATCTCCCAGCAAACAAAAGAGAGGTTGCATTAACAAACAATAGATGGTCTATATTTAGTTTTATTTTCATTACTTTTATCCCAACTAAACCCTTTACCACAAATCAATCAACTATAATGGGAAAGAATCACTCTACCTAAGGCCTCTTTCTAGAATGAAAATGATGGTAGGCTTGCCAATGGAATAAGAAACCCTTTGTACGCTACCGTGCTTAGCTCAATTGATGAGACACTAATTATTAAATTCTAAAAGAGGATAATTCATTCTCTACCGCAATTGTTCACAAACATATGGAACAAAAAATTGAAAGTTTTGAGTTACACTAGACACAAATCAATTGTTAGATACTAAGGGACTGTTTGGGACACTCAGTAAGTTATCATAATCGATGGTTATAATTATAGTAGTTGTGAATAGTAAATACTATTAAAGTCAGTATAGCTACTTTATTAACTGTGTTATAATAGTCGTTAGGTCAATTGACTGAATTATAATAACCAATTCACCCAACTCCAAGTTGGTGTCCCAAACACCCTAAATTCCTAACAAACCAAGTAGTTTTTGAAAGACCTATTACATAAAAATTAAAATTCTAATATCTATTAGACACTTCAAAAGCTCGGTGATTTGTTAGACACAAACTTGAAAGTTCAAAAAAAATTGTAATTTAACCTATAATTTTCCGACCCACCTTGCCTCCCACCCCTGCCAAAAATTAGCCAAATATAGGCATCAAGGCACTTTATTCCTCCGCAATGACACAAACAAAGACCTCTTTATCTCAATTATGGCTTACCTAACAATGCCTACTTATATATATACATATCAACTTCTTAACCTAACCTTTCAATTACCTTTCAGCATGTGAAAATAATGATTCAAAATTATCTCAATTTTATCCGCAAACTATGGCTTAATTGACAAAGCCTGATTAATTTCTTTAAGATTATTAATTCGGAGTAGAAATCTCAACCCCCTCGTATGTACCGTCGTTAAAATACATTAAATTAAAAAAAGAAAAAGAAAAACCTAAGTTTCTTCCTTGCCTCACGGTTCATCACTTGGCTATGCTTCCCAAAATTATCAAATGCAAAAAATTGTTTTTATACAAATATCAATGCTACAACTGCTCCTTCTCCACATTCTCTGTTGTGTAATGAGATAAATAAATAAACCCCTCGAACTACGTACCTCTTTAATAATAGCAATTTGATTGGAAATTGGACGACTAGGAACTTCCGAACACCTGCAGAACAGGGAATGGTAGTCAAGAACCTTGGTTATAAAATGTATAAATAAGTCATGAGGCAATAATTCTAACAGATTCGATTCAATGAAGAGAAATGTTTATTGCAGATAACTGTACAAAGCTAAAAAATACTTTTTAGCATTTTAAAAATCATACCAAACTCACCCTGAGAATAAAAATTCACGAGATAAAATCTGATAAACTTGACTGAATGTAGGTAAATCATGAGATGAAGTTTGGTTGTAAATGACACGTTATTACTTTACTTACCCCAGCCAGGGTACTTTTAGATAGTCTCGGTTTGTCTTGTGCTGCAGAATCTGCAACTGGTTGTGTTTGTGGGAAGTTGCGGATCAGTTTTGGAAGTTTCTGGCTATCAGCAACTTCAGAATTCATTTCTGAATCTCCTCGCAACTTCTGCTTCTGTAGGGCATAAAAAAAGAGAGTAATGTTTGTATTTCCCAAGCATGAAACAACAACACTATGATAAACAAACTCAACCGACTGTTAAATTTCCAAAGCAAATCCCAGTTTGGGCATAGATGAATCCCCAAAACGTCCTAAGATATTAAGAATGCATACTGATACTGAGATACCTATATGTTATATGCCAGTAAGGCTTTTTCGATGTACCTTCTTTAGCCGTTCTTCGATGGCATTCAATGCATGTGATTTATCGACTTTAGAAAGATAGGAACTACTATCCCTCTTAGCTGCAGAAAGTTCTAAAGCCATTTTCTGCTCCCGAATGGCATGCTTGTAAGCTGCAAAATATTCGACATCAGTAACAGTGTTGTACGCAAAAATGGGGCAGGGTCAAGTCTTTGAGGTGTGTACCAGTTTCTTCAGTAAGATCATCCCACTTGAATTTACTCAAATACTTGATGTTCCAGAGATCATAGTAGAAAGACGACTTCTTCTTTCCTCCTACACATGCAAAACAGGTAGAGAAACACAACTATGAACATAAAGAAACTTCAGAATTCTTCCATCTTAAAAATGTTCAAGTGCGTGGCATGGTAATTGGTAAACATAACACTGATTAAATTGATTATTAAGCACATAATGCATGCCACAGAAGAATTAATTTCCTTATGCTCAATAGGGCTTTATAGAACAGCCCAATTCAATGACTTTCATCATCCCCCAAAGAGAAAGTAGAAATCATGTATTGAGCCAGGATGTCAGATACAAACATGAATATATAAATAAAAGTTTACCTATTGGTTCACCATTTAACATATTAGCCACCTTCTTGGCAACTCTTTTATCGGTAAATTCAACCCATCTGCATAGCACATATAAGGATAATACAGAATCAGTAACTAAAACCAAGACCTTTGACAAGCCAGGCATCTAGAAACGGGTATGCACGAGCACGACCACGAAGCCCCAAACTATTGACTTCATATAGAATTGAAAAGAAAAAAAAGTTAATCGGGAGTGAGTATACCCTTCTGAAAAAAATTGTCCTCGAAACCCTCCTGCACGCTTTCGTTGTACTTGCTTTGCAGCAGCTGAACATGAATGCATAAATTACCTTGAATAAATAAACTAGAATAAAATCCCTTTTAAACTAAAATGACAGCAATGGAAACAAAGATGCAATCAAAATTTTGAAGCAACAGAAAAACTGATAGAAAAAGTAAACATTATGCATAATTATTCATTACCCTCGGGTACAAGATAAATTTTTTGTATTTCCCCATACTGTGAGAGGATCTGACGAAGTCTCAAAGGATCCATGTGTGGAGGAACTCGACTCAAGTAACAAATTCCACGCATATCTGCATTTGCAGCTTCCTTTAAGAGCCGTTTCTTCCTCTTTATATTCCTTTGCTCTGCTTTTCCATTGTTAGACTCTAGAATCTTCCCTCCAGAGTTTTCTCTAACTATGCTGTCTGCCCTTTCATTCTCAGCATCTATCAATGCAATTCCCCTCTTTTCAAAAGTTTCATTTTTCTCACTTCCACCATCAGAGAAAGGACTACCCTCTTTCATAAAACTCTCTGCTTTACTTTCATATTCTCCTGCCTCAGCCTTGATAGAGCTCTCCTCTACACATTGTCTAGTACCCTTCTTTCTCTTTTTCTTCTTTTTCACTTTGTCACTGTCAGAGTTCATGTTGCTCTCCCCCAGCTGAACAGATCCTACCTCTTCCATTTCCATGATATCTACACCTTCCATCAATAACTGCTTCTTCTTGTTTTTTCTTTTTGCACTTTTCTTACTAGATTTTGGGCTGCGTTCAGTAGCTGAATTAACTTCAATGCTCTCCTCCTTGAACATCCTCACTACAATATAATTAACAACCTCAACTTACAATTTATAATAACAAAAAAACATGGCTGCTATATAAGAAAAATAAGAGTAACATCAGAGCTCTATTGTCGTACACATGAATTACTCACACTACACAAACCATCTTAACTTATTCACTTCGAAATTTCCTAATCCAACAAATACCCTAATTATAACGTTCAATAAAGAATTCAGAAAGAGATCGATGAGAAAAACCTGTTAGGCGTTCGAGGTACCGAAACAATGGTCGACTGAGATGAAACTAGTGCTGCAACCGAGTTCTGGTTCTACAGAGATCGAATGAGGGCAAATTAAATCTCCAAACCACTCAAAACAAGTACTAAAAAAAAAAACTATTCAAAACGAAGAAGAAACAGGATCAGACAATGAAGAAGCAGAAACTAGGAGAAACAAAAGCAAACTCCTCAGTGTGGGATCAATGCACCATTGGAGAAGGAAGAATGGACGAGAGTAGAGAAATTACCAGTGGATTCGACCGTCGGACGTCAAAATGGACGGCGGATGAGCGACGGCAGCGGCCAGCGAACGGATGATGAGTGAACGTCGGCTGGTGAAAGGGCGCGGAAAGAAGAAAGGGGGAAAGGGTTTTGGGAAAGATGAAGAAGAATGAGCCCTAAAAAATAATTTCCGAAAATACGAATAACAATAAATTCTTTTTAATTTATAACTTTTTTTTAATAAATAATACTTTTCGAAAATACGAAAATCTCAATTTCAACCATAATTAACGGATTAATATTTTAAATCTCAAAATTAATTATAAAATTACTGTTATTTTCAAATTCATTATAAAAATATTGCAATGTTAAATACATACTCTTCAAAAGACTTGAAGATGCACAATGTACATGGTTATTGCCAAACTGTGCATAGCTCAATTGACTTGTACCCTTGACTAAAACATCATGGGTTCAATCCCCGCATTAATTAAAATACCTTTGCAAAAAAAAAAAAAAATGCACATCGTTATGTCTTTATCTTAGAAAAATATCTATCTTAGGTTTATTCATTATTAGTAAAATATCAATTTATCATTGTCTTTTATCTTATTCTATATGTGGAAATTAGGTTTATTAGGGCTGAAACATATTTCTCTTATATATAGAGAAAACACTTTATTTTCAAAATTCATATGACAGAAAATATTAAAATTTATATGACAAGTATGCCTTTCTCCTACACATGTGTGAGTCACTCGGAATCCAATAGGCTGGTTGCAACACCTATCAAACTTTAGGTGGTGATTGATCAAATTAAAAAGAGCAAAATACATTTGGTGATTGATCAAATTAAAAAGAGCAAAATACATTTTTTGTCCTCAGCCCCAAAATTTGAAAAGGGGTTATAAATGATCGTTGGACCGTTAGTTGACTAATGGAAGAGTTTTTTTTTTTGAGTACATTGGGGGTGGGGGATTCGAATCACAGACCTCTTGGTCATGAACACATGACACATACATGTGCCAGCTGAGCCATGCTCGCTTTGGCGACATGGCTACAGTTAAGTTAAGTTAAATTATAAAATTTGACTAACTGTCCAATGACCATTTAGAACAATTTTTCAAACTTCCGGAGCTAAAATGTTACTTTTAAAACTTGGGGGACCAAAAATGTATTTTGTCCAATTAAAAATTTAAGAGTGTAATTATAAGAAACTCTTAGTTGAGCTGTGGTTTCTACAATCAACCCATACCAAATTTTGTATAAATTTTTAAAAAAATCAAAGCAAGTTTCTTGTTTCTAGTTCAGGTTTCTATTTTTTTCAAAACATAAATAAAATTATTATTTTATCATTCTTATTTATAAAATACACAATAAATATCTAAAAATAAAGATAACATAAAAAATTGGGTATTTATTAAAAAAAAAAATATTAATGTAAATAATTTAAAAATTTAGAGAAAGAAAAACAATTACCAAACATATTAGTATATATGAATTCAATTGGTTTTTTTTTCACTAAAAAATGAAGAACAAGAAACAAAAAAAACCTTTACTAAATGTAATTTGCCTTGTTTTCTCATTTCTTTGCAAGCAAGCTTGTTTTTTTAAAAAAAAAATTGATTAAGAATTCAAATATTTTCTTACAAAAATGAAATTTATGATCCTGAGAAATTGTGAGAAAATAAATCTAATTTTCAACATCCAAAATAAAAAATTAAATAGTTATCAAACGTGATCTAAACTTGTCAAAATAAACGACCGACATGAATTTTGAATGGTATGCATAGCTAACAATAAGCATTCATTTGGTGTTTAGACACCCAATACAATACAAATTACAAACGACAGACATGAATATAAGCTTAGGACATTGTAATTAATTTACAATACAAAGTAATTCTCCTAATAATTAACCAGTCTTGGAATAATATCCCACAAATATTGTTCATTTCAGTAGCTGCAAGGGCTCAATCTCAAGCAACAAATCTCTTTTAAATTGTACATATGGGTAAGCTACTGGACATTCATCTCCTCTTGTCTTCCACCTAAAAATTCACAAAAATAACCATATATATTCTCTATTAATTCAAACATGTTTTTTTTTTAAAAATAAACAATAATTAATTTGTGCTATATATTAAACTGACCCATAATTAAGGACAAAATGATGGAGGAAGAAAGCAATCTCTAATTTGGCAAGCTCAATCCCTGGACAAAGCCTTGGCCCTCCACCAAATGGTGTCACTTTTTTGCTCATTTCTTTATCATCCTAATTCAATGCCAAACACACCACAATATATTAGAATATTATATATATATATATATATATATATATATATATATATAATTGGGCTGGTTGCACAAATAGCAATCAGGCTCAAACTAATTGCAAATTTAGCAAACTTTAAAATGTTTTGCAAATATAGCAAAAAAATCTGTTTCTATCACTGATAGACTTTATTATATCACTGATAGACTTCTATCAGTGATAGACTATTATCACTGATAGACTATTATCACTGACAAAAATCTATAAAAAGCTGAGGTGATCAGCGATAGACTTCTATCAGTCATAAGATATCAGCGATAGAAATTGCTATATCCGCAAATTTTTTAAAAAGATGCTATATTTGCAAACAATAAGTCTTAAATTGTCATTTACTACAATTTCCCTTTATAGTTCGATGTAGATACCGTCCATCTCCAAGGATTGAATTGTTGAGGATTTGGATGAAGGGTTGGATCAAGATGAACGGCTGAGAAAACGGGATGAACTTTCCATCCAGAAGGTATGACAATATCTGCACCACAAATAATCTGTGTAATTATTATTTAAAGGGGGAATATTAGAAATATATTAGAGTATATATAGAAAACAAACCTTTGAATTTGACATCTTTAAGAGCTTCCCTATGTAAAAACTTGACCACATTCCCACATCTCATGCCTTCATGTATCACCTAAATATATATAGCCTTCTATTAGTCCAAAACTAATGGATTAGTTAAAAAAAACTTATTAATGGACTATTGGATTGTATATTTAAATTAATTTTGTAAATAACATTTGTATTCAAATTTGTTTTATTGATTTATAAAAGAGTCAGTTTGTATTAATATTTAAATTAATGGATTGTTTAATGCCTTTATTTTGTAATCTGTATTTAAAAAATATTTTCAAGCCAAAATTTCAAAACTGAAAAAAAGCTGCTTAATTACTGAAAAACAATATTATTAATTTTTGGAATTGGCTAAAGTTTCAAAAGCTTATTTTTTTTTAAAATAATAATAATAATAAACAATGTTACTTTTCTATAATAGTTCCCAAATTGTTTTTACATTGCTTGTGAACTCCATTTGCTTGTAATCTTCCAAATTGAGATATTCTCCATTCCTTTTACCAATCCTTATTGCTTGGTGTTCTTCCTGCATCATTTTCACATAAGCACAAAAAAATCACATTAATTTGGTTATAATTATAAAGGGATTTTTTTTAGGATAGAGGATTTTTTGAAATAAATTATAAAAATAGAGTTGTTTTGAAACAATAATAGGAGACGCACACCCTCACCAGTCAATAATGGGGTAAACGACAGCTCGACATGTGGCTCAATCGTATGACGTCACGTGTCACCTCAAAATTGATTTTCATTTTTTTTTCTTTCATCTTTATAACTTTTTATCTAATTATCTTGACAAAACAAATTAATACTCTAAATATCAATCATCATATTGTTGGTTGAATTTTGTTATCAAATGCTAAAGTTTTCTAAACACACAAATTAACTAAAGTTATAGACCTATACAATATATATGATCACACCTAATTTTTTACATAAAAAAAACATTTTTCTATTATGCATCAAACACTTATAAAAGAAACACCTTCAAAATGGGAGTCATTATTGAAAAAAATCTCTAAAAAAAAGTGATATTATTGTTCATTTTTGGGTTGGGTGGGTTGTTTTTGATACCTTTAATTTTGCAAGAACATTGGGAGGTGAATGTGCAAGAAAATATACAATCAATCCCATGAGAGTAGCTGTTGTCTCATAACCTCCAAGCAATATGTCCAACACAACACTCACAATCTCTTCATCATTAAGCTTCCAATTTGACATTATCACTTCTAGAAAGTCCTCATCATCACCCCCTTCCATTGTTCTCACCAATCCCCTCCTTCTCCTCTCTCTCATTATCTCTTTCACAATGCAAGAAAGCCTCTCCCTAGCCTGATTCGACGAAATAAAACGATCATGCAGTTCTACACGGTTAGATGTACGAGAGAAAAACTAAAAAAATAGATTGGAATATAGAAAAGACGAGAGAGAGAGAGAAAGACCTTGACAGCATTAGAGTATGAAGTACCCGGGAGATTTATAGGCAAAGAAACAAAACCTTTCATATATGTTTCGAACTCTTCCAATATCTTTGACCCTATCGACTCGTTTGCTTTGATGCCCAACAATTCCTTCACCATAACACTTAGAGCAAACTGTAATTCAAGAAAAAAAATATTTAGACAATCACTACAAGAAAATTAGTCTATTGCGACAATTTTTTTACAACGGTTTAGAAAGTGCTGCAAAATTTAATAAAATCACAACAATTTCTGGAAACAAATAAAAAACTGTTGCAAAATATATGTATTGCAACGATTTTCTTGTTGCGATTTTAAAATGTGTTGCAATAGGGTGTTCATTTTTTTTTGGACAATTGACGAAGCCCAAATAAAAAAAATTATTTAAAAATTTTAAAGCCCAAACAAATAAAAAAGTGTTGCTATTTATTTAAAAAATGTTGCAATAGGATGGGTGTTATTGCAACGGTTGTGAGAAGTCATTCCAGTACTTTAAAAAGTGTTGCTAGATCCCTTACAACACTGGTTTAGGCAGGGTTTCTCAAGCGTTGCAAAAAGTGTTGCAGCAGTTTAAAACTGCTGCTATAGCTCAAAAAAATCTCTGCAATAACCCTCTTTTTTTTGTAGTGAATTGTCATGCACATACGGTGTGACGACGACCGTTACGACCGTTTCGTATAATCGTTGGATGCAGATTCAAAATTTTGTTTATCCCCACATAGTTTCTAAAGTTCCTATGCTTTCAACAACATAGAATATGCAACCTCATTGTTAAATAAAAAAGAAAAAAGAAATAAAGATTAGTTTTTTTTTTTTTTTTTACCATTTTGACTTGTTTGCAGAAAAGTACATGGGTTTGGGATCTCCAGGACTCCATTAAAGACAGAGAGAGGTTGTCGATGGAGTGAAGGAAAGTGGGTTTGGACTTGCACCAGCTGATGAAGCTAACGACGACGTTTCTCAGCTTCCGGTGAGTGTCGCCGGCGGCGATAATCAAAGAATTGCTTCCGAGAATACCATGCATGGCCTTCGGATAACTCACTTTGAAAAGCTTATCGTCGTTTTGAAGAATGAACATGTTTAGCTCTCGATCACATGACACTATCGTCGCCGAACCAAATAGATGAGATTTGAAAACTTTCCCAAACCTGCAAACAACCATAAGTTATAGTTTATTATTTAATTGTCAAGTAATTATCAACAACAGAAAAAAAAACATGTCGCCAACAAGAACATAGTTCAACGACATAATGTATGGCAAAAAAAAAAACAGAAAATAACATGTCAACATGAGGGGTTATTTGTGTTTGAGGGGTGGTTTAGTTGTTTTATCTTTGCATGTTTGTGGGAATGCGCACGTTCAACTCATTACAAGAAAGTGGTCCCACATTTAACCGGCCTTAAAATTAGGAACTTGAGCCTAGTTCAACCGTAAAAAAAATTCTATTTAAGCCGACCAACTTTTAAAATAATCATTTTAGGAAGGAACTCACTCATAATATAAGATAACCGTGTTACTCCTCTTATTGTCAATTAATTTTAAAATGGAACTTCATGATATCATCTATTTTTGTTTTTAATAAACAGTTGGTACAAATTCAAGTATATATGTAATTGGGGTTATTTGGTTTCGAGGGTTGTTTTCAAAACAAATTAAGAAAAAAAGGTTATTTTCAAATAATTTAGAAGAAAAGGGTTGATTTTTTGTCGTTTAATGGAATAAGAGGCGTACACCATGTGAACACGGGCATCCCAATAACTTTGACCAAGTCAAAATGATAGGAGGAAACAATGTTAAAAGTAAATTCTATTTAAGCCGACCAACTTTAAAAATAATCATTTTAAAAAGAGACCTCACTCATAATATAAGATACATGTGTTACTTTTCTCATTGTCAATTATGCAACTCGTATATTTTTGTTTTTAATAAACATATAGTACAAATTGAAGTATATATGTAATTGTGCTATTGTGGGTATGTATATATTGTTGCTACAAGATTAGCTGAGTGGAATACTAGGTGACAAAATTATAGTAAGAACTAAAATGAATATTGTCAAAAATGAACCTTTTGAAAGTTGGATTTAAAGCTTGAATCTTTTTGTCCACATTATTCTTATAATGAAGTAAGTTTACCTGGAGCAATGGTGTTGAAGAAAGGTTCCAATGGAGTTAGAATGGTGAGGCTTGAGGAAGCTTAGAGTCTCTCCAACGAAGGGGAAACCCATGCAGCCAGGAGGCAAATTAGGGTTTGGTGGTGCTGCTGTAACAAACAGTTTCAGAAGAAAATGGCAGATTATAATTATTGCCAAGCTCAAAGCTATAATGATAGGGCTGAAACTTGCAGGAACTTCCATGGCGTTTATCACTCCCCCTTTCTTCCCTTCTTCTTTGCCTTCTTTATATAGAATAATATATCTTTGTGTTTCACTTTGTTTTTCTAACTTTATATAATGTAACCTATTATTACTTATTCCATTACTATATGGTTAATGATAATTGATGTCTTTTTCATTGAGCTAATGTTCAGATTATTTTGTTTATGTTATAATTAAAGGGATGGTTGCACAAATAGTAAACCTAAAATAAAGACAAATTTAGCAAAATTTAAAATATTTTGTAAATATGTCAAAAAATAAGTGGCTATCACTGATAGACTCTATCGTTGGTATATGACTCTATCACTGATAGACTACTATCACTGATTGTCACTGACAAAGTTCTATAAAAAAACTGAGGTGATAGACTTCTATCAGTAATAGACTTCTATCAGCGATAGACCATACTATATATCCGTGATAGAAATTGACATATTTACAATTTTTTTAATTATTTTATTCTAAATTAACGTCGGTTACAATTTCTGATAATTAAATTTCAAAAAGTATAAATGAGTGATAATTGAAAATTAATCTTTCAAGGTGTGGAAGGAGATGTTTTAAACAAATATGTATATTTGTGGTGTAAAGTTCTTAAAAAGATTGATATAAAAATATATAGGTAATAGTTTGTTGAAGTTGGAACTTCAAATTTCTATATTTTATATTCAAATATTTCTTGTATTAGAAGAGGACTTTTTTTTTTCATCAAATTAATCTTCTCCATGCAAAGTTGTTGTGTTGGGGATTGAGTCTTAAAAAAAAACCTAATCATTATATCATTGTTTTCTTTTGACAAAAGACAATTTGAAGATGACAAACATGGAATCCAAAAACTTAAAAAGAACAATTCTTTGTTTCTTATTTTCAATTTTTTTTAATAGCATATATATTTATGATAAACACACTTACCTAACTTTAATCGAATAAAAAGCATCACCAAACTTGTTTTCATTAGCTTTTCTCAACACTCTTTATCCAATCTTTACAGTCTCTTTTGGAAGTTTAAACTCTTTGGCCGATTCTTTTTATTTGATTTGATTTTTGTAGTAAAAAGCCAAAGCATCAATTAGAAAAGAAATAGTGAAATGTTTCCTAAAGAAAGGACATACCTTTGAAATTTCAATCACTTAATCTAGATTCGAAAACAACTCTCCACATATCTCCACATGGTATGATATTGTCCACTTTGAGCCTAAACTCTCATGATTTTGCTTTTAATTCCACCCAGAATACTTCGTACCAATGAAGATGTTGTCCCTCACTTATATACCCATAATCTTCTTCTTCTTTCTTAACCAATGTGAAACTTTGGTCGTACTCCCAACAATCCTCTCCTCGAACAAAATATCACCGAGAGTCCCCTCAAATAATAGTCATCTATCCGTTTATCTCTTATCCAGGCCAACTCTTTTTCTTCGGAGTACACCATCAGTCTGATAGAGCTCAACCACAGATCTCCACCAATGACTACGTCTTTGAGGCTCACCATATATCTTTGTTCGACACCCGAAGATTCTACCGACATAACTAATTTTTGAGGGACATGACTCTGATACCATTTGTTATAAGAATAGTGGTTTAATCTTTCGGTGGTCTACACATCCAGTGTGAGAACTAACTTATAGTTTTTATTGAGAGCTTCAAATCAACAATAATTCAGAGTCTAAAGGAAGATTCAATGACCCAATATGAATATATAATGAATCCTAACCAACCATAGATCATATATAGGCAAAGAAAATAATAAGTTGGATTTGTGTTTTGAAGTTTTTATAATTAAATTGGTTTTCTCTTTGTGCTGTTGCTGATGGAGATGTTTGCAATTGGCAAACCGACACATATGCATAATTGAAATCCCTCTTCTTTATAAGACACATCAAAGAAAGAGTTCGATATGGCCTACAAAAAGTGGCTTAGGGGACACAAGGCATGATGCACACGTGCGATGGGTTTTGGGACCCTCCCAAGTTTTTTTTTTTTTTTTTTTTTTCCCATACTTCCTTCCTTCTAATTTATTCATTGAATTTGATCCATTGTTTTCATTGCAATTGAAGTTGTGATTAGTGGAAATGAGTTCTTATTGCAATCATGACTTATGTTTTGAATCGTTTGTCACATATCTATGATATGATATTGTCTACTTTAGACATAAGTGTTGAGAATTGATGTTCAAAATTAATTCAGGTCCAACACTTATTATGGCCCATTTTCAATTACAATTAACCTAACTTTAATATGAGTTGATCGTGAGGTTGGCGGTTGAGTGATTCGTGAGCCTTTTCCTTGACAGAAAAGAGAGAGAAATCACCATTGAGCGTTTGTATACTCTTGTAATTAACCTTCTTCCTGACGATTTAGTGGAGCCTGTATCGGTAACAGCGAACTGGACGTAGCCACACACATTGGGTGAACCAGTATAAATTCAGTTAGATTCTCTCTTCCCTTCATCTTGACTAATATCGTTTTTATTGTTTAGAAGTTTTAGGTTGATTTATTAGATTCTCTCTTCCCTTCATCTTGACTAATATCGTTTTTATTGTTTAGAAGTTTTAGGTTGATTTATCTAATTCTTTTAAACTGTTGAGTTCCAAATTGTTAATTTCTTGTTTGAATCGGGTGGTTATATTTAATGGATCAGACTTTTCTTGATGGAAAGGTGTTGAGGACAATTCGCTGCATAAATACTCGAACCACAGACCTCTTGGTTGTCAACACATACATATGCCCGCTGAGTCATACTCGCTTTGACAGTTTAATTAGATCTATATAGTGCATATGTGATCAACAAATTTGTAGCCCTATTAGACCCGACTCCGAAATTAATCATATAAACCGTAATACCAAATTGTGTTCCAAGAGAGTACCTTTAGGCATACTGTCCCCTAGTAGGGCAATCCATAGATGAGAAAAGACCCTAGAGTTGACAAAAATGTTCATATATATCATAATTGAAGGGCATCTCTTTTTATTTTTGAAATGTGTGACAGCATTTCTTGATGTTTTTGTTAATCATGATTCATATTGCACGTATGGGAGAAGAATCATCATTACTCTTGTCTCTTCTTTTAGTTTATAATCATATCATGCCTAAACTTTTTTTTTTCTTTTATGACATTGGCCATAATCTTTTTTCATACATTATATTGATTGTCTATTTGTTTTTTTTATTTGAAGACAACTAAAAATAAAAAACTCTTTATTTCAAATTTGGATAAGAATATTATTTTGTTTTTCCTTTTGATTACAATGATATGCACACTGGGAAAAAACATATAATTGTTTCAATTTAAATTTACACAAATTGTAATCTCAATTTAGAGTAAAATAATTAAAAATATAGCATTTTTTAAATTTTTTTTTTTTTTTTTTTTTTTTTTTGCAGATATGACAATTTCTATTACTGATAGTATGGTCTATCGCCGATAGAAATGCATCGCTGAAGTCTATCTAGTCATATATCAACAATAGCTTCTATTAGTGATAACCATTGATTTTTTTTTGTCATATTTGCAAAATGTTTTAAATTTTGCTAAATTTGTAATTATTTTGGATCTGACTACTGTGCAACCAACCCTTAAATTTATTCCATTTTCTATTTTGATTTCTAAAGTTGAGATAAAAAATTATTTTGGTCTTTCAAATTTAGATCTCGTTAAATTTTAAAAAAAAAAAATAAAAAAATGACAGTAGATGTTTTTTTTTTTTATATAATTACGCTTTTGATATAAATATATGAGTCGTGAATTATTTAAGGGAAATTGTGTCCATTTAGGATTTCTATTAAACGAATATAACACATTTTGAAAAGATTTACAAATATAACAATTTTTTTCATAGTTCTCAATAGTCATTGATTTTTGCCATATTTACAAAATATTTTATATTTGGCTATATTTGTAATTATTTTGAGTCTAATTGCTAATTATGCAACCAACCCTACATTTAAATTATAATATAGGGCACCATTCATTTACCATTATATTATAAATTTTTGTAAAGATATTTAATTAATGCAGGTGGCACTAGGAGATCGAACTTCTGACATTTTGGTCCTTAATTCACATTGATGTCAGTTGAGTTATGCTTATTTTGACGATTTATTTATTGTTAGTACCATAAATATGAGGTAAATATGTAACATGAACAAAACTTGAACACTAATTGACATCTATTCATTTCTTCGAGGTCAGAAGTTTAAATTTTCATACCCCATATTCAGGGGCGGAGCCACTTTGGGACTATGAGACACGTGTCGTTTCAAATTATTAGTTTTATATATTTGTATATAAAAATTCAAAAAAAATAATCACATTTTATATATTTGTATATACAAATTCGAAAAGATTTCACTCTGGCCTGATGGTAAGGGCACAATATTCGAGTCTACTGCCGGGATACAAATATTAAAAAAAAAATCACATTTTATATATTTGTATATACAAATTCGAAAAGATTTCACTCTGGCCTGATGGTAAGGGCACAATATTCGAGTCTGCTGCGGGGTGTCTCGAAGTTGAATCTCTCCAAAATTAAATTGTATTTTTTTTTCAGTTGAGTAAATTATTTTAGATTTGAAAAAAAAAAACATAATTCTATTTTAAAATTTTAAATCTTTTAGTAAATTATTTTAGATTTTTAAAAATAAAAAATTAATTATATTTTTAAAAAAGATAAATATTTCAAATTTCATTATTTATTATAGGTAGAAAATTTTAAAATAGTTTATTATTATTTTTGAATTAATATTACTTAATATAAATATTATATCTTCTAAAAAAATATAATATATAAATGTTTAAAATTATATTTATACAAATGTAGAATTACAAATTTAATCCATCAATTTTTAAATTTGTGTTTAATAGATTTGTGAAGTTTAAACTATTCAATATCTAATATTCTTAGGCATATTAATTTTTATTCAGGCATATTAATTTTTATTAATTATTTATTATTATTTTTTTTTTATGTAAAAATCACAAGGACCTAATTACACTTTAAAATTTTAAAGTTGAGCATCCATTAATTTTATGTCTAACCAAACATTTAATAATTTAATTTTTTTAATATATCTTTATTAGATAAGAATAAACATAAAATTAAAATTTAAAAAATCTATTAAACACAAAAGTTTGAAAGTTTAAGAATCTATTTAGATTCAAAATTAGAAGTTTAAGAGTTTACGCACATTTTAAAATTCAAAAGACTATATAGACATAAATAAAAAAAATTCAAGGACTAAATTTGTAATTAATCCTTTTGAAATTGTGCTCCCCTCACAAAAAATTTATGGATCCCTTGCTCACATTTGTTGTACAAACAAATTTTAAGGTAAAAAATTGAACTTTTAACTCTATGAAAAGGTATACACATAATTGCACGAAATAACACAAAAATATTTCCCCATTTCATAAATAGCACCATTTTTAAAAATTATATTTTGTGGGCTATTCAATTTCATTTTCCTTTGCCCTCTCCTCCTCTCCGCCATTCTGTCATTTTTTTCGAAGTCTCGTTACTCTCTTGATCGAGATTCATCCATTCTCGACCAAGAACGTCAAAAGAAACAAATTTCTTACTCGCCACGGGATAGCCCAAAAAAAGTTTTTCAAAAAATGGTGCTATTTTTAAAAAGTAAAAATAATTATGTGTTATTTTAAGCAATTATCCAACTCAAACTATGGTTAGGTTGACTATCATAGTTTAGACTAGCAATTTAACATACTTTATTCTTTCATTACTTCCAAAACTACCCTAAATTTGACATATTTTAAAACTACATTAATTAAAAAAAAAAAACCATGAATGAGTTGATCTATAAGGAAGTAAAAAAAAGACACATGAATCAATATGATTTGGTTAAAGAAAAGTTTGGGCCAGATTTTCCAACATAAAGAGTCAGATACTAAACCAGAAGGGTATTTTGGGCAGCAATCTAGGCTCGTTCTTGGGTACGACCACAAAAGAGAACTAGGCCCATTTCCAATTCTCTCACATTTACCCACCCATTCCGTTTGGATGAGATATATATATATAGAATACTTAAAGTCTTCTAGAAGTAATTGGTTTAAAGCTCGAGAGGCATAAGATGAGAGCAAAAACTTACTTGCATGCTCGACTACAACTAATCTATATGATTTTACGCCCTTTGTTGAAATTTAACTGTGTTGAAAGTTAACTATTTATGGTTTTGTTTATCCTTCTTTTGGGGATTTGATTTCGTCACGCGATTTGTTGAAGGTTAACTGGTTATGGTTTTGTTCATCCTTCTTTTTTGGAACAAATTTATATTTTTCACTGTTTTTTGCCCCCATTCTGTTATTGTTGTGATTTTGACATGGATAATTAAAGAATTTTCGCTTCATATGGTAATCGTTTGTCTTTATGAATCAATTTCAGATATAAACAAACATACACTTCCAGTTTCGACTGTTTTTTGAACGGTTAAAATAGGGGGAGAAAACCCTAACTCGGATTTTGATATGGGGAAGTGATTAAAGGTCTTGAGGGAAAAAGCAAAAGAGTTCATATTATGAAGTTCAGATAGAGAATGTGGGTGAGTGTATCAAAGGGAAAAGAGAATTTGATTCCTCTTATTTACTGCCATAATTAGCAAGTTGATTTGAGGCGAGAATGGTAGGAGGAAGGAAGAAAGAAAGGTAAGAAGTAAAGCAAAGAAAGGAAAGAAGAAAGGTAAGAAGTAAAGCAAAGAAAGGAAAGAAGTAAAGCAGTGACATCATTGGAGAGAGCTTGAATTAGAGTGAATGATTCATCAATGGAGGACAATGAAGAAGAAATTGAGGATATAGATTGAGTAAGAGATTTCATTTAATTTCTCTCTTCCATCATAATTTTTTTCCTCATTTCTCCTTCTCTCCTTCTCCCATTTCTCCGAAAATGACTAGCAAAGCAAAAAAGAACTTTTGAGTTTTATGGTAGTATAGCAAAGCAAAAAAAGAACTTTTGAGTTTTTTTTTTTTAAAGCTGAAACAATTTGAAATTCTGAAGAAAAATGGTAGCATACCTTTTAAATAGAAAAAAATAACTTTGACCAATTAGACGGTGACACATAAATAGTTGTAGCACCCATGCACACAAGTTTTACTCCTAAGAAAGAGATCTTTTTTCTATCAAGTGTCTAAATAAATATTTTAAAGTTATATTTTTTTTTAAGTACAACAATTATTGAATAAGGATTGAACCTCCTATCTCTTAAGAGATAATACATGTCAATTGTCGTAGAGTTTTGACTTCCAAAGCTTCAACATTATCACTAATAGTATCGTATGATTTAGTTTTTGTCATTAATATTCTTATTAAACCTTGTGCAGACAAAAAAAATACACATCTTTGTATCATCACTATATTGCAGTAGCATTAATAAGGCTAGCTAGCCAACATGAGCATAGCTCAACCGGCATAATGTATGAACTATGAGCGAGATGTTTCAAGTTCGAATCCCCCTCCCCACATGTTTTCAAAAAAATAAAAATAAATAAGGCTAGCTAGAGTTACACTGCAAGCAAGAAATATCTCATTGAATTGTTTATGATGAGTAAATGGTTGTCTTTAAATTGGTGCTTCAATTCATTATTTGTTTGCTTCTAATTTGGTCCCTTATGGCTTGGCTGATATAATTATATGTTGAAATTTCAATGTGGGGTCTTGGCTGCCTGCCATATTTCACATCATCATTTAGGAGATCCATGTGAGATTATTAGCTTCACTCAACAAATTGTTAGGCACATCAAATCTGCTATTAGATCTTTTGTTGCCATTTTCTTGTTGGCTGCTATTTTATGATTGTGAATTGTGATTAATATGGTTCAAAGTATCGCTGTGATGGATAAGACTCGAGCCATATAGATTATGAACACGATTATATCATAATACTTATTGATAATCATAGTCATCTGTCTTACTTGAGTCTAGTGATTAAGGGGCTGAATTCTTAAGTTGAAATTATAGTCATTTTTTTTTAAAGGAATATATTCCACGAAAGAAGCAAGAACAACCTAAGAATGGGTAGAGATCACTCCCTAAAACTATACAATGAAACTATACAATGAGGGTCATTTAGTATCATCAAGAAACTATAGTTATAAAATAATTTTGTATATAAAGAGATCTCACAAAAAAAAATCAATTTTGTACAAAAAAAGATGTATGTGAAAGCCTAAAGATTCAAATTCTCCACATATATTCTCGTGATTTTGTTTTTGCAAAAAGACTATGAAATAATTGTCCTCATATATCATATATATCTCAATCTCTTATCTTCTCTAACCAATGTGAGATTTTGTTAGCACCTCTGACATAGATAAATATTTATGGCCCTATTAAATTATTTCTTAGGATAGACAAACTTTTTATCAAGACTAACGTCGTTTTACTACTTGATCTAGCATTGAGATTTTCACATTTTTTTTTAATTTGTTTTTTTTTTTTGTCAAAAAAAATAAAAAAAATAAAAAAATTCTGAGGTCCTAGGAGGATTGCAACCCGTCCTTTTTATAATTGACTTTAGAGGAGAATAAGTCTGTAGAAAAATTTGAAGTTAAAAAATGAAAATAACAAATAAAAAATAATGTTGCTTGAGATTTTTTTGTTTTTTTTTCTATATTTTGAATTTTTTTTTTTAACAAAACTCCAATAAAACAAAATTTGTAAAAATATTGAAAACTTAGAATTAACGTCCTTATATATATATAAAAAAAAAATGCTTAATTAATTTATCTTCTAAAAATGTTAGTGTTTACTTCAAAATCTTCTAAAATTCATATCCTAATCATCTTTATAAATTCTCATAGTTCTTTTGAGAGAATATTTTAAAATTATTGATGGTACTTCAAAAACCACTTGAAATATTTTCTACTTTTTTTTAGAATTTTTTTTTTTTTTTTTTTTTTTTGATAAGTTTGTCGATTAAAAAAAAATAAAAAAATTGGATTGCCTTGGCCAAAATTGCAACGAGGACCTAATTTATTATTATTTTTTTTTTACTTCAAATGGACAACAAAACAATTATTAAAAAAAGTGAAAAGGTGTTGGTCTTGATAAAAAGTTAAGTTTGTGAAAGAAATTATCCTCGATAATAACCCACATTAAACATTTTTATAGTTTAAATATATATATTTTTTGTTTTACACACATTTAAAACTTTACGGACTACACTTATAATTTACCCTAAATCTTATTATAGTCCTTATAAAGTATAGCCTTTATATATATATATATATTATTTATTAAAAGTTCAATAATATGTATGATCACGTGGGCTCATGATTACTTTTTTTAATAGTCTGTTTTAACTTTTAATTTCTTAGTCGAGATCCTATCTTAACAACGTATGATCATGTGGGTTCATGATTAATTTTTTAATACTTTGATTAAATTGCTATACCTAACATAAATCTATTTACTCTTTTATGTTAAATTCATCCACTCAAAGAAATGCTCACTTGACAATGCAAATGGCATGATTTAGAAAATAATAAAGTATAACCTTTTGTTAACCTCAACGACACGTGAAAATATCATAATGTCCTCTCCACACACGCTCTCTTACCTCCTCTCTCTCTCGTGCTCGCACTAACACCACAAATAGAGAGAACATGTCATATTACATTCGCTGTCATAGGCTTTCGTCGTTGTTGTTGTTACCGACGAAGAATTCGAGAGATTGCAAGTGAGAGAAGAGAATGATAATTTGGCTAGATGATGACGCAAACAAAATGTTATATCCCTCGTTAATTAATTAGTATTAATTTTAGAATGAGGCATATTACATTTGACCCATGATTTTGGGTTATCTATACACGTATCCTTGTTTTAAGGCAGGTAAAGAAAATTCATAAGCTTTGAAGACGATAATCCAAGTTTAGTTTAAAATAATGATAAGGATTAGACAAAAAGAAATTAATCAAAATGACTAAAATAGGAAAAATTAGAGATAAAGATAAGGTTTAATTAAAACTCCAAAGTAGTTTAAGCTTCAATGTGTCTGTTAACAACAGAAAATTGAATCAAAATGGTCATACAGTACAACAACAATGTCCTTGAAATCCTCCATCTTTCTCTCTCTGAAGAATTGAAGTTTCAGTAAGAAGAAGAAGAAGAAGAAGGCCAGGATTCGCTTGCCATAATTTCAGTGAGGAAGAAGAAGAAGAAGAAGAAGAAGAAGGACACCATTTTCTCTCTCTTTTGTATCGTCGACGCTTCTTCTCTGACTCTGGCTCTGACCCACCATCATCATACGCCATTAAACCTCTATCTCTCTCTATCTTTTCCACGCCGAATGTCTGTAAAGCAAATCCCAACTCTGCAAATTCCTCGAATGTCGATCTCCAATTATTAATTTCCCGCCGTCAGGACCAAAGGGTTTCGTTCAATTTCCTGTTCGTTCTTCTTTTTCTGTTTTGATTTGATTTTCCTCAAGAGATGATGGGTTGTTTGTTCGTGTAATCGAGACCTAGGAAATGGGTGGTGTTACTTCGTCCATGGCGGCGAAACTCGCTTTCTTCCCGCCCAATCCACCTTCCTACAAACTTGTTACCGATGAATGTACGGGTCTCTTGCTTCTTACCCCATTTCCTCATCGTGAAAACGTTGAGATTCTTAAGTTGCCCACTCGTCGTGGTACTGAGATTGTTGCTGCCTTCATTCGTTACCCTATGGCGACCTCGACCGTGCTCTATTCTCATGGAAACGCCGCTGATCTGGGCCAGATGTACGAGCTTTTCATTGAATTAAGCATTCATCTTCGTGTTAATCTCATGGGGTATTGCTCTGTTCTCTTCTGGTTTTTGGTAGCTTTCCCTTGTTTGTTAGGTCAACTTCTGCGTATGGATCATCTGAATTTTTTTTAACATCTTGCTGTTTCTTCAATTTGAGCAAATTTCTTTAGGAACTCGAGACTTAACTGCAAGTTTAGGAATGCCAATTTTAATCAGTTTAATAGTTGTTCAGTTCTTACGTTATCAACCAAACTATGGATGCTTAGAATTTAGCTCTTGAATTGAATTGGGGCAGGAATATTTTTCTGGTTCATAGACTGATGGTTCTTCGATTGAATAAGGACTGTGGTAGCTACAGAATTTAAGCAGATGTTTATCATCAGTATTTCTCATAGAATATTAAGAGTTAATGAATCATTAATGGCATCAATCAAGCTTTCCATTTATGGTGCATAATCAATTAATCTCCACAATAGGTGAGAATATGCAGCAGTTTCTTACATTGAGGCTGTGGCAGAGAAAGAAAACACAAGGTTGCTTACTCATAATACTCTAGAAATAATAATTCTTTCCAGGGTCCTGGCTTTCCCTTCTCATCAGAAATCATATGTGGGTTTTCAACTTTTGATTTTGAACATTCTGCAAAATGGTACATATTAGAATAGGTATGTTAACTTATAATTAAATAAACTAACGAGTTTTCTTCTTCCCTGGGAATGGGGAAAGGAGCCACCGCATATGTTTACACACCTGAATTGATTTGCAAGATCTGTGATCATTCCGCCAACCTGAGCATAGCTCAATTGGTTAAGACATATACCTTTGACCAAGAGGTTAGAGGTTCGAATCCTCACCCCCACATGTTGTTGAACTCAAAGATTTGTGATCATTCCCCTATCAAAATCAATACTTACACTGCATGAAATGGTTGATTACTTTAGACTAAAGTGCTAGCATCCTAATAAAAGTTTGGCAATATGTGCAGGTATGACTATTCAGGGTATGGCCAATCATCTGGAAAGGTGTGTTGGACATAAGAGATTTAAATTGAATTGAGATTGTTTGTGATGTTAGTATGGATTCTAATCGAAGATTCTATGGCTCTTCTACATTGCAGCCAACTGAGCAGAATACATATGCAGATATTGAAGCTGTATACAAGTGTCTTGAAGAAAGTTATGGTATTAAGCAGGAAGATATCATTCTGTATGGCCAATCAGTTGGAAGTGGCCCCACTTTGGATCTTGCGCCTCGGCTGCCTCTTTTAAGAGCTGTAATTCTTCATAGTCCAATACTTTCTGGTTTAAGAGTTATGTATCCAGTCAAGCGTTCATATTGGTTTGACATTTATAAGGTAAAATAAGCCTTTTTATTTCAACTGTGATCTTAAAGTGTTCACCAATTGTTTTATTTGTTTTTATATGCATCATTCACATGCTGATATTTCTTGTGTTCTTTTTGTGCAGAATATTGACAAAATTCCTCTGGTTGATTGCCCTATTCTTATCATCCACGTAAGAATACCCTGTTGCGCTATTTTATATCTAATTGGAACATTTTCTTTTATTTCCTTTAGCTTATGGCTTGTTTAAAAAACTATTTTCGAAATAGTTTAATATTTTTGTTTTTGTATTATGATAAACTTATGTGCTTGTACATATTGAAATTATTGTTCATAAATCCACGTCTTAAAGAAATCAGACTTTTCTATGCTCGTTTATAAGAACAAGGAAAAATCAGAGACATGGACTTTTTTAAAAATTAATTGTCTAATCATGTTTTCACTCAACTTTGTTCTAAACAAACAAAAAATGTTTCGAAAATCGTTAGAAAACAAACCCAGTTTTTTCCTACTCTTGAGTCTTTACCAAGTTAGGAAATATTATATATATATTTTTTATAGAAATAAATTACTACTGTTTTAATTGGTCATTTTTGTCTCTTTTACCAGGGAACTTCAGATGACGTGGTTGATTGCTCACATGGTAAGCAACTCTGGGAACTATGCAAAGAAAAGTATGAACCACTGTGGATTAAAGGAGGAAACCATTGTGATCTGGAGCTCTATCCTGAGTATATCAAGCACCTAAAAACGTTCATATCAACGGTGGAGAAATCCCCATCCCAGAGGTACAGTTCTAGGAAGAGCACAGACCAGTTTGAGAAACCTAGAAGGAGTGTAGACATTTACGAAGTTCCGAGGAAGAGCACAGATAGGCGAGATAAACCAAGGCAAAGCACTGATAGGCCTGAAAAAATGAAGAACCAATATGGTAGTTCAGATAAATTAGAAAAAGTGAGAATGTCAGTTGACCATAAAGAAAGGTCACGTAGGAGCGTCGATTATCACGAGAAGTCTAGAAAAAGTGTCGATCACCAGTTCGAAAGAGCGAGAAAGAGTGTCGATCGACTTGACAGAATACACACTGGATAATTGTTGGGTATAGCAAAATTGTTTCAAGGAACAGGAGTGGGATTGTAAGAATTTCACAAGTTTTTCTCTGTTCTATCTTCTATGTATAATTTATGATCCTTCAGATGTGTAGTTTACCTTTTGCAAGTTTTAAATTAACTATCGTGAAATGAGAAAAGGATTTAGTGTCTTGTTTGTTCTTGTTTCCTTTACCATGAAAACAAAGCTCTAAGATTAAACCAAACTCTATCCCGTTTCAGTACCAATGCAATATTGAATGGTCCAACAAAATTAATATCATCGGAGCTCTTAACAGTTGCAATATTGAATGGTCCAACAAAATTAATATCATTGGAGCTCTGTTTTGAGGTTCAACAATTGCGGAGTGAGATCAAATCATGGACTTTTAAGATGGTAATTAGTGTCTTATTCACTAAATTATACTTGTATTGTCGAATCGGATTAACATCAAATTTAACATAGTTCCACTTACACAAAAGGAGGAAAAGGAAAATGAATATCAACTTGAATATGAATAGTTCAGATCATCTAAAATATCTAAAATGATAGATCTTTGTAGAAATTGCTGTCTGTGCTGTTGCTACACCGATATTATCCTTCTTTCTTCCTGAATGAATACACACCAAAATCCTTGTATTCTAGAGGAGATATGTCCCTGCCCCTATGGTCTTGGTTAGGAACTTCTCATTTACAAAGAGAGCCCAATATAACTGGAAGAACAATCTTACTAAACTGAAATAAGTTTGATATGACATATGTATCATCAATTTCCATTAAGAGAGAAACTTTGGGGGTGTTTGGGGACGCTAGGTGGGTTATTATAGTCGGTGATTATAAATAGTCTGTGAGTTATAATAGTTGTGAATATAAATACTATTGAAGTCATTATAGTTACTTTATTGATTGTGAGTTATAATAGTCGGTGGGCCAAACATAGACCGAGTTATAATAACTCAGTCAAGTTGGTGCTCCAAACACTGTCTTTCAGATTTGCATTTTACGACATGTTTCTATATAACAGCTTAAAGTTACACAAGCACTAACCAATCTTATCTTCCAACAAAATAGGAGATTCATTTGAACATTTGAAACTGTTAGAGAGACGAGTTTTGAGAATCTCAGCTGCCTCAAGAAACAGCATTTCTTTCTTCGATATACAAAAACGATTTAACTACCTTTCATGAACAAACTACATCTGAAATAGGTGAGCTAGTCTTGTTAAAATTTACTGAGCACGGCCATCGATAACAGAGAAGTTGGGTTTGCGCTCGCTATATTCGACGATGGCTGATGGCGAAAGATGTCCGATACAGATCTCGTGAACTGATGCAAACAATGGAAAAAGCTCCAGCCACCCACGGTGATTTAAAACCTCGTACATCTCCTTTGCAGTGGAGACACCCTTTAAAATGTAACAAGAGCTGTTATGATAGTACAAGAACTTTACTTGATAATGTAACTAGAATGTTCATTTTAACATGCCTGCACCACTATGTTTTAGGATGAACACAATCAAAAGAAAGTCGGTTTTTTTCCAGTCCTAATGTTTGTTCTTATGGGATCCGGTGCATTATCACTAGTACGATCACACCCGTCCTAATATTAGTTTGAAGACAAAAACCAGAAATAGGTCCTAGGAATTTGTTTATTCGTCCTATTACATTTTCTTTCTGAAAATATGTAAATGAATATGAACAATCAGCCATGGTTCATTTATGAATGCTATGAGTAAATAATGTCAATGAGAAATAAAAACCTGCAATTTTTGGCCCTGCAGCATCTCTGCTTCAAGTTCATCAAAGGACCTACATTGGAGAAGGTAAAATCATATACAGCAATGATGACACATGACATCCCATATTGAAAATCCAAGTTTCAGAATATCAATATTAACCTTTTCCCTCCATTCTTTGCAAAAGCTGCAGCCACTTTTCTGTTCCTTCCTCCCACTGCCAAATACATATTAGTTCTACTGTGTGAGACAGAGACAGAGACAGAAAGAAAGTAAATGAAGAAGAACAAAAAGAATGAAGAATTTTATCCTTACAGCACGTTGTAATCAGATCGGCTACTCCACAACTCTCAAAGAAAGTACTGTCCTTGACTGATGAAAACAGAAGCTTGGAAATCATCCTCATCTCCCTCAGGCCAATTCTCATTATTGCAGCCTAGCCAACCAAATGAAAATAGTCAAGATATAATTAAAAAAAAGTTACCTTTTAAATTTTTAGAGCTAATTTATGTACCTTCGTGTTATTTCCCATCTCCAAACCATCAACAAAACCTGTCATATCAAATTAATTAAAGGCTGTTGCTCATTATAAGCAGAAAAGTGAAGCCAAATGATAAAGGTTATGATTAACCTGCTGCTAATGCCACAACATTTTTAAGAGTTCCACACATTTCAACTCCTTCAACATCTTGGACCTTTCAATAGTTCACAATTAGAAGGGTAACAAGAAAGCCTTTCACTAGTCAATTTGAAATACAGCTATATGATTCTATCACTCACAAGAAACTGAGGTGCACCTTTTCTTTCAATATTTTGCATGAAACTTTATAATCCTATTCAAATCATGTTTTGATCCTTAAACTTCCATTTTTAGTCTCTAAAAATCACATTAAAAACTGCTCTAGTACTCATTGTAAATTTTTCTAATAAAAAATTGACATAGACACATCTTTTATTACACAGGTTTTCAAATAGATTTAGGTTCTATAATAATCACAAGGGCTAAAATGATTTTTATGCAAAGTTTAGAGACAAACATAAAATTTAAAAGTGAAGGGATTAAACGAAATATTTGAAAGTTTAGGGACAATAAAATAATTACAAAAGTCAAAATAGTAATAGAACCTAGATTTATACATAATTTCTGAGTGATATATTTGCATTGAACAGTATTGAACTCTTCATAATTGAGATTGATAAAGATTGCTTAAATAATATACACGAGGTCATGAACTGTACTTACAGGTGTAAGAACAAAATAGGGAGTGCTGAAAAGTTGAACCCATTTTTCAGCTATCTCCCTCATGTTCTCCCTGTATCCCACTGTTGCTTCACTAAACTTCTCTACAGCAATCTGCATGTACAGTTCAACAATCTTAAAACAAAACGAAAGAAAAAAGGACTGAATTTTTTTAAAATCAAGCAAATTTAGGACAACAACTTTCTAGTTTTCTATTTCTAAAAATTATACTTGTTCACTAACATGAAAACTACAGAGTCACAAGAAGTTTTCATAATCTTAAATTTGTATTAGCACCTCGTTTGCTATGTTTGCCCCCATAAGAACACAACAATTGATCCCCAATTCCTGAGAGATGAGGGAAGAAATCATGCATGGACCTTCCTTCTTCACCTCCATCCCTTTAATGAGGGAAATAGCTTCCACATCTTTCCTTATCTTTCCAACAAGTCTCTTGCATATCCCCTCCACAAATTGATGGGGAGTCACAAACACCAACATATTAGCATCCTTCACTGAGATTTCAATCCATGAGAGTCACAATCAATGGCAGATTCACCATATTAATTCAGAAAGATCTGAATGAGATAACACAATCAGAAGAACTTGAATTGAATACCTGCATTTTCAAGGTCTGGGTCTGCAATAACATTCTTGCCAAGCTTAATGCCAGGAAGATACTTAACATTCTCCTGTTAATCAAGAGTCGAGAATCACTAATCTATAACGCTGCAAATTTCCCTAAAATGGAAAGGGGTTGTAATAAATCAACAGAAGAACATTACATTGTTGAGGTTGATAACATCAGTTAACTTGTCACCACTAGGCAAAGTCTCCTCATACACCCACATTCTAACCTCATCTGGAATCCAAACAAAAACCCAATACTCAAAATCGAATTTCAAAATGCAAACAAAAGGGGGAAAGAAAATCAAACAAATCCCAGATTTCAGAAGTGCAAGAAAATACCATGACAAGAACTTAGCCTAGCGGCATTAGAGGCGATGAGTTTGGCGGCAACACTACCCCAATTGCCACTTCCAACGACGGTGACTTTGGATTTGGGAGAAACCCCATCATCGGAGAAATGGGAATCGGGGCGAACAGAGACGACATTGGTAGAACGGTGTGGAGGTTCGATTCCGGGGGCCATAGAAGAAAAGGGAGAGATATCAGAATGGAGAGAAGAAGGAGAGGAGGAGAGAATTAGAAGGGAGAAGGAAGAAGAAGAATATAAAGGGGAAAATGGGAGATTGAAAGGGGCGGAGTTTTGCCATACACGTTTCGTAAGAAACAAAGCGCATCTGTGCATTGTGTTAAATCTGGCGATCCACTCTATGCTCTGCTCTACACCATTTTTTTTTACATTTTCTATCTCCATTTTTCAGAGATGAAAACCATAATCATGGAATTAAGCTAAAATGTAAGAATTATTACTACATTTTTTGGGTCTGAAACTGAAAAATGTGATATGATTTTGATTGGAATACTAAAAATAGTAAGCTTCATGGACATGGGTATCTCTTGGAGATACCCATAGACCATAACCCAACTTAAATCTGGCGCCAATTTGTGATGCTCGAGTTCAATATTTTTCCCATTTGATTTACAGTTTTTCTTCCAAAAAAGGTGTTTTTTTTTTTTTTTTTTAAAGAAAGAAAATGGTATGATTACAATTTTATTATTATTTGGACAAAGTGTGAGGTTGGGGGCAGGAAGTGAGTTAAAATAGTCGGTGATTATAATAGTTTGTGAATAATAAATATCATTGAAGTTAGTGTAGTTATCTTATGTACTTTGTGCTTAAATAATTTGTGGGTCAAACGTAGACTGAGTTATAATAACTTAGTTCACTCAACTCCAAGTTAGTGCTCCAAATACTCCATAACCTCTTGGTTGAGTTACGTGTTTTAGGTTAGTTGAATTATGGTCATGTTGGGAGTAAGATAATAAATAAATTGTTTGTAATTTCTTTTTTTTCTTTTTTAGTATACAAAAACTTAACAAAACAAAGGAAATTAAGGAGTGTTCTTCAATCCAAATCTCAGAATGCTTGTAGCGTCGAGCATGGCAAGCTAGTGTGAGCAGCGGAATTGCACTCTCTATCAACGATGAGGAAGCTGGGATGAAACTATTGCGGTAATGTGATCAGATAACATTGACAAAGGCTTTAGTTTCATTTGAAAATCGGTTTTTCCCAGTAATTATTTTTCAAAGGATTAAGGAGTCGACTTCAGCTCATAGGGGTAGAGACCCGCTTCGATAACTTTAGAACAATCATCAAAGAGAGCCCTCATTTTAGCCAGTTCGATCAATCCGTTCATATCATAGAAAGCATTCACAACAAGCATGGTTTCGTCAGCTGAGTTCCTAACGATCGAACTCAATCCTACCAAAGTATCAATAATAGTTGCATCTAAGTTCAACTTAAAAGATTGTGGCGTTGGAAGTAGCCATCGATGAAGGTCATCAGGTATAGCAGTCGCTCCATGGTCAGGGTGTTGCGGTCCGTCTAGTCAACATCAAAAGAGTCATACAAACGTCCTAGTAAGCTTCGTTATGATCCTTTGTCCAGTCCTGCCACCAACTCAATAAATGGTTGGTAATTGGTATTAGAAAATGGGGTAAATACTCTCCTTGGTAAGTTTTTTTTTTTTTTAACAAGACAAACTTGTATAATTCGGAACTCAAAGACCATTAGGGCTACATTGTTAGGAAGATAATATCGTAATAAGCAAATGAGTAGGATCCTACAACTCGGGTCCAAGGTACTACCACATCAAAGAGACAACGTAAACAACTTATAAAAACAAGTCTCAAAGAGGAACATTAATAGATGTAGGGGTCAACAATACCTTCAACCATATCGACTTCAACACGAATAACTTAAACCAGTTTTTTTTAGTACATTAGGGGTGGAGAATTCAAACCACAGATCTCTCGGTCGTCAACACATACATATGTCAGTTCAGTCATGCTCGCCTTGACAACTTAGATACTAGTTAGAAGCATTAAAAACGCACCTAATGTATCTCACGTTGCCTCCTCTTTTTTTTTTTTTTTGTAGAAACGAAATTTTGAAATAAATAAATGTCAATTAAGCTCATATTCGCATCTCTCAATTTTAAGCTCAAGCGATGTGTAGGGCTCATAATTTATTTATTATTATTATTTTTTTAATGACTCATATTTAATTTAGCGAGATTGGGGCTGGTTGCACAAATAGCAATCAGGCCCAAACTAATTGCAAATTTAGCAAACTTTAAAATGTTTTGCAAATATGGCAAAAAAACCTGTTTCTATCACTGATAGACTTTATTATATCACTGATAGACTTCTATCAGTGATAGACTATTATCACTGATAGAATATTATCACTGACAAAAATCTATAAAAAGCTGAGGTGATCAGCGATAGACTTCTATCAGTCATAAGATATCAGCGATAGAAATTGCTATATCCGCAAAATTTTTAAAAAGATGCTATATTTGCAAACAATAAGTCTTAAATTGTCATTTACTACAATTTTCCTTTTATTTATATATATATATATAATCATCATATATACTTATATATACTTCATACATGAGTATATAGTTATATATACTGCATATATACTTATAGATAATATGTATTTATTTTTTAGAAAACATATGTATTTTTATATATATACCCATCATATATATTTATATATACTTCATATATAGACTCATATATACTTATAGATAATATGTATTTATTTTATATATACTCATCATATATATTAATATATACTTCATATATGGGTATATATAGTTATATATTTCATATATACTTATCGATATTATGTACTTTTTTAAAAGAAAATATATGTATTTCTTTATATATACTCACCTTATATATTTCATATATGAATATAGGAGAGAGATTTTTTCGGTGAGGGAGAAGACAATTTTAATAAGGAGAGAGATGCGATTAATATAAGTTTTATGATTTCAAATTTTTTTTTAAATGAGTTTGTTTTACTTTATTTTATTAAAATGTTAGAGGGGTGAAAGAGTAATTACAACCCAACTTTTATGAAAAATCTAGTTGGATATTTTTTGATAAAAAAAAAATGTGAACATTAATTTAAAATTGTAGGCATACCGTGACTATTTGTGTAATTATCCAGCTCTTAATTTATGAGTTTATTTATTTATTATTATAAAGTAACTAAACCAAAAGCAGAAACTAAATTTAATTTATGAGTTTATGATTTGTAAAAGTTAGTATGTGTATTAAATTAATGTTCAGTTTGTGTAACACATCAGGTAGAGTTTATGAACCAATAGTAAAAAAATTTTTGAAAAAAATGACAAATAAATTTTCGTACTAAACATAAGCTCGACTTGTTATTGTTGAACCACACAAGTTTAACTCGTGAGCCAAATATCACTCGAGACTTTTCAATTTATTTTTGAAAAGGTTAGAATTATTTTAGATGAATATGATTTAACCCTTCATTAGTTGCAATTATTGTTTGATAGTTTTTGGTGAACAAGAACAGATATCTATCATTGTCTTTACCTTAGTGGGTCTTTTCAATAATCATGCCCTTATCTTATTCCACTTGTTATTGCCACTAAGGATGAAAGACACAAGAGCAAGAAGATTTAATGAGAGGGGACCTTAAAACTATACTCTTTACATATATATCTATAGAATAATTCTCCAAGCTTGTTTTTTAAAAGAATACATGGTTCAAAACTCCCCAGACCAAACAACTTCAACACCAACTCCCCAACTCCTTGGGCCAAACGCCCCCACAATGTTTATGTATTATAAAAGGGTATTGGCTCAGATGCAAGCAAAAAATGGGAATGTGAATGTCTATACCTGAATAAAATCATCGATCGTAATTGATCGAACCGCTCAAGGAAAATGAACTTTCTCTATATTTTATGCAATCCAAAATTTGGGCAAGAAAACCTGTTGCTCTTTTTGGCACAGCACCATTAAATTAGGAGCAGGGGGCTGCTTTGTTCTCTGCAGATGAAAGGGCAATAATCCATTCTTCAGGGAGCTCTATCAAATGGCTGTGTATCATTATAACAAACATCCCAGACAGCTTCCATGGCATCTTTTCCAGCAGCTTCTGAGCAATAAGGATTAGCAATCACTGATTTCATCACTCTTCTTCTCACACACTCCTTCAGAAATTGAAAGAAAACGAATGTCAATGAAAAGCCAACCGAAAGAGCTCGACAGAATGTACTGAATCTAATGTTCATAGATGAAGAAGAAGAGAGAGAGAGCAGGGTAATAATATTGTTGGCAGCAGAAAGAATAAGAAATGTTGATTTGTATCTTATTACACATACACTCATTGTTCAATCACACCGGTGAATCACCCTCAGGAGAAACATTTTCATTGATGAATGAAATAAAGAACAGAAGCTCGGGCACCTAAAGGTGAATTACAAGAAAGCTGTCCAACTAGAAATCAAATGAGAAAGACTATAAAGTGCATAGCCTTCTTTGATTATATCCTCTCCTACAAATGACCGAGAAGACTTATACTAGTCCCCAATAGCAGCCACTAATTCAGGGTTGAAAAAACCTACATCTCTTCCAAATATTTGGCCAGTCAGGAAGAACAAAAATGAACCCAATACACATGGCTTCAAGATAAGCCTTCCTAAAATGTCCTGCTAATATTATGTTTCTTGTATGAAGAATTTTTGTTCTCACTGCTCATAAGCTAGTTTAGCCAAGGGCCAAGGGGAAAGAGAATACTTGAGTATAAAAATATTCAAGATAAGAATGGCTGAAACATTTATAATTCATTGCCAAGAACAGATTCAAGATAGCATGAGTGTACACAGAGATATTAAATTCTACCATGAGAAAAGTTCTATAACCTAACACAATAACTTGGTAACTGTAACCATGTAACTTATCTATCAGGAGAGTGCAAGAACTTATCTCATGTCAAGACTCAAAATAACTAAAAATTTACAACTTTCAAGTGGTTCGTGTTCATTAGTCCTTGATCCACCGAGAATATATTTATTATTACTCTAAGCATACTTCATGGATGTTGTTCACCTATTTAAGCAAGAGGTTATGAACAGTGTAAAAAAACTCAAATTTCTAGATCCCAACAAGAGAATAAGACTGTTATATTCTTTCTAAAAAGGAAGTGAGAAAATTATACTTGCTCATGGCCTCGTAATTTCATAAAACCTCGCAGTAGTTCTCGTTTATAGTGGCAATCACCACTTAGATGTCCAGCACGAATCTAGTTACCAAATGTATATGTTAGCAAAAGCACGAGAAGGAAAGCAAGAGACCAAAATATGTATATACCTTTGGAAAATGAAACTCAACCCGGGAAAAAATGGCTAATTGCAGATGAATACCTCACTGCAAGCATGATGAGCACAATTAGCCCAATCCAAGTTTGCCGCACGACAATCATCAAAAGCATGAATAAGCTCGTGTATTACTACTTGATTGACCTCATCTTGAATGTTCAAGTGATTACTACACACCATTATCTACAAGCAAAAAAGAAATCAGTGTTCATCAGTCTCATCCAAATCCACTAATATTCATTTAAACCATATGCAGAAACAAAGAGAGGGAAGTAAAAAAGATTATTACCCCTTCACCACGAACATAACCACCACTGATCTGCTTATCGCAATGAACAGCCTTGATAAGATTATCCCCAATTCGACATCCAGATTTCTCCAAATGCTCCATCAAGAATTTCACCATCGGAGCTGAAAGACGCAGAAATAGATTCAATGACCCATTGGAATAAACCCCAGATTCAGAATAGAAACTTGGATTGCAGAGAATTGGTAAGGGAGTATGAGAAAACGAAAGGAATTGCTAATTTTCTAATTCTCAGCGAATAAACAAAAGTCTAAAACCCTAAACCCTGGAAATTTGTAGGTGGGTCCGAAATTTTGAGGAGAGGAGGAAAGAATTAATTTGTTGTTCATACTTCGGAGACTTCTTCGAATCATATCCTCGCATTGCTCCTTCGTCCGGCCGCCGCCGTTGACGGCAGAATACGAGCGATTTGATCCAGGTTCCGGGGTGGACTCTTCTGCCATATCTTGGTTTACAAGTTGCAATTACGGTAGTCGCTGCAGCGATATCTACAAGTGAATAATGGATTTCGGGTTAGCAGCCGGATCGGTTTTGTTTCTTCTAATATCGGTTTAAATTGATTAAATTCTTCATTAAACCCCGAACCAAACAAGAAGCAGGTTATTTTTAACTGGCAATTTTGAAAAAAAATAATTGCATATTTTTTTATTTAAAAAATAGTAAAATACTAAAATCTAAAACGGTGTTATACACTAAAATACCTCTTTAATCACTAAATCCTAAATCAATCTAACCCCTAACCCCTGAATCCTACCGAGTAAAATTTGATTTCAATTTTGACTATTTTTCAATTTTTTTTTCTTTTCAAAACAGGCCCCTCGAACATTTGGAATGATTTTTTTCGAATGAACTAAACTAGTTTTTGATTTTGGATTCGATTTCGATTTTCAATTGAATTCAAAATATAGAAATAGTCGAGATAAGTGAAAGTTCTTTTACCATCTACCTATAAGTATAGAATAACTATTAGAGGTAAAGATTTCAAATGAAATGGTTTTTCTATTAATATATTTGGAAAAAAAACATTAATTAAGTGTGATTCTTCCAAAAATGCCTTCAAACATTGCTTTTAAGCACTTTTTTTAGAAAGGCACTTTAGAGTTTTTATTTTTTAATCAGAACTTTTGGTTTTTTTTTTTTTTTTTTTTTTTTTTTTTTTTTTTTTTTGAAACACAGAATTTTGGTTATTATATTTTGGGAAAGAGAATTGCTATTTCCAAAGTCATTTAAACCCACCTTTAAAAAAATATTTAGACTATATAACCAAAACCTAGTTATGAGTATTTTTCATAATTTCAAAAATATGTCAAAAACAAACTCAATTTATATGTATTTGGACTTTGGATACACCCGTGCGACCAAATTTTCTCGATCTTAGTTATGTAAAGATAGTGACTTTAATCTCCTCTTTTGAGAGTTTATGATTAAATAGTTTTGTTTAAATTAATGGCATTCATGAATCAACAATCAACAATCAATTTTTAATTATTTTATGAAATTGAACACTTATTTTAATAAATTTTGATAGTATAGATATGATTTAACTAAAGTAAGCATAACTCAACGGTAGTTGTCATGTACTACCTTCCTTAAGTTGGAAGTTCAAATTTCCATACTCTCATTTGTTGTACTAAAAAATGATGGTATATTTAATAAGTTGATGACCTCATCCAATCATTAACCTAAAGACATATAAAAATAAAAACCTTTAACGTAATGTGGATACATTTGAATGACCTATATTTATCATCATGATGTAAATATGTTAGAATTATTAAGATATATATACCACACAAAAAAGATTGAGTGTGTATTGTGAGAAGCTAATATCAAAAAAAAAAAAAAAAAAAAAAAAAAAAAAAAAAAAAATTAAAAAAAAAAAAAAGGAAATTAATGAGTGAATAATATAAATAGGAAGAATAAGTTAGTGTGAACAATATAAATGAGTGAAAAGAAAAATTGATGAAGATTCTTATAATATAAAATTGAATCAAAACATGTATAAATTGAATCAAATAGAGAGTGAATCAGAGAAATTAAAAAAAAAAAAAATTGAAAGCCCACACTTAAAAAGAAATGGAAAAAAAATTCATAGTAATAACAAGAACATTTACAGAAATAAAATATATATCAATTAATAATGCGTTTAGAGTTTATTTTATTAATAATGGGTTTAAATTTTTCTTTTTTTTTACTAACATATTATGGTGGAAGATTAAATCTAGGACCTCAGGGTCAGACCATACATAAATTATGTTACTATGTTCTTGTTGGCCTAAAAAATTTAAAATTTAAAGTTTAAGATTGGTATGAAAAAAAATGTGTCACAAAAATTAAATAAATATTTAAGCCATTTTTTTTAAAAAAATACTTGAGATAACATATTAATTTAAATATTTTATTATCGTGCAATTATTTTTAAAATAAATCACTGGAGAGTACAAACAATATCGATAATAAAATTAATAAACTGATTTTCCTCCCGCCATTGTAGTGAAGAGATCCCCAATACAGTTGAGTTTGGCCGGAAGAGCAGCTAGCAGGTGACTGAAAATAGCAAAATCCTTGAAATCCGGCGAGCCTCTGCAACCGAAATCTGAATCCTCCACCGTCCGCCCCGATTCCGAACCCCTTTAAATACCCTTCCCCTTCCATCTTTACAAATCATTCTCTGGTCGTGCAGTCTTTCTCTATTTACCTTAGAGAATTTCTGCAACCTTCAGAATCCTAAATAAATATTTTCATTTCCTCTGTTTTCTTTCCATTTTCCCCATCTCTTAATTCACAGAATCTGCAGCAATGGCCCGTCAATTGATTGTCCTCGCTCTTCTCTTCGCCGCCGTTGTCGGCATTGTCTCCGCCGCCGATTCCCCCGCCGCCTCTCCGGCAGACTCACCCAAGACTGCTGACCTTGAACTCTCCGACGACAAATCTACTGCAGCCAAGACTCCGGCAGCTGCTCCATCCAATTCCTCCGCCGCTGCCCCAACCGCCGACGCTCCCTCCGCTGCCCCTGAGGCTGAAACCCCTGCCGGTGCCCCTGAGGCTGAAACCCCTGCCAAGGCCGGTGCCCCTGAGGCTGAAACCCCTGCCGGTGCCCCTGCCGGTGATGTGTCTTCTGACAAATCCCCTGCTGCAGCCCCCGAGTCCGATGCCGATGCGTCATCTCCACCTTCCCCAACTGGACCTTCCGCCGAAACTACTGCCGATGGACCCGCCGCTGATGGTGAAGCTGCTGATGCACCCACTGTTGCACCCACTGATGCTCCGGCCAGTGGAACTTCGTTCATGAAGACATCGGGCGCCGCGGTTGCTTGTGTTGCTGCCGTTGCTGGATTCTTTGCGCTCTAAGCTTATTAATTTGATGAGATTATGAGATGGGGTTGAAATTGTATTTGAAGAGGTTATGAGTTGTTACTTCAATATGTATTTGGCGATTCTCTTAGAATACAAGGAGGGAATGATCATATTTACGTTTTAAATATCTCCAATTTTATGAGTTGTTCAAATTAATTTTTCGTTCAAAATAGCAACAATACTAGAAAATATAAACGTAACTTTCATTTTCAAAAAATTATCTACGATTGTAAAAAAAAAAAAAAAAAAAAAAATGTATCCCCACATTAAGAACGATCCTTAAATATAAACGTAACTTTCATTTTCGAAAAATTGTCAAAGTTGAAATCCTCCACGACACTCCTCTTGCTTCTACCGTGTTTCCATTTGACAATCCCATCAAACAATGTTTACTGACTCACATTATCATCATTTGTGGTAGTTGTGTTGAGTTTCGTGCTTGTTGTAGAGTGTTTCACCAATTTTAGCCATGATCTCTTGTAAAATAAATTGTGCTTGTTCTTGGAGGATTTTAATAATAGTGAAATTACAATTGGAGCCACTTCAATAATAGTGGTATTCTTAATGTTTGTTTGCCGGTTGATTTCATTATCACAAGGCTGCTCCGAAATTCGCTTGGTTCCAAGATGTAGAATCCATGTTGAATCTTCGGGTTCCAAGATGTAGAATCCATGTTGAATCTCCGGGTCGAAGTACAAGTACACGTAGGTCTCTTTCTTGGGCGGGGCATCAAGTACAAACACAATTTATCAATTTATCACTCTAACACTTTTGATACAACTTTATCTTAGTTTTGTTGAGGGAGCAACCCCATTTTTCACTTTGAATTTGGTCATTCTGGCCTCTTAGTTATTGCTATCAACTATCTAGAGTAAAAATGTTTGTTCACATGGAAAAAAAATAATAAGATTAGTTTATGTAGTTTGAGAGTGAGACTAAGACTTTTGATAATGGTATTCTAAACTGAAACACTTTTGTATACACATTTTTAAAGAAGTACTAATTAAATAAATACCATCTACGACTGCTATGTAAGTTTAGGATAGATGTGACATTTCAAATGAAGAAAAAAAAAACCTTAATTAAGGAAATGCCTTTTAAAATTGCTTCTTCTTTTTTTTTCTTTCACAAAAATTAGGAGAAATGATGAGACCCCACCAAGATGGTAATTTTAAGAATAATCATCAATTTCCGAAAGAGTAAAACTTAGTTGGAGGTTGGGCTACAACTATCTTTTGCAGCCTAGCCACGTGGCAGATTTTGATTGACCAAATATTATGTTATTATTTTTAATTAAAAAATTATATTTAATGCGTTACGTGACTTCAACTTTTTTTTTTCTCTGCTTTTTTTCCTCTTCTCCATAACTTTTAATTTTCGATTTTGGCCTGTTCAATCCTCTCCAATATCTCTTTTTTTTTATCAATGATTTGAATTTTTTTACTAAGATTTGAAAATAGCAAATCAACAATCCTGCTACAATTTTTAATAATAATAATAATATCTAAAACCTCGCCATTGTCCAACTTCCTATGACTTTTTTAATAATTTTTTTTTTTGTTTTTTTTTTTGTTTTTTTTTTTCATTTTTCATTTCAAGTTTTCAACTCAATTTCACTTCATTTATCATAAAATAAATAATTAACTATTACCTTTCTAAAATTCTGCAATAAAATTCTTCTTTCCTCTTCTATCTAATTTTTTTTTTTTTTTTTTGTTCATTTCAAGTTTTCAACTCAATTTCACTTCATTTTTCATAGAATAAATAATTAACTATTAGTTTTCTAAAATTCTGCCAATTTTCGCTATGATATTAGACATATGGAGAGATTAAGAAATGTTTACTAAGATTTGACAGTAACAAATCATTCATAAAAAGAGATACTGGAGAGAATTGAGGAGAGAAGGGCAAAATTGAAAATTGAAAGTTATGGGGAAGTGGAAAAAATGAAAGAAAAAAAAGCGTTGAAGTGACTTGAGACATTAAAAATAATTTTTTAATTAAAAAAATAACATAAAACATGACCAATCAAGGGAAATTGCATAAACTAACCTGTCAGAGCAAAACATTAACAAAATTGACCCGTCTCCCAACAAAATATTAAAACTGACCGGTTTGAGGTTTTAGGGGATGTGAAATTATGCATATGCCCTCCATTAAGAAAATTGAATAGGAAAAAGACGTTGGCATCGCACAGCCCATTTATATCGCAAGCGTTGAGAAGAACCTCCCATTTCTATTGCATCTCACAGCCCTCAAATCTCACAGCCCTCAAAGGTATGCTTTATTCCCATTTTTACTTGTGTTGTGTCCCACGCTACTCTTATGTTGTGTCCCACGCTACTGCACTGTACTATGTTTTAAAAGAATTCTTGAAATTTAGGGTTTTTAAGAGTTGAAGGAATTTGAATGAATCGGCGAATGAGGGGTTGGAAGGAGTCGAATTGTTTGTTTATAGGTTGTAGAGCTGATTTCGTCGATGTCTGAGTAATGGAAAAGTGTTAAAAAATCTGATTTGGTTGATGAATTTGTGAAACTGCGTAGGGTTTGTTCGATAGCAATCGCAAATTCTGACATGTTGCTGGGCTGCAAAAGATAGTTGTAGCCCAGCCTGCAACTAAGTTTTACTCTCTCCAAAATGTTTGATAACTTCGAAGAAAAAAAAAACAGAAACAGAAACTTGTTTAATAACATTTCTTGTTTTTGAAGAAAAAAAATAAACAAAATAGATTGATAATTATTATTTTTTTTTTTTTGTTAATTGTTTCTTTTCTTTATGTTTTTTTTTTCTTTTCTTTTTTTATAGTTTAAATATAATTTAGTATAAATAATATAAAAACTATATAACATCCATTAAAAAAAATATATATATATATATATATATATATATATATATATATATATATATATATACAAAAAAAGCTATCCAAAGTTTCCATAATCAAATACAAATAAGTCTGGAAAATTAAAAACAACCATAAAATTGTATTCAAATGTTACCCAAATTTAGTTAGTATATGTTTTTGTGTGTTAACCAAGAAGACATTTGTTTAAGAATAGAGAATCGAGTCTTCTACACACCAAAACAACCTTCAATAACATTTTCGAGTGAAAAATGTCGATTTTGGAGTGAGAAATGTCGGTAGTTAAACATTTATGGATGATGTCTCTTTTCTCTAAAATCTTGAAGTCATTGCCAATTTGTCATTATTTGTTATGAACCGTGTTTTAAATTTCCGTCGACGTGTATACATCTTCATCGACATTTTCATGTGTCAATGAACTTAATATTGACATGAGAGGTGAATCGACATTTCAATTAGATTTTAGATAAATTGATGTTATATAACTAAAATATAATTATTGCGAATCTAATATTTAATACTAAGAAAATTAAACTTATTTAAAAACCGTGAAATGCTTATTTGCAAAGTTTGAAATGTGGATGTTGATGGAAATATCAATGTCTCAATTTTATGAAAATGTTGATAAAAAATATCGATAAAATGTTGATGTGGATAGATATTTATGAAGAAAAAAAATATACACTTAAATTAATAAATAAACATTTTAACGTAGAATAAAAGACTTATTATTAATATTAGGTTCACATTAATATTAATATATTCTCAAACAAAACAAAAATAAAAAGTGAAAAAATATTATATAAAAAAATACTGCAAAATTAAAAGGAAGAAAAGATAAAAAAAAAAAAAAAAAAAAAAAACAAAAACAAACAAAAATGCAATTTTTAGAATTTGAAACCAAGACCTTAATTGTAAATGACTTATCAAAATTTATCTAAGCACATCTCTTACCAATAAACAAATCACACTTTTATGGTTTAAATAGAAACTAAAATTTATAAATGACAACGAAACAGAATAAACAAATTTTTGGTATTTCTCAAATTTTGCCATTTTGTAGAAACGTTTCTCAAAATTTAGAAACAAAAATAAAAAATAGTTATCAAACAAGTCTGTTTCTTAAAAAATGAGAAACAAGAAACAAAAAACAGAAAACAAGAAACAAAAACGTTATCAAACGGGTCATTATGAGTTATGGTTCTCAAACTCGGAGTATCCAACCCCTTGCTCCAAACATGATTTTGGGTTTGGAACCGAAAACCACCACCATCCAAGATAAGCCCCCAACCCCCATAGTGTTTATTTTTTTAATCACATGAACTCCTAGTTATTGCATAAAATATTTACAAGAGTGATTTACTATTTCCAAAGTTATGATAATTTCACATTTTTAGAATTTTCAAAATTAAGTTAGACTATGTAACCAAATACTATTATAAAAAAAAACCAATTAGTTATATTTTTCTTCATTTCAAACACACTATGTCAAAAACAAACTCACCATATATATGTTTGGACTTTGGATACACATACAACCAAGCTTTCTGTTAATTCAAGTTCAAGATGTAAACTTTAATCTTAGTCTTCTTTCGAGATTTTATATTTAAATATATTGTAATGTTTGAATCAATGTATCAAGGTCGTTCATCGTTGATCATGAATTTTTAATTATTTTATGAAATTAATCACCTTATTTTGATAGTATATATATGGTAGTTTATTTAAAAAGTGATGGTCTTATATCAAATACATCTAACATAATGTGGATGTAGATTAAATGATTGTGTGCCAATATTTATTAAATGATTTGTTTTTGAAATGATTGGAGAGTCTTGAAACAAATATATCGCAACCACATTGCAATTAATTAACTTTAAAATGATCTAAAAACAAACTTTAGACTTCAATTACACTAATAAAGATTAATAAACTAATTTTCCCTCCGCCATTGTAGAGAGGAGATTGCAAATACAGTCGAGGTTTGGCCGGAAAATCTGGTTGCAGGCGACTGATAATGGCTAAATTGGCGATAAATCCGGCTAGCCACTGAACCCAAAACTGAATCCGCCACCGTCGGCCGTGAACCCCTTTAAATATCCTTCCCCTTCCATCTTTACAAATCATTCTCTGGTCTTGCAGTCTTCCTCTATTTACTTTAGAGGATTTCTGCAACCTTCAGAATCCTAAATAAATAAATAAATTTCCTCTGTTTTTTTCTTTTTTCTTCTCTGTTTTCTTTCAATTTTCCCCATCTCTTAATTCACAGAATCAGCAGCAATGGGCCGTCAATTGGTTGTCCTCGCTCTTCTCTTCGCCGCTGTCGTCGTCATTGTCTCCGCCGCCAAGGGCCCCTCCGATTCTCCGGCCGACTCACCCAAGACTGTTGACTCTGAAGTCTCCGACGCCCAGACTCCGGCAGCTGCTCCATCCAATTCCGCCGCCCATGCTCCCGAAGGAGCTGCTTCTTCCCCCAAGAAGGCTGCAAAGGCCGGTGCCCCTGAGGCTGAAACCCCTGCCGGTGCCCCTTCTTCTGCCCCTGCCGGTGATGAGTCTTCTGACAAATCCCCTGCTGCAGCCCCCGAGTCCGACGCCGATGTGTTATCTCCACCTTCCCCAACCGGACCTACCGCCGCTGGATCCGCTGCTGATGCGCCCACTGATGCACCCACTGATGCTCCAGCCAGTGGAGCTTCGTACATGAAGATGTCCGGCGTCGCCGTTGCTGGTGTTGCCGCCGTCGCTGGATTCTTTGCGCTCTAAGCTTTTTAAATTTATGAGATTATGAGATGGGGTTAGAATTGTATTTGAAGAGATTATGAGTCTTTTAACTTTAATATATTACTTAGCGATTCTCTGAGAATACAATTTCTTCATTAATTCTTTTAAATACCTGCTTCATCCTTCTTTTTTTGGGTTACTCTAACAACATTTTTTGAAATTGAAGTGAATTTAAACGCCATTACTGATCTTTTCCCCAGAATTTCATCAATATATTGTTACGATTTACAAACCAACAATGTCTAACCAAGGATTTAAATGTCCCGAAATATAGAAGTCCCAATTTTATTGAAATGTCATGAAAATATCAATTTTGTACGGTATAATGGAAATGTTGATTCACCCTTCGTGGTCGAACCTATGAATATGTGGATGACGATTGTACTGTCTAACGAATTATTTTAAAATTTGAAACTAACTAAAACTAAAAATTCATTTGATTTTAAATATAATTTTATACTATGATGTTTCACATTTAAAAATAAGAGATTTTGATTTCTAATATTAAAACAACCATATCTAGAATTGATTGTTTTAATGTCATGAAAAGTTCAAATAGACCTAGCAATATCCCACATATTTATTGTACCTTCCAACAAGAGAATAAGTTCGACGGTAATTTGTGTACTTATTCTCCTCAAGGTCTAATTGGTGTACTTATTCTCCTCGAAAATGATCAGTATCCCACATTTATTATACTAAAAAAAAATGATATTAATACTGTTATATTACTTTTAATTAACCTTTTTGTATATGCCTACACTTTTTAGTATAATAATATTACTTTCAAATTCTACGAGCCTACTAATACTTTATTGACCTAAATCACAATCATATTAATTTCAAAAGGAAACATTTGGATGTTCACATTTATTAATTCTTAAAGGGGTTTATGCATCTTTTTTTAAAGGAAAAAACATATTAGGTCCCTTTAACGAAAGATTATCTTTGCTTCAATTAGATGTTCTTAAATATTCTTGCAATGATTGTGGAAGGCAAAGTTAAATAGGTATAAAACCCATTTTAGTACCTAAATTGGTATATTTATTTTATTTTGATATTTAAACTTTAGTCCTCCATTTTTAAATATTTTCCAGTCTCTAAACTTTACATTAAAAACATGTGCCTAGCTAAATTAAACTTCAAGATTTTAGGAACCCAAAAGCAGTTATTGAAATTGTTGGTCCTTTGGTGTGAATCTAAAATCAGAAATTCTCCAATTGATGGCTTAAAACCCCTCAAAAATCGACGAGGAAAAAAAGGGAGCTTAGTCTTTAAAATAGCACTTAAATCTTAAAATTTGTCCACCTCTAATAACCATTTGTGAAAATCTTGCACTTAACCATTTGTAACGCTTAGAAGATGACCCCAACATTTTTTGACAAAAATTGTCCCCCAACATACCAATACAGGTCCTTTCAGCATGCTTTGTCCTCACTGCCCAAGAGATAACCCAACCTAAGATTTGTTCAAGCCAGACACACTTAACTTTGAAATTTTCATGATTGAGCTACTGAAAAAGAATGTGCATTTTGTTGGTATAGGTAGTAACTATCAATCATCTTAGCATTTTTTAACCATACTTTTGAATCTTCGGGATGTCTCTCATTCAGTTGTGATCTCGGTTCATTCATATAACCCCCTCTTGAATTTGAGTGTTACATGTCCACCCGCTTACGCTTTGGTTCGTGACTCCGCTCTGATACCATGTGTAACGCTTCAAGTCTAGGACTCAAAATTTGGATTCAGCCACCTGATGACACCAACATTTCTCTACGTCCCATGCGATCTGGTCACAATACCTACTTGTCTTGAACTCCTTCTAACTGCTTCTAAGAGTGAAGATTATTCCCACATATCAACACGGGTATTACTATAATGTTTGAGACCCCACATAAGAACCTAAGTTACAAATTTGTCTTTGGTGAGAGAGGAGAGAGAGAAAATGAAAACTAAAAGACAGAAAGTCAAACTAATTTGACTTGAGTGGGTTGAAGAGATGATTTAAAACCTGAAATTACGATGATGTTTTAGACCCCACTTTGTAATCTATGGTCCAATCACGCCTCTACTATCGGCTTTATATTTCTATAAATAATGCCATGAAATGAATCCCATTTGAACTCTCATGGCGGCTTCTATTTGCTTTTTGCTTCTTTTTTCTTTCTCTTTAACTTTCTCGTTAACTGCTCCAACTTCTTCTGCTTCCTCCTTGCCTTATGTTCAAGATCCTCATCTTGTCGTTCAAGAAGTTCAAAGGTATACACATACTTTTTTTTGTTTCTCATTTTGTTGTTTTAAGAAATCTACTCTCCCAATTTTGATACAAAATGTGGTTTCTTGTAAGATGTTTTAGGGTTTGTATGAGACTCGATTCATAACAATTTCAAACGTCTTATAATTTAAAATCAATTTTACTAAAATTACTTTCAAACACGTCATTAATTTCAAATGTTTTTGGTTTGAAACAGGAGCATAAATGCATCATCTATTAGAAGAAACTTAGGATATTTCGCATGCGGAACCGGAAATCCAATAGACGACTGTTGGAGATGTGACCCCAATTGGGAAGCCAACCGAAAGCGCTTAGCCGACTGCGCAATTGGATTCGGCAAGAACGCCATCGGAGGCAGAAACGGGCGCATCTACGTAGTCACCGACGCCGGGGACGACGACCCACTCAACCCTCGACCGGGCACTCTCCGTCACGCCGTCATCCAAAACGAACCATTATGGATCATCTTCAAACGCGACATGGTGATACAACTGAACCAAGAGCTGGTGATGAACTCGTTCAAGACCATCGACGGGCGTGGGGCCAGTATCCACGTGGCAGGGGGGCCATGCATAACGATCCATCATGTGAGCAACATCATCATACATGGCATCCACATACATGACTGCAAGAGAGGGGGGAATGGTAACATACGGGACTCCCCACAGCACTCCGGGTGGTGGACAGAATCGGACGGTGATGGAGTGTCGATCTTCGGAGGGAAGCATGTTTGGGTTGACCATTGTTCTTTGTCGAATTGTAATGATGGGTTGATTGACGCGATTCATGGGTCAACGGCGATAACGATATCCAATAACTATATGACACATCATGATAAGGTGATGCTGTTGGGACATAGTGATTCTTACACGCAGGATCGAGATATGCAGGTTACTATTGCTTTCAACCATTTTGGTGAGGGCCTTGTCCAACGAATGCCAAGGTAATTTTTTTTCTCCTTTTTTTAAATACCCACTTAATTAATTATTTCAATTTCGATGATAATTTTACATTAAATGATGTCGTTAAAAATTTGCTGGAGTTTGGCATTGCAAAAGTGGATAACCCTAAATATAAGATGGAGTGAGATTTGCATGTTTAACTTGTGAACCCAGGTTTTTGTATATAAGCTGGATCAAGAGGTCGGATGTTTGAATGTGTTTGTATTTTTACATGTTGAAAAAAACAAAAAAAAAATAGGTGTGTTATAATATTGATATAATTAAATATACCATAAAAAAAAATTTGACGCAAGATTGACAAAATGGTGGGCGACGTCGGAGTAGGCCAATGGCGGGCTAACATGCCATTTTTTTATAGCGAAATTTGTCTAGATGCAAATCGGTGCATCGAGAAAAGTATTGTCGGGAGAGAGTATAATTCTTAATTCTTATAGTTATATTCAGACTCTTATAATGTTATGGTTAAGATAAATCAATAACAAAGAACCAAGTAAGCGCATAAAAAAAAGACACAGATTTACGTGGTTCACTAACGTCGTGTTAGCTACGTCCATAGGTAGAAGGGAGAGCAATATTATTACGAAATAGGAGAGATTATAAATGAATCGATAGAGGGCGACTGAAGTCATTAGAAGGTTTAAATATGACACTCTTCTAATGACCTAATACAAAATAAGTCAAAACCCAAAACTAAAAAGTAAAGCCCAAAAAAGATTTTATAGGGGCGTTGCCTCCATACCCAGCGAGACCCTGGCCAGTTGTAGAAAGTCTCATAACAGATTCATGGCATTTCAACAGCTTATTTTGTCCGACAATTAATATTTATTTTCACTTGTAGACATTTTACAAAATGATCTATTTTGTTTTTGTCATTTGTTGTTATCACAAAAGTATATTTGCCCACATAATGGATTCGCTCATACTAAGTTAGTAGGGTTTAGAGACTGAAATAGTATATTAAGTTTTAACCGAAGACTACAAAAAACCTCTAAAAAGCAAATATTTGTGGTTGTGGGAATGATTTTGTAGATGCAGACATGGATATTTCCATGTGGTGAACAACGATTACACCCATTGGGAAATGTACGCCATTGGAGGAAGTGCTTCGCCGACGATTTACAGCCAAGGCAACCGATTTGCGGCGCCCTACAATCGCTTCCGGAAGCAGGTCACAAAGCACGAAGACGCGGCCGAGAGCGAGTGGCGCCACTGGAACTGGCGGTCGGAGGGAGACATGATGTTGAATGGCGCCTACTTCATCCAGTCCGGCGCCGGGGCCGCTTCCAGCTACGCCAGAGCTTACAGCCTCAGCGCTAGACCCTCCTCCCTTGTCGGTTCTATAACCGTCACCGCCGGCGCCCTCAACTGCCGTAGAGGCTCCAGCTGTTAGTATATTTAAAAAAAAAATAAGAATATTATAAAACTTTGGTTTGTTTTAATTATTAGTTTATGGAGATCTGAATTTTTGCTGTTAATTTATTTTCCTTCCAACTTTTTGGGTTGCCAAACAGAAAACTCTAATATTTGGTTCAACTCGGATGTTTGTGAGTGTGAAAGCTAATGGAAAAAATATGAGAAATTATGTTTTGAGTCTCCAATCACGCCGACATAAAATGAATGAGTTATATATATATATATATATATATATATATATATATATATATATATAAATACTTGTTTTTTTTACCCGTCAATCATGCCAGATATTTTTGTTGTTTTTATTTTATTTTAAGAGTAAAACTTGCTTACTGCCCGGGCTACAAGTATCTTTTGCAGCCCAACACGTATCACGATTAGATTGACTGAATATTTATATTATTTTTTAAATAAAAAAAACATTTAACGACGTTTACTTAATTTTTTTCTTCCGTAACTTTCTCTTTCTTCCATAACTTTTCCTTTATTCGTAAACAACTTCTCCTATTTTCTCTCTCTTTTTTCTACTTCCATCTGCCATGATTTTCAATTTCATCTCTCAACTCTCTCTTCATTTTTCTACAATAAGTATTATTTTTCTTTTTTTTTTGGTTAACTATTTTTTAATGTGGTAAGATTTGTAATACTCTAAAGAATATATCTAGACAAATAAAATCTTTTTTTTTTACCATTTTTGTTTTTTAGGATTTGTCTTAAAAAAAATAAAATACAATCAACCTTTCCTTTTACCAACCTCAGAAGAATTCAACCATGAAATTTTCCACTCTTTTCTTCACTTCTTCTAAAAACCCATTTGAAAATTTATGCCTATATAAAAAAAAAATTCCCTGAACCCTAAACCCCAATTGAAATTTCATAACCTTGAAGTTTGAGGGGTAGAAAAATGAAGAGAGGGAAAGTAGGAGAAATTGATAATTTACTGGAATAAGAAAAAGAAAGTTGTGGACAAAAACCAAGTAAACGGCGTGAAATATTTTATTATTATTTAAAAATGGTTTAAATATTAGTCAATCAATTCATGGCAGGTGGCTAGGCTGCAAAAGATACTTGTAGCCCAGGCAGCAAGCAAGTTTTACTCTTATTTTAATGAGCAAAACTTAGTTACAAGTGCAGCAAGTATCTTTTCCAGCCCAGCCATGTCACAATTTAATTCATCTAAATATATTTTTTTTTATAAATAAAACATTCAGTTAACTTTTAACAATGTCGTTCCAATTGTTAAGCGTTTCTTTTTTTTTATTATTTCTGTTTTCTTTTTCTTCTTTCTTTTCTATTTCAAAGATTCAACCTCACGGAGTTTGAATTTGAAGGTCTTTTCTTTTTTACTCTTTCTTCTTTTTTTTCTTTTTCAAAATTCTCCATCAACAAGTTTGAATTTGAAGTACTTTTTTTTTAATTTTTTTTAGTTTTTTTTTTGTTTGTTTTCGAAGCTAATCTCCCAAGTCGTTCGAAGCTGACAAAGGACAACGAATGTAAGAGTAAGAAAAAAAAAAAACCAACAGCAGAAGACGTTGAAACACTAGTGAGAAGAAGACAAAATAGAATATTAAAGCTTGAAGAAAAAGTTTACCGTGTTAAGTGTTAAGCCTATAAAAGAAAAAAGGAAAAAATGCTTCAAAAAAACAAAAATTGAAAAGAAAGACGTTTCAAATTCAAAACGTAAGGGTGAATCTTCGAAAAAGATGAAGAAAAAAAAAAACGCTTAACAATTGAAACGGCGTTACGTGCAATGTTTTATTTTTTTTTAAAAAAAGTTTAAATTTAGATGAATTAAATTGTGACACAGAACTGAGTTGCAAAAGATGCTTGTAGTCCAGCTTGCAACTAAGATTTGCTCAAAGAAAAAAAATGTTCGAAAATATATTTAGGTCTTCTGTTTTGACATTTTTTTCTCATTTATATACCGATTTCAAAATATAATGTATTTAAATTGAGGGTTAAATTACAATTTTAAAATCATTTTAAATTTTATATACAACTATTATTATAAGGCAATTGCAATATAACAGTTTCTTCAATATTTTTTGGTAATCTAGAGAAATACAAAAAAATAAAGGGCAAAAATCAATCCATTCCTTTAAATTTTGGACTTGTATCTATTAAAATTCTAAACTAATAATTGTATTAATTAAAATCTTCAACTTTCACAAGTTAATCAATTTAGCTTTTGAATTTAAAAAAATTTAGTTTTTACACGTGTTGAAACTTACCATATTCACTTATAAAAGTTTGGGTTTGTTAACAAGACTCCACACATTTAAATTAACATTTTTTAAATCGAATCGGATAGAATGTGTGAATTGATTGACTTATCAAAGCCTTCAATATAAATTGATTTTTGTCTTAAAAAAAAAAAAAAAAATGGCTGGACAAATTAAATTATTATATTGAATATAAATACATTATTTTTTGGGATAGAACTGTGGGCCATATTATTGGGTCAACCAATTTCGCTAGGCCCAAATGATAACCCGCAATTCAAATTAAGAATCCAATTTTATATTTTAATTTATATTTATTATAAAAACTACTTTAAAAGTAGATATATTTTACTCCTGGGATTTACGATTTTAGATAGGGTAGATTCAAATGTCTGACATTTTATTTTCAATAATTCATATATTATATAGTTGAATTATGGTTATGTGAGTATTTTAAAAATAACTAATCACAATAAAATAAAGAAAAATAGCATAAAATTAATAAGTAAACAATAAAAATTAAATGGTAAAAAACTAATAAAATAGTTTGTTAATCATTAATTTTTTTTTTTTTTTTTTTTATGAATTTTGATTAAGCAATATGTTCCTTCTTCCACCTCTAATCTTTTGTTGGAGAAGAGGTGTGATAATGTATTAACTACTTTTTTTTTTTTTAACTTACATATTGACTATTTGAATGATGTTGAAGTTGAAATAAACAACATTATTCAAAGTTTCAAACTATATGATTATCATTTGAATTACATTCTTAAATTTGCACCATATATATCGTGCGACCTTATTGGTTTCATGTGTGATGCATGAATGAAGGCACATATGAAACAATCAACAACGTTATAGGAATAACATAGTTAAAAATGATGGATGATTATAACATATACAAACAATATGCACTTTTCTCTTCAGTTGTCCCTTTGTTAAAAATCCTAATAAATTTTAGAAATTTAATATATGTAGAAACTATAATAGGGAGTAGAATTGTGTGAGTAGAAAAGGGAGTTTTTGGACATAATGTATTAATTTATTTATTGTATTTGTATTTGCATAAAATTGGAAGAGATAAGCCAAAGCCAAAGCTATGGATTGAAAGCAACCATCTTGTGAATACAATTACTCCTAAGATATAGACACCCAGAAATATATTTATTGCATTCACAAAAATAAACCATATTTGTGAAATTACAAGAATACCCCCAACATTCTATCCACATCCCCAAAGGGGAAATCTGGATAACAAACATAAAATCCACTCTCTCAGCCAATCAGGAAATTCCACGTGTCAAGAGAGCAAACACATCACATCATCTTTGAATATTAGATGCTGACTCGACAATTTCTTTTTCACTTTTTTCCCTCAAGTGGGCCCCTCCCTTACTGCCTCCTTGGCTTCGCTTTTCTTCTCTTTTTTTTTTTCATTCCCAAAAGAACAGAGTGAAATTTTGTTTTTGGAGGTTGAGAAATGTGCATCAATACCAACGAAAGAGATTATAATCCCGTAATCAAACACCCAATTCGTAAATCCAGAACCAAAAGAAGACGACCCAAGTTCCTCAGCCTTCGATCGGAGCTAATTTCTCCAAAAAAACCCAATTCTCCGATGAGTAACAACCCACCATCGCCGCCGCAGAAGCAGCTGACTCTGTTTCCTCTGCATCCGGAGAATCTGGTGGAGGAAAGAGACGACGATGTGGCTTTGATATTCGAAAATGACGCCGTCAGCAGCTGCTGCAGCTTGCAGAGCTTTCTTCCCAGTTATCAGAACGACATATCGTCGTCGTCGTCGGAGGAAGAGTCGCGTAATTTGGCGGAGGAGCAGAGTTATCTTGTACGGACGGCGATGAGGAGCAGAGTGAGGGAGGCGGCGGAGGCGGAGGAGGAGAAGTGGGTTTGTTATTCGGAGGTGGTGGAGAAGAAGGAGGAGGTGGAGGAAGTGACGAGCACGGCGGTGGATCATGATTGGAGGAAGAAGATTAATAAGAAGAAGAAGAAGAAGATGATTGGGAAACAGTTGTGGTTGAAGCTTGATTATGAGGGGATAATGAATGCTTGGTCGGATAAAGCTCCACTTTTCATCAATGGAGAATCGCCTCAGACTGTTCCTAATCTTCATCATCATCCAACTCTTTCCTCTGATTCTCTTCCCAATGTAAGATTTCTTCATTTTCTCATCTCATCTCACTATATATATATATATATATATATCCATGGATATTTATTTGCTGCAAGGTTAATGTTTGAGATTATATATATAGAAGATTAAATAGCTAACATCAACAATGGATTTAGTGGGGATTTATATGGGATTAGATAAAAAAAATTAGGCCCATTACTATAGGATATAAAAGTAAAATACTTTTACAATTTTTCTCTCACACATTTAGGGACGGAGTCTCGATCATAATCACATTATGATTATATGTGAGTATCTGATTTTTTTAGGACTTTTAGAGTAAAAAATAGTGTATTTTTGGAGTGAAAACACTTATTTGTATAAGCATATTTTGGACTTATTTAAGTGTTTTTTTTTATTAATGTTTTTAGAATCTCATTACCATTTTTAGTCATATAACCAAACTATATGAAAATGTTGAAAAACCACTTTTGATGTATATTTTAACCTTTCAAAAAGTCGTTCCAAACTCACTTTTATAAGAATTGGAGTTTTATCTTTGAATTCCCCCTTTTGATATTTATTCCTACGGATGTGTTGAGTTTAGTAAATTAAATTAATACCTTTTGTTGATGCACTTTTGTCCCCACATACGACACCAAATGTTGATGCAAGATTTTGGAGGGTTTCGGATGGTAACACAATGGTGTGATCCAAGGTCAACCTACAAAGATTAAGAAAAACTTGCACCGAGTGTGTTAGGCCCAACCCCACATCGGTGCAAGTTCCTCCTACTTTTTATAGATTGGCCTTGGATCACTGTTGTGCTACCATCCGAAACTCCACTGAAAGAGGTCCAAAATCTTGCATCAACACCTTGTTAGCTTTGTATTTTAAGTATAGAGTTTACTTATATAACTTAAAGTTTTAAAGGATTGAGAGCGTTTGTTTATACAAATTAAAACTTATAAAATTTGAGAATTGAATCGAAGAAGTTTAGGATGGAGATTAGAGGGTTGGTGTGTGTATTAAATGTTGCACTTAATTGGGCTTTGATTTGGTGTGGTTGGAAGCTTTGCTATGAGTCTTCGGCCTTCTTAGGGGAGGTTTGTTCCTCAGCCAGTGATCATGGGGCTGTGGTCCAACTCTATAATTACCAAAACTTTTGGGCACAAAAAGGATATATATATCTTTTAGAATTTCGTGATTTTAAAGTTAGTTGTCAATTCAATTTTATTTCAATGCCTTCAACGACGTATCCTTTTCTACATAATCTTAAATTTGTTTGGTCACGAAATAAGCATAGTTCATCAGTAATTGACATGTACTTCTGATGGATAAAAGTAATTTTGAATATGCTAAAAACTTTCAATATGAAGCCTCATATATGCATGGGGTTGTTGTTGATGCAGAGATCATTAGTGATGGATGGAATGGGAAGCGAAGAGAATAACAATAATAATAATAATGTGTGGAAAGTGCCAGAAATAATGGGATTTAAGAAAGAAGAAACATTATTGGGACAAAGAGAGGCAAGTGTTCTGAGATATAAAGAGAAAAGGCAAAACAGACTCTTCTCTAAGCGCATTCGTTATGAAGTTAGAAAACTCAATGCTGAAAAGCGTCCAAGAATGAAGGTACCATTTATATATTATTCTTCCTCTACCATTACTTTTTACTATTTACTTCTTAATATCATTCATGAGATGCCAATAACTTCTATCACCCATATTGTTGAGGATCCCACATCGAAAAGATGAAGAGACCCCACTCACAATATAACGTACATGAGTTACCTTTTTCTATAATTAATTAGTTTTAAGATAGAACCTTATGATATCTAATATAGTATTAGAGTCCATGAAACCTAAAAAAAAAGATCAGACTCAAGATATTTGGGTTCACGAGACCGTGTTTTGATAGACTAAAATTCTTTAAAAGAACTGAAGGTGAGGTGATAGACAAGATATTTGGGTTCACGAGACCGTGTTTTGATAGACTAAAATTCTTTAAAAGAACTGAAGGTGAGGTGATAGACTACTATCGGCAGAAATTGTCATATCTGCAAAAAAAAATAATTTAAAAAAATGCTATATTTTTAATTATTTTACACTAAATTGACCTTCGTTACAATTTTCCATAATTTTTCTTGTTTGACCATAGATTTGATCTATCTCAAATATGTGACACTAATTTTTTGGATATTGATTTTTCTAGTTATTTTGTATACTTTTTAGCTATGTTTTTTTATGAGCAAAACTTAGTTGCAGGTTGGGCTACAAGTATCTTTTGCAGCTCAGCCATGTGTCACAATTTAATTCATCTAAATTTAATATTTTTTTTAAAATAAAATATTCAGTTAGTTTTTAACGCCGTTTTAATTGTTAAGCGTTTTTTTTTTTGTGTGTTTTTTTTTCATATTTTTCCAAGATTCACCCTCACTTGTTGGATTTGAAGCGTCTTTCTTTTCAATTTTTGTTTTTTGAAGCATTTTTTTTCTTTTATTAGCTTAGCACTTAACATTGCAAGCTTCTCCTTCAAGCTTTAATATTATATTTTGTCTTCTTCTTCTCACTAGTGTTTCAAAGTCTTCTGCTGCTGGTTTTTTTTTTCTTACTCTTACATTCGTTGTCCTCTGTCCGCGTCAACCCATCTTCGGTCGCCTTATTTTTTTTTGCCTCATCTCATCGTTGTCCCTCTGTCCGTAGCTTAATTATCGTTTAGGTTCAATATCTATCCTCTATTTTCACACCCCAACCCTGTTTTGATTTGAATTTTTTTTTTTAAAGATGAACGACCTTGGATTTTAGTAAAAAAAAAAAAAAAAAAAAGTACTTCAAATTTAAATTTGTTGAGGGAGAATTTTGAAAAAGAAAAGAAAGAAGAAAGAGGAAAAAAAAAACGCTTTAAATTCAAACTGCCTGAAGTTGAATCTTCGAAAAAGAAAAGAAAGAAGAAAAAAAAAACAGAAATAAAAAAAAAAAAACGCTTAACAATTGTAACGGCGTTAAAAGCTAACTCAATGTTTTATTTTTAAAAAAAAGTTTAAATTTAGATGAATTAGATTATGACACATGGCTGGGCTGCAAAGGATACTTGTAGCCCAGCCTGCAACTAAGTTTTGCTCTTTTTTTATTAGTTAGCATTTGCAAATTTCTTGGCTCTATATTGATTTGGATATTTATTCAAGTTTTGAACTTGAGTTTGGAAGTTTAAAATTATAATGATTAATGAACTATGGAGGAAACCTTATTTAACCCTAAACTATATATATTGATCTGGTTCCTGCAATCAAAGTTTGAATTTACTTTCCTCTCCCTCTTGGCAGGGTCGCTTTGTGAAAAGAAGTTGAGAAGTGAAGAAAACAAACACATCATTTTGGACGTAAGGGCATTCTGGGAAATGCATGTATTTTTCTTTTTCAATAACCTCAATGTTTTTTTTTTAAAATTTTATTTAATAGATAATGTTGCATTAATAAAATATGATCGATGTTAAATAAAGATATTGATTAAGAAAGAACTCCATGCTTTTCTATTAAGAAGTAATGAGATGGTTAATTTTTTCTTTTTTAAATGATACTGTGAGAAATATTTGAACCTTATAAAAAGACCTCTAATTTTAAGGATATGTTATAGCTAGAAAAGAGTTTAAGCTTTTTTTATTTAATATAATCTAAAATATTATTGGCATATTTATATTATTGTTCAATGTAATAATGTTTCCATTAATCTTCTTTTTCTTATCTTGATAAATGAGTGAAACTTTAGTGCCTTGGGTGAAAATATGTGTTATCTTGGTTTTAAATCTTGCAAGACTTCAGTGTCACTTCTCCCTCAATTTAGCATGTCACAAAATGATACAGTTATTTACTCCACTTTAAAGATAAGATTTATTTTTTAATAATTGCAATTGCACAATAATTATGTTAAAATAAAACAACAACATTAGAATAACTCAACGCACATATTGAATAGGTGATACGTTTAATAATGATGTAAATTTAACTAATGGATAATAGATAAATAATTGAATCACATGCTTTATTAAAAAAAATTGTGAAAAAAAAGAAATTTAATGAACCTCACGTGAATTGAACACACAACCTTTTGATCTAGAGTCAGATACGTTACCATTGCACCACAAATCCACTATGCATGTTTCATTAAATTGTTTATATTTTATTCATACGTTATTAACAAAATTTAAAGGGCAAATTACCCTAATGGTCTCTCAGGTTTGAGTTTGGTAGCACTTAGGTCCGACATATTAATAATTAGTGAAAAAAGCCTTCTGATCTGGAGTCAGACACGCTACCATTGCGCCACAGATCCACTATGCATGACTTCACTAACTTGTTTACATCTTATTCATACATTAACAAAATTTAAAGGACAAATTACCATTATTCATACATTAACAAAATTTAAAGGACAAATTACCCCAATGGTCCTTCAGGTTTGAGTTTGGTAGCACTTAGTAATTAGTGAAAAAAATAAAAATTAATGAAACTGACGTGGTGAATCGAACACGCAACCTTCTGATCTAGAGTCAGACACGCTACCATTGTTCCACAGATCCACTATGCATGGATTCACTAACTTGTTTACATTTTATTCATACATTAACAAAATTTAAAGGACAAATTACCCTAATGGTCCCTCAGGTTTGAGTTTGGTAGCACTTAGTAATTAGTGAAAAAAATAAAAATTAATGAACCTGACGTGAATCGAACACGCAACCTTCTGATCTGGAGTCAGACGCGCTACCATTGCACCACAAATCCACTATGCATGGCTTCACTAACTTGTTTACATTTTATTCATACATTAACAAAATTTAAAGGACAAATTACCCTAATGGTCCCTCAGGTTTGAGTTTGGTAGCACTTAGGTCCGACATATTAGTGAAAAAAATAAAAATTAATGAACCTGACGTGAATCGAACAGGCAACCTTCTGATCTGGAGTCAGACGCGATACCATTGCGCCACAGATCCACTATGCATGGCTTCACTAACTTGTTTACATTTTATTCATACATTAACAAAATTTAAAGGACAAATTACCCTAATGGTCCCTCAGGTTTGAGTTTGGTAGCACTTAGGTCCGACATATTAATAATTAGTGAAAAAAATAAAAATTAATGAACCTGACGTGAATCGAACACGCAGCCTTCTGATCTGGAGTCAGACGCGCTACCATTGCGCCACAGATCCACTATGCATGGCTTCACTAACTTGTTTACATTTTATTCATACATTAACAAAATTTAAAGGACAAATTACCCTAATGGTCCCTCAAGTTTGAGTTTGGTAGCACTTAGGTCCGACATATTAATAATTAGTGAAAAAAATAAAAATTAATGAACCTGACGTGAATCGAACATGCAACCTTCTGATCTGGAGTCAGACGCGCTACCATTGCGCCACAGATCCACTATGCATGGCTTCACTAACTTGTTTACATTTTATTCATACATTAACAAAATTTAAAGGACAAATTACCCTAATGGTCCCTCATGTTTGAGTTTGGTAGCATTTAGGTCCGACATATTAATAATTAGTGAAAAAAATAAAAATTAATGAACCTGACGTGAATCGGACACGCAACCTTCTGATCTGGAGTCAGACGCACTACCATTGCACCACAAATCCACTATGCATGGCTTCACTATCTTGTTTACATTTTATTCATACATTAACAAAATTTAAAGGACAAATTACCCTAATGGTCCCTCAGGTTTGAGTTTGGTAGCACTTAGGTCCGACATATTAGTGAAAAAAATAAAAATTAATGAACCTGACGTGAATCGAACAAGCAACCTTCTGATCTAGAGTCAGACGCACTACCATTGTGCCACAGATCCACTATGCATGGCTTCACTAACTTGTTTACATTTTATTCATACATTAACAAAATTTAAAGGACAAATTACCCTAATGGTCCCTCAGGTTTGAGTTTGGTAGCACTTAGTAATTAGTGAAAAAAATAAAAATTAATGAACCTGACGTGAATCGAACACGCAAACTTCTGATCTGGAGTTAGACGCGATACCATTGCGCCACAGATCCACTATGCATGGCTTCACTAACTTGTTTACATTTTATTCATACATTAACAAAATTTAAAGGACAAATTACCCTAATGGTCCCTCAGGTTTGAGTTTGGTAGCACTTAGGTCCGACATATTAATAATTAGTGAAAAAAATAAAAATTAATGAACCTGACGTGAATCGAACACGCAGCCTTCTGATCTGGAGTCAGACGCGCTACCATTGCGCCACAGATCCACTATGCATGGCTTCACTAACTTGTTTACATTTTATTCATACATTAACAAAATTTAAAGGACAAATTACCCTAATGGTCCCTCAAGTTTGAGTTTGGTAGCACTTAGGTCCGACATATTAATAATTAGTGAAAAAAATAAAAATTAATGAACCTGACGTGAATCGAACACGCAACCTTCTGATCTGGAGTCAGACGCGCTACCATTGCGCCACAGATCCACTATGCATGGCTTCACTAACTTGTTTACATTTTATTCATACATTAACAAAATTTAAAGGACAAATTACCCTAATGGTCCCTCATGTTTGAGTTTGGTAGCATTTAGGTCCGACATATTAATATTAATAATTAGTGAAAAAAATAAAAATTAATGAACCTGACGTGAATCGGACACGCAACCTTCTGATCTGGAGTCAGACGCGCTACCATTGTGCCACAGATCCACTATGCATGGCTTCACTAACTTGTTTACATTTTATTCATACATTAACAAAATTTAAAGGACAAATTACCCTAATGGTCCCTCAGGTTTGAGTTTGGTAGCACTTAGTAATTAGTGAAAAAAATAAAAATCAATGAACCTGACGTGAATCGAACACGCAACCTTCTGATCTGGAGTCAGACACGCTACCATTGCGCCACAGATCCACTATGCATGGCTTCACTAACTTGTTTACATTTTATTCATACATTAACAAAATTTAAAGGACAAATTACCCTAATGGTCCCTCAGGTTTGAGTTTGGTAGCACTTAGGTCCGACATATTAATGAACCTGATGTGAATCGAACACGCAACCTTCTGATCTGGAGTCAGACATACTACCATTGCGCCACAGATCCACTATGCATGTTTCACTAACTTGTTTACATTTTATTCATACGTTAACAAAATTTAAAGGACAAATTACCCTAATGGTCCCTCAGGTTTGAGTTTGGTAGCACTTGGGTCCTAAGGTTTCAAATCCAACTATTATGCAACATTAGAATAACTCAACCGACACATTGTATATGTCATAGGTTTAATAATGATGTAAATATGGATAATATATGGATAAATAATTGAATCAAGTAGGACCAAAATCATTCATATTAAAATCGTGAAACAATAAAGAGATACCAACTTGAGTTGTCTATTAGCTTGGTATTACAATTAAAACACCTAGAAACCAAACTGAGCTCTACAATGATGGAGGAATTGAAAAATATGAAGAAGATAACCTAAAGATCGAAGAATAAGTTTAATAATGATGTAAATATGGATAAATAATTGAATCACATGCTTTATTAAAAATAATTAGTGAAAAAATAAAATTTAAAATTTAATAAACCTGACGTGAATCAAACACACAACCTTCTAATCTAGAGTCATATGCGCTACCATTGCGCCACAGATCCATACTATGCATGTTTCACTAACTTGTTTATATTTTATTCATACGTTAACAAAATTTAAAGGACAAATTACCTTAATGGTCTGTTTGCGTTTGGTAGTACTTGGGTCCCTAAGATTTCAAATCCAATAATTATACCGTTGAGGATTGAAGTTAGTTCGTTTTTTATCCCTCCGTCAAATTTTTTTGTCAAGTCCTAACAGAATGATGACGTGACACCTATTTTTAATTAAAAATATTAAAAAAAAAAATAAAAAAAAAAATAATTTTAATAATTAAAAATATGTGGCACGTCTTATGAGTTATGACTGAACATAAATTTTGACAGAGACAAAAAAAACAAACAAAATTCAAACCTTAGGAGTATAATTGTTGAATTTAAAACCTTAGAGACTCAAGTTGCTACCAAACTCAAAGACCATTAGGATAATTTATCCAAATTTAAATATAAAGTTTAATTGTTAATTTTTTAATCCACACAAATTAAATATCAAGAGCATAATTAAGTGCTAATTAACATGTATTAGGTCGAAAATTTAAATCTTTCCTACCCATTTGTTATATAAAAAAAAATCTAGAAAATTAAATTGTTGCAAATAAAAGCATAAGCTCCAAAATTTCCCACTAAACTGAACTTAACGGGAAAAAAATTTACCAGAAACCAAATAGAACTTAATTTCTGGTTTTTTATTCCGTGTTTTTTAAAAATTAAAAAATAAAGAAAAACATAACTAAATGTCCTTATTTATTGTTTTTCTAATTAAAAGAGCCTGTTAAACCATTCATTTTTTTTTCTTTTTTAAAGTAAAAAAAATAAATGAAAATTAGTTTTTAAAAATAAATATTAAAAAATTAGTGTTATATTTATTTACATTGTATAGGTCAAAAGAATAAAATAATATAAAAAAAAATACTATGCTTTTATTTATGTTTTGAAAAATAAAACCTAGAAACGAAAACAAAAATAAAATAAAATAAATTTGTTCGAGCTGAATCAAATTATCCATCGGCCAAGTCCAAACCCACAAGAGGCTGAAGATTCAAAGATGAGATCAAAATTTCGAGGCCAAGTCGGATTCGAGAACGACCCAAAATTAGAAGGTCAGATAAGACCCAAAGAATCGACCCTCGTATGGACTAAACTCAGACCAAAGTTGGTCGACCTCTCATGGGGTTCAGTCGAAGGCCCTCAAGGTTCGGCATGGGCTACATGAGCCCCCAGTAGTTTACCGGATAAATTGATAAGTCGGGCATTCCCGACCCACCAAGCGAAACCGGTGGTTTCTTGGTCACGATCAACCCTTTCACGCTCATGTCACGTCGAGGTACTGCAGAAGAAAAAATTGCAAAATTCGATCCAATTTATCGTAATCGATTAGTTAACATGTTGGTTAACAAGGCCCATGAGTCGACCCTCATGAAGTCGGCCAAAAACCTTCAAAGACCTAATTCCTTTTATCGAAGCAATTTCGAAAATCCTATCAGAATTTCAACTCGATTAATTGTGAATTTTCGTTACTCAACAAGCTCCGGTAAATAAATGGAGATGGAAGAATGGAGAAGGGTATATCTAAAATATTTACATATTACTCTTTATGGAACTTACAAGTCTGATTACTGACATGAGTGTCAGAATGTAGGTGACTTATTACGATGCTCCGTTCCTATTGTTTTGCAAGTATACTTCGATTTCATATCTTAAAAATTTACTGTTGATCGATCCAAACACCGAAATCAATGGATTTTGTTGCTTCTAAAATTTGAGAAATAGAAACTTTACCAATGGGTGATGAAAGAATATGTTTTTGCTAACCATATATCTTGGATTCTTTGACAAAAACTTTTCTACTTTTTCTGCTTCAAAGAATATGAGTCAAATAAAATGAAACCAGGTGATTCCCGAAAGTCAAATAAGATCCAAATCGAAACCCATTTACATTTTGATTTTAGAAAATGGAATAAAAATAAAAAAGATAAAAGCTTTGATGGATATTAATTAATAATTAGTTAAAGTAGCACTTTTGGAAGTATAAATGAATCTCAATTAACTTTTATGAGAAGCAATTTAGAAATAGGGAAAAGCCACTAAATAAAATTGTCAGCTTTATTTTAGCAGCTGACAGACAATTTTAACGCAGGCAGGCGTGCACGCGTGGCTCATTACAAACAAAACAAAAACCATAATTTATTTTAAAGTTATCCTTACTTTTGCCTTTTGCTTTTACATCCTTACATTTTTCTATTAAGTTATATTGTGTTAATTTATTATTAAAAATTTGATAAAAAATGACCTCCTAAAAAAGTATGGATGGTCAAAGCGAGTATGATTCAACTGATATATATATATATATATATATATGTTGACGATCGAGAGGTCTGCAGTTCGAATCCACTACTCCGTACTAAAAAAAAAAAATACATGAGTTGGTGGATGAAACCATTCAACCTCTTGTGATCTAAAATAATCAAATGTGATTCAAAAAAATAAAATAAAAATGTAGCACGGGATACACCTATCTTTTTACAGTCTACTCAGTTATCAAACCACATTTTGTCTGGGTCGATGGATGAAACCATTGAACCTCACAAATTTGAGTGTAGTACGGAATACACCCATCTTTTTTCAGGCTATGTACTCCGTTGTCTAACTCCAATTTGAACTACATCTAAAGTCTTGCTCTAATTTTTAAACGGAAGGATTACCCATTTAAGAAAATAAATAAATAAATATATATATATCACAAGAATCAGAACATTTAGAATATATCTTATTATTTTTTATTTGTATGACTTGATTTTTGTCAACATGTATATAGCTCAATTAAGACATCTATTTCTCCTTTAAAAAAATATTATTACAATAAAATTTCAACTAAAGATTAGTTATGATTTTGTAAGTATAAGAACTAAATCGTTACTTAATTAGTATAAAGGCAAAGGGATTATAAGAATCAAAGTTGATGGGAGTTGATATTTTTTTAATGTATAAGGATGATATGATTACAAATTAGGGGAAAATTAAAGAGTAAAATATTAGAAGAACAGAGATCTGAAGATGCATTTGTTTAGAGAATCAATCTTTGTTTGGATACAAAATCAACAAACATAATGAGTGAGAGATAAGCATCATGAGCATATTACAGAGCCTATTTGCTCAAACCAACTTACAAACATTAATATTTAAACCACCAAAATTCTAACAAAACAACAAAAGTTTGGCATTTTTCTGGGGTTAGTGGTAAACAAAAAACAATAACATGGTTGTTTTTTTTGGATTAATTAGTAGTAATTATATTTATGATTAATAATTATACACTAATTGGCTGGGCTGCAGCCAAGCCATGAAGCTTCCTTTCTTTGATAGCTGGATCTTGAAGAAGAAGAATCTTGTCTTTGTCTCCAACTCCAACCATGTGTAAATATTCACAGTCATCTCTCTCTTTCCCTTTGAATAGAACTCTTTGCTCTCTTGCTTCTAATCCACTCACCATTGATAGAATCATCTTCAATTCCCCTAAAAACACCACAATAAAACCAATAATTAGCTCAATAAATCCCCCAAAAACTTTAATTCAAATTACAATTCATCTAAAACAAACAATGAAAAAAAAACCAATCTTTTTTTTTTTTTTTTTTTTTTTGTGAATTTGAATTTGTCATCTTCTTCTCAATTTGATACTAGTAGTTCAGGTAGGTGAGAGTATTAAGAAAAATATGAAAAGAATAGTATGCTGCTGTTCTAATTAATGCGCGTGATGTAGATTTATTTTGGTCTCTTTATACTGCATTTAATAGATTAATTTTTATTTTTTACAAAAATATTTAATTAATGCAGAGATTGGATTAAAAGCACAACCTTATGTCTATTGAACTATACTCGGAATTGAATCTCACTAAAAAAAAATTTAAGTCACTAAAAATATACCACATCAAAAAGTTAGTATAAACTCTTATTAAGAATGTAAAAAAAAAAAACAGTTTATATACACTATTATAATATTATATTCAACGTTACATTTTCCTTTGCAAAAAAAAAAAAGAAACAATTTTTTTTTTTTACAACATGTTGGGGTGAAGATTGAACCTAGACCTCATGGTTAATACATCATGCCGTTGAACTATGCTTTTGTTGGCGCATGTAATAAATATTTTCAAACGAATTAGAAGTACCAATTTAATAAATTTAAGGTTGAAAATCATTTGATTTTTTGTTTTTAGTTTTTTATTTTTGAGAATTGTGTGGTTTACTTTCTTATTTTTTTTTTTCATCTATCACTAAGAAATATTTATTTTTTTAGTTTTCTACTTGTGAAAATATTTATATTTGTTTATTATGGAATATAGATAGAAAAAAAAGAAAAAAAAAAACTTGTTAAGTTAAATAATGTTTATAACCTTAATTTTGAAGAGAGAAAATAAAACAAAAGGTTGTTCAAAGAGTGCCTAATTTTTTTTTAAGTTTTAATGGTGATTTATTGTATTAAAGTATAAAGTTCAGATTTTTTCCCAAGTATTTTATTTTTGTTCTCCAAATTTGGAAACTTGAAAAAAGAAAAACCCAATTTGTTGATTTTTTGTAATTGGAAATGGAATAATAAATGTATAAACTTACCAAAGGTTGAGGTGGGTTGGACAGAAATGTGATGGAATTGAGAGACAGTTGAGACTCTAATAGTGATTGTTTGTTCTCCGGTGAAAGTGGATCGGCCGGCGATCTCTCTCCTCTGCACCAGCATGCCTCCCGGCCGGAGCTCCCACTTGATTTCCGTCATCTCTCCGCCGTCCTTGTGGTGGTCGTCGGCGACTTTGATCTTGTTGTTGCAGCTGCTGACGAAGCTTCCAAACCTGAAAGTGGAGCTTCTGCAGAACCTCTTTGACCTCAACTTCATCATCGTCTTTAATTTGCTTCTTTCTTTTCCTTTTCCTTTTCAATTTTCTCTCGATGGTGAGGGTATTATATAATGGGAGATAAAGTCATGTACGGACAAAAGGGAAGCTGCTCATGGAGGAACAAAAAATTTAACCAAAAAATAATTGATTCAAGTATCATTTTTTTTTATTTTTTATTTTTTTTTATTTTAGTCTCCATGATTTTGTTAAATTGTTCCAAACGCTTTTATCATTACTAAAATATTTAACTTTTTTAATTTAAGTACGCTAAAATATTTAACATAATTGTATTAGACGGATAGAGTCAATAAGTTAGGAAGGATATAAGACAACCACCACGTTTTAGCAACAAATTATCCTGGAGCGAGAAAATTATTATAATTGATGGTTATAATAGTCTATCACTAAGTTATAATAATAGTCCGTGGACTAAATGTACACATGGTTATAATAACTCAGTTCATCCCTCATATATAAATTTTAAAATTTAAGTATTTTTGTAATTTTAAAATCATCTATACCATCAAATCATTGAATACAAAATCGAAGTTTTTTCTCTTCATCTAACCGAGACTTAAAATTTGGGCGGTAATAATGCATTTAAATTTATGCTCCAAAATTTGTCCTACGGCAGAATCGACTATCTAGGTGTTGCGCTCACTCACCCGTTGCACCAAGTGATTGTTTTGATAATTTTTTTGAAAATTTGTCCTACGGCAGAATCGAAAACCACTCTCCGCTATCTTAAGCGGAGCGCTCATCCACTGCACCAAATGATTGTTCAACTGTCAGCTATATTGTGGCGGTCTTGAATAGTTTCGACTCTTTAATTCATCTTAGATTACTAAAAAAAAGCTATTATATTTTTAAGTCTTCCCTTTAATTAATTCCTCAATATTCAAGATTGGAAAGGTTATAAAAGAAAAAAGAAAAAAAAAAAAATATAGTTAGAAGCTAAGATTCAATCCCTTGGAATTAAGGTAAGTATATTAGGGTTTGAAGTAGGGAGCAAATAGAGGGATGAGTGGATTAAATTAATGAGAATCTGGTAACACTAGCTAATACAATCATCTAATCTTACTTTGAAGCATAGATTACACTAAATATCATCTCATCATTATAACTTATATCTAAACAAAAAAACATGTCATGTGCAATAAATCCATTCGCATCTAGTAATGACAAGAATGTTATAACAAAGATATAATACCAAACACTATGAGAATTAAATCGAAAAATTGAAACCAAACACAAACTAAAACGATAAGAGACGAGGAGATGAGAAAACGACAAGTGGAGAAAGCAGCACATGGGGGGTGGGTGCTAGGGAACACGGTTGCTTCATTGGTGGGCCAAATATATATATAAAATCACTTTTGGGGTTTCACTGATTTTTTAACAAGTAGTTTTTTTTTTTTTTGCTAAGAACTCATATGGATTGGGGGTGGGGGTCTACTAATATATTTTAGGTCAAAGTTTGGAGAAGTGTCGTTTTTCTTGGACTTATTTTGGGAGCTCCAAAAAGAAGGAAAATATTATATTTCTTTTTTTTCAACCTGAATTTAGGGGGTTTGTCTGAGTTATACATACAATACAATATAATTAGTTAAGTTTTTTACCATAGATCTAAACCATAAGCACTTATTACATCAAATAATGTAGCAGTAGCACACAGATCAAGAAGGGAAAAGAAAAGAGACAATAGCTCTCTAAAGCCTGAATATTGGCAAAAAGGAGAGGATAATGTTTCTATCTGTATCTTAGCCTAGTGCTTCTGTTCATTAGCACTCTTTAGATAATTACTTCTCCTTTTATCAAATAAATAAATAATGGGTTTCAGTAATTATAGTGATTTTCCTTTCTGTTTTTGTAATTTCATTTGTTTTGTTTTAGTCCTTGTAATTTTGTGAATGTATATAATAGTTAATTGGTTTTTTATCAGGTCAATTATGTAACCATGTTAACCATTTTGTTATTGATTTAAAATGGACTATATTCTATTTGTACATATGTTAAATATATGATTTTATTCCTAATACATATGTCAACTTTAATTTTAGCATGAGCATAGTTCAACTGACATACAAATTATGACTAATAGGTCTCAGGTTCGAACTTTTCTCCCCATAAGTTGTCAAAAAAAAAAACTTTAATTTCATTGCTAATCTTTTCAAAGTTTGAATTTAATTCTGTCTATGTTAGGTTTATTCAATTTTTTTTTTTTTTTTTGTTAAATGTTAAAAAGAATGATGATGCAAAAAAATTCAAATTAAAAAATATTTATTAAATGAGGCAAACAATTGAAAACACATTAATATTTCTAATGGCCACTTTTCTACCTTAGTCACACATTTCAAGTAAATTTAAGTATAATCTAACGATTATGTGATATTATACACCTATTCTAAATATTTGATGTTCAAATCTCCATCTCATATAGCTAGTTCATAAAATCGCTCAGTGGACAGTGCGAAAGAAACAATACGTGATGCTGATGGAAGAGGTGCCAACGAAAGCAAGGACTGCTATGATCGAGAACGTTTGGCGCTGGAGGTTGAAGAAGAGGATTCAGTGGAAGCGGAAGTTCCAATGAAAGCTATTAGGGAATTACCATGTTAGGAAACTAGTCAGAGTTTTGTTAGTATTTAGTTAGTTTTCATATATGTTTTAGAAATTAGGTTTAGTATTTGTGTTGTATGGTAATTCCCTAATAGAAGCAGTTCTACACCTAAATGATCTGAATTCGTTTTTTTAGTTTCTTTCGTTATTTAAAAAAAAAAAAAAAAAAAAAAAATCCATCTTATATTATTGAATTAAAAAACTCATTTCAGTCGGTAAGTTATACACATAATAAGACAAATTATGTAAAGTAAGTAGTTTCTGTTTTTTTTCACGACGAACCGATTAAAATAAACACATCGATTATTTTCAATTCAGTTAATAAAATATATTTTAAGAAAATTGTAGATGTCAATTTAGGGTAAAATAATTAAAAATATAGCATTTTTTTAAAAAAAATTGCAGATATGACAATTTCTATCACTGATAGTATGATCTCTCGCTATAGAAGTTTATCGCTAATAGAAGTCTATTATAGGTAGTCTTTTTTTTTATAAAATTTTGTCAGTGATAATAGTCTATCACTGATAGAAGTCTATCAGTAATAATCATAAAGTCTATTAGTGATAGTCACTGATTTTTTACCATATTTATAAAAAGTTTTAAATTTTGCTAAATTTGCAATTATTTTGAGTCTCATTGCTGTTTGTGCAACCAGCCCTATAATTTATTGTAAAAAAATAATTTAAAAAAATGAACTTTAACAACCTTAAGAATTTTAATGTTTTCGATGAAAAACATAATTAATAAATTATGAAAAAACAACACAATTTTCAAAAATAAAAAATTAAATGGTTATCAAACACTAAAATCATAAATGGCAAATAATTAAAATTTATTATGAATATTAGACAATGTTTCATAACTATTTGATTTTTTATTTTTTTAAAATTGTGCTTATGTTTTTACCATTTATTAATTATGTAAAAAAAAAGCAATGAAACTAAGATTAGGAAACATTAGGAAGCAAGTTATATCTTTATTATTATTATTTTAAAAAATAATGTGAAGAATAATAGAATCAAACAAATGAGAGTACAAAAGGCAAAAATATAAAAAATTGGAGTAAAAATATAGTTTATTAATAATAATAAATAAAAAAAAGTTGGGTTTTAGGTACACAGTTAGGTGGGGGTTTTTTGCTCAATATTTTACTTTTGTTCCTAAAGTGTTGTTTTTTATTTAATTTTAAAGGTGGTTGGGTAATGTTAAGGGCATCAACCCATGTGAGGCAACCTTTATTTAGGGAAAGAAAAGAAAGAAAAGAAAGAATTCCACTTTCTTTCACCTTTAAATACAATCACCAAGTCCACTCCTATGTCTTTACTTGCAACCTTCAAATCAAAATCCTTATATATTTATATATTTCCAATCATTTCTTCTAGTTTTATTTTTGGTTAGTTGAATAATTTATACTCATTTAGCTATTACCAATCAATGGCCTATATTCTTCATTATTACAACCAAAATCTCTCTCTTACACACCAAGTAATTCTCAACCCAACTTCAAAAAATTGATAGTCTAACTAACAAACATCTCTAGATGTGATATATATATATATATAGTAAAGTAATTCATCCAAAATTTGAATTTCTTTATTTTTAATTATTTTTATATTTTTTAAAGAAAGAAAAAAGCTTAACAAAATATTCCAATTGAATGGTCATTCTAGTATATAAAAAAACAATTATAGGAAACTTCACTTTTTATCCTTTAATTGGAAAGTTTAAATGGGAAATATATATATATATCGCAAGGGCCGACTTGATCCTCTTCCCCACGGATCCCAGATGAGGGAACCCTAAGAGAGCCGCCGACTCCAACTACCGTCCATGTACGATCCATACTAGATCTGACCAACTGCCCATCCTACCTCCTCTACGTTCTTGACAGCCCATCTTTGTCTCAATAGAGTCTTTCAGTGGCATGTTTCGGTCCTCTTCCCCATTACTTAGAAAAAGTGAGCCAACACAGAATTCTATATGTATCTATGAGATCGAGTATGGAATTCTGTTTACTCACTTTAAATTGAGTATCTGTTTCCCTCCCTTTCCTGCTAGGATTGGAAATCCTGTATTTTACATATTCATACGATTGAGTCCTTGGGTTTCCGAAATAGTGTAAAAAGAGGTGCTTCGAATCATTACTATTTGACTCGGACCTGTTCTAAAAAAGTCGAGGCATTTCGAATTGTTTGTTGACACGGACAAAGTCAAGGAAAACCTCTTAAATTATTTCAATATTGGACCCGTTGAGTTGGGCGCGTAAGGTGTTGGGTGGTGGGTTTTCGATGGATACAGCAATAGAGCGCGGAGCCAACGAGTTCAGTCGAACAGCGTAACGAGTCTAAGGGCGGAATCAAGCTTGAAAGGAATGGGCGTAGGCTTAATAGTGAACGCAGACCGCTTCTCGATATGAAATCAATGACTTAAAAGACAGATGCCGCGCCGGCCGGTCTTTCGACCAGATCCCCCTAAAAACCGTACGTGCGGGTCTCCCCGCATGCGGCTCACGCCATTCGAGGTGGCCCAGCCCAGCATTCATTCGCTATATATATATATATTCAATAATTTTAATTAGTGCGAGGATGAAATCTATGACCTTTTAGTTTAACACACAACCTTATGTCAATTGAACTATGCTAGGTTTGACGGAAAATATAGTTGGACTCCCATTAACTTTCAAATGGAATAGATATGTGTTGGACTGAGGACTCCCATTAATTTAATTGACTTGACCATTCAAATAGAAGCTAATTTTAAGAGAAGGATGTTAAAAAAAAAAAAACATACTAGAAAATTGTTGCAATTAAATCCTCAAGTGAAAAATGCACAAATCACTATACCCCTAAATTATAAGTTTTATTCCAATCAAAACCTCCCAACTATAAACTTTCAAATCACAATACCCCTAAATTATAAGTTTTATTCCAATAGAAAACGTCGAACTATAAACTTGTTACAATTAAACCTAAATCATTTTTATCAATGTTTTATGTTTTCTGAAATATAGATGACATTTTAACATCAAAGTGAACATAGTTCAACTGTCATAAAAATATGTCATCGACAATGATCAGGTCTGAAATTTGAATCCCCACTTCAAGTAGTTGAACTTAAAAAATAAAAAATAAAAACTCAACATAACCAATTTTTTTTAAAAAAAGAGTTAAATTGTACCAAATCTATAACTTGAAGGTTTTGATTGTAACATTTCTTATAGTTTAAGAGTCGTTAGTGAATTTTGTAAGTTTAAGGGGTGATCGTTGATAAAATTTAAATCTCGAAGGTGTGAGTAATAACAACCTCTATAGTTAGAGGTGGTTTTTGCAATTTTCTCGATTTCATTTGTAGAAAGAAGTTAAATTACATTTATTGTTTTTGGATAGAATTGATGACATTTAGAAAAAAATAAATTGTTTAGGGTTGGGGGACAAAAGGAGAGGGTTGGAGCTGAAAAGAGCATGGGGTGTTTTTCTATTTTTGAAGGAAAAGAAAAGGAGAGTATGAGATTTGAGGTCCCATATGTTGGGATTGTGGGCAATTGCTTTTCCAACTCCTTTAGCTCCATAATTATTAACACCAAAATTATGTCCTAAATGCCTTAATCATCACCAATTATATTGTTCTTCTCTCATTGCTTCTTCTTCAATTTTTAGCTAAAAACAATCAAATAAAATTTGGTGGAAAGGCAGGAATCTTGTCCACTGCCTCACCCTCAACACCCTTTTTCATGACAAACCCCAAAACACAACAATTTAAAAAAAAAAGGAAAAAAAACTAACTAGGGTTAAATTATGTATGGTTGGTTATGCGGAAGTGTCGTGTCATTCCATGTGGATGCCACGTTTGCATCGAAGTCTTAATAATTTTGTATTGTATTTAACATCACTTGTCAATAATATAAAAATCGAAGTATATGAAAATAAAATTGAAACCCTTAAAGTCAACATGATCATAACTCAACTAGCATAATGTATGAACTATGTTTAGGGTTAGTTTTGTGGATTGCTTTCCATTTTCTAGTTGTTGTTTAACAAAACATATTCGGTTGGAATGCCTTGAATATGTTATGACCATCTACGACTAGCTCTATACGGGAGTATGGAGGCAACGTCCCTAAAGAAAAATTTTGATTTGGGTTTTACTTATTCATTTTGGGCTTTGACCCATTTTGTATTAGGTCATTAAGAAGGGTAAATCTGATTTGGGTTTTACTTATTCATTTTGAGTTTTGACCCATTTTGTATTAGGTCATTAGAAAAGTGTCATATTTAAATCTTCTGATAACTTCAGCCGCCTCTATCTGTCATTTTGTAATTCTCTCATCTTTCGAAATAATATTGTTCTTTCCCTTTCTGTTCGTGTACTTAGTTAACACGACGTTAGTGAACTACATAAATCTATGTCGTAACATACTCAATAACTACCCTAGTTTTTGAAGAACATAAACTGAAAATGATATACTAGGCCCATTTAAAAATGAAAAAGCAAGAACAAAATAATTGAAAATGCTATCAACCAACACACCTAATTAAGCTTTTCTTTTAAAGTATAAAAAAGTTGATCTAATCTAAGGCGTATAATAAAGGAGAGTCCAAATAAGTGTAAGGTGAAGTAATAATTAAACCATTAATTGATAGACAAAAATCTGCAGATACCTAAGAATATATGGAGAGAACAAAATATTTGACAACATCCATTGTCTCTCAAGAAATCAGAATAAAACAAGATTCTGAAACATGAACATAATTCAAATTTGCAAAGAGAGCACGTGGATAATTATATAAACCCAAAGAAAAATAAAATAAAATAAAAAATAAAATGATGGAAATGGAAACACAAGAAGGATCCATTTTACGTATCCCATAAGATTTTTTTTTTTTTTTTTTTTTTTTTTTTTTTTTTTTTTTTGCTTTTATATTGTTTAGATTAATGGTTTCATTATTGAATTATTGAATTGATGGTTGTATCTTTCTTGGAATCTACGGCTGAATGTTATTGCTTTCATGATGGATCTAATTTAATTCATAATAGATCTATTTTGAATCCTTCTTTGGATTTTTTTTTTTTTTTGGATTTATTTAAATCTTAAATGTGATGATGATAGATATATTGATTTCCTATAACAAATTAGATCATTTTTGATACTAGAGATTTTAAATAGATGTTGGGACTATAAAAAATATGACAGTTTTTGCATTATTTATTCAATGAAAAAGAATTATTGGCATTTAGTAGAAACGTGCATGTTATTTACGATTTTTTTTTCAAATTATATATATTAAGTTTAATAATACGGGAAGATTCGAATAAGGTCAGATTTATTTTATTAACAAAACCTTTTTTTTTTTAGTAGAAAGAATTATAACAAAACAAAATAAATTACTCTCAACTAAAGAGAGTGTCCAGATGCACAATCGTTTTTATGTTTTTTTTTTTTTTTTTTTGCCGTCATAAAAAAAAATCTTTCTCTACGTAGATAGAAAGGAATGACATAACACAACTAACATTAGTTATGAACTAGCAACCAAGATATCAGACTATAAAATCTCTCAATATATGTCATCCAAAAAAAAAAAAGAAAAGTTACACAATCATTTTTATCTATTGTAATAGATCAACACAATCATTTTTGTCTATTGTAATAGATCAAAAATACAAGTTATAGGCAAAAATAATCATATTCAATCCAAAAAGTCCAAAGGCCCAAAATGCCAACCCGTAGAAAGGCAAGTAAAAGCCCAAGAAAGCTGACCCACAACGAGCAGCCCAAAAAGCTAGAGGTCGATCGAATAGAAGGAAGAGTCAACCCCCAAGGGGTCAGCACAAAAGGAAGTAAGTGTCGCTCCCATCGGGGTCGACTCATGTGAAGATATCGTTGAGCGGGTTCTTGCTATGTACACCAAGCTTCGGGGGCTCAAGAAACGAGAGGGATCGACCCTCTTGGGGTCGGTCAAGACGTGTAAAAACCAACCCTCAGACGGTTATACGACAATAAAATCCAGCCGTTTCATGAAGGATAATTAATATGTCATTTAACACATGAAACAAACCATTAAAGGACTACAACGACCATACATAGAAAAAAAACTATATAAGGAGAGGTTGGAAAGAAAGAGTAATAAGTTAATATTCCTACTCAATATTCTCTTTCCATATCTATCATCTCCTACCTTTTTAACCTGATCGTCGAAGACCCTGTGGCTAACACAACGCCGATGTTAGACTTTACCTCATAATGCTGACACACTTCGGTCCCTCCAAACTACAAATTCACAGTTGACCATTTTTTGGTATCAAAACAAAGTGACTAGGTCAACAAGAGCATAACTCAACTGGTATAAAATATGTATCATCCACCAATAAGTCAGAAGTTTGAATCCTCACATATTGTGTCAAAAAAAAAAAAAAAAAAAACATAAGTGGCTAAGGATATCAATGTAAATGGGCTACTACACACATTTGCATTTGCAATCCGCTAGACATGATACTATTATTTAGGGTCAACGAGACATATAACATTTTTTATCCCCCATTTCGAGATGTTCATTTTTAAAAAGGTTTGATATATGTCTTTTTTTTTTTTTAGTTTAATCTCTCATCTTTCACTTTCTCTATATTTTGTGGTCATGTCTTTAAAATTACGGGGTATTATTTTTTTGCTGAGGCATTTTAATTAATGTGGGTATTGAACCAAGGAATAAAATTAAAACCCAACTATATAGATTATATTAAAATATTTTGTTCATCAGCTCCCTATATATATATATATATATTTTAAATCGAAATCCCTAAAAATTTTTTTGGATTGGACATATTCACGAGGAAGAAAATCAAAATATTTCAAGATTTGTTGGATTATAGTATATAAACGAGTATATCTATATTGAAATATAGTATATAAACGAAGTATATTTATTGGATTATATATAGTACATAAACAAAGTATATCTATATTGAAATATAGTATATAAACGAAGTATATTTATTGGATTATAGTACATAAACAAAGTATATATGTTAGATGAGTATATAAACGAAGTATGTGTTGAAAAAATGGACAATATAAAAAAAAAAAATAATTGAAATTATCAAAAGAAGGTAATTAAGATAAATACGAAAAAAAAGTCAATTAAAGCAAAAATATATATATATATATATATATATATATATATATATTAATGAACAATATAAAAACAATATAAATAATTCAAATTTTATTTAATAAAAATATATATACATCAAATCACAATCTAAACATGAAATATAAAATAAACAAAACAATTACTAAATTATTTGAAAATTTCGAAAATTAGAGGTCATTTTATAGATTTAAAAAAAAATCGAAAAATTTCGAAATTTATTAGATTATAGTATATAAACGAGTATATATATTTAATTATAATATATAAATTATATATATATATATATATATTAGATTACAATATATAAAAAAAGTATATAGATTGAAAACTTGACATATTTTAAGATATAGAGTTGGATGAAAAAAAATGTTAGAGTCACGATTAAAGATAAAAAGTAAATAAAGAGAAAAAAAAAATGATATACATTAAAAATATGAAATATAAAATGTGTCATAATATTTCAATTTAATTGAAATTTTCAAAAAATGATGAATAAGATACATGTGAAAAACTCAATTAAAACAAAAGAAAAATATTAATTAACAATATAAATAATTTAATTTTTATTTAATAAAAATACACAACAATTTAAAAAATTTGTTTGAAAATTTTAAAAATTAAAAGGGATTTTATGATTTTAAAATTGAAATTAAAAAAAAATGATGAATAAGATACCTATGTAAAAACTCAATTAAAACAAAAGAAAAATATTAATTAACAATATAAATAATTCAATTTTTATTTAATAAAAATACACAACAATTTAGGCATTTTAAAATTTAAAAAAATCAAAATTAAATCATACTAAAGCCATAATATTTTAAGTTTAGGACATTTATGAAATATAGAGTGAAAAAGTAACATTTTACCACAATTACTTTATTACTCTAAAAAGAACCTTCATTAAAATAACGGGACATTGTTTGATATGAGATCTCAAAAAAGACTATTTATTAGGATTTCCGTATTTTAAAATGTCTCAAGAAGCAAAATGTAGTCCAATTTACAAGCACTCAAGAAAAAAACTCATAAAATATGTCAATGGCTTAGCACTCATCAGTGCTCTCTGGCCCATCATCAAAATAAGTTATTTGCTAGGAGTATGCTACATTGAACTTAATCAATTAACAATGGATCCCAAAAAAATTGATATCAAGTAAATTGAGCATAGCTCAACTAGTTAAGATATATGTTATCGACCAAGAGATCAGAAGTTCAAATTTCCTACCACTTATTGAACTAAAAAAAATAATATCGACCATCTTTTATTCTACCACATTTACAATCCTTCCTTTAATCAAAAGTAATGCCTCAATCAACCTCTATAGCTTCTATACATGCCTATATGACACCATGATAATATATATTGTACCCTAAACTCTAAACCCTAAAAGTTTTAATAAAAAATGAAGACAAAACCCTAAAAGTTTTAATAAAAAATGAAGACAAATTTAAAAATGAATACTTTCTTAAAATTCAATAATAAAAGTTTTTTTTTTTTTTTTTTTTTTTTTTTTTTTTTTTTTTTTTTTTTTTAAGGAAGATAGAGAAGTGGAACTTTATTATATAATGAATATGATTTAGCTATTGTCTTCTTCGGTTAATTCAATACATGTCTCCTAGACATATGATTTTTGTGTGTTGTTAATTGTGAGAGCATTTTTGAAACATCTTTCATAGTTTATATATATATATTTTGTTTTTTTTAATAATGTAGCCTTATATCTTTCTATAGAGTATAGACAACATTATCTTAGTAAAATCATATCGGACCTTAGTAGTTAATTTTGACGAAAGTTTAGTAGTTAATTAACGAAAAATTTCATGCTAGAGATTAAATTGTTACACTTTGAAGTTGATGAACAAATGGTTGATTTCGTAAAAAGTTTAAGGTCCAAAACTATTTTTCAACCATATAATTTTTATGAAAAAGATTATCCCCGGAGCCGGTATGAACCTAGAAAGTCCGGGAAATTATTTGAGGAAATTCATATGAGTAAAGATTAAGGAAGTTAATTAGTGAGAAATCAAAGCAAACCCAGAAAGCAATTTTAGGTACAATTGAGGAAGAATTAGTATTTGATTTTCTTCTGCTTTCCCACGATCCAAACAGAGAAAAAACTTGTCCATTACCCGAAATTGCAGCCATGGATGAACAAACCGCCAACCGCTCACTTTCTCCATGATTGAAACTCCCCTGAACTCCCAATTCCGCCGCTATAAAATCTCTCATCCCAATTAAGCTTCCATCAATTCAATTCCTTCTCGATCAATGGCTTCCAACAACTCCATGAATTCCTTCATCATCACTCTGCTCCTTCTCCTCTCCGCCGTCGCTTCCTTCGAGTTCCAAGTCGGCGACACCAAAGGCTGGGTAGTCCCGCCGGCCAACGACAGCAAAATCTACAACGACTGGGCCTCGGAAAACAGATTCCGCGCCGGCGACACCGTCCGTGAGTCCCGAGATCATCATCTCAAGTCTACTCTGCTACTACACTAACATCGTCTCTCTCTCTCTGTTTTTTTTTCCGGTTAGGTTTCCGGTACAAGAAGGATTCGGTGATGGAAGTGACGGAAGAAGAGTACAAGAGATGCAACGCAACGCAGCCGAGCTTCTTCTCGAACACCGGGAACACGGTGTTCCTTTTCGGGCGATCGGGGACTTTCTACTTCATCAGCGGCGCCATTGGACACTGCGAGAGAGGACAGAGGATGATCGTGAAGGTGATAACCCAGGAAGATTCTACCTCCTCTTCTGATTCTGAGAAATCCTCAGCTCGAATTTCGTCGATAGGATTTCTGAAATTCGTCTCTGTTCCGTTGGCTCTGTCGTCGATTCTGTTTTAGTTTCTTCTTCTTCAAAATTTCGTGTTGTTTGTTTGTTTTGGTTTATAGACATTGTTCAAAATTTGGAACTAATTTCCATTTATTATTCTCTATTTCCTTCTATTTTGCGTTCAATGAATTCGGCCATTGGGCTCCGTTTTATTGCTATTTGAATATGTTCAAAATGAGCCTAATTTCTTAGGCCCCATTTGATAGTTGATATTTGTTTTTTTTTAGATTTTGGTTTTTATTTTTTAAAAATAAAAAATCATATATCAAAATCAAATTGTTTGATACCTATTTTTGAGCTTTGGTTTTTGAAAATTACAAAGTTTCAAAGTGCTTGAATAATTAGGGTTATTGACAAGATTGCCTCTTTGGAATATTTTTTTTTATCAAGACTAATGCACTTATTTTTACAAATTTTTGGTGCAATTCTGGCCAACACCGTGATTCTCACTTTTTATTTTTTTAAAAAATTGTCGAAGTAATAATAATAAAAAATAAAAAAATCTTCTTGTAATCTTGGTCAGGATTCCAATCCAAATTATTTTTTTTACTTCAAATGGTTAAACAAATATTTCTTAAAAAAATATCAAAAATATTTTAAGTATTTTTCAAAGTACCATCAATAAATAATGTTTCATATGTTTTTCATTTTAAAATATTCCTCACAACAAAACTATCAGATTTTATAAGAATGACATTGATCTTTTAGATAAACACTTTTAAAAGATAAACTAATTAAACATTTTTTTTTGGGTTGACTCTTGAAATAAACCCACATACTAAGTTTTACTCCTTTTAAAATGATGGTGACGTCACATACTACCAATGGAGTAAGTATAATTTATTTATTTATTTATTTTTGCAAATGTTCATATTCTTAAAGTGTAACATTTTGTATAATATTCTGTCAACCTCATCATAAATGAAATCTTAATTTAGGGATTTGAAAGGATGCAACAAACATCTTTGTTTGCTACTTTCTTTTTAACAATATAAATTCAGCCAAAGCGAGCATAGCTCAGCTGGCATATGTATGACTTGATGATCGAGAGGTCTATGGTTCGAATCCCCCCACCCCCAATGTACTCAAAAAAAAAAAAACAATATAAATTCAAAAAGTAATTATTGGTTGGATTTACTTTTGCATAGATTTTGCCAATTTCATTCAATTTGAACTTGTTTGATTTTGTTTTATAAATAAAAAGTGCAAGTTTTAAATTTGTTTTTCTTGAGTTGACATATCAAATATTTGGTTTGAAATAATAAAGAAGAGAATTTTTTTTTTTTTTCGAGTACATTGGGGTGAGGGGATTCGAACCACAGACCTCTCGGTCGTCAACACATACATATGCCGCTGAGGCATGGTCGCTTTGGCAATAAAGAAGAGAATTAACGCTAGGGTGCAATTCAAAATTCAAAAAGTAATTATTGGTTGGATTTATTTTATAATGTTATACATAATTTATAATATATTATCTTATATATATTTTAATTCAAAATAATGAAATATTATACTTGTCAATTTGACAAAAAAAAAAAAAAAAAAAATGCAAGTATACTATAAAATTTCAAATATGAATTACAATCGAAACATACTTATTGTGGGAGAATTCGGATAAGAGTGAGGTCTGCATGACATCAGTCCCTAGCATCACGTTGACGTCATACTCTAATCTCCAATACCAGATGTTATCAAATTCAGTATGGGCGAGATTGAGGGACACAACTGAGTCCAAGGCGGCGTCCAGACAATCCTACAACCATTGCAAACGTGCGGTGATCAATCGACGCCGCATGATGAGTTTATTTTAGGCATAGTAAAATAGGTTGTTTTTAGGCGGCGTCCAGACAATCCTACAACCATTGCAAACGTGCGGTGATCAATCCGCATGATGAGTTTATTTTAGGCATAGTAAAATAGGTTGTTTTTAGTTGTTTTGTTGGTTTACTTGAACGAACTTGTCAACCATCTATAAATTAAATAATTCTAACTCTTTTTTTTTTTTTTTTTGCACCGGTAATTTAATTAATGCGGGGATTGAACCCATGACCTTTTAGTCACCGGCACAACCCTATGTCAATTGAGCTATGCTCGGTTTGACAATAATTCTAACTCTTAATGATTGAAAAGTAGGAGAAGATAACGATGAAATATTTGCTCTAGAATTTTAACCAACTTAATTTACTCACGCTTTTTTCTAATTTTAGTATTTTTAATTACTTTCATTCAAAACAATTTCATATTTCATCCACCATTGATTAATTGTTGCCCACATAAAATTGAGGCTTATAATTTTTGTAATTAGTAACTTTCATTCTCGGTGAAAAACGATAATTAGTACTTACACTACTAAATTACTTGGAACGATTCATACACTTGTGAATTCCAACAACACCGCACCAAGTGTTCGACATGACAAACGACATCAGTCCCTTCGTCATCATAAGGGCTCCATGAGTTTTTTACCCACAATATAAGGAAGGATTGCTCTTTCTTTTGAGGTAAGAGAGATTTTCTCCTCCGGGACAATCCACTCTCAACTCTACTGCTCGGTTTTCTCACTACTCTCTCTGACTAACTTAAGCATCAAAATGTGTTGGGCCGAGATCATCACCGATGCAAGTTTACCTCTGTTTTTTCTTTGCAGGTTCGCGTCGGAGGACCGTTGACTAACTGATTCTGACCCGAAGGAGGAGCTGAATTCTTGCCTCAACAATACCAATATTATTTTGAGACTATTTAAATCATAGAATTCAAAAAGAGTTTTAAAAAAACAAATCTCTTAAAAGGATATTTGTTGATTTTACACTCACAAAACATAAACAAATAGTCTAAGTTGGGAATCAAATATGTCCGTACTTTTTAAAAATGTTCTTGAGTTAGAAAAATAAAAAACAGTTTGATTTGATTGCCCAAAATAAAATAAAATAGGGATAAGGTGCGCAAACCTATGGATAGCAGCGAATTAAATAATTAACGGATGTTGACCTCTTTCATATGAATATGCCTCTCTTCACGTCTCTATTCCATTACAGGAGATTCTCTTTATAACTTACAAATTATACTTCAAAAATAATAAATTAAAATAAATAAATATTACAAATTATATTTATGCTATCAACAAAAGATGTAAATGAAAAGTAATACGTGCATTGATGTATGTGATATAATAATAATAATAATAATTATTATTATTTTTTGAGAAATTGGGTAATCTCTTACACTTTGGATCTTGAAAAAATTATGTTTTATTTTTTAATTTTGTGAAGAAATGATTTTATATGTCTGGAAAAATAAATAGTCTATAAAAGATAGAATAATGTAAACCAACCTAATTAAATTCCTTAAGATATGTATCATCACCAATAATTAGAATTTTAAAAAAATTGATTTGCAACCCTTTCTCACATCAATCAATGTATTAATTATTATTTTTTTTTAAAAAATTATCCTTCAAGTGGAATGAAACTCGATTTTTTTTTTTTTTATGCGATCAAATGTGGAAAATAGGAAGAAAGATTGTAAGAGATTGTCAATTTAGAGTAAAATAATTAAAAATATAACATTTTTTTTAAATTTGTTTTTGCAAATATGACAATTTATATCACTTATTGCTTATAGTAGTCTATCACCTCACTTTTTTATAAAATTTTATCGGTGACTATCACTAATAATAGTCTATCGATTTTTTGCCCTATTTGCAAAATATTTTAAATTTTGCTAAATTTCATTATTTTGGACCGGATTGCTGTTTGTGCAACCAGCTCAAGTAAGAATTGAAATCTCTCGTGTTTTATTTTCATATAAGTATTATTTCATTTATAAAATATAAACACTAATTTTTAAAATAAATTTATGAAATTGTCAATTTAAACATAGTTTAACGATGAGATTTTTTTTTTTTTTTTTTTTTATAATATAATGAAGTAGAGGATTAAAACCACAAACCTCTTAGTCGTTAACACATAAATATGCTCTTTTGACACAATTTAACGATGAGATACTAACTAGTAATTAATATTCTAAATGTGACATAAGATAGTTTAAATCTCCACTCTTGCTTTTATCAAAAAAAAAAAAAAAAAAAAAAATCTCCACTCTTGCAATTCTTGCAAATGGTTGAATAAACGAAAAAAAATATATAAAAATTACGTCATATATCTGATTTATAAGGTTTTTATTTTTATTTTTTATGAGATATAACATATATGATAAATTGAGTACCAAACTTTCTGTGAGAAAAAAAAGAAGAAGAAACTTTTGACTTTTGAGTATGATACAAGTAATGTTATAAGAGCCAGCAAATTTCACCGGTGAATCTTCTCCTTGATCCGCCGGGAACCATTCGCCTCCGTCGTCTTTCTCTGCTTCTGAATTTCGTCTAACCAAACAAATTTCAGGTTCCGACGATAATCTTCTCCGTCTTGTTCTCCCCTCTACCTTTGCCCAAACAAGGAAAACGAAGGGAAATGGCCTCGTGGAATTCGTTTCCGCTCGAGATTACCTACGAAGTTCTTGGATGGTTCGCCTTCGCTTCCTGGTCCATCAGTTTCTATCCTCAAGTCATCTTAAATTTCCGTCGGAAAAGGTGCTTTCGCCTTTTTGTTCATTTCCTTTCGTTTTACTCTTAATCGATCCGCCTTCTTCTCGATTTCTCATTGCTTTTTATGTTGATGTAGTGTCGTCGGACTGAACTTCGATTTCGTGCTGTTAAATTTGACTAAGCACTCGACATATTTGATATATAACACCTCGCTTTACTTCAGCTCGGCTGTTCAGAAACAGTACTTTGAGAAGTATGGTTTCGATCAGGTTTTTGTCTTTTTCGACTCTGCTTCCCTTTACTTTCTCGTTATTTCCTTCAAATTTTAGGTATGAACTTCTATTTGCGTGTTCCTGTGCTTTCATGTTGTAAGTTGGAATCAATTATTGTGTTGGACTTCAAAATTACAATCATATTTATGTCAATGAAATCTGGATGTAGAAGTTCTGAACTCAATGTCCTGCTATTTAAGTTTGATTTGGTGTGCATTAATCGGTATTTAGACTTAGAGCATGTCCACATGTTAGATGGAAGTGTTTCAACATTGTAATCTCGATCTGGAACTGAGTTTGGTACTGTAATTCTTTTCTTGTTACTTTAGGCATTCAATTCAATGTTCAATTTATATACATATATTGAGTTTTGGATCCCTCCGCGTTTATATTTCTGCTGATCTTGTCGATCTCTCAGATGATACCTGTTGCTGCAAATGATGTTGCTTTCTCAATACACGCTGTTCTATTGACGGCAATTACATTGTTCCAAATTGTGATCTATGATGTAAGCAGTTTTAGATTTGTTATTTCCTCCGAGCTATTTTCAATATTGGTTTTGATAACATATGTGGATTGTTTTTGCTATTGCAGCGTGGAACCCAGATAGTTTCCAAAATATCTTTGACAATTGTGACTGTTGTGTGGATATTTGCTGCAATTTGTTTCTTCATTGGTCTGTCTAGTCATTCTTGGCTCTGGCTAATTACCATATTCAAGTAAGGGGTTTTCTTAAGAAGTTTTCGGAATGGTGCTATTTTATCGGTTGGCACTTTTAATCTTTTGATGATCTATTATCTACTGATTTCTTTGACTGGAATTCTTCTGCTATACCTTATAACTTGTAAGGATATGTAAAGCTACCACAAAAAATTTCAAAATTCTGATTAGTTTTTGACTTTTTGTCTTAGTACATAAATAATTGATTTTCTTTGCTAGAAAATAATTTCCTAAAAAGGCAGATTCTTCATTTAAACTCAATACCCTAGACAGAGTCCAAAAAGGCACGTGCCCTACGGCTACACCTTATTAGGGCCCTTTGCAACAATGACTATGAGAGCTGAGATCACCATTTCCTTAGCTATAGGTTTGTAGGAAAGCAGGGGGGTACTTTTTCCTGTTATTCAATCAGAAATAGTGGTGCAAGAATCAATATTTTCTTCTTCAAACCCTTTTAGGCCATAAATTCTAGAAAGTGTTTGTTTGTTGATGATAATTGAAGATGTCTTTTTTGGAATTTTGGCTAGGGAAAAACTGTAATGGCTTTGAGGATAGGTGGAAATGTGATGATGAGATCGTGGAAAAGGTCATGTTTTTGGTTATTGGATAGACTTCTTTGATTGAATTGTTGTGTATTATCTTCTTCCTCTACGAACCTTTTATTTGGATAAGAAATGGAATCACTTCATTAAAAGCCAGTAGAAGGGCCGGGTGGTAATATCTGCCCTGCCATAAACGGGGTTTAATCTACATAAATCAAGTTGTCGAGTACTTAAAAAAAGAAAAAAAATTAGGTAAAGCACTGCAACTAGAGGCTGTGTACTGTACAAGTCCAACAATTACCTTATTTATAATTTGTCTTTGAAGATTCTTTTGTTCCTTAATCTAGAAAGTTAACTGAAGGGCTTTCAAAACATTTTTTCAAAGGACTCTAGCCTTACCATTTAGCGAAAACTTATATCCTTGAGGTAACACCAAGCCAACCTAAAATTTATCACAAAGAAATTTCAGCCAAGTTACAATGGATGAATATATGGTAGAACCCACCCCCCCCCCCCCCCCACCACTTCTTCAACTTGATCGTAATTGATGCGAGATAGCTATTTGTGGGTCATTGTTTGAATTCTATCTTGGATGTATTGAATGAAACATAAATTGGTAGAATGTCTTGTCCTCCCATCTCTTTGTAACTTTTTTACAGTCTTTGTTGGGAGAATGTCTTGTCCTCCCACTTACATTATATACCTTCGTCCTTATTTATGTTTTGACATTGTTAAACATCCCTTATTCTAAACTTAAAGCGTAAAGGATTATCTTGACCTGGAAGAATGCGACCACACGTTAAATTGTCTGAACTGCGTAATTTCAGGGACATCTTTTTGTCTTGTTATTGGTAGTAGTACTGAGTGTTCTAGTTTTAACAACATCGTATCAAGCACAACTCATGGTTTTTTTGTTTTTGTTTTGTTCAATTTCCGGCTTCATTTTGTAGAATCCTAAGTCTAGAAATTGACTTTTAACCTTGAGATCCTTAATTTTGGCAGCTCAATTCAAGTATTTATGACGGCTATTAAATACATACCTCAGGTGAGAATTTCTTGCTTGTTTAATTATGTTATCAAAAGAGACCTAGACCCATCAGTCTACTACCAGAACCCATACGACCAAATTATGTTGATTAGTTTAGTCCATACCGAGCATTGGCTTTGATCCTTTGTCACTGCCCATTTTTGGATCTGTGGAAAGCAGAAAATGGAAATTAGTGTAACAGGATAGAAAATCAGCCATAACTTGATTATAATTGTACATCAATATAAGCAATAAATTATCATGCCTGGGCCTGTTATCTTTTGTCCAAGTAATTGCATTATTTCAGTTAAAATTGTAAGGGAAATTTGGTACGTTTGATGTTTATTCATAACGCATTATAAAGGCAATCATGAACTTTTTGCGGAAGAGCACTGATGGATTCAGCATTGAGAACATACTACTTGACTTTCTGGGAGGGTTGGCAAATTATGCACAGATGGTAGTGCAGTCCATAGATCAAAGTATGCTATATTTTTCTTTGCCTATTTGACCGTAGTGTATGAATTTTTTTTTACCTGCATTATATAAATTCAACTTTCTTTTTTCTTCCAGATTCATGGGTAAACTTCTATGGCAATATTGGGAAGACACTGCTCTCTTTGGTATGAATTCTTCTTTAGTTCTGATAAATGTTTACAAGCTTAGTTTTAATGAAGCACTGCTTTCTGTTTTTTTATTATCTTTTGGGGGCTCTCTCTTGTACTTGTTTGTGGACTTTTAACATCAATCTTGACACGTTTCAATTTACTTCTTACTCTAATTTGTCCAAAATTTGTTGAGTGAATGGCACACTGCAACAGTGTGGGCTCGGAGATGAAGAAAATGATGGATTAATCGAGTCTAAAACCTCTTGTTTAACCATGTATTTGAGACCATTTCTATGCATTGAAAAAGTAGTAGGGAAATATCTGTTACTTCTCACTGTTATCGGGTCGGTTTGGAATGACTTTCTAAGTGTTTAAAAACATATTTTTGCACTTAAAAGCAATTAGAAAGACATTCCAAACAGGTCATCAACAGTCCAACAAAATAAAATGATTTACCTGATACTTATGCCTGGTTGCTTTTGACATTTTTGCAGTTAAGTATATTCTTTGATCTTCTTTTCATGGTTCAACATTATGTACTATATCCTGGCAAGACACCGGTTGTGTCTCAGAAAGCCGATGAAGAGAGCAGAAGAGAGACACTTATTACACCTCCGGATCGTCCACAGTCAGAAGATGTGTAAGGTTAGGTTTCAGCTAAAGGTCTTTGATACGTGTAAATTTTTTTCAACCATGGCAATGGCATTAAAAAAACACATTGCTCTATCGACTTTTAATTTAGAGATGAAACAAATTTCATTGAAGCTTCAAATGTAAATATAAACATATTTAGTGGCTGAGTATTTCCTTGGTATGAATGTATTGAAGTGTGTTATTTAGGCCCCGTTTGATAACAATTTAGTTTTTTAGTTTTTGATATTTGAAAATTAGGCCTATAAACAATACATCCAGATATGAGTTTCTACAAAGACTTTCATCTTTGTTAAAGAAACATTACAACTCTTAACCAAATTCCAAAAGTAAGGTTTTGAAAGTTTCTATTTTTTGTTTTCAAATTTTGGCTTGAATTTTGGAAACACTTTAAAAGATAGATAACACACCTAACAAATGAATTCACAGGTGAATGTATTGTTTATAGGTTTAATTTTAAAAAATCAAATGGTTATTATATATATATTTAAACTACATAAAATACGGGAATGAGGATTGAGCCTCCGACTTCAGGGAGGTAGTACATGCTAATTACCCACTAATGATAGCTCTTAAATTTTCATAAATTTAAAATTTTGAGGTAACTACAAAAGTAAGAATTTTTGGGTTTTATATTTAACCATTCTTATAGTTCTGAGGGTGGTTTATCGAATTTTAAAACTACTACCAATGGATTTATAATGATAGGACTTTGGTTGCAACAATTCATAAGGAGTAATTTTTTTTTTTTTTTTTTGATATCCGTGAGTGTCTGGGCCAGCTTAAGCGCACCTCGACTATTCTCACGGGACAGACTACCTGACCCTACAACATTTGGCTACCAAGGAAACCCGTAGGAAATTAATTCCTAGGTAAATGACCACCAAAGATTGAACTCATTCCCTCTAGAAGAGCATTGAAGTCCCAAGACCCTTTATGACCGACCAGGCCAACACTTTATGGTTTTTTAGTTTAATTTATTAAGTTAAAAAGTCATATTCCAATCTTTCCAATTTCAAGAAGTTCTTAATTTTTTTGTCTTGGTTGTTAAAATATGAGTTAAGGCAAGGTTTTTTTAATAATTATAATCCACATGTAATTATTAGTTATGATATAAAGATAATAGTATTTTTTTTATGATATAAAGATGTAAAGATATAATTATTAGTTTTTTTTTTTAAATTCATAATTATTAGTTTATGATATATAAATTATAGATATTAACACATTATACAACTTTGATATTAACACATCATCGATTCGCCGCCGCTCAATGTACTTAAAAAAAAAAAAAAAAAAAAAAAAAATCAGCCTCCGGAACCGGACGAATTCGCCGGCACTCTCTCGCCACTCCGAGCAATCAGAGTCAATTACTCTGAAATCCAAGTCCGCGTAGCAGAGATGGGGGTTTGGAATCCTAAGATCCATTGTTCGACCACTAACGAGGACCTTGAGATCAAGTCCCTCCACTTCCCTAACACCGGGGGGTTTCATCTCCCGTCTGAACTCAAGCTCCTTGGTTCCCAATTGTGAACCATTTACACAGTTTGACCGACACTCGGTTTCCGAAGAGACGGCCCAGTGATAAAACTCGTCGCAGAAAGGCGAGTTCGAGACCCCCTGGTTCGTTAACTTGCATTTCTTTAAATTTTAGGGCATCAATTTACAATGTGCTTTTTTTTCCTAACTGGAAGTTCGATTCCATGAATTAATGGTTTCAAATGCTTTAGCCTGCGTTGCGCGTTTGTTATGGTCGGTATCTCGGATTATAATGAACTTTGAACTTATGTTCGGTGATTTTTCTCTTGCATTTTTCGGTTAAAAATCACTTTTGGTCCCTGAACTTCTGAACTTGCATGAAAGTAACAATTTAGTCCAAGAATTTGTTTGTAACAATTTAGTCTTACTTTAAAGTTTACGACGATTTAGTCCTTATCATACAGATTTAATGAGTTTTCGTACGTAGGTAATCAATAAATTAATTAGGGATCCAATATGTTTATAAGCTACAAAGTCTAAAATATTAAATAATAAAAACGACATTTAATTTTAATGAAATTTTTATACCAGTGATTAAATTGTTACAAATTTAAAACTACATGGACTAAATTTTAACTTATTAAAGGTAAGGGAATAAATTGTTTTAAAATTTAAAGTTCATGCCCTAAATCGTTATTGCTATGAAATCGGCAATCAAAATTTAAGGACTAAATTGTTACTTCTATGAAATTTTAGGACCAAAAGTGATTTTTAACCTTTTTTTTTTTTGGGACTCTTTTTATTTGTTTTCTAGCTCTACTTTTAAATTTTTTTTGTTTCCACTTTTCTCTAGTAATTATTGCTATGTTTTGAGATATAAATGTCACAAGTATTACCAATTGTTGAAGAGCTGCTGGAAGTTTGAAAATTTAATGTCCTGGCCTTTTGGCAACTGGTTTATGTTGATCTGTGATAAACTGTCTTGTGAACTACACATTGTGGTGTGAACTACACATTGTGGTATACTAGCTGAATAAATATCAATCATGACTGGAAAGGGTTATTTTTAGAGCTGCATTGTTCTGATAATTCATCTCTAGTTTTTAGAAGTTATTTGGAGAAGGGGAAGGACTTGATAGAGCATAGCTTAATTGGTTAAGGCATATATCATTGATCGTAAGGTCAAGAGGTTTGAATCTCCACCCGCCACCCCCATACTCTGTTGAACTCAAAACTTACGGGATATTAGAGTCTTATTATTTTGAACTTCTAGTAACTTTCTGGTTTCCAGATTCTTCATTATTGTTTATGATTTAATCGGCAATCTTATATTGTACACCCTTTACTTTGGTTCTGGAATCAGTATGCTGCCTTAAGATTTTTGGATATAGAAAATTCCATAATCTTTTCTTTGCAAATCTGGCATTTGTTTTGTTGTATCTGTCCTATCAAAAGATCATTCCTCGCCCATTCTTTTTCTAACATGATTTCATCTAAATCATTATTTTCGACTACAAGATGAAATTTGGTATCTTATATCTATGTTGACACCGACACGTCTTATGGATACAAATGAGTGCTGTACTGAAATTTCAACCCTTTTTCTATTTGCATTCACGAAAGTTTCTACTTTATGGCATTCTAGCATACCCACATGTTCTTTATCAAACATGTGCTGCAATTAAAAATTCCATGAGTTCCAAGTTGTAACTCTAGAATCTCCCAAATATGTTCTTTAAGGAAAAAGATGGATACCATTAATATTCCAAGAAAAAATATTTCTAATCTTTTCTGATGTTGAAATATGAATAATTTGTGCTATGCACGTTTCCAAATCATTTTGCTGGTTTGGCTACTTGCAAAGTTGCAGTGTCTCGAGAGAGTCTGATATAGCTTCCTGAAATTTGTCCACTTCTCTTCTAAGAGGATACATTTATTTACAATTACCAAGAGACTTGCTGTTTTGCTGCTTGTGCAGGTCGAAAAAAAGGAATGGAAAGCTGAGCTTCGAGAGGCAAAGAAGAAGAAAACTATCAAGAGGGTGGAACTCAAAATGGCTGCAGTAGCAAGGGAAAGAGCATGGGCTGAAAGATTAGCCAAACTTCAACAGGTTGAAGAAGAGAAGAAAAACTACATGGAATAGATTGTGTGGTCATGTCTTAATTTTCCATGTAAAACTATGAAGAATCTTAGCTTCTTTTTTCTCTTTTGCTAAAAAATAAACACAAATCAAAATTGTAGGGAGGCTGAGCCATTTTGCAAGTGGCTTGACCATTTAAGGAAGCCATCTTTCATGTAATGGCAAAGGAACTGGGTTCCTAATGTCATGCCATCTCTATCGGTGGAGGTTTTTTTTTTTTTTTTAATAGATATCCTTTTGTAACCCATTTCATCACATCAATGAATGGTTTCTGTTTCCGATAAAAAAAAAAATGTCATCTCTGATAGGCTTCTCAGCAAATAAACTTTATACATGAGTTGAGTTGAGTACAGTGAATGCAGTATTCAATGGACAAGTAAGGACCCCTTGAACTGTCAAAAAGAAAAGATGGCGACCCAGGAACAAGAATCATAATTCAGAATTAAAGCTAAAACATTCAACGCCCAACAATATTGTTGAACTCAATTATAGGGTTTATAGAAATGAGTACTATTTTCCTAGCCTTAGCTGTTTCAACTATTCACAAAGATGGGTTTGCTGCTTATTTATGCTTGGATGTTTGAAATCAAATTGTTACTTGCTCAAATAACAAACAGCTATTTTGGTGAGCAACAAGCATTGAATTGATTGATCCTAGCTAAAAATGACTGTACTGTAGCTATGTGCTTGCGATGCGATCCCTTCCAATCCCAACTCGTGATCTTGAATAGTTCCTTTCATGGTGTCCGTTGAACTCGAAGTTTCCCATCGTTCTGGACATTTCTGAAATTCTTCTCTTAAACCCATGTCTAATCACCATCACTAATGAATGAAACTAGGTCTTCTTCAATGGGGCTTCACGTTATTTGGTTTTTGAAACAGAATAAGTTGCAAACTATGCAACTTCTGTTCAAATGTGCTGGAGACTTCCTTTCTTTCTTCTGAAATTCTGCTCTTAAACCCATGTCTAATCACCATCACTAATGAATGAAACTAGGTCTTCTTCAATGGGGCTTCACGTTATTTGGTTTTTGAAACAGAATAAGTTGCAAACTATGCAACTTCTGTTCAAATGTGCTGGAGACTTCCTTTCTTTCTTCTTCATTTTGTTGCTGTCATTTAGCTTTCGTTTATCGTACTTTAAATGCTTGCAATGGCGGAAGAATCGTAGTGTAGGTTTGAGGGACGATTTCTGGTTAATTCCTCGATGGAGGGCAGAGATTTGGAGACATCTGAGGGGATTGAGGACTTGGGGAAGAGGGTAGTCATTGAAGCTTCAAATGGAGCTGTGCCTTCTTTGTGGAACTTCGTTTCCAATCTACCTGGCTTCACTGTGCTTTTTCTTCTAGGCATTAGCAAAGGTTTCAATACTTTCTTTTGGTGGGATTTTGTGTTGTTTCTTGTTCTTTTGAACTCTGTGAGATGGCATAGGCATTTGCCAATGGCTAATGATTTAGATTGTTTATAGATGATTGAAGCTTTTCAACAGTTAAATCCTGTCACTCTCAACTCTAATGCCTCAATATTTCAGGTATGATTTTCAGCCCATTGACAAGCTTTATCATGACAATGGCAAATTCTACTTTAATAGTGGTTCTTTGGCCAATCCAAGCTTTCTGGACATATTACTGCATTCTAAGGTGTTATTTATAAACCTTTTCTTTCCTTTCCATTTCCACCATCAAAATGGAACGAGAAAAGGACTTATCTTCTAATATTACAACCCCCTTATTTGCAGAGCTGAACAGCTTGGTTGGGGTCTTAAACTCATTCTATGCCTTTGTGTACTGCCTCTTCTACTGTTTTTGTGGCCCGAATTTGGCGCTCTTGGAAGCACCATAGGTGGAGCAGTTTACGGCTTTCTTTCTCCAATAATGGCTACATTTGATGCTGCTAAAGAAGACAAGCCTGATAAAGTATTCCACTGTATGTATGTACGTATTTCCCCCGCTCGAACTAGGTTACTTTTACATTGTTCCTTCATGTTTGCTCTCTGTTTTTTTGTTACTTTGGCGACAATTTGATTCTCTTCTACAATGAATTTCAGGATGGAACTTGGGATACCATCAAAGGATCCTTCTTGGTTATTGGGGATTTTCGTGATGTTTGTTTACATTCTTACTTCGCTTCTATGGAGGAGTTGCTACAAAAAGGAACCCTGGAGGGTGGATATTATGATATCAGGTTTGGTGGTGTCAATTGTCATTTCTGACATTCAAATTCTCGATTCGCTAATATCAATGGCAATAAAGTCACGATTTGAAATATCTGATCATCTTGCTATGCTATGTCCATCTGATGAACAATTTTGATTGTAAAGTAGTTGGAGAATTTTACTTGCCATCATACTTGAGTTTACTTTTGAATATCTAAGCTAGTTCCCAAAGACCAAACAACACTGCTTCTAGAGTATATAAGGCCTTCTAAATGACTGTCCTCTGCATCCTGAATTAAATGTCGCGTTCTTCTTATAATGTGACACGCATCCATCATTTAACTAACCTTTTTGTTAGTTTCTTGCAGATTGCTTGATTTCCTTTGTGCTTCCATAGTTGGAGTTCTTGGTTTCGTGGTTGATACACCAGTCATCTTACTCATTGCCCTATATAAATGTCCTTTTATGCTGTTCAAGGGGTGGCATCGTTTATTTAACGATCTTATTGGTCGAAAAGGCCCGTTCTCGGAGGCGATATGTGTTCCATTTGCTGGGCTTGCTATCTTACTCTGGCCGCTAGCTGTTGTGGGTGCACTGGTGGGCTCTATTATCTCCAGCATTTTCCTTGGTGCTTATGCAGGAGTGATCGTTTATCAGGTTCGATATGTTTTTCTTAATCCTATAGTAGATCATTCCACCTTGCAACTTCAACATCTCTGTCTATAACCATTTCAAAACACTGTTATTTTATTGGTTAGTCTCTTTAACTTGGTACTTACTGCTGAGATGCTGCCAAGATTCTCTCATCTTACAATGAAGCAAATTCTAGTAGTCTTCAGCTCTTGTCTAATGTAGTGAACGGCATGATTTGTTCTTATAGGAACAGTCAACTTCTCTTCTCTCAGCTCATTATATTTGATCCAATCAATGCAGCGGGTGACATCGATACGATAGAACTTGAACTCAGAATTCCAGACATTGTTAAATATGCTTGTTATTAACTTCTAGTGTTTGGATTGCAGGAATCCTCTTTTTGGTTGGGGCTTTGCTATATTCTGGCATCCATCTCCATTTATGATGAATACACCAATGACTTCCTAGACATGGGCAATGGCTCCCGTTTTCCTAGGTATTTTCCCACCCTCAGAAAAACCTCTCTTTAACTGCACAAGTGCACCTTGACATAATATTGTCTCTGTTTTTTCGATGATCAAGACCAATTTATCGGAAGAAGGATATGCAGCCGCCGGATAAATCGCAAGAATCTCAATCCGTTAGACGTTTTCCCTCTCTTACAGATTTGGTTAAGAATCTCATGCTTGAGCTGAAACCTTTGGAGGTACTTTGTGTTCATTATGTATAGTGTATTTCTTTAGCTCAAAAGTTCTAAAGCTGAATGAAAATTTTGGACTCTGCTCTCTCCTGTAGCTTCTCGATCGTTTTTCGAAGGAGTGTAAGCGGCACGGGGAAGTTATTGTTTCCAAGGGATTAATAACGCTCGAAGATATTGAACATGCCAAATCTAACAATGACATCTCAGTTATTAGCATTGGCCTACCTGCGTACTGCATTCTTCAGACGATCCTTCGTTCAGCAAAAGTCGATTCGGCTGGATTACTTCTGAGTAAGTTTCATTTCTGCTTTTTGGTGACTTTAAGCATATGGAAGTCTTACAAATATGTTCGGGTTTCGATTGATTTAGGTGACGAAGTTACGGAGATTACTAGCGCAAACCGACCGCAAGACATATTCTTTGATTGGTTTCTGAACCCTCTTCTGATCATCAAGGAGCAAATCAAAGCAATAAACCTCTCTGAGGAGGAAGAGAACTACCTCTCTAGATTAGTTCTGCTGGGTGATGATCCCATCAGAATGAAAAATTCAAACATTGTCTTGGCGCCAGAATCCAAATTCAAGTGCGCTGAACTGGAGGCATTCGCTCGAAGGTAAGTACTTTGCAGAAACTTGCTACATCATCCAATGAATTCTGATAATTTTCACCAATAAGAAATAACATGGTTTGTTTCTGTCCACCATGAAAGGCTTCGAGGGATCACCAGATCGATCTCAAGGTTTCCAACATTCAAGCGTCGGTTTGCCCGTCATGTCGATGCCGTGTTTGAAGATATTATCAAGAAGAATGATAGAACTAGACCAAGTAGACGGAAATTTTCGAAGTCACAGAGTGCCATTGGGAAGTTTCTAAGCCAGATATCTTTGAAAAACAAAACAGGAAATGATGAGACTGATCAACAACCAAATGTTGTTGAAAAAGACGTGGAAATCAAACTAACATAGCTCTTCTTCAGGTGTAATCTTTTTAGTCTCTGTTATCCAAGTGTTCATTAGTATCTTTAAAATTTTATCTTTGTTTTAGAAGATTGACTACCCGAACTGTATTACATAATGAATATGATTTAGCCATTGTCTTCTTTGTAGCAAAGGAGTTTCATCAAACTTTTTTTTTTAGTACAATAGGGGGATTCGAACCACATACCTCTTGATCGTTAACACATACATATGTCAGTTGAGCCATACTTGTCGTTTCATTAGTCTATTTGATATCGATTATAGTCTAGTAATTAAGCTTATTACTATATAGTCTAGGAGTTGAGCTTATTACTGTGTCTTATTAACTCTTGCGCTTGCACACAATTGGACTACTTGATAGATTGATATCAATAATGCTTTCTGGTTTATTTTCAGAATCTGTTTACATGAAACAACAATCGGCTGGTTTTATGTCTTTCAATTCTTCTTCTATTATATGTCTATTAATTTTTAGCCCAAAGCCCATTTGTTATTTCTGTTTTCGTTCTCAAAGTTGATGGTTTAATTACGACTGAACTAAAAAAAAAAAAAAGTTAAATTGTAAAAAATATCCCTGAATTATGAGTTTCGTTTAAAAAATATCCATAAATTATGAGAATGTTTCAAAAATACCATTGAACTTACAAATTTTTAAAAAATACTCTTAAACTATGAAAAATGTTTAAAAAATGATACTACAAATAACAATACACAAAATTCTAATGTAAATAGTTAAATTCTAATATGAACGGTTAAATTCTAATTTCTACCTATGTAACATAGAAAAAATGAAAATATTGTACCTGTGTAACCTGAAATAAAAATGAAAACAAAGATGCATGAGGTGTTAAAAAATTATGAAAAATTCTATTTTATTAATTCACATGATTATAGAATAGAACAAAATTAGGACAAGTACAAGTTATAATTAAACCGTTCACGTCAAAATTTCGTGTATTTTTTAACTTTGAAAGTATTTAATTTTTTCCATACTTCGAGAATATTTTTTAAACTTTTAAAAGTTTAAACCTAGTTTCCAGAGTATTTTTTTCTTATAATTTAGCATAATTAAAAAGATGGATGAAATCATCTAGGAAGTGTTGACTAGAGAATATGTGACTGAGAGTGAGCAGCGTGCTAGTGATATTAGTATTTTTGCTCAGCAAAACGAAATCGATCAGTGGAATCAATTCAGGCGCGGCCAGGAGATTGCGGCGGCGATGAACTCCATCTTATCACCTCCATCCCAATCTCCTCCCATTTTCAACCACAGAAATTCTGCTCTAATCTCTCCGGCTCGATCCCAATCTTTCATTGTTACTCCAACACCCAGAAGCACACCCTATTCCCCTCTTCGCTTCTCATCTTCTTCAGACAATCCGGTTCCGACCACAAATGGTTCTCTAGACGCACTTCGATCTGCTTCTGATATCGTAAGGGACTTTTACGATGGAATCAACCGCCACGACCTCCCCTCCGTCGAGGGCCTCATTGCTGAAAATTGCGTTTACGAGGACCTTATCTTCTCTCGCCCTTTCGTCGGTCGCAAGGTAAGAACGCGTTTCTTAACTCTTGAGCTCGAATCATTCTGTTCTGGGTATGTCAAAACTCGAGGGATGCTTTTGCGATTTATGCTATAATTCTGAGAATTTTCTGTCGCAGGACATTCTGCTTTTCTTCAAAAAGTTCAACGATTCCATCAGTAAGGATCTCCAGTTTGTTATTGACGATATATCCACCGAAGACTCATCAGCTCTGGGTGTTCTTTGGCATTTAGGTATCTTTCATAAATGTTTTCAGATACAGTTTACAATTGAGTTATTTGGCAATGAAGTGAATCTTGTTGGAATTAATTTCAGAATGGAAAGGAAAAGAGTTTCCTTTTAGCAAGGGATGCAGCTTTTATCGCTTGATTGTTGCTGATGATGGCAAGAGACAAATTATGTAAGTCTTTTAAGTAATATTTCTATTTTCTTCCTTATTCTTCGTAAGCTTAGTTGCATGAACCTACGAAGATGGTCTGGTCTACTAACTTAATTCTTTACTGGCCTTGTCTCAATTAACAGCTATGCTCGAGACAGCGTTGAGCCTGCATTCAAGCCTGGGGAGATGGCTTTGGTATGTTAATGTTGCTTTCTTTCTTCTTCACAAATATGGCTGTGCCGTCCTATTTCTCTAATTATATTTGTTAATTGAGCTGTCTTTACTCATAGAAGTAAGCCCTAGCTCGGTTGAAGAAAGGTACTACAATCAAGTAAAATAAGACCTAAAGAATAATTACAAAATAACTGTGTGTGTTACCGACGCCCACTAAGAAACATAGAACCTAACAAAGGAGAACTCCGACTTTGATTTGAAGGGGTAGAAGGGGTGTTTAACCTTATGAAGTGGTTCAGGGAGTTTGTAGTTATGGTTTTAGATTATTAGTATCATAACTGCCACAAAATCATGGGAAATATCCAAATTTTAATTTTTAAGTAGTTACCAAGATTATGGTGTTTTTGTCAACTGATTCTATTTCTTAGATGGTTTCGTTGATAAATGATAAAAGTTGGGGTTCAAAATTTAGCACATAGCTAAATCATACAGGACAATGTGAGACCCTGAGATTTTTACGTGCTAGATAGATGTTCATTTAAATTGAAATACGAGACTCATCTAGGTTGTTGATTAGTAGCTCTCACCAGGATTATGTTACCAGGGCAACTTAATAATTATTTCATTTTTTATTCACCCAAGATTTCTATTAGACGTCTAAATTTTCTTTTGCAACGATTCCGACCAGGCTGCAGATCTGACCTGATTTTCTTTTGCAATGATTTGTACTATAAAATTTCAATTCTGCTTAATTGTGTCATACTACTTGCTCTACTTCAAGAGTATAAAGCAACTCGGTGTAATTGGATTGGACTCTCTTGTGTTGCTCTTGCTCTGTTCTTGCTTGTGTGCATTTGTGCTAGTACTGGTACCTTGATCATGATCTTCACTTATTTAAAAGCTTTTAGCCTCAATAATTGCACACTACGGTATGAATTTCTTGGGCTCTTATGTGTATGTAGCTGCACACGAGTATGTTTGGTAACATTCATCAGTTTCTTGTAATTTCCATCTCGCTATATCTCTTTCAGCAATTTCTTTGAGCATGCTACGGTCCTATATAGTTTCTTATCTCAGATGACTTGAAGCTTCTAGATTTCAAGTACAAGAAATAGACAACGGGTATAACAATCTGTGTGCGAGTTTGACTTTGACTTTGATTTGATCAATTCTCTTCTGCTTCATATCATTTTGGTTTGCAATGTTGTGAGTAGATAAGCCATAAATCTACTATGTTTTTTCATTTTATTTTATTGATTTATAGTTATATGTGCCTGAGCTTATTATCTCACTCAACTCTTACGTTTTGCTCTTTGCATCACATGGATCTGGATAGTTCACACTTCACAGTATAAATATTCATTGGATGAAAAAATGGGATGGATAATAATAGTTTTTTTTTTCTACCAACTTGAGCATAGCTCAACTGATTAAGGCATATATCTTCGACCAAGAGGTTATAGGGTTCAAATCTCTACTCCCACATGTCGTTGTTGAACTCAATAATAGATTTTTTTTCCCGTTTAGAAGCTACTTGCTAAGTTTTTATGCTTGTCATAATTTGGTCCATTTTCTTACATTACAGACAGCCATTAGAGGTGTAACTTGGCTTCTGGAAAAATTCCCTCAGCTAGCAGATCGGATATAATCATACTCTCTCTCAAGGTAGAATTTATTAATGTTTTACAACCGATATTCTTTAGTACATATGTATATTTAGCAATAGGCCAAATTGTATAAATCCTTACAAGATACAAAAAGAGTGATTTTCTGTGATTGCTGTATGTGTTTGTTTTGTTTTTGTAAAGAAATAATATGATGTCAAACTTGATTGCAAGTAGGTGAAGTGGAAAAAGGATTTTTTATGGATGATATATTGTCTAACATATGAACTATGGAAATAGAAAACTAAAAACATAGTTATTATTATGAATCAATTCCTAAGATCTTGATTTTTACCCTATAGAGACTAAATTGAAACATTTCTTAAATTTAGAGCTTAAACTCTTGTTTCAATTTTTTTCTTCTTAAACCTTTATTACTACTATTATTATTATTATTATTTTCGAAGGAGTACTTTTTAATTTATCACATGCATATGTGACTACTAAAGAACTGGACAAGAGGAGAGGATATTTGTTTAGTGGTTTTCCAATGAAAAAAAAAATCCAAGAAATAGAAAGCCCACCGAATTTTTGATAGCTCAACTGAAATTTTTATTTGTTTAAACTTAAAGTTATATTCTTGACATTATTTACAAATATAAAATTAAACCCAAATTTGCTTTGCATTTCCCCTCAATCATCTGTGTATTAAATGAGAATTAGTCAGTCAACCATCAATAGTCAATACAAACTTTCACATGCTTTTTTTTTTCTCCGAAAGGAAGATGTCTAATTTTATTAAAAAGAAATTGTTTCGACTACTTTCAAGTTTCAACTTTCAAGGCACAATGGTTCATGGTTGGCGGGCCAACTCCACAAATAGAAGTTAGCAGCCAAGCCAATTGGTTTGACACAACTTAGATGAGGTATGCCCCTATTTAGACACATTTAATTCGACTGGAGGTTCTTTCGCTTCGGTGTAGTTACATAACTCTATAGATTAATCAACCAACTTGTTTGATTATAGGATAATTTCATCTTTCAAGACACAACACTATTGTTGATGTTATCTAAGACACATTTCTCATCCTTTATTTAGATTCATCAGCATTTAACTCTCGTTTTTATCGTTACCATCTTCATGATTGCTCTAAATATGTTTTTTTGGTTTTCTATGTTGAAGCTCCATTGATTTTTTTTCGTACCATCACACCTAATTTGATTGTTGGAGTTAATTCGACAAAGTGTGATGGTTGTAAACATGACAATAGGTTTCTAACATTAACCAAAAAAAAAAAAAAAATCTACAACACTGCGGATTGAGGTTGTGTTATTATAAAAAATAACCTTTTTTGTGTTTTTAACTATCAGAATTAGCGCTGAAGGGTGTATTCAGAATTAGTGCTCAAGGGAGTTTTTTTTTTTTTGGCAGATCCCAGTGGCAATCTTGTAGATTTATGGAATTTTTGGATTTTACTCTTGTGTAATTTATACACATCATATATAAATCTAAATATCTGCTTTGTGAATATGGAAGAGTTGGAATAGGAAGATGGTGTGAAAAATTTCTTTTGCACGCAAAAGAGATACTATGTTTATATATGGTATATATAAATTACAGAGGGGCAAAAAATAAATCTAACTATGCCTTAAATCCAAAAAAAAAACACCTCAAAATCGAGAAAATGATATATATATATATATATATATATATATATAAACTCAAACGCAAACTCGAACCTGGTCAGGATTGCCGGGATAGACCCAAAAAAAAAATACTCCCTCCAGATGGTTGGAAACACAAAAGGATTATTTTTTACAATACCCATTGAGTTGAGGTTCCTATTTACTTTGAACAATGACATTATTATTATTATTATTATTTGATAAAAATAAATGTTCATATAATAAATTTATTTATGTATTCCAACTTTTCATTATTGTTTTGTTTTAATCTTAAACAATTAATTTTCTCAAAAAAAAAAAAAAAAATCTTAAACAATTAATGAAAAAACGAATAATCTTTAGCAATTTTAGAAGCGAGGCTAAAATAAAAATAAAAATTTTTAAAAGTTTAAAAGTTTAAAGAATAAAAGAAAACAAATACATATTAAATATACAAAAAAAAAAAAAAAAAACAGTTCCAAAGTCAACTATCAACAGCTGACGCACATTGTAGAGTGGGACACGATGAGAGTCCTTGCCTCCCAAGCATGTTTCCTTGACCAAATTCTATATAACTGTAAACCAACTCTCTTCTTTCCTTCAAACCTTTCTTTCCCTTTGTCTCTCCCCAGCTCAATTTTAGCAGAACAAAATGAAGAGGGAAGGTCGTCAACATGGCATGGTAAGAACCTACCGGATCCTCCCATCTCCATGGAACCCGAGACCCGAAACCCGGTTCGTTAACGAACTCGACTTCCCTCCTACTGCTGGCCTTTTCACAAAGGTTTCATCCAAGCCTACCAACCACTCCAAGTTCACCGGAAAATGCGGCAAGCCCCGATGCTCTGGCTGCAGGCTCCACCCGGTTCAAAAGGCCAAGGATAAAACCAAGGGATCTCAAAAGTTCAAGTCACACCATCTCCACATTGACTGCCCGTTGGTTGCCTTTGAGGGACGCCCCAGCTACATCGACGATGATGGTGACGATCAGCCACTGGAAGTAACAGATATTGAGTTGAGGATTGAAGATATTCATCATCATGATTACGGTGACGATCAGGCGCTGAAAGTAACAGAATTTGAATCGAGGGTCGAAGATATTCATCATCATGCGGATGAAGAAGATGAAGGGAGTTACTGTGAAGTGGACTATGTTGTGAACGAAGCCATGGAGGGAGATGATATTTGGTGTTTAGTAGACGAAAGACCAGCAATCTAATCGACAACGAGGTGGTTAAAAAAAGTAACAGGCACATTCAATTCATGGCTGTGTACCTTTTCTGCCTTTTATAAACTTTTATCAATGTGGATATGAATAATGGTTTCAATCTCAACTCAAACTTTTGAGTATCCAACTCTGTTTGAATCTCACTTTGATTCAATCGTTCACTGTTTTATATTTCAACAAATTCGGATGCTACTCTTTGTTGAATTCTGATGAATAATGATAACTTCATAGCCCATCAAATCAATGTTCGCTACAAATACTGATATTTTTATACAGTAGTTCATATCAAACAAGGCTTTCTTACATAAAAAATTGACAGATATACCAGCAGAACAAAATGGATCCACTGTAATTTAGAGGACTTCGAGATCTGGTTACCTCATGAATAAATGGAAATTGCTTCAAGGCTTCAGCAGAACTGAAAATATTGAGAAGGAATCTGCTGCTTGACCTTACCTTCACTGCTGAATATTAGGAGATGTGTTCTCATGAGCAGACATTAAAGTTTGTAAAGACAGAGAACGAGCTTTTCCCTTTATATTCTTATCAATGCTTTTGCTGCTTTTAACTGGAGGCCAGTAGCTAGAATGAGACGTTGTGGCTTCTCCTGCGTTGGTCTTTCTTCCTAGTTTTGGCGACGGGGGATGAGACTTGGGAACCTGCTAAGAAAGAAAGGGACAGAAATATTTATAGCAATTCGTCGGGTGTCGTACTAGGCTATTAGCATGTTGAACTTTACTCTAAATTGTGCTGAATAAGCAGAAAATCCCTTGTTTACCTCAATGTTCTTCTGTGCTTTTCGCTCCTTGTAAAAGTCTGGCAGTGGCCTGGCTTTGAAACAGAAGCTTTGACGCAGTTTTGTTATTTCTGTTTCGGCTTTCTCCTGCAGGAATTTTAGTCCGTTAGGTCGTGACTTACTGTAAATAAGTCGGTATACAGTTTTTGAAGAGATACCTTTAGTTTTGTTTGAAGTTGCACTTTCTTTTGTGACTCATTTGTGTTGAATTTCTCTTCAAGTTTCTGAAATTATTGAGGAGAAACAAGCAATCAATCAGCATTTGAACAAACAGAAGTGATTGTATTTGAAAAAGGCACATGACAAGAATGCAGCAAGAGCTTGCCTCTTTTCTTCTCGCTGCCCTTTCATCCGTTCTCAAGCTGAAAGGGGTGAATGAAAATGGCGAGTACAATTTGTTTCTGCAATTATTACACAAGAATTATTTTGATCAGCCATCACCAAGCAAAATGAAAACTAAAAGATAACATGCTGAGGCCACTTTGCAGTTGCAAAACTTCGAAGATGAAACTTAAGTTGCAGATTCAGGAGTAAAGCTACTACCTTTTCTTTTCTGACCAGGGTGTAGCAGAAGGATGCTGTTGGGATCCATTCTTCAATGTCTGCAGACAACCAAATATCACAGAAATAATGAGAAAAAAAATCCCCACATTCAAAAGAAACATCAGTAGATAAAAATGAAAGGTGCAGCAACCGTATTCGGTGTCCTAGTAGGAGTTGAGCAATCTTTAGCTGGTTTGGAAGAACTAGACCCAACTCTTGAACGTTCAATCCTTCTTATGACTGTTGAAGTCAACTTGTTGAGCTCTCGAATGGGTGTAAAGCTGACTGCCATCCTAAGAGATTTAGGAGTAGATTTCTTTTTATCTGCAGATTCCATTACATATTTGTTAGCAACTTGTTTTGGAGTGGCATTGTTAGATTTCCTTTTATCTGCAGACTCCATTACTAATTTATTAGCAACATGTTTTGGAGTGGCATTGTTGAGACAAGAAGCTGGAGCAATTGGTTTGGCTGGTGTGGATGGGATCTTAGATGATCTATTAAACAATGGAAGCTTTGAGGACGAAGTGGCTGCCTTCTTCTTGCTAACGGTGGTCGGTTGCTCCAAATTCTGGTGGGAACTCTGCAACAACAACACAAATCCTAGAATCAACATCTGTAAACTCATAACATATGAATCAATTTGAATCCTCCAACCCCTATTTGCCTTTGTCATCTACATATTTCCCAGTTTGACATGAATAAGAAACAGCCAGCATTACCTTAGGAAGAGATTTTTCCATCTGGGGTGTCCGATTGAACTCATTTTCAGTCGACCCATCATTCAAATCAACCTTAATCTTCAACTCAACCTTCTGGGGAATTTTGTCGCACCCTTGGTGGGCAATGCCTGAACCAGCTCCCTCAACCTCCACGCTAACAATTTTCTCCTCCTTAAGGTTAGAATCGTTTCCACTGCCATTGCTATTGTCATTGGCAACAAAAACTTGCCGAGTTACAACCTCAACCTTCTGTTGCTGGACGCCATTAGAGGTTGACATTGCGGTATGCGGAGAAGCAGAGCAACCAACATCAACAACATTCTGTTTAGCTTCAGCAGAATTTGCTTGCTCAAGCAAGGCAGCAGCTTTCTGAGCAGCAACCTTCTTGTAATGAGCTTCAAAGAAAGCTTTCTTCTGAGCAACAGATCCAGGGCGAGAGAACTTCTCGGCTTCTTCAACATATCGATTGTGGGAAAAAGTAGACCATTTCTCCCAAGCCAAAGACTCCGACATGAATCTCCCGAAGGAGACGGACTGGCCAAGAGCATGAATTGGATGATTTCCCTAAAAGAAAAAAGAGAAAAAACAGAGAAGAAATGATTGAAAGCGATTCGAATTGAAACAAATTACAGAAAATTACAAAAGGGGGAATGGGAATGGTGGGGACTGAGTGACTGAGTGACTGACCTCCATGGATTCATTGGGGAAACCAGAAGTGTAAGAGAAAGGGTGTTGAATGAGGCAAGTTGAATCTGCCATGGAAGCTCCAACTGCAACAAACAAAAACAAAAGAAAGAAGAATCCAAGGTCGAACAATGCTTGTTGGGTTGGGGATGTAATTGTATTATTGCATATGGTTCTGTTCTGGTTGTGGGTATTATTTTGTCATGTCGGAAACTCGAAGCTTTCAAATTTTGAATTTCAAACCAGAGAAAAAAGAAGCTCGGGTACAACCGAGTAAAAAAAAAACAGAAAAAGCAAAAGGAGGAAGATGGTTCTGCATTTTTTTTTCTTTTTTTTTTTTCATTTCCCAAGTGGGGTCCTGTCTTTCTTTACAACAATTTTTTTCCTTTTCTTTTTTTATAATCTAGTTCGTCATCCAACTTCGTTAAATTGCTAATTTGGTCTTTGATTAATGTTGTATATAAAAAAGTCTTCCTAGTTTAAACGTTCTTTGGGTGGGTTATTGTGTTTTCGTGCTCGGGTGTGAGTTTCAGCTTGTTTTGTGGGATGTATTGAGAGGTATTTTCATCTCCTTTAGGTTACGTAATATTTTTGGACTCCACCTCGAAAATAATGTTTTTTGTCATTTTGCCGACGTTATCAGCATTTCGCTTTGCTGAGCACAAACACGTTCGCAAGGAAAAAGTTTGTAATATCATTTGCTGAGCACGGATATTATAGTCGTCCCTTGCGATCGTGCTAGCGAAGGGTATTACAGACTTTTTTCACGCGGTCGTTCTCAGCAAACGCGTGCTCATGTTCAGCAAAGGTCAAAAAACATGAATTTTCGAAAAAACGGGTCAATTGGCATTACGACACCCAGTGGTTATTTGTGAAATACCTCATGTTTTGTGTTATGTTGTGCTTTGTGCTCGATTGTGAGCTCTGGTTTGTGGTTGTTTATTTATTTATTTATTTTATTTTTTTGTCTTAATCTCACTATGAGGCTACACTTTTGTTTAATAATATATTACATTTGATATATATATTTCACTAAATATGTCTTTATTACCAAATCTAAGTTTTCACTAAATTCAACTTTATTAATTTAATGCTAATATGACATGTTGATTGTATAATTTAAAGATTATGTGGCAAACTCATTTTAGACAAATCAATTCTTAAAAAGAAAATTAGGATCAAACTTTTTACCATGAATTACAATTCGATAAAATTTGAGCGGTAATAATAAATTTAGAACTGAATTATTATTTTTTTTTTGCATAATTGCAACATCCAATTCCGTTTTTTCCCTTATTTTCACATATTTTTTACCTTACCTTACTTTCACATATTTGTCTATAAAACAAGATAAATGAATAACTCAACTCACATCAAATTTCAGCTAAATAATTTAATTAAAACTACAAAAAAAAAAAAAAAAAAAACAAACAAACAAACAAACTATTTATACAAATATAATATTAAAAAAAATACACAAATTGGAATATGCTCTAGAAGTTCAGAAAATAGAATAAGATCATTGTCATTTTAATCGGAATGGGTCCCATTCAGTAGAGACCAATACCCGACTTCAACGGCCAAATTTTGAAGTTTAAATTTAAATTTAAAGTGGCCTCAACGGCTCAACTCAACCTAATAAAAAAAGCCAAGTGGACCCTCTTCAACTTATTATTATTTTTATTTATTTACTTTTGTTACAAAGAAAATGTGTAGAAATAAAGTGTTTGTAGAAAGTGTAATTTCGATAATGTGCAAAATGATACCTTTCTAGAGTGGTAAAGTGGATCAAAGAGCTTAAAAGGCTTACGTGTAGGGATGCCATTGAAGTAGGTCGAGATTGAGTACGTAATAGTAAATATTTTTAATCTTCGTCCTCACTCAATAGAGTCAGATACGTAATAGTTAAAAAAATTAATCTCCATCTTCGTGATGGAGCGCCCATGGCACGCAGCGGAAGCGATTTGGATCATAGACACTCTAATTTCATCAATTTAAACAAAACGGAAACATGCAAAAGCGATGAAAAAGAGAAGTTAGAACACATACCCTTGTCGTTCGTAATTCTCCAAATTCACCGCCAGAAGCTCCTCACGAGCTCACCGAGCCTTCTCACGAAACGTTCGTGGACCACCCACGATAGTCCCGCTATCCTCAGGCCGAGAAACGGAGTGGTGGGACTCCTTTAACAAGAGAAAAGAAGGAAGAAGCTCTGAAGAAAACTATTTTCACAGAGAGCTGAGGAAGAAAGAAAACGTAGAGATAGAGAGAGAAACTCACAATTGAATTCACAATTCAATTGTGAGACCCAAAGTGCACTATCACTTTTAATTTCAATTTCTTTTTCTTTTTCTTTTTTTTTTTTTTTTTTTTTTTTTTTAATTAGTCTGATGATATATATATATACCCTGCATATATTACTTACATGTGTCTTACATGCTTGCATGTAAGACACATGTAAATATATATATATATATTTATATATTATTATTATTAATAAAAATAATAATAATTTTATTAATTAAACTTTTTAATTAATAAAAAAAATATATATATAAATTAATTAATATTATTTAATTCAATATTATTTAATTAAATAATATAATTAATCCCGGTTTTCCGAAAACCGACTTTTTGCACATGAATCCTATTCATGTTTTCAGACCAATCACATATTTAAATCATATTTAAATATGTCCATATTTAAATCATATTTAAATATGTCTATCCTTCTTCCACAAACCCGAATTTGAACGATTCAAATTCTTTTCTTTTCTTTTATACTGTTTCACGGCTTTATCTGAGCTAGCCAGGAGAACCGTAAGGACCTACAGATCATGAGCTCCAACGATACGAGATTATCCGGTCAAAACTCTTTCAACCGAACTAACCAACATTCGTTAACCCCCGGAGACTCCACTAAAGTCCAAGGGCTGCACTCTCCTCACTGTAGATATATTGTGTCCTGTTGATATAACTATCATCAGTAAGTCGATCCTTCACAGGTCGTTCATAATCACAACGGGTCATTTAAACCGTTTAACCCTTGTATTATATCTTGTTCCTTAAGTACCACTGACACCTCTAATGAACAATTGATTTGTGGTCCAACCATCAAATCAGATTCCTCCCTGATCAGGAGAGGATGGGCCCACTGTTCAAGACCTGGAGTCAGCACTAAAGGGAACAACCTTTCTACTAACCCTGAAAGCGGGTAGGAGTGAACTCCAATCTTGCTACAACTATGTCCCCAGCCACTTATTCAATCTTATCCCCAAGATGGTAGGCATATTGAGTCGGCGATCTGGCCACTCTCACCCGTACAAATCAAAGGATAAGGTTGAATAAACAGGAGTTCATAGTAAGCTCAGGATTGAGATCGAGTTACCTAAGTCATCATATGAAAAAACCGGTCTTTACAGTAAACGGTGTTATAAAGAAAGAGCGATTTTATTTCTTGGTTCGGTCTTGTGCAAACTCATTGCACAGGACGCCCTCACTCACATGTCTCTACATGAAACGATTCGAATCACATCGTTTTGTACTATACAAAGTGAGCCGCGTCCAATAGTGTCCCCAGGATAAGGTACCCAGCCTTATCCCTATACTATAGACCATTTTGGCTATCTACTTGAACTTGATTCACATTCATGTCACACATGAAGTTCAAGTACTCATACTATCGCCATGGGTGTTAGTTATTGGTATAGGTTAATACAAACACAATTCACTAAAATTCAATAACAACTTTATTGAAATATAATATATATATTCATTCAGTTTACAAACTACGAGTTTTAGGACATAAAACCCAACACTTCGTTCAATTTTTCAACATCGAAAAATAAATGTGTGGTTTGGAGAGTTACTAATAAGATTTTATCAATTCAATAAAATTGTTGGTGCAAGATTCTGGACCTTCCTTTCTTTCGTTGCGTTCCAACGTGCTCCGCCGTCTCCGAAGTCGGAGACGAACCTGCACAAGGGAAGAAGAGGAATTTGCACCGGTGTGGGGCTGGCCCACATGGACTCCGATGCTTAAGTTAGATGGTGTATTGAGCATAAGTAGGAGATATGGTGTGTAAATGTCGCGTAGGGTTACGCGATGTTACGTACCTCCCTCGTCCCTGAATGGGAGGGGTATTTATAGGCGGTGTGAGGGGGTTCACTCTGATGGTTTTGCTTCGCTCGTCATCAGAAAGGTCCTTGAACCGGGCGAGGAGGTGAGGACGACCGAGGACTGTCCGTACCCTTTCTCATGATGACGGTCATTGTCTCCAAATTCTCGAGAGAGTTGGGGTGCTATTGTACCGACATCTGGTCAAGTGAGTCAGGAATGTCTTGTCAGTCATTCTTCACACTGATCGAGAGGCAACCTGACAACAACTAGTCCTCGGATGGGTGGGTAGGCTCAGATCCGCAGAGTCCTGGAGTCAACCGAAGTTGTTGAGATATATGGTGCTGGTGCGTGGCATCGTCGTGACGTCAGCGGTTGGGGTCGGCCCCGGTTGCGGAGGGTGTCGTGACCTCGACTTCTTAGAGGAGCGGATCTTGACGTCAGCAGCTAACCTCATGCTGAGGTAGCCCATAGCAAAAGTAAAGTTACGAAAATAATTGTAATTATAGCGAAATTTCTACGAAATATTATTATAAATGTGTTACTAAAACTAATCATGAACATAACACAATAAATACATATTTATAATTATCGTAAATGAGTGTATAGACACAATTGTCCTCTATGTTCCTTCTTTGCTTTGTTCTTGACACGACTCCGATCCCGACCCGACCCTAATCTAAATGAAGATTCCCTACCCTATAGAGAGAGTGTATGGTGGATGGATGTATTTGGGTGAACAACCAGTGGTTAGGAGTTAGGACATAGGACACTACATTTTCAAAGGGACTGTATTTGTTTGGTAATGCTAATGGTAGCTACCAAACAAACCCTAAAATCTTCCATTAACTTCCATACAATTCATTATTTTAATATGTCCCACATTACATTACCCATTCTCAATTTATTCTTCACTTTTGAAAATTTTAAGAAAAGAAAGTTTTAAATTTTCCCTTTTCAAATCATTACAACATGAATTCAATCATGGGTATAATGTTTCCTATATTTAAACACTACAACATGCCTATCAGGTTCCATATTGTACCAACCTTATTGAAAGTCATTAAATCAAATAATTAAATCCAATAGATGGTAATGTTATGGAAAATTCATCTTTTTTACTTCTGTACTTGGACTCAATTATATTCAATTTTTGACCTTAGGTTGAAACTTCATTGGCTTGAATAAGTGGTATAATTTATGACCTCTAGTTTGATCTTGTATCTTCACGTTCATTTTCTTATAAACAACCATGTGGACTTGCATCCTAAACCACATTTGCGTAGAGATTGATATCAAATTGAGAAATTGAGTGACTTATAATTATACTATATTTTATTTTTGTCAGTATACCTCAAGACATAATGTATAATTTAGTGACTAAGAGGTTATAGATTCAATTTTTCTCATCCCACGTATTGTAAAAAAAAAAAAAAAAAAAAACACTAAAGTTTTTTTTTTTAAACAACCCAACTTCATTAATAGAAATAAAAAAAAAAATGTCACTAAGACTACAACAAGAATCACATGAATTGCCAACCAGTCGTGTAAGTAAGGATGGAAATGAGTTCAACAATAGGGAAGAGCTCCCTGAAAACGCATGTTCTACGAGTTTGTGAGCAGGCGCATTTCGACCTCTGGAGATGAAAGTAAACTCAATATGCTCAAAGAGAAGAGACATTGACCAAATTTTCTCAATTCAAGTATGGACTTGGTTGAGCAATGGACCCTCTAGTTTTAGCATCTGAACAACGACGCGGGAATTAGAAAAAACCACCACCTTGAGGATCTTCAATCTTCCGATCAATCTCAAGTCTTCCACAATCACGGGAGCATCAACATAAATCGGTGAATATGTATTTTGATGATAAATATGCATCGCAACTACAGTACCTCCATTTGAATCGCACAACAGGGCACCAATCCCATATCCGGATACCCACCCTTGCAGGCAGCAGCCAACAGAAAATAGGACACACCCAATCGGAGGAGGTTACCACATCCAAATTTTGAATCGGACCAATTCAAGAGGGGGAATCTAATTTCAATTAAGAAATTCCTCCAGATATTTCCAAATCCAATTTACATTGAATACCACATTAGGAATTTGACTGTTATGATAAGTCGTATTTCGATCATTTCAAACAGCTCAAGCAGTGATGAACGTCACCCCAAACTCTGATTTGGTCAAAGAATTTTGAAGTCGAATCCATCGATCTTGGATTGGCAGCTGGAAATTCTAAAGGAATGGGTGGGAAGGTAACCATATGTTTCCAAATTTTCTTAGGTCATTTACACTAAGAAAGAGAGCATGTTCTCCTCGTTTCCACTTCTTTTTTTGCACAATTGGCAAAAGGGAGTGACTTCTATGTTCATTTGTTGGGAGACAATGTTGAAAAAAACGCCATACAAAATACTTAATTTTGGGCGGTAATTGGGCACTCCAAACAGACTTCCACCCATTTTTACAACTATTCTCATTAGGGGGAAAAGACTATTTCCTTTGTCTCCATTATAAGCTTGTACCCACACCTAACACCTAAGAGTGTAACTTCCCGCTTCTCATAATAAGTACAAAATGAATTATGCACATTTACGTGAAGGGATAACTTCATTGATAGGCTATAATAGATCAATTTTTCATTATTATCCAAAATCCTCAAAATTTTCATAAATGTTAGAAGGTACTGGCAAATATATACCCTTAATATCCAAAACGACGGTGAATGGTGTGGTGTATTGGTGGCAAACTTTCAACCGGTGTACCGACGACGAATGACGTTGACTATCAGCGACGAATGGTCTTTGGTTACTGGTGGAGACGAGGGCGACGACTCTGTAAAATAACAGGGTTTGGATAAAAATAAATAAAAAATAAATACTCTTAAAAACGGTTTTGAAAAACTAAAACGTAAAAGATGAGTTTTGCTTTAGATAAAAAAAAAATTAAATATTAATATTTATTAATTTCAAATCAATCATTATTTTTTTATTTTTTTTTTATTTAAGAAAAAACGTTATATATTGTATAGAAATAAAATAGTAAAACTATAAATTATCTTATTTTTTATTTTTTTTTTATTAAATAGACAGGTATGTAATAAAAAATTATCTTAGACATTTTCTTAATATCATGTATTTTAATTTGTTTTTAAACTTTTATTAAATTATGGAGAGACTATTTGGCACAATTTCCAGTGGGTTGGTGTGGATTTCCAAGTACATGTAGAAGTTTTTTTGGGCCTTTGATCCACCCTAATCCTACTGGCCCATGGACATTACATAAACCAAAGCAAGAAGTAGCAACATCCCTTTTTCCATTTTTTCTTTTCTTTTTTCACAAATTTCAGTCATTTATGTTTAGATTGTTCACTTATGAATGTATCAAATCCAAAGAAAAGGCATCTAATTTTCTGTTCCCGTCAAATTTATAATCTCAATTCCTAACTCATATGTGATCAGATTCAACTTGACTTGAAGAATGCAAGGTGAAAATAATGAGTTAATCTAGAATTCTTTCAAATCTGATCCGGTCAACCTTTGACTTACTGGTTGGTAGGTAGTGCACTTATTTGAACTCACATGTAGAGATGTTTATTTAACCAGTCCCGACCTCGCGAGAATCTGCCCCAAACAACACAGGAAATCTCCGACGACACAAAGAATGAGGCAGGGAGCGATAATTTTTGTTTACCTTGTTAGCTATAAACAGGGATGGAGACGGATAATTGCAAACCTGTCCCGACCCATATATATTTTTTTATATATATATAATATATTCAAAAAAAAAAAAAAAAACCATATCCTCATTCTTTGGTCTAAAAAAACCACCTATTGGAAATGAAGTTTATTGAATTAAATATATATAATATTAATTAACTTAACAAATAACAAAACTTACAAAAATGGTAAAAAGTAAATTTTTTAAAAAATACAAAGAATTTTGAACTCCACATTGGTATGAATTGTCCAGTTTGGACCTAAACCCCGCTCTTTTTGGTCCTCAAAAAGTCTCATACCAATGAAAAATGTTGCTCTTTCTTATATACTCATGATCTTCTCATCTTCTAACCGATGTGGGACTTTGGGTCGCACGCCCAACAATCCTCCCATCGAACAAAGTACCACCGAGCCTCCTCTTGAATAGTTATCTCTATCCGTCTAGATACTCTTATCTAGGCCCTCATTCACTGGAGTTTATCACGGATCTCCACCAATGACTACACCTTTGAGGTTCACCATATCTTTGTTCGACACTCGAGCATTTCACCGACATGGTTAAATTAGAGGCATGACTCTGATACCACTTGATAATTTGAGTCATTCAAAAGTTATCATCTTACCTGATTGGTGAAGAAACTGATTCAAAATGATCATGGGATAATTACTAAATTCTATAATTCAATGACTCGTGTTATGAAATTTTTTGAACATCTGTAGGAACATCTGTAGACATCTGTAATTCAATGACTTATGTTATGAACATCTGTAGGAACTTCAGTTTCTAGCAATTGTTCATGAAATTTTTTGAATGACTCATGGGTATATAAGGAAGGACAACATTGAATTATAGGACGTGAAAGGCATTATCTGATCCCGCCGCGCTCTATGGACATCTCTACTCACATGTCCACTTCTATTTTACATCTCTTTTCATTGGTCTTCTTCGGATTCTTTACCTAGTTGGTTAGGTTGAAGTTTAGTGATAACAATTAGTAAGGTCTATGTAAATAAGTAAATTTAGACAACTTAAAAGAAATTGTATGGTGAAACAAAACAAAACAAAATGAGAAAAACAAATGAACAACCACTTGATGACATCTGTGGTGATATATATATATGAAGTAGACAATGTTGGAACCATACACCACCTGCAGGCTGCACAGCTGCTTGCTTTCCAAAGGCTTCCTCTCAAGTTTTATGATTGCAATGTTCCCTTCTCTCTTAAATTATGGTCCGAGTTGATCTCTTCTGTTGGTTGCGTGGAGCATTTGACATCACATTTGACATACATGATACATATATGCATGCATGCATGTAGATGTAGTAGAGATATTGGGACAACGAGGCATCGAAATGAGATGGAATAATGCATTTTTATCATATAATTAACTCTTGCTGGCGTGCCATTGATTATGACCCTTTACCAAACCCCCAAAGGCCCCATCCGCCGTTTCACTCTCTACTTTTATGTTCTTTTCACCTTTTTTTTAATCTTCTTATTTATTAATATATTCTTTTCTTACTCTCCTTCTTCTTATTGTATACAGGATAAGTGTGACAATTTCGGATATTCAACCATCAAAATTATGTAGTAGGTCATGTTAGTTAATGTCGTGGGTGACATGCATTTCTGTTGTGAGTAAAACATGAGTCGTGATGTCATATCCCATAAATTACAACAATGCTTTTAGGGTGATTTGAGAATATAAGAATTTTATATCCAAAATAACTTTCAAACAACTGGATTTATGTACTAATGGTGATTACTATGCTATATGAATGTATTTCCATATATCAGAGATAGAAAAGTCTTTGAGACCCACGCTAACATACCAAGAAATAAAGTGTTATGCGAGCACGTATGACAAAGACTCTGCTATGTACCTAGCGATTACTCGGTTCATAGTATGACAAAGAATACGTTGCTATGAAGATTTATTTTTTCACGTATCACTCATTAAACTTTTTAGTTCATTCTTTTATATCTATTTTTTCATCAGGATTTCTCTCGAGTTTCAACCAGATAGTTGAGATCAAAATCTGTCACCAATCTCACTGAGTCGATGAATATCATTCACTATATGTAAGAGTGTAAAGTTTAATGCGTTGTATTTATTTTAGATAAATTTAAGTTATAAGTCAAGGGGAAACTTAACAATAATTTCATTGCATTTTTTGAGTCTATTATGGACACAACTCGTTTTAGGTACCGTAAAATAATTTAGGATGGAGTGTGACTATTTGGTAATTTTTAAATAACATGTCACCATATAAATATAATTGATTGTTTTATAGATTTGATCATATTTTTTGTTTTTTTTTTTGGTCAAAAATAGTTTTTTTTTAATTTTATTTGGGAAGAATGGATTTGGATGGGATGTCACTCTTCTCCAAGATAAGAATTTGAGAGTGGGGCCCACACGTCGATGAAATATTTGGATTTTAGTACAAAAGGAGTGGGGGCCCACTTTCCAAGTCCTGAAGAATCTCGTACGTGCTTCCTTTTGACCTTTTTAATTTTTACCCCCTATTCTTTTTCCTCTATTTTCCACTTTAACTTTTTTTTTTCTTTTTTTCTTTTTACCCCTTGTTATCTCAATTTTGGGTCTTAACATCTATATGTTTTTTAAAATTTATTTTAGTCACTCTATTTTTAATTAATATTATATTAATTTTTTTTTTTTTTTTTTTAAAACAAAATTATTTTAATTAATACATTTATAAAGATTTAGAATTCATTTTAATTAAGTTCTATAGTAATTAATATCATACTTTATTTTTAGATGCTCAATTTTAATTTCTGATATTTTTTTTCTATAAATTTTAAAAATACACAACTTTATCGTTAAGAGAAACAATTTTATGTCAATTAAATTAAATACGATTGGACAATCTTACATTTATTGAAAGTATATGAATTATAACAAAATGAAAGTAAAGTATAAATAAAATGATATTTTATTTTATAATTTTTCTTATTTGTAAATCTATTTTTAATTAGCGTTTGTTTAATAGAGATTAGAGTTGTGATTGTTTTTAACCGATAAAAAGATAATAACCAAATTTTCCTACGGTAAAAGGAAGAAAAAAACAGATTTTTAAAAGGAAAATTGTAGTAAATGACAATTTAAAACTTATTGTTTGCAAATATAGCATGTTTTTAAAAAATTTGCGGATATAGCAATTTCTATCGCTGATATCTTATGACTGATAATAGTCTATCACTGATAGAAATCTATCAGTCATATAATAAAGTCTATCAGTGATAGAAACGAGTTTTTTTTGCCATATTTGCAAAACACTTTAAAGTTTGCTAAATTTACAATTAGTTTGGACTTAGATTGTTATTTATGCAACCGGCCCTTTTTAAAAATGGAGATTTTTCTTTACAAACAACATTTTTCAGTATTTTATCTCTCTAATGATTTTGGTCAAACGGGAGCACCGATATTGATAGGAAATAAAGGGATGAACCTACACTACTTCAATTTTAAAACACTATAATATTTTATTCTTTCAAAAAAGAAGATAATGTTATGATTCTAACATTAACCTCTTCAAACTAATTATGAAACCAAACTTTACTCTACTAATAAAAAAAAACAACGTTGGAATTTTAGTAAGAATATGTCTGTCAAAATCTAAGATAGAGATGTCATCTTAGATGTAGACCTATCAATGTGGTAAGTCAAAACGTTGTATGTTATTTAAGTCTTAAATTTAAGCATTATTACAGGATATAGTTGTGTGTACCTTACTTTTTTTTCTTCATTCTCATATACATATAACAAAATTGATTATTATCTCATTGTTGTAGGGTGTTACGAATTATTAGGAGAGGGACGTTGCAGTTCGTCAAGAGTTGGATAATTTGAGTGTATTTTCACAAGTTAGCTTGGGATGTGATGTTCTAGGTGGGCGTGGATTGTGACAACACATCATTAAATGCATGTTCCCTATACTAGTTGTTTTTAATATTTGTCTAGTTGATACCGCAAAGTGATTGTTTGACCTTTAATGCGACATCCTTGGGTTAGGTCAAGGTAGCATTGCTCTAGGTCTAGGTCTAGGTCTTACATAGATTGGGTTACCAACCGCTTAGACTAAACAACTTCCTCATATCACCTTAGTTGGGTTCAACCTATATCTCATACACAACTTTTAGTCTCACTAAGTCAAGCTACAAACCCACCTAAGTAATTAGGTGGTTCATCTAGGATGTGACTCACTTTAACTAGGTGACTTGTAGTCTTATTAGGATAAGATTACTCTTGATCTCATATATGACAAAGGTTGCGACTATCTTGAAAAAATCACTTTCTAATCTCATTTGGATCATTATACTGTACAATTTACTTAGAGGTTAGACTTGAATCAATTTATTACTAAATGCCAGATTTTAACTAAATTTTATATTTTGTGTGATCTTATAAGTAATCGCATCTAAATAATGTACTATAAAAAGTTGAGTAAAAGAAAAGTGACAGTATAACACTTGTACAAGTTTGAACTCATGACGTTAATTATTTATCTTCCACTCTTTTTTTTCTTAAAAAATAGAATGATTTTAAAAAATAAAATAAAGTTGAGAGATATGGTCTAAAAGATGATTAGAGGTCTCCAATCATGAAGAAAAAGGGGTTCATATTTTGTTTAATTTTTGTTTTGATGATTAAGTAAAAGACAAAATGTTGTTAGGAAATAAAAAAAATGAAAGATTCTTCTCTTTTCGGTTGCTTTTGGACTTCCTCTCCTCACTTGCACTCCAAGTCAAAATCCGGTAATCATTTGCCAAATCTTATTTCCAACAACTAATAAATATATTTAGTGTATGTTTTATTTTGGAGGCTTCTTTTTAATGTTTTTTTTATCACCACCATCTCTCCCAACTTTACTATTCCATAAATAAATCTAAAGTTTCTCCATTAACTTTGCACAATTGAAACATAAATAAATAACACTATCAAATTCATCTCTTATTTAGATTAAAACAACATTCAAATATTTTATTAGCCCGAACGTAGTTCAACTGACATATTATACGACCTAGTGACTAAGAAGTCAGAAGTTCGAATTCTCCACTTGCATCTTATCAAAAGAAAAAAAAAAACATCCAACTATTTTTTACCAACAACTTTTAAATATCTATTTTAATTTCTAAACTTTCAAGCATGTTTTGGTCTCTAAACTTTAAAAAGTGAATATTTTAGTTCTCGAACCTTAAGAACTTCTATTTTAATCTCTAAACTTTTAAAATAATTTGTGTGGAAACAAACCTACATGATTTCAATATATGTCCACATGTGACAATACACATACTTGAACCCGAGTTATCTATATGTTAAACAATTGAAACAAACTAGTGACAATAACCAGAATGATTGTTTGTAGTTTAGGAGTAAAATCTACATTTTGCAATTTCACGCGTATCAAAATTTATAATAAATCAAAATTTAAAGCTTTCAAATACACATTTTTAAAGTTTGACAACAATTGTATATATATGGCTCGGACTTGGCCAACGAGTTCTTGCACCATAGCTAAAATCAATTCATCTCAATCTACAAAAACAAAACCATTACCTTGGACATGCAACCCAAAAATCTTAGAAATATATTTTACTTTGATCAGGGAGGACCATCTCAAAGTATGAGGCAAAATATCAAGTGATTTGACTCTATCTCTTAGGATACACCATAAGCTGGATTTGAGAGCCATGTGATAAGTGACTATTCGGTACGGTATTCATCTTCGACTTATCTCGGTCGATAAATCTTTGAGATTTGCAGCCAACTAAATTGGTTTGGCTAGGCAGGTAGGTGTAAGCACTTTAACCTTCCAGTTGTGTTGTGCGACTCCGGCCATAGAAGAAAATCAAAGAAAGCTCGACCTCATCGACTTAATGCTCACTAAGGGCATATTTGGCCCAAGGAGTTGGGAGGAGAAATTAACTCTCCGTTTGGCCCACGGATTTGTTGAACTCAGATAAAAAATATCAACTCCTCAGACTTCTACAGTAATTACTATTCAAGTCTGTCTCATTTTTCGAGGCAACACATTTCACTCTCTTCCTCTCTCTCCCTCCCACAATATTTTTAATTATTTAAAAAAAAATGTAATTTAAACTAAATGTGTAAAATGACAAAAAAAAAAAATGCAATTCAACCTATTTTTATTATTTTAAATATAATTTAGGTTGTTCAATCAAAATTGGTACTTAAACCAAATTCAAAATGTAGTATTTTTACCTGACATAAATAAAAACATCAGCTTATTTGCATCCGTTTAAATTAATGGATTAAAATCTTTCAAATTCACGTGTAATATTTAACACAATATTGTAGGACTTTCTTTTATTTCATAACTATCCAAATAAAATAAATAATTAGTGTGAGTGATATTGAAAAAAGAATGTGAAGTATTGTGATCAAAATTATTTTTGTCATCCTCAAATAAATTTGTGAAGGATACATAAAATAAAAAGCAAAAATTACATTCTTAAAATTTATTGAAATTTAATGAAAAAGTCTTTAACAATCAAAATATGAAAAATTATAGAAAACAAATGTTAAAAAAATGTAAAAAAAAAAAAAAAAAAAAAAAAAAACCATTTTTTTGTTGAGATGTTGAGGTTCAGTTGGAGTGAATTTAGATGGAATAACAAGTTTAAGAGAGTGGATGAAGACGTGTTTGACACATGAGTAAACTATACTTATAGGTAGACAATCTTATAATTCATAAAATTAAATATGAGTCCTAACAAAAAAAAAAATATATATATATATATATATTTTTATAATCAATGTAAAAAAATAATGTGAAGTATTGTGAACAACATTATTTTAGTTGTCTTCAAAGAAATTTTTTGTCAATATAGATAAAGTAAAAATAAAATATTTCATTTTTAGAATTTATTGGAATTGGAAGAAGTCCTTAATAAAAAAAAATTGAAAGTTTGTAGAAAAAGATTGTTTAGAAGAAAACAGCTAAAATAAACTCAAACTTCACAACTCCATACTCCAAACACACCACAACTTCAGAACTCCAGACTAAATAACTCTATGTCCCAAACAGACATATTTCAGAACTCTCAGGACTAAAACAAAACAACTTCAACTTCCCTAATTCTTTGGGCCAAACGCCCTATAAAGTTCACTTTCCTCTCCAAAAGGCAAAAGTTAAAAGTAGTCTACTTCATTTCTCATCGGCTACCCCAAAGTACCAAACAAGCGAATAAAAAATAAAATAAATAATAAAAATAAAAATAAAATAAATAAATAATAATATGAAGGATAAGAATATGAGAAAGAAAAAAGAGACCATGTTTCCTTTTATATATATATATAATATATAAAAATTAATCTTTGCCAAACATGTTTTGAATCTTATAAAAGGTAATATTCTTAAAAAAAAAATAAAAAAACGAATTAATTCTGGGTGTCAAAATACGACATACACCCATTATTTTAATGGTTAAATTACAAATTTAGTCCTTGAACTAGTCTCTAAAATTTTAATTTCGTGTCTAATAGTCCAATAAAATTTAAAAAAATATAATATAATAAATCCCTAAACTTTTGGCTTTTTATTTAATAAGAGTCATTAAGCTTTTAGTTTTGTGTCTAATAGATCTTTGACCTATTAAACATTTTTTTTAAAATTAATGAATCTATTAGATACAAAATTGAAAGTTTAATATCCTATTAACAAAATTAATCAATTCTATATTTAATAGATTTATTAATTTAAGAAAATGTAGAATATCCTAGGGACCTAGACACAAAATTAAAATTTCAGAGACTTATTTGACATTTTTAAAGTTCAGAAACCTATTAGGACTTATTAGTAATATTAGATTATTTTTAAAGTCTAGTGATCTATTAGACAAATATGAAAGTTCAATGACTAACCTTGTTATTTAACATTTTTTTTAATTGTATTTAAAATATAATTTAATGGTTAAATTACAAGTTTAGTTCCTAAACTTTAAAGTTTGTGTCTAATAAACCATGAACTTTAAATTTTGTGTTAATAGATCTTTGACATATTTTTTTTTTTTTTAAATATAGATGATTTATTATGTATAGAATTAAATGTGGCAAAAATCTATTTCTATCCATAAACTTTGGGGATTATATCCATTAAAACTCTAAGCTAATAACTATATCAATTAAAATTATGAACTTTTATAAATGTATCAATTTACACTATTAGTTAGATTTAGTTTGAAAAATGTTAATTTAGGGGTCGTTTATAACGCATTCAATTCTTGTTTTTGGTTTTTAGTTTTTAATTTTTACAAAACACGTGTGTTTGGTAACTAATTGAGTTTTTTATTTTTAAATTTTTGAAAACATTTTTACATATATTAACAAAATTTAAAAACAAAAGTTTTCAAAATCAGGTTTTTTATTTCAAAATTTTCAGTTTTTTTTTCTAATTTTTTTTTTAAATTATCAACAAATTAGATATAATTATTGAAATTATCTTCGGTTTATTTATTTATTAAAATTAGAATCAAATTGAGATTAATATTTTTTTCAATGAAAATTGTGATTAATATTATTAGTATATTTAAAAATATATATATAATATTAATATTTTTAGTATAATATTAATATATAATATTAATATTCAAATTGTGATTAATATATTATATTAATAAAAATATTATTAATATAATATATTATAATTTTTTTTAAATAATTTTTTTCTAATATATTAAATTTTAATATTATTGTGATGTTACATCAATATACCTATTCACTTTACATAATTAACATCTTTTATTTTCCTGACTCTAGGGATGATAAACGTCAACTAAAGTTTGCCTAATATATTAAACTATCGACAAGATAAATTCTTTTTATTTTAAAGAAAATCATGTTTACCCTAAATTTTCAATTTCATCAAATAATAGGATCTTAATTATATTTTGATAAATGTTACAATTTTTACATTATAATAAATTAACATTATTTATAAAAAAAAGAAATGCAAAAAAAAATAGTAATTATCCAATCACTTTAAACTTTTATGTTTTAAAAAACCAAAAAACATTTATCAAATAAGTTTGGTTTTCTATTTTTTAAAACAGAAAACAAAAAAAAAAGTTCTCAAACATATTTGATTTTTATTTTTAAAAAACAGAAACTAAAAACAAAAACAAAAATTCAAAAAAAAAAAAAAATTGAATGCATTATAAAAGAGGTCTTAACAAGTGGAAACTTATAATTGTAGTAATTAAACCACTAAATTTTCATAAATGAATAAATTGTTGAAAGTTTACTGATTTAATTGATACAATTGTAAGTCTCAAACTAAAGTTTTTTAAAATGAATGTGTAAATTGATTAACTTATGAAAGTTTAAAGTTTTTTTTTTTTTCAAGGGTTTAGTCGATACAACTCTCAAAGTTCAAGGATATAAATTGATTTTTGTCGAATTGAATTTTATGTCTAATGAGATCCTAAACATTCAATTTTATGTCTAATAGATCCGTAAATTTTAAAAACGGTTGGGTAGGTCAAAGACTAATTGACACAAAATAAAAATTAATGGGTGTTTGAGGCACTAACTATTATAACTTATAGTCAATAAAGTAACTAAAATGACTTCAATGATATTTATTATTCACCACTATTATAACCCATAAATTATTATAATCGCCGACTATAATAACTCACGCAATGCTTCAAACAGATTGATTAGACACAAAATTAAAAGTTAAAAGACTTATTAATTTTTTTTTTTCTAAAAAAGGTTCAAATAAATCGAAAGCTCACGAAATAAAGTTATAATTAGGCACATTTTTTTGTAAAAGAAAAGCATTTAAAAAATCAAACATTAAATTCAGGAGAGAAGAAGGAAATTTAATAAGAAACGAGAGAAATGTGGCGAAGCCCAATAAGAAAGTAGGTCCAAGTGGTCCACAATAGTCAATAGGTCAAAAATATAATTTCAACTTCGGAGGGTAAAACAGTAAACCTGCAATTCGTTCTCCCCCAAATTACTTTTACCACCTACCGCTCTACTTTACAACTTAGAAGTGATTCTCTCTCTGCCCAATCTATATTTCCATTTTTTTTTTTTTTTTTTTTTTTTTTGACATTGACAATATGAGAATTACTAAATAGTGTTTCAATTGTTAAATTCTTTCTAATCAATTTCTGTACTCTTAACATATAAAATATCACATCAAATATCTAGTTTTGATGACAAGATATACAAATTATTGTGTAATGAAGTATATTTTTATGTTCAAATTTACACAAATAATCGATTATGTAATATCTTAATAATTTTGTGTAAAGGTACAATATAAATAATATATTTTAATAATTATTGGGTGCATGATATTCAATATAATTCTTCTCAACAAAAATTGAATATTAAAATTCAATGGTTTTTTTTTTTTAAATGATTGAATAGTTGCAATATATTAAAGGGGAGAAATTATTTGGAGATACCGCTATAATGTGGTTAGCGATTTTGCACCGTTTGATATATGAGAGAAAAATTGTAAAAATACTTCACATTGTGGTAGCCTCATTTAATTTTTCCTAACCTTGTAGGTTTTTTTCCCTTCAATTTACTCCTTAATTTTTTATTTTTTTTTTCTAAAAAGAAAATCTATTCAAGTCCATACTTAAAATCATGACTTTTGAGTCTTTGACGTTAGAAATAAGCTTCAAACCATTGTACTACTTCAACTTCTTTACCTCAATTTAGTCCTTAATTTATATTAAAGTTTGAAGTTTATCCTTAATGTATTAAAAATTCTCAATTAAATCCTTACATTAAAAAATTATGTAAGGAATTTGATGTATCAAGTAATTATAGTTTAATAACATATATGGATACATGAGCATGTCACGAAGAATAAATAGATTTTTTGTTTTTGTCGTGAGCATAGTTCGACGGTAATTAACATGTATTTATTTTCGTTGTGATTGTAAGTTTAAATCCTTATATGTACATCACTTTTGTTGTACCTAAAAAAATAGATTTTTCTAATACATAGATCAATTTTTTTGTTGAGTGATAATTTGAATTTCATACGTCAATTAACATCCAAATGATGTGTGGAGTGTCAAAATATGTTAATAAAATAAGAACACACTCTTTTTTTAACAAAAATTGACATTTTTTTTTTGTGAGACCACCTAATTAAGAATTTTATAAGATTGTTGAACAAATTGAGATTTTTTTTTTTTTTTTTTTTTTCTTTTTAGTTCAACTGGTGTAGAGATTTAAACATTTACCAATTATTTTTGTCGATTTTTTTTTTTAAACCAATTGAACTATATTGAAGTTGACGTTTAAAAGAGTAAAAATCATTTGGTATATTAGCTTATTAAAAAAGACGATGAATACCTCACTCTTCGAGATTTATTATTTAAATAAAAAACCTATGTAATCTATGGTAATATGTAGATGAAAATAGAATGTGAATTTACCCTAAGATTATAGGAATCTAAATAGAATTAAAGTCCTAAACTTAAACATAACTAAAAAAGTTGAAGTGAAATTCCCACACCCAAATTTGCAATACTATATTCTAAAAAAGACAGCAACAATAAAAATGAAAAAGTGGGTGGAATTGGTTTGGCCTTGGCCCTTCGAGAATTGAATTCAAGAACCCTTCTTTCCCTCGATGTTTCCCACACCCCACGTTGATCCATGTTCTTCCAAGACTCTCATTTATAATATATATATATATATATATATATATATATATTGTTGTATCTCTCTATGTAATTAAACAATTGGAACAAAGTTTGATTAATTAATTGTTTGGTGTCAGACAAGCACACTAGATCCATAAAATACTCACCCCTCCCCCCCAAAAAAAAAACCCCATCTTCTAAGTTCTGAGAGAGACCCATCATTCAATTCAATCATAGAAAACCATGTACAAAACAGCCTTCAAAATGGAAGTGGATTCACATTCATACAGCGAAAGTAATTTGGTTTCTTTTTCCTTTTGAGATCACAAAGATTGAGAATACAGTGAAACTCTCTTTAAATCTCATTCTGCAACTCTTTCCTTTTCATACCAACACTCAAAAGTTACAGCAAAATAGTGACATCCAGATTCAGGGGAAAACATAAAACAGATGAAACCGCAAAAACAAAAAGATTATTCACAAACGATTTGATTTCAAAATTTCACCATCGATCCATCTCGGATTATGACTTCTTTTTCTCTGAGATTTACCACTCCGACGGCCCACCTTAGGAAAAGGGATCATTTGCTTGTATCTTTCTTCAACAGACCAAACAAACTCAAACTGAGAGTTGCTCTGTTTCTGTTTCTGTTTCTGAAACTGAAACTGACCCATCTGGTAAAAAGATGGAAATTTGAATTTCTGTGAGATGGGTTTGTAAGATTGATGAGTTTCTTCATCTGGGTAAGCTTCAAGAATCGGAATAATCGTGCCAACAAATGAGCATAGTGACGCAACGTCTAATGATGTAGAAGCGAGCTCTCTGTTCTTTGACCAATCTGGCGCACTTTCTTGTAAAAGAACATCTTCTGTGAGAGGAGTTTTTCATGAGAGGGAAAGAGGAGGAGCGGCTTCTGGTTAAGCTTTCTTTCTTGGACATCTTCCATTTCTCGTCGGAGTAGAAAGGGGGGTCGTTGGAAGTTGGAGTTGAAGTAGTTGCTGCCGGAGCACCGACGACGACGACGACGGAAGCCATGGCTGAGCAAGTTGAAGGAGAGAGAAAGGGGAGAAATTTGAAGAGTGAGGAAATGGGGGAAAGGGATGGGGTTAGTATTTATAAAAAGTATTGGAAAAGAGAAAGAAAGAACAGAGCAAAAAAAAAATGGCAGTGCAGATGGGTGTCGCAGTGGCTACACCTGGGCCTTCCGTAGGCCCATAAAACCGCTTTCAAATATAAAGTGAAACCAGAGAGGTTTGTTTACTAGTTTCGAAACTATGACCTCACTCACAATATAACATACATGAATTATTCTTTTTATTATTGAAACTTTTGAAAGTTGATGTATATTTTCAAAATCTTTGAATGAAGTTTTTGTTGTTGTATGTAAGTAAACTATAGAACATATTGTAAGTTGTGATTGAATAATTTGGGGATGAAAATAGTATTAAAATTAAAAAAGAAAAAGAGTTGGTTTGATTATAATAATAAAAAAGGATTGTTTGTTATTGTGAGAAAGCAGACGTCATGGGGAGTGAGAATTAAATGGGTGGATATCCCAGTGGGGTGAGGATGAGGGAATCAGACCTCTTTCTCTTCACTGTTTAACAACCAAATCAGGCTTTTTTGAGAAATATCATCTCATCACTCCTCTTTACTAATATTATCGTCACACTAACCATTTCTAGAAATATTTCTAACTTTTTTTTTCTCTCTCTTCTCGGTGCAACATGCATATGAATAGGATTAAGCGGATATCAAAAATATGAATAAATTATCCTGATGGTCCATCGAGTTTGAGTTTGGTAGCAGTTGAGTTCTTAAGATTTTGAATCCAACAATTATACCTCTTGACTTTAGTTCGATTTTTTTGTCCCTCCGTCCAAATTTTAAATCCTAACAGAATGCTAATCAGACACCTATTTTTAATTAAAAAATATTTTTTTAAAAAAAATTAATAATTAAAAAAATATTTTTAATTAAAAATATGTGTCACGTCAGCCTACACTTAACAGAAATTTGGGAGGAGACACAAAAAAAACGAACCAAATTCAAATTTAGTGGTATAATTGTTGAATTTGAAAACTCGTACCAAACCCAAATCTGAGGGACCATTAAGATAATTTGCCCCAAAAATATTGATGTCTCAATTTTATAATAAAATAGATGAACATACCCATAAAATTATCATGTTGATAAAATGATAGTTTATGAAAATTCATAAAAATATTTAAATTAATAAAAAAAAAATACTTTTTAAAATATGTTAAATTTTCTTATCGGTATATAATATTCACGTGATATTTTTAAATATTTTGTTATTTTTTATGATATAATGAATATTTTAATTCACCATTTTATATGGATGTCAAACTTGTCAAAGCTAGCATGACTCAACTGACATATGTATGTGTTGACGGCCAAGAGGTCTGTGGTTCGAATCCCCCAATGTACTAAAAAAAATAATGTCAAACTTATAGCCATATGAAGTTGGGATGGAAATGTTGACATGAAATTAATACCTTGCATATGAATGCTCTTATTATGAATAGGGTTTAAACGTCAACTTTTTAGGTAATTCTTAATTTCATTACTTTTTTTTTTTCTTTTTTTTTTGAATAATTCTTAATTTCATTACTAATCTTTTGAATTTTTGAATTTTGGTTCTTCCATAAAAATACAGTTAACTAAATTTTGGTAATTGAGAGCTTTAAATGTCATCAATATATTATTTTATTAGCATATTTAGATACGTAAATATGATACGCCATGTATATATGTATTTTTTTTACAACATGTGGGATAAAGGATTGAACGTAGAACCTTAAAATCACTAGTCGATACATCATGTCGATTGAGATATGCTCTTGTTAATTGATTGTCCAAACATATTAATAAAACAATAATTCATCAAAGCACTAACTTCTTTTTGTTAATTAAAGTTAATAAATGTTTGCAAAATAATTTAGTTGAGAATTAATAAGCGCTCGTTATATAAATATCAATGAGATCTAAAATAATGACAAATATAGCAAAATATAAAATATTTTGTAATATATCAAAAATCAATGATAGTTATTGATAAAGACTGTTATACTAGTAGTCATTGATAAAATGACTATCACTAATAGACGACTATCAATTATAGCTATTGATAAAATTCTATAAAAAAAATATATAAGTGTATCAGTATTTATAATTGATAGTCAATGATCTACTATCATTTTTATGAGTGAATATTCTTATAACTAATAAAAATTGTCATATTTATAATTTTTTTTTAAAAGGTGTTATATGCTACCTAGAAACCCTAAATTGATATCGGAAATTTTCAGTTAAATACATTAAAAGTATTTTCTTGTTTATATAAAGATGGTAAATTGAGAACGACCTAAAATTTTAGTGAGCATTTTGTATATTTAACATTTATCAATTTTGAATGTTAATGATTAGGGACTTCAATGTCCTCTTAGAGGAATGAGTTCAATCATTGGTGGTCACCTACTTAGTAATTAATTTCCTACAGTTTTCTTGACAACCAAATATTGTAGGATCAGGTGTGTGAAATTAGACGTGGTGCGCGTAAGCTGACCCAGACACTCACAGATATAAAAAAAAATATTAATGATGAGAAGCATTATTTTATTTTGAAAAGGAAATGGAAAAGTGAAAACAATAGTGGAGTTGAAATATTACCTCATCCTCTATGGTCTATATGAGGTTGTTTGGACATTCAGTTGGAGTTAATAAATCTGAAATTGTTTAGTTTAGTTGGAGTTAATAAATCTGAAATTGTTTAGTTTGGAAAGTTCCAAAATAGATATATTTGAGGTGCAAAGTTGTTTAAAGTGAAATTCTAAAGTGTTTGTTGTGTTTGGGACAGTAAATTGTTAAACTTACAGTTATGAAACAGGTATGAAGTCTGAGTTTGTTAAACAAACAGGTACTAGCTGATTTGTTCTGCAAACTTTCAAAATTTCATTATTAAAGATATGGTTTTTTTTTTATAAATTTTATCTATCCTTTACAATTTTTTTTACCTTGATTATCAATAAATAAATAAATATATATATATCCATTTTGGTTAGGACTCGTCCTTTTGATATTTTATTTTAATTTCATAAATTCTAAGTTTGTGATTGTTTTGTATTTTATTAATGTATATATAATTTACAAACTTCTTTAAAGAAAAAAAACAACACATAAGTATAGTCTTCCCTTGACCCATGTGTCAAATACATCATTTTTCGCTTCTACCCACTTAAACTTGTCATTCTATCTGAATCTATTGTCACCGAAATTCAACATCTTAGAAATGACGACTTATTTTAGCTGTTTTTTTTGTACAATTTTTTATATTTTCATTAAATGACTTTGTCCAATAAATTTTAAGAATGAGATTTTTATTTTTATTTTATGTATTCTTCACAAATTCCTTTGAAGAATAACAATTTTTTTTTACCACAATACTTCACATTCTTTTTTCAATATCATTCACATTAATTATTTATTTCATCTGGATAGTTGTGAAACAAAAGAGAGTCGTACAATAATGTTAAATATTATTTGTGAATTTGAAAGATTTTAATACCTTTTCAATTTTGTTTAAGTATTAATTTTGATTGAAGAACATAATTTATATTTAAAATAATAAAAATTAGGTTGAATTGTATTTTTAATCTTTTTACACCTTTTGTTTAAATTACGTTTTTTTTAATAATTAAAAATATCGTGGAAGGAAACGAGAGAGAAAAAAAGGAGATAAATGTGTTGCTTTACCAAATCAGACCGACTTCAATAATAATTATTGTTAAAGTTTGGTGTCAAATCAATTGTTTTCCTCTTATCTTCTCATTTAGAATAGAAGAATATATATATACAACATTGTTAGACCTAATTTACACATTAAATATAGAATAAAATAAATACTAATATTTTTTTAATAATACATAATCATAAATAGATAATTTTTTAAGATAGATATTTCCCAATATATGAGACTTTTATAGTAATTATTGTTGAAGTCCTCAAATTTGATATTTTTTATCCGAGTTTAACAATTTTGTGAGCTAAACGGAGAGTAAGTTCACTCTCCCAATCTCGTGGGCTAAACGATCCTATACATGTATTTACTTTTTCAAAAAAAAAAAAAAATGTATTTACCGAAACCTGGTGGGTTTAATAATTGAGTAGTTTATTTGTCCAGGTCCTTTTTTTTTTTTTTTTTTTTTCTTTTTTGGAAGAGAGTTTATTTGTCTGGTTGATCAATGTGACTGACAATACATCAATATGTTTTCATTCGGAATCTAGAATTTTCTAACTACTTCAAGAAATTGCATTATAAACATAATTTTAATTTAAATATATACTTCAGTAAAAGGGAGAAAAAAATTATGTTTTTTTTCACTGTTGACCAATAGAAAACTTGTCTCTCAACTATTTATTTTTTACCCCAACTTTCTTCCACTCCTTTCAAGTAGTAATAAATATATTTGTCCAGTTTTTTTTTTTTTTTTTTTTTTTTTTTTTTTTTTTTTTTTTTTTTTTTTTTCTTCTTCTTCTTCTTCTTCTTCTTTCATTCATGAAAATATCAATAAAATGTTGATATCGATGAATATTTCTGGAATTTAAAAAAATATTAGAATTAATAAATAAATATTTTGCAAAGTTTGGTTACATTTTGTTGTTGTTTTTTTAATATTTTATCGATTTTATACGGTATGATGAAAATATCGATTCATCTTTTATGTTGATGTCAAATAACCTATGAATATGTGGAAATGTCGATGAAAATGTCGACATGTCGACGAAAATTTAATCCCACATGACAAATTAATTAGATAAAAAGAATTTTCTTTTAACGTTTCAACATAGTTTATTTTGAAATTAAATTAAAAAAAAAAATAATCAAATTATTTATTTAGAAGTAATAATAAAGAATTCTAGAAAACTTTGAAAGACACTAGACTAGACTGATTTGATAGAGACAAGTTAAAAGAAGTTGAAGACATAGCATAGAAGTATAGAATGTGGCATGCAACTAAAATATTTCTCCTATGAATGACATATCTTTTCAAAATTGTTTTCATGTTTTCTTTTTTATTTGTCCACATTTGTGCAACTAACCAAGGATTGAGGGGCATGTGCCCTTAACTTAATATCTATATAGTCTTGGCCCTTAATTTTTATTTTATTTTATTATTCACTTTCACATTTAATTATTCTAAGGAAATCATATGACACTCAGAGACTTTTCATTTATTTAATTTATATGCAATTGGTCTATGAAATTAAATATTTTGTGTATAATTGCAAAGGGTCAAAAATTACATGCTGTTTGAACTAAAATATGAAAAGAGGGATGTGTTTGTCTTTTTGTTGATGTTCTATCTCCTAGAGAAGAAATGTGTCTTTTCACATGCATACACATTACACGTATCTATTTTCTAGAGACTCTCTAGAGGGTCACTCTTTTGAATAATTATTTTTTGAAGGGACATCTCCATCCCTTCTCAAGGACTTTTCTTCGCTAAAAGATCGAATCAAATGTGGTGTTTATTCAACATACTAGCTCTCATGTTTAAGTAAGTTTAATTTAGAGTAATACCAAACAGAACAAGATTTGTTGTTAATTAAGTCCCTCGTGATGTGTTTTAAGTGTTTAAATAGAAAACGTTAATCATGATAATGGAGTCATGATTACTCTAATGTGTCTAATCAGTCGATTGGTAATTAAGGTTATAAAATTTTCGACATACTTTACTTGATTCCATAGAGTTTTGAAGGACAGGTTGGATGTAGGCCACTATCCAACCTCTCAACTAGTACATCAAGAGCTAACATTTCTAAAGTCAGATTGACCTAGCTTTTTGTCGAGTTCTTCAGTGTTGGTCGGGCAACGTGTCAGCTTCCCTCCCCCTTCTGTAGGGGTGGTCTACTTTGCACTAATTGTCAGTCGCCCCATGACTACAATCCGTGATAATATCTGTGGGTTTCAATTCAATGGTATATATTCTAAACTCACTTCCTCACACAATTTTGTGAATTTTGAACGTTTCTAAACCCTGAACTTTAAACACAAACTTGTTATGTATAGACATTTTAATCTTAAGTTTAAGACGTCAAACTCAACCTCAAATTCTCGGAACTGATAGAGATTTGTTTATAAGATTAAATTTATGTTTGGTGTATTAGTTTTAAGTTTGGAAGGGTGGTTTGATTTAGTTTAGGGTAAGGAAGTTGTATGAATGAAGTCTTTATTTGGGGCAGAGTCTCCAAGAAAAAGAGAGATTTGAAGAGTGGGGTTTGGGTTTGGGTTTGGGTTTGCATTGAGAATGGCGAAAACCCCAAAGTGAAACTTGTGAGTTGAAGTTGAAGGCCTCGAGATAGGTCTGTTTTTTTGCAGTGCAGGAATCCACCGACCAACCCAAGTTTGCGTGTTTCAAACAGGATCATTTTTATTATTATTGCAAAACCACAATCGTATTATTATTATTATATATATATACATATATATTTTTACAAAGTTCCAAGTATTAATCATAATCAATGATGGTTCTTATGCTGATTCTTTTGTTAACAACTCCTATCATTTTAGGTCAAGTTGTAAATTTGCTCCCTTATTTTTTATTTTACTCCATATAATTTTAAGGGTTTGTTTGGATTGAATACTAAAAAAAAATAAAAAAATGATATTTTCAAAAAATGCATTTTTTTAAAACATTTTTTTTAGAAATGTTTATAATTAAAACACTTAGTGTTTGGTTACATTTTCTCAATTTTTTATTTATTTACAAGTGTGTTTGATTTGCTCTACCTCGAAGATGTTTCTCTTAATGTCAAATTACTATAAAGAACCATTATTAATAAACAATAGGAATGAATAAGTTAAAATATGTATTTACCAATTAAGGTATCAAACCAAGCATAGCTCCATTGTCATAACTTATAAAGTTATGCCCTTGACTAAGAGGTTGGAGATTCAATTTCCTCATCCCATATTAATTAAATATTTTTATTAAAAAAAAAGAGTTTAAATTTGTATTTTAAAAATTATGACCGACGTTTACTATTGTCGACGGTCGGTGACAGGGTAAGAGTGGTGGTGGTCATTAGAGGGTCTTCGGAGGTGGTCACGACAGAGGCTGGCCGGAGGTCAGAGAGGGTCGTCGAAGGTCGGAGGCGGCGAAGATCGGAGGTGGTGGCTGGAGAAGGCCGCCGGGGAGTGGCGACAGTGGTCGGAGGAAGTCGTCGGAGGTAAGAGGCGGTGACCGGAGACGACCGCCGGACTTCGAAGATTGGAGGTGGTCGCCAGAGAACGGAGACGACCGCCGGGGAGTGGCGGCGGTAGTCAGAGGTTGTCGCCGACAACAATCCGGGGTAGAGAAAATTCAAAGGAGTAATGTGAGGGTATTTTGGTAATTTTAATACATTATGAAAATTAGGTAGGTTTTTCAATTAAACACCAAAACAACATTTTTTTTCTAGAAGTTAATATGTGTTTCATCCAAAATGAATTATTTTCAAAACTCATTATCAAATAATTTATTTTGAGTAGTTGCCAAACACCTTAATTTATTATAAAATGTCTTTTTTCAAAAATTAAACACGACGTTTGGCCCAACGAGTTGAGGGAGTTGAAGTTATTTAGTCTGAAGTTGTTTAGTATGAAGAGTTGTTTAGTCTAGGGAGTTGTGAAGTATGTGTGTTTGGGGCAGGTAGTTGTTTAGTGTGGAGTTCTGAAGTATGTGATATGTTTGGGGTAGAAAATTGTTGAACCGGTAGTAAATTGTTGAACTTGTAGTTCTGTAGTCTGAATTTATTTTAGTTGCTTTCTGCACAATTGTTTTCTACAAATTTTCAAAAATTCATTATTAACAACTTATTTCAATTCCAATAAATTTTAAAAATATTTATTTTATTTTATTTTATCTATCCTTTTCAAAAAAAAAAAAAAAAAAATTTGAAGACAACAAAATTAATTTTAAGCACAATACCTTACATTATTTTTTCACATTGATTATCAAAATATATATATATATATATAATGTGTCAAACACATTTTTCTCCGCCTCCACCCTCTTAAACTCGTCATTATTCCATCTGAATCCACTGCACCCGAAAACCAGCATCTCACCATCTCATCAATGATGATTGAACAACCTAAGTTATATTTAAAATAATAAAAAGAGGCTAAATTGCATTTTTAGTCCTTTTACACATTTTGTTTAAATTACGTTTTTTTAAAATAATTAAAAATATTGTGGGAGAGAGGGAGAGAGAGAGAGGGGAAGATAGAGAAATGTGCAACCTTCGAAAATGGGACAGGGTTGAATAGTAATTACTGTAGAAGTCGGGGGAGTTGATATTTTTTATCCGAGTTCAACAAGTCCGTGAGCCAAACGAGGATAAAACTTCTCCCTCCAACTCCTTCTTCAACAACTCCTTGGACAGGGGGTGTTTGGCCCAAGGAGTTCTTGGAGAATGAGTTTTGGGAGAAGTTAACTCCCCGTTTGACCCACAAACTTGTTGAACTAAGATAAAAAAAAATATCAACTCCCAGACTTCAACAATAATTACTATTGAACTCCCCACAGTTACACACAGGAGCGGACCGTACAAGGGACTAGGGGGGCATGGCATATTATCAGTTTTGCAGTCTCCTCAGTAATGACTAGGTGGATTTGCCCTTCTCCGAATTGGAAGATCAATTGTGACGCGTCATGGAGTGCCTCTCTCAATCGAGGAGCCATTGCGTAGATTATCAGGGACTCAATCGGTGCACTGATTGCTGCGAGCTGTTGCTCATCGAGAGAAAAATAACCCATCCCGATCCTTGAAGCTCAGGAAATTTGCGCAGGTTTGGAATCTCTTCCGCCCTCCAATCTCTGCTCGGTGGTAGTTGAATCTGATTGCCAATATCTTATCAAACTCATTAGGTGGGTTTGTTTGTCGTAGAAATCAAACGTCTGGCTTTCGAGTTCAGGATGACCTCTTTTGTTTTCATTCTGAGATGTCAAAATAGTGTTGCCCATGAGCTTGCACACCGTTCTTGCACGTTAGGTCTTTCAGAAGAGTGGGGAGGGAGCCCATCAGAGTGACTCTCCAAAATTCTGAAGGAGGACCTTTCAGTTGCCTTAAGCGTTTATCTTTTGTTTCGTTTGGAAAAAAAAAAATACGTTAGAGATCGAGTCAAAAAAACAACCACCACTTAAACAAATTAACTATAATAATCACACACTATAACATATTAATTGGGAAAGTTATGGCGAAGTACAAGCTACAAGATAAAGAAACAAACCCATGATCCATAGTTTATGAATGAGTGTGTGTCATATTGAACATATAAATGTACCCATCACAACATACACAAAAATATGACAAAAATATGAATGATATAGAAAGAATATGGTACTTATGGGTATGATAGAAGAAAGAAGAATTGGTTATTAAGGTGCAACTCCCTACACTGAACCCAGGCTTTCATCTTTTCAAGATTGGCTTTGTGCAGCGCACGAACACATCGACCAAACATAAACAATTTGGCAAAAAGCTAATCACTCACTTCTTTCAAAGCGCTTTTACATGGAGGACAAAGTGCTTTTATTTTTACAGTTTTACATTGGGTTTCAAAATTGAAAATCATTCAGTGTGATGTGATTGTACGAAATCATGGTGTGAGTGTGTGTCAAATATTTGCATGCTCAATCATGTGGGCTTGGCTTTGGTGATGAACACAAGTGTGTAGCTCATGATGAACCTAAGGGTGAACCATTCATAATAAATAGCAATGCCCATATGAGCTTTTTCTTCTCTACTCAAAGATGAAACTCATTATTCTAATGTATCACCCATCATTTTTTATTATTTTTTTCTTTCTTAAATGTGTACAATCTATTGTTCAATGGTCATTTAAATTGGTTTGAATCATGTTTTTTTATTTATTTATAATATGATATGTGGAAGAATTTCGAAGTTCCGACTAACCTTTTTGATCGAATACATGTTTTAAGCTAGGTTCATTTTGACGGTTTGAATTAAGTCTAAGATTAATTAGCTAGGGAGATAGAAGAATAGAATATTATGTTTTAAGACGTTCCTAAATCTCTTTTCTAACTCGATATCTCATGTTGAAATTAATTTTGAATGAAATTTTATAATCTAACTCCCTTTAAAATTAATTTGAATAAAAAATAAGAAAGTAGAAAAACAATTTATTTCAAAATTACCAGGTACAATTATAATTCTAATTGTTGGTGTTAAAAATTAGTGCAAACTATTTATTTATTTAATTTAATTTAAATCTTATAATGACATGTGTGTGGTTATAATTGAGAGAAAATGTGTTAGTTGGATTAGTGACATGTGTGTGGTTATAACTGAGAGAAAATGTGTTAGTGGCCTAATGAGATTATGCCAGAGAATTATAAGGTTAGTGGGTTAATTTACTAATTAATTTACTATATAATGTTTGTAACATTTTCAATTCAAGATATCGAATTATCAAACTCAATTGATATAATTCTTTCCTTCGTGCCATTTCTCTTCTGTTTCCACACTTCCCGTTATCTTCGTTTTGTTACATGGTATCAGAGCTTCAAGGTTCTTTGTTTTGTGTTTGAGTTTAAATACTCGTTGAAGATGAACGGTGGAAACAGTGTTTGTGTAGACAAGCTTGCCGGTGATAATTATAGCTATTGGAAGCTATGTATGGAAGCTTTTCTACAAGGGCAAGATCTTTGGGATCTTGTTTCCGGTGATGATGCAGAAATTCCAGAAGATACTCTGGAGAATGCTGAGGCACGAAGAAAGTGGAAGGTCAAGTGTGGCAAAGCTTTATTTGCTTTGCGGACTTCCATTGGCAAAGAGTACATTGAGCATGTTCGTGATGTAAGTTGTCCAAAGAAAGTGTGGGACACAGTTGAAAGGTTGTTCACTCAAAAGAACACGACGAGGTTGCAATATTTGGAGAACGAACTTGCTGGAAGGACTCAAGGTAATTTGTCGGTTTCAGAATATTTTCTGAAAATTAAAACTTTATGTTCTGAAATTTCAGAATTAGACAAGGATGATCCGATTAGTGATGCTCGTGTGCGTCGCTATCTTATTCGTGGACTGCGAAAGGAGTTTATGCCATTTATTTCATCGATACAAGGTTGGCCAACTCAACCTTCTATCATTGAGTTGGAGAATTTGCTTTCAAATCAAGAAGCATTGATGAAACAAATGTTTAGCAACTACAAGGAAACTCACTCGGAGGTGGAGGCTGTTATTTATGCAAAAGACAAGGGAAGAGTTCATTCTTCTCCAAAGCTTTATTCAAATGACGGTAATGATTCCAAAATTGAAAGGCAGTCCAATGGCACTTCAAAAGGATGTTTTAGGTGCGGAAAACCGGGACACATCAAACGTGATTGTTGGATAAAGGTGGTGTGTCAACGTTGTGGAAAATTCGGCCATATTAGACAAAATTGTCGGGTGATTCTCAAAGAAGCAGAAGCAAATGTTGTCCAGGAAAGTAACAAACCTGAACAAGTTACTTGGGAACATTGTTTATCAATTGAAGCTATTGATCAACCAAATAATTTGCATGTTAATGCTTCTATAGATTATAATGAGGATTGGATTGTTGATTCTGGTTGTTCTCATCATTCAACTGGAAATGTTTCTCTTCTCTCTGATGTACGTATCCATCAAGGAAGAAGAGTCATTGCGACGGCTGATAATTCCATACATCCTGTTGTTCAAGAGGGGCAAGTTAACGTTAAAGATGGTGCATCAAATGTTGGTGATATTTCTCTTGAAGATGTTTATCATGTTCCAGGTTTAAAGAAGAATCTGGTTTCGGTCTCTCAGATTGCCGACTCTGGGAGGTATGTTCTCTTTGGTCCAGATGATGTGAAAATTGTTTCTAATATTAAAAAATTTGATGTTGATGTTTTGTTTACGGGAAAGAGGAAAGATTCCCTCAATGTTTTGTCTGCAACTGATGCATATGTTGAAAAGACATGTGAGAATGATAGTGCAACACCTTGGCATGCTCGGTCGGGTCATGTTGGTTATCAATTGTTGCAAAGAATTTCTATGAAGAAACTTATTGGTGGTATTCCCATCTTTAAAGAAATTCGCCGTGATGTGGTTTGTCCTGGTTCTCAATTTGGGAAATCACATCTTCTTTCTTTCCCAAATTCAAATAATAGAGCTACGGTTGCATTGCAGTTAGTTCATTCAGATTTGATGGGGCCGACGAAAATACCCAGTTATTCTGGTTGTCGTTATGTTATGGTTATAGTGGACGATTTTACTCGGTTCACTTGGGTGTATTTTTTGGAGGCTAAAAGTGAGACTTTCTCTAAGTTTATCCAATTCAAGGAGCTAGTGGAGAAAGAATTTATGCTGCCGATAAAGTGTTTTCGCATAGATAATGGGGGAGAATATATGTCTGATCAATTTCAGACATATTGCAAAGAGCATATCATTCAACGCCTTACATCTATGTGCTTGTCTTGGCTGCATGCAAAGAATCTTCCAAAGGAGCTTTGGGCAACAACTATTCAGTCAGCTTGTCACGTCATAATTCGTAAACCCAATGTGAGTTATGTTCGAGTTTTTGGGTCAATTTGTTATGTTCATGTTCCAAAGGTTAGGCGTTGTATATTTGTTGGATATGGTACTCACAGAAAAAGATGGAGATGCATGGATCCAAATAGAAGAGAAAATTTTATTTTTCGAGATGGTTTGTCTATTGGTTTTAAAATGAAGAGTTTCGATGAAGCGAGACGTTTTCTTGGCTTGAAGGTTGAAAAGCCAGGTGGATACTTTGTCTCACAGAAAGGGTATGCAAATACTTTGTTAACTCGGTTTGACATGAAGAAGTCAAAATCAATTACTACTCCTATGAAGTTATCCTTGGAAGTTGCTGATATATTTAACAAGACGCATGGTAAATCCAAGTATGAAGAATTCAGGATTGGAGTTGGTGTTGTTGATCGTATGTTTGCACTAAGGGGGAGTGTTAAAAATTAGTGCAAACTATTTATTTATTTAATTTAATTTAAATCTTATAGTGACATGTGTGTGGTTATAATTGAGAGAAAATGTGTTAGTGGGATTAGTGACATGTGTGTGGTTATAACTGAGAGAAAATGTGTTAGTGGCCTAATGAGATTATGCCAGAGAATTATAAGGTTAGTGGGTTAATTTACTAATTAATTTACTATATAATGTTTGTAACATTTTCAATTCAAGATATCGAATTATCAAACTCAATTGATATAATTCTTTCCTTCGTGCCATTTCTCTTCTGTTTCCACACTTCCCGTTATCTTCGTTTTGTTACAGTTGGAATGTTTTGATTATGTTATGACCTCTTACGACTGGTTCAGTACGGGAGTTTCGCTGGTGGGGTACGGGGCAACGCCCATAAAGAAAAAATCTGATTTGGGTTTTATTTATTCGTTTTGGGGTTTTGCCCATTTTATATTAGGTCATTAGAAGTGTATCATATATAAACTTTTTAATGATTTTCAGCCGCCCCTAGTCCCTAGTCTGTCATTTTGTAATTCTCTCATATCCGTAATAATATTGTTTTGTTCTTCTTTTGTTCGTGGACGTAGCTAACACGACGTTAGTGAATCACGTAAATGTGTTAAATTTTATTTTATTTATTTATTTTTTTTTTTTTTTTATTATTTTTTTTTTTGGTGTACCTATCTCATTTTTAATATGCATCTACAAATATGCGACCATACCACATATTAAAGGGTCATGTCAACTCTTAAAGGACAATACATCACCTTTTTCTTTTAATTTGATTAATGATCACTGCTGAAAATAATTTAATATGTTTGTAGCAATACATATGGACAAATGAAAACAAATAAAAGTAGCACTATCGACTAGTGGTGAATGCATAGTAATTTAATTAATTTGCTTTAAGCATCTATATAATGTTCTAAAGGTACGTATGATTTTATGCTATAATAATATAGCTTAATTAACATGAAAAAAAATAATAATATTCTATTTCTCCAATTATATCTTGATTGAAACTTTGTTTATCAAACAAATCAATTTTTTAAGGGTAAATTGACTTTATAGTTTTCTATGTTTAAATTATATCCTCATTGAAAACTTTCTTGATGGAAGGAATTATTTATAGGAAGTCACTTTGGTATTATTTTTTGGGGATAAATTATCTTTAAAAAAATTTATTTTTAAATTAAATTCTCAATAATTAATGTGCGACCTAGTGATTAAGAGGTCACGAGTTCGATTCCTTCTATATAAAAAAATTATTAAAAAAAATAATTCGAAAATTGTATCATTTATTCTTTATCTAACACATTAGTATTTAATAAATCCACCAGCCAATTTATTTATTAGTGTTTTGTTTTTTTCTTCTCTCCTTTCTCTGATATAGATAAATATAAATATATATGCTCAAGGAAAGATGTGAATAATAACATTATAATCTTATTTTTGGGTATGGTCCCCAAACAATATGAATAAAATGTGGTATAGGGATTTTGTTGTCTGTTATAAGAAGGCTCATTTCATTCATATAAACTTTGATAAACTAATTTATATTTCTATATAATAGCCCAATTATTAGCAGCTCAATATTCCCCAATCATTATTCAAATTTATTATAGTTGCAGAGCTCTGTGCTATATATCACTTTAATTTATGATTTTGAGATCTTACATTATATAAATATATCACATTTCCACATTCTGATATATATATTTTTTTGTAATGTTGTTAATCTGTACTTATCAATCGTTGTCCTATTTTAGTAGTATCAAATGTCGATATAATATTTAATCAAAGTGATAACTGCAAAGTGCAAATCATAAAATATTCCAAATTTTTAAATACATCTAGATGTTTTTTATTTTTTATTTTTTAATAATTACAATTCATATAAAAAAAATCGGATACAAACCTACAACTTCTAAAGTAAGTTATTAATAGTTTAATGAATTTCTTTTGAGTTTAACATACGAATTTAATGAATTAAATTATACTTAGATTGACAGATATCTAATTATTGAATAATCAAATTTTTAGTCATATCTATCTATAAATAAGATTTTGTACAAAGAAATAGTATTTTCTTGTAATTGTTGCAAAGTTGACCAGGCAGCCCAACATGAGGCTGGGTCTGGTTGTCCAATGTTTGAGCCCAAGCCCAATTTATAGTTGCTAAACAGCCCAATAAGCCTCCCAGCTGACATCATGTAATAGATTTAGTTTTTTAAAATAATATTATGAATTAATAATTTTATGATAAAATTGTAATTATAATTATGTATTAATGTACGGAGAAGATAGTGGATTTTATAATTAAAAAAAATATATATATTTATTTTAATTTTTATAGAGAAGAAGCAATTTTATTCATTCTTGTAAAAGGCCACAAGGCTACAATTTCTGTAATCTCACTAAACAAGATATCCATATGAGAGGACCGCAACAACCGCTAGAGAGAATTAGCTATGTATTTTTTGTCAAAGTGAACATAGCTTAACGGTAAAAAGAGAGCTATGTGGTTCTTCATCTGATTCAGGACAAATTCGAAAGTGACTTTGAAATGTTTAAATTCACTTTGTCATATTCAAAATCACTTCAAAACATGCATTTAATCATTCAAAATCATTTTAATATTCAAATTTACAGTTTTTAACATGATTAACATACCATCAAAAATTATTTTGAAGGTATAAGGCTTAGTTTGAGATTGTTGTAACTTTTACAATAATTGGTGACAATTGTACTTTAAAAAAAAAATCAATTGTAATATGAAGCAAATTATAAGTGTTTAGTAAATTTCAAACTTAAAAGTAGAAAAAAATATGATAGACATGGATAATCTAAAAAACTATGCTAGCTAGCTCTTACAAATCACATTCGAACATTCGAGTCTAGTAGAATGGATCCTTCTTATATCTCTACACTGATATATAATATTGTCCACACTTACTTAAGATCTCATGACTTTATTTTTGATTTCGCCCAAAAGACCTTATACTAATAGAGATCTTGTTCCTGACTTATATGGTATATATTCATGATCTTCCAATTTCCTAGCCAAAATGAGATTTTGTTCACAATCCTACAAAATCCTAATTTAGGAATAAACGGAATAAAAAAACATTTTACGTGTAGATATAGGGGACATGATGGAGGAAGAATGTAACATGAGAGAAGCAAGAAGGTCCACCTCTTTCAAATATACAACATGGATATGTGGGAAGACCTCTCATGTCAATGAATTTCTTTTTACACCGGGTAAATCTTTGCCTACTAAGTAAGAGAGTTAAAAACATGAAATAAATTTGAAAGTGTTGGAATGTCTTGAATCTATTTGATCCAGTACGAAGGTCTCGCCGAATATGGTTTTGGTTTTAGTCTTCTATATCTGAATTGAATTTTGGCTATTATGTCATTAAAAGAGTGTCATATATAAATTTTCTGATGATTTATGCCGTCCTTTTAATTGGTAATCTCTCAAATTTTTTATTTTTTAATGCAAATGATTTTCTTCTATCTGTGGACATAACTAACACAATGTTTATGAACCAATGTAGATTCTTACTTTATATTTTTTGTTGTTGGAATTTTCTCTTGTGAATGAAAAAAAAAAATCATTTGCAAAAAGACTATATATTGCAATATGCATGTGTATATTGAAATAAAAGATGTGCAACAAATAGGATAAATCAATACCGAATATCAAATAGAATTGCACTATAATAAAATATGTATTAAACTTCTAATAGCATTTTTTAAAGACAAAATAAGTGAACAAGTCCAATTTAAAAAAAAAAACACTATATTTATCTTCAAACTTAAAAGAAAGAAAAAACTAAAACTAAAAAAATCATTATGAAATCAAAGATAAAACCTTTGATCATTTTATAATGGATAGACACACACACACCATATTTCTAGTTTTTGTTTATTTATACACATTCACCATCCTCTAGTAAGCAACACACATTTAAAAAAATAAAATTTAAAATAAAATGGGATTCTACAACCTAGTACTGAGTAGAGACAAAAGCAAATGAACTCAATTATTTGTATTCTCTACGTATATGAGATGTTTCTGTCTGTGCAAAAAGAAACAAACACAAAATAAAGAACGTCTTTTGATTAATATTATGTTTAAATCTCCACCATCTGAAAAATCAAAACAAATACATCAAATAAAACCCTAAATTACAAGAAGAAAAAAGTAATAAAAATTTGAAGTAGAAAAAAGAAAAATGCAGTGAAATAGGTATAAGCCATTTATTAGGGCTGCATCATCATCATTTATTACGGTATAAGCTTTGTGTTGAGAGAGAAAAGTAAAATTAAAGTTATGATAATAATAATTATTAATAGCAAAAAATAATAATAATAATAAAAAGAACAGTTATCCATCGTGATCCTAGGTACCAGATTTACTAAGATATCTAATCCGGCAGTGACTGAGTGGCACAAATGTGAAGTAGAATAATATATTATTTTAGGAAAAGTGAAAAATGATGATGAATTGTTTTTTTGCAGAGAAAAAGTAATGGAGGGTTTTTATTTTAGGGTGGACGATTTGTTGCGTCCTCTACAAGCACTTGCCAAGTGGGGGCTAGAGGATTTGACACTTTGACAACCTCTTTATGACCAATATTTTTTATTTTTGGCTACTTTTGGTTTGTTTTTAAGTTTTTTCATCGTCTCCAAATTCAAGTTTTGCCTGTTTTTGTTGATGGGGTTTTTTATATTAAGATTTTGGTTGGTTTTGTTTTTGTTCGATCTAATAGATCTGCAAGATTTGACATGGTTTGGAAGTAACGTATGAATTTCGAATTTATTCCCTTCTAATTTAAATAATAACAAGTTGTTAAAATATATTGATATAATTAAATTTATATTATAACCTAAATTTTTGAATTGATTTAAGAATTTTGAACATAAATGACCATTAAGATATAAATTATTACAAAAATATTTATCATAATTTTTTATTAGATTAATGTCTATCTAATATACAAATAGAAGAAAAAAAATTACAATTTTACTATTATATCTCTATATTACGTTTTTCTTTAAAAAAAAACTCATAAAAGATAAAATTAAGTAATAATAATTGATTTGGAATTAACTAGTAACCATATAGAAAATATTTAATATTTTATTTTTTTAAAGCAAAAGTTATCTCTACGTGAAAATATCCAATATCTAAACCCTTTTCTATAGATTCGACGCTCGTTGTCACCAGTAACCCACGTCATTTATTGTCGGTACCCATATGTCGTTGTTGTTTTACGCCACCGTCTACTTTTGTGGTTTCGCCGCCAACTCTTCAACTTCATCCACACCGTCGCGTCGGTACCACACGCCCAATCGTCGCCGATAATCATAAGTCGTGATAGATTTACCGCACTATTTTTTTTTTTTTTTAGATAACATGGCCTATATACACTAGGTATATATCATGAATTTTTTTTAATGGTTGGTGTTTCATGATATAACCAATGTATATATCTGAGTTTATATATGTATTAGAGTGTATATACTACGATATATATCAGAGTATTATTAATTATTGTAGTTTATGTGATTGTTTCAAATATATACATGGTATAAATTCAAGTATACATCAATCTAAAATCAGGGTGTATATATATAACAATGTATATATTAGGGATATATATCAGGGTATATATTTGTTTCAGATACATTGAGAGTAACTATGCGGCAGCGAAAACCGTTCGACAGAAGTGGTGAGCGGTGAAAACGACGGTCGACGACGAATGGACGGCGCAATTTAGTTGGAGGAAATCGTTTTTGGTAACAAATGGTAGTTAGAGAGAAGAAGAGAAATTGATGGAAAAAATTATTTTTGGTAATAAACGACATACAAAATAAAATCATATTAATAACAAATCTAATTAATGATAATTGATAACGGTGTAAAATCACCTAATTAATATTTTAAAATTAAATTTTTTATTTTTTTATTTTCAGAGTTTAAATGAAAGGTAAAATAGTAAGATAAATTAAAACATATCTATTAAATGACACCGTAAATACTCGAAAAATATAAAAATTATAAAAAAAACTATAGTATATATTTATGAAAATATAAGTTAAAGAATAACCTATTTGTGAAAACATCTCTTGATTTAACATGGTATCATAGCAAAATATCTTATACTAAAAAAAAAAAAAAAACAAACAAACATGAGTTCGAACTTCTATAATGTAATTTTCTCTTCAATTAATATTGAATTCTATTTGTTGAGTCTTCTACATATTTTCAAGCCTACAATTAAAGGAGAATGTTAAAGTATTGATATAATTAAATTTACTATATGACTTTATTTTAGACAACTTATTCATTATTTATATATTAATTTTCTCATTTTCTAGTCAATCTGAAATTTTGATTGTATCTCAATAATTTACAAAGTTTGATTAAATCATTCGAATCAAATTAAAAAAATTAAAAATGATAAAGAACTAAATTAGAACTTTATCCTAGGATTAAATTTGTAATATATATATATATATATATATATATATATATATATATATATATTTATTTATTTATTGAAAGAGTGGATACCATGAAATGAAAATTATATATATATATATTTTTTTGACATTTGAAAATTATATATATATGTATGAAAGCATTTCAAATTTGTAATGTAATGTAAAGTGTAAGGTGAAGAGTGGGAACCACAAACACGTCCCTCTCGTACGGCCGTCTGCCGCTTATTCTCATATTTTCACATTGCCAATGGCGATTGTCTCCTTTTTCACCCACTAATAACTAATATTTTCCATTTTCCATTTCTTTTTCTTTTTCATTTATGCTTTTTATAGAACCACAACAAATATAACAATAAAAATTTCAAACTTGATTTGACATGATGTAACAAATACCATAGACTAAAATTAAATAATTAAGAGGGTAGATAAAAAAAAATAGTTTATAATGTATTATGTTCGTCTACTTTATTGAACTTTTATGCTCACTTGTCATTATTACATCTAACCAATATATTCTATTGTGTCACATCATACTAAATTATCATTCATTAGTCTAACCAATATGACACATCAACATTATTTAAATAATAATGTTAATGTCAACGAGTATCAAAAACAAAAAAAAATAATATTAATGTCAACGACTTATTAAAATCAACATTGAAGTTTAGGGATATAATTGAAACTTTTAGAAATTTAGAGCTTAAGTAAACACAATCAAGAAAGTTTAGTGATTAGATGTGAAATTCACCCTACTTCACACCGTGCATACATTTATTGAACTAGAATGGATTAAATCATCACATGGGTGTAATTGTTGTTGTTACGAGAAATCAATAACAAAGAATAAATAAGCGCAAAAGAACAACGACACAGATTTACGTGGTTCACTAACGTCGTGTTAGCTACGTCCACGAACAGAAGGGAGAGCAGTATTATTACGAAGTAGGAGAGAATTAAAAATGAGCAGATAAGGGGCGGCTGAAGTCATTAGAAAGTTTATATATGACACATTTCTAATGACCTAATACAAAATGGGCAAAAAACCCAAATCAGATTTTTCCTTTAGGGGCGTTGCCCCCATACCCTCACCAGGACGACCTCCGTACCAACCAGTCGTAGAGGGTCTCATAACAGATTCAAAGCATTCCAACAGTTGTTGTAATAAGGTGGTTTTTATTTGTCAACATGAGCATAACTCAACTGACGTAAAATATGTATCATCGATCAAAAAGTTCGAATCCTCCACCTCAAATATTAAAAAGAAAAAAAAAACCTTACACAAGAATGAGAGAGATGAAACATTGAGAAGAGAGTGGTGTCCACATGAGCTGAGTTGATTAAGACATAAATCTTCGACGAAAAGGGTACACTCAGTTTCATCCCGGTGAGCTCACACTGTTTGATTTGATGACCTTTCAATTTCTCTTGTCATAAAAACCAATGCAAAATCCTAGTACCACATATTTACACACCAACACACGGTATTTGTTTTTGTGTGTAAGAATCTAATTGAATGTGTATGTGTTGTGTTGTATGTAGGCGTAGGTGATAAGCTGTGTGTTGTGTGATGTGAAATCATATATTAATAGCTCAGAAATTTGGCTTACTGCAACAGTTTGACTCTGCATTAGATTTTGCACATTTTTGAATGCTGCCTATACTACCTTGTAGGATCCTCCTGCTTTGGCAAATGCATATATATCTCTATTTGGAAACTCTACCACTATATGCTTTTCCCCTACGCCTTACCCATTTCTACACTCCTCTTTGACTTTGCCTCAATTTTGAATGCAAACTTAAATGTTTCTCGATAGTTTAAATGCAACCAAAGTCTCACATTGTTTAAGAAAATACAAGAAAGATTGAAGGAGAGAGGGGAGGACCCCTAAAAGCACCTGAAAGTTAACAAAATAAAATTGTGGAATCCAATAATGCAAAGCAGCAGTTTGTTTGTGTAAAATGTAAATAGGAAGTTCACAAAAACTGAGAGATGCCCAAAAGACCAGAGGATTAGTAGTACATATGGGGGCAGTACCCCCTTTATTCACTGACTCCTCCCCCCTCTTTTCCAACGTACAATAATTCCTACACACTCTTCAATATCCCTTATTCCATACACAAATTATTTGAATACATTACAACAATTCAACCTACGACCTTTAATCATTAGTGTATACATCATGCCAGTTGAGTTATGCTCTTGCTTATTGACTTGAAATTAAAATTGCCTAAACCCTAAACCCATCATCATTATCCCCTTCATTCCAATTATTCAACTATTTAATTTCCAAAAGGCTTTAATTTCTTTTCATCACGACATAAAATTAAATGTCAATAATGAGAGAGTGTTAGTTTGAATTATTATTTATTATTTTTTTTTTTTAAAAAAAGATACTTCATTCATCAGACAGAATAAAGTACAAATGATAGGTTAGAGAAAAGTCTCACAATTAAGCGCTATGGTAGAAGTATCATAATTACAAAAACAACTTTAATTTGGAGCACCATGAAGCAGCATCGATGATAATCTCCTCCCATAACTGATGAATGGACTTTGATTTATCACTAAAAATCCTGTCATTTCGTTCCAACCAAATATACCATAAAATGGCTCCAAAGATAATGTTGCACCACATAATATGTTTGACATTTACCTGGGACATAGCAAGACATTGAGATATAAAATCCTCAAGTCTGTTCGGCAGAATAGATAACATTAGAATCATTTAAAAGAGTCGACCAAAGGCTTTTAGCATAGGAGCAATGGAATAAAAATATGATCCATAGTTTCTGCATTCCTTTTGCAAAACACACACCAATTTGGATTAAGACACATTGCTGGAAGACGAGCTTGCATTTTCTCTTATGTATTTAAACCTTTGTGAATCACAATCCAAAAGAGGAATTTGCATTTTTTTAGGTAAAGAGTCTTTCAAAGATTTCGAGTTTTGTATTGTAGAAGAAGGGAACACTTCTCTAGAAAGATACAATTTCATAGATTTAACTGAAAATTGACTTTAGTTTGAATTAACTTAAAATGAATGTTATTTATGTGTTGACCATGATAGTCATTAATTGCTTGATAATTTTTTTTTTTTTTTTTTTTTTAACAATATAGGATAAGGAATCAAACCTGCGACGACGTTTTAATCACTAGCTTATCTAATGTATCGATTGAGTTATACTCTAATGTGTCGGTTGAGTTATACTCATGTTAATTGTTGTATAATACTTGACAATCAGATTAGATGAGTCTGATTTTGAGTAGCTGTCATGTAGGCTATATGCTTGGCAAATGAGATGTGGTGAGCAAATCAGAATGGCAATTTGAGAGTGAGAAGAAAAGTTAAAAAATAATGATAATAATTAATTTATGGTAAAAAAAAAAAGAGGTAATGCATGCATACAGTAAAAGGGACCAATGTCCCTACATCTGTACAAGAGGACCACGGACCCCACTATGATTCTAAATCTCCTATATTTACTATGTAATTGTATTCTCTGTGTGTGACGTCAGAAATTATAATAATTATTTTTTTTTTCAAAGGAAATGAAAAGTATACTTCTAAGGTTACATATATGTTTTATTCCCTAATATTTTTATATATTTTTTTAATTTAATCTTTTTGTTGTTCAAAACGTTGCAATAATTAGTACTTTGTGTTAACATTTTTTAATTTACTCCACCACTACTATTGATAAATGAGGAAACTTGCATGCCATAATAATTATTAAATTGAGCAAAAATTGAGAAAAAAGATTAGAACTTTTATTTCCTCTTTTAGATCACAACTTATTTTCTCTTCTAAAATATTAATGATTCAATAAGTATAATGTGATGTTAGGTACATTTATCATTGACCAATTTTAATATTTATCAATATGAGAGATTAAATTAAAAAAATATTAAAACAAAAAGAAAACAATAAGGATTAAATCGAAGTTAAACACATATTTAGTCTATCATATAATAATTGGCTCCATCAATGTTGAGACGTTAGACCTATTTCTTAAATTAGTTGTCAATAAAAGCATAGCTCAATTGACATGAATAGTGACCATCATGTCTTAGGTTCGATCCCCTATCCCAACATTTAAAAAAATAAAAAATAGTCCATTAATTTGATTTTGATTTTTTATTGATTTTATTCTATTTTAATTGGAATGGTGGTTGTTTTGGGCTACATGTTTGTTTTTAACTCAATATGATTTTTATTTGGATATGTAGTCATTTTGATCGACTAGGTTATTGTTTTGGTTTTGATTACTTTAGTTCAATTTTTCTAAAGTTGTGATTAATTTTTACTCATTTTCTTCTAATTCCTTCTCAATTCACAATCCTAATTCAGTATTTTAATAAAGTACCTAAATTTTGTTTTTGAGTTCAACAACATATACTAGGAGGAGATGTTCCAACATCTAAGGTCAATAATATATGTCTTCACCAGCTGAGCATTGTTCAAGTTGGCAAAGCACCCACATTTTGGACGGTTAAGTAAGACAAATTAGTATGACATGAAAATAGAACCTCCAACCAAATTACATGTTCATTACCAGTGAACTATGCAAATGACACGTACTTTCATTTCTCATTTATTGTTCAAACAAATATATTTTTTTTCGTTGACATAATATATAAACTAGTGACTATGAAGTCCTAGGTTCTATCTTCCACCCACATTGTCAAAAAAAAAAAAAAAAAAAAAACCTTATATTTATTAAGAAAAATTTGCTAACTGAATGTTTTATCGTGTCTCTCATCTTTGCTGGATTTTTTTTTAACCTAACATCTTTAAACTTATTTCTTCGCCACCACCAATCAAAGTTTTTTCATCTTTCACAACTACAATGGTTGCAGTGCATAACATAAGAACAAGAACTTACTGGAAAGATTGAATATTTACAACTGAAAGATTTCACAAAGTTCGAGACTTTTTTTTATTTTGTGGAGCTGGAGATCTTCGATCTTTGAGATGATAATTCACAGTATACTACGCTCGGTTGGCGACAATAAATTTTTTAAAACCTAATAAACTTCAAAAGTGCAAGTTCTATACGTCAGCATCAGTAAATCAAAGTTCGTCCAGTATATTAATATACCTAAACTCTAAAGTGATATTCACATCTAAGTTATAACAACAAAAGCAATGTGATGAAGCAATGAACTCTGTTTTACCTGTCTTCAACCATTGCATTATTTGAATATCATATAATAAGTAGCTAATCATTTTATATATGTTGGATAGATTAATATTGCAGGTTAAGTTAGGTTGAAAAAGAACCATCTTTACCCACTGAAAATTACATATCATAACAACCTTTAGCAGTATTCACAAAAAAAAAAAACAATCTTTTGCATTGGAAATACTCACTGATAGAGAAAAGATCTGCAGTTTCTTCTTGTAAAAAATTAATCTTATTAAAGTTTACTTAACTAGGACTTAAAATATATGTTTTGAGTTTCAATGGAGAGAAAGTAATTAGACACAAAATTCAAACTTTTCTAAATGTCAAACTATTTGAAAAGCAGAAGCCTTGAAGGCAAACAAACCACCATATATGACAGTTGAGCTATGTTTATGTTGACCTATTTTATGTATTGTTATAACTTTAATAATTTTAGTCTTCATACCATTTAGATTAGAATAATTCACTATCTTTTAGAAATGAAAGAATATATATAGGAACTTGAAACAAAATTGAGGGAGGGCTTCAAAGAATTGCTACAAATTGGAGATTGTAGACACTTTTCAAGCTTACAAACACAAATAATGAGGAAAAAGAGTAGGTAAAAGAAAAATATATAAAAGCTTTTCATGAAGTTTCTCTGTAAATGGTGGTTTGAAGAGGAAAAATAGTTGGTTCAATTGGGTCCACAAATGGTAGCTCTATGGGAACTCACTCTGCACATATGACACATAACATCATCATCACTCATCTCCTTTACTTCTGTTACTATTCTTTTTGCAAAAACTAGGTCAAACCCTAAAATATAATGCCCACATACAATAATACAAATTATAAAGTATGGAGTTTGGATATAACCAATCAAACCCTTAAAAATTCATACAAATTCTAGTCCTTTATTATATATAGAGAATAGAATCTGACTACATTTTAGATAGATTTTACATGGCCATGAAAGAAACCAAAAAAAAAAAAAAAAAAAAAAACTGTTGGGTTTTTGGAAAAATTAAAGATAGAGAGAGGAATGATGATGGTACCTGCAAATATCTGAAAAGCTTACAGTTATCCAACCATTAACAAATGAAAATGCTAAGATGATGATGGAGGTAAGAAACTGAAACAGAAGATATCTTGGAAAAACCCCAAAAAAAGCATCTACCCAATTGAAAACCAACACATGAAATGCTTTATTTCTTTTTAATCTTTGAATATGGTACCAAATTTCTAGGCAAGTACAGACATTTCTGGGACCAAAGGGGCCTCCCTCCTCCCATCACAAAACAAAAAAAAACACAACACTCAAAAATAGAACCTCAGACATTACATAGTTTTACCCACTTGTATCATCCACACATCTTTGTTCCTCTGTCCTCTTTTTCCTCAGATTTCAACTTCTTCCTGCAATAATCACATTATAGTGTATGTCTTAACCGCTGAGTTATGCTTACAATATTCTACGAGAATATACATTGCAATATATGTAACAAATAAGCAATATGAAGAAAATAATGTGATGAAGAATTGAAAATGAGAAGTTGAGCCATTAAATTGCCACTGCAGCATCATCAAGATTCTCAAATATGATCCAATGGGACATTATTGGAGTCAAGAAAGACCCCAACAAGGAAGACCCAAAAAGCCTGTGAATCTTGAAGATGCAGCAATAGCAAAGAATGGCTGAGCAATAAAACAGGAGCCCTAATAGCAGAGAGATCTGAAAGGGAGAAATAATAAGAGATGGGGGAAGAGAAAAGTGTGCAGAAGATAAATGGTTTGTGTTTAGGAAATATCTATATATAGAGTTCCACAGAGGAGGATAAAAGCCTTTTTCTTAATTATTATTTCTTAGTAATTTATGAGAAAAAGAAAAAGAAATGGTGTAGCTACAACTACAACAGTTACCCATCGTAATCCTAGCTACCAGATTTACCAAAACTCTTTAATCCTCTCTCACCCCTTCTTTCTTCTACACATGTCAATACAATATAAAACCAAATCTTTGAGATTTCTTTATTTTTTTCTTAAAAAAAAAGGAGTAGGCCTGATAGGTTGCCAACGAGAGCATAACTCAACCGTATAATGTATCATAACTAAACCGCGTATGTCATGAGGTTCTAGGTTCAATCCTCCACCCTAACATGTTGTCAAAAAAAAAATGATATGTTATATTTTGATTGGTTTATGTATGGAAATGAGTTGTGCTTGATATTTAATTAATGCGGGTGAGAGACTTGAACCTAAATTTATGGCCTGGTGCAAGATCGAACCCCACCGTTTCTAGGCGATGCACTCACTCTTGCACCAATTGGTTGTTTGATCGACTGAACTCCACCCTGGGTATCTAGGCGATGCGCACTGAACCCAACTCTGGGTATCTAGGTGATCTGCTCACTACCCTCACACCAAGTGGTTGTTTGATCAACTGGACATTATTAGCTTAAATGGATTAATTAAAAAAAAACGGTGATAATGTATTTAAATTTTTGTCCAGGATTGTGCTTTGTTTGTTTTGAATAAGCTTCAAATTGTCACCTCTTAACATTAATATTTACTTCTAAGGCTTAATCTTCAATCTCTCACATTTATTATATATATGAATATATGTATGTTTGAAAATTCTCACTCATAAAAGAAAAAGGAAAAAAAAGGAAAGAAGTTGAAAAATCTCACACCCTTAAAAGAAAAAAAGAAAAAAAAAAAGGAATGAGGTAGCAATTAATTAGTTTCCTTTTGTGTTAAACTTGGTATAAAGTAAAAATAAAATGGGATGATGATGGGTTAATTTAGAATAATAATTAGGGTTGTGGCAGAAAAAGAGAATTTGGGTAATTGTGTGGTTGAGGGATTTAGGTGTGTCCTTTGAAAGGGGGGGACGGGTCCGAATTGACATGACCCTGACCCTAAACATGACCCTGACCCAGCCATGAACCAAAAAGGTACAACTTCAATTACCTCTTTTCTCTCCTTTAAAGTAAATACCCTTTTCCTTCTTGCCTTTATTCTCATTTTTTTTAACTCTTTAATTACCATCCATTTCTATTTTCCAATCCTATCAAGGGGTTAATTCTAGTATATTATATAAAGTGTGATTTTACTACCTTCAAAATATATTTTTTTGGCGTCAAATCGAGTATAGTTCAATTGACAAAGGTTGTATCTTGACTAAGAGATCATGAGTTCAATCCCCGCATTAATTAAAATACATTTACAAAAAATATGTTTTCTTTTTTACTTTTATTCTAAGAATATTTTGAAATACTTAAGGTCGAAGTCAATGCATTTTTCCAACATGCAATTAATTGACTCCATCTCCCTTTCAAGAGTTGTTGGTTTTTACATTCAAATTGTATATATGCTCCTCTAATAAAAATAAAACCATCTATTTTAATGAGATACTAGATGTTTTAAGTTGTTTCATGTTATTCCTCTTTCGGGTATGGCGCATGTGATCTAAGTATTCTCATATTATTCATTTTTTTTAGTACAACAATTACGGAGGAATGAGTGATCGAACATCAAATTCAAATAGAGTGAATTACTGCTAAGTTAAATCTACTTTTTCGCCCATATTATCCCTTCCCTATTCTCTAAAGTTGTCTAATTTTTTTTTTTTTTTTTTGACATGCTTGCAATTGCAACAAACAATGAAATTAAAACCCTTTGTATTTGTTGAGTTTATGTATTAATTTATATGTACACAGAAGTAGAAGCTTCAATTGGAAGCCACTTGTTTTTGTGTTTCATAGCAATAGCATAGCATTACAGCTATAGCTAGTTTGTGTTGCTTACAAGGAAATGCCATTCCTTATTTGGCTGCATTTGATAAAGCATAGCTGGTATCCATGACTATCAATTAGCTTAACCAATGTCATATATACCTTTAAACTCAATATTTATACCTCTCAACTATGTTTTATACGTTTCAAAAAATTTAAATCAAATTTCTATCTAATGTAATTGAATAAGGAATTATAGTGATATGGCATTTAAATATCATATTTAACATGATCAATTAATTTAAAATTTATATGTTTTTTTAGTTTAATTTATGGTGGGGATTTGAAGCTTAGACGTCAATCACACATCTTTATGTCAATTGATTTATGTTTGATTTGAGTTTAAATTTTTTATTTGGTCACATTAGTTCATTACAAAGAAATCACGGTAATTTTATATCTCATTTTATTAAGAAAAAATATCCAATAAAGTATTGCTATAGGAATCTTTGGATATCATGTCCCATGATTTAGTTGTTCATCTTTTTCATTGTTAATAAAGTTGAAACTTTTAAACGATGAAAATTAAAGAATGAGGTACATGCATGACAATATACTAATTAATACTCAAATTTCACCCATAGACATCATGACTTCTTGTTCTTGGTATGAAATTAACAACATTGGTAGGGTTTTTTTTTTTTTTTTTTTTTAAGAATATGTAGGCTTGAGTTATGCTCATGTCAGTTGGTATGAAATTAACAATTAGTCAATACATCATGTAGATGAGTTATGTTTTTGTTGGCTTGGTAGTGTTATTTTATAGAGCTATATTTCCACTGCTTTAAAAGAAAAAGTGTAATCTTTTGGTAGCTATTTCTCTTGTTCTTTTGTTATTTTTATTTCTATTTCTCTAAATTTTAGAGGGAAAATTATTTTGTTTTCCGTTCTAAAATCGAAAAAATCTTGGCGTGCAATGACATTTCGTGTTTAAAAAAATATGCATAAAATTTAAATCATATCAATCAAAGAAATATATTTTTTTAATTTTTAATTTCAACCATATAGTGTAGTATGGTGATTCCTATTTTATTACTATCAAAGTGAGCATAGCTTAATTGGTAGAAATTGGTAGAAAGTATATGTTAATGACCAAGAAATTTGTGGTTTAAATTCTTCCACTCCATATTGTACTAAAAAAAATTTCATTTTATTACAAGACTTAACAAAAAAAATATTGTGGTTTATGAAACTTTTTTTTTTACGACATCTAGAATGGAGCTGGATTCGAACATCTGACATCTTAGTCGATAATTTATATATTATGTCAATTGAGTTATGTTCATGTCAACAGTTTATGGAACATTTTGCATCTCACGTATATCCAATGACAAAAAAGTATGATATATGATAAGGTATTGTCTTAGGAATCTTTGGATATCATGTCACATGATTTTGTTGTTCTCTTTTTCAGAGATATTATTGAAAAAAAAAAATATCATGAAGATAAAATTGATACTTTTAAGTGGAGGAAATTGAAAAATGACGTATAGGTGTGGACAAGATACAACTCAAATTTCATCTATATATACCATGAGGGCCTTACCAACACATGATTTTTCTTCGTATGAATTTAACAACATCAAAACTATTTTATAGAGATATTTCCACCACAAAAGAAAAGGTGTGACCATGTATATATACCTATTTCTTTTGTATTTTTTTCTTTTTATGTCTTTAAAATTTATAGTGAAAAATAATAATTCAAATTCATAAACTTTATTTTTCCTTTCTAAAATCTTGGTGTGCAACACATTTAATTTCATGTTTAAAAAATATGCATAAAATTTAGGAGAATCATGAATAAATAAAAAAAATAGTTGAATAACATGTGGGGTGGAAAATTTGATATGATATGTCGTTCAACATTTTTATTCTGATATGCACTTTATCCGATAGTTATATCGACTTTCTCAAATTTGAATAAATATATTAATTTATCGATGACCAATTTAAAATACAACTCAATTAGTTAAGACATTTGAGACATTGTAAGTTTTTTTTTTTAAAAAAAAAAAAAATAGAGGTTACAATGTCTTAAAGAGATATGGAAGGTTAAAACATTGTAACCTGATGATATCGTACACCTCGACCAAAAATTAGATGTTTAAATTTTCATATAATACGGCCACACATTATTAAAACTTAAAAGATATATGGAAGGTCAATATTATTCAATTCAACCCCACGTATATATATATTTATTGGTTGGTTTTGGTTTTGGTTTTGGTTATGTAAATTTTATTTTATATGATTATACAATAAAACCTAATTGTATAATAACTCAATAAATGTCAAAATCTTTTAACCTAATTTTCACTGAGTTAGCATAACATACTTTGATGATGAGGTTGATTTCGTAAGTTTTTTTTTTTTTTTTTTTTTACACATGTTGGGGTGAGAGATTGAACCTAAGACATGGTCACTAAGCAATGCATGTGAGTTGAGTTATACTCTTGTTGGCGAGGATTATGTTTCCTTCTTTTCGTCTTCCTTTAAATCTTGATTATGATGGAGGACGAGTGCGGACAAATCCTTAAGGGGCCGTTTGGCCCACGGAGTTGGGAGGAGTGGAGTTGTGGGGAGTAAACTTACTCCCCGTTTGGCCCTAGGAGTTGTTTAACTCGGACAAAAAATATCAACTCCCCAGACTTCTACAGTAATTACTATTCAACTCCTCAGACTTCTACAGTAATTACTATTCAACTCTCTTTCATTTTCCTCTCTTTCTCTCTTCCTTCTACCATATTTTTTTAATTATTTTTAAAAAAAACATAATTTAAACAAAAGGTCTAAAATGACTAAAAATGCAATTCAACCTATTTTTTTATTTTAAATATAAAGTAAGTTGTTGAATTAAAAGTTAAAATTGGTACTTAAACAAAATTTAAAATGTAGTATTCAAGAAGAAATAAAAATATAGCTTATTTAGATTCACTTTGATTAATGGATTATTATTTAGATTCACTTAGATTAATGGATTAAAATCTTTCAAATTCACATGTAATAGTTAATCGACTATTGTACGACTATTTGTTTTATTTCAAAACGATCCAAATAAAATGAATAATTAATGTGAGTGATATTGAAAAAAGAAGGTGAAGTATGGTAGTCAAAGTTATTTTGGTTATCTTCGAATAAATTTGTAAAGATACTTAAAATAAAAAACACAAAAATCGTATTCTTAAAATTTATTGGAAGAAGTTCTTGATAATAAAAATATGAAAAATTATAGAAAATAGGTTCTAGGTGTAGTGCATATGAAATTACGAGTTTAAGTGGGTGGAAGCGAGGAAGAACGTGTTTGACACATAGATATGTTTATGTGTTGTTTTTTCTTTTTTTTTTCTTGAGGGAAATTTGTAAAATATACCTACACTAAAAAAAAAAAAAAACCTCACTTTTAAAATTCATAAAATTAAAAAAAATTAAAGATTGAGTCTTTAAAAAATAATAATAAATATATATTATTGATAGTGAAGGTGAGAGAGATTAAAAAATTAATGTGAGGTATTGTGTTCAAAATTATTTTTTGTTATCTCCAAAAAAAATTTGAAAAGTAGATAAAATAAAAATAAAAAATTGCATGGTTAGAATTTATTAGGAAAAGTCCTTAATAAGGAAAATTAGAAAGTTTGTAGAAAAAAAAAATTGTGTCGAAAAAACTAGTAAAATAAACTCAGATTTCAAAACTTGAGGTTCAACAACTCCCTGTCAAAAAAATATGAAAATATGAAAAATTATAGAAAAAAATTGTAAAAAAAAAAATAGCTAAAATAAACCATGATTGTTGAGATACTAATTTACCGGTGGAGTGGATTTAGATGGGAGGCAGAGAAAGATGTGTTTGACACATGAATAGACTATATTTATGGGTAGACAATCTTATAATTCATAAAATTAAAGATGAGTCCTAACAAAATATATCTATATATATATTTTGATAATCAATTTGAAAAAATAATGTCAAATATTATGCTAAAAATTATTTTTTGTTGTCTTCAAAGAAATTTGTCTAAGATAGATAAAATAAAAATAAAATATTTCATTTTTAGAATTTATTGGAATTGGAACAAGTCCTTAATAAAAAAAATTTGAAAGTTTGTAGAAAAAAATTGTACGGAAGAAAACAGCTAAAATAAATTCAGACTTCACAACTCCAGACTAAACAACTCCCTACTCCAAACACACCACAGACTTCAGAACTCCAGACTAAACAACTCCCTGCCCCAAACAGACATACCTCAGAACTCCCCAGACTAAACAACTCCAGACAAAACAACTCCAGACAAAACAACCCCAACTCCCCCCAACTCCTTGGGCCAAACGCCCCCTAAGACTTTATCTTTATATACGTACATCTTTTTTTATATATACACTTTCAGGTGTTAATTAGGGAAATTATTTTTCTTTTTTTATATATACACTTTCATGTGTTAATTAGGGAAATTATTTTAACTTAAAACATTAAATATGAAATAATGGATATGAGCGACATTAATAATTATATTACATTTTTAAAAAATCTAACAATTTTTCTATTAACAATTTTTCATTTTCAACTCCCCACTCCCAATGTACTCAAAAAAAAAAAAAAAAAAAAAAAAATTCTATTATTTTCAATTCGTTTCATAATTTTTTTTCTCGTAAATAATTGGTTTATGATAATAAATCCACCCTTCTTCTCATATGTGTATTTTTTTTTTTTTTTTAATTTTTTCACTCTGGAGTAGGGAACCGTCATTGAGGATCTTTATTCATCATCTCACTCTATACCTTATTTGGAAATTAAAGATCTTTGAAAATACATATTTCTTACCTTTATTTCTTCATGATGTTATTCGTCCTTCCATTTTAGAGAATCAAGATTTCAAATTTTGTTGTAAATAAAAATAAAATAAAGATTTGAAAAATCCCTCAAAACAAGGATTGAAATTTAACAAAGAATATTCTTTCCGACTCCAAAATTAAATCGAAGAAAAAAAAAATACTGGACATCGAATTTGCTTCAACTTTGCCGTTTTTTTTTTTTTTTTTTTGACAACATAGAGAAAGAGATTCGAACTTGAGATATTTTGCTCATAGTTCTTACATCATGTCAATTGAGCTATGCTCATATTGACCCCTATCATGACTCTTTATGCATAATAACTTTGTTTCATAACTCAACTTGCCAATGTATATCAATTTGTATCTTAATTTTCTAACTACATTACTAATTAACCTCGTCATAACTCAACTAAAGTAAGACATATACTTCATCCATCCACCTCCCCCATGTAATTGAACTAAAAAAAACATCCAAACACATCAAATTGAACTCTTTTTTTTAAGTTTTACAATACGTGGAGGTGAAGATTCATCTTCATTTTTGTCGATAATATATGTTTTAACCAGCTAAGTTATGCAAAGTTTGTCATCCAATTAGAATCTACTACTTATAAAATTTGGATTTTAATAAATAAAAAAATCAATGTGAAAATCTTACATGTAGAAAATAGCCATCCAATAATCTTGTCAAAACTCATCAAAAAAAATTTCTTCTTAAATCAACTCTAATTATAATAAATTGTAAAATTTATTCAAATTTAATATACAATTTGATGAAATTGAAAGTTTACGGTAAAAAGTTATAAAAATCACCAAATTTAAGAGATAAAAGTTGATTTTTACAGTGTATGTTTTTCTCTACTTCTCTATATTTAGGACGAGGTTAAGAATGCATTCCTTGTGACCGTCTCCCCACCATGATCTTTGTCATCCCTACCTTTGACTAATAAAAAACCAAAGATGTTTGGTATAATGATGATATAAAATGGATGGATTAAGAGAATTGTGATAACTTATTGTGAAGCAAGAAAAAATTAGATCATGAGTCCTTCCAACCAAACACACGAATCTTAAAATAGTAAAAAAAACATTATATAATTACTTCAATTTAAGGTTATGTGTGTGCCAAATTTTTCCCATCTCACTAAGGTTGTCAAGTTGAGCTGAAATCAGAGTGACGAAAAGAAAAAAGAAAAAAAGAAAAAGAATGATGAAGGAATCTGAGTGAGATGATGTGAGAAATATGAGGTAGAAGTTAGAAGCACCAAATAAACCAGCAATCAATAGGATGGTGTAGATGAAAAGGCATATTATAAATGTTGGTTTGGTTTGGTTTTGAAAGAAATCACATCTCATCCAGTTTTGCTTTAGTTAGAAGGAATGGTGAGATTCAATCACACCAACTCCTCTAAATGTGTATATGTGGGTCTCTTTCTTTTTCTCATCCAATTCATTTTCCCTCTTTTTTCTATCACTTTTTATCATCAATTACTTGGACTAGTTGCCTCTTTCCCTTTGCATTTGGCTTTACCAATTACTAGTTTCAAAACAAAGTGAACCATTGAGTAATATACATAAACAAAGTGAACCATGATGTTCTCCAAAATTTAACCTAATTTGTAGGTTTTTTCGAGTTTCGATTTCAAATGCCTTTTCTTTGTATGTCTAACGAAGATCTGTCTTTCTTTTTCCTTTCACTTATATGTTTTAATATATATCTTTGAGTATTTTTTTTTAGTGTCTAAGGGCGTGTTTACCTCCTATAATCTCTGCAATGAATAAATAATCAGCTTGATGTGACTCGTTTATTTACGTAATTTGGTGATGTTTACGAAATGCTACAAAAGTAATCATTTGTGGGCCTCACCCGTAATCCTGCAATCTTATTACTGCATTTTTTATTGAGCCCAAAATGATGTTCAATCTCATTCTCATTGATTATTACGTGGGATCCACCACAATTTTAATCATTAATGTGTGGGACTCACACCCTTATTTGCACTTGACTTTAAGCAATTTATCATTTATTGCTCTTCCACGTCCCTTGGCCTTTTACTATTTTGAACCTTTTTGCGATTATTTTACATAACGCATTGTACCTTCGTAACTAGACACGAAACTCAGAATCAAACTAGACATACATCGAGAGGTGTAGCAATACCTACAAAACACATCAAATTAGACAAAGAATTCGAAATGAAACGAGAGTTGAAAAAACATAATCGAACTCGACAGGAAACTCGAAATCAAACGAGACTGGAAATTTTCAAGAATTTGAGTTTTTCTACAGGAAGAAAAGAAATTATCCTCTTGATTTTCATCATTCTTCATGCATTTTAGCTCATAAATCATAATGTCCACTCTTTGAAACGAATTCAGAAGTAGGTAACGAACATTCTCAAGAAAATCAAACTTATCCCTGCAATTCGAATTTCATTTATGTGCATCTTTCAAAATTGGAAATGTATAGTCAATGAGTTCATTAAATTTCAACACAATTTCTTTTAGTTCTTCAAACGGGACAACCTTTACTGCTTCACAAAACCAAGAACACACGAAAGAAAAATAATCTCTAAAAAACCAAAGCCAAAAAATAGAAAACTCACTATAGCATCAATTGAAAAAGAACAGGAGGAGAAGAAAATTGTGGGAGAAAAATTAAATTTCAACTTCCCACAATTTTCTCACTTTAACCCGGTACAAAATTGCACTATCTCCTCTCTCGGTAACAAATTTTGATACTTGACTCACTTTAATTGGGAAATAACTTTATCATATATCTTGAATCAAAGTTAACATATAATTATCGAGGAGTCCACGATAGTGGCCGGAAGTAAATTAAAGGGTTTGAAAATCTTTCGTCTCTGAATCGAAAAGAAGAAATGTGGAAGATGAAGTCGAGTGACGAAGTTGAATGTTTGAAAATGAGAAGAAGCAAGAGATATATACAGGTTTTCTCATATTGTACGAATGTGATTACAAATCCATGTAGTAAACACGTCCAATAAAATCATATTGTGATTGAACATTGCATGTAGTAAAACAACATCAAAAAAGTTGGTTGCAATTCTTACAAGTTTCATTACCTTTGATTTTCATTACAATTATAGGATATTTTCATTACGGATTGGTAAATACATATGTCTTAATATTTTTAAACTGCGAATGTATTTGAAAAATGTTCAATTAAGCTTTTATTTTCACAAAATATTAAAGTTAATTAACAAAAAATAATGGTGTAGATATGTAACGTCAAAATATACTTTATTAACCTAGTTTTAAAGTATTATATGTTGTCAATTTGAGGAAATAGGCAATAAAATTTAAAACTTACTTTAGGATGTATAGTATGTATAATATAGGCATGCTATTCACCCATAAAATTTAAAACCTTAATTTAGGATGTATAGTATATATATGTTAATCAGTTGAGCTATATTCAAGTGTACTCAAATTTAAAATTTACTTATTACAATAACTTTTTTAACATATGGTCATAGCAACTCTCGGTAAAAGACTCATTAAAATATTGGTATATTAATTATTAATAAATTCGTAATTTAAAATACTTTATTTTCGCTCAATTTCTTTATCAAACAATCATTTGGCGCAGCAGCTAAGTGCATCACCTAGCTTAGACCAAAGTGGGAGTTTGATATACATTGAACTGCTCCTACCTCAAGTAGATTGTTTGATAAAAATTTAGACGGTAATAAAGTAAAAATTACTATTTTTAAATTCATATATATCATTGTTTTAACCACTAGTGAAAGTTGTGTAGCTTAAGGAGTATGATAAAAGTTGGGAAGTTGGTTGAGTTATAGAGATGAAAATAAAAGGAAGAAATGAAAAGTGGTTTGGTAATAAGTTGTGTATCTTCTTCCTTTTCACACATTTTCAAACAAACAACCCACACATCAAAAAATACTTCCTTTTTTTTTTTTCTTTTTTACTAAAACCGCGTTCAACTATCTCTAATGACATGAGATCTTTTGGGTGAAACCAAAAGCAAAACCATGAATTCTGATTTTTAGAACAAAGAAGTGGATGAACTAAAAAATGACTTAGTCAAAACAAGGGCTCGATGAAACTTTTGTTCGAGGGGGAGAATCGTTAGTACAAACAAAGTGTCCCACACCCCCTTAGATCAGGGGGAGTTCATGGGTACGGTATATAACTGTGAGCAAAGTCATTAGGGACTCTGTGCAAGTTTAATCTCTCAACTTTTAAGATTGTCTCTATTCACATATTCAACATGTTTTTGTTGCAAAGGTATTTAATTAATGTGGGGATTGAACCCATGACCTCTTAGTCAAGGGCACAATCTTATGTCAATTGAGCTATACTCGGTTTGACATATATCGAAGACTTATTAAATATAAAATTAAAGATTTAGTGACATATTAGACACAAAATAAAAAATTTAAGAACTTAATAGATACAAACACATGAAAGTGGTAAGACTAAATATTAAATTAAACCATATAAACTTGTATTTTCTTAATTATCCTTCCAATAGATAACTTTTTATTATGAAGGAACAAGTTATAATTGACCACATCATTCGAAAACGCATTAGAAAGAGATGAGTTTTGAGATTAGCTTCCCAAAAAAAAAAGGTTTGAATTCATAATACTTTCTTAAAGAAAAGAGATGAGAGTTTCAACAACCTCTCTTATTTGAAAAAAAAAAGGGTATTACACATTTATTTTACTTTAATTTGTTTTTGAGAAGGGTATTATTACACATTTCCAAGGATGGAATTTAATTAATGCAGTGTATGAGTTTTTTTTTTATACGACTTGAATATTATCGACAGGACGTTGTTGGGTTATGTCTCGAGATAATTATATAAATTAGATAATTTTTTAAATTATATTTTCACAAATGTCAATATAACTTTTATTATTATTATTATAATTTATATTTTTCATAATTTTTTTTTTTTTTGAGTTATTTAATAAATTTATTGTTAAATTATCTTAACAAATTATCCTACCTTTAAAATAAATAAAAAAAATAACATTTATTATTTTATTTTTCATTTTTCATTTCAAAAAAAAAAATTATAGTCATTTTAAAAAAAAAATTTGTAGTTATGGTAACTATACAATTAATGACATTTTCTATTTATTTATGACATTTAGTTTATAAATATATATATATATATATATATTTTACGCACAAATCGAGAAATGGTCTAATTTTTTTTTTTATATATATTTAAAAAAAAAAAAACGTTTTTTCTTCCCTTCATCTATTTCTATTCATTTCTTCTTCTTTATTCACCACTTTATTTTCATCGTGAAATTCATTTTTCGGCGAACCACCGCCGATCATCGTCGTCAGTCCGTTTTCGCCTCCTTACATTTCCAACCATCTCCAAGTCGTTGATCATGTTCGCGTCTCCTTCAACAATCGCTTCGCTCGCCATCGTTATCCACTCTTCGTCAACCCGTGAACCTGACCCAGAAATATATGGGTTGGGTTGGGTTGCTCTCTTGAGCAGGGTTGATCGAGATGGGAGTTGGTCCAAAAAAATCCCCTAACCCGACCCAACCCAACCCATGTACTCCTATAGTCATTGGTTTACGCTTTAAAATGGAGCTTTTTTGGGACTTTTGGGTTTTCCATTTTATTTATGTGACACGTAAATAAATTATTTCAGGAACTCCCACAATGTGGCTAGTAGTTTTGACTTGTTGGATTAAGAGAGAGAAAGTGCAAAATTACTTCGACTTTTTATCTTAAGATTATTAGGGTGCACAGAAAGTGAATAATTTGTCGTTGGGGAAACATGTCACGTGTAAGATCCATCAAAATGCGTAGTGTTCATATGTTTCTGGTTGTCTTTCACATTGAATTTTCGCAGCAATGTTTAAATCTTTGTTTTGTTTACGTACTTTTAGTTATTGTTTTTTTACTCCAATAAGACAAATGTGGAGTATGAGAATTTGACCCTCGTACCTCTAATATGGGAGTACATATTAATTACCCCTAAGTTATGTTCACTTTGGTTATTGCTCATTTTTTGTCATGGTACTTTTCAAATGTTTATTTTAGTTATTACATTTTTAGCTTTTATCCATTCTAGTTCATAAACTCTAATTCATATACTTTCAAAATGTCTATTTTTTGGTTTGGAATGTTTTAAAAGTAACCAATTTTTTTTTTTTTTGTCTCATTTTTCTTATTAAATTTCATTACAACACTACACTTTTACACATAAGAATCAAAATGACAACATTTTAAAAGTATAATGGCAAAAACGACGATCTTAAAAGTACAAAAGATTAAAACGGACAAAAATTGAAAGTACAAGTACAAAACTAAATGTTCTAAAATTACAAAGACCAAAATGAAAAGAAGTTGAAACTACATAAACCAAAATAGGATTCAAATTTATTTATTTTAATTAAATTTTATAAATTTATATTTTGTAGTTCAATGAAGGGTGAGGGTAAATATTCGAACCTCTCCAAATTCTTACTAGTACTAAATATTAGAAGAATGGTGCTATACTAATCTAAAAATGATAGTTTTTATAAGATTGACAATTATTAATATACCAACATTTTAACGAGTCATAATTATATAACAATAAAGTATTTCGAGTCAAGCAACTTGACTATTTCATCAAATTAAAAAAGAAAATTTATTCTAACAATACATTATCATTTGAATTAGTTTCTACATTTTTGAAAAAATAAAAACTTAATTTTAAAATTAAATTTTTGATGAGATTAAACACAAAATTGAAAGAAAAATATGAGTAATTGACATTAGAAAAAGAACTGAAATATAATTTGGACAATGGGCTTTTTGGGGCGGATCTGAATATCATAATCCTATCCGGCCCAAATTCAAAGCCAGCTAAGCGAGAGAGCTTCTTCTATACATTTGACCGTTGCAAAACTTTCCAAACAAACCACATCTTAAATTTTAATAATATTTTATAAAATTTTCAAAAAACGCCCTTTTTTCATTATTATTTTTTTCCTTTTTAGCCCGCTCCCCTCTCAATATATAAATTAAATCCAACCAAAATATGACCGTTACCTCTTCTTCCTCACAGTGATCAGAAAGAAAGAAAGAAAAAACAGAGGAGACTCTTCTATTGGTTTTCTCTGTTGCATTGAAATAAGCGAACTACCCTTCTTTCTTAGATCGAAGAAAGAAACAGAAAAAATGGACTCGCCTCAAGCAAGGAAAAATGGGCTCAATCTCCCATCTGGAATGGCCGAAAGGTCACTTCGGCTCGACACGCATTCGGGTTCTTTTCGGGCGATATCGAGCTTGTCGTCGCCTTCTAAAACCTCTACTTGCAGTGACAGATTCATTCCGTGTAGATCTTCATCGAGGCTGCACACATTTGGGCTGATCGAGAAGGCCTCCCCTGTGAAAGAAGGGGGAAATGAGGCTTATTCAAGGTTGTTGAAATCGGAGCTTTTTGGATCTGATTTTGGTTCTTTTTCCCCTGCAGGATCTCAAGGACAAGGCTCCCCTATGAGCCCCAGCAAGAACATGCTCAGATTCAAGACCGATCACTCTGCACCAAATTCCCCTTATTCCCCTTCAATTTTTGGGCAAGATGCTGGTGGGTATTCCTCTGAAATCTCAACCCCTCCAAAGCCACCTCGCAAAGTCCCCAAGACCCCACATAAGGTAAAGTTGTCTCCTTTTCTCTTTTTCAATTCTGCCCTTTTTCTTTAAAACTCTGTTATTTTTATGAAATTGGAAAGAAAGAACTATTATTCAGCTGAGTTCTTGATACTGTTGTTGCAGGTTCTGGATGCTCCATCGCTTCAAGATGATTTCTACTTGAATCTTGTGGATTGGTCCTCACAGAATGTGTTGGCTGTGGGACTTGGAACTTGCGTTTATTTATGGAGTGCATCAAATTGCAAGGTAACTTCACTTCACAGATCACATATTCTCAAGTTTGTTGATACAGTCTCAACAAATGGGTGTGTTTGTTCAATTTTCAGGTGACTAAGTTGTGTGATTTGGGACCCAATGATGGTGTGTGCTCAGTCCAATGGACCAGAGAGGGTTCCTACATATCAATTGGTACAAATCTTGGTCAAGTTCAGGTACACCATAGAAGATAAAGATTAGAATTTTGAGCTCATGTTTCAGGATAAAAGTTTGTTAGAGTATTGATATAATTAAATTTTAGTGCATGTATGTGTAAGTATGAACTAATTCCGATTGTGAAAGGGGGGATGACTTCATTAAATCACTTATTGTTTGTTTGATGGTTTCTATTACTCGGATAACCTTATTAATTCTAGAGCTTATATGTGCAACAAACCCGGACTACTGGGAGGGATGTATTTATTAGATCCAGGTTAAATTATCAATCAACATAAAAGTTAAGCAGATGGTTTATGGTAAGTTTAATTATATCAACATTACTCTAACAAAGTCATCTTTCCTTTTGTTTCAATGTAATAAACAGATATGGGATGGGAGTCAGTGCAAGAAAGTTAGAACCATGGGAGGACATCAAACAAGAACAGGTGTTTTGGCATGGAATTCTCGGATTTTAGCATCTGGAAGCAGAGACCGTAACATTCTTCAACATGATCTCCGGGTTTCTAGTGAGTTTGTGAACAAACTCGTAGGCCATAAATCTGAGGTGACAAAAAGTTCTCTTTTTTCCTTTTGTTTCAGTTACAATTATGTTTCTAACAACATTAGAATGCTTATCAATTCTTGTAATCAATCTTGCAGGTTTGTGGGCTTAAATGGTCCAACGATGACAGAGAGCTTGCCTCTGGTGGAAATGACAATCAGGTAGATATATAGATATCCATCTCATCTACAAAAAAAAAAGCCTCTTTCTTTGATCTGATCATTTAATAACAAAGCTTTTTTTTGTTGGGTATCAACAGCTTTTGGTATGGAACCAGCATTCTCAGCAGCCTACATTGAGACTAACTGAGCACACAGCTGCTGTTAAGGCCATAGCTTGGTCACCCCACCAGAGCGGCCTTCTTGCATCGGGCGGTGGAACGGCTGATCGATGCATTCGCTTCTGGAATACTGCAAATGGCCACCAGTTGGAGAGTGTTGACACTGGAAGCCAGGTTTTTTCTCGTAAAGATTGCATATAATGGGAAAAACTGATTACCTCAACTTTTCAACTTGATAAATTTTGGCAAATTTTGTTCAGGTTTGCAATCTTGCATGGAGTAAAAATGTTAATGAAATTGTGAGCACACATGGGTATTCCCAGAACCAGATTATGGTGTGGAAGTATCCATCAATGGGAAAGGTTTGTTTTTTCTACAACAAACCTTGAAACATAATTCATGAATATAGATTTAAATTCTCAGGCTTGAATCTGTTTCTTTTTTCTTCCTCAATAGGTTGCTACTCTAACTGGACACACAATGAGGGTGTTGTACCTTGCAATGTCTCCCGACGGTCAGGTATAAATATGTTTTATGTTACTTGTGTAAGGGCTTGTTTGGAATGATTATCTAATAAGTGCTTAAAACCGTTTTTTTAAGGCTCTTCTCCAAATCATAAATGGTCTCGTCTCTTGCAGACAATTGTAACAGGTGCAGGAGATGAAACTCTTCGGTTCTGGAACGTCTTCCCATCAATGAAAACACAGGTAAACAGGAGATGTGGTTCTTTATTAACAGGAAAACTTTCATCAAATTTCAAGAACATTCAGATTCATCCTAATTTGTCCAAAGATTTAATGTTGTCTCTGATTTTTTCAGACACCAGTCAAAGATACGGGCCTGTGGTCACTTGGACGAACGCAAATTCGGTGACAAATTCCTTACATAGGAAGCCATTTTTTCTATTTATTCATTCATTTTGTAAATGAAGTTTGATGATCGGTCTGTGATCGTGGCCTCTGGAGTTCACCACGCATGTGGTTGTATGTGTTGTTGTTGGAGTGCAAGAGTGACAGTGCGGGGTTGAACAGAAAAAAGTATTTTGATTTGTAGAAAGTTTGATTTTGTTTGTATTCTGATGTGTATATGAATAAGTGTTCTTTTTGTTCTTTGTTCACACAATCTCAATGAAAGTCACTTCTATTAGTTGATTTAATTCTGAAAAGAGCTTAGTCACTTCTAATTGATCAGTGAGTTCACACAATCTCAATGAAAGTGTGAAAAGAGCAAGTTAAAAAATAAGTTAATCTTATATAGAAAACAACTAATGCAAGTTTCACTCAGCAATTTTTGCATACATGTCACTCCACTCCAATGACAGTCAAGTCTGGTCCAAGCTTCCTATGTGATTCCAGAACGCCCCGCTTCAATCTGACCGACCACCTTGATATTTGGTTGTTCTTTGAAGTACTCTGGGGCTGGCTCTCAAAATTTGAAAATGGAGTACAAGTTGTAGAAATGGAGTACAGTTGCAGCAGCTCAAAATTTGAACAATTATGTTCTTGCCTGCAAGCTTTGACATATCAGATAAATCTCTCTTGATGACGATCTAGTAGCCTTAGGCCTCAACCAAGATGCCTTTCTGAAGAGCGGTTTCAACATCCGGCTGAATTCTGAGATAAAGAGAATAAAGGAAGTAAAGACAAACCAACCAACTATAAACCACCTATAGATTTTATGTGGAAATAAAATCCTACCTTGGGTATCTTCACTCTCCAAAAGTTTTATAACGAGATGGCCTCCTTTTCTCAGCACACCATCACAATCTGCAACTGAAGTTGAATCATCCACATTGTCATTGTCCTTATCCTTTCCATGTATAACATCATCTCCAAGACCTAATGCAGCTTCTCCGAGAGCCAAATTAACTGCTTGCATCCCTAATTCAACCGATAAACACGCATCTCTCGTGGTGATTCCAGATACTGAGGGGCACATGTCAGAGAGTATTACAGAAAATCCCTTCTCCTACAGAACCAAGCGATAAACAGGATTTAGACAGCGTAACTTCTTTTCTGTAACTCGCAAATTATTCGTACTCCCTCGTGGTGTACAGAGCAAATATCAGATCCCCTAAACCAAACCATTGCACAAATCTTGCACTTCCATTAAATGTGATATGGCTTGTGCCAAAACACAGAGAAGGTGATTGAGTTGTTGAGTGATATTAATAATGTCATTCAAAGAGAAGAGAGCATTCTAGTTCAGGAATGTTACCAATGAACCCAATTGAGGTATGTTGATAGGAATGATACAACATTCCATGTTAATGACATTGGTGTAAAAATGAAAAGTGAAGTTACCTTAGGAGATAGTGCCTTCAATTTGTTTTTGGGAAGGTTCATTACATCAGCACAAACAGTTTGAACCCTTGAGTCACAATGCACATGAGGAACCTTTACCTTCTGTTCTGCAAGACCCACATTTTCTTTTACATATATTATTACTATCTGAAAATTGAAATTCAGCAGAATGACAGCATAACTAAAATAACCCAGAAGAAGATGAACAAACAGTTCACCTTGAGATCAATACCCAAGACAGAGCCCCCATTTTTGAGAGGCCCCAAACTCTGGCAAGCTACCTGAAATCAAATGCCACCAGGGTTGAAAATAAAAATTAGATGAATTGAGGTTAAGGATGCAATATTCAGACCTGAAGCCAGGCACCGGGAGCACAACCAAGGTCCAAAACGGAGGAGCCTGAAGTAATCAATTTGAATTGCTTCTGAATCTGAAGCAACTGTTATGAGAGATTAAATTAGGATTGGCGAGGCTCGAAGGTTAAAGAAACAGTGAGGGGAAGTATGTTATACCTTGAAGGCGGATCTTGCGACATAGCCAAGGCGTTGAGCCTCTCTGTAGAAGAAATCGGGTGCTCCAGCTCCACTCATTTCTTCTTTCTTCCACCCAATTCTTCTTCTTCTTCTTCCCGGGAAAGCTGAAAATTTTGGTTGTATCTAAAACCCTTCTCTAGGGTTTCTACTTTCAGTACATAAAACACCTAAAAACAAATTGACGAACCGCCGTTGTCAAGATTCGAACCTTCCATGGCGACTGATAGTGACGACGACGGACTTCGGAATTTTAATTTTGCAAATAATAAAAATAATCAAAGTTTTTTTTTTTTTTTTTTTTTTTTTTTTTGAACAGGTGGGGTGAATATTAAACCTATGACCTCTTGGTCAGTGGTTGATATCTCATGTCAATATTTTATTTTTATTTTTTAAAAAAATATCTTATGTCAATTGAGTTATACTCTTGTTGGCTATAGAACTCTAAAAAAAAAAATCTTCTTTTGAATATTAGCTCGAATTTTCATTAAACAAGTGTAGTAACACCTATCGAAATTTGAGTAGTGGAACATGAACCTCCACCTTGAATCAAACAATGCTCTATATCATAGGCGTTTACATGGAACAACCATCTTGGAATGTTATTAACCCAAAACTCTGATGCATGTTGATCACTAACAAATTTAACTAATCCGATTTTATCCTAGGGAAGTTGATCATATATAATGTAATCATTGGTTTTGAATGTATCCATGCGGGGAAAGGAAAAGATGGGATGACAGTAATGAAACTTGATATGACCAAAGTGTATGATCGAGTTGGGTTTTGCTAGTCAATGGGTGTCACTGATAATGATTTGTCTGCAATCTGTTAACTTTAGGGTCCTTGTTAATGGGTCTCATCTTCAACCTTTTACTCCGAGAATGAGACTTAGGCAAGGAGACTCTCTCTCTCACCTTAGTTGTTTATTTTGTGTGCAGAAGGTTTATCAACTCTTCAACAGAAGGAGGCGTAATAGTAGACTATAATAGGTTTATGTATTAATAATTATTGTCATATACTTACCCACTTGTTTTATGCAGATGAAAGTTTTATCTGAGATCTCCATCCTAGAATGCAAGGAGCAAAAAAATAAGTTTTCAACTCGCTAAAAGTTCTACCCTAGAAGGTACTACGGAGCTAGAAATGATTTTTTTTTTTCGTGCAAGTGGCAAGGAGATCCTTATCAAAGCATTGGCCCAGGCTATCCCAATATACACAATGATTAGTTGCTTTCAATTTCCTTTATTTTTTGGAATGATCTTTAGGCTTTATGTGTTGGTCTCTAGTAGGGAATCTCATCTTAACAGGAAAATTCACTGGAGGAGCTGGAAGCGCATGTGTCTTAGAAAGGAGCAAGACGGTTTAAGTTTTCGAGACATAAGCATGTTTAATCAGGCAACGCTCGCCACACAAATATGGAGACTGATTAACAATCCCAACAGTCTAGTGGCGAGCATCTTACGCAGTCATTACTATAACTACGAAAATTTATTCAAAGCCAAGTTAGGAGTTGACCCTTTTTATATATGGCGGAACATCATGTGGGATCGCAAACTTTTTTCAAAAAAGGATACACATGGAGGATTGACAATGGTGTGAGTGTTGACGCATTCAATGATCTTGGATACCTAGGGAAGGAAGTAGTCGACCAACTATCACACACGAACCAATTCAAAATCTTAGAGTGGCTAACTTGATGGATGAAACATCGACCTTATTAGAAGCAACTTTTTACAGATGCGAGGCCAATAATATTCTCAATATCCCCATCAGCCCGCTGAGACCAGATGATGAGGTGATCTAGAATCTGGACAAAAAAATGTGTTCAATTTTAAGTTTATAAACACTACTTTTACCTATAAGTTTTTTAATTTTGTTATCTATTTTTTACCAATGTTTTCAAAAATCATACCAAGATTTGAAAATTAAAAAAATAGTTTTTAGAAACTTGTTTTTATTTTTGAAATTTGACTAAGAATCCAAATATTTCTTTAAGAAAAGTGAAAACCAAAGTAAAGAAATTAGAAGAAAACAAGCATAAATTTTAAAAACAAAAAACTAAAAACTAGATGGTTATAATCCAACGGAATCTGAATTATTCTTACATAAATTATTATATATTATTAGGGAATATCTATTCTAGGTAGTCATATCTTCACATTTATATATCTTTATCTTTTTTCATACTTAATATGAAAATTAGGTTGAGTAATTCTCGTGTATATATACCGCTTATTTTAAATGAAAATCAAGAGGAAATCAATTGATTTAGCATGGTATCAGAGTTAACGATCCTAGAAACACCAAAATCAACTAAACCCTAGGGCGGCAGCGTGTCACTGTCGCTGCCGCCCACGACCATTCCTCTCTGATTTCGTTTGCACTCCGTTTGTCTACATTCTTCTTCCAGAGAAGAATAAAAGAAAAAAAAAAATTGTTTTCCCAGATCTAGTCGTCGCCGCAAGCCTCAGGTCGCCGCCATAAGCTCTATGAGGTTCAGATCTGCAGGTACCGTGAGGTTTTAGTTCTCCAGCGCCCGCCGTCATAGGCTCCTCGAGGTCAGATTTTGAAAGTTTTATGAGGTTATGTCGCCTCTATTCTAATTGAGCTCGCGGTCTAGATTTAGAGAAGCTTCACCGCATCTAGAGGGTTTCGTGGCTTATATTTGAAGGAGCTCCACCATCCGCTGCCCGTTTTTGGTTGACCTTCCTCGTTCGTCGAGTCAGGGAGTGCTTATTCCATCATTTTATCCTCGGGGTTATCGTCTAACAAACTTCTAATGAGGTCTTTTTAACCTTTTTGATGTCTTGTGTTTGCAAGAAAGAAACACTGAGGGAGCTCAAATTCTTCTCTCCTTCAAGGATGATGAATGAAGGGAACACTGAGGCGAATACATCTCCTTTTAATTACTGAAGGGAACAGTTGAAGGGAACAGTAAGGTGAAAATTAATTCGTCTTCTCCTTCTTATATGGTGAACAACCATGAAATTTAATCTGTCATGAAGAGTATCGACCCGCGTTCAAAGGCTTGCAAATTTTTTATATTGCGTGGTCAAAGCGATGATGCGAAGCCCGCAGAAAATTAAAGATGGCATGTGAACATCGACCTAAAGATTGAAGTACCAACCCGCGTTTGGAAATTTTAAAAAAATTTAAATATGCAACGTGAAGGATCCACAATCTTAACCCATCTTTATCTTTAAAAGAAATAATCCCAATGAAACAAGTTTGGTATAATAATGATATCATACTTCATGCTTTGAATAATGTATATGGTAGTTAGGTAATTAATAGGACGGTTAGCCTTAGTGTACTTCAAGCTTGTGGAACTTGAAGGGCTAATGATTTGAGTTTTAATATATGGTGGTGAAGCAAGCTCCCATTATTTCTAAAGGATACATATCATAATACATATATGCTTGCTTGTGACACTTTCTTTTTGTGCTACCCTTGCTTGTGACACTTAAATCTAGAAATTCATACAATTATTTTATAAGATATTTCAACTAAATCATTACGAAAAAGAAAAATAACTCCATTTTTGTATGTGTGCCTCATAAAACTAATCTCTGAACAAAGATTCTCCGATCAATTAGATTTTCTTTATGCAAAACATTTCTCATAAAAATATAAACATCTACTATTAGATTTCTCCGATCGAAAATCTATGGTCGGGATTGATGGAGAAAACATTGTATAAGGAATCGATTCGACTTTGGAGTGTCTTCTATCGGTACCACACTCCCAACAACAAAAACTATTTTTGAAATCCTTCATATAATAATTCCTTGCCTTTAGCGTTATTTATTTATTTCACGGAAATTTGAAATTGTATACGTGAGGCTAATAAAGTATAAATTTTGTAAGTTTATGGTACATAAAGTTTAGGTTTGGGATGGCAAATATAATTCAGAAAATCACATGTGTACTGAAAGTCAAACTAAAAGGTTGGTGAATTGTCGTTGGGAAGAAATTAAAATAAAAAGAAAACTCCTTACCCTGATGACGTGGTGGATCTGATAGATCTGGTTGGTGGATTTTATTAAACACTATGCCACGTCACTCAATAATCCTTAATGTAAAACCCGTAAAGCGCACCGTCTTGAGCCGTCCCCCAACTGTCTCCATTTCAACTCCCCGTTATTCTTCTCTTCTCTTCTTATTATTTTTATTTTTTCATTATTTTGTAATTTCTAATCTATTTTATTTTCCAACAGATTCTCTCCTGTGAATATATTTAATAGGTACTGCAATTATTCAACTTTATCTTTTTAATTCTCACAATTTTTATCCTCAACTTAATAACGTCTATCACCTTTGATAACAGTTATATTTTTTTACCATTGCAATTTTTAGATTAAATTACAAATACACTTCTCGAACTTTTTGCTTTGTGTTTATTTGGTCTCTCGATTTAAAAAAAAAATGTATAATAATAGATCTTTAAACTTTTAATTTTGTGTCCAATGAATCCCTTGAAGAAAAAAAAATTTCTTAAATTTTCAATTTTTTATCTAATAAGTTGGATAATCAACATTTTTTAAAAATTGACACATCTACTAGATTTAATGTAAAAATTTAGGGTCTCATTAGACATAAAATTTAACTTTATATCTAATACATCACTTAATTTTTTAAAAATTTCAATATGTCAGTGACTTATTGAACACAAACTTAAATCTTCATGACATATTAGACATTATTAAAATTTATGAATTTATTAGACACAAAATTGAACTAGAGCTAGATATATTTATTAAAATTTATGAGTCTTAAAATATTTAGTTCATCGTCAATCTAAGTGCATTAATCTAGCTTAATTTTGCATGATGTACGACTTTTTGTTGAAATTTGTGAGTTTTATGATATATATATATATATATATATATATATATATATATATATATATATATATATATATATATATATATATATATATATATATATATATATATATTCTTGAGTGTCCGGACCAATTTACGCGCACCTCGATTATTCTCACAGAACAAACCGTCTGACCTTACAGATTAGTTTTATGAGATTTTTCAATTTACTTTATGTTCACATTAATATGTGAATTTATCGAAAGTTGAACATAGTGTAAAGCATTATAAATATGTTAAAGTTTAGAGTTCAATTCGATACAAATAAAAGTTTATGGTGAAAATTGATATCATATATCACGTTAAAGAATAAAATTGAATTTTGTTATGAGAAAATAAAAATATAAAACATTTGTCGACCCCGGCATGTATGAAATAAAAATATAAAACATTTGTCAACCCCGACATAAACATATATCATAGATCAAGAAGTCGAAAATTTAAATTTGTAACAAAAGATTGTCTATCATTCATAATTAATTGCAAAATTGCATTAGTTGAATAAAACCATTGCCCATGAAGATCGAATTACCCTCACCTTGTAAATCAAGTTAAAGTGATAATTATTTGAAAGAAAAAAAAAAAAAACACATTATTTATTTTTTTAGTCACTTTTCCACTTTCCCTCCATATAAATAGCCCTTCACCACTTCGTCTTCCTCAGCCCACTCTCTCTATCTGCAATGGCGGCAAAATCAACAACAACCACCACCTTTCTAATATCATTCTCTTTATTGCTAACAATGTCAACGTTAGCTGTGGAAAGCAGAGCACTTACCGGAGTTTACGGCGGCGGCCCCTGGCAGACTGCCCACGCCACATTCTACGGTGGCAATGACGCCTCCGGCACAATGGGTAAGCATTAAAAAATCCCAATCTCTTTTTCAAAAAAAACATTAGATTCTAATACAAAATTGTCTCTGGTAATTACAGGCGGCGCGTGTGGTTATGGGAACTTATACAGCCAAGGCTACGGCGTCAACACGGCGGCGCTCAGCACGGCCCTGTTCAACGAGGGGTACAGCTGCGGAGCTTGTTTTGAAATAAAATGCGTGAATGACCCGCAATGGTGCCACATCGGTAACCCCTCCATTTTTGTCACTGCCACCAACTTTTGTCCGCCGAATTACGATCTCCCTAATGACAATGGCGGTTGGTGCAACCCTCCACGCCCTCACTTCGACCTCTCCATGCCCATGTTCCTCAAAATCGCTCAATATCGCGCCGGGATCGTCCCCGTCTCGTTTCGCAGGGTGGCATGCCGGAAGGAGGGAGGGATGAGGTTTACAATCAATGGGTTCAAGTATTTCAATTTGGTTTTGATAAGCAACGTGGGAGGAGCAGGGGATATTGTGAGTGTGAGGATCAAAGGATCGAAAACAGGGTGGATGAGTATGACTCGTAATTGGGGTCAAAACTGGCAGTCCAACGCCGTTTTGGTTGGTCAATCACTTTCGTTTACTGTCAAAGCCAGCGACGGTCGGATTTCAACTTCCTCAGATATTGTTCCTTCTCATTGGCAGTTTGGTCAAACTTTCACCGCCAAAAACAACTTCTGATTAATTCTAATTTTACTCTGTTTTTTATATAAAGAAACAGAGTGATTGTGTGATGGGTTTAGTGTTGTAATGAAAAATCTCACTTTTTTATATCTATCACATCATAATAATATGCTTTCTTTCTAAATGTAAATTGCTTACATTACATCTTTTTTTTAATTATAATCCAATTGCTTTTAACGCATTAGTAAATTGCTTACATTACATCTTTTTTTTTTATAATTATAATCCAATTGCTTTTAACACCTGAAAATGCCTACTTAGATTTTAATAGAAATTTGATATTTTAACGATGTGATTCTATCTCAAAATAAATTGATAATGAAAAGAATATTGTACTTCATCTTTTCCATATAAAATTCTCAATCCAACTATGTTGAATTTGTCCACAAAAATATGCTAGATATGTAATTAACTTAAAATTTATTGAACTAAAAAAAATTTATAACAACTTATAACTTATCAATTCATTCAATATGCTCTGAAGTGGGCCTAGTGAACACAATGACTTTGTTCGAAGGTATTTTAAAGGCTATTGAAGCTGACCTTTGCTTCCTTTGGACAGAAACAAATTCTTTGAAATTCTAGAAGTTTTTAAAGAAGCAGGTTCAGTTTATGAATGAAATACAAGTTTTCGTCGATAGTCTCTACTCCTTTCAAAGAAGCAACCATATTCAGGATTTCTTGTACATTCATCGAAGCTGCAATTCTGTTACTCACGACTTTGCCCGACATACATGTCTCTCACATCATTCCAAGATTTGGATCAAAGACCATCCCATATAAGTATCAGACTCTTTTTTAATTTTTTAATTTTTTTTTTTGTTATCTTGCACTAAAAAAACATTTAATATTTGTTAAATATTTAGATCAATATTGTTTTATTGATCTAAAAACTAGGTTGGGTTGCACAAACAACAATCAGACCCAAAATAATTGTAAATTTAGCAAAATTTAAAACATTTTGTAAATATGGCAAAAAATCAGTGGGTATCAGACTCTATCGTTGATATAAGATTATCACTGATAGACTACTATCACTAACAAAATTCTATAAAAAAAATTGAGGTGATAGACTACTACTATCAGCAATAAACTTCTATCACCAATAAAAATTGTTATATGCGCAATTTTTTTTAAAAAATGCTATATTTTTAATTATTTTACTTTCAATTGACTTCTGTTTCAATTTACCTAAAAATTAATTGATTATATTATCTTCTTAAAATAATTCGGGTTGACCTTCCGATTCAAATTCTAAGAATTTTTAACATCCGTGATTTTTTGTTTTTCTATTTGTGTAGATAAATAAAAACATTTATATAGAACTCTCAATTGAATTTTGGTGACCATATATTTGTACAAAAAGTTAAATTATAACTTTAAGCCTATAAATTTTTTAAATTTGTTTCTAATAATTTTTTGAAATCTAAAAAATGTCTATCCATATCAAATAGATTAATGACTGTTAGATAGAGGATCTAACCTCAAATTTGTGAGATACCACATTTCCAACTCTAAGTTGGATCACTATTTTAGACATTACCAACTCACATCCAACTAAGCCATATATGCTCAACTACTCATTATTCAAAATTTGGTAAAAATACACTTATTAAAACTTTACTGGTTTGCCAACAAGAGCATAGTTCAACCATGTATCGTCTAGTGATCATGAAGTTTTATGTTCAATTCTCCACCTCAATATCTTAAAAAAAATATTTTTTTTTTTTTTTTTTTAAATTAATAAAACAAGATTGTAAATTAAGTAATTAAAATGAGAAGTTTTAAGAGATGATCGGTTTATTCTTTTCTAAAAGAAAAAATAAATGGGTTTATGTTTATAAAAAAAAAAGGGTTTAAATACGATGGAATTTTCTGGATCTTCCGTCTCTCGTCTCCCTCCCCCGCGCTATCGGGTTCGGGATCCCTCCATTTCCATCTCTTGCACAGCTATCCCGTCGATTCGTCCCATTGCCGGCGGTAATCATCCAAAGAGGACGACCGTTTTCCTCTCTTTGGTACAAGAGCTGTTCAAAGCTCAAAGCACAACCTTCAAGCATACAAGGTAATCCAAGATTATGTTTTCAAATTGAATCAATAATAGATGAATTGAACGAATTTTTGTTTGCAGACCCATTTCTGTCCAGATTCGATAACCCTATTTTCAGAACCCCATTTCTACGTTTTCAGCTTTTTTAAAGAACTAGATCCGAAAAGGTTCAATACACATAATTCCCAGTATTTGAGAAATTTAATTCCATTAGGTGAAGCTCGAGGGAGTTCTTCTTTTTCTTCTGAGACCAGATTGTGTATTCGAGTGAGCAGTGAAGCTCGAGGGCTAAGGTGGAGGCTTTTTATGAGATCAGAAAGTAGCGGAGCTCGAGGTAGAGAGGTACTTTCTTCTCTTAGCATTGCGTAATGAGTTCTTTTCCTCGATAATCGATACGTTCTCTTCTTAGGATGTTGTTAAATCAGAGTAATTATTCGTTAGATTCATGATCGTTCGAGACATTTGTTATTTGGGTTCTTTTTCTTTTTTGAATGTTTTTCTTCCCATAGAGTTTTGTTTGTATCAGATTTTCTTTCATGATCCTTTTATTGTCTTGAAGTACTTTCGAGTTATGAACATTCCGACTTTTTTTATTGTTGGTGTTGATATTTATTGGTTGGACTGTTTACCCTTGGGAGTGTGTTTTGTTCCCCTCTTGCTAAGTTTACGTGTGTTGAAATTTTAGGGTCATATCCTTATCCAACTATCATCCAAACTTATAATCAAGGACAGTTGTTCCCTAAAGAAATCTTTGAAGGACGACAATAATTTTGTTTATCAATCTTAGAAAGAATGAAAATGTTTTTAGTGGCAATTCTTGCGAGCCTGGTTTCTTTTATGATGGTTGATCTTCTTTGTGCTGCAGTTTTATTGATTTAGACTCTGAAGTTATGGAGGAGCAGTTTGTACTGAGGGTTCCACCTTCTGTTGCTGAACGAATTGAACGTCTACTAAATGAAAATGCTTCTTCATCTGATGATGCTTCATTGGATTTGTCTTTCTCCGGTAAAAGAACTTATATAGTCATCTTCTGATTCAATCTGCCTGTTCTGTGTTTTTTCCATTACATTTGTTGTGATGTAGGATGAATAGAAGAACTTTTAGACTTTTGGACAGAATAACTTTGTAGCCGCTTAAAGAAAACAAAAGTAGTTTTTGATGCAGAGAGAGATTTGGAAATAGATTAAACTGTGCAGCATGGTCTTGCTTTAATTTGAGGCTTGACTTAATTGCCTATTTATGACCTCTTATATTGTCATCCAGAGGATGGGAGAAGTGGCACTTTTGCCATTGGTGACGAGCATTTTCCAGCATCTCTTCTGGATCTCCCTTGTCTAGTGGAATCATATAAAACTAACGATGAAACTGTTCTAATAAAAACTGCAGACATTGGCCAGGTAAAATGGTATTAAAATTGTTAGCACATGCATTTCGAAAGACATCATCGCTCCATTTCTTATGTTTGATGGGATGATGTCATTTCAACAGATGATTATGGTTAGAGAACCCAGTGACCCTGCTCCAGATTCGACCGAGTATAGACATGGTCTGACCCCTCCTTTGAGGGATGCTCGAAAACGTAGATTTCGAAGAGAGCCAGATTTAAATGTATGGTGTTCTTATTCCTCTTACTATTAGCTTGATGTAGGATTTTCTTGTGAGTAGAAATACATTGCTGTACAACATCATAATTAATTGAGATTTCTTTTTTTTTTTAAACTATTAATTGAGATTTCTACTTCAATAGTTTCTCGATAGTGAAATATCTTTTCAAATTTCAACTAGTAGTCAGTTCTATATTTGCATTTGTTCATCATATCAAATTTTGATGCATTTAGGAAGTGCCTTTTGACTCTTACACACTGATTCTCTTTACCTTTCTTCTTTGGCAGCCTGAGCTTGTACGACGTGTGGAGAAAGATTTACTAAACATCATGGCGGGAGGAACTACCGAAAATGCAGATATCCTTGATAATTTATGTTTTTCAGTTTCATTTATGTGTTTTAAACTCATTACTATATTAGTTTATGAAACGTGTATCCATCTCCACCTCAACCTGCATCATAAAGAGTGTTTACAGTCTAATAACATGAAATTCTTGATTGAAAGACGTACAGAAACTGGATGGCAATCGTTTTCTACAAAACAAGCCTTTTTGATCGTCTTCTTTTGACACAAGTTATTATGTTGAGATGCAATTTAACTAAAGAAGTTCCTTGACTGAGCATTCTCACATGTTGGAGTGGCTGAGCAACAGGAACAGGAACAGGATGATAGAGATGAGAATTCCAAGCATGGAAGTGCAAAACCTGCATCCATGCCTGCAACAAAGCCTGATGTGATGGAAGTTGAAACAAATGTTGGGGAGCCTGAAAGGAGTGACTCTGAAGACTCTGATCATTCAATTGATTAGGTATATTATTAGGCAGTTCAAAACGTTTGGTATGTCTGATGAAAGTTGTATCAGTCTGTTTATAATTTGTACATGAAAAGACGTGAGAACTGTTGTCTGTACCCCAACTCTTTGGTGATATCAAATTGATTTATTTCTAGAAACAAATTTCTTTGGTGCATTTTTAACATTTTTCATTTATATGAGCTATCAAAGTGAAACTTCAAAAAGTTAAAAGTTGGTTTCCGTTGGAATTTCGTTTTTGCTTCTGCTTATAAGTAAAATTGTGGCTCAAACCTGCTGCAGCCTGCAATTGAACAACCTTTATAAGCATGAATTCATTACAAGGCAGTATAATTTCTGAAGATTGATCTGAGATTTAGGAGAAGAGATGACCATTTATTTGACATAACACAAATGAAGATTACATGGCTAAGCCTTTCCTAACAGACAGGTAGAATAAATAGCAATTCCTCTCACTTGCATTTGCATACAAGTTTAGATTACATGGGTAGCAAGTAACGAAACTCGGATTCGTAAGGTTGAATTTCCACCATTTTATGGATAGGAGATTTAGTTTCACCATTTAAACACTCCATTATCGACCTCTTCAAGCTTGCGGAGCGAGGAAGTTGGCTATAAATCCACTCTAAGAGTGATTCCATGTCGTCTGCAAAGTCTTTCATGTGCCATTGAAGAAGCTTTGGCACCATTATCTTCTTCTTGTTCGTCATCCCCACTGATGCTTCCAAATACTCCATTTTTGCTAGCCCCAACTCGTTCACCACTTCCTCTGGAGTATACACCCTTAACTTCATAAAGTTTTAACAATTCTTTTTGTCAATTTCTTTCAAAGATCCATTGAGGCTCATAAAATATGTAGCAGAAGAAAGACACTTACTGCAGGAGCTGACCAACTGCCTCGACAAAGAGCAAATGTCACATTTGGTTCTGGATATCCTAAGCCATAGACATGTCGAAGCAACATTTCCTTCTCATCCACAGGCTTCATAGAGAACACAATTATTCAATTAATTATGTCCTCATGTACTGATAGTACTTGTTTTGAAGTATATAGTTCACTAAATAATTGTTGTTATAAACTACAAGATGCATGGGTATCACTTACGTATTTCGTTTCACTTGGATGTCGAAGAATGAAATGTTCAATAGCGAGAGCATTGAGAACTATCCCACCAATATTAAGAGCAGCCTGCAGAACAGAGGAATCACACAGGCCTTACAGAAGTTCAATAATAATGGTAATGTTTGTTATGACTGCTTTTGGTATTTAGGACTTGGGACATTGGCATACATACCTTGTTCATCAAAGCCAAGAGTTTTTCTATTGTTGATGGCAGTCCGTGTTCGAGAAATGCCTGAAATTTTGGTGATTACAGTCAGTATATTCAAATAGGAGCATGACTGTTATTAATCTATATCCTACATGTCTTACAGTACATGCATTATAGAGGAGTTATATATGTTTATCCAGAATGCTAACTTCTGTTTGTACGTCAAAAATGTCAAGTCCACCCTGCTCAGCTTATGAATTAATACCCTGCACGGAGAAGGAAGCAAAAGAATAGTTTCAAGTTTAAACTCTACTTAATTTGCAGCAACCCGGTTAAACACAGACTGCTAGTTACCTCAACTTCCTGATTGATGTCGAGCACTCGGGTACTCTACTAATGTCGAAAGACGTTCTCGTGATGTGGATGAAGTTCTTATAAGGGCCAATATCCCTGACACTGACTTCTGAGTCAATCAGTATACTATAAGGATTAAGATTGGGATTGGGGTTGGGGTTGGTTGAGCTGTAATCAAAAGACAAGGTGAGTTGGGGTGCTTTGCAGTTGAAGCTGGTCTTTGCAATGCTGCGCTTTGAGTTGATGCAGGGAAGGCCATGTTTTGGGATATTTGGTGAAGTTTGGCTGTGGTGTGATGGCTGATTGAGATCAAGATAAATGCCTATGAGACATTTAATCAACTGTTCTGAAAGCTCATTTGGTGTCTCAATGCAAGTTTCTTTCTCTAATTTGCTCTGTTTTCGGCTTCTCGGTGCATTCGGCCTTGCACCTACATTGCATCAGATGGAAACCCAAAAAAATAATTTCATCCACTACATGATCAAACATTGAAAACGAAAATCACATCCTTTTTCGAAGACAAGAAGAGCAAATGCAGCGAATTGAGGAAAGATTGATTACCAGTAGACTTGATGGAAGACATGCTAATTTGGATATCAGAAGCAGCACTAGAAGAGAATCTCCTCTCATTCATCATTATATCTTTTCTAAGTTCATCATAATGCTGAGATTTGGATCGCTGGCTATTAAGCACAGACTTGTTATTAATTTCAGGTTCATTCAAGAGTAGATTTTGTTGCCAAAGCCTTCTAAGATGCTGCTGCTGAATTTCCCATTCCTTATTCTGTTCCCTCTCTTTATACAAGTTGAATTTCAGCTCTTCAACTTTGCTTTCTAACCTATCAATCTCCCTCTCCACAACTCCCAATTCTTCCATAATCAACTTCACCTACAGAGAAGAAAGAATCAACAAAATTCCTCTGCCATGATTTTTGCTTTTGGGTAATGCAAAAATGGTCTACCTGAGGAGGTAAAGAAGAAGAAATATGGGGTTGGGACAAGAGAGGACCATGAAGAGCCCAATGCAGAGCTTTGTTGAGTGCTTGTTCACCATGCAATTCTGCCTGCAACTTCACAACCTGAAGAAAAAACTATCTAGATTACTCTTTCAAAACATGGGACTAAAAAGAAAGGAAAAAAGAATCTCACTTCACCCTCGAGATCAAGTTTGCGCTGATGCTCTCCTGTTGGCTCCATTAGGAAGTCTTCAAATTTCATTATTTTGGGGTTTGACAAAAACATATAGAAGAATATAGCTGAAATTGAAGAGGGTTTTATTTAAAATGCAAGAAAAAGGGATTGAGGGAAAGTGAAGGGTGTGATCGTGGGTGCCATTAAAGATGAAATGGGAAGAAGAAAAATAGGTAAGAGTTGACTAAAGTTTTGAGCTTTAGAAGGCAAGTTTTGAAAGGAAATGATGAGATCCATGAGAATTTGATTTGAGACAGTGGTGTGGCGGTGGAAGAATATGTTTTTTTTTTCTTTTCTTTTTGTCAATGAAAATGGACGGCTGACATGCCGAGCGAGAGATTCGAACCTCTGATCTCTCGGTCCATGTTATGTTAGCACGGTTGACATTAAATATAGGCGTTTGCATTCTCATGTTTTTTCCTGTAATCAGAATGTGGATTTCATTAATAAGAAAGGTGGGGGAGGTGAGGAACGTGAAGTACATGAATAGAAGAGACACAACAAACAAAAAGTTGTCTGTCTTCAATATTTGACAGAGGAGAACTGAATTTTAGGTTGGTTCAGAGATAGTTTTTTTATATGTCAGAATTAAACAAATGTTTTATTTAAAGTTCTAATAAAATGAGACAAAAATTAGAAATAAAATAAGTTCGCCGTCTGTGGGGATCGAACCCACGACCACGTGGTTAAAAGCCACGCGCTCTACCACTGAGCTAAGACGGCTTGATGTTTTAAATTTTTCCCTTGTTATTTACTAAATTAATGTCTGGAGTGTTTAGAGGGCTACTCTCAACCAAGCACTTGACCGAGCGTACGAGTATTTTTTTAGTACAATAAATGAGGTATGGAGATTTGAACTTCCGATCTTAAGAAATATGTTCATTTTTTAACTATGCTTTGCTTACTTTGACAAATATGTATGTTTTGAGAATTATTTTAACTCGAAACAGTGTTTAATACTATTGAAGTCGAAACCGTGGTTATTATAGTATGTGGGTTATAATAGTTGTGAATAGTCTATTGAAGTCAATATAGTTGCTTTATTGACGGTGTGTTATAATAGTCGGTGAGCCAAACATAGACTGAGTTATAATAACTCAGTTCACTCAACTCCAAGTTGGTGTAAAAAAAAAGATTTAAATTCTATTTTGAAACGTGTATTTTCTCAATTTAAAACGTTTATAAGGATGATTGTACTTTTCTTCATTTCTAGTCCTAATACTTATTAAAAGTGACTATTTCACCATTGATTAAGAGGTTGGGGTTCAATCTTTTTTTTTTTGCAACGGAAAGATTTAAATTCTATTTTGAAACGTGTATTTTCTCAATTTAAAATTTAAAACCTCATAGTCACAGGCACAACCTTATGCCAATTGAGCTATGCTCGGTTTGGCGGGGTTCAATCTTCTCACCCACATTAATTAAATATCTTTGCAAAAAAAAAAAAAAAAAAATGACCATTTGGTCTTTGTTTGCAAATTTTATACCTAATAAAAATCATTTAATATAAATGCAAGATAATATTGCAAACAATTATTGAGGTGAGTGTTATGATATAATTTTTATTGAAAAAAAATGAGATAAAAAAAAATATTGAGTGTAGTGTTATGATACAATTTTTATTGAAAAAATGGAATAAAAGTAAAGGGATCAAAATAGACATTTCGAAAAGATAGAGATGAACAAAATCTGAAAGGTATAAGAATCAAAATGGACATTTTGAAAGTACAAGTACCAAACGGAACAAAAATTAAATAAATGCTAAATTATAGAAAACATCCCTGAACTTTGAGTTTCGTTTCAATAATACCACTGAACTTTAAAAAGTTTAAAAAAATATCCTGAACATTTAAAAAGTGTTCAAAATTACCCTCACCATCAGCAAACAAGACAGGAAAAATGTTGTGAGCCGTTAAATTGTAATGGACACCTGTACTACATGGAAAAATATGGATGTCTAAGACATTAAAATATATATCTAGAAGCCCTATGTTCATCGGTTCGAAAGAGGGATTAGAGCACACCGTGGGTCTCATCAATTGAGGGATTAGAGCAAACCGTGGGTCTCATCAATTGTCTTCTCCAACAAACGTTAGCCAAACTGTGTGAGTCTTCTTCTTCTTTCTTCAATTTTACCCTAGCGTAAAACAATTTCTTTTTTCTTCGATTTTAACCTTAGTCAAGTCATTTGGTCTACTATCGAAGAAAAACGACAATTGAGGGCAAAACGAAGAAGAAAATGTTAGTCAAGTCGTTTGGTTTGGTGTCGAAGCAGAAAACGCTAGGGTTAAACATGGAGCGCTAAACAATGTATTTTTTTGCATGAGTATTTTTTAAACGACAACATTTTCACTTCATCCACAGGTCAAGTAACCTTCCTTTGAATTTTCAACCGTCCACGTTTCAAGAGTATAAGTGAAACGAGACTCAAAATTCAGAAGTATTTATTACATTTTAAGATTAGAATACTTTCTGTATTTGATTTCTTGTGTTTCCAATTTAGTAATAGATTTCCTTTTTCTTCCTTCATATTTTCCATTTAGGAGTTTGTTTAATCTTCTAATATTAAAATAAATTACCAAAAATAATAATAATAAACCAAAGAATAAGATGGATCTAAAATTAGTATAAATTGAACTTACTCTTTAATTGGCTTATGAATTTGAAAAATTCCTTTAAAAGTAGTTGAAACCATCAAATAGCATGCAGGCTTTTACTAGTGAGCCAACGTATCTTATTGACTGAAACAAGCAATTAAAACTCAACAAATCTTCAACTCACAGAAATTAAGGTTGAATTTAACACAAAATTGAAAAGTCAACACAACCTTCCCAAGAAAACCAGTATAACAAAGACCATATTTGGTGTAGGTTCTATCTTTTCTCTGAGCAATTCTACAATACAAATATAAAGATTCTTTAACAGGTTACCAATGGGGGCACATTTTAAGAAAAACTGTCCATAGATTCTTCACCAATGGGGTTGAAGAAGCCATAGCCATAGCCACCTGCTATTCACTTTGCTTCCATCCTCCCAACTCTTCGTCTTCATATTCCACCACCTATTTCATTACATCAAACCAATATAAGCAACATTATAAACTAATGTTCATGTCATTTTCAGCTCTTTTATGTTCACATTCAAAGAGTAATGATGCTCAATTACCTTCTGGGTGAAGCTCACTCCAACTTGAATTTCTCCAGAGTAGTCAAGATTGGCTCCTACAACGCTATACTTTTGAGGCCGTAACTCGGACACGCCATTTTCGACTCCAAGTGCTAATAAATCTTCGACGTATATCCTGCAATACTCATTTGATACTTCTTTCCAATAAGCAACAAATAAAGCAATCTTATTTTCTATCATAGTCATTTGGAAGTTTTCAGTTAAATTTCAACTACTTTGGGAAACCAGATCAGTCTATATGAAAGTGGTGGTGGTAGAAACAGTTTTTGTAAGTGTTCTTATTATAATCCAGATCCATCAACTCATTAAACTTGCAATCTTTTTCATGAGCTAACGATTTTGTAGAAGAAGATCAAAGGACTTACGAGGCTTGACCAATGAAATCATCAGCAGAGAAGGTGTCATGGTCCATGATCTTGAGGATGATCTTGAAGTCATTACCGCTTCCGGGGTACTCTGCTCTGAATGTAAATTTCTCATTCCATACTGGATTTCCTCCTTCATCTACACCATTTAAAATGATACAAATAAGAATGATACTCTTGCTTTGAATTTGTTCATTTTTGTTTCCTAATCACTAATAACCTCTAGCCTCTAGTGTACATCTCACTTTGCGGAATCCAGGACAAATTATTCAATGTGACCGACTCTTTAAAACCGTTGGATGTAGATCTTAAAATCTATCAGCCCCTAATGCAAAACCACCAGCCACATTGGGGCGGCTCCTCAAATAATCTCTCTAGACCCAGATGAGAATGCCCTTAATTGCTCATGCCTAAAGATTCAAATCCAAAATGCAAATTTGACAACTGAACCCCATAACAAAAAAGTTGTGTATTCAACTCCAATTCCCTGAAAATGCCCTTTGTAGTAATACTATCAAACACACACCCAGTTGCATTCTTACAAAGAAAAGCAAATGGTAACTAGCAATTGTATACCAATCTGAAAGGTAATTTGGAAATAATTTGAGGCCAACAATGTCAATATAAGAACAGAATCTCCATAGCAAAATCTTTGTTCGAAGCAATAAAGAAACGATTAAAAATGATCACAATAAAGAGAGAAAGACTAACCTCTGGCAACATTGCTCTTGCGTTCCTGGCCCTTATACTGAATCAGAACATAAGGGTCAATTCCACCTGCCATATGAGAAGAAGATCATAAGCTTAATAAGAAAGTAACAGCATAGTTAGCAATTAATCATCCTGATTAAATTAGCTTAATCAGAAAGTAAGTCCATAGAAAATAAGAACCCAGTGACAGTCTAATTGGTCAGTATAAGTTAATCAAACGATAGAAAAGCATCCTGATCTAACAGCTCGATTCTTAGGATGTTATGAAGAACATCATTGTTCCCATGTTAATAAGTGATGAAGAATCGAAAAGGGGAATCTAGAAAGAATCTGAAGAACACCCAGATGAAATGAAGAAAAAGAAATGATACCCAGAAAATCCGTGCCTCGAAGTCCCTTTGCATTAAGCAATTTCACCTCCAATGTTCCAATCGCCATGGTTGTGGTTGTTGAGGTTGCAGGAACATAATAGGCAGTGGGTTTATATAGATGGGCTGCCGCAGCCAAGTAGTCAAGATCGGTGACTCAACCAAATACGCAGACGCGCGCCCACGACCAAGAAGAGACCAAGTCATTTCCGTCTGAATGAGCCTCGCATATATCTTTGTTTTTTTGCGTGTGGGTTTGGACTTTGGAGAAAGAGAAATTCTTTTAATTTTATTGTTTGTTTGTTAAAAGAAGCTTCACATCACACCATTCTCATGTTAACGACCTCGATAATACCTAAGCCATCATAAAAAAAAAAAAATATATATATATATATATAAAATCAAGAGCAAAACTAACTTGCAGGCTAGGCTAGTATCTTTTGCAGCTCAGCCATGTGTCACGATTTAATTTATCTAAATTTAATTTTTTTTAAAATAAAAGATTCAATTAGTTTTTCACGTTGTTTCAATTGTTAAGAGTATTTTTTATTTTTCTTCTTTTTTTCGAAGATTCACCCCACGTATTGAATTTGAAGCGTTTTTTTTTTTTTTTTTTTTTTTTTTTTTTTTTCTTCTTCTTCTTCATATGCTTAACACTTAACACCATAAATTTCTCCTTCAAGCTTTAATAATCTCCTTTGTCTTCTTCTCTCACCCCAAATGTATCAACTTTAAAAAAAAATAGGGTAAATATCAATTTATACCCTTAAACTTTGAGGGTTGTATCAATTAAAACCCTCAACTTTCAATTGTATCAATTTAAACCCTGAACTTTTATAAGTGTATCAATTTACACCCTCTATTAAAAAAATGTTAATTTTTACGTGTGTGAAGACTTGTAGTTTATCAATTAAACCCCTTAAACTTTCATACAATTGATTCAATTATGAAAGTTTAGGGGTTTAATTGTTAAAATTACAATTCTCCACTTCTTAATTTTTTTTTGTTTTTCAAATAAAATCTAACAGAAGGTGTAAATTGATACACTTATGAAAGTTTAGGGTTTAAATTGATACTATCGGTAGTTTAGGGTTTTAATTGATACAACTTTCAAAGTTTAGGGGTATAATTTGATTTTTGCCCAAAAAAATAACTATCAATATGAAATTATCAAACTCTCATCATTAGCCATAAAAAAAAATAACAAATTCTATCACTTTGGCTCTTTGAATATGAAATTATCCAAACTCCCATCATTAGCCATTAAAAAAAAATAATAAAATAAAATAAAATAATGGTCGTAGTCACCACTGTTTCGATTTCAAACTTCTTGAGAGAGAATTTCGAAAAGAAAAAAAGAAGACGCTTCAAATTCAATCTGGGGTGAATCTTCGAAAAAGGAAAGAAAGAAGAAAAAAAAAACAGCCTGAAAAAACTAACTGAATCTTTTATTTAAAAAATAAGTTTAAATTTAGATCAATTAAATTATGACATGTGTCTGGACTGCAAAAGATGCTGCCTGCAACTAAGTTTTGCTCTAAAATCAAAGTTGTAGTAGTATTAGATAATCATTCGAGCCATTATGAGCTAAAATTTCTTCAATAAATTTTTTAGTACATCAGTGATATGAATTTTTTACATACCACTACCTTTTCAACTACTTATCCATGATATTCTTTTGAAATTATAATTTTTTTAATTAATAAATTTCTTTTTCTTTAGTCATTTTCCATTTTCCTTCCTCTCTCTTTTTTTCAGTTTCCTTCGTCTTCATCTTGAACAACAAAATCAATAACAAGTTTGGTCCATTCAGAATTTCTATATATTTAATATCTAGACTTTAAAAAAGGTTTAATAAGTTCTGAAGTTTTAATTTTCTAAACTTTATAATTTTTTAATAGATCATTCAACGTCCAATAGATTCTTAATTTTTTCAATTTTGTATCTAAGCGCCACATTGGAGTGAATTGATTCACGTCCTGATTTTGCGGATCCCGCCAATGTCAAAATGAGTTTGACCTAGAAATGAATACTCATTTTGTTTTCGTCTTGATCGAAATCATTAGAAGATAATGGTTTGATTTAATTGTTTTAAACCAATTGGAAAAGAGGAAGAAAAAAAAAATGAAAGAGAAAAAAATTTAATAATTAAAAAAATAGTAGTATGAAAAACTTCATACCACCCATAGAAAATTTTCCCGTTATAAGTAGCTTAGATGTTGAAACTTACGAAGTGAGAGGTTTAGAACCCTACCCACAATTTTTTTTTTTTTTATTTTTTTTTTATTTTTTTTTTTATTTTTTTTGGGTACTAAAAGACAATATTACTAACAAGTTGCAATATATAACACACCCGTCACTTTTTATAAAGTTAAAGGTTCCATTTTCAGGAAGAAAAAATAAAACAATATCTCTCTCTCTCATTGTCATTTTCTATAGTAAAAATTTAGAATGAAGTTTAATTTTATTTTTATGTATTGATTTGCTTTTTTTTTCAATCACGTCAAAATTAATTGACAAAACAAACATGACACAATAATTTACCTCGCCAAAATTAATAGAAAATTGTTTCGTTACTATATACTAACAATTGTTTGTAATGGGGCATAAGTGTTCTTGACTAAAATGTTAGAAGTTCGAATCTCTTAAACTCATTAATAATTGTTGAGGGATGGTGAAGACTTAATTAAGAATAATTTAGATATTGGTACTAGTCATTGGTCAAAATAAGCAACCATGTCACATGGGGAATTGATTTCATATTGAGAAAGCTGAAAAGACAGATTTTGTTGTAAAGTTCTCTACATGGGTCATTCATGAACAGCCATGGATGCCTTTTAAACTAAAAGCTGCTTTTCAAAATGGGGACAAGAAAAAAAAGACAAAAAAAAGGGAAATTTCCAGCTTCTAGTTCTAGAGGGATTTACTGCTAGATCCAATCAAGAATATAATATTTCCATTTCAATAAATAACTTTTATGGTAACTACACTACAGCACTGTTGTTATATGCAGCAGAACTTTTCTGCTATCTTTTCAATTTTGTTGAAGCATATGTTTGAAACGAGTGTTTTAAACTTATGATGCCTCTTCTTAGTGGAATCAAATCTTATTCTTATCAAAACCAGAACAGGAAAACACAAGGGGGGAGGGGGACTGATTCTAGGGAGAGGGACAATTAAGCAAACAAACAACTGTACACTGTTTCAGTACAAACAAACATGAGTGGATCATTCAAATACAATCTTTACCCTCCCCAGTTTACCAGATGTTCTTCCTTCATCTCAATTTCTATATATTTAGTACTGCAGCAGATGGTCTAGGATAAGAAACTGGTCTGTTACTTGTGGATCCATTGCCTTGATTGGAGTTGATTAAGGGTTCGCTTACAGGTCCCCTTGATCCACTTGTTTCACTGAAATCCTGAACTTGCTCCAATGCTTTCACCACCGAGTTCATGTTCGGTCTTAACTTGGGTTCAGTCGATATGCATTGAATGGCAAGTTTAGCTGCTTTCAGTGCTCCTCCTGTCGTATATTGGCCTTCGATACGTGCATCCAACATTTGAAGAACTCTTCGTTTGCTAGTGAGGTAAGGTTTTGCCCATTCTACAAGGCTGTGTTCTCCAGATGGTCGGTTTTTGTCTATAGCTCGTCTCCCCGATAGGATCTCGAGAAGAACAACTCCAAAACTGTATACGTCGCTCTTGGCAGTGAGATGACCTTCAAAAGAAGAGGATATGTCCAGGTTTAGTAGTCATAGTCAAACTTATCATGTTTAAAACTGATCTAGAGTAAGACAAATCATAAGCTAGGAGGAAAATCCAAGGAAAAACTCCATAAGTAGAAGATAGGCAAACTTGTTGTAGAAATTGCCTTATAAATTTTCATTCACTTAAAAGACTGATCTTGGACATATATGGCAAAATGAAAGATACCTGTGATCATATATTCAGGAGCTGCATAGCCATACGTGCCCATTACCCGAGTAGAAACATAGCTTCTATCACCTGTAGGCCCATCCTTGGCTAATCCAAAATCAGAGAGTTTTGCATTATAGTTCTGTCATTTCAAAAGTTCCAAAGACAAATGAGATCAACTACAAATATTTCAGAAACGTAGGTTTGAAAAGGTCGAATCATTTCACATACCGAATCAAGCAGGATATTAGAGCTTTTGAAGTCCCGATATATTACTTTCGCTTCATCACTGTGTAGAAAAGCTAGACCTTTAGCAGCACCAAGGGCAACTTTCATTCGGAGGCTCCATGATAGAGGTTGAAAGTGAGAACTCCCTGATCCCCCAAAGAAATAAAAGGAGAATCTAAGTACAAAAGTGAAATAAGTGAAAGTGTTGATGTAATTAAACAAGTGAAATAAGTGAATATCTTACTCCTAAATAGATGATTTTCCAAGCTACCCCGGGGCATAAATTCATACACGAGAAGTCGATGGTCATCCTCTAAGCAAAACCCAATCAATCTCACAAGATTAGGATGATGCAGCTGTCCTAGATAATCGATTTCTGTCTGTAAATTGAGACATCCACAAATTAATCCTACTTTGTATTTGGAACAGAAATACAAAAGATCATCCTCCTTTCCAAAAGCAGGATAAAACGAGTATTTAAATATGAACTCTAAGCTACAACTTTCTAATCATGTCTGCATAACTACTTGAAGTACAAAACATGACCAATAAACCAAAGACGAGAGCAAATAAAGCGATACTAACCAGCCATTCTCTGTGACCCTGAAAACCTTCCTGGTTGAGCCTTTTCACTGCAATGACCAAGCCAGTCCCTGGCTTGGTAGCTGCAAAGGACTGCTCATCAATCCAGCCCTTAAAGACAGAACCAAAACCACCCTCACCCAGGACACTATCAGGCCGGAAGTTTCGTGTGGAAGTTTTAAGGTCATTGTAGGTAAAGTTTTGCAAGTTGGAGGACTGCAAGATCTCACCCTCTGTTCGAGGAGTTCGAGGGGTCGAGCCAGATGAAGACCGGTTGATTGAATTGCCTTTATCACTACCATCTCTTGCATATTTTGAGTTCAACCCTGTGCAGAGAGAGGCATCATATAAAACTCTTGTTACAAAGGTTGTGTGTGGGAGGCCCAAGTACTAAGGCCTAAAGCATAAGCAAGGAGTAATTCATTTGCAGCAAATATAACCACAGTATTAACATGAAAATTGATGCTTCTCAAGGTTCTTTGATTTAATTTTTAAGTTGATTTGAAATCTAAAACAGATTCCCTCATCAGAGAGAATACACAATGACCAAAAACCCAGTAGAATCAACCCAATGGCTGCTTTAGAACCTACAAAGACCCTTTTTACGAACCCAAATCCTCTTACAATGTAACCCTTTCAAAATTACTCACTCCAAGCAAATCATTGTAGAAATTAAAAACAACCCAAATCTCAAAGTACCAAAACAAAATCAAAGAGAACCCAGATATAGAAAACAAAGAAGATGACAAATTAGAAAACCCAAGTAAATGCAAAGTGAAAAATGGAAAGAAAAAGGTTCAAACCATTGTGAAGAGGGCTCTCAGCTTTAATCCTAGCACTGAGGCAGGACCCCATGAACAGTAAGCTCAAAAGAAAGCTCTCAACTCCAGAACAGATAAAATGGGAATAGCTAAAAGAGGGAGAAGAAGAAAATGGGGGAAAAAGGGGGCTAGCCCGTGAATGGGAAGTGGATTTGTTTTGCAAGTGTGAAAGCTAGAGGGATTTCCATGACCAAGCTGTCAAAGAATCCCAAATTTGAACGACTTGGGACGAAAAAAGAGAGATCAAATTCAGATGGGTGAAGGAAGAAAGTTGTGTTCTGACCTCTGGGGATTGAATTGAACTATAATTTGGGAGTATGCGCGTGGTTTTTGAATTGGGTTTTGTGGGTTATGAGGAAATAGAATAGCTTTTTATTCGTTCCAATCAAGAAAATGGAAATGGAAATGAGGGTGTTTTAAGTAGCTGGGGACATAAGTTTTAAAGGGTTGACTTGGCTTTCGCCTACACTACTGGCACTGTCAATCAACAATTTGGGAAAAAGATAGATTTTTTTGCAAATTGGAACAAGTAGATTCAAAATGGCATTAACTTCTTCAAATTGAGAGCTGTTGTATTGTAAATTTGTAAGGGACATAAACATTAAACATCAAATGCTAGCTCTGCCTGGTTGGTGAGTTTTAGTATATCGTCACATAAGTGATTATTAGAGAAGATCGTCCCAATGTGATTCACAATTTTGTACCGTTAAACGTAAGAGAAAATTTTTGTATCAATAATTATTATCGTTCCTTCGTGTAGAATTTTTCGTCTAACCGTTAATTGAATAGTTGGATTCAATTTTCTCATTCCTTCCTTCCATTTGTATTTGATAACTATTACTTTCCCACTCTTTTTTAGATAGAAAATTTTGTTTGTTTTAGTAAAAAGTTGTTTTTTGCTTTTAGAAGTACATGGTGAAATCTTCCTTTAGAAGAAATGGATCAAGTTTCAAAACAATTCTAGAATACGAATTTCGAAAATAATGTTTAAATAATCATTTTTTTTCTCTATTAATCCTACTGTTTTAATCTTTATTTTCTTTAATAAAAAGAATATAGTTAGGGGTGGTTGCACAGACAGCAATCAAGTCTAAAATAATTACAAATTTAGCCAAGTTTAAAACATTTTGTAAATATGTTAAAAAATCAGTGGCTATTACGGATAGACTTTACTATCACTTATAAACTTCTAGACTATTATCACTGACAAAATTCTATAAAAAAAATACCACTATCAATAATAAACTTCTATCCGTGATAGAAATTGAGTATCCGTAATTTGTTTTTAAAAAATATTATATTTTAAATTATTTTACTGTAAATTGACATGTTACAATTTCTAATATAATTATGTATCTAACTATACGAAGATAGTTTGATCCAACACATATTTAATCTAATAATTTGAACTAGAATAAAGCCTAATAAATCATTGCACAAGATTAAAACTTTCACAAATGAATGCACAAAATTGACCAGTAAATGACGTAAAGCTCACATAAATCATTTTTTTCCCTTCATAAAATAAAACTATGCCAATTAGTGACGATAATTGTTTTACTTTTACATTTTAAAATAATATAAAACATGACGGGTTGCTGTTTCTTAAAATAAAAATAAAAATAAAAAAGATCGGCCGGCAATGTTGACCTGTTGACCTGTTACCTGTCATGTGGAGCTACAGCAGTTAGTTTGTCCCACCGAAAGTAATTGAAAAGGAAACAAATAAAACTTAAAACAAAATTGCATAAGAAAAACTACGAAGAGATATTTATTTATTTATTTAATAAAAGGAATATAATTATGTATCTAAATACACATGAGAATAGATGTCAAATTATAATCTGGATCATGTTAAATTTTGAATGTGTGTTGTAAACATGGTATAAATATATTTTAATATATAACATGATAAAAGATTTAGGGTCCAAATTGCTTCAAAACAATTTAAATAGTTCAAGTTGGAAAATAAATTACTGATTAATTTTTCTATCACAGACTAGGTTTATTCTTTTTAGTCAACCAATAGCTAAATTTAAAACAGTGAAATAGACCGAAAGTCAATTCAAGTATTAACTACTTTTTTTTTTTAATGTCGCACATGTTCCAATAAACATTTCATTTTTTTTAAATTAAATAGTGGAGGATTCGAACCAGATACTTCATGATTGAAGATAATCTTTATACCAATTGAAGTATGTTGAGTTTAACATAAACATTTCTCATGTTAATATTTTTTTAAAAAAATCAAATATAGATATTATTCTCAATTATTGAAATATGGACATCATTTTAGAATAAGAAAAAAAATTATACCATTAAACTTTATTATAAATTAATAAATTAAAATTTTAAATTAATAATTTAATCAATTAAAATATTATACTTTATAAGTAAATCAATTTTGACCTTCCATTAATTTTATGTTTGACTCCATGACATAATTTTTACACATATTAATTAATTAGTGTATCAATTAAACTTCTATATTTCAATTTCGATTTTCTATTATTTTTTTTTTTCTCGAAAACTATTAATACATAATTCTCACCGCAAAAATAATAATAATAATAATAATAATAATAATAATAGAATCAAGTGTGTAATAGCAACTTTCACCTGGCAGTTTTCCATATATATATTTTACTTTCTTCTATTTTTCTTTACTTAACATAACTCTTTTCTTCCGTACAATTTTATTCTACAAACTTTCAAATTTAATTATTAAGGAATTTTTCTAATTTTAATAAATTCTAAAAATGAATTTATTTTATTTGATCTATCTTCTACAAATTTCTTTGAAAACAATAAAAAAAAAAAAAAAAAAATTTGAATACAATACCTCACATTGATTATCAAATAAATAAATAAATAATATATATATATATATATATATATATATATATATATATCCATTTTTGTTAGGATTCATCTTTAATTTTATGAATTTTAAGATTGAGATTTTTTTTTGTTTTTATTAATATAGTATATTCTACGCACTTCTTTAAGGGAAAAAAAAAAGATAAGTATAGTCTTACCTTCACCCATGTGTCAAACACATCTTTTTCCGCCTCCACCCTCTTAAACTCGTCATTCCATCTAAATCCACTACATTTGGAAACCAGCATCTCAACAATGACGGTTTATTTTAGCTATTTTTTATATAATTTTATATATTTTCATTGTTAAAGACTTCTTCCAATAAATTTTAAAAATGCGATTTTCGCTTTTTTATTTTATGTTACCTTCATAATTTTTTCGAAGACAACAAAAATAATTTTGACCACAATACTTCACCTTCTTTTTTCAATATCACTCACAATAATTATTCATTTTATTTGGATAGTTTTGAAACAAAAGAGTCGTACAATAGTTTAAATATTACACATGAATTTGAAAGATTTTAATCCATTAATTTAAGCGGATCCAAATAATCTAATGTTTTTATTTCTCTTCTAGTAAGAATACTACATTTTGAATTTGGTTAAAGTACCAATTTTGATTCAACAACCTAATTTATATTTAAAATAATAAAAAAGTAGGTTGAATTGCATATTTAGTCATTTTACACATTTTGTTTAAACTACGTTTTTTTTTTTAATAATTAAAAATATTGTGAGAGAGAGAGGAAGAGTGAGAAATGTGTTGCTCCGAAAAATGGAACAGAATTAAATAATAATTAATGTTGAAGTCTGAGGAGTTGATATTTTTTAGTCGAGTTCAGCAAATCCGTGGGCCAAACGGGGAGTTAACTTCTCCTCTCAACCCTTCGGACCAAATCAGATATATCTATTTTTTTTTCCTAAGAATATTATGAAGTTATCCGTGTATAATATATAATTATTTATAATAGAAAACTCCAAAATTTCTATTGCTTGGTTGGTAGGTAAGTAGGTTTTTTTTTTTTTTGGCGGAAGTCTGTGACAGTGTAACATTATCTAAACAAAGGCTTTGGCTTTGACTTTTCAAAAACAATGAGACATAGACTTTACGTTACAATTATTGACTTTTGTTATCTAATTAATATTTGTTTTCTTTTCCTCCATTTTTCATTAGCCAGTTGTGAAAAACTCAACTCCCAACCATCTTTAGTTTGGTGCTTATTTATGATCTTTGACTTCATCACTGCACACTATTTGTGAAATCATATGATATATTTTTAGAAATCCAGATTAATACAACGAATCTTCTCTTCAAGTCAACCTCCAAGGTACCGCTGGATTGACGAATTAACCTATCAGAAAAATTAGAAAAAAAAACTTACATAGGTGTGAGGCTCTACCCAACACACTCTGATGCTTAAGTTAGTCGGAGGGTTGCAAAAAGCCGAACAGAAATGAAGATTTGATAATGGAAGCCTTGGGAGTCCAGTGCAGCTTCTTCTTCTTGGGATCCTGCCGTCACCTCTGATTTGTTTGAGGTGTGTGATGACGTCACCTCTGATCTGAGGCGAATGACGTCACCTCCGCCTCTTCGGGTAAATGAACTCGTGAGCTTTTTGGAGGTCAGAGTGTCGGGAGCCGTCTACATGTCCAAGCTATAGTCCTAACAAGGAAGACGAACTTCATAAGGAGTAATACATGAAAGTCTATAGTACTGTCATCTGACTCACGAGTTTAAAACATAATTTTTTTTTTATCTTTTGCCGAATTGTGTGAAAAGTCTATAGTACCCTCGCGCTCATCTCTCCCCTAAATTCGTAATTCTTCCTATCGCGATTTTGAACATTTATGTTTTTTTCTCCCTACGAATCACGATAGCTAAGAATCACGATAACCATTTACTTTCTGAAAAGAAAAAAAATTGTTTTTTAGAGAATAGTGAGGATCGCGAGCGAAAGGAATGAATGGTTTTTCATGCGATTGGTATAGTGTTGAGGGCATAAACCAAAATGCAAAAAACTTATGTTTTTAAAAATCGGGTCAAATGTAACTAATACCCTCAAGGGACGGTCTTGTATACAAATATCCTAAGATTTGAACTTCTGATCTCTTGATCATTAATTCGTACATTATGTTAGTTGATTTGTACTTTATATCAAAAGATAATAAATAACAAGTTAAAATGGTGTGCTAGAACAAAGATAATCAAATCGTGTTTGTTAAAGAATAACGTGAGAGAAGAAATAATTTAAAAACAAAAAAAAAGGTAGATTCTATTTTTGGTCCCTTAAATTTGAGTTCCTAATGTTTCAAACTAACATTTTGCATGTGTGCCTTTTTTTATTTTTCCGTCAATTTTTCTGTTAAAGCTTAACATAAAGATGACGTAACAACTAGTTTTTTTTATTATTTTTTTTCTTTTTTTTCTCATTGAGGCTCAACTTAACATTCAAATGTAAATTTGTGTTGGTCTCGAGAGGAAGAACACAAAGATGAGGGAGAAGGAAAAAAAAAAAAATAAAAAGGAAAAATAATGTTTTATTTTTATTTTTTTTAAAATATTATTTTAATAAAAAAATATTTGTTACTGTCAGCTTTCCATTAAAATTTAACTGGGACAAAAAAAAAAAAAAATGTAATTTACCAAACCAAAAAAATAAATAATAAAAATAAGACTTGAGATAAGAATTTCTAGATTTTGGAAAAGCAATTGATAAATATCAGGAAAAAGATTTATCATTTACTCTTGTAGTCGTGCACTATGTCAAATTTGAACTAAAATTTTAATTTTCATAAAGTTAAATTAAAAATTTGAATAAATATTGAAATTAATTTTAATTCCTTAATTGAATTTATTTATAAGTTTTATTTTAAAATAATAGAGAAATTGTAACCGATGTCAATTTAGAATAAGATAATTAAAAATATAGCATGTTTTTAAAATTTTTGCGGATATGTCAATTTCTATCGCTGATCACCTCAACATTTTATAGATTTTTGTCAGTATCAGTGATATGATAAAGTTTATCGGTGATAAAAACAGATTTTTTTGTTATATTTACAAAATATTTTAAAGTTTGCTAAATTTGTAATTAGTTTGGGTCTGATTGCTATTTGTGCAACCCAAAAAAAATATATATATTTATAAGTTGGGAAAACCAGAGGAATGTCTACAATTAAGCCACCCAACATGAAAAATGGCTAATCACTTTTTTATTTTGAATTATGTCTAAACCCTAAATTTAGTATGAGATTTTAGAACCAAATGGACTTGTTTACCCTTCGTCAATTTCTCCTAATTTTGAGAATTAAAAATAGAATATTTTAAAATATCAAAGTTTAGGAAGAGAGAGAAAACAAAATTTGACGTGGATTTAACAGAGATGATTAATTAAGTAGAGAGAAGCCGTTAAAAGTCAGAGGGATGACACTTATCCAAATTTCCATACATGGTTATACCCCACCCCAATAATGTAGATAACGTTAAAAATGATAAATGAGTTATATACTTGAGTAAGTAATACAGGCAGATTGCATCCATCAGTGGCGGTGTGTATGTCTGCATACAAAGTAAAAAGAATACCCACAAGGGGCTGTGTATACCTATAGGAAGTGTTCTAGTCACCCAATGAAGGTGTGTGTATGACTGCACACAAACTAATACTGGGGCGGGCTGTGCCGTTTGTGCAGCTGCAGACACTACAAATTAGCATTAACAGTGGGGTGTGTGCATCCGTGCACAAATAATAATAATAATGGGATGGAAATGAGTTTGGAAGTTCTGTGTATTACTGAATAACAACTTAAGAAGAGGGAATTGCTTTTTTTAAAAATAAGGTATTGCTTCCTAAGGAATGAGTATAATGTGTTTTATGGGGTAGATGGAAATTTATGAACACGCTACCTTCCATCGGCAACCAAAACGCGCTTACGTTCGACCCTAAAAGCAGAACTGAACCACCGACGCATTCTTCAAAAATCGCCAACTCCAAATCTGGAACTCCATTCTTCAAAAATCAGAAGCGAAGGAAAATCGAAAGGCGCCTACGTTCACCCTAAAAGCAACCAAAACAGAGTTGTTCTTCCGTTTCTCCATAACCTACTTCGAAATCCTTCAAACTGAACCACCGACGCATTAGACGGGTACGTCCGACCTAGACTCGCAATTCCTCTATCGCAAAGTCGTTTCTCCATAACCTACTTGGTAAGCATTTTCCTCTCTCGCATTTCTTCTCCGATTTCTTGAACTCGTCGGCGTTTGTTGAAATATTGAGGTCAAATGTGTGGTCGTTAGAGAATAACAATTGCCAGATTGAGAAGATGAGGGGAGGCGTTGGGTGACGGCTGAAAACAAAGGGAGATGGACACATCTATAAAGAGGGAGGTTGCCGAATTGAGAAGATGAGGGGAGGCGTTGGGTGATGGCTGAAAACAAAGGGAGATGGGCACATCGATAAAGAGGGAGAGAGAAAGACAAAATTAGGGTTCATTTTTTGTTTTTTTGTTTTTTTTTTTTTTTTTTTTTTTTCTAATTTCTTTTATTTTCAAATTAAGTAGGTTTGTAACGGCCTATCTTCTCCTCTTCTTTCTAATTTTTGAAGTTTAAATAAAACTCTAAATTATTTTGAGACTTTAAAATTCTCTTCCAAATTCACAAATTTAATTATTTTATATGAGATCGCTTGAATCTAATTCACTCAAATTAGATTTCAAACTAATTTTTGAACTTTAAATAAAACTCCAAATTAATTTGAGACTTTAAAATTCTTTTCCAAATTCACAAATTTAATTATCTTATATGAGACCGCTTGAATCTAATTCACTCAAATTAGATTTCAAATACAATTACAATTACATTGGGATTACACGGGTTGGAGAATGTTCTTGTGGTGTGTCCATATATATATACCCTACTAGAGGTTGTGTGTGCGCGACCCCACTCGAAGTATATCTCCACGTCTAATTTTTTAAGTTTAAATAAAACTCCAAATTATTTGGAGACTTTAAAATTCTCTTCCAAATTCACAAATTTAATTATTTTATATGAGACCGCTTGAATCTAATTCACTCAAATTAGATTTCAAACTAATTTTTGAACTTTAAATAAAACTCCAAATTAATTTGAGACTTTAAAATTCTCTTCCAAATTCACAAATTTAATTATCTTGTATGAGACCTCTTGAATCTAATTCACTCAAATTAGATTTCAAATACAATTACAATTACATCGGGATTACACGAGTTGGAGAATGTCCTTGTGGTGTGTCCATATATATACCTCTACCAGAGGTGTGTGTGCGCGGCCCCACTCGAAGTATATCTCCACGAGTGTGCCCAAACGTATACTCTGACAGATGGTGTGTGCGGCGACTCTACTCAGAGGAACCCATAGAGATACGCCAGAAATTACTTAACGGAAAAAAAACAAATTCGATTTCTTTGTAAGGAAAATATCCACCTCACCAAATAAACTCTTAAAACTAATTAAATTTTAAAATAAAATAAACTAATTTCAAAACTAATAATTTTTAAAATAGGAAATCTTAAAAGGGTATAATAGGGAACCAACTCAAAAAGATTTGCTCCTAAAAAATCTCTAGACATACCTAGTAAAGAAAACACGTATTTAAACATTTTTCACTAAACGTTATTTATTGTAGACATTCTCCTGATTTTCCCTTATAAGTTTTATAGCAAAATTTGAACATTTATTTTTGTGAGCGTAGATATATTTGGACCTATATTAGAATATTGGGCCTTTGCTTTGGTTAGATTTGAATATTTTGATACTGGGTTTGGCTGTTGGGGACGATTTTTGCTATTTTTTTGTTAATTAATTTTGTAGGATATGTTTGAAATGAGTTTTTAATCTTGAAATCACTTTTTAAATACTTAAAAAGTGTGTTTTAACTCATTCTCTTTGTAAATTCTAAAAGTAACTTTTGTTTGTTTTTCTACCGTGTAACAAGATTTTGAAATTTTAAATGCAGGACTATATTTAAAAGGATAACTTTTTTTTAATAAATATAGTAAATTCATGTTATAAACTCAATTATTTTTTGTTAAATTAAAATATATATAATATTGTAAAATAATAATAATACAATATTGATAATATAAAATATGTTCATACATTAATTAATAATAGTTTATATTCAACTTAAATTTTAGTTGATAACTACCATTAGTTTTATGGTTTATAAATTTTTTATCAAACACATTTTGAAAAATGAGTTAAATTGAGATCTAATTTCTTAATCTGCTATCAAACATATATCTAAAACATGAAATACAACTATATTTTCATTGAATCTCTTGTTTTCAAATTTCTGTTTTGAGATCACTAGCGTCAAACAACCAATCAAATGGGTCTAACCCTAATTCACATGACCTTAATGATGTATTATTTAATATCACATTGTAGGGTAAAATTCATATATATGTTGTGACACTTAAAGTAGAGAGTAGAGGAGAATTACACAAATGAACCAACTCCATGTCGAAATGAGACAATGCTTACAAAATTTGATAGTTACTACACATATTCTAATAAGGAAAATGTTGAAGCCATATAAATTACGAATCATGGACCTGGCGTGTTATATGTTATAATGCTCAAATAATATAGTCAACATGTCACATACTAAATAAAGTTAACGTCCAAGAATTAATTACACACAAAATTAAAATTTCTAAAGATTTAGATTATTGTTATTATTAAGATTTAGATTATTATTATTATTATTATTATTTTATTATTATTTTTTCTTTTTTATACAAAATTGAAATTTTAAAAGATTTATGGAAGTATTAAAGAACAATAGACCATCTTTTAAGTTAAAAGATTTTTGACTTAGATGCATAGAGGTAGTTGAAAAGAAAGAAGGAAAAAAGAAAAAGAAATTGTTCAACTCCGGTTCAGAACACACTGCACCTCAAACACTGGTTTATGATTTCGAAGCTTCCCAACCGTACACTCCAAACACAGTTTTTTGATTCGCAAGATTCAGAACCCGCCTTGACAAACCTCCATAGTTCTGATTCACAGGGCCAAACGCCCTCTAAAAGCATTCGTAAAATCTTACCCATGGTGGGATCAATTATTGCATACTCTAAAACACATTTCATTAAGATTTACGTGCATATTATTTCACATATGTTGAAGAACCAACCAGAGAAATGATTCATTAAACTCAAAAAAAATAAAAATAAAAATAAAAAAAATGCAGAAAGAATGATGATAATGTTTCTGCATTTTCATGAATATATATATATGATGCACAAACTAATATAATGGCTCATAATTAAATACAAGTATAGAGCTCCTTTCAGCTGTATACTCTCAGTCAAAATCCTGAAGTTGCTCCAAATTCGTTACCACTTCATACATTGAAGGTCTGTGTTTGGGGTCTTCCGAGAGGCACTTAAAAGCAAGTTTAGCTGCTGTAACTGCCTTCTTTACACCACACTGCCCTTCAATTCTAGGGTCCATAATCCTCAAAACTCGTCTGTTGCTTACACAAGGCTTTGCCCACTCTACCAAATTTTGTTCTCTCGGAGGCCTCCTCGAATCCAACGCTCGTCTCCCGCATAAAATCTCGAGTAGAACCGCCCCGAAACTATAAACGTCGCTCTTTGACGTCAGATGACCTAATTTCCAAAATCAAATTCAATCCAGTTTAGAAAATTTTATTATAAAATTGAAAGTTTAGAGACTTATTAAAACTGCATTAGGGTACCTGTGGCCATGTATTCGGGAGCTGCGTAGCCATAAGTACCCATGCATCTTGTGGAAACATGACTTTGATTGCCCATTGGCCCGTCCTTGGCCAATCCGAAGTCTGAGATTTTCGCGTCGTAGTTCTGTGATTAGGTTAAAAGAATATTATTAGAGATGAAGGTGGCTAATTAATTTGTAAATTAGTCAACAAATTGAATGATTATTGAAGTGTTTAGAATTTACCGCATCAAGCAGGATGTTTGAGGATTTGAAGTCGCGATGGATGACTTTTTTGGCATGCAAATACGCCAAACCCCTAGCAGCATCCAACCCAATTTTCATACGCAGCTTCCATGAAAGAGGTTGAGACCCAGATCCTCCTGAAATTAGTTTCAATTATATGACATTAGTTTATTCATTCACTATATATTTTAATTATTAAATCAACTTAATAGGATTAATTATTAACATTTTCTTTTTTTTAAGTGGTTGTCGGGTCGAGGGCACTGATAGGAGCCGGAGGTGACGCTGCTATTTGAAGCCAGCCTCACGGGATTCCCTCGACATCTAAGGGCAAACCGACCTGTGCTTTGGCTCAGACAGCTATGTCCAACTCCCAACTTGAAATGGACAGGCCAGTGGATCCCTTCCAAAGCCCGACATACCACGAAGAACCCATCTCTCCAACCACTTTGACGTCTTCACTTGGGTTACAAGCATGCGTTCCCATGCTCGACAATTCTTAACATTTTCTATCTAGGTTTGGAAGTTTAACATAAATTTGATGAATGATAACATCGATTGAGAAGAAAATTAGGGCACAACCATTTTAATATACTACAACTCTTATGTTCTGATATCATGTTAAATTTAAACTAATACAGTAGTGTAAATTTGATCGATTATTCATATTCATCCTAGCAAGATGAGAATGCAAATAACGTATGGAAAGAATTTAGGACTCACTTCCAAAAAGATGATTGTCCAAACTGCCTCGCGACATGAACTCATAGGCGAGAAGTTGGTCGTCGTTCTCCAAGCAATAACCGACCAATTTCACCAAATTAGGATGATGCAACTGTCCCAAATAGTTGATTTCCGCCTATAATAAATTTCCACGATATCCTTACGTTAGCAACAATGTGACTGACAGTTTTATAATTTTCGAATTAGGATAGAGAGAGATGAGATACTGACCAACCATTCAGTGTGGCCTTGCATGGCATCTTGATTGTGTCTTTTGACAGCAATAGCGAAGCCGGTGCCGGACTTGGTGGCGGTGAGAGATTGGTCGTCGATCCAGCCCTTGAAAACACTCCCAAAGCCACCCTCACCCACCATGCTCCGTTGACGGAAATTCCCAGTGGCCTTTTTCAGCTCATTAAAACAAAATCTCTTGAGATTAGGGGACTGCAAGATCTCCTTCTCCGTTCTTGGACTTGGATGAACCGACGCCGATGAGATCGAACCGGTCGATTCATGAGACGAACCGCTTCCATTTTGCATCGCAACACTAACACAAGACCCCATCTTTGATCTCAGCTGGTTTATGAGAAAAGAAAGTGACAAAAGAGAATTATATATACAAATTAAAAAACAGTGGCTAAAACATGGGTTGACTTAAGTCGGCCAGATACGCTATAAAATCTTTAAGGTGGAAAGAAAGAACAAGGAAACACAAAAATATTATTTAACGACGTGGAAATTCTATGGCGTGTATAATATAAGAATTACTCGGCGTTACAAAAATTGCCACGTGGGTCGGTCACAAATTAGCAACTTTTAATTATTTAGGTTTGTTCCAGGAAGAACAAGCTTCACAAAGTAGTATGAATGGGTTTCTTTTATTTATTTATTTTGCTTTCGGTGAAATCTTAATACACTGGGATATGGTTCATGATTTTATAATAATCTTATCATTTTTGTTTTAGTGATATTATACCTAATTATTTGTGGACTTATTTATATTATCCATTCTATTTTCATTTTAATTCTCTGGAAATTTGAAGAATTAATGAATTTAATTTTGTGTAAGTCCAAAAGGGCTGGGATATGGATGATCTAATCTTAAAGTTTTTTGTGAAAGTGTTTCATAATAATGGATATGTGAGTAAAGTCCATCCCATTTAGGATAATGCCTTCCCTTTTTCCAATTTGCCAATCACCATCATTCCGACTTCCAAAGTTGGAATCTTATCATTTTTTTCAATTTTCAGAAGAAAAAAAAAAAAAAAAAAATGCAACTTTTTCCCTCAATTTATGGGAGATATTAAAAAAATCTTTCAAAAATATATACTCATTATCCAATTTTAAACCTTAAAAAAAAAATATACATTTATATGAGATATTAAAAAAACCTTTAAAAAATACAAAAAGGGTATAAAAAACCTATTTATAAATTTATAATATGTGTTGTGATGAGTTTTTAAATTCAAACTCGTATTTAATTTTTTTTTTTTTTTTTTAAGTACAATAAATATGAGAATTGAAGATTTTAACTTCTGAACTTAAAAGAATGAATACAAATTTCAATTTTTTGAGGTGAAATTATCGGCTAGGGCCAAAAGCCCAATAAAGTGTCCAAGGGCCCAAAACCCACTGAAAACTCGAAGGCCCAATGCCCAAAAGTTCATTTCCAAGATGCCAAAGCCTAAGGTGGATAAGGTCGATCCCCACGGGATCGGCTCGACCTTGAAGAAGCCAACCCCTCTGGGAGTCGACCAAAGGTAAATAAAGTCAACATCCATAGGGGTCGGGGTCAACCTTGAAGGAGTCGACCCATATAAGAGTCGGCCAAAACAAGACTCAGCCATAGGGGCCAACTCGACCATGAAAGAGGGGGTCGACCAAAGCAAATAGGGTTGATCCCCCATAAGGGTCGACTCGACCGTGAAGGAGCTGACCCCTACAAGAAAGTCAATCAAAGAAAGCAAGGTCGATCTCCATAGGAGAGTTGGCTCGGCCTTGAACGAGTTGACTCCTATGGAGGTCGACCAAAGCCTATAAGACCAACTCCATAGGTGTCGACCTGACCTTAAGAAAAGTCGGACAAAAAAGATAAGCATATACCATAAAGGGTTAGACAAGATACGAAGAAAGCTATGACCATTCATGCTTCGAAAAAGTCAACTCCACAAAGGTCAGAGCAACATCTAGTAAAAGTCTACGGAACCACTCCTTTGAGAAAGACGTTACAGATACAACCTGAGCTTCATTAAAAGAAAATTTATGTTACATTATGATATACTATAAATAGAGAGGAATAACAAAAAAAAAAGGCACATCCAAATACATTTACAAATCTATTGTTTAGATACTCTCAAGTCACTCATTAACTTGATCGTTGGAGTATCTATGGCTTAGCACCACACCGATGCTAGATCATTCAGTCTTGTTTATTTTTGTAGATTTGTATTCGTTCTCCCAAATACAATTTCACCAATTGATACTATTTCTTAACATAACATTAATAATTGTTGGAATTAGGCTCGCAGCTCACATTTTAATCTTAATTAGAAATAGATTGCTTTTAATTTGTTATTTATTATTTTTTTTTTTTCTTTTTGAAGTAATAACTATTCCAAAGTTATTATATTGGTCTTTAATTATTTGTTAGGTCCAAATATCTTAGAATTACTAGTGGGAGAACTTGTGTTTGAAGAGAGAGATTAGAGAAAAGTGACGAGAAGAAGAAAAAAAGTTAGATTGAAAAAGTGTTGATTATCTAAAAATACAAAAAGTTAGATTGAAAAAGTGTTGATTATCTAAAAATACATCTTTCTAACTTTTTCGTATGAAAAACATTTTAAGGTTTTTTTTGGTGCATAAAAACTTAAAGTATAAATTTTCACCTTTTTGAAAAACATCGTTTCATTCTAAAACACACACATACTTTATAAGTAGTGTTACGGGCTACATGAGGTCAACCGTTGACGTCACGATCCGCTTCTCTAAGAAGTCGAGACCACGACACTTTTCACGATCGGGGCCGACTCCAACCGCTGACGTCACGACCCATTTCCCTAGGAAGTCGAGGCCACGACACCAGCACCAGATACCTCAACAACCTAGGTCCGACTCCAGGACTCCACGGATCCGAGGCTACCCAACCATCCGAGAATTCGCTGTTGCCAGACTACCTCTCGATCAACGTGGAGAATGACTGACAAGACATTCATGACTCACCTGACCAGACGACGGTACAACAACGCCCTCAACTCTCTCGAGAATTGGGGGACGACGACTGACATCATGAGAAAGGGTACGGACAGGCTTCGACCGTCCACACCACCTCACCCGCGGGGCAGAACCTTCATGATGACGAGCGGGGCAGAACCGCTAGGAGAAACCCCCGTACACCGTCTATAATACCCCTCTCATTTAGGGACGAGAAGGTAACGTAATACCGCGTAACTCGACGCGACACTTACACACCATATCTCCTACTTATGTTCAGTACACCATCTGACTTAAGCATCGAAGCCCCTGTGGTCCAGTCCCACACCGGTGCAAGTTCTTCTTCTTCCCTTGTGTAGATTCGTCTCCACCCGGAGACGACGGAGCACGCTGGAACGCGACAGAAAAAGGGAAGGTTCAGAATCTTGCGCCAACAAAGTAGTGTCTTTTAACCATTTAAAGGAGTCTCATCATATATTCCCCTACTTCTAACAAGTAGTGTCTTTTAACAAAATTATATTTCATGTTTTCAAATATGTGTTTGATAAGAGATTTAGAAATTGGACCTCAATTAAACTAATTCTTCAAGATGTGTTTAATTTTTTTTTCATAAACCTATAAAATTAGTTGTAATCACCAATTAAATATTAAGTTGAATACAAATTATTATTAATTAATTTATGAATATATTTCATGTTATAAATTTTGTATCATTATTATTTTATGATATCATATAGTTTCTTATATTACATTATACATATTTTAATTTAACGAGAATGAATTGAGTTTATAATCTAAAATATTATATTTATTAAAAAAATTATCTTTTAAAATATAATTCTACATTTTAAAATTTTAAATACAAAATTTGAATATACACAGAAAAAAAATCTTTTTAAAATTTAAAATGCATACCAAACTCATATTTCTATGCTTAGTAAATCTAAAAAGATATAAAAGAAGCCAGATTCTCTCCTAAACCCTTATGAATTAGAGGAATTAATCAAAGAAATGCCTTTTTCTTTTTTACATAGGTAGATTTGACCCATTGATATCTTATTAATATCTCACTTTTTAATGTTAAAAACAGGTTGGCTAAGTGATAATCATCATTAATTTGCACAACCACAGTTCCCTTTTATAGTTTTCAAAAACACATTCATTCATGAACCCATAACAAAATTAAAGTAAATTATGTGCAGATTGGATTTGGTAAAATCCTTTATTATTATAGATTATTAAATAAGCGAAGATAATATTGGAATTAGGAACTTCCAACAATCTTAATTGCCTCCATTAGAATCCTCCTCTAGCAACTAACTTTCTCTTAAAAAAAAAAAAAAATTATTTGAACAATAATTCACATATACTTCTTTTCGTTGGTTCAAATTTTCATACCACATATTTATTGTACTTGTATTAAAATAAATATATATTATAATTTTATTAGATTTTAGTAAGTAGAAAAATTTATTGTACTTGTATTAAAATAAATATATATATTATAATTTTATTAGATTTTAGTAAGTAGAAAAAAAAAACTATCTCTGAAGAGAAGAAAGTGGAGTCCGACTAAAATAGAGAAGAGAAGAAGAAATGTTAAGGTGAGAAATTTATTTTTAAAAAGTGAAAAATAAGTCATATATTTATAAATTATTTGTGGTTATTTAAATTAATCACATCTTTTATATAAGGTAGAGTTAAAAGAGATTATTATCAAGAACATAGTTGGAATCACATGTATGACTAATGAAAAAAAAACGATTAAAAGACAATCAGTAAAGAATTGTCACGTTTGTAAGGATTTTTTTTATATTAATAGTGTAGTTTAATAAAATAATTACACAAATAGAGTAAGTTTGAAAGTATTTACAAAATTAGGGTACCTAAATCGTGTATCATGGACACGATTTCCAGTAATCGTGTCCAATGTACACGATTTAGGGGGTAATTCGTGTACCATGGACACGAGTTTTATAAATATCGTGTACCATGCACCAAACTCGTGTACATGATACACGAGTTCCAACTACCGAGCTGCTGCCATATAAGCGTCCACGTGGTTGGCATGTCGCCGATATCGTGTCCAATGTAGACGAGTTACCTAATAACTCGTGTCCATGGTACACGAGTTACCCCATAATTCGTGTATCATGAACACGATTTCTCGAACTCGTGTCCATGGTACACGATTTAGGTACCCTAGTTTTGTAAATACTTGCTCTATTTCTATAATAACTTTATTAAACTACATTATTAATATAAAAAATCCAGCTATATTCCTAATTTCCAAATCCGAACCAAATTTATAAATTATAAGTATAATTTGTGCCTTTAATTTATTTAGTAAAGTTGGTCTTAAACTGCTTTTAAAAAATAAAAAAGAAATAGTTGGTCTTAAACTTAAAGTATAATTTGTGGGAGGCAAGTGAGAAGACAATATAATTACAATCAAATATTTAATTATTTTGAAGTTACTTCACCAATTATCTTTGAGGTTTGTGCAGATCGACCACCTCAGAAAATTTTAAAAGTCCCATTTTTTTTCTTTTTCTTTTGTGAAGAAGATTATCGTGTCTTGACTCTTGAGTTTTATGCATGGAAATGGGCTTTTATTTTTTTTTATTTTTTTTTTATTTTTTTTTCTTTTTTCTTTTTTCTTTTTTTAGCAAATAGCATCCAAAAAAAAAAGCTTGTTCGATGAGAAACAGTTATGATAACTTATACAAAGCTTTTTCATAAAAAATAGGAAATGGCAGAAATATGAGAATTGTGGCCCCACAATAATTATTATTCGTTTTTGCAATTTGAAATTTTAATAAATTCTTAGCATCTTTGTTTTATGTTTTCGCGTTTAATAGACATCTGATTTGTCAGACCGAACATAATTCAATTGAAATAAAGTTGTGCCTTAAATTAAAAGACAATGAAATTAATCTCCACATTAATCAAAATACTTTTAAAAAAAAATAGACGTCTCAAAACTTTTTTATATTCGGCTATTAAAATAGTATAAATTCTTAAAAACATCACAATTTCTTTTTCCAATATATCTAGATTTTTTAATTTAAAATTTTAAAAGGTAAAATTATACTAAATAGAATAAAAAAAAATTAATAAATATAATATATCATGTTATTATTTTTTTTAAATCAAAATATGTATAATATAATATATTATAAATTGATATTGCTCCTGACTTCATGAAAGGTAGTACATGTAACGTGTGAATTACCGCTAATCTAAACTTTCATTAAAAAAAAAAAATTATGCAATAAATCACCAATCAATACATGGAAAATGGACATATAAGATGATAATCCTATATCATACTCATACCACAATATTCTTGAAATTACGAACATAAATTATCAATCAATATGTGGAAAAAAAACATAATAAAAATTATGCAATAAATCACCAATCAATACATGGAAAATGGACATATAAGATGATAATCCTATATCATACTCATACCACAATATTCGAACATAAATTATCAATCAATATGTGGAAAAAAAACATAATAAAAATTATGTAATAAATCACCAATCAATACATGGAAAATGGACATATAAGATGATAATCCTATATCATACTCATACCACAATATTCTTGAAATTACGAACATAAATTACCAATCAATATGTGGAAAAAAAACATAATAATCTTATGTCATATCACAATATTCATTTTTTTTCAATTTCTATTATACAACCACCATTTTTCTAATAGAACATAACCAAAGTTTTTATTTTCTGAAAATATTATTTAAGAGAGAGAAAATTTGAACTTACCACTCATAATAAATGGTATAATAAAAAACATTACAATGAATTCTTTATAATAATAATAATTAATGACAGGGTGACCCAACTATATCTTATAAATATTATGAAAAAGGTGATTCTTGATTATGAATTTGGTTATACGAAGAGATTGAGTAATCTTTCTTTTTTGATAATATTTGGGTGCATATCTTGATTATAACACCATGTGTACCTTAAATTGTTATTTTATAGTTTGTTATTGAAAAATTGAGTTACTTGGTCGGCGACCATTAGCTCATTTTGTCCATTCTATAGACATTTTTAAAAATTGAGTCAAACCATAGAAAATAATGGAGCAATGGGATGAGTCTTGAGAGGAACATGCCTAACAGACAACCTAATATATTATTTGTGTGTACATACATTTGGATTGTTTTTTTTTTCATACTACATGTTTACTAATTTAATTTGAGTCTTCAAGCTTTTGTCTTTTTGGGTCGTTTTGGCTAAACATTTATAACTTCATATTAGATTGTTTGTGTATTTAACAATAATGATTTTGGTATGGTATAATTATACTGTTTAAGTATTTTGTATGTTGTAAGCAGCTTATATAAAGAAGAACGTACCTACTTATAATATTGATTAGGGGCGTTTATATAATGTTTAGGGTTTATATGCAAACTTAGCTTGCAAATACATGTAAAAAAAATGTGTTAGACTAATAACACAACGTATATTTATATCGATCATTATCACGATCTGTCTTCTTTGATCGCGCGACGACATGATATACACGCATACATGGCCAGTCTTACAGGGAATTAACTTTAGTCCCAATACACTTTTCGCTCAACTCTTTGTGGTGTCATCGGACTTACACTACAACAAATAATGGCTTTATCGGACTTACACTACAACAAATAATTGCCGACGTCTAAGGGACCGCGTCGGTAAATATAACTTTTACCGACGCGGTCGAACATTGCGTCGGCAAATGCAACTATTACCGACGCGGTCAAACTTCGCGTCGGCAAATGTAATCAATTGCCCACGCGGTCCATAACCCCGTCGGCAATTGCCGATCTTTACCGACGCACTTTTGGACCGCGTCGGTAAATATAACTATTACCGACGCGGTCAAACTTTGCGTCGGTAATAGTTACTACGGCAAATGTAATCAATTGCCCACACGGTCCTTAACCCCGTCGACAATTACCGACCTTTACCGACGCCTTTTTGGACTGCGTCGGTAAATATTAATAATGAATAATTAATTATGTAAATATACCGACGCGGTCCATAAAGGCGTCGGTACATAATGACAATTGCCGACGCGGTAAAGAACGGCGTCGGTAAATAAGGCTTTTGCCGACGCGTTTGAAAACGCGTCGGTAACGGTCTGAAAATAAAAAAACCCTGTGCCCCGATTTCTTCTTCTTCATTTGTTCTCTGTCTTCTTCTTCATTTTTCTCTGCCCTAAGCCCCCAAAAATCGCCCCCCCTCCACAAATCGCCCCCTCTCCCTCAAATGAAAGCGTCGCGCCCTTCGGCGCCGGCTCCTCCCTCATTTCCACAATACCGCTGTCGTCGTCTCCTCCGTCTCTCCATTACCGCCTCCGCCGTCTCCTCCCTCTTTTTCACTACCCGTCGGCGCCGTCTACTTTTTTTGTTCTCCTACGAGTGTTTGTCTTCTCTCAAATACGGTATTCCCTCGATATACATTTTTTTTGTTCTTTCCTAGATGTGTTCTTCAATGATTATTTCCCTTTTCTAATGCTATTTCAATTAAGTTGTTGTTAGGGTTTACTTTTTAGGGCTTAATTTGTGAATGCTAGCTACAAAATGTTAAACTAGCTAATCTTAGTTTTACTTATGATTATTCTGTTTGGGAACTTACAAACAAGTTTTTGGTCAAATGAGTTGTGTATCTAATAGTTGTTTAACTGAATATCAAGTTTTTGATAATTCTCTCATGGGTCCGAGGAGTTTATGCTTACAACAACCGAATTACTTGTTCGAATTGTCTAAGATGTTAGGGATATTATAGTTTTTGTTACCTCTTCATGATCGCTCTAGTTTATATCATTACTATAAAGTGAGTGTCTTATTACGGTCTTGGTCCAAGTGAGATGAGTTCTGATTTGTTCTTGATTAATTTTGTTGATTGAGAAGAACTTCAAATGTTTATGAAGAAGAACTTGAAGGGAAGAAGAACTTGAAATTAAGAAGAACTTGAAATGAAGAGGATACAATTTAGGGATTTGATTATGAGTTTGATATTTTTTTTTTAATGTTTAGGATTTGATTATGAGATTGATATTGATATTAAGAAGAACTACTTGATACACAGATAACTAAGATGGTGTTGGGCACTCAATCATGATACGTTAAAGGAATGAGTTCAGGACCATAAACATCAAACGAGGTATGAACTATCTCCCTCCCGTAATAAAACCGAATAGATTTTGCTATCCTGCAGCTATGGTAGCAAAATATTGTATGGATTAAGTTTGTGGTTAGTAGGTCGAGTACATTTAGGTAAACTTTGTGGTGTTGATCTATGACTATGAGATATATTAGGTTGAGTACATTTCATATTTGTATGCAATATGAATGATTAGTTCGGAGTTTAAAAGTATTATTTGTTGTGAGTTTATGGAGAGGGTCATGGGAGACTTACGATAGGCTGGATTTATGTTTAAGTGAATTTTTGTGCACTTTATAAAATTTTGTAAAGTTTGTGGTTAGTAGGTCGAGTACATTTAGGTAAAGTTTGGTTAGTAAGTGAGTTTTTGTAATTGCCTTTTGCAGAAGGATTCAACAATTGAGAGGTACTCTTATTGCTTAAGCATTTTGAGCTTGTTTTTATTTATTTTTTATTTTTTTGTAGAGAACTATAGCTCTAGCTGAATGTACATGAATTGAAAGAGTGGTTGTTGTGATGAGATTTAAGTTTTAGCTAATTTGGTTAGGTTTAAAAAGGATTTTAAAACTTGGTTTTGAAAATGGAAGGTTTCGTTTTGAAAATGGAAGAATTATTGATAAGTTTAGATAATTTGGTATGTTTAAAGGATTTTAATATTTCGTTTTGAAAATGGATGAAATGTTGAGAAGTTTAGATAATTTGGTTATGTTCAAGGGATTTTAATACTTACTAGTTAAGTTTTGATGTAATTATGTTCATGTTTTCGCTTTAGTTTGAGTTTGTGAAGTTGAAAGGTTTTGTTGGAGAGTGATTGAGTGACGGAACGACGGGTTAATGAATGAAATGTTTTCGTTTTAAAAATGGAAGAATTGTTGATAAGTTTAGATACTTTGGTTATGTTAAGGGATTTTAATACTTACAAGTTTTGATAAGATAGTTAAGTTTTGATGTAATTATGTTCATGTTTTCGATAAATTTATAAGTTGCTTTGTTTTTCTTAGTTCAATGAACTTTGTATTCTTTTTCATGATAAGATTGTTATTGGTTTGATTTTTTTAGGTGTTTTGGAACGGAGTCCATGTAACAAAGGCTACTTTCCAAGATTATGATGATATAAAGCGGCCAAGCATGAAGTTTTATTCTTACCTTACTTAGGTTTTTTTTTTAAAAAAATTGTCAATATTTGTGTTGTACTTCTTATTTTAATGAAACCTTAAACTTTATACAAAGGAATGAATTGTGAGAACATAAATTTGATTCAATAAATTGTGTTTTCCATTATTATTGCATACACAATTGTTTATAGGTAGCAAAAATTGGATTATAATGAAATTGAAATAGAATAATTGAGATTTTTATTTTTATTTTAAAAAAAAAGAGATTTACCGACGCTAACAAAAACGAGCGTCGGTAAAGAGTACTTTTGCCGACGCCATTAATTTGACGTCGGCAAAAGTGGCACTTTCCCATTTCGTCGGTAAAGGTATTTTTTTGCCGACGACGCGTAGTGGCGTCGGCAAAAATCATCTTTCTCGACGCATGCAATGGCGTCGGCAAAAGTAATTTTCCCGACGCGGTGTGTTTTGACGTCGGGAAAGGCTTTCCCGACGCAGATATGCCGACGATCCTCCCGACGAAATTATTTCCGTCGGGAATGTCTTTGCCGACGCGTTTGTAGACTTTTTCCGACGTTTTTGTGCGTCGGTAAAACCCTATATTCTTGTAGTGTTAGGCGAGGTTCTCTCGTCCTGAACTAAGTTTTGCTCAAGCACAAACTAAGAATCGCTCAATCATGCACGTCGTCTGTACGCGCATTTCACTCGCTTGCGACTCAAGTCGACTTGCCTCTATTCTAGGACAAGTCCTAAGGCTCGACCCTTTCTCTCCGGCCACCAGGTCAAGGTCTTCTTGACACACCGTCACATCTCTCATTCCATCGCTTTGTCATCTCAAGGATGTCGCTCATGCATCGGGACAACATATGTCCTCGTTGTTCGCTCGGACGCCCTTCCGACTAGCCAGCCCACAAGACTTAACTTCCATCTCGGAACTTCCTGAACCCATAGGGCATAACGGTCCCTAAAGGGTCTATATGACGCAACCTCGATCTAGCCCGCAGACTGAGCCCAATATCGGACACATGTGTCGTCTGATACTGTCCATTAGATTCCAGTCTAAGAAAGTGTAACACCCCGTATCCTATTTTACCGCATTGAATCGTTATTTCAGATTTAGAACTTATTTAAAGTAATATTTTAAAATACAAAAAAAAAATAATAAATAAAGGAACTGAAGTGGTGGGAAAGAAATAAATTTCTTTTTTAAGTAATAATATTAATAACAATAATATTATAAAAATCATTTTATAATATTAATATTAATATTATTAAACTTATCTTTAGGGTTAAAGTTTCTTCATTTGTTTTTCTCCATACGTGTTCACCGTGAGCATTCCCATTTCCCTTTTTGTTTACACTTTGTCGCTGAAGTAAAAATTGGCCATCGTTCGTAAAATTGGTCATCTTCGTTTGATCCACGCCCAACCCTCATCGTCAATCGATTCCTCCACCATCGTCACACGAATCCAACCAACACCTGTTCATCGACATCGGCACTTCAGCGCGGCGGTCTGAGGTTTTGCGCGACAGCAATCCACGATAAGGGGTCGATCGGCGAAGGTTGGGTAATTCTCATTTTGACAACGCTCAATAGATAACAATCCGTTTTGGAACCTTTAGACTTTATTTCAAGATTTCAGATTTTTCATAACTTGTAAAAGCCTCTTTGTTTCAGTGTCGAAAACGGTCTGGGATTGAAATTTAATTTAGTGTAGGAGTGACGTCAAGCAGGGATGGAAAGCCTTTGGCTTGGTGGGAAAGTTTGTTTGTTTGTTTGTTACTGTATTATATGTATGTTTGTTTCTGGTTGTTCTGGATGAGTGATGTTGTGGAAATTCATATGTGTATTGTTTCTCATTCTTGGAATTAATTTATAAGTTGGAACTGTCCATATTTTCTTGGTGAATGCTTCAGGATATGGTGTAGTTGGTTTGTTTGACTATTGATTGGGTCAACGAACTTATTGTCATGTCATTATAGGATATTCAGCTAGGGGGTCTCATGCATAATGGTGAATGATTCATGTTTTAATGTAGAAGTTGTGGCAATTATCCATCCATGTATGCTGATGTACTATGACTAGGAGCTAGGTGGGTGGATCTTGGCTCCACAGACTGGGGGTCAGTTACCATCTGTTGGGGTAGAGGTCCACGTTTTAAAAAAAAAACCCACCTACGTTCTACCAGTGAGCTGACAAACTTAATGCAGTTTGTGTACATCTCAGAATGAGGGGTGAGACTTGGCTCCGCTGATTGGGAGCCAACTACCATCAGCTGGGGTAGAGTCTCTCAAGTTGCCCGCTTAAGCGCCACCAGTTAGTTGGTATAGTTTTGATGGGTTAATTGTCCACAGGTTGATTTGAAAGTTTTGACAGGAAATAAAGGCCCCACATGATTAAACTATTTAGTGCATGTTTTGCTTGTGTATGCATGTCTATCCCATTTGGGGTTACTTACTGAGTAATTTTATACTCATCCTTTTCCAATTAATATCTTTCAGGAAATGGCAAAAACGTACAAGGCTAGTGACGAGATCGTTTGCTGTTTGTGCCATGGGTCATTGTCAGCATGGCTTCCGCATATTTGATATTTAAGTTTTAATGTTTTATTCTAGGTTATGCTATGAAATAATTTTAAAGCATAAGAGTTTTATTTGATGTTTTTCAATATTTTAAATGGGATCCCAAATTATTATATTTTAGTTTATTTAAATGGAATATTTATTTCTATATTTTTTTTATCAAGAGTTTTTTTTTAAATGTTAACAACATGCATTTAGTAGCGTCCCTTAGTAGTTTAAGTTAGGAAAAGTCGGGTCGTTACAGAAAGACACCCAAGACTACTAGACTTACATACGCTCGCCCACGCCATGACACACATATGTGCCACAGGGTAGGTCACTTAAGCCCTAAGGCCCAGAGATGGTGGGGAGCTTGACACCAAGGTTCCCCATATACTACATTTTCAGTCATTTTCAATCTTTCACCTTTGCATATGAATTTGGCGAATCATCATATGCCAAATTGGCTCATGAATGCTGGATTTCCAGTAGACTGTGTGTTGTCGGAAGAGACAGACAAAAGAGAAACCCATGACACATTGTTGGGAGTGCGACCAAAGTCTGGTTAGAAGAGGGGAAGATCATTGGTATATAAGTGGAGGGACTACTCAAAAACAAAATAAGGAGAGTTTAGCCCAAAATAGACAATATCATACCAATGTGGAGATATATGAAGTTATCGTTGTCTCTAACCATCATAGCATGTTCTAGGCCTTCTAGCCAATTAATGATCTTTATAAGAAGGGGTTGGAAGACTACCACATTATACATCTATTTATTTGAATTACAACCAAATATATGCAGTACAATTTGAATTATACAATCTAATTTACGTGTTTCCCAATTTAATATAAAATATATTTTTATATCAAAGTTTTTTAATACAAATGTTTTATTAGTATCATTGATATACTCTATAATTATCTATAGAAAAACTTGTATATATTGAGATGAATTTCAACATAATTAAGTGATTAAGACGTTTATATATATAGTTTCAAATTTTTATTGATAAAAAATAAAAAATAGTTCAATTAGCATAAAGTTGTGCACTTGATTAAGAGGTCATAGGCTCAATCCTCGCATTAATTAAATACTTTCGCAAAAAAAAAAAAACTTCCATTGCAATCCATAATTTTATAAAGTTGAAATTATTGGAGGGATTTTGCACCTAAAACCAGGTGGCATCCCTTATATTTATTTGGTATTTAAAAGTAGGATGGTTATATTCTTATTGTTTGACTTACTTTTAATTTGGTCTTACCAATTTTAATTAATTTGATTCTTATGGTTTAGTCAAATTTTATAAATCCATCACACTACACATTATCATATTGAATAGATGACCTTTTTTTTTCTCTTGTTTACTTACATGGGGGACATGTTAAATTAATAAATTGTGTTGGTTAACTATATATTAGGCTTTAGGGTAAGTAAAAAATAAGGAAGAATGAGTGAGTTTTGTTAGCTAACTATATCAAGGACTTTGTTTAAAAAAGTTTGAGTTCAAGTACATTAAGGATTGGTGCTTAGTTAAAAAAGTGAGGGAAAATAAGTGTGTTTTAACTTTAAAATTTAAAATATAAACTAAAATCCAAACTAAAAAGAAGTAGTTGTCCTTGTCCTTATTCTTAGGAATTTAAGAATTTCAATAGTGAGTTTGTAAGTAGAAACTTGTGGCATTGAAAAATGACCATTTTTAATAAACATTAAGAAAAAATGTCAAATATATTTTTTATTTGAAAAATGGTAAATAATAGAATTTAAAATGATGTCTAAAACTAAAATACACCTTTATACTATAAACACTAAATTCTAAACTCTAAAATCTTAAACTTTATCCTACAAATAAGATAAAGATTTGATTTTAAATTTTTAGGATTTGACGAAATATTTTAGTCGAAGATATTATTTTAAATTTTAGTATTTAGCAATTTATCAAATAGAAAATATGTTTGAATTTTTTAAAAAAATGTGAATTAAAAATGGACATTAGGGTAGAAGGGTGGCTTGGGGCATTGTGGAGACGGTGACCCGAATGAATGTGAATCCAGGCCCAGTTGGCCCTTTGGAAACATTCTGAACCTGAAAAGCCCATTCCAAAGAAATGAAGAGGAATATTGTTTGTGTCACCTGTCGGTGTGTTAATTTTAGTGAAAGTACAATCCTACATGCTACAATTTAACTCCTTGTTACAATCATGAAGGGAAAAAGATGGTTCTCAACAAGACCTATGAACTATGACAAACCAGTCTCAAGTTCAAATCTCCTCCTCTATTTTGTCCAAAAAAAAAAAAAAAAAAAAAATCCCTTTTCATGGTTTCTTTTGATTTTTTTCAGTTTTTTTCTTTATTCTTATTCTTTATCCAAATATGCTTTTTTTTAAAAAAAAAAAAAAAAAAAATCAAACCGATTGACCTGTTATGTTTTTCTAGTTGTTAATGGTAAACAATATTTTGATTGTTGGAAACAATTCTTATTAGTAGACTTAACGGAAACAATTTTCTTATTAGTAGACTATAACATAAATTAAATGTTTCATTCAAACGTCTCCAAAAAAAAATTGTCTCATGTTGCATAAAAACTTATGCAAGTCACAAAACATCCCCTAGAAAATAAGAAGAAGAAAAAAAAAACGAAGTAACAAAAGGAAAAAAGAAAAATTATTCAAACCCGAGTTTCAGAACACTGCACCCCAAACACAGGCTTTTGATTCTCAGGTTTCCCAACACTGCACCTCAAACGCCGTTTTCTGATCCCAGGATTCAGATCCCTCACAGACAAACCCCTAGGGTTTTGATTCTCAGGGTTCTAAACCCAAAACAACGCGTCAAACGCCCCCTAAAAGTATTTCTCTTAATGTCAAATTACTAGAAATGACGATTATTAATAAACCATATGAATTAACAAGTTTAAATTTGTATTTTAAAAACTATGACCGACATTGACTATTGTCGATAGTCAGTGACGGAGTAAGAATGGTGGTGGTCGCCGCTGGTGGCCGACCGAAGGTGTCAATCCAAACATTTAGGAAGTCATTCCAAACATACCTTATATTTGTTTTCTAAAAAATATTATCGATCCATGTTCTACAAGTTTTTTTTACTACAATAAATTGGGTAGTAGATTGGAATCTCCGACCTCAAGAAAAGAAGTACATATTAATTACTGTTGAACGAGTAGACTCCTTTAACGTGTTTTATACCTTCCATACTATTTATTCTCTAAAATTTCAAAAATCACAATTTAATTTATATACTTTTAAATTCATACCAATTTAGTTTTTTATTTTTATTATGAGAATTTTTCTAGGGGACAATTATTTCTTATATAGTTATAAAACATACCTTGGTTCCTAATTAATTTGTCGATTTACCATATATAAGAACTTCGTTAAATCTTAACAATATTTTATGGAAAAGTGATTGAATCATTACAAAATTTAAATTACAAAGATTAAATTGTTATGTGTTAAACTTTAAAGATTTTATTGATACAAATTTAAAAGCTAGAACGAAATCAAATAATTACATATTAAAAAAGATGTAATATTTATGTAATATATGGACTAAAATGTATTTTTTAACCAATACTTTTTAGAATAGTAGATCATAAATATATTTAAAAGGTGTTTGAGGTACCAACTTGAAATTGAGTGGATTGAGTTAGTATAACATCGTCGATGTTTTTACTCACCGACTATTATAACTCACAGTCAATAAAATAATACACTAACTTCAATAGTATTTACTATTCACATACTATTATAATTATAAACTTTTTTTTTTTGCAACGGTATTTTAATTAAAGCGAGGATTGAACCCATGACCTTTTAGTCACCGGCACAACCTTATGCCAATTGAGCTATGCTCGGTTTGGCAATAATTATAAACTTACAACAACTTAAAATGAGAAAAATCTCTTCGCTAATGGATAAAATGGTTATTTAAAAAGTATATAATTTTATTTCTTGCAAATATATTTAATTAAAGTGAGGATTGAACTCATGACCTCTTAGTCAATAGCACAACCTTATGTCAATTGAGTAAACATAATACGATAAAAATTATGGCTAGTTTGGGGGAATCAAAATGCTGCAAACCATACATAAATGGTTAGAATTGATATATTGTTTAGATTAATTAAGGTGATGCAAAAATTATTGGTTTACATAGTTTTTTCTCCTTCTAGTTTTCTTTGGGGATCAGATTCCTTTGTGTAGTTGTGTTGTGGTGATTGTTACTTTGTGTGCAATAATTAGATTCCCTTGTTGAATGGCCATACAAAAATATGGTGTTAATTAGTTTTTTAGCTAATTAATGTCTTTGTTCATATTCCCCCAACACTCTGCCAACTTTTTAAATCATCTTCTCTCTCTAATCTCTTTTAATTTAATCAATTTCCATTGCTTCATTTTATATATTCCTTCCTTCCCAATTATTATGTTCAATCCTCTTTTTCCATTGCCAACCTCACTTTAGGATTCCTTTTCATTTTATTACTTACTTTTCTATGTTACTTTAAAACATTATTCTTTTATGTGGAGGTTGGATTGGATCATAGAAACTAGGTTAAAGTCCTCAATTTTGGAACTCTATGTATTTTTAAAGGTGGTCCGGTACAAATGATTGAATAAATATGTCATATATAAATTTTCTAATAATTATTTTTGACAATATGGAGAAGGAGAATTCGAACATGAGACCTCTTGCTCATAATTCATACAATATGTCAGTTGAACTATGTTCTTGTTCGAACCTTCTAATGACTTATGTCGTCTCTTTAGTCTGCAATTTGTAATTTTTCTCAATTCGTAATACAATTGTCTCTTTTTTCTATCTGTGAACGTAACTAACACAACGTTAATGAACTACGTAAACCCTATGTGGATTCTTGTTTTATTCTTTGTTGTTTGAATTATGTCATAATATTAGTGTATGTCGTTAGTATATGGTTAAATTTTTTAAAAAATAATTATTATCAATCAACCTTTTCTCTACCAATTTTGATAACATATTCACGTAATGCTCTTTCTTTGATCGATATTTTGTAAAATTAGAGAAAAAAATCAATTGTTGCTTCTTTTTTTCATTGAGCTTTTTAATGCAGGACCCTCGTAGAATATGCAAAAACCATGAAGAAGTAAAGAAAGATGAGCATACAGAAATGTTGTATAAATTTGAAACATACATGGAAGGAAAAAGTGAAAAAGAAAAAAAGAAATATTTGAAAAAAGAAATTAAATAATGGTCCCAATTTTAGGGGTTAAAAAGAGCACGTGTCACCGCACCACCTCCAATTGATTGCTGATCTGTACGTGGCTGGCTGGTCCACGGTGCCACCGCTTCGGCGGCTGGCGCTCCTCCACTCCTCCCTCTTAATATTAAATTCTAAAAAGTTAATACAAATCATGTGCTTTGCGTGTTTATCTTCTTTTATCCTAAACTATATATATATATATATATATATTTCTTCTACCTCTTTACTTTAAAATCAGATCCGTTACCGCTCAACTCAACTTTTTATTTAATTGGTTAACAACAGTATAGCTCAACGGCATAAGAGATCATGAGATCTTAGGTTCAATTCGTTACTTCTTGTAAAAAAAAAAAAAAAAAAATCTTTAATCTAATTTTTTTTTAACATAATAATCCAACTTTTGAATCTAAGAAGATAAGTGCAGATGAATTATCGTTGAACTAAACTCATTTTGACTTTTTTTAATTTAGTTTATATATTTTTAATATGCAAATAAAAATAGTTGAGCGTGAAATTTAAATTACTACTAAAAAGAAATTGTAAGTTTAAATTTTCGCAAAATATATACAACCTTTCGACTTTATAATTCTTAGACAAAATATTGTAGCTTTTACATTATATTTAACTTCTATAATATTCATCTAATTTTAACAAGAATTTGAAGCATTGATATGTATTATCTTCTCAAGTTAAATGTTTAAATCTTCAAACCTTATTTAATGGTATTAAAACTAAAATTTTAATTTTTTTTTTTTAAAAAACTATTTTTAATGAAAATTATCTTACACAAATAAGTATTAATGCACATATTCAACTTTTGATTTTTTTTTTTTTTTTTTTTTTTTTTTTTTTTTTTTTTTTTTTTGCATATTTTAGTTAAAACTTAAAATCATGTATTTTTGAATTATATAGAAATACCTTATTCATTAATAATTATCAAACAAAAGCGTATTATAAAATAAAATTGCAACATTTATTCAAATTTAAGGTAAAATATTGAAACATTTATCAAAATATTATATAATCAAATTTGATGAAATAAAAAGAATTTAGAGTCAAAATTTGCCAAATTCAAGGATAATTATTTATAATTAATATTGTGAGTAGTTAAATCACGTTACACGCAATTGAGCTAATCTCGTGAATAAATTGCCTCTTTTCTAAGTTATGCCTGCAACTTATAGAATTTGTCATTGATTTTTGTATTAAAAATAACACATTTGCTATCATCCTTAATTATTTTTTAAAAAGTTACGTGCTTATAGAATCATATACGGGACATATATAAATTAAGTAAATTATTTAAAGACGATAGAAAGGAAAAGGAAAAATATTCTAAGGTAATTTTATGACACGTGGATTTAAATACATATTATTACATCTAATCTAATAGATTAATTAGATCGTCCCAATTTGATTGTGACTTGGTCTCCAAGTGTAGATATGTGGGAAATGACTATTTTACCCTTTGCAGCCGATTACGTTTGGTGGTGATTAGGTGGCGATTGGCGAAGGCTTTATTGTGTTTAATATATCAATTAAGTATCCCATATTTTGTGCTTCTATTATTTAATACAGAAAAAAAATAGAAAATGACATTCTATTATTTTGCTTCATAATTATTTGTGGGAATATCTTGTTGAAAATTGAAAAAATCAAACTACACAAAAGTATATTAATCTTAGTCAAATTTAACGAGGTATGATTATAATTTATACGCCTATTGAAATTTTAATATTATTTTTTGAAAATGATTTATTATTTAATTTTACAATATAAAGTGGTTAAAATTGATTTTTCTTTTCCATTTAAAAATATTTACTCAATAATTTGTTTCGAGAGAAAATAAAAAAAAACAATTAAAAAAATAGAGTTGTTTTTCTTTATGTTGAAAATTTGTCCTAAAGTTTACATGCAAGCAAATGACAACTACCATACATCAAGAAGATAAACAAATGATCACTTTTTCTCAAATAAAAACGAAAAGGTAATACTACTATTATGTAATATAAGTTTAACTTTGTTATTGTTTGATTTTGAATAAACAATTAGCAAAGTGAAATAATAATATTGAAGGACATCGAAGATAATAGTTGTTGAGGAACAAGAGAGCTAGAAAGTGAGCATGGTAAATAGTAAATATATACTTCTAAAGTGAATTAAAAATTAATGTAAAGGACGTCGACGATAATAGTTGCTGACTAAATAAGAGAGAGTTAGAAAATCAATAGGTTAATTGTTAAATACGTTATGGGTAAGTTAAATACGCTTTGATATTCATAAAGTGAAATAATAATGTTGAAGAGGACATCGACGGTAGTAGACCATAGAGGCTCTAAAGCTCGTAAAGTGAAGTAGAAATGTTGAAGGTCATCGATGATAGTAGTTGCCGACTAATCAAGACAGCTAGAGAAATCAACATATGGTAATTGTTAAATACACTCTAATACTCATAAAATGAAGTGGTAATGTTGAAGAACATCCGCGATAATAGTTGTTGATTAAACAAGAGAGCTAGAGAATCAGCATGGTAATTTGTTGCGGCATAGGATGATAACACAAACTTGATCCTCACGTTAAAGTACGAAAACCTCACGTAATATTGAGCTATTGACTCGATCTCGAGCTTGATTAAACTTTACAAGTTAGGCTAAACTATTATTTCGCCAACCTACTCAATCTCACTATGTCCTTCATCATATTCCAACTCTTAGATGACCCAACTCGTTAGTTTTTTATGGGTGGTTCGGCTCGTTCAATTTGATTGATCAAAATTCACTCGGAGGTTGTAACCTTCAAATTAATATTTTTTTAAGAAAAAAATCTCTTTTTCTTACCAAGAATCTAACTGCTTTATTTATTATTATTATTCTTTAAAAAAAATAGGAAAGAACAAAAAAAAGAAGGTAAAAGATAAAAGATTTAAAAGTAAAGTACCTGTCTCAAACCGCTTTTTATCCGTTGTTAGGTGAAAACAAAATCCAATAATCCAATTCGTAAAAAAAGAAAAAAGTTAAATTAATTAATGGGTGGAAAAAGAATTAAGTTAATTTCCCGGCTGGATTCAACTGACATTAATTATATCTCCTTATCCACTATTGCGATATTTCCGCGTAATCGAAGAGAACTTACTTGGTCTTCAAGAATATCAACAGGGATATTTTCGTCTTTTTCATATTTCTCCCCGCCTTTATAATTCATTTCATTTCTTTTCTTCGTTCCTTCCGTCCACCGTCCTGTTTGATCCTCTTGGGTTTTGCAGGAAGAAAAAAAATAAATAATAAAAGTTTCTCCTTTTCATCTCTTTGTTTCTTCTTCTCTACCCATTTGGATCATCCGATTTCAAATTTCAAATTTCTTTTCAAAAAACGCCCAATTTCCAATACCCATAATTCATTTCCACAGAATTCAAAACGCCCAAATTCTTTTCTTTTTTCCCCCCTTTTGCGACGACGATGATTTTCGCTAATCGAGAACATGGGTTTGTGCGTTTGTTGTAATCGGAGCGCAGAAGAGACGAAACACAAGGTTTTTTTGGTTTTTTTGCCGTTGAAATGGACTGCCGGATATGCGTTGCGAGTGGGGATTTATGGGTCAAGGTAGGCGGCCGCGTTGGAGGTGGAATTATTGGGGCTCAGATGGGAGGTTTTAGCCATGAGAGCGAGCATGATTTGGCTCTTATGGTCAGCGATTTCTTGGAAAATGGGAGCGGTGGGGCTGACTCTTGGTGTAGCAGCGATAGCGATTCTGGTGTCTCTGATCTTGCTCATCTTGCTGATAAGATTCTGGTAAACTTCTCTCTATTTCAATTTGGTTGATTGAATTTTAGCTTGGTTGTGGAGATATCTTTGCTGAATTATGGATGTAATTATGTTATATGATTCCTCTTTTGGGGAATGTAATTATATGTTTTTGACTTGCTCATTCATATGGTTATGACTTATGATTACCAAATGGGGCTGTTTTATTATACTTCTCCGTGCAATTGAACTTCTCCCTTATATCTTTTTATCTCCATGGATGGAAATTTTGAATGGTTACGTTTTCTTTGTTTAGAAAGAAAGGGCTTTTTTTGCATTCTTCTTTTTCTGCTGGAAATGAGAGTTTTGTTCGTTTCCTTTTTTTGAAATATGACTAATGATTATGAATGTTGAAGTTTCGATTATACTGCCGTTTGGGGTCATGCTGCCAGTGTATTTTTTGGGTTAGAAAACGAGGAAACAAATTTAACCCCCTTCAAATTTTTAAGATTTTTTTTAAACCCATTGTTTAGAGGTGTTTTGATAACCATTTGGTTTTTGAAAATTGTGTTTGTTTTCATCTTTTTCAATAAAATCTTTGAATTCTTAGCGAAATTACAAAAACAAAAATAAGTTTTTGAAAACTTACTTTTTTTTTTTTTTTCTTAGTTTTCAAAAACTTGATTTGAATTTTGAAAACACTATCTAGAAGTAGATAACAAACCTACAAACCAAGAAACCATAAATTAAAGTAGATAACAAACCTACAAACCAAGAAACCATAACTTAAAGTAGATAACAAACCTACGAACCAAGAAAGTAATGATTATAAAATTCATTTTTAAAAATAAAAAATAAAAAACCAAATGAAGATGGGGCCTTAAATTATCTGGGTGCTGTCTTTTGGAGATGGGTTGGGTCTCTTTTTTCCCTTTCTTGGTTTAGTTTGGCTCCTTTTAGGGCTGGTTTTGTTGTATGCCAGCTTTTTTTGTATGGCTCGCTGGTCTCCCTTGTATTCTTTCATTTTCATGTCTGGTTGGCACTACTTTTGTGGGCGTTTATTATTTTTTTCCATTGAAAGTTTGCTTTGGCTGGGGTTTGGTCTTTTTGCTCCGTAGCCTGGATAACATTTTAATTGTTTGATATGGTGGGATTGAGTATTTCTCTGGCTAGTTTTTGTAAGTTCTTTTCGCTGCCTTTGGTGTCCATGATGATGTATGGGCATTGGGAAAGTTCAGACATTAGTTATATTATACCACTTATTCAAGTGCTTTAAAATTGAAGAACGGGTAAAAAATGATTACCTTGGAGCTTAATCTTCTACCCCAGCGGCCTTTCTTTCCTTTGAAGAACATATATCTCTATATCCGATGTTTAATGGACCTGAATTGTTGGATTTTGTTTTATTTGGAAACTGTACATGAATTTCATCTATATAGTTCTGTGATTTAGCACTTTCCTGCATATTGTGTTTGATCAAACCAAGTAGATGATAGATATAAATCAATTAACTTCTTACAATATGTTGTCTGTTTTTGGCAGTTCTATAAAAATCCAGTATCCCAATACGAAAGTGATTTGCTTTCGGTGGTTCATTCGCTTACCTTGTCAATGAATGAGAAGGATCTGAACATTAACAAGTCCGGTCCTTGCAATGCTAGTTGCATCCGGTTTTCTTTGGTAAAGCTACTGAGACTCTCTGGTTATGATGCGGCTGTATGCACAACCAGATGGCAAGGTGCTGGCAAGGTCCCTGGAGGTATCCTTTCACACCCTAAATGATTTACTTTCAAAGATGGAGAATTTTCTGTTGAAATAACGAATAAAAAGAGAAGAACTCAACTTGGAGTTTGTGGGTGTGGCTTAATTACTTTTTTTGGTTGTGTAGATCCATTTTTTAGCATAAGAATAAGCTTCTCTTTCGTAATTTATTCCATCAAAAGTTCTATTCTCTGCTTTTTTAGTAGTGGTTTAGGGTATAATATCTGGGAGTTGGATGCTCTAATTTATGAAGGAATGAGGCTGAAACTTCTCTGCATTCTGGCACCTTTTCTTTATTCGGCATAACGCCTTTTGCTCTTTCATCTACAGGAGATCATGAGTATATCGATGTCGTCAACTACACCTCTGGAAGCTCAGAGAGATTGATTGTCGATATGGACTTCCGAAGCCACTTTGAAATAGCGAGGGCAGTTGAATCATATGATAGGATATTGAACTCGCTTCCGGTGATCTATGTTGGCTCTTTATCCCGGCTTAAGCATTTCCTTCAAATTATGGTTGAAGCCGCAAAGTCCTCGCTTAAGCTAAACTCCATGCCACTTCCTCCATGGAGATCCCTTGCATACTTGCAAGCCAAATGGCAGTCACCATGCCAGAGAATGCTTCATCCAGAAGAACAGCAGCAGTTGGGGAGCAGGGACATTTTAAGCCACAAGCAGTGCAGTGGTCATTTGAAGAGACTTCAGTCAGTACTCCAATCAGAGATTGAATCAGATCGGTTTTTGAGGCCGGTGAACGGTGATAACATTAGGAAAATTAAGTCTGAAAGGCGACGACACTCGTTGTTGAGAGCCATTTGAGATGTACAGATGAGACCGAGAAATTTTGAGGAGACGTCGAACTGTGTACCGCGGCTTTTGATTTGTTTTTGGTTGTTGGGTATGAGTATGAAATAAAAAAGTGTGTGAACCTAGAGATGGTGAGTTTTTTCTTCTTCTGAGGTTCATGCAGCTGCAAAAATATAGAAGAAATAAAAGGGAACAAAAGGTTTTGAATCTGTCTGCTAGTGCAGGCTCCATTTTGAAGCAGAAGCAGAAGCAGAGCAACATAAGTTTTGATGGATGGGAATTATACAATATTATTACAATTACAAGAAAGAAACAACCAAGGACTGGGAGAAACCACTGATTGGTTCTTTATTATTTTTGGGTGCTTCCTTTTTTTTATATATATATATATATTTTTTATACAATAGAATTAGAAAAGATTTTTTCTTTCCTTTTGGCATTTTTTCTCTCCATGCCTGTTGTTTTTGTGGGCGTTGAGAACTCTTCATATATATGTATTTTAATTTATTATTATTTTTTATTTATTGATTACTCTCTCAAATGAAGCTGAACCCATTCTCTTATTGCCATTTTCCCTCTCCTCTCAATTCTATCATTCTATCAATATTTTTACTAATTTCCCAATTCAAATTTTTGAGTTTGAATTATATTTATATCCCATGTTAAGAGTTTGTCTGATTAATTTTTTTGTGATCTTTTCTCTTTTTTTATTTCCTTGAATATTTTTAAAAAAAAATTATTTTCAGAGGTAACTGATAAGATATAATCTTCTTCAATTAAGTTATGTCATTGACATCATTAATTTAATTTCTTAATTAGAATATTTAAAAAAAAAATAATAATAAAAAAAATAATAATAATAAAAAGATATAAATTGCTTTGATTGGAACTTTTAATATAAAAGAGGTATAGAGATGTTTTTATTGACCTATAATAAGTTGTTATGACAATTCTTGCTCTTTTTCTCTCTTTTTTGTTTCATTTAAATAAATAAGTATCTAAAGTTTGTATGGTTTCGATTGATAATTACTTAATTTTTTAAAATTAATCTTATAAATATTTGTCGCTTTTGTTATCCACTTTTAAAAAGTATTTTAATATGCAAATAAAATTTTGAAAACTAAAAGAGGTAGGTTTTAAAAATTATGTTTTGTTTTTGAATTTTGGCCAAAAACAGTTTTTGAAAACAAAAAAATTGTTTAATTTTGAATTTTGAATTTCATATTTTAATATAATATCAGTAATAATATATTGAAAAACCTACTCTGTATATATATTATTGGCACTAAATAAATATTTGATTTTAGAAGAAAACATCTAATGTGAAAATGATTTTTTTTTCTAGTAACTTAGTGTTTGAAAATTATGCTTGTTTTCTTACATTTTTATTTTATTATGATTTCTATATTTTTTAAGAAAATATTTGAATTTTTAGCTAAATTCTAACCCAAAAAAAAAAAAATATATATATATATATATTTTAAGTAACATTTGAATTTTTTTTTTTTTTTTGATAAAACAAAGGTTCAATATACTTAACACAAACCCAGCGGGCTACAAACTCCAATGTCACATTCAACAAGATTTAAAAGCCATGAAGGAAACTCATTGACCCAACACTGAGGCCCATTCTTAGCTAAAGCCCAGGCTGCCAATTTGTGTGCAACGCGATTTAAAGATCTGGGAATAAATTTTATTCCAGTGGCATTGATGGCAAGCATAAGTAGGTGGATTTCTTCAATAATAGCTCCTTGAGGAGAGAGTTTTCTTTCATTGTGCTGGATTGCCAACGCCAACGTTTTTGAGTCTGTCTCAATCTCCACCTTTCTCATCCCAGCTCCCACCGCCATTTGAAGACCATGAAGCAATGCAGAAGCTTCGGCAGATAGAGGATCCAACCTAAGCATTAAGGGAGTTGCAGATGCCACCACAAGCTGCCCAGATGAATCACGAATAGCAGCTCCCAACCCAGTTTTGGTTTCCATCGGATGGCACGCCGCATCAACACTTAATCTGAAAGAACTCACTGCCGGAGGAGACCACCTCAGATTTACATCCCCGCCAACCTCCTGAGCGCTGTCGGGATGCGCCGCACTTTCTGGATTGAACTCACTCCAGAAATGAAGAATCCATTCACTCTTCATCTCGACATCAGGTATGGCTTTCCCCAATCTGATTTGGTTGCGATCGTTCCACATTGCCCAGCAGCCCACGCTCAAAATCCCCAATTCTTTTTTGTTTAGGCGGTCTGTCATTTGAAGCAAAATATCCTTAATCCTGAGGTTTGCACACCTGAACTTGGGTTGATTTGGGAAAAGTGAAGCCCAAATCCTCTTAGCTCTTTTGCAACCAAAAAAGGTATGTTCGATCGACTCCCTCTGCTTTCGACAATGCTCACACCAAGGATGGACTGGTATTTGCTTTAACCATAAGTTGTTATTCGTAGGCAATATATTGTGATAGACTTTCCACATGAAATTCTTAATTTTGTTTGGGATCTTTGTTCCCCACATTAGCTTCCACCATCTTAGTTCGAATTCATTATCTGTGCTGGGGCTTTCTGTGTGCAGGTTCACATATAGCTTGTAGGCACTTTTTGTTGTGAATATGCCATCCTTAGTATAATGCCACATCCACTTATCATCTCTGTTAGTTCTGCAAATCGGGATAGATTGAACAATCTCCACATCCTCTTCCCAAAGAAAACTTTGCATTTTTGTGATATTCCACTGTCCCCCTTCAGTAATTAATTCACTAACCATTAACCTGCAAGTTTGAGGATTTGGGGGAGTGATGATTCTGAATGATGTTTCTCTCGGGACCCATTGGGAATGAAAAATGGGGGTAGTTGCCCCGTTGCCGATATTCTTTCTCACACCTTTTAGCAGAAGATCTCGACCCCAAATTAGGCTCCTCCAAATGAATGAGGGATTGGTCCCGAGATTTGACTCTAGGATGTTTGTTGAGGGGTAATATCTTTCACTAAACATTCTGGCTGCCAACGATGAAGGGTTTTGGAGCAATCTCCAGACTTGTTTTGCAACAAGAGACTGATTGAATCCTTCTAAACTCCGAAAACCCATTCCCCCCTTCTCCTTTGGAATACACATCAGCTCCCATCTCTTCCAATGAATTTTGGCCTTGTTTTGAGTAGAGCCCCACCAGAATTTGGCAATGCTCCTCGTTAGATCCTCGCACAACGATTTTGGAATCCTGGCACATGACATAACATATGTGGGTATTGCTTGGGCCACTGCTTTTATAAGAATCTCCTTTCCCCCGATTGAGAAGTATTGCCCTTTCCAGCTAGCTATTGCTTTTTGAACTCGCTCTTTTAGAAAATTCAGATCTCGGTTCTTATTTCTTGAGAAATGTGAGGGTAATCCAAGGTACTTTCCCAAGTTTTCCACAACATTCATATGCATGAGACTACCAATCTGACTCTTTAATGGCAAGGAGACATTAGGACTGAAAATTATAGCAGATTTAGTAAAATTAACACACTGACCTGAAGCTTCCTCGTAGGTCCGCAATATCTGCCCAACCACCATAACCTCCTTAATAGAGGCCTTGCAAAATAGGAGGCTGTCGTCCGCAAAAAACAAGTGAGAAATGGTTGGGCATTTTTTCATTATTTGACACCCACTAATTTCTTTTTGTGTTTGAGCTCTCGTGAGAAGGCTAGATAGGCTTTCAGCACAAAGAAGAAATAAGTAGGGTGAAATGGGATCTCCCTGTCTAAGTCCCCGATTAGGTTGGATGAGCCCCTTCGGCCTACCATTTATCAAAATGGAGAATTTTACCGTAGTAATACAATCCATAACTAAATTGACCCAAGGCTCCACAAAGCCTAACCGCCTCATCACACCTCTTAGGAATTCCCATTCAACTCTGTCATAAGCCTTGCTCATATCAAGCTTCATTGCCGTTAATCCCACTTTTGTCTGTCTTTTATTTGTTATATGGTGTACACACTCATAGCTCACCAAGAGATTATCTGAAATAAGACGTCCGGGAACAAAAGCACTTTGATTCTCTGATATAACCATGGGTAATACCTGCTTCAACCTGTTAGCAATCACCTTAGATATAATCTTATATACCACATTACACAAACTTATAGGTCTGAACTCAGTTACCTCCTTTGGCCTTTTGTTTTTTGGGATTAAAACAATATTTGTGTGGTTAAGGGCTCCTACTGACCTTTTGTTGTTTAGGACATCTAAACAAAGGGCAATAGTTGGGCCTTTGATCGAATTCCAATACTTCTGATAGAACAACGCAGGAAATCCGTCAGGTCCAGGAGCTTTAGTGGGCGCCATCTGAAATAAAGCCCCCCTAATCTCCTCTTCAGTGTAATCAGCCAACAACAATTCATTCATTTCTCTAGTTACCTTTTTCTGGACAGCCTCTAATGCAGCTTCAATTTGACACTCATTGGGCCGAGTGGATCTGAATAATTGGGAAAAGTAGTTCAGAAATTCAGCTTCCAACTCTTCCTCATTCGTAGTCCAATTCCCCCCTGAGTCCCTAATTCGGTGAATATGATTTTTCTCACGCCGAATTGTAGCTTTTTTGTGGAACCACCCTGTATTTCTATCTCCATAATGCAACCAATTTTCCCGAGACCTCTGTCTCCAATACAACTCCTCAAATTGGAGAGCCTTGTTGAGCTTGGCTTCAATGCAATTGATAACAGAGAATTTTGGCCCCCTTATGTCATTGTAAGCCTCTTGTAGCAAGTATCTCTGTTTTTTTATTTCCATTTCAAAATCATTTTTCTTGGATCTTCCCCATTTGCGTAATCTGTTTCTGCAGCAAGAAAGAGAGGTAAAAAATATCCTCTCAGGGTTAGATACATTACCCGAGGAATCAATATTTCGTTGCCAACATTCTTGCACAATCTCTCTACACTCCTCCTCCTTCGTCCACATTTCCTCAAATCTAAAATGAGGGGGACGCCTCCCACGTCTTTCTCTCTCATTACAAATGTCCGTTGTAAAGCCTAAGCTTATACAAATCGGGCGGTGGTCTGATCCGTACCAATCTAAATGTTGTACATTAATTTGGTGGACAAGATTACAAAAATTAGTGTTTCCTAAAAACCTGTCCAAGCGCTTGAAAATAGGCTCGGCATTCTGCCACCGGTTGGTCCACGTGAATGGCTGTCCATTGTAGCCAAAGTCCCGAAGTTGGAGCTCATCAATAGTTTCCCGAAATAAAGCTCTCGTGCTTGAGGCCCTCAATGACCCCCCCGTCTTCTCATTTGTCCACAAACATTCGTTTAAATCACCGCCAATAAGCCATGGAGAAACGTCATCATTTGCTAATCTTCGTAGTAAATCACAAGTGACTTTTTTCTTTCCCTTTTCCGGGCAACCATAAATTCCCGAAAATCGCCACCGAAAACCTGAAATTTCCATACTACAATCAATATGGTTAGAAGAAAAAGATCGAATTTCCACCTCCACTTCTTCTTTCCACAGCAGACTAATTCCACCCTTTTTTCCCCGACTATCAATTGTTAAACCGTTCTTAAAGCTAAGATCATATTTCACTTTTTCCATTCTTCCTTTGTCACATTTTGTTTCCGATAAGAAAACCACATGGGGTTTGTGAAGACGTACCACATCTTCTAGGTCTTTGAACGTCCTCAGGTTCCCCAGACCCCGGACGTTCCAGCATAGTATTTTCATTGGTACCGGCGGGGCTGTTCAACAGCACCCACCGATAAATTCTTGTATTCTGGTTTGACATTAAGCCTCTGTTTTTTTGGCAAAACTGTCTCCAGGTGATCCTCCGCTTCTTTCCTCTTCTTGCTCTTACTAATCTCAGTTATTTCCTCTAAGTCTAAATCTGTTTGCATTCGACTCACATTCAGTATGGGCTTTCGAATTCCTCTCATTTTTCCCGGACAAGCTTCGTTGTTTTTTCCCTCCCCTTTGACCAGTTGGTCACCAACATGGCAGTAGTTCAATTGCCCATCAGTCGGCCCAACTTCCATGAATTTAGTTGCCAAATCTGCACTCCCCTCATTAATTGGATTTGTTAAATCCTGTGGGTCCCGTTTGGATTGGTAATTATGATCAGTATCCATCACTTTTGTATTTCCAAACGTAAAAATCAAATCTTCCCCCTTATTTTCCTCCCTCATTAAGCCTTTCCCCTTGAAAACGTATTTCCCCTGATTTCCCTCCTTCACAAACTCTCCATTTAATTTTTCATCCTCATTCTCATTACTTCTCTCCCCCCTACCCGGGATTTGCTCCCCATAATTTTCCGGAAACTCTCCCTCATTAATGTTACACGTGCCTTCTCCACCGCCCGAGCTTTCCTCCACCGGTTTATGTTTTTCCGGTCTCCGCCCTTCTCCGACCACCGTGGCCAAAAACCCCTGCACCTCTGCTCTTTTTTCCTCCTTCGTTGTAGGTCCATCACTCAGTGCCTCCAAATTCTCCCTTCTCCAGTTTCCTTCACTCCTCCCCTTCCCTCTCCCGCTTCCCCAAAATTGAGGCCTTCCCCTCCTTTCAAAAGTTTCTTTTGGTCTAAACTCAGTTGCGCGCAGCCATGGTCCATAAGGGTCTTTAGCTCCCACCTCCATCCCCTCCGCAATTCTATCACATTCATTCATAAGATGTCCCACCCGCCCACACCTAAAGCAAAATTCGGGGAGCTTCTCATACTTTAGTAAGATCCACATCTCCTCCTCTTGTTCCTCCGTTTTAAGTTTTAGAGCTCGCCGGAGTGGTTTTGAAATATCCACCCGAATTCTCACCCTCCCAAAACGCCCCCAGCAATCCCCATTCATCATAGGTTCAAGTTCTTCGACCGCCCCAACTCTTTTACCTAACTCAATTAACGCCTCTCGATTCCTACATCCTACTGGTAGATTAAAAAATTGAATCCAGAACGACACATACCTGAATTCCATTTTTTCCGGTTGGTCCCAGCTCTTGGGGTGTTCTAATAACATGATAGCCCCGTCAAAGAACCAAGGCTCGTTGTTCATCACTTTATTCAAATCAATCGTAGATTTAAAAGATATCAGAAACACATTTTCACCAACGCATTCCACTGTCGTGCTTCTGTGGACATTCCAAACACTTTTCATAACGTTTCTGAATGCTTCAATATTGACTAATGTGGAGTTGAGGATTTTACCCACCAAACATAGAGACATATCAGATTGGTACGAGCTTGCTATCTCCTTGAGTTCGGTTATTTCCTCTTCTTCTTGAGTTAATTTCATTCTTTGGCACAACGCCAGAATCTCACCAATATCCATTATTCCAAGAGTCAAGCAGACAAGCACACACTTCTTCCTTCACGTGGAAGGACTTTTTCTCTCACTGGGGAGAGAATGTTTTCAGGCCTTTAATAGTAACATTTGAATTCGTAGCTGCTAAAAAAAAAAAAAATATTTTTTTTTTTAATTTTCAAAATTTGATTTGATTTTTTAAAATAATTATAAAAATAGACAACAAAACAAACAAATCAAATAATATTTATAAATTTAATTGAAATAGATCTTTAATTTTTTTTTTTTAAGTTAGCATTTTTTTTTTTGAGAAATAAGTTAGCCTAATTTAATTGTTTAAAAATGCAGAATATACGCTCCCCTGCCGAAAAAGAAAGAAAGTAGGGCAGTCTTCTCTGACTTTGAATTGGGCTAAAAAATAAGGCTGCACAATGAAGTTAATATTCATGGTTTCCTTTTTCCTTTTTTTAATTTGAATTTAATAAATGTGAACATTCAACATTCAACCGTCAATTTTATATATATATATATATATATATATATATATATATATATATATATATATATATATATATATATATATATATATATATAATATATATTTTTAGTACATTGAGACGAGGGATTCGAACCACAAACCTCTTAGTCGTCAGCACATACATACGCCAACTTTAACAATATCAATATTTTTAGACCAATTCAAGACTATTTCAATGACTAAAACACCAATTATCATATTTAAAGACGATTGTTTAAAATTCTTTTAATTGGAAGAAAACAAACATTTTTTTTCTTTTTCTTCTCTTCTTTGTCCCTCAACCTTTCGTCTTCTTCTTCTTCCTCAAGCCGTTGTTGCCACCACCATCGGTTGACACTTGAATGAAAAGTCGAGTCTCAATGAGTTTGCGGCGACTTCCAAAGTCAAACCTAAAAAAAATGATAAAAGAAAAAAAAAAAATTAATAATTTAAAAAAAAAAAAAAAAATTAATTAAAAAAAATAGCTATCACGTCAACCTTCCATTAAGTTTTAATAGAAAAATTGACGAAAAGACCAAAAACATGTCAAATGCAAACCTTAAGACAAAAAATGTTGAGTTTGAAACATTAGGTACCCAAATACTACAAAACTCAAAATAAAAATGTAATTTACCGTTACCCAGAAAGTTAATTGACATAATTTTAATTATCTTTTAATTTTAAAAAATATGGTCATTAATAAGTGTTGAGTTAATTCAATAATTGATCGATTTATTTTTAGTAAAAGTTCAAATCATAAATAAATTGTTTTTTTTTGTTTGTTTGAAAATTCATAAATAAATTGTTTTGACTATAAATATATTATTTTCCTCATACAAGTTACTAGTTAATTAGGATAGGAAAGGATAGACCTTTCTATTTTTAGTTAAACATTACATAAATTATCAAAATACTTATGACACATTGCTGATTTGTCAAGTTAGTTATTTAATATGCAATAATTATTTAATCTTAATTATTAAATAATCATTAATAATTATTGGAAGTATATTCATTAAAAGAATTCAATTATTACTAATTTTCAGTATAACAAATAGGAGAGGGGGTTTGAACTTGTGACCCGGGAAGTACATACATATTTGCTCACTTTCCTATTTATGTGAATTATATCAAAGAAATTTTGCTAGGAATATAAATTTTATCATATATGATTCGCCATTTTTATAATTCTTTTCAAAATCATGGACAATATTTTAAGGAATGATGATCTAAAATAATGACAAATATAGTAAAATATAAAATATTTTATAAATATGACAAAAATCAGTAATTATTTGTGATTGTTATTGATAAAAATTGACTGTTGGTAATGATTATCATCTATAAAAATTGTTGTTCACAAAGAGATTTCGAACGAGGGAAATTTAGACACGTGTAAATGAAATTTGAATTGTATTGATGTATTTGTATGTATCAGTGCGTAGTGGATTACAATCTATAATGTTTGATCCTCTGATTCTCTCTCTTAAATGTAAATGTATCTCGAGGGTTTCGCAGCTTGTTCTCGATGTTGGATTTAAATGTAAATGTATATCTCGAGGGCTTCGCAGCTTGTTCTCGATGTTGGATTTGTTTTGTAAATGTATCTCGAGGGCTTCGTAGCTTGTTCTCGATGTTGGATTTAAATGTAAATGTATCTCGAGGGCTTCGCAGCTTGTTCTCGATGTTGGATTTGTTTCGAGGGCTTCGCAGCTTGTTCTCGATGTTGGATTTGTTTCGAGGGCTTCGCAGCTTGTTCTCGATGTTGGATTTGTTTCGAGGGCTTCGCAGCTTGTTCTCGATGTTGGATTTGTTTCGAGGGCTTCGCAGATTGTTCTCGATGTTGGATTTGTTTCGAGGGCTTCACAGCTTGTTCTCGATGTTGGATGATCGTTCAGTCTGTCTTGGATTCAGGAGTCTTCGTTGCTTGAGAATTCTCTCTGAGCTCTTAGGAGTAGAAATTTTATAAACCTTTAAAATGAAGAATGAACTCTCTATTTATAGAGTTCTCATGGGCCTGGTGAGCTTGGGTCTGTGGATCCAATGGGCTTGGTCCAATGAGCTTTTAAATTCTGAGCCCAATGGGCTTGGCCTTTGGGTCAAATTGTCTTTTGAATAGTTTTCCTGGACCGATCCGATTTCGAGTCCAATTGCGGTGGGATCGAATTTGCTCGGTCAAGTCTATCTGATCCACCGGTCGTGATGAAGACACGTGGCGACCGCTGATAGGTCGAAATTTCTCGGTCAACAATTGTCATATTTGAATTTATTTTTTTAAAAAAATATTATATCCACTAAATAGAAACCCTAAATTAACACTTATGCAATTTCTCATATTTTAAAATTATTTTGCAATTTTTTTTTTAGATTTATGTTCTCTCTTTTTAATTTGTGTTTTAAATTTATGTTGTCAAAATGTACGTTTGTGAACTATTTATTTCATTATTTAATTTTTTTATATCTTTAAAAAAACCACTTTTGAAATATTAGCCAAACTTTAAAAAATAAAAATGGAAACTTTGTTTTTAAGTTTTCAAAATTTTGCTAGGATCTTAAAAAGATTTCAAACGTCAAATTTCAAAAAGTTGGTTAGCCAACAACTCAAACCTTTTATATATATATATATATATATATATATATAAACATCATTACTATAGCAAGATGTGAAATTTCTTAAAGTAAAACATCTTATAATAATTAAAAAGAAAATTCCAACCTACAAGGAGCACAGCCAGCATATCTTTTAAACTTTAAGGACATAAATTGTTGAAAACTCTAAGATTGTAGACAAACTAAAAATTTGTTCAAAAAAGAATAATGTTAAATTTGAAAATTAGGTGTTAAATAGTTGGAGGAAAGGCCGTGTTCCAGTATTGGAGGAAGCATGGCGGCATGAATAAAGGAAGATGGTTCCACGCAGGAGAAAGAATCATAACTTCTCGCTTTCTCACGCCCTTATTAGAGTATTATCGTCGATTGTGAATCCACCACGCGCGGGTTCAATCCCCGTCGTTCGCCCATCAATAAATGGACCATTTGTTACGGAGAGTCCTTTTAGTTAATCTTAGCTGCTACCCACCCTACTTATCCCAGCTCTAAAGGTCTTCGGCCCGAGCTGTATGAGGCAGAAACTCGTCTCACGTACGGTTCGGAGGCCGAGCTTTTTCGAGAGCATGTCTTAACTTAATTATTAATTAATAGGGTAGAGGCTTTCACCCGCACTAGCACTAGTATATGGTGATATCCGGCTCCGATAATGCAATTTCGGGAAGAGTCGGTATTTGGGCACTGGATCCCTTCGGAGTAGATGAGTTCTTTCGAATTTCTCGTATCGTTTTTCGTGGATTAACATCTTCTAAGATGATCATTACATGGCTATTGAAAATGCCAGTACCATGCAGCTGCTTCAAAGCCAACGTGAAGATCCAAATTCGAATTGGTTCCTGGTCAGAGACCACTGTGTTCGCGGGCTCGCCCTAAATGGAATGGCTCTCTTAGTTACGCTGCGCCCTGGCCGGCCGGCAAAATCACAGACGAAGCTTTATGGTATTTCTTTTTTTTTTATTGGAAAAGGAGGGCTCCAAGCTACACCCTTCTCTGCTACCAAATCATAGCAGGGCACTCTTCATTCTTCATTCGAAACTAATGAATGTTGGGTCGGGGCTTTGGTTAATAAGATCCAAAAGGTTTCTCGATCCGGCAGTGCCTAATATGAGTTTGCTCCTGCCTCAGACAGCTTCGAGGTTCCCACCGATCGATTACAGGCTTGAGCAGTTGAGATTCTCCAAAATAAAAGAAGTTAGTTATAATTCACATCTTTGATACAAACGTTGAATGAAGAGACATAAATCTTGAGTGAGGTTCACGATATAACGTTGGATATTCGCAGGTTGGGAGTTGACTTCCGTACAATATTTTCATATTAATCGTGAGAGAAATGTTCTGGCTCACGAATTAGGCAAAGAAGGAATTTTCTCAAATATTCTATCTTTGACTTTCTGATTTTTTTAATTGACTATTAACTTTTCTTGAAAAAGATAACTGTATTGACGTAGGTTTTTTTTCTATTTCAATTTAACGGGGTCTATTTTATTTTATTTTTTTTTAAAAAAACTTGAAAAGTTAGGGTTTTCATACCAAAATATCATTATTATTAATTTAAACAGTTTTGATGATTAATGTCCACCATTCAAAATACAAAAACTAACTTCACCTTCTCCACCATTATCATTATTCAACAAACACCCATCCCTCTTTTTGGTGATTGATAATCATTGTTAGGTAATCTGTCTATTGCATTAGATGTACACCTTCAAAAAGAGCCATTAACCCAAAATTATTGATTTTTTGGTTCATATACTTTCTTTCATTCTAGGAGTGATTTCGATCCTTAAAATATTCTTTTCAGTTCAACAACATGTGATTTGTGGAGTGAGAGAATTCAGACCTTAACTTTTTGGTCGATGATACTATGTAGATTGTCTTTTAAGTGTTTTCCTATTGTAAACATCATCTTATAATATGTATTGAAATTTGTATTATTATGGATGATCCTAGTATGGTTGAGTGAGTCAAAAAGTTAGCATAGCTCAAGAGTAATTGACATGTACTACTTCTTTTGAAATTGAGATTTGAATCTCCATACCCAAGTTATACTAAAAAAAGGTCAATTTGATGTTCTAAGGAAAATGTGAACCTACGAATATGAGATATGAAGAAGTGCACTAGAGTCATTATTTTCACTTTAATGATCGAGTTAAAATGTTTAAATCAAAAAATGTAAGTGAAAGAATCTTGTATCAACTTGGATTTAAATTAGAATTAATTTAAGAATTGAAAGGAAAAAAAATATAGTAAACCTGAACATAACTCAACTGGTTAAGATATGTATCATCCACAATGAAGTCAGAAGTTCTCAAATTTTCCCTCGAGATTGTTGAACCCTAAAAAAATATTTAAAAAAAGAAGAAGTATATTATAGTAAACCTGAACATAATTCAACTAGTTAAAATATGTATTATCGAAATTGAGGTCAGATGTTCTCAAATTTTTCCCTCGAGATTGTTGAACCCTAAAAAAAATAATTAAAAAAAAAAAAAAAGTATATTATAATGATGAGAATGACATGAATGGGGGTAAAACAAACTTTTGGTGAGGGGCATAATGTGTCCCTCCTTGCAAGGGTTAATTTATTAGGTCCTTCCTCATGGCCTCTCAAGTTTTCTTTTAGCATGATATGATTAAAGGCAATGGTGCCTTTAGAAGGAAACTACCTTTATTGAAAGGACTTCTAGGTTGTCAATTTGGTAACCCACCCTTATCTCTCTCCAAATGTGTTCAATACAATACAACCTCACTTTTAGTTTCTTTGAATCAAATCTTACATACTTTATTCAAACCAACTTTAAATACATTAAATTAAGAAAATAAGCAACTTAGTTAGCAAAAGGTGTTAGTTTGGCCACTTGCTAAACTACAATGCATAATTTGAGGAAATTATTAAAATTCTAAGATAAAGATTGTCTTGTTAGGGTACAATACTTATTCACTTTGAAGTTTAGGGGGTGTACGGATGACCCACCCCTCGAGAGGCGTGAGGTTTTTTTTACCTTTCCTTGAAATTTTATGTTTTTTTGACCTTCTCGTGATAAGGAAGTGTCTTCTCCCTGTGAAAAGTCATTCGTATCCTTCGCTTATCACTAGGGTACCATAGTTATCTCCTCGTGATCGTGCTCAGTGAAGAATACTATAAACTTTGTGCACTTGTTTATCACGAAAAAGTAAAAAAACATAAGTTTTAAAAAATCGGGTAAAAAAATCTCACGATCCCCGAAGAGTGGGTCATCCATACAAAAACCCCAAGTTTAGAGGTATAAATTGATTTTTGTCCTTTATTTTATTATGTCAAGTCATTACACAAGACAAAATGGGTAATGAAAAATGCAACCTCCACAAAATCTTCAATCTCTAATTTACATTTCTTATATATGATATATAACAAACAAAACATACATTTTATGCTACCAATGAAACGTGGAGTGAAAAAGGGTTATAAAATTGAAGCATTAATTGAAACTTTTTTAGCCTTCCAAGGTTAAGAAGTTGAACAAATGGGTGTAATTATGTAAGTTGGGAAACAAATGAAGTTCTTGATTCAAGTGTTTTGTGGTCCTCCACCTCTGTAATTGGGCTCCTTTGTGACCATATTTAGAAATTCATGGTTAACCTAATAGAATCTTCCCATTTGCACCCAATTCCCAAATTATAAGACAAACATCAATCTAGATCTTGATTCATTTTGTAATTTATATTACAACTTTAAAATTGCTAAATCAGAGTGGCGCAGCGGAAGCGTGGTGGGCCCATAACCCACAGGTCCCAAGATCGAAACCTGGCTCTGATAAAACTATGTGATTTTTGTTTAAGTCTCAAAATTTTGAACAAAATCGAATTTAACATGTCACACAAAAGTAGAAGTTTAGAGACCAATGTGATAAGTTTTAAATTCAAAAATCTATTAGACACAATATAAAAGTTCGGGAATCAGTTAACAACAACCTTGAAATTTAAACTTAAAGATAAATTTTTTATTTTAGTTTGGAGATGGCTACTAATGGTTAGGATCTAATTCCCACCAAACACAGTGATACTGATACAACATCTGATTACCACTTTATGCAACACCATCTCTCTCTCTTTTTCTTTCTATCTTTATGAGTTGTGATGTTTCTCTGAGTTAACAATTCCATTAGTTAAGGATATGGAATACTCATCATCATCATTAAGCTAAGTGGCAAAATAAGAATAAAGATAGTTACTCAATACCTTAATTTAATCTATATTATAATCCCCAAACCTCAACCACTTTCAAAAATTAAATCTATGAATTATTAATGTCATATATCATTCTATTATACTATATATGTGTTGTGTTTTAAAAATTAATCAAAGGGGTTAGTGAAATGAGAGGAAATTTGGGGAAAATGAAATGATTCTTTTTTTTTAAACAGTAAAAACTCTTGAAACAAAGGAAGGCCAATAAAGGAAACACAGCACACAGTTGATTGTACCATGAAAAGCAGAAGATTGGTTTTTAATTATGGAATCAGTAGAAACAACAAAACCCATCACCACAACCACAAGGGAGAAGAAAGAAGAACAAAACATGGACGAAACAGAGACAAAGAAGAGCAAGAAGAACAACAACAAGAAGCAAAAACACCAACACCCAAATGACCAAACCACAAAATCAGCCACTGATTTCTCTTTCAAGCCAAGCTCTGATGTAAAGGGCCTCAGATTTGGTGGCCAATTCCTTGTTAAATCCTTCACAATCCGGCGAGCTAGGCCTCTAGAACTCCTCCAGCTCCTTTCTTTTCCGGCGACCACCAAAAATTCTGGCAACAAACCGCCGTTCCCTTCAGCCACAGCTTTTATTCCCACAAACTTCACAATCCTCGCCCACCATGCGTGGCACACACTCACTCTAGGACTAGGCACCAAAAAGTCCAAAGTTGTTCTCTTTGTGTTTGAAAATGAGGCCATGAAGGCAGCTATAGATCGTGTTTGGCCAACAGAAATCCCTCTTGGAGAAGTGAACAAGAAGATGATTAGAGGGCTAAGTGGGTGCGAGATGGCTCGGTTCAAATTCAGAAAAGGGTGCATAACTTTTTATGTTTATGCAGTTCGAAGAGAAGGGTGTTATGGATTCTCTTGTGCTGATGATTTGAGAACCATTTTAGAATCTGTTGTTGCTCTCAAAGATTTCTTGGATCACACTTCTATGCTTGCTATGCCTAATCAGAGAACCATCAGCTTTGCTACGCCTCCTGTTGCAATGGCTTATTAGGCTTCTAATTATATTGTTATTCATTTTCCTCCATTCTCATATCACCAAGCAGAGGGGATTGATTGATTGGTAATGGTAATTGGTTTATTTGTTCACACTCTTCTCTTCTTTTCCCTTTCCTTTTTTTTTTTCTCTCTCTCTCTCTCTCTAAGATGAACATTTGTACTGTAGAATGAATAAGACTAGTTTGACTACTTCTTATACTGGCTGTATACATTTTCTAGCTGTGCCTAAATCTGTATTTGTTGTGATTGTATGCACTCTTCAACTACATGAAATTCTGTGTGTAATAACAGATAAATTATGATGATTTTGCATCTATAGACCACAAATTCCCTCCCCTTTTCCCCATTTTACTTACTTTCCTAATCTTCATCTCCAAATTCTGTTCTTCTTCAGGCAATCGGATAATCGAATCCGATCCCGCAGTTCGTTTTCAGTAATTCCTTAAAGATCTCTAATTAGCTATAGATATGTCAACATATAAACTGTGTTATTCCAATCCCAGAAGATGCTAAAAATGAAATCCCCAAAGTCCCAGAAGAGAACAACATTGTTTTTCATACCCTGAAGTGTCAAATCCCCAATTGATTCACTACATCCCAACCATTTCATAATTTAGACAGAACCCATTAATGTAATTCGAAAAATTCAACAAATTTTCTCTTTTCCAACTCAATTTTTTCAGTGTGGCATTTCATCGAACACTTGATGCATGTGAGGGGTGGTACAATGAAACGGTGAGGTCAAAATCTGCAGCACCACCACCATGACTTTATGGTCTAAGAAAGAGAGGAAAAGAGAAAGAAGACTTAGCTTTTTTTGTGATTCCCCGAACTCCATGGCATTAATCATGTCGAAAGAGAGGGTCCATCCTCAGTCAGCTTTATCACACGAGTCATCATGATCAAGTACGCCACTACCACCACACCACTTGAATGAAATGGAAGCTTTCATGTGTATGGTTAACGCTTCTCTGCTTGCAGGCCATTTTATCCCAATGGGGTTTCCTCATTTTGCTAAAAAATGAAGAATTTTTCAAAGGATCACAATTTGTCGCATTGATTTGTCAGCTTCAACTTGTTCATGTTTTTCTCTTTTGGGGTTTGATTACAAACTTGAAAGAGATAAGGAGACACCATTATTTTGAATTGAGAAATTCAGAAATCATGCTTGGCATGACCCATTGGATAATGGTGGCACTTCACATTTAACATTATGTTACATTATAGTTGGAGTTTGGTACTCATTATACATAGTTAAAACATTCATTCTATCTCACAAATCCTGTTTCATCTATTTTAATGTGACATAATACTTTATATTATTTTCACACATTATTAATTTATTGCCTGTTTTAAAAATGCTCTATTATACTGCAATTCTTATATTGAATTAGTAAATTATGTTGATTGTCGACTCAAACTCTTTAGTCCATTTAATATAGTCTCACATTAAATCTGCATTTTTGTTTAGTACAATCAAACAACAACTTCATTGGTATATGACATTTTAATTTTAGGTGGAAATAAAAAACATACTAAATCCCCATTTCTTGTTGATCATAACCAACACATGTATGTGAGAGCTAGGAGACAAGGTAGAGTTGAACAGTGGACTTCCTTCGGAGTTAGTGACGGTTATTGCACCGGTAGAGGACTGCCAATGGACTTGTCCCCCAAGGTCATTGGAAATTGAACTGTGATGCGTCTTGGGATGGTAAAGACGCATCTAAGAAGCGTGGTGCCATTGCGTGGATCATTCGAGATTCATCGGGTTCGTTTATTTCGGCTGGTAATCGACCGTCTAAGGAGGAATGGTCTATAAGTGTTCTGGAAGCTCAAGTCATCTGTGTGGGAATTGAATCTATCCCTTTGACGTGTCCTGATTACATTCATGTGTAATCTGATTGTTTACAGGTGATCAAGCTCATCAAGGGTGAAGAGGATGACCTTTCGGAAGTGAGTCTTTTTGTTATCGAAATACTTCGATAGGTTGATTATCATGTAACCTTTTCTTTCGGTCATATTTCTAGGTCCCAGAATCGAGCCACTCATGTTTTGGCTCGTCGTTCTAGCGCAGAGGGTATGTCGATGGAGTGGGAAAGAAGCCCACTTAAGTAGCTTTCCGATACTCTATCTTCTAACCTTTCATCGTTTTAAGTTTGTACTTCTGAAATTTTTATTAAAAAATAAAAAAAATTAAAGTGAACAATATTATATTATTGTAAACATATGAAGAGATGATTTAGGATACGACCAAAAAAGATTAGCATTAATTATACTACTTGAGAGGATAAAAAGGATTAGGATGTAAACCAAAAGCAAAATCATCCAACCGTACACCCAAAATAGACTGTATTATGTATCATTCTAAAACTAGAGAGAGACTTGTTGTCCCTACAAAAAAAAAAGTTGACTCCTTGTCTCTCAATTGGTTACACTCAATTGTGATGCATTTCCAATTGCCACAAAATTACTTCAATTAATTATCTTAAAAAAAAAATAGTATGAAAAAATGTGGGGTGAGAAATTTGAACGTCTGATCTCTTGAAGATACATACATACTTTATGTCAGTTGAGCTATGCGCATGGAGACAAATTAATCATCTTCAAACAAAAAAAAATTACAAATAAACAAATCATAGATAGTTAGTATTGAAAAAAATAGCCTAGTCGAATATAAGTGAAAATGGATTGGATTAATTTTCTTTGGTCCACACTTTAAAAGGAACTTAATAACAAATGCCACCCTAACAAAAATCTCAAGAAGCTCAAGAAGTTGTGTGAGGGATTGAGTTGAGTTAATTTGTTTGTAAAGTTTAGAAATTTGTATTTGAGGTGTAAAGTTATTTAACTTGGAGTTATTAAGTATGATTTTTTTTTTCTTTAACTTTTTGTTCCACCATTCAATATACTTCTCTAATTTTTCAACCTTCAATTCAGATGACAACTTTTAAAATTTTACAAATTCAACACCGAGAGCTGAGAGTGTTGACCCCAGGGTGTGGGTATAATGGACCCAACACCGTGAGCCTAGGCTGATTTCACCCATAACAAAAATAATTGAAAATTTTTGTGGACTCATCCATTCGCGGGCTCGAGAGATAAAGAACAAACCTCCACCCATCCCAAGCTTAAAAACTAAAGATCTAGAAACCTGAGAGATGAAGTAAAAGAATGAATCACCCACCGGTTAAACATTTGCATATTTCCAAATTTGGTGAATATAAAATGAAAAAAAACGCCCACCGTGGGGCTCGAACCCACGACCACAAGGTTAAGAGCCTTGCGCTCTACCAACTGAGCTAGACGGGCTAGTTGTAATTTAAAATCAAAATGCTATTAAACAAATCATTGTTACTTTCTTTCTTTTTTTGAATAATCTCTACAAACAAACTCCCCTGGTTGCCTGCTCAAGGGCGGAGTAGCGCGAACCTCTTTGTTCCCGCTGGAATTTGAGCTACAGAATGGAATATCTATGGACGATACTGTTCATTTTGATTGGCTTCGCTCTTTGTTTTGCAGCAGGTTTGATATCTGCTATCATCCTTGAAGCTTATAGGAGGAGATTCAATCACGAGTATGCTACTGCTGCATTGCTCATTCATTTGATAAGCAATTTCATTTTTCAAATTGTCATATGAGGTTTTCATTGTGCTCATTCGTTTGGTTTGCTTGTTTCAGGCATGTTGAAGCTCCAGCAATCTTCGAGGACCCCAACTCGTTGAAACGGGTAACTTTTTATCCATTTTCTTTGAGCTTCAATTGGGAGTTTTGTATCTCAGAGACCATGTTTGATCGCTTGAAAGATTAATTCATACGTTTAATATCAACTCTCTAGCTTGTGAGTATTTCAATCACTTCAAGCTTGTCTTTGAAGAAGTAGAGTTTATAGGCAGCTAGAGTTTAGTCAAACAATCTGGAATTTGATCGTGGGATTGTATGTACCTTAGCTATAGTTCTTTGTCGATAATTTTATCTCTTATCAAGTGGAGATCTAGCTCTAGATGTTTGGTCCTTGCGTGTAGACTTGGTTTACAGCCACGGCAGAAGAACTGGAGTTATGTCACCAAAAGGTAGAAAACGATTACCAACCAATGTGAAGTTCTTTGAGAATGGACTTGATCCAAGTTAATTCTACGACCACACTAGCTAGAGATCTGTACTCTTTATTCTGCATTTGACCTCGACACAACACCTTGCTTCTTAGATTGCCATGAAACTAGATAAGGCGATTTCTCCGATGGATCTTCTATCTTCCTTCCTGTGCCCTATCGGCCGGCCTCTAGGAAGCTAGTCAAACGGAGTGTCTCACAAGGTTTTATATGGAGGCTGTGATTTTGTGTTCTCCTCAAGTATGGGAGGATTTTTTTGACCCCTTACCAATGATGAGTGTAGGAATTTGGAAGAATTGACTTAATTTGTTCACACTCCATGTTATGTTGGGTGTTGCATAAGTTAAATATTGTTGAGCCCCTATAAAAAATAAAATAAAAGAAGAAGAAGAAAAAGAAGAAAAAGAAAGAAAAAAGGTCCCGGTCTCTTGTTGCTGCTATGGTAATTGGTAGGGATGATTCTGATAGTTGAAGATTGAACTATATAGGGAATCGGGGATATAGGTTTCATTGAAGACTATTCTCGGATTTTGACGAAATCCTTTACCAACCAACCTGGATAGTTTCACCTTGAACACCCATCTATTGCCAATGATATTTAATTCTAATGAGAGGGGAAATAGGTTGCAAATTTTGTTTTTAAGCAAAGCAGTAAATTCTTCATCCATAGCTGATTATGGACTGTATTTTGCCGCTGAATTTTCAGTTTCTGTTTTGGACAAGATGAGGTTAGTACCTTTTGGGGTTAAGATCCCCATCTTTTGCTCCAGTAATCAGAGGTGCCCTTGGTCTAGTTCAATTCTGTTTGAGGGTACCCACAGTAATCTTTAAGTCCTTTTCAAAGCCCTTCTGAGGCCTTACATTGAAGACTTGTCTTGCAACGTCAAAGTTAGTAACTTGTACAACCAACCAAGGAGAAGTTGATCATTAGCGACCCACTCATACTCAGAATTATGGATAGCCTCAGTTGAGGTTCCTTCAGCAGTTAATAGTGGGCAGCATTTGGTTCTGTTTTTTATTCTAGTAGCTCCATGATTTGTGGGACTTGAGGAATCTGATCTTGCCTGATTGAGAAACTGTTATACATTTCGTAGGCCTATTGAAGGCACTAATACTCAAAAGATAACAAGGGAAGGAAAAATTCTTGAATGCTTTTCGTTGAATTATTCTATATTGTTTAATTTTTTATTTTTTATTTTTTATAGGAAACAAGAATCCATTTCATTGATTTTATGAAATGTATCTACAAAATATGATCCTATTCGTAGATAATTACAAAAAACACCTCCAATGAGACATGAGGTTAGGTAGCTAAACTATAACTAAAACTACAAAAAGGAAAAGATAATTTGCTCCAACACAAAGCTAATAAAGAAGTAGATACAATAGACAGGGCATTTTGCTCCAACCATAAATTCCACAAAAATGCCGTAACAAAATTCTGCCAAAAGGTCTTCTTCCCCTTTTTAAAAGGATGCCCCGTGAGAGATAGGGAGAGAAGAGAGAAGACGTCCCCCGGTCTTGTTAAGAACCATCCAAAAGCCTTCTTGAAGATAGTTCCAGAACATAGAGGCAAATTGGCAGTTGCTAAGTAAGTAAATTTGTGACTCATAATTTGTCATGCAAAGAATGCATCAGTTGGGAGTTACTTCTGATAATAAGTACAGTTATATATAGGCATTAAGTCTTACAGTTTTCCAGCTCTAACAGAAATAGTTTGTCTCACAAAGCATCTAAAGCAACCTCAGCTAACCTGACAAACAAAACTCTATTACAATTGTCCCTTCGGGAACATCCGATAAAATTGGAACGATACAGAGAAACTTTTCAAAAAAAAAAAAATTCTATTACAATTTACTACTACTTAACAACCACTGCCAGCACCTAATGGGTTCTCTTCACGCCCACGCAAGCCAATAGTGGGTGCAGACCAGACATTGAGCTTGATATTTAATCGGTGAAAATTCAAAGAGGATAGCTTGGTTAGGATGTTGCAATCTGAGTTGTGGAAGGCAGAGGTTGAACACTGTAGTGCTTGCCAAGAACTAAATCACATACAAAGTAAATGTCAATCTCTACTTATTTAGTCCAAAGTGTAAAATAAGATTGAAACTAAAACTCTTTTATTTTATTTGCCTCAAGTAGTCCATATTAAGGAAAAAAGAAAAAAAGATTCTTTTAGTGTAGGATTAATAACCAATATTTTTCCATTGGAATAAAGTTGATAGTTTTTTTTTTTTTTCCTTCTTCTAATGAGAAACTGTGCTTTCATTGAGATAAATGAAAGGATATACAAATGCGTTAACCCCCGAATTTATAAATTACATCATGTTTATGTTTGCAATATCAAATCAAAATTGATACCAAGTGTTAGGTAGAATGCGTGATAGCATGTTTCTTGAATCTTTTTCAGGTTCCTTGCCCTTCAGTTTTCGATCCAGCTGAGAAGTACATGTCCTTGATCGTTCCTGCTTTCAATGAGGAGTACAGGCTTCATGGAGCTCTTGAGGAAACCATTAAGTAAGTTGAACTTGAAACATTACGAAAAGCATTTCATTTTTTCCATATAGATATTTTTTCCTTGTTGTCTTTGACCTTGGTTTTCTCTGCATACCAATCCTCTCTACCCAGATTTTTCCTAATTCTTAGAATTTTAAATTTTGTCCACAGTCTCTACTTAGCTAGATACGACTGGCAAAGTAAGACCCCAAGAGCATGTTTCTCAACTTTTAAAGGCCACAATCATTTCCTAATTAATGAAAATACTAGTAGGCCTAAAAAAGCTACGAGACAAACAAAGTATAATCTCATTCCTGCTTTGCTTTTTAGTTATCTTCAACAACGTGCAGCAAAGGACAAGTCATTTTCCTATGAGGTATTTTCTTGTTTCATTTTTTCCCTTTTGGGTGTATCTTCTTCTCTTTGGCATTTATATATATCCTCGTTTCTTATCAAACAAAAAAGAAAAGAAAAGATAATGGTCTAAACTTTTCTCCAAGTTTTAGATTTTTTAATATATAATAGACCAGAGTTTATTGATTTTGTACAATACTAAACTAAGTAGAAACTTATTTTTAAGTTTTAGAAACAAAAGTAGAAAATTATTTAAAAGATATAATTGCTCATTGGTCTCCCACTCCATCCATCTGAGATAAAAGAATGGAAAGGTATAGTGTATATAATGCATGAAGCTGAATTAGTCATATAGGAACATGCTTCGCATCCTTTGCCTTTTGTGCTGAACATTTAATCATCCGACAGGTGATAATAATTGATGATGGGAGTGTCGATGGAACAAAATCAGTAGCTTTCAATTTTGTTAGGAAGTACTCTGTAGAAAATGTGAGGGTTATACTTCTTGGAAGAAATCATGGAAAAGGGGAAGCTATTAGAAAGGTGAATTTGGACTTCCCACTTTATTTGTAACACTTGTATGATTATTATTCTCTTTACACCATTTTGTGATGGCAAGTTAGTGAGACTCACATTCTAAAAAGCATTTTCAAGCAGGGAATGCTTCTCTCACGTGGTGAGCTACTTCTAATGTTGGATGCTGATGGAGCAACCAAAATTACTGACCTAGAAAAACTTGAAAACCAGGTTTTGACAAATCTATTTTCAAGTGCAGTTTTTTTTCAATGGAATTCCTTATGAAAATGTGAAACTTTTCTCCTTCAGATCCTTGCAGTAGTTAAGAAAGAAGCTTCAAGAGATCCAAGTATTAGAATATCTGATATTCCAATCAGTGCATTTGGTTCTCGCGCTCATCTTGAGGAGAAGGCTCTGGCTACAGTTTAGTGTTTGCTCTTGCAATCATCTCGCTTACTTATTTGAGCTTTTATTTTTCATTTGATGGATTCTCTCACTTCTCAGAGGAAGTGGTACCGCAATTTCTTGATGAAGGGTTTTCATCTTGTGGTTCTTCTAACTGCTGGTCCTGGAATAAGGGATACACAGGTGATTCCTTTCTTAGTTTGCGTGCACTTCCTTCATGTATGTGTGCCATTTATCTCTCTGCAGCTGCTAAACTTCATTTTTTATCCTTACTTTCCATTACTGTGATTATATGCAGTGTGGTTTTAAGATGTTCACAAGATCTGCTGCAAGGAAGCTATTTACCAACATCCGTTTGAAGAGGTAAGATCCTCCCCCAATATTTTCTAATATGACCCAATCTGAGAGCAAACCATAGCAAATGAACTTTGTTGGCACATTTTGTTTTTCGGGAGTGATTTTGAAATGGTTAAAATATCTTTTTTCATGTTCAAAATCACTCCAAAACATTCATTTAATCATTTTAATGTTTGGTTTTACAGTTTTAAACGTGATTTACATACAACTATTTATAAATCACTCCCAAACATACCCTTCATCTTTGACTTGTGTTTCCATGAAATTGCTGATTCTGATCAATGGATCAACTAAGCAATCACTTCCTGCAGGTGGTGCTTTGATGTTGAGTTGGTTTACCTCTGCAAATATTTCGACATTCCTATGATTGAAGTATCTGTGAACTGGTCTGAAATACCCGGATCCAAGCTAAGTCCACGGAGCATTTTAAACATGCTTTGGGAGCTCGCATTTATGTGTGTCGGATACAGAACCAAGATTTGGAGAATTTCATTTTGAGCTTTTGACTGAATTTCTCAGACAAAAAAGAAAAAAAACAAATTGAAAGATGATCAGTTAACCAATACGGTACATATTTCACCCGCAATAGTTCGTGGTGTGCTAAATTTAGAGATGAACAAATTTTGATCCAACGATTGCTGACCATTCCCTTATGATATATTCTGTAAAATTTGTTTACCAATGTGATTATTCTGTTTTGGTCCAATTCGGATTCTGTTTTACTGAGTCTAGCGTATGCAATTATGAACTTCAATTTTACGGATATATCCGTGAATAGGTGAAATATCAATAATAATTCTGTAAATCATTTTTTTCAAAAAAATTATTTAAATTAATAATTAAGTTTATTTTACTTCCATAGTGAGATTAATAGATGATATTTTGGTATGTTGCACAGGTATTCATAAAAGATATTAGAGATATCTATTTATCTTCAATATCTATATCGATCCTTTCAATTTACGGATATATCGACATATCCATGAATATTTTCACATGCAATCTGAATTTTGTTTTTTAAAATGGTTTCCGAATTCACATGCAATCTGAATTTTGTTTATAAAAAAAAAAAAAAAAAACTATGAAAATTTTGAAAACAAAATTTATTTGTTTTTCAATGTCTCCAAAATTTTGAATTTGAAATTTTAAAATAGAGAATTATATTTAAAATGATAAAAACTTTAATAAATAGTTAAATAAATGAAAACATGATTATTTTCGTCAAATTAGAATAATGATCTAAGTTCAACCTCTAAACTTTAAATCTATTTTTGTTAAATTTAACTATGTATAATACAATCTATTATAATCATCGACTTCTATTTTTGTTAAATTTAACTATGAATACAATCTATTATAATCATCCAACTTCTATTTTTGTTAAATTTTATAATACAATTTATTATAAACGATAGGATATTGTAAAATAATAATTATACAACATTTATAACATAAAATTAATTAATTAATAATAATTTAACTTAATTGTTAACTATAACTAGTTTTATGGTTTATAAAAATCTTAGCGAATAATAGTAACTATGTTCGTATGTTTTGTCATGTTAGAATAATGATCTAAGTTCAACAATTGAAAGGAGATCCAATTTTTAACATGTTTATGTTCGTATATTTTGTCAATGATCTAAATTCAACAATTGAAAGGTGATAATCAAAGTATCGACTTTTGGAATGATAGAGTGTCTTATTCATTGAGAGTTTTGAGTCTTAAATTATGACTACAAGAACAATTTTTGATAAGCAACAAGTAGGCAAAAATAAATATTAATAAAAGAATGGTATGGTCTCGGCAATCAACTCAATACCTTCTTGACATCAAACAATAGAGAAGGATAATAAAAGCTAGAACAAAACAAAAACAAAAAAAAGAAGAAGCCTACAAGTCCTTTCATTCCGAGACAATAACAGCACTCCCATGTCTTAACACCCTTCTGCTTCTTATCACTTTAGAAGCACTTCCTGTGCACAATTGATGGCCCAGATTCATCATACTCAGCCTTTGCAATCCACATCTGCACCAAAGCAAACAACACAGCCATAAGTAAATAAAAATAAGGGAAACCAAAACTGAAAGCACTTATTTTGTATAATAATATCATTTCAACCTGCTGGAAGGTACTCAGAGAAGCCAAGATGGAACCACCAATCCAGACACTGTATTTCCTTTCTGGAGGTGCCACCACCTTGATCTTCATGCTGCTCGGAGCCAATGCAGAGATTTCCTTGCTCATTCTATCCGCAATGCCCGTAAACATGGTCGAACCACCGGAGAGGACAATGTTGCCATACAGATCCTTCCTGATATCCACGTCGCACTTCATGATGGAATTATATGTGGTTTCATGAACACCTGCAGCTTCCATCCCGATCATCGATGGCTGGAAAAGAACTTCCGGGCATCTAAAACGCTCGGCGCCAATTGTGATGACTTGCCCATCAGGCAACTCATAGCTCTTTTCAACTGATGAACTGGTTTTAGAAGTTTCAAGTTCCTGGTCGAAGTCGAGGGCGATATATGAAAGCTTTTCCTTCATATCCCTCACAATTTCTCGCTCAGCTGTGGTAGTGAATGAATATCCACGCTCTGTGAGAATTTTCATCAAGTTATCAGTAAGATCACGGCCAGCAAGATCGAGTCGAAGAATGGCATGTGGGAGAGCATAACCCTCATAGATGGGGACTGTATGACTGACACCATCACCAGAGTCCATCACAATGCCTACATAACAGAAAAGAAACATGTCAACTACTCGAAACCATTTCAAACCTACATGATAGCATCACTATCAGGAGACAATCAAATCAAACCATGTCATCCCATATGTCTTAAACAGTTGAGTTATGTGAATCCTTACCGGTTGTTCGACCACTGGCATAGAGCGAGAGGACAGCTTGAATAGCCACATACATGGCAGGAGTGTTAAAGGTCTCAAACATGATTTGGGTCATCTTTTCACGATTAGCCTTGGGGTTAAGAGGAGCCTCAGTCAGGAGTACAGGATGCTCTTCTGGGGCAACACGAAGCTCGTTATAGAAGGTGTGATGCCAGATCTTTTCCATGTCATCCCAGTTGCTGACAATACCATGCTCAATTGGGTATTTCAGTGTCAAAATACCACGCTTGGATTGAGCCTCATCACCAACATAAGCATCTTTCTGGCCCATCCCAACCATCACACCAGTGTGACGAGGGCGACCGACAATGCTAGGAAAGACTGCCCGAGGAGCATCATCACCAGCAAATCCAGCCTAAGACATTGCCACAAACAACAACAGAAACCAAAGTAAAACTCACAGTAAAGGAAAGGCTATATACGAGAAAGAGATTTTTTTTTTTTGTACCTTAACCATTCCTGTTCCATTGTCGCATACGAGAGGCTGAATATCCTCACCATCGGCCATTTTTTATAACTGTTTAGACAAGATGCAATTGGTTCATATATGTAGCAATGAAATTGATTGGAAAATTAGATATGAATCTGATTCTAATGGATCATAAACTAACGATGATACAATGAGATAATAAATCAATTCAATGGGTACAAGAATCAGCTTTTATTTCAAAGATTGATCATCCCAAAAAGAAAGAACAAGAACCCAACATGAAAAAATAGATATAAAGAGATGGGTATGATGAGAAAATGAGAACAAAGAAGAAATGAATGAAATAACCTTTGAAAAAATGAAGGTTGAGCAAGCAAGCAAGCAGGAGGAGAGATAGAGGAGAAGAGACAGAGTATTTCAAAACAGAAATGAAAATGGGGAATATAAATATGGAGTTTGGATGGTCGAAGTTCATCAAATTACAGAGAAAATAGCACTGGATTTCCTACTCTCTTGGGCTCAGCATCCTATTTTTAGCCTTCCCATTCCTTTTCTTGTTCCCAAATACCCTCTCATCCCCAAACTCATTCATCACCATTTTTTTTCCTAACAATCTCATTTTCAGTTTTTCTTTAAAAAGTAAATTAATTAATTAGCATATCTCATATCCTAATATATATATATATATATATATATATAACTAATACCAATATATTAAAGATTATTAAAAATATATACTTTAAAATAAAGTACCTCTTTTATTTTATTCATTTTCTTTTTATTTACACGTCCTGGTCCGTGCCTAACCGGTTTTTTTTTTTGTTTCAAGAAAAAAAAAATGATTTTGAAATAGAAACAACAAGAACAAGAATCATAATAAGAATTATTATTTGATTCCTATAATAGGACATATCAGCCTTAATTCAATAATCTCATTAGAACAAAAAAAAATGTTTGTGTTTGGTTAGTGAGATTACTTTCGATAATCTTATGAAATTATAAGACATTAAATTAATCAAAATTAACCTTCAATAACTAATTTATACTAGATAATTCTAAATAATTAATTGTTATTAGTTAATTTATTTTTATTAAGTCAAATTATTAAAATAAATTTAAGCAAATAGATTTTAATTTATTTTTTATTTCTAAAATGGAAGAAAAGGAAAAAATGTGGAAGAAAAAAATATCAAAACAAAAAAATAAAAAAAATAAAAAAATAAAAAATAAAAAAATGAAGGGAAAAAATATGAAGAAAAAACGTTAGAAAGAAAAAAAAGAATTTTGTGATAAAAAAAAAATAAAAAAAATAAGAGAGAGAAGAAAAAGAATAAAATAAATATGTCAACAATAGTTTAGCTCAACTCGATGAATTGATTTGAAATTGAAATTTTAACGATCTAATTTGGATGGCGGATTCATTTTTTCAACTTTTTTAAAACGTAAAATTATGTTTTTACCTTCTTTAAAAGAATTCAAACTTAATAAAAAATCTCTTTCCTTCCTCCTCCTTCCAACAATTCCAACAAATCTTACTCGTATTAATATTTTAAAAGATAACATTTAATTTTTAAGTTAACATATTAAAATTAAATAATAATAATGATTAACAATATTCAGTATGTTATTTTCATGGTAACTTTTATTTTTTTATTTCAAAATATAATGTGGATTTACTCAAATAATAATAAATAAATAAATAAAATTTATTTTTTAATTTTTTTAAATTCGTTTTTACAAACTATTTTTTTACTTAAAACAATATTACGTTGTTGTTTCATTCTTGTTTTCATGTTCCTTCGGATTTTCCTTTATTTCTTATTTAATATGTATTTTTTAAAAAAAAAAATATTGGGATTTGAATGAGTTTTCTCTACTGTGAATTTTGAGTCTCCAAATTTATGAGAAATCAGAGTTTTTTTGGATTTTTTTCTTTTTGACTACTTAACATAGGAGGAGAAGGTCCCTTCAAAAAAAAAAAAAACATAGGAGAAGAAGGAAGGATAAAAAAAAAAAAAAATCAGAGAAGAAGACCAGTAACTTTGTTAAGAGAGAATTTTTTTTATGAGACATACCAAATTTCACATCCCCGTAAAATTGAAAATGTGGAACAGCGATCAAAATTAGGTCAGAAACGTTAAAATTTCAATTTCAGGTCAATTTTGACAAACCTTTTCGATATCGAATTTTGCAATTCCCTAAAACCCTCCGGACCAAACATAAATATTATATAGTCCATTCCCCACACAAATCCCCTCAACCAATCAACCAATCAACCAATCAGGACCATAAGAGTCATCCTCCATATCGTTTAGAATGGTCTAAATGACTTGGACATCGATTTTTTATTTATATTTTGTTCTTTTTGGTGGTGCCAAGATTCTATTAGAACAATAAATTTAGAACCATCTAAAATATGTCGATACAAAAAAAGCAGTTGAAAGAAAAGGAGGAGGTGCACCAGAGAGAATTCAAAAGGCCATGAAAACTGAAAAGAAACCATGGAACCATCCATCATTCACCAACAATACACTAACTAGACACCAAAGAAAAACAAAATAAAAGGACCATTGTCCATAATGTTAAGAAGACAACAACAAAGAACATAAATTGCATTGAAAAAATGATGTCTGTGTTGTGTCTTTCATTGGAAAGCTACCAACTTGAATGGATGCTGAGGACATAAATAAGGAGCTGAGGCCGCCCAATCCTTCTACAGAAATGGAGGAAGTATCACCCATCTGCGTGGGTACTTCGGCCTTCCCTCCTTCCCATCAAACAGCTGCAGATAGGGGGAAAAATGTTCAAATGAGAGGCAAAATCACTACAAAAATGCATGGAATCTACCAAATTAGCATCTTTTATGTACAAAACTACAGCAATATTAAAAAATGTGATGGGAATCTCGTCGAGAAGTTTAGTCTAAGGGAATCGCACGTTTAAACACAGAGCATGCCAGAATGTAGCAAAGCTAACTATAAAGAATATAAAAAATTACTAACGATCTAGATCTACTCGTCTAAGCTTTTGAATTTGGTAGTGATTTAATAGAGTATCAAAGCAAGAGGAGACTGTTTAACAGTATATATAAAAGATTAATAGACCATTGAGTTAACATAGTATCAAAAACTATTGAATTACCACTAAACCTAAAAGCTTAAACGGCTAGAAAAAATAAGTCAGATGATACCTTCTTGAGGCGACGGTGCTTTGCGAGGGCCCAGTTCGTCATGATAAAAGCAGCAACCACAAGGAAGATATAACCAGCAACAGTCTGTGTAGCTATATTGAAGCCTACCCACTGATATATTTCTGTTGTGTAATTTGCACATGTCACAATGTTGAACAGAAACCCCTTTGGGATTTGATATCCCCCATTGCCCTCAGGGCTGCGCAATTTTCTCAGCAAGATGTGACAGTAGAAGTTTGACACTTGACACAGCAAACCAAATGCAAAGCCAATCTTCATTTGAAGGTCACCAACAGGGGTATAAAGGGGGTGATTAACATAATACGCAATATACGAGCCAAAGGACCAGTAATAAGCACAGTTCCGAAACACATTTGAAAGCGGTGAGGTTGCGTGGCTGAACCTATGCACGAAAAATGTTTCCATGATTCGTTTGAAATAGTGAAAACACCAGTAGTACATTGCATACGTCTGAACTGGATGGATGACACGTTCTTCCTTGTAGCCAAGGAACTGATATACAGGGAAGTAGTAAAAGATGGGGTAGAGGATCAAGGGACCCAAGTATTCGCAAAAAAAGAGTGTACGATAAGAAACTTGCGGGCCCAAGTCCTTGAAGACGACAGTTATGTTGTCCGAGTTGTCGCTACAATACTCTCCGATAGTTTTCTTGTAGTTTAGAACAGTAGGCCTCTCCTTTGAACCAGGTTGAAGGGGAAGAGTTAACCGTTGCCTAGCAGGGTAGAACTTTTTGGCTGTTTCAATGAAACAAGAAATCAGATAGCTGCACTTCCCATAAACTGACATCGACTTACATATATGCATGTTAAACGACTGGTAAGTTGCCACTGCTTAAGAACCATACAACAATCAGGCAAAAATATCAAACATTTAAGTTATAAGATGAACTGTAGACACTATCAAGTCGTTTTAGATTTGATTCTGTTTTTCCTTCTTGATAGAACTCATAGTGAAGTGGAGGAATTCTATTAACACTAGTAAAAGTCGTAAAGTATGAACATTCTCGTAAGGTACTTTATGTTAAAAAATTGTTAGGATACCCTAACAAAGATGTATTGGAATATAAAAGATAATCAAACCACAAGATAAACAAGTAATTTGAGGTACTTGCACCCTCCCCTCTTGAGATCTCTCCCAAGCCCTAAATCATCAACCAAAATATTCTCTACCTTGCTCCCATCCCACTCCATCTATTTATATCCAATCCACCCCTAACTAATTACCATTATGCCCTTACTCTAATATCATACTAATCTTCCCCATAAACTCCTAACTAGTACTCTCACAAAATCTTAGCTGACAACAACAAGAGTGATCAAGTACAGAGGAAATATCAGGTAGATGATGAAAAAGGAACTGCATAAGCTTGCAAAGCATGGTTTTCTTTTTTTAATAAAAAAATTCTCCAGACAATCTACAATGCAGACTACCTGAAGGCATAATGCAAATGCAGAAATAATTGTTTTAAAAAAAAGGACGAAAAAAGTATAACCATTAAGATTTAGCAGCTATTCTAATGCACTCCTTGTTGTTTGAAATACAAATTTATATAGTAATTTCCAAAACTGAAAAAAATACCTCTTCACTCAATATTTTGATAATCTAAAATTTATGAAAAAAAAGAGCCTTGCTAGGGACAGGGAGGGATTGCGTAAGTAGCAGAATGCCAAGTATACATTTTGTTAGAAAATTGAGAGGAAAGGCACTTTTCATTAGTTTTCACACCACAACCACAATGATATGAATATTATTTCAAATCTATTGGAACCCCAAAAATTTAATGTTACACTCCACCCCATCGAAGTGAGAAAGAAACTAACCAGCCATAATGAAATCATTTCATTCTTTGCCTATGGTAAGAGAAGATAAATTCCAACTCTATGCAATATAATCAAGAACAATAAACATGTAATGTAATCAGAAAAGAAAATAAAAGAAAACAGGCAGAAGAAATCAGGAGGAGATAGAAAAACAATGGACTTTTTCAAATACTTTACTATCTATGAACTAGTTAACAAACTTTTGATCCCTAAGCAATTCGAAGAGCTTAAACTGTCAGGCTAGGCTAAACTTAATCTTTTAGATTCATCCTATTAACAACTACCAAAAAATGGGACAAACCCCACAAGTGCATATGGTAGCATAACATCTGCAAACTCCAGTTCTATCACTCACTCCTAAAAAAAATGTCAAATCCAAGCAAATAACAGCAGGTATGCAACAAATAAAGGAAACATTCTACCATCTTGCACTCACTTCGCTTATAAATCGCATCCTGCAGATCAGCCACCGAAGCCTGCAAAAAACAAAAGAACAATTTCCATGAAACTTAAAGTCCCATCTTCTACTCATCTCTAAAAAGCCAAATTGATAGGTCTATAAACTGAACACAGCCACAAAAACAAGCTATACTATTTTCACCTTTCCATTTTTTTGGTAAGAATCGAAAAGGGAAGTGAGAAAGAAACAGTAATTGAATGAAAATCCAAACACTTACAGAGTCGCTCAGTTGAATGCCCCCTTTCACAATCTCTCTTCCACTGCGAGAAACCACCGAGACCTTCATTTTTGCAGCCAAATTAGAGAACCCAGTTGGGAAAATAACCCTATAATTTGTACCCAGATCCTGAAATGACAGAATAAGAAGACCCAGAAGCAAGAAATGGTTATATGATGAGATCTGCAAATGGGTTTTTGTTAAAAAATGGAAAAAAAGTCTCGTGGGTTTTGAAGGAGGAGGTTGGGAAGTAGGATAGTTATTAAATGGGGTGCAGTTGGGGTAGGAGAGCTAATCTAATTCAGATGACCGATGAATCAATATCTCCTTATTACAATTCGACACATCGTTCTGTCTGTGGGGAAGGAAGGAGGCCGAAAGCCAATAAATTTATTGGGTATGGATTAGTGACGAGAAGGGGTTGGTGTTCTGTGTCATCTCATCGCTTCCAAAATCTGAGAATTGGTAGTGGACTTACGAAGAGTAAATGATAAGTATACTGAAAATCTCTTATAAAAGGGTAATTAAAAGCAGCCAATGTCATTTATAGTCACCCATCTTTGCATTTATTTCATTTTTTTTATTTATTTTAGAGAAATTATCCATGCATTTATGTAGAGAGTATATTGGAGAATTTTGAAAACAAATGAAAATTTAGAAGGCATAGTTGAACCATAATTGAGATATATTATTTTCATACTTTCATTTGTTATACTAAAAAACGTATCACTTTCAGCATGAAGGAATCTATTATTTAGAATGACGTTAGATGTCACTAATACTAATACATTAATGATTAAATTGTACAGAATATCTATGAATTTTGAGTTAAATTTCAATCATGCCTCTAAACTTTGAATTTCTTTGTTTTTACTCTTAAATTTTAAAATTTATTTAAAAAAAGTACCAAAAAATTATGGGGTGTTTTGTATAATTTAACTTATATTGATATTGTATTCATTTTAAACGTCAATACTATTTATAATTGTTTGGTTTAAAATATCTATTTTTTTTCAAAAGTAATATATCAAAGGCGACCTCAAATCTTCAGGTCAAGACACAAAAAAAACAAACAATAACAAACTGAAGCTCACAATCGGGCAAGAAGCACAAAGCGAAACAAGGCACAATAAAATATCTCACCACACCCTAAAACTCACAATCGAGCATGAGGACACAACATATCCAAAAAAGGCACTGAAAACCCAAACCCTCATGCTCTCCCTACCAAGAGTAAGCAAAAAATAATAATAATCATTATTATTATTATTTTTTTTAGAAGCTAATAATAATTAATTAATTAATTATCAATTAAATTAAAAAAAATGAAAACTATATATTAAATAATAATATTTTAATATAGTTTTCATTTTTTAATTAAAATGAAATCTGACAACGGATTCGAGAAAGCTGAAGCCGGGCCGGAGCCCCGGACCGAAGATTTAAAGGGAGGTTGGCGGGCAGATTGAACTGTCCTTGAATCATTTGTAGGGGAAATCGAAATCTTTGTGGTGGGTGTTGAGCTGAATCATGACTCAGAAATTCGGCGGTGGATTGCGCCCTACTGGAACTCCCTCAGTGGGTTGGTCCTTTGTCGTCGTTGTCTCTTCGCTTCTCGCCGGCGCCTCCATCGTCCACAACATCTACAAACCAAATCTTGTACTTTCTCTCTCTCTCAATCTGTTATGTGCATAGATTGTTCATGTTTGTGCCGATTGCTGGGTACGATTTAACTTGATCATGCCTGTAACCTGTTCGATGAAATGCCCACCTTCTATTTTGTGCATATTGTTTTCTTATTTGAGTATAACGCTGCCATTTCCTGTTTTTGATCAATTGGGTTCAGAAAAAAATTGTCTTGCTATGTTTTCTTCAAATCAGATATCAATTTCAGCTTCTTAGGTCATGTGTGTGCCCTGTGCAATTTTAACTTGATAATGCCTGTAACCTGTTCGATGAAAGGTCCACCTTGTAGTTTATGCCCATTGCCTTCTTATTTGAGTATAAGCCTGTCATTTCCTGTTTCTGATCAATGGGTTTCAGAAAAAAAATTGCTTTTTCTTGTTATGTTCTTGAAACCAGATTTCAATTTCAGTTTCTTCAGAAATATCTAAGGATTACCGATCCATTTTCATACATTTTTGCAATCGTATTGCTTCAAACCGTCACAAACTGACTTTTGTAGATTAGCTCATCTTTTTCTCTTGTTTCACTAAAAAGTCCTATATTCAGAATGGTCTCTGAATTTCTAACTTCTTTCCTTTTTAATGTCTTTGTAGACCTTGCCTCCGGTGGAGAGTGTCCAAACGACCAACAAGAAAGACCCTTAATAAAAATTAATTACTTTATAACCTTTAGCATATAGTTTAGTTTATTTCTTTCCTTATACATGTTTTTCTTATCGTTGAGCTCAAATTGTTTTTCACATGCTTTAATGTGAAAGTTCTCTATTGTTGGGAAAGGAACAAAAATAATATTTGAAGATTCATCTCGAGAGCTTTAAGTGTTATAAAATTCACTAGTTACAACTAGTACATTCTCTCTTTTGTTAGTTATTGTGATTATCTTTATATTTGTGCCAAATGGAGTAGCTTTTTTGTAATCTCCTCTTGCAGCTGAGGGTTTGCCATGCTCCTTTTATTCTTGGCATACTTGAATGAGAAGTTGTTTTGTGCACCCTTCCCCCAAAAAGGGGTGAGAATTCACTATGAGCCCCCTTTTATCTTTCCTTGAGTTTGATGAATTTATTAAGTTTTTAGAATATTTCAAAAAAGTAGCCAATCTTATTTTTCAGCACTAATGTGTGATAGTAATATAAAGGATAAATTTAGTTTCATTTTGGTTGATCATTCATCTAAGGAAGGGCGTTGTCAATTGAATATGATAACCCAGTAACTTGTGATTGAAGATTTTTTTGGAAGCTTGAAATTAGTGCTTGGAAATTGTTACTTTCCATTATGGATTGGACCATCTGGTTACTAGAATAATAAATAGGTTCAGTCAAATGGAGAGTGAAGCAAATAGATTGAACCATATGGTGTAAAGTAGCTTGATGATCCTTTAAAGCTCCTTCCTGTTCTGCTTCTACTTCTGAGTTGTAAAGTGGAAACTTTCATTACAGACACCGAAATTACTGGAGAAATCGAAAGCTATTTAAACTGTAATTTTTCCTTCTAGTTCTAGCAAATATATTGAATCATGTATGGAGTTGCCTGCTAATAATTTGCAAGATCCCAGTAGGAAGCTTTCTTCTTGAACCGATTCATTCATCTCTTCTGCACTTGCTTACACATTTCTACTTCGTTGTTAGGTGGAGAATTTGAATGTGGGTTAATGGATTAATTATAAATATGGGAAACTTCAGCATTGTGTTTTCTTCATGAACATGGAGGCCTTGATAGTCTCTTGCAAAGTCATGTGGGTTGCGTATGTTCATAGTCTGAGCTTCTTTTCTAATGGACTAGCTTTTTTGCTGGTGGAAACCAAGATATACTAAATTAAATATTTTTCTACTAATCACGTTTATATTTATGTCATTTTTAATGTGTTTATAAAAATAAAATTTTAAAATAATGTTAATTTATCGGAATGTAAAAATTGCAACATTATCAAAAATTTAATTAAAGCTCAATTATTTGTTGTAATTGAAAATTTAGGTTAAAAAATTAATTTTCCTAAAATAAAAAAATAAACATATATGTTGTGATAGTTTAATATATTACACAATCTTTAGTTGACAGGAAAATAAAATATGTTAATTCTGTAGAGTGGATACGTATATGAATGTAACATACAATAATATTAAAATATAATATACTAGAAAACAATTATTTAAATAAAATTATAATATATTATATATATTTTTAGAGAAATTGTAACATATGTCAATTTAGAATAAGATAATTGAAAATATAGCATGTTTTTAAAAATTTTGCGGATATGGCAATTTCTATCGCTGATATCTTATGGTTGATAGAAGTCTATCGCTCGCTGCTGATATCTTATGGCTGATAGAAGTCTATCGCTGATCACCTCAGCTTTTTATAGATTTTTGTCAGTGTTAATAGTCTATCACTGATAGAAGTCTATCGGTGATATGATAAAATCAGTGATAGAAACATATTTTTTTGCCATATTTACAAAACATTTTAAAGTTTGCTAAATTTGCAATTAGTTTGAGCCGGATTGCTATTTGTGCAACCAGCCCATATTTTTATACTAAAAATATATTAATCATGCCTTTTATTTTAAGAATATACTAATAATAATATTAAAGACAATTTTCATTGCAAAAAAAATATGCAACATTAATGAGAATTTGATTCTAATTTTAATAAATAAATAAATAAATATTGAAAGATAATTTCAATAATTATATCTAAATAATTTCAATAATAATTACATTACATTGCCAATTGAGAAACAAAAATATGCAAAACTAAACCTGGTTTTTTTTTTTTTTTTTAATTTGTTAATAAATGTAAAAACGTTTTCAAAAATTAAAAAACCAAAAATTCAATTGATTGCCAAACATATCTATTTTCTAAAAATCAAAAACCAATGAACGGATTGCAAAATCTTCTGCTTTCTCACCAAGAAGTGAGAGTTCCTTCCTCCTTAGTTGAGCGTCTCCTTCCTCTTGATTGAGTGCTTTTTCTGCCTTGGGTTGTCTTCTCCGCCTCGTTGCTGCTCCTTGCTCGTTTGATCTCTCTTTATTCTTTCGTTCGGTCTCGTCTCCGCCCTTGATTTGATTATTTCCTTATCAACCACTATTATGAATGAAGACGAGTTAATTGAGGTTTGGCAAAAGATGTCTCTGACCTCCGATGAAGAGAATACAGTGATTCATTTTGATTCTTTGGCTGATGGTACCCAAAAAGACCTAGGGCTTTGTCTGATTGGCAAGCTTCTTTGCCAGAGATTCATCACGAGTGATACGATTCAAAATTCTTTTCGCAAAATCTGGAATCAAGAAAATCTTAGGGTTCACAATCTTTCCAAGAATTTATATATCTTCACTTTCAAGGGGCTTCCGGATCTTAATCGTGCTCTCACCTCTGGCCCCTGGATCTTCGATAAGAGCCTGTTAATTTTGGAAAATCCTAAACCTTTTCTTAAACCTTCTGAGTTAACTTGTAAGTCTGTTCATATGTGGGTTCATTTTTTTGACCTTCCTATTACTTGTCGATCTCGACTCACTGCCATTAAACTTGGAAATGCGATTGGTTCCTTTGTGAATGTTGAGGACAATGAATTAGGGCAGTGTTGGGGTAATAGTCCGGGTTGTGATCGATGTTTCTAAGGCCCTCAGGCGTGGTATCAAGTTAGCTATGGATGATCCCCTCTCTTGCAGTTGGGTCTCAATTCGGTATGAACGACTTCCAGATTTCTGCTATTTCGGTGGGATTATTGGACATTTGGTGAAAGATTGCGATTCTTCTTTCGCTGTTCCTTCCCTGATGAATTCAAAGAAACTGTCGTTTGGGCCAAATTTGCGCTTCCAATCACAAGGCTCCAGTTCTTCCCAAAAGTATTCAGGTGAATATCGACCCATCCCTACCCAAGCTAATGATAACCCCTCTGCGCCTTCATCCATTAGCCCTCCCATTTCTGTTCCTCCTCCTGATCCTGTCCCTCCCATTCTACCTTCCCCTCCTAACCTTCACTCTGAGCCATACTTTACCTTCAAAAGTCTCCCTTCCACTCCCTCTGCTAGTAAGAGGAAAGGGAAAAAGAAACTAGGCGGCTCTGGTCTACCCTTTGATATTAACTTACCTTATCACGATAATAAGAGGAAATGCACACATGACCCCTCTGTTACCCTTTCAAAGAAATCCAAGATAACCAACCTGCCTGTCCTACCCATTTCCATTTCAGATATTGATCTTGCAGATTTAGCGGAGGTTGCTACGCAACCCCGCCTTTCACTATGAAGATTTTATGTTGGAATGTCCAAGGATTGGGGAATCCAAAGACATTCTGTGCTGTTACGAATGTTCTTAGGAGTCGTAAGCCTCACCTTGTTTTTCTCTCAGAAACTAGGTGTGGTTCTACTGTTATGAATAAGCTTAAGAACGCTGTTGGTCTTCATGATTTATTTTCAGTCTCGAATGAAGGTTCTGGAGGTGGTTTATGTTTATTATGAAGTACTTATATTAAAGTATCAATACGCTCCTCTTCTAAGTCCTATATTGACTCTTCCATCAGTTGGAATGCAAAGCATTGGCGTTTTACAGGCTTCTATGGCCATCCTGACTCTTCTAAACGATCAGTTTCTTGGGACCTCCTCCGCCGAATCCACAATGACGATGACTCTACCTGGTTAGTTGGGGGCGATATCAATGAGATTCTATATATTGATGAAAAAAAAAGGGGTGCTTTGTGAGACTTCAATCTTATAACTTCTTTTCAAAGGACCTTAGATGATTGTCGTCTGAAAGATCTTGGTTTTGTTGGGGATACTTTTACTTGGACCAATAGGTGGAAGCATAGACCCCCAATTTTTGTCAGATTGGATAGATTTTTGGCTAATTCAGCTTTTGAGGATCTTTTTCACTCTTTGACCAATCTTCACCTTGATTGGTCTGAATCAGACCATCGCCCCATTGAACTCTTTATGTATGATAGTCCGGCTTCATGTTCTAAACATTATGGCTCTCACTCTTTCAAATTTGAGGAACACTGGATTCGTCATGATCAATGTCATTCCATTGTAAACCAAGTTATTCTACATCATTCAGAGAGTAATCTTGACAAAGATCTGCCCCTTGTCCTCAAGAGCATCTCCAGAGATCTTAATTCGTGGGGCCATCATCAGTCCAATTCCCTAAAGCCAAAAATTGAAGCCTGCAAGAGAGCTTTGCAGTCTGCCTATAAGGCCTTCCCCTATCCTGATTTCAATAAAATTGTTCTCATTGAAAATGATCTTAATCATCTTCTCAGTGAGGAAGAAATTTATTGGAAACAAAGGTCTAGAGAGAATTGGCTTCGTTGGGGTGATCGCGATACTAAATGGTTCCATAAGAAGGCCTCTTTAAGAAAGAAAAAGAATGCTATATCTGGAATCTTTAATTCAGCAAATGCTTGGGTTGATGATCCTAAATATATTGATTCTGAATTTATTCATTACTTTACTAACCTTTTTTCTTCTTCTAGGCCAAACAGTGCTGAGATGGATGGTGTTCTTGACAATGTTCAAAAGGTTGTCTCAAATGATATGAATATTATCCTTGATGCCCCTTTCACCAGTGAAGAGATCCTCTATGCTCTCAACCAAATGTATCCAACTAAAGCTCCTGGCCCTGATGGATTTCCCGCTCTTTTTTATCAAAGGTTTTGGCCCCTTATTGGTAACATCACTATTCAAAATTGCCTTGCTATTCTTAACCAAGGAGCTCCTATCAATAACTGGAATCATACAAACATTGCTCCTAAAACTAGTCACCCTACCTATGTTTCGGATTTTAGACCTATAAGCCTCTGCAATGTTTCTTATAAACTCATTTCCAAAACACTGGCTAACTGATTGAAACCTTTTTTACACTCTGTCATCTCTCATTTTCAGTCAGCCTTCATTTCTTCTAGAGCTATTACTGATAACATTATCATAGCTCATGAGTGTATTAATCATATCAAGAAGAAAAACTCTGGTAATAGTGGTTTTGCAGCTCTTAAATTGGATATGTCCAAAGCCTTTGACCGTGTGGAATGACCCTTTCTTGAACGGATTATGGGTAAACTTGGGTTTAGTTAGGTCTTAGGCAAGGAGATCCCCTATCTTCTTACCTTTTTCTTCTTTGTTCTGAAGGCCTGTCTCAATCTCCCCTCCAAGCTCAACATTCTAAGGTTCTTTCTGGAATTAAAATTGCAAGGATCGTCTTCATATGGTTCTTGGAGTCAAATTGGTTGCAAACCTCAGGCACTACCTAGGGGTTCCTTCCAGCTTCTCCTCCAAAAAAGGTGTTGATCTTAAATATGTGGCTGATAAGGTGTGGAAGGTTGTTTCCGGATGGAAATCTCAGTTTTTTTCCATTAGAGGCAAGAAAGTTTTAATCAAGAGTGTGGCTCAGGCTATCCTAACATACATTATGAGCTGCTTCAAGCTTCCAAAGAGAATTTGCTCTGATATAATCAGGGCTATCTCTCGGTTCTGGTGGGGTACTTCTGGTAGCTCTAAAAAAATTCATTGGAGTAAATGGAGCTATCTTTGCAATCCCAAGGATGAAGGAGGTCTCAATTTCAAAGATATTGAGCTTTTCAACCAGTCTCTCTTAACTAAACAAGCTTGGAAGCTACTCGTTAACCCTTCAAGCCTCTCTGCACGTGTCTTAAAAGCTAAGTACCACCCTCCTCTGACTTTTTTAATGCTTCTATTGGCTCTTCTCCATCCTTTTTCTGAAAAGGTGTTATGTGGGGCAGGGATCTACTTATAAAGGGCTTACGTTATAAAGTTGGGGATGGTACATGTATCTCTGCTTTTACTGATCGATGGTTGCCAAGGGAATCCCTCTTTACCCCTATCCATCCTCCTAAATTTCCTTTAAACCTTCATGTTGATAGGTTAATCTCTGAAAACAGAAGTTGGAATGTTCCACTGTTAAATCTCTTTTTTCATAAAGATGATATCCCCATCATTCGTTCCATCCCTCTTAGTCGAAACCCCTGCAAAGATCACTGGATGTGGCACTACTCAAATGATGGAGTTTATAATGTAAAAAGTGGGTACAAGCTTGCTTGGGCTCACCTTCCTTCTCCTGGTCCCTCAGATCCTTCTCCCCATTCAAAGTCTTGGCAATCCTTATGGAGACTTAAGCTTCCTATTAAAATCAAGCTCTTTATGTGGAAAGCTCTTAAAGGTTTCCTCCCTTCGCATATTGCTTTAAAAGGGAAAGGCATCGATTGTTTGGCCCTTTGTTCTCTCTGTCAGGCTACTGATGAATCAACCTCCCATGCTCTTTTGTTCTGCCCTCGGGCTAGAGAGATTTGGAAGTGCCTCTTACCGAAGGTAAGTAGCAAGCAATCTGTTCACTATACGTTGTTTGACCATTGGGATCTTTGGTGTTTATCCCTCTCAAAGCAAGATCTTTCTTTGGCTTGTGTCACCTGCTGGGCTATTTGGAATGATCGCAATTCGATTATTCATGGAAGCAGTGTTCTCAGTTCTGAGGCTAAATCAGTTTGGATCTTGGATTACATGGCTGAACTTCAATTTAGCTCTCATATCTCGACTTCTTCTCATTATGCTGCTTCTAAGCAATGTCTTACTTTGCATCGGTGGATTCCTCCTCCTATAGGTCTTTTTAAGCTAAATAATGATGCCTCATGGAGCTCTCCTTTAATTGAAGCAGGTTGAAACTCTCTTGGAAAGGTCTTAGCTGCCCAAGCCTTCAAAGGGGGGTTTTTACAATAGCCCCTCCATGCGGAATTAGAAGCTATTTGTGCTGGATTATCATGGGCTCGCTCTTTGGGTATTCATCAGATAATTGTTGAGTCTGATTGCGCCATAACGGTTCAAGCGTTGACATCTGATAACTCTTTTCTAAATGACATTGTTGTTTGGGTTGATGTCTTCAGAAGCAAGTTTGAGGATTTTACCTCTTTTTCTTTGGTTCATGCCCCCCGCTTATGTAATTGTCTGGCTGATGCCATTGTTGCCTATGCTTTTAGATCCCCATTTTCTGTTTATTGGAGATTTTCTTTTCCTTCTTGGCTTCTCTCTATTGCCAAAAATGATTGTGTAAACCTTTATGGTGGTTAAATTGCTTGTTTGTTTGAATAAGAAGTTTCCTTTCAACAAAAAAAAAAAAAAAAATCAAAAAAAAAAAACTAAAAATAGGAATTGAATGTGTGCCCCCCTCCCCTTGGTAAGTTTTACAGTTTACTTGATTAAATTTTTGTTTTAGTAGGGTCAATTTTTTTTGTTTTTTTTTTATTAAAAAATATCAATTTTAATGTTGATTTAAGTATAAAAAAAAAAAGGTCAATTCGAATCATTTGTTACATTCAAATTCACACTTATAATAGATAATTAAAGACGAGGAATCACCGCGAAAGTGAGCATGCAGCCGTAATTGACTTGTATTTCTTCTGACCGGTCAGATGTTAAATCTCCAATGTTCCACATTTGTTAATTAGGGTACTAAACAAAAAAAAAAAAAAATAAGCCAACAAGAGCATAGCTCAATGACATGAAGTATCGCCTAGTGACTATAAAGTCTTAGGTTCAATCCTCCACGCTAGTGTAATAAAAAAAATAAAAAAAAAATAAAAAAAATCACAAACCCAGAAGAAGCTTCTGTTCTGAGTTCTCACTATACTAGAGACTTGTCAGAAAATGAATAGGAAAAAGTGTTGCAATTAATTCGAATTATTTAAAAAATATGAAAAGGGAAAGAAAAGATAAGCTTCTCCCATCCCATCTAATCAGGAATTTCAATTGCATTACACAAGAAATCACTCCTCATAATCATAGCTTTTCAACAAGCAGTCCAAGTGACAAAAAAGGTTAATAAAAATCTCCGAGAGGTGAGGAAGTCATAACATTACAATAACAAATCAAATGTTTAATCATTAATTCCGTCAAACCTTCTGTATGGGTGCATGGCGAAGTTGCTCGGTCATTACTCACACAACACAACTTCCTTCGCAAACAGATTTTATAAACTCAAAAAGTCAAATTAATTGTAAATGAAGTAAAAAAATATTAAGGATGAAAGAAGATGAACAAACCACACAAATTAAACGTCATTAAAATCCTAGAATTCAGAAATTTCAGTCGAATTCATATGCATTTGAAATGCACAAGGACGACAAAATACAAATATGTAAAACGTCATTACATTATAGTACTTCTTAGCCAAGGAAGAGAAATGGCCGTGTAAAATCCCAGTGTTCAGAAATTTCATAAGAATTCTATATGCAATTTGAATGCCATGCATATGCAAGAAATTACCTGAAACTCCATTGGCTATATATATAGCCACACCTTGCATTCTTCCTACAATCTTCTCATAATCACTTCTCAACTCTTCCTGCAATCTTCTCAATTCCCATCTTCTCAAATCTCTTATCTGCTCTTCCTTCCCCTGCAATCCAACATTGTTCTTTTGTTTTGTTGGTTTTTGTTCTTCTCTTGAAGGCACCACCATAGCTAAGAAATGGTGATGCGTAATCCAAGCCACCCGGAGCACGAACTTGAGCTGAAGAAGTACCTGAAACCTTACACCTGTGATGGCTGCAAGGAAATAGGCTTTGGACCTCGCTACCGATGTGAAAAGTGTGAATTCGATCTTCACAAAGCCTGTATGTTTCCACAAACCTCACCAATTTCCCATGAATTCTTCCCACGTTCCACCTTCGAGTTCTTCAGAATCCCACCTAGAGCCTGCCATAAAAATTGCAGAAAGAACTGCGACGCTTGCAGAAAGCCCATCCATGGCTTCATGTACCATTGTGAGAAAGACGACTTGGATCTCCATCCCTGCTGCCAAGACCTCAAAAGGAGTTACCAAATTGAAGATGTGGAGTTCAATCTCCACAAGAAAGTCCGGGGGAAATGCATGTGGTGCAAAAAGAAGAGCATGAAAGGCAGCGGCGGCCAAGACAATGGTTGGTCGTACATATCTGGGTGCGGCGAGTACCATGTTCACGTGGCTTGTGTCACTGAAATGGCTTTAGAAGAATGGAAAAATAGCGGAGGAGACTGGATCAATGCCAATAACGGCGACCAGGACCAACAATTGGCTCTACAGAAGGTGAATCTGAAGGCAATACAAGCTCGAGGGCGTGGGGATGGTGGAAGAGGGAACAAGTATTGGAGAATCCTCAAGGTCTTCATCAAGACCATTGTTAGTATTGTTCTTGGCGATCCCACCACGGTTCTGGCCTCTCTCTTCGTGGAGCTGATTACATGAAACTTGTTTGACTATTGTTTCGCCTTCTCTTTCTGTATTGTATTTTCTCTTTTCTTTTATTCCAAAAGTATAGTGGACCATGTTTGAATTCTGTGATTGTGTGCCTGCAGCAAAGGAATAAAATCAATGTTGTTTATTTGTTATTATTGGGTATTGATGATCTTTTGTTGTCGTATAAATTGAAATATAAACAGAGTGAAACAGAGATAAAAAAAAAAAAAAACCCAGATAAAATGGAGAAACGTGTAGTCTGTCTCAAGATGGAAATTTCAAAATTACTCTAAAACAGTGGATTGTAAGATTTAAAAAGAAATTGGTTAATAAACAAGTTTAAGGCCATGTTTGAGAGTTCAAGATCAATTTAATATTTGATTTTTAAACACAATTATCATATAATCAAGATTGAATTTGAATTATTAAAGACATATTTTAAATATGACAAAATGATTTATATCACTCCCAGCAGAAGGGTCCGGCGAACAAAATTCAGAAGAGAAAAACGCAGAATTCAAGAAAACCATAGAGCCCTAAATCGAAGAAAGTTAAAAAAAAGAAAGATGGAAAGAGAAATCAAATGTAGTAATGAGTATTGAGATTAGACTAATTAGGGAAGGACATGGATGAGAGTATATCTTGAAATGGTTGCTGTAAAGGAAATGAAATCGAAGTTACCTGATCTCAATTGAGTTGAGTTGGCTGAGCTTAAATTAAACTCCCATGGCAGACTCGCAGTACGACGCGCAAACCAGTAGTGAGCAGATGAAAGAGAGAGAGGAGCTAGGGCTTCTAATTTAGAACTCGGGAAGAAGGAGATCAAATTGAGTTGGGCTGACGCTGATATTAGTGGGCTGGGCTGAATACCACGGATTGGGCTTCTTCGCTTATTTAACATTTCCTTTCCATTTTGGCCTCCTAACCACCAAAATTGCATCACTGCCATTACATTTTTTTTTTTTTCAACGGTGTTTTATTTAAAGCGAGGATTGAACCCATGACCTCATAGTCACGGACACAACCTTATACCAATTGAGCTATGCTCGGTTTGACAATAAGCTTTTATTAACTTAATCTTTCCAAAAGGGTTATTAAGGCCGCTGTTTCTGGTTTTGCCATTACATCTTCTTCTCACTTTCTCGTTTCTGGCGAGCGTGAAAATAAAGTTTATTCTCAAACACCTCTTCTTCACACTTAAATAAATTTTTCTGTAATCATGATTTAGAAGAGGTGAAAAATCGTGATTTGGGAGATGAGGTTTTTGATTTCAGTATAATGTCAAGCCATATCTTAAATTTTGTTGGAAAATCGTGATTTAGGAGAAGAATTTTTTAGATGTGGATTTTGTTGGAAAATCGTGATTTGGGAAGTAAATTTTTTAGATGGTCTTTGATTTGATTTTACTAAGGAAGAGAGATGAGAAATCGTAATTTAGATCTGAAAAGAGATTATAGCTAAGGTGATTGATAAAATGTCTAAACATGAATGTCAAAATATTAATTAATGGTAGAGCTCTAGGTTGGATTGTAAGTAACATTTTCATTGGGTGATGGAAGCACATTTTCATTGTGCTTAAACCATCAAAACAAAGTTTATACTTTAATTTTATTAATTATAAATTAAAGGGAAATTGTAACCGATGTCAATTTAGAATAAGATAATTAAAAATATAGCATGTTTTTAAAAAATTTGCGGATATGACAATTTCTATCGCTGATATCTTATGACTGATAGAAGTCTATCGCTGATCACCTCAGTTTTTTATAAATTTTTGTCAGTGATAATAGTCTATTCAGTGATATGATAAAGTCTATCAGTGATAGAAACAAATTTTTTTGTCATATTTGCAAAACATTTTAAAGTTTGCTAAATTTGTAATTAGTTTGGGCTCGATTGCTACTTGCAACCAGCCCTAAATTAAACTACAAGTTTCGTATAAATAAATTATTAAATTTTTAATTTTTTATAATATGTAAAACTTTCAAAGTTATGTTTAAAAAAATTCTAATAAGTCGTTGCTTAATGATAATTACGCTATAAATACTTATATTTGTATCAGGTATTTAATGCTTCGATAACACAATAAAATTTACTACATAATCGTTAAAAGTGACAAAAAAAAGTGTATGAATTTCAGACATGAGAACTGATTCATTTAAAAGCACTAAAAATTAATTTGTTGGTTTGGTTTCTGTGGGTTTACTCGATTCACAAGTCCTAGTATTGGTAGTTGGATCGATTTTCTTTAAAAAAAAAAAAAAAAAAAAACTATTTTAATATTTGTCATGAGGTTAGCGCCTAAGTCACGATCCACTTCGCCAAGAAATTGAGGTCCTGACGTCATCAGTTGACATCCCAACGACTTGAGACCGGCCTCCAGGTCCTTTCGAGATATGAGCATTCGGGCCACCCTTACAACTGTCGTTGCAACGCCCTCGCTCGATTAGAGTGATGAGCGTCTGATGAGACGTGTTTGTCCTATTTGACAGGATAGCGGTACAACGGCGCCTCCAATCCACCAGCAATTGGGGAATCGACGGTTATCATCATAACAAAGCGTACGGATCGGTCATAGACCATCCACATCTCCTCGCCTCACATGAAGTGATACTCATGGTGATGACCAGTATAGACTGACCACGATCGTTCGCTCCACGCTGCCTATAAATACTTCATTGAGGATCTCCATTAGGTATGTGATTTTCGACATTACACACTACACTCCTACTTAACACGCAGAGCTCTTTCTGACTTAAGCATCAGAGTCTTGTGGAGTCAGTCTCACACCGGTGCAAGTTCATCTTCCTTCTCTGTGCAGGTCGATCCTGGTTCTTGCGATGACCAAGCAAGACGAAAATGCGACGTAAAGATAAGGCGAACAATTTTGATTTTATTAAAAAAAAAGAAAAAAATGAAACAAAATTGCTTTTATGTTCATAATTAGTGCTTATAATAATAGGTAAACAAAGACTTGGATTAGGAACTTCCTACTATTTCCCTCGAAGATATCCCCACCCCAAACGTGTCTTCATCTTGCAGAGACACGTATTATGAAGCTTCATGGTTCATAGTTAAATGGAAAATAACATATTAAAGTCTTTGATTATTATTTCCATACAAAGTCCACGAGAAAATATTACTAAATCGCTATTTTAATAAGAGAAGCTGCTTTGGGCCTCACTCCCACGATTCAACTAAACAACAAAACAACTCCAAAATTAAAAATTAAAAAAAACAAAAAAAATATAAGGAGTTGGACCAATCAGTCTACCAATATCTCATATTAGTTAGAAAGTTTTTTTTTTTTTTTTTTTTTTTTTTTTTTTTTGTAACAGTGTTTTAATAAATGCGTGGATTGAACACATGACCTCTTAGTCACGGGCACAACCTTATGCCAATTGAGCTATGCTCGGTTTGGCTATTAGTTAGAAAGTTGATATATTATATAAGTATATTTATCTCTCTTAGTATGAGACAAGTGAAACGAAAAAAAAATCTCGAAAGTTTATGTCTAAAGTGGATATCTCATACTAATGTAGAAATATTATAGGGAGTTCGTTATCTTATCAAAATTACCGATTAACCAAAAAAAAAATTGAATTCAATGTTGATTTAAGTACAGAAACTTGACAATAGTAATGTGGTTCCAAATTAAGAATGTCAATTTCTCTTTATCTCATGATTCGAGGTGAGATATATTTTTCTTTCTATAATTTCGAGTTAAGGGAAGTTAGGGATGAAGATGTAAATATTTCTCTGCATTGCCACTTATTTTATAATTTTTTTTTATTTATATAGATAAATATTGGATTTCAAAATGATTTTTTTTTTATTAAATATTTGAATAAAATTAACTATTTAAAATAATCTAGTAAACTAATAAAATAAAAAATAAAATAAAAATGGTAGCATGGATTTTTTTCTTCTTTTTTTGGGGAATCCCAAATTTAAATCCGCTCTCGACCTCTGAAATCGACGATGGGGTCGGGTGGTCCTCGACTGGAGGCATCGGTAAGACGGGAGGGGAGGTGGGTCCCACCGGAGATGAGATCTTTAATAATGCTGAATGTAGATGCATCATGTCATCCCTCAACAAATTGTGTTTGGAGGTTGTGGAGTGGTGGTTCGAGACTGGCAGGAGAGACTTGTTTGTGCTACTTCTGAGGTGATACAAGGTAAACTTGACGTGTTTAGCCTTTCTCCGAGGGTTAAACTTAGTAACGGAGAAGGGTTTCCAAAATGTTTAGATTGAATCAAATGTCCAATCTTTGGTCAAGGTCATTCATTCTAATGTTGCTTCATTGTTTGTTCATGGGGTGTACTTATTGGCTAAAGTTAGGGAGTTCCTTTTTAATCTTTTGTTTCATGGGTTGATTTTTGTTCGAGGTCTATGGATGGTGGCTCATAATTTAGCGAGTCATGTTTTTTCCACCATTAGTTTGTCTTGTTGGGATGATGTCGCACCTGTGTGTGTCTGTCGTTAGGTCTTTGAGCGACTTCCATTTTTAATTGATTGGTGTTTGCATATATATATATATATATATATATATATATATATATATATATATATATCACACAAACTAAATGAAAAAGCCACATCTTTAGTGTCTTTGCTCACACCATTTTCATTCCCTCTGAGAAATATTCTTCAATATTGTTCAATGTATAAGAGAATTTGTTGAAATGCATTGAATATGTTTAACCGCTACGAAGCGTCAGGTGGGATAGGAGGAAACGCCTGAAGAAAAAATTTGATTTAAATTTTACCATTTTGTATTTAAATAAGACTCTATTATAGATTAGGTCATTAGAATGATGTCATGTATAAACATTATAATTCTAATAAGACTTCTGCTACTTTTTTTAGTCCGTAATTTATAATTTTTCCTATTTCTTAATGCAAATTACTCTCTCCTTTTTTTTCATGGATGTAACTAACACAATGTTAGTGAACCACGTAAACTTTGTGTCCTTTATTTTTTTTTTTTTCGTCCTAACAAAATTTAATTAAAATTTCTATTTTGAATTTATATAAAAAAAATCATTAAAGAGCAAACAAATTTTGAATATGAATCTAAAGTTAAAGAGGGTAGTTACGCTAGCAATATTGCAAATAACAAATTCATACCCATTTAGTCTAATTTCAAAAGATATATATATAAAGAATTGTAATATTAATGGGATAACTACTTCTTTCATCTTTACATAAGATGAGTGGAGAGACAAGACACAATGTAAACAAAGAACCCTAAAATATAATAAGGATAAACGAACCCCACAAACGTCATTTGTACTAAAAAAAAAAAAAAAAAAAACGTCATGACACCTACAATACAACTATAGAAGGACTTGGTAAAAGAGAAGACTGGTATGCAAATGTTTAGAAATTTCATTCGAATTTATATGCATTTGAATGCAAAAAAAAATACTTTAAACCTATGATGATCACCTGCATATATAATATATATATAGTACTATTATGAATACCCATTAACCCATATCTTTCCCTGTAACTCAAAATCTGCAAACTTATTATTTTCTTGATTTTGTTTGTAAGGTAACCAAAAAAAAAGAGAAATGGCCATGGAGATTATTCGTAATCCAAGCCACCCGAGGCATGAACTAGAGCTGAAAAAGCACATGAAACCCTACACATGCGACGGCTGCAAAGAAAAAGGGTTCGGCCCACGGTACCGATGCGAAAAATGCGATTTTGATCTTCACAACGCCTGCACGTACGACCGAATCGCACCAATTTCGCACGAGTTTTTCCCGGGTTCGAAATTCAGGTTCCTCAGAACCCTAGAACCTTGCCACGCGGAGTGCAAAATAAGGTGCGACCCTTATCTTTTTTTAGTACAACAAATACGAGGATGGTGATTGAACCTCTGACTTCATGAGAGGTAACTAAACTATGCTCACTTTGGCAGGTGCGACGCTTGTCGAAAGAGGATCAAAGGGTTCGTGTTCCACTCCGAGAAAGATGACCTGGATCTCCACCCGTGCTGCCGAAACCTGAAAAGAAGTTACCGAATTGAAGACGTGGAGTTCAATCTCCATAAGAAGGTGAAAGGGAAGTGCATGTGGTGCAAGAGGAAGAGCCTCAAAGACGGCGGCGACGACAATGGTTGGTCCTACGTGTCGGAGTGCAGGAAGTACCATGTCCACGTGGCATGTGTTACTGAAATGGCTTTGGAGGAATGGAGCAATATTAATAACAATCTTAAGAGCGGCGGCGGCGGCGGTGGAGGATCTACTTCTAGTAGCAGCAGCAGCTACGTGAAAAGTAGCAGTGGCGAGCAATCTTTGGCTGTGAAGATGAATTTGAAAGAAATTCAAGCTCGAGGAAATAATGGGGATGGCGGAATTGGGAAGAACAAGTATTGGAGAATCTTAAAGCTTATCATTAAGACCATTGTTAGTATCGTTATTGGAGATCCCACCACCATTCTTGCCTCTTTCTTTGTCGATGTCCTACTTCCATGAAACTAGTTTCTTTTCCACTTTTTGTTTTAATTTACCTTTTTCCTTGCTCATGTGTGTTTCAAAATTATGTCTTTTTGTTTTTGTTTTTCTTGTTGATTGTGTTTATGTGTGGGGTCGTCTTGCTCTGCAACGGTATTTTAATTAAAGCGAGGATTGAACCCATGACCTCATAGTAACCGGCACAATCTTATGTCAAGGGATGATTGAACCGGCACAATCTTATGTCAAGGGATGATTGAACCCATGACCTCAGATAATTTGTTGTTATATTTCATTGTGTGTGCTTAAAATGAATAAAAATGTATTTTTTCTTCTTTTAAAATCATATCTTGACCTAGTTTACAAGAGAATATAACTCATCTAGTAAGTATAGTGTATGTATACAAGCAAGATTGATGATTGTGTAGCCATGAATAGTAAAGATTGAATTGAAATTAGTTACAAAACTGTGTATGAAATCGTTATAATGCAAGCAAAGAAGAATTTTGATTATGATTTAAGACAACTAAAACTATATGTTTACACAATATGATATATAAATGATGATTATGTCAACTTCGACAGAGCTCACCGAGTAAAAGACACATATACTTTAGTTTCGAGTCTTCGACTATAAGATCACATGTTCTTTTTTAAAAAAAAAAATACTTTATTGAGGTATGTGAGAAACATACAAGTCTTACAAGAAGACAATAAAATTCGTAAACTGAACTAGAGAAGACAACATGAAACTTCAGGCGTCTTGTTGGAACAAAAAGAAGCAAAAGTTGAAAGAAATCAAACTAAACCAAAGAGAAAGAATCGGGTCGAATTTGAATCATGTTCGTATTAGTATTGAGTTAATGCCAACAAGAGCATAGGTCAGCAACATGATGTATCACCCAAGTGACTATAAGGTCCTAGGATGAATCCTCACTCCAACATGTTGTCAAATAATATATATATAAAATTAAATAAACTCCCGATAAGATATGAATCTCCCTTATGCTTAATGAAGATCAAAGTAACTACATGAAAATTATTTTGCTTTTGGATATGTACGTGGGTAACCCCTTATGTGTAACCGACGAAAATATAATCGGTAATTTACAAACTTTTTTTTATTTCTAATTTGGTCCATCATCAAATTAGAAATTAACACAGTAATTTTATAATTACTCGCTTGTAACAAACTTTTAAATGATTGTATAATTTTTTTTTTTTTTTTTTTTTTTTTTCTTACCGCAGGTAAAGAAGGATTAGGGTTAACAGATCTAGAAGCTTCTAACTTCTCCTAGAATATATCCCAAAACACCACACTATACAAAGTACAAAGTCAAGTGTTATAATTATTTGAAAAATAACGTGTAAATATATGAGAGACTTGTTGGAGAAGTAATACAAAGAAATTTCGTCATGCTCATTGTATGGGAAAGAAAAGGGCCCACCTTATTGAGACTTCGTCTTTAAATAAATAAACAAATAAATAAACAAATCATCTGTCTTAACGGATTAATCGCTTTCCTAACTGTTTTTTTTTTCAATTTATATATAGTAATCGAATTAAAATAATGATAAATATAACTAAATATAAAATATTTTGTAAATACGAAGAAAAAAAAATCATTCATTCATGTCTTTCAATGATAGCGTCGATAAAATTCTATAAAAAAAATAAAAAATATAAGATAATAGTTAATGACCATCACTAATAAAAAAATATCATATTTACAACTTATTTTAAAAAACATGTTATATTTTAAATTGACAGGGGTTGCATTTTTTTATATATATATATATATATATATATATATATATATATATATATATATATATATATATCTTTAATTTATTATATCAAAATTACAGTTGAACTTTAAAAAAAATTGTTAAATTACAAGAAGTTTAGAATTTTTTAAGTTTAGGGGTTATTAGTTTCTAAACATTAAAAAGAATTTAGGTTTTAAAATTGATTAAAATTATTTTTTTTAATGATTTTGTACCGATTAAGACTTTTTTTTTTTTTTTTTTTTTTTTTCCTGTTTTATATTACATGATTTTGGACCGATAATTAGGATTAATTATTTATGATTTTAGACTAACAAGAGCATAACTCAACATGATATATCGTGAGATTCAATTCAACCTTATAGAAAAAAAAAAAATATATGTATTCAACGGTAATTGCAACGACCTAACAACGAAAAGCAATCACTGCGTAGAATCTCAGCACTCAGAAACTTTCACTAATAATTCAATATGCATTTTGAAAAAGATAAAAATAAAATATCACAAACTTATGACCTCAGATTTCATCATATTATCACTATAAATAGAGGTATAGCCAAACCCAAGCATAACATAAAAATTCATCTGCTTTTAAATTCTTTCTTTCTCTGCTTTTCCCTTCCCCTGCATCTGAAAATGACTTCTCCCAAAAGCAGGACAGAAATGGCAAAGGCCTTTCATACTAAAACCCACAAGCATTCCCTGGAGCTGAAAAACTCCCTAAAACCATACACCTGCGATGGTTGCAAGGAGAAAGGCTTCGGTTCTCGATTCCGTTGCGAAATTTGCGATTTCGATCTTCACGAACAATGTATGTTTCCACAAATCTCACCAATTTCCCACGAATTCTTCCCCAACTCCACCTTCAAATTCCTCACAACCCCTCCAAAAGCCTGCCACGAACACTGCAAACGACAGTGCGACGCGTGTCGAAAGCCGATCAACGGCTTCGTGTACCATTGCAAGAAACAGGGCTTGGACCGAAGAAGAAGAAGAAGAAGAAGAAGTTGAATTCAATCTCCACAAGAAAGTGCAACAAAAGTGCTTTTGGTGCAATAAGAAAAGCATAAAACACAATGACCACAGCAACGGATGGTCGTATATTTCTAAGTGCCGCAAGTACCACGTTCATGTTAGTTGTATCAAAGCAATGATTTTGGATGAATGGGACAAGAAAAGAGACACTATCAAGTACAATAATGTTCAAAAAGGAAACTCCAAAACACTGCTTCTGCAGAACGTGAATTTCAAACAAATTCAAGCTCCAGGAAATGGGAACAAGTATTTGAGAATCATTAAGATTTTCATTCAGACTATTGTTAGTATTGTTCTTGGAGATCCCACCATGCTTCTTCCCTCTCTGCTTCTTGAATTGCTTGGATGAAACTTTCCTTTAGATTTCAGGGCGGTCTGATTCCAGAATTTTTAGATGTCTAAAAATCACATTTTTTGAATTGTTTGGATGAAACTTTCATTTTGATTATTTGAGGATTAGTAGATGTCGAAATCACATCAAATATTTATAAAAATAGACGTTATAGGTGCCAACAAGAACATAGTTTAATGTATTCGCCTAGTGACCATGAGGTCCTAGGTTTAATCTTCGATCCCAATTGTTGTCAAACAAAAAATAAATAAATAGATGTTATAAGTGTATTTTGTGTGATTTGTAGTAGTAATATGAATTATAATTCAATAAAGTTATTTACCTAAATAATATAAATTAATTTAAGTTTTTTTTTTTTTTTTTTCAAAGATATTTGATTTATGTGAGGATTGAATTCTTGCTCGTTATGCAAAATTAATTTAAGTTATTACTTATTTTATATTGGCTATGTTTAATTATTTAAAATTTATATAATTAAATTCATAACCTTAAAAAATTTAATAGAATTATTATTTAGTTTTCATTAATTAATGAAAATTAATTCATATCAATTAAATTTAATAGTAAATTGATTCTAAACTCACCTTAAAAGAAAAAAAATCTAAATCAATGGTCTAAGTTATTTTTAGTTAATTAATATATTGAATTATTTTTATTTAGTGATGAATTTTAATTGATTAGTTTATATCAAAATATAATTAATTAAATATAAATCACATAAAATTTAAATTGAATAATAATTGAATAGTTAATAAGAAGGGTTATTTAACTACAATTTAACAGGATTATATACTTAATTTTCTATACCAAATGTTCATTCATTTTCGAACTTCGGGGACTTATTCACTTCATTGCTTCAATTATTTTGTAGTCGTTTCTTAATTATTTAGAAATGCATCTCTAAATTTTAAATAGTGCTTAATAATTTTCTAATCTTATTTACTATTTATTTAAATTTATGAATTTATTAGATACAAAATTAAAAGGTCACATTTCTATTCTACACAAAATTCGATTTATTGCCTAATAATATAGTGGGTTTCAAATGCTAACAAGATCATAACTCAACGGATATGATATATATCGACTAATGACTAAGATATGTTATGTTCAATCCCTCATCCTAGATGTTGTAAAAAAAAAATAATAATAATGAGTTTCAAATCATTTTTAATAAGTGAGAGATTTGTTACATATATATATGATCGAAAGTTAAAAGATTTTTTAGAAATCACCAACGATTAAACTTTAAAGCAATGTAATTCAAATACTAGAGCTTCGAATCCTCACTCGGGTTACTTGAACTTAAAAAAAAAAACAAAATATATATATTATAAATCTTTAAACTAATAAAAAGTTTAAAGTTTAATGAGAGAACTCAAGTTTTAATATTCAATCATCAACTAGTTCACCAAAGTTTGTTTTGACGTGATAATGGAAAATTCCATCTAATTCCGAAACTGAAGCATACCAATTACCAACGAAACTTCCATCTAATTTCGTGTGGCCCCAACTTGCAAACGAAGTGAGAAAAAAGTATTTGTTTGGTCCTTAAGTCTAGGCTTGAAAATGTTACATATTTGTTTCAATCAATTTTGAGTTTAATTTCTATTTGTTTTCTATGTTTCAAAATGTTCTATTTTTCTTTTGTAAAAAAAAAATGCTATATTTCTACTCTCGAATTTTGAATTTAATTTCTAGTTTTAGGTTTCAAGATTTTACATTTTTATCCCTAAATTTTTAGTAATGCATACTGTTGAGTTTCAATTAATTAATTTAAAATAATTATGATGTTGGATTTGTTAATTAATTTAATACTTAGTGAAAACTAATTTAATGATAATTAATTTGGTTCTTTTAATTTAATTAGTAGAAAATTAACACAAAAGACCAAAAGTGAGCATTGCTGAAAATTTAGGTGCAAAAGTGTAATATCTTGAAACCTATGACCAAATAGAAATTAAACTCAAAAGTGTGAAAATGTAACATTTTGAAATCTAGGGATCAAATGGAAACTAAACTCAAAACTCAGAGATAAAAGTGTAACATTTCAAAACTCGGTGAAAACTATACTCAATATTCGAGAAACAAAAATATATTTTTCATCCCCAAAAAAAAAAGTAAAAAAAAAAAAGTTAGGTTAAAAGGATGATTTGGTCTATGTGATTTAAGAGTCTCTTTCAAATTTTTAAAGTTAATTTTTGTACTTTCTATAAGATTTAAAATTAGTAGAGTTCTTGTTGTACTAAAAAAAAAAAAAAAAATAGTAATTAGTTCTCATAATTAGTTTGAAGTTAAATTTTTTTCAAACTCATAAAGTAATAACAATATTTTTTATTGATGATGTGAATATGTTTTCAAAATTTATAAAAGGAAGCTTGTTATGAGTAAGAATGGTTGTAAGGAATAAATCCTAGAGCTAAAAAAACGTGAGACCAAAATAGGGTTGTTCAAACACAACCCGAAAGGTGTATTGGGCTAAGAGAAGACGAGAATTCGAGATAAGAGCCTAAATTCATCACCTCGGCCTCGACAAAGGGATCGAGGCCGAGGTCGAGACCATCAAAGCATGAGACCATCAAAGCATAATGTGGAACTGCGATTTGCAGACCCACGACCCAGGAAAGCTCGGGAGAGCCCAATCCAATCTTTATTTTGTCCAATCTGACAGGGAAACGAAAAATCTAAGTTATTCTTCTTATAAATACGTCATTATGACTTCATTAAAAGTAATTCTGACTTTATAATGAAAATACTAGTTAGACTCTAAAATTATAATCTAACTTATGCATCGACCGGACTACCACACCGTTATTCATCTTATATGTTTTGCAAGTGATCTCAAAATCTCAAAGCAATAAAGCTCACGGTAAGGATAGGTGCAATTACCTTATCCGAATTTTGGCATCAAATAAACTTAATCGAGACCGTTTAGTTTGTGAAAGTTTAACTACAAACAAGTAGTAGGACTAATTTTAAGATGGGGAAAATATGAAAACTAAATTTAAGTATAATATTAAAAAAAAAAAAAAAATAATAACAAAGTACTAAAACTGAACAAATGAGTCAAACCGAGCATAGCAATTGGCATAGGGTTGTACCGGTGACCAAAAGGTCATGGGTTCAATCCCCACATTAATTAAACTATCGTTGCAAAAAAAAAAAAATTGAACAAATGAGACGAAAAACAAAAAACTTAAAAAAAAAAAAAAAAAAAAATGAGACGAAAAATATATTTTAAGCATAAAAGTTATTTCTTGAAACGACATGTCGACTAAAAAAAATGAAACGTGATTGGATGCGATGCGATGAGTCGGCATAGAGAATGGTAAAAGTAGAAATTCGTAACCCAAATCGCAAGGCTAAGAAACCCTAACTAAAAGCGAATAAAATTCCCCAATTCTATATGGTAAAATCGAAGGCATTACAGAAAAATGAAAGGATAGTAGAGATGATTCGAGTTGTGTTGAATCTGTTATTGAGCGAGATGGTGATGATTATTGCTCTTCTCTTCAGAACTCCATTCACAAACCTGTTACTTAAAGGATTCGACAGATTCAAACAGGGAAGACTACCTTTGGTGCTGAAGACCGTCGCCGCCACGATGCTGGTGATCTTCGGCTCAACTCTCTACAATGCGGCGGAAATCCACCGGCGACCGGCGGAGACTGGCGTCCTCAACCAGACTGACCAGATTCTCATGGCTCATCGCCTTCTCGAAGCCTCCTTAATCGGTGAGCTTTAATTTATTATTATTAACTTTTTTTTATTCCTATATTTTTTCTTTCGACCATATGTAGCAATGTGGATTGAACTAATGACTATTTATTTAGTAACCCTCGAAACATCATGCGAGCTATGCTAAAAACTACTTAAGTCTCGGTGTAAGCATGAAAAATCTATTTTAACAAAATTTTAACTATTTTTTGTTGTTTGATAAAACATATTTTTTTAAAATTTATATAAAATCACTTTCTAAATTATTTTATGTGAGAATCTCTGCTTGTAGTTTTAGCTTTTAGCTTATCGATTAATCTGTTCATTTTATATTAATTTCTCTTATGACTATTTATATCCTTCCACATCTTTCTTTCTTTTCCAGCAACGTATTTCTACGGATTGAATTGTTGAATTTTATATGAATCCAAGCAAATTACATAAGAACATCAAGATTATTTCACATTATTATTATTATTATTATTATTATTATTTTTTTTTATAGTCATGATTTTTTTTACTATTTTTCTACATACATTTAGTTAGAAAGGTAGAAAAAAAAGTTTTTTTTTTTTTTTTTATCAAAATTGTCACTCAAAGTTTGTTTTAGATACTATTTGTTGTGTCACAGCGGGCATGGGTATGTGTTGACGATTGAGAGGTCTGTGGTACAAATCCCTCCACCCAAAGTACTAAAAAAAAAGATACTATTTGTTGTAACAATTATTTTTTCTAGCCTTTCATCATATAAATCTAAAGAAATATCAAAATATTATTTGTAATTTAAACTAATAAAAATTACTTATATTGAATATTAACATATAAATAACATGTTTATTTGTTTGTTATCTGATCTTGTTTTTTTATGTTTAAAATTGAAATTTATCAAACATTAATCAAGTTTATATGACCGCAATTATTTTAAAAGCTACTGCAATCCCTAACAAATTTCTAATCTTCTAATTTTGTGATTAATAAATTTCTAATATATGAATTTATTGGACACAAAATTAAATTATTTAATATTTTTAAAATTGATAGACTTATTAGGAGATTGGTTGGACATGGTTCATGATCTTATTAAACATAAATGTATTTAATTATTATTTTTTTTGGGTTGGGTGGTGTTTGGAATTCAATAATTATAATATTTTAATTAATTAAATGAAATGAAGGACAAAACAACCAAATAATTTTTAAAATTAATTTTCAACGCTCTTTAATCTTTTAAATTTTTCAATGTCACTTCATTTATTAAAAAATCTCAATTATATAATTTCGCTTTTTTTTTTTTTTTTTACACATAAACATATTTTGGAATGCTATTTACACATGAAATGCAATAGGTCACTTAACAAAATATATTATTTTAAAAGGTAAATTTACGATTTAGAAAGATTGAATAGTAAATTAAGAATTATTTAAAAGATTACCAATGATGGGCATATTTAGCAAAAACTAATTAATAATGAGAAATTTAGAAGAATGTGGTTTGTTTTAAAAGATTTTGATTGGGGAGTGTTTGGCAACAGGATTTTCTCTATTCCTTCTGCTGATTATAGACAGACTACACAATTATATCAGAGAGCTTCATCGACTTAGGACCAACCTGGAAGAAAGATTCAAAGTACTCACATGAGAACATTGATTCAAAACAACCATGTCCGCGAAAAAAAAAAAAAACCAAAAAACCAAAAAACAAAAAAACCAAAAATGTATAAAATTTATTTTATTTTATTTTTCCTATTATTTGTAACTTCAATATTCCACAGGTATGTTTCGTACATTGATTAATAATGATTCATATACTTTATTTTTTAGCTCTAAGAATGGTTGATATTTATATAATAATTTTAATATAAACTAATATCTGAATTGACATAAATATGAACTAATGACAAGAGGTTAGATATATCTACCAACAACAATTTATGGGCAAGAAAGGTGTCTATTCATCCCTGGTGTGTACAAAAGGGCGAAACGAAACGAATCTGAGAATCCCTTTTAGTGTAGGTTGCTGGCAATGTGGAATGATCGAAATCAAACAAAATTGAAAAAACTCACACCTGATGTTGAGACGAAAAGGTCACATGGATTACCTAGGACTATGGTGAGTATAACATAGTCTCCATGACCAATCCGGTGAGATATGTGGTGAATGCCGAAATTTCTTGCGCGAAATGGTATCCTCCGGAGGAGAATTCATTTAAATTAAATGTTGATGCGGCATGTCACCCGGTGGAGTTAAAAATCGGGCTAGGAGCGGTGATCCACAACTCCTCCGGACAACTGGTGGCAGCAGCGGCGACACCCCTAAAATTTCGACTGGATGCATTGTCAGCCGAAGCTCTGGCTTTGCTTCATGGCCGGCGACAAATGTAGGGCTGAGTTAGGTGGAGATCGAGACCGACTCTTTTACCTTGGCGAGGTCGATCCAAAATCACGATCATCAATTTTCTTCTCAAGGAGCAATCTTCTCTGAGATCTGTCGATTGAGGAGAGATTTCAGGTGTTCTAGCATTCAAGACATCTGAGGATCAATAAACAAAGCTGTCCACAACACTGCGGGCTCCACTTTGTCCCAAGACTCAATTTATGTTTGGGCCGATTCCTTCCCCAATTGGCTTATCAGCCTGACTTTATTTTTGGGACAACTAGAGGAATAACTACAATGGAATAGTAGTTACTGAAAAATAACTATTTTTTTTAAATAAATGAAATATAGCTAACAACTATAATTAGTAAACTATTTAAACTACGTTGAGACTTAAATACCCTATCAAATTTGACCGATAGAAATATTAAATAACCTAGAAAAAAGGTTTGATTTTAGGAAAAAGAAATTAGTTGGGAGAAAAAAACGTAACAATTAGAAAACCGTTGGAATTATTTGAAATAATTTGAATTATAATGGTTATTTTTTGCAGTGTGAAAAATTGTGTTAGTGTTTCTATTGGGTATATAGACATAATTAAACCTTTGATTACATGGTTCGAGCTTTAAAAATGATATATTGAAAAGGATACACGGTCATGTTGATTCAAAAATAAAATTAAAATGGACAACCTAAAATGATTTAGAAATATTTTACATCCCAACAACAATGTCTAATCTTGAGATCCCAACAACATCAAATAATCTAAATTAAAATATAATCCATAATTGCATTCACCAAATAAAAATATATTTACCTATAGCTCTGTTTGGATTTCCTCTGACCTTCAGAGTTTCCATCATGTTCTTCTTTCTTCTATATCCCTTTGAATTTTGCATTCTGAAATTTTGCATTCTGAAAATTCGAGTTTAGATATAGATATGTGTTATTAGCTTAACTGGTTTTTTTTTTTAAAATGTTTTGTATTTAAATCTTGAACTCTATCCCGACATTTTAGAGATTTTGTTGCAGGACGAACCTATTAAAAAATGATACGTTACACAATTTTAAATATAAATTTTGGATTCTAAAACTTGATTCCACTTTTTAGGGGTTTTTTTGCAACGTATTTGATTTATAAAATAATGAGAATAATTTGATTCCACATTTTTAGGGATTTTTGTAATATCAGTTTAAATCACAATTTATCTACTATTTTAATACAAATTTTGGATTCTAAAGCTTGATTCTTTTTTTTTTTTTTAGGATTTTTGCAACTTTTTTTTTATTTATGAAAGGACTTACTAATTTGATTTTCCTTCTTTAGAGATTTTTTTTGTAATGTCTTTGATTTAAATCACAATAATTGTATATATAGCTTTGTGATTAATTGTATGTATATACTCTTACGTACCTATAGAAATGTATATACATATGATTGTATATATATAAATTTGTTATATATTTAGTGGGTGTATCCATATGTATGTAAGATACATATGTTACTAGTATGTAGTACTAAATACAAATAGTAAAAATTGTTGTTGTAGTTTTTCACACGTATGTATTGTTATATATATATATATAAGTATTGACTGATTTGATATGTTTAATTACATGCAAATGAGACACATTGTTGTTTCTCTTGATAGTTGTTAGTAATTTAGATGTATATAATATTATATACTCTACTAATAATCTCATATCATATTTTTGATATTAAGAATCTTAAGACACGCGTTGTCTTTGTATGTGTTCGTATCTACAACCTCATCATCCACGACCAAACAATAGTCGTGGTACATCCGATTTGAGTAACTTGCTAGCATCCACACAAGATTCATGTCTTTAGATAGCCTTGTGATCAATGATTTCTCTTCCTCGTTCCTAAAGAGGAAAAAAATGGACAATTGTGAAATTATTTTTGGGCATCTAGTGCGAGAATTTTGACGATAAAATTACATATTTTATGAGAGAAATTAGTTTGGAGAAAAAATCGTAACATTAGTAAATCGTTGAAAATTTTGACTGAAACAAAAATCAGACCTTCCACTCCTTGTATTGTTTAGTATACACTGACTCGACACACAAAAACCAGATCTTCCAGTCCTTGAATTTCTCAGTATACACTCACTCGACGAACAAAATCAGACCTTACTGTCATTATATTTCCTAGTATACACTGACTCAACGAATCAAATTAAAAAGTAAATTAATGGTTCCTGTGTATACCTGCATGTATAAAACGCTGAATCCACACCATGTTGTAATGTGTTATATAAATCTAAGTATGTATGTTGATACTATACTTTGTCTTTTATTGGTAATTTGTTGGTAGCATACTTAAGGAACACCCATGGGGCAATGCTATCATGACTGATCAATCTAGTTTCAAGGTACATACTCCTAATTACACCTTATTTCTCAACACAAAAATATTGTGGTGTGGTCTATACGAATATGACTGTCAATCTACCCTCAATTGTAAGTATGTAGTTGTTTACACCTCCTTTGATATATTGTCTCACGATGGAGCCACCGTAAATGCGTTACTGCGATTTGAGTAACTTTTTGGAAATGTATTAGATTAAGAGTGTTAGATATATATGTTAATCGAATGTTTGTCAACACGTATGTATGGTGTTATATAAATCTAAACAAGTATGTTCATACCAGATCAAAATGATTAGTAAATGGATAGTTCCTCACGTATACCTGGTTGTGTAACCACCGTTCCATAACATGACAGGATGTGATGTGCGTCATTAGTTGATAGTTGTGTATGTTTTTATATACGTCAAACTATGCATGTTGATACCCATATGTTATCAGTGGTGTTTTGTTCTTGTTAATATTTGCACTCTAGCTTACTACATATGCCCCATCCACAACTACCTAACTTTGTACAGCTGCCAAATTAAAATAATACGTAAATAGATGATTCTCTACTTGTATCTAGTTGTGTTCCCTAGTATGTACTAGCAGTATGAAAGGGTTGTCAACTGACATCTGTGTATATTAATATATTCATATAATTATTATTATGTATATCTTGTAAGATGATGACTATTTCATGTCATCGTCTAAAAGAAGTAGGCCACTGGAAATTAACTTATGCGGCAAAAGTGATATAATGGATATGGTGCGCAATACACTACAGGGCGATTGCGAGGCAAGATTTCGGGCAACATGTTTCAGACATTTTTTAGATTTTTCCTTTAAGAAAACATCCTCCCAGTTGCTCCTCCACCTCATCCAACACCAATGCAAACCCAAGAATACCTCTGAATTGAACTTCAAGATCGAAGGAAAAGTTCTGAAATTTGGACTAAGAGAATTTGCATTGGTGACCGGGTTGAACTGTGGTCGCCTTCCTGAGATAGACCACAACTTGATAAAAAGGGAAAGCTAATAAAAATCTGTAGTTATAAAACAACTGATGTGCTTGTCTCAAATTGTATATATGTGCAGCTTAATAAGAATTTTCTCCGGGATGGAGAGACACGTGGAGAGGTTCCTGCTGGAGGGGGTTTGTGGGGGAAATGTAAGGATCACACAGTAAGAAGACCCTTGAAGACCTCTCAGTTCAATTCTGCCAGCCCACATTTGATCTGAAACTCCGCCAACAAAAGGGTTGAATGATAGTAAATACATCTTCTAAAACTTATGGTTTTTGAAACTCTGTTTTTTTTTTAATGACTTCTATTGTGAATGATTATGAACTATATTTGCATTGACATTATTGTTTTAGTATGCATCTGCATTATACAACTCAAACGAGAGTTAAATCGCAGTTTATACTATGACCCACGGTTCTCAACGTTGTCATGATTATGGTAATCGGGTATCTGTATATAATGTTATATTCATCTCAAAGTGTATAGCGTAATTAGTAAACAGAGAGTGTTTATTGTAGTATATACAATTGACATAACATTGCATACCGAAAAGTGTAGTGCATATGCCAATTGAATCAGATACAAACCCAAATTTATATGTCAATTGTATATAGTATGTTATGCCACTTGTATATACTATTATTGTTTTAGTATTCATCTGAACTGCAAAACTCAAACAAGAGTTATATCGCAGTTTATAGTATGTCCCACTATTTTCAACGTTCTCATAATTATGATAAAAGAATATATGTATATAATGTTATATCCATCTCAAAGTGTAATGCATAATTAGTGAACGAAGGGTGTGTATTATAGTATATACCATTGAGATAACATAGTAGACTACAAAGTGTAATGCATGTGTCAATTGGATCGAATACAGACTCAATTGTATATGACAAATGTTATGTCAATTGTATATACTATGTTTTAGTATGCATGCGAATTACAATACTCAAACGCGAGATATATCGCAGTTTATAGTATGTCCCACTGTTTTCAACGTTCTCATAATTATGTTATGCCCATTGTGTATATACTATGTTTTCAACGTTCTTATAATTACAATACTCAAAGTTGTTGTATATATCATTGTTGTCCCATACGCCATCGAATGCAATGTTAATTTAATAGTGCGTCATTAATACAATGGTGAAAGATAAGGACTATGATTGTCCAAATGATGGAGGAGAAACAAATGAGTGTAAAAGACAGACAATTATTGTTGGGATAATATTAAGTGGGGTTTTGTACATTATTTAAATGTTGGAGGACGATTATAAATAAGGGAATCAACTTGAAGGTCGTTTTTTGTCAAACCTAAATTGTTGGAGAGTTGAATGTGAGGTATGACGATTTTACATCCTTGAAATAAAGAAAATCAGTTGGTGGGACTAACAAATTGGTTGGATGGTAGTTGGGTAAATACTGGTATATACAAGGGGCATTTTCGGTATGCAAAAGTTTGGACTGAAGTTGATGGTCGGTTATTGTGAAGCCTTAAATGTTGGGAGTTGAATGTGAGCTATGACGATTTTTAAAAATAAAGAAAATCGGTTGGTGGGGCTAACAAATTGGTTGAGTGGCAGTTGGGTAAATATTGTTATATACAAGGGGCATATTCGGTATGAAAAGTTGTATCTTCCCCACCCTAAAATGTAGTTAGCTATCAATACAAATAGTAAAATGGGTTAGCTATATTTCATTTTGGGTTTTTTAAACTAGCTATCTAGCACAATTTTCCTTTATTTTTTTTGATGGTAGAGGATGTGGCCCTTTGATTATAATTTGAAGCGGGCCATATGATGCAACATTGGGCTCAAAATCTGGGCCTGGATGTCCTTAGGTTACGTAGAAAGCCCAAATTAAATGCGGCCCGGCCCATTCTGAGATGAACTTGCACATACACCCACCAAAAAAAAATGTTTTTTTTCTTCTTCTATATCTTTTTACTTTATTGGCGTGATATTAAAATGAAAAATTATTCTTTCACCACTTGAAATTTAAAAATTTGCATGTGGTTAATGACTATAAATTTAAAATTGCAAATGATCTTAATACAAATTTGAAATATTAAAATATTGCTACAAATCTTTCTCTCATAACTCATATATCTAACGGTGCAAAAGTATCAGTCACATTATAGTGATCACTTCTAATAGTTTCTAGATAGAAATACGTGTACCATTATAAGAAAAATAAACAATGGAGTTAGAAAAACGGTACCCTAAAAATCAAGAGCACGAAATGAGAAAGACAATAAAATCCTTTCCTTTTATTCTTCTACCACAAAAAAAGAATCCCAAAACTCCAAGCTCCTAATTCTACATTACAATTCATATGATGTCACACGACACAGCCAAATAATTTCATAAAAAAGATCGTCGGAAAAAAAAAGAAAAGAAAACTAAGGTTGTTTGTTGGAAAGTGCCAAAGAGGAAAGAACAGAGACGACGGCGCTGCAGAAAAAGGCAAGGAGAAGAACAGCCGCAGCAGCGTTGCCACGGTCGAAAAACGAGCCCAACCCGTCGGTATTGGCCTTCAAGTCTATGCTAGAACCCAGCGCCGCCGCAGCTCCGGCAAGTAGAACGTATGACAATACCTAACACCCAAAATTCATCTTCTTCAATAACTAAAACTTTCCATAATATATATAAAATCGTTTTTAATTTACCCTTTATTTAACCAATTTCAATTTAGTTTCTTATATTTTAACATTTTACAATTATATCATTTTCCATAATGTTAAAATTTGCTAATGGTAAGCTTATCTAGTCTATTTACTATTTAGCGTGTTAGTACAATTTTAGTTGAGAGAAAATAATAATACATATATTTTTTTTTTATCAATTTCTTAAAAAATTGGAGTAGAATTAGAAAAAATTCTCTCTAGTGGCGTAACATCTTAAGACAACTCATTAAGTATAAAGTGCTTAGGAATGACTAAAAATGTAAGGATTAGTGACCAAAAGATCCTAGGTTCGATTCCAAGAAATCATACGTTCAATTCCTAACCCACATGTTGTAAAAAAAAAAATGACTAAAAATCTTTTGTTATTTTTTTTCAAACTTAGTAACATTTGATTAAAATTATAGGGAGTGATTTACCTATTAAGAACGGTTAAAAAAAATCAACAATGAAGAATGAAGAGTAATTTAAGAAAAATCAAATCTAGATAAAGTACTCAAATTACATTTAGAGAAAAGTATTTAACAAATATTTTCAAATGTTGACTAAGTGAAGAAATGATATAATAACCTTAAAGAACTAAATCAAAACATATATTTAGCACATATATAACATACCTTATCACCGAAGAAATCGAATAAAAGATTGTTGTCGGTTTTGGTTACGAGACGATAAAGGGCTAAGGCAATTTGCAAGAGGTTGAATGCACCTCCAATGATGATGGTTGCCATTGCATACCTTCAAAAATTAAAAATTGATACAAAGTTAATTAAATAGATCATAAAACCCAATAGAAAAACAATTAATAAGTTAATAAACAGAAGGAATACCTATAGGCATTGACATTATGGAAATGTAATTTCCCAAATTGTACTGTACTTTTGGTATTGGTTGCGAGAACTATGATGGAAATGAAGAGGAAAACAAAAGTGAGAACTCTTAGCACAAAAGAAGCAATTTTTGAACCCATTTTGGCTTCCATTTTTCTGATCTTTTTGGGTATTTTCTAATGGAAATGAATTTGATATCTTTTTTTATTTCACAATCTCAAAACTTGTTGAGCTTTTATAGCCCTAAAAAAAGCACTTTTTTTTTGGGTCTTCGTTTATTTTTGCATAAAGAATTATGCCTAACTTTGGTTTTAGTTCCGACATAGAATGATTGAGAAATGAAGAGGAAAATTGGAGTGTCGTACAAAACTGAGAAACTTGGTGGATGTGTAGAAGAGAATTTTGGATATTCAAACAAAGTGGCTGTGAATGAATCTAAATCATTCATGATGCCAATTGCTGCTTCTTGTTCACATTAAGAAGTTGACAAAAAAAAAAAAAAAAAAACAAGAGCTAAGTTGGCTACTTGAAATTTAAAGGGTTTATAAAATAGTAAATATTATTGAAATTAATGTAGTTATTTTATTTACCCTAAACTTAACCAATTGATGTATTAAAAGTAGTAATAATTAGTTCATCAAATTTCAAGTTGGTATTTCAAACATCCCAATAAGAATAGGGGACAATTGTCCTCCTCTTTGTATTGGATTAAAAAAATTATATAATATTTAGACTTTTAAATTTGTAGTCATTTACTCTCTTAAAAATTAGTGCAAACTTAATTGAAGTTGATTTCACTTAATTATATTTTACTTATTTTAAATTAAGATAGTGGCATTCATATAGGGTAAGGGCTTAGTTGGATGATTGTAGTGACATGTATTTAGGAATGTGGCTTAGTGACATAGTAGGATGATTATAGAGAATTTTAAGGTTAGTGAGATAATTAATGGGTTAGCGGTTTACTATTTAATTACATATAAAAACATATGTAATGTTTTCAATTCAATATCGAACTCATTTGAGTAATTCTTTCCTTCGTGCAATTTCTGTCTCGTTTCCACACTTTCGTTCTCTTCGTTTTGTTACATACTCTCCCTAAATTTTTTAGTTTTTTTTTTTTTTTTTTTTTGAGATATACATATTTTAGAATTGAAATATATATATATAGTTGAGTGTTTGAAAGTTGAGTGGATTAAAATAGTTGTGGTAAAATATTATTGAAATCAATTAAGTTATTTTACATGAATTTAAATAATTGGTGCGTTAATAGTCTCCAAATTGATGGAACAAACATCCCAACAAGAACTCTGTGCTTGTATTAGATTAAAAAAAAAATTAATATTTAGACTCATTTACTCTCCCTAAATCTTTTAATTTTTTTTTTTTGAGATATAATTTTTTTAGAAATATGTATATATATATATAAATAAATAAATAAAAGTTATAACCTAAAATTTGTTTTCCTTCTGAAAATTTCCTACTCTCCCTCTAGAAATGAATGACAAAGGTAGAAAGGAGATATAAAACTTTCTTTTTTAATATTTGAATCACCGAATTCTTGGTCGTATCAGTTGAGTCATGCTCGCTTTGGTTTCAATTTCACTTTTAATTCGATCACCATTTGATTTGTTGACTATAAAATAAATTTGTTATTCCGTATTTTTTTTCATTCTAAAGTTTAAACCTGACTTTTGACTTTTGTTTCTATATTATTATTTTTTCTGTTAGATTTTTTTTTTGTAACGGTATTTTAATTAATGCGAAAATTTAGCTCATGACTTCTTAATCACGAGCACAACTTTATGCCAATTGAGCTATGCTCGATTTGACAAAATGTTCACAGTGGAAGACACTTAACTTCATGAACTTATGCCAATTAATCACGAGCACATCCTATGTTTTATTTTAACTTCATGAACTTTGCATAAAAGAGAATGATATGTAATTTAGAGAAATTATAAGGAAAGACTTAACATTGCAATTCTTAATTAAACCCTTTTTTTTTTTTGCTCTACTTCCACTATTGCATATATTTGCTAAATGCAAAGAAAACTAGAAGCACTTATAGAAGACTTTTGGGTATTCAAGCAAAGGAGCTGTAAATGTGTAATTATGGCAACTTCCTCATTATTCACTTTTGACATTTTTTTTTTGGAAACTTTATTCACTTTGACTTGACCATAAACAATTATGCCGTCCTTTAGTTGGATTCAGCATATTAATTAATAAATAAATAAAATATTAGATTATTTTAAACTTCAACTTAATATTCGAAATGGGAGGATTCAAACTCGTGACCTAGATATTCATCAAACTCAATTACATATTACATATCATTCTATATTTTGAACGGTACAAATTAAATATTGAAGAGGGATGCATAATTACAAAAGTCAATAAAAATACGAACATAAGCATAACTCATTGATTAAAGTATCTACATCTTCCAAAAAAACGTCAACAAATAAACGCACTCCAACACTAAAAAGTGTTTAAACACAAACCAAACAGAAACAGATGATCATAAAGAAGTAGTTTGAAGAAAGGATTAAGGCTTTCTGATGAGGGCCAATGAAGAGAGAATTGAGACAATGGCAGCACAAATAAATGCAAGGAGAAGAATAGCAGCTGCAGCACTGCCCTTGTCGAAAAATGAGTAGTAAATGTCACCAAACAACACTTTTGAATTCCCTCTCAAATCGATTCCCGCGCCTAATCCCGCCGAGGCGCCCGATAATAAAAGGTACGACAAGAACTACACAACATACAATTAATAACATAAAAACATTATTCTCCTTCGTAACTTTTCATATTTTACGAATCAATATATAAAAAATGGTTTCTAATCTTTTAGGTACATTTAAAAAAATAATTTAATAATACATCAATTTAATTTATAAATTCCAACAAAAACATAGTTCAATGACACGATATCCCCTAGTGATCATGATGTCCTATGTTCAATCCCCACACCAACATGAAAAGAAAAAAGAAAAAAAAAAAAAAATTGAAAATTATTTCAAAGATGAGAGACTATTAAATGTATTTGGCCTTTACCAAATTTACATATATATATATATATATTTTTTTTTTTTGTAAATTCAATTTTGTAAGAATAAAAGCATAAAAATAAAATGCTATAAGGATTTGGTTGTCATACGCAGATATTTTCCCCGCAAGTTGTCTGTGAATAATCCTATTGTATCCCTAATTGTTAATGTGAATATAAATATTTTCTAACAAATTGACAATAATTAAACTCAACATAGTATCCAGCCCATATCCTTACCACGCGTTATCCATTTCTTGTTCTCTTTTTTGATATCTTCTATGATATTTTTTTTCTCTAGTGCAAACGTTAAAATGTTTTTCAAAATTAATGTATGTTTTTTATAAAAAAATATTTATAATTTAAAATACTTGTATGTTTGGTTCTATTTTCTCACAAATGTTTTTATACATGAATCTATTTGGTTTGGTCTATATTACTAGATTTCTAGTGGTATCAAATTATTATAAATGACGATCTTAATAATAAATTAATAAGTTTAAATTTATATTAAAAAATATATATAATTCATATTGACTATTGTCGATGGTCGGTGATGAAGTGAGGGTGGTATGGTAGTAATCGTTAAAATTTGTCGGAGATCGACTGCAGCAGGTGATAGTGGTCGACCGGAGGTCGTCCTCGGAGGTCAACTGAATGCCAGCGGCAGCCAGTCGGAGTTCTTCGGTGGTGGTCGACTGGAGGTGGCAGCGATTGCTGGCGAACAGTCGGAGGTCGGTCGACGGTGGCGGTGGTCGCCAATGATAGGTGGCGGTGGGCGTCACCGACAATAATAATAGAAGTAAAGGTAGAGAAATTTGAGGACGATAGTATAAGAATATTTTAGTAATTTCATTATACTTTTAAAAAAAAAATATTGAAAATTTGAGAAGGTTTTCAATTAAACACTAATTTTTTTTTATTATTATTATTTTACAAGTTAATATCAAGTGTTGACTTTCAAAATTAAACATGTGAAACGTAAATCAAATACACCCTTAGTTAAATAAAGAATTAGGAAGATAATTAAGATAGGGGGAAAAATTAGCAATGTAAAAAGTTAAATTCCTGTATATCATTATTCAATCATATTGAAGGAAAATAATATATAAAGATGATGAGCTAAAACATTAGGCTAAAGGACCTTTTCATCCTCCCTCTCCATGTTGATGATTTAGGATAATAAACGGATGTGATTGTCCTTAATTTTAAATTTTACTCGTATGAATGAAAATTTTGCTCTCATTTTTTTATTATAAACCAAACATTAAGAAACAAATCAAAATAATCTTATAATTGAAAAAAAAAATGTTATTTTGCGGTCTCACCTTATCGCTGAACAAATTGAAGAGTAGAGCTCCATCGCGTTTGGTAACGACATGGTAAAGAGTGAGAGCAATTTGCAAAAGACTCAAAACAGCTCCTATAACAGTCGCTGCTATCAAATAACTGTACATCATCGATCAATCAACAAAAGATTAAAAAAAAGTTGTATAGAATTTAGAGAAATAATAATATTGACGAAGATCAAAGACTTACCGATAGGAATAGACATCTTTAAAGTTAAATTTTGTTTCACTCTCAGTCCCTTTGAACAAAGTTTTAGAATTGGTAGCGTTTATTAGAAGAGAAATAAAGATCAAAATGAAGGTCAAAATTCTCAATATAAGCGCAGCAATTCTTGAACCTTTTGAGCTTCCCATCTCCTCCTAATTATTTCACCTCCTTCTAAATTTTGTTCTCTTCAAGTTTTAGCACATAAATCCAATAGCTTTTTGCCTCTATATATATATATATATATATAAAAACCATGAAAAGATATCTTCTATGTAGATCAAAAACAAAGAAACAAGCCTGCAAGACTTGGTATTTTCTAGGCCAATTCTTTATTTATTATGTTCATTTCAACATTTTTTAAGAATCAAAGCAAGTTGTAACTTCTTACTTTAATCCATTTAACCATTCAACATTTAATATTATATACATTATAAAATTAATAATTAATGTCGTAAACTTAAAGTTTAATAATTAAGGTTGGTTTGAAAATAAGCAAGTGTGTCATTAGTTTTTTTTTCTTTTAAATTGTGTTTGTTTTTTTTTTTGCAATTTTTTTATAACCTTTTTTATGAAAGGAAACATTTGAATTCTTAATAAATCTAAGAAAAAAAAAATAGTTTTCAAAATTTGACCTAATTTTTTAAAACACGTCAAATAAACTCATACATAAGGTAAAATGATATTGTGGTTAACATCTCTATTACTTTATTTTATTTTATTTTTCTTGGGTGATGTATTTCTCTAATATTTCTTTATCAGATCGAATTAATAATTGCATTATATCAATTTACAAGTTAGGAAGGTCCATATTGACTTTGTGTAAAATATTTTATATTTCATATAACCCAAAATGAAAATGATCTTATTTTTCTTGTTTTGTTTTTCATATATATTATATGTTCTTTTAGTTCAATTTATATAATGAGAAAGACACAATCAAATCTTTAACTTTTATTCTTCTACCCAAAAAAAAAACCAAAACTACAAACTCCAAATTCCTAATTCTGCGTTACAGATGAAATGATTTCACAAGACAGCCAAATAATTTCCTAAAAACAGGGAGAACGAAGATTGTACTACGAATTTTCCAAGGAAAAAATAAAAAATAAAAGAGAAAATAAAAATAAAAAAAAACAAAATTAAGGTTGTTTGTTGGAAAGCGCCAAAGAGGAAAGAACAGAGACGACAGCACTGCAGAAAAAACCAAGAAGAAGAAGAGCCGCAGCAGCGTTGCCATGGTCGAAAAACGAGTTCAAAAAGTCGAAATTGGCCTTCAAGTCTATGCTAGCACCCAGCGCCGCCGCAGCTCCGGCCAGTAGAAGGTATGACAATACCTAACACCCAAAATTCATCTTCTTAATTAACTCTAACTTCTCATAATATGATAAATCATTCCCACTTCATATAATTATTTTAATTTTTTCTTTGTTATTTAATGATAAGGATAACCGAATCTCCAAATATCTTCACATAAATATGATATTATCCACCTCAACCTAAACCTTGCTTTGTTTTTTTTTTTTTTTTCAGGGTCTCGTACTAATGGAGATAATTGTCTTCACTTATATACCATAAATCAATCACTTCTCTAACCAATGTAGAACTTTGTTAGCACTCCTAACATTTAACACATTTCGATTTAGTTCTTTATATTTTACAATTTGCAGCTGTATCATTTTTTCATAATGTTAAAAGTAATTGTGAACTTGACTCAACGGTAATTGACACATGTTCTCCGTTTTCTGAAGTCGGGATTTCAAATCCTCGTACCTCACCTATGTTGTATTAAATATATAAATATATTTATTTATTTAGTGAGTTAGGTAAAAATTTAGACGAAGAATTGGCCACTTATGAAAATAAAAGAAATATTTTCTTCTTTCGTCAATTTCTTAAAAATCTGAAGTAGGAATTAGAATTATTTTCCAAATGTCCGTTTGGAAGAAAAAAAAAAAAAAAAAAAAAAGACCAAAAACAAAACTTTTTGAAAAATGACTAAAATTGAAATAAATTAGTATTTTATTTGTAGAATTTAAGATATTGAGGGTAATTTAATTCCATAACTTTTAGATTGTAGTATTTAACTATTTTTCAAATAAAAAACATAGCCAATTAAAAATGTGTAACTTAACCAAATTTTAATACTCTGACCAACAAAGAAATGATATAATTGAAAATGACATTTTTGAGCAATAGAGATTCAATTGAAACAATGCGATAATCGACAATATTAGGGACTAAAACATATATATACATATACCTTATCACTGTAGAAGTCGAATAAAAGATTGTTGTCGGTTTTAGTTACGAGACGATAAAGAGCCAAGGCAATTTGCAAGAGGTTGAATGCACCTCCAACGATAATGGTTGCCATTGCATACCTTCAAATATTTCAAAATTCTTCGAAAGTTAGTTAAATAAAGAAATCAAGAAACCCAATAGAAGGAAAAAAAATATATATATATATAGATTAGAGATTAGATACCTATAGGCATTGACATTATTGAATTGGTACTTCTCTCCATCTACGGTTTTGGTATTAGTTCCAAGAACTATGACAGAAATGAAGAGGAAAACAAAAGTGAGAACTCTTAGAACAAAAGAAGCAATTTTTGAACCCATTTTGGCTGCCATTTTTCTTATTTGTTTTGGTAATGGAAATGAATTTGATATCTTTTTATAGCCCCAAAACCAAAGAGGATGTGTGAGTCTAAATAAATGAAGGTGCCAATTGCTACCTCCTCTAGATCTCCACAACATTGTTTAAGTTGACCAAAAATAACACCAACTTGTCTACTTGTTGCTCATTTTTCTCTTCCCATTCCAGCATTTTTTTTTTTTTTTAATTCCTCTCTTTTATTTGAAATGAAAACATCAAAAATAGATCACGAGGGGAGTGAAGAAGGAAGAAACAGATTAAAAATAAGTGTCGGTTTGGTTAGTGATCTGAAAATCGAAATTTTGAAAACAAAATATTCAATAAAAAAGTAAAGTTGTATTTTATGATAGTTGATTTAGAAAAAGAAATTCTAATTTTAACAATCCGGTGAGTTTAATAGTCTATTTAATAAACCATAAAAATAATTGTGTTACCAATTAAATATTAAGCGAATCTCAATAATTATTAATTAATTTAGGAACATGTCTTAAGTTATAAATTTTGTATTTTTTTTTTATTTTACTTACCTATCAAATAATTTATATTATAAATATTTAAAATTTTAAAAAATAAAATGAGTTTATAAGTACATAAAATATTGGGGAAGATCACCTATGCAATTGAGTGAATGAGAACCTTTATCTCTGTTGATCTATGCAGTATGTACTTCCAACAAAAAAAAAAAAAAAAAAACATGTATCTTATTTTATGAGTGAGGTCTTTCATCTTTCTCGTAAAAAAATAAATTTTTTTTTTTTTTTTTAAAAGATAAACTTATATTTATGATTAAGACTTTTGATGGATCTCGATGATTATTTTAAAATTCGAGGTATTCAAAATAAAAAGGTATAATTTAAAATAACATATAAATATCGGGTGAAAGAAAAGAAACGAACAATTGATATTTTGAGTTTAAAAAAAAAAAAAAATAAATAATTGATATTTTGATGGATAACACATATTTTATGTCGATTAAATAATTTCAATTTAGAAAAAAAATCATCTATTTTATGATATACCTATACATAACTTTTTAAATATGATACAAAAGTCTAAAACTTCAAAAATCCCAAAAGTAAATTATAACCCACAAAACTTTAGTATGATCTAATTTTTAAAATGAGTGAAAAAAAATGAGAGAAATCGTAGCTAGAATATGCATGTGGATCGTTTACTTTTGGGGAAAAAGAAAACAAATTAAAGGCAATAATTTTGCCGTTAACTTCCAAAACTCAACGTGCTCAGTCGGTCCACCGGCCGGACATGACGCCAAAGTCTTCTCTCCTAACTTTTTTTGTCAAACATATATATATATATACATATATATATAAACTTTGACCAAGTCTTATTAATCATTTAAATGATTACGTCAAATGTTGAGGGAGATTCCAACGTACAACTTCTTGGAGATGGGAGAGAAATTTTATGAAGCAAGTTGACATTTTTAAATATTAGTTAAATTATAAATTTAATCCTCCCTAAACTTTTTAGGTTGTGTATTCTAATTAGTTACTGAATTAAAAAAAATATATATTTAATAAGTTGTTGAATTTTTATTTTTGTCTAATTTTATTAATTTTTAAACTTTTAATTTTATGTCTCCTATGTTTTTTTTTTCTTTTTTTTTTTTTTTTGTGTTAGGTTGAGCGGTTATTTAACTTCAAGAACTTATTAAATAATCAAACCGAACATAGCTCAATTGGCATAAAATTGTGTTTGTGACTAAGAGCTCACTAAATTTATAATTTAATTTTAATTATTTTTTTAAAAAAATATTGAAGTAATGGTATAAGGTTAAATTTATTTAAACTTTAAAACCTATTAGAAATAATTAAAAATTTAAGGGTTTATTAGACAAATGTTAAAGTTCAATGATTAAGATAAGACTAAATTTATAATTTAATTTTGATTATTTTTTTAAAAAAATATTGAAGTAATGATATAAGGTTAAATTTATTGAAAAATAATTCAATTCCTGCCACGTCATTAAAAACAAGTTATAAAAATAAAATAAAAAATTTAGGGTCCTTTCTTTCTCAATTTTTTTTTTTATTTTGACAATATTTTGGGGTGAGGGTTTAATTTAAGACCTCATAGTCACTAGGCTATTATGCCGAGCTATGTTCTTGTTGACCTTTCTTTTTCAATGTCCTATTGATACCATTCAAATTTCTTTTAAGGGAAGAGGTACGATTGTCTATTATTTCAACCAAACCATGAGTTGTTTCGAAAAAAGAAAACATGAGCCAGTCTGTTCATTGGGGGGTTTCACATCAAAATTCATTTAATTCTCTAATCTCATCCTCATTTTTAAATGTATCTTATTAATTAATTAAGGTCCTAGAATATATATATTTTTTTTTCTAGAGTCCATTATTCTATATTTTTATATATATGGATACTGAAAGTGGAGCGGGAAACATTAAAATGATAATAAAAATTAATTAATTATCAAGTGGTTCATAAGCTGATTTTTTTTTTAAAAATTAATTATGCGGGGTGAGAAAATTGAACCCCGACCTCTCAATGACACTACTTTATGTCAATTGAACAATGTTCGGTTTAGCCGCATAAGCAACAGACCCTCTCATATATATATATTTATTGTCTGCTCTCAGAAAAATTCATAAGAATAATTTTTATTGAAAAAATAAGAATGGTTAGTTTTGATGTAAAACTTTAAGCGAATTTGATATATTAGGGCAATGCAACAGACCCTCTCATATATATATATATTTATTTAAGTAACATTATATTCTTTATTCTCTTAATTTATAAGTCAACATCAACCTAATATTATACCGACTAGTGATCAAGAGGTTACAGGTTCGATCATCATCCCCACATGTCAAAAAAAAAAAAAAACAAATTACATCTCTACATGCATTTTAATGACATTTGAAAATCTTTGAAAAATTATATAAAGAATGAAATATTTCTCAAAAAAATCAATCAATTTTTTTTATTAGGGATCTCACTTAAATAAATAAATAAATAAATAAATAAATAAATATATATATATATATATATATATTTTAGAAAACTCGTAAGAAATTATTTCTTAGGTTAGATTAACCTAAAAATATTGCAAAACGTAAATTAAAACAAAACGTTAAATTAATCAGTTTAAAGCATCATGATTCACATTATTGTGTATGTTTACATGTATTGACTCCACTAGCGAGATTACTTACTCGGTATTTACTCAATATTTGTTTTTTCTTTTTTACAAAAAAAAAAATGGCAACGGGCAAGAATGTGCAGGAAATTCCCAATATGTTACATTGTTCTTCTTTTTTTTTTTACAACATGTCGGACGACAAATTCGAACCTCTAATCTCTTGATAATTAGTTCATACATTATGTTAGTTGAGTTATGTTCACTTTAACATGTTGACATTAATTTGAGAAGCGACAATCGACAAAAGAGGCTAAAAAAAAACACATAACACAAACAATAATGGGAGAATAAATTATAAAGCAACATTATTTATTATTTTATTTTAAAATTTCTATTTTTCTTATATTATAAATCACTTTAATAGCCAATGAGCACTCAAATGACATAATGTATAAATTGTTGACCAAAATGTTAGAGGTTCGAGTCACCCAATAACAATGTTGTCAAAAAAAGTAATCGACATATGTACTATCACTTATGAAGTCGGAAGTTCAATCCCAAGCTCATATCACATACTAAAAAAAAATTAAAAAAAAATAAATTCTTAAAAATGTTCCTAAAGTTTTAGTAAAAAAATTTAAAATAAAAATATACATTAAATTCTAAAATTTAGCTTACTATTTCAAAAATTATTTCTAATTTATGCATCAATTTCTAACAAAACGACCGACTAATTAAAAACACACTTCTTTTTCTAATTTGGGAAAAACAATCAGGCCATATTAATTATCATTTTAACTCCCTAATTCACCATTTTCTTCTATCTTTTTATTTAGAGAATAAAAAATCATTTTATATCCATCAACTTTGGATTTATCAATTAAAATTCTAAACTAATAGTGGTACCAATTAAAACTTTGATTTTTTTTAAAAAAAATTTTTGACATCCGTGAGTGTCCAGACCAGGTTACGCGTACTTCGACTAATCTCACGAAACAAACCGACTGACCCTACAACATTTGACTGCCAAGAAAATTCATAGAAAATTAATTCTTAAATAGGTGGCCACCAAAATCTTGAACTTTCATACCGATGTCTTTGAAAAAAAAAAGTTAATTTTCACATATATAGAGAAACTTATAATTATATCAATTAAATTTTAAACTTGCATACATTTGATTCACTTATGAAAAAAGTTAATGGACTTAATACTATAATTATAAGTCTTCACATGTTTAAATTAACGTTTTTCAATTGAAACATAACATAGAATGTAAATTGATACAACTCAAAAGTTTAAGGATATGAATTATTTTTTTACCTTTTTATTAGCCAACATGAGTATGGATGAACGGACAAATATATATGAAAACTACTTTTACCTCGGCAGATGTTCAAATTCCCCCACAAAAAAAAAAAAAAAAAAAAAAAAAAAAAAAAAAAAACCTACGCACTTACTTTGTTTTACAAAATTGAATTATGAGATTATTTACCCTCTCACATATACTAAGGGAAATTGCACCAAGTGTCTAGTGGATATAACACATTTTTTAAAAAGCTATCAATTTTTATACTGAGAGTAATTGATTTTTGTAATATTCACAAAATATTTTATATTTTATTATATTTACCATATTTATGAAGTTTCATATCAATCAACCCAAATAAGAACAACCTCTCATCAAACAAAACCGGATAAGAACAAATTCTCAACATTTCAATACATTAATTATCTTAAACAGATAAAAACAATCATGGAAACTATTCTTTTGGATACACAAGCTGTGAGAAAAAAAAAATAATAATAAAATAAATAAATAAACAAAAAAAACAAAAAAAAACAAAGACTAATTGGTGAATGAGGGAAAATGGGAAACTAATTAAATAATTATGATCTGTTGGAGAGTGCAAAAGAAGAGAGAATAGAGACAGCTGCAGCAGAAAAGAACCCAAATAAAAGAAGAGCTGATGCTGCATAAGCTTTATCAAAGAATGATCCAAAGTAACCATCTGTATCTGTTGTTTGCAAATCCACCGACAGTCCAAATCCAGCTGCTGTTCCTGTTGCTAGAAGGTACGACAAAAACTGCCACAAAAAACCAACCAAATCTTTTAGCTATGTTCGGTTTGACACATTTACGTCTTTTTATATTAAATAATCTCATGTGACACCAAGTGTATGTGTGTAAGTTTGTTACGTACCTTGTCGCCAAAGAAGTCGAATAATATACTACTATTGCCATTTTTCACAATATTGAAGAGTGAAAACGCGATTTGTAATAGGTTGAATACAATCCCGATGATAATAGTAGCAAGAACATACCTGCAAAAAAGAAATAAAACACAATTACATACACATATATTATGATACATGTGAAAAATATTAATTATATATAAGCTAAGGCATAGTTTTTAGTTACCTATAGGCATGAAAATTATTGAAATGGAGCTTAACTGATTGAACAGTTTGTGAAGTGGTGACAAGAATGAAGAAGGAAATGAAAAGAAACACAAAAGTTATTATTCTCAATATAAGAGAAGTCACCCTTAAACCACTTGAATTTTCCATCTATTTTTTGTCTCTAAAAAATGGCCATAAAATGATATTGGGGTTGCAAGGGGAGAAGCTTTTATAACCCTAAAATCAAACATGGAGTTTACTCGGTCACAAACCCTAAAATTTCTAGGAAATTAATTATGAGAGAATAGTAGTGGGTACGGACTACGGTATATAACTGAATTCAAGCGTAATTGGTTGACTTTTTTATTTATTTATTTTTTTTTTCTGTAATATCATTAGGAATATACCAATTGTTTTTGTTAGGATACAAACAATATCACATGGTCTAGAAAAGAAAAAGATCATGGTATATAATGTTATAATTATATCGGATACAAACAATATTTCAAATTGGCTAAGGAAAATGAAAGATTATGAGTATATAATGGGTGACAATTATCTCCAATTGGTATGAAACTTTTTTATTTGAAATCAAAAGTATCATATTGTGGAGATGTCTGGCATTGTCTTTAATAGTTTCTTTCTTCAATGAAATGGTGCATTATTATTTGATCTATTTTCTAATATATAGTTTTTTAAAAAAATTAGGTCAATTGTCCCTTTCCATCCATCAAAATCTCATACGAGTGAGCGATTGGAAGGAAAATTTCAATACGATTACGTTTTGTTGATAATTATTTCAATTTTTTTTTTTTTTTTTTAATAAATTTTGCTTTTTGTTCAAATAAAAATGGTAGGGAGTAAACATTTTTGACAATATGTGTGTTGATAATTATAATGAGGCATAATATTTCCAATAATTTAAATATGATTTTTCTCCACTTATTTTGGTATGTTTGACCAAAAAAAAACAGAGAAGCTTCTGAAGATAATATTAAAGTAGGCAGGCAAGTTGTTTAGAAAATGAATTAATATATATTATATATAATATATGCTTGGTGATCAAGTTTTGACCTAAAATCTGATCCCTTTCACACATGATGCACTTCCCATCCCAACCACACAACTCTTAAATTTGTCCATATTATATATATAGTAATGATAGTGGCTTTGCTTACAACTCTATTTGGGTGGAGGATGTTCCTCTCGAGGTTGAGTCTTCTTATTTGCATGATTTGTTCGTGATGCAGTTTGTATTGAGTTTTGCTCTTAAAAAAAAAAAAAAAAAAGTTTAATCACACATAATTATGGGTAAGGGTGTAATTTTGAAAATTGTTTAATTTTATTTGTGATTAACAATATTCTATCTCATGAACGATTATATATATAAAATGTGATCAAAAGTTTTTTTTTTTTTTTTTTTTTTTTTTTTTTTTTTTTTTTTTTTTTTTTAAGTACAATCAAAATTATTGATTTGATTATAAATTTTTTTTTTCCAATATTATGAGTAATATCATATCTCAAGAAATTATATTTGGTAACGTATAGATTTAAAATTTTTAATTTAGACATAATTTCAATAAAATTCTTATATATATTTTAAAGCTTTAAATCGGTTCTTTAATTTAAATCTCATAAGTTTCGTGAGATGAAAGATTAAACCTATGATCTCTTGGTTACTAGTTCATACATATATCAGTTGAGTTGTGCTTTTGTGACAATTAAATATCATAAATTGTCTCTTCAATTACTAAATATTTTTATTATAAATACATCGACGTGACTTATTTTTCTAATTGAGTTTTTTTCTAATTGAGTTGATATGTTAAGTGATTGAAACTTATAAAACTATAAACACCAAACAAAATTGAGACCAAACCATAAACTACATAGGAACCAAATAATCATTAAGATAATTATTTAAATTAATTCTGAACGTTTCTTTATTTTTATTTTTTTGGTACAATAATGTGGACAAATTTTTTAATGGATAATAATACGTAGAAAATGACTTGGCATTCTTATCCATATAATGGATTGTCTGTCATAGGGGTTGTTCCTAGAAGCCATCTCATTAAAAGATGGACTTCTTAGTTCCTATGAAGTCAACGTTTTAAAATAATACCAAAATAAGAATCATAATTTTTTTAATAAAATAAAATAAAATGAATGACGTATTATTATGGTGCATACGTGACATGTACAATGAAATATAAGAATTGCGTCTGCCCGTGATGACAATTTTTTTTTTTTTTTTTTTTTTTTTTGAGAAACTGCCCGTGATGACAATTTCGTTTTTAGAAGTAGGGTAAATATACTAATAATATTTTTTCCTACACCAAGAAAAAAACATTATCTTATAATTTAACGATAAAGATATAAAAATAACTATAAAATAAGCCGTTTTTTTTAATATTATAATTTTGAAAACTATTTATAAAGTTTTAAACTATTTTTAAAAAAATTGTAGTTTTTATTAAACATTAGCAAACATCTACGAAAATAGTCTTTCGAGCAGTGTGCATTAAAAAATCGATATTTTTTTACTTTGATATTAAAAAATAAATAAAAAATGTATGGTTGGAAAGCTAACACAGACAACTTCAATTTGATATTTGATTTCGCTATTTTTAGAGTTGTATATCAAAAGATAAAAATCATCGAAGTTGGACTATGGTTATGCAAATTTCAGAACCATAGTTCAAGATATCAAATTGAAGTTTTCTATGTTAGCTTCTAGTCATATTTTTTTCGAAATCATTGCATATGTGAGTAAGAAAACCTTTGAAGGCACACGGTTCAAAAGACGATGTGTTAAAAGTCACGTGGATGCAAGTCGTCTTTTGAAGGACCAGAACTTGAGTTTGGTGGCTTAAACTCGTCGAACACTCTAACTTTTGTTATGCATTAATATCTTTAATTATTGCAAAACTAAAGTACAAAAAAATGCTGCAAAAGATGCAATTTAGAATCCTATAGATATTTATTTTTTTAAAAAATTATTACTATTTATGTAATTGTATCATTAAAATCTGATCATTATTAAAATAAAAAAAATAAAAATAAAAAACGTTTTTGAAAATTGCGAAGCTCATTCTATCAAGTGGTGGATTTGGAGGCCCATTGTAAAGCAGCCCATCATATTGGGCTTTTTTTCTTAGATTTCTACCGACTCAATCCCTATCGGCCCCACCAAGTTGAATTTCCACATAAGACATTGACCCTACCCAAAAAAAATTCTAGTACATCTAAAGCACCATTTGGATGGCATTGAAGGGTGGACATGAGTTTAGGATGTTCAAGCCCATGTTTAGTTTGAAAGTTAACAATTTATGTCCGGACATTCCTTTAGCTCGGACATCATTTATTAGTTTTAGGATGGCTTTTCAAACCCTTCGAAAATCGTGATTTTTTCTTTAGCCCGAGCATAATTGTCTCCATTCTTCTTCTTCTTCTCCGAATTTTTCAGGTATGTCTTTTTTTTTTTTTTTTTTAAATCTTCTTCTTCACAGACTCTGATTTCAGGTTTAGGATATTTTATTTTTTATTTTTTTGGTTAGATTCATTTCAATCTCCTAGCTATTGAAACCTATTCGATCTGAAGATGAACCAGAATCGAAGAAATATTTGATAGCTAAACCTATGTGTTAGCTATGAGATCGCATCGCATAGGTTGAGATCTCATCACATAGGTTGTGTGATCTCATAGCATAGGTTTTGCGATCGCATAGGTAACGATGCGATAGTTGTGCGATCGCATAGGTAGCTATGCGATCGCACAACCTATGCTATGAGATCGCACAATCTATGCGATCGCACAACCTATCGCATAGCTAACACACAGTATGTTATCTTCTTTTCATTTTGATTTTTCAGTGAGACCCCGTACCGACCAGTCGTAGAAGGTCATAACAGTAAAAATCTTATATGTGTCGTAACATCAAAGATGATAAAAGAGAACTAGAACCATGAATAATAAGATTATCACCAAAGATCAATCTCACATTCGAATTAGCATGTCACAATATTTTGTAATTTCCAAGTCTACGAACATGCAACTATTGGAATATGGATCAATCTCATATTGTGTATGTTATGTTTAGTAATCAATGATAAATTATATTTGGTTTTTGAATTATATAATCTTTATCGTTATTTCTTAAATTTTATTATTGTATTAATTAATTACAATTGAAAATTTATTTGCAAATTTGATGACATTCACATACAACACCAAACACAAACATTATTTAATTCCCATGGAAATTTGATGACATTCTCATGCAAATTTGATGACATTCACATGCAACACCAAACACAAACATTATTTAATTCCCATGGAAATCTGATGACATTCTCATGCAGCACCAAACACAGACATCATTGATTCTCATCGAAATCTGATGACATTCTCATCCAGCACCAAACACAGACATCATTGATTCCCATCGAAATCCGATGACGTTCTCATGCAGCACCAAACACACAGACATCATTGATTCCCATGGAATTCTGATGACGTTCTCATCCAGCACCAAACACAGACATCATTGATTCCCAGACATCTTAAATCCTCAAACCAAACGACCCCTATGTGTTATGAAGTTTTTTCATACCACGTCGTTTAAATGAATGTCAAACGATTCTTTTAAGATAAAATATAGTTAAATTTCTTTGTGGGTTCTATCAATTTTTTAATTAACAAATTTCTTCTCTTCCATCATTTTTCGTTCTCCTTCCTCTCTCTTATGTCTCTTTCATCTTCTTCAGTTGGTTTCAAACAATAAAATCAATAACAAATTTGGTCAAGAACTTTCAACCTTTAGTTGGTTTCAAACAATAAAATCAATAACAAATTTGGTCAAGAACTTTTAACGTATATTTACTATCTAATATTTAATAGGTCTTGAAGTTTTTAATTTTTTAAATTTAAGAAAGTGTTTGTATCTAATAGATCATTGATTTGTTACACTTTTTTTTTTTTAATTCATAGATTACTCAAGATATTTTTTTCATATCTTCAGAGAAGATCTAGAGTGAGATTTTTTTTGAATATCTAGATAAAAATATATCAATTCCTTTCCTTGGGCAGTACCTCTCAACAAGATTGATCTGTTTGGATCTTGGTCCATGATGGCCTTTTTATTTATTTTGACAATTGGATTTCTCTAGGAATGGAAAAGGTCAAAAAAATTAGTGGAGGCACAAAAAGACAAAAGATCTTTAGTTGCGGTTGCAGACCGTCTTTTGAAAATATGACTTCTGTTTAGTATATTTTTAAAATACTTAAAAAACCTCCCATATTTTTATAAAAAAAAATTAAAAATTACAATATTAAAAAAAAACAGCCAAAAACAATCTGGGGATATTAATTATCCTTTTAACTCCTCCCTATAATTCACCATTTTCTTCTGTCTTTTTATTTAAGGAATGAAAAATCAAATCAATTTATATCATTCAAGTTTGGTATCAATTAATATCTTTAAAAAAAAAAAATAATAATAATAATAATAATAATAAATAAATAAAATTCTAAACTAATAGTTATAAAATTAATTCCTAAGTAGGTGACCACAAAAATCTTTTAAAATTAATTCTTAAATAGTTGGCCACAAAAATCTTTTTTTTTTTACAAAGATATTTTAATTAATGCGAAAATTGAACCCATAACCTCTCAATCAAGGGGCACAATCTTATGTTTAGTTTGACAATGGCCACTAAAATCTTAAACTTTGATAAATGAATCAATTTATATCATCTCTATGAAAAAAAAAAGTTAATTTCATAAAGAAAATTATAATTATATCACTTAAACTTTAAACTTGCATACAATTGATTCACTTATGAAAGTTAAGGGGTTTAATTTCTATAATAATTATAAGTCCCCACATGTTTAAATTAACGTTTTTTAAATGAAACGTACATAATATAGAGTGTAAATTGATTAACTTAGGAAAGTTTAGAGTTTTTTTTTTTTTTTTTTTTGACAACATGTGGGGTGGGGAATCGAACCTAGACTTCATAATCACTAGTTCATACATCATACCGGCCAATTCAACTATGCTCTTGTTAGTACAACTCAAAAGTCTAGGGGTATAAATTATTTTTTTGCCATTTTATTTATTAAAAAAAAAAAAAATTTACGTACTTTTTTGTCTTACAAAACTGAATTAGTGATCTTTCATAGATATATTGACTTATTTACCATCACAAACGAAATTGCACTAGATGTCAATTTAGCGAATGTAATACAATTTTTTTAAAGGATTTATAAATATGATAATTGTCGGTGCGACAATCATTTTTTATCAGTGATATTAATTTTTGTCATATTTATAAAATGTTTTATAATTGATTATGTTTACCATTATATTTTGAGCTTTATTGCATTTGCATGCAGCCCTATATTCAATTACTCTAGGAAACTTTAATAATGTAGAAAGAAATATTTGGCAATTATTTATGAAGTTTCATATCAATCAACCCAATAAGAACAAACTCTCATCAAACAAAACCGGATAAGAACAAATTCTCAACATTTCAATACATTAATTATCTTAAACAGATAAAAACAATCATGGAAACTATTCTTTTGGATACACAAGCTGTGAGAAAAAAAATTAATAATAAAATAAATAAATAAACAAAAAAAAAACAAAAAAAAAACAAAAAAAACAAAGACTAATTGGTGAATGAGGGAAAATGGAAAACTAATTAAATAATTATGATCTGTTGGAGAGTGCAAAAGAAGAGAGAATAGAGACAGTTGCAGCAGAAAAGAACGCAAATAAAAGAAGAGCTGATGCTGCATAAGCCTTATCAAAGAATGATCCAAAGTAACCATCTGTATCTGTTGTTTGCAAATCCACCGACAGTCCAAATCCAGCTGCTGATCCTGTTGCTAGAAGGTACGACAAAAACTGCCACAAAAAACCAACCAAATCTTTTAGCTATGTTCGGTTTGACACATTTACGTCTTTTTATATTAAATAATCTCATGTGACACCAGGTGTATGTGTGTAAGTTTGTTACGTACCTTGTCGCCAAAGAAGTTGAATAATATACTACTATTGCCATTTTTCACAATATTGAAGGGTGAAAACGCGATATAGGGCATTTGTTTTTGTTTTATAATTTATTTATCTATTATTTTGAATTTGTATTTTTAAATTTTAAATTTTGCAATATATATTATTTATTATTTTTGCAGTATTTTTTTTATGTATTATTTTAATTTTGAATTTTAAATTTTAAATTTTGCAATATAGATTTATATATTATATAAATTTTGCAATATAGATTTATATATTATATAAATTTTGCAATAAACATATATATGTATATATATGTTTTTTTTTAGTTTGTATTACACTTAAATCAATTAAAATTTTGCAAATATAAATTTTGCTCACTAAAACATGCATTTATTCTAACTTTATTATTTAAAAACCACGACATTTACTGAACTATATAATTGAGTTGGATCCGAGTCGAAATTATTTATGGCGGAATGACTCGAGTGAGAGATAACATTGCAGATCAAATTTGGACAACATTTAAAAGATAAAAAAAAATTGCATCGAGATTTACTTGTATTAGATAAGGTAGATTTTTTATAATTATTTTTTTGTATATATTTTAACGCGTGTTATATTTTTTATATTATATATCTAAATTTTATTTAAACTATGAAAAAAAAGGTAAAAGAACAAGAAACAAGAAATAGTTATCAAACAAGTTTTTGTTTTTGTTTCTTTTTTTTCAAGAAACAAGAAATGAGAGTAGTTATCAAACATGTTCCTGTTTCTAATTCTCAAAAAACAAGAAACAGAGAACAAGAAACAAGAACCAAGAAACAGGAAACGAGAAACGGGAACGTTATCAAACGGGCCCTAATTAAATAATTATGATCTGTTGGAGAGTGCAAAAGAAGAGAGAATAGAGACAGCTGCAGCAGAAAAGAATGCAAATAAAAGAAGAGCTGATGCTGCATAAGCCTTATCAAAGAATGATCCAAAGTAATCATCTGTATCTGTTGTTTGCAAATCCACTGACAGTCCAAATCCAGCTGCTGTTCCTTTCGCTAGAAGGTATGACAAAAACTGCCACGAAAAACCAACAAAATCTTTTAGCTATGCTCGGTTTGACACATTTACTTCTTTTTGTATTAAATAATCTCATGTGACACCTGGTGTATGTGTGTAACGTACCTTGTCGCCAAAGAAGTCGAATATAATATACTAGTATTGCCATTTTTCACAATATTAAAGAGTGAAAACGCGATTTGTAATAGGTTGAATACAATCCCGATGATAATAGTAGCAAGAACATACCTGCAAAAAAGAAATAAAACACAATTACATACACATATATATTATGATACATGTGAAAAATATTAATTATATATAAGCTAAGGCATAGTTTTTAGTTACCTATAGGCATGAAAATTATTGAAATGGAGCTTAACTGATTGAACAGTTTGTGAAGTGGTGACAAGAATGAAGAAGGAAATGAAAAGAAACACAAAAGTTATTATTCTCAATATAAGAGAAGTCACCCTTAAACCACTTGAATTTTCCATCTATTTTTTGTCTCTAAAAAATGGCCATAAAATGATATTGGGGTTGCAAGGGGAGAAGCTTTTATAACCCTAAAATCAAACATGGAGTTTACTCGGTCACAAACCCTAAAATTTCTAGGAAATTAATTATGAGAGAATAGTAGTGGGTACGGACTACGGTATATTAAATTGAATTCAAGCGTAATTGGTTGACTTTTTTTTTTTTTTTTTTTTTTCCATCGTAATATCATTAGGAATATACCAATTATTTTGTTAGGATACAAACAATATCCCACATGGTCTAGAAAAGAAAAAGATCATGGTATATAATGTTACAATTATATCGGATACAAACAATATTTCACATTGGCTAGAAAAATGAAAGATTATGGATATATAATGGATGACAACTATCTCCAATTGGTATGAGACTTTTTTGTTTGAAACCAAAAGTATCATACTATTGTGGAGATGTTTGACGTTGTCCTTAATAGTTTCTTTCTTCAAATGAAATAGTGCATTATTATTTGATCTATTTTCTAATATATGGTTTTTTTTAAAAATTAGGTCAATTGTCCCTTTCCATCCATCAAAATCTCATACGAGTGAGCGATTGGAAGGAAAATTTCAATACGATTACGTTTTGTTGATAATTATTTCAATTTGTTTTTTTTTTTTAATAAATTTTGCTTTTTGTTCAAATAAAAATGGTAGGGAGTAAACATTTTTGACAATATGTGTGTCTTTTCGCTGAAAATACATGTTTTTATATAATTAAGTTATACGAATACATTATGTTAGTTAATATATATATATATAGCTCCATTAAAAAAAAATGTATTTTTAATACACTGTGTTGTCCTCACAGTGCACAAGGACTCCTCTCCTCTCTGTCAAGCTATATATATATATTTTTTTTTTTTTAATTTAATATTATTTAGATAAAAGATTCAAACTAGCTTATTATACTCTTCTCTTCTAACATGTTATTATTATTATTTTTTCAAGGGTTATTAAGTAAAAAATTATAATGAGGCATAATATTTCCAATAATTTAAATATGATTTTTCTCCACTTATTTTGGTATGTTTGACCAAAAAAAACAGAGAAGCTTCTGAAGATAATATTAAAGTAGGCAGGCAAGTTGTTTAGAAAATGAATTAATATATATTATATATAATATATGCTTGGTGATCAAGTTTTGACCTAAAATCTGATCCCTTTCACACATGATGCACTTCCCATCCCAACCACACAACTCTTAAATTTGTCCATATTATTATTATTATATATATATATAGTAATGATAGTCGCTTTGCTCACAACAAATAGACTCGAGGTTGAGTCTTTTTATTTGCACTGTAGTTTGTATTGAGTTTTGCTCTTAAAAAAAAAAAAGTTTAATCACACATAATTAAAGGTGTGATTTTGAAAGTTGTTTAATTTCATTTGTGATTAACAATATTCTATCTCATGAACGACTATATATATAAAATGTGATGAAAAGTTTTTTTTTTTTTTTTTATAAATTTGATTATAAATTTTTTTTTTCCAATATTATGAGTAATATCATATCTCAAGAAATTATATTTGGTAACGTATAGATTTAAAAGTTTAAATTTAGACATAATTTCAATAAAATTCTTATATATATTTTAAAGTTTTAAATCGGTTCTTTAATTTAAATCTCATAAATTTCGTGGGATGAAAGATTAAACTTATGATCTCTTGGTTACTAGTTCATACCTATATTAGTTGAGTTGTGCTTTTGTTGACAATTAAATATCATAAATTGTCTCTTCAATTACTAAATATTTTTATTATAAATATATCGACGTGACTTATTTTTCTAATTGAGTTGATATGTTAAGTGATTGAAACTTATAAAACTATAAACACCAAACAAAATTGAGACCAAACCATAAACTACATGGGAACCAAATAATCATTAAGATATTTATTTAACTTAATTCTGAACGTTTCTTTATTTTTATTTTTTTTGGTACAATAATGTGGACAAATTTTTTAATGGATAATAATACGTAGAAAATAACTTCGCATTCTTATCCATCATAGGGAGTTGTTCCTAGAAGCCATCTCATTAAAAGGTGGACTTTTTTTTTTTTTTTTTTTTTTAAAGAGGATACTTCATTAGTATGTGAAAAACATACAAGGACCAAAACCCAATTACAAAAGTGCTTTCCAGTTCAAGGCGATACTGGAAATATCGTAGCTAGAAAAGAGAGGAGATTTTTTGGACCAAGAAGCCGCTAATACAATAACATCGTCCCAAATCGATTGATGGCTACGGGCAAAGTTGCTGAAAATACGATTGTTTCTCTCTCTCCAAATGCTCCAAAGAGAAGCCACCAAGATATTGTGGATTAGAATATTTTTCTGAGAAGAGCAAGTAAAGCTTAGAACAAAAGCACAAAGCTCCTCAACTTTGTCCAAATGAAACACTGAAGCATAATGACTCAGCTTATTCCAAATAAACTGGGAAAGAGAGCAGTGTAAGAATAAATGATCAATGTCCTCAGATCTGGAATGACAGATAGCACACCAGTTTGGTTGGAGAGAAGCATGAGGATGACATTTCTGAATCCTTTCGGCAGTGTTGATACTTCTGTAGAGAATGGACCAAATGAAAAACTTACATTTTTTTGGAATTAATGATTTCCAAAGAAAATTGAGTTTAGCTTCAGATGACAGAATGTTTGTAACAAGGTGAAGGTCGGTTAGGGCCTCTCTGGCAGAGGAAGTACTAAAGAGATTGTCTTTGGAGATAAGCCATTTGAAGTTATCGGGGCCACCATTCAAGGAAGGCTTAGGGAGGTCCGCGGTAGCCGAAGTCCAACTAATAAGCTCTCTATCAAGGAGGGGTCTTTGTGGAAAAAGAGACCAAGATTGCTCGGACGAAGACCAAGCTTCAGCCACAGTGAGATTTTTCTTTGACGACAAAGCATAAAAACGCCGCATAACAGAGGATAAATTACCATTGACTGACCAGTTTTCGTGCCAAAAAAGAACCGATTCCCCATTGTTGATTTTCCATTTGGTGTGGCTCTCAAAGAAGGCTATGAGCTTGATTATACCATTCCATGGAGATCTGGAAGAGCTTTTTCTACAATGAATAGGAAAGCCTGCAATATTGGAACAAGTGTATTTATTTGCAATAATTTTAGCCCAAAGCATATCTTTCTCTCTTGTAAACCGCCACAGCCATTTTAGCCCAAAAAGGTAGACTTCTTAGTTCCTGTGAAGTCAACGTTTTAAAATAATACCAAAATAAGAATCATAATTTTTTTAATAAAATAAAATAAAATGAATGACGTATTATTATGGTGCATACGTGACATGTACAATGAAATATAAGAATTGCGTCTCCCCGTGATGACAATTTCGTTTTTAGAAGTAGGGTAAATATACTAATAATATTTTTTCCTACACTTAGAAAAAAACATTATCTTATAATTTAACGATAAAGATATAAAAATAACTATAAAATAGGCTGTTTTTTTTTTAAATATTATAATTTTCAAAACTATTTATAAGGTTTTAAACTATTTTAAAAAATATGGTAGTTTTTATTAAACATGAGCAAAGATCTACGAAAATGGTCTTTCGAGCAGTGTGCATTAAAAAATCGATATTTTTTTACTTCGATATTAAAAAAAAATAAAAAATGTATGGTTGGAAAGCTAACACAGACAACTTCAATTTGATATCTGATTTCACTATTTTTGAAGTTGTATATCAAAAGATAAACATCATCGGACTATGATTCTGCAAATTTCACAGAGAGCTCCAATTTCATATCTGGTTTCGCTATTTTTGGAGTTGTATATCAAAAGATAAACATCATCTTAGTTGGACTATGGTTATACAAATTTTAAAACCATAGCTCAAGATACCAAATTGAAGTTTTCTATGTTAGCTTCTAGTCATATTTTTTTCGAAATCTTTGCATATGTGAGTAAGAAATCCTTTGAAGGCACACTGTTCAAAAGACGATGTGCTAAAAGTCACGTGGATGCAAGTCGTCTTTTGAAGGACCAGAACTTGAGTTTGGTGGCTTAAACTCGTCCAACACTCTAACTTTTGTTATGCATTAATATCTTTAATTATTGCAAAACTAAAGTACAAAAAAATGCTGCAAAAGATGCAATTTAGAATCCTATAGATATTTATTTTTTAAAAAAATTATTACTATTTATGTAATTGTATCATTAAAATCTGATCATTATTAAAATAAAAAAAATGAAAATAAAAAACGTTTTTGAAAATTGCGAAGCTCATTCTATCAAGTGGTGGATTTGGAGGCCCATTGTAAAGCAGCCCATCATATTGGGCTTTTTTTCTTAGATTTCTACCGACTCAATCCCTATCGGCCCCACCAAGTTGAATTTCCACATAAGACATTGACCCTACCCAAAAAAAATTCTAGTACATCTAAAGGACCATTTGGATGGCATTGAAGGGTGGACATGAGTTTAGGATGTTCAAGCCCATATTTAGTTTGAAAGTTAATAATTTATGTCCGGACATTCCTTTAGTTCGGACATCATTTATTAGTTTTAGGATGGCTTTTCAAATCCTCCGAAAATTGTGACTTTTTCTTTAGCCCGGGCATAATTGTCTCCATTCTTCTTCTTCTTCTCCGAGTTTTTCAGGTATGTCTTTTTTTTTTTTTTTTTTTTTTTTTAAATCTTCTTCTTCACAGACTCTGATTTCAGGTTTAGGGTATTTTATTTTTTATTTTTTTGGTTAGATTTCATTCCAATCTCTAGCTATTGAAACCTATTCGATCTGAAAATGAACCAGAATCGAAGAACTATGTGATAGCTAAACCTATGTGTTAGCTATGAGATCGCATCGCATAGGTTGAGATCTCATCGCATAGGTTGTGCGATCTCATAGCATAGGTTGTGCGATCGCATAAGTAACGATGCGATAGATGTGCGATAGTTGTGCGATCGCATAGGTAGCTATATATGCGATCGCACAACCTATGCTATGAAATTGCACAATCTATGCGATCGCACAACCTCTGCTATGAGATCGCACAAACTATCGCATAGCTAACACACAGTATGTTATCTTCTTTCCATTTTGATTTTTCAGTGAGACCCCCATACCGACCAGTCGTAGAAGGTCATAACAGTAAAAATCTTATATGTGTCGTAACATCAAAGATGAAAAGAGAACTAGAACCATGCATAATAAGATTATCACCAAAGATCAATCTCACATTCGAATTAGCATGTCACAATATTTTGTAATTTCCAAGTCTACGAACATGAAACTATTGGGATATGGATCAATCTTATATTGTGTATGTTATGTTTAGTAATCAATGATAAATTATATTTTGTTTTTGAATTATATAATCTTTATCGTTATTTCTTAAATTTTATTATTGTATTAATTAATTACAATTGAAAATTTATTTGCAAATTTGATGACATTCACATACAACACCAAACACAAACATTATTTAATTCCCATGGAAATTTGATGACATTCTCATGCAAATTTGATGACATTTACATGCAACACCAAACACAAACATTATTTAATTCCCATGGAAATCTGATGACATTGTCATGCAGCACCAAACACAGACATCATTGATTCCCATCGAAATCTGATGACATTCCCATCCAGCACCAAACACAGACATCATTGATTCCCATCGAAATCTGATGACGTTCCCATCCAGCACCAAACACAGACATCATTGATTCCCATGGAATTCAGATGACGTTCTCATCCAGCACCAAACACAGACATCATTGATTCCCAGACATCTTAAATCCTCAAACCAAACGGCCCCTATGTGTTATGAAGTTTTTTCATACCACGTCGTTTAAATGAATGTCAAACGATTCTTTTAAGATAAAATATAGCTAAATTTCTTTGTGGGTTCTATCAATTTTTTAATTAACAAATTTCTTCTCTTCCATCATTTTTCGTTCTCCTTCCTCTCTCTTATGTCTCTTTCATCTTCTTTCGTTGGTTTCAAACAATAAAATCAATAACAAATTTGGTCAAGAACTTTCAACGTATATTTAATATCTAATATTTAATAGGTCTTGAGCGAAGTTTTAATTTGTTAAACTTAAGTGTTTGTATCTAATAGATCATTGATTTGTTACAGTTTTTTTTTTTAATTCATAGATTACTCAAGATATTTTTTTCATATCTTTGGAGAAGATCTAGAGTGAGATTTTTTTTTTTAATACATAGATCTACTAAAGATAATTTTTTCATATCTTTGGGGAAGACCTACAGTGAGAAAATTATCACGTACTTGCAAAACTATAAATTTGTCCCTGAAAATGTAGAGAAAATTGATATCAAACATCGGATAAATTTGGATAAAGAAGAGGAAATTAAAAAAGCAGAGGAAAAAAATACAATATTTTGTCAATTCACTAGAAGTGAAAATACAAGTGTATTTTCCGTTCAAAAAAAAAGAAAATATAAGTGTATTTTCAAACTTAAAAATATAGTATATTTTCGAATTGAAAAATACAATCACACAGTACATTGGAGCTGATTTGGTTGTTATATTACACGACAATCTTGCAAACTACAATTAGGTACATTGGAGCTGATTTGGTTGTTATATTACAGAGCACTCTTGTAAACTACAATTACACGGTACATTGCAAAGTGCAACTACAGTGTATTTATAATTTTGCAAGTTGAAATTACAATGTATTTATAAATTTGCATTGCAATCACAAATATTTGTAAAGTTTGCAAGTTGCAGTTACAATGTACATTGCAATTACAAATGTAATTTTCATTGCAATTACAAGTGTGATTTTCATGGCAAACAAACTCCAAAATCTATTGGAAAAAAATACAAACTCAATCTTCTCAATTACAATAACCTAAAATTAAACCACATAAAAAAAAATTGTAATATAGTTGCAGTTGTATTTTCCAAATGGCAATAACAGGGCATACTATTCTTTCATAAAGCCAACAACAATATATTTAGAAGAAGAAAAAAAGAATATAAAAGTGAATAGGGAATAGTGAAGCAAAATTGGAGGGAAATATGCTCTTAGCCTTTGTAAATACATGTACAAAAAAAAATAGATGCATTCTAAATTTGATGAAAAAACTATTCTCTATTCCTAGCTAATCCACACAATCATATCATATTTCTTTTTGGTCAACTTAGTAACTATCCTATTAGAAAAAACAAAAAGTAAAAGAGAGTTCCAAGGTGAAGATAAATAACGAATTGAAGAACGAAGTAATTACCTTGAGATTGAAGGAGTAAAATTTGGGGGATCGAGTTGGTAATTGTGAAGATGAAGAAGTAGTAATGTTGAGATGCAAAACTGTGAGACTAAGATCTTCCAAAGCAAAACAATGGCTTTCAACATTATTGTCCAAATCTCCCGCACCTACAATCGTTGTCTGTCTCCTCCCTCGAATCCCAAACCCTTTTGAGAAAACCCAAGTCGTCGCTGCTACCATCATTTGAAGATAGATGCTTGTTGATGGAGTTTGTGAATTGGAGGAGGGGAAGGTTTGCTTTAAACCTTGTTTTTCTTTTTTTATTATTATTATTTTTTTTTAAATCGGTTAGAATATTCTAGGGAAATGAAATTAGGGTTTTTTTTTTTTTTTAATTTTTTAATTTTTATTATTATTATTATTATTATTATGGTTGGAGTTGAGATTTAAAGAGAGTAAATAAGAAATTGAAAATAGAAGAGAAATTAAACTAAAAAAAAAAAAAAAAAAAAAAAAAAAAAAAAAAAAAAAAACAATCGTTTTAAGTTCTAAAAAGGGTCATGCGCTACCATTTATAAGATTTTGAAGAAATATTATTTTATATATATATATGGTAAAATCCATTAATTTTTATATGAGTCAAATATAATAATAATTTAATTCTTAAATTTTTGGTTAATTCTAATCTAATTTAGTGGATAAATGTAATAATTACCATCTAAAATGGGATGATTCAATCTTCCACCCATAAGTGTAATTAATTTTTTTTTTTAACTTTTAAGAATTTATTATTAAAAGCTCATATAAAAGATTAAACATCTAAAATTTTAATAAAATAATAATAATATTAAATGAAATAATCATTTTTAAAAAATAAAATAATACAAAATAAAAGGAATATAATTTGAAAGTTTTTTTTTAGTACATTGGAAGTGGGGGATTCGATCCACAGACCTCTTGGTCATCAACACATACATATGTCCGCTGAGCCATGCTCGCTTTGGCTTAAAAAAATGGTCTTAAGTATAACTTAACTGGTATATTGTATAGATATAAAAAAAAATCACGAATTCAATATCATGAGAAAAAAAAAATTGAGAAGAGTTAGGGGTTAGAATTAAATAAATTAAGTTGGAAGGACGTTAATTTAATAAGATTCCACTAAGTGCGGTGCGATGTGACAAAGAAGAAGAAAGCCCCACGTAATTTGTGGACAAATTCATTACCAATTTTTCAGTCAAAAGCTAAGCTCTCTTTCTTATACAACAAAACAATTTTTTAATCAATTCAAACATGTCACACACACCCATCAACTTTGTATGATTTGCATTATATTTAAATTCATTTTTTTTAACTAACTTCATCCTATACTTGTCTTTCAATAAATCATATCAATGTTTGAATACAAATTAATCATGTGTTACATAAAGTATCTTTTTTAGTTTGAAAGGAAGACAAGAAATTCAGCTTTAATGAGAGTTTGAATGAATAAATACAACATATATATCTATATCACACTATAGCTTACCCATAATTGTAATTTCATTGTCTATTTAACCTAGTTTAGAAATTTAGTTTTAAATTAACCAAATAGATTTGAGTTATAACTTTATACCAATTGAACTATGTTCAGTTTAACGACTAGAATTATATATACTTTGCACTATGTGGTTAGTAAATTTAAATATTTTATAACACATTTTTTTTTATTTTTTTTTTTTTTTGTTGAAAAAGGATACTTCATTAATATGTGAGAAACATACAAGGGTCGAAACCCAATTACATGAACGCAATCCAGTTCAAAGCGATATTTGAAATATCATAGCTAGAGAAGATAATAAATTTTTTAGACCAAGAAGCCGCAAGAACAATAATATCATCCTAAATCGACTGAAAGTTTCTAGCAAAGTTGTTGAAGATTCGATTGTTTCTTTCTTTCCAAATAGTCCAAAGAGAAGCCACCAAAATATTGTGTATGAGAATGTTCTTCTGAGAAGAGCAATTGAAGCTCAAAGACAAGCACTAGTAGAAATCCGGGCTATGATGACAAATAAAAACTGTCATCAGGACTTTAGATGACAATTTTTTTCTGTCGTTATAGCCCCTGCCTTCTTTACTCTATAGATGACAAAAACCGAAAACTGTTGTCAATGTTGGTTTGGTGACAGTTTTCTTCTGTCTTCATAATACGGTCAATGACAATTATTTTCAGTCAAGAGAGTTTATTTTATGACATCTAAACATTGTCACTAAATGACCACTCATATCATATTTTGTCATTTAAACACAATTGACGACATATAATTTTTGTCATCGAATCCGAATGGGTGAGAGTAAATTTTGTACGCTTTGATGACTTAATTTTTCTGTCACTAATAGCTTGAAGACCACAACTATTGTGAGTCAACAAAACGAATTCAATGACATGATTTTTTTTTATCAAAAAATCAATAATAGATTTTTTTTTGTATCAAATCTAAATATATTAATATTTATATTTTTAATTGTCATTATTATTATTATTATTAATTAATAATAATAAAAATTAAAAAGCAAAATAAATAAATCTAAGTTCGACACAATTCAATATTATTGAAATAAGATCTATATATCAATATATCATTCAAATATCAAAGTTCATCAACTTTTACATAAACTAATTCATATGTATACAATATTGAAACTAACTACGATGCCCCTAAATTGTTGCAACATTAATAGTAAAATGTTGCATAACATGATGAAATATTCATTTAAAGGCACAAAGATCTTCGATTTTATCAATATGGTCCATACGAACAAAAGGACTCAACTTGCTCCAAAAGAACTGTGAAAGATTGCAATGTAAAAATAAGTGATCATATCCTCTGATCTTGAATGGCAAAGTTTTCAAAATTAATGAAAAAAATTAGATATTGTTTTTTTTTTTTTAAATGGCCTTAGAAGCTAGAAATTAGAAGGGTTGTTATGATATTTGGATTACCAATCCATTTAAACTCTTTATTATATCTACGTATAATCATAGAAGAATTAAGAATATTTCTGTTTATTTAATTGTTTATTTTTCTTTTAGAAAAGTGTCTTCTAATTTAATTATCATTTCACATATCGAAATTGATTATGCCTCGAATTTATAAAATCCAAATCAATAGATTTTATATTAAGATTTCGAGTGGTTAAAGAATCAATAAAAGAATAATACCTTGAGATGTGAATATTAATGGCTAAAAGCCGGCACCAAGGGCTGGCCATATACATGTCATAGATACCAAATACACAAACACAAATATTTTATAGTAACATATAAAATCTTTTTTCAGAAAAAGAAAACTTTACTATTTAATAAAAAAAAAAATACAGTAAATCATATTATTGTTTATGTACTTTCTATGATACACTCAACTTTAGTTCACTCACTGAACTCCAAAATATCTCTTTAGTAATTATATTGTAGGGCTTTTTTTTAAAAAAAAAAGAAAAGAAAAATATAGTTGATGCATTTTAAATTCATATGAAAACTACATTATTATTATATATGTTGATTTTTTTGACCCAAAAAGAATAAGAATTAATAAATTGTGAGGGTCGAAGAGTTTTTTTTTACAACATGCTGGGAGTGTGGGATTGAACCTAGAATCTCATGGTCACTAAGCGATACATCATGTCGTTTAGTTATGTTTTTGTTGACGGCTCATAGGAGAGTTATAGAGTGTTAGGGTAAATAAGGCATAATGAAGTTTATTTTGCTAGAAAATGAATAAGACTAGTCAAAGATTGTTTGTCTCCTTGGCTCCACAATGCCCAAAAGTAAACCTTCAAACCACACATGCATGGTCCTCTCTCCATCCCCTTACTCTCTTATCTCTTCCTTTGATTTATTATGATCTTTCTCTCTCAAAATTGAGAAAAAGTTGCAATTCTCTCTCTTACTCTCAATTTATATATAAGCATCATTATAAAAGTTATAGTCAAGAAAAAAAAAAAAAAATGCTTTGATCAATATAGCTCGGTAAATTATGACATGGTACGAGACTGGACTCTCCAAACATGTATATATGTATAATTCAAAACTTCAAATGGTCGAAATATATGTTTGTTATTATTAGTTATAAAGTTTAAATCAACAAAAATATTTTATTTCTGATGTGGGATTCAAAGAAAAAAAAAAAGTTGATGGTGTTTGAAATTGAAAGAGACAATATTAAAGACAAAAAGATGCTTCATCATATCATTAATGATGGATGTAACAAAAAAGAGCTTGTTTTTGGTTTATTATTGAACCAAAATAAATAAATAAATAAATAAACTTTATAAAATTTGGATGGTTAAATCCAAAAACATCATGCTACCTCTTAACCCTTTGTTCTAAATTTGAAACCAAAGGATGCGTGAATAAAATGTAAATTAATCATTTTTTTTACAACAAAAGAAACAAACTAAACAGAAACAAAGTCCTAGAAACAAAGTCCTATGACTACCTAGCTAAGACATAATAAAAGCTTGAAGGAACACGATCCTCCCATTGAGCCAAAGAGTGAATCTCCATTGCTTTTGAGGCTATCTGATGGACTATAACATTAGCTAGACGAGACAAATAGGTGAAAGAGATCACTCCAGCAACATCCTTCAAGTCTAGAGCTTCGCCGATGAAGAAGGCAACTGTGGTGATGTCGACACTAATGTAAATTAATCATACTCCAATATATCTACTTATTTTTATCGATTTATGGTGATCATGCAAAGTTATAAAATCTAATTATTCAACCATATTTGTGTAAGAATATGATTAATTATAAGTAATAAACATTCATTACTTTCATAAATTATTACTCTAATTAAGTTTATAGGAAATCTATAATTAATATATTATTTGGATCCATTTCTCAATTTATATACAAAAAAAGATTAATATAAAAGAAAGAAAGGAGACTTCTAAAAATGGCCAAGAATCTAACTTACACATATGATTGAGCACATATGGAAGAACGTGAGTGCTTATAACCTAGAAGGAACACACACACACATTGGAATCTCTCTCTAATTTTTTCCTTTTTTTCTCTCTTTCTTTCTCCCATAGTTGAGATGAGAGAGAGATATAAAGCTAAAAGAACCAAAGGACACAATAATAAAGCTAAAGCTGCCATGGAAACAGAGAGAACATCTTCACGCCTATGCATGTGGCCATCAACACACACAACAACAACTTAAAAGACCCTTCCTACCTTAGCTTGGAATTCCGAGCTCTTTCTCTTTTTTTTTTGTTTTCATTTCTCTTCTTCTTCTCTTCGTGATCTATTTTTGGTTACCTATTCATCGATATAAAACAACCAACAAATCGAAACGAATCATATGTTTTCTCTTTGCATCTTTCTGAATACGACATGATGTATCGATACTTTTTCTCGTTAGATACGGGTAGGGATGAGTTATTTTTGTTTTTGTTATTGTGTTAGGCTATGTTACGATGGTATCGAATAACAAAGAATAAAATAAGCGCAAAAGAAAGATCGACACAGATTTACGTGGTTCACTAACGTCGTGTTTAGCTACGTTCACGGACAGAAAGGAGAGAACAGTAATAGGGACGGCTGAAGTCATCATTAGAATGTTTATATATGACACCCTTCTAATGACCTAATAAAAAATGACAGCGAGACTCCGTATCAAACTCGTCGTAGAAGGTCATAACAGATCCGGCTAAGTTTAGGTTAATGTTATGTGGATATTATGTGTTATTGGTGATCCCAAAAGGAAGTTTAATTGATTTCAAGTTTAGGAAGCTAAGTAAAAAGAAGGTATGTTAATGAGTAAAATATTCGATGTGTGGGGGGAATAAAAGAAATAATCCAAAGTAAGATTCCATTCAAAAAAGAATAAAATCTATAAGAACTAAATGATGGGAAATACTGACATCATAACCATGATGCAAAATTCCAACCACAGCCCTACCTTTTACTTTGATATATATTCACTTTTGTTTAAATACTCATATATTACAATCAATAAGAAAGCAAGAGAAGTAATAAAACCAAACAAAAAGGTTAAGTTGGTCAAGAGAAGGGCTTCTCTCTTTTTTCTACTTTTGACCAATTTGAATAGTTGTGCTCTTAGACCCCTCTCTACTCCCTTTTTTGAACCAAAAGATATCCTAAATGCTACAATATTTCTCTCCATCATCTTTGGTACCAACAACATCATGTTTTTGTTTAGTACAACTCCACGACGATGACCTCTTAGTCACAGACACAACCTTATACCAATTGAGTTATGCTCGGTTTGACATAATTTTTACTATTAATGTTAGTAAAGTAAGAAACAAATGACATTATACGACGAACATTCAATTAAGAAATCTTGTACATTAATTATCGAACATAAATATATATTGTAAGTTTGGTGTGAGAGTATATTAGGATTTTAGGGGAGAATCTAAAAAGAAGAAGATGGCACAAATTTAGATGCATTCAAACTGCAGTTTCTTTTCAGGAAGCTGCTGAAAAAGAAAATCACAACCAGCACACAGCAATTAAACATTACCCAAAAATACGAAACTAAGCTTTCAGATGGGACTTCTGAGATTTTTCTAAAACGATGATTCAAGAATGAGGGCTTGATCGAGATCCCCAAACATGCATGCATCCAATACCTCTTCACTTCAACCTCAAAGATCATCATTAATGAAACACCTTCAATAATCTTCAACTTCCTCAAAATTATATATAATGTACTAACCAGTTGAGTTATGGCGACGTTAACCTAGCGCGTAGAAATTCCTAGCTCGTTATCAATAATTGTAGTTACTTTTTCTTTTTCAAAATGTCTTTTTTTGTTACTTCAATGACCAAAAGATCAATGAGAATGAAAATGAAAACAATATTTCACAACTAAATAGATACATCTAAAAAGAGCAATCTGATCATCATTCATTTGATTTCACAAAGAGATCATACAAATTTTAGCTCTCTCTTCTCATGTCAGAAAATATCAAACTTTCACAATACATAACATAAAGTTCCTAACTTAAACCCCACATTTGAACAAAATTAACCAAAAAACAAATATTAATAATAATAATAAAAACCCCACAACAAAAGTAGCTAAATAAAACCTACCATAATAATATCTTTAATTTCCCTAAAATTAAAACCCAAGTGTTAATTTTTTTTGTTGTTGGTTCTAAAATTAGGAAAAATTAAAAGATGATCAAATTACAAGAGATGGGAAGTGGAAGAAGTTGAATTGAAATGATCTGAAATCTGATCCGTCCATCCAATATTATTCCCAGCTGTTGCTGTTGTAGTAGTAGTAGAATTCCAGAATTGATGATCATTTGGTTGAATTCCCAGAAAATTTCTTGACAAATTGTTAATCCCTGCAGCTTGTGTCTCCTGATCCATAATTTTCATGCTATTATGATTATTATTACCACCAATAAACCCAGTCTCCAATAATGGCTTTGACAAACGTTGGTAATTTGAGAAATCAGCTTGATCCGCCATGAAATTGGAATACATCCCATTTTGTTGATGTAAATTTGCAAAAAAGCTGGGAATTTTCCATTGGTGATGATGATGATGATGATCTGTAATTCCTCCACTTGATAAAATTGATGATTCTGGCAGTGAAGAAGAAGAAGAAGAAGAAGGGATTTGAAGGCCTTCAAAGTTTAAACCAATGTTCCCAAAATCACTCAGATTGTGTAAATTATTTGGAGCCAAAAAGGGAAAATGGTTTGGTGGAGGAGGACCCATTTGGTGACTAATTATATCTGTTGTGCAACTGTTTGATGACACAGTGCTTGTTGAAGTGCTTGAACCCGCCGGAGATTTTGACCTATTTCCTTTGCTGCTGCTGCTGCTTCTCTTGCTCGACCGCCGACACCCTCCCCCGACCGGCACGTTCCTCATCGCCCCTCCTCTCGTCCAGTAGCGTCGGCACGTCTTGCAAAAGTGGCGTGGCTGAGTCAGGCTGTAGTTGTTGAAGTAACAAAACTTCGTGTTTGTTGACTCGCATCTAGGGCATTTTAGCCCGGCTTCCGGTTGCGGTATCTTCGCCATCCTGGCTCGATCCGTCATCGACCCAGGTCTAATCGAGCCAGGTCCACCGCCTCCACCGCTACCTCCGCCACCGCCAGCTTGCGGTGCCGGAGGTGGAAGGTGTTGTTGAGTATTATTAGTGATCTCGCAGCCACTTCCTTGGAGCTGATTTGGTTGCTATATTGAGAGAGAGAGACATAATCCCCAAATCAAATATTTGGTATATTCAAAAGAAGATAGAGATGAAATAAAAAGGAAGAAGAACAAGGAATATAATTCTCTTTGCTTTTGTAGTGAAGAAGATATAGCAATATAGAGAAAAATTGAAAAACTTTAAAACAAAAACAAAAAGAAAAATGAAAAACACAGCATACCTGAGTAGGCCAATTGGGTGGATCAAGAAACACAGGAACTGAAGAGAAAACCATGGATGTGAGAATTAAGGTTGTTGTCAACAAATTTGTTTTGTTTAAAAGGAAAAAAGAAAGAAAAGAAAGGAGATGAGATGATGAGAGAAGAAAGATAAAGGGAATGGGAATGAAGTTTATAATAATATGTTCCCCTTCTGTTTTTAGGGTTTTGAAGAGAGGAAAGTAGATATAGATAGAATATTTGGTTAAGTTTCTTATTCTTTAAGCTTCTTTTTTGGTACTGTTGCCTCCTCACACAGAATATAATAATATAATTGGAGGGTTTGGTTTGCCCATGCATTCTCATCACCACAAAAAATTAAACCTTTGTAGCCAAAAATAAAAGTGACTATATCTTTTTATTTCTTTTTGACATTGTCGGTTACTACTTGTGTGCATCTTGACTAATTTTTCACGACAAAAAATTTGTAGGATATTAAATTCTAAGTAGGTAGCTATGAGTTTAGAGATTTACGTGTAAGAATAAACTAATCTTTTTATTATTATTGTCTTTAATATAAATAAGTCTTTTAGGTCTGTATAAACATTATACTCCTAGCTGCCTTTTAAGTTTTATCTTCTTCTCTCAATTTCTCATCTTCGTTTGGGATTGTAGTAGTTGTACCTCTAGCGGCCTAGCAACCTTTTAAGTTTTATCTCATTCTCTCAATTCCTCGACGGTAGCTTTTAAAATAATTGTTGGCAACTTTGTTTTTAAAAAATAGTTGTTTGATGAAGCAAATCAGTGTTTGGTAAATTTTAGTTGGAGACTTGAATAAGTTGGTTATCGTGTTTAATAAATAAATATTAAATTATTATGATTTAGCTGACTAAAATAGACATACTATAACAATTTGTATAATTATTTTTAAGAAAAAAATAATAAGGTATTATTTTAAAAAAAAATATTTGTATTTGATTTATTAATTTAAAAAATTATAAAATAATTTTTGGTAGTAGAATAAAAAGATACTAAATATATTAAAATAATTTTTTACTTTTGAAAAGATTTAAAAATTTGTGGAGAAGTTGATTGTTACATAATCTAAAAGGGAGAGACCATATTATTTTTAAATAAACGTGTTATGGAGTGATTTTAACGGATTATAAAACAATTGGGGTAGCTTAATTACTCTCAACCCTCTCAAACGCAATTTTTAATTGTGGTTAAGATTTTTTCTTAATTACTCTCAAACGCAGTCTTAATTGTGGTCATCATGGTTTGAAAATTTATTCTCTCCACGGCTTAGTTTGGGATTGCGGTAGTTTCTAAATTATTTAAGAATCAGTTTTACCAAACATAAAAAAACAGATTTTAACGTCTTCAGACTGCAATCTCAAATGGGGCTTAAACCCTCAACTAGGTCAACTAAAAATTGGTTAACAACAATAATTATTTATATGATTTTATCAAATTATATTGGATAAAATCATAACTTAAAAAAAAAAAAAAATGATAGGTACTCAATTCTAACTTTCTCCAAAATTAGATATGGACCCAATTTTTTTAACCTTTCAAAAAAGAAATCTCTTTTATTTTTTAATTTAATTTTTTTTTTAACCTTTCAAAAAAGAAATCTCTTTTATTTATTATTATTTTTTTTTTTATAAATAAAAAGAGAAGATATATAAAAATAATAACAATAATATAATAAAAAAAAGGTGAAGTTATTGGTGGAATGGTCTTGAGTGGTAGTGTCACAATCGAATGTACCTTTGTTTCTCCGGTCTGTTTCAGCCTCAATTTTTTTGTATATATTTTTATATTTATTAATTATTTTTGCATGCAATTGTATTACACCAATCCTAGATTCCCATCAACTTCCTTTCTCCCCTTTAACCTTTTCCTTTTTCTGCTCTCATTATATTACAATATTTATTACATTGCATTAAACCCTAATGTCTAATTTTATACCTCTAAAATTTAACACTCCAACATTAAACTTATTAATTGCCTACAGAATTATACACTTTTGCTTATTCATATTTAAAAATTAGGTTGTTTTAATTTTGGTCTGAAATTTTTTTAGAGTTGATTGCACAAACAACAATTAGACCTAAAATAATTGCAAATTTAACAAAATTTAAAACATTTTACAAATATGACAAAAAAAATCAGTGGATATCACGGATAGAAGCTATCGTTGATATATATGACTATCACTGATAGACTAAAATTCTATAAAGAACTGAGGTGATAGACTACTATCAGCGATAGACCATACTATCAGTGATAGAAATTGTCATATTCTGCAAAAATTTTAAAAAAATGCTATATTTTTAATTATTTTATTCTAAATTGACATCTGTTACAATTTCACAAATTTTTATGTTAACTATATTAACAAGAAGGTTGAGAAAAAAAAAATGCATTTTCTCATCCTCAAAAGGGCAAAAATGTCACAACTTTTAGTCCAATCTCAAAAGTATATTTTTCTTTATTTTTCTATTTGTTGTTATGTAAGAAATGACAATAAACTCTAAACCATATTACAATAAATAACGCGTCTCATTTGTACTCTTTTATGTTTAATCAATGAAGTATCTTTTTCTATTTGTTGTTATGTAAGAAATGACAATAAACTCTAAACCATATTACAATAAATAACGCCTCTCATTTGTATTCTTTTCTGTCTAATCAATGAAGTATTTTTTCAAAAAAATATTACAATAAATAACCTAGATTTAGTGTCGAATGAGTTGTCAATATAATCATATGATCTTTGAATATATATCATTAAAGTATATGAATATGCATGTGTGACATTTTTATTGCTACTCATAATAAGCAAAAACCTCTATTTAATGATTCACCTACTAAGTATATATACTTTTTTTCACTTTTTTTATTTGAACCCATTATTTTCCCTTTTGTATGAAAGTGAAGTCTAAGTCAATAAAGTATAAAGTGATTGAAATTTTGTTTAGTGAAGAAGTTCTCCATTATTATTCTTAATATCAATTACTTACTTTTCTCCCCAACTAACATAAAATGATGAGATGTGTGTGTATGTGCAATGTGCATATATGTATGTTGTATTGCATCTATGTATATGTGTGCATGCATGTTTATGAAGGTGAAAGGGACATACACATATATATTAAAAAAAAAAAAAAAAATTGAATTTGAATTTGAATTTATGAAGTGGAAAGTTGTGGCTAAAAGACCCACAATTTAACCAACAAAACAGAATATAAGATTATGAGAACCTTCCCAACTTGTTGCTATATATATATATATATATATATATATATATATATATATATATATATATATATATATATATATATATATATATATATATATTTATATATATACAAAGGTATGTCCTATATGTAGTGTAGCTAAAAAATTGTTTGAAATATTTTTCTTATATTTCTTTTTTTAATTTGGCTCTAAAATTTCTAAAAAAGTTTAAGAAGTAAAATCTAATGAAAAAAATGTTGAAGAAACAAAAGAGAAGAGACGAACATTTGGAAGAAGGAAACTTTTACTAACTTTCTCCAACTTCTCAACTTGCTCTAACATGCTCTCCCACTTCACTTTTTTTACAAATGGGGACTCACTTCCTATTTATACACATGAGATCCTTGGAGCCCAAGCATAAAGATTTGTATAGGCTAGCTTTTCTTAAATCTTTAACATATTTTAGATATTATGTGGTGCAACATCTTTGGAACCATTTTATGGTATATTTGGTTGGAACGAAATGACAAAATTTTTAGTGATAAATCAAAGTTCATTCATCAGTTATGGGAGGAGATTATCATGTGGTGCTCCAAATCGAAATTGTTTTGTAATTACGATACTTCTACTATAACGCTTTTGGGAGGCTTTCCTCTAGCCGCGTTTAATTGGGAGGCTAAGTCTCTTATTTGTACTCTATTCTGTCTAATCAATGAAATATCTTTTTCAAAAAAAAAAAAAAGTGTTCATCTTTATCTAGAGAAATTTTTTAATTCCTTGGAGCCTAAAGAAAGGATAGGATAATTCTAGATCCTTTCTTTTGAGATATATATTTACAACATTCAAGATAAATCTAAAAGGATCTAATTGTAGATACTTCAAGAAGCTTCTAGTTGGTGTTGCCTCCTATTTTAACACTCAACACTAACTATGCTAGCTCTTTTGATCATTAATTCTGAGTTCTTGTCGAAACTTTGCATGTTTGGATACTTTGTGTTCAAAGAAATGAGGATAATTCTAGATCATTTCTTTTGATATATTTATTTACAATCTTCAAGATAAATCTAGAAGGATGTAACGTATACATGTAGAAATACACCAAGAAGATTCTAAATGGTTAGTATATCTTCTATTCTAACAAGAAATAATTAGAGAAAAAAATTGTTATCAAATAGCTCTTAGAACTTTCCTAAACTCGTTGCAAAATAAAACGTAGCATATATAAGGATAGATGAATGTCTTTAATTCGTTAGGTTTTTGTACCATGCAAAAAAACAAAAAACAAAAAACAAAAAAAGGAAATTTTTTGTTGGAACATACATAATAATGAATTTGATTTTTTCTCAATTATAATTATAATTATTAAAAGAGAATCTGCATATATTCGGCGTAAATATGTGCACAGTTAATTTTGACGATTCACTTGTCTTCGGGAAGAGAAGAAGATTGGTTTGTTTTTTTGAACCCTAAATTCCAGCGACCAATTTGGCGCCTTCATCTCCATTTTTCTTCCTAGATTTCCCCACCATTTTGCGGCTGTAGTCTCCATTTTCTTCGTGTTTTTCTTTTGGCGTCGTGTTGATCAAGAAGTGCTATGTCCGGTAGCGGAGAAGGTCCGGCGATCGGAATCGATCTTGGGACGACGTACTCTTGCGTCGGCGTGTGGCGGCACGATGGAGTTGAGATCATTGCCAACGACCAGGGAAACCGTACTACGCCGTCGTATGTTGCTTTCACCGACAGCGAGCGCTTGATCGGCGATGCCGCCAATAATCAGGTCGACATGAACCCTATCAACACCGTTTTTGGTAACTACTCTTTCTTTCTCTAATATTTTTGTTTCTTCTGAAATAGTACATAAATGTTGACTCTAATTTAGAGTTTAGAAACGGTACCTAAGGGGTTTTTTTTTGGCGAGGAGTGGCTGTTCGTTTAACAATTTTTGTTTGTGCATCTTTGAAATGCTTGGAGCTGAATTTAACATTGTAGTTTCTGATTGTATGATGTTTGTTCAATAAATAAATTATTGTTGAGCTCTGCAAAATGTCGAATGCCCAACGAAGCTGTGGCCCACCATTTTTGGCCTTTCTCCCAATTCCCTCTGCTTTTGGATTCCTTTTTTGGCCTTCAAACGCCGCCGTATGCGACTGAGCTTTCTTGAAGCACACTTTCAGTTTCAACTTCAAACCTCTTACTCCAAACTAATATCTATGTTCTGTTCTGTTCTGCCTCTTTTTCTATTAATTGATTAGTTTCTCTTGTATGTTAACAGATGCTAAGCGTTTAATTGGCCGAAGACTTAGCGATTCATCAGTCCAAAGTGATATTAAGAACTGGCCATTCAAAGTTGTTGCTGGCCGTGACGACACCCCCATGATTGTTGTGAACTTCAAGGGTGAGGAGAAGCAGTTTTCAGCAGAAGAAATCTCTTCTATGGTGCTCATAAAGATGAAGGAGACTGCTGAGGCATATCTAGGCACAACAGTGAAGAATGCTGTCATCACTGTCCCAGCCTACTTCAACGATTCCCAGAGACAAGCCACCAAGGATGCCGGAGTCATTGCGGGTCTAAATGTGATGCGTATCATCAGTGAACCAACTGCTGCTGCAATCGCTTATGGTTTCGACAAAAAGATATCCACCAACGTAGTCGGCAAAAAGAATGTTCTGATCTTCGATTTGGGTGGTGGTACTTTTGATGTTTCATTGCTCACAATCGAGGAAGGTGTTTTTGAGGTGAAGGCAGTTGCAGGAGACACTAATCTCGGTGGGGAGGATTTTGATAACAGATTGGTTAACCACTTCGTGGAGGAATTCAAGAGAAAGAATGAGCAGAAAGACATTAGTGGAAACCCTAGAGCTCTTAGGAGGTTGAGAAGCGCTTGTGAGAGAGTTAAGAGGACTCTTTCCTCCACAACTCAAATTAAAATAGAAATTGATTCTCTGTATGAGGGAATTGACTACTATTTAAGCATTAGCCGTGCAAGATTTGAAGAACTAAATATGGATCTTTTCAACAAGTGTATGGAAACAGTTGAGAAGTGCTTAAGAGATGGGAAGATGGAGAAAAGCAGTGTGGATGAGGTTGTTATTGTTGGTGGGTCGAGTAGGATCCCAAAGGTGCAGGAATTGTTGAAACAATTCTTCAATGGAAAAGAACTTTGCAAGATTATAAATCCCGATGAAGCTGTTGCATATGGAGCTGCTATCCAAGCTGCCATCCTGAGTGGTGAGGTGAATGTTAAGAATGTTGTGCTTCACAATGTCACCCCTCTTTCCCTTGGAATTCGAATAAACAGGGCTTCGATGGATGTCGTAATTCCAAGGAATACCGTCATCCCCACCAAGATGGAAAAAGGTTACACTACACAGTTTGACAACCAAACTAGTACTTCTATCGATGTCTATGAAGGTGAGTGTGCAAGGAGTTGCGATAACAACTTGCTAGGAAAATTCGTGCTCTCTGGCATCACTCCGGCTCCTAGACACGTTCCTAAGCTCAAAGTTTGCTTTGACATCGACATGAATGGCATTTTGAAGGTTACTGCTGAGGATGAAAGCAGTGGTCAGAAGAATGAGATAACAATTAGAAATTACAAGGGGAGGTTGTCGAAGCAGGAGATTGAGAAGATGGTGAAAGAGGCGGAGGAAGAGATAAAGAAGAAGGTTAAGGTTGAATCTAAAACCTCCATTAAAAATGAGATTAAAAAGGAGACAGAAGAAGATAAGAAGAAGAAGGTTACTGCTAAGTTTGAGAGTAGTTGCAACTTGATTTACATCGATGATGATGATGTTCCAACTTCTTCCGCTACTCCCAACATAAAAAAAAGAAAACTCCCTACCAAAGTCCCTATAATTTTATTATAGTTTTTTCTTTGTTCTTCTCTCTGAACAATATTTATGTTATCCTTTTATAGTTCATGTGTTTGGTTTGGTAACAGATTCAAATCTTGGTCTACAAAGACAAACCATGCAATTAGCTTTGTGATTATGTCTACCTTAAGAAAGAATTGTCTTCAGTCGATTTGGGACGATATAATTGTTCTAGCGGCCTCTTGGTCCAAAAAATCTCATCTCTTCTCTATCTATGATTTATCCAATATTACTCTAAATTGAAAAGCTTTCATGTAATGGGTTCAATCCTCGCTTGCAAAAAAAAAATGTTTCTCACGTACTAATGAAAGTACCTTTTTTTCAAAATATCTCTTTTAAAGATTGAATTATCTCTACCTATTTATTATGTAAAGGTTTCATTTCTTCCCTTTTTTACTTCTCATTTATCTGTACAGGAAAGGAAGGTTTTCTATGTCATAATACCTATAGAATACCCGTAATGGGTTGAACTTAGAATTTGTGTTTTTATAACAATTTAAAAGTAATGGCCATTATATCATCCTATATCTTTTTTTAAAGATTGAATCTCTAAGTATTTATTATATGTATTAATTGTTAAAATATAAAATAAAGAATTAGAGACCGATGGACACGACTAAGGAAATGGTGTGGTGGGTGGTTGAGTTGCCTTTAGAAGATTCGTTTTGGACAAAAGAAAAATCCTCAATATAATTGAAAAAATAAGATTTGCATTTTATTAAAAAAAAATAAAAATTGACAGTTTTATGGTATTAAATCTATACAACAATGAAATCATGGCTTAAGGTCGATAGATTAGAGGTTCGAATCTCTTCTCTCATATATTGTGGAACAAAAAAAAAAACCCACATGTTGTCAAACAAAAAAAATATCGAAGTGAGCATAATTTAATGTTAATTAACTTGTACTCTCTCTTTGAGATATAAATTAAAAAATATAAGTTCAAATATTATTTTTGTCCATGTACTTTCAATATAGCTTAGATTTTGGTTCTTAGTGTTTTCTTTTTTTAAAGATAAAAGATATTTTATTGATGTAGGTGAGAAATAACATATGGGCTAGAGAAAAGTCTTTCAATTAAGACTAATAGTAGAATCATCATAATTGGAAAAAAGTTTAGATTTTGTGGACTAGAAAGTCGCGTTAACCAAGATATATATCATCCCGAATCAAACGGTGACTTCGAGTATTACCTTTGAAAATTCTGACGTTCTTTTCTTTCGGGAGGTAACAACCATAATGTTGTGTTGAAAGATGTGCTTGTTCTTGTTGGAAGCTCTATATTGAAGCTAAGAATCACTTCACAAATGGTCTCCATTGACAACGACAATATACTACTATAAGGCAAAAATCGATCCCATAAAGTGATTGCAAAATTACAATGAATAAAAATATGATCGATGTGTCTTCTATGCTGGTTTGGTAAATGACACATCAACTGAGCTGGAGAGAGGGCTTTAGGGAGACGGTGTTGTAATCTCTCCGTAGTGCTGAGGCTTATGAGAAAGAGAGACGAGTCTTGGGAGATCATGGCACACGATTTACCCACAAATTTTACTCGATAAATCGTGACCATGACACACGATTTATCATACTCGTAGCCATAGTACACGATCTAACTACCCAATTTTTGTAAATAATTTCAACACTAACTTATTTTTGTAATTATTTATTAAAAATAGGTTACTAAAAAAAATCCCTAATTTTATTCCAAATATACTCAATATCATTAGTATTCAAGACTTTTCTCAATTTAATCTTTTAAAAAATTTAATTGTATTTATAATGTATGAATCATTCTTCAAGTTAGTCCTTATTTTAAAAAAAAAATATTTATAATTTGTTAAATATATTTTTTAAATTATATTTATAATTTGTTAAATATATTTTTTAAATTATTGTTTTATCAGTATATTTAGATATGTGAGCATGTTACATGGATCTGCCACTAGAAAGAACATGAATTTGTTGATTGATGAGTTGGATTTAATTGAAGGGCAAGTTAGGTTTCACATTTGTCAAAGTAGCATGTCTAAATTTGTTGATAAAATCATATTTTAGTGATTTATCAACTTTTGTTAACAAATTTTAATATATTTTTGTGAAATTTGAATACCTTAAGGGTAAGAAGAATATAACAACCATATTGTGTATATTTAACCCAATTTTTAATTGATTATTTTATTTTTCACTAGTGTTACCTTGACATTAATGACATTAATATTTTTTTTTATATAACATGTAGGGTGAGGATGGGAGAATTTCTAGTACATCCGTGGTATGGAAAATCTGCGTACCACTGCCTTTAAATGACTGCCACGTGGCCAGAGGTAATTTAATTTAACTAACAATGGTTTAGCTGGGACCCACTCTTCTAAATACATTATTTTCTCCTACTAAAAAAAATTAACAAATACATTATTTATTTAAATTTTATCTCCTCGTTTTTTATTAATATATATTTTTTTACTCTTTGCCTTCTCAATTTTTTTTATTTTTTATTTTTTTTTAATATTATTCAACTTCTTCATTGATATTTAAAATATATTCAAAACTTTATTTTTCTTCATTTTCACCATTAAGCTAATTTTTCAGGTTGATTTGAAGAAGATTTATTTTCTATATCCATTTTTTTCATTTTTTTCTTTGTTTTTCACTTCCTTTCTAATATTTTCTTTATTTTTTATTTTTTTAAATGCAAAAAATATTTGGATTACATTTGGATATTTACTGGAGCAAATATTTAAGTATGTTGTCTTTTAGTATTTGTTTTTTTTTCTTGATTATGTATATTATTATTATTATTATTATTTTTTGTTATTTTGAGTAGAGTTATTGTTAATTTTAGGTTTAATTGTTAATTTTGTCAATGGTTAGCTCTGAAGAACTACATATGAGTGAGTTTTCTCCCTAATTGAACCTATAGATTACACTTTTTGTTTTATATATTGGAAAGTTAATTATTATAATTCATGTAGGTGATATTGACTTAAATTCTATTGGAGTAGACAACACTAGAAAATGAAGCAGAGATAGATAAAACAGTCCTTTTAGAATACAAACCTCCTATGAATACTGCTGAAAATGTTTAAAAATTTGATAGATAAGAAAACTTAAAATAATAGTGAAATACTCTACCAAAAAAAATAGTAGAAGTTGTTAGAAAGACAAAATATTAAAAAAGAAATAAAAAATTAGAAGCGAAATTATATACCAAAAATCGTTAGAGAGAAAAAATATTAAAAAAGAAAAAAAAATATTAATAAAAAACGAGGAGATAAAATTTAAATAAATAATGTATTTGTTAATTTTTTTAGTAGGAAAAATAATGTATTTAAAAGAGTGGGTCCCAGCTAAACCATCGTTAGTTAAGTTAAATTACCTCTCACCACGTGTCAGTCATTTAAAGGCAGTGGTATGGAGATTTTCCATACCACGGATGTACTAGAAATTCTCCCGGTGAGGATTAAACTTAAGACTTCATAGTTACGATACTTAGTTGAGTTATACTATTGTTGATTGATATTAATGACATTTAGTTGAGTGATGCTATTGTTGACTGACATTCATGATATTTATTGTCCGTAGTAATAATATCAATCATAAAGTGATCTGACAATATATAAGGTAAACGTTTACATCTTTTGTAATTTGTTTTTGTTTTGATCTTATATTATGTGCTTTATTCTTCCTTTTAATGCAAATGCCTCTTACTTTTAAACTATAGAAATAAAATGAAAATGGTAATAAAAAGGATTAATCAGTGATTTCCAGCTTGGATTTTTTTTTTTTTTTTTTTTTATATATATATATATAGTGGGGAGGAAAATTTCATATTCAATCTTTTTTCTATATATATATATATATCATTTTGAAAATTTAGAAAAAAAAGTTGACGGAAGTATAAAAAAACACATCAAATGTAAACTTAAGGAACCGAAAATGTTGAGTTTGAAACCTTAGGCACTCAAATGTAATTTACCCTTAAATGTAAGACAAGACAATTATCCATAATTTCTTCTTCGCTTCACATTAAAAATTATGCAAAACATACATGTATAAACTTAATTATCTCAAAATGCACATAATCATTAAAAGCTAAAAATGTATTGATCAGGTATTGGGATATAGAGGGAATAGTTTCTTCTCGTCGACTTAAAGCTCCAAAACTACCCCCCCTAAATGACAAACGGTAAAGGTGATGTACAAACTTGATAATATATACGAATAGAATCGAGGCGATCATCGAGATTTTGAAAATTGATGGAAGGATAGACAATGATATCAGACCGATCTACGTTTTCAAGAATTATGATAAAGTGATATATTTAGTTTTTATTAATTACTATAATAAATGATTAATAGAGAATCAAAATCTCATTCGATTCATAACCTTTGTAGTTAAAAGTTAACTTGTTCAAATTATAAGGATTAATTTCATTCTACAAAATGAAATTAATGATTTCTCTAAATGACTTTTATTTTAATTTATTTTTCACTACTTCTCTTAAATCTAAAAATTCAAATCACAACGAAAATAAAATTTCATATACACTTATATAAATTAGTGCAACCAAATTGGGTTTTAGAAAGTAGGATATGGTTAGGCTACATTTGATTAATTTTGTAAAACCCCCCAAATATGTTTATGTATTTAAAGGGGAGAAAGTGTTTCAATTATTCAGTTTTTCATTCTAAAACAATTTACAAATTTTAAGCATCGAAATTTTTCTTTTGAGTCCAATCCCTACTTGACGAGTGGACGTCAGTGAGGGATATTGTGTTAACCTTGAGGAGCAACCGACGACAGACGATTAATACATGTGATTGACTTTAACAACTATACACACATAATTAACAAGATCATCCAAGTCGTGCCGCAATTGCTTTCAAGGCAGTGGTATCCACGACACAACAAATTCTTTCGGATTGTTTTTTCGATTATAAATAATACATTGAATCGAATCAAATTGTATGTAGAAGAATGTTTGGATCTGATCTCAAACCTGTGATTGACTTTAACAACTATACACATAATTAAAAATATAGAAAATAAATAAAAAAAGAAAAGAAAAAAAGGTGTTTGGGAATCTAATTCCCTCTCTATCTAATCAATCTTTGCCGGAATACTTCTTTATCTCATTTTCATGCACCAACCCAAAATAAATAAATATAAATATATAAATATATAAATTGATCAGAAAGATGAGAAAGCAAAGCGTAGCTCTTTGCAGCTTTTGCCCCCCATCATATACCAACTATATTTGTTCATATCTTTTACCCTTTTTTTATTTATTTTTATTTGAGGATATTTGTTCGTATCACTTGCTGAAATACCCATCCCTTCCCTCTCATATTAATATTCCATTTACCACCACGTGTAACTTGGTTTTTTTTAGTGAGTAATTTTATAAATAAAGTTGGTTTGTAGGTGTATTTAGATTTTTTTTATTTTCTCTTTATGCCGTCAATCATATATTGATGATAATAATGATTATGTGTTATGGAAAACGGAATGGTATGATATTGTCCACTTTAGACTTTAGGTATAATTCTCATGATTTTACTTTTAGTTTCACCCAAAAAGGGGCATAACCTGACTTTACTTTCTGGTTTCATCCAAAAGGTCGCATATCATTATACATAATTGTCTCTCTTGATATTTCTCTTATCTAACCAATGTAAGATATTGTTTGTATTATTAACAATTCTCCCTTCAAACAAAGTATTACACCTTAAACTTGTTTTGTTCCCAACAATCTTAAGTATCATGACCTCCCCTCAGATAGGATCGTATTACACTTGAGAATACTTGTGCTCAACCACGACCCTCAGATATTCATCCCTTGAATTACACTTGAGCAACTCGAAAAGCTCAGCTACGGACGAACTCCCCTCAGATAGGATCGTATTACACTTGAGAATACTTGTGCTCAACCACGACCCTCAGATAGTCATCCCTTGAATTACTTGAACAACTCGAAAAGTTCAGCCACAGGCGAACTCCCCTCAGATAGGATCGTATTACACTTGAGAATACTTGTACTCAACCACGACCCTCAGATAATCATCCCTCTGAATTACACTTAAGAAACCCGAAAAGCTCAACCGCGGATTCATTATGACTCAAACTATATGACAATGTCATTGAAGGCTCATCAATATCTTTATTCGACACCCGAGAATTTTAAAAACATGGCTAAGTCAGGACAAAACTTTGATACAATGATACCACTTTGTTAAGGACAATTGTCAACCACGGATTCACTATGACTCAAATTATATGACAATGTCATTGGAGACTCATCAATATCTTTATTCGACATTCGAGAATTTTACAAACATCGCTAAGTCAGGACAAAGCTTTGATGCCCAGACATTCACACTTATGACTTTACTTTTGGTTTCATCCAAAATGTTTCATACCATTGGAGATAATTGTCCCTCTTCTATAGTCATTGTGGGATATTGTTTGTATTCTTAACAACTAATTAACAACGTGCTAATCCAACTAACAAGCTAAAGCTCGTTTATTATTAGTTATATTTATTACATATTTGAGATTCCAAATTATATTAAACACACGTTGTATCCTTCATTTTGCTTTCTCTTTGACACAAGCAACTCATCTAAAGAGGGAAAATGGTCTTCTTAATGTTCTTCTCCCTATTGAGTGCATTTATTTTCTTTTTACAATAGGTTCGGTGAGTAATTTAAACCAGGAATGAAAGTAGACTATATATTCATGTTAGTTGCATCATCATTATGCACATTATTTGATTATACCACAACCCCACTTTTTTAAATATAAAAAATCAATTAATTATTTTTTAATATATGTGCCAATACTTTTTGGATTTACGTAGGTCTTGCTCACCGGAGTTACATGGGTCTTAATCGTGACTGGGGAGTTGTCCACCCTCCTAGTTGTTAAGTTTGCTCACCATTATTTTTTTTATAGAATTTTGTTAGTGACTAAGTCTATTCGTGATAGTCATTTTATTCATGGATATGTATATCAGTGATAGCAGCAATAGTTGATCTTTTATCCTATTTACAAAATATTTTATATTTTGTTATATTTGTAAATAAAAAAAAAATTAAAAAAAAATAATAATAATAATAATAAACCAATATTTGAGCTCACGAAAATTTAATATGACTTTCATCTCTCTAATGTTTTTTACCTTCATTCATTAAAAATGGAAAGTTCATTGAGGCTATAAAGTCAAAATGGAAAATTCATTTTGGCTAAAAAGTCAAAATATACTAATTTAAAATTTCCATTATATATATATGGATAGATAGCGAGTTCCATTCTATAACCTTTTCAAACCATGAAATATATAATTTCATTACATATCTATTTAAGGTTTGAAAATATATAATTTCATTACATATCTATTTAATAGATAAACCAGTAATATAAAATTTTATTATATGCTAATTTTAATTACATAATCATTTCAAATTTTTAATTAATTACATAATCTTTTAAATACTTAATTAAATTTACGAAACTTTGATTTTTTAATATTAAAAAAAGAAATTAAGATTTTTCACGTATATCACATGTGTTACCAACTAGTTTTGATAAAAAAAAAAAAAAAAAAAAAAAAAAAATAATAATGTAGAGAAAAAAAAGAAACTCATTTTAACTCTCTCCTCTTCCCTCTCTCTCATCCAATCTCGGCACCGCCCATCTTACTCTAGCCATTCTCGTCGTCGACCCACCTGATTTTGGCCAGAATTGAAACGAAATCGAGTAGAAACAAATCATCGAAAAGATTCGTTAAAACCCAATTAAAAATTTAGAGTTATTTTTCTTTTGCGAGAAATAAACAAAAATAGGTTAATGAATGAGGGAAGAGATTGAAACTCAAAAAAAAAAAAAAAATGTTAGAAAATAGTTTTACGAGTATGGTGCAAGAGTCTTCAATAGAAAAAACAACTCTGAATAGATCGGACAAAATGTCTACACACGACTCTAAACAAGATTAAAGTAAAAAGGTATTATAGTAAACTTATGAAAAAATAATGCAATTAAACACTCCCATAAAAATTAGATTACGTTTGAATTAGGCGTTAGATAAACAACATCAAAGAAGAAACGGATTACAATTGAACCCTTAATTGATTACAATTACGATTGATTCATATTGATTAGGGTTCATATCGATTAGGGTTGTTTAGAAAAATTCATTACAATTTGATAAACATGACTTTATTTTATATGATTTTAGACTGACAGGTATATGTTGACACTGACAGGTCTGGAGTTTGAATCGTCCCTCACACCCCCAATATACTAAAAAAAATAAAAGATAAAAAAACAAATACATTTTAATAATTCTTATATATAGTATATATATATATTTTTTTGTTGATACCTCAATTCGAACAGGCTTGATGCACCCGATCTACACGTGATATCAACGTTAAATTTAGTATTATGGAAAAGGAGATCACCAGAAAGAAAAATTGTATATGTTTGTTATTAGTAATAATAAACACTTTTTTTTTTTTTTTTTTTTTTTTTTTTTTTTTTTTTTTTTTTTTGCAAAGGTAGTAATAATAAACATCTACTGAAAAAAATAAAAAAAGGAAAAAGGAAATTTTTGTCCCAACATAATAATGAATTTGAATTATTTTTTGTGAATTTTAATTATTAAAAGAGGATCTTGTATTAAAATTCAGAATCTCTATTTAAACATTTCCTTTTTTTTTGTCGAACCCTAATTGTATGACGTTTAGAACAAGTCTGAAATCCTCTTGGCGCCCTTTCATTTTAACCGTTTATCCTTTCCCCCTTTTTTTTATTTTTTATTTTTTGAACCCAATTTTAATATTTCCTTATTTTCAATTCCAACTCTCTAAATTCCAGCGCCCATTTTGTTCGCCGTCGTGTTGAAGAAGAAGAGGCCGTAGTAGTATGTCCGGTAGCGGAGAAGGTCCGGCGATCGGAATCGATCTTGGGACGACGTACTCTTGCGTCGGCGTGTGGCGGCACGATGGAGTTGAGATCATTGCCAACGACCAGGGAAACCGGACTACGCCGTCGTATGTTGCTTTCACCGACAGCGAGCGCTTGATCGGCGATGCCGCCAATAATCAGGTCGACATGAACCCTATCAACACCATTTTCGGTAACCACTCTTCTTTCTGATCTTTTTATTTTTAGTTCCAGATGTTGTTTCTTCTGAAATAGTCGACAAAGAGCGTATTAGAGATCATGAGGTTCCATGCTAGAGTAGCCCATGTATGGTATATTGTGAGTGAGGTCCCTTCATCTTTTCGATGTGGGATCCTCAACAGAGCAGAAGAAGAAAGTTGGTTCTTTAGAGTTTAGAAATGGTATCTAGGGTTTTTTTGAGATGCTTTGTTTGTTCTGAAATAGTACTAGGTTGATTCTTTAGAGTTTAGTAACGGTATCTAGGTCGTGTTCTCATGTTGTTGCAGATATCTTCACGAAACTTTTTTGAGAGTTTTGGTGAGTTCTTAGAACTAGTTCTTCATTATGTTGCTTGTGATTTTCGAACTCTTTCTTGTATTGATCTTGAAGGTAGTTTAGTTTTATGCTTAAGGTTGGGGATATTTCTTTTAAATCAAAATATGGAAAGGTATTTAATTAATTAATGTGGGATGTGAATCGAACCGTTCATACTTTATGTGAGTTGAATTATGCACATGTTGACAGATTAGGGATATTGCAAAAGGTAACTTCTAACCATATAAACTTCATCAAAACTTATGTTTTAAAAAAAAATGTTTTTTTTTACTTTTTGTGAGGTGAGGTGTGAAACTCTGTTTGTAACCCGCAAAAGGGAAAGCCGTGGAGACGGCAAACTCGCCAGTCTTTAACTTTAAAATATCATCAAATGCCCAAAACTTATACAGAAATGATTGTTGCTTCATCTCTATTATGTCTTCTTTTTATTCTTCTGTCGTTCGTGGTATACACAAAGTTTGAATTTCACTCTCCTAAAAAAGGTTAAAAAAATAACTTCTTGTTTTTTAGGTTAATTAATGCAATTTCTCGTCTTTTACTTTTTTAGGTATATCTTTCTGTAGAACTGTTAATTTGATTAGCTTCGCTTATATGTTAACAGATGCTAAGCGTTTAATTGGCCGAAGATTTAGCGACTCATCTGTCCAGAGTGATATTAAGAACTGGCCATTCAAAGTTGTTGCTGGCCGTGACGACACCCCCATGATTGTTGTGAACTTCAAGGGTGAGGAGAAGCAGTTTTCAGCAGAAGAAATCTCTTCTATGGTGCTCATAAAGATGAAGGAGACTGCTGAGGCATATCTGGCCACAGCAGTGAAGAATGCTGTCATCACTGTCCCAGCCTACTTCAACGATTCCCAGAGACAAGCCACCAAGGATGCCGGAGTCATTGCGGGTCTAAATGTGATGCGTATCATCAGTGAACCAACTGCTGCTGCAATCGCTTATGGTTTCGACAAAAAGATATCCACCAACGTAGTCGGCAAAAAGAATGTTCTGATCTTCGATTTGGGTGGTGGTACTTTTGATGTTTCATTGCTCACAATCGAGGAAGGAGTTTTTGATGTGAAGGCAGTTGCAGGAGACACTCATCTCGGTGGGGAGGATTTTGATAACAGATTGGTTAACCATTTCGTGGAGGAATTCAAGAGAAAGAATGAGCAGAAAGACATTAGTGGAGACCCTAGAGCTCTTAGGAGGTTAAGAAGCGCTTGTGAGAGAGTTAAGAGGACTCTTTCCTCCACAACTCAAATTAAAATAGAAATTGATTCTCTGTATGAGGGAATTGACTACTATTTAAGCATTAGCCGTGCAAGATTTGAAGAACTAAATATGGATCTTTTCAACAAGTGTATGGAAACAGTTGAGAAGTGCTTAAGAGATGGGAAGATGGAGAAAAGCAGTGTGGATGAGGTTGTTATTGTTGGTGGGTCGAGTAGGATCCCAAAGGTGCAGGAGTTGTTGAAAGAATTCTTCAATGGAAAAGAACTTTGCAAGATTATAAATCCCGATGAAGCTGTTGCATATGGAGCTGCTATCCAAGCTGCCATCCTGAGTGGTGAGGTGAATGTTAAGAATGTTGTGCTTCACGATGTCACCCCTCTTTCCCTTGGAATTGAAGCAGTTCCATGGAATAATAGCACCATCACCACCATCCAATGCGATGAGATGAGTGTCATAATTCCAAGGAATACCGTCATCCCCACCAAGATGGAAAAAGGTTACACTACACACTTTGACAACCAAACTCGTGCTAATATCCAAGTCTATGAAGGTGAGTGCACAATGACTTGCGATAACAACTTGCTAGGACGATTCGTGCTCTCTGGCATCACTCCGGCTCCTAGACGCGTTCCTAAGCTCAAAGTTTGCTTTGACATCGACATGAATGGCATTTTGAAGGTTACTGCTGAGGATGAAAGCAGTGGTCAGAAGAATGAGATCACAATTAGAAATTACAAGGGGAGGTTGTCGAAGGAGGAGATTGAGAAGATGGTGAAAGAGGCAGAGAATTACAAGGCAGAGGGAGAGAAGAAAGTTAAGGTTGAAGATTCCATTAAAAAGGAGATTAAGCAAGAAGATAAGAAGAAGAAGTTTGAGAGTAGTTGCAACTTGATTTACATCGATGATGATGACGACGATGATGATGATGTTCCAACTTCTTCCGCTACTCCCAACATAAGAAAAAGAAAACTCCCTACCAACGTCCCTATAATTTTATTATAATTTGGATGTTCTTCTCTTTGACAATATTTATGTTATCCTTTTATAGTTTATGTGTTTGGTTTGGTAACAGATTAAAAGCTTGGTCTACAAAGACAAACCATGCAATTAGCTTTGTGATTATGTCTACCTTAAAAAAGAATTGTGTGATTATATATCTCTTCTAAAGATTGAATTATCTCTACCCTATTTATTATGTTTATGTAAAGGTCTGCAGTTTTTTACATTTTTGTTTTAAATTAGAATACAACATAACAAATATGGAAATGTGAAAGAAGAATTTGAATTTGAATTTTTACATGTAAAAAAAGTTGTGTATGCCATAACACTATTGAATTATGATCCCTTGAATTTGTTTTTTTTATAGCTATTTAAATGTAATGGAAACAGTTTCCAAATTGAGCATAATTCAAGCATATATTATGTCACGACTAGGAGGTCAGAGATTCGAATCATCTGTCTAACTTATTGTAGAAATAAAATAAAAAAAAAAAAAAAAAAAAAAAAAAAACTAGAGATAAGTCAAAGTGAGCACTCAGCATTCATTGATATGATATAATCCATGTCAAACCGAACATAGCTCAATTGGTAAAAAAAATGTACCATCAACCATGAGATTTGAGGTTTGAATCCCCAACTTCGAGTTTGTTAAACTTTTTGTCCTAGTTTTTTTTTTTTCCTTTTTTTTTGATAAAGATACTTTATTTCATAATTGAAAAATAATTTAGGTTTTAGGGAAAAAATCAGTTTATACCCCTAAACTTTGAGGGTTGTATCAATTAAAACCATAAACTAACAATTGTATCAATTTAAACCCTAAATTTTCATAAGTGTGTCAATTGACTCAATTTACACCCTCTAGTATAAAAATGTAGGCTTTTACATGTGTGGAGACTTGTAATTTATTAATTAAACTCTTAAACTTTCATAGAATTGATTCATTTATGAAAGTTTATGGGTTTAATTGTTAAAATCATAAGTCTCCACCCGTTTAAATTAATTTTTTTCAAATAAAATCTAACAGAAGGTGTAAATTGATACACTTATGATAGTTCAGAGTTTAAATTGATACAATTGTTAGTTTAGGGTTTTAATTGATACAACCCTCACAAAGTTTAGGGGTATAAATTGATTTTTCTCTAGATTTTATTAAGATATATTGGGGTTATATTTAGCTCATACAAGCAGAAAAGATTTATTTTCTTTGTTATATATGTACTTATGGATGACAACGGGGCGGTCGGGGTCGGGATGCGCACTCCCTGTCCCCGTAGGAATTTTCAATCCTCAATCCCGTCTCGTTCCCTATTTTGGGGAGTCGGGGTCGGGAAAATCCCCGTTTGGGGATCGGGTCCCCGCAGGAAAAAAAATTGTTTTCAATTTTTTTTTATTATTAAATATTGATAATTAAAAATATATTTAACATTTTATTAAAACAAATTGACAGTAAATTTTATATTAATAAAAATTAATATAAAAATTAATGATATTAAATTAGAAAAGAAAAAACAACTCTAGAGAGGGTAATTTTAAAAATATATCAAATATTATAATTATTATAGGAAAATTGTAGTAAATGACAATTTAAGACTTATTGTTTGTAAATATAGCATGTTTTTAAAAATTTTGCGGATATAGCAATTTCTATCGCTGATATCTTATGACTGATAGAAGTCTATCGCTGATCACCTCAGCTTTTTATAGATTTTTGTCAGTGATAATAGTCTATCAAAGATAATAGTCTATCACTGATAGAAGTCTATCAGTGATATAATAAAGTCTATCAGTGATAGAAACGGGTTTTTTTGCCATATTTGCAAAACATTTTAAAGTTTGCTAAATTTGCAATTAGTTTGGGCCTGATTGCTATTTGTGCAACCAGCCCATTATTATATATATATTTTTTTAAAAAAAATTAACAAAAAAAAAAAAAAAAAAAAATCAGGGTGGGGATCCCCTTCCTCATCTCACCAGGGACACGATTAAATCCCTGGTTTGACCCGTACTTGATCAAATCGGGGGTCCGCGAATTTTTTTGTCATCCCTATATGTACTTGCTATTTGCGTCTCTCTAAATAGCTAAATATAATCTCAATATACCTCAATAGTCAATATTAACCTATTCTAGCCTAGGGTTTATCTTTTATTTGATTTATGGTTATGAGTGTTTAATTCATTTATTATCTTTTGCCGGGTTAATTTTCTCTTTGCAAAATCATACAAATAAGTTCAACATGTCTTAATTTTGTAGATTGAAAAAGAGTTGAAACGACCTAATTTTCAAACATTAAAAAAATATATTTGAATTGGGAGGAGGGTAGATTTTCAACATTATTGTACAGTTATAATTATAATTATGATTTTAAGTTTATTTGTAATTTAGTTTTGATTATATTTTGAACCTTCGAGATGAAAAAAAATATAAATAAATAGGGAGGGCCAAAAAAAAAAAAAACAAGTGACCTCAGGGCTGTGTACTCTAATAATTTTTTTTAATTGTTTTCCAAATAACCCTATTTTTTTTAATTTATTTCAAAATCAATACCTCCACCCTAAATTACCTCCGAAAAAAAAAATCAACCCTCCTTCTCTCTAAAATGTTTGAAAACAGCCCCTTTTTTTTTTAATTAATTTTATTAAACTTGAATTTAATTTAGAATAATAGAAGAAAAAGCAAAATTGTGGAGAGTCACACGTCAAACGGCGACGGAACCATCTTGATCTTTTTTGCATTTTGTAACAGAACATTCTAGACATGGTTCTTGCTAGAACTCTCCAGATTCTCCGATCATAATCGAACGGACCCTATATATATATTCCAATCTTCAACCAAGAATTTTACAGATTATACAATCTATTCCTTCTAACCCCATTTCATTTCAATTCTTCCATTGCTATATATATTTCTTCTTCAGCTTTCTTTGTAATTCATTAATGGCGGGAAAGGGCGACGGTCCGGCCATCGGTATCGATCTCGGTACCACTTACTCATGTGTTGGAGTTTGGCAGCACGATCGTGTTGAGATTATTGCCAATGATCAGGGGAATCGGACTACGCCGTCGTATGTTGCTTTCACTGACAGTGATCGGCTCATCGGCGACGCTGCCAAGAATCAGGTCGCTATGAATCCTCTCAACACCGTCTTCGGTATGTAAATTTATTGCTCTTCTTTCTCGTGTTTGTGTGATTTTTCTCGTCTAGCTGCTGTTAACTTACAATCCCTCGACAGATGCGAAGCGGTTGATTGGAAGGAGATTTTCCGACCCCACGGTCCAGAGCGATGCGAAATTGTGGCCATTCAAAATCATCGCCGGTCCGGGCGACAAACCCATGATTGTCGTCAACTACAAAGGCGAAGAGAAGGAGTTTGCGGCGGAGGAAATTTCATCCATGGTCCTCACGAAAATGCGTGAGATAGCAGAAGCTTACCTCGGTTCCTCCGTGAAGAACGCCGTCGTCACAGTTCCTGCTTACTTCAATGACTCTCAACGTCAGGCCACCAAAGACGCCGGAGTCATTGCCGGCCTCAATGTCTTGCGGATCATCAACGAGCCCACTGCTGCAGCTATTGCTTATGGACTCGACAAAAAGGCAACCAGCGTCGGCGAGAAGAATGTACTGATATTTGATTTAGGTGGAGGAACATTTGATGTCTCCCTCCTCACAATTGAGGAAGGTATTTTTGAAGTGAAGGCAACGGCGGGCGATACCCATCTCGGAGGTGAGGACTTCGACAACAGATTGGTTAACCATTTCGTTCAGGAATTCAAGAGAAAGCATAAGAAAGACATCAGTGGAAATCCGAGGGCTCTCAGGAGATTGAGGACGGCTTGTGAGAGGGCGAAGAGGACCCTTTCATCCACTGCTCAAACGACAATCGAGATCGATTCTTTGTATGAGGGAATTGATTTCTACACGACCATTACTCGTGCTAGATTCGAGGAACTCAACATGGATTTGTTCAGGAGGTGTATGGAGCCAGTTGAGAAGTGTTTGAGAGATGCAAAGATGGATAAAAGCACTGTCCATGATGTTGTCCTTGTTGGTGGCTCAACGAGGATTCCTAAAGTGCAGCAGCTACTGCAGGATTTCTTCAATGGCAAGGAACTCTGCAAGAGTATCAATCCTGATGAGGCAGTTGCTTATGGGGCTGCTGTTCAAGCTGCTATCTTGAGTGGTGAAGGAAATGAGAAAGTGCAGGATCTTCTTCTTTTGGATGTCACTCCTCTCTCCCTCGGCTTGGAGACTGCAGGCGGTGTGATGACCGTCTTGATCCCGAGGAATACCACCATACCCACCAAGAAGGAGCAAGTATTTTCCACATACTCAGACAACCAACCTGGTGTTCTTATTCAGGTCTACGAGGGTGAAAGGACAAGAACCAAAGACAACAACTTATTGGGCAAGTTTGAACTTTCTGGCATTCCTCCAGCTCCAAGAGGTGTTCCCCAGATCACTGTTTGCTTCGACATCGACGCCAACGGTATTCTTAATGTTTCTGCAGAGGACAAGACCACCGGACAGAAGAACAAGATCACCATTACCAACGACAAAGGAAGGTTGTCCAAAGAAGAGATTGAGAAATTGGTTCAGGATGCAGAGAAATTCAAGGCCGAGGATGAGGAACACAAGAAGAAAGTCGAATCAAAGAACGCTTTAGAAAACTATGCATACAACATGAGGAACACCATCAAAGATGAAAAGATAGCTAGTAAACTTGCCGCAGCTGATAAGAAGAAGATTGAAGATGCCATTGAACAGGCCATTCAATGGCTAGACAGCAACCAGCTTGCAGAGTCTGATGAATTTGAAGACAAGATGAAGGAACTTGAGTCTATTTGCAACCCCATCATAGCCAAGATGTATCAAGGCGGCGCAGACATGGGCGGCGGTGCAATGGATGATGATGCTCCTCCTTCTGCCGGTAGTGGCGCTGGTCCTAAGATTGAAGAAGTTGACTAAACATTTTATATCTGCTTTCCCTCAAGTTGGCTCAAGTTTATAACTATTTTGTGATGGCTAGGCTAGGCTTGGCTGTTGGTTGTCAATGTAATTTTTCACTTTGCGTTTTATCGAGTATATTTTGCTCCTATAAAAGTTACTTTTAGTAGTAAATTGTCCATTTTTGTCACTTTTGAAATCCAGTATTCTCGATTTATATCATGGATGTTAACGTTGTTACAACAAAAATGTGAACTATAGGAGTTCTAAACTAAATACAATCCTTGGTAATTATTTGGTGCAAGATTACCCAAGACCACTGTAACTGGAGATTCTTTTCACAACTTCCTCTTCCATTTCCATTAGTTGTTGGCAGAAAGCTCCAATATTTGCTGCTTCATTCTTCAATGTAACTCTGAAATCCTTCCACTCGTACTGACCAAATCCATCCTTCACGGCGAGGCTTGGAACTTTTCCCACCAACTCAAATCCCTTGCGATCCACTGATAATATGTATGCATCCTTAAACATGGGGAAAACAGAGTTATAATTTGCTCATATGCAGGTCATATGCAGGGAAACATGTTCAAATTTGCATAAAAATGATGGATATTATCATACCTTTGCATTCGCATTGAAGTAAACAAGACAGAAGAGCATCAGAGCTCTACGTCTCGCGTCGCTTTGGTTTATTCCATCAATAAGTGCGGCTGAGAAAGGCGCTGAGGGAAATAACAAGCAGAATGATTAGCACAATTAGAAACTCAGGAAGGTGAATCAAGAACACATTTGCATAAAGTAAAGGGCGAAGTGCCTACTCAACGAATCTGCTTTCGATGTGCCGAAGTCCTCTGCATCGACCTCGTGCATTCCTCCTTTACCATCAATAAACATACTCGATCTAGCGAAGAGAAAAGTCGAGTCAAAAGCGCTCTTTTAAGTATCATTTGAAACACATTCAAAGTAGAAGGGGGAAAATATCCCATACCTCACATCGAACTTATAGACAACATGTCCTCCGTTCTCTTCTAAGAACTCCTTAAGGTGTTGGCTGCGTGATGTACATTTAAGATTGGAGGACTTTAAGACGTTGGAGACTGTACTACCAAAGTCTTCAATGGCTTTCTGTTCAGACAGTATGGTCTCTCTGAGCCTTTCAACGGCATCCTGAGCCTGAAATTAGACTACCTAATAAAGTCGAGATCAAAACATAATACTTCAAGAAACGGCTCCGGTTCTAATTCCAAAATTGGCAAAGTTTCTAGGCAAATTAACAGGAAGATTCAATCCCATCTAGTCTTTCAAAATAGGAATTGGATGAGTTTTTTCCATTGGGGTGAGAAGATGAAGGGTAAATGTAGCTGCTCGACCTCTTACTTTTCTCATCCGTTCATAATTGAAGACAGGAGTGGTTTGTCGATGATAATAGCTCCCCAAGTATTCCAGGTATTTGAAGCCTCCCCTTTTGAGTATTTTCACTCACTCAACCTTAAACCAACTAAACTACTGACGACTTGCATCTCTTCCCATTACTTCTATTTAAAATCAATTCCTTCACTAATGACAAATATACCTGTAGTACCTAAATAATATTGCTTATCCAAAATACCATTCCTAACAAGTTCCCTGACAATTATCAAGGAACAAAGTCATAGAAATATCCTTCATGGCATTAAAGCATGGTGCCTCACTGAAGATCTTTACATGTGCTACACACTATTATCAGACTGTAGAATTTATATTCTAAGTTGAAAGGATGTGTTACCTTTTCACTCTTAAGACGTATGATATCCCCAGTAAGCGCAACCCGGGGTGGTAACTGCAGGATGAAAAATGGACAAATATTTAGGGTAGTTGCTATATTTAGGCTTGAAGTCCTATAATAAGAATCACAAGTTCCTTCCAGAAGAAAGGTAACTTCGCAATTTGCGAGATTGTAGTACCAGTTAAGGTACATATTAAAACTCCTACAGCAGAGTGCAGTGATAGCTCACCTTTTCCAGGGATCTGAACAAGTAAGCTAGAGGACCTGGGAAAGGACTGGCCACAGCAAATGAACCACGCTCATCAATTACTGTATTCTGCAGGAAAACCGAATAACTTATGTTACCAGAGCCAAGTACAAGGAAACTCTGAGTTACTTAGGGTCTATTTGGTTATGTCTTGTTTTTGGTTTTTCTGTTTTTCAATTCAATGGTTATAGACTCATAATCTCCTTTGTCTTATAATCTGAAATCCCAGCCAAATTTTGAAAATTAAAATTGTAGTTCCAGAATTTTGGTTTTGAAATTTGGATAAAATATTAAAAATGTTTTCAAAAAGTGAAAAACTTAAAATAAACAAACATGTGCAAGTAGTTATTAAAACCTTGATATTTAAAACTAAAAACTAAAGTCTTGTTTAATAACCATTTGGTTTTGATTTTTGGTTGTTGAAATTTAAGCTTACGAGTTATAAACACTGCTTAGTGCTTCCACCTCTAAGTTTCTTTGTTTTGTTATTTACTTTCTACCAATGTTTTAAAAAACTAAGTCAAGCTTTGAAAACTTAAAAAAGTAGTTTAAAAATTTTATTTTTGTTTTTGGAATTTAACTAAGAATTCAAACCTTTCTTTAAGAAAGGTGAAACACATATTAAAGAAATTGGGTAGAAACATGCATAAATTTCAAAAAAAAAAAAAAAAACTAAAAATGCAATCATTATCAAATGGGACCTAAATCATTACGAAATAGGATTAGTTCCACATTTTATATTTCGAAGGTAAAAATACCAGATACTCTTTTGCATCTGTATATGGGTGGCACTTAAAAGATCAAAATTTGAGCTGACATTCACATTGCAGGTGAAATTTGAGGGAGTAAATGAAGGAAACAGGGGAATTAAGAAAATGTGTAAAACCTCGTTCAATGTCCCAAGTGCATAAACTACTCCAACACTATAGATATCTTCAAGTAATCACATTGGAAAAAAAATCGTTATGTCACTCAACAAACCTATACCAACATTAAAACACCTAAAAGTAATTTGACATACAACAACGCTAGATGGGAAAAGTCAATATAAAGCCAAGTCAGGAAAGTCAACTGAAAAGTGAAATCAGTTAAACCTGAATCTCAAAGTAATCAGAGGCTTCAAGGAACAATTATGAAAAACTTCATAGTTCTTTTTTCTTTTTTTTGAAAGGAACATAGTTCTTTTTTCTTCATTTTCTGTTTTAGGGGGGTTGAACATCAGACAGCAGAAAAAAGAAAAGAAGACTAAATTTGTAGAGGAAATGTTTAAAAAGAGCATACCACGTTGTGTAAATCCTTTTCAGGAACCCAAATGTATGGCCTTCCTTTCCTGATCATGTACATAACTTTGGAGGTGTGAATGTCCTCCTTGCTGAGACAAACACAATCAGCCAAAACAAATCAGTGAGCTATTTTGTTAGAAATGGTTATTTTAGTTAAAATAATTTGTTTATAATTGATTTATTAAAAGCTATTTTCATATGATCATTATAATGTTCGATTTTACACTTCTACATTCAAGCTTCAAAATCACTCTTGAAACATGTCTATAATTATTCAAAATTAATTTAATATTTGGGTTCACTTTTAAATGTGATTTTCACACCATCAAAATTTCAGTTGAAGGATAAAAAGATATATCATGGAGTGATTTTAAACCTGATAAAAGCGATTTAAACAATTTCAAAATCACTCACAAACATGCCCTTAATATACTCTTCAATAGATCACAATCTCATACCAAGTACCAACATATGCATTTTTATTTATTCAGCAGTGGTTTAATGACTAAAATGAATTGAATACTCAAGTGTCAGATAGTGAAAAGAGAAGAAAAACATAATTCGTTAGAACAAATGAAATGGGTACCTTCCTTTGGAATCAGCTTTGATCGTATTGAGACTACCAATCCAGTTAGAAGCAAGAATATTCTTAAACAAAAAGAAAAACCCAGTCAAATTCACATTATTGAACTCGTGCAGTATGAACCCAGATAAGAGTTTTTGCTGTAAATTAAGTTTCATTATACTGATTTCGGAAGAAGAGGAAAAGGGGTACCTTGCATCTCTCTGCAAATGTTAAGAGAGCCGTTTTGTTGGCCTTCATCATATTGGGAGCCAAAAATATGCGATATTGCACGCCAAGTGCTCGATTAAATTCCTGCTCTTACAGCACCTCTTGCTGAAGCTGAACAAACTCACGCTCCAGAAGAAAGAGAACGAAATTTAGAGTGAGGGTTCTTGAGTAGGCTTATTATTGGGCCCATTTCCACGTTACCAATGTAGCCCACCACGGCCATTATTATTATTATTATTATTATTATTTTTTTTTTTTTTTTTTTTATAAGTATACAAATAGTTAGTTTATGTGGTAATTTTATATTAATGTCCGTTTCTATTTTAAAAAAAAAATGTTTAAGATTTTTCATCAATAATGTCAACATGAACATGGCTCAACATACTGTATAGACTAGTGACTAAAAGGTACAGATTAAATCCTCTACTTCACATATTTTTTTTTATGAAACTTGTTAGAAAGTTTTCTCTCAAATTTAGGGATAATTTTGCTTCTTTAGTCACGAATTTGGCCCGATCAAACTTAGTTGCATTAATCGACATATATTTTTTTTACTTAAAATTGGAATTTTAAATTTCCATACCCTATATTTGTTGTATTGTTTTTTTTTTATGACATACCTTTGTTACCAATAAAAAAAAAGGTTTAATTAACAAATATAGTACATATTTTTATTAAAAGGAAAAATTAATAAAACCAAATATAGTACATGATTTATTTAAGTTTACATTAAATCTTTAAATTATTATTTAGAAATTATAAAAAAAAAAAAAAGTTAAATTATGAATTTAGTATTTAATCTTTGAAGTTTCATCGTTGGTGTCTGAACTTTTAAAATTATAAATTTAGTTTAAAAAAATTATTTTATTTAAATTCATGATTATACAAAGTTGAAATTTAAGGGTGTTATTATATATATAAAAAAAATAAAATTATATATAATAGATGAATTAATTTTAAAAAAAAAATTGAATTTGTTAGGAATTTTTAGAAAAAAAGAAAAAAAAAAATCTAAAATTAGTAGTGAAGGTGAAAAGCCAAAGACATCGCATTTGGCAACGCAGTGAAACCAGGAGTCTTCTCAGTCAGTCATCTGGAAAGGTGTCGCGGTCGCCATGGATTCTGAGTCGAACCTGCTAGAAGAATCCTCTTCTTCTTCTTCTTCTTCTTCTGGTTTCGATAGAGATCGCCATGTGATGTTCTTGGAAATGATGTATCAGTTGTTGCCTAGTCAATATCAGACTCAAGAGATTAACCACCTTACACTTGCTTACTTTGTGATCTCCGGCCTTGACCTTCTTGGTGCCATGGATCGTGTGGGTACAATTTTCAATTTCTCTCTTTATCGCGCTTTTCTCAGCCGAATACACTTTGAAATTCAGATTTATGTTGTAATTGAATGTTTAGTTTTCCTCCTTTCCGTTGATTTTTCAACTTGATTATCTATCCCTTTGTTTATATCCAATGCTGGGGCTGAATTGAAACTGGTTATATTTTTCTTTCTGAAGATAAATTTTACTTTTTGTAATCGGCTGCGCTTAAAGGAACCTATGGTAGTTATGTGTGCCCATTAATTTTTTGATTGTAGATATGTAAAAGTTTTGCTGTGAAGAACAGAAAACGAGGGTGATTTTGAATTTGAGGGGTGGGGTTGTTGGGAAGAGTTTTATAAGCTGTTGTTCGAGTTCTTGTATCTAAATTTTGATCTAAGTTGTGGATTTTTCTTTGTAAATCTATTTAACTCTTAATTATATTACGGGAGTGAGTTTTGAACCAATTAGCTGCGGAACGCTTACAATGAGGACAATATGCTTGCTATTATCTTGTGTTGTTTATGCACCTTTTGTATAGCTATAATCTCCCAACATTTTGCAATGCATTGATTATTTCCATAACCACCGTATTGTGTTAAAATGTGGAAGCTTATTTGAAAAAAATAACATTAGATGTTTAAAATTATTTAGGTCGACAAGGACAAAATTGCAAGTTGGGTCTTGTCCTTTCAAGCACTTCCTCCAAAGAAGACTGAAAAAACCAATGGTATGAACTTCCTAAGACAGAAAGTGTAAAATTTATATGGAGAAAGTGTCTGATAATTAGCTTTTGGTTTTATGCAGGAGAATTTTTTGGATTCTGTGGATCGATAAGTTCTCAGTTTCCTCCAGATGAGGATGGGGTATGATAAACACATAATTCACAAAGCTCCCTGTTGGACCTCTGGAGATAGCATATTAATGTTTATGATTTGTTCTCATGGCATCGAATATCTGTTCTCACTGTTGACACATATACAGTTAGTGCAGTGCAAATCAGAGCCATATGTTCTCTTTTATTCTTTTTAATAATAGTCTATTTCTGCTTATAGGATTTAATTCACAACGGTAGTCACTTGGCAAGCACATACTGTGCCCTTGCAATACTGAAGGTCATTGGTTATGACTTCTCCAATATTGACTCTGAATCAATTGCAATCTCAATGCGAAACCTTCAACAATCGGATGGGAGGTATTGTTAAAAGCTTTTATGTTCATTGATTAATTGATCTTAAATCAATTAAGTTGATTCTTAAAATGTATCTTCATAGGATCGATCTATGTAACCAGCAGGGTTATTTATTGGTACCTCTCACTCTCAGACCTATTCATTATTCAATTTTTAAGTAGATCTTACTTAATGAAGAAGGTGGTTGGCATGTATTTAACACTTTGTTTTCAACCAAAAACACAAGGTGTATGTAGACTACTACCTCTGAAGTTAAATGTTTATATTCTTGTGGAAATTTAGGTTGTAACGTGGGCATTGGTTTTTATCTTAGATCCATGCTAAATCTTCATCATTTAAATGCTGACACATTTTCTGCAATTTTATTTTTGTGTAACAATGTTGAATCCGATATCTTTGGCACAAATTTTTATTCTGACAGCTTTGTGCCTATCCATATCGGAGCAGAGGCTGACCTTCGGTTTGTCTATTGTGCTGGTAAATGAAAGTTGTTTGTGGCTTTACTCTTAAACTATGGGAACACTCGTATAATATATTTGTGATGCTATTGACCAATTACTCAGCTGCCATCTGTTATATGCTTGAGAATTGGAGCGGCATGGACAGGCAGAAAACTAAAACCTACATATTGAACTGCCAGGTCTGTTTGAAAAATGCTACAATCTTGACCTATGTGTGTTTATTACGTTGTCCTCCTATACCAAATAATGAATCATCTTAACGTTTTTGCAATGACTTTCTTGTAGTCATATGATGGTGGCTTTGGGTTAACTCCTGGTTTAGAATCTCATGGTGAGATTAACAATACCGTTAATTAATAAATTTGATACCTGTCTGCTTTTATTTGTAGTACTCACAAAATCGTAACGTCTAGGATCCATTATAGTTTCCAGTGTTGTTCATTTCATCAAGTTGATCGTTATTTACAGAGGATTGGATTTAGTGACACAGGCGGTGGAACGTATTGTGCTATTGCATCTCTCCGTTTAATGGGTTTCATTGAAGATGATCTTCTCTCTAGAGAGAATCCATCTTCCATAATAAACGTTCCATTGTTGCTGGAGTGGTGCTTGCAGGTTCGCTTTCATCATCCTACCATAAAACAGTTTTCAATCTTTCAGCGTTGTAATGCTTAGAAATTTGACTTCTACTAGAAAATAAAGTGCCAACGGCAGATTGGAAGCAAAGACATATTTATGAAAAATAGTGTTTTCTTCCTTTGATTTTTCTCAACTTAGTTGCTTTCTCATTCCAACGCATTTAGCAACTATTTATCGAAGAGTTACCTAAATATTATTATTGTGTACGATTGTAGAAACAAGCAGCCGATGGAGGATTTCAAGGTCGACCTAACAAGCCTGCTGACACTTGTTATGCATTTTGGTAAGGAAAAAACTAGATGTGTGACCATTATTCCAAGACAATGTGGTATTTAGCTCTTGACTAAGTAATATTGTGGTAGGATTGGATCTACCTTGAGGATTTTAGGAGGCCTCGATTTCATGAATAAGAAGGCTTTGAAGGGATTTCTGTTGACGTGCCAGTCGAAGGTACTATCGCTTCTCTTTACCTTCAGTTTGCTTTCGTTCTTTAAACAAAATTTAAAGATTTTTCCATGGATAAATCATGAAAGCAAAGTTATAGAATAGATATCAAAACTGTGATGTATAGTCCCAACTTCTAAACTAACTAAAAGGGTTAGAAACTTTTTGCCATAATTTTCCTCGACAGTATGGTGGTTTCAGCAAGTTTCCGAGGGATTATCCTGATTTATACCACTCCTACTATGGATTTACTGCATTTAGCCTCTTGGAAGAACCCGACATCAATACTCTGTTTGTTGAACTGGGAATAACGGAGGCTTCTGCCTGGAGAATCTAACGTGAGAGCATTCATTGCAGATGGTATCAATCATTTTCACCTGCTATGCGAAATCGGGTATCATTTATTTCTCCCTTTCTAAATCTTTCACTTGGTCTACACAACTTATCACAAAGAAATGTAGAGTTGATCTTAGCTGTTCACAAGTCCAGATGGGAGAGCTTCATTGAGACTCCTGTTTGTATACTTTCTAAAATGCCTGTCATTGTCATCCCTTCTGCTGATTGTAATTTAATACTTCAAGTTTTAAACATAAGATCTGGTTTTGATGTTATGTTTCTTTAAGTTAAAGTAAACAAATATATGTTTATGCAGCAAATTATGAGTAACAATTTGTTCATTCTTCTGGATTTGCTTACATAAATCTGTGGGCATAGTGCATTAATACTCATGTTTTACTTTTACCTCTGATGTGAAGGTTACCTATTTTGATACTTGTCTTTATCTGTAGAGCAAGAGGCTATTGAAGGAGGACCATGAAACAACCCAAATACATTTTTCTTTTTTATGATACTTCGTTTTTGTACTTCACTTTCCATGTGTCTAAAAAACAAAAAAGAAAAAGGAGAAAGTAAAAGAAAAACAAAAAGAAAAAGAAAAAGGATGAAAGGAAATCTTGTTTTGTTTGCAAGAGAAACTGCAACACAAAAGCCTAGGTGGTGGATATTTAAGCTCTCGTTTATAATCTTTTGGTTTTTTATTTTTGAAAATTAGGCTTATATTTTTTTTCGTGAGTATCTGGACCAGCTTATCTGCATCTCAACTAATTTCACGAGACATGATCCTGCAATATTTGACTGTCAAAGAAACTCGTAAGAAATTAAATTTTAGGTAGATAGCCACCAAAGAGTGAACTCATTTTTTTTTAAGAGGGCATTAATAGTTTCTTTATTTTTTGTTATATAAGCTAAGTTTTGAAAAGAAAAAAAAAATGGTTTTTTTTTTTTTTAACCTGATTAAGAATTATAGAAATCTGACTAATAATTTAAATATTTTTTTTAAGAAAGGTGTAAACAATGATAAAGAAATTGTGAGGAAACAAATATAAATTTTAAAAAACAAAAAACAAAATTATTATGAACAAGGTTGAAGATAAAAATCAAGGAATAAGGTCTCTACAAAGACATTCATAAGAGCTATGATTATGGAATTCACTTTTTTTTTCAAAGAAATGGTTCAAAATCATGCTGAAGTTCAATCAGTCGGTCTATTTGATTTGATAACCATTTTGGTCCTTTTTAACTTTCACATTATTGGTCTGCCAAAGTTGGATTTATTGCTTTTATCAAAATTAAATTCGATTTTGATCTTTAAAATTTGAAATGTTTTGTTTTGATTTTTCAATTTTTAAATATTTTTCCCAACTACACATTTCATTTATCAATCAAATAAACAAAAGACGTGTTAGTATTAGATTTTTATGAAATATTTTTTAAGAAATAAACATAACTTTTATATATATATATATATATCGGAGTTTTTGGGTTAATATGCACACATTTCAACTAAAGATAATTGTTTAATTCTATTTTATTTAGTTGTCAAGAAAATTCGTACGGAAATCGTATCTTGTTCAAAAAAAAAAAAAAAAAAAAAAATTCGTACAACATTAAATGTCAAGCATTGAACTAGTCATTACAATTCCAAACATATTTATGAAAATGTAAGTATCAAAAGAATGAAATTTCAAACTAAAAAAAATAAAGCAAATATCAACATGAGCATAACTCAGTGATAAACTGATAATTGACATGTACTGAGATCGGCAGGGGCGGAGCCACATGGGGGCCAGGGGGGCACGTGCCCCCCCTCAAATTTTTAGTTTTATATATTTGTATGTAAAAAATCAAAAAATATCACCACAGTTTTATGTATTTGTATATTCAAATTCGAAATATATGATAAATTCCCTTATGGTTGGATGGTAAGGGCACAACTTCCGAGGTAATATATTGGTGAGAGTTGGGTTCAAAACTCACTGGACGTTGGTTTGAGATTTTTTTTGTTTTTCAGTTTAGTAAATTATAATTTTCTTTTAAAAAGATATAATATTTATATTAAGTAATATTAATTGAAAATAATAATAAATAATTTATATGTAGAATGATAAATTTAGTCATTTAAAAATTTATGTTTAATAGATTCTTGAAATTTAAACTGTTTAAATTCATTAACTTTAAATTTTGTATCAAATAGGTAAATTTTTTTCTCTATAAAAATCAATTGTTGAGGACCCAATTATACTTAAATTTTTTAATTTTATATTTAAGATAGGTGATTTTTTTTAAATGTCGAATAAGTTGAGCACCCATTAATTTTATGTCTAACAAAACATTTAATATTTTAAAATTTCTTAATATGTCTTTATCTGATACAAAATTGAGAATTTAATCTATTAGACATAAAATTAAAATTTGAATGATCCATTAGTTTCAAAATTGAAAGTTTAAGAGTCTCTACATTTTAAAGTTCAAGAACTATATAGACATAAATCGAAAATTTTAAAGGCTAAATTTGCAATTGATTTTATCGGAATTGTGCCCCTCCTGACAAAAATTCCTGGATTCGCCCCTGGAGATCGGAGTTTCAAATCTTCATATTCCACATATGTTGATGGAATACAATTATCTTTGCATAAACGAATATTATAACCGTTGAAATACAATTTGAATATTTGTACGAATGACCCTAAATTTTAGCCTGTTTGAGAGAATGACCCAAAATACAGAGATTAGTCAAATTGATCATTTGCTGACATCATCAACTATTTTGTTAATATTATTTTGCTTGCTATCGCTATTGTGCGTGCTCCACTTTTGAACTAAAATTTTCTACCCTCCCATGAGTGCGAGCGTGAGCGAGAAAAATAGTCAATGAGAATTATTAAAAAAAATTGTTGATAATATCAACAAAAGGTTAATTTGATTCATTTTTAAAATTCGAGTCAATCTTTTGAAGCGTTAAAAATTTAAGGTTATCAGTACAAATATCTCAATAGAATTATCTTTGCATTAGAGAATATATTTCTTCATTACTTCCTACTTTTATTGTTAGAATCAGGAATGGTTGGATCTTAATGACATCTCTAAATTATTTCATCCGTTCATTTTTAAGCAATAATGTAATATTAAGGGAAGTGTACAACCAACCTAATTTCTCTCCCATCTTTTTCCTCCTTTAACAATTGAGAAACAATTGAGTGTCTGAGTTCACAATGTCAACCTTAACTTCTTAGACAATCTCTTGACCTTACAAAATCCGAAATCAAAATCTCATAAAATAATTAACCCATAACATAAGGGACCGCTACGGTTTGAACGTATCGATCTCAAAATGTAATTTCACCGCTCGTCGAACCAATTTATTTAACATTGTACTACATATCAAATTATACAGCTAATTAAAAAAACAAAGTAACATTCTCACCTTCCATGATGTGAAGTGTTAGAGATTTCACAGTTGAAATATTTTGGACCAAAATATAATATTATGAGTACATGTGCCACTAAAGTTCAAGAGTCATGATTCAGCAATGGACATATCAGCTTTAAAAACATATAGAAAACACAGAAAACACAGTTAAAAGGCAATGGCTGTAATGATTCTTCAAGGGTGTGGGTGGGGGCAGCAAACAACCTATTCCGACAATACATTTTCACGGGCAATTTCCTACCTTTGTCGTTTTAAGGAAAAAAGGCAAAAGCATCTAAAACCTGTCCAGCTCTTCTCCACCATTGTCTCTTTGTTCTTACTCTGAAGTCTGAGTGGTACTTTTTCAAGCCATATACTGCTAAATACCCAAAACCCATTGCCAATTCACCTATCTATTTCTAAACATACAGTTGAGGAAGGAAAGTCTTAGTCTTTTGATACCATAAATTTGGTGGGGGATATGGTTATATGCTATAGAAGAGTTGCAACATTTTGATTATAACTGAGGTGTCTGGATCTGCTATTAGCATTATATTCATGACCCACCACTTCATTCATCCCAAGGCTAACTCGAATAGATAACGAGAGTTTAAAGTTATTAAGGAATTGTTTGGGGTGTTGAGTGAGTTATTATAGTCGGTGGTTATAATAGTTGTAAATAGTAAATACTATTGAAGTCAATAAAGTTACTTTCTTGACTGTGAGTTATAATAGTCGGTGGGTCAAATGTAGACTGAGTTATAAATAATAACTCAGTCCACCCAACTCCAAGTCAACATGAGCCTCAAACACCTCATAAGTTCTCGGCTCAAAGTCAACATGAGCATAACTCAACTAACATAATGTATGAACTAGTGACCGTGAGGTCAGAGATTCAATCCCTCATCCCACATGTTGTCAAAAAATAAAAAAAAGTTTTCAACTATAGATAACAAAACAAGAGTTTAAAGTTATTAAGTTTTCAACTTAGAAGACCACTTCATTCAACTCTAAGGCTAACTAAGACAGATAACAAGAGTTTAAAGCTATTATATTTTTAACTCAGAGGCGGAAGACCGCTCCATTCATCCCAAGGCTAACTCAGTTATTAAGTTTTCAACTTAGAAGCTTAACGAAATATATTTTTGGACTATGTAGAAATTAAATTTTCTTCTATGATTTTGTAGCAGGGACTTGATATTTCATGGAAACATGAAAAATGAGGAAAAAATGAGAGGGGGAAGAGGAAAGATACAGCAGAAGAGAGCATTACCTTAAAAAAGTAAAAAAAGAAAAAGAAAAAGATTTTACAGAGCTCTTTTAACCCCAAGTTTCAGTATTACCATCAGCCACAAGAAGACTTGTAGGTATCAGACAAGCTTAGGAGACATGGAGATTGAATAAAACAAATATCCCACAAGTCCAACCATCCACTTGCATCAGGCCCACCTCCCATTTCTCAACATCATTTTTCAGAGAATGTTGTCCTTCAAATTTTTAAGACAAAGTCGAAAAAGGTAATTGCAAATTTGCAATGCAGCAGATTATCCTACAAACTCTCACCCTTAAAAACACTTGAAAAGCAACAAGTTTAACCCAACAAAGAAAGGGGTTAAAGATTAAAAATAAAAAATAAAAACCCATTTCGACTTTGGTAGGTAAATCAATCCTAATAGTTAGATTGACTTCTTGTTGATTGATGAACTGAAGGTTGATGGTGAAGATGGCAAAGGAAGTACCTGTGAAGAACTGCTTGAATGATACTGTTGAGTGCATTGATGATGGTGATTCAACTCCAAATCTTGGTTCCTGTCAACAACAATTGTAATATAAGATTTCTCCTCTTCATCTTTAAGTATCTTCTCCATGGAAGCATTAGTTCTTGATTCTTCAACAGACTCAATGGTGTTATTATGAACACCTTTCTCAGCTGCTTCCAGTAGTTTCCTCTTAAGTTTCTCCTCTGCTTCCTGTAGAAATTTGAATTTTGGAGGTGGAGATGACCTTATCTTGTTAAACTCTGCATCTGATGCTGATTCAAAGAGAGGATTGAATCCATGGGGTTTAAAAGAATCTGCAGGAGTAAGAGGGGGTGTAAAAAGAGTTGGAGAAGCTAATGGAGTCAAATATGGAGTTTCCACAGCAAGAAGCAGATCACTCAAACTCCTACTTCTTGATTCTTTTCCATTCTTATCTACTCTGGTCTTTCCATCTTCAGACTCTAAATCTTCCTTGGTTTCTTCTATTATAGTGAAGAGAAATCTTGGTGGCCCTGAGAGGCTTTGGAGCCTCATAAACTCTGTCTCTATACCATCTTCTCCAAAGGGTTTCAGCAAGAAATCATTGTTTGAATGCAAATTGAACTGACCTTCTGATCCATGGATCATTGTTTCTGTGAATCTTACTGATGAACTTAGATCTTGAGGATTTAGAGCTGTGTGGCTTAAAGAAGATGACCTTTTCCAACAAAACATGTAAAATAGCTCTCTAGCTGGACTACTGTAATCACTCTCAACATCTCTGTCTGTGAACCTCTTCTTCCACCATAACAAGTAATAAAGCTCAGCAACAAGAGCCAAGAAAAGGCAACCAAAGATCACACTCAAACCAAGTCCTACACTACTCAGAGATTTCATCTTCCTCGCAATTACATCAGATATTACTTCACAAAACACAAACAGAAATTCCCATTTCACAAAGGCAAAACAAAACCAACAACCCCTTCAAATTGTTCCTTGGAGGGGAATATACTTCCACAAGCAAAAGTAAAGAAAGTGAAGGGAAAGGCTTACAGACAAGCTCTAAAAGGAAAGTAGCCTCAAAATCCTCCCACTTCCCAGGATGTGCAGTTCAGCAGCAAATAAGCATATGATGAAATTTGACCACAAATTACATGAAACGCAGTGCTACATCATCAAAAAGAAAGAAGAAAAGCTTCAAGATTATCCAACTTTATATACCAATGACAGAAGCAGAACTCCCACTACATTAAAATAAAAAATAAAAAAAACCCATTTTGTTTCTCTGAGAATCACACACTTCAATCATGAAACATGATTACAATCTTCATCTTTTTTGCCTTTTAAACCCAAGAATCTATTAAACATACCCACCAGAGTTGAGCTGAGAATGGCATAGCTTAGCCAGAAATAAACTTTCACATTGTGAAACCCCACAAGTTTGCAGTGCACCCAAAAAGGACAATTGCATAGTAGGAGCAAAAAGATTCCGCAAACTGTAAAACCACTATTGTCTGTTTTGAGCTGGGCAAAAACAAGGAGCTGGAAAAAGGAAAAATCAGAGACGAATTGCAAGAGGGTTGGCAAATGCCGCACTTGTTTATGGTTGGGCGGATGCGGCCTTCGAGGGACTCTCACATGGGACCAGAAACATATGGAATTTGCTCTGCTCTCTCTTCCCTTTCTTCCTTTGGGAATACAAACACCATTCAAGCCCGCGCTTCGTTCAACTTAATTTTGGGCCTTTCAGCTCCCAATCTTATGGCCCAATCCCATCTAATCGGATTTTTTTTTAAGCACAAAAAAGCAGAAACAAAAACTAAAAGGAATGAATGTTGGTCTCCGATCCATATCTCAAAATGTTTTAGGATGTTCAGATAAATTATTATAATTTATGGTTATAATAGTTTGTGAGTTATAATAATTGTGAATAGTAAATACTAGTGAAGTCAGTTACTTTAAGTTATAATAGTCGGTGAGTCAAATAACGTAGACGGAGTTATAATAACTCAGTCCACCCAACTTCAAGTTGGTGTCTCAAACGCTCCCTTAAGATCTTCGTGTGTCAGACTAGTTCATGAGAGCACAAAATTACAGTTTCGGTTAATGAGAACGAAGTCGTGAATCTGACCACTCCTTTAAATGGATAAGATGTCATCAACATAAACTTGTATTTAATTCCTAATTTGATCCCGCCGAGTCAGGAGTTTCCAAAGTATTGACGAATCTGTTTTTGCCCATAATCGGATATAACTCTAACGTTCAATTACAAGTTTAGTACTCATACTCTCAAGTTTGTGTTTAATAGGTCTCTAAATTTTCAATTTTGTTTATGATAGGTTCTTATACTTTAAAAATATCTCAAACGCTCTTGAACTTTCAATTTTGTGTTTGTTCCCGACATATTAAAAAAAAATGATCTACTAGATTTAAAATGAAATTTTATTTTTAATAGATCCCAAAACTTTCATTTTTGTGTCTACTAAACGTGTTAATTAAAAAAAAATGATCGAATAGGTCAAATATCTATTAGATTCAAAATAAAAGATTCAGGAACCTATTTGACATAAACTTAAAAGTTTAAGAACCTTTAAACACCTTTTAGAGTTTATGGATCAGGTAGATAGACATGCACACACTTAAAAGTTTTTGTATTGGACATTTTTTAAAGTTTATTGATCAAATAGACACAAATCTTAAAGTTTGGAGACTAAACTTGTAATTTAACCTAACCCAAAAGATTATTAAGGATATGTTAGACAATCTGGATTATTTTTTTATTTTTCCAAATTCACTTAGTCGAGCGTATATTTGTTTTGTATGCAATCTAGTTATTTATGAAAACGGTTTCCAAATTCTATGATCCAGAAAGTGGATATTAGAAAACCAACATTTTTGTAAGTGTATCAAAAATTTGAATTTAAAATTTTAAAATGCAGAATTATACAATAATAATAATAATAATAATAAATAATAATAATATTAATAATAATATAGTATTTCATGTTATCAACCTAATTCATTTTTGTTAAATTTAAACATGTATAATAATCTAAGGGAGAAATCAATTTATACCCCTAAACTTTGATGGTTATATCAATTAAAACCCTAAACTAACAATCATATCAATTTAAATCTTGAACTTTTATAAGTGTATCAATTTACACTTTTTGTTAGATTTTATTTGAGAAAAAAATAATTTAAACGAGTGAAGACTTATAATTTTAACAATTAAACCTCTAAACTTTCATAATTGAATCAATTGTATGAAAGTTTAGGAGTTTAATTAATAAATTTAAAGTCTCCACATATATGAAAACTAACATTTTTCTAACCGGTGGTGTAAATTGACACACTTATGAAAGTTCAGGGTTTAAATTGATACAATTGAAAGTTTAGGATTTTAATTGATACAACCCTAAAAGTTTAGGGATAAATTATTTTTTGCCCTATAATCTATTATAAATGATATGATATTATAAAATAAAAACTATACAAAATTTATAACATAAAATATGTTCATAAATTAATTAATAATAGTTTATATTCAACGTAATATTTAGTGGGTAACTACAAAAAAAAAAGTTTTATAGTTTATAAAAATCTTATCAAACACAATTTCAAAAATTAATTAAATTGAATCTGCTACCAAATACATATCTGAAAATATGAAATACAACCATAACATTGAATCTTTTATTTTTAAATTTATGTTTTCAGATCATCAACTAAACATGTCCTAATTTTTCGTCTTTTGCATATTTACACATGTTTAAGAGTTCAACATCAACATAGAGAGAGCAACATTTTCATTGTATTGTAAAAATTGGATGAAATATGAAAAATAATCAACAAAATATCATTGATGTAGATATAAATATTAATACTAAGAAGTTTAATCTTTTTTAAATATTAAATTGCTTTGCGAGTCAAAAAAATAAATAAATAAATTAATTAATTAATTAAATTGCTTTGTTAATTTAAATACATTTTTATAATTTTATTTATTTATATAATTTCAAACTTCATAATCTAATTAGAAATCAAACTTAAACTTAGAAATCAAACTTAAAACCCAACATGTTATTTTGGAAACTTCAAATATTAAATAGTAATTAAATTCAATTTTCAATAAATTAAAATGTTAGTTTTGAAAACGAAGGACAAAAAAATATGTTTTATCTTTAAAAATATTTAGTTAATAATTTTATATTAATTATAGTTGGGATTGAATCTATTAACTTGCATCTTTTTAAAAGAAAAAAAAAAGTGAAATTCAAACTTGGAAATCCTAGAAGCTATTCAACCTAACATTCAAGATTCTTGCAAAATCAACACATTCAATTCCCATAGGGAGAAATGCTGCACTTTTAAACAAGTTAATTTGTAATCTTCCCTCTATAAAGTCTATACAAAACACCAAAATCATTATCATACCACGTTAACATGATAGTTCATCAAATCGAACATAGTTTAATTGACATAAAAACGTATCTTCGATCATGAAGTCAAAAGTTCAAATTTTCCACCTCTAATGTTGAACTCAAAAAAAAAAAAAAACATGAATAGTTCATAATCGTCATGTGCCAAACTTATTATTATATTTACATTTTAACTGATCGAGAGGTTTGAGGTTCAAATTCTGGTCTCATCCCATATGTTATGAAAAAATAAAAATAAAACTCATTCTCTGGTAGACCGGACGTGCACGACAATCCCAGAACCGGGCTGCGTCTCAAACTGCAGCCTGTCATGAAACGACGTCGGAGTAGCATCAGTACGACACATCGGACAGCTCGAGTGAGAGTAAAGCCACATGTCGATACATGGCACGTGATACGAATGCATACACTCCGGCAGCGTCCTTATTTCCTCCCCCTCTTCGAATTCGCTCAAACAGATCGCGCACGTGCCATCGCCATCGCCGTCGCGGCTGCAGTCCACCTCCATTCGCCTCTCATACTTGTGTGCCGGAATCAAGTGAACCACCGAATTCTCGGTGCTCCGCGGCGTCTCCGTCAGCGGCAGGGAGTGTAGGTCGTTCGCCGGCGTTTGGTCACCGGCGGTGAGGGGGCGGCGGTCACACCAGCAAGCCATGATGCAGTGGTAAATGGCGACGACGGCGCCGGCAGAGCCGACGGCGATGAGGAAAATGTTGAGTTTTTGGCTGTAAACGTTGGCGTCGTTGGTTGACATAGCGGACGGTGACGCAGAATTAGGGGAATTAATGGTTAATTAAGTTGAATTATTGTTGTGTTGAAGTGATGATTTCAAAGCTAAAAGAAACTTCCAAAACACCTGCATTGCAATGGCGTTGTTTGTTAAGAATCAGAATCGGCATCTTCGCGAAAATTACAAAGCGCTACTCCTTTACATTAAACCTTTGGGGGATTAATGTTTGGCCCAAAAGAGGGTATTAGGCCTCTTACCATGGGAAAAAAAATTTAGGCATAACTAATTTTAATTAGCATTTTAAAAAAAATGTCAAATATGTTTTTTATTTTAAAAAAATAACTAAATAATATATTCTAAAATGATGTTCCGAGCCTAGCTCAATTGCAGAAAATTGTGCTCTTCACTAAAAAGTCATGAGTTCAACATTTATTAAATATTTTTCCAAAAAAAAAAATGATGTGCTAAAATTTGATTAGAATTTTGGTTTTTTTTTTACTTTCTTTCCAAAATGGATCCTTTAGAACATATATTTAGAAGAATTTTTCAAAAAAATATTTATAAAATATTGAATACATTCCATACATATTAAATACAAAATTGAAAATTAATTAATTTATTAGATACTTTAAAGTTTTGGGACCTATTAGACATAAATTTAAAAGATTAAATGATCTATTATATATAAACCTAAAAGTTTGTGGACTAAAGTTGTAATTTTACATTAGATTTTGAAGGTTGTGTTTATTCCTATGCTAAAAAATCAGGTTTATGAAATTTCAATTTTATGAATAAGACTATGTTTGGTAACAATTTGATTTTTTTGTTTTGGAAAATTAAGCCAAACAATATTTCTACCTCTGAGATCCTTTGTTTTGTTATCTACCTTTTGGAGGTGTTTTCAAAATCTAAGTTAAATTTTTTTTAAAAAAAGAGTAGTTTTTGAAATTCAACAAAGAATTATAATGACTCTTTAAGAAAGATGAAAATCACGGTAAATAATAGTGAGAAAACAAGCACAATTTTCAAAAACCAAATAATTATCAAATCAAATTTACATGTTATGTTTATTTAATGTTTATTTATTTTTATCTATTCTTTAAAGCAACAAAATAATTTTGAACAGAATATCTCCCATTATCAAATAAATATATATATATATATATATATATATATATATATATATATATTTTTGTTATGACTCAATTTTATGAATTCTAAGATTATTTTTTATTTTTTAATTAATGTAGGTATATTTTACAAACTTTTTAAAGAAAAAAACAACAATAGGATAGTCTTACCTGACCCATATGTCAAATACTTATTTCTCCGCCTCCACCCGAAAAATCAGTATATTTTCAAAGTCTTCCTTTTTCCTTTCTTTTCAACTCATTTCTATCTAATCTTTTTTTTTAGTTATTTTAGCTAATTTTTTCTATAATTTTTTATATTTTCATTGTTAAAGACTTATTTCAAAAAAAAAATTAAGAATGTGATTTTTGCTTTTTATTTTATGTATCTTCACAAATTTCTTTGAATAAAACAAAAATAATTTTTACCACAATACTTAACGTTCTTTTTTCAATATCACTTACATTAATTATTCATTTTAATCGGATAATTTTGAAATAAAAGAGAGTCGTACAATAGTGTGTTAAAATATTATCTGTGTGAATTTGAAAGATTTTAATTCATTAATTTAAACGGGTCCAAATAGACTGATGTTTTATTTCTCCATGGTTACAACGTTTTGAATTTCATTTTTTGGTCCTTTTAAAAATGGAACAAACATTAATAGTAATTAGTCTGAGGAGTTGATATTTTTTTTTATCAAAGTTCAACAAGTCTATGGGCGAAACATGGAGTTAACTTCTCCTCCCAACTCATTTTTTAAGGACTCATCGGGCCAAACACCCTTTTTTTTAACAACATGTGAGGAGGGGGAATCGAACTTGAAGCTTCTTGTTCATAGTTCATACATTATGTTGATCGAGCTATGCTCATGTTGGCGGCCAAACACCCTCTTAAAGTTCATGAATATGTTAAAAAAATTTTAGAGTACATACTATGAAAAATGTTTCGACTATGAAAAACATTTAAAAAATGTCTCCAACGTTAACAACACACAGACTTTCGATGTGGATGATTAACTTCTAACTTGTACTTATGTGACATGTAAAAATGAAAATGTGGATATGTGAGGTGTTAAAAAAATCAATGTATACCTATGATCTATTCTCCACAGATTTTTCCCTAGTTTTATTTTTATTCCGTGGTCCAATTTTGAATTGATAAAATACGATTTCCATGATTTTTTAACATCTTAGGCGTGTACGTATTTTTTTTATTTTTTCTATCTCACACAAGTACAAGTTAAAATTTAACCGTTCACATTAGATTTTTTTGTGCGTTGTTAACGTTGATGAAATTTTTAAACGTCTTTCACAGTTCATAGATGTTTTTGAAAATTTTGAAAGTTCAACGTTATTTTTTAAAACAAAACCCATATTTCAAAGATAGTTTTGATAGTTTAGCCTAAGATTTATTGTTATTGTATTATTTTGCAACAAATAAAAAAAAAAAAAAGGAAGCAAATCACTTATGCTCCATTGGGCAGATTTGGATAGAAATGATTTCAAATTCTATAATTTTAAAGGATGAAAATGATTTAAGATTCCTATTTGCCTTTGAAACTAAAATGATTTGAAATCACTAAAATTAAATTTTCTGGTTCGATGTTGACGAAATCAAATGATTTGAAATCACTAAAATTAAATTTTCTGGTTCGATGTTGACGAAAAATAAAAAGAGAAAGTATAACATTTTTAGGTTATGCTCCTATAATTTTACTGGATCTCAATTATATATTATATTTGTTATTTCTCTAAGTTTAAAAAAAAAAAGAACTAATCTTAATTTATTTTGTTAAAATAAATAATCAAAAGTATTTTTTAATATTTTTTTTTTGTATTTTTTAATTTATTCTTCAACCAATACAACCAAAAAAAAAAAAATGCATTAGAATTTAGGGGATAAGAAACAATAAACATATTATTTTCATATGAACAAATAAAAATAAAAAGTGTAAGGAAATGAACAAAGCAAAAAAAGAAAAAACCCACTCATAATTTGATTGGCTATAAAAAAAAAAAAACTAGTTGAAATAGAAAAGCTATATTGAAAAGTATGAACTGATGTAAAGATGCACAAATTTAAAAAGAAAGAAAGAGACATATTTATAGGGTAAAATTGAAAAACCTATTTTTTTAAGTTTGAAATTCGCCAAATCTATTACACGAATAATATAGTCAGAGCAGATCCTCCTCCTCCTCTAGTCGATGCTCGGGTCGTTACGAGGTCCATTAGCAAGTATTGGGAGGAGCTCCAAGAGTTTGTTAGAGGGAATGATCCAAATGCGAGATTAGAGAGTCGTGTGAGTCAGATCGAGTGGGAGCCGTCGCCGCCAGGCTGTTGGAAGCTGAACATTGATGCCTCCTAGATGGAGGGAAGGAACATGGGCGCCATCGGTTGGGTGATTCGTGACTCCCGGGGATCTCCTATTTGTGTCGGTTTAAAAATCTTCCATTGGAAGTGACCCATCAAGGCTTTAGAAGGCGAGACTATTCTCGTCGAGTTGAAATCGGTCAGTCGCTGCGAGTTGTCGGAGTTCTGTCACCTTTTTATTGAGTCTGACTCGGTGGAGGTTGTCGAAACTTTGAAGTGCTCGAGAGTTGACCTTACGGAGATCAAAAACATCCTTGAAGGTATTTCGGTTGAAGTCTCTAAGGTTGGTCGTGTGTCTTTTGCCCATTGTAATGGAGCTTGTAATTTTGCCGCTCATGTTTAGCGCGAGCTGCGCTTGAGAACTCTTTTAGTTTGCCTTGTTCTTCTTTTTCGGTTAAAGGAGAAGAAATTTTCTTTTGGTGTTCGAATTTTCCGAACTAGGTTGCCTCTGCTCTCTTTGAGGCCGGTTGTGGTTTGGATGTTGGTTTCTAATGAAGTTTTTCTTTTTTTTTTTAAAAAAAAAAAAAAATCCGCCAAATCTGACCTATTTAGAAAGAAAATTATTTTTAGAAAAAAAAAAGATTATTTTTGTGCTATCCAGTAAAAGGAAATGATTTGAAATCTTCCCAAATTTGGAGGTTTGAAAGGTTAGTGCATGTTTGTGATTGATTTTAATTTTTTTTGAACAATGATTTTAAAATAATTAAGATTATTTTTGTCAGATTAAAAAACACTTTTTTTTTTTTTTTTTTTTGCAAAGTTGTTTAATTAATGCGGGTAGGTGATTGAACCTTGATCTCTCCGACAAAGGCACAACTTCATGTCAATTGACCTAAGCTCGATTTGACTCAAAATATATTTTTAATTCTTCAAAATCAATTTTAGGTTTGATATCAAAATTATTTTGAGTTGATTAAAAAAAAAAAGCAGTTATTTGTTGATATTCCTAAAAAAAAACCACTTTAATCAAATAATCCTTTAATTTTAGAAACTATTGATTTCAGGACAAAAACAAAATAAGTAGTACGGAAGTTTGACTAGAAAATATCAATATACCTGGCAGTGGCATTAATGTAATTCAGTAGTTGGACCATGGACATCCATGTAATACCACAAACGCAAAACAATGACGGCCGTGCTTCAGTCCGCTTTCTTGATTGCGTATTCTCGTCTCCAAACAACCCCCTCATTCAACTGCGGTCCGGCGGGAGGATGGAATTTGCCGACGAGCTCACGGCCGGAGCCACCGCCTCCAATTCTAACCGCCTCAAGCCCTCCGATTCCAGAGACTGCGGCGAGCTCTCATCTTCCGACAACGATACCGAAGATGTATCTTCTTCCTCCTACTCTTCTCTTGTTTCGCTTTCCATTTTTTAAAATTTCTTGCATCTCATTTCGTCTTCTCTGTTTTCAATCCTCTCGAACTCAAAGCATTTAGAGCCGATTTCTTTCTAGCTATGGTTTTATGGAATCGGTGGCTTCCTGAGCTAGATACGTCTCTCAAGTGGAGCTCCATGCGTGTGTTTAGATCAATTCTTATTTGTTTATTTTGTTCATCGGAGTGGAAACTAGCGAGAAACTATCTACTTGGAAGAAGTTTACCGATTTCCATTTTCAAACATTTATATCGTTGCAGTAGATTTTATGATGCTCTATAACGGCAGGGTTTAAATTTTGTAGAGTTGAGTGTATGTGTACCTTTTCCCCTTCGATGTACGTTCTAGTTAATGTTCACTTAATTATGATTCAAAATTGTTGGCATTTGTGAATAATTGTTATTTCTGGAAATCGGAATCGGTATCTTCTTCGTTTTGAGAATTGTATTTGCCAATATTCAAAAGGTTCTGCTGTAGGAATCATACACTCATACATTTTCAGTCTAGTACGACTTACGAATAACATTTACTCCAGGTACATCCTGTTTTTTCTAACATGCTTGCTTCACTCGCACCACCAGTATCTCCCATTCTTCCTCTGCAAAGTAAATGTAATGTAGCAATTCAGGCTGGTAAGTATTTCTGGGCTTTATTGAAGAGCAATTAGTTTTTTTTTATTATCTCTATGCGCAAGTTCATAATACTCGAATTATTCGTAACTTGAACTGATCTTAACCTTCTTGCCACCAATTTTTTTGTTATGCTACCTGTCCTTCACACTTGCAATGTAATTTTGTTGATTGTGATTGTAGTGCTGAGACATATTGTATGAAGTTAAGGATACCTGAATGCCTGCGTATGTGTGGCAAGTATTATGAATTCAAGTGTGCATGGTTTGTAAAATACACTTCAGTCTTCGGTGTTCAGTCAGCTAAATTAGTAGTGTATATGTGACTTTACCCTTGGGAGCATGGGTCCTGCAACTCCCACTATCTTTGAGCTTGCTTTAGGAAATGGACACCATTGCTCTGCCACTTTCTAACTGTAATACTTAATATCGGAGCTGCACTTAAGGTTAGAATGTTTCGGATGGTCCAGATTCTCCATTCCAATTCCCACCGTATGCCATGAATTAACATGTATGTTAATTCACTTTTTAAGTAAATTCTGATGAAACGTTGAACTCTGTTGACATTTGCACCCAAACTGGTGCATACGAAAATGGAGAGAAGTGTCTTTATTGTTGTTTTTTTCTTTTTTCTTTTATGAACTGAATTATACAAAGAGGAAAAAAACCTTACTTGAAAAGATCTGTTCTATTGGTTGTACAACTGCGTCCTTGAGTTCTTAAAGGGCCTTTGACGAGGAGAAAGCTTCCTTCATTAACTTTTAAATTATTGGCCAAAAACTTATCTGCTATAGGCCTGTAAATGTTCCCACCATGTAGAATCACATTCTTTGAGTAGTCTGTATGCCACCAACGAAACCATCCTTTCAGGAATTTCAGCATATTCAAAGAGATATTCAATATTCTTCAACCAGCTGAGCATATCTTTCATGTTTATTCTTCCATTGAAAACCATTAACAAATTATACTTTTGCATAGTATTTTAGTGGCTTGCTATAATATAGTGTCACATATAATTGCCCCAATTCATTGTAGATATGGATGATAAATTGGAGACAATACAAAATATATGTCAGAAAATTGTGGACACCACAAACTTGTACTCATTTTCTAAATTGGATGACCAGCAAGTATATTCTCTTATGAGGCTGAGGGAAATTTCTCATCGGGTTATTAATGACCGAGATTCAAGGGTAAGTGAAAATGCTCAGGTGAAACTAACTGTTCTGCTTTTAGGACAGGGAGATGCGATGTTTAATTTAAAGCATGTTTAATGTGTTTCAGGTGTCAAAAAATGATGTGATTAGTGCCATGTGCTTTTACATCAACAGGATGGTAAGTTTTGCATTGTCAATCACCTTAATGTAGATCCTTATTAAACATTCATGGATTGACAGAACATTATACAGGCAGGTAAGTGCAAGGATATTGTTGACATTTTGAATAGGATGTCTCATAAAGACTTGGACGACCAGCAAGTGCAACAGCTAATGAGACTGAAAGAGCTTCTATGTGGGATTGTTGATGGAGCTAAAGATGTGGAAACTGAACCTTCCCATATTGTTGAACAGGTAGGAGCTATAAGAAGCAAAACTTTCTTGTGTAATACTTCTTTCCAAATCAATTCTATATTAATTATAAAGATTCAAATTACATTAATAGGGCATAGCAAGTGATATGTGGACAACAGAGAGTCTGGAGGTTGAGCCAATTGACTCCAGCAATGACGATGTACTGCTTGGAGAGACACAAATTGTGATGGTTGAAGATGAACAGGCAGTGGCTGAAGCTACGCTCGAGAGTCAATTTTGTGATCTGTCACATGTTAAGCACTCTGTTACTTGGCCACCAAATGGTAGCTTAACCATAGAGTGGGTTGTAGAGATGATGAACACACTTGAGCAGTCTTCAAGAAACTACTCGCCTGCAGTGTTTCAACTTGTCATGCCAGTTTCTGTGGTAGATGCAATACTAGATGCAGCTGCAAGTATCCTTCACAAGGAACCAAACTGTGTGGAAATTGACTGCCATGGAGAAGTTTCAAAAGTCGTTATAGTTGGTGACATTCATGGTCATTATCATGACTTACTTCATCTCTTCGAACTTGCTAACTTACCATCTAAGAGCCAGTATTACGTTTTTAATGGTAATTATGTGGACAGAGGAGCGTGGGGACTGGAGGTGTTTTTGGTCTTATTGGCGTGGAAGGTAAGAAGAAGTTGCTTTACTTGTTAGTGAATGTATAGAAGGCCAAAAGGGGCAAACAAGCATGCTTAACAATAACATTAATTAAATCTGAATGAATCTATCTGTGCTAATTTTTTTCTTGTCATGAAGAGAACTTTCAGTTAGAACTTAGAAGTATAACTTATAACTACTGATGTATATTGCCGTTATGTAGATCATACACAATTTTGAATCTGGCTCATTGTTCACTGCATTTTCTCTTATTATCTTCACGAAACTGCACCCTTGAATGTGGTGCAGAAAAAAAATGGTGTGCTATGAGCAGTAATTGGATGTTTAGGATTTAGAGAAGGTAGCTTTAATACATTATTTTAGTTCTGGAAAATGCACATCTATTTAACCCCTTAATGCCTCATTTATTATTGAGGTTCACAAAACAGATCTTGATGCCTGATAGAGTATATCTACTCCGTGGAAATCATGAAACCAGAATATGTACATCATCCTACGGTTTTGAGAAAGAAGTAAGGACAAAATATTGCGAGCAAGGTGAAAAAGTATATCACAGGTGCTTGGAAACATTTAAGGAACTTCCTTTGGCTGCAATTATTGCTGGAAAAGTATATACAACCCATGGAGGGTTATTTCGTAAGCCATGCAATCCTGATGTGCAGAATTACAAGGAAAGGAAGACACGTGAGCTGGAGATTGGATCCTTACAAGACTTATCTGAGCTCGAAAGGTTTTTTGTTGATATTCCAACTAAAGATGAAGATCCAAATATAATTTTGGCTGATGTATTGTGGTCGGATCCTTCTAAAGTTGATGGTTTAAGGAAAAACCAAGCCAGAGGTGCAGGTTTATTATGGGGTCCTGATTCTACTGAAGCATTCTTAAAGCTGTCAAATTTAAAGGTTATACTCAAACTTGTGGCTTAATGAGCATGTTTGTTTGTGAAAAACCTGTCACATGGCATTTTATGGTAAATTCAGGCCACTTTATCTTGGAAATTTTATAGGTTCTATGAGTTGATTTTGAGTATGCAGATCACAAATGATTTCTTCTTTATCCTTTCTTCCTCTCCTCATTTACATGTACGCATGTGTAATTTTTTTTTTATTATTATCAAGAAACAGAAACCATTTATATGATGAAATTGGCGCATATGTGTAATTATAAAAGTTCTGAAAACATGTATACCAATTCTTTTTTACATCTTGGTTCAAAGGATCTCCTTTTTAGTTTCATTCTCAGAAATAGAAAGAGCTGAGCTTTGTTCCTCGTGAGTTGTGCTTGAGAACCAACTTAGGAGTCATGACATCGAGCTGACATGTTTGTTTGTCTGTTTTTTCTTGTAAATGTTGTAGTTGATCATTAGATCACATGAAGGCCCAGATTCAAGGGACGGTAAAATTGATTTTGATGATATGATAATGGGTTATAGCACAGATCACGACAGAGAATCAGGGAAATTATATACGCTATTTAGCGCTCCGGATTTCCCACAGGTATCCACTCCTTGCTTCCTGTTGCTATCATTTATCTTATCATGAAATCATATTTAACATAAGTCTACTGAACAAGGAAAACATATAATTATATAAGGTAGTCATAATAATGTATGGCTATGCCTTGATGTCTGCATGTGAATCTTATGTTGAATACGTTCTTAATTTTCTTTTTGTTGAGGAAAACTTTGTTAATCTGCCTGCGGATGTGTGCCTTATCGTATTTCAAACAAGTGTCTGTTAGCTCTTCAAGGTATGTATTAAATGTACTGTATTCCAAAGGGCCGGGCTGTTCTTCAGGAATCCGCAAGTATCCAAAATTTATTTGTATTGTAATAACATAAATTTATTTGTATTGTAATAACATAAACTACGTGACATTATCTTTCCTTCTCATTTTTTTATTTCATACTATACATAATTTGAAAGAAGTTAACGTATTAGTTAACCATACGATTGGTATATCAATATATTTATATAATTATATTTTTATGCAAAATACATTTAGATTAAATTCTATAATATATCATTTACCTTTAATGGAAAATGAAATAAAAGTAGAATTTAGGCGAAGGATAAATTCATATATACAATTCAAATTTAATTGGGTTAAGTTGGCATATCAGTAGATTTGTACTAATTAATTACTTTAGATCAAAATTAATATAATTAAATATGAAAAATTTATGATAAAATATTAATTTAAAATAAACTTTTTAACATACAAATTGAATTAAGCATCTGGTATAACAAAGATTTTTCTGGAATTTTCCAAAAGAAGAAAAATAAGATATTTTTGGAATCATGTGTAATTATAATGTGAATCTTTACAAAAAAATCTCATGACCTTTCCTGAACAAGATTTGTTCTATAGAACCTTTGTGTCCTTGAGTTTTAAAAAATCCCAAAAATCCCAAAATAGTTATCAACCTATCAATGAAATACTTGTTTCTTCTTCCTATATGTAGTATCCTCAAAAGATGTTCTTATAGAAATGAACGTGGTAGTCATCCAAGGATGTCATATATCTTATTCTCTAGCATGTGGTTGTTAGAAATTTTTAGCATGAAATTACGGTCTCTTGACGATTATTAATGATTGGGAGGCTCTTATCATTAATTATTTCTCTTTCAATGAAGTTTCTGTAACGATGAATAGCTTTCAATGAAGCTTCTTGAGTTTCTTATTTTTAAAAAAATAACATTTAGGCCCTGTTGACAACCCTAGTATTTTTGTTTTTGAAAATTGTGATTGTAAAAAGTTTTCAACTTTCTTATTGAATTCTTGGCCAACTTTAAAAAACAATTTAAAAATTATCTTTTTGAGTTTTCAAAACTTGGCTTAGATTTTGAAAATATTTGAAAAAGTCATAACAAATCAAAGAAACTCATAGGTAGAAGTAGTGTTTATAAGCTTAATTTTCAAAAACCAAAACCAAAAATCAAAATGGTTATCAAACAGGACATTAAATTTTCAACTAACAAATAGGCTCTAATGTTTATGGTTATAGTTGGGTGGTAATGGCAAAACAACTATGGATCCATCTTTTGCTCCTTATGTACTGAATTCAAAGACAATTCATTCTCATCATACGAGACTGTTTTCTTTGAAAAATTGTACATTCCTTACAGCTACTATTCCTTTTCCCATCATCTTTGTGCATCTGATATGGTGATATATTTGCATTTCTAAGTTGTGGGCTCATACTTTTCTTTGCATGACAGAATAAGTTTTTGTGTTGCAACACTGGCTCCTGCCTTTGATATGAACTAAAACTTCTGATAAATTCTCCCTTCTGGATGTTATGCAGTTTGGTCGGAAGAGCTACAATAATGAGGGAGCATATGCTACTTTGAAGTATCCGGATTTCGAAACTCCATCCTTCCATACATTTAAAGTTGTAGATAAACCGAAGGTAGATGCATTCTCGTTCGTGAGGGAACATTTCAAATTTGATTGTTTAAGACCAGAAAAGATGAACGAAAGAGATTTGTATAAAATTTCACTGATTGGAATCATAGGTTCATGGACTTCAAAATACTATACTGCATGCTAGGGCAAGGGTAATATTGATCCTTCTAGATTCTTTTAGGATACTTGTCCGATCACTGGTTGGAATTGAATTTTTCTAGATCAATTTTCAAATTTATATTTGATCCAGCGTTTCTAATTCAATTGCTTGGTTTTGCTCCACAGATAGACGTTTGCTATTTTGGTTGTGAAGGACATGATGTAGATTTAGACTTGACATTAATGGTAAGTCAGCATTATATTATTCAGAATATAAAGCCAAATTCACTATATAACCTGAGAGCTATGTTACATACTCATACATGACACTTGACACATGCATATCACAGTGCACATGATACCGTGTTTTGTTGATGAATGTAGAGATGCAGATATAGGGAGATAAATAGATTGCATACGGATTTGAGTTATTCTTTGAATTGCTAATGAAATACTGTGGTTGTTCTATAGAACGAAATTTATATCTGTTTGTCTTGCACGTGCCGTATACCAACAACCACCATTGTTGATGCACTATTTCAAGCACTTAAACAATTTATCTGCTTAAAAGTTCATTTGGACGGCATCCTCATCCAATTATTGACGCCTCCATAAGTACTTTCCCCATTAAATTGCTGGATTTGAAACATTATGGAATACAAATCTAATTCCCCAGAATGTCAACTCGAACTGACTGGCAAGTCAAACTTCATAAGCTAATATCAATTTTTTTATGCCTTGGCAAAAGTTGGGTTTTGGTCTGAATATGCTTATGCATACGTGGAAAGATCAGGTCATTCTCTATATTCATTACTGAACTTGACCAGGGGATTTAGAAGATCCATTGTGACAATTCTTCAGCACGTTATTAATAAATTTTTTAAGCCAACTTGAGTTACGCTCAACTGTTAAAATATATATCCTCTATGAAGGTCAAATCTCTGAAACTCAAAATATATATATACTTTGAAGGTCATGATGGTCGATGTAGAATTAAAATTACTTTTTGAAAGTGGTGATTTTGGAGCTAAAATGCTTTTGAAAATCAGGGTCCAAATCCCACTAGTCCCTTCACTACTTGCTATAGTATTTAAAACAATGTCTCCATTATAAGCTTCCCATCACTTATGTTGTTTTTCTGGTGTCTCTTATAGGCTCTGGCTGATACCGTCTCTTCTAAAAACTCTAGTCCTATTGAGATTCATTCTGGGGTTGATTTTGAGGCATTAGGCATATTAAACCCACCTTCTTGGAGCATTACATTGACAGATGATGCTACAGGTACCCAGAATGTTCAAATTCCGAAGGCTCCCGTGGTAGAAGGGCTGCCTTTGCCGCCAAGCATAGAGGTGATTGTTTCTCCTAACCATCATTTTATTATCGTAATTTGTAATCTACTCAGATCTAAAGCAAGATATTTCCATTTACAAATGCAGGAGCCTCATAAGGCTGCTTATGAATACTTCTTGGAGCTCATTGCAGGGTTGAAATTTATGCTTCAAACCGCGGTTAGTGAATCAGATAGCCTTATTCTGTTTTGTTTTTTTTTTTTCAGTTTAACAAACTAATGATGATCGTTAGCAGGAAAATAAGAACAAGTTACTCATTCCTCATCGGAAGAGGAAGAAATGCAACTAGAATTGTGAAGAAATTGAAGTTTTGTCATTCGAAAAATCTGGTGATCTATCTTTTTATCTACCAATTCATTCTTTGAACATTTCATTTCCAGACATCCTAATTTTGGATAGAAGTAGAGGCTTCCATCTAATCTAACAAGAATAAACTTATCTTCCACAGGTTCGATGGGAATGAATTGACATAGAGAGGTGATTTAAGAGTTGCAGCTCCATTTATATATCCTCTCCACTCTCCTTTCTTGGCTCAGCTTTAGTGATGATTTTCCTTCATGTAGGGTTACGATGATCGAGATTAGATGAGATGATGTACTATTGGAGCTGAATGATCAATTCAATTCTTGATTCTTTCTAATATTTGTTGTAACACTTCATCTCAAAACTCAATTCATGATTCAATTCATCTCAAAGATTTTCCCTTCAACGTAACTCGATTCATGATGCCAAAAACAAAAATTAAAAAAAAATCATGATGCCCATCAGAAGTTACGTAACCCTGGTCTCGTTTTTACTGAAATGATATGTTTATGAGAAAACAAAACAGAACCTTTCACATTCTTGATGATACACATCACATTTAGACCCGAAAGGACATTCTTCGATCCCTTGGTGGCATGTCTCCGCCAATTGTGTTGACATAGGCTGGGACATTCTTCGCCTCAGCAATCTCCTAAATCTTTACGAGCACCATAGAATAGAACTAGAAGAAAAAGAAAAAAAAGTGTAGTGAAATTACGGAAGTAAACATTCCGAAAATGTAAGAATTTAGTTATTTCAAATCCCCATATTTAATCCTTGAGTCAATAATCGAAAACTCAAACCATAAGTAGTCATTAGTGCAAATATGTTCAAAATGAATAGTATCTGAAGAAAACAAATGAATTAGTCTCTCTTCCCCTTTAGCACCTCAACATGTTCCAAATTCTTCAGGGTTGATCTGATCATTCAACAATATAGAATTCATTTTCATTATAATAAAAGTAGGAACGTGCAATAGATGGAACAAAACCATGAAAACATTTTATAACTGGCAATGGATAAAAATTCATTCAAAATAAAACTCCAATCAGTCTGGGGGCAAAAATAACACCCAAAATATATTATCCATACAACAAAAAAAAAGAAACTAAAACCTCGAACTTGACGGAATAACAGACAAAAACAATCTAACAGCAAAATTAGTCGACTTCCTCGATCTTGGGGCCAGCACCACTGCTACCGGAGGGAGGGGGAACATCATCATCGTCCATACCGGCACCACCCATGCCCGGTCCACCAGCACCCTGGTACATCTTGGCAACAATTGGGTTGCAGATACTCTCAAGCTCCTTCATTTTGTCTTCAAACTCATCGGCCTCAGCAAGTTGGTTGTTGTCCAGCCACTGGACTGCCTGTTCAATGGCATCCTCAATTTTCTTCTTGTCTGCTGGGTCAAGTTTGGAGCTGAACTTCTCATCCCTCACGGTGTTCCTCATGTTGTAAGCATAGTTTTCCAAGGAATTTTTGGATTCAACCTTCTTCTTGTGCTCTTCATCGTCAGCCTTGTATTTCTCTGCTTCTTCAACCATCTTCTCGATCTCCTCCTTGGACAACCGTCCCTTGTCATTGGTAATTGTGATCTTGTTCTTCTGCCCTGTTGTTTTATCCTCAGCAGAAACGTTCAAAATGCCATTGGCATCGATGTCAAAGCAGACTGTGATCTGAGGAACACCTCTTGGAGCAGGAGGGATGCCAGAGAGCTCAAATTTTCCTAGCAAGTTGTTGTCACGCGTCCTTGCCCTCTCACCTTCATAGACTTGGATCAAAACACCAGGCTGGTTGTCGGAGTAAGTTGAGAAAACCTGTTCCTTCTTGGTGGGGATGGTGGTATTCCTTGGAATTAAGACAGTCATCACACCACCGGCTGTTTCAAGTCCAAGAGAAAGAGGGGTAACATCCAGAAGCAGAAGATCCTGAACCTTCTCGTTGCCCTCACCGCTAAGGATGGCGGCCTGGACAGCAGCTCCATAGGCAACAGCTTCATCAGGGTTGATACTCTTGCAAAGCTCTTTGCCATTGAAGAAATCTTGCAACAATTGCTGCACCTTTGGGATCCTAGTGGATCCACCAACAAGAACAACGTCATGGATGGTGCTTTTGTCCATCTTGGCATCTCTCAAACACTTCTCAACTGGTTCCATACACTTCCTGAAAAGATCCATATTGAGTTCCTCAAATCTAGCACGGGTAATGGTTGAATAGAAGTCAATTCCTTCATACAAAGAATCAATTTCGATTGTAGTTTGAGCTGTAGAGGATAGAGTCCTCTTGGCTCTCTCACAAGAAGTTCTCAACCTCCTAAGAGCCCTAGGGTTTCCACTAATGTCTTTCTTATTCTTCCTCTTGAACTCCTGCACGAAGTGGTTAACCAATCTGTTATCAAAATCCTCACCACCGAGATGAGTGTCTCCTGCAGTTGCCTTCACCTCAAAAATTCCTTCCTCGATTGTGAGCAATGAAACATCAAAAGTACCACCACCCAAATCAAAGATTAGAACATTCTTCTCGCCAACACTGGTGGCCTTCTTGTCAAGACCATAAGCAATGGCGGCAGCAGTTGGTTCGTTGATGATACGCATCACATTTAGACCAGAAATAACACCGGCATCCTTGGTGGCCTGCCTCTGTGAATCATTGAAGTAGGCTGGGACAGTGACTACGGCATTCTTCACTGTTGTTCCCAGATATGCCTCAGCAATCTCCTTCATCTTAATGAGAACCATAGAAGAGATCTCTTCTGCTGAAAACTGCTTCTCCTCACCCTTGTAGTCCACAACAATCATGGGTTTGTCACCAGGGCCGGCAACAACTTTGAATGGCCAGTGCTTAATATCACTCTGGACAGATGAATCGCTAAGTCTTCGGCCGATTAAACGCTTAGCATCTAAGATACATGAAAAGCTAATCAATTAACAGATCTACAGAACGCAAAACCAAAATAAAATAACGAGTTTTAAATATCCAAAACAATAAGTGAACTAGCTTCAAGATCCAGACGATAAGCAAATCAATTAACAGATCTACACCATGAGCATGCAACTATAAACATAAAGAGACAACTAAACTAGCTTCAAGATCCATGCAATTAAGTGAACTAGCTTCAAGATCCATGCAATTAAGTGAACTAACTTCAAGATCCATGCAATTAAGTGAACTAACTTCAAGATCCATGCAATTAAGTGAACATATCATACTCGCGACATATAGTATGGTTCGAAAAGCACAAGTAACATTGTCAAGAATTAGATCTGAGAAAAAGACCTAGATATCGTATCTAAACTCAACATAATCAATCAAGTACTATTTCAGAAAGTAAAAGAAAAAACATCCAAGAACAACATAAACCGACTACTGAATATATAGTTCGAAAAGCACAAGTAACATTGTCAAGAATTAGATCTGAGAAAAAGACCTAGATATCCGTATATAAAATCAAAATAATCAATCTAGTACTATTTCAGAAAGAACAACATCTGGAACTAATAAGAGAGAAGACTTACCGAAAACGGTGTTGATAGGGTTCATGGCGACCTGATTCTTGGCGGCATCGCCGATCAATCGCTCGCTGTCGGTGAAAGCAACATACGACGGCGTGGTCCGGTTGCCCTGGTCGTTGGCAATGATCTCAACTCGATCGTGCTGCCAGACTCCGACGCAAGAGTACGTGGTCCCGAGATCGATTCCGATCGCTGGACCTTCTCCTCTACCGGCCATAGTAGATCTTCAAGACGATGGCAAAAATAATGTAGGAAGAGAAATGAAAGGAAAAAATGGGATGGAGGCGGAGAACTGGCCGCTGGGATTTAGGGTTTGAGATTTAGAATGAATAGGAAGGGGAAGAGAAGAGTGGAATTTATATAGAAATTGTGAAGGGAAAAAAAGGTTCTAGAGAGTTCGAATGAAAAAAATAAATAAATTAATGGTTTAGACCTAATAGCGTATCAAAATTGGACGCTTACTTTTCTACTCTCTACTTGGTTCTAGATGCCTCTTTCTTTTTTTTTCCTTTTAATAATAATATTTTTTTAAAAACAAATTACAAGTTTAAATCCTTGTCTATTTCGTTGAAAAAACATCAAATAAAATAAAATGTTTAATATATCCATCAATTTTAACTTGGTCTTATTTTAAATTTTTAAAATTAAATAGTCTATTAATCATAAAATTAAATTTTAAATCGAATGAGAAATGAGATTCTAACCATCCGTAAATCTGGATTATGTTTATGTTTTCTGATTCGCGTATATGCATCTATTATGTAATTTGGATTTGATTTTATAAAACTGTTTGATCCGTAATTTTTATTTTTTTCGGTATCTAAATTCTGAATTTAAAATTTTAAAATATAAAATCATATTTAAAATGATAAAAAAAAAATTAATAAGTAAAGTATTTCAAGGTATTAACTCACCCAATTCATTTGGTTAAATTCAAATATGTATAATAATCTAATATAAATTATATGATGTTATGAAATACTAATTATATAAAATTTATAATATAAAATATGTTCATAAATTAATTAATAATAATTTATATTCAATCTAATATTTAGTTTATGACTACAACTAATTTTATGGTTTATAAAAAAAATTAAACACATTTAAAGAATCAATTAAATTGAGATCAAATTTAAACACATATCTGAAAACATGAAATATACCTATGTTTTCATTGAATTTCTTATTTTCAAATTTATGTTTTCAATTCCTCAACCAAACTGAATTTTATATTTCATAATTTTTTAAAAATATTTAACTGACAAATTACCTAGTACACACCAAATTTAAATGGGTTGAACACAAAACTTTATTATTTAAAGCTTAAAAACTAAATATAAAGAAGCATAAATATTTAGAGACCTAACAAATTAGAAGTTTATCGATTAGTCTTATAATCTAACCTATTTTATTTTTCCTAAAACAACAAAAATAGCAAAATTCTTGCGTTAGGATTTCTTTGTCGCACCTAGGGGTGTTCAAAAAACTCGCAACCCACGAAACTCAACCCAACTTTTCGGGTTGGGTTGGGTTTTTTTTTAATATGGGTTGGGTTGGGTTGCTATTTTGAAAAACTGAATTTTCGGGTTGGTTCGCGGGTTGAACCAAATTTGACTCGGTTCAACCCGAACCAACCCGAATTCAATATATTAAAAAAAAAAAAAATTATATATATAATGAATTCAATATATTTTTTAAAAAAAAAAATCATTCGGTGATTTTAAAAGAAAAAACAATGATTAATGATGATTTTGAAAAAAAAATCAAGGATTAAAGAATTTCATTAATGGTAATTTTGAAAGAAAAATAAGGATTAAAGAATTTCATTAACGGTATTTTTGAATTTAATTAAAAAAAAATCAATATGTATTAATTAAAAAAAAAAAAAAAAAAAAAAAAAAAAGAGGCCAATCCGTTAACCCAACCCAATCCGAAAATTGAAGGGTTGGGTTGAGTTGGGTTGACAGAAATGTTGGGTTGGGTTGAGTCGAAAATTCACCAACCCGAAATTTTCGGGTTGGGTTGAAAAACCCTCCAACCCAACCCATGTATACCCTAGGCACCTATATTTGTTTTCTTTTTTCATAATTAATGTTAAATATTGACTTAGTACATTTTATGACATCTTGTTGGGCATTTGGTCTAGTGGTATGATTCTCGCTTAGGGTGCGAGAGGTCCCGAGTTCAATTCTCGGAATGCCCCAAAGATTTCTTTTTATCTAATGCCATGCCTTTGTTATATTGAGTATTCATACTAAATGACCACACATGTGTGGAAGGGGTGAGGAAACCGAAGTCGGAGTCGTGAAAACAGTATCATAATAACGTTTTTTTTTTATTTATTTTTGGTTCTCTAATCAAGTATATTTCAATTGGGGTGTAAAGATCTTACTCCTTTGCACTTCGGCGAAATTATGCACCTTTAATTTTTTACCATCGTCTGTGTGAAGCCCATAAATCTGGTCTATTGAACAACGACATCGAGTAACACATAACCCTACATAACAAACCTAATAACAAAAGTGTCAACATTTTTAAATTTGGAGGTTAAAATATTTGAAACTTCAACTCAAATGTAACTAAACTAACCTAAATCCCCACCAAAGTGTATTTTTACTTTAATTTCAATTGTTTATTTTAACAATTTTCCAAAAACATGCATCCATTTTTATGAAGATACCTATGTTGAAGATCATTCAGAGGATATAGCCAATGAAATTTCTTTCAAATTTATCATAATTTTGTTTTTTACGACAAATTTATCATAATTACATCGTTTAATGTAATTAAATATCTTCAATTTTGAAAAATGTTAGAATACAAACAATATTTTACGTTGGTTAAAAATGATTATGAGTATATAAGGGAGACAATTATCGCAGCGGAGGCGATTTTGGACCGATGATACTCTAATTTCATCAATTTAACAAATAGAAAACATGTTCTTAAAGCGGATATAACGAAAAATAGAAAACATACCCTTGAAGTTCTACTTTTCTTCGCGTTCCGCCGGCCGAACCTCGTCACGAACTCTTCTGACCTCTTATCACGAACGTCCCGAGGACCACCCCAGGTAGTTCCGCTATCCTCGACGCCGAGCAACGGAGTGGTGGGGCTTCGATTAGAAGATAAACGAGAAGAAAAAAAAAAAAAAAAAAAAAAAAAAAAAACTTAGAGGCAGAGAGAGAAAAGGGTACAGAGGAACAAAAAAAAAAATAACAATTGAAATTTTTTTATAACTTTCGTATGCCCTTCTCAATTGCCTTTCCTTTGCACTTATCCTCTGCAAATCCTAGTGCAAAATGACCAACTTAATCCATATATATATATTACTACTTAATATATATATATATAATTATTAATTAAACTTTTTAATTAATAAATATTATTTAATTCAATATCAAATATTAATTAAATAATATGATTAAATCCGGTTTTCCGAAAACCGACTTTTTTCACATGAATAGGATTCACGTTTTAGGTCATTCTCATATTTAAATCATATTTAAATATGTCTATCCTCCTTCCATAAACTGAATTTGAACAATTCATTTTTTTTTTTCTTTTATTTTGTTGCACGGCGTTATCCGAGCTAACCGGGAGAACCTAAAGGACCTACAGATCATGAGCTCCAACGATACGAGATTATCCGGTCAAAACTCTTTCAACCGAACTAACCAACATTCGTTAACCCCGGAGACTCCACTATAGTCCGAGGGTTGCACTCTCCTCACTGTAGATATATTATGTCCTCTGATATAACCGTCATGGGCAAGTCGACCGTTCACAGGTTGTTTGTAATCACAGTTGGGTCATTTAAACTGTTTAACTCCTGCATTACGTCTTGTTCCTTAAGTACGATCAATTAACCTTCTCATCACATGAGAGTGTGAGCGCTCATTGTTCAAGCCCCGAAGTCAGCTATTAAGGGAACAACCTATCTACTAACCCTGAAGAGCAGGTTAGGAGTGAACTTCAATCTTGTTGTACTATGTCCCCAGCCACCTATTCGACTTTATCCCCAAGATGGTAGGCTTATTGAGTCGGCGCTTATGGGCCACTCTCACCCGTGCAAATCAAAGGATATTATCGAATAAGCAGGAGTTCATAGCGAGCTCAGGATTGAGATCGAGTTACCTAGGCCATCAATATGTATAAGTCGGTCTCATCAGTAAACGGAGTTATAAAGAGAGCGCGATTTAATACGCGGTTCGGTCTTATGCAAACTCTTTGCACATGACGCCCTCACTCTTTATAACTCCGTTTGCATCGTTTTGTACAATACAAAGTGAGCCGCATCCAATAGTGTTACCAGGATAAGGTACCCAGCCTTATCCGTATACTATAGACCATTTTGACTGACTACTTGAGCCTGATCCACAATCATATCATACATGAGGCTCAAGTACTCATATTCAGCCAAGGGTGTTGGTCATTGGTATAGGTTAACGTAAACACGTTTCACTCTATTCCAGTAAACTCTTTTACTGAATAAAACTAATAACTCTTTATTCTAAATAGAATATTTACAAACATAACAGTTTACAAACCACGAGTTTTAGGACATAAAACTCAACACTTCAATGGTATGAGACATCTTGGAGCTTTGTGGGTTGCTCAAGTGTAATTCAGATGGACATACTATATTTTTAATTATCTTATACTAAATTGACATCGGTTACAATTTTCTCCTTTAAAATCTAATTAGGACTTTATCACCAACAAATATGGAGTTCAATTTTTTTAATTTTTATTTTTCTTTTCATTATGTTATGTTTCTCCTCCAATTTTCAATTTCTACATTTTGCAATATATCTCCAACAACTCACTTTCTACATTTTGAAAAGAACGGGGAACTATTTGTTCGTGGAGGAAAAACCGATCAAAATCATGAAAACCGACCGAAGAATCCTCGAATACAAATCCCCAACCAGATTTTTACTCTGTTTTTTTAAAATTGATTTTCATCCTATCATTTTTATGTTTGGTTGAAGTGATTTTCATAGAAAGAATTATGAGTGGTTTTGAATTATTCATTTTTTTTTCAAAATTGATTTTAGAATGTCTAAATTACATTAAAAAAAAAAAAAACATTAAATAGAAGGATAAATTGCTATTTTCACATTTGAATAGAATGAAAACAAATTTGAGTGCCCTGTTCATCACCTATCAAAGTAATGTTAATAATCCATCTTAAATGATTTTAAATTTAGTTAAAATCAATTTTGTCTTTTCTCAAACATATTTATTTTAAAGGGAATTGATTTTGGCAATCAAAAAATTGATTTTGGTCCTGCTAAAATCACTCCCAACGTTTGAATTAACTACTAAAAAATGTTTTAAAAAAAAAAAATATATATATATATATATATTTTTGAAAGGTTTATAATAATTAAAAACTCTTATGTTTGGTTACATTTTCTCACAAGTGTTTTTATCAAGTGTGTTTAGTTTGCTCTACGTTAGAAGTGTTTATCCTGATGTCAAATTACTATAAAGGACAATTATTAATAAACCGTAAGAATTAATAAGTTTAAATTTGTATTTTAAAAATTATGAACGACGTTTACTATTGTCGATGGTCGGTGACGGGGTAAGAGTGGTGGTGGTCGACGTTAGTTGTCGGAGGTCGTCGGCTGGTTGTCGTCGCCGGAGTTTTGTCGGAGGAGATCGACCTGAGTTTCGTCGGAGGTATTGTCGGTGATCGGTCGGTAGTGGTCGTCGGAGATCGGCGACGGTGACCAAAGTTGATCGCCAGAGATCGAAGGTGGTGACCGGAGAGGGTCGTCGAAGATCGACGACGATGGCCGGAGGTGGTCGCCGAAGAGTGGCGGTGGTGGTCGGAGGAGGCCACCGGACAGTGGCGGCAGTGACTAGAGATGGCCGCCAGAGAGTGGCGACGGTGACCGGAGATGGTCGTCGTCGAAGGTGGCCGAAAAAATAATTATTTTTTTTTTTGTTTTTTGTCGACTGAATTTTTTAAGCCCATTTTTGTGAACTCAAAAACCTTTCTTCTAGGATGTTTTTTAGGCTGATTTATTTGTTAAGTGAACACAAATGAGTTATTGTTCATAACAATATAGTCCTTAAAATTTAATAATTTAATCCTTATATATATATATATATATATATTTTTTTTTGACAACATATTGGGGTGGGGATTGAACCAAGGACCTCAAGTCGCTAGGCGATACATTATGTCGTTGACTAAAATTTGACTAAAAGACTTTTTAATTTGTAAAAAATTAATGTACATAAAAAAAAATATAACTCATTTGCACTAGGAGAATTATTGATCTTTATTGTAAAATTAAAAGATGTATTTAATTATAGAGACTTAAATGTTTTTTTTCTTCTAAAAAAAAGAAGAAACAGTAACTAAAAAAAAAACCAAAATTTAAAAAATGATTAATTTATAAGATTGGAGGAAGCATAAATTTATATACGACTCCTCCAAAAAAAAATTATTATCTTATTAAATTATCAAAATTATTAATTTTGACTTTGGGCCAATTCAAGAAAAAATATTATTTTAGAGAGATTATTAATTTATTATTTTATTTTTGAGAAAATTATCGAGTATTAATTTATAGAGATTATACTGTAATAATAATAAATTATCGGTTTTAAAAATGATAAATTTATATATGGTTCTTTCCATAATTGATTTTTTTTACTAATTTACATATATTAATTACACATTTTTCATGGTTATAATTTTCACAATTTTAGCTAATTGTTTCAACTCATTTAGACCATTTTGTTTCAAACATTAATTTAAACATGGTAATTTATTCTCCTAAAAATATATGTATTTTTTTGTTACCATTTTATTTCAAATATTTCTTTTTTGACAAAATGTAGGGAGGGGATTCGAATTTGAGACTTTTTGCTCATATTTCATACATTATGCCGGTTAAGTTATGCTCATGTTGACACATTAATTTTAATATTGTAATTTCTTCTAAAAATATATGTATTTTTTTGTTTCAAATTTCAATCATTAATTTTAACATTGTAATTTTTTCTCTTGAAAATATATGTATTTTTTTTTTCAATAATATATATTTTTTTAAAAAAAATAAATATATTACCCACCATTTGTTTTTCTTCCTTAAATGAGTTTTTTTTCTATTTTATTAAAATGTTCGAAGGATTTAAAAGTAAATGAACTTAACTCTTACTAAAAATCTTAAATGTAGTTAATCATTTGTAATAAAAATGGAACTTTGAATATAAATGAAAAATCATAATAAATTTATATTCAAAATCATAATAAATTGAAGGTCATATTTATGTACTAGTCTCAGGTTTAGTTTTACAATTTTTATTAAAAAAAAATAAGGCAGACATTTAAAACCTTCATTGATAGAAATGTTTTTTTTTTTTTTTTTTTTTTTTTTGATAAAGAGTTGCAAAAACAATTCTTGTGGTACTAGAATACTGAATACTAAACCACCCAAGGCAAGATAGGGTAAGAAATTTAGAGAATAACATATAGTTGCTCCTTCAAAACTCTATCTGCAGCAGGAGAGTGCACTAGACTAGAACATAGATAAAATTATAGAAACTAAAATAAAATTACATTAAAATTATAATTATCAAATTAAAAACTTTTAAAACTATAAAAAACCAATTTAAATCCACGTCCCTATAATAGGCACCAAATTGACAATTTAACTTGGAAATGAACTTTCAATTGGAAAATAGTTTTGAAGTTGATGGCTACAGGCATTGATCTAGCTTGTGATAAAAAGAGCCATTTTTACTTTGAAAAAATATTTCCACTTTATTCATAAGAATTTGAAGGTTCATCATCCTTCTAGCTACAAGAAAACCTAACTATTTCACAAATTGAAATCAATGGGACAATTGAAAATTTTGAGATTGTGCAAATATTGACAAAATATAATCGCCAAAGCGAGGTATTTATGTGTTGTTGACGACGAAGAGATTTGTGGGACGAAACACAAACTCCAATGTATTAAAAAAAAAAAAAAAAAAAAAAGTTATATTTCATGAAATTGGAACCTACAAATTGGTATCAACATCTAATTCATGTCACCAAATCTCCAAAGAAACAAAGCTCAGAATCTTCCATATTCCAATTCTCACTCAACATTTTGCAATGCTATGTTCTAAACAAAATCATAATACAATTGGATCTAAGTTGCAGCACTATGCATTCTTTCAATACCACCATGGTAGTGCAGAACTTTTCTCAAAGAAAACTAATCTTTTTGAGAGTTCAAACCATTGAAAAAAGAGAGCGTTTATATAAACATACAAAATGCAAATGTAGCTAATATGAACGAAGAGTTTTGGAAAGGAAATTGCAAATTCGCGATTTCCCCAAATTTTGAGTATTGATGCATTCAAGTTGCAAACAAAATTTGAAGTGCGAAAATCAAAAGTTATGATTGCATACTGAAAAGGTAGCTTACATCGATTGTTGTTGGGATAACATTCTGATAGTAGAAGAAGAAGAAGGAAAACCTAACATATCAAAAACGATCTACATCTAACAGTAATGCAATTTGCCGATCAATCTAAGAATCAATGAGATCTCAGTTTCCTTCATACTTCGGATCAGCAGTCACGTAATGGTAGAAAATCAACAGAGCAAATATAAAAATGCCGAGAAAATTGGCAAGAAAACCTAAGCCCTGATCGTCAATCATCTGCGCTGAGCAATACGACGGAAATTAAACAGTGATTTCAAATTTCAATTTCAATTTCTTCAAGAAAACGAAATTGTAATCCTAATCTTCTGAATTAAATTTAGAAAGGAAAAGTACCTTCGGATCTGATGGATTTTGAGAGAAAAACGCGAAGACAAAAAGAAGATCCGACGACGAAATTCTTCGAGATGCAGTGGAGTAGGGGAAAAGAGCCTCCTTTCTTTATTTTCAATTTTCTTTAGCTTTCTCAAATGTATGTTTGGGCCTGCCCCATTGGGCTTCCGTCTTCTTTCTGCCCAACAATATTAATAAGGTGAGCCCAACAATAGCCTACATTTCTTCCCTCTCTTCTAAAATATATGTTTTAATTTTTAATATTCTAAATTTTTAAATTTGGTCTTTTTTTTATTTTTATTTTTTTTTAAACCTGTAAAATGGGCGCAACACTACTAATATTTTAGAGTGGTCACCCAACTTACCATTACTCTCACCCAAATAGTATGGTGTCCTTTTGTTTTTTTAATATGAGAGGTGAATTTGAACTTATGACTCTTTGATAGGGACTATAATGAATTTTTGGTCAAATTTGAGTTTTTTTTAAGACTAATCGAAATTGACCGAGTCGACCGATTTTATAGATTAAAAATCAAATTGAATATTAAATGACGTAGTTGTCTTGTTGACGTTCTACTCAACCTTTCATTCAGGTTTTGAGTTCAAATAGGAAGATTTAAATGCATAATTTTTTGCATCATCGAATTTAATCCATCTCAACAATTTGAACTTTTATTATTTGGGCTGAAACTCAATCCAAAATAAGAGTTATACTTGAAAAAACATTAGTTAGTGAATTTAATATGTCATAACCAACCACCGTCACTCAAATTATATTTGTAAATAAACAGTCGGTCATTGCATTAATTACAAATTTCGATAAGGGACCGATCACCGTTAATCTCAATTGAGAAAATAGTACTTAACGTATCAATATCGTGAGGAAATAGTACTTAACGTATCAATATCGAAATAATTGATACGAGAAATAGTAAGCCCTGAGCTCAGCCTAGGGCCAAGCCGATGGGAAATCTACTTGGAACATGGTCGTCATCAAATTTAATTGATCGGAACGATTTGAACTTCTTCTCATCTGGTCTGAAACCCAATCCAAAGTAGCAGTTAATATTAAAACCAACATTAGTTAGTGGATTTAATATGTGATAACCACCTTCACTTAAATTATATTTGGAAATAAACAGCAGACTATGGAACTACAAATTTTGATAAGGGATCGGTCGTCGTCAATCTCAATTGAGGAAACAGTATTTAACGTATCAATATTGAAATAATTGATACCGGAAATAGTAAGCCCTGAGCTCGGCCTAGGAAATAGTAGGCCATGGAACTCGATGGTCGTCCGACATCAAATTTAATTGATCTCAACAATTTGAACTTCTTCTCAATTGGGCTGAAACCAGGGGCGGACCTCTCAAGGGATCGGTGCCACGACCCCCAAATTAAATATATATTATTGTTATTAAATACATTTTGACCTCCTCAAATTAACAAATTCTCATTTTATTGTAGTGGTTATGCACATGTAGTGGTGAGTGTGCATAGTATGTATTTTGTATCTAATTGGTCCTTAAATTTCCAAGTTTAAGTCTAATATATCCTTAACTAAGTAATTAATAATAAAAATTATATAGAATTACAACCTTTTTTTTCGGGTGGGAGATTCAAATATTTTCTTAATCATTAGTTCATATTTTATGTCGATTGATCTATATCCATAATAATATTTATACGATTCTAATTTTAAAAAATTAAAATAATATTCATGCTATCCTAATTTTAAAAAATTAAAGACTAATTGTTGTGTGTTTTTAATTCTTAAGATATTATTTTTCACTTCGCGAATTAATTAAGAAACTCCCTATGGAATAGAATTTGAAATTTGCATGTGATCCACTTGTAATCCAAGGCCGGTGACGTGGCATGCAAAATAACTCACATCCTTCCCCAAATCTCACCTACATTCTAAGTTTGTTTTTTTGGAAAGGTAAATAATCCTAATCTTAGGAGGCCTGTAATTATTTTTAAGGTAATATAATTTATGTTGTTTTTAGTGGATTATATTTAAATTAAAAAATTTGGAAAAAATTGCAACTTCAATTAGTAAAGTCAAAGCGAGCATGGCTCAACGGGCATATATGTATGTCTTGACCAAGAGATCTGTGGTTCGAATCCCTCACCCCCAATGTATTAAAAAAAGAAAGCAAAATAATTAAAAATATAACATTTTTTAAAAAAATTGTGGATATGACAATTTCTATCACCGATAGAAGTCTATTAGTAATAGGGATGAGTTTTAAACTTTGCTAAATTTACAATTATTTTTTGTCTCATTGTTGTTTGTGCAACTAACCCAAAATTTGGAGAAATAAGATTTATTTGTGACAAAATAAACATGGTTAAAATGACATAAAACATGTGTTAACTATTAAAAGGTTTGTGGTTTGACATAAATCATGAGATTTTTCTGCGGGCAACACTTGTTTCAAGTTGTCCTACACTTGGGAGAGTATCATGTGGGGCAAAGAACTGTTAGAAAAAAGGGTACAAATGGAAAATAGGAAATGGACATTCTGTCATCCTTAATAGTGATCTTTGGATTCCTACAAAGGATAACGGACGACTCGTTTATTGTCTCCCTTGGTCAACTAGCCCCTGTGGCGATCCTGATGAGATATCGAAGCATATGGGATGAAGAACGCATTGAAGAGCTTTTTCTTTCTTCTGATGCAGAAGCTATCTTGAGGATTGTTATTCACCCAAATGGGTATAAAGACAAAGTTATTTGACATCCATCTAAACATAGAGTTTTTAGTGTCAAAAGTACTTATCAATTAGGCTTAATTTGTGGGGTTGTAAACGAGGCTCCCTCGTCGAATTGTTTGAACCAATGCAAGAGATGAAATATTTTTTGGAAGTCCACGGTGCCTCCAAAAACTTGCTGCTGGAAAATCTATAACAACATATTCCTAACGAATTAAACCTACCTAGAAAAGAAGTCATTAATGATAATTTGTGCGTTTTTTGCCGGTTAAAAGAAGAATCGTCTCAACACCTTTTTTTGGCAATGCGAGCTAACCAAAGATTCTTGGAATCACTACGTTAATTTTTCTTCAAATGTTTTGGTGATGACAAGATACATTATTGGACAATTCAGGAGATATGAGATTGGATTTTGACAGAGAATCCAAAGAGGACATTAACAAAATCATGTTGATCGTGGGTAAAATGTGGGAACTGAGGAATAGAGATGTCCATGGGGCGGGGCGGGGCCGGGTAATGCCTTCCCCGCCCCCGTCCCCGCGAAATTTCCCGTTTAATTTCGCGGGGACGAGGCGGGTATTCCCCGTGGGGAATTCGCGGGTAACGGGTATTCCCCGCGGGTAATTTTCCCCGCGAATAATTTACTTTTTTAATTTATTCTTATCCATTTTTTTTAAGTTTTGCTATTTGTTAAGTTGATTAATATTATATATATTTAATTTCATAAACTTTATTTGTAAGATGTGTGTTTTTTTGGAACTTTATTGGTAAAATGTGTATTTTTTTAGATAAAAAAAGAAGTGTGTAGTTAATTTTTTGATGAATAATGTATATATATATATATATATATGTATATATATAAAAGTATACGGGGCGGGGCGGGTAAACGGGACGGGGCGGGTATGCTATTACCCGCCCCCGCCCCATTTAGCTAACGGGGCAAAAAAAAAAATCCCGTCTCATTCGGGGCGGGGTCGGGGCGGGGCGGGGCAAATGGACATCTCTACTGAGGAACCAAGCTCCACACAAGAGAATAAGATTAAGCGACAATGACATACTTATCAAGCTAAACACCATGCTGCAGATCTCAATATATTCCCCATTGAATGTTCAGATGACTAGTAAACGGAGAGGGATAGTACCTGTTGGAGGACAGCAGAATCAAGACAAATTTGTTGACGCCAGGCTCTAGAGTGTGGAAGCTGGATTCTGATGCATTCTATAGAGAAGAAAGCGGTCAAACAGGTTTGGGTTGTGTTATTCGTGATCACTGCGGGCAACTGAATGTAAATCGATTGAGGGGCTTTTTTAAGTGAAGATTTTAGAAACAATGACTCTTATTCAAGGACTTAAAGGGTTTAGGTGATTACCTCAAGCTGCAAATGTCATTCTTGAAGTTGAGTCGGATTGGTTTTTTTGACAACATGTGGAGATAGGGGATTGAACCTAGGAGCTCTTAATCACTAGGCATGGATCATGTAGAAAAAAAAAATGTTTCTACGAGATTGAACCCGTGACGTTTTGCACAACCTTATGTCAATTGAGTTATGTTTGGTTTGGAGGAAAAATAAATAAATATATATATATATATATATATATAGTATTGGTCCACTATTAAAAAGATAAAATAAAATTAATATTGCACTTTGAAAATCAATTGATTGTTATTCAATTTAACTACAACTACTTTATACTTAAAAAAAATTTACATGTGAGAGTGAGAAATTAAACTCATGATCTCTTGGTCAATAATAATACATCATATCAGTTGAGTTTTGTTTTATTAGCTGAATTACTTTGTATCTAAATATAAAATTAAAAAATAGTTAATTATTAACATATGAATAAATTAATTGATTTTTAAATAAAAACTAACAATAAAATAAAATATTAAAAAAATAGACGACAAAAATATCATTGGAATATGTCTTCTACATGAGAATTTTAGAAACTCATGTATAGGAGAGCCTTAAAAGCTTCTTAGATGTCTCACCTGCGGGATGAGCGAAATGTCATTTTAGATGACTCTCGTACAAGTATCTTGAAAGGTCACGGTATCCTACATTACTTCAAAATAAAATGGGGCAATTTAAATGTCGGTTTCATGAAAATCTTGGACTCCCACCAAACAAACAAAAATGTGACAACAATGATAAAGCTACATGTAATTATGGTTTATGAACCATTTTATTTTTCACTTTGATAATATAGAGTTTCAACGATGACAATAGCCATCGATCTGTCGTGTAAGAATAATCGAGGTGTGCGTAAGCTGGTCCGAACATGATAAAAAAATAAAATAAATAATAACAATAACTATAATTTATAAACTCGTGTGAAATTACATAAAAAAAATCTTAATCCACCTTTAATAACCAATAACTCATTGGAAACTAATTTAGTTTTCTATATTTTTTTTTTTTAATTTATTTAAGACGTTATGGTGGAGACTTAAATTTGTGATTTCTTAGTAACATTATGTTGATTGAATTATGATCATGTTAATTTTAATTTTCAAAATTTAATTTAAAATTTAAAAATATATATAAATAGTAAATAAAATAACGAAACTCATAGGGTAGGGATAACATTTATAAACTTAGTTTTCAAAAATTAAAAAATGAAGATGAAATATTAGTCGTAATTGGTTAAACCAAGTAAAAAAAAAAAAAATTAAAATATGGGAGGATTAATTAATATTGTATACTCCATAGAATGAAAATGATGATTAAGATGGATAAACAATATGAGGTGTAATCTACGGTATCATTTATCGAAGAAAAAAAAGGACAGCTAATCTCCGTGAAACGTAACACTCTTGAATTTCAACTCAGTTCTCAAAATTCCGATTTCGGGCCCCTCGATTTTCGGTTTCTATATAAATTTGTGCCAAAAACCTTGAAATTCAAAGGCGAAACAAAAGAAAATCAAAGCCCCAAGGTTTTGATTTGAGTAATCTAAGGTAAATATCTCGTTATCATCGACTCTCTTTAGACTTCAGTTGATTGCAGGTTGAAATCACTCATCAAATTTTATTTATTTGTTTTTTAAATTGAGAATGGCGATGTTCTCTGAGATTTAGATCTGAAATTGTTTGGTGGGTAAGTGCTCACTTTCGTTGCAGAAAAGCTTTCTACTTTTCGTGTTTTTGAAGTTTTTTCATTCACTCTCTTTCTATTCAAGTCGTTGCAAGTTTGGTCTAATGATTCTTATATTCAATTATTATCATCATTTCTTTAATACCCAACTTGTTCATTTCTATATAAAACCCATAACTAGCTACTTTTATTTTCACACACCACAATCAAAGCTTAGATTTTGGCCAATTCCTTGAAGAATTCCTTTGAAGGGTTGTCTTTTTTTCTTTCCAGTTTGACTTTGTTACATTGCATTCTTCATTTGCATCAAATCCAAGTCTGTTATCTGTTGATGTTTTTTGGTTTTTCTCATAAGAACTTTCAAGCATTTTGTTTGATGATGTTTATGATCCAGGGTTTGAAGTAAAGATCTTGGAGTAATGGCTAAAGAGGGTTCTAATGGAAGTTCTCATACTTCCACAAAACCACCACCGACTCCATCTCCTTTGAGAAGTGCCAAATTTTTTCAGGTATCATTTTTTGTTTTACTTAATATATCCCTTTTTTTTTTTGTTTCAGCCCTCAGGTTCTTACTGTATGATTTGTGTTTGGCATTATGTCTTGAGAGTTTATAATGAGGCAAAATTGCATTAGAGTGAGCATTGAAGTGTGTTCTTTTTACTTGTTTTGTGTCAAAGTTTGGCATATTTCTTTGGTAAATGTACAATGTTTTTGTGTTTTTGTCGAATCGGGTTGGAATCCAATAAAACAACAATTGGAGGAGACGAATGTGAGCATAGCTTGGCTGTTAAGGCATCTACTCCTTTGCTCGAGGAGGCTGGAGGATCAAAACAACAATGGGAGGAGCCTATTCTTGTTTAGAGCTGTTGGGCTTTATTTTGCATTTATTTCATAATTGTGAAAGTGAACCACAAGATTGTTCTTATGAAATTGGAGATCCCAAATGCATATTAGCAGGATGGGTTTTTGGATATCTTTGACTGTAATAGAGAACGAGAGGTTCACTTAAAAAGTACGCATCAATCCGAAATGGAGATTTTGGATCGAAATAGACTCGAATCTTGTTAGAAGGCTTTTTGGTTTTTTAAACCCATGCATTGTTATTTTCATTTCCTTGACCATTTATTCAGCATGATTCATTTCCTTAACAAATATTGTGGTCTTGACAACAGGCCAATATGAGAATTTTGGTGACTGGAGGAGCTGGGTTCATTGGCTCACATCTGGTGGACAAATTGATGGAAAATGAGAAGAATGAGGTAGTTTCTTCAGTACTTAAGCTGCACTCACTGTACTTTCAATTATTGACAGAACCCTTCTGTATATTCTGAGTTGTGAATTGGGTTCTTCTTAATGAAAACGTCAAGTGTAGAAGAGCCTAGATTATAATCCCTGCATTACATCTGATTGCTTCGACACTGTTTTTTTTGCCTTTTAGGTTATTGTTGCAGACAACTACTTCACTGGGTCGAAGGATAACTTGAAAAAATGGATTGGCCACCCTAGATTCGAGCTTATCCGACATGGTATTCCTTCTTTTTCCTCTCTCTTTTTTTTTTTTTTTCGTTTAATGTTACTTAGAGGGCTTGTGAATTTTCTCTTTTTGTTTCCCTGATTAACATCATCCCTCAATTTGTTTTAACTCAGATGTCACTGAGCCATTGTTGATTGAAGTTGACCAAATATACCATCTTGCTTGCCCGGCTTCTCCAATTTTCTACAAGTACAACCCTGTTAAGGTTTGTATCCACTTTGTATACGTTTTCGGTCAAAGATAATAGTATCATCATATTTGAAGATATCCATTGTTAAGAGTCCGGGGCATGGATTATCGGTCATATTGCGAATTTTTGGTGGACCTTCTGATTGGTGTTTTGACAGACTATAAAGACAAATGTGATCGGCACACTGAACATGTTGGGACTTGCCAAGCGTGTCGGAGCAAGGTTTTTGAGATTTCCATTCTACCTCTCAGTTCATATATATTTTTCTGTCCTGTTATTTATTGACCTTGTTGAATAGGATTTTGCTTACATCCACATCCGAGGTTTACGGAGATCCTCTCATTCACCCTCAAGATGAAAGCTACTGGGGAAATGTCAACCCAATTGGTAATTTAATACAAAGATGCAGCTAATATTTTCTTTCATTCATTCTTATTTCTAAAACAACGGTAAATTTGAAGTGATGTAAATTCAAATAGCATTCTCATCTGTGTAACAGTGTGAATTATGATTCTGTGAATACAATGGAGGAAAAGTATCCAGATAGCTGCATTATAGCATAATGATATGCTTTGTTAAACTTTTGCAGGTGTGAGAAGTTGCTATGATGAGGGCAAGCGAGTGGCCGAAACTCTGATGTTTGATTACCACAGGCAACACGGTATCGGTGAGTTTTTCGGATCGCACATACTACTACAATCAGGACTCCATTTTCTGTTCAACTTACCACTGTCTTGAAATGAACATTTACAATTGCAGAGATAAGGATTGCTAGGATTTTTAACACCTATGGACCACGAATGAATATAGATGATGGCCGTGTCGTCAGCAACTTCATTGCTCAAGCAATCCGGTAAGTCTAGTCATCATCCAATCTTCTCGCCTGAGTAGCGCCATTGCTCATCTTCAATACTTGTCTGATTTCTTCACGGCACACTAAACAAAAAACTACTGTTTATCATTACGTTGTGCAGTAGCGAGCCGTTGACAGTTCAAGCACCCGGAACGCAAACAAGAAGTTTCTGTTATGTCTCTGACATGGTAAGCAAATCTTGGTTTGGGTTTGTTCATGTACAGATTGAAACATCTAGACCAATTGTCAGCTTTTTATGTCCTGATTGATGTCCTAATCTTTAAACTGATGAATCAAGGTTGATGGCCTCATTGGGCTAATGAAGGGAGATAACACTGGACCGATCAACATTGGAAACCCAGGTCTTTCATTTTTTACTCGACCAACCTAAACCTTTTTTACTGCTAGATAAATGTCTCCTTTTTTACTCGACCAACCTAAACCTTTTTTTTCTTCTGTGATTCAGGTGAATTTACAATGCTCGAACTGGCCGAGACCGTAAAAGAGGTAAATTTAGCAACTTAAAGTTCTTCAATTACATTTGTTTTCCCATCGACAAAAGTGATCAAAAGATCAAGATCTCAACTGTGATTGTGAATGTCAACTGTGCAGCTCATCAATCCGGGTGTGGAGATCATCATGGTGGAGAACACACCTGATGATCCTCGTCAAAGGAAGCCCGACATCACAAAAGCAAAGGAGCTGCTCGGATGGGAGCCGAAGATCAAGTTGAAGGACGGACTTCCTCTCATGGAGGACGATTTCCGAACCAGACTCGAAGTTCCGAGGAAAAATTGAGCTTGTAACCTCAGTATAAGCATGGCGAAAATGGCGTTGGATGGCTGGAGTGAAGAATTTTCAAGAGATGCATGTTTTGAGAGGAGATTGTTGATCAGGCAGTGGTTAGCTGTGTTGTGTTTTTTATTATCTCGTTCACTTTATTTAGAATAAGTGGCAGTCAGAATTTTTGTTTTACCATATGATGTTATTCTTAAAGGAAAAAAAAGAAAAAAAAAAACAGTCTCCATTTTGGTGGGTTGTATTCAGTATTCACACACACATATATTATATATAAGTATAAAGACGCTTTCAAATTGTGTTTTTTTTTTAGGAATATGGAGACTGTTCGAATTTCGAACCTTATCAAATTCAAATTCACAAATTGAATAGAAATGTACTGGCTTTAATTTTTTAAAAAATGGTTTGGTTCCATCCATTCAATGTTTTGCTTACATCGAAAAATGGAAATCGTATTGAATTAGTCTCTGCAAATCTCTTTTAGGCAGATAAATTGATTGCTATTAATCTAAATGTTTCTTTGAACTAAAAGTATAAACAATATAAAGATTTTAACCAAACTTAGCATAGTTTAGTTCGACCTTTTAAAGCCTATTAGTTAATTGGTTAAATTACTAGTTCGTGGACGTTTAAATTTGTGTCTATTCAATACAAAATTGAAAGTTTAAGAATTTATTAAAAAATTTAAAAGTTTGAAGAGACAATTTTATGATCTATTAGATTCTCTTTAAAACACAGAAAATAGAAAATAGATACAAACCTTAAAGTTCAATTTAAAGTTGATGATGGATTACAATTATTTGGTTGCAAACGAAACAAAAATAGATGTACAACCCTACATCTTGAGCTAATGATTGATAAATAATATTTGACTTCATTTTAATTGTATCTGATATAATGACTGAGAAAAATAATGTTAAAAGTGGAAAACAGAAGAGAAAGAGAGCACTTGAAATTTGAGGGCATGTTTTAGGCTTCTGCCACCCCTTGAGCTATTTTCTTCTTACTTATCACTGGTTTCTTAGGAACTTCATCTTCAACATCACTACCAGTGGCTTGTTCAATCCTAGCAAAGACTGGTTTCGGAGGAGCCATAACCTGACCAGCCTTCAGCCCTCCCCACTTTGTCTCATTCTACATCCAAAAACCACATTATCAGTCACTAGTAATAAAAAGAGCTGAAATCAAACACACAAAAGGAGACTTAAAATATACCCATGTTGCAGCTTCAAACTGGTCCTCCGAGAAGCCGAGCTGTGCGTATATTCTCCAGCTTAAGCATGGTGTCACTGGGGATAGTGTGATGGCTATGATTCGCATCGCTTCAAGTATAAGAACAAGGTCCTGTCAAGAAAATTGAGCCAGATAGGATTCAGAGAATGGGTTTTTGAATGTTGAGAGGCAAAGTTAATCGAAAATTAGTATCCAAAATCATGCTCATGAACAAAAATGGATTCTTGAGCTGAAAAACCTTTGCAGCGGCGTCCGAAGAGGCACCACCTTGTTTGAATAGAGACCATGGCGCTCGCTCATCCATGTAGGAATTTCCAGCATTGCCAATCTCCATCACAGCCTCACAAGCCGATGAAAGGGAGAGTTCTTCATAATGATTTCGAACTTTCACAACCTACAAGACTCAAATAATTTCTTTTTGGTGAGAAACCGCGTTTTCGTTGAGAAAAATGAAGAATATACAAGGACATACAAGAAAAATAAGTCCAACAAAAACTCCACAAAAAGCTACCAAAAGAGACTTCAATCCAACAAAATCAAACCAAGACCATAATTACAAAAACATTTAATGACCGGCGCCCACAAAGAGACACAAATAAAATCAACACGGCTCGCAAAAACTCACGAACATGTTGGTCACAAAGTCATAAACGGAGGACACACAACAGACAATATCCACACCACAGTGGATTCAACAATGGCTGAGAACTAGCCTTACAGAATTGATTCTAGAGAAGGTTTCAAGGTCTACAAATTAGATGTATAAATATTTCACAAATTCCATGTCATCTCAGATGATAAATACCAACGTATATTCCAAGTAGACTTTACCAGCTCTTCAACTTTGTCCTTAAAAGCAATTCCTTCAGCTGCAGTAGTAGAATCAACCACCAAAGTTGATTGGCAGTTCTTCTTAAGGAGTCCAAGAGTTCGGTTGAGCAGATTTCCTGCAAGAGAAACGTCAAGAATTTTGATAAAAAAAAATTGGCTGCTAGTGAGTCAAACAGAAGTCTCCAGAGTAAAAGGGCTGTAATTTTCCATTCAAAAGGAAATACGGTTTACAAATACCTATTGTATTTGCAAGATGTGCATTGACAATATTGATGAAGCGATCCTCGGCATAGTCTCCGTCACTACCAAATTCCACCTCTCGAAGGAAGAAGTATCTAACTGCATCAGAGCCAAACTTTTGAACCAATTCATTTGGTTCTAGGGTATTCCCTAACGACTTGCCCATCTTCATGCCATCCTATAAAGTTAAAACAAAAAGAGTTGCTGCATAAAATAAAATTAGTAATGAGAGGCTTTGTGGATTGACAACAATTTTTAGAACAGACAAAAGAAGGCCAGGACTTAAAATTCCACCATGAAATGTTGACAAAAGGTTATGATGTCAAATTCATGGAACTAATGAGGACTGTGAATCTGTGCTCTAGTAAAAAAAGTAGAAAACCTTCAACGTTCCTACCAGGTTCGCTCTTTACCACTTGTACCATGAACAGATAGTAGTTAGGGACAGATCATATGCATTCAATTTATAGAAAAGATCGCACATTAGCTACAAGAGAGATGGATGACTAAAAAGTATGAAAAGAAAGACAATCACTCTTTACATCAGAAACTTACAAAATGGCAATTCCACCTACAAATTTGCAAGAAGGAATTCCACTACAAACTCTCAAATTGATTTTGAAAACAAACTAACTTTACCCCACAAACATTATTATGATCTTCAAGGTTTTCTTTAAATATCAATACTCAGTTTTTCCCATGAAACCATAGAACAACTTATATAATACATATTTCTATGAACCGGACATTTTTTAGAACCAAAATACATCATATTCATAAAGAAGCTCGAACCAGAAAAATCGTTTCAAAGGCACAAATAAGAACATATAGTAATAGTTTATGTTCTACACATAAAAATGAAGTTCACCAAAAGCAGATAATAGTGAAGTATTTGTGCCTTTGCAAAGATTTTCTGGTTCAACCTTCTTTATATGAAGCTAAAAGTCAAAGAATCTAAGAATCCTGGCAGAACAAAATTGTTGGAAGTATTTGGTTAAGAGGGGCATCGAATGTTTGACAAACTCCAAGAGATGTAGTAAGATTCACAAGACGATCAAGACCCTTTATAATTCACAAGATACAACAATATTAACAATATATATAAAAGCAATGGTGACAAATTTCATTTTTATAGCCTTGGTAAAATATTAACTCTGTTCTGCATCATTACATTACAATTAGACCATTACTGTAGCCAAATAATTCCTTTGTCTATATAGCAACTATAGGATGCCAAACATACCTTTGTCAAGAACCCATGACCAAAAACCATCTTTGGAAGTTTTAATCCTGCAGACATTAGCATAGCAGGCCAATAAACTGCATGGAAACGTAGAATATCCTACAAGAAGAATAACAAAAACATTAGATTTGCATCCGATGGCCTGAGCTCTCAGTAGATAAATGAAAAGACAACCAATCATCAGAACCTCAAGAATACAATAATAAATAACACAGAAATTAGAGTTCATTAATAGTTTCAATTCTTGCTATATTCCAGAAAATATAGTGAAGATGAATCTGAAAAATGGGCAAAGGAAAAGAAAAAACAAGGTTTCCAGCGAGGGCTAGATAAGGCTATGTACATCAGGAAAATTTCCCTAACATATCATTGAAGAACAGGAATGTATCTCTTACCTTCCCAATCAAGTGTAAAGAGGCAGGCCAACCCGAAGCAACAGCTCGTTGTAAATTTGGTTGCTCACCATTCTCTGATAGTGCTGATATATAACTACATTATGGAATTCTCATATGATTATTAAAGGCACTGACTTAGTTTCCATTTCAATTTCCTAACAAAATGGGGGAGAGTTGTTGCAAATTTACATAAACCATATGTTTGTAATGATGAATAATTAAAAAATAAAATAGTTGGCCATAACCATAGAGGTTAAACAAGTCACAATATAAAAGACATCACAAAAACATAAGAAAGAGATTACCCTAATAGTGCATCAAACCAAACATAAATTGTTTGCTTTTGATCATTGGGAACTGGAATGCCCCATTCGACTGATGCTCTTGAGATAGAGAAGTCTTTTAGGCCACTTCTAATCCAACTTTGCACCTTGGAAGATATAGTGCTGAATTAATCAAAGGATGATTCAAGATTGGCAAGGAGGGAAAAATTGTAACATACAATAGAATTGACATTCTGCTGTTAAAAAAATGCCATATAAATGCAATATCAAATTAGATCAAAGAGATATGATGAGCATTTACAAGACTTGCATTTAGTTTGGGTCATAGGTCAATGGTGGACCTAGAATAATATAATTTATTATAAATATATGCATGGAGATTTGTATAAACGCTCTTAGTAAGTCATTCTACAGCTATAATAGATCATTAAATAGGTTAATCACCTTCTTGTTTATTAGCATCGTAAAAGAAATCTCAGGATTAGGGTTCAGAATCACATTGTTTCTCAGGTTTCTCCTTGGGCTTCTATTAATTGGCTTTTTTTGTAGCTTCCCATTGTTTTAAATTCCGGGCTTCATCTGATTTGAATGCCTTTTTGTAAGCTCCAAGCCATTGGTTTCTCTTTTAAAGAAAAGTATGTAATGCAGTACTTATTATAGAAGAGGAGTAAAAAATTTCACACACACACACACACAAATAGAAAAATCCCCTATAGTCACCTCATTCAAACGGAAGGCAGGCTGCACAAAACCTGGATTCTGTGTTAAAGTTTCTTCAAGCAATCTTTGATATTTTGACAGTGCAAAAAAGTAATTGTCTTCTTTCCTTGAAGCACAGGGCTTTAGGTGTATGGGACAACAATTGTCAGCAAGAAGTTCTTTTTCATCCTGCATATTTATAAATGGATGCTCTTACAAAATTCAAGAGAACTAATGTAGAAATAACTACTGTTGAATGCATCCATACCCCAGGAAAAATAGATATTGGAAAAGCAATGATAGATCGATATTATATCATAATTGAGGAGAGAAACAATTGTTAACAATAATTATGAAATTTGATGTGCAAATATCATGTGAATCCAAATTGTTCAAATGGGTAGAGGCAGAATGACAAAAGATTAAATAAGGTTAAAAAGAACACCTTGTATTCTTCACAATTGACACAATAAAGTCCCTCGTAATCAGCTCTATAAATATCGCCGTTGGCAAGAACCTTAGAATAAAATTCCTTTACAATTGCCTCATGTTTAGAATCAGTTGTCCGAATGAACTTATCATAAGTTATATCTAGCTGCAAAGGGGGGAAACCAAAAGGAAAATAAGGTATAATGAATAACTTTTAATAATAAATTAAATGCAGCAAACTGAAAAGAAAATCCTGGGATGTGTTTGGACTACATCTTTCCAGAGTGTCTTGTATGCCTCTGAGATGACATCGCAATGCTCACTTGGGCCAGAACCTTGAGCAGCAGCAGCTGTGGCAATTTTCTCCCCATGTTCATCTGTGCCAGTAATGAATATAACTTTCTTCCCTAGCAGCCTCTATCATTATATTCGACACAAGGAGTTAGCCAAATAATAACATAATATTCCGTGGAAACTGGCGGCGAAATAGCTCTAATCAAACAACAGGTATGTGCCAACTAGCAAGCAATATAATTTTAAAAAACAGAAAACAAAACTAATCAAACAGAACCCAAGTAAATTAATTCTACTACCACTAAAAGAAGTTAGAACATCTCCCCACAAACTCCCATTTGGAGAGGGAGAGACCGACAATTTTAAATTCAATAAGGAGCGATTAATGGTAAAATTGCATTCCAAATTTCAAATATTAACAAACAAAAACAACAAATATCAGAAAGAGAGAGGCCTTGTAAATTGAATCACTAATTTTCCGTTTGATAACCATTTGTTTTTCTAAAATTAAGCTTATAAACACAACTTCCATCTATGGTTTTCTTGTTTTGTTATCTACTTTTACTAGTGTTTTCAAAATCAAGTCAAGTTTTGGAAACTAAAAGAAAGAGTTTTAAAAAACTTGTTTTTGTTTTTAGAATTTGACTAAGAATTCAAATATTTACTTAAGAAAGATAAAAACCATGGTTAAGAAATTTGAGAAAACACTCGCAATTTTTAAAAACTAAAAAACAAATGGTTATCAAACCAAGCCTCAAAGTTCTTGCTCTTAAACATTGGCTGGACTGCGAAAGGAGCACACAAAGAAAACAGATAGAGAAGTCAAGTATGATGACAATATCTTCAATTTCAGCTACCAAGTACCTCTAAAAAAAATACCCAATCGCCAATTATAGATAAGATTGAAGAACAAGAATAACTCAGAGCTAATTCAAATCAAGCATTAAACAAACTCCCCCACTAGTTCCCAAAATGGAAGAACTCAAAAAGAGTTGTAAAAGCACTAATTAAATAAACACCCAACAAGAACTACAAATACGAAATTTCTAGATTAAGGGAAAAAGGGTACCTGAAACCGCGCAATGGCATCAGCAGCAATGGTGGTATAAGCACTCCCCATGTGAGGAGCAGCATTAACATAATAAAGTGGTGTTGTGATGACAAACGGGTCTGTTGCAGCTCCGCCATCGTTGGAATTGAAATTACTCGTAGAGGAACAGAATACAGCTCGTTTTGAAGAAGAAGAAGAAGGAGCCGATAACAGATTTCGATAGAAATGGAGGCGTGTTCTCAGATGGGTGGGTTTGAGATTGAGAGAATTCTGCAAAGGGTTTAAGAGCCAGAGAGAAGTTTGTATGGAGGTGTTGATTCTAGCGGCCATTTTTTCGGTTTTTTCAAGCAGCGATGTAGCAGAGGGGCGTCTCTGCGTGCAGCTTATCTTGGCGGTGAGTAAGCTAATGGCGATTGTGGTTTCTCACTTCACGCACAATTCTTGAACAAAAGGGGAAAATTAGTAATTACCCCAAACAAAATTAAATAAATAAATAATATTTTTTTTAAACTGACCTACCTATTTATTATTAGTATTAGTATTGTTGATGCATAATTTTGGACCTTCTCTCTCGGAGAATTCTATCGTAGGTGGCTGTCGAGGTCGTCGAAATCCTTCGAAATCCTGCACAATGAACGAAGATCAACTTACACTGGTGTGGGGTTAGGCCCACGACGCTCCGATACTTAAGTCAGAAAGATATGGACGTAAGTAGGAGAGTCAGAATGAGAATGTGTTGTGTTGCGTACCTCACACATACTTGTGTTGACATGTTTTATAGGTGAGGCGTTGCGGGTCGGGTCGACCCGCCTTCCCTCCATTGTGGGTCTCTGTGACCTGGTTGGACAATATGGCCCCGCTGACGCCGGTCCATACCACATTTATGGCAAATGTTATCATTCCCCTCGATCCCAGCCAGATTATCGGGAAATGTCCTACCCCGCCGTAGTTGGTGCGATCAAGGCGTCAAAATTAGCCGCTTCGTCATCCCCGCGTAGGGGTGCTGACGTACTGGGTGATTGACTTGGGAGCGCCTCTCGGGGTCGTAGCCGTTTAAGGGGTCGATCGTCCTTTATGATGATGATCCCGAAGTTCGGGGCTTGCTGACGCTAGTGTCGTGACGTCAGGCTCCACCTCTAGCTGAGATCAGCTCGTAACAAGTATTAATATTATTTGATTTTAGTTCAATAATTGTGTGTAAGGATAACTCCGTCCATATTTCGTTTCATAAACTTTCAAAATGTAAATTCTAATATCTTTGTATTGACATGTATAAATAGATATTAGACGCAAATTCAAAATTAACTTAGTGGATAAAACACTAACTACTACTATTTCAAAGTTAATGGTTCAATATCGACCTTACAATTGTCGAACTAAGTAAAAATCTTAGACAATGTGTCACAAACTCCATTTAAATTCAACCTTGATTTGATTATTGCTAAAAAAAAAACAATAAAACACCTATTGTATTAATTATAATTAATTATTCACTAACAATACATAAATTAGATGAGAGGTGAGGCGAGGTGGTTGTTAAGATAAATAGCTAAAAGTTTTTTAGGGCATTATTTGTGTAATACGTTCCTTTTTATCATTATTTAATTTTAGTTTGACAATAGTAAGATTATGATCAAATCGTCCATCTTTATAATAATAATTAGTATATTGCTTACTCAACTATCTTCAAATTAACAGAAAAAATAAATTACAAGGGTAGGAATTAAATAATAATATATTAGCCTCATCAAATGATATGGATTCCACTAGCCTCAAAACAAAACAAAAATGATACAGATTCCACGTCAACCAATCTATGCTTTTATTATGCATGAATATCTCCATATATTGATACACGTATTCTGTCCTTATATCTACAACAATATCAAAATATCAATTGACATAAAAATTAAAGATGTTTCTTTAATTAACAAATAAGTTGAATCTCTACATTAACTAAAATATCTCTGCAAAAAAAAAATCTACATGTCAAATAATTAGAAAAAATGGCATTGCACATTCACAATTTATTTTATTTTTATTAACAAACATTTGAATAATTTGTAAAATGATTTATTTTACTTTCGTATTACCCCTATTGAATTAATTTGGTTTCGCGCCTCTTCCGCCCAAATTTAATGATTTATTTTACTCTCGTATTACTCCTATTGAATTAATTTGGTTTCGCGCCTCTTCCGCCCAAATTGAATACTAAAATTGAAGAATTCCTCCACCATTGGCCACATCACAATCATGGAGATTTTTTCACACTCCACCAAAATCATGGAGGTTTTTTCACACTCCACCACCACCACCAATGTTGTTTGCACTAGAGCTGCCACTACTTCTAAATCCCTTGCATTGGAGAAAAAACTCCAAAATTTGTCTTTAGATTCACGACCTTTCCTTCTCCTATCTCCAGTTTTGCACTCGCCGCCTCAATAAATTCGACCGATCCGTTTGGGCTTCCGTCAAACATACTTCAAAACCTAAGAATTTTGATCGCAATTCCAGTTTCGCCATGAAACGACCTATAAAGTTGAGCACAAAACTAGAGCCAACCAGAGGATGATGACAAACCGATGAAGGAAGTGTGAAGATAATATCAATAATCGAAGTATATCAGTGATAAACTCCTATCATTGATAGACTTTATTATATCAGTTAACAATATGATATACTTATGCCTGTGATAAAAAATTATTACTATACCTTATCATTGATTCTTCAAGAAAAATCATTTTAATAGACGGATTTTACCAACTAACCAACTAATGCAATCTTTATTTTGAAGTTGATTTTTTTTTTTTTTTTTTTTTTTATAGCATTCTATCGCCAACAATATCAATGAGCTATCATTGATAGCATTCTATCACTAATAGTACTCTTCCGATTTTACAAGTAACACAATCTTTATTACAAGTAACGCAATCTTTATTTTGAATTTTACGAAGAAAAAAAAATATTTTTAGCATTCTATCAGCGATAATATTCTATCACTGATAGTACTCTTCTGATTTTACCAAATAATGCAATCTTTATTATGAAATTTACGAAAAGAAAAAATATTTATAGCATTCTATCACCGATATTATCAATAAATTATCACGGATAGCATTCTATCAGCGATAATATCAATAAACTATCACTGATAGTACTTTTCTGATTTTAATAGACGGGTTTTGAGACTGTCAAATGAGTTTGAGCTTTTTAGTCTTTTACACGGACTAATGTTTTTTTTTGTTTTGTTATATTTGTAAAAAAAATTACATTTTGCTATAAATATAAATATTTTAGGTTCGATTGCTATCTATGCAATCAACCCATTTTTAAAAGTTAAGAACTCGTTTAATAATCATTTGGTTTTTGAAAACGAAGTTTATAAATCGTGCTTACATTTTGCTATGATTGTTTTATTATTTACCTTTTACTAGTGTTTTCAAAATTTATGCTTCAAAAACATCATTTCTAAAATTTGACTAATATTTCAAATGTTTTCTTATAAAATACGAAAATTAACCATTAGTATTTGTTTTATTATTATTATTATTATTATATTATTTGGTTCAAACCAACCAACCATTTAATTTTGAATATTCCAATAATCAAACTTTTTGGGATGAACTGTTGAAAAGAAAAAAAAACAATAATAATTCTGGGATGAAGTTTTCAATATTATTTTAAAGACTGTTTTTTTCATCCATTTTTTATTATTTTTTTTTGCAAAGTTTTCAATAATTATTATTTTTTTTTGCAAAGATTTTGATCCATATTCAAAGACTACTTATTACACCAAAATAATAAAATTAAATTTGACTAATTAATTCAATCAAATAAATGATTTTTTTTTCCACGAAAATAATTATTTAAAATCAATGGCCAACGCAAATTTTCACCTGTTTGTAAATGTTTTCAACTGCAATGACGGATATTTTTATTCATGTTCACATTAATCTCAATTTGACTAACAAATAACAATAGCTTAGCCGATCTCTTTAAAAACCCCGCCGTTCACACAAGTCTCCGTTCCACCGGCGACATTCCGTTAGGGTTTATCTCCGGTCCTCCGCCGCTCGTCGACTCTCAGGCAATACAGAACAAATGTGTTCGTTACAGAGAAGAGGGAATATCTTTCTCCTAACCCTAACTGGTCCCGGCGATCACAGATTCAATCCCAAGCTTCTAGATGCTATTCAATCCTCTCTTCGTCAAGTCCGCTCCGAGGCTGAATCCGCCGTCTCCGCCGGTAATTCCACTAGTTTTGCCCTAATCACCACCGCTGAAGGTAAATTCTTCTCTAATGGCTACGACATCGATTGGACGACGACCCCAATCGATCAAATGATTCTCATGGACGATAAGTTAAAATCCGTCGCATTGGACCTCATCACGCTTCCGATGCCGACGATCGCCGCCGTTTCCGGACACGCGTCGGCCGCCGGCTTCATTCTGGCGATGACTCACGACTATGTTCTGATGAGGAGAGATCGAGGATTTCTATACATGAGCGAACTCGACATTCGTCGAGTGATTCCGCCGTGGTTTGCGGTTCTGGTCAAGAGCAAAATCGGAGCGGCGGCGGCTCGACGCGACGTCGTTTTGAAAGCGCCGAAACTTACGGCGGATAAGGCTCTGGAATTGGGGATTATTGACTCGGCGCACGATGGCGCCGCGGAGACCGTCGCGGCTGCCGTGCGATTGGCGGAGGATTTGACGGCGAGGAAATGGGACGGCCACGCTTACGCCGGGAATCGGATGGAGCTTCTATCTGACGTTCTGAATGTTATCGGAGCACGTTGCTCCGTCGCGAAGCTCTGACGATGAGGGTAGCCAATGACAGTGAAACGACAGGTGTCATTTACGGTCATAAATTATCGTCTGTATCAGTAAAATGAAATGCAATAAATATATATATTTTTTTTTTTGGAATAATGAAATGCAATAAATATTTGTAAGGCACATTAAAAAAAAAAAAAAAAATAATAATAATAATAATAAAAATCAGAATAATATTTCCCTAAAAAGGAAAAAAAAATGTCATTACCGTTTGTCTCCTAAATTCTATGAGCTGCACAAATAGCAAAAATAATTGTAAATTTAGTAAAGTTTAAAATATTTTGTAAATATGACAAAAAATCAGTAGCTATCACACTAGCTATAGATCATACTATCTGTGATAGAAATTGCCATATCCGCAATTTTTTTTAAAAAAATGCTATATTTTTAATTATTTTACTCTAAATTGACATTTTTACAATTTCTGAATTAGTAATTAATTTTAAAACCTCAAAAGGAGTAATTAATTTTAAAAATTATTATTATTATTTTTATTTTTTATAACAAAAATAATTTTAAAAATTAAATTATATGTCCATTGTTTTTCTTATACAAAGCAAGTAGAATTTTGAATCTCACGGGATGATTTGACACAAGAATATTTCTAACTTAATTTTTTAATTTTCCTAAGAAATTGTTATGACAAAAAATCATGCATATGGGCAAACTTGTCTATATGACCATTGAGAATTGACATTAAAAGCATATTTGAAGATGTCATTCTTTCCATATGTTTTACATGTGAAAGGGAGAGGTTCAAACTTTTAATATTGTCATGACATATATCTTAACCAATTGATGATGTAACTAAATATAGTAAATGAATATGTAATTTAACCAATTTTAGAAGAAATAAGAAATATAAAAAATAATTCTTAATCTTTTGAATAGTTTTCAATTGGCTCATTACTCTTTTCAAATTACAAAGTTCCGGAATATGTCTTTTTGAAAAAAATATGATTAACATTCAACAAATATTTAAGGTATCAATAAAATTATTAACATGTTTGGACACATAACATGTTCATCAACAAATGTAATTTCTTACATGTAAGATGACCACAACCCAAATATATCGATAAATCAATAATTTAAAAATAATCACAATAAGAGGAGTAACCCATGTATGTTATATTGTGAGTGAGGCTTCTTCATCTTTATGACGTGGGATCCTCAACACAATATCTCCTTTAAACATGTTTTCCTGAAAAACTTTTAATAAACCTTTAACTTGTTAAAAAATGAGTATTCTTCTTATAGTTTGGTCAAACATCATAAATCATTCATGTTATTACAAGATGTTACCATATTAAATACGTGAATCATATTCCATTTTTCGTGACAATAGCTAGTGTCTTAACGGATTGTATTAGGATTTTATATTAAGTAAAAAATAGAAAAAATCTATGAATTTTTTAATGGACACAAATAGTTTAGCTTAATAAAACTATATGAAGGTTGAGCGCATATCTTATTAGTAATTGATAGTTGGGTATGGAGAAGTTTTGAACTTTAGAAAATTAAATTATTTTTTGAAAAATAGTTTTCATGCCTCCTTATTTATTTTATTGTATATTTTAAATATAATTTTACATTTTTGACCTTATTCATTTACTGGGACAACTACTACCAAATTAATGGTCTATCAAAATTTTACCAGCCATTCAACTACCAAACACATTTCTTTAACACCTTTTTTCACTACTTTTGCAAAATTTGTGTTTTCATTCCCTTAAAAGATTCTCTCACGTTCCTTTATGTAAGCCATAAAACGTTTAAACAAGGTTTAGTGTGGAACATTTTTTCATTCCAAGTATATATATATATATATATATTTGGTTATCTAATTCATTAGATGATATTTGATTAGATTTTACAAAGTATATATAGTTAGTTGGTTATCTAATTCATTAGATGATATTCTACAATTTAGAAGAAGATTGAAAGAAAATCTCAATTATTTTTCTGATCAGGATTGATATGAATCATAACCTGAATTCATACATAATCCCGAATAAAAAAAAGATTGAAATCTCGTCCGACAATAAAATTTATCTATTTATGTACTATAAAAAAGAGTACACATTTCCTTAAATGTTCAACATTGACTTGTGTAAAAACAACGTGAGAGATTTTTTAAAGGGAATGCAAACAAAAGTGGTAAAAAACTTGTTAATGAAATGTTTTGATAGTTAATTGGTTGGTAAAACATTTATGGACCATTAATTGAGTAGTAAGTTGCCACAATTAATGAATTAGGGCAAAGATGTAGAGTTATATTTAGGGCATGACAAGTTGACAACTATTTTTTAAGAGAATGGTAAATTTTCTAAACCTAAACTTATTTGGTGAAAATCAACAACTAACCAAACAAACTAATTAATTTTTTTTTTATGTCAACAACAACATAGCTCTACCCAATAAAAAAAAAAAAAAAAAAAAAACAAAGAAAATCTGTAATTTAATCAATTTTTCTTCACGGATTATTACTGCAGCCCTGTGACACTTGACAGTGGCATTAACGTAATTAAGAGTCAAACCGAGGGTATTCACGTAATATGACAAGAAAAAAACAATGACTGCATCCAGTCCGCCCTGGCGATTCTCTATTCGCGTATCCAAACAACCCCCTTTCGCTCACATCCGTCCTCAAACTTTCCGTTCCCTCGAAACCGCTTCTTCAATCTCCCTTCAACTGGAGCGGGGAGGATGGAGAAGAAGAACACCGAGGAGCTCGCCGTCAAATCCATGGCGTCCAATTCCAATTCGAAACCTAGCAAAAGAAAAACCTCAGATTCCAGAGAAGAAGGAGAAGTTTCATCCTCCGACAACGACACACAAACACATGACGTACTTTCTTCCTCCTACTATCTTCTCATTTTGCTTCGCATTTGTTTTTCTCAATCATCTGTATCTCATGCTCCTTCGTTTTGATCCTGTTCGATTCTGAGAATGATCGTGCATCCGTTACCATTTTTTTTTGTTTTGTTTTTCTTTGGCAATGGAGGCTTCCTCTAGCTTGATACGTTATTCTACTAATTGGAGTTTTAGGTTTGTGTTTATCTCTTAATTCGTAGTTGTATATGTTCTCGAGTTAAGAATAGAGAGGAACTGTAATACTGAGAAGCTCAAATGGCTGCTCTCCACGGTAGGGTTTAATTGTTTTTGTTGTGAATTGTGAATACCTTTTCTCTACTGATTTGAATTGTATTTGTGTTTTTAGTTTTGATTATGTTTAAGAACACTTTGGGCTTGTGAATTGTTTTTATTCTTTATAGTCGGATTGGCATGTTTTTTGGTATCGAAAATGGATTTTCTGATTCAATGCGATTCTCTGGGATCTTTTGTAGCCACGATATCATTTTCATGAGGAATTCTTACTTCTCAGGTACATCTTGTTTGTTCTGCTGTGCCTGCTTTGGTTACATCACCTATATCATCCATTCTTCATCCTAAGAATAAATTGAAGGCAGGGATCCCGGCTGGTAAGTATTGCTGCGCTTATGGAGGACACTGACTTTTTTAATACATCGTGTATAAGTTCATTAACACTACCCTTTCACTTTGAGATCCAACAGCATCTAAAATTGCCTTTTATGCTATTTTTGTTATGAAGTTTTTGGTATACCTGCAATATAATTACGTTGAATGTAGTGTTTAGGCATGTTATGAAATCAAGGATACTGGACACCTGGATGCATTCTTATCTGTGGCAAGTTACATGGATTTACTAAAGTTGAAGTGTGTATAAATCACTTTTCCCTCGAGTACTAAAAAGCTGTGGACACTAAATGATAAATGTGATTCTTTGTAACTACTATGCTTTCTGTATATTTACTGCATTTAAGGTTTCAATGCTTGAATTTTTCCTGTTACTGTGGACTTTTGACGGGTTCTCAAATCGTTGCTCTTATAAATGAATTTTGCGGTGCACTAAGTTTTTTGGTGGTTTTGTTTTAATAGTATTTTATGATGAGCAATATCTGCCACTAACAGAGCAGGCTGTTTCTGAAAATGACTTTTCAGCTTCTGCTGATGTTTGCACAAGATCATCCATACAAACTACTTCTCAGAAGATATGTGATAATGATCAAGTTGTACATAAAGCCAGTACTCCTTGGGGTGCTTCCAGAGAGGCCAATTCAAATCTTGTGATAAGCTTCTCAGATGATAGTGGCAGTGAGTTGGAGGAATGCAGTAAAGAGAAAACTTCAAAATCTCATAGTAATGCCGTTAGACATTTTAAACCTCCAACTTCATTACTTGATAAATCAAATAAGTTACGCACTATGACAAGGAACAGAGTAGTGGCAAACAAACTGTCTTTGAGTCAATCATTTATCACTTCAATGACCACAACTCATGGAGCAGATTCCAAGGGTGCTTCTGGGCCCTCTTTGGCTGAACAAGGATCTAGAATCAGAGCTTTCAGTGGAAACCTACCGAGCCAAGGGCGTGGAAATGATCAAGGAATGGATTCAAACGGTAGTAAGCTGAAGGATTTGCGGGACCAGATAGCCATTTGGGAAAGCAAACTGAAGCTCAAGTCTGCCCAACAGAACAAGGAGATCACTTCAGTTACAAACCAGGATTATATTGTCACGAATTCAAAATCTGATTTAGGTAGGAAAGGGAATGCTACTATCTCTCAGTTTCCTCCACCGGGGCCCAAGGGACCAGATGCAAAGCGCATGAGAACCAGTGGGTCTTATTCTACCAAGCTGAGTTTGAGTGGGCAACAACATCTACATGCAAAAAATGCTGTAAAATCAGTTTTTCGGCCACAAGAACCTGGAGGGGAGACACACAACATTAAGGTCACTTATAACCAGAAAGGGAATTCTATGAGTAGAGAAGATTCCAGTATGTTGAAGCAGAGAAAGGAAGATATCAAGCATGTGGCTGCTTCAGCTTCTCCTGGAAGTGACCTTGGCAAAGTACAGGATGGTGAATAATTTGTTCATACTAAATAGATAATTTAGATCTTACAGTTTAGGCTGTTTAGCTCAATCTTGCTGTTCTATGAGGTGCCTAACTTGTTACTAGAATGCTTTGCAGGTACCGGCATTGCTGCTAATGGCAATCAATCAGATTGGATTAGTAAGCAGGTGGATCCTCACCCTCTTGTTGTTGATCAAGCTGCGGTTCTTCCAAATAGCGCATCCAATGTCCAAACTCAGTTCGTAAGTCAATAATTGTACATGTGGCATGATGGCTTTTCTCATCGATGTATTTTTATCGAATATCTAAAATTCATTATACTACCCAGAAAAATCAGAAGTTGCCCATTAAACCTTTGATTAATTTCCATTATCTTATGTTTGACTATGCTGTTTGTGGAATCTCCTAAAATTGTGAAATTCATGGTACAAGTTGCTCGAACTACATCTGTGTTATGAACAGTGGATGATCAGGATTCCTTGTCATATTTTGGAGATAATAATATTTTTTGCTCACGTGAATGAACTTCTTCGCTCCCCTTGAAGCATAATTTAAATATTTTTCGCAACAGGATAATATTGAGTTTCACAGTCGAAGTGATGGCCTTCAACCATCTGCTTCAACTGCAAAAATTTCCGAAGGAACACGTCCTCAATCTGCATCCAATGTCAAGATATTTGAGTCATTCAATAATTTCTTTAAGGTTTATCTTTCTAGCTCAAGTTTTATCATTCTTTTTCCTTTTATTCCAGTTACATGTATTCTCTCTGAATTTATTTCTATTGCAGTTGTTGATCAACGGTAAAAGCACTGGGACTGCGTTTGGTAATTCTTCAAGTTGCTTGGACTTCAGCAATTTCGATCTCCAATCACTATTTGAAATGGAGGAGTCTCTGGACAAGGATCTGGAAGAAGCACAAGAATGCAGGCGCCGATGTGAAATTGAAGAAAGAAACGCTTTCAAAATTTATTCTAGAGCTCAAAGGGCTTTGATTGAGTCTAACTCTAGATGTCTTGATCTTTATCACAAGAGAGAATTATTTTCAGCTCAGTTTCACTCTTTTTGCATGAATAATCCTGGTTTAGTTAGTTCCTCAAGACAGCAAGAAGACATGAAATTTGGTGTGGATCACTCCAATAGTATGTCCGGAAATGCAAATAGAGCTTCTCCTTTGTATCAGAAGCATTCTGAATATAATAGTTTTACTCAGCTGCAGAATGATTTAAATATGCAACATGAAAATGCTAGTCCAATCAATACTTTAAACCTGCATGAAAATGGACAAAATTTGGGGTCTGAGCCTGGATCCTGCTCTGACTTGTGTGGTAATACATTGGATCCAGTTCCTTCTAAGGGCAAGAATATTGCAGATAGAATTTGTTCTCCATCCATTGATCCAAACGTTTCAGTGGATGGAGATGAAGAGTCGTTTCCTTCTGACCATGAAATGATTGATTCCTACGACGAATGCTATATGGGAAAGAAACGCTTTGAAGATGATCAAAAGGAGGCATGTAATTTGTTGAAGAAAAAACACTATGACAATAACACTGAGGATTCTTTGCGTCTTGAAGCAAAATTAAGATCTGAACTGTTTGCACGTCTTGGAACAAGAACTTTGTCAAGGACTTGTAATCCATGCCATAACATTCAGACTTCAGTGGAACAGGGGGCTGAAAATGATGCCAGAGATGACAAAACTCAGCAAAATAGTACAGAACCTACAGTAGGACAAGCAGTTGGAAATGACGTCGCCCTCAGTAGTGAGAAGACCGATAATGCTTTACTATCCGGAAAGAGAGATCGACAGTTTGGTTTTGGAGGTAACTTTATCTTCAGAAATGAGATTTCTGCCTCTTCATCATATGTGGTCTTACAGACATGTTTAAAGTGGATTTCGATTGGACATTCCAGCAGTCAAATTTATCTTTCTGTTGTTATGGTTCTTTTGGTTTGTGTCTTTGATTTCTAATAACCTATTATTTTCTTTTAAAGACACATTTTCTATTGTTCCCATTTTCTTCATGTTATTTTTGGTGAACATTTTTGTACCTAAATTTGAGCATCACCCCAGTTTTTCTCATGAAGGCTGGTTTTAGATGTTGTTGTTGTCTTTGAAGTGAAAATTATGGAGAAATATGCTTAGTTAAATTGGGGCTGGCTATTAACAATCTGGTTATTAGATCTCTTTTGAATTTCAATTTCGAACTATGTGATACTTTTACCACATTTCTAAGAAGTTCAATTAGCGAATGATTTTGGCCTTTGGTTAGATACTTATGGAAACCTTAGTGCATAATGCTTCGGTATTCTTTTCTTTGTCTTGGGCTTTGCACACTGCTGCGGAGGCTCTGTTAACTTGAACCTCCATTACCCGTTCTTACTGCTATATAGTGAAGTAAACCTTAAGGTTATGTATAGCCAATCATGGGCCCAATGATCAAAGAGATAAGCCATAACTTGGTTTTTCTTTTGAGGTTATGAGTTCAAGTTTTAGTCTCTTATTGATTATGATATTGATATTGATAATTCTTTCTTATTGCAAAATCCTTTTTACTCTAGTTTAGATGATAGTTTTGTCAGATTAGCTGAGTGTAAATTGGCTTGGATACTCACAATGATTAAAAAAGATTTAGTGAAAATCTGAGGATCATTACCCCCCCCCCAATTTATTTATTTTTCTAAATTTAGTTCCTTATGCAGGCTCTGACGGAGGTAAGACCCCAGATGACATCCCCAATCGTTGTCATCTTGAGAACTTTCCATTAGAGACTCATGATTCTGCAGACTCCGATGACAGTGAACCATCCAATAGAGAAGGTCCTTGCTCCAAAACTTCTTTTAGTTTTACACCTTTGACTTTGAACAGTGTTTTGCAACATATAAAGGCCATATCCTCAGTTAGTATAGAAGTCTTGGTCACTAGAACCCGAGGGAGTCTCTCTAATCTTGGTTTCCCTGAGGAAGGTGATTCTCTGGAAGTAGATCAAATCCACAGGAGAAAAATACAAGAGAATTCTGTACATGAGACTGTCAGACGTATGTTTCAGAGTGATGGCTCTTATATTGATGATCTTGCAATTGATTCATCTTGGCCACTTTGCATGTATGAACTCCGTGGAAAATGCAACAATGATGAATGTCCTTGGCAACACGTGAAGGACTACTCTTTTGCCAATAGGAAGCAGTGTCAGCATGGCCATAGCAACTATTCTGGTATGATAATTCTGATGTTCTTTTAATTGGATGGTTCACATTTTGTAGCTTTTTCATCTTCATCTTTTGCAGATTCTTGCAATGGACTATCATTTTCTTCGGATGAAACAAAAGTCTTCAAATATGAAGATCTTATGACTCCTCCAACTTACCTGGTTGGCGTAGATATTCTAAAAGCCGATTCGCATTCGTATGACTCTGTTTTAGTTCGGAAAAGTAGTCAATGCTGGCAAAACGTTTTTAGCATTTCTTTGACGTTACCAAATTTGCTCCAAAAGGATGCTTCTGCTGATGGGCTATTTTTACATGATGCTCGTATAGAGGCCAAGGGAAGTTGGAATAGACAGTCATCATATTTTCAGAGTGGAAGCACTAAATTGGTTTGTTTATTACTCCCTCCTTATACATGCCCTTGGCTCAGTCCGCAGTTGAACAATTTTTTTTATTCTATATATATATATATATATATATATTTTACATGTGGCACACGATGGCTATATAAATAACTAATTCATATTTAACTCTCTCTTTAGCTTCTTCCTCCGCCATGCATGACTGCATACCCGTATTGTGTTTCTTGGTTAGCAATATCTTATTCAACGTTCTTGGAATGCTGTGATTACAGTACTTCATCAATGCCACTTTCTTCGATGAAACTTCATTTCAAATAAAGTTTGTCTGAATTATGAGAACTCTTTTCTTAGTGTAATTTAAAGTATGCCATTATATCTGAGTATCTTAAACTGAGGAACATCATTTCTTCCACTCCTTTTTGCATATTGTTATTGTATGGAGGTGATGCAGTTTATTTTGCTATGCTTGTGCTTGGTGTTACCTTTTTTTTCCTCATTTCTTTTTTACATAGAATTGTCCCTTTCAAGTTTTTGTGAAGTTATTATTATGCTCTTTGAAGGGTTCTGTTACATATTACTGATTACTGATCCTTATTCAACTTCCTGTTGTTTGGTCCATGATCTCACTTGTACTGACTTTTCTTGCAACTACTATAAAGTATTCTGTCACTGATTACTGAATACAGACCATTAACCTTCGTTCTGTTGTTTGACCCATGATCTCACCTGTGCCAACTTCCTACAAAGTAGAGTCAGCTGAAACAGGCTGATGAGAACCAAGCTCTGGAAACAGCTCTAATTATTATTAACCAGGAAACGAACAATCTGGAGGGCATGAAAAAGGTATCTTTTTTTGTCGATTCATTCTTTTGTTTGGTTCTTGCTTGTGTAAACTATATTGCAATACAATTGGAAATTTTGAATTTGCAGGCTCTTCCTGTACTATCACGTGCTGTAGAGAATAATCCAAAATCTATAGCTCTCTGGACCATTTATCTTCTTATATTCTATAGCTATACTACAACCGGAGGGAAGGATGACATGTTCTCTTATGCGGTATGCATTATATTTGTTTCTGCTCTACTATAGAATATAATCTGGACGTAGGAACAGTACTACAAAAACATCTCGAATGATATTGATTAAATCTATGTATTATAATAAATGTAGTAGAGAGATGAAACAAAATTCTCGATGTCAGTGATTTTGCTTTTATCAAACTTTAATAAACACTGCTTAGTATTTTAGTGGTGCTGAAACTGTCCATAAAAAAAAAAAAAAAAAAAAAAAAGAAACTGTCCATCAAAGTGAGTCTTAGTTAGTCCTTTGGTCACTATCAACTTTATGAAGTGAGGATTAAAACATAATATGTTATTCCATTCTCTTCTTAGTGATATACTATTTATACAAGTTTTATAATGTAAAAACTAATAGTTCAAAGTTCTAAGTATGAGGAATGGATGATTTACGGTGATCCAAAGCTCCAAAATTTATTGTCATGCATCTCAAAGTTTCTTGCACTTTGAAAACAGTCGATGTGTTTGAAGTAACAAAAAAGCTTCATTGCTAAAAGTGGGAGAAAGAAAAAGCTGACACTTACTGGGACTTTATTGGGGGTGCTAAATTGAAAGGCTATCTTGCACACTGTTGCACAATCAAATGGTGTTAGAAAAATCTCTAGAAAGTAGAAATTGGAAGTATATACTGTACTAGATAATGGGTTAGCAGACTTATCTACTTTACCAAACGGGGTCTTTGTAGCATGGTTTTTGGCTTTTATTTAGTTCTTTTCCTAATAAGAAAACTTTCTCCTTTTATTTGTACCACCTTTATGATCAAATGCAGACTCGTCTCTTCCTCCATACTTGAATTGGTGGGCTCTTCTGTCCATTACCTATTTTCTCACTCACGTAATCAAGCATTGTGTGGAAACCCTTTGCTCTTGTTCTTCAGGTCAAGCACAACGGGCAATCTTATGAACTCTGGCTCATGTACATTAACAGTCGCATGAATCTTGATGCTCGGTTGGCTGCATATGATGCTTCACTTTCTGCACTCTGCAACGATATATTTACTCATAACTTGGATGGGAAATGTGCTAGTGCCCATATCTTGGACCTGATTTTACAGATGACAAATTGTTTGTGTATGTCTGGGAAAGTCGAGAAGGCTATTCAGAGGATTTTTGGACTTCTTCGAGTTGCAATGGATTCTGATGAGCCTTGTTCTTTTACACATTCTGATATGCTCACATGCTTAAATATATCTGACAAATGTATTTTCTGGGTTTGTGTTGTGTATTTAGTTATTTACAGGAAACTGCCTCATGCTGTAGTGCAGCAGCTTGAATGTGAGAAAGAACTGGTCGAGATTGAATGGCCTACCATTCAATTGACAGATGGTGAGAAGCAGAGGGCTTCTAGGGTAGTCAAGAATGCAGTAGATTTTGTCGATTCATGCTTGAACAATGAATCTCTTGAAAGTAAAAGCTACCAAAAATCTTTTCATATGTTTGCTGTCAATCATATAAGGTGCTTGATGGCATTTGAGGACATAGGATTCAGTAGGAACTTATTGGATAAATATGTTCAACTCTATCCGTCTTGCTTAGAACTTCTTCTACTTAATGTGCGGGCAAAGAAACATGATTTTGGGGATGAAACCGTTGTGGCATTTGAAGAAGCAATCAGGAACTGGCCGAAAAAAGTACCTGGGGTTCAGTGCATCTGGAATCAATATGCTGAATATTTACTTCAGAATGGGAGAATCAAATATACTGAAGAACTAATGCTGCGCTGGTTTAACTCTACCTCAAAAATGAATTGTTGTGGAACTAGAATTTGGGATAATAGTGATTGCGACTCCTTGCACTTGCTAGATTATGCTTCAGGATCAATAGTACATGCATTAGATTGCAGTCTCAATGAGGTGGATGTGGTGTTTTGGTATCTTAATCTTTCTGTTCATAAGGTATTGCAGAATGACCAATTAGAAGCACGTTTGGCCTTTGACAATGCTCTGAGGGCTGCTAGTTCTGGGACTTTTAAATATTGCATGAGAGAGTATGCTGTGTTTTTGCTTACTGACGAATCTTTGCTGAATGAGGCTGCTTCTATTGGTGGAATAAGGAGCATTTTAGAGGGTTATCTTAATGATGTACGAGCTTTCCCTGTCCCTGAGCCATTATCCCGAAAATTCATTAACGATATCAAGAAGCCAAGAGTTCAACTTCTCGTCCATAACATGCTGTCTCCAATTTCTCCGGATGTTTCTCTAGTGAACTGTATTCTTGAAGTCTGGTATGGGCCATCTCTTTTACCCCCCAAATTTAGCAAACCAAAGGAATTGGTGGATTTTGTGGAAACTATCTTAGATATGTTGCCTTCTAACTATCAGTTGGTACTTTCTGTCTGTAAGCAATTATGCAATGGCAACGACTCTTCCCAAGTTGCCTCTGCCAGTCTTATTTTCTGGGCCTGCTCAAATTTGATCAGTGCAATTTTTTGTGCTGTCCCGATACCACCAGAGTTCATTTGGGTAGAAGCTGCTAATATTCTGGTCAATGTCAAAGGTTTTGAAGCCATAACCGAGAGGTTTCACAAGAGAGCTTTATCTGTATACCCGTTTTCTGTTCAGCTGTGGACATCATACTATAACATGTGTAAAACTAGAGGAGATACGAGTGCGGTTCTGCAGGCAGTAAATGAAAGGGGAATTGAACTCAACGAGTCGTCTTTATGATAGAGTTTTACCTTTCTTGGTAGGATCAGTAAAATTACAGGAAAATTAGGATCAGTTTTTAGTTACGGGAGAAGCTTCAATGTACAGATAGTTTACTTAATACAGTTTCATCATGCTAGGCACAGCAGTTTCGCCAGTTTTGCTAAGTGGTAGGGGGCTAATTGCGGTTAGGAATTAGATAAATACTTGCACAGTGAGAAATATTTGGTGAAAAAATGGTTTTTTTGTCTGTAAAGTCATTGAGATCTTATTGGAACTGGGATTTGTTGAGGGTGTCATCAGGTTTCTCAGCCAGTTGCTGCTCGCTTTCATTGTTCGACGGCTTTGTAAAGATGTATCGTCGAACGTCAGGTTTTCCCCAATCTTTTTTGGTAGCTGACATTGTTATATCTTGTTCTTCATCCTTCCCCGTTTGCTAGAATTAATCTTTTCAATTGACCTTACCCTTTTAAATGTAAGTATTAACCATTTTTAGGTTAAAATTTGAAGAAGTTGAAATGAAATAGAACTTATTCGATGCTCATTGATGAAGGTTTTATTGCCGTTTTCCTACTATCTACGAGCTTATTTTGTTTGTTGAAGCTATCAGAAATCAAATAGAAGTTTGTGCTAGTATGGCTATAAACTTGCCGGATTGCTCATGTTTAGATTTGTCTACTGCATTGTCTTAGCCCCTCCACTTCGTCAATTTGTAGATGTGGTAAGGATGTATTTGATCTAAGAATTAGGTATGTGAAAACTCCCTTAGGCTCAGTTTGAGATTGCGGTAGCTTTTAAAATAATTGCTTTCAGCTTTGCTTTTAGAAAAATCAGCTGTCGTATGAAGCTGATTAGTGTTTGGTAAATTTCAATTTAGAAGCACATGAAAGTAGTAAGTTCAAACAAAATTGGGATGGCTTGACAGGAAAGACAAAAATAGACATACTATTTTAATTATTTATATGTTTTTTTAGAGAATAATTATTTATATGTTAATATTTAATATATAAATGATTATAATTTAATTATTTATAATTTTTATAGTTTAAATTAGAAATAATATTTTGATATTTGTTCAGATTTATATGATAAAATGTTAGGAAAAACAATTGTGACATGTATCTAAAACAAATTTTAAGGGATCATTTTTTCTTCTTCTATTTCTACTTTTCCATCCAAATTAAGAAGAAAATTATGACTTACAAAAAAAAAAAACTGAAAAATAATCTTGATGTTCTTATGTAATTGACTCCATGTTCATATAAAACTTCTTCATATTTAGATGTTCATATAAAACTTCATATTTAGAGATTTTCAAAATCAAAGAATTTAGAAGGAATTTAGAAACAGTTAAGATTTTGTTTTTTTTATGATTCCACAATCCCAAATGGGCCCTCAATAACTCTAGCTAATTCACATGTATTATAATTTATACCTCCCTTATGCATAATCCTCTCATTTGTTGTACGGAAAAAATGTTTGTTTTTTATGTGCAAATTTATTTATTCAAACTTTAACTAATGTTGTGAGTTAAATATTTTTTATTATTTTAAATGCTTATGAATCCATTAACTTAAGTTGGAACATTGTTTTGAAACTAATTTATGTTTACTTATATGATCTAATCTAAGTTATTTGTCTTCATGTAAATGATAATGACAAAAATAAGTAAAATATATTATTATTATTATTTTCATTTTAAGAATATCACGTGACATAGAAAATATTCATAGTTATAAATATTGAATATATCATGAGCCTACTCGACGAAGACAAATTTAAAAGTTTATGTAGAGGTATAATCGATTTGAGTGTCAAAACAGGTTAATATGTAAAGAAAAATAGAAAGTTGATTTGACATATGGAATCGTCTCGAATTGGTTAACCAACGATTTAGTCGGTTCTATCTGGCGGTTGATCATTCGCGATATTAAAATAGAAAGTTGATTTGACATATACTTAATGGAATCGTCTCGAATTGGTTAACCAACGATTTAGTCGGTTCGATCTGGCGGTTGATCATTCGCGAGTTTAAGTGTCAAAGCGAAGTCGAACTGCCTAATATGTAAAGAAAAATAGAAAGTTCATTTGACAAAGATACATAACGAAATTGTCTCGAATTGATTAACCAACGATAGTTCACCATTCGCGGGTGTTAGGCCTAGGAAGAAATGGACCGCCAAGCTGACACGACGTTGAACTGGTTTCAACCCGAACTGACAACGATTTCGGTTGATTTAGATGATTTTTTGGTTTTCACTTGCACTCATAAGTTTAAGTTTCCATTAGACACCTTTTTAAAAATTCGGGATTAAACTTGTAAATTAACTTTTTTTAAAAAAAAATCGGGATTAAACTTGTAAAATATACAAGTTACACCCATCCTTCAAATAGTTTTTTTTTTTTTACAACATATTGGGGTGGAGGATTGAACCTAGTACCTCTGGGTCACTAGACGATACATCATGCCGTTGAGCTATGCTCTTGTTGGCAAAAATAGTTTTTTTTTTACAAACAAGGAGTGATGGATTCAAACCTCTAATCTTAAGTCAATATTCGATGTCTTCTTTTCTTTAGTACAATATGGAGGTGGGGGATTCAAACTAATATCTTGTTCGTTAACACATGGATTGTTTGAGACGCTGGGTGGGTTAAAATAGTCGGGATTACTTATAATAGTGTGAATGATAATAATCCAGTCCACCAAACTATAAGTTGGTACCCAAACACCCCATACAATTCGACATATCTTTTAAATAGTTGGGTGTAGAGTTGAGTCACTTGATTAGAATGACAAAAATACCCTTAATCAAGCAACTTGTTGTGCCACTGACCACAGAAGGTGAACTAACACTAGGGGTGCAAGCCAAAATCGAAAAAATGCCTAAACCGACGGTTCAATTGGCGGTTTCGGGTTTCACAAGAGTTGGACCGATTATAAATCGAGCCGACCGAAATATATATATACATAAAGTTTCGTTCTTGTAATCGATATCTCATGTGGAGCAGTTGGTAGCATGTTCAGCTATGATTTCCTCATACTCGAGTTTGAGCCTCAATAAATGCTGGATTTTAGATTATTTATGCCGCTCTCCCTCAGGCCCGACCCACGAATCTTGCCTGCCCAACGTTCGACTCGCGTGCGCATACGTTATCGGCGAACCGAACCTTCGGTCGACTCGGTTCTACAACCTACCATTTTGTCGATTTTCCTTTTCGTTTCGCCGAACCGACTCGCTTGCACCTCTACGGAACACAACAACGCTAATAATCCGAACTTCAAAATTTCCACTGATCGATCATAGGAGACTAGGCTATATTAACGATTTTTTTAGATGAGGGGGTAATTTTTGAAAAAAATTATAAAAAATGGTTGTTATCAAACAATTTAGAAAAAAAAAGAAAAAGGTTGTTTTTCAAAAACTTTGACCGGACATCTAACAAACATTTAAAATTTTGTACCTTGTTGGAAATAACATTTTTCTTTTTAACTATATATTAAATAACGAATATTTAAACAATAGTCATTACTTGCTTCATTGTTCAGTTGAATGCCAACTAAGTTTCCTAGGTTCGAAACTTGACAATGTTTTTTCTCCTTTTTATAATGGAAGAATAATTTCCCACTTTTTTTTTTTTTTTATTATTATTATTTCACATCTTATTCCAATTTATTTTTTTATATTCTTAAAAATAAAAAATAAATTTAAATAAATTACTAATTTAAATAGGGCTGGTTGCACAAATAGCAATCAGGCCCAAACTAATTGCAAATTTAGCAAACTTTAAAATGTTTTGCAAATATGGCAAAAAAACCCGTTTCTATCACTGATAGACTTTATTATATCACTGATAGACTTTTATCAGTGATAGACTATTATCTCTGATAGACTATTATCACTGACAAAAATCTATAAAAAGCTGAGGTGATCAGCGATAGACTTCTATCAGTCATAAGATATCAGCGATAGAAATTGCTATATCCGCAAAAATTTTAAAAACATGCTATATTTACAAACAATAAGTCTTAAATTGTCATTTACTACAATTTTCCATTTAAATACTTTATTTGTAAATAAAATATTATTATTATTATAAAAAAACGTTAATTAATATTCAAATAAATAAATAACAATTTTAGTAAAAAAATGATTAACTTTTATTTTCATCAAATTGTACATTAATATTTACAATAATACTAACCTCAAATTTGAATAAATGTTGTAATTTTTATTGTTTAATATATTTTAATTTAAAAAAACGTCAATAAAAATATTTTTAACCTTGTAATAAGATTAAAATATGTCTAACAGGACATTAAAAAATAAATTTTTAAGTTGAAAAACGATATGATAGTTATATTTTAAATCTCTTACTCAACAATACCGCGAAATGAAGTTAAACTTGTGTAGTCCCATAAAAAAAAAAAAAAAAAATAACAAAAAAAAAAAAAACCCCTTTCTTCTAAATGGTTTGATGACTCCTTTTTTCTAATTCTTTTCAAAAACTACCCCTCACCTGAAAAACCCTATATTAACTGTCAGCGCCGCCGTTCGCCACCGTCAAAACCCCTCTTCTTCTTCTTCAAAACCTTAAACCTCATCTCTCTCTCTCTCTCTCTCTGAAGATTCGAGTTTTTTCGTGTTGCAAGATGAACAACTTGAAGCTATACTCCGAGAGCTCTCTCAAAATCGAATTACAGACCGATGAAGAACTCATACTCTTCTCCGCCTTCGACATTGAGCGGAATCGGCTCTTCTTTCTTTCCTCCGCCAATTTCATATACACTACTCACCTTACTTCCTTCAATGTGAGTTCTTCCATCCCTCTCGCTGTACAATTTGATCTTCTTTCCGTTTTACGAATAGAAGAATTTGCTTGTTTTGTATGTATACGAGCTTTTTGGTGATTATATTGTTTTTTTTTCGTTTTTTTGTTCTGTTACTAGAATGAAAGAATGAAGAGCGTAGCCATGTTTTCTGCTGAAGTTCATCCTATTGATGTGGAGACTGGGGACTCTGTTACATCGTTTGATTATTTGATGGAGAAAGAAGCTTTGATTGTTGGAACTCGTAATGGAGTTCTTTTGCTGTTTTCCGTTGATGGCTGTGGGAGTGAAGTTGTTGGCAGGGTGGAGGGTGGTGTGAAACGTATCTCGCCTAGTCCTGATGGTGATTTGTTATGCATAATTTCTGGACTTGGGCAGATTTTAGTAATGACTCATGATTGGGATTTGATGTATGAGAATACTCTCGAGGATTTTGCTGAAGGTGTGTTGACGTACGTAAGAACTTCTTCCATACTTGACTGAATGGGATATTTTATGTTATATCTTTGTCTATCTCAACATGTGTATTGTTGTTCTATGTATCAAATTTATATGCAACTTGCTATCTCCAGAGAGAGTTGATAAACTTTGTTTAATTGGTGATTTCTAGAATAGATATTTAATTACTTGATGTTGGCTGCAAGGTGCTCCTTGCTGTTCTCTGGTCATCTTTATGGCCATCAATGGTTACATTAGAAATGGTTTCATACTCCCGAATATTTGTTAATATAATGATTGGACCATGTCTTCAGGTGAACCAAACTTTTCAGAGCAAAATGGTTTTGAAAGTTCCATTTCTTGGCGAGGTGATGGGAGATACTTTGTGACACTAAGTGATGCAGACAATTCTAATACTGCGCTTAAGAGGATCAAGATCTGGGAGCGAGATGGAGGGTCCTTGCATGCTTCATCCGAATCAAAAAACTTTGTGGGAGGAGTTTTGGATTGGATGCCCAGTGGTGCTAAAATTGCTGCTGTTTATGAGAACACAAGTGAAATTGAATGTCCTACTGTAGTATTTTTCGAAAGGAATGGATTAGAAAGAAGTTCTTTTCGTATTAATGAGCAAATTGGTGCAAAAGTTGAACTTCTAAAGTGGAATTGCAGTTCAGATCTTCTTGCAGCTATTGTCAGATGTGAAAATTATGATTCTGTAAAGATCTGGTTTTTCAGCAATAATTATTGGTACTTGAAACATGAAATTCGGTACTCAAAGCAGGATGCTGTTAGGTTTGTATGGGATCCGACAAGGCCTCTTCAGTTATTGTGTTGGACTGTTCACGGACAAATTACAATGTACAACTTTATATGGATTTCAGCTGTCGTGGAGAACTCAACAGCATTGGTCATTGATGATGCAAAGATACTTGTGACCCCTCTTTCTTTAACACTAATGCCACCTCCTCTGTATTTATTCAGCTTGAAATTTTCAAGTGCTGTTCGTGATGTGGCCTTTTACTCTAAGAATTCCAAGAACTGCTTGGCTGCCTTTTTATCAGATGGTCTTTTATGCACTGTAGAGCTTCCTGCAGCTGAGGTCTGGGAAGAACTAGAAGGACAGGAATTCTATGTTGAAGCTTCAACTTCTGAATCAGCATTTGGCTCCTTTCAGCATCTTGTCTGGTTGGACTTGCATAAACTTCTTGTTGTTTCTCGTTATGGGTCTGATGATTATAATTATGTTTCTCAAGGCTCCCCAAATGAGGAGCCTCTTGGATTTTGCTTATTGGAAATTGATCTTGAATGTTTTAAGGATCGTGTTCTAGGTTTACCTACATGTTCTGGTTGGCATGCTAGGATTTCTGATCGAAAATTTATTGAAGGACCAGTCATCTGTGTTGCTTCAAATCCTGCTGAGAATTGTACTGCATTTGTCCAGCTTAATGGTGGTGAAGTTCTTATGTATGCATCTAGGTCGGGCTTTTCTAGTGAATTTTTGAAACAGGAGGATAAGAGTTTTTCATCATCTTGTCCCTGGATGAGCGTGGCTTTGGTGGATAATAATGGGTTATTAAAGCCCTTCCTTTTTGGGCTTGATGATGTTGGGAGGCTTCATTTGAATAGGATGGTAGTCTGCAACAATTGTAGTGGTTTCTCTTTTTACTCAAATTTAGGGGACCAAGTAACCACGCATTTGATTGTAGCAACTAAACAGGATATGCTTTGTATTCTTGACATTTTGGATGTATTGCATGAAAAAATAGAAGAGAAATACAACTTTTCCCAAGCTAGTAACCAACGCAGAGAAAAAGAAAGTGGAAACTCTATCTATATATGGGAAAGAAGCGCCAAAATTGTTGGTGTTCTGCATGGTGATGCTGCTGCTGTTATATTACAAACAGCTCGAGGAAATCTAGAGTGCATATATCCAAGAAAGTTGGTGCTGGCATCTATCATTAATGCATTGATCCAAGGGCGCTTCAAAGATGCACTTCTTATGGTAAGGCGCCATCGGATAGACTTCAATGTCATTGTTGATTACTGTGGTTTACAAGCATTTATCCAGTCAGCCGCAGAATTTGTGAAGCAAGTTAATAATTTTAACTACATTACTGAATTTGTTTGTGCCATAAAGAACGAAGATGTAACAGAGACACTGTATAAAAACGTTATATCCCGTTCATGCACTGATGCCAGTAAAGTTGAAGCACTAAGAGAATCTAAAGATTCTTATGTAAAAAACAAGGTTTCTTCGGTCCTGTTGGCCATAAGGAGGGCTGTTCAGGAGCATATGATGGAAAGTCCAGCAAGAGAGCTATGCATTTTGACCACCCTTGCACGTAATGATCTGCCAGCCCTTGAAGAAGCTTTGGAAAGGATAAAAGTTATACGTGAAATTGAACTGTTAAATTCTGATGACCCAAGGAGAACATCTTATCCTTCTGCTGAAGAAGCTCTGAAACATCTCTTATGGTTGTCTGATCCCGATGCTGTTTTTGAGACCGCTTTAGGCCTTTATGATTTAAGACTTGCTGCTATTGTGGCAATAAACTCACAGCGGGATCCAAAAGAGTTTATCCCTTATCTTCAGGAACTGGAGAAGATGCCATTCCTCTTAATGTGCTATAATATTGACCTAAGATTGTCAAGATTTGAGAAAGCTTTAAAACATATTGTTTCAGCTGGGGAGGATCATTTTTTTGATTGTATGAACCTAATGAAGAAAAAACCTCAGTTATTCCCTCTGGGACTTCAGTTGATCACAGATAATACTAAGAGGAAATTAGTCCATGAGGCCTGGGGGGATTATCTTAGTGATGAAAAAAGTTTTGAGGATGCTGCGGAAACTTATCTCTGCTGTTCCAATTTGGAAAAGGCTTTGAAGTCATATCGTGCTAGTGGTAACTGGAGTCAGGTGTTTATAGTTGCTGGGTTTCTTAAAATGAGAAAAGATGAGATTTTAGAATTGGCTCATGAACTGTGTGAAGAGCTTCAAGCTCTTGGTAAACCAGGTGAAGCTGCTAAAATTGCCCTGGAGTACTGTGGCGATATTAACCGTGGGATGGCTTTGTTAATCAATGCTAGGAACTGGGAAGAGGCTTTGAGAATTGCTTTTATGCATCAGAGAGAAGATTTAGTTTCAGAACTGAAGAATGCATCTGCGGAATGTGCAAGCATGCTCATTGGTGAATACGAGGAAGGATTGGAGAAAGTAGGGAAGTATTTAACTCGATACTTAGCTGTTCGACAGAGAAGATTACTACTTGCTGCTAAAATCAAGGCAGAGGAAAGTTCAATGAATAATCTTGATGATGATACTGCATCAGAAGCTAGCAGTAATTTGAGTGGAATGAGTGCTTACTCAGCTGGGTATGTTTTCCAAGCTTCTTTATCATTTTGCTTCGCTGTTCTTTTGATATTTACAAAGTCCCTCTCTACTTTTGATTTAACTGAAATAAGGTACTCCTGTTTGGCTGTACAGCTTCTGGAAGACAGGAAACATGTAGGGTTTGTAAAAGCCTCAAATGAATGTTGTTTCTTGACAATAAAGGTTGTAGTAGACGATGGTCTCATAAGAGTAGACAAGGTGCTTGTTTGAACACCCACATTAAAAAGAATAAAAGAAGAATATATATATATATATATATATATATATTTATTATTTTCTTTTAAAATCGAAAACATTTCTAAAAAATAAGAATATTAGTTGAATATGGAAAATAAGAATGTTGTTGAATCGGATTCCTGAGTTGGCCTAGTAGTCAATAAAGAGCTTGGGAATAATAGTCAACATGAGCATAGCTCAACTGACATGATGTATGAACTATGAACTAGTGATCACGAGGTCTGAGGTTCAATTCCTGACCCCACATGGTTATAAAAAAAAAACCTTGAGAATAATAAAGTGTTTAGAGGGAATGGGTTCAATCCATGATGGCCACCACCTAGGAATTAATTTTCTATGGGTTTCCTTGGCAACCAAATGTTGTAGGGCCAGCGGTTGTCCCGTGAGATTAGTTGAGGTGTGGGTAAGCTGGCCCGGACACTCACGGATATTGAAAAAAAAAATGTTGCTGAATCGGACCTTGATAGATAGCAAACTTTTAAACCCTTCACAAATCACGCTTAATTTGAGTTAATAATTTGAGTTAATGGATTTTGCTTAGTTTCTTTTGTGCTTCTCAATATAATTACTCCCTGTAGAGGTTCTAATCTACCTGTATTTGGAAGTTACTGACGTCATTGTTTTGATGCTTGCTCATGGTTTGTCACCTGTTGTTAAATCTGAAGATGAATATGACCCATTAGTTTTAACTTCGAATCGTTTTTTTTGGATAAGAAACTTTGAATCTGTAAGTATGAATTATTTCCTTTGGCATGGAAATTCCACCAGGCTATGTGAATCAATTTCTCAAATCTTAAAACAGATTATTTCTGATCCTGCTGATATTGTATGTATGGTTTGTATAATTTGATACGTCAAGATTAAAATTTTGTGAGCTTCTGATAACTGGTTGATCCAGGACAATTAGTCGTCAGTTTTTTTTTTCTTTTTCCTTTTAAAAAGATCTAATACCATTCTGCTGACATAACTATTATAAGTAAACTTAGTAAACTTGGAGAAGATGCTATAGCTTCTATTTGGCTTGGTCATCCTTCTAATATATAAACATGGGTTCTACGAATATTAGTTTTTAGTGCCTGCCTCAGCTTATGAACAAGAGTTCTTATAAAAAAAAATTATGAACAGGAGTAGGATGAGTTCAGCTGTTTCCATGAGCACAACTGCAGGGAGGAAGTCAAGAGAGGCAAAACGTCAGAAAAGTAGAGGGAAAATCCGTCCGGGAAGGTATATAAACTGATGATTTTTCTTTTTAACTATAGCATCTTGTCGCTCACGAAGTAACATTATTATTTTACACTTGTAGTCCTGGTGAGGAGATGGCTCTTGTAGAGCATTTAAAGGGTATGTCTCTAACTGCTGGGGCTATGTCTGAGCTTAAATCTTTATTGGTTTCACTTATGATGTTGGGGGAGGAAGAAACTGCAAGGAAGCTTCAACGAACTGCGGAGAACTTTCAACTTTCACAAATGGCAGCTCTAAACCTTGCAAATGATACTGTTTCTAGTGATATAATAAATGAAAAGGCAGACACACTGGAGAATTACGTACAAGTATTGAAAAGTGAAGTCCAAAAACTGGAAGTTTTCTCGTGGCGTTCTAAAGTATTTCTCTCTTCATAACTGGTGAGCTTCGGTAACTTGACTGAAATAATTTTTCAGGTCTAACTTGAGCATGCTGTGTTTTATGGCTATCTGTTAGCTTTGCTTTTTTTTTTTTTCAATTATAAGAATAGCTATCTGTTAGCTTGCATGTAAATTGTAAATAGGATTTGTTGGCTGAATAATGACCTGTTTGGAATGACTTTTTTAAATGTTTTAAAACACTTTAAAACTTTCTTTTAAGCATTTGGAAAGTCATTCATTCCAAACCGACCTTAAATTTCGTGGTCCCATCACTACTATTACCATAATCGCTGTCATTCCTTGGACAGAAGAATTCCACTAGAGACTGGGAAATTACAGAAAGTTGAGAATAAGATGGGAACACGGTTTAAGTCGGTACACCTGAATTCAATCTTCCAGTCTCAACATCTCTCCCTCATTCTTAACCTTGGTGAAATTTGGATGCATGGTGAAGAAAATTGTCCATATGTAACCATCATGGGTTGACCTAGTGATCATTAAAGGCCTTGAGAACTTAGAGGGAATGAGTTCAATCCATGGTGACCAAATGTTGAGACAGCTGTCCCGTGAGATTAGTCGGTACACCTGAATCCAATCTTCCAGTCTCAACATTTCTCCCTCATTCTTAACCTTGGTGAAGTTTGGATGCATGGTGAAGAAAATTGTCGATACGTAACCATCATGGGTTGACCTAGTGATCATTAAAGGCTTTGGGAACTTAGAGAGAATGGGTTCAATCCATGGTGACCAAATGTTGTAGGGGTCAGACAGCTGTCCCGTGAGATTAGTCGAGGTGAGCGTAAGCTGGCCCGAACACTCACGGATATAAAAAAAAAATATTATAGATACGTGAATGAGCATGAGCAATCTTGAAACTATTGGTACATTGTGACAAAAAAACATTTCATAAATAGCTAAAAAATAATTTAAACTTGGTTGCTTTCTTTTCGAGTTTTCGAGATAGCCTCTCTTTGTCTCAAACACTGTTTTCATTTTGTGTTCTTTGTTAATTAATGTTGGTGTTCTTTTGCATTGATTCCCTATTTTTCATTTCTCCATATTTAACATTCCATGTAGTTTAATATATTTTCAATTGTTTACTAATTTTCCTTTTATTCTGTCGGAAGAAAGCACTTTTTAATTAATAGCATTTCCAATCTCAAATTCAGGCAAAACTGAAGGGAAGATACAAATCAGCTGAGCAGCAGAGAATGAGTTTTGCAGAAATCTTTTTGCTTTTAGAATCTGTATCAGTAGTTCATCTTCATGCAAAGAGTTTAAATTTTTAGATGAACTCATGTTTAAGTTATTACTGGATTTTTCTTTTTGTAGATCTATGAAAATTTATTTTCTCAATTTTTTGTTTTAACTTTTTCTACAATGCTGATGAGATGGTGTTTTTGTTCCTAAATTCAATTAAATAACAAGATTTTGATTGTCTAAAATAGATGATTTTAAATTCAAAAGAATCGTTTTTTTTTTCATCTTTTTTCCTTCGACAAAATAATTCAATGCTTTCTCAAATTCGCATTGACTTTGAGAATGAAACTGTAAGATGGATTATTGTATCTCTCAATTGTTTATTTTTGTCAATTGAACTTTTTTTAAAATTCGAATTGATAATTTTTTATTAATTAAAATAAATCATTAGAATTTTAATCTTCTCTGATTATAATGTAATATTGGTGGGAAAAAAATAATTCGCAATTGACAAATGTTTTAAAAAGAAAATCGCAATTGGTAATTTTTTCAAAAAATTAAAACAGCGATCATATAGTTTAAAAATTCAAAAAAAAAGGAAAATAAGGGCCCAACCGGGTTCGAACCGGTGACCTCTTGATCTGCAGTCAAATGCTCTACCACTGAGCTATGGACCCTTGGTTGAACCTAAATTCGATTGTAAATATAATACTAGATACATGCTTGCATATCATTCTCGCATTATCTTTTTAGTTCAATAATTGGGAGGCGGATGATTTAACCATCAATCTCTGAGATAATAATTGATGTTTTATCTATTGAACTATACTCGATTTGGTCAATGTTATAATACTTTAATCACTTTACTTCTAGTTTAACCATTTTATCCACCATTTTTTAAATAAATAAAAAATCAATTACAATTATATTTTTTCAAAATTTCAAATTACCCTTTCAAATTTGCAGTTATGTTTTTTTAAACTTTCAATAAACTATAAAATGTACTTTTTGGGAAAAAAAATCTTTAAAGAACTTATCTTCAAGTTTTGTGTGGTTAGACGCAAATCTATTATACACAACCTTACAAATTTGGAGAATATAATTATAATTTCATATTTATTCTATCAAAATATTTGATAGTAAAAGTAAAAAGTAAGTATAATTCAAAATTTAGAAATATAGACTTAGTTTGAGGTTGTTAGGGTGGTTAAAATTGTAACGCCTAAGTTTTTAACTAGACTTATACCACTCCAAAACAAGGTCTTCATCTAAAAAAATTCTGTCTTAGTACAAAAATTTAAACCCTGAAACTTCACAACTGCATTGTCATTATGGCCTAGCTAAGAAGAACACCTTTGTCCCCTATGCTTAAGTTAATGCCTAAAAAAAGGAAACAACCAAAACTGGAATAATCTTACATGTAAAGCTCATGCAGCTGAAAAAACTAAGAGGGGTTCTAACTGTTCTAACAGAAGTATAATCTGATTGGGTGTACAACTAACTTATCTCAATGTTGAGCCTCCTCTGTGTGGTGTCTATGTGAGATTGAATGGTAGAACAAAACATAACATCTACTTAATTGCTCCATCTCTGAATGATGTGCGTAATTGCTAAACTGCACCATATCTGAATGATGAGCGTAATTGAAGTTGATGTATGGTATCAAGCTTATCGGTGTACACGTCTTACCGAGGGAAGTTAATTGTCACTAAATAACTTAATACAATTAGCGTAGTTTCTGGCTGAGACCCCTCTAAACAAAACACTGCCCATAAATAACCTATGTTAAACTTACAATTCTAACTGATTTAACTTGCCAACTGAGATCTCTTTAAATAGAACACTAATCAAAACATATGTTATATTACTTAACTGAGCTAACATGACATCTTTGATTGAATAACCTGCAAACAGAACATATGTTACATTTATTTAACTAAACTAACGTGACATGTCTCATTCAAGTGCATATGTTATATTTATTTAACTGAACTGACGTGACATGCTTGACTGGATAACCTCATACATAACATTGTTCATCAATAGCATATGTTATAATATTAAATTCTGCCAATTTTTATATAGCAAAGTTGTTAGGCGTGTTGAGCTGAGGGTTAAACCACTTACATTGATTGCGTAAACTCCTAATAAAACTCTTATCGCGATTCTTAGCTTCACTTTAAGAAAAATGCCCAAACAACTAATTCACCACTGCTAACTTCAAACCACGTATAACCAAGATTCTATGAGAGTTTAAAACAAAACTCATCAGCCGAACCCGCTTTAACGACTTGCAATCTTGCTAAAATTTAGATTTTTTGGTCCAACGGACAGCTCAAGTCGTCGGTCGGGGGGTTGAAAAAAAAAATCACAATTTTTATTTTTTTTCTTTTTTCTTTTTTCTCTTTCTTTTTCTTTTAAAAACAAAACTCAAATAAAATAAAATGAGTGAATCTTATTTTCTCTTTGGTTACAAAAATAATTGTTGCCAATTATGTTTTTAAATAAATATCCATTAGTGTTTGGTAAATTTAAATTTTAGACCTAAAGAATCCCTTTAGATATTATCTAGTAAACTCGGGTCTTCAAAACTAACATTTTTGTTCTTTAATATTTGAATTTATTTTATATTTGATGTTTCATTATTGAATTGTGAATGTTATGTCTCCTTTGAAATTTTAATTTAATTTTTACTTGGTCCCTAAAGTTTGAATTTAATTTCTAAATGGTCCATAAGTAGATTTGTAGCTAGTTGTTATAAGCATATTGATGACTTGGCACGACACTTTTAAAATATGCCAACTATATTTTGTTAATATCTATTTTTTAAGTGAAATATTTTTTTTATACTCAGACCAATTAGAAACCAAAAAACTAAATAAAAACTAAATTCAAATCTCATAGACCAAAAATGTATTTTAATATAAATTGTTGTGACTAGCTATAAGCCTATAATAACCAAAATAGACATATTTTTTCTATTATGATTTAAATAAAATTACAAGAAACTAGAATATATCAAAAGATGATTTTATATTATTAGAGGGAACAGATTCTGAAAAAAAAAAAAAAAAAAAAAAAAAAAAACTATATTTTGATGATTTAATATTATTAGACAGTAAAAAAAAAAACATTTCGAAGTGCTAGAAAAAAATGTCAAAATTGTAATTAAATTATTCCTTATAATAGGGTTTATAGTTAAGTATTTAGAATTTAGAGATTGGAAGAGTATTTTAGTCTAGAAGATTGTTTTAGATTCTAATATTTGCCTATTTTTTAAATATAAAAAGATTTTGGCATTTCTTCAAAAGTTAAAAATGGACATTCTCTGCTTAAAAAAAAAAAAAAAAAAAAATCCAACCATTAAATTGATAAATCCAACGGTGGTCAGATTCAGATATGATTCATAGGATATGGTCATGAGATTTAAATAGAAAAAATGGAACCTAAGAAACTCGAGAAGGCAAATTAATCCGAATGGTTCTCCTGAAAAAACCAAACTGACATTGATCCATATTTACCTGCATAAATATCCAACCAAGTAAAATCCACCAAAGCCAAAACAACATATTCATCCTTAAAACTCTCAAGAACAACTCAATATATCATAGCACAAAAGCAAGTTTCGAGCCAATAATCTATGAACATTTCACGTAATCAACACCAGCACCAGCACCGCATCGCAATGACTCGGCCGGCTGCCAACCCTACTACACACAGCCCGACCGACTTCTGATAACATCAAGCCCCATCTCAGTAGGATCAGTTGCTTGTAACTCCACTTGAATGCCGTCCAACTCTCTCTTGAACCTATCCTTCGAACTTGCGTAAATCATCTTGCTTCTCACCTTTGCTGTATCAGGAGACCTTCATACATCGTAATTGATAAATGTTGAGTCAGAAATTCATGTTCATAAAATGAGTGATAAATCGTTGAAAATGATGGTTACCATGCAATGAATATAATCCTGCTCTTCTGGCAATTCTCTTTAGTCACAAAATCGAAATCATAGACCGCATATCGGCATTCATCAGCAGGAAGGCTGGCAGCAAAATCATCATAACTTTGAGATGGCTCGCCAAGCTTTTCAACCACGACCTGCTTCTGTTTTTCCTCAATCTTGTAAACTATAAAACGGTAGGTTCTTTTTGCCTTCAAATCCAGAAACCTAAGCTTGCAATCATCATGCACAGCCATCCCTGATGCTGCATTTGCCTGTGATAGATTGATTTACAAAAATATAAATTATAAACTCAGAGAACCTAAATCTCCATATACTCAATGAATCCCAACCATAGTAGAAGTCCAGTCCAGTGCAGACTAGATAAAGATGATGGAACAATTTCCCATTTCTCTAACAACTCAACCTCTTTGCTAGAAAGTACGAGCATGCAGCTCAAATTTGATACACATATACCTGATTGGAGTGTGAAAATAGTGTTGGGGGCTGTGAAGCTTCATTTCTTTAAACTACAACAAAATAATATAATTACTCCACCAAACGGTAGTAATAATATAACTACTGATTCCTTCTTTTTCTTTATTCTTTTGCCTGGGGGATGGGTTATGGAAAGAAAAAGTCCATCTCCATCTAGCTCTAGAGAGAGAAAGGGAAAGTAATTATATTTTTTTTAGACAAATAACATTTCCAAAAAAGCAGGGGAGGAAGAAATCAAGTATATATATATATATATATAATATATATATATATATATATATATATAGAGAGAGAGAGAGAGAGAGAGAGACTTACATTTGACAATGTTATAACCAAGGACTTCTAGAAATATTGCTAGCAATCTAGCATGAGTAAAAAAGAGCCAAATAAGTCCTTAACATAACAAATCATTTTCTCTTGAAAATCTCCAAAGCTACTTAGAGATAAATCATAAGAGCAACATATTCTTGGATTCAATATTCCCTACTCCAAGGGCCTTCCAAAGAAAAGGGTTTAGTGACAGTCTTCCACAATTTATCAAATGACTTCCTCATTCAAATCCTGTAATCTTATCCATCTCAAAGACTGATCTCGAAAAAACATGGAAATGGGAAGGATAATCATAATCTAAAGGATCCTTTGGCCAGGGCAGCCTGCAAGGTACATGGAAATGGGAAGGATAATCATAATCTAAAGGATCCTTTGGCCAGGGCAGCCTGCAAGGTACGTCTTATCAGCGGTCATAACAGTTTGATGCATTGCTTTATTCTCCCAACAAGCACCTTGGAGATAATTTTGGAGAAGAGGACGTACACAAGGCTAATAGGCTTAAATTCTCCAACTTTTTACACCTCCCCTTTTTTGAACCAAACAAATATACACCTTATCCCTGCACAGTGCTCACTTTAATAATTCAATTCTCCAATCAAACCCTATTGAACATCCATCAGGATAGTATCACCAAGGGATTTAAAGATCCAAGGTCACTCAATGTTTTCCAAGCTTCCAATTCTTCAAATGAAGAATCTTCCAGAGTTTCCTTGAGAAAAATATGCATCAAACCTAGCCCCCTTAGAAATAAATATGGTTTCCTTGTCCTTGTCGTTTCATCAGAAGTCAAATATATCTTTTTCAATCTTCGGATAAGTTAAGATGGAATTGAATCTATATAATAAATCTTTCCTTCCTACCGAAGTTTTTTTTTTTTTTTTTGATATCGGGCCAGCTTACGCGCACACTAATCTCACGGAACAACCACCTGACCCTACAACATTTGGTTGCCAAGGAAACTTGTAGGAAATTAATTCCTAGGTAGGTGGCCACCAAGGATTGTACTCATTCCCTCTAGGAGAGCTTTAATAGTCCCAAGGCATTTCATGACCACTAGGCCAACCCTTCCTACCGAAGTTAACTTTATAAAACATCTTTTTCATAATTGAATAAGCCTCTTATTCGATGGTAGGCATATCCAGAAAGATCTTTAAAAAAAATATGGCCTGAAGTTCTAGACTAAGAAGGTATAAAGTGGTCTCATGAGAAGTTTGAGATGGAATGTAAGGGGCTCTGGAGGCCAAGACTTCAAACCTATTCCCTAATCATCATGAGGATCCTTTCTAACAATCAATGGAATTCTTCTTTGAGGATCCTTTCAGCTTTGGCATTTTGTGGGGAATAGGGCATAAGACGAAACAACAATTTCACAAAACTAGCCCACTCAAGTTATTAGCATCAATTAACTGCTTGGGGAATCCCCTACCAATGTGTATGGTTGGGGGTCAAACGTTTGAGCTAGTTCTTTGTTCAGATCACAATTAACTTCTACTTCAATTTCCCCTACGAAGGAGCATTCATCATTGTTGTGTTAATATCCATGCAATGCTACTAAACACCAACATAAAAATCATCTGAACGCACAGAGCCCCCAGAAACCAAGTTCAGTTAACCTTTATTTGAAGGAAGTCCTAAAAAAGACTTATTACAGTATGAACAGAACCTTTGGTAAAACTTCAATACTCATTTCTTGTTGTCATTGTACCCAACAATGACCCTAGCCTTTGGTGTGAAGGAGACAATTTTAACCAGCTTGTCCTTGAAATCCTAAAGCCACCACTATTTAATTTCCAATCAAAACGAACCTCCGAATTCTGATGCTCAACACTATAGTCAAGACCAACAAGCCTCCTATCCCCATTTCATAACAAACATAAACTAATGGTGATGGTGATAAGAGATAAACAAACTAAGAAATAAAGCAGGAAGGGCATAGACTCTACCCAAGTGGAATAACTTAAATTCATGAAGGAATTTTGACAATGACCATGGGAATGAAATGTACCAAAATGAGATGGACTACTACGATAATAAACCTCTACTTAAATATTTAAATTGATGTTTTCCTTTCCCATCCAACATCCTTCAATTCTTCCCTTCAAATATCATCATTAAGCATTCCTAACTTTCCAAATTATATGATTTTTTTTGTGAATCATCACTCTCTCTCAGGTCATGCAATGCAAATAACTCATGATACTAATTATATCCATCAACACATATGCGTATACTTAAACCACTGAGATGAAGCAAACATAATGTAATTATCACCTTTAATGTGCAAAATGGAAAAAAATACAAAATAAAAAAATGAAAAAAGAATGGACCCATAGTTTTTATTTATTTTTTATTTTTTATAAGTTAATCAGAAAAAATGAAAGAATACAAGGGCATACAAAAACAACAGCCCGCCCCGCCCTCCAATCGAGCATAATAATGTTCAACAAATAATTACAAAACAACTGCGTCGCCCATACGTATATCCTCCTTTTACAATAACCAGTCCAAATTTACTATTACATAATCTTCAAATAACTATAGTACAATCACAAGGTGCTAGTGAACATTGCAACAAATGTACGATAATGTAATAAGTCGCATTTACATCAACGGTGGTCAATGTTTTTAGTTTTACCCACTCGCTTACAAGTGTATGGCACTCGATAAGAAAAGAACAGGAACAAGAGATCAAACACTAGTGTTTTTCAACAGAATCAACGATCTAAGGCCATTGAAACACTAAACAAGCGGACCACAATGAGCAACGAGACGAAAACACAAATTAACCATCAATCGGTGCAGCGATTAACAAGGATTCCGTTTCAAAGCAACCAATAACTCCACGGATCGAATAGAAAAACGGAAAGGAGGAACAAATCAACGTATAAAGAAAAAAGAATACTCGACACACCAAAAAAAAATAAAAAAAAATCTATATGCAAGATAGATGATTAGAATGAGGGAAAAGAAATGAAGAAATGCTCACCATTTTTGACGAGAAAGCGAAAGAAAATGCGAAAAAGGTTGAGAAAATTTAGGGCTTCCACAGGCGAGAGGTGATAAAGAAGATAGAAGGAGAGGGTGAAGAGACTAGAGAGGAAGACGATGAAGAGATTCGACGCTAATATTAAAACCAAATATTATATATTATAAATATTAATAATAATATGTTAGATTTAGATGATAATTAATAAAATAATAAAAATTGTGGAAGCGGTTCACCCTGGGGGTGGGGGCGATTGCTAATGTCACCAAGACGGTTAGAAAACCGAACATTCCACCAATTATTTGGCTCCACACAATTTTAGCGGTGGGTATCGTTTCGGTCCCACGTCGTATTTGATGCTGGTGAATGAAAATCAATTTTCGAAAAAATACCTTATTATTTATAATATAATTTTATGGGATTTTTTTAAATTTTGACTCGAGATGAGGGTCGAACGACAGACCTCTTGGTCAACAAGACATACATATGCTAGTTGAGTCGCCTATCCCGAAATCTAATGGATAATAGAAAGAACGAGACCGCTGCAGCCCCTTTTTGGGGGATCAAGTTCTCGAGTCATGCTTGCTTACCTCTTGATCAACAAGACATACATATGCTAGCTGAGTCATGTTCGCTTTAGTCCTTGAGACTCGAACTTTATTTGATAAGCTACGAAATTAACAAACTATTTTTTTTAAAGGTTTATGACTAATTATGAGTGTCTCTTTTTTCTAAATACTACTTCTAATGTGGGTTAGGCTTTCTAGTTGGGTTGAATATTTTTTTAGCAAGACTTAAAGTTCTATTTTATCTATTCAATTGCGTGTAATTTGAGTATAGTTAAACTTATTAGTATATTGTGTATGCATCCAAAAGATTAGATGATGTTGGCTCTTAGGTGTTGGAAGCTAGGGAATGACTACAAAGTTATTGATGTCTTTGTTGCCTCCACATAATGGGGGACTAATGTGATACCAAATTGGATTAGGTGTAACATTTCTAAGGATGCAAATTTATAGGTAGCATTGACTAGTTTTGAAATCATGGTGGTCACCTACATAAGATTTAATATCCATTTGACAACTAAATGTTGGGTAATTGCTAGAAACAACAATTTTTACCAACAACAAAAAATATCCTATCTTGGTGACGATCTCGGTCGGGATTGAAATCAAGAAAGTGATTTTTTTCTTTCCATCTTCTTCCTCTTCTCAAGTGGAGTCTTGGTTCATCTTTTGGTCGTGGAGTTTTTGAGAATATATTTGGTTTGGTGGTAATTGGTTGATGGTTGAAGAGATGAACATAGAAAGAGATGTAAAAGAGGGAGTGTCGACACGTAACTCAGCGTCGCCCATCTTTTTTTTCATCTTTTTCCTCTTCGCCCATCTTCTCCGACGTAACTCAGCACGAGCGTCGACACGATTCCAAGCTCGTCCACGAGCTCATCACTCCCTCCCTCCCTGGCAACTGCATGCAAAGACCCACGAGTGGAACAAACTAGAGGCCACACCCACGACATTACATGTTCAGCGCTTTTTTTTTTTCCTATCGTTGAACTCTAGCAAGAAGTGCGACAGTAACACATATTTTTGTTTTTTTCCTGATCTATTATGCTCAGGATTCCCACCGAGAAAATAGGAAATTGGTGGGTCTTTTTGTTTTGTTTGTTCCCGGAGAGGAAGAAGATGAAAAAAAAATATAGTCTCAATCCCAGTCGAGATTGCCAACAGAATGGGACAATTTTGTTGTTGTTGCTAAAACAGTGTTATTTATGAAAGGTAGAAACATTTTTGTGCTATTTCGAACAATTACCCAAAATGTTGAAGTGTTAAGCAGTTGTCTGTGAGCGAGATTACTCGAGGTGCGAACAAGTTGGCCCGAACACTCGCAGATATCAAAAAAAAAAAAAACTAGTTGTATTTCAACGAAATGCATTTTTTTTTCAACAATATTTGAGAAGGTTCGAACATTCGACTACCAAAAATCGTCACCACATCAAACAGATGAAGGGATCTCACTCACAATATAAGATACATGGATATGGTATAGAGCCTACAAAGCCCGAGTATTCGGTCAAAAAAATGATATCCAACTCAAGAATGGTGAACCCAAAGAGAGGTATGTTGAGGATCCAACATCGAAAAGACGAAGGGACCTCACTCACAATATAATACTCCTATCACTAATTGATTTTTAATGGAACCCCATGATATCTGATAATTTAAAGCTGACTTCAAGGGAGAAAATATATGTCAACTATGTCAATTATGTTTCATAAAATCCTAACCATACATAGTAAAAAAAATCGACATGTATCCACCATCTTGTTTTTTACATCAATTTAATAGTGAAAATTACAATTTGAAATATTCTATTTTAGTTGCTAATTTCATTTATATGAAGAAAAGTACACATTCACATGCGGATGAACACAACAAATCTTTATGATTTTGTCATTTATTCTATTCTCATCTAAAGATAAATGTTATATATTCGTTGTTTCCTTTCAAGTAATTCTCGTGTTATTGTTCTCAATCATCTAACTTTTACAACGCAATACGCATCCTAGAAGTGGACCAACTTTCCCTTTTACACCACAAACACCAAAACATTGTGATAATTTTGGTATTTTATTTGAAACATACAAGCAGAATCCGTACTACAAATTCATTCATCTTCAAAACTAGCCCACAAAACAAGGGTTTTTTTTTTTTTTTTTTTTGTACGGATGACCCCCGGGAGGCGTAAGGTTTTTTGACCTCCCCTCAGAAACTTATGTTATTTGACCTTCTCTCGTGATCAACAAGCCCCCTCCCCCTATGAAGAGTCATTCGTACCCTTCGCTAAGCACGATGACACTATAGTTGTCTCCTCGTGATCGTGCTCAACGAAGGATACTACACACTTTGTGGGCTTGCTTATCACGAGAGAAGGTCAAAAAACATAAATTTTTAAAAAATCAGATAAAAAAACCCTACGTCACCGAGAGTCATCCGTACAAACCCCCCACAAAACAAGGTTGGTGAACCGGCATGTCGTTTTGATGCATCATACCCAATTCAGGACACCAAATTTACTACAAATGTCCCCGAACCCATCTTTAAAGAGAGTAAAAAGAAAAAGAAAAAGTGGGTGTAAAATCAATTAGAAATTATTTATGTCCTGATTAATGGCTATTTTCAGAGTACAAGTCACAGCAACCAAACATAATCCTTCACTTTTTAGATTTCCTTGCTTCTGTTGAATTCCCTGTAGCAAAATTAAAATTTCAGACAGACCCACCTTAAATGGAGGGGTAATTTTTACAATTTTCTCTTCCTCTTGAAATTTCACCTTAAGAAAGAGATTAGTAGCTGAAGATCTTTTACAGTTTTACCTGAGGATTTTGGCTTTTATATGAGTTACTCTGCATTTGAAGTAGATTCTGCTCCAACCCCAGAAAAAAAGAAAGAATTTCAAGCTTCAAACCACCTTTTTTAACAAACAAAAGTATTCAAGCAATAAACTTCTAATTTTATCATGTTCTCACTCAAAAAGTTAAGAAGCTAATACGTGTCTTGTCTACTGAGCTATACTCGAATTTATCCCGTTTTAGGAGTCTATAGGTTCATTATTTCAATAGTACGAGGCTAAAAACCTAAAATATGGTAAGAAGGGAAAAAAAAGTGACACAAAATGAGAGAAATTTTGAAGATTTGTACCTGAATATGTGCTTGAACGTAATTGATATAAAGACAGGCTTCTTGAAGAACAGATGCAGTATCAGTCTACGAGGAGTTAACAAAAAACAGTACTGTATAAGAAAAGGAACTACTTCATATTTTATTTTATACTTCTCTTTTAAGAAAAAAGAGGTCATCTTCTAAGCAATGAATATTACTAACCTTGCCGTAAGGGGAAACCAGCTTTTGAAGGGCAGTAATTTTGTCGTTAAGCCTTTGGCTTTTCCTTGCTGGTACCTGCAACTACATACAATAAAAAACAAATGAAAGTGCATAAGATGGTAAAAAGGGAAGTGGATTCCATTTCTTAATTTTCCTTTTTGCAGTTCAACAATTGCGAGGTAGAGTATCGAACCATCGACCTCTAAGATGGTAATTGATGTCTCTATCCACTGAGTTATGCTCGGATTGACTGAATTCCATTTTTTAATCTTTCAGATTAGTTTGAGTGATCTAATTTGTATCACATTTCAACTAAATCATTCAAATGAATCAAATATTTGAAGGCTAAGGGTTTAGTTTGAGTACTCACTATGCTATCTTGGATTTCAGCTGATTCTTGTTGATTTAAATAACACAGGCCTTGTTCCAATGCATTGAGCTTAAGTCTCTTGGTATCCCCTGCCACAACATATGTGGCTGTTTGTAGGCCTTTTTGGGCAAAGAACTCACGTTTCTTTGGATTCTATTAGGCCAAAAAAATCAAAGGAGCAAACAAATATTTTCAATAGAAGTAGTAAATGCTTGAAAAGTTGAGGCCATCCGATAATTATTTGGTTTTTGAAAATTAAGTTTGTTTTTTCACAATTGTATTTTACAATGGTTGGAAATATGCGAAATCTTAGTTAAATTCCAAAAACATTTTTTTTTTTTTTTTTTGGTTTTGAAATAGTGTTAGAAGCTTAATTTTCAGAAATAAAAAAACCAAATGGTTATCAAACAAAGCAGAAAGCTAATTAGAGGGAATGAGGTGTTACCGATTCATTCTGCAGAGAAGAAACCTTCTTGGGAAACAATATTGACTGTGGTGAAACATTATCAGTCATGGAAAAACTTGCATTGCAACCTTCCACAAGCAGAATTTTCAGAAGAAAAAAAATTAATTCATATTTTTTCAAAAAAAAAAAGTAAAGAGATTTAGGATGGGTTTAAGACCTTTTTTCTTCTTTCTGAAATTTAAAGTATTGTTTTTATTTAAAAAATAGTATTAGTTTTTGGTTTGAAATGCTCAAAACTGAGCTTCCAATGAGATGGATCACTTATTAATTTTAACCGGAGAGATCTGTGAATAACTAGGATACAAACCATTAAGAACACAATTATTACCAATGGAAAGTACCCTTTTGAAGTTATAAATGATGGTACTCAACCAAAATTACTGAGTAGTGCGGAGGAATGTGATAAAAATCAAGTGATATTTTGTTATGTCATTTAGTGCAATCATCTCTAAAGTAGTAGGTTGAAATATAAGGAAATAAAACATTAAATTAGGAAAAATCAGGAAGAACATTTCCCCAAATTTTATAAAAGAAAATAAGGAAGAAATTGGCAACCTGATTGGTAGCTAATGGGGTGCTGACAAGGAATAGCGAAGCCTCCACCTTTAAGCTGCCCATCATTGTTGAATAACTTGGACTCTAAACAGAAACCACTGTAGTAAACCACAAACTTTTTGAGTAAAATTAAGAGGTACTGATAATTGAAGGTCCATTCTAGCTTTTGTTTTTTTTCCCTCACTCTCCATCCTCTTTTAGACCTTTTTGATAATCATTTGGAGACTGTTTGAGACGTTGAATGGGTCATAATAGTTGTGAATAGCAAATACTATTCAAGTTAGTATAGTTACTTTATTGACGGTGAGTTATAATAGTCGGTGGATCAAACGTAGACTGAGTTATAATAACCCAGTCCACCTAATTCCAAGTTGGTGTCCCAAACGTCCCCTTGATTTTTTATTTTAGAAAATTGTGCTTGTTTTCTCACAATTTCTTGTAGTGGTTTTCATCTTCTTTTTTTTTTAAAAAAAAAAAAAAATAAAAATAAAATCTTAGCCCAAATTTCCCTCACTTTCTTATCAAGTTCTCCATAAAAAGGAAAATATTCAATGTTTTGATAGAGTAATTATCCTTCTACATGTTCATATGGCTGGTTTTCTTAGCAAACTATGGTCATTCAAGAAACAAATGAAAAAATAAGGAAGGAAGAGAGAGAGAGATAAATGATACATACTAATTATTAACCATCTGCGATGGAACATCCATGTTATCCAGTAAAATCTCACTGTGCCCTGCTACAACAGAAATTTATAAATGAGAAGTTACCATACTACAAATTTAATGAGAAAGAGGCTTTTTTATTGAAGCCATTATGTTAAGTATATATATAATATATAAAAAATAAATATACCATAAACTATCAGCTCCCATAAACTTGTGAGAATGCAGATAAAAGAATAACATTTCTCATTGTAAGAAACTGATCAAGAACACTTCCACCAGTCCCCACCAATATCCTTCAACCTCATTCTTGCAAGGCAACAAGCTTACGGAGAAACCACAACTTTGATAAACATCATCAATTCAATCGTAAAGAAGTGTGTCCCACAATTTGGATTCCCAATGATTTATTACGATTGCGGGAAAGTAAACACGCCCTAAGTTCAGAGTAAAATGGCCAAATATGCAAATCAAAGAACAGAAGTAAAATGACCAAGTTTCTCACCTGTCAGCAGCACCAAGCAAGAGCTCACTTTCTTGGGTTACCAACTTGACATGTGGTTCTATAGGTATGAAGTAATAAAGGCACCAATAGAAGCTGAAGGAGCCCTTTGATTGTATGAGAATATGCACAAAATGCATATATAATAAGAGAGTGAGAATTTGGGGCACTTTGGTAACTCACCCTTTTTCTGAATATCAAATATTAACAAAAAGGAAAAGAAAAAAACATGTTAAATTAATTGTTTGACAACCATCTCATTAACGCAAAGAAGTTCAAATTGATAACTTAATAATACAAAAGTACTAAAATCAACTCATGGTCAGTACTAAATATATATATTTAATATAAAGAACCGAGCTTCTATTGAGAACAAATGAAAGAATACACGGGTATCAAAAAAACCAAGCCCACAAAAGAAAACTACACTAAAAGAAGGAAGGGGTTCCAATCAAGTAAGAGAAGACCTAGAGAATAATTATAAAACAACCGCGTCACTGACGCTCATAAAGAAACATAGAACCTAACAAGGGATCACACATCGCTAGGGTCCCTCTCAACCCCTCTAAAAGGTCCTATTATTTCTCTCACCCCACAAACCCCATAACACCGCATAGACCCCAGTCTGCCACAAAAACTTCCCCTTCTCCCAAGACGGCAGATGGAGAAGGAACTCATCGATATCTCTCTAAGACCTTTGTGTCTAGCAAACTGAAAGTCAACCACCTCAAAAAAGAGGTATGGTCGATATTAAATATTATTTACGGCACATAATGGATGGATGAATTTAATTGTTTATAAAACAGAATCAATCAACCAAAAACTATGATATGTTATTTCCAATATTTATGCACACAAAAGAGTTATTCTCAAGACTTAGAAATAATAAATCTTGTCAATTATAACTGCATGTTTATAGAAAATGAGAAACAAGATCTGTTGAGTCAGAGTGTGAGGAAGAAATTTTTCCTATCATAGAGAGTTTTAATATCACAAGCATATTCAATGTATGAAAGGCATGTAAAACGGCCAAATGACTCAGAGCCTTTCACAGGGAGAAGAGAGGCGGCTTTACATCTAAATTTTGGAATTTTTTGTAGCTATCTGTTTGGTTTCGCTTTCACCAAATTTGAATTGTGTTTTGATTTATTCATGCAAGTTGAATTTCTTTAGCTCATTGATTCATACAGATAAATGCAGAATAGGTGCATATTTTATAGCTAGTCAAATATAGATATAAGACTATATAAAAGTTGGATGCTCTTTTCATATGTTAGCAGGAATTAGCATACAAAGCTATATAAAATTGAACTGTTGTGCATACAAACTATATAGATTTCAAATTTTACAATAAAAGAAGTAATCATAGAGCACCTAAAAAAACAACAAAAAAATAAGATCAAATTCCTAACCTGAAACTAAGAAAGGGGGTATTTATGATGTGTTCACACCATGGATCCATTTTTCAAGGAAATCATTCCAATTCAGCCAATTTTCTAGTTCTTTTTCCTTTTTCTTTGTTAGGAAACTACACATCATTTAAAATATATACAATCCAAAGAAGATAAAAAAAAAAAGCTAAATAATGGAATGCCCACAGTTCATTAAGCCTATTTCTTCAACTGTGACCAAAGTTTTCTCATTATCCATCAATCAAACGTACAAACTTAAATTCACAATAATTAAAGCCTCGTATAATTAGGAGAGAGCCAAAATCACAAGATTTTAGTCCATCCATTTCAGGAAGAACTCAATATATTCACTCTGCATAATCAATGAATATGAGATTTATCGACATAATTATCTTCTCTAGTTATTATCATTGTATCTGATTATCTGGTGGAAACCATCATGGATTGGCCTAATGGTCAATAAGAAGCTTGAAAATAATAAAGGGTTTAGACGGAATGGATTCAAACAACAGTGACCTACCTACATAAGATTTAATATCTTATGAGTTTTCTTGTGAACCAATATGTAGTAGGATCATGCAGTTATCCCATGAGATTAGTCGAGGTGCGCTCAAACTAGTAGTTCATTATAACCATATTATTGAATATTTCTATACATTCACTTCCATTTAAAAAAAAAAAAAAAACAGTGATCGGCCCTGTTTATGTTTTAGTCACCACTAACCAAAATAGCTCTAAAGCATGACATATGGAAGAATAACAATAACTGCACATATACAGACAAATTAGAAGAAAGAAGTCTTCATATGGACTCCGGTTCTTTCATATTATATTCTTTCTATAATAGATTAATTTATGATGCTTGTAAATGAATGATGTTTACAGAAAACTTTAAAAAAATGTAAGAAACCAGCTGAGATATTAGAATTGTAAACTGACTAATTAAAAAATAGTTTCTGGGAAGGCATTTTCTATTTGAGAAATGAGATCTGCTATTTAGAATTGTACTAAACGTCAATGCTATCCTTATTAACAAATAGATCCAATAATTAGCTTTTCATTCACACCGATCCAAAAATCTTCTAATTCTAGCTGATCATGCTAAAAAGATTTCTCTATAACAAAAAAATAATCTTCTAATTCCAACTGATCTCTCATCTCTTAGGCTGTATGAATCTAAACTTATAGAACCTACCTTTTACACTTCAGACTTACCTTCACAAATCATAAATCTACAAACTAAATACAACTTACCCAAATCTAAGTTTCTATACTAAGGTCATGTTTGAGAGACAAAATCACTTTAGTCATTTTCAAAACAACTCCGGAACATGTCTTTAATCATTCAAAATTAATTTAATGTTTGGTTTTACACTTTTAATCTCGATTTTCATACAACCAAAATTAATTTGGAATGATTAAAGACATGTTTGAAGTGATAGTCTCACAGAAGTAATTTTAACCCTTTTCTAAATCAAATCACTCTCAAACATGCATTTATCTAGCTCTCGTTCTTTTGGGGGCCCCATTTTATAACTAAAAATTTCTTGTTTTCGTGAACGTGAGCGAGAGAAATCCAAGCGAGAGTGATGTCAGCAAAAGGTCATTTTGACTAATTTTTAAAATTGCGCGTCAGTCTCTCGAATGGGCCTTAATTTAAGGTCATCTGGCCAAATATTCCCTATAACTTTTCATTCTCATACTTCATAAACTCAAACTTATTAAAAATGTAACTCAATCATCACCAAAAAGTTTTGTTTGTCAGGCATTACAGAGTAGCAGCAAGTATCCAACATTTTTCTTTAAATCAAAAGACAAGACAGCAATCTTTCTGATTGTCTTTTCTTCAAAGGGATAGAGATTCCATGTATCAGATTATGAAGCTGAGAAATTAGTCAAGCAATATTTATAAAATGGAGTTGACTAGATGGAAATTGGAAGCTTTTTAAAATGTCAAATGGGTTTGTCTTTTAGGCTTTGGATCTTTCCATAAAGCTGAGCGATTCCTTTTCATATAATTTGTAGTCTAAAATTGGGTTCCGTTTCCTTATCGCTGTAATCTTAAAATGAATGGACTCATGGACAAACAAACAAACAAAAAAATTACAGATAGAGACTGAACAACAAACATCTTCCATGAAAATACTACAGAGAAAGGTCAAATAGAGGGATGCGATCGAATGAAAATACAGAGATTTATTTCCACACCTCAGAATTGGAATTAGCCAACATCTCCTTCCTCTCTTTCGATCGCATATTTTGAAAGGTTGGCCGTCACCACTGTCCTTTTGAGGAAATGTCTCGCACAGTCAAAATTGGTCTCATTTGTCTCAATTTTCATCCTAAATTTCAATTTCCTAAAATAAAAGTTACATAAATATTTTTTTTTCTCAAAAATATTTTAATTAAAGTGATTCAAGTCATGACTTCTTGGTGACAGATTCTCTCAACTTATTTTAATAACGTGAAGTTTTGAATAAATTTAAGGTGAATTACTACACAAATTAGGATAATTTTTTAGGCAAACTTATTTGCATTCCGAATTACAACTATCTTTTGCAGACGAATTATGTGGCATAGTTTTATTGGCCAAGTTTTATATATTATTTTTAAATTAAAAAATCATGGAAGAATTTTATTGGCCAAGTTTTATATATTATTTTTAAATTAAAAAATCATAGTCTCACCTCGGTTCAACGCTTTGTTTTCTTTATTTTTTTTCTTTTTTTCTTTTTATGGCTTTCAATTTCCTATTTTGTCATTCTCTACGATCCTCTCCAATATTTGATGATTTGTTACCACCCAAATCTTAGTAAAAAAAAAAAAATAATCTCTATATTTTCTACACTTTAATTATCTATTGCAATATTTTGCTTTTAAGATTATTTTTTTTTAAGTAATTTTCATAAAAAATCTATAATTTCTTAATCTTTCTATATTTTCTATCTTTAGAATATCTTTATATTTTCTTAATGTCTATCTTTTCTATATTTTCTTAATCTCTATATTTTATACTTTTAGAATATCTTAGTAAAAAATTGAAATATATTTTCCATATTTTCTTAATCTATCCATATTTTTTATTCTTGGAATATCATAGTAAAAATTTGAAATTTATATTTTATACCCGAAATCTATATTTTCTTAATCAATCCATATTTTCTACCCTTGCTAAAACATAGATTTCTATGAAAAACACCCCCCAAAAAAAAAAAAAAAACAAAAAAAAAACTCTTCAAAGCAAAATATTGCAACATATAATCCAAGTGTGGTAAGTATAGAGAGATTAAGAAATTTTAATTTTTACTAAGATTTGACACTAATAAATCATCCATAATAAAACAAATATTGGAGAAGATTGAAGAGGGAAGGGCAAAATAGTAAATTAGAAACCATGGGAAAAGAAAAAAAAAAGCGTTCAAGTGGCGAGACTTTAAATATTATTTTTTAATTTTAAAAAATAGATAAAACTTGGTCAATCAAACTTTGACACATGATGTCAATGCGAGACTGACATATGTATGACTTGATGACCAAAAGATCTGTGGTTCAAATCCCCCACCCCCAATGTACTCAAAAAAAAAAAAAAAAAAAAACTTTGACACATGATATACACCTCTTTTGTATGCGTGAATCAGAAACATAACTACACCTCTTTTGGAGTGCAAGTGAACTTTTAAACCATTGCATCATTTATTACCTCCTAATGTGGGGTTATATTATGATTTCAGGTACATTTGGTCCGTACAAGACTACTTGAAGTTCGACTCATGTTGCAGGAGCGGGAAAAAAATTATATTCATCATTTAGAAAATATGGCATTCGCAACAAGCTGATACATCAAATTGACAATCTGTTTTGGATCATATTTTGCCTACTTCAGAGGCCCAGATGAACGAAAATTGTAGATGTGGAGACCCTCCTGGGATGGGGTAGTGAATATTTTGGCTTCATCTCAACCACAATGGACATGGTCTCTTTTCAATTTGTGGAAACTCAACACTAATGTTGCATGGAACGAAGAAGCAAATCGCTACGGAATTGGATGGATTGTTCGTAATTGGGAGGGACAAGTGATTTGCGTAGGACACAAATGCATCCCACATAAATGGTCAACTCTTTTTCTTGAAACTATGGTCATTTTAGAAGGTTTGATGGTCATCACTAATCGAAGCAATCATTCTCTATTCAAGTCAGATTCTCTTAATTCCATCCAGCTTATTAACTAAAAGGTCGTAAATCTCACAAAAAGTCCAAAACATTGTCCTCCAAGTGCACAATTTGACATTGTCATAGGAGTCCATCTTTTTCTCTCGTACTCGAAGAAGTGTCAATATGGAAGCTGACAAACTTGCACGACGTATGTCCTCTTTGAGACTTGATGAAACTTGGAATGAGTTTGATGTCTTTCTTACCACCTTAATTTATGTTTTTCTTGTTATAAAAAGAAGAATATTGACATTTTTGTTTGAAATAATATTAATTTTGTACTATGTTTATGTTTTTTTTTTTTTTTTTTTTTTTTTTTTTTAATTCATTGAAAGCATGCAAATTTGTTTAATAATTAAAAAAAAATATTCTAAGGTAAAAATTGCAACACATTTTCAAGTGTAAAGTTAAAATTGAAATACTTATCTAAATTTATGGTGTAATTTGGTAAAATTGAAAGTTTATAATAAAAAATAATACAATAAATAAAACTTTTTCAAAAAAAATAAAGAGAATATTGTGATGTGAATGGTAGGAGACATCAATGATACTCCAGAGTATTAGAAATTTCTCCATGTCTTGTGGTACATGTTTGTGTTGCTCCCTTAAAGGGGCGTTTGGCCCCTGTCTTGTGTTTGAGTGAGTTTGACTTTTGAAGCCAAACCCATGTTTGGATGGATGTATTGGAAAGTCATGGATCCCTCACTAGTCCAATTTTATTTCTCTCTCTTCGTCACATCAACAATTTTATCTCTCTCTTAATCCATTTGACACCAACATCAACAATTTCTTTTTTATCTCTTTTTCAATTTTGTCATCAATTTTTGCTACATGTCTATTCATTTTTCCTTTATATATATATATATATATATATATATATTTTGTCTCATCTTATTCCATTAACTAACAGTGTTAGTAATATTTTTTTTAGTTAAAATATATATTTTTTTTATTATGAAAAATGATATTCTTTTCTAATATTTTTTTTTTATTACTTTCTAATATGAATATATTTTAATATTATTACAAAATTTTCATTAATAATAGGAAATTATTGGAATCTACATTATATCCCAACTAAGGTTTTTTTTCAATTTTTGTTCCCCTTTATTATTTGTTTATTTTATGTATTTTTTCAACCGTATTTTATAAATTAATGTTGTGTTTGTAACTTTTTTTTTCCTTTTATAATATATTTTTTTAATTGGAATATACAAAATTTTCATCAATAATGTATTTTTTTTTCCTTTCTTCTATTTTTTATTTTTTGTTTTTGTTGTTTTTGTTAAATGTTTTTTTTTTAATATTTTATTAAAAAATATATATTTTTCCATAAAACTTTTTTCATCAATAGTAATATGACTTTTTTTTCTTTTGTGTCAACAAGAGCGTGTGACCATGAGCGTAACCCCAACAGGTTGTAAATTTTTTTTTCCTTTCTTTTTATTTTTTTGTTTTTCTTAATTTTTAAAAGGTATATTTTTTCATCCTATCTCATAAATTTTTTTTGTACGAGTACAAAATATGTAAATTGTTTAATTTATTTTCTTATTCTTAAAATATAACATAAATTAAATGCTTCATTTTTAAGTTCCAAATTTTTTTTGCTCATGTTACGTGAGGTCGGGTTTTACAATTCACCACTAGAAAATAAGGGTATAAAAGAGAAACGAAATAGTAAAAGGAAAAAAAAAAAAAACTGTTCAACCCGGGGTTCAGAACACTTCACCCCAAACACTGGTTTCTGATTCCGAGGCTTCCCAACCCTACACCCCAAACACAGTTTTTAGATTGGTTCAGAACCTGACAAACCCCTAGGGTTCTGATTCCAAAACAGGGGCCAAACGCCCCCTAAATGGTAGTTTTTTTTCCCTAAATATATATTTGTTTCAAAATGTTTAAATGAAAGTTTGCTGGCCAACAAACATAACTAACAACATAAAATATGTAGTCTCAATCAAGAAATTAGAAGTTCGAATCTCTCATCCCACATATTGTAAAAAAAAAAAAAAAAACTTAGCATCCAAGGGCTCAAATTTTAGCTTTATAAAAAAAAAAGCCAAATATTTAAAAATAAAATACCGAAAATAATATTCAAACCAAATTAGAGACAAAGAAAAAAAAAATAAAAAAATGATACAAATTATGAATGAGATGAATAAAACAATGCAATACATATTTATATACACAAAGAATATGTGAATCCAAACCTAATTCATGAATAAAGATATTACCCTTCAAAAAAGTCAATGACTTAATTTTCGCGAATTAAACGAAACATGAATTCTCATTAAAAAAAATGAAATAAAAAAAAAAAAACCATTGAAAAACAAATAATAATATAAGTTAAAGAAAACAAAATAATATGTGGGCTTGGGCCATAGTTTGAAGATATACACGTTACATGGTCGGCCCAATTGACGAGACCCGGTTCAAAGAGAGGCCACAAACCTAATCCATTTAATTACTAACTATAAATACGCTAGGGTTTCTTCTCACTCGTCTCTCTTCGCTTGAACCCTTGAAAGAAGCCCTTGTTCCCGCCCCTGCTCGTCACTTTCGGAGGCGCCTCTGCAACTGCTGTACGTATTTAGGATTTTTACTCCATTTTACCTTCCTTGCGCGATCTGCTATTTCTTTGTCGTGTTAATCGGTAGGATATTGGATTAGGTATACAAGACAATTTGTTTTGTTTGTTATGTTTTTCACGATCGATACGCAAGAGAGTGGAAAGTTATTCTAGTTGTGTTTATGACTGTAGTATACGAAGTTTCTGTGAGTTTATACGACTGTTCGAGATGTAACTGGGGATCTCGTCTGTATTTTAAGCCTATTGCTTTCATATGTGCGGTCGTCAGGATCAAATTGAGACTTTGCTGGAAATTTTAATTTTTTATACTGTGTTTTTTAAGTTTCCATACGCAGTTTTATTTTCGGGTTACAGCTTCTTTTTCTTTATATACTGATGAAAGGATTGCTTGTGTGATTGTTAATTAATTGTATCTCATTTTTGTTGGTTTTTGAATGATACCCAATTGAATTTAGGGATACTAATTTGGAATTAGATGTGTGATTTGGTTCTAAGATGGGCAGCTAGCAGTTTGTTAAGAACGATTAAGTGCTTTTATAGTCATTCTTCTGATTTTGTGGCATTCTTTACTTGAACTTTGGGGATTTACATATTTGCAGTGACAATGGTGCGTGTTAGTGTTTTGAATGATGCTCTTAAAAGCATGTACAATGCTGAGAAACGGGGGAAGCGCCAGGTCATGATAAGGCCATCTTCCAAAGTTATCATCAAGTTTCTTAATGTTATGCAGAAGCATGGTATGCAATGGTTTAAAAGTTCACTCCGCACTCTTTTCTATTTTGCACCTTAAACCTGTATGATTTCATCTTGTTCAAAATTTCATTGTTTTAGGGTACATTGGCGAGTTTGAGTACGTTGACGATCATAGGTCAGGGAAAATTGTTGTTGAACTCAATGGGAGACTCAACAAATGTGGTGTCATTAGTCCCCGTTTTGATGTTGGTGTCAAGGAGATTGAAGGTTGGACTGCAAGGTTGCTACCCTCAAGACAGGTATTTATCTTTATTACTCCATGACTGTTTAATTTGTATTATGTTTAAGATTTGTTTTTTTTTTGTCTAAGCCAAAGTTTTTTATAACAATAACATTCAAATGTTTACAGTTTGGATTCATTGTGTTGACTACATCTGCGGGAATCATGGATCATGAAGAGGCCAGAAGAAAAAACGTTGGTGGTAAAGTGCTTGGTTTCTTCTACTAAGCAATGCTGTGAGATTGATTTTCCTTTTTTTGGTTTTCTGCACTTTTGAACTTTAATGGGAAGCAATAGAGAGTCCTGTTTTGTTTTTAGTTACTGTTTTGGTTGGGAGGAGGATACAGGATTGACCTGCATTCGTTTTGAAGACGTTGATATTGTTTAATGAGCCTTTTTTAATTTATGAGTTCTATTTGTTTACCCCATACTGAAACTTAAATTGTTGTAGTTGTAAGCTTTGGAATTGATTGCAGTTTTTTAGGACCACAATGATCTTCCCACCCAACAATATCTGTTTTACAGTTTGTTTATGTATGGTTTCAGTCTAGATGCATCTTGACGGGTTCTTGAACTGTATTGTTCAACACTTGAAACCCTTTTGAAAAATTCCAAAATTAATTTACAGAAGTGAATATTGTTGACTTTTAGAAACCCCTTTCTTAAAGTCACCCTGTGAGTAAGATTCAAGACGACTGTGGTTAAGTTTGACATTTAGGAGAGAACTGCAGAAAAGGGAGTGAGGAAAGAGATGTTTTTGCTATCTTAGGAAAAAAAAGGCTAGGAGAGAAGATTTGTCCAATTGGTGTTTACTAGAACACAGTATCTTGTTATCTTTACTCTTGCCTTTTCCATTTTGAATTTTCATTTTTACTGTAAGTAGTAATTTACCATTTCTTCATCATTAGGCACCATAAGGTGCCATATTTATACCAAGCTTCGGACCTTGACCTGGTTTGGTTTGGTTCTATTCCTTGTACCCCTGATAGGAGATCTCGATCTCAATTGAGGTGTGAACCGAGTATTTATTTATGTTTTATTATTATATTTTTGTAGTTTTTTTTTTAAAATTATATTTTTGTAGTTCAACAATGGGTGGGCTAGTATGAGAAATTTGAACTTTTGACTTTAATGTATGTTGGTAGTGTAGCTCAATTAATGCTGAGTTATTCTCGCTTTGACGACGATATTTCTTTCTTAATTCTGATTATTTAGATGATATATATATATATATTTTTTAATACAACAAATGGGTTGTATGAGATATAGAAATTTTGAGAAGGTAGTACGAATCAATTGTATCAAATATTTCAGCTATAATAAGTTAATTTATCTAAGTACATATAAAAAGAAAAAGCGAAACTGCCTTCATCATTTGTTGTATTGTTAGAACTTTCTCTGTTCGTGTACGTTGCAAACTTCAATGCTTCACAATTCCCTCTCACGAGAGTTACTGCACCGTTTTGCGGTAGAGTGGTTGGATAACTCACGAGTCACGAGAGCATTAATGAAACGTCGTCGTTCATAAACGAAGGTTCTAGCCACCTTTGATTGATTGACTGTGGGCGCATCCACTGTATGCTCCGATTCTTTGGCAATTGTAGAGGTTCGCTGACGAACCTTTATTCTGCTATTCTCCACCAATTGAAATCCCCAAAGACATCTTATTCCTATTTACGTGCTTCGAAAAAGAAAATTCCTCATTCAATGGTTAATAATCTTGTCTACAAAAGTCCCTACAATAAAATAAACATTGACATTAATAATATTACCGTGAATGATAATATATCAATTGAAAATGATAATTAATGCCTTTATTCACTAATATTGACATATTATAATTTTTTGATAAATAATTCAATTTTTTTTTTTTTGATAAATGTGGTAGCTTGATTGATTATAAATATGTCTAGTAATTTTGGAATGTTATATTTGTACTATTATACATACAAAATTATAATGGAAGTATAACGAGTCATAAGGAACATGCATTCAAGTATATTTTGTTTTTTATAGCCAATCTGGATATGACTCAACTTGATAAGACATCATATATTGATATTATGAGTGACAGTGACTTCAATATTTTTTTTATAAAAGAAATTTGACTTCAATTGTTATTGACTATTGTTGCAAGAATGACAATGAAAGACACCAATAAAGTGTGACACATGAGACAAATTTTATCTTCAAATTTAAATTTATTTATGCCAAAACGAGCATGACTAGCTGACATATGTATGTCTGACTAAGAGGTCTGTGGTTCGAATCCCCTACCCATGTACTAAAAAAAAATAAAAAATGGTCTTTGGTTATCAAATAAGCCTGTTTTTTAATAATATTGTATTTTTTAAAACTTATTATAAAAATATTGTAAGTTTGAAACTATTTATAAAAATATTGCACTTTTAAATAAAGGTCGTCTTTTGAAAAGACAAAAGACGATCTTCGACCTTCATCGGTATGTACTTCTTTTATTAAAAAAATGGCTAACCGCGAAAGCTTCATATTTCACTATTTTTGGATAGAGACCATCGAAGTTGGACTATAGTTTTAGAACTGAAGATTATTTTGAGGAGTGCAAAAATTGATATATTTTTACCCAGATATTCAAAAACTTCGAAAAGAGTATTGTTGGAAAGTTAACACAGAGAGCTTCAATTTGATAACTAGTTTCACTATTTTTGGAGTTGTGTATCAAAAGATATATATCGTCAAAGTTATGAAAAATTCACTAAATCCAGAACTGAAGATACTGAAAACTTTAAAATTGTAGCTAAACTTCGACGATCTGTATCTTTTAATACACAACTCTATAAATAGTGAAACTAGATATCAAATTGAAGCTCTCTGTGTTAGCTTTTTAACCGTACCTTTTTCGAATTTTTTTAATATCTGGGTAAAAAAATGTCAATTTTTTAATGCACTCCTCAAAACAATCTTCAGTTCTGAAATTTGCAGAGTTATCCAACTTTGATGGTCTTTATCTTTTGAAAAAATAGTGAAACCAGGTATGGTCTTTATCTTTTGAAAAAATAGTGAAACCAAGTATCAAATTGAAGCTCTGTTAGCTTTCCAACCATATCTTTTTTGGAAAGACCTCCATTTAAAATTGCTATATTTTTATAAATAGTTTCAAACTTACGATATTTTTATAATAAGTTTTAAAAAATACAATATTAAAAAAAAAACAGCCATCAAATGATGTTAAATGTAGTAAAAAACTAAAATTAAAAATCAAATCCTGTGATTGTTGTTTAAAATAAAGTATGACTGCAAAATAAAATAAAAACCTTTTGAGTATTCAAGTGAAATTGACACAAACTCTACTAAAAAAAGAAAATAAAAAAAAAATTACGGAAGCTGAAAATATAATTTAATATGTTAGTTAAATATAGAAATAGACAATGATTTAAAAGTCATAGGAATTTATTAAAAAATTGACTTTCCATTTGTTTTTTATTATGTTTCTGGAAAGGTAATAAGGCCACGTATGCATGTTAACTCTAGCGCCTTCCTGAATTAGGATTGAATAAAATAAATAGAACGCCAATAATAAGCAAAACGAACAGCGACTGTGACTGTGAGTGATATCACAGCAGAAAAAAAAAAAGAAAATAAAAGAAAAGAGAATTGTCAGTTTTTCCATAATGCGGGAAAGGAAAAACTTAGAAATCGCATCTTCGCCTTCAAATCGATAGGGTTTCTCTGAAATTTTCATCGCTCTCTCTCTCTGGTGATCCTTCTTCCATTTCTCGTTCTGCAATTCGGACTTGATTATGAATGTTTTGTAATTGTTGAATTCTATTTCAAGATCTTGTTCGTATTGAATGTTTTATTGTTTCTTAATTTGCTATTCTTAGCGTGTTTACATGTTCGACTTCGATCCAGTCCTTTTTCGTTCGTGTTTTTATTACATTGCAATCTGATGAATTCAATTTAGCTTGTCCTTTTGTGTTCGTTCTGTTTTGGTTTTTTATATAGCTGATGGACTTTATTTTTAATTAGCTTGTATTGACGATGTTATTTGGCTATATTTTGATGCGGAAGTTCTTTTGTCAGTCAACATGGTATAGTTATAGTTTATTTACACTCTTCATATATTCTGTTTTGTTTCATTTTTATTATTTCTACAAATGATTGCAGAGCTTATGTTTTCTGGAAGTGGAAGATTTTTTTTTGTTCTGTTTTAATTCATTACTTTGTCGTTCATGCCATTTTTGTAAATCTTATTTGTCATTTCCCACTATTTTTTGGTGTCTTAATTTGTTATTGTTTATGAGCCCTTTTCGAATGCTTAGGCTTCGTTTGATAACCATTTGGTTTTTGAAAATTATATTTGTTTTCTCACCATTTCTTATCATAGTTTTCATCTTTGTTAGGGAAACATTTGAATTCTTAGATAAATTCCAAAAACAGAAACAAAATTTTAAAAACTATTTTTTTTAGTTTTCAAAACTTAACTTCATTTTTTAAAATATTGATAGAAAGTAGATAACAAAACAAAGAAACTTATAGGTGGAAGGAGTGTCTATAAGCTTAATTTTCAAAAACAAAAAATTAAATGGTTATCAAACGGGGTCTTAGTTTTCTTGAATGTCATTCTTTTCTATTCAATTGTGTGTTCTTCTTCTTACTGTTTTTTTTAGTCTCTAATCTAGATTTTGTTTTCTCATTAGCAGGGGAGGAATGATGCGTATTTTTTCGTATTAGCTCTAAGAAGTTTAGATTTGACTCAGTTTTCTAATAAACTAATACGCCAGCTATGAAGTGGTTTAGAGCAAGCTCTGCTGTAGCAAAACTTGCCATTAAGAGAAGCATATTGCAGGGAGGATCATACGTTGGGAGATCAAGGATCAGTCCATCTCAAAGTCGATGTTTTAATTCCACAATTTTTAAATCAAAAGCTCAAGGTGCTCCAGTTCCTCGTCCTGTTCCCCTTTCTAGGCTTACTGATAGCTTCTTAGATGGGACTAGCAGTGTGTACTTAGAGGAACTTCAAAGAGCTTGGGAGGCTGATCCTACCAGTGTTGATGAGTCATGGGATAATTTCTTCAGAAACTTCGTGGGTCAGTCTGCCACATCTCCTGGCATTTCTGGCCAAACGATACAAGAGAGTATGCGTTTGTTGTTGCTTGTGAGAGCATATCAGGTTAATGGTCACATGAAAGGCAAGTTGGATCCCTTGGAATTGGAAGAAAGGAAAATTCCTGATGAGTTGGACCTTGCACATCATGGTTTCACGGAAGCTGATCTTGATAGGGAATTCTTTTTGGGGGTATGGAAAATGTCTGGATTTTTGTCTGAGAACCGTCCTGTTCAGACCCTCAGATCCATTTTGACCCGTCTAGAGCAAGCATATTGTGGAAGCATTGGATATGAGTACATGCATATTGCAGACCGTGATAAATGTAACTGGTTGAGGGACAAGATTGAGACCCCAACACCAACGCAATACAATCAACAGCGCAAAGAGGTTATTCTCGATCGTCTTATATGGAGCACACATTTTGAGAACTTTTTGGCGACTAAGTGGACCACAGCAAAGAGATTTGGGCTTGAGGGAGGGGAGACTTTGATTCCTGGGATGAAAGAAATGTTTGATAGGGCTGCAGATCTTGGGGTCGAGTGCATAGTTATTGGAATGCCTCATAGAGGGAGATTGAATGTCTTGGGCAATGTTGTCAGAAAGCCACTACGTCAAATATTTAGTGAGTTTAGTGTTGGTACAAAACCTGTAGATGAGGTGGGGCTCTATACAGGAACAGGTGATGTGAAGTATCACTTGGGAACTTCTTATGACCGCCCAACAAGGGGTGGCAAGAGAATTCACCTTTCCTTGGTTGCTAATCCGAGTCATTTGGAAGCTGTTGATACTGTTGTTGTTGGGAAAACTCGGGCAAAGCAATACTACTCAAATGATGTGGACAGGAAAAAGAATATGGGTATTTTGATTCATGGAGATGGTAGTTTTGCTGGACAAGGTGTTGTCTACGAGACTTTACATCTCAGCGCTCTTCCAAACTACACCACTGGTGGGACTATTCACATTGTTGTAAACAATCAGGTAGCTTTTACCACTGACCCAAGGTCAGGAAGATCCTCACAGTATTGCACTGATGTTGCCAAAGCCTTGGATGCACCCATCTTCCATGTGAATGGAGATGATGTGGAGGCAGTTGTTCATGTATGTGAACTAGCTGCAGAATGGCGCCAGACTTTTCATTCAGATGTTGTTGTCGATTTGGTTTGTTACCGTCGTTTTGGGCACAATGAGATTGATGAGCCATCTTTCACCCAGCCTAAAATGTATCAGGTGAACTTTATGTACTCTACTAGCCTATATATATATATAAGTAGACAACATTCCTCAATCATTTGCTCCTATTTATTTTAACTACCATTTTTTTTCTTCATAGCTGTATAGTTTAATTCATACCTTGTAATGCACTCGAGTGCTACTGATGAGATGTTGTAGCTCTTGTCCAGGATACTAAATTTGTTTCTAATACAGGTTATTAGAAATCATCCCTCATCTCTTGAGATTTACCGAAAGAAACTTTTAGAATTGGAGCAGGTGAGTCAAGAAGACATTGAGAAGATACAATCCAAGGTCAATTCAATACTTAATGAAGAATTTATCGCCAGCAAAGATTATGTTCCTAAAAGAAGGGATTGGCTTTCAGCGTATTGGGCTGGATTCAAGTCCCCTGAACAGCTCTCACGTGTTCGGAATACAGGGCACGTGGAATAATATTTTCCTTTTTACTGCCTTTCATTCTCTAATTTGTACTTATATCTGTAAGCTACTTTGCAGGGTTAAACCAGAAATCTTGAAGAATGTAGGAAAAGCTATTACATCCCTTCCAGATAACTTCAAGCCTCACAGGGCAGTAAAAAAGGTGTATGAACAGCGTGCCCAAATGATTGAAACTGGGGATGGCATTGACTGGGCCCTTGGAGAAGCTCTTGCTTTTGCCACATTGTTAGTGGAAGGTAACCATGTCAGATTAAGTGGACAGGATGTTGAAAGAGGTACCTTTAGCCATAGACACTCAGTTCTTCATGATCAGGAAACGGGAGAGAAGTATTGCCCTCTTGATCATGTTATCATAAACCAGAATGAGGAGACGTTTACTGTCAGCAACAGGTAATGGAAAAGATATTTGCATATTTCACAGTCCATTTCTTTTGCGTTTAAATACTCGCATATTTAGGGAAGTAGCTCGTGACAACAAACATTTTATTGAGTCTTCCTCTCTATTAGCCATCACTTGGAGCAAGTTAGCTCCTCCTTTTTGTAATTATGATCTCACTACCCTCTATAACCAATGGAGGAGTTTTTTGTAACTATCTTGATAGGATTTCTTTTGCGTTTACATTTATGATCGATGGCAATGTTTCCTGATGCTCCACTTTTGAGCCTGACTTGTGGTTGAAATATTTTCATTGCTTGTTGTGATGAAATAAATACCAAGAAATGCTTTCCCTGTGATTTTGTTGATTGCAAAGTAGAATTTTACTATTATAGCACTAAAGAGTATGTCTTACTAGGGGATATTCTTCTTATCGTCTTCTTGTTTTATGTATTTGTAAACTGCTCTCTTTCCTGGATAAATTAAGATACAAATTATGGACGCTCAATAGTTACTTTCCCAGTGCTAGTTTGCTGTCCTTCCTCACATTCCAGTCCTGTCTACAGCTCTCTTTCAGAGTTTGGCGTTCTTGGATTTGAGTTGGGTTATTCAATGGAAAATCCCAATGCATTGGTATTGTGGGAAGCTCAATTTGGTGATTTTGCTAATGGGGCTCAAGTAATATTTGATCAGTTCATAAGTAGTGGAGAATCGAAGTGGCTGCGACAAACAGGACTTGTTGTGCTACTTCCGCATGGCTATGATGGCCAGGGACCTGAACATTCAAGTGCAAGATTGGAGCGTTTTCTTCAGGTACTTCGTTGAAGATTTTTCTTTCATTTTTACTTCCAGATTAGCACAATCTCTACCCTTCCTTTTCTTTCTACATTACTATTGTGATTGTTGTGAGAATCACTTTCTTTTATGTATGAAAGGCTGACTTGATGTTTGCGAATTATTTGTATTTTCTCAGATGAAGAATGGCTCGTCATGTCCTTTTAATACTTTTAATTGTTTTACCCTTTCTAATTATTAAAAAGTCTGTTGTGTGCTTCCCCTATCTCTTTCTAAGTTGGCAATTGGCATGCCGAGTCACTGAAATCTAATGTTCTTCGTGGTTAAAATGCCCTGAACTTTTACATATTGGAGTTCTAAAGTTAGCTTATCTTTTATTATCTCATTAGTGTATTCTTAATTAGAAACTGCACTTATGGGAGTTGATTTGGTTTAATTTAGATATTTGGCTGATATAGATTTCATTGAGCTTTGTGGCAGATGAGTGATGACAACCCTTTTGTTATACCTGAGATGGATCCTACACTCAGGAAGCAAATTCAAGAATGCAATTGGCAAGTTGTGAACGTTACAACTCCTGCTAACTACTTTCATGTTCTGAGGCGTCAGGTGAGTTAATCGATAAGTTTCTTAAGAATTCAAATTTCCTTGAATTGATTTGTTCCGTCGTTACTTTATTCAATTTTACGCCTCTCTCCAGATTCACAGGGAATTCCGTAAGCCTCTCATTGTGATGTCTCCCAAAAACCTGCTTCGTCATAAAGACTGTAGATCCGGTCTATCTGAGTTTGATGATGTAAAAGGCCACCCAGGTTTTGACAAGCAGGGGACTAGATTTAAGCGCCTTATCAAGGACCAAAATCTGCACTCTGATTGTGAAGAAGGTATCAGACGTTTGGTTCTTTGCTCTGGAAAGGTAAGCCGCATATTTGATTTCGACCTCTTACATTATGTGTTTATTTACGGGAATAATAAAAGACTTAGAGGGAATGAGTTCAAACCATGGTAGCCAAGTACCTAGGATTTAATATCCTACGAGTTTCTTGGCAACTAAATGTAGTAGGGTCAGGTGGTTGTCCCGTGAGATTAGTCGAGGTGCGCGTAAGTTGACCTGGACACTCACGGATATCAAAAGAAAAAAAAAAAAAAAAAAAATATACTTTCAAGTCCTACTTATTGGCTCCTTATTGTTGGTAACTTCTAAGGGAAAAATTTACTTCCTTGGTTTAGCACAGACTAATGGTGACTCATAATATATGCATCTTACTTGGAAGCTGACTTCCATGAGTTATTTCAATTCCAATATTTAATATAAGATTTTTGACACATCTTACTCCAGACTTATTATGAACTAGATGAAGAGCGGAAAAAAATCGACGGGAAGGACATTGCAATATGCCGGGTGGAACAGCTATGTCCATTCCCATATGATCTTATCCAGCGAGAATTGAAGCGATATCCAAGTATGTCTATTTTACTGATATTTACCTAGTCAAAAACTTGTGAGGAGTTAGGTTGTGCATGTTGAGACAAAGCTTGTATTAGGCTCTTGTTTCCAACATTTACCAGCTCACCAATTTGTTTTTTCTTGTATAAAGGATACATTTCTTTTGTCTGTCATTTTGTTTTGGGATACATTTTGTCGTTGTTTCCTCTTATAGCAACCATAATGACTTTTCAACTCTATGGAGATGGTTGAATTTAGGGATTATCCCTTGGCAGTCCTTCGAGTTTATGTTATACCATTGCCAAATATATGAATTTGCATTCTTTAAATGCAACTTTCATAGGTAGTCTTATGAAAAGAAAAGAAAAGAATAAATCCCCCCTCCTTTTAAATGGTTCATTTGGTATGCACTGATGACATTGTTCACCTTTTGCCCATCAGATGCTGAGGTTGTTTGGTGCCAAGAGGAGCCAATGAACATGGGCGCATACAGCTACATTAATCCTCGTCTTGGTTCTGCCATGAAGAGTCTATCCCGAGGAACAATCGAAGACGTAAAATACGTCGGTCGGGCTCCATCTGCATCTACAGCCACTGGTTTCTATCAATTTCATGTTAAAGAACATACCGAGATTCTTCAGAAAGCACTGCAGCGTGACCCGATCGCGTTTTCTCATTGAAATCAATCCCTCCAGATTCCTTTAGTAAGCAATTCATAACATATCTAACGATATGTTAAATTAAATGTAAACTTTATATTGTCCTAAAATCTCTACTCTCAATGTATTTTTTCTACATATGTTTCTATTGAGTAACTTATCATGGGAGGCTGTATGCAGTCTCAATACAGCAGATGCATTCTGCTCAATGGAATAAAGTTACTGATCAATGTAAAATTTGTTGACAAAATTCTCATTCTTAGCCGTTCCCACCACTGTTATCTCCTAAAATGCGCGGTGACTTCATATCTATGGAAACCGGTAACTTCAAACATTTAAAGCCTGTTTTGAATGACTTTCTAATGCTTAATTTTTTTTTCCGACAACATGCAGGGTGGGAGATTCGGAGATTCGAACTTCTGATCTGATCTTGGTTACTAGTTTTTACATTATGCCGGTTGATCTATGTTCATGTTGGCAAAGTGTTTAATATTTTTTAAATACTTATAAAGTCATTTCGAACCCGCCCTTACATTCTTAAAGCACGGTTTAAAATCTCTTTTTTCTTTTTCTACCCACACTCGTATACGCTTGTCATATTTGGAGCAGGAGAGAATAAATTCTATCAAGATTTGTACTTTAGATGATGCTATTATTCCAATGTCCAATCAACTTGGTTGGACAACACACCCATCCAGTAACCTATGTATGTCATAACACAAAGAAACCCAAAAATTATATTCTCTTATTCTGATTTGCATCTGCTGTTTGGATTTCTTGACAAACAAAAGTTATGTTCTTGATATTCTGATTTGCATCTGCTGTTTGGATATGATCACAACTTCTTTAATCTCACTTACATGAAAGCAGGGCCTGACGCAAGACTCTTTTTTTTTTTAATCTTTTGCAGACCCACTTCCATTACGTAATATTGTTTTAATTTCCACACATTTCTATTAGGTTTATTTGTCGTTTTCATCCATACAATATTGAATATACCTACCTGTAAATTGTTAATGGACTTAATTGATAATGATGTTTTGTTTTGTTATCGACAGTTTCCATTTTGAGAGTCTGAGATGGATTGCAATAATCATAAAGGCCGTCCGTCTACTCTTTCATCAGAATTGGAATTTCACACTTCTTCCCCTTGTGGAAGCTGAGAGGGATTGCATTTTAATTTTCAAGGCTCCTATATATATATAATGTGGGGTGGAGGATTCAAATCTGAAATCTTGATCAATAGTTTATACTTTATGCCGGTTGTATTATATATTATATGCCAGTTGAGCTATGTTTGCTTTAACTTTCCATTCCATGCTCATATTTGAACTATTATTCTCTCTCATTTTCTCTTCTCTTTAATTATCAGGTGATAAAAGGAGATGAACTGTAGCTGTCCTCTTATTATATTGATCTCTTTTTTCACTTTGCTGGAAACTTCTGATTCCCACAACAGCACTTGCTCCACTCAAAGGCTAATTGGAGATGATCAACTTTCTCAGTAAGTAAAAAGAATCTCAATTCTGTAATAATATGTATGTTCTCACACTCCACTAACTTCTAACCCAAAAGGAAAATTGCTAGCTTTCACTGTAGGAGATGATATTTCACTTCACCTAATGCCCTCCAACTGTTCTTTGTTGGGTTTTTGGGATTTTACACTTGTATCGATTAATTTATTAACGAAATTATAAATTTAGTCTAAAGTTTACACATCGTGTTTATTTACTCTTCAAACTTTAATTTTTTTTAACCATGTCACCTAATTTTAATTACACTTTTATTTTGTCATTGTCATTGATATATTTAATAGAATAGTAGTGTGACATGTTCTTTAAATCAAGACAATTGGATACATTATATTAATGTTTCGTTAATTATCTTATCCGACAATGATTAAATAGAAACATATTTCAATCTCTAGAGACTTAATTGAATATTTTCTTGATCATACATGTGATTTTATACCTTTTAACTTTTTAAGCCTCTTCTGATTTCTAGAGTTTAAGGATTTCATTGAGATATGTTTTAATGATTGTTTTTAAAAGTAAGGTTTATTATTTATTTATTTTTTTTGACAACATGATGTTGGGTGAGAGATTCGAATCTTTGACTTCTTAGTCCCTACTTCATACATTATCCCAGTTAAACTATGCTTCTATTGGTGAAATTGATTTAAATTTTAAAAGTGAGTTTGTTTCTGTCATGATTTGTTAACTTATAAGTGAGCTTAAAATATTTTGAAGTTGATCCTTTCGTTTATGGTGGCTATTTATATAGGATATTAAATTATCCCTATCTTAAATAGTATAAGATTTGTAATACATAAGCTGAGTTGAGTTATAAGTTGGACATTTAGAAAAGGATTATAGTTTATGAAATTTTTTCCAATTTACCCAACTCATCATTTGATTCTTGGCCATTACTTTAACATAAAACTACTATTAATCAAGTCATCAGAGGTTGGAATTTTCCACCTCAAATGTTGCTAGCTTATTTCTACTATAAAATAAGCAAAACACAGTACTCAAAACATCTTTTATAAGAACTCATATTTTAATTCTCTACGGTTTTATAAGAGCTCATGTTTTAATTCTCCATATCCCTTCGTAGAGTCGTATATGATTCAATATTCTAAAATGAAAAAATCTACTTTATTTTTATTTTTTTATTGGTTAAAATATCTTTTTGATCTTTGTACTTTAGGTTTCATTCCATTTTAGTCCCTTAAATTTCAAATGTTCAATTTTAGCCATTGTAGTTTTAATAAAATTTAAAATTAGTCTCTACTATTAATTTATTATTATTTAATCAATTTTGATAAAAAATAACATCAAATTAGTGCTAACAGTAACAGTAAAAACCAATTTTAAGCTTTATATTATAAGTACTAAAATGGATTGTATCTCAAAATTAACCAAAATAGAACCAAGTGATATATATATATTTATTTTAATTTCATATTTTTAGCGTTCTTTATGTCACATTTATTCTCAATCTCAACGAGCATCGAATAGCCGCTATTTTCCATCTACTTTTATACTAGCCAGTAATAAAATGATTCTAAAAAATATACTTCTATTTTATTCCATTTTTAATTTGCATTTGAAATATTTAACGATTGCCCCCTTTCACAATATATTGAAAATAAATTCAATACTCACGAACTTCGAAAATTTAAATTTATTTAAAATTTCATTTCAATTCTCTATTATTTAGGGTCTACGTCTATTTGATGATGTTCTGATTCTTATTTTTCATTTTCTCTTTTTTAAGAAAGAAAATAGAATTGTTTGACAACTATTTTTTTTTTTTGGTTCGAAACATGAATAGGTTTGATAACAATTTATTCCTAAAAGAAAAAAAGAAAAAAAAAAAAAAGGAAAAGAAGGTTTGAAAACAATGTCTTGTTTCTTGTTTGCTCAAATATTTTATGCTATATTTAAATATTAAATATTTATTATGTAAATAAAAATTTAGTGAAGGTCTTGTTGTTTTTTTATGGTTCGAAACATGAATAGATCCAAACACTCACATATATATTTTATTATATATTTTATTAGTAAAAAATGTAAATAATGTTGTAATTTAATGTTTAAAAAAGTGAAAACAAAAATAAGAAGCTAGTGTTTATATTGTTTACAAAATTTGTTACAATTTCGCTACTTTTTCAATCAAGAAAGTCTTCGGGATGCAATCGGCCCCCACTGTGTCCTCCTGGAGATGGGATTGCGCCCGATTCACTGGGCTGTTGGTCTACCAAGCACTTGCCCGCAACTCCTGACAAAAAGAGTCTCATCATCGAGTTGGGACTGTCCTTAACGGAATATATCATTTCTTGCGCGAGCAAGTATGATTTCTTAACTAAGAAACATGAAGATTTAATAATTACTTATGTTTCTAAAAAATTGAAATGAAAAATAGTAACATCACCAAACACCCCTATTTACTTATTTATTTTGTTTGTTCTTGCAACTTCTTGTCATAATTGTTCTTGACAAATGACAGGCATCAAATCCATCTCCTTTACTATTAGCCACCATTCAAATACTTGAATTAGATATATGATTCTCAAGAACATATTCATCTCCTATTCCATTCTTCATTTTTCATTTAAAATATACATTCAATATCACAATGTTGATTGAAAAATAATTATATATAATATAAACTTTTTTAATATTGTTGAAAATTTTCATTTTGATTCTCTTGTTTTATTTAATTGATAAATGCTTTATCTAGGAGGATATTGATTTTTCATTTTAAAAAAGAAATATAAACTTAAAGCAAAAAGGTTATTCTTCCAAGTTTTTTTTTAATGTTTGATGATGATATATATCACATATATATCTGTTAACCCAAAGATTATCTTAATTACAAATCCATTATAAAAGCATGCTGAAACTTCTCTGCTTTTGTTGTGAATTGTCTATTTATTCTAATTGAGAAGCACTTCTAAGAGAAAGAGAGATGGAGCAAACTGCAAGGCAAATAATGTTTGAAAAGGCAAAGCCATATTTGGGAGTAATTGCATTAAGATTTGCTTCTGCAGGAATGTCTATTATTTCCAAGGCTGCTTTGAACCAAGGAATGAACCAACTTGTCACCATTGTTTATCGTTACTCTATTGGTGCCATTGTTGTTGCTCCTTTTGCCTTTGTCTTGGATAGGTTTTTTTTTTTTTTTTTTTTTTTTTTTAAATTTATCCTCTCGGATCTCTCAGCTATATTTTGTTAATCCCGACGCCTTTCACATGGCGTCGAGAAAGGGTGCTTCTTCTCCCGACGACTTTTTGTTGCTTCGGGAGAAAAAACATCGGAAGAGAGAGAGACCAAAATTCTCGTAGTATTAACTCGTTTAATTTTAATGGCAGGAAAATAAGACCAAAGATGACTCTCCCCATCTTCGTCAAGATTCTTCTACTCGGCTTACTCGAGTGAGAACTCTCAACTCGTTTTTCTAAAAAAATTATTCAACATGGTCACCACACAATGTGAACTGTCCCCAATAACCCACTACAAGAATTTTCGGTTATGCCAACGCATTCACTGGTTTTCCGACGCTTTCTTGCGTCGGAAAAACCCAAAAATCTTGTGTAGTAACTATTATAGTAAAATCATAGCTTTATATCTCTCGTCTTGTTGTCTCGTTGTCTCGTACAATTCAACAGTATAAAATTGTCAGTTACAATTTCTCAAAAACTAACCTCTTCATTTCTCTCTCTCACAGGCCTGTAATAGCCCAAAGCTTGATTTACTCAGGTACTAAGTACACAACTGCAACTTTTGCAACTGCCATGTGCAATATTCTTCCTGCCTTTGCCTTTCTAATGGCTTGGATTTGCAGGTATATATATATACAAACTTTCAAATGCATTCATATATGCATAAAGTGATCATAATAAATGTTTTTTGTTTTGTCTTTTGGAAGAATGGAGAAAGTGAATATCAGAAGATTAAGAAGCCAGGCAAAGATTTTAGGCACTTTAGTTACAGTAGGAGGAGCAATGATGATGACTCTTATAAAAGGACCCATGTTGAATTTGCCTTGGACCAAACAGAATTACATTCCTCAATCTTATTCCACCCTTGGAAACAAGCAACAACCTGTTAAGGCTGCCATTGTTATTACCATTTCAAGTATTTGCTCCTCAGCCTTCACCATTCTTCTGGTACAAACCGATCTTTTGCTAATTGTTTCGGTCCCGTTTGATAATTTAAGAACACTACTTCGATATATAAGGGTCCGTTTGATAACGTTCCTGTTTCCTGTTTCTCATTTTTTAAGAAACAGACTTGTTTGATAACCATTCTCGTTTCTTGTTTATAAATTTTAAGAAACGTTTCTAAAAAAATGAAAAACTATAAAAAACATGCTGATGGCTCATTGGTTAGAGCATGCTCATGTATCCCTCTTTAGGTTCGAATCTTGGAAATGTCAAATTATTATAATATAGAAACGAGAAACAAGAAATGATTATCAAACAAGTTTCTGTTTCTGTTTTTTTTTTCTTCAAGAAACAAGAAACAAGACTAGTTATCAAACATGTTTATGTTTCTAGTTCCTAAAAAATAAGAAACAAGAAACAGGAAACAAGAACGTTATCACGGACCCTAAGTTTCCTTGTTTTGTTATCTACCGAAAAAACGACTGATGATTATTCAAATTCTTGTTTTGTTTGTTCTTAAAGGCACATACAATAAGATCATACCCAGCTGAGCTCACACTAACAACTTTCATATGCTTGGCTGGAGCTGTGGAAAGTACTATTTTAGCCTTAGCATTTGAATGGAACAATCCATCTGCATGGGTCTTACATACTGATTCCATACTCTTAGCTGCCCTCTATGGTGTAAGTTTTCATTAATTTCCATCAAATATTATTATTTCAAGTACTTTAATTAATTTCCTCATTAAACTAATTAATTTGAAAGTTTGTCATTTGCAGGGAATAATATCTTCTGGAATTGCTTATTATATCCAAGGAGTGGTGGTGAAGTTAAAAGGACCTGTTTTTGTAACAGCATTCAATCCTCTCAGCATGGTGATAGTTGCAGTCATTAGTTCATTCATATTCGCCGAGAGACTGCGCTTAGGAAGGTAAATTAATCTACCTCGGTCGAGAGTAGGACGAGTTCCTCCTTTACTTTCTAACGCGACATGTTTCTCTTGCATAACCGATCTTATTTTTTTCAATACAACAATATGAGGATGTGGATGAAAACATATCTGATATTTAGGACAAATGTATAGCGATACGCTCGTTAAGTTACGCTAAAATTATTCTTTATAATAGCTATTAAGAATATACTTCCATTATAAAAAATAAGTAGGAGAATCTACTTACGTCCCAATATCACCATGTTTTTATTTTAAATCTTGATCTAATTATTGAACATGTTTTATTCTTTTGATCTTTGTATTTTAAAAAAAAAGTTCTTTTATTAGTGCTTAACAATTTCTTAAATATAAATGGCTTCCATCGTCAAGCACTCACAACATGGATTTTTTTTAATAACATGGTATTGGCCCCACCCCGCTAATTACCTAGACTTAGGAGACATCAAAAGTTTTTCTTATTAAGTTTATCGAAATCTAGTTTGAACGGGGTTTTTGTACGGATGACCCACCCCTTGGGTTGCATGAGATTTTTTAATCCAGTGTTTGAAAACTTATGTTTTTTGACATTCTCTCGTGATAAGAAAGTGCACAAAGTCATTCGTACCCTTCGCTTATCACGATCACGAGGAGACAACTGTGATCTCCTCGTGATAAGCGAAGGGTACGAATGACTTTGTACACTTCCTTATCACGAGAGAAGGTCAAAAAACATAAGTTTTCAAAAACTAAGTTAAAAAACTTTATGCACCCCAAGGGGTGGGTCATCCGTACAAAAACCCCTAGTTTGAACACAGAATGACTTTTGAGCATAGGTGTGTTATTAAGAGACTATGTGCCTTTTCCGACCTTCGAGGTTGTTTTTTTTTTACACCAATAAATGGGATATGAAGATTTGAACCTCCGACTTCAAGAAAATGTAGTACATACCAATTACCACTGAGCTATACTCAATTTGTCGTTTGAGTTAAAAATTAGGGTAAATTTTAGTAGGGCATGCAAATGGGTCTCTACTAAGAAAAGCACTTCGAATTACTTTCATATTTTCAGGGTTATTGGAGCAGCTGTGATAATTATAGGGCTTTACTTGGTTCTGTGGGGGAAGAGAAAAGATGAAGTAGTTCCATTCAAAGTGGGGAATGATGAATTGCCAACTTCTTCACACCAAAACTCAACTACCACAAACCTGCAGCTGCAGCTGCAGCCCTCAGATCATCAACATATCCTCAAAGCTGCTGCCCCAACAACAACAATAAGCAATTCCACTGCTTGAATTATTGGAATATAATTCAGTTCTCCAAATTAAAGGATCAGAAACAATTGATTTTGGAACTTCATTTGTAAAGTAGAACAAAGCATATATATATATGGTTCCATGAAGCCCCAATAAAATTGATTCTTTCTTTTTCAAGAGTTTTAATTAGCTAGAATATTGATAGTTAAATTTTGTCTTTTGTACTTTTAAAATTAATTAGTTTGAGTTTTAATTAACTTGGGACTTTAATTTATTAATCCTAATGGTCTTATATCCAATTGTAAGTTAAAAGCACACTACGATCAAATTGATACTCTCTTATTTTAAAAAAGTGTAAAGAATCTGAAGATCCTTATCTATTGAGATCTCTCTCGTGTGAAAAAGCTGATAACCTTTGTTTGGTCAAGCTGTGGTATTAAAATTTAACTAATTAAGTACCAAATAATTTGTAGTATATTACACGAGTATTTACTCCCTTTCACTTTCTTCACATTATATTTTTGGGAAATTGTAACAGATGTCAATTTAGAATAGGATAATTAAAAATATAGCATGTTTTTAAAAAATTTGCGGATATAGCAATTTCTATCGCTGATATCTTATGACTGATAGAAGTCTATCGCTGATCACCTCAGTTTTTTATAGATTTTTGTCAGTGATAATAGTCTATCACTGATAGAAGTCTATCAGTGATAGAAACAGTTTTTTTTGCCATATTTTTGCAAAACATTTTAAAGTTTGTTAAATTTACAATTAGTTTGGGCCTCATTGCTATTTGTGCAACCAACCCTTATATTTTTGCCGGTAAATAATTTTTAATATTGGTGGATCCAATATCATTTTTTTTTTTTTTTTTTTTGAGTACTATCCAATATCATTTTTAAAGTGATGTTGATGTGACTAACAATTTGACGGAAATTTAGGAAAACATTCTATTATTTAGAAGATAAAAACCACCCTACTAAATACTAATTACTAAACTCAAGATATATGTTTCGAAAAATAAACAAGGTTTTTTTTTTTGCACAAATGTTCCGTGGTTGTAATGCCAATTGACCCAGTTTTTTAAAAGCATGATTTATATCCTTTTGCTAACCTCATCAATGCTTCTCCGCCCCTCACTCCATCCCATTTATCACGATTTTCATTTCCCTCTTATCACGAAGATTCTCTCTCCTCACTCCATCCCCTTATCACGATTTTTCATCTCCCTCTAATCACGACGATTCTCACTCTCTCCTTCTCGATCTTCTTTCTTCATTTCTTCCTCTACTGTTGTTTTTCGTCCTCCAGTTAAATCTTCTGATGACAACACCCACGTGACGACGGAAGGAGCAACAACGATGCAACTATAGTTGAAATGAGGAGCGGCGAATACAACTATAGTTAATTAAGTATGAGAATGGATGAGAATTGCAGTGGCTGCTGTCTCCTAATCAGCCTGTTTGTTTATGGAAATATGATGTGGATGCCAATTTCACAATATGGAAATATGATATGGATACCATCTCACCAATCTCTTTTTCTCTCTCCCATTTCAAAAATTAGGGTTAAATTATAAGTTCTGCTTCAAACTTTCCATCTCCAAACTTTTTTTAAAAAAATAAGTGAAATTTAATGTCTAGTAAATCTATAACATATTCAACATTTTTTTTAATTAATGAAAAATTATTAGATATAAAATTGAATTTATATATTTAATTAAGGGAAATTGTAACCAATGTCAATTTATAATAAGATAATTAAAAATGTAGCATGTTTTTAAAAATTTTGCCGATATGACAATTTCTATCGTTGATATCTTATGGCTGATAGAAGTCTATCGCTGATCACCTCAGCTTTTTATAGATTTTTGTCAGTGATAATAGTCTATCACTGATAGAAGTCTATATATATCAGTGATATGATAAAGTCAATCCGTGATAGAAATGATTTTTTTTGCCATATTTGCAAAACATTTTAAAGTTTGTTAAATTTGCAATTAGTTTAGGTCTGATTGCTATTTGTGCAATCAACCCTTTAATTAATATATAAAGTGAATTTTAAGATATGTAGTAATGATCTATTAGACACACAAAATTGAAAGTTTCAGAATTTATTAGATACCTTTTAAATTTAAGGAACTTAATTATTAGATAAAAAATTAAAAGTCCATAAATATATTAAATGTTTTTTTTGCAAACAAGAGTATAGCTCAACGACATAATATATCTGACCAAGGGCGGATTTACCTTAGGCCCAGAGGGGGCTCGAGCCCCCCCTCAACTATGACAGCTTACTTAATTTATATATAATATGTGGCAAACTTTTTAAAATTACCTTTAAGCTCAGTGGTAAATGTATGTTTATTCCCTTCTCACCATCCAGGTTCAAGCCCCACTTTTGTCTTTTTCGTGGTTAATTTTATCCATGAGGTCTTTTTTTATATATATATATATATATATATATATATATATATATATATATATTATAGATGCTTTTTTAAGTTAAATTTATTAGAAACAAAATTCAAATGTTAGATGTGTAATTAAAAAGAAAAAAAAGAAAAAAACTGAGTTCATTAATTCCTAGGTTTTGATTTACAAAATAAGCATACAACTTCCATATATTTTCACACCTTCTCCCACTACTTAGCATTATTATTTTAAAAAATTTCTTTCATTAATCATACACTTTATTAATCTTTTTGGGACGCCAAAATGTATTTTGTTAATTATAATCCCAACATCTATATATCTATATAGTCATATGATATTGTTTAATTAAGCATATGTCTTCATTTTACTTTTAGTTTCGTCCAAAATGTCTCATTATAATAAAAATGTTGTCCCTTACTTATATACTTATGATCTTTTCATTTCTTAATCAAAGTGAAAATTTGATCGCATTCCCAAGAGTCAATTTATATTGATCTCTCTAGCATTTAGATATCAATTTAAATTGCACTTGCCATTGTCATTTCCTAGTCATCGCAAATTGAATAATTTTTTTCACGATCACAATTCACACGACTCATCAAATAGGCATGTGAAAATTTTGAACTTTTACTTCAATAATTGTACCTGTTGATGTCAGAATTTGGTCAACGGTAAATTTGTATCTTGGTAGAACGAGTGTGAATCTGCCAAACACAATAAAGGTAATGCCTTGCCCCGGTGAGATGTTTACCACATAGGCTCCGATAATCCAGTCAGAATTGGAAATAATTAGAAAAATATAGAGAGAATTTTCATATTTGGCATGAAATAACAATTAATTTATATGGAATGAAATTTAGTTACCGTTTTCATCATGGATGTTCTCCTTTTATATAAGCTCCTCATACTATTGTGTTGAGGATCCCACATTGGAAAGATGAAGGGATCTCACTCACAATATAAAATACATGAGCTACTCCTCCTATCACCAATTAGTTGATTTTAAGATGAAACCTCATGATGTCTAATACATTCATAAATGTTCTATTGGTGGGTGTATAGTAACAATTAATGACACGAAACCTCTCAAATAGGAGCAGTTGACAACAATGATGTAGAAGATTAACAATTAATGACTTGCTTTATTTCTCTTTATCTTTTTTTGTATTAATGGTTAAGAATTTTAGGCTTCTAATTTTTTGGGCCTTTAATTTAAAAAAAAAAAAAAAAAACTTGTTCAACAAAGTCCCACTTGACTTCCACCCTCTACTCGTGGAAGTGGAGAGAGATGTCATATTCGTACTTATCGATAATCTTCTATATGCAAAACTCATTAATCACTCCATAATTGAACTAATTAAAGACAAAACACTTCCCCCAAGTGGTTGAAGGAGGAGTTTCTAAGCAAAGCATTATGAGATGGTCACAACAATAATATATTACTCTTATTTATTGACAACATTTATTTAGAGAAAACAAAAAATTATAATGAGTAAGAACAAATAAATTACACATACAATAATTTACAAATATGATCAATTAGAAAAAAAAAACCGTGCTCATTTAATCATTTTTATGTAATTCTTTTTTTACCCTATATTAATATATATCATTTTTTTAGTATTAAATATTTATCATCGATATACCAATTTTTATGTTTATATATAAGTGAGTAGATGATTTATATCATTTTTATGTCTATCAGTAATAAATCTAACTATTTAGAGTTACGGTAAGTATTTTTCAAATTTTCAAATTTTTATTTTGGTTGAGTATAAAATTGTCTCATATACAGTTTTTTAAAATTATTTTGAGTTAAATTTTTATATAGGTTGTTCATGGAAAAGATTTATGGGGTTTTTGTACGGATGACCTACTTCGGGGATCGTGAGATTTTTTTACCTAATTTTTGAAACTTTATGTTTTTTGACATTCTCTCGTGATAAGCATGTGCACAAAGTCTGTAGTACCCTTCACTGAACACGATCACGAGTAGACAACTATAGTACTCTCGTGCCAAGCGAATGATACAAATGACTTTTCATCGGGGAGGACACTAGCTTATCACGAGAAAATCAAAAAACATAAATTTTCTAGGAAAATTTAAAATAATTTACGGAAGGAAAAGTCATCCGTACAAATAACCCCAAAGATTGATAGAATCGAGGGAGTAAGTATTTGAGGTTTCTTTGGAATAAGTTTTGGAATAACTTGTTTAAAAATATATATATTTTTTTACTTAAAAATACTTTTGTAAATACTAAAATAAATTTATTCCAAACATGTCCTAATTTTAGGACATGACAACAATGATGTGGCGTCTTGTCTCCTGATTGAAGGAAAACCATATTAAAAATTGTTGTCCCTTTGCAAGTTTGTTTCGAGGCCACATATTTTTAAATTTATACTTTTTCCTCGTCATTCAAATATTTTTGTGGTTTTTTTTTTTTTTTTTTTTTTAAAGAAATATTTTTTGTGGTTTTGATCGCAAGACAAACACTTTTATTACAAACACTTTCGAGACCATTTTTTTTTTAAACTCTTTCAGAGACATTTATTATCATATGTGAAGCTCTTTTTTATGAAAATGATTTATTATTGCCTATGAATTCTTATACCCTTAAACTTCACGTATTCTTTAATTAACTAATTAAAATATTAGAAAATTGATCGAAATTAATCCGCTGTTTTTTAATAATATTACATTTTTTAAAACTTATTATAAAAATATTTTAAGTTTGAAACTATTTATAAAAATATTGTACTTTTAATTAGAGGTCCTTTCAAAGACAACCTCCACATGGAAGCAAATATCGTCTTTTCAAAAGGCGACCTTGCTCCACATGGATGGAGGTCATCTTTTCAAAAGACGACCTCGCTCCACATGGATGGAGTTCATCTTTTCAAAAGACGATCTACATCGGTATATACTTCTTTTATTAAAAAATTGATATCTTTCTACTCAGATATTCAAAATTTTCAAAAAATGTATGGTTGAAAAGCTAACAGCGAGAGCTTCAATTTGATAGGTGGTTTCACTATTTTTGGAGTTCTGTATCAAAAGATAGAGACCATCGAAGTTGGACTATAGTTCTGCAAATTTTAGAACTGAAAATTATTTTGAGGAGTGTATTAAAAAATTGATATCTTTTTACCCAGATATTCAAAAACTTCGAAAAGGGTATTGTTGAAAAGTTAACATAGAGAACTTCAATTTGATACCTAGTTTCACTATTTTTGGAGTTGTGTATCAAAAAATATATATCGTCAAAGTTATGAAAAATTCACTAAACCTAGAACTGAAGATACGACTGAAAACTTCAAAACTGTAGCTAAACTTCGACAATCAACAATTTGTTAAACCTCCAATTAAAGGTGCAATATTTTTATAAATTGTTTCAAACTTACAATATTTTTATAATAAGTTTTAAAAAATGCAATATTATTAAAAAACAGCCTCTAATAACCCATTCGATTCAAATTATTAGAAATATATCTTTAATATTCTCTTTCCAACCACATTTAATTTATCCATCAAAATAAAAATTAGGCTAAGTGAATTTTGTTGTGGAAATATTCTGATAAGGTGTTCGTGATATCACGCTTGAGTCACACCCCAATCTCTAAAATCGGAGGTTTACCAAATTGGATTTGAACCCGGCAGGGAGACACAACTGACCGACCAACCATATCTGTGACAACACCTCGACAATCAACAATTGTCGCTGCTATCGAGGAGCGACAACCCGTCACTGATGTCCCATGTGTCCAGTCAGACGAACGACATCAGACCCCTCATCATCATAAGAGGGACGGACGATCCTAACTGACACGTGCACTTCATACGCCAACTCACTACTATATAAGAAAACATCATCCTTCTTTATCAAGTAAGTTGGATTCTTCACTCCTGGACGATCTACTCTAGCCAATCTACTATTCGATTTACCTCAACCCTCTAACTTAAGCATTCGAGCGTGTTAAGTCGAATTCCACACCAGTGTAAATTTACCTCTGTAAAATTCCGACCTGAGAGAAACTATTTTGTAAATTCCGACCTGAGAGTTTTATGTATCTAAACCATGAATAACTTTGTGGTGATCCATTCAAAACCACCAAATAAAGAGGTAAATAAAGATTGAAAATTTGAGCATCTTTTTGTTTGAGTGTTGTTATATTATATTGGTTATTATTGGTCAATAACCTAATTTTGCTTTTACTTTTATGTTTTTTTCTTTTACTAAATCCATGCATCTTGTACACACATGCATATTTTTCAAAATTAATGCCACCTATAAAACTTATCTAAATCCTTTTTTTAAAAATATAATAATATTCCTTATTACTTCAACTATCTAAACCTTGTTAATAATCCATATAGGATTAGGTATATAATTATTATATTCTGTTATATCTTCGAACTTTACAATGATTTAAAATGACGGAAAATTTGTTTTTATATATTAATAAATTAATTATATTTAAATTTTCATTCATTTATAATCAACACAACTTTATATCAACAATCTTATGTCAATTGAGATAGATTCGATTTGACAGTACATCCAATATTAATTAGATATAAATCATCGAGTTGGTTAATTAAGCCTATACTTTCTTCAATTATACTTCTTATAAAGGTTCTCATTATTTTCGACAACTTTATGTCAATTAAATTATACTCGATTTGACATAAACTCATATACTTTTTATGTTAGTAGGTTGGTCCACTAAATTAGGTTTGGATGGAGAATTATGGATGAGTTTATGTATGTAGTAGAAGCTGGAAAACTTAATTATTTGATTAATTACAACTCAAAATTATATAATTTAAGGTAAAATGCATACATTTTCAAAATTAACTTCTAGTTATATGATCTTTCAAATGGGCCTCGAGACATGGCCCATGTTTACGAGTCAAAACCTGAATATCTGAGGCAAAACGGCTGGTCTCATGTTCAAAGATCTGTGAAACCTCAAATTACTTTAGAACTTCCAATTGAATTGATGCACAGTAGCTCAGAGAAAATCTTTTGAAATGAGTCAGAAAAATGGGTTGGATAAGTATAGCTAAACCCCTCTTTAACAATAAGACAGAGAAAGAGAAAAGAAGAAAAATAGCACAAGCAGCAGAAGCTATACAATATTTCTTCACTAATTTAGGAAAGGAAAGGATGGGAAATTCCATTAGTTAAGTACCAATGCCACCAACAAACCTCAAATTAAGACTAAACATGAAGGATAAAAGTTTAAAAACCCGTAAGAAGCTACAATCACACCCCCCTCCTATCTGATTTCGTTAATCCACTCACCGCATGGTACGCCTTTTTAAATAAATTGTAGTAAGAAATCAGAACAGCATCAATCGAGTAAAGAAGATGAGTCTTCTGAAAGGGTGGGTTTTAGAATGAATTCTAAATGTATTTTTCACTTATTAGTTCTTGTTTATCTACTAAGGCTCCACCTGATCTGCATTATGAAACTCTTAACAGAATATATATGACATAAAAAATTTAGATTATCGAGTAAAGAAGGAGAATGAAAGGCTCCACCTGATCTGCATTATGAAACTCTTGAGAAGTTTCGAACCACATAAACAGAATATGTATGACATCAAAAATTTAGATTATTGAGTAAAGAAGGGAATGAAAGAAAAGAAATACCTCAGACTTGATCAAACTTGAGAACTGCGAGTATAAAAACAATAGTTGATACCCAACTTGAAAATCACAAAAACATGAGCGAGAGAGTTAAGAACATCTAGAAAGATTGACGAACGAGTTATAAATTTAAAGACCGAGCAAAAAAAAAGGCATTTTTCAGTGAAACGGATACAACAAATCCAAGGTTCAAGCTAAAATCATTGTGCATATTTTTCTCACATAGTAGAGACTTGAATCATACCATTCTTATTGAGCCAACAGTCTCACTCTGTTCAACAACATATGCACAATTTTTGTTCTCCGATCATTTGGGACATTAATTAAGCAATCGTTGCTCCAGCTTCGGCAAGAATAGCAGATAATAACATGACATCTTAAATGAGGTTAAGATATAGAAATCAAAACATTAAAATCTCTCTCATGGGATAAGAAAACAATACACTAACGGATGGTCCTTTTGTATCTTGACCAAAACAAAGTAACGGATGGTCCTTTTGTATCTTGACCAAAACAAAATCCTGTACATTTCAAGTGAAACAACCAAAAATCAGAGACCATTGCTAAACACAAAAGGATGGGTATAAAAATGAATAGTAATTATGAAAATATCACCACAGGAACAAATTCCAACTATGAAGTGCTGAAACCTGTGGTTATCACACGTGATAATTTATCAATCAAAGGCAAATAAAGTCGAGGCTAAAACACAAATAACAGTTCAAACTCATCGTCAGTGCTAAACTAAGCAAATTTTTTAAGAGAGAGGTCCATGCCGAGAGAGTATATAGCAATCCTCTATCATGTTGGTGTCAACACACTGCTCAAGGAAGAGGAACCGATGAGTGAGTTCCAAGCAATTTTTAGACCCTATTGGCAATATTCTCTGAAATCACAAAACAATAGTTGATAAGTTGAGAACATTCCACAAAAAATGAAGAGTAAGAACTTCAAATAACATGCAAACCTTACTGATTATGATACACTCTCAATTTCAGTATTTTCCATGCAATTCGAGAAGTCATAAATACTAATTGGCTAATATGACTAAAAAAAAATACTATTGTTTTGTGAAACGTAAGGATATAACAATTATAAAGTTCGAGCAAAAATGATCATACATAATCTTCCCAAATAGTCAGAACTTGAATCCTACACCTTTCTTAATGAGCCAATAGTCTTTTCAACAACATACGCACCAACTTTCTCACGGCCGATCATGAGAAAGAATGGTGCATATGTTGTTGAATAGACTATTGGATGGAAAGATTTTCCAACCTCTATAAGAAAAAGAACCATGTTAATAGCAGATAACATAAATCTTTTACCCGTGTGATTGTAGTTTGGATTAATGAAATGCCATATCTTCTCACCCACGACATCTTGAAAGGCGTTACACTAATTGGTGGTCCTTTTGTGGATATCATGAACAGAACAAAATCCTGCACATATTCAAGTGAAACAACCAAATAACAGACCATTGTTAAACACAAAAGGTTAGGTATAAAATTGATGTGAAACAAAATTGAAAAGTAATTACGAAAAGATCACCACACGAACAAATTCCAACTAAAGTGTTGAAACCTATGGTTATCACACGCGATAATTTATCAATCAAAGGCAATAAAGTCAAGTCTAAAACATAAATAACAATTCAAACTCATTGTATCGGTGCTAAACTGAACAATTTAAAAAAAAAAACACCAAAAGAGAGAGAGGTTCTTATTTACCTTGTCTAGAGAGTATAGCAAGCCCCTATTGACAATAGTTGATACCTAACTCGGAACTCACAAAACATGAGTTAGAAGGTGGAGAATATTCCACAAAGAATGAAGAGGAACTCACAAAACATGAGTTAGAAGGTGGAGAATATTCCACAAAGAATGAAGAGTAAAAACATTACATAACATGCAAACCTTACTGATTATGATACACTCTCAATCTCAGTATTTTCCATGCAATTTGAGAAGTCATAAATACTAACAGGCTAATATGACAAAAAAAAACTATTGTTCAGTGAAACGTAAGGATATGACAATTATAAAGTTCGAGTAAATTAGCATACATATTCTTCCCAAATAGTCATGACTTGAATCCTACAACACCATTCTTAATGAGCCAATAGTTTTTTCAATAACATATGCACCAACTTTCTCACGGTCGACCATGAGAAAGAATGGTGCATATGTTGTAGAATAGACTATTGGTTGGAAAGATTTCCCAACCTGTATAAGAAAAAGAACAATGTTAATAGCAGATAACATGAATCTTGTACTCGTGTGATTGTAGTTTGGATTTTTGAAATGTCATATCTTCTCACCCACAGCATCTTGAATGACGTTACACTAATTGGTGGTCCTTTTGTGGATATAATTAACAGAACAAATTCTTGTACATATTCAAGTGAACAACCAAATAACAGAGACCATTGCTAAACACAAAAGGTTAGGTATATAATTGATGTGAAACAAAATTAAATAGTAATTACAAAAAAATCACCAAGGAACAAATTCCAACTATGAAGTGTTGACATGTGGTTATCACATGTGATAATTTATCAATCAACGTAATAAAGTCAAGTAAAAAACACATATAACAATTCAAAACTCATCGGTGCTAAACTAAACTAATTAAAAAATAAATATATAGAAAGAAAATAGAGAGGGAGAGATCCTTATTACCATGTCTCTATGTTGTTGGTGTCAACACACTGAGGAACCAATGTGTGGGTTCCAAACAATTTTAAGCTCCTATTGACAAAGTTCTTTGAAAAGCTTTAGAAAAAACAAGCCAAAGAGTTGACGATATGTGTGGGTTCCAAACAATTTTTAGCCCCTATTGACAGAGTTCTTTGACCAGCTTTAGATAAAACAAGCCAAAGAGATGACGTCCTATATCGTCGTCTTTACACAAAATTGTTAGCACCAATGCACAAAAAGCTTCAAACTATGAACTCTTAATTTGTTTGAATTCATTGAAAACTAGCTACACACCCAAAAAAAAAAATATATCTATATATATATAATTGTTTCCCAGTAGAATGGAAAAGAGAAGAGAACTTACATAATAAAAAAGCTAACGAAAACCAAAGGCGAGAGGATCTGAACACCATATATCTCAATCCACACAATCTATCATTTCAAAGGAGCATAAGCATTGAAAAGACAAATGTAACTACTCACCTTTATTGGATTTGTCTAAAAATATTTCAGTGCAGCCGGCCAGAAAGCAGAAAAAACTGCACACCACAACATATCCCCTTATAATTCCATTCCAAATTCTTTGTTGGTTTGTATGCTTCATTTCATATACTTGTTCTACCAAGATCCATCAAACGTAAAACACATGGTGTGAGCTATCAGAGCAGTCCAAAAATAAACTAGTCATCTCATAAAAATCTATTTTGGTCAAATATGTATGCAAGCAAAGCATGAATTTCTTCTCTTAGAGCACTAATGTTAGTAAAATTCCCAAATTAAAAAAAAGGTGTTGATTACATCCTATCAGTGGTTATGAATCTCAAGCATGGGTCTCCATATTCTCATACACAATTGCCCTTTTCTTCCAATGACTTCAAATATTCTAGAGCAACCCAATTGTTATATGAAGGCAACTACAATTTCCACAACATCCATCATACAAATAAATGAATATCTAAGGCAGCTATTTATGGACAACTAATTTTTCATGAAATTTATTACAGAGAAAAATACTTCTACGAAAACAATTCCATCAAAGCAACCAATTTCTTGAGGTATGGCCATTAAATGAAGGCAACCACAATTCATCAAAACAAAACATATCCAGGCAACAAATATTTTCAAGCAACCATTATTTCGAGATAATTGTTATTTCTAGGCAACCATAGGCACAAACATATTTCAATTCTCATGGCAATCAATATTTCGAAATAACCTTCGTTCGTATCAAGAAAATGTTGTTTCAAGACAACCAATATTTTGGAATCATATTCTATCAAAGCAACAAATATTGGAGGTAACCAATATTTTTAGACAACTATCATATTGTGGCAACAAACATTTTGAGGCAAGCATTGTTCAAGACCACCACTATTTTGGGACAAAAGTCATATTGAAGCAAGAAAATATTCAAGGCAACTGTCATATCATGGCAACAAACATTTTTAACCAAATGTATTAGGCAACTAATATTTTGAGACCTGCTATATCAAACAACCAACAAATGAAGACAATAAATATCCAAGGTAATCCCTATCTCAAGACAACCATTATTTCAGAATAACCAATAAGTCAATGCAATCATTATTACAAGGCAGCCAATATTTTGGTATAACCTTCCTAACAAAGCAACATTATTTCAAAGCAATAGATGTTTCAAGGAAACCAATGTTTAGAGAAAATTGTCATTAAGGCAACAAATATTTCAATGCAACTAGTTCTCGAGAAATTTGTAATATCAAAGAAACAAATATTTAAAGGTATTCCAAGGTAACCAATTTTCAGGACTACCATCAGAATATCAAGGCACCTATTTTGAGGCAATCTTTATTTTAGGACATTCCTCATTTCAAAGCAATAAATCTTTCGATCAACCAACATATCAAGCCAACAAATATTTAAACAAAACTGTTATTTTGATGAAACACAAATTTATATTTTGGGTCAACTATCGTATTGATGCAACAAATATTGCAATATAAACCCGTTAATTTGAGACAATCAATTTTAAGACAATTGTCTATCAAAGCAACAAATATTTTAGGATAACAGTTATTTCAAGGCACCAATTCTCATTTTGAGGCCACAAATATTAAGAAGCAACCGTTACCGTCTTATCAAACAACCAATATTTTCGGACAATCATCCTCTCGAGGCAAAAATTATATTGGGACAACCATCATACTGAGGCAACTTTCATATCGAGACAACCATTGGCTATTTATTTTAAAATAAACAATATTTGGTGACAACGAACATATTGAGGAAACCAGTGATCCTTCCTTATTTAGAGGCACACAAGATTTCTAGACAAAGAACGTATTGTAGCAACTATTATTTTGAGACCATCGTTATTTTGGGGCAATCGTCAAATCAAAGAAACTAATATTTTGAGACAACCAACATATTGAGGAAAGAAATATTTTAAGAAAACTATTATTTTTAGGCAACCGAAATTTTAAAACAATCGTCAGATCAAGGCACAAATATTTCAATATTTTAAGGCAATTGTTATATAATGATAACAACTATTTCAAACCAATAGTTGTTTCGAGACAACTAATTTTAGAGAGAAATTGTCATCAAGGCAACAAATATTTAAAGGGAACTAGTATTTCGGGACATTTATCGTATCGAAGCAACAAATATTTAAGGAGCAACCAATATCGAGGTGACCATTGTCTTTTATTTTGAGGCAACTAATATTTGGGGACAAACCACCAAAACTGAGGCAACCAATACTTTGGGACCATTGTTCTATAGAAGCAACAACTATTTTAGGGACAACATTGAGGCTACCATTGTTCCTTTATTTCGAGCCAATTAATATTTAGGGACAACCAAAATCGAGGAAACCATTAGTCTCTCATTTCAATTTTGGGACAATCATTATATCGAAGCAACAATTAGGGACAACAAACATCAAGCCAACCATTGCTCCCTCATCTCGGGTAACCATTGGTCCCTCATTTCGAAGCAACAAATATTTCATGGACAACAACCATCGAGGCGACCATTGGTTTTTTGTTTCGAGGCAACTAATATTTGGGGACAAACCACAAAAATTGAGGCAACCATATTTCGGGTCCATCGTCATAACGAAGCAACAACAATTTTTAAGGACAACATATCGAGGCAACCATTGTTCCTTTATTTTGAGGCAACTAATATTTAGGGGCAACCAACATCGAGCCAACCATTAGTCTCTCATTTTGAAGCAACCAATATTTTGGGACAACCGTCATATGGAAGCAACAATTAGGACCAACCAACATCGAGCCAACCATTAGTCGTTCATCTCGAGGCAACCAATATTTCGAGACAATTATCATATCAAAGCAATAAATATTTCAGGGACAGCCAACATCGAGGTAACCGTTGGTCTTTCATTTCGAGGAAACTAATATTTGGGGACAAATCACCAAAATTAAGGCAGCCAATACTTGGGGACCATCGTCGTTTCGAAGCAGCAACTATTTTAGTAACAAGATTGAGGCAACCATTGTTCATTTATTTTGAGGCAACTAATAGTTAGGGACAACCAACAACGAGGCAACCATTAGCCTCTCATTTTGAGGCAACCAATACTTTGGGACAAATAAGATCGAGCCAACCATTGGTCCCTCATCTCGAGGTAACCAATATTTTGGGACAATTATCATATCGAAGAAACAAATAATTCAAGGACAACCAACATCGAGGCGACCATTGGTCTTTTATTTCGAGGCAACTAATATTTGGGGACAAATCACCAAAATTAATGTAGCCAATATGTAAAAAATATAAATAGTTGAACAAGTATTTTAGGAGTTGGTTAGTTTTATAAATAGTTGAATAACTATTTTAAGAGTTTGTTAGTTCTATATTAGGAAATAGGTTGTTCTTTAGTTCCTATTTTCTTGTCATTAGTTGCTCTAGTTGGTTATTTTTGTATGTATAAATTGCCTCTCTTTGGCTCATCAAATAATCAAGTGATTCTATTCACCAAAACTTCAGCTTTGGGACCATTGTCATTTCGAAGCTGCAACTATTTTAAGTATAACATCGAGGCAATCATTGTTCATTTATTTTGAGGCAACTAATATTTAGGGATAACCAACATCGAGGCAACCATTAGTCTCTCATTTCGAGGCAGCCAATATTTTGGATCAATATCATATCGAAGCAACAATTAGGAATGACCAGCATTGAGGCAACCGATATTTCACGACAATTATCATATCAAAGCAAGAAATATTTCAGGGACAACCATTAAGGCGAGCATCGATCTTTTATTTCGAGGCAACGAATATTTGGGGACAAACCACAAAAATTGAGGCAACCAATACTTCAAGACCATCGTCTTATCAAAGCAACAACTATTTTACGACAACATTGAGGCAACCATTGTTCCTTCATTTCGAGGCAACTCATATTTAGGGACAACCAAAATCGAGGAAACAATTAGTCTCTCATTTCGAAGCAACCAGTATTTTGGGACAATCATTATATCAAAGCAACAATTAGGGATAACCAAAATCGAGGAAAGCATTGGTCCCTCATCTCGAGGCAACCAATATTTCGGGACAATTATCATATTGAAGCAACAAATATTAAAAGTACACCACCATCGAGGCGACCATTGGTCTTTTATATCGAAACTAATATTTGGGGACAAACCACAAAAATTGAGGCAACCATTGTTTCGGGAGACCATCGTCATAATGAAGCAACAACTATTTTAGGGACAACATTGAGGAAAACATTGTTCTTCTTTATTTCGATGGAACTGATATTTAGGGACCAACATTGAGGCAACCATTAGTCTTTCATTTCGAGACAGCCAATAGTTTGGGACAATCATCATATCGAAGCAACAATTAGGGACAACCAACATTGAGGCAACCAATATTTCAAGACAATTATCATACTGAAGCAACAACTATTTCAAGGAAAATCAATATTGAGGCGACCATTGGTCTTTTATTTCGAGGCAACTAATATTTGGGGACACAAACCACAAAAATTGAGGCAACCAATATTTCAAGATCATCATCATATCGAAACAACAACTATCTTAAGGACATCATTGAGGCAACCATTGTTCCTTTAACTTAAGGCAACTAATACTTAGAGACAACCAACATTGAAGCAACTATTAGTCTCTCATTTCTAGGCAACCAATATTTTTGGACAATATCATATCGAAGCAACAATTAGGGACGACCAACATTGAGACGATCATTGGTCCCTCGGCTCGAGGCAACCAATATTTCAGGACAATCATCGTATCAAAGCACCAAATATTTCAGAGACACCCAATATCGAGGAGACCACTAGTCTTTCATTTCAAGGCAACCAATGTTTCGGGACAATCGTCATATCAAAGCAACACGATTTTAGGGACAACATTGAGGCAACCATTGTTCCTTTATTTCGAGGCAACTAATATTTAGGGACAACCAACATTGAAGCAAACTATTTAGGGGCAAACCACCAAAATTTGGGCAACGAATATTTCGGGACCATCGGCATATCGAAGCAACATCTATTTTAGGGACAACATCGAGGCAACCGTTGTTCCTTTTATTTCAAGTCAACTAATATTTAGGGACAACCAACATCCAGGCAACCATTAGTCTCTCATTTCGAGGTAGCCAACATTTTGGGACAATCGTCATATCGAAGCAACAATTAGGGACGTCCAACATAGAGCCAACCATTGGTCCCTCATCATAGGCACGAACATATTTCAATTCTCATGGCAATCAATATTTCGAAATAACCTTCGTATCAAGACAACCAATATTTTGGAATCATATTCTATCAAAGTAACAAATATTTGGAGGGAACCAATATTTTTGGACAACAAACATTTTGAGGCAACCATTGTTCAAGACAACCACGATTTTGGGACAAAAGTCATATTGAGGAGACCACTAGTCTTTCATTTCAAGGCAACCAATGTTTCGGGACAATCGTCATATCAAAGAAACACGATTTTAGGGACAACATTGAGGCAACCATTGTTCCTTTATTTCGAGGCAACTAATATTTAGGGACAACCAACATTGAAGCAAACTATTTAGGGGCAAACCACCAAAATCGAGGCAACCAATATTTTAAGACCACCGTCATATCGAAGCAACAACTATTTTACCGACAACATTGAGTCAACCGTTGTTCCTTTATTTCGAGGTAACTAATATTTAGGGACCATCATTTAGGGACGACCAACATCGAGGCAACCATTGGTCCCTCATCTAGAGGCAACCAATTTTTAAGGACATTTAACATTTAGAAGCAACAAATATTTCAAGGACAATCAACATCGAGGCGACCATTGGTCATTGGTCCCTCATCTGGAGGCAACCAATATTTAAGGACAATTAACATTTAGAAGCAACAAATATTTCAAGGACAATCAACATCGAGGCGACCATTGGTCTTTTATTTCGAGGCAACTAATATTTCGGGACAACCACAAAAATTGAGGCAACCAATGTTTCGGGACCATCAACATATCGAAGCAACATCTATTTTAGGGACAACACGAGGCAACCGTTGTTCCTTTATTTCGAGGCAACTCATGTTTAGAGACCAGCATGGAGGCAACCATTAGTCTCTCGTTTCAAGGCAGCCAATATTTTGGGACAAGCATCATATCGAAGCAACAATTAGGGACGACCAACATCAAGACAACCATTAGTCCCTCATCTCGAGACAACCAATATTTCAGGACAATTATCATATCAAAGCAACAAATATTTCAGAGACAACAGCCATCGAGGCGACCATTGGTCTTTTATTTCGAGGCAACTAATATTTGGGGACAAACCACCAAAATTGAGGCAACCAGTACTTTGAGACCATCGTCATATCGAAGCAACAACTCTTTTAGGGACAACATTGAGGCAACCATTGTTCCTTTATTTCGAGGCAACCAATATTTCCAACATCGAGGCAATCATTAGTCTCTCATTTCGAGGCAACCAATATTTTGGAACAATCATCATATCGAAGCAACAATTAGGAGACGACCAAAATCGAGGAAACCAATAATTCAGGACAATTATCATATGAAAGCAACAATTTTTTTAGGACAACCAACATCGAGGCGACCATGGGGTCTTTTATTTTGTGGCAACTAATATTTCGGGACAAACCACCAAAATTTGGGCAACGAATATTTCGGGACCATCGGCATATCGAAGCAACATCTATTTTAGGGACAACATCGAGGCAACCGTTGTTCCTTTTATTTCAAGTCAACTAATATTTAGGGACAACCAATATCGAGGCAACCATTAGTCTCTTATTTCGAGGTAGCCAACATTTTGGGACAATCATCACATCGAAACAACAATTAGGGACGTCCAACATAGAGCCAACCATTGGTCCCTCATCATGAGGCAACCAATATTTCGAGACAATTATCATATCTAAGCAACAAATATTTCAGGGAGAACCAACATCAAGGCGATCATTGGTCTTTTATTTCGAGGCAACTAATATTTGGGGACAAACCTCCAAAATTAAGGCAACCAATATTTTGGGACCATCATCATATCGAAGGAACAACTATTTTAGAGACAACATCGAGGCAACCATTGTTCCTTTATTTCAAGCTAACTAATATTTAGGGACAACCAACATCGAAGCAAGCATTAGTCGTCTCTCATTTCGAGGCAACCAATATTTTGGATCATTTAGCATATTGAAGCAACAATTAGGGACAACCAACATCAAGGCAACCAATATTTCGAGACAGTTATCATATCGAAGCAACAAATATTTCAGGGACATCCAACATCGAGGCGACCATTGGCCTTTTATTTCGAGGCAACTAATATTTGAGGACAAACCACCAAAATTGAGGCAACCAATATTTTGGGATCATCGTCATATCGAAGCAACAAATACGTGAGGGCAACCAACATCGAGGACCATTGTTCCTTTGTTTCGAGGCAACTAATATTTAGGGACATCCAACATCGAGGCAACCATTACTCTCATTTTGAGGCAACCAATATTTCGGGACAATTATCTTATCGAAGCAACAAAAATTTGGAGGTGATGGATATAAAAAATTAACTAACATTTCAAGAAACCCAACATCTCAAAACAACAACAAAAACTTCTAATTTTTTTTATTGAGAATAAAGGAAGGAAAATAAAATTAACAAAAACTATGAGAAGCATTAATTGAAAAAGTTTAATAAAAATTTAACAAGACAGAAAACAAAGTAACAAACGAGATTTTTGTATATAAAGAAGAAAAAAATTACAAAGATAACAAAATAGAAACTTTAAAAGAATTTCTAAATCCAGAAACAAAAGGTGTAAAAAAAAAGAGGAATGAAGTATAATAAATACCAGTTAATCAGGGACGTCTTAAGCGACATCCAGTCTAGTACTAGCCCCTCCTCGTTGTACCTAGTGGAAATACAAGTCCTAGTTAACAATAAATCTTTGGCACGTAAAACAAACATAAATTGAAGCCAAGGACGTTCACAAGTAAACTTCGCCCTCTAGTAATTTACCTTAAGTTTAAGTTAGGCTCCATGCCCCATCACCTGTCAAATTCAAGTAACTACCTCAACAAAAATACCTCCCACATAAACAAGTTGATGCTTCAAGTCATAGTCATCCCCATCACTGTGCCAGAGAGAAAATATTGAATAAATCTACTCAATGAAGCATGATAAATAAACACTAAGGAATTACGCAATGAAACATACATATAACATCCATATACAAATCAACAGTGCATATATATAGGAGCTATGTCCTCGTCATTTACCTATAAGGAACGAATTTCATGTTGGTCCTCGTACCACTTCCAAGGATAACCCTACTCAAATTTTACAGCAGTGGAATAGGTCCAGAGCAGGGCAGGACAACTGAATCAACCCTTGTGTAAGTTTGGGGATTGTTCAATCACTGCACAAAACATAGATAGTTCTTAAAATTTAGAGATGGAAAATAAAATAATCCAACAAGCTAAAAAGTTAAAACAAAATTGAAAGCGAAAGTTGGTGTGTTGAATTAGAAGCATACCCGAGTAGTTTAACAAACTTCTTAAATGAATTGAAAAAGTTAATGAAAAAACGAAAAAAATAAAATGCAGAATGTGTACTCAAACAATACCTTAAATGATATTGATGAACCAATGACTGATAGATTGAAACCAATCGACAGACAGAGAGAAAACCCCACAATGGACTGGACAGTAATTGATCTTAAAAAAAATCAAAGAAATGATTGAATCAGTGTGAAGTTTAGATCTAAAATCCATTATTAGGTCAATTGAGTAAATCAATTTAAAGCCCCTTGGAAGTGAGATTACCTGAAATATCAGCAAACAAAAGCGGAAAGGAATAAAGAGTCGACGGCTGAAGGACTAGGGTTTGTGAAAATCAACGTAAACGGGAACGGCGAGGCCACGGAGCGACATCGATGCGACGGCGGGGCAGAGCTGAAGAAGGAGAGGGAAAAAGTAAACGGGAACGGCGAGGCCACGGTGGAGCGACATCGATGCGACGACGGGGCAGATCTGAAGAAGGAGAGGGAGGGGGAACCGCGAAGTTTTGTGAGAGGAAGAAGACTAACGATCTCTATTTTTGTTTTTTTCTCCTTTTTTCTATTTATTAAATATTAATATTAATTTTGTCCTGGGCCGGAGTCGGTCTTTTAAAACCGAGTCTTTTAGTTTGGGCCGATTTTGTTTGATAACTTGGTTCGGCCAGTTTTCAAAATAAAAGGCGGATTCTTTTAGTTTGGGCTGCAAGTGTATCTAATAAAAAGATAGCATCTTATAGTGTGACACATATCTGAACACTGTCAGAAAAAGCTCTAAACAAACCGACAAATTAAATTAAAAAATGATTATGACCAAAATTGTGAGACTTTTTCTCATCTGCCAATCATTTTGTTTCTAATTGATTGATCTGTATGAAGAAATTGAGTAGCGTTTTGAAGCTGCAAGGAAAGCCATATTTAGCTGCTATCCTTTTAAGATTTGTAGCTGCTGGTTTGATTGTTATAGCCAAAATTGCTTTGAACCAAGGAATGAGCCCACAAGTACTTTCACTCTATCGTTATTGTGTTGCTTCCATTGTTGTAGCTCCATTTGCCTTTGTCTTTAATAGGTAATTTCTCTCTATTTTTCTCTCTCTTTTTATTTATTTTTTCCTCATAAGACTTCTCTTTTGACTTTGGGAAAAAAGGTTATTTCAAGTGATGAATGAGAGAAATATTTTCATTGGCAGAAAAAGAAGACCAGAGATGACTTGGTGCATCTTTGCAAAGATTCTATTGCTGGGTTCAATGGAGTGAGAACAGAGTTTTTTTTCTTTTTATGACCATGTCTATTAGTTTTTTCCTTAAGCAAGTATTTAAACTTTAAATTTTGTGATATAATTTCTAATAAATCGCTTATATGTATGGCATGACATGCTGATGGTAATTTTTAGGGATTACCTAGTAAACTAAGAGACAAGACAACATACACCCTCAACATTAATATATATGATATTTCGTTTTGGACATGAGTTCTTATGACTTTGTTTTTGGCTTCAATCTGAAATGTCTCATACTAATGGAGGTAGTTGTCCTCACTTATAGACCCCACAATCATCTTTTTTCCTTATTGTGAGACTTTGGTCGCATTCTCAATTACCAAATCTTGATCCCCTCGAACAAAGTTCTATTGAGCCTCCACTCAAATAGTCATATCTATCCGTTTCTAGCTCTTATCCAGACAATCCTTTTTTCTTCGGAGCACACCACCAATACAAATTAGATCAGCTACACCACACAATATGATCGTCCCTCCCCCTGTTGGATAAGCTCGACCACGAGATCAACCATGACTATGTCATCCTCATGAAGAGCCATGCCCCTTACCTAATCGGGGTATGCTCTCATGAAGAGTGACCTGGTTAAAGGTGATAATGCTCGAGTTTAAACACGGATAGATGACTATTTGAGGGAAGGCTTTGTGGTCCTTCGTTTGAGGGGAGGATTGTTGTGACTGCAAACAAAGTCTCACATTGGTTAGGAAAGGGGAAGATCATGGGTATATAAGTAAAAAGGGACAACATCTTCATTGTAAAAAGGTCTTTTGGGGTGACCAAAAGCAAAGCCACGAGGGTCATGCCCAAAGTGGACAATATCATTACAATGTGGATGTTAGTTGTCCCTAACAAATAGATACACATATGACCTTTAATATTATTTTTGCAGCTCTGTGGTTATCCCTAACACATATTTCACTGGTTTGAAATATGTAACTCCAACTTTCTCCATCGCTATGTCCAACGCTGTTCCTGCCCTTTCCTTTTTCTTCGCTTCGATTTTTAGGTATGTTCCTCTCTTAACCCTCGAAAAATTGGTCGACTTGAACATAACTCAACTGGTTAACACCGACCATATACCTTCGACCAAGGTTAGAAGTTGAAATCGGTTTTTTTTTCTTTTCTTTTTTTAGGATGGAGAAGGTTGATATTAGGAGATTTTCATCACAGGCAAAGGTGTTGGGGACTGTAGTAGCAGTGGGAGGAGCAATGATAATGACCTTTGTAAGAGGGTCAAACTTGAGATTTCCTTGGACAAAATTAGGAGATAATTCTTCCCATAATCACTCTTCAAATGCTGAAAACAACCAAGATTCTTTCAAGGGTGTCATTTTGGTCACAATTTCTTGTCTTTGCTCTTCTGTTACATGCATTCTCCAGGTACAATATCAAATTCAACCCCTTTTACCAATTTTGTCATACCTCATATTCATATGATACGACGATTTTTCATATTTTTACAATAGTATGATATGTCGGTTATTAGGGAATTCGTATGTCAGTTGAGCTATGTTCATGTTGGTAGTTCTCCTGATTGTTAGTATTAAACATCATGGGGTGTCATCCTAAAACCAATTGGTTTTAGATGGAACCCCATGATGTCTAATATGGTATCAGAGCCCATGAAGCCCAAACGGGTATTCGGTCCAAAATAGGATTCGACCCAAGATGGTGAACCCAAAGAGGCACCATCTTGAGGGGGCATGTTGAGGATCTCACATCGGAAAGATGAAGGGACATCACTCATAATATAACATACATGGGTTACTCCTCCTATCACCAATTGATTTTAGGATGGAACCCCATGATGTCTAATAGTTAGCTATATATATATATATACATATCTCGAGAATGAATCTAATAAGCTTAAGTTTTTTGTTAACTAACAGCAGAAAATGATTAAATTGTGTTACATTATTACAGGCAATTGTATTGAAATCATATCCTGTGGGGCTGAGTGTAACAGTTTTGGTATGTTTGGTGGGAGTTGTGGAAGGCACTGTGGTAGCTTTAGCAATGGAATGGAACAACCCATCTGCCTGGTCAATTCATTTTGATTTTCAACTCTTGGCCATCCTTTATGCTGTAACTTTTCAATTATTTCTTCTCATAATTTTGTCTTTACTTTTCCAAAATAAACCTTCTTTACAATTTATTTATATTTTGGTTTATTTCTAGACTCGGTTTGATAACTAATTTACGCTGTTTGATAACCATTTAGTTTTTTATTTTTTATTTTAAAAATTATGCTTATAAATACTACTTTTGCTCTAGAGTTTTTCTTTGTTTTGATATCTAATTTTTAAGAGTGTTTTCAAAATTCAAGCCAAATTTTGAAATCTAAAAAAACAGTTTTTAAAATTTAGTTTTTGTTTTTAGAGTTTGACTAAGATTTCAAATGTTTCTTAATAAAAAAATAGCGAAGAAACAAACATAATTTTAAAAAATAGAAAATTAAAAACGAAAATCATTATCAAAACATGATCTTTGTTTTTTAGTTTTTGAAAATTAAAGTTTATAAACTCTACTACAAGCTAGTTTTTTTTTGTTTTATATTATCTAGGGGTATTTGTACGGATGACCCTCCCTTCGAGAGGCGTAAAGTTTTTTTTTTACCTTCGTTTGAAATTTTATGTTTTTTGACATTCTCTAGTAATAAGTAACTGTGCCCTCTATGTGAAAAGTCATTTGTATCATTCGCTTATCACGAGAGCATCATACTTATCTCCTCGTGATCGTGCTCAGTGAAGGGTACTACAGACTTTGTGCACTTGTTTATCATGAGAGAATGTAAAAAAAAAACCTCACAACCCCCGGGATGGGTCATCCGTACAAAAACTCCAAATTTTGAAACCTAAAAAGAAGTGTCAAAAAGGTTGTTTTTTAGTTTTAAAATTTGAAAAAGAAGGCTCAAAAGATTACTAACAAGACTTGCTTGAAATTAAAAATATAAAAATTACTTAAAACGAAATCATTATCAAACAATTAATTTGTTTGGTTTTTATAATTTGGTAGGGAATATTAATCTCAGGAGTTTCATACTACGTTCAAGGAGTTGTAATGGAGGAAAAGGGACCTGTGTTTTTGACAGCATTTTTTCCTCTAAGCACCGTCATTGTTGCAATCATAAGCTCATTCGCACTCTCTGAGATATTGTCCTTGGGAAAGTAAGTTCCTCCCTCATGTCTTTTTTTTTTGTTTTTTAGTTGAACAAAATTACGGGTAAAAATCTAACCCTCGATCAACCTTTTGAGATGATAATTGAATTTGTTCGATCTCCAGGGTTGTGGGAGCCGTGGTCATAATAATAGGGCTTTATTTGATTCTGTGGGGCAAAACCAAAGATGATAAAACCATTGACAAGGAAGCTAAAGGAGTGGATGAAGATGTTGCTAGGGCAACAACAAGGGAAGGTTCCGCGTTGGAAGTTAAATTACAAGTTTAGTTCATGAAATTTCAAGTTTGTATCTATTTGGTCTTTGAATTTTAAAAATATCTAATAGGTCCATGAACATTCAATTTTTTTTTGTCCCAATAGGTCAGTACCGGTCTATGAACTTTAAAAATGTTTAATACGTTGTTAAACTTTCGATTCTGTGTCTAATATATGTCAATGACATTTTCAAAAAAATTAAAAATTAACTGATCTATATTAAATATAAAATTGAATTTTATGTCTAATATAAATCTTAAACTTTCAATTTTGTTTCTAGTAGCTAGGTTCGTGAATTTTAAAAAAGGTAGAATGGGTCTACCTATTATATTGGACATAAAATTTATAGTTTTAAAAACTTAATTAGATACTTTTTAAAATTAGGGACCTATTAGACACAAAATTGAAATTTGAGAGATCTTTGACCGAGAAATTTCGATCAATCAGCGGTCGCCACGTGTCTTCATCATGGCCGATGGATCTTGACCAAGCAAATTCGGTCACACCGGAATTGGGCTCGAAATCGGATCGGTCAAGCTATTCAAAAGACAATTTAGCCCAAAGGTCAAGTCCATTGGGCTGATCAAAATTCAAAAGCCCAATGGACCAAGCCCAAGCCCAAGCCCACGAGGCCCATGAGAACTCTATAAATAGAGAGTTCATTCTTCAGGTTCAGAAAATTTCTACTCCTAAGAGCTTAGAGAGAATTCTCAAACAACGAAGACTCACTGAATCCTTGGAAGACTGAACAATCCTTCAAGCTGCGAAGCCCTCGATCCAAATTCAACATCGAGAACAAGCTGCGAAGCCCTCGATCCAAATTCAACATCGAGAACAAGCTGCGAAGCCCTCGATCCACCTCGATCCAAATTCAACATCGAGAACAAGCTGCGAAGCCCTCGATCCACCTCGATCCAAATTCAACATCGAGAACAAGCTGCGAAGCCCTCGATCCAAATTCAACATCGAGAACAAGCTGCGAAGCCCTCGATCCAAATTCAACATCGAGAACAAGCTGCGAAGCCCTCGATCCAAATTCAACATCGAGAACAAGCTGCGAAGCCCTCGATCCAAATTCCACATCAAGAACAAGCTGCGAAGCCCTCGATCCAAATTCCACATCAAGAACAAGCTGCGAAGCCCTCGATCCAAATTCAACATCGAGAACAAGCTGCGAAGCCCTCGATCCAAATTCAACATCGAGAACAAGCTGCAAAGCCCTCGATCCAAATTCAACGTCGAGAACAAGTTGTGAAGCCCTCGAGATACATTTACATTTGAGAGAAAGATTCAGAGGATAAACATTAGAGATTGTAATCCACTACGCACTGATACAGATAAATACACTACAAATACAAATTCAAATTTCATTTACACGTGTCGAATTTCTATCCTTCGTTCGAAATCTCGTGTGAACACTATTAAATACTTTTTAAAATTCAGAAACAAAATAGACGCAAACCTAAAAGTTTACTAACCTTGTAATTTGACTTAGAATATGTGTTTGAAAGTTATTTGTGAAGTGTAACAACACATTGTAATCATATACAAAAATTGACCAACACTTATGAATGAAATTAAGGTAGGGGCAGAGCTACAATAGGCCCAGAAGGGCTCCAGCCTCCAAATTCATAATATATACTATTTGTATTATTACAAAATTGAATGAAGTAAACATAATTGTAAAATTCAGTCAAGTTCGACCCTCTCCTGATTTATGATTTTTTTTAATCGCTTTAGCGCCTGTGTTTTATTTTTTGGGTTAGCAAATAAAAACGTCTTAAAAAAAAAAATTATAATTATCATTTAAATGTTCTTAAATTGTTTTTTAATAATTAATTCTAAAATAAACTACAATTATTATATAAAAAAATATACTTATGATTTTTTTTTTATAATTATCATTTAAAATTTAATTTTTAATATAATATATTTATATAAAAATATGTTAATATACTATTTTAGTTTTGAGATTTTTTTTTTTACTTTACAAATTTGTAATTTCAAATATCCAAATATAGTTGTAGTACTTTCAATAAATTTTAAAATTGGTACTTACAATTAGTTTATTATTAAGTTTTCCAAGTTTTTTTTTCTATTAATATTTCTTCCATAAATTGGTATTTACATTGTGTCTTTTCTTACCTGAAAATTATTATATTAATTTTTTAAGTTCGATAAAAAATTACTTTAAACTATGGATAAGGACTCATTTTAAGATTTATTGAAATTACATGGACTAAATTTAGACATTTGAAAGTACAAAAACTAAAATAAAATTATACCTAAAGCAAAATGATATTTTAATCTAAAAAATATCGATCTTATTTTCTGAACAAACTAATATCAAAAAGTTCTGGATCCGTGAATTAAAGAGTTATGGTACATTGTCAAAGTTTCTTTTAAGCTAGGAAGTTCAAATATTCATGCCCCAAAAGTTTATATTAAGGATAAAAGAACTCAGACATCTACACAATGATATGATATTGTCCACTTTGAGCTCCACAGATAGGATCAAATTACACTTGAGCATACATTTGCTCAACCACGACCCTCAGATATTCACTATGACTCGACCTCCACAGATAGGATCGAATTACACTTGAGCATACATTTGCTCAACTACGACCTTAAATATTCACTATGACTCTAATTATGACTGTTATTGGAGACTCATCAATATCTTTATTCGACACCCAAGAATTTTTTCAAACATGACTAAGTTAGGGACATAACTCTGATACTACTTATTAAAGACAAGGGAAAATGGTATAATATGGTCCAATTTGAGCCTAATGACTTTGCTTTTGGTTTCCCCCAAAAGACTTCATATCAATTGAAGATAATTGTCACCTATTATATGCCCAATGATCTTTTCTTTTTCTAGTCAATGTGGGATATTGTTTGTATCCTACCAGTTTACCATGTTGCCTTTCAATCCAGGATTTGTATGTTGTTAATCTAAACCTAATTTAACTAGTTAAGATACTAATTGTATCATCGACTCAAGATCGAACGATCAAATACATATTCCACATGTCAAAATTAGTAATTTATCGTAAAATTCTATGTAATTTTGCAAAATTCGACCATTTTATTTTGGGTTGTTTTAGATAAAAATAATATTTTAAATCACGACTTTAAATCATTTTACATATCGTCGATTGTCTTCGTGTCGGCAATCCTACCAGTTTTGACATGTACACGAGTTACATGTGACGTGACTCGTGTACCATGGACACGAGTTATGATCATCTCACTTGTCCCATGGCAAGTCACGTCACATGTAACTCGTGTCCATGATACACGACTTAAGGAGTAACTTGTGTGTCAATGGTACACGACTTAAGTTGGCACATCATGTAAATTGTGTCCATGGTACACGAGTTACCCCTAAATCGTGTACCATGGACACGAGTTACCTCCTAAATTGTGTACCATGGACACGATTTAGGGAAATCGTGTCCATGTGGTACACGATTTAGGTACCATAATTTTGTAAATACTTTCAAAACTACCATATTTCTATAATAAGTTATTTAAAGTACATTATTGATATAAAAAATCCACACTTATGAAATCATGGTATTGTATATTTAATTTCAAAGACCTATTAGACTTATTAGACAATACTATTTAAATAAGAAATTAAAATTATAGTACTGTATTGTATATTTTTATTTAGTTTTTTTAAATACTATTAAATATATTTTAATATTATTTTATATTTTTAGATACTTATGAAATTTTGTTGAGAAAATATGAGAATTTTGAAAGAAAAAAACGAAAAAATAATAATGTACCCTTGAAAATATATATATATATATATATATATATATATATATATATATATATATATATATATATATATATATATATATATATAATATTAAAAACAAATTTTATTTTCGAGAAAATCTTAAACTTGATTCTTGAAATTAAATAATAATAAAAAAAAAATCAAACATCTCTAACAAATTTTGTATTTCTTAAGAAAATATTTTAATTGTGGACTAAATTTTAAAAACAAAGGAACTTAGCTTAGATTTTGGAAACACATGTAAGTGGAAGATAACAAAAACAATGAAACTTAAAGTAATGTTTATATAAGGCTTAATTTTCAAAAACTAAAAACTAAAAATAAAATGGTTAACAGTTTTAAAATGTGTATTTATTGATTTTTTTTAAAACATGTTTGATGAAAAAAATTAAAGTAACAATTGTAAACTTATTGTCAAGTCAAAATATATCAACGATAATTCGCTGTCATTCTTTCTATGTGGTCGAATGTTGGATCCTTATCTATATATACACACCAAAATGTGTTGGTCTTTTTTTTTTTTTTTTTTTACAACAAAATGTATTGGTCTTGTATTTGGTATAATAAGTTTAGTTATTGTTACTTATTTATTTAGATTCGTTGTCATACAAATTCAACCCTCCAAAATATACAATTTTTCAAGTGGAAAATATAATTTTGAATATCCTAGGTTATTTTGAATTTCCTAGGTTATTTTGAATATCATTACTATTATTACTATTATTATTATTATTATTTTTTATAACCATTATTTTATTTTATTTAGTACACTAGGTGAGTGTTGGAATTTGAGAATAATTAATAAATTGTGTCGTTTCTTTTTTGTCCAAAGTATGATGAGATGGATGGCAATTGCAATGGTTGTCTCCTAATCAGCTCCCCTACAATATTTTATGGAAACATGAGATGGATGCCATTATTTCTAAAATCCATTTCTCTCTCATCATTTTTGTTTTTTTATTTTTAAAAATTCTAACAAATATAACATCACAATGGAGATTTCAACCCAATAATTGCTACACAACTAATTGTTAAAATATTTTATAAAAATAAGTTAACACCTATCAGCTTAAGCCAACAAGAGCATAGCTCAACGGCATCGTCTAAGGACCATGAGGTCTTAGGTTCAATCCTCCACCCCAACATGTTGTTAAAAAAAAAAAAAAAAAACACCTATCAGCTTAAAATTTTAGATTAACAACATTATTTAACATAACTCAACTTATATAAATCCTATGAATTTTTAATGATTAAAAAGTTAATTACATTAAATTAATTACCTTTGTAAAAAAAACAAAAAAAATTGTTAGATTTATTGAAAATTTAACATAGAATCACATGTGTGTGAAAGTCATGTCATTTTCTCTCTTATTAATATTGTAATCACTTGTAGGATTTTATGCAATTTTTTCAATTAAATTATCGTAATCCATTAGTTTAAACTTTTGGGTCGATTGATGATTTAACATAGTTTTATAATAGGTCATCTCTTCAAATCTTGGTAATATCATTTTTTAATCCTCGAATAATATTGATAACCATTTGTAGGGCCTTATATATACAATTTGTCATCCCACAAGTGAGGGATCATATTAAAGTATATATTAATATAATATTAAATATATAGTAACATGTTGTTTTAATACTTGGAGAGAGATTTCATATTCAAATTCAACTATTCATTTGCAGAAAAAACATCAATTTGGAGAGAAGATAAGTTGGAGGGGTGTTTTTTTTTTTTCTTTTAAATTTAATTCGTGCACAATGACCTTTAGGAGGAAGAGAGGATAGAATCTTGTTTTTCAATGAAGGATACAAGCGAAATTTCACAACTAAGTGAAATTGGAAATGCTAGACAACTACAAATTTAGGTTAGAAACATCAAAATTTCAATTCTAAGTCAATTTTGATAAACAATTTCAAATAATTAGGTTAAATTTTACAATTCTCTACAATTATGGAGTGAGGATCGAATCATCAACTTTTAAGATGATAATTTATGACTTATCTACTAAGTTATATCCTGATTGTGATTGATAAATTTATTGCAACTTAGCGTAATACTTTTGAGTTAGTGATAATTATAACATTAATATTATATCTTTAAACAAAAAGTCCAATATATTTGAGTACACATGCATTTTTTTATTTTTTTTTTTTTTTTTTTATTTTTTTATTTTTTTATTTTATATCCGTGAGTGTCCGGGCCAGCTTACGCGCACCTCGACTATTCTCACGGGACAGACCGCCTGACCCTACAACATTTGGCTGCCAAGGAAACCCGTAGGAAATTAATTCCTAGGTAGGTGGCCACCAAGGATTGAACCCATTCCCTCTTAGAGGGCATTGAAGTACACATGCATTATTTACTCTTGGGATAAAATATATATATATACTATGCCTTGTTCCAATAATATAATCATGTCTCTCACTAGCCATCATGTATAAATTAAACCAAAAATCTAGGATCCATAAAAAGTTAGCAAATTTCTCAGCCACAAATTTTATCTCTCACTAGTGAGCAATTTTTTATTTTATTACAAAAGTTAGCAAATGTTTTTGGCCACAAATTTGAGGTGCAATTATATTTAAGTAAGCAATTTTTTTAATTGCCACCAATAGAGATGGGTCTAATTTTTCTATGTTTGCCATTAAATAGAAAAGTTATCCAAATAGTTGTTCTCTCCCGGCTCTTTTTACAAAGGTGTTTAATTAATGCGGGAATTGATCTCATAACCTCTTAATCAAGGACACAACTTTATACCAGTTGAGTTATGCTCGGTTTATATAGTAAGACAATAAATTAGAAAACAATTGTATAGTAAGAGTTAGGCCAATACATATTTAATGAAGTTGATTTATTTAAAAACTAAAACATTTGTCAAAAGGTGGAAGTAGTCACAAAAGGTAGAAATAGTCATTGTTGTACAAAAAAAAAATATCCATCACTTATTGTTTGCGAAAACACCAACACTTCCTTTTTTTTTTTTTTTAATATATAATCCCCCACCATTAGTTTCCTTTTTCAAATGAATCTTCTCAACTCTTTCCTCTAAATTCATTATTATTTTTTTTTTAGACAATAATTATGAATGAAAATTGAACTAATCGATTTTTTAAAATGATCGTTGATGTCTTATTCATTAAATTATATATTCGAATTTGTAGGAGTTGATTATATATTCGAATTTGTTTCATTAAATTATATATTTGAATTTGTGAGAGTTAATTATATATTCGAATTTGTAGGAGTAAATTATCCGATGAAGCTTAAATTTTTTGATCGAAAATATAATGTCTCGACTAATTACCTCATATTTAACTATGAGATTAAATCTGAGTTAACCTTAATTATTATGTTTTATTTCATTTTCTTGTCATTGTTTTCTATGCATATTGTGGTCATCAAGTAAATTTTTCCTTCGTATGTCAATATTTACATTATTATTTTTTTTATTAAATATATATATATATAGTTAAATATACTCTAATCAATCCTTCCGATACATATTTGTGAGAATCTAATTCTTGTATATTGTAATTAATTCTATGTTTACCTCGATTTACTTTGAAAAACTTATAAAATCAAGAATTGAATTACCATGTTATAAAAACTTATAGATGTAAACATAATATAAGTTGTTATATAACTTAGCCCAATTAATCAAACCAATAAACATATGCAGTAGTAGCATACGAGAAAATAAGGAGACGTGATTAACACGTGAGATTTTGTACGTGCAAAAAATCGAAATTGGGAGGAAAATAAATCACGGTGTCACGCCCGGAGAAAAATCCACTAGAAAATCAGTCACAAAAATTACAATCTTATGAAATCAAATAACAAACCTAAAAAAACAAGAACTCCCTTTTTCTTGATCTATAGTAATTTTTTGTTATTTGATATAGCAATCTTCAAGATGGATTATCTACAAGGTCTCTTTGTAAATTTAGGTTCAAGGAACTTCTTCTCTTGCTTAAAGTATCAACAACTTCTACTTCTCAAAGAATTGGCCGCGAAACATATATTTTTTTTTAACAACATTTTAGTAGAAGATTCGAACATTATTTGACTTCTTAATAAAATATCATACATTGTATTAATTAAGTTATGCGATGATGATTCATGTTAGCATCTTTGGTTGGTAATATTTTTGTAATATATTAACATATATTAGAAAGATATATCTAAAAAAAAAAAAAAAAAAAAAAAATTGAAAGTATCACATATAGATACTACCAAATTGATTATAGGAAGTAGTAGTGAAAAAGTATAACTTTTATTTACTAATTTGAACTTCTTACTTTCATGATTCTTTTTTTGAGATATTATATATTTATTGTAAAAAAAAAATAAACATTCTCAATAATTTTTTTGCTAGTATTAAATTAATTATAATAAAATTGGTAGTACCTTTGTGGATACTTTCAAATGCATTTCTTTTATAAAGTATATACTTTTATTAATTATTATATATATTTGACATCTTGTTATGACACGCCATTCCAAAAAAAATTATTGAGAGTTTTAATATATATATATATATATATTTGAAGTAATTATTGAGTGTTTTAATATATATCTAAGGTAACATAATAATTTTTGTTTGTATTTGGCTTTCGAAAAAACAAATGGAGTATAAAAATTAGAATACAAACGAATTCATTTTTTAAACATGATCTACGAGATTATATTTCAAAATAAAAATCAATTCAAATTATTTCTTGAAACAATTTTAAAGATGCCACTACGAAAAACTTGGTTCTAATTAATGACGATGCTATAAACTACACGATTTTTTATAGTCTTAAAATACCTTCATTAAAATAATTTTAAATAAATAAAACATTTACTTGATAATTCTAACATTTTTAACTTCGAGAAATTGAGAAATTGTAACGGATGTCAGAATAAAATAATTAAAAAAATATAGTATTTTTTTTAAATATTTGCAAATATAGCAATTTCTATCCCTAATAATAACTCTAATATGATAAATAAATAATTACTGTGTGTTGTAATATCAATTCTACAATTTTTTTTTTCTTTTCCAACTTAAAAAGAAAAAAAAATGCGACACATTACTCAAGTACCATAGGTTACTAGGTGTCAATTTTTTTATTTTTTTTAATATTCAACTTTCAATATTTTTTCGAAAATATGTTTCCTCTTATATTTTTTTTTTTTGAAACACTCCCCTCATAATTTAAGGTTTAGGGGTTATAATTTTAGTTTTTAGGAATTACAATTTTAGTTCAGGTTGATTTAGTATTTAAGACCTTAAATGTTAATAAACCCTAACTACTAAACCATAAACCCTAAATTTAGGAGGAAAACATATTTTCGAAAAAAAAAAAATTGAAAGTTAAATATAACAAAAATATAAAAGAAAATAAAGGGGAAGAAAATAAAATCATTGACACGTAGCAACTTATGGTTTGAATCACGTGTGGCGGCAGAGAGTTGGGTCATAGCCCAATTAAGTGTCAAGTATTACTTTATCTTAATATTTATATCGAGTTGCAAAGTTAGACTGTAGCCCAACTAACAGTCAAATATTACTTATTGGTATGAATTTGATCTTGGTCTAACATAAACATTACCCGAAAATATTCCAATAATATTCATTAACAATCACTACCATCTTCATATGAAGATATTCTTAGGAATATTCATTAACAATCAACATCATCCTATCTTTTTCATGATTTAACAAATATTTTCAACTTTATCATATTAAATTTGTTTACCTAAAATTTGAAATGGGCACCAATTTAGACGAAAGGCAAATATTTTTAAAAAAAATCCAAAGATTTAAAATATGAATGGTATTTTCTACCTTTTTAAGAGAAAATATAGTCGCATAAAATCAAAATCATTCTTAATTTTTTAGCAAATTATTAATATGTTTAACAAACCATAGACAATCGTGTTTTGGAATGATTTTTTAGAGCGATGAAAAATGATTTGAGTCATTTTTAAAAAAAAAATCACAAATTTTAGTTTACATCAATCCAAAGTGATTATGAAAATTTTAAAGCATTCCATGCCCAAATATTTGTTAAGGGCATGTTTGGGAGTGATTTTGGAAGGATCAAAATCACTTTTTCATGCCCACAATCAATTATATTTCAAAATTGTGATGTTTGGCAAAAATTAATTAGTGATTTTTGAATAATTCAAAATCACTTTGGGTGATTTCCGGTCAATCACATAGGATGTGATTTTTAGTGATTTTTTTGTGAGTGATTGTGAGAAATTTATTTTTGAAATGGTTATTAATTTAAATTAAAAATACAGAAATTGATATATATATATACTTATGTACTTTTTGTACAAATTGTATTTTTTGCTTTGTTGGTAAAGATGACAAGTTGAGTTTCTTTAAGCCCAAGTTCGAATCCAAGGGAGGTTTTTTATACTTTTGTTTTCAATTTTGCAACATATATAAATACTTTTAAATCTTTAATAATTTATTTTTAAAAAACCCTTAAACCCCGGTTGGAATCCAAAGTTTGTTTTTTCAATTTTTCAATAAATATATATATATATATATATATATATATATATATTTTTTGCAACGAAAATATTTAAATTAGTGTAAGAAAGTGGATTGAACCCTAACCTCTTTTCAAAGGTTTTATATATATATATATATATATATATACTTTTAAATCTTTGGTAAATTATTTTTTAAAAATAAAAATAATTTGTTAAATATTTTAAAATTTCATTCTTTTTTTTATTATATATTTTAGTAGTTTTTTTAAACATTTGAGTAGTTAATTCTATAATGGTTTATTATAATTTTATAAATCAATATAAATATTATATATATATATATATATATATTACAAATTATAATTTTAAGAATTTAGTAATTTTAAAATACTTTTGAAGCCAAACAAACATTAATAATTTAAAATCACTTCTAATCATATAAAAATCACTTCAATCCAAACATTAAAATGATTATATAAAAATCAATTTTATAAAATCAATGGTAATTAAATCTCTTCTCCTAAAATCAATAACTCAACAACTACTCTCAAACATGCCCTAAGTACTTTCAGAAGAATCACTTAACTAGTGTTTCTTTCAAATAATGCTATGGAAATGTAAATCATTGGAGTTTACAAGCAAGCACACTTAAAGAATCTATGAATCACTACTATAGGATACTACCCAAGATAGCTAGCTAGACTAATTAGTCACCCCACTTCAACCAACTTCTTGTTTTAATTCGCTAAGGCTTGACGTATTATGATCATTTATATTATCATCTATGTTAGCTAGAGGTTGTAGTGTAAAGTTAATTACTTTTAAACAAATACTTTCATATGTTATTGTTGATACCACATTTTTTTAAAATTATAAAAGATTAGAGTTTTTTTTTTTTTTAGTATATTAGGGTAGGAGGATTCGAACCACAGATCTCTTGGTCGTCATATGTCAGCTATAAATGATAAGAGTTGAATATAAATAACATAAATATGAAAAAAAAAAAAAGTGATATTAATATAATACTTTTATATATATATATTTATATATATTTTTTGAGATACAATAAAACCTTTTAAAAAATAGATAATTTATATATAAATTTGAAGTACTATTGTTTGAATTTTTATATTTGTTTGGAAGGAATATATAGGATATATGATATATATTTGGCATGTAATGGGTTTATTTTAATTTTCTCCTCTCCTCTCCATTTTATGATTCTCAAAACAAATGTCAATATGAGTATAGCTCAACCGACATATTGTACAGACTAGTGACTAAGAGGTCACGGGTTTGATCCCCACCCCTACATGTTGTAAAAAAAAAATGATCCTCAAAACAATAAAAATTATTTAAGGAAGCGGCCACAATATGTGGTTGATAGTTTTGACCTCTTAAATTAAAAAAAAAAAAATGTAAAAATATTTTGATTTTTTATCCAATAATTATTAGAGATCGATAAATTATAAGATTTAGTTTAAGGAGACCATCAAATTGTGGCTAAATTCTTGAATATTTTGCCCAAAACCCAAAACATAGGGGCATCTATGCTACCTATTTCTTTTTCATTTTCAACTTAAAATTAAAATAATGATTAAAATAAAATAAATGTATTAATTAACTAATAAATAAGCTATATTGTGCGTAATACCTCATTTATATGTAATGACATATGTACTAAAAAAAATAAGGTATAATTAAATTAAAATTAAATTTACTTTAGCTAAATCATATATAAATTTTAATTAGATTAAATTATGCATCAATTAAAATTCGTATTAAATGAATATAAACCAAATATTCAAATAAAATAATATTAAAAAATTTGCTTGGATAACAAAAATTCCATATCTATTTCTAAAAATGATAAGTGCTTTTAGTATCTTACAAATATGGTATAAATTTGACTTTTTCTTATTTTAATTTCATTATTATATTTGAATATGAGTTGAACTTTAATTATGCTATTTTTGTAATATTTGAAAATACATATTTGTATTTGTATTTTAGTTGACAGTTTAAATTACAAATCTAGTCTCTAATACAAATCAAGAACAAATGACTTTCAATAAGTCAACTACGGTTTTTGAGACTTTTTTACACAACGGAACAACGCACGCCAATCCGCCAACTCTTTGCTAAATAACATGTCCAAAATGTCCAAGTCTATAGGTTCGAAAAACAATCTCAACTCTACACATAGAAGTTCAAATTGTTAGGACTTTTTAAGATAAAAGAGATTGACATCCAAGGTTCATAAATTGATGAAAGAATCCTAAGAATTGACGCAAAAGATCGAAAATTTTGCTTACAAAATGGCGTTTAAAGGACAAAATGGCGCCGAAAACCTTCAAGCATTACTGACCAACAAAGAAAAGAGCGACAATGATAGTCGAGCAAAGTCGGGCTCGATTTAATTAAAAATTAAGTCCTAAATCTAATCAAAATAGAGAGTCAAAACATGGGAAGATATGTGTTGGTAGTTTAATTAAATACTTATATTTATGCTTTAATAGTTTTAATGTATTGGAATTATGTTTGGGTAAGTTGAATTTATGTTTTGTAATCTTGATGTTTTGGAATTGTGTTCTTTTAAGAATTTATTCCAAACATTAAATGTGGCTGTTTTGAATTCCTATTAAAATGTGTGTGATTTAATCTTTAGTTTCTTATCTTCTTATCTTTAAGGTGATGATTTTTCTTAATTATTTAAAGCGGTGAATAATCTATTTCGCTATTGTCCTATTTCTAGAATGGTATCATCCTCGAACTTTTAAGTTTGTGTCTAAAATAGCTTTGAATTTTAGAAGTGTTAGATCCACCAACTTTCAATTTTGTGTCTAAGATCCTGACATATTTAAAAATTATAAAAGTTAATTGATCTATTATATATAAAATTGAATGTCAAATAGGACCCTAAACTTTTGATTTTGTGTCTAGTAGTTCCGTAAATTTTAAAAAAAATTGTTGAATATGTCAATAATATATTAGACACAAAATTAAAAAATAAACTCAAGAATCTACCGTATAAAAAATAAAAGTTTATGAATTTATTAGAATTTTTTAAAAGTTCAAAGAACCTATTGGACACAAAATTAATCGTTTAAGAATAATCTATTAGACATAACCTCCCAAATTTCAAATCATATATTTCTCATTTAATATACTTTTGAATTAATTAATTATTATTTTTTTTTTTTTTTGACAAAATGCATAATGTTTATTTCATCGTCTAAAGTTTTAAAAGATACACTTTAGTCACTCAAATTTGCAAAATAGTTCTAAATATAGTCATTGACTTAACTTTAACCTAATGGAATGTTGACTGATTACTAACATTGTATGAGATGAGATGTCGATAAAATTAATTAAAATAAATAAATTATTAAATAAATAGAAACTAAAATTAGTTTAAAATATATTTAACTTAAAATATATTTAACTTATACTATAGGTTTTTTTTTCCTTTATGGAAGATATAGATTATGAAAATATGTGATGAGAGAATGGGTGGTTTGTCCAACATGCATATCTTTATTGGAAATGAAGAAATAATTGGAAAATGAGTGCATGTAAAGATCAGCAAATTAAAGATATAAAAAGAAAGGTGGTGTGATATAATGGATTTGATTAAAGTTTTTTTCAAAAAAAAAAAAAAAATGGATTTGATTAAAGTGTGTAACGACACAATATTTTTCTAAAGAGTTTTCAAAGCATTATTGTCTTTCTAAATTTATTTATAATTAATTAAAATCAACTACTAAAGCAAACGCACACAACCCTAATTCCTTTATTTGAATCTATATGTTTAAATGTTGGAAATTAACTTGTAGTGTACGCCAACAATAGGGTCTAGTAGTAACTCTCTTTCTCACTCCTATTATATCATCATAATGCTTTCAATTTTGTTATCCATAAAAGGATACTACCTATACCACTAGGGTTTTGTGGAATCATCGATATATCGTCTACGTTTTCTATTTTATCCACTCGATTTCTACGAATTGAAACGAGAGTTGAATATTTGTAGACAAAGATCGAGCTCTTTTAGAAAACCCCAAACTCTTGAATAAGTGTTGGGAGCAATTAAGAGTATGTTTGGAATGACTTTTTAAGTGTTTAAAAAATATTTCTTCCTCTATTTTCACTTAAGAAAATCAAGACATGTCTGATAATGATTTTGTTTTTAGTTACGTTTTTTTAGTTTTTTAAAAAAAGATACTTCATTCATCGGAGAGAATCTAATTTTTAAAATTTATGATTGTTTCCTCACATTAGAGGACATATAAATCATGCAAAATCCAACCAACAAAATGAAATAAAAAATTCAATCACAAAATTTGAGCACGTTAAAACATGTTCATAGACATTGGTCCGACTTTTATATTTGTTAAGGAAACATCACAATTTTTAGCTAAATTTTAAAAACAAAAGCAAGTTTTTGATTTTTTTTTTTTTTTTTTTTTCAAATTTTGGCTTAGATTTTAGAATCACTTGAAAAGATAGCAACACAATCAAAGAATTCATTAGTGTTAATGTCTTGTTTATAGGCTTAATTTTCAAAAACCAAATGGTTATCAAACCGACTCTAAGAAACTCAAAGGTTGAAGGAGTGTTATAAATTTAGTTTTAAAAAAAATTAAATGATTATCAAAGAGTGCATAAAAGTAGGGTAGGTTGCACAAACAACAATCATGCCCAAAATAATTGTAAATTTAGCAAAATTCAAAACATTTTGCAAATATGACAAAAAATCAGTGGCTATCACTGATAGACTCTATAGTTGATATATTTCTATCACTGATGGACTAAAATTCTATAAAAAAAACTGAGGTGATAGACTATTATCAGCAATAGACTTCTATCAGCGATAAACTTCTAATAGAAATTGTCATATCTACAATTTTTTAAAAAGAATGATATTTTTAATTATTTTACTCTAAATTGACACCTGTTACAATTTTTCATAAAAGTATCGATATTATATGATTAATTTAAGTTTAGGATTTAATTTGACGAGAAAAGTGTTAGAAAAAAATTAGGTAAGAGTAGTGAAAAGTTGGTTTTGAGCCACGAGAATGTACGTACCTGAAAAAATTTCCATGCTTTTCTGTTGTGATGTTACCCTTACGTATTGATTTATTTAGTGGACATGTTTTGTAATCCTTCATCAAAAAAAAAAAATAAAAAAAAAAAAAAATTATTAAAAAGAATTTCTCTATAAAAAGTAGCTTTGATGAAGCTGCAAATGGGATCACAGCACTTTACATTTTAATTAGAATTACACAGAGCTGTCTCCGGCGGCGGCGCTATGGACCATTCCGCCGGAATAATGTTGAGTCAGGCGAGGCCATTTATTGCAGTGATTCTTCAGCAGTTCATCACTGCCGGAATGGTCATCATTTCCAAGTTTGCTCTCAATCAGGGACTCAACCAGCACGTTTTAGTCGTCTATCGATACGCCATTGCCACCGTTGTCGTCACTCCTTTCGCTCTCGTCTTCGAAAGGTCTCTCTCCTCTCTCCTCTTTGTCTTTCTCTCTGAGAGAGATTTGTTAACGGTGTACGTTATTGACAGGAAAGTGAGACCGAAGATGACTTGGTCGGTTTTTGGGAAGATTGTGTTGCTCGGACTATTGGAGTAAGAACTTAACCATTAATCTTTACCGTCATTGTTCACTGTTATAGCGTTCTTTGGTTTTGGTTCTGATGTATATACCGTAACCTATCAGGTTAAGCTTTAAATTTAGTAATAACATCGATAATCATATTTTTAAACTCATACGTGAGAGTGTTAAGAATATAAACAAAATATTAAATTTATCGTAATCTATCGACTTAAACTTTTTGGTCGTATGACAGACCTGCACTGGACCAGAACTTGTACTACACGGGCATGAAATATACTACGGCAACTTTCGCGTCTGCTATGACCAATATGGTCCCTGGCCTTGTCTTCCTCATGGCTTGGATTGTCAGGTAATTTAGTCAAAAGCTTCAATTTTATTATGAAATGGGTAATTTTTTATTTTCATCCAATTAAAATATATGTTGTTTCAACTCAATTACTCAAATGTATTTTATATATCACCTCATCATTTCATTTAGTAAAGGTCTCACTGAAAAGAAATATATTGTTAATATATAAAGGTTGAATTAAAATATTTAAGAGATTAAAGACAAAATTAAAGATACAATTTGTTAAAGTATATACAAATCACTAATGTTGTTAACAATCAACTTAAATTTATAAGTTTAGCTATAGCTTACTATGATATTCGAGTTAAGAGTTAAAATTCGATGTCAACCTGAAAATATTTCAATAGATAAGACACTAATTACTATTTCAAAAATCGATAAATCAATGGTTCGAAAAAATTTCAAGTAGTATGAGAGTGGATACTCATTCCATTTATTGCAAGTCACGTCAACGACCTTTTAGAAATGATGTAGAGTCCACCAACATTTGATTTTTTTTTATAAAAGCAGCATAATCACGAGAACAAAGAGATATCGTGTAGTACTCTAAATTTTTCCTGGTTCGAACCCCCACCCTGCAATTGTTGAATTCAAACGAACAAAAAAAAAAGGTTAAAATCGAATGAATTCAATTGATATCAATAGTTCACATTCACAAATTAACATGTTTTACACAATCTATTCTTCCCTGTTTGTTTAGGCTGGAGAAGGTTAACATAAGGCAGTTGCAAAGCCAGGCAAAGATATTAGGGACAGTGGTGGCTGTGGGAGGGGCAATGGTAATGACTCTGGTAAGAGGGCCAATCTTGAATCTGCCATGGACAAATCACAACCTCCACCACTCTTCTGCAACTGCAGTCAACCAGCAAGATCTTCTCAAGGGTGCTCTCTTTATCACTACAGGCTGTATTCTTTGGTCTGCTTTTAATGTTCTTCAGGTAAATCCATCTGATATCTTGATGACAATTCACATTTTACTCTATAATAGTAGAAACGACATGTACTAGTGATGACTCGATTGGACACGACATGAAAAGATATAATAATTTGTAACATGTTCTTCAAGTTCTTACAACAATGATCAAATCAAAAGAGTTGACAAGAAACAAGTAGTTACACACGCATGACTATTTTGTATTTACTTCTCCAAATAGATAAGAACAATAAACAGAAATAAGGAAACAAAATACAAAATACAAAAGCATTATCAAATGACTCTTCCTTTCTTATTTCCTTCAATTTTCCAGGCAATGACAATAAAAGTATACCCGGCGCAACTCTCCTTAACAGCTTTGATATGCTTCACTGGCGCCGTGCAAGCCTCAGTGATAGCTTTGGGAATGGAAGGGCACAACCCTGCTGCCTGGTCATTACGTTTAGATTCCACCCTCTTAGCTCCTTTATACAGTGTAAGAAATTGTCAATTGAAACATAACCAATTTCAAAAAAAAATTAACGCAGTTCATACTTCCCTGTTTCCGAGTAGAAACTCACAACCACATGTGGTGTTTATTGTAGGGAATCATGTCTTCAGGGGTTTCATATACTATTCAAGCAGCAATAATGAAAACGAAAGGGCCAGTTTTTGCAAGTACATTTAGTCCCCTGAGCATGATTATTGTTGCAATCGTTAGTACATTCGCATTATCCGAGATATTATACTTCGGAAGGTAATTAATCTGTCTATTCCACTGCCCACCAATGCAGAGTTTTGAGATAATGGTCTAAATGATACTCAATATTTTGCAGGGTTCTGGGAGCAGCTGTAATAATTACAGGTCTTTATTTAGTTCTGTGGGGCAAAATCAAGGATCAGGCTTCATACAATTCAGATTGTGAGAAGATGGCCCCATCAGATCAGAAACTGACTGCCATAACTGACAAACCGAAGACTTCAGATAAAGAACTTGTAGTTGATCTTGCTAGAATAAAAACAGTGGATGATTCTGTTTGATTTGAGCAACAAAGATCAAACATCAAAACTTTTATACAGCTATAAGATGGGGTTAGGAAATGGTCCACGCAGCCAATTCTCTCTGCTTCTGTTTTTATTTGGGTGAATTTGGAAGGATATCTAATATGCTAGTGTATAAACGAGTCAAATTGTAAGGTAGTAGACCTAGGGTCAAATTATTCTGAAGTGGACAACTCCTGATTCTTCATTTATAATGTATTTGACCTAAATCCCAAAAGTCCACTCATATGCAAGCTAATTTCTGACTACAAGAAGACTTTAATAAGGATACTTTCAGCAGAATTATGCAACTAAAATAAGGACATGAACTTTGTTCTATGGTTTGGGACTGTCTGATGAAGAAATCAGTAGACATTCTGCATTAAACAGAGAGAGAGAGAGAGAGAGAGAGAGAAAAACTCATTGAGGTCTAAATGTTGTCCTAAAAATCAGCTGGGAAGCTTATGTAAGCCAGGTATAAGCAAGCTGAATTAAAAGTAGTTTGTTAAACTGAGCTTATGATCTGCCAAGGACACAATAATTGACTTGTAGCACGAAATACTTGCAGTTGCAACAATTGTCCTCATCATTGGGGACAAAGAAGAAGAAAAAAAACTAAATTGCTGATCATCCAGACAAGGCAGCATTTAGGATAATTCAACAACTGCCATCAATATCAGGTTGTGTGTTCCATAAAACAGCCTAATTAATAATGCCACTGAACAAAAACCACCAAATGTACTCATTCATAGAGATCAAAATGACCAGAGACTATTGCATTTCCAAAAAATCTTTCTTAGTAATTTTACACATGAATCCAGCAAAAAACAAAATCGTTAAGAGGAATTAACCCCCGGAACTTACAGAGCGATGATATGGAAAATGTGGCTCAATTTTCAGGATCATCTTCTTGATTGGGAGTCACAAACTTCTGCTTGAAAGAATCCTGCTTCTGCAACCACATCATGTGCCCCTGTACCAGAAATTCCCCACATTCAATTTTAAAGTTAAAATCGAACCCAGAATCCAAACGAGCTAAGAGGTCAACAAATTTCAACCCCCTCTACAACAACAGATAGTGCGATTAAGAAAAGAAAATCAGTGAATTTGCAAAGTTAAAACCTAAAAGAAGGAATTGAACCTGGAGAGCTGCGGCCCAAGTAATAAGAAAGGAGGCGAACCAGAATTTCTTGTCCTTGAGAAGATTCTTGACTTCCATCTCTCTGAAACCCTAACCCTAAACCAATTGAAATGTTGAACTCTCTTCCTTCTACCGCCCAGCAGATTTACCTCAGAATCTGAACGTCGTTTTGTCGAGTCGACGATGCAGTGCAGCCACAGTCGATGTGTCGTTTTCTCAAGATCACTTCAATTTTCCATTTGGGATTCCGAGAGAAAAATAGTTTCCTAATTTTTTTTTTTTTTTTTTTTTTTTTTTTGGGCTTTCAAAACTTCATTTCACTAACCGATCTTCAAAGTTTAAAATGTAAAAAATGGGCTAAGGTAAGACTCGAAGCTAAATATGGTCAACCATACCCCAAAAGAGAAGAAAACTACCTCAACAAATCAGCTCAAGGCCGGAACTAACTTTGGCTCATGAAGGACCAAACTCTGAAATAAGCACGGTCGGCCAAGAGACCAAGGTCGAGGCCTACCCCAGAAGAACATGTCAAAGTCCAGTGCCCTGATTAGAGGCCTCGGAAGGAACTTTCGTGGGTCAAAAGCCCACGAATCTAGAGTCGGTCATACCGAGATCGACCTCATCTAAACGAATCCACGACAACAGTTTCTAGGTCAAACTTAGGAGTAAAAGGAAAGATGACTATAAATATCACCTAACTCAGAGGAAGTAAAATGTCTACAAAACTCTCAAAAGCTTGTTACTAATAAATGAAAGATATATCAATTGAGTAATACCTCAAATGTAAGGTATATCAATGTATATCAGTTGACTGATATACCAAATATAAAAATATATCATTAGTTCGATTTTACTGATCTTAATTAGATTTTGACATTAATGTGTTCTATTTGACTTTGTAACTGACCTACCTTATGACCTACCTTATATTTAGTATGTTTTTCAATCTTTGTCATACAGGTGATCTCTTCATTCTAAGTCTACAAATTCTATTACGTCAAGGTTGGACAACTTTCTCTACCCCAATTTTAAAACAGTTTTTTTTTTTTTTAGCTTGGAATAGTATTGTTAAAAAAAAAATAATAAAGAGTAAGAATGCACTTGAAATCGACAAGTAAAGAAAGTAGGTAGCTACCCTAAAGAAGGTAGGGCGACTATAATATAAAATAAAGTCAATTGAAAATTTAATGACATTAAAACTTCAACAAAAATTAGTTCATAATTTAGATTTGTTTTTCCTTTTTTGAGAGTTCATAATTTATAGATTTGATTTAGTCAACTTATTTGCTCTCATCCTTCCATACAACAACAAATAGTGTCCATTCAAAGCATAATTTAATATATAAAATATATATTATTATTCTAAAAAGTTGATGTTGGATTCTCACATTCACAATTATTAAACTAAAAAAAAAATCTTGTACTTAATTTACAACGAATTCACATATAAAAAGAATATAAAAGATTACAAGTGTGAAGCATTAACAATCTCCCTTAAGAAGCGTGTACTTTTCGCGATGAGTAGTGGTAAGGCCCCTGGTCCCGATGGTTTCCCTGCTGGTTTTTTTAAAGCGGCTTGGAGTGTTATTGGCAATGACTTTTGTAATGCACCATTTTTTCTCGTCCTATTTTCTTCCTCCTGGTGTGAATGCTACTGTTATCACGTTGATTAGGAAAAAGGATGCTCCTACTGGCCCTGATGATTATAGGCCCATCTCTTGTTGCAATGTGGTTTATAAATGCATCTCGAAGATTCTGGCGAATCGTTTGAGTTCGTGGCTTCCTGACTTTATCGGCCCTAATCAGTCTGCATTTGTTAAAGGTCGGAGTATTGTGGATAATGTCCTTTTGTGCCAGGAGTTGGTTGGTGGGTACCATCTTAATAAGGGTCCTCCCCGTTGTGTTATGAAGGTGGATCTTCAGAAGGCCTATGATTCGGTCGATTGGGATTTTTTATTCGGTCTTCTGTTAGCCATCGGGACTCCTGTTCAGTTTGTTAGTTGGATTCGGGCCTGTATCACGTCTCCTACGTTTTCCATCCTTGTTAATGGATCGTTGGAGGGTTTCTTCCCGGGTCGTCGTGGGCTTCGTCAGGGTGACCCCTTGTCTTCTTATTTGTTTGTTATGGCTATGGAGGTGTTATCTCGGCTGTTGAATTCTCCTCCGGCTGATTTCCATTTTCATCATCGGTGTGAAAAGATCCGCCTTACCCATCTTTGTTTCGCAGATGACTTAATGATTTTTTGTAGGGGGGACTTCTCGTCGTTAGCCTTTGTCCATTCTGCCCTCCTTAGGTTTCAAAGGATGTCTGGTCTCTGTGCGAATTCAGCTAAGAGTTCTATGTTTTGTGCCGGGGTGTCCTCTTCGGTGGCTTTAGGTTTATCTGGCGTGATGGGGTTCTCTCTTGGCTCTCTTCATGTTCGTTATCTTGGTCTTCCTCTCGTTTCTGGACGGCTTTCTTATGCGGATTGCAAGCCTCTCCTAGAGAAGATCATTGTGCGGGTTCAGAGCTGGTCTGCGCGTGCGCTATCTTACGCTGGTCGTTTGTTGCTTATTCGGTCTGTCCTGCAAAGCTTTCAGGTTTATTGGGCGAGTGTGTTCGTTCTGCCTCTTCGTGTAGTTGACGAGGTTGATCGTATCCTTCGGGCTTTCTTATGGCGAGGAAGCTCTTCTGGTAAAGGTGGAGCAAAGGTAGCTTGGGGGGACGTTTGTGTTCCTAGGGAAGAGGGTGGCTTAGGCATCCGTCACATTCGTTCTTGGAATGTGGCAGCGGTTATGAAGCTCCTCTAGCGTCTTTTTACGCGCTCGGGCTCGTTATGGGTGGCCTGGGTTGATGCTTACATTCTGCGGGGTCGCCCCTTGTGGTCTGTTCCGATGCAGGCTAGTTGGTCTTGGTGCACTCGGGCAATTTTCCATCTTCGTGAGCAGTTTCGTCCTCTTGTCCGGGTCGCTATCGGGGATGGGCGGCGTGCCCATGTGTGGGTTGATTCTTGGCTTCCCGGGGGCCCATCGTTCAGCGGTTTGAGGAAGGTTTGGTAGGCGCTGTTGGAAGTACGATCAGTGCCCTGATGTCTGATTACCTCCTCCCGGATGGGTCTTGGCAATGGCCTTGCGTGACTTGGGAGATGGAGGGTCTGTTTCCTCTAGTGCAGGCTACTGTTCCCAATTTGCTTCAGGCTGACCGAGTTATCTGGGACCCTGGTCGTTCTGATGTTTTCTCGATTGCTAGTGTTTGGGAGGTTTTGCGTCCTCGTCGTGATTGTGTTAGATGGGTCAGTCTGTTGTGGTTTGATGGTAACATTCCCCGTCACGCCTTCATTGCGTGGTTGGCAATTCGTGATCGGTTATTTACTAGGGCCCGCCTCCATGCTTGGGATCCCTTAATTCCGTCAGGGTGTGTGTTGTTTTCTGCTACCTCAGAGACGCGAGATCATCTTTTCTTCGAGTGTCCGTTTAGTTCGCATGTGTGGACGGGTCTTCTTCGTTGGGGTCACTCCTCTCATCGTATTGCTTTATGGTCCACTGAGTTAGCTTGGATCTGTAGTATGGGTCGGGGTGATCGTCGTAGGCGTCATGTTTGGAGGATTGCGTGGTGTGCGGCCATTTATCATGTCTGGAGAGAGCGTAATTCCCGGGTTCACGGGGGTCGGCTTCGTTCTCCTCAGTTTGTTCTTATTAGTGCCCAGGCTGATGTGTCTTATAGGTGTGCTTCGTAGCTTGGGGCGGTGATGTCTCCTTTGTCTATCAGTGCCCCTACGTGGGACTTGTTTCCTTGAGTTTGTTCTGGGTCTTCTCTCTGTGTTTTTGAGTGCCTCGGCCCCGGGCTATGGGGTTCCCCTCGCTTGCTTTTCGTAATATATATTACCTTTGCAAAAAAAAAAAAAACAATCTCCCTTAAGAATAATCTTACCTACGTCACTACAAGTATAATTTAAACTGACATAAAATATATATCCTCTACTCTATTAGAAGTAATTAGTTAAAAATTCCTTGTCAAAAATAAAAAAAACAAATTCACCAACAATAAATAAGAACAAATAATTTTTTTTTCCCAGAAAAATAAAGGCACAATACCCAAGGGTTTGAAAAATAAAAAGTCCGGTTTCAAGAATAGAATGTCTTTAAAAATTGTCAATTTTTTATTTTTTATTTTTGAAAATTAAGCCTAGACAATACATTCACATATAAAAATTTATGGTTATGTTATCTAACTTTTGAAGTGTTTCCAAAATCCAAGCAAAAAATTAAAAAAAAAAAAAAAAAAAAAAAAAAAAAAAACTTTCAAAAATTTCTTTTTGTTTTTTTTTTTTTGCAACGGTAGTTTAATTAATGCGGGGATTGAACCCATGACCTTTTGGTCACTGGCACAACCCTATGCCAATTGAGCTACGCTCGGTTTGGCTCCTTCTTTTTGTTTTTGATTGTTACCAAACATAATGTCATGGTAGGAATTCACATCAATATGGTTTATAAGCTTAATTTTCAAAAACTAAAAATTAAATGGTTACCAAGCGGGCTTAAAATATCAATTTTCATCAAAAAGTTGATAGTTTAATTTCCACTTCCGCAGTTATTAAAATAAATAATAATAATAATTGTTAAGAACAGACACCAATGGTATGATATTGTCCATTTTAGACATAACTTTCATGACTTTGATTTTGGTTTCACCCAAAAGGTCTGGTACCATGGAGATAATTGTCCTCTCTTATATACTCCATAATTTTTCGTTTATCTAGATAATGTGAGATATTGTTTCTACTCCTAACAATAATAAATATTATCGTGTTAATAAAAAATAATAATAATTAATATTGTCGTGTTCGTAGCATTTATTGTCTTGAAGCACCGCGTAAATTTGTGCTTAAAGTCTTGGATAAAAGATTAATTGAATGCTTTGCTAACCATTTATTTTCTGAAATTTACACTGTTTATAAGAAGTCACCAGCTTCTATAATTGTATCACAATATGGAAAAATCGTGCATTTTTTGTCCTCTTTTTTCATCAAAATAATTCACACAAAAATCTTACAAAGATTGCATCTTTTTCCCTATTAAAAGATCATCAAATTTGAGAGAATTGAACCCTTTTTTCAGATATGAATTGAGAGTTTGAAGCTGAAAAAACAGAGTTTTTTGAGTAAAAAATGGATGGAAATGGGGAAGATTTGATCAGTTTTTTACCAGATGAAATTCTTAGACTCATAATTTCCTTTCTTCCCTTTGAATCAGCTGTAGAAATTAGCCTGCTTTCTTCTAAATGGAGAAGGCTGTGGAACTCAGCTTTGGTGCATTTTGGAGCCATTGAAGATATTGCTAAAGAAATTGCTTCTTTTTTCATTCACTTCAATGAGCTTCCTTTTAACCATCCAAGAAGATTTCAATATCATTTTGGAAGAGATTGTTTCCTTTTAGCTTCCATTGCAGCTAATGATAAGCTTCACTTGGATTTCTCAGCTGGGAAATCAGAGTTTCCATGGCAATTTGATTGGGAACTCAACTTTGATCACCAACATAATCCATCTCCATCTGCCTTTTATGTCAAATCTTTGTGTCTTAAATCAGTTACTTACCTTACCAATGAGGCTGTTTCCTCCCTCGTTTCGAGTATTCGGTTTCTCGAGACCTTGAGGATCGATCGCTGCGATGGATTCCGATCGCTATGCATCGGTTCGAGTCCGAAGCTTCGAAAGCTGACTGTCTTGGATTGCCCGGATTTGAGATTTCTCCATGTCAGATGTTCGAAGCTCCGATCGTTTCGGTATCGAGGACGACTTCCACGGATTCGTCTCGACAGTCATTTTAACTTGCAGGATGCAATGCTGGATTTCAGACAAGGTCTTGGATGCAAGAGTTTGAAGATTAGTGACTTTGATCCTTGCCTCTTAACCATAAAAAATGCTACTGTTCTTACACTATGTAAATGGAATTATGAGGTAAATTGTTTAATGGGATATTTGGCCACATGGCCTTAAATTAAGGCTCATTCCAGAGATTGACGCGCGATTTTAAAAATTAGTCAAAATGACCTTTTGCTGACATCACTCTGCTGGGATTTCTCTCGCTCTAGTTCACGTTCACGAGAACGAAAAAATTTTAGTTATAAAATGGAGCCCGCAAAAGAACAAGAGCGAGAGTGATGTCAGGTCATTTTGACTAATTTTTAAAATCGCGCGTCAATCTTTCGAATAGGCCTTAATTTAAGGGCATCTGGCCAAATATTCCTTGTTTTATAATCTATGATTCTCTTTCATCTTATAGTATAGAAATAAAAATGAGGATTGTTTCTTCTGTTGCAGGCACTGATCTGGCCTTCTCTATCTTCTTTGCAAGGGAACTTCATATTTTATAATCTTAAAGAACTATGGTGGATTGATTATTCAAATGAAGGATTCAATAGTAATGCCTTGATCACCTTCATCCAGATGTGTCCCGCCTTAGAGCGACTTTTTGTCACGGTACATTTCTCTTCACTTTCTTGATGATAAAATCAATCATTTGAGCTCCGTTTGATAACCATTTAGTTTTTGAAGATTAAGCTTATAAACACTACTTCCACTTATGAGTTTTTCTTTGTTTTGTTATTTACAAAATCCAAGTTAAGTTTTGAAAACTCAAAGAAGTAGTTTGTAAAAATTTGTTTGTGTTTTTGAAATTTGACTAAGAATTTAAATGTTTAGTTTATAAAGGTGAAAACGATGGGAAGGAAACAACATAAGTTTAAAAAACAGAATACTAAAAATGAAATCGCTATCAAATGGAGCCTTGACAATTGACAACCATTCTAAAAGCTTCTATGTTCCATGAACTGTATTTACATTTTGAGAGGAGAAGGCAGAGAAGAAAACGTCCTTCGCGCATGTTTAGTTTATAAATGTGAAAACGATAGTAAGGGTATATTAGTAATTAGTTTGTTAGGATATTTTGTTTGGAAGAGAAAAGATAAAGCAATATTTTGGGAGTGAATTAGGGCTCGAGAGTGATCTCAAGGGAAGGAGGGTTTAAGTACCTCGAACACTTTTTATTTTATAGTTTGGTTACTGTTTATCTTACAATACATTTGGGTTCTATCACAGTGGCTCATCTGTAAGCTCTATGCAGATTGATCCTAAAAGCTACGGCACACCGAGCAAGGAGACGTACTCGAAGAATGTCGGGAGGCGAGCGAAATTGGAACATCTAAAACTTGTAAGTTTGGAGGGGTTTATGGATCAGATTGAAGAAATGTCATTGATTAAGCTGATAAAAGAGGTAGTTTCTGTGAATCCATTGTTCATGTCAACAATGGATCAGAACAGCTTGGAGAGATTGGTTGAAATTCCTTCCAATCAGTTCTTCAAATCACAGAGTTTTGTGAGCATCAAAGCAGAAACACATGGATCAAATGGAACAAACTCTTTCTCTAAGTTAGATGATGCACAACAAACTTGGCCTAAACATCATCACATGAATCTTTAGATACCAAAATCTCACAGTTGGTGAGTTTGCATCAACAGACATCATTATTCATTATCCTTGTTTCGCTATATTCATTTCGTGGTGTCGAAATTTTATTGTTGAGTTCCGTAAATATAGTCCGAGTATGAAAAATTACTCAATGAAGTCGTCACATGTGGTTGCCTCTTAATAACTGTTAGATGGCGATCCGAAAATTCTCTAATAACTACGAAGAAATTCGAAATACTTTTGTAGTTTCTCTCTCATATATCTACCGATGCAAAACTATTAGTTACATTGTGACGGCCTCATCGAATAATTTCAAGTTTGAAACCTAGTTTATTTATTTTCGTATTAGATCAATAAACTAAAACCTATGTCTCAAACTACAAGACATGTCAGGATTTCAACCTAGCTCAATAAAATATACACAATTTATCAGTTTTGAACAATGGCTTCCTAAACTAATCCTATTTGGGACTCTCTTTTGACATCCAAATACCTTTTAAAGTACTCAAGGACTAGAGGCATTCAAAAGATTATATATGATACTTGTAAATAATATGTATTTATTTTTTGAAAAATATATGTATAAAAATTATATATATTGATATATACTTCATATATACTTATACATAATATATTTATTTTAAAAAAATAAATGTATGTTTTTTATATAATACCCACCATATATATGAATATATCTGCAGATAATTTTTTAGATCGAATTATGAGGAGAGAAAACAATTTTAATGAGGAGAGAAGAGACATTTTTAATGAGAAGATGAGTAGATGAGTGATTAATGTGAATTTTATGATTTCGTTTTTCTTTTTTCATTAAATGATTTTTTTTTTTTTTTTTATTTTATTAAAATGTTAGAGGGACATGAATAACTTAAAATAATTGATCATTAACTCTTATGAAAATTTTTAAATGTAGTTGACCATTTGTAAAAAAAATAGGAATTTTGACATAAATAAAAAATCATAATAAATTGAAGGTTTTACTTATCTCAAATATATATTTATAAGTCAAATGGTTGTCTCGGTTCAATCCCCGCATTAATTAAAATATATTTACAAAATATATATATATTAGTCTCAACTCAAGCTAGTTGAACAAGAATTAAAAATCAATAGTTATAGTAAGTTTAGCTCGACGATAATTGATACGTTCTACCACTTTTAAAGTCGAGGTCGAAATCCCTTATTTCTCATTTATCGTACTAAAAAAATAAAAATAAAATAAATAAATACACTTAAAAAAAAAATCTCATTTTATCCGTTTGAACATTTACAAAGTTCCCAAAAGGAAGACCAGAAAGGAAACAAGAGAATAAGAAGAGTGTTTGAATATGACCACAAAAACCCAACCCGATGAGATAGCATTCTTCTAAAATCCATTTTTCCATTTTATGAGAGCTTCTCTGCATCAGATATGGCAGTTTCAACCTCATGCTTGACTTGGGTTCCGACCACCGCTTCTAATTGGAAGGTTAGTAATTTGATTCACTGATCTTACAGAACCCAATTCTTGTATCTCATTGTTCTTTAATTCCAGCTGAGGTTGCTTCCTTTCAATGAGCCATCAACAGCTACTTGTTCATTTTCTTCCTGTAGTACCATCAATTGCTCAACTCAGAGAACTTCCTGTGAAGAAGGTAACACTTGCAATCTTAAGTTTTATGGCTAATTCCAATGCTTAGGGTTGTTTTGTAATGCAAATTACTTCTGTTGTGCCACCTCTGTGAGGTTTTATAGATTTGCAGCTTCTGAATGTCTGCCATGCTGATTTTAGAGGAATGTGGGTTTTCCTTTTGGTTTTGTTACTTGATGGAAATGCTTATTTGGTACTTAATCTGATTGCTTGTTGTTGGGATTTGTTCAAATTTAGAGGTCTCTGCGGTATTATATGAACTTTGTGGCTTGCATGGAAGGTGTTTGTACAAATGTCTACCAAAATGGCATAGAAGGAATGAGTTCAAACCATGGTAGCAACGTATCTGGAATTTAAAATGCTATGAATTTACTTGGAAACCAAATGTGGTAGGGTCAGCTGTTGTAGATTAGTTGAGTTCAAATCATGGTAGCAACGTATCTGGAATTTAAAATGCTATGAATTTACTTGGAAACCAAATGTGGTAGGGTCAGCGGTTGTAGATTAGTTGAGGTGTGCGCAAGTTGACCCAGACATTTCAAATATTTGTTCTTTTCTTGGTCGAACATCAACTTTATGAATGAGAAGTGGTCATGGTACGAAGCAAAACGATGACTTCACTTCTATGGTTTTTATAGTGGGATTGTTCACCTAATGAGGATTTTGATTAAGTTCTACTTGGAACTTTTCTTTTATTTCCTTTTAGCCTTTAGGTGTTTCTTTTGCTGTTTTCTTGAGCCTGGATATCCTTATTCACTGTGGTAATATGATGTTGATATGTTAACATTAGGCCATTGCAATAGAAGGCCGCTTCTGTTGGGAGTTGGAGCTCTAGCTACAAGTTTACTTACTGCAAGTCCCCTCTTTGCTGAAGGTATAAATTTCACTTCTCTCCAATAACATAATGTTGGAGTCTAAATTAATATTGTGATTTGTATGTGCAGAAGTCCCGAAAAATTATCGAGCATTTGTAGACTCTACTGATGGGTATTCCTATTATTACCCCTCTGATTGGAGGGTGAGAAAAGTTCAACTAGTAGGAACATTAGATGTATCTGTAGTAAACAAAAGAATATACTAAAACAAACAATTTCTGCATGTTCTCTGTCTAGGAATTTGATTTTAGAGCCCACGATTCGGCATTCAAGGATCGATACCTGCAACTACAGAATGTTAGAGTGAAGTTCATACCAACAGAGAAAAAGGATATCCATGAAGAAGGTTCAATAAATGAGGTAAAGGAGTCTTCAATTTAGATCATATTTGATATTCTGAAAAGAGGTCTGAATAATTTAACTTGACTGAAGCAGGTTGTCAACTTTTTGGTAAAACATCGATATGCTGCACCAAATCAAAAGGCTACCATATATAACATGAAGGAGGTTTGCATTTTTCTCAGCCTCTCAAATAAACTTTTCTATATAATATGATCTTGGGGTCTGTTTCTGGACATTTGGTTGATCTTTTATTTACCTGTTTCAGCGAACACTTGATGGGAAAAATTATTATACTTTTGAGTATAAACTTAGTTCTAGAGCATACTCCCGCACCTCCTTTGCAACCATAGCCATTGCAAATGGTAAGCTGATATTCTGTACCATTAGAATTTTGGACCCTTCCATTTTTTGATTTATCAGCTCTAAATCTCTTGCTTTTTTACCATAGGATACTTCTTTACCCAAACAAGTAATAAAGAAGATCAAATTTGAACTATTCCGTTTAAAAATGAGAGATATTTAACCATCATGGGTTGGCCTACTGGTCAATAAGACAATAAGAGGCACGAGAATGGTCACCTACTTAGGATTAATATCCTACAAGTTTTCTTGGCAACCAAATGCAGTAGGGTCGGGCGGTTGTCTCGTGAAATTAATCAAAGTGCGCATAAACTGGCTCGGACACTCACGGATATAAAAAAAAACCAACATGATCGAAGTTAACCAAATGCATTCTGCAATCTTAAACTAATTCATATCTAACCTATATTTTTTGGATCGAATACAATTTAATTCGCATTAAAGTTCACGAATTCAAGCTGAATCAGACCGTCATTCATCCCTTATTCTTGTATATTCAGATGAGGTTAATAGAAGAACATGGTAATTTGGAAGTGTTAAAACAGCCCCTCTCTTTTTTCTTCTGACAACTTGTGCGTGGAAGATTCGAACCTTGGACCTATTAGTAGTCACTAGGTCATACAATATGTCGGTTGAGCTATACTCATATTGGTCGTTTTTTTTTCTTTCTAATATGCAGGTAGGTACTATACTTTGGTAGTTGGGGCAAATGACAGAAGGTGGAAAAGGTATCGCGAGATGCTTAAAGTGGTTGCCGACTCATTCAGAGTGTTGGATATCTGAGCTATTTTAAAAAATTTCCCTCTTCATTTAATATGTAGCACACTATTGGATATTGTTGTATATAGTTGGTATATACCTATCTCCTTGTAAGATATATATTTCTAAGAGCTAAAAATCGTTGATTTGTTGAAAACAAATCGCCCTTCTATTTTACTTACCATTTGTCCACAGCTAAAATGTAGGTTTATTCAACAAAAACAACAAAATTGAGAAAAGAAGCATTAGGTTCCCTAAGATTAAAAATGCTGAAATGTTCAAGAGTTATGTATAAATTAGAAAGGATAGAGTGTACTTTTTTGTCAAAGTGAGCATAGCTCAGCGATAATTGACCTGTACTCACTCTCTCCCTTGAGGTCGGAGGTACAAATCATCATACCCAAAATTAGAAAGGATAGAGTGTACTTTTTTATCAAAATGAGCATAGCTCAGCGATAATTGACTTGTACTCCCTCTCTCCTTTGAGGTCTGGGGTACAAATCATCGATACAAATCATCATAGCGATAATTGACCTGTACTTACTCTTTCCTCTTTCCCTTGAGGTCGGAGGAACCATAAGTGTAATATTTTAAGGGGGGAAACACAAATGTTTGAATTAGATTCCATACAAAGTCTTGTGGGATACATTCGGGGTTAAATCCTGTTCATCAATGAAAAATATTCACAAAGAAAAATTGAAAATGAAATGAATTTGTTGGGTTAAACACAACCAAAAATGAACAACTATTGATTAATTGTAACAACGTATTTACAAAGGTTACACACACGTATCGTCCTTCTTACAGAGATTCATCATACACAGAGTGAGGGAGTCTTTTGAAGTGAAAAATAAAATTTAGAAAATGAAAACCACACCCTAGAATTTGAACTCACTCCCTATTCTAATCATCAATAAACAAATCAATATACCATGAAGACAAACCCAAAGAATTGATGCTTGCCTCTTAAAGAATATGGATCTGGCCCCCAAGGGAAAAGGCCTTAAGGTCAAACTCCAAAAAGCTCCTACTTTTGTACCCTAAGTCTGAACAAAGAAACTACTGCTGCTGCTGCTGCTTCCACAACGTGCTCTGTTATATGTGAATTCGGTCACAATCCTCTTTTTCCGACTTCTGCCCGACCGAAACCCCTAGCCTATGGATGAGCTACAAAATCTCTCGGAGGAGTTCTCTTTATCAGAAACTCAAACAGGGCAGAGGGAGCTAATGAAGGCAAACCAAAACTCAACATGTTTCGAACAATCAGATTCCATATCTTATACAAGTCGATGCTGTCGCAAACCCTTGCCGAAATGCGGCTGCATCAAGCGGACATATAGGCCGTTCTTGGCGACCAAGGAATCGTGAGAACCCTCCTCCACTATTCGCCCTCCATTTAGCACCACAATATTGTCGACGTGCCTCATCATTGCAGCTCTATGGGCAATCAGAATGGTTGTTTTGTTTCCCATGATTAAAGTGTCAAGAGCCTCTTGCACGACCCGACTTGACTCAGATTCGATCGAGGAACTTGCCTCGTCCAACAAGAGGATAGGTGCATTCTTCAATACTACCCGAGCAATTGCAATTCTCTGTTTCTGGCCTGGGGTTAGATCCACACCCCTCATTCCTACATGTGTGTCATAACCATGAGGCAGGCTACTAATGAAATGGTGAGCATTTGCTATTCTAGCAGCCTCTTTCATTTCAGCTTCACTAGCATTGTGCCTTGCATATATAATGTTTTCCCTTATGGTAGTTGAAAAGATTATAGGTTCCTGCTGGACAAGACCTAAATGATTCCTCAACCATCTCAAGTTATAGTTTTTCAAATCTCGACCATCCAACAAAACTTGACCAGCAACAGGGTCGTAGAATCTCTCAATCAACGATATTATTGTGCTCTTTCCTGACCCAGAAACACCGACCACAGCCACGGTCTGCCCACCATTGACTTTTAGACTGAAATTGCTCAATACCAAAACTTCAGGACGAGTAGGATAACAGAAATCTATGTTTTTCAGCTCAATGCTTCCATAGACGTTAGGCGGCTTCAATGCAGAGTTATCGTCTGGGTCAATCTTGGGTACACGATCTATGATTTCAAATACGGAAATGAGTGACTTGCGCCGTTTAAGTATATATGGAGCCAATCCAAAAGGTTCCACCAAAGCAAACGTTGCAAAAGAGAACACCATGTACACTTTAAGAGCAGTAGGCAGATCCATATACCTTTCTTTGACCGAAAATGCAGTGTACCAAAGAAGAAGGGCATTACAGGCAAAAAGCAGAAACTGTGAAAAGCCAAATGCAAAACCAATGGCCATCCCATGAAGGAAGCTCTGCTTAAAAATTTTATTCAGTTGCAATCTGTAGAGTTCCATAACCTTGTTTCCAGCACAGAATGCTACTACGGTGTATATGTTTCTAACTGCATCTTCAAGAACCAAAGATGCGTTCCGGTGCATCTCCTGGATGCCCCTTGAAAACCCAGCAAGCCATAACTTCTGCAAATATTCCACAAAAAATTATACACCAATAAAAAAGGATGTCTCTTATTAAAAATGTAAATAATTTTCATTTTTATTGAATTTCTTGTACATCTTGAAACCAGGAAGAGAGAACCACTAAATCCATAGGAATTCTTATTAAAAGCTAACTCGTACGAAAGTTCCAGACCAAAATTCTCGACCAAAAGTTTAATTACCAGTGAGAGAAGAAACTGAACCACTGTCCAAGATTCTATTTCCCCTTTCCTCCTTTGTTCTTTTCTTTCTCTTTTCCATTTTTTTTTGTGCGGATGGGTGGCAGATAGAATGCATATTCATGAAGTTCACTTAAAAGGTATGGCTACCTACCATGAGCTAGCATTTCCTTTGGAAAATAATTTGGAAAACGAAAAATTGAACTAGAAAGTGAAGCATACGCACCTGTGCAATGGCAGAAACAGTTAACACGGGCAACGTTGCTAATGCCACAAGTGCCAAGCGCCATTGTAGCAACATCCCAATAAGAAGTGCTACAATAACAGCAGCACTATCTTGAATAAATATGGAAAGTCGGTTGCTAAAGGTAGCTCGTACGAATGTAGCATCATTTGCCAAACGCATAGATAGAGTGTCTGCACTGTTTTCCTCTTCGTCAAACCATCCAACTTCATTTCGTAGCATTGCTGTTATTTGTTTAGGACAGAAAGATATAAAAAAGACATAAATCAACATTAACTGGAATGCATAACCAATTATATTTCATGTAGGAAAAACTATACAGAAATTATAAAATAGACAATCACCTGAAAACATCATTCTCCTAACTCGCTCAGTCATTTTCTCCCCCATTATGCCAAAGTAAAAATGTTGAAGAAAATTGGCAATCACTGTGACAAAGCCCATGCAAGCAATGATCAAGCACCATTTGTCTACTTCATGCCGTATGCTATGGCCTTCATCCCTTTTGTAATATGCTGTTATTATCAGTGCAATTACATATGCGAGAAGAGGATTGAAAGATCCAAAGATGGCAGCACCAAGACTTCCTAAGACGGCATAGAGCCACTCTGCAAAGCTAAGCTCAGCAAGCCTCCAAAAGGATGGTGACTTTTTATGCTTAGTATCCTTATCTTCCTTTGCTTTCATTCGAAAGTCATCGGATTGACTGTGCAGTCTACTAAAAGTCTGTGAATGGGAACGTTCACTTTTGGGATCAGACGTCAAGAGAGGGGAAACAGGTGACTCAGGGTCTGAGCCATTTGACCTTTGACGATGTGCAGATTGGACATCAATTTTTGGTAACTCTGGGAGTCTCATTTCAAAACTATCCTGCCGTCTAATTGATGGTTCCTTGTCAACAGAAGAATCCAAGATCTGACCATTCTCCAACATCTTTTCAGGAGGGGGACTTGGAACTTTAGGTGATTCGTGAGAATTATTATAAACACCATCTGTCGACCGTAAAACACCAGGAACCCTTTGAAGAGAGGGTGACTTCATCATTTTAGGGGATGATGGTTCTTGGACACTGTGACTTGCAGAAGAATCCTTTTCCATTTGGAAAGTTGAAGCATCCTTGTAATTCCTGACTGGCATCCTGAATGAAGTCATAATATAGAAGCAATTCAGTGGAACTAATCAGGAAATTCATGTATGACATACACAGCAATATGACTTCCAATTATCTTTTTCCAGACAAGAAACATAACCATCGTTCAAAGATGAAAGTAGGAGTATGAAAAGGGAAGATAATAAATTCAACCATAGCCAAAGAGCTCTCAAAAATGATCTCCAATTGGAATTTTCAAACAGAAGAATTACGTTTACACAACAATTATCTGGATTAGGTTTTTAGGTTTATTTCGGCTCCGTTTTTGGGGTGGTGTTTTTGTTTGCCCTTTTGTATTCTTTCGTTTCTTCTCAATGAAAGCACAGGTTTTATTTTATTTAAAAAAAAAAAAAAACAATTAATGATCTTGCTCAGGCAGAGGAAATTTTAGAGAACCCTGCTAAAATTTCTTTTTTAATCTATACGAGATGAGGGAGGGACTTAAACCAAGGATGTGTTGCATTTTAGTGGGTAATTTTTTCCAGTTGGCCCATCGATAGAGGAACATTTTGCTGCCGTTGATCAAAAGAAAAAATCTCCAAAGGCAAAAAATAACAAGCTGGAATTCAAAAGAATATACACCACTTGGAATATTTACAACGCCGAACTCTTAATTATACCTTCTGGGAAGCTTTGCAGCTTCTTCACATTTAAGAAGTTCTGTGTAAAGGCCATCAAGGCTCAACAATTCATCATGCGTGCCCATCTCAACAAGTTGGCCCTCCTCCATCACAGCAATGTAGTCCGCATTCCGTATTAGACTAAGCCGTCGAGCTATAATTATTGTTGAACGTCCCAGCATGAGAAGATCAAGAGCAGCTTGCACACCTTTTTCAGCCTCAAAATCAAGACCACCAGTTACCTCATCGAGCAGCAGAATAGATGGATTTAAAAGCACCGCTCTAGCAATTGAGAGTTTTATTTTCTGCTCCTCCATCAGCTCAATTCCAGCCCTACCTACCTGATGATTGAAATTTTTAAAAAATAAAAAACAATATGGGGAAGTTGGAACTCATAGAACAGTAAATGAAAGAACTCATGACCATAATCTTCACATGACTTTTGGTTTACCTGTGTTTCATATCCTTTCTCGAGAGAACTAATAAACGTATGTGCATGAGCTATTTTAGCAGCTTCTTCAATTTGATCAAGAGTTGCATTTCGCCCATATGCAATATTATCTCGTATACTCAAACTTAGCAAGGCAGGTTCTTGTGTCACTAATCCTATCTGACTTCTTAGCCACTCCAATTTTAGATTTTTTATATTTTCTCCATCCAAAAGAACTTCTCCTGCAGCAAAAAAAAAAAAAATAGGCAGATAGTTTGAGGTGCTAAGAAACATCTGGAGTTTCACTTTCATTAAAGCCCATGGAAAGGATTATAAGGAACCAAGAGAAGCAAGAACACCAAATTTGTACCTAATGTAGGATCATAAAACCGTTCCATGAGTGGGATTATACTGCTCTTTCCAGATCCATTTCTCCCAACAAGTGCCACAGCTTTTTTTGCAGGTACAGTAAGGTAAAATCCACTCAATATAGGAATTTCAGGGCGAGATAGATAGCTGAAATATACATTACGAAATTCAATATTTCCTTGAATGGAAGATGGGGTAACTCCATCCTGATTACTTGCAGATGACGACCGACTTATCATCTCAAAAAGTCTATAAGCAGCTATTCGTCCTTGGTCAAATGAATAGAAGTTCGTAGCAGCTTGGTTCAACCCACTACAGATAAATAATATACATAAGGACAAGTAGGAGGGAAAGACCAGAATTTCAACTTTGAAGAAAGTTTTGAAAAACACACTTACAGGCCACTTAAAATTACAGCAAATAGTGCTGTTATAATCTCTCCTCCATGAGCTTTCTGATGTGTGACCAAGAACCTTCCAACCCAAAGTTGCAAAGCACAGGAACATATTGCAAGCCCATATGTGAATCCAAGCCCAAGACCTTGCACGAGGCTTATCAATATACCATACCTAAGAGTTGCTTGTAACGATGTTGCATAAGAATACTTGGCTAATGTTTCATTTGTGAATGCATACAGCGTCCTGGCATAAGAGACTGCCTGCATAACATAAGTTTAATACTCATTTCAAAACAATGGAAATCACACATAATCCAAAGCTCATGTCAATAATTTTACATTCCTACTCAATACTTAATATTTACATGAAGAAAAGGTTCACAGTTTCACAGAACATAAAATGAACTTTTACATCATTTTTTTAATTTCTACCTCACACACATACATACTCCAGCAAATGCTCTCAAAGAAAGTTTATTTTCTTTATTGCAGTCCTCAAAGATGTATAGTATCTCACATGAAGCCGTGAAAGAGAATCTAGAGCTCCTTGTCATCCACTATCCATTTCCTAGATGGCCAACAGCTTTGTAAAAAATTATTTAACTTGATCCATTCCAATTGTGTAGCATATTTTTGGCTCTAATAAGTGTGTAGCCTTTGTTTAAAAAAAAATCATGGAATAACTTGGTTTGTTTCTAATATTCTATTACTATTTACTTCTAAGTTCTATCTTATAGGTGACTTAGAGAGAGGAGTAAGAGGCTTTGGGGGTATGCACATGAAGATGTTGATGTTTTTTGCATTAACTGATTGAAAAGTTTTTTTTTATCTATGCCACTTATAAGATATGGATAGCCATCAAAATCCTAGCTCTCCACTTTTTGTATATGTTTTCTTGCTAATAATATATTTCCCACCCTCCCCCTTCTAACTTTGGTCATTCTCACCAGTCACCCATAACACCCCTTTTCCCCAACCTCTCTCTCCCTCCCTCTATCACCCTGCTCTCTCCTCCCTCTCACTCTCAAATCCCTCCCATAATGTCAAAATTATTCCTCTGGACTCCAAATGACCCTCTCCTTCCTTTGATATGTGGTATAGATTAGGAACCCCTATCATGGACTTATTACTAAAACGAATATATACTAAAAGGAACATTACAAAGAGCAATCCAAGAATAAGACATTCCCCATTGAAAAATTACAAAACACTCTACCAGCTACACAACTAAAACCATTCTCAACCCATAAGGAACGAGATCAATAAACTTATCCTCAAAAGATTTTCAACTGCGTTTTGTTCCATCCATATTATAAAAGGCAGGGCTGTAGGTATGACTTCGCATTGTTACGGATCCACTAAATTAACAAACGAAAGATAGAATGGTAATTAACAATATTAGAAGTGCAATACCAAAAGTCTCCTGATGTTGCAGAGAGTAGGGACCATGGTCCCCTGAAAGAAAGAAGAAAAGAAAAAATATTGCACCTGCTCTGCAATGCTAGCAGCTTCAGCATATGCATCTTGAATATTTTCGGCAAGCCTGTGAAGAAATATATTTGATATTCCTCCAGCAGCAACTATGAATGGACCAGTGGCTAAAGTTATGAGAGCAATCTGCCAGCAGTTAATAAATCCAATGACAAGACCACTGAAGAATGTAGCCATATTGTGTATATAGTTTCCAACCTAGGAAGAGTGCAAAAATAAAAAGGATGGTCATAAAAATCCTATTGAACACATAGAAGAACAAAATAACACAAATTGAAATTCATTCCCAAGCCCCAACGGGAGTGCAGGACATACTTTTTCACTAAGAGCAGACTGAATGAGCAGCACGTCACTCAGTACTTGGCTCACTATATCCCCATTGTTGCCATATGTATCAAAGAAACTCATATCCTGATTAAGTAACACTTGAACATAACTGGATCTAATGACAGCAGTCTGCCTTTCACCAGTCAGAATCCAGCATGAAACCTCTATCACACAGACAAGTTAGTTGATTGCCAATAAAACAAACTTAAATATGAACAAGGAATTTCAGATAAAGCTAACAGCAAATATGATCTTACCAATCCAACCAGCAACGAAAACACCAATGGCAATATAAACAACTCTTAAAACAAGCTGCAAAGAAATGAAGTTCAAACAAAATTTTAGCATTTTTCACTAGTTCTGACACAGGCATTTTCTGAGCATATAGAACTACAATTAAAAGAATTAATGTGTTGTATGTAATTTCAGACTGGAAAAATTCAAAACAATAAAATTATATAAGTATGTATAGAATTACACTCGACTCCATAATTGAGTCCTCCATTCTCAAACCAATCACCAAAGAGAATTAGATTAACAAACGTAGATTATGAATACAACCAAAAGGCATGTTTCTAACACAAGCTACATAGGCCATGTCTTTAATATATTTAAAGTCAAGCACCTATGACCTACCTAAGTTACAAGTTAATTAACCTTGGATCCACAACAAGGAGTTCCCATAAGAATGAATGGTTGTAGCAATCCAGCATTTATACTTCGAAACTAGAAGGCAGATATACTTCTGAATTGTGATGATGGAACATAATAAGAAGATTAAGGATACACATTAGCCATCTAATATGGCTTGAATTATGTAACATTCCTATAAATTGTGCAATTATTGAGTTATGAAGTGAGTAAATGCACGAATTTTCATGCCACTGAAAATGAAAATGAAAATGAAGAAAACTCCAGACCACCAAACTAGTTACGTGAGTGACGATGAGAGCAAATGGCATAACTAGAAAAAGGAAACTATTATTTCTATTTAAAGAATAAAACTTCGGAATGAAAGGTTCTCTTAGTCCGAGTACCAAAGAAAGCCAATCAAGAAGCATAGAGAATCACTCCGAAACCTTAATTATAGCAATTCCCTAAGAAACAAACACAGAATAAATCCCCAGAAGGAGGGTTTCCGAGAATCAGTTACTAACCTCCCTAAATCTCTGATACTGCTGATCGTGAGGAACCTTCAGCACATGGACAATCTTAGCAAAGTAATGTAGATAAACGACCAAAGCAGTACCGTGTGCAGCAGCGGCAATGGATCCGACGACCATGAGAGTCCAATCAAGGCGGTCGGCACACGCAAAGAGCTGCGAAAACGGGACAGCAGCAGGAGGTGGTTCAATCTCGTCGGGCTCGTCGATCTCGTCGGGCTCCTCAAGGCGGTCGCCGGTAGGGTCGTTACCGGGGTCAAGATACGGAGACGGAGATTCCGGCGGCTCGGAAACCTCAGAGACAGGAGTCAAGGGTTGTATGTGAGGTGGAGACCACCCAAACAACCCCCGAGAGATCATCATCTTGAAGAAGAAACCCTAATCCTCCCCTGTCAATCCCGAAAACAGAGAAAACAAAAACCCTAATTCCCCCTAAATTTAGCCACAGATCTGCTAAATTTAGAGGAAATCTTCCTGAACTGAAAGAAATATACGAAGAATTGGTCCAGTTTCTAGGGTTTCAGAATCTCCCTCTCTGCTTCTTCTTCTTCGTCTTCGTCTTCTTCGTTCGTTTTTCCTCTGTTTTTCAGTTTTTTTTTTTTTTTTTTTTTCTCGAAAGAGAGAGCAAAAAAAAAATGGTTTTGTTGCAGGTGGGTGAGACTGAGTCAAATATGGCGGAGACACCAGGCAAATGTTTGACTCACCCAAAGTATCACCAAAAATTAAATTAAATTAACTTTTATTATTTATTATTATTATTATTATTATTATTATTTCCCTTTTGCCCTTCTTTTAACGGTCAAATGCAGGCGATGCGTTTCAACATTTGGAGTACGGCTACTGCCATTAACAACTCACCTATCCCATTTCTTTTTTCTTTTTTTCTTTTACTATTTCAATTATTTTTTCTCTCTCTTTTAAATTTTATTTGAAATTATTTATCATTAGGTTAACCCATGGTTTAAACGTTGATGTCAACGAAAATATCGAAATCTAAATGTCGATGTAAATATCGATAAAATGTCGATGTCTATCTCTAAAAGATTTTAAAAAATAAATAAATATTTTGCACTTTTGAATGAGTTAAAATATATTTATTATAATATTATATTCATATTAGGTTACATTTGTTGTTATTTTTTTTAAATATTTCATCGATTTGGTACGGTATGATGGAACTGTCGATTTATCCTTCATGTCGATATCGAACCTATGGATATGTAGAAATGTCGATAGAAATATCGATGTGTCGACGGAAATTTAGTATCATGAGGTTAACTTAAAAATTCATCCTGGTTTTGAACTTTTTTTTTTTTTTTTTTTTGTTAAACAATATGCGAGAGTAGAGAATTTTAACATCGGACTTTTTAGTCGAGGGCACATATTGGCTGCGAATTTTAAATCTAAGTCTTATAAATTATGACTCGGTTTCAATTGTATCTTTATAATTTTGAAAGTTTCAATCTATTCTCTATATTCTCTATAATAGTAGAGTCAATACCAAATATTTTTGTTTATGATGTCAACATAATTAAATATATTAATAATTTTTTTATATATAATAATGAATTTGTGTTTTTTTTTTTTTTTTTGGCTAATTGTGTAATGATTTAGGTTAGAGTGAAAATATATATATAAAAAAAATAAGAAATAAGTGGGAAAATGTCAACTTGATCATTGATCATAGAAATATATATAATCTCACCCAAAGAGGTCAAAATTTAAAATTTTCTCACTCACATGTTAAATTTTAAAAAATTAAAAGGATAGAGTGAAAACATAGAGAAATAAATTGATTTTTATACAAATATTAAATATATTTGTAAGATTTTATGAACAATTGACACTAAATTTAAACATTTTAAATCACAAGAATTAATAAAATTAAGTATCAAATTGAAATTAAGTATATATTCAAAAGGTGAACATAGTTCAACCATAATTGACATGTCCTCTTTCTTTTGAGATCATATAATCAAATCTGATGTACATCTGTTGTATTTTTTTTTAAGAAAATGTCTCTACGCAAAACAACTTAAGTTTATAATTTAACATTATAATTTAAATAACTTTCTTTTTCTAGAACATTTATTGTTTTACAAGGTTTCAACTAGCTCTCTGTTTCAAAAAAAAAAAAAAAAAACTAGCTCTCAAATATGGAAATTAATTTCACCAAAGAGTTATACATTTTAATTAGGCGGCGTGCAAGGAAAAGCTGAAGATCAAAAAACCACATTATTTCAGGTTGAAACTGGTTTGGTTTGGCAGTTTTGAATTGCATATAAAGAAAGTCGGTTAATTTCGACGAAACTAAATATACCTGAACCAACCGATAATATTTAAGTATTAAATAACCTTAATATCTCAGTTTGCTATAAAATCACTTTTTATATCATCTTTATTATAATATTATATTCACGTTATGTTATATTTTGGTGTTAGTTTTTTAATATTTCATCTATTTTGTACGGTATGATTGAAATGTCGATTCAGTCTACATGTCGATATTGAACCTAGGGATATGTAGAAATGTCGACGAAAATTTAATATCATACTCTTTATATTTGTGTGTATTTTTTTTTTTTTTTAAAGATGAAAAAGGATATTTATGAAACAAAATTGTAAATCCGAATGAGCTTGTAAGGTGATGACACGTGGCAGAATTGGGTGAAACCAGCGGTGAGATTAGAAAGAGAGAGACATCATTGAACTCTTTCTCTCTCTGTTTGAATGACAGAACATTTTCTCTGTGTTTGGTCTTTTTTGTTGAGTGATCATGTGCACTTTTTTTTTAGTGGAAATTATGGTTTTGCTTTTTTCACTTTGCTAATATGTGTTGGATTTTGTTTTAAATAAATCAAAATAAAAACATTAAATATTTAAAAGGGCCAACCAAAATTAAAATAAATAAAGAGGGATGGATAGAGACATGTCATTTTCTTACACTTCATTCCTTTTTTTAATCTCTTTTGTGGATCTTAATTACAATATGATTTTTTTGAGGAAATAACTTTTTGTGTTTGATTGGATTCAAATATAGTGATAGTTTATTCTAAGTAATTGATGTCGTTTTGAGCACAAATTAATATTTTATAGAATAATATACATTTTTATCGTAAGATTAATATTATGGGTCACTTTGGCATGATGTCGTCCACGAAATTCGAAGAGGATCTGAAAAGTCGAGGTTCATATAGTACTGAGTTGTACTTACCCAAAAAGCCTGAACTCGCCATCATACTCTGACAAGCCCACAGAATTGGAGCCCGAATAGTCATTTGACACCGACAGACCTGAAAGTTTCGGCGGCGACAAACCCATCCCAAGGAATCCGTTGGGAAACAGGGTTTGTTCCCTTCGCGTAATGGGAGAGGCGTACGACCCTGAACTCATCACTCCACCGACTTCCAAATAAATATGGAGCCTCATGCTCCATAAGAGATACGCAAGACATACTACTTGATCTTCACTTAAGCTCATAACTCTCTAACTTATTTAAGCATAGAGCAGTGTTGGGCCTAGTCCCGCACTGGTGCAAGTTTTTCTTACCCTTTGCAGGTCGGCTTTGAACCAGACGGTAGCACATCCCATTCGAAGTCCCGTCAAAGGAGGTCCAAAATCTTGCACCAACAATTAAGATTGTTACTTTTTCGATATTTAGTATCAATATTTAAAAAAAAATGTCATTAGAGTATAATATAACATTTGATATAACATTTGCTACGACTATTATTCTTAATATTTTATTAGTATTGTTAATAACAAAGTTTGAATAGAATTTATTAATATGTTAGCCAATAAATGAATAAGAATTAATTATACAAAATCAAAGTTATAATCAAACAATCACTTTGACTCAAAAAAAATGTAGGACTAAAATTTGAACTAAAAATAAATGTATGACTAAATTTTACGAATTTACATGGGAAAAAAAATGCACTGTCTACTTATAGATGTGAGTTGAATAACTAACCAAAAGTGTATATACTTTACTTAGTATATGATACAAATATAAATATCGCTCAATAACTACGACATATTCATAATTTATTATGCTTAAAAATTAATAATTAAAAAAAAAAGTATATATATATATAAGGTTGGTTGCATAAACATAAATCAGACCCAAATTAATGATAAATATAGCAAAATTTAAAAGATTTTGCAAATATAATAAAGAAATCAATGATTATCACTGATAGTGATAGACTATTATTAGTGATAGAAATTGTTGCAAAAAAAAATTAAAAAATATTATATTTTTAATTATTTTACTCTAAATTGATATATGTTATAATTTTCCTATATATATATAGAGAGAGAAAAGATATTACATGATTATAGAAAAACAATATCAATTGCATGTGAATCTGAAATTTTGGAGTCAAGTTCAAGTATTGATCCATTCTACTCATAAGTTCCAACCATTGTGAAATTAGAAATGAATATTAATTAGCATTTTAGGCAATATGACCTGTCTTTTTCTTCATTTTAGAGAGTAAATATGTAAAGGAAAATGAAAAAAAGTGTCATTCTTTTAATTAATTAATTTTAAAATTATTAAAATCACTCTAAAATACACCTTTAATCATTAAAAAAAAACTATATTTAATTTTATGACATGTTTAAGTGATTTTAGTGATGTTTGATTTTACATTTGAATTGTAATTAATATTTAAAAGAATATTAGTGTAATACATTCAAATTTGATTTTGAATGATTAAATACATGTTTGTGAGTGATGCTCAACATGACAAAAGTAATTTAAACCATTTCAAAATCACTCTCAAACATGCCTATACACTATTAAGATTTGCATACCATCAAAATTGATTTTGCTCCATCCTATCATATTTAAAAATATTTTTTTAGGATAAATATTCAAAGCGGCTCAAGATATCTTGAGAGAGCAATTTATGAATACCTTAGGTTAACGAGCTCGTACTTGATCGGAACCCTAAAAGAACAAATACTAATAATTAACTTTACAAAACTTTCTACAGATATGAGCATAACTCAACTGACAGAAAATATGTATCATTTCACGGATTAAGAGGAGGTTTAAATCCCTCACAACTTCATACACAGTCCAAAAAAAAACTCATCAAGTTTTACTAATGTAAAATTTTTTAATGACTTGTTTTTAGGAAAAGAACAAGTACTAATAATTAACTCTGAACTTGATTTCAATTTGTGATCCAAATGACTTATTTTTAAGTAAAGCACTCAAAAACAATAATAAATAACGGAGTCTTGAATTTTTCCCGTGATATTTATTCCTTTTCTCTTGTTTATGGGACATCCTTTTAAAAAAGAGAAAAAAGAAAAGACTCTTTAATTATATTTTGTTCGGGCTTTATTGTAGAACTTATGGTCAATACTCGCATTTTTATAGATTTTGCTCGTGATTATTGCCACTTCATTGACGCTACGTCGTTTTTAGCGATCACTTGGTGCAAACTTTCTTCTTTGTTTTGTAATTATAACATTTCTACTCTCATTCACCAAGGGAGGAAGTTCTGTTCGTAACCAATTTTATCATATCAATTAATGATTTCACTTTCGTGATAAAAAAAATATTAAGGAAAAATAATGGAGTCTTGAATAGGTAAAGTATGATAAAACGAGCATTATCATAATCAAAAGTCATGATCAAATAGCCCTATTATAATACTCCTTAGTGGTGAATCTAAATGGTATCGCAATAATTCTCTAACCAGGCAGTAGCAGACTTGAGAATTCGAAGCTCACCAGTGAGAAGATGTTGGGCCATTAGCCTTCGCCGTGCCAACTTTTTGCACAAACAGTGAAAATCAACGCGCCCTAGTGCCTGCATGCCCAATACAACGAGATTTAGATTGTCAAATATACAAACCTATTACTCACATCAGTATCTCAATCTCCAACACAAAGCAATGTATGAATATGAGCAACATTTGAGAAAGAAAAAATAAAGTTAAATGTGAAATAGATTATATATATATATATATATATATATATATATATGTTCAAAGATATATTTAGCTCACTGTCACTTGAGGCACGAGTTTAACATCTTAAGTTTGGGTTTACTAAGTTAGGAGGTTCGAGACCAACATAAACACAAGTGACAAAGTTTGTACCTTCAACCAAAAAGATCAGAGGTTCAAATCTCCCACCCGCATTATTGTCAAAAAAAAAAAAAAGTTGAGAGGTTTGAGGGGAGGATTTGGGAAACCTGAGTTTCGAAAACAATATTTAAAGTGCAACTGCACGTTTAAGAAGCATGAATTTAAGAGAACCAAGTGAGGCTTGAATTGATGGCCACTTGTTCAAGTCGGATTGTTTTTCTTTCTCCAAAAAATTTTCGTACAAGAAACAAAATTTTCCATTGATTTAATGAAAAGAGGCTAATACTCGAGGAAGTTTTTCTTTCTCCAATTAAACCAAGGTTTGGCACTCCACCAAACGTGCCCCAACGTGAGTTGGTTCTAGGAACCTAAACGCACCCTAAGCCTAACCTTCGTACAAATGCCCCTATAAGCACTGAAGGTAACCTGAACGAGTAGACATGTAGATGTAGTGTGGCATTCAAAACAGTAATACATTAGGAAAGGAATGGACAAATGGAAAAGGCGATCATGGCTCTTACTAAAGCTAAAAGCTAAAACTCTTCACCATTGAATAACACTTCTAGCTGAATTCTTGCTAAAGAATTTTGCAAATATTCTGACCGAAAAATCAAAATCTAGTATGATACATCTGCATTACATATTACATAACCTATTTGCAAATAATGGATTGATTTTTAGGCTACTTGTTTTTGTTACTTAACGTGAAGAGAAAGAATAACAAGAAGCCAAAATTGAGAAGATACTAACAGTTAAAAAGAGGACAAATGATTATATAAATTATTTTGGCACTAAGCAATTGAATTTATAAAAATATCTCTCCATTGAACAAGTTGATGTTGGAGGGCAGTTACCTCAATAGATGCATTATACTCTTCAACTAATTGTTTGAATTGAGAGCGCAAAATCTGATGTGCTTCAACCTCTCTGTTGACATTCTTCAATGGAATTCGAGCCAGCCGACCATCACCATTAGCAGCTTCAGTACGCAAGTCATTTAACTCTACAAATTCAATGAGGACCAAAAAGATATCAAAAAGCCATGCCAATGCAGAAATGACAACTGATAAAAAGGGAGAAAGAAACCTTGAGGACTAGTGCAAGATAAAATACGAGCAAATGCACGAAGTGATTGAGGAAGACCTCTCCCTTTCCCAGTGGGAGATCTCACTTCGCTGAAGGTACATAAAAAAATTACAAAAGTTAGAATAGTTATGGTCAAGATAATCTAATTATTATACATATCTGATATACTTTTTGAAAGAAAAAAAATTGTTTAATTCACACAATCGTGCAAACATGAAGTAACAAACACGAACAAAAAAATGGAGAATGTAAAACCATTTAGATTAGCCCAGTCGTTGAAAAATTACGAGGGAGGAAAGTTGAATGGGCAGTGCAGAAAACACAACCAAGTTTGTATTACCCTTTTCTTTTTTTTTTCTCTTTCACAATAGTCAGAGAATTGGATGTTCTGATTATCTAAATTTTGCTCCAATCAGCATGCTAGATCTAGAGCTCCTACATAGACTAAAGTTCCTATGTTTGATGCATGTTAGGTGGTTTTATTTGCAGCGAACTTTGAATCGTGTGTTTCAAATACCATCTAAAGCTTGAATAATTTGTAAAAATATTTCAATGATTGTAGGCATGTCCTATTTTTCAATGCGTTTTATGATAAGATACTAACCTGATGGTGAAAGAATTCCCAGGGGAGTACACGCCATTAACATATTTAGTAGTTGGTGTGCAACTTCTTTGCCAAAGTTCCAACTTTATTCTCGCCAAAGGATCATCTTCAATTGTTTTAACCTGGACCTGTACCTGAGCATGCCATATTTCCATGTAGACATGGAAATTTCACCATTCAAATAAGCATCGATAACAAAATATAAAGAGGTGCATCTTCTTCAACAAAGACGTTAAAAAGTAAAAGAAGTGTATATAAATGAATCAAATGATTAATAGCATTAACAAAATATATAAGTATCATCCTACATATCCACTTCTTTTCCTAAAGATTAGGAAACAAAAAAGGTTATAATCCTAGATGTGAATAGGACTGAGAGCAGGGCATTTAAAAATTTATTTTAAGATAAGAACCCCCGCTTTCGTTACGGGAAATGAAAGTAAAAGGACCTTCACAAAAAGGGCTGCCAAAACCAAACAAAAACAGAAATAAAAGTAATTACAGTAAGAAACTCTTTTTTTTCTTTCTTTTCTTTTTTTGGATTTGGCACTGTTCATTCATCCAAGGACACTGCATTTATGTTGAAGTATTGATATAAGATTAAATTTACCATAACCCATTAGCTTAAGCTTTTGGGTTGATTGGTGGTTAACATGGTATCAAAAGAGGTCCTGAGTTCAAACCCCTACAAAGTCATTTTCTTCCCAATTAATATTGAATTTCACTTGTTGGGCATTCAACAAATTTTCAAACCCACAAGTGAGGGGGAGTGTTTGAAGTATTGATATAAGATTAAATTTATCATAACCCATCAACTTAAGCTTTTGGGTTGATTGGTGGTTAACAATTTACTTCACTAGTGGGTTGATTGGTGGTTAACAATTTACTTAACTAGTTCATGCAAGATAGAGAGAATTAGGAAACCCCAAGAAGATTGTTTGGGTTTGTTGTTTCTAACATGCAAGGATCAAACCAAGACCACATTAAATCATAAAAGGGAATCCTAATTGACTGAAAGTATCATCATAATGGAATTATAATAATGCTTAAAAGTTTTTAGAATAACTATACAATAATATTATTTATCCATTGCATCAGTAGTTTCCTTCTATTTAAATTGCCATACGAACCTGATCGTGAATGTTGTATGGAAGCGCAAACCCAAAGTCCAACATCAACGTAGCATTTGAATATTTTCCATATCTTATTAGCACCTATTTCAGGAGAACAAGTCAAAATACATTAATTAAGAATGGATTATTCTGGCTTGCAATTCCATAAAATAGGAGCACAAAAGTAACCCGTAAGGCATGCATGTAAACAAATACATCAGCTTCTAATTATCATGTATGAGTCATATAGAACCAAAAACAATATGCAGACAATGAATTGGTACTTAGAGCTCAAACCAAAACTTTTAACAAAAGAATTCTGTAGATCCATGTGAAATCTGGATTCCAACTTCTCCAGTGCACATAGATTTCACAAATACAAGTAATTAACAATGATAAGCTTGTACATGTCAAAAGGTTCAGAAAAGATTAAAAATTTGTTAAAACATCATTTCATATAAGCATATAACATAACTTAATAATTAATATAAGAAGGGAATTGAAAAGAAATCAAAGTAAAATTTCCTCTAACAGATGACATCCATCAGGTTCAGGCCCCCACAAGAAGAGAGACACCAAAACTAAACTAAATTGATGAAGCAAAACTGAAGGTGACTACTTGACCTTTCAGCTTCAGATAATGAGTGAACTAATAAATCACTCCCCACCTGAAAATTGTATATTTAGTTGAAGTTGAAAATAAAAATGAAAAACTTACATGTTCGCCAGGGGCATAATCACGATCAGCAATGACCTAGACATAGAAATTCAGAAACTTGAAAGTCAAAAAGGAAGTCTAGTTGGGGGAAAAAACTATGATAATAAGTAACCAATTAAACAAACTAATGATATCTATTACAAATGGAATTGTTGGTTTGAAGACAGAGGTAACTATAAAGCCAGAGCATATAGCCACGTCACGATAATACCAAGTCAACTAAGAGTTTTAAGAAAATTTCATGATGGACAGCAAAAGTGTACAACTTCCACAAATGGAGTCAATTTCAAGTTACAATCTCTTGTCTTCCTGAAAATAGGATTTATAGCAAGAGAGGGAGAAGGGGACCTCAGAGAGCTGTTTGTCATCATCATTCAGTACCATTGCCTCTGAAGTGCCATCATGATTTAAAAAATCTGCAAATGGAATCTGTCAAAAATGTTAAATTATACAACAAATACAAATAAAGTAGAGTGCACTTTTGTACTAAGGAATCTGCTTGAGCTCACTAAGAACGTATGCAACCAAATAAAAGCTTTAGATGTACTATAGAATAGAAAAGAAATGGCACTTCTTCTAAGAAAAGAATACCAGAGAGACACCCTTTGTGCTTCTCCATGCTCGAGAAGTAACTGTCAAAATCAATAGTAAAGTAGTGAAAAGTCATGACAAAAAAATTCAAAGAATTGCAAACCAATAGTAACTAAAACTGTTCAGCTTCACTATATGTGGACATTAGAAAGGGAAAACATCACCACAAGATATACCTTCCTTCTCAACTGAATTTACCTACCAAGAGCATAAGCATGCATGAAATCATCGTAGTTGATGCTATCAATAATTTCAGGGAAGGTTTCCAGAGCCTGAAATCATATAATGTACCCACAACATTGGGAAAATCAATTAAAAATTACCTCGAGTCAATGATGGAGTAAATATATTTCACAAACATGGTCTAATTAAATGCTCTTTTGTATGTAATTTGAAAATATTTACAATAAATATGTATATATATATATATATATAAAAAAAAAAAAAATTAAAAACAAAACTTTGAACATAACGATACCAATAGCAAATCAGCATTGCAACCCGATTAAAAAAAAGGCAAGCAATAAAAGGAATGATTTAGATGAAGCAAAGCACTTACTTGCCTGATTGCCAAAAATTCCCTTTCAATTTGTGATCTTTGATTTAGTGATTCCTCATACAAAGAGCTTTTACGAATCATCTCCAACTCACTTTCATTCCAAAATATCTATAAAGACTCAAAAGAGGTAAGAGTTAGAGCCAGGTTGTTCCCTATGCACATTTTCAATTGAATGTCAGGCATTAAAACAATTTGGGCTGTTGTGAACATTCTGCCCTTTATAAGATCATATGGGTTGGAAGATATCCGAAAAAAGTGAAGTTCTTCATTTGGGAGCTTAGTCATTTGTTTATTAACACTTATGGTAACTATTTTATTGATAAAATGAAAGTATACAAAAGAGCTCTCAATCGAGCAAAGTTACAAAAAAGTAGGCAAAGATTAAATTCATTTAAGAACAAGGAAACAAAAGATTAAGGGTAATATTTATATATTTTAGCATGTAGGCAAAGATTAAATTCATTTAAGAACAAGGAAACAAAAGTGTATTTGCCGCAACATCCATAGAATAACCGCAAAAATTTTATCCACAAAATTTATAGCCTTGCCACATCTCGAGCAAATGCTGGATTATGGATGGAATTTATTCCACGGGTCACTCATTTGTTCTAGAATAAAATAACATTAGGCTCAACATATATATACATATATATACCCAAGCTCAGTAAATATGTAATCATTTTCATTCTATCAACCACTGCAACATGAAATTGTTTCTATGCATAAACGGAAAATGCAGAATACTAACTGTGTTATGCATCTCCCATGGTTGAGGAAGACGGATAATGTAAGGAGCCCATTCAGAATCCTACCATGAAAATAACAAGTTAGCATATCAAAATTGAAAAATCTCAATTGAATTTCTTGTTCGAGCTAATAGCGGAGTTGAATGCAAACATAACTCTCATAACTCAACCCTTACCGGACCCAATTTCTGTTCAAGAAGAATTACAACAGCGAGCTTGGCAACATTTCCAATCTCATCGCCTAACATATCTCTAATACGTAAAGAAAGAATATCAGGTGAAATTTGCTGCAAAGAAAACCGAACAATATCGATCATCAAAATTTCTAAAACTTTCAAAAAGAGTAATATGAAATCCATCACAAAGCTGTTTTGATTTTGACTATACCACATTGAAAGGAGCCTTTAAAATGCAATCACCAGCCCGTATAGTCTGAGAAGCGAATAGAAACCTAAACTTAGCAAATGAATGATGTTGGAATAAATTGTTTAAACCACATATGAATGTAATGGCTGAAATCAAAGAAAAGGGTGTTGAAGTACCTGCCAATGGAAGATTTCCCAATAGAAAGCACCGATGAGATCTTCATCTTCGTCGCCGCTTTTCGCTCCAGCCATGGTAAAAATGCATCATCAGTAATCTCAGTTGATGAATGTAGTTCCTGATAAGTGCAGCATGATCAGTATCCAAAATCTTGCCGACAAGAAGACAATCGACGATATGTAAATTTGGGTAATCTTGTATACCTCAAGTTGAGAAGAGGGTGAGAAGTGGAAATTGAAATGGAAAGCATGAGAAGTAGAAATTGGTGGAGATGTCCGCCATCGCCATAGATTGTTGAATCGAGTTCCTAATAGCATTTGAAGAGCTCTCGACGACAATTACTGGAGAGGAGATCTGTTGAACTCACAAATTTACATTAGTATTATGTCTGAATGAACTTCACAAACTTCATCAAAACATAACACGCAATCACATTACCTCCGAATTTTGTGAAGAACATTCAAAGCCTGACTTGCTCCGATGAGTCCAAATTAGTCGAAGTGTGAGGGATGAGTTATTTCTCCAATTTACAGTACTAATGACTCCACCTTTCGATCTCATATGAGAGATTTCCTTTTCGATTCTCTGCAAAGCATAGTTTTTTTTTTTTTGTTTTTTTACAATGTGAGAAATCCAACTTAGAACATAGTGTATCTCAGTTTATTGGACTTAATCAAATTTTTAACTTTTTGGTCGATAATACATATTTATGTCTCGTGAGTTCAACTCCGTTGATTATTTCTAAATCGAGATTTGTTACGGTATATCTCATTTTACTCCAAACCACCTCAATCTAAAAACTATTTACACTTTGTTAAATACTCTAAAAATATTTGTATCGACAATCAAATATTTATTCTATAAAATGTCAACAAGAGCATATTTAGACGACTAGGTTGAATCCATCATCTCACATGTTGTCAAAAAAGAAAAAGAATATTTATTCTATAAAATAATAGTTGGAAGAAAGTTGGATAGGCAAATGTATTTAAACTATTTTATTTATTCTTAAAATAATATTTCCTAATTTCATAATAAAAACAAAAAAAAAATGATGGAATTAAACACATCATGAGTTTCTAATTACGATTGTAGCTCATTTTTTGGTAAGTAAACAACATCAAAATGAATATTATTCTCATTTCAATTGATTTCCATTATGATTGATTTTGATTGTGATTTCAACATATTTTCATTATGGATAAGTAAACACGCACTTAGTGCCTAAACTCCCATTGAAGTTCAAGCATCATAGTGAAAGAGTTTTTTTCTAAATTGACGGTGTGATTGATACACTTATAAATCTCTACATGTGTAAAATAATGTATTTTAAACGAAATCTAACAAATATGTAAATTGGGTAGGAGTGTTTGAACCTCCGACTTGAAGAAAGAATTATTTATTTTATAATATTATATTACAAATACGGGATAGAAATTCGAAAAATTGTGCTCAAGTCGGCATTTTATATCGTCGACCCATCAAGATTTTACAAATCATAAGATATACCTAGAGATATCCATTGAGTTAAACGGGAACAATGAATACATTTTCATCCCCGTCCCCACACCAATTCCTTTATTATTATTTTTGTATGAAATATTATCTTGTTTTTATAAAGAAAAAAAATCATAAACGGTGAATTATTTTCAACAAAAAAAACCCGATCCCTGCGAATTCTCCTCGAAGAATTAAATGGGGGGCAGGGATGGGAAACCATCACCGACCCGACCCCGTCCCGTGGACATCCCTAGTTATACCTCCAATATTTTCCCCAAAACTACCCTTGGTGAATAAAATTAAAAACCAATTGCATTCTAATGCATTAATATTATCAAACCATATCCACAATTTGGATTGTTCATGTCATACATCAAAATGAATTCACAATCATGCAGAACTTATCTTGATACTTCACAAAATAGGCTGTATTTTCACTCAACACCACAACAAATCAATTTACATATACAAGTAAATTGAGGCAATAAAGCATACATATGCACAACTTTACAAAATAATTGAAATCCTTTGTATGAAAATAAATAAAAAATTACTAATGGCCAAATCATTTTGAAGGATTTCGAGATAGTAATGGTTCCAAATGAGGGTTGATTTCATTAGAACTTGGAATCTTTTGGAAGCCTGACTCTAATTGGCTCACTGAAAAATCCTCACTTCTGCACTTCACTAACCTTTGGAGAAAGCTTGATGCATCTTTTGGTGAAGAATCTGCTCTCTTGGTTGTTTCCTTTAAGCTCTCCACATGCTGAAGACAAACTTGAATTGCGTCATGAACTCTCACGAAAAACCACTCCTTCCCGATAAGCTCGACGACGCCAGATCTTGAAAATGTAAGGAGAACGTCTCGGTTTGGATTGGAAATGGCAATCTATATACAAACCAGATGGTTATGAAGAAATCTTTAGTGATTATTTTTGTAAGAGCAATGAAATGATAACTACCTGAATATCACGAAGTTTGTACTCCATATACAAATCTTTCAGAGCCTGGACAGCACTCGAATCTATATAAGTAACAGCTGCGAAGGTAGAGTACACATTGGAAAAATGTTTATGGTGTGTTTGGGAGTGGATTTTAGCAAAACTAGGTTGAATATAAGCAATTTAGTAAGCTTAATGTTAAAGTGATTGATTTGATGCTTGGTTCTACAATCTCGAAAGTGTTTTTAAGTATAAGTGCTTACTTAACAAGCACTTGAGCACAAAGCAATCTACCAGGGTTCTCTCGCAAACCAACTTCAAAAGCACTTAATCATAACTTTCAAACATGATGTTTTTGAATTTGACTGGGGCAGCTTTTGGCCAAAAGCCATCCCTCTTTAATATAACATAGCCTTACATATTCCACACAAAGTATATGTATGACTAGTGAAAATCATTGTCATTTGTATCTAACAATGATTTTCATAAAAACAAGCGATGTTCATTTCGTTTATGTGTATTTTATGAACTCTACAAAAGTGGAAGGATGAACAAACTTACGTGCCATCTCTATAATCACGAAATAAACTCTTTCAACGTCTGGTCCACGACCAGTAAATCGGTCCACTTCAACTTCATATTCACGTAACCTATGAAAAAAATTGCTTTTATCGTATTTGTTTACTTGGGAAAACAAAAACCAAACAAAAAGGTAGGAAGTTCTTGTTGTCAATGTGATTGAAAGAACAAGTACGCCAAACTAATAAGACCATAAGTAGGAGGGAAGCACCTGTCTTTGATGTAACTCGTGTTTGCAAAATAAATTGGTGCATCAATCCGAACAATCACAATTCCATTGTAAGTATATGCCTCAGGATACTGTTGAATATTTCTGTACACAGTGGTGCCAGGAAGACGCCCCAATACAGCTGTAAAAGGAACAAATGAAAGAATTAACATTGAAGTATGAGGATATGATAGCATTGTTTTAGAGAAATATATAAATCATTAGCAAGTAAGTTTGTTAAAAGAAGGTGGTTATAAATAAAGTGAGTTAGAACAAAGTTGCGCAATTATTTAGTTGTTTGTGCTTGAGCTTACGCTGAGGGAGGTTTCCAAGTTCTTTGAATTACTTGGGATACTTTACTGAGTTTTCTTATTCTTCCAAATCTTCAATACAATTTCTATTCCATTCCAATTCTCTGCTCTCATAAGGATCCTTCATAATATTAAAATTACAAGCGTTTGTTCAAATTACAAGCTTTTGTTCCTTCTGAGTATCATGTATCTCAATACCTCATAGAATTTTTGTTTTTTTGTTTAGTTCATTCACACAAGAATGTGCCTCTTTGAACAGCAATATAAGTGAATATATAAGTAGGCCGAGGGCCAAGGAACGAGTATGAAGTAATTAAAAAAAAAACTTGAGCATCACCAATCAGAATGCAGTGATTGAGATAGGAACGATTATGAATCATGAAGTTTAGAAGTTTCCCTCTAATGGAAACTTTTGATTGGTTTGAAAATAGAAAGCATAATGGAAATTCACACCTTGACAAGATATACAAATCAATCTCACAACGTTGATTTCAATAGAGGTGAGACTTAAAGAGTTAAAGGTGGCAATTTACACATATAAGCATTAGAAATTGAATCACTTACCCATATGTGGATTTGCAGATTCGTGAATGACAAAGACCAGTGACACACCCACCTACAATAGGAAATTCACATTAAACCGAATGCTTCTAGTGTTATTCTTTGGAAATAGACAATCGAAGAGTTGAACAATATTAACGGAGACATTAAAAAACATACTTAGCCAAAGCGAGCATGGCTCAGCGGGCATATGTATGTGTTGATGACCAAGAGGTCTGTGGTTCTAATCCCCCCACCCCCAATGTACTCAAAATTAAAAAACATACTTCGATTTTAGTTATAATAATTGCCTAATATGTTCTACTTCTACATTCTCCACAATGAGTTCTTACACTAACGTCAAAAGAAAAAGTTAATATAAATCTCAATGGTAGATTATGTTCAAAAAGGTGTCAAAAGAGTTGAACTACATATGTATTATAGCGGTGGTCTTTTTCTATCAGGGTGTGATGTAGAATCTAGCAGACTCTTGAGGATTCTTTGGGTTCGCCCCCTGAGCATCGTGAAACGATGAAGGAAATTATCCTACATTCATCTTTTTAGGAGAGAAGTCATTGTTATGGTAAGCAAATTTCGTTGTGATTATGTAGAGCAATTTGTTGGAAAAAGAAATACATGTTTCTGAGGGATCTTGGATGAATGTTTGGAGCAATTCCTTTACCATTTCGGGTGTATACTTGAAGATTTTATTGAGTAATTATCCTTTATTTTTACTTGCAAATAGTTGTGACTCCTATGTGTAATAATTTCAATGTTATTTACTTTGTGCTCCCAATGTTTGGCTCTACCAATCTCATTGTAGCCTTCTTTTGTACTCTCTCTTTTTTTCCTTTTTAATGTAAGTTGGTTTTCTTATCAATATAAAGCCAAGATGTATCCTACTTCTTAACTTTAAAAAGGTCAAAACAAGATCATGAATTTGTTCGGGATGAAAGATAAGATAAAACAATTTCCATTATAAATTTGAACACAAAAGGTCAGTAAATAATTATCTAAATTAAACTACTGTATCAGATCAGATTTAAAATACGTACCCCAATTAAGACACCAATCTCAATACCAAGGAACAATGTAGCAATGGCAGTAATAACCCAAAGAAGAAAATCTTTCTTATCTACACGCCACAAGAAAATAGCCTCGTCGTAATCCACCTGAAACAATAAGCATGCAAAGAAAAATGAATAATAGTTGTTGCATGACAAGAGTAAATGCGAGTTCATCTACAATCATAAAAACATGAAGAAGAAAAAAATGTCCCCATAATGGACAAATCTCATTGAAACAAGCAGGGAAATATGTTCCCTTCAATTTTAACTAGCGCATCAAACGATAATTAGTTTTTCGACTCATCCTTGAATCTCCCATTTAAATAAACCAGGAAAGATGATTTGTTGCAATGAGCAGATATGGAGTTCCACACAGAAGTTATCAGTCAAAATCTACTAAAGAACTAACAAGTAATGAACAACAAAACTTAATAGTTTTTTCCTAGTTCCTTTGCTTGAGCAAAATCTATCACCTTCAGCAATATATTAGAAAAATAAAAAATAAAAAATACTCAATATATTGTTAGTTATAAACATGAACAACCATGAGCTTGTGCTTTATTCATGAATTAGCTCATTTATTAGATAAGAAGTACATTTAGTTATCATTTGTTAATATAATCAGAAGATCTAACTAATAAAAAGAATTTACTAGATCAGCAGTGCTTACCAAAGTTATTACAGCAGAGATCACAATGGCAGCTAAAGCACACTAAGTTGACAGAGAACAAATTAGCAAAGTTAGCATCTTTAATAAATAAAATAAAAAATTAAAATTAAAATGCAATGATGGTTTTAAAGAGAAACAGGCAAGTGCAAATAGAATGCAATGGTAGGTATAGTTAAAATGCTTGAATTTAATCTAAGCTAACATCTCTAGCCTTTTCGAGTTTACGGTACAAATAGAATTGGAATCTCAAATTTACTACATTATTTCCTCTACTTTTTCAAAAATAACAATCTATGAATTATGTCCAGTCCGGTAAATGAAGTCCAAGTCCAAAATAGGATATGAAAGAGAGTAATAAGATATAATTTAAATGTCGAAGTCAATTTTAATCTCAAAGTTTAAAGTTTAAAGATGAAAGAGTTCAACATGAAAATAATCACATTTAAGTTTTCTTAGCTCCTATTCAACGTATCAAACACTGATTGCAGCATTAGTATTGAACGCAATGGAACAAACAATATATGGTTAAAGTACAGCCCTGGTTATGTTAATTTCTTTTATAATGCGGAGAATGGAGATATAAACCTGAGGTATGTGCTCAAACAATGGAGTCAAGAACAGAAGGGCACCGCCCATAATGATTCCTGTAACAATCTGAGATAAGCCAGTTTTTGCTCCACTTTCGTGGCTCACAGCTGATCTTGAGAAAGAACCTACAAAAACAATGGAAAAAGTAGTTATACTAGTGATTCGCTAAACAAAGAAATATCATATTATTATAGATTTCTAGCCAATTATGAGTCAATGATTAGCAACTGAATAAGATAAAATATTAAAGATAATTTACCTGTTGTGGGATATACTGAAAAAAATGATCCAACAACATTGGCTACTCCAAGACCAAATAACTGCACAATAAAAGAATATAGAATTCACTTTTTTCAAGGTGAAGTAGCTAGTTTCAAGAGGCGTAAAAATTCTGTAAAGCATTTTCAAAGGACAAAAGCGCATACCTCCTGATTTGAATCTAACTCATACCCGTTCTTGGCTGCTAATGCTTTCGCTATCCCAACAGATTCCTAAGTACAAAAGAGAATGTCCAAAAGACACCACTAAGCATTAAGCATGACTGTAACGTAAGCACCAAAATTAGAGGAATATGAATGACTTCTCCTACCAATATAGCTACTCCTGTGATCAGAAAGGCAGTTGGAATCAACGACTTCACATACTCAAAACTTTTAGGAACAGCAAACTTTGGAAGGCCCTGGGGAATGTCTCCAACCTAAACCAGTACCACTTCTTTAATAAGCATTTATGATTCATTATAGAGTATTCATATTAAGTTTCTAATCCCTTTAAAAGAAAAGGGGGGGGGGGGGGGGGGGGGGGGGGGGGGGGGGGGGGGGTGGAGAAAGAAGCTATAAGACTAACAAATATGTTGAGGGTTAACAGTTATATGTTCATATGGCAAGATAAAGAGCACAATGGCATGAATACAAATCGGTTACATTCCACAATTCAATATTGTTGGTATGAAATTCAAAAATATGTATGAAGTCTTTCACCTAGGCTACCAAGGTCTTCATTTATGCCTTGTTCATAATTAATATACACTGTTGCTAAATAATTCAATATTGTCGGTATGAAATTCAAAAATATGTATGAAGTCTTTCACCTAGGCTACCAAGGTCTTCAGTTATGCCTTGTTCATAATTAACATACACCGTTGCTAAATTTTAGTTTATGGAGCATCGCAAAGGAATTAAAAATGATTCTGGTTTAAAGCATGGTATTATAAGCATCATTTGCATGAAACTGAGTTGAATCTGAATAAAGTAATCAACAGTTCTAGAAATTATCCTAATTTTTTTATTATCAATGCTTACCAAAGAAATGGAAGGTAGATTCAATACTTTCGCCAAAGTTGTGCCCATAACAACGGCTGTAAGGGGACCAGCAACTCTGAGAAAGCGTAAGTGTTTCCTTGTTTTTCCCTAGTCACGAATGCTAAAATCATAAAAAAAATCTAATGATAATTTAATATTCTTAATAAGTAGATAAGATTTCATACCAAATGCTTCATGATTTGAAGTACTGCAAGGATGACGGATCCCATTATGAAAGGTGCCCATAAGAACTATAAATAGATATCTACGTTAGATGGTAAAATCAAGAAAATTGAATACAAATCCTCCAAAAAAAATCATGCAAAGATACTTTATCTACTTCATTTCCCTCATTTGTTCTGTTGTGTATGTTCCAAACTAAATATGCTATTAGGAAGGTTAAAGTGGCACTGCTTACCAAGCAAAGGGATATTTTAAAATTCAGGATTAAAACTTTAAATCAATTTCCAAAATAGGAGTCGATGTAAAGTAATTTAAAGTACATCTTAAGGAAGATAGAGAGAGAGTCAACAGGTGTCAATATGTAGGAACTTCAATTAGGTATTTATAGGAAGTGGGTTGGCTTTGCATGAAAACTTTCTAAAGTCTAAAGCTCCTCTAATATAAATCACCAAAGAAGTATAGTGAACCCGATATAAAATTTAACAAACTTGATGGATATACAAATATATGAAAATCTAAATGAGCATATGTGAGCCTGCTTCAAAGTATCTTTATCCTACATGGCAATTTGCATCTTTGACTCAGGTTGAGAATTTCATCCCTCGTTAAGAACTAATCTATTTCGATACATTATACCAACGATGAAGGAAGAAATGAGTTGTAGCTGGATTGTTGATAGCAAGATGAACGGAGTACTAAATCAACACCAAGTTTACTATGCCACAAGGATGTTTAATACAGGATCGTGCACACATACCCCATCTGCTCCAGCTATTATGCTCTCAATTAGAGGCACGATTTTGCTACTTCTTGAAATATCGTACCCCAGAAAGTATTTCACTTGGGATAATCCAATCACAATGGCAGAAGCTGTAGTAAAGCCAGAGATTACAGAGTGACTGATAAAACGAAGAAGCCATCCAAGCCTGATAAAAGGCAACAAAAAGAGTATATAGTTAGATAAAATAAAAAATCTCGTAGGAGACTGTTTTCCTTCATAACCAAGTCTACAAAAGTATTCTGCATTACATTGGTGTTGGTTAAGGTACTAACTGGCATCGAAGTGAAATATTCATTTTCCAGAAGCAATGTTATAGTTGTATAACAGAGTGACTACATATGATTTAAAAAACAGTTATTGTTCAGTTTAAGAAGTGCTAAACAACGTTGTAAAACAAACTATTAATGTAATAGACGATTAATTATATCAAAAATCTGCATGTTTCAACCATCTAAATTGTCAAAGACCTTTAAATATAGAGATATGATTATGAAATGATAACATTTTACATGAAACAAATATCTCATCAAATGGAAAAGGAGATACCTCAAGAGCCCCATCAAGCATTCCAATATTCCAACCATGAGTGCCAATAATATCGCAAGTTCAGTATATAGTTCCTCAGATGAATTGACAATTCCACCCAAGACATTAGAAACTAGAAGAGAAACCAATGCTACTGGACCAACTGCAAGCTGACGAGAAGAACCAAAAAATGCATAGACGAACAAAGGGAGAAAACCAGAATCTGCTTTGCAATAAAAATTACAGAGTTAGATGAAAACAGGGAATATAAAACTGAGAGCCTTCCAAATCAATGAGCATAAAAACCTTAGCAAAGTGTAAAGGAAGGAAAAACATCAACATCATCAGGACAGTTTATTGCAATTAAGAATTGTTTACTTACAAAGTCCGTATATTGGTTGAAGCCCGGCTAATTTTGCATAAGACATTGCCTGGTAAATCAGAACAAGCAGTCAGGACCATAAAGATGCAAGTAACTTGGAGTCTTAGACAGGTCAAAATCTCCAAGAAAACCTTGATCTTGGATAAGAAAAATTACATTATGCAATAATTAAATTTGAACTTTCTAATCTGCACAACATATAAATTATTTTTATTGCGACAAATCAATTAACTATCTTAGTTTTGACTTGTACTTGTACAGTTCCTAATGTTCATTGTTCACTTTTAACAATCATCAGTTACACTGTAATATGATTGGCAAAATTGATGAAATGATACTTTTAATTGTCAACCAATATCCTTCATATCACCCAATGTAATTGGCTCCAAAATTCATTATGGACATTGAGGAACCCGGCTTGGAGTTACTAATTCTTACCCATAAGAATAAGAAAAATCCAAATCAAAGTGTCCTGAAGCAGAAAACGCTGGGTGTAACTTGTAAGATTTCAACAAGCACTCTGGAGTTGAGTTTTTTCTTTAGAACACCGTACAAAATTTTAGATGGAACCAATTGGGATGCAACGAACAAATTTTCAGTTTCCAAAGGAAGAAAATGAAAAACAAAAACACTCAGCTGGCATAATTGATTTATTATTTGTACTCTCTTCCACCAAAAATTCAACAAAACAAAAACAATCGAACTAGCACTAATAATTTCAGAATCAAACTTCGAGAGAGATAGTAGAATCGAACCTGCGGAACGAGCATGATGCCAATAGTAATCCCGGACAAGAGATCGCTCTGCAAATACTCCTGCCATTTATACGTTCTAATCCAACGAGAGCAAGGCAACAAAAGCTCCATCCAGTGAATCCAAGTCATCCGCTTAACCTTCGCCGTCCATGTCTTCGCAAGAGCGCCAGCATGAAAACCACCGGCCGGCGAGGACGACGTCGTACTAGGATGCTGCAAGGGAATGACCTTGACCGGTCGGCTGGAGGCAGGCATGGCGGAAAGAGCAGAATTAGAGGAAGAAAGACTCGTGGCGCTAGGTGATGCGTAAGTAATCTCCATGCGCGCAAAACCACCGCATGGAATTGCAAAAACTCCGATGAATCTCAATCAGTCGGACTGGAAAACTGGAGGTCGATCGTTCATTGAGGAGTAAGTTTCTCGCCGGAATTGAATGATTTTCCCGGGAAAATTTGTATTTCAATGCTGAAATGGTTGAATGGGATTCGGCGTCGTCCGTCGGAGGGGAGCCTCTCCCTATCTATCATCTGTCAGCAGAGCCCAGAGGAATACTGATGATTTAATACCGGGGACTTTTCAAAATTCTCGTTCGTTTTTTTAGATTTATTAAATTAAATTAATATAAGGTTTTTCCTTTCTTACTTTTTTTTTCTTTTTTTCTTTTTTTAGTTCATTTAATTTAACGATTCGTATTTATGATGACAGCTTAGTTTCAAAATAGTTACTTCCTTTTCAAAATTTCTAATATGGCTCTTATAATTATAATTTTATTTTAATTTTGTTTGTTTATTTTAGTGATGTCTGGATAACATTATATATTAAATATAAAATTTGTGAACATGAATCTAGATGGAATATATGCCTTCGTGAATCGACGAAAACTTTGAAAGGATGTAGCTGGAAGACGTTTCAACTACTCTGCAATATCTATACGAAAGTGAGATGTTCTCTATGGAACCCTAAAAAAAAATGTTTTCGTTGATAAACTAAGCATAGCTCATTGACATTGTGTCTTTAACTAAAAACTCGGAATTCAATCCCCGCATTAATTAAAATATTTTTACAAAAAAAATTAATATATGTCCTCGACTAATAGGGTAGATATTTGAATTCTAATTTTTTTTATTTTTTCTACAAAAATATTTTATTTTTGCCGATAAAATCTAATCTATAGTCTATTTTTCATTCCTTCATACTCACTTGAATTAGAAAAAAAAAAAAATATATATATATATATATATATATGGTAAATACTTATTTTTTAAAAGTTTGTTAATTAAAATCAATATTTTGATTATAAGTTTACATTTCAAAACTTTATTTTTTTCAGTTGAATAGGTAAAATATAATTTTAATCTTGAAGATAGAATGTGACAAATTAAAACAACAATACTATATATATATATAACGGATAATAAATTATAACATTTTTCTTTTTTTCACCACATACATAATTTATTTAATTGACATTTATTTATTTATTTATTTTTCTTAAAGTGGAGGTTTAAATTTCATAGCTAGTTACTAAAAAGTAAAAAAAAAAAAAAAAAAAAAAATCACCACAATTTATAAAGTCCACTCAATTCTGTTACCCATAGTTATAAGCTATTATATTCGTCAGAATAAAATAAAGTACTAAGCATAATGAACAATTAAAATATTGTAAGTTTAAAAAAAAAAAAATTAAAATTAAAATATTGTTGCATCGCTAATAATTATTTGATTCGAAAAATAGATTTAATATAGAAAAATTGTAACAGTCAATTTAGAGTAAACTAATTAAAAATATAATAATTTCTTTTATTTGGTTCGAAAAATAGATTTAATATAGAAAAATTGTAACCGTAAATTTAGAGTAAACTAATTAAAAATATAACATTTTTAAAAAAAATTACGAATATGACAATTTCTATGATTAATAGTATGGTTTATTGCTGATAGTATATCACTCATTCTTTATAGAATTTTGTCAGTGATAGTAACGATCTATCAGTAATAGCCACTGATTTTTTTTTTGACATATTAAAAAATGTTTTAAATTTTGCTAAATTTCTAATTATTTTAGATTTGATTGCTGGTTGAATATTATATTGTAAATTTATAATTAATAAGCTGCTAGTTCTCGGATAAAATGTTTTTTTAATAGTCGTTGATTTAAAATTATTAATTTAAAAATATATATATATATATATTTTGCGTGTTGGGAATTAAGGTTTTTGGTGTATTGGGACAACATGGCGTCCAGATTCAAAAGTGGGAGTTGCGTGGCGATTAATTTCATTTCGTTTTGGACTCTACACGCGGCTGTCTTTTAGGGCGGCGTGTTATCATCTGACTTTTATTTCCTTTTTTTCTATTTCATATTTATTTTATTAATTTTGATACAATAATAAAGTTAAAATATATTTTTGGATTATAATGTTTGAGTATAGTTTCAATTTGTCAGTTTAGTCTCACAAATGATACCTATTGTTATTAGATTGCCAAGTTTTTTTTATAATTAATTAACGTATTCTATTTTATCAATCATATCGTGATTATATTAGATTTTTTTTTTAACAATAATATATGAGTGAGTGAATTCGAACATCTGACATATTGGTGTAAGTCCTACAATTAGACTGCTCAAAATCAGACGAAACACTGTACGGCCATGACTTTTGTTACTCAACTAAATTTTTTCAATAACTTAATACCATAGGATAAAATAAGAGAAATATTATTTTTTATTAATTAAGTATCCTCCAGTTTCCTTTTATACATAAATAATAATAAAGAAAAGTAAATATTTCTCTTAACGGGCTAACAAGAGCATAGTTTAACGGCATGATGTATTGCCTAGTGACCATGATTGTTGTTTGTAACCTCCTCCGACGTCGTCGTCGGCCACCACCAGGGACTTCCGGCTACCGTCGTCGGTCTCTGGCGACCACCTTCGTCCACTACCGTCGATCTGCGATGACCTCCATCAAAACTTCGGCCGATCTTCGGCGACACCTCCGATAATACTTCGGCCAATCTCAGCGACACCTTTGACGACAACCACTCGGCGACCTCCGACAACTAACAACGACCATCACTACTCTTACTCTGTCACCAACCATCGACAATAGTCAATGTGGTCATAGTTTACAAAATATAAATTTAAATTTATTAATTCATATTGTTTATTAAAAGTTGTTTTTTGGTTTTTTTTAGTTCTACAATTGTGGAGTGGGAGATCAAACCTTCAACCTCAACATAAATAATACATGTCAATTATCGTCGAACTATACTCACTCGAGTGTATTTTCTAATTGACAGATATCGTATTTATTAAGTTGTATTATGTTTAGAGGTCCAATGAAAAGTCGTAGAAACAACTACAATGGGTTTTCAAGTACTGAACAAATTATTTAGGGACCAAGTTTACATGAAAATTAAATTGAAACTTTAAAAACCATATTAAAGCTAGACGGATTGGATGATAGTTATTTGAGAATTCCTTTTAAATGTTCATTTTGGAAGGGAAAAAAAAATCTTTTGAAAATGACGAAAACTAAAATTAAAACTTACCTTATAAGGTTTGTGGCTTAGAAATAGTGTTTAGCGGTTAGGATTTGAAGAGATATTTTAGTCAAAAACATCGTTTTAGATTATAGTATTGAGTCATTGTTTAAATAAAATATATATATATTTAGACTTTTTTTAACTGTCAATTAAAATAAACATAAACTCGTTTGAAAGAGTTTGGGATCGAAGGTCACCTAACATGAATGTCGACAACCGTCCTTCCAGACACCTGTTTATTATAGGTTTTGCTTTCTCTCGTACTAAAAAAAAATAATCATTCACACTCTCCCTTTCACCTATTTTTTAGTTTTCATGAATTTTGATATGATAACATTTGTAAAGTATAGATAACCAAACAAAAACAAATAATTGACTTCTTTAAAAAAAAAAAAAAATATCAAAGAGGACTGTTTTTTTAATATTGTAATTTTCAAAACTTTTTATAAAAATATTGCAGATTTCAAACTATTTTTAAAAATATTGGTTTACATAAAAGATAGTATTTTGAAAAAACGATCTCCCCACAGAAGCAAATGTCGTTTTTTGAAAAGACGATTTTGTTGCAAAGATAGTTTTTTCAAAAGACGATCTTCTTTCGGACCCATACAGGTGGTATTTTCAAAAGACGATCTCCATCCACGGGCTTTTTGCATATTATTTTTATCGTCTTATGTGTTTTGAGAATTACAATCCTCCCCTCCTCTCTCTCTAGATTTAGGTGTTTTTTTTTTTTTTTTTGGCAACCATATTTTAGTTAATGCGGGGCACAAACTTATGTCAATTGAACTATATCGATTTGATATTAAGTGATTTATTTTAAATCAAAACATAGATACTTAAATGGTTTTTTAATTAAGTGGTAAGATGAATTAACATTAGAAAAATCGCCAAAAATTCTAGTTTTAAAAATCACGTCACACCTGCAATAAACTATATATTAAAATGAAAAATGAAGAAATATGGAGTCCCAAACATGAAAAAAGTATTGGAGATTTCATTGTCAAATCATATACTTGGTCTGAAATTAAAGTAAGATTCGACCTATTAAAATCAACAAAAATAAAATAATACAAAAAACAAAACAAGGATGCCACTAACCTAAGCCTTTCTTCTTCATAAAAAAGTGGGAAAATTTGACTGACAAAACTAGAAGATCCACGGTTGTGGGACTATACACGTGTCCCAAGTGGATAGGTGGTGGAAGGTGGGGTTGGCAAAAAGTTAAAAACAAGTATAGGCCCAAAAATGTTATATTTATTTATTAAAGAGAGAGACTTCAATTTATGAAAATTACACTTTTGGCTTCAAAATATTAGACATAGTTAGGGGTGTGTTTGAGAATTGCCCGCTATCGTCGTTGTTTTCGAAGATATTGCGTGAAAATAAATATCGTTGAATCGTAAATTTGAATATATCTCAATTTAATTGATATTAGTTTACGTCCATACAAGTCATATATTCGAGTGAAATTGTCAATTTAGAGTAAAATAATTAAAAATATATCATTTTTTTTTAAAGTGCGGATATGAAAATTTCTATCGCGGATAGAAATCTATTGCTGATCACCTCAGTTTTTTTATAGAATTTTATCAATAGTAGTCTATCAGTGATAGTTATATATCAACGATAGAGTCTAGTGATAGTTACTGATTTTTTTTCCATATTTGCAAAATGTTTTAAATTTGGCTAAATTTGCAATTATTTTAGGCTTGATTGTTGTTTGTGCAACCAATCCTATATTATGAATGTCTTTTTTGGTTAATTGGAATGTAATATATATTTTAAAACATGTTTTAAATTTATTAATGTAAACTCGTATATAATTACATTTTATTTGCAATAGTTATTAATGTAAACTCGAACATAATTACATTTAATGGCCAGTCAACCTCATCAAATAGTCTAGGGGCAAAGAATGACTAAGTCTTGTTAAAGATCAAAATTGGTGGGATTAACTACTCAACCTGAATTCACCAATCATTTTTTGGGATTGAATGTGTATGATACAATTTTGAAATTTGTACTTATCAAATATAGATATATTTTTTATTAAAAAATAATTAAAAAATTAATCGATAATTTGTTGTGAATAAATAAAAACAACTAAATGTTGTCATTTAAAACCTAGTTATGCATACGTGCATGTATATATTAAAAAACATGTATTACATTACATCACACCGTTGAGTTATGTTTTTATTGGCGTTATTAAAACATTTATACTTTTACTTAATATAAAAGTTAATAAATTTGAATCATTCTATCCACCAAGTAATATTAGAAAATAAAAGGTTAATTTGGAAATAATTTTAAATTTAAATGAAATATTAAAAAAAAAAGATATATATATATATATATATAGCAATCTCCTGGAAATAGGAAACTGGGCCAGGCACCTTATACGAAGCCCAAAGTAGGGTGGGCATTTGGTTGATGAAAGTCCATTACACTATGATGGATTTCGCCTCGAGAAAGCCCACTGATATTATCCAGGCCCAAATTAGTGGAACGGCAAAAAGTGTACTCTGAAAGTGTTAGATTTTATGTTTTTTTTTAAAAAAAAAACGTAGGATACAAATTTAAACTTTCAACCTAATGAATGAGTGTGATTAAATTTTGTTTGGTTGTTTAAAGAGATAAAATGTTGGAAGTTGCAAAAAAAAAAAAAAAACATATATATATACTCCCTTAAGAAATGGTAGTATAAAAAAACGACACCATATCAAGAACATAGTTTAATTGATATAAAGTTGTTGTGCTATTGACTAAGAGGTTAGGGGTTGAATTCCCCCACGTTAATTAAATATTGAAAAAAAAAAATTAGTCATATCTTTTCGTGGTCCATTTCATATATATCACATTTCAATTAAAATATCAAAATTTTAATAAAATTAATTCTATATTCATGTTTGTTCAACTATTTCATTTTATATATTTAGACAATTTTTCCTTTCTTCAATTAAATATATAGTTAGTATTATTTTTGTTCAGATAAACTAATTATGTTGTTTCAACCAATCCTACAATATTTATATTGAATCATCCTGAAAATAAATATATATACCATTGTTTTGGTGGGAGAATCAAACTTGTGACATTTTAGTCACTAAATCATTATAACGATTGAGTTATGCTCATGATTTTTTTTTTTTACAACTTTATGTCAATTGAGCTATATTCGGTTCGTGAATTGTTTTTTTAGTTTGTCACTTTCAAATATGAACGAATTTTAATAACCAATACATACAAACTACTTTGTAAAAAAAAATTACATACGCACTATGACATGAAAAAGAATGACATGTCAAATATACTTTTAACTAGTTGATGCTTTGGTCAACAATGGGTATTTTTATTTAAAAAATAAAAAAGGTAAATTCCAATATATGTAAAAACATGGGTAATGTGATAAATGGTTGAGAGAGTGGTCATGAAAGACATTGAGACTATTAAAACCCTTCTAGAGGGAACGTGTACAATCTTTGATGACCGCTTACTTAAGGATTTTTTACAAATTTTCTTAGCCGGATCAAACGGTTGTCCCGCAAAATTAGACGAGGAACGCGTAGCTGATCCGGATACCGACGGATAAAAAATAAAAATAAAGGTGTGAACATGTGCCACCGCTATATATTTAAGTAAAAAATGATTATTTTATCGATAGATACTGTGTCGGATCATTAAAAGTTGACCTAGTGGTCTTGAAAGGTATTGAGACTATTAATGCCCTTAGAATGAGTTCAAGATCGAGAATTAATTTATTTTCTTGATACCAAAATGTTGTAGAGTAAAAAAAAATGAATCAAGTAAGTTATTTTGAAAAGTTAGGAACTAAAATAAATGTTTTCAAGTTAGTTTTTGTAAATTAAAAAAATTAGAATAAACATTTTAAAAGCAATTTCAAAGTCCAGGGACTGTAATGAAATAACTTTAAAACGTGAGGGTAAAAGTGAGATTTAATCATAATTATTTTTCGTGAGTATATATATTAATCTCCAAAACCCTAATATATAAGCAGCATCGTCTTCTCCCTTTCGGAAACCTAGCCTTCCCGATAGCAGCTGTTCGTCTGGTAAGATCTCTTATCTTCTTCGCTTCTCCTCAAATTCAATGGCTGAATAGTTTTTCTTCTTCTTCTTCTTTTTATAATTAGGGTTAAGGTTAGGGTTTGCAGGCGATGCCATTAGTTAGATTCGTACGCATAGGCTGAGATTTCATTCGTTTTTCGTTTGGTAATTTGTTGATAGTTTGCTACTTCACTGACGTCTTTGTCGGGTTTTTCTATCATCAACAGGTCGGAGTAACGATTAGGTAGAGGGTTCTGCAATGGCACCAAAAGGTAAGTTTTTCAATTTCTACCTTCAACTGTTCTTCATTACTTTTATTTATAAAATAACATGTGTGCATTTATAGTTGTTTGAAACAAATAGAGTAAAATAAATTATGGGAAGCAGATTTATTAGCAAGAACAAAATTATAAGATCTGAATAATCTGTTTAGTGTTCAGTCAGCCGATTTTATAACTTCATATAATCGAACGAAATGTTTGATAGAATCTCTCAGCTTCAATTTGATGTTGCCAAGTGTCGAAAATAAAAATATTTAGTTTGGTGTAAGAATTTGTGTAAGATGGGCGTTTTACTATCAATAATATATTGAGTTTTATGGATGTGCAACTTTGCCTATCTTGACGTTGTCGGGCTCTGATATTTTTTGAATTCTGAAAAGGTGTTGTTTTCTAACATTGGGGTTGCATAATAATGATAATCAGTCTTGTACTTGTATTTCTGTTGTGTATCAATTTTCTGTATCATATCATATGCAACAAAGACTGAATGCATAATCTTGGATACTTGATCAGTTTTAAGTGATTAAAACTAATTAGCCTTGATACTTTTCTTTTCCCTCAGCTGACATCACCAAAAAGGCCGACCCTAAGGCTCAAGCCTTAAAAGCTGCCAAGGCAGTGAAATCAGGTCCAACATTCAAGAAGAAAGCGAAGAAAATCAGGACTTCTGTCACATTTCACCGTCCAAAGACCTTGAAGAAGGATAGAAATCCCAAGTATCCACGCATCAGTGCTACACCAAGGAACAAGTTGGACCATTATCAGATTCTGAAATATCCTTTGACTACTGAGTCTGCAATGAAAAAGATCGAGGACAATAATACTTTGGTTTTCATCGTGGACATTCGTGCTGATAAGAAAAAGATCAAGGATGCCGTGAAAAAGATGTATGACATCCAGACCAAGAAAGTGAACACGTTGATCAGGTAATCTTTAATCAAGCATTCGTATACTTTATTCTTAGAATATTGAGTTGGGCTGTTCTCAGAAGTGATCTCAATCTTAAATATTAGACAGTCTTATATTATATTTCATATCTCTGTTAGTCAAATATCAATAAAAACAAGCACCATGGTGATGATTGTATAATGTTAGTCTACTTTATGCTTATATAATGCGGCATCTGATAACTTGTTTTATTCAACAATTGCAGGCCTGATGGAACGAAGAAGGCGTATGTTAGGTTGACTCCTGATTATGATGCTTTGGATGTTGCAAACAAGATCGGAATCATCTAAGTTATTAGCATTTATTAGCATTCGTTTTTGTTTTGAGAAAATTGATTCTCTTTTGGCAATGACAATTTTGATTTATGGAATGACCTCTATTTACTCTAGCAAATTAGTAAGTTTTTGTCATTTAGCTGCTGCAATGTTTGTTGACTTGAATTGGGTTTGTGCTTGAATTGTTTAAGTAGTGTCTGCATTTCTTCAGCTTAACCATTATACTCCTTCCTACTTGCAATCTTAAGACTGATTTCTTGTTATCTTTGTTGCATCGAACCTGGTTATTTAATAATTTTTAAACCCAACTTTTCTGGATTTATGTGTAAGATTCATAACCATAAATTTTAGTTCCTTTTTGAGTTTTGGGTAAGTAATAATTTCATCAATTTACATTCTGTAGGTAGAGATAAATAGAAATCAATGTGCTTATGTAAGTTTGAGGTATCAATGAAAATATGTAAGATAATTAAATAAAATCATTGATTTTTCCATATTGTTAATTAATAGAAATAGAAGAGATTAAGAATGTATATATGACTGTTCACAAATGAAACCTTTTGATGTTACATATACATCGGACGATACAAGGCGTTGCAATCCCTCTACTAAACTCACTCTTCGATCTAAAGAACAAGAGATAATCAAAATGGCGTTGAAATAATGATAAATTTGTCCATCAAACGTTTGAAATTGTGAAGGAATCAACCACTGTGTGCAATTTATCTTTCACTTTCTCCCACCTCCTCTCATTTGCTCCGGTTGTCAATGTGTAGAATTTTCCTGCCATTCAAGAATTAAGGAGCTTTATTACAAATTTGTGGGTTTGATGGTAAAACCAAAACATTCAATTGGTTTTGAATGATCTTTGGAGTAATTGCCAAAAATAACAATGTTTTATGTCCAATTTTCAATACAAGGTTTATAAAAAAAATTACTTTTATCCTTTCCCGGTGCCACTCCCGGACAGGATTGAGGTCGATATCAGAAGGGAAAAAAAAAATCATTTTTGACCTTTCCTCGGTGCCAATCTCAGCTAGGATTGGGACCGAGATTAAATCCCGATCTCAATCTTGACCGGGATTGGCACCGGGATTTAAAAAAAACAGTGCTTCTCATGAAATTTGGAACAAAAAAAAACGTTCTTGTTGGCAATTAGTCCGTTTGGAGTGATTTTGAAAGTGACAAAAGTGATTTTAACGATTTCAAAATCACTCTCAAGTCTTAACCATGCCCTAAAATCAAGTTCGTTCTTTCTCTCAAAATTATGAGTTTATAATACCATTATTATTTTTTTTGGTTTTTTTAGTTCTAATACCATCAATTTTCTAGGGATTTTAGAAACAATTTTGAAACAAAAAACAAAACTATTCTGTTTTTTTTTGTTAGGCAGGCCCTCGAATACTGGGATAGATCAGCAAGATAAACTTGGGAGAAAGATTACCCAAACAACAGTAAAATAAGACTAGTGAAGTTCCCTACCATTGGCAACAGCAATTGTGCTAAGAGCATGGCGAGTGTAGTTTGGAGCTTCAGCTACAAACTCAAATGTGTAGTATGCTTTTCCATCAACATTATGCTGCATCATTCAAAGACAAAACCAATGAGTACATAGGGATATGGTGAAACCTTAATGTTTTGGGGTAGCAAAGATGCTTGTAACTGATATTTTGAACTGAAGCTAGAAAAATTGTAGTCAGACAAATTTGTCCTCCTCCAAAAACTTGTAGGAGGCCCATGCAAAAGACAGATTTTAGTTAATAAAAAGTCATATGAGATGTAACATTGTAACAAAGCCATAAACTAAAACAACTTGGGACACTTTCTCACATGGACAAACTTTTGAACATCAACTTAAGTAAATAAGTAACTTCTTGGTTGTTATCTCTTTGTCTATCAGACCAACCTTCAAAAGGAGAGCTATATTGAAGTAACAACTTTTAAAACGTAGTTTAGGGAATATTTTCTACAACAAAGTGAAAGTAAGATGGGCAAGAAGAAGTGACAAGCGACCTAATTGGAGTCTGGATCTATCATCAATATTTGTGAGTAAAGGGGGTGAACTGATGGACTTATAAGTCGTTCACTTCAAATTAAGAGTATGTTTGAAATGATTTTCTAAGTGCTTAAAAAAGTGTTAAAGTCATTCCAAACCGACCCTGTATTAGCCTAATTAGTTTTACGTTTGGATGTATTTTTAATTTTAGAAAATTGATTTACAATTTCACAATGATGTCAAGGACTATTGCAGAAGAATATTGCAAAAACCTTCCACCATAGTGTTGAGTGTTGAGTGATGCTTGTGCATCAGTATTTAATGGTAAGTTCATTGACAGCAACTACTTATTTCACTCCCAAGCAACTAGTATGATAAAACCTCAGATGATAGTATTGATGGTCAAACCTCCGTCGCTTCAATTAACTTTGTTTTTTGATTAGGAGGAGCTAGAACCTTCTTTATCAAAGTTTCTGCAACCTGAATCATAAGATATTCGCCAAAGTTACCAAAGATTTACAATTACTAACATATCGCATTATTCTAAATCATTTTATTGCTAACCTGTTGAGGGGGCCCAAAATCTCGAATATCTTCTTTGCTGGTTGGAAACAAATTGACACTGACATTTTCTAATGGTTCAATTACATCTTTGAATACCTTGTCTTGACCATCAATGACGACTTCCTGCTCACTCCTCGAGTGAAAAAAGACTTTGAAATGTGCATCTTGTGCCATGTAGTTAAATTTAAAGTGGATTGTGTGTGCAGAAGTAAGGGAGTGGAGGAAAAAAAAACTGAGCAATTAGTGTACCTGCCACCCAAATGGATAGACAAATGTGTAGCCGTCTTTCTTGTCTGTAACTGATAGAAACCCTTTCTTTGTTTCTGCAGCAACTGAGCAATATCAAGCGGGCACTCTTAGGATATCATCACCCTTCATTTTGGAAGAAATAAATACAGTGCACGCTAGAGGTGCTAATTCGAGAATTAAACTTCTTGAAGAGAAGTAACGAAAATGAAAGAGAAATGTAAGATATCGGTAAGTAATAGGAGTGATAAATCTTACATGACATGGAATTCATGTCTGCTAAAGAAATCCAAGAAATAAAGGCACTGCCAGCTAGCAGCTGGCGTCTCCCGAGTCTATCTGCCAAAAAACAGAGCAACTATTGAACAATGAAATTCTTTAATATGGTTTCTAGAGCTGATAAGAATGGAGTGAGACCATCCACAGACAGAGATATAAAAGAAGTATAAAAAATGCATGAATTGTGATAAAATTATACAAGTCAGAAAATGCCATTCAAGTGATATAAGTGTTGAAGAAACGGTACATGGTAAGCTAGCCAAGAAGACAATCCATAATAACCCGCCATGACTGAGGCTTCAGCCTGAGGTAATTTTCCTTGAAGCAGAATGCTTTTCCACGCATGGAACAATCTTCATCCTTGACAAAATGGGAATATGAGATTAAAATCTCTAGCATGACTTCCATCATTCGCTTCCACGTTCTTGGAGTCGAGGTCGATGTGCTTTGATACTACCCAATTAACTTATTCTCACATTAGTTTGAACTAATGTCTCTTCTAAAACAATAATTCAACCTAGTCGAGATTAGTTTCCTATCCATCGCCAGTTCACATTATGAGTTTCTGGTCATGAAAAGGAGAATACTGATATTCAACCCCTTGGTTCACACAACAAAATTAATATGGTGCATTAATCATGTAATTAATATTGTATCTAGAGCAACATGCATCCCTATTTGTCGTAACCCATCAAGTTAAGCTTTTGGGTTGACGGATGATTTAACAAAAATAAATACCATGTTACCTACAAATTAGGGCGAAACTATATCTTTTAAGAAGAATTGTTTCAATCTCCTTTTCATTTACTAGTTTGCTATGTGAATTCTTTCTATTACTTCAAATTTCTAACAGATGATTAACAGTTATAAAACCTTCTACACTCTCAATCAATACTTAACACAGTCACTGCCAAGCACATTCAATAAATTCGAAAACCCAAATGCCAGTTCAATCAAATACTCAAATTCAACAGACGCCTGAATTTCCATCTCAATTTACTTAAACTGACCTTCGGAACTGCACGCAAGGCCATTAATGGAAGATCCGTGGGCTTGCTCAGCCCTGACGAGAAAGGAAATCCCTGCTCTGCAGCAGACAAATCTTCCATGGAGTTTCTGCGAGCGAAAAAAACAGTAGCGATCGTTAACCAGAACAGGGAACGGGGAGAAAGGAGAAACCAAAATTGGAATGATTTTGAAGGAATTAAGAACCTGGGGAAGAGAATTGACGAAGAGAGACTTCTGGACAGAGGGTGAGCAATGCAGAGAAGCCATTGGAGATCGTTTGGTTGTGGAGAGTGTGCGCTTCGTTAATGTGAGAATTGAGATGATGACCTTATCTTTTGGTTATTTCCTATCCGTTGCGTTCGCGGGTTCGCTCAGCCACATTTCTTGCGTCGGTCCCTCACCCGTTTTTTTCTCTCTTTTTCTTCCATTTATACATTTCTAAATAATTGTTCTTGTCTTTTAAATTTGACTAATAATTCAAAATATTTGTCACACACATATGAAATATTTGTCACACACATGAAATTCACTGATATACTTCTATTAGTGATAACTATTATCACTCATAGACTATTATCACTGACAAAAATCTATAAAAAGTTGAGGTATCAGCGATAGACTATCAGCCATATCAGCGATAGAAATTATCATATCCGCAAATTTTTTAAAAACATGTTATATTTTTAATTATCTTATTCTAAATTGACATCTGTTACAATTTCTCAAGAAAATAAGTATAATTTTCAAAAGTAAAATAAAAAATTAAATTCCCGTATAATAATTATTTAATTTTTTATTTTATTTTAAAAAAAAACAAATAAAAACTATTTTCATCACCTATCAATTTATTGGTTTTGTTATTTACTTTCTATGAATATAAAAATAAAATAAAATGAAGTTTTGAAAACTATGAAAAAAAAGTCTTTAAAAATTTGATATTTTTTTTTTTAAATTTGATTAAGAATTCAAATATTTTTTAAAAAATATGATGAAACACATTGTGAATAAATTAAGACAAGACGCCAAAGCGAGCATGACACACATATGTATGTGTTGACAACCAACAGGTCTGTGATTCGAATCCCCCACCCAAGTTACTCTCAGTTTGACCCACGAACTTGTTGAACTTTGGGTAAACAATATTAAACTTCAACCATAGTTACTTCTACGTAATATTTAACACAATATTGTACGACTCTTTTTTTTATTTAAAAACTATTCAAATAAAATGAATAATTAATGTGAGTGATATTGAAAAGAAATGTGAAGTATTGTAACTATTCAAATAAAATGAATAATTAATGTGAGTGATATTGAAAAAAAATGTGAAGCATTGTGGTTAGAGTCTATCGTTATATATGACTATAACAAATTCGATGTGCAATTAACTTATTTTTTTTTTAAATATTTAAAAGTGAGCATAAATCAATCAAGAATAATTAAGGTTGGTGCACAAATAAAAATCAAGCCCAAAATAATTGAAAATTTAGCAAAGTTTAAAACCTTTTGCAAATATGGCAAAGAATCAGTGGCTATCACTGATAGACTTTAGGACTATTACTGATACACTATTATCTGACAAAATTCTATAAAAAATACTACTATCAGCATATACTTCTATCAGCGATAGACCATACTATCAGCGATATAAATTGTCATATCCGCAATTTTTTTTTTAAAAAATGCTATATTTTTAATTATTTTACCTTAAATTGACATCGGTTACAATTTTTAAATAATTAATTGTATTTACTCATAAAAAACTATTGATTTAAAAATAGAAAGACACAAAATTATTTATGAGAAATTGTAATAGATGTCAATTTAAAATAAAATAATTAAAAATATGAGATGTTTTTAAAAATTTTGCGGATATGACAATTTCTATCGCTGATATCTTATGGCTCAGAAGTCTATCGCTGAGTTTTTTTTTTTTGTAGATTTTTGTTACTGATAGAAGTCAATCAGTGATATGATAAAGTCTATCACTCATACAAACAATTTTTTTTGCCATATTTGTAAAACATTTTAAAATTTGCTAAATTTGCAATTAGTTTGGGCCTGATTGTTATTTGTGCAATCGACCCATTATTTATTAGATAAACTTGTAATTTATGTTATAAAAAAAAAAAAAAAAAGTGGAAATTGGAAATTGGAGGTTCCCACATCGGGGAGGCGCGAAGAATAGAGAAGGGAATCGGTGTATAAAAAGGAAGTTGATGGAATTGAAAAAATTGCCTTAAACTAATGAGTAAGGAAAACAAAGTGGCCGGGGGGATCCGGCCGCAGCGCTTCTAAAATCGTTATGCGCATCTAATTTGTGGAGGGGTTAAAGGCTGACCGATTGTTGACGCTGCTTACTTCGCAGAACTCTTTCGTGTTGGCCTCCCAATTCAACCCACCCCCCAATTCCTCAGTTCAATTCTTTTTCTGCTTTCGATTCTCAATTTTATTATCTATATGATGAACCCTATTGACGATTCTGAATTCGAATTCTCTTTTGTAGGCGTTGTTCGTGAAATTTACATCAAGATTCAACTGCTTTCGAGTAATCACTGTAAGTGGTTTTTGTTTTTATTGGTTGGTTTTTGAGAATTAAGCTTAATTCCACATTTTGAGTTGTTTTGTTTTGTCAATCTTTCTTTTACAAGTGTTTTTGTAATCTTTGATTAAGAATGATAAAACCCATTGTAAAAAATGGTAGGAAAACTAACACACTTTTCAAAAATAAAAAAACCAAATGGTTTATCGTTTGAAGTTTTAACATCCTCTCTCAAAGATCACTTGAATATTCAACTCCAAAGTGTGGTATAAGATTGTTTACTCATGGGCACAATATTGGAATTCATGTTTTTTCTTGTTTGATAACTACTTGTTTTCTGTTTTTTTGGTTGGTTTTTGAGAATTAAGCTTAATTCCACTTTTGAGTTGATTTGTTTTGTTTTGTTTTGTCAATCTTTCTTTTACAAGTGTTTTTGTAATCTTTGATTAAGAATGATAAAACCCATTGTAAAAAATGGTTGGAAAACAAACACACTTTTCAAAAATAAAAAACGTTTATCGTTTGAAGTTTTAACATCCTCCCTCAAAGATCACTTGAATATTCAACTCCTAAGTGTGGTATAAGATTGTTTATTGTTCTGTCAGCGTGTAGGACAATTCATCTTACTGGAAGTTTGGAAGAAAATGAAGTAGGAAACAAACTGGAAATTATCAATGCTTAAATGTCCAAAGACAGTTTGTCCTGGGAACATGCTGTGAATTTCTGGTATCAATCTATGAGCTATCGTGCTAAATGATTGAATGTTCTTTTTAAGAACTCGAATTTGAAACTTTATGAGCATGTTCTAGTCTAACTATTCCAAGTACTTTTCCAATGAATGTGATCTTTCTATACAGTAGACTCAAGAATGAAATTTTGGAAACAAGAATTTCTCATTTGGGTTGCTAAAAAGGACAAAGAAGAAGAAGAAGAAATGAATATGAGTTATTGGAGTTGGGTCAATTGTGCAGGAGAAGTTGAATTCTAACCTACTAAGGATTGAGGGAATTGAACTTCGTTTAGGTTAAAAATTTAAATGAACAAAGAGCATTTTAGGTAGAGAAGGATAGAAAAAAAAGCCTTGTGAAGAAAAAGTTACAGAATATTCAAAGTCAATGCAAGAGTGTGGGCAATGTTCTATCGAAAGCTTTTAAACAACACTTTCAGGATGAGTTGGTAACGAAATAGGCCCGATCGAAATGACTTTCTAAGTGCTTAAATAATGTTTCTAATTGCAAAAAAAGGGGTTTTAAACGGTTAGAAAGTCAATGGCTTCTCAAGTGCTTAAGGTCACTTTGTGAGCATGGCATTCTCAAGTGCTTAAGGTCACTTTGTGAGCATGGCATTCTCAAGAAAGGGAAGGTAGAGGGTCATGTTATTAGGTTATATTGGCTAGTTTAATATCTATATATATATTTTTTACTTCACTTAGGATATGCTTGTTTGTTAGTGATTTTGAAATGGTTCAAATCACTTTTGTAATATTCAAAATCACTCAAAAACATGCATTTAATCACCAAAATCATTATAATGTTTCGTTTTACACTTTTAAACACGATTTACGTACCATCAAATGTGATTTTGAATGATTAAATGCATCTTTTGGAGTGATTTTGAATATGACAAAAGTGATTTTAGCCATTTTGTAATCACTTTCAAATATGTCCTTAGATTTTTATGTGCAAGGAAGACTTATGTGAAAGGAAAGTCTTCAAAATGTTAAGTTCCTATTTGTTTATGCTTAGAGAACTGTTAAATCTGGATCTTTTGTTTTAATGGTTTTCCTTTTCTTCTTCAAACACAAGTAGATTTTCTTAGGAAAATACAAGGGTGAGAATTTTAAAAGAAAGTTGGAAGACCTTTTTTTTCTAGCTAATATTTGAATTCAAATCTGCTAACAATTGATCCACAGGAGGGCCAAGTTTCCCGGAGTAGAGAGTTTTATTTTATTTTATTTTATTTGAGTTTATGCATGTATTGTTTCCTTTAAAACAGGTGCAAGTGTTTCTTTTTAGGCAAATACAAGGAGAATTATGTCTTAAAGAAAACTTGGAAGATCATTTCTTCTTCAACAATGTAGGCTTCTTCTCTAGTATCGTGGTCTATTCTGTAATATATATATATATATTTAGTACAACAAATGTGGGGATCGGAGATCGAGCCTCCGACCTCAAGAGTAGGAGTATATGTCATTTACGGCTGATCTATGCTCATATTTTTCTTTTTACGATGTTGACAATACTATTTTTTAATTTGGTGGTCAGGAAATGGGGACCGTTTTCTGCAGTCCCCAAAGTTATAAGGTTTTTAGTTATTCTATTTACTTGATCAACTATTGCTTCAATTGCTATGGAATCAAAATTCCCCTGTTATTTTTTGCTGTAAATTTTGTTGTTTTGTTTTTGTTTTTGTTTTTGTTCTTGTTTTTGTTTCTATTCAAATGTATTCTAAGGCTTGCAAGTGCAATGATTCTTAGTTCCTTGGTTCAAAACTCAATATTTGCATTGGATTTCTAGTTAATCTCTGTGCTATATATATATATATATATATTTTCATTTTCAAGGTTATTTCTTTCTCTGGCTTTCTATCACTTTTAGACTTTGGAAGACTTGCATCAAGAACTTAAATTTATGATATTAAGACAGCTTTTTTTTATAGTTATTTCTATGGGTGTTCTAGTATCAATGAATTTCTGGAAATTCTCAGAGATGATTTGAGTTAATTGGTTAATCAAACAGCATGCTCAAAACTATGAATTGAGTTAATTTGGAGTTTGATTAGAATTAGAACTTATGCAAGTTTGAAGTTCATTGCAGATTTCCAGCTTCGAAATCTGATTTTTGATTATAAGTTTAAGATTTTTGTATTCTTTCCAAAGAATGAAAATACTTAGGACTAGGATATAAGAAGGAAACAAATAGTAGCAGCAAAAAGAATAATCTCATTTGAATTCTTGGATTGAAAGTTTAAAAATTTAAGGTAAGCAAGTTGTTATTGTCCAAAACAATTCCATAAATTTAAGCATAGCTCATATCATTGACCAAAAATTTTAAAGTTCAAATTCTCACATGTTATTGAACTAAAAGAAGAATCCATAAATTGCATTTATATAAGAGCAAAAGACTCTTTATGCACAAATTTAATTTAATTTCATCAATTTACACAACTATAGCCAACATGAGCATAGTTCAACCGACATAATGTATGAACTATGAGTAAAAAGTCTCAAGTTCGAATCCCCTCCCTACATGTTGTAAAAAAAAAATAAAAAAAAAAATTACACAACTTTAAAATTCATCAAAGCTACTTCAATGATAAAACCTTGGAGGGTTTGATTGTTTTGTATTTTTTTAGTGAAGGATATTGTTGATCAAATTTCTTGTATTCATACTCTTCAATAGAATGTGATAGGCAAAGAGAACAATAGGCATCTTAAGAAGAGGTTGGGTTCATTGTGTTTTGCACCAATGCCTCCAAACTATTTTGGGGAAATGACAACTTTCTTTGCTAAAAGAATGCCTTCTGCCAAACCGAACATAGCTCAATTGGCATAAAATTGAACCTGTGACTAGGTCATGGGTTCATTGCCTTCTTAGTCTGGTAAATGCACAAACAACTAAAAATGGTACGAGGTGCTACATTTGTCTCAACCATTGTGTAGCACGCATGTTAGAAAGTTTTTGGATAATCGAAAAGAGAGAGACATAAAAATGTATAATTATTACACCGCAATTTTAAAAGTTGATAGAGAAAAATGAGTTTTTAGTTCATTCGTGTAGGATCACTGCCTTTTGTTTAACCATTGTGGTAGGTATGTTATTTCAGACATAACTTGTGAGTATTATTATGAATTTATGACTTAACATTATCTTTACCTTCATTTTGCTTATCATAAAAAGTTTGAGTAATGCTCCATGTTTAACATCTAGTAACTACAAGGGTTTGCACTTGTACTCGTTGTGAGACTTAACCTAATATCTTAGTGGGACGTGTGTTGATGACAGCTGTGCTTTTGCATTATTTATTTGACGTTCTCGAAAGTACTCCTCTTTATTAAGAGGGTTCACCACATGCCAAGCTCTAGTAAGATTTCTTGTCTCGTCGATTATATCAAATGCACCAATGCTTGTGGGGTCCGTTAATTGTAGGACTTGTCAATTCTTTTTCTTTTTTCATAAAGGCTTGTCGATTCTATTTTCTAACGAATCTCATTATACTCCAAATTTATTTTCTCTTCCACAAATAATTTCACACATTTTTTTATTTTTTCAATTTTTTTGTACTACCAAAAAAAAGGATAAAGAAAAAAAGAGTTATAAATTTGTTTAAGTCCCACGTGCCTCGACAAATTCGTACAAGAGAAGGAAAAAAATGTTGTTTAAAAAATACTTTTATTCGTTCAAAAGTTGCAATATCCTTGACATTTCATAAACGTTTCAAAACTACGTTTGAGATATGAAATTCGTTAAAATGTTGGAAAAGTCACCACCACACTCATTTTTACTCCAATGATAGTTTTGAAACGTTTATAAAAAATGGATGTTAATATTGCTACTTTTTGAAATAATAAGAGTGATTTTGAAATAAATTAGAAAGTTGGTGGATATATATTTTTTTTTTTTATAATTTAGCAAAATAAAATAAAATAAAATAAAAAAATAGTTTACCAAAAAACCCGCCTACACCTTGAATGAGAAACATGCCTAAGGGAAGCAAACTAAATTGTTCCGTTGGTGAAGGTTGTCAAATGAGCGCTGCTACTTGCAGAGAATGGATGATCCAAATCCAAATCCTGAAAATTCCAAGGGGCGATTCGATTCGAAGCCCTACCAGAACGATCTCATTGTCTTCTTTCTATCAGTATGTTTGTGCAAATCGAACTCATAGTTTCATCTTTTACCTCTCATGTTGTGTTTCTGATCACCTCCGATATTTTTACAGTGATCTTATTGGGAATCCAGCGGAATCGAGCTTTCGAAGACAGTTTCCTCTCATTGCATGCAATCTTTCTCTGATGGAGGCACCGTAGATTCTCGAAAATGACCTAACTGTCTTCATTGGCAATTGTTTATTGGAAATCCAACTCTCAAGGTTAAGTAATTTTCTTGTGGTTGTTGGTTTTGAAAGCTTGGATTGCATTTGAATTGTTAGAGCTATGATTTGGAAAATCCTCGATTACTTGCGTTTTTTCACAAGTGAATGTATTGTTATAGTTATAGATGAGTTTTTGTTCTGCTTTTTTTACTCGTCATAGCTTATAATTAAGAGAATGTTTGAAACTAATGGGTTGGTCTAGTGGTCAATAAGTGGTCAATAAGGACCTTGAAAATAATAAAGGTCTTATAGTAATGAATATTGAGTTCAAACCATGGTGGCCAACCTATCTAGGACTTATTATCCTACGAGTTTCTTTGGCAACTAAATGTAGTTGGGTTGGTCTAGTGGTTGTCTCGTGAGATTAGTCGAGGTGTGTGCAAGCTGACCTGCGAGTTTCCCTGGTGACAAAATGTGAAGTAGGGTCAGACGGTTGTTCCGTGAAATTAGTCGAGGTGCGCGCAAGCTAGTTTGGGAAAAAAAAAAATGTTTGAAGCTTGAAATAGGGTCAAGGTTGGTCAGCCTTCAGCACATACCAAAAGGAATCATCAGGGCAAGGTTAGTGAGCTAACATGCAAATAAATGGAATATTATGCAATGTTAAGTACAATCATGCAAGTTCTGCTAAGTACTGGAACTGTAAAGAGGCTTGGAATGCCAAAAGCGGAAGGTTTAGTACCACGCAAATTCAAAGAGATCCAAAATGATATTGTTTCTAATCATAGCAAGTGGGTTCTTGACGTGGAATTGATGTTGAAACATTAATATATTTCTATTCACATGAGCCTTGGAGTGCTGTCAGTCTCTCATTTTTGTAATTTCTGTAGGAAGGATTTACGGACCACTGGGGGGCGGGGGGGGGGGGGGGGGACTCTGATCTCATTTGGGGGGACTCTGATTTTATGTGTGGAGGACTGATCTCATTTGGATATTCGTTTGCATTTTCTATAACCAAGATTTTTAGAAAGTTGTAGAACAAGTGAGATGAAACCGATTTGAGAAAATGTTAAGCTGAAGAGGTAAGATGGTGGAAGAATTGGATAATGGAGATAAAAATGGCCACACTTTTATGATTACATCGAAGAAAAGGGTGGGGGTGGGGGGACTCTGATCTCATGCGGGGGGGACTGATATCATTTGAATTTCTGTTTCCCTTTTCTATAGGCAAGAATTTTAGAAAGTTGTAGGAGTGAGATGAAAGTGATTTGAGAAAACGTTAAGCTGAAGAGGTAAGATGGTGGAAAAAATGGATAATGGAGGTAAAAATGGGAGGCCATGCTTAACAATAACATTACAGAAAAGGGTAGGGGGACTGATCTCATTTTGATTTTTTGTTTCCCTTTTCTATAACCAAGATTTTTAGGAAGTTGATAGAACAAGTGAGATGAAAACGTGAAGCTGAAGAGGTAAGATGGTGGAAACAAAGGATAATGGAGGTAAAAATGGCCATGCTTTAATGATAACATTGAAGAAAAGGGTAAACTTCTTCCATTTTCCTTTTTGAAATAGGAAACTTTCTTCCTGATCATTGATGCTTTATTACTTCTGTTATTCATTTTTATCAAAATATCACAAAAAGCATTGTGTTTGCGTTCTCTGATTTCATTTTGTGATTTATCTATGATAGGACTTGTTGTTCCCCTTCCAAAATGATGGTGTTGGTTCATGAATCATAGCTTAAAAGACAAAACTTCGTTGAACTCCTAGAGAAGATGGGGACAATCTGGCGCAAATTATCTTTTTTTGAGAAGAAACCAATTCAATGATGAATAAAAAGAGCATAAGCTCGTGCACCAAGAGGTGAATTACAAGAAAGAGATCCAATTAGCAGTCAAATAAGATAGACTGAAACTGGAAAATGGAGGTTTACATTTACACCAATATAAAGCATTGAACACAATAATGTCCATAAACCTATCAAAAGATGAGAAAACGTCCTGGAAAATACGAGCATTCCGTTCGCCCCACAGGAATCAAAGGAACACTCTATTGAATGCCAACCAGATGGTCTTCCCATCACCACGAAAAGGGTGATGAAAAAAAATAGATGCCAACAAATCAATCATATTATTCGGCAAAACCAACGACCACCCGAAAGCGTTAAGGATCCTGGCCCAATACTTAGATGCGAAGGAACAATGAAGGAAGAGGTGTGCCGGATATTCTGAATGCGCAGAACACATAATACACCAAGAAGGGGATAGGCGAATCTGGCGCAAATTATCAATAGGTGAATCTGGCGCAAATTATTGAAATGGCGATCCATGGATTGAATCTTTAAGTATTCTTTTCTAAGGTTAGAGTAGAGTGCATGATAATAGAACTTCATCGGTGCTTGATAAATTTCTGGCGCAAATTATCAAGCACCGATGAAGTTCTATTATCATGCACTCTACTCTAACCTTAGAAAAGAATACTTAAGATTCAATCCATGGATCGCCATTTCAATAAAGAGAAAATCCTAAGAAGAAAGAAAACTCAAACTTGGTATGCTCAAAGTAAAATGAGAAATCAAGGACCAGGAGAAAGGACACAGATCAATCCCTTTATGTCCAAATGACTTCTAATTTTGAATGAATAGAACTGCATCTGTTTACCCTCTTTTCCCCTCTTGAGTCGCCCCAAAGATGAATATGGGCATGAAATCGTTCCTTTCTTCATTTTACAGGAAACAATCGCTTCTCTTTTAAAAAAGAAGAGAAGAAACAAATCCAAATCCAAAAACTGGGAAGTGGGAAGGGGTTTGACTAAGTTCGTAATATTACGTTTGCCTCATCTGTGAAGATTAAACTGCATCCATTTGAAAACCTTACGTTTGTATCTTCAGGAATCTGCATAGAGTTTGACTCCATAGGTTAACAGGCACATGGAATTATGCTCATTCTGGAGGCAGTTACTAAAAATAAGTTGGTTTTGAACAGCGGTCTTGGCGATGTGGCAGGAACAACAACCAATGGGAGCATGCCACGATAAGGGGGATATGGCAACTTCAGAAACATAACTATTCTCATTCATTGGAAGGACTTGGAAATGGGCCTGCAATGTTTGTCAGTGGTGCTTTCTAAATAGTGATGAGCGAGAGAGTAGCCAAAGGAATAGTTTGGCTACACTACACTATTGTATTGGAGGATGCCACCTTGTTGTTAGAGGTTACAAGTTTTGTCGGCTTGGAGTATTCTTCAGTTGGTCCGGACCCACTCACGTGGATTGAATCTCTGATGACACATAGAGAAGACAAAGGAATTCTCATTCACAAATCTCCTCTAATCTCTTCCCAACCAATGATCACTGATCTTTCACGTGGGACTGCTGACCCCACCTACCTCGTCCCTGCACTTATTTAAGGACTAGTTTGGCTACACCATTATAATGCTATTGTTGTAGCTTCCTCTATGAGTTGATCACTTAGAAGCATCAACTCTCTTGCTCTCTTAGATATCTCATTTTCGTTGCTCAAGCAGTCTTAGCAGTGTGATATCAGAGAATTTTTGCTTATAAAACATGGCAGATTCTTCTGCTTCATACATACATATGGTACTTGGTGATTTTGGTTTGGTTATTTTTTATTTTATAATTCTATTTGCATTAATACTCCTGGTGGTGGTGTTGAAATTTTTTGCTGTAGGTGCAGCACCTGATTGAGAAGTGTCTGATCTTCCACATGACAAAAGAAGAGTGCATGGACGCCCTATCCAAACATGCAAATATTACTCCTATCATCACGTCAACAGGTTAACCCTTGAACTATAAGATTGTTACAATCAAACCACTTCTGAACTATAGTTTTTGTTTCAATCAAACTCTTGAACTATAATATTGTTACAATCAAATCCAAATTCTTTATATATTTTTTGTTTTCTTAGACCGAGATGACAACTTAACATCAATTTGAGAATTTGTTTTCTTAACCCAAATTCTTTGCAAAATATTACACATATCATCACGTGAACAGGTCAACCTTCTCTCTGTGTGTTTTCTACTATTACCCACTAATGGATATGGTCATGAGGATGTGTATAACTATGACACTGTGAATCGGGTTTTGACATCAAGATCACACCTTTCAAACTTAGGGCACTCAAAACTTCAACTGGGAAGACTAAAAGCACTGTGTTTTGTCTATTATTAGTCATGCACGATCTCATCATTCGGTTAGTATCGTGGGTAGGAGGAATCACCAGGCAACTTTCTTTGTTATTTGCAGTGTTAACCAGCTCTTTTCAGTCAAGTATGTAGTTCAAACTTCAATAATGCTAATATTCAAAAAAAAAAAAACTTCAATAATGCTACAAGTTACAACTTGCAAGTTCCTTAAGTTGTACTGGATGAAATGATGGCCAACCATTCCTGATTCTCGTTCTTTGTTCCTCCATCTCTTCAAACATATGCAAACATTTATTATATTTGGAAGATTGCAAAAATCACTCCTGAACTATAGTGCAACATACAACACACTCTCGAATTTTCAATTTGATCAATCACCCCATAAATTTATGAGATTGTTGCAATTAAACCCTTAAAATTAAACCCTTAAAAGATTGTAAAATGCACAAATTAAACCACTTTTTAACTATAACTTTCAATTAAACCCTTGAACTATAAGTTTGTTACAATCAAACAAAAATTCTTTACATATTTTTTGTTTTTTTTACCGAGTTGATCTGAAAACCATTTTTTTTAATGGTTAATATTATAACTTTTGATTTTATAGTTAAAAAAATTGGGATAAATTGTAACCATTTTTTTGTTTGTTTGTAAATTGTAACCATTCTATAATAAGAGTTTGATTAAAACAAATTTTATAGTTCTAGGAGCTGTGCATTCATTTTGCAATAATTAAGCGCTTAATTGTAAAAAAATTAAAATTTTGTATGCTTGGGAAGTGATTGATTGAATTGAAAGTTTTGAGGCATGATTGTAACAAACCTATAATTCAACGGTGGTTCTTGCAATTTTTGCTATTATATTTGTATTATGTATAGATATTTTGCAATTTTCTTGCAATTTTTGCTAATATATTTGTATTATGTATAGATATTTCACCCAAAACAGTGTTTTTTTTTCCTTTCAAATATATGCTTCTTCCATATGCAGTGTGGACAGAATTAGAGAAGGAAAACAAGGCATTCTTTGAGGCATATGCACAATCTCAAAGCAACAAGGACAGAATGTCTGAGGAAGAGACAAACCAAATGATCCAAAAGCTGATCTCGGATTCCAGCAAAGGGGACCCTAAAAACTAAGCCTGCCATGAAAACGATCTTACCTCTGAGTTCTGGTTCGTACTTCAAAACTCTATCATCACAATCAGACAAACTCACATAGAGAATAATATGTTTGAGGTCCCCATTAATTGAAATTGAAACCATACGGAAATGAGCACGGAGTATTTCATGGTCCCCATTCCCCAACCTGTAGTAATCTCCTATAGTTGCTATAAAAAGGTCTCTCTTAATTCTTTAACCAATCATATCGGGCCATGTCAATATACATTTACTTGAAGATATTGATTGGAAAATAGCCATTGGATGTTGTTTTATCTCCAAGTTTAATGCTTCATTCTACATAGGGATAGGTTTTTTTTTTTCCTTTGTCTTATTATTGCAGTCAAACGTTTTGCATTGAGCAATCAATGAAGCAAATATTCATGTGGGGGACTGACTCTACTTGGCCTTTTCTTGTTTAAATCGTGAACACTTTTTTCTGAGTTAGTGAAGGCGATGTATATGGCTTTCTTTTAGTCACGGGTCTACTGTAGCTAGTTCCATTAGAGAGAACGTGAGACTTGTGGTGATTATGCCTGCAAAGAAACCAATGCATTTGGGCTTATGTAGGCCCTTCTCATCCAAGCCTATATCTACTTTGATACTCTGGATCTGCTATGGCCATGTAGTTCTAGAGTGTTAGAGGGCTATTAATTTAAGGTTGAGTTGAGTTTGGCCCGAGCATAACTCATCTGGTTAAGGCATATACATTCGACCATGAGGTCAGATGTTTGAATCCTCCATCCCTAGATGTTGTTGAATTAAAAAAATGTTAAGTTGAGTTTGCGTAAATCTTAATATCATTGACTTGCACGATGGGTGGGTGGGCGGGCTAGTAATTTAATGTTAAGTTGGGTTTGGCTCGAGCATAGCTCAACTAGTTAAGACATATATCTTCGACCATGAGATCAAAGGTTCAAATAAGTTGAGTTTGACTCGAGTATAGCTCAACTAGTTAAGGCATATACCTTCGACCATGAGGTCAGATGTTCGAATCCTCCATCCTTAGATGTTGTTGTTGTTGAACTCAATTAAATGTAAAGTTGAGTTTGTGTAAATCTTAATACCATTGAAGTGCAAAGTGCAAGGTGGGCAGTGGGTTGTTCTAATGCCTCTAGATTACAGAATTGATATCAGATTCAGAGAAGTTTACTTGTAGGAAATATGATTCTTAGATTAGAATTTCCTTTAAGGTAGGGCTCATGTATGTCGTGTACAAATTTATATATCTGGGGAAAATCCACACATAACCAAAATTTCAGCCAAAGTGAGCATAATTCAACAATAATTGACATGTATTTTCTCTCTAAGGTTAAAATTTTCATACCCTCAATTATTGTACTAAAAAAAACGTACCCAAATCTCTAGTGCAATACTCTCAATTATTGTACTTAAAAAAGAAAAATAACGTACCCAAATCTCTAGTCAAATCTTTTTCTAGTCTCTTTTAACACACTTTTTCTTGTTCATTGTTTGGTCCCACATGTTGGTTCCTGCATTTTCTGTATTGTATTTTTTAGACCAAATTGTAGATGTAGAATCACAATCACATGAACTTTATTTTAAGCCACGTATATCACATCACTATCGAATTTGGAAACCAAGTGATCAAAAATTTATATTACATGAATATTTTAAGCAATGATAAAAGAATAGGGTTTCGATGAGAAGTTGAAGGAGTAGTAGGTAGAACATTTGAAATATAATAACCAAAATAAATTTGGTGGAGAAGTTAAAAAGAATTGAATGATTGGAGTGAATGATTAACCCTAAGGAAATTTCATGTTGTATTTACTTGGTCTAAGTTTTGACATTCAACTTTCAATTTCATTTAATATTGATAATGTTAATTAGTTAAACTTTCATTTCTTTTTTTAGATCTATAAGTTTTAAACATATATTTGGTCGTTGAGTTTGGGAGCCTTTTTAATTTGCTTTATTTTGTGTCTTGGTTGTTATATTTTCATTGATGTTGAGTTTAATTTATGCAAACTTTGGTTATTTCATTAGTCGAATTTTGTGCGATTTACTAGTTAGTTTGTATGTTTGGATAAGATGTGTTTTGGTCGTGCAAAAAAATGGATATGAAAACTTGGATCTATGAACTGTAAAAGTTACTATGTAGCTTGAGATTAGCAAAGAAGCTAGAAAGGGAACATTGGGGATTGGGATAATGAATTGGATGCTAAATGAGCCATAAAAATAGAGAAAATAATGAGCTTGTGAATCCGTAAGGGAGAAGCCCTCCGCTACACTAGTCTTAAACTAATGGCGAACATAAGGAAACATTAGTCCAGAAAGAAAATATGGTTAGTAGATAACTATTTTGTTGGATCAAATTTTGCATTTTTTTCTTCTTTTGGATTTGTGATGGGGAGGCAGGAAACTTCGTCTATACCACGCCCGGACGAAGCTATTCTATTAGCGGTAGTTGAAGATTCCATTGTGGAAGACAATTTTTTTCAGGATCGATGAAACGTGTATCCCTATTTTGAAGTTAACCATAAGGAAATCGGCACACACCTAAAAAGATATTTTCGTTTTCAATTGATATGTGTTGGGGATTACAAATATACGTTAGTATAGATTTTTTTTTTTGTTTATTTATTATTATTATTTTCTTGTAATATATGAAAGGAAAAAGCACAAACCACCTCTAAACATGGGGTTTATTACAATCACAATCACCATTTTAATTGAGCTTCATATGTGTGACTCGCACGTGAGTAGTGAAGATCAAACTTGTCATTCATAAATCTGAAAAAGAAAAAAAAAGTTTTACGTTTTAGAAAAAGTAGCATATAGAGGAAGTTTTTCCTCGTCCTACCCTAATTTCTTCTAAAGGTTCGTGAAGTAAATAATATCGAATATTTTCGGAGTTGCGTCGACGAAAATGAGGTCAATGAGGTCAATATTGTCCTCGTCCTACCCTTGTCTGGTTGATATTGTAGAGTCCGTCATTGAAGGTGTGGCAAGCGGCATGGCCGATTGTGTGGACGCCAGAGAGGGTGACCAAATTCATGGGCGTCACTGTATGTACCACACCACTTGTGCAATTTTCCATATATATATGGTTATCTATTGAAGACATAATTTTCATAATATTCAATCAAAATTATTTATTCAATCCATGATAGTACCACTATTCATTAAAAAAATAATATAGCAGACCACCTTAAATTATTTTTTATTGTTCTCCAAAGTAACGTAAATTCACACAAAATCTATCTAAAAGAATATCACACCAAATCCAGGAGTTGATACTCATACACGATTCTTCAAGATTCACTATCATAATATATATATATATATATATTATATAAATGTGGTTGCGTTCTTAAATAAATTTATACATATTTCTTCAAAAAAAAAAAAAAAAATAATAATAATAATAATAATAGAAAAAAAAAAAAAAAAATAGGACTGGTTGCACAAATAGCACTCAAACTAATTGCAAATTTAACAAACTTGACTATTATCACTGACAAAAATCTATGATAGACTTATATCAGTGATAGACTATTGATCACTGACAAAAATCTATAAAAAACTGAGGTGATCAGCGATAACTTCTATCAGCCATAAGATATCAGCGATAGAAATTGACATATCCGCAATTTTTTTAAAAACATGCTATATTTTTTATTATCTTATTCTAAATTGACATCGGTTATAATTTTCCATAATATATATATATATATATATATATAAACTTCCTCGCTCTTGTGACTCAAATAATAAATGACAAATTACCCTAATGGTCCGTTTGAGTTTGGTATTGACTGGCTTCAAATCCAACAATTATACCCTATTTTTAATTAAAAATATTTTTTTATTTTTTTTAAAAAAAATAATTTTAATAATTAAAAAAATATTTTTTAATTAAAAATAGGTGTCACTTCAACCTTCTGTTAGAACTTAACATAAATTTTGACAGACCGACAAAAAAAAAATATTATTGGATTTAAAACCTTAAGGACCCAAGTGCTACCAAACTTAAATCTGAGGGATCATGAGTGTAATTTGTCCAATAATAAATACCACACCAAAAAAAAATACTAATATTTTATTTCTCACCTTAATCAATCAAACCCTAATATCTTGTGTTTTAAAAAAAATACAATCAATACATAAAGCATTATGAATAAGACAAGATAAAGAGTGTTTTAGGTGCTGCCCTAATAATTAAAAGAAAAAACAAAAAAAAAATAGAATTAAAAAAGGAGGCAGCCTCTAGCTTAGGTCAAAAGTTCATGCATGATGCGGCATATCTTGTCCGAATATTAATTATAAGAACAATTTCTGTTCATTTCCACTCCTCATTTTTATACGTCCACGCCACCAACAACTTAGCAGCCCCAGCCACACAGTGAGTGCGCGTGCAAACTGAGGAGTGGAAACATCAAAATCCAGCTAAAACTAAACAAAGTTAAAATTTATTCTTAAAAACATTATTTTCGTCGTTATATTTTGAATTTCATTCTATTTTAATTGGTTTAGAAGTATAAATTTAAAATTAGTTCTTATAATTAATTTAAAATAATTTAATAATAATAATTTAAAATACAAATTTCGTCCCTAAGATTTGGAGAAAGTTAAAATTTAGTCATTATGATTTTAGATGTTTGAATTTCATCCCTATGATTCAATAAAACTTCATAAATAGTTCATATCGGTAGAAAATACTAACAAATTAAGTAAATGACAATTAACTCCTATTGTGTGTGAGTTAAGTAGTTGAATGGATAAAAATGAGTTGTCAATTTTCAAATAACCATTATTAAATTGTAAATTTTCAAACAGTTCTTTTCCATTCACCTATTTAAACCCACACAGTTAAATAAAAAAAAACATGTTAGTGACACGTGTATAGTTAATAACTACGTACTCAGTTAGTGGCAATCTAGCAATAAAGGTTATTTATGAAATTTTATCAAATTATAGATTCTAAATTCTAACTTTGGAGTAAATTCTAACCTACTCCAAATCATATAGGTCAAATTTATAGTTTAATTATAATAATAATAATTTCATGAAAAAAATATACAATAATATCCAAAGTTTATAGAAACTGCTAATTATATATATATGTATATATTTTTTTTTATAAGGTAAGAGAACAAAATCATATTTTAACTGATTTTTTTTTTTTATTTTTTTTGTTGAATTAAATTTTAACTGAATTTGATTTCTCAGATTTTTGTGAAATGAATTGTGAGCGAGGATCATGCAATTGCTGACAAACGTAACTGCATAATTTGGCGCGTAATTTTCTGAATACGACAATGAGAAAAGGGTAGGAAAATCGAAAAGATACCCCAAATACATCAATTTCCTAAACTTTCACTCTTCTTTTCCATCATTTTCTCAGCCATTTTCCTTCTCCAACGCGCCTCTTTCCTTTCATTATCGTTTAGCAACGAGAAAAATCGATTACCCATCTTCCAGATTTGCTCCGCCGACTTCTTTTTTGTGTTTTTTTCGAGTATAATTTAGCAAACGTTTTCAATTCCTGTGTTTGACCTGAAATCGTTTGGATTCAATTGGGTCTTCTTCATTTGCCATTTGGTCGGTGTCTCCGATTTCTTGGTCATTTCAGCAAACTTAGGAAGTGATTTTCGACTTGATTTAGAATGATCCGGAGGTTTCTCTAGTCTTTTTTTGGTTGTTGTTGCAGATGATGGAGGTTTTGTCTGATGGGTTTTCAGGAAAACCTAAGATCATCGTTTTGATGCGAAAGATTTTGAAGGAAGGTCCGATTTTCTTCTTTTTCCTGTGTTTGATTTCTGGGTTTGTCTGTTTTTGTTACTATTTATACCAAAATTAATGATTACGCTTCTGGGTTTTGCTTTTTTTTGCGTTTCAATGATTTTGTTTTCTTGTTGTCGCTGGGAATTTGTGGGTTATGTATTGGAATTGTTATTCTATTTCTAACCATAAATCTGATATTATGACAGCATGTTGATCCCTTCATTTATGAATTACTTTATGTTTGTTTTCCTTTTTCTTTACTCCAATGATTGTTGACCATAAAGAAGGTGTTTGAAATGATTTCTTTTCTTCATTCATTGCTTCAGAGCTTGCCTGTGTTTCATTTATTTATCTCAATGGTCCATTTCTTATCATTTATGGGATGAATCTGCTGTTTTTTAGTTGGTTCTTCCTATTAGTTTTATATTCTCTTTTAGAACCTTAAACAGAATTGTTTCCAATTATGGGTAAAAAAAATAGGGATATGTAATTATGTAGCCTAGAGCAGGGAGGCTACTGGCTTAGTTCTTTGAGAAATAGACTCATTGCTACCCTTATTCTTTTGATTGTGCTATATATATATTCTCTTTTTCAAACGTACATATGTTTCCTTTGCTTTATATTTTATATTAATCACTTCTAAAGCTCATTAAAATGTCCTATTACCGTATTCAGGAAGCAGAGAGATCGAGGAACCTAGAAATCACGGGAAGGCAAAGTAAGCTTTTCAATGTTCTGCTTTTGTAGTTGATACGTTTATATAATTCACTTTGGTAGTTAGTAATCTGTAATCAGCTTTATGATCCAAAAGGGGACAATTGGCTGCTGAACTTAAGACACACAATGTCTCTCCTCTTTCTTTTTTCCCCCTTTACCTGAAATATTCTTAATGGTTTTTTGCAGATAATAATTTGATTTTCAGTACACTACTTGAGGTCAGGGGTTGTCTACCATAAAGTTTTGTCGGTAGAGTTTCTCCAAGATGGAGCCTAGACAGTGTACAGTTAGTGTTCTTGAATCATTGATGGGTTTTGATGAGCAGCAATCTCAGCACCATGCTCCAAGTCATTCTAGAGTTCTTTCTGAGGGTTATTTACAAAGGGTTGCTTCCATTGGAATTCAGAAGAAGAAATCCCCCTCCAGATGCCATCCATTTAGGATGACAATAGAAGAGCCATCAGAACTCTTTAATTCTCTCAAAGTAGAAGATAGCTTTAGCCGTTGCAACGAGTTATGGGATCGGGAGAAGAAGGCAGATTCTGCTTTATCAGCAGCATATATGCCACTTACAAGACACAACTTCATGAATGAAAAGCACATTTCAACAGATAAGGTGATACAGACTTCAAAGGATTTTCAGGATTTACCAGAGGTTATAGATTCTATGGACATCTCACCAAGACCCACAAGAGAAAAGAATTATATATTAAACCATGTTGAAAATGGACCAAGTGTGTCAAAGTCACATTATACTTTGACAGAAGGAAATAATGACGCAGGCACTAAATCTAAGGACAGGAAACAAGGACAGGCACGCTCGTCTGAGGATCTTGATCTTTTGAAGTCTTCAAGACCTTTTTTGGAGTGGAGAGATAAACTATGCTTTTCTTCCTCTTCACCAGCTTCTTGGAAAGGCTCACATATAGTTAATGATAAATGCAAAGATTTAAGTAGTTCTGAAAATGGAAAGCATATTTCTATAGAAAAAGAAAGGGCTATGGAGTATGCGCTGCAGTCCATTAAGCAACCATCTCAAGTTTCAAGTATTCTGGATGGAAGTAGGAGAAAAACGAGGCATGATTTTGTCAATTTGCGTTTGAAGACATCAAGATCAGAATCCATATATGACGATGTGCTTAGAAAAGAAACTGAGTGCAAAGGGACTTCTTCCTCAAGTTTATCTAATTGGAAGGCTGAAGACAAGCATTCATGCTTCTTTTCCGTTGAGTCATACAAGGCCAGAGAACCCAGGGAGAAAGTCATAGAAGAACAAAGGAAGACTGAAATGCTATCTACGCAAGGTAGGAAAATGAATGAAATGCCTATACTACCTCATTGTTCAACTTTGCCCAGTGATTTGAATTGCAAGCCTGTCAATTATGATTTCCAGAAGCATGTTTGTTCGAATAAAGAACATTTGCATTCTGGAAGTCCCTTGTGCTTGAGCTGCAATGATAAAAGACTAGATCAACTCAGTAAAAACTCCCACAGATTGAGATTTGATTCTGCTTCTACAGTGACTGCAAGATCTAAAACCAGGAGCAGATACGAGTCCCTTCGAAATACATGGTTCTTAAAGCCTGAAGGTCTTGGTAATTGGCTACAATGCAAGCCATTGAATAGAAGTTCCAATGCAAAGGATGCTTCACAACCTACCTTGAAATTAAGCTCTAAGAAGATGAGGGTTTTTCCTTGCCCTGATTCAGCAAGCGATCACATTGACAGTGATGGCTGTATGATTGTTGATGATCTGAAGATCAGAGTTGAGAAGAAAGGCCTTTGTGATCAGAATTCTTTGAATTCTCTATCGTCAAGGAGAAAAGTTGTTTTTTGCAAACGAAACAATCCCGTCAAACGAGAAAATCAGGTCATAGAGCGTTTTTTGAAGAGTCTTTATCAAGGTGATAGTTTTTCAGGTACGGCTTCTAATGCATTGGGTGTAAAGACTGATAATGTGGAGTTCCCTACTGTGGATAAGCAGAAACCTGATTCATTGTCCTGCATTCTTTTAGAGACCGACGGCGATTCATCAACCAACTCTTGTCGTGCTACATGTACATCTATTCAACAGGTTCCATATTTCCCTCATTAAGATATTCAGACACTTGCACGGAAGTAGATTAGTTAGGAGCATACACTCCTCTTATGCAGTATTGGATTCTATAATCTATTTGGCTATTAACTTTGAATTTACTGAAATTGGTCAAATTTACATTTGGCTAGCTGAAGTGTGATTTTTTACTACATTATGAGTACCGTTGGACAAGGCTGAATGCATTCCAAGTGAACTGGCATACAGAATAGTGATATTTGCAAAAGAAAACAATTTAGTTGTTCTCCCACCAGAAGGATGAACTTTTTGGATGTCTTTTGTATGGTAAGGGTTTGAGAGAATCAGAATAATCTATTCCATTCACTTAAGAGAGATATATATACAAGTGTACAAGGTTTACCTAATTAAGGGAAGGTGAAAAGACAATAAAGGACATTATAACTAATATATTTACAACACTAGTATAAGCATTCTAACATCTTTCAAAGATGATAAATGCATAGAGGAACACTAAGTTTATAAGCTACAGATATATGTGCCTTGGTTTCTTATTGATGTAAGCAAAAAGATTAATCACTAATAACTTTTGTGTCAGAAGGAATTCCCATTTGGAAATATTGGGAGAATTGGAAATCCAACAGCATTAGTTAACTTTTTTGTGTAAAAAATTCCCTTGGTGTAAATTTGAGGGACTAGTCTCATCTACTTGAATAAAACAAGACCTTTAGACAACTTTTAGTATTTCATAGTTTTGGTTTGGGTTTTGATTGCTTGGGCTTTAGTGACATGGTAAAGTAGTGTACTTAAGCTGATCTAAAGTAGTTTAGGATGGTCATCTGGGTGCATTTAACTCTCTATAGTACAATGTACTATGGTTTTTACTTCTATTCTAATTAAATGGAAAATTTAAAAACCTAGATTTATGTTATACCTGTGAATGTTCTACTTCATTCTTTGCTTATCGGAATTTTGACATCTTTCAAATTGGAAATGCTTTTAGTTTTTGCAATCCCCTTCGGCATGGGGGACTTGACTTTCTTCCCCTCTTCTGTAATTTCCATATCATATATGAAATCTTTTCGTATCTAAAAAAACAAATTTTCTAAATAGTTGGTCTGGTCTTATTCACATTTCTTTGGGTCATCCATATTTATATTTTCTGATATGTGCTTTGTATCTGTCCTCGTTTGTAGTTAGCACATCTTCTTTTGTTAGAGTTTTTTTCTTGTTTCTTGTGCTGGCATTTTTTCAATGTGCCACAATACTTTCTGTATCCTTAATGTGTTTTCACCATTTCTTTACCTATAAATAAATTGCAGGAAGATCCTGCCTCTGAACACTACCCTAGCAAGGAGCTATATTCTATTGTGAATTTGGAGGAGGTTTATCAACCTAGCCCAGTTTCAGTTCTTGAACCACTTTTTAGAGAAGAAACATTATCCAGTTCTTCATCCTCAGGCATTAACAGTAGAGGTGGGCAATCTTATGACTATATTCTCACTTTCAAGTTCTGCCTTCTAAAAAACTCTCTCCATCTTTATCTAACCTATTCTGGTTGTAGATTTGATGATGCAACTTGAACTTCTGATGTCGGACTCCCTGGGAACTAACTCAGAAGAACATGATTTATTTGTATCAAGTGATGAGGATGGTGGAGAAGTATCTGTATCTGTATGCTGTTCTGATGAAATTGGTGACATAATGAGCACATCAAATTTCAAAGATAGTAGGGATTTTTCGTACCTTGTTGATGTCTTGAGTGAGGCGGGCTTGCATTTTAGAAACCCGGAGAAGAGTTGTGTTTCGTGGCATGGTCAGGAACGTCACGTGATTAGCCCCTCAGTCTTTGAGACCTTGGAGAAGAAGTTTGGGGAACAAAATTCTTGGAGGAGGTCAGAAAGAAAGCTTCTCTTTGACAGAATAAATTCTGGGTTAATAGAACTCTTTCAGTCATTTGCTGGTGTGCCAGAATGGGCAAAGCCTGTATCTAGAAGATTTCGGCCATTGCTTAACCAGGAAATGATCGTGGAAGAACTATGGATCCTGCTGGATAGCCAAGAAAGAGAAATGAACAAAGATTTAGTAGATAAGCAGTTTGGAAAGGAGATTGGATGGATAGATCTTGGAGATGAGATTGATTCTATCTCTAGAGAATTAGAGAGATCGTTGATCAATGAGCTCGTTGCAGAGTTTGGTAGCGTCGAATTATTTTGAATGGTATGATATATAGTAGTCATGGATAAACATTAGCATACAAAAACAGGAAGTTGTTTCTTTCTTTTCTTTTCTTTTCTTTTTTCTAAAGAAAAAGAGAGTCATATATTTTTGTATAGGAAACAATTTTGATCCATTTGAAGTGTTTGCAGAGGATGTATTCTTTTATTCATGAGTGGAACCAGAGTTTATTGTTGTCAAGTGTGAGAGATTGATATTATTTTTATACATCAAAGTTTTTGTGATGCCAACTGTGGCAGATTGAGTTATATATATATATATGTGTATAAATCTTTGTGTTTTTGTTGGAGTTTTGGAAGTTGAGCCAATCCTCTTGACCAATCTTTTATTTTCAGGCTGTTTTGGTATGTTTTCTGACAAATTATTGAAACCTAAACCAATACACCATTGATCATAGAGTTATTCACCAACTCCATTTCAGCTACTCCCATTTCCTTTAGCTTGATCTCTTATATATATATAAGCTTACACAGATTACCCTCAAACCCATAATCAAGATCATCAAAAACAGAAGATCTATTAGCTATTCCTTCAGCTTCCTCTCATGGAATCTTACAAAGTTCTCCCTTTCTCAACTAAAGCTATAGCCTGCCTTCTTCTGCTCTGCTTGATGTGTTTATCTGCTAACTCAGCCAGGCTTCTCGATGAGCAGCCACAAGTTCCGGTGGGTACTCCGGCAGGATCCAATGTCTTCGGGACGCCCGTGGGCAATCTGGGGCAAGGAAATACTCTACCTAGTTCAGGCGGGACACCTGTTGGCAATCTGGGTCAAGGAGCTACTACACCTTCAACAACTCTACCTAGTTCGCCTGTTGGCAATTTGGGGCAAGGAGCTACTACACCTTCAGCAACTCTACCTGGTTCAGGTGGGATTGAAGATGACCATATCTTAACCTTCTTCTTGCATGACATCCTTGGTGGCTCGAACCCCTCGGCTCGGGCCATTACCGGGGCAGTTAACAATCCAGCCCTCAATGGCCAGCTTCCATTTGCCAAACCCAATGGAGCAGTTTTATCAGTTGGCAATGGTGTCCCCCAAACTAATGGAAACAGTGGTCTAATTAACAACAACAACCTCCCTTTTCTGATTGGCCTTGGTGGAGCTACATCGCCATTGTTGCAGAACAATAATGGTGGCGGGAACAACTTCAATGGCGCGTCTAGCTTTCCATCTGTTAATGCTGGGCAACTCCCATCAGGGGTATCGATACAGCAGCTCATGTTCGGCACCATGACGGTGATCGACGATGAGCTCACAGAAGGACACGAGCTCGGTTCTGGCTTGATTGGAAAAGCACAAGGATTCTACGTCGTGAGCTCGGAAGATGGAAACAGTCAGACAATGGCATTCACAACCATGTTTCAGAGTGGCCACTACGTCGACAGTCTAAGCTTCTTCGGAGTCCATCGGACGGCGGTGTCGGAGTCTCACTTGGCCATCATGGGAGGCACCGGAAAATATGTAAATGCAAAGGGATATGCCAACGTGAAGACTCTTCCAGGCACCAACCAGCAAGAAACTGATGGGGCAGAGACTTTGCTGCAATTCACTGTCTACATCAGTTACTAAAATTACTGTTGTTTTCTCATCTATCCTTGAATTTAAATATGTTTGAGTTCTCAGTTTGTTTATGAATTCTGGTTTGAAATGCAAGGCTTATATATCACAATTAATGATCAAACACTTTATATTCTCTAATTTTTTCCATGTTTTTAATCCAATTTAACTTAAATCAAAGATTGTTCTCTTCTTCTTTTCATTGATTTTATGGGTTAAATTTATTTTTTAATTTCAACGTTGTCATGATTTAACCCATAAATCGTGCTTATAGTATACAAGTTACCGTACTTAGTGATCATGCTACACGATTTAAAAAAAAAAAAATCTTCCAATAGTTTCAAAATTAAAGTACATTTAAAAAAATAAAAACTTTTTTTATTTTATTTTTTATTTTCCACCCTTAAAATCAAATAAGAAGGAATTTATCTTTTCCAAGCATGAAAATGGTTAATAACTATTTTTTGTATCGATAATAATTTGATATGGGAGGAGGAACGAATTTGACCTTACAATACGTGAAAATAAAGATAATGAACTAAGATCGGTGGGGGCTATACACACCGACTCCGATGCTCAAGTTAGTACTTGGGAGAGATGGAGAAAGAATATGAAAAGTTTTTAGAGGATAGTATCGATAGGATATATGCCTCACCCTTCTTTACCCTTCACGTCTTTCCTTATATAAGCTTCCAACATGATCGTTTTGTGTCACTAATCGAGTCATCATGACCTTCTCGGGGGTTACAAAGGTTGTGTAACGACTCAGGAGGAGACATTTCTAGCTGGTTAGGCTGGCCTATGCAGTCGACAACGCTCTTCTCGTCGAGTCGACTCCTAGGGAGGGGTTGATCTTGTCTCTTTGGCCGAGCCGATCCCTATGGGGGGGTTGACCTCTTCACTCAATCGAGTCGACCCTAAGGGATCAACCTTCATCTCCCTGTCAAGTTGATCCATCTCTTTAGGTGCTTCCATCCGATTCACAAGTTGACCTTAGTTGAGTAGGCCTCTCCTTAGTGTTTAATCCCTTGGATCTTTATAATTTGAGTCTAACGATAACAAAATTATCTATCGATTTGTCAATATATAATATTATCTATTAATTCTAACATGAATGTGTATACTAATAGCAAGATCTATAACTTAGTTGCTAACCTGAGCATAACTCAACTAACATATAAGAGCTTCGATCTCCTTTCCCGCATTAATTAAATATCTTTGAAAAAAAATGTATGACTTAGTTTGGAGGCAAAAAAAAACTTAATTAATATTCATTAATGTATCGAAAAATTGAAATGTTGATATTTTCATCCTCGGTCCTTTTGGGAATTATGTAAATTTTGTTTGCTTTTGGACAATTATGTAAATTTTCAGATGTACATGTACGGAACTACTTTGAATAATGCAATTACTGGAAGGACATTTATGCACAAACAACCCTAGAAACATTGGGCCGGGCCAAATCCAACCTTATATTGAGGCCCAAAAGGGGTAAACTTGTCAATTCGAAAACGATATAATAAGAACACAATCTTCCGAAAACCCTAGTCTTCTTCGAGAACCCTATTCTTCCACCACCAGGTTCCCATCTTCTCAGGCGGCGCAGTCGAAGAGATCGCGAGAAGAAATGGGTAAATTTCTCAATCAAATCTTTATCATTATCGAAATGAGACATTCTCAATCCATGTTGTTTTCGTTTTTGTTATTCAATTTGACGTTTTTGGTTTTGTAGCGAGGATCAAGGTTCATGAGTTGAGGCAGAAATCGAAGGTAGATCTGTTGACGCAGCTTAAGGATCTTAAGGCGGAGCTTGCTCTCCTTCGAGTCGCCAAAGTCACCGGCGGTGCTCCGAACAAGCTATCCAAAATGTAATTCCCTTTTTCTTTAATTTTATTTTTCCCTAAATCCATATGATTGTTTGTCTGACTTTGTTGTTCTGTGCTGTCGATTTTGCAGCAAGGTCGTGAGATTGTCGATCGCTCAAGTCTTGACGGTAATTTCCCAAAAGCAGAAAGCGGCATTGAGGGAAGCATACAGTAAGAAAAAGCTTTTGCCTCTCGATCTGCGTCCAAAGAAGACCAGAGCCATTCGTAGAAGGCTCACCAAGCACCAGGTAACATTTTCCTCCTTATCCTGTCTTGTTTCTTTCCTTTTAAGTTCATTATTTTGTGGTTTCATATGTTTCTCGCTTAACTTGTTTTAGCCCCAAGTAAGTAAATGTTGACAATGTTTGTATACGATACTCGTTGCTGAAGTTTTCTTCGAATAGTGAAAATTACTTGTAGGACGTTTGGTTTTTCAAGGTTGGTTTGGAATTGGATGTGAGATAGTGAAGAATGTTCTAATTTGGCCTTGGATGGAAATGATATCAATCTTATCCATGAAGAGTGCATGTCTTTGTTAGTTTAACAACCTTGTTATTTATAGATGACGTTTGTGTTTTATTTAATTATAATTATGATTTCTGTTTTGTGGGGAGACTTTTCATCTTTAGCAATCAGTTCATTAGTACCAATGTACTTTTATTTTTATTTTGGGTAAGAAATTGAGCTTGAATACAAGCACCTACAAAAAACCAGTGCAAACAAAAGAAGCCCAAAACAAATTGGATAAAGGGACTCCAATCCAAGAGAAAAACCTTTACAAGAAACCCCTTCTTATGTGAGAAACTTCTAGTCTTCAAGTAATCAGCCACTTGGGTGTTTTTTCTACTTTTGTTGAAGTCTAGAGGACTGGGTTGAGCTTGATACCAGAATATTATATATATATATACAACTTTTCCTCTCATTCCTTTTCTAATTACTTTCATGGCTAAATCATAAAAGATACCTCCAAACCTTTCCCTCTGTTTCATAAGTACACCCATTCTTTCAAAAGTTGCAAATTATCCTTGACCTTCCATAAATGTTTCAAAACTACAATTAGATAGAAATCCGAAACTTCTGTGTGGTGGTGATTGAGACGCCTGTATAAAGTCGGAACAATGCTTCACTTGATTTTTTTGCATAACGTTTTAATGAATTTCTACCCCAAGCTTAGTTTTGAAACATTTTCGAAAGTTGAGTACTTTTGAAGCAAAGACCAAAGTTCATGGTTATTTTTTTTTATATATAATTTACCCTACTTTCATCATTGAGGTTTTAATGCTGTTAATTCTTGTGGTAGGTAGTTCATTTCCTTCTCTTTAATTTATCTTTCGACCATTTTGTTGAGTGAATCCACTTTCTGATGCAGGCATCTTTGAAAACCGAGCGAGAAAAGAAGAAAGAGATGTACTATCCATTGAGGAAATACGCTATTAAGGTGTAGTAGTAAGTTAGTATTCAGTAGTCATTTTATATGCAACGGCAGACAAATTTTGTTGACAAGTTTTGTCTCGTTTTTTCGATAATCTTATGTCGGATCCACTCTTTCGAGTTTTTCCTCCCCCCTAAAGCATAGTGTTTTATTTTCATTGACAATTATATATTTTCAGTTTCTTGTTTGTTGAATTTATTTTCAAGTGCATATTCCTGCTAATTTTCTCCGATTTGATTTTTCTGTTGTTTTGTTGTCTGAAATGAAGATGGTTAATAATTATTGATTTGATGAAAATTGAAAACTGTTATGTCATATCGTTAACCTCCATCACTTCAAATAAGTTGAAAGCTGAAGAATAACTCCTATAAGCGAATCAAACACTTTCGAAATGAAGTGCTTATTCAACTTAGAAGCTCTTTTGAAATGCTTAAATTATTACAAGGAAATTTTTAGTATGTAGGTTCATCTACAAAAGTTGAATATCAAATAACATCTCAATATAATTTATAACTATATTAGCAAATATTAGTTTAAACAATCACTGTTGTATGCATATGATTTTTATTTGTTTTTTCTATGCTAGATCAAATTTAAAATGTTTCAAGTATCTTCCTCAGGTTGGTTTTGTTTGGTTTTTTTAATTAAAAGATAGTTAATTAATATGGTTAAATTAAAAGTGTTAATATTTGTAATAAATGAAAAAATAATAATAGAAATTGTCATATCTACAATTTTTTTTAAAAAAAATGTAAATTGACATATGTTACAATTTCTATTAGAAAATGTTAAAGAATTACTTAAAAAAAAAAAGAAAAGATTAAAAAAAAAATCAAATTGTATTCTAATAAATCAACCCACTATTATTTATTTTTTTATTTTTTAATACTTAGCTTTACAATATGTACAAAATTTTATTTATTTGTATTTTTTATTTTACAAATAGAAGTATTTTATAAAAGTTGAAGCTTCCAATATGTACAAAGTTTTATTTATTTTACAAATGGACAAATACATTAAAAGTATTTCATAAAAATTGATGTTCAAGTGCATTAAAATCTTTCCTATAATAATTGGGATTTTTATGAAATAAAATAAAATAAATTTGAATCATTTAAGTTTTAAATCAATAATTTAATACAATTGTAAATTCTAAAAAATAAAGCGTTAATAATATAAATATCGGCCAAATTGAGCATAGCTCAATTGAGAAAGATATCCGTGTCTAAGAGGTCGTGAGTTCAATCTTCGCATTAATTAAAATACCGTTGCAAAAATAATAATATAAATATCAATTTTAACGTCATTTACTCTCATTCTCATGCAAACTTCTCTCTCCCAAAATAATATATACATGATAATCAAATATAAATTAAGGCATTACCCTATGTTAAAGGATAGGTAAATTAGTTGGGTATTTTTGAAAATAGGAATTTTAAGTGTAGACAATTCCCCTGTTATTTAAACATCAAAAAATAATAAAACTAATTTTATAGATTTATAAAATAGAAAGAAAAAAAAAACAAATAATAATGATGACAACAATTCCATTAACCGGGAAGGATTTTCGCGGCAACCACTGCAACGAGTAGTACGACGAAGAACAGTAGAGTTGAAAGAAATAGACCTTTGGGGCAAGTTTCTTTTATCTAAAAAGAAAAATAATAAAATAAAAAAAATAGAGGGAAAAACAAGAAAGGTTATTAAATAGTTCTCGAATATTTTTGTAAAACGTTTTTCAAAATTTAAAAATAAGAAACGAAAATAGCAAACAAAAACAAAAACCGAAATCAGGAAGACCTGTTGATATGGTTTTCAATCCATTAAAAAAAATTCAATCTCGATCTTCAAAAACGTTTCATCAAATAACTCTCGAATATTTACAAAAACAGGAAGACCTGTTGATATGATTTTCAATCCATTAAGAAAAATTCAATATCGATCTTCAAAAGCATTTCATCAAATAACTCTTGAATATTTTTTAAAAACGTTTTTTAAAATTTAGAAACAAGAAACGAGAATAGGAAAGAGAGCACGAGGGACCTAAATGTTTATTTTTTTCTTTTCTCTTCAACTTAATTTCCAAGCGCTTTCGTCTGGTGTCCTTTTTCCTTGTCGATTGGTTTTACCTGAATTTCTTATCCCCTACTTTATCAGAAGCCATCTTTCTCACTAACTTCGCAGCCATAATCTGAAGTTCTGAACTCTCTAATCCGCTATTGAAGCTTTGGAGGACGCCAATCTCTTGAGTTTTTGTTGGCTCTCGTTTGAAGATGGGTAGTTCTTCAGCTCAAGGTGAAGTTAATCCGCTATTTTCAATTTGTTTTGTTGTTTTTTTGTTTTTTGATTTGAAATCTGTTCTGTGGATGATTTCTTGGAGGCGGGGAGTGATTTTGTTTGTTTTTTCGGATTTGCAGTGGTTGTAGATGGCGTTGGAGATTTAGAGAAGGGGATTTTGAGTCTACCGTCGAATCTAAACCCTCTGGCTGAGCCATCGCCGACGCCGTCTCCGTCTTCCACTGCGACAGCTCCGGCTCTGGTTCTATCCAATTCAGGGAAGCGGATGGACCAAGCCGGGAAGAAGAAGTACGTGAAGCAAGTAACCGGACGGCACAACGATACTGAGCTGCATCTGGCGGCGCAGCGGGGAGATCTGGCCGCCGTGAAGCAGATTCTTGGTGATATTGATTCACAGATGATGCGGAATCTCAGTGGAGCCGATTTCGATGCGGAGGTTGCTGAGATCCGATCTTCGATAGTTAACGAGGTCAACGAATTGGGGGAAACGGCTCTGTTTACCGCCGCGGAAAGAGGACACATAGAAGTCGTTAAGGAGCTATTGAAGTATTCCAATAAAGAAACTCTCACAACGAAGAACAGGTCTGCTTTCGATCCGTTGCATATAGCTGCAAGTCAAGGACATCATGGTAACGATCTCGATTTCATCTTCTGTTTCGTAATGAATCCCCTAGGGTTAGATCACATCTTCTCCACTTGGAAGAAATTGGGGGAAAACAGTGATAATATATTCATTTGAATTGCAGCAATTGTCAAGGAGCTTCTTGATCATGAACCTTCTCTAAGCAAAACAATTGGCCCGTCGAATGCGACTCCGCTCATTACTGCAGCAGCACGGGGCCATACCGCCGTAGTCGAGGAATTGCTTAACAAAGATCGTAGCCTGCTAGAAATTTGTAGATCCAATGGTAAAAATGCATTGCATTTTGCTGTGCGCCCTGGCCATACTGAAATTATGAAACTATTGCTCAGCAAAGATCCACAGTTAGCTCGAAGAAATGACAAGAAGGGCCAAACTGCACTGCATATGGCTGTCAAAGGGCAGAGCCGTGATGTGGTGAAGTGTCTCCTTGATGCAGATCCTGCCATTGTTATGCTTCCTGATAAATTTGGTAACACCGCGCTGCACGTTGCTACGAGGAAAAAACGGGTCGAGGTAATTTAACCGGGTCACCTTTGTGGGTGTTAGCTTGTTTATCCGAGCATGTTTGAGAGTGTTTTGAAATGTTAAAATCACTTTTGTCAAGTTCAAAATTACTTCATAAAATCAATTTTGATGGTATGATAATAGCATTTAAAAGTGTAAAACCCAACATTAAAATAGTTATATGAAAGTCACGTTTGAACAAATTATTTTCACTAAAATCACTCTCAAACATGTCTTTAGTTTTTTATAACTTAAACATCTTTTGAAACTCTCTTATATAAATCTTTCGAAATAAGATCGTTGGGAATGAAACTCGTGTTTTGAGTGTGCAGTACTAATAGCCACTAATAGGCTTGGAGTACGTGAGAAAGGAAGATGTAATGTTTGGTATGTTGGAAGACTCGCATTGAAACAAAAAGTTTAGGCGCCGTTTGATAACCATTAGATTTTGGTTTTTGGATTTTTTAAAATTAAACTAATTAACACTACTACTATCTGTGAGAGTTTCTTTGTTTTGTTATCTACCTTCTAGAGATGGTTTAAAAAATATGTCAAATTTTGAAAATTAAAAAAAGTAGTTTTTAAAAATTTGTTTTTATTTTTTAAAATTGATTAACAATTCAAACATTTCTTTCAGAAAAGTGATAACTATGGTAAAGAAAATGTGAGAAAACACTCGTAAATTTCAAAAACAGAAAATAAAAAACGAAATTGTTATCCAACGAGACCTTAGAAATGAGAAATTTGGGAATAGGATTGTTGGGAAGGAGATTCCTGTGTTTTGAGTATACAGTACTGAGCTGTTGTTTGCATATCCAACGTCCCTTTTTATGAATTATAGTTTCATTCTCGAAAAATGCTGTAATGAAAACATTACCTTTTTTTTTTCTCTCTATACTATGTATCATGTGTTCATATTAAAGAACCTTCTAGGTACTCATCCTTCTCTTAAACTTTGCAGATAGTGCAGGAGCTACTGCTTCTCCCAGATACCAATGTGAATGCATTATCCAGAGACCACAAAACTGCTTTTGACATAGCTGAGGAGCTTCCTCTTTCAGAAGAATCATCAGAAATTAAGGACTGTCTTTCTCGTTACGGCGCTGTCAGAGCCAATGAACTGAACCAACCACGAGACGAATTGCGGAACACAGTGACTCAAATTAAGAAAGATGTTCATACCCAACTTGAACAAACCAGAAAAACAAACAAAAATGTACATAATATCTCTAAAGAGCTCAGAAAGCTGCACAGGGAAGGAATCAACAATGCAACCAATTCGGTCACAGTGGTGGCTGTGCTCTTTGCGACGGTTGCTTTTGCAGCCATCTTCACAGTGCCCGGTGGCGACACTGATCAAGGAACAGCTGTTGTCGTGGGCTCTAGTTCGTTCAAAATCTTCTTCATCTTCAACGCAATCGCATTGTTTACGTCGTTGGCAGTCGTGGTGGTGCAGATTACATTAGTAAGAGGTGAGACGAAAGCAGAAAGACGAGTCGTGGAGATCATAAACAAACTCATGTGGCTGGCGTCTGTTTGCACTTCAGTCGCATTCATGGCATCGTCTTACATCGTGGTTGGCCGCAAATATCAATGGGCTGCCATTGTGATCACAGTGGTTGGAGGTGTGATTATGGCGGGTGTTCTTGGCACCATGACTTACTATGTTGTGAAATCTAAGAGATCTCGATTCATCAGGAAGAAGGAAAAGAGCACAAGACGGAGTGGCTCGAACTCATGGCATCAGTCTGACTATTCAAATTCAGAAGTCGATCGAATTTACGCTCTTTAGAATTAGATAAGACTACTTGGAAGTTTTCAAGTATTTGATGTTGCTCAAATGTTTGTATGTATGTCAATTCTCTCTTTCAATAAGATTGATAACTTATTGATACCAATTTACATGTAGGATGCATGCTAATCCATAGTTAGGAGTGTGGATGAAATCGAGAAAATCGATCCGTTAGGTTAGTTTTTGTATGTAACATTCAGTTCTTTCGATATCGAAGATGAGAGTTAAAACTTTTGGTTCAGTTCGGGTCATGTTGTAAAACTGAGATGAGACATTAAACTGAGAATATTGGTTATCTTCAAGGAAAAGAAAACCACACATCCCTTTCTTTGTAAAGGAAACCACACACTTTGTTGAAAAGAATGGGAAAAATGTTGGTTTATAATTTGACTCAACATTCCTTTACATTATTATTATTATTATTATTATTTTTTTTTAGATCAAAATATGTGGGTGGGACGTTTGAACCTCTAACCTCGAAGGTATATTTCTTAATGAATTGAACTAAACTTAAGTTGTCCCTTATCTGGTTTCATTATTAAATATTTTTTTAAAAATAATTTAATTTTATTTAGCTATTAATAATTAATATCAATTAAGTTGTTAAAAATATAATAGCAATAAATCTAATCATATATCATATGAATAATATTTATCATAATAAAAAATTATATTAATATTTTTTATAGATATATATTTAGTTCAACTAGTGGAAATCAAACCATCAACATTTGGGATGGTAATTGATGTCTTACCCAGCTATGCTCGGATTGAGAATTATTTTTTATTTGTTAATATTAAGTGTTCTTTTTAATTATTATTGTTGTTGCGCAAATCTAGCCAAGAAAAATCCGTCTCATTCGTATGTGCTAAACTCTGGATTTTGAAGCTACCCTTAAAGTAGAAAAATGATTAGAATGTTGGACGGAACATTGATGTGGTCGAATGTCGTACCTTCAAGCTTAACATAGAAAAATGTCCTAGTCACCACTACCGACACCATGTGGCTTTTCCATCCAACATTTTAAAAAAAAATCTACTCGAAGTCAGTTTGAAACGTTTATAAAAAGTCATGGATAATATAAGTATTTTTGAAACAAATAGCAAAGTCATCAACATTTTTTTATAATTTAACCTAAATTGAAATGATAATTCTATCTGATCTCGAATGACACATAATTGAGCTAGTTTCGGTTTAGCGGTTTTTACATTTATCAGACGGATACATCATTTAATAGTTTACATTATTGTTCACCTTCGACACCACCATTTCTACCTAACCAACGGATGACCACATTCACAGCCATCACTTTAATGTAAACATTAAACAACACGGCTGTGCTTGCTCCACGTGTTCCGCACGTGATCGCTATTCTTCCCTATAAATACATTTTAGCGCTCTCATTTTTCCACTTCACTCCCAAAATCCCAATCCGATCTTCTCAATCGTGAAATCGACAGACTCGACGGAGGGTTTCAATGGCTCCGGTGGCTGATCTCGGCGAAATTCAGATAGAGAACGTGAAATTTCCGGTGGAAATCAAACCTCCGGCCTCCGCGAAGACTCTATTCCTCGGCGGCGCAGGTCAGATTCCTCCGCCGCGCGCGCCGTTTAGAATGCGATTGTTTTTTTCCTTTTTCTTTTTCCTTATTGGAAATGTGCTTGTGGATAATCTGTACAGGAGTTAGGGCGTTGGAGATCGGAGGAAACACGGTGAAATTTACTGCGATCGGCGTTTACTTGGAGGAGGACGCGGTGCCGTCGCTCGCTGGTAAGTGGAGCGGAAAGAGTGCGGCGGAGTTGATGGATTCCGTTGAGTTCTTCAGGGAGGTCGTAACTGGTAAGTAACTGACTTTCTCTTTTAATTTAATTTGTTAGAATTTGTAACTGAAAAGTTAGAGATGATAGATAAATTTCCGCCAAATCGGCTGCCGTTACCGGTGTTTCGGTGACTTGACTTTTTTACTTGACACTTGCCTGAATGTTTATTTATTTTTTTATTATTTTTTTATTATTTATTTTTTTAAAGAAGAAGACTTGCCTGAATGTGTTTATTTTGTTAATTGGACCAATATAATAAGATATTGTTTTAAAAAAACACTTGATTATATATATGATTATGATTATGTGATAGATTACTCAATGACAAAATTCTATAAAAAAAAATATTACTCAATGACAAAATTCTATAAAAAAAATATTGCGATAGACTAGATAGAAAAGACTAGTATCAGCGATAGACTAGATAGAAATTACTAGTATCAGCGATAGACTAGATAGAAATTACTAGTATCAGCGATAGACTAGATAGAAATTACTAGTATCAGCGATAGACTAGATAGAAAAGACTAGTATCAACGATAGACTAGATAGAAAAGACTACTAGTATCAGCGATAGACTAGATAGAAGAGACTACTAGTATCAGCGATAGACTAGATAGAAGAGACTACTAGTATCAGCGATAGACTAGATAGAAGAGACTACTAGTATCAGCGATAGACTAGATAGAAGAGACTACTAGTATCAGCGATAGACTAGATAGAAGAGACTACTAGTATCAGCGATAGACTAGATAGAAGAGACTACTAGTATCAGCGATAGACTAGATAGAAATTACTAGTATCAGCGATAGACTAGATAGAAATTACTAGTATCAGCGATAGACTAGATAGAAATTACTAGTATCAGCGATAGACTAGATAGAAATTACTAGTATCAGCGATAGACTAGATAGAAATTACTAGTATTGCGAATTGCCATATCGGCAAATTTTGTAAAAAAGTGCTATATTTTTAATTATTTTACTTAAATTGACATTTGTTACAATTTTTCTATATACATAGATATATATTTTTTTATGTACAAGGATTTAGACCTTCAGAAATTATTTAGTCTTCAAAAATCTCAAAGTTTATAAAAACATTGGATTCATAATCAATATTTATATAAATGTGTAAGAAATTTCATTCAATCATTACAAATTTTAAATTACATGACTAAAATTATTGTTACAAACTGAAATTGAAGACCAAAAATGTTTTTTTAACTAATATATTTACATGAATTTCCAATTTATAAAATCAAACATACAGTAGGAGACAATTGATTTGCCAAATTTGATTTAATTGGTTAAAAAAGAATACATTTGCTTCAACATTTTTTAATAGGCACTTAGGCACAAAAGTGAAAGTTAATTAGACATAAAATTCAATTTTATATCCTATTGATTTTTTTAATATTTCATAGACCTATTGGATAATCTTTGAAAGTTCTGAAAGACATCTTTAATGTTAACACAAAATTAAAAGTTGTCTGACACAAACCAACCAATAAAGTTGAGGGACTAAATTTGTAATTTATTTTTTTATTATTAATATTACTTTATAACAAATATTGTTGTTGTCCTTCCTCATGAATGTATATTCGAAGTGAAAAGTGTAGGCTTCGTTTAATAACCATTTTGTTTTTTGTTTTTGAAATTTATGTTTGTTTTCTCCTAATTTCTTTACTATGAATTTCATTTATCCTAGAGAAACATTTGAATTGGTAGTGAAAAAACAAAAAAAATGTTTTTTTTTTTAAAGTTAAAGTCTTTTAGTTCTACTATAATTTTTTTTTTTTTGGTTATGTTATCCAATATTTTAAAAAATCAAGTCAATTTTAAAAACTAAAAAAATTAGTTTTCAAAAGTAACTTTTGTTTTTAGAATTTGATTAAGAATTCAAATATTTCTTGAAGAGAAATGTAACCTATGGTAAAGAAATTAAGAGAAAACAAACTTAAATTTAAATTAAAAACGAAATGGAAACTGTTTTTTTTTTTTTTTTTTAGTTTTTAAAGTTGGTTTGATTTTTTCAAAGAAAATTATAAAGTGAAAGTAGTGTTTATAGACTTAATTTTCTAAAACCAAAAACTAAAAACGAAGATTATTGGTTGTGAGTTATGAGACATTGAAATTTCCAGGTCCGTTCGAGAAGTTCACAAATGTAAGTTTAATATTGCCACTTACGGGTGAGCAATACGCTGAGAAAGTAGCAGAGAATTGCACTGCAGCTTGGAAATCCATGGGAATCTACACTGATGAAGGAGCCGAAGCCATTCAAAAGTTTATTGATGCCTTCAAAAATGAATCTTTCGCTCCTGGCTCTTCCATTCTTTTCACCCATTTGCCTCCAAATACTTTATCGGTTAGTTCCATTTCTTCCTCTCAATTTAATGCCTCATTAATCATATCATCAATGCTACCCATAAACTTATTAACTGCTCTCAATTTTGTTAAATAATCGTTTGTTGAGAGAGAGATTCGAATTTGAAACCTTTTGCTCATAGTTGATAGATCATGTCAGTTGAAACATTTTGCTCATAGTTGATAGACCATGTTGGTTGAAACCTTTTGCTCGTAGTTGATACATCATGTCGGTTTTTTTTTTTTGAGTACATTGGGGGTGGGGGGATTCGAACCACAGACCTCGTGGTCGTCAACACATACATATGTCAGCTGAGCTATGCTCGCTTTGGCATACATCATGTCGGTTGAGCTATATATATATATATTCGAACATTCTTTAAAGTTTGCAAAACTCAACTTTGAAAGATAAAAAGTGATTGTTGTGGGAGTGGTGCAGATTAGTTTCTCAAAGGATGGGAGCATTCCAGAAGAAGGGAGGGCAAAAATAGAGAACAAGCTGCTTTCTGAATCTGTATTGGAATCCATTGTTGGTAAAAATGGTGTCTCACCAGCTGCAAGGCTTAGTTTGGCTACAAGATTCTCCCAATTGTTCAATCAAATCCCAAAACACATATGAAGAATATGGAGATCTTATTGCTAGTAACAAACTATTATCACCTATCTTCCTTTTTCATTTTCGTTAATGTTATAATATGTAAACTATAATATCGCTACTTAAATTAAGTTTGTGGTTGAATAAATAGTTGAATGCCAATATGAGTACGTAGCTTAGTGGCTAAAACATTTTTTTTCTTTAAGATTTTAAGGTATTGCATTTATTAATAGTCAACATGAGCATAGTTTAACCACATATTGTATAGAGTAATGACCAAGTGGTCACAATCTTACATACTCACATGTTAAAAAAAGAACATTAATATATATATAACAAATGAGCTAAAATTGAGGGCGTTTTTTTGTTATTTATTATATATTAGTGAAAGGTATTCCTATTCTTTATTTATTTATTTATTTCAAATTTAAACCAAAATTATGGGGACATAGAAAACTAGAATTGAAAAAATAACATGGTTGAAACTTGAGGGTAGACTGATCTCAAAGCCACACTTTAATCATCATGAGAATTACCTATTTCAATTTTTTAATAAAAAATGTTGAATTATAAATTCAATCCCTAAACTTTGAAATTTTGGTTACTTTGTCCCTCAAATTTCAGAATTATAAATTTTATCCTTCAGCATTCGATTTTTAAAAATTTTACGGAAGGTGGTCTATTAGACCCAAATTGAAAAACTCAACTTTCAAAATTATAAATTTATTCCTTGAATTTTCAATCTTTTTTTAAAAATTCACAAAAGTTGACCTATAGACACAATTGGAAAGTAATTTTAAATATCACAAACCTAAAACTTCAACTAAAAAGATTAGGGTAAAAATCAATTTATACCCTTAAACTTTAGAGGTTGTATCAATTAAAACTCTAAAATAATGATTGTATCAATTTAAACCCTAAACTTTCATAAGTGTATCAATTTACACTCTCTCCTAGAGAAATGTTAGTTTTCACACTTGTAAAGACTTATAATTTATGAATTAAACGCCTAAACTTTCATACAATTGATTCACTTTATGAAAGTTTAAGGGTTTAATTGCTAAAATTATAAGTTTTCATGTGTTTAAATTAACGTTTTTAAAATAAAATTCTAATCGAAAGTGTAAATTGATACGATTTTGAAAGTTCGGGGTTATAATTGATATAATCATTAGTTTATGATTTTAATTGATACAACCTCAAAGTTTAAGGAAATAAATTGATTTTTTTCCAAAAAATTATCACAAGAATTATTCCTTCAAAAAAAATTATCACGAGAGTATTATAAATAAAAAATAAGAATATATTGGAGATTAACCGTTTATATATATTTCGAAGAGTAATAAAATAAGAAGAATAAAAAGAAGAAATACATAAACTCATTTCGAAGAGTAATAAAAGAACAAAAATAAATACAAAAGAGAAGATCGAACCCATTGATCTGCGAACTTCTTCATCTTCATCTTCTTCATCTTCTCTTGTTCTTGCTTCCGATCAGAAGCGAAAAGTAGAACAAAATCCTGAACAAGAATCCCCAAGCCACAGTCACCAGCAAGCAATTCCACTTACTCAAATCCATCACTCCCTGTTGTTGCAGAATGTCAGATCCCGTCGTCAAGCATGTCGATCTCGTAATCTTCACCCCCAGAGTGCTGCTCAGATTCTCCAGAAGCTTCAATTTCATCGCCGCCGGCACGATTCCCAGCGGCGTGTTGTCGAAAATCTGCACTCCTCTCACGAAACACTTCGTCGGATTGTCGAATTCGTTCTGCAATACCGCTTCGTACGGATACTTCACCAGCGAGAGATAATGGAACCAGATCCAGTAATTTGGAATTCGTTCTCGTGTGATGAAGAAGCCGCTGAAGAGAAGGAAGTAAGCTAAGATTGCTACGACAATGGTGTAGCCCAGCATTACATGAGGAACTACTCCGGAAAGGAATGTCACGAATGAACTTCCAGCCCAGAACGCTGCGAAAATTATCAGAAAGTAGAACAAGAAACCTGTAATTCCGCCGTCCAATCCGACGGCAAAAAACGTCGTCGCCGCGAAAGCTAAGGAGAGGAAAATCAGCGCCGGTAAAGCTACCAGAGAGTGAGAGAGAACGTAGGAGGATCTCCGATATGCGTTGTAGGCTGTTTCTCTCATGAAAATGTACCGTTCTTGGAGAAATACAGGCAGAGCATCGGCGCAGGTGTAGAAGGTTGTGGACATGGCGAAAGCGAAGAATCCTAACCGTTCTTGAACTCCTTTTGGTGAGTTATCGAGTTGCCAAAACATGGTGGCGAGGATGAATCCGGTGACTAAAACGGCGCCGAGTCGGATTCCGAAGAGTTCCGGCATTCGGCGGGAGTTTAGTATCGATCGTTTAGATAAAACCGCCATTTCGATCCATAATGGATTTGCGAAGGTCGGAACCATGGAGTTAGGGCTTGTATTGTTGTTGGTTGCGCCGGAGACTAATTTGCCTCTTGAAATGCTTGCACTGATTGCTTCTTTTAACGACATACTCTGTTGTTCGTGATTCGACTCCGATTTTGTAATGTTCTTCTTGCTCTGCCAAGATTTGTTGAATTCAACCAAGCTCTTCGTTCCTCCCGGAGAGCCTTCGAGTTCTCGAATCCGATCGAGCGCGAACTCAGTCCGGTTCTCGTTTTCTGGTATCGGATTCCCGAACTCTGCAAAATATAGAGGAAGATTCGTCGGAGAGCCACTGTAAACAGTTTGTCCACGAGAGAGAAACAACAGCCGATCTAACAATCCGAGAATCCGATAACTCGGCTGGTGTACGGACATGACGACGATGCTACCACTCTGAGCAATCCTCTGTAAAACCTTCACCACCATGAATGCACTAGTTGAATCGAGTCCCGACGTCGGCTCGTCGAGGAAGAGGATGATCGGATCGTGGATTATGTCGATTCCGATCGAGACTCGCCGCCTCTCTCCGCCGGAGACTCCGCGGTGTCCTTCGTCTCCGATGATTGTCTTCGCCGCGTTGCGTAGCCCTAACTGGTCAATCAACGCTTGAACTCGCAGTTTCTTCTTCGATTTCGAAAGCGTTCGAGGCAATCGAAATTCAGCGGAGAACATTAGAGTTTCCTCCACCGTGAGCATCGGGAAAAGCAGATCATCTTGCATTACATAAGCAGAGATTACCTTCAACAATCTGGATTCCAAGACCTCGCCGTTTAATGTCACTGTTCCTTTCAAGCTTCCTTTGGCAATTCGATTAGCCAGTGCATCGATCAACGTCGATTTCCCCGAGCCACTCGCTCCGAGAACGGCCAGAATCTCGCCTTCTCGAGCCTCGCCGGAGATGTTGTTCAACAGAGTCTTCGTTTTAGTGAATAAGCTGTCGCCGACGACTGTTTCGTCGGTCGGAGAACCGGCGAGTCTGTTATCCCGGCGATGAAAAACCGATGAGAAACTGATCTTACGGCGAACTTTGACGTTGTATGTGAGGTTGTTGAAGGAGAGCATGAAAGGCAGGGATCTCGGCTCCAAGCTCGCGCCGTTCATGTCCACCACCTGATGTACCTGTTAAAGAATATAATTAAAAATTAAATAAATAAGTTTATAAATCTATAAAATTAGTTTTTTTTTTTTATTATTATTTTTAAGAGAGTTTTATTATTTTTTTAATGGCAGCCCAATGGAATAAATTGATGTTTAAATAACAGGGGAATTGTCTACACTTAAAAATCCTATTTTCAAAAATATCCAACTAATTACCTATCCTTTAACATAGGGTAATATATATATATATATATTATTATTATTATTATTATTTTTTTTTTTTAACAACATGTTGGGTGGGGATTAAACCGAAGACCTCATAATCACTATGACCTTAATTTTATATGAATTTTGCATGAAAATGAGAGTAAATGAGGTTAGAATTGATATTTATACTAAACCCATACAATTACAATTTAGAGTCTATCCAAACATATCTTAACACATTATTAATTATCAACTTTCAAAAGTTGATGGGGTCGATTTCGCAATTCATAATCGTTGAAATTGAAGTTTAAGGTGATTGATTTTTACAATTAAATTTGGGTTTAACAATTCCTCTAAATTGGCTTGGAAAACTCCTAAACCAAATTTATATATATGTTGTTCCACTGATCACCCTAAAATTCAACCAGTGTCTTAAATGTCTCGTAATTTAATATTGATTTGCAAGTTAAAGTTAAGACGGAATTAATGAAGTGTTGAGAAAATATATAAAACAAAAAATTAAACATACTATAATATGAGGTTTAAGAAGACTGTGTAGAGGCCTAAATGGTAGTAGTTTATAGTTTTATTAATTGCTCGAAGTTTCGATACTATTTCTCTCTAAACGTAAAAAATCTTATAAGCCAAATCAATCATATACCTACGACTCTTGATTGAGTAATGGCATGATTTCAAAGCTTCTTGTAAGAAAGTTTTAAGAATTAAAACATATAATACATACATACACATATATGCAAGAACCAAGCATAAGCTTTTGAATTCTAGTAATAATTTAACACGTACCGGAGTCTCGCTTCCATCTCCAGTCGCCTCCCTCCGCACGTCGCCGACTCGCTTCAGAAGTTGGCCGAGTGTAGGCGACAAGCCAGCAAACGAGCGTGGGCGATCGTGAAGCTCCATATCATTAAAAAACGCAACCGTATCTCTAGAAGGTGACATATTCTCCACCATGACCTCTAAGAAAGCGCTTTATAAGATCTCAAATCTTATAAATCCTCTGTATTTGGCTCTAAAATTGGTTGCAAAGTACTTGTGTAAGCTAAATTTTGAGAAGAGATAACCAAGAGAGAGAGAAAAGCACTTTCCTATGAAGTAGGTTTTAAAGGATTTTCCTTTATTCCTATAACTCCATAAATTCAATAAAGGTGATATAAAGAGAGATGATGGGGGGTTGGAGAGTGTGGTTACACAATTAGGTTAGAGTTGGAACAGTTCCACAAGGAAGAAGATATGAGAAAAGTTGGCCTAAAACTTCTAACTTTTTTACATTTTTATAAATAAAGAGAAGCCATCCATGACAGACAAATGGGTTTGTGACACGTGGAATTATGGGTATTTTGGGTTTCTTATTGTTCACACTTTATGCTTGTAAATTTAGGTTGGGTGTTGATCTACTTTGTGTATTAAAATAAAGGATTCAGCACCACACGTGCCGCCCCATGCTTGGATGCAAAGGAAGAAAATTTTGTAGGAGATTTCTTGGAAGTTAGAGTGTGGCAGGTAAGTTTAGCAAATTTAATATTTATCACTTCTATTGGTGAAACTTTTAATTTATTAAAAAATAACCCAACTTTTTATTATTTAGTTTACATCTTCATAGAAACAAGTACATTTTGTCCATAAAGTTGGTTTTTATTTTATTTATTTATTTTATTTTATAATAGAAATGCAATTAAAGTCTCACGCTGAGAAAGAAAAAAAAATTGTTATTGGTACTAGAATTAATATTTACATACCATTTAGTTAGTTCACTTTCGGCTCATTAAAGCTTGTATTAATTTGTGTTTAATAGAGGATGACTCGATTTTAGAAGACATATGAATTATAAAAAAAAAATCTCACACTAGTGTATTTCTTGATAAGATTATATTCAGGTTATATAAGTATAAGGGTAATTATCAACATTGGTATTGAGGTCCTAGACAATATCATATCATTTTGAAATTATACCGCGAGAGTTAGTTGCTCTAACAAATTTTAGTAACAGTAGAGTCATGTCTCAAACTTAGTCAAACTAGTCATGATGATTAGTGATTGAGCTCTATTAAATAGGTAGTTAAGGAAGAGGAAGTTGGTCTAGATAAGTACAAACTCGCTCCTTACTATTTGAGGGAAGGTTCGATCATACTTAATAAGATGAGAGGATTGTTCAGAATATGACAAAAATCATACATTGGTCAGAATTTGAGAGAAATATTTTCAATGATATATGAGGTCTTTTGAGTGGAAACTACAGAAACAAAACCACAGAAATTTTTACTCGAGTGGAAAATATCATATCATTACGAAATTATAGAGAGGTTAGATGTCCGTGATAGAAATTTCTAAGAAGTTGACAGAAATTTCGATATTCTCCTCCTTTTAGTTGGTTTAATTTTGCCATTAAATTTATTCTAACTCACTAAAAACATCATGTTGTATAATTTAACCTACATTAACAAAAAAAAAAAGGTATATAATCGAAAAATGTAAATAAAAAAAATATATATATATATATATCATAATATTAAATCGAGTCTAGATCAATTGATATAAGGCCTTGTAAATTTAGAAATCAAGGATTCAATTCCCGAAGAAAAAAAATGAATATTTGTTTTGATTAAAATGACAATAAAAAAACAAAAAACTTTGGTGTTGCGTTTTAAAATTGTGTAAAGTTGGTTGATAATATTGTTGGGCTACCGCAATAGGCAGCCATCTAAATTTGAAGAAACAGAAAGTCAAAATCAACAAAAACGTCGACGTTTCCTCTCTCTTACATCGCCCACATGCTTTCCAAACCGTATCCGTTATGTTTGTTCAAACTTTCTCATCCTTTTTTTCAGCCAATTTTTCTTTTCTTCACTTCACCTTATTTTATAAACTATATAAAAATAATATAATACATACTGATTTTTTTTTAATTGTTTATTTATTGTGAAATATTTAAAATTAATGTGGTTTTTTTTTATATTTAACTTTCCAATTTTCTTTTCCTTATTTTTTATTTGAGAATGTATTTTTCCCTTAAATGTGGGGTTTAAAATTATCTTTAAATATTAAATCTTAGATGGGAGGGGAAAATATATTCTCATAAAATAATAATAATAAATAAATAAATAAATAAAAGGGAAAAAAATAGTATGTATTATTTTGACACGGTTGCAAAGCTGAGTTGTAGCCCAGCTAGCAGCCAAGTATTTCTCTACATTGAGTTGAGATGGTATAGCATTGTATGATAACACTGGGAGTAAATAGAGTTTACTAAATTTAAAATTTTTTCAATTTCTTACCAAAATTAATTTAATCCAAATTAATCGAATGAACACCCTAAAAATGTTAAAAATATGTAACAATTAAACATCCAATCTACCCCATAAATAATTAAACATCATAATTTGAAAGAGAATAGGGGAAGAGATAAAAAATCGAGAATTTTTATACTAGTTCGGAAATTTCTATTCTGTCCATGACTCCTTCCTCGGTATTTTACTACAATAACTCTCTCACGGGTGAGAATCAAACCAACCGATCACTCTTTTTACATATTTAAAAATAAACCTTCAATTCATTCTTTTTGCAGTTTCAGGACCCAACATGTCCTTGTTTTCGGCATGTTTGATAACAAACCAATATAATCATAAGGTGCATCCATCCCCTTAATTATTACAAATTTCAATAAAAATAAAAACTCAGAAGAATTATCTCCAAATAGATAAGATACACAAGTTGAAAACACTACACAAAAATTCTTCACAAAACACAATAATCAAGTTCAAATGAAGAGAGAGATATTTGAAATTGTTTAGCACTTTTGGAGAAAAAGACAAAGTAAAAAACTTGCTGGATTTTTTTTTTTTGGTTTTTGGAGAGATAGTGAATAAGATGATAAGATAAGGGTGGAGATTGAAAGTTTCCAACTTTAGAGAATCACAATGATGGAGAGAAAAGGGAGAAAATTTCCTAATTTTTCTTTTCAATAAATGTAGAGATAAACAAACCTAATTCCGCGGCAAGCCCGAGTAATCCTTGAAGGCCTTCGATTGACATATAAGTTGAGTGCTACTAAAGTTTTGGTGTATTCTGATTCATTGGCCAACATCCTAATATGGGTCTTCTGACATTCTTGAAGAAGTTCATACTACCCTTATAGATAATTTAGCTCTAACGATAAACTTTTACAATATTCTATCTTTTCATATTTCTAGAGTTATTAATGTGTTGGCACATGAGCTAGTACGGCGTGGTGCACTTAGATAGTATGACATTTGGTTTAGTGAGTTTATTGGCTCTTACGTAATCTGAAAAACGAGCTCTCATGTGGGAGTCTTAGTCATGTACCGAATGTGGTTGGTTCTTGATTGCAATGAAGTTTTTTTTTTTTTTTTAAACAACCTAACTCCGCTGCAAAATTTAAAAACATAATTAAAAATTAGAACTAGAAAAATATACATCTTTAATGTGGATTTAACGTTATTCACGAAAAAAAATGGTAATAAACTCAAATTTTAGACGCTAGATAAGTAAATCTCTTGTATTCAAAACAATTATCAAATGAAATCTCGCTATTCCACCATCATTGAACCCTAACCTGCAATAATCACATCATACGCATTAACTTTCTCTTTGAAAACCAAAAGCTAACACTCTCCAAAAACACACATTTTGTACTAAAAAAGAACTAAAGTCTTCATGAACTTGAGCCCCGCAAATACTTTCTACTAAAAAATAGCTAAAATATTGGTCGGATTTAGCAACAAAATACCTTATACTAAAACCAACTAAATTTTGTTTGGTCAAATTTAGCCCCACAAAATACTTTTACTAAAAATAACTTAAATCTCCATTAGACTGCTAAAATCTTCGTAGTCACAAACATATTTTGTACTAAAAAACTAAACCTTGGTTAGACTAAGCCATGCAAATACTTTGTACTAAAAACAACTAAAATATTTGTTAGATAGAACCACACAAATACTTCAAACTCGAAAAATAGTTAAAATCATCGTCATAATAAAGTCCAAAGATCCATTTTTAAGAGGAATGTGCAAGGAAATATTTTGGAAGATGCTCCGCATTAGAATCTAACCAATCGCTTGGAGAGATGTAACTGGAAACTTGTAGCTACACTACTATTGATATCAAATTTTGATTTTCGAGTCTTCAAAATAGATTTCGGCCACAACCCTTCCCACGACCTCGACTTTTTAATTAGATGATGTAGATTTCTCCTCATAATTGCATTTGCAATCGACAATAGATACCGGAGATGGTTAATCATTTTTATCCAGACTACTATCAAAATCTTCGAGTTTTCAAAATAGATTTCTACGAACGTTTGAGCAATAACTTTGAGAGAGAAATTTGGGAAAAAAAATTGGATGTTGGAAGTTGATAAAGATTAATTGTGAATGACGGAAGTGGATAGACAATAATTAGCTTATTAATGGATGTAGTAAAAAACATTGAAAAATGTAATAAAAATATACATTAATCTAAAAATTGGAAGGATGAAATTTAAAATAAACAGAAATTTAATTTTGTACACCAAAAATTTAATGGATGGAATTTTTTTTATGGTGGGATTTAAATTTTTGTGCACAGGTGCGTGGTTGTTTGTCCCGGTGTAGGATCAATCAACCTCCGAACTATTTAGGTGTGTTACTCGTTGCATCAAGTAGTTTGATAAATTATTTTAAAACTCCGTACTAAGCAGGATTGAATCTCACTTTGAATTATTTAGGTGATGCATTAGATCATACTTATAATAACGTGTGACTATAATTCATTAGTTCTTTTCTTTTCTTTTTTTCATAATTGTTGTGCAAATTAATTTCCTATGGGTTTAGGGTAGTGATCATAAAGGGTCTTGGGGCTTCATGACCACCTACTAAGGAATTAATTTCCTACGGGCTTTCTTGGGAGCCAAATATTGTAGGATCAGACGGTATGCCCCGAGAATAGTCGAGTGCGCGTAAACTAGCCCAGACACTCACGAATATAAAAATAAATAATGGTCGTGCAAATTTGACTATTCCGTTTAATCTCTTTTTGAAATTAATGGGCCCAATGTAAAGTCCATGACAATTGGGTCAGATCCAACGTAGATTCTATTGGGCCTGGGCCCATTTCGGAAAAGGGCTGGGCCCAACAGAACCACCAATAATTTTCACTACTAATTCTCTGCCTTTCTTTTTCAAGAAAACTGTAAATATTGACCTCACATTGAGACTGTGAAATTATTCATTTATTTCTAACTTAAATGTTTTTTTTCTCATATTTTAAAATTTAAATTTAAATATTTTTTTTATTTTGGATATCATAGATAATATCCTTTCAAATTCTGATTAGTTTATAAAAATGGTGGGAAATAATACAAAAACAGTCCTAAAAAATAGTGGTTAATTAACTAAGTTCACATTGGAGCTTCAAATAAAATGGGTAATTTAGGAGGGAGGTTCATTGGATAACTCAAACATTGCTTAAATATTAACAAATGGAAAAAGAAAGCTCGAAGAATTTGAAAAACAGTAAAGAAATAGATTGAATTCTATTCTAGTTCTTGATTTCATCCGGCGGCCAAACGCTAACCTTCTCCTTCTCATATTTGATATACAGAGCAGCAACCGCTGCTACAAAATACATCTGAATCAGTATAGTCCCCGGCGTGTGGTAATTGATGACTCCTTTTCCGGTAGCCAATTCCACCAGAACCAGAGCCGATATTCCGACCAACGCTATCCGTCCATTGATCCTCTCGCTGAACGGACTGAATCCGAATTCCACCTTAACGCCGCCGGAAACCGCCTCCTTCAGCGCAACCGGCGGGAGGTACACCGACGAGCCTCCGCCGGATCCTTTCTTGGACTTCTTAGCCTTCCGTATCTCCGCCTTCTTTCCTGCTCCGCTTCGGTATTTGAGTCGGACCTTCGCCAGCCGGTCCTCGAAATCGTCGCCGTCCGATCCAGGTTCCGGATCGGCGGCAGGGGATTCTGGATCTGCGGCTCTGGTTACGAAGGTGAGGAGCTTTGGCTTGTGAGGCTTTGAATTGGAAGTGAATGCCAGAGAGTTTGGGAATTGCAGGGAGGAAGATGGAATCGCCGCCATGGAAGGAGAAATCTGAGCTCGAAGATAAACTCGCGCTTCTCTTTGCTCGCTGTAACCGTTTGGGCCTTATATTTTGCGTTTTCTTTTTTGTAACTCTTTTTTTTTTCGTTCTTTAAATTAGTGGTTTCTATTTATTTTGTTTTTATATTTTTATTTATAAAGTTGTGCAATTCTCCTTCTCTATTTTTCCTTTTATTTTCATATTTTTATTCATTTTAGTCCTTCTATCTCAAAAATATTTCTTAGGAAAGTTTGACTCCTTTCAGGAGTTGTAGTTGTTTAGTCGAGGAGTTTTGAAGTACGTGTATTTGGGACTGTTTAGTCTGGAGTTCTGGGACAGAAAATCGTTGAATGTTCTGGAATCTAAGTTTATTTTAGCTGCCTTTTCCTGCACAATTTTTCTATACAAACTTTCAAAATTTCATTATTAAGCACTTATTCCAATTTCAATAAATTTTTTAATGATAAAATAAACAACACATAAGTATAGTCTTAGTCTGACCGATGTGTGAAACACATCTTTCTCCACATCCACCCTCTTAAACTCCTCATTTGAATCCACTATACCTGAAAAACAGCATCATGATAATTTATTTTAGCTGTTTTTTTTTTTACAATTGTTTTTATAATTTTTCGTTGTTAATGACTTCTTTTAATAAATTTTAAGAATGTGGTTTTTGCTTTTTATTTTATGTATCATTCACAAATAAATTTGAAGATAACGAAAATAGTTTTCATCACAATACTTCATATTATTTTTTAAACATCACTCGCATTAATTATTCATTTTATTTAGATAGTTTTGAAATAAAAGAGTCGTACAATAGCGTGTTAAATATTACATGTGAATTTGAAATATTTTAATCCATTAATTTAAATGGATTCAAATAAGTTGATGTTTTTATTTCTCTTTGTAAAAAATCTATATTTTGAATTTGGTTCAAGTATGAATTTTGATTGAAGAACCTAATTTATATTTAAAATAATAAAAATAGGTTGAATTTTATTTTTAGTCATTTTACACATATGGTTTAAATTCCTTTTTTGAAGTAATTAAAAATATTGTGGGAGGAGAGTGGGAAATGTGTTGGCTCGAAAAAAATGAGATCTACTAGTAATTACTCGGGATTGAATAGCAATTACTCTTGAAGTTTGGAGGGTTGATATTTTTTATCAGAGTTCAACAAGTCCGTGGGCCAAACACCCCTTAATTTCTTGTATTTTTTTAAATGAATTGTTTTGTATCTTCTTCTTAACTCGTTTTTCCATCACAATATTTAACACATTTCTTAAATGGTCACGTTTTAAAAATATAGAAATCAAAACGTTTGTTTCTAAAATATAGTGACTAAAATAAATAAAAGTTGAAAAATACAAGAACTAAAATAGATGTTTTGTTGTCAAACCGAGCATAGCTCAACGGGCATAAAGTTGTGCCCTTAACTAAGAGGTAATGGGTTCAATTATCGAATTAATTAAAATACCATTGCAAAAAAAAAAAAAAAAAAGTTTTGAAAATATAGAGACTAAATCTGCTACCATGACCACGAACAACTACCACAATTTCAAATCTGCTACTCACGACTTCCACAATGAACACCAGACGATGTGCTAACGCGACGACGACACAATAAACCCATGAACATCAGACGATGTGCTAACGCGACGACGACACAATAAACCCATGAACATCAAACGATGTGCTAATGCGACGACGACACAATAACCCACGAAAACAACCTTCACACAAACAGATTAACGATTAACGTACTCCAAGTGAAACAGACCCACACAAAAGCCACTATTATTCCGACTATAGGCTATGGAAAGGAGAAGTAGAAGAAAAAAAAAGTAAAAAAGTATAGTCGTCATAGTCGTCAATGACGGCACAACGGTGGCCATATATGGGAGGAAGAAGAAAATGAAAGACTTTTGTATGAGGGACCCATTATTTTCATTCGTTCGTCAAAATAACCTAAATTTTAAAAACAAGTCAAATTAACATTCTGCCGACATCATCACCAAAAATTTTAATATTTTTTTGTGGCTGGTTTTCTAGCTTTCTAACTTTCAAGGTTTAAAACCCAAAATACTACATTTTCAAATATTTTTTTTACCCAAACGGGAATGACATTTTTATAGCTTGTTGGAAATATTATATAATTTCTTATTACAAAGCATATTAAATACAATTAGAATATTAAAATCTAATACATGTATTTAACTAATACATTCATCTATTTAATGCTTGCATGTATTTGGACATTGAATAAGTTAAATACATCTTATATGTATTAAATATCATGCATGAATGTCCTTCCAACTCTCTACCAACGGTTTGCAACTCTCCTAATTCCGTGGATCTCCTTGCAACATTTCAAAAATGCATGTTTCAGCTTGATTTCTTCTACCAACCAAAGTCATCATCCATTGGACATGATAAATTAATTCTTCTCATGATACTTCAAGCGGGTCGTACGAGAAACAATAGTATTCATATATCAATAGTTCAATAGTAAATGGCATGTACTCCTTCCCTCGAAGTTGGAGGTTTGATTCATCACTTCATAATTGTTGATATTTTTTAATAGTAAATAAATTAAAATTTCTTAGGATAAAAATATTTTTATACCTGTGAACTCCAAAGGTTGTATCAATTAAAATTTTAAACTAATAATTGTATCAATTAAAACCCTAAACTTTCGTAAGTATATCAATGTATCAATATATCAATTTACACCACCAAATAGATTTCGTTTGAAAACGTTAGTTTTTGACTTATAATTGTATCAATTAAATTTCTAAATTTTCATACAGTTGATTCGCTCATAAAAGTTTAGGGGTTTAATTGCTACTATTTACATGTTTTAATTAATGTTTTTGAAATAAAATTTAAAATTAAATATACTTATCAAATTTCAAGATTTTAATGGTAGAATCTAATGTTTAGAGGTATAAATTTATTTTTCTTCGAAATCTTATTATATAATAGAAAACAAAGTAGAAACATATCACGTGCACGGCATATGTGTAATAAAGTAGATAATTAAGAAGAGTAGTGGAAGAAAATGGGTGTGGTCCAGGTCGTCAATAATCGAAAGACAAAATTACCATCTGGATCTTGGCTGACACGTGTCGCTATTTGACAGAGCCAGCGCAAAAAAATCACTTTTTAATTTGTGACAACCGACAATAATGATATTTCGTTAGCTTCAACTAATATTAAAGTACTAATAATTATAAAGTCTTAAGTTGGATCGTAAAAAAAAAAAAATATAAAAAATAATAATAATCATCTTTCATATAATAAAAATTTGAAAACAGTAATTATAATAGTTTCTTTCTTAAATTTATAATTATTTTGAAACCAAAAAACAAAGATTAATAAAAAAAAAGAAAGATTTTGTTTACTATATATATCTTTTACTATACATAAATTATATTACCAATCACATGATAATTTTGCTAAATTGAACAAATCTAAACTCTTGGTGGAAAAAAATAAAAATAGAAAATCACACATGTTAGCACTATTTATCTAAGTTTGTCAAATTTAACAAGCTTTAATTGTAATTATTAGAGTTGAGTATTACCATAGGTTGAATTTAGATAATTTTGTTGGATTTTTTTATTACTTAATTTACTAGCAAATAAAAAACCTTAATTACATCACTTTCAAACTTTTTTCATACCAAGATTTTATTATGATTCATCACACTTTTTTTTCTTAATTTAAAAAAGGAATGTTTGTTTTTTTACTTACACATCACAGTTCCATTCCATAATTTTTTAAAATTATGCGCTAAAGCAGGATCAAACTCCACTCTAAATTTTTTTTGCACTAAAACAGGATCAAACTCTCACTTTAGACTAGGTAAAGCACTCACCCACTCTAAGTGGTTGTTTGCTAGATTTTGGACATAGGTGCATGATCAACCCCAGTCTAGGCTATCTAGGCGATGTGCTCACTCGTTGCATCAAGTGATTATTTGATAAATTATTTTAAAACTAAGCAGAAGTGCAAGATCAAACCTCCACTTTGGGGTATTTATGACTAAATTATAAACTTCATGTGAATATGACCCTAACTCAATTAGTTAAGACATATATTGTTGATTAAAATATTATAAATTCGAATTTACATCCCAACTCTCGTTAACAAAAAAAAAAAAAAAATATATATATATATATATATATATATATACAAATTTGATATTTGAACTTTCAAAGACGTGTCTAGCATATTCAAAGACTATAAAAAGTTAAATAGGTATCTAAAAATTTAAAAGTAGGGTATAAATCAAAGACTTTTCTTTAGTTTTTTAGTTCAATATAAGCTAAAGACTTATTTACCCACAAAATTATATAGACCTGGCATATTAGTGACACAATTAACAGTTAAAACAAGCTAAAAAGTTAAAGGTGGATTTGATTTTGAAAACAATTTTGGATTTGATTTTGAAAACTTTATTTTGATTATATCTAAAAAAATTTGTTTGGTTCTAATTTTTTTTCTTTTTAATTTGAATTCAAATTTTGAAATTGGTGTTTGGTTATAAATTTAAAAAAGTATTCAAAGATTAATATGAAATTAATAAAATGTATTTTATAAAGAAAAAACAATTTGATCTAATTATTTATTATTTACGAGGAGTTTCTGTTGGATCATTTTTTTTTTTGCAAAATCGTATCTCCTATTTTTTTTAGAGGATGTATCTTGTATTTCTAAAATTTTGAAAACGAAATTAAAAACAGTGAAAACAACATTGTGTTGTATTTTAAAATCGGTCATCTTTTTAGTTATTTTTTGAAATAGTTTTTGAAAATAAATATACCAAACGCCTACCCATCGTTTTTCTTGTATTTTTTATTTTTGAAAACATAAAAATGAAAATCGATCCCCAACCAAACGGGGCATAAAATTCCATAAATATTTGATTTTTCTTTTTTAAATGCGTTATTTTCTAACTATTTATTTACAATAATTTTTTTATATTTTTTAAATAAATAATTAAATATTTAATTAATACGGGTTAAAAGTAGAGATGTCCATGTGGCGGGGCGGGGCCGGGTAATGCCTTCCCTGCCTCCGTCCCCTTCCCCATTTCATTACCCCGCGAAATTTCCGTTTAATTTCGCGGGAACGGAGTTATTTTTTTTAATATTTTTTAAAGTTTTGCTATTTGTTAAGTTGATTAATATTATATATATTTAATTTCATAAATTTTATTTGTAAGATATTTGTTTTTTTGGAACTTTATTGGTAAAATGTGTATTTTTAGATAAAAAAAGAAGTGTGTAGTTAATTTTTTATTTTGATGAATAATGTATATATGTATATATATAAAAGTATATGGGGCGGGGCGGATATGCTATTACCCGCCCCGCCCCGTTTAGCTAACGGGGCAAAAAAAAATTCTCCGTTCCCTGCTCCATTCACCGTGTAAATTCTCCGCCCATTCGGGGCGGGGCGGGTCGGGTGGGACAAATGGACATCTCTAGTTAAAAGATTGAACCTAAACCCTAAACCCTCTATCATTTTAATTAAGAGTAGAACTTTATGAATTATCTAAATGAATTATGCTGAATTTTGCTTTTATAAACTACGACTTAATTTTAAAAAATAAAATCGTTATGGAATTAAATTTGTTACAAAACTTTGATTTCTTTTTTTGGTAAATAATAATAGAGCTTCCAAAATTAAGGGCAGAGAATTTTGGCCATATTTCTTGGCAATGTTTAAGTTGAGATTCTCTATTTCACACACTCTCTTAAAGTCATATTCCATAAATAAAAATAAATAAATAATAATAATAATAATAAAATAAAAAACCCTTAATTTTTCCTTGACGGAAATTATCTATAAAGTTAAGCGTGGAGGCGAATTTTCATCTTCCACGGAAATTCTCCATCTCCCGAAGGTAATCTTATTCGTTGCTTCCATCATCTTTTTTCCTGCCGATTGCGAATAATATTCTATCGTCTTCTTCTTCTTCTTCGATTTGGGTCAATGCCATCGTCGATTTGGGTTTCTCATGTTTCTGCCTTGATTCCAGTGGCTGATTAGATCTGCGTTTCGGTATTGTTCGCATCTCTGCCTTTTAGGATAGCAATCTCTTTGATTCGGCTGAGACTATGTTTCTTTCCAGGCAGATTGGAGTTTTGTGGAAGTTTGAGTTATTGGTTGAGGAACTGTTGTTCAAATATTGGAATGTCTTCTACCAATTCAATCGAATTCATTATCGAAGTGATTCTGCTGATTTTTCTGCTTGGTTAGATGTGGGATAGATATGTTTGCGTAGATGGGGGTTTATGCTTATTTTTTTCTTTTGTTCCCTTTTAATTTTATCATCGATTTTGTCTTGTTCGTTAGGAATATCTGGCATATTTTGTTCTTTTATCGGGGCTGGATGGAGAAGTTTTTGCGTAGTTGCTCTGAGATTTAATAATATTATGCCCAAAAGTTCACTGCTGGAGTTTGATATAGAGTTAATTGTGTTGGGTCTTCTCTGATCCAATCGCGAGGCATGGATCATCTAAACTTTTGTGGTTGAAGTTTGAATACAGGATCTTCATATGCTAGAATGGGATTGCAGGATTTAAGATTTGGATGCCGGTTTTATGATATTTTCACGATGGAACCGTGCTGCATCGCTAATTTCTTTAGTTTTTCGTTTCGCTTGCAGATTACTTGAACCGTGCTGAATATTTTTGAAGATTACTAATGTATTAGTATCCATACGGTGCAGAATTTGAAAGTGACTACTGCAAGTTAGTGAGAATTTGGTGTTGGATTAAAGTGATAAAAGATCAAGAAACTGTATTTAAGCCTTTGAGGTCTTGGAATAATGGCTGTACCAGAAAGTGAAGAGGTGCTTAATGTTTTTCTTTGCTTTTTTTCTGGATTTTGAAGGTCGTGCAAGTTTCTTCTTATATGGTTATAATTATTGTCAGTGAATGTTCTATTGGCACTATGCAGGTTGGTTTTAAGCGCATTGGGTTGTCAGCTAGTGATTATGATGCAAGTCTTCCTATCAAGAAAAGGAGATTTCTGGTAGTGCAGTCTCCTCCATCTCCATCTAAAGATATATCTTCATTTCATCCAGATGAAAATTTATTGAAGACTGAACGGCCATCTCCACCTAAAGATGTATCTTCGTTTCATCCCGATGAAAATTTAATAAAGAATGAACAGCCGAGTCTATCTGTTGTGACATTAGCTTCAAGTTCTAGTGCAGTCACAAGTTCTGGGTTGTCAGACAAGAACCAGGATTGTGTTTCTGACAAGAATAAAGGAAAATCTGATACTGATTCATGTTATGTGGATATGGTCCAGAGCGATATTGGAATGCCAGGAGTCGAGTTTCAGGAACCCAGTTTGGGAGGAAGTGATTGTTTTAATGGTTATGTTGAATATGAAGATAAGTCCTTGGTAACTGAAAAACACACGGTTCATGCTTCACCAGAAATCGGTGCAGGGTTGAAGTTATCGTCAACTAGCCTCGACTCTGACCTTCTTGCTGTTAACAAGGAGGAAGAAATTGACATTAAAAAACCTGAAGAAAAGTTCAGCTCTCCAATTTGTCAAGTTGAAGGAGGAGCTGGAGTATCAGTAGGTTTAAAGAGACACATGGATTCAAAATTGGTTCCTGAAAAGAGTGATTTGGATTTCCTGAAGCAGAATTCTTTGGAACCTGTGTTACTGGACTTGTCTTTAAACAAGCAAGGAAGTAGCACCCATTTTGTCAAAGGTAATGTAGGGTCTGATTATGATGGTTCTCTTTTGCATTCAAAAAGGGAAAATTGGGATCTAAATACCTCAATGGAGTCATGGGAGGGTTGTACTAGTGATGCACCTGTAGTGCAGATATCAGCCACTCAGACAACTACGGCTATCGAGACATATGCATGTTCATCTGAAATGGTTGAAAGTGACAGTCCATGTGGAAAACAAACCCTTTTAGATAGTGAACAACATAAAGGCAACTCTATTAATGCATGTATACCATCTAAAGATCGTCTTCATTTAAGTCTCAATTCATCTTATCCGAACCCTATGCTTGAAGAAGATCCTTATATTTCTGAATATGAATCAGATGGCAACTGGGATATAGCTGAGGCTGTCGATGATGAGGATAATAATATAGAAGAAGATTATGAAGATGGGGAAGTTCGGGAAACAATGCTGGAAACTGAAGTAGAGAAAAGAGAAATTGAGCCTTTGGTTCATGCTGATTGTGATGATAAGAAGTTCAATTCTGTTGGATTGCCTGATCATGAGTGTTTCACTTTAGGCCCTCTGGAACAGGAAACTAAACTAGAAAATATGGATGTTAGAAGTGAAGACGGTGTTCATACTACAACTAAAAGTAAATTTTCTGAGCAAGAAAATGAAGATCTTTGTGTGAAAGAATTGCATGCCGTAGAGAATACTAATAGTGAGGATGTAAACAGGCCTGTGAAGGCCGCAGGAAGAAGCCAATTATTTCAATATGATAAAAAAGACAACTTTGAGAGCCAGGACACTGCTGATAAAATCGTTGATGGAATTGAGGATCTGATTCCGACAGTTTCTCAGGGTGAGGTGGAGAATGCTATAGCAGTAGATGTAGTGCAGAATAAGGATCTAACATTGCCTAATGTCAATGAGTCTGTAAATAGTGATGATGCGAAGGATATTAATGGTGGCACTAGAAATAGCCGGATAATTAATCTTAATCGAGCTTCTGCTGATTCAACTCCTTGTAAGGAAAAATCTAGTTTTGTGAGGTCAGTTTTATCACGTACTGATAGAGAGTTTGTACCCGGCATGGCAATGGACGGAGCAAATGTGCAACCTCAAGAAAGGTGATTATCAGTTACTCGGTTTCTTCTATTCGTTTTTCTTCTTAAACTTGTTCTAACTGGCTCTTCTGCCTTTCTTATATTGTCGCTATTTTTATTTTCAGAGATGACGCATACAGTAATACTACCAAGAAAATTTCAGCAGACAGACAACAGGATCAGTCACCGTGGATGAATTTTAGTCATAGAAGAGGGAGAAGTACTAATAGGTTGGACAACCAATCTGGGGAATGGGATTTTGGTCCCAACTTTTCTCCCGAAGCATACAGTGATCAACAGATAGATTACCATGTTCCTGGTCTTGATCAAAACCGATATAAAATTATACCTGATGGTCCGTTTGGTGGTGCTAACCGTCGTGGTAGACAATTGCTAGACGATGAGGGACATTTTTTTTTCCATGGACCCTCAAGGAGGAAGTCACCTGGAAGAAGACATGGGCCCAGTGTACGAGGTGGCAAAATGGTTAACAGAATGCCTAGAGATTTTAGTCCAAGTAGATGCATGGATGAAGGTGGTTCTTTTGATCGACAACATGGTGAAAAGTTCACTAGGAATTTTTCTGATGACACAGTGGATCCGATATATCCACGACCTCAACCTCCATACGAGGTAGACAGACCTTTCTTCCGGGAAAGAAGGAACTTCTCATTCCAAAGAAAAACTTTTCCCAGAGTTGATTCTAAATCTCCAGTAAGATCCCGAGCTCGCTCTCCTAGCCAATGGTTCTCTTCAAAAAGATCTGATAGGTTTTGTGGACGTCCCGACATGCCACATCGAAGATCTCCAAATTATAGGACAGACAGGATGAGATCTCCTGATCAGCGTCCTATACGTGGGCATATGGCAGGCCGAAGACAAGGGTTCCGTTTCCTTTCACCAACTGATGATTTGAGGGATGTGGGTCCTGCACCCGACCATGGCCATATGAGGCCTATTATTCCTAATAGGAATCAGACAGAAAGATTACCGCATAGAAACAGAAGTTTTGATGGTATAGATCCTCGAGGAAGAATTGAGAGCGATGAACTTTTTGATGGTCCCGTACGATCGGGCCAAATGAGTGGGTACAGTGGTGGTGAACCTGACGACGACGAAAGAAGATTTAATGAGAGGCATGAATCTCTTAATTCTTTTAAGCATCATCCATTTGATGATTCTGATGGTGAGAGATTTCGAAACAATGGGGAGGATTGTTCTAGGCCTTTTAGATTTTGTCCAGAGAATGACTCGAGAATGTCATGGAAGAGGAGGTAGCTTTTGGGGAGAAGACGAGTTAAGAATCTACCAGGCAAGAGGAGATTGCTTTAGACTAGGCCATTCTGTTAGGGTAACTTAGATGGTTCGTAGGTGATATATTTTATGGTGCAAAGGGGGGACAATTTTGTGTTCTCTTTTGTTTTATTTCATAATTGCAATTGTAAAGAATTCCATTCTCTATGCAGAAGAGTATGCTTCTCAAGTGCTATTGTGACTTCAAAGTGACTAAACAACTATGTAAAATTTGTTCTCTAAAACGTTATGATTTTTCTTATCAACTGCGATAATTACATTCACGCTTATGCTCTTGGTAGGCAAATTCAGTTGATAAGGGAAGTATATCAGTGGGGTTGTTTCCCTTTCTAAATAGTTTGAGATACTAATAGTTTGCAATTCTTTTAAAATTTTAATTGTTATGAATTTTATTCTTTTAGTACAAATGTATTCACTGCTTTACTATTGAATTTGACAGTTACTTCTAGAGCATGGAGAAGCCCAGAGGCTGTCTCTACGGTATTCTTTTGTTAGACGAGATGACGTTTCTTCTCTTCTATACTACATCTAAAGTTTTTATTTGGTTGCATATATTTTTAGGGAGCTCAAGCAGACTTTATAGTACGAAAATGAACTGTATTTTAGTTGTGCATTTGTATAATTTAACTTTTTTGATAGGTTCCACTTACAGAATTTTAATGATGGCGCTGCAAATGCAATGGTACAGAATGATGTTGACAAAAAACTCTTTGAGGTCGCCAATTAGTTTAGTGGCTAAAGACACCAATTACCATCCCAAAAGTTGATGGTTCCGATCGTCCACCCTTGCAATGGTCAGAGCTCAACAAAAACAGCTCTTTGAGGTCCCTTTCTCCCTCTCTAGCTATTAATCTTATTTTCAGGAAGATAGAAAGAGATTGTAACTTGAAATTTAATCCATTTTGTGGAAGTTTGTACACTTTTAATGTCCATCATGAAATTTTGTTGAACTCAGTTGACTTGGCATTATTGTGAATTGTTATGTGGCTATATGCTCTGGCAGTGTATTTAGTTTTCTCTCTCTTCAAACCAGAAAAATCCCTTCGTAATCGATATCATTAGTTTGTTTTATTGGTTGCATATTATTATAGCTTTTTTTTTTCCAACTAAACTTCCTTTTTTAGTTTCAACTATATATATCTTAGGTGTGCGTTGGGTGTGTTGGCACCTATTTTTATTAGGTTTATTAGTGTTCTTTCGTGGGACTTGTTTTCTTAAGTTATTTTTCGTGTTCTCTTTCATGTATTTTTGAGTGTCTTGGCTCCAAGCTGTTGGGTCCTTCTCATTTGTTTTTCGTAATATATTACCATTGCAAAAAAAAGTATATGAATTTTTATGTCTACGTCATTACTGATGGTGATTATGCCCCTGGTGAACATGTAAGTTTTGATTTTTATTTTCGACGTCAACTCAATAAACAAGTTTCTTCAGGTGGAGTGATTTATTGGTTCATTCATTTCTGAAGCTGAAAGGTGAAGTAAGTCACCTTCAGTTTTGCTTCATCCATTTAGTGAACAAACTCTTCCCATCAGTTTTTCCATAATTTTCTTTTTTACTATTTTTTTAAAATTGAGTGGTATCATTTCTATGCATTTTTGTTTTGGTGTCTCCCTTCTTGTGTGGGGCCCTGATGGATGGCAACTGTTGGAAAGTTGTACTTTTTTTTTGAGTACATTGGGGGTGGGGGGATTCGAACCACAGACCTCGTGGTCGTTAAGACATACATATGCCCGCTGAGCCATGCTCGCTTTGGCTTGGAAAGTTGTACTTTGATTCCTTCTCAATATCTTTCCTTTCTTATATTAATTATTAAGTTATGGTTGTATGCTTTATATGATATGAAGTTTAAACAATGTTTTTTCTTTTAAGAATAAAAAATATGAACCTTGGACATGTATGCTTATATTAATTACCAAGTTATGGTTGTGTATGTTTATATGATATGAAGTTTAAACAACATTTTAATTTTTTCCGCAAGCTTGTTACTGTTAGTGTTAACTACATATATTTATGAAATCTGTGTGCTCTGGAGAAGTTGAAATCCAGATTTCACCTGGATCTACAGATTTCTGTTGAAAGGTTCAGATTTGAGCTCTAAGTTTCAATACACATTGTCGACACATTGTTTTAGGTTCTATATTACTCTAACTTGATAAGGAGAAGCTGATGTTTTTGTCTACATAGTCAATCCGAGCATAACTCAACTAGTCCAGACATATACCTTCGACTAAGAGGTAAGAGATTCAAAACCTTTCACCCTCGCTTGTCGGTGAACTAAGTCTTTGTCTACGTGCATGCTTTACTGGGTACTTTTGTGCTTGTATTTCATGGATTGCAAGCCAGAATAATCGATTCTTAATTATTGAACTACTTTGACTTAATGTTGGACTTCGGGTTTGCAAATAAGTTATATCACATGTATCATACAGGATTTCAATTTTTCAATTAGTATTGGCAAAATTCTTCGACAGGAATTAGAACTGGAAGCAAGAGTGAAGAATTTTACCTCTTAGCTTTAGTTAGAGCGATGATCTTAACTTTTTTTTTACTTTTTTTTCCATTCCTTTCCTAATATATTGTGATTCCATTTAGATTCACCTCTATGATAATATCAAAAAATTATGGTATATAAATATAATAAAAAAAACATTAACATCGAAAGGCAGATATTTGGCAACTTATATTAAAATTATTGGTGATAATGATAAGAATATATAAGTTTACAGTTACTAATTGAATCATTCATTATTTATAATATACTGTATATATAAGGCAACTTATATTTCATTTTTCTCTGGTTAGAAAGTACTTAAAATAGACAAAATTTGAATTATTCAATTAATGAATTTGGAAAAGTCAATGATAGGTGTTTATGAAATGTCATTATCTATACAGTTGTAAATGAAATTCAAATAATTCAACCTTTTACTTACTGATTGACTCAGATTGTTTTTTTTTTTTCATCAAATGTATTTAATTAATACTGGGTGGGGGATTCAACCTCTGACCTTTTAGTCAAGGGTATAAATTTTATGCCAATTGTATATGCTCGGTTTGCCAATTGTGTATGCTCGGTTTGACAAACTATATAATAAATAAATAAAATTGAATTAGTCAATATGAGCGCATATTGTATAAATTGTAATCATATAATAGGTTTAAATATTGCCTAGGTATATGAGGATATTACTAGAATATTTGCTCGTTTCTGATGGGGTTCAACTAGAAAGATTCACTGGCGTTCCTGGAGGCGTTTGTGTGTTAGTAAGGCCCAAGGAGGGATGGGCTTTAGGGACATTTTTTTTTGTTCAAACAAGCCTATTGGCTAAGCAAAGCTGGAGATTAATTAAAAAATTTGATAGCCTGTTGGCTAGAGTTATGAAATGCACTCAAATTAGGCTCAACAACATTGTATTCGTGGCAAAGCATAATGTGGGGAAATGAGTTGTTTGATAAAAGGCTACTTGTGGAGAGTAGGCAAAGGTAACGAGGTGATAATTGACAATGACCCTTGGATCCCATCCAGGGAAAACGGAAGACTGTTATTCTCACCTAAATCTGTCCACAATCTTCCTGTGAAAACTTTAATGACCAATAATGGGAGGTGGAAGGAGGAGCAGATCCGAGCAACTTTCTTTTCGATAGATGCAGAGGCGATTCTTGAAGTTCTTCTACATCTTATGGGTGTGGAGGACATAGTTATATGGAGTCTTTCGAAAAAATGGAATTTTTTCTATTAAGTCTGCTTATCAATTAGGTGTATCTTACGGGAATATAGATGAAGCTTCCCCTTTAAATTAGGAGGTGGCAGACTTTTTAGGCTACTAAGGTTCCCCAAAAGTCAAAATATGTTGCTGGAAAGTTTATAATAACATTATTCCTTATAAAGCAAATCTTTTAAAGAAATGAATCCATATCGATAATTTATGTCAAACGAGGTATCATCTACACACCTCTTATGACATTGGGAGGCTCTAAGGGAAATGTGGTTTGTTTGCTCCTCTACTAACTTGACTAGGTTGTGTGATAACAGGAACCATTGGACGATCCAGGAGCACTGAGATTGAATGTTGGACAACGAATCTCAGGAGGATGTGGAATGTGCAATGATGCTGGTATGGAAGATTTGGGAGCAAAGAAATCAGTTGGTTTTCCGTAGCACAAGAGCGATGGAACGAATTGTGATCTCCAACATTGAAAATTGCATTCTCCAATTCAAAGAGACTGGGCGGGGAGATTAAGAAGCTAGCGGAGGAAAGAGAAAATCTCCCGCAAATGGAGAAGCGCGGGACTGGGACGCCTACGGGGGATAGAGGCCTCCACCCCTCAATTGATGGAAGCTGAATGTGGATGCTTTGTATAGAGTTGATTCCAGACGGGCATGCCTTGGGTGAGTCGTTCGGGACCACCAAGGCTCTGTCAATTTGGCAGGTTGTCGTGCTTTCTGTGGTCAGTTCGAGATAAAAAATTTAGAGGTTATGACAATGGTAGAAGGATTAAAAGCGATCTCTTACTACTTGATTCCTGACAAGTGTCCGGTTGGAGCAGAGACCGATTGTTTGGAAGTTAGTAACCTCTTCGATCTAAAAGAGGTCGCTGAAGTAATCTCCTCTGCTCATGTGAATCGACTAGATAATGTATTGGCACATCAAATTACCTCTAAAGCTTTTGTAGCTTTGTTAACGGCTTAGTAGGATGATCCTGTTTTTTCGAGCTTTTTTATCGTTTGGTGAGTCTGGTAGCCTTAGGGGCTTTGTTTCTGGTTGAGCTAGCTCTCATTTAAAAAAAAAAAAACGCCCACCGACGGTTGACCACAAGGTTAAGAGAGCCTTACACTCTACCAACGAGCTAGACGGGTCGATAGCTTTGAAAATATCTTTATACACAAAGATAGTGAAAGAGTATATCATTATGGAAATTCAGTGTAACTTCTAAAATTAGGTTTATACAAATTCAATTCATAAAGCAATGCACAAATATTTTCATTTTTTTCCTCATCTTAATTAATAAAGCTTTTATCTTTTAAGCTTTCTCTGCTTGGTCTATCGGCTATGTATGTATATTGAATAAAAAAAATTATATAGATTATAGATTAAAATAAGTCATTTTATTCTTTGAAAATATATTGAAACCTATTTAATTTCCCCCTTTCAAAATAGAATATTGCAAAATTTATTTAAATTGTTTATTTGCAATTTGATCAATCTTCTTCATTTTCTTTACAATTTCAAAATTCCAAATTTATCAAAATTGTTCCATACAATGAAACTTGACAATGTCCTCGTTTTGATTTTTTTTTTCTTTCAATTTCGTCATATATATATATATATAGAGGACGTGCATGTTAATAAAATATGATTTCCTAAAATTAATCCAAAAAATAAGATTTTATTCTTATTTATAATTATATCAAATTTGTTTATAAAGCACACTCATTATTTTTTATCATGTTATATGAGATGGAACTTTTAAATTTAAAGAATATAATAAAACAATGGCAATGCCATCCATCATTGAGGGAGGTGAAAGGTTTTGATTGATTATTATAATTATACAACTGTTTTTTTATAACAAAATTATACAATTGTTCAAGATCCAAAGAAGGGGTCTTAGATATTTTAAAATATATATTTTTATTGATTTTCTATTTTTTTTAGATATTTTAAAATATATATTTTTATTGATTTTCTATTTTTTTTCGTCCAATGTTGTGGTTATAATTACATCGTTGATGCCATATCTTTTTAGTTGTAAATTGAAGTTAAAAATAATAATAATAATAATAATGTTTATTTATTTTAATTGAATATTTTATATTTTATTATTATTTACTTTTCACTTGTAGTTATTCCTCCCGGTGATATTATCGATGAGGACATTACCTTGTGGGAGTGCTCACTCGTTGGTCAATTTGTTGATGTCAATGTCCTATGCAATTTTTTCTCTGGTGGTGCACAAGATTTTAGAGAAAGTGGAAGAATATGTACGTTGTTGGATAATGGACTCACCATTTGTCAATTTTGTTTGGTCATGTCTCGTGACTGAGTTTTAGGGAATGGACCATGACATATAGGTGACAACCCTATTTTTTTTTTGCATTGTTGGATTCTAGGTATTGTCCCGAATTTTTTTGTAGTTGACTTTAACACTATATGGGTTAAATTATTTAATGTTACTATAGAATTATGAACTCTCGGAGCCTGAGTGTTATGGCTAGTGTAGTGGGATCTCATGTTTGTCTGGATAAGGTGATAGAGGTTTGGTCTCAGTTGTTCTTTGTTAGGGTTTGTGTTGAGGTGGGGGTGGGGGTGGGTGATGTGTTGCCTCCCACGGTGCCTACCAGGGTTCAGGGTGTTTAGAGTGTGGTATGGGTCGAGTACTCGTGGAAGCCGAATTGTTGTGTTTATTGTAAAATTTTCGGGCACTCGAGTGGTAAATGTCGTAAGAGGTCGATTGAGAAGCATATTGCCCATTTTCCCCGAGTTAGTGTTAGGCCCTAGGGATCGGTAGGCTCACGCAATTCTCCCTCTAAGAGTAGGGGTTCTAGTGGATCGTGTGAGCTTGTTGCCCTCTTTGTAGGCTTAGTTCTGAGTCTGTGGGGACGGTAGGCTCGCACAATCCTCCTTCTAGGGGTCGAGTTTCTAGTGGGTCAGATGTCCTAATGGCTAGTCATGTAGTTCATTTTGTTTTCAATTCCTTTGATGTCTTGGAGGGTGAGGATAGGGACATTTAATGTCTTTGTTGTCTCCAACAACCTTGCATCAGGCTTTGACCACGCATCGCTCGAAGCAATTTCTCCCGTTCACTGTAGGCCTTGATGTTGGTTGAGAGCCCAGTTGGCTTGTTAGTTTGTTTTTTTGTGTTTTGGCCTCGGACTATGAAATTTTTCTTTTTCTTTAGTTCTTTGCAAAAATATTTTGCTATGACTATTTAAAAAAAAAAAAAAAAAATTAACTATCTCTTTATTTATTCGGTATTTATTTTAAGATTTTAGTAAAAACGAAAATAATTAAAAGTATTTAATAACACTTTCGAAATATTGACAAAAACTTATGATTTTCAAATTTTGAGTACGATTGCCAATTGAAGCAATTGATAACCAATATGTTTAAATGTTTTTTTAAGTTATTAAAATATTCACGGTTGATTATAAATTTAAATTTTCACCCCCTCATATTATTGAATTAATAAATGATTTAAGGGTATTAATCATTTAAATAATAAAATTATATAATTGTGAACTATTACTATTTTTAAAAAAATATTATTAAGTCTTTATAACAATTAAAAATACATATCTAACTATTATTCAATTGTGTGAGGAAAATGCTTAGAGTTGCTAATCTCACCCATATTATTAAACTTAAAAATATATATATATATATATATATATATATATATAAATACATGGAAAAGTATTATTATTATAATTTAAATGTTCGAGAATGAAATTACTATTTTAAAAGTAAAGTCAAGTCCAAAAATCAAATCAAATAAATAAATCTTATTTTAATTTTTAAACTTTATTAGGGTCTACATCACTTTTAAATTTTCATAATCTTTTTTAAAATATAATCATTATAAACTTAAAATCTTGTCATTTTAATTATTACTATTATTCTATTATCTAATATATATTCACTCAATACTTGTATAGTTATATATTATAGTAATACACATATTTGAAACCATATTATTCATTTGTTAAAAGCAAAACAATGAGTGTAATTTAAAAAAAAAAATAATAATAATAATAATAATAATAAATAAATAAATGCCAATTCTTCTTCCAAAGAAAAAAAAAATCATGAAAATATACCCTTTAACAATTCAATGATGAAAATGAAACCAATCGAAAAATGAAACCAATCGAAAAAGGTAAAGATTAAAGATTCGTCAAATCGATCATTGACTGAGGTTGTGTCATTTGGCGTCACGGGTTCAATCCCCACATTAATTTTACTTAAACCAACTAAACGAGATTTAAAGTAATAAAATAAATGTCAAAAATTACTTTTGATCCATGGACATTCATGAAAGTAACAATTTAGTTCCTATTCTTTTAAATATGTAACAATTTAATCCCTATCGGAAAAAAAAAAATATCCAAATTAAATCTCGGGATTTGAACCTCTAATTATAAGGTGAGGAGTACATGTCAATTACTGTTCAACTATGCTCACTTTGAAAATTCTCAATCTTTTATTATTTAACCCTTTAGACTTTGTAGTTTATAAACATATTTAATCTCTAATTAGTTTATTGAACTACCTGGGTAAGAAATCTTATTAAGGGTCAGTTTGAATTGACTACTTACAAAATTTGTTTTTGAAGAATGCATTTTTTTAAAACATTTTATTATAGAAATGTTTATAACTGCAAGTGTCTTTATCACCAAGTTTGTTGGGTTTGCTTTACACTATAATTATTTCTACTAATGTTAAATTAATATAAAAGGATGGCTATTAATATATATTTTTTTTTGAAACAAATGACGACTATTAATAAACGATATGAAATAATAAGTTTAAATTTATATTGACTGAGGTATCGTCGGTGACCGGTCGAAGGTGTCGCTAGCGGTGGTCGTTGTCGGAGGTCGGTCAGAGGTGTCAACAGTGGTGATGGTCGTCAGAGGTCGGTGATGGTGGTTGTGACGGGTATGGTCGCCGAAGATTAGTGACGGTGATCGGAAGTGGTTGCCGGAGATCGGCGATGGTGACCGAAAGTGTTCGTCGGAGATCCATGGTGGTGGCCGGAGGCAGTTGCCAGAGATCGACGATGGTGATAGAAAGTGGTCGTCGGAGATCGATGGCATTGGCTGGAGTTTGGCGGTGACGATCGTCGGTGGCCAGTCGAATGTGTCACTAGTGATCCGTAGAGGTGGTTTTCATCCGAGGTCGACGACGATGTTCGTCGCTGGAGATCGACGACGGTGGCCGGAGGTGGTCATCTAAAGTCGCCGACAACGGTGTCGAAGGAAGTGGCCGACAACAACTATGGGTGGAGAAAATTTAACTGGTAGTGTGAAAATATTTGTGTAGTTTTAATATAAATTAGAGTGAATTCTTGCCGCGCCTAAAATCATCCCAACCGTGTTTCTAAAAGCTAATATCAAGTATTTATTATTTTCAAAATGCATTCTCTGTAATATAAGAAATCATTTTGATTAGTTGTCAAAGCTTACCTCTTTTTTCTAAAATATTTTTTTTTTTCAAATTTAAACTTTTTTTTCTAAAATGTTTTTTTTTTCAAATTTAAACTCTTAGTAATGCAATTCAATCCTACCCTAAACCTTAACAATAAATTTGATAAAGACTAATTCTTTCAAAATACATAAGGAAAATTGTTACCCAAAAAAAAAGAAAAAAATCATCGATTAAATCGTTTCCAACAAATGAGGAGTTGCAGTGTACTCGAGTGCAGGGGATAATATCCACATAAACGCCCGCGCCTGCTATATGTATGCAATCGGCGTAACCGAAACTTTTGAATTATTCCGATTTGACAAAATTACCCTTCCCATTTTCAAAACAACCAGCATGCTTCCTTTTGCTACTTGATTTTCTTTTCCTTTTTCTTCTTTCTTCTCGCTTTTTACTTCCACTCTCGCCGTCGCCGTCGTCGTCGCCGCCCACTTTTCGGCTTCAACTCTTCTTCTCACCGGCGCTTTTCCACAATCCACCCCTTGTCCTGCGAATTTTGAATTTCGAGCAGAGTGTTTTCTTGGAAATTCATTTCTCAACGGAATCTTTACTGTTCTTCTCTTGGTAACTCACTCACTCTTGTTCTTGTTTTGAAATTGATGACGAATCATGATTTCGCCGTCAACCTACTGTTGTTGATTGTTGATTTTTGTTATTAGTCGAGCGGATTGTTTGATGATGGATGTTGCTACTTTATTGTTAGTTTGAGGAGAAGGAAAGAATCGGAGTTGGAATTTTGTGCGTGTCGTTTGGTTTCCATCAATTACGCTGAGATGATATCGGAAACTGGGGTTTGAGGGGACATTACAATCTTTTCCTTTTCATTTTTCTGAGTATAAAACTTTGCTTCGCCTGAAGGCTGCTTGTTTTTCCTTTTGACCGAGCTCAGTAGGCCATTACCTTTTTTTTCTTCTTTTCTCTAGAATTTTGATCGATAATCGAATGTTGTGAAATTAATAGGTGGATGGTGAGCGCTGATTATATGACATTTCTGGGTTTTCTCAATTGTAAATCATTTTTTCTTCATTTCTTGGAAAATCTTGTTGGTAGCTTGATGGTGGTTGGCTAATTCATTGTATTTCTTTTTGGGTTTAGGGTTTAGTGTTTAGAATTGCTTATTTTTTAACTTGTTGTTAGCTTTTCTATGGCATTTATCTAGTAATTTGTTCTCGTCGTGGTTACATCTTTACTTCTCTCACATAATTTATGTACTGTGTATGATGAATGCTTTGCTTCCATGGTTCTTTGTTCCCATTAATAATCTAAATTCTTTTCCATTTGTGGAAGGCTTGGTAGCGGAGAGCAGGGGACAAGTGTCCATAGACATTCACAAGCTAGAGTAAATCCAGTTTAGAGTTCATACATGAAGAAGTTGTTTTTTTTCAGATCTTCAGCACCTAACAGTGGCAGTACCGAAGTTTCTCCATCAGAAACAGAAAAACAAGATTACATAGATCATCCATTTGAAGGTGGGTTGAACTCTGTTGCAGGTAGTTGCAAGAGCTTCTCTTCCAAATTATTAAGGAGCCAACCTGATATTGTGATGAACTGAATGCAGGTACTGGTCTTAGAAGAAGTCGCTCCCTGTCTTCAGCGTCAATGCTTGATGGTGGGAAGCATAAAAATTCTTCTGGGTTAAAAGATAAAAATAGATCTCCATATAGTAACTTCATTGGCACTTCAGATCAGCAATGTGAACCTTCAAATCGGTAAGGTTTAAACCAGTTGTCTTTTAAGAACTGATAATTTGTTGCCTATTGCTCTCCACAAGATTGGTGCTACATTATGCAAGTCATTTAATCCTTCTTGATTATATATTTAATGATTAAAACTGATTAATCTTGCCTGTGGTATTGCTAGCTATCAAACACCACCATCGAGAAGACAGTGTAGGGCAAAGCAATTTGAGATGCCATGTAATGATTATGGAGCTGTAACCGAGAGGCCTTGTTCTGCTGCTTCGTCCCGAAGTTATTGTGATTCCTCAGGAAATTCGTCCACTTCCTCTAGTAATGTCTCAACCAAAATCTTGGATCGATATATTGATGATGGAGACCAACAGGAACAATCGAGCAGACCCCAAAACAGTATTCCTCCCAGAAATCACCCTGGAAATGGTAGTGGGAGGCGGCCCCCACGAGGTCGATGTACAGCACCTACTTCGCCGAAATATGTTTTTGATGGAAAGCCAATGAGTCATCCGTCTGAAGAATTTCCAAGTTCAAATTATCACTTCTTTTCTGCAAAGTATGCTGAAAATGGATTAGGGCATGAATCTCCCAGGACCATAGCGAAGAATGTTATTGAGAGACTCTCCCAGACTCATGGGATTCCTAAAACAAGTCCAAAGGGATTTGACAATGGTATGCCAATCAGTGTAGGAGATAGACATGATAGATCCTCAAATGAACGTTATGATTCCAGTGTGGATGTATTTCCCCAGAAATTCTACGGAAATAGTATGGAGAACTCTGGTTTAGATAGACAGAACTTAATAAACCATAGTGAAGTGTTAAACCTTGTTAAAACTGAAGAGGATATGGATGGGGAACTCAAGAGGAGAATCAAGGTGGCAAAGGAGAGAGTCGTGCTTTTCAGAGAAGAATGTGACCGGGAAATCTTTCTTCAACAGAGGACAGGAGTTTCAGGTTTGATTCAGACAATTAGACATATTACGGAGGAGAAAATGAGCTTGGCACTTGAGGTTGTAAGTCTTTTAGAGTCCCAAATTACTGAAAGGGCTTCTGCAAAGGAAGAGCTGAGACTGGCAAAGGAAATATTGGATTTTCAAACTAAGAAACTGGATAGAGAAAAGACTGAATTGCAGTCAGAACTGGAGAAAGAGCTTGACAGAAGGTCAAACGACTGGTCATTAAAGCTAGAAAAGTACCAGTTGGAAGAACAAAGGCTTCGTGAAAGAGTTCGGGAGCTAGCAGAACAGAATGTATCTCTACAAAGGGAAGTTTCTCTTATTAATGAGAGGGACACAGAGAATAGAAGCATAATGTCAAATTCGGAGCAAAAAGTTAAGGACCTGACTGTAATGATGGATAAATCACGGGATGAAAACCAATTTTTGATGCAGAATCTCTCCGACTTGCAAGATAAGTACAAAACTGCTAAAGAAGATAGAGAATCCTTTAAGAGAAATTTTGAGGAGAAGGATAAGGAATGCAAGGAGTTGTATAAAGCAACAACAAGGTTAACGAGGACCTGCTGTGACCAGCAGAAAACAATCAATGGATTGCAGGAAAGGTTTAGTCATGAATTAGGGAAGAACACGGAAATTGAAAGGTTCGATAAGCATGTGGCGAAATTGCAGATGGAGCAAATAAGGTTAACTGGAGTAGAATTGGGATTGAGAAAGGAATTAGAATCTTGCAGGTTTGAAATTGATTCCCTTCGGCACGAGAACATAAACATATTCGACCGCTTAAAGAACAGTGGGAAAGATAATGGTGCTTTAACCATCAAGCTGGATGAGGAAATGTTAGCACGTGTTGATTGTCTACAACATCAAGGGCTAACATTGTTATATGAAAGCTCCCAGTTAAGTGCAGAATTACTTGAGTTCATGAAAGAGAAAGTTCACTGTCTTTCAGAAAGTATGCAGGGGATGGAAATGGTGAAGAATAATTTGGATGGGCTCTATTTTATTGAATCTGAGATGAAAGTTCAAGGATTAAAGCGTGAAACTGAAAACTTAAAACGGAGTTTAAAGATAGCATCTTCATTGTTGCATAAGAAATCCAACCTAGCTGCTCCGGAAGTCCATTCTCAGTGTGGAAACGCCGATGGGTCAATGCAATTAAATTGTGAGTCTTCAGAGGTAAGCATCCCTAATGTCAATTCTCAATTCTATTTAAAAACGTGTCTAGATTTATGAAGTTTGATAAGGGCATTTTATTTATTGTGTCTTCTCTCTTGCAGCATGTTCTAAAATCTGAGCTCAGAGCAGAAAGGATACTAACGAGTCTGTTGAGAGAGAAGCTTTACTCTAAGGAGCTGGAAATTGAGCAGCTTCAAGCTGAAATTGCAACGGCAGCTAGAGCGAACCACATTCTTAGATGCGAAGTACAAAATGCACAAGACAATATATCCTGCATTACACACAAGCTAAAGGATGTAGAACTCCAGGTAATTTCTCCATATTTTCATGTTCTCAAACCTATAGTAAGTACTTCATTGTTACAGGTATAAAGAAGTACTTCATTGTTACAGATCTTGAAAAGGGATGAGAATGTGAACCGGCTACAAAATGACCTTGAAGAATCGACTACGGAATTGGCCATCGTTAAGGGAACTGTGCCAAAGATTTCTGAGGAAAGAGATATTATGTGGGACCAATTGAAACAATACAGTGAAGAGAATATGTTACTTAACTCGGAGGTTAATCTACTGAAAAAGAAGATAGAAGCCCTTGAGGAAGACATACTTCTCAGGGAAGGTCAGATCACCATCCTCAAAGACTCCATGAGAAACAAATCTTTTGATCTCCTCGGTAATATTGAATCTACAGACGAATTTCTCATACTATGATTGATACCAAGAGAATCAGGCTTACCATTAATTAGATGATCTCATTCTCACTGTTCATAGTCATATTTTCAAGGTGCTTTTCAACTTGCCTCTTGATTTTTTTTGTTTTTTAGCTCCTTTTCAATTTGATTCTTCTCCACCATTTTTTTTTTTGGTGATTCGAAGTGTAGAGAGCTTTTAAAATGACAATGTGATGTGTTTTTTGTTACCAGCATAAATAAATAGATAGAGAATGGTGGAGAAGATTCTGACTGTAAATATTTTTGGAATGTTGATAGAAAAGATCATCACTGGGCAGCACAAACTATCTAAATCTCTCTTCCCTAAAGAGTGACCAAACTTGTAGCAACACCCTAATAGAATAATTACATTTTCTGGTAGAAATGTTCAAAAATAGAACTTGGAAGATGTTGGGACTAAACCAGCATCACCTCTATGAAGCCAACCAGGTCTCTCCAGCTATCAGAATTCAGGTCAGATTTGTTTCCCTCAACATTCAGGAATATGAAATAGAGTACTACTGTTAAAATGTTTGTTTCTTCCTTTGAATGTTAGAAGGAAATTGCATATTTAAGCCTGTTATCCCACTTCCTCACAAAAATATAAATCTCTTCTTTATTAACAAAAGGCATGATGATTTATCATTGAGGACCCTAGTTATTACCAAAATTTCAGAGAACATTAAAGTGATGGGTATAAATTCAATTTACCAAGAATCACGATTACAAGTTAAAAGGTTTTGCCCTTATAATCAGCCATAACTGTTAGGTGTTTAATCGATAGCTAATAACTGTTAGGTGTCAAGTTCTTTATAACTGTTTAATCAATAGCTATTAACTGTTAGGTGTCGAGTTCTTTATAACTGTTCAATCAATGGATAGCTATTAACTGTTAGGTGTCCAGTTCTTTGATCAATTGGTCACTGGTTAGGCCAATCCATCCATTGTACTAATGTGTATCCAGTCGCCCTTCAACGTCAGTCATAAAAATATAAAACTAGATTTCAAAGGTCAAGTTAAAAGAATGGTTACGAAAATATAGCACAATCTAGAATCAATTATATAAACTGGTCAAATATGATAGAGTGAGGCCTAAAAAAAATCATCAATTCAGTACGTGATATAAGGATGCAGCATGTTTGATTGAGGAATGCCTCCTTTTCATTCTCTTCACACTCAAATACATTTCAACTACAGCAGGGCTAGAGAGTTGGTAAAAAAAAATTAAAAGAGGTCGATAGTATTAGTAACAGAAAGGGGTAAAACAAAAACATTTTAAACACGTCAAATTACATAATCTTCAACATCAACACTACCCTCTCGTCGCTTGATCATTGTGGACAGGTTAAGAAATAGAATACATGATTTCAATGTTACATATGTTCACCTCTGCTATCATCCTCACCGATCCCGTCTCCCCCATGTCTGCAACCACATCCACAATTTCATAGATATTATAAGAACAGAGAAATTTGGTTATAAAATTACAGACAATAGAGAAGTTAATTGAATGGAATTAAAGAAGAAGAGTTCAACCCCATTTGAAGTAAAATTTTAACTACTAAAGGGGTGATGATACTCTTAGCAGAATTTCAAAGGAAAGATGGATGAGGATTTTAATGAGGATTTGAGTTGTTTGGAGATGTGTTTATCTAGGTGGATTGAGATCAGGTGCCTCTCACTCCTTTATTAAATCAGAGATCGAGATATATGATATAATTTTGTTTTGTTCTGATTTCTGAGAAGGATGGGACTAATACGGCTAAATGCCCCTTTGTGTTGTAGCCCAACTCCTGCTATTGGTTGCCTTTTCTGAGGAAAAATGTGTTCCCCGAAGTCGAAGGAGGTGCAAGTCTCTTTCTTCCAAGAAGAAGACTTCAGAGGCGCAAACTACTAGGTTGCTTCACCTTCGTTTGATTTTTAGGCTTAGACACAATTCCTTGATAAGGGAGCTGGCTAACTTCGCTTCTTTTCTATAATCCAGCTTTGTTCTTAGTGCAGTAATTAAAGATTGTGCAGTGATGAAAAAGAAAAAACACATATACGCACAATAAAAAGATAATTCTTTACTATTTAATTGTTCAGGGTGAAAACATACCGCCAAGATGAGGTTAGATTTCTAGCTTTTCGATCCAGTTGCAGGTTTTCCAAAGCGGCTGAGGCTCTGATTACATCCTCTGGAAGCTCATTGCCATCATATCTCCAACTGTATTCATCTTTTCGATAACCAGACATTGACGATCCTACCCTCCTATCTGAAAGCTTAAATCATCACATGAACAGAGAAGAGGAAGCAGATAAGCATATAAGAAATAGCTACATGACTTACCAGATGCCTGTGAACCAGAACCAGGCCTGAAATAAATATACAACAAAGTTAGGGATGACAAATAGGAAATTGGCAACAATTAGGTAAGTGAAGGAAATGAAGCTTATATTATTAGTTCAGGCACGTGTTTACCTTCCTAGTGGAGGTAAACCCCCTGCAACAGAGGATGAAGGTCTCCTACTATTTCGAGAATCGTGACTGGACATTGAATCAGATTCTGAAATGGTTATTCTCCTTCCAGGACCCCTTGTTTGGGATAAATTCTGATTTTTTAAAAGAAATGAACAAAGAATCAAGAAGTTGCCAGTAAAAAATTAAATAAAAGAGAACAAAGATAAACTTCCAAGGCCATGGTTAAGGTACCAGTGAAAAAAATACAAACATCTGTCTAACACATTAATTGGTTCTCCATATTTTTATCATCAACAGTGATGACTTGTGATACCCAGTGCAAAGGGAAAATATTAAGCAGGAGTGTTTGAGAAAGATAGCATCTCAAAAACTAAATTGGTATATTACAAGAACTGCTGTTATTTATTAAAGCTAGTGATCTATTGATGAGGGCAATAATAAACCATCAAAGAACAAAAACAAAAACAGACAGTTAGATTAGTTCACTCACACTTTATGAGGTGCAACCATTATTATCACAGCAGAAGTTACTCTATCATAGAGAATAATTTATTTCCAAAAAAATCAAGATTTTGCAACCAAACATCTCTCAACTGAAAACAAGCCATATGGTAGTCTAAAATTTATATAATATCCAAAAGATAATAAGGCAACCTAAAACAAAGACTCCCAAGTTTGTTACAGAATGTTCATATTTTACTATTTTAATGTTGAAAGTAGACTACAAATGTTTAGATAGATGATTATAAGATCATATCCATCAACCATAATATGGTATCAGGAGCCCCACTCCTACCATTATGCTTAAGGCTTGCCCCCAGAAAGCTCCATCCACCCAAAGGCCAACTCCAAATGACAAATTGTAAGTTAATAAGTTTTCAACTTGGAGTTTGGGTCTTGAAGGGTATCTCCAAACATCCCAAGCTTAAGAATAAAAAACTATTCTTCAACAATACTACTTATATAATAGTAAGGAAAAATACACCATGAAGAATTCAAAATTAACAGAAATCTATCATAAGATACAACCAACCTCAAATTTCAAGAATCCCTCAAGAACATCCAAGAGCAACGGTCCACTATCTCCATTTCTGTTGAGATCATATCCGTTTTTACTACTAAATTCCTTCAATTCAGCTTTCCAAGAATCTTTTTGCTGCAGAATTAAAAGACATTAGATTTCATAAAACTTTTTCTATCCTTATATTTCTGTTGGTCCGATCTTCGCTTTTTTACTTTTATTTATTATTGAGGGGGGTATGGGGGGGGGGGGGGGGGGGGGGGGGGGGCGGGGGGCGTTAGGAGACTTGGTACACCTGTAGCAACAATGTGCTTGATTACCATATTGCACTCTGGGAGATAAACTTTTAGAGTGTGGTTTAGCTGGGCCCAATCTAAATATTCACAAATGAGAGCAGTAAGCAGCCTCCCTGCAATTAAAATACCAAAATGTGGATAGATATTACTTAAGGAGAATCAGCGCATCAAAAATATAACATAGAGTTAACCCTTCTCCCACACTATACAGCAAAATTTTATATCTTAAATTTTGTGACTTCAATTATCTATAAAGCAATTACAGGCACTTTACAATTCTCATTGGCAATAATTCTGAGGGCACATTTTGTCAAGGTGGACAACATAAATTATTTTCAATTTTATAATACTCAAGAGAGGAGAAAAGCATGTGTAATCGAACCTGATGGTGAAGCATGAAGCTGTTTTGCTCGATCATTGCAACTACCAAGTAATGCAGGTGGCAAGCCTTCATCTTTATCGACAACACGGTCCTCTTCTTCGATTGCCTCGAATACACTAGCTCTAAGTTCAGCCTAACCCAAAGAAAGAAAAGGAAGGGGTGAATGATTTGTTATATGAAGCGGGGCATTTAGTGGCAGGAAAATGTTAGTAAGAATTCAAGAAAGACCCAAAAAATAGTAAGTGATAAAGAACATCGGATCGATGCCAAAGCTGAATATAACTCAAGAATAATAATGGAAGTGTATGATAAGGGCACAGAAAGACACTTCTCAAGAAATTCGGAGCACATTCGAACAAGCTGAAAGACACAACAAGTAGATGTTTCCACAACATCAGGGGACAAAAAAAATCGTATAGTCCAAGATCCAAGGGCTCTAGAACACCCATGAATAAAGAATTTCCAATTCCACCCACAGAAACCTTAAACTCATTTCGTAAGATATCGCTGAAAGATTAGGAGGATAGCTCAGTTTTCGAAGTAATTGCATTCTAATTCCAACGACAGAGAATGATTCACTCTCCTCCATCCTACGTCCTTCCAAAGCTGAAAGTAGATATAAAACCCTATCTTTAACCTACCACATTCTGTAATCCTCACCAACCAACAGCACAAAAGAAAACCCAAAATTCAAAGAAAACGAGTGGAAGATCTGTAGAGGCCGGAAGAGGGAGGAAATCTGAACAAAACAACATGAAATTGAAGAATGCGATGAAAAAGTAAAAGAATTACCCGGATCTTGGCGAGGACGCCCTTCTTCTCGAGAGTACGAGTGACGAGGGTCTTCAAATCCATCATCTCTCTCGTATAATCGTCCATCTTTGTCCAGTCCTCAGGCTTCCGCTACGCTGCGACGGTTTTCCCGAGCTCTGCGTGAAGAACATCAACTAGAGGACGGTGGGCATGAAAGGGAGCAGAAATGGAGGACGAAAGCAAAGCAAATCAAAAGAGCCTGAAAATGAATCGTGAAATCGTGATCGTTACAGTTTCCTTCACATTTGCCTAACATGGGCCTGGGCCTCTTTCGTCGTTTGGGCTGTGGGCTTTTGCCCAATTACTTTATTTTACTCTCCTAAGGAGCCACGACGATTAATGATCGGTTTAAAAAAAAAATGTGAAACATATTTTTTATTTAAAAAATGTCTACCAAATCCTAAACATTAATCCCTAAACTCTAAACTTTAAACCCTGAATCGTAAATAAGGTCAAATTTGATTACTATTTTTTAAAAAACAAAAATTATAATAATTGATCTTTATTTTAAAACCATGACAAAATTTTGGCCATTTATACTTATTTTCATTTCCTAAAGTCCAACCTATCATATTTGAATTATGTTATTTGTTTTGAAAGTTACTATATTTTTTCAAAAATTCAATATTACTCGTTTATTTTTCATAAATGTTTCAAAACTACAACTAAAGTCAAAATATGTTAGATTGTTGCACGGATAATTGACGTGACAATGACTTAGAACGACGTGATGGTAAATGAGACGTTTGTCTGGATTAAGTCTGAAAGATAAAGGGGTTTTCGCCATGTTGACTCTTCTATCCAACATTTGAATAGATCTATACTCCAATGGTAGTTTTGAAATGTTTGTGAAAGGTCAAGAGTAATATTGTAACTTTAGAAAGAATGTGATTATTTTTTTTTAAACAAATGGCAAATTTCAGGCGTATTTTTTCTTCGACCTTTTTTTTTCCTTCTATTTCAACAATGTGGTGGAAATTCGAGACTCAAACTTTTTGTTTGATGATACATTAGCTTAACCAGTTGGGATATATTCATGATGTTATGTTGACCTTATGGTGGTTATTCTCACAATAATATTATTAAAATAATTCGAAAGGTTTAACTATACAAAATGCTACGGAATTTGAGATTAGAAAGTTTTGCTTTAAACCTATAATTATGAACTTTAAAATTGTTCACACAACCGTCTTAAAATGATGGTAAAAAAAAATTGTGAGACACTTGATGTATAAAAATTGGAAAACAAATGCTACACTATTTATAATTCAATCTCAAATATGTTTAAGATTAATAACGTTGTTAATATTCATCTAAACTCAAAAAATATCGTTGACCTTGACATCAAATACAAAATCATTCACATACTCAATTTTTATACATCATATGAGACTTTCATTTACATAAATGATATTGTAAAGATGTCACATATGTCTTCCAGTTTTTACACCTCACCATCCACATAAATTTCCATCTTCAAATTGATTTTTTAGAACAATTTGAATGTTTAATGTAATTTTAAATGTTTATAAGTATAATTGAAACCTACCTGTTAAAGTGAGCATAACTCAGCGGTAATTGGCATGTACTACTTTTTATAAGGTCGAAGGTTCAATCCAAATCCACATGTTTGTTGCACTAAAAAAAAATGAAACATGTCCCAAAGGAAGCATAGTTCAGCGATAGTTGACATGTACTTGTTCTCTCAAGATGAAATGTTTAAATTTTCATACCCCACCTTTGTTAGACTAAAAATTAAAACCTATACCAAATTTTAAATGTATTTGTATAATCGAATCAATGACCCATTGAATAAAAAGAAAAAAAAAACAACATTTTTTTTTTGAACGGTATTTTAATTAATGTGAAGATCAAACTCATAACTTTTTAGTCACGGATACAACCTTATATCAACTGCGCTACGCTCGATTTGAGAAGAAGAGAAAAAAAAAAAAATTGGTTAGAGATTTATGTCTCTTATTGCCTCTTTTATTTTATTCTAACTTTAAATATTAAATCACCACAACAACAAAAGGGTTGGACATGTTTAGTATAAATGGAATAAAGCAAAGAAAATAAAATCGCGAATGGTGGATGAAATGAGAGAATAAAGCACTAATCTTAATTATTATTTTTTTTCTTAAAAGGAAAAGAAAAGCACTAATCTTTATTCTCTCCATGTGTGTGCATTTCAAAGTTCTATTATAAATGGAATAACTTTTAATATTTAATAATAATATTTTTAAACAAATTTTAGAGTATAATTTATACTATTATTAAACAAATTTTAGAGTATAATTTATACAACCATCCACGTTTGAAAGGATAACTAATACCTTTATTTATTGAGATGTATTTCATTTTTGGACTTACAACAATTATCAAATAACATATTTAGTTTCACAAATGTATTTTACTTAATTTTAATTGAATTAGTTCTACTTCTATAATATACTCTTTATAATATTTTGCTCAATTTTATTTCATTCATTTTATTTATACATATCAAGATAATTAAAAAAATATTTAAAAATTTAAATATATTTTTTTTAAAATAAAACCACACTCAATATCAATTTAAGATAAAATAATTACAAATATAACATTTTTTTTTTAAGATTTACAAATATGACAATTTTTATCTGACGGTCACCATGGAATTCTATTTATGAATGATTGTATTGATACACTTCTATTTTTTTATATATATATATATATAATTTTGTCGATGACTATCAGATAATTGTCTAGATCTAAATCACTTTTTTTTTCTTTTTTTTTTTTTTGTGGCAATTATATGTAACCAACCCTTAAAAAATATATATTATACCTCAAATAAAATACTAAAATTTATATGTTTTTATGGCTTTATGGCTTTTGAAAAAAAGCTTATTAATGCCTTTTCAAGCTTATTAATGCTTTATGTAGTGCTTAGATCCACTAAAACATCACCTACTCTCTCTACTCTCATATATATTTAAAGTAAGCCTAACCATAGTTGGTGGTTGTTAACTATAAAACAAAATATTCTCCAACTTTGTCACTCATATATATTTAAATTGCTCTAAATTCATCGTAAACATTCCAAAACTATCATGAAAGTAGAGATTTATTAGAATGTTTAATAAAAAGTAGTCATGAAGATTGTCCTAATTAAAATGATCCATGGTGATGGAGAAATATTTGTCTAAATTAAATCTGAAAGAACGACTTTTCGTCCAACATTCTAACAATTTTGTACTTTAATAGTAATTTTGAAAGGTGAAAAAATACAATTGCAATTTTTGAAAAATAGAGATATTTTTTAAACAAATGACCAAATTTAGATGCTTTTTTTTCTTTCAAATTTAGCCTATATATTTATATAGTATGTTAAATTACGAATTTGATCTTTGAAATCTGAACATAGTTTCAATTTCATCTCTATGGCTTTCAAAGTTGATGATTTACATTTAACCATACTTCTCAAAGTTGACCAATTTCATCTTTGTTACTTTTTTACATGATCAAAATAGATAGATATATTATTTTGATTACTCATATGTGGATGTTCTATAAACTATTATAAGTTAGTTATTTAAATTTTTTTATTTATGGTTACTTTAAATAAATAAAAAATTGTTATATAAAATTTTAATAAAGAATTATGTTGTGTTTTTTAATTTATACTTATTTCCAAATTTAGAATCTCTATATACATAAAAGGGATTCAAAGCTCAAACCTTTTATGGAGATACATATGCCAATTGAGTTGGTATAACGAATTGAAGAAAATAAAATATATACATCATTAAAAAAAAATTGATTACTTGAAAATTTAAAATAAGTAGTTCCGTCGAGTATAACTCAATTGTCGTAAAGTTGTCTGTTTGATATGCTCAATATCAATTACCATAAAGTTTTGCATTTGATGTCATGAATTCATTTGCATTAATTAAAATAATTTAGGGTTTAGGGTTTAGGGTTTAGGGTTTGAAGTGTCCGGGGCTTGACCTTACCGAGACCAAAAATATCCTTGAGGGTATTTTGGCGGAAGGCTCAAAGGTTGGTTGTGTGTCTTTTGATTTCTGTAGTAGAGCTTGTAATATTGCTGCTCACTGTTTAGCGCGTGCTGCGCTTGAGTTTTCTTTTGTTTCGCCTTGTTCTTCTTCTTCTGTAGAAGGAGAAGAGGTTTTCTTTTGGCGTTCGGATTTTCCGAATTGGTTTGCCTCTTCTCTCTATGAGGCTGGTTGTTGTTAGGTTGGTGGTTGTTAATGAAGCAGGTTTTTTTTCAAAAAAAAAAAAAATTAAAATAATTTAAAAAAAAAAAAAAAAATGTCCAAAATGGTTTGGATTTATTTTTATAAAAAAATCGACTGTTTATTACGTAGGCTTGTTTCGATGTACGTGCCACGTGGTCATTGTCCATCACTATAAAAGCCCTCTGCAACTTCTTCACTTCTCTGATTATATTTGTGTCTTCTTCTTCTTCTTCGTCGTCGTCGTCAATGGCGCCTGTTGATCCACACTCTTTCACTGATTCTTCCCATCCTCTAACTCTTCACATTTCTCTCACTCTCTTCTTCGATTTTCCTTCCACCACCATTCATGGCTCTGCCCTAATTTCCCTCTCCACTTCCCACTATGGTCCTATCTCCCTCGACGCTCGCTCTCTCACCATTCATTCCGTTCTCGACTCTCAATCCAAATTTCCGATTCCCTTCTCGCTTTCTCCCCCCGATCCGATCAAAGGCTCCCTTCTCTCCGTTTCTCTCTCCGGCCAGTCCTCTTTCTTCGTGATTTACACTACTGCTCCTTCTTCCTCGGCTCTCCAATGGCTCACTCCTCCCCAGACTTTCAACAAGACCCACCCGTTTGTCTACACGCAGTGCCAGGCCATTCATGCTCGTTCGATTTTCCCTTGCCAGGACACTCCGGCGGCGCGTGTGCGTTACTCTGCGCGTCTGAATATTCCTCGGGAATTATCGGCGGTTATGGGTGCTCGGAATGTGGATCGTCGCCCACCGGCTGCTGGGGAGGGTTCGATGTTGGTTGGAGGGGTTGATTTGCTGTGGGGCGGTGAAGGGAGAGTGGTGGAGGAGTTTGTGATGGAGCAGCCTATTCCGCCGTATTTGTTTGCTTTTGCCGTTGGAGAGATTGCGTCTAGGGAAGTGGGGCCGAGGACTAGGGTTTATGCGGAATCGGTGCCCTCGGTGCTCGATGCTGCAGCGAAAGAATTTGCAGGGACGGAGGAGATGATAAGACAAGGTGAGAAGTTATTTGGACTGTACGATTGGGAGCGATTCGATTTACTAGTGTTGCCTCCGAGCTTTCCTTACGGCGGAATGGAAAATCCGAAGATGGTGTTCTTGACGCCGACGGTGATAAAGGGGGATTCTACCGGGGCGCATGTGGTTGCTCATGAGCTTGCTCATAGCTGGACTGGGAATCTGATCACTAACAAAAACAACGAACATTTTTGGCTCAACGAGGTACCGCACTTCTGGCTTGAAATGTACATTTTCGTTTTTGTTTGGTGTTTTCATCGCAATTTTATGAATACTGCCTCGTTGGTTGCTATGGAGTTCTGAAGAACTCTTTACCCAAATCAAATCGTTCGGATTTGTTCTGTTCTGTGTTAAACACTGCATGATAAGAGATGTGTATTGATAGTACATACCATGCTTGAAAACCCATCTGGACAAGTAAGCTGAGCAAAATTGCTTGGCCACATACCATGGATGGTGAATGAATATGGGCGGACACCCTGACTGCTGCACAAGGTGGTGGCCATTGTTCAACCATTCGAAAATACAGAAATGGACCTTGAGACGAAAGTCCTTCGTCACTACTCAAAGTCATACTCAAAGTCAAAGTCTTTTGTTATGATTTGAAAATACCCAAATCAAATCGTTCGGATTTGTTCTGTTCTGTGTTAAACACTCCATTATTCTCTAGGTCTTTTGTTACTGTTAGCGTTGTCTCTTTGTAGTGGCCTGTTTTCTGAATTATTTCAATCTTCCTAATGAAAGCTTGGTTTTCATTGTGAAAAAATTGAGCTAACTCGTGCCTTAATGTCTTTCAGAGGTTGTAATGCCAATTAATTTTCTTTTGCACTCTCTTCTAGTGTGTGAGGGAGGGGGAAAAACAGCCTTCTTAAATTTAGGTGGATTAAGTAGATGATCGCATTCTTCATTCTCTTGTCAATTTTTAGCAAAGAAGCTTTGGGAGAGTATAGTCAAATTTCATGAGTTTAAGGGAACTCAATTTTGTTCTTGTGGTAGTAGTTCTAGATGGATTAATTAGAAGATCCTAGCTTTGGGTATGTATGATTATGGCCTATGGGCAATAGACGTACCGTAAAAGGATACAACTCTCCACATAAGGTTAGAAGAACTCAACAACTCTCCACATAAGGTTAGAAGAACTCAATCGTGTTGTTTTGACTAGAAGAGGCTTTTTTTGTTCTTTCGTATTTCTCTTTCCTTTTTCTAATGCTATTCTATTTTCGTGCCATAGGGTTTTACAACATATGCAGAAAGGAGAATTATTGAGGTAGTACAAGGGGAGGATGCAGCTACTCTTAATATAGGAATTGGTTGGAACGGTTTGAAAGAAGATGTTGAAAGATTTAAGCATAATTTGGAATTCACGAAGCTAAAAACAAAGCAAGAAGGCGTGGATCCAGATGATGTGTATTCTCAAGTACCCTACGAGAAGGGTTTTCAGTTCCTATGGCGTATTGAACGCCAGGTATGTTAAATTGTTATTTCTTCAAATTATATCAAACTTTTTTTAATGTTAGTAGTTGTTCTGATATTCCTCATCTTAATTTTTAGGTGGGAAGGCCGAAGTTTGATGAATTTCTGAAGGAATATATTCTCATCTTTAAATTTAAGTCAATTGATACAGAAACGTTTGTTGATTTCTTGAAAGCAAACATACCTGGAATTGAGGAAGAGATAGATTTGGAAATGTGGATTGAAGGCACTGGTATCCCTCCAGATGCTTATGAACCAGTTTCCAAATTGTACACAAAGATCCTATCACTAGCCAATGACTTTAAGCTTGGTAAAATGCCCAGGGAAGATGAAACTGCTGACTGGGGAGGGCAAGAATGGGAGCTCTACTTGGAGAATCTGCCTAAATCTGTTGAAGCCTCACAGGTACGGATTTTTCTGATCAATATGTTTTTGATATCTCTATCCTTGGATCTTTTTTCGGTGAAAGTTCAAACTCATGAGTTCTAGGAAGAGGTAGAGATAGCTTAAATACTGAGCTATGCTTAAGTTTGTCAACTTTCTTCTTGAGATGCTTTCAATGGTTGATTTTGCCTTTGAAACCCATTTTGCGGGGGCAATTTGAACAGGAATTCATAGTGTGTTGTGATCAAAGGAAGCCATTTGAAGATGCTTGACTTTGCATTTACTTATTTCGCGGTTTTCTCTCTTAGTTAGGTTCCCGATTTATCAAATGAGGAGTCTTTTCCATATTTTCTGGAAACCAAAGATGGCTCTTGATCATACTTTATCTGTATAATGCTTCCATGAATATAAAGTTATGTTTTTGTACCTTCTGCTTGAATGTGTAGATCCAGGCGCTAGATGCCCGTTATAGGTTCTCAGAATCAAAGAATTATGATGTCAAAGTTGCATTTCTTCAACTCGCTATTTCGTCGAAGTACCGTGATTGCTATATTGAGGTTGAGAAAACTTTGAAGGAAGTTGGGAGAATGAAGTACCTCCGTCCGCTCTATATAGCTCTAACACAAGGCCCCGGGATGGAAGAAGATAAGATTTTGGCAAAGAGGATATATTCCGAAGCCCGCGAGAGCTATCACCCGATCGCTCAAAGGGTTGTGGAGTCCATCTTTTCCAAGAACATGTAAGTACTTGAGCCTTAATTTGTCACCATCTACTAATGCTTAGGGAAGTCTCTCTAGCATTGTGGTCTAAGAATCTTAGGCAAACTATTTTCCTAGCTTGAGGAGATGTTAATAACTTTTGAATATGAAGATAAAGAAGAAAGGTGGCTTTTTCTCATGTTTATCTTCTTTTGTGAATATATGGCTGCATTAATATTAATTGCTTAACCTTCAATTGAACAATGGCAATAATCTCATTATATTTTCTCAATTATCACATTTTCCCCCTGAAATTTAATATTTTGTACATGAGAAGTTGTTTTTATTTTATTAAAGTGTATACATAAGAAATTATGAGTAATGTATATGGTTGGTTGCATAAAAAAAATGAGTGACTATTATTGATATCCATTGATAAAATGATTATCACTGATAGACTACTATTGATAAAATTCTATAAAAACTGAGATATATCAATAGCTATCAGCGATAGTCATTGATCTGCTATCAGTGATAAAAATTGATATATTTGCAAATATTTTAAAAAAAATGCTATATTTTTAATTGTTTTATTCTAAATTGACATCTAGTGCAATTTCTCTAATGTATACGAATACCACATTCATTCTAAGGCACTTTAGCTTGTGAAATAGCACATGAATTTGTCAATTTTAATTCTAATAATTCTATAATTTAGAATCTTCTTTTGGTGTCATAAATGACAGACTTTTTGACTTGCTTTCAATAGAATTTTTTTTTTATGTTCTTTTGAGGCGAAAGGAATGAGTGTCTCTTCGGTGTATTTTCTCCTATTTTAAATAGGTTTAAAGAACTAATTCCTTCATACTATGTATTGGTGTAAAAGTAAACACCTTCTTCAATTATAGCATTTTATTTTTAATTTTGACATGGAAAGTATTAATACTAATTTGGGTACTAGGAGTTCTTCAATTATAGCATTTTATTTTTAATTTTGACATGGAAAGTATTCATGTAATTTCGGTACTAGGAGTTTACTGAAATTGTTTCTTAAAAAAAAAAATGATAGTTTTCCTGTTTTAGATTTCTTTGCATTGCCTAAATTTGTTGAATGTCATTATTCTTCATCTAGAAAAAATTTAAATTGGTTAAAATATGATTAAAAAGAATAAATAATTTATGTTTGCCACGTCAGCCAAATTGAAGTTTTTTTTTTTTTTTTTTGAGTACATTGGGGGTGTGGGGATTCGAACCACAGACCTCTTGGTCATCAATTCATACATATGTCAGCTGAGCTATGTTCGCTTTGGCCAAATTGAAGTTAAACTAACCTCAAACTAACCATGGATGTGGACATTTGAAAGCTTGAGGAATAAAATGGAACAAATCCTAAAGGATGCATCATGAAAATATTGGATATTGTAATTAAGTGTGCATGCAGTTCAGATTCTGAATGAGGCCAACAGAACGAATTAGCATGAAAAATGAGAGAGCAAGAAGCATGCAGTTCAGATTCTGAATGATGCCAACAGAACGAATTTTGATGAAAAATGAGAGAGCAAGAAGCATTAAGAAATGCATTCCGATTCTAAAATATAGTCCACAGCTTCTTCAACAGTATTAACGACCTGAAATAAAAACTCGAACATAAGTGATAGTCGGACATTATTGTCCTTGAACATATAAATACTTCTACTTACAAGATCAGCTGGAAACTCGACATGATTTTCTTCGTCCCTGAAAACTCCCGTCCTTGTTAAAATAGAAAACCAAGGTCGTCCTGCCTGAAATCACAAGATGATACCGAATAGTAAAAACAGATTTTCCAATGGCAATCACAATGCGAATAAAATGATGAAATTATAGGGATTAAAAATACGAACCTCTCGGGCACCTTTGATGTCTACCACAGGATTATCACCAATCATATAAAGTGTTTTAAAACCATTAAATTCAATCTCTCCTTTGTTCACAAAACGATCATCACAGTGAGATGAGAGAATTTGTCTCAATACAGTTTCAACATTTTTAAACACGAGAAGATTTGGTTTCCCGTATGATACATATTCGAGAGGTGTATGGTGAATCCTGTGAATCAAGATCAAAGGATTTTAATGAATGCTTGGGAACAGTAATAATTCTAACAAAAAGGACAAGCTTCTCAATAGTTTCTTGTGGGGCGATTGCCAAAAATAGCGTTAAAAACAACGCTTCTCATGAAATTTGGAAACAAAAAAACGTTGTTTTTGGCAATTACCCCTGCTTCTGTGAATGCTGTTGAAAAACCAGCAAAAGTAATAGCAATAACTCTAGAACAGTTTGTGAGTGAATGAAAAGAGAGAATCTCAAACTCATAGGAACCAAAAGACAATACATGGGCCAAAATGTTGCCATTTTGTTTCCTGAGTTTTAAGCAGCAAAGAGAAAATATTGACACAAAATGGGAGCTTTACCTATTAAATATACTTTCCAGAGCAATTTTAAAGGCGCCTATCCCAAGCCTCTTAAAAAGAAATGCAGCCTGCATAAAAAAAACCCAATTGACACATTCTCAATTTTACTAGAAGTTGCAGGGTTAGGGCATGTTTGAGAATGATTTAGAAATGATTAAAATCATTTTTTTCATATTCAAAATCTTTCTAAAACATATTTTTAACAATTCAAAATCAATTTTGATGGTATAAAAATCGCATTTAAAAGTGTAAAATCAAACATAAAAAATGATTTTGAATGGTTAAAGACATGTTTTTGAGTGATTTTAAACATGACACAAGTGATGTTAGTCATTTCAAAATCACTCACAAACATGCATTTAAAGTAAATGAGAGAATGGGGTAAGTAAGAGAAGTGGCACAAACAATTGCATGATATTATTAAAAATTGTGACCTTACCAACCTAAGCATAGCTCAACTGGTTAAGACATATTCTCTACCAAAAAGTTACCCCTACATGTCGTTGAACTCAAGAGCTGCGTAACCCTATGTTGGTAGAAATTGCAGGAGTAACTAAAACTATCCTAAAAAACTAATCAGGCGTTATGTACAATTCATTGCTACAAGAATCTTTGAAACTAACCTGATATTCAAAATCATCTGCAGCAAAATATAGAGGCACTTGATTCCCAATCTCCTGTCCTGGAACGCCTCCAGATCTTAAAACATCACAAAGAACCTAATTCATTCATCAATGAGTTCGAAGCTTTTGCAAGAATAGCTATTATCAAGATGTCAGCATCAAGAAAGGGGGCTGAATGCAAAGTTGGATTTCAAGCTAATTGCTTTGAATCTTAACCTTAGTGGTAAACCTGGTCAAGGAAACTCAAAAGGGAAAAGGAAAGATAAGCATCAAATATACAAAGAGACAAATTACCCGTGGTTAAAAGTTATGGGATGAAGAACTACTGAGGGAAGCATTGCAATAGTTCAATATTTTAACATCTCGCAATTTCAACTATCATGAAAGTTATAAAACTATTGAAGATCAAAACATTGTTGAATTAAAAGCTATGCAATCTTCAACTAAGAATCTGAACTTTTTCGGAGGCCAGCAGAATCAAATTTCCACAATTTAAAAGTTCGGTTTCTTACCAAAAAAAAAAAGTCACAATTTCAATAATAAACGATAGATCTTCAACAATGTTTTACAATGAAAATTTACTATGTTATGTATAATGATAGCAATCTAAGTTTCCATCATTGGTTCACAATTTCTAACTAGGCTTGTTTGTCAAGAATATAGTCCAATTTATCTACATAGGTATGTACCTGTAGAAAAATTTAGAAACTATTACCCAATAATTGTACCCAAAGTCCTATTCTTCAGTATATTAGATAGATAGACAGACAGATGGTATCATCAAAGAACCTAGGTAATTTCAAAACCAAGACAAAACAATTATTTGTTGCTGGGAAAATATAAACAACTCAATTTTATAGAAATGAAGGCAATTGATCTAATGGAACGTTGGAATAAAGAATCTTAAAAGCTAAATTTAATGGTGCAACTCAGCAACTCAAAGAATAAAAGGGAGAATTTGTCAAGCTAAGTAAGTGAACAAGTACCAATTATCATTCTAAAGGTCGATGGCTCAATCCCTACCCACAAAAAAAGAAAAAAAGGAAAAAGAGAGACTAAAAGGGAGAGAATGAGTACTTGGATATCCCTGCCCCAATCAACAGGGTCACTGACAACAAAAGCCGCCTTCACTCTTTCGGATAAAACACTCTGCCTTCTCATCAACTTATCGGGGTTGCAACTGAAATCAAAAGCTTGCTTTGTTGTCCAGTTCTTGTATTGGGATACAGGATCAATATTCTCAAAGAAGGAAGCATACTCATCAATGGAGAAAACTTTTCTGTAAAGGTACAGAAAAAAATCATCATATGTGATCCAACAAGCTCTGAAGGCATGGGACGAAAGTTAATCCAATCCAACAAGACATATGGCTAAGAGCTTACTTGAAACCATACTCGGACATAACAAGAGCTGGCTGCCCTTTTCCAGTTGCAATAATTAGTTCGTTCTCAAAACTGAGGTAAAAGAAAGCAGTTAATACCAACGTTAATAAGAAACATGCTACAAAATATCATAATTAACAACCTTGGTTTATCTAAAATTTGGGTGTTAAAGCATGTGTAAATAAGAAGAGCTCACCAAACTTATTGGCCGAGTCTCTAAGGTATGTATTATTTCAAAGCTTCAGAAATCTAAGAAAATATACATGTTATGTCATTCCAAGATTCGGATATAGCTCACCCTCACTATTTTCATGTTAATCTAAAAACAACCTTAAAATGGCCTTTCATTTTCCTTTTGAGTAGGGGATATAAAAAAGTCTATCGCTTGGAAAGCTAAGGTTCCGTTTGATAACCATTTAGTTTTTGGTTTTTTAAAATTAAGCTTATAAACACTACTTTCACCTATGAATTTCTTTGTTTTGTTATCTGGTTTTTACAAATGTTTTCGAAATCCAAGCCAAGTTTTGAAAACAAAAAAAGTAGTTTTTAAGAACTCGTTTTTTATTTTGGAATTTGGTTGGGAATTCAAAAGTTTCCTTAAGAAAGAAAGATGAAAACCATTGTAAGTAAATTGTGAGAAACCAAGCACAATTTTCAAAAAACCAAAAAACAAATTGTTATCGAACGGGGCCTTAATATCCAGTCCAAGGAAATCTCCTAGAATTTTGTAAATAGGAATGGCCAAAGCTAGTTTTATCCTTCATAGTTCATATGGCCTCTTTAACAAGTTAATATTCTCATTCTTTCCTTTTGTTGTACAACCTTCTCTACTTCAAAAATATCGACATTGAGGGGAAAAAGTACACTCCAAAATTCTATGAAGGTACCTATTCAACAGACTTTTAAAACTTGAGTGGCCCTGTACCACCTGCCATCAAAGATGTTGAAAAGTGAGAACTACAATAAATCCTACAGAATCAATAAATCCCCAAGACATCAACATCTCATTCTGCACAGAGAGAGGATAATAATGTCAAAAACAAGTAAATAAGTACCTGAGAAGGTAATACATTCACTCCTAAAAGGTCACTCAGTTCAATGGCACGTTTGGATTCTGGGGTACCGCCTCCTATATAGGTAGAGAAACAATACAAGTGGACCGTCGTAAGACAATATTGAATACAATGAAGAAAGGGCCACTCAATATTGAATACAACGAAGAAAGGAAGGGCGAGTCACCATTGGTCAAGAAAAGAAAAGGAACTTTCAGAGTACCTAAACAACAGCAACATCATTTGTATTAGATATAGAGTCAATTTACAGAACCATGCCCAGAAAACAATCAAGTTGATGGAAAATCTTGCTGTTCCACTGTTTGATTAGCCAGTTCAAAATAAACTGTTATTCAATTGTGTCTGCCAAAAGGTGAGATGCTAGTGATTGCTAACATGGTCATAGTTCAACTGACATTACGAACTAGTGACCAAGAAGTCAGAGGTTCGAATCTCCCACAAGAGACATTGAAAATTTCAGTTCGGTAGATAGATGGATACCAGAGGATGAAGAATCCGCATACAACCTCCTCAAAGCTTTGTTAGAGCCTCCAATGGGACGGTGGCCACGTAGAAGAACCCCATCAATGTCAAATACAATCCCAAAAGAAGAACTGTAAATGTAATCATCATAAGCTCTTTTCAGCTTCCAGGAAATAAATAAACGAAACTACCCACAATGATAAATGGTAAAATTCATCTTTCTAATCAAGAAAGAAAGTGCAATTAAGCCTAAACTCAGCATTCAGTTCCCTTCTTCCCTCCCTACGAACATGACTGGGATTGAAATGTTGTTAGAATCGTGAATGTAAGATACAAATCTCTGCCACTGCACATGAATTATCTTGAAAACATACTACAATCATTTACAACGCTTTCTGAATTCCGAGTAGCCAACCAAAATACGGAGAATTAGGAGTAAGATTAAGATGACAAACCGTTCAAATTTAGATTGAATCGGAGAGAAGGAACGGTAACTAGCAGAAGCCTGAGATTGAAACGAAAATGGTGAAACTCTGTTGACCCTAAGAATTTTCATCTGAATTGAACGTAACAGCCCAACCCAGCCCCCCGCCGATTCCTATCGCCTGCGACTGCGAGTGGCGCGCGCCACATAAAAGGCCACTGGTCTATAATATTATATGAAGGCAAATTATCAAAAATAAAGTCTTGTTTTTAAAATACCACTAAACTTTAAAACTTAAATAATAGCCAATGGTTGAACTAACATGATGTATTAGGGATGACAATGGGATGGGGTCTGGATGCACTCTCTATCCCCGTTATCCATTTTGAGAAGTCGGAGTCGAAAAATCCGTTCGGAGATTGGGTCCCCGAGAAAAAATCTTCGTTTTTTTTTTAAAAAAATACAAAAATATCAAAAAGTATATTAAAATGGTGTATATTTCTGATTAAAATTAATATTATTATTGTTTTATTTAGTGAAATTGTAACGCATGTCAATTCATAATAAAATAATTAAAAATATAACACTTTAAAAAAAAAATTGTAGATATGACAATTTCTATTATTTATAGTATAGTCTATCACCTCAGTTTTTTATAGAGTAATAGTGTGATAGTCATATATACGATAGCAGTCTATGATAGCCACTGATTTTTTGTCATATTTGCAAAATATTTTAAATTTTGCTAAATTTACCATTATTTTGGGTTGTCTGGGCAACCAACTTTTTATTTATTTGCCAGGAGGACATGATGTATTGTCTATTGACCATGAGGTCCTAGGTTTAAACCTCAAAAAATAAAATTCTTTTTATTTATTTAAAACTAATTATAAAAAAATATATTTAACATTTTTATTATAAATGGGTAAAAAAAATATTATATTATGAAATTAATTAAAAACCCTTCAAATATATATATATATATATATAAACTTAAATTTTTTAATTTTTTTTAAAAAAATTAGTATATAAAATATTACTATTTTATATAAATATAATATATATTATATATTTTAAAAAATAATAATAAAAACTATTCCGGGCGGATTCGGGGTCGGCCCCATCCCGCCACGTCCCCGACCGGGGACCCAAATAAAATCTTCGGTTTGAACCCGTACCCGATCAAATCGGAGATTTCCTGGCCCGATTGGGTCGGGGACCCGACCCCGCGGAGAATTTTCCCATCCTTACTTTACATCTGTGTAATTGTTTTTTTGTTTTTGTTTTTTTCAAAACTTTGTTATTTATATATTATATATATAAACATATATATATTTGCCTTGTTTTTTTTTTAAATAATATGTATTTAAAATAAAAGTTGTATTTACCATTAAAATTAAGGAAAAAGAAAAGTTGTAACAGAACAAATGTCAATTTAGAGTAAAATAATTAAAAATATAGCAGTTTTTTAATTTTTTTTTTTGCAGTCTATCAGTGATAGTATGGTCTATCGTTGATAGTAGTCTATCAGTTTGATAGTAGTCTATCAGGTGATAATAGTCAGTTTCTTATAGAATTTTGTGAGTGATAGTAGTTTATCGACTATCAGTATAGTCATATATCAACGATAGTAGTTTATTAGTGATAGTTACTGTTTTTTTTTTTTTTGTCATATTCGCAAAATGTTTTAAATTTCGCTAAATTTGTCATTATTTTGGGTCTGATTGTTCTTTGTGCAACAAACCCTAAAATCAATCATTTTCTTCTTAATTTTTTATTAATATATATATATATATATATATTATTTTATTTTATTTTATTTTATGAAGGGTTGTTAAATAATGTTACTCAATAATATTTTATTAATAAGTAATTCTATAAGAAAATATAATTATTATAAAGCAAAAATTATAATTTTTATTTCAAAATTATTTTTTATATAATATTTATATATAAAAATCAGGTTATAATATAATTTTTTGTCACTATATTGATGTCCAAATTAGTCTCCTACTTTCAATAAATTTTAAAATTATTCATTATTCACACAGTGCCTTTTTTAAATGAAAACTATTATTATTAATTTACTATGTTGGATAAAATTTTATTTCAAACCAACTATAATCACTAATTTTAAGATTTATTGAAAAATATTAATTAAATTTAGACATTTAAAATTACTAAGACTAAAATTGGATGAGACCTCGAGTACAACCGACTACCAAAATAATATTTGATCTTTAAAAAAAGATAACCATATTTTCACCAAATAAACAAACTTTTTTTTCTTTTTTCTTTACATGTGAGGGTGATGAATAATATTTGATCTTTAAAGAAAATTAGCCATATTTTTTATTAAATATATATATATTTTATAATATGTAAAGTGATTGATTTGAAATTCTAATTTTGTGATCGATGGTACACTTAATGAATTGTGCTCGTGTTGACAAACTAATATCAAAATATATCAAGTCCCTTAGACATAAAATTATAAATTCGTCACGGGACACCTTGATAAAATTATAAAATTGATACAACATAAGTTTCGGGTCAAATTTGATTTTTTTACCCCTTTAAAAGATGTATTATCCTACCTAAACAATAAAACGGAAACTTTTAAAAACAAAAAAATATAAATTATTTTATGTGCTTGAAAATAATTCTAAACATAATACCACGTACAACATACATAACTATGTCATTCCATTAATCATAGTATTTAAATTATAAAATTAAGATACAATATAATACAACCACAATGACAATTTCAATTTTCACAATTAGAACCACAAATTTTAAAAAATGAAATAAAATTTAAATCACGGAGATGTAATTTGTAAATAATAATAAATAAAAGTTTTTTAGTTTTTACCCCGATGGCGACGGTGTCAGCGACGGGGACGGCGACCACGGGGGAGACGGCGACCAAGGCGGAGAGGGCGACCAAGGCGGAGAGGGCGACCACGACTGAGACGGCGACCAAGGCGGAGACGGCGACCATTGCGGAGACGGCGACCACGACGGAGCAGCTCCAGGTGCAGTGTAATGCGTCTCAGCCACGGTGGCCGGAATTAGAACATCGGGCTTTTCTTTAATCCTATAAAGCGGCATTCCGATCTCATACTCTTGATATTCTTTTGAAGACGGCGCGACGCCTTTCTCGTCGTCAGAGAGGGCAGTCGTCAGAATGCAGCACAAAATTATACATACCAGAAGCGCCGCCGCAGAAGCCGGTATCGTCGGAGACTTGTTGAAGAGAACCGCCATGGGCGGTGATTGATGGGATTGGTGAAATTGGTTGAGAGGATGTGGTTAATTTGAAGTTTTATTTGTTCTGTTAATTTAGGTTTTTATATACGAGACTTGGGGATGGATTAACGGTGTAAGGAAATTTGATATTTTTGGTTTGGAAAAAGTAAAAAAAAGAAAACAAAAAAAAAAAATAGTAAAAATTAGGTGTAGTTCGGGCTACACCTATCTTTGCAGCCATACGATGACCCAATCATAGGGCACGGTCACCGATGACCCAATCATAGGGCACGGTCAGTTTTTTTTTTTTTTTTTTTTTTATTTTCTCCCACTATCTTTGCAGCCATACGATGACCCAATCATAGGGCACGGTCACGTTTTTTTTTTTTTTTTTTTTTTTTTATTTTCTCTCCTGTTTTTTAGCTCTGTGTTTTTCTGATCCTCATTTCAGCCCTCTAAAAGGATGAAAATATCTGTAGATATGTCGATATATCCGTAAATTGGAGGTTTGAATATATCCAATATCTTTTATAAATACTCATAAAACATAAAAAAATATCATATATTAAATTTAATATGAATCTAGATACTACTAATTAGATCTATAGCTTAGATTGAATGTAAAATAACTTAAATATTAATTTAAATATATTTTTTTAAAAAAATTGATTTACAGAAATATTCATAGATATCGACATTTTATCGATATATCCATAAAATTGAAATGCCGATATCAACATGGATATGGATATTTTCATCCTTGCCTCTAACACAAATCTTCTCCATCTTTTTCCTCTTAATTCCTTAGCAAACCCATAAAAAAAAAAATCAATCCACCAAAAAAGCACTCAAATTCACCTCATTTCACTTATTCAATTTCCCTATTAAAAAAAAAAACGAATTCCAATTTTCTAAATATGAAATATAAATTTTGCCATAATTATTTTGTTGAATTATAATATATAAACAAATTTATAAGCTTGATTACACTATATTAAATAGTATAAATATTTGATTAAAGTATAATCGAAGTATATAGGTTAGACTATAATATATAAACGAAGTATGTGTATTGGATTATAATATATAAACAAAGTATATATGTTAATTTTTTTTTTAATATTTTAAGATTTGGAGTTTGGCGAAAAAGATGTTGAGTCACGACAACATCTTAAAAAAAAAATTAGTTTACGTTAAAAACATTAATTATAAAATTTGTCATAATATTTTAAATTTTAATTATTTTTTTGAAAAATAGCGAATGAGATAAATATATAAGAAAAATGAATTAAAATAATAAATATTAATCAACAATATATAAACAATATAATTAAGGAACTAAAAAAAGAAAAAGAAAAACATTGAAAGGTCGACAGAATTATGGAACTCAAAGAAGAAAAAAAAAACAGATTGTTGCGCCAATGCATAAGATGAAAGAAAATAAAAATGGTTGTCATCATTTGTAAAAGATAAAATAATAAATTAATTAAATAACAATACTAGAATACAAAATACATAAATATTTGTTATTTTCTTTCTAATTTTTAAAAAATTATAAGATGGTTAAACCGAGTCTACTTCAATTGTCATAAAATTGTGTTGTTATCTAATGAGATATAGGTGAAAAAAATTGACCTTTTACTATAATTCTGATTAAACTGGAAATGTAAAAAAAAAATTAAACAAAAAATGTCAATTACATAAAAAAAATTGAGCTAAAACGATAAAGGGCAGTATATGACCATTTTTAGAACCCAAAATCGATAAATAATATTTAAGGGTAATATGGAAATGAAAATGTGAGGGGAGAGAGAAACTAATTGGGGAAATCTTCTAAAATTTATTTATTGAAAAATGTTCAAAATTAAAATTACCTTATAAGGTTTAGGATTTACGATTTACGGTTTGGAGGGATATTGTAGTCCATGATATCGTTTTATATTATAGTATTTGACCATTTTTCAAATAAAAACATGTTCGGACATTTTTCAAAACCGACAATTAAAAATTAACATTTTCTAGTTATTCCAAATTAATTTGGGACATTTATTGATTTTGAGTTTTAAATTTGGGCCAATTTATTTATTTATTGTTATTATTTTTTTTTTTTTAGAAATCCTTCCAAATGTGGTTTCGTTTAGGAGTCTATTTTGAAAAAAGTCCAAAAGAATTTTTGAATTAAAAAAAAATGTTAAAATTGAAATTAAATTAGTAGGATTTAGAGCTTAAAATTTAGGGTATAGAGTTTAGGCAATGTTTACCCGTTATAATAAATTAATAGTAATGGATTAAGAGCTTCAATCGTATTTACTCTAATTCAAACGTAATATTAATTCTATTATAGTATTTACGCCAATTCAAATGTAATAAATCGTGAATTTAACATAAGATTTCTGATTTTTTTTTTCCAAAATCGCGTATTAAAAACAGTCATTCTCCCAATTTTTTTCTACAAAAAGCCCACATGTTTCTTTAAGGAAAAAGCCCACTTTAAAAAAAGCTCAGCCCACATTCTTCTTCTTCACGGCGTCTCCTCCTTTGTTTCTGCAGTTCATTGTCGCCGCCGTTTCTTTCCCGTTCACTGCCGCCACCGCCGTCGTTTTCTTTCGCTCGTGCCGCCGCAGCCTCCCTCGATTAGACCGTTACTGGTATTCTTCAAATCTCATCTATATCTTGCTTCTCACTTGAAAAACATAAATTAGAACTTGTCCAATGAAAGAATGGAGGTTTTTTTTTTCAATAACAATAGTCGAATAGCAACGAAGAAAAAGAAAATGAAACATTCATCTAAATCTATGTTATTTCCTAGCTTGATTCATTTATCGAAACAACTTATTTGTTTGTATATTTGTAGATTATAGTTAGGACTTGAGGGAGAAGATATTTTTTTTTTTTTTTTTTTTTTGAAAGATAATGAAACCGCGAGTCTATTGAAGAAGCTAACTTTAGATTTGTGGTATTAGAGTTGATATGGAATATGAGACTTTTTGATGTACAACTTTTTTCTTCAAAATTTTCTATGAAAACTATGCGGCAAAGGTAAGCATTTCTTCAATTGAAAAACTTACTTGGGTTCAATGGTTGGCAATCTGACACAAATTTTCTCTGCCCACAAATTTCCAATGGTGAAAAAGAGATTCTCACTTTCTTTGAGTGCTCTCCTGCATTTCTGTATTTACTTCTCATTTTGATCATTTTGATCATTTTTCTTATTTTCAATCTATCTATGTATACAGAAGCATGTGGAACATAAAATGTTTTTTTGGAACATGAATGGATGAAGATCAAAAGTTAAAAGTTTAATTCTGTCATCAATCATCAGAAAATAAAAATATGAAAATTTAATCAGCTAATAAATAGTGAGAATTTATAGTTGAATGACAAAATTTCCACCAAGTAATAGTGAGAAGACATATAATGAAAGGGAAAATTTGACATAAAAAGTTTCTCCCTGTTCGGCGTAGATAGAAGTGTTGGGCGGGGGTGGGTTGAGGGGAAAAACTACCGAAGTTGGTGGATTATGATCGTCGTGTTATTAACCCTTACTGTCCATCATTTTACCTTCCAATCATACTCTCCATTTTTTCTTGTCCAGCTCTTTCTTAATGTGTTCTTTCAATACGCCTTGTTTTAGTAATTGTCAGTAACAACTTGGCAGCTTTATGTATTTAGTAACTCGTAAAGGTGGTAGTTATTTTTATATCTAATTTATTGCATGTACATACTACACAGGACATGGACCATCATGAAGATGATGGCCGCCCAGAGGGGGATAGTCAACCCAAGAGAGACGACGAGGTGAGATTGACATACAAGTCTAACTGGCCTCATTAATTTAGTTCCTCCATTCATTTATAAGTGCTTCGTCATAAATCATCAGATATAACTATCTATGGTTTGAAACTTCATCCTCGCATCATTGCTACCTATACACCATGATTAAGGGCATGTTTGAGAGTGATTCTGATAGTTGTCATGTTCAAAATCACTTCGAAACATGCTTTTAGTCATTCAAAATCAATTTTTGTTCTATGAAACTTGCATTTAAAAGTATAAAACCAAACATTAAATTGATTTTAAATGATTAAAAACATGTTTCAGAGTGTTTTTAAACATGAAAAAATTTATTTTAACCATTTCAAAATCACTCTCAAACATGCCCTAAGTGTCCGTTCCATTCTTGCACTTGCATAATTGCTCAACACACCTAATTATGTTTTCTATCATTTTTCTTGGAGCATCTCATACTAGATGTTTCTAGTTCTCCTAGAAGATGTGTAGGTGACTTTGAGCGGCTGATTGTTTCTCTCTCATGTTGTAGGAAACTGGTGCTCGTCAGGAAGAAATTAAAAAGTCATTTGAGGCTAAAATGGCTCTTCGTCAAAGTAATTTGAATCCTGAGAGGCCTGGTTAGTGAAATATCTTTAGCATTTTAATAATCATGCAATTATTTATTGAGTTAGATGGTAATTCTAATTTTTTTCACGGGAAGTGAAATGTTTAATAAAACCTATATGCAAATGACCTCATGCCACTTTTATTTGAATCTTTATGTCCAATAAAGACTTGTGCTTCCAAATTTTGTTTATTTATTTTTAAAGCTGTGGAAGTAGGTCTTGATGAACTCTTGGTTATGTTCTATTGGGCAAATAAAATTTGTGTTGTAGCTCACTTAAGGACATTTAAAAAGTCATGATGAGAATGGGGATAGGTATGTTCTCTTGATGGGAGGGGCCACAATAATCTCATATAAAATGCTTATGAGGCTTTCAATGTATTAGTCTAGGTTTTAGTTAATAAGAAGTAGTAGTGTCTTGTCCCAAATTCTTGAAATCTTTGAACAAAATTTCAGCCTTGAGCCATAATCACTTTGTCCTTTCTAGCTAGGAAAGTAGTTAATGAAGGAAAATGAATTATTTGATTGCTAAGCTCTTATGAAAATTCAGTTTTTTCAATCATTACTTCTTGCATACTTTATACATGTCTCCAAAACAATTATATAAAAGAAAAAGGTAAAAGAGATCCTTCAGGTGTTTTTGCTAGTTTTTTGATGATTAAAAGGCATGCCGAGCACACACTTTATCAAAAGACCACTCAATCTCGAGCTGATAGACCTCCAATTATATATTCACTATTTTGGCATTGCCAAGGGAGTTTTGAGAGCTCCCCTCTCTCTACAATTCTCAACAGAGTTACAAATTCAGTAAAAGCCAAAAAAAAAAAAAAACTACTGACTTTATTGTACTTTGGGACTTATCATAACTTTATCGGCCATTTGGTGGCCGTGATAAAAACTCTTTTGTATTTATACCCCTTGCTGATCAATACGAGGACCAACTCAAGGGAGTTCTTTTGTAATCTCCCTTGATTTTTTAGGTTTGGAGGATGCCTTTTCTTCTCTTTGTACTTCCATTTTTTATAACGGAATTAATATTATAGTAAGCAAGCATAAGTTGATCTTTCTACTTCGGAATTGTGGAGCTTAGCTACTACCTTGTGAACAATCTGTGAGGACCCTAGTTACTCTTATGCCCTTACTAATATCATAATATTTTTGCCCATATACTCCTAACTAGGGTCCTAAACACGCCAACAAGAGCCTAGCTCAATGACATGATGTATCGTCTAGTGACCATGAGGTCCTAGGTTCAATCCCCCACCCCAACATGTTGTAAAAAACTAGGGTCCTAAACACTTGCACCCTCCCCTTTTGAGAACTATCTCAAGCCCTAATGCACTCAATAATTGCCTCCCTTCTCCTTTCCCAACTCATTCTATTTATAAGGAACTACCCTAACTACTTTCCTAATTAGTTACTCTTATGCCCTTACTAATATCATACTATTCTTGTCCATATACTCCTAACTAGGGTCCTCACACAATCTAATATTAGGAGACAATGTTCAGTTAATTCAATATATTGTTAGGTGGAGAATGATTTTCCTTGCGTTACTTGAATCTGAAACCATTGTTTAAATGCCTTTGTAAATGTTTGCTGATAATCTGTAATTGTCCTTTTAATTAATGACGGCTTTGTATTTATTCCATAGGTCTTATTTTGCTTGATTGGAACCCCTTCCTTTAGGGTGTTCTCTCTTGTGGGCTTGATTTTTTGGATGCCCTTGTATTCTTCCATTTTTTTTTTCTAAGTGAAAGCTCGGTACCTTATAAAAAAAGAAGATTTAAAAAAAATAAAATTAATTTCACCAAAGTACATATGTAAGTTAATTTCATTTGACACATTTTCCCCATGTTCATCCAATTTGTTAACGTTTGTTTTTGCCTGCAGACTCTGGATTCCTTAGAACTTTGGATTCTAGTATTAAACGCAACACAACAGTTATTAAAAAATTAAAGCAGATAAATGAAGAACAACGAGAAGGGCTGATGGATGAGTTGCGAAATGTAAATATGAGTAAATTTGTTAGTGAGGCTGTGGCTGCTATTTGTGATGCCAAGCTTAGAGTTTCTGATATTCAAGCAGCTGTTCAGGTAACCTCCTTTCCGTTCTTTTGTTTTCTAGTTCAATTTTGTTGTTGTCTTGTCATTGAGTGGGGGGCAATCGAAACTTAGTCACTTCAAATGATTTGATCAAAAGTTTTCTACTAATACCGTGTCATCTTTTTGTAATGTCCCTTCCTCCAATCGGTTAATATATTTTCTTCATTTTACATTGGTATTTTACCTTTTAGCTATGTAATTGACTTAAAATTCAATCTAGGGTCTCGTTTATTTAATGAGGAATGAGGATGGTAGCCAGGTTTCTTAGCTGTGCTGTGGAATATTTGTTTGGAGACGAACTAATGGGTGCTAAACGCAGGGATTAAAATCTTGGGAGGGAGTATTGGTCTGATGCTTCAGCCCCTCGTCTTATTTGTTGTTGTAAACTAGATATTTTTTTTGTTTTCTTTTTTCTTTTTGGGTAAATCTTTTGGTCAGTTCCTTGTTCACTGTCTGGCATCTCCTTGTTCTTCATTCATCTTAGTGAGACTTCCTCATTAAAATTAATGATTCACAGAACCAAATTAATATGTGGGCATCATTGACTTAAGTCTTTTTGTAATTACTGTCTTGGTTTGGTCCTTTTAGATTGGACCCTTTTTTTTGTATAGTTCTTTGGGTTGGGGGCGGTTTGGCTTGTCGGGGTGGGCTTTCGTATTCATTCATTTATGCTCAATGCAAACTTGTTTTCTCATAAAAAAAAAATGATTCACGGAACCAAATTAATCTGCTAAGAAGTAAGAACATAGATTTATGAGATTATTGGCACATTTTGATAACCAAACTTTCACATGCTGAACAACAAAAATAATAGTAAAAGTTCAGCCACTTGTCTATATCTGATGTGTTCCCTTGTCCCCTCCCTCCCCACCAAAAAAAAAAAAAAAAGATCTGTTCGCTTCTTCACCAAAGGTACAAAGACTTCTCACCATGCCTGATTCAAGGACTCTTGAAAGTATTCTTTCCTGGAAAGTCTGGGGATGAGTTGGATGCCGACAGGAACTTGAAGGCCATGAAGAAGCGCAGCACTCTCAAACTTCTTTTGGAACTTTTTTTTGTTGGAGTTGTAGAAGAAAGTGCAATTTTCAATAATATTAATAAGGATCTTACAAGTATCGAACATTTGAGGGATCGTGATACTACCCTAACAAATTTGACTCTCCTTGCTAGCTTTGCTCGGCAAGGGAGAATCCTCTTGGGGCTACCACCAACTGGACAAGATCATGAGGAGGTACACAACTTTTTTCTCAATTTCTACGTACCCATGGTACTGTTCACTTGACTTCTGTATTTGTTTCATGTTGACTATTCTAATTAGTTTATGCTTCTCATGAATAATGGATTTCCATATATATGGCAGTTGCTAGTTGCAAGTTACAACTTGCCATGTGATTGTACTATCTGCTTTTTTCTTGCTCTCCATATGGATATATGAAATTTCCCTTGTTCCCAGTCGTGCTTTACTCTAAATTTATTGGGTAACATTCTAATCTTTCACAGTTTTTTAAGAGCCTCAATATTACTGTCGACCAAAAGAAATTCTTCAGAAAGGCGTTTCATACATATTATGATGCTGCAGCAGAGTTGCTTCAGTCTGAACATACTGTAAGAGATTCACTATGAGCTAATTATTTGATTTATCATTCACTCTCATGATATTAAGTTTCATGTTTTGGTTATTTGTCGTTAATTCATTAGGATGTGTTATTTTTATTATTTTTTTTGGCCATTATGTTAACAAAATAATCATGCTTTCTTTTCCATGAATATTTTATGCTTTGTAATATTTTTATGGGTAACCAACTTCCATCATGATGAATGAAAATTGGAAGAATATAATTTACACTTGTTATGATGGTTTGCTTATCACATTCTTTTAAATGACAGTCACTTCGCCAAATGGAGAATGAAAATGCGAAGATCTTGAATGCAAAAGGAGAACTTAATGATGAAAATGTCTCTTCATATGAGAAGTTGCGAAAATCTTATGACCATTTATATCGAAATGTCTCATCGTAAGTTGCATTATGACACTCATGGTACAAAGTATTTAATAATCAGTTGGTGACTGGATGTATATATGGAATGTTTGTTCCTCAACGTTGTCCACGTCAAAATCTAATGTTTACTGGCACAATTTGCTAATTCATTCTTTATTGCACCTTCTGCATTGAATTGAAACTTTGTTTTTTTTTAAAAAAAACATCTAATTGATAAACGTTGTTTAATGAATACTGATTTAATTCTTATAATATATTTCTTGGTATCTTTGTAGCATTCTGCTGAAGAGTTTATTATTTAATGTATTCTGGAAGTATTTCTAATGCGAATATGAGTGAAGTAATCCTTTATAGATGAGTATTGCACACCATATTGAGTCAGAGGTAGTTTGAGATGCATTAGAGAAAATTATGATGTTGTGATAAAAATATTTTTTTTGAGCTCACCATAAAGTAAAATAGATTCCATGAACTATTTTTCATTGGAAAATTAATGAAATTCTACATTACACAGCTTAGCAGAATCACTTGATATGCAACCCCCAGTGATGCCAGAGGATGGCCACACAACCAGGGTTTCAGCAGGAGAAGATGTTTCATCACCTGCTGCTGGAAAAGATTCTTCTGTGCTTGAAGCCATATGGGATGATGAAGACACCCGGTCTTTCTATGAATGCTTACCAGATCTCAGGTTTGGCCTGGTCAGATTATATTGTTTGATGAGATCGTCTGGGAGAAATTTGTCTAAAGATATTTTTGGATACATACATGTAAGAGTGTGTACTAAATATTATATGCACATGCCCGGTTTTCAATAATAACAATAAAAAACAAAAAACAAAACTTTTAGGACATGCTCATGCATGTTGTGATTGCAAGTCTCATTCTGTGTTTTTAAAAGCTCGAGGCGCACTAAAGCTCAATAGCCCACCAAGGCTTAAGCGCGAGGCGCAAAGAAAAACGTGGTTTTTTTTATGAGGCGCACAATAGATAAGTGTAAATAACTTTTTTATATATGAAGAAAAATAGTAAGATGATGAAAAATTCAAGAAAATAGAACTTTTATTCAAGATTGAATTAATATTCATGTATTTCTTCCTTAAAATCAGATTTTTTTTGAAGAAAAAAAGGTAGGAAAATCAGGCTCGAGGCGCTAAAGCGCTCCCCACAGGCATTGAGGCGTGTGCCTCAAGTGAGTTTCATTAAGTGAGCCTCGCTTCTTTGAAGCGAGGCGCAGAGGCTGAACGCGCCTCAGTGGACTTTTTAAAACACTCTCATTAATGTTTTCTTATCGTCCATTGTGTCTTGTAGAAGCGAGGTGCAGAGGCTGCACGCGCCTCAGTGGACTTTTTAAAACACTCTCTCATTAATGGTTTCTTATCGTCCATTGTGTCCTTACAAGAATTATATTAGTTGGTATATTGAATGAAATTTTCAGGGCATTTGTTCCAGCGGTACTGTTGGGAGAAGCAGAGCCTAAAGCAAATGAGCAATCTGCAAAGCCGGCAGAAAATCTGGCTGTGAGTTCTCAGGCTTGCAATTTTTTCTTTTAAACATCAAATTTTCCTCAACTGTTTTATAATAATCTCTCTACTCTTTCACTCCTCCCACGTCTGCTCCTATTTAAACTTATCATAGTTTTTTCCTCTCTCTGTGTGTGTTGGATAATCATCCTACTCTGTTTACATGATTTTTATAGTCTAGCAAAGTATGAACTTTGAAAATAATAATTTGTATTAAAATGAATAATATAAATGTGTTCTTAGTTTTGCCCATTTTAATAATAATACAATCTAATATACGTTAGTTTTTGTTTTTTTAACCTTTCTATATATTAAGGTACCAAACTTTCATTGAGAAAAAAAGAAAGAATACAAGGGCATCCAAAAAAAGATAAGCCCGAAAGGAGGCCCCTCATAAAAAAGGGGTCCAATCAAGTGATAAGAGACCTATAGAATAATACAAAAAAGTTGCGTCACCGACGCCCATAAAGAAACTTGAAATCTAATAAGGGACCAAATAGCACTAGGCTCTCTTTTCGAACCTCTAAAGGTTCTATTGTTTCTTTCCCCCCATAAATCCCATAAAACCGCGTAGATCCCAGCCTGCCACAAGAACGTTTCTATATATATATATTTATTTATCCTAGTATACTTTTTTTTTCCTAATACCTTTTTTCAGTAGTTTTGTACTGGTGAAAATAGAATAATTTAAAAAATAGTTCTTAGTTATTTTTTTTTATGTACCAATGATTTATAGTAGTTGATAGCTAAATATATTTTTAAATTAGTGTTATATTAAAAATACTGTTTCCTCAAAAGAAAAAATATATATTGAACTGTGTATGTGAAGTTTAAAAGTGTAGAGCATAACTATTACTTTACTTTATTTTTCTATTTTATTTGAGTGGAATATGGATATTAAATAACATGGTATGACTATTAAATTTTAAATTTAATAATGAATTTTTTTTACGTGTGCAGACAAAATGGTCCAAAAACAAGCATTCTCCCTTTTAAATTAAAAAATATATTTAATGATTTGATCCTTTGTGGTCCTTATTAGCCTATTCCATGAAAATATCTTTTTTATGTTTGTTATTTGTTGAAGAATTTGAATGTTTTCTATCTTAAAAGGAATCTGAAGCAGACCAAGGTCAGCAAACTTCCCTAGTGGCCGTTGAGATTTCTACAGATTGTTCACTACAGGATGGCAAAATTAATGAGAAAGGGAAAGACAGAGAAGAAAAGGATAAAGAAAAGAGTAAGGATACTGACAAGGAGAAGGGGAAAGAAAAAGACGCAGATAGAAAGATGGAAAATGAAAAAGAAAAACTTAAAAATATTGAAGGAACAAATTTGGATGCTTTGTTACAGAGACTCCCTGGTTGTGTCAGCCGTGACCTTATTGATCAGTTGACTGTAATTGCTTCTCTTTCTCCCAGTTTAATTGTGAAATTTTTAGAGGGGATGACAACTGACTGAAGAATCTTTGTTAAGGACATGTTTGGGAGTGATTTTAAAATGATTAAAATCACTTTTGTTGTATTCAAAATCACTTCAAAACATGTCTTTAATCATTCAAAATCAATTTTGATGGTATCACATTTAAAAGTGTAAAATCAAACATCAAAGTTATTTTGAATGATTAAAAGTATGTTTTGAGATGATTTTGAACATGACAAAGTGATTTTAGTCATTTCAAAATCACTCCCAAACATGTTCTCAGAATGTGATGTTAATATTCTTGTATACTTGCAGGTAGAGTTCTGTTATTTGAATTCCAAGGCTAACAGAAAGAAGCTTGTTAGGGCTTTGTTTAATGTACCTAGGACATCTTTGGAGTTGCTGGCATACTACTCACGCATGGTTGCGACATTGTCGACTTGTATGAAGGATGTATCTGTCATTCTCCTCCAGATGTTAGAGGAGGAGTTCAATTTTTTATTGAACAAAAAGGTCTCATTTTAGTTCTTATAATTTTTTTAGGAATGGAGTTGTCCTTTTATCTTCTAGTAATTTCTTTACTGTTTTCCATCAAACTATTTTATTCTGCAGGACCAAATGAACATTGAAACGAAGATTAGAAATATTAGGTTTGTTGGAGAGCTCTGCAAGTTCAAAATTGCTTCAGCTGGCCTTGTTTTTATCTGTTTGAAGGTATGAGTGGAGGAGACACATGTTGATGTTTATTCTTTCCTTCGTATGTTCTATGTATTTTATTTTATTTTTAATTTTTTTTATAAGGTACCAAGCTTTCATTGAGAAAAAATGAATTGAGAAAAAAATGAAAGAATACGAGGGCATACAAAAAAAAATCAAGCCCACGAAAGAGAATCCTGCTAAAAGAAGGGACTCCAATCAAGCGAAATAACGCCTAAAGAGTAATTACAAAATATCCGCGTCACCAACGCCCCCAAGAAAATCATATATTTGTCACATACGTGCCAAACTTTCTCATGTGTGGCATGTGATGTCAAATTTCTTTTAGTAGTTCTTTACAGTCTAATGGGATTATTTTGTTTATTTAAAAGTTTTATGATTTTAATTGATTGTTGTTCCAATCACTTTGGGTGATATGCAATCAATTTGCCTCATTTTCATTACCTGTATTTCTTTTGTTTAGGGGTAAGAAATAATTTTATTGATAAGTTGAAATTACAAAAGTGGGGAAAGAAAACCTAGCCCCAAGCTAAGGAAGCTTACAAAGAAACCTAGCTCCAAGCTACGGAAGCTTACAAAGAGCTCCGCTAAAGAGTAATTACAAAGAAGCATAGAGAGTAGAGTATTCAAATGTGATTGTTGAAAGTAGTACACAATTTACCCAAGTAAGAGCTGCAAATTAGAGTGTTGAAAACAGTCAAAGGCTTTCCTGTGTTGTTGAAGACTCTTTTATTTCTTTCTTGTCATAAAAGCCAAAAGAAAGCTCGAACTTGAACTAGAAATTAGCCTATGCAGTTTAGGAACCAGAAGTTGATGTTTCTGTTGTGGTTGGAAATTGACGGTTAATTGATGAACACATTTTCTCTCTTTTTGGCAGGCATGTTTAGATGATTTCACTCACCACAACATTGATGTTGCTTGTGCACTTCTTGAGACCTGTGGACGTTTTCTTTATCGGTCTCCTGAAACTACCTTGCGGATGGCTAACATGTTGGAGATATTAATGCGCTTGAAAAATGTAAAAAATTTGGATCCCCGACATAGCACCCTGGTAGAAAATGCATACTATCTTTGCAAGCCTCCGGAGAGATCTGCACGGGTGTCAAAAGTTCGTCCACCATTGCATCAGGTAGGGGTTGCATCCATTGTTCACTAAATTTTCCCTATGTACAGTTGGTTAATATGTTTTATTTACTCATTGTATCCTGCAGTATATTAGAAAGTTGCTCTTCTCAGATCTAGACAAGTCTGCCATTGAGAATGTGTTGAGGCAACTTCGGAAACTTCCATGGAGTGAATGTGAGCAATACCTTTTAAAATGTTTTATGAAAGTTCACAAAGGGAAGTATGGCCAGATTCACTTGATTGCTTCTCTAACGTCTGGTTTGAGTCGATATCATGAGGAATTCTCAGTTGCTGTTGTTGACGAGGTATGTCCAGTTTATTGAAAACATTTTAAACTTAAAATGAGACTGTCAGTCTACCTGATGAGATCATTACCTATAGTGCTTTATCGATGTCATTTCATATGATTTTACATTTTTATGCACATTAAGGGGTGTTCAGTAGTTCTTTTAACCATGTAGAGATACTTTCCTGTGATTAAAAACAAATCATATTTTAGTAGTACATGTATTTCTTACAAAATATATTTTAAACTTTTTAGAACACAGAAATTAGTAATTTTTTTGTTAATTGGTTTTTTCTCATATGTTTTTTTTTTTTTTTGTTAATTGGTTATCATATTTTTTTTTTATCAATTATCATTAATCTCTCTGTATATCTACACTTTCTACTTCTCAGTAGCCTTTTTATATTTATGTTCTCTTACTGGTTCCTTTACTCATTATTTCTTTCATTATTATTTTTCTACGCATTTTCTTTTTACATCTCTTTACATCCACTTTATTTTATTGATCTTTACTCTCTCCTTTGCAGACATTAAGGTGTCTTTTATATGCACATACTTTTCACCTAGTTTTTCTTAATTTCTTTCTGTATGCTCTCTCACTAAATACATTAGTAGCTATTCTCTATGCCTTTTTTTTTTAAGAAAAAATAAGAAACAGAGATGTTTATTCATCAAAAGAACCAAAGAACAACCTTTTTAAAAAAAAATAAAAAAATAAGAAACAGAGATGTTTATTCATCAAAAGAACCAAAGAACAACCTAAGGGCTAGGGGTAGAGAGGAGAATTACCCCTTCCCAAAAAAACTAACAAAGGAGAGCCTTCCAATTGTTAATAATCATCAAAGGTTATTATTACAAAAGAATTTAGTGTGATTTATACACGACCAAGATGCTGCACCAAAAGCCAAAAGGACTCAAGAGAAGAACACTTATATTAAAAAACCCGGCTATTCCTTTCATTGCACATGCTCCAAAGGAGGGAGTGCATTGCACATCTCTGTTAGGGTATCACCTAACGAGAATACAATATATTGAAATATAAATGGTAAGCAAGTTGTTAAGGACAACGGAACCCAGACATCTCCACAATGGTATGATATAGTTTGTACTCCTAACACAAGTAATTCGAGGTACTTGCACCCTCCCTCTTGAGAACTCTTTGAAGCCCAAAAATCACTCAACAATTGACTACCTTGCTCTCATCCCCCTCTCTCTATTTATAACAAATTCCTTATCTAAATTACTAATATACCCTTACTAATATCCTACTAATCTTCTCCCTAAATCCCTATTAGTATCCTTACAATCTCCAAAGGATCTCATCTCCCCCTTTCTGCCAAAAGTTCTATCACCAAGCACATCCAAAAGCCATTCATCAATCTTCTCAGGGAGGCCACAATCCACCCCAAACACATTGAAAATAGAATATCACCCCTTAGCTGCAACCGCAAATGGGCAGTGCAGAAAAATGTGATCCAAGGACTCTTCTTCATGTAGGCATGGGCAGCAAATCAATGGAGAGATCATCCAATTTTGAAGCTTCTCGTGGGTATTCAGACTTCTATAGGTCAAAGACCATAAAAAACCTTTTACCCTTTTAGGAATATTTTCTCCTACTACCTTCCTTGAACGCTTTTTTTCTCATTTGATTATCCAATCGGTTTGTAAAAAATGTATTTCAATTTTAAGCATGTGCTCTTTAATTTGTCAGTTCGAAAAGTACATTTTGGTCATTCATAAGTATTTCTAATTAGATAAAAGATATTTTAATAATAGTAGATGCAAGTAGATAAAAGATATGTACACTAATTATTCTCCCCTCATATTTATAACAACAGTTCCAGCCAACTACATTGTCTTCTATGAAAACAACTAACAACTCATGAACATATACATAGGCTACCAGATATCTAATAGACAAAAGAGAAGCTTGGAAATTGATGGTTGAACAGTTAACTTTCAGAATTCAACCATAAAATTCAACTAATAGCAAGTTCTTAGTTTATCTACTGCTTAAAGAACATATGAGAGCATATTTTTCCCCTTTGCATATGCAATAATTTGGCTAATTTTTTTAGATTTGTTTAGTCTGGTTATTTGAAATGTATTGTCTGGAAGTTATTTTATACTACATGATGAATGTAGTTTGCTGTTTACATATGTGACCAGGTTCTCTTGTTTTTATTTGATTTATATATTTTATTCATTTTGGAGGTTGTTATTTATCTCTATGATTTCTAGGTACTGGAAGAAATTAGGCTTGGACTCGAAGTAAATGATTATGGGATGCAGCAAAAACGCATTGCACACATGCGGTTTTTGGGGGAGTTGTACAACTATGAACTTGTAGATTCATCTGTTGTTTTTGATACCCTTTATTTGATTCTCGTCTTTGGCCATGGAACATCAGAGGTATGGAGTTGTTTTGATTTTTTTAAATTTTTTACTTTTTTTTATACTCTGAATGTTTTATTCCAAGGCTAATGTGATTGATCTTTGTTGCTTTTAGCAAGATGTATTGGATCCACCTGAGGACACTTTCCGCATAAGGATGATTCTCACCCTTCTTCAAACCTGTGGTCACTATTTTGATCGAGGATCTTCAAAGAGGAAACTTGATCGATTTTTTATACACTTCCAGAAATATATTCTCAGCAAAGGCGCGATTCCATTGGACATTGAGTTCGACTTACAGGTGAGTTATTTATCTTGTTCGTTTACTTGCAACATATCTCTCCAATGTATGTCAGCGTAGGATAACAGCTGATGTCAAGTTGATAACTTCAAAGTATTGTAGTTGCAATAATGATTTGGCATTAGATGCAGAGGCATGGATAAATGGATACAGACATTGCATGGACATGTGGACACAAAGTTTCCGCAAGGACACGTTTATTAAAATATATAATTTTTATAAAAGAAGGAAATTTAAAGTTAATAAGCTTATGTATTTATAAACTTAAACTAATGAGTTTGATGTATTTCCGCTCTCAATTTTTTTTAATTTTTCCTAACCCTTATATTTGCTGTGTACCAAGATTCTTAAGCTCATTGTAAACTTGTTCTATAACATTTTCAAATTATTCATGTAAGTTTATTTAATGGTCACTAGTGTAATTGAAGTTTTTGTGATCTTTGTCACTTTGGTGAATCTTTGAAAAGAGAAAGAAAGTTCAGATTTTGCTGAATACTTCATTGCGGCTTCATTTATTTTATCTTCCTCCATTTCTGCACGTCAATTAATCTGATGAAGTTGTATTTACAGGATTTATTTGCGGAATTGCAACCAAACATGACCAGATACTCATCCATTGAAGAGATAAATGCTGCTTTTGTAGAACTTGAAGAGCATGAACGTTCTGTCTCAAGTGACAAGCCCAATACCGAGAAACATCTTGATTCCGAAAAGCCTTCGAGCAGAGCAACTTCCAATACCACCTCAGCTAATGGAAAGGACACGGTGAATGGCTCTAGGGAAAATGGTGTAGCTCATGAAGACGGTGTCGATAGCGATAGTGATACAGGAAGTGGCACTATTGAGGCAGAGGGACATGGTGATGAAGAGTCGGACTTGGAGAATCATGAAGATGGAGGTGACAGTGAGGATGACGAAGACGATGAAGAAGCGGGTGGGCCTGTTTCTGATGAGGATGATGAGGTTCACGTTAGACAGAAAGTGGCTGAGGTAGACCCCAGAGAAGAAGCCAGTTTCGAGCAGGAGCTCAGGGCTGTAATGCAGGCAAGAATTATTTTAGCGATCACTTTATTTTCTTGCCAGTACTGTTTTGCTTCTAAACCCGAGGTTTTATTTTGACTTCACGAATGCAACAGCGCGTTTAAAATTATTGAAGTTCATTCTGATTTTAAATGACTTAATTGGTTGGTGGGGGATACTTGAGGTATTGGGTACTAATGTAGACTCAAATCTTGGAGAGTTCTTGAAATCAAGTTTATTCAATAATACCTCAAATACAACCTAGGGACCCCTATTTAAAGGCTACAAACCAGCCTTTGAACTTAACCATTTACCAAGGTAAAAACAATAGTAAATAGTCAATTAACTTGTCCAAAACATAACCAATTACCAAGGTAAAAACAGTAGTAAAAACTAAACTAAAGCCACAGTAAAAGAGATAAAAATAAAGAAAGAAAGGGTAGTTAATTGACTATTTACTATTGTTTTTACCTTGGTAAATGGTTAAGTTCAAAGGCTGGTTTGTAGCCTTTAAATAGGGGTCCCTAGGTTGTATTTGAGGTATTATTGAATAAACTTGATTTCAAGAACTCTCCAAGATTTGAGTCTACATTAGTTTGGTATCAGAGCATCCTCGACGAAGGGATCTGATGGCGGGAAAGAAGGTTCCCGGGACTTCCGGTGTTGACACAGCTCAAGCCGTTGATGAAGTCGAAATCCTCTCACCAAAGTCTATTTCTCTACGCTTCAACAGAATGGAAGAAACCATGGAAGGGTTGAGAAATGGCCAACTTGAACTTCAAGAAATGTTCAAGACTGTGACCGAAAGGATGGATGCAATGGTCATTCAACCAAATGATAACCAGCAGCGTTTCGAAGGAAGAAGGCACCAAGATTACACAAGAAACAATCTTCCCACGGCTCAAAACCATTTTCAAGACTACAGAGAAGAAGAACAACGTTTTCATCAAAGACCACCTCAAGAATTTGCAAGACTGCCCCAAGAAGTGCCAAGAAACATATTAGAACAACCTTTTTATCAAAGACCACCTCAAGAATTTGCAAGATTGCTCCAAGAAGAGCCAAGAAACATATTCCCACCTCTCCAAACTCAAGAACCACGGTTTGAGGACCCAAGATTTCAAGTTTATGATAGCTCGAGTGAGGAAGAAGATCCACGTAGGAGGAGAAACAATGAGTACCCCGAACAAATGGGAAGAGGCCAACACTATCAACCCCAACAAAATTATGAGTATAAAATGAAAGTGGATCTCCCAACATTTAGTGGTAAGTTTGATGTGGAGACGTTCCTAGATTGGGTCAAAGAAGTGGACTCTTTTTTCGATTACACCAATACTCCGGAAGACAAAAAAGTAAAGTTGGTGACCTATAAGTTGAAAGGGGGAGCCTCTGCATGGTGGGATCAATTGCAAATCAATAGAAGGAAATATGGTAAAGGACCTATTAGATCTTGGCCAAAGATGTTGAAGTTACTGAGGAAGCAATTTCTTCCAATAAACTATGAGCAATTATTGTATAACCAATATCAACATTGCACCCAAGGGAATCGATCAATTGCTGATTATTCTGAGGAATTCCATAGACTAAGTGCACGAAACAACTTAGCCGAGTCCGAACAACATCAAATTGCCCGTTTCGTTGATGGGTTAAGGGAAGATATCAAGAAGAAAGTAAATTTGCAGCCTCTTTACTATCTCAACGAGGCTGTTGCAATGGCAAGAAAAGTCGAAGACAGTCGGGCCTCAAAGCAAAAAGGAGCAAACACAAGAAGATCGCCATGGGACAAAGGTACCCAAAGTTTTAAAAGAAACACCAATGAAGTACAAAAGAATTGGCAAGTTGCTGGCCCATCCACATCCAATACCGACAAAGGTAAAGAAGAAACAAGCCAACGACTTACCGGAATAAAGAACAATGAAGGGCAGATTGCTAAGAAGTCTAATATCTATAATCGGCCAACCTTGGGAAAGTGTTTTAGATGCGGACAGCAAGGACACTTATCAAATGAGTGTCCTCAAAGAAAGACTCTAGCTATCATGGAAGAACCTTATGAAGATTATCAAGATTATGAAATAGAAGCCGAAGAAGGGGCATCCTATGTGGAGGCCGATGAAGGAGAGCATTTATCTTGTGTTGTACAACGAGTACTTCTTACACCATCAAGCGAATCTCATCCTCAACGACATGCTCTCTTTAGAACGCGTTGCACTATCAATGGTAAGATTTGTAACGTGATCATTGATAGTGGGAGTAGTGAGAATATTATCTCACGAAAAGCAGTCCAACTTCTTCACTTAAAAATTGATCCACACCCAAACCCTTACAAAGTAAGTTGGATACGAAAGGGTGGAGAAGCTCAAGTTAATGAAATTTGCACTATTCCATTATCCATAGGAAACAATTACAAGGATCAAATCATTTGTGACATACTTGACATGGATGCATGTCATATTCTTTTGGGTCGCCCATGGCAATATGATGTCCAAGCCACTCACAAGGGGCGAGAAAATACTTATGAATTTCTTTGGATGGGCAAAAAGATAGTTCTTTTACCACTTACAATGTCCACTCCTAAGAAAATTAAAGTTGAAAATTCAGCAAATTTATTCACTGTGATAGGCCCTAAAGAATTTGGCCAAAGTGTTGGCAAAGAAATATGGGCTGTATTACAAACAGAGGAAAAAGGCATAGAAACCGAGGGACAAATTGACCCTTTGATTGCTGAAATTTTGCAAACTTTTCCGAACCTAGCAAAAAATCCGAGTACTTTGCCTCCTTTGAGGGACATTCAACACCAAATTGACTTTGTTCCAAGTTCTGCTTTGCCAAATTTACCCCATTACAGAATGAATCCTAAGGAGTACAAAATCCTTCAAGATCAAATTCAAGAGCTCTTAGACAAGGGTCATATCCAACCAAGTCTCAGCCCATGTGCTGTCCCAGTTTTATTGACTCCAAAAAAGGATGGAACGTGGAGGATGTGCGTGGACAGCAGAGCCATCAATAAGATTACGGTAAAATATCGATTTCCTATCCCTCGATTATCTGACTTAATTGATCAATTGGGTGGTGCTAGGGTATTTTCTAAGGTGGATCTCCGTAGTGGATACCACCAAATTCGGATTCGGCCAGGAGATGAGTGGAAAACCGCTTTCAAAACCAACGCTGGACTTTTTGAGTGGTTGGTCATGCCATTTGGACTCTCCAACGCCCCTAGCACTTTCATGAGGTTGATGAATCAGGTTCTACATCCTTTTCTTAATAAGTTTGTTGTGGTTTACTTTGACGATATTTTGATCTATAGTCGGTCCAAAGATGAGCATCTAGAACATCTTAGGGCACTTTTTGACACTTTGGAAAAAAATCAGCTATACATCAATCTTAAAAAATGTTCTTTCTTAGAATCAAAAATACATTTTTTAGGCTTCATGATTAGCAGTAACGCAATTTCGGTAGATCCTAACAAAATAAAAGCTATTAAAGAATGGCCTCACCTAAAAAACGAGAAGGATATTCAATGTTTTTTGGGTTTAGCATCCTTTTACCGAAAATTTATTAAAGATTTCAGCATCATTGCAGCCCCATTAACCGAATGTTTGAAGAAGGGTAAATTTTGTTGGACTAGCAAACAAGATGATGCCTTTGCAACCTTAAAAAACAAATTATGTACAACCCCTGTTTTGGCCCTACCTGACTTTAATAAAGTTTTTGAAGTGGCTGTAGATGCTTCTGGGTTAGGGATAGGTGCTGTTTTATCTCAAGAAAATCATCCCATTGAGTATTTTAGTGAGAAACTTAGTGACTCTAGGAAAAAATGGATTACTTATGAACAAGAACTCTATTCTTTGATTAGGGCGCTTAAACAATGGGAACACTACCTTTTAGGCAAAGAGTTTATTTTGTTCACCGATCATTATTCTCTGAAGTTCTTACAAACTCAGAAGCATATAAGTAGAATGCATGCTAGGTGGATATCTTTCATTCAAAAATTTGACTTTCTTATCAAACACAAGGCTGGAATTACTAATAAAGTGGCTGATGCTCTTAGTAGAAAACATTCTCTATTAACTTTATTAAGGGGCGAAATCATTGCTTTTAATGAATTACCACACTTGTATGAATTTGATGTTGATTTTGAGCATGATAGGCAGTAAGATCTGAGACATTAAAGGATGGAGTGATCTTGAAATGGGATGGAAGATCAACTTTGTAGGCATTAGGTCCATAACGCTCTAGAATAGGAAATGGCCCAATTTTCTTAGGATGTAGCTTGCCATGGGTGCCCGATGGCAGTCTAGCCTTTCTCAAATGAACCATCACAAGATCCCCAATTGCAAAGGATTGTGAGCGTCGGTGTTTATCTGCTTGTAACTTGTAGGATGCGGTTGCAGCCGCCAAATGGTCATGTACTTCCTTGTGAAGCTTGGAAATGCGCTCAGCCATGGCTTCCGCTTCCTGATGAACATCCAAAGAAGAAGGTAATGTAGCCAAGTCCACAGTTAAACAAGGGATTTTAGTATAAACAATTTCAAATGGTGACTTCCCTGTAGACCTATTTCGCATGTGATTATAGGCAAACTCGGCTTGAGGTAAAGCTAAATCCCATTGACGAGGCTTGTCCCCACAAAGACAACGAACCAAATTGCCAAGAGTTCGATTAGTCACTTCTGTTTGTCCGTCAGTTTGTGGATGACTAGCCGTACTAAACTTCAACCCTGTATCAAACTTCTTCCAAAGTGTTCTCCAAAAATTTTTTTTTTTTGAAGAGAAACAAATTCATTGATAAATGAAATGAAATGGGAGCATAAGCTCGAGCACCTGATGGTGAGTTACAAAAATTGTGTCCAATTGGCAATTAAATAAGAAAGACTGAAATTCGAAAAAGGGTGTATACATTTACACCAATACAAAGCATTGAAAATTATAAAATCCATCAATCGATCAAAAGTGGAGGATGAGTCCTTGAAGATTCGTGAATTCCTCTCCCCCCAAATTGACCATAAGAAAACCCTATTGAAGGCCAACCATAAAACCTTCTTGTCGCCATGGAAAGGGTGGTGCACAAAGATTGTTGCCAAGGAATCTTTGATACCGTTAGGCAAAACTAAAGACCAGTTGAAAGCTGTGAGAATCATGGCCCAATAGTTTGATACATAAGAGCAATGAAGAAATAAGTGTGCTGGATTTTCAGAGCTGGATTTGCACATTATGCACCAAGATGGAGAGAGGAGCATATAAGGCATTCGACGTTGAAGTCTATCCGCTGTGTTCACTGCACCAAGGCTAAGCTCCCATAAGAAAAAATTTATCTTCTTAGGGTAACGATCAGACCAGAGAACTTTGTAGAGCCCATTCTCCCTGGAAACGTAATTGTCCATTAGACTTTCAATAAGAGACTTGACAGAGAAAGAATTGGTAGCTTCCAAAGGCCAAATCCACGAATCGTTGCATTCCCGAAGAGTTATAGATGAAATCAAAAAGGATACAGCAGACCACTCCTCTGATTCCAAATCATTTAGGTGACGACGCAGGTGCAAGTTCCAGGCAAGAGTGGAGGGCACCCAAGCTTCCTTGACAGTCATACGAGGGCGAACTGCAAGGCGATAGAGGCGGGGGCAAGCAAGATTAAGAGGCCCACAACTAAGCCATGAATCAAGCCAAAAAGAAGTTGATGAACCATTACCTAACCATCTTTGAGCTCTACTTGAAATGAGATCTATAGTAGAACAAATAAACCGCCAGGGGGATTTGAAAGATGCTTGCAGAATAGGACGAGGCCAACAAATAAAATCAGAGCCATAATATTTAGCCATAATGACCCGATGCCAAAGAGCATTTTGTTCCTGTAAAAAACGCCAGATCCATTTGGCCAGAAGAGCCTGGTTACGCTGCTTGAAATTGCCTATGCCGAGACCGCCCATAGCCAGAGGGAGTTGTGTTTGTGTCCAATTGACGTTGTGAACACCTCCATCTCCTCGTGAACCTTCCCAAAGAAAGGTACGGATGATCTTGTCAAGAGATTTCGCAACCATCGAGGGTAATTGGAAAAGCGATAAAAAATATGTAGGCATACTCGAAAGCACAGACTGAATAAGAGTATGACGCCCCCCTTTCGAGATATAAGCATACTTCCAATTGTGAAGCTTCTGTTGGATTCTTTCAATAACTGGAGTCCAGAAATGAGAAGATTTCGGGTTACCCCCCAAAGGAAGACCCAAATAAGTAGTTGGCCAAGAACCTTGTTTGCATCCGAATGAAGACAGTAAAAATGACATATCCTCAGAATTTAGATGGATGCCCAATAATTCACTCTTGGCTAGATTAACATTCAGCCCAGATGCCATCTCGAAAATGTGAAGCAGCTCAAAGAGATTAACCAGTGCAGTAGTATCAAAGATGGAGAATAATAAAGTGTCGTCAGCAAATTGTAGATGATTCACAATGACCGATGAGTTACCAACTGGATGCGAGATAATTTTCCCCATATTTGCACCATGGTTAAGGATTCTGCTAAGGCAATCAGCTACTAAAATAAAGAGGAAAGGGGAGAGTGGGTCACCTTGACGAATACCACGAGTTGGGATGATTTTACCTCTAGGACGGCCATTAATGATGATCGAATAGTTCACACTAGAGATACAACCATGAATCCACTTCCTCCATAAAGTGCCGAACCCTTTGGCTTCTAAAACAGCATCTAAAAATTCCCAGTCTACCTTATCAAAGGCTTTTTCAAGATCCAATTTGATAACCACGCCTTTTTTTCCTGAAGCATGCCAATCGTCAATTAACTCATTTGCAATCAAGGAAGCATCGATGATTTGCCTGTCAGCCACAAAAGCCATTTGGTTTTCAGCAATGGTAGAAGATAGAACTACCTTCAACCGGTTAGATAAGATCCGAGCAATGATTTTGTAGGCACATGGGATGAGGCTGATAGGCCGATAATCAGAGACAGCTTTAGAGTCAACCTTCTTTGGTATCAGACAAATGTAAGTCTCATTTAAGGAGACATTAATAATACCGGTGGCAAAAAAATCTCGAATCATTACCATAACATCTCCTTTGATAAAAGGCCAAGACGATTTGAAGAACTCAGCTGTGAAGCCGTCAGGACCAGGGGATTTATTAGAACCCAAGGAAGAGACAGCACTGTAAACCTCATCTTCAGTAACCAATCGTTCCAAAACTTCTGACTGATTCCTACTAATTGGTGACCAGTCGACATTAGTAGGTAAGAAGCGAGGATGACTATCTTTGGTAAAGAGAGTCCGATAATAATCAATAAATTCTGTTTCAATCTCATTTGCAGTTAGGAGGCTGATACCATCTCGAGAAAGAATTTCTAGAACCGAATTTCTTCTTTTCCTGGCAGCCATAATACGATGAAAGAACTTTGTGTTTTCATCCCCCTCTTTAAGCCAGTTTAATTTGCAACGTTGCCGCCAATGAACATGTTCACAAGCTGTTATCTCCTCAATATGACCACGAATACTTCGCCTCTCAACCTGTTGTTCCACAGTTAAAGCACCAAGTTCTTCTGACTTATCCAACTCTCTCAATTGAGTTAAATAATAAGGAAGCTGTGAGGAGAAGTTGTTCTGGTTCAGATTCCATTTGCGCAATTCTGATTTTAGGGATTTAAGCTTCATCATTAGCCCATGACCTGGCATACCTTGTGTAGCATTTTGTGACCACCAGTCCTTCAACCGAGGCCGGAAGGAGCCAATTTGCTGCCAAGAGTTCTCAAAACGAAAGGGGCAAGGACCCCAAGATAAATCACCAAAATTGAGAGTCAAGGGGTAGTGGTCTGATGTGACTCTATCGAGTCTTCTAAAATAAGCTGAACCAAATTTTGAGATACAATCATTAGTCAATAGGAAACGATCAATGAGTGAAAGATATTTACCATCAGATGTTGACCAGGTATAACATCCATTTTGTAATGGGATGTCCAAGAGATGATGATCAAGAATCCAATCATTAAAAAGACGCATGCTTCTAGTAATGGTGCGGTTGCAAGATTTTTCCCATGACCAACGGGTGACATTGAAGTCTCCTCCAATAATCCATCTATTTCCTCCCAAACCAGCCAATCCATGAAGCTCATTCCAATACTTCTCACGATATTTACGTTTGGATGGGCCGTATACGGCCGAAAGCAGGAAGGAGAACCCATCAGCCAATGCAACCTGAATGGAGACTGTGAACTGACCTTGAATTGTATCAGTAATGGTGAAGTCAAGTTCATTCCACATAATAAGAATACCCCCTTTTGCTCCGACTGAATCAAGGGCTGTCCATCCAATAGAGATAGAGCTCCATAGAGATTGAACAGTAATAAAATCCATAGATGGTAATTTAGTTTCCTGAAGGAGAACAAAACTCGGATTTTGTTGCAATATGGTCTGTTGAATCAATGCCCGCTTTTTCCAGCAACCTAACCCCCTAACATTCCAAGTCAGGAACTTCATTGATCAACAAAATCTCCCACCAAAATGTCCTTAACAGCGGACTTGTCATAGTGCACAGTGGACTCTAAATTTTTTAGCTCCCTTCGAAGTTTTGGCTTGTTAGCCGTAATGGCTTTCCCTTTTTTTTTTATTGGCAGAGGAGCTGGTGGAATAGCCATGATACACAGTCCATGGTCAAGTAACAGAGGGGCAATGTCACGTAAGGCAGAGGATAGGGAGGGACGATAAACCGGTGGGGTCAAGATGGGAGGGTGATGTGAAGATGGTTCGGTAGGGATGGGAGAGGGTATAGGGGATTGGTGACGGGGAGAGAGGAGAGGGGAGGTTAAGGCTGAGGGGGGTATGGTCACGAGGGATAAGGCAACCGGTTTATTGGCTAACGTTTCATCAAAGAGAATCATGTCGAGGGGGAGGGGGGAAGAGGGGAAAGCTTCGGCCGAGTGACAGGGGGTGTTGATGGAGTTTGGGCTGGAGATGTAGCCTTCTGTATCTGATGGCATAGAGAAGGGTTGATGGGTTGTAGTGGATCCGATGATGCCGGGTTTGAGGTTCATGGGCTTGGGTAAGTGGGATGGGTCAAGGTTTTTTTGTGGGATGATAATGGGAATCTCGAGAGTTTGGTGGGCCAAAGGAGGAAAGTATATTTCGGGCTCGGGTTGAAGGCAAAAAATTTCACATCACGATCAGAAACAATTGTTTTAGGAATGCCATGTAAACGAACAATTTCTTTAAAAAACAAGTTAGCAATAGCGATAGCATCAGAAGTTTTCTTACAAGCCAAAAAGTGGGTCATTTTACTATAACGATCAACTACGACTAAAACAGAGTCATACCCCCTTTGTGTTCGTGGCAATCCTAAGACAAAATCCATTGAAAGGTCTTCCCATATATTATGTGGAATAGGTAAAGGAGAGTAAAGACCTGTGTTTTGTGCTTGCCCCTTAGAAGTTTGACAAATAAAACATCTTTGAACAAAATTGGTAACATCCTTTCTAAGTTGTGGCCAATAATATCTCCCTGTCATTAGTTCAAAAGTCTTATCTCTTCCTAAATGTCCAGCCAAACCCCCGGAATGTAACTCTTTGATAAAAAGGTTGTTCTAATATGTTTCTTGGCACTTCTTGGGGCAGTCTTGCAAATTCTTGAGGTGGTCTTTGATGAAAACGTTGTTCTTCTTCTTGTAGTCTTGAAAATGGTTTTGAGCCGTGGGAAGATTGTTTCTTGTGTAATCTTGGTGCCTTCTTCCTTCGAAACGCTGCTGGTTATCATTTGGTTGAATGACCATTGCATCCATCCTTTCGGTCACAGTCTTGAACATTTCTTGAAGTTCAAGTTGGCCATTTCTCAACCCTTCCATGGTTTCTTCCATTCTGTTGAAGCGTAGAGAAATAGACTTTGGTGAGAGGATTTCGACTTCATCAACGGCTTGAGCTGTGTCAACACCGGAAGTCCCGGGAACCTTCTTTCCCGCCATCAGATCCCTTCGTCGAGGATGCTCTGATACCAAACTAATGTAGACTCAAATCTTGGAGAGTTCTTGAAATCAAGTTTATTCAATAATACCTCAAATACAACCTAGGGACCCCTATTTAAAGGCTACAAACCAGCCTTTGAACTTAACCATTTACCAAGGTAAAAACAATAGTAAATAGTCAATTAACTTGTCCAAAACATAACCAATTACCAAGGTAAAAACAGTAGTAAAAACTAAACTAAAGCCACAGTAAAAGAGATAAAAATAAAGAAAGAAAGGGTTGGAGGGCACGCTACATCAGGTACTGTATACGTTTCATTATTTTCACAAATTTTATTGATGTCTTATATAAGTTATTTCTGAATACAGGAGAGTATGGATCAGCGCAGACTAGAGATACGTGGCCGACCAACATTGAATATGATGATACCGATGAATTTGTTTGAGGGATCGACGAGGGACCACCATGGAAGGGGGATTGGGGGAGAGAGTGGGGACGAGACATTGGACGAGGACGCTGGTGGAAGCAAGGAGGTTCAGGTGAAAGTTCTTGTTAAGCGTGGGAACAAGCAGCAAACGAAACAGATGTACATCCCTCGTGATTGCGCACTTATACAGAGCACAAAACAGAAAGAAGCAGCAGAGCTAGAAGAGAAGCAAGATATTAAGAGGTTAATCTTAGAGTACAATGACAGGGAAGAGGAAGAACTTAATGGATTAGGCTCCCAAACAATGAATTGGATGCAGACAGGGGGCAATCGAGTTCCTACTCGGGGCAACAATTGGGAGGCGTCTGGCGGGAGGGGCGGTGGGTCGCGTTATCCTCATCATCGGTATCCTGGCAGTGGCGGCGTGCATTACAGTAGAAAGAAGTGAAGTCAATTACAGCAGGCATTGCAAGTATCTTGGCAGTGACCGTTTATTACAGCAGGAAGAAGTGAGTTTGCCTCGAACATTTTAATTTACTGCTTTCCCGTCCATCTCGGAAGGAGTTAATTCGTTACAGTATTATGTCCCGACCTTTCTTTGATGCAAGGACATGAAAGATGATGAAAACTGGGAAGAAGAAAGGAGGCTTTCGTCGGCTTTCGGTCTGTATATCATGTAAGTGTCACTTGGCATGTACAGTTCGTCCTGTGTTTGTACACAATCTTGGAATGTGAATTGTATTTTTGTTGAATACACAAGTTTGCCTTGTGTTGTTCTATTATCACATCACTAAAAATATAAATTATGAGAAAAGTTGCTATTTTCAGTACAACTGTTTTCCTTTAATCAATTTAGGTGGTTGTCCCATGAGATTAGTGGAATTGAGCACAAGGACATTCACGAATATAATAATAAAAAAAATTTATCAGCTTGACTTCTAATAGAAATGTACTACCTTATACCTTCAAGGTTCCAACTGCTTGTAGTTATGGAGTTACAAGTATGTTTGTGTTTTATGCATTTTTAATACAAATTTAGTAGTCAAAAGTGTGTATAATTTAGCGGTTTTTCAATGAGATCGGAGGTTCAAATCTTCATACTCTACATTGTTATACACTTGTACTAAAGAAAAATATACAATTCTAGTACATTAAAAATATTAAGATTCCTATGCTCCGTATTTGTTGTACTAATAGTTTGATTTTTGCATGAACAATAACAAAATATGTGTCAAGTAAAAGTGTACAGAATAATAAAAGTGTCGAGGTCATAGAAATGTAGATGAAAATATTGATAAAATGTTGATGTCGACGGATACTTTTGAAAAAATATCTTAAAAACAAGAAATAAACATTTTATACTATTCAAATGAGATAAAATATTTTATAACAATAATATATTCACATTACTTATATTTTGTTGCCATTTTTGTAAAAAAATCATCAATTTCTTACGATATAATGGAAATGTTAATCCACCCTCTTATGTCGATATCAAATCCATAGATACTCAACAGTGATTGTCATGTATTCGGGAGTGTGTCTGTTATTCAAGTATTTAAAATAATTTAGACTTGATAATTATTATTTATTTTTTATTTTTAAAAAAATGTACTTTTACACACCATTTCTTTAAAATAGTTTTCTACCCACTTAAAAAACCCGAATATTTTCTTAATTCTCAACCCTTAATAAGTCGAAACCACATGGTCTTATTTTTATAGTATATATCACTAATAAATTTATGAGTCATACTAATGATAAACATCTTCACTATTAAACGTCTATATTAATTTTTACGTTGATTAGTGATGTTTGTCACTCATAGACGTGCGAGTTGTGATAGATAGATCTTTTCGAAATCTTCCACCATTTTATTTGAGTTGAGTCTAAAAGCGTGCTATGCATAATATTCTATTATTTTAAAAGCCAAATTGCTATAGCAAAACATAATCTTTTTTAGTCTAATAGAGGAAAAATTATCTAATGTTTCTAATAACTATTTGATACAAAATACAAATTCGAGATAAGACTGAAAATGATTATTGTTTATTTAGTACAAACATTATTATAAAAACAACATTCAATTTATTCATTACACGTAAAAACTATATTTTAAAGACATTAGGAGTTTGATACATAATAACATATGCTTATTTTCTACAATTCAAACACACAACAAACGCCATAGATCACAGGTGGTCGACCGGAGACTTCAGGGTGCCGGCGACATGGAGAAGTTGAAAGATCTAAGTCCATCGAGCGGCGGAGACTGCGACCGCGTCGTCGGTGGCGACCTGAGAATTTTGCGGACATATTTTCGAGCCCAAACATGTTTGCCATTGATGGAAAATTTAGCTTTGGTTCTGGCTTCGAGTACGACGTCGATGGAGGATTCAGTTTTGACGACCAGCCGGGCGTACAGCGGCTGCTCCGGCGGCTGCGCCTCTTGCATGTGAACGCTCTCTATGAAATCCCCATATCTTCTGCTCCAAAACCAACATACCATTCAACTTTCTTGTTTTAGTTTTATTTTATCACTCACTTCCTAAAAAGCCTCATCAAAATAATACTTTAAACTTTTGAGGTAGTATCAATTAAAATCCTCAACTATTGATTGTATCAATTTACACACCCTAAACTTTCAGAACTGTATCAATTTACATCTTGTATTAAAATTTTATTTTAAAAACGTTGATTTAAACACATGGAGACTTATAATTTTGGCAATTAAACTCTTAAACTTTCATGATTGAATCAATTATATGAAAATTTAGGGGTTTAATTGATAAATTATAAGTCTCTACCCGTGTGAAAATTAACATTTTTTTAAGAAAGGGTGTAAATTGATATTACTTATGAAAGTTCAGAGTTTAAATTGATACAACCATTAGTTTAGGGTTTTAATTGATACGAGCTCCAAAGTTTAAGGGTATAAATTGATTTTTACCCAAAAAATAAATAAATAAAATTGTGAGAAAACAAGTTCGAAGAAAAAAAAAAGTAAAATCGCTCGAAAACTTAATTTTTTAGTTTTTGCTGTTTGTTTTCTCACAATTTCTTTATTATAGTTTAACAAAATAATTTTAAAAAATTTGACTTGATTTATATAGTATTTGCAACAAGTATGAAGAAAACAAAATCATCAAAATATTAGAAGTAGCCTTTATAATATTATTTTAAAAAACAAAAAATAAAAATTTAGATGATTATCAAAAGTGAAATAAAAGTGAAATAATCCATCAGTTTATAACTATATGAGGATATCTCTTACTCAAAAAAAAAAAAAAAAAAAATAAAACAATATGAGGATATCTCTCATGCATGTAGGCAAAATTCTACTCTTGAACTAGTAATTTTTCAAATTTAAAAATTAAAAACTCAAATTAGTGATAAATTTTAAGTAAAATAAAAAAATAAAAAGGAAGATTTGCCTGAATTTCTCGTTTTAAATAAAAAAAAAGATATATAACATATAATTTAAAATTTAAAATTTTAAAATTCTTCCCTCATAAAGAAAATTTCTGACTGTGCACCCAAATCTAGAAATATTGACAAAAATTTCGACATGCAGAGGAATATAAGATATTGGGAAGAGAAAAAAAAAAAATAATAATAATAATAAAAAAATAAATAAATAAAAACCTGCAAAAATAGTCTCTAACTTCCTCTTCAGAAATTGGGTATCCTTTGGAGAACGTCAGAAAAATCGTCCTCTCATCGGTCGGAACCGCCTCCACGTCATCATCCTTCCCGCTCTTCAACTGTAAACGACTAAACAAATCACTCATTTCACTCCTCGAAATCACTTCCCGCTGAGCCATCGCCGCCGCATACGGCGGTGTCGGCGGCGAAGAACTCTCTCCCCTCAGACTGACGAACCCAAAAGTCGGCACAACGAACTGACTCGCAGGCGCCGCCGCAAAGTAGCTTCCACGGCCGTGGACGACCGGTACCGAGACAGCGGCGCGTGAAATCGCGCGCCGGGTTTCGAGCGCTTGGAGAATGTCCTGAAACGCTCTGTGACAAATATCGGTACAAATCTTGGTGACCCCACGGTGAATCGTGAGCCGGTTTTCATGGAAGAACCGGAGGGAAACCGGGGTTTTCGAAACGTGTTGAATGAGAGGAATGTCGACCGCCGACTCCGGTTCGAACGGGAATTTGTCGTTTTCTATACATGCCAACGACATGACGGCTTCTTCATAGAGCGCGTCGACTAACGCGTCGGGCAACGATAGCATTTTATAGACCAAATTGAACTCTTCGCCGTTCTGTTCGAGCCATAGCCACAGCCCCATGACTCGAATAGATTCCTCGGGATCGCGCCCGAGTCGGAAAATCATTCGGGTGAAGAGGGTTCGATCGATGGTGTGGAATGTGTTGAATTCCTCCTGAGTTATCGAATAAAACTCCGACGGGGAGGACGTATAAAACTCCGAGGACGAGGACGGGGAAGTCATTTTCAAAAGAAAAAAAAAGGGTTTTTGAAAGAAGAAACTATTTTTTTTTTTAATTTTTTTTGGTGGGAAAAGAAGTGATTTAGGGTTGGTATTTAAGGTGATGAAAAGATGCCAATGACGAATTTGATTTGCATGAATCGACACATTTGAGCGTTGTGTTTGTTGCAGAAATGGAAGCCAAACTCCATTAACATATTTCCAAACTGGGCTCCTGGAAAAGTTGCAGCTGCCTTGTGTGTTTAAACTTTTGGCAAGTAAACTTGCCATATTTTCCGGGTTCGAACAACGTGGCTGGCGGTATTATGTATATACGATCGCATGTAAGAGAGAGAAATTTGAAAATTATGTTTTGAATCACGAGTAGAGATCAAATATCAGTTGAAACTAACTACAAGTTTAGTCTAGTTTGTGTCTAATAAAGTTCTTGAACTTTTAAAAGTGTGTCTACGTAGATTTATGAACTTCCAAATGTGTCTAAAATAGGTCATTGAAATTCAAAAAGTATCTCTAAACTTATAATGCTATGTGAATAGGTTTTATATTTATTGGATACTTTCTAGATTTCATGGATTTATTAGACCTAAAATTGAAAGTTCACTCATGCTAAACTTGTAAAGTAACGTCCATAATTTTTGGCATGTAACTTGTTTGTGACACGAAAGCTCTTTTTCTCTACTTTTTTCATTTCAAACTAAAATAATAGTTGTTTTCTCGTGTATATAATTATTTTTATTTAATTTTTTATTAAGAAAAAGACATAAATTATCACACAAAATTTGATAATATGTGAGGTGGAGATTCAAAATTTTGACCTCATATATGCTTTATGTTTTATTTGATTTTTATGTTTTATAATGTTGATAAAAAAATCTAGTTTGAAAGTTTTTTTTAAGTACATTGAGGGTGGAGGATTCGAACCACAGATCTTTTGGTCGTCAACACATACATATGTGAACTGAGCTATGTTCGGTTTGGCGGTTTGAAAATTAGTAAGGTGAAGAAAAGAAAAGAAGAAGAAAAAAAACGATGATATTATTACCGAACATTTTTACTTATTAAAATTCTCTTGATATAAGAGTTTCTAATGAGCCTATTTAGTTGTGATGATGATTGCAATATTATGTAAAACAAGTATACAAAATGAATATTGAAAAGTTATTTACTTGTTGGTGTCTATCTTATTAATATTTGAGACAAAAATTATATGTTAATATATAGTGATTTGATTCTTAATCTTTTTTTTTGGTTCAATAATTGTGGGGTAGGAAATTGTATCATTCACTAAGTTATACTTAAATTGACAATCTTTTATCTTTGCATCAAAACAAATTGCTACTTTCTAAATTGATTATATATAAGGTGAAAGTTTAATTACGTGTGGTTTATCATCTAGTGATAGTAATGTGAAAGAGACAACGATCCGTTATTATCGAGCATTGACGATAGACTTGTTCACTGTTTGAGACAAGACATTAGTAACGGTTTTTATTGTGTCGTGGTTGACGCAAATCTTAATCTTTCCTTGTAGGTCAGAGCAACTAATTTACTTTCTAAATTGATAAAGTGAAAATTTATTTAATACGCGACAAAATCTCGATATAGTAATGTAAAATGGACAAAACAACTAATACCGAACATTTTGTCGTTGAGCGCTTACTTATTAATGGTTGAAACAAGATAATGTTGGTATTGGCATTACTATGATTGATCACGTGATCACATTTACGTTATTGACCTCGGTTAAACAATGTATTTCTCTTTGTCACTTTTCTTATTCACAATAGATCAATATGATCGATATTATACAACTCCTAGCTAATCACGTCTTCTTAAATTCTCCCAAGCTCTCGGAAAGTTGATCTCCACTAAACTCGCGCCAAAAAAATCTCGAGAAAAAAAAAAAAAAAAAAAACTCTTTGGGGATGTCCACCGAACTCTCGATCACCGCTGAATATCGGAACTCTGCGCTGAACTGTCTCTCACGTCTTCACCAAACTCTTGGTCACTGCCGCACGCGCAAAACTCTCTACTTAACTGCCCCTCACGACTTTGTCGAACTCTCGGTCACTGCCAAACGCCAGAACTCTCTGTCAAACTGTACCCTCACGTCACTAAATTCTCTCAACCACTGCTGAACGCCGGAACTTTCCGACAAATTGCACTCTTGGAGAAGACTAGCCACCGAACTATCAGTAATGACTGTCTCCTCATGTTACCACCGAACTCTTGATAAATTTAACAAATCAATTTTTTCTTTAAAATAACTCATGTCACTGCAAAAACATGCTTTTTTTTCACGCCAACTAAGAAATCATGCCAAATTAGGTTATTTTTCAAAATATGCATTTTTTTCACCCATAAACCTTCGGAAACCCCAAACCCACATCTCACGATCTCATGTACCTTCGAAAATCTTAGATCCCTCGATCTCGAGCACCTTTAGAAATTCAATTAGCATTGTCACGATGTAACTTACCAGACCCACATCTCACGCCTACACTGTCGACCTCTCAGAAGCAAATCATCGTCGACCAAATAACAAAACCCTAGTTGAACTTCACCCTGCACCTCCTTGTTGCCGACCCTCTCGGATCACCCACCACAGTTGTTGTTGCACCTTCGTACGCCACCGCCCGTTATCTCAATTTTTTTTTCGAAACATACCTAATGCTTTGATTCATTATCATCATCTTCATCTTCCTCTTCCATATTCTATTAATAACCTAAAGTTATTATACCATGTTTTTTTTTTTTTTTAGTACATTGGGGGTGGGGGATTCGAACCACAGACCTCGTGGTCGTCAACTCATACATATGCCAGCTGAGCTAGGCTCGCTTTGGCAAGTTATTATACCATGTTAAACGATGTATTTCACCTTGTCACTTTTCTTATTTAGAATAGATCAATGTGATCAATATTTATACAAACTCCTAGCTAAACTTAATTTCTAAATTTCTAAAATATATAGATATTTTCCTAATACAGATAGGTAGATACTTTCATGGAATAGAAAAAGAAACCTATAATATCCTAATAATCTCTTATCTTTGTTGTTAACATGAACATAATCATAATCAAAAAATTGTGTGAAGAAACAAACACAATCATAATCAATAAAATTTTAATAGAAACCAACGCGATTTTTAAAAACATAAAACAAAATTGTTATCCGAACCTAATTCATAATGTGAATTAAAGTCGAGATAACATAATAATATATATATATATATATATATATATATAAATTAAGTAAAGTAAATTATTTTTACCTTTAACTCTAATTTTCCTACTATTTTTTTTTTTTTTTTTACAAATATATTAAATATTATAAGGTTTCATCAAAAAATCAAATTGATAATTAAAAGATTAACACAAATATCTTACAAAGGTTGTAGGCTCACTCAATTTTTTCAATGTGAGATCCTCAACATGCGCTTCAAGATGGTGTCTCTTTGTGTATCATTCTTAGGTCGGATCTCATTTTTAGACAGAATATTTATTTGGACTTCGTGGACTATAACATCATATTAAATAATAAATATCATGGAGATTCATCTCAAAATCAATTGACAATGAGAGTAATAATTATATATTCTTCTAATGTGAGATTTTCAACGATCTTAAATATAAATAATATTAGATTACAAGTAGAAGCGATTGTACCAAAATATATATATATATTCTTGACAATATATGAAGTTACATCTTTGTTAAAGGTTATAGGTTATGCATATGTTGGGAAAAAAAAAAGATTTGAGATGTATATATAGATCATATCTTAACTATATTATTTGACATAATTCGTTTAATTTTAAAAATATAACATTTAAAAAAAAAAAAAAAAAAAAAAAAAAAAAAAAAAAAATCAGTTACAAGAGAAGAGATAGTTCAATATTAAATGCCCAGAGATTTCTGTACATTTAATGCATTTCCATATTTATAATTATTAATTAGCATTTTAGGATAGTAACAATTTATTGAAATATTTTGGATGGTCCTGATTAGTTGATTAGTTGGTCCTGATTAGTTTGACTACTAACTTATTTAAAAATATTTATTGTTTGATTCTTTTTTTTCTTTTCTTTTTTAAAAATGTGTTAGTTTCGAATTTTTTTGAACGGTGAACACTCACTTGTAGTTGAATGGACTCAATTATTATAATTCCGTTCATGTTTGGCACACCGACTAATTATGACTCACAGTCAGAGATTTCAATAATATTTACAAACTATTATAACTCACATAGTATATAATCATTGACTATTAATACTCTCTTTAAGATATATCCAATAAAAGCGAGTTCACATATTAAAAACTTGGTAAAATATATTTTTGGTCATGTGATTTGTTTCTTAAGTTTTAAAAATTAAACACTTTTGGTCTTTGAGATATGAATTTAATTACTATTTAGTTCTTAAAGTTTCAAAAGTGACATGTTGACCCCTGAAGTTTGAATTTAATTTTTAATTACCTCGTGAAGTTTGAATGTCGTTTCTAATTGGCCTTTGATTTTCTAATTTATCAATGTGTGAACAAAATATATAGAAATTACTCTCTCTAAACGTATCGTAATTATTGCTCTAGAGCATGGAGTTTATAACAAATGCAAATAGTTTTTTGGTTTTAGGGTTTAAAGTCGCCCGGTCGATTTATGAATAAATTATTATAACTAAATTTCAAGCAAATGTGAGTAGGAGAATTTGAAGGTCCAACTCAAATGGATGTTTTTTTTTTTTTTTTTTGACAACATGTGGAATGAGAATTCGAACTTGAGACTTCTTGCTCATAGTTCATACATTATGTCGGTTGAGTTATGCTCATGTTGTCAACATATATAAGCCTTAGACTTTGATGATATATAATTTTTAAATTAGTTGGATCTTTTTTATAATGAAGGACCAAATAAGAAACTAATTTCAAACTTGAGGAACCAAATAGAAATCAATTTCAAACTCAGACACGAATTAGAAATCAAATTCAAAACATGTTTCTTTTGAAATTTCAAGAACCAAATAAAAACTAAATTTAAATCTCAATGACCAAACATGTATTTTACCCTATTATTTTTTTAAATTATATTGACATAACTCTTAAATATACTATAGACACACAACACGTGAACATAACTCAACTACCAACTAACGTAAAACAAAGATTTTCATACTTGAGGAACCAAATAGAAATCAATTTCAAACTCAGACACGAATTAGAAATCAATTTCAAACCTTATATACGACTAAACATGTATCTTTTGAAATTTCAAGAACCAAATAAAAACTAAATTTAAATCTCAATGACCAAACTGGCCAAACATGTATTTTATCCTATTATTTTTTTAAACTATATCGACATAACTCTTAAAATACACTATAGACACAATGTGAACATAGCTCAACTACCAACCAAACGTAAAGCAAAAAATTTCGACTGAAATGACAGATGTTTAATTACCCACCACACGTGTCAAAAAAACAAAACAAAATGACAACTCCCAAATTGTTTTTGAAAAATATATATATAAAGCTTTGTTTACTTACAATGAATGAGTATGAATGATGGTTACCAAAATCGAATGGGAATAAAATGTAGGACATGCCCCAAATTCGGGAATCACTATCCTAAAAGACAATCTATCATATTCTCCTCAAACATGTGATTGCATGGGTTACACACTAGTCCTTTTTTTTATTACTTTACATCATTTATCCTATCATTTTCTATTGATTTTATTTTAGGGTATATCTTTACTCGGCATATATTTTAGGGTAAAAATCAGTTTATACCCCTAAACTTTGAGGGTTGTATCAATTAAAACCCTAAACTTAACGATCATATCAATTTAAACCCTGAACTTTCATAAGTGTATCAATTTACACCTTCTATTAGAACTTATTTGAAAAAAAATACATTTAAACGAGTGAAAACTTATAATTTTAACAATTAAACTCATAAACTTTCATAATTGAATCAATTGTATGAAAGTTTAAGGGTTAATTGATCAATTACAAGTCTCCACACGTGTGAAAACTAACATTTTTCTAATGGAGGGTGTAAATTGATACACTTATGAAAGTCCCGGGTTTAAATTGATACAATTGAAAGTTTAGGGTTTTAATTGATACAACTCTCAAAGTTTAGGGGTATAAATTGATTTTTTCCCTATATTTTATTAGTATATTGAACTTTCAAGAAAGTAAGAGCATGAAAATATATGTCGATATGTCAATATATTTGTAAATTGGAAGGTTCGATATAGATATTAAGAGTTAATGGATATCTCCGATATCTTTTATAAATAATCATAAAACATAAAAAATATCATCTATTAATTTTAATATGAATTTAAATACTAATAACAAGATCTATAACTTAGTTTGAAAGTAAAAAAAAACTTAATTATTAATTTAAATATATATTTTTGTAAAATTGATTTACAAAAATATCCATGAATATCGTTATCTTATCAATATATCTAAGGGTATATCCGTAAATTTGAAATATCGATATCAATATAGATATCCATATTTTCATCCATGAAGAGTAGGGACTCTAACCTATGATCGCAATTGGGATATGTTCAGATTGATGTTTTATAACGTAACAAAAAAAATGTATAATTTTTTATACAAAATTTGAAAGTTTGACAGACTAAAATTAATGGTTAAATTACAAGTTTAGTCTCTAAACTTTAAAGTTTGTGTTTATCTGATCCATAAACTTGTCATTAAACTTTTAATTTTGTGTTTAATAGATCCCTTGATTTTAAAAATATCTAATAGAGCCTTAAACTTTTATTCGGTGTTTAATATGTCCCTGACATGTTCCAAAATTTTAAAAATTAATTGATCTATTAAATATTGAATTGAACTTGTAATATGATTCTAAATTTTTAATTTTGTGTCGTTCGTAAATTTTAAAAAATGAATGACCTATTGGATACAAATTGATAAATTAAGGATTTTTGTGAAAGTTTAAAGATTTATTATTAAAAAAAATTAAAGTCCAAAGACTTAATGGGCACAAAATTAAAAGTTTAAAGGTATATTATATATTTTTGTAAGTTTAAGGATCAAATCGTCCCAAACTTCAAAGTTAGACCAAACGTATAATTTAACCAAAATTAAATTATCTAATTTATAAATTATAACTAATTATAATTCAAAATATTCAATTTTCCCGCTCCCGCATCTGCGATAACTGCAGCCGTTTCACTAATCTCCACAGTGATTAGTTCTTTCTAATCATTTCTTAACATTCATCATTTGCGTCTCAAAATTTCAAAAAGTTTTCTCTCCTTCTTCAATCTCCCTCGGAATCACTCGCCAAAAGATGATGAATGATGAATGAAAACCTCGAATCCGTCGCCATGTCCTCTGAGGATGGATTACACGAATATCAATTCTCAGGTCTTTCGATTCTGTTCATAGCTTTCTACTTTGATTCGTTTCTTTCCGATTATCGCTGTGTTTTAACTTTTTTCGAGCATCGAGAAAGCATTATTGTGATTCTTTCTTTTCTTGTTCTTCATCCGGAATTTGGATTACTTTTAAGCGAGTTGCACTGTGATTTCGTTACTATGTTATACTTTGATGAATAGTGAGTGGATTCTTTGACGATGAATACATGTGGATTCTCGGATTCTGTATGGATTTTCTGAAATTTCATCTTCTCTTAGTTCTTGTTTCTTAATTGTTATTGAATTTTGATTACTATACTGAGTGGATTCTTCATTGTGTTCTTCATATGTCAATTAAGAACACAATTCTTCTGAGAGTTGTACAAAATCCGAGAATCTACATGTATTCACTTTGATGAATAGTGAGTGGATTCTTTGACGATGAATACATGTGGATTCTCGGATTCTGTATGAATTTTCTGAAATTTCATCTTCTCTTAGTTCTTGTTACTTAATTGTTATTGAATTTTGATTACTATACATTGTGTTTGTATGACAGAGATGCTTGAATCTTGAATTGATTTTTTTATTGTTTGTGATGTGGCTTACAAGCTTCTCGATCTTGCATCTGTGAATATTTCTTTTGTGTGCGATGAGCCATCGTTTTCATGTCGAGCTTCATCATGTCAGGGGATGATTGTTTGGAATTTCTATCATATTTTTCTCCTGAAAATTAAGAGGAATGCATGGAAACTCGATTTTGTACTTATCGTCTGGAATTACATCTTCTCCTCGGTTTTAATTGTTATAGAATTGTGAAGTTTATGCGTTGTAATTGGAATATACAGATGCTTGAATCACGAAATGCCTTTCAATTGATTATGTCAGGATTGTTCGTTTCATTGCCAGTAGAAGTGTGATATGTTCACTCTAATTGTTTCTTTGTTACTGTTTTCTTTTTCTTGAGAGGAATTTTGTTCTGGTGGTTAGTTTTAATGATAGCTGAAGAAAGCTCATCTTCTGTAGTTTTCAGGTTTTAGGCACAAGTAAAATCCATATTTGTCCTGTAATTGATCATTAGCTAATTTCTGATTGAATCGTAATTGACAGGAAGCTCAAATATCCGAAGGAAGGTTGATGTTCTTAATGGGCGTGAAAATGGAGATTCCAAGGAACAGGTGTTAAAGGATTCCAAGTGCAATTTACGCATGAGTCTTGCCTGGGATAGCGCCTTTTTTACAAGCCCAGGTATGAGTCTTTCAGTTTACATTCTCTGTGCAAAGCTGCTATAATTCATTCGACTTCATTTATTGACAGGAGTACTTGAACCCGAGGAACTGTTTACGACCTTGAAATCAAGGAATTATGATAATGTGGTTAACATACTTGGAAAAGAGGAACATCTCTTGTTATCTTCTCAATCACTAGAACCAGACACTTATAGCAAAGCTGAATATTACAACTTCCGTAAGAGCTTAGCTTGGGATAATGATTTTTTCACTAGTGAAGGTATGTTGAAAAGTTGAAAACTAAAGTTGAAAACTATCCCCATATAATGAGTCTTGCCTAGTATGTCGTTTGGTTTTTAAAAAGATGGATGGCTTAGAACACGTTTGTGAGTGATTTTGAAATGTTTAAAATCATTTTTGTCATCTTCAAAATCACTCTAAAACATGTCCTTAATCATTTAAAATCAATTTAATGTTTGGTTTTCACTTTTAAACACGATTTTGATAGAATTAAAAAATATGACAAAAGTGATTTTAACGGTTTCAAAATTATTGTATTGTTGGATCAAATGTTCTTTCCTATATTTCAGGAGTTTTGAACCCTCTTGAATTGGCCATTGTTAACAACGGTTTTAAGAAATCTGAAAGCCATCTACTTCCCGTTATTGAGGATGAAGTTTGGAGGTCTATGGAGTCCAACAGTACCTTAGATAGCGAAGGTTCTTCATTAACTAGACTTGAGATGGATCTTTTTGAAGACATCAGAGCATCTATCCCCAAACCAATTTCTTCAAGGTTTGAACTAGGAAGACCAGGTATGTCCATGTGTAGCATTTCTTAATCATCAGTAAAAATGTGAGAAAAAGTTCTTTAAATTATAAATCACAGCCTTCATGCAACTGTTATTATAAACATTTGGTTTTGATTTCCCTTCACCACAGCTTCAGCCGAACAGGATGGTTCTCGAACTATGGTAATTTCTTGCCTCCATCGTAATTATATTCAAGTATTTATTCATCAATCAATTTTAGCTCCCTTAAATAATATTTTGCACTTGTACTTCAGATGAAACCCATGTCAACTTGCACAAGGCATAGTATTAACAAGCATGGATCAAAGAAGATTACTAGAGAGATGTCAAAGACCCCAAAAACACAGGTATGTTTCGGTTTGAGTGATTGGTAGATCATAACAAACATCAAAAACTTTAATGGCACTTGGCTTTCTATATCACATTATCAATAAAGAACTTTGCCCCTGTAAAATCCTAATCTACTATGCCAAAGATTACTTCGTGTAGTTCTTCAGTGAAACCTCCCATCTCTAGAACTTGCGTACTCTTCTACTTGATTAATGTATTTAAATCTGTATTTTGAATGCTTTAGAATTTGCACAGACAGCACAAAATTAGAAAATCTTATAGGTTTTAGAACCTCTAGATTTTAGCTCTGTTAATTTATCCTCATGATTGTACTGACTGTGCTATCTCTTTAGCTGAAATATATGGGTGAAAGTAGGGAACATTATTCATCTTCTTCCCTCAAACCATCCAAGGCCTCAGAGCAGACCAACTGCGTTTCAAGAGGTTCAATTAAAATGCCTTCCTTGGGTGAAAAGCGTGTCAAACTGGGATGCACGTCCGGTATCCTGGCATCAGGTACGTGTCAACTCGAACAAAATAAGTGTATGTTTGAAGTAGTTTTGAAATGACTAAAATCACTTTTGTCACATTCAAAATCACCCGAAACTTGTCTTTAATCAATTTGATTTTTTATTTTACACTTTTAAATGTATTTTGTTCGTAATAATATGCCCTATGATGTGTTTTTGTTAACAGCTGAAGGTTTGGGGAAGTTAAAGAAACCATGTTTAAGGGACTCGTTTTATGCCATCCATGGATCAACTCAGTCGCTTAGATCATCTCTGTCACATTGTTCTGCACCAACAAATAAGTCGCTTTCTTTTACGTCGTCGAATGTCCGCCCTCGTCCTCCATCTGAGATAACTCCTCCAAATTTGAGAAGAAAAGTAAACTCCCAAGGTTCAACGACTCCATTGATGAAGACAAGAGCAAAGAAGACAGAAATGGAAAGTTCTTGCCAGTCCACACCAACATCCTCATGGTATGGATCACCATCAACCTCGATTGATGAATGGCCTTCCGAGCCGACGTCGTCAACTTCTGCAACTCAAAGATCTAATAGACGCAAGAATAGTCCATATTCGAGTCTTAGAAACTCTTGTGAGGAGAAGGAGAATCAAGAATCAATAAATCAACGCCATAGAAAAGACCATAAAGGAGATGGCAATACTGATACTTCGGGTATATTAAGAGAAGTGAAACCATCAGGCTTGCGAATGCCATCACCAAAACTTGGCTTTTTCGACGCGGTTGGTTCCATTTTCATTTTTACCTTTCTTTGAAAACCTGCATATAATATTTGTTGACACTTTCTATGAACAGGAAAATATGTTGGAGTTGGCCGCTGCTGCTGCTGACTCTAAGCGGGATCGGGATGTTGCACATCGTACTCGATCTCCCAAAACTAGTTCCGAGATTCGACATCGTAGAAATGGAGGAACACCAGTGTCGATCTCGGCCACAAAAGGTAACAGAAGTCCGAGGATTGTCCAATGTTGCAGCAATCAATCTATAAAAACCAAGAAGATCGCACGGATATCACATGACGACAATAAGGAAAATGAGATCAGTTTCATGGATCGTCAAATTGAGAGTTTAGTTAAGAAGGTTAACTCCATTGATCTAAACAGTAACGCAGCTGTTCATTTAAGTAGACTGAATTGATATCACAGAATTTGGTTTTATTTGGTTTTCAATCTATATTATTTTGATCATGAAATTATCAATTTTCAAGTAACTTTTTTTTCATTTTCAATTGTCAATTGAAGTTGATTATTCCATAAATTATATAAATACAAAATAACCAAAAAATCATATAACTAAATATTCCATATATATAAAATAACCAAAAATAAGAAATTAAAAAGAATTTAAAATATCATTAGATGGGACTGCTCTAAAGATTAGAAGTTCAAAACGCCCCTTAAATTAGAGGTTCAAATCATTGTCGCCAATTGTTGAATTAAAAAAAATGATGTTTAAAGAAAATTAACATAATCTAGAACAAGCATTCAAAATAACAATTAAGAGTGGATATCAAAATTTGGGAATAAAGTGATTTGAAATTATAGTTTTAAAGCTAACAAAAGAAGAAGCATTTGGGCGAAATCAGAGAAATAAATGACGTCTATGACCTAGGCTTCTCTTTCTTCTCTTTGAAGAGAGCCAAAAGTGAAACTCCAGAAACCTTCACAACCTTGAATCTAACACCAGGAATATCTCCCACAGCATGACCCTTACGTCCGAACCCGGCAATCAACACCTCATCCTATATAACAAAACAACAATTAAAGATCGAGTCATTTATAGAGTTACCATAAGATAAATATGTATTTTACAAAAATAGCACAATCCAAACTACATCTTAAATTCCAAGGTTATACATTTGAAAATTGCAAAAAGAAATCTATTTTTAAGACTTCATTGAAAAACAAATTCTATTTTTAAAATTTAGCATATGGAAAGCAAACAAGAATTTGTTTAAATATAACTTTTTTAAACAACTATACAATAATTATCAAAATATAATCTTATTTTTAGTTATAGAAATCAAATACAACTTTTTCAATAGTATAACTTCCAAGCAAGGATGAAAATATCCGTCAATATGTCGATATATCTGTAAATCAAAGGGTTCAATATAGATATTAACAATAAATGGATATCTCCAATATCTTTTATAAATACGCGTAAAACTTAGAAAAAATATCATCTATTAATGTCAATATGAATATAGATACTAATAACAAGATCTATAACTTAGTTTGAACGTAAAATGAACTTAATTATTAATTTAAATATTTAAAAAAAAAATATTTCACCGATATATCCATGGATATATCTGTAAAATTGAACTCCCAATATGGATATGGATATCGATATTTTCGACATTGCTTCCAAGTTTTATTAGTAGTAGCAAAATTTTAGAGAGATCAATGTTGGAGAAAGAAAAGTTTTAAAGAGAAAATCAAAATGTTTCTTTAACAAAAGTGAAAACCTTAGGAGAAAACAAGCATAAACAAAAAAACAAAAAAATGTTATCAAGCAAGTCGCTAGTTTTACACAAATGAAAGACCAGAAGTTAAAAACTTTGACTTCTAGTTTTTAAAATTTGGCTTAGATTCCAAAAACAGTTTTAAAAGTAGATTAGAAAGCAAAGAAAAATGTCAATAAAAATACAAGACACTATTCATAATTCACTGCATAAGCGAATTAGATTAACTTACATTTTCCTCAATATAATTAAGGCAACCATCGTTAGGGACAAAAGCAGCAATCTTCTTCCCATTTTTAATCAGTTGAACACGAGCACATTTTCTAATAGCAGAATTTGGCTGTTTGGCTTCAATACCACTGCATAAATTCAACTTTGTCACAAGACTAGTAAATATTAATAATTCATCAACAATAGCATAAGAACCAATAACCTTACATCTTTTCTAGCACAATCCCTTTGGCATGAGATGACCCTGCAAAGGGCTTTTTCCACTCATTACCAAGATGAGATTTCTTATATGCCTTATCTGCCCATCTCTGCCTTCTACGGTGGGACTTCAACTTACGTCCCGCTCCCATACCTCGAGTTTTCCTGCAAGATATGCAAACAAAATAAATAAAACAAACTAAAAGGCTGCACTTATGATATAAAGAATTGGCCATAACCATAAAAGGGTTTGGGAATTATTCTGAATAAAAAAAAGCAAACTAATAAGAATTTGGGCAAATTAATACAATGTGTACTATTCAAGAACACAGTAAAAGAATGTATTCTTCAAATATTTGACTGGAGCGAAAGATTCTTTCCATATGTCAAGAAAAATTATGTAATCTACATATTAAGATTGAGGGTATGAGAATATGAATCTATGTTGAAGCCTCCTCCTACGAAATTACACATACAACTGTCATCAATAATGTCCAAGCCTAGTATATGTATTTGGAAAGGTGTTTCCACTCATATTATCAGAACAAAATATATAATCTAAGAGAGAGGCTATAGACCCTCACCATAAGTTAAGAAGAACTACGGAATCTGCATATTGAGATTGAGGACATGAACATGAATTTCAGTGAGGATAAGGAATCTAGGCTAAGTCTTCTCCCAAGAAGGTATAGAATACGTAAACAAAGAAATCCAAGTATAGTATATGAATTGTGAATTTCCAGAAGTTGTTTCCGCTTATATTATCAGATAAATCATTCCAACCACAAGAACAAGCGAGGAGAGAAAAAGAGAGGCTATAACCAATAGCATTCATCAAGCATAGTATATGAATTTCGGAGATCCGTTTCAACCGACACTACATGAATAAATTCTAAGATTCGGAGAAGTGCTTCCAGTCATATCATCGGAATAAATTCTATCAAACAAATGGACAAACCGAGAGAGAAAAAGTAGGATTATAGTTCGAAAAACAGATTATCCACAACTCCAAACCTATCGGTTGATTAGTAAATCAACTAGAACGCATCAAAACAGATTTCAAAACGAGAAATTCTGCTTTCGAGCAAAAAAAAAATAGTCCTCAAAAGTTCAAAATCATCGATTCCAGTTTAACATCCTCAACTCCAAACCTATCGGTTGATTAGTAAACCAACTAGAACGCATCAGAACAGATTTTAAACCGAGAAATTCTGTTTGATTCTGCTTTTGAGCAAAGTCCTCAAAAGTGCAAAAACATCGATTCCAGTTTAACATACTCTAAAATGCAGCCAGCTAGAAATCAAAGATCCTAATGAGAAAAACGCCATCGAAATTGTTCAAAGGAGCTTTGCTTCCGTTCGTTCGTTCATAAAAGTTCAAAACACAATAAATCTACAGATCGAAAACAAAACAGAACGAAGGAAAATCCTTGGAGAAGGTCTTGCAAGCTTTTCGAGAAAATATCATGGGATGAAGACGAAGTAGAGAAGAGAAAAATGCGTACCCCATGATGGCGGATTAAGAAGGATTCTGCAACTTCTTCAAGAATTTGCACAAATGTGAATGCCGAGAGTGTTAGCCTGACTGGCGCGGTAACTCCAAACCCTAATTGTTGATGAGTTTATATATACCGGCTTCGAGGGAATGGTGGTGTTTCGATTGCGTAATTACGAAATTAGCCTTCTAAATTTAAATTCTCCCCAAAACAAAACCATAATATTTTTTTAAACCCTTCAAACAAAATTAAACATAAAATAAGCATAATTTTTTTTTTTTTTTTTTTTTTCATAGGTACTTTAATTAATGTGTACATTGAACTCATGACCTCTTAGTCAAAGGCATCCTTATATTAATGGAGCTATGCTCGATTTGACTAAAATAATCATAAACTTTCGATCTGAAAAAAATTAGTATATGTCAATTATCACGTTCTACTTATGTTGGCTAATATAATATTAGAGTCGGTGATTGCAGTACTAAGAAAGTTTTCAAATTCAAACTAAGAAACACAAAAAAAAAAGAAGAAAAAACTAAGTAATTTAAGACTCCATTTAATAGTTACTAAGTTATTTCTGTTTTTTTACAAAAATAATTAATTAATGCGAAGATGGAAGCCTAACATCTTAATCTCTTAGTCAAGGGCACAATGTCAATTGACATATGATCAGTTTGACTTTTTTTTTTTTTTTTTTAAGCCAGATACACCCATTATTGATCAAAGAGGAAAAAATCTTTTAAAATTATAGCACTATAAATGTGGAAATAAAGATTTAAGCTTACAAATTTCAATCTATGAAAAAAGTTACTAGTGTAGCTCGCTAGCCACAAGAACCAAAATACCAAAATGACACAAGTTTGGGTTGAACCAAAATGACCTTGTGTTTCTTCTTCGTTGTTTACTCAATAAGTGTGATTGATCGACTTAGCTATTCCATGAAGCAATACAAAACAATTATTAATTCATTTGCATAAATAAACCACAAAACATTGATATTAGTATTAGTATTGTCTCCTCCAATAAACTTTATTGTCACCAACTCTCAACCCGACTCACCAACAGGAGTATAGTTCAACCGACATAAATCATGTACCTTCAATGTATTGTCACCAACTCTTAACCCGACTCACCAACAGTATAGTTCAACCGACATAAATCATGTACCTTCGATCAAGAGATCAGTTCGAATCTCCAATCTCGCCCAACCTATTGAAAAAAGAAAGAAAAAGAAAAAGAAAAAAAACTTAACCTGACTTGGACATCAATGAATATTTGAAAACCACCACTCATACTCGATGCCTTTCAAGTTTCAACATATTAGTTGGACGAGCGATACAAAGCAAAGTCAAGTGCTTCCTGATCAAAATTCAACAGCACCTTTTCAATTATAAAGTTCCCACTAATTGGAAATGGAATAATTAACCCTCCACAGTCTCCTTATAAGAGAAAAAATCTCATTATATAAATTGTCTGGCAAGCTGACAGCTATTGGAAGTGCTTCTGATTAAAGCAACCACAGGGCATCAAGATTGATAAGTTTCAGGAAGTCTAAGCCCCACACTTGCTGCAGACTTGCCCAATATTCGCTTCATTTCATCTGATCTATCAATAGCAATGTTGTACGAGAATAGCAAGTCCTGCATACATAACCAATAAAAATTACAACTATAAACAAAAAAAAAAATCAAATGACGAAAAGAAACAAAAGTTCATAGAATTCAGATATCTCATTACTATGTGATTGCAAATAGTAGAACCTAAGAAACAACTAATTGCGCTACCAAATTGATTGATAAACCACCTAATGAAATAGTATCGATAACATATGTCCTTAGATGAGTGAAAATGATACAACCTTGACATATTGAAATATAAAAGATAACGGAATTACAATACAACTCCTGCAAGTATTCGAGGTACGTGGAACCTCCCCTCTTGAGATATCACTCGAGCCTAAATCAACTAAACAATTCTCTACCTCCATCATTTCTCACTCCCTCTATTCACAACAATTCACAATTACAACCTTCCTAGCTACTAATATACCTTTAATAATCTAGGTCTATCCTAATAGCATTTTATCATAATTGCATACTTGGGAAAGGACGGACGAAAGGATGGAGGCAGAGAATTGTTTGGTTGATTTAGGCTTGAGTGGTATCTCAAGAGAGGAGGTTCGAACTTCAAGTACTTGGGGAGAGTTATATTATAATTCCGTTATCTTTTATATTTCAATATATTAGTCTATCAATTGGTATCAGAGTTGTCAATTTTAGGGATGGATACTTGAACATGAAATGATAAAGAACTACAAAATAATACAAAATAACCCAAATATTCAAGGTACTTGGACCCTCCCCCTCAAGCCTAAACTATCTAAACAGTTCTCTACCTTCATCTTCCTTCCCCAGCCCCACTATTTATAACAATTCACCCTAACAACTTCCTAACTAATTACCATTATAACCTTAATACCCGAGTTCTATCTAACAACATTCCCATTATAAAGTTATGATTCAAGGCCATTAACAAGTCTTCATTTGTTAAATCCTCATTGAACTACAAATAATAATCTACATTATGAGAGGAAATTATAATGAATGAATCACAGAACCAAACAAAAGATAACTATTTTTTATTTTTTTTATATCCGTGAGTGTTCGAGTCAGTTTGCGCGCATCTCAACTAATCTCACGGGACAACCGTCTGATTTTACTACATTTGGTTGATGAGAAAACTTGTAGGATATTAAATCTTAGGTCGGTGGTCACCGGTCCACCATGGTTTCAATTCATTCCCTCTAAGCACTTTATTATTTTCAAGACCCTTATTGACCACTAGACCAACCAATGATGATTCAAACAAAAGATAACTAATAAATCATCATAAATTCTTTTTCTAACAAGCAAAAAGAAATTGATTTCAAGGAGAGTGGTGAATGTGAAGCATTTACCTTTTGATGGTGCACGCTGTTAAGTAGAAATGTGTAATCACGAGCAAGTTTGATTTTCTGTTGAACAGAATGGGATTCTGAAAGTGTGATTTTATCCCTGAACTTTTGAGCCACATAGTCCACAAAATGCTTCTTGCTATCTTCCTTTCCAACATGGTTCTTTACAGCTTTAAGAAGCTGGCGGTAAACCTTAGCTACCTGCAGGGCTTCTGAACTCATTTTCAAAACTTTAAAGTCTTCAAGGCCTCTTTTTGTCACTCAAAAACTTCACAATTCCATTACGAGCTCCGCTCAAGAAATATTGACCAACAACACATAAACAGAAGCACAGCCACGAATGAACAAGATGTGAGAAACTCGCAACAATGGCGGCAGAGAGTAGAGCTGACATGTGATTTGAGAAGAAACATTTTGGTGGTTAGGGGTTTGATACAAATCAGCTGTTATATACAAGTATGTCATTGGATAAAGTTGTGTTGGAGCTTTTTTTTGTTACAATTTTTTAAGAAAGCAAAAACTTCATTAGAGGTTCATATTCAGAATTACAATTTTGTAAATACAGTTTGCTATTTGGCTAAAATCACTTTTGTCATGTTCAACCTCAAAACATGTCTTTAATAATTCAAAACAAATTTGATTTTTTTATTTTACACTTTTAAAACCGGTTTTCATACAATCAAAATTGATTATGAATTATCAAAGACACATAGTGATTTTAAATATGATAAAAGTGATTTTAACCATTTAAAAATCACTTCCGAACATGTCTGAATAATTATATTGATTCGTTTTGGCCAACATAATATAAGTTTAACCACTACTAATAGAACAACTCCTAAAAAAATCACTAATAGAACCTCCTTAATTGGTTTAGTTTGATTTGAACTGACACTAACCATAAGGTCCATAACCATACTATATATCAGGTAGAGTTACTAAGAAAAAGACTTCCACTATCTTAAAAGAAAACTGGTACCATATAAAATAGAAAAATGTGAAGAGGAAAGTGTCCATGAAAATGTAGGATGTAGCCCAAAATTCAAGACCCAATTATTTACCAATAAAGAACAATAAAATACCCAATCATGAAGAGAGAAAAAAACTCCTAAAATGATAACAAATGAAATTGAATTGGCAGGGGAAAATCAGACAAGGTCAAAATCAAAAGGAAAAGGAGAAACTTAATGAAGGTAAGCAGCAAGGGATAATCAACAAATAGAGGTAGTATAGAAGAGAATCATGATCCGGCACTGCAAGTGAATTAGGGAAATCAGGCAATTGAAGCAATTCCTTTGAGGAAAATTGACAAATTCGTATTTAGATATATACAAAGCCAAGAGAAAATCATCTGAGGAAAAGCAGAGAACAATAAAATGCTTCTTTGATTGATTTTCTTTTTCGTGAGTGAACAGAATAAAATCAACGAAACAAAAAAAAAAAAACCTCGGATTGGATCTGAGAAATGAGTGGCGGCGCGATCTCACCAACGGCGCGGGTTAGTGGCTGATAGAGATAAGTATCTTTGATTGCTTGGAGAGGCGAGAGAGTGTGAGAAGGAGGGAGCGGCGGCGAGTTCGTCGGGAGGCTGAGAGTGCACCGTGCGGCGGCAGTAGCTGAGACTACGTCGGACAGGAGAGGAAAAGATGAGGAGATAAAAATAGGGAAAAGAAAATATAAAATATTCTACATGTAATTGACAATATTAAAATATTTTACTACAATTAATATAATTTAAATTCTACTATATTCATTTTTTCTAGAGCATCAGTCAAAGAAATGTTAACTTCAGCCCTACGCCCCGAGCTGGAAATAAGTTTGGTATCATCAACTTGCTTCTAAAGTTTTAGTTTGCTCACTTTCCTCCCACCGGCTCCGGCTCGACAGACTTGAATAGTAATTACCGTAGAAGTCTGGAGAGTTGATATTTATCCCACATCTTCAAGTCCCTCGTGAGTCGTATAAGGTTTCAAACCGAGACTAGAACTGTAGAAGTAGTCTGAGGAGTTGATATTTATCCCACATCTTCAAGTCCCTCGTGAGTCGTATAAGGTTTCAAACCGAGACTAGAACGCATATTTAATTTTATATGGTTAATTTGGCCAAAATAGACAGACTAGAACGCATCAAAACAGATTTCAAACCGAGAAATTCTGCTTGATTCTGCTTTTGAGCAAAAAAAAATAGTCCTCAAAAGTTCAAAATCATCGATTCCAGTTTAACATCCTCAACTCCAAACCTATCGGTTGATTAGTAAACCAACTAGAACGCATCAGAACAGATTTTAAACCGAGAAATTCTACTTGATACTGCTTTTGAGCAAAAAACTAGTCCTCAAAAGTGTAAAATCATCGATTCCAGTTTAACATCCTAAAATGCAGCCAGCTAGAAATCAAAGATCCGAATGAAAAAAACGGCATCGAAATTGTTCAAAGGAGCTTTGCTTCCGTTCGTTCGTTCATAAAAGTTCAAAAAACAATAAATGTACAGATCGAAAACAAAACAGCACAAAGGAAAATCCTTGGAGAAGGTCTTGCAAGCTTTTCGAGAAAATATCATGGTATGAAGACGAAGTAGAGAAGAGAGAAATGCGTACCCCACGATGGCGGATTAAGAAGGACTCTGCAACTTCTTCAAGAATTTGCACAAATGCGAATGCCGAGAGTGTTAGCCTGACTGGCGCGGTAACTCCAAACCCTAATTGTTGATGAGTTTACTCCTAAAATAATCAACAAATAGAGGTAGTATAGAAGAGAGTCATGATCGGGCACTGCAAGTGAATTAGGTAAATCAGGCGATTGAAGCAATTCTTTTGAGGAAAATTGACAAATTCGTATTTAGATATATACAAAGCCAAGAGAAAATCATCGGAAGAAAAGCAGAGAACAATAAAATGCTTCTTTGATTGATTTTCTTCTTCATGAGTGAACAGAATAAATCAACGAAACAAAAAAAAAAACCTCGGATTGGATATGAGAAATGAGCGGCGGCGCGATCTCACCAACGGCGCGGATTAGTGGCTGACAGAGATAAGTATCTTTGATTGCTTGGAGAGGCGAGAGAGTGTGAGAAGGAGGGAGCGGCGGCGAGTTCGTCGGGAGGCTGAGAGTGCAGCGTGCGGCGGCAGCAGCTGAGACTACGTCGGACAGGAGAGGAAAAGATGAGATAAAAATAGGGAAAAGAAAAGATAAAATATTCTACATTGTAATTGACAATATTAAAATATTTTACTACAATTAATATAATTTAAATTCTCCGATATTCATTTTTTTCTAGAGCATCTAAATAATAAATTAGTAATAATTTTTAATCAAATTAATATGCTAAATAAAGCATCAGTCAAACAAATGTTACCTTTAACCATACGTCTCCCTAAATAAGTTTCTCTTTTGAGCATCAGTCAAATAAATGTTACCTTCAACCATACGCTCCGAACTAGAAATAAGTTTCTCTTTCAAGCCGGTGGGAATAAACTGTTCTTGTCGAATTTCAACCGTTTTTAATTTTGGGAGTCAAAAGGGTTTGGTCTCGTTCAAGGCGGTGGGAAGAATCTGTTCTTGTCGGATTTCAACTGTTTTCAATTTTGGGAGTCTAAAGGGCTTGGCTTCTATTTTTGTTCTTTTTTTATTTTTTTATCATTAATCGATACATCATGTCAATTGAGTTATGTTGTCGTTGATTTTATCTCAAACAAAAAATAAATAAATATATATAAATTGAAGGGTGTGGTTTCAATGCATAATTATGGAAACACTCACTAATTTTGAAGATAATTTTTTAATACATTATATTTTAAGCATAGTTTTTATTGTAACGAGGATTGAGTTATGTGCAAGAAATTATTATCGACCAATCAAAGCATAATTTTTTTTTTCTCTAATTTAATTAGTTTAAGCATATATTATCGACCAATGAGTAAGAAGTTTGAATCCCCACCTAAGGATGTTCAAGGGACGGGGCAGGACCGAAAATCGCAAAATTTCTCATTAATCGATACATCATGTCAATTGAGTTATGTTGTCGTTGATTTTATCTCAAACAAAAAATAAATAAATATATATAAAGTGAACGGTGTGGTTTCAATGCAGTTTCAATGGAGAATTATGAAAACACACACCAATTTTGAAGATAATTTATTTTTTTTTAAATGGTTAATTAAATTTGTTTAGAAGTGGGATGTGACGTTTTTTTCGTGAGTGACGTCAATTAGAGCATAATTCATCTTTTTTTTCTCTCTTTTTATAATACTAATTAGTTTAAACATATATTATCGACCAATGAGTAAGAAGTTTGAATCCCCATCTAATGATGTTCAAGGGACGGGACCGAAAATGGCTTCCCCGCCCCACTCCTCATTTAATTCTTCATTTTTGTAAAATTTCTCATTTAATGTAACAAGGATTGAACTATCCTTATGTTGATGTGTTTGTTGTCTCTTACAAAATGAGAGTGTTTTTCTTCATCCAAAAATCACATAGTTTGGCCTCCTAAAATATGGTGTCCTTATTGCTCCAATACGATAATAGAGACAATAACAAAAAAAAAAAAACCTGAACACGAAAAAAAAAAAAATATGTATTTTAAATATTTATTTAACAATTAATGAGATAATTAAATATTTTATTTTCTGTTTATAAAAATTGTCAAATACACTAGAAAAATGAGTAGTATCAAATAAACTCAACTTGATTGTAACTTCATATCAATGTGACATATATATGATAGAAAAAACATCAAGACCATAATGTGTCCTCCCAAACAATGTTGGAAGATTTGTTATGTGGAAGAGGACTAGAATCAGTCAACTCAAATGGAAAGTGTTGTTGGTACAAGATGGAGTCTTCTTGATATTGAAATTTACTTGTTTGTGTGTAAGTTAGGGGTACTAAATTTGCATTCTCAAGTTGCATCTTATGAATCTCAGCATTTGTCACGGCTAATTCTGCATGGAGCTCGCTTACTTTATTTTGAAGTTGAAAAATTGCGCCCGTACAACCATAGACGGGGTCTCGAATTCTAGCATTTGCTTCGTATACTAAACTGCTCGCAGCATCTGCTCTTTGATTTTCAGAGAGTTCCTACATTTGTATTATGCATTCATAATTATTGCAAATTTTATCTTATTTTAAGAATAAATAAAGGGTTGGTTGCACAAACAGTAATCAGACCCAAAATAATGGCAAATTTAGCAAATATTTTGCAAATATGACAAAAAAATCAGTGGCTATCTGATAGACTCTATTGTTGATATATGACTATCACTGATAGACTAGTATCACTAATAGTCACTACCAAAAATCTATAAAAAAAACTGAGGTACTATCAGCAATAGACCATCCTATCAGTGATATAAATTGTCATATTTGCAAAAAAAAATTAAAAAAAAATTATATTTTTAATTATTTCACTCTAAATTGACCTATCTTACAATTTTTCATAAATAAACCACTAGTTTCAATAAAACTTTTGCACAAAAACCTATGTTACAATTTTCCATAAATAAACCACTAGTTTTAATAAAACTTTTGCACAAAAAAATCATTTTCCATAAATAAACCACTAGTTTCAATAAAACTTTTGCACAAAAAAATCATTTTAATCCATGCACCAAATCAACCATAGAATAACTCTGGAAAACTCACAATTTTTTTTTGAAAACAATAAATAAATTTGTTTTTCTAAAAAAATATTAATAATTTTTAAAAAAATTATTAATTTCATATATTTTATAATTCATTAAACCAACATAAAAATATTTTTCTTAACGATTTTTCAAACAAAATTTATCAATATATTTTCAAGTGTGAGGCAAATGTTACCACACTCATTCAAACACTCATCCAAGTTGAAGATACAATTTGAATAAAATTCAAAATTTAGGATAAAAATCGATCAAATTTAGTGGTAAAAATTGTTTCTCCTTTTTTAACCCAAGAAAAAAGAAGAAAAAAAAAATTGAAGTGAGATAAATGATAATTCATCTATAAAATCAAAATCCTCCGATCCGACGAGCGGTTTAATGACGTTGGTTTACCTTCAAGAGCTTGATGACGTTGCCAGCTCCAAATATTCTATGCACGGCGGCGAACTTGAGAGGCTCGGTGGGAGGAAAATAAGGCGCTAAAACACACATATCGACGCATCTCCGGCGGAGGATCTTACAGGCGGCGCACGGGCTGAGAACCACCATCGGCGGCGGCGATGGCGGCGGCAACATCATTTTTGTTATCTTGCCACGAGCAAGCGATGGAAGAGGCTGAGTACAAATGGCAAAACACGTTCGTAAATATAGTGGCAAGCTTGAGCACTACGGCCTTGACTAAAAACGAGTCTCCGTCACCCAAAAAAATAAAATACTTAATCATGATTTTAATATATATTATTTTGGTATCTCGAAGGTGCATTTAATATGAGATGATGAAATACCAAGACTAAAAATAGGATAGTCCTTGGATTTAGTATATCAAAACGAGATTTGAGTTTTAGGTATTAAAGTTTCGTTGTACTTTTAATTTTAAAAAGTAATTAATTTTCTATTAAAAAAGTAATTAATAGGATAGTCCTCAACAATGAGGTGAGCTGCTTACGTCACAACGCGTTTCCCTAGAAAGCTGAGGCCACGACAGCAAACAAATCGCCACTCTCGGGGTCGACCCAGAATCTCCGAGAGTCTGGGCTTAACAACCCACCCGAGGATCCACTGTTGACAAATCGTCACTCGATTGGCGTGAGATGTGATAGACGGGACACCTCTGACTCATCTGACAAGAAGCAGGGCAACAACGCCCCCAATCCTCTGGGGAGTCGGGTGTCGACGACTACCACCATCATGACACGACAAAGCGATCGACTCTGGTCAGCCCGCTTTTCCGCATTTCGATTCGGGAGTTGGCGTGATGTCAAAGGTAGCAGAACCATCCGGGGACCTCTCCCCACTTGACCACCTATAAATACCCCGCCTATTCATGGAGGGGGAGGTACGCGACATAACGCAACACAATACAATAACGGGTAACTCTATTCATCTTTCTACAAATTAACGTTCCTACTTATGCTCAGACCTCTCTGACTTAAGCATCAGAGTGTCGTGGTCCTAGCCCCACACCGATGCAAGTTTACTTTCTCCTCCATGTACAGGTTGAGGTACGTGACCCTTTTGGCGGACACCACCACACGACGGAGCGCGGCAGAAAGTAGGAGGTCCAAATTCCTGCACCAACAACATATACTATTACCAATTCAAAGCTTAAACACAAATACAAATATAAATACAAAAATGTGTTTTTCACTATTTTTTAAATAAGCAATTCAAAGTTAAGATATTTAAATCCAAAATATACTAACAATAAATGAAAAAATTGTATATTTGAATAAGGAATCGATGCCTTATTGTGTTAGTTTGATGTCCAGTTGTTTCTTAACGACTTTTTTTTCTTTTCAGTTATCTGTATATAGATGACGAACTAAAACATATAAAAGTTTTTCAATACGAGCATAATTTAAAGGCAACGACATTTAGTACTCTTGATAAAGTCAAAAATTCAAATTCTCGCAACATATGAATTATGTCAAACGAAAAAAGAGAAATTAAAAACCAAAATACACAAATTTAAAGATTTAAAAATGTGAATAAGAGAAATTAACGAAAATCCACACAAATTTAAAGATCTAAAAATGTGAATGAAAGAAATTAACGAGATTGCATCATGCATGAGCCACATTGTCTCTACAATCCAAATTTAAAATTTCAACATTGATTTGATTTATTCGTGTGGATCAAGTTCAACCAAGCAAAAGAATTGGAGGGTCTCTAATATGACAAGAAAGATTATTGACTAACACCCCAATTTAGAAGACGTGGAATAAATAATAGGATTAAAATAATTCCTCCAATTTCGTTTAATGCCTACTTTTTCCACATCATTAGGGGGAAATATTGTTATTTTCTTTTTTTTAACAATATTGTTGGAGCAGGAAACTTATACTCTACATGACAATTGAGTTATGCTTTTGTTGGTACAGATTTGTTATATATATAATATATTATAATTATATGATATTATAAAATAGCCAACCAGAGAATAGTTCAACTAATGATGTATTGATCATGAGATTTTATGTTCAATTCTCACCCATGGTGTCAAAAAAAAAAAAAAAATGATATTATAAAATAATAATTATACAAAATATATTTATATTCATATAGTAATTAATAATATTTGAGATTCAACCTGATATTTAGTTGATAATTACAAATATTTTAGCGGTTTATAAAAAAAATATTATACACATTTGAATAACTCTTTAAATTGGGATCCATATAATAAATTTGCTACTAAACATATATTTAAAAATACTAAAAACATGAAATACAATTCTTATTTTTATTCAATCTATTGTTTTCAAATTTACCTTGTCATAGCACTAACCAAATATATCCTTACTAATTTATTAGACACAAATTCAATTTTAGGGTCAATCGATTCATTAATTTTAAACAACGTTGAATCTGTCAACGGAAATTGAAAGTTCATAAACTTATTTAACATTATTAAAGTTGAAAGACCTATATCTCGAAAAAGAAAATAAGTTAAGACTTGTTATATTCAAAAATTAAAAGTTTAGAAATTTATTAAATATTTTAGAGAGACTTATCACAAACATGAAAATTCAGAGTCTAAATTTATAATTTAACCAATAGTAAATTACAGTCAAACTGTAGTTATAAATTCATAATACATTACCGACGTTTCAATCACAGATAGAGATGGGTCGTAGATGACTTCCCCATCCCCGCCCTCATTTCATTCTTCGAGATTCCTTGTCGAGAATTTGCGAGGATCAAGTTGTCGGAGAATTATTCCTTGTTTATGTTTTTAACTTTTTTTAATTTTAATTAAATAATATATATCTTTTTCTTGCCTAGATCGGGAATCCACCTCGTTAGGGTCTAGGGGTGGGTTCCGAAAAACCTTATCTCCGAAAAAAAAAGTAGACATCTCTAATTACACAAAACAAAAATTTACTCTTTCGACACAACGAAACGAGCAAATAAACGGAAAGGGATGAATAATCAATAATTGGACACCAAATATAGAGGTCAGATTAGACACAAAATTAATAACATAAAGAACCAGAAACAATTCATCATTCTCTTTTAACTACGATCATACACACTATAGATTTATAAAAAACAAAAAAACAAAAAAAAAACGAGAGAATAAAAATTACCCGACGAATTATATATACCTGAAAAAGCTAAAAAATAAATAAATAAATAAAAGTTCGCAGCGAAACAAAGCACAATTCAATTTACAGTAGAATTTTTATTCACCATTTTGCTGCCTTCAAACAAAAACTCGTAATTCGTAACTAATAATAAAATAAAAAACGATGATTAAAATTTAAAATCACTACCAAATCCATCTTCAACTATCTGCTCTCGCCGGTAAAATCTCTCTCAGCAACATTCTTGATCGGGCTAGCGTCTATTTTCGGCGGACCAGAGTGTCTCCTCGCAGTCGCCGTGGCCGTAGCCGGCGAGGCGGCGAACGAGAGCCGCTTCTTTACGCCGCCAATCGCCGGTCCCTTCTCCGGAGTTTCCGCCGCCGCCTTCTCCGTTCCCATTGGACTCGACAATCGAGACCTAGCCCTAGCTGCTTCTGTGGACGCCATGTAGCTTGGAACCGACGGCGAACTCGTGAAGCTCTCGTCGTCCCTCACCGATGATCCGGCGATGCTATGTCGCCGGTACCGCTCCGATTTCACGCTCAATCCGCTTCTGGAATCGTCGTCTCCTCCCCAGCCGAATCCTCTCGGACTCGCCGACTTCAATTTTCTCCCTGCAGATAGCGACGATTGCGCCTTCGTAGGTGTCGCCGGCGATTGGCGACTCGGAGGTCGGCTCGTTTTTTGGCTCGTCGGAGTCCTTGGAAAAGGCTTGATGTCGAGATTGAGATCGCGACGGGAGTAAGTTTTGGAAATATCTCCGATCGAGGTTGCATGGCTGATCGCGCTCTTGACGGAGCCACGATCGTGATAATCGACAGTGCTCTTAGACTCCCATGGACGAGCAGCCATCCATCGTTCTAACCAACTCCAGCCCCAATGGGGATTGTTCGGGTCCATGAATGTAGGGTTTGCAGATTTTGAAGAATTCTTCCATGAATTCTGTTGGGAAAAACGGCCATGAGAATGAAAATCAGTGATCAGAGCATGGAGATGATAATCAAATCAGCAAGCAATTGAAATGAATTGAACCTGATGAGAGTAAGCATACGCTAACGCCCTTTCTCTTCTTGTTGCTGCTTCTTGTCTGTTAACTAATCTGGCTTCAGTTTGCTCCTTTGATTTGGTACTATCATCCCATTCATTGTTTGCCTAATTGAAACATCAAAACTTAAATTCTCATTCATAGTACGAACACAAGGATTAGGAACACATTCAAATATATAAGTATACATTTGCCTTCTACGTTTTGGTTTTAAACTATGCAAGCCACATCCCTGTAACTTTTAACACGGTCTCAAGAAATTTCCATATAAAAAACACTTGATAAACATTTTAAAACTACTTGTAAAAAAGAGTGCATTCTACTCAAAACTCATTCTAAATACCTTAGAGTCAAACCTGTTATCATAACATTGATTGAAATGCTCAAAAGTCAACTTGAACACTTGATGGATTATAAAATCTCATTACAGAGGAGCACTAGAAAAAGGAACACATAACACCCACCAACATGAGCATTCAGCCGTAATTGACATCTAATTCTTTCCTTGAGGTCGGAGGTTCAAATCATCTTACCTCATGTTTGTTGTACTAAAAAATTAAGCACGTGTTCTGCCCTTGGCCCAACGGTAACCGCTCGTCCTAATCCCCTCAAATTATGGGTTCAAATCCTCCCAAAACATTTTTTCTGGTCAATAAAAGTCATGGAAATAAGAAGTGTTTAGAGGGAATGAATTCAAGTCATAGTGGTCAATGGTCACCTACCTAGAATTTAATATCCTACAACTTTCCTTGGCAACCAAATGCAGTAGGATCAAGCGGTTGTCTCGTGAGATTAGTCGAGGTGCGCGCAAGGTGACAACACTCATATATCAAGAGGAGGAAAAAAAAACTACTTGCTACCCACTTGTGGAATATTAAACATCCAAATAGTTTCCTAATATTAAATAGTGTAGGGGTCAGCTCACTGTATCAATTGAGTGAATCCCATTAAACTCGGGTAGGGTCAAAGTTATAGTACAAGAACTAACCTAAACACTCAAAGATTATGTAAAGGAAACTAAAAAAGAGGTTCATTTAGGACAATCTGACAACAAGGAATTTGCAGAAGAGAGAACAGTGAAGACTTACAAAACTAGTTAATCTCTCAAGCTCTCTTTCATGTTTTTGTTGGAGCTGCCTCTGAAGAGCTTGATTCTCCTCTGACATTCTAATTCTTCTTGCACGAATCTGTGATTGGACACGAGCAAGAGTCTGCATGCATCTTAATGTGGTGGTTGCTTGTCTTTTAACAGATTGGCCTTGAATCAATGACTTCAGCCTCACCAACCCTCTTAATGCCCGCAGGGCCCTCCTTGCCTGAGCCAACAAAATTCCCATTTCAAAACCAATCTTTCATACCATATTTAATGTCCAAAATTCCAAAAAGTGGCCATTACAAGAATCAAGACATAGCTTTAAATTGCTGTTTTGAACACTCTGTAGACCATTAAATGACACATTCAAGGCATGCTTTGAAGTTAGGTGTGTATGATTTGCACGTATTTGATGCGAAAACTCATGCTCTTTCTCAAGAAAAAGTACTCAAGTTATGGTAAACAAGTAGTTTGACTTGTGTATTTTGTTGTTTTGAGAATATTGATTAGATTTGGGCAAATTATTGTTTTAGTTCCTATGGCTTGATCTTGGTTTCTTTGTGATTTAAAGACTTTCATTATAGCTTCCTATCATTTGATTTAATCTCTATTAGATGTTACTTTTTTCTTAATGTGGCAAAGAAAGAAAATTATGAGCTACCTAGCTAACTAAGTAATGAGTAGAGAAAATTCAAGTAAAAAGGTGGATCTTGTTGCACATTCTAAAAAATCCTAATTCCAAACCCAACTCTTTCTGTAGAACCCATTCTCTGGCTTACCCAAATAACCACATAATTTCCTAAAAGCCCTCGTCTGACAATCATTTGGTTTCTTGGTTTTCAAAATTGTGGTTGTTCTCTCAAAAAAAAAATTATAATGGTTTTCGACTTTCATAAGTAAACATTTGAATTCTTAGCTAAATTCCAAAATACAAAAACAAATTTATAAAAATTACATTTTTTTTAATTTACAAAACTTGACTTGAATTTTGAAAACAATAGTAAAAAGTAGATAACAAAACTAGGAAACCATAGATGAAAGTAGCGTTTGTAAGCTTAGTTTTCAAACAATAAATAGTTATGAAACGGGCCTTCATTTTTTACACAACTCAAACTCTTATTATATAATTAACATCTGCTCGTTACCTCTTTTTGTTGCATCTTAAGCAATGTTATGGGAGTTGTAACCAAATCTCAATAATAATCATAAAACTTTTAACACAGTAAAGACTAGATTGAAGTCAAACTCAAACTCTAGGGGCTAAAAGGAAATTCAAACAAAATTTGTTCTCAAGTTGATGGCTACAAACAACTTCAATAAAATTCTATCCAAAAGAACTGTTTTAAAAGTAGTGAATAGTTTCTAAACACAGCTATAGCTTTCAAATAGTGTTACCAATTCTTGCAAAAAAAGTGAGAGAGGTCACTAACCATATAGCCACGGAATGCAGTCTGGATCTTGATGGCTGCTATTTCTTCCTTTGATTTTCCGGAGTACCGAGGGATGATGGTGAGCCGAACGACCTCCGCCGCAGCCTGAGCCGCTGCCACGGCTGCCTCGGCGGCGACTGCAGTGGCAATGGCAACAGAGTAAGCATGTTTGCTCTGTTCATTCTCTGCATCTGCTAGTTTCACCTCTTCAATTGGTAGAACAGACACATTCTCTGCAGATGCCACTGTCTCCAATTTCTTTGGCTTCCCAAACCATCTTTTCTTTGATGTGTTGGTTTTCTAGCAATGGAAAATCAAGAACAAACTCTCAGTTCAGGATCTTAAAAAAAAAACAAAAACACAGAGAAAATAGAAAATCATAGAACAATTAGAACCCAACCCATAAGAACCTGGTCTTTCTTTTCCTTAGATTCAGAAGCAAATGCTTTCTTCACAGCTGAAAACCAGCCCCCCTTCTTCCCCATTTCCTAAACAATCATCTGAATGTGAAAAAAAACAAAAAACAGATCAGCCAAACACATAATAACTCAAACAATACATCAAAAAGACAAAAACAGATCAAAATCCAAAGTTTTAGAAGACAGATCTCAAATGAAGAGAACCTAAACATGGAAAATTATTCAATGAAGAGGCTTCTCTTAATAACCCTTTTCCCTAATAACCATTTGATACAAAATCGAGAAGTACTTTTGCAATTTCTCTCTCTCGCCACGATACCGCGAACCCCTCCAAAAAATTCTCTTAAAACACCCAACAGAAAGACCATCTAATTCCAACATTGTACAAAGAAAACTGCAAGTTCTTGGGATTTAGGGGCAAAACCCAGAAAGATACAGAATAGAAGGAGCAAATCCACCATTATAATACCTCAGCACAAAATCCCCATTTCTCCTTTGAATCTCTGCAACTTTAATTTCTCTCTCTTAGATCCTACAGAAATTGATAGGCAACGAACACAGCAACGTCCATGAGAGAGAGAGAGAGAGAAGCTAGATCTCGAGGTTAGAGAGAGAAAGGGCAAAAAACCAAAAGTTACGAAAAGAAGAAAGGACAGAGAGGAAAATGTAGGGCGTTGGGAAAAGAAAAGTGGTAGTAAGACCGAGTGGGCTCTCTGTGATTCTTATTATTATTTTAACACCAGCAGCGGCAAGGCAAACAATCCAACAAAACAAAACCCAAGTCGCCGTCGCCGTCACTATCGCCGCCGTCGGCTCCGCCGTCGTCCGGTGAAACTTTTTGGGGGAAAAAGTGGGGGTGGTTAAAAATTAAGAGGGAAATCATGATGTGGTCTTGACGTGTACAACAAGTGGGAGAATTTCTAGTACATCGGTGATATGAAATTTTTCCATAACACTGCCTTTAAATGAATAATACATGACGAAAAAAATAATATATTTAATTGGAGAATTTCTAGTACATGTGGTATGGAGTTTTTCCATACCATTGTCTTTAAATAAATGAGATGTGACAAAATGGTTTAAAAAAATAATACATTTAATAGTGTGGGTTCCCGTCAAATAACTATTTTACCACGTGTCATTTCTTTAAAGTCAGTGGTATGAAAAAAATTCATATCACGGATGTACTAGAAATTCTCTCATATTTAATAGGGTAGGTTTCAGTCAAACAACGGGTAAATTTCATATCACGGATGTACTAGAAATTCTCTCATATTTAATAGGGTAGGTTTTAGTCAAACAACTATTTTGCCAGCTGTCATTCATTTAAAAGTTCATACCACTCATGTATTAGAAATTCTCGTCAAAAAGTAGTATTTTTTTTTGGTTGGGGGATTTTTGGTGTCTTTTTATTTGACGATCTGACCAACCATGAGTTGCCACGATGCCTTTTGTTATCGGTTTCTGAAACTACCAAAAAGTTTGATTGCTTTTTAAGTGTTGAATTATGGGCATTGGCAGCACACGGAAAAGGGTAAATGGGATAGAGAGGTAATTATGTGATGTCTTTATTAAATAAAAAACAAAATTTGGAAAATGATGTTTTTGTCCGTTGCTTCCTATTTTGCCTTATCTAACGTCTTATTTAAGAAATAATTAACATGATTACTTCACTTTTATTTTTTTCTTTTTAATTTTAAATATTACTACAATAGGGGTGTGAGTAGGTTAGGTTGATTTTGGGCCCAAAAAAAAATGTCAAGTTAACTTTTGAAATATTTTTTTTTTAATAAAATAGATGATATGATTTGCAACATTTAATTTAGTCTATGGTCCAAATTTGATGAAATTAAAAATTTATTATGAAAATTGATACAACTTGACTAGTTTAGGCTCAGTTTTATAACCATTTTGTTTTTAGTTTTTAGTTTTTAAAAATTAAGTTTATAAATCATACATTCACATGTGAATTCCTGCAATGATTTCCATTTTTGTTAAGGAAACATTACAACTCTTAGTCAAATTAAAAAAAAAAATTAAATAAAAAAAATTGAAAGTTTCTTTTTTTTTTTCTAATTTTTTGCTTGGATTTTGGAAACGGTGCAAAAGATAGATAACACAACCAAAGAATTAATATGTGTATTGTTTATAGGCCTACGAGTGGTATGACAATCTCAGGCCCGGGTCCATATCAAACTGGAAACAGATGCAAAGGGCTTAGGCAAGCACTCGGGTCAGGGTCTGAAACCAATTAAAGGCTCCCTCTTTTGGGCAGCCCAGCCGCCCCTCTCCCCTAGCCGCCTACCTATTCGTAGCTCGATCGGAGGTCGACGAGTGTGGTCCGACATTGCTGGAAAATAGAGCCCAGCCTCAGCTTAATTTTAAAAAATCAAATGATTATTAAACCGGTCCTTAGGAATTAGAGTAAAACATATTTTTTTCTTCAGTTGTTTTATTGACCGACTTCACATATAGAGAAAATTTAAAATCTTTAGAATGGCTTCACATATAGACTATCATTTTTTTTTTTTTTTTTCATACTTTCAAATATTTTTTATTGTTCTATATTTACTATTATTTTAAACTTGATTTCTATATTATAATGTTCTATATTTACTATTATTTTAAACTTATTTCTATTGATGTCTCGAAAAGATTGGTTTCACACATTTATTTAAAATTGTTAGTGTTTTTTAATATTAAATTTTGACACCATTGCATAAAAAAAAAAATAATAATAATAATAATAATAATAATAAAACTACTGTATTGAAAATAATATTAATAATGGCCGCTAGCCCTGTCACGACTCGAAAGTGATTGCATTGATTACACGGCGGCGTTTCCGTTACAAGTCTCGTTTAGAAATGTATTCATTATTTCACATCAATATAGTTCTGGATATTATTTCACATCAATACTATTTTGTTTTATTTTTTAAGGATTAATTCACATCATTATTGATATAAAAAAAAACTGCAGCTTATCACTCACGTCACAACCCTTCGATCGATCTTATAATAATGTTTCAATTGCGGAAGTGAAAGATCGAGCTATCAACTTTTAGAATAGTAATTGATGTTTGATTCATCGAGCTTTCTTCGGATTGACATAACTTGACCCGTTAACATATCAATAACATTTTTCAAAATTTCTCTATGTAATTGTATTGATATATTCTAAAAATAGCACACTCTAGTGTTCATTAACAATATTCAATTATGAATCATTAATTAGTTTATAGTTTGCATAGAGAATTCAAAATTGTTGGTTAGACGTATATTCGAGGAAATCTAATTTACTCTCAAAATTCATAATTGATAAGTATAAAATTAGTGACCAGGAGATTCTAAGTTCGATCATTCACCCTACATATTGTCCAAAAAAAAAATGAAATTGATTTACTCTATTCCTATAGAGATAAAAAAAAAAATTATTATAAAATATATATATAGAAAAAGAAAAGTAAAAGTACAAATCACTCTTTGACCCAAGTTGAAGATTTCCGGTCCCTAGCTTTGATTTGTCTTTCCTTCATTTTGTAACACGTTAAAGACTTGTGTTGGTCAGAAATCTATATCATACATACAATATGTTATATTACATTAGTGTGAAAATTTAAATCGACTAATTTTTAAGAAAGGTATAGACATTCAACGGTTAATATAAATTTATTTTAAAGAGCAACGACATATAAAATTGAATATATAAACATTTGACATGTTAGTCAATGTTGAAGATATAATATTTATATACTTTTTGTTTTGTTTTTTAAAGTCGTTTATTAATATTTATAGTGGGTCAACAAAAACATAGCTCACTACTAAGTTTAAAAAAAAAAAAATAATAATTATAGTCCAAACTAATTTTCACGCTCAAATTTCTCCACCCTACCTCTATTTTCGGGCACATTACCAATTTACGACATGTAGACTTATCAAACAATACACATTAATTGCAGCAGTGACATTAGAGAGAGCCGGCCCCGCATCTTCAAGGAATTTAATATCTTGTTTCAAAAAAAAGAAAAAAAAAAAGGAATTTAATATCTCAATACATTCCATTATTTTACAAGTTTATATTTAATGCACAATTCTAAGTTAATTCACAAAATCAACAGCCACAGTTTTGAAATAGGTTTAGAATTACTAGCGACTGGTTAAGATATATATCATCAATCAAGAGATCAAAAGTATGAAATATTGACAAAATTGTTATACCGTATAAATATAATTCGATAAGACATATGTCATCAACTAAGAGATTAAAAGTGAAATATTGTTAAAATTGTTACACCGACATAGCAATTTAAGCACAACTAAAAAAACTAATTAAGATATTGGTAACGTTCGATTAAGAAAATGTTCTTATCATTCTTTAAAGTCAAATTTCTATCCAGCGTAGTTGAATTGATAAATCATAAATTACATTTTCTAAAGTTGAACCAGTTAAATCAATCTGACTATAAGTCATATAGTTAAGATATTGTACTTTTGATCTAAGATTCGCTCCCTATTCCACATGTTAAAATATATATCTTCGACTAAGATGTCATATGTTTGAAACCTTTAACTCCACATATCGTTGAGACCCTAAAAAAGAAAAGAAAATTGAAGGTTGAAGCCCTCACCTGACATTTATTGAATTAAAAAAAAATTGTTTTGCAATCTTATTCCTTTAGATTTATGACCAATTGACGTATGATTTGATACTAATGATAAAATTTACTCCATACACGACAACAACATAGTATAACTAATTAAAATAATTCAAACAGAAATTATTTTTTATATTATTATTGTTATTTTTTTTTATTTTACTTTTTTCCAATTAGACAAAAGAGTAGTTGAGAGGATTCAAATGTATATGTCTTTAACTGTTTGAGCATATCTTAACTAGCTAAATTATGCTCAAATTGACTAACAAAAATTAATTAAATAATAAATATGCATGAGAAATAAATGATTAAGAGTATCTCATTCAATTTTTTCACTCCATTTTTTTTCCGACAACATTGAGGTGGGAGAATCGAACTTGTAATCTTTTAGTAACTAGGTGGTACAGTATGCCGCTGAGTTATGTTCATGTTGACAAATTTAAAACATAACATAAGCATAACGTAATCTCAAACTTAATGAACACCGACTAATATGAGTATGTAACCTCGCCCTAACTTTCGATAAAGAGGTTAAAGGTTCGAATCCTCCACAGGCTCCCCAATCATGGGCCAAGGATCAACTTGGTAAGGTTTTGGGCTGAGTTCTAATTCCCCTGTAAAAAAAGCCCAATTTGTCTTTTCATCTCAGCCCAAAAGGGACAAGAACCCTTTCTTCGACTCTCGCCGGTGTCGAGTCTTTGCCTCCTCTTCCTCTGGAATTTTCCCTCCCAGCCACCACCGCACTTACAGGAGCTCCAACGAGAAGAATTGAACTCCAGTTTCGATTCTTGATACTACAGCAACGAAATGGGGAAGCTGGGGAAGAAAGCGAGGAAGTTTGCGAAGAAAAATCTCCAGTCTGTGCTCAAAAGGAAGCGGAAACTGAAGTCTTTGTTCAAAAAGAAAGCTCCATCAAGTAAGATTTCTTCCACGAAACACAAGCATGCTCATGTTCTAATCTGTAATTTCTCAAAACTATTTTGTTATTCAATACGTTTTTTTCCAGTTCAATCTCTCTCTGGTTACTCATTTTTGCTTATAGACTTGAGCTGCTTAACGAATTTGTTTCCAGCTATTATTTATATTGTTTGGAGTATCGTTTCTTATTTGGTTCTTCTTCAAATGGCGTAGGAAAGAACAAAGATGGCGTTGAAAATCAAAAGGATGATGCATCGAAGCTTCAAAATCGAATGTAATGTTTGAATTTGAGCATAGTTTTTTTCATTTGTTCGCACTCTGTATTTATATTAACCTATCACTTCAATTAATAGCAATAGTAATGTCAACTTCGTTCCGAATAATATTTTTGCTGTGATTTCCTAATATTTCACGTTTTCTATTTGCAGGAATGTTGAAGCTGATGAAAACAAAAATGTTTCCCTTGATGCAATTTTCAGTGAAGATGAATATGATATGCTTGAAAATGATTCTGACAGTGATGGATACATCTCAGAGGTTTTTACTGTTTTTTCCAGATGTGATTTATGATTATTTGATTGGGTTCATTGCATTTCTAATGTTATTTTTCAATTAGGAATCGAGCTCTTTTCAGACTGATGAAAAGGAAATTGACAATAACTCGGAAGGCGGCACTGGTGAGTCTACTCTCCATGCTATATGTAGCAAAAATTCTTGTACCTTATCCTGATACGCCCTTTGATCTGATCCCGTCTTCGATTTGTGGTGTTCTTTAGCAGACACGATTAGTCCCAATGATTTATCAGATCAGAACAAAGAAATTCATTCAGAACTCGCAAAGAAAATAAAGCAATTGAACAAGTTGAAAGAAAAGGTAATTTTTTAGTTTATTTAACCTGCATCTCCACTAGATAAGAAAAACTAAGGCAAGTGTATCACTCTCGTACGTATACTGACCTTAAAAGACATGGCAAACGACTCCTAGTTATATATGAAATGTGGCATGTGCAAAAGCTTTCTTTTGCATCAATAATTATTAGGTTACTGTGAAACCTTGCTAGAGTTTTTGAATAAAAGTAAGTCCTGTATGTACACTGCTTGAAGAAGTGAAGAACTATTTGTATAACTTCTTATAAAAGAGATGATTTAATTATTTGATTTTTCTCAGAATTGTCATTGCCGATTACTCGAACGTCATGCTTTGTATAGTCTATAGTGATTTAGAAAGATGTTCAAAGCACATGATTTCATTTAGAGATCAACATGGTCACAAAAGATATACCAATGTGTTTCGTGCTCTGCATCATTTCTGGACTTTAAATATCTTTAGCTGGTGGCACCAATAACTGTTTATGCTTTCCTGGAATGAATCGATCAATTATCACGTTTTAGAATAAGAGTTATCATTGGCTTTAATGATTTTCCGAGGGTTTATACTTTCCCTAACACTTCTTAATCATTTGAAGCTTGCGTGATGTATTTTTTCTTATATAATCTTCTAATGATTGTTTAATTTTCACTCTATGACTGGGTAATTTAATTTATCGCTTTACTTGGAAGTTTTTCAGGATCCAAAATTCTTGAAGTTTCTGGAAACCAATAAAAAGGCTGTTGAACCTTTCAGAGATGAAGACACTGTAAGTAATATGTAGAGTGCTATGTTTCTTGGTGCCGATACAGTTCTGAATTTTTAATTTTGTTTATGCCTTATGGATGATTTGTTTAACGTTTATAAAATTCTCCTTTTTTCTTTGTTCCTTGTCTTTTAATTTAGTACTCTATAAAAGATAATCATGTAGAAACGAGCACTGTTAGCCAATTGTGTTTTAATTAATCTTTTTTCTTGTCTTTCCATCTAATTGGTTCATCTTCTCTCAATGTTTTCCTCGAACAGAGTTCTGATGAGGAAACAATCAATGATGATGGATTAAAGCGAGAAGAACAGAGCAGTAGTTCTGATAAACACTTGTTTCTGAGTAGCTCTGTTATTGATTCCTGGTGTCATCAAGTTAAGGACAAGCCTGATTTGTCTCTTCTTACCAGTTTAATTAATGGGTATCGAGCTGCATGTCACTATGGATCTGAAGCAACAGGCAACACAGACGCTGTCAGGAGCTATAAAATTGGAAACAGCGAAACTTTCTCCAAGATATTAATTTTCGTGCTGCGTGAGGCTGACAGTTTATTTAGGGAGCATCTACGACTTTTGAGTTCCAGCTGCAAGAAGGAGATGATTTTAGAGTTAAGAAACACCCAAAAATGGAAAAAGCTCAAGCCTTTAATTAAGTCATATTTAAGGAGTAGCCTATTTCTCTTGAATGAGGTTTCAGAAATTGAGACATTGAGCTTCTCCTTGGCTCGAATAAGAGCTTCCATAATATTCTTTGCACCTTTCCCTTCTTTACAGCGCAGGCTAGCCAAGGTTTGCATATGTTTTTCATAAATATTTTTACCTTGCTTTTGTTGTTGATGCTTGACATATCCATTACCGTCAGTTTGCTTTACCATATATGGAGATGACCACTAATGCAAAAAGACACCCCACTAAAATATAAATATCTAAATGTAATGCAGATTGCAGTACATTTATGGGCAACTGTTGAAGGAACAATATCATCCCTCTCATATCTCATAATTCGAGACTTGAGTTCTGTGCTTGGGTCTAATGACTTTGACTCCTGCTGGATTAAAATGTACAAGGCCTTCATTGCTAACTCTCAATTTTCGGAGCCAATTCTGCACAAGCACATGCAATTTCTGAGGGACTCCTTTGTTGAGTTCTGTTCTCTTGATGTCCATAGATCTACTACTAGGGCTAAGGTTTCAATCCAGCAACTTAGCAAGATACTGCTTCAGGGTTTACGAACAAAGAAGAAAGTAAGCTGTCGGGATGCCTTATCTTACTTCCTTGAGTCATGAAATTTCAATGTATGATTATTTGTTCAAGCTTACGAGAAGCCTATTTGCATTAAGAAAAACTTCCTCCATGCCTGTACTTCTCTTTGTAGGAAGCAGTCAAGATGATGTGCAGTTGGCAATATATCAATTGCATTGATCTCTGGGTCAAGTTCATCGCTGCAAATTTCCACGATTATGATCTCCAAACACTGCTCTATAATGTTATTCAGATTGTAAATGGAGTGGCCGTATTGTTTCCTGGTCCTAGATATTTACCTTTAAGAATTAAATGCATTCAGTGGTTGAATTATCTTTCCAGTTCTAGTGGGACTTTTATCCCTGTTGCATCAATGGTGTTGGATATTTTGGAAAATATAACTGGCAAGGAGGGCAAGAATCCAGGAGTTGTCTTCAACCACTTGTCTGCCCTACAGGTTATACCTTTATGCCTTAAATATATATCTATGAATGTTCATGTATTCTATAATTCTGCGACGATGGATGAATTGTTTGTTCGGTTGTAGTAACTGTAGAAGTTATTCATGCAGCTGCCAAAATATTGGTTAAAGTCACAGAAATTTGTGGAGGAATGTGTTCTATCTACCATTGAACTTCTTTCAGCTCACTTTGCTCAATGGAGCTACAATATATCCTTCCCTGAGGTGGCTACCATTCCACTTGCTCAACTCAAGAAGTTTCTTGCGATAACTACAACAGAGAATCTCAAACGCTTAGTAAAGCGTTTTATTGATCAGGTAGAGGCTATCTTGCCTGGATTCACTGTTGTTTTGCAATTGTGTTTATGTCATTTCTCAGAGACCTGTCTCTTCTCAAAAAAAAATTCAGAGACCCGTACTTCAACGAATAGTTGTCTTGTTTTTTTTTTCTTAATATATATTTTTTAAAATAATAGAGGGTTGATAGCTGCTTCTCCTTTGTTAGTTTTCATCCTATGTGCTATTTCTTATATTGGTTACTTGTAGGACTGAAGTTGTCTAGAAAGATACTTTGATGGAAACGGTTTATTTGCTGTAACATTGCAATTTGTAGGGTTCTCTAAAATTCTTATCAAAAGGACATGCATGGTGTCGTTGCTTATGAAAGCTTTCTAAGTTATGAACATTTTTTTATTTTATAAGAAACATTGTAACCGTATATTCCACTCCCCCCCACAACTATACAAAAAGAGCCTTCCGGTCATTCATGATCATTAGAAGACTATAGTTACGAAATAAATTTGTATGTAGAGAAATCCACCAAGAAGCTGAATTTTGTACATAGTTACAAAATATGCTAAAACTTAGAAACTTATGTAAGTTATGAACATTTTCTAGGATGAAAAATACGTCTAGCTAATTTTCCTCAAATTTATGATAGTTCAGAAACCCTCGGTGTTGTATATAATCTTAAACTATGCCCAACTAAATAGCTTGGCTAGTTTACTGGATTTTCATACTTAACACGATCTTAATGTAGAATAAAAGTAATCCTTAAATGAATTGTAAACTTGACTTCTTGTGATTTAATTTAGTTCTATTTTGTGTTGGAGTTAAATATACTTTAATCAATTAGCTACCATTTTAATATTTCATTATACTTTGTTAAGAAAAGGATTTGAATTGTGTCCTCCTAGCTATACATGCATTACATATTCTTAGACCTTTTGTTTGCCATTCAGGTTGAGCAGAATATTGACTTCGTGCAAAAAAAGAGAGATGAAGCCTCATTTTCACCCAGTGATCAGCAAGCTGTTGAATCATTTCTTCAGGTTTCCTTTCCTTCTCTTTTTCCCGTTTAATTGTTTCGGTGATCAGTTCCTTGCTCCTAGCAATTGAGTATCGTTTGTATTATATGGCGATTGCAGCTAGAGAAATGCAACAGCAACGTTTCGTTTATCCAGTATTACAAAGGCATATTGGACAAAGCTGCATCCCGGAATCTGGCTCTGGATAAAAAGGTATTGCTTTTCCTTTCATGCTTCTGTACGAGTACTTTATATATATAAGGCAAAAGAACCACCTTACTTAAACAGTATCGAACGTTTGCAACTGTGTCCTTGAGTTCTTAAAAATATAAGACAAGAAATAGAGTAAGAGTACTCGACGAGCAGTTGAGCACTTTCTTAAAAAAAATCATTTGTTGAATCAACTGATAAATTTGATAGATTTTCCTCACATTATTTGGTTTTCTTAGTTATTATCCTGCTTACCAAAGTCAATCTTGTAGTTTCCTGGAGCCAACAAGAACAAAAAGAAAAGACAGCAACTTGAAAACGACCAAATTGAATCGGCTGCTAATGGTAAAGTACATCCAGAGAAGAGAAGAGCGAAAAAGACGAAAACTTGACGCGGTTCTGTTTATTTTCTGATCCGAGGAACAGGTTTATCAGTCCTCTCTCTCTTCAAATATCGATACTGTTTTTTTAGCACTAGAAATTATGTGTTGTAAATTCAGAGGTTGGTTTATTACATAAATCAGGAGCCAACAAGTTAGATAGGTACTAAAATCGCACTTTTAGCGCGGGAAGGGAAGAAGGTCGCTATTAATGAGACGAATGCTGAGAAAATAGTCATCTAGATTAGTTAGGGTAATGAAATTCATTGTCTTTGGTGTAATATCAATTTTGTTTGGGTAATTGAAAAATGTTCAACAGTCTGTCTTCATATCTTTATATTAATCTTGCTTGTTCAATACTCTAAAGGAAGCAAAAGTCTCTATTTAGTTTTTTTTTCTTCCCTTTTTTATTATTGTTTCAGACAATGATATCAATGTGTATGAATGTATTATGAGAAACATCCAAAAATAGTTAAATTTTAGTCAGATTTCATTGGAACTCTGTCATTGGAGACTTATCATTGAATTTTCTTCCTATTTGTTGAGTGTTACCCAAACATTACTTCAAACTCGAGGGACTAAAGTGTCTATTTTGAAATTTTGGAACCAAATAGATATTAACTTCAAACTTCAGGATCAATAGTGCATTTTTTCCATTATTTTATGTGTGGAATTATTAATAAGATATTGCTTCTTGTCTAAACCCTAAACTGTAAGAAGTAATTATAAAAAATAGTTGTTTGAACATATATTTCTTGGTATTTTTTATTTTTAAATTAAAAGAAAACAAATTTTATACTAGTTAACTTTTATTAAAATAAATGATTGTAGAATAAATTGCAACATATTTGTGATGTAAGTCAAATCACCTATTGACAGTTTGTCATTAAATTGTATTTTATATGTTTGCATGAAGACAATTTGGAGGATTCATTGAATTCTTTAGGGGTGGTTGATATTTCGTGCTTCCATTTTCTTTATTTCTTTTCTTTCTTTTTTCTTTTTCCTTTTCTTTTATTCTTAAATCTTCCACCCCTTGACATGAATTTAGATAGTTCTTAATAAATTAAAGGGCTATTGTTTTTTTGTATAGTTGACTATTGAAAGAAAAAAAATCACTTTTTTTTTTTTTTTTTTTTACAACATATTGGGTGGAGGAAATCTTTCTTTATATTTTTCAAAAATACATTTTAGTTGACGCGTAATTTTTACTCTAAAAACGGATGAAGTTACCGGGTGAAAATCTTGTTATCTCGAAAACTTGACTAATGCTCAATATTCCAAAATATTACTTTGAACTTTGAGTTAACTTATATTTTGGTGTAGATACTTTGAAAATATTACTTTGAACTTTGAAGAAGTGTGAGTTCAAAGGTTTGAATATGAATTGTAATACTAAGAATTAACAACTTTTTAAAAAATGTTAACAAACTTGTTTCAGAAAATTTTGGTTAAATGGCGTGCAAATATTGATATCATTGTTACCTTCATTTTTCTCTTGAAATAGTTAAAAAAAAAAAAAAATTAAGAACTATTATCTAAAAACATTTTAACCTAATTTAATTTTTGTCCCAAATGATTTAGTAAAATAGTGCCACTTTAGGTTAAACTATTATTATGGTCCCTATACTTTGAGGTTTGTTCTTTCAAATACCAAATTTAGTCTTCATATTTTTAACAAAAAAAATCATACTTCTCCCTCCATAAGTTTTGAAAAATTATTATCTTTACTTGAATAAAAATTATTATATTAATTTACCAAATTGGTTTAATAAAAGTTTCAACTTCAACTGACATAAGTATATACTCTCGACCAATGTCAAATGTTCGAATCTCCCACCCAACCTGTTGTAAAAAAAAATACTTATTTTAAAGTTTATTGATAGTACATATACTAAAACATGGTAAACAAAGTGTGAGATCGAACTTATGACCTCTTTATCACTAGTCCATACATCATGTTAGAGTGTGTTTGGTTTAGATTCCAAAGTGTTTAAATTTTGAAAAAATGCATTTTAAATTTTGAAAAAATGCATTTTAGAATAAATTGGGGTGTTTGACAACCTACAAAAATGAATTTTTGAAAAAAATGCATTTTGGAATAAATTCTGGAAGGTAGCTTCTCCAAAAAATGTTTTTTAGTTTTTAACCGGGAATTCATCATTTTTTTCACAAAAACAGGGAAATTATTAAAGTGCTCGTACCTCAATCTCGTCCGTTCTCTCTCTAAATAAAAGTTATTTTGATACATATTCCTTTAGATTTGAACACAGATCTTAGAATTGATTTTTGAAAACTTAACAAATTCTTAATATAAATCCAACATATCTTCAATTTATATCTATATATATTTAAATTCCAAAAAAGAAAAGAAAAACATTACCAAAACTTAACAGTTGATTTTTTTAAAAACATAAATGAATTGCAATATAGACAAATACTATTCTCACATCTATAGTTTTGAGTGCAGCAATATAATATAATATATTATAATTTTATTTAAATTAAAATTTTCTAATATATTATAGTTTTGAGTGCACCTAGTTTAGTTTATTAAATGCATTACTTCTTTTAATCATATTAAGATTCTTCTTATCACATATTAATTTATCAAACATGTTTTAATTATATAACACTAACTAAATTTAGGTGTAAATTTATAATAGAAGTTAGTCATTTTCTTTCGAAAAATAAAAAATCAAAGATTCGAATCCACGACCTTGTTGCTGAACTTAAATAAAATTGTTGCACAAACCAAAAATTAGAAGAAGAAATTAGAGTAGATGATATAGAGTAATTATATAGTATTAAAAAGTATCTACAAAACCAAAATTTCCAACCCCTCTCACACGACTGGAAATGGAATGGGACTGAAAGAGCCTTTTACGGCGACGTTTTGATCACTGCCGCTACTGCAGCCCATTACCAGAGCCCTAAGAACCTTCCATAGCCCATGAACCCCCGTCTTCTTTCCCTCCACCGGCCGGAACATCGCCGGCGGACTACTCCGCCGCTGCCTTATCCTCATCTCACTCAATTCCATCTCCTTCGGAAACCTCGCGCTACCAAACAGAAACAAGGACCACCGCGATTTCGTCGGCGACGATTCCAATATCATCAATTTCCGGCTTCTCTTCCGCTTAATGTACTCAGGATTCTTCGGCAACGAAATCGAAACGGAATTGAAGCTTTTAACTCCTCCTCTTACGTCAATCGCAGGCGATTTCAAACGAAATTGGCGATTCCTTCCGGAAATCTTCTCCGATGCGATTCCTGAGTCGTCGCTCGGCTGTTTGTAGGGAATCAATTTCCCGCAGAAGATTATGTTATCAGATCCAGAATAAGATGAATTCGAAACGGAGAAATCGTCGCTGAAGAACTCGAAGAATGTATCATCGCCGTCGTCGAACGAACCGCTCCGATCCTGCTTGGAGTAATCATCGCAATTCAATTCATCGCTGTAAATTGGAAGGTCGCAGAGAGAGAGCGTTTCTTCAGCTTCTTCATCGTGAGAATATGGATCTTCATTAATGGAGGTATCTTCTTCTCTTCTGTAAGATTCTTCAGCAGTTACTACCATTTCTGAGTTCCGATCAAATACAAATTTGAAGACGATTGATGAAAATTAAACTATAAAGAAAAATTCCTTCAATTTTAAATCTATAGGTTCAATAAATTTTCTTCACGGGTTTCTTATAGAAAAAAAAAAGAAAAAAACAGAGAAAATATTTTATTTGGTTGTGCTGGCCTTCTAGAAGAGCAGACGGAGAAGCGATTTTAAATAAATACAGTGGCGGATTGAAGACCAACTGATGGAACAATTTTTATTTTTATTTTTTTAATTCGTTGATTATTTTGTTATGTTTATTTTTGGGGTTAAATGGCTTATTTCATTCTTACTTTTTAGTCTTTCTATTTGATATTTTAAAATTATAGGTTAAATTATATAAAAAAAATATATATATATACATATATATTTTCTTGAAATAATTATACTGGAAGTTTGTTTCAAAACAATCCTGGGAGGTTCTTGCTGTTGAATTCATAAACGAGAAAGTTTTTTTCGCCTTATTACTAAACAAATCTAAACACATACATAGAAAAGAAAAGAAAAAAAAAATACATGAGATCTGTTTGATCCATACATGTTGCGTGTTCCTCGTTTCAATCGTTTCGTCTCACTCCTCTAATTTTGTTGGTTTATGATTTTTTTTTTTCTAACCCCCAAATTTTGTTCCGTATTTGTTTAGATTTGTTCACATAAACAACATGTAGTACAAACTTTTTCATCCATGAATTAAACAACAAAAGCTTTCAATGACCATTTCGAAACAAACCTCGAACTTCAAATGCTAAAATAAATCTTTTCAGAGTTCTGGTATAATTGAAATCAACCCCATAGTCTATTTAGCCAATTATATTTCTAAACTTTCAATAATGTTTTTTTTTTGTCCCGCTTACAAAGTTAAGCATGATGGTTAATGTGTTAGTAACCTTCTTATAGGCTAGAGATTTTTTTTAGTTGAACAATATGTGCGGTGAGACATTCGAACATCTGCCATATTAGTAGATGACACATGTTTTATGTTATTTGAGTTATGTTTGTGCAGACTTATCTTTTCATTTATTATGTTATATTAAAATAAATAAAAGAATTTCAAAGTCTTTTTATTTATTATGTTATATTAAAATAAATAAAAGAATTTCTTTTTTTGAAATTTGACGAGGTGGAATGATTTTATTTTTGGTTGAATGAAGGCAAATCAAATAAGGATGGATACAATTTCCTCTTAGTAGATCTTATATTAAAAAATATATATGAAAAATCTCGTATTTTAAGGTTATATTTTTAATTTACCTCCCCATGTCCTCAAAAGTGAAATATTAAATTAGTAGCCCACCAAGAGATCAGATGTATTTGATTGGTAGGTCACTAATTTAATCTTAACCCTAATTTGTAATAATATTGGACATAATTAGAGACAAAACAATAAAACTTTAAAAAAAAAACAATACATAAAACAAAAATATATATATATATATATGCATAATTTAAGAAACGGACAAAATTAGTAGAAATGTAAGTTTTATTATATATATACATAAGAACTTTGGTAGTTAAGAAGTTAAATCAAAGTCCTCTGTTGAGTTTGTTTCACGTTGCAGAATTTAAATTTAAAGAATTTGAAAATATTGAAATGAAGGACTTGGAATCAATTTCCATTTCTGACTTTAGCCACCACCCCTGTCATTCCCTTTGTCGTTTCCTCTTTCTTTATTTTCTTGTATTAAATATTCAAAGAATTAGGATGATTTAGTGGGTGTTTGTACAAATGTAAGGTTTTTTAAAATTTATGTTTTTTTTTTAATAAGCAAGTCCAAAAAAACTGTAGTACCATTGGCTGAGCACGATTCTAAGGAGATAACTATAGTGTCATCGTGCTCAACGAATGATACATATGACTTTTTATAGGGAATAAACTTACCTATCACAAGATCAAAACACATAAATTTTCATGATTTAGATCATAGTCATATCTATTATATATATAATTGAAAATAATAATAACAAAACCCTAAGAGACTGTTTGAGGCACTGAATGAGTTATTATAGTCGGTGATTATAATAGTTTGTGAGTTATTATAGTCGGTGATTATAATAGTTTGTAGGTTATAATAGTTTTGAATAGTAAATACTATTATTGAAGTTATTATAGTTATTTTATCGACGATGAGTTATAATAATTGATGATCTAACGTAGATCGAGTTATAATAACTAAGTCCACCTAACTCTAAGTTAGTGCTCCAAACACCTTCTAAAAAGTACAATACATGTTATCAAGCTAGTGGAGTAACAATAACAAAGCAAAGGGAGAAAAATAAATGAAAAATAATCTTTAAGCATCTTCTAGAAAGGACTACACATCATCCGTTTATGAAAAGATTGGTGAAGATAAATCATATATATGAAAAGATTTATGAAATATACACCTTTATTATTGAGTATAATTTTGTCTTGAATATTGCTTTATCAAAATTTATCTTTTAGTCATCTTTATAATTTTAATTTTGTTTTTTTAACTATTATTATTTGTTGGGTATGGATTTAACAAATCTATTGAGTTTTATCTTTTTTAGGTTTGAATCCTTATTTGGAGGAAAAAAAATTAAAATAAAAAACTCTAAATTTTATGGTTGTCATAAAAGTCTTATTATTTAAAAACAAAATTGTCCCTATATCTTTTCATTTTACGATGAAAACCAAATATGAAATTTATTGGACGAATAAAGGCTATAAAGTGTTGAAATTTAAAAGTCAAATGATCAAAATATAAAGATTTATTGTTCATAATCAAATATTAAAAGATTGGAGATTGGACAAATGGAAAATTGATAAGAACTAGAAAAAAAAAAAAAAAATCAAACGCACTTAAATATAAATAATAATAATAGTAATAATAATAATTATTATTATTATTCCGGAGGTTAGTTGGAAGCATGCAAAAATTAATGATACGTATCCTTGGTTGAAACAAAAAAATAAATGTAGAAAAAATAAAATAGGTTCGAGAGAAAGTTAGAAAATAAGCTAGAAAAAAATATTAAAAAATTTGATAATGAGATATTTCTTAAAAATAGTAATTTTAGTAACAATGTTTTTGTTTATAAGTGATTTATTAAAAGTCATTTTTACATGATCATTTTAATGTTTGATTTTATACTTTTAAGAATATTGTATTTTTGTTCGGCTCTTTCTTTATGGGTTCATCTCTCATTACTATTTAATATAAATTTAAAGTTAGAGAAAATTTTATATTCTTTATCACAAATATGAACCATTGCTATTAATCTTTATGAGAAATTTTGGTTTGATGGGTCATGAAGATCCGAAAAAATATAAATATATATAATTAGCAAACTGCAACCCAAATAATAATTAGTAAATAAAAATTGTCAATTAATAATTGATAAAATTGTCACCAAATTAATGATGAAAAGACTAAAAAGAAAGGACAAATTTGACATAAAAAAAAAATCTCTATAAATTATAGATTTTAATTAATTTTTTTATTGAAATCAAGGTACTGGAAAGTTAAGTTAAAAAATTAGAGAGTTAGTTAGTTTCATTCACAGTGGAAGAGTTAGAGAAGTTGAACCATTTCAAATTACGTTTTTAGCCATAAAATGAAGAGATAAAAAAAGAAAGGAGCAAAATGGAGACACGAAGTTTCTCCCCTTAAGACCCTGTTTTATATATATATATATTTACAAAGGTATTTAATTAATACGGAGGAGGGATTGAACTTTTAATCTCTCGGACACCTTTATGTCAATTCAGTCATGCTCGGTTTGACTATTTAAAAATAATTTTAAACCTTAGAAAATTGTTTTTCAATTTTCATCATTTCAAAATCACTCTTAAACATGTCTAAATATATAATAAATACAATATAAACTAACATCATTAGTGTAACCTTAAAATTTAAAATTTATATAAAAGAAAAATAAGTCTATATATGATTTTCAATTATCTCACATTTTAATATATAAAATTATAAATATAAATTATATAATTGATTAATCAATTTTGAAAAAAACCATATTAATGACATTATAAAAAATAGCAGCTATTTTTTATTTTTTTAATGGACTCTCCAATCTCCTAACTTTTAATATATAAATGGATTACAAACATTGCTTATTTAATGACAATCTAACATTGGCAGCAAACATAAATAAAGATGCTCAAACTATTACTTATTTGATGACAATTTGTGATTGTAACATCATCCGACCTTAGCTCAGTTGGTAGAGCGGAGGACTGTAGTTTGATTCAGATATCCTTAGGTCGCTGGTTCGAATCCGGCAGGTCGGATTTTAATTAAATAACTTTATTTTAAAAAAGATTAGATGTCAAACCTAATTGATATAAAGTTATACTCATAATTGATATTAAAAGTTTAATTAAATATTTTTACAAAAAAAATATATTTTTTAAATAATTCTTATAATTAATTATAAATAGAATGTAAGGGAGACTAAATTTATTAAAAAAAAAAATGAACAATAAATATATATATATATATATATTTATAAAACAGAGAAAACTTAAGGTTGATACCCGATTTCACTATTTTTGTTCTTGGAGTTGTGTGTCAAAAGATAAAAATCACTGAAGTTGAACTATAGTTATGCAAATTTCAAAACTCAAGATTCTCTTGAGCAGTTCATTAAAAAATCGATATATTTTTATCTAGATATTCAAAAATTTCGAAAAAGGTACGGTTGAAAAGTTAATACAGAGACCTTCAATTTGATATTTGGTTTCACTATTTTTGGAGTTGTGTATCAAAAGATACAGATCGTCGAAGTTGAGCTACCGTTCTAAAAACTTCATTAAACCCAGAACTGAAGATATGACCGAAAACTTCAAAATTGTAGCTAAACTCCAATCTTAATTATCTTTTGGTACACAACTCCGAAAATAGTAAAACTAGATATCAAATTGAAGCTCTCTGTGTTGTGTTAGCTTTTCAGCCGTACATTTTTAGAAATTTTTTATTATCTGGTTAAAAAGATATCGATACTTATCAAATTTCAGAACTGGAGATTATTTTGAGCAGTGTATTAAAAAATCGATATCTTTTTACCTAGATATTCAAAAATTTTGAAAAAGGTACGGTTGAAAAGTTATTACAGAGACCTTCAATTTGATACCTGGTTTCACTATTTTTGAAGTTGTGTATCAGAAGATACAGATCGTCGAAGTTGAGCTATAGTTATAAAAACTTCATTAAACCAGAAGTGAAGATATGACCGAAAACTTCAAAATTGTTGCTAAACTTCAATCTTAATTATCTTTTGGAACACAAGAAATAGTAAAACTAGATATCAAATTGAAACTTTGTGTTAGCTTTCTAGCAGTACATTTTTAGACGACCTTTAAAATAACATTATTTTTAAAAATATTTTCAAACATACGATATTTTTAATTTTTTTTTAAAAAATTTCAATATTAAAAAAAAACAGCGAAAAACAGGGAGTAGAAAGACAACGGACAATGTGAGAAAAAAGAAAAATCAGCGAGACCAGCCGCACGGGGACCATTTTGTTCCTTATTGGCCAAGCAATTTATATTTTTCCAAAAGTAGAAAATTGAATATCTAAAGGGGCAATTTCGTCAACTGAGAATTTACATTATACTATATAATATACAAGGCTCCTCAATCCCTATTTGCGCCACCAATCTAGCATTCATTCTATCATCTCTCTCACTCGCTGCTTCCTCAGGTTCGATTCTTCTTTCTTTTCTTCAATTTCTTTTGATTTTTCCAGCTTTTTTGTCTATTTCAATTTGCTCTGTTAATCTCTGCATCAATTTCTGAATTTGCGCGTCGTTCTAGATCTCGAGTTGACCTTTTTTATTCTATTTTTTCTTACTTACTCCTGCTTCTTGTGATATGTTTTTCATCCTCTCGATTCATTGGAATGATTTAAATTCATAGTCGATCTTGTTAATTTACGTTCGAATATTAGTCTATCTTGTTGACCTGATATTATTTATGTTGCTTGTGCACTTGCTCTGTTCACTCTGATCCCGAGTATATAGCATATTTGTTTGGGCATAATGCAGTTTTGATCCCCAGGTTTTAACTTAATGTCTATTTGGTACCTGAAGTTTCAAAATATACATTTTAGTATTCCAAGTTTGCAAAATAGTTCTAAATTATTTTTTATTTAACTTTAATTACGTGCTGACTTGTATGGGATGAGATGTATATTTTATTTGATTATTTGTAAAATTAATTACAAAAATAAATTATTAATAAATTAGAAACTAAAATTTATTTGAAATATATTTAACTTCTACCTAATGAATATTTTTTTTAAAATTAATTTTGACAAGTAATCAAATAAAATAAACATGTCATCCCATACACCGCACATAGCGGTCAAGGCAAAATTTAAGTTAAAGTTAAGTCAGGGACCATTTAGAATCATTTTGTAAACTTGGAGACTAAAATGTATCTTTTGAAACTTGACGAAATAGACATCAAACTCAAACCTGGAGACCAAAAGTGCATTTGGCCCTCTTTGTTTTTGTAATTAGGAAAAATGTCAACCATAAGGTTGATTTTTTGTTGGAGTGTCCTCGATTTTAAAAACCCTTGTGCTAAAATCCTATTTTCGTTATTAACTTGTGTTTTTAATACTCGAACTTGCGTCTTGTATTGTATAAGTTCTAAAAGGTTAACCTAAGAAGCATAGATATGAATATGAGAATAAGATTATGCATTTCTATATATATATATATCCATATCCGTGAGTGTCCTGTACAACCTTACCCTACGACATTTGGTTGCCAAGGAAACCCATTAAGCCATAATTCTTTCTAGGTAGGTGTTCACCCTAGATTAAACTCATTTCCTCCAAGTTTTCAAGACCCTTAATGACCACTAGGTCAATCCATTATTAATGATTTTATGCATTTATATTCTAAATTTGTTTGATGTATTTAGCTTTCAAAAATTATTATTTATGTTCTATATTATTGTGTCTATTTAGTATGCCTAATGTTCAATGTGTCTAACAAATGTTGGACTTATATTGACTTTGTACAATTAGTATCTAAGTCCAACACATCTATTGTGCTAAAAGTGTGTCTAACAAATGTTGGACTTATATTGACACTTTGTACAACTAATGTCTAGTCCAACACATATTTGTTATGCTAACAAGTGTCCGATACTTGTCCAACAAGTGACGGAGTATCCAAGTATCCAACATGGGTCGGAAGCACGGACACTAGCCATACTAAAGTGTTCGTGCTTCTTTTCTCCTGCGTCCTTGTTTAAGGATTTAATCTATGAAGTGTGTATATTGTGGAAAATCTAGGTTTCATTGATCTTCCAAGCCATCTATTTAAGATGTATGTATACTTACCAGTTTCTTCATTGTGGGGTACTCTTTGGTTGGGGTACTTCAATGTGTGTCTAGTCCAACACACATTTTTTCATGTTTTTTTTTTATATCCGCGAGTGTCCGGGCCAGCTTACGCGCACCTCGACTATTCTCACGGGACAGACCGCCTGACCCTACAACATTTGGCTTGACCACCAAGGATTGAACCCATTCCCTCTTAGAGGGCATTGAAGTCCCAAGGCCCTTTATGACCACTAGGCCAATCCTTGATGGTTCATTTTTTCATGTTCAAATTTTTATTTTGCAACAGATTCTTTTTTCCTGAGATTCAAGTATGGGTAAGGAGAAGGTACACATCAACATTGTGGTCATTGGCCACGTCGACTCCGGCAAGTCGACCACCACTGGTCATTTGATCTACAAGCTTGGAGGCATTGACAAGCGTGTTATCGAGAGGTTTGAGAAAGAAGCTGCTGAGATGAACAAGAGATCGTTCAAGTATGCCTGGGTTTTGGACAAGCTTAAGGCTGAACGTGAGCGCGGTATCACCATCGACATTGCCCTGTGGAAGTTCGAGACCACTAAGTATTACTGCACTGTCATTGATGCTCCTGGCCATCGTGATTTCATCAAGAACATGATTACTGGTACTTCACAGGCTGACTGTGGTGTTCTTATCATTGACTCTACTACCGGAGGTTTTGAAGCTGGTATTTCCAAGGATGGGCAGACCCGTGAACATGCCCTTCTTGCTTTTACCCTTGGTGTCAGACAAATGATCTGCTGCTGCAACAAGGTAATGTGGACTAACTTTCCTTTATTTGGTTTCCATTACTATCTTGTTGTTTTACTTATGGTGTATAAGTATTCATTATAGTTTATGGATGAAAACGATTTTTTGAAGGGCCCGTTCGATAACAATTTGTGGCTTGGATTTTGAAAACATTTTTAGTAGATAACAAAACAAAAAAACTTATGCGGTGGTTGAAGTAGTGTTTATAAGCTTAATTTTCAGAAACAAAAAACTAAGACCCCATTTGATAACTACGTTTTTTGGTTTTGGTTCTTTACAATGGTTTTCAAAAACAAAAAAGTTAAGGCCCCATTTGAAAATGAAAACAAGTTCTTAAAGCTATTTTTTTAGTTTTTAAAACTCGACTTTGATCAATTGTAACAGGTAGATAACATAACAAATAACTAAATGGTTATCAAAAGTAGCCTAAATGATTATCTAACTAGACCTAAATTCTTGGTGTTTGTGTAGTTGTGTTTCTTTGATGACTCATTTTGTGTTTGATTTCTTTGGTTACAGATGGATGCCACTACTCCCAAGTACTCCAAGTCTAGGTACGATGAAATTGTGAAGGAAGTTTCATCCTACCTTAAGAAGGTGACAACATGATCGAAAGATCCACCAACCTAGACTGGTACAAGGGTCCAACCCTTCTCGAGGCTCTCGACCAGATTCACGAGCCCAAGAGACCAACTGACAAGCCCCTTCGTCTTCCACTTCAGGATGTTTACAAGATTGGAGGTATTGGAACTGTCCCAGTGGGTCGTGTTGAGACTGGTATTATCAAACCCGGCATGGTCATAACCTTTGCCCCATCTGGACTGACTACTGAAGTAAAATCTGTTGAGATGCACCATGAAACTCTCCTAGAAGCTCTCCCTGGTGACAATGTGGGATTCAACGTGAAGAACGTCGCCGTGAAGGATCTCAAGCGAGGCTTTGTCGCCTCGAATTCGAAGGATGATCCCGCCAAGGAAGCTGCCAACTTCACTTCACAAGTTATCATCATGAACCATCCAGGGCAGATTGGAAATGGTTATGCCCCTGTCCTTGACTGCCACACCTCTCATATTGCAGTTAAATTTGCCGAGATCTTGACAAAGATCGACAGGCGATCGGGTAAAGAACTCGAGAAAGAGCCCAAGTTCTTGAAGAACGGCGATGCTGGATTTGTTAAGATGATCCCAACCAAGCCAATGGTGGTGGAGAGCTTCTCGGAGTACCCCCCACTCGGGCGATTCGCCGTGAGGGATATGCGTCAAACTGTGGCCGTCGGTGTCATCAAGAGCGTCGAGAAGAAGGATCCGAGCGGCGCCAAGGTCACCAAGTCTGCTGCTAAGAAATCTGGTAAGTGAATGGTGCGGTTGATTGGTAGTGAAGGCGAAGGCGGCCATTACCATGAATTATGGGTTCTGTTTTGTGTCTGTTTCTTTGGTTTCGCCTTCAAATGTTCTCCATCGTCGCTGAGTTTCTTTACGCAGAATTGGGTGCTTGACCGTCGGTGGAAAGTTTTATGCGTCTTATAGAACACATTTTCAAATACCCATTTGAATTTCTGGTTTTTTTTGGGTGGTGGGATGAGAGTCAGTTACTAATAAAAGTGGTCAATTGAATGATCTGTAATCTTTATAGTTTATTTATACACATTATTGGTGGTGGGGATACTTTTGTGCTTATTTAATACATAATACATAATGTAAGTTTTTAGTACCTATAATTCTCTACGAGTGTTTTTTTTTTGTTTTGTTTTTTTTTTTTTTTTTTAATAGTGATACAAATTTAAGTGGTATATAGTAACATCAAATTTGTTTTTCCTTTATCACAATTTTATCATTTATAGTTTAAAAAACAAACAAACATGGCATTTGTTTTTTCTTTTTAATTATCATTTTGGTCCCCGAGTTTTTACTCATAAGTCACTTGGGACCTCTTAAATATATATTTAACAAGATTTTAGGATCACCAACAAGAGCAAAGCTCAATTGGTATGAGGTACAAAATAGTGACTATGAGGTCTTATGTTCGTTTCCTTACCCCACATGTTGTCAAAAAAAAAAAAAAAAAAAAAAAAACAAAATTCTAGGGGCTGTCCAAAAAAGATTTTTTTTTTTTTTTAATATAAAATAGTAGGTTTTGAATAATTTTTTGTTAAGGTTTAAAAAATAGTAATTAAAATTTTTTGAATAAAAAAATTAAAAAAATCGAAAGTCATCTCCGATGTGCGATGGTCATAACCTATGTGATCGTGCATAGGTTATGACCATCGCTTAACCTATGCGATTGCATAGGTTATAACCATCGACTCCCTCAACCTCTACCCCAAACACCGGGTGGACTATTTAAGCCCACCCCACCCAACTCGGGGCCCAAACGCCCCCTTAGTGAATATGACATCAATTACTATCCCAAATGTCCATTTTCGATTAAGATGCAATTCATTAATTGTAATTTTTAGTTGATTTTGTTTTTCTTTCAAAGATTTGGAGTTTCTAATCTCTCATTTTCACACGTTGTTGAGCTCTAAAAAATTTATATATTGATATCGGTATTTCAATTTTACAGATATATTCTTAGATATATGGATAAAATATCGATATTCATGAATATTTTTGTAAATCAATGTTTAAAAATAATATTTAAATTAATAATTAAGTTCTTTTTACTTTCAAAATAAGTTATACATCTTATTATTAGTATCTAGATTCATATTAAAATTAATAGATGATATATTTTTATGTTTTATGGATATTTATAAAAAAATATCGAAAATATCCATTAACATTTAATATCTATATCAAACTCTCCGATTTACGGATATATTGACGGATATATCGACATATCCCACAGATATATCTGACATATCACAAATATTTTCATCACAAATATTTTCATACTTGGTGACGCATGGTTCCCAGAGTGGGTGCAGAGTTTTAAAATAATTTATAAGTCAAAATTTCGATCCTCTACCCAGTATTAATTAATTACCTTTGATTTATTTAAAAAAAAAATATATATTTCAATGATCCGTTAAATTTTCTATTTAGGTAGGAGGACATAATAAGTATTTAACATTTCAAATCTGCAATATTTCAAAGTGAAATGTGCAATGTATCTTAATTCAATTCTTTATCACATTATTTTCAAAAAATAATTATCACATTACGAAATAGAGATTTAAATGGAAATTTTGATATTTTAAAGAATTTTTTTAAAAAGTTAAAACATTAAAGACTAAAAATTTGAAAAAAATGAACTTCCTAATCGACTTCGGAAATCCAAATCCGGAATTTTGAGGGCCTCTATTCGGAATTTTGAAAATATGACGAGGGTATTTTCGTCAACTAAAATTTTAGACATTCTATATAAAGATCCTCAAACCCTATTATTAACCCCTCCAATCCAGTTTCCATTCACCATCTCTCGCCGCAAGGGTTTAACAGCAGATCCTTCCTCAGGTTCGGATTTCCCTCATCTTCTTCCGTTTTCGATTTCTTTTTCTTCATAATCTGTTGATTTCTGTTGCGTTTATTGCCTTTTTTCGTGTAGATCGTAGCATGAATTATTGCTCGATTTGAGATTTTGAATTGGAGTTCTATATATTTTTTGTTATCTGTTATTGTTGTGTTCTCTCTGTCTATCTGTTAGATTGTTGATGCATAATCGTATGGATCCGTTAATTTTGATGTATGTTGTAGGTTTTTGTTTTTCCAATATTTTGAAACGTGTTATTGTTCTTAAAATCGCGTAGATCTGTAATTAATCTCGTCTTGGCTGATTGTATTGATCATTCTTCGTTTTTTTCTCTGTTCTGAGGATTTTTTTCATAATTAACAAGTTGTCTAGCCATAAGGTTGAAATCGTGGTATATATTTTTTAGTTTACTTTATCAAGAACTGTTTATGTCATGAAAATTTTGGGTATGCATAATTTTTAATAATTAATAAGTTGTCCACCCATGAGGTTGAGATTGTAGTATATATTTTTTAGTTTACTTTATTAAGTACTGGTTATGTTAAGAAAATTTGGGTGCATAAATTTTTATAATGATTTTCTTGCCGTTCTGCTGTTCCTTTAAGGTTTTTTCTCATTCTTAATTTATATTGAACTTTTTATTGTTTTGCAGTTATATTTCCTAAGATTCAAGCATGGGTAAGGAAAAGGTTCACATTAACATTGTGGTCATTGGCCACGTCGACTCCGGCAAGTCGACCACCACTGGTCATTTGATCTATAAGCTTGGAGGAATTGACAAGCGTGTTATTGAGAGGTTTGAGAAGGAAGCTGCTGAGATGAACAAGAGATCGTTCAAGTATGCCTGGGTTTTGGACAAGCTTAAGGCTGAACGTGAGCGTGGTATCACAATCGACATTGCCCTGTGGAAGTTCGAGACTACCAAGTACTACTGCACTGTCATTGATGCTCCTGGCCATCGTGATTTCATCAAGAACATGATTACTGGTACTTCACAGGCTGATTGTGCTGTTCTCATCATTGACTCCACTACTGGAGGTTTTGAAGCTGGTATTTCCAAGGATGGACAGACCCGTGAACATGCCCTCCTTGCCTTTACGCTCGGTGTCAAGCAAATGATTTGCTGCTGTAACAAGGTAATGTTGTTAGACAATCATTCGTCTTTTACTTTTTTTTATTTTGTTAAATATTCTATTTAATCTTATCTGACTCATTTAGTGCTTTTGGTGACAGATGGATGCTACTACTCCCAAGTACTCCAAGGCTAGGTACGAAGAAATTATCAAGGAAGTTGCTTCCTACCTCAAGAAGGTTGGCTACAACCCAGACAAAATTCCCTTCGTCCCCATCTCTGGATTTGAAGGTGACAACATGATTGAAAGATCTACCAACCTCGACTGGTACAAGGGCCCAACCCTTCTTGAGGCCCTCGACTTGATCTCAGAGCCCAAGAGACCATCTGACAAGCCCCTTCGTCTTCCACTTCAGGATGTTTACAAGATTGGTGGTATTGGAACTGTCCCAGTGGGTCGTGTTGAGACCGGTATTATCAAACCCGGTATGGTCGTAACCTTTGCCCCATCTGGACTGACTACTGAAGTAAAGTCTGTTGAGATGCACCACGAAGCTCTCGTAGAAGCTCTCCCTGGTGACAACGTGGGTTTCAACGTGAAGAATGTTGCCGTGAAGGATCTCAAGCGTGGATACGTTGCCTCAAACTCCAAGGATGATCCTGCCAAGGAAGCTGCCAACTTCACTTCCCAAGTTATCATCATGAACCATCCAGGGCAGATTGGAAATGGTTATGCCCCTGTTCTCGACTGCCACACCTGTCACATTGCAGTCAAGTTTGCCGAGATCTTGACCAAGATCGACAGGCGATCGGGTAAAGAATTGGAGAAGGAGCCCAAGTTCTTGAAGAATGGAGATGCTGGATTTGTTAAGATGATCCCAACCAAGCCCATGGTGGTGGAAACCTTCTCCACCTATCCACCTCTTGGACGATTTGCCGTGAGGGACATGCGTCAGACCGTGGCTGTCGGTGTCATCAAGGCCGTCGAGAAGAAGGATCCATCTGGTGCCAAGGTGACGAAGTCAGCTGTTAAGAAAACAGGTAAGTGAATGGTGGTTCGGGTAGCCGTTAGCTCTGGTGATGATAGATACAAAGGAGACTGGATACTTATTACTTCTTGTTGGAGTCTATTGAGTTTCTGTCTCATTGTTCACCACGTCTTCAAATTTCCTCCATCGTCGGTGAGCAGCTTCTCGCAGAATTGGGTGCTTGACAGGCGGTGGCAAGGTTTCTATCTTTCGAAGTTATATTTATGCGTGTTTTGTTTTATGCTGTCTTATTAAACTCTACTTTTTCTGCTACTGAATTTTGTTTCCTATTTTACTTTCTCAATGAATCGTTTTTGTTTTAGTATTATCAACTATCTTGCTTCAGTTCATTATCTGCCTTCCTTCTCTCTTATCTAATCTCTGATTTTGTCTCCAGATTTCTTTTAATTCCACAACTTAGTTTACTCAACTTTTCTCTGTAAAAAAAAGTTTAATTTGTTTAAGGTCCAAATACCTCCAATATTTTGTTTAGGTCAAAATTTTTTTTTTATCATAACTTAACGGAGCTAATTTTAGTTTTTATTTGTAGTATTGGACTAATTTTTTAAAATTGAGTTCTAAAGTTTTTAATCTTAAACTAAGATTTGTTAAACGACTGTTTTGTTGGTGGTGCCTTACTTTACCGTCTACTTGTCATTATTTTGTTTTGAACTTTTGAAATAATCGATTTAAGATTTTAAAATTGGATTCACAATGGAAATTGTTAATAAGACTCACTATTTTTTTTTTTTGCAAAAGTTATTTAATTAAAGTGAAGATTTAACTCATGACCTCTTCTACTCTTAGTCACGAGTACAAACAACCTTATGTTAATTGAGTTAGAGTCACGGGTACAAACAACCTTATGCTAATTGAGTTAGAGTCACGGGTACAAACAACCTTATGCTAATTGAGTTAGATTCAGGGGTACAAACAACCTTATGCTAATTGAGTTAGATTCGGTTTGATTGATTATAATTGTTAAGTGGAATTTGAACCCACCACTAATTTTCTTTTGCAAAGTTATTTAATTGTGTCATGCTCGGTTTGATGTAATAAAATTTAAAAAAATTGTCAAAAAGAAATTTGGCGGTGTGTAACCCTAACCTAAGGAGCTTTTCTACTACCAAATTAGAGCTTTAAACACCACACCATTTTATAGGAGTTTGAAGACTACTAACAAGTTAGAGCTTTAAACACCACTTTATAGGAGTTTGAAGACTCGCTAATTAACTCTTGTGAAAACCTGAAACTTCCTATAAGAACAGAAGATTACTCATACTCAATAGGATGAAAATATCGATACCGAAATCGATGAATTTTTCTGTAAATCAATTTTTTTAAATCGATTTTTTTTAAAAAGTTATTAAAATTAATATAATTAATTAAATAATAATTGATCATGATTATGTTTCACTTATAAAAGATATTAGAGATATCAATTAATCTTTATCATATCTTCCAATGGCTATATATACATCCTTGATCGTATATGAACAGAACATGACTAACCAAATCGACCACTATTGATGGGAAAATTAACAACGTTGATCACTAGTTGTGAAGTAACAAATGCTTAGCTTAGTACATAAATTGTGTTCGTAAACTCATTCTGCCAAAAATGATCTCAGAAGCAAAATGTGGAGCGATTTGTCTATGTTGAAAAGTACATGATTTATGACATCGTCGTTCAGCCATCTCACTGGCGATCGACTTGGTGAAAAAAGAAATAGCTCTCAGACAATCACAAGTTTTTAAAAGCCGACTCCTGTTGCCGAGGAGTCAGCTTGGCTAACAATGCCTTGTTATGACAGTGCTCCGTGTCTACAAAGTAGAAGCTCCCATTCGCCTTGAATGTCACGAAAGGGCGATTTGTTTCTGCTGGGCGAATATCTGCAAATCGAATGGTTCTAGGAATGTAGGTTGCCAGCCATGACAAAATCTCGACCTCGAAACTGTCTGAACCTGGTTTCCATTTAAGTCTATGAACATAAGGGCTCACGAACCAATGAAGCACTCCAGTAGTAGTAGCGCTGAAGAATATCACGGATGATGCAACAGCACCTTTCAGAATCACATTCATGTCGGGGGACGTCATGAATGTTATTACAGGGCCGAGCGATATAGAGAGGCAGCATGTAGATAGAGACAGAAGCTTGACTTTCTTGATAGTTGACGAGATTGGTCCCACATAAGCGACATATTTTTCATCTTCCTCAGCTTCTTGTCCTCTCTGGGGTCCGATGCTGATCTTGCTATCATCTTCCCTTGTTGTAGCTTGAGATGCCCATCTCTTCTGAACTGCACTGAGTTGCGAAACAAAGTTGCTTGTGGGTCTACGTTTTTCATTGATCCATGCTGTCGACCTTTGGAGATGATAACCTGAGGCAAAAGAAAACTTACTAATGACTAATGAGGGTGGTAAAGCTCTAATATACTATTACAGCGTCTAATTTTTATTCGTTTTGGTATCCAGTCAAAAAAAGGAACCTTGCACCAGAACAGGTGAGTGAAGCAAATCCAAAATAATTAATTAATAAGAGATAGACTCATAAAGGATAGTGACAACAGGTACTGATCCTAGACAGATGGTAACAAACATAGATATCATCTAGAATTTGTTTGCTACCTCCTTCAGAAAAGGGAAGAACAAGACATCAATACGCTGCATATAAGTTAAGTTTGAAAACAATTTCTTTCTTTTAATGAAAATGTAGTGAGATGAGAACATCTTAAATAAGTTGCATTCTCTCGTTTTTTCAACCCAAAATAACTAAAGCTCTTTTGCTAAAAACAAAACAAAACAAAACAAATAAACAAACGAAATTACAACAGGTAGGAAAACTAAGTCCCATGGGAGATTACGAAAACTCTTCCAACAGGTATAAGATTACCCTTAAGTAAGAGGCAGAAAAATGTGGAAGTAAGAAAAAAAAAATTAAAAAAAAATTAATAAGACGAGAAAATAAAATTCCTCCATTACCAGCAATAGCGATGCCATATTTAGCAACAATAAATTTCCTAATTCCTCCAAAAAAGTCAACTTTTTAAGGTGAAATCTACAGATCCATTTACATTTAACAAGGCGAGCAATTTCTACTTTAGAGGTAACTAATTCCAAGCAACTGAAAGGGAAGCTGAACTTTACCAGGTGGCAACCCCCTTCTCTTTTACCAAGAGAAAAGGAATGGCATCATTAACCAATTGCAAGTGATTCATAGAAAGGGAGTTATTTCCCACACAAAATCTTACACTAAGCCATGTTGGCATGTTTTTACTTTTTAGTGCTTAATCATTGTACTTTTATACTTCAAATTTTGCTGGTCCTGAATTAATCTGGGCTAGATTATGCTTGTTTTTATATTATTGTGTATGAAGGAAGAAAAGCAAGGGAAAAAATAGAAAACAAAGGAATTGTTGACCAACAGCCAGAGAAGCAATGGTAGCCTGAGTGGCTAGCACCACCGTCGGCCTTGATTGAGTTAATTATTTTGTGTAGTGAATCACCCTATCTTAATTTATTTATTTTCATTATTAATTACCTGAAGGAATTGAGTATCTAAGGCTCTGTTTGATAACCATTTGGTTTTTAAAAATTAAGCTTATAAATACTACTTCTACCCATGAGTTTCCATGTTTTGTTATTTACTCTCTAAAAATGTTTACAAAATCCAAGCGAAGTTTTAAAAAGTAAAAAAAAGTAGTTTTGTTTTTGAAATTTGGTTAAGACTTGAAGTGTTTACTTAAGAAAGATGAAAACCATTGCAAGAAATTGTAAGAAAACAAATACAATTTTCAAAAACCAAATGGTTATCAAACGGAGCCAAAATAAATTTGAGTTAATAAACCAGAAATACTCGAGTAAAGCTTGACATCCTACCTAGAGGGCAATATTCTTTTCTCATTACATTTACTAAAACTTGACATTGTATACTTGCCATTGCTTTTCTACCATCCATCGTCAATTTTTCCAGCTTTGGTCAACATTTGTATGAATTTACATGATTTCAATTAAGAATTCTGTTTGCATTCTTTTAATTGTTTGCTTACTGCTATCATCTTTTCTAACTTATTGTTTCTTCTTTCTTTTACCTTTTTAGGACCTTAGGTGCACAAAAGAAAGCTCCCTAATGATACCGAGATGAACCCAATAAAGCGAAACAAGACTATAATATTGAAAGTGGGAAGGAACGAAACAAGCTAGCTAGTGAGGACAAAGCAAGTCTTACAAGTTACAAGGAGATTAGCCAAATGCATACTTTCGGTGTAAATATTAAATTAAAAAATCCCATACAAACAAAACCTAGTTTCGCAAGAATCCCCAAATTCGATGTCCAACAAGTGAACATAGAAATGTTGCTGATAGTGATTCCTAGCTGTAGAAAAAGCAAGCAAGATTTCACTCAAAGGTCCAACTCCCAGCATACAAAAATTCCCCAGATAAAATTTATCTCAAAACTAAGATCTAAGATGAGATTATTCAAGATCCCTCATCTTTGAAGATATACACGCTAGCTTTGAGCATATAATTTCATGAAGGCAACTCCTAAGCTAAATTTGAGATCATTTCCCAAAACTAAACATTAACTTTCGTCCATTTTCAGCGTATTAAATGGAAGCAAGCAAGAAATTTTACATTCTTCGCTACACTGAGAGATGAAAACTGCAGAATCAAAAGCTTGAGAAAGAAAAATTCTCCAATTCTTGCAGAGAATGATTGAAAAACGGAAGAAGAAATGAGAATGATACCTGAATGGAAATTTCTTTGCGAGAGATGTTTGGACTGTGATCGTAGCAAATGGAAGAGAGCCGCCCTCGTCATTCTTCAGAAGCAAAAACCTCTTCTTCTCTTGCTGGTGTCTTCTGGTTATATGTAATTTCGTATTTTCGCAGTTTTCGAACATTCTATAATGGGCCAAGGCCCATTATGGCCCATCCAAGCCCAATTTAACCCTTAAATCTCATAAGTTTTATCATATATAAATCCCTTTTATTAAAGTTATTTGTAATATTACTCCACTATGTTTATTTTATTATTATTATTATTTATTTATTTATTAGCAAAGGTAAATATTAGTGTGGGGGTGAGGATGAAATCCCTAACCTCTTAGGGCATGTTTGATAACGTTCTCGTTTATTGTTTCTTGTTTCTTGTATTTTGAGAACTAGAAACAATAACGTGTTTGATAATTACTCTGATTTTTTGTTTTTTTTAAGAAAAAAAAAATAGAAACAGAAACTTGTTTGATAACGTTCTCTGTTGATATGCTTATCAACCACGCATTCATTATTTGATAACATTTCTTGTTTCTTGAAAAAAGAAACAAAAATCGAAACAATTATTAGTTCATATTTTAGGTCAGTTGATAAGTTTATGTTGACATTTATTTTATTCTTAAATTATAAATTTTATTGTTAGTTTTTTTTGTATTTTTTTTGCAAATGAATTAAAATTTGGGCGGTAATAATGAATGCGTGGTTGTTTGTTTGCTCTCTGGACTATCTAAGTAAATTCATACCCTAAAGTAAGATCGAATCCCACTCTAGACTATCTTAGGCAGAGCGGAGCGGTCTCCGAGCACCACGTGGTTGTTAATTTTATTGTTAGTTACTTGATTATAATCTTTAATTTTTTTGTTATTTTGTTAAGGGAAGGGATTAGAGGTTTGAACATTTGACCTCTTAGTCGAGGGTACACATTAATTATTGTTTATATTATATAAACTTTAATATCAATATCATATCCTTAAATTAAATCAAATGTCTTAATAGATGTATTCCTTGTCAAAGTTACTTAAATTGAATTAGTAAACTATTCTTCTCAATAAATAGTAGGATTTCTAGAAGGTGAAATATCTAGGTTGAAAGGGATTGGAGAAATTACACTATTAATATATTTTATTAATAGTTTGGTTTCGTTATTCTTGAAAAACTATATATTTTATATTAAGAATTGAAAACTTAAACATCTCTCAAGATGTTATCTTATTAAGGTCCAACACATCCGTCATCTTTTTTCCTCCTCAGCTTTATTTTTCAGAGGTTAAAAAATACTAATAAAATGCACTTTGATTTTTAATTCAACTCGAAAATATATTATTATCTAACTACTTAATTATATATAGGACATTGTAGTGATGAACCACTTATTAATGGAATATAATTAAAAACAGACCACTAAAATATAAAGAAGATGCACCATCACTAAACTAAGTAAAGTGGACATAATTAAGTCGTAATTAGCATGTCTTACCTCCCTATTCAAATTTTCATACCTCCATTTGTTGTTCTAAAAAAATTTAGTAAAAATAATTATCGATAGAAACAAAAGTATATTTCTCAATAATATTTGAAGCTGAGTTTACTACTCTCCAAACATAATAAATCAAAGGTAATTCTAATAGTGGATCTCACATCATTTTTCATTGAAGTTGTTTGTAATGAATGTATGGATCTGACTCCGTAGTGTGCAATCAGATTACACTCCTAGATGGGAGAATTTCTAGTACATCGGTGGTATGGAGTTTTTCCATACTACTGCTTTTAAATGAATGACACGTGGCAAAATTATATAAGAAGGGACCAAAATGGGATTACGAGGACCCACCTTATCTTGAACGTAGTCATTACTTCTTTGTCTTCTATTTTTAAAATTATGTTTGTAATATATTTCATTTCTTTGTCTTTCGGTGGTAACAATCCAAAGAGTAGGTAAAATACTTCATTTTGGTTTATATAAGCGACGGTTAAACATCAAAAAAAAAAAAAATTATATCTTCAACGTTCATTTAATCGTAGATGATGGTCTATCGAAAAACGTTATTCTGCTAAATCAATAGATTGTATCCTGAAGAAAAAAAAAATATTGGTACAGGAGTGCGCACAAGAGTATGAACACGAGTTTAAAAAGAGTACGTACAAGAGTCTAAACACAAGTTAAAGAGTATTATGGTAAAAAAAAAATTAAAAAATTACATGCAAGTAAACACTCCCAAACATCAAAGAAAAACTGATTGCGGTTGAGCCCTTTTGATTACAATTGATTTTCATTACGATTGCAAGTCAAATTACGTTAGGGCGTCATTACGATTGCAAGTCAAATTAGATTAAGTCGAAGTAAATGAAGCTTTAATACATATGCACGCTCTCTAAAACCTCGTACCTTCCAAATATAAACTTTTGCATTTAATAGAACCTTCCAAATATAAACTATTGCATTTAATAGATAAGTAAACTTTAAAAAACAAAAGAATTACACTTTTTAGTGCATATAAAGACTCTGTTTGCATTTTTATCGCCTCAGACATATTGTTGTTTTTTTACAAAGATATTTAATTAATATGAAAAATAATCTAATCCCAAACCTCTTGATTTGAGCTAGAAGTTGCACTTCAACTAATCAAATAAATAAATATATATATATATATTAATTGATTAAGGATTATATTATTTTTCCTCTATACTCAACATATAATAATATAATTAATTTCCCTAAAATAAAAAAGGTATATTTATTCAACACTCTGTTACCTCTCGTTCTAGAAAGTCTTCGTTTTGGAAACTTACCATACACGGTTTAGTTCCAAATTCATCTAAAAAAAAATCCATGGCGGATCAAATCCAATCTTCTCCCTTCCAGAAGCTCTCTAGAGGAAGCATCCTCCTCCTTCCTTCTTTCTCCCTTATTTAATTCATCTCCGGCAACTCCATCTTCTTCATTTCACCCTAGATTTCGCCTCTCAACTAAGCAGTTTCGTACTTCAATGGCGGCAATGGATCACAATCCAGATGTTTTGGACCTCGTCGACGACGACGAAGACACTCTCTCTTTCCGCGATTTTCCGATTCACGAACCAGAATCGGAGCCCGGCGATGACGATCGCCTCTGTCGCTCTCCAGCCTTCCACGATTTGTTCGAATTTCGCACCGATTTGAAGCAGAAAACAACCTCATCATCGTCTCCTAGTGAAATTCTCTTCTGCGGGAAGATTATTTTGGACGCCGTCACGCTCGGAGTCGAAGATACTCCTTCGGATTCGTCATTTATGCGAAACCAGAGCTTTCGGTACGGGAGTGCATCGAAATCGTTTAGATCGGCTGCAGTCGGTGGTTTCGGAAATCAACGGAGTAATTCGAGGAGGCCGAGGGCGTTGATAGGATTGACGAGAACGGCGTCGAGAATGGAACTGAGCGAGATTCGGAAGAGACAGGCTAGGATGGCACCGGCGCCGATGTTCCACGTGGTGGTTCCGGGAGAGGAGCCGGTAACTGTTGCCGGAGACGGCGGAATCAGCCCGTGGAGTCTGATTAGGCCTCTCAGGTATAGGTCAGTTCTGGTTAGAGCGTTGGCGAAAGCGGCTTCGAGTTGTATAACTCATGTGTGACTTTATATTTTTATTTTATTTTTTTGTTCTTAAATTTTGTAATAAAGACTCTGTTTGCATCTTTATCATCAGATTTGTATACTATATTTTACAGAAATTGAGTTGTATTTTAGAATTTTTTTTTTTTACAAGTATGTATCAATTTGATATCAAATTAATTAACCAAAAAATTAAGTTCAAGATTTACACAATTTTAATTTTAACGATAAAAATCGAGTATGCATGTTTGAGGGAACTCTTCTAGGTTCTACCTCTTCAATCAGTGTGATTTTTGTACAGCTGACCTGAAATTTTAAACTATTTGAGAAAATGATTTGATTTTTTTTTTTTAAATTGTCAATTGAACTTAGGCGGACATCAAAAAAATAAAAAAATAAATAATAATAATAATATTATTTTAGCTCGCTCGCTCGAGCTCCACTTCAGATTGTAATGGAGGTGGGAGGGAAGAGAAAGAAGAAATGTAGGAAGAAGATCAAATCGAGACTCGTCAGTCCACCCAATTCCTTGGTGCCTCCAAACACACCCTTAAAGAGTTCAAAACATGTTAAATTGAGCATAATTTAGTGGTTAAAGTATTTATATTTTTTTTATAAGATCAACAATATGTAAATTCGGACCTCTAACATTTTGCTTAAAGATATATGTCTTAACCCGTTATAGGTGCACAAAATTAAAAGTTCAATAATCACATTTATATTCATGAGGTAATATTTCAATCATCTAAAATTGTTGGGCCAAATAAATATATGATAACTAAGTTCATTATATTACTTCCAATTCAACCCATGAGCCTTGAAACTTATAGTCATTTTGGTTATGATTCTCACTTAGCTAGGTCTTTAGTTTTTGTTTTTTTAAAAAAGTTTCTTCCTGAGCTAAAGATCTAGTCAACACGAGCATAGCTCAACCGACATATTATATAAATTAGTGACCAAAAGAGAATAGGTTCAATCCTCCACCCCAAACTAATGGTTCTTAGCCAAAGTCCAAAAATTACTTTCTATTTCTATCTCTATTATTATTATTATTATTTTTAAAATTGAGCTTGAATTTTAAAAACGGTTTTAAAAAGTAGATAATAAAACGGTTTTAAAAAGTAGATAATAAAACAACAACATACGGGTGAAAGGAGCCTTTATAAGCTTAATTTTCAAAAATTAAATAGTTATCAAATGGAGTCTTAAATAAGACGGTAATTTTACTTTTTACTCTTTATTAGAATGAGACTCCCATTATATGTTTGTGTAAGATGTCCTACTATAGTGAAGTATTCAAAACTAAGACCTTCATACACTAATCCTTGGTACATGAAAAAATAACAAAAAAGAGAGAGAAAATCATTACTTTAATTTAATAAATTCAATAAAGAAGTTTGGTTTCTAATAATCATCAACTAATTATTGAAAAGGAGAGTCACCCAATGAATTACTTCCAATTGCAGTGTTGTTTGGAACATTCACTGTTCCAAATAACAGAGGAAAAATGAGGGATGAATTGCAATGCTGCAGAGAATTTCTGAAACTTTGCATCAAAGATCTACTGAAGTCCATTGAAGCCCAATTGCTCAAACTCTTGTAGGCAAATCCCAAATCTGCTTGATGCCAAATCTTCAAAATATACAAGCTCCATTGTTTGCCTGGTGTGCAAAGGCAAATTAAGATTTATCAACATCAAAGAGAACCCAAGAAGAAACCTCCTTCATACAACATCAAGTGTGAAATATTTCCACCATTCTGGCATTTTGTGGATCTACCTTGGCTTTTAGGGGGGAGTGAAAATCATATATCTCAATTTCAACTGTGACTAACCATCATTGTTCTTTGATTAACCTTCCCTCTTACGTTTCCCAGTACGTTTTGCACTGTCTCCTTCGCTGGGCGAATCGGCATATTTTTCGGTCCAACTTTTATGCACCATAGTTTTCACATTACTAAATAACTTGCGATCCTCTCGATCCATCCCATTCGTGGAGATTGAATTTACTATCTTCACAACTTCATGCATAGCCTTAATTGTTTGCCTAAATCTAGACTCCCACGACTCGGTGCGTCCAACAAATTTGCGGGTGATTTTTTCATACCATTGCAGATATTCACTTCCATCTACACTACCAACACCATTTTCGATAAGTTCATACCGGTCTGACCATTCTTTGAGCTCTGATGGCAGTTCCTCCTTGCTATCCATTAAGGAAATTTTCCGCTTCCAATCCTCAACGTCTTTTGGAATGGGTTGAGGCAGGCCGAACTGTCTCAAACATCGATCTGGAAGATGTTTCTCAGCCTTATCGAAACAAATCAACATTGTTCTCGATGCACGCATGACCAAGTTAATCTTGATATCTTCTGGTACAACAGAAAAGTTCATATCCTTGTAGGGAAGCCATTGTACCTGAACATCAAATGAACAAAAAATTCATACAGTCTTCTATTTTACAGAAGGGGGAAATAGTAAAAGTATTGCAGGCAACTCACGTCAGAGGGTTGAAGAGAATCCAAGGCCTTGCGGTATGTGGGCAAATTTATTCCCATTCTGGAACCACTTCTATTTTCCGTCCATTTAAGTAGAAACGGGAAACAATTCTCGGGCTCCTTTTTTAATTTGGGTCGGCCAATATTCAAGTGATAATAACTCCAACACTGTTATGTAGGTGAGGAAAAAATCCAGATAGGGTGTCAGCATTTTTAATCGGATCACGATATTTACAGAGATGCTATACAATCATATAGTTGCTGCATTGACTCTAAGCTACCAACATTCTCCAATACTAAAAAGAGAAGAGCAACGAGCTTACATGCCTGCAGTAGTGTTAGAGAACCGCTGATAGTGCGCTGAGATTTAAGAGAAGCGTTGCCTAGTGCCCTATACAAGAAAGCCAAAGCAGCAGCACCCCAAGCATACTTGCCAGCTTCATCAAAATCCTTGAATAACGAAAGGTACATGACACTAACTTTGTTCCCACTTGTTGAGGCAAATATGGTACTGCCTAAGAGGTATAAGAGATATGCGCGAGTAGAATACTCTATTTGTTCGATACCTGCATCTTCGGGACATTCAGAGAAAACCTCCTTCAACCAAGTTAGCTTCACAGCACCCTTGAAATCTGTTGGGGCTTTCCCCAGTAAATTTTCACAAAGTGACTTGGGGTCAACATCCACATCTGTAACAGGTTTTCCATCAATTGATAGCCCAAGTAGAAGGGCAACATCTTCAAGTGTTATGGTCATTTCTCCAACCGAAAAATGGAAGGTGTTTGTTTCCTTTCTCCATCTCTCCACTAGTGCTGAGATGAGTGCACAGTCAAGGGTTACTGCTGGCATCAATCTCAAGTACCCAAATCCAGCCTTTCCAACTAACTCAATCTGTTTTCCTGTAAGTTTCCATCTCTCAAGAATGGAAGTATGCTCTAGACATCTAAGCACACCTCTTTCCTGAAATTTTTTAAATAACTCAACCTCTGTATATTTACTGGGTTATAAAATCGATACAATATCACTGATCAAACCTCCAACAAGACTAAAATCCATTACCTTTCCATCCCAAATGTCTGATGATATGTGATTATCTTGCTCTTTGAGAATTAAGGGATCGTCTGGTCCAGGAGTTGCACCGGAGTCCATTCTCTTAGTTAAAGTTTGTAAAATAACTCAATGAAACAGGGTATACACCAAATTTAAGCTTCGGCCATAAAAGAAAACCTCACATCGTCATCGGCCAACACAAAACAAGATCATTCCACAGATCGATTGCCTGGAATTCAAAGAAAACAACTTGAAGCTAAACAAACAAACAAAAAAAGGTCCTTACAAACAAAATTTCAAAATCTTCAACCAGCTGGAGCATTCAGGGTTAAGTTAAAAAACAACAAGATTAAGTTCACAACAACCCATTGGATCTACCTGTATCCCTCTCTACAAGTATGATCAGGAAGTACAAAGATTGTGAGACAAGTAAACGATGAGCTGGTGGAAGATTTGATTCAAATGCTTCAAAATTTACCTGTCAGGGAGCAAGAGTTGTCCCATATTATGAAATTTAAGGTTCAAGATGTTTTCTTTCTTATTTTTCTTTCTCCTTTTTAATACAGCTGAAGAGGGTAACCAGAGTAAAGACTATGGAATAAGCTCGTTTAAAGCAACTTTTTGGTCACCCAAAGGGCAGATATACAGAAATGAGCAAGTTGTAGCTGAAATTTGAACCTTGACAAATCAAATAAGGGGAAATTTGAATCTTTGACAACATAAATCAGAAAAAATAAGTTTCCTTGTGATCTCTAGCCGATTGAGCTTTAAGCTTAGGGCGTCCAAACAATCAAATTTTAAATTCTAAAGTTTAATACAAAAATGGAGGTCTCGATATACTATGAATGCAATTCAATCTACCATGAAAAACCTCGCTGGAGAAAAAAAATCAACTGGGCTTACAGATTCCAATATAATATCGGGGAATGAAGGAAAAAAACATCAAATTACAGCAAAAGAAGAAGATGGAAAAGGAAGAGACAATGTAAGACTTACGGAAAAGCTTGAGAGTAATGGCGTTGAGAATCGGGAAGGGCCTTCTGCTTCTGCTTCTGCTTCTGCTTCTGCTTCTCCAACTGCCCTAATTGTTCTCTCTTTTTCAGCTTTGATGCTTTGATGCAATGGCAGTGTGCTCCATGACAACTGGTCAAGCGACGCCGTTTTACGGACGTATGATAGAGAAAAAGAGAAACAGAAATTATCCCAACTTGTGTATCGGTTCGGTTTTTACTATAAATTTAAAATTTTATGAAATTTAAAACTTCAATCCAATTCCAAATATAATTGGATTAAAAAGTCAGAATTTTTTATTTTTAATTTTATTACAAATACGAAAGAAAGTTAAAAATAAATTTAATATATGAAATTACTTTTAATTTGTTGGTTCTAATAAATTAAAGTTTAATTTAAAAAATTAACTTATGGAGGTTGTTATTATTTCTTATTTGATGAGTTGTGTAAATTTTGAATTTTGTAAGTAATTGAGTAACATTTTGAATTTTGTAAGTAATTGAGGAGTTACTCGTTTACAAATTTGTTTATCTATAAATAACAATTTGTTTCTTCATTTGGATCATCTAATTTTAAAATATTATCTTCTATTTCTTCTTTTGTTTTTTAGTCGAGAGCAAGTATCTAAGAGTTTTGTCATGTAGTTCGATGTTGTTGTTCTATCATCGTTGTATCTTGTTAAGAATTAAGATGATCGTTGTAGAGTTTTGTCATGTAGTTCGATGTTGTTGTTCTATCGTCGTTGTATCTTGTTAAGAATTAAGATGATCGTTGTAGAGTTTTGTCATGTAGTTCGATGTTGTTGTTCTATCGTCGTTGTATCTTGTTAAGAATTAAGATGATTGTTGTAGTCTGCTTGCAATATGTGCATAGTGAATAAAAGGTTAATTGCAAATATTTTTTTTGTTAGACAATTTTTTTTTTTGTTTGACAACATGTGGGGATTGGGGAGTGAGATTCGAACTTGAGACATCTTGCTCATAGTTCATACATTATGACGGTTGAATTATGCTCATGTTGACTTTTGGTTAGACAATTAATCCTCGAAACTTTAAATTAATTTATAAATAGTACGTAAGAAGCGTCACTTGTTAATTGATATGGTAAAATAATAAGGTGACAGTTAAAATATGTTGGCTTGTTGACTAAATTTTGATGATATGTAGTTTCTTTTCTATGCTCAAAGGACAAACTAAAAATTGCGAAGGACCAACTAAAAATTGATTGTACTTAAAAAAAAAAAAAAAAAAAAAAAAACCCAAAAATTAATTTCAAATATGGAGGACTTAATAATAAACATGTCACTTTTAAAAATTGAATGATGAAAATAAAAACCAACTTTAAATTTCAAAATAAAAAAAATGTTAGATTCAAAACTTGAGAATTAATAATAATAAAAAAAAATTCAAATATGAGTATTTTTTTTTTTTTGATAGACATGTAAAGAGACCAAAAAGTGTTATAAAAAAATAAAAATAAATAAAATAAATAAATAAAAGAACAAAAAGTATATTATAATTTCTACCCTAAAGAAAACAAGGCCAAAAGACCAAATTCCCCTTTCCGACCCAGCGTCCGGTTTTTTCAGAGCTTCAGACAACAGACGGTTCAAACACTGAGCTCGCCGTCGTCTTCTTCCTCCCATCTGTAAGTCTTCCTCAAACCTTTACCTCCTCTTTCGTTTGGAGCTTAGAACTTTGCCATTCCATGTTTTACTGAATGCATTTTACATAGCTTCCAAATCTCTTCGTTTTAGGCTGTCTTGGTTTGCAGATGAAAAGATGACAGTCGGGAGATTTTGTTGTTGGTTTGGTTCAATTAGGTTAGTATTTGTAGTTATTGATAGAACTGAGATTACATAGACTATAGAAGTAGAGTAGCTCACCATTTGATTTGGGGATTCTTTGAGTTGTTGTTTATTGGAGAAAAAATGGTGCTACGGGAGTGCAATTAGAAAATCCAGTTTGTTCTTTAATTTATAATCAGCTGCATCATCCTGTTTCATAAATTGTCTCATGCTTTTCTGGCTTGGTTTCTTCATATTTATAGTTTGTGATGCTTCTTTTTTAGTTGCCTCATTCATTTCATTGTGTGTATTAGAGCTTCTTGTGATTTTTTGTATTATTTGTTTAAAAGTTCTCTTTAAATAACATCTTTAAAAAGTTCTAATTTGTTGATCTTATGGCTCATAATATCATATTTTCTCATTTTATTTTATTGTATTTTTTGGGCTTAAATCTTAAAGAACTGTTATATTTCAATGTGTTTCACACCTTAAAGATCATTGTTTATCTTCTTTTTGATTATTTGGAAATTTCCAATGCAGCATTCCTCCTACATAGTTCATCATTGTTAAGGACAACCGCACCCTCCACCATATCTTTACAATGGTATGATATTGTTCACTTTGGGCATAAGCCCTCATTGCTTTATTTTTGGTTCCACCCAAAAGGCCTCATACCAATGGAGATAATTGTCCTCACTTATATACCATGAATCTCTCTCTTTCCTAGCCAATGTGGGACTTTGTTTGCACTCCTAACAATTTTCACCTAATGTTGTTGTACAGAATCAGATTGATCCCATGGATGCAGCAGTTGCAGATGCCATAAATTTTGTTGTGGGAGATACTGTTGGTGCAGAAATGGATGGCTTTAGGCATCAAGTCGATGAGATTTTTCTGAAGGTTGACAAGGTAAAACACTGCAATATATTGATAACCTCATTGTTTTGCACTTATTTTTCTTTTTGCTAGGAGTTCTGTTGCATTTCAAACTACAGATGTCAAATATAATCACTTCACTTCCCCAAACTATAAGGATTAAAAAGTATCCTTCCAAAAATAAAAAACCTTTTTCTCGTCAAATTGTTAGTTTGTCAAATCTGAGCTTTCTTTTATCCTTGCAGCTTGAGCAAAACGTGAATGAGATAGAACAGTTCTATTTGACATTGAAAAAGAAGCAGCCGAATGGTAGTAAAGGTAGCTCTATTGTAAAGGATAAAGATAAGGAAAGACATGTTTTGAGTATTAAGAAGCAGCAGCAAGAAGCAGCTCGCAGAGAAGCTGCAGCTGCAAAGAGAATGCAAGAACTCATGAGGCATTTTGGGTCAATATTGCGTCAGGTTACCAACTCACTGGCATTTTAGTATATTCTATTGCTAATTGTCTGTGTTCTTTCCTTTTTGCATGCTATCTCATGATCAGGTTCCTTTCTGATATTGAACCTTCCTGGCTGCTTCTTAAGAAACTCACGCATTCACACAGGGGATTGACTTAGTACTGGGCTAACTTGTCATTGCACTAATTTTAGTGCTCTAAGATTAAAGTCTTTGTCGGCATAAACATTCCTGTGGCCCTTGTATGCATTCTGAATTAAAGTTACCTTGTTTATGTTTGACCAACTTCAATGACATATTATTAGCTTCTTGGAGTGGAGTTATTTGAAAATGTAATGCTACAGCTCCCACATTTGGACATGTGGTTTTGATATTTCTGCATTGACTTTCAGATATCACAGCATAAGTGGGCCTGGCCTTTTATGCAGCCAGTGGATGTGGAAGGTCTTGGATTACACGACTATTATGAGGTGAGGTATATATCCCTATCAAATATATGAATATTAAATGTTGCACATATTAATTTTGAACTGTCTTATGCCTTGAAACTTAATGTTTATCTTGCTTTTTAATAGAAATTAGATGCATTTGATACAAGTCTTGCAATAAGGTACTTGGATTACACATCAATAATTTTTTGGCCGGAGTCCCTGATCTTAGAAAATGGAGCATTTTTATAGGCTCAGTGTCTAATTCTTTTCTTAATATTTTAAATGTGAATAAAATAATTCTGTTTAGGTCATGTTTATATATTTGGTATGAGAATAGGGGAACAAGTCTAAGCTGAATGAATGTTCGATATGGACATTACCACAAAAATGTTTAAAAGGCACGAGTGTGATTACAGGGGTAGCTTCTCCTACAAGAAGCCTTGAGCATATTTTAGCATCTTTTGGTATGCACTAAGATTTTATAATCCTTCGGGTAACATCTGTATTGTATTTATTAGGTGATTGACAAGCCAATGGACTTCAGTACAATTAAAAATCAAATGGAGGCTAAGGATGGCACTGCATATAAGAATGTGAGAGAGATGTGTTCTGATGTGAGATTAGTCTTCAAGAATGCAATGAAATATAATGAGGAGAGAAGTGATGTTCACGTCATGGCCAAGACTTTGCTCGCAAAGTTTGAGGAGAAATGGCTTCTATTTCTGCCTAAAGTTACTGAAGAGGTAAATTGTTAACTTTGAGAACAGTTTTTTAATGGATGAATATTCCCTAATCAATTCATGGTGCTTGGGAGTTCTGATTCTTCTGAAAGATGGTTTCATTTGGTTGAAAGAAATGTTGAAATATGGTTGAAGTTCTAAAAATACCTCGTCTTCCAGGAAAAGAGACGAGAAGAGGAGGAAGCAGAAGCGCTGTTGGATATGCAGCTTGCTCAGGAGGCTGCTCAAGCAAAAATGGCTAGGGACATAAGTAATGAGGTTTGCTGTCCACCTTGTCCCAATGATCTAGCTATCTTGAGAAAGTTTATCTGGAGATGGCCTACTTCCTTTTGCTCTTCCTATTACCTTATATGGGAAATACAATAGATGTTTAAACATGGATAATGATGATCTGTTTTCAGATTTATGAGGTAGATATGCAACTGGAAGAGCTTCGAGAACTCGTCGTGCAAAACTGCAGGTTTATTCTCACTTTTGTCATTGCAAATTTCAGCTCTCGAAGTTGTATTGTGGTACCGTGGATTGATAAAAATGCACCATTGCATTATTATTCCTATAGCATATTCGGAGTTAGGTCGGGTTAGCACCTTATAACATATTTCAATTTGACTTGCATGTGGTGGACGCTTGGTAATTTATGGGGTTGATGTGCTTGTTACATTAGAAAATGACTTGCACTCCATAGATAGAGTGGACTAATACTATCATTGTGTGGTTCAGAAAAATATCAACTGAAGAAAAGAGAAAGCTTGGAGCAGCCCTCACCAAATTGTCTCCAGAAGATCTCAGCAAAGCGTTGGAGATTGTAGCTGAAAGTAACCCAAGTTTTCAGGCTACTGCTGAGGAGGTGGATCTCGATATCGATGCACAGGTCGTAATTTATATTATCACAAAGAGCTACCTCTCCCCCCTCGCTCCGCCCCCTTGTGTGCCTTGTACTTTCCTACGACATAATGATTAATTGAGTTTATTGCTGCATCATGTAGAGTGAATCTACCTTATGGAGGTTAAAGTTTTTTGTTAAAGATGCCCTTGAAGTTCAAGCTAAGAGCTCGGCGAGCACAGGTGGCGGCAACAACCAGAACCATACAAACAGCAACAATATCAACAGTAACAACAAAAGAAAAAAAGAGATTTGTGATGCTATAGCCAGAACGGCCAAGAAAAAAACTAAAAAGCCCTCTTCTTGAGATGCAATAGATGGTACCAAATCTTCACCTTTGAAGCTGAAGCATCACTGATTTTTTGTTCTTATGTCTGCACATATTTAGATCTTAGTTTCTTTTAGCTTGCTTGTTTCTGTATCATGCTGTGAAAGGGTATTTCTGAAGTGATCAATGTCTATGTTAAGCTCTCATGTCAACCAGATTTATAACAAGCTAATTCATACATGTAATTTTTCTCCTGTAATTATACTTTAATAGTTTGTTTATGTAAGGGAAAACTTGCCATTAGTATGAAAGATGGTGTGACACAAATCCACTTATCCCGTTTGATAACCATTTCATTTTTAGTTTCTTCTTTCTAAAGTATATGCTTGTTTGTTCTCAATTTCTTTCACATCTCTTTAAGAAATGTTTGAATTCTTAGCCAAATTTCAAAAACAAAATAACTTTTTAAAAACTATTTTTTTTAGTTTTCAAAACTTGACTAAAGCATTGTTCGAAAGTAATAACAAAACAAAATAATTCATAGGTGGAAGTAGTGTTCAGAATTTTCAAAAATCAACTAGTTATCAAACAAGACCTTATTAATGGCCATTTCATTTCGATGCGAGGATATTTTCACCCTTTCTTCCCTCACTTCACAGGTTAAAAGGAGAAGAAAACTCTTTGGCAAAATTTTATTCGGGCATTCATTTGGAATTTGTTGCATTTGTGGTTGGAATGCAACGCTCGTATTGTCTTGGAGCTTATTGTCTTCTTGGATTTGTATTTACAGTTTAGCTACTGTGTTTTTTTTTTCCTTCTTTTGTATTCATTAATGAAATGATTTCTGATTCCTATAACATAAAAGAAAGTCAAACTTGTTGTTGGTTTGCAAAATCGTAGAGGTGTAATAACTAATAACCGAGCATTAAGATAAATAATACAAATATGAAGTATGAGTGTCGCATTCTAACCACAAATTCCAAAGGATAGTTATACTTATAGTTAAACTATAATCTACCATTTAAAAAAAGAAAGAGAAGGATTATGTTAATATATATATTTTCAGGAAAACACGTGGGGGAGTATTTAACCTTAACATAAAAAAAATGAAGGTAATAAGTGCAACTAAGTTGACCACTTTGTGTCTAATTACCATTTATTTGGTCAATACTTTTAGAACTTCCAATGTCTAATAGATAGAAGCTTATTATTATTATTTTTTTTTATCTAATACATAAGTTTTTAAAAGCATTCAATAACTAAGTCCCATTTAATAATCATTTAGCTTTTTTCAAATTAAGTCCATAAGTGCTACTTCTAGTTCTACTTCTACCAAAAATTTATTTGTTTGTTATTAACTTTTTACAATTATTTTTAAAAATTATGTTAAATTTTAAAAACTAACAAAAGTATGTCCGTTTGATAATAATTTGATTTTTTATTTTTAAAAAATTAAGCCTACAAACAATAAATTCATGAACTCATTGGTTGTGTTATCTATTTTTTTTTTTTTTTTTTGAACAAAGTCCAAGCCAAAAATTAAAAAAATAAAAAAAAACTTTGAAAAACGAGTATATTCAAGTTGATAAATAAATAAATAAATAAGCAACATATTCAATATTTTTTTAGTATATATATATTTTTTTTTAATATGAGATATTATTTTAAGTTTGAGGACTAAATTGCTTAAAAAAAAAAAAAAAAAAAAAAAGGGAGGTTAAGGACTAAACTTTAGTGCAGAAGAATAAAAAAAAAAAAAAAAAACTTTAGTGCAGCCTTATTATTATTTTAAAAACTTTAGAAAATAAACGGTGTCGCTAATTAATTACAAATGCAGGGAAAAGACAGAAAAGTCAGGCACTATTGAAATCGGTTCGAGCGAGCTTCACTGACTGGACTGAGAGTCACTGAACGGACACCGTAGATCGCTCCGCCGGCGCCAACTTCACCACCTTCACCACCTTCAAACAACCTGGTAATTCTCTCATTTTCTTCCTCGCTTTCCTACTTTCGAGCTTCCAAATTCTTGAGAAACTGCGCGGATTTCTGATTTTGCTAGATTAGGATTTCTTTTGCTTTCTGTTTTGCCGGTTGGTTACTCGGAAAATTTAGCAAACTGCATTTAGCTGATAGTTCTAGGAAAAAAATTGTTGCTTCTTGATAGATTTTGGGTTTTAGGTTGTGAACATCGTGCAATCCTGTAAGTTTTTTTTTTAATAGACCATTTCTCAGCCAAATATTTGAAAATTGAGCTGATTTTTTTTTGTTCGTATTTGTTATCCAGGGATTTGGTTGACTCTTTCTGTTATTTTTTTTGGTTTCTTAAGGTTACATATAAGACATGATTCAGCAAACATATTGCATAGTCATGAGCATAGCTGAACGAGCATATAGCCTCGACCAAGAGGTCAGAGGTTCGAACCTCCCATCCCACATATTGTCAAAAAAATAAAATAACAAACATATTGCATAGCCATTTTCTCCCTGGAGTGGCAGGTTTAGCCAAGGCCTCCCTTTTAGCTGTATAGTTTATCAGTGAAGGTCGGGTTAAATCATATGCATGTTTATTTGTTCATACCCGTTGTGGGTGTTAAAAAGATGCTCATATAGCCAACCTGAATATAACTCAATTGATCAAGACATTATATCTTCGACCAAAAGGTTAGAAGTTCGAGTCTTATCCTCCCATGTTGAACTTAAAGAAACAGGGAAAGAAGGATGCTCATATAAGAGGAGTTGAAATGAAACATCTTATTTGGGAGAGAAGGTCATCCAGCACTGGATGATGGTAAACGACATTCAGAATTTCTGACATATTAAAGTTTTAAGACTAGTACGTCGACATTCCCAAAATCGTGCATTGGTTCTGATGTAGCGGGAAAACATCTAAACCAGTTGTTTCGATAAGGTTCTATTATTCCCAGCCCTAGGCAGATACATCCCAAAAGTAAGAACTCAGAACCAAGTTCCTGATGTTACTAGAGAAGTGCAGTTAAAAGAGTACTTCGTTTAAATCAAAGTTGATAGCAATCTCTTGATTTCATTTTCATTTTTTATCAACCATATGGTGGTATTCTCATTTCGTGTCGCCTGAAAATTCTTATCATTATTGTTCACAATGTAGGTAGTATGGAGAATCCAGGTCTAAATCACCCTCCTGAAGTAGATTCACTGCCAGATGGTTTTCTTGAAAGCTCTGCAGAAACTCAAACACCTTCAACTCAAACTTTTGAACAGGCGGAGCCATTAGATTGCAAACACAAAACTCTACCAGAATCTGATTGTTCTAATGGGCAAAGGCACGAGGTTGTGGAAAGTTTTGAAACTGAGCAGTGCAGCACAGAGAAGACCCAAAAGTTCGAAACTTTTCCTGTTGCTTTATCTGAAACAGAAAAAATTAATAATTTGGAAAAGATGGCTGATAAGGGCTGTACGGAACAAGCAGAAACTTCCATTCTTAACGTAAAAGAAACTTCTAACGAGGCTTCAATTGATGAGTCTGGATGCAGCAAAGTTAAAGGACAAGCTCAAGAGGAATCTCAAAGTTCAGAGAAGGGTTCGTTTATTTACCTTGCAGTACACATTCTTTGTTATTATTATTTATCTACATCAGGATACTGATGAATGAATGTTGACATGACCTTCCTATGTTTCATCCTGCTTTTTGTTTGATAAGAAAATAATTTCATCCAAGGAATGCGGTAGGGTGCTAAAAATTGTTGGCAGGTTAGGGGACAAGACGTCCATGCTAATGAGACCAAAAGAGAAGTAGAGATATGCAGCGATGCTGAGATCGGGAATTTGGACAATGGAATTTGAAAAGGATGCAAAAACAATTTTGTCCTTTATGTAGTACGAGTCAGTTATCAAGTTGCAAATATTAGAAAATTTTGTTTTGATTTCCCAATTAACAGAGCTGTGAGAGAGAGTTTATGATAATCTCTGTATTATTCTACTTAATCAAAAGAGTACAGAGCTCTCTTAAATAGAGCTTCTAAACAACAAATTGGCAGTTTTTTAATACAATAGACTAACTGAAATATAAACTAGACATAACAATGACTGGTTACAATGGAACTATCTAGTATCTTTAATACCAATGGCTTATTAGATCATTTACATTATAACATCAACCCTTTGTTGGTTGTTTTCCCTTGGTGACGAGTCATTGTTCCAAATACAGGAAACCGAGACACTATCATCTAATAACTAATTTGTTTAATTTTGTTTGCTGCAATCACTGTGGGCACAGTGGTCAAAGGAGCAAGGTGTAAATGCTGTATTTGAGGTTATGAGTTCAAAACGCCAAATATTGTAGGATATTTTCGCATGAGATTGTCTGGGATACATGTAAACCGTAAACGTGCATGGAGCTTACAGTTTGCTGCATCTGTTGCCAAAATCTATTTATTATTATTTTTTATTACTTCTTTCAGCCAGTGGTGGAAGTTTAGATGCATCGACGGCATATGAGAAGGAAACATCTTTGTCAAAGGTTGTTCAAATTGCGAAAAACATAAAATCTGTGAGTAATTTTGCATTGCTTCCTTAGTTGCATTGAATTTTAGCATGAGTTTAATTTATTTTGATCTCATGTCTGCATTTGTTAGCTTTCTGCTAGATCCAGGAAATTAATACATCCTGGTCACTCCTTCGATATGCAGTACCGACTCAATGTGTGTGTGTGTGTTTTTTGGCTTCTTATTATATATGGAAACTTGTCTCTCTCTTCCCCCTCCCCATCCCCGTTAATAAATTTTCTTGGACAACAATATGAAAGACCGTCAATAATTTTATTGTAGTACTCTGTAGTTCTCAATGCTCTGTTTATTGGATTTAAATGTGGGTCCTCTTTTTCCATAATACAATTTGTTTCTCATATATAAAGAAATTGTTAGCATTTTGCTATTGGACTCGAGAAAAAAGTCCTTGCTTTTCTTTGCGCTTCGCACCTAAGCTCCAAGAGGCTATTGTGCTTTAGTGCGCCCACACTTCAATGTTGTTAGTTACAAAGGAAGTTATTAGCAATGCATTGTAGCGAATAATGCTGCATAAATTCTTAATAAATTTTTAACTTGTTCATGATTTAATCACACTGGTAGCTATTCTGTTGGATAAAAGACGTGACTTCATTGCAGTGATAAAATATTGACTGAATTTGGTTGAATGAGAATAGACAGCTATGATTTTCACCCCATGTCTCCAGCATTCTATTTAAAGGCCAGAAATTTCGTTGGATTACTAAGGTGCAATAACTTTCAGGAAAGTGCTGAAGTCAAACGCAAGAATCCAAAGCGTACATTTAAGTCAGAAAAGGAGTTTCTTGAGTTTACTTTAAAGTATCAGCAAGTTCTTGGAGAAAGAGATTCAGGCAAGTAGAGAAGTGAACAAAAAGCCTTGAAAAGTTTCACTTTTTCAATCTTGTATGATTTTCAAGTTCTTTTTATATTTATTCCAGATGATGATGTATGTGGGTTATTCATTGTTCTGCAAAAGCTTGGTGTATAAATAACAACAAATTAAACTCTATGCCTACAAAGTGTAGTGTGAAGTTAGAAGTATGAACTTTGTTGATTGCAATTAGATTATTTGGATTTTTGACAATTGTTTTAAAAAGTCAACAAGGGTTTCTCAATTTCAATGCAAATTCTAAGCTGAGTGAGCCTTTTTTTTTTCTTCATGTTTTTTCTTTCTTTTCTTTAGCTTGAGTAAAGCCTCTGGGTTCAGCCTTTTGTTGGAAATGAAAATTTTCTTTCTTAGGCGACCTATGGGCAATGAATGAACTGCTTCTATATTTTCTTTGAGAATGTTCACCTATTTGTTAATTTGTTATAATATCAAGTGGAAGATAATCCACAATGCTGCATTTTAGATCAGTCTTACTTTTGGTTACTGGAGAGTTTTTTGTTTTTTGTCTAGTTGCTATATTACAGTATAATAATTCCTATATTCAATTATTTGGAGGTCAAGAAAACTTTGTAGGAGTCGATAAATTATATTATTATTTTATTTGCATGTAAGATTTGGGTAATATTATTTGTCATCTGTCATTTCTCTCTTTTTCTCTCTGGCAAAATTATTCCCCTGTCCCTGCATATTTGAATTGGTTGCGTTCTCAATGATACTTAATTTTTGACTTGCATGCTATGGATTTATAATGTCATCATCTTCTACGCACAGCTATTGTTGTTCGGGACAAGTTGGAGTCACTATGCAGGGAGTTGCAACGTCAAAATAAAATGCTGATGGTATGATCCACATATTTAATTCATATAAAAGTTAATTTGTTAATTACAATTCTAGTTCTTTTTTTTTTAATGATTTTTAACGTTTTGGTATCGTACTTCTATTTATTTTTATTTAGTATTTAGTTATCGTACTTCTATAAATGTACAAATTTGGTCTCCAATGTTAATTATTCGGTTAAATTGTAATGAAAAACTAATATGACACTGTTGAAGTTGATGTGGTACTTTGATATATATATATATATATATATATATATATTGAAGAAACTAGGATTGCATGTTATGGATTTCTCAGTTTTCTTTGATAGTGTTGTTTACCTTATTACTTGGTGTAAATCGAACTCTACGTTTTACTTTTATAGCTTTTCTACACCTTTGACCAATTGGAGGAGTCTTTTGTAACACTGATAAATCCTTTTCCTTTGTACCGAAGGTCTGCAAAGAAATTTTTAAAAACAAAATTAAAATTTTGAAGGTCAATTCAAGCATAACTCAGTGAATATGGTCTTTATTAGCTTCCCGAAGGTTGAAGGTTGGATCCCCTACCCCAAAACTAAAAAAAACAAAACAAAACAAAATTTGAAATATACACCTAAACCGTTCCTGAATCTCTCTGCCTCTTGATATCTCTCCTGTTTTCTCTGAACCTCTATTGTATACCTTTTATTCTTCTCCCTTGTTTTCTCGTTTCCATCTCTATGATTACTTCTCTATTTCAGTTACCTTTTTATAATTAATAATAGCTACGCAAATTGAACACAGGATGAATGCAAACGGGTCTCAACTGAGGGACAAAGCCTTAGAACAGAATTATCGGTTAAGTTTCACGATGCAATAAAGGTATGATTTTGTATAACTTGATTAGCAACTCCGTAAAATAATTAGAAAGTCTAATGGGTTCTTAATTTACATTTCCTTCATTACTGGTCTGGAGCATTGTCTGATGAATTTGATGGAACAATTGCAAGTTCTGATTTTCTTATTGTGAAATAAATCCTAAATGTTACTTGTCACATATAGTGCACAGGCTTAAAAATTATTTTGCCAGCTTTGCTTTGGTTACAATTTTCTCTCTTTTGTCTAAAACAATTTTGAATTTTTGTGAAAATACTGGAACGCTTGTGTCTATTTGAATATCTTGAGAACCGTCTCTTGGATTTATTTTGACATTATTTTTAGCCCTTCTATTTAGATTAGAAGTTAGACTTCAATATGGGAGGCTTTCCTAAATCTTTGCCCAAAAAAGAGAAAAAAAGGAGTAAAATCTTAAACTTTAAATTATACTCGCACCCTGTAGGAGTATTTTTCTCGAATTTCTAGAGGTTGCAAGTCTAAGGGAAAAGTAAATATTATTGGGATGAGTTGAGTGTTAGCAACTTTACGAAAAAAAGATTTGGAAGGAGAGGAGAGGAACTAATTAATGGTATTGAGTACATTTGGAATAGCATGCCTTGTTTCTTAATTTAAGGTTGGACCTGCTGTTTGCCCTTTCTCTTTTACAATTACCTATTCATAGATCTGATACTGTTTCCTATAAAAACAAAAGAAATATAATGATAAAACAAAATTTAAGTGTGCACGTAAATTGACATTGATGAAACTTGACGGGAAAATTTAAAGTTGGGTTAAGTGAATCATGATTTCTCTCTTTGTGCTTGTTATTATTTATAGTTATATTCCCCGGCTTGATTATTTCTGTGCATTCCTTCGACAGGATATTAGTTATAAGCTAGAAGAGCAAAAGGATGAATGCCTTGCACAGCTGAAAGAGAATGAAACGTAAGATAAAGTACATTGCTGAGAATATATTTTATGCTAAAATTGTTAAACTAAACAAATATTTTTGTTTTTTGTTTTTTGCTTCCTACTTGCATGAAGGCTAACCTAGAATAGAATACAGTGTACACAGGCATAACCTACTATTACTGCATGTCATGTTACCATTTTCTAGAAGTAAAAATGGCGTTCTATATTCTCTTACCGTATTGGATGAAAGTAACATTCCCTTAATACTGAGAAGATTGAAGAATATGATAATTGTTGTTGTAAGGGTGTCTATAAAAATTGAAATGCATGAGAGAATCTTTGAAAATTCGAAGAGCTGACCGTCATGATCTCTTTGCCCATGGTGTAAAAGATGGGGAAAGGATCTAGGATAACAACAATAGATCTTGTTGCCAACTTGAGCATAACTCGATTGGTTAAGATATTATATCCTGGACCAAACGGTCAAAGGCTCGAATCTCCACCCCCACATGTTATGGAACTTAAAAAAAAAAATAGCTCTTGTTGAGTGGAAGTTGAAAGAAGAAAATTCCCGAGAATCAAGAAGAAACAAATCAACTGTGGCATATTCGAGGGAAGAAAGGTTAAATAAACAAGGGGACGTTATTTGGAGAAGGCTTGAGCCTATCCAATGGCCTTCTCGAAAAAAGAATCTCATTCCTATCCCAATTGAAGACAGTCTAGAAAATCAGGTAACAACAAGAAATGGACTTTCAAGGATTTTTTTTTAGTGCCACTAGACTCCCAGCATACATACCAACCGTTTGGTGTGCCCATACTTGCCAAAAAATCTTGGCCATAGAGACTCAGGCTCTAGTGAGGACTGGCAGAGCCATTTGGTTATAAGAGTAACATTCTTATAGTCCTTTGATGAATATCTCCTCCCGTTAGCTTCCATTTTTAGGTTCTTTCATCCTGATCCTTGGACCTCTCTTTGTAGTTATCTTCGAGATGTATATCGTAGTTTCTAAAGTAAACAATATCAATATTTTAAATTGTCTTATTCAAAAACGAATTTAATAGATAATAACAACTTGAATTTAAATATGACATTTTTTCTATTGGTTTTCCAATTTTTTTGCTATCATGTCCAGCTTAAGGAATAAACTGAAGCAGTTTGTTGATCAGTTTGCTCTTTCCGAACAACAATACGCACAGCAGGTAAAGTTTACACTTCTGCAGCTGAGGTCAGTACACCTTGGATGTTTAACTATTCATTTCGTGGGGCTGAATTGATTCATAATGTTTTGTACATGAACACACAGTTGAAGCAGAAAGCACTAGAACTTCAGATTGCTGATCTGAAAACTAAGCAATGTGAGGAGAAATTGATTCAGGAACAATCCCAAATGAAACTATATGCAGAGCAAATTTCACAATTATTGGCAACAGAAAAGAATCTGCGTTTACAACTAACAGCTGATGGAGAAAAATTTCAACAATTCCAAGTAGGGCCTTGAGTTTGGTAGTGATCTTTTAAATTAGTTAAGAAACATATTTCATATAAATGAAGTCTCATAATGATATTCCGTTACGCCATATATGGAATGACTTACCGAGTTAACCTAATCTTAATTTATGTATTGATTAATGTTACAGGACGCATTATTAAAAAGCAATGAGGTATTTGAAACCTTCAAACAAGAAATCGATAAGGTAAACTCTCCCTCCCCCACCCCCTTCTCTCTCTCTCTCTCTAAAGATAGCATTTTGGGGCATAGTTCTCCAAATGCTTTCTGTGTTGTTGCATGATATGATACACTTGATTAAACTGCTATTGTACTTGTGCTCTCCTCCCCTCAATTGTTTTAAAATATATTTATATAGATGACGAAATCGATCAAGGAACTCAAGAAGGAAAATTCATTCTTGAAGAGCAAATGTGAGAAATCAGATGTTACTCTTATTGAGCTTCTTGATGAGGTATACTTACACTTAACTATACTTTTATTGTATATTTGTTTGGCAACATCAAACAGTAATGCCTTGTTTGGAAAACAATTATTTGTTTCTATTTTTAAAAATAATTTAAACAATTGTGGTTGGGTGGCTGGGTAAAGATTAAAGGGACTGTGCACTTGAAATTACTATCCATCACAAGTTCATGTTTTAGGAAGAAAAATGACATTAGTTCTAAAATACAGGACAGACTATTTAAGAAGAATAAACGTTTAATTTTATTTTTTTTAAATCGAACCATCTTACAAACAAACCCCTATGAATTCACTTGATTCATCATATGCTTGTTCTGTTTTCAGCTTAATTTATGCAGATATATACTTATTGTTAAATGTATGTACCTTATTGAGTGGGCTTGTTACTATTTATGGAAACGGCAATACATGATCGTATGTCCAACTAATTATTCCATTCTAGTGATTTGTGTCAACATAAGCATAGTTCAATTGGTTGAAATAATAGTAACCTTCCTTAAAGGTTAGATATTTGAATCTCTACACTCATTCATTTGTTTGAACGATGACAAACTCAGTCATTTGTCATTGACTTCCACGGTTCATTAATCGAATAATGTGCTTCATCTAACTACCCATCGGACGTAGAGTCAGACTAATGTGAACTGATTTACTACGTAGACTAGGGTTCTGCTGTCCCGAGATTTAAATGTACTTAAAAGTTGAATCAGTCTTTACATTGCCATAGTATTGGATTTTGAGTAAGTTCTGGTTGAGCAGCGGGAAGGCTTGAAGAAACAGCTGGGGAAAACGAAGAATCAGAAAGTAAAGCTCGAATCCTTGTGCCGATCGCTTCAGGCAGAAAGGAAACAAAGCTCCATGGGAAGCAACAACAGCTCTGATTCAGCTCCAGTGTGAAGTCTAACTTAATCTGTTAAATATGAAATGTTTGAGAGAAATTTAATACACTAACTCTTATAATGCAACTGACTGTCTTCAAGCTGAGGAAATAGTTATTTTGTGGTATTTAGATTACCATGCTATCAGCTTTTCTAGGATTATGATTTTTTTTTGTTAGAAAAAATCCTCTTGGTTCCAATGAGCAGAATTATGAACCTGGATTGAGTTGAAGCTGAGGAAAGAGAGTTAAAAGTAACAGTTTTTTAGATGACTTAACACTGTTACATTTGTAAATTTGAATTTGAAGTTTGACATGTTGATCTCTTCTCTCTCTCTCTCTCTCTGCAAATTTGAACTTTTTTTGTGGATTTTTTTTTTTTTTTTTTTTTTTTTTTGAGTACATTGGGGTGGGGGAATCGAACCATAGACCTCTTGGTCATCAAGACATACATATGTCAGCTGAGCCATGCTCGTTTTGGCTTTTGTGGACTAATCTCTCTCTCTTCATTTAGAAAAAAAAAGTGATGAATTGTATGTTTTTAGATTGTAAACTTTTCAGATTCTAGTTCAGAAGGCTTTTAATTTATTGTCATTTTAGTTCTAAAGGTGGTTGAGTTGTTTTCTTTTCACTATTTAGGATTTAAAGTGAATGCCTTCAATAGAAATTGACTATATTTGTACCTAGTTTTAAAATTACAAAATGAGCAATTTGTCCACTTCTGGTATCACAAGTTGATCATCCTTGGACCCACTTTTCTAATTGTAGGATAATGACAGGACAAATTATTGAATGAAACTTGCAAATTTGACTTGTCATTTAATATGTGACATTTTTTTTTATGGAATATGGTATTCATGTAAGTATATTAACATTCATTTGTTGTTTTTAATTTAATATACTTCTTAAAAATAATGTAGTTTCAAGAGTATTGAAATAATTCTATAGATAAATGGTGGGTTATTGAAAAAAAAAATAGCCCTTTTGGGTTTCCAACTATCAAAACTAACAAGTTAGTATTTTTTTTTTTTGGGCAATCTTGGTCAATTCATTCATTTTCGGGCATAGTTGTTCACAAGATCGAGATCCTGGTGGATGTTTTTTTTTTCTTTTTAAGATTTAGGGCATTTTTGGATCATATATAAACATAAGTATGTCCTTTGCTTGCTCAAGGTCAATTTCATCTGCATGTCATTCAACGTCGGGGTGTAAATTTTGGTGCTCGTGAAGATTGACATAGTTGCGGGGAGGTTGATTGTATGAGAATCTTTCTCATCTCGTTAATATCATATGCATCATTGAAGCAAAAATTAGAGACTGAGATCAAATGACAACTACAACTTCTTCTGCAGGCAAATGACATACTTGTGTTTATCTACCAAGTGTATAAATTATAGAAGGGACAAAAAGTAAAATCTAAAAATATCCTAAATAAAAAAAAAAAACACCCAAAAATCGACCAAATGAGTGGGGAAAAAAACGTCCCTATCTTGGCCAGGATTTTCATCAAGATCGACAAAAAAAATACTCTCTTACGGAAGGAGAAGACTCATTAGAGTGGGGGGATTCGAACCACATACCTCTTGGTCATCAAGACATACATATGTCAGCTGAGTGAGTCATGTTCGCTTTGAGATTACGTCTACCAATTTTGAATTGTGATTACGTACAACCATTTTTTATTAAGACGTTAGTACACATATTTCTATAAAACAAATATGAACTAATTTGACACAATGTAGTAGTGAAACAGTAGACAATTATTTTAAATAACGGAACAAAACTTACCAAGTTTCGAAGACACATACTAAATTTCATTTATAAACTCACAACCTTATTTGTCTAAAAGCATTAGGCCCACAAATTTTCACCAACTCAGTAGCTCATAAGATGATTCTGTCATTCTAAAATTTGGATTGAGGTGGTTTTTTTTTAGTGAACCATACGACAAACACCATCTAAAAGCATTTAATCCTTCATTTGTCAAATGCTTATCTAATAAGTTCGGGTTTGCACCATCACTCAGTTAATGAGGGAATACATAAAATTACAATTTATCTATTTTTAATTTAAGATTTTGGGCTTAGCATCAAACTTTTGACTTAAAAAAAAAAAAAAGATAGGTATCTATCAAGGCTAAAATTGACATAAAATCTTTTTTTTTTTACAACAGCGGGGGGTGAGGGATCGAACTTAGAACCGCTTGGTTACTAGTCGTTACATCATGGTAGTTGAACTATGTTTTTTTTTTTTTTTTTTTTCTTTACAACATCTAAGAATACAATATGTCAACAAAAGCATAACTCAACTGACATGATATCGATTAGTGACTATGAGATTCTAATTCAATCTTCCATAAAAAAAAAAAAAATCTTAGAACATAATGTTGAATTCAAAATATATATATATATTAAAAAATTTAAAGTTAGAAGTTGCATTTATAATACGAAGTAGTGAAATTGTACCCAATGCCAATTTAGAGTAAAATAATTAAAAATATAACATTTTTTTAAAAAAATTGTAAATATGTCAATTTTTATTACTGATAATAGGTCTATCGATAGTAGTCTATCACTTCTATTTTTTTTTATAGAATTTTGTCCGTGACTATCCCTACTGATACTAGTCTATCAGATAGTCATTTATCCTTATACATGTATCCGTGGATAGTCATTTTTTTTTTTTATAATATTTGTAAAATATTTTATATTCAACTATATTTGTCATTATTTTAAGCCTATTTATGCCTCCAATCCTACAAATATATATCATTTAAAAAAAAAAAGAGTAAAACTTAGTTGCAGGCTGGGCTACAACTATCTTTTGCAGCCCAGCCACGTGACACAATTTTAATGGCTAAATATTTATATTATTTTTTAAATAAAAAAATCTTATTAGGTTTTCACGCCGTTTATTGTTCCCCTTCTTTTTTTCTTTACTTTGTAACTCTCCTCATTTGGCTAGAAAAATCAAATTTCATTCTCCAATAAATTAACTTCTCCCACTATATAGAGAGAAATACAGAATGAACAAAGAAACAGTATATTTATTTCTTTCGCTTTCGTTTTCTTCTTTGATTCTTTATATGTTTTTTCTTCTTCCCTCCCCAGTTTTTCATCCATTTTCTTTTCCAATCGTCTTTGTAAGGTGGAGAAAAATTGGAGAACAAACACAATTAAAAAATAATAATAATAAGAAAAATGTCTTCCTCTACTCTCTGTTATGCAATCACTTTTTTATTCTTATTGTCGATAATGGAATTGAAGCCGAGTGGATGAAGTTTGCATTGTTTGTGACAATTGAGATTTATGTCGCTTGGATGAAGTTTGCATTGTTTGAGACAATTGGAATTTATGTCTGATTAATCTATTGGAGGTTGAAGTTAAATTTACAAATGGAAGAATGAAAGTCACAAAGTAAAGGGAAAAAAAAGGAGAGCAATAAACGGAAAAAAAAAAGCAATAAACGCCGTGAAAAACTAATATGGACTTTTTTAAATTTTAAAATAACATAAATATTTGGCCAATAAAATTGTGACAGGTGGCTGGGCTGCAAAAGATAGTTCTGCAACTAAGTTTTACTCAAAAAAAAAAAAAAAAAAAAAAAAAAAAAAAAAAAAAAAACAAACAGTGGCATATTGAGGTGGCCCCCTCCACTCTCAGGGCATCCTGCATTGCAATTCGTCTATATAATCCACCGAGGTTGGTTACGGAAAATGCCTTTTTCTAAACAAAAACCGTTTTGTTTCATTTCTCTTCAATTTTCCCACCTCCATTGGCGTACTCTACTGCTTTCCTTCTTCTTCTTCTTCTTCTTCTCTCTGCAATCAATGGACGTCGACGGCAAATCCATCGACCGTTCCAGTTCCAGAAAACTCCAAAGCAATTCCAACATCGTCGTCGGAGCCGACTCCGTCGAGACGAACAAGGCGGACCGAGCAATGTGGCTCTTGAAATGCCCCCAAGCTGTAACTCGCGCCCTTTCTAATTCGCCGGATGGTCCTTCTCGTCCTGTCGCTAAGGTCATTGTTTCTGTTGACCCTCTGCATTCCAATGACGATGATGATTCTTCATCCACTGAGGTATATAATGACGTCCTGCTACTATGCTGTTTTTCGTTTTCGATTCACGGCTCTCTACTCTTCTTATTGCATTGTGTGATTTCTTGTGTTTCTTGCTTTTCATTTTAGGTTGGCTCGTTCGTTTCTGATTGTCTTTATCTTAGGGCTTTGTGTTTGTTTCTGTGCATGCATTTGCTGTTCTTTTAGTTTTTAATTTGTTTCCATTGGAGTTTTTCATTGATTACCCAGTCTACATTTTAGCCTAAATTGCTTTTTCACTATTGCGTTCTCGTGATACTTTTCTATGAATGAGACCCTTCTGGTTTACCTGCTTGGTTTCCTAACTACCAAATGTATTTGGGGATCAGGAATTTATGGAGGTTGGTAAAAAATGTTAAAGTAATTTAAGGGTAGTATTTTATCACTCTCTACTCACTAAAGGATATGTACAGGATGTTGTTAGTTATCACTATCAGACGGTCCCCATTTTCTCGTGTTTAGCCCCGCCCTGAACCTATGAATAAATGGTTTGGGTCCATGCTTTCGGTCACGAATCTTCCCTGTTCTTTCTTCCATATTTTTTATTGGAGTTCTGGATGGTGCATAAGTTGCACACCTTTATGCCCTTAATGTCTGGTGATGAAGCAAGGGGTCAAATGTTCCCAATTAAAGAGTTCAAATGTTTCATGTCCTATACCTTCTGCTCCTTGAGCATTCGTTGAGAAATTGGCGATCCATTGTGTGAAAAATCTATATAACTTTAGGGAGATTTTTTTGGTATAGATTTGATTCTTATTTCAACAACAACTGGGTTGGTGGGTTCTTCATTACAAGGCCAGTTATCTGGTTTCTTTCTTTAAAATGGTACTCACTGGGTGTTTGAATTTGAATGACATTTGTTTAGAAGATAAGTTTTTAATAGATGGAAAATCTGGGTGTAGGCTTGTTCAGCTTTGTGTCCAAGCTTATAAAATTGAAAAATATTCGAGGATACATTTGCTTAACCTGGTGTTCTGTGCGATAAAATTGTTTAAATGGTTTGTCAGTTTTATCTGGAGTTTTTTTGCTCCTGTATATATTCTAGGAGCTTAGAGATACTGACAGGATTTGTACATTGTGTACCATCTTGGAGTGAAGTGATAACCCCTTTGGGTTGGTCTAGTAACTTGGTAAAAGGACAAGTTAAAAAAACAAAGTGACTTTGGGTTATCGGTTCAAAACCACCTATTTATGTTATTTAAGTTCTACATGTTTTCTTACAACAAAATGTTATACGCTCATGATCCATAAAATTAGTCGAGATGTTTGTAAGGTTGCCTGGTTGCATTGATACTTACGGTATCAAGAAAAATTATCTTAAAGGAGTAACAGTAGAATCTTTAGACTGTGAAGTGCTATATGTTCCCAAACTATGTCACTGTTTAGAAATTTATTCAGAGCTTTGAAATGGCATAAAAAGTTCTTGCTATCATCTGAAAGGAAACAAATTGTGGTTGCCCTCTGGTTTACTAGCACGTTAAATAAGATGCTTTGTGTAATAGTTTTGACTAAAAATTACAAGACCTTTGGTTTGGCCACGTGCATGGAGGCTTGGGAACCTTTTAGTAAGAAAAACTATTTTTCATTACAATCTGACTGATGTATCCACAATATTATGATTCATTGCCAATTTGTAATACTAACCGTGTCATGTTAATTATTTTCTCTTTGCTTCTAAATTATTTTCAACTGCATTTAAGGCACATATTCAAGATAGTTCTTAGTTATTTCTCCTTTAGTAAATTATGGAGTTCTTTGTCATAGAAGATGAGAACTTTATCCATGAAGTGTGAACAAATCCATGTGTTGGTGAGAGCACACGAGATATATATATATATATATGAAACATAAACCATTCATTGATATGATGAAATGAGTTACAGACGAATGTCCTATCAAAGAAAAATTACAAAAAACTCCTCCCCTTATAAGTGAGGGTAGAAAGGTCATAATTAATGGAGAAGAGAGCTTGCACCAAGTGCTTGCTAATAAAGATGTAGAGTCAATAAATGATCTAATATCACGAGCTATATCCCTAAAAATGCGCGTGTTCGTTTCCAACCAAAGGTTCCAAAAGAATGCACGAACAAAACACAACCAAAGAGTTCTTATCTTTTATTCTTTTTTAAAAGGGTGTCCCAAAATCAAAAGAGAAATAAGGGAAAGAATATCACCCAATCGAGGGAAAACCCATCCAAAAGCATCCTGAAGTAAGTTCTAAAACTTAGTGACAAAGGAGCAATCGCTGAAAAGATGTATTTGATTCTCTGCATTGGATAAGCACATATGGGAGGGAGCAGCTGGGAGATAAGTAAAGTCATGGAGATCTTTTTTGTAGCTTGTCAAAAGTGTTAACGCATGAATGACTAAGCTCCCAAATGAAAATTTTCACCTTTTTGGGATATCGACCGGGCCAAATCTGCTTGTACAAAGGGGAATTCTCACAAAACTCACAGTTTGATAGAGCATAGCCATAGACTTTGATGAAAAGATGTTATCCTTTTCTAATGACCAAAGCCATAAATCCTCCTTATTCATAGCATAAAAATGTTGCAAGACATTTGACAATGACGTCCATTCCTCAATTTCAGCGTCTAAAAGTTTCCTTCTAAGATTAACGACCCACATACTCACTGTGAACACCAAAGCTCAACGTTTGATGCCTCTTTTTGCGTGATAAGTGGTAGAGTCTAGGGAACAAATGTTGTAAACTAATCGATCCATACCAAACATCTTTCCAAAAATATGTATTTGCACCATTTCCGACCTTGATGGATATGTTGTTTGTCATAGATCAAATTCTTTAAAGAATCATTAGATTTCCAAGGCCCTTTGGAAGTATTAAGAAATAATATTTGGGATATTTGTCCGACATCAAACGAGTCTCTTAGTGTATAATCTTTAAGACAAGGGATTTTGGTCTTCCAGTTCTGATATTATCTTTTGCTATTCCAATTACCTCATCTAAATCTTCTAAAGAATCCTTCCTCATTGCTCTTGTACTTATTAGTACAAGAGGTTGGGGGATAGACCCCTGACCCCTTTGCTCTCTATTTCCTCATTTATACCATATTTCCTCTATGAAAAATCATTCGGTGGCAGCTGCCCTTTTTAATTTTGGGAGTACTCACTCTCTTTCTCTTGTGTTCTGTCGTCCTTTGTCTGATGGAGAGAAAGTGAATATCATAGCTCTCTTAAGTCTTGTACTTTATTGGGGAGTTTTACCTCATTGTGGAATTTTCAAGAAGGATAAGTTCTTTGTGTGACAGGTCCTTCACGGAAGAGTTAAAACCTTGGATCAGGTTTCGTGGAACCTTTTGTGGAGCTGTGAATTTTCCTTTTCGGTTTGGAGCTGTTTCTTTGAGGCGTTTGGTTTCCGTTTATCCCGGCCTAGGGGTTGTAGCTTTATGATTAAGGAGCTCCTTCCTCATCCACCTTTTCAAAAGAAGGGGTGTTTTTTGTGGCATGTCAGAGCTTGTGTGATTTTGTGGGGCTTTTGGGTTGAAAGGAACAATAGAATCTTTAGAGGTTTGAGAGGACTTTGGTTGATGTTTGGTCCTTTGTTAGGACTTAGGTTTCATGTTTCTCTCTAGGCTTTGGTGGTTAAGATTTTTTGTAATTATCTTCTAGGTCTTATTTTGCTTGATTTGAGTCCCTTTTTATAGCTTGACTCTTTTGTTTGAGCTTTATTTTTGTTTGTTCTTGTATTCTTTCATTTATTCTTGGTTTTTCATTAAAAAGATGTTCTATTATTTTTTTTCCATAAGAAACCAAAAGACATGACAATAAACCCAAAACATTAATGTCTGATCCCAAATATAAAAAGAAGATAAACGTTGAAGAACCACTGATAGGAAGGTATCTACCGAAGATTTCAAAATAAGATAACTCTGATAACTTTTCCTCATTCCTTAAAACAAGCAGATTACATAAACAAATTGGGCCTTGAAGCCTTGTAAGTGGTCTTCAGCTTTCTGGTGGGTGGCCTAACAGTCCTGGACACCAAGGGGAACTTGATCTTGGAGTCGTGGAAAAAAATGTTCTATTATTAGTAGTTTGTGCCTATCATATTGTCAATTTACTTACCTTTTTAACCCTTCTTGTAGATTTTCTTACTTGCAAATGCAAGAAAAGTTATCAATTATTTTTAAGTTGGGCCTAATTTTTTTTCAAGTATGGCTTCTTACATTGGTTATTATTTATGCTAAAGGAGAAAGTAGAGATAAATTATATCAACATCCATTTGCTTGCTTTCCTCAGCTAACAATGGCTCTATGATTTTAGTTCACTATGGAATTGGCTAGCGCCGACTCTGGAAATGCATTAAGGGCCTACTCGTTGAATATGTCCACAGACTTCATTCCGATGTCTGTATTTTCTGAGTCATCACAAGGTTGGTTTATGTCACTCCCAGCAGCCTGCTTATTAAAAAATGACCCATGAATATGATGCTTTCAAATGTTCGCTTTTAAGCTAGATGAACTAGTACTCTGATTGTATTTGTGATATGAGATCCAATTTATATTATGTGTAACTAGTATTGAGATCTTCATCAATCTTGGATGTGAATATCTATTTTTATTTACTTTAGACCATATGTGTATTAATAATTAATTTCAGAATTTGTCTGATTTAATATTAATTTTATAATTGTAACATTATGAGTTTGATCATCAACAACGCTTTTGTTGCTATTATCCTTATCTAATGGAGGTTTGGGCATGGGAGATATCTCATTACACTTCTTGCTGGTTATTTATATAGTGTGTTTATTGTTAAAAAAGAGAGAGAAAATCTTACAATGTGGTACTCGGTATGATAAGTGTGCTCAGTTGAACCCAGCTCCAATGAGTTCATTAGGCTTATGCTGTAATTCCGAATTAGGTGAGATGAAGCTTTTGTGCTTACATTGCCTTCAAAGTTCCATCCCTTTCTGTGTCCTTTCTCTCATCAATCCTCTTTAATTCCTTTTCTGTCCGAAGTCTGACGTGTTAAGACTCAGTCAGGTACCTAGTAGTTCTTGCGAGTCTTTCATAAACATGCTTTATCTGAAAGTTGTTAATGCACCATTGATCACATACTGAAGAATACTTATCTGATGAAAATTCAAACATCTGTTCAGCAGTAAGAGATGGGGTAATTGATCTCGATTCACATATATGCGGATCAAATTCTGCAGAAAAGTTTCATATTTGCATACTAACAGAAAAGTTTCATGACACATTTATAAGTTCTTTCCAGCTTTTTGCCCTGAGGTTCTCTAATGCTAGTAGAGGAGATTTCCATTAATTGAGTTGTAGTATAGAGAACTTCTATTCAAATCCTACCTTCAAATTCTACCAGCATGATCTTCCATCTTGAAATTTTCTACTTATTTACAGGACAAACAAAAAAAAATGATAAGTTCTGTGTACTAAAGAGATTTCAAGAAATCTAGAGTAGCTTTAACTTCTATTTTTCATCTTGAAATTTTATAATTATTTACAGGGTAAACTTATATAACTGGTAAGCTCTGTGGGTACTATAGAAAGACTTCAAGAAATTTAGAGCAGCTATAACTTGTATTTTCTCTGAGAACTTCTTAAACGTTCTTTAAGATCATTACTACGGAATATCTGGCTGATGGTATCAATTCTTCTTTCATTTTAGGGAAGTTTACCGTTGAAGGGAAAATACTGAACAAATTCGACATGAAGCCGCATGATCGAACTCTTGAGAGGTACGGGAAACTCTGTCGTGAAAGAACTCACAAGTCTATGACCAAAAGCAGACAGATTCAGGTCTCCTTTGTAACTTCTTATGCAGAGTACTTTATTTCTTTCATGATCTTCTGGTTCAAATTTCCAAATATTCCATACAGGTGATTGATCATGTCACTGGAGGACATATGAGGCCTATGCCAGGGATGGACGTGTTGTCATTTGGAGCTGCAGTAATTATACTACCTTCTTTTCTTCCGTGTTTGATATATTCTTATTATCAAGTTAAATTATGATTCCGCTTGCTGTTTAGGTTTAAGTCTGTGCTATATCTATCTACCCTTGTAGTCAGTCAGAAGTTTGTCCAAATGCTTCCAAGAATTATTTTTTACTATTGTGAACATATGTGCTACTAAATTTGGAACAGGAGAAGAAGAAAGTGGTGAGCAAGGGATCGGAAACAAAGAGGTTGAGGAAGGAGCGTGGTGAATTGGAGAAGATCATTTTTAGGCTCTTTGAAAGACAAGCATATTGGACGTCAAAACAATTGATTCAAGAGACTGACCAACCTGAAGTAAGATTTATCTTGAATTTGCACGCCTATCGAATACGATAAATTTGTCAACAATTGATTCAAGACAATAGATAAATAATTGATTGAAACACAACCATATTGGACGTAAGACAACCAATATGATAAATCTGTCAACAAAGAGTTCATTTTTAGGCTCTTTGAAAGACAACCATATTCGACGTCAAAACAATTGATTCAATAGATTGGACCAACTTGAAGTAAGATTTATCTTGAACTTGGACCAACCTGATGTAAGATTTATCTTGAACTCGCACACCTATTGAATACCACGTTTGCGCATATAGTTGAACTCAAAAAAGTTAATATTAGATAAATTTGTCGACTATGGTATTATGCCCATTAGTGTTGAGACTTGCGACTGAAGTTTTACATTGTGATCGACTTGAACATAATTCTGGACTATAAAAATAAATTGCATTTCATATCCACTTTCTTATTTTTCATTTAGGAAAAGGTCCCATATCTCTCAGACATCTGCTTCCTTAGAAAAGAAGCAAATGAAATGATGACTTGAAACATTGCAGTTTTAGTTGATAGCTCGATTCTGCTTGTTGGTTATGTAGGCTACCACTTGGATTGAGCCTGTTGTAAGAATCTTTTCTTTTTTGCAGCAATATATGAAAGAAATCCTTAAAGACCTTTGTGTCTACAACAACAAGGGTGTTCACCAAGGAACATATGAGCTGAAGCCAGAATACAAGGAATCAGGTGAGGAAACGAAACCGCGATAGGTCGGTTTGGTTACAACTACAAGAACTGGGAAATGTTTTTGGTATTTGACTAACAGTGCAAGATTGGTTTGTGTGTGGAGGGGAGGAGGCTCTTTTATTTTCTTTGGTTTTTTAGTCTAGGCTTAGGATTCCTCATTGCTCATCGGCGCCCTTTGTCCGATTTCTCGACTCATTTGTAACCACTGAAATTTTGTAGAGAAGTAAGATATTGTACATAGTGATGGATCACAGATGGTTGCTTTTGATCGTAACTTATGTTAAAAGTTATTTTGTAATTTGTAAGTATTGATTGCATGCTGTCTCTTCTTAAAGTTGAACTCATGGATGTACTTGTATGAAGTTTCTCTTGTTTCAAGGTGCATTTTCCATCTTATTGTTCCCTTCTTACTCTTTGAAGTACTTGCTTTACTTTTTTTAATTTTTATTTTTTTAGGATGAAAGCTCTATTCTTTGAAAAATTATTAATGTGTATGTACACATTGGTTAATTCATAATTTTTAGTTTCTCTCTTCTACCTACCATGGTATAAAATCACAAGTCATCAACCTCCTCAAATGTAGTCAAATTGCAATTATTGAATAAAAAAATTAAATTCAACTATATTTTTCAAATTTTAGAAAATATTTATTGTATTCTATTATCACTGATCACTCGTAGAACTAGAAGGTATATAAATCTTTCTCTGGTGCGATTCACTCTCACCATTAAATTGCAATTATTGAAACTAGACCCACAGCTAAACCAAATCTAAGACCTCACAGCACCATAATCATCATCCCAACAAGAAGATGTGAGAATTTCTACTTTTCTAGTACATCGTTTCATACTGCCTTTAAATGAATGACACGTGGTGAAATAGTTGTTTGACTGAGACTCACTCCATTAAATGTATTATTTTTTTAAACCATTTCGCCACGTAAAATCGGAGAAGAGAGGAAGAAACCCACATCTGAATTGGACTTGGATCGCCCCCGAATCCTCCATCCAGGAATTCACTGGCATTGAGAAAGGCAAAAAAAAAAACGTGTTTCCGGTCTTGATCCAAAAAAACGTGTTTCCGGTCTTGATCCTGGTCAGGACATCGGGAACAACCCAAATTAATTTTCCTTAAAACAGTTCTAGTTATGATAAATGGAAACAAAAAGGAGTTGTTTTCGACAATTACTCGAGAGAGAAATAACGAAGTTAGGGTAACCCTACGGGACGAGGTGGAATCTTCAAGACCATTGTGATTGACTTTTGGAGTGCGACCCGAAGGATGAGCTGACATTCAAGATTCTGATTGCATGGCAGATTTAGGAGGTGCGAAATTAATATAATGCAAATTCGTCGGTTCTGTAAGAAGACTTGAAAGGAAAGACTTAAGCAATTCAACATAATGCTTCGATGGCGTTGGCAAATTTTAGATGACTTCTGCCGCCTCTGAATATGTGGAAATTGAACATTAACAATGCATATAATTTGGACCGCCATTTAGGTGGTTTGGCTTGAGTTCTTCGTGATCATTTGGGTTGTGTTCGTTGGGTTGATGTACATCCAAGTACTCGAATCAGTGAGATCAAGATTCGGGAGACTTAACCATGGATTCTAAGGACTTTAGCAATAGCAAGTGGAGTTTGATTGTGTTGAGGTGATACTTAACAACAACTCCACTAATTTTACTAAGGTTGTAGCCTCATGCCATCATAATGGGTTAGCTCACTCTCTTTCTTAAAAAAAAAAAAAAAAAAAAAAAAAAAAAAAAAAAAGTTATAAGAAGATTTCCATTCTCTGAGCGCGTGGCGCGTGGGCCCACAATGAGGCAGCCTGAGCCCATTTTGGCAGGAAGACAAAGGCAATAAAAGAAGAGTCCGCTACAAAGCGTTGACCAAAATTAGGTCGCCCGCCAGCCATACGCCATTACGCCTTCTCTCTCAAAATTTCACAATTAATTAAAATACCAATTTTTTCTTTCCTCATTCCCAACTCCATTCATCTCTAACAAAGGCGTGTGTCTTGCACGGTGTCGTTTCACCTCTCTCTCTCTTCTCTTTCTACTCTGTCTTCGCCTTCTTCACCTACCTTCCTCTTCCATAATTCCTTCTCCGATCATCTCCTCCTCCATTCTCTCTCAGATCTCCAGGTATGATTCTTTGCTTCCGATCTGGTTTTTCTCTCCATTTCTATCTTCTCTTCTTAATTTCACCCCTATTTTTCCTTCCTTTCTTTTCTCTTCTAATTTCATCGACTTTTTTTTTTTTTATATATATTGTGCGATCTGACTTGCTTGACGTGCTTTCTCTTCTTACCAGCTCAATTCCTTCGGTTTTTCCGTTTTAGTTTTCTATTTTGTTTTCAATCAGCTATGGATTCAGTTCAGAGTTGATTATTTTGGGTTTTTTTTTTTTTAAATTCAATCACAATTTTGCTCTTCAGTATTGATCAAGTTGACTGAATAAACACCCGGTTTCTGTTAGTTGTGTCTATGATTACTTGCAGATCCTTGTTTACAACTATCTCCGTGTTACTTCTCCTGATTATTGAAGTGATTACTGTAATTCGGGCCTCTAGATTGAGATATGAAGATTATTTTTAGGAGAAAAGCTTATATCCTTGTTCATTTTACTTTGGTTGACTTTTCTGGGTGAAAATTGGCTTTAAAGCAGTCGTGTGGATTTTGGGGCTTTTTATTTATCCCTGAAGTTGAAAAGAAAATTCTTCCTGCTAATTGCTATCAATATAATTTCTTTGTGTACTCTTTTTTCTCTATATATACAGATTTTGTTGTAAAAACCTTATGAGGGACCATTTCCTCTTTGTTGTAGGTTAGGTTATTCTTATTCAAGGTAGAAATGGATAATTTCCTTGGAGTCTTTACAGAAGACTCTGCAGCTTTTAATCAGGATATCCAAAGATGTCCATTCTTGAGGAATATTAATGAGCCCACCAATTTCTCATTTTCCTCGTCCATGGCTTTCCCAATGAGTGTAAGTTTCTTCTTTCTATAAATTTATATTTGAACGTACTCGTCTCATCAAAGATATCGAATCAAAATTTAATTCTACCTGTTTTTTCTATGAATTACAATATTGATCTATGTTCAACTATGGAAAAACATATGGAAATTCAGATATGTATCAGTATTTCTATTTCCCTAATGTTATATCAAGGTTTCAATGTAATGGGAATGAAATACTTCATGTCAAATTTATTCAGTGTTCCATTATTTATAGTACTCGACAAATATAAATATGTAAATATTAGTTTTACAAAACATGACACATCTAAATGTTAGTTTTCTACTTTTATACAAATCATTTCTTATAATTTATTGTTTCCAGCCCAGGCTCTAGTCATTCTGCTGTATATCGTATACTGCTACAATTTCTGGCTAGTATGACTCAATAGATGAATTATTGGATACTAGCGACATGGCTGAGGCGAATTAGTTGCATTTGTTTTTGGGTGGGGGGGATCTGCACATATTGATGCCACATAGAAGAAAGATCACTTTGTTGCTTTTTTATGTTCCTCTGTTAGGTCTCCCTCAATGTTCTTGTAGCTTGGTTTTGCATATAATTCTTACGTTTTTCTGATTTGTAGTGAAGCTAATAGCTGCTTCTACTCTCTTTATAGGTACGTGGCGGTGGAGCTAAAGGGCCAATTTTTGAAGATGCTCCCAATTTTGATATGGCATTTAGCCTTTTCCATGGTCAAGATGGAGTGGTTCCACTTTCTGGAAGATCTATGCATCCAGGGAGTGTAGAACTCAAACCAACCCCATCACAGTTCAATCCTTTAGCTGCAAAGGCAGCCACTATTAGTCTCTCATCCTTCGGACCTGGAGGGCCCTTCAGCTTTGATTCATTTTCAGAGAAGTGGAAAAATCAGAAGAAGAAATTTGAGTCTTCCAAGAAAGAGTCTTCTTCGCAGGTGATCAATTGTTAATCTTCTATGGGTTATAACCATTGAGTAGTTTAGCTGCTAGGTGATGAATGATGAAATTCATATGCTAAAGAATCTCGTTAACTGAATTGGTGAAAATCTAGGATGAATTGCAATCTTTCCTCTAGACTTATTGTTGTGCTACTGTTCATTTTCAGGGTGGTAATTCACAGCATGAAGCAGTGGGCAATGAGTGGCTGAAAATGGGGAACTGCCCAATTGCGAAGTCGTACCGTGCTGTTAGCAATGTCATACCGCTTGTTGCAAAAGCTCTTCAGCTCCCACCAGGCATGCAATATAGATGTCCGCCTGTTATAGTTGCAGCAAGAGCAGCTTTAGCAAAGACTGCATTTGCAAAGAATCTCCGCCCCCAACCGTTGCCAGCAAAAGTACTCGCAATCGGTCTACTAGGCATGGCAGCAAACGTACCTTTAGGAATATGGAGAGAACACACTGAAAAATTCTCACCCTCTTGGTTTACTGCTGTTCATGCAGCTGTTCCATTTATAGCTATGCTGAGGAAATCTATCTTAATGCCCAAGTCAGCCATGGCATTCACAATTGCAGCATCAGTTTTAGGCCAGATTATTGGCTCGAGGGCTGAGCGACTCCGACTCAAGGCAGTGGCTTCGAAAAAACTAACCCTCCAAGATTCTCTCAGCGAATCCACCCTTTTCCCGGTGGTTACGATGAAGAATGGTCATTGTGGCGACATCGAGAGCTGGAATCCAGCTACTTCTCTTCAGGTAGCAGGTCCTCCATCGCCAACCAACGTGCCATGCTGATCTCTCCTTCACCATTTATTGTGAGTGTTCTGATCTGTATCCTAATGAGTGTAATTCTTCAATTATACACCAGTTTGTTCATTTGTTTGGCAGCATTTTGACTACTACAATTATAAATTGATGAAATAAAAAGTGTATCTCTCTGTGTGTGAATTAAGTCTTGGTGGGAATGTTGTTCGATTTTGCTGTGTGATATTTTGGCCTGGAAGTAAAATGATGAGAAGCACCACCAATAATAGAGGAAAGATGACTGATAAATTGAATTCAATTTAGTCGGCTAAAGCATTCATTGTTTTAGTTGACCCAATAAAGTTGCGAGTATTTTTCCTTCAACCTTCCAAAAGTGATTTTGGAAAACGCATGGCAAGTAGAGTACAACTTCTGTTTTGCATGCCTGATCCTCATTTGTCGTTTGTGATGCCTTCTCCATTATACAGGCTGGGTCAAATTGCTATTGTATTCTTGAATCTTGATACTCCCTGCTCTCCTTTTTTTTTTTTTTTTTTTTTTTTTTTGTAATTAAAACAATGCCCATTAACTGTTGTTTGTTTAAAAAATATTCCAATTGTTTTGAAAGTTGTAATTTTACTTTTTCTTTTAGATAAAAATCCATTAAAATGTTAGACGAAAATTCAATGTGATAATGATAATGATTTGGTTGGGATGAATGATGTTTTGCTACGTTGACTTTCTGTCCAACATTATAGTAGATTTCTACATCAAAACTTAAAAGTATTTTTTTATTTATAATTTAGCCTCTTTTCTTTTAGAGTTGAATTGTAAGATGAATATTTGAATAGATGTTTTAACTACGTTAACTTTCTGTCCAACATTATAATAGATGTCTTAACTAGTTGATTTATGTTCAGGTTGGCCTACTCTAATACCAGTCACTTAAGTCGTTAAACATATTTTTCATAAATCATTGAGTACCCGTCATTAAGTTGTTAAACATATTTTTCAAAAATCATTTAGTACCAGTCACTTAAGTCGTTAAACATATTTTTCATAAATCATTTAGTAAAGAGATGATGTGACATATTTTCCTTTCTCCTTCTTAATGGATGGCTTTGAAATGAATATAAGAATCAATAGAGAAGCTGAGAAGTTTTTTTTAACTAAGTACTGTCAAGTCGAGCATAGCTCACAGCTAACATATGTATGTGTTGATAATCAAGAGATATATGATTCGAATCACCACACTCCAATGTACTAAAAAATAAAAGAAAAAAGAAAAAAGAAAAAAAACAAACTGTGAAGTGTTTTTCTTACTCTTTTGGCCTTTGAAACTTACAAAAACGTTCAAAACAGTTTGCAATCCTTTTCTAACACGGCGTTCTAATAATTATTAGGTTAAATTATAAATTTAGTCTTTTAACTTTCAACTCAAGTTTGTGTTTGGTCTCTTAATTTTAAGTTTGTGTCTAATAAATCATTAAACTGTAAAAATATAAGTTTGTGTTTGGTCTCTTAATTTTAAGTTTGTGTCTAATAAATCATTGTAAAAATATTGAATAGATCTTTGAACTTTCAATTTTATATCTAATAGGTTCCTGACATATTCGAAATTTTAAAAAATTGATGGATCTCTTATTTAAAATTGAATTTTATGTCTAGTAGTACTTTAAAATTTCAATTTCGTGTCTAGTAGATTAGTTGAATTTTAAAAAATGTTGAATAGGCGAAAGATCTATTAAACACAAAATTTAAAAAAAAAAATTAGAGATTTATTAATTTTTGGACTCAAAATTAAAAGTGTAAAAATTTAGTACATATATTTTTAAGTTTAGGGACGTATTAGATAATTTCAAATTTAGGAATCTTAAGTTTAGGGATCGGATAGACACAAACCTATTAAGTTTCAATGATATATCATAATTAATTGTCTTTTGCTATTTTTATAATTTATGAAAATGTTCTAGACAGTTTATAAATCTTTTCATTCTCCGTCATTGTCACAGATGAAGAAATATGTGCAACGAAATAATTTTTTTATCAGTTGAATCTTTACTCGTAAATTTATAATATTATATTCTAAAATTAAATTTAAGAAGAAGAAAAAAAAAATATTGTAATTACTTTATATCCATGTGCAGCAATATTAACTTCTATATTTCTCTCACAAAAAGATATTAAAAACTCTATTACCCAATTTTTTTTAACGCCATCTGTGTTTTTTTTTTTTAGTGCCATCTCTTTTATGTGGGTTAAATTGCATTTGTAATCAAAATGCTTTAATGTCAATGCCAAATTTGTTCCAACGTCTTCTCAAAAAAAAAATAATAAATAAAATTGTCCCCACATTTATTAATAAATAATTGGACAGCAATTGGGGTGATTACAAAAGAATCTTAAGATTGTTTGGTATGTGATTTGAAATTTGTTTTATAGATTATGTTTTTAGATTATAGATTTTGTGATTCAAAATTTCAAATAGTAAAAAATTCTGGAAACAACCTTTGGTATGTTTTCAAATTTCAATGTATCCAAAATCTTAAATTTTAAATTTTAAAATAGAAAATTATATTTAAAAGGTTACAAATTTTAATAAATATAATATTTCATGTTATAAATTCAAGAGTTGGTTGCACAAATAAGAGACTCAAACTAATTCTAAATTTAGCAAACTTTAAAATGTTTTGTAAATATGGCAAAAAAATTCGTTTCCATCAGTGATAGACTTTATCATATCGCTGAGACTATTAAAATCTAGGGAAAAAATCAATTTATACCCCTAAACTTTGAGGATTGTATCAATTAAAACTCTAAACTAACAATTGTATCAATTTAAACCCTAAACTATCATAAGTGTATCAATTTACACCTTTTGTTAGATTTTATTTGAAAAAAATTAATTTAAACGGGTGGAGACTTATGATTTTAACAATTAAACCCATAAACTTTCATAAATGAATCAATTCTATGAAAGTTTAAGAGTTTAATTAATAAATTACAAGTCTCCACACATGTAAAAGCTTACATTTTTATACCAGAGGGTGTAAATTGATACACTTATGAAAGTTTAGGGTTTAAATTGATACAATTATTAGTTTAGGGTTTTAATTGATACAACCCTCAAAGTTTAGGGGTATAAACTGATTTTTTCTCTAAAATCTATAAAAAACTGAGGTGATCAGCGATAGACTTCTATCAGCCACAAGAATAGAAGTTGCCATATCCGCAATTTTTTTAAAAACATGATATATTTTTTCAATATTTAAATATGTATAAATAATATATTGAGAAATTGTAACAGATGTCAATTTAGAATAAGATAATTAAAAATATAGCATGTTTTTAAAAAATTTGCGGATATGGCAATTTCTATCGCTGATGATATCTTAGGACTGATAGAAGTCTATCGCAGATCACCTCAGCTTTTTATGGATTTTTGTATAATAGTCTATCAGTGATAATAGTCTATATTTTTTTGCCATATTTGCAAAATATTTTAAAGTTTGCTAAATTTGCAATTAGTTTGGGTCTGATTGCTATTTGTGCAACCAACCCTAATATATTTTAAATTATATGATAATTATACAAATTTATAACATAAAACAGGTTTATAAATTGATTAATAATAATTTGTATACAACCTACTATTTAGTTGGTAACTAAAATTATGGTCTATAAATATCTTATCACACATTTTTAATAATTAATTAAATTGAAATTTAATTTAAAATCTAATATAAAATATATATCTCAAAAATACAACTCTGTATTTTCATTCAATCGCTTTGTTTTTAAGTTTATGTTTTCAGCACTAAACAAACAGACCATTAACCACCCCATTAAAATCACTTAAGTAAAACACTTCAATCACAAAATTTGTTACTACTAGCTTTTAAAAATAGATTCTCATATAATCTAATGTCTTTTGTTAACCAAATTTAAAATTGTAATTTTATCCTTCAAGAAATTAAGATTGGTTTTATATACCTAATATATTTTTTTTCACAAGACCCAATTATATTTCTTTTTTACAAAAATCACTTTTGAATCTTCACTTTGGGGAATATCTCAAGTTGGCAAAATCGACCGGTGTGAGGGTTGATTCAAGAAGAATAAGACTCTGACCTCGAATTCAAAGGATCGGCCAAATCAAAAACGGTCAACAAATGACTATAAAGAAAGACTATACAAGAGAAAAGAAAAGGGTGAGAATGGTGAGCAATTCTCTCGCCATATTATAAATTATTCTCATAGTTAGATTTTCTTCCTAAAAATGATTTGATCGTCGGAATTTTGATGGTTAGTACCGCATCGGTGCAAGAGATCGCTTATTCTTTGTTTCATAAGTTATTATTCGTTCTGCCAACATATAATTTTACAGTTGACCAAATTTTAATATCAACAAATATAATAAAATAATGTTCGTGCACTAGCAAACCATCCTATGCAATTAACTATATTTATATTTTACGTTTATATATAAAATAAACTTTAGTTAAATTAAATAATATCTTGATTTATTTTTTATTTTCTATTTTTGAACAGTGAGTTTTCTCTTTAATATAAATATTTAAATTATATTTTTTTTCTAATTAAGTTTGAATTGATTTGCATATGGAAGATTAAGGTTGTTGAATAGACCCCAAAGATTTAAAAGTCGATGTCGACCAAAATATCGAGCTCTCAATTTTATGTAAATGTCGAAGAAAATATCGATAAAAGGTTGATGTCGATGGATATTTGTGGAAAGTTTTTAAAAACTATTTTTTAAAAAATATATATTTAAATTAATAAATAAAAAATTTACACTTATACGTATATTCACTAGGGTACATTTTTACTTATTATAATAGTTTATTCGCGATGGTACATTTTGTCGTTGTTTTTTTAATAGTTCATCGATTTTGTAGGGTATGATAAAAATGTCGATTCACCATTCACTTATGGATATGTGAAGATATGGATGGAAATGTCGACATATGGACGAAAACTTAATACATAAATTGATTTATTTATTTATTTATTTATTTAGATGTATTTTTTTCCAATTAAGTTTAAACAATACGGATAAAATCTGTAATTTTGATTTGGATACATAGAATAAAGGAGAAAGGGGAGTTTTATTTCCTCAAAAAAAAAAAAAAAAAAATCCAATATTATATAACGATTCTTACCGATTTGACCGAGTCAAGAAGTTGTTGAAATTAATTTTCCCTCTTACTCTCCTCTTCAAGACAACGCTACTTCCCGCTCGTGATTCTGCACTGAATTCCTGCATTTCCAGGACCAGTACTGCTCCGGAATCCATTGCTGTCCAAATTCCCTTCAGATCAATCCCTATCATGCTCGAACTCATCGGAATTCCCTGGCCGGATCTCAACCACGGCTTGTTCTACAACGATGTCGTCAAATCCTCCGACTCCGGTACTCTTTCTTTCTCTTCAACTTTCTCTCTTCGCTCAACAATTGTTTCATGATTTCTTCCTCCAGGAAACTCTTTGATCGAGTTCTATTCTTGCAAATACAAGACCTCGGCTCCATTGGAAGGGTAAGCGTACTTAATCTCTCTCTAGATTATCGGATTATCTCTTGTTTGATGTTTCTGAGGTTATAGATGATCGTTGATTAAACTTGTTTTGCTTACGTCGATTACTGTGCAGTTGGTTGCAACGAATTCGGAACGAACAGGTACGGTGGTCTTTAGTTTAGATTATTGATTACATTTGTTGAAGAGAAGAGATTGAACTGCACTGAATGCTTATTTCATAGTATTTTTTAAACAAAATCAATTTGGAAAGTGTAGATATCGATCGATGGTCAGGTTATCACAGATCCCGAAACAATTCTCAGGTTCTTCACTCTGGTCTCTGAATCTCTTGACTTTCAGATTTTATTAGTTTGTTCAAAAGTTTGCATCACAGCATTAGTTGTTTTCATGTGTTACAAAAACTGTAGGATTGGATCAGAAGTAGTCTATCGTCGACTTCCATGGAAAGAACCGGATACTCCATATTTGCTTGAGGTTCTATTTGAAGACAGTGAAATGGTAAATGCCTTGTTGTAGCTGATACATTTTCCCCCCTTGTAATCTGTGTTATTGGTTGCTTTCAATTCCCATGAAGTTGTCAAGTATCAACTGTTCTTCAGATTGCTTTAAATAAACCGTCTGGCTTGCAAGTATTACCTGCCGGTGTTTTCCAGCAACGGACAGTTTTGACGCAGCTTCAATGGTGGTCAAGGAAGCAGAGTTCCTCCATCTCAGAAGAGTTGCATCCTGTTCCTGTTCATCGCCTAGGAAGGGGGACTTCAGGTTAGGTTACATAAACCCGATGCTGGAGGAATTTATATTTATGAAGCTTTATTGTATTGTATTGTATTGTCGTTGTTGGATATCTGATTGCTTGTTTGCCTATGAGCCAATGTCGAATGAAAATTGTTGAAATGCCAATATACCATTATATGCACGAGGCAGTAGCTGTTAGTGTTGAAATGACAAATAATTGAGACTGCAATGGAATGTTGAATATGTGGAATTAGTCATGAGATTTAGGGGGCTTCTTTCAACTTTAGATGTCTCCTTTTTCCTATGTGGTCTGCGGTTGCAGTAAGAATTCTTCTAGCCCCCTAGAATTATTAAAGAGAAACACCATCAGTTCATATGCCCCACCGTTCTGATGCAGAGGAAGGTCATCAATGTTATAAAGCCTTGAGATTATTTCTGTATTTCTAGGTCATTACCTGGTCGAAATGAAGCACTATTTCCTAGATTGCTTTGGAAGTTCATATTGCCAAGAATGATAAATAATACCAAAGAATTAGTTATTACACTGCTTCTTCTACTCTTCGTTTTACAAATGTGCGTCGAAACACAATACACTAATCCTGCATTGTCCTTTTACAAGATACCATTTACCTTTTGCCCTGGACTATTGTCAACTTTTTTGCACAATGATTTTTTTCCTTCTTTTCACGATTCACTCATCAAATATTTAGGAAATGTATTTCATTTTTGTGTTTAAAATGCCTCACCTTTCACCATTATGCTTAAGTGTATTTACTCATCTTCGGACCTCAGGAATATTATTATGTGCAAAAACAAGGCTCGCTAGAACAAAGTTTGCTGCATATTTTGCTGATGGAACATTTTGCGTTGGGAGAAACAGGTTAGGCAGTATACCTTTCGTACATTTCTTGTCTTGTCTCTGCATAAGCTGAAGACTTTATTGTCACCAACCATTTCTAAGTAGCTTTCCTGGTTCATAAAATTTAATTTTTACCATGGTGTAAATTTGTGAAAAATATTATTTGCTCTTATGCTACTTGGAGTTTTATTCTTATGATACACAGAGTTACGTAATTTGGTGATAAGTTTATTATGATGCTACTTTTACTTCATTTTAGAATATAACATGAAGATTCTTCTCAAACATCTGTTAAATGCACGTGCACCAGCCAGGGTGAAGAAGGTTCTGGATCCTAAATAATAATTCAGGACCATTTGTTTTGCAACCTAGAAAGATAGATACATGTGAAATCTGTCTGGTAAACAAATAACTGGCACCACCCACCCCATGTGAGCTATTTCATTAATGTTAGTTTCATGTTTCTTTTGGTAGTAAAGAAAAACAAGAATGAATAAATAATGTAAGGAAGTGGCTGGTGATGATTACAGATAACAGGGAGAGGGGGGTAATTACTTCAGTCAAGTCCAAAAAAGAAGCTAGAGAAAGTGTATTATCATCATCTAGGCAAGTATCGAAAACTCATACATTGATAGGATGCTTTGGTGGGGAAAAAATATTTCCAAGGGAAACAAGCATTTATATAGATCCAGTTATTAAATTGATAAATTTCACCTTATCTTGTAAAACATAATAATTGATCATTTTTCGCCCTATCTGCACCTTTTCATTTTCAAAATTCTGGATGTTTTAGTTGCTAATTTTTTAACGGAAGTTGCTAGTTTTTAGCTGTTCTCTAGCAAAATATAAATCAATACTAGCAAAAATGATGTAAACATTGTAGAACATCCGAACTTATAATATCTTCTTCTTTCTTCCTTTTTTTTCCTGTCACTTCTTCTTTCTTCCTTTTTTTTCCTGGCTAAAATATGATGGTTAAATCAAATTTTGTTGTAAATTGTCTATGTTTTTATTGATATTCTTTGTTCTAGCTATGATTATTTTAAGGACTTTTTGTCTTATATCAGTGATTGATTCCAACCAAATTATTAACTTTGAGCCCTAATTCAGAAACAACGCTATGGAGGAAGGTACAAAGAGGAAAATTTCAAAAATATACCGTGCACTTGTAACTGGAATAATTCATGATGATGAGGTACATCTATTATGGCAATTCTCGTATACCTTTCTATGGTTAATTTTTTTCATTTCATCCTTGAAAATATTTTACTGTTCTAAAAACACCATTTGCTGAGTGGTGTAGCCTAAGAGGATAAAAGGAGAACTCTCTCCAAGAATCAACCAAGTATTATTTATGAATCAAAAGTTAATGAATACAAAGGAGCAATGCTCTATTTATAGAGAATTGGAAAACTAATCCTAATCCTAACAACCCAAGTAAACTAAACATAATCCTAATTAATCAAAGAAAATAATCATATTTCTAATTAACCAAGCAATTAACCCAAAATATCTAATTTAACCACGAATCCTACTCTGAGATAGTAATATTAATGCTACAATCTTACATGTTAGATGATATTTTTTGGAGATTCTATTAGCAAGGGTCATTTCTTCTTCTGAAATTACATAAAAGTGACGTTGAAAATTTGTGAATATAGTTGACAATTTTAATTTGCTGCAAATGGTTGCGGCACTTTTTTATCTGAGTTAGGCTGCAGAATAATTGGAGGTTTGGCCGATAAGTGGTCGTTACATGACATCACTGTAGGCCGAAAGCTAGTTATGTTTCCTGTCAAAAATACTTTTTTGGTTAATTGCATTATATATGATTAAGAGTGTTTTTCTGTATAGGTGAGCATTGACCAGCCAATCGGAAGGATGCAGTATCCAGGGGTTGCTCAGGGCCTGTATGTTGCTACTTCCTCAGGTTTTTGGTTGCATCTTATAAGCTGATTCAACAAATTTCATTTTTTTCTTGAGAAGAGTGTTACTATCATAAAAATGTACAAGATAAGGAAAGCATAAGTCTCCAAGTTTTTGGCTAAGAAAGAGGAGTGTCAAAATTCAGGGAATTCTTGATAAATTTTAGATGGCCAAAGATTATTCTACTGTTCATGTTTATTTTTATCGTCTATCTGACTGTTGCTTCAATAGTTACTATCTTCAACACGCAACCATGTTTACTTTTTTGAATTAATAACTTGAGCAGGGAAACCAGCTTACAGTAAAGTCAATGTTCTTGAGAGAGACGAACAAGGCAAACACACTTTGATCCAGGTATCTCATGTTGTTGGAAGGACTTCATGACTTCACTTCTCCGTACCTATAAACTTTTATATGTATTCAAAGTATACCTTTTGCTAACACTCACACGTGTGTAATGTGAAACACCTTTGACTCATCTCCTGACCATTAATTATCACTATCAGAACTCCTCTGTTAGGCTGATATCCCTCCGGCTCCCTCCCTCAAACCCACCCTAAAATGCACCTATACTATACATACCCGTCGTTTCTTGATCAAGTATTTTTTTATTTTTTAATATCTGTGAGTGTCTGAGTCAGTTTGCAGCTGGTCTAATAGTGAAAATCTTCTGGAGAAGGAGAGTGAATCGTGCAATGCACCACAGTACAAAGGGTTTAAATTATGTGGTATATTTTACAGGTAGAAATTCAATCTGGACGACCCCACCAAATCCGCATCCATCTTTCTTCAATAGGACATCCTCTTTTGGGTAATGTTTTTTTTTTTTTTTATATGCACGAGTGTCCGATCAAGCTTTCTTCAAAATTAATTAATTCTTTTAACCGTTAGTTGACTTGCATCTTTGTGAGTTCTCAATTTCATTATGAGAGTGCTGAAAATGTTTTGCTAAAGATTTTGTTTTCATTTTATGTCCTGGTAGGTGATCCTCTCTATGTTGCTGGCGGGCAACCGAACTGCCTTCATTCTGATTTAGTAGATCAGAGTTTTGCAGAAGACGGGTATGAATTTGGTGTTTCAATAAATAAAAATTCCCGTTTTTTCTGTTCTGGTCAGCAGAAAACTTTTAGTAATTCTGCAAAGATCATTGTATTTTTTAGGGAGAAAAAAATATATTTATACCCCTAAACTTTGGGGTTTTATCAATTAAAACCCTAAACTAATAATTGATTATAAATTGATGGGAAGATATAAATTAAGAACCAGATAAAAACATTGAAATGTTGACTAATTTGGAGTGAAATGTTTGGAATGGTATGCATACAGAAAGATCTGTTGGGTTGAAATAGAATATTACGCCTTGAGGATTCTGTGAATTTGATTTGTATTTTTTGTTCCAATGAAGTCATTTTATATTCTGTCCAGAGGTTACCAAAGGCCTATGAAACCTGTGCCTGGAGATTGTGGCTACCACTTGCACGCACATCAACTTGTCCTTCATCACCCACGAACCAATGAGGTAAGCTTTGGATTTAGTAAATAGCATATTTGACATACTTCCATTCGCTTATTGAGATATTTCTGTCGCTTAGAAAAAATAGCGAGACATAATTTTTTTATAAAACAATGTCAAGTAGTCGTTACAGTAGGCTAGACCTCAGGAAAATTTATAGTACTACGATGATAGGGAAATTTTCCCTACCTCCCCCATTGAGTAGTTGCTATGTGGCCATTCAAATTTTCTCCAAAATGTGAAATCTAGTATTATTTTTTTTTTTGTAAACATATTTTAATTAATGCAAGGATTGAACTCATGACCTTTTAATCAGGGGCACAACCTTATGTCAATTGAACTATGCTCGGTTTGGCGTAATCTAGTATTATTGGAGTACCATACTCTTTTTTGTTCGCACAATGTTTTTTGTCTTTTTAAATATATTTTGAAAAGATGTTTATATGACAAAGGAGTATTGATGCTCCTGTGGTAGCCTGATTTTTTTCCTGTCATGTCTTGCTTGATTTGTGAAGTTTTTCTCTACATTTAATTTTGATGCGCAGTAGCTTTTACTTTAGTTGGTGCTAAAAGAGTTGTCCTCTTATTGGTTGAAGGTTATCAAAATCGTTGCCCCGCTTCCGCCGTTCCTCCGGAGACGTGGAGTGGATGAATAGATGAGGCATAGCATGGATACCAAAATGATGATTTGTTCTTCTTTCCCTTTTACACTTAATTTGTCTTCCGATCTTAACTTCATATTATGCATGCTGCCATGCCACTCTCTACTTCATATCCACCGGAGGTAATGCCCATAGAAGGGTCCTTCAATTTATTTCAATCAGCTCCCAAAACTTAGGTTTACTTCCTTAAATAACTAGGGATGTTAAATGGATTAAAAATAGTCAGTAAGTGAATAGTAAAATATTATTGAAGTACGTAGATTGAATTACTGCCCAATTTCAAAACTACACTCCGTGGGCCGACAAATCTGTAGCTCAGGTGACTCACAGCCTCCCTCTCGCCCAACATCTTGTGTCCTGGTTCTCTTATTTCCCATATTTTTCGTAGGTAAATCCCGACCAGAATCGGATCAGAGACTTTTTACTAGGATTGGAACAAAGCCCAGAGGATCGAGGATTGAAGAGTCTAGAATCGTGGGTAGGAGGAAAATAAATGAAAACTTAATAACAAAAACTACCTTTCCATTTTTTTAATTTAAAAGATAGGTTTTCAGAAATAGATTAATAGTTCGAACGGTTCTTTTGATTAACCATTCAATAATGACTGTTGTTTGAAGAAAGTTTTCATATCTTCTGACGAGATGGCTTCCTTTATCTGCTCATAAACCTGCTAACTCGACATGTTAGAAAATAACGAAAAATAATTTGGAAGCATTGCCTAATTTTTTTTTCCTTCCTACAAAGACGGCAATAAGAACCGTCAAATTCTGCTATCATTCATTGACATTCAACGAAACTATGATACATGGGGGAGTGCAGCAAAAGAAACCCATTTGCTACTGAGGGCCTCTGTTGAAAGGCTCTCTAAAACATTTATCTACTACCAACCTAATTCTCTCTTCTATCAGTCAGCCACCATCCTCCTCAGCCTCGGCCTCCTTATTGCAATGCAATTTTGTATCTGATGCATCATCATCCTCCTTACAAATCTCTCCTACAATAATTCCTCCAACTACCTCATCCTCCTCCTTACTACAATTTACCTCCGAGATCTTGGAATCGCCATTCGGTTTCTGCTCATTGCAAATAGGCTGCTGCTGCTGAATCGGGGAGGTGGATTTCGAGAAACGGTTGAATGTAGGATATCTAGACAATAAAGTAGTGGAATCGGGCAGTGATGTAAGCCCGGTGTGTATTCTGTTTCCATCCCAAATTCCGTAACTTCTTGAGGGACCATCCTCCTGGCCTGGGGAGTTGTTACGATCGAACTTGGCAGTAGTCAAATTTTCGTGGCTATTTACTTTCAACCTACGCTTTAACTTGTGGTGAAGCTGGGTCTGGTTTCCATTCTCACTGGAATCAGATTTTGAATTCGGCACAGATGTGGAATGGGTAAGAATCTGACCAAATAGTTTTACGTCCCCATTTCTAGATGATCGTTCAGAATCAGAAAAACTGCGGGAATGTACTCTGACATGATGACGACCTTGTTCAAAGCTGTCTGGTGTGCGGGAGTGGGCTTTTTCACCTTGATAATCAATGCCAGTATCCACATTTCCCCTCTTGGTTTTGACGTCTGAACCATTTCCAACTGATGCTGCAACCGGAGCAGAAACGCCTTGCTCCTTTGCTGTTTCATCGGATACGACTGCAGGTTGTTGATTATGTAACAAACGATTCTTATCATTGGCAGAATTCACAGACTGGCAGTCGTCATCGAATGCTGAATGAAGGTCATCCTTCCTATTGCACGCATCATCAGACAAGGGAGCATCCAAAGCAGCATTACTATGAAGAGTCTTTGAGGATGGATTGCTCTGTTTGACTTCCTGATGGGTAGACTGCAAATTCATACTCGCCACAGACTTCGATAAGTCATCACAACAAGGAAAGGCGACTTCTTTGGTATCTACACCTGCTTCACCATCACCTCCACCTCCGCCACCGTTAACATTTGTAGAACATATCAAATCCAAGCCAAGGCACTTCCGTGCTTTGCTAAAGAAGACCTTGCACTGGTCCGTCGATTTTGATCCTACATGTGTTGAGATCATTGAGAAATTCTTTCCATAAACTGTCACTGCTTCTATGAAAAGAGACTTCTCCCCATCTGTCCAATAAGAAGGATCCAGTTCTCCACAACTCTCGTCTGAACAAATCTCATCATCAACATACTGTGGAACATTGGCTGTCATACGCCGTCTTAATACGGTTGTAGCACCCTTTTTGCACTTCAAATCCTGATGAGAATCGTCTCTTCGGTCGAAATTACTAGTGACACATGAACCCATGGCTTCTGAAGACAGGGAACCACATATACCAGCTAAAACATCAGCAGCAGCCTTTTCTCTTTCATTTCCAAAAATTTGAAAAGTTTTGGCCCTTTCTGATAGATTATCATCGAATTGAGTTGTTTGATATGCAGATCTTCCACCCGACCTGCTGCTAGAATACTTATGAGCACGAGCCGTCATCACTGATGCAGCACCCAACATGTCAAGGGAAGTGACATTTGTTTCTGGATTCCATTTCTTCCCTGTTGTTATCAAATAGTTACTAGTGGAGGACTTGGCTTTCTTTCCAAACTCCAGCTTCTTTGTTCTCTCAAAGCAATCGGATTTGTGATTTTTGTAGTAGAACTCAATACAGTCTGCTGTTGTCTTATGATCAAGAAAGGATGCAATTTTCCCGAAATCTTTCCCAAAACATTCCAACTTCTCCATGAAAACATCTTTCTCTTCGGAGGTCCATGGGTTAATCATCGTCCTTTCCTTCTCAACCGCGCATGGGTCCTCAACTAATCCGTTATTAGATATGAACCTCGAGGCCATCTTATCCTTCTGGTCCAAAATTAGTGCGGGCATCTTCAATGTCCTCCGGTACTGCTTATTCTGGGGATTAGAAAGCTGCTTGGTCACGTGCTTAAGAATCTCCGTGTTAGAATCGTGGTTCAGATTTCCTGCTGCAAGGCCAGTTTTAAAATTCAAAATGATAATATCAATTGTATCACATTAGGAGATTCTCCAAAGATGTACGCCCCCTGATTTGAAGAGGAAAAAAATTTACATGAAGGCAAACTAAAGATGTAAATGAAAGGGTGAAAATCCACTAACTATTATGAATAGCACAAGTGGGCATTGAAAACAACAGAGTTAGTACAGAGAGTAACATTTCTGCTGAAATGAAATATCAAAGATAACAAAGCTCAGATATGAAAGAAATATATTGCAAAACATCGACAGCAACCTTACATTAAAACATGCTCTACAAGATCGCATGCTTGGAGCATACCAATTTGATCAATCAACTTCATAGCATACACATACACCATCATATAACTGATACGTCAGACGTTCGATTAATAAAGACATACATAAAATTCAAAGTGCAATTATGTCTTTATTCAAGAACACCATACTCAACATACACTGAAAGTATGATGGAAGCATCACCTGAACCAAGTGCAATTATATGCCAAAAGCCCCACTTCTCTCAAACTACTCCAATCTTTACCGCTTCAATTATTCAAAATTTGCATATTATACATTTGCACCACATAATCTATTTCTGAATCGCTCACTTAATCTATTTATTTCTAAAACTAGCTTGAAAAGGACAATTGATTCACATGTAAAATAAGCAAAGAGTTGTTACCTACAATGAGGCTTCAGATGAAAGACGTGATATTTCTAGAAATAAAACAGTTAAGCACACAACTAATATTAGAAGACCATAGTACAATATAGACCCCCACATGCAATTCCTCAACTTATTTAACAACGCAAGCCTTTTCAGAGAACCTCAGACAATAAACTTAACTGAGTATATTGAGTTCAGCGCATTGCCAAAACTAGAATATGAGAACCAATGCGGACGACAGTCAACACTAAGATCAATCAGGTGGAAGAGATTTCACCCAAGCACTTCATATAGGGTTCAATATGTGTGGTAGAGACACCAAAATTAACACGGATATGAATTTATGTGCGAAAACACCAGTTAAATTTCAGATATTATGCAAACTGATACCACTACTGAGAAAAGTTAAGAGGACCAAATAGTACAAAAATGGAAAACTGGAAGCAAGTTAATAGAGCAAAAACCTGCTTAAAATATTCTTGAACTGAACATAAGGACATATAGATTAGATGTTTCCTTACCAGGTGAAGGCATACGGAATCGGATGGAAGATCGGTTCTTCTGATAACCACTGTAACTTGTCCACAAACTCAACTGATATTTTTTCTGAGATTTTGCACGTAACTTCCTTACAGGAGGCACATGCAAACTCTCCTTCCACAAGGACTGGTGGGCTCTAAACTTAAGGGTAATTACCCTCTCCTTAAATCTTAATAGCTGCTTTCTCTTTGCAAATCTCTCTTTCATTGAACATTGATTCTGTGAGCAGGAGACATTCGTGCTCCAAATATCCATCTTGTGTTCATTGGCAGGCAACAGCCTGGTTAAAGCTTCAGAAGCTTTACATGCAGACTCTTTATTCGATGCCAGAATTAAATCGAACGCACTATCTCTCCCGTCAACATATTCATACATATCACTAGAAATGGGCTCTAATGTAACACCTTCACTCTTTATAAGTTTGCTATTGTCAACCAAGGCCACAACATTATCTTCGACACTGCAACCAGAAATTGTTAGCTTCTCTCCCACGATGACAGATTCCTTCGCATCCAACCTCCCGTACCTATCCTTTTCATTAACATCAGCATGCACTTCTTCCGAGTCACTTGTAGCATGTGCCATTGTTTTTGAAAAAGTCTTCGCGGAAGTATCAACTGGAAGGGTAGCAGCTGGAGGGATCATATTAGTGACATCATTGTGCTCTTCAGAGTACTTATCTCCCACCAGCAAAGAGCTGGATGCTAAGGGGAAAGAAAAGTAACTCTTACTCTCAGATCTCAACCCCTTCAGCTCATTTTCAAGTAAATCAATTTCCGTCTCGGTTGTCTCCAACACTTTAGAAATTTCATTTTTATATGTAAGCAACTTACTCAAGGCAGTGGAACTCATAAAACTGGAATCCACTGAAACCGAATCATTAGATTGCAGCAGTTGAATGAGTGGAGAGCCCAAATTAGCTGTCGAAAAACTATCCAACTTCTCTACATTAGAGGACGTTCCCTCGTACTGATTCTGAGAACCAGAACCAGGTGAACCATGTATTTTTTCATAAGAACCAGGTGAACCATGTATTTTTTTATAAGAACCAGGAGAACCATCTAAGTTACTGACATCATTATCACTTGATGCCTTACCAGATGATTTTTCATCCCCACCTGCACAGTTAAACACAGATGTAGAAGTTTGATTTCAGTAAAATGCGACACATTTCACTTGATAGCAAGAAAGACAACAGACTGTAGTGATCGCAACATGGCAGTATTTAAAAGCACCAAAATTTTCTAACTGAAATCCTTTTCTCCAAGATACCTTAGCAACACAAGGACACAAATTAGCCCGGACAAGTATCATTCTGGTTTTCTTACACTCCGCAACTAGAACACGGAGTTGTGAAAAAGCAAGCTATTAAAAAAGGAAACACCTATAGGACAATCATTAAAAGGAAATGCCAACCATCAAATCACTGTTGGCCTGTCTTGTGATCTTGTCTTCAGTTCAAGTATTTTTCCCTCTCTCTCTATTATATATATCATGGAAAACCTCCTACTTCTGATATGCCTATTTCTACTCTCTGTCTCTCTTATTAATCATCCTTTTTTGTATAAATAAAGATGAACAACCCATACAACAATAATCAGAAGGAATTTTTATTTTCTGAAAAGCCTCACTCCTGATTCTTATCTATCTTCGAACATGCCTATTTCTATTTCCTCTTTTATTAATTTGTCCTTCAAGTTTGTTAGCATTTTCTTCCTCGTTTATTCCCCACCACTACGAGAAAATTTTAGTCTTCTTTCTCTCCTAACATAACCCTTCTTAGTCATTCTCCTGTTTTCACAAAATGAGAACTTTGTGAACCCTCTTCTCCTTTTTTATCCTAATAGTGCTATAAATGTCTTACTTATCTCCCTCTCAAAGTCGTTCTCCCTTCCTCACTAATCTTAGTTTTTATTTATAGTTTTCAAAGTCGTTCTCCCTTCCTCACTAATCTTAGTTTTTATTTATAGTTTTTACAAGTACTGGTACTTGAAGTTGACATAAATGCAATCATGATTTCTTACACTGGTGACCATAATTTTTCCTAAAATTCCGAACTTCACATGACAATGGAAATATTTAAAGCATATAGCCATTTTGAGAATTTCTTATGTAATTTTTGTTCTAGCTTGGCTGAATTTCTGACTGAGACTATTTTATATTTTATGTAAATACATTAAATACTCATCAGTTTCTTCTTCCAATACTGCAACCAGTTGAATGTGTGAAAAACTGAGATATTATCACTTGATAAATACCAAATGAAGTGAAAAATTCCCCACAATAAAAAACACAAAAGAGCTCCGGTGTACCTGGAGAGGAACCACAAATGACAGAAGAAGGGGTCGCAGGTGAGGTACAGTCAGAAAATCCTGAACCTCTAGGGCCTTTTTCAATCAAGCTGGAATTCAGAGAATGGGTATATTCTGCATTAACATTTGTAAAGGCAGTATCATCAGGAACTTCAACTTTCTTTTTCTCATACTTGGCAAGTCCCTCACCCCATCCTAGCCGGGGCTTCTTCCGGACAGATGCATCATCACATGGCAGAGAAGACATTGCACACTCGGCAGGATCAGCTGAAGGAGACAGATTTTGTGATGCATTTTTCAACACTGTCTCAGACTTTGTCTCATTAGAATCTAAAGCATCAATGCTCTTTGTGCTACTGGAATGGCCCGAGGTTGAAGTGCGTGAAGATAAACCACCAGAACGTGTCCATTTAAGAGGCTTCCACCCTGAGGAACTCACTGAGTACTCCCGATCACGTCTCTGGTTTGGGCCTAATCCATTGACATCATCAATCTTATCATGCTGGCCTTTTACCTTATCTCTTGGGTTTGCAAAGTCAGAATGAGAATGAGAGGGATATATCAGCATATCATGAACTGACCTCTGATCATAATTTAGATCATGCTGCAGCCTACCACCATTGTTCGTAGACCCATTACTAGTTGCCCAGGAATGACCTTTCCAATCTCTTTGACTAAAAGATCTGTTTTCCCTACCATTCCTAGAATACTTCCCATCACCATGTGAAACAGATGGCCGGCTACTGACATTTTCCAGCATCTTGTTACTGAACGACACGGAAGGCCCATATCCATGACCATATTCATCAGAGAACACATGCCAGCCACTCTGCCTACCATGACCTTCAGAAATATTTCAAAAAGGAAAAAGCAAATGCAAAAGAAAACACAATCAATACAAGCAGTGGACGCCTCTAACATAGGGCAAAAGGTTAAACAAAATAATCTGAACAATTTCTGAAACCAAACTTAGATTTCTAGTTGAGATCAATACAGGCGATAAACCTCGGATCTAAGCATCAATATTGACTATTATATGATAAATACTTTATAAATCCTGATAATAATATGATAAATCCTCCGTCCACTAGATCTATCAGGAAGAAACGATCCAGAATTCAATAAACGAACCAGAAGGCAGACCTCTCTTTGGTTTCAATGAAGCAAAATAAGAACAGCATATAATCGTAACAACGAGAGTCTCCATAAAGAGCCCAACAGAGAAAGAGATGTAGATATCTCGAAACTTTGAAACCTAAAAGACTCAAATGGAAATCAAAAAGGAAACCTGGGACTGTATAGCTCACCTGGCGGTCTGCGAAAATCGCCTGATCCCCACCTACTAAACTCACGGGATCCATGACTGGACGAGTCTCTCCATCTAGGTACAGGTCCGAGGAACTCTGACCTCTCGTGTTTCCTCTCCTTCAAGAAGTCCTTCCGATCCCAGGGCAAAGGTTCAGGCGGCATGAAAATGAGGCCAATAGCATGGGCACTCTCAAAGGAACAACCGTCTTCAACGCACAACACAAGGAGCGCGCCGAATAGCACCGCCGGAAATATATTCAACTACTTTGGCAACCATATCAAATAAGAACTTCTTCACATTAAAGATCCTAAACTAAATCCTGCCAAGGCAAACGCCAAAAAGAAGAAAGAAAAAAACAAAATCAATCAACTCAAGAAATCGATCGCTTCTGCCTCGTCTCACTGGACGCCGATATGTGGCAGCCACAACGAGCCACACATATGATAACTCCGGACCAAATCTCGAACAGAAACCACCAAAACGATGAAGAAAAACAGAATCAAAACCAATAGAAGCGTACGTGATATATTAGAGACTGAAACGGCTGAATTCGAAGGGTTTGGAATCAGATTGAACCGACAATGCCGATTGAAAAGCTCTCCGCCATCACATGCAAAACCTCAATCTCACTCCGACGAGTTCGCAATCTCTCCGCCCTTCGCATCTCTCTCTCTCTCTCTCTCTCTCTCTTGGCTGGCTGAAATTTTCGCCTCCGGGAGCCAGAAAGTGAGAAATTGAGCCGATAAGGGACAAAAGAGAACCCTGACAGAGAAGAGAAAGGGGGGAGATTGGTTCTCCGGATCTCAACGCTACTCTTAACCTTATTCAATTATTTCTTTTCGCGTCCGCTAATTTTCATTTTTCTTTTTTTTTTACTTCCGGTCCTTTCTTTGTGTTTTTTCTCTTCATTATTAATATTTCTAAAGTTTCGCCTGCATTCAGAGCATAATTACGGAACTGGCCCCATTTGCTTTTTTTAATGAAATTACTAAACTGCCCTTGTTGAGACTTCCGTGGTGGTGAGGTGTCGCTCGCTCTAGTGAATTAGAATATCTGCTTTCCGTCGTCGTTTTAAGCCACGTCACTGTCTATTTTCAAATTTTATACAAAATTATGTTCATTTAATTTTCTCCCTTGAATTGTGGCCAATCTAAATTGGTGCCTTGATTTTCAAAGATAACAATCCGTTTTTTTCTTTTTCCCTTTTTTCTTTTTTATAAAATATATCAATCAGTTTGAATTTGTAATTTCGAGAGATTTGTTGGTTTCAATTTTATAAAGTTTCTTATTCTTTATGTAATGGGAAGGAATTCAACAGTAAAAATATATATTGATATTAAATCTTAAACCATAAGTCAAACGAGTATGACTCAGTCTGACATACGTATGCGTTGATGACCAAAAAGTCTGTGATTCCAATTCCTCCACCCCCAATATATTAAAAAAGAAAAAAAAATCGAAACCTAAATAATAACAAAACAAATTACAATATAAGAGATGGAACATCCACGCTTAAGAGCAAGGATTGAACTCATAACCTCATAGTCACGGGCACAACCTTATGCCAATTGAGCTATGTTCAGTTTGACTATATTCGTGAGTTTTGAAAAATGTTAGACAAATAACATGTTACACATTTTTAAAGCTTTAGGACAAACAATTTTTAAAGTTGAGAAATTAAATAAATAAATAAAAATTATAAGTAAAAGCACTAAACTTATAATTGAACTAAAATTTTAGCAACCTTTGTTTAAAAAACCGAAGCGGACCTCAAACTTCTTGTTTAAGCTACAAATGTTAATCAAATGTCAGGTAATTTTACATCATATGTCAACAAGTGACCCAAAAAAAAAAAAAAAAAAAAAAAAGTCAAAAGTCAAATTTAACCCTAAACTTGTCATGTATCAATCTTAATCCTAAATTTATAATTTCATAAATATAAACTTCAAGAGTATATCAATTTGTATCATCTATTAATTTTCCGTTTTACAATTAGAAATGTTTCTCACACATGTTCAAAGACACGCATTGATCTATGATAAGTACATATTTATTATTTAAAAAAAATACAAAAATACTTATTTCTGACACATTTCTAAAATCAAGTTATATCATCTGTTAATTGAAGGTGCGACGACCATATCGATTTTGCCAACTTCGGTGGTGATGAGTTTGAGTTTGGCTAAAATGCGGGTGAGAACATATATGACGATGATGGACAGAGCGTCACTCATAAATACAGTGAACTGGTTGTAGTCGATCTTGTCAGTCACGTCGACGGTCTTATGGAGAATGAAGGCGACATCAATATCAGAGAGGAAGAGGCATACATTCTGATGGGGGCAATTTCGATTTGCGTCAGTTGCGGCGGATGGAGGACAAATCGAGTTCGAGGCCGACGAGAAATAAAAAGAACAATAAACCAGTATTGAAGACCAATTCAATAATGGAAGTACTCCATTGAAGAACAATTTGGTGCAAGTAAGCTTTGTTTCTACCGAAAATCGATGGACCGAATTGAGTCATACTCTGATGAAATAAAAAAAACAACAAAATAAAAAATAATAAAAAGTGAAAAAACATTTTGGCGAACCTACTATAATCTTCTTATGCAACTTAAAAAAAAATATACATGTGACTTTGAGAATGTGTGAGAAATTTTTCTAATGTGGATTAAATCAGAAACTTAACCGATAGTGTAAATTGATACACTTTTGAGGTTTAAATTGATGAATTGAAAGTTTTATGATTAAAATTGATACATTCTGCCAAGTTTGAGGTTTAAATTGATGAGATTGAAAATCTAAGGTTAAATTGATACATCATTTCATGTTTATGATAAAAATATATATATTTTGTAGGGTCAAACGGTTGTCTCGTGAAATTAGTTGTCCGAACACTCACGCATATATAAAAATAAATAAATAAATAAAATAAGAGATGAATGCATTGTCAAACCAATTGACATAAGATTTTGCTTTTAAGTAAGATGCACATTAACTAAAAAAAAATGAATGCATTACTTGTTTATTTCAATGAATGTTCAAGTTTGACAATTTTACTAACCCAAAAAAAACATACAAAAGCTAGACTGAATGAAAGTGTTTATTTTCTCTAAAAAAAAAAAGAAAAAAAAATAATAATAATAATAGTTTAACGATGAAATTTGTCACACAAAATGTTATTCAACATAAGCATAACACTATACTATGATCTTATTTATAAACCATCTTATTCATCATAATAAATAAAGAATATAGAAAAGACAAAATGAATAATGTAACAAAACGAAGAGAACGGAAGTGTGGAAACGAGAGAGAAATTACACGAAGGAAAGAATTGCACAAATGAATTCGATGATTTGAATTGAAAACATTACAAGCTTTTATAGCTAATTAAATAGTAAACCACTACTCCATTAATTATCCCACTAACCTTAAAATTTTCTATAACCATCCCATTATGCCACTAAGCCACATTCCTAAATACATGCTAGAATCATCCAACTATGCCACTTCCCTACATTGAATATTGACCTCATCTTAATTTTAAATAAGTAAAAAATAAAATGTTGCACTAATTTTTAACACTCCCCCTTAGTGCAAACATACGATCAACAACACCGAGTGCAGTCCTGAATTCTTCAAACTTGGATTTACCAAGCGCCTTGATTGGTAAATATATCAGCAACTTCAAGGATGGTTCCATAGGAGTAGTAATTGACTTTGACTCCTTCATGTCAAACCGAGTTAACAAAGTATTTGCATACGAGACAAAGTATCCACCTGACTTTTCAACCTTCAAGCCAAGAAAACGTCTCGCTTCACCCAAACTCTTCACTTCAAAACGAATAGACGAACCATCTCGAAAAACAGATTTTTCTCTTGTATTTGGATCCATACATCTCCATCTTTTTCTGTGAGTACCATATCCCACAAAAATACAACGCCTAGCCTTTGAAACATGAGCATAACAAATTGACCCAAAAACTCGAAGATAACTCACATTGGGTTTACGAATTATGACGTGACAAGCTGACTGAATAGTTGCTGCCCAAAGCTTCTTTGGAAGATTCTTTGCATGCAGCCAAGACAAGCACATAGATGTAAGGCGTTGAATGCTATGCTCTTTGCAAAATGTCTGAAATTGATCGGACATATATTCTCCCCCATTATCTGTGCGAAAACACTTTATCGACAGCATAAATTCCTTTTCCACTAGCTCCTTGAATTGGATAAACTTAGAGAAAGTCTCACTTTTAGCCTCCAAAAAATACACCCAAGTGAACCGAGTAAAATCGTCCACTATAACCATAACATAACGACAACCAGAATAACTGGGTATTTTCGTCGGCCCCATCAAATCTGAATGGACTAACTGCAATGCAATAGTAGCTTTGTTATTTGAATTTGGGAAAGGGAGACGATGAGATTTCCCAAATTGACAACCAGGACAAACCACATCATGATGAATTTCTTTAAAGATGGGAATACCATCAATAAGTTTCTTCATAGAAATTCTTTGCAACAATTGATAACCAACATGACCCAACCGAGCATGCCAAAGTGTTGCACTATCATTCTGACATGTCTTTTCAACATATGCATCAGTTGCAGACAAAACATAGAGGGAATCTTTCCTCTTTCCAGTAAACAAAACATCACCATCAAATTGTTTAATATTAGAAACAATTTTCACATCATCTGGACCAAAGAGAACATACCTCCCAGAGTCGGCAATCTGAGAGACCGAAACCAGATTCTTCTTTAAACCTGGAACATGATAAACATCTTCAAGAGAAATATCACCAACATTTGATGCACCATCTTTAACGTTAACTTGCCCCTCTTGAACAACAGGATGTATGGAATTATCAGCCGTCGCAATGACTCTTCTTCCTTGATGGATACGTACATCAGAGAGAAGAGAAACATTTCCAGTTGAATGATGAGAACAACCAGAATCAACAATCCAATCCTCATTATAATCTATAAAAGCATTAGCATGCAAATTATTGGGTTGATCAATAACTTCAATTGATAAGCATTGTTCCCAAGTAACTTGTTCAAGTTTGTTACTTTCCTGTACAACATTTGCTTCTGCTTCTTTGAGAATCACCCGACAATTTTGTCTAATATGGCCGAATTTTCCACAACGTTGACACACCACCTTTATCCAACAATCACGTTTGATGTGTCCCGGTTTGCCGCACCTAAAACATCCTTTTGAAGTGCCTTTGGACTGCCTTTCAATTTTGGAATCATTGCCGTCATTTGAATAAAGCTTTGAAGAAGAATGAACTCTTCTCTTGTCTTTTGCATAATTAACAGCCTCCACCTCCGAGTGAGTTTCCTTGTAGTTGCTAAACATTTGTTTCATCAATGCTTCCTGATTTGAAAGCAAATTTTCCAACTCAATGATAGAAGGTTGATTTACCCAACCTTGTATCGATGAAATAAATGGCATAAACTCCTTCCGCAGTCCACGAATAAGATAGCGACGCACACGAGCATCACTAATAGGATCATCCTTATCTAGTTCTGAAATTTCAGAACATAAAGTTTTAATTTTCAGAAAATATTCTGAAACCGGCAAATTACCTTGAGTCCTTCCAGCAAGTTCGTTCTCCAAATATTGCAACCTCGTCGTGTTCTTTTGAGTGAACAACCTTTCAACTGTGTCCCACACTTTCTTTGGACAACTTACATCACGAACATGCTCAATGTACTCTTTGCCAATGGAAGTCCGCAAAGCAAATAAAGCTTTGCCACACTTGACCTTCCACTTTCTTCGTGCCTCAGCATTCTCCAGAGTATCTTCTGGAATTTCTGCATCATCACCGGAAACAAGATCCCAAAGATCTTGCCCTTGTAGAAAAGCTTCCATACATAGCTTCCAATAGCTATAATTATCACCGACAAGCTTGTCTACACAAACACCGTTTCCACCGTTCATCTTCAACGAGTATTTAAACTCAAACACAAAACAAAGAACCTTGAAGCTCTGATACCATGTAACAAAACGAAGAGAACGGAAGTGTGGAAACGAGAGAGAAATTACACGAAGGAAAGAATTGCACAAATGAATTCGATGATTTGAATTGAAAACATTACAAGCTTTTATAGCTAATTAAATAGTAAACCACTACTCCATTAATTATCCCACTAACCTTAAAATTTTCTATAACCATCCCATTATGCCACTAAGCCACATTCCTAAATACATGCTAGAATCATCCAACTATGCCACTTCCCTACATTGAATATTGACCTCATCTTAATTTTAAATAAGTAAAAAATAAAATGTTGCACTAATTTTTAACAAATAATTTATGATTTGATATATTAATCATATTTGCGCAACACGATTAATTAAAAACGTGCATAAAAAAAGCCGATATGTGATTTTAAAAAAAAACATACAATTATGTCGGTCCTCCGCCTCTCCTTCTTGTGGAGTCTGACGCCCTTGAAGTGATCAGACTCTTGAACAAGAAAGATGAAGATCTAACAGAGATTAAGAATCTCGCTGACGATGTTGAGAAGTTGGCGAGCAGTTGAGAGACAATTTCGTTCTCTTTTTGTCTTCGGTCGAGTAACGTTGTTGCTCATTGTCTTGTCAGTGGTCTTTGATTTGAATTGTAATTTTGTAAATTACTCTTCTAATTCAAAAGATGAGAGTGGCGGTTGGGATTCTATTTTCTCCGATCGGCTGATTGGTGTACTGAGGGATGATGGTTGTTCTTCTGAGGGCTCCCTTTAATGAAATATTCTTTTAAAAAAAAAAAAAACATACAAAAGCTAGATCGATTGGAATAGAAGTAGAACTATAGAAGCATCGAACGGCACGTGCGAAGTCAAAGCAACATCTAATGACGTGTATGCCACGCTCTATCAAATGTCAAGTTGGGCGCGTGAAAGAGCCGTCGCAGAATCTTTCCCGGCATCTTCATTATCTGTCGGCGATATCCGGTTCTCCTGACCCAGCAGCAAGTGCTAGAACCATAAGCTGCCACGTGTCCTGATGATATTTAAACTGAACTGACGATCTTACCCCTAGGGCTTCGTCTTTGAGATGTGGATTTGACTGTAATTTCACTGTGGATGAATGGGGACTGCGTCACTGCGATGGACGTTCCCTATTTAACGTAAAATTTAATGGAATTTATGCGATTTTATTACTTTTTATTTTATTCATAAGGTAACTTAATATATATATATATATATATATATTTTTGGAAAAGTAAATTAATACTGCGGAAACCTCAAGTCATTATAAATGCGGCACCGGTGGATTTGGAGCTTCCTTTTAAATGCTCGCGTCTAGGGGTAGGGTTAAAGTTGGAATGTAAAATACCAATTGACCTAATTGTTTTGTTTTATTATTATTTTTTAATTTTAATACGAGAAAGTTGTGGTGTGGTTTGAATATTTAAACTTGGGCCGAATTTGATTCAATATAAAAATAAACTACAAGTATAACTCAACTAATATATATATATAATTCCTCATCCTCACGTCTTGTCAAAGAAACAAAACTCGTTAAGACCTAGTTTTATATTTGACAACTTTAAGCATAGTACCAATCGAATTATGTGAACTAAAAAAAAAAAAAAAATAAACGAATTATGTTTATATTTGAAAATCAACATATATCAACTATCGCTAAGCTATATTTATTTAATTTGAACCTTCGATCAAACTATGCTTATCGTTGAAAATCAACATATGTCGATTATCATTGAGTTATATTCTAATTTTTTTTATATTTTATACTATTAAGATTTACTTTAGGTGGCCAAAGTGAGCATGACTCAGCTGACATATGTATGTGTTCACGACCAAGAGGTTTGTGGTTTGAATCTCTCACTCAATGTATTAAAAGAAAAAAAAAATACTTTAGGTGTTTTGAATATTTATAAGTGGTCAATTCTACTATATTCTAAGTAGTTAAATTGGGTAAAATGTGATTTGTAAGGTCGTTTTAATAATCATTTGATTTTTTAAAATTGTATTTTTTTTTTCTTACTATTTCTTTACGATAATTTTTATTTTCTTAAGGAAAAATATTATAATTCTTAGTCAAATTAAAAAACAAAAATTACTTTTTAAAAAATGAGTTTTTTTTTTAGTTTTCAAAACTTACATGAGTCTACTTGTCATTGTTTTTGTTAACAACCATTTTGGATTGACCCATTTATTTGATGTAGTCTATTTTCAAGATTTGGGAAAGCCAACATATTTTTTAACATGTCGAAAAATATAGCATTACAATGATTATTTTGGATCTAAATTCAAAAGGGATCCTATGTTTGGGTAAGATATTTTTTTTCTTATCTAATGAATTCCTTGTTATTATTTTTTTAAAATAAATGATAACAACCTAAACATAAACAAAGCCCCATAAACTACCCGTTAAAGACAACAAAAAATATGAGGGAACAGGATCCTCCCACCAAGTCGAAAAATTAGCCTCCATTGCTCTATAGGCTAACTGATGAGCCAAAACATTGGTCTGACGAGGCAAATGAGTGAAAGAAATCACCCCAACAACATCCTTCAAGTCTAGGACTTCGCGGATGAAGAAGGCAACTGTAGTGATATCGACACTAATACGATTGAGAAGTTTACAAACTTCCAAACAATCTGTCTCAGCCTCGATTGGACACTTGCAGAGGTTGGGATGAGAAGATTGCTTTGAGACCTTCGACCATGACCATGGCCTCTAAGGACTTGATCTCAAATTGATCGGTAAGAGCACGACAACCAGCCAATTTAACAACCCCTGACGATCTCGAATGACCCATCCAAGACCAACACTCTTAAATGAAGATTAAAAGAAGCATCCACGTTCAACTTCCACCGATTGCAAGCGAGAGTTTTCCAACTGTTACTGACATCAACTAAAGTCCCTGCATTTCTGACAAGAGTTTTCCCGAGCTTTCCCTTTAGCACTGCAACCATCTGAAAAACCACTTCTAACACCTATGGACTGATTAAGGAGATTATTAATGTTGGACATCACAAATTGAGAGCTCCCAAATCTTTCACACAATTAGCATGGCTTTTTCCACATTTTCCTTCAATCCTTTATCTAGATTCCTTGTTATTAATTTTTGTAAATATTTAATAATTATAACTTTGAGATTTAATTATAGGAATTTTAGCTCAAGTGAGCTATTATTGGATTATTGATATTTGGGTTTATATAGATGTAATTTATCAATACTTTCTTCTTCAATATTTTTTAAGTACATCAATGAAAATTTAAACTTTCAACTTTCACAAAGATAAGCATATCAATTATTACAAAATTATGTTTACTTCGACTTTTCAATATACTTGTATTATCCATGTAACTAATCTGATTTATATTATTATTTTAATACTTCAATTGAGTTGTATTTATATGATAGACAATTTTATCGACCAACCTAAGCATTGCACAGCTAATAGATTATAATATGTCAACGAACAAAAATTACCCATAAAAAAAAAAAAAAACATTTTTATCGTTTCATACAATTTTAAATACTTTTCTTTAAAATTAATATTTATATATATTAACTTCACAAGCAAGGATTTAATATATAATTTTTGCAAACTCTTCTGATTGGGCAGTAGAGTTGGTGGACCTAATTTTAATAAGTCATGACTACTTCATACGCACTAATTCTTTGATTCCCAATTTAAAATCCACTTGATTCGAAATAGAAGCTTCTGCATACAAAAATAAACAAATAAATAAATTTCATCCTCTACTTCGAAATCACTCATTAATATTAAGTGCCAACAATTTGTTTATATAAAAAATTAACGATGAAACCGAGCATCACTCAGCTGACATAAGTATGTGTTGATAATCAAGTGATCTGGTTCGAATCTCCACCCCAATATAAAAAAAAAAAAAACTAACAAATACTAGTTTTTTTTTTTTTTGACAAATGAATACTAGTATACTAGTTTTTAAAAAATATATATGTCATTGAAAATAATTGTTGGAATAACTTGAATCTCCACAATTGATTTGGAAAGAAAAATATGATTTGAATTTGAATGATTTGTTTTTTGATTTGACCAATTTTGTATTAGGTCATTAGAAGAGTGTCATATATAAATATTTTAACGATTTTAACCGCTAGTCTGTCATTTGTAATTTTCTCATATTCGTAATAATATTATTCTCTCTTATGTCCGTGGACGTAGCTAACATGACGTTAGTGAACCACGTAAATCTGTTTTGATATTTCTTTTACGTTTATTTTGTTCTTTTTTATTCGTTTCTACTGTAACAATATTAATATATTAACCTTTTGTATAAATGTGATGGAAAAGAAGCTTATGAGGTAGGATGGAAATTGGTTTGTTTGACATGTAATCTACATTCGTCTTATGTGTAACAAAATTATAAAATTGTATGAGACAACTAAATTTGTAAAAGATCTCCACGTATATAATTTATTTATAATTTAAATTATTTGTCTTTATTTTATAGTTGAATATAGAAATAAATAAATTTATTTCTTTATTTTTATATTCAACCTATAAAATGGAGTAATTTAAAAAACAAACTACTATAATTTTGTTTTATTTCAAAGATTCAACCATCGACGTAATAATCTTATCCACTCGAATTGAAAAATAAATCATTAAAACCTTCTATATTCCACTACTTTTGATATTTAGTTTTTATTTTACTAATTTCATATCCACATTTTTTTTCTTTTTTTTAAGAGGGGATCAGACCATCATTTTTGTTACGAGAGGATGAGGCCCAATAAGAAAATGGGCTTTTTTTTGGTCCGACAAGAATGAAGGTTTTTAGAGGAGGATAAAGTCAGGATAATATAGCTATTTTTTTCTTTTTTATTATTTTTGACACCATGTTAGGGTGGTGGATTGAACCTACGACCTCATGGTCATTAGGCGATACATCATGCCGTTGAAGTATGCTTTTGTTGGCGTCATGATAATATAGCTTGGTATAGATTAACAAATTAAACAAATCTAATTCACCAGTGGTATTTTATTTTTTATATACATTTTGTTAGTTCACAATTGTGGGGTAAGGCTAGAGGGATTGAACCATCTATAGACGAGACCATAATTTGTAGCTTAACTATGCTCGATTTTTTTTTTTTTGACAACATGTTGAGGTGGGGTTGAACCTAGGATCTCATGGTCACCAGATACATTATGCCGAGCTATGCTCTTGTTGGAAACTATGCTCAGATTGAATCAAACATCTCCTAAAAAAGTATTTCAATATAATATTGTTGTGTTTCTATCTCCGTTTTAAAAACTATAAAAATTAGACACACTTATGAGAGTATATCGAAAAACAAAATTGCTAGATTATTTATAGTTACATGTCATAGTTGCTCTACGGATATATTAAAGACATGTTTGATAATGATTTTAGAATGGTTAAAGTCACTCCAAACAAATCTATAATAATTCAAAACTATTTTTTTTTTAGTACAATAAGTGGAGTATCAAGATTCAAACCTCCGACTTCAAGAAATATAGTGAATGTCAATTACCGTTAAATATTTAAAATCAATTTTAAAAATGTAAAACCAAACGTAAATGATTATATAAATTAAATTCACTTATAAACAAATTATTTTAAATAATAATAATAATAATAATAATAATAATGTATGTTTATTACTAGTGCTAAAAGTAAAAGAATATACCATGACCAAGATACACGAATCCAAATGTTCTTTGCGTGCCTTTATAATTCTGATAAAGGATAGATGCCCTCTTCTTTAGACTGGCTTCTCAATGGCAATTTCGAAAATATATTTAATACACTTGCTAGAAGATGACCCTATTATTTATTTCAATAGAGGAACAAGCTATTAGACTATATCATAAACAAAGTATCTAGAATTTAGTATCTCATATGAAACATCAATTATCAATTATCAAAAATAAAAAAAAAAAATAAAAAATTACTCATTGAATATTGTCACCCAATTTTTTTTTTTTTTAAATACTAGGCCCAATTTTATAGGAAAAATGAATGAAAAAAAGAAAAAAAAGCAAAAAGTAAGTAGAGACAAACATGAAACATCCATAGCATTGGAGGACCTTTCTGCAAAATCGAAAAACCAAACCCAACTCCCCAAAAAAGAAAAGCAGCAATCGATTTTCCCTCCATTTAGAAAACAAAAACAAAAACAAAAAAAAACTCCCCAAACCAAATCCAAAATCCAGAGATCAGAGATGAACAAATTGAGCAACTCAGTGATCGGATTACTGAATTTCTTAACTCTGTTAGCCTCAATTCCGATCATCGGCGGTGCTCTATGGCTGGCTAGGAACAGCACCACCTGCGAGGCGTTTCTCCAGACGCCGCTGCTCGCCGTCGGCTTCGTCGTCCTCGTCGTTTCCCTGGCTGGGTTCGTAGGAGCCTGTTTCAATGTCGCTTGGGCTCTGCGCCTCTATCTGTTCGTCATGTTGCTCCTCATTGCCACGCTTTTGAGCCTCACCGTCTTTGGCCTCGTCGTGGCTAGTAAAAACGGCGGCGCCGAGAACGGGCTAGGGGATTATTCGGCGTGGTTGAGGAAGAGAGTGAATGATCCTCGGAATTGGGTTAATATTAGGAGCTGTATTTTGGGGTCTAATACTTGCAATCAGGTTGCTTCCAATTGGGCTCCTCTTGATTATTTGCACAGAGATGTCTCTCCCGTTCAGGTACTCTCTCCCGATGTGGCTACCTCTTAACAACCGTAAATTTATCTTCTCCTAATAATAATTGGGCACCGAGTCGAAATTCTTTTACAATTTCTATCGTACGTTCAACGGTATAAAAATATCAGCTACATTGTGGCGGCCTCATCGTAAAACTTTTTCTCATCTCATTGTTTGAAATTAAATTTGATATTTCTTTGAAGGTTAAAATTTTATTATTTTATTTTGGGTACTAAATAATAATCAAAATCTACATTCAAGCGTAAGTTTGATAGATTTGGACAACAATAGAGACTGGTTTTGAGATTTATTGAAAGTATATGGACTAAATTTAGATAAAGAGAAGTACATGAACTAAAATTGAACAAATCTCAGAGTACAAGGATCAAAATAATATATATTTTTTATTTTTTATTTTTTGTTTGTGTGAAGTTCATATGGGGAATAGGTTATTGTCACTTGATCAAGTAAATGTTGGTGATTAAAGGGTTTTAATTTATGTGTAGGTTGTTTTAGATTGGTTAAGTACTAGGATTATGGGTGCAAAATTGAGGTGAAAATATATAACTCAACTAGTTGGAGGTTGTTGTCTCTTAATGAATTGCTGAATCTTATAAAAGAAGATTAGTTTGGGTAATGATGAATTGTTGAATCTTGTAAAAGAAGATTAGTTCAAAATTAAAGAAACAAAAGTAAATTGTGATTAACCCAATTTGTCTCCTTGTTACTCTAAAAGACCCACCCACCTATACTATAGTACAACTACAAGAGATTTTTTTTTTTTCTTTCAAATTGAGCCTACTCAACTCGTATAAAGTTGTGTTATCGAGTAAGAAGTTTGAGTTCGGATCTCCACTTCAATTATTGAACTAAAAAAAAGAAAAAAAAACTTGAAAGATTTTTAAATTAATTGAAAGTTTAAATCTTATTTTTGCCTATTTCTATATAGAAACTAAAATTGAACATTTTAAAAATACAAAGGTCAAAATTGATAGAAATTGAAAGTATAAAAAATTAAAATAGATAGAATATTTTCTTAGGTTAAATTATAAGTCTAATTTCTAAATTGTCAGTTTTGTGTCAAATAGGACTCTGAACTTTAAAAAATGTCTAATAGATTCACGAACATTCAATTTTGTGTCTAATAGATTCCTGAGATATTCAAAATTGTTTAAAATTAAAAGATATATTATACATAAAATTGAATTTTGTGCTTAATAGGACTGAACTTTCAATAGATCCATGAATTTTTAAAAATTCGAATAAGTCAACGACCTAGTTAGGTCATCAAATACTTCGATAACAAAATAAATTTTGGTTGCAGTCTGGCTGCTGCAAGCCGCCAGCTTCATGCAGCGAGACCGCGCAAGACCCTGATTGCTACAGGTGGAACGGGGCGCCCAACGTGCTATGCTACGAGTGTGATTCCTGCAAAGCAGGTGTGCTTGAGACTGCAAGAAGGGACTGGCGTAAGCTCTCTGTTCTCAACATTGTGATGCTCATTTTCCTCATTGCCATTTATTCCATCGGTTGCTGCGCGTTCCGAAACACCAAACGAGCTGGAGCGGATTACGCGTACGGTGAAAATCGGATGACCAAAATCCAACCCAGATGGGATTACAAGATGTAAGTATTCGAGTTAATTGGTTCCTCTAATTTGAATTGGCATTGTTTTAGTTCAATTTCAACAGCACTTGCCTAGGAAGTACTTTACTTGTTCCACTTTTACTGCATAGTAAAAGCTTTGTCATACAACTTTTGTTCTTGCAGGTGGAGATGGTTGGAGGACAGGAAGGAGCTTTATTAACTGTAGAAATGCTATATTCTATCAGCCTTGGCTCCTTGTTATCCTAAAGTTAGAAATTAGTTTTTCGATTCCTGTGAAAGGGAATGGCTATTTTCAGGGCTTTCTTTTGATGCACTAATCTTAGGCTACTTTAAACTTTAAAGTACATAATGAAGTCTGCTTTTTATCCTATTGTCGCACCATTACTTTCTTTTTTTGCCTTCTGGTCTGACTTTAAAAATTACCCAACATTTGTAAAATATGCACATATTTTGGCAACATGTGTAAAGTTTGCTAATCTACTTTGCTAGTTAGATCATTATGATGGAAGAAAAAGCATCTAACAGATAAATGATAGACTACCTTAGATTTTGAAAATTACTTGGTGGACTAAGTCTTAGGGGAAAAAAAGTGTTTCCGATATCATATTTATGGCACATTTGAAATGACTTTTTAAGTGCTTAAAAACATTTTTTTTTAAGTACTTAGAAAGTCATTCTAAACAGGCCCTTAAACAGAGCAAAGGATTTTCAGACGAGTGGGAGAAATTTCTAACGAAATTCTACTATGTATATCTCGGGCTGTATACAGATAAATCCCCAATGCTGCAAAGCACAAACGAAGCAACATTTTTGTAACTCAATGACCACACATAAGGAATGTGCAAAACAAAATTGCATCTCAGAATAAAGAAAAGAGGACCTCTTCATATACTGCACAGTCCCCAAGTTAATCAACAAACATAGACACTATCCAATAATCGATCACATATGATTATCAGACATTATCCATTGCATCTCTTCCCGACTCTTGAGCGCTTCTGTCTGCAGCCAATCTCTCAGCTGCCAGTCTTTCTTCCAAAGCTCTAGCTCCCCTTTCTCTGCAACGAGGAAAATGTTCAAATTCCATGAGTCTCCTCTCCAGTCTCCACTAAGTTAATTATTGTTTCTACTACACACATTTCCTTTACTTTATATTATGCTATGCTATTGCTATAGTTAGTGACGAGCAACTAGTAACTAGTTCCACTTCCAATAACCAAGCACTCTGAATCTCTCTCTTTTGTAGCTTCCAATCTAAACGCCCTTGAAAAGCTCTGATTTGTGGCCAAAGTGAGTATAACTCAGTGATGATTGACATGTTACTTCCCATAAGGTCGGAGGTTCAATCTCCATCCCCGTCTTTGTTAAAAAAAAGAGCTCTAATTTGTGCACAAACAATTGTTAGAGAACTACTCAGATTCAGTTCAGTTGTCCTCTATTTCTTCTTCCATTTCCACTACTATTTTTCACCTTCTGAATATTGCTACTCTATTTTCAGATAGAATTAGAAATCTTAAGAGCTTTCACAAAAAGCAATAACTAGAACAGGGTGCACAATAACCTTTTTGTGCCACATTCTACAAACTAACATGCTAAAAGTGAAAAACACTTTTAGTATTTCAAGATGGGGCATGATCGAGCTTAAGAGTCAGGAGAGAAGCATTATCAAATATTACCTCCTTCGAGTTGCCTCAATGGGATCTGAACCGGGCAGTGGGGCACCTCCAGCAGTATAGTCCTCAGCATTGTTAGGGGATTCTGATCTTCCACAAAGCAGACGATGAAATATTGATGCAACTGGGTCAATGACTGGCCTGCACAGAACCATCAAGAGTCAGTACACTATGGACTATGGAGAGAGAGAACACAGAATATTCTTGAAAATATTGGAAAGAGAAGTTCAAAAAGTAGAAAAAGCTTCAACAAGATAAAACAGTATACCGTAAAAGTTCAGGGAAGAATGTAGAGAATGCAAAATCATCACTTGGATCGCCTTTCAGTTTTGCTTCAGGTTTCCTCTGCCAGTATCTCAGATAAATCCAGCTGATGTACGTTCCAAATATTATTGTTGGAAGATATGTTGCTACTCCTGTTGTCCAAAAGCTTACGGCGATGGATACTAATACAGCAAGAGATGGCAACCACTGCATGAAATTGCAAGCAAAGTCCAGAAGAGGGATCAAGTAAAACTGTGATAAAAACTATTCTAAACTTGGATATGCCTATCTAAAATTTTCATACCTTAGCTCTTAGTTTGAATAATGATAACTCTTGATCAGGTATGATTTGTTTGATCCCAACCAAGAACCCAGCAAGAATCCCATAGAAACCAGACACAGGCATATAACTAAGACCACAAAAAGATGTAAATAAGATGTCTGGAAAATCGGAGAGGAAAAACAGAAATGAAACACGTTTAAAGAGAAGTTGATAAAAGGAGACTGTAAAATACTTAGATGGGAATGAATCAGAAAAAACTGACTTAAATGGAAATCCAAATGGATTAAACAGTCTCGACTCTTGAGTGATCAAATACGCAGAATTCTCTATCAGCTAAAGACATGTACACAAGTATGCCTAAAAAGTGCCCCTGATGCATGAGAACTCAGTAGCACTTACAGATAACGTTCTTCCTGCGTAATATAGTACAGGGCAATCGCTGTGATAAAGACACACAAAGAAGTTAGAAAATTGACTACAAAGATGAACTTCAAAAATTCTCTAGAGCCCCATATGGGTTCAAGCAGCTTCCCAAGCAAAAGAAGACCAACTGTGCTGACAACAACCTGCAATATATGGCTTACAATGAGTCTAACTTCTAGCGGAGACTGACTAAAAAGAAGAGAGATAAGTTCAAATTATTATTCTGTAAATGAAACAAAATAGTGTATGACAATGTGAGTGCATACCCCATATACTGTCTGTTCAACATAACCAGCAGTTAAGAGATTCCAGGCAAAAGGAATTGTCCTACAAAATAGAAGTTCAAAGGAATGAATGACCCAACCATCTATAGTTCACACACTTTCCATTAAAATTTAACAACTCAAAATTCAGTCAGATACTGAGGCTTCTCTGAACTTAATCAATTCATATACTACAGAGGAAATATTCTCACATCATACAAATAAAATAAATTAACTAATTAAACTGGGCACAAATTTCTACATTATGATAAATAATTTTATTGTTATAATTAGGAGTCAGAGATTCAATATGGACTTAGCTTGATAAGTCTTCATATAGGAAAGTGAGCGGTGAAAAATGTTGATAGAAAACTGAAAGATCATGACAATTTTGGTATTTTGATGAAGAGAAGATCCAATAGAATGGCAATGAGAAAGAAATACAATTCTTTCATGATCATGATTCATGACCAAATTCAGGTTTTCTCATGAGGAAAGTTACCTATGTGGCATGCATTCATGTTTACTGCATTGTAACTGGATAAGCAAATATCTTCAACTAATCTATCAAGTGTTTAAATGTATGTCCGCTGCAGACAAGACCTCGCGACTTGCAGTTGATTGAGGTTTCATTACCTAATATTATCACATCGGTCATCACTTTTAATTTTAATATTTGTTAGGTTTCTGTTTCCCTAAGAGATGTGCATTCTCTATTTAATTAGAATAAGTTCAGAAGATGGCCCGTAAAATATCGAGGTCATATAGGATATATGTAGTTTCAGCTCTACGTTGAGTAGTTGGGTTGAAAAGGATGGCTTGTATTTTCTAACAAAAATATATTTTTTTTTTTTTTTTTTTTTCTAACAAAAATATTCACATGGAGAAGTTTTCTGAAAAAAAGATATTTATATTTTACCTCTTGCTGGCCTAGGAGTATAAACATTAAGATTTTGGGATCATTTTTGCATATTTTACTCTAGATGGCTTGATTTTTTTCCATAATTTCCTTCTCTAGCAGAGGATATGTTTATCTATTTTTCTACTCCTATTAATTAAAAAAAAAATCACATTTCACACCCATGTGGGGATGCCTCCTCTATATTGAGAAAAATTAATAATTCAGACTGGTTTGCAATGAAAACATCTTGTTAGATGGAGGTAATAACATCTTTGTATTCTTCACCATTAATAAAAAAAGATTCTATATATCAAAACAGTACACTCAAGCCTCTGGAACGCAACCATTGGCATCCTAAAGAAGTACATCACATAGCCTCTCAGAAAGTCTGTTGCTACTTCCTATCAACATAAACGTCTTATTCTGAAGAAGGGCAGGACGCTACTTGGATGGTATGACCAATAAATTGAATAGAGGAATCAACAGAGTCATTGCAATTTACAACTACGACCAAAATTCCAAGCATGGCAACTAAACTATTGATTAACTTCCATCAATCCTATAGGCAACATGACAAGCCTCTGGATCACTATGTTACCTGAAATCCTAGCAGACACAAGAATTCAAGAAATCTTCATCAGTGATCAGTGATCACAAGATTCTAGATTATTTCCTAACTAGATTTCAACTATATAAGACAAAGTCATTTCTAACCGGCAACCTACTGGCATTATTTCAAGAACGTACGCATCGCATAGATTCAGCCATGAAACTACATCAGCTTTGCACAGTTTTCACTACCAGTAATCCAAAAACTAAATTCTCCAAACAATATACCTGGCTGGAATGAGAGCGAGGTAGCTAACAACCGCAGGAAAAACCTGAACCACAATATGCCCGCCAACCAGCACGACGGCTAAGCCCTTGCATAGCTTGGTGAATCCAGTAAACAAGCCAGAGCCCTAACGGAACACAAAAAAAAAAAATCAATCGAAACGTCACTGAATTTTGAGAAAATGTCAAGATCTGGCATCCGAACAACGAGATCTGAATGCGACCACCAATTTTGGAAGAGATTGAAACACGGAATTGTAACAGAGCTTACCCCCGGAACTGGTGGAGTACTCATGAGCGGAGAAGGTGGACGGTGGACGACGGTGATCGGAGTTGAGAGCTAAATATGGACTGTTTTGCCTTCGCCGGAGACTTTTGGGTTAATGAGGGAGTAGTCTTGGGCGGGCCTTGGCTGGAGCTTCGAAGATTGTAAGTTAACGTGTAAAGTGGGTAATTGGGTGCGGTGAGGTGTAGCGTATTATACTGCACACCATGTAGAGAATCAAGATCATGTTTACTTTCTGATTTTAATTTGACCATGATTTGATCGCGGGAAACACACGTCGTGAACTTGAAGTCCCGTGCTTTTGCTTGTTTTCTAAGAAAATTATGTTTGCAAATTGCTCCTTCATCTCTTTATATTTTCAAAAACAGGATTTTTTTGTTTGTTTGTTTTAAAATAGGGTTAAAAATTAAATTTTAATTTTTTAAAATATATTCCCACTCTCGTTATGGCTCATCCTTATTTACCCTCTCGCTCTAGTTTCCTATTCTCCTTCATGTGCATCTCACGACACTACAATATTCGGTTGCCAAGAAATCCGTAGAAAATTAATTTTGGGTAGGTGACCACAAAAAAATGAACTCATTTCTTTAGGACACCTTGACCGTTATATCTTAACTATTGAACTCATTTGGCTTCTATAAGTTAGTACTTGTGCTCATTTTTTGGTTTCATCACTTGTTATCATTCCATTTTTTAGGGTGAAATATCTTTTTTTTAAATAGTAAAATGAACTCATTTGGCTTCTATAAGTTAGTACTTGTGCTCATTTTTTGGTTTCAATCACTTGTTATCGATCTATTTTTTAGGTTGAAATATCTTTTTTTTAAATAGTAAAATGCAAAACAAATGCTCTCGTTGAGAGTTGAACTCAAGACCTCCCGCTTACTAAACGGGTGCTCTAACCAACTGAGCTACGAGAGCAAGTTGTTTAAAATTCTAATTTGGTATGTATAGTTTAGAACATGTTTTACTTTAGTATGTTTGATAACCCTCTCATTTTTTGGTTTTTGTTTTTGAAAATTGTGCCTGTTTGTTCACTATGAGTTTCTATTAGAGAATTACCATATTAAGAAACTAGTTAGAGTTTAGTTAGTATTCAGTTAGTTTTCCTATACGCTTTGGGAGATTAGGGTTGTATAAATACATCCTATTCTAATGAGAAATCAAGTGAAAACCTAAAATTCTCATATGTGTTTTGTCATGGTATCAGAGGCGAAAACTGATGAATGAAGGGAACACTGAGGCGAAAACCTCTCCTTCGATTTACTGAAGGAAACACTGAGGTGAAAATTCTTCGTCCTCTCCTTCAACAACTATGAAATTTGATTTGTGAAGCACCAACCCACGTTCGGAGGCTCGCAGATTCTTTTTCAGATATTGCGTGGTCAAGCGATGAAGCGAAACCCGCATAAATTTAAAGGTGTCATGTTGGCATCGACTTGAAGATTGGAGCATCAACCCACGTTTGGAGGTTCCTGGAAAATTTAAAAATGCAATGAGCATCGACTTGACGTTTGCAACACCGACCCGCGTTCGGAGGCTGCAATTTTTTTTATCATAATATTGTATCTTATTCCCATTTTATTTTCAAGTTGGGCATTCATAATATTGTATCTTATTCCCATTTTATTTTCAAGTTGGGCATTTGTGACCATTCATGCTCTAACTTGAGGGAGAGTATTAGGGAATTACCATATTAGAAAACTAGTTAGAGTTTAGTTAGTATTCAGTTAGTTTTCCTATACGCATGGGGAGATTAGGGTTGTATAAATACATCGTATTCTAATGAGAAATCAAGTGAAAATATAAGAGAAAAACCTAAGATTCTCATATGTGTTTTGTCAGTTTCATCTCTTAAGAAAATAGTTTAATTTTTAGCTAAATTCTAAAAATAAAAATTAAAAATTAAAAATTAATATTTCTTCTTCAAAATTGAGCTTAGATCTTGAAAACACTATTAAAAACAAATAAATTGGTATGTGGAACTAGTATTTAATAAGAAGTTTCAAAAACCAAAAATCAAATGGTTGTCAAACATAACTTAAATTTTCAAATTTAATTCATGTATTTGCAATAAACATTTAAATTAGTAGTCATTCGTTGATTGATGGTTTAAACAAATTTAGTTTCTACAAATCTTTTGTCTATAAATTTGGTAAAACATATTTCCATTGGGAAAAAAGGCTAAAAGACTAACCCATCAAAACAAGCGCTAAATGTCAATTTGGGACCACGATTAAGTTAGCCCGACAAGCGACTCAAGTTTCACCACAACCGAACTCTCAGCCTGGGGCAAAACGGATGGTTAGACAAAGAGCACGCCACCAAAATCGACATTACCCAACTCGAGGGTGGAGGCAATTGTTAGGTGAAATTATGAAGAATTATGGTAAAATGTCACTTTTTCACCCTATATTTCATAAATGTCAATACACTTGAAGTATTACCGCTTTAGCACGGTTTGACTTTTAATTTTTTAAATCTCTAAAATGCCCTTTAATTTTCAAAGTTTTCGAACAATTTATTTTTATTTTTATTTTTATTTTTTATTTTTAATTTAATTTAATTTTGTATTCCATGTTTAAATTGTCATTTGATGTATATTTATTAAATAAAATTTTAATTGTTTATATTGTTTTTATATTGCTCATTAATATATATATATATATATATTTTATTTTTCTTTAATTTACTGTTTTCCATATTTATCTTATTCAACATTTTTAATCAAAATTTGAAATATTTTATATTTCATATTTTAATTTATACTAATTTTTTTCTTTATTTACATTTCATCGTGAGTCGACATTTTTTTCCGTCCAATTTCATATCTTGAAATATTTCAACTTTTTTAACATATATATACTTCGTTTATATACTATAATAATCTAACCGACTTCTTGATCATGAACACATACATATGCCAGTTGAGCCATGCTCGCTTTGGCAACATATGAAGAGTAGAGAGGTTATATCTTACTAGAATGTGAGAGTATTGTTTTTTATTTTATTTTTATAAAAGTTCCTAACCAATCAATTAATTGTAATTACAATTAAACCTAATATATGGACATTTAAGTCATTTCAATTAGTTGTTGGATCTACATTAACCAAGGTGATGACAAAGTTAAAATTTAATTAAAAGATTGAGAATTAGTGTAATTCGAGTTTATAAAACATCTATTTAGGCAAACAATCCTAAAATGATTGACAAGTCAAAAGTCCACAAAAAGACCCAAAATGGCCAACGCATGAGGCGTGAGGCCTACGGTGGGTAACAAGCTTTATGAGGTCGGCCCCCAAACTCCTTGGGGATTCACTTCCTTTGATTGAAGCATCCCGAAAATCCCGACTGGATTGTCGACCCAATTAAATGAGGATTTTTATTACAATTAACCTTCTTACTAATAAGAGATACAATGATATTAAGAAGTACGTCTAAAATACTATGATTCTACTCTCTAAAACTCAAGTTCGATACTAACTTGATCGTCAAAGTGTAGGTGACACAACGCCACACCAAAACTCATTTCTCTTACCTTGCGGGCACAATTTGATTTTTTTATATATAAAACCACCGTTGATCCATTTTCGATATCAACAAAATGACTTAGATAATTAGATAATAATTTTCTTTGCTCAAGGTAGACATATCACACATCTAAAAAATTTGCACAAATTAAAACCTAGAGATTTATTTTATTATTTAAGAGAACATTTCACCAACTCAATGCTTAATTGACTCTAAATTAACACATAATCCAAACACGAAAAGTTTCACCTAACCTACTAATGAGTTCATTTGATGAATTAAAATAATTAAACAATTAAGAGGTTGTTTGGGCGTTGAATGAATTATTATAGTTAGTGAATATAATAGTCGGTAAGTTACAATAAATATGTGAACAATAAATACTATTGAAATCAGTCTAATTATTTTATTGACAACGTGTTTGAATAATTGGTAGACCAAATAGAGTTATAATAATTCAGTTCACACCACCTTAGTACGCTAAACCTCGGGTAAATATGCCAAAGCGAGCATAGCTCAGCTGGCATATGTATGAGTTTACGACCACGAGGTTTGTGGTTCGAATCCCCCACCCCCAATGTACTCAAAAAAAAAACTCGGGTAAATAAATGAATGGAGGGGCAAAGTGGATATTAAAATAAAACACTATCATATGTAATCTAAAATTCATTAAATGGAGCAATCTCCACCACACAATATCAAGATCCCAACCCAACTGGATATTCCACGTCAGTAAATAAATGGATTGACAAGTTCCAGTTGGCCCAATGAAATCACAAAACCAACCCACGTTTAGCCAATGAAAACCAAGCTTTAGATTCCCCAATCTCTCTGTTGCAGCTGTTTTTAGTCCCCTTCTCTCCCCTTCTTCTTCCTCCATTCCACTCTCTTCTCAGTCTCTGCCACTGTTCTTCAATGGCTTCCAACACCTTGATGAGCTGCGGCATTGCCACCACCGCCTTCCCCTCCGTCCTCTCCTCTTCCAAGTCTAAATTCGCCGCCGCTGTCCCGATTTCCGGCGTCGCCGTCAATGCATCCTCGCGATTTTCCATGTCCGCCGAGTGGATGCCCGGCCAGCCCCGCCCGCCATACCTCGACGGATCAGCCCCCGGGTATTGAATTTTGAAAAGCTTTTGTTAGATAAATCTGGGTTTTTTTTTCTTTCTTTTTTTGTTGATGTGGGATTATTGCTCTCTACGTGTTCGATGAAATGTCTAAGAGAGTCCTGACAGTCCTTTTGGTGCTGTGTTTAATTCTTAACTTGCTGAAACTGTTAAAGAGTGTGAATCGAATTAACATGTTATTAAAGTAGGAGGACATGTGATTGTACTCTGTAATGTCATATCATTCTCAATTGACTGACAATCACTAATTGAGTCTTGTACTAATAGATTCAAAGAAATTAGATGTTTGAGACGTGTGTTGTTGTTGTTGTTGTTGTGTTTAACAGTGATTTTGGCTTTGACCCTCTTCGGCTGGGAGAAGTGCCAGAGAATCTTGAGAGATTCAAGGAGTCTGAGCTAATTCACTGCAGATGGGCCATGCTTGCTGTTGTAAGTTTTCCAAATTCAGTTGCTTGATTCTGAGATGATGAGGCTTTTATTTTTCAACCGGTGATGAATTTTCATGTTCATTGTTAAGTCACCGGTGAACCCAAAAGCTTAATCTTAACCTTGTGGTTGCTGTATATTTAAGTATATCAAGAGAAAATAACATTATAGGGGTTCTAAAACCAAAAAAAGGACAAGTACTTTTCAAACCGAAAGATGTAACTCACCTCACTTAGGACCTCCTACTCTAAATTATGTTAAATCACCATTGAACCCAAAAATTTGTGGATGAGTTACTTTAAATTTAATTATATCAATACTCTAACAGGTTTTCTGTTTTTTCAGCCCGGGATTTTGGTACCCGAGGCGCTGGGTTTCGGCAACTGGGTGAAAGCTCAGGAATGGGCAGCAGTTCCTGGAGGCCAAGCTACCTACTTGGGGCAACCAGTTCCATGGGGAACTTTGCCTACCATTTTGGTCATTGAGTTCCTTGCCATTGCCTTTGTAGAACACCAACGCAGCATGGAGAAAGACCCTGAGAAGAAGAAGTACCCCGGAGGTGCTTTCGACCCATTGGGCTACTCAAAAGACCCTGAAAAGTTGAAGGAATACAAAGTCAAAGAGATAAAAAATGGTGAGAACTCTCATTTGTTCAGACCTATTAAACTCTGCTTAGATTCAATCTTAATTAGAGAAGATTTAGGCTTGAGTGCTTTTGGATTGGCCGAAGTACTCTCCACTCAAACTTGTCAAGTTTAGAATTGATTTATAAGTACTTTAAAATCGATTGGAATGACTTTTCAGTGCTTAAAGAAGTGTTTTGCAAAAAAACTTAAAAATTCATTCCAAGCAGAACTTTAGTTAGAAAAACACTTGAAAACACTTTTACTAAAACCACTTATGGTTTGTAGGTCGGTTGGCGTTGTTGGCATTTGTTGGATTCTGTGTGCAACAATCGGCATACCCAGGAACAGGGCCATTGGAGAACTTGGCAACTCACTTGGCTGACCCATGGCACAACAACATTGGCGACATTGTCATTCCCCCTACAATTTCGCCTTGAATTTTGTACTAAATCATACCAATTGTAATTAGATTTCTCTGTGTACTGAATATGAACTCGATGGTTTCCCTCTCTTTGTGGCTTTGAATGTGCTGTGTATCTTGACATTTTAGTTCATAAAGTTACCATTGGGGTATAAAAGAAGCATCATTTAGTATAAATTTCCATCATTTGTTGTCGCTCTTGCAGAAGTATGAAAAGGAACTTAGCCAAAATATTGAATCATGAAATTTCTCAACAGTTAAAATTCTGGCCCTTCATTGAAAAACATCTTGAATAGGACCTTATAATGGACATTGAAAGTCTTATGAGATGGGACTTATGAGATGGGACTTAGGGCATGTTTGCATAGTTAGAGAGTGGTTTTGAAAATAATGTTAAAATCACCTTTGTCATATTCAAAATCGTTCTGAGACATGTCTTTAATAATTCAAAATCAAGGTGATTATATGAAGATCACATTTAAAAGTGTAACGTTAAACATATAGTTAATTTGTAAGGTCGAAAAACATGTTTTAGATTGATTTTGAACATGACAAAAGTGATTTTAGTCATTTCAAAATTACTCACAAATATGCATCGAGTACTGATGAATTGTATAAGGAAGGGAAAATTTTAAATAGAGATAGAATCCCCTCAAAACCCTATAACTAGAATATGGAATATATATATATATATATATATATATATATATATATATATATATATATCACTTCATCATTCACTATTGATATAATACCTTATATTTAAATGTTGGTGATGTAGCTAAATTACATGAAATTCTTTTTTTAGTTCAATAACTACATAGTAGGGATGAAATCATTGACCTTTAAAATAATAATTAGTGTCTTATCCAGTGATGCTGAAATTGACCCATGAAAAAGTGGTAAGGAGATTGAACATTTCACTTGAAGGAAGATAATAGATGATCCGCGGTAATAATTAATTCAAGTATAATTTCAGGTAATAAATTAAGAAGAGATATATTGTATATTGTCAATTTCCTAGAAATAGATAGGGTAGTTACTCATATAAATGTCAATCTAGAACAAAGGATAACATGGCCATTATTGCTTCTTCTTTTTTTTTTAGTACAAATGGAGTGAGAGAATTCAGATCACAAACCACTTGATCGTTAACATATACTTTATACCAGTTGAGCTATGCTCGTTTTAGTCGATTATTCCCATCATCGATTGAAAATATACGAAGATCTTGACGTTAATCTCTGTTCATCTTTTCCTAGTGGGCTAGCCATTGCAAGTTTGTAAGTCACACACTAATGGACTTTGGCTCAATCTAATAACCCAGGTCAGTTGGTAGCAGTGAGCTTAAAATATCATTGCAGTTCATTGGGCTAAAGGCCCAGAAACATGAACATGATGCCCAGATAATGGGCCCATTGGACGATGAAAATTGGAAATTGAGGCCCAGATAAGGTGACCCACCCAATAGCAAAGGGATATGAATGTCAAATTGTCAATCGGGAGTAATAGCTAAAATGAAATAGTGGTTACTGAAAAAATAGCTAACGTGTTTAAATTAATGAAATATAGCTAACAACTATAATTAGTAAACTACTTAAACTACGTTGAGACTTAAATATCTCTGTGAAATTTAACCGGTAAAAAAATTAAATCAACAAGAAAAAAAAAGGTTGATTTTAAGAGGGAAAAATTAGTTGGGAAAAAAACATAACAATTAGAAAACGATTGGAATTATTTGAAATAATTTGAATTATAATAATTATTTTTTGCAGTGAAAAATTGTGTTGAAGTTTGTGTTGGAGTATATAGGCGTAATTATAGGTTTAATTAAGGTAGAACCATGTAATCATAAGCGTAATTAATTATAGGTTTAATTAAGCTAGAACCAACTAATTTATCCCTCCTAAAATCAATCATTTTTTATAATTGATTTAATTTATTTTTTTATTTTTTTTATAATTGATTTAATTTTATTTTTTATAATTGATTTAATTTTTTTATCGGTTAAATTTCATAGGGTATTTAAATCTCAATTTAAGTAGTTTACTATTTCATAGGGTATTTAAATCTCAATTTAAGTAGTTTACTAATTATAGTTGTTAGCTATATTTCATTAACTATTTTTCCGGTAAACACTACTTCATTTTAGTTATTCTTTTGGTTACACCTTTGAAAAAAGGTCGAAATCTTTTTTTATTTGAAAAATGGTCAAATATTAGAAACTAAAACGATACCAAAGACTAAAATACTCCTCCAAATTCTAAACCCTAAACCTAATTCTAAACCGATAAAATTTAATTTTACTTTTGACTATTTTTTCAATAAAAAATCTTTTTGGACTTTTTTCAAAACATACCCTCCTAAAAGAACATTCGAAAGGATTCACAAACATAAAGCAATGAGCAAACCGACTTATATCCGTACACATTTGAATAAAGAGATTAAATTAGTGTTTATATGCTTAATTTTCAAAAATTAAAAAATAAAAAATCAAAAGGGTTCTCAAACCTAAATTATAAATAAAACCATCACCTCCTTCACCAAAAAACAAATACAAAATAATAAATAAATAAGATAATCTTTGTGAGAGATACGATTTCTACTTATTGTCTTCGGCCAAGCCCAATCACAATTCAATATACTATATATATATATATAAAATAAATAAAGTTATATTATAAGAGAGACAAATAGGAAAAAGATGTTCCAAAAAGAGTGGCATCCAACGTTCATTTTCTTCAAACAAAAATTTGACTCAAACACAGCTTGATGGGACAATTCCTCAAACAGATCACCAAAAATAAAATCTATCTTTTTATTAATTAACATTACATTCTCCAAAAACAACCATACTTGTATTTTTTTTTTTTTTTTTTTTACATTAAACATAATTACCGAACCATAAAAAGAAATAGCAACAGTCAATGTATAATGTGCAATTACTTATAAAAAATGATTTTATTAACAAAACTAAAAAGCATATTAAAATTTAGGTTAAATTATAAGTTTAGTCCATAAATTTTTAAATTTATGTATATTTGATTAATCAACTTTTAAAATTGTCAATCAACTTTGAATTTTTAATTTTGTGTCAAATAATAAATTCAAAAACTTTAAAATATTTAATAAGTTTCCTAGCTTTCATATATATATATTTTTTTTTTAAATAGATACAAAAATGGATTTTATATTTAATTGAACCTTAAACTTTCACTTAAATAAATCAAAGACTTATTAGGCAAAAAAAAAAAAAATTACAACATTCTTGTAACAAAGAAGAAACCTTTTGTGACTTTGCTATTAGCCGAACTTCTTAGAGTATATTCTCTATCATAACATTTTGAAGGCATTTCTCTAGTCCGTTTGGAAAGAAAGGAGCAACAAAATTTTCAACAACTTTGTTTGTATCTCTTAATCGGGTAGATATTATTGTATGTATGCGACCTCTTGGTCCAAAAAATCTAATCTTTTTATTAACTACAAAATCTTCAATATCGCAGATCGTTATGTAATTGGTTTCGACTTTGGTATGTTTCTCACATGTACAATGAACTTTAAGGATTTATGAGATATTTTTTAAAGTTCGGAGATTTATTAGACACAAACTCAAAAGTTTAATCCTTGTTAAACATTTTTTAAAGTTTTAGGATTGACAGAAAAATGTAATAATTTAATTTAATTTAAAAATTAAAAATAAATTTTATTTATTTGAATTAAAAAAAAAAAAAAGTTTAGGAAGTGAGGGTAATAATGATGTCTAGGGTTTGCATAAGGGGAAAGCTGGAGTTTCACGTTCTTTTATGAAATTTGAAAGAAAAAGAGAATAATAAGGTACACTTTGCTCTGCTCCACCTTTTCTGTTCCTTTGCCTTTCCTCTCCTTTAGGGTTTTTCAAATCTTTCAATTTATTTATTTTTCTACATTTTCTTTACAAATCTCGCCAATAAGAGCATAACTCAACTAACAGTAAGAATATCCTTCCGGCCAACAAGAGCATAACTCAGACAATAAGAGAATCCTAGGTTCGATCTCCTATATCCCACATGTTGTAAAAAAAAAAGAAAAAAAAAAAAATCCCAAAACTTCCCAACCCTTTAATTTAAAGAAAATAAAATCATTTGGTTGGTCCATCAATTTGTAAAGTTCAGTCCATTCAAGATTTGTACTTTAAAAAATTTGTAAACAGAGACCTTAGATCCAAAGGTTGTTTCTATCTGATTTTTATACTTTTTTATTTCTAATTTTTAATAAATGTGTGAAGTTTTAATTGTGTGTCGAATAAGTCTTAATTAATTCAATCATTTACGCCTATAATACTTTATGGTTTTACTGAATTAATTTCGAGCAAGTTCAAGTGTTTAGTGGTGTTAGTTTTTTAAAAATTAACAATCACAGCCTATAAAGTACAAGATTGAAAATCTTGACCTATTAGAAACTAAATAAACACAACTCTAACGCAGACAAAGTTCGAACTTATGATTTACCAAAAAAATGTCGTGCACATTCTCAAAAGTATCTTAGATAGAAAATTAAATATAACAATACAATTTCAACTTATAACGACTTCAAAAACATCGAGACTTACGACGCGCTCTCTCGAGCGGGCGACTAAGGGTGGGTTTGTGAGTGTTTAGGGTAAAACTTGGATGGAGAAAACAATAAAAGAAAGGAATGTGGGGGGATGGGAGTAGAAGAAAAAATAGGGCAATATTTTATGTTGGTTGGCATGAAAAGGAGAGATAAAGGGGGGTGTGGATATTTGGGAAAAGTGAAGAAAGAAAGAAGCGTGTGAGAAATAAGAGTATTATTATTATTATTATTATTTTTAAAATATATAAAATAATAATAATAATAATAATAATAATAAAAAAGAGTATAAGAATAGGGGAGTTGGAGTAGAATCTAACCGTGAGAGACATTTTGGGTACAAACAACAAACAGAAGGGGGACAAAAAAATTGATCAGTTTGGCACAAAACCAAGTAAAGGGGAGTTTGAGATGAAGGCCAATATGATTAAATATCTGACACCAGGATTCCCCACACTTTTTTTTTTTTTTTTTTTTTTTTTTTTCAAAATTTTAATTTACTATAATACCACGATATTTTGATTAAATTACTAGTTTAGTCCATACGTTTTTTTTTAAGTTTTTGTCCATTTAATCTTTGAATTTCTCTTTTCAAAAAAAAAAAAAAAAAAAAAATCTTTGAATTTCTTAAAGTAGATAAACGTTTCAACTTTCAATTTTTATCTACTAAAAAAAATATATTTTTTTAAAAAATTAATTGATCTGTTACATATAAATTATAATTTTATGTCTTATGAATAAATATAAAATTATAATTTTGTATTTAGTAGATTTATAATATATATTTTTTTTAAATTGAAAGTTCGAAACTAAATTTGTAATTTTGAAAGTTCAAGAAGCAAATAGACACAAATCTCAAAGTCTTGAGAATACATTTGTAATCTAACACACATGTACATATAATATAGAGTTTAAATTACAAATTTAATCCTTGAATTTTTTATTTTTTAAAATTCATTACTAGACACAAAATTACAATTTTAGAGTTTTATTAGACATAAAATTCAAATTTATATCTAACAAATCAACTAATTTTTTAAAACATTAAATTTTGTTATTAGATACAAAATTGAAAGTTTGAAGACTTAATAGATACTTTTGAAAGTTTAGAGACTAAATAAACATCGAAATTCATGGACTAAATTTGTAATTTAACCTAATATTAAACATAAACATATTTCAAGGATTGACTTAATCACCATGAATGATCTTGAGACGAATGAAGCTATATGAATTAATTTTCTACGAGTTTTTTTGACAACCTAATGTTGTAGGATAAGATAGTGATTAATCGAAGTGCGCGTAACCTGACCGAGAGACTCACCCATGTGAAAAAAAAGTTAAACATATCTCTCTTTTCCCCTGTTTTTAAATATAATTGCTATTTCCCTTTGTTTCCTTTTGACCATTTGACATTTTCCAAGCCCAAAAGCATCATCACTATCAACCTAGCTACTAAACTATGTTTCTTTTAACTCTAAAATATTATAGTACAATGGGTATGTTCTCTCTAGAATTCCCATCTTTCCAAGTGGGCAAATGGGTGTTCTCTAACTGCAACATTTGAATATTCTTCTTCTCTCTCTTTCACTTCCCTTTTTTTAATGGTTTTGTTAATAATGTTATAAACTTATAATATACATTTTTATAGTCTTTGTAATTTTACTTTTGTAACACTTTTGGTTTTATACCCATTTAGTCTCTCTATATACTCTAAAAATACATTAAAAATATGTTTTTATTAGACATCATGGGATTCCATCCTAAAACCAATTGGTGATAGGAGAAGTAGCTCATGTGTGTTATATTATGAGGGAGGTCCCTTCATCTTTCCGATGTGGGATCCTCAACATGCCCCCTCAAGATGGTGCCTCTTTGGGTTCACCATCTTGGGTCGGATCCCATTTTTGGACCGAATACCCGTTTGGGCTTTGTGGGCTCTGATACCATGAAATTTCCAATTGATTTTCACTTTCTCTTCATTTAGAAATCAATTAATATAAATCTCCAATCTATTTGTGGGTTAAAAGTTAAAGACAACATAAACTAGCTAAGTAAACTATATACCAAGAAAGGAAAAGAATGTAAAGGAAATATTTCCTAATAGTTTTAGTCATTAATATTCATGTATTCTCACAATTTAGTCGCTTGATGTTATTGCCTTAGTGAATTTGGTGAAAATGTAGAAGAAGATCAAAATGTTATCTAAGAGAATAAAATTCAAAATTTATCTACCAAATTTGAAACTTTCTCTTAATTCTTGCTAATTTTTATCCTCGGGATTTTTACCAAATTTCCTAAATATTTATGCCAGGTAAGTTTATTATCGACTAACTTTAACATTCACTAATAATGAGAGACTAAATTGAACCATGTGTGTTAAGATATAAGGGACAATTAAGTTTAAAATTTTAAACAACTGAAACTAAATTGTAAAAAAACTCCAACGTTAGGGTTCAAACATATCTTTAACCTCGTACTTCTAAAAAAACATATATTTAACCTTAAAAAAATATAACGAGAATGAGTACTTGATGTTAAAAAACATTGTTATAGTATTAAGACACATGAGAATTGATAGGTAATTGAAAACTAACTGTGTGATTTTGAAATTTAGAAGGTTGGTAACTTCATTCACTCACCTATATATATTTCATGTATGAATTGTTTTTTCCAGTAATTTTCTTTAATGAAAATAATTTTACCTAAAAAATTTAGGTCCGGATTGATAACCATTTGGTTTTTAGTTTTTGACTTTTGAAAATTAAGCCTATAAATCCTACCATCCACATGTGAATTCCTACAATCACGTCTGCATCTTTGTTAAGGAAACATTACTACTCTTACCCAAATTTAAAAAACAAAAGCAAATTTTTGAAAGCTTCTTCTTTTTGTTTTTAAATTTTGGCTTGAATTTTGAAAATACTTTCAAAAGATAGATAACATATAACTAAAGAAGAATGTATTGTTATAGACTTAATTTTCAAAAACTAAAAATAAAAAATCAAATGGTTATCAAACGAGGCCTTAATCATTACATTTTCTTTTAAATATAAAGACTAAATCGTTACAAATGAACAATTACAAAAACGATACAAGAGTCAAACTACATGAATTGATGGCATATTTTAGCATTTTATTCAATGTTTATAATTTCTTTATATATTAGTTAATTTTCTTAAAGTCTAATAGTTTAATATTAGGGTTCATTTTGTTCTCTATCTCATTAGACCAGTTTGCTTGCTTAGGGGTTTAGGGTTTGCTTTTTGAATTGGTAGACTTATTGAAAAAACAGAAAATCAACCATATTTCTTGTTTATATAATTTGATTGAAACCCTCTGCAGTCTACAGTTTATGGAATATTTTTTATTCTCTATGAATAAAAACAAGAACCTAATTAAAAAATATTATTTATTTAGCTTATTCTCACACATTTTTTGAAGAAATTATTTGCACGTATTATTAATGAACTATATATACTTAAAGCTCTCAAGGACTATATAACCTAATGATGCTCTTGTAATAAGAATCAAAATTGAAGATTATTTTTTAAAAATATATTTCTAAGCCAAACACCGTAAATTTTAAAATAAAATATACAAAGAATATCGAGTGTACTAATCTTTTTTAGTTTTTGTGACAATATGTGGGGTGGGAGTGACCTCTGTTGAGGATCGATCTCACATTGGAAAGAGAAAGAGACATCACTCACAATATAACATACATGGACTACTCCTCATATCACCAATTTGTTTTAGGATGAAACTCCATGATTTCTAATTTGATATCAGAGCCACGAAGCCCAAATGAGTATTCGGTCCAAAAATGTGATCCGACCCAAGATGGTGAACCCAAAGAGGCACCATGTTGAGAATCCCACTTCGGAAAGATACATGGGCTACTCCTCCTATCACCAATTGGTTTTAGGATGGAACCCCATGATGTCTAATAACCTCCTGAGCTCTAGGTCGGTAATACAAAATTTTGATGTTAGTTGAACTAATAACCTCCTGAGCTCTAGGTCGATAATACAAAATTTTGATGTTAGTTGAACTATGCTCACGTTGACAATATGAATATGAAATTTCTGGTTGATATACGATATAGTCTGCACACAATATATGTATTTAATTTTAAAAATTATAAGCTATAGAAAAAAAAATATGCTTGAGAAGGGTGGAGAGGCATATTGGACAAATTAGATGAGCATGAGGATAAAGGAATTTAAAGTAAATAAAGAGAGTAGGACCAATATTTCCTCCCCTTTCATTTGAGTCAAATGGCCTTTTTGGCCTAAAAGAACTCAAAAGGCATGAAGTGGCCATTTGCAAACCCAAATAAAGGGACAAAGCATAAGTGAATTAGGTGAAGTGGGGTTGGATTAGTTATCTTAATTAACACTAAATCAACTCATCTTTTTATGTGTATATACAAACATCTTTCTCAATCATCCCAAGAAAAAAAAAAAGGGCAATTAACTTGATTAGTTCAAAGCAATCCCTTTACCAATATCTTCTCTTTTTAAACCGCGCACCCCAATTAAGACCGTTTGTAATCATCACATATTAACTACTTAGTAATAACCTTATTTGTTAATCTACCAAAGCGAACATAATTCAATTGAGGTTCAAATCTCTCACTCTAAATTGTACTTTAAAAAAAACCTTATAATTTGCTAAGAGTAAATAAAACTTGATTACAACCATCTTTTGTCCAGCCATGTGACACATTGTGATTGGCTAAATCTTTATATTTTTTTATAAAAAAAATCCTCCCTAATTTTGTCGTACTTTACCTTGGATTTTTTTGGTCCACCTCCTCCTCCCTCTTTTGAAGGTCCTTCCCCTCCCAGTCCTTCAACCCCCCTTCTCATAACATGAGAATCGATTTTCATCTTTCTTCTCCTTCATTCCTCCCACGATCAACACTAAAATTAAATTTAAAAAATAAAAAAGGAAAAAATGTTTTATTACTCTCTAAAAAAAAGCTCCAAATTGAAATTTGTATAAATTCACATTGTCTTCTTCTCTTCTAATTCAAAACTTTGCAGCTTCCATTACAATCCACACACATCACAAATCTCACGCCGGGATCTCAATCGAACAAAACCTCTAATTTTTCCCCTCCAATTTCAAAACCGTCGCCGCCACTCCGATCAACCTCCCCTTCACAAAAACCGTTGAGGTTGCAGCTCAGTTCCTCTCTGAAATCGAGAAACATTTAACGTCTTCATCCCGTCGAAGAGAAAGTGAGATTTTTTTTTAATCCATTGAGGTTGGAGCTCGATTTCCATTGTCACCGGAGGAGGAGGGCTTGAAGGAAGAAAAGAGAAGGACAGTTGAAGGAGTTGAAGGAGGAGAGAGAGAAAAATTGGCCAAAAAAAAAAATCAAAACAACGACCTTAGAAAATTAGGGATATTTTTTTTTTAAAAAAAATGATATAAATATTTATCCACTCACAATGTTCCACATGGCTAATCGTAAAAGATGTTTGTAGGGTTAGCGGAGTATGCAAACAAGTTTTACTCATTTGCTAATCGCTTATAAACACATTCATTAAATTCTGTCACATATACATCCAATAGTGTAGAATTTCCAGCCATGAACATTATTATTGTTCTAGACTCTTCAAATAATGTCTAAGAGAGATGCACGAGCGATGTAGAAAGATGAGATGGGGATGTATATATATATATATATATATACATATATATTATGTTATTTTCTTGTTTGCTTTTCTTTAAAAAAGAGAAAAAAAAAAAAAGTAAATTAAAAGAAAAGGAAAGAAGGAAGATGGAGGGTGAGGAATCCATATGTTTCCAAACACTCTGAGACAAAATGAGTTTCAGAATAGAAAAGTAAGGTTTGCTTTATGACCCAGAAAAGGAGATTTCAAACACCATAAGCCCTAGCTTGGGGAATTGAGTGCTTTCCCTCTTAACCAAGTAATTTCTCTTTTTTTTTTTTTTTTTTTTTTTAATTTTTATTTAGACAGGCCAAACCAGCAGGTGCTTTCTGCAAAATTCTCAAAACCCCATGCTTTAAAAAAAAAAAAAAAAAAAAAAAAAAAAAAAAAAAAAAAATTAGAATTCCCCCATCTCTCTATCACTGCAACAAAGAATTACCAAATATATTTTCCCCTATTCTATATTTGTATATCTGTATAGCTTATAATATATATTTTCCTCAATTCACCATATTTAGCCCACTGGTTATTTTAATTATGTCTTTCCAAAAGTGCTTTTCCTCCCTTTGTCTTTGTGGGGCTTTTGAATCCCCAATCCCCCATTTTTGATTTTGACCCAACTCTTACCTCTCTCTCTCCCCCTCCTCCCCCCTTCAGATCTCTCCTTATATATCCCATCCTTTTCCTCTCTTCCCTTCACTCTCTCATTCTTCATCTCTCTCTTTTTTTCACTTAGGTTTTGTTGTTGTGATATATGCTTTCATATATCAAATGTGCCTGGCTCCCTGTATGCCATTTGTAGAGCTCACCGTCATAGCCGATGGCCTCCGCGGATGGCGTATGAGGAGCCAAGCATATCCATATATTTTTATATATATATATGGTCGGGATTTAAACTTCTGATCTTTAATGAAGTGTCACTCGTGTTTTAATTTAAACTACTAGGGTTTTCGATTATTATTCGGTCCGTTGAACTATATGTTCGGAAGTTGGTGTTTTAATCAGTCGAGTTGTGTTCAGAATTAGCGTGCTTTGTGTACTTTCTAGCTATTAATTGACAGTGAAGGGGAATTTTTCATCTTTTTGCATTTTCTATGTGGGTTTTGTGTATTTTTTTTAAACAGAAGCTTTCCGTTTTCCACGGGCTTTTAATTTATTTACTATAGTGTGTAGCTTAGGTTATAATAATAATAATATTATTATTATTGCAGCTAGCCCTAGCTTTCAAAGACGATGAAGAAAAGAAAAAACCCTAACTTCAAAGATTGCAGCACACACACAAAGAAAACTGACATTGAAGAGGTACTTTTTTATTTATTTATTTATTTTTCTTCTTCCTCCTCAAGAAATTTAGGGTTTTTTTTTTTTTTTTTTGATGTGATGTTTTTTTTGCAGAGGGAATATCACAGAATCACAGACTTAGTATGTCTTTTTTTCAAGGGATTTCACCGTTTCCCTTAAATTTAGGGTTTTTGTTTGGAAATTGGATTTATTTCACTTTATTACAAACATTTTTTTTCCTTTTTCGCCGTGGTGGAAAATGTGGCTTGAGATTTGGACGATATTTTAATTAATGCGATCATTGAGGCATAAACTAATGTCAATTGAGCTAGGTTTGGTAGATTGAGATTTGTTATCATCATTAGCCAAATTATTTAATGACAAATATTAATATTAATTTTCAATTATTGCATGATTATCACATGGATCGATCCATATCTATATTTTGCGGATTAAATACTTTAACTTTTGCATTAGCATAACTCGAAACCATATTATATAAATATATAATCTTCCATTCTCTTAAATTTGTAATGTAGTTTGTTATTGATTGATCCAATATCATCTCTTTCAATAACTTATGTCCTTAATTATAATATATTTTTTTAACTATTACGACTAAAATATGACTATAATTTAAATGAATGCAAATTAGATCAATCACTTAGAATAAAAACATTGTGAGAAATATATATATTGAGTTTATGGTATAGTTTTTTCTGTATGTTTGTGGATTAGTTAAGCATTGGATGAATCAAGTCTTATATAAGCAATATTTATTTATGATATGATTATATTCATTGGGAAAACGCATTGGAATATGGATTAAATCTTATGTATACAAATGTACAATAGCAGATGAGTGGAAAAGCAAGCGGTCGTAGATCTCATTGGGTTAAATCTGATCGTGTGGTGATGCTTTGCTCCAAAGGAGGGAGTACGATAGATCTGACCACATAGGAACCAAGTTTTTTTTTTTCTTTTTTGAATGAGAAAGGAAAATAGGGTTGGTTCTTTCTTTGTAAATCCCAATTGTTTATTGAGACAATTGTTTTTATGTATTACAATTTGAAGTGAGAGAATCTTCCGACCAAGGTTCGAATTTCTCATGTTGTTGTAAAAAAAAAACAATAGAAAAAATCTTAGTAAAAAGACATCCTTGGAATTCTCTTAGGGTAGGGTTATTTGCTTAGCATCTTAGGGCAAATGGCTAACCATTGTATATTACATGTAATGTAATTAATCAATTACTTTCTTTCTATAAATATATATATTTTTTTCATTTCTATTGTATAAATAATGACAGTGTTGTGAAATAGAGTGAAGTGAAGAAGGAAGAGACAATTATCTTCATCTTAGATCCAAAAAAACTATATATATTTTTTTTCATTTCTATAGTATAAATAAAGACATCATGGTCATTAGACGATACATCATATACGTCAGTTGAGCTATGCTCTTGTTGGCTTGTGTATAAGAAGTTAAAGGTTAAATTACAAGTTAATTAGTTTCTCAACTTTCAAGTTTGTGTCTATTTGGTTCTTCAACTTAAAAAATGTCTAATAAATTCTTATACTTTCAATTTTGTGTTTAATAAGTCATTATTCAACATTTTTTAAAATTTACGGATCTAGTAGACACGAAAGTGAAAATTTAGGGTCTCATTTGACATCAAATTCAATTTTATATTTAAATAAAACGATTAATTTTTAAATATGTTAGGGACCTATTGGACACATAATTAAAAAGTTCAGAGATCTATAGACATTTTTAAAGTTCAGAGGCTTATTAGACATAAAATTAAAAATTCATATACATGTTTGACACTTTTTAGAGTTTAGAGACTTTAGACACAAAGTTAAAAGTTTAGGTCCCCGTTTGATAATCATTTGATTTTTTTTTAAAATTTAACTTATAAACAATACATCTACCTATGAGTTCCTACAATGATTTTCATCCTTGTTAAGGAAACATTAGAAGATTTAGACAAATTCCAAAAACAAAAGCAAGTTTTTGAAATATACATTTTTTTTCTTTTCAAAATTTGATTTGAATTTTGAAAACACTTGTCAAAGATAAACACAATAAAAAAACTCATAGGTAGATTTATAGGCTTAATTTTTAAAAAAAATGTATGGCAGGTTAAACTTCAAAAGTTTAGGGTTGACCTAGTAGTCATAAAGAGCCTTGACACTTCAATGCCCTCTTAGAAGGAATGAGTTCAATCCTTGGTTGCCAACCTACCTAAAAATTAATTTCATACGTGTTTCCTTGACAGCCAAATATTGTAGGGTCAAACGGTCTCTCCCGTGAGAATAGCCGAGGCGTAAGTTGACCCGGACACTCACGGATATAAAAAAAAGTGGGTGGTTGGTGTGGAGATAAAATTATTCAATGAGATTGTCGACGGTCTCTATCAACTTCTTAATAATTATTAAATACAAAATCGAATTGAAATATTTTTGTTATTAATTAGATGGGGTAAAATTGTTAGCTAATTTCTGTTTGAGAGGGAATCTCATTATAAAGAAAAGGTGGGGCCAAAAGATGAGGTTTTGGTTTGTGATTGGTTTGAAAATGGCAGGAGGGGAATAATGTCAAATGTATTTGTATTGTAGAGTATAGGGTTTCAATAAAGGCCGAGTGCAGGTCAAAAGAAGGACACTTTTAATTCTTCAGACAAAAGGAAAATTAAAAGTGATGAAGAACCAAACCCCAATTTTAATTAAACCTCCTTTTTTATCTTCAACAATCCAAATCTCTCTTCTTCTCTCATTCTAATCACAATTTCGTGTTTCCCTTACATTGTATTGGAGGGTTTTAATAGATTCGAGTTCTATGTAGATTTTTTTTTAGTTCAACGAAGGTGGAAGATTTGAAGGAGCTTGACTTTTGGAAAGTAAGTAATGTATTGATTAGTTAGAATATTTCTATGTTGGTAATTATACTTTTTCTTTTAGTTCGACTAGTGTAGGGGTAGAGGATCGAATCATCGACCTTTCACTTTTCAGATGATAATTGATGTTTTTATACATTGAGTTATGTTCGGATTGACATGCATATTTTTCTTAGCCAACAAGAGCATAACTACATGATGTATCGACTAGTGACCAAGATGTCTTAAGTTCAATCTCCACCCCCACATTGTTGAGGATCCCACATCGGAAATATGAAGAGATCTCACTCACAATATAACATACATGGGCTACTTCTCTTATACTCAATTTGGTTTTAAGATGGAAAATGTCTAATATGGTATCAGAGAAACGTAGTGAACGCAGAGAGGCATAAAAAAAAACATATTTTTCGTGTGTAACTAAGTATATTTATAATTAATATCAAATGACAACGGTTATTGATATTCCTCTTAAACAACCTTAACAATTAACATAGTTCACCGAGTTAAGATAATATATACTATCAATCAAGAGATTAGATTCAAATTATATTGTATTAAAAAAAAAAAAAAAAACTTCATTTATATTGTGTTTTACCAAAAATATGGTTAGTATGCTTTAGCTTATGAGTTTTTAAACCCATATGGCTGAAGTTTTTGCCATGTGTGCTATTTGAAAGGGATATACATATATATATCAACTCAATTCATAACGACTATTTTTTTTCTATATTTGTGAGTGTTCGGAGATCAGCTTACGTGCACCTCGACTAATTTCAAGGGACAAACTGTTTGATCCTACAATATTTGACTGCCAAGAAAACGCATAAAAAATTAATTACTAAGTAGGTGACCACTAAGGATTGGATCAATTCTCTCTAAGAAGACATTAATAATTTCAAAACCCTTCATATGACCACTAGATCCATCATAGTTAATTCATTAAGATTATTTGTTCAAATACTTGTGTATTGTGTACTTAAATCTCTTAATCCTTTGAAGGAGGATGTGATCTACAATCTACACAATTAAATATATTAGGGAGGGAGTTTCTTTTGGGAAGAGAGAGAGAAATATTTCTCTATTTTGATGGGATTATATAGAGTTTAATTAACATTCATGAGAGAGGAGACCATTTTTTTTTTTTGAATAGAAGAAAAAAGAGGAGATCAAGATATATATATCCTAGTAAACAGTATCTTAAAGACAACAAGTAGTGGGAGAGAAGAGAATAGATTGAAGATCATTGTCTGACAAAGTGACAAGTAGTTTTATTTCATTACTAATTATTATTAACACAACCATTCCACCATAGCAGCATCATCATATGAAAAAGGGAAAAACAATTTTGTTTCCCACAAATTTGGAAATGGAAATATCAATTTTGTATTTTTTAAGTATGAATTTGAGTGTGGAGATTCAACTTCAGACCTATTAGTCGAAGACACGTGTTTATGTTAATTGAGTTACGTTCATTATCAACAATTAATGGTTGGTCTAATGATCATGAAGGGCCTTGAGACTTTAATGTTCTCTTAAAGAAAATGAGTTCAATTCTTGGTGGCCACCTACGTAGAAATTAATTTTCTACATCTCCCGTGAGAATAGTCGAGGGTCGCGTAAGTTAACCCTGAACTGGATACATCATGCTAAATTTGAACCCCGTGAACTTTTAGATTCAGCATTGTTTGTTTAGTTCAACAATTGCGTGGGTTTGAGATGATTCTTTGTGTCTCATTTACTGAATTATATTCGATTTGGAAAAAATTAAGTTTGGGCAACACATGCTTTAATTGTATGAAGTACTCCTTAAGAAATCTTTAATTTAAATAAGGCCTTGTGATTAGTTAGTGGTCTATTTTTGTAAACTAAAAGTACAAATATGTAGTATAACATACATGTGTCGATGTCGAATCTATAAATATGTAGAAATGTCGATAGAAATATTGACATGTCGACGAAAATTTAATACCATAGTTCTACATTGGTAGTTCTTTTGTGAAGCAATTATAATTGATATTGAAAAAAAGATGGGTTGTTCCAATGATTCACATGGCAATAAGTCCATAGACAAAGGTGGTAGCTTTCAAATCTTCCCCCCAAAAAAGGACTTAAAATTAAAATTGATAAATGAAGTAAAATTGTTTGTTCTGTTTTATTTGCAAGCCAAAAGCTGCATGCGACATAATTTGACTCATGTCAATCTTCTTTTATTCACATCAATCATATATATGCATTATATAATTTCATGACCCCCATTTTCAATCCCATCCATCTTTCTCCTTCTCTAAAAATCCTCAACTTTTGTGTCTATATTCATTACTTGAGATAAAAGTCACTCAAAATTAAATTCATGGCTTTGAATTCCTAAAAAAAAAAAAAAAAAAAAAAAAAAAAAAAAAAAAAAAGGAGATATCAAGCTTCTACTAATGAAATAGATAAATAATTTATGTCTTTTTTCTTCTTTTTTCTTCTTTTATATATTTTAAGTTAGAATAAAAAAGCTTAAATTTAAACATATAAAAATAAGAAGAAAAAAATAAGTTAAATCATAAGTAGATTTGAATTTAAAATCTCTTTCTTTAATATCATATATATATGGTTAATTTATGACCCGGTCTTAATCGACTTTTCATGTTAGAGAATTAGATATAAATAGAAGGAGAAGGTTAAAAAATACTTTTCTTCACAAAACTTTCATGAAAGTAACAATTTAGTTCTTAGACCTTTATTTATAACAATTTAGTCATGTACTCTTAAATGTGTAACCAATTTAATTTCTCGCTCGCTGTCTCTCGGGTCTCGTCTCAAGCTGTAGTATTGACGGAGTTTCCTACTTTTCGTCACAAATCCAGAAACGGGCGTAGCTAGTGTCCTTAATCGAATGACTTGAAACACTTCTCCGTAAGACGCTCATTAAATCTTAACAATATTTTTCATGATAAAGACTAAATTGTTATATATTTTAAAATACACAGACTATATTGTTATATACTAAAGTTTATCGACTAAATTGTTACAAATTTAAAACATATGGACTAAATCGTTACAAACTAATTCAATGACTAAAATTGTTAGTTTTATAGAATGTTTGGGTAAGTGTTTTTTAACTATCCAACAAGAAGAGTCTAACTCAACTGACATGATGCATGATTAGTGATAAAAATGTCCTAAGTTCGTTGATATCCACCTACATGTTAAAAAGAAAAGCTTTTATTAACCTAAATAGAAATATTGAAATTAAAAAAAAAAATTGGAGTAAAAAATATGGATAATTAGGAAGTCTATGGATTGAAGAAAGTTGTATGAAAAAAAAATGGAAAAATTGGGAGAGATCAAAGAAATAAAAGCTGCATCCACACTTGCATGCGACATTATTTGAGACAATATTTAGCCTAAAAAAACGACATCATTTGACATACGTCTTTCTTCCCTTCTTTTTTTTCACATCAATCATCACATTTTCATAATTTCCCGCATGCTCTCTCTCTATCATTTCTCCCTAACCCTAAATTTCATCCAAATGTTCTTATCACAAAAACTGTTTCTTCATATATATATATATATATATATATTTATATCATCTTGCTTTCTAATTTTACCATTTTCATCCGAATAATATTTTTTTACGAACTCTAATTCTATTTCTATATATATACACTTATCAATTTAAAAATCTGTATTTATCAATCATCGTTATCCACTCGTATCACACTTTTAATTTGTTCGTCATTCCCACTTATCGCATCATTCAAAAGAAATATCAACTCATGAGATCTCAATAAATTTACTGTCATGTCTGCCATAGTAATAGGGTCGAGGCCGACCCTAAGAAAGAAATACATGAGGCTCGAGATCCCACTAGGGACTCCAGGTAGACCTGAGAAGCCCAATTAGGGTATGGTTGACCTTTGCCAGGGCAAACCCCACCTATTCCTTGTCTCACGAGTGAGTCGAGAACCCGCAAGCCCGATCTAATATCTTTAGGTAAAACCTACAAGAAAAAAGAAAAGACTCAAAGATAGTTATAAATATCACCTCATATCATGAATACATTCTAATTTTAAAATTTTAATGTCCGTTGTCACTCTAATTTGAGCTTCGAAGCTTATTTTCTTTGTTTTGCATATCATTTCGTCTCAACAATCTACAAATTCAATGTTGAAGTTAAATGAGAAAGCAAAAATGTCATCCAAAATTTAGCCTTCTATTAGCAACTACGGTTGGAGAGAAATGATTAAGCTAAAGTAAAACGACAGTTAAAAGATTTTAAAATATAATGACGAATAAGCTAAATTTGTCAAAGTAATATGCACAAATATTGTAATTTAATTATATTCTATTTAAATTTTACTTATAAAATCTAAACAAAACTTTATAATATGTGTTTCACAATGCTACGAGTTGAAAATTATGCCTTCATGGGATCGGGATAGATAGGTCAATAAATTAAAATAATCGACAACACGTTTATCAAGATTACCTTTTATTTTTCTCTATATGACTTTTTAATTAAACATTAATTCCACGATAATGATAGGTAAATTGTCGTTTGGTTGACTAGTCAATGCAAGGAGAGTTCGTATTTTTTTTTTTTTTTTTAATATTATATAGAAAAGATAAATTTGATTGGTTTACGACAAAAAGAAATGGAGCATAACATAGTTTAATAATTTTGTAATATTTGGTTTAATATATAATATTCGAGGTTGGGTATGAATTGACAACGAATTTGCTTGCTTCGAAGAAATGAATTCCAAAAGTTGGCAATAACTTTATTTAAAAGTGGCCTCATATTCTAATATTATACACAATATTAAGCATGTCATTTGTCACATTAGTGATGTTCAAACTTTATTTTTTAATTTTTATTTATTGACTACAATATGTTAAGCTTGAAGCCATCGAATTTGACCAAATAATGAAACGGTTTTGAAGAATGATTGTTAGATCTTTCCGAAAAATTGGAAGAACTTAATTTTAATAATTTGAAGTGGGTTAATTGCGAGTATATTTGATAGTTAATTTAAGTTGGAACGTGTTGATTTTTTTTTTTTGAATGGAATTGGTTTATTGCTTTTATTATAATTTATGGAATATAATTTATTAGTTGAAAAATAATATTCTTATGTCGATTTGGTTATAATATATACATTTGACAACATATCAAAGGAGATTTTAGACAAATTATTTTAGTTAGAATATAATTAGTTTTAAATTTAATCTCATTTTCTCACTCCATTACTAATTTAGAAATATATATATATATATATATATATATATGTTTTTGTTTTATGTACCATGTAGTGTTAGTATACACATGATGGAATATGATTTAAAATTTCTATTTCTATTTAATGTGTGAGGAGATATTATGCAGACGTTTGAAGGTGCTGTTTTGATTTCTAAACATTGAGAATTAGAAAATGGTGTTTGGGGTGAGTGTTGGAAAGTTTAAGAATTAGAAACGTGTGTTTGGAGTGCACTATTCTGAAATGCAGGTTTGGACATTTTTTTCTTTATTTTTTCCTGTTTTGTTTTTTTTCTATTATTTTCTAGTGAATATTTTGTGAATGGTAGAATTTTGTATGACATATGAGATAAAAAAAATGAAATTTTTTAATGAAACATTTAATTTATGTTATAGTCTAAGAATAATAAAATTGTTTATAACAATAAAAAATGAAATAACAACCTACTGTATTGTATTTGGATGAAGTTTCTCATGTTTCCCGAATACAAACCAATTTTGAACTAATCTTAGCATAAAATCAATATGTTAACCTAAATGATTACGATGATGAGTGATTTGTAGGGATTTTGGCAATATATAAGAAGGGTGGTTGTCCCACATCGGAAAGATTCAGATAAGTCATGTGCTCCTAAGACTATAAAAGGAGCGTATGGTTTTGAATTTTAATCAAACCCAGAAATATTTTAAACTTGATGTGGTAACTCTAGTTAAATTCTCTAGTGTTAGAGTTGGGCAAAAATGTGTGAGTGGTGCAAATTAGGTTTGAAGAGAGTGTCTTGTAATTGGGATTGAGTAGAGAACTGTGTGTGATTGTAACATTTTTTCACATAGTGGAAGTGGTGGGCCGTGATTTTTTTTTCAGATTTTGGAGTTTTCCACGTTTTGTATTGTTTTTTTTTCCCGACACGAATGTGAGATGTGATTGTGGTCAAAATTCTGATTGTAAATACAATCAAGAACTAGAGATTTGAGATAAAACAAACAACTAATGCGTGAACAAATTAGTTGTTTACAAACGTGATTTATGAAAAATATTTGTATACATTCGGACAGAATTGGAAACACGTTTTTAAAACAAGATAATATTTAAATCGTATGTTTTAAATTATTAAACTGAATTTGAAATATTCAAAAAGAATATTTAAAGATTTAAAAAATATATATGAAAAAAATATTTAAATCTTATGTTTTAAATTATTAAACATTTGAATTTTGTTAGATATAGTTAGGGGTGATATGATTTTCATCGGTTTTAGGCGAAACCGAGAACCGAACTGATCGGTTTAATTAAAAGAGGAATCGAACCAATATCCAATAAAGGATAAAATCGTCAGTTCGGTTCTTACGCGGTTCGGTTTTCAGTTTTTTTTTTCTTCCTTTTTTTTAAATTATTTCTACTACTTTTGTCCACCTCCTATTTTCCTTCCGGCTCCCCCAACCTCCCTACCTTTGTATTTTTCCCCTTACACACTATACAGTTCTATCAAATCCACGGAGGAAGCTTTATTAAATTCAATTTAAATTTGTTAATGAACGATGGTATATAAATAATAATTGGTTGGTTATCAATTAATCGAAAAAGGGAAGGAATTGATGAAATTAGAAGATGAATATCTTGATTTATGGAGACTAGAAAAACACATTTCCCATATCATAGACATTATTCTGAAGAAGTGTTATGGAGGGCAGGTAAATTTCGTGAATCAGTGGCATTGGTTATATCCTATTTTAAATCGATATTGGCATTTGTGGGGGAATTGTGACAATGGTGTATTTAGCATAATCAAATTCAACAAATCCATATCTATATCTATATTTGGGGAGCGTTGAAGCTTGCTTCTTCTCAGAGTTTTCTTGGTCATCAATACGACCTGTCCTTAATAGAACCGATCTGATTCTTTGAACGAATACTAAATATAACAGTTATCAACAATTTTTCAAATATATTTACACATGTGTTTCAATACAAAACTTTGAATTAAATCAAAATTTAAGAAAAAAAAAAATTTACGATTAGAATTAAACAATAGTATGAGCCCACCATTTGAGACTTCTTTCATAACAATCTCATTAGCAGGAAACCTCAATTTCATCTTCATCATCAATGGCTTCTTCCATTCCTCCTCTTTCTCCAGCGCTTCCCAAATTTTTTGAAAGATAAGCCTTGAAATTTGCGGTCAAATTTAAATTCTGGAACAAGAGGGGAATATAACATAACAAAGAATGAGGGGATGAAACAACAAAAAGACGAAGAATGGATATGGCGGCGAATGAATAGAGGAGTCATGTGACTGCGAGGGATATGAAGAATCGAGAATGAGACACCAACAGAAATCGAACGGGGCTCGGAGAGGGAATCGAGATGGGAGGAGGAGAAGAGACATGAACTACGCTGGCTGAATGAAAAGGAACGTGAAAGATTTAGGGTTTCGGCAGATGTATTTATAAACCTTGGTTCGATTCGGTTTTTGGCTGAATTTTTCCAATGAAAATCGAACCGAACCGAATATTTTCGGTTTTCTCGAAATCAAAACCGATATGTCTAATAGTTTTCTAAAAAAACGAACCAATCCACTAGATCGGATCAGTTCGGTTCGGTTCTCTCGATTTCCGACTATTTGTATCACCCCTAGATATAGTGCTCTTAAAAATAAGAAGTTGATGCTCATGACTTATCTAGAGGGACAAAATGATCTGTTTAGATAAAATCCGATCATGTGACAACCACGTGGAGATACATTTTTTTTCAGCATTTTTTCACCTAAAGGCAACTAGAGGAATAACTTAAATGCATTACATCAAATTAAAAAATAGCTAACCTAATTATTTGGTTGAAAAAGAGATAATTTCTTTAGCATAATATTTATAATGTGTGGTGACGAAATTATCCCGCTGATATTTACACGTTGGACTATTGAACTTAAACTTTCTAAAAAAAAAAAAAAAATCACAAGAATCAATGGAAAAATAATAAAAATTAGTACACCCTAAAACAATTCAAATTAGCAAGCATTAATGGTGCTAAAGATTGAAAGTAAAATTCAAAATCATAACTAGTGTATTGCAAAGTATACACCATCTGGAAGATATGAAAAATGGAAACTCAATGTTCTGAAAAATCACAACCCGTGTATTGCCAAGTATACATTATCTTGAAGATATGGAAAATAGAAACTCGGGGTTCTGGAAAATTACATCTAGTGTATTGCCAAATATATACCCCTGAATCCGTTGAATATACTCTTGTGTCGGTCATGCACAATTATTAGGTCTTTGAGCTCACTAAATTTTGCTTTCAAGTTCTGGAAAAACGATCTGGATCGCCGAAGTGCAAATTCCTCTTCTTCAGAGGTGACATCCTCTTCGGCTTACTATTCCCACTGCCACTGTATTTGCTTGTATCAACAACTCAAATATGGACAACCAGACAACCGTCGTCGTACATACGATTTGAATCCCCATGTTATCACCCACACAAGGTCTTAGTCTTCAACAAGCCTTGTGATCAACAATTTCTCTTCCCCGTTCCTAAATAGGACAACTGAGAGATCTTTTCCGGATCATCTAGTGAAAGGATTTGAGCGATAAACTCGTTGAGTTCATCAAGGGTTGAATCGCGGAGTAGGTGGACGGTGTAAACCTTGAAGTTGTTGTAGATATTCTTGGCACCTTATACACCATTGAAAGCAAGACTAATCTGATGAGAAGTCATTAAATTTGTGGTGAAGACAGACGAATGAGCGATGAAGAAGAAACAGATTGATGAGGAAAAATGAGCATTTTCCTATTGAAATAGTAATATGAGATGTGTTTTGGAAATCCATAATTTCAGGAGGGTTGTTCGCTATAATAGGGGAGATATATTATGGCGGTTGAAGATTTGAATATAAGCTAAGCTATTGTTTTAAAAAAAAAAAAAAAAAAAATCTAAAATTTGTTATTCGTAAATAAGGTTATCTAGCAGGGATATAACCGAAACGAAAATTGTTAACTTTCTCCTTCTACAATGTCGATTGGTTTGAATATAACATGGACCATTTGTTTAAAAAAGTCGAAAAAGAAAATCTAAAATTGGTTATGTGCGCTGCCGTAAATAAGATATCTATAGGGATATAATCGAAACGAAAATGGTTAACTCTTCCTCCTAAAATGTCGGTAGCTATTAAATGAAAACATGAAACTTTATTAGCTAGTTTGTGTTTTTTTTTTTTTTTTTTTTTTTTTATTAAGCTATTGTTGAGAATTCTACTTTTCTTTTCATAATCATGAAGAATTTTCCAAGAACAATCCTCCAACTTAGTCTATTTCGGCCAAAAAAGCTTTTTTATTTGAAGCCCAACTTGACCAACAGAGTTTTCTGGGCCCAGGCCCATGGATCTTAAACTTAGCCCATTGGAAGCCATTGGGCCTACTCAAATTTCGAAGCCCAATAAGGAAGCCGACATGTCGTTTCAACGGTCAAAATTGTCGAATGCCACCAACCAAATTCACAGCCCACCTTCAACCGCCCGCCACAAACAGAACCAGAGAGAAAGCAGTGGGAAATTGAGATTTGAGGGGGTAGGTAGAACTGGTGGGTGGGTGGGTTGGTACTGTTTTTTCTATAACTCAAGTTAAAAGCACTTTTTCCCACAAAATTGCTTCCTTACGAATCTCAATTTCATCACCTTGTTGACGCTTTTTCTTCGTCCTCTTTCCCCATCCCATGGCTTCCTCCTCTCTCTCGTCTAAACCATTTCTGGGTTCTTCCAGAACCGAAGGCTTCTCTGGGTTGAGCTCTCTCTCTTCAGATCTCTCGAAGCTCTCCTTTTCCTCCGTTAAAATCTCTGTCGGGTCCCGAAACGCCAAGAACCTACGTAAGTTTGCTTTTTATCTGCTTCTGTATTGCATTTCCAGTTATCTATCCGTTTGCGAATTGGTTCTATTATTGTATGCGCTTCATTTTGCTGCTCTTTCTGTTTTTCGCAGTGCGTTTTATGTTAGGATTGGTTTGGGGGATTTCGTTAGCTATTTGATTTTGGTAGTTAGTGTATAGAAAAGAAAATTGTAGGAGATTAGTTAATTCAGTGATCGATTGCTTGATTTCTTGCTCGGCCCTGTGGAAATTTTCAGAAAGCTCGGGTTTTACTCAGTTGCGTTTGTTCACCTGGTTATACTTTTATCTATCTAGTATTTATTATCTACGAACTTACTTGGCAACAAAAATGTAGTATGCTCATGGGTGAGATTGTCGAGGTGCGCCCAAACTGGCCTCGACACTCATGGATATGAATATGAGAAAAAAAAACTATATCTAGTGCTTGAATTACACTTATTTGGGAGCTGTATTGAAGTTATTTTCGTCGAACCATTTAACTTTTTTCCGTTTCTTCTTTATCCAATATTCGAATGTGGTGCATATAATATATAATTAGTGTCTAAGAATGCTAGGATCGGGCTGGTTGACAAGAGTTGAATGGGGGGTTTTTGGGAATGTTGTTTTGTAACTTCAGTAAAGGATTTGCAACTAAAAACTTTAGACTCATGGAGTTCTTACATTTTGTTGGGCTAATCACAGAGATAAAAGCTGCTGGAAGTACATTTGGAAATTACTTTCGTGTTTCAACCTATGGAGAATCTCATGGAGGGGGAGTTGGCTGTGTGATTGATGGATGTCCTCCACGCCGCCCAATTTCCGAAGCTGATTTGCAAGTGGAGCTTGACAGAAGGTACTTGCAAAGAACCTTATTATCTTTCCTTTCTCACATAGTCACATTCTGTCAATGGATGCATGTGTAAAAGAGGTTGAAAATTGAAATATTGGCTACGTGCTTGGCATTTCTATGACGCCAATGTTACTTGTAGCTTCATTGGTAACAGGGAGAATGATACTTCTTATGAATATTAATTAAAATACCTAAGGATGTTCATAATAGAAAACCAATTATTGGATTCTTTTTAATCTGTTCCCCAATAATATTGTACAAATAATATTATCATAAATAAGATGAAAATCTTAATGTGCTATAGATATTTAATGAATTTTCTAAATTTTCTAAATTCTATTTACGTTGACTTTCATTGGTCAACATTTCTATAAGAAGCCTACACTCAAGATTGACATTTTCATCTTTGTTTGTCACATTTTTGTTTGATATATGCCTGGTAGCAATGGGTCAATTGGGTTTATTTGTCTACAAGGTCAAGAAAGTTATTATGTTTCCATGTATATTTTTTAACAATTATTTGATGAATTCCTGTAGCGAAGAGTTTTCTTTTATCTGTATTAACTGGTAGATTATCTTTAAATATCCAGGAGACCAGGTCAGAGTAGAATTACCACTCCAAGAAAGGAGACTGACACGTGTCGGATACTTTCGGGAGTCACTAATGGTATCATACTGAACCATTTTAGCTTCCTTGGGAATTTTATTCACCTATAAGTCTCTCAATCACTACTTCCTTGAATGAATTATAAATGATTATTCAATTGCAGGAGTTACTACTGGAACACCAATTCATGTATTTGTACCAAATACCGATCAGAGAGGACATGTGAGTTGCTTAGTTTATTTCGATAATTTTTTTAAAAAGCAGTTTCTTTTCTTTTTTATTTTCCTTGACTGAACACAGATCCTAATGGTCACGTCCAAGTAAACACTTGTTGCTTGATATTGAGTCTGTGACCTGTGCATTCTTTTCACCCACATTGCGAATGATTTAGTGAATTAGATGATTTTATATTTTATGGTGAAAACAACGATTTTTTTGTCTTTTTTTTGTTATTTTGGTTTAAGATTCTCTTTCAGCCCTAAACACTGTTTCTCTCACAATGCAATTGTAAAACATAGTGCACACGATGGTTTTATGATGGATATGGTGCATGGATTTTTTATTCCCGGTGAAATGTTATTTAGTTCATAAGAGGCCTATGCACTAGCCATATGTTTGCTTTATTCCTAATCCTGATTATGTTGGTATGGTAGGTCTAATAGTTTTTTCGTTTGATTTCAGGATTATAGTGAAATGTCAGTAGCCTATAGGCCTTCTCACGCCGATGCCACTTATGACATGAAATATGGAATTCGAGCTGTTGAGGTAATTCCTTTTGTTTGGTACTAGAATATCATTCTGACACTGGTAAGACTTTTGGTAATAATATTATATATGTCCTTCGTGTTTTTCTTGTAGGGCGGTGGCAGATCTTCAGCCAGGGAAACCATTGGGAGGGTTGCTGCTGGAGCTGTTGCCAAGAAAATTCTGAAGGAACTAGCGGGAACTGAGGTGTGTTCATACTTTAAACTTAGTAGTGAACTTTATGTTCCTTTTTCATTATTGTCTAGTTTCTTGCTGAATCTTAGTTATTATGCATATTTATATCACAGTGTGAACTTACGCACACATCCAGAAACTGTGTATCCATAGTATGATTGGGCTTTCTATTTCTCAGTCTTAGCTGTGGCTCATCTCCTGAATGCCTGATTTGTTATTGTCACGTCTTTAGGTACTTGCTTATGTATCTCAAGTCTACAAGGTTGTACTGCCAGATGGTGTGGTCGATCATGAAACTTTGTCAATGGAGCAGGTAACTAGAGATGCAGAGAGTTAAAGCGGTCGTACTAAAATATTTTAAGATATACAGTTGCTATATTACGTGTCTTGAATCTTAATGAAAGAATTTCATTCTTCTTGTTGCAATCTCATTCTCGACATTCAAATTTTGGTTTGCCTTCATGAATATGCACCAATACTGAATCAATATTTTGATAATTAACATTGAAGTTACCATCTGAAAGCTTTACATGTATTGGAAGTCTCTCATTCATTCCAAGAACTCTCGACACCCTTAACATGTATTGAAGTGGGTTTGTTTCACTTTAATGCCTCTCTTTGGGTGCTCTCTTCATTTTTTATTTTTTTTTGGCATTACTGTTCTTTTATCTTTGGTCTTGGACAATTGGAGTCTCTTGCTGTAAAGCTTGTTTTCTTATTAAAAAAAATTCTCATTAATTACTTCTCCACTGACATATAATGATTTGTGTATATGCATTTTGAGATACTCTCTATGATTGATGGTTATTCTAGATGATTGGGAGAGTTTCCAATGTTGATCCAATTTGTCATAGTATTGATTGATCCTCCTTATATACTTATTGTATATGCTGTTATATATATTAACCTGACAGTCATTTCTATGGACGTTACCAGATTGAGAGCAACATAGTCAGGTGCCCAGATCCTGAATATGCTGAGAAAATGATAGCTGCCATCGATGCTGTCCGAGTGAAGGGGGAATCAATTGGTGGTGTTGTCACATGCATTGTGAAGAACTGTCCACCTGTACATCTCTCTCTCTCTCTCTCTCTCTCTCTCTCTCTCTCTCTCTCTCTCTCTCTCTCTCTCTCTCTCTCTCTCTCTCTCTCTCTCTCTCTCTAAACACACTGTAGGCATGTGAATATCATACTGAATGTCTAAAAACCTCACTTTCAGGGGCTTGGTTCACCAGTGTAGGGTTTAGGGTTTAGGGTTTAGGGTTTTAGAACTGTCCACCTGTACATCTCTCTCTCTCTCTCTCTCTCTCTCTCTCTCTCTCTCTCTCTCTCTCTCTCTCTCTCTCTCTCTCTCTCTCTCTCTCTCTCTCTCTCTCTCTCTCTCTAAACACACTGTAGGCATGTGAATATCATACTGAATGTCTAAAAACCTCACTTTCAGGGGCTTGGTTCACCAGTGTTTGACAAACTTGAAGCTGAGTTTGCTAAAGCTGCCCTGTCATTACCTGCATCAAAGGGATTTGAGATTGGCAGCGGGTTTTCAGGTTGAAATTTAGTTTGGCTCTTTGTTGCATGATAGTATTGTTTTGATTACATTTAAGCTAGTGGATATAGAATTAATTTATGCTTTGCAGTTTCGTTCTTCCTTTTTAGCCAATACTCAAAATTTTAAAACTAAAATCCCTGCAGGTACATTTTTAACTGGCAGCGAACATAACGATCCATTCTATGTAGATGAAAATGGAAGAGTTAGAACAGTTACAAACCGCTCTGGTGGAATACAGGTAATTAGTCATGCACATCACATATGAATTGTCAACAAAACTTGGTGCCTTTTCCTTTTGTGAGTTTGTTGTGGATTCTGAAAACTTGTGTTGACGTTCAGGGAGGTATATCTAATGGAGAAATCATAAGCATGAGGGTAGCTTTCAAGCCAACAGCTACCATTGGGGTAAGATTTCTCTTTTGATAGGAAGTTAAAAACGAGTGTCTTCTTCGCGTCGATTTAGTTAGCATGCACATCTAATAAAATAATTGCCACCAAAGCATTTGTACCAATTTTCTTGTCTTTAATCCCGCCCGCCGTGATCTTGATGGGACACCCCTTTCATTCGCTTTTGGTGAAAATAAAAAAGGGAATCCCACATTGCTTCAGTTTACCTTGTTTGCATCTATTTTTCGGTGCTTCAAATAAAAATAAAAATACCTTGTGCATTATGCAGAAAAAGCAGCAAACAGTGACCAGAGAGAAGAAAGAGGTTGAGCTGATTGCTCGTGGTCGTCATGACCCTTGTGTCGTCCCAAGAGGTACTTCAATGATTTTTAAATATCTTTTTGTCCTCCTTTGCAGTCGCACCATTCTTCAAAAGAAATGAACTTAAGATACTGCTCAATCTCCACTCTGTTGTATACCCTATATGTTAAAGATGCAAGATTTTACCTCTTGTTCCAAAAATTTCATTAGAAAATTTGTCACTATGAAAATATATACCGATAGAAATGGGAGAATTCAGGCTATATAACAATGGCCTTTGTCTGGTTGATGGTTATGCAGCTGTACCAATGGTTGAAGCTATGGTAGCTCTAGTTCTTATGGACCAGTTGATGGCACAATATGGACAATGCAATCTGTTCCCAATCAACTCAGATCTGCAATCGCCGATTGAACCAAAGCCCGAGGCTTCGAAAACGCACGTTTGAACGAAAGATATTGTAACATAAATCTTCTATACGCTTTGCTCGCAGTCTTCAACATTTTTCTGTACACTTGTGCTCAATTTTTTGTTCTCCCAATCTTCCTTCCTGTAATCTGTTGGGATCTTGGGACAAAGTAAGTTAATATGGTTTCATGCTTACCCTTGAAATTTGATGAGACATGCCAAAATTTTGTAATGAGGGAATAAAGAATTTGAATTGTGACCTTATTTCATCACAATTGTCTTTAGTTGGTTGCTTTTGATTCCTTTTTGTTTCTTGTGCTGAAAGAACTATTTCATTCAGAGGTGATTCTTGATCCATCGCTAATCTCACATAATAAGCGTCTGACCTTACAACATTTAGTTGCCAAGAAAATTTGTAGGAAATTAATTTTTAGGTAGTCTCACCAAGGACTTTAATAGTCTCAAAACCATTTTTTTTTTTGACAACATGTTGGGGTGAGGGATTGAACTTAATACCAATGGCGAAAATATCGATATCGATATCGGTAGTTCAATTTTACGGATATATCCATGGATATATCAGTGAAATGTCGATATCCACGAAAATTTCTGTAAATCAATTTTTTTAAAAAAATTATTTAAATTAATAATTAAGTTCATTTTACTTTTAAATTAAGTTATAGATCTTGTTATTAGTATCTATATCCATATTGAGATTAATAAATGATATTTTTTATGTTTTACCGGTATTTATAAAAAATATTGGAGATATTCATTTATTCTTAATATCTATATTCAACCTTTCGATTTACGGATATATCGACATATTCACGGATATTTTCATCATTGCCTAATACCTCATGGTCACTAGGCAATATATCATGGTGTTGAGTTATGCTCTTGTTAGCGTCTCAAAATCATTCCTAACTGATGGTTAAATCAATTTAATTTAATGTTTATAAAAGTGATTTTTATTAGTTACCTAATATAAGTTTTTTTTTAGTACATTGGGGTGGGGGATTCGAACCACAGAACTCTTGGTCGTCAACACATACATATGCCCGCTGAGTCATGCTCGCTTTGGCCTTCAAAAAAAAAAAATACACCAAACACACAAGTCTAATTCCATCATCAAGAATTTAGCCAACCAGAGTTGGGTAAATATTCCTTTTTAAATTTTCTGAATGGGTATGAATGGTTATCCTCAACAAAGCTTCATGTCTCAATCTTCATGAGTTAATCTCATTAGGGAAGTGGATGCTTCACCTGTCATAATTTCCATCATTATTAAGACTAAGAAATTGGTTCCTTTTGGGCCCTTCTAAAATAGCCTATTCAATTATCCACATTAGTACCAAAGACAATTTGCAAAGTGACAACTTAAATTGATAATTAAGGGATTATAAAGACATTTGAGGATAAGCATTTCTTATCAATCACAACAACAAGTCTTAAAAGTAGATTCCTTTTAGAAGGTATGGTCATCCATTATTATGTTCATGCCCTAAAAGAATATTGTTCAAAGTCTTATTTGGCAACTAAGTACAATTATATTATCCTAAAAAAAAAGCAAGAAAAATTGTTGTTAGGTTTGATTAAAGGAGAGTTTTTAAAAATTTGTCCTAAAAAACAAAAGTGGGTAAGTGAACCATATTGATGGGATTCCTTAAGTAGCTCTTTTTTCTAATAAGAAAACTCAAAGACAAAATAATATAAACTCCCACAGTCCCACCAAAGGTTTTTATCATATATATATGGAAATATAGCTTTAGCTAAGTGGTGTATTACATCGTGGGGTTGGTTTAATTGACTTATCATCCCATTCAAATTTAAAGTTGTGTACTTTATAATAACTTTAACCGCGTGTCGTATTGGTAGATATAATATAATTTCTTTTCTTTTTTTTTATATCGGAGTGTCCTCATAGGCTGCCAAGAAAATCCGTAGAATTGAACTCATTTCCGCTAGAGAGTTTTAATAGTCTCAACATATGTCTTGGTACCCTCCTCGCCTTTTTTATAGAGCCCAACTACGTATCTCCCCTAGCTTTGGTCACCCAAAAGGCCTCCCCGCCTTTTTGATAGAGCCCAACCACGGATCTCCCCTAGCTCTTATCCCAGGCTCACCATATCTTCTGATACCACTTGATTAAACCCTTATAGTTTTGCTTTTGGTCACCCCAAAAAGCCTCCCCGCCTTTTTGATAGAGCTCAACCACGGATCTCCCCTAGCTCTTATCTCAGGCTCACCATATCTTCTGATACCACTTGATAAGGACAAGAGACCCTCCACATATTGTTCACTTTGAGCCTAAACCCTCATGATTTTATTTTTGCTCACCCCAAAAAGCCTCGTACCAATGGAGAATGTCGTCCCTCCTTATATACACATGATCTTTCCCTCTTCTAACCGACATGAGACTTTGGTCCCACTCCCAACATTTTTTACCTTTAACACAATGAAACGAAGTATTGCTCTTCTAGGATAATACAATTTATGGGATACATGTCATAGTCGTTAGTTATGTCCAATTCTAATAATGTATTCAATATTAGAATCAATCAATTTCTTTTAAATAAATGAAATTAGTTCAAAATGCCATAAAACAAATTTGGATAGTTCACGAGTATATAGAGAAGTACTTGCAATAATTTATTCTATAGGTGAGAGGCATGTTGGTTTAATATTTTGCCCAAAATAATCCATGCAAAACAAACATATTGGTTTAATTTAAATAAAAGAAAACCTACCCAATAACCAAGTTTACAATATAAAACAACTAAAAAAAAGGTGACCTAAACAACTGAATTATTACCAGTTTTAAAATGGTTCAAAACCAAGCTAAATTAAACTAAAGCATAAATAGTAGGCAGCTAGAAATGGCCACATTCAAATATTTTTGCACTATTGAATATGTATTTGATGAAAAAGGAACCCTAGGCTACAAAAGGACAAATAAAGATCAATACTAAAATCACAGAGGTAGGGTAGACCTCCACTACCTGCACTCAATTTTCTTGAGCCTAAGGCCACATAAACCCTTATAAACAATGTGTGTTAGGTTTGTTTTACTTTTTTACCACACTGAATTCTCCAATTTGAAAGCAAAAAAAAATAAAAAACATGCATATTTTTCTTCTTTGTTTGACCTGAAAATGAAGGAGTGAAATTGAAATTTGCTCCCTCAGTTTTTGTTTCTCTTTTTTTTTGACCATGTACTTGGGTGTAGAAGACAAGACTGTCTGTCCTCTGCTGGGCAAAGAGTATCCCACACAGATTACCAATCTTTTATACTGTATATGTCTTTTGTCCTTTTCACATTTCTTTCCCTGCCCTCATCTTCTCTTGCCTATTCTTTTCCTGTGAAAAATTACAAAATTTGTGTCAAAAAACATAAAGATGAATAGAAAATCAACAGCTTCTTAATTGTGTTGATTCAGGAAAATGAAAGTTACTTGATGCTTTGATGCTCGTTCCCATTACGGATAAGTAAATGTTACGATAAATGGAATAACAAATAACAAAATAAGCGCAAAAGAATAATCGACACAGATTTACGCAGTGTGTTAGCTACGTCCAGGGCAAAAGGGGGAGATCAATATTATTACGAATAGGAGAGAATTACAAATGACAGACTAGGGGTGGCTGAAGTCATTAGAAGGTTTATATATGACACTCTGACCTAATACAAATGGGTCAAAGCCCAAAACGAATAAGTAAAACCCAAATCATATTTTTAGAGGGTCATAACAGATTCAAAGCATTCCAACAGGAAACAACATCAAAAGGAATATCATTCTCATTCCAATTGATCCTAGCCAATTTCCATACTGATGGATAGGTAAATGGGGCCTAAGATGTAACCTTTTGAAGTTATTTTAGTTGCTTTCCAGGTAACTTTTAGCTTTAGAATTTTGTAAATGATATAATAATTCCTCTCCAAGTACATGTACATTCGTAAAAGTGTTTTAAAAAGGTATTCAACAGAAAACATGTCTACAAAATTAAAGAGGGTGTTTAGGGGTTGCTTTAGAAAGTAAATTTCAACTAATTTTAAAGCTAATTTCAAGAATACATTTAGGTGTCTTGGAAAGTATAAGAATTATAGAGGAAAAACACAACTCAAATTGTTTTTTTTAAAGATTCCAGATAAAAATTATATAAACAAAAACAATAAAGATAGAGAAAAACAACTTTTTAAAAAAACTGCAATTCACACTTCATGCATCTTTTTCAAAAATAATTGACACGGGGATTGTTCTACAGTTCTACCCGTTGTCTTTTTAAAAGTTAGCTAGAAAGTGACAAGAATTTTTCTTGTCTTCTTCCATTTACCAGTTTTCACAATCACACCTTTGACTCTTTTGAGCATATTAGGTGCCACTTTTTATTAGAGTTTAGGTTTCTATCTAATTTTAGCTATACATATACTACAACAATATTCCATGTCTTGGTCAAGAGGATTTGATTACATATTCAATTTCATAATTTCAATTTATTCGAGATTTTTTTTAGTCGGTTGTTTGGAATTTACCAAACTAACAAAGTAAAATAAAAATTCCAATCAGGTTGGGTCCAGATCCAGATCAAACTATTCGTACAACAGATCCAGATGGGTCCTTCCAACGTCATCTATTCTCCTGTTGACCTAGACAACTCATTGTTGATTCTTTTTTACCCTCCAGTTAAACATTTACAAGAAATTGAAAGATAACCAACTTTACTTTTCATTGTGGAGGGGGGAGATTCAACATGTCAATTACCGGTGAGCTCTGCTAACTTTATGGTGGTCTAAGGATTTATCTATCAGACCACTGTATCGCATTAACTAAAAATTGGGAGTGGGTGGTCTTACGATTTATTTTCTTTTTAGCTACGTAATATAAGCCACAATAAGAAGGATTCAGCAAACAAGTTGAAAACAGAGTGATGAATTGTGAAAAGTGCAGAAGAAAGAGTGAGAATGAGCTTACTTTTCTTCATTATGAACGTTCCTTAGCACTTTCCCGGGTGGTAGCTTGCTTGAAAGCCACAGTGGGAGCAATTCTGCAGCCCCGCCTCTGATGTTCAAGCACTAATTCTCCAGCAAACCAGTCCAGCTTCTCGAAGTTGGTTTGCTCTGCAAATCGCTTTCCTCCAAAAAGCACAGATTCAACATTCTTCTGCTTCAGAACCTCATCTGCCAATTCAACCAGCATCTTTACATTACCAGCATCGGAATCAGTACTTGAGCTAGGTCCACCCTGGCCTAAGCTCGATCCAAGTGCCTGAAAAACCAATAATGATTGTAACTTCTGGGAGAATTTCAAGCAGTAGATTATGAAGTTCATACCCATCTTATTATTATGAGCTAGAGCTACAAAGAACACCACTTATAATAAAGTGAGTCCTTTGAAAGTGAAATTATCATTGTAACTTTTTACAGATAACAGTTCGTATGTTATTATGTAAAAGGAAAAGAGAGAATATTCTCCAATTACAACAGAAAAAAACTCCATATTACTTACGACAGGACCAGAAAACTTCCCTAATTCCGGAGAAGAAGGCACAATCGACCATCATAGTATTACTTACACGGGCTTTAAGGTGTTTATAGTAAGATAGTTTGGTTAAACAGTGGCAAACAAAGGGACCAATTCCTGAAGAAATTATTTGAGGATGACGCCACAAGGTGGTTGACAATTTTGCACTATTAGATACATGAGAGAGAAATTATAAAACTATTTCGATTTTGTATCCAACGATTATTAAAGACACTCAAATTTTAAGATCTACATCTTACAGTTTCAAAGAAACAACCACATTGTAGCGGTCTCATTCAATAATTTGTTAAATTTCCGATACATCATACATAGACCCCCAATAGTAGCGAAACAAAGAGTAAAGTACCGTTTTGTTTTATGCACCACTGGCCTACATTTAACAAACTTGTGGTCAGCTTTTAATCAAACCCATGCCCCTCCCCCTACAGCATTTACACCTCTACCCGCACGAACAGCTATATATTTCCTCCTTTAGAGGAAACTTGCAAAAAGATTATTGGAAGGTTAGCTACAAGGCCTGGTTAGGCAATGGACTTGTTTATTATCATCACATTGCTATTCTCGTGGAAGCAAACTCTTGTCAAGAAAAATTAGATGGATTAGAATCTGTTTGTTTATGACTCAAATTGGGTGTTGATTATACAGAATGAAAGCCAAAACAGAAAAGAAAACTGGCTCAGAGGGTCCCATATATGCCATAAGTATAATCATCACTATGGGTAGCAAAATCACATAAGTTCTTGTGACTTTTCCACTTGCAGGAGGCCAACTCGACCCAAGAAACACCTAAATTTTGTCCCAACTCCCACCTACTTAACGAAAATCTTTGTAACTATGCATTAACTAATAACCCCACCCAACCACACTTTCCTAGAATGACAGGATTTAATTCCTCATTGGTGGTAAGAATGATTTTTTTTTCCCAACAAACCTATCAATTCTTAGTCCCTAGGGGGAGAATTTGTATGGAAAAACTCCATACCACTGCTTTTTAAAAAATGACACGTGGCAAAATAATTGTTTAATTGGAACTCACACTATTAAATATGTTATTTTTTTAAACCATTTTGCCACGTGTCATTTTTTGAAAGACAGTGGTATGGAATTTTTCCATACCACGGATGTACTAGAAATTCTCCCGTCCCTAGGTCGTATATTAGGAGGGTTGAGTTATGTTATGTTGGCAATAATAATTTATTTTTTTTTATTTTTTTTTTAGAATTTAGAGGAAAGGTGAGGAGATTCGAACTTCAAATTTACTGGTCGATGATAGTCTTTACACCAATTATACCAATTGAATTTTGTTGAGTTTGACACATAAATGAAATCTTTGTATATGCTAATATCCCATGTAGACTTTATGGTTAAAATTTATGCATTTGTCGTTGTAATTACTATTTTCAAAGAATGTTTTCATTTAAAAAATGTGAGGCATGAGTCATGACAGATAAAGGAAAAGAAAGTTCTTGGAAATAGGAATAGTGTGCAGTTGTGTGCACGTGGCAGATTGTTGTACCTGAATCCTCACGTAATTAGAGCTCCTGGCCTGACCGAATGCCATGGAGACGGCCTGGTCCACCATGTCGGCCGACGCCTCACCAGAGATTCGATTCATGGGCCGAATCCACTCCTTCTCCTTCCACCTTTTGACCTGACGGTAATCGCGGCGGGCCTCGAATGGCTGCCCGGTTCCTAACGACAGAACCAGAAGGTCCTCGACTCCTCGCACGAACGGAAATTCTTGTTTGTTGTGAAGTACATGTGTGATTGCGGCCGCCGTCGGGTTGCTCATCGCCAAACCGCCGTCGATGGCCAGGCAATTGGTTTGGTTGTCGACAGACCTCAATGTTACCGGTTCAAATATGGCCGGCTCCGCCGATGTTGCTCTGCAAACCTCCCAGAGACGGAAGTTGAAGCTATCATTTTCTAGGGCGTCGGCTCGAGAGAACAAAAATGGCGCCGTCGTTGATAGGTCGTAGCAAGGTACCAGAACTGGTTTCAGAGTATCTTTTAGGGTTAAACTCCGTCCCTTATCCGTGAATGCTTCTTTCATCGCTTTTTCTAAAGCGGCGGTAGCTGAACTGGTGGAATTGGTACGGTTGATTTTGAGGAACCGCCCGAACATACCTCCGCCGGAACTGGAATTCGAGCGGTAGAACCGCTGGCCTTGATCGGCCAAGAACCGCCAAGTTTCCTCTGCCTTATACACCGGCCGATTAAGGTCTTTCGTTGCGAAAAGCATCGCAGTGAAAATGCCTCCTACGCCGGCTCCGGCAGCAACGTCGAAATAATCGGCGATTCTGGCATCAGGATTTCCGGATTTCGACTTGAGCGCTTGTTCGAGGTAAGCCAGAGCCTTACCTGAGAGAATCCCTCCCATACCTCCACCATCGATGCTCAGAATGCAGACCTTGCCCCTCTGGTTTCTTATTGACGAAGCGCCACGACTTACTTCTTGTTGAGCCTGCGCTTGAGTTTCTGCATCGGTTATCTGTTTGCCTTCAACAGTTGGAGGTATCTGCTTAGGAATCCATAGCTTCTGATCATCGTAGCCAAAGAGAAAATTACTCTCAAGAATCGAGAAGATTTCATAACTTAGCTTATCGGTATCGATACTTGGCTCCTGCATTTCCGATTAATCCACAGCTCAAATCAATCAACAGCCAGGAAATATATTCGTGCTTCCAGAAAATTTCTTTTCAAAGATTATTCCAGTCTCTCATTTCTCGCATGCCTATCTTGACCTCCAAACAACAAAAACCAAGAAAAATCGTTCTCGCAGCTCAACCAGAACAAGTCAAAGAAACTTCAACATCCAGAAACTCAATATTGACTTCCGCTTTAAATCTCCGATGAAGAAAACACTATAAACTCCTCAAGAAGAAATCAAAACAATACATACAACCGAGAAATTCCGAAAGAATTCAAACAAAAAAAAAAACAAAAACAAAAATCACGTCATCTTGACAAGAATGCTCAACCAACCAATTGATCTTTCAAATCACCTCGTTAGCGAAAACAAGTGTTTGGATGATGAATATCCAGAAACCGATTGTCCTTTCTGAAAGCCGACTTTTCCTTCGCAACTCCGATAAAGTAGTAACAGTAGAGAAAGCCGAGCTAGCCCCTTTCTCTGACTTTTTTCACTCTGAAAGAAGATGAACAGTGAGCTATGGGTCTATATAATTATCATCTGTGCACAGAAAGCAAGATTACAGCCAAGAATCACAAGGAGGAAAGAACAAAAATGGAAAAAAGAAGAAACTGGAAGGAATCAGAGACAGAGGAGGAAGACGAAGATGAAAGAAGAATACCTGCTGTAGTTGCAGACCACTGACTCTTTCGTTTCCATTTGTACAAGAAAAAAAACTAATCTCGATGCGCTACACGGCGCCGTTTTGATCGTTGGGGATTTTGCAGAATGATCATCGACGGTAGCTGTCATTTCTGAGTCATGATCGGACGGTCTAAATCGGTTGTTTTATTTTCTTTGTTTATCCGTGATGAACGGTAAAATTACGAAAAAGTCCGTTATTTATTTGTTCTTTTGCCGCGGTTCTTTCTTGCCGTTACGTGTGGGTCCCGTTTATCAACTATCAAAACCCCGTCGGCGAACAAGATTAGAGTGGACGCGCACTAAGCTAATTTTCTTCTTGTATTAATCGATAAAAATTTAAAAAATATTATGACGAAACTACCCTTCCTTTCTTTGAATAATTTAGGAACTCTCCCCTCATCGCGATATTTGCAGGGATGACTCCCTCGGATCTTAAAACCAAATGATCCCGTGTTTTAAAACGTAAATTTTTGTTCTTTTTTCGTGATCATCAAGTTCCATCTGTGAAAAGTCATCCGTACTCTTCGTTGAGCACGATGACACTATGGTCGTCTAGCACGAAGATACTATAGACTTTTTACAAGGAGGGAAATTATGATCACGAGAGAAGGGCAAAAAAAAATCGCATTTAAAAAAATAGGATCATTCGGATTAAGACTCCCGTTAAATCTCAATTTTAATCTTGTTTATTGTTTTATTTAAAGAAAAATCTATAATTCAACGATTATGTCATATTATGACCTATAACTTTGTATTTAAGATATTATGAAGATAAAATAGGAGAAATTGTAACCGATGTCAATTTAGAATAAGATAATTAGAAATATAAAAATAAGATAATTAGAAATATAACACGTTTTTAAAAAAAATTGCGGACATGATAATTTCTATCGTTGATATCTTATGGCTGATCACCTCAGCTTTTTATAGATTTTTGTTAGTGATACTGATAGAAGTCTATTAGTGATAGAAACAATTTTTTTTGCCATATTTGCAAAACATTTTAAAATTTGCTAAATTTGCAATTAGTTTCGGTTTCATTGCTATTTGTTTGGGCTTGACTGCTATTTGTGCAACCAGTCCATGAAATAGTCTATGAACTTTTAAATTTGTGTCTATTTGGTCTTTGTATTTTAAAAAAAAATTAAATGTCACTATTATTTATTTATTTTTTTTATTTATTTATTTAGGTTCTTCAACTTTTAATTTTGTATCTAATAGATCCTTAAATTTTTTATTTTGTGTTGAATATGTCATTACTCTACTCAATCTTTTTTAAAATTCACGAATCTAACACAAAATTGAAAGTTATTACTAGACACGAAGTTTAGGGGTTTATTAGGCATAAAATTCAATTTTACGTCTAATCGATCAATTCATTTTTAATATTTTTGAATATGTGAGAGATTTAATGGACACAAAATTAAAAGTTCAGATCTATTAGACATTTTTTAAATTTAAGAATTTATTAAACATAAAATTGAAAGTTTGAGAGACTTAATGGACACAAAATTAAAAGTTCAGATATATTAGACATTTTTTAAATTTAAGAATTTATTAAACATAAAATTAAAAGTTTGAGAACCTATTAAATAATTTTTAAAATTAAGGACCAGGGAAACACAAAACTTTAAAAGGCTACTTGTAATTTAACATTTTTTTTTAACTATTGCAATGTAAATATAAGTATTTGTACTTTATGTACTTTACCTATTTTTTTTAACCAACTGTATTTCTATACATTTAATTATGTTTCTATTTAGTTTTAATTATTAAAGTGATATTAACTTTGAGGACTACAAGTGTACCTGGTTCCTAATTTTATTTATGTACTTGAAATTCAATTATTTCAATTAAAATAAACAATCTTATAATCTCCACACACCAAAAAAAAAAAAAAAAAAATAGAAAGTTTATGAATTAAAATAAAACAAATAATGTTAAATTGGAATCAATAGATATTAACCAAATTATCAACTTGATCCAAATGTCATTATCATGCTCTTAAGTTTGTGATTGTTGAAAAGCAAGTTTAATGATCCTTTAATTGAATTGAAGTTAGTGTTGGTCATATTGAGGAGTTGTTGGAATCTTCAAGAGAATCATAAATATTGGTTTGGTTTTTAATGTGATTTACAAGTTTTTTTTAAGCAAAACTTGCTTATGTGCTACAACTATCTCGTAGTCCAACCAAATTGACGTGTGACAATTTAATTGGTCAATAATTATTATTTTTTAAATAAAAATTTTATTTAATTTTTTCACGCCATTTGTTGAAGGTAGGTTAATTGTTTATGATTTTGTTTATCCTTCTTTTTTGAGAGGTTTTTTTTTAGAAATAAGTAGAATGAGGATGAGAAACACCTATAGAAGATGGGGAGGAGGCGGAGAGAAATCCACTCATTGTGATTCTTAAAGTCGACGTGCACGTGCACCGTGAAACTTGTGTCAACAAAATGATCAAATGTGTTAAAAGATTTGAAGGTTATGATGATGATTGCTCTGACAAATTTATGTTTTTTTACTGTTTTTTCTCATTCTGTTATTGTTGTGATTTTGACATAGATGATGACAGGACAGGATTTTCATTTCATATGGTGATAGTTTGTCTTCATCAATCAATTTTAGATATAAACAAACATACACTTCCATTTTCGATGTCTTCCTTTCTGTCATTGCAGAGCAATGAAATCGATAGTTATCTGTTTTTTTATCGTCAAAATCGGAGGAAAACCCCAAAATTGGTTTTTTTTATTTTTTTTTTCTTTCGTTGAGGGCACCAAAAGAGATTTAATGAGTCGAATAGAAAATGAGAAGCAATTAAAGGGTGATTGAGGAAGAGATTTCATTTAATTTCTCTCTTCCACTGTAATTAGGATTCATCAATGGAGGATGCTGAAGAAGAAAAATAGCATATGGATTGAAAAAGAGATTTCATTTAATTTTTCTCCTCCACCATAATTCATTTTCTCCCTTCTCTATTTCCCTCCTCTTCTTCTTCAATTTTCCAATAAAAAAAGATGAATAGTAAAGTAAAAAAGAATTTATAATTATTCTTTTTTTAAGTTAAAATAATTTGGGATTCTAGAGAAGAAAAAAAAATGGTAGCGTGAAGGTGAGAGACCTCGTGCTTTAAAGCATACTGACTAAAAAAATTAAAAAAAAAATTGACCAATTAGATTATGACACGTGTCTGAGCTCCAAAACTAGCATGTAAACAAATTTTGCTTTATTTTTTTTTAGTACCACCTAAAAGTTAACTTATTGGATATCTTTAAGTTGACTGTCATGTCATTTCTACATTGTGATTGAGACTTTTGATTAATTATTTCAATTAGCACTAACAATTGATTAGCCAAGTCCACTATCCATGTCTCATGGTGAGCTAAAGCTCAAGAGACAAATATCATATTTTATTTCACTAATACATCCCCACCTATTTGGGTAAGTTAATGAACATCAAATGATTATTTTTTTGTGGTCCTCCTATGTGCTAAACCATAAAATACTATCATTAGATATTATAAAAAAAAAAAAAAATAATAATAATAATAATAATAATAATTATTATTATTATTATTGTACATTGTGGTATTATTATGGTAGGTTTTATTGTACATGTCCTTTCATTAGGGTAGTTTTCTATATTGTTTTTTTTTAATGATATATTCACTTATTTGAAATATGATTATTAACTTTGTTTTAATAACATTCCAATAATCAAATATCAAAATTTCATAATTTAAAGCGGAAAAATGTTATTAATAAAAAATATATAGGATATCAAACTAATAATTTTTTTTATTTGATGTTAGTTGAAGATATGATAAACTTTTTCAATAGTATAAGAGGACATTTGCGAAACTTTTTCAATACCATATTTAATTTAAATATCAATATTAGTTTTTGCATTAAAAGAAAATGTGAAAAAAAAAAAAAGAAAAAAAAAGAGGAAGAAAAAGAGCTTGAGACTTGGTAAGAATGAGCGGTTGAACTTTGACTAAAGAAATAAATGGGCTGGGCCTTAGGAGATTTTGGCAGGCCCAAAATGGCTGAACTGAGCCGATACGATGTAGATCATGATGGGGGCCCACGGTAGACTTCAGACCCAATACATGGCCCATGTTTAGTTTTGGGCCCAAAATGGCTGAACTGAGCCGATACGATGTATATCACGATGGGGGCCCACGGTAGACTTCAGGCCCAATACATGGCCCATGTTTAGTTTTGATCCAATCGGTTCCGATACTGCAATTTTGGGATCGCTAGGGAATCGAAGTGCTGGTTTGATAGGGGCTTGTTTGGTAACGTTCCCGTTTCCTGTTTCTTATTCCTGTTTCGAAACTTCAAAAAGGTGTTTCTCCCAGTTCCGTTTCTCTTTATATTAATCTGTTCCCAAAATGATGATAAATTAGTGTTGGTTCATTGGCAAAAGAAGCACCCAAATAAACTCCTCACCTATGAGTTCCTGACTTCAAATCCTCATTATTATAACACTTTTTTTTTCTTTCTTTTTTTCTTTCTTAATTATGCAATGTTTTTTTTTTTATCTATTATTTTAATTTTAAATTTTGCTATTTTTTTTTAGGATACATTACTAATTACTTTTTATTTTATTTAAATACATAAAAATATTTATTATATTTATAATTATTATTATTTTTTAATGTTACGACACTTTAAACTTTGCAAATTAGCATTTCAATATTTTTAAATCAGTTTAAATTTCCCACTATTAAATATTAGATTCACAAATAGTGATATTTTAGTTATATAAGATAAATTTATCTATAATATAATTGAAATGTCGATTCACCTCTTATGTCGATATTGAGCTCATTGACACGTAGAAATGTCTACATGTCAACGAAAATTTAAAACATGACCCATAACAAACAATGACGAATGACAACGACTTCGAGATTTTAGAGCAAGGAAGACATCATCCTCGAGGTAGGGAAAAATGTTTAACTATCGAAATTTTTTCACTGCAAAATGTTATTGAACGTTTTTTTGGCGTGTTGGAGACTCGTTTCCCTATTCTTAAATAAACGTCTCCTTATCAACACACAAAAACATATACCAAATCAAATCAAATTGCAATTTATTTTTTATTTTTTTATTTTTTTATTTTTTAATGCATGTTATATCTTTTTTATATTATGTATACTAAATTTTATTTAAACTATAAAAAAAAAAAAAAAAAACAATTAACAAAAAAAAAAAAATTATCAAACATGACGATATTTCTATTTTTTTTTTCAAGAAACAAGAAACAAGAAACGTTATCAAACAAGTATGTGTTTCTGTTTCTTTTTTTTCAAGAAACAAGAAACAGGAGTAGTTATCAAACATGTTTCTGTTTCTTGTTCTAAAAAAACAGGGAACAAGAAACAGGGAACGAGAAACGGGAAACAGGGAACAAGAAACAGGAACGTTACCAAACGGGCCCTAGATAATTCGAATTCTATTGTATGTTTCAGATTCAGAATCCAACAAATATACATTTAATATTTTATCTTTTTATCATAGGGTGTCGATTAAACTATGCTCAAAGTAGTTAATATTATAAATTTAATTCATTTTTGTTGATCTACTCTAAATTATATGATGCTATAAAATAATAATTATAATTATATAATATTATATTTTGAAAATAGGACCAACAAACAGCTAGCTAAGAGGAGACCAAGCTCCTAAACAATGGTACCAGATGAGAAAACACATTTGTGTCCTCTTCATTAAAAGAAATGAGTCATGAACGGATGTTTTCCTCAGGCATTTGAATGATTGTTTACACTTGTTCTTGTAGCTAACAGATGACCCACGCTATTGTGATTTCGTCGGACATGGACAAACGATTCAACATGTCTTCCTTCGGCTAGATTTCGTATTTTCATCAACAAGATTGCTCAGCTCCGTGTGGTTTACCGCTTCTTTATTGATCAACTGGACAACGGTTAGGGCATCCGATTCCACCCTAACACCTTGCGAACCAGAGATACGAATGGCGGTTAGACCTGTAATAATGGCTAACGCTTCAAGCCATTCAATATCCTAGTTCATCAAGATGCATCTGTTTCCGGCGTTGATCATAGTGCAAGATTCATTTTAGAGAACCCAACTGACTCTCCCTCTCTGAGTCTGCGTGTTCCACGAGGCATCACAAGACAACTTCCAAAGGTCTTCAGGAGGGCAAGTCCATCTATTTGGGCCAGCCACACTGCAATTAATTTTATGATTTACATTCAATTTTTAAATCTCTAAATTTTAAGTAAGTAGTCTCTAACATAAAAACATGTCTTATAATACTAGTTCTAACTTATCCATTTACAATCAGACTAAACTCTCCCAAAGTGAATTTCACTAGTGAAAGTAAAGTTAATCGCATCCAACAATTGTCACATACATTAATTTCATTAATCTAATATGGCAAAATAAGACTTTGCACGAAACTAATCTAGAGCGAGATTTGCATCCAACAATTGACACGTGAATATAGTTTAGATCTAGAGAAGCGCTATCATAGATGCTCTCGGGTATCTAACATGAATATTAATCATAAATCAATTGGCTCGAATGTTTTACAATGGGACCCATGGAATCTTCTCCAACATATTTGGAAACTTCTATTCGCAGTGGGATTCGATTCATTTCCAGCCATAACTTTCAGATCATCTTCTCCACCCCTGCATCTGGCTTCCATGAATTTACACTCCATCATCATCTCTCCGACTTTATTATGCCCTAAAAACCATGAACGATGCCTGCAAATTCTTTCACGATCACCTTCACCATTGCCATTGCCATCGCCATCGCCATGTTCAAGGACCTCCCTACGAAATTGCCGAATCGGCGAAAGATCACAGAGGTAACGTACCTCGCTTTGACGATGCTTCTTTTTCACGCCCTGTTTGGTATGAGTTTTAAGTTTCGCTTGCTTTTACTTTTACATGCTGTTACAGATACAACCATCGGTTTCTCTGCTACGAGAAAAAAGAAGAAAGGCTAGAATCAAGAGAAGAACTACAGCCTGTTACGTCGCTTGAGAAGAAAGGAACTGTAGCTGGAGCCATGGCTTTTGTAATTGGTACCAGTATCGGATCGGGGATTCTTGCACTTCCAGAGAAAGCATCTCCGGCTGTAACTCTTTCTCTCTCTCCCTCTCTTTGTATCTCTCGAATTTAGCAATTTCATTCAAATTAGGTAGAAAATGGAGGTTCCGACAGATTATTTCTTTGTTCAGAGAAGTTTGTGTAATTTTGTGGCAGGGATTTTTTCCCAGTTCGATATCGATAATACTATGTTGGGGGTTTCTTTTAGTAGAAGCACTGGTGCTCGTTGAAATTAGTGTGGTTATGTGGAGGGAGAAGAAGAAGAAAAATAAGAAGAACGAAGAGGGGGAGAAGGGGATGGAGGTGATTTCAGTCAGAACTATGGCGCAGGAAACTCTAGGAGACTTTGGTGGAACCTTGGCCACTGTTGCCTATGTTTTGTTGGGCTATGCTTCCATGGTTGCCTATATTTCCAAGTCCGGAGAGATCCTTCTCCAATCATTCAATCTTCCATCTCCAATTTCAGGCTTCCTTTTCACTTTAGTTTTTACTCTGCTTATCTCCATTGGTAGGACCAGAACCATAGATCAAGTCAACCAATGGCTTACAGCTTGTATGATAGGTAACTTTAGGACTTGAACCGGTATTATTGCCTCGCACCTCGGAGCTATTCTAATTTTTCGGGACAAAATTTGAATTAAAGTTGTTCAAATTGTTCTATGGATAATCGTCTTCTTAAAGTTGTTCTATGGATAATTTGTTTTCAAGAAGAACGGAAGTTATTATTACTTTTAAATTTTGAAGCTGTACATAGTGGTTCCAAATGTAGTATAATCTTCTAAAACAGTTTTATAAACAAAAGTAGAAAACTGTTTTGAAATCAACCTCCCAAATTTTCCATGAGTCTTTTCATACAAATGTAAATAAAAATGATTCAGTAATACTTGAATGTCTTTGGGGAACAGGTTTACTAGTGGGAATTGAGGTGTTAGCAGTTCAGTTTGGAGGATGGTTTGCAATGGAAGGTGAAGGAGACTGGAGGAAGGTCCCAACTACAATACCTGTTATTATCTTTGCTTTGGTATATCATGATGTAATACCAGGTAGAATTATATTAGAAATTTGTTTTATTCATTACCATTACTTTGTTCTCAAGATTTGTGAAAGTATGAAGCTATAGCCCCCATTAGGTTGATCAAATCTTATACTTTGGCAGTTCTTTGTGCTTATTTAGACGGTGACCTTCCTCGCTTAAGAGTTTCAGTTTTGCTTGGTAGCTTTATTCCATTGATAGCATTGCTTGTCTGGGATGCAATAGCGCTTGGCTTGTTAGCACAAGCTGATCAAGTAGTTGACCCTGTTGAATTGCTCCTGAGGTAGTTCATTCCAAACCTTCAAGATTTCATAGAATAGCTTTATTTAATGATGTGCTGAATTATCTTCTCCGCAAGTTTCTGAAAGAAATTTATGGTTTGATATTCGGAGTAAGATGGAGTGGAGTTTCTTACATGGTAGAATGGTTCTCACTTCTTGCTGTTGGAACATCTATCCTGGGAACATTGCTAAGCTTCTCTGAGTTTTTCAAGGAGCAACTCAGTAACATCTTTTCTAATTTCTCTACAACAGAGACTTTGCAAGTAATTTCTTCACAGTCCCTGAGTCAATGTAGTCTACAAACATATCTGCTCTAGATGTGATGTACATGATAAAGTGCAAGAAGCAAAACTAATAGGGCCACCATATGTTCTTGGCTATGACAGGAACCATCGAAGTTCTGCTTGATGAGGAATTGGTGGGAAATGAATAAAGTAAACCTCACTGCCATGTCAATTGCTGTTGGTCCCTCCCTTCTTGTGTCCGTTACTAATCCAGATTCATTCTCCGCTGCTACAGATATTGCAGTAAGTAGACAAAACCAGGTGCCTTCTGTTCTATAAACATCAAATATGCATTATAAGGATATAAATCCTATAATTCAAGCGTAGATACTCGCACATTCTACTGTAGAAATATTAAGTGTGGTTTTTATTTCTAAAATTAAATTCTTAAGTGATTTTGTCTTGATAGTTCATATTGTAGTCAGCTTCTTATCCCCATAAGCTTTGTACTGCTTTTACTTAAGTGAACTTCGGAAGAGTGGATCCATATTTAATTCTAAAGTACAAGATGAGAAGTATCATTCCATTTCCATTCCATGGTTGTCTCATGAAGCATTTTTGGCTTTTAAAAGGGAATGCTTTTTCATCTTTAAGTGGCAATGTGGTTGAACTAAAACTTTCAATCGAACTATCGAGGACTGCTTGCCATAGATGCATATATATCCATCTGCATCCTCTCCTTTTTTTCCTTCTGGTTTTGGATCTTGAAATGTATCAAACTGATGCAAATGTACTTTATTTGCTTTTTAACATTATTAAAATATATGTGCTTAAATTGGAAAATAGGCACAAAAGTAAAAAATATGAAAGTTTTATTATAGTTTTTCCCTGATGCAAGACTAGTATCAGAAATATGATGAAACCCAAATAACTGAAATTAATTGAAAGATGAAAGATAGAAGAAATATAATAACTCTCAAGTATTTGAGGTACTTGGAATCTCCCCTCAAAGAGATACCACTAAAGTCTAACGCCACAAAACAGCTGTCTTCCTCTCCCTAAAGCCCAACCCTTCTATTTATAACGAACTCCTAACACACTACCTTGAATTACTATATTAACAAAATCATATGACATAAAAAGATTCTGTATAATATTTAACTTATTTCTATCTACATTTCAATATTTAGATTACATAATGATACCAATCAACCCATTGATTTTAGTTAAAAGTATCAACCCTTGTGTTAGTAAGAATCATTTGTGGATATCCTTTATTATGTAATCGAAATTCAGTGCTTGGTTTTCCTATTTCTCTGATGCTCTGAATGAAACAGGGAGGATACTGCATGACGATATTGTATGGAGTTCTCCCCCCAGCAATGGCATGGGCAATGCACAGTAGGGAGTCTGAGGACACTGACTCCAAGTCATTATTGAGAGAGAGGCCTGCACTGCTTGGGCTAGGTTTATTTGCTTGTGGTATTATGGTGGAGCAAGTTCTGCAGGATATTCTGAAATTGCAATCGTAGCAAGGTAAAATCATATTTTATCTGAATTAGTTTTATTTTTCTTAAATTTGTGTGGACAGTTTTGAAAGTCACATTCTGTTACCTTATGGAGAACCCCATTGTTAGACCAGGGTGAGATTTTGCTCTCTTTCGTGTCTGTTGTTGGATAATAATTAAAAAATATGCTGGAACTTAAACAAAATTAATTAAACTGAAGATTACATAAATGTTCTGAATTTAGAAGTTGTTTGACTGAGATCCACTTCATGGCTTGCGTTTTTTTTTTTGTTGAGATACAGCTCTGTCTACAATTGTTAAACTTAGACAACACTGCTCTGTGACTTTGATGAACTGCTTGTGCTCTACAATAAACTTAGAAACTCTAAGAACAAAGAACTGAGAGTGGGTGTAAAACAACGGAAGAAGAGTAACCCAAGTAAGTCAAGCGTGTAAAAGGGGTGGGAGAAATCTCCTTTTATAGTTTGGAGGATGGAATAGTTATGAATATCTGTGGGCACTTAATTCCCCCAAGCATCAAATTTGTTCAATGGCCTCTCATATTAAATTAGAATGCTCTTCTTGTTAACTATTTCCCTTACTTTTGTCCTTTTCATTTTCCGCTGGACAAAGTTAGAATCAACCAACATATTTGCTTTAATAAATCGAAAAACAAGAACATCCTTTTTAGCAGTTTTTTTTCTCTATCTTTCCTGCGTTAATTACATGAGTTTGCTGAACACCTGGAAGAAAATTTCATAAAAGGAAAAACGGGCTAGATCATAGAATTAGAATGATGAAAGTTTGTGCTGATAATATTACATTTCAATCTTTGCATCTCCAATGATGGTAGCTTCAGTAACATGGCCCAATTCTGGCGGAAATATTTGTCAAGCAAATGATTTTGTTTTTTTCCGAGGTTTTGATCTTCAGTACTGCAATAGACGAATACATATGAAAGTTTCTCTTTCACAAATTCTTAACATAAGAAAGCTACGAAAATACCATAACTTATGTGCAACATTTTTTCATCTTCACAGAAAAGGTTACTGCAAACTTTGAAGTAGACAAACTGCTTGGTTTGCAACAATCTTGAGATAGATATTATAACTCAAGTGTAGTATCTGTCTGATAAATAGCAAACCCAAGGAGCGAAAGTTGCGCGGAGTTATCAAGGGGAAGACCATAGAATGCCTCAGGCCAAGGATCAGATAAAAAGGAGAAAGAAGAGAAGAGAAAAGACAAGATGGTGGAGATGGGTGCCATTTCTTTCCTTTCCAAAGTGCTGTAAGTTAATGCAGTTGTTTCACTCATTCTTTATACTTCATTGGAGAGGGTGAGTTTATATAGAGCTGAAAGAGATTAAAGCTCACTGAAATGTCTAGCCATACGGCTTCTTGAAGGGTTAGTTTCATTAACTCACCCGGAAAGCAGAAGGAACAATATTTTGTGTTTGAAAGGAGTTTGATGTAAATTGTAATGCAATTATGATGCAGGCGTGTCTTTGAATTCCAGTCATGTCAGAGATATTTGGACTCCTCTAGTTCGTTGTTGAGTGAAAGGCTGAATAAAGAATCAAATGCAGGAAGGAGGTTGTTGGATGAGCTAATTGAAGGTAATCTTTGTTTTTAACCCTAAATGATGCATTTTGCACTTCTAGATTATAAGGTGCTCAGGTTAGTAATGACTTTTTAAGTATTCAAAAAACACTTTTTTAACATTTAAAATTCTTTTTTAAGTATTTTGAAAGTAATTCCAAACGGGCTCTTAATCTGTCTTAATCTATCTTTTGTGAATGAATTTGTGCTCTAAACTTTTAAGACTTGGTCTTGGTGCCCAACTTACTTTAGGGTGAAAAGTAAACGGACAATAGTCAACAAGAGCATAGCTTAGATGTATCGACTAGTGACTATGAGGTCCTAGGTTCAATTTTCCACCCACATGTTGTTAAAAAAAAAAAAAAAAAAATCCCTTCTCTTGCTTTCGTGTGTGACGAGAGCAAGAGAAGGGATGATTAAAAATTATCATATGGTGTATTTTCTTTTTATTATTTCAATAAAGAGTGAACATATAGTTCATATTATTAAATAGTTAAATTACGAATTTGGTCGTCCAACATCAAACATTTCAATTTTGTGTTGTGTCTAGTAATGTCTTTTGACCTTTAAATTTTTTAAATAAGTTTTCGAAATTTTATTTTGTATTTAATAGATTATTAAATTTAAAGAGTCTTTAATAGACTAAAGATCTATTAGATAAAAGAAATATCAGAAAGTTTGAGAACTAAAAGTTCAAGTTAAGTTTTGAGGCCAACATAAGTTTAGCTAAATGTGAATTAAGGTCAGAGATTCAATCCTCATATCACATTTGTTGTACTAAAAAAAAAAGTTAAATTTTAAGACGTATTAAACACTATGCTATGTTGCCGTAGATTTTGGATCAAACTGGTTCAACTTTGAATGGGACAGTGGTCAGACCATATGATTTCGAGAGCCTCCTCATTCTCTCTCATGTTTCATCACTTCAAAAATATTTATTTTTAATGTGTTATTTTTCAATTTCCACAAGTTAGAGAAGTTTTTTTTGATCATCTTGATGTCTCTCTTTTTTTATTTTTTTTTTTTATTTTTTTTTTTAATTTTTTTTTTTTGATAAACTTCCTACATCAACATAAATGTATAAAGTTGTGAGGCTTATCTTATAAGTTAACATGTTTCTATATAATATATTGAAGCTGACCCTTTTTTCAAGGGTTTCTAAGCCCATTTTGCTGTGGATTTGATGGGAGCTACGTGCAACTCATGAGAAATTGTGCCAAATGGATTGAGTTAAAAGATTATATTTTATCTTAAAAAAAATCATATTTTTTACCAATGTTCAAATATTTGAAATTTTTTACATTTCATATATTTTTTTTTACTTCCTAATGAATTCGTTTATTTACTCTAAGAGCTATCACTGATAGATTTTATGACTATTACTCATAGATTTTATGACTATTACCGATAGACATCTATCAATGATAGATTTCTATCACTGACAAATTTTTTATCGCTGATAGACCATACTATAGCGATAAAAATTGCCATATCCACAATTTTTTTAAAAAATACTATATTTTTAAGAGAAATTGTAACATATGTCAATTTAGAGTAAAATAATTAAAAATATAGCATTTTTTTTAAAAAAATTGCGGATATGACAATTTCTATCACTGATAGTATGGTCTATCGCTGATAGACTCCGTTTTTTTTATAGAATTTTTTCAGTGATAAAAGTCTATCACTGATAGTCATATATCAACGATAGAGTCTATCGGTGAGAAAATGATTTTTTGCCATATTTGCAAAATGTTTTAAACTTTGCTAAATTTACAATTATTTTGGGTCTGATTGCTTGTAATTTTATTTGATTGAATTGGTTGTCAACCATGTTATTCTCCAATTAAGTTTTGTATTTTTTTTTTCGCCCCATTTAATTACACGTCAGAAATTTTGTGGAAAATAATTTCTCATTTATCATTTTTTTTATAGAAAAATTATATTTAAATTGTTAACTAAAAAATAAATAAATCGGAGCGATTTTTTTATCCATTCAAACTTACGAGCATTTCCCCCGCTCCCTCCCCATTTGTTGCCTAGACGAGGATTCCCCGCCTTGAAGGAAATGAACATCTCTAATGATAGCGAAAAAATGAAAGAATCACTCGAAGTAGGGATTATGAACTCATCTGAGCGACTGAATAAAGGGGGAAAAGATAAACATAACAAAATGTGGATGAAAGGTTAATTTAAATAAAATGATAGTAATTAAATCTAACCATCTCCCATTGATTTCATATTTATAAAGAAACCAACACGGGAAGCTTCCTCTCGAACAATAGCATTATTGATCCGAGGTCGGTAACAAAATGATAACAAGAGATGTCCACAAGGCAAGGCCCGGTCGAGGATGGCTTTTCGTCAGGTTTGTGCCCCTAATTTAATGAATTTCGTAGGGAACCTTTTTTTTTCCAACGAAAGTTTTGACGATCGAATATATAAGATAAAGTACTCATCGCGTTCAATGTATATTCTTTATCAGTATGTTCTGTATCAAGTGATCATTTTGCAAATCATAAATTCAGAATAATCAACTTACTGATTCAAACAAAATTGCAAATTGAACTTTACTAGAAACTCGAGGTCTCAAAACAATATAAGCTCCAAATACCCGATTGTCACCAATAAAAATGTTAGACTTATTGAACTTCACTACAAATTAAGGCTTAGCGGCCCATAATAAGGTCACCGTTCTTAATCCATGTATCTCAAAAGAGTTTCTTCCGGAACTTCAAGTGATCCCACACGAAGCTCAATAGTGTCAAATTCCAGAATTTACATTTTCCTAAAAATACCATACTCTTAATTATAACTGACAGAGTAAAATGTTGCTACTAAGGGATTACTACAATGTGGAGAACAAATTGCAAATCCGCTCATTGGATTCCTATCGAATTTCTTGATCGTCTGTAATTTCTATTCAACCATATACAAAAGATTTTATATATCATATCTCAAGAGGAAGATGTGGAAATGTCTAGAAAATATATTTTTAACCACATGAGAATTTATAGAACAATAAAATCTCCATGTCAACATGAGCAATAAATAGAGTGATGAATCTTCCCCAAAATAAAAATAAAAATAAAAATAAAATAAAAAAATGGAATCTCTTGGATTTGGACCCCATGGAATCTTCTCCAACATATTTGGAAACTTCCATTCATTATTGAATTAATTTCCAGCCACTACTTTCAACCTTCTTCTTCTTCTTCGCTCTCTGCATTTCGCTTCCAGTTTCCTCCATGATCATCTCTTCCACCTTATTATGCCTCAGAAGTCACGAACCACGCCTGCAAATTCTTCCACCATCGCCATCTTCAAGGACGACTCTACAAAATTGCAAAATCGGCGATGGATCAAACAAGTAACGTAGCCTCACTTTGATTTTTTCTTCGTTCCTCTCTGTAATCCGCTAATTAGCCATGTTTTCACGTCCTATTTGGTGTGAATCTTTGCTCTTACCAGTAGTTACAGTTACAGATACAATCGTCGGTTTCTCTGCAACAAACAGAAGGAGGAAAGCCTAGAATCAAGAGAAGAACTACAGCCTGTTAGGGCGCCGGAGAAGAAAGGAACTCTAGCAGGAGCTATCGCTTTCGTGATTGGTACCAGTATCGGATCAGGGATTCTTGCACTTCCAGAGAAAGCATCTCCGGCTGTAACTCTCTCTTCCTCTCTTTATATCTCTCAGCTTTAGCAATTTCATTCATGGAGATTCCCACAGATTATTTCTTTGTTCAGAGAAGTTTGTGTAATTTTTTGGCAGGGATTATTTCCCAGTTCAATATCTATAATACTATGTTGGGGGTTTCTTCTAGTAGAAGCACTCGTTCTCGTTGAAATTAGTGTGGTTCTGTGGAGGGAGAAGAAGAAAAAGAAGAAGAATGAAGAGGGAGAGAAGGGGATGGAGGTGATTTCAGTCAGAACTATGGCACAGGAAACTCTAGGGGACTTTGGTGGAACCCTAGCCACTGTTGCATATGTTTTCTTGGGCTATGCTTCCATGGTTGCCTATATTTCCAAGTCCGGAGAGATCCTTCTCCAATCATTCAATCTTCCATCTCCACTTTCAGGCTTCCTTTTCACTTTAGTTTTTACTCTGCCTATCTCCATTGGTAACACCAGATCCATAGATCAAGTTAACCAATGGCTTACAGCTTGTATGATAGGTAACTTCAGGACTTGAATCAGTATTATGCCATTAGTTTTCTATTACAAATGTAGATTCAAATAAACCCATGATACCTTGATGGTTAAAAATCATTTTTGGTCCCGGACTTTCATGTAAGTAACAATTTAGTCCATGTACATTGAATTTTGTAATAATTTAGTCCCTGAACTTTAATATGTAACAATTTAGTCCTTGTACTTTTAAATTTATTACAATTTAATCCCTACCGTAAAGAAAATCATCAAAATAAATGTCGATTATTATTTAACGATTTAGAGTTTGTAGCTTATAAACATATTGGGTCCATAGTTTATTGGTCTACCAATGTAAGAACTCCCATTAAATTTTTACAATAATTGTCATGATAGGGACTAAATCGTTAAAGTAAAAGGACTAAATTGTTACAAAATTCAAATTAAGGGACTAATTCGTTACAAACCAAAGTTCATGGACTAAATTGTTACTTTCACGAAAGTTCACGAACCAAAAGTCATTTTTAACCTACTTTAATATAGATCTTCATATCTTCCTGTTGCAAAAGGGAGCAGTTAAATCCAACATTCTTGAATATCTATGGGGAACAGGTTTACTGCTGGGAATTGAGGTCTTAGCGGTTCAGTTTGGAGGATGGTTTGCAGTGGAGGGTGGAGGAGACTGGGGAAAGGTCCCAACTGCAATACCTGTTATTATTTTTGCTCTGGTATATCATGGTGTAATACCTGGTAAAATTACTATAGAAATTGGATTTATTTGTAATCATTACTTTCTTAACATGATTAGTGAATGAAAATAGGAAGCTATATCCTCCATTAGGTTGATAAAATCTTGTACTCTCTGCAGTTCTTTGTGCTTACTTGGATGGTGACCTCCCTCGCATAAGAGTTTCAGTTTTGCTTGGTAGCTTTATTCCATTACTAGCATTGCTCATCTGGGATGCAATTGCGCTTAGCTTGTCAGCGCAAGCTGATCAAGTAGTTGACCCTGTTGAATTGCTCCTGAGGTAGTTCATTTCAAACCTTCAAGATTTGTACGATAGCTTTATTTAAAGATATGCTGATTATCATCTCCCAAGTTTCTGAAAGAAGTTTATGGCTTGACATCCAGAGTGAGATGGAGTGGAGTTTCTTACATGGTAGAATGTTTTTCGCTTCTTGCTGTTGGAACATCCATCCTTGGAACTTTCCTAAGCTTCTCTGAGTTTTTCAAGGAACAACTCAGTAATATTTCACTGAATTTCTCTACATCAGAGACTCTGCAAGTAATTTCTTCACGGTTTCTGATTCAATGTCATCTGCTAATATATCTGCTGTAGATTTACATGTTGAAGTTCAAAGGGGAAAACCAATGTGGCCACCATATTTTTGTCCCAAAAGAACTAGAATAGTATTGAAATATAAAAGATAAAGCAAATAACCCCAAGTATTCGAGGTACTTGGAACCTCCCTTCTTGAGTACTATCTGATATGTATACTTTATTTATTTAAGATTTATCTAGTGAGAACATATAATCTATCAACTAATGACCAATTCGAGAGGATCATGAATCTCTCCACACTTGTCTGACTAGGACCAAATTAAAAGACAGAACAACTAACTGCAAGTTAACTACAATATATGAAAATAAAACATAACCATCTTAAGGAAGTTATAACTCCTTAACAAAATGTTTAGACATAATAACTACTGAAAAGCTCAAAAACTACTACTTCTCTTTGTTGCTTGTGAGTTGTGACCAAATTACCCTTCTTCGCATAAGCTTCCACAATTGACTATCACTTAAGCCTAAACAAACTAAACTAATGCCTCCTCTCTCACCACACCTCTTCTATTTATAACCAAACCTTTGGCTAATAACTAATATACCCTTAGTCTATCACAATAATGTCCCTAACTTCTATCCTAATAGCATTCCTATCAATGTTATCGGCCATGACAGGAACCTTACAAGTTCTGCTTAATGAGGAAATGGTGGGAAGTGAATAAAGTAAGCCTCACTGCCATGGCAATTGTTGTTGGCCCCTCTCTTCTTGTGTCCACTACTAATCCAGATTCATTTTCCACTGCCACGGATATTGCTGTAAGTAAACAAAAGCATTGTTCCATACACAATGAATATTCATTATAAGGACATCGATCTTATTATATGAGCTTAGGTACTTGCACATTTTACTGTAGAAATCCAATTTATTTTTCAAGAGATTTTCTCTTGATAGTTAAGATTGTAGTCAGATTCTTATTCCCATTAACTTTAGACTGCATTTAATTAAGTGAACTTTGGAAGTGTGGGTCTGTACTTGCTCTTTCAGTACACTATGAGCAATATTATTCTCATGAAACATTTTGCCATGTGAAAATGAAAGGCTTCTTCTTCATCCTTTAGGGGCTATGGATAAAGAATGCCTGAGACTAAGATTCTTCTCTATGCTTGATATTCCTGTTTCTCTGATATTCTGAATGAAACAGGGAGGATACTGCATGACAATGTTGTATGGAGTTCTCCCCCCAGCAATGGCATGGGCAATGCACAATAGGGAATCTGAGGACACCACATCCAAGGCATTATTGAGAGAGCGGCCTGCACTGCTTGGGCTAGGTTTTTTTGCTTGTGCTATAATGGTGGAGCAAGTTCTTCAGGATATTATGAAATTGCAATCCTAGCAAGGTAAATGCATTTTCTTATCTGAATTGGTTTCATTTTTCTCAAGTTTTTGTGGACAGTTATCAAATTCACATTGTGTGTTATGTTCCCCTCTTAGAGGATGGAGTAGTTATGAATATCATATTCCTTTCATTCATCAATTTTGTGGGCAATTCATTCCCTTTCAAGCATCAAATTCGTTCAATGGCCTCTCGTCTTAAATTAGAATGCTCTTCTTGTTAACTATTTCCCTTACTTTTGTCCTTTTCTTTTCCCGTTGTTGGGCAAAATTAGAATAAAGCAACATATATGGATAAAAAATTAAAAACAAGAACATCTTTTTTGGAATTTCATTTTTCTGTCTTTCCTGCATTAATTGCATGTCTTTGCTCAACATCTGGAAGCAAATTTCATACCAGAATAAACGGGTTATATCATAGAATTAGAAATATAAAAGTTTGAGCTGATTATATTACAATTACATTACAATCTTTGCATCTCTAATGTTGGAAGTTCTGGCAGAATATTTGTCAAGAAAATGGTTTTGTTTTTGCCTAGGTTTTGAACTTCAGTACCACAATAAACATAGAGGAGTGCATATGAAGGTTTTTCTTCACAAATTCTTAACAGAAGAAAACTATGAAAATATGATTACTTATTTGCAACAGTCATCTTCAACAGAATAGGTTGCAGATCTCATGCAGATTGTATACTGAACTTGCTGCAAACTTCGAAGAAGACGAACAGCTTGATTTGCAGACAATCTTGTTATACCAATTATAACAAAATTGCAGTATCTGTGTGAAAAATAGCATAGCCAAGAAGCGAAAGCTGCGCCGAGTTTTCGAGAGGGAGACCATAGAATGGCTGAGGCCAAGGATCAGATAAAAAGGCTAGAGAAGAGAAGAGAAAAGACAAGATGGTGGAGATGGGTGCCATTTTTTCTTCAAATGCTGTAAGTAATGCAATTGTTTCACTTATTCTTTATACTTCATTGAAGAAGGTGAGTTTATATAGAACTGAAAAAGCTTGAAACTCACTGAAATGTTTAGACATAAGCCTTCCTGTAGGGTCCTATGCCCTGACCCAGAAAGCAAAAGGATCAATACTGTGTTTAGGAGTATGATGTAATGCAATTATAGAGGCGTGCCTTAGAATTCTAAACTCTAAGTGAAAGTGTGAAACAGAGTCATGGTTGCTTGTAGTTGATGAATATTTTGAGATTTGTGTGGAAAATAGCAACAGAAGAATCACAAGAAACACGAAAGGAAAAGAAGATTGGTAAGGGGACCAGTCATGTCAGAAGTGTTTGGAATCCTTTAATTCATTGTTGAGTGAAAGGCTTAATGAAGAGTCGAATCCAGGCGCTTATGGGATGAGCAGTTGTATTGAAGGTCATCTTTGCTTTTAAGCCTAAATAATGCATTTTTTTAGGCTAAATTATAAAAATACCTCTTTAACCTTACATTTTGTTTTAAAAATACTCTTATTCTTTCCAAAGTTGTAATATTACCCCTAACTTTTCATAAACGTTTCGAAACTACTTTTGAAGTAGAAATATTATAGATTGTTGTGACGGAAAATCGACGGGGCCGAACGTGAGGCAAGCGTTTCAATTACTGTCACACAGTTCCAGGTCACCACCATGTTGACTTTATGTTCAACATTTTAATGAATTTCTACTTTAATGGTAGTTTTGAAACGCTTTTGAAAGGTCAAGGATAATATTGCAACTTTTGAAAGAATAGAAGTATTTTTTTATAATTTAGCCTTCTTAGTATATAGGTGCTTTTTTCACTCTTGTTTCTTTTATTTTGTCTTTTGTGTTTGAATTTGTGCTCTAAGTTGCACGGTTACTTTTAACTTGTAACAAGAAATAGAAAAAACTTCAAAGATGGAAAAAAGAATGGCGTATGATTTGTAGGCATGGTGTGTAATTTCCTAAGATGAAAACCAAAAAACAAATGAAGAAACTGGTTCGTGTGTGACAAGATCAAGATAACCGATTAACAAGATGATCATATAATTTATTATTATTTTTTTTTTCAAATAAAGGGAAGTGCACCAAATTATATAACTATGGTCTCGTATGATAATTATTTCATTTTTAGTTTTCGATTTTTGAAGTTTATGTTTGTTTTATCTTAATTTTTTTACTATGACTTTCTCATTTCTTAAAAAAAATATTTAAATTTTTTTTCAGTTAAATTTTAAAAACAATTTTTTTTTTTAATTCGTTTGGGTTGTTTTTTTTTAACTATTTTTAAAGCATGGGTAGAAATTTTGTGCTTGATTTTTTAAAACGTTGATAGAAACTAGAAAGTAGATAACAAAAGAAAAAAACTCATAGGCTAAGGCAAGTTTAATTTTAAAAATAAAAAATGCTTAATTTTAAAAATTAAAAATCAAATGACAAATGATTATTAAATGAGGCGTAAATCAACCTATTTTCTTACATTATTTTTAAATGAATTTTTTTTCTTTAATTAACAACAATTGATTTTTTTTTTTCATTTTTTTTTTTTTTAAGAGAGATTTAATCTTGGGACTTTTCATTCATAGTTCATACAAGCTCTGGCCATTGAATTTCACTCATAAGATTCAATCAACCTATTTTCTTTTTGGCATATAATAATTTCATTTATTTCACTGTGCATAAAGATTAAAGACTGAGATTCCATTGAAAGATGTTGAAAATCCATTCATCTTGTGGCATACGAGGTCAGGATGTGGTGGAGGGAGAATCAATGTCTCTTCCTTTAGCACATTCTTAGATGAATTCACTTTCTCTGTTGTAATATTCTAGAGCAAATATAATTTTTTATTATTATTTTTAACAATGACAACGAAAAAGTTAATACGAACATAACTTAGCTGGTTAAGACATATATTCTCGACTAAGAAATCGAAGATCCAGATTCCCCACCTATATGTTCTTGAACTAAAAAAAATGACAATGAAAAGTAAATTAAGATATCTAAACAAAGAAAATATAGAAATCCTCACATAATTTAAGATTAGAAAAGAAATAACAGTATCAAACTTTGCCATTCCCTACACTTATGAACTCAAGTAAACAAACAGACTATTTTTAATCATTCCAATAGCAAAAGAAAGAGCTATTAGAATCATGATAAAGTCACAAGCAAACATAAGAATAATAAAAACTTAAAATGCAATTAAGTACTAATGGTAATTTGGTTCTTAATTAATCTTCATCAAGAGCTAATTAATTAAAGCAGCATTATTATAATCATCACACATGTGGGTTGCTTCTGAATGACCCAAGAGCTTTAACAGCACCTGCTCTCAAGATGAATTGGTGGTAGAATGCTGCAATTGCTGCTCCTATGAAGGGTCCAACCCAAAATATCCACTGCAAACAAATTTCCATATACAAAAATTAGTTCGATGTTTCAATCGTCACATTGCAAACTTTTCTGCAATTGACATGAGCATAATTCAACTGGTATATGAACTAGTGACCAAGAGGTCAAAGGTACGAATCCTTTGAGTTATCAATGTTTCTCTATGTTCGGGAAACTTTACGAAATCGTTATTGAATCGAGATGTTTTAAGTAAAGTTGATGGGTCAAATTGTGTAAGAAATGAGGACTAACATGGTGATTCCAAGTGTTTTGGTCATTGAAAATAAGAGCAGATCCCAAGCTCCTTGCTGGGTTGATTCCAGTGCCTGTGATTGGAATTGTGGCCAAGTGAACAATGAACACTGCAAACCCAATTGGAAGTGGAGCCAAAACCTTCAACCAAACAGGAAAAAAGAAGATATTAATTATGGAAATATAGGGGAAAATATATTATTGTTTTGTAGATTAAGGAAGTTTTTTTTTTTTTTTTTTGAATAAAGAAAGATAAGTTCATCAACTAAAGAAGCAAAAGGTCAGAAGACAAAGTTTCGGAAAGCCACTCAGGTGGGCTTCCTCCCCACTCTGCCGTCATCCCCTCCGCACTAGAATGACGAGCTAAAACATGAGCGGCTCGATTCTGAGACCTAGAAATATGACCAAAATAAAAAGTTGCACCAGAGGCCACCTGCCGATGAATTTCAGCAACAAAAAGACCCACTATTATTTTTTGAGCAAAAGAAAAGGATTTGGTATGCATGTGAAAGTGAAACCAAATAATGTAAAGTTGATAACTTTGATATATAAGAGGTCATATGCTGACCAAAAAGATAATAGAGAAATTTTATTTTGTGTAAAAGTAAAAGTAAGTTCTGAAATATAGGGCATTTAGGGTTGGGAGTTGGTGCCTAACACATGAACCCACTTGGTAATTCTTTCAATAAAAAGAAACTCAACAGACCACTATTATTTTTTTTATTTTATTTTTTAGGAATAAAAATCAAACCAGTTACAAAGTCTCCTGGACTTCCACACTCAATAAATTGAAAAAAAGACGAAGGGACAACGCCCTCCTACCGAAGAGCAACCCAACTCATTAGTTGTGCCCTTGGCAAGTCAAAACCCACTCTTTATATTTGTATATGATCATCAATATAAATTAAATGGTAGTTAGTTAAGTGAAAATATTACATCATGAATAGAGAAATAAAGTCAATCTCTTGAGTATAGTTCAGTGAACAAAGACATCAATTACTATCTAAAATGTTGATGGTTGGTGATTCGATCATCCACCTCACAATTGTTGAACTAAAAGAAATAGAGAAATGAAAGCTCAAAGTTCATTTAATAGGAGTAAAAAAAAAACAAGTCTCTTTTTTATTATTTGAGAATGTTACATTATAACTACGAGAGTGGAGATTTATTAGTTAAGAGCAAAGTAATGGAGGCAGGGACGGATCCAGACATTGATGTTTGGGGGCCAAAAAATTATAGTATATAAATATTAAAAAAAAATTGCAGAAAATTCAGAGGTTCGAATTCACACTCTCAAGTTATGTTGACATTAAAAAAAAGTTAGAGGTAATAAACATATGTAAGTGTATCAAAGATTACACTAAGTTTAAATAAACCTAAGTACCATCATATAATTTTGCTCATCTCTATATTTAAAAAAAAAAAAAAATTAAAAAAAAAAATAATAAATAATAATAAATAATAAAAAAAAAATAATGTGTTCCTAAATTCTAAAAAGTCTTTGATGGGTCCCTAAACTTTAAACGTGTTGAATCGATTCCTATACTTTCAATTTTGTTTTTAATGAATTCCTAGATTTTAAAAAATGTCAAATAAAAACAAGGATATAATTAGACTTAAACTTAAAAATTTGAGAACCAATTAAATATAAAATTGAAAGTTAAAAAATAAATTATACTCTTGAAGTTCGTGGGTCTATTAAACATTAAATTGAAAGTTTAAAGATTTATTAAACATTTTTTTAAAAATTTATTCAAGAAAAAACACAATATAACATAAATTTGTTTTCAAAATTTATAAAAGAGAGGTTAATATATAGTTTAAATTACTTTTGAAAATGTTAATAAATAAATTAATACTAAAAATTAATTTAAAGATTTGTTTAATGGATGAAATAGTAATAAATTTAGATATTTGAAATAACAATGACTAAAATAATATAATTCTCAAAATATAAATACAAAAATCTTATAGAAGTAATAAAAGAGAAAGGGTTAAGATATACATACGGGAACATGGGAATCTCTGGCGCTTCGTTTGGGATCAGTAGCTGAGAACACAGTGTACACCAACACAAAAGTGCCGACGATCTCCGCCGCCAATCCGACGCCGGCGGTGTAGCCGTCGGCGAGCCCATTGGCCCCACCGCCGTACTTCTGGAAGTGGGCCTTCTGGAAGGCCTTCACGAGCCCAACTCCACTGATGGCCCCCAAGCATTGGGCCACCATGTACATTACGGCCCGCACCAATGACACCTTACGGGCCAACAGCAGCCCAAATGTCACCGCTGGGTTTATATGGCCCCCTGCACATTCTCAACTCTCAACTTTTTATTCAAAAAAAAAAAAAAAAAAAAAAAAAAAACTCAATTTTTTTAAAAATATAAGTTATAGAACATCAAAAATACATTGGGGTGTCAAAATTAGCGATGTTTAGACCACTTGATTTATCGTGTAACTTAGACTAATGATTCACTTATCATAAAGAAAAATGATTCGCCTATCATTTGGCTCAATTTTGTTATATGGTTCATAAATATGATTATTGGGTTTGGAGTTTTTTAGACGAGTTTGTGGTCAACTTGAACATAAATCAACTAATTAAAACATTTTACATACGTTCTAAAACTTAAATATTTGAATCTTTACTCTCACGTTTTTTAAATCTAAAAAGAGAGATTCAAATTGGTGGTTAACTAATCAATTTGAACCTGAACACAATTCAATTTATTTATACATAAATAATATTTTGAAATATCAAGGTTCAAATCGCCTTATCTTTAAATTAGAAATAATATGTGTTGACAAGTTGAGTGATAATTGAGATTGAAACAATTTAGTATATGTTTTAAAAAATAAATAATAATATTATAAATTATAAATTAATATTTATTTATCAGTTCTTATGGTAATTATCTTAACTCTTATGGATAGGATATAAAATTTAAAATGAAGAAGAAGATCTAAAAATAATAAAATATAGTTTAAAACAGTTTGGTTTGTTTTATTCTATAAGAAAAAAATTGTTTTAAGTACCAAATGGAATAAATAATAAATTAACGAATCTAGTTCAATAATAATTGATAAATAATTGAAGTTTATATTTTAAAACATTTCGAAGTTTAAATCTCTCAATTTTTATTGTGCTAAAAAAACTGAAAAAAAATAATAATTATGAGACTAAAATGTCCAAAGAAGACGTAATACAAATAAATAATTGCATGATTACATTTTGGACTTTTTCGATGCGTTTTAGTGAGACTTTTGGGAAGGTAATTTGGTGGCTCATCATCTAGTTCGAGACTTCGAGGGATTTTAGTGAGAAAAAGTGACAATATATAGATGAAATCTTATTTTATTGATGTTGAACGTTTTTTTTTTTTTGTAACGATATTTTAATTAGTGTGAGGATTAAACTCATGATCAACGTTTTGCTCTTGATGATGTTGAACGAGAAGTAGAGATGAAATTAAAATAAAATAAAATAAATAAAAAATAGTGCATGACATTTTTCAAAAAATAAAATAAAATAAATAAATGGTGCATGAATTAGTAATATCATAGCCACAACGTAGGAAATAAGTACGTAGTATGTTATGTTTGGAAGCCGAGAAAATGAAAGAAAATTCTCTGAGAAAAAATGGGAAACGCAGAAGAAGAAGAAGGAACCTGAAATCCCGGCAGTACAGTAAACAAGAACGAAGATCATTCCTCCGAATGCCCAAGCAATTCCAAGAATCCCAACGCCACCGCAAGGATCCACCGCATTCTTGTTCCCGATATGATCCGTTTGCGATTTGTAGCCGATCACCGTCAACACAGTCACGTACAGGAAAAGCAGAGTAGCTATGAACTCCGCAATCAGAGCTCTGTAAAACGACCACTTCCTTATCTCCACCGCGTCGATCAGTGGCGCCGGTGGCGGATCCTGGTAGTCCTTCGCCGAGAACGACCCGCGCTCCGCCATATGAAACAAAAATTCGAAATCGAAACCCTAGTTGAGTGAGAGAGAGAGAGAGAAAAGCGATTCCCGGCGAGAGATTGTGGAGTGCGAAGTTAGGGCACGAAGATCGGCATTTAAAATCGAAGGAAAAGGAGAAGTGATTTTCAGCGGCTCCGGCTGAGTTGGGCTCACCGCCCACCCACTTGTCATTGCTCTCTGCTCCGTACCTTTGTCGTTCTGAATCTGAGACCCACTCACAACAGTGCAGTGCCCTTCCTTCACTGTGCATACCACTTTCTACAGTAACGACAAATTCCTTTTCCATGCTTCAAATAAACAATCAATGGCGGGTAACCTTTTAACTCTTTTCCTCTGTTTATGTATTTACACACAGTTTCCATAGAAAGAAGAACGTAGCTTAGAAGTGATAGCATTTGCATCTTTACTCTTACGGCGCCATTGCTTGCCATGTCTGAAACTCAAAGATTAAAATATGGATAATCAAGTAGTATAGAATTTGTCTTGCCTTCAAAGATTTGGAACCGTTTAACTCTTCTAATGTTTCTGTAGCTGAAGGATTTGTATATATAGCCTGAGAAATGGTGGTCCAAAATTGTGGTGGATTTCTCTGTGAGAAGTCTAAACAATGGGATTATTACTCAGTTTAAAACTTGTTTTTCTGATTGCAGTTTTAATCTTCTCTGTTGAGGGTGATGGGGTTTGGGATAATCAGCAATTTGATTTCTCAGTTGAGGATTCTACTGAGAATCATTTCATGTATTCAGAGTCAGACATGAGTCATGGGTAACTATTACTTGTGTTTCCTCACTTTATTGTGTGGTATTCTTTTAGAGTTTAAAGGTCCCACACTTATTTCATTTTGATCTTTATAGATTTAAATGTCCTATTTTGATCCTCAAATCATTTAGACCTCGTTGGATAACCATTTGGTTTTTAAAAATTAAGCTTTTAAACACGACTTTCACCCTTGCGTTTCTTTGTTTTGTTGTCTACTTTCTACCGATGTTTTCTAAAACCAAACCTGGTTTTGAAAACTAAAAAAAAGTAGTTTTCAAAAAATATGTTTTTGTTTTTGTAATTTGACTAAGAATTCAAATAATTCTTTCAGAAATGACAAAACTATAGTAAAGAAATTGGGAGGAAACAAGCCTAGAACATAGAACTGAAAAGGGCCTTATAAATTCTCATTCTTCGAATTTTCGTTGTTAAATCTTCGTGTTTTATTTAAGTCAGCTATTTTTTAATTAGCATTTTCGTGATGTAGATCAATACATAATTTCATATGGAATTTAGGAACCAAACCAATATGAAAGTTTAGGCCCGATTTGATAACCATTTGGTTTTTGAAAACTAAGTCTATAAACAATACTTCAACCTATGAGTTCTTTTGTTTTGTTATTTACCTTTTCGAAGTGTTTTCAAAATTCAAGTCAAGTTTTCAGAAGTAGTTTTTGTTTTTGAAATTTGACTAAGGATTCAAATGTTGAACAAAATTCAAGTCAAATTTTCAAAAGTAGTTTGAATTCAAATGTTTTCTTGAAAAAGATGAAAATCGTGATAAATCAAGTATAATTTATAGGAATTGAAATTTACATTTTTTTGGCTCATCAATATAGGTTTGATGGAATGGTTCAAAAGGAAGATGCATGGAGTATGGTGGAGACAAGACAGAACCAATTTGTAGTAGACGGCCAACCGTTCTATGTTAATGGTTTCAACACTTACTGGTTAATGGTATTTGCAGCAGATCAATCCACAAGAGGAAAGGTCACAGAGGTGTTTAAACAAGCTGCTTCTGTGGGTTTAACAGTTTGTAGGACTTGGGCCTTCAATGATGGCCAATGGAGAGCTCTGCAAAAAACTCCATCTGTGTACGATGAAGAAGTCTTCAAGGTATTCATAGGCTATTCATCTGGAGTTATTTACAAAAACGGCTTTCTATTTCGAAGAACAAGAGTAATATCTACAAACCACCCGAACATAGTTCTAACCTGGTCAGGACACTCATGGATATCAAAAGTCAAAAGGAAGACAAAAATAGAAAATTACATTTCAACATATTCACTCATATTTAGGCCTATAACAAAAGGATGGTCGAAACTCTATCATCATAAATTCTATTTCATCTATATGTAACTGCCTTTTTTTGGATGAACTGCAGGGATTAGATTTTGTGATTAGCGAAGCAAAGAAGTATAAGATAAGGTTGATATTATCATTAACAAACAATTGGGATGCATACGGTGGCAAACCACAATATGTGAGATGGGGGAAAGCTGCTGGCCTCAATTTGACATCTGATGATGATTTCTTCTCTGATCCAACTCTCAGAAGCTACTACAAAGCTCATGTTACGGTGAGATCCCATCATTTATATTACTATGCTTAACATATCAACTGAATTGAATGGTGAATTTATTCTGCATTCCTTCTATTGTTAGCACAAAAATGATATTTCTTGATTCTCATGTGAATGGTATATAGACGGTGCTTAATAGAGTGAATACATTCACAAATGTAACGTACAAAGAAGATCCAACCATTTTCGCCTGGGAATTGATGAATGAACCTCGTTGCACATCAGATCCTTCTGGCAATAAACTTCAGGTTTGTCTTTCTTTAGCCCCCATAGTTCATATCATGAGAAGAAAGAGATGTGATTGTGGTGCAACTGAGCAACCAATATTGTAATGTGAAGTTATTGAATGGCATTGGCAGGGATGGATTCAAGAAATGGCTGTGTTTGTGAAGAGCATGGATCCAAAGCACTTACTGGAGGTTGGTCTGGAGGGATTTTATGGCCCATCCACACCCAATAGAGTTCAGTTCAATCCAAATACATATGCTCAACAAGTTGGAACTGATTTCATCAGAAACCATAAGGTTCTTGGTGTTGATTTTGCTTCAGTTCACATTTATGCAGACACATGGTATGTTGCCAAAACATTAGAATCTCAATTATACAATTGCAGTAAACAATAAACATAATATGAACTAGAATCTAACCATCATGAATTGACCGGTGGTCAATTAGGGCTATGAGAATAATAAAAGGCTTAGAGGGAATGTGTTCAAGTCGCGGTAGCCACCTACCTTGAATTTAATATTCTACGAATTTCCTTAACAACAAAACGTAATAGGGTCAGGCGGTTGTCCCAAAAAAAAAAATGAACTAGAATTTATTTTCTTGTGATACAACTTTGATTGATGATTCTGACCTGAACTCATTGTCAAAGGGTTTCTCCAACGGTCTCGGATAATCATCTCCAATTCACAAAATCATGGATGGAGGCTCACATAGAGGATGCAGAGAAGTACCTCGGAATGCCAGTCATTTTCGCCGAGTTCGGGGTATCCTCGAAAGATCCCGGATACAACTCGAGTTTCAGGGATGCAGTTCTTAGCTCGGTGTACAAGACCTTGTTGAATTCAACAAAGAAAGGAGGGAGTGGAGGAGGAAGCCTGCTGTGGCAGCTATTCCCCGAAGGAACTGACTACATGGATGATGGTTATGCAATTGTGCTCTCCAAATCTCCTTCAACCTCAAACATCATATCTTTGCAATCTACAAGGTTGTCAATATTCAACTCCATTTGTTCCATGAGATGTCGTTGGGGTTGTAAGAAGAAAAATGTTATGGATCTCATCTTTCTCAACCACCATGATCATGATGAGATGTAAACAAACTCGTGGTCGAGAATATGGGTATCCGATCGTTATGGATTATTCGGAAGGGTACTTCTGAATTCCATGTATCATAAATAACAACTTTCTTGATTGTGTATGATCTTGCTACTCTTCATTTGAGTCTCATTTATCATATTTTTCCACTAGGAGGGAATGTTCATAAAAATGGATGAAGAATCAGAATTAAAGTGAAAAATCAACCCAAGACTCATTTGAACTAAAGACTTCCCATTCTAATATTACTATTACTATTATATCACTGTTAGATTAAAAAGCTTAATACAATGTGTTAGAATATATTTAATTATTTGAATGAGTATGCTAGTAACAAAATAATATCTATTTCTTATATTTTGAGTATATGATTTTTAAAATAATACCATAAAAAGGTTGGCAATACGATGAAAAAATAAGACTTGTTTCATAACCATTTGATTTAATTTTTTTTTTTAAAAAAATTATGTTTGTTTTCTCTTGTTTATACTTTATAGCAAGTAGTTTTTCATCTTTCCTAAGAAAACATTTGAATTCTTAATCAAATTCTTAAAATAAATTTTTAAAAACTATTTTTCTTAACTTTTAAAACTTGACTTAAATTTTGAAAACAATAGACAACAAAATAAGGAAAGTATAGATGAAAAAAGGTTGGTTGCACAAACAGCAATCAGACCCAAAATAATGACAAATTTAGCGAAATTTAAAACATTTTGCAAATATGACAAAAAATCTGTAGCTATCCCTGATAAACTGCTAGTTGATATATGACTATCACATAGTATAGTTGATATATGACTATCATCTATAAAAAACTGAGGTGATAAACTACTATCAGCGATAGACAATAATATCAGTGATAGAAATTGTATATCTAATTTTTTTAAAAAATATACTATATTTTTAATTATTTTACTCTAAATTGACAATTTCTCCATGAAAAAGATGTTTATAAGTTATTAACTTATTATGGATTTAACCTTTTGAAATTTTTAGCATGGAGACCAAAAACTGAGGAGCTGAAGTGTAAGGGAATAGAGAGCAGATTCCAATTCCTTTTGACTTTGATGCTTACAGACCGTGGAAAAAGGTGTTGACCTGAATTTAAACTTTTTTTTTTTTCCTTTTTTTTCAAAAAAATACATAGTCAATAGGGTTTAGGATGATAACTTCCGAAGGTATTTTCTCGACAAAAAGTAGGTATAACTTTTTCAAAGGTTAAAATAGATTCTTTTCTTGACTAAATAATTGAAAATGATTTTAAAAATTCAGAAAATTCTCAAGAACAGTTTGAGATGAGTCTTGGAAGAATAAAATGTGCTTTTTTAACTCTTTTTTTTTTTTATCTTTCTTACTTTTTTGATAAAGAGCTTTTAGCCCTTTAAAAAGCACTTATCAAAATTTTCATAATATTTTGTTGGATAATCAGAATCTGATGTAGTAGGATTCTTGGTTAATTAGATATTTTGGGTTAATTCCTTGGTTAATTAGAAATATGATTGCTTTCTTTGATTAATTAGGATTATGTTTAGTTTCCTTGGGTTGTTAGGATTAGGATTAGTTTTTCAAATCCCTATAAATAGAGCATTGCTCCTTTGTATTCATTAACTTTTGATTCATAAATAATACTTGGTTGATTCTTGGAAAGAATTCTCCTTTTATCCTCTTAGGCTATAAAGTTATGGAAATGATGAAATGATTCGTTGCTCTTTCCATTGATAAGTGAATGCATTTATAGGTTACAAGTTATCTATTTATGAACTATTGGAAGTTACACCAAGTACCAAATATGATGGAACTTGTTAATGGTTCTACAACTTAGGAGAATAATATGTTTGACTACTCTTCAACTAAGGAGGTAGGTACACATTATTCTCCAATATGCCCCCGCAAGATGGAGCTCCGAGAGGAGAGACCAATCTTGGAAAGTAGGTGGTTGAACCGGATGCGAGGTAGTGGTTTGGTCAACGCATCTGCTAATTGATCTGTTGATGAGACATGAGTGACACGAAGAATGCCACCCTGAACCTGTTCGCGGATAAAGTGGTAATCAAGTGCCACATGTTTCATACGAGAGTGGAAGACTGGGTTGGAGCATAGATTGGTTGCTCCAACGTTGTCACAGTAGATAATTGGCGTCTGTGTGGAACTTAGACCAAGCTCGTCTAGAAGAGAAGTGATCCAACGAACCTCAGCAGCGGTAGAGGCAACAGAGCGATATTCGGCTTCAGTGGATGAGCGAGCCACCGTACGTTGCTTCTTCGAGCACCAAGAGATTGGATTCCTACCCAAATATATGATATACGCACTAGTGGAGGTAAAGTCATCTTTGTTGCCTGCCCAGTCTGCATCAGAGTACGCATGGAGAGTAAGGGGTGATTGGCGATGAAGGAGAACACCAAGATCAAGTGTGCCACATAGGTATCGAAGAAGTCGTTTGACAGCATTCCAATGATCAGTAGTCGGGCGATGCATGAACTGTGACAGCTTATTGACTGCATAAGCGATGTCTAGACGAGTAAGAGTGAGATATTGAAGGCTGCCAACAATGGTCCGAAATTCGGTTGGGTCAGATAGTGTTGAGCCAGAGTGAAGAGTAAGGACTGGTGAAGTAGCTATAGGTGTAGTGATAGGGCGAGAATCAATCATCTTTGTTCGAGCAAGTAAGTCAATGACATATCGCCGCTGAGAGAGGAGCAAACCGTGGGAATGAGGAACCACCTCAATCCCGAGGAAGTAGTGGAGATTACCTAAATCCTTCAGCGAGAAGCGACGAGCAAGAACCGAGACAAAATTCTGGACTGCTAGAACATTGTTACCTGTGACAATGATGTCATCAACATATACAAGTAGAAACAAAGTATCATTGTTAGTTTTCTGTATGAACAGGGAAGTGTCAGCGACCGAGTTCGAGAAGTGAGATGCAAGCAGAAATTGGCGAAGCTCATTGTACCAAGCTCGAGGTGCCTGCTTAAGGCCATAAATAGCCTTTCGTAGGCGGCACACGTGGTGAGGTTGATCAGGATCAACAAATCCTTGGGGCTGTGTCATAAATACATCATCAGTAAGAGTGCCTTGGAGAAATGCATTGTTGACATCTAGTTGACGAAGATCCCAACCATTACTGACAGCCATAGAAAGGACAAGTCGAATTGTCGTGGGTTTGACAACTGGGCTGAACGTCTCATGGTAGTCAACGCCGGGGCGTTGATGAAACCCTTTAGCAACCAATCGAGCTTTGTACCTGTCAACAGAGCCATTAGGTGAACGTTTTATTCGAAAAATCCATTTACATCCCACTATATTTTGAACCATCGTTGGAGGAACTAACTCCCAAGTACCATTCCTAACCAAGGCATCAAACTCGTCTGACATTGCATGTCGCCATTTGCTGTCTTTGATGGCCTGAGTGACACATGTTGGCTCAATATCTTGGGCAAGTTGGGCTGAGAGACTGAGTTTGGTTATTGGTTTGAAGATATTATTTTTGGAGCGTGTGATTATAGGCGAGGTGCGGGTGATGGTAGATGGTACGGATGATAGGTTTGTGGTTGTAAGGTGATCCTGAGGAGGAGGATCAGTGGGTACCACTGGTGAGGATAAGGGACGTGGGGGAGAATGGATTTCTGAAACAGGTGGTGGAAGAGGCACAGGGTTGGTAGGGGCAAGGGATGGGATGAGAGAGGTTTGTTGTGGGATCAGGTCCAGTTGTGTGGCAGGGTCGATTGACGAGGGGCTGTGGGAGCAACTTGTAGATGGTGTGTAGATGGTTGGAAGGAGGACATGTTGTGGTAACCAGGTGTTACTGGTGGACTCAGTTGGTCGTGCAAGACTTGGTTCGAAGATTAACATGGGAAACTCAGACTCAATAAAGCGAACATGACGAGATGAGTAGAGTTTCTGAGTGTGAGGATTGTAACACAAGTAAGCACTTTGAGTGGACGAGTAGCCTAAAAAGACACACGGAATGGATCTACTAGCAAGTTTGTGCGGTGAGTAAGGGCGAAGCCAAGGATAACAGAGACAACCAAACGCGCGTAGTTTTGAGTAGTTTGGTGGAGAGTCAAATAATTTATGATAAGGGGAGACTGACTCGAGTGTGGGAGTGGGAAGACGATTAATGAGGTAAGTGGCAGTGAGAAATGCATATGACCAGAAAGTGAGAGGTAAGGAAGCACGAGACAAAAGTGAAAGACCGGTTTCTACTATGTGACGATGACGACGTTCAGAAAATCCATTATGTTCTGGGGTATGTGGAGGGGACGTGAGGTGCGAGATTCCATTTGTAGATAAATAGGTAGAAAGTCCAATATATTCCCCCCCGTTATCTGAGTATAGAGTCACAATTTTCTTATGAAAGAAGTTTTCAACAAGTGCTTTAAAACGGGGAAAAATTGTTGCAACCTCAGATTTGCGTGTGATAGGGTAAAGCCAGATGTAGTGTGTGAAGTGATCCACAAAAATGACATAATATTTGAACCCATCAATGGAATAGATAGGAGAAGTCCATACATCAGAGAATATTATTTGGAGAGGGGAGTGAGACACAAGAGATGATTGAGAGAAAGGTAATTTATGACTTTTATTGCTAAGACAGTCATTGCAATAAGAAGTCTTTTTACTGGAGGAATGTACCGCTAATTGGAATGTAGAGAGAATCTGGCGTAGGATTGACTCGGACGGATGACCCAAACGATGATGCCAGTCATGGTGAGACACTTTGACACTAGTGAAAGTAGATGGACTAGGTGAGGAGGAGGAGGTAGGCAATTCATACACACCATCTTTAGGTTGTCCTTCCAGCAATACTGCCCCCGTCAACAGATCCTTCACACGAAACAAATAGGGTAAGAACTCAACAGAAGTGTTATTGGACTTGCAAAATTGAGATATGGAAATAATATTTCTTTTCATGTTAGGAACACATAAAACATCATGCAATTGAAATTGTTTTGTAGGAGTTGAGAGAGAAGTAGAACCAGTGTGTGATATATGTAATCCAGTACCATCACCGATGACAATGTCGTCAGGACCATCATAAGGAGTGTGGAGGGAGAGATTGCTCAGGTCGGCAGTTACATGGTGAGATGCACCACTATCAAGAAGCCAATTAGGCGTCGTAGAGGGAGTGGCGATGGCTGTATGTGCCTTCGGTTGCCATGGAGAGGTTACTGCCTTGTTGGGGGGTGGGGGCGTTCGTCCAGGGTGGAGGAGGGAATCAATCGGTAAATCGGACAATTTGCGTCAGTATGACCCACATTTCGGCAACCTTGACACTTACCGAGATATGGGCGATGCTGGCGAGGGGTTGACTCTGACTGAGGAGGTTGAGAGAATGACCCCAATCGAGGTGTCAAGGGGTGACGTTGACCACCAGGTCGTGTTGAAGTGAGATTCGCTGTGATTGGGTGTAGAGACGATGTTGATTTTGACTGCTGAAGAAACAGTTCTCGATTGATAAGTTTCTCATGGAGCTCATCAAATGAGATAGGTGTGTCTCGACCTTCAACAATGTCAACGATATGGCGATAGTCATCATCGAGGCCTTCAAGTATTTTTTCAATAAGGTCTTCATGATCTAGAGGTTTTCCTAGAGCAGCGAGTTGATCGGATCGACACTTAATGAATTGCATGTATTCAGAAATTGTCTTGGAGCCTTTGGTGGCTCGTTTGAGCTGATCCTTTATTTGCTTAATGTGGCCTCGAGTCGGGCGAGCATATGTGTTGGCAAGAATTTTCCATGCTTCACAAGAGGTGACAGCTTGTTGGATCAGGGGTACAAGAGGAGAGGAGATGGAACCGACAAGGGCACCAAACAAAAGTTTGTCTTGTCGAAACCATGGAATAAAGGCTGGGTTTGGAGATGAGGTGTTGTCAATGGAGATGGTTTTGGGTGGGCATTGATGAGATTCATCAATATATTTGTGGAGGTCATAGCCTATTAGGATGGCTTCAATTTGAAGTTTCCAAGCAAGATAGTTTGTGGAGGTAAGTTTTAGGATGTTTTGATGAGGGATGTTGATGAGTTGGAGCGGAAGGGTGGGATTTTCTGTGTTGGGGGTGATGACTCCTTGAGGGGTAGTGGCATTATGGAGCGGAATGGTGGGATTTTCTGTGTTGGGGGTGATGACTCCTTGAGGGGTGGGGGTATTAACCATGGCCATAGTTGATCGTTGCGGTTGAGGAAGGAAGGAGATTGGGAGCAAAAGCTCTGATACCATATAAAGTTATGGAAATGATGAAATGATTCGTTGCTCTTTCCATTGATAAGTGAATGCATTTATAGGTTACAAGTTATCTATTTATGAACTATTGGAAGTTACACCAAGTACCAAATATGATGGAACTTGTTAATGGTTCTACAACTTAGGAGAATAATATGTTTGACTACTCTTCAACTAAGGAGGTAGGTACACATTATTCTCCAATATAGGCTACACCAAATTGGTATCAGAGCATCCGTCTGGGCCAACGTGGCTGCCGCCGGTGAAAGACCGGGAAACTCTTGTTGACGTTGATCGCAAGAGAGAGCTTCGTGTGTTGTGCTCGTTGTTCGACAACCCACATTTTTTTTTTACAAGAGATTACCTTTTAGAGTATTCTCTTTTCAAGAAACAAGGAAGTTTTCAAGAAACAAGCAAGAAAATTCAAAAATGAAATTTTACCGTCCAAGAAGGGAGTTTAAAGTCAAAAAATCCACTTCCGGATTTGAATCACGACCAGGAAAGGCGGGAGCCTATTCAAGCACCCACTTAAATCCCTACATCAATCACAAAGCCTTAGAGTAAATCAAGAAAGGGGTGGTTGAAATCCGGCATCTTTTGGGAAATATGTCTAGCGTTTTGGACCGTTATACAACCAAAAAACAAGAACTCGAAAATGCAAGAATGACAGATTTTGAAAGTAGTAGTCAAGAAAATGGAGAATTCACCCAAAGTCAAGAACTCACGAATCATATAAGAAAGATTCAAGATAATACAATGGGAAGGCCTCTAAAACATCAATTTTCAAGATTCATGAATCAAGATTCTGAAAGTTCGAGAAAAGAAGTTTTTTTCCACGAAGATACACACCAAAACTGTGAAGATAGACAAGAAGAAATGCTCCAAGAACAGAAAGCCGACCTTCCAAAACATGTTGGGAACATTTTTTATCATGATAAACTCCAAGAATGCCGAAATGAAGGTTTCTTGGTTCAAGATTCCAATTGTTCCAACGAAGAAGATGGGTTTTTTCATGGACTTGGAGTTAAAGATTCTGATTTTTTCAACAAAGAAGATGAGTGTTTTCTAAAATTTGAAAATTATTTTGACAAGGAAGATAAAGTTGAAATTCTTGAGGTTGATGTTGGAAGATATTCAAATAAGGGTATTATTCTTAAGTTGGGAACTTCAAGAGAATTTTCAAGAAAATTCCTTCAAGAATCTAATTTTGATTTGTTACATGAAAGACTAAATCATTCACAAATTTGGTCAAGTCAGGAAGACATCTTTATGAAAGCAGTTGAACTTTGTTTCACTAAAAAAGTATGTGTATTTGGAGGAATTTTTGAAAACTACTGGATCCTATTGCATATAATTTTGGATTGGCAAGACTTTTGGCATAGAAACCAAACTTTGGAGAGCATTGGTACACTTTGGCGTGTTGATGAAATTAGAACGCAATATTCAGTTGGAGTCTTTTGCAACCATCGACTGAAACATCTTTCTAGTCAGGCAGTTCGCTTGTTTCTACCTATCTTCATTTTCTTTTTTAAACTCGAGGACGAGTTTTTTTTTGGAGGGATAGAATATGATGTAGTAGGATTCTTGGTTAATTAGATATTTTGGGTTAATTCCTTGGTTAATTAGAAATATGATTGCTTTCTTTGATTAATTAGGATTATGTTTAGTTTCCTTGGGTTGTTAGGATTAGGATTAGTTTTCCAAATCCCTATAAATAGAGCATTGCTCCTTTGTATTCATTAACTTTTGATTCATAAATAATACTTGGTTGATTCTTGGAGAGAATTCTCCTTTTATCCTCTTAGGCTACACCAGAATCACAAGTGATTTTGAAAATTCTAAAAACAAACACTTGGGGACTCTAAGTTGCAGCTCCTAAAAAATACATTGAAGAAAGCACACAATTAGTACTTCTAGAAAAAAAAAAATGCTCTCACTTAAAAATACTTCTAAAACACAGTCCCAAACTCACTGTAAATACCTTCTAAACATTCTCATAAATCCTTGTTTCTGAATTTCAATAAATAAAAAATAAAAAAAAACTACATTTATTAACCCTATTGTACACATGTAAGTGAATGGAAGAAAAAGAAAAAAGAAATATATGACTAGAAAGCATAACATAAGTAGCAAAATGTGAGTGAACAAAGAAAGAAATGGGTAGGGGCCAGCAAAAAGTGGTGAAGAGCACGAGCATGTCTTTCTAATAGTGCTCACCCCACAAGAGTACCAAACCAAACTCATTAGAAAAAGAAAAATGAAAAAAAAACTAAAGTAACCACCAAAGTCCAAGACATTTCCACATCAATGTTTCTGTACAGAAAATCCATGTGGCATAAACACGAAGAACTCCCACGTACCGACACGGCGACACCTGTCATTCCAATCTAGCTGGCAAAGTAAGATCAAACAGTCGTTTCTTTCTCCATCTCTCTCTCTCTCTCACCACAAGAACACCAAATTCCACACACATTTCCACATCAATACGTCTGAATTCTGTATATATACTAACAGAATATGCATATTTCCCACAAAATAAGAACTCTAAACCAACATTTCTAAGTCCAAAACAGAGAGGAGGAGGATTCAGGATGGTTGAGTCGATCAAATTACTTTCCCTCTCTCTCTCGAACTCTCACGAACCGACACCTGTCTGTGCATTCACTCTTAATTCTTAACTTCTTTTAGCTATTACTATTAGTTAGTAATTTGTGACATATCTATATGGTCTAAGCATGTACCAACTAAGAGAAAAAAAAAAAAAAAGGTCTTTAGGATTGACTTATAGAAGACTTAAGGAAAGGCTCTTTGCATTGACTGTAAGATTGAGGCAGTATCAAACTTGAAGTTTCTGAAGCTCCTGCCTGGACCAATGTCCAAGGTGGAAACATCTACTTCTGGTTTGCTTAATTGGCTCTCCGTTACGATTGTACTGCTGCTACCTATCGAGCTGTTCTTAGCCTTCCATACGGTTAGTCCTTGAAAACAAGAACAGACACTACATTAACATAATTCAGAAAGGCATATATATTGGCAGATTAGTCTAATCAAAACTAGGAAGGAAGTTTATGTAATTTAATGAAGGTTAAATTACATGTTTAGTCCCCAAACTTTTAGGTTTGTGTCTATTTGATCTAAACTTTCAAAAGTGTTTAATATGTCCCTAAACTTTCAATTTTGTGTCTAATAGGTCCCTCGCATATTCAATTTTTTAAAAAAATTATTGATAATTGATCTATTAGATATAAAATTGAACTTCATGTCTATTGGAACCCTAAATTTTTAATCAAGGATGTTAGACACTTTTTTTATAGTTCAGGAAGCTAGTGGACATAAAATTGAAAGTTTAAGATCTATTAGACATTTTTTAAAGTTCAGGGACCTATTAGACACAGAGCAGAAAGTTCAGAGACCAAATAGACACAAAACTGAAAGTTCAGGAACTAAACTTGTAATTTAACCTTTAATGAATGTGAAGTTGTTAGATTATGAATTGGAATTTGGACGGATTTGAAAAACAGAATCTATCTTTGGAAATCAGAAGCAAACTCGTATCGATAATAACTGCAAAATATCATAATCCGTAAGTAGGTGGAGAAAAGAAAACCTCTTATTGGCACATTGGGGTTTGGAGCTACAGGGGGCTGATGTGTCGAAATCCATGACCTCAGAGATCTGCATGAAGATGCTGACCCCTTAAAACATCTACATTCGTTAAAGCATGAGGATGAAATCATTAAGAATATACAGAGGTTACTCACGCCAAAAAAGGGGCAACCATATAAAGCTTGAGACCGCTCATCCCACGAGATATTACATTATCACTAGCTGGTTCAAGATCATCAAGTCGATGCCATGCAATTTCCTGTTTACAAATAGTTAAGTATGTGTTTTCAACTACAAAAGATTCCATTGATGAAGACATATCACTAATAAACACGTTACACCACGAATTTGAATCAGAAGAGAGATTGTGCTTTTGGACTAAAAGGTTTCATGTTACGTCAATTTGAACTTGGCACTAAAATAGTTCAACTCAATAATATTTTTATAAAAACCCTAGGATTTGGGATCCCTTTTCCCTTTACCCAGAAATTTGCCAAACCCATGTTCTCTGGATTCAAAATTAAAAGCTACCACCTACCTTTACAACATTTGATAGGCATGGACATGTTTAATTTTTTAGACAGGCATCCCCAAGGAATTCTGAAACCAAACCTCAGTAGAATCCAAAATCATTCTTGTTTTTATCAGTATTACCAAAACCATTAACAAGAATGAGACATTTTTTTTAAAGAACATTACATCGCAAGTACAGGAGAAGATTTAAACTTATGATCCTTCGAGGGAGGCAGAATAATCACTAAGTTATGCTCAGGATGGCAAGAACAAGACATTTTTTAGTTTTAAACTATGCTACGGATTATAAAGGCTTGAATTTTCTATCAAAATAATGGCTGTGAAAAGACCTGATGAAAGCCAACACGTGCATGAAAAAACTAAAACTTTAAGAAACATATTGTGAGGTAGTGATTTCAATGTAAATCAAAACTAAAACTCAAAGTAACATATTTCGAGGTAAGAAAAAACACATACACTGATCTCTTTCTTAGTTTGCGGGGCAAAGATATTATCATCTTTTACACCAGCAATGATGTAAAGCCGCACCCTTTGCGGTCCAAATATAACCTCTATGTACTCAGATTTGTTGAGAAGATTTGTAATGTCAAATCCTGCTTCTTCCAGGACCTGCATTCACATAGGAGATCTCACATTTATAGGAGACATAGCGAGCGATTAAATAACTGTCGGCAGGATATCAATGTTTGAAAATTTTCCCGATAACAGAGAAACTTTTCTCCATCTATATGGAAATTATTGAAACAAAATTCAGTCTTTCTTGGCCAGATCCTACGGGAGGAAATGGAATAACATTTGACTACTTCTAATTCTAACTTCAAGTGAACTTTGCAGTTACAATCCAAGTAATATTTACATAAGAATGCTGAAAATGCAATGAGAAAATTCGAAAAGAATCGAGATTACTTCTCTAATGGCACAAGCATGGTCTTCCTCATCTTTGCTCTTTTTACCACGTGGGAAACTCCAACTTGATCCTTTCCACCCCTTCACCAACAAGCACTGTATTTCGCCAATAAGAAGCAAAAGGGAACAGTGTCGACATCCTTTACGTCAATTATGTGGGAAAAACACATCTTAAACAATTTGTTAAGTGTGCCAAGTTTCGTTAACAAGAGCTCACCCGTTCAAAGGTCTCATCCATTATGATTGCTCCAGTTACAGGAACTCGAAACTTGTATGAAGTGAAGTCTTTAAAGATATCATCAATATGGGCAACATATGGTCTTAAAACATCGCAGCTTTTAAACACTGATATATAATAAGCGGAAACAAAAATGTGCAGAATCGCAGATAACAATAGGCACATTAATCTGGATTAAGAAGAGAAAATAAAGTATACCACTAACAAGTATTAATCATCAATTGGTTACACAACTGTGCAGGATACATAATGAAGTGAACTCCTTCAGATTTAATGACTTTAAAGATGGATTCATTTCCACCGAATTGTCTTCATAAAACCAATGTGCATACTCTATGAGGAATAGAATCCTCTCAAATGACTGTAGATCTTCCTTTGGCACATTCAAAACAAACCGACTGCAGAAAATCAAGACAAAATATTGAAGCATATAAAGGAAGGGGAAAAGAGACTCAGAGCTGCATCAAGCTGGTTAGAAAATAAGGAAACTGACGGAGAATGAATTGAAGATCCATCAAGGTAAAATCTCATACAAAGACAAAGGATGTAATGTAATGGGTCTAGGAAACAACAACCTTCTGTTCGAGTAACGGTAACGGCTAAGTTATCCAAAAGAGATTCCCATCTATCTGTTCATAACTATGTGAGAAATTTCTTACTAAATAAGTTCTGACAACTTTACTCTAATACTTAGATCTACCACAATATTAAGCAAACGGAGCTCATTTTATTTTGCATAACACTTCCTCGTGCGGTGCTGACAATGCCTGATTTAAACTCCAGTCCCCCATCTTACAATGACGTCTTGTCTTCCCTCACAATAACCATCCTCCAACATCAGTATTCATCGTCACAAAATTTCTTAGCCTTTTACTACGTTGAAGAACATAATCCAACCGCCAATTCAGAAATGTGCCAACAAACTCCTCTTAACAAAGTGAACAGAAACTGTTCAACATCAAGCACGTTTAATGTTTAAGCTAAGCCAGTAAAGAAATCGTTCGAACAGAAACAAATGTACATAAATAAAAAAGAACATCCGTATAGCCAATTAACTATTTTCCTTTCTCATAAACCGCATTTCTATTCCAAAATTGAACTTCTCGCAAGTAAACCTAATCTACTACTCTTCTTTTTCAATTTCTAGCAATTACGATCGAACAAAAGCTGTCAATCGTGTGGCAGAACAGAAATCAATAGAACGTGAAAAAAAAACATTTCAGTCTAAGGAATGCGATGCCCGCAGCACATTATAGACTAGTTCAAGAACAAGAACAAGAACAAATACCAAAAACTGAAGAGACGGACCTGCAAAGATCGTCGATGAGTTCCTGAGGAGGAAGGCCGTTTTTGACCGGAGCAGAGGAGGAGGAGGAGTGGTGGAGGGCGGCCATGGAGTTGAGAAACTGGAATCGAAGAGAAGAAGAAGAGTTTTCAGCAAGTTTTCGTCGACGAGAGAGTGGATTTGATTCACCAAACACCCAAATGATAAAACTCGTTGTAGTCAATTTGTCGTCGTCTTCCCACCGCCGTTCTATGAATTTCCATCGACCCGGTTCGTCTTCTGCCCGCGAACCGGTCCGGTCCGGTTTCTTTTTTTAAGGTGCATTTGGAATTGAGTTTGCAGGACTTAAAAGTAATTATCTAATTTTGAGATAAGTAGTGTTTTATAAAATAAATTATAAATTAATTTAGAGAAAATCACCTCTTCGACTACGTTATTTTATAAAATCAGTTTAAAATTTATCAAACACTTATTTATCCCTTCTAACTAACTCTTACAAATTCATATTTTGTCATTCATTTATCATACTTTTATAAATTAAGTTTAAAATTTACCAAACACTTATTTACTTATTACAATTGGTTTCTATAAGAACATAATTACTAGCAACTATTTTAAGAGTCACAGCAATATCAAAGTAACCCTAAATCTTATTTTAGTCTCTACACTTTCAAGTTTGTTCTATTTTCGTCTCCAACTTTTAAAATATCTCTTTCGGTCCTTCAACTTTTAAATTTGTCCGGTTTTGGTCTATAAACTTTTAAAATTATTATTTTAGTCATTTAGTTTTTAAAAGACAATCAGATCAATACCTTTGTTTTGTTTTTAACAAATTAATGACATAAAATTGAATACGTGTACTAGCATGTTAAAGTGAGCATGATTTAAAGTCACATAGGTTAGAGACAACCATTTGACAAGTGAATATTAGATGAAAAAATAACTTAGCAAGCAAAATGATTGTTTTTTTAAAGTATGGGAATTTTTTTTTAAAGTTGAGGGATCAAAATAAAACAAACTTCAAAGTTCATAGACTAAAATGGAACAAACTTAAAAGTTTAAGGATTAGAATAATAATTGTAATTTCACCGATACAAATGTCTTATTTACTTTATTATATTTTGATTTGTTGTAATCTCTATAGATAATAAATTGATAAAAATGTATTATCATTTTGATTTCTCAACTTTGAAGTTTAATCTATAAAAAAGAATCTCACATTTTTTTTTTAAATCCTTCAAATTTCAAAATAACTATTTTAGTTCATAACTTTTTAAAAAATAATCATTTTCATTTTATTTTACTTTTAATTTGTCATTAGATTATAGCATTACAATATAAGGTGAAATTTCAAACCTCTCATATATTTGTAAATGATATAATATAGTATTATAATCAATTGAGTTGTGTTGAATTTGACAATGAGATGTCAATCCGAGTATAACTCAACTAACTAACATATACGACCAAGAGGTTAGAGATTTGAATCATCGTCTCACCCGATGACCGGTATGAAGGAAGGAGGAAGAATAAAAAGAGAAGCCTTATTTTTATTTTTATTTTTTTTTGTTACAACATGTGAAATAGAGGATTCGAACCTCTGACATTTTGACCACTAATTCATACATTATGTCATCTTTAACAGAAGTTTTATTTATATCTCATCAAAGTCTTATTGATATCTCCTTTAAGTAGACCAAAGAGAGTAGCTTATTCACTGCCAACAAGAGCATAGATCAACGGCATAATGTATCGTCTGACCATGAGATCCTAGGTTCAATCCATCAACCTTATCAAATATATATATATATATATATAGCTTATTCACATGGATGATTAAAAATAAAAAAATAAGACAATAATAATCTAAAAACTTTTATTTGCTACGGTCGTTTCCAATTTGGAGCTGTGTGAGCTTCGTTTCTCGACACGTGCTGGAGAGAGGACCTCATCACATCCATCAAATCACATCGCGACGAACGATGCTAAGGCGATCACCACCGTTTCTTGAGTCGTTGATCACACTTGTGGCGGCTCCGTCGCTTGCTAATCCTTTAGCACACTCTTCTCCCAATTCCAAAAGAATCTCCAATTTCTGAGGAACACAGAACACTGGAGAAGAAGGAAATTGAATCGCTCTGGAAATGCGGGCCATATCCTTAGGATTCACAGTCTCTTCAACTTCTTCTTCTTCCCGAAACTTCATTCCAAACAAATCTGCTCTTTCTCATGGCGTCTCTCTTCTTTCGCCCCCCAAATCAGGCTCAGGTGGCTCTCTCCTTTTCATGATTCTTCATATGTTGTTTCTTAATTTTGCTTTCTCTGCTGATTCATACTCTTCCGATTCCTAATTTGGTTGTTTCTATTGGGTGTTTTCTGGATTTGGGTTTCATTAGTTTAGCCGAATTTTACTTAGTTTCCAAAACTTGGCTTTACTTAGTTTCCAAAACTTGGCTTTGGTGTTTGAAAAACTGGTAAAAAGTAGATAACAAGACCAAAAACCATAGATCCAAATATAATGTTTATAAGCTTAATTTCCAAAAACTAAATACTTATCAATCGGGGTCTTAATTGTCGGTTTTATGGATGATTAGTTAGTCCTTTGCAGTTTCATAGAATTATGAACTAGAGCTGAGAAATGCATATTTGGTTGTTTTGCCCAAGTGAGCTTACCGGTAAGAGAGCTCACTGGTGCGGTAATTGACATGTACTACTACCTTTGAGGTTGAAGGTTCAAATTCCCATACCCAATACCTAAAAAAGTGCATATTTGGTTGTTTTCTGTGTACATTAAAGGAAATAAGAGAACATAACTTTCTTTCATAGAATGTTGATGTATTGCCTAAGAAGTCAAAAGGGTGTAAAAAGCTTTCCAAAAAGAAGGGGACAAAAATGTAGAACTTCTTCATTGTGTAACGAATTGGTCATTTAGTAAGGCTATGGATGGGGGTTTGTGTTTGATTCTTCTGGCATTTTTCTTCAGGTGCTGCAGGAGTTTGTAAAGCCAGTCAAGTTTTTGATTTGTTTCCAACTGTATCTCCTGAGATAACTGTTAGAGAGGCAAGAATAGAGGACTGTTGGGAAGTTGCAGAGACTCATTGCAGCTCCTTCTTCCCAGAATACTCATTCCCATTGGATTTTGTGTTGAGGGTTGATAGGCTTGTGGCTATGTTATCTGGATTGTCTGTGCCAAATGGTTGCAGGAGGATTTGTTTGGTTGCCGTGATTGGTGGCTCTGAAAATGATGCATTCCTTATTGGACCTGAAGATTTCAAGATTGGAGGATTTGATGGTAAAGTTAGTCTCAACAAGGGCTATGTTGCTGGAATATTAACTGTCGATACTGTTGCAGATTTCCTTCCGAGAAAAGGACCGATGCGGCAACGAAGGTGAGTAGTAAAGTACATTTACACTTTTGGTCATCTTGAGGAATAGGATTCTCAAACAAGAACTGAAGAACTATTGTTGTTTTGAAGCAATCCAGTTTTCAGCTGCACCTTGCTGATGATATAGTTAAGTCTACTATTCTAAAAATAACAGATTGTCTGTCTAGTTTATCGTATTTTTCGTGCTGAAGTATCAAATCCCGACGTAACTTTATATTTGATCGTTGGACTTGGAGAGGAACAAGAACAATACCATTCAGCTTGGACTCATCTAGCTTCTACAAGTGAGGCAGGAAAGTTAGAATTAATGTGTAACCATGATCCATCGCTCTTGATTTTGGAGTTGACTGATCAGATGAAATGAATTTATGTCGTTTTGTAGGTATCTGATCCGTATTTATACCATATCTAGCTAGTCATTGATGAACATATCTTTACAGCTCAATGATAAATTTCCTCTAAAGAAAGAGCTGATCCCAAGTTATTTTGTCTGAAAATTTGAACTCCATGCTAAGTTTTCAACTCTGCTCTGATCATTGGCATTTGGATGATGTCGTTTCGAGTTTTTGATCTTTCTATAGTTCTGTACATCAACTCAAATGCAATAAGTTTTGCATCTTCTGTGGCAGGACAGGGATTGCATACATATCAAATGTAGCAGTTCGTGAGCGGTTTCGATGCAAGGGAATAGCAAAAAAGCTAATACTAAAGGCAGAGGCCGAAGCCAGGAACTGGGGGTGCCGAGCAATTGCGTTGCATTGTGATACGAACAATCCCGGGGCTACAAAGCTATATAGAGGTCAGGGTTTCAAAAGCATCAAAGTACCAGAAGGAGCAAACTGGCCTCAGCCAAAGACCTCTCCAGACATCAAGTACAGTTTCATGATGAAGCTTCTGAAGAACCCAACCTCAATTTAGAACTTCAGAGGAGATTTCAACCATTATTTAAAGATGAAAATAAGGGGGGAAGGGGGTGCAAAAGAAACTATCATTTCTGAACAAAGCAGAAAAGATGGGATGTTTTAGAACAGCTTGTATAGATGATAGAAGAACAGATTTGGGTTGGCTGCACATCTTGTATTGTATCATGGTGCCCATTGTTTTCTTTGTAACATGTTGAAGAAAGTTTGTATGATTAATATCATTACGTGGAATTTGTCTATGATCTCTTGATTAAAACAAGAGCCTTCCAAGTGTTTGCTAAAATAATCTAATTTCAAAGTGTAAATCTTCGACTAAAAGATCACATGTTTGAATCTACACTCCCAAGAATCCAAAATAAATTACCTTTAAAGTTTAAGCGTAAAGTTTAGATTATTTCGAATCTAAAGTGGACAATGAAAATGTTGTGTCAAAAAATTATTATTATTATTGATGTTAATTAATGTAAAAAAAATCTCATGAGAAGCAACTGAACATTTCGAAAGGTTTACTTGTATTGTAGCACACAAATAGAAACTGAGAATATGACATTAGAATGGCAGAAAAAATAATGGTTCTCACCAACAGGTGGTATATTATTCAGAGTTCTGGAAAACAAATCTCTGGTTCGTGCCTGGAAACTAGAAACATTGAAGCAAAAGCAATTTTTGGGAATATTGGCGTCGAATTCGAAAAATACAGAACTCATATTCCTTAGGAACTGATTCATACTTGAAGGAATTTGTCTAGTGCAGATGTATCCAAAGCAGGGAATTCCTTGACAGCAGCTAGGACTGCGAGGCCGAGTTTTATGGCGTCATCATTGCTTGATGCCTAGAACACGCAACGTTCACAATTTATTAGCTGCAAAGACATACCAGAGTGGTAACAACGACATAGATATGGTGGGTGGTTTACCTCAATGTTAAGAGGAAGTACAGGATCGTGCAATGAGAGTCGCAAAAGGAACCACCCGCCAAATCCAGAAACCCGAACCTGTTTTTGAGTGGAAAAAGATGATTTATCGAACCTTGCACAAACCATTTACCATCCACAAGTATCAACTCTTGATACACTCCAAATCCTACTTCTTGATTCTCCAACTTTTGTTAAAACCAATTTACTATATGGGAAATTGAGGACTGAAGCAGTGGAATTGTTATCAATGAAGGATAATTTTAAATTGATGTCATCCAGCAGACAAATCTAAACTTACCCCTTCATAATTAACAGGAGCTTTCAGAAGCTTGGGATCAGATGCAACAAGATTCTCAACATGTTTCAGCACTGCTTCTCCATAATCACGGAACGGTCTGGAAGCATTAATTTATCAGTAACTTTATGCAGAGGCATCAAAAGAAGAATGTATCCTAAAACAAAATCATATAGGGCATACCCTCCTTGAAGGTCTGGATGGTTTTGATTTATTTTTAATCGCAACTCGACAGCAACGGCAGGCTCTTGTAAACCGTCCACCAGATCGGTCAAAACTTGGCTGCCACCACCCAATCCTGAGGCTCTTGCTGATGCAAGTTTGTTCAAAATTTTGACCTGGGATTCATCCTTATATTGTTAAAGGAAACAATGAAGCTAAAGAGAGAAATTAGATTAGTACATGTAAGGCAATTATTGTCGAACATATCAAAAGCAGGGAAAGAAAATTTGTGAGATGCTCTATACCCACCATGAGATATGCGCCATCATCAAGCCAATGGTTCTCCTTAAGAGCTCCATGGCCACTGGTTTCAATAGCCAAATGTGACTCCTCGCCAATAGAATTCTACAACATCAGCATTTATTATTTTATTATAAAGCTTACTGAACAAGATAAGAATTGAATATATTAGATAATCAGGCCTAACAAAAGACAACTGACAACAATATATAGGCCAAACCCTTCTATATCTTCAAACGCATAAAATATGGCAAATTGACTTGACTTTGTATGTTTTAGTGAAGTATATTTGTTTTTAATGTTAAATTGCCTGTTCTATCTATTATGGAGAATTAAATATATCAATATATAGACATATATTCTTTTTTAAAAAAGTGTGTCTCAAATGTCTTCGTGTCCTACTTTTCTAGAAATTGGCATGTTGTGTCGTGTCAGTGCTTCTTAGAAAGCACTCATTCTTTCTGGCTATTTCCTTGAGACTCGTTGATCACACCAGCCATGGTATCAGAATACAGTAGAGCAATAAATCTTACCAGACGGATAGCTTCATCAATGACATTTTTGTAGCCTCTTTTGAACCTGTGATGCTTTCCCCCTGAAGAAACGTTGAGTTAGAGACAAATCTACTATAACTATATACAAATACTTCTGGAATTCTTCATACCAAGTTTCTTCTCTATAAACAAAGTTAGGCCATCAGAAGTCACACTATCTGTAACAATAGTTGTTCCAGGATGCTGGAGAGAAGAGGAGAACAGAACATAAATAAATAACTAAATGAAATTAAATGAAAACTGTTGAGACCACTTTTACAAATTAAAGACAGCAGCCCTTCAAGAGAGCTGATACACAAATACCTCCTCAAGAACAATAGCAGACATCAAGGCAATTAGGCGATTCCGGTTAAACTCACGTCCAGTAGAATCCACAGCGGCAGATCTGAAGCAAGAGGATGTTTAAAAACAAGCATAGCATAAAAACGGTTCAATCATTACCTAAAAGCATTAGTAGCAACGACGATCCTTACAGCATTGATCATTACCTGTCAACATCTGTGTCAAAGATGATCCCTAAATCCGCTTTGTTGTGAAGGACAGCCTCTGTTATAGCTCTCATTGCTGTCTTGTCCTCAGGATTTGGGATATGGTTTGGAAATAAACCTGGTACAAAAATGTTTTTCTTTTTTACTTTTAGTAAACCATTTTGAAAACTGGACATAACTTTTGCCAAACCAAATATTACCATCTGGCTCCAAGAACTGACTACCAGAAGTGATTGCGCCAAGTGGTTCAAGCACCTTTGCCTGATAAGAGAATGGAGTTAAGAACTTGTTAATGTATAATATTGTTGATCTAGCATCTTTTCGATTTCTGCACAATATAATTGGGCCAACTGGCAAGCAACTATGCTATCGTTGTAAGAGCTTTTACAATGATTACAAAAATAATTTATGTGCTTGTTCTTCATTGTTTCAAAGTATCAAATTTTGTAGATTTTTCTTTACGATAAGATCAACATACCAATGATTGAAGAACTTCTTTTTTAATAAATATAGGAAAATTAGAAAACCTTCATTAAAATCAACCAACAAAAATAGAACTATAGACGAACATTTATAATTGTTTACATTCAATTGTATATGGAATTAAAAATGAAAAATAAACAGGATTTTGAAAATGCAAATGAAAAAAAATGTTACCACAAGCTCAAAAACGAAGGAACAAATTTTATTTAAAGGTTTCAAACTACAGGCAGAAATAAAGGATTAGGGGGAGGAGGATTGAGAGGGCAAGTATTACTGCAAAAAATCCTCCTGCTCCGTTTCCAGCATCAACAACAATATGGAATCCTTCCAGGGGCTTTTCTGAGAATTAAGAAATTGACAGACATGACCAAGTCGACCAATTAACTTTAATCTCCGTATCCATTTCAGATAATGAAAAGTTTAGATGACTGTACCTTTATTTCCTGCAGCTTTACGGACTGCCTTCACGAGATCAGATGAATAGACACTCATGTAATCGACCTGCTCTATTGTTGCAGAATCTTTCCCCCTTGAATTTATCAAACCATCTGTATTATTCAGATTTCTATAGAATTCTGCGGCGCGCCCCAGAATTTCTTTAATGTCAGCTTTGCCAAGCCCACCAGCATTTGTAAAAAATTTGAATCCATTCCTGTTGAATGGCAAATGACTTGCTACAAAATAATAGTATTTGAGATTTTTGTAAGCACGTATCGCATGGATTATAAAAAGTTAAAAAATAATTACAGCATGAAATTTTTGGCCTTCACTTCTTTTTGCAATTATTTTGTTAGGTTTCTATGCTTCAAAATGCAATAAGAGATCCCCTAGGCCTCTGATTTCATTTCAAATCTCTATAGAAGGCAATGTGGCCATCATATTAAAATTTGTAGTTGACACACAGCACTATAGATTCGTTAAGAAGATAATGTGGCTAAGCACATAATTAGACATTCTTTCATCGTCATCTCTTCTCTCGTTAGTCGGAAAGATTAAAAAATTCTCTCACCAAATATGTTGTAGAAGATACGACAGACATGATAGTAGTACTCTAGATGACCATTAGGTAGTAAGATGGGCTGCAGAATTTGAGTAGATATTCAAGAGTCTTTCTTTCTCTCATGCTTTTGCCAAGTTTTATTCCCTACTCAAAGTCCATATACCCTGCCCCATTCATGGGCCTCCCCTTCGTTCCCCTATTCTAATTACTTTTCCCATACTAACAACTTCTAACTGAATATCTGTGACTGCATTTTTCTATTGACCGCACCTCACTTATTTATTCTACCCTTACACTAGCTCTCCTCTCTCTCCACAATCTTTTCTCCCTTCTACTATGCAAATTGCAAACTAAAGTGGGGTTTATCATGAAACATGACTATTTTAGCATTCTGAAAAGGACTTATCTCTTCTTAACAAAAAAAGATCTGGTGGATCTGACATGGGGTTTAGTAGTTAAGACAAAGTGCTCAAAACCTTCAAAATATGAGCTAGACATACAGACTGAGATTAAATAGGCCATCACACTATCAGCGTCAAACAAGTTTTGATATGGATGTAGAATTGATTAGGATGGCAAAGGAGAAGCCTGGAAGTTTGCGTCGATTCAAGATGAAAAAGAGCCTCAGTCTGGAGCAACCATTAGAAGAAAAGGTGGTTCAGTTCTGCTTGGATTGAAGCCAGAAACCTGTCTAAAAACACCCAGCTTTCTGAAAATCCTTCATAAATTTGCTTTCTATTCATTCCCTATAACAAACCCGAAAATCAGAGATTTTTTAATGTTTAGTTTACCAGTTATCATAATGGATCCATCAGCAGGACAAAAAAGTGCTTCATCTTCAGTAAGAGTGCTGTTAAACATAGCTGGTGTAGAAGCTAATCTACAAAAAGAGAAAAAATATCAAATATAAGTCTCCCACATAGCGGTTGATCAGCATCACACTTACAAGGAGAAAAAGTATTAGTCCTTGTACTCATCTAGTCAAAAGATAATGTCATAAGACTTGAAAATATAAAGAAGTTGGATCCCATTATACAAAATAGCAGAGGCATGATAATTACATTTTTTTAAATTCATGTGGAATGTTTGTGTGTATTTTTGGTTTCTTTTATTATTTTTTCCCTCTTTGTATTATTATTATTATTACAATTTTTGTTCTTCAGCACTGTCGGGTTGATTGGGCCCTTGTTGTTCTGTAGCCATTGTTGATTTTTGTTCTTTGGCTTCTCATCACACACACACAGAGAGAGGGGGGGGGGGGGGGGGGGGGGGGGGCTATGGAACACAAATTTCAATCTTCAGAGTTAAGTGTCAAAAATTTAAACAGGATGCGTACAGGTAATAACAGCAATATGACTTATCATCTCATCCTCAAAGGCAACAACAACAATATTGGCATGAGAATACAACCCACCCGTATTGAATAACATCCAGCCCTGCACCAGTTATACCTTGAGAAATTGCATCCTGAAAGTTGATTGGGATGTCAGAAATAAAAAAAAAATAAAAAAATAGTAATAAAAAATAAAAATAAAAAGCCACGAAGGATGGATGGGGTTTATCAATATCCGGATATTTCATTCAACTGAACATCAAATTGTAGTTTACAAATTTAAGCAATAATCATAAAACATGAGACGTATTAACGAGCTGATTTCAAACAAAAAAACAAGAACAAAAGAAGTATTGGTACATTGAAAAATCACACAAGTTTTTAAATGTCCAAACGTTAGCTGAGTGAATTAATAACTTCAACATAGAATTATTAAATCCAAACATCAAGAGGAGGAGAAATACCTGTAACTTTTTAGCAGAAATTCGTGAATCATGTCCAATAGAAACTCTAAAGCGTCGTGAACCATCAGCGTTTTTCTTTTCTAACAACCATGCAGCAAAGCCAGCTCCTATTGCTTCCGCAACTAGTTCAGTAACATTCACAGGCTCCCCCTCAACACCAGCAACAGAAACACCTCGAATATCACTGCAAGATAAGCAACAATCTGAAAGTTGGTAGCCAATAGACACCAGCTACAAAATCTTCGGAAGGAGCATACTATATAAGATCATTTCTCCGTATAAAATGCATAAGTAGGATATTCAGTGCTATTGAGTCCTCCCAACACTCCATGATGCATCAAAATTCCACATGTTTGAGTTTGACTTAATGGCAAGCCGATATCTCAAGTATTTTATAAAATAGAAGAACCATGGAAGTAGATGTAGATGGTAGAACAAAACAAGCAAAAGGAGGCAATTTTTAAGTACCTTCCATTTTGAAGCTTCTGGAAATCAATATTATCAAGAGAAGAGATTGTAGATGGAGCAGCTGCAACAAGATCATGAAAACAAGTATGGTTCAGATGGCAATGCTATAAAATTTTAGTAATTGAAAAACATAAACAAAAAGATATGAAGTGACACCGCAAATGAGCATAGCTCAACTGACATAAAGTATGTATCATTGATTAAGAGGTCAGAGGTTCGAATCCCCTACCCCACATGTTGTCAAAAAAAGATATGAAGTGGCACCATATATAACCAAAGTCAAACAAATAATAATAATCTAATGAAAAACAACCAAGCAGAAAATGGAAGAAAACATGATGGATGAGAGGAATCAAGGAAAAACAAATGTATCCTAAAGGATGTCTAACATGGTGGTTTTACGATTGATGACAACCTGAATAGTGAGAGTCTAGAACAGACCATTGCAGTGAACAGGTCCTCGACTAATAAAATTTATCTGGTGTGTGGAAAAGGTGCGCAGCTGCATGGATGAGATGGCAGTCCATGCAACCTTCCCTCCATCAAAGGGAAGCGAATTAAAAGGGGCGAAACAGTCCCTTCGATATTGGTTGCTGAACTGCCTAGACTGGTGGTAGCACTGTGATACATTAATATTTTGGAAAACCTTCCCTGAAATTGCTGCATAAAAATTTACAATTTATAGACTCAGTATTCATAGAATATTAATCCATAATGTTAATAGTCACATTATTCCTGAAGTGGCCGCTTTAGGCCATTGAGCATTTTAATTAGGCTACAAACACAGAAGAAACTTTATCTTAATTAGTTTGGCACCACACCTCTACGGAATGAATTGTGAATAATCAGCTTCTGTACAAATATGGTCTGGGAATGGAGTGAAACTCAGAGGGTCGTTTTGTTGAAATTTTACTAGTCTTTTCTGTATTCGATTCTTCGTTTAGTTTGGAAAGAAACTCGACATCGACTGGTTTGAGAAATCTGAAGTGATGCAGAGTCAAAAGCAGCTATTTGAGCAAAACTATAAGCTGAAACTTGATTGGTCATGACACTTAAAGCCTAATAACTACATTTAAGAGCATCTCCCTCAGAGAAGGATTGTCAAAACACTAATCTACTCTCAAGTCCGAAAGAAGAATCAATCTGAACTATAAAGTCTATGCTGCCAACATAAACATAGCTAAATCATTAAGACATTTACTCCTTCCCTCGAGATCGAAAATTCAAATCCCCACCTCCACATTAATTATACTAAAAAAAACTATAAAACCCATGCTCCAATTTCATACTCCTGCCCAAATTCAAAATCCTAACAGGGATGATTTCCGGCGAAGGAAATTAGACGAACGAACAATAAAGGAAATGAAAAAGTTTAAGAGTGTTCTTCACTTTGTCCTACACCGATTCAATTGTTTTGAACGAAAACTTCACAGAACGACTGATTAATCCCGGATTCGATTACCATCGATTGCATAGTAGTTTCCAGGATTGAATCCATTATCAACCGGAAATAGACTTCACCATATGGCGATTATATAGCAATTTCAGATTGTCCAACAAAAAGGAATGTTAGAATATGAAATTCAACTTGGAATGTGTATTTGTATTGAAGAATTGAAGGGATTGCAATTCGTACCTTCCATTGAAAGAACAGAGATTTGATTCTCCTCCAAGAAAAAATTGAGCGAGAGAAGCTACTCGGCAGTGCGGAGTTAGCTAGGATTCCCAACTTTCTTCTGGTGTCCTGTTCTCTTGTGGCTTTAAATTAATAAATACTTGGGAAGGAAACATTTTACCTCTTTTTTTCGTTTTTAGTCAGGTATTTTTAAGGATCCTGTTTTTTTTTTAATTTTACTTTGATTTTGAATTTTAAAATTCGCAATATGTATATTTATGTATTTTTTTAAAAAAAATATGTATATATTATTTAAATTTTAAATTTTGCAATAAATATATATATATTTGTTCAACTTCGTATGAAGACCTCAATTTTATGAAAAATGTCAGTGATATTTCTGAAAGAATATTAAAAAAATAATAATTCAAAAAAATATTTAAATTAATAAATAAACATTTTACTCGATTTAAATAGGTTAAATTATTTATTATCAATATTATATCCACCATAGTTACATTTTGGTGTTGTTTTTGTTAATATCTCATTGATTTTATACAATATAATGAAAATGTCGGTTCACCTCTTATGTCGATGTCGAACCCGTGGAGATGTAGAAATCTCAATGGAAATATCGACTTGTCGATGAAAAATGAATACACTTACACTTGAACCAGGTATAATTTTACAAATATAAATTTTGTTCGCTAAAACATGCATTTAGTCTCACTCTAATATTTTACAACCACGATATTTACAAGGTTATATAATTGAGTTAGATTCGAGTAGACATCATTTTAAGCGGAATGATTCGAGTGGGAGATGGCGTTGCATATCAAATTTGGGCAATATTTGATGGATAGAAATAGTTTTATTAGTGTTGTTAATTTTACACCGGACTTACTTGTATTAGATAATGTAGACTTTTGATAATTAGTTCTTTTATATATTTTAATGCATGTTATATATTTTGTATATTATATAACCAACTTCTATTTAAATTGAAAAAAAAATACATTATCAAACAATATTTTGTTTCTGTTTAAGAAACGAGAGTAGTTATCAAACATGTTTTTGTTTTTAGTTATAAAAAAACAGGAAACAAGAACGTTATCAAACCGACCTTAATGTCTGATTTTAGTCCATGCAAGTGTACTCTTTATCAACTATTTGGGGTGTGTTCAAATATCATTTGATGTCGGTACTTTAGGTTTATTTTCATATCTAATAAATCAATTATTTTTTAAAAAATCTGAATGTTTCAGAGATCTGTTAGACACGAAATTGAAATGATCTATCAGACACTTTTGAAAGTTGAATAGACACAACCTCAAAGTTTATGGACGAAACTTATACTTTAACCTAAAATATATCAAGCCCCCGACATAATCTTATGGATCCGCCATTGAACCCAAGTCCAATTACACATCTTTTTACTACTATTGCCTCATTGTGTGGCAACGGCGGAATAAACTTGTTCATGGTGAAACTAGCACCAAGGAGAAAGATTTGGTCATATGGGCGTTGGATATGTTCGATCATTTGGACGGGAGCACCCTCACAGAATCCTGACACTGGGCTATCCAAAAGCAATTGAAGCTGGATTGCATCCTCCCTGAATAGAAACCGACTTACCGATTCTTTAAAAATTGTTGATGGGTCAAAACTGTCATATGAATGAAATTAAAGGTTTTGTTGATACAATCAACTAAAAATATCGAAGTGGAATGATTCAAGGTTTCTTCATCACTAACCTAAAGGGAAATTGAGTGACAAACGACTTGACGAGTCATGCATGAATCTCCAAACATTCATAAATCTGAATTGAAGACCACCCACCCCGAGTGTTAGTTGTTGTCCTTAAGGACATTCAAACGATTTTTTTTGTTTTTTATTCGAGTCAACTTACGTGCACATCAACTAATTCCACTAGACAAACCAATCGATCCTATAACATTTTATTACCAATATATATATATATATATTTTAAAAAAAAAAATAATTTATAAGTAAGTGACACGGTAGAGATTCAAATTATTTAATTTCTTATGTTTCCTTTGTTTCACTACTAAAAACAATTAAAAATAAATGTCATTATGCTAAAAATGGGTGTGGGAGTCGAGACGACGTCGTACGGAGATGATTAGATTATACAATGACCGAGTCAACGCCATTGACCCCCTAGTTTCCTAAAGGCGGTAGAAAATATATATTATAAAAGGCGAACGTGTGCGAAAATTTTCTATTGATTTTGGCATTTAGCTCTGTTGAACTCTGAGACGACCTAGGGTTTTGCTTACTTGGGGGAAAGAAGAAGAAGAAGAAGAAGATGATCGAGGTGGTGCTTAACGATCGGCTGGGGAAGAAGGTGAGAGTGAAGTGCAACGAAGATGACACCATCGGTGACTTGAAGAAGCTCGTGGCTGCCCAGACTGGGACTAGATCCGAGAAGATTCGGATTCAGAAGTGGTACAATATCTACAAGGATCATATTACTCTCAAGGACTACGAAATCCACGACGGCATGGGCCTCGAACTCTACTACAATTAGGTCATTTTCTCATCACTCTTGGATGTTTTATTTTTGTACGGGATGGAATTTAGCGCATCTGCTTAACATGAAGTTTGTTTTTTATCCTGTTTATGTATATTTAGGATTCTGCAAGTATGGGATTTCCCTCGAAATTTGGATTTTGATGTGCGCGTTTTAATAGGTTGTAAAAGTTACTATTGATCCATGAGTTTTGAACCATAAAGAGAGAACAAATGGTCTTTGTTTACTAGTTGATCGCGGATAATCTTGTTCGTTAGCTTTTAGGGAGATGTTTGTTGCGGTAATTTAATTCTGATGTCTAGGGTTGTAAATTGCTGATTAACTCTAATGACTTACGCACTTTCCTTTTCACGCCTAATCAATCACGAACTAAAAAGAGAGAATGAATGGTCTTTGTTTACTGGTTGATCGCATATAATCTTGTTTGTCAGCTACAAGGGCAATGTTTGTTGCGGTAATTTAACTCTGGTTGTATAGATATATGAAAATAATAGAAAACCTGGGCATTTTTTTTTATAATGTGTGGCTTACACTAGAAATTTTACTCTCTTCATCTTGTATTTTTTCATCATACTTCCATTGCCTGTTAAGTTAGACCGCTGTTAAATAATTGATTATGACAGAGTCTAATGGAGAGAGATCACTTTAAATGTGAAAGTTCATACAATGGAAATCATTGATTAGGCATGCTTTAGCTGTTGCAAATTAGTTATAAAGGAAATTGGTATAATCAACCATCATGTTGGCCTAGTGGTCAATAAGGGCCTTGAGAGTGCTTAGAGGGAATGGTTTCAATCCATGGTGGCTACTTACCTATGAATTAATTTCCTACGGGTTTTCTTGGCAACCGAATGTTGTAGGGTCATGCGGTTGTCCCGTGAGATTAGTCACGGTGCGCGTAAGCTGGCCCAGACGCTCACAAATATATAAAAAAATGGTGGAAACAAAGGTATCAGAATTCAGATAAATTTTGTGTTGCTGTAGTACTGCCCTCATTTCTCTGTCGATGTATCCATTTGGTCTTTATTTGGAGCATAGTGCATCTAGGTGACTTAGGAAGTCCATCGTAGAGTTTCCAACGTCAAGAAGGCTAAGTGGCAAGTCTTGTTCTTGCCCGAGGAACTATCTTAATGCTGATCTCTTTGCTAAAGCAAGAAAATACTTTTGGAAAAATATGTGTGTAGTCTTATCCCACTGGTTCTTTCTTAACAATCTTGGGTCTTTTAAAAATGAAAATTATGGACTGACTATTGTGTCTTATATAACCCTGTTAGATCCATTATATGAGTCATTGAGTCATTCATCCATCATGATTAATTTTTATTGATCTCGCAAAACGGTTTTTTACCTGATAAAAGTTATTGGTGGGAAGGTTTTCTTTATATCCTTGTATCTTACCAATAAAATTCATTTACCAATCTTCTCGTATGGTGGAGTTAGTAGTAAGTTTACTCCTTGCAGCTTCTTAATCAACAATTTGCTCAAAAATCCACTGATCAGGCTAATTAGAAAATGTAATAATGAAGCATCCTGTTTTTATCCCCTTGAGGTTTACATTCCCCCACTAAGTTTGCCATTTATATAAACATTGAAAAAAGCCAAAGTGAGTATTACTCTTTGACATGCACTTCTTCCCTTGAGAGATCGGAGGTTCAAATCTCCATAACCTACTATTGTACTAAACATTGAAAAAAGCGTCTGTGCTCTAGAACTTAATAACCAATTATGCCACATTTGCCTAAAGCCGTTTTTCTCCAAAACCACATCAAGGAAATGCCAGAAAGTAGGAAGAATTTTCTGTAGTATGAACCAGATGAAACTTATCGGTGAGCCACATACGAACAATTTCAGAGGGTATATTTTGCTGGCAACTATTTTGTGCCAAATAGAAACAAGTGGGTGGGGGGAGTTCTTCCAAAAGGCCTCAAACACTAATTTACCATTAGAATTTGCTATTTGTTACTTTCTCCCTCTCTCTGAATTGTAGATAACTTAGGCTAAACTGGGAGGTGCCGAGTTTGCAACAAATAGAGGAATCCTCGTCAAAATTTCATTTTTAAATCTCTTTCAAAAAGAATCAAAATACCCTAAACTAGTGGGTGACTGGGACTGGGTCCTCTGCAATTCTACCTAGAAAGAATAATTCCTTAAAGAGGTGAATTGTTTCGTTTGGAATTTTCTTTTAGGGAGCCTTACTCCAAGAGGCCAACTATATATGTTCCTCAATCATCAATTGTTTACCAAGGATGCAGTCGAATATTGCATTAAATTCCTTACATTAGCATTATGATGATATTTCATCAACTATATATGTTCCTCAATCATCAATTGTTTACCAAGGGTGCAGTCAAATATTGTATAAAATTTCTTACATTAGCATTACAATGATATTTTATCGTATGTATCTTCACTTAAAATACTATATATGGTTGCTTTTGATTTGAAAACAGCTACCTCTACCTTTTACATGTTCCATGAATAGGATTGAGCTGATTTTGTGTGTTTTTATTCAGTTGATGCAGGCATGGAAAGCCATACGGTGGGCTTTGCTACCACTCTCCCGTTAGCTCGATATTGTCGTATGGCGCTGCCTGTGTAGTTTGTAACATAAGAAGCATATATTGATGACTGTTTCACAATAATACTCGGAAGTTGGGACTTCATGTAATACACATTCAAACTGCTTATATTCGGTGATATTATATGTGGTAACCTCTATTATCTCTATGCTCTAAGCCCTCATTTGGTTTTGTCATTTGTGTTTTCATTGATTTTGGAAATATTCTTATAAGTGTGTTTGTTTCCTCCCAATTTTCTAAAAACAGAAACCAGATTTTTAGAATTACTATTTTTAAGTTTTGAAACTTAGCGTAAAATTAAAATAATATGTTAAAAATAAAAACAAAACAAAGAAAATTAAATTGGATTTTGAAACATTAGTAAAAGTAATAACAAAATAAAGTAAATCATCAATGGAACAATGTGGGCCTAGAGATGAACAGTCATTCTTGATCCTATGTTTTTTTTTCTTTCTTTTCATTGTTAAATATGCCATTTTTTATTTGAAGAATTAGGGTTGAAGCCATAGAATCATTGTTTGAAGATTCGGATTCTTTGTCAGTAAATAATTATTTTTTAATATTGTAAATACGTGTAATAATGGTAACAATAAATGAGAGCCAGTGTAGGGTGAGGAATATATATTCTCCTATCATCTTTAGGAATTGAATAGAATTTTTTATTTCAGCCTCTACTTTTTAACTACCTTTTAAATGGGAAAATCGTAACTTGATTTTTAATTTGAGATTTTAAATAAGTTGTATTATTTTTTTTCCAACGCTATTTTAATTAATACGAGGATTGAACCCATGACCTTTTAGTCAAGAGCACAACTTTATGTCAATTGAGTTATGTTCGGTTTGACAATAAGTTGTATTATTACTAGCTACCAGGAAAGAGCAAGCTGGGTCTATGAGATTTAGATGATTTTCAATTAGTCCTAAGTTTTGGAGTATTAAGAAATTGGAGAGGTGAGAGAGAAACTAGAGGAAAAATGAGGAAGTGAGAGAGTGATGAAAGAGAAACATTTGATTTTTTGTTTTTATTTTTTTTTGAAAATTATTGTTGTGTTTTTCACCATTTATTTATTTTCTATTTTGTTAAGGAAACATTTGAATTTTTAGCTAAATTTTAAAAATTAAAAATAATTTAAATTTTAAAAATATGTAGGGTGTATCGAACCTGTGACCTTCTTAGTCACTAAGTTGTATACTATATCGCTCATGGTGGCTTTAAAATTTGAGCGGTAATAAATCATTTTAAATAACTGCACAAATATTTTTAAGCTTAATTTTTTAAAATAAAAAATTAAATGATTATCCGTTAGTGATTGATTTTGTTGGTTAAGTTTAGTTTTGATATTGACATTGATTTTTGCTTTTTCTCAACTCAATATGATGGCCAAAATTAATGGGACTAAAGTCGCTTACCAAACTATAATGTAATTTAAAATTGATTTCACAAGTAATGTCACATCATCATTTAACATAATTAACTTTCTATTAGTATCATTAATATCATATTGATTCTAGGTACCATTAGGAGTTATTTTTAAAACTTCAAAGACTATGTATAATAATCATGTTCCACTCCTCCCAATGTTATACTCTCCATATATTTACCCTCTCAAATAAAATTGTTTGTGGCCAAATAAACATAGTAAATTGTATATTAGAGACAAGTGTTAAAAAGAAATAGTATAACTTAAATAGTAACTACTCTTGACAAATACGAAGAATTGACCACTGTTTGTAAGATAAAGTATACTCAAGAAAGTATATCATAAAATAAAGTAGTGTCAATAAACGGTAATTGACATGTAATACTCTCTCATTTTAGATCAAATATTCAAATCATTCCTACCTTTTTTTGTTGTACTAAAAAAAAAAAAGTTGAATAAATAAGATAGTATCACTATTACAATTTAGTACTTCAAAAAGTATACCTGAAAAATGTTGAGAAATTATGAATTCAACACTTTTTGAAGCATCAAACACAATATTGCTAACGTTGTCAAAAAAAAAAAAAAAAAAAAAAAAAAAAAAAAAAAAAAAAAACCACAATATTGCCAAGAAAAGTACATGGAGCAAGTATATACTATGATAAGTATATACTATGATGGCTAATACGATCATAGACATGTACTCATTCCGTTCAGATTGAAGATTCAAATTCTCAGCTTTGTCATATTTAAAAAAAAAAAAAAAACACCTCAAATATCAAGAAAGTGTGAGTTTATAAATTATAAGATTACTATCACCTCAATTACAAGTTGTCAAAAAATTCATAATTTTTGTAGTGTCATGTTTGATAATATAAAAAGAAAAAGTGTCAATAATAAATGACATTTGGACACTTCAAGAAAAATAAGCATGTCTTCAATAAAATAACAAAAAATCGTCAAATTATATCGAAGAAAAGTAACAACAAAATTCAATTAAAAAAAAAAACTATATTTTTAAAGACATTTTTATGATTGAACATAAAGATTACTTTTGTGTATATTAATCAAATTCGATATTTCTTATATGTGTTTGACGTCACGGATAGGGGCTAAACAATCAACATGAGCTTAGCTCAACAGTAAATAATATTTATTCTTTCTTTTTTATATTCGAGGTTGACATTCTCATACTTCACATTAGATTTACTAAAAAAAAATTCTAAACATTAATCTTTTCCGATATATTTTATCTTATAACAATTAACAATCAAATTCAATCGAAATCAAAAGAAAAAAAAATAAAACAATAAAATCACTCTTGGATTATTAAACATAATATAAAATTTTCACGAATGTCTCAACATTGTTTAGTTTGCCATCACATTCACAGCATTTAAAAAATGAGGGGTTTGTGAAGGCAACAAAGAATCAGATTAGAAGAGCATTTGTTTAAGAGGATAATTGAGCTGTGTTTTGGCAGTCGTCAATGTTGAAAGAAACCATGGCGATGGACAAGGTAATAAATGTTTGTATGTTTGACTAAATTGCGTGTTGACTTTACAGCTAAATAACAACATGATAAACCGGTCCAACGACTCTTTCTAAAATAAAAGATGTTAGAAGGAATGAGTTCATAATATAATCAGCGAGATTAGTCCCCAAAATAAGGGATTACTCTACTAGATCTTTTTGATTCAAAGCCACAAAAAAAAACTCATATAATTCACCACGAATGTTCAAGTTGATTTAAACACTCATAAATACTTAAAAATAAGTTAACTTAGTTCTTGAACTTTTAGAGTTGTATCAAATAGGTCTATAAACTTTAAAAAATGTCTAATAGGTCTATAAATCTTCAATTTCTTATCTAACAAGTCTCTAAAGTTTCAAAAAGTGTCTATTAAGTTCACAAACATTCGATTTTGTGTCTAATAAGTCACCGAGATTTCAATTTTTTATCTAATATATCCTGGAACTATTCCTCCATTCGTCATTTCTTAAAATTCATGAACTTATTTAGCTACAAACATGAATATGCAAGGAAAACAACCATCAAAGATTGTCCTAGTGGTCATAAATGACCTTAGGACTATTAATGTTCTGCTGGGTGACCACCTACCTAGGAATTAATTTCTTACGGGTTTCTTTGACAGTCAAATGTTATAGGGTCATGTGGTCTCTCACGTGAGATTAGTCGAGGTGTGCGTAGACATAGGGTTAGATGATCTCTCCTTATTTGGACACTCGAATATATCAAAAAAAAAAAAAAAAATAAGAATTTATTGGTTACAAAATTAAGAGTTCAAAGACGTGTCTGCTGAAAACATGAAAGATAGAGACTAAACTTGTAAGTTACCGATTAAAAAAAACAAAGAAAAGATTTGATGTTTGTATTTTTCAAAGAAAGGGGGAGAGAGTGCAGAAGAGGTGGGATATTCTCAAATTCCAAGATGAAAAAAAAGGGTGATCTCAGAATAAAGTTGACTTTGAAGAGCCATGGATTCTTGGATCTGGGTTTTCTTAAACAATGTCATTAGACCTTAAAAAAGAGGTCTTTTTTATTTAGAATCCCAATGTGATTTCATTGCCCTTTATTTTTAGGGTTTGTTGGAAGACACCTCTTTGTTTTTGTGTGTTGGTTGGTTGACTTGGGAGATAGTGCAGTGTGCTCATGTGTGAACATGCAACCGACAAACCTTTTTTTCTTTCTGTTTTGTTTCTTTGATAGATTCTAAGCAGGCGACAGCATGGGTTATGTTCTGTTCTGCTCTGTTCTGTCTCAATGTTACAGCAGTTTCACTCTCATTGCTTCTTTCTGATCTCTCTGACACTTTCTCAGGGATTCATCCAATTATTTTCACTGTGGCCTTGGATTTTCTTACCAAAAAAAGTTCACTTTTTGTCCCCTCACTATTTCAGGAAGAACTTTTTCCTCTTTTTTTTTTATCTTTACCATTCCCCCTCGGTTGTGCACCTCGACTACAGAACCAGCTTACCGATCATTTATCATTCACACTCTGTTTGTGCGCACCTCGACTATAGAACTAGCCTGCCGACCATTTACCATTCACACTCCGTTTGTGCGCATCTCGACTATAGAACCAGCTTACCGACCATTTACCATTCACACTCCGTTTGTGTGCACCTCGACTATAGAACCAGCTTGACGACCATTTTTACTGGACAAGCACTCTACTACATTTGATTGTCGGAGAAGAGTTAACTTGCCCACACCTCGACTCTTTTGACTAGACAACCGTATGATCCTACTACATTTGATTGTCAAGAAGACTCTAAAATATTAATTCTTAGGTTGCTTTATGCCCTTTATTATTTACATAGGCTAAACTTGTACTTTAATCTTGCTTAATTAAGGAGTTTTTTTTTTTTTTCTTTATTGTGAATAGATGAATGTGCTTATTGCTTGAATTTGCTACTCAGCTACCTCCTTTTCATGGTAATATTGAGCAAGATTTGAACAATAAATATGGGGAACTGAAAATGAGATTCATTACTAGAAAATCTGGAGTTTCAACACAATTAAAAAAAAAAAAAAAAAAAGGCTTTTGCCTAGGTAAACAAAAGGAGTTGCATATCATCAAGCTGCAAACTGATCAAAATTTGGGCTTCCTAAATGGCAAGAGGTAAAAAAAAAAAAAAAAGGGAAAAAATAAACAACAAACAGGACTTAAAGTTCAGTTCAACTATACAATGAAAAGCAGTTCCATTTCTCCTACATTCTAATGTCATTGCTACTTTGAGAATCTGCGAGTACGGTTAGTCTTTTCGCTGTCTTCAGAAAATCGCTGTCAAAACCAAGAAGTAAACCGCATGTTGTAAGAATTTGAAATCTATCTAACAGCCTCTTTTAGACCACATGATCAGATGATTGGCAATGAAGAAACAGACTAAACATTAACACTAGATTTTACCTGAAAGGCTCTCCTCCAGCATGCTTTGTAACACCAAGTGCATCCTGATAAAGAACAGAAGCCAGCCTCTCTGAGCTTCCTACACCAAACATATTGCCCAGCTTTCTATACAAATCATCGTATGACCCGAGGGCCGATAGATCAAGAGTACGACCGACATTCTCCAACTCCATAAACACTTTGCAATGACCATTGTCCAAGTTAAGACCGGTTTTGTCCTGACCGTTGTACGAGGTAGATCCTCCATCTGACGAATGCTCCAGTGAACCATTCTGCTGTGAGGACAAACCAGAACCGTCAGAAAGATTTGAAGCTCTCTCTAGATTCCCATCTGATGGGTTCGTATCTCCAGAGGAGCTGTTAGAAGCCTGTTGATTAGGAAGAATGAGTTGACCAAACAATATGATATGAGCTGGTTTTGTTTCTTTGTTTTCTTTTGAGCTTTGGATGTGATTTCCCATTGTTAGCCAGCGAGAAAGATCATCAGGGTTTTTCGTGCCTCCGAAAATATCCTCGCCACGGATGCCAGGAAGAGGAGTGGCACCATCAAGGTGCTTAAGACCAGCGGGAAATTGTACCGAATGCGGTTTGCTGATTTGGAGGTTGGATGAAGAGAGTCCAAATTGAGTATGCCTGGCTCCCTGTATGCCTGCAGGAATGTTGTGAGCTGTAATGCTGTGTAACGGGTTGGTTGAATCAAAGAAATTGGTGGAAAACGATGGCATTGGAAGGTGACCAAATATGGCAGTTTCCGCTGGAAGCGGAAAACGCGGCTTCTTTCTCGGTGGCGAGAAGGGGGAGACATGGATAGCTGGCATATTTACTACCACTTCAGCCAACCATGGGTTGACACTCTTCACATTTTGCAGTAAATCTGGCTCATCCCATGTCACCTACAGTAATAATGAGACATTGCAAAAATTAGAAGCAAGAACATCAAATTAACCATGTTGCTTATAATGATAACAAAAGAAAATGGCCAATTACTATACAAATTAAAGTTCATATTCCCAACAGTCTCAGGAAACTGAACTCCCTCAAAAGATGCACCAGATGAAGTAATTTTGATGCCTTTTCGAATTAACACATACAGAACAACGGGTGTGGGGTTCCAAATTTCGGAAGGCTGTGTAAATAAATAATACAGATACTAATTGACATAAACAAACCTGCAGAAGTCGCCATGGAGAATCAGGCCACCGAATAGGATCAGCTACCTGGATAGAAGATATAGTTCCCATAAACCAGCTTACCCGAGATACATCTTCGGTTTCAAAAGGCATCTTGAATCTCATAGCAGAATACCAGTGAACTTGCATTGCAGATCTCACAATAGAAGCCCCAACAACAAACTCTGGAGTACCAGCACATGGGTAGTACACAACCTCAAAGGGCTTGCCACTGGCAGCAAGCATTGCAGCTCCAATGACAGATTCGACCTTCACTCTCCCACTCAGATTACCATTTGGATTTCTTCTTACCAACCTACCTTCATTCTCCCTCATAAAATCAGAATACCCTACAAGGGGAGAGCCTGCATTTGTTGGGTTCCACCCAGGCGAGTAATCAATTCCACAACCAATTCCCCTCTTGGCTCGCCTAATTCCGACACAAAGATCACCATTTTCTGCCCTCAGGAAAACAATCGTGTCCCCAGCAACAAGTTTCTTCTGATTCACAAAATTGCTCCATCCAGTCGTCAAAAGATGGCGACGGGGAGTCCCTCTGTAGATATGCCTAAACTTCCAAATCTCACCATGAACATCCTTAGCAAGAATGGTCTGAACAGGAGGCTCTGCCGAGTAATCCAAGCGAGGAAAGATGGTCTCGGCGCAATAGCGAGGCACAGAGAATCCTCCACCGTTGTTTGCATCAGATTGTGTCAATGTCTTAGCAAAGAAGATAGGTTTCTCCGGACTCCTAATGTCATTGTTCTGGCCTACAAACTCATCATCATCTTCCAAACCGAGTTCATCGTTCCTCAGTGGAACCAACCTCATCTTAGAAAAAACCTCATCCGTTTCAGGATCTGCCATATATCTAATGGCAGACACCCTGCAAGGAATGAGGGAAGGAATTCGATTATTCCCGAATTCGACATTCCCCTGGGCGTGCTCGGCATGGCCCTGAGGGAAGTAGACTACCTTTGAGTTAATGTCAGGCATTTGAACCATCCCACCAGCACAGACATGCCATAGCTGAGAATCTAAGCAATTCTCCTGGTTCCTCATTGGTTCTATCACTGAATCCATTCCTCTATTCATAACGAAACCAAATAAAATCCTTCCAAGTCACAGAAACAAGTCTTCCTTCCTTATTGATTTCTCAATCAAATTCTCACAGACAAACAATTTAACAAACCAGATGAACAGTAATCAATCACCCTCTGATAAACATTACACAAATTGGGGAAAACCCAAAAATCTGAAAGAACAAAAAAATGGAAAAGAAAAATCAGAACAAAAGAATCCTGAAACACCCAAAAGCTGAATACTACTAGATATGAGACGTCAACCACAAAAGCAAACAGAGGGAATTTTCTCATCTAAATGAGTCAAAGAAATATCCATCAGTTGATCGATTGTAATTTTTCCAGAACCAAAAACACAATCATCAAGAAAAAGAGTAGGAAAAAAAAAAACAATAAACATATACCAATACATACATATATATATATATACCTCATACCTTTTATCCTGAATCAAAAGTTGACCGTCCAAATTGACACCCAAATAGAATCGTAGAGGATGAAACTTCAGTGAACTCCCAAACTCAAATTCGTCGACATTCACATAAAACTCCGATTCCAAACAAAACCCACTCCGATTCTTCAACAATTAATCAAATCCTTCAACTAAATCACAAGATGGGCAGAAAACAAAAACAAAAAACTGGAGACTAATTCATTAATTCTAACGCTCTTGATACAAAATCCGACTGAAACCCAACAATACAACACCCAATTCCTCCCCCAACAACCGGAGAAATGAAAATTTTCCCAGATTGAAAGTATGAAATTTGAATTAGAGAGAAGAAAGATCGAGAGAGAAGAAATGGAGTGCGTCCTCCTTCACCAACATACACGCCTGAAACTCTTTCTTCTTCGCCGACCTCACTTTAATTGCCAGTGAGAAAGTGAGAGATTTATTTATATTCTCTTTTCAATTTCTTTTTCCCTTTTTTTTTTCATTTTTTTTTTCTTCACTTCATTTAATTTATTTAATCTAACACCACTTTTTTTAAAAAAAAACAATTAATAAAAATACTCCATTAAATGAACTCTCTTTTTCTCTCTCTATATACCAAAAAAAAAAAAAAAAAATGAATAATTATTTTTTTTAAATTACCCATTTGGACTTCTCTCAATAATCTTGAAAAAAAAATGAAAATTTTAATGAGCTGGTTGTAGCAATCAGAACCAAACTAATTGCAAATTTAACAAACTTTAAAAGGTTTTGCAAATATGGCAAAAAAATCCGTTTCTATCACGGATAGACTTTATTATATCACTGATAGACTTCTATTAGACTATTATCACCGACAAATATCTATAAAAAGCTGAGGTGATCAGCGATAGACTTCTATCAGTCATAAGATATCAGCAATAGAAATTGCTATATCCGCAAAATTTTTAAAAACATGCTATATTTGTAAACAAGAAGTCTTAAATTGTCATTTAGTACAATTTCCCTTTAAATGAAAGGACAATTTTAAAATACTTTAATTTCATTAATATGAATTTTTACCATGGTTTTGTGATATTTACTACAAGTCAATATATATTTTTAGTCAATTGGAATGTCTTAATCCATAAAGTTATTAAAAAATTAGTCAATTGAACATTGACAAAATATCCTTAAAATTTAACACAATTCGAATGTTTTTCTCGTAATTATTATAATTACTTCAATAATTTAAATTCTATCAAAATTATAGTCGTTATTTTAGTTTGCGGATCAATTTTAACCATTTTACATCAATTTATTATTTTATTATTTTTTGCAACAAAACACCTATCTTTGTTCCTTTTCTTTCTCATTATGGTTAGAAAATAAAATTGAGGCGATATTTTTCGAAACTATATTGTTTTTAGATAAACTAAATTATTAAATTATAAAATAAATTAAAAGTTTATAATTATTATTATTATTTTTATTTTTTGAGATCTCAAAGAGTCTAACAACCACATCCCAAGAAGACCACAAATTCAGCCATTCATTCAGGTGTCCTTTTCTTTCTTCATCTTTCCTGTTTGTTTTTTTTTTTTTTTTTTTTTTTTTTTTTTGTAAATAATAATTTATTTTTCAATTTTCATATTCTATTTATTCGATCCCAATTAAACATGGATTTGCTCAAATGTTTTTTAATTTTTTTTTTCTTTTCCCGCTCTTTTACGATAAAACGCATGACCTACTCATGATTTGTACACAATCTTATGCTAATTGAGCTATGTTCGGACAAAATTTTATAATTTGGTAACATATCAACTAGGATTTATAGATTGCGTGCATGATGTAAATCGTTCAAAATCCTACCTTTTTTGGATTTTATCATAGTTATTTGGCGTCGGTTTCGATGTTTGAATAGCGTGACGTTGGAATATATTTAGTCAAAGTTACTTTTAAAAATTAGAAATTAGTAATTTTGTTTTTCTCTAAAAAAAAAAATATGTCATACTCCATGTTTGATTTTGCTTGTTCAAGACATAAGTCATATCGTACTTAAAAAAGACATAAATAATATCAAATCAGTAATTTATGCCTTTTAAATTCATTCTAAATATATTGTAAAATAAAATCATGTGATTATTTTTACAAACTAGTCATTTTTTTCCACTCACTCGTGGATTCCTACCATTTAAAATATTAAAAAAAATAAAAAACAAAAGTCAATCATGTGAAAATGTGCCATTAAAAAAATAAACTAGAGTTCATTTTTTTTTAATAAAAAAATTATTATAAAAACATAAGATAAGATATATTAAAGTAAACCTAACTAAGTGGTAAGTGAGATGTACTCTTTCAGAAGTTTAAATCCTTTCCTACTAAATACCAAAATAAATTTACGTTGACTTAAACATAGCGTAAACGTCTATACAACCGATCTCTTCTTTTATGGCATGCAGTTTCAATTTCTCTTACTTTAAATCGAGCATTAACGTCTTGTCTTATGCACCGACTAGGACGTTCAAACCTACTTTCACGTGTTTGTAAGTTTCAGGTTAAATGTACTAAAAAAATGTATGTTAAAATACTATTTTGGTCATTGCACTTCGTGTCTCCATAGTTTTTAGTATTTGTATTTTCAAATTAAGTTCAAATTTAGTCCACGAAATTTTAATTAATTTATTGTTAATTTTTCAAAAAAACAGAAATCTATTCCTCTTGTTATTTTAATTTAATATAATAAATATATATTTTTTTTTTTTTTTGTTGGTAATATTGACATTGATGTTTGAATACAAAATAATAATAAAAAAAAGGGATAGGATAGAGTCAAAATTGTTGGGGGATTATTTGAGTGAAGCACTGAAATCAAGGAAGGGTGGAGGCGGTAAAAAGGGAACCATGGTCAAGTTAAGGATGTCATAGTTCCTAACTCTCCGGAGTTAACCATGGTTAAGAGTTAACTGAATCCCGGCTTTCCAAGTTGTCGGTCAACAACACTTTTTTTGTTATTTGTCTTCCCCATTTTTAGGTCTCTGCCAAAGATTTGGTCAGTTCTATACTCCAATTCCAGGGCATTTTAGTCATTTCACCTACTTACTTCCCCCCTCCCAAACATCTCTATTTCCCATTAGGGATGTGTTTTTTGGATCATAACATTTTAATTAAGCCCACAATTTTGACTTGTGTGTGTGTTTTGCTGGTTGTTCGGGAGTGTTCGGGCCAATTTTTGGATATTTTATTTTAGGTAGGTTGGCGCGTACGTACTTCTTCTTTTGAGGTTGGAGTTTCAAATTCTTATATCTTATACATTTGTTGTACTAATAAAATATTTTATTGTAATGATCAAACGCTTTAATATGGAATGTATTACGATAAATCGAATAACAAAGAATAAAAGAAGCGCGGAAGAAAAGTCGATACAAATTTATGTGGTTCACTAACGTCGTGTTAGCTACGTCTACGGGCAGAAGTGAGAAAACAATATTATTAAAGATATGAGAGAATTCTAAATGACAGACTAAGGGGCGGTTGAAAGTCATTAGAAGATTTATATATGACACTCTTCTAATCTACTAATACAAAATAGGTCAAAACCCAAAACTAAGAAGTAAAACTCAAATCATATTTTTTCTTTAAGGTCGTTGTCCCCATACCTCTATACTGAACCTACCTCTATACTGAACCTGAACCGGTGGTAGAGGATCTTAACAAATTTAAGACATTCCTATTTTTAGTAAGTTTGAGTTTTTCTTTTAAGGTTGTAAAGTTTAGATTTGTGTAATATATGTTAGAATAATTGTAAAAAAAAAAAAAAAAAATTAGAGACTTAGTATTTATGTTCAATATAAGCATAAAAAAGGGGTTGATAAATATGAATAAGTGTTTATAGGTTTAAATTCCATCCTGAAGTGTTTTTTAAAAATGTTTATTTTAAATCATTAGGATCTCATTTGATAATCATTTCGTTTTTTGTTTTTTAAAATTTAAGTTTATTTTCTCCTGATTTCTTTATTACCGACTACACTTTTCTTATAGAAACATTTAAATTTTTGTCAAATTCAAAAAACAAAAATTACTTTTTGAAAGTTACTTTTTTTAGTTTTTAAAATATTGGTAGAAACTAGATAACAAAACCAAGAAAGTTGAAGGTTGGAGTAGTATTTATAGACTTAATTTTTAAAAATCAAATGATTATTCTCGACGCCTAAAACTTTTAAATTTTTAGTTAGAAAACTATCAAAATATAAATCTTTAATTTTATTTTAACAAACAACTAATGTGAGTTCCACTATATTGGTGTAAACATTTTTGGGAGCAATATGTTGAGAGGACAATTTGTTTAAGTGAAGAGAAATTAATAAAAGATATATTCAAAAGTGAAAGATAAAAACAAAAACAAAGATATATATAAAGTTAAAAGTAAAATGAGATTTAAACATTAGAGTTTTAGTTGAGCTTAAATTAGTCTAAAATCCAATGAGGAAATAATTAATGATTGTAAAAGTTAAAAAGGAAGAAATTTTAGAATGAATCACAAATAAATCAGACATTCTGTAAAAAGGAATCTCCCAGAGTACAAAATAGAAAAGGACATCTTCTCTTCAAATTTACTTTTTTTTTTTTTTTTTTTTTTAATAATAATTATTTATTTGGGTTATTTTGGACATCATTCAAAACATTGACAAGACAACCAACAGTTGCTTTGTCCAACTTCACACCAAATTTCTTTTTTCCCTTTTTACCTTTTTTTTTTTCTTTTAATATTTACAATGTTTATGACTTTTTCCCCTTGTTTTGTCTACTCTTTTTTTAACTCATTTGATGTTGACCTTCATGATACATTATTATTTTTTTTTTTTGAAAAAAACCTTAAATATATGTTTTAAATTTTAATGTCCAATATTTTGATATTTTCTTTTCAATTTAGTTTCCATTTTTTTTTTTGTATTTTATACCAAAAAAAAAATAAAATAATAGTTATCTATGTTTTGATATATTCAATTTGGTGAATTATTAAAATTCGTCGATAATAAATTTACATGACATTTGATAAAAAGAAAAAAAAATCTATTTTTACCAATTCTACTTATAAATTTGAAAGAAGAGATGAAAACTTTCATTTCTTAAATAATTTTATTCCTTTAACTTTTTTTTATCATCGATCAATTTTAACATTGATCAATAGTGAAAGGCTAACTTAAAAAGAAGAAGTTAAATTTCATATATGAACTAAAATATATATTTATTTATAATTTATTGTTATTTTTTTTTTTAATTTAGCTTTCAATCTAATTTCACTTTTTCTTTCTTTCTCTTAAAAAAATTGAAGAGAGAGATGATTTATGGATTCAAATTCAAGTAAAAATTTAGTTGAAAGTTAATATAGAGATGTCTTATCCTATTATAGGTAAGAAAATTACATGCGAAGATGAATGAATATTGTAATTTAATGAAATTACAATATTCTAATGATTTAAATCATGGAGATATGAAAAAATATTTTAATTTTATGAAATTATGCAAAAGTGTATATCGTGAAGTTTTATCGTTTGAATAAGATCGATTCAAGTTCAAGTAAAATTTTGGTTGAAACCTAATATAGAGATGTGTTGTCATAATATAGATGAATGAATATAAACTACCTTGTGTATAAGAGGATGACACACAATGGAAGAATTTAGATCGGAGGATTTCAGCCTGGACCAGTTCTTCAAGGACCCCGTCCTCGCGCTCTAGGAAATGATTTTTCTGTTTCTTAATATTGTTATTTACTTCATTTTGTTGTAGAGAGAAATTAAATAGAGAGAGTTTACTTATAGAGAGAGTTTACTTAAGTTCAAGAGAGAACTAATTAAGAGTTCGCTTAAATAAAAAAAAAATGCTTAATTTAAAGGGCTGGTTGCACAAATAACAATTAGGCCCAAACTAATTACAAATTTAGCAAACTTTAAAATGTTTTGCAAATATGGCAAAAAAAATCTGTTTCTATCACTGATAGACTTTATCATATCACTGATAGACTTCTATCAGTGATAGACTATTATCACTGACAAAAATCTATAAAAAACTGAGGTGATCAGAGATAGACTTCTATCAGCCATAAGATATCAGCGATAGAAATTGCCATATCCGCAGTTTTTTTAAAAACATGCTATATTTCTAATTATCTTATTCTAAATTGGCATTTGTTACAATTTCTCTAATTTAAATATAGAGAATTCAAGTCAACAAGAGCATAGCTTCTCCTAACCATAGGTCTTAGGTTCAAAGGTTAACCATAGGTTTAGGTTCAAAGTTTCAATCCTCACCCCACATATTGTCAAAAGAAAATATATAGGTTGAGAAGTCCCAATTAAAAATAATAATAAACTAAAGAAAGCATAATATTATTATTATTATTATTATTATTTATTTTATTTATTTTTTTGTGAGAAGGACTAAAGAAAGCAAATTAAAGAGAGAGTGTGTAAGTTAATTAAATAAGAGAACATATTTTCTCCAAAAAAAAAATATATATATATATATATATATATATATTATTGTGAATTTTTTTTTGACAACATATATTATTGTGAATTAGTTAAGTAAATAAGATTATAGGAGAGAGAGCCGTAATTAAGGAGAAAGACGATGGATTATAGGGAGTAATTAAGGAGATATATGAGAGATTATAGGGTTATTTTAAACCAACAATTTTGAGGTGAAAAAAAAAAATGTCACATTAGAAATGATTTTGTCGATGTGTTTTTAACGGAAGACACAAATTTACTCACTAAATAATCCGTTTAAAAAGACAATTTTGTTACCATCCCTTCATTTTTTTTTTTTCAATGACGAAATATGTGGTTCCAACATTTCACCTCTTGGTCGAAGTTACATATTTAATGTCACTTCATTTTTTTTAAAAATATTTCGTTTAAATTTTTTTAAAAAAAATTATCAACTTCAAATAACTCAATTAGTTGAACGTATACCATATAGAAGGTTCAAATTTTCCCACTCAAAGTCCGAGTGGTTGAACTAATAAAAATAAAAGTATTGATTTTTTTTATTCTCCAGTGGATTCAAACTTTTGATCTTTTAATCAAAGATATATGTATTAACAAACTGAATTTATATTCAAATTAACCAATAACTAAATTTGAGAGTTTAGAGTTTGCATATAGGATATGTGCCTTTCAAAATAGTGCCTAATTAGTTTTTGAAATTTTAAGAGATGTTTATTAGAGAATTTAATCTTGTGCTAGATAGATAAATGATTAGTACATTTATGGTGTTTCAATTTTATGTCTATTAAGACTCATGCCTATTAAATATTTTTTTTTCTTCAAATTCACGTGCTCCTTAGATAGAAAATTGAAATTTAAAATAAAAACAATTAGCTATTCTCAAAATTTAAGATATTGTTAAACACTAATTTAAACCCGATAATTTGAGTAAAATATTTATGAAGTAAAATAAATTTAAAACTAATTAAGATTAATTTTAAATATTGTTGTAGTAGTTTTGTTTTAACTATTTATATTATGATTTTTCGTTTTGTAATCGGACTAATTTTCATATAATTCACATAATCTTAATATATATATATATATATATATATATATATTTTTAAAAAAAATCTATTATTATTATCATTGTATATACTAGAACATATACCTTTTTTCTAATAAGGATATGTTTGGTCTCATTTGTTTTCTTGTCAGAAATTCTTAATTTTGAATATAGTGTAGATATATAAGTATGGGTATTGATTTATTTAAAAAAAAAAAAAAAAAATACACCTGAAACAGATGGATCCAATTTATTGAGAAAGTTTGATTTGATTTTGAATCAAATCATATCTTGAATTGAAAAAAAATATATAAATTTTATTTTGAATCAAATTATCATGTATGAATTATGATGAAATATGAGATTTTTTTTTAAAGGTAATATATATTACTAAAAGCAAGCGAGGGGTCTCACAGCTCGGGACTAAGGCACTCCAGAACACAAAACGAAGAGACAGAAAGAACTCAAGGAAATGAATCTCACGGAGGAACGCTAATAGACAAATGAGTCATCAACGACCCTAACCACGAGGCACACCTAAACACCAAATCAGTCCGGGCATTTATAAGAATTGACTGAGGAGAACGAAGTCTACCCTCGTGGACGCGGGAGTCACGCTCTCTTCAGATATGATAAATGGTCGCACTCCAAGCAAGCCTCCAAATATGACACTTACGATGATCACCCCGCCCCATGGCACTAATCCAAGTCAACTTAGTTGACCAACCAGCAATACGATGAGAGGAACGACCCCAACGCAGAAAACTCATCCACACATGCTCATTAAATGGACACTCGAAAAAAAAAATGATCTCTTGTCTCTAAAGCAGAACAACCTGACAGAATTAAGGGATCCCAAACATGGAGATGGGCTCTAGTAAATAATCGAGCTCGAATCGCCAACCATGCAATGAAAGCATGCCTGTGAATGTTACTATCAAACCACAACAAGCTGGCCCACCGAACACACTCCCGATGAGGACGCAAAACTTCCTACGCACTAGCCACCGAGAAGACATCAGATCTACCTGGGTCCCAAATAACTCCAAATAACTCGATTCAGTTGCAACAAATTAGGAACAAAGGCCTGGACCAGGGGAAGCAGATTCTCCATCTCCCAAGTCACACAGGGCCACTGCCACGACCCATCCGGGAGGAGAAAATCGGACACCAGGGCATGAGCCGAACTACCAACAACATCAACTAGACCAACCTCAAACCGCTGAATAATGGGGCCCCCCGACAGCCATGAGTCTGCCCACACATGACAATGCCGCCCATCCCCAATGGAATCCGGACAAGAGGTCGAAACTGCTCCCAGAGAAGGAAAATGACCCTAGTACACCACGACCAACTGACCGATAACGAAACGAACCACAAGGAGAGACCACGAAGTATATAAGCATCCACCCAGGCCACCCATAACGAGCCAGAGCGCGAAAAAAGACGCCAGAGGAGCTTCATGACAGCAGCCACATTCCAAGAACGAATATGACGAATACCAATGTCACCCTCATCTCTAGGGACACAAACATCCCCCCAAGCCACCTTCGCTCCTCCTCTACCATAAGAGCACCCTCACCACAAATAAGCTCGAAGGATGCAATCCACCTCGTCTGCAACGCGAGAAGGCAAAACAACACACTCGTCCAATAAACCTGAAAGCTTTGCAGAACATACCGAATAAGCAGCAAACGACCAGCATAAGAAAGAGCACTCGCTTACCAACTCTGGACCCGCTCAGTGATCTTCTCTAGGAGAGGCTTACAATCCGCAAAGGAGAGCCGCCCTGAAACGAGAGGAAGACCCAAATAACGAACATGAAGAGAGCCAAGGGAGAAACCCACCAGACAACCCTAAAGCCTCTGAAGAGACCGCGACAGAAAACATCGAACTCTTCGCTGAATTCGCATGAAGCCCAGACAACTCCTGAAACCTAAGGAGAGTAGAATGGACGAAGGTAAGCGAGGAATAATCCCCTCTACAAAAAATCATTAGGTGATCTGCAAAACAAAAGGATGATTGTTGATGGATGTAAATTAACTAACATATAACAAAAACAATTTGGGTTTTAATTTTTTTTTTACCTTTTAATGTATAATATATACCATGTGGAAAATTGAGAAGAAAATAAAAGAAATAGAAGGTACTTAACAAGAGGAAAATTGAAATGGCAATTTAACTAATTTAACTTAATTTATATGAATTTCAAGTAAAATGATCTCCGATTATGATGATAACGATGATGATTGATATAATTAACTGAAATTTAAAATGATAATTTTGTCTAAACTACAGTTTTAAAAAATTATTACCTTTTAATATAGTATATATTTTAAAGTTAACAAACTTATTAAGTATAAACCTACAAATTCTATGGACTAAACTTGCAATTTCACCTATAATTAAATGCTAATAATATTAACATTGTGACATGATAATTTTATATTTTAAAAAATAAAAAACAAGAAGTTGAGCAAGGTACGAAATTCATTTCTGCATGTCTATAGATTCGACATCGATATAAAGGACGAATATACATTTGTATAATATCGAAAAAATTTGATAAAATATTAATAAAAATAGAATTAAAATATAATTAATGTGAATATAATATTGATAATAGTTAGTTTAACTCATTTAAATAATATAAAATATATTTTTTTATAAATATTATTTAATATCGACATTTTATTGATATTTTATTGAATGAATTTAGATTCTAAAAAAAATAAAAAAAAAAGTGAAAATGGTAAAGAGATGAAGATAAAGATAAAAGTTGATGGAATTGGGTAAAGGAACCGGACAGAGTAGGAATCGGGTTTAAGTAAACCGGAAAGGCTACCGTTCTAGCGGACAAGTGGCCAAATCGAGCATAGCTCAATTGGCATAGGGTTGTGCTGGTGACCAAAAGGTTATGGGTTCAATCCCTGCATTAATTAAACTACCGTTGCAAAAAAAGCTAGCGGACAAGTCTGTGATATGGGGATTCGTCACAGACAGTCACCGTACGCATTAGAATAAATTTGATGGCACGCCACGCGCATGCCTCTTGGATTGTCCAACGTGGCGGGCTGTGATGTAACTCTTTCCAACTTGGCCCCACCGTCCGTCACCGTCAGGACAGCCTACTGATGTGACATCCAATGTCTTCTCTGTGGGACCTTTTCCGTATCTCTGTCTTTACCTGTTTTGCCCCTTCTTTCTTCCCTTTCACTCTCTATTTCTTTTTCTATTTTTTATTTTTCAAACCAAAAATAATAAAATAATATAATTTTTAAATCAAATATCTTTTAATTTCGTTTTTAAATCATTTACCTATTTTGCAAATCATAGGTTGTTATTTTACTGAGGGATGAGTTGATTTACAAAATAAAAATTAGAAAAACAAATTTTAAATAAGGTGGGTCTAAGTTAGTATTAAAGCTTTAGTAGTAGCAAGGTTTTAGGAGTTTTGTGGACCGGATGAAGCGTACATCTTACTTGGAGTTGAGCGATATTTATAATGATTTTTCACGGTCTTTTCTTTTCATCCTAGGTTTGACCTAAGAAGGCATGTTCGACCCTCGTTCTTAGGCTTCTCGACCCGTGAAGTCTTTTTTGAGCCCCTAATGGGCACTGATTCAGTGTGTTCTTTTGAGGGTAAGGTCATATTCGACATTTGTGTTCTTGGACCGACCCAATTCAATTATTGATTTGATTTTTCGTGAGTTTTCTTGATGCTAATTTGGACCTTGGGCTGGTCCAACAAATCTCTTTCCCTCTTAAGCTAACGCGAGATCAGACTTCCAATATGGTCTTTTTGCTCGTTCATTTTTACATATAACAATGTGTATTCAGTCTTTAATACTTTAAACAAATTATAATGGATCTTTGAAATATTAATTCTATATTTAATAGGTCATGTATATATATATATATAGTTAATGTTAAAGCATATGTCACTAATATTTGAAAATTTTCAAATTAGGTCTATTGAGTAATACTTAAATAATACAGTTAGTGTGATATATAAATGTTCTATTTCTTTTTATTTATTATTTCATTCCGTGATACATAAATGTTATTTTGAAATAATTTCAGTAATTATTTACTATATAAAAAATTGAAAGTTTTGAAGTTTATATATTAATTTTTTTTCTAGACTCAACCATAATCCGTTCGAATAATTATGTGGATAAATACATCAATTATCATTCATTTTTTAAGCATGTGAATAAAATGAATAAAGTCTAATAATTTAGAGTTAAACTAGTAATTTACCATTCCTACCATTTCTCAAATCTAAAAATCATTTTTATTAATAAAATAATAGTTTTTATCACTCATTTAAGTTTAAGATTTAATTTAAAAAATATTAAAAAAAGAGTTTAATTCTTAAAATTTATAGTAGGTATATTTTTAAATAAATAGTTTTTCAAAATTAAGTGTGAGATCATTTTTTTTTGTGGTGTTAAAATGGACTATTGTCATGGGCTCATTGAATACAAAGAAACAAATTTGATTTAATTAAATATTTAAAAAATTAAATACTCGAAGACAAATAAATTAGTTGCCTTGAAACTTATGCTATATAATATAATAAAGACGAAACAAGATTTAAAATTATGATATAAAATATATAATAAGTTTTTGAATAAAATATTAAACAAGTCTATGACCTCAAATGGATCTTTCTCATAAAATATTAAAAAAAAAAAAAAAAGACAAGTGGGAAAAAAGACATCGGTGATAGCTTCCAACATTGATTACTCACACGTGTCCAACGCGTCTCCGGTGGCTGTTCCAACGCCGCCCCGCCGGCCGCGGCCGTTGCCTTCGCTTGTGTTTTATTTTAGTCAACTTTCATTTTATTATTAATATTATTATTGTTAGTGTTTTATTATGTGGAATTAAAATATTCATATCCTATGTGTTTTGTAAGCCCACAGATAAGTCTATTACATGTAGGCCAAAGTTATAAATTTAGGTTATCTAAACCTTAATTATTAGGGAAATGAATATAAATGGCAACGATAATTTTTTTTTTTTTTTTACGGTAAAAATGTCTAAAAGCTATATTTATTGTGTCATGTTAAAGCGAGGATTGAACCCATGACCTCACAGTCACGGGCACAACCTTATGTCAATTGACCTTTGCTCGGTTTGACACTATGGTTAAAGAATTTGATTGTTGCTTATTGGAATTGTTGTAGGGGAATATTTTTTTTTTCTCTCATTAATGTAGCCTATTTTTGAATAAAAAAAATATATTGACATATATTGCGTAAATATAACAACATTCTCATTTTTTTTTTTTTAAGTTATATTTATGTTAATAACTTTAATTCTATAAAGATAATAATAATTATTATTTTATATTTGTAGGATCATTTTTTAACAATTTTGCAAAAAATCAATAAAATTCATTTTACATATGGGTCTAAGGATTTTGGACTATTTAAGGCCCATTATTTAACTTTGAGTTTAGGCCCATATCACCCCCTCAATTATCAGCCATTCAAACTGTCTTGAAGATGGTGTGTATTATTGGGATTATTCCTTCATACAATTTCTTCACTTGATAAGTTTTGTCATGAACTTCTAAACTTGAGTTAAGTTTTTTTTCCCTCCCACCCCGCCGCGGCAAAGGTAGGTGAATTACTAAGTAAAGGCCTCAAAATCCGAGGTTAAAGGACACCAAAATAACAACACAAGACCTACCGACACGCCAAGAGTCAATACATGCACGAAAACAACCTCCGAAAAAAAACCTCACAGCCTGAGGGAAGGTAGAAAAGACGAAACAAACAACTCACCACACCCACAGGCGGGTTGAGAGCCAAAACACCAAAAGTCAACAAGAAAGGTATCATGAATCTCTTAACAAAATTAATTGTGCTTGGTTGAATTTTATTTTTAATATAAGGTAGGGTCGAAAAGTATATTTGTAGTGTTTGGAACATACTTCCAAAACATTAATTAACACATCTTAAAAAAAATGACAAAACATAGTCAAATACATGATAACGATAATCCTCGATATCATTCTTATCCTCGCCAACATATCTTAAGCATAGCTCAATTAGTTATGATATTATACTATCAACCAAAAGATTAGAGGTTCGAATCTCCACTCGTTATGTTGTTGATCCTAAGAATTAGTTAACCAAATAATCACTTTCATATAAAAAAATTGAAGCTCCTATCATACATGACCAATTCGACACTCTTAATCTATGCTTAAAATTAATTAAAATATAGTTAATTCAACAATGACATTTATTGTGCAATTATAACAACATTCTCACGTTTTTTTTTAATTAGTTATTTATATTAATAAATTTATTTCTATAAAAAAAAAAAATTATTGGTATTCTATATTGAGTTGTAGGATCAATTAACAATTTTAGATCATTTTTTTTAACAAGAAACCGACAAAGTTCAATTTGACATATGGGCCTAAGATTTTTGGGCTAGTTAAAGCCCATTATTAGCTTTGGGTTTAGGCCCACATTACACTCCTTTAGAGGAAATTATAAAAAAATAGCTAAATTGAAAAATAGCTAAGAAAAATTTATATTTCCATCCAATCACTATCACGATTTTAGAGAATGGAGTTGACAATTTTCATCCTGATTATACTCCTGGTATATACGTTTATTTACCGACAACCCACCCAATTTTAATTATTTTTTTTGTTTTAGTTTCTAACAACTAGATTCATGGTTTTGAAAAAAAAAAAAAAAAAATTAACAACTTATATTTTAAAATGTTTAACAGCAAAAAAAAATCCAATTAACAACCCTCCAATTCATCCCATTAACAACCATCCAAGATTCATGCATTTTGAAAGAAGTTTTTTTTTCAAAATTGAAACGATGACAATGTATAGAGAAAAGTTGAGGGAGATGAAGATCTTTGCTCACTCCGAAAATACGTCATAGAAGGTTTTGGGAGTCCAAATTTCCAGCCCAATTCAAGCGTTCAACGATTTAGAAGGTTGAGGTAGATAGTTTTTTCAAGGTAGAGGGTTTCAAAGTTGAGAATCGATGACTGTTTCAAATCAATTTGGAAGATGGAAGATTTGCAAATCTCCTAATTCAATATTGCAGGTAATGATACAATTGATTTAATGTTTCTCGGGTAAACTCAATATGCATACGACTTTTAATTTTTTTTAGTATCATTTGTCCAATGCTCACGGATTAATGGTTTATGGTGTATATACACGCATATACTTCATATGATATACTTACATACACATTATTATAGATGTAACTACAAATATATACCCACTAGAAGTTATCGAGGACATCCATATTTATAATTTTCTTACAACTGTCTATGAACATTTAATTGTTTTTAGTATCATTTATCCAATGCTTAGAGTAATGGCTTATAGTGTATATACGCGCATATACCTCATATGATATACTTGCTTGTACGTTGTTATAGATGTAATTACGAATATATACACACACTAAAAATTATCGAGGACACCATTTTTATAATTTTCTTACAACCATCTATGAACATCTTAGTTTTTATAAATATCAATTTTGCTGAAAATTTAATTGTTTATGTAATTTTTTTACAGCCTATGTTACACTTGTACATTCACCCATTAATTGCTTATGTGTATACATATATACTCCATTTAATTGTTTATGTAGTTTTTTTACGGCCTATGTTATACCTATATGTACATTCACCCATTAATGACTTATGTATATACATATATACTCCATATGATATACTTACATAGTATATGTACATGTAACTACGAATCCTATACACACATTAGAAATTATCGAGAGCACTATTATTATCATTTTTTCACAACCGTCTATGAAAATTTTGGTTAAAAATTAATTTGGATTAATATTGCAGATTAGACTTTATTGAATTTTGTTTACGTGTTTCGATTTAATTGGTGGTTGTTATAATTGATCGTATCTTTTCTTATTATTTTTCTCTAGTTTTGTCCAAACAAATATTATTATAAATATAGAAGTTAGCTATTTTTCAACATTTCTCAATTTCAGCTATTCTTGTAGTTGACCCTAATTTAAAACAATTAGAGAATATGACAAATTTTTAAGAAAGCTCCTTTTAAAAGACGGTAAGTAGTTGATTTTGCACCTAACAAGAAATTGAAAAGTGATTTAAAATAAATTAAATCTGTTTTACCAAACATGTAAAACGATTAAGATTCTCCCATAATTGTTTGTAGAAATGTTTGAAGCGCGGGATGAATTATTATAGTCGATGATTATAATAGTTTTCGATTATAATAGTTATGAATAATACTAAATACTAATGAAGTGACTTTATTGAATGTGGATTATAATAGTCGGTAAATCAAACGTAGACGGTGTTATAATAATTCAGTTCACCCAACTCTATTGTTTCAAATACTCCTTTCAGATTTATTTTTAATATAAGGTTGATGGATATATTGCTTAACCATATAATTAGAAATATATTAGTGATATTTGGAACCATGGTCTAAAATATTAACTAACAAAATACACATTATTGGGTAGCATATATTAGTCAATTGTACCTTCCAAACAACAATGATGGACGCCAAACCGAGCATAGCTCAATTGGCATAGGGTTGTGCCGGTGACCAAAATTGCAAAAAAAAAAAAGCTGAAACCTTCTTAATTCATATCATATAAATAAGTTCCAAATCATATTTTTTATTTCAATTTTTCTCAACAATTATAACAATATTTTATTAAGAACTTTTGCTATAAAATAAAAAATAAAAAATAGATAGGGATTATTTTTAAAAACAATTAATGGAGGACTAACTTAGAAACCACACCAACCTTATTTTTCGTTTTACAACTATTATTATTATTTTTTTGTTATTTTTTTTCTCCTTAAAATAAAAAAGTAATCATTAATGACTTATAAGTTATAAGTTTATATTTTACAAATAAAAACATAATCATTATGAATTAGACTAGTTTTCAAAATTATGTTATTTACTTATGAAAAATGAAAGTTAATGTTAAACATATACATAATAAATTGGAGAAATTGTAACAGAGGTCAATTTAGAATAAAATAATTAAAAATATAGCATGTTTTTGAATAAAATAATTAAAAATATAGCATATTTTTAAAAAATTTGTGGATATGACAATTTCTATCGGTGATATCTTATGGCTGATAGAAGTCTATCGCTGATCACCTCACCTTTTTATAGATTTTTGTCAGTGATAATAGTCTATCGGTGATAATAGTGTATCACTGATAGAAGAAACAAATTTTTTTGCCATATTTACAAAATATTTTAAAATTGGCTAAATTTGCAATTAGTTTGAGCCTGATTGCTATTTGTACAACCAACCCTAATAAACTGAGTATATAATTAAAAAAAAAAGTAAACGAACAAAATTGTAAACAAACAAAACTTTAATTTATGCATCTTTTCTTCTTTTAGACAAGTCTAGTAGCCTTTTGTACGAAATTGTTATAGCAAGCATGAGCGGAAATGAACAATGACTTGAGTTTCGTTCTTGAGTTCGAGCACCAAGAATTCATTGACAAGCGGATGACTTTTCTAGTTGGCTTTGTTGATATAGCTTAGATAGGGAAAAGATACGAGAGGGTAGGGCTTCACTTTGAAATCCCGAAAGGAACTAACCCCACTTGTCCTGATCGGAACGATTGAAGAAAGAAAGAGGTTGGTGGCCCCTTTCGCCCAGGGGCATCGTCACATCCTATTACAGGGAATCTTTGGATATCAGTTCGAAGGGAGCGCCGAACACCAAAAGTTAAGTTGCTCCTACCTACAAGAGCATCCGCCTTTTTTCGGGAGATCGAGAAGAGAAAATCAGGTGTGACATCTGAGGTCAACAATAATATGTCATCCTGCTTTAATGAGAGTACTCTTTCCTTTAGGAGCTTCGCCCAACACAAAAGATTCTATAATATCCAAATTAGAAAAGGTATCAAACATTCATATGAATCAATACCTAATTTTATCATAAAAGTTTCTCAAACAAGCCAACATGAACATAGTTCAATCGGCGAAACATATGAACTAATTGACTCAGATGTCAGATGTTAAATTGTACCACCCGCATAGAAAAAAAAAAAAAAAATCAAACAAATTAAACATATTTGAAAATGATTCCAAATTTACAGGGGTGAAACATGAAGCAAAATCCTAAGAACAGCCCATCAGTCCAATCATGGTTTTGATGTTGTACTAAATTTCAACAAAAACAGCCCACCAAATTCATAACTTCAAACCTAATAATAATAATAATAATAATAATAAAAGACATTATGTTTTGAGTTCATCCATTTAGAAAAATACATCTATTTATTTATTTTTTTTTTTTATTTTTTTATTTTTTTTTACCAGTATGAAGCTTTTACAGCAAAATGGTGAGATGTCCTCCATGTGTTGTTCCTTTTAAGAGCTGTAAAGGAATCTTTTTGTTTTTTTTTTTCTAATTTTTAAAGGTTTTATGATGATAGAATTAAAAGGCCAACAATTATCCAAACCCCAATTTGCATGAAAGTAGTGAAGAGGAAATCTAATGCTTAGACAAAAGGCATATTGACAGTAAGATGCTTGAAAATCATCACAATCATCATCAAAGTGAACCAAAAAAAAAAAAAAAAAAATAGCAACTCGCGTATAAAATTATTGATTGATATAGTAATATGAATTAGGGTTTTAAAATTTGTCAACATGTCGATATTTTCGTACGTATGTCTATAGGTTCGACACGACGTAAGGGGTGAATCGAAATTTCTATTATATCATAATTAAAAAAATAGACAATTATATATATGACAATCTAAAATAAAATAATATAGCAAATCTAGCTCAATCTAAAATATTTGTAAATATAACATAATCTATCCGTGATAGAGATGTATGTGGCTGATATACTATAAAAATGGGTCTAAGTGATAGAGGTACATGAGTGATGGACTATAAAAAATTGTTATATTTTTCAATTCTTTTCTAAATGTGTTATGTTTTCAAATAAGAAAATTGAAATAGTCACCCACTGGAATTTCTCGAATAATAATAGAAAATTTTAATATTACCATTGATGTTTCGTAAATGTTTCAAAGTTGTTATTAGAGTAGAAATCTTTTAGAATGTTGAATGGAAAAGAAACATGACCCGACATTGTTCTTCAGACTTAATCTATGCAACTGTCTTCGTCATTGTCACGTTTATTTTTCTTTCAACATTCTAACGAATTTTTAATCCAAAAATAGTTTCAAATTAATATTACAATCTTAATATATATATATATATATATATATATATTATAATTAAGCCATAATATTATTCACTTTATATCTATGTTTGACATGACTTTTCGTTTGGTTCCCATTAGGTAGAAAGAAAAATTATTGAGAAAAATCAATTTATATAACAAAAAAAATAATCACTTTTCATAACAAAAAAAATAATGGAAATGGACTCAAATTTCATCACTTTTCACTACTATTTGAACTGCAAAAAGAATTTCCTGATAATTAAAAATGGATGAAATGAAACAAAAGAATATAGGAAGCCAAAAAAAAAAAAAAAAAAAAAAAACTAAAAAAACTAAAAACACAAAAAAAAACAATATCTAATAAACTTAGGGACCTAATAGTAATAAACCAAACTAAAACCCTAATCCTCTTGTTTCTAGCTAAAAATACTGTCATCTATTTGTTTCAGTTTACCAATTTTACCCCCAATCCATCCCTGTACAAATAATAAAAAAAAAGATATATGAAGTAATTCAGAGAAAAATAAATAAAGGAACGGAGAGGGCGGCGACGGCGACGGCGACGAGTAGTTTTTCCGGTCAAACGTAACCGAGGAAAATGCCGCTATTCGTGTTCGGAATTAGCTCCGGCGACTCCTCCGCCCCACTTTCCTCTTGTTTGGTTCTCATTTCGATAACCTTCTTGTGCGAATTGGAGTGCAGACATGGAACAAAAGTCGGACTCGCCGCCGGCCGGTACTCCGGGAAGAGGCGGCCGGATTTGTACCGAACGCCGCAGGCATTACAGAGAGTTTTAGGCCCTAACGGTCCCGCCCGCCATTGTGGCGTCTTCGTCACTTCACAGTGCAAGCATTTCCTCACGCCTTGTGGATTAAACGCATCGTTTTGATCTCGCCGGAACGACAATTTGATCTTCTTCGTCTTCTTAGCCGGCAGCGGAGGAGGAGGAGGAGGAGAACAGGAGTCGGCGTAGTTTCCGGAACTCGTGGGCGATAATAGCTGCGGTGGCCGGGGAATGAAGGACGGCGGGCGAGGTCGCTTGCTGCGAGCACGGCCGCGTCTTCCGGCGGTGGCTTGGGTTTTTATTTCGTCGGAGCAGGAGCTGCTGCTGCTACTGCTGTCGAGAACGGAGACTGGACTCGAGGTGTGAAATTGATTCGACGGTGATAAAGAAGAGGTGTTGATAGTTAGGTTTCCGGCGCCGGAGAAGGAATCGTCGACGAAATTTGAGAGCCATTCCAATTGGACAATGTCTTCGTACTGTAACAGAGAGAACAGAGCAAAGTTTTATCAAATTAGGGACCATCATATCTTACCCTGGTCTGCAATGTACACAATCAAAACCCATAATATTTTTTTTTCATTAATTACGACGTCATTATTTATATAAATCTGAGAGATTACTTTTAGTTTCATTTCATTTTAGTTTATATATTTTTGTTGTTTTATTTTATTATAGTCTATTTTAAAGGTTGAATTTTAGTTATTTTATTTTATTTAAATTTATTTTTAAATATTTAATTTTATTTTTATATTTAAAATAATAAAAAATTGTAACTAAATAATTAAAAATATATCATTTTTTTAAAAAAAATTACGGATATAACAATTTTTAATTTCTATCAATCTGATCTATGGCTGATAAAATAGAAGTCTATGGCTTATACTAGTTTTTTTTATAGAATTTTGTCAGTTATAATAATCTAATTTTTTTACAATTATTTTGTCAGTGATAATAGTCACTCATTTTTTATTATTTTTACAAAAAAAAATTAAAATTTACTAAATTTACAATTATTTTGAGCCTGTTTTAATTATATGAATTAATTTAAATTTCATTAAAAGTAGAATATAAATACAATGATAAAATGTTATTTTAGGTTTAAAAAAAATATAAATCTCCCAAGTTGCTTCCTATTGTTTATTTTTACTTCAACATTTTATTTTCATTAAAAATCAATTTAACTAAAAATCTTTTAAAATGTCACTAATTTGAAAGTATTTTTTTTTTAACTCCGATTATTTTTTTATTATATATAATATTCATATACTGAACAAAAAAAAAAAAATCGAGATGACTTCCTCATAATTGTCGACTCATATTATATTGATTCTGTAATTATTTTTAGTATTTAATTATTTCTTTATTATAGTAGCTCTGAATTATTTTAATTATTCAAATTATGACGTCATTAATGATATAAAATCAGCAAAAATCTGTGGGAGCAAGGAAAAAAGAAGATTAGATGATAAACACAAAATGGTAAAAAGGAAATTAAGAACTCACCGGAACAGAGAGGTCTGCAGAGAGGCCAGTGTCGTCGGAAAACACCGAGTCGGCGGCGGGGGCAGGTAATGATTCGGTGGACCAAATGGGAGGGAAAGCGGCGGCGGTGGTGGTGAAAGCGACGTCGTCGAGGTGTTCTGTAGGAAAATCAAGAAGGTCGTCGATGTGGTCAAAGAAATTCCCACAATCAATCTCGTCGGCAAAGCTTTCTCCGATCATCTTCTTCAAAAACTTTCTAATTAATCCAAAAAAATTAAAAAATGAATCAACACCAAATTCAGAGGAAACCCATAAAACTGGTTACAGGTGAAATTGTAGAAAGTGAGCTGAGGTCGGTGGTTCGATCTCTAAAAAGAAAATGATAGAATTACCTGAAGGGATTGAAGTTGAAGAGAATTATGTGTTGATAGAGAAGAAATGTTAATAGTTGTTTGGAAGATCTTCCATTAAAGCTTTTGAGTGAGGAGGAGAGAATGAAGAAAGAAGGAAATTAAAAGAAAGGGCTAAAAAGAGACAGGGAATTGAGAATGGTGGTTGTTTGTTTCTTTCTTGCTTGCTAGCTGTTCTTTTACTGTTTTTTTTTTTTTTTTTTTCTTTTTTCTATATATTATTATTATAATAATCTTCATTTTCAAGCTTTCTTTTTCTCCTTTCATTACACTTTGGCCCCCACTTTCCCACACAAACTTCATCCCCATTTTTTTATTTAATATTTTGGGAAGAGATTTTCAAAAACTCACTTGAAATATTCAAAATTTATTTAAAGGCTATGATTAAATTTGGCTTCAAATGTTTTAGTTCGATAAGAATATAATTATTTGTCAAATCCAGTCTAGCTCAATTGACATAAAGTTGTGCTCGTGACTAAAACGTCATGAGTTCAATACTTGTATTAATTAAAATACCGTTGTAAAAAAATAATTATTCTATCAGTAACATTTGATAAGAGTATAATTATTTTATCGAAAATGGTACCAGATGTCAATTAGTAAAATAATAAAAAACATAGCATTTTTTTTTAATATGACTATTTATCACTAATAATAGTCTATTACCTCAGTTTTTTATAAAAAATTGTCGGTGACTATCAGTAATAGCCATTTTATCAATGGATATCAGCGATATCAGTATCAGTGATAGTCACTGATTTTTTTTGTCATATTTGTAAAATATTTTAAATTTTGCTATATTTGCCTATTGTTATTTATGCAACCAACCCTTATTTTAACATAATATTAGATTAAAAATTAAGTTGATTTGGCCTACCTCAATCTCTTATTATATACTTTTAAGATTTGATTGATGTTAATTACTAGATTAATGATTATTCATACTAATTGAATAAGATTGTAACATGAAATTTATGTGTACTTTTTTATTTTATATTTTTAGTTGTCAATGTGAATTTTAATTTTACTTAAAAATTTAAATTGATATATATATATATATATATATATATATATATATATATATATATATATATATATATATATATATATTTTTGAGAAATTTGTTGGTTTTTTTATATAAACAATATTACTAAAAACTCAAGTAAAATTTAAAATCTTATGAATCATTTTTTTTTTAATATAAATTTTGACACTTGGACTAAATATTTTCTTAAAAAATCAACAACAAATTAGATATACAAATGGTAAAATAACTAAATATTTCTTTTTAAAAAAGAAAGAATTTCCTTTGAAATCCCCTATAATTTGCCTCCTCCTTTATTTAAAATGTTTTTTGGTTTTGTTTTGTTATGTCACATTGTTTCTTATACCTCTAATAATGTAGATGATAAATCATACCAAAAAAAAAAAATTGTACGACAAAAATTAAATCTATAAATATAACAAAAATAAAAAAATTAATACAATCAAACAATTGCCCTCCACTTTTCTTAAAATTTACAAATCCAACCAACTTATGGAACAATGACCCATTATCGTCGGCGGTTGCATTGTCGGTGGGTCACTGCCCTAAAACGGTAAAACCAAAATTATAAATACAAGCAAAAAAATAAAAAATAATATTAATGTTAATAGAAATTATGGGTTGTTTGTCGCACTAACTCAATTTAAGTTTGATCTATCAATTATTATAATCCATAATCAATAAAATAACTATATTTATTATTTAATTATTATAATCACAGACTATAATAATAATTCTCCAAATAATCCTTAAAGAGTTAGTTAAAGTGACAACAAAGTTAAAACATGTCGGTTTTTATGGGCATTCCTCTCTATCCATAAATAAAAATATTCCTTTTTTCACCTTTTAAACTAACTTAAGTTCTACTCTTTGAATCTAAGCTTTTTTTTCTCTTTAAAAATATGACATTGGAAGGATGAAAATTGAAAAGTTGGGACTTTGATGAAATTTTATGTTAAATTACAGGAAAAATTGAAAATTATAATAATTAATCAATATATTGGATATAAATATAAATTAGGGCTCGTTGCACAAATAGCAATCAGGCCCAAACTAATTGTAAATTTAGCAAACTTTAAAATGTTTTGCAAATATGGCAAAAAAACTCGTTTCTATCACTGATAGACTTTATTATATCACTGATAGACTTCTATCAGTGATAGACTATTATCTCTGATAGACTATTATCACTGACAAAAATCAATAAAAAGCTGAGGTGATCAGCGATAGACTTCTATCAGTCATAAGATATCAGCGATAGAAATTGCTATATCCACAAAAATTTTAAAAACATGCTATATTTACAAACAATAAGTCTTAAATTGTCATTTACTACACTTTTCTTATAAATTATAGACTTTTTTAACCAAACTTTTATGTGTAAATTGAATAGAGATGAAGGGAGTTAACTTGCAGTCTACTCATTGAATATATCATTTATTTTAAAAAGTTGTGTACTTTTTTTAAGGGAAATTTAGTTTAGGACTTGGGGAACCCCATATTTTAAGGGCAGTCAAAGCTTGCGGTTTTGGGTGTGAATTTGACTGCTTTTAAATGACTTTTTATTTAACTTAATTGGGACACACAAACATCCCCATTCCTTCCAAGTTAAGGAAATGTTAAAAGGTCATTTTTTTTTTTTTTTTTTTAATTAGTGGTTGAGTTCACACTAATTTTCAATTTATCTTACTCTGTAAATATGTTATTGAAATTAAATAAAATAATTTAAATATATATTTTTAGGGTTACCTTATTTAAAATGCTAAATAGTTATCTCATTTTGTAGCATTTAAAAGAATTCCGAGAATATGATGAAGTACATGTTTAACATTAAAATGAGGCCAACAAGAGCTCAATGACATGTTGTCAAAAAAAAAAAAAAAAAAAAAAAACATCAAAATGTGAGATTATTTATAATTTTACTCTTGTTAATGACACAACTTTATGTCAATTGAAAGCGAGCATAGCTCAGCTGGCATATGTAGGACTTGATGACCACGAGGTCTGTGGTTTGAATCCCCCCACCTCTAATGTACCATGAAATTTTATTGTTAATATCGTAAAAAAAAAAATATATATATTATTATTATAATTGTTTTGTTTTTGCACCTTTTCTTTCAATCATTAAGGTTACAACTCATTTATTTTATTTTTAAGTATTCATTTTTTAAATTTATATGTAAAAGTAAAATACTACGCGTATGAATGTTTGAAATATTTATATATATATTCTTTACAAAAAGATTAATGGAATTTCATCAATTTCATGTGAGTTGAGTCGGTGGGTTGCATGTTGAAAAATACAGAATTTGAAAAGGACGAAATTAACCCTCTCGTATTCACTTTCTTGCATTAAATTCGGGTGGACAGAAAGGTAAAAGACAAGAAAAAGAAATACACGGCGTAACGGGCGGCGGAGGAGGATATCACGTGAAAGGAGCGTGCGGTTGTGGGACCCATCCGGCACGTTCGAGTTCCACCGACGATATACGCGTTGATTAAAAGAATAAATAAAAAAGGGAAAAAAGAAAAAGGATGAGCCCACGGTGGAGCCCACCGCAGGGAATCGACTACTCAACTCCAGCTGGGTCACCATAACACACCCACCCACTGTAAACAAGTGTCCCAACGTGCTCTCAAATTAAAATTAAATAATTATACAAATTTACTCTCCATTTCTTTTTATTTAGTTTTTAATTTAGATGGAACTCTCTCTATTTTTTTAAAAAAAATTAATTAAGTATTTGAAAATTTAATTTTTAATTGTTTTTAAAAATAAAAAATAAAAAAAATGAAGAGTAATAAAATATTTTAAATAACCGTAAAACTGGACCAATTACAAATTAGTAGAGATATGCATAAACCACTATAGCCAAACGGATTTTATTTAAAATTTATAAATTTATAAATGATTTTAAATAGTTTTACAAGTGCAAAATTAAACTTCTATCATAAAAGGTAGGGTTAGATAATACATGTGTAATTATTTAAAATGTTATATTTTTATTTATTGTTATTATTATTATTTTTTAATCTATTTTTTTTTTTTTTTAGTATTCTCTTTCCTGGTTGTTTTTCTTTTTTGAAATATTGTTTCCTAAAAACATAATGATAATGACGAGGAGATAAATAGTATTCATATTGTATAATATATTATTTTTTTTTGTTAAAAGTATAGTTCATTTGACATAAAATTGATAATATCATTAATATTATCGAAGATAAATCAAATTACATATTAATTATTATTGAATTATATTCTCCTTCACTAATACAAATATTTAATTATCATAGGAGTGGGTCCGGGGTCATGTGACATTGGCTCGTGGTACTCACCATCTCTAAGTTCGTGATGATCGGATGATGAAAAAGAACAAGTGCCAGTGGGACCCATTAATCACACACCATACATCACAGTTATTTTTTTTAAAAAAAGAAAATAGAAATGAAACGGGACAAAAAACATGATCTGATGACGGGAGTATCGTGGGCCTGGCCACACCGGATCATTGTGAATTATTTATTTGTATTTTAGTCAAATAACGCGTTTAATTTAATTTAAAATTTAAAAATAGAATATTTATATTTTATTCCGTGTAAATGCCGTTCCGTATACGTATTGTGTAGAAGTGAACCTCCACTCACTGATTCACACTAAAAAAAAAATAATAATAAAAAAAAAACATTGTAAAGTAAAGAAGACAAGCTGGCCCTGAGTTTTTCTTATTTGTTCTTTTACCCCAAATGTCAAAGCATTTGCAATGTTGTATCCAAAAATCTAATTATTACTCCTAATCCCAACCAAAAAAAAAAAACAAAACAAAACAAAAATAGGTTGTGTTAATCTACTTGGTCGCGATTATATGATAAACTTACCATATCAAATTGAATAGCTCAATCGACATAAAAATGTGTTACGATAAATCGAATAACAAAGAACAAAATAAGCGCATAATAAAAATCAACACAGATTTACGCGTTCATTAACGTCGTGTTAGCTACATCCACAGGCAAAAATGAGAGAACAATATTATTACTTATAGAAAAAAATTATAAATGACAGACTAGAGACGACTAAAATCATCAAAAAAAAAAAAAAAAAAAAAAAATTATATACGACACTGTTCAAATGACCTAATATAAAATGAGTCAAAATTCAAACGGAACAGATTCAAAGTATTATCATCAAAAAAAAAAAAAAAAAAATTATATACGACACTGTTCAAATGACCTAATATAAAATGAGTCAAAATTCAAACGAAACGGATTCAAAGTATTATGTGTCATCCACTGTGAAATTTGAGATTCAAGTTTCCATCTAAATTGAACTTAAAAAAAAAAATGAAAATGATTTTTCTTTTAACTCTTTTAAATTATTTTTTAAAAGGGGAAGAAAAATAACCAATTTATGGTCCCACCTAGTTTTGAAAATAATTTGTATCATATAAGGTCAATATATATATTTTCATGGATGCCACCTTTTTCTTCTCTTATTTTTTTTAGTTTTTTATTTTTTATCGGATTTTTACACTCATCAAAAATTAACTTAAACTTAGGTCGGTTTGGTTCGGTATTTAAAAACAATTTTTCAAAACAAAAAATTTAGTAGAAAATAAAAAAAAAATCTTTATTTTTATTATATCTAAAAATTTATTTGGTTGTAATTAAAAAAATTTAAATTTAAATTTAAATTTTGAAAATTATGTTTGGTGGTAAATTTGAAAAAATAGCAAAAGATTAATATGTGATTAGAAAAATGTATTTTATAAACAAAAAATAATTTGATCTAATTATTTTTTATTTACTATTTTTTTAGTATATTTTTTGTTGTGAGTTGGATCAATTTTTTTTTTTTTTTTTTTGCATATCTTATCTCCTTTTCTTTCGAAGGATGTATCCCGTATTTTCATAATTTTGTAAACGAAATTACAAAACAGTGAAAACAACATAATGTTGTTTTTAAAAATTTGTCATCTTTTTAGTTAATTTTGGAAATAAATTTTAAAAATAAATATACCAAATTCATTTCTATAGTTTTTCTTGTATTTTTAATTTTTGAAAACATAAAAATGAAAACCAATTACCAACCAAACAGGCTTTAAGGAGAAATACTTTCAAATGTTCTTTAGGAAGGATATGTTTTGAGAAAAAGTCTAAAAAAAAATTTTATTGAAAAAATGACCAAAATTGAAATTAAATTTTATCTTATTAGTTAGGTATAGGGTTTAGGGTCTAGAGAAATATTTTAGTCCTAGACATCGTTTTAGATTCTAGTATTTGACCATTTTTTAAATAAATAAAAAATTTTGACAATTTTTTCAAACGGCCTATTAGAAGTGAAGATTCCTCTTTATCTCAAGAAAAAGACCCACAAGACCCAACTTTTTCAAAGAGGAAATATCAATGCGGTTGCTCGGCCATCAAGCAGTAGAGAGCAGCCGACCCCCAAAAAAGAAAAATACGTCTCATCGTACGACCTTGACACACCCGTAAAAATAAAAATACTATAAATACAAAGGCTAAACCTTGATTTAATTTTGTATACAACTACCCACTGTACTACTCAATTATTCTCTTTAACTACTTTGGCATCGAAGTGCGTGTTGGACATAACTCAACATCGATACTTGAATTTGTCTTACAGGTCAGACCAACTAGGATGAAGATTCGATCACTGATCAACGAGGACGAAAATTTGAGGGTCGAGCTGTCAATTGCTCGCCAAATTCACGCATCAACAGAATCAACATTGATACCATTTTCAGAATCAACATTATACTATTTCCAGGTTTCAACTAATGTGACCCATATAAAAATAAAACAAAATAAAATAAATGGAAGGGGAGGCTACTTGAAAGTTATATATACATTGAGTTGGGCTACCATTTAAGGAGAAGTTTGATACCAAAATACTAATGAATTCTAGTTATTTTTGTGTATTTGATAGTGATGATTGAACCATTAAATGATAAGTATTTATTACACATCGTTTATAGAAAATTTTGAAAAGTGTAGAAAAGTATGGCTTTGATTTTTATTTAATTCAATTTGACACCAAAACAAGTGAACCTATAATTCTTTTTTATTTAATTAATTCATTGAGGGTTTTAAAAAAATAGTTATTTTTATTCTTAAATTTTATGATAAAAAAAAAAATCTAATTAGCTTAACTTTACCTCTTGATGTCTATTTCATGAAAATCTTGCATTACTATCAAACAAACATGTGCTTAAATAAATTCTATAAATTTAAAATTTAATCAAGGGCACAACCTTATATCAATTAAGTTATAATCGGTTTGATTTTATTATTTATTTTTAATACTAAATTTGTACCAATTCGAGGCTAAAAGTGATAAATTTAAAAGTTTAGAATAAATATGGATATAGATTGATTTTTTTCCCTGGACTCTTACCAAACAAATTCTTTCCCCAAAATGGTGACACATATAATTAGATTGACTTTGTTTTGCTTCTTTGTTTTTAAAATTGGATGAGATAATAATGTAACATGTGTAGATCACAACAAATATATTTTATTTGCTTCTCAAAAAAACAAATATATTATATTTGATAATTAGATCATGCCACGTGGTCGGACAATAGAGAACCATTTCTTAATGATCGTCGTTTAATGAATAATGATCTGCTGCCCTTCATCGAGCACATGGTAGGGACGCCCCCATGTGATTATTTTTTTTAATTTTATTACGTAAATAAACCACCTAAACCAAAATACCAATACTACCCCTATTCTTAATTATATATATATATATATATAAATAGGTTTTTGGGAGGCACGTGCCACGTGGGTACCTTCAGCATGTGCCACGAACGTGGGGTGGGGCCAGAGGTGTTCCGAAGAATAATTAAAATGACAAATTTACCCATGGAATGCTCAAGAGTAATTCAAGAATGGGGAAGTAGGGGACTTCCTGAATTTTTTTTAAAAAGGGGCAAACTTGTAATTTCACCTTCTTTTTTTTTTTTTTTTTTTAATTCGAACATCTAACCTTATGATCGAGGACATGACTTTATCCCACACATTATACTTATACCGGTAGAGATTTGAACTCTTAATATTTTATTGAGGATAATATTTGACCATTAAATATATTCAAGTTATCCTTGCAACTTTATTTATATATAGTCTTTCAATTTTGGAAGTGAGGATTATAGAAAAAAAAACATTGAAATCTTAGAGCATGTATTTATTGGAAACTCGAAAACAAAAATTTGAAAACAAGACATTCAGCGAAAACATAATTGTATTTTCATGTTTTTTCAGATATGTGTTTGATAATAGATTTAAAAAATTGAATCTCAATTCAAACAATGGTTCGAAATGTATGTTTGATAATATATTTATAGACCATAAAATTAGTTGTATTTATCAACTAAATGTAAGTTGAATATAATTATGCATTTTCAAATTTCAAATTCAAAATCTGGATGGACTGAAAACATAAAAATATTTTTTAGAATTTCTACAATTCGGATCACAAAATTCGAAAACAGTTTCACAATCACATATTCATAAAACTCATTAAATACGAAAAAAAAAAACATAATTCAAATTGCGAATCAATCAGATGGTTCGATTTTCTTAACTCGGGTTAAGAAGGTAACATAGCTCAATGAAAGAGTGTTTTGGTGAGAAGGGTTAAAAAATTTGAATGTAATGTGTTGTTGCATTCACATTCAATTTTGAGTCTGCTTCAACTTCAAGCATTTACCCACAATTTCATGCCCATTATTATTATTATTATTATTATTATTTGATTTTATTTTTGTTTGAAGATTTTGGAAGTAAATTTGATGGGGCCATTTGGGTAGATGGTTCAGTTCAATGATGGACCCAATTTGATTGAGTGTTTGCTTCAACGTTATGTAAATCATCTTAAAATAAATTAATAAATAATAAAATTCAAAACGCAATATTTCACTTCTATTATTCTTTGTAAAATTGTAAACATGTCAATTTAGAATAAAATAATTAAAAATATAGTATATTTTTAAAAAAATTGCGGATACGACAATTTCTATCGTTGATATCTTATGATTGATAGAAGTCTATCGCTAATCACCTCAGTTTTTTATAGATTTTTTTCAGTGATAATAGTCTATCAAAGTATATTAGTGGATTTGTTTTTGTCATAATTACAAAACATTTTAAAGTTTGCTAAATTTGCAATTAGTTAGGGCATGATTGCTATTTGTGCCACCAATCTTTATTTTTTTTTAAATTTTTATTTATGCCCTTTATTTGTTTTTAAGGAATATTTATGTTCTTTAGTATTTTTTTTATTTTTTTTTTACTTTTTATTTTGCGTATCTTATATATCCCCAAATAGTTTGTATCATACCCTAAACTTATAGATTTTACGATTGTATCAACCAAAAAAAAAAAAAAAAGTTTTTTAAACATAAAGGTAGTTTTTTTTGGATTTTTTTTTTCATGGAGGACTCCTCACGAGCGTAATGTTAAATGAACAAGTTTTTTTTTACTTTTTTGTTGATGTCATCAGCACTACCTATCGTGTGAAAAGTTCGTAATACTCTTTGCTCGCGATGAGCGTTCTCATTCGCGATTCTCCAAAAACACGATTTTCTCTCTCTCTAAAAAGTAAATGGCCATTGTGATTCGTAGGGAGGAAAAATCGTAAATGTTAGCGATCACGAATATGGTGGAGGGTTGAGCGCGATGACACTATAATTTTTTCACGCGATTGATAGTGGTGATGACGTCAAAAAAAAATAAAAAAAATAAAAAAATATTGTATTTTAAATATGTGGATCATTTGACATTACGCTCAAGAGAGTCATCCGTGCAAAAAAAAAGTTATAATTAATTTGTTATCTAAAAGTTCATTCATTTTTTGTATTAAAAAAAAAAAAGGATGTGCATTATTTTTAATATTTCTTCGTACATAAATTTAATTTGTGTTTATGAAAAAGAAATTGGTGTGAGACATGATTATGATGTGTTTCATTTTCAATCACGATCATTAAAATTAAAAGAAAAAAAAAAGGAAATAGTATGAATTTGGGCCCGACCTGATTTGACTGTACATGGGCCCATCCATTGGACATGATCTCAGGTTGATTTGATCGTTACTGGGCTTTTTAGCCCAGAAAGAAACTAATATTTTTCAGCCCATGATTTTATTTTTTGAAAAATAGCTTGGATTATTGAGGGGATAAGTGGATAAATGTCCATAATTTTGTCAGTTTTGATTGATGTCCAAAAAAAAAAATTTAATGACAAAAATGACTAAAAGCTATATTTACTATTGACTAAATTTCGAATTATCATGCATAACATCTATTACTTATTAGTTAGCATCCTAAACAATTTAATTTGGTTACGTATTTTTTAAAGATATGTTAGTAACTAATTTCTTTAAAATTATCTACAATTAAGTCTCAAACAATGCAATTAGGAAACTGAACAATTAAAATACTAAATTGAAGATCCTGCAAAATAACGATAATAAACGGGCTTTTTTATGAACAATAATCAATAGTATGCAACAATTCAAACAAACTTATTAAATACATCAAACTGGATAAATAGGGTAATAACTGGGTTTTTTTTTTTTTTTTTTTCCTAAAGATTAAAAAACAAAAGACTAAGGACACCCAAAATATTATTTGATTGAAAGATGAAAATTAAAATGTAATGATAATCGGTTCAACTTTTAAAGGAGGTCATACCAATTTAAAATATATCAATTTTTGAGTAAGTAGGTTGTATTGCATTTAGCATTGTTCATCCCTCTGAATCCCCTTTCATCTCCACTCCTAATTTGTTCTCCAAACTCTCATTCCTAAAAGTTGTTTTTTTCGCCATCCACCAACAAGCTCTCCTACGAAGCTCCTCTTCGGCGACGGTACTTCCTACAAAGTTCATACCCAAAGAGGTACTTTTTTTATTCCCACACTTTCTTCACCCTATTTGATTCGGTAAACGAGACCTATGAACCATCATTCCTCTTCGGCGTATTTATGCATGTTTTAATGGAGACAAAACTTTTTGACTATGGGAAGAAGATGAAGTATGAAATGAGTTGTAAACTATAGGTTTCGTTCCCTGCGAATTTAGGGATTCTCGGGTCCGAGGGGGATATAGATCTTTTTTTGTTTTTCCTGAATTTATTCGTACGGCCACACTTAAAAAAAATATCTAGAGATTGTATCCTAATCGAGGACATCGAGGTACAGTGTATTTTTGTGATGCGTGATTTTTGAAGTACAATGTAATTGCAAAGAAATATATACAATATGATGGAGTTGTGTGCATGAAATAGGTTGAGGAGAGTTCGGAAGGTACAAACATAAGCGAAGACGGAATTTCAGACAATATTGATGGAAGTGAGGAGGAGAACTCATCAGAGAGGGCATCTGGATCACGAAGTAATACACCATTGATTATTAAGAAGGTGAGATGTACTATAAAAAAGTATAATTTCCTTACAATCGAAAGAAGAATATGAACATTTGCACTTATTATACTTTGAAATTATATTTTTTTTTAAAAAAACTTTGAAATAAGATTGGAAAAAAAAAATGAGTGTATCCAAGGGGGAAAAAATAAAATAAAAAATTAATGTATCCAATCTGAAAAATAAAAAAAATGAGTGTATCAAAACTTTGAAATTATATTTTTTAAATAAAAAAATATCACTGAAAAATGAGTGTCTCCATTCTGATTTAATTGAATTCAAAATAATCTAATAGAAACAGAAATTTTAATGTTTTGGGAGGATTTTAGTTTGAAAATAAGATTGGAAGTAACTTAGTTGGAATAATGTAAGGGTCGGGAGAATTTTAGTTTGAAAATAAGATTGGAAGTAACTTAGTTGAAATAATGTAAGGGTCAGCCTCCTCGATACACTGTTCTTAAACGTAGGAACACTCTGCGTATGAATTATTAAAAAGGAAAAAATCGTCCAAAAAGTGGAATAGGTAAGCTAACCAGTGTGGACATTATTGTAATGAATTCTATTTTAAAATTGGTTTCTCTCTCCCATTAGATTCTCCTTCTCATTTTACCCTCCTTAGTTTCCAAAACCGGTTTCTCTCTCCTATTAGATTTCCATCTCATTTTACCCTCATTAGTTTCTAACTCACCCTTTACTCTTTAGGTATGGGAAATATGTGTATTTAAAAAAAAAAACATTTCCAATCTACTCACGTGATAGTATTTTCCTTCTTCTCCTGGATCATCTCACCATTCCTTTAAATTTGTTCTTATTTTGTTCATTACGAAATTATCTTTTCAACAAGACAAATTTACTTTAATATGAGCTCTATAGCTAAAGTTATCGACTTTTCTTCAAACGAAAGTCGTTGTTAAGTTTCTGCCAAGTCCCTAAAACTTTAACCTAATTTTGATTGAGTATATTTTGGTGTTACAGACCTCAAATATATCCAACTTAGATATCAACAACTTAGATATCGAATTGAAGTTTTTTGAGTCAGCTATCCACCCGTACCAATTTTGTAGAATTTCATGTAGTAGAAATAAAGTTATGTATTTTTTAATGCATATTTCTATGTCTAGAAATTTGCTATATCGAATTTGTTGCTTATCTGAATTTAACAAATAATTCATATCTCGTTGATTAGTGCTCCAAATATATTTGAATTTGGTGTTTTTTTTTTTTTTAAAGGTGGAAAAAGATTTTTAACCATATATTTTAAATGTGTATTTAGTGATAAAAATAAGTACGAATATAAAATTATAGAAAAAACATAAATCATTTATTGGCTTGATGATATAAATCAATTTCTTTAATTTTTTTTTCTTAAATAATCATTGATTTACCTTACTTTGACCAACAAATTAGGGTAAATCATAATAATCTATAATTGTTTTTTCAAGACAATCAGTAACTGATATCCATTGTCCATGAATTTCCTATAAACAAACTCTAAACAAACTCTAATGCCCTTTGCAAAAAAAACAAAAAACTCTAACGGACAGAGTTAACTTTAGAGTGTATTTTTTTATTATTATTTTGCTGTCATCTAAAAGAGCCTGATGAAACAAAAGCTCCTGACAAACAATTGAGCTGAGAATTCAGATTGAATAAAAAATCAGAGCTTCTATACAATTGTTAATAGAAAAAATCAGTGTAAATCTCTTTCTTCTTGCATCCTCTTCTCAATCAAATCAACTAAAGGTTGTTGGATGTTGTTGGGGGGAAAAATGCATCATCAATCTGCATCTAAACTCAGAGAGTCCATTCCAATACTTGTTTTGAGGGTTCAGAACTTTATGAGCCAACTATTTTCATGGCTGTACCAGGAGTGATTTAGCGACATCCAAATGATTGAGTCGACATGTCCCGAGAAGGATTTCGGGGAGCTCTTCTTGCGTGTTTCCCTGCCAAAAACCGTTTCGATGTATAATTCATTTAAATTTGAACTTCTGACGACCTTTTGGTCGAGTATATAATGCTTTAAGCAGTTGAGTTATGTTCGTATGAAAGAGTTGGGGTATTACCTGAATTACAAAAGCCATTTCTATGACCAAATTGTTCAAATAACCAAGAACAAGGCTGACCACCCCTCTTGCCACTGTTGAAGATCCAACATCAATTTCAACCTGCTTTCACACGAAAACAAGGAATTACAATATCATCATGAGAGAGAGAGAGAGAGATCATTAAAAGAAAACTACTTTCTCCTTAGTTATGACATTTAGTTAGTTCACCTCCAAGTAGTTCTTGCCACTAAAGTAATGTACTTCTAGTGCATGACCAAGCAAGCAAGCTTTCTTACCAACACTTTGCTTGACTATCCATGATCCCTGACAATATAATTTTCAATGGAGAATGTCAGACAACAGACTTCTTGATTCTTCATAGGTAAAAGTTCTGTTACTGACCTGAGAAATGTAAGGTATGAGCTTAAATCTCGAATTCCTAAAGGCGTCGTCTCCTTCGACAAAACTTTTGAGCAAGGGACTGCTCTCTAGAGGAGTCCTCATCATGTAATACATTGCCAAGGTGTACATGGTCGTGCCAGGAACCTAAAGTTTAACGGTAGCAGCAAAGGGTAAACTTCTATCTATTCAACTATGATGAATGTGAAAAGGCTTTAAAACGACTTACTTGTATGTTAACAACGAAGAAGAATTCCGATCCACCTCGCTCTGCATATTTCTGCATACATATAACCAACATCAGCCTCTATGATTGCATTTTTCCTCATTTATATGCTGTACTATTGTAAGTACAGAGCATGTAGTTTCAAAGGATGGTTTTTAACAAACTTGTTTGCCTAGAAAAAACATGCCGAACCTGAACAATACCACCCGGACGCCCACCAAGATTATCTTCTCGTCTGTCTGACCTTAGCCAGTCAGCACCAACCAGTTGCATTAACGTGCCATTTGCCTTGATCTGGTATAGAGAAATGTGGTAAAGAATCTACATTTGTCCAATTCCAACGTTTGGTTTTGTAATAAATATTACTAAAATATATCCCATCTTTACCAACTGTATACATTCAATGAGAACATAGGGTACTAAACTAAACTTTGGGAGAAATTGATCGAAGTCCATTTTGTTCTAAAATCAATTATTGATCAGAGACTGCTAACTAACTCTTGAAGAGAAGGTCAAGAAAACAAACAAGAAAATAACAGCTTAGCCAACTAACATATAGCCATATACATTAAAGCATACCTTCTGGTGGTCCTTCAAATAGTTTTGTCCACGTATCAGAAACAAAGAGGGATCTGCAGATGCCACACTGCAGGGAGTAGAATGATTGGTATCTTTTGGGAGGGTGGATCCATAGGAGTATGGCATACTTTCTTCTCTAGGCAACTCAGGTAATTCTGCATAACCCTTCTTCTGAACTGAAACACACAAATTCTTTGATTCTTTAGAAGGAAATATAAATAAAGCTTGTAATTCCACATTCAAAATAACTTCAATCATCTCCAACAAATTCTTTGATTCTTTAGAAGGAAATCTAACCAGCAAGATCATGCAACTTTTTCACAAAACCAGCCGCTGATGATAGTTTGGTCTGGGACATATTCTGCAGATTTCAAAACAGAATAATGTTCAAAAAAATAAACTGATGAGCATGCAAGATACAATCAAACAGTATTCATAAACAGTTTCTGGTATGGTCACGGACGCTAATTCCCAGCTAGCAAAATTCCATGCATTATGTCACAGATGACCAGCAATATGAGACTATGTAATGACAATAAAATTTCAACAGTTGGATGATGGAATGATATACAAAAGAAAAGATAAAAGTAGCCCAACCATGTCCTAGTTTGTGTGAATAGTGAATACAGATTTCCAATAAGAAAGAATGCACGTCGGAACAGAATTTAAATTCAGATATAAGAAAGTACCATAGAGTGCGGTTGCGAAGTCAAGTCAGCTGACCATTCATTCTCATAATGGTCAAGTTCTGCAGGTTCAGGAACGTCAAAGAACTCATCCACAGCATCATTTAACCCAATCAAACTAGCACGGGGCATTTCCACTTCATTCTCTTTTGAAAACGCCTCTTTAATTTTCCTCATTTCTTCAGGAGATTGTATTTCTGTCTTTATCTCGTCCATTTCACTTTGGGGCAACTCAAAGTGTCTGAGGTCTCTACTAGATGATGAGAACTCAGAGGAAGAGTCACCAACCTTGGCTGCGAATAGTTCTCTTAGAGCTGCATTATGCATTATAATTTGAGAAAATTTCCCATGTATATCTAAAACCAAAGCAGAAATACATCATGAAGACGCTCTAAGCAGTATATTGATAACCTGCAAGCCTCTCTAGCATCCGGACAGTAATAGCTCTTGCAGATGAAGGGCGAAGATACAGTTTCCAGTACTTCCAATCAACTGCAAGCATGTGTTTTACTATCGAATGTTTGCCTTGGTTTACTGGAGTTATAACGTATCCTCCACCTGAATGTTCATCCATATAAGATACTTGGAGTATTAGAACAAATTCCAACCCACCCAATACCCAGAAGGTAAAAATTTCAGTGTGGAACAGTTAACAAGAGCATAAGATGGCATAGAAAATTTATTTATATACAATTTCTGAAAGATGGGGAAGAACCAAGTTGATCGAAGCAAATGGGTTGAGAATGAATGTAAGCAATGCTGTTCTTTACAATATCTAGTATTGCATACATTACTTTTAAGGCAAGCACGGACGTAGCCTTTCTGTGGTGGATACTTCATGTGAAACACAGAATGATAGAGTACCACTGTGACATAAAACAGATGAGAGAAGTTAGGGGTAGATATCACAGATTACAAATTTCCTAAGCATTCAATTTTTCCTGAAAATTGTTACCGTATGTGCCATCGTCTTCTCTTCTCCAATAGCGACGCAAAAGAAAATCTCTTTTTTTCATCCCCCTGCAAATTATGTTGCCTTCAATATACTGTATATATTTTTTTGTTTACTAAACTACTACAGTGAATTCTACAAGATTGGAAGTTCTGACCAAGGTAGCCAATCACGATATAGTTGCATATGTATGATATCTGTATGACCATCAAGGTGTTCAACCAAACTTCCACGGAAGAAGCAGAAGTCCCATCTGCAAGACGGTGAGAAGTTAACAGAAAGAAATATGAATCATACAGAACTTGGAGCTTGTCATACAGTTCCAATAACAAACACCATCATAAAAGAGTGAAGAAGCAAGTATCTATATATTTAATTATATTTATTTTCATAAAAAATCTTACTCTGATCTTGATGAGCCAAGAGACATAAGGGTCCGAAAGATTTCTTCAGAAGTTCCAAAAACCATACCAATTGCCATTATAGCGGGATGATCATCCCATTGCTGACAAAGAACAAATATCAAACAAAAGGATCAAATGAAAACATGCAATAGAACAGGTAAGGAGTTAAAAAGGAAAACTTACCCTCCGATGGCAATCATTATCTTTTGCTTCTTTGAAAAGCCTTAACCCTGCATATAATCAAACTCAACATATATTATTAATGCAGCTACATATTCATACTTAGGCTACTTGAATGCAAATGAGAATTTCAGGTCTTACCATTCTGACAACCGAAAATTCTCCATGGGGAAGGTGCAATAACATCAGATGTCATTGCTTCCATTTGTACAGAGGAACAGACAGTCCAGGATCTTGCAGGCTTACCGTCCATTCTTTTTGACCCTCGAAATCTATCCAAAAAGGAAAAAAGAAGATTCTATGGATAATGCATTCAGAATACAAAGATTCTATGGATAATGCATTCAGAATACAAAAATCCAATACTTATATGCATGATATTCCTTACACACATGCAGTTTCTTTAGACAATAACCAAATGTGTTGTTATTAACTATTTTTTCATTTAAATCAAACCCTCTTCAGATTTACACATGCTACATTTACCACTTCAGCAACCACACGCAAACCATGTGAGACAGTCTCTCTATTAAGCAGTATGTCATACAATCAGTCAGAATGCTGAGAAATATGAAAGAAGATAGAGACTAAAATAGAGTTTAAAAGATAAGAATGTAAAAGTATCTGGTGTGTCAAACCGAGCCTAGCTCAATTGGCATAAGGTTGTGTCATTGACTAAGAAGTCAGAGGTTGAATCCCCACATTAATTTTATTATTATTATATATTTTTTTAAACATAATCCCCAAATTAATTAAATACCTAAAAAAAAAAAAAAGTATAGGTGTTTATCGATAAATAGCATTTTAACCACAAAGAGATTGCCAGCCAAAAAAAAAAAAAAAAGAACCAAAGTGATAATGCCCATCTATTCACAAGAGGATGATTTTTTTCTACCCATTTTTAATTCATTATATATATCTATATTTAGTTTTTATAATAATTATTTTTTTTCCTCTTTAAATTCTGCCTCAGGAGAAACTCTCTACCTATTTTTTCTTCTTTTTTAATTCGTTTATTCTTATTTTATTTCTTTTCCCATTTATCTTTATTCTTTTAAATTTTTGCCCCTAGTTTTTTTTTAATAATTTATTCTATTTTTAAATTATCTAATAAAAGTTTTAAATATTTTAATTTTCTAATTCAATATTTAAATTTAATTTATTCATTCTTGATAAATACGATAAACTTTAAATGTTTACTTTTAAAATTATGAAATTGACTTTGATTGGTTTTTTTAAATATATGTTAATTATTTTTTAATTAATGATATTCATTATTTAAAATTTATAGTATAGTCCTAGCCTTTTATATTGCTCATTTTATTATTTAATTTTTATTTATATTTTTTTAATAATATAATAATATAATATATTTTTTTTCTTATGGAAAAGACGGTTTCATCCAACAGTAATATACTTTATTTTTCATAACTATATATATATATATATGTTTTAAATATTTGTTCGAATAATTTGTAAACATTATAGCACTGTTCATTGTTTAAAAAGTACATGCAACACGCTTGACCGTTAACTAATCAATAATGATAAGAGAACTAAAGAAGCATACTCTACACATAAATTTTTACTCAGTTCTTTAGTTCATCTAGTTACATACATGATTATGTTAATGTCCATCTATCAATAAATAGATTCAAAATCATTGAGTTATCATGCAAGCCATGTTAATAAACAAATGCTGTTTTCTTGATAAAATCTTACTTAATTAAAAACAAAAAAGACTACAAAGAACATTCTGAAAAATGAACAAAATTGACAGAGAGAAGCTTTTTCTTGTCTACAACTAATATATTATATACCTTAAAGCTGGATACTGTATCTTGGAGCGATCCCTAAAATTCCTTGCTGGGTCCGGAATGTCCTGGATGCACAGTGAGAAATAAGGTCTCTGCCATAAGAATGACACCTTTGTTTGTTTGCAAGTAGAAAATTTTATTACCTTCAATGTAGTATCAAGCAGCGAGCGGATCCATCTTGCTGCATCTTCTGGGCTGCTGGCTCCCAACTATAAAGTTAAATGTAAGGAAGTTACAATTAAATACATTCCAAATTTATGAATATGTTGTATGGCATAGAATTAACTTCACCTTGAGTTGATCATTTTGATTGACGGTATTATGAAGTGTGAAGATGAAGAATACCTGCAGATTTCATATGAAATTACCAATACAAATTTACTTAGGAAATAATCAATTCAGAGATTCTATGGTATGTAGTCTCTGCTACCAACGTACTTTTCTATGAATACTCTCCCTCCCATTATCTGTTACTCTAATATAGGAGTCAATCACTGCACTTCTATTTGGTTCCTGGTGGAAAAAAAAAAAAAAAAAAACTCAATTAGTCCCAATTTTCTTAATCAATTTCACAGTATGGCAGAAACTACCGCCCATTTGATAACCATTTGATTATTGAAATTTAAGTTTATAAGTAATACAATTCACTTGTGAGTTTCTTTGTTTTGGCTAAACGAGCACAATTTTAAGAACAAAAAACAAAAGATCAAATGATTATCAAACGAGACGTGCAAAATGTAAAGAGTTAGTAAGTAATCATTTACTTTTGCATTCAGTTATGAAAGAGAATCAGAGAGAACAACAGGAAGAAAAGATGAATAGAAAATTCTTGGCACTTTGTTTTAGAAGATCACGAGTACAACCATGGCCTAGACAAATTAAAAACCAATTTCCAAAAGTCCCACAATGTTTTCCTCGAAGGCTGTGCTCATTGCCAATTCATAATGACACAATATTTTCAGTTAAAGACTTAAAGCCATAATTCATATCGATGTACAATTAATATTATTAATGTCCATATCCGTAAGCCAGAGAAGTGCAATAATCATCCACACACAGACAAGACAAACGTTGTAACATGAAGAACAATGTGGACCCAAAGCATCATATCAACCAGAGTCAAATATGCTTAACAAATCGAAAAGACAAAAAGGGTTATGAATAATTCTTCCGAATAAACGCTTAATCATCAGATATGAAATGAAACCCCAATCAAAATCAACACAAAATTTCAAATTACATTGCGTGAAATTGAGACAATAAAACGAGTACCTCATTTTCAGAAACAGGGACAGATTTGAAGCTCTTGAGGCAGTCATCTTGAAGAACGAAATACCTCTTCTGCGAGAACTGCAACCCGAACCGATTGGAACGGATGAGATAGAGCCAACCTTCCATTTTGCCGTCGTTTTTAGGGGCACCCATTAGAGAAGGGAATAAATGGGTTTCACTCTGAGATTCAGAGACGAATGATGGGTTAAAAATTTTCCATTAGAATGACGAATGGAGGTCGATTTGAATGCGGAAAAATTCCCCCAAAAGGGATTGAAACAACAGAGAAAGATTTGGGTACAAAAGGAAGAAATGTTGAAGAGAAACGGAGGATTTGATGAATGAAATGATCCTCTGATTCCGACGAAGGGAATCAGAGAATCATCAATGGCAGAAAACTCCCAATCCGGAATTCTGACGAAGAAGAAGGTTTCCTCCTCTTTTTAAACACGCTGATTTTTGGCGTACAACAAAAACAATAACCATATCCACAATTACTATTTTACCCTTCTATTTTCTTTTTTTGAAAAAAAGAAAATTAATTTCTTTTTCTTCTTCTATCAATCAATAATACCCTAAGAAAAATTTAATACTCAACTCTTGGTTGATGATTTTTCCATTTCTCTTTTTTTTTTTTTTTTTTGAGGAATGATTTTTCCATTTCTTTTAAAAAAATAAAAAATAAAAATAGAGTTTTGACATCGATGCAGAATACCAATTTTAGATAAGATATGTCTCATCCACTGATAATTTGGATTGATATCTGTAAATTGATAAGATATGTCTCATCCACTGATAATTTGGATTGATATCTGTAAATTGATAGATTACTATATATATTATTCAACTAGTTAAGTTAGATTTATGTTAAAAAATAAGATTAATTTTTTATAATTAAATTAGTATTAGTTATGATATTTTTAATTTTTTAATTAAGTTGGATGATTGTTATTAATCATGTAATGCTTGACTTGGTAACAATGTTAATTATTATATGTTGGATTCATTTATACATCATAATTCAACAAATTTTGCAACCATTTAGTGTGAAGGGTAAAAATGTAAATTTGTATCTAATCATATCATTTTTTAATGTTTTAAGTTTTTGAATGATTAAAATTGATTGTAAATAACTATTTTTATGGTGGAATTGTGTGGAATTAGAATGGCTTGTGAATTTTAGGTAATATTAAAGTTTTTAGTTGAGATTTAATTTAACTAATTCAACTGATTAATAGTTAATTTTGTTATAATTACTTCTTTTTGGTTGTGTTCCAAAAATGGAATGGTTGGGAGTGAGAAAAACCAAGTGTATGGTTCCCAATATCTTGGAATGTCAGCTCTTAGTAATTTTGATTTTGATTTTTTTTTTTTTTTTTTTTTTTTTTCCAAAATACCCAAAGTCAAAGTCAACTTCCTATGCACAAAATCTTACAAAAGAATGGAAAACATTAAATATATATATATATATATATATATATATGTGGGGGTCTCTCTCACCATACAATTTATGAACTGTTGTTATAGCATTGTCATTTTCAGAAAGATCCACAGCTTCTACAATAACAAAACCAAACAACTACAAAGCATTTAAACTTGAAAACAACTAGGTCTAAGTATCGAAAAAACCGATGAAATCGACTCGATTCAATAAGTTGAAGTATACATGTTAAGAATATTAAGAAAAATAAATAAATTTACTATAACCTATCCGTTTAAGCAGTTGAGTTTAGTGGTGATTTAATATAGTATTAGAGCATAAGTTTATGTGTACAAATCTTATTAATGTAATGTCATTTTCTCTGTGCTAAAGTGAGCATAACTCAAAGATAATTGATACGTACTATCTCCCATGAAATCGGAGGCACAATCCTTATTCCCGTATTTGTTGTACTAAAAAAATGTCATTTTCTCGGAGGATTAAGAATATTGATAAACCAATAAGAGCATAGCTCAATTGGTATAATGTATGAACTAGTGACTATAAGGTCCTAAGTTCGATCCTCCACCCCACATGTTGTAAAAAAAATACGATAACCCATCACCTTAAATTTAGCTTTAGCTTAGAATTTGGAAGAATTTTGTTAGCTTAAGTCAATTTGATCGATTTAAGCTAGTTGGGTCGATTTTGATCAAGCAGTCGGTTCAAAGTTTAAAAAACCGACTCAGCCCGACCCATTTATGCGAATGGTATCCCGACCCATTTATGCGAATGGTATCACTAATGCTTGTATTAAGTTGATTGAATGTGTGTGAGAGAGAAAAAGAGAGCAGACAAAGCTATATATTAAGTGAAGAGTTGTCCAAGATTTTCACAATCACAGAGTTATACCCAATTCTCTTAGCAGAGAAAAACCATTTCTCTTTATGTACACCAACCCCAACTTAACCCAAGAAAGAAAAACCAAAACCAAAAAAAAAAGAGAGACAAAACAGAGAATGCTCTCTAAACTCTCTACCTACTTCTTCTCTCCTTGTTTCTTTTCCCTTCCAAAATTCTCCTTTCACCCTTCTCCCCATTATTCATTTACATGTACAATACAGTACAGGAATCAAAACAACAGCAAAAAAATTCTTCTTCTCTTTCATTTCACAAAACCCAACAGGATTCAAGATCTTTATTTCATCATCATCATCATCATTACCTTGGTTTTGGTTGTGATCCACAAGACAACAATGGCTGCACAAGCCTCTGAGCTGATGGGCTACCCAGGAACGTAGCCTGCGATCGTGTAAGCATCTCCACCATCGATGGGGTTTGATAGGATTGAACGAGACTTGAGCTATAGGTCGAGTCGCCTCTTGCAGTTGCTCTTTGCCAAGAATGTGAGCTCAGTCCTGAAAGAATGTATGCTCTTCCTGATGCCTCGTATACATGTCTGCTAGCCATCCTCTCTTGCATTTCCTTGAGCTCGGCATCTAAGGCAATGCACAATTTGTCGTGAGATTTGGCAGAGATGGTTTGCGACAGCGCCGTCCTACACTTCTCTAGTATGACAACTGCACCAGCCAAGTCTCCCTGTTCTGCTGCAATTCTTGCCTGTGCCATTGCCTCCGCTGCTTGGAGTCGGTTGCATTGTCGATCCACTTCCACTGAAACTACCCCTTGTCCTCCCATCTCAGGTCTCTCGATCCTAACTTCATCACTTTCCAGTGATGTCGTTTGTTTGGTGATCGGATCCTTGTAAACACATCTGACTTTTAGTAGCTGCGTTGAATTGCTGGAAGGCTCTACAGGGACATTGACTGAGACCAGAAAGTTCCTCTCTTCATCAGCATACAAGTCCCCGACATCGATAAATCCTGTGCGTCCGCCAACCATCAGACGACTTGGATAACTTCCAGCTTTTAGTGATCCAAGATGGATATTTGGGTGTACACATTCAATTGCTACTTGCAGCTCCTGCACCACCACACTTAAGAGCCCCCCGATGCACTGCGCAAATGCATCTTGGATCACAGCTTCAGTCTCGATGAAAGAAAAAGTTCCCCCAGATATCTCGGAAATCGAATGCATAGAAGAAGCATCATGATCTGCACCAAATCCAAAAGAGTGAACTGGAATCTGAAATCCTGACTCGTCCTTAGTGTGCATCGACAAAGGGAGAAGCAACTGGTAATTCGGTTGCAGTTGGTTAACCCCCGAACCACTGACCGTGTATGTGTCCTGGCCATCCGACAACAGTATTATACTCGAAACAGCATTCTTTTCCCTTCGATCTTCCATTATCTTAGCACCCTTTCTTAGACCTTCAGCAATATTGGTTCCACCATTTGCAACCAAAGAATTGACAGCCTGCAGGGCCTGTTGGCGACCCGTGTCAGTCATCCGACGGAGAGGAAAGAGGCGGCGAGCTGTTGAAGAGAAGGCAATTACTGAGAGTCTGTCACTGGAGCTAAGATTCTGTATCACAAATCCCATTGCTCGTTTTAGCAATGCAAGTTTAGTACCCGCCATGCTGCCGCTGATGTCAAGAACTGTTACTAAGTCAACTGGTGCACGAGGAGTCCGGGAAAACTGTGGCAAACTAGCTTGATTTCCGGTGCAGTTTTGCCTCGTAACTGAAGCAGCAGCTTTAAGATGGACGAGTACGGTGAAATTATCATAGGATTTGGACTTCGGAGCAGCGGAAATCTCTGGATATGTTTTCATCTGTATTATTTTAGTGGAGTCACCATCTGCACTATTTTTGTTGCAAGAACTTTCAACGCAAATAGTCTGGTTACCTAACGATTCATCGTCGTCAAACACACCTGGCTCGGGAGCCTGACATAGTGGAACAACGAGTCGCCGACTCAAATCCCTTCGAGGAGGAGGTAATCGTCGGACAACAGTCATTACATCATTATTTTGATTCCAGCCAGCAGGACCAACTGATGCTCTTCCAGGAGGAGGATCCAAATTGGGACCTTGCACAGGAATTTCTTTCCATTGTGCTCTGCAGACTGGGCATATTTGGTTGCCATGTTTTACATTCGACGCAACACAGTGAAAATGGAAGGAATGTGAACATTCAGCAGTAAAGATAGCAAGTCCGCCTCCTTGTTTCATCTTTGTTAAGCAAATCGAGCAAGTCTGCTGAATAATGTCAAGAACACAGATATCAGTCAAACGAATTCGGCAGCAATATCAATGTATCAAATACATAAACATTTTCAGCAATAAATTTGATCAGAATCAGCCACAGAATGGAAATCTCACCAAATACAGGACAAATCAAAAATCTGTATAGGATGTCGATAATTTCACGCTTAGATGCCGATGCGCAATATTGGATTCTAGACACTCCTCAATAACTCTTTAGGTAATAAATTAGCAAACTTAAAATAAGTTTGTGAATTAGCTAGTCAGTTCTAATCACCCTATGGACGAGGGCGAAAAAACAGAAACGAAATCACTGAGGCTGAGGTACACTAGAGATGATTTTGTAAGAAGATATTCATTTAATTTCAACAAAAGGAATAATAAGCCTGCTTGTAGAAACACCATAGAGTTGTAGCCTGTAATTGTTTCATGTCTCCTGATGAGAATGCAAGGAATAAATCTCTGCAATCTTTATGTTCAATTATCGGTACCCACGTGCAAATCGCTATTTAAAAACATCTTATTCATGTAAGTTATGAGGAATTGTTTCTTTTACCAATTTTAAGAAATCCAGGGAAGAGTCTTTCTTCAAGTCATTGACATTTTCCCTTCTCTTTTTCCATTCAACCTTCTTTTAGCTTACATTCTATTAATTCCAATGATCTCTTTAGACAAAAATCACCACTTTTGTCTTCCCATCTTGACCCTAACTAGAATTTGATGAAGTTTTGTTGAAATGGGAATTTAAAGAAGGGGTCAAATTTGGGTCTAAAACAAACAATCAGAAAATGGTAAAGCTGACATCTATATACTTAATCTTTTTTAGTCTAAAAGGAATCTTTCTTCCCATTTTCCAGAATCCAAAGTATAAACAAGGAAATTAAAATCTCTTCTTCCTCTCTACCTTTCCTCTTTAGTTTCTTCAACAACAAAGACTCAGATAAATAAAAAAAAAAGACAAATCTCCACTAAAGTTCACATGGCTTTTCTAAGAAACCACAGTATTCCATTGAGAAAAAGCAAAGAATTGGGGAGAAAAAAAAAAGATTCAAGATCTACAAACTTTACTTTTTGCTCAGAAAGAAACAAACCCAATAAAACTCAGCATGTAGAAGCAGGATTTGAGAAAAACAAACAAACAAACAAACCTTTGAAGATTTGCTGCCAGTTTTGGAGAAAGTTAAGCCATGTGAAGAAGGAATTGGTGTTGAAGGGCGAGAGGAGCCCCAATGTGCAGGAGAAAGCAAGGCAGCATCTGAAAATCTCTCAGTGGAATCACAATAAGGCAAAGGAGGAGAAGAATCTTCAAGTGTTCTTGGAACAAAAACACACAGATTCAAACCAAGAGCCAACTTAACCTTCTTCCATTTACTACCCATTTCACAATTTCAGATCCCAAAACCAAAACCCCCCCTCCACAAACCCAAAAATTGCTAGAAATCAAGCAAACAAACCCCAAAAAGCACCAAAATAGAAGTGAAATACACAAACCCCAGATCTCAAACAAGCCCTTCTATGGCTGTATCTGAAACTGTATCTGTATCTGTATCAATCCCCTCCTTTTGAGATGAGAAATGGGCTTTAGAAAAAGTTGAGAGAGGAACAAAACAACACGAATACCAAGAGAACAAACAGGTCTAATGAGGGTTTTGAGCTAAGAAAAGATTAGAAGAGAATGGATTTATCAGCAAAATGAGAGAAATGAGAACACTGCTCTGCAAATCCTCTGGTTGGCTAATTTGTTCATTTCAATGGCCGCCAAAAGGGAACAAAGAGAGGGAAATTAGAGAGAGAAAGAGCAACTCTGTGTGTGAGCAGCTTAAGGATTTGATTTTGACCTGTGTTCACTCACTCACTCACTCTCTCTCTCGTTTGAGGTTAAATAAAAAGAAAGCACATAAATTTACAAAAGCACGTTTTGGGGTTGAATTCATAAAGCTATGTGCTTTACTTTACCACAAATCTTTATGACTTACATTTTCTTTCCCCTCTTTATTTCCAATCTCACACCATCAAACTTTTCCATTCTTTTTAATTGGGATTCTAATGAATATGCTCCAAATTTTCATCCTTTTCCCCAAACCCAATTTCAATTCTTTATTACAAAATCAAACCCACAAACAATTACAACTCTACCAACCAAAAATCTGATCTTTATGTACAGTTCAAAAAAAAAAAAAAACTAGCAGAGTTGACAAATTCATTAGCAAACCATAGGTAGATGAGTTGGGTTAGAAGTTAAGAACTATTCTTTGAGTAGCAGCCATTGAAATGGAAATGACCCATCAAGGAAATGTTCTGAAACTCTAAAAATTATATTAAAAAGCAAAAGATTATATTCTCCTTCTGTCTCAATCCAAAATTCTTGTTCCATTCCAATATTCCACAAATGAATGTGGATAGTTGATATAAAACTATGCTCTAAAATTCTGTATTCATGAACAGAATACTCAACTCTGATTGGTTATTTGCCATTGAAATATAGGGATAACACAAAGGCCAGAGATTTCAAATCTTATCACTTCATTGAAAAGGGAGCTACCAAATCATGAACAAATTGAAAAAAAAAAACATATAGTACAATATTCATGGTTAATCTTAATCCTCTCTCATTAGTTTTGTGAGATACTATGCTCTTTGTTTATAGAAAGATACCCTTTGAATTCCTTTTTCACCTTTTGCAAATGGGCTTAACTATGTGGTTTGGTTGGTGTTAGTGGCTGCCTGTCCAATCTCTCTATTTCTATATATATATTATCTAAAACCATATCTATAGCTCTTTGACTCTAAGATATGAATGGGTTCTTAAATGGGGTTCTAGTGGATTATGCCAAAATCTCATAATAATGCATTTTTTTAAAAGGATTAAAAAAAAAAATGCCAAAACGAGTCCGGCACAACTAACATATGTATGGCTCCAATCCGCTCACCCCAATATACTTCAAAAAAAAAAATCTTACTCCCTCTCTAGAGAATTTCTAGTACATAGGTGGTATGAAATTTTTTCATACCACTACCTTTAAATGGATGACATGTGATAAAATAGTTGTTTGACTGAGACCTACTCTTTTAAATATTAAACTATTTCGTCACGTATCATTCATTTAAAGACAATGATATGAAAAAAACTTCATATCACCGATGTACTAGAAATTCTCCCGACACTCCCTCCTACATCAATCATTGCCATATTCACCCATTGCATGATAAAGGTTTAATCAATGGCATGGCCCTCATAATCCATCATCATTATAAATCATTGTTCAACATATGGAGTCAAATGCATCATTTTCACTATGCCTAAAATCATTCATTATCACTAAACTTGTAAGAAACAAATCTTAGACATTCTAGATATTTAATTTGAAAATGAATACAAAAATGTGAAAACCACCATAAAAGTTAAAAGCCTCATTTAAAAGTCATTTTTTTTTAATTGTGTTTTGTTTTTTCTAAATTGCAACATGGTTTTAATCTTTCTTGACCAACATTTCAATTCTTAATTAAATTATTTTTTAAGAAAATAATTTTCAAAACTCAGCTTAGATTTTAAAAACTTTAGTAAAAGTAGATAAAAAAAAAAAATTATAACTAATAATGTTTATAAACGTAATTTTCAAAATTTCAAAACAAAAAATTAATTGGTTATCAAATCGGATCCAAAATATCAACTTAAGTTTAACTCAATTGATTAATATATCATCAAATTAAATGTGAGAAGTTTAAATCTTTATCCTCACATGTTGAACAAAAAAAAAAAAAAAAATTATATCCCTAAACTTTGAAAATTATATCAATTAAAATTTTTAACTTTATTAAATATATCAATTTACACATTCTCTTAGTTTTTATTTGAAAAATAACATTAAAACGTGAGAAATTTTTTTAATTTTAGTAATCAAATAACTTCTAAACTTTAATAATAAAAATAATTAAAATTGACAAAAACAATTAAAGTTGACTCAGTGAAGTATTGTTAATGTATTAAAAGAGAATGAGTTTAATTCTTTAGTGAGTGAAATGGGTAAAGTCAAATAAAAAAAATATAAATAATTTTTTTTTTAAGAAGTTTTAAAGATTTAATTGATAAATTATAATTTTTTTAAAAATTAATATTTTTTTAATTAAATGTGTAAATGAACATATTTATAAAAGTTGAGAATTTTAATTTATATTGTTTAAAATTCTCACTGCAACACAAAGTTTAAGAATAAATTGATTTCTGACTATATATATAAAAAAGAAAAAATGGTTAATAATGCGTGTGTTTTATTTATGAAATGTGGATTATTGTAGAAAAAATTAACTTTTTGCAGATAATGATGATGGCACACGTGCAGCAGTCAGCACGTGTAGTGATTCCCATGTCAACCCTTACTTTGACATCTTCTCCCATTTTCACCCACACATCTTATCACATTCCTTTTTTTCATTATTGCCTTTTCTTTTTCTTTTTTACCTTATTTTTAAATTTAAATGTAACTCGTTACTAAATCTTAATTTACGTGCATCTCGATTAATGTTACGTGAAAAATATAATTCATCACAATGTAGATGTTAAAGGAGTGTTTGACCCAAAAAATTGTTGGAGAAAAAGTTAGGGAAGAAATTTTGTTCCCGTTTGGTCCACGGACTTGTTGAACTCGGATAAAAAAAACCAACTCCTCAGACTTCAACCGTAATTACTATTAACTTTTTCTCGTTTTTCAAGACTGCACATTTCTCTCTCCTCCCCTCTCTCCCTCGCTTCCACAATATTTTTTTTTTTTTTTTTTTAAGAAAAACGTAAGTTAAACAAAAGGTGTAAAATGACTAAAAATGTAATTCAACGTATTTTTATTATTTTAAATATAAATTAGGTTGTTCAATCAAAATGGGTAGTTAAACCAAATTCAAAATGTAGTATTCTTGAGAGAAATAAAAAAAGACCAGCTTATTTGAATTCGTTTAAATTAATGGATTAAAATCTTCCAAATTCATTAACACTATTGTATGCCTCTCTTTTATTTCAAAACTATCCAAATAAAATAAATAATTAATATGAGTGATATTGAAAAAAGAATGTGAAATATTATGGTCAAAATTATTTTTGTTATCTTCAAAGAAATTTGTGAAGGATACATAAAATAAAAAACAAAAACCGCATTCTTAAAATTTATTAAAAAAAATAGTTAAAATAAACTGTCATTGCTAAGATGCTGGTTTTCGAGTACAGTTGAAATGACAAGTTGAAGAGCGTAGAGACGGAAAAAGATGTGGTTGACACATGGATGAGAGTAAGACTATACTTATGTGTGTGTTTTTTTTTTCTTTAACGAAGTTTGTAAAATATACATACATTAATAAAAAAAAAAAATATCAATCTTAGAATTCATAAAATTAAAGATTTGTTGTCTTAAAAAACATTTGTAAAGGATTGATAAAATAAAAAAAATAAAAAAAAATGAGTTTTAGAATTTATTGGAATGATAAGAAGTCCTCAATAATAAAATTTTGAAAATTTATAGAAAAAAATTTGTGCTGAAAAAAAAAAAACTAAAATAAATTTTCTACCTTTGAAAAATTCTCAAAACTCCAAGTCAAATTATTCTTAGCTTCTTGACATCAGGTTAAATAAAATTAACCAAGCACAGAGACTAAAATTTTTTTTTTTTTTTTTGACAACATGTGGGGAAGGAGTTCGAACTTCGAACCTGAGACCTATTGCTCATAGTTCATACATTATGTTGGTTCGAACTTCGAACCTGAGACCTATTGCTCATAGTTCATACATTATGTTGGTTGAGCTATGCTCATTTTTTTTTTTGCAAAACTATTTTAATTAATGCGATGATTAATATCTCTTAGTCAAAGGCACAACCTCATGTCAATTGAACTATGTTCGGTTTGGCAGCTATGTTTATGTTGGCAGGAGAGAGACTAAAGTTATAATTATCATATTTATAAAGTATATATCAAATTCATCGATTACAGGTCAACCTGCGCATAATTCAACCGACATATTATATAAACTAGTGATGAAGAGATCACGGGTTCGATCTCACCCCTACATGTTATAAAAAAAAAATTAATTACAATTAGAAAAACTCCAACATTAATAATACAAATTTAGTGGAGAGTAATTAATATATAACTAAAGAAAACAGTAGAATTATTTATTTTGACACCCACAAAAGAAAAAAAAAATCATTCAATATGTCTCCTCTTTAATTAATAGTAAGCTAATTTTAAAAGTCTTTGGATGATGAGTTATGAACTTTGAAGAACAAAGTAGGGTTTCGATTAATTATTATTATTTAAAATCATTATATATATATATATGCATGCAGTTGAAAACTTTGACCATTAATTAATTATCAATTTTAATTTGTTCAACTCCCATTTAAAAACAACAAGGAGAGATTGATTTGGTTAAAGAAAAAAAAATATTGAATATTTTTCATTAGAGGTGAAATTAAAAACAAAACCATGAGGATTATGCTCAGACAATATCATATGGAGATATTTAAAAGTCTGCAGTCCTTATTAAGTAGTATCAGAGTCATGCCCCTAACTTAACCATGTCGGTGAAATCCTCAGTGCCGAACAAAGATATTGTGAGCTTCAAAGGTATAGTCATTGGTGGAGATCTGCGGTGTGCTCCGGTGAAGGATGGCCTAAATAAGGTATCTAGACGGATACAAATGTCTATTTGAGGGGAGGCTCGGTGGTACTTCGTTCGAGAGGAAGATTGTTAGGAGTGCGAGGGAGTACGACCAAAGTCCCACATCGGTTAGAAGAGGGGAAGATCATGGACATATAAGGAAAGACAACATTCTCTATTGGTAAGAGATTTTTTGGGTGACCAAAAGCCCTAAAAATAAAGTTAAATGAATTTAGGTCCAAAGGATAATATCCTACCTCTAAAATTATGCCATCTTTATCAATTTTATTCTTCAAAACGCCCCCTATTCATAATATTGCTACTAATAATTTTGTTTGCAAATATATATTTTAAAATCCAATTGATTGTGTTTATTTTTGTAACTTTGCCATAAAAAAAATCCACTCATTCCTCTTCATGATCGATTTTTCTTTTTTTATTGACAGCGACTTATCTACTTTAATTATTATGGTGAAATTAGTATGCTTTTCTTCTCATTTGTGTCAATTATATTATATTTTATTGATTTTGACTAATTATTTCTACTATTAAAAATGTTGTTTTGTTACTTTTGTTGAAAAAAAAAACGCTACTCTAAAACTAGGTTAAGTATGCAACCGATTTTATAAATGATGTTGATAGAATATAGCATAATATATTTCAAAGTTTATTAAAATAAATAATATTCATAGTAATAGGAGCCTACTACTAAAATTTAATTAAAATATGGATAATAAAATTAAACTTTTACAAGTGCGTTAATAAAAGGAAAAAAAATGATGAAGTAAAGGAAATAAGAAAACGAGAGAGAGAAATACACCATAGAAGCTATGAGAGAGATACTATGGGAAATTATAATTTAAAATAATTAAAAATATAACATTTGTTTAAATTTTTTGTAAATATAATAATTTTTTTATCCCTACAACAGTAGATGAGAAATTCTTGAATCATCTCAATGAATTCAGAAACAACACGTTATATATTTATGTTTTTTTTTTTTTTTTTATAGAATTTTGTCAATCACTATCATTGAAAGTAATCTATGAGTGATAGTCATTTTATCGATGACTAGTGGCTATCACTTATTTTTTGTCATATTTGTAAACAATTTTATATTTTGCTATATTTGTAGTTATTTTAGGCTTGTTATTTATGCAACCAACCCAATTATAAAACTATTAATTTGATAACTATTAATTTGATAGTTGTGAAAATAAAGGCTAGCGACCCCAAAATCAACACTAAAATTTAATCTCTTTTTAGTTCAACAATAAATCGGTGGGTGGAAAATTCGAATCTTTCAACTTTGGAGGACACATATTTTATGTCAGTTGATGCTCATGTTAACATAAAATTTAGTCATTGAACGTTTATAAATATGTTTAATAGACTTGTGAACTTTCAGAAATATCAATAGGTCCGTAACTTTTTTATTTTGTATCTTATCTAATAGATTCCCATTATATTATATTTGACGTTTTCTAAAAATTTATAGACCTATTAAACACAAAATTGAATTGGATGATTTAAAAAAAAATGCTAAATTTGGTAAGCATATTTAGACACAAAATTGGAAATTTTAGACAATTTTAAAATTTAGAAACCTATTTTAAACACAAAATTAAAAATTTAAGAACTTATTAAATATTTTATAAAGTTTAAAAACGTATATTAGACCCTGTCTTAAAAGTTCATAAACTAAATTATATTTATAATTAGTAATTGATTAAATTATACATTTCATGTACATGGACCTATGAATTTAGAATTATGTTGGCCAACAAAAGCATAGTTCAACAACATAATGTTTCGCCTAGTGACCATGAGGTCCTAGGTTCAATCTCCCACCCCAACATGTTTTTTTTTAGTTTGAGTGAAAAATCAAACCATCGAATTTTGAGATAGTAATTAATGTCTTATCTACTATGTTATATTCGAATTGACGATGTGACATGTAGATAGTGAATTACACGTCGATGAAATCATTTTAAAAACATTTATTCTAAAAACAAGCTTTTGAGAATAAAAAACAAGGAAGATATGTTTTTTTTTTTTTTTTAAGAACAAATGCAAAAGTGTGTAAGTTGATAATACAGAGATATGAAGGGAGTGTTTGGGAGGGAGAAAGTAGCTCTAGGATAGTAGAGAATAATATATATATATATATATATATATTTTTTTTTTTTTTGATAACATGTTGGAGTGAGGATTGAATCTAGGATCTCATATTCACTAAGCGATAGTCGTTGAGCTATGCTCTTCTTGACAGAGAATAATATATATATATAGTGAGAGTGTCCAAAAATCAAAATCGACCATTAAATATATATATATAGTGTGAGAATAGTACTAAACATTCTTGGTTGGGGTCCAAAGGCATATATATATAATATATATGTGGACATATAAATAAAAACTTATTCTCTTTTGGAATAATTAAAAACAGCTGCATGCACTTCCAACTCATCTCTTTTGAAAATGCATTCAAATAATCTCTCTATCTTTTATAATGTCAACCCAATTGAAAGATTTGAATATATATTATTGGATAGTGGAATTTCTTTGCATTTCTTTTCAAAATGTTTGGCAATATTGGTCTATTAGAGAATCATAATATAAGTCTCTCTCTCTAAAAAAAAAGAGAATATTAATAGTGGATATGTATGAGGCCAAAAGAAGTTAAGAGAAGGTAATGAGAAATGGGGTGGAAAAAATTCTATATTTCCACTAAACTTTACTCTCTTCAAAAAGACAACCTTTTTACAAAAGAAAAAGGGGGGAAATAAATCAATTTTAAAGAAGGGAAAAAAGAGAGGGAGAAAAATGCCCTATCTTTTTGGCATGCCAAAAAGTTATTCCCTCTCCCCCCACAAAACAACATCAATAAGGAACCAAACCCCCTTTTGAGTGCCAATATGCATCCCTCTAGCTAACTCTATAACCTAATCGAGATTAGGATCGAGTGAAGATGGAAGAACGGGAGGACATTACACCTTTTACTGCGTTTATCATATAAACAAGTTCAGATTTTAAAGTTTTTTTTCCTTCTAATTTGCCTATTTAAGTTTTCGAGTTAGAAGAAGAACATAACACATTTTGTCTATTTTTATAGTGAGACAGTAACTCGGTAATAAAAGATCGAATGATATGAGTGGAGATCTACAATGAAACCCTAAGTGAGAGAGAGAAATTTGATTCTTTTTGCAACCCTACAAGTGGTAGAGACTTTGTAGGGTAAGTCAACCCAAAGGTGAAAACTTTCTCTTTCAATATTCATTTATATATTATGATACCTCTCAATGTGCTCCCCACTTGGGTGTTTCATTATAATCCATATTTTTTTTTCTAAAAAAAAAACTATACCGTTAGTACTTACTTTCGATGTTTACATTATTATTAGACTCCGCATTATTCTTAAAGATGTTGACGTAACAATCAATTAATGAGAGCGAGTAGTATTCATATTATCACAATATAGAAAATTTTGATTTTCTTAGTATGGTAACCAACAATTCTTGAAGAGGGAGAATAAAGAAAACAAAGCAAAACACAGAAATTGAGAAAACGGTAAATCTCTTAGGACAACCGTAGCTACCCTGACGGGTGTTTTTCAACCCAAATATTTAAATGTTTGTAGCACCGAACATGCAATTCAAAGTGTACGCCACAAAGTTTGACTTCCTGTTAATTAGGAGAAACTCATAAATGAATCTACTGTGATGGCGTGGTTGAGAATAGCATCCACAAAGCTACATTAACTCATCATTCTCATTATTAGTGTAGACATGATGACTTTAGAATTGTTTGAAGCGCTAAATGAGTTAAAATAGTCTGTGAATAGTAAATATTATTAAAGTCAGTATAGTTTACTTTATTGATTGTGAGTTATCATAGTTTGAGTTATAATAACTCAGTCCCCACTCAACTTCAAATTAGTGTTCCAAACACTTTTTAAGTACTTTCTGGTCTTTTAATTTTGAAAAGTTTTGTTTGATATCACGAGTTATCATTTTATTTAGATGTGTTTTCCCGCAAAAGTCTCAATGAATAATAAAAATCTAATATAGCAAATTACTTTTTGTTGTGCTTAACAAAACAATAGTAATATAAATTCAACTACTATTAATTAATTACCCTCTAAAGTAGATTACTTAGAGCCATTGCACAAAAGTAAATTGTAAGAATTGGAATTTATCATTCTCAATCTCATATTACTTTTTAACCATTTAAGTGATAATAATTCTTACTTTTTTTTCTTTGTTAAGAAACCAAATACACAATTTGTGCATTACGACAATTTTTTAAAAAATTATCAAACAACCATTTAGTGTAACGGGTGAGTGAGCACATCACCTAGACAGTCCAAAATGGGGGTTCGATCCTGCTTATGAATATAATTAATTAAAGTATCGTTTGATAACCATTTCGTTTTTAGTTTTTGTTTTTAAAATTTAAGCTTGTTTTTTCTTCATTTTTTTTTATTATGGATTACATTTTTCTTAGAGAAACATTTGAACTTTTAATCAAATTTTAAAAATAAAAGCTATTTTTTTTTTTAATTTTTAAATTGCCTTGATTTTTTTAAAAAATAATAGAAATTAAATAATAAAACAAAAAAAAATATAACTAGCATTTAGACTTAATTTTTAAAAATCAAATTGTTATCCTTGGATGGGTTTATAATAAAGGAGCTAAAACAAAAGGTTATTGGAGTTAAAAAAAAAAAAAAAGTGAAGAGCATTATTACAATTATTTATTTATCTTTTTTCCTTTTTAGATTTTTTTTTATTGTTAAAAAAATATCATATATTCTATGAAAATACAATGCTACTTTCTAATCTTGCATGGAAAAGAATTAAAGAAACCAGCTATAGGCCATTGCTTTCTATAAAGTCAAACACCTAGCCAACCCTCAAGAATGTGGGCCCCACATGTTTCATCTCTTGTCTTTATAAGTTCTCTCTTTCTCCCTCCCCCTAAAAATGTGTATAGAGGTATCAAACCTGAAGAATAGAACACGTTACCAAATCGAGCATAGCTTAATTGACATAAAATTGTGCTCCTGATTATGAGGTTATAAGTTTAATATGGACCCTAAGTTCATTTTTGTATATGTACAAGTAAATTATTTTCAATATTATCTTGATATAGGCTCGACTAGAGCAATCATTAATTTTAAATATTGCAACTCAAAGAATAGCTTAACATATTAGATTTTGCAAAAATAGCTACACATAATTTTTTAGTAGAATCTTCAAATTAAGCTAAGGCGAAAATACTCTCTGGAGATTCACACTTTTAATAATCCACCTAAAAGAATGGCTAAAAAACAGTGTATCAAGCCAAAGCGAGTCTACCTCAGCTGACATATGTATGACTTGATAACCAAGAAGTCTGTGGTTCGAATCCCCCACTCCAATGTATTTAAAAATTAAAAAAAAAAAAAAAAACCCTAAAATGCAAGAATAAATAATAATTTCTGAGATTAATTTGAATTAGTTATTAGAATAATGATGAATATGTGGGATTAATTCAAACCATTTTTGGGATCATTGGTAATTACATATGAGATGTGAACACACCGATCAAAATGATATGTAGGTTTATAATCGTAATTAAACTTATTATTACATTATTCTAGATTTAAATATGAGTTGAAAAATATACATCTCAGCTGAAAATGAGTAACTCAAACTTGTCAATGTAAAATGAACAAAGAGATGATCTTGTCTCTGTGCAAAATTTTGATGTATCGACTAGTGACCAAGAGATCATAGGTTCAATTTCCCACCTCCATATATTGTATTAAAAAAAAAAAAAAAAAACTATTCGTACAAGGGAGGGGTTGAATTTTTCAAATGCATAAATCCATGTAGGGTTGGGATGCATTTGAAAAATTTATTATAAAAATATTGTAAGTTTGAAACTATTTTTAAAAATATTGCAGTTTTAAATGCAGTTTTACCGTACAAAATCGATGAAATATTAAAAAAAAAAAAAAAAAAAATGTAACCTAATGTGGGTATAATATTTTAATAAATGTATTTTAACTCATTTAAAACTAATGTGGGTATAATATTTTAATAAATGTATTTTAACTCATTTAAAACTGCAAAATGTTTATTTATTAATTTTACTTTTTTTTTTAATCTTTTAGAAATATCTATCGACATCCTACGTTTTATTTCGATATTTCTATCAACATTTTCATAAAATTGAGACCTCGATATTTTTATTGACATTGACATTTAAATTCTTGAATACAACTAATTTTTACAAAATATTTTTTTTTAGTTAGTTAGTTACATCACTTAACAAATAATATAGGAAAGAAAATATAAGTTTAAATTGAAATGATATTACATTATTTAAAATAATTATTTAAAATAAATTATTGACCATTAAAAAAGTATGCAAAAGTTTAGGGTAGGTATATTTTAGTTTAAATCAAAACAATTTAATATTTATTCATCAACCCATACTTCCTTGTTCGGATATAAATTTAAAAAAATTTAAGTACTAATTTATTTGGGAAATTGTAGTAAATGACAATTTAAGACTTATTGTTTGCAAATATAGCATGTTTTTAAAAATTTTGCGGATATAGCAATTTCTATCGCTGATATCTTATGACTGATAGAAGTCTATCGCTGATCACCTCAGCTTTTTATAGATTTTTGTCAGTGATAATAGTCTATCAGAGATAATAGTCTATCACTGATAGAAGTCTATCACTGATAGAAGTCTATCAGTGATATAATAAAGTCTATCAGTGATAGAAACGAGTTTTTTTGCCATATTTGCAAAACATTTTAAAGTTTGCTAATTTTGCAATTAGTTTGGGCCTGATTGCTATTTGTGCAACCAGCCCAATTTATTTTATATTACAGGTGATTTTCTAAAAGTACTGTTGTCAATAATTATTTTAAAAGCCACAACAAAATATCTCAAACTAAATTTTTACCCTAAACGTTGATTTTGAGAGCATTGAAGGTGTGATAAAAACAAATTTTTTATTTTTATTATATCTAAAAGTTTGTTTTGGTTCTAACTTAATTTTTTTATTTATTTTGAAGTCAAATTTTGAAAATTGTGTTTGGTTCTAAATTTGAGAAAGTATCAAAAGATTAATATGTGAATAGTCGAATGTATTTTATATTAAAAAAAAAATTGACCTAATTATTTTTTTTTATTTTTCTTTTTGTTGTGGGGTGGATCAATTTTTTTACAATATCGTATCTCCTATTTTGTCGGAGGATATATCTCGTATTTCCATAATTTTGTTGTATATTTTGTCGGAGGATGTATCTCGTATTTCCATAATTTTGTTGTTTTATAAAATACGTCATCTTTTTAGTTATTTATTAAAATAGTTTTGAAAATAAATATACCAAAAGCATTCTATCATTTTACTTGTATTTTTTATTTTTGAAAACATAAAAATGAAAATCGATACCCAACCAAACGAGACTAAATTTTGATGAAAAATATATATAGATAGATGGAACATTCTTTTTTTTAATAAAAGTATTTTTCAAACTCACACAATATCTCCCTATCTTTTTTTTCATTTAATCACATAATATCTCTCTATTTTTTTCTTTTCCATTTAATCAATCTCAACACTCCCCTCAAGTTGGAACATGAAAGTCTCAAATATCTAACTTAAAAGAAAAATTCTCACTAAAGTCGGATCTCCGTCGAACTATCTCTCACGTCTCACTGAACTCTCAGTCACCTCGCGTTCTTCACTGAACTCTCAGTCACCTCGCGTCTTCACCGAACTCTCGGTCACTACTCAATGCCGAAACTCTTCGCCGAACTGCATTGTTGGATAAGACTCACCATTGAACTCTCAATAATATCGTCGCCAATTTCTTTAAAATATCTCACGCCAACTAATGCTAAAATAATAACTATTTGAAAAATCATTTTTTTTCTCTCTCCTCAATAAATCTCTCACATTTTTTTTTTCACTTCACAACACTCAAAATCAGAGACCTACTTTTTCCGCCGCACGCCTAAGATTCCTTCGATCTTTCGCTCAAAATATCTCACGCACCTTTGTCGATCTTTCGCACCTTCGTCGATCTTTCGCTCGTACACGACAACTCCAACCTCTCGAAAACGTTTTGCAGCCGCCACAAATCTCTCTAGTTTTTCATCATAATTTTCTCTAATTTTTCTTTTGAAATTTGACGACAACGACTACCCTAGGATTTAGTTGCTCTCTTAGGATGTTTCTAAAATAATCTTAGCTTTGATACCACGTCAAACTCACATAATATTTCTGTATTATTCACCAATTATTTTTTTAACTTTATTATATTTATTAATTAATTAATTTTTTTTTCTTAAGTTCCAAGTGTAATCCATGCAGAGAGGACATGAAGTTGTTAGGATCCCTTTTGTGATTTATTAAAAGAAATGAAATAGTTAATTAGAAGAAATGTGTGGTAGAAGTTGATGTCATCCATGCATGGATCACACTTGGAATTTAAGAAAAATCTTAAATTGGGAGAAAAGCACATATGAATTTATTTATTTATTTTGAAATATGCAATTTATTAGAGCTCAACGTTATCATTATCTAGATTCAGTTTACTCGAGCAGAGATGAGCGCAATTTTTTTTTTAGTACATTGGAGTGAGGAATTCGAACCACAGACCTCTTGATCATCAAGACATACATATGCCGACTGAGTCAGACTCGATTTGACAACTCAATTCATATATACCAGAAAGATATATATTCATGTACTAACTCCTTCTACATTTATTACACCCAAACTTATGAAAAAAAGAAAAATGTTTGGTTAAACAAAAACAAAAAATAATAATAATAATTGAAAAGCTTTGCTTTCTTTTCTTTTCGGTAACATTCTCGTTTTTTATGTTTTCAAAAATTTCTTATTTCTTGTTTTTTTTTTAAGAACTAAAAATAAATATGTTTTAAAACTAACTATTATTTACGTTTTTTTGTTTCTTTAAAAAAAATTAAAAATGTTTGATTTGTTTTTTTTGGTTAGTTGATATAAAATTTAGTACATATAATGTAATAAAAGCATTGAAATAATTATAAAGAGGAACTTAAAAAAAAAATTAATTAATTAATTATAGTATATAATACAATTTCAGCTCCAAAACAAAATAAAATAATAAATTTGATCTTTCAAATATTATTCAAATTATATGCTATATCATCTCCCCGCTTCAATCAACTCACCTTAACTGATATGGACTTTACATGAGTTAGTTCAATAAGATGTCCGACAAAAACTTTGTAAAATGTTATCGATCACTAATTTATTGCGCAACATGCTATGTTAATATATATTTTTGTGTGTCGACTTGGTAATTAGACATTTATTTAAGATTCGACAATGAAGCATATCCACATTTATTTAATTGAATAATATAGGTTATTATTATTATTTTCTTTAAAAATGCTAAGTCTTCAATCCATACACACAAATAAATCATGTGACGGGGTGGATGGATTGGGATGCCAAGCAGTGGCGATTGACGTGTATCTATGGCATTAGAAAAAGATGAGAATTTTCAGGCTTCATTAACTCATTTTCCTTTGTGAATAATGCAACATGCAACTATAGTCAACTAGATGTATTTTCGAATATATACTCATTGTTCGGTAATACACTAGCGTAGAACATATCTATTGTACATTTTAATCTTTAAATATGTCATTTTAAGAGTCTAGAATTTAATTTAGTCTCAGTTAAAATATATGCTCATGTTGGCTTGAAATTTTTATTGGTTGTTACAATTTATCTTGCATCCTAATATGTTTGCATTGTTTTAGCATTTTCTTTTAGTTTCTTACAAAAATGGTAAAATCTAGATTAGGGGTAGTTTCGTCCGAATCCAATATTAATATTCTAACCAAAAAAAAAAAAAAATTAGATATATTTACAAAATTTTATGTGTTTAGCTATTTTTTTACTTCGTCTATGAAAAATTAGGAAATTCCTTCTAAATGTCTATTTTGAAGAGTTCTTTGAAAAAAAAAAGTTCAAAAGAAAAAATATTTTAAAAAATGACCAAAATTGAAATCAATTTTTACCTTTATTGGCAGGGTTTAGAGTTTTATGATATAGTGTTCGGAGGGATATTTTAGTCTAGGGCATCGTTTTATATTCTAGTATTAGACCATTTTTCAAATAAAAAAATGTTTAGAATTTTTTCAAAACCACTTAGGGGGCGTTTGGCCCAAGGAGTTGGGGGAGTTGGAGTTGTTTTGTCTGGAGTTGTTTAGTCTGGGGAATTGTTTAGTATGGGGAGTTCTGAGGTATGTCTGTTTGGGGCAGGGAGTTGTTTAGTCCGGAGTTCTGAAGTCTGTGGTGTGTTTGGAGCAGAGAGTTGTTTAGTCTGAAGTTCTGAAGTCTGAGTCTATTTTAGCTGTTTTCTTCCGCACAATTTTTTTCTACAAACTTTCAAAATTTTCTTATTAAGGACTTCTTCCAATTCCAATAAATTCTAAAAATGAAATATTTTATTTTTATTTTATCTATCCTTAACAAATTTCTTTGAAGACAACAAAAATAATTTTGAGCACAATATTTGACATTATTTTTTTACATTGATTATCAAAATATATATATATATATATATATATATAGATAGATATAGATATATTTTGTTAGGACTCATCCTTAATTTTATGAATTATAAGATTGTCTACCCATAAGTATAGTCTATTCATGTGTCAAACACATCTTTCTCCGCCTCCCATTGACAGAGAGTTGTTGAACCTCAAGTTCTGAAATCTGAGTTTATTTTACTAGTTTTTTCGATACAATTTTTTTTTCTACAAACTTTCTAATTTTCCTTATTAAGAACTTTTCCTAATAAATTCTAACAATGCAATTTTTTATTTTTATTTTATCTACTTTCCAAATTTCTTTGGAGATAACAAAAAAAATAATTTTGAACACAATACCTCACATTAATTTTTTAATCTCTCTCACCTTGATTATCAATAATATATATTTATTATTATTATTTAAAGACTCAATCTTTAATTTTTTTAATTTTATGAATTTTAGAAGTGAGATTTTGTTTTTGTTTTTTAGTGTAAGTATATTTTACAAATTTCTCTAAAGAAAAAAAAAACAACACATAAACATATCTATGTGTCAAACACGTTCTTCCTCGCTTCCACCCACTTAAACTCATAATTTCATATGCACTACACCTAGAACCTATTTTCTATAATTTTTCATATTTTTATTATCAAGAACTTCTTCCAATAAATTTTAAGAATACGATTTTTGTGTTTTTTATTTTATGTATCCTTTACAAATTTATTCGAAGATAACCAAAATAACTTTGACTACCATACTTCACATTTTTTTTTCAATATCACTCACATTAATTATTCATTTTATTTGGATCGTTTTGAAATAAAACAAATAGTCGTACAATAGTCGATTAACTATTACGTGTGAATTTGAAAGATTTTAATCCATTAATCTAAGTGAATCCAAATAAGCTATATTTTTATATTTTTATTTCTTCTTGAATACTACATTTTAAATTTTGTTTAAGTACCAATTTTAATTTTAATTCAACAACTTAATTTATATTTAAAATAAAAAAATAGGTTGAATTGCATTTTTAGTCATTTTACACCTTTTGTCTAAATTATGTTTTTTTTTTAAATAATTAAAAAATATTGTAAAAGGAAGAGAGAGAAAGAGAGGAAAATGAAGGAGAGTTGAATAGTAATTACTGTAGAAGAAGTTTGTGGAGTTGAATAGTAATTACTGTAGAAGTCTGGGGAGTTGAATAGTAATTACTGTAGAAGTCTGGGGAGTTGATATTTTTTGTCCGAGTTAAACAACTCCTTGGGCCAAACAGGGAGTAAGTTTACTCCCCACAACTCCACTCCTCTCAACTCCGTGGGCCAAACGGCCCCTTAAAAGTGGACATTCTTACATGTTTTTCTAAAAATCAGTAGTCATTTGTCTTGTTGACCCATTTTTCATTGGGTTGGATTGGCCCATACTTCCCAAATGAATGAACTCTTCTACCTTTTTTTTTTCCTATGTGGTAATCTTTTTTCCTCAAATTTTATTAGGCTTGAAAATACTTTATAATTTACTTAGATTCATTCACAAGTTAATTCCTTCTAAATACAGAAAACTAATTAGTTGGAAGGATTGTTTAAAACTATTTAAACAATGATAACACTGTATTTATTTTTACCTTGGTTATTTAGAGAATTTTGAAGGAAAAAAAAGGCATTTTATCAATAAACCTTTGACAATCATATAATCAAAGATAGTAACTAATCTATACATTGATATTCATATTTGGAATGACTGTGGAAAACTTGTGGCAGTGATGGCTTTAAATACAACTTCTAAGTGAACAATCAGAACAGTGGCTTTAATTCTAAAAGACTTCATCATGTTCCCTGTTTTCTCCACACAAAACTCCATTGGGATAGAGACATATAAAACAAGTCAAGTGGAGGACTCAGAGAGGAGCTGTTGTATGAATATGTTCATATTTTGTTTCCATCAAGCCACTGCCCACTGTATCTCGATGTGTATCATTCCGTATCTCGAATTGATTAGATGATACTTCTGGTTGATGCGTCCATTGTGCACGACATCGAAGAGATTAATCTCTACATGTCCCAATGATTCCTGTGAAAAGATGTGGAGCAATTTTGATATTATTCGAGGAATCGAGAGTGTGGCGAAAATCGCTTCGAGGGGAACACAATTGTAATGTGATGATGTTACCTTTGAGAGGAAACTGAAAAGGGTCCTCTTACTCCTAACCTCAATATGGATCTTCTCTTCTAATGGAGGCTCCTCAAGCATGAACTGGAATTCTTCATTCCAAACCGGATCACGACATTTCTTCACTGTCTGGCATAAATCCATCAATCGAATATAAAAAATTTAGAGGAAGACGACGACGACGACAACGCAATGAGTTCATCCTTTAGCTAGCTACCAATTACTATGGTTGGCATAATGGAAGGCTATAGGGAAAGGAGTCTTATGAGAGAGAGATTTACCTTTGTTTTCTTCTTTTCTCCTCTAAAGTGTGTTACTGCATAAGGATTACTATGTCGTTTCCCCTCCACATTTGTAGCTCCCTGGATTTTAATCGACAACAACCCCGCTCCACCTACAAAATCGTCATGTAGATCTCTTTCATTTTGACTTGCCATACTCCGACATCCATTTAACCGACTACTAGACTTGCTGCTTTCTTCTCTGAAAGGAGTAAACGTCAACTCAACCACAAGTTGCCCTCTCGGGTTCTTGTTTTGAGGATCGTTTATGTCCGTGTTCTTCAGTAAGTCGAGTGTTAGCTCCTTTGTCTCATAGGGTGCAAGTACTTGTAAGGGGACTAGCTGCATTCCTAAACTGTCATGTCCACCAACCTGAAATGGAAAGTAATTTCTCAAAATAGAAACTTCCATTCAGCAATGCAAGATTTAAAAAAGTTTGTTTCTCGCTAATTCGGTCGACATTTAATTCATATTTTAGGAACTCAATGGCATTGCAGAGGAAGGGAAGAACCTTGTCCCAATCATAGACTTGCAACTGAAGAACTTGAGATTCTGGATCCTTTACAATAAGCTTGAACTTCTCGTTCCAAGCTGGATTTAAGTTATTCATCTTAATGGTGGTTTTCTTCGACGGTAGTCGTTCTCCACTTAGACTGAGTTCGACATATGGATCTGAGGTTCCCAATAAGTCCATCTTTGAGAGGTCTAGAGCCCCGATGACGTTCACGTGTAGTATTCCCACTGGCTTTTTCGTCGCCGCTCTACACAAAAATCGCGGTTATTTGGCAAGTAAATCATATATGGACCAACTTGTATAATCTTTCTAGGTTGCGTCTGTTTGTTCAGATCTTAGATTACAACACACTGAATGAAATCAATTCGAAAAAGACTAATATCAGCTCTACGATCTCATTGAAACTTACACTGATGCATCAAGAATCGGTATCTCAAAAACATAAGGCCAAAGATAGAGATTTGAAACTTGTTTTCTGATAGTCTCCTACACTTGCAAGAGTTAGCTGATTCAAAAATCCATCCTTCTAAATTAAAGTAAATATTTATTGACCAAGCCAAGTGGTTCACAATTGATTATATACCAGTGGTCCAGTGCAGCACCTGAACAAATTGATAGAGGCCAGGTATGGACATGATATCACCTCCTAGTATTTTCATTCCGAAATCTACATGCGGCTGGAGATGTGTAAACAAAACAAAATCATTATATATAGATGAACTCGCCGTTAAATCGCTCAATCAATTAACAGATACTGTTTTATAATATGCCATTATACCTTTTCCAGTAAAGATACAACTATGTTGGAAAAACAAGGAAAAGCAGGCACTAGAGGCGTCAAAGTTACCCGAGGTGCTGCAAAAATTTGCAGGTCTACTAACTGAGAAGAAGATTGACTGTCAAATCCTTTTGGAGAGGGGGAAAAGGATAAACATTTCTCAGTTACAAATTATTTTCTGTTGGATCTTCTGACCTGAATTCTTATGTGTAATGAAAAGAATCTCAACATCAATACTATGTTGGGGTTCCCAGCCCATCTGATTTCACTTTCCATGACTAGTTCATTTTCATTAGTCTCGTGCACTTTGAAACCTAGAACATTGGACAATTTCAACTTATCATGTAAACATATACGACGCAATAAATTGAACTCGAGTGCCTTAATTAAGCAACCAGAAGCTGACAAATATTATAATGTATGCAAGTCTCAGCAATGCTCATTGAGATTTAGGGCCGGTTAGGAATGACTTTCTAAGTGCAAAAAAAAGTGTTTTTAAGCACTTAGAAAGTCATTCCAAACAATGTCTTAAATTTCTTTCAAAGTACTTATATCCTAATCTTGGTTAACATTCATCCTCTAATATGATGGCCAGAATCTCAGCCTTGAAGGCATCCATTTCTCATCATGTTAATGATTTGAATGAATTAGTGTAGGAAGGAAACCAATCATAGAGGACAAACTCAGTGATTTTATGATATCAAACCATAATGTTGAGGGGGGGAGTTGATTCAGGAAACATATGATTGTGTGTGTATATATTCTATAAACGCCACTCAACAGATAGAAATGTTTCTCCTAAACATGATATAAAGATACTTCTTGGGAGTAGACTAACCACAAAGCCTGGGAGGAAGAGTTCCGAGACTTAAACTCTCGAACTCGATAGATTGAATTTGAAACTTGCCAATATACTCTGCAAATATTGGTTTGGCAATGCTTCCTATTCTACCACAAATAGCCTGTACATTCAAGAAATTGATGTCCAAGTTTAACAAACACGAACACAACTTTAAAGAGATGTGATTGTAAAATGTGAAGTCACCTTATCAAGATAAGGCCACATGACTGCAAGGAACTTGTTCAACCAATCTACCTATGTTATTTATGCAATTTGTCAGACAATGTGAGAAATTAAGAGACAGAAACAACAAAAGAAAACCAAAAAAAAAAATCCAACCCGATCAAAATCAGGGTGCTTAACCCACAGTGGAATTTCAGGAATGAGTTCTTCCAAAGCATTCGAATCCAATTCGTAGATTGGCCTTATCAATGGATCCTGCATTCAAGAAAAAAAGTCAGAAAGATTCATTGATGACATAACAAAAACAGAGCATTCTTCCATTCTCAGACCCAAATAAAACAAAGCTACGACTGTGAGTATGTGGGAGTGACAATACAAATTCAATTCCTGATAATATTCTTGATTGGATACAACTAAACGAACTTGAAAGTTGAAACTGAAAATATAAAAAACGTTGTGAAAGAAACATTTTATCAAACACATTGAGTGCACCGCCAAATTAGAAGGAAAAGCAGAGGAGGATTGATAATACAATGCATTTACAAAATTTCTGTAGAAGAATAAGTAGTGGGTATAAGCAAGAACCCATCTGGGTTATTCATACCTTGACCTCATCAGGCTTAGAATAGACGAAGAAGAAGAACCCAATAACGAATCCGATAGAAATTCCAATTCCAAACCCAAAAATCCCCAAGAAAGAGCTGAAAAATCCCATCTCCCACACCACTCTGAATCAGCCACCATACATGAAACTTCAAACAGATAACAGAGAGATTTAAGAAGGAGAAAAAGAGTAGGTAATTGCTTGAATTGGACAAATGGCAGGAAAAAGGCGAATTCCCAATGACAGAGGAAGAAGAAGCAGAGATTGGCGAGGAATTCAAAGTGACGAAAAAAAGGAATAAAATAAGGAATCGAACAAGAGAAGAAAGAAGATTGTGGAATAAAAATAGAAATTGAGATTGTAACGGGGAAATGTCTGCCACGAAACCGCCAACGCAACGCAGACACGTTAGCTTCAAAATGAACATAGAATCGGTATATTAGAGTGAATTAATATTAACTTGCTTCAACCGCTATATTGTATAGATTAGTAATTAAGGGAGCTAATATTAACGTGGTTGAACCGCTATATTATATAGCTAACGAGAGCATAGCTCAACAACATGATATATCGTCTAGTGACTATGAGGTCTTAGGTTCAATTCCCCACCCCAACATGTTGTAAAAAAAAAACTGGTATATTATATAGATTAGTAATGAAGAGATCACGGGTATAAAAATAAAAACGTTCCAAAAAAATGAAATGACAATAGTACCCCGCCCTTCTTTGCTGTCGCGTGTCTTTTTTTTGCATTTAGGATGGGAGTTTAATTGTCGGGGTGAACAATTAACCTCAACAATGAGAGAAGACTTCTTAGTCAATTGCACAACATTAATGCTCGGTTTGACAAGTTGTTGTTTTTTTTTTCTAATCACTACCCCATATAACAATTGTGTTGTCAAAGAAACTTGATGCTACCATATTTTAATTAGAGTTTTATTTTAGAAATTTGTATGTTTTTTTTTTTTTCAATTTTTACTGTTAATTTTTACAAGTGTGGATAAGTTTAAGCAATTTTACATTTAATAGGTATTGAAAGTTTCAATTTTATATCAAATAAATATCTAGTCTATTAAATATTTTTTAAAACTTTTAGAATCTATTAGGCACATAATTGAAAGTTAAGACTCATTAGATATTTTTTAAAGTTTTCATTGATCTATTAGACAAAATATTGAAATTTTAAGAATTTTATTAGATGATAAAGTGAACATAGTTCAACAATAATTGTCTGTATTTCTTTTTCTGAAGGTCGGAGACCCAAATCATCATACATCAATTGCACAAAAAAAAAACTATATATTAAACCCTTTTTAAATTTCGATGATTTATTAAACATAATTATTAAAATTGAAAGACCAAACTTTTTTTTTTTTTTTTTTTTGAGTACATTGGGGGTGGGGGGATTCGAACCACAGACCTCTTGGTCATGAACATATACATGTGCCAGCTGAGCCATGCTCGCTTTGGCAATTGAAAGACCAAACTATATATGTATTATGAGTTAAACATATGACGTGTTTAATGCTGCTTCATAGGTTTTTGGATAATTAGATATGGTATCAAATTAAAAAATGGAGGGTCGAAATTAGCTAGTCATAACAATCAAAATAAATTTTTACATCCAACATGAGTATAATTTAACGGATATATTGTATAAATTAGTAACCAAAATGTCTCATGTTCAATTTTCATGCATGTTGTCAAAAAAATATATATATATATATATTAGAATCAATTATTCTATGCTCACATTTGAGTTTTTTTTTTTTTTTTTTTTTCTTTTGTTGAGTACACTTACTCATTTGAGTTTGATTAGCTATTTTTTTTTTTTTAAACACAACAATAATAATAGAATATAAAAATTTGAATATTTAATCTTAAGAGAATAAATATATATTAGTTATCATTTATCACTAAATCATGTACTAAATCGTGTTCATGTTCGCTTATTCCATTTAAATTTAACATTTACCCTAATGTTATTTAAAATGCTCATTTAGGGTAGATTCTTAAGTCTTATGATTATTAATCTAAAGATTCTTCTCCCATTTTTTTTTATTTTTTTTAATGTGTGCATTGAGATTGACAATTAAGAAGCAAATCATAGCTTGGATTACAATAATAAAAATAATTATTTAATTGCCTTTTAAGGATAGTTTGGCATTACCTAATTTTATTTTGTTTGAAAATATTAACCAGCAGTAAATCTAGAGTCAAACCAAACTGAATTTAGCTAAGTGGTAATTGACACGTATTTCTTATTTGGAAGTTCAATCTTTCACTTCTTTAAAATTTTAATTAAAAAAATAGTAAATCAGTCAATATATTTTGTCTATTTTTTTTTTTTACGGAGTAAGAGATTGAACCTAAAACTTAATGGTGACTCGGCAATACATCATATCAGTTGAGTTATGCTCTTGTTGACATATTGTCTAGCTTAGTGAGATTTGATCTTGCACTTTAAGTTATAGCCATCGAAAAAAATAAACAAAAACAATAGCTTTATTTTGAATGGCCTATTTTTAAACATCGCCATATTAATCAATTTAATCCGTAAAATATATATGTAATTGATTAATAAAAGACAAGCCTAGTGAAGAAATGGTACAATAACTATTGAATAAATGTTGGTGTGGTCCATTTTAAAGAAGTGGTTCAATGTACAAACTATAGTAATTTGTACCCACAATACTATATGCCAAAATTATCGATTCATTACAACTTTGATGAATAATTGAATTCAATTTTCGCCAACAAAAACATAGCCCAACTAACCTGATGTATCGACTAGACTAGTGATTATGAGGTCCTAAGTTCAATAAAAAAAAAAAATGAATTCAGTTTTGATTTGAATCATGAAGAAGTGTCTATTTTTACAACTATTTTCAATGGAATCTTGTCCCTTTTCTTGAGCTTTGCAATAATAATAATAATAATAATTATTATTATTATTTGATGTAATTTTTTAACTTCTTAATTTTTTATTTTTTATTTTAGCTTTACAATTTATTTCATTAACTTTGGAACCTTAATATTCCAAACCATAAGTTTAATATTCCAAACCATAAGTTTATTGTGTGTACTTTAAGATTCTTTTAAAAAGTTGCCCAATATTAATATCTCTAGGAGGGAAGGAAAAAAAAAAAAAATTATTTAGTTAGAGTGGCGAACTTAAGACATCTTGTTCATACTATACTATCAAACAATGTATTTAAGGGTTCATTCGATAAGGTTCTCTATTGACAATTTTTTATTTTGTTTTGTTTTATATTTCTTAAAAATGGGAAATACTCGTGCAATAATTATTTTTTAATTATTATTTTCACTTATTTGTTTTTTAAAACAAGAAACATATAAACATGTATATTGAAAGTGTATTGTTCCTTAACTTAAAAATTAAATTTCAAAGTTACTATGTAATTTTAATTTTTTTTAATATTTATTGTGTATTTAAGTATAGATGATAAAATAATATTTTCTCTGTGTTTTTAAAAATAAAACAAGAAACAAGAACTGTAAATCGATTAACACAAATCACAATCAACAGAATCATCATAATTTTCAAAAATTTCAAAAATTAAAAGTCAAAACGTTACAGACTTTTAAGTTAGTGACAAAGTATTTTGAAAGTGGAGGCTTAAATTAAGCTTTTTCAAAAGGCAAAAACATTCATATATTCCTTGTAGGGAGCAATTACAAAAAGTTTTAAGCTTTTAATTTGAATATAAAAATTTCCAATCTGTATGGAATTTTGTGTAATACGTGGAACCCAAAAAAGAAAATGAAAAAATATTAGTTTAATCTTTCTAAAGTCTGAAATTCGACATCAAATTATTTAGTTTCCAAAATGGAGAGTTCTGAAGTGTGTGTTTGGAACATAAAATTGTTTAGTATGAAGTTCTGAAATCTGTGGTATGTTTTGAAGAGAGAGTTGTTGAACTTGAAATTGTGAAGTCTAAGTTTATTACAAAAATAATTTTGAGCACAATACCTCACAATTATTTTTTATATTAGTTATCATATATATATATATATATATATTCATTTTTGCTATGACTCTTCTTTAATTTTATGAATTTTAAGGTTGAGATTTTTTTGTTTTTATTAATGTAGGTATATTTTACAAATTTCTTTAAAGAAAAAAAACACATAAGTATCTTACTCTGACTCATGTGTCAAACACATATTTGTCCGTCTTCACTCTCTTAAACTCGTCATTCCATCTGAATCCACTGCATCTTGAAACCAGCATCTCAGCAATGAAAGTTTATTTTAACTGTTTTTTTTTACAATTTTTTCATATTTTTTAAGGACTTCTTCCAATAAATTTTAAGAATGCGATTTCTGTTTTTTATTTTATGTATCATTCACAAATTTTTTTGAAGATAACAAAAATAATTTTGACCACAATAGTACACATACTTTTTTCAAAATTACTCACATTAATTATTCATTTTATTTGGATACTTTTGAAATAAAATAGAGTCGTACAATAATGTGTTAAATATTACATGTGAATTTGAAATATTTTAATTCATTAATTTAAACGGATCCAAATAAGCTGATGTTTTTATTTCTCTTCATGGTAAGAATACTAGATTTTGAATTTAGTTTAAGTGTCAATTTTGATTCAACAATCTAACATATATTTAGAATAATAAAAATAAGTTGAATTGCAATTTTAATTTTTTTTACACATTTTGTTTAAATTATGTTTTTTTTTTTAAATAATTAAAAATATGGTGGGAGAGAGAGGGAGAGAGAGAAGCTAGTTGAAATAATGGTACATTTGAGAAATTTCGTACAATATAACTGTCAACTGATTTGTTTTATTTTTGTCCTTAAAATTTTAAAATGTCTATTTAGTCTTTAAATTTTAAAAAATAATCATGGTGATCCTTACTTTTATTTTATTTTTAACAAATTAATGACATAGTTTTGAGTGTATACTAGCATGTGTTAATATATGAACGTGAACACGATTTAAAGTCACAAATTAGAGATAAACATTTGACAAGTGAATATTAGATAGAAAAATAATATAAACAACCAAAATGATTATTCTTTTAAAGTTCAAGGACTAAAATAGACATTTAAAAATTTAGGTACCAAAATGAAACAAGCTTAAAAGTTCAGAGATTTAAATAGACATTTTGAAATTCCGACCAAAATAGAAAAAGTTTAAAAATCAAAATACTATTTTTTTTTTAAAAAAAAATCAAAATAATATTTAAGCCTAAATTTTCTCATACTTTTGAATAGTGTTTTCTTCTTTTTAATAGCTTTGATGCATATTTCAAGCATCGTGCTTCTTTTGTTGCTTTTGTTTTACTTTGTTTGGCTTATAAGTTTGGAGTTTCTTATTTTGTTTCTCTCTCTGGATTTGTTGTGTTATTTTAGGTTATTCGTATTTTTGTTTGATTGTTTTCCAATAGTGTATTGACTTTAGGCCATAGAATCTTATCCTTTGTAATATGCATAACATTTGAAGGGAAAGGGAAAATAGTGATTATACATTATTTATTGGGAAATTGTAGTAAATGACAATTTAAGACTTATTGTTTGCAAATATAGCATGTTTTTAAAAATTTTGCGGATATAGCAATTTCTATCGCTGATATCTTATGACTGATAGAAGTCTATCGCTGATCACCTCAGCTTTTTATAGATTTTTGTCAGTGATAATAGTCTATCAGAGATAATAGTCTATCACTGATAGAAGTCTATCAGTGATATAATAAAGTCTATCAGTGATAGAAACGGGTTTTTTTGCCATATTTGCAAAACATTTTAAAGTTTGCTAATTTTGCAATTAGTTTGGACCTGATTGCTATTTGTGCAACCAGCCCTTATTTATTAGTAAATATATGTAATCTAACTATTCAATGCTTTTTTTTAAAAAAAAAAAAAAAAACTATTCAAAATAATGCATAAATCTAATATGTTAAAAAGAATATAATTAAAATGTTGTAAATAATACAAGAGTATTTACACGCATGATCGGTCCTCCCTTGGGGGACGTAATGCTATTTGACCCACATTTTTAAACGCATGTTTTATGCCTTTTTGTTGGAGCCATCAGACGTGAAAATTCAATATTACCCTCACGCTCATTTTCCCCTCAAATTCGTGACTTTCTCTCTCTGATCATGATTCTTCATCTCTCCATCTTATCACGTTTCTCCCTCTTTTATTCTCGATTTTATTGCGTACAAATCTGATCGAAGTCGTCGCACAAATATGTAACTTTGTTGCACGTCGTCGTCGGATGATTTCGCAAGTGTACGAATCGTCTCAAGTAATATAGTGGTGTGAGTACTATTTATCGTTCTCCACAGGGAATGAAAGCTACTAATTATTAAAATTTTAAGCCTCAATTTTATCTTAGCAATCGATCAATCAAAGGTGAATGAAATATCAAATTGCTTCTAACTTAAAAGTAATTAAAAAAACACAAAGACTAACAAAGTTATGATAATTTAGATGGTTGAGGCTCTAGAGCAAAAACTCCATCGCTATCTCCTCCTATTCTTCAATAATTAAGAGTTATAATTATTTGATTTCTAAACTGTTGACACGTTCTACCTCATAGACTTGATACTCTCTCTCGAACCATAACAATATTCATTGAATAAACAATTGTCTATATTTCTATGATAATTCGAACAATTCAATTATGAAAAATGTAAAACTACAGTTTGTCACAAAACCTACAAGGATATGTTTATCTCTCATATAAATTGGGGAAAACAATTAAGGTTCATCAATGATTATTATCTATCGACCTCAAAACATTGACATCAATTCAAAGTAAGATTGGTCAAATCCTAACATGCATTAAGTTCATAAGAGTTTTCACAATCTAATATGAAATCAAAGTTCTAACAATTAACAATGAAGAATAAGATTCAATAACGATTACATCTAAGCTCTAGAAAAAGAATTTAGTTCATAATGGAAATTTGAACAAAAATCTCAACAATGATCATAAGAGTCATAAACAAGTGAGAAAATAGAAGGGAAAAGTGAAGAAAAGCAAATCTCGGCGATTCCACGAGTTTCCTAGCGTCTCTCGCTCCATTTGGGTGCTCAGATCTTCAAAATCAGTGTTCTACCGTTTCTCTATGTATTTTCGTCAATCTTAAACTTCTATCTCGTTTAAAATATAAGAAATTGCTTTTATGTTTAGGAAAAAAGTTGTCGCAGTGCTTAGGCGCGATAAAATCGTGAAAAAAAACTCCGCCTCAACAATCGTAGCGCTTAGGCACCGTGCATTCTGTCAATCCTAATGTATGTGGCGCCTAAGCTCTGTAATTTTTTTTTCTTTCTTTTTTTTCTTTTTTCGCTACGCTCTTGGACTTTGGCTTGAAAGATCTCTTTTCTTCAAATTTTTTTTCTTCAACTTGCTTGTATAACTAAAAGAAACACAAAATTGTTAAATTAGTCAATAAAATGTGTCCAAGTAACCCAACAAAACAACTAAAAATAACCTATTTTACTATGTCTAAAATAAACTCATCAACAGTTTTGTTACATGTCATTGTCGAAGAAGACTTGAAGTCGCCACACTTCCTTGCGCCGCTGTGAGAAATTGTTGCTCGTGGGTTGTTGGGATAAGGAGACGTCGTCGTTGTCGGAGGATGTTGGCCAGAGGACGAAAAAACGACAGAGGGAGGGAGAGATGAAGAAAGAAAATCGAGAAGAAAAAAGGGAGAATCGTGATAATAGAGAGATGAAGAATCGTGATTGTGAGATGGAGAGGAAGAAAATCATGAATTTGAAGGAAGGAATGAGCGCAAGAGTAATATCGAACATTCACGAGTGATGACACCAACAAAATGATATAAAACATGTATTTAAACAAAAGTAGGTCAAATTAAATCAAACTTCCAAGAAACGGTCCCCAATAATTTATGTGTATAATGCATTTGAAAATTGAAAATTATGATGTACAGTCAAAAATTTCATTTGATTCTTAATTAATTTATCTTCTCGATAAAAAAATATGGATGGAGAAATATGGGAGAATTTAATCTCTTATTTTGTCAATGAAATGAAAAACTTTTCCCTATTTTGAAAGAAAGCATATATATATATATAGAGGGCTGGTTGCACAAATAGCAATTAGGTCCAAACTAATTGCAAATTTAGCAAACTTTAAAATGTTTTGTAAATATGACAAAAAAAAATTGTTTCTATCACTGATAGACTTTATCACTGATAGACTATTACTACTGATAGACTATTATTCCTGACAAAAATCTATAAAAAGCTGAGGTGATCAGCGATAGACTTCTATCAGCCATAAGATATCAGCGATAAAAATTGTCATATCCTCAAAATTTTTAAAAACATCCTATATTTTTAATTATTTTATTCTAAATTGACATCTGTTACAATTTTTGTATATATATATATATATATATATATTCTTCTTTCTTAAGAATTTTTTTAGGAAAAAAATGTCATTGTCATGGGAACATGTGTGGTTGGGATATCGTTGAAATTGAATAATGGAAAATAACTTAATTATATTTAAAATCATTATGAATATTAGCTACCTAATAGTTGTCAATTGGCCAACCATTGCAAGTAAATGACTTAGTCATTCAACATTGGGAATTTGTCAAAATGGTTAAATTAATTTAATGTTTTCAACTGAGTTGAGTGATGAAAAAAAAAAAATCAACCAATTCGAAGTTTTGATCTCTTGGTCCACTATATATGCCTCAATCAATTGAGTTATATTGATCAAGTTAGCAAATGATGATATCTATGATTAACTTTTAATTTTGCGTTTAATATTTTTTTGGTGGTACAATCATATAATTAATAACGATAACATATTAAACACAAAATTATAATTTATAATTATAATTAATCAATACTCAATTATAATTTAGTCAAAGCGAGCATAGCTCATATGTATGATTTGATAACCAAGAGGTCTGTGGTTCGAATCTCTCCACCCAAATATACTCAAAAAAAAAAAAAAAAAAAAAAAAAAAAAAAAAAAAAAATCCTCAATTATAATTTATAACTATGTTGACTACAATTTTTTTTTTTTTTTTTTTTTTTTTTAATTTAGGGTTTAAACTCGCCACATTTTGAGTTTGAAATGTATTGGAATGAAATTCAAGTTTTTGATAAAAAAAAATGATTTTTTTTTCAATAATATATTATTTATTCAATGTACGAACCTTTGACATGCATTATTATTAATAATATATTTTTGTAATCATTGAGAAACATGATAACCATCATCTTTTCCATTCTTCTTTTTTGAAAAGAGAGAACTATTAACTAATATCATAAAAAATAAAAAATAAACAAAAACAAAATTTTGAGCTCTTTTTTTATAGAGATCCTAAAGAGAAAGACAAATGAATTCAATTAATTACATGTTTATTTAGGATAATCTTTAATCAATGCCTGTTTTTCCTAATATTCAAACATTAAACTAATTAACTATAAATAATTTTAGTTGACAAATTCATAGCGTTCTAGAATTCTAAGATTCTAAGCTCTTTACTTTGACAACTAATCCATATGAAAATACATACATATATCTATCTACATGCTGTCACATTGTTATTCTTATCGATTATTCTCGAGATTCTTTAATTTATGTGTTTTTTTTCCCATTTAATTTATCTTCGAATAAATTATATTTTTAATCTATAGTTTTGGTACCCTAAAATGTTTCGTTTTAATCCTCACATTTTGATAATATCATAATGATTAATAATTAATCTCTACAATCAATTGAGTTAACGAATGTCATTTACCAAACATGCAAAGGAACACTAAAACTCATTCTTATGAACTTGTCAATTAAAAACATATGTAATTAGATAGTATATAATGATTTATAAACAAAATTTTGGTTCAAACATATTTTTTAATCCGTCCTTGTATTATTACTTTATACTTTGAAATGTTTCGATATAATCAATATGTCTCTACTCCCATAAAAACTTGCGATTTTTTTTTGGTTAGCACCATGCGTCTTTTATAATTAGTCACTTCACTAATCAATATTACGTTCATGAATGCAATTAATAACAATTAACAATCTTAAAATTTATTAAAATAAAAAACTTAATATATATATAATTTTTTTAAATATAGAACTTCATTCAAACGAAATAGTAATAGGCAGAGGGTCAATACATCAATACAGTTGTCATTTTAAAAAAAAGAGCCAAAGAGAGAGTTTTGGCAAACTCTCGCTTTGCAAATTTATGACCCATAGTATTTCTCTCACGATTAAAATGAGCATACTCCACATACTGAAAAACTCCCCCCACCCTGTGAATGTCTATGGCCATTATGTGAACTTCGCTCAAAATTTCAATTTCGACATTCAACATCAGGACCAAGGATAAAGAATTCGAGATAACTCGCACCTTGAGAAACCCTATACGATCAACCAAACGCAAACCCTCATAGAGGGTCGTAGCTTCAGTGCATAGCGGGGAAAGGAAGAAAGGTCGGAACCCATACATTGCCACCAGTAGCCTACCATCAGAGTGTCGAATTGCAGCACCCAACCTAGACACTTCGGATCCTTCACGACCCGCAACATCAACAAACGAAGAAACTCATTCTTTCGAGACTTTCAGGCACGAGGTTATCGAATTTGGCGAAGGCAATAGAGCCACAAAGGCTTTGTTCAAAGTGGATAGATGTTGTCAATTTGATCCCTGAAATTCATAACCCATTTACACCTTTCGTTTAGTGACGAAATTAAATCGCTTGCTGTTTCCACCATTTGTTGCGGTCGCTCCAGATGATCCACACCACAACACAAGCCACATAAAAGTCATCCTCAACCAAAATGTTAGTCAAATGCAACCAACGATCCTGGACCAGGAGTTGTGTTGCCACACTCGTCCAATACATAGGTAACCTTAACCTTCAAATTGCTTTTGTCCTTTTTACATTAAAAAAGAGCATGATTCGTAGTTTCTGTCTGTATTACGCATGCAAGAAAAAATTCTGAAATTTTCACATGTCTTAGTTTGAGATATTTGATGTTGTGGGAAGGGACTTGTGAAATATTCATCGCCAAACAAAATGTTGAACCTTAGAAGATATCTTAGTCTCCCCCAAATCATATTCCATAACTTATTTCACCATTCTTTACATATATTTTTACTAGGGACGCCCCCAAATATTTGGTCATAAACATCATCATCTTGTAGCAATGATATTTTAATTAATGGAAGGATTAAAGTCATGACCTCTTAGTCAAAGACACATAACTTTATGCCGCTATCCTCGGTTTCGCAAAATAAATCTAACTTGCAACTTTAAGTTTTTTATTTTAATAAATTTAGGAGTGGTCTTTATTGCGTAAATCTAACCCCCCCACCCAAAAAAAAAAAAAAAGTTTTTGTTGGGGTGTGGATTATATCAAAACATTTAGAAATATAGGGATTGTAACAGTAAAAAGCAATAATACAAGGACCAATTAAAAAACATGTTTGAACCTAAATATTATATACTATATTGTTGTCCAAAAAATATATATATATATATATACTAGAAAAATTGTAACAAATGTCAATTTAGAATAAAATAATTAAAAATATAGCATGTTTTTTAAAATTTTGCGGATATGGGAATTTTTATCGTTGATATCTTATGGCTGATAGAAGTCTATCGCTGATCACCTCAACTTTTTATAAATTTTTGTCAGTGATAATAATCTATTACTGATAGAAGTCTATCAGTGATAGAAACATATTTTTTTTTGCCCATATTTGTAAAATATTTTAAAATTTACTAAATTTGTAATTAGTTTGGGCCTGATTGTTATTTGTGCAACCAATCCTATATACTATCTAATTACGTATCTTTTTAAATCACAAGTTGATCCGAACGAGTTTTTAGTGTTTAGTATATATATAGATTTTTCATTAATATAGACATTTGTGTTATTTTTTGAATTTTATACTCAAACGTTTAGAAGTTTCAATTTTCCTTTTTCTTTTGTGAATTAGATTTTGTTTATTCTAACTTTTATTATGTCCATAACCACGAAAATAGTAATCTATAAAATGAGATTGCTTTTATAAGCTACACCAATTGTTGATAGGATATACAAATTAACAACAAAAATGTAATTTTCATAAATTGAATTGTATACTAGTGAGTAAAGGCAATAATTTTTTTTAAAAAAACATCAACGATTGAGTAGCGTATTTTATTTGGTAAAGCATCAACACGCTAATGAAACGAAAGTATGACAAATTATAGTGAAATTATGAGATGGAATCAAGTATACATTAAGTTAATTAATTTTTTTTTTTTTTTTACTTTAACACAAGTCAAGTGGTCAAACTCTAATATCTTTCCGTCAAAGTGAGTATAACTCGATAATCGACATGTACTACCTAGTGATGGTCATCCTACATGTTGTTAAAAAACTCAGCAGTAATTAATATGTACTGCCTCCTTTAAGGTCGAATGTTCAATCCTTATTTCGTACTTAAAAACGAAAATTAAAAAAAAAAAAAAAAAAAAACTCATGGTTTGAAAGTTCAAATTCTCTAATCTAACATTCTCTAATCTGTTTGGCCCCCCAAGTGGGGTGGGCTATAAGAGCCCACCCCATGTTTGGAGCCCCAACTATATAAGTTGGGGCTGAGGTTATTATAACCCTCGGTTGCTATAGTGTTCACTGTATTTTTTTTTTTATTTTTTTTTTTCATCCAATTTACCGATTTTTTATCTTCCATTTCATCCCAAATTTTTCTCTCCACCGAGCCTCTTGTTGTCGATTATTTATGATTTTCTAAATAATATTTATTTTTTTAACTTTTAAAAAATTAATATGCAATATACATTTAACTATACAAATACAACAAAAAGTTGTAGAAAAAAAATAAACTAACATAAACACATATTTCAAACTCCATGTTAAAGAAAACTGTATTATTTATCTCTCCACCGAGCCTCTTGTTGTCGATTATTTGTGATTTCCTAAATAATATTTATTTTTTTAACTTTTAAAAAATTAATATGCAATATACATTTAACTATACAAATACAACAAAAAGTTGTAGAAAAAAAATAAACTAACATAAACACATATTTCAAACTCCATGTTAAAGAAAACTGTATTATTTATCTCTCCACCGAGCCTCTTGTTGTCGATTATTTGTGATTTCCTAAATAATATTTATTTTTTTAACTTTTAAAAAATTAATATGTAATATACATTTAACTATACAAATACAACAAAAAGTTGTAGAAAAAAAAAATAAACTAACATAAACACATATTTTAAACTTCATGTTAAAGAAAACTGTATTTTAAACACACATTAAACAACTCTGCACCCCAAACACAGACTTACTAAACCCAGACTATACAACTCTGCACCCTAAACACAGACTATTATAACTCACCAACTATAATAATTCATCCTGCGCCCCAAACGCCCCTTACAAGATTAAACAGATATTATACCTTTCAATAGGATGACGTGAATGTCAATGATCAACTGTTTTTAGAAGGAAAAAACTTAACATGTAATTTTATATGTATTTTCCATAAATTATTAAAGTAGTGAATGTTGTGACAAACTTGAACATAGTTCGAATTGACCGCAAAAACATTTTTTACCACTCAAATGTTCAAATTCCTACTTCACAAATTAAAATGAAAGAATATATATATATATATATATATATGAAGATTCAAATCTCTAACCTTAAGAAAATTAGTACCGATCAATTAATGTTAAGTTATGTTCATGTTGATATTTTTCTTAGTTTATTAATGATTATTGATGATAGAGTCTCAAGTTCCCCGTTTCGAGAAGTCAGGGTCGAGGTCGGGGAATTCCTGTTCGGGATCAGGTTTCGCGAAGAAAAAAAATCCTCCTTTTTTTTTTTGAATAAATAAATAAATATATTAGAATTGTGTATCATTTCTTGTAGTATTATTATTGTTTTATTTATTTAAAATTAATTATAAAAAAATATTTAACATTTTTATTATAAATTTAGTAAAAAAATTATTATATTTTGAAATTAATTAAAAAAAATTAAAAAATATATATATAAACTGACAGTAAATTATTATTTTTTAAAATAATATATAAAATATTACTATGTTATATAAATATAATATATTATATATTTTTTTTAAAACAAAATTAATAAAAACTATTCGGGGTGGGTTTGGGGCCGGGGACGGATCCCCATCCCCGCCCCGCCCCCGACCGGAGACCCAAATAAAATCTTCGATTTGACCTCGTACCCGATCAAACCAGGAATTCTCCGACTCCGCGAAATTTTTTGCCATCCCTACCCATTAGACCCAATCTAGTAAAGAAAAGACTTGATAATGCTCATAATGTGTTTTATGCAATTTATATAAGGAGACTACTTCTCACCTAATATATAATTGTAACCTAATATATAATTGTAAAATCACAGAACATCTCTCAATTTTTTTTATGTTAACAGAGAAGGGTAGAGCACGAAGGATTACTACCACTGAATTTAGATAAAAGCAGATGATGCAACTATAGAGACAACGTTTATGATGATTTGGAGGATTTGAGATTATTTGGAATCAAATACTTCACACTGGAAATCAGCATCAAACTCAAACTTAATCTAATCTTACCGATAGATGCATTTCTAGGTTAACGTCAAATCAAGAAGCTAACCTTGTTTTTTCATATGAAGTCGTTGTTTCGGAAGTCCGACGATGGAGGCGTCCTCCATGTGGGGGCACGGAAGTTAAATTGTGATGCTTCCTGGAGCGATTCCATCAACCAAGGTGCGATTGCATGGATTATTCGTGATTTCAAGGACGAGGTTGACTGTTGCGGGTTGTCATTCTCGTTAAAGGAGATGTGACTCATTCCTGTTCTTGAAGCTCAGGCCACGTGTGCGGGAATGGAAGCTACACCGAATTCCTACGAAAATAAAGTTTTGGTTGAGTCTGATTGTCTACATCTCATCCAACCTCATCAAAGAAGAAACTCACGATCTTACTGAAGATGTGCCTTTTTGGTGAGGAAATTCATTGATTGGCGCCGCCAATACCAAGTTTCAGTCGTTCGAGTCCATTCCTCAAAACCAAAATGGGGTTGCTCACGAGTCATACGTCGACTGAGGGGTCTTTTGGAAGGAAGGGGAGGGAGTCCTTTTATGTGGCTCTTCGAAATTCTGAAAAAATACCTCTTAAATACTTAATTTTTGTTTGTTTTATCTGTGTAAAAAGGAATAAACATCACTCTCTCAACATTCAAAAACTTATTAGACACTCTTTAAGATTTAGGAATCAACACACAAACTACTTCTAAAAGAAAAAAATATATACGAATAAACTAACTAAAACTATGAAAATATAAAATTATTATTTAAGAAAGAAGAAATATTCAAAATCGATGGATAAACTGACATGTAGCAGTAAAGCGAGACATAGTTCACCTGACATAGGTATGTCTTGACAAAGAGGTCTCTAGTTTGAATCCCCACCCAATGTATTAAAAAAAATGGCCACTTAGCCAAAGTGGGACCCACTTAACCTCACCAATCAAACTTTTTTCCCCTCAAATATCGTACAACCACGTGTCAAGATCTCCACAAAAAGATCCAACGGCAAGTGAGAGGTTTCAACTAACCCATCGGTCGACCTACCAACTCTCTCAAATTCTCAAATGCAAAACAACCAACTTTTTGTTTTTGTTTGTATATATATATATATATAGTTTTGACTTCTGGAGTATTGATATACAATGGAATCCCACCGGGAAAATGGCAGCCTTGGATGGGCGGAGGAGGAGTCCTCCTCCTTGTGCGGCGGCAGCGTGGCGGCGTATTGGAGCAGTGCAGCGGAGGGGCTCAAGGGGAGCCATTTGGAGGAGTTCAAGTGCATGGTGGCGGAATTTCGCCACCCTATCGTGCGGCTTGGCGGGGAAAGCCTCACGGTAGCGCAAGTCGCTGCCATCGCTGCCCGTGGCAACGATGTTGCGGTGGAGCTCTCCGAGACGGCTCGCCCCGCAGTGGAAGCGAGTAGTAGGTGGGTTGTTAAAAGCATGAGTATTGGAACTGATAGTTATGGTGTTACGACTGGCTTCGGTTCTACCTCGCATCGTAGGACTGATCAAGGAGAAACTCTTCAAAAAGAGTTGATTAGGTAAGTTTTTTTCTTTCTGTTATGGTTCAAAGCTAGCTAAACAGTAGATACATTAGTAACCATCAAATTTAAATGTTTGGAAAAATGCAAGAAAGTCATCAAATTAAATAAAATAAACATAAAATAAATTCTTATAGTTTAAAATAAGATTTAAATTGACTAGTTCTTAAAAATAATTTAAACTTTAAACAACATACAAAGTTGGTAGGAGTTGTTATTGATGATGTACAAATGCAACTACTAAACTAACCAAGTTTGATGAAGAATTTTGAACCATCTGCTAGAAGGTTATTAAAATCTTCGTACTTCATATTTGTTGTATTAAAAAAAAAATTAAGCACCAAAAATTGTAGCAGATGGTTCAAAATTCTTTTTTTAACGAATTAGAAAATGTTGAGTTGTCTAACTAAACAACCCACTTGTTTATTTGGTGGTTTAGGGTGAGCTTAGTTCAACCGACATACTACTCTATATAAACTAGTGACTAAGATGTCACAAAATTAAAATTTCAAACTCCACCCACGTTGTACATTTTTTTTTGAAACAGAATATTATTAAGCAAAAAACAAACTTGTTTATTTGTTTTCCTCTTAATTTGTGATATATTTTAATACTATTTTTTTTTGCAACGGTAGTTTAATTAATGCGGGGATTGAACCCATGACCTTTTGGTCACCAGCACAACCCTATGCCAATTGAGCTATGATACTTTGTTTTTACCCACTCAATGACGCAATAAGTTGTTAATAAGAGCATAGCTCAACTGACATATATTCTAATCCCCACCTTATATGTTGTCAAAAAAAAAAAAAAAATGACGCAATAAATTTATATTGTTTTCAAAAAATATATTTTTGTCAAATTTTAAAATAGAAGAAATAATAAAAAAAAAAAAATTAGTTAAAATTTTAAAGATTTTTTGAATGAATAAATATTAGTAAAAGAAATTTCAATCTGATCGAGATTAATCATGCACAACTTTATGTCAATTGAGTTATATTCGATTTGACAGCTAAACTAAATTGTTACAAGATGGACCTAACCTTTTTTTTTTCTCCATATTTGATATCTAATGTCATTTTCAACCAAAAATTGGTTGATAGCGTTATTTATTCCTATATTAACAATTTCTAGAGTTTACTCAAACTTGCATGATAACAATGTAATATGTCATTATTCTTTTGCTTTTGGTGTGTTACATTACAAATTTGGTCTCCAAAATTTTAGAGTTGTATTTAGTAGATAAACATTAAAAATGTCTAAGTCTCTACATTTTTTATGGTGTATCAAATAGGTTCATGAACTTTAATTATTTTGATTAATCAATTTTACGTGTGAACAGGTTCTTAAATGCGGGAATATTTGAGAAAGATCCAAATTCGTGCCACATATTGCCACAACCCGCCACAAGAGCCGCCATGCTTGTGAGAATCAACACACTTTTGCGAGGCTATTCTGGAATTAGATTTGAAATTTTGGAAGCCATAGCCAAATTACTCAACAATAACATAACCCCATGTCTCCCTCTAAGAGGCACCATCACAGCTTCTGGTGACCTAGTTCCTCTCTCATACATTGCTGGGCTTTTGATTGGAAGGCCCAACTCCAAGGCCATTGGGCCCAATGGTGAATCTCTTAGCCCAACTGAGGCCTTTCATCTTGCTGAAATTAGTGGTGGTTTCTTCCATTTGCAGCCCAAAGAGGGCCTTGCACTTGTCAATGGCACTGCAGTTGGTTCTGGCTTGGCTTCTATTGTTCTTTTCGATGCTAACTTTCTAGCTATTCTTTCTGTGATTCTGTCAGCAATTTTTGCTGAAGTTATGCAAGGAAAACCTGAGTTTACCGATCATTTGACTCATAAATTGAAATACCATCCTGGTCAGATTGAAGCAGCTGCAATTATGGAGCATATATTGGATGGAAGCTCTTATGTTAAAGCTACTAAAAAATTGCATGAATTTGACCCACTTCAAAAGCCTAAACAAGATCGATATGCTCTTAGAACCTCCCCTCAATGGCTTGGTCCTCAAATTGAAGTCATCAGATACTCTACGAAAATGATTGAACGTGAGATTAACTCAGTTAATGACAACCCATTGATTGATGTGTCGAGAAACAAGGCTTTGCATGGAGGGAACTTCCAAGGCACTCCTATTGGTGTCTCTATGGACAATACTCGTTTAGCCATTGCTTCAATTGGAAAACTCATGTTCGCACAATTCTCAGAACTTGTCAATGACTTTTACAATAATGGGTTGCCTTCAAATCTCTCTGCTAGTAGAAATCCGAGTTTGGATTATGGGTTCAAAGGTGCTGAGATTGCAATGGCTTCGTATTGCTCTGAGCTTCAATACTTGGCAAATCCAGTAACCAACCATGTCCAAAGCGCCGAGCAACATAACCAAGACGTAAACTCATTGGGCTTGATCTCGTCAAGAAAGACGGCAGAGGCTGTTGAGATATTAAAGCTTATGTCTACTACTTACTTGGTGGCATTGTGTCAGGCTATTGATTTAAGACACATGGAGGAGAATTTGAAGAAAACGGTAAAGAACATTGTCAGCCAAGTGGCAAAGAAGATCCTTGTGTTGCACTTCAATGGCAATCTCCATCCAACTAGATACAGTGAAAAGGACTTGCTTCAAGTCGTGGATCGAGAACACGTTTTTGCCTACATTGACGATCCTTGCGGTGCTTCGTATCCATTGATGCAAAAGTTGAGACAAGTGTTAGTGGATCATGCCCTAAAAAATGGTGAAAAAGAAAACAACCCAAGTGCTTCCATGTTCCAAAAGATCACCCCTTTTGAAGAGGAATTAAAATCCATTTTGCCTAAAGAAGTGGAAAATGCAAGAGTAGAATTGGAAAAGGGAAACCCTACAATTGAAAACCAAGTTAAAGAATGCAGATCATATCCATTGTACAAGTTTATCAGAGAAACGTTGGAGACACGATTGTTGACTGGCGAGAAGGATATATCACCGGAAGAAGAATTCAATAAGGTTTTTTCAGCCATTTCTTCGAGAAAATTGATAGATCCAATGCTTGAATGTTTGAAAAATTGGAATGGTGCTCCACTTCCTCTCCGTTAGAATGTTTTATTTTCATTAACACCCCTTTCATAGTGACAAAATTACCTTTTAACACCCATTTTTGTGATGTATACATTCAAATTTTCTTTGTACCGTATAATGTATTAATGTATTAGTATGTAAGTCTTGAATATTTATGACATGATTTGTTCTACAAATTATTTTTTATTATTGGCTTGACTAAAACTAAAAGTACAATAAATATATGATTAAAATTTTAAAAAAAAAATATCATGATCGCGGGTAAGTACAATAACAAAATTTACGATTAAATTTTTTTAAAAAAAATATCATGATCGGAGGTGAGTACAGTAACAAAATTTTGTTAAGTTAAACAATTCAACTACTAAGATATACATCATCAACTAAAAAGTAAGTAAAGTGTTTGAAATATTTGTTCAACTAAAAAAAAATAATAAAGATTTTAAATTTGACACTTAATAATACTTCTTCTTTATGTTAATATATATATATATATATTTTCAAGAGTGGGGATTTGTGTCATTAATGTTGAGCACACCTCTTCTGAACTAAAAAAAAAAAAAAAAAAAAAAAAAAAAAAAAAAAAAAAAAAAAAAAAAAAAAAAAAAAAAAAAAAAATCCCTTCGATGAAATATCATATTTTGGGGGCAAAATGTAATTTAATAAAAAGTATAGGCTGTCGGCAGGATTTTTTTTTTTTTTTAATTGTCTAAAAGTGTAAAATTTAATATTTAAAATTATTAAATATTAAACTTAAATGCATTTTATTTTTTAAGTTATGTTTAGGTTAAAAAATATTTTGATTCCTGATTTTCACGGAAAAAAATTATTTAGCCTATGTAATTTTAAATATGTATAATTTAATTCACGTGCATTAAATTTAACAATTTAGTCGAATGTACTCTAAAATTTAAATTTAATTAATTTATACTGTAAATTTTTATATCAAAATTAATTGTCAATTTTTATTATCTAAAAATTTAATTTTTTTTTAAAGATATTTAATTAATGCAAAGTAAGAAATTGAAGATCAAACTTTTTTTTTTTGAAGAGGTATATATTACTAAAAGCAAGCAGGGGCCCCACAGCCCGAGGACAAGGCACACAAGAACACGAAAAGGATATCCGAGAGATTACATCAAGAAAACAAGTCCCAAGGAGGAACACTAATAGATACCGGTCCCGTTGGCACCCTAAGCCAAGAGGCACACCTATGAGCCACATCAGCCTGGACACTAATAAGCACAGCCTGAGCGGACCGAGGACTAACACAATGAACACGATAGTTACGCTCTCGTCAGATATGGTAGATAGCAGCACACCAAGCAAGCGTCCAGACATGCCGCCTACGAGAGACGCCACGACCCATGCAACAAATCCAGGACAACTCATTAGGCCAATCAGCTACACGATGAGAGGAGCGCCCCTACCGAAGAAGCCCCGTCCACATCTGCTTACTAAAAGGACATTCGAAGAAAAGATGGTCCCTCGTCTCCAAGGCATCATCGCACAAAACACACCCTGCTAGAACCAAGGAGTCCCAGGCATGGAGCCGGACCCTAGTATATAATCGGTCCCGGACCGCCAACCACGCAATAAAGGAGTGGCGAGGGATGTTACCTTCGAACCATAACATATTCGCCCACCTCACCGCATCCCGACGAGGCCGAAGAGTCTCCCAGGCACTCGCCACTGAGAAGACGTCAGACCTACCAGGGTCCCAAATAGCTCGATCAGGCTGCTCCATATTGGGGACAACTGCAAGAACCAGGGGAAGCAATTCTTCCATTTCCCAAGTCATACAAAGCCACTGCCAAGAACCATCCGGGAGGAGGAAATCAGACACAAGAGCAGAATTAGTGCTCCCCACAACATTAGCCAGCTCCTCCTCAAACCGTAAAGCAATAGGGCCCCCTGGTAGCCAAGAGTCCTCCCAAACATGACAACGGCGACCATCCCCGATGACCATCCGAACAAGAGGACGAAACTGCTCCCGGAGATGGAAGATGGCCCGAGTAGACCAACTAGCTGACACTCGAACAGACCAAAGAGAGCATCCAATTGACATAAATTAAATTGTTATAAAATTTAAAATACATAGAGTAAATTGTAGTATAATTAAAAATATATAGACTAAATTGTTACAAAAATTATCATTTTTTTTACTTATTTACGTAATATTATCATTTATTTTCAACTAATCAATTAAAAATTAAAGATTTAAAATAATAATGATAGAAATAAATAAATTAAAACTGAGTTATAAATAAACTTCAAACAATATTTATAACTTTATATCTAATTATCTCACTTAAAATATTTTAAAATAAACTTAAACAAAATAAACTAATGCTTTCAATATCAATCATCATATTGTTGGTTGATTTTTTTTTTTACCAAATATTAAATTTTTTAAAAAAGTATATATATATATATATATATATATATATATATATATGCTTTCTAATGATGTTCATTCGAATTCATAAGAAATCGGTGATTTTATGAAGAAAAAAGAAGAAAAATTAAGAATAAATTAACATACTTAAGAAAAAAAAATAAACAACAATTTTAAAATAATAAATTAAACTCACTATTTTCATATGTTAGCCGTTGTTTCGTATAGGTAATTATGAAAATTATTTCTCACGTTGTTATTATAAACTATCAAATTTAATGGATTGGCCAAATAGAAAATAGTTCAATTGGCACCAGATTGTTTGATTGACTAAGAAATTATGAGTTAAATTCTCGCATCCTTTTGTTGGCATTAATTAAAATACTTACTGTAAAAAAAATTCAACCAACTAATATAATGAATTTAAATTTATTTTCAAATATTTTAATTGAGATGAGATATAAAGTTTTAAACCTGGTTTAGAATTTAGTTTTTGATTTATTTTAAGAGAGAAAAAAAAAATGAAAAAAAAATGAGCAAAAAACAGAAAAGGTTAAAAACATTAAAATAAATTTTGAAAATAACACGTGGCGTCGTATGATTGGAGTTATATGATTCACCTACCATATTCCAGAGTAACCGTCTTGCGCTTACAATAATAATAAGACAAAAAAAATAATAATTGGGAGATTGTTTAAAAAACAATCCCTCCCTCCTAAAAAAAACCCATTTTTTGCCCTTTTCTTCTCAAATTCTTCAGCTTCCAAATCTACCTCCAATGGCGTACGAGAAGATCCTTCTGGGAGTGGGTAATCCCCTCCTGGACATCTCCGCCGTCGTCGACGATGATTTCTTGCAAAAGTAAGCTCCCTTCCATCCATCTCTCTCGTGTTCTGTTTTTTGTTTTGCTCCAATGCTCCACAAAAACGAGGGAATGAGACGTTTTAAGATTAGATCTACGCATTTCCGGAGGAGGGTAATAGAAATGATTTCAAGATCTAGATGCTGTTTGGTTCTCTGTTCCTTTAGCTGTTTTGTGTTTTGTGGGAAAATGCACTTGTTTGGTGTGTGATTTTGATGAATGTTTACATTGGTTTTGTTTCGTTATTACTAAGAAGCTCGTATCCGAGCATAGCTTAGACCCGTTTGATAACCATTTGAATTTGAGTTTTGAAAATTAAGCTTATAAATACTACTTTCATTTGTGGTTTGTTTGTCTTGTTATCTGTTTTCAAAATCAAAGGCAAGCTTTGGAAACTAAAATAGTAGTTTTTTTAAAATTTGTTTTTGTTTTTGGGATTTGGCTAAGAATTCAAATGTTTACTTAAAAAACAATGGTAAAGAAGGTTGAGAAAACAAACACAATTTTTAAAAAGCAAAACTCAAATGGTTATCAAAATTACCGTAGTGGATAAAACACCAGTTACCATTCCAAAAGTTTTATGGTTCGACTCTCACCCCCACAATTGTGGAACTCGAAAAAAAAAAAGGTTATATTACTAACGTGTACAGCTTAATTGATGTCTTGTTGGCAGATATGATATCAAGTTAAACGATGCTGTTATTTCCGAGGAGAAACACTTGCCCATGTGAGTTTCTTTCTTACTCTTTTCATCTACAATCATGGTATTATATTTCCCCCCTAAAGATTTGGGAGGAAGTATTTTTGGTTGAATGGTTTTACGTATTTTGCATATTTTTCTTAGCAAACAGGCAAATGAATTTGTAATTTGTATTGCGTAGTTCATAATGAATTTGTTTTCAATGGTGAGCTTATTTCTTTGATTAGTAGGGGTGTTAGTCGATTGCTTCATATCATTGCATTCTTTACTTTGTTTCTTGCTTAAATGCTAACGTTACTCTCTACAACTTTCCATGATGAATTTGTAAAGCTATGAGGAACTGGCTGCTAAAGACAATGTGGAATATATCGCTGGAGGTATTTTGAAAATTTTCAAGTGCTTTTAAATATTTACCTCTTCTTACTTGATCAGTTGTGTAACATGAGGACTTATGTTTTCTATGTTACCTGAAGGCGCCACTCAAAATTCCATTAAAGTTGCTCAGGTTGGTAGCAGCCTTATAAGCTCAATTTTTACCCTGAATGCAGTTTTATGAAATAAAGTTTCATTTCTCCAATGCTCCCCCTTTTTGTTATTATGATCTCAATACCCTTCACAATCAATGGAAGTGTTTTTTGTAACTTTGCTCGATTGAGAGCTCTATTGTATACTTTCATTTGATCAATGAAATAGTTACTGTTTCCTTTCCAAAAAAAAAAAAATTCTCCTATGATCCAATTTATATATATTTTTTTTCTTTATTTACAGTGGATTCTTCAAATTCCTGGTGCTACTAGTTATATTGGTTCCATTGGAAAGGACAAATTTGGAGAGGAGATGAAGAAAAACTCAAAGCATGCTGGTGTGAATGTAAGTCTGGGAACGTTTTTCAACTTCACAGTGCTTTCAATTTCAAATTATCTACTACAAAAATCTATGATTATATCAAATCAAATGTATATTCAGGTACATTATTATGAGGATGAAACTACTCCCACCGGTACATGTGCTGTCTGTATTGTAGGTGGTGAGAGGTAGATACTATCTATTTACATCTTGCTTAATGTTTCATCTGATGCTCAATCTCCTTAAAGTGATTCTATTTAATTTCCACACATGTATTTTATATTCATACCATGCACGCACAGTCTTTTCATATTCAAAAAAATGTTTTACATGAGTTGGCTTTTGGAAACATTGTAGTAAATTGCCTGAAACTGATATGAAATGTTGGGAGGAGCTGAGATTAGGACATGTTTGGGACTGATTTTGAAATGGTTAAAATCACTTTTACCATGTTCAAAATAACTCCAAAACATGCCTTTAATAATTTAAAATCAATTTGATGGCGTCTAAATTGCGTTAAAAAAGTGTAAAACCTCACTGTTTGTGTATCTGCTGTGGAAAAAGTCCTCCATATCTCATACCAAGTCAAGTTTAACTTAAATCGACAAATTTGCAGGTCACTTGTTGCTAACTTGTCAGCAGCAAACTGTTACAAAACTGAGCACTTGAAGCGACCTGAAAACTGGGCACTAGGTACTCATTTCTCCACACTTCTATATATACATTTTATTTATGTATTTGTATATTTAGAGGCCATATGCCACAACATGCCTGACCTCAATGCAAATTCATCTTTAAACAGTGGAGCAGGCAAAATACTTCTATATTGCTGGATTTTTCTTGATGGTGTCGCCCGAGTCCATTCAACTTGTTGCTGCTCATGCCGCTGCAACCAACAAGGTGACATTTCCACACTGATGTGATAAAAAAATATTAATCCTTTGAATTCTAGTTTTAGCACTTCAGAAAAATTAACATGCTTCTGCCTGCAGGTCTTCGGCATGAATCTTTCTTCTCCTTTCATTTGTGAAACCTTCAGAGATGCACAAGAGAAAGCTCTACCGTAAGTCTTGTGCACTAATCTCTACCATCTTTAAGGCAATAGATGTAGACCTTCATTTCTAATGGCATTAGCTTCCTTGGTCACGATTGATGTTATGAACTATTGGCTTGATTTTCAATACAGGTACGTGGATTATATTTTTGGGAATGAGACAGAAGCCAGAACCTTCTCAAAAGTTCATGAATGGAAGGTACTTTTCACGAAGGTTCTTAATCCAAAAACTGAACTGAAGCTCTCTCACAGATTACTAACTTTAGATGTCTTTTCTGATTAGACTGACAATGTCGAGGAGATTGCCATAAAGATTTCCCAGTGGCCGAAGGCATCAGGAACACGCAAGAGGATCACCGTTATCACTCAAGGTGCTGATCCTGTGGTGGTTGCCGAAGATGGGAAGGCAAGACTGTTCCCTGTTATTTTGTTACCCGAGGAGAAGTTGGTTGACACCAATGGGGCAGGTAATATGGTCTTACTCTTTCAAACAAGTTAGGTGTCAAATGCATGGAAATAATGGTTCATGGGTTGATCTAGTGGTCAATAAGAACCTTGAGAATAAGGATAAAGGATTTAGAGGGAATGAGTTCAAACCATGGTGGCCACCTACCTAAGATTTAATTGTTGGAAAAAATGCACGAGATATAAATAACGCGGAATAACAACAATATTATATCTCACGTTCCCACTTCACAGGTTAGAACCAAATAAGCTATCGATCACAAAATACAATAATAAATAGAAGGAAAAAGAGAATGACACCGAAAGTTATACTGGTTCGCCCCGATCTCGGGACTACGTCCTGTCTTCTGCAACTGCAAGTTCAACTATAATGGAGATTACAAGAAGCCTCAACTCGGCGCTACAAACTACCCTCAATAGCTCAACAATAACTATTGACTTCCAAGTATCACAACCCGATAGCTTGGGATCAACAACGCTCAACCTCAAAGGAGAAAAATGCTCGTTTCTATCTCTCACAAGCTTACTGTAAAAGAAATAAAATTAGAGAGGGGAAAACAAAGAGACTACCCACAATTTCCTTCTTCTCCCTTTAGTTGGAATTGAGCACCACGTCTGCACACTCTCTAGGAAATGATAAAATCTCCTACTGAGATTTTATAATTCCTTTCTTTTGTTTAGTTTAGAAATGAAGTACCATTTCCATCTTTCATTTCTGCGTTTTTATAGAAAACACTCACTGCCATTAACCTCACTATTTGGCCAATCAAAAAGAAAATCTTCAATATTATAATCCACCCACATTTAAGCCAATTAGATTAATTGCTTAATGATGTTGATTTGGGCCATACAAATATTTGGGCTTCACATCATCCTAACATTAATATCTTACGAGTTTCCTTAGCAACCAAATGTAGTAGGGTCAGACCTGATTGTATTGTGAGATTAGTGAGGCCGCTTGGACACCCATGGATATAAAAAAAAAAAAAAAGTCTTTTTATAGGTACTTGTGGAAATACTTTTGCATCCCTCATTTATCTTATGAAGGTTGTAAGTAAACCTTGGACGATGGACAATAAATTTTTCTTATACTTTCCATTCAATATTGAAGCTGGCTTATTTCCTTTGAGCTAATTTGTTTATAGCTTATTAAATAATGACAATGAAGCACTATGCTTTCATTACATAATAAGATAGTTCATCACTCATCTTGCCTTTATATTTGCGATTGTCCCTATGACAGGAGATGCATTTGTTGGAGGATTTTTATCTCAACTGGTTCAAGAGAAGCCCATTGAAGACTGTGTGAAAGCTGGTTGCTATGCATCTAATGTGATCGTCCAGAGGTCAGGCTGCACGTACCCTGAAAAACCCGATTTCAATTAGACAATTTCGGGCGCGGTGTGAGTATCACTCCCTTCCCTTTCATGGTAGTGTAGCAACAATTTTTCACCTGAACCTATCTGGTGTACTTGATTATGAAAAACCTCCATATATTCATCCTAGTGTTGGGAGTAGATTTTTTTTTAAGTTTGTCTTCTCCACAACATGGGTGATAATTTAAAGATCTCCTGTTTAATCTAGAACCATGGTTCAACTTCAGTACTAAAGATGCACAGGTTAACAATTTAGTCATTTACATGTTAAGCTCTCGCTGTATTTTCGTAGTAAATACGAAGATTTCTACGAAAATACCGTGAGAGCTTTACATGTACATGTATATAGGTTTAGAAAGAATCAAAATGTGTGAAGGTGAGGGAATATTGTTGTTCAACATAATTTTTAGAGTCTAGCATTGAAGAATCAATGCCTATTTTGTTAAGAGAATTGCATCTTTAGTAACTTCAAACTCTTGATCCTCTCATGACAAAATCTTGATCCTGTTTTTGAAACGACTTTTTGACTTGCAGTCTTTGCCTATTCATAGATGTTATTACATGCAACCTAGTGACATTTTTTTTTTTAATTTTTTTTTAATTTTTTTTTTTTTTTTGAGAAACTCTTTAACTTTGAAAAGTTTCACATAAATACGATCAAAAAAGTTTCATAAATACTAATAAACTATGAAAAACGTTTCAAAAATGCCTTCACAGTTAATAACATACACAAAATTCTAATATGAACGGTTAAATTCTAATTTGTATGTGACATGGAAAAAAGGAAAATGTAGATGTGTGTGGGGTGTTAAAAATCATATTTCATCAATTCAAAAGGAAATCAAAACAGTGGAGAATGGATGATCAAATGTCTACGTTTTCATAATTTTTTAACACCTCAAACGTAGAATTTAGTGTGTGGTTAACATTGAGGGCATTTTTAGAATGAATCAAATGTCTACGTTTTTTATAATTTTTTAACACTTCAAACGTCCACATTTTCATTATAAGTTAGAATTTAACTCTCCACATCAGAATTTGGTGTGTGGTTAACGTTGAGGGCATTTTTGAAACGTTTTTATAGTTCAAGAGTATTTTTGAAACATTTTTCATAGTTCAGCAGTATTTTTAATTAAATATAAAAATCTTTTATATTTATTTCCAAATTTGATTTCAACTTCTTTAAATTCACAACTAATTTCAAATCACAAACTATTGCTCTTCAAAGCTATAAATTAAATCCATCTCAAATTTTATTTTCTTATTAACCCCAATTTTCTCTTTTTATTTTTGTTATTATTTTTACAAAAAATAAAATTGAGCTAAGCCAAATACGACATCTTTCACGCACGCAATGTGAATTTTAGTTGATGAGTTAACTCAATTAGAAAACTCAATTTAGAGTAAAATAATTAAAAATATAGTAATTTTTTAAAAAAATTTATAAATATGACAAATTTTATAACTGTACGTTAGTGTGATAGTACTAGCAGATCTATCACTAATAGCTACAACTACGAATATACCTTTGTTTTTTGTTTTAATAAAATTTTGTCTGTGACTATCAATGATCATAGTCTATCCATGGCAATCATTTTCTCAATGGATATTAGTTATAGTCTCTTTTTCGTCATATTTGCATATATTTTCCCATATTTGCCATTATTTTAGGCCTATCAACTCTAAATAAAATATAACATAGTAAGAGGAAGCATATGTAACATAACAAATTAATTTTGAACCAACTTCATCTAATAAAATAACAATTTCCAAAAAAAATACATATTTGATTAACTGAGGATAACTCTAACATAAAACATAAAGATGTGCTTGAGATTCAAATCTCACCCCAAATTTAACTAAAAAAAAACATAAAAGACTAAGGACACATTAGCTAAATCCTAATAATCCTAAACTAATTAAGAATGACATTTGAGTGTTTAGACATTGGATGGTCCTTGGAAGGTGAGTTGAACAATGTTGTTAGGTTCTTTCTTTGAATTTTGATCACTACTTTTGGAACCCATCACTGAATAATATGCATATAAAATCAGTTGGAGAAGACCTGAAATTGCACCAACACCATTGCTAATCTGGAAACAATCTTGGTATTAGGTCAAATTATAAAAAAAAAAACTTGAAACTCAAGAATTTGTATTAGGAGTAGCAGCAGAGAGAATACACAGTACACATACCAGCATATAGATATCAAATTTGATTAGGGCATAAGCTGTCCAGATGCAACCATTCAGAAAGTTCGCCAATGATAGATAAAATGGCATATACTCCACGCTCTTTGTCGTTATCACTTTTTTCTGTTCAAAAAACAACAATAATATGTTATACTTGGCTGCTAGTTGGACTAGTCCAACTCTGTCGGCTGTCGGCCAACACCTGACTCAGTTAATGGTTTAGGGTTTTTGTCGGCTGTCGGCCAACACCTGACTCAGTTATGGCTTAGGGTTTTTGTCGGACACCTGACTCAGTTATGGCTTAGGGTTTTTGTCGGACACCTGACTCAGTTATGGCTTAGGGTTTCTGTCGGACACCTGACTCAGTTATGGCTTAGGGTTTCTGTCGGACACCTGACTCAGTTATGGCTTAGGGTTTCTGTCGGACACCTGACTCAGTTATGGCTTAGGGTTTCTGTCGGACACCTGACTCAGTTATGGCTTAGGGTTTCTGTCGGCTGTCGGCCAACACCTGACTCAGTTATGGCTTAGGGTTTCTGTCGGACACCTGACTCAGTTATGGCTTAGGGTTTCTGTCGGACACCTGACTCAGTTATGGCTTAGGGTTTCTGTCGGCTGTCGGCCAACACCTGACTCAGTTATGGCTTAGGGTTTCTGTCGGCTGTCGGCCAACACCTGACTCAGTTATGGCTTAGGGTTTCTGTCGGCTGTCGGCCAACACCTGACTCAGTTATGGCTTAGGGTTTCTGTCGGCTGTCGGCCAACACCTGACTCAGTTATGGCTTAGGGTTTAAACCGCACCTGACTCAATTATGGTTTAGGGTTTATTATCATACATTTAAAGAACATAACCTCTTAAACCGTAAACCGTGATTCCTAAATACTAAAATCCTAAACCTTTGATACGTGGCTCAATCATCAGGGACCAAACTAGCAGGTAAGTATTACTCGTAAATTTAATTGAAATTTGACTTACCATGATGGTTAGAGGAGAAATATACATCATGATGTTGAAGATGTCACATATGATTCCAACCATCAGCGATCTATTTTTGGTTCCATGCAAAACCAACATGGTTATGAGAACAATGATGGCCACAAATATGACTTCAATCAACGCACAAACACCCACTTTCTTCTGAAATAACAACAAAAAAAAAAAAAAAATCCCATGTGAGAATATTTTTAAAATATTTGAATATAATTTTCTCAACAAATTAAAAAAAAAAACTTACCCTTCCTTTATTGTCAGCGAAGAAGACAAAAATTGCCAAATAAACGAGTTCGATAACAAGACCAATGCCGTTAATGGTGACGACCAAAGTACTGTCAGGATGAACAAAGGGCATTCCATAGAAGATCCAGAATATGCAATTCAAAACTGTTGCAATATAAGGATCTGGCTTGAACTCCTCCACCTTCTTGTTCTTTATGATCTTATAAAATGTAGGTCTGCATTATTGCATTAACATATATATACATATAAGTACTATTTTGAAAATATTAAAAAGAATATTGAAGAATGAAAAATAAGTATAAGGAAAGAAAGCTTACACCGGAGAGAAAAAGAGGCCGAAAGAGATGACATTACCGACAATCCCGACGATATTCCGAGCAGCGGTGGCGCTCATCACCATCTTTACTTTAATTTATGTGTTTGACTGAAACTCACAAAACCTATTGTATTGCTTAAGATAATTTGGATTGGATATTAAGCTATTAAGCTTTCTTTATATAGTCTTAATTATCGGTTAAGTTGGATTTATCTTATGCCTTTTCTTTTTTCTTAGATTTTTTTTTTTTAATTCAACATTGAATTAAGGAGATTCGAATCTTAGATCTCGTGATCAAGGACACATTAAACTATATTGACTTAATTTGGACTGATTTACTCAATTTTTGCCATTTGATATATATGAATTTAAGCTTATCTTCTCAAATTTGTTCTCTCACTTTATCTAAAATTCAATTCAAAATTTTCAGATAAATGTATTTTTTTTTTCGAATTTAGGAGTATCTTTTACCTTTTGTTATCTGATTTTATCTAATACTAGGAATTAAATTCGAAAATTTCAGATTTATATATATATATATATATATATATATATATATATATATATATATTTTTTTTTTTTTTTTTCTTAATCTTAAACAATATATATATATATCGAATTTAGAGTTATCTTTTCAAATTTGTTATTTGATTTTATCTTTTACCAGAAATTTAATTCAACATTTTTCAGATTTATATATATATTTTTTTTTAATCTTAAACAATAATTTATATATATATATATATCGAATTTAGAGTTATCTTTTCAAATTTGTTATTTGATTTTATCTTTTACCAGAAATTCAATTCAACATTTTTCAGATTTATATATATATTTTTTATTCTTTTTTTGAAAAAAAAAATATATATATATATATATATATATTCTTAAACATAAATGTATATATTTTTTTCTTTCGAATCAATTTAGGGTTATCTTTTCAATTTTATTGTTTGATTTTATCTTATACCAGAAATTCAATTTATTTATTTTTTAAAATTTATACATATTTTTTGAATTCTTAAACATAAATGTATCTTCTTGATGCTTAAAATCTTTCAAATAATTTAGGACTTGTTTGGTAGGCAATTCCTATCTTGTTTTATATTTTCATATTCACAAAGTCAACATTATATTTGGTATTCTGTTTTTGAACTCAAAACTATTAACGGTTTTTCAATTCTGTGATCCGAAAAATGTAAATTCTGAATTTTTTTTTTTTTTTTATTTATTTATTTATTATTTTTTTTTTTTTAGTGTATACAAATTTTGAATTTGAAATTTTAAAAGGTTGAATTATAAACACTTAAATAAATATAATATAGTCTGGAATGGTTAAATCTTTATTTTTCATGATCCAAAAAATGTAAATTCTGAAAACTTAAATAAATATAATATAGTGAGGAATGGTTAAATCTCTATTTTCCGTCCTCAAAAAAAAAAAAAAAAAAAAAAAAAATCTATTTTTCATAATCGGTGAAAATGAGGAGACTAATTTTTTTTTATTATTTTTTTTTGGTGTTAGGGTGGAGATTGAACCTAAGACCTCATGGTCACTGGATACATCATGTCTCAACTATGCTCTTATTGGCGAAGAGACTAAACTTACTACTATTTTCTCAAGATTCAACTCAATTAATCCCACCCATAGGAGAGCCTGCCCAATAGAATAATAACAAACCCAAACTGAATAATTAAACACTCCAAAACATAAAACGGGAAATACAACAATATAAGTATAACAGAAGTATTGGGATGCCTTGAATCTGACTCTCTAGTTCGGTACGGGGTCTCGCTTGGGTTTAGGGCTTAGCCCTTGTGTATTAGGTCATTAGAAGGTACCATATATAAACTTTGTAATGATTTTTAGCCGCCCCTAGTTTGTCATTTTGTAATTCTCTCTTATTTGTAATAATATTGTTCTCTCCCTCCCGTGGACATAGCTAACACGACATTAGTAAACCACACGTAAATCTGTGTCGATTTCTTTTGCGCTTATTTGTTCTTTGTTATTCGATTTATCGTAACAAGAAACAATACTAGTGAGCTATCTTAATAATAGTAATTTACCACGTTGTGCTTTTGAGTTCTACGGGTAAATGGATGGATTTTTCCAAATGTTTTTGCACATTTTTCTCTATTTTTTTTTCTTCAAAGTGTATGTTATTGTTTCCTTAATATATAAGGAATTCGAACCTCATACTTCATGGTCGAAGACATATCTTTATGCAATTGAGCTATCTTCGATTTGGCTCGTACTTGAAGTTGTAATCTTTGTTTATGATTCTATTTTTAATAACGATATTTGTTGTCATATTACATTAAGTCATACTTGAATCCATTTTTAAACAGTTCAGAAGTTGAATTTTAACCCTAATTTTTGGCATGTTTGTTATTCATAGGAGTAGATTGTGAAAAAGTACGGTGAAGTTGAAGTTGAAGCTTTTGTACGCTACTTGTGAGATAACTACAAAAATATTTTTTAGTTCAATAATATGAAGTTTCCCCAAAATTATCACCATTTACTTCACAAACATGTTTGCTGATATATTTTATTTAATTCTAAATAAATCAAAGTCAATCCAACTTGATTTCTAAATTGTTTAGAAATCATAGTCTGCGTGGGTGAAAGTGTTCACTCCTAAAAACACATTGTTGATATCGAGGGATATTTTTTAACATGTTTTGTTTTTTCAATTTGAATATCTTATTGACATATACCACATGGACCATTTGTTAACTCAATTTTAAGGATAGAATATAACCTATTGGATTAAGCTTTGATGGTATAATAATACGACTGTAATCAATCTTCACTCCCTTCTCTAGATCTAGCCAACCAAACTCCTTTTTAGTGGAAGGGAAGCGTTGGCAGTTGTCGCATCTGGAGGGCTAGCCTAGTGTGCGATTATTTATCACATGAGCGGAACCTGCGTCTTCATGGCTCTGATCCTAGCTATCATTAGATTTTATTTCATGGTATCCAGTTTGACATGTATTATCCGCGGTGCTTGTCTTGGTTGGGGTCATGTCGCCTCCATCGTTCCGAACTTATTTCTTGTTTGGTTGTTTTTTTGTGACTTGATCTCGAGCTGTGAGCTCCGATCCTTTTACTCTAGTGGAAAAAAAATGCACACAAAACCATGATCAAATATTGGTTACATATTTTCACTTTTCAAATCACAACACATTCCTCATCATAACATTTCCTTTTGCTCATCAATTCAACTTCCAAAGATGGGGAAGTTTCTATGATTTCTATAAGAACCTATACATTGAAGAGTTGTAACAAAAATATACTCCTTACAAGGCAAATAGAGTTTTGGACAATTGGCAAATCCAAACATTTCCTCAGCAGAATCAAGTAGTATCTTAAACATAGGATGCTTTAGCAGTGCAATCTCAATAACATATCTCTTGCACTCTTCACCCACATACACTACAAAATGGCCCTTTGGGACATCTTCAGGAATCGCTTTTGCTTCATCTAAACTCGACATCACACCCCAACTGCAAGAACTACTGCACCACCACATTGCATACTGTTTCATAGATTTTCCTTTCATCGCGGTTTCGAATTTCGATCGCGATTGATCCGTCCGTCAACCGTAGGGGATATCTCCTATATATAGAGAGATGTTTGCACATGCATTTAAATAGTTAAAGGATAAGAGAGAGGGATAGCTTTGGTTTGACTGCTATGTTTAATGTGGATAACGTTGTTGTTTTTTTGTTTGTCTAATATCAATGTGTTTCCAAGTAGTAGTAAGAGAGCAAAGTTTGAAGGTTATGTCCCACATTGTGATAGCAAAAGGAAGTAGGAATGGGACAGAGTTGGTTGGGTAGTTTTTTTTTTCTTCTTTTTGTGTATATTTGTAGTGCAATTTGCAGACTCTGTCTTTTGGATAACTTAAATTACTCTCTCTCACACACGGATGATGAACTTTAATTGGCTCATTTTTCAAGACAATCATTATTAGCAATTATTTGACTTTTTAATTATAAATTGTAGTTAACTACCATGAGTCCAAGGAGTGATTATTAGGATCTATAAAAGAAAATGTAAAGAGTTGAGATAAATGAGGTTGAATCACAATGTCTATCTACTTAGGAATTGAAATCTTACGACTCATGAGGGGTGACCCTATATATCTTGTGGTTGCGTGTTTGAATCTTCGAATGAGTTTAATAAGGAAAAAAGTCTTGATGTCTCAAAAATATGGACCTTGGGATTAGAGATGTCCATGGCGGGGCGGGTAATGTCTTCTCCGCCCCCACCCTCGTCCCCCATTTCATTATCTATTCCTGCAAAATTTACTGTTTAATTTCGTAGGGATGGAACGAGTATTCCCCACGAGTAATTTTTTCCGCGACTTTTTAATTTATTCTTATTCATTTTTTTAAGTTTTGTTATTTGTTAAGTTGATTAATATTATATATATTTAATTCAATAAACTTTATTTATAAGATGTGTGTTTTTTTGGAACTCTATTGGTAAGATGTTTATTTTTTTAGACCAAAAAGGGGGTGTGTAGTTAATTTTTTTTGTCAATAGTATATATATAAAAGTATACGGGGCGCGGGACGGGTAAACGGGGCGGGTATGCTATTACCCGTCCCCGCCCTGTTTAGCTAACAAGGCAAAAAAAAATTCTCCGCTCCCTGCCCTGTTCCCCGTCCCATTCGGGACGGGGCAAATAGACATCTCTACTTGGGATATGATTGAAATATTACAAAGATTTCTTGACAATCAAATGTATAGCAAATCGTTAGTTTGACGATTATCTTGTGAGGTTAGTGAAAAGGTGTACGCAAGCTGATCTGAATTGTAGTTGAATTGGTTTCATTGTTGGTTGTGATGAAAAGTTGGTGTCGAACGAACCCTCGTAAGTAACGGAACCCTAAATTTAAATTTATCTACTTAGTATATGAGTTTTGTTGTGTTTATATGTTTTGAGATCATGTGTAGTTTCATTGTAAAGTCTGCTGATAGCTAGGGAGTTGTTGTTCCTTATCCATGAAGGCAATTAAGTGAAAGTATATGTTAATAGATTTGAAAAGAAGGCATTGGTTAGTTTGGTTGTGCAGAAGAGTGCCACTACAAGAGACCATGTTGGAGTCATTTTCCCATTCAATTTTTAGTGAAAGGGTTTGAGAAAACCTGGAGCTATAGCACACAGATTCAGCTTCAAGACAAACAAGTTTGAAACATTTCTGATTTCTCTTTTGCCAACACATCAAAAACTTCATGGCCAACAGATTTCCTAAGATTTTCATTTCCACACTACAATTATTGCCTTTTGCCACTCTCACTCTCTCTCAACATGCATGCAATGCCAAATTGTTAGGAAAAAACCTCTCACACTTCTCGGGAATAATAAATAGAAAATAATTGAGAAATTAAAAAAAAATAACAAATATACCCACCAAAACAAAAGAAATGACTGATAAATTATTACAATAACACAGAATTATCTTTGTGATCTAAAAAGTTTTGTGCCACTCACACTCATTTTCTCTGGTAATTTAGGGTGGGATGATTTTTTAAACTATTTAAAAAAATAGGGTCGTTTTAAAAAAAAATCGAAAAAATGGGTTCTTTTTTTTGTTTATTAGGAGTGCGCTCTGACCAGTCAACCTCTACCACTGGACTACGCGTTTTCAACCCGTGCAGTTGTTGAATGCCATCCAACCATCGTATAGGTATGAGATCTCATACCTATGCGATCGCATAGGTTGAGATCATCCAACCAAATACACATAGGTTTAGATCGCATAGGTATCCAACCAAATACAGTGATTCCTACCTATGCGATCATCCAACCAATTAAATACACATAAGTTTAGATCCATACCTATGCGATCACATACCTATATGACTGTTGGATGACGTTATCAACAACTGCGTGGGTTGAAAACCAGAAGCATAGGTCGACTGGTCAGAGTGCGCGGGTTGACCCGCGCATTCTTAATAAGACAAAAAGAAAATTCATTTTTTCGATTTTTTTTTTAAAACGATCCTATTTTTTCTAAATAGTTAATTTCAAAAATCACCCACCTTAAATTATCTCACTCTTAAACTAAAGAATATAATAAAGAGAATTTACCTACACCAAAAGCTTGAAGTGTTTCGAAGTGTGATAAATTTGAAACCAACGCCCATACACTCATTTTATAGTATATTATTTTCTTAAACTTTTTAGACGTGTTAAAATGATGTCTAATATTTTGCCAAAATCCTACAATACATCATTCCTAGCTTCTATTGGAAAAAGATAAGTTAGGGTTGGAAAATTATGGGGGTGAGGATATATATTATATTTTAATTGATTGTGCTAAGTTTGTTTAGAGATAGGAATAATAACGAGGGCGTTATATCAATACTATTACTTACCAATGTTTAGTACGTGGGAGTGAAAGTAAAAGTTATTTGTCAAACTGAACATAGTTTAATTGATATAAAGTATTTGTCTTCAATCAAGAGGTAATTGAGGTTCGAATCTCTTACCTCCACTTATTGTTGAACTCAAAAAAAAAAAAAAAAAAAAAAAACTTAAAATAAGATGTTTAATGAAACATAAAATAGCTTCATATTTTCACTTTTCTAACATTTGTTTGCTACCCAATTTAAAAGCATTGGGAACATGTAGATGTTGTTTTTTAAAATCTTATTATGAGTTGCATAATTCAAATGCAATTAAGATATTATTTTTAGAAATAAACACGTCAAATAAAGATTTACACGCATAAATAACGTTTTGGGCAAGGAGAAAAATTATTTAACTTGTTAATATAGAGAGTTAATTAGTCGAAATTATAAGGTTTATGTTTGGAGTGTTGAGTTGTTTAAAAAAAAAAAATTATTAAATTTATGCTTGGGTGCACTAAATAATTTTTGTGGGACCAAAAAAAAAAATGTAGAATAATAAAATTATAAAAAGAAAAAAAGAAAAAAAGGGTGGGAATCTGGGACATACTAAAATGAGAAAGTGAGAAAGTAGACCATTTGAAAAATTTCCCTTTTTAAGCAATTTGTCTCACGTACCTCCCCCTAGGATAATACCTTCACGAATACCTACATTTTTAATTATCAGATTATTTTTTCAAAAAGATACTTCAACTTTTAATTTTATGTTTAATAGACTTTTAGGAAGCGTTTCACTCCGTATTAGTTTCGGGTGGTTTTGGATTATAAATTCAAAAACATGTTTGGGGCCAGGGATTGAGAATCCCGGATTTGAAAAGTCAAACTCATGCGTTACTATCCCAAACCCTCCCCAAACCTCAGGTTTTTCTTAAAATTACAATATATTGGTGGAGTCCGTCATTTCTCTCTCTACATTTCTCATAATTATGATGGGTCCCAACATTTTACTATCAATTTTTTTCATTATTATGGTAGGTTCCACAATTTTTCTTTCAATTTCACCCTATTTAATTATAATTATAGTTTTCTAATTATATTTATCTAAATAAAATTATTCTTTTAATTCATATATATTTAATCTAATTAACCATATCTCAAAATATGTTTAATTTTTGAGTTATAAAAAAAAAATGTTTGAGGCGATAATGTTAATATTTTAAAAAACAATATTTAATTTTTAAGTTAACAAATTAAAATTAAAAAATATTAATGATTAACCATATTCAATTTATTTTAAAATAGAATGTGATTTTTCTCTAATTACAAAATTATAATTTTTTTTTTTACTCCTAATTTTTTAATTTTTTTTTATTTGTTTGTTTTATAATTCATACTTTATGAAATGTTTGAAATTATAAATTTCATTTTGTATTTAGAAGTACACATACTTAGAAATATTATCTCGGTTGTTGTTTCATTATTATTTTCTTCCTTTTGAGTTTTTCATTTTAGTTTTTTTTTTTAATTCTTTATCTAAATATGTATTTTTAAAAAAAAAAAAATCAAACCGATTGACATGACATGTTATGTTTTTGGAGACGGTTGAATGAAACATTTAATTTTTTAATTCTTTATCCAAATATATATTTGGTTCTTGTAAGCAATGTTTTGATTGTTAAAAATAATTTTCTTATTCTTAGACTTTAACATAAATTAAATGCTTCATTCGAACTCTAGAAAAAAAGTCACATTTTGCATAAAAATTCTACAATTCACAAAACATCAACTAAAAATAAGGATAAGAAAAGAAAAAAAAAAAAGTAGCAAAAAGAAAAAAAGGAAAAAAAAAATTGTCCAAACCCGAGTTTCAAAACACTGCACCCCAAACACTAACTTCTGATTCGCAGGCTTCCCAACACTGCACCCCAAACACTGTTTTATGATTCTTAGGCTTCTCAACACTCCACCCCAAACATCGTTTTCTGATTCGCAGGGTTCAGAACCTCCCCAGCAAACCCCCATGGTTCTGAATCCAAGACGGGGGCCAAACGCCTCCTTAAATTTTTAATTTTGTATCCAATAAAATTTTGATTTTTTTTAAAAAATTAAAGGAGCGTTTGACACGTTGTTTTGGGTTCAAAATCTTGAAAATCAAAACTCTGGAGAGGTTACCGTGAGAATCAAAAAACAGTGTTTGAAATGTAGTGTTAGAAAACTTGAGAATCAAAATTCTATTTGGGGTGCATTGTTCTAAACCTCGAGTTTGGACAAATAAAATTTCATTCATTTTTTACATTTTTCTTCTCATTTTTTAGTGGATGTTTTGTGAATTGTACAACATTTTTCCTTCATAATAAAAGTACATGTACTAAAAGAGAGTTATAAAATTTATTTATAAATAAAAAAAATAAAAAAAAACAGAAAAAAGTTATAAAACTTGTAGGCAATTTTTTTTTCTCCATAATAAAAGTGGAGGCTTTGCTCCACAGCTCTAGTCGTTCAAACCCCATCTCTCCTACCAGGCCTCACTTACTTGCAATCCCAATTGAAGAACAAATGCACTTTGAATGTTGTTTAGCCTTCAAGGTGGCAAGAGAGGGAATTCAGGTTTCAAGAGCTGCAAGGGTGTGTGAATTTCATAGACTACCCAACACCAGATCCACGGTTGTGGATATGAAAAGATGGAAGATCTAGGGTTTGAGAAGAGAAAAGAAAGAGACAATGACAATTCAGGTTAAAATCGACGACAAGAGAAAAATAGATTTACATTACGTTTACCATCGACGAGGAGAGGAAAAGACAAGAGAGAAGAACATCGCAACCATACAGTAGAGGAGAGAGACATATGAAAAAAAAACTCAAAACGGGTCGAGGAATGGAGGAGAGAGACATCAACTACCTCCTCTTAGATTGATGATTCAAATCCTCATATCCGCTAAAATGGATTTTCATACCTAAGTCGCTTAAAATAAGTGTGATTATTTATATTTTCTCTAATCAATTTTAAATTCAATCTAAACATACAATTTCGATCAATTTTCAAACTAATTTTGAAAAATGAAAAATAGAGCATGTAATTTTTTAATGGAGTGATTGCTTATATGACAATCTAACACAAAATAATAGTAAATCTAGTACAATCTAAAAGTATTTGTAAATATGACACAATTTATCCGTTATAAAAATTTATTCGATTTATGTACTTTAAAATGTGTCTAATATGTCATTAAACTTTCAATTTAATATCCAATAAGTCATTTTATAAAGCCAAACCGAGCATAGCTCAATTGGCATAAGGTTGTGCCCGTGACTATCTCGCTTTAATTAAAATATCGTTGCAAAAAAAAGAAGAAAGATAATTTTAGATATAAATTAATAAAATTAATTGATCTATTAGATAAAAATTTAAATTTTATGTCTGATGAAACTTTAAAATCTTAATTTTGCGATCTATTTTATAATTTAAAAAATTTAAGAGATTAAATTTAATAATTTAATTCCAAATAGATAAATATGCTCTTGAGATTTGACACCAAATACGGTGTATTTTAGGTAAGAAATGTTATAAATGGCTAACATGCGCAGTGTAAACATGGCATTCGAGAGAAGTGTCTTCGCTCATTGTTTGTGATTGCTTGGTGTTCTTTAGAAGGTCAAAATTATCCATTATCCTTCAGTTACAGGTGCTGTTTCCTGTTTATTTTCTTCAATTTTCAAGATATTTTCCTTCTCTGTTCATCTTTCATGGCCCTCTGTGTTTAACGCGCGGTAATTTCATCACAGATACAACCGATTTTTGTATTTTTTTTTTCTTTTTCGAATTTAGGGTTTCCATCAGCTTCAATGTAGTCGGTGTTCATAATAGATTTACGAGCAGCAATTTTGTTTTTTTGCTCTTTCTCAACTTATGGTGGCACTGGCCGGTGTCGGAGCTGTGATTTCTGCGTCTAATGGGTGGTGTCGAAATACCCAAGTGGCTCAAAGGGTTACCTTTTGCGCCGGAGTTTCGGCCGACTGATACGGAATTTGCCGACCCAATTGCTTACATATCGAAAATTGAGAAGGAAGCTAGTGCTTTTGGGATTTGTAAGATTATCCCTCCTTTTCCCAAGCCTTCCAAGAAATATGTCGTTAGTAACTTGAACAAATCTCTTTCGAGGTCCGCCGAGTTGGGTTCTGTAAATGGTGCAAATGAGGGAGAGGGTCGGGCTGTTTTTACGACTAGGCATCAGGAATTGGGGCAGCGTGTTAGAAAAACGAAAGGGGTTGTTCAAAATCCGCAGTTTGGAGTTCACAAGCAAGTATGGCAAAGTGGGGAGGTTTATACATTGGAGCAATTCGAGTCTAAGTCAAAGGTTTTTGCTCGTAGTGTGATGAGTGGGGTTAAGGAGCTATCTCCTCTTGTTGTAGAATCATTGTTTTGGAAGGCAGCTACTGATAAACCCATTTATGTGGAGTATGCAAATGATGTGCCGGGATCTGCTTTTGGAGAACCAGAGGGTAAATTTCGTTATTTCCATAGGAGGAGGAGGAAGAGGAACTATTATCACCGAAGTAAAGAACAGTCTTCTGAACCTGAGAATGGGGAAATGGAAACTTTGACGGATACCCTCTCTCGGGATAGTGGAGGCATTTCCACCAGGGATGATCTGAATACAGGTCCAGAGATGTTGAAGCCATCGACTTCCACGGTTTCCTCGGAGGATGCTTCACACAACTCTAGAGTAAAGAGTTCAGATTCTTGTATTAACATGGAAGGGACGGCAGGTTGGAGGCTTTCAAATAGCCCTTGGAACTTGCAAGTAATTGCACGGTCACCTGGATCGCTTACGCGTTATATGCCAGATGACATTCCGGGCGTTACTTCTCCAATGGTTTACATTGGCATGTTGTTCAGTTGGTTTGCTTGGCATGTTGAAGATCATGAGCTGCATAGCATGAATTTTCTTCATGTAGGCTCTCCAAAAACTTGGTATTCCATTCCTGGAGATCGTGCGTTTGCTTTTGAGGAAGTAGTAAGAACTCAGGCTTATGGTGGTAGCCTCGACCACCTAGGTATGGATTCATTTTGGTTAAGCAATTATGTGCACACGTTTTTAGGGGGTGTGTGGTAGGCTAGGATACCATGTTTAAATACATTATTTCTAAACTAGAAATAGAAAATTCTAGTAGATTTTGTTTTCTTTTTTGCTAAGAAAACCACTTTCATTAAGAGGATTAGAACTACTTTTTTTTTTTTGGAGAGAGGATTAGAAGTATAAAAGGCCATACAAAAAATAGAGGCAAATAAGTAGCCATTGGGGGGGGGGGGGGGGGGGGGAGAGAATTATGATTGAAGTTAGATTACTTCGGTAAGCTCATCTTCTACTAGTTGAATGGTTCTTTATCACTCTGGAACAAGCTGAAGATTTCTTTCTTTCATGTCATTGTTATAACTCATGTTCAGTTACTCTTATTGTCAGCTGCTCTTACATTACTGGGTGAAAAGACTACACTTGTATCTCCTGAGACAGTGATTGCATCAGGTATTCCTTGTTGCAGGTAAGTTTCTGGAAATGTTTGTCACTTTTTCTACATCTTCTTAAGCTAATTGTTTTGGAGCTTGGACTAATACTTGCTCTCCTTGCTGGTGTTCTCCTCATGTTTACCTTAGTGTTTTCCGTTAGGTTAATCCAGAACCCAGGAGAATTTGTTGTCACCTTTCCAAGGGCTTACCACGTTGGGTTCAGTCATGGTAATTTGTCTCGAATTTTCTTCTTATTATACAGGCATACTATGGGTTTACTAGCATCGTGATTCTTGAAAGTTTACTTTTGTTGTGGACACATTTGGATAATTGGATGTGGTAGTTTGGCAAACTTGTTTGTATGAAATAGAATTTAGAAACTTATCTGTGTTGAGTTTTGATATCATAAATGTATGTCTAGATCTTCTATAAGTAGGTATCTTTCAGATGGACATGGAAATGTATAAACAGGCTGAAGTTAAGACTCATAGTCTTAAGATAGTCCTAAATGCCCAGCTTTGCTATTAATTTTGCTATTATTTTTTAACTTGAAGTTTGAAATTATAATTTATTAGTTGAGTGTAAGACCAAAAGATGCAGGTTACCTTTTTCTGAGTCATATTTCTCCGACTATTTTTCATTCTATCAAGTACTGTCCAGTTTAATCTGATGGACATAATTCTTTTTTTGAGAAGAGAAACAATTTCGTTGATAAATGAAAAGAAGGAGAAAATTCCTAATACCCAAAGGTAAGTTACAAGAAAGCTTTCCTTCGCAATTAAATAAGAAAGACTATAATTAGAAAAATGATGTTTACATTTACGCCAATACATAACATGAAAAAAAAACCAGTTCTTTAAACCTATCAAAAGAAGAGAAAGTGTCTTGAAAAAGACGTCCATTCCTTTCTCCCCAGAGAAGCGAAAAGAAAACTCTATTGAGAGCAAGCCAAAGAGTTTCTTATCCCCACGAAAATGGTGATCAACAAAAATGGAGACCATAGAGTCAAAGATGTTATTTGGTAAAACCAGGGACCAATCGAAAGCTTCAAGGAGCATGGCCCAAAAGCTAGAAGCAAACGAGCAATGGAGAAACAGATGAGCCGGAGCTTCAGAGTTGACATGGCACATGACGCAACAAGATAGAGAAAGATCCGTATAAGGCATACGCCGTTGATGACGATCAACTGTATTAATAGCACCAAGAATAGCACCAAGGCTAAGTTCCCATAGAAAAACCTTTATTTTCTTAGGATAAGAATCTGACGAGATCACCTTATAAAGTCTACTCGTGTGAGGATCAATTGCAATTCCCATATCTTCCACAAGAGATTTGACGCTGAAAACATTTAATGAATTCAAAGGCCAGGACTATGAATCATCACAACTATGCAAAGTGACCTCAGATAAAAGATGGGAAGGAGCCCATTCAGTTGTTTCCAAATCATTAAGATTGCGACGAAGATGCAGATTCCAAGCACGATGAGAAACCACCCATGCCTCCATAGCAGTTAAATTGGGCCTAGTCGTTAAGCGGAACAGGCGGGGTAAAACAGAAGCAATGACCCCACCAACTTAGCCAAGATTCTTGCCAAAAGGAAATCAAAGAACCATATGGAGTAGCCAACAAGAGCATAGCTCAACGGCATGATGTATCGCCTAGTGACCATGAGGTCCTAGGTTCAATCCCCCACCCCAACATGTTGTCAAAAAAAAAAGAACCATATGGAGTAGTGTTGAATTTCCTCCCTTGTTTTTGATGCAAGCATAGTGTGATAGTTGATTATTGATTTTAAGGACTCTTCAACTGTAACTTTGGATGGTGTCTCTTTGAATGACCATTATTGGTTTCTACCATGTCTGTGTTCTATCTTCTCTGTATGGCGCACTGTCACATTCTCTCTTGTATATTTTATGGAAACCACATTTCTATATTTTGATTAAATTCTTTGCTATATATAACCTTTCTCAATAGGCTTTAACTGTGGGGAGGCTGCTAATTTTGGAACTCCACAATGGCTCAGCGTAGCCAAGGATGCTGCAGTTCGCAGAGCTGCAATGAATTACCTTCCCATGCTTTCTCATCAGCAACTCCTATACCTTTTAACAATGTCCTTTGTTTCAAGGTTTGTGTATCTTTCAATTGTTATGTTTATCTGATTACTTGTTTGTCAGGACTCAAGAGATGAACTGACGTTCTTTTGTCGTTGCCAAAACAGCTTATTGTGTTATAGAAGTAGTTGGTTGTATTTAAAATTTATGACTTTTGGTTGCCCTAAGTGAAAATATGTGGATGTTATACTGGTATTGTTCACATTTCACCAATTTATATTTATCTATCCAGATCATATGATTTGGGAAAAGTTGAATAAACCACACTCCATTATAGTTGTGGAGTTACCTACACTTGATCTGAATATCACCTAATCTCCATGAGAATTGTGGGGCTCATGCCTTAAGTTAAAAAATTGCTGGTTACAACGTAAGGCGTTTGCAGCTCTCCTTGTATCTCTTTTCATTCAATCAATGAAAAGCTTTCGTTTACTTATCAAAATAATAGTAATAATGGTGATGGAGTTTTATGCTGCCTTCTTGAGTTGACTTGTTATGTTTTATGTTTAGATGTACTTTTCACTTTATACTTTATTTATGCAGATTTTGTGTATTTTCTCTTCTTATTGCATCTACCAACAAATTGAATTAATTCACTTGTTGTGTCTCTGCTTCAGCGATCGTCTAACCAGTTGTTTCTCCCGTGTTTGTTCTGTTTGGATCTTTGGATGTCAGAGTACCTAGATCCTTACTTCCAGGTATCCGGAGTTCACGGCTTAGAGACCGGCAAAAGGAAGAGAGAGAGTTTATGGTTAAGAAAGGGTTTGTCGAGGACATTTTAAGAGAAAATAATATGTTATCTGTTCTTCTAGAAAAAGAATCAAGTTGTCGAGCAGTGTTGTGGAATCCGGACATGCTTCCATATTCAAGTAATTCTCAAGTGACCAATCCAAATTCTGCAGTTGCAACCACGCCCAGAGAAAATGTTTCATGCAACCGTATTGGAAGTCTTGATAGTAATGACAAGAATATGCAAAATTTCATTGATGAGATGACCTTGGATTTAGAGACTATGAACGATATTTACTTGGAAAGTGATGATTTGTCATGTGACTTCCAAGTAGATTCTGGGACACTGGCATGTGTGGCGTGTGGTATTCTCGGTTTTCCATTTATGTCTGTGGTACAGCCGTCAGAGAAGGCATCAAAGGAACTTTCTGTCGATCATCTGTCTATTCATAAAAGGGGAGGAGTTCTTGGACCAAAGGATGCTCATTGCTCTCCTCACTTTGGTGGCACTCATCCTGGTACTAAGCACCACCTGTGCATTGTGATTTATTTTATGGAAATTTCTTTCTTTTAAAATGCAACCAGTCAGAAGTTTTTTTTTGGATAAGAAATAATTTCATTAATGCAACCAGTCAGAAGTAACATAACATATTTCATTCTTAATTATATGAATATCTATGTCATAAAAGGATATTATATGTCTTAAGATAGTACTTCATGTGAATGTGTGGTTTGTGGTTCCATTCTAATTGATTTCTTGAATTCTTCGAGCATGGTTGTATGTGATTGTTTGGATAATAAATTGTAGAATGTTTTTATCTTGTGAGTTTGCTAGTTTTCTGTAAATTTATAATCTGCTGGTTCACCAGCTAGAGTTGTATGCTCACTACCTTCTTTATATAATGTCAGTTACACTGTCAGTGTCAGTCACTTATTTTTTTCCTTTTCTCTTATCAAAAAGAAAAACTTATTTTCTTCCTTTTCCTTTACTTCTCCTTTGTGGATTTCATTGCTCTATGGTGGGCTATTAAGACTGATAATGAAAAGCAAGAGGGAATGAGTTCAATCCTTGGTGGCCACCTACCTAGGAATTAATTTCCTACGGGTTTCCTTGGCAGTCAAATGTTGTAGGGTGAGGCGGTCTGTCTCGTGAGATTAGTCGAGGTGCGCGTAAGCTGGCTCGGACACTCACGGATATCAAAAAAAAAAAAAAAATCTTTATTGCCAACTGATTCTATATCGAATTTTGATTTTCTGAATATAGTGGTTTTGGTTAGTGGTGAATGGGACAAGTATATTGAGATTATAACCTTCAGCTTGTGTCATTGTGGCTACCTATTTAGTATATTGGTATTCTACATCGCATTCTTATTATAATTGAACTTAAACACCCTCAATTATTGAAAAGCTAGATGTAATCCTTATATAAAGTAATAGGCAGAATATTTCTGTAGCGTCATTCTGATGGGCTAAAACTTTATCACATGCAAAAAAAACTCATCTTTAAATATGAGAGTTGAGGTATTATTATGAATCATAATTTCAGTATCACCATTGGTTTTTTTCCCCTATTGATGATACTAATATTCTTTTGTACTAAGGAGTTATATGAAATTGAAGATCACTGTTTCATTCTGCTCTGGCTGAAATTCTTCTAGTTCTGAGATAACAGGTTAATTTACTTTGCAGAAGATTCCACTTCTGTACCTGATGTTAATTGTCTCTCAAAGAATCTTTCAGTAGCATCAATTCCCAAGTTTGACAAGGGGTGGAACACGTTTAGTAAATTTCTGAGACCTCGAAGTTTTTGCTTGCAGCATGCTGTGGACATAGTAGAGTTACTGCAGAAGAAAGGTGGAGCAAATATACTTGTTATTTGCCATTCAGGTATGGTTGACCTTAATTGGTTTGTCATTCTTTAGCTTTTGTTTCATAGTTTATGAAACTGCTTAAAATTTGGTTAATTGATCCTTTGCTGTTTGGAAATTGGGTAGATTATCATAAAATAAAGGCAAATGCAGTAGCAATAGCAGAGGAAATTGGGAACAATTTTGTTTACAACGAGGTTCGGTTGGATATTGCATCTGAGGAGGATCTGAGGTTAATAGATCTTGCAGTTGATGAAGAACGTGATGAATGTCGAGAAGATTGGACCTCTAGATTAGGAATCAACTTGCGGCACTGTGTTAAAGTTAGAAAAAGCTCCCCAACTAAGCAAGTTCAGCACGCATTGGCATTGGGTGGTTTGTTTCTCAACAGAGACCATGGCTTCGATCTCTCCACTCTTAATTGGCTATCTAAAAGATCACGCTCGAAGAAGATAAATCATTCGCAGCATCACCAACCATTCCAGAGCATGCCACTTAAGGATGAAGTTTTGGGGGAAAAGTCTGATTGCAGAATAGCACAAAGAGAAGAAAAGTTTTTCCAATACTACAGAAGGAACAAGAAATCAGGCAATTCCAGAGGCATTGGTTCTGTTGCACAGCCAGCTAGCAGTGGAGATTCAAGTGACCTTTGTAATGTTAGGAGTTTCAGAAGCAATACATCAGAGTTGGTGATTCCTGATCGAACTGGGACGATCGATCAGCAGGATGCAGTGCTTCAAGATTGTGGAAATACAAATTTAGACCCTACCTCTTCAATGGTAGCAGATTCAACTGAGCCCCAGATTGAAAATTGTATGCCAGAAGTTTATGTTGATGGTGAATCTTATAATTTACCAGTGGATATTTCTGGGATGCAGCAGATCATGACCACATCAGACCCAAGTGAGCCAAATAAAAAATCTGTAATACCAAGTGTTACTGGTCCACTTGTCAATGCCATCAATGAACCTTTTGAAATGCATCAAGAGCAAGAAATTGTTGAAAGTTGCAATGAAACAAATCAGGAATATGATATTGCTTCTGAGGAGCAATCACATGCCCGGGCTGATGTGTGCTTCGATGAAGTTAATCTTGCCGAGTCCACTGGTTTACATAGTTCCATCCATCTTGAGAGTTCAAAAGTGGTGATGAACAATGAAGATGTAAGGAATTTGAGTAGTGAAGCTTGTGATGGCATGACTAGGGATGACGATGTGGGGCAAGAAATTGAGATTGCTAACAGAATAAAAGATACGGAGGAAGATTCTTGTAGTTTAATCCCAATAAAGCAACAGCATTGTCTAGCTAATGAAGGCCACATCCAATTTGGTCATTTAGATGATAGAATAGAACGAGAAATGGAACCGATATGCAGAAGCAACGAGAGTGAACCCAACTTTGCTAATACTGGAACACCAGATGCTGCTACTTCTAACTCGAGGGACAGGACTTCTGATGTTTCAAGGGTGGTTTGTGAAGCCCCCAATTTATGCAAAGCTGTGACATCAGATGTAGTACATAATCTTCAGAAATCTGATGCGGATGTTGAAACTCACTCTGTTTCTGGTGTTGAGGTTCAAATGAAAGCTCAACCGTCATCCTGTTTAGCAGATGAAAAGTCAATCAAAAATCTTGATAGCCAGGAAGATAGAGACAGCCTTTCTGATACTTTGATGTCAAATATCAGGGTCCAGAATGAGGCACCTACTGAACCTAGAACTCCAATGGATGAACCTGGTTCCAACTCTTGCATACTAGGGGAATGTCGGCGGATCGATGTTGAAGCTGGTGGAGAGGCCTGTGATAGAGAAAACTTGACTGGTGGAATGACTCCAGATGATGACATGGAATGTGAAAATATGAGTAGAAATAAGCATATTGATAACAATCCTTCTCCGATTCAATCAGAGACCTGTGATGCTACTGAAATTTGTTCATCAAAGCACAGCAAGCCTAGCTCAGATGTGGAAAAGCAAAGAAAAAGAAAGAGACATGAGGAGCTTATAATAGAAAATGAGTTCAGTTCCTGTGATTTTATTCGAAGTCCATGTGAACGGTTGAGGCCAAGGGTCGGGAAGAATTTAACTAATATAAGTAGCACTGATGTCAATATATTATCAGTACAGGAGAAACCAGAGAGAAAGAGAGTCAGAAAACCGTCTGACAGTGTTCCTCCAAAGCCTAAGAAAGAAATTAGAAAAGGGTCTTATAAATGTGACCTTGAAAGCTGCCGCAAGAGTTTTGAGACAAAGGCAGAACTAGCCTTGCACAAACGCAACCAGTGCCCACATGAAGGATGTGGAAAAAGGTTCAGCTCCCACAAGTATGCAATGCTTCACCAGCGTGTGCACGATGATGACAGACCTCTGAAGTGCCCATGGAAAGGTTGTTCCATGTCATTCAAGTGGGCATGGGCTAGGACCGAGCATATTCGTGTGCACACAGGGGAGCGGCCATACAAGTGCAAGGTAGAAGGCTGTGGCCTGTCTTTCAGGTTTGTATCAGATTATAGTCGGCATAGACGAAAAACTGGGCATTATGTTGACCAACCCGCCTGAAAATTGTTCAGGCCAGTTTGTTTCCATTGAAGCAAGTGGGGGATATCTGTAGTCAAGAAAGGGCTGAAGAAGCTCAATGTAGTGTTGTACTTCTAAACTTAGGTTCACCGATAGTCGTGTAGCAGTTGTAAACTTATTTATTCAGAGATTTGTATAGCTTGCTATAGTTAACTGATGATATCTCTTGGCTGGAATGGAAGCACAAACCAAAAAAAGGATGTTAAGGAGGCTGGTATACCATTGGGGGTCTGGTTTAGAGGGCCTTGCTGGACTTGTATCATCCTTTAGAAAAGGATTAACTCTCCTTTTTGTTGCAAATCTGGAGAGAATTTATTTCTTGTAAAGAGAGTCCTGATTGACAGATCTTCAAAAAAACATGATTACTTGGATACGTTTCAAGTCATGTTACTTCCAAAATTTTCCAAAGCCAACCTCTCCTTTGGAAATGGTATGACAATTTTTTCCTCTATTGAGAAAACCCCAGGTGGAAATCAGTTTTCAAAGATGAAAAATCTTGGTTTAAATACTATTTTATTTCCTGCACTTTTAACTTTTGGTTCATTTTGGTCTCTCTATACTTTTAAAACGTTTATTTTGGTTGTCTTAGGGCTGTTGACTTGGGTTTATTTTGATCCTTGTATTTTCTTAAAGTTCATTTTAATCTCTATACTTTTAAAAAGTGATCAAACTTGGTCACTATTTATAAAATTTTAACTTAAATTTTATATATAGTGAAAATTGTTTAATACAAATTTATACATTTAAAAATAAATTAGTAAGTGAAATGTCTATTAAAATTATGATTGAAAAAAATAAGATTTTTTTTTAAAAGTACATGAAAATTTGAAAGCATGAACCAAAGTCAAGGAAGAGTATATAAACTAAACTAATGGATGAAATAGTATTTAAATAAAAAATCTAACATTCACTTCTTTACTTGTTATTTTGGTATGAGATTGTAGTCTAAATGTATCATACAAAAAAGGAGAAAAATGATCCATTTGAGAGAAGCATGGAATGTTTTTCTTATTAAAAAATTTGGCCAACTCAATTTGATAATACTCGATATTCTATGGTGGAAGTGTTACATTATACATCTGTGTTTACAAGTAAAAAGCTAGTATTATGAAACTCTAACCAACTAAAAATTGAACGGTGACTACAACTATAAATAAAATATACAATGAATAAGCCTGAAGAGGCAACAATGCTAAATAAAAGAATAAGGATCAGTATATCAAATATATACAACTTCTGAGCTGGATCTTCATGTGATGGGTAAATCCAAAACTTCTGAGGTGCCTGAAAATGGTGTATTGTTGCTCTAGGTTGCAAGTTACTCGAAGAAAATGGCAGAGGGGGACTGAATCTTCGAGTTAACGCATCACTTTCGTCGAAAGACCAACATACAAACATATGTAAATATCCGAAAAACAACACCTGTGACCATTAGGAGAAGTAGGCAAAGGCCCCAGTCATGAAGGTCAAACCCACTTCTATTCAGAGCTCCACAGCGAGTTATCAGCCACACTCCATCATACCTATAGAACAGAACCAGTTATCTCAGGAAGTTTGTTTTGTCAATCACTTTCTTTCGCTGATAAGAATTAGGTTCCGTTTAATAACCATTTTGTTTTTGGTTTTCTATGTTTGAAGTTTTAGCTTATAAATGTTGTTTCCATCTGTGTTTCTTTGCAAAAAAAAAAAAAAAAAATAGTTTTTGTTTTTGAAATTTAACTAGGAATTCAAATGTGTGCAAAAATAGTGAAAACATACTATGGAAATTGTGGGGAGGTAAGCATAGTTTTTGAAAACAAAAAACAAATAGTTATCAAAACGGGGGCCTTAGTTAACAAATTCCACAATCATTGTTTCAATTCTAGTATTTTAACATGGCTAAAAGACGGCAAAACTGCTCAAGGGGTAATCCTAAGCATGCTATGAGTTTCTGTACTAGCTGAAGATGGGAACCAGAATCAAGTGTAACCATGATTATGAATATTCTAGAGGGCAACTTCAGTCATACCTTTCAGCATTTGCAATCACTAATGCTTCTAAAGCCCATTTTGGGTAGCAAATATTGGAGACAGTCTTCAATACTGCACTAGTTTGAGTTCTTGTTACAAAGAGGGTTAAGACAACAGGAAGAATGGCTGACCACTGCATAAAACAGTAGATTTTTTTGTCAGTGAAAATACAAGAAATGTGGAAATTCAAATCACCAAGCTAAGAACTTTTTTATGCACTGCTTTCACTCACCAGTTGGGCTGCACCTGGCTGAAAGAGGATGGACAAAGCATAAGCGATACCCGTGACACAGTACAGAAGGCAGAGTAAAACAACATAATGATCTGTAAAGGAAGATCTTGGGTTCGTGAAGGAATAGAACATAGCGAGATACATCAACGGCTTGATTGCTGTATTAAAATGGTCGACCGTGTCCTTTGCGAGAAAATAAGCCAAACTGCTCATGCCAGAAGAACTCTCTCTCCAATACTCCAACTTGTCCAAAGAAAATGTTCTCAAAGCAGCAATTTTGCCTAGAAGGGCTGAAATCAACGACATAATCATGGTCAGTGGTTATATATTTAGGCCCAATAATAAGTATAATAGCCTTCTCAATAAGCAGATATGTTTGCATTTGTGGAAAGAAATAAATCAGAGAGGACAGGACATGAAGCACAAAGAATTGGTAACTTACAAACTCCAATAATGGTGAAAGCATAGCCACTAACACCAAATGACTGATCGCTCACATTTGAAATAGATCCCAGGCAGGCACCAGCAAGGAGTAAGATCAAATAATCTATAAGTTGTATTTTCGAGTCCCGTAATCGCTGCTTACCAATTCTGAAATTCATTGGTTATGGAGAAACCATATGTCAGCAATTAATGATAAGATCATGAAAATGGACAAAGGTGTAAAGCTGAGAACTGGATCATGAAGAATTGCTTGACACACCATATCTCAAGATCATTTTTGTTGAAGATTTCTAATTGATAGTTGTAAAATGTTATATTTTTTTTCCAAAAAGTAGAAGGAATATGAATATAATGTACCTCCCAAGAAAGTATTTGTACTGTTTAAATATGCCTGGAGTTCTTCGATGTGACAGATCTTTGGTCTTCAAATGCATTCTTAATTTGTCATTATGCTCCTCAACATTACTTCTCACGTCCTGCCATAACTCCCCAGCTAACGAAGGTTGTCGCTCGACAAGAGCACGATTTCTTGTTCCATTAATTTGCTCCACATCTGCTGTGCTCGTACTGTGTCTGACTGAGTTCTGCTGCAAATCTGCTGGTACTGGGTAACCATTATGAAGCAACCATCTAACAGGAAGCTCTTCATAGCTAATATCTGCATGAGGTGTCACTATACCCTCCAAAATATCAATGAAGTGATCTGGAGGGTTAACACGCTCCGGGACATTGATTCCGAGGCCAGCAAAGTATTCTTCAATCCTCCTTGCTGGTCCATGATAAACAGTAAAACCACCTTTTGCAAGAAGAACCAAATCGTCGAACATCTTGAATAAGGTGTAGCTGAAGCAGGAATTCACAATTTAGTAAATATAATATTCAAACCTGCACAAAACTACAAGAAAACAGGCTTGCAAGCTAAAAAAACAGTGGAAGAATAGATTTTTGCATATGTATGGTTGAAAAAGTTACCTTGGTTGATGAACTACCATACAGATAGTCACACCTTCAAGAGCTTCTCTCCTGAGTGCTCTGAGAAGCAATTGGGAAGAAGAACTGTCCAAACCAGATGTTGGCTCATCTAACAGCAAAATTGAAGGCTCTATCACCATTTCTAATCCAACATTCACCCTCTTCCTTTGACCGCCAGAGATTCCTCGCTTTTCGACTGTCCCAACCAAGGAGTTTCTCACAGTCTGGAGCCCCAAGAACTCAATAACTCTTTCAACAATTAGAACTTTATCCGTTTTGGATAAGTCCACAGAAAGCCTATGACAGTAGGTAGTGCATTATCAAAATGCTCACAGCCAGTAATGAAATCTTAACAGAAGCAACCAAATAATACATAGAAAAGCCATGTTTACAAAACCAGACAAGTTAAGTAATACAAATCTCAAGAAAATAAGTTTGTCAATAGTTCTTGAATGAAATAATTATCAGTCTCGAACATAAGTAAATTTGAAGACAAAAATCATTATCAATCCCATCTAAGCATATCTTTCATTTTCAGTACCGCATCAAATTTATTTCAAGCTGAAACTCATCAACAAATCAACTTTCATGTGACCGATGGTCAATTTGGAATGACTTTCTAAGTGCTTAAAAACACTTTTTTAAGCACTTAGAAAGTCATTCCAAACATGCCTCGAGTCTGTTGCATGAGAACTGTAGCTTGTAGTAATCAATAGGTATATCTAGCTCTTCTGTTTAAAAGATATTTTTCCTGTATCTCCACTGACAACCTTTCCTCTGTCACACTCTAAACCATATTAGTGAATTGAATTTCTGTCCTAATCAACTTCTGAAACTCCATAGTTTTTTCTTCAATGCAAAAGGCCTTTTGAGATCAAACTAAATGTGCTTATGTGCCTATTTAAAAATATGTCTCTAGCTGCTAAGCTAATGTGTGCTAGAGGAAGCTTGTGCCAGCAATAAGCTCAATCAGACCATGCATAAATTTCTCATAACAAAAGGTCACTTTATCTCTCAATTGCCTATCTCGTGCTTTCAAGAAGGTTTCCCAATTCCTCAACTGCACTCAACGTGCGTCTAGTTTTCTTACAGAGACTTGATGTATTTCTCGTTGCATAGCATAACATCTTTGACCATATGTTCATCCCCATTCATCCAAATGCGATGGCCTTCTTTAGTACCATCTATCACTCAAGCTATTAACATATGATGATCATCATTTATAAGCTTGATTTCAGTTGTCAGTTGATCAATGAACTGAGCACATACACAAGGAACTCTATTGACTAATTTCTTTGAGATAAGAGAAACTCCATTGAACAAATAAATCATGATAAACTACTTAGAGAAAAATAATTTAAACATGAAGAACAAAGGGAACTGATTATAAAATCCAGAAAAAAAAATCATTTTCGTCTTATAGCGAATCGTATGCCTCTAACTAGGAACTGATGTTTCAGGATAGAAGAATTATGTATGATACATTGGCAGTCAAGATGGTAAAAACAGTTGCAAGCTAAAGCATTGAATATAATGAAGTAGAAGTAGAACTAAGCAAAGAGTAAAAGTTCAAATACCTGCAGTTTGCACTGAACCATAAATTCTCTTCCACTGTCAAGTTCCCATGTACGATATCATCTTGAGGCACAAAACCCATAATTCTTTTGTAGGACAGAATTGATTCATTCTTTCCATTTATTAGAATAGAACCTGTTTTCTTGCATCCAATTGCTTTTCCTGCCAAAGCAGAAAGAAATGTTGTTTTTCCAGCCCCAGATGGGCCCATCACAGCAGTAATCCGGCCAGGCTTGATATTTCCAGTGACACACCTCAACAGATGCTTGTTTTTGGCTTTCAAAGTAAGGTTTAGGTCTTGAAAAGAAACTTCAATAGGAGGGCGCCTTTTATTCTCAGGATTAGTTGCCATTTTAATTACACCGGAGAAAGTAAGATTGCGATTCTCTTGCTGCTGAGCCTTTTCTTTCTCAAGTTGGACATACGCATACTTGAACATCTGGCTATGAGTACTTGAATGCTTTCCCTTTGGCATATGTTTTTCAACACCCTCTCCTCCAGATTCAAAATGAAAGCCTTCCTGACCATCAGGGTCTTTTTCAATTTCATGTATAATCTCCATGAGATCAGTCTGGTTATTTTTTCTTCCTTCTATGTCCACAGATGAAGCCGACGACGTGGTTGGGATGTCATCATCTGTTTCAGGTTCGGATTGATTAAAAATCTTAAGTTTCTCGGTATCCGAGTTTTTCACACGTGAGAACTTTCGTGATAGTTGAACTTGCAAACCACTTGCATGCTTCTTAGCAGCATTTTTTGCAGTTTTCCACCTTTGTTGTGCTTTTGCTGTTGCCCTTGCGCTTTTGGCTGCTGCTTCCCTGGATTTAGCCAGTCTCCTTTCTCTAGCAGCAAGTACTTGGTCGGAGAAATTGTATACTATGAGTAGCACAGTGCTCAAAGCCACCTGCATAAGCAAATAAAAGTGCCAACTATTATCCCTCTTGTCACCTTACTCTTACAAGAGTTGATATAAAACTTCTACATTTACAGAATTATGGATGGAAAGCCAAGAAAGAACAATTGAAGACTGAAATAAAAAGGAAAAATCCAAGTTCAGGGAAAATATATTACAACGTTTAATTAGCAATTCAGAGACTCAGATTTTCACTTGGGTAGATGACTTACTAAAAGCATTACTCCATAAGCATGGATATTCTGATTAGTGGTGTTTGCATCACATGAAGTAAGCTTGAAGCATCCTGCACGATATTTGGCAAAAGGTCAAATTGCTTACAAATCACAATCCTTGCTTAACCAGGTATTGGATATTCACTGTCCATAAAGAGGACACAGCTAAGGGAAAATAGCAAAGGAACAGTTCAAAAAGAAACATCTATATTTCTACATGTATTAGACATCTGTTAGGGAAAAATAGTTTAAATTCCAACTTGCAAGTATATGGAATTCAGTATAGCACTTACTATTCTGAGAAGTTGAACCCATTCTGCAGTAATGTCTGCAATGGCAGCAAAATAGATCAATATGATTAGAAAGCTAGATATTATTTGCCCTCTTAAACACCCTAAGAAAGGTAAACTTTTATGATATTCTTACTAAATAAGATTAAAAAAAAAGTTTGAACCAGCAAACATTGGTTTATAGCAAATCAGTGATTGGTTACAGGTCAATACCCACTATCACAAGGAATTTCTTGGGTGCTTGAAGGACAAAATGACCCATCTGAACAAAACATCTCTTTACTACGACCAACATCAGCCCACATATTTGCTCCTCCACAAGTATGGTTGGGCCGCCCGGGTGGTAGCTGGTAAAGGTATCTGCAAAAACAAGAAAAATGGATAACTTCTTTGTGACATTATGCTGAAGAACATAGACAAGGGACATACAGAGTCATGTTTTGTACTTACGGTTCACATACTCCAGTTGTTCTATTCAACTTGGCAAGGGGACAATAGGATCCTAAGGGGCATGCTGTCGGATACAACAATGCAAGATAGAAACAGTGTTAGAAAGTGAGAGACGTTTGCATAACAAAGGGGAGATACAGAAGATCACAAACCAGCAATTTAGGTATAATAGAAGCTTATAAAAGCTCAAAATTTACAAAGGGAATGAAAATGATCAACTTTCTATTTTCAAAAAGAAAGTATTCAGTATGTATTAGACAAAACACCAGTAAAAATATTGGGAAAAAATCAATTTATACCTCTACACTTTGTGAGTTGTATCAATTAGAACTTCAAACTAATAATTGTATCAATTCAAACTCTAAACTTTCACAAGTGAATCAATTTATACCCTCCGTTAGTGATCATAATTATTTTCAATTGATTCCATTTAAAATAAACTCAAGAAAAATTATCACGTAATTCTTCTTAAATAAGTAGAGAAAAATAGAGGAAGAAGAGAAGATGAAAAATCATTCACATTAATGAAAAGTCACTACTATCCATTTGATTCAGTATTTTTCTCTAGTATTACACTAGTCCCAACATTTAAAGAAGTTTTATACACGTATGAAATTCTGCATTAACGGTTCTAATATGAAGTCCTAACGGAGGGTCTTAATTGATTCACTTATGAAAGTTTAGGGTTTTAAGTGATACAACCAATGGTGAAGAGAAAGCACTTATAGGTCAAAAAACTTACGTATCATGCATGTAAGACCTTGAGGACAGAAGAAACCCTCACAACAAGCTTGGCAATCCTGCATTCTTGAAGGGATTTGCTGGGAATTACTAAGGTCAACCCTCTGATCAGGACCAACACTGCATGCCCATCCTGGCTCACAACCAGAAGCCCATGATGTCAAATTACAATTCTTGTTAAGTTTCAAGAAGGAACCACTATCAGGACTTTGAAGGATGATACTGTCAAAGTAAAAATTGATTTCTGCTGCTGTACACAGCCGCTTTGAGAAATCTCCTGTTGCAGCAAAACCAACACAACATAGAAAAGAAATCACCACCATGTCACTAAACCTAACCATTACAGAAATGGAAGTTTTTTACTTTCTACTTACGGATTACTCCTCATACCATTAGTCTTCTGTAGGCAAGAAGACAAGAACTCCAGATTAGATGAAAAGTTAAACGCTTTGTTCCAATCACCATCCCTAAAAAACATAAAAAATCCAAGTTTCAGATTGAATGATGAGCTAAAGAAAGGGAAAGGATTTAAGGCATGTATGAGAGTGATTTTGAAATGGTTAAATCACATTTTATGAGGTTCAAAATCACTCCAAAATATGTCTTTAATCGTGCAAAATCAATTTTGATGGCATGGAAATCAATGTATAAAACCAAACGTTAAAATAATTTTGAATGATTAAATATATGTTTTAACCTTACTTAAATTAAGAACTAATAAGCTAAAAAAAAGCTCTTATCCCAGAATCCAGAAATGAGTAAAGTGCAAATCAGGATTCAACTTCCAATCGATTTCCCTCAAATTCACAATAATCAAACAGAGAGCAGAAATGAAAGTGCAGGGGAAAAAAAACTCACGTGTCCCTGGAGCAAAAACGGAAGCGGCTACTGAGTTCTGTGTTGATGATTGAGCTCAAATTGGAGAGCTCACCATTGGCCATTGATAAGATAAATGGAAGTGCTGCAGGGCTGGAAAACTGATTGCCATCTACATTTTGGCTATGAACAAACTGTTCCCAGCTCAATCCCACGAGAACAAGAACTATGAAAATGGAAGAGATTCTGGGGTTCTTAAAGTTCATAACTTTAAGCAGGAATTAGAAGTTATAGGAAGATATCGACCAATTTTTTTGAATTAGAACAGAAATATAAAGATCTAAGGAAGGATGAGAAATGGGTTTTGTAGATTGGAGTTTGAAAAGCTCAACGACCATAATTTGCATAGCCGTCAGAGGTCAAAGGAGGAATTTTTGGCGAGGAAAGACAATGGCAAGGAAGGTGGGCAACGTGGGGTCACGAAGGAGGCTGCTGTAAGTTTTCAGGTAAACTATGTCTTGGGCTTCCTGGCAACTTGTTCTTATTTTAGACGCCAATTTAACAAACTTGGTTGTCTTCTTCCTTGGCTTGTGCTAAAGAAAAGTATGAATATTGAATAGAACTATAGCCGCCATATGTTGGTATATCAATGCTGGGCAACTTCCTGGTTTCAATTGGGTGAATTCAGTAAAAATTAATGGGATGAGTTACTTGTTTTTAGCGATTTGAGATTAGGTGAGGCCGCTGACGTGTTGTCCGAGGTGAGCTCGAGTCAGCTGAGGTGTCAACCTACAAATGAAATCTAGCAACGGTGCGGTGCGGTGCTCGACTACGTACACTTCGAAGCTTAAGTTAGTACTTAACTTGAATTAGTGTCCAGACGAGTTAGGGTAGTATTTGTGTAACTTTGAAAATGAATGGTCTTCGCCTTTTATAGGGGAGCAGTTGTCACGCGATCCCAGTCACTTTGAATGGTTCGTATCTGGTGGTCAGCAGATTACGCGTCGGTGGTGGTGTCTCCACAATCAGGTCGGTCGTGTGGCCGAGCTCGTTCCTGGTCGGCGAGTGCCTCGACGTTACTCAAGACTCACCTCAGTATGTTTCGAGGTGGAGCTCAGACACGTTTCCTTTAGTAATTGTGCCACATGCCAAACTTTAATTTTATCTCATAACAATAAATATGAGTACAAGGTTTTAACCTCTAACTACAAGTAAACGAGTAGATATTCCAACTATTGAACTAAGTTCACTAGCTCATATTTGGCGAAAAATGAAACGAGTTACCTATGTCTTTATTCCTCCCACTAATAAAAAGTTACCAACTTGTATATCTATATATCTATATATCCTGATTTGTTCTCTAATTTCCCTTCACTATTTTGTTTCTAATTATGTCTAAACCTCCTCTCTATCATATAAAGAAGATAAAATAAGATTTGTTTCTAATTATGTCTAAACCTCCTCTCTATCATATAAAGAAGATAAAATAAGAAAAAGAGGGAGGGAGGAAGAATGAGGACAAAATCAATGTTTTGAACTTTCTAAGCATTGGCATAAAAAGACAAAAATAATATTATTTTGACAAGTAACAAAATGATAGAAAGAAAAAGAGAGTAGTTGTAGTCCCAACGTAAATGAGAAGTTGATTTTTTTTTGTACAACATATGGAGGTGGGGAATTAAACTTTTGATCTCTTGGTCACCAATTTATACAATATGCGGTTGAGATATGCTCATGTTGACAAATGCATAGATAGAATTGTTGAAGAGCAAACAATAATTGTCATCGTCATCACCATGAACATAATATAGTTCAACTAATCTCAGATATGAACTAGTAACTAAAAAGTCAGAAGTTCGAATCTCCCACCTCGACCCGTCCATAAAAAAAAACAATAATTGTCATCCATAAACTTCATTTTAGATCCATTCGAAATTTTCAAACACACTTTATTGTTGAAAGTCCCATTTTCATGTCACTTTCTAATCTCTCTAATACACCATTTGAAAAGTATTCTCGTTGAAGATCAGATTAAGATAAAACCCTACTTAATGAATGTCTTTGGCTTTCTCGTTCAAAAAGCCTTCTTTTTGTTTTGTTTAGTAAAATTAATGGGATGAGTTACTTAGTTTGAATTAGTGTCAAGACGAGCTAGGGTAGTATTTGTGTAACTTTGAAAATGAATGGTCTTCGCCTTTTATAGGAGAGCAGTTGTCACGCGATCCCGGTCACTTCGAATGGTTCGTATCTGGTGGTCAACAGATTATGCGTCGGTGGTGGTGTCTCCACAATCAGGTCAGTCGTGTGGCCGAGTTCGTTCTTGGTCGGCGAGTGCCTCGACGTTACTCAAGACTCACCTCAGTGTGTTTCGAGGTGGAGTTCAGATACGTTTCCTTTAGTAATCGTGTCACATGCCAAACTTTAATTTTATCTCATAACAACAAATATGGGTACAAGGTTTTAACCTCTAACTACAAGTAAACGAGTAGATATTCCAACTATTGAGCTAAGTTCACTAGCTCATATTTGGCAAAAAATGAAACGAGTTATCTATGTCTTTATTCCTCCAACTAATAAAAAGTTACCAACTTGTATATCTATATATCTATATATCGTGATTTGTTCTCTATTTCCCTTCACTATTTTGTTTCTAATTATGTCTAAACCTACTCTCTATCACATAAAGAAGATAAATAAGAAAAAGAGGGAGGGAGGAAGAATGGGACAAAATCAATGTTTTGAAGTTTCTAAGCATTGGCATAAAAAGACAAAAATAATATATACAAAAATAGTATTATTTTTACAAGTAACAAAATGATAGAAAGAAAAAGAGAGTAGTTGTAGTCCCGACGTAAATGAGAAGTTGATTTTTTTTTTTTACAACATGTAGAGGTAGGAAATTAAACTTTTGATCCCTTGGTCATCAATATACAATATGTCGGTTGAAATATGTTCATGTTGACAAATGCATAGATAGAGTTGTTGAAGAGTAAACAATAATTGTCATCGTCATCACCAACATGAACATAATATAGTTCAACTAATCTAAGATATGAACTAGTAACCAAAAAGTCAGAAGTTGAAATCCCCGACCCGACATATCGTTAAAAAAAAAACAATAATTGTCATCCATAAACTTCATTTTAGATCCATCCCAAATTTTCAAACACATATTGTTGAAAGTTCCATTTTCATGTCACTTTCTAATCTTTCTAATACACCATTTGAAAAGTATTCTCTTTGAAGAACAGATGAAGATAAAACCCTTCTTAATGAATGTCTTTGGCTTTCTCCTTCAAAAAGCCTTCTTTTTGTTTTGTTTAGTAGACTTTGGGGCATGTTTTGGGAGTAAATCTTCGAAAGAGCACAAAATAATTTCGATTTTCATAAATAGTACATTTTTAATAAAATTGTATTTTTGTGTTATCTCGGTGCTGATCTCGGTCGGGATTGGGACTGAAAAAAAAGAAAATTGTTTCTATGGCCCTTTGACTCAAACCCAAAAATGCAAAATTTAAAAATAACAATTTTTTATGTTTTTCTTCTTTGGTTATTTTTAGTTGTGATTTTCGTAACATCAAAATTGATTTTGAATTATTAAAGTCCTTTCATAATAACTTAAAACATGACCAAAAGTAATTTTAACAATTTTAAAATTACTACAAACATATGCCCTAAAACAAGAAATTTTTGTTCCTCAACCTCTTCATCTCATTTTTACTACAACATTAATTTATTTTTACCTCGCCAATTTTTATTTCCCTTTTCCTAAATTCTTTATAAGGTGTGTTGAAAAAAACCAATCAATCTCATATCAATCAATATTATTTAACCCCTAAAAAAAAAGTCAACATTTAACAATAAGTTAATACATGTTTAAGAGACTTATATTTTTGCTATTAAGAAACAAAATTTTAAGAATTTTAATGTTAAAATTTCCTTTAACTCAAATTTAGAAGGTGTCATTTATTTTTAAAATTAATTTAATATCATCTTACTTGAGAAGTTTCTCTTTACAACTTAGGATGCATTTTTTAAATTTATTATATTTTTTTTTATCAAAAAAAAAAAAAAAAAACACGACAAATCAAGAAACATAAAGGTCATTCAGAAGAGTTTCGGACAACCACTCAGGTGAGCTCTCTCCCCACTCTTCTAACAACCCTTCAAACTAGAGTGACAAGCTAAAAAAATGTTTGAGCGCGTGAAACATGATCAAAAGAAATCATCTTCGGAATAGACGCTTGATATTTGATTTCAGTCATGACCAAACTCAATTTGGTGATGTCTTCATCTTCCCCTTGGATAAGCTTAACAACTTGTAAACTATCAACTGATTCAATTTGCATCGAAATTGATCATGTAGTTGGAATCGATTCGATACCCACATTGATGGTCTGGGCCTCGAGCAGACAAGTTGTCCAATCCTCCCGAGATGAACGACACTCTGCCGATATGAGAGCTCCAAATGAGCTTCGGAGGACCCACGCTATTGCACCCCTCTTGCCGGAAGCATTCCAAAAAGCATCGACATTTAATTTTCATTGCATTTCAGGAGGACAAGTCCATCTACATTGCTTCCACAATCCGAGTCGTTGTTGGATGTCCTTGGTTTAGTCTCTTCACGGCTTTTCTCCATGTCTATACTGGAATTCACCAACATAGATAGAATTTGTAGATTTGGTTTGCAATTGCTATGTAAGATATGGTTTATGTATCCCTAATTTTTTCACAAAATCATTAACAAAGTCTTCCTTTCCGTTCCATCTACACGTTCTCACAACCAATCAAAGTAATCCTTCAAACTCCACTCATTCTTATTCAAAGCATAAAAATTTAAATCAGATGAATCAAAATATTTCAAACTGTTTTTCGTTAATAACAATTGGATATGAAATCAAAATATTTTTTAAATTTCTCTCTTAATTCAAAGATGCAAAAACTATCATTCATATTGTGACCGTCTCCTCTAATTAATTTCTCGAAGTTGAGGAGGGTCTCTAGAGAGAATTATTATCTAAGGATTGAATAAATGATTTTAATGCAACACACTAGGAATTAGGAAGTAAGAAAATCATATCTTCAAAGCTCTTTAAATGCATCTCTAATCATGTGGCCCATAGGTTGCCTAACTCTGCACTTGTTTTCATACAGAATCTTATTAAATGTTCTTCCAAATACACCAAAAAAAAGTTGCAACTTTCCTATAAATACAAATACACAACCCATAATATTCAAGTCTGATTGAATTCTTGATCATATTTCCACATTCTTTTGATCATTTCTAACTATCTCAAATTAAAATCAATGTTTTAATGACAACCCACTTCATAAATCCAATTGAAATTACATTAATTTTTTTTTTTTTTTTTACTTTTTATAATAAGTTAAAAATCATTTTTGGTCATAAACTTTCATGGGAGTAACACTAACAATGTAGTCCTTCATACTTTTACTAGTCAATTACTTTAAATTTGGAGTGATTTAGTCTTTATTAAGAAAAATATTGTTAAAAATTAATAAAATTTCTTACGTTGGTCGATTAATTAACTTTTTTTTAAGTAGTGGACCAATTAACTGATCACCGACAAAACATGTTTATAAGTTACAAAGTCTAAATGGTTACATAATAAAAACCATTTTGATGAAATTTTTCATAATAGAAATTGAATTGTTACAAATTTTAAAACATAGAAATTAAGTTGTCATTATAAAGACTAAATTATTATAAATTTAAAAGTATCATAACTAAATTATTACGAAGTAAAGTTTACAAACTAAGAAGTTATTTGAAATAATTTTTTACGGGGTTTAGGACACCAACTTAAGAGTTGGATGAAGTGAATTATTATAACACAGTCTACGTTTGACTCACCGACTATTATAACTTACAAAGTATTATAAACACCGAATCTAATAACTCATTTAAGGCTTCAAACAACTCCGAAATATTTACTAATATTTTTTTTATTTTTAAAAATTCTTTTTGTAAGTACTTCAACTTGTTAATTAAACTTTTTTTTTTTTTTTTTTTTTTTTTTTTTTTTTTTTTTTTTGGGAAAAATCAATTTATACCCCTAAACTTTGAGGATTGTATCAATTAAAACCCTAAACTAACAATTGTATCAATTTAAACCCTGAACTATCATAATTGTATCAATTTACACCTTCTATTAGATTTTATTTGAAAAAAATTAATTTAAACGGATGGAAACTTATGATTTTAACAATTAAACCCATAAACTTTCAATCAATTCTATGAAAGTTTAAGAATTTAATTAATAAATTACAAGTCTCCACACATGTAAAAGCTTACATTTTTATATTAGAGGGTGTAAATTGAAACACTTATGAAAGTTTAAGGTTTAAATTGATACAATTGTTAGTTTAGAGTTTTAATTGATACAACCCTCAAAATTTAGGGGTATAAACTGATTTTTTTCTTTTTTTTTTTTTTTTTTTTTTTTTTTTTTTTTTTTTAATCTTTATGATATCGAGATAAGATTCTTGGATCATTTAATTAGATGGCTAAAAGGATATCAATTTTATTATAAATAAATTAATTAAAAAAAAAAATCCCATTTTTGGTGATTTTCTGGAAATCTGAGCTAGATAAAGACTGCTTAGACAGAACAGACACGTAATGTTATAGAATTAATAATATGGGGCCAAAGGAATAAGTCAAAATGACTCATTCTCAATTCATTCCCTGTGTCAATATTCATTCATTATTCCCTTTCGTAGACTTTTTCTCTACAAAAAAAAAAAAAAAAAAAAAAAAAAAACCCTTTTCACACCCAAATCCTCCATTTGCTCAAAGATTATTGTCCATTTTCCTAGTCATTTTGTTTCTGTATTTTAATCATTTTTGTTGTTGGATGTTCACTGTTTCTAAATAATTTATTTTTTATATTTTTATTTCTTGGGGGGTTTTTTTGAAATGGGTTTTTTGGTTGGTGAGCTGAATTTGAGCTGCCTTGTATTGACTTCCCCTAGATCATGGGGAGCTCGTCGTGTTCTCCAATGTTCTCAAATCTCTTTTCTGGATCCTGCTCTGTTCTTTAACCTCCTCAATTTTTCATGTTTCTGTTCTTTGTTTGAACATATATGAAAGGTGAATTCTTCTTTCTCCTTAATCTTCTTGGTTTTCTGTCAAAATCAATCAAGATTTCTTGATTTCCTAAACTTTTAGTTATGAAATCAATTAAGATTTTCCTTGATATTGCTTTAGAGGGAAATTGAAAATCTGGGGTTTTGAATTCATTTTGGATAGATTTTTCTTCCAAAGGGAATTTCTATGTGGTTGGTAACTGTAAAGAATTAGACATTTTGTAGGAGACTTGAAAGTTGAAAGTGGGGATCACTTTTTGGGTTTCTTCAACTGCTAGAAAGTATGCTTTTCAAAATGAAGGCTCATTAGTTTTCTGGTTTTTTCCTTTTCGAACAGGATCAGACCCGTTTGATAACCATTTGGTTTTTGAAAATCGAGCTTGTTTTCTCATCATTTCTTTAGAGTGGTTTTCATCTTTCTTTAAGAAACATAGTAGTGTTTATAGGCTTAATTTTCAAAAACTAAATGGTTATCAAACGAGCCCTTAGAGTTAGCAAATATAGTAGCCCAAAATATACTTGATCAGCTAGAGTTTTCTTCTCAACATTGTGTGGTCTTGTTTTTGTGCAGAGAGGAAATCAGCTTTTGGAGGGGACTATGAAGTGTTTTCATTTATTCAACAACGAGAAGAATGTTGAGCCAAGGACTACTACGAAATCTAATTCGATTATCTCGTGCACGTCTAATTCTATGTCGATGAATCAAGATCTTAAGATGTTTGACTCTGATGTAAATTCTCAGAATGTCTCAGAATTTAGTGCAGCATCTTCTGCTATGTCTTTTGCAGCTTTGTCTCAAAGACAGAGTAATCTTAGGGAGTTCACATTCTCAGATTTGAAAGCAGCCACAAAGAATTTCAGCCGCTCGCTCATGATCGGAGAAGGAGGATTTGGTAGTGTATATAGGGGCGCTATCCGCAACTCAGAAGAACCATATAAAAGAATAGACATTGCTGTTAAGCAATTGAGTAAAAGAGGATTGCAGGCAAGTTCTCCCACCCTCCAAAGTTTTTGCCTAGATATGTACTTATTTCAAATATCTGCTTGCTTGAGTGCCTGTAAGATATTATTTTCTTTTCATTGTCCATGCTGAGTTTCTTTTCATACAGTTTGGCAGTGAATGCAAATTTTAACAAGTCAATTGGCCGTTGGTTCTCCTTTATATTTCCGTCCGTCTTTCATCTCTCGGCATTGAATTCCTTTAGTATGAACTGCTTTGGGATAGGAAAGAACAAGTATACCGACCGATTACATGAATTTTAGCTGTGAGCCATCCTGTTAGAAGGAATTCAGGAGCTGCATATCCGATTATTCCTACTATTGTAGCGGAGACACGCCTTGAGAAATTTGGTTAAAAAGGAATAGAAAACTCTTCCTAGAAGTGGATTGAAATATTGGATTGAATAAAAAACAGAGTATAGTTACAATAGGGATGTCTCCTAAATCGCGATTGCATCGCATGGACTTATAATATAACACTGAAAAAGATGCATTGGTATTAGGTTGATTGGTGATGTAAAATATCAACTATCAAATGTGTTGAGAATGCTTTTGTTGGATATTATTTATAAGAGCTAATAGTTGTATGCTAAATGAGCCAGTTTGGACATGAACTTTATGATTAGTATTGCATTTCAGAAGTTCCTTTCTAAGTTATATGATTTCGGTTTCTGTCCTATCAAATAGGGCCACAAGGAATGGGTGACAGAAGTGAACTTTTTGGGCGTTGTCGAACATCCAAATCTTGTCAAATTACTAGGCTACTGTGCAGAGGATGATGAAAGAGGGATCCAACGACTACTCGTATACGAATATATGCCTAACAGGAGTGTGCAGGATCACTTATCGAGCAGGTCTCGTAGTTCTCTTCCATGGGTAATAAGAATGAAAATAGCCCAGGATGCTGCTCGTGGCTTGGCATATCTGCATGAAGGAATGGATTTCCAGGTACCATATAATATTGCAAGAATTTTATATCATTGAGATAATTTTCTTGAGGAAAAACTAGTGAACTTAATTTACTGAGGCTGTATTGTTGTTGTTTATGTTTCTTTACTCTCATAAACTTGCATCTTTCTTTCACTCTAGCATTTTTTTTTTTGTATTTGTGAGTGTCCGGGCCAACTTGCGCGCATCTCGACTAATCTCACGAGATAACCGTCTCACCCTACTACATTTCGTTGTCAAGAAAACTCATAGGATAATATTCACTCTAGCGTTAATGATGAACCTTCTCATATATACGTCGAGCGAGAAGAAAGTATGCAATCCGCATTGGATGAGATGAGAGAAGAACTATTTTGATTCTTTTTTACTTTTCTTCTTCATACATTTTGGGAAGTATATATATGGTAACCTAATTGTCATCATTCTTTGTCCAGATAATATTTAGGGATTTCAAGTCTTCAAACATACTTTTGGATGACCACTGGAATGCTAAGTTGTCTGATTTTGGATTGGCCAGGCTGGGGCCTTCGGATGGATTAAGTCACGTCTCTACAGCGGTTCGTACGCAACTAATCTAAAATATCTTTGTTTTTTCTATATATTCCGCATGAGTAATAGACAATTCATGTGCAGATTGTAGGAACAATTGGATATGCAGCTCCAGAATACCTTCAAACAGGACGACTCACAGCAAAAATCGATGTATGGAGCTATGGAATTTTCCTGTATGAACTAATTACTGGTAGGCGTCCCCTAGATCGGAACCGCCCTAAAGGCGAGCAAAAGCTCTTGGATTGGGTCAGAGCACACCTATCTGACTTAAAGAGGTTTGAGCTGATACTAGACCCAAGACTTGAAGGTAAGTATTCTATTAAAGCTGCACATAAACTAGCAGCTGTAGCTAACCGCTGTTTGGCTCGGAAGGCTGGGGTACGCCCGAAAATGAGCGAAGTCTTGGAGATGGTAAATCGGATTGTGGAAGAGAGTGATCTTGAGAGCCCTCAGCTTCCAGTAAAGAGCTCGATTTCTAATGATGATTCTGAAGGATCAAAAGGCGAACCTTTGAGAAGACGGATTATGAATCCATTTATTGGAGAGAATGGTTGTTTGATTTGGCTAGCGTGGAGACCCAAAGTTGTGAGAACTTGTTGAAAAAACGTTGAGAGGAATGGGAGGTTTTCTCCTTTTATGAAAAAGAAATTTACTTTGTATAAAGAATCAGTGCTTCTTGAACTGCTGGATCAAGTGCAGTAGTTTTGTTTGCAAATTTTCTCTGTGATTATTGAGGTGTTTTCAATTAGTTGTAATTTGGATGGAATTATCCCTAACCAATGATTAGTGATCAATGGGGAAGACAAGATAGAAGAAGAGTTGAAGTTGAAATACCCTTCTTTTTCTTCTTCTCCAATCATTTTGATAGAAATAAGTTCATTAAAACCTTAATAGTCTTAGAGGGAATGACTCGAATGAGTTCAAGTCATGAGGGTCACTTATTTAAGATTTAATATCCTACAAATTTCTTTGACAACCAAATGTAGTAAGATCAGACCAAACCAAATGTATTCGAGTCATGAGGGTCACTTATTTAAGATTTAATATCCTACAGATTTCTTTGACAACCAAATGTAGTAAGATCAGACCAAACCAAATGTAGTCAGATCATACCGTAGTTTTAGTTGAAGTGCGTACAAGCTAGTAGTCTTAGTTGAAGTGCGTCCAAGCTGGTATGGACACTCACAAAAACAGAAACTCAGACCAAACCAAATGTAGTAAGATCAGACCGTAGTCTTAGTTGAAGTGCGTACAAGCTAGTAGTCTTAGTTGAAGTGCGTCCAAGCTGGTATGGACACTAAAAAAAACAGAAACTCGAAGAAAATTTACTCAAAACATCTTGATTGGTATTAAAGGATTTATTTTGAATTGAAAAGTGTAACAAGAAAACTACTGCAACTATGCCAACCTGAGTAGAGTTCGACTGATAAAGACATATATCTTCAACCAAGAGGTCCAAAGGTTCAAATGTTTGCCGACGACTCGAAAAAAAAAGTTGCAGCTGCCATTATATTCGAGAAAACGGAGGAAGAACCAATGGGTGGATTCACTTTCTCTAGTAATAGAATTTAATAACTGTAACAAAATGGTTTAGATTGATGTCTAAATTTCTAGTGAACATGGAATTGACAACAAAAGGGGTAAAAAAAACATGTATCAATGAACAATCTCACCTAAGTTTAATGGGGAAACATGAGATATCTAGAGTTCCTCTATAATTCAATATACAATATAGAAAAAGGTACACAAAATCTACCAGAATCTATGCTGCATAACCAGCGACTCTTGGTGGTTGGTTGGGAAGACAAAATCTTCAGCCGCTCAATTTCTCAATGATTTTCTTGAGAGATGAATATGATCCAAATGCTGATGCAACAACTCCTACTGCTATAACTATGAAACAAAGTGATCTCTGTAAAACAAAGAAAATTAAATTTTGTAATTGATTAGTCTAAATTCTTATAAGCACTTGTATCAAAATAAATAAAAGAAAATGCAGATGACGTTTTTACCTGCAAAAGTGTTACTTTCCCTCCCAAAATGCTGAGGTAACACACACAAGGGAGTATTAAAGTCTGCAAGACACATTTGATAGTCATACGTCAATATAAAAAAAATAACTCGAGTTATAACATGTTTGAGAGTGACTTTAGAGTGGAAACCGATTTGTTTCATTTTAATATTAACTGAACACTATTATCATATAATCAAAAATTGATTTTGAATGATTAAAAATGTTTTGAAAGTGGTTTTGAACATGACAAAAGTATAAGAGCATGTTTGGGAGTGATTTTGTAATGATTAAAATCACTTTTGTCGTGTTCAAAATTACTCCAAAACATGTTTTTAATCATTCAAAATCAATTTTGATGGTATGACAACCGTGTTTAAATGTGTAAAATTAAACGAGTGATTTTGAATGTCACAAAAGTGATTCACTCTCAAACATATGCTCTTAGTTCCCTGAAGGCACCATAATGCTAGGATGAGCAAACTTACCACAAGCATTGTTAGCAATGATCCAATTAATGCCATCATAAGACCTGCGTTGGAAAAAAAAACAGTGAAGATCCAAAATTGGTACTCATTTTTCTAAGGCCAGAAGGGTGCTTAAAGAAAAATACTGCATTTTCTTCATCATAAATTGGTATAGAAATAGAAATGTGAAGATATATACTTACCAAAAAAGGGGACAGAAAGGCCGACCAGTAAGGTAGACATTACAAGAGCAGTTCTAATGAGGATGGAATAAATATGAGATTTGGGATGGTTTGGTGGAATGAACTCCTCCAGACACATTGCAACTGGAGATATTGTTAATGCATACGTGGGACTAATTAAGGAGAAACATCATTATTCTTCCACTGCAAATCTGCTTGCAGAAATTACGGTAGAGCAAAACCAGGAAAAATGAAACTAGGAGCATAATATTAGTTTCTGATTATTATGAGTAATTTGTATATTATTTATTACCCTTTAGCATATTATGGGATGTGAGGCCCAAAATCCTACTGCAGTGAGGAACAACTGGAAGCAAAGAATATGGGTGTGAAGTTCACCATGTTTGAGAGTGAAATCACTTCTGCCATGTTCAAAATCACTCACAAACATGTTTTTAATCATTCAAAATCAATTTAATGTTTGGTTTTATACTTTTAAATACGATTTTCATATCATCAAAATTGATTTTGAATATTAAAGGTATGTTCGGGAATAATTTTGAACAAGACAAAAGTGATTTTAACCATTTCAAAATCACTCCCAAACATACCTAAACGCTAGGGCACAATACCAACCAATACTCGTAAGTCGTAACAAGTATATATCACACTCTGAAAGGATATTTGGTAAAGGGATTTACTACCTGCCAAAGAACAAATAAGAAACATAAGAAAATAGTTTGCAGGCAGTGGCAGTAGAAATTGAGTACAACAAACAACTCCAGAACACTAAAATAAGACCATGCAAGGGAAACAGAGGGCTGAAACATATTCGATTCCTAAATGAATGGCCTAGCAGATCCCTTCCTTGACTTTACAACCAAATTATAATATATCGAATGCTTTCAAATCATAAATGAATGGCATGTTTGGAATAACTTTTCAAAGTGCTTAAAAACCTTTTTTAAGCGCAAATCATTCCAAACAGGCCTAGTTAGCCAACAAACAATAGAAGCATGTGGCGAACTTGTCAATTCTAATAATCTGTTCTAAATATAAGAGTATTTAAAAACAGGAGGGTCCTCATGCCACCATTCCATATTGAGAAGAATTAAGACGTCAGATTTTATTTCTTTAACTTTAAAGCACATCATATAAATGTAGCAGTTTAGTGGGAAATATATATAGGCGACGAAATAAATATGGTTATTTTTGACAAGGGTGAAAACTTGAGCATCAAGAAATCAAGAATGGATTGGTAGAGAAAAAATAGACCACCGTACCGTAGTCCACACAGCAATCTTTGAAGCAACCAAATCCTGGGGCAGGTTAAGAGTGTACTGGGATGATGTCGATTCTCCAAACATTAAGTATCCCATAATAGCAACTCCAGCATACATCAAAGTACAAATGCCAAAACTGCATTTTTAAGGAAATTAAATGCTATTAATGTTATAAACATTTTAGATGATTATTTTTCTTTATAGTTGGTGGGATTGTGACAAACAGACATATCATGCAACACAAAGATTTCTTAAATGACATAGTCGAGCCCCATCTTTTTTTCTATATATTATAATCAATAAATGAGTGGCAATAATTTTGACTGGAGCCGACTTTATGAACTAGGTAAATGATAAAAATAAAAGCACTATAAGGCTTACATGATTAATACTAACATGCAGAAGCAGACAGTAGGAAAGGAACAAGACTAATTATTTGTGAAAATGGAAGAAGATTTTAAATTACCATGTCAAAAGGACCGCTGGGAATTGGCTTTGTTTACCCATTGAACTATAGATGTTGGGAAATACAGCATGTCCTGAGTAGCAGAAACCGTACAGACCCAGAGCAACTGGTAGAGTTGAGAGCTTCAATGGAGTCACCGTGCCATGGAAACCGACATCATCTACCAAGCCAACCCAAAACAAGCATATAACCACCACGATTGATGCAATAACTCCACCAGCTGCAAGTAAGAAAGATAAAAAACATTCTTAGCGAGTTTTTGGAGGCCTCGGTCTAAATTAGGGGCATTCTATAATAACAAGCAAAATAAGAAAAAATAAAATTTGACAGCAACATTTGTTCCGTGCAAAGGACTAACACTTTAGTTTGGTTAAAGTGTTTGTGTTCGACACTTGAATACTCCGATACTTGTTGGACACATGTTGTTCACTTTTTAGCTTAATAGATATGTGTTAGACACTAATGGTACAAAGTGAATACAAGTTACTTGTTAGCCATTATTCGGCACTGGTTAAGCAGAATAAATAGACACAAATAGTAATATAAGACAAAACTATTTATAGCACGAGCTTATTTACTTCAACTTTCCTTCTTGTATTTTATCTCACACACACACGTGTGTGTATATATATATATATATATTATAATAAACGTGTACTAGCCGTATCCATATTTTAGATTTTTAGAAAATGAGTGTCTCTGTGTCATATCATGTTTGTGTCCCATGTCCGTTGGTAGTGAATCTTTAGAGCAGAATATTTTGGCTAAAAAATTGGTGTAACATGATGCAAGGCAAACAACCAATTATGAGACTAACCAATAAAACTCATAAACTCATACATATATTTTGACATGATAAATTTTAGCCAGCTTACCAGAGATATAACTTAGAATACTGAGATCCCGAAGCCAAACGGTCGGAAGAACAGCAAGGGCAGTGGCTATAGCGAATAAAAGGTGTGGTTTTACTTCGAATCCACCAAAACTTATGTGCGCACCGGGAAACAATGAAGACAAATTGTCGCTCTCCAGAATTACGTACTCAATACAAGAAGCCTGCAAGACTAGCATATCTAGTTGGGTCACTTCGTCAACATAAAGCCTAATTTGTTGTTACAAAATCATTAGGAAAATGAAAGCACGTTGCATAAGCACTAGCAGACACAAGCATCATGCAAAAATATTGACTTGGGTCATTTTGCAGATGCCTTTCCACGTTTTTTTTCTTTTTTTTTTGAACAAAAAACAAAGATCTTTAGCTTTTCACTAGATGTTCATTGGCCCAGTGGGAAGTCCGTTTCATTTGTCAGAGCTTCCACATGCTATCAAAATTTTCAGGGTGAAATTGTGTTCTGGTTTAAATTCACTAATATTGCTAGAGATTTTACCCATGAGAATGAGAAGTAGGGACTGTAAAGGATGAGGGTGGATAGAAGATTCTTTACCGTCAATAGAAGGTCTTAAGAATGAGAATAAATAGTTTTGGAACAAAAACAGACCGTTAAAATCACTTTACTCAAGCTTCCAAACATATTTAAAACCAATTTTAGATATATTAAATTGAATTCCAACAATTAAAGACATGTTTCAAATTAATTTTAAACATGACAAAATTTCAAAATCACAGACAATGATTCTTGCTTCTCAGCTAAGTTCCATTTTTCAAAAAAGAAGACTCGTTTTGCCTATTCAATTAGCCAAAGGTCGAAAGTAGCTAAACAACACTACAAAATCCGACATGTACATGGGTGGATAGGCTTGATAGCGTCTCCCAGTCATTTTCTCAAACAGTTGTTAAGCATCTGCTGAAGACATCAAGCATCATGCAAAAACAAACTGAAGGGGGGAAAGGGAATAGTTTTGATAGTTTCTTCTAATTTTTAAGTCCTATTTTCTTTTTTGGTTGTCATAAATAATTAAAAAGAAAATCATCATTCAAAAATTTAATTCTCTCTTTAAATTGAATTCTGCAGACAAATAAGGGTAAGAAAGAAAAAACAAAGAAAGGAGAAGATACGTAGATATTGAAGATTTATATTACTAAAATAAATCTTAATTAACATTTGCTTAGCTAATAAACCTAAATTTTACTAGTAATACATAGCTGTTTGCTAGATTTGCTAAACACGTGGCTCAACATACGTGTGAAAGCAATTCTTTTTTAATTTTAAAAGTGTTTTATTTTAATATTTAACTTTAAAAAAAAATCTTTTTTTATTATTATTATTTTTTTTTTAATATGTCCTTCCCTTCATTTGAAAGTTTAGAGTTAATAATTTAATATTTTGAGTTTTGAATTTAGTATTTATGATTTATTAACGAAAAATTCTAAAAGGAAATTCTTAAATACTAAAATCTTATATCACGCTAAATTGAGCCTAACATAATATAAAGTTGTTCCTTCTATTAAAAAATTATGTGTTAAATCCCTACATTAATTAAAATATTTTTATAAAAAGAAAAAAAAAAAATTATACCATAAATAGTAATTTTTAAATACTAAAATTTTAAACTATAATTTCTAAATCCTAAAATTTAAACCATAAATTATAAATCCTAAATTTAAAAAGAAAATATATTCTCTGAAAAAAAAAAATGAAGGAATTTTTTTTTAAAGTTAAATTTTATATATATATATATATTAAAAAAAAATGGACTCTTTTCTGTTACGAACGCATAAAGAAACCCAAAATAAAAAATGTGTTCCTAAGTCATAAAGAGCGCTAGCGGACAAGAGACTTGCCACTTGGTGTGTGACGTAAGATATTAAATTTAGGCGGGGCCCCAATTTTTTTTTTTTTTTTTTTTTAAGATTTTAACCATTTCCAATAAAATAACAATTAAAAGCCGGGGTCAAGAAGTAGTACTTACGTATAATTCCACGTACAATACTATCTGCATCCACAAGAAATCAAAACAAAAATCTTAAATGAAAGAAATTCCGAAAGGGAAATAAAACATACAGGTCTATATCAAATTTTGGTTTATTCACTTTTTTTTTAGTCTCTCTGAAAATGATATATTTCTTTAAATTTTCATTTTTTATCTCAATTTTAAAAACAATACTTGACTCAATAAATTTCTTTAAAGTTAGTCATAATTTTATATTAAAAAAATAATCATTAAGGATAAAAAATTTGCATTAGAATTTTGTAAATAGAGATGAAAATGATGAGTTTTCAACAGTAACAATGTTTAAAATAGATAATTTGATAATACGATATTATATTAAAGAGAAAAAATCAATTTATACGTATCAATTTAAACTTTGAACTTTTAGAAATGTATCAATTTACACTTTCAATTAGAATTCTATTTAATTTAAATATGTGAAAACTAATAATCTTAGTAATTAAACTCCTAAATTTACACAAGTGAATCAATTGTATGAAAGTTTAAGGGTTTAATTGATAAATTATAAGTCTTCCATACGTGTAAAAATTAACATTTTTTAGGAGAGGTGTAAATTGATACACTTATGAACTTGTCTCTAAACTTTGAAAACTTTGAGATATGTGTTTATTTGATTTCTGGACTTTTAAAATTTTCGACTAGACACAGTTGAAATTTCAGAATTTTTTATTAAACAAAAACTTAAAGTTTGTCCACCAAATTAAAAATTTAACAACTTATTACAACTTGTAATTTAATTTAATATAGGATTTAAATGAGTGAATAAATGGCAATATAAATAAATAAAGGGCAGTCAAGTTACCGAGATGGCGACACGGCCGATGGCACCAAAAGCAGCTTGGCCAATGTCAGGGTAAGTTTCAATGCCAGGTCTGCTATCCAAACAAGCACGTAGGAGGATTCCAGTGTAGAAAGAAAGCACTGCAAATATCAACAAAATGGATATCCCCATCCATCCCCCTTGTTGCATTGCGTATGGAGTCGAAAGTATTCCCACCCCACACAGCACATTGATGCCTATATATTATATCAGACAATTAATTAATTTCATCAGCCAGAACCAGAACCAGAGGAAGAATTACATTACCATTAACAACAGCTTGGCCGAAAGTACTCTGTCGAGAAATTGGAAGGCCATGAGCGTCAATGGCGACGGGCTTGTCTTTGTCATTATCTCTCCTGATGACGGATAAGGAAGAGCGCCTTGAAGGAGGAAGCGGAGGAGGGCCGAAATGAGAATAAGGCAGTGGTTTTTGCTGTTGCTGCTCGGCCTGATGATAATCTATTACTGTGGGTAGCAATGGTTTTGATATGGAAGATGAAGAGAATGCTTCAGGAGTGAATCTTCTTGTTATTGATGAAGACAGAAACGAGCTTCCAAATCTCGCTAATGATGGAGTTCCTAGAAGCCCAATACTTGGTGAATGTACACTTCCCAGCATATCAATAGATTGCCTGCAATATAATCCAACACACATTCATCATTTTGCTTTTTTAAATTAATTAATCTTCTTTTTCATTCCATACTAATTACCATTTCTTTTAAGAATTAAAAACAATCCTAGCTGTTGAAATGAATGCTTGTTCAATAAAGGGTTCAAAACAGCCAAATTTTAGACTTATTATGTGGTTTGCTTGCTGGTTGTAAAGCATCATTCATTCTTAACTATGCATTAACTTGCTGTCTTACTCCATATATATTTAATATTGTCCACTTTAACCTTAAATTTTCATGATTTTGTTGGTCTTGATTTCACCCAAAATATCTCATATCAACCAAAATGTCTCATACCAATGTAGATGTTATCTCTCACTTATATAACCATGATTTTCTATTTTCTAACAAATATGAGACTTTGGTCGTACTCCCAATACTTTTAACTATTATTATAATCAATCGCAAGACTCTACATTTAATTACAATAAATGAAGTAAGAGATTTGAACCTCCGTCAAGGTAGGGAATAAATGTTAATTATTGTTGAGTTATGTTCACTTTTGACACCCTATTAGATTTAGTTGCTAAAAAAATTAATAGGATATTAAATTCTAAGTAGTTCACTCAAATTACCTAAACTCATCATCTCTACCCTCTATTGTTTAAATGGCAAACCCATTGTAGTTTATTGTGGTTTTTAAAAATCATGTCTATCAAAAGTGAATATACATACCTTAGCTGCAAAAGGAAGAATGGTATAGTAACATTTAATAATAATAAATAAATAAATGAAATAAAAATTTATGAAAACTTAAATATCAAAATAAAATATTTTGAAATATATAAAACACAAATAAAATAAATATGAAAGTTAAAAAAAGAATGAATAGAATTAAAGAGAATAATTGTTTATAACACAATTTTTTTTTTACAAAAATTCAAGTTAAAGTCAACATGCTTTCTCTTCCAAGTGAAGGTTCAAATACTCATAACTCTACATTTGTTATATTAAAAAAATACAAAATTTTGGTACTCATATTATTTAATGCTCCCTAATACACACAACTAGGTTATAAATTTTTCTTCATAAATAATTATTTAATGTGATTGAATCTAACCTCAATTCTGAAAAAGAGGTTGACATAACAACTAATTGATACGAGTAATAATCATATTAACTAATATAGAAAATTTTCTTTTTATAACCATTCTTTTGATATGCCGAGAATAAAATAGTGAAGAAAAAAGAAAAGATATTGTTTAGTTTTAAATGATAAATATTGTATTTATATTTACAAACTATCCACTTTTACAACGTCCATCTTGGGTAACAAAAAACAGTTTTGAAAGCCCTACTTTATTAGGTGGAGGATGTGAGTGCCTCGTGAGTGGGACAGAATAATCAGGACAATATCATCCAGAAACCCCAAAATGTTATTGATAATCAACAAATTATGACTATTTACAAATAAAGAAAAGAAGAACAAAAATCTTTTACCGAAAATTTAACTTTCTTGATTTCAAATATATCAGCAATGATTCGAATGCAATTATTAGGCAAAAGAAATTTGAAACTGTTGAATCAATTTTTCCCAGAAAATCTTTGAATGGATAATTTCCAGAGAAAAACAACAGAACACATGAAGAGATCGAAAGTGAACCTGTAACTTTGAGGCCAAGCGGCGGTGTTGTAAGAACTTGGTTGAATATGATTCTGGTTATCCACCGACGAACCGGAAGAATCCGATTCGTTTCCTTCGTCATTGTCGAGTTCATTTTCCAAATCTTCATCATCAGAACTTTCGATGTAAAAACTTCGATCCGATACAGAATTCTTCATTTTCTTATCCAAATTTCAATTCCTCCCTTCAATCAAAATCACCACAAAATCCAGATTCAAAACAGAGAGAAAAGATACAGAAATCAAGTTTCAGACAAATAAATACACGCTAATTTCTTTCCACTTCCAGTAGCTTGAATCATCGAAATCGGAACGTTAATTAAAAAAACAAATGAAAACACCCTAAATTAAGGCGGCAAATGCGTCGATCAGATCAAGATTTCCATACTTAAATTAAATTTCACAAGTAGTAGCCATGAAATCCGCCTAAAAATGAGAGTAAAACGAGAAATCATCGATTCAAAATTCCAATGTCTGAAAACTTAAAAATCGGAGGAATCTGTTTGGATTGAAATTGTGAACATGAATCCGAAGTTCACGTAACTAGAAAATGAAGAACACATTCACATTTACATCCGCTAATAATAGAATGAAATCAAATGCTGATTGTGAAGTTGATTGGAAAGCAAGAAAGAGAGAGAGGAGAATATGAACCTGAAGAGTGCAGAGTTGAGAGAGAGATTTGCAAACTCTGTGTGTTGATCTGTGATTCTTTCTCCCTTCTGGCGATTCCTATTTATATATATACACCACTTCATTTCTCTCTGTATCTGTCATGAACATTCTTCATAATTCAAAAACTTTTTAAATTAATTCTTGGTCATTGAAAAACTCTGGTTCTTCTACATTTTTTTTTTTATATTTATTTTAGTTTATCCTAATTTAATTTTCGCTAAACATATGGATTGGTTGTTTTTTCAACTTAGTTTCAATTATTTAAAAACAAAATCGATTTAGTTCTTTAAGTTTTAATATTGGAAATAAATAATACTTTAGACAATGGAAAAATTATTCCAGGAGGCTGCTACAATGTGATTGTCTAGTAACAACCGTAATTGGATGTGGCTTCACAAATCTACATGCCCGTAATAACAACTAAACACACCATAAGCATAGCTCAACCGAGATAATGTATGAACTATGAGTAAGAGGTTTCAAATTCGAATTCCGTTAATAACAACAATTTTCTCTCATACATCTAACAATGTAAAACTGCAAGTCACGATGATAATCTGCTTAAATAATATTTTGAGATGAAAGGAAAAAACTTCTTTTTTTAAATAGGTAAACATTGGTTAAAAAAAGTTAGTGATGGGCTGTAGGAATTTCCTATTGTATTTTTCTTTTTCAATTATAATATTTTCGTTGGTAAATGTTAAAATTAGTTTAATACAAGCTTACATGATGTAATATTTGCATATTTTTTTTTTTAAAAAAATTAGACTATAGAAAAGTTGAAATTTCTGCCAACTTTATTGAAATTTGAAAGATAAATTATCAATTTTATTCTAAACTAATTCATCATCAAAATTTCTACTAGTTCAATAAGTACTATGTGACATATAACACCAATTGAAAAATGTTAAAGTATAATGGATTAAATTGATTTTTTTAAAAAATAATATATAGAAACTAAATTTAAAAAATATATATATATATATTCAAACATTAGAGACTAAAAATATGTATTTAACAATTAAATATATGATTGCACAAATAACAATCAGACCCAAACTAATTGCAAATTTAGCAAACTTTAAAATGTTTTGCAAATATGGCAAAAAAAAATCCGTTTCTATCCCTGATAGACTTCTATTAGTGATAGACTATTATCACTGACAAAAATCTATAAAAAGTTGAGGTGATCAGCGATAGACTCCTATCAGCCATAAGATATCAGAGATAGAAAATTGTCATATCCGTAATTTTTTTAAAAATATGCTATATTTTTTTTAATTATCTTATTCTAAATTGACATCGGTTACAATTTTCCTTATATATATATATATATATATTTAACATTAAAGACTAAAATTTTAACAATTTTAGAAGAAAAAAATGAAGATTTTTTTTCTTTTTTATGTCATACTCAAATATGCAAGCTGTCATTTATAACTATTTCGGTTTTTAATTTTTCATGTTTCATTTTTTTTTTTTTTTTTTTAATTTGGTTTTGTTTTTTAAAACATTGATATAAAGTAGTTTTTTTTTTTTTATTGGAGATGGAGGAATTGGAACTCAGAGCTTATAGTGATGACACATTTTTATGTCAATTGAACTATACTCCGTTTGACTATTAATTTATAGAAACTAAATAACAAAATAAAAAAATTAACGACTGAAAATAGTATTTATAAATTTAATTTTAAAAAATAAATAATAAAAAATCAAATGATTATAAATCCAGCCCTAATTTTTTTAGTTTCATATAATAGATTTTAAATTTGAATTAATGATGAAATTAAATATATTTTTTTAATAATGAGTTAAATATCCTTTTATCTTTTTTTGAGGTGCAATATATGTAACAACAATAGGTAGGGTGGCCAAATCGAGCATAGTTGAATTGGCATAAGGTTGTGTTCGTGACTAAAAGTCATGAGTTCAATTTTCGCATTTATTAAAATACCGTTGCAAAAAAAAAAAAAAAAAAAACAATAGGTAAAATGAAAATTCAAAACATTTGTCATCGATATTTATGTATCACTCAGAGTCAATTGAATATCTAAACCCTAAACCCTAAATATTTTTCATCGATATTTAGTTACGTGTTTTTTTTTAAGTTTGATATTATATTAAAGTATATGTCAACTTGAAGATAATTTGTTGTTATTATGATTTACGTTAGGGACATAACTATATCGTGGCTATCTCCATCACCGTCCAGTTTGATCAAAATTGACCATAACAATTTTTTTTTATAGAATAATTGACCATCAACATTGGTTTTATAAGTTACATATATTAATAGGTATAAATAATTCCAATGTGATTCAAACATTTCACATATATATTAATATAATTATGTATGGGTTTTCTTGTCTTCTTTTGATTGATATACAAACACAATTCATATCATATCTATGATATCACATTCTTTTTCAAAAAAAAAATATGTATGATATCACATGCTTTATTATTTGATTTTGACCTTATACAAATCCTTACATGTCACTAATATCAATCTCTCAAGGGGATATAGCATAATTTTGGTCATCACATTTTTTTTTTTACTTTTCTATCCATAAAAAAAATTGATTTTTTCTACTTTCTTTTGTTGAACTAAAATAAAAAAGAATTATAATTTAATTATAATTTTTTGAACTAGACATTTCATTTATTCCTAGGAACCTTCTTTCAAGGCCTTTGAACACGAACACTAGTGATCGATGGATGTTCGCTGACGATAACTCTTTCAATCTAAATTGTGATGTTTTTCTTAATTTTTAGTAGTGCAGATTTGGGTGTGATCTTTAGAAATTCTAATGGTAATAAACCATGCTAGCGGCTCAACATGTTCAAAAGTTGTTTAGACTTGTGGAGCTTGGTGAAGTCGTTTCACTATTATTATTCGAGATCAAGACAACTCTCTTGAGGCGAGACTCAGATATTTATGGACTGAAACAAATTCGTTAATTATGTGGAAACTTTTTGGAGGGAAGAAACCTTTGTGAGCAAAGTCTGTCTAACTTCTTTGCTTTCTAAATGTGTGACGCACCGTGCCTCATAACCTAACTAGTCACACAAGGAAAATTAATTTTGTTGGTATTTGAGTTGAAGAATATCATCTATAGCGTCGGAAGTTGTTTTAAGAAATATTCCTTTCCTTAATTTATTTATTATTTTTTTTTCTCTCTTTCTCGAGAAAAAAAGAAAGAAAAGAAATGTATGGTTTAAATATTGAAAATTTATATCCATCCTCCTAAATTTATATCCATCCTCCTAAATTTAGCTAAAATAATAATAATAATAATAATATTGAAAATTTATATCCATCCTCCTAAATTGAATATAAATTAATTAGGCGTCGTTTGATAATGCATTCAATTTTTTGTTTTTGGTTTTCTATTTTTTAAAAATAAAAATTATTTGTTTGATAACTATTTTGTTTTTTTGTGTTTCTAAAAAATAAAAAATAAAACTTGTTTAACTGTTTTTTTTTTTTTTTTGTTTTGTTTTTTTAAAAAAACACAAAAGTTCTAAGTGGTTGAATAATAAAAAATATTACTTTTAAAATAATGTTAATTTATTAGAATGTAAAAATTGTAACATTTATCAAAATTTAATTAAAGTCCAATTATTTGATGAAATTGAAAATTTAGGGTAAAAAATATTTTTTCCTAAAAATATATATATATATATATATATATTTTGTGTAGATAATTTAATATATTAGACAAGTAACTTAAAAACAAAAAACTAACAGATTTTGTTTTAAAATAAAAAAAATAAAAAAAAAATCTGTTTTTTTTTTTTTTTTTTTTTTATTTATTATTTATTTTTTTTTTTTTTTTAAGAATGTAGAAACGTTTTCAAAAACTTAAAAACCAAAAACTTTATTGGTTATCAAACATACCTGTTTTTTAAAAATAAAAAATAAAAAACAGGAATTGAATGCGTTATTAAACGACCCCTTACTTAAATGATTTCCTAATATAGTTTGATTCAAAGAGAAAAAAAATATCATCAACCTCATCAAAAATAGTCCATATCAATTACTATTTAAACTTTGACATTTTAATTTTAATAAAAGATTTTGAAAGTATTATTATAAGAGACGATGTTCTAAATAGACACATTTTCTATTATAATATTTCTAAATCTTTTTTTTTTTTTTACAGCCGTGATGAAAAAAGAGAGTAAAATTACAAGTTTAACAACTTTCATTTTTATGATTAAAAGGTTTTGAAACTTTAAAAATATGTAATAGATTCTTTAGGGCCCGTTTGGTAACATTCATGTTTCTTGTTCCCTGTTTCCTGTTTCTCGTTCCCTGTTTCTTGTTCCCTGTTTTTTTAGAACCAGAAACAGAAACATGTTTGATAACTACTCCTGTTTCTTGTTTCTTGAAAAAAAAAAACAGAAACACATACTTGTTTGATAACGTTTCTTGTTTCTTGTTTCTTGAAAAAAAAAAATAGAAATATCGTCATGTTTGATAATTTTTTTTTGTTAATTGTTTCTTTTTTCTTTTTTCTCTTTATGTTTTATTTTTTATTTTTTATAGTTTAAATAAAATTTAGTATACATAATATAAAAAAGATATAACATGCATTAAAAAATAAATAAATAAATAAATAAAAAATAAATTGCAATTTGATTTGATTTGGTATATGTTTTTGTGTGTTGATAAGGAGACGTTTATTTAAGAATAGGGAAGCGAGTCTCCAACACGCCAAAACAACGTTCAATAACATTTTGCAGTGAAAAAATTTCGATAGTTAAACATTTTTCCCTACCTCGAGGATGATGCCTTCCTTGCTCTAAAATCTCGAAGTCGTTGTCATTCGTCATTGTTTGTTATGGGTCATGTTTTAAATTTTCGTTGACGTGTAGACATTTCTACGTGTCAATGAGCTCAATATCGACATGAGAGGTGAATCGACATTTCAATTATATTATAGATAAATTTATCTTATATAACTAAAATATCACTATTTGTGAATCTAATATTTAATAGTGGGAAATTTAAACTAATTTAAAAATATTGAAATGCTAATTTGCAAAGTTTAAAGTGTCTCGATGAAAATATGAAAATATCGATGTGAATGGATACTTATTAAAAAAACATAAAAAATAATAATAATTTTTTTTTTTACAATTAATAAATAAATATTTTAATGTATTTAAAAAAAAAGATATAACAAATTTAATAAATAAATATAATAAATATTTTTATGTATTTAAATAAAATAAAAAGTAATTAGTAATGTATCTTAAAAAAAATAGCAAAATTTAAAATTAAAATAATATATAAAAAAAAAAAAACATTGCATAATTAAGAAAAAAAAAAGAAAAAAAAAGTGTTATAATGAGGATTCGAAGCCAGGACCTCATAGGTGAGGAGTTTATTTGGGTGCTTCTCTTGCCAATGAACAAACACTAATTTATTATCATTTTGGGAACAGATTAATATAAAGAGAAACGGAACTGGGAGAAACACCTTTTTGAAGTTTCTTAAATTTTGCCTTTTTTTTAGAAACGTTTCTCAAAATTTAGAAACAAGAAACGGGAATAGTTATCAAACAAGTCTGTTTCTTAAAAAATGAGAAACAGGAACAAGAAACAAGAAACAAGAACGTTACCAAACAAGCCCTTAATTTTTTATTTTGTGTATAAATCTATGACATATTAAAAAAAAATTAACTGATTTATTTTATGTCTAATAGAATTCAAAAGTTTAATTTTGTGTTTAGTATATGTTTCTAAATTGTAAAAAAAAAAAGTCGAATAAATCTAAAATTAATTTAAGAATTTATTAGACTTTTTTAAAATTCATGAATCAAATGGACACAAATAAAAAATTTGAAAGATTAAATAGATTCTAAAATTTTAAAGATTAAATAGACCCGAAAGGGGTAGAACTAAATATTTAACCTTTATAAAATATCATATTTACCATGTAAGAATAAACTTATAATTTATTTATTTTTTTAAAAAGGATATTAATAATGTAAGAATATTGGGATATAATTAAGTACTTAGGACTAGTAAAGACAATGGAATGTATGTGGTCAGCATGTTGGGATGGGAATGTGATAAGATTTGGTTGTTTCCTAGTTCATAGAAGAGCTTAAAAAATAAAAAAATAATAATAAAAAAAATAAATTAAATTATGAGATTTGAACCCAAAATGGTTTTTTTTTTTTTTTTTAATATTATTTATTTTCATGTCTATCTTTGTTTTTTTCCCTGTCTCTCCAATATAGCAATTTTTATTTTTATTCTAATGATTTAGGGCTCTAAACCACCCCCACCATTTCCCCACACAAGTATTTAGTTCACTAATTAATGATACTTCTTTAGGAGAAAGTGTATTAGACGCAATTTAGACTAGAATAATTAAAGATATAACAACTTTTTAAAAGTTTTACATATGATAAATTTTTAAAATAAATTTTTTTATTCTTTTATTATTCTTAATAAATAAATAAGAAGAATTAAAAAATCGGTTATCTTTGATTCGGCGTTCGTTATGCATTGAAGTGTTTATGTTAGAGTTTGAAGTTTTTCAACGACCATGCATTGAAGTGTTTGGGTTTAGGGTTTGTGGTTTATGGTTTAGGGTTTAGGGATTTTAATCACTGATTTTGGGATGTTGGAACTTTTTTTATGTTTTACATGGATAAGACTCTTTTTTTGTTGTTGTTATAATTGCAAATAGTTTGGGCCTGCAATCAGCTATTTTTTAGATTAAAAGTTCAAATTTTCATACTCTATATTTATTGTACTACAAAATAAAAACAATCATTCTCGTGTCATTCGAGTTAATTTACACCTCCCCAACAAAAGCATAGTTCAATCAAACAAAAACATAGTTTAACTATGTCTCGACTAACTAGAGACTAAGAGGTTCTAGGTTCGATCCCCACTTCCACATGTAGTCGAAAAAAAAAAAAAAAAAAACCTCCAAACAACTATTTTCTACAAACCGTTAGTTTGTTAAGCTGTCATGTCGCTATAGCTAACTATGGTCTTGTGTTGTAGTGTAGTTATTTTTCCCCCTTTAAATTTGTTTATACTTTTTGGATAAGAACAAAAATATAGTACAACTTGTTTTTCTTTCTAGTAAAATAAAAAATAAAAAATTGTGAACATTGCATATGCATTACCCACCATAGATTCTAATTTCTTTATCCTATATCGTACGGTCTAAAATAATTTATATTCAAATAACAATTTAAACATATATTAACTAATTCTAAATAGGAGAAAATCAATAATGTGAAAATTTGTCACATGTTTCAGAAATTCATTCATGTGTAACTTGAAATGTATACTTTTACGATCAATCAAATCAATCAAAGCAAAACTAAATGGATACGTAAATATTTAGTTATCGACGAGTCATTTTAACTTGTATAAAGGTAATGTGAAGAGGTTTTTTTTTTTTTTTTTTTTTTTGGGATAAAATTATAAAGCTTTGATAAATAATAACATGTGGAAATAATTGATATCCACAATTTGTTCACCTAAATAATGGTAGTGGTCAATTATTATAGATAAGTGTGGAAGGGCTTTTGGCTTTTTTCTTCACACATTCAACAAACCTTGTAAGCTCCTACTCATCTTTCCCACACCCAGACAAACAAGATGTTAAATTGATCATAATGATTTGACTATTCTATTCCAATTTCAATTTCATTTTTTTGGTATATAAGATGTAACAAATAATCATTTTAGTTCTATCACCTAATATCAGCCAACCTATGAATGAAATACATGCATCCATTAGTATGTTAACACGTATATTCAAAGCCAAAACGAGCATGACTCAACCTGACATATGTATGTCTTGATGACCAAGAGATCTGTGGTTTGAATACCCCCACCCCAATGTACTCAAAAAGAAAGAAAAAAAAAAATATGCGTATGTTCAAAGGACTAAAATTGAATCGAATAGACGTTTTGAAAGTCTAGATACAAAAATGAAACTAATCTCAAAATTTAAAGAGTAGAGTACATCTTTCGAAAGTTCAAGACCAAATTAGAATAATTCTAAACGGAAGAGACTAGAATCTCCCTCCGTTCAAAATTTGAGAGATTGGAGCAATAACATCATGAATATCGATCATCGAAGAAGAAAACAATCCGTTCGAAGTTCACAAAGCTTGAATGGTATTTGAGAACACAGTTCTACCTCAATTTTCTTTTTAAATACAGAATTGCAAGTATACAAAATTTCCCTTGTGTTCTGAGGTTGATGACTTTAGCTGGATCAAGAGAACTCGGTCTCTTTTTCTTTTGTATCCCTTTCTGGCCTAATGAGTGAAGAGAAATTGCAGTGTATTTATCTACAGATTAAGATCTCAACTTCACTATGCTTGGCCTTGGAGTATTCTTCAAACAAACTCAGAACACCACTGAAACAAAAGACGGATCAGCTCGGCCGAACTTGTTCATGAACTATCGCGCAAAGTCGGGAAACTGAGTCCACTTTTTAGATGGTTTACTGAAGTAGGCCATGCCCAGTTCAGAATGTTTGGACCTAAGATCTGATAACAATATTAACACCCCAGATGAGTTATCTTGTTTTGTTTTTATTCAGAACTCAGATGAGTTACTATATGGACAGATCATACATTCAATATTATTTATAAGATGTGACAAGATAACTTTATAAGATGTGACAAAAAACTTTGTAATAACCAAACATTCAGAATGCAGAACACATGGGAACATGTGGGTGCAGACAGACATATGGAGACAAAAGGGGTAAGAAGTAGAAGACACCAACCAAGGTCATATTTTTATAAGCACCGAGATCGAATGGGTGCAGGTAGCTCTGTCCAGACTTTCTAGCCAACCATGCTGCACGTATTCCTTCGTAATACTGGTCGGAAGAAACACGATTCTCACTCAATAATCAGACGGGGAAGAAATTCATGCTTATAAGTCCAAGTATCCAACTGTAGGAATCCATATTATACTATACCTCTATAGTTGTCATATTTCGAATGATGAGATAGATATGCCAGCCTAGAAGAGTTCCGAGAGTCGAACTCAAGGAGATCGTCATCACCGCACAAAGAACCTAAAACATAAAAGTTAAGCAAATCTTTTTTTCTATAAAATTTGACCAGCGACAATAGTTTTATTATGGATATATGCCAGTTCAGAATATCTCTACACCTTGTGGTTATATCAAGTAACAACTTGTATGGTGAAGTTGAAGTTAGTTTAGTTAAAGCATGTTTTTGTTCTAATATCCTAACACTCAAAGGCCAACTTGGGCACACATTTGACTAATCTCACGACACAAATGTCTGACCTTACTATATTTGGTAACCAAGAAAACTCAAATCCTTGGTAAGTGGTCATCATGGCTTGAACCAATTCCTTCTTGGCACTTTACAATTTACATTGACCATTTTTTACCACTAGGCACACGCATGGTGATTACTGATTGTTAAAGCATGGGTCATTTAAACGAAATAAAATAGTATATTAGATAGGACTAAAATCGATGACCCGGCCCGGAAGACTCTGACAGACTTCTAGACCCAATTCAGCTAAGCTAATCAACCTTCTAATTTCTAACAATTTTTTGTACAGGAAAGGTTCTGAATTTTTTGAACAGGAAAGGTTCAAACAATTTTTTTTATAGGAACCGCTTTAGACTTGAGAGTTCAATTGCTGAAAATCCTACATAAAAATTTCACTAGCATTTTTGTTGCATTCTTGTTCCACAGCATTTGAAAATGCTGCATAAATGGCTCATCGAATAGCGTTCTTAGCTACAAGCGGGGAAGAAGTAATAACGGAAGCATTCCCTCAACCTGATGCATGTTTTACTAATTTGCAATTAGTACAAAGTGCTTAACCAGTTAGATGAATGCAAAATTATGAAATTAAGATTAATGAAAACAGATATGGGTTACATAAACAAACAACTTACATAGAAAATCTTTAAAGTAAGCGTTCCCTCCAAATTCCAGTTCTTCTGATATGCACAGCTCACAATGATGAACTAAACAACCAAAGCTCAAGTTATAAGAAAATATAACCTAGATTTATTGTTAAATGAAATAAATTGAACTGAAAAAGGCGTACTGTCGAATATAAGTTTGCCAAAGTCCCGTATGAGACGAGGACGAAAAAGGACTTGTAGTTCCAATAACCAACACAGTTATTTATCCACAAACAGTGATGATCCTGCATCCAGTTTAAGCCCACATGAAACAGAAGAATAACCCATAGTCATTCAGTTTATCCATATCTGAAACAAAGAGCCATAGTTCAATTGTTCTGCTTCAGGTACAACAGAACCTACCATCCTCAGAACACACCTTCTGCAGATTCGACAATGATGGGTCCTTGGAGGCTTGTAGATGGTACACTTTTCACACTGCTTCATCAGTAAAGCCTGTTATTAAATCATGTATTGGTATCAATGACTCAAACACAATACAGAGTAAACGATTGAATTAATTTCTTCTCGGCTTCATGGAGAAAAGAGAGGGATATGGAAATGTATAATGATCAGCCTGGATTGAAGGTCTTTGACAATATGTCACTGACAAACGAGTAGCAAACTTGATGAGCTTCAAAACGATGGCGGCCTTTTTTTGGATAACGCAATGTATTTCCACATTGTCCTAAATCCTAATGTGTACAGGACTTGATAAATATAGGATTACAAAGTTCACAATTAGGATAGGATAAACCATATGATTATGATTTCTCTGCCATTGAATTACTGTCCAATCACCATGGCATCCATTAAAACCTTAGAATAAGATCACCCTCTAATGTATGCAGTTATTAATCAGCAATACAAGCTACAATTGAATGTTTAACTGCACAGTTATTATAATTTCTCTGACACGATTTACAATCTCTAATGACCTTGCTCAAGATTGTGACTTCAGTATTATGATACCATAATTCAAGCCATAGAGCAAAGTGCATATTCAGCTTGAACAATATGGTTAAGATGTAAAAAATATTTAGATAGTACATGAAATTACATATTACCATCAAATATCTGTTCAGCAACTGAAATATTAATGATCTAATTTTTTTTTTTTTTTTTTTTGATAGAAACAATTTCATTGATGGTATGAAATTAAAAAAGAGGGGCAATGCCCCCAACCAAAGGATTACATAAAGCTTCTCCAATTGGATAAAAGAGAACAGATTAGTATAGCTACAGTGATGAAAGAGTGGAGAACCCTTACACCAAAAAACAACCAAAAGAACTATAGCGTAAAAAAACATGAAATGGAAGCTCCTTATCTTGGAAGATTTGACGAATCCTTTCTTGCCAAACACTCCAGCAGAATGCTCTAATGAAGTTCATCCATAGAAGCTTCTTCTCCCTTTTAACAGGGTGGCCCCCAAGAGTGAGTGATAGGAGAAGGGTAGGATCATTTGGTAGAGCAATGGACCACCCAAAAGCTTTGAGGATAAAATCTCAGAAAGCCTTCACAAAATCACAAGATAGAAACATATGGCCTTGAGAATCCGAGCTGTTCTTGCAAAGAGAGCACCAATGGGGAGATATAGACATATAGGACATTCTCCTCTGAAGTTTATCGTGAGTATTAATAGCTTTGTGGCTGGCTTCCCACAGAAAAAACTTAACTTTCTTTGGATAATGATCACTCCAAGTAGCTCATAAAGCTTGGGGACAGTTTCAATCGGGGCTTGTGAGAGGTCACACATTAATAAACTGACTGAAAACATCCCATTTGGTTCAAGGTTCCAAAATCCTCAATCCGGATTGTGTGTGAGATGAACAGCAGAAAGCTCATTCATCAAAGCAGCAAACTCCACAATTCCAGCATCTTTCAAATTCCTTCTCAATTTCAAGTTCCAAAAATCAGAGCCGATCACTCCCATATCAGAGACAACAACCTTTTTGTCAATTGTAAGATCAACTAACAGAGGAAATCTTCTAGCAATAGTATCCTCCCCAAGCCACGAGTCATTCCAGAAAGAGACTATAGTTCCATTTCCTACCTTGTAGCAAACTCGGCTATGGATCATATTTTGGCAATTCAGAATAGCCTTCCATGGGCCTTTGGAGGTTGTTTCTGTGGAGGACACCGGCCTTGTATTCAAATGAGAATACCCGTATTTGGCATCAATAACCTTCCTTCAAAGGGCTTTTTGTTCATGTAAATATCTCCATATCCACTCGGCAAAAAGGGCTGAATTCTACTTTTCATACAATCCAATCCAAGACCACCATGCTCCATAGTTATCACAATATTCTCCCATTTAACAAGGTGGTGTGTTTAACTCATTGTTCCCTTTCCAAAGAAAGTTCCTATTGATTCTCTCATGATCACTGGACACCTTGGATGGAAAGGAAAATTCTAATTGAATCTTCTTTGAGACCAATATAAGACAACAATACATTATCGATCAAACAAAATTCTAATCAGGAAAAAGATCCTTTCCTCGGTTTCTGGTGGTCGTCCCGTCCCACTTTAAATATATCAATAAATCATATACTTATATAGTATCCTATCTGTAGCCTTCAAATAAAAAAAAAATAAAAAAATAACAAAGAATACTCGTTCAGCTAATAAGAATTCTTCCCTGAAAAAAGTGATCATCAATTCATCCAATTGAACTCCAATACTCCATAATAGTTCCATGAAATTTGTTCCTCTAACTTGAAACTACACTAATATCAACTAAGGCTCAAAACCCACATAATACAAACACAAGTAATCCAAAATGTTCGGACAGGCAAAATCAATAAGTTCATAAATGGACCCCCATCAATTTCATCTACAAATAGAAACCTCAAATCCACAGCATAAAATCAGAGAAAACGAAGAAATCAAGACATACGGAATTGGTGGCATCTTGATCCGAGGCGGAAGTATCTTCAACATCGGGCAAATAGGAAGATGCAACCTGACCAGGGTCGGTGAGAACACAAACGGCGAAAGAGAAAAGGCAGAGGGAAGCCAAGGAAGTGAAAATGAAAGAGTTGATCAAACCGGGAGAGGTAAGCAAACCAGTCCAATCCTTGATGAAGATGAACACCGTAGTGTAATACACAAAACCCATCAACGATAACACAGAAAAGATGGGAAGTGATATGAATTTCTTCATTTTCATCTGGGATTCGAGCAGAGTAACACCCAAAAACAGAGCGAGCGACCTTGGGGATTTCAGCTGCCCGGCTAATTTCGTCAACCGGGCAATTTTCCAACGCCCAGTAATGGGCCGTGTTTGGGTTTTACGAGGGCCGGTCCGTGTTCTAAGCCCAAAGTTCGAGCCAAGAACTGCGCCCACCTTTCAATTTTTTTTTTCTTTTTTTTTTTTGTTTGTTTGTTTGTTTTGTATGAGTTTTTTTTTTGCAACGGTATTTTAATTAATGGGAGGATTGAACCCATAATCTTTTATTCACGAGCACAACCTTATGTCAATTGAGCTATGCTCGGTTTGCCAAAAAGGGGTGCAACACGAGGACTTCCCAAGTGGTCACCCAACTTAGTACTACTCTCGCCCAAGCACGCTTATCTACAGAGTTCGGATGGGATCCGGTGCATTAGTGTTGGTATGATCGCACCTCTTTTGTATGAGTTGTTTACGTAGACTATACACACATATTACACTCAAAATTCTAAATAAATTTAAGTTTTGTAATCTGATTCAGGGCCAATATAGGGTTGAAATTATGTGAATGTCTAAATATTAGATTTAGTTGTAATTACAATTAATTGATTAAAAAATAATAGAAAAAACCATGGATCCATAATCAAAGATTGCAACCTCTCGGCTCCCCTTTCTTTTTTTCATAACCCTAAAAAATTGAAATGTCTACCGACAAGGAGAAGAAAGGCGACAACAATTTTGGTGGTTTCATAAATAATCGCTTTCATTGATAGTGGTGACGACGACACTACTGATTTATGACGGCAAGGGACATGTGAGTGTGACTGAGGTGCTTCTGATTTCGGATGGAGACAGACGACAAAGATGTCTATGATGATTTAAACGGGGCATGTCAGACAGTCGAAATTGACGACGTGGTTGAACAAAGACGACGATTTACTGTTCCTTTGACTTCGAACAACGAGGAAGGCACTGATCGACTTCGACTAAGTAAGGCGCTGGACAATTTCAAATGGAGACACAAAGTAGGTGACTCTGATGCAGAGTTGGAATAGGGGAGGTGACAACAACGAGGGAGAAAGAGGCGACGACAGTGATTCTGGATTTTTCCATGGACAATTCTGACGCAAAGTTAGAACGGAGACGACATGTGTGAAGGAGAGGGAGGAAGAGAGAGAAAAAAAAATAGGATTTTTATTCCATAAACGTGGTGTATATTTAATAATATGAGTATATATTATTGTTTCATTTTACGTTTATATTTCATAAATGTGAGATATACTTTATAATCCAACGTATATGATTCAAAGTTAAAGTTCAATCATGACAAAGGAAATAATTAAAAGAAAAAAAATATACAAACAAAGTATATAGATTGAATTTATAGTATATAAATGAAGTATATACGTTGAATTATAAAATATAATCGAAGTATATACGTTGAAAAAATTGAAATACTTCAAGAAAATTGGCATATGGAGTTGGACGGAAAAAATGTTAACTTACGACAAAATGTAAGGAGAAAAAAAAATTAATACAACACCCAAATTTAATGAGTATATGTACTAAAAAAAATTAATGAATATAAAATTAATATAATTATTTAAAATTTTCAATCTAAATTTGAAATAGAAATTTTGATGGAATTTTTTTAATGGGATAAATATGGAAAAAGTCAATTAAAACAATAAATTTCAATCAACCATATAAATAATTCAAATTTTATTTAATAAAAAATTAAATATACATTCAATGACAATCTAATCCATGAAATATAAACTACACAAACAACTAAAAAATTGTTTCAAAATGCCGTAATATTTAAAAGTCAAGTCGTACTAAAGCCGTAATATTTAAAGTTTAGTTACACTTATGAAACATAGGGTAAAAAAATGTATTTTACCATAATTCCTCTTTTATGGGATAATTACACATATAGGTTCATAATAGACAAATTTTTCATTCTTGTCCAAACTCTTACGCAAAAAAAAATTGCAGTCATACTTTTTATCACAAAAGTCTTGGCACGATTATATTTAAACTCTTACAACTAGTATGACATATAAAAAAAAATTAATTTCAAGTTTAATTCCTAAATTTTAAAAATGGTCTAATAGGTCCCTATTAGACATAAACTTAAAAGTTTAGGGACCAAATAGATCCCGACTTTAAAGTTCGAAGACTAAACTTGTAATTTAACAACAACAACAACAAAAAAAAAAAAAAAAAATAATAATAATAATAATAATAATAATAATAATAATGTGAATTTTTAATGTAATCACTCCATCATCATAATCACGTCTAAAAAATACACATTAATCACGCTCATATCTCTCATCAAAATTGTCCTTTCTCTTCTCATTAAAATCTTCGGTCCCTCTTCATAATCACGCCTCAAAAATCACCTTATCTCTAAAATCACCTTATCTCTGCAGGATATATACTCATATATTGTATATACGAAATACTATATTGTATATACGAAGTATATATGGTAGGTATATATAAAAATACATATATTTTCTATAAAAAAAAAAAGACATATCATCTATATAAGTATATTTGTTATGAGTATATACTCATATGTGAAGTATATATAAGTATATATGAGAAGTATAAAAAATACATAAGAGGTGAGAGATTTGAAAATGAAAATTGCCAAATATTTGGACATTTGTGACAATATTCTCATATATTAAAGACTCTTAGGCACAATTTCTCATTTTTTATTTCGTTTAAGAACATATGAGGTGAAAGATTTGAACTTTTGACATATTATTTCGTTTTTGGTAAAAAACAATTTTATCCCTAAACTTTGGACGTTGTATTAAATAAAACCAGAAACTAATAATTCTATCAATTAAAACCTCAAGTTTCATAAGACTTATAATTGTATCAAATTAAACTTTTAAACTTTCACATGTGAATTATCAAATTAGACCTTCTGCGATAAAATAGGAGAGAAAGAGAAGATGAAAAATCGCTCATTTTTTTTAATCCGACATTTGAAGAAGTCTACACACGTGTGAGAATTGATGCATGAGCGATTTTCAAATAGATTGTCTAAATTTACACCACTCATTAGTTTAATCAAGCGTTTAATGGATACAATTATAATTCTCCACACGTGTGAACTAACAATTTTCAAGTGAAATCTAACTAGTGGTGTAAATTAATACACTTATGAAAGATTTTAATTGATATAATTATTAGTTTATGATTTTAATTGATACAACCTCAAAGTTTAAGAGTATAATTATATTTTTTTCCCTCTATTTTTTTTAGTTCTACAACATGTGGAGGTGAGAGAATGACGATGATTTTGGTATGATCATTTCAATTTTTTTTTTTTTTTTTTTTTTTTTTGACAACATGAAATAGGAATTTTCAAACCTGAGACATCTTGTTCATAATTCATGCATTAAGCCGGTTGAGCTATGCTTTTGTTCGTGTATGACCTTTCCATTCCGAAATGGCAGAATATATAAGGGAATTTAAAAAACCAGTTCGAGTGGTTTTCAGTTATCATAGTCGGTTGAACTAGATGATTTTAGTCAAGTAATTGAGAGAGAGTTATATTTAAAATAACTGTTTATTTATTTTTGAAAAGAAATAACTGTAATTTTAAGTATTAAAAATAATTCCCAATTTTACTTCATTTTGTCCCTTCCTTGATTTTTCTCTCTTTCTAACATTTTTTTTTTTTTTTTTTTTTTTTTTTTTTTTTTTTTTTTTTTTTTTAGTAATATTAAGTTTTAAATTTTGTTTAAGTATCAATTTTGATTCAACAACATAATTTATATTTAAAATAATAAAAATATTTTTTACACATTTTATTTAAATTACGTTTTTTATTTTAAAAAATAATTAAAAATATCGTAGATGGGAGAGAGATGAAAAGAGAAATGTGTTAGTCTTGAAAAATAGGACAAACTTCAATAGTAATTACGGACAAACTTCAATAGTAATTACGGTTGAAGTTTGAAGAGTTGATATTTTTTAGCTGAGTTCAACAACTCCGTGAGTCAAACGGTCATGTAGTCTTTACTTTTGTAGAAGTGAGATCTAAGTAGTTGTCATATCACCACAATGGTATGATATGGTTCACTTTAGGCATATCTCTAGTGATTTTGTTTTTGGTTGAACCCAAAATGTCTTTTATACCCATAATATTTCTCTTATCAAGCCAACGTGAGATTTTGTTTGTATCTCGACAATTTTTTCCTCTAACAAAGTACCTTAAAAAAAACGTACTAAGCATTTTGGGTGAAATAATAATCAAATTCATGAGAGTTATGTCCAAAGGTCACCTTGTGGAGTTGTGTGGGTTCATTGTCCTTAACAATTAGTAGAAATTATCAAAATCTATATTTAAGTTGTGACCTATATTTTTTTTTTTTTGTAAAGTATTTAATTAATGCGAGAATTGAAGTCATGATTTTATAGTCAAAGACACAACCTTATACCAATTGAATTATGCTCAGTTTGACGGTTGTGACATATATTTGACATGACCAATGGGATACATGGATTACAGAGTAGAAATTAAATGGTTGCAAATGATAAATGAGATTTCTTTCTACACACATCTTTCTCTTTCTTTTTTTTCCCTTTATTTTGGACAAAGACATATCACAAAAAAAAGTAAACTTTTGTGTTTTGATTTTCTATTTGTTTATAGGGAATGGGTAAAGAAAACCTTAAAGTTGCAATAAATATAATTTTGGTGGTTGCCCTAGTACCATAGGTACAACACATTGGCGAGTACCCTACTTTTTTTCATATCAACTTTAGATGTCGATTTTGCCAACAAGAACATAATTCAACGGTATAATATATCGATTAGTGACCATCAGATTCTAGGTTCAATTCCTCACTTCCAACATGTTGTCAAAAAAAAAACTTTAGATTGTCTATTTTTTAATTTGTTTGTATTTGATAAATACATCACAAGATATTATTGCTGGTTTGGTAAGCTTGTTTTAATTTATTGTTATTTATGAAAAATAAGACTTTTTTTTTTGTTCGTCATTGAAAATATAAATTTAAAAAATTAGAGAATTCAATTAAAATAGAGTTATATTACCTGTTTTTAGATACTTATTTGGTAGCGGATTTAAAAATAAAATCTCAGTAAATCTGGTTGTTAAAAAATGTGTTTGGTAAAATATTTATGAATAAAAAAAATTAGTTGTAGTTATCAACTAAATATTTAGGTTTAAGATTTAGATAAATTATTATTAATTAATTTATAAACATATTTTATGTAATATTTTTTTTGTATAATTATATTATTTTACAATATAATATAATATAATTTATAATATATTATATTTTACATATTTTAATTTCTAAAGAAGAATTGAATGTATAATGTGAAATATTATATTTATTAAAAAAATTAAATTTAATTTTGCATTTTTAAATTTTAAATTCAAAATTTGCACTTAAAACACACAAAAAAAAAATGGTGTTTTAAGATTTTACACTATTTAAATCACAAAATTCGAAAATAATTTTTGAAAACATAATTTAAATTGCATTTCAAACACATATTCCTTGAACTAAATGAATCTGAACACATAAAACATAATTTGGATTGCATACCAAACAAAGGATTCAATGAAAACGACATTTTATATTTTCATATAAGTGTTTGGTCGCATATTTAGAAGTTAATTTCAATTTAAATAATTGTTCAAAATATATTTGATAAAATATTTATCATAAAAGGTAGAAATTAAATATTAAGTTGAATATAAATTATTATTATTTTATTTATAAAAAGTTGAGTATAAAATATTATTATTAATTACTTTATGAACTGCATACTTTATGTTATAAATTTTGTAAATTATTATTTTAAATTATCATATAATTCATAATATGTTATATTATACGTATTTTAAATTAACAAAATAAATTGAGTTTATAATTTGAAGTATTATATTTTATTAAAAAAAATTATCATTTTTAATATAATTGTGTGTTTTAAAATTTCAAATTTGAAATAAAAATAGTTTTAAAAAATACATCGGTCAAATACATATTTCACTGAATTCGTGAATCCAAGAACATAAAATCCAAGAACATAAAACAGAATCTTGCATACCAAATCGACCATTAATAACCTATTAAACATCTTATAAAGTTCAAAGCACAAACTTGAAATTTTGTAGCAACTAAACTTGGTTTTTAACCCTAGTTTTTTTTAAAAAAAAAATAAGAATAACTTGCTTATACTTTAGTTTACCATTTACTTGGATTGGTTTACTAATGTAACCTTAATCACATATGGTTCATTAATCTAAATCAAAATACAAGTTATACAACAATATTAGTTAAACTTCTGTACAAAATCCTACAAATTCAGACCAATTATTTTTCCCGCAAAGGCACACTATATACTAATGAAGCGAAATGAGACTTCACAATCTGATGTTAAGGTACAAGAAGATCCAGAATTTTAAGTCAGAAGACGCTAAAATCTTGAATTAGGGTGGTGAGGGGAGCTAGACATGTATTTACCACTAAATCCAAAGGTAATTTTAAAAAAGATTGCCACATTTGCCCCCATGGACCTAAGGTAAATGTGCCCCGAGTGAAATAGATTACCAACAATGAACTCATTTAAAATTAATCCCATGAAGTTTTAAAAAAAAAACATGGGAATTAAGAAAAGAGAAAATAAAGTATGTTAGACATTAAATATCCTCCCTCAGTGAGATGTACATGTAATCTCTGAAAATTCAGTTAAACACAGAAAATTAAAGAAACACAAGACAACAACTTATGTTATAATCATTATCAAATCTCTGTCTAGAATTTATATATATTATTCCCAAAAGTACTTATTCTTAGATAGGTTCAGTTTTTAAGTCACGAGAGAGAGGAAAAGAGGGGTACGTGGATCAATATGAACCACTATATTATATTTAAAACTTCGAACCTTTAAAAATGTATTGATATCTTAATTAATTGAGAGTTATGCCTATGTGAACAAAATCTCAATATTTTTTTTTTAGTACCAAATCAGAAAAAGCAAAATTAAACCATAGAAAAACTCTCAATAACATGAACTGGAATATCATGATCATCTAGTGTCCGGAGAACCCATGAAGGACCCTCTTCGAGCCAAACTTCATTGTGCTGAAAATGCCGAAAATGAGTAGCCAAAACGTGAGCCGCCTTGTTTCCATCGCGCGGAGAGAAAGAGATTTCTGTAATAGATAATAGAGAAGCACATAAACCTTGAAATTTCTTCGACAATGGTTTGTACTTCATTTTGATGACGGTTATTTTCAATGATGAGATTCTGAACTAGTAAGGAATCAATCTCAACACAAAGGAGAAACAACATAATCTCTATGGCTAGGTGAATTCCTTCTCGAATAGCCAACGCTTCGGCAATTGATGTTGTCCCGAATAAAAGCTGAAATTTTTCTGCTGCGAGCATGAGCTGACCTGTATAGTCTCGAATAAGTATGTCCATTCCAACTAAATTATGGAGAAATGAAACATCAATTGATTGATTAAGATATATACCTTTTAATCAAGAGATTGATCGAAAGTTCGAATCATTTCACCTCGCATGTTCGCATGTTATTGTTGACCTAAAAAAAGTTTATACTCGTGTTGGCATTTTCCTCTTAAAATTAAATATTGCATAAGGATGCAGGTATTATGTGGATATGGTACCACCAAAAGAAGTATTTGTTGATATTATTATTATTATTATTTTTTTTTTCTGTTCATATATTATTGTCCTCTTCAAAACTGTTTCCTCAGTTTCTTCAGTTGATAAGCTGACCTGAAACTGACGTATCTTTCACATGCTTTTTCACACTAATAAAACCAGCAAAATTATTCACTCCTTTTTCACTCCAATTAAAATAAATCACAGCTTTGTTTAATTTCTGCTGCTTAATTATTACCAATAAAAAAAAAAAAAAAAAAATGGCGCAGTAATTTTGTAAGTCAAAAATTTGAATCTCCACTTCTACGACTTTTGTAATGTTATGGTACCGAAATGGTCGCTACATTTCGAGCATGATGAAGCTCGTTTGTTTTTCCAAGATTTGTTTGAAATGTGTTGTTATTTTTTGCTCAAATGAAATTAAAGTTGAAAACTTATTTGAGAATTGTTTTCAAAATAGTAATTTTTTGTTCTTTAGAATAAAAAAAACAATTGTAAATATATGTTTGGAATTATATCTTTAAATTGTTTTCCTTTTTCTTCTTGGGTGATTTTTTTTATTTGATGGATAATCTGATTTTTTTTTTAACCAAGGATAATCTGATTTATAAAACAATGATGAAGTTACTTTTTATTTCAAAGTCACGAGTTTGTGAATAATGCTAACTTTAATATAATGTGCACAATATTAATTGTTAATTTTTATTATACCATCCAGTCATAATTTTCAAAAATAGTTTTTTTTTTAAATGATTCTTGCAAAGACTTGCAGAAAAAAATGTTTTTTTTTTTTTCACTTTTTTTCGAAGTAAAAGGAATGAGAGGTGAGAGTGAGATTTTTATTTTATTTTTATTATTTTTGAAAAGAATTATCAAGTCAATTTTAACATTATCTTTTTTTTTTATTTTATAAAATTAAAACATTAATTTAAACAAATAGTTAAACCAAATATCCTCCATTAATTGGATTTGATCTTAAGATTAATTTGCACCAATCAAAGTATTCTTATTAGTGGATGAAAACAAATAGTTTTTAAGTGTTTTGATGCTAAATTGTGAGCATAACCCAATCGATAAAACAGCTATAACATTTTCAAAAGTTGCCACATGAGCATAGCTCAATTTGATATAATGTATGAACTATGAGTAAAATGTCTCAATCTTACACCCCACATGTTGTAAAAAAAAAAAAAAAAAAAAAGTTGATGATTCAATTTTTTACCATGTAATTGTGTTGAACTCAAAAAAGAAAAAGTCGTCTTGAATTAGTTCATTCGAGATAGTTTTGTTGATTGATTTTTAGAATTTTTTCTAGCTATAATTCATTCAAAGAAGGGATATTATATTAACTTTAACTTTACCACCTAGTAAAATCTAGTTTTTTTTAGTTCAATAATTACCGAGGTGGAGGATCGAATCTCCAACTTCCAATCAAAGAAATAAGTGCATGTCAATCATCGGTGAGATATGTTCACTTTGACACCGCCAAATGTTATAGAGTGGTATGTCCCGTGAAAATGAGTCGAGATGCGCATAAGTTGACTCGAACACTGACGAATCTAAAAAATAATTAAATAGAAGCCCTTGTTCTTCTTTTCTCTTCTTCATCAAACTATATATTACATATGGTTGAATCATATATAATAATCCAATTGCAAAACCTCAACCCATTTCAGACCATTTGTAAAAATAAAAAATATATTACTTCAAATTGAAAATTTGAGGTTTTAATAAAGATATATTTGTGTGTGTAGGGTACAAATTAATTGAAGATGGGAAATGTGAGATTATTCCTATATATATATATATCTAGGGTTTTTTGAGGACCAAATTGTTCCGCACAGCCGATGTGGGACAGAACCAGCAGTACGGAAAGGCTCAACCAGCTGGAATTTGTGTGTTTTATTTTCATTTTCATGGCCTTCTCTTTTCCAATTTGCCACAATAATCTCTGCAACACATTCAAACCCTAAAAAACTCTACCACAACATTTATGTCACTCATTCTCTCTCTAGACCCACACAACACAATAACAAGAACAACCAAGAGATAAACGCCAAAACGAGCATGACTCAACTAACACATGTATGTGTTGACGATCAAGAGGTCTGTGGTTCGAATCCCCACTCCAATGTACTTAAAAAAACAACAAATAAACAAGATTCTAAAATTCAAAAAAAAAAAAAAAAAACCTTGTTTTTGTTTAAAACTAATTTAAATTAGATCAATTATCATGTTTTTTTATCTCCGATTTGGATCATGCGAATCCAAATAACAGAGGCGAAACGAAGAAAGAAAAGATAATAAGATTCTAAAGTTTTCTCGAATTGTCTAAATAGCTATATATATATATATCGTAAAATTTCGCCCTCTCTTAAAAAAGTTTTGACTCACACTGAGCCCTGATCAAATGGGTTTAATTTTTTTTCGAAAAAAAAAAACCCTAAAAAATTGATCTCCACCATCATCTCAAATCCAACACAAAGAACCACCATGGATGAAGATTAGAGTTTCTGAATTAGCAACCCCACATAACATAAACAATTAGTTCATAGATTTCAATTTTTTTTCAAAAAAATAAGTAATTAATCAGAAAAATATTAAGAATTGAAAAGTAAGAACAATACTAACCTTTAGATGTGTAAGATTTGAGATCCCAAGGGCATATATATAAATATAAAAAAATATATATATATACATATATATAGTCATTGAAGTTATTGCTAATGCAGCATCATCAAGATTCTCAATCAAATTATAATCTTCTCTCAAAATAAAAAATCAGGGTTTAATTTTGTTGTGAATCTTGATGATGCCGCGCAAGCAAATTATGACTGTGATTCAGTAATTTCTCCAAGAACAAGAAAAAAAGAGAGAAATTTATAAATAGAAAGAAAAAGAAAAAGAATTGTGAGTGTGAAAAGATTGGAGATTTAAGGTGGATATATATACACGAGGGCTGAAAAAGAAAGTGGATTTTATTTTTTATTATTATTATTTTATTTTATTTTATCATTTTTGAATGAATATGAAGCAAAGAGAAGGATGGTTTAAATGGAAATTAATATATTAGGTGTTCCTTTCTCTTACAAGTCCAAGTCCTAGATTACTTTCCAGCTCCCATTGCCACAGAGGTTGGGGCCACTTCATCAACTATCCCACTCTCCCATCCATTCTTCTTTGTTTAATTCAAACCATATAATAAACTAAACTCCTCTTTTTAAAATAGAATTTCCGACGCTCAACCTAGCTCAATTGGATAACACGTCAACATTTTTGTAATGGTATTGACATATGTGTACTGTCTACTTTTGGTATAAGCTCTCGTGAGTTGCTTTTGGTTTTCACCCACGTTTAAAAAATATTTCTGATCCCGAAACATATATACCTTAATTGGTCTCAAGACTAAGAACATTGACACTTTTGTAATATTGTTTGATATTTTCAACTTTTGGTATAAACCCATGTAGGTTTTTTCATTTAAAAAATATTTCTGATCCCGAACATATATACCTTAATTGGTCTCAAGACTAAGAACATTGACACTTTTGTAATATTGTTTGATATTTTCAACTTTTGGTATAAACCCATGTAGGTTTTTTCATTTAAAAAATATCTGAATTTCCGACTCCGACTCCAAGCGTAACTCAATTGGTCAGGACACAAGACATCTACATTTTCGTAATAGTTTGGTATATTTTTCACTTTTAGTATATATAGGCTCTTTTAAAAGTTTTTGTTTTTGGTTTCTTCACCTAAAAGGGTTTCATACTAATGGAAATAGTTGTCTTTTACTTATATAGTCAGGACTTTGGTCACACTCTCAATATTTATCTGTCTAAAAGGGTTCGTAGGTTTGAATTTTCATTCTCACATTTGCGGTGTGTATGTTCTAGAAGAACATCTAGTACAAGAAATGTGAGGATAATACATTTCTTTTAGATGTTGGATGTTTGAATCTCTCCACTCACACTCTGAATACAATAATGTACATGTTTTAAGATTTTGAACCTATGTAGTCGATATTAAATTATGGATCTCAACGTTGAGTTTAAAAATATGTATAGAAGTCGGATGAGAGTTTTGAACCCCTAACTTCTTCTTTTTTAACCTCTAACTTCTTAATCTACAAATGATACAGATAAATCATGTACATGTTTTAGAATTTTGAACTTATGTAGTCGATATTAAATTATGAATTTCAACGTTGAGTTTAAAAATATGTATAGAAATCGAGTGAGAGTGTCGAACCTCAAATTTCTTAATCGAAGATAAATGTTTTAACTAGTTAAGCTATAATAATTGATAAGTGAGAGGAAATTTTAACCTAAATTGCTTAACCACTTATGACTTGAGTTAGTGTCTATAATTAATAATTAAACTTAAGTTTGATAACAAAATGGTCCACTATTTAAGGATAATGATGCTTCTTTTCTTTAACGATGTATTCGAAATTTGAAACGTTGTCAAGTTAATAAAGAAAGAAAGGGAATTAATTGATTCCTTCAATGAATTCGGCTGGTTGTTACAATTTTATTAATTAAATTAGGAAAAATATAAATATATGGTTCATGGTTGTATTGTAATTAAGTTGGATGTGGACATAACACATAATTAAAGTGTCTCAAGTATTAAAAAAATAAAATAAAATAAATATTTTTTTCGCAAAAATATTTAATTAAAGGAGAAATCGAGTTTTGCTACAAAATAAAATAAATGTTTCAAATTAATACCAACAATAACATACCAACATGAACATAGTTCAATTAGTATAATGTATGAACTAGTGATCATGAAGTTAGAGGTTTAACCTTTCACTTTGCATGTTGTAAAAAAAACAAATACGAGCAATAACATACAGAACCACCGAACCGATAATTGACATCTACTAAGTTGAAAATTTAAATTTATTCACATATTGCAATTTTTAATAAAAATAATAATAAAATTGAAGGTGTCCCAAAGCATTATACTTTTTATATATACTAAATTAGTTTGGTAGTAGTCATGTGAAATTAAAATACCATATAATAACCACTTCTTCTGTTGGTTTTTTTTTTTTTTCTTTATTCCCCATTTTTCTTCTAAATCATGAAACTAATATAAGAAATCAAAACTATATGAAAGTGTCAATTAAAAAAAAAATTGTTTATTCAAGTAGAGATTAACATCTAGCCTCTTGATCGAAGTTGTATACATGCATTAATTAGTTGAGTTAAGCTTAAGTTAAATATATATATATTACAAGTTACAACAACATGTCACACTATATATAAATAATTTAATATCCATCATATATTTTATGTTTGTGTTTAATAGGTCTCTTAACTTTAATAATATCAAATATATCTCTAAACTTTTAAATTTGTGTCTAGTAGGTTTATGACATATTTAACATTTTTTTAAATTAACAAAATTTTGTGTCTAATATAAAACATTAAACTTTTAATTTTGTATTCAATAGATATACAAATAAAAAAATTAGAAATTTATTAGAAAATTTTCAAAATTTTAAGGATCTATTTAACATAACTTAAAAATTTATAAATTAAACTCGTAATTTAACCATGAACGGAATGAAAAATTGTTAAATAAATAAAATTAGAGATGTGATTATTGAATTGAATAATTCTCTGCAAAATACTATAATGATAAGATTGAAGAAAAAATGAAGATTGCAGTCAGAAAAAGTAATTGATGAAATATTCCAAAACTGAGCTAATGTCATTGCTTCAGCCTTTGTGGCCCCATTAATCGTACATATTCTCACTCATTATCATCTGTACAAAAATGAAATGTATTTCTTTGTCCTTTGGATCTCCCAATTCAGCATATATATTACCACGTCAAATTATAAATTTAGTTCTCGAACATTTTGAATGTTATTAATTTTATTTAGTTTTCGAACTTTTAAGAGTTTAATTATATATATAAATACGATATGTTTTTTTTTTATTTAGTTTCAATATTTGCATGAATGTGAAATCGAACCTTCAACTTCAAAGGAATAAATACATGTCAATTACTGTTGAATTATGTTCACTTTGACACTAACCTGCTATAATATTATATTATGGTATGTTTTATTAATTTTAATGAAATAGGTACATGTGTAACTTATTTTTATATGAACTTGTACAACTTCTTCTTGTATATTTTGTAAAATTGGAAATTTTCAATAACTATGGTTTGCAAAAAATTGTAAATTATCGCCAAGAGTACCCTAATTTGCAAATATTTCTAGATCCTCGAATGCATTCTACAAAAATAATAATAATAAAAAAAAAAAAAATTATGTGCACGTGATGTGTTTTCAACAAGGTTATGACATGGAAAGATTATTGAATGTGGCCGTCACAATAACGTTTGATAATAAATTCAAAATTTGTATACTTTTTAATTACCGTTCATTATAGGTTCGAAATACACTTTATAATTTCTATGGTCTCTCTTACATCCAATAATAGTTATAGATAATACGAAAATTTAACGGTAAACACCCACGCAATTATTTTATAAGAGTTTGAGTAAGCCAAAAAAAAATGAATAAGTATAAGTTTAGGAATAATGAAAATAAAACTTGAACTTGTTATTTTTTTTTTATTTTTTTTTTTAAAGTTCTACATTAGATGCACCAAGAGACTAAATGCATCTTTTTGGAGACATGGGAGGCAAAATGTGACATTATTTGGCTTTGCAAATCATGTCACATAAAGTCACATAATTATGTTTTTATATTTATAGTTAGACCGCGTCGGTAATTCCCGCTATTTGCCGACGATTTTTTGAACCGTGTTGGCAATTAATTAGATTTGTCGACGCGCAGTTTGACCGCGTCGGTAACAATTATATTTATCGACGCGGTCCATTAAACGTCGGCAATTGTGACAATTATCGACGTAGTTTAAATCGTCGAAAATATATATGTGGCGTCGGTAATGTTATTATTGTTGTAGTGCATCTTGATCGGTGATATATATCTTGGTCGATAATATATATCTAAAACAGTTAGTCATACTTACTCGACATTTATTTATTATTTTCATATATTAAATAAACATTAAACAAAATATTTATAATACAAACAAACACCATATCATTCTCGACAAGATGTGCAATTTTTACCTGTTTAAAAAGGGAAAACAATAAAATATACTGTTTTTACCAAATAAAATTATTTATCAAACGAGAGATATAATTTATAATTTATAAGAAGTGACAAGTGATATATCTTTTTTAGAATATCTCATTTACAAGTGGCGACGCAAAAGTACTATAAATGAAGAAATCCCAATAATTTCTCAACAGACCTCTTGAAATATTTGGTTATTAGCCCCAAAAAAAATCCAATCATGAAGGATTTGGCCTTAAAATAGTAGTATGAATGAAACCACTTTAAAAATAAAGCAAAGAAAAAAAAAAAACTTTTCTTTTCACACAGAAAAAAATATTATCATCGGATAGTTTTTAAAATTATTGTTTGCTGACAATTTTGCAAAAGATTTAGAAAGAAAATTAGTGCTTGTTAAATTTTAGCGGTAAACTTGAATAAGTTGATTATTGTTTTGGTAAATAAATATTAAATTATTATGATTTAGTTATAATGATTAAAATAAACATGGTATAAAAATTTGTATAATTTATTTTTAAGAAAAAAAAATAAAGTTATTTTTTTAAAAAAATTGAATAAATATTAAATTATTATGATTTAGTTATAATGACTAAAATAAACATGGTATAAAAATTTGTATAATTTATTTTTAAGAAAAAAAAATTTATTTTTTTAAAAAAATTGAATTTGATTTATTAATTTAAAAAATTATAAAAGAATTTTGAGTGTTGTTAAAAAAATACTAAACATATAAAATAATTCTTAATTTTAAAAAGATTTTAAAATTTGGAAAGAAACGGATTGTTTTTTTTTTTTGCAACGGTAGTTTAATTAATGCGGGGATTGAACCTATGACCTTTTGGTCACCGGCTCAACCCTATGCCAATTGAGCTATGCTCGGTTTGGCAAGAAACGGATTGTTAGAGAATAGGAGAGAACAGATTTTTAGAAGAGTATAAAATAAATGGAGAAAAACATATAAAAATATTACTTGTGCTTTAATAGATTATAAAATAATTTGATTTACCAAACACAAAAAATAGTTAATATTTTATCTTAATCACTTCCAAACTTCTTAAACGCAATGTCAAAAACAGTCTTAATAAATTAAAGCATTAAAGCAGAAGTAATATTTTTTAAGAGTGTCTTTTTAGCTAGTCACAACACACAAATACTATAAATAATATGAAAATATCTATACTAATTTTTTAACTCACACATCTGGCTCTCTTAAAATATTTGATTATTAAAACCTAAAAAAAAAAAAGAAAAAGTATAATTATATGAAATATATATATACATGTACATACATGCATAGATATATATATATATATATAGTTTGTGTGTGGATGTGGGTCCTTCAAATAGTAGTATGTAGCCAAACCGAGCATAGCTCAATTGGCATAGGGTTGAGCCGGTGACCAAAAGGTTATGGGTTCAATCCCCGCATTAATTAAACTATCGTTGCAAAAAAAAAAATAGTAGTATGTATGAAATCACTTTAAAGAAAGTTAAACATGGAGATCTCCATTTTATATAAATATCGAAAGAAATATCGATAAAATGTAGATATCAATAAAATGTAGATGTAATAGATATTAGATTTTTAAAAATATATATAAATTAATAAATTAACATTTTACACTTCTAAATGAGTTAAAATATATTTATTATAATATTATATTCACATTATGGTTACATTTTGTTGTTATTTTTTTAATATTTTATTTACTTTGTACGATATGATAGAAATGTCGATTCGCCCTTAATGTCGATGTTGAATCTAGGGATATATGAAAATATCAACGAAAATTTAATATAATTTCTTTTTTTTCAAAACAATCCAAATTTCATTTTATATTATTTTTTCTCTTTTTTTCTTTTCAAAGTTTAAACTTAATTTCAAAACTTACTAACTCATTATTTCAATATTTATTAATTATTTTTTTGAAGCAGAGTTCAGTAAACAAACAAAAGGTAAAGATTATGGTGCAATTAAATTAGAACAAGCGAGAATTTAGGGTCCGTTTGATAACGTTCATGTTTCTTAGTTCTTGTTTCTTATTTTCTAAGAACTACTCTTGTTTCTTGTTTCTTTAAAAAAAGAAACAGAAACAGAAACTTGTTTGATAACAGTTTCTTGTTTCTTGTTTTTTTTTACCTTTATTTTATTTTATTTTATTTATAGTTTAAATATAATTTAGTTATATAGTATAAAAAATTATATAACATGCATTAAAATATATAAAGCAAAACTAATTGTCAAAAGCTACATTATTTATAGAGAGAAAATTGGGCACCTATTTGGACCAACAAGCCAAAACCATGTTTAGGTAAAATGGGAACAAACTAATATAAAAAGAAACGGAACAAAAAGAAACACCTTTTTATAGTTTCTCAATTTTTTCCCTTTTTTTGGAAACGTTTCTAAAAATTTAGAAACAAGAAACGGGAATAGTTATCAAACAAGTCTATTTCTCAAAAAATGAGAAACAAGAACAAGAAACAGGAAACGGGAACGTTAGGGCTTGTTTGGTAACGTTCCCGTTTCTTGTTTCTTGTTCCTGTTTCTCATTTTTTAAGAAACGGACTTGTTTGATAACTATTCCTGTTTCTTGTTTCTAAATTTTGAGAAACGTTTCTAAAAAAAAAGGCAAAATTTGAGAAACTTCAAAAAGGTGTTTCTCCCAGTTCCGTTTCTCTTTATATTAATCTGTTCCCAAAATGATGATAAATTAGTGTTGGTTCATTGGCAAGAGAAGCACCCAAATAAACTCCTCACCTATGAGGTCCTGGTTTCAAATCCTCATTATAACACCTTTTTTTTTCTTTTTTTTTCTTTCTTAATTATGGAATGTTTTTTTTTTTATATATTATTTTAATTTTAAATTTTGCTATTTCTTTTTTAGGATTAAAATATTTATTTATTAATTGTAAAAAAAAAAATTATTATTATTTTTTATGTTTTTTTAATAAGTATCCATTCACATCGATATTTTCATATTTTCATCGAGGACGACACTTTAAACTTTGCAAATTAGCATTAATGACAACGACTTCGAGATTTTAGAGCAAGGAAGGCATCATCCTCGAGGTAGGGAAAAATGTTTAACTATCGAAATTTTTTCACTGCAAAATGTTATTGAACGTTGTTTTGGCGTGTTGGAGACTCGCTTTCCTATTCTTAAATAAACGTCTCCTTATCAACACACATAAACATATATCAAATCAAATCAAATTGCAATTTATTTTTTATTTATTTTTTTATTATTTTTTTTTTTAATGCATGTTATATCTTTTTTATATTATGTATACTAAATTTTATTTAAACTATAAAAAATAAAAAATAAAACATAAAAAAAAAAGAAAAAAAAAACAATTAACAAAAAAAAAATTATCAAACATGACCATATTTCTATTTTTTTTTTTTCAAGAAACAAGAAACAAGAAACGTTATCAAACAAATATGTGTTTCTGTTTCTTTTTTTTCAAGAAACAAGAAACAGGAGTAGTTATCAAACATGTTTTTGTTTCTGGTTCTAAAAAAACAGGGAACAAGAAACAAGGAACGAGAAACGGAAAACAGGGAACAAGAAACAGGAACGTTACCAAACGGGCCCTTATCAAACGGACCCTTAGAGTCAAAAGGGAATTTTAGAACGCCACGTTTCTTCTTAACCAATGACGAAAATATCGATATCCATATCCATATCGGTAGTTCAATTTTACGGATATATCCATAGATATATCGGTGAAATATCGATATCCACGAAAAATTCTGTAAATCAATTTTTTTAAAAAAATTATTTAAATTAATAATTAAGTTCATTTTACTTTCAAATTAAGTTATAGATCTTGTTATTAGTATCTATATCCATATTGAGATTAATAAATGATATTTTTTATGTTTTCCGAGGATTTATAAAAGATATTGGAGATATCCATTTATCCTTAATATCTATATCCAACCTTTCGATTTACGGATATATCGACGGATATATCGACATATCCACAGATATTTTCATCCTTGTTCTTAACCAATCGCTCATCGCACAAAGAAGTGTGCACTTTTGTTATAATCATTTAGTATAAAATTCTCACATATCTCTTCTCCATTCACATGACAAATAAATGTTTGCTTTTTACAAGTATTTGCTAAAATCTTATGTGTTGATATCAAAGTTTGGTATCAACGGTACACTTAATTTGATTGGTGGAACGCATTGAATCTTGCAATACTTGAAACGATAGGATCGATGGAGATTTTTCACACCAGTTCTGAGGCTCAAGTTAGTCCTTGACCAAGAAATGAGAGATAGAGGGAGATTCTAAAATTGAATATGAAAAGGAGGAAGTTTGTATGGGATTTGAATAATTAAAATTATCTTACCAAATGAGTCCTAAATCTTTTCCTTATATAGGAATCTATATATGGTCGTTTGGAGTCATTTAAGGAATCGGTTATGATAGTCTCTTTATGAACTCTTATAACTCCAATGGTTACAAAGGTCGTGTAACGACTCTTAGGTAGAAGTTTCTCTTCTGCTATTAATAACGAGTTGACCCTACGAGGAGGGTCGTCGGCTTTCTTGTCGAGCCTTGGAGTTCAACTCCTTCATCACGTGGAGTCTTCGCACAGAGCCGAGTCGATGGAGCCTTCGTGCCGAGTCGAGCCGATGGAGCTTGACTCCTGCGCGTGAGGTCGTAGCCGAGTCGAGCTCTCTTGACTCAACTCAGTTTCTTCTTCTTTTTTCTCTCAGGTTGGCGTCGCCTCTCTTTTTCTGACTTTTCTTTGTAGGCTGGGTTTTACTTTTGAATGGATAGGGACGTGAGATTTTACACATAATATTCTTTGGAATAACTCCTATGCCAAATTTCAAAATTAGAAAAAATAAAATTGAATTATTGAAAGGACTTTAAGAAAATAGTAAAATAAAGGAAATGGGAAAAGAGGAAATTAAAAATGATTAAAATGGGATTTTTTTTTTTTTTTTTTTTGGGGGGCTTGTCTTTTAAAATCCAAACCAGGAGTTATCTGTTGGTAATAACTAATAATAATTTTGGAAAAAGGAGAAAAGGAGTTTGAGTATAAAAATAAACAAATTAATATGGCCAACATAACATAAAGCAAGTGGTATCTTTTTAACTTTAAAAACACATATAATTGTTCATAAATAATGTTCCTATAATGGCCGACAACCTAGTACTCCTTTTTTTTAACCTTTTTAATTTCCTTTTTCTTTCTTTTTTTTCTTTAAATTAAAAAAAAAAAAAAAAAAAAATTATCAGTTAATTTTAAATTATACTCAAAACATTACAAACACACCATTTACAATTAGCTCATAATTACTAAAAGATGGTCGTAAAATCAAATTTGATGATTGTAATTTGTGATATTTATATTAAAAAAGATAATGTGCACTCAAATTTTAAATTAATATACAACCATTTTTTAACAAGTACTAAACACAATTACAATTAGCTCATAATTACTTTTAACACATGCAAACAATTAAAACTATCTCATAATTACTTTTAATACATACAAAATCATATCTCAAGCGAAGTGTAAGAGCACTTTTTCTACCACAAAAAATGGTTTACACTCGACTCTCGAGACCATTATATGTAGGAGTTGTTATAATAACAAAGTGTTTTTAAAAAGTTAAAGATGCTTAAAAGTGGTTTATGAGAAAAGACTTATGTAGAGTGCTTTTACCTCAAGTGTTAATTTGGCTCAAGTATGGAATCTGAAAAAAAAAAAAATAATAATAATAATAAAAAAAATATAAATAAATGTAAAACCAAACATCAAAATAATTTGTTAATAAAATCTCTTAACAAAGTACTTATAATTAGAGCACTCTTGAAAAAAAAAAAAAAAAAAACACCTATCTTAAAAATATTCTTTATAAAGACATACTAAACATCATTAAAAAAAAGATTGAGAAATATTTTTAATGAATTAAAAGGATTTTTTATATTAATAATCTACTTTAAATAAATTATTACAAAAATAAGGTAGTTTTCAAAATATTTATAAAATTAGGGTACTTAAATTGTGTATCATGGACACGATTTCTCTAAATCGTGTCCATGGTACACGGTTTAGGGGTAACTCGTGTACCATGGACACGAGTTATGATCTGTCACGTCACATGTAACTCGTGTCCATGGTACACGACTTAGGGGTAACTCGTGTACATATTACACAACTTAGGTTGACACGTCATGTAAATCGTGTCCATGGTACACGAGTTACTCCCTAAATCGTGTACCATGGACACAAGTTAATTACTCCCTCCCTAAATCGTGTACCATGAACACAAGTTAGGGAAATCGTGTCCATGGTACACGATTTAGGTACCCTAATTTTGTAAATACTTTCAAATTTATCTTATTTTTATAATAAGTTATTTAAAGTACATTATTAATATAAAAAATATGAATTAAAATCATACTTTTTTTTTTACCATTCTAAAAACCATACCAAACTTACCAAGCTAGATTTGAAAAGGAAAAAAAAATGTTATAAGCTTTTTTTTTTTTTACGAGATTAAGAAACAATAATAAAAGTTTAGGCCCACTTTAATAATAATTTTGTTTTTAATTTTTAATTTTTAAATAATTTTAAAAAAAAATGTTTTTAAATTTAACTAAGAATCAAATGTCTACTTAAAAAAAAACTTATTTTTGTTTTTTAAAAAATGAAAATTGTTGTAAAGAAATTGTTTGCTTGAAAAAAATATATGAAAATTATCACGAGACCATAGTTCTCAAAATGTGGATAAAAATATCTTTAAAAGTGAATAACAAAAGCACTAGTAAAAGTAATGTTTATATATAGACTTAATTTTTAAAAAACAAATGGTTATAAGACAGGACCTTAAATGTTAAATTATTATTATTATATAATTTAATATTCATGTGACATTAACCTTTTGAAATATTATACAAAATATATAATATCATTTTAATCAATTTTATTGTTGGGTAGATCTGGGAGCATTGGAACAACCAAAATTTTCCAGATCAAGATGTATCATTGCCTTTGTTGAAGAAATTGATTCATGGCGCCATTAAAGAGTTTGTGTTGCTTCTTGCTCCGGTCGAGGATCTGATCGTCGTCGATCGCCTCTGGTACAACCTTGCATGTGACGGACTCCCCCTCTTGATCATATGTGGACACGGACTCTCGATGCTGCAAGGGTGGAGGACGAGCTCAAGGGAGGGTCTTGGTTGGGTTCTCTGGGATCATCATGAAAATGCTATCAGTGTTGGTTGTAAGATGGTTGCAAGTATGTACAACGTTCTTTTGTTGAAAATGTCGGCGATATTTACGAAGGTTTTGTACGGATGACCCTCCCTTCAGTGAGCGTAAAGTTTTTTGACCTTTCTTAAAAAAATTATTCTCTCGTAATAACCAAGTGTCATTCTTGGATAAAAAGTCATTCATACCATTCGCTTAGCACGAGAGTCACTATAATTGTCTGCTCGTGATCGTGTTTAGTGAAGAGTACTACAGACTTTGTGCACTTGTTTATCACGAGAGAAGGTCAAAAAACCTCACGATATTCAGATAGAGCTGCAAAATGTCACATCAATTCGACTCCCCTCGCCTAATCATTGAATCAGATTGCCTTATCGCCGTCAGAGAAAGAAAATATATATCACAGAGATGAAATCGTTCCCAACCAAAGTTTTAGACATTTTTTCTTTACTCTTAAGGATTGCTTAATGTTAATCTCAAAAATAATAATTTCATTTCCATTATTTTTTAATAATGTATGAGCCACAAGAAAATTGAAGTGGATTAAGGTTTAATGATCGAAGAACATGCTCCTATGAATATTTTACATAATTTTCATGTGCTGTTTTGTCTCTCTGTCGATTATTTTAATATTCTTTGTAATTAGCCAATCAATAACGTAGTTCTTTTATTAATCAATCCAAATATTTTTTAACTTAAATAATTAAGTAAACAGGAATGATTATTGCATGTTTTGTGGATATAGTGTTAGTGGGAATCTTACTTTACAATCACTATGGAATTATTTGAATTAATTAACTTTAAAGTGATGGATTAGTCCATTGATTAAGCTAATTTTCTCATCTTACTATCTAGGATTGAGGATTCCTCTCCCCCACCCCTACCAATACCGCCCACTCATAAAAAAAATTGTACTATTTATTTATTTATATTTAGTTTAACAAATGTGTCGGTGCCAACAAGAGCATAGCTCAGCATGATGTATCGCCAAGGTCCTAGGATCAATTTCCCACCCCAACATGTTGTCAAAAAAAAAAAAAAAAATGTGTCCGGTTGAAAATTTTAACCTTCAACATGAAGAAAGATTTTCTTTTTTAATCGAGAGTATATGTCTTAATCGGTAAAATAAATGTATACGGGTTTATAAAAGGTGTAAAAAAAACATGTCATCATGTAACATTAAGAGGACTGGGTCTAATAACACACTAATCACCAACACAAATGTGAGAATTCTACCGAAACCCTATTAATTAGGTTGTCGAATTCTCTATCGATGAGATCAAAAAGTTTTTTTTCTTACTTTAGTTTCGAATATGAAAGTTTAAAATAAGCATATAGTTCAGTGTAATTGACATGCACTTCTTTCTTTGAAGTTGAAAGTTCAAATCTTTATACCCCACATTGTTGTACTAAAAAAAAGTTTGAAACACCAAAACACATAGATTTAGAGAGTTTGGACGGGATGGGAAAACATTTCATGTTTTCGTCCTACCCTATTGACGTTGTTGCCTATTATACACAAAATTTAAAACTCAAATATTAATTAAAAAACGAAGTCGCATTTATGGATACTTATAAAAAAAATTAGAAAATATAGAAGTCTAAATAGTCACAACCCTAAAATTTAGTAACAATAACTTTTAAATTTAACCAATTCTAATAAATTAGAATAATTGTAATGGTTAGTCAAATTAGTTGTCATATTTGTAAATATGTCACACAAATAAATAATTTGTACTTATGACAATTTTAAATTTTCGGATTTATTAGTGATGGACCATTTTTATAGTCTATCAGCGTTAGACTTCTATGACCGATAAAATTATATCATATTTATAAATATTTTTAAATGATGTGAAATTTGCTATTATTTTGTTTTAGATAGTTTATAGCTCCCAAAAATTATCGTCAATAATTCACTCCCGTGCCAAATCGATTAAGATTCGCCCAATAAAAAGTCGTGAAGCTATTTGAAGCCCAAGTTTTTAGCCCAATAAAAAATCATGAAGCACTTTCATGTCCAATTTTCTGGCCCAAGAAAAAGTCGTGAAGCTCTTGGAAGCCCAAACTTTCGGCCCAATGTCTTCAATGGGCCAGACCAAGGGCAACCCAGTAATTTTCTGTTGGAGTCTTGTCAAACAAATATAATGGGCTCTCTTTGCAAAATACCCATAATAGTTTTTTTTTTACAATCATTTATTTTATTTAAATAGATAAGAAAATACTTCTAGTATGTGAAGTTTGAGTTTGATTTTGGTTCATAAGTTTTTAAACTAAACATTTTAGTCTTCATTGGGGTTGACTCGGTCGAATAAAGAGGTCGGCTCGACCAGGTGAAGAAATGCCTCCCACGGGCCGTTACGTAAACTTTGTAACGTTCGGGGTTATTTTCATCATTATAACTCGTTTGATTGCAATACGGTCATAAATGACTATTTTTTTAAATCTATAAAAAAGAAGGAGGAGAAGAAGAAAATGTAGGCAAAATAGTTGTCGTTGACTATTATTTTTTTCATATTAAACTCTCTCTCAACACCAACTTGATCGTCGGAGCCCGTGCGGTAAGTCACACCAGTCTTAGCGCAGTCTATTGTTCCCTTTGATATTGCAGGTCAAAGTTCGTTCCACACCAAGTATCTATTGACAAGGAACATAAATCAGCACCATTGTCATGATGGAGACAATCCTTCCAGGCTTCCACGTAGGCCAGACAAGATATTAATTTGAGCCTGCATCCAAATCTCTTAGCAAAAGTAACCGACTCTACCTCAAGATTCTATAAGTTTGCCCTATGGTATTTATGTGCTTTCCTTATATACTTGAAAAGTAAAAGTAAAATCTATAGGCATGTCATATGTTGTTCTGCAAATAAGTCTATAATTTTATACTGATAAAATATTATTAGACGTTTATCATCTCTTTTTTTTTTAAAAAAATATGGGTCTGAGATTGATAACACGTGACACGTTTGAGATCATATCATTTCTAGAAATATTTAATTTTTGAAAAGAAAAATATTATTTTAAAAAATCAATAAAATTTAATGTATTCACATTCGGTGGGAGGAAAAAACAAGAAAATAAAAAAAAAAAAAAAAAAAAAAAATCAAAGCTGTTCACACGTGCGGTTGTGGGAGTTGGAAGAACATGAGCTCACAATTTTCAGTGGTCAAGATTTGGTTTTATAAAAACCATAATGATATTTTATAACCAAACAAAGAATATCTTTCATCACTTTAATGCAAATCTTAGCATCTTGGTCCTTTCATTATTTTTTTAATAACCTCAATTTCCTTTTATTATTATTTATTTTAATTTCAATATCTTTATTTTATAGGAGGATACTGCCTATTTACCTTTTGCTCCCTGCTAATGAATTTAGAGCATGGTATCATGAGGGTAATATTGGCAATTCGAGAATGAATAAGACGAACTGATTATATATATATATATATTAAATGACGACTTGATGGGATGTGAATGGGGGATTTAAAGAGAACTAAATCAGAATTAATTGAAATAATATTTAAACAGTTTTAATTCTGTTTATGATCACGCCATCAATTTTATATCATCATATCAATATCAACATATTGTAATATAAATTAAAAAATACAGTTTAATACTAAGATTACGAATTAACACGAAAATAACTCAACCGATATAATGTATGAATTATTGACTAAAAAGTCATAGGTTATAATATCTCAACTCTGCATAATGTCGTCAAAGTGAGCATGACTCAACTAGCACATGTATATGTTGACGACTTTGTTCGAATCTCCCCACCCTCAATGTACTAAAAAAAAAAAAAAAACATGTATCAAGATTTCTCCCGTGAACATGAGTTATCCCATCGAATGTTCAAATCTCCATAACTTATCTTTGTTGTACTAAAGATCCTTTAAAATATAAATTTTTTTTTTGTCACAACATTTGAATTTAATTTTTATTTGATTCTTGAGATTTCAAAAGTCACTTGGTTGGTGTCAAGTGTTTGAATTTGATTTTATCTATAAAGTTTGAAATTGATTTATGATTAATCCTTAAAATTTGAAATTGATTTATAAATTTATCAATGCGAATAAAAAATATTCATCCCTTTAAAAAAAATATATATATCATCAAAGTCTAGTAAGCAATATGTTAACTAACAAGGGACCATTTAGAAACAAATTTCAAACTTCAAAGAATAATTATAAATCAAATTCAAACTTCGAATGACCCAACATGTCACTTTGCTTTCGAAGTCCCCATCATTCAATCACTTGTAGTCATTCCTCGAAGTTAAGGAATCATTTTCCCGAATTCCTTCAACATGGTTCTATCAAACGTCCTAGTATACTCTATTTGTTCACCCGTGTCAACCAATAGCATCTAAGCAAGTTTCATACCTTGTGATCTTTAGTTGAAGGAGAATATGTTTTGAGGAACATACACGTTACTCTTATTCTCTACGTCCACTGTGATTATTTCATATCTACATTTTTTTTCGTTTCGTATTATTTTGCTTACATACATGTGTTGTGTGGATCCCGTTGTTGATTGACCTCCCGCTTTAAGATGTGTTATTTTGTCCTCGGGTACTTCTCTCTGAAGTATGTAAGGAAATAATTTTTTTTTGGAAATCATCGAAAGACTAGCAACCTGACAATTTCAAACAATTTGAATGAAAGACTTAAAAACATCAAAACTAAATCGTAATTAAATTCAAATCTTCGAGGTCTCGATCAAATAAAGATTGATTACGATTTCGTGGACGGTGTGATTTTTTTCTCTAGCTATGTATACTTGAAAAAATCGGAGTTAAGATTGTGCAATAGATGAATTTGGATTAAAGGTAACTTTATATACATAGAATTGATAAGATTTTCACATCTTCCAAAACATATATTTAACTTCGTCTCTACTTAGACTTAGTCAATTGTGCAAGTACCTATAAAATAAACATGAATTAAAAAAATAAAAATCACTGTACCAATTAGTCGGCATCATAGCTCAAGTCCAGATTCGATCTTGTACTATATCGAGTATTTACTTCTTTAATGTTTTCACACAATCATGAAAAATATATATTAAATTAAACAATCTTTTAATCAATTTTAAGTTTAGTTGTTTAATTTATTGAACCTTAAATTGCGAAATTCATACGTCTATTTAAAAAAAAATAAACGTGTCAAAGTCACCTTGACCTCTATATATATATATTTTAATGTCAGAAATTTAATCTTCATTCTCTTAAAAAAAAAAAAAAAATATATATATATATATATATATATATAAATACACACAATTTTATAAAATTTAATAAACAAATTTATAAATTTAGAACTTTATTAAATTAGTAATTATTTTAGGGTTGGTTGCATAAATAACAATGGCAAATATAGCAAAATATAAAACATTTTGCAAGTATGGTAAAAAATGAGTGACTATCACTAATAGACTGCTATCACTCATATTCATTGATAAAATGACTTACTGTCAGACTACTATCAATGATAGGTACTGACAAAATCCTATACAAAAAAATAAAGATGATAGACTATTATCAATGATAAAAAATGTCATATTTGCAAAAAATTGTTACATTTTTAATTATTTTACTCTATTGACATCGGTTAAAATTTCTCATTATTTTATTCCTATATTTTGAGTAAGTTTCAATTTTGTTCATTTAATTTTAATTTTTTTTAATTAAATTCTTAAAATTCGTGGTTAATTTCAATTTGGTATATACAAGGATTATGATTTGAACTTCATTTTAATTTGGCTCCTCTCACAAGTCAATCCTAATTATTTTTTATCCACTTAAAAAATCTACATATTTTTTTTATTAAAAAAATATTTTTGATTTTTAAATTTTAGTGAAAGTAACAATTTAGCCTTAAACTTTAGTTGGTACCATTTACTTTTAAATTTGTAACAATTTAGTCTTTATTGAACAAAAATTAATAAAATTTAATGGAATTTCTTATACACGTAGATCGATAAATTGATTATGGATCAAACGTGTTTATAAACTACACAGTTATTACATAATAAAAACTTACCTTTAATTTTGATGATTTTTTTACGGTTAGGACTAAACTGTTACAAATCTGAAAGGATAAAGACTAAATTGTTACATGTTAAAGTTCAAAGACTAAATCGTTACACATTCGAAAGTTCGAGACTAAATCATTACTATCTAAAATTTGGGAGTAATGGTCCATGAAAGTTTAGGGACCAAAAGTGTTTTTAATTTATATGTTCTTCTATTCTTACTTAACCTTAAAACTCAATACATTTAACTAATGTCAATTTGTGACGTATAGAATTTGTGAAGTTTGATTAAATCACACAATTACCAAATTAAAACATAAGGTCTATACCACACAAATTAAATTCAAACTTTTAAAATTATAGAGACCAAATTAAAACTATGCTTAAATTATAGAAATTAAATATATAATTTAAAAAATTACAGAAGATTAAATTAGACACGTGTTTAAGAAGCTAAAATGATTAAACTTATAATTTAAAAATACCTAAATATATATATTTATTTGGAATATTTTGGGTAAAATTAGTCGTGACGAAATATGTTGAAGGCCATGAAAAGACTAGAAAAAAATAGGCTCAAAGTGGAAGCGACCCTCAAATTCGACCAATGTGCAGTTTAATTTTCGATTTTGCAGGTTACATATTCTCGAAAAATTTATTGAACACATGCAAATCGAGTTGATTCAGTCATATCATATTTGCGCATAAACACAGAGATTGATTGACATCGTTATACAATTATTTTTTTTTTTTTTTTTTGAGTTCAACGCAACATCTAAAAATTGAGATATTTGAGTCATAGATGATATATGTCTTAATTTGATTTTTTTTTTTTGCATCGGTATTTTAATTAATGCGAGAATTGAACTCATAACTTCTTAGCTCAACTTTATGTCAAATGTGAATTGAGCTAGCTCGGTTTAATTTAATTATTTATGTTTTTATTAGTAGAAGAATGTTATAATATATATGTATTTGATTCGCATAGGATTCGCACCTATTTGACATTGGGCCTAGAATAAACCACCCCTTCTCGAACTCCTCATATTTCAATACACTATTCCCAAAATAAAATAAAAATAAAAAATAAAAACAGAAATCTATAATTATTTAATTATTTTCCCAAAACCCCCTGTAGTAGTATAAAATAAACCCCAATCCCCCAAATCAAATCTCCTCACAACTCCAAAACTTCAACAACAAAATCCCCTCTCTCTCTCAAAACCCATAGTTCTGCAAAAAAGGAAAAAAAGAAGGGCATTTAAGAAAATAATGGAAGAAAGAAGAAGATTGTGCAAGCGAGAAGTATCAAGAACGGCGTCGTTTAAGCAGAGGTGCAGTTTGCTTGTGAAGGAGCAAAGAGCTAGGTTTTACATTCTTCGCCGATGTGTCGTCATGCTCGTCTGTTGGCATTACTACGCCGACCCTTAATTTTATTTTTTCTTTTTCATTTTTGTATATACTTTTTTTTTCTTTTTTTATTTTACTGCTACTATTTTTCATAAATTAGGAGATTTTTTGGGGTTTTTTTTTTTTTTAATATAATTTTTATATAGCCTATACCTGCTACCTGGGAAAGAACAAACCCATATTATATAATATCCTTTGTAATTTTATACATATATTTTTGGGCTTTAATAATTTTATATATATCTCTCTTTAATATTAATGCCCCTTGCTTCCTTCTTCTAATTACCATTTTTTTTAAATGCTTAATTGTTGTGAAATTTGTAAAAATAAAGAACAAAATATATTTGAAGAGCTTAAACAATAATAGCTACTAGTTTTAGTTTTATTAGAGTAGGTATTGTTCAAGGTTGATCATATTAAGCTTAAAAAAATGTCGTCATTCATGTCCATCACCGCTACAATGTTCTCTAGCACATTTTTCAAATCTCCTACCCCGAGTTGTTTAGTAGGTTAGTTTCTCAAGATTTGTTTCGGTAGTTTTTTTTTGTATTTCTTAATATATATATATCAACGTGAGTGATGCCCGCTCTTCTTAAAAGTCGAAGTTTTTTATTTTTTTTTACAACACGTGGGGTGGAGGTTGAACTTATGACCTATTAGTCACTAGTTGATAGTGAAGGTTGAACTTATGATCTATTAGTCATTAGTTGATACATTGAGCCATACTTTTGTGGGCTATAGTCGAACATTCAAATCTCTATTTTTTTTTACTTCAACCCTGGACAATAGGTGAGAGAAATTAAATTATGTAACTTTAAAATGAAAAGGAATGACTGAAATTGAAATAGTCGAATTGACAACATGGTGGGATGAAAGTTAAACTTTGAACCTATTAGTCACTAATCGATACATTGAGTCATGCTCTTGTTAGCTAAAGTCGAAGATTCAAATCTCCATTTTTTTTTACTTCACCCTTCACGTAATAAGTGAAAAAAAAAAAAAAATTATAGGTGAGAGAAAATAAATTATGGACCTTTAAAATGAGAAAGAAATGGCTCAAATAGTACTCCGTGAGATGAAAGTTGAACCTAGAACCTATTAGTCATTAGTGGGATACATTGAGTCATGCGGACTACAGTCAAAAATTTAAAGTTACATTTTTTTTTTAATTCACCCTTGGTAGTAAGGGAGAGAAATAAAAAAAAATTTTGATTTTTTTTTAACATTAACATGTGGAGTGATTATTCGAATATATATATTGACTGATGACCTATGTTTAGTGTTTACGTTGATAAATTTTATTTTTACCTTACACTATATTAAAAGGTAACTTAAAAAAATTAATTGAATTGAATTATTTTAGTTCAAACCATTATGAAATTAAATCATGGACGAGCAAGAATTGGCAATTGAGTTATAGATTGAATTATTAAAAAATGATTAATAATATGGGTGTGACATAAATTTAATAGTAAGCCGACAAGAAGAATCTTGGAACAGCGAGCAAGGCATCGCACCGTACGACATCCTCCCAAAAAAAAACCGAACTGAACCGCCATTGAACCTGCACTAAACCCAGATAGCTTTTGTGGGCCCACCAGCCCATTTCAAGGCCCACCTATTTAATTAGTTTTCACAAATATAATGTCTATTCTCTTATTAGAAAATTAAAACATTTTACCCCATGTTTAAAATAGGGTCAAATTATACCAAATACCTCTAAAATTTGGTATAGATTTCAATTATGCTCACTTTCAAAAAAATTATTTTTACTTTTTAATTTTAAAATTATTTCAAAAAATATATTTTTTTAGTTAAAATAAAGAATAGAAATTGATGGATAAAAATTAAAAGTCATACGCTGATATTATTTACAACTATATAGAATATTATGATCATTGTTATCATTTATTTCATCTCAAAAGATATGGTTAAAATCATTTACATAATCAATTTTATACAATTGCCACGTCAATTTGCAAGTATATGTTGAAAATGATATAACATATATGTCTTTCAATTTTTACACTTTAATTGTCGCATCAATTTACTTCTTATTTTAGCGAAGGAAAAAAACTTTAAAGGTATTTTGTTTGGAACAAATGTAACACTTCAATAGTAAAAATAAAACTTTTTAAAGTCTAGGAGCATAATTGAAACCTATTCTAAAGTTCAGTGATATTTTGTATAATTTAACTTTTAAAAATTATGGTAAAAATACATTTTTCGTCTTACTTATTCTATTTGACCTTTAAAATTTTCTAATTGAGTTTAGCTTAATTAGTTAATATTGTATTATACGTCTATTTTAAAGGTTAAATATTTGAATTGTCACTTCTACACATTGTTGACTTAAAAAAAATCTAGTCTTTATACTTTTGAATGTTATGTAGGGAGGAGGCAATTGCTACGACTTCTACAACTAGGATGAAAATGTACAAAATCGTAGGTTAAAAGATCCGCGAGTCTGGGTGAACAAGATCCTAAACCCTAAACCCGAAGGTAATAAAATGATGATAAATATGAAAAGTTAGAATAAGAAAGGGAGATAATACAAGGGCCCATTTGTTTCCCAATGAACACAAGGAGTGATGTTCCCTAAAAAGTGGGATGGTCTAATCAACAACTCCAAACAAAGGCTCTAGGGTTTCAATCAATCCTTTTTGAAAATTCATGGCCATGGAAAATGCTTATGCCTCTCTCTTTCAAACAACAATTTGACTCTGTTTGCCTTTTCAACCATTTCTTCAAATAGTTTGGGTTTTGTCTATATTTGTTGCCTTTGCCTTTGCCTAACTTCTCTATTTATGTGGGTTCTCATTTGTTTGAGCAAGATATAATGTGGGAGAAAAAACACATTTCCTTCTTCTTTGCTTCTTTGCCAACAAACTCTCTTTCAATTCCCACCTTATAAACTCAAATATATTTGCCTTTTTCTTTTCTTTTCTTTTCAACAAGATATGACATGAAATTTGTCGGTGAATAAAAAGCAAAAAACCATACCACACACATAGTATTTATGTTTGTAGTAATTTCCTAGGTATACTTTTCGTTAAATTAAAAGTTGGGTCGTTATAGTTTGGATCGTTATAGTTTGGACAAAGTTTAACGGGTCGATCTCTCTATTTTAAAAAGTTAAATTTGATGTTTATGAATTGAGTTTTGTTTTAATTTGATTTCTATGGTTTTAAATGATGATTCGATTTGATTCCTATATTATTGTTGGCGCAAGATTCTGGACTTTCCTTTTTCTCGTGCGCTCCGTTGCGAGTTTTCGTCGCTGGAGTCGGAAGGTACCTGCGCAAGGGAAGAAGATGTACTTGCACCGGTGTGGGGCTAGGCCCACGACACTCTGATGCTTAAGTCAGGTAGTGTATTGCGTGTAAGTAGGAGTGTTTAGAGTGAGAACTTGAGTTAGTGTATGTTGCGTACCTCGGACATACCCTTATGGGCATGTTTTATAGGTGGGAGACCGTGGGTCAATCGGGTCGACCCGTCCTTTCCTCATCATGAAGATCCGGGATCTCGGCGAGGAGGTATGGACCAATCAATGTCAGTCAGTACCTATCCTCATGATGAGGATCTTCGATCCCTTCGATCCTAGGGAGATTGAGAGGGGTTGTTGTACCACTGCCTTGTTAGGTAAGGTAGAAGTGTCCCATCAATTCACTTGTCATTCTAACGTGGGGGCGCTAACGGCATGACAACAGTCAGTATGAGAATGACCTAAGGTCATCTGTCGTGGGCAACCGAGAGGTCGGTTATTCGCCTCACGGACGTCCGATGATGTCCTCGGAGACTCGAACCTATGACGTCATCGTCATGATGTCGGGTTCTTACCTCATGTTGAGGTACGTAACCCGTAACAATTATAATTATATTAATCTCACAAATTGTAATTAAGCAATTTTTTATCCAACAGTCAGTCAAAGAATGGGTCATGACCTCACCGATGTTGTTGGCGTGGTCGTCATCGAAAATCACCAAAATGTCTTCGGAGGTGACTGGAAATAGTTGTTCGACTATCGCGTAGGTTTAGGTCCAAAAGACGGGGTTGTTTGAAAGAAAATTATTTTTTACTTTTAACTTTTTTAATATCGTCTAATAATATTTAATGGTTCTACCACCATTATGTTAAGTCAACGAATGGTCAAATGGGTCCAAAGACCATTTAAAATGGTTTGAACCATTTTAAAACTTCGACTAAATAGACACCAACCCAAACCCATAAAAAAATGTATTTTGCTTTAGTAAAAAAAATAAGGAAAACATCAATATTATTATGGGTAATTATTATTTTAGTACAACAGAGGATGAAACCTACAAACATATAAAAAATAGTATATGTCAATTACTCTTACTCTTAAACTATGCTCCTTTTTCAAACATCAAATACGAAATTCATGTTTTTAAATTTCCAACTAAATGCACCCTAACTAACTCATATGAATGGATGCTATATTCTTAAAGTCATAGGGTGAGTTTTATTTTGACAAAATAGATGATTTTAGAAATTCAAGAATAATAAAAATGAAAATACTTAGATCAAAATTAATTAACCCAAAGGGTTTGGAAATTAAGAATACAAATTAAAAGCATCTCTAGATCTCACAATATATTAATTCAATGGACCACAAAGTATATACATCATAAATCCCAATCTACAAAAGATCTAGAACAGTTTGAACAATTTGGAAAAGCCTTTCTGTCACACTTTGAAACTAAGAAACAATAATGAATGAAAAGAAGATAGGCCTATCCAAATTGATCAATCAATTAATTAAGAAAATAAATAATAATAATAATAATAATAAGTTTCAATGATTAAATTCTCAAAGAGTGGGTTTAATTAAAGGGTTCCCACCACAAAAACACACACACAGTTTGAAGATTGGGTTTTGAAAAGATTGAGGATTGCAATCAAACAAGATAGAAACTAAAAAAGCAAGTTTGTCCAAAATATTTTGCTAGAGCTTATGATGGGGAAAGTGTGTTGCCAATTAACCATGACCCATTTTTTCCTTATCCTTCAGGTGGACTTGGTCCCCCAAACCAACTTGGATTGTCCAACTCAACATTTTCCAAATATGTATACACATACCTCATTAATCATAAACCCACAATGATATGATATTGTCCCTTATGGCTTTGCTTTTGGTTTCAAACAAAAAGCCTCGTACCATTGGAGATAATTGATAATTGCCCCCTTATATACCCATGATCGTCCCGTCTCGGCTACTATGTAGTTAGTCACTTAGAAGTTTTGATTTTTTTTACAACGATATTTTAATTAAAGCGAGGGTTGAACCCATGACCTCATAGTTATGGACACAACTTTATGTCAATTGAGCTATGCTCGATTTGGCTTTTTTAAATTTTTTTGTTTCAATATATATGGATATGCATTAATTGAACATTAAGATCCTCCGGTTCATGATCTCACATGAACTTAAGATTTTAGTGTTGTGTAATTTCTATAATGTTATATAAATATGCACATCGTTATTAGTATGTCTCTTGGATTATTTTCATATATTAGTATGTCTCTTGGATTATTTTCATATCCTTTCATTGATATGTAGCTAAATTGATCGTAATTATATTTTTAAATGGGAAATTGTAACAGATGTCAATTTAGAGTAAAATAATTAAAAATATAGCATTTTTTTAAAAAAAATTGTGGATATGGCAATTTCTATCACTGATAGTATGGTCTATCGTTGATAGAAGTTTATTGCTGATAGTAGTCTTTTTTATAGAATTTTGTCAGTGATAATAGTCTATCAATGATAGAAGTCTATCCGTAATAGTCATAAAATCTATCAGTGATAGCCACTGATTTTTTGTCATATTTGCAAAAGATTTTAAACTTTGTTAAATTTGCAATTATTTTGGGCTTGATTGCAGTTTGTGCAACCAGTCCTTTTTAAAATTGTAACTTTCACTGTTATTTAAAATTCTTGTGATTGTAATATTTTTCTTTCAACGTACAATGCTATCTTAATTGAAATTGTAAGAAGCAAAACAAAAATGATGATTGTTACGGGCTACCTCACCGTGAGGTAAGCACCTGACGTCATATCAATGATGTCACAAGATCGAACAGAATTTTGTCAGTGATAATAGTCTATCAATGATAGAAGTCTATCCGTAATAGTCATAAAATCTATCAGTGATAGCCACTGATTTTTTGTCATATTTGCAAAAGGTTTTAAACTTTGTTAAATTTGCAATTATTTTGGGCTTGATTGCAGTTTGTGCAACCAGTCCTTTTTAAAATTGTAACTTTCACTGTTATTTAAAATTCTTGTGATTGTAATATTTTTCTTTCAACGTACAATGCTATCTTAATTGAAATTGTAAGAAGCAAAACAAAAATGATGATTGTTACGGGCTACCTCACCGTGAGGTAAGCACCTGGCGTCATATCAATGATGTCACAAGATCGAACCCTCGAGGATATCATCAGACGTATGTGATTGAATGACCGACTCCCCGACCGCCTACAACAGATGACCTCAGGTCATTCCCCTATCGACTGTTGTCATGTCGTCAGCGCCCCCACGTCGGGATGACGAGTGAACCGATGGGACACTCCTGCCTTATCCCACAAGGCAGTGGTACAACAGTCCCCTTCAGTCCGCCTCAGATTGAGGGGATCGAAGATCCTCATTATCAGAATAGGTACGAACTGACAGTGATTGGTCCAGACCTACTCCCCGAAATCTCGGATCCTAATGATGAGGAAGGACGGGTTGACCCGACCGACCCTCAATCTCACACCTATAAAAACATGCATGTAAGGGTACGAGGTACGCAATCTTACGTTATCCAACTCACACTATAACGAGTCCTCACTCGATTGCTCCTACTTACGCTCAGAATTCTCTGACTTAAGCATCGGAGCCTTATGGGCCTAGCCCCACACCGGTGCAAGTTTCTCCTCCTCCTTTGTGCAGGTACCAATCGACTCCGACTACAACAAGCAACGATGAAACGCACCAAAAGGAAAAGAATTCAGAACCTTGCGCCAAATAGTAAATGGAATGAGAAAGAATATGAAGTAAATTTATGATCGAATAAGGCTAGTGAGAGTAATGTAATTGTAATTAGTTGCTATAATAGGACAAAAAACTTTGTGACACTTGACCAGAGGACATACGAGTTGACAAAACATTGCTACTACCTAAGTGAAGAGAGAGTTAAATACAGTGGCAGGTTGGATTTTCATACATCGAAATCGTGATAAACAAGAAACTAAAGGTCGTAATCATGTCAAACAAAAATTTATATTGTCTTCTCTAAAGCAACGAAGTACACCATTCTTTTTTAAGTTGTGGTAATCTATTTGTGTTCTTTAAGTCAAACTTTATCTTGATAGTATAAGATAAGCTTATCTACATGAAAGTAGGCTTATCTACAAACAATAATAGACGTTTTAAGAGAGAAATGACTAATCTAAAGTGGACATGTTTGAATCTTCCATCAAAACATTGAAAACCCAAAACAAAAACTGTCAAACTATATGTGATTTAGAAGGCAATAGACATAACACTTTAAAAAAAAAAGCACTTTTTTTCTTCTTTACATTGTTTTTGTTCAAACACACTTCTGGAGGCTTAGATCTGCTCATTGATCATGATTTGAAGCTTTAGGAAGTTGTGTGTTACTGTGTGACAAAGTTGTCATTGCCCTGTACTTGGTCCTTCAAGTTCAAGATAGAGGGCCCAACTTATGAACTGATGAAAGAGACAATGTTGTAGAGCCACAGCCCAATCTAGTAGGCAAGGAAAGAGACAATGTTGTAGAGCCACAGCCCAATCTAGTAGGCAAGGAAAGGATATTTGGTCCACTTTCGGACTAAACCTTTTAAACCTTCGTGACTTTGTTTTTGGTCCCATCTAAGAACAAAGTATCACCGAGATTCTCCCCTCAAATAGTCATTTATCCATCTAGCTCAACTCCTTTTCTCCGGAGCATACCAGTCCAGTCTTATAGAGCTCAACCACGGATCTCCACCAAAGACTACGTCCGTCCGTCTAGCTCTTATCCAGGCCAACTCATTTTCTCTGGAGCCACACCAATTCGACGATAGAGCTCAACCACGGATCTCCAACCAAGACGTATCTGCGTCTTTGAGGCTCACTATATCTTTGTTGGCTCTGATACCACTTGTTATGACTACGTCTTTGAGATCTTTCTTAGCTCTAATACCACTTGTTAGGGACAACATAACTAATACCACTTGTTAGGGACAACAAAACAAATACCACTTGTTAGTTACAATATAACTAATCCACACATATCTCTACTTTGAGTCTAAACCACCGTGACTTTGTTTTTTATTCCACCTAAAAATGTCTCAAACCAATGAAGATGTTGTCCCTCACTTATATAACTATGATCCTTCTCTTTCCTAATCAATGTGAGACTTTGGTCGCACTCCCAACATTTTTTTAATATAACATTACAAAATTCGTGTATTTTTTAAGATGATGTAAGAATGAAAGGAGTTCAAATGAAGATTATAAAATCAATTTAAACATAATTTTGTGGATAAAAGATTGTAATGTTAAAGATTTTATCTCCAATCCTGTATTTACAGAAACTCGAAAGAGAGAGAAAAAAAAAGAGTGATCAAGATGAGATGGGATAATGTTGTCATCTTTTGAAGTTGCTTGTTTGGTAAAGATTTTAAAATGTTTACAGAATATGACATAGGTCTTGTCGGTATACAATTACATGTAACTTTCTTTACTTCTTTTAATGTTGTTCACATTAGTGGAGACAACAATCTAGCTATTTCATTCACACTTGTTAGAGACTAAGTTCATATCTACAAACATTATCACTCAATGCTGCAATCTATTGCCTCTTTGCTTGGAAGCTTCTTGTACCATATTCCTTCCAAAACAAAATTAATATGTAATTCAAGTTATCTAAAAATAAAAAAAATAAAAAAATAAAAAAATCGAACGGAACATGTTACGCCTAGGGTGGAGGATCAAACTTAAGACATTTTAGTCACTAATTCATATATCAGGTCAAGATCAGTTGAGTTATGATCTTGTTCGACATTTTATGTTTTTTTTTTATCATTTGTGGAATCAAATTAATTATATTGTTATTAAATTTCATTATAGTGTTTTTTTTTTAAGTATCTACTCTACTATGTTTACTATGGTAAACATATGGGTATTCTTTAGATTATTATGTTTTAGGTGGTATTTATTAAAAAAATTAGGTTAAATTATAAATTTACAAAATTAATCCCTAAAAAATTGATTTTTTTTTAAAAATTTACAGATGTAGTAAACACAAAATTAAAATTTTAGGATTTCATTAGACATAAAATTTAAATTTATTTTTAATAGATCAATTGATTTTTAAAATTTTTGAATTTGTCGACCTATTAGACATAAAATTGAAAATTCATAGATTTATTATACATAAAATTGAAAGTTTAGAGACCTTATTAGACAATTTTGAAAGTTTATAGATAGACTAAATAGACACGACAAACCTTGAAAGGCTAAACTTGTAATTTACCTTAAAATTTATAATAATAAAAAATAAAGCACCAATGTAGAAGTCCGGCCCAATTGGCCCACTTTCGTTATTGGGCCGAATTGGCGTCTCTTCTTCTTTTCTTAGGCGTATCGGATTCGATTCTGCTTTTCCGAATCCGACATGTCGTTTTGACGCGAGACGATGTCGTTCCCCTTCGCAATTCGATTGAAAGTTGAATTTTGAGAAAATTTTAACAGCCATTAACGAACCAGTCCCGAAAGCGCAAGCTTCTTCTTCCTCTTCTTCTTCTTCATCTTCTCTCTTGAAGAATACTCCAATTGCTGCGTAGACTCCACGAAATTTCAATCAACAGCAAATTGCTTGGATCGGTGATTTCACATATCCTCGATCGCCATGGGTTGCTCCTCCTCTCTCCCAGGTATTTCCATTTCTTGAATTTCGTTGCTTCAGCTTTTTTGGGTCATACGATTCTTTATTTCTCCTTTTAATTCTGATCAAAGAGGTTGTATTGAGAATTTAAGAGGTTGATTGTTTGGTTTGTTCTATGTTGTTGATTATGGAGTTGTATCGATTCCTTGATTTTTGTTAATGGGGATATTAGGGTTTGGTGGGTTTTGTCTTAGGTATCTAACTATTCAGTTTTTACTTCTACTTATAGGAGTTTATGTCGAGTTTGATTGATCTTTTTGGGGGTTTATTATGCAGATAGGGCTTCTGGGCGATCGGGTGGGCTTAATCCTGAGAACAGTCCTGCTGATTCCAAGAATTTGCGCGTCAAGGTTTCTTATTCACTTGTGTTTCTTTTTCTTTCTTTCTCATTGTTAATGGAACAAGGCCCCTTTAGTGAGTTCTATGCCAGATTCTGATAACTGGTAATTTTGTTGACTTCATACGATGGCTGAGATGCAATGCAACGATGTTTTCCTCGTTGGGGAATTGATGATTGAGCTAAATATGTTTTTGAATTTAATGATATTTGAAGTTAAGGATATGCTAATACGTCAGATAGAGTGCTTGCTTAGAAAGGTTAAAAGTTTTTTGTGATATCTTATGCAGCTTGTCCTGCTGGGTGATTCTGGTGTTGGTAAAAGCTGTATTGTTCTTCGCTTTGTCCGTGGTCAGTTTGATCCAACGTCTAAGGTCAGGATTCTACTATAATCCAGAAATTCTTTAAATGAATCTATGCTTAATGTATATAAATTTACGTTTTTTATCATTTCATTCTCAAAGGAATTACAATCTTTTAAGTATGAATGTTCATTGAAAAAATCCAGGTAACTGTTGGAGCATCATTCTTGTCACAAACGATAGCTTTACAGGATTCCACGACGGTGAAGTTTGAAATATGGGACACTGCTGGGCAAGAGAGGTAGGATTATCTAAATTTCTAGTAAATATCCTAGAGCATGTGTTTTTAACTTCTTAGCTAGCAACACTATTCTCATTGGTAGCCCTTTTCTAGCTAGCTTCATGTTCACAAGAAGTTATCATATCACTGTTGATTTGTCTTGATTTAGGTATGCTGCATTAGCTCCACTTTACTATCGAGGTGCTGCAGTTGCAGTTATTGTATATGATATAACAAGCTCAGATTCCTTTGCCAAAGCACAATATTGGGTGAAGGTATGTTTTAAAGTGTTAAAGTAGCTTTTGTGTAATATTTACTGCTTATGATTGTTGTATCTATTAATGTCCAAATTGTAATGTCCATTGGCCTGTTTCTAACGATGGTCTTATTTCATAGCCATTATGCATAAATAAAGCAAAACCCAAGAAGCAATTTCTCATTAGTTGAGTTTGCTACTCACTAGTGGTCAAATTTGAAGCAGAATGGAATTCTTAATCTATGGATAGATTGTCAGATAATCACATTTTGTGCTACCTATCTGTTTTTTTTTCTTCTTCTTTTTTGATAAGAAACTGATTATGGAAATTCATTTTAAACTCGAAAGAGGGCAGGGGTAGGGGTAGAGGTAACCCCCTCTTTGCAGCATCACAAAAGCTATTGGGAATCTGAAATAAAGAAAGACTAATTACAAAATGATTTTTTGTGATTTGCACTCCTTTGTTAATCAGTTTCCAATAAAAAGAGACCTGTTATGGAATTTTTCCATTTGAGCTGTTTCGGGTATGCGTTTGGAGAGGAACAAGAGAATTTTTAATAACAAATTGGATGATTTTTTGTCAGTTTGAATAAAAATATTGACGTCTGTTGTAAAAGTGTAAAGTCTTAAGATGTCACCTCTCGAACTAAAACCAAAAAAAGATGTCACCTCTTCTTTCTCTAGCTTGCATGTATGGTGTACAGGTTTTTTGTTTTTCCTTTGGTGATGCCTCATTCTCCTGATTACTACCATTCTTTTTAATTTGTTTCTTTATCAATGATGTGTTGTTTCCTACCCCAAAAGGGAAAAATAGGAAGACAAGACCATCTTTTCTCTATTCCTTATATGGCTTCAAATCAATCGATGCTGATCGTGTAACAAAGCCCAGTCCTATTTTAACAATATTAACAAAATTCTCTTGAGAAAGAAGAAAGAGAGTTTTTTTTTTTACATAAGTAGTCGTTAAAAACTTATAACTCTTTTGAGTAGAAAATTAAATTAAAAAGGCTGAGTTTGAATGTAAGTCATGACTTCTTCAGGGGAAAAAAACCTATACAACACAACACCTACATTAATGCGTTCATTTTTAGTCGGTTATCCTTTGACTAGTTCACAATCTTCACAATTCATATTGGGCACATACAGGAACTACAAAAGCATGGCAGCCCTGATATCATTTTGGCATTGGTCGGTAACAAAGCTGATCTTCAAGAGAAAAGGAAAGTATCTGTTCAGGTAAAGTCATTGTTATTCAATCGAATGCATCAGTTGTTTTCCTATCTTTTTTATTTCTTCTTTTTTATTTTATTGCAAAATGGGGAAAAGATATTTTAATTCACTAATGCGAGATACTTATGTTTCACTTTTGAAGGATGGGACTGAGTATGCAGAGAAGAATGGCATGTTCTTTATTGAAACATCTGCTAAGACTGCAGATAATATAAACGAGCTGTTTGAGGTATTTCTGATTTCATCCTTTTAATATGACTTCTTTTTTTTTAAAAGGAAACAGAGACCATTTCATTGATAAATGAAAGGATTACAAAAGAACACTCAAACGAGCATAGTTACAAAAAAACACCACCTTTTAGTATGACTTTCATACCTGCTGTTCATAAACGAGTAAGGTAGATTAATTTGCATAGTTATTTTTATGATATTCCACTGTTGGGAGAGCAATATTAAACAGTTTAAGTTATTTTCTTCCGTCCATGTTTTCCTAGTGCATGTGAATGGGAAAGATATTTGAATATTGCTGAGCGTTGACAGTTAGAAATTCAGAATCTGCTCAAGTCATTGTCATAGCCAGTAAACTTTATAATATTAATTGAAGTAGGGAAACTTTAGGAAACAAATTCTCTAATGGTGATAGCGTTGAACTCCATAAGGTGTGAAGTTGGAACGTTCTTTCACTCCCCAGCTTCTTGTTGGTGGTTGTAGCTAACATTATGCTAACTCCGAAAGCGAAAGGTGTCATTTGTCAAATCAAGTTGCATGTCAGAACGTTCACCTCAGTTTTCTATTGGTGGTTGTATCATGATTGCTCAATGCCACCCTTAAAATTGTGGCCCTCTGAATGAACAAGTATATCAGTTTCAATTGGAAATGTTCTGACTGTTACCTCGTAGCTGATTTGTCGTTTGTTTGGATTGGAATGCTTTTTTTCCCTCTCAAAATTGTCTGTGATGCATGTTTTATTGAACTTCTTTCTCTCTCTCTCTATTTTGTGCTTCTACTAGATGTTTTATGAAACAGCTAATAATTAGGATTTTTTTTATTGAATGTATTTACCTCTTTTGTTGAATGATGGACGACTATGCCTCTGAGACATTGGCGTATCTTCCTATTTTTTATTACAATACTTGAAACATATATCTTATCCAAAAAGGGAATCCTTAAGAAACACATTGTACTGATTGAATTATCTGAAGATGGTCAGTAGTTGTCGCCTGTCCGTGTCACTTAGCGAGACCCTGTTTCCTTTTCATCTAAAATTTCTCACTCATCCCGAAAGGGGCAGTTTAAGATCCATTGCTTTGTAGATTCCACCAAATGTTTCCGTTCAAATACATTTCAAGATCAACTGTTTCTTCTCTATTTTGTTTGGCAGGAAATTGCAAAGCGATTGCCACGACCAACTCCCTCGTGATTGGAACTCGCTGTGACATGAATTATTTTACCAGCACAGCTTATTTTACAAGAAATCAGCGTACTACCCGTGTGATATGTGTATAGTTTGGTGAGTCCTGCAGTCTTTCGCTTTGTTATTTGCTTTGACTTGTTGATATTTTCAGTCTAAAAGTGTAACATTAAACAGAGATGAAAATGGTGAAAGATTCATTCCGGGTTAAACCATAAAGCTGCATCTGTAGACTATATTTGTTGTGACTGATAAAATCATAAAAACATTACTTGGCTTTTTTTTTGGTTTTTTTTGTTTTTTGTTTTCCTTTTAAATGCATTGAAGGGATCAAATAAAGCATCATGTAATGGCATTTGGTTATTTTCTTTACCTGGCGTTATGGTGGATTTTTTGCCAATTTTAATTAGAATTTCCAATAGGGGTAGGGTAGCCTAGCCTAGCCCATACACTGATCTAGAAGAACTTTGTTCGATCTCAATAAGACATAGAAGCAAGTGCTTGTTCTTCAATGATGTCTTGTTTTAGTACAACAAATGAGATATGGGGATCTGAACTTTCGACCTCAAGAGAAGGACTAAAGAGTACATGTCAATTACCGTTGAGCTATGCTCACTTTGCGCCTTCAATAAAGTATTCACACTTGTTTTTGGGAAATATTCATTGTTGAAATAAAATAGTGCTAATCCGGGTGGCTGCAAGTGTAGAGGGTTTGGCGAAAGACAAGGGGGATTGAAAATTATTATGGGTCTTGCATTTTAGTGAGAGAAGAAAAGAGAAAGCGGAATGAGAATAGAATAAGGGAATATTTACATAGATGATTCCCTCGAAAATGCATGTTTTTTGCTTCTTTGCTAACGTCATCAGCACCACGCTGAGCACGAGGGCACTATAGTCGTCTTTCGATCGTGCTCAGCAAATGGTACAAATGACTCTCCAAAGAGGAAGGGGGGTTTGCTAATCACGAAAGAATGTCAAAAAAAATATACGTTTTAAAAAGTCGGATCATTTGACATTAAGACTTTCGAGGATGATCATTACACACCTCTAGAATAAGGTCTTGCATGTAAGAGAGGAGGTGTTTTTGAACTTGGTTGTTTCCATGTTAGAGAGATGGATGATGAAAATAAGAGGGATAAATACTTAGCTATTTACTAGTCAATGGGATGGGGGAGAATTTTTAGTATCGGTACTCCATACCACACGTGGCAAAATAGTTGTTTGACTGGACTCACCCTATTAAATATATTATTTTTTTAAACTATTTCGTGTCATTAATTTAAAGGCACTGGTATGGAAAAACTTCATATCCAATGGGATGGTCTGCTAACTGTCATTAAGTGTTTGACGAGTAGAAGAAATGAAAATGATTTTTCAATTGTTGAATTTCACCTCTAATACAACTGGTTCAAGCTTTCTTGCTTATTAGTCTTCTTTGAAAAGTATTTTTCTTCCCTATATTTTCATTGAAGAAACAATTTAGTCTTTTATACTTTCAAATTGATAAATTTGAAATAATTTAATCTCGTAATTTTAGCATGTGACAATTTAATCTCATAATTTTAGTATATAACAATTTAGGCTTGTAGCTTACAATTTATAATGATCCAACTACTATTGTAAAAAAAAAATTTAAAAATTAATAGTTATCAAACGGTGTAAAATTAATAGTACATGTCATGAATTTATAAAGAATTACGTTGAAAACTTAAGCCCACAATTCTGTTTTTAGTTTTCGATTTTTTAAAATTTATGTTTCCTTTCTCGAAAAGAAGTTTATTTTTTAGTTTATAAATTTAATTTGAATTTTAAAACATGGTTAGAGAATAGATAATATTATAATAAAACGAAGTAATTCATAGGAGAAAATAGTTTTTATAAGCTTAATTTTTTTAAAAAATTAATAGTTATCAAACGGTGTATAATATATCCATTTAATCACTTCAAGTTTGTATTAAAAAATAGTTTAAAAACACCTTTGGTACCTAAACTTTCATGTAAGTAACAATTTAGTCTTTAAACTCTAGATCTTAATGATTTAGTTTGTGAACTTTCAAACGTGTAACAATTTAGTCTATGAAGTTTAGCATGTAATAATTTAATCCCCATACTTTCAAATATGTAACAATTTAGTCTCCGTCATGAAAGATCTTATCAAAATTAAGTGTTATTTTCTATTACATAATGATTTAGTCTTTATAGTTTGTTTATAAACACATTTGGTACATAATCAATTTATCAATCTACGTGTGTAAGAAATTCCATTAAATTTTAATAATTTATTCACGTTAGGGATTAAATCGTTACAAATTCTAAAGTACATAGACTAGCGTTACAAATTCTAAATTACATAGACTAGTTTGTTACATACTAAAATTTTAAAACTAAATTGTTACACATTTAAAAGTTTAGAGACTAAAAATTGTTACACATTTAAAAGTTTAGAGACTAAATCGTTATCATCTAAAGTTAAGTGACTTGTTTCTTTTATGAAAAATTCGAGACAAAAAGTGTTTTTTAATTGAAAAAATAAAAGGTAAACGAGACTCAGGTTAAGCTCCGTCTCAGAACTTTGTGGAGTTAGGAGTAAAGCATCTTGAAGTTGACGCATCTCGTTGGGCATGGAAAAATATTGGGATGGACATACAGAGAAGAAAAAGACGAGACTCACTCGTGCTACCAAGAATAATTTAATTATGAGAAAAATATGTGATAGTAAGTAATAAAAAATAATAAAAAAAAAAGGTAAAACTTTCCTTGAGAAGCTTTCAAAAAGCAAGAGCATGACTTGCTTTTGGGGGAATTTTGCAAAAAAAAAAATATATATATATATATATATATATATATATATATATATATATTTGGGCACTCGCCTCTATGTGGATGGGTTTATCTTGTGAGGCTCAAGTTTTAAAAGTATATATTTCTTTTTTTTATTTTTAAATATATATTTCTTTTTCAAGTACAAATTAAGGTCCTTTGCTAATGATTTTCCAAATCCACCCTCCAAAAGCATTTTTAAAACTTCAATTCGAACAACTTTTTCCTTCTTATAACTTAAGAGTTCGTTAATATTTCAATTTTTTTTCTTCCAAAAAATAATAATAATAAGTGTCTTTCTTAACCACACTAATTAGTGTTATCAAATTTTAAAATTATTATTAAATAATAATCATTTAAACATAATAATAATAATAATAATAATAATAATAACCAACTTGTCACGATTCGATGCCTAGGAATATTCAATACTCCATTAGTATATTCTAAATCAAATGTCTTCACCACTTTTTCTTCTCTTTTTTCCTTCCGAAAATGCCTTCAGGAATCACCACTTTTTATTTCAAAAAATTAGTAATAATAAGAATATCACAACTTTTTTTTCTTTAAAAAGATAATAGGTGTCTTGATATTAGGGGTGTTAAAAAAACCCGCAACCCACGAAACTCAACCCAACCCAACCCAACTTTTCGGGTTGGGTTGGTTTTTTTTTATATGAATTAGGTTGGGTTGCTATTTTGAAAAATCGAATTTTCGGGTTTGTTCGCGGGTTGAACCAAATTTGGAAGCAAATGCACCAGTAAATAGCTACGTGGGTCGCATAGAAGCTTTAAGAGATAGGGGCCATCCATCTAAACCCTAAAACCCAAAACCAACCTGAATTCAATATATCAAAAAAAAAAAAATTATATATATAATGAATTCAATATATTTAAAAAATAAAAAAATATATGGTGATTTTAAAAGAAAAATCAAAGATTAATAGTGGTTTTGAAAGGAAAATCAAGCATTAAGAAAATTGTGATTTTGAGAGAAAAATAAGGATTAAAGAATTTCATTAATAGTGGTTTTAAAGTTAATTAAAAAAATCAATATCTATTAATTAAAAAAATAAAAAATAAAAAAATGTCAATTCGCCAACCCAATCCAACCCGAAAATTGAAGGGTTGGGTTGGATTGACTGAAATGTTGGGTTGGGTTGGGAATTCACCAACCCGAAATTTTCGAGTTGGGTTGAAAAACCCTCCAACCCAACCCATGTACACCCCTACTTGATACTAAGCTATCATCGAGTTCGAGTTGTCACCAATCACGAACTCGTACTTACACACATTAGAAGTTTTTTTTTTTTACAATATGTGGGACTGTAGATCGAACCTGTGATCTCTTGATCACTACGAGTATGTCGGTTGAACTCATGTTGACACACATGTCGGAGGTTGACCTTTTTATTTGGTTGGTATTTAATATTTTTTAATATTGTAAATTTACCTAAAAGCCATTGCCTTTAATGGATGCATCGTGCTGGTGCTAGTGTAGATGAAACGCCCATAATGTTTATATATTAGAAAAAAAATTATACCAGAATAAAAAAAATTAATAATCAAATATTTTAAAAAATATTTAATTGATATCTTGATATTTCTCTGATTCTCTCATTGTACCCCTTTTAAGTTTCTTGATATATATATATATATATATATATATATATTAATTGCAAATAATTCATTTATACCTTTAAATTTTGAAAATTGACGTTTTATATTTTTATTGTATCAATTAAAACTTCAAACTTTCATAAATGTATCAATTTACATTTTTTATTAGAAAAATGTTAGTTTTCACATGCTTTTAACAATTAAATTCATAAACTTCATACAATTGATTCAATTATGAAAGTTTAGGAGTTTAATTGTTAAAATTACGAGTTTTCACCCGTTTAAATTAACGTTTTTCAAATAAAATCTGATATAAAGTATAAATTGTTACAAAAAGTTTGATAAATCTTGAAAGTTTAAGGATATAAGTTGATTTTTGTACTATTTTTTTATTTTTTTTTAGTTTGAGAGTTTCAACCACTAATTGTTGGATGCCTTAACCACCTTGAGTGATGTTAAGGTAAACAAGTTTTGTTGATATCTATTTCTGTACTTTCCATATTTACTTTTTAACATTTTAAAACCAGATGTACTTTCCATCTATATATATATATATATATATTTATATCAATTTTATTTTTTAAAATAATAATGTACAATTGTTATTAAGTATATGTTTTAGTCCTAAGCTTTTGTTTTTTTTTTAATTTAGTCCCTATTGTTAGGCGGACCAACTTAGAATTAGATGAGTTGAGTTCTTATAATTTAGTCTATATTTGGCCCACCAACTATTATAATTTATCGTCAATAAAGTAATTATACTGACTTCAATAGTATTTATTATTCACAACTATTATAACTACCGATTATAATAATTCACTCAGCGTCTCAAACAGTCGCTTATATTTTGACATTTTTTTAAGTTAGTCTTTTGTCATAGGTGAATGTTAAAAATGATGGATAATATACTTGCACAACATAATGCTAAATGAATTGGCATCCGAAAAAGGAAAGATCTAAGAAATTAAAAAAAAAAAAGAATTAGAGGAGGAATTATAATTATTATTTAAAAAAAAAAATAGAGGACCTTTTTCCTTCTCTAAATCCTAAATTTATCAACATCCCATTTTAATATTCACTAAAGAAAAAGAATCAAATTAAAATTGTCATTAATTAAAATATTGCAAAAAAAGAATCAAATTAAAAAATATTAAAACATTAGAACTAAATTTTAAAAAAATTGTGTTTCAAAAAAAGAAAAAAATCTAATTCCATAAATTTATAATATTCCTTTTCCTAAAAGGTATTAATTAATTATTTTATTTTATTTTCATAAATTCATTGTGATTTCATTGCAACACGACATCGTCACTTCTTTCCCGCTGTCGTGAACCACCGAACTTATGGCCACCGCCACCCGGCTGAGTAAGCTCGCCGTCGCCGCCGTAGCCACGGCAGCCGGCGGCTCAATCCTGTTTCAGCCTTCTCTCTCCTCCAATGACCGTGGTACCAGTGGTCACGCGCTGGAGTCCTACAGGAACAAGATCAATGATCCGACTGCAGTCGTTCCTCCGCGATCAGTCCAGGAGTCGGCTCTGATCGGAGCCAGCCCTGTCAATCCTCTTGACATTCTCGTCGTCGGCGGAGGCGCTACCGGCTGCGGCGTCGCCCTCGATGCCGTCACTCGAGGACTTCGCGTTGGCCTCGTCGAGCGCGAGGATTTCGCGTCCGGCACGTCGTCGCGCTCGACGAAGCTCATTCATGGAGGTACTGATCATTTTTCATTTGTTGAATAATCTGTGTAACCTTGTTTCGAAAGTCCTATTTTATTCGTTCGCTGCACAATGAATGATACGATGAAATTCTGCTACTCGATTTCATAATTTTGGCTTCGATGATTTGTTAGTTTTGGATATGAACGAATTGAATATCAACAACAACATTAAATTGTATTCGATTTCGAGTTCATGGACGCTAAAATGCCTCGTATTCGATCTCAGGCGTGCGGTATTTGGAGAAAGCAGTGTTCAATCTGGATTATAACCAGCTTAAACTGGTGTTTCATGCGCTTGAGGAGCGAAAGCAGTTTATTGAAAATGCACCACACCTATGCCATGCGTTGCCCTGCATGACACCTTGTTTTGACTGGTTCGAGGTCATCTACTTCTGGATTGGGTTGAAGATGTATGATTTTGTTGCAGGGCCTCGCCTCTTGCACTTGTCACGGTACTATTCTGCGCAGGAGTCTGTGGAGCTCTTCCCTACCCTTGCTAGGAACGGTGGGGGCAGAAGTTTGAAAGGCACCGTGGTGTATTATGATGGGCAGATGAATGACTCACGAGTCAATGTGGGGTTGGCTTGTACCGCCGCTCTGGCTGGCGCAGCGGTACTCAACTATGCTGAAGTTGTGGGATTTTTGAAGGATGAGGGTAGTGATCGAATTATCGGTGCGAGGATTCGTGACAAGTTGTCAGGTGCTAATTACATCTAATGCAATCTTTCTTTTTCAGTTCTATTAAAATTTTATTGGGTAGTTCATGTTCATGTGGATGCTTTTAGTCTTACTGGAATTGGAATTTTCAGGGTTTAGTCTATCTCTAAAGAGAAAAAATAGTTTTTTTTGTACCTTTTCCCCCACTCTCTTGCCCCTCTTGATTTTTGTTACTTTGTGGCAATTACTGTTGAAGGATTGGATATCAGTTGAGGGGCTCGGTAAAAGTATCATCTTCAACACATGGCTAGAAGCCTAGAAACTTTCTATATTGATTTAAGATCACTGCAATAATCTCCTGTTGGAAAATGGAAATAGATTTTACATGGTTTTGTATTTGGCATAAATGACAGATTAAGATGACAGTTGATGCTAGTTGAAATTACGACAAATAAACAAGTAATGGAGTGATGGATATAATTCTAGACTGGCTTATATATTGCTTTTATTTATCTGATCTGACTAATTATCCATGTGTACCAGGTAGAGAGTTCGATACCTATGCAAAGGTGATTGTCAATGCTGCTGGGCCATTTTGTGACTCGGTGAGAAAATTGGCTGATAAAGAGGCAGTGTCTATGATCTGTCCCAGCAGTGGTGTCCATGTAGTTCTCCCTGATTATTATTCTCCCGAGGGAATGGGTCTAATTGTTCCCAAGACTAAGGACGGGCGTGTTGTTTTTATGCTGCCATGGTTAGGACGAACAGTGGCCGGAACCACAGATTCTAATACAGGAATCACTATGCTTCCTGAGCCACACGAGGATGAAATTCAGTTTATACTAGATGCAATCTCCGATTACCTTAACGTGAAGGTATGTGATTTTATATTCCAACCCAAAAAGGTATTTGATTTATCATCAACACCTGTTTCTTTCTAGTTTTTTGTGCAAAATTAAATGTTTCTTTTCTTTTTCAATATAACTTGATTGTATGAATAGCTGTGTTAAGATTTAAAACAGTTGAAATATTTTTTGAGGGACCTTCCTGATTTCCATGTATTTATCTGCGTTCATGTTTGTGCTTTGCATCCATAATTTATGCAAGGTTGTATTTTTCTGCTTTGTGATGCAACATTGAAGCTCAAAACTCTTATCCTTTGGAAAGCAGGTTTTAGGTGAATGCTAAAATAAAAAATTAATCTTTTGGTTTATTGTTTGTCTTTTTACCTAATTACGTTGATATAGAATCCTTCAGGAAATTAATATTTTGAAAAATCTTCATAGTTGATTTCCTGGACTAGGAAAAACATGCTAGTTGTCTTGTTCTTTCAGCCTATATATCTGCATCCCGGCACCAACCTTTATTCTTTACCTCTAACTACTTGCCACATCGCTTCGATATGATGTGTCTATAACCATTGCTAGTACTCACAATTGAAATCAGTAGCAAAAGATGACATTAAAAAAAAAAAACCAGGGTATAAGCTATTAATTTCAAATGGCTGAAGAGAGTTTTCTGTTAATTCCTAATCGTTTTTGGTTGTATCTTGTATGTATTAAGTTTGAGTTATATGCTTTAGCTCTGTTGATTTCTCATTGTTTTTGGTTTAGCTCCAACTTGTAATTTTGAATTATCTGATTTGCTTTAGGGATATATCCTTGTACAGGATTGTAGAGGTAATATTATGTTATGTTAAAAGAGGGTCGCATTTTAGCAGTCTCCTCTTTTACACCTACAGTAAGCTAAAATAAAATTAAGTGTGGGTTCTTTAGATTTAGTCTTGCTATGGCAGAAAAGTTAAGGTTAGTTATCTTTTCCTCAGTTTGCACGTGGAGAATAAGTTCAAAGATGGCTCAGACTATTGTTTATTTTACTGTTCCGTGATGTGGATGTTTGGAGCTAATAATTACCTCATACAGATGGTGATAAGGGGACTGTAGATGTATAAGTTGGGATTGTGGCTGATGCATAACTTATGGATTATGCATATGTTTCAAAGTTTAAGTCCTCCCTGGCCCCTGAAAAGTTTCTTATATCATTCTAGTTAGCTTCACTTGCGCTGGATAGAAAATTATGTTTCTATTTCCTCCTTCATTCTGATATAGTCTTCTTCAAGGGACCCAAACTTAATTCCTCTGCTAATTTTAGGTGCGGCGAACAGATGTTCTCTCAGCTTGGAGTGGTATTCGTCCTTTGGCTATAGATCCATCGGCTAAAAGTACAGAGAGCATTTCAAGGGATCATGTTGTTTGTGAAGATTTTCCCGGATTGGTCACAATCACTGGTGGGAAATGGACTACTTATCGGAGGTACTATTTTTTTTTAGCTGTGAATAAAATATCTGGCCTACACGCTTGAGAATTGTTAATAATTGAAATGGAAATCTTAATGCATGTAGTAAGTCTTCAATATTTTCTTGCTGTATAGGCCGCGGCAGAAACGAATTCTTAGTGATCTTTACACCTTAGATGTTTTAACACTCTTTAACTTGTCTAAAGTAAACCAAGTTATCCTATTGTCAGACATAATCACATAAATACTCATTTCTTTCTGATTTTATCATTCTTTACCTCCCACCTTTCTTCCGCCTTCAATGTCTTCACACGTTCTTTTTACCACAAGTATAGTTCTGATTGGAACTGATTTCAGCATGGCAGAAGATGCTGTTAGTACAGCTATAAAGTCCGGAAAGCTGAAGCCATTAAATGAATGTGTAACTGACAAGCTGCGGCTTGTTGGCGGAGATGGATGGGAACCCGCATATTTTACTGTCTTAGCTCAACAATATTTACGTATGAAGAAGACTCATAGTGGTAAAGTTGTCCCCGGAGTTATGGACACTGCAGCTGCAAGACATTTATCTCAAGCGTATGGCGTTTTAGGTGAAAGAGTGGCTGCCATAGCTCAGGTTCGTATTTCTCTCTATACCATTACTAACTCTTCTTTTTAATAGTTCTTTTTTCTTATGTCTCTACATAAAACAATTAAGAAATGTAACCATCATGGATTGATTTAGTGGTCAATAAGAGCCTTGAAAATAATAAAAGATTTAGAAGGAATGAGTTCAAACTATGGTCGCTACCTACTTAGGATTTATTATCTTACGGGTTTCCTTAGCAACCAAATGTAGTAGGGTCAGGCGGTTGTTCCGTGAGATTAGTCGAGGTGCGCGCAAGCTGACCGGACACTCACGGATATAAAAACAAAAAACAAAAAAAAAAAACAATTAAGAATTTCTATTTTTACTACACGTCATTCTACATACTGATAGGATGGTTATATTAGGGTTGAATAGGCATTCTGTGAATTTGTCATAGGAACAATGGTTATATATACTACTATAAAGTGGTTGCCACCATTAATTTTTGGATCGGGCAATCTCCAAAATAGTAATGTTGCCTGAGCGATGGGTGTCTTGTGGGAAGTGTGGTGCAGAGGAATGCAGAGAGTCTTGAAGATAAGGCAAGAAATTGGGATTCTTTGTGAGGTTTAATGAATTTTCTGCTTATAATGGTGTAGTCTGTCTTTCTCTTTTTTTCTAACTCTTGGTAACTTCTCACCAATTTAATTGGAAGTTTTGGTTTCGCCTCAAAATAAAAATCTTGGAGAAAATAATAGTTGAATCTCTAAGCTTCCGTTTGATAATCATTTGGTGCTTATAAACACTAGAATGACGACCTTTAGCTTTTAGAGGCTTTTTTTAGTCTAGTTTCTATGATAAACCTTCAAGGACTAATGCAGATTCTTTTTTATGATAGAATGAAAGTTTGGGGAAGCGGTTGGCTCATGGCTACCCCTTCTTGGAAGCTGAGGTTGCATACTGTGCTCGGCACGAGTACTGCGAATCTGCAGTTGATTTCATTGCCAGAAGATCACGGCTCGCTTTCCTCGATACGGATGCTGCTAACCACGCATTGCCTCGAGTAATTGAGATATTGGCATCTGAACATAATTGGGATAAGTCGAGACAGAAGCAAGAAATGCAGAAGGCCAAGCAGTTTTTAGAAACTTTCAAATCTTCAAAGAACGCCCAGTTCCACGATGGAAAGCACGATTAGTGAGTTCCTTTAACGCTTTTCGTTCGTTAAATTGTTTTGTTCATACATGTTCATGATCATGATTTTCTTGTTTGAATTCAAGGTTTTCAAATCCAACCCAAATCGAGAAGAATTTTTCGAGAACTCAACTCTCAAATATAATCAAGCTTCATCAGGTGAAAATGAAGTATACTTTGCATCTTGCCTTCAACTTGTAATTGACACTCTCTGCAATGGCACCATATTGGTACAGCCTACACATACCAAAGAAATAAATAACTCAAGAAGATAATGTTTTATTTATTATTTTGAAGATGCCACTATCTTCACATGCTCATTTCTCTATCCATTTTGCATAAGGTTTTTAGAATTTCAAGTTATAAATTATTGGAAATTGGGTTACTTTTTTAAGTCTTACTTTTTGAAATAAATTATTGGAAATTGGGTTACTTTTTGAAGTCTTACTATGTGATCTCGATGATGGAAAGTTTGCCTATTTGGTCAAAAAAAAAAAAAAAAAAAAAAAATCTTAAAAAGGTACCGAAGTTTCATCAATGAAAGAATGAAAGAATACAATGGTGAAATGCATATTTAAATGCACATTTTGAGTAGAAATACATATTTAACATAATTATGAAAGGTTCGAATGCACAAGAGAAGCTACAATGCTCCCCATCCAACTTTGATGCTGAATTCTGCGTTACATGTCCCCCTACCCTTCCCCATTTGCCAAAGATTTAATAGTACGACGGTTTTTACCTAGATTTTTCTTCATTTATCAGTGGACAAGACATCAATTGTCATTTCAAAGATTTATAGTTTAATCTCAATCTTCCACAATTGTTGAACTAAAAAAAATCTAAAAAAGAATGATGAAACTAAATTTTGCAATTTTTTCCTACTAATTGGAACCCTCCCTTCACCATCTCCATGGGATGGTTTACTGATTTTATAACTACTCCGTCTTAGTTCTTACTAGTTACTACATAACACTTACCAAACTAACATTTAGATTCGGGTCTATCCAAACTTTTGTGGTTTTTTCCCGAGGGAATCACATGATCAAAGACAAAGCATATTAAGAGATGTGATGCATGTGAATATGTGCAATTCAACGTTGTCAAATGAAAAATATATGTTCGGGTAGCATGAAGGAGACACATATGTATATATTTGATATTCGAGTAAAAACTTCAAGTTGATCTATAAATTTTTTTTCCTATAGTTGATCTATAAATTTTACAATATCCCTATTTAATATATGTTTGGTTTTTTATTTTTGGTTTTGTGTTATTGAAAATTAAGATTATAAACACAATTTTCACCAGTTTTGTTTTCTTTCTCTACTTTTTAAAAACATTTTCAAAATTTAATCCAAATTTTGAAAAGTAAAAAATATAGTTGTTAAAAGTAAAAATAGTTAAAAGTTCAAGTGTGTTCTCAAGAAACATAAAATAAAAAAATAAAAAATAAATAAAAGATAAAACTAAAAATGAAATCGTTATCAAATGAAGTCTGTTTAAAAGAGTGGCTACCACCCGTGGTGGCTTGCGGAGAAAAGTGATGTGATGGTTAAAAGACGGTATGTGATTGCGAATGTGCTAAGATGACTCTTTTTAATCAATTATTGATGTTACATTCGTTGATTGAGGTTGACCATCTTCTTGTGTACGAAATCTCTTTCCCAAGAATCTAGCTTGGAATATTCTAATGTGAATTTTGGATGTAATCTATTAGAACTCGTCACTAATCTTTGGGGAAATTGAAACATACTCACAGAAACAGGTTTGTTTTCCTTATCAGAAACTGTGACTTTTCTGTCGATGACTGAAGAAGAAAGGCGAAGGACTCGAGCTAACTCCATGAAAAAGTCTGAGACAATTTCGAAAAAAAATCTCTTTGTATCCTTGCAAAACGAGTCAAGCAAAAAGCATAAACTTTCGAGAATGACACCTGAATGGACATTTGAAAATCAGAGAGCAAGTAGAAATACAGCAACGAGCAAGATTTCTTCTCGTAGTGATGGAATGGAATACCTCGAATGGTTAAGCCAACATAGTTCCTATCTCGAAAAAGGACGACAAAGTCCTCATGCACGTTGACGGTTGACATCCGCAACCTCAGCAAAGCCAGTCCAAAAAATGATTTTCCTAAATGGGGCTTGAATTATTAGATGGGTGGATTTTAGAATGATCTCATGAAATTTTGGGAAAGATGGGATTGTGTAGGCCAAGAAACATAGTACTAAACAACTAACCAACTTTATCAACCGCTCCTTTCTACTTCCATTTAAGATTTTCCAGAGACCACGGATCCCCCTTTTCCTCAGGCAGGCAATAGGTTTGAAAAAGAGAGCGACATAGTACCATAAACCAAATTTACGGAGAAAAAAGAATTGTAAAGCATTATAGATATCTTTCCTTGGCAACCAAATGAAGTAGAATCAGGCGGTTGTTCCGTGAGATTAGTCGAGGTGCGTACAAACTGGCGACACTCACAGATAACCAAAAAAAAAGGCACTATAGATATCCTACAACTACAAGAATAAAATGTAGGGGAGATTTTAAACTACAATCCAGGTGTCTTAGATTATATTCAAAATAAAAGTGATCATGATGAGCATAAAATACTAGGCAGAGTGAAGGGAAACCAGAAACCATATAGGCTATGAACAGAAATAATCTCATCTCATTTGGTGGAGGACAAAAATTATCCGCCTATGTGGGTCAATCAAACCAATTTGTGAGGGGAGATTTCCGTAACCTGTTCAAATAACAACATCACAAATCACATTATTCTTCCATTCTCCGTGGTTGAAGAGAAGCTATCTTTTTCTTTTCTTTTTCTTTTCCCTTTTTTTTGTCACTTCCATGAACGTTTTAAAGGAAAAAAATTCATCCGGTCCAAACTGAAAACTCAGCAAGGATTATCTGTCAATGAGCAAAAGAAACAAATTGCCAGAAAGAAATAACTTTCGCCTTACTTCATAATCCCTGAACATCGAACCTCGTCAAAATTCAAAATTTATGATGGGGCAGAAATGCTAAACCGAAAGCCAGTTTTTCCACGATCATGCTCTTGTTGCTTCAGTATGTAGTAGAAGTTCCCCTGTTCATAGAACCAAACGAGAATGAGTAGCAAATACAAATCAAATCAAAAGGCAATCGAAAATAACATTTCGGAGTCATTTTTTCTGTTCAATAGAAGAAACACCAAGCATGATTTTGTATAGGATCGATATGGACCACGCCTTTTCTTTAGACACAAAAACAGGGATCAGACCAGGCCAATAAATTATGTTAATTAAACGCACAAATCAGAGATCGCGACTGACCTCTAGGCGGAAGAGTCTTGTCGGAACCACAACCCCAACTCCTACAGAGGTACGAAAAGTTTCCAAGAACTTGTGAAAAGAGAAACTGCGAAACTCATTTTCAGTCAACTTTGCAAGGTTCCCTGCACCAGCAAAAATGTGTCCGTGGATTCCATGTTCTCTTAACCAACGAATTGGGAAGTCAAACGAAAGATCAGCAAAAGCAGTGACTGCAAGATCCCCTCCAACAAAATCCCTTCCAGGAGAATCATTGTTTTCACCCCTACTTTCATCCCTCACTTCACGTCTTGGCTCAGTCGGCCCCATCCCGCGCGTCTTAAATCCCCATACAGTTGTTGGACCTCCAATGGTGCATACCGGAGAGAAATCACCACCTAAGAAGAAGCGCTCTGGAAGGGACGATGGCTTGTTCATGAATCCATTTCCCCAAGGAAGGACAAGACCGGCAGAAACTCCAAAGTTCAAGGCAGCTCGATCAAAGCCAAAAGGAATGGCATAACGTAGATCAAACTCCTGTTAAAAGATGGGAACAAAAAAGTTTCATCAATGGTGAAAGAAACGGGTATTGCATGGTACAACTACAACTATGAATGTCCAACAACAAACTGATAACTACACATAAGCTTGGGAAAGTCTTTTGTTGTTACAAGAGAACCAGAAGAAAATGAAGAAAACCTGGCGCACAAATCGCAAGCTCCGGTGATCAGGTGCAAGGCCACCAATTTGACTAGTAGAAACAAAAGCATATCCTCTAGTCGGTCTCACTGCTGAATTCCTCTTGTCAACCTTAAAAGTATATTTTAGAGAAGAAAGTAAACTATTTCCTAGTTGTCTCCTTATCGAATTAGATGCCATCTGTGAAGGGTCAGTTATTGTGCGCCATCCAAGGTTGTATGCCAAATCATGATACTTTGTTGAATATAGGCCAAGGGAAAGACCTAAAGACCGCTCTTTGTAAGATGAAAACTCCAACCAATCTTGGGAAAGAAGGGAAAGCCGTGCCACCACAGGAGTCACCAATCGCTTCAGCCTAGGGAAATAAACACCGGCACTCACCTCTGATGTTTGATTAGGACCGTATGCCAAAGAGCCATCCCATAAATCCCCATATCCAAGCCAATTTTTATACTTAACAGAACCTTCAAACGTCCACGAACGAGCCTACAAAAGCATCATACCACTTCAAACTTTCCACTAGAAGTAGCAAGCCAAATAGTTTATGCATAAATTCCATTTAAACATGAAAATTGATCTTGGGAATCATAGTCTGGATCTCAACAGAGGAATCACATTAGAAAAGAACCAGAGTTTATGAACTCATAGTCGCTAATTGATATGTAATAGGCATTAAAAATATCAAATAACCATAGTTACGAGATTTTGTGCCACAAAGTGCAAATAATTTAGACAGGTGCCCGAAAATAATGACAGAATGAAAATAGAAAAGAAAAGAAAAAATACTTGATTTCACATTACCAGTGACAGACAAGTGATTACACATGGTCAGCATAATCCTCCTTCCGATCTACTTTAATTCGAAATGCTCCATAGTACACTTCACTCTCATACAGTCATACTCGATAAACTGAATAATGAATCAAACAACCAACCGACCATTCTTAAGGCACAAAATGAGTGTAATATTACCAAATTAACTACCTTCGTGTTCCGGAACAGTTGTAATGGGTTTTATGCACAGGTAGTATATAAGCTACAAAATACAGGGAGCATATGATCAACATTGTTTACTGCCTGGTAAGCTTACTTTTAGATTCTAATTTGCAGCAAGTCACCCCTGTCCTATATTTGAGTATGTAATTTGTATATCTGAAAAGGGAACCACGAGAAGTACAAGCCACATAATAGAGATGTCAAACCATTGAGATTCAGTGGGGCAGACAATTCTATAAAAGCACGTCGCAATATCTTATCAAACAACAAGCCATCGATCAACGCATTAAACACAGATATCTACACATATACAGAACAAAATCCTACCGCAGGTTTTGTGTAAGCACCGCATTCGCCGGAGAGAGGGTTGCTCGTCTCCACGACCTCGATAACAACATTTGCAGTACCAGGGAGCTCCGGCGGGCCTGAATCAAGTGTAATCTTGACAGAGTCAAAGATCTCGAGCCTCTGGAGCTTGGCATTGGCTACGCCCGAGGCCTCCAGCAGTTCTTGCATGGTTGATGCATTCTTAATAGCCTCGATTTCGGCTTCGATTAGAGAATCCTTGGTCTTCGTGTTACCCTTGATCAAAATATCATGAACCCGAAGTCTAACCTTCTCCTTCCTCATTCGCTCAACCAAGTTCTCTAACTTGGACCTCTGAGCAATCAATCTGGAAGCATCCGAAAGAGGCCTCCTCCGCGGTGGTAATTCATCGCTCTCATCCTCATCTTCCTCCTCTTCTTCATCACCTTCAACTTCCTCATCTCCATCCTCCTCATCTTCTCCATCGCCATTTTCGAAATCCGAAGCCTCTCGCTCTGCTTCCTCCTCCTCGGAGTTCGGTCTAATCGGACGTTTTCCTACTTCCTCAGAGTTCGCCATTTATATTAATCAAAGAAAGTAAACCGCAAATTTCCAAATTGTTGAATGATGAACTCACTCTAAAATCGCAGATTCTGAAATGACACCGATTTCAGCAACAATCTTCGCGTTCGTCAAGGAGTAATTCTCATAAACTACAGTGAATTCTGCAGAAATGGAAGAATACAGTCGTAACTTCAAATACAACGACGCATAATTTGGCTTCGTTTCGTTAATCAGAATTCAAGAAGAAACCAATGGTGCTTGGGCGAGCTGTGATTGATTCTTCGGATTCAATTCCATGGAGTCGAACTCAGAAGAACAGGGAGAAAATGATGGATGATCTGAATTGAAAAGGAGATGCTCTAGGGTTTGTGATTGGAAGATCAGTGCTGCTTCGGCTCGTAGAAGAAAGCGCGCGTTTAACCCACGCGTCTGGAAGAAATCTTGGGGCTCGCGAGTGTAGAGGTTTGGGCCTCTGGAGTCTGGCCTTTCCCGGTAAGAATTAACGAAAATAATATTCTATCATTTTTTTTTAGTGGATAACTTTTTATTATTTTTATTTTTTTGTACCGGATATATTACATATTCGCTAGACTTAATAGAAAGTAATGAAAATTTATTTTCTAGCATCTATTATCTTATTCATAAATAACTATGAAAATTGAAACCGGGATGGATTTACTGTAAAATAATTAAAAATATATTTTTTTAAATATTTATAAATATAATCATTTTTATTACTGGATAATCATGAATCAGTAACTATCAATGGGGAGAATTTCTAGTACATCCGTGCTAGAGAAAAACTTCATACCACTGCCTTTCAATAAATGACACGTGGCGAAATATTTAAAAAAATAATATTTTTAATAGTGTGGGTCCAGTTAAACAACCATTTCGGCACGTGTCATTTTTTGAAAGGTAGTAGTATGGAGTTTTTCCCTACCACGGATGTACTAGAAATTCTCCCCTATCAATGATAGTGAATGATATCTTCTATTTTTTAAAATGTTGTCAATAAGTATCATTGGTAACAGTCTATCAGTGATTAACTCTTATTTTTTTTTCTTTTTCATATTTGTAAAATGTTTTATATTGTGCTAGATTTGTCATTATTTTGAGTCTCATTGTTATTTATGTCACCAGTCTTAAATAATTATGTAATATTATTAGACTTTTATATCATTTACAAGCTTACGTGGAGGCTATTCAAACATTTCGACGTAGTTTTATTTTTTGCTCTCTTCTTGTTAATAGGAATGTAATTTTGTTGCTCACACCTTAGCTAGTCATGCTAGGCACTACCATCATCTTGAGATTTGGATGAATGATCACTCGTTGTGGATGACTTCGACTGTCCTTCACGACATTGTTGTTTCTTAATTTGCTTGTTGTTTATTTATGTGTACTAAAAAAAAACAACTATTATGTATTTTTATTTTTATAATTTTTTATCCAAGTGAACTTGGTTCAATGTTAATTGGCCTAATTGACATTCACTTTTTTCCTTTAAGTTGGAGAAAACAAAATTACTGTTTTTTTTTTTTTACAATATGTGAGATGGTAGATTTTAACATTTAATTTCTTAATGGTGGTACGTACTTTATGTCAATTGAGTTATATTTGTGTTGATATATATTACTACGTTAGTACTATAAGTTTATTATAGACAAATCTCTACGTATGGGCCAACTTTTTGTGTAGTCTTGATGGACCATTTTTAATAGAAATATATGTGTGTCTCGTAATAAACAAAAAAAAAATACTCGTTGGGAGTAAAATGATTATATGTGCATTATTGCTTAAGTCATATATTTTTTTTACGAGACTTTGATTTGAGTCTTGAGTCTCATAATTTTATATTTATATTATAAAAAAAAAACATGTGAAATAGGTAGACACGTACTACATGAGTGCGTATATAATCTATAATGTTTTAAATAACAACAATCTCTAAATTTGTTAGGATTGATAAAGTAACTATACTAAATTCACAAACTGTTGTAAATTATAAACTAATTTATACTTCGAAACGAGATTCGAACTTCTGACCCCTTGAACATGAATAGTGTTGTGCGGATTGAGTTGTGATCACCTTGGTTTTAATAACTAATTGTAGAAAGTGATCTGTCACACCAAAACTTTAACAAAATTGACTCGTCTCCCACAAATTAACAAAATTGACCGGTTTGGGGCTAAGAGAGTTGTGAAATCATCCATTTGCCCCTCACTTAAATTTACTTTCAGCTTCCCTCTAAAACCGCACAGCTAAGGGAGGCCCAAAATCGCATAGCAATTGTTGGCCTCTTCCCTTCTCCAAAGTTTTAACTTAAATATTTTCGTATTTTGGGGTATTATAGACAAGATCCTTTAAACTTTTGCTTACTTTATAAGCATGGTTGAAAATAACACGAAAAAACGTATAACAACAAGTGGTTAATTAGCTAAAACGAGTTTATATTGAGAGATATATGATGTTTAGAAGATGAACCAGAATCGTACATCAACCTATGCGATCACATAGGTTGTTATGCGATTCTGGTTCATCTTCCGAACATCATATCTCTCTCGATATACATTTGTTTTAGCTGATTAACCACTCGTTTTTATACGTTTTTTCGTGTTATTTCCATCCGTGCTTATAAACTAAACAAAATTCTAAATGATATTGTCTATAATACAAAAAAAAAAAGCATTTAAGTTTAAACTTTGAGGAAGATGAGAGATAATAAAATATGATGTTTGTAAGATGAACCAGAATCGCATAGCATCTTATGCGATCGCTCATCTCTTTCGATATAAGCTCATTTTAGTTAATTAACCACTCGTTTTTATACGTTTTTTCGTGTTTTTTCCAACCGTGCTTATAAACTAAGCAAAAATTTACAGAATCTCATATATAATAACCAAAATCAAAACATTTAAGTTTAAACTTTGGGAGAGGGGAGGGGAGTGAAAACAATAATAATAAAAAAAATTGATAATTTGTTGGGTTTGAAATGAATAATTTCAATTTTGTTAATTTGTGGCAGGTGAATTTTGTTAAAGTCATTTTCTACAATTTCACAGCCTTTTGAGTTTGAAATAAAAGAATAAAAATCTTCATCCAAAAATGGCTACGCACTGCTAGCCAGTAGCGAGGCTCAATCGTCTTCATTCTCCAATAGTATAAACCAGAGGCGAAGCCGCGAATACAGTAAACTCAACTGATTACCAGAACCAGAATTTCCATTCCAAAAGATGGTTTCATTAGCAGCTTCTTCATTCTCAATTCTCTCAAAACCTTCGTTTATCCTCAACCCCATTCGCGCCATTCCTCGCATCTCCTGTTCTCTCTCATCCAATTCCTCTCCCAATGCTTCATCTTCATTGGAGTTCAACATCACATTTGCTCCCCCAAAACCGAAGCCCAAATCCGAAACTGGAGACAATTTTCAGTTCGTCGATCGAAATTCCGGCGGTCAGCTCTTCATTCCTTGGATTGTTCGCGGCGAAGATGGCACCCTCAAGCTCCAATCGCACCCTCCTACACGGTTGCTTCATTCCATGTCGGAGGATGAAACCAAGCCCAAGAAGAAGAAGGTTTCTGCTGACAAACGCTTACCTGAACCACCCCCTAAGCATTCTAAGGCTGCTCGAAGATTTTACAATGAGAATATTAGGGACTCGTCTCAACGTCTCAGTAAAGTTCTTGCTGCCGCTGGAGGTTTGTGCTTCTCTCCAACCCTAACACTCTGCCTATTGGAGCTCAGCGTGTTCTGTCACACAGCTTGCTTTTGTGCTTGTTATATACTCTTTACTTATTGCTGTTTAGTTCTTGGTGTGATGCTTAGTCGTTTTTACTTGGTTTATTTTCGAAAAATGCTTAGTTACGTTGACGAGGGGTTTGGCAATTCGAGGGAAGGATCCATTCCTAGCGTAGGTGTTAGTACTGGTAGCAACATGCCTAGTTGCAGAATTTTCAAATATATATATGGGTAAGAAACGGAACTTTCCCCGAGAATAATGAAAAAATAGAAAGACATATAAAAAAACAAGCCCAACAAAAGGAGATCCAAAACTATAAGAAGGGACTCCAAGCTAAACATAATTTGCAAATATAGTCGTGCAAATCAATGCTAAAGATGACTTTACTTGGCCTGAACTTCAAACTATCCTACCATGATACGTGGATATAATGGAGAAATTGAATAATTCGAGTGTTTTTTTTTTTGATAAGAAACGAGTTGTTGAATGGATCCAACCTCTCAAGAAGGGATTTAACCGTGAAGGAGTTGGATGGATCCAAGGATCCATGAATCAATGTATTGACGAAGAGTAACCACGGATAATAATAGAGAAAGGGAAGACCACTCCCCTACTTCCGGGTTATTCAAGTTCCGACAGGGTACAAATTCCAAGCATTTGAAGTTGTCACCCACGCTTCACTGACCAATAAATTGGGCCGAGTTGTAAGACGAAATAATCGAGGATAGACCGAGGCAAGCGTCCCACAATCAAGCCAAGAGTCGTGCCAGAAGTAAGTAGAAAGGTTGTTACCCAATCTCCTTTGCACTCTGGCTTTGATAAGATCAGAAGTTGTTGAAATGAACTTCCAAGGGGATTTAGAAGAACCTTGTAGAACAATACTTGGCCAGCAGTTTTTTTTTAACAAGAAACAAACCATTTCATTGATATAATGAAAGGAGACTAATGCTCAAAGGAAACAAACTCCACAGAGGAGTGAAATAAAAGCGATAAAAAGCAAGAAAAAACAAAAAATGAATTTTCAAAGGGAAAATAAAAGCGTTCCAATTTAAGGCGATGTCTTGCAAGGAAAATTCTTTGAAGGAACTTGAGAGAGAACACCAAAGAGAGGCTTTGAGATGAGCTGAATCATAACAAACAAACCAAGAGTTTTGAGGTTCGTAAAAAAAAAAACTTGGATTCCTTTCCAGCCAAATTTTTGAGAGGAGAGCCGTGATCCCATTAATCCACAACAAAAGAGGCCGAGGAGGAAGAAGAGGGCCGAGATTGGTTTCCTTTTCCTCTACCTATTCACCATTAGAGTGTCCAAAACTAGAGTTGTAAGTCCTTTAAGGGAACCATCAGAAGGTTGCAGCTTGCCTCTTGAAACGTGAAGCATCTTCAGTGGGAATAAAAATCCAAAGAATAGTAGGGACAGAGACACATTTTCCCTCACACTCAAGTCTGTCTTGTCTGCAAATGTCGAATTAAGAGTCCAGCGTTGTTCAAGAGGGAGATATCTTCATCTTTAATCTTTCCCCCAAGAGATAAGAGAATGCACTTCCTTTCTACAAAGTTTGATCAAAGATGTTCGGAGAGCAGGAATCTCATGATACGAAGTAATAGGGGTTGATCTGCTAGAGAAGCCACCAACCCTTCTTTGTAGGAATATATCAACCAAACTACAGTCCTCAAAGGGGTAATCCAACATCTTTGTACTTCTAGTTCTGTTGACCTAGACTTTTCGTACCCAACAAATAGTGTTGAAATCTCCACCAAGCCCCATATTGCTGCAGAGACCAAAACAGTCCAGAAACTCTATCCAAGAGACCAAAACAGTCCAGAAAATCCATCCAAAACTCCTCCATACAGATATGGGAAGCTGACATTTACTCACAAGCTCTTGATGTCCAATACTAGGTTCCAAATTGCAATCAATAACATGTGTCTTAAACCACTGAAAAACTCCCATGCCACGTTGCATCCTTTCTTCAAATCTTGATATCACAAGGTCAATCTTTTTGCTTGATCTTTTAGACCTCTTGTGTTCCATGAGAAAATCTTCATAGCTTAACTTCTTGGGATGATTGTTACAATATCTAAGCCACACTCTTTGAAATAAGATGTGAGATCATCTTTTTCCAGTGGGCTAAATTTTGCTTTTGAAGATGGAGTATTTGAAGATAGTTTCTCCATCTCTGGTTGTACTACCCCAATGTGTGTATCATCATCAGATTCTTCTTCAATAAATAAGGTTTTTATGCCTATGTCTTCCAAAGGAATCTTTGCATCTGTTTCAATAGAAGGACAATTAAAGTCTGTTTCAATGCTACTCAGACTTATATCTGAGTCTGAATCTGAATCTGAAAATTGAGTTCTTGATGAAGAGGTGTCTTGAGACTTTGATGATGTACTCGTTGAATGAATGATCCCTTTAGTCAATAAAACATTATGTTGAGAATGTTTTGGAAGTGTTGCAACTTCTGTAATAATTGGAGTATTTGGGAGCCTTGAATGATGATTGAGTTTAATTTCTGAAGGCAACATTAATTTTGTAACAGATTCTTCTATAAAATCAGAATTGAAGAGAGAATCATTTGTCATAATTGGAGTAGTGATTTCCGAGACCTTTTTCCTTGTGTTAATATTTGAATCATCAACTTTAATGATTGGTTTAAGAGCTTTATGGGGCAACTCAAAGGGCTCAATGGATGTATCCTCTATTGCCTTTGGGGCTTCCTCAGAAAGTATCTCATTTGTAAATGTCTCTTCGAATTCTATTGCAATCAATGAGACTTTTTGAGAGCTAGCCATTCTCTTGATTGATGAATTGAGGAAGTTTGGCTCATGTCTTAGAAAAAACTAGCCATATCTTAGAAAAAACTCCGCTGTAAAACCATCAGGGCCTGGAGACTTACAAGTGCCCAAAGATGAGACTGCCAAGCGAACCTGCTCTTCAGAAAAGTCTGACTCCAGGCATTGAGCGGTTTCTACACCGGTGGTATGAGATATATGAGCTTAAATATAGCTTCCATCAACAACTATACTTCAAGAAAATCAATCAAAAGAGACCAATGAACCCCATATACTACTAATCAATCAAGTAGAGGAAAAAAATGATAGGAGCTCAAACTCTTCTATCGTGCAGCCAACATCTTCGTTTACAATGAAACAAGACACAAATAGAGGCTCTAATCAGTTAAGCAGAGGAAAAGATGATAGCTGTTCGAGATCTTCTATCACGTACCCTTCTTCTGTACTTGTTCTAGCGACATCTTCTTTCATGCAGCCTTATTTTCTTCTTGTTGTCTATGTAAATTGCCGTGCACTGTAAAAAGTACGTTTTGGTAAGCAATGATAATATCATAATATGATCAGTTGTTTCTAAGTGAACTGTTGGAACATTTGACTTGAGAGAAACCGAAAGTTTTTTAGAGGGGTAGAGATATCTTGCAGAGTTGTGGACTTCAACTTGGTTAAATGCTGCCCCCCTTTGGGCATTTGTGACCAAAGAGTTTTTCTATTTATCCTTTTGTCTATTATCCCCAACAACTGGAGCCCTTTTTACAGTGGCATCTTTTGATTTTGCATTTGCATTTGTTGTTTTTATTCCAGCTCCTCTTGTGATGGCTGTTTCTTCGTATTGCCCATTTGTAAAATCTTTTATTTGCTCCATGAAAATTACTTTTCGTCAATGAAAAAATATTTATTGCATATATAAATATTGGAAGAGGAGTAGTTGTTGTGAGATGCTCAAAGTATGCAACTTACCTATCTGTAAAATGTTAGATGTGGATGTGCCCCATTCTTATCCTGTGTCTTCAGCTACTTCATTCATGATTGGTACTAAGTTTGAATCTTTTTGTAGATAACATGTTGTATCTAGTTAGCCTCAACCTTCTGTAAGTAGGAGGGGTAGGGATGAAAGTTCTGTTGTACACCATTTGGTCGAGTTTGTAAGGATAAATTATAATTTCCATGAACTAAAAGTTAAACTTCTGAAGCTATGTCCATAATCCTTCTTTTGTGTTTTATGGTTTAGCATTGGTCATGGAGAGTTCTGTGTTGTCTTCTTTTGCAGTGTCCTGTTAACATTAATTACCATGGTCCCACCAGTAAGATCTCATAGTTGGTACTGTACTCTTTTGTTTTTCAGTGGCATCAAGACGGAGCAGTGAAGAGCTTATTTTTGAAGGTCGTGTGACTGTTAATGGTTCTGTCTGCAATACTCCTCAGGTTAGTTTGCGGTATCAGTGGGCCAGATAGATTTTTGTCTCAACCATCAAGGAATAAATGATTTCACCTTTCTGTAGACTCGGGTGGATCCTGCAAGAGATGTTATTTACGTGAATGGAAATAGGCTTCCTAAGAAACTACCATCAAAAGTTTATCTAGCCCTGAACAAGCCGAAAGGGTTTGTCACTTATTCTCGGCGATCAATTTCACTCTCCTACCCCAAAGCTTCTTTTGGGAATTTTGGCTTTTATATGCTCCGATTGCTAATTTTATAAAATGCTATGGCAGGTATATTTGTTCATCTGGGAAAAAGGAGTCGAAGTCTGTGATAAATCTATTTGATGATTATTTGAAGAGTTGGGTGTGTTGAACCTACTAATCAATAATCATATTTTCTTCAAGCAAAAGACTAGAAAGGAAATCATTTTTACTCATGAAATATCGTTTGTAAGCTATTCAACTAAAACTTTGCATTTGCAGGATAAAACATATCCAGGGCAACCGAAACCACGGCTGTTTACTGTTGGCAGACTTGATGTTGCCACGACTGGGTTGATTATAGTCACAAATGATGGTATGTTCTATGATAGACTATTCATAGTTGCCTCCTTATTTAGGATTGCCATAGAAAAAAATTGAAGTTAAAAGGATAGATCTTGAACCATTTGTAAAACTACTATCGATTTTCTTTTTCAGGAGATTTTGCTCAAAGTATCTCACATCCTTCATCTGGTTTATCGAAGGAGTAAGTTCATCTGGTTCTCAATGAAAGTTCGGTACCTGTTAAAAAAAAAAACTTTTGGTATTATTTTCATGGTGTAATTTAGAGATCAACAGATCAACCAAAAACTTCGAGACTATAAACATCACATCAGAAATGATTGTGACTCGTGAGCTATGGCTTATAAATATGTGGCGTATTTACCGAATGAAAATGGGTGGGACCTTTACCTACTGACCATTTCAGGGTTAAGGAATACAGTACTGATCTTCTTCTTTAGTTCGTTTTTCCCTATAAAAAATTGAACTAAAGCGTTTTATTTATATTGTGCTTCCTAATATATATAGTTTTAAAATTTTGAATGTTGTGATATCTGAAAATGCCAACATTTGCCCTTTATGTAGATACATTGCAGCAATAAATGGTGCTATTAGTAAGCAGAACCTGATAACAATCAGTGAGGGAACAATAATTGATGGCGTCCATTGCACACCAGATTCTGTGGAGATGCTCCCACGACAGCCAGATGTATCCAAATCTCGTCTGCGTATTGTGGTGCTTTATTCCTTCCATATTATAGTTTTTAACTTTTTATATCTCTATGCTCTCAGCTCATTCATCATGCCTTCTTGTTTGATCCAATCGGTAATGAAGTAATGATGGTATAGACCTACAAAGTCTCTTGCTTTGTAACTTGTAGGTTGCTGGTATTTGGGTTCTATTCTGTATTCTCTATTATTGTTGATGTTATGTAGCAGTCTCTGGAGGAAAATATATTAATATTTTTTTCTGCATGAAGTGCTTGTAAATTGTAATACAACAGCTCCCGACTAATTTAATGTGCTTTTGCAGGTACATGAAGGAAGGAACCACGAAGTTCGAGAACTTGTAAAAGCTGCTGGTCTAGAGGTTAGCTTCTGACCTTCTTTAAGACGCTTGCACATTACTGTGATACTTTCCCACCAGTCTACCGAGATTACCTTTTCTCCACTGCCATATTAGATACAAATTAAGTAATACTATTCCACTTTTTTTCTTAATACAGTTTGTTAGCCTGTTAGCCCACATTATGGCAATATTTTGACCAGGCCTATTCTGCCATTGAATCTTATTCAAATAGCCTTTCAATCCTTCAGTATACTAATAGATTAAACTTTATTAGTCTGATAGTGCTCAAATTATTCTTTCATTTTGTGGGGGAAAGGAAGGATGCCGTGGCTGGTTGGGACTCTTGGTGTTGCCTGGGGCATTTGGCTAGAATATAATAGGAAGGTTTTTGGCTACAAGGTTGTGAAGAGATTGGAGGTGGGAAGTCTTGTGCATCAACACCTTGGTTTGGGTTTCTGTTACTAGGGATTCGTGATATTATCATCCATATATGATCATTGACAACTTGGATATGAGTTTCATTTTCTTTTTGGAGGGTATAATTGTATCTTCTTGTTCTCGTTGGTTCCTCTGTATTGTAGGCCTTTATTTTTTATGACCATATTTCTTCATGGAAGACTTGTTTGACCCTATCACCCTATAAACATAAACATAAACATGTATTTACCTACCGTTTGAGAGAGTATTTTTTCGTGATAGCCTCATTAAATACCCGGATATGAGATAACAGTGAACATGACATCACGGGAACTACCTTTTTAGTGCCATTTCAAGTCCTTGTTCTATAGTTTGGGTTTGTTTTCTAGGTCTGTTTACATGTGTAATTTCTGGATTTTATTGTTCCAGATTTATTCATTAAAGCGTGTAAGGATTGGTGGCTTCAGACTTCCGGCAGATTTGGGGTACTTCCTACTTATGAAACATCTCTGATCCTTTTCCTTTTTTTTCTTAATTATTATTATTATTATTTTTTTTTTTTTTTAAGAATTTATAATTGTTTGGGAATGAGCATAGATTCAAATTAGATGATTCATTGGCAATTCATTTTCACATAACAGAAACCAAGTAATAAATCTAAATATATATATATATATATATTTATTTATTTATTTTGCATGCAAGTATTCACAAACATTGGTGAATAGTACGTGCCAGTGTATTATAGTTAAGATGATATCATTATATGCTGAAAATTAACCTAATGAAAAGGGATCTTTCCAACTGAACAATGAACATCTTAAATAGATAGATTAAACTCAGACAATTTTAATCTTCAAAATAAATTTATCACAAAAAATGATCAAGGGGATAAGAGTCCAAGACACATACTGACTAGAATTAAGAATTTCAAAAGGGACGAAAGAGAAGATAAGAAAAAGAAAGTGATTTGATATTCCAATCATTCGCTCTGTCTTCAAATCTATCTTCAACGGTTCCCTTTGGCCTTTATAACTTCGGTCACAACCCTCAAGATTGCGCAACAAACTTTTTGAAAAAGTTTTTTTTTTTTTTTTTTTTTTACCGTTTTCCAAGGTGAACCCAGAAAATGCTTTAACGAAGTTTTGGCTGCAACTTACTTTATTTGTGAACATGAGTATTCAGATAAATACGATGCCATGTAGATTTATTGAAAAAAATTCCACATTATTTCAGGCTTGGAAATTACACTGAGCTGAAACAAAGTGACCTGAAGGCAATTGGTTGGAAAAGTTGAGTTTCTGATGACTACGAAGTCATCCAAAGTTGTTGAAGCTTGAATATGCTTGGAGTGATTTCGGACATACCACATGCATGGAAGCCACAGTGCTACTTCTCTAACTGCTGGGACATTATATGAACATTTGAAGAGGTTGGATACTGTTTATTCCAGCTCACGCTTCACATCATGGCCACTGATTATTTACAATGATGCTGGGGTTGAAAATTTCAGTCAGCATTGAAGGTGCAAGTTTTCAACCATCAAAATTTTATAGATAACATGAATGACGTGCGATGCCATTCTATCATAGGATTATTTTCATCCTATCGTGTATTAGACTGAACGGTAAAGGAACATACAGGTAGTTGCAATTGTGCTCTGTAACAAGACCTTTGTTTTCTCTCACCTCATCGAAAGCGAGTGTGAGAGAATGTGAGAGAATATACTAACGCTGTGCCTTGTCATTACTCATATATGACTTCACATTTAATTATATTCTCTTCTCAACTTCTTTTAGTCATCTTCTCCTGCTTACAACCTCTTCCAGCAGATGCATGGGATCAACATTGCTGCACAGGTGAGGTTTCTGTATGAAGCTCATAAAACTTGTTTTAGCAAGGAAGCATCTATATGGGCTGCAAAATCAGTATGCTCTGCCTTTGAAAGCTTGTAGGTTAGAAGGTAAGAGCCTCTATTGACAATATCTTTTCAATTTTAGTACCAATTTTCCCGCTGGCGGAATGGATCTACTTGTCATCCGATGAGTCCTCTGACTAGTTTTATGTTTAATATACTATGCTTCACTAGTAGGTGTTGAATTACTTGAGATTTGATTGAAACAAGTTTATGGTTTAATTTGATTTGTAGTATCTGGATCATGTTAAACTAGAAAACAGAAAGAATAATGATTGAAAGTTAGACTTTGAATGGAATGAAGGAAGGGGTTAAGGACTCAAAACTAGATGTACAGTATGGAAATTTGAATGCAGCTAAGTAGGCTAGTCCAAGAGCATAACTGCCTATAACTTAGCCTTGTAGCTTAACTTTCTATTCAGTCTTGCAGTTGAATTCCATCAAGATCTATACACTATCTGAAATAACTTGAGATCTGGGAACATGGTTTTTGTCCAAATTCCATAAGTCCAAGAGGATAACTACCTAAATTTTTAGCCTTGTAGCTAAACTTTCTAGGGTTTGGAGGGAGATAAACTATAGGATTTTTAGAGAGGTGGAGCAGTCTTGTGATGATGTTTGGGAGGTGGCTAGATTTAATGCCTCTTTGTGGGCGTCGGTCACTAGGCCTTTTTGTAATTATGGTCTTGGTTTGATTTTGTTGGATTGGAGTCCCTTCTTCTTATGAGACTCCGTTCGTTGGGTTTTTTTTTTGTATGCCCTTCTATTATTTCATTCTTCTCCATGAAAGTTCGATTTCTTGCAGTAAAAATTTATCAAGATCTCTTTACTATCTGAAATAACTTGAGATCTGGGAACATGGTTTTTGTCCAAATTCCAGCTTGCATCGACTACAAAACTTCTCATCTGTTGTCGGCAAAATGAAGCAACAAAAAACAAATGGACAGCAGAGCCTCTCTTGATGTACAGTACCACCAGAATCGTCCTTCAGTCTGACAAAATGGATCTTATACAACGGGATTTTGGTACATCTATTAACACAATCTCCAAGAGGTACGAGGTTTGGTAATTCATTTTAACCTTCTGGGTTTTTGCTGAGATTGAAAAGTTACTGTGGAAATATGAATGCCTATGCTGATCCAGTTTTATAAAATTGATTTTTGGTCCGCTCGATTTAAATTACATTTAAGGTAAGTTTGATGTGATGCAAAAAAAAATGTTATACACTTAATCATTATGGGCCTGGTTGGCCAAGTCAATAAAAACTTTGAGAATAATAAAGAGTTTAGAGAGAATTAGTTCAAACTATGGTGAGCCACCTATCTCGAATTTAATATCTTACGAGTTTACTTAACAACTAAATATAGTAGGGTCAGACATTTGTTTTGAGATTAGTTGAAGTACACCCAAGTTGGTTCGGACACTCACATATATAAAAATGAAAAAATGTTATACACTTACCATTAGTTTGAAAAATATCAGAACTTTTAGTAAAACGTTCAATGTGTCTCTTCCAATAATGTATAAAAAGGTATACTTTTACTTATTATTCTTAACCTTCATTCCAAATTCATTTTTTTCAAAGTGATAGAAATGAAGTTGGAATCAATTACGAAAATATCGATATTAATATCGGAAGTTCAAATTTACGGATATATTCATTGAAATATCAATATCGATGGATAATTTTATTATTTTTTTTTTTAATTATTTAAATTAATAATTAAGTTCATTTTATTTCTGATAGATCTTATTATTACTATCTATATCCATATTGAGATTGATAAATGATATATTTTTTTTTTTTTTTATGTTTTACGGATATTTATAAAAGATATCCCAGAACTGTTAAATTTACTAATATACATAGAATATTTTTATCTTTGGTTGTAATTGGTTAAAGAAAAGGCCTTTGTTTGGTGGAGTTTGACAAATTTTATTTTATTTTTACTAAAAGTAGATGGGAAAAAGTGACGTTTGAAAAGGATATAAGTTGATTTTGTTTGAACAAGGAAAATAATTTGGTATATTATTCCAAGTAAAAGAATCCTCTTTTGGCTTCCAATTTTATTCTCCCCCAGTCCCTAATGTCTTTCACGCACTTCAATGCATGATGCTGTGAAAATAGATTAAAAAGTTTGTCATTATTTCCTTTTAATTCCCATCGGAAAAAAATGGCCAACTTTTTTTTATGAAATGAAAGCCCTTTTCATTGATGTAGTGAGTGGAAACTTGGAACTATATCTTTATGTTACCATCATCATTAGATTCATTACCATGACTTTTGTCTCATGAAAGTAAATTTACAAAATGCAATCACATTGATGAGTCTAAATGATAATATTGCATGGTTCCTTGGAAAAAAAGGTATTAGTTATATTTTGATTGTAAATAATTTTATCGATTTTAGATGTATTAAGTCGTCTCATCTTTTCAATCAACTTATAAGTTTTTTTTTAATACAAGTATGAAAATTTAAATTTTCGAATTCAAGAAAAGTACGTATTAATAAACGGTAGTTATAATAATCTGTGAGTTATAACTTATAATAGTTGTGAATAGTAAACTATTGAAGTCAGTATAGTTACTTTATTGACTGTGAATTATAATATTCAGTGGGCTAAACGTAAACTGAGTTATAATAACCCAGCTCACCCTTTCAAGTTAGTGCTTCAAACGCCCCCTAAAGAACTATGCATACCAATAAACCGTTGGATGCAATGGTTGTACCTAATATATGAAGATATGAAGTGGATGCATGATAATATTGCACAAGTAGAATATAGCTATTTGAGATTTTAAAAATGTTTTCTTGACCAGTTGAATCAAGAAAATAAGTTAGTAATGAAATTTATGTAAAAATCTTGTAGTTTATTCACACACTTATTATCTTTCAATAATTTAACATGAGTTGATTATAAGTGTAAATATTTCAATAAATGTCAAACAATAATTTCCAACGAGAAAAGTTGTCCTTTTTAAAACATTTTGATAAAAAAAAACATAGCATGTGGTTATTTGTAAAATCTTTGCAAATTTAAATGTCCTACAACATTATGAATGAGCTATATGTTTCTTGAGGTCCCTACAAATTCCACAAGTAGACATAGATGCACCAATTATTGAACTCAACTTTCAAAATGAAAAATTAATAAAATCTTCTTTTAGAGCTATAGACCTCTCACAAGAGAATGCAACTTTAGAAAAATGGTAGTTTTTGACTATTTTAGGAATAAATTTGGTCCCTAAGTCTCATGCTTTTGGATACATGTGCTCAGAACTATATTATATTTAGTTCAATAATTCTTGGATGAGATTGGAGAATTGTCAGTAGTTAAGTATCATTGTTACTTTAGTGTTAATATAGAGAATACCATGCTAAATAGAAACAAACAATTATCTCTCTATTTGTGTTAAGTAAACTTGAAATTAAGATAATAATTAAGCCAAACACAAATCTTTATTGTCATCTTGTTAATCACCCTAGTCTATTTATTTAGGTAGAATGTCTTAATTCATTATGATGTACAAAAAAGATAAAATAAGGTAAGGGTGGGGTAGGAATTTGAAGTTTTTTTTTTTTTTTTTTTTTTTAAGGAAGAAATTAGAGAAGTTAGTCATCACTTCATTAATTGAGTTATTTTTAAGAAAAATTGTAACCGATGTCAATTTAGAGTAAAATAATTAAAAATATAGTATTTTTTTAAAAAAAATTACAAATATGACAATTTCTATCACTAATAGTAGTGTTGATAGCAGTCTATCACCTCAGTTTTTTTATAAAATTTTGTCAGGGACTATCACTAATAGTAGACTATCCGTGATAGTCATATATCAGCGATAGCACTCTATTAGTGATAGTCACTGATTTTTTTTGCCATATTTATAAAATATTTTAAATTTGGCTATATTTGTCATTATTTTAGGCATGATTGTTATTTATGCAACCAACCCTAATTTTAAATTAATAATGATATTTATAATCAATAAGTTATTAATCGGTATAATGTACTAACCTAGTAACTAAGAAGTCACATATTCGATTCTTTCCACTTCCACACCCCTTATCAAAAATATATATATATATATATATAATTAATCAGAATGTTAATTTGAATTCACATTATCTTTTTGGTTGAAGCATTTTGATAGAAAAAATTATAAATCATTATTACGCAAATAATATGAAAACTTATAGATATAAAATGACAAGTTTTATAAAAATACTTTTGGAATTAAAGTTTCATAAAGTATACACAAAAACACTATTGTTAAACTAAAATTAGCATAATTAAGTAGTAATTGACATGTCATCTCTTGAGGTCGACGGTCCAAATATCCCTATCCTATTTGTTGTTCTAAAAAAAATATTATTGTAAAAAATATCCATGAACTTTGCCCTTTGTTTAAAAAATATCCCTATCATTTTAAAAGTTGCAATATTATCGTTGATATTTCATAAACGTTTTAAAAATATCTTTGGAGTATAAATCCATTAGAGTTTTGGACTGAAAAATTGACGTGACGGTGATCTGGAACAACATGACGATGACTAAGACATTTGCATGTATTGAGTCTGAAAGAACGACATTCAAACACGTCGACTTTTTATCCAACATTTTTCTATTCAAATTATAGTTTTGAAACGCTTATGAAAGATAAAGTAATATTGCAACTTCTGAAATGATAGAGATATTTTTGAAAAATAGGGCAAAATCTAGAGTTTTATATAATACAGGCAAACTAATTTTACCCCATTGTTCAAAATCTTATTTCCAAATTAAAAAACATTTTTTTTTTTTTAAATATAGTATTGAATGATGATTTAAATATCCCACTTCAAACAAATATTAAAGACTTCAAACAAATATTAAGTGCCATAGCAAAATTAAAAAAAAAAAAAAAAAATCACAATCAACCAATATTAAAAAAAAAAAATAGAAAAGAAAATCCCAGAATTAGGTGTCAATATCAGAAATAAACAGACAAATTAAACGAGGACAAAGAGAAAATACAGACTTTTTAAGTCTTAGTTTTATTTATTACATTATAAAGTTTCATTGATTTATTTAAAAAGGAAGAGAGATCATTATTTCCTATTGGTTACTTTGTAGATTCAAATTAAATGCTCCAATTAATTTGAGTCAAATAATAGTGAGAGTAAAATAAATAAATAAAATTAAATTTAATAAATAAACGGTGCCGCCCCCAAAAACGTTACCCAATTGCCAACGCGGGAACCAGTTCTCTTTCTTCTCTACGTGCCGGCCTCAACTTCTCTGATATTCGGCCATGGATTCGTCGTCTTCAACCTGTAAATGTGCGTTCGATTCTCGCTGTTCATTTCAATCTGAATCTTCGAGCTACATGCTCTGATCGGAACCTTCGATTTGGAACAGAAATGGCTTCGAATGGTGGTGGTATTGCCGGTAATGGTTTCAGGTCTTCTTTGAGGTCTGACAGGCAAGGTGTTCATCTTCATCATCATGTTCCGCTTTCTCCTGCTCATAGTAGTTCATCTTCTTTCTCCATTGCTGCTTCCAAAAGTGTTGGCCATGGACAGAGTCTCGGTTCTTCTTCTTCTTCTTCTTCTTCTTCTTCTGTTCGTAATAAAGCGGCGTCTACTGCTTCTCGACGCTCTCTTACTCCTAATTCAAGGTCTCATTCGTTTAACGCCGATGAAGGTTTTGATTTCTGTCTCTATATATCTCTCTTTCTCTCTGTGTGCTAGTTTCTTTGCTTGCGCGGTTTGGATGCTTGTTGTGCTGTGCTGCTCTGTTTCGGACTGTTTTGTTTCGGTTCGATGCATGTTAACCATTTGTGGATCTCAGTTTGACTCTGTATGTGCAACTTTATGGATTTTTTTAGCGGAGTGATGATGTTTAACAGTTGAGCGAGAGCGGTTTTTTATCACTAATAATAGAAATAAGATAGTTGAGGGAACTTATGCGGGAGTGTGTTGAACTTACAGTTCAAAGTTTGCAATTGTGTGCATTCTTTTTGTCACTAAACTTTGTTCTATGTATATGCATGTTCTCTTGTGATGAGTGGAGTATGCCGGATGTTAAGTCAAGAGACAGGCGCTTAAAGAACTTGTAAAGCATACAATGGTTAATGTTTTCTTCGATACGATCATTTTGGAAGGGCTAATCACTAAAATGATCAAATATTGACATAATGTTGATGACTGATATCTCAATCATTCTGATTTCTGAAGATATTTGATTGATGACTGACAGAGTTTTTGTGGGTTATTGCGGTTGAACATTTTCTTAGTGGACTCCGTTGGAAGTTGGTGGGAATTTAAGCGTTTAGGGGTAAAACAGTGAATAGTAGTCCACAAAAACTCCATGGAGATAGTCCTTATCCAGAAAAATGATGCTTAAGTTAGTCCATGGCTTGAGTAAATTCCAATATGAATACCCTATTGGTTTCAGCTTCTCAGTTAGGTGATAATTTCTTACTAGAAGCAGTTGATTTGTATATTTGTTGATTTGAAGTTTTAGGTAAATATATTTATTATTATTATTATTATTAACGATTTAATGTAAACATAACATACAAAATGCTTAATTTGATTAGGGGTGTTATTTCCTTAATATACATCAATTTTCTTCCCTTCCTGTCAAGTCTTAACCGAACCAGGCTGCTTTGACAGTCATCTAATCTAAGCATCACTCATACTCGAATTATCCATCTTTAAGGTGATGTCATTACATTTGTCTATGCTAGAAAATTTTAGCTTCTCTGGTGGATAAATTTTGGAAAGGCTTTTCTTGCATTTGTGAAGCTAGCATATCTTCTTGATATAAGGATCAAGTTTTGATGTTTTTTTGCACGTGAACCTTTTGATAGATTCCCAGCGGGTGAGAGTGGCTATTAGAGTTCGACCTAGAAATGCTGAGGATCTCCTTTCAGATGCAGATTTTGCCGATTGTGTTGAATTACAGCCAGAGGTGATTTTCAACATAATTACAAAATTATTTCATGAAAAAGCTCATCTATTCATCATTAAGTTGGATTTCCTACTTTCTGACACGGTCCATTTGTATTGGATAAAAAAATGTAGTAGTGACATGAGATCTATATATCTACTATATATAATATTCAGCAGCCTATCAATTCTTCAATTAAGTACGAGTTACTAATGTGCGACCAAATCTTGTTCTTACTCTGTTTTTTGTGGGAGTTGTGGTCGTAACGATCTTTTATTTTTTTATTTCACCATGTAGCTGAAGAGGCTGAAATTGAAAAAAAACAACTGGAGTTCTGAGTCATATCGATTTGATGAAGTTTTTACGGAATCTGCCTCTCAAAGGCGTGTATATGAAGTGGTAGCAAAACCTGTTGTTGAGGTTAGTGCCTGATAAGTGATGTCATATCATTGATAACTATTCAAATTTCATGTTTGATATGTGTTGTAGTTCAGATGTTGTATTTGTGAATGTGATCTTAATTTTCATAGACATCATCTTGTGTGCTTCCCATATCTGGTGGTTCTTCTTGTTGTATAGATTAACATCATTTCAAGTCTTTACAGACTATGCTAGTTGTTATTTCCAAGGGAAGTGAGAGAAAGATTAATAAGTTTGATGTACTTTTTGCAGAGCGTGCTCAATGGTTATAATGGCACAATTATGGCTTACGGTCAAACAGGCACTGGCAAGACTTACACACTTGGAAGGATGGGTAAAGAAGATGCGTCTGAACGTGGTATCATGGTTAGAGCTTTGGAGGACATAATTGCTAATGTATCTCCTATTTCAGATAGCGTGGAAATTTCCTATTTGCAGGTACTATGCACATGTGTGCATTTATGAATGGTGATTCTCATACTACTTTTTGTGAATCTTTCTGATTGTTTTTGTTTCTAGGTACTTTATTTTGAAAACTGGAAACTTTAGGGTCAGTAGAATCTTGCAGCCAATTACTTTGATGGATTGATGCAGTTTTTATTTTCTTGAGCTTGCTTTATAGTTCTACTTTTGGTTGATTAATTTAGGATCGTCTTCGATCTCGACCATCTAGATTTGTTTAGGCGAGACTGGAGAGCTGTAAAATGTTGGAAGAATATATAAAAAGCTTATATTATTGGATGGTTGAATTTCACAAAGTTGAGCAGCAAAATATAGATTTATGCTAGGTTAAAAACTGGTCTCAAATCTTCTTTGCTCTTCATATTCCAACTTTTTGTCTTCTTTTGAATATTTTCAAGCTTTTCAGTTTTTTTCCCATTAACTGAAATTAATAAAGAAGAAGAAAGTCCAGAAATCTAGTTTATATGAACGAGCCCGAATCTCTGTGTCTCATACATTTTGGACACAAGCATGTTGCCATTGCCATGCTTAATAGCTTTTCGTTGGATTACTAAGGATTTTTTTTCCAGATGAATGAGAATCTCTACAAGTTTTCTAAAGTATGTGGACAATCAGAATTTACTGTGCTCTATTTGTTCTCAGTTGTATATGGAATCTATTCAAGATTTGCTCGCTCCTGAAAAGGTTAACATCCCTATTAGTGAAGATCCCAAAACTGGAGAAGTATCAGCTCCTGGTGCTACTGTCATCAAAATTCAAGATATAGATCACTTCTTACATTTACTAGAGATTGGTGAGTCTAATCGCCATGCAGCCAATACAAAACTGAATACAGAAAGTTCACGAAGTCATGCAATCCTCATGGTTGGTATTCCGTTGGACGTTATTATTTATCAATGGTTTTAGATTTGTAAATAGTATATATTATTATTAATTCGCGTTCATAGGTTTATATACGAAGGGCTTTCAGCAAAAGAATTGAAGATATGACTACTTCCCAAGAGAATGACAATGCAGTTGATGTTCTGGGTGGTAATGGCATACCCATGATTCGAAAAAGCAAGTTGCTTGTCGTGGATCTAGCAGGATCAGAAAGAATAAATAAATCTGGTTTGTTATTTTTTGTGGCCACTACCAACCCTTGCTTTCCTCCGTTTCTTTACTGTTTTTCTGAGTTTAGGAAATTACCCTTTTACATGGTAATACTAACACTGTCACATGAACAACTACATTAACTTGTCTTTTACTTGTACTTTATGTTGCAGGAAGTGAAGGTCATTTACTTGAAGAGGCAAAGTTTATTAATCTTTCTCTCACTTCCCTCGGAAAATGTATCAATGCATTGGCGGAAAACAGCACTCATATACCCACCAGAGATTCTAAGCTTACAAGACTTCTTCGTGATTCATTTGGAGGTTTGACTTTGGAAATCTTATTTGCTCTGATTCTCCCATGACTAGTTCTAATAAAAAACTATATGCCTCCAATATCAAGCGTGAGTTTCTTTTCCTCTCTTAATTTGCTTATGAACTAATGACAGTTTTAAATCTATTAGGTTCTGCTAGGACTTCTCTCATTATAACAATTGGACCATCTTCAAGATATCATGCAGAAACTGCTAGCACTATAATGTTTGGACAACGTGTGAGTTGGATATGTTATTGTATCTTCTGTTTCATCTCCATACTATAATCATCCGTGTTTTTGAAACCTTTTATAAGGAATAATACCACAGAGTTTGTTCCCTCTTTCTATTGATTTGGATAACACAAGCTCTAATTTCTTTTCTTTTTTCTTCGTGATAAAATTAAAGATTTTGTGGCGCTAAATTCTGGATGTGTAGTATATACTGAAAAAATGGATTTTGGAGTGCTGATGACATCATATTTAAGTAGTGGAATGAAGATCACAGTTAGCCGCGACACATAGTAGAGAAACTTTCCATGAATAAAACTATCTCAGAGTTAGCCTTGAAAGTCTAATGTGGATGCTGCAAACATCTATATTCTGTCAACAATTGGATATGGTGTACAAAAAATGAGATGAAGAAAACGACCTTTAGACTTAATATTTAGACAAGATTCTGTTATTATAATCTCCCCTGAAATCAAGAATGCTACGGTGTCAAATTGTAAATGATATCATATAATTTTTTTTTTTATAAAAGCAGACGACAATTTCATTAATGAAAGTAGAAAGCAAGTCCAATGGATTCAAGAAAAGAACAATAAAAGCAGCCACCCCTGAAGCATCTTTGTATAATTGGGTTTATTGTTATCTTTTAGAATCTTCAAATTTTATAGAATTTCAGTTGGCATGTCTTACCTAGGCATTCATTTTCTAAATGATTAAAGTGTATTACCTTTGCTACCAATCATGAATCAGAATATTTTGCTTCGTTTGTATATTTTATTTCAGGACATTAACAGCTGCTCTTTTGTTCTTTTATCAGGCAATGAAGATTGTGAACATGATTAAACTTAAAGAAGAATTTGATTATGAAAGTTTATGCCGAAAGCTTGAAATTCAAGTAGACAATCTCACTGCAGAAGTTGATAGGCAGCAAAAGTTAAGAGAAAATGAAAAATATAAACTGGAAAAAGAGCTGAGAGATTGTCAAGCCTCCTTTGCTGAAGCGGAAAATAGTTTAATTACAAGGTCTGAGGTAGCCATCTCTCCTCTTGAATACTTTTTCTAAGTAACTTTTTTCTACCAGTATTTCATTTACAAATCACTTTAGAATACTTTGACATTTCAAGGGTTTTCTCTGATTCCTGCGTGGAGAATTTTGTTCTGATGATGTTTATTTCAGTTTCTAGAAAATGAGAATACCCGAATGGAAAAGGAGATGACAGACTTATTAATCGAAGTGAACCGTCAAAGAGATCACAGTGACCTGATGCGTGATAAAGTTAGTCATCTGGAAATGAGTTTAGAACACAGTAAGGTATTATCAATCCTGAGAAAGAATATACAACTTCTTTTCGAAAATTTTCATTTTAAAACCATTTATGTTTTCTGTTTAATGAACTCATAATGCTACATTGAATTATGGAAGATACTCTGTTAACCTAGCGTGTGATGATGGTGTAAGTCATTATCTAATTACTAAAAGATAAAAGCAAGTCAATATCGGCTTATTAAGTTTAGCCACAAGGGTGGTCACTTGGCTTAGTTGAAAGACGATTACTTATAATCTTACGGTAGACAATCCCGAGTTCAAGCCTTTACTTTTTCAATTTCTTGCACATGTAGTGTAATTTGGCCATCTAAAGGCACGGTTGATTGATGATATGGGTGGAGTATTTTACTTCTTAGCTAGGGGGAACTGAAAACTTTGCACATGATTTATGGTGGCCTATTGCGTTTGGGATAGGCTACATTTTATATCTAATGTTACGCTTCCTAAAAAGATTAATTTCTTGTCTGGACTCTACTACTGCTTACTACAACATATATAATTTTTTTTTAAACAAGAAACGCAACTTTTCATTGATAATTATATACTACAGCATATATAATTAATAATTCACGACAAGCACCTGTCCTTGTAGTGAGCTTTGTGAGGTCAGGAAAGATTATAGACCACATTTGTGCTTGCCCTTTTACCTGTAGGCTGTGGCTTGTGTTGAACGAATTAGGAAATTTTATGTCATAGAGTAGGACCTTAAAAGAGGCACGGGTTAAGATTAATACTTTTTGTTGCTCTTTTGCTTTTCGACATCAAAGAGTTCTGTTATTTTCATTAATTTTGGTCCCAAGTTTTTCATAACTTTGGTCACTAGTTTTGATCTGGCCAGCTTTTCCTCCTCTTCCTTGTATCTTAATTCTTATCTTCTATTTTTTTTTTTTTTTTTTTTTTTTATCGGTAACATATGGTTCCTTATCCCAGAAAAAGAAAAGAAAAGAAATAAAACAAAGAAGAGAATAAAATTAAACTGGAATATGGAATCCTCCATATAGTTCTCAATATTAATTTATATAGTAACTAGCTCAATATTCAACTATTCTATCAAACCCTCAGTACTGGAAATAATGGCTTTTAGGGGACAGACTTTTCTTTGCACCAAAAAGGTGAAAGTAATGGTCTCTTTTTATGTACTGGCAGCAACATCAACTTGAAAACTACTCGTATCAGAAAGTTTTGGCCGATACCACTCAAATGTATGAGAAAAATATAGCAGATTTGAAGAAACAGCTGGAAGTTGAGCATGCTCGCTCTGTAAGTGCCAAGGAAGAGTTAGAAGTTATGAAGAAGATCTTATATGATCACAAAAAGTCGATTCAGGTCGGTAAATTTATCAGTTGGTAGTGGCTGCCTTGCCTTTTCTTTACTGACTTTAGTTATATTTTCATCATTTCTATTTTACCATCTAGGATTTGAATATTGTCATTGCTATTTATTTCATCATTTCTGTTGTAGCTTTTTGGTCGCAAAGTTTTTTTGGTTGCAACTTTAGGCATTTTGCTGTATATTTTGATCGCTTTTGTTTGATACTTATTTCTTTTTGGTTTCCACTTGGTGTTAGAAATGTTCTTGAAATTATGTTTTTCAATTGAAAATAGAAAATAGGTGGCTTCAACTATTTATTACTCGTTTTTTATTTAAAAAAGGGTTGTCACATACATGGAATTATTTGACCGCTTGCAGTTGCTTTACTACATTTATTCTTGATTGTTATCTAACCCCTCCTTCCCCCCTTTGTTGTAGTTGGCCTTAGTGCTTGAAAGTTGAAAGCGATAATGTTTTGTTTTTTTAGTTAGGAAAAGTAACCATCCATTGATAATATGTAACGGAATACGAAAATAATCCTATCGAGAAACAGTTACAAAAAACACCTCCACTGATTTGAAACTTGAAAGCGATAATGTAAAAGGTTGATTTTCGTTACTTTAAGTTCATTGGTAGTGTCCAGTAGATTTATTATTTTTCTTTGCTGTGAATAGCAACAAGAAACAGAGAATTCAGCGTATAAGAACGCACTTGCAGAAACCGCTCAGAGATACGAGAAGAAAATGGCAGAGCTAACGAAACAATTAGAGGATAAGAATGCTCACTTTGAAGTTATAGAAGAACAACTACATTCGGCAAAGAGCTGCCTAAGTAATCATCAAAATTCAATGCAGGTTAACTTCTTTGTAAGATATATCTGAAAGTTAGTAAACTATATTATTTGACATTTAGTTAACATCATTACAGCTTCAAAAAGAATTTTAACTCCATCTCTCTATCCCCTAGACGAATTGACATCTCATATAAAATATGATTTTAAAAGGATACTCAACTCAAGAACAAGCATCCTGCTCCATTTGCATGTCATCAATCCAGATTTGACCCTGACATCTTTTTACGATGTGTAATGATAGTTAGAAACCTTCATTATGATCTATCGACCTTCTATAACCAATGGAGGAGTTTTTTTTAATTGTTCTTAGATAGGTATTTCTATTGTATCTCATTTCATCATATCAATGAAGGGTTACCGTTTCCTATAAAAAAAAAACTTCGGTTGCAGCCTCTTTTACCATTCTGCATTACTTGGTTTTGGTTGAGCTTAAATATATTAGGTCTCATTTTATTTTTAAGTGTTACTAGTCACAGCCTAGGGGAAATGATATAATTGACACGAAATTCTTCTTGCCCTCATCACTATCCTACTCACTCGTTTTGTTGGATCTATGAGCAGGACAAAATTGAAGAACTCAAGGAAAAGTTAAAACGTTCATGCCAGTCGCATGAAAATAGTCTCACTGAATTTCAATCCTTGAAATCGGAACATAAAAATCTAGCTGACGAGAAGGTAATACTAGCAGCTAATTTGTAGCAAATTATTGTTAATGGATGATGAGTTTTTTAAAATCTATGTTTTTTTAGGAGAAACTGAAGGAAGAACTTTATATCATGAGGCAAAAACTTCTATCAGAAGAGAAGCAGAGGAAGACTATTGAAAATGAATTGGTTCAAATAAAAAGAACTGTACCCATGAGTGAGAATGATTTTGAGGTAAATTTTGTCACACACTTTCTTTTATCTCAATCGTTCTAGTATTTTATGGTCTTCTGTTCTGATTCATTTCACAGGATAAGAAATCGTATATGAAGGATAATATACATAGACAACCCTCCAACTTGGGATCCATGGGTTTTCACAAGACGGGTCAATTGAAAGAGACCAATTCTGGTCAACGTGCAACAATTGCAAAAATCTGTGAAGAAGGTAAGATCAAAGATGATCGTTAGCAGACTTGAATTTTGATAAAACAGAAAATTTCTATGGATTTGTACATGATTCAAAGAACTTTTTCTTTTAATCTGAATTGAAATTGTAAACTATCTTACTGGAAATTCATTGTCTTCAATATCCAGTTGGGCTTCAGAAGATTTTACAATTGTTGACTTCCGAAGACTCTGATGTCCAAGTCCATGCTGTGAAGGTGGTGGCCAATCTTGCTGCTGAAGGTGTACATCATCTCCCCATAATTTCTGTATTATTGATTGTGTCCATATGGTTTGTCAAAATATGTTTTCTAGGGAATGTTTTTACCCCTCAATGAAAAGTTGCGTTTCCTGTTAAAAAAAATATTATAATATGATGGTCTTCATCGATTTCAGATTCAAATCAGGAAAAAATCGTAGATGAAGGTGGTTTGGATGCTTTGCTAATGCTACTGCAGTCATCTAGAAATATGACAATTCTCAGAGTGGCTTCTGGAGCTATTGCCAATTTAGCAATGAATGGTAAGCCCGAAGACTCGGTTCAGAGTAATGCCTTTTTTTTTTGGCTTGATCCAAGTCTAATGATGTTTGAGTTTTGCAAATAGAAAAAAAATTATCTGCTACAGACTTTGAATTATGTGAGATTTGCAGGAAGCTTATTTGTTTTGTACGTCATTAATTCTTTATATCCATTTATCAGACAGCAGTTGTCCTTTCCAAAATATTGCAAAATTACATATTTGTTTTGACAATGTGCGGGGTAGGGAATTCAAACCTCTGACCACTTGTCGATGATACATACTTTATGCCAGTTGAGCTATGCTCATAGGCCAATTCATACTGTTCATTCCAATTCATGCGCTGCACATTCGGTAGATTTTATAGCTTATATTATTTTTTAATATTACTATTCTTCTTTTAATTAACGTCAATTGGAAAGATTTTTTTGTAATCTCCTTGGCTTCCTTTTTATCTTTCCTTGTGACCCTATAAAACTTTGCGATGTCAATAAAAGACTTAAAGAAGTGTTGCATAATCTCCTTCAGTCTCTTTTCTTCAAGTAAATAAATTTTGATCTTCATACACAAATATAACCACATGCTATTGTATAATTTAAACCAAGTCATTCATAAATGTATCTAACAATTTTCAATTTCTTTGGGGGACTTTACTCAGAGAGGAATCAAGCCGTAATAATGAGCAAAGGGGGTGGCCAGCTATTGGCAACAACAGCATCAAGAACAGACGATCCCCAAACTCTTCGCATGGTTGCTGGCGCCCTTGCTAATTTATGTGGAAATGGTAAACTCGACCTTGTCCAACTTTTAGAATTGGGAAGTCATATTTCCAAATGTTTTGTAGTCTGAATCTAATTTTCTTGTTTAACTTCGACTTACAACTAAAAAAATGGCCGATGAATTGATCGTTCTAATACTATAGTACACTTTTTCTTTCGTGGAGCAGTGCTCTAATATAAAATTTTCAGGATATTGTGAAAAAGATTCATAAATTTTTATACTGAAATTATTGCTAAACACAGAAAAATTGCACAAGATGCTTAAGGATGATGGAGGTATTAGGGCTCTTCTGGAAATGGTTACATCCGGAAGCAATGATGTTATTGCGCAAGTTGCAAGGGGAATGGCAAATTTTGCGAAGTGTGAATCGAGGGGAATTGTTCAAGGTTTACTACATGTTTTTGCTGATGTAATTCGTATCATACAGAAACTACAAACTTTTGCCTTTTCACCAAAGTAACACTTTTGCTTTGCTGCAGGACGCAAGAAAGGCCGTTCTCTGCTAATGGAGGATGATGCTCTTACATGGTTAATCAACAATTCTCATACTAGTTCTGTATCAACTCGGCGCCATATTGAGCTTGCACTGTGTCATTTAGCGCAAAATGGTAAGCATGGTTCGGTCTTGGTTGTGGTTTGAAGCTTGCATTTATAGATTCTTAGGGCCTATAAATGCAACAATTGGGGGGGTTGAGGATCAAACCTCCGACCTCAAGGGAAGGACTGCATGTCAATTACTGTTGAACTAGACTCACTTTGACAAATGGTTAAAAGCACATTTGTCATTTCAAAATCATTCCAAAACATACATTTAATCATTCCAAATCAATTGGTTTCGAATGAATAAAGACATTTTCGAGAGTGATTTTGAATAGGACAAAAATGATTTTAATAATATCAAAATCTCTCCCAATTAAAATGTTTTTAAATGATTAAATGCATGTTTTTGTGTGATTTTGAATATGAAAAAAGTGATTTTAATCGTTTCTAAATCACTCCCAAACATCTTAAATTATGATATTGTTTAATAATATAATCGTCAAGTTTTAAACTTCTTCTCTAGGATAAAGAGCTTGATTTTGTACCAGATATGAGGTGGCCAAAGGGATCTCCTACTGATCCATCCTAGTTTGATATATGCCACTCGAATTCTGTTCAGGCTCTCACTTATCCCAACAGAATAATATTGCAGTTACAAAATAGGAACCAAGTCATCTTTAAATTACTTTCCATAAACATCATGCTGACATTGTAGTATCATCAACTTTTGACGAGTTCACTCTCGACGATCGAAGAATTTAAGCACGCACAGAAAACTTTAGTCTTACCACATATCTTTCTAGTTTCTTGTATCCCATGCTTTCTATTAGTTTTTTTTTTTTTTTTTTTTATATCCGTGAGTGTCCGAGCTAGTTTATGTGCACCTGACTAATCTCACGGGACAGACTGCCTGTACAACATTTGGCTGCCAAAGAAACCTGTAGCAAATTAATTCCTAAATAGGTGACCACCAAAGATTGAACCCATTCCCTCTAGGAAGGCTTTACTAGTCTCAAGGCCCGCATTCTATTGGTTCTTTAGTTTGCTACGACACTCGTTTTGAAATTTGATTGAATACAAATCGTTGATCTGTGCTCAGGCAGACTGCATACTTATATTTCCTCTCAAATTAGTGAAATCCAACATGAAACTTAAACTCTTATGCATTAATGTAGCTTTTACAATTTGTCAACAGCTAAACAAAACTATATGTATGTGCAGAGGAAAATGCAGCAGATTTTGTAAGCAGCGGAGGGGTGAAAGAGTTGGAGCGAATATCACGAGAATCGAATAGAGACGATATCCGCAACTTAGCGAGGAAGATGCTGAGGTTAAACCCAACATTTCAAGCTTAGTTAGGTAGAGAGTACGGTAGCAAGATCAAGATGTACAGGTTTTGAGAAGTTGCACTTTGTTTTCAAACATCATAAATTAATGTCTGTACCTTCCTGTTTTCACTAAAGTTTTAGCAGGGCCAATTATTTCCACAAGAATGTAATGTAACTGCTGTAATATGTAAAGAATTTTCATGGGAAAATAGACCGGGTGTATAAATTTTTATCCTGAAATTTCAATTTCATAAACTGCACTGTGCTTCAATCTTTACCTAAAAAACTTTTAATAAGCTTTTGTTTGAAATGATTGTTAAAATAAATATTCTTAAATGTTTGATAAATTATAAAACATATATCAAGACTTAAATGAGAGAACGTCATGAAAATTAAAATTTTGATGAAATTTGTGAGTTTTGTTTAATGACAAGGTTGTCTTATTTGAAAAAATACATTATGTCAAATTGAATTTCCTAATTTTTATTTAATGACCCTGTTAGTGATAATCAAGAATGGAAATATCCATCAATATGTTGATATGTTGATATATCGTGTAGCTAAATTCCAAGAGGCAATTTAGAAACTGTACTACAATAAGTTAATAGCTACCTTTTCTTTTTCAATAAAGACAACGGTCGTTTTTTCTTTTTCAATAAAGACAACGGTCGTTTTTTTAATGATAGATGATACAATAAGTTAATAGCTAATGCACGAAGTAGTCAAAATGAGCATAACTTAGCGATAATTGATGTGCTCCTCTTAAAGTTGGAGATTTGAATCCTCCCACCTCCCCTTGTTGAACTAAAAAAAAACAAAATAAAAACTATTGCACGAAGTAGACTCGTAAAATGAGTAGATTTCCAATGTTTTTTTTTAGTGTTGCATAATTGAAACTTTCAAAAATTAAATCTAAAAGACATAATTGAAACTTTCAAGACTAGTTTTCTTGCATCTAGAACACATAATCCAAGAGTTCAGAAACAAAACAAAGTTTACAAATACCCCTTTGTTGAATCCCAAAAGTTAAAAAATCATACTGAAAATTAGATCCACCTCAGATGAAATTAGTTAATAATAATAATAATAAATTTAAACAAGAAAGATGTTTCTAGATTACACGTACATAAAACAAAAAAATTTAAGACATTAAAAACAAAGTTATATTTTATATTTTTAAATACGTATTTGGTAGCAGATTTTGAAATTGAATCTTAATTGTTCAAAATGTGTTTGATAAAATATTTATAAACTATAAACATGTTTTATGTTATACATATTTTAGTTTAACAAAAATAAATTGAGTTTATAACCTAAAATACTATATTTATTAAAAAAAAATTATCCTTTTAAATATAGTTATGCACTTTAAAATTTCAAATTCAAAATCTAGATATACTGAAAAGATATAAATGTTATTTTTCAGAATTTCTACTATTTGAATTACAAAATCTGAAAACAATTTTAAAAAAAGAAGCAAAATTCATATTGCATACACTAAACACATATTTGCTTAACTCAAATGAATCTGAAAAACATAAAACAAAATTCATATTGCATACTAAACACATATTTGCTTAACTCAAATGAATCTGAAAAACATAAAACAAAATCTCATACCAAACCTGCCCGAAATAATTCTCAACAATCTGAATTGAAGTTACTGATCAGCATCAACAAATTGAAAAAAGAATCAAAATTGATTCTACATAAGAATTTAAAACACCACCACAAATGAAGTGATAAAATTTACCGCATATGATGAAATCGTGGGAGTAGCAACCTCCATTGAAGGGGAAGAATCATCAAGGTTGCATTTGCCCCACTTCAAAAACTACCGAGCCATATGCTTGACATTTTGAACTGAAATCCCTGTAATTGGCCCATGACATGACCACAGGCCATCCAAAGCATTTACGAAGTTAACGGGATAAGATCTCGGATACACGACCGGCAAGAATCTAATGGGATAAGATCTCGGATATGCGAGCTTGTGCATCGGGTGGAATCTCCCTTCCTGGAACCTGGACCCTGAGAAGATTGGCATACCTATAAAAAAAAAATGCATCCATCATTGAGGATCTAACAGTTTTTTAAAAAAAGAAACAAAACTTTTCAAAGAAGAAATGAAAAGAAGAAAGAATGTGGACTGTTAACTCACTCTCCTGGCGTAAACAAATGCTCGTGCTCCGTGATAAAGGCAAGCAAGGCCTGCAGGAAAAAAAATATATTTGTCATGCCGATAGAACATTATTAAAAGTTAAACCAATAGATTTTAATAACTAATAACTAAGGCCCCTTTCATAACCATTTTGTTTTTTGTTTTCTGTTTTTGAAATTTAAGTTTGTTTTCCCCTAATTTCCTAATTTCTTTACTGTGGGTTACTTTTTTTTAGAGACATTTGAATTCTTAGTCAAATTAAAAAACAAAAAGCTACTTTTTTAAAGCTATTTTTTTTAGTTTTCAAAATTGACTTAATTTTTTAAAATATTAGTAGAAACTAGATAACAAAACAAGGAAGTTATAGATAGAAATAATGTTTATAGGCTTAATTTTCAAAAGTCAAAAACTAAAAATCAAATGGTTATCAAACGGAGCATAAATTAAACAATTTACCTCAAATGGCATGTTCAATAGTTCATAGTAAGTACGCACACGATCTAATCTCTTTTGTATTACATCGCTATTAACTGAAGGAATTGCTGCCAAGGCCTATAAATTATAAAACAAGCTAGATTAAAGCTGTATAAACATTTCCACAATGTAATTGTACGGCTGTCACATAAATTTCTACCGATAGATTTCTTAGAGATTAGCCAAATATAATCCAACTAAAAATCATTTTTTACATTTCCCGTATAAACATTTTCACGGGTGATACTCCTACACTTATTTCTACATTGTTTTTGGGGCACCCTTTTAGAAATGACAAGGAGATTTTTGACTGGAGCCTATGGCTGTATGGCTGGAACATAATGCTCGCATCTTCATTGATAAGTCTAGAGACATTGCATCCATTATTGAATCTATCTCTTTACTAGTTATTACACGGTGTAAATTGTCTTCCCCATTTTGTAATTAGTCTTTCTATCCTCACTAATCTTTGGAAGAGTTTTTTGTAACTGATTATCGATAGAACATTCTTTTGTATCTCATTTCATCATATCAATGAATGATACTATTTTCGTGCCAACAAGAGCATAGCTCAACTGACATGATATATGGACTAGTGATCAAGAAGTCTTAGGTTCGATCCCCACCCCCACATGTTGTCAAAATAAATGATAGATATTGTTTTCTATAAAAATATATATATATATATATATATATGAAGCAGAAAGATGGAGTCAAAGTTCCGGACACTATATATATATAGGTAAAAGACATTGCAACTTTTCAGCTTATTAATCCTCCAGCACATTAGCGGTAAGCTTCTTTAGCTGTGATTAATGCAATGTTGTGTTGAGATTAAATGTCTAGAGACCATCTTTTACCAAGTGTGTTAAACCATTGACAAACATGAATTCGAGTATCATTGCACTCCTAACATAAGATTTTCAGGCTGTTTCACTCATTCCAAAACCGATGCAATTTAGTACCTGTTCTAGTGCGATTGAATTCCGACATATCTGTTGAACGCCAAAGAGATTGATTGATTTCATGTCAGATACCGCCTAAACATACATGATACATTCTTATCAGTGAGAGGGACCAACTGAGGAGGAAATTAGATGAAAGCTAAAATCGAAGAAGTTGGCTAATGAGAACTCCCCAAAGAATCTGAAGGTATGAAAACACAAAGAAAATATGAACCTTAATAAATGTATTTGCTGCAATACCACTGATTCCACCAAATATGTAATTTCGCCTCATCCCTGAAATAAAAGGTGCCATTTCCTCGTCTCTACGTGTTATCTATAGATAAGAAAGAAAAAAAAAGGTGAGATCTTTTTTAAATGAGTAGACCCCCCTACCTAGTGACAATACTTTCAGGACATGGTATAAATTTTTTAACACTGAACACCAAAATAAGTTATGGATTTTCTCTCCATATATTCGACAATAGAGAGATGTGTTCGACTGTAGAAGGCTAAAATTCTAAAATTTGATTCTGACAGCATGGGTATCCTAAGAAACCAAGCAATCTCATGAGTTTGTAAAGTCCCTTTGATTTGAGTACATTTTGATGCCCGGGCATCAGCATCAATATAAGATTCCAACAAAATGAACATGGGAAATAGTCTCTTTTCATCGCTTCAATGAAAAGTTTCGTTTCTGGTTAAAAGAAGAAAAAAAATAGAAAACTCCAAGGGGATCTCTAGGATCCTATCATACGACATGGCTAAAAAAGTGAAGTCATCCATTATCTAAATAATATCACCTAATCGACTTTAAGCATTCTTGTAAAAAAAAAAAAATACAACTTTGCTAATACGAGAGTATCAAGAAGAAAATATATTCTCTTAAACAAACCAAGAGTTTAAGTAGTGTTAGAATGGTTATTCTAGTGTTATAAATATATTAGTTATAATGTCCTTTATTGTCTTTTCCTCCTTCTCCTAATTAGGTTAACCTTGTACAATGGTATATATATCTCTCTAAAATGAATGGAATAGATAATTCAAATTCTCTCAAACCCTTAGCATTTACATAATATCAGAGCTAGGGTTTTAGATTTTTTTTTTTTTTTTTGGAATTAGGGTTTTTCAAGTGGGGGTAGGTTGACGTTTGGGTCACCATTTAGAGTGACCGTTTGTCAACACCACCCCACCTCAGTTCGCCGTCGCCGTCCGTCAGAAGCAGTTGCGCGTGAAGCCAACGCGCCGCCGAAGCAAACAGTCGCCGACGCGTGAGGGCGCGTCTGCCGTCCGTTCTCGTTTCCGCCGCCTAGGTTCGTCTCAAAATCTTATTTCCGGCCTATCTGTGTATGTAGATTTGACCAAATCTACTCGGTTTGTCTCCGGTTCGTTATTTTCCCTCGGTTTCGGTTTTATTTTCGAGGATTCAGTTTTGTTTTTTCTGTGTTATGGGTGATAAGACAACCGTAGTTATGTCCGACATGATACCAATGGTTTCGAAGGTTACGAAAGACAAGTTGAATGAGTCTAACTATTATGCATGGCGATCGAACGTTTGTCATTATATCCGGAGCATTGAGATGGAGGATCACTTGACTAAAAAACCACCATTGGATGACACCAAGAAGACTTGGTTGAGGGACGATTCTAGAATGATCTTACAAATCAAGAATTCGATTGAGAAAGAGGTTGTTGGGCTCGTGAATCACTGCGAATCGGTAAAAGAACTAATGGAATACTTGGAATTTCTCTATTCTGGGAAATGAAACCTCAACAAAATGTTTGATATGTGTAAGACCCTCTTTCAACTTGCTCAGAATGCAAAATCTCTTTTGAGTTATTTTATGAACTGCAAAAGAAATTGTGCTGAATTTAGTACTTTGTTGCCAGTGGGTCCTGATGTCAAGGTTCAGACTACCCTACGCGACCAATTGTTCATCATGAGTTTTTTTTATTTGGTCTTGATCCTCAATATGATATGGCAAAAGATCAAGTTCTTTCCAGTTCAGATGTCTCATCGTTGGAAGATGCTTATACTCAAAAATCAAATTCAGGAGATGTTGTTTGCTATTATTGTCACAAGTCCGATCATGTGATAAAAGATTGCAGAAGACTCTTGAATAAGAACCAGGGTCACGGTCAGGATAGAGGGTTCAATCTACCCATGTTGCATCTACTCTTGATAACCCTGAAAAGCCCTTCACAATTTCTCCAGCGGAGTTTGCTAAATTTCAACACTATCAAGAGTCATTGACGGCATCATCTTCTACTCCTGTTACTGCCATCGCCGAGACAGGTAACAAATCTAAATGTCTTCTTTCCTCCTCTTCGAAATGGGTCATTGACTCTGGCGCTACAGATCATATGACAGGTAATCCCAGTTTATTCTCTCACTTTTCTCCATCTATATCTTTGCCTAATGTTACTATAGTCGATGGAACCACTACTCATGTTTTAGGATCGGGCACAATCAATCTTACCAAAACAATGTCATTATCCTCTGTTTTAAGTTTACCACAGTTCTCCATCAATTTGATTGATGTCAGTAAACTCACTCATGATCTTAATTGTTGTGTCTTATTCTTTCCTGGTTATTGCTTATTTCAGGATCTTTTGACGTAAATCTGGAGGTCTCTACATCTTTGAACCACAAATACCTACTGCCGTCACATGCTCTAGAGTGTTTTTCCCTTTTGAAGAACATTGTCGTTTAGGTCATCCGTCTATTTCAGTTTTGAAGCGTCTTCGTCCTCAATTTAGTCATTTGTCTTCTTTAGATTGTGAGTCATGTCAGTTTGCTAAGTTTCATCGTTTGAGTCTGTATCCGAGAGTCGATAAACGAGCTAGTGCTCCATTTGAGTTAGTTCATTCTGATGTTTGGGGTCCGTGTCCTATTGAGTCCAAGGGGAAGTTTCGATATTTTGTTACCTTTGTCGACGATTATTGTCGTGTAACTTGGTTATATTTAATGAAAAGTCGTTCTGAGTTGCTTTCTCACTTTTGTAACTTCCATGCTGAAATTCGAACGAAATTTAGCGGTTCTCTTAAAGTCCTACGGAATGATAATGCTAAGAAATATTTCTCCCATGCTCTTAGATCTTATTTAGGTGCACATGGCATTCTTCATCAATCCTCATGTGTCGATACTCCATCTCAAAATGGGATTGCAGAACGAAAGAATCATCATCTCCTCGAAACAGCAAGAGACTTAATGTTTCAGATGCATGTTCCAAAACATTTATGGGTTGATGCTGTTTCGACAACTTGTTTCTTAATAAATCGCATGCCCTCTTCTGTTCTTAAAGGTGAGATACCTTATCGTACTTTGTGCCCTAAACAACCATCGTTTTCTCTTACACCAAAAATATTTGGTTGTACTTGTTTTGTTCGGGATGTTCGCCCTCAACTCACCAAATTGTATACAAAGTCATTAAAATGTATATTTCTTGGATATTCTCGTGTTCAAAAAGGGTATCGGTGTTATTGTCCTAGTCTTGATAGGTATTTGGTTTCTCCTGATGTCACATTTTTTGAAGATTCTTCTTTCTTCTCTTTACCTTCCAATAAGAGTCAGAGAGAACATACAACGGATGATGATGAGTTTTTTATCTATACAATTGTGTCATCTTGTGAGACACTTAACGAATCATCTTCCTTTTTTTTTTTTGATAAGGTACCAAACTTTCATTGAGTAAAAAATGAAAGAATACAAGGGCATCCAAAAAAAGAAGAGCCCGAGGGACAACCCTTAAAGAAAAGGGGTCCAATCAAGTAATAAAAGACCTATAGAGTAATTACAAAAAAGCCGCGTCACCGACGCCCATAAAGAAACTTGAAATCTAACAAGGGACCAAATAGCATTTGGGTCCCTTTCTGAACCTCTAAAAGTTTTGTTGTTCCTTTCCCCCCATAAACCCCATAAGACCGCACAGATCCCAGCCTGCCACAGGAAATTTCCTTCTTCCCGAAAAGGCGGATGGAGAAGGAACTCCTCGATCATCTCTCTAAGGCACCTGTGCCTAGCAAACTGGACGCCGAACACCTCAAACCAGGTTCAGTTACACCTTCCTCCTTTGTCCCTGTCTCTACTCGCCCACCTTTGACTCAGGTTTACTCTCGTCGAAAACCAGGTTCAGTTACACGCCCTCTACCAGAGGCTTCTTCGTCATTGGATCCAGGTGCAAGCGATGATCGTCCTATTGCTCTTCGTAAAGGTACACGTCAGTGCACTTACCCTATCTCCTCTTTTGTGTCATATAACCATTTGTCTTCTCCTACATGCTCTTTCATTGCATCTCTAGAGTCTTTATCTAGTCCTAAATCTGTTCGTGAAGTTTTGTCTCATTATGGTTGGCGCGCTGCAATGGTAGAGGAGATGAATGCCTTAGATGACAATTGTACTTGGGATTTAGCGTCTCTTCATGCAGGAAAGAGGCCTATTGGTTGTAAATGGGTATTTGCAGTTAAAGTCAATCCCGATGGGTCTGTAGCTCGGTTGAAAGCTCGTCTTGTGGCTAAAGGCTACGCACAAACTTATGGAGTTGACTATTCTGATACTTTTTCTCCAGTTGCTAAAATGGCTTCTGTCAGGTTATTCATTGCGTTAGCATCAACCCATCATTGGCCCTTGCATCAACTTGATATTAAAAATGCATTTCTTCATGGTGATCTTCAAGAAGAGGTGTATATGGAGCAACCGCCGGGATTTGTTGCTCAGGGGGAGAATGGAAAGGTATTTCGCCTTCGAAAATCCTTGTACGGTTTAAAGCAGAGTCCACGAGCGTGGTTCGGAAAATTTAGTAAGGTGATTGAAAACTTCGGAATGAGGAAAAGCAAGTCAGAGCATTCAGTCTTTTATAAACAATCTGAGAGTGGTTTCATCTTGTTAGTCGTATACGTTGATGATATTGTTATTACTGGCGATGACACATTGAGTATCCAATCTCTCAAGACTTTTCTCCACAGTCAATTCCATACAAAAGATTTGGGAATGTTGAAATATTTTCTAGGAATTGAGGTAATAAGAAGCAAGAAGGGAATTATGTTATCACAGAGAAAATATGTACTTGACTTGTCGGCTGAAACAGGGAAATTAGGGGATAAGCCATACAGTACCCCAATGATGCCCAATTCACAGCTCACAGGAGAGGGCGAATTGCTGAAAGATCCTGAAAGATATAGGAGGTTGGTGGGAAAACTTAATTACCTTATAGTAACTCGACCAAACATAGCCTATTCAGTGAGTATTGTGAGTCAGTATATGTCTTCCTCTACAGTTGACAATTGGGCTGCATTAGAACAAATTTTGTGTTATTTGAAGGCTGCCCCTGGACGTGGTTTATTATATAAAGATTATGGTTATACTAACATTGAATGTTTCACAGATGCTGATTGGGCAGGATCTAAGGAAGATAGAAGATCTACTTCAGGCTATTGTGTATTTGTTGGTGGTAATTTGGTTTCTTGGAAGAGTAAGAAACAAAATGTGGTGTCACGTTCTAGTGTTGAGTCAGAGTATAGAGCAATGACACAGTCTGTATGTGAATTAGTGTGGATATATCAACTCCTCATTGAATTGGGATTTGATATCACAACACCGATTATGGTGCGATAATCAAGCAGCTCTTTACATCGCATCTAATCTAGTATTTCATGAGCGAACTAAACACATCGAAGTAGACTGTCACGAAAGCACTAAATGGAGCACGCATAGATTATCTTTGTAACAAGTTGAGCATGATAAACATATATGCTCCAACTTGAGGGGGAGTGTTAGAATGGTTATTCTAGTGTTGTAAATATATTAGTTATGTTAGAATAGTATTGTAAATATATTAGTTGTAATGTCCTTTACTGTCTTTTCCCCCTTTCCCTAATTAGGTTAACCTTGTATATTGTCATATATATATTTCTCTAATGAATGGAATACGATATTCTGATTCTCTCAAACCCTTAGCATTCACATGGTATCAGAGCTAGGGTTTTAGAAATTTTTTTTCCGTTAGGGTTTTTCAAGTGGGGGTAGGTTGACGTTTGGGTCTTCATTTAGAGTGGCCGTTTGTCAACACCACCCACTTCAGCAGCTGCGCCGCCGTCAGGAGAGGAGTCTCGCCGTCGCCGTCCGTCAGAAGGAGCCGCGCGTGAAGCCCACGCGCCGCCGAAAGGATTTGTCTCCGCCGCCACGCGCCGGCGCGTGAGGGCGCGTCCGCCGTCCGTTCCCGCTTCCGCCGCCTGGGTTCGTCTCGCAAGGGTATTTCCAGCCTGTCTGTGTATGTAGGTTTGCCAAAATCTACTCGGTTTGCCTCTGGTTTGTTATTTTCCCTCGGTTTGGGTTGGTTTTTCGAGTTTTTCAGTTCTGTTTTTTTCTGTGATATGGGTGATAAGACAACAATAGTTATGTCCGGCATGATACCGATGGTTTCGAAGGTTACCGAAGACAAGTTGAATGGGTCTAACTACTATGCATGGCGATCGAACGTTCGTCACAGTCAGGATCAAAGGGTTCAATCTGCCCATGTTGCATCTACTCCTGATAACCCTGAAAAGCCCTTCACGATTTCTCAGGCAGAGTTTGCTAAATTTCAACAGTATCAAAAGTCATTGACGGCATCATCTTCTACTCCTATTACTGCCATCGCCGAGACAGGTAACCAATCTAAATGTCTTCTTTCCTCCTCTTCGAAATGGGTCATTGACTCTGGCGCTACAGATCATATGACAGGTAATCCTAGTTTATTCTCTCATTTTTTTCCATCTACATCTTTGCCTCATGTTACTATCGCCGATGGAACCACTACTCCTGTTTTAGGATCGGGCACAGTCAATCTTACCAAAACAATGTCACTATCCTCTGTTTTAAGTTTACCACAGTTCTCCTTCAATTTGATTTCTGTCAGTAAACTCACTCATGATCTTAATTGTTGTGTCTTATTCTTTCCTGATTATTGCTTATTTCAGGATCTTTTGACGAAGAAGACTATTGGTAGAGGGCGTAAATCTGGAGGTCTCTACATCTTTGAACCTCATATACCTACTGCCGCCACATGCTCTAGAGTGTTTTCTCCTTTTGAGGAACATTGTCGTTTGGGTCATCCGTCTATTTCAGTTTTGAAGCGTCTTCGTCCTCAATTTAGTCATTTGTCTTCTTTAGATTGTGAGTCATGTCAGTTTGCTAAGTTTCATCGTGTGAGTTTGTATCCAAGAGTCGATAAACGAGCTAGTGCTCCGTTTGAGTTAGTTCATTCTGATGTTTGGGGTCCGTGTCCTATCGAGTCCAAGGGAAAGTTTCGATATTTTGTTACCTTTGTCGATGATTATTCTCGTGTAACTTGGTTATATTTAATGAAAAGTCGTTCTGAGTTGCTTTCTCATTTTTGTAACTTCCATGCTGAAATTAGAACGCAATTTAGCGGTTCTCTTAAAGTCCTACGGAGTGATAATGCTAAGGAATATTTCTCTCATGCTCTTGGATCTTATTTAGGTACACATGGCATTCTTCATCAGTCCTCATGTGTCGATACTCCATCTCAAAATGGGGTTGCAGAACGAAAGAATCGTCATCTCCTCGAAACAGCACGAGCCTTAATGTTTCAGATGCATGTTCCAAAACATTTTTGGGCTGATGCTGTTTCGACGGCTTGTTTCTTGATCAATCGCATGCCTTCTTCTATTCTTAAGGGTGAGATACCTTATCGTACTTTGTGTCCTAAACAACCATCGTTTTCGCTTACACCAAAAATATTTGGTTGTACGTGTTTTGTTCGGGATGTTCGACCTCAACTCACCAAATTAGATCCAAAGTCAGTAAAATGTATCTTTCTAGGATATTCTCGTGTTCAAAAAGGGTATCGGTGTTATTGTCCTAGTCTTGATAGGTATTTGGTTTCTCCTGATGTCACGTTTTTTGAAAATTCGTCTTTCTTCCCTTTGCCTTCCAATAAGAGTCAGGGGGAGCATACGAAGGATGATGACGAGTTTCTTATCTATACAATTGTGTCTTCTTGCGAGCCACGTAACGAATCATCTTCCTTTGTCCCTGTCTCTACTCACCCACCTTTGACTCAGGTTTACTCTCGTCGACAACCAGGTACAGTTATACGCCCTTTATCAGAGGCTTCCTCGTCATTGGATCCAGATGCAAGCGATGATCGTCCCATTGCTCTTCGTAAAGGTACACGTCAGTGCACTTACCCTATCTCCTCTTTTGTGTCATATAACCATTTGTCTTCTCCTACATGCTCTTTCATTGCATCTCTAGAGTCTTTATCTACTCCTAAATCTGTTCGTGAAGCTTTGTCTCATTCTGGTTGGCGCGCTGCAATGGTAGAGGAGATGAATGCCTTAGATGACAATGGTACTTGGGATTTAGTGTCTCTTCCTGCAGGAAAGAGGCCTATTGGTTGTAAATGGGTATTTGCAGTTAAAGTCAATCCTGATGGGTCTGTCGCTCGGTTGAAAGCTCGTCTTGTGGCTAAAGGTTACGCACAAACGTATGGAATTGACTATTCTGATACGTTTTCTCCAGTTGCTAAAATGGCTTCTGTCAGGTTATTCATTGCGTTAGCATCAACTCATCATTGGCCCTTGCATCAACTTGATATTAAAAATGCATTTCTTCATGGTGAACTTCAAGAAGAGGTGTATATGGAGCAACCGCCGGGATTTGTTGCTCAGGGGGAGAATGGAAAGGTATGTCGCCTTCGAAAATCCTTGTACGGTTTAAAGCAGAGTCCACGAGCATGGTTTGGAAAATTTAGTATGGTGGTTGAAAACTTTGGAATGAGGAAAAGCAAGTCAGATCATTCAGTCTTTTATAAACGATCTGAGAGTGGTTTCATCTTGTTAGTCGTATACGTTGATGATATTGTTATTACTGGTGATGACTCATTGGGTATCCAATCTCTCAAGACTTTTCTCCACAGTCAATTCCATACAAAAGATCTGGGAATGTTGAAATACTTTCTTGGAATTGAGGTAATAAGAAGCAAGAAGGGAATTATGTTATCACAGAGAAAATATGTACTTGACTTGTTGGCTGAAACAGGGAAATTAGGGGCTAAGCCATGCAGTACCCCAATGATGCCCAATTCACAGCTCACAAGAGAGGGCGAATTGCTGAAAGATCCTGAAAGATATAGGAGGTTGGTGGGAAAACTTAATTACCTTACAGTAACTCGACCAGACATAGCCTATTCAGTGAGCATTGTGAGTCAGTATATGTCTTCCCCTACAGTTGACCATTGGGCTGCATTAGAACAAATTTTGTGTTATTTGAAAGCTGCCCCTGGACGTGGTTTATTATATAAAGATTATGGTCATACTAACATTGAATGTTTCACCGATGCTGATTGGGCAGGATCTAAGGAAGACAGGAGATCTACTTCAGGCTATTGTGTATTTGTTGGTGGTAATTTGGTTTCTTGGAAGAGTAAGAAACAGAATGTGGTGTCACGTTCTAGTGCTGAGTCAGAGTATAGAGCAATGGCACAATCTGTATGTGAATTAGTGTGGATATATCAACTTCTCATTGAATTGGGTTTTGATATCACAACACCGACTAAATTATGGTGCGATAATCAAGCAGCTCTTCACATCGCATCTAATCCAGTATTTCATGAGCGAACTAAACACATTGAAGTAGACTGTCACTTTGTACGTGAGAAGATACAGCAAGGCCTGATATCCACAGGATACATCAAGACTGGAGAGCAGTTAGGAGATATCTTCACAAAAGCATTAAATGGAGCACGCATAGATTATCTTTGTAACAAGTTGGGCATGATAAACATATTTGCTCCAACTTGAGGGGGAGTGTTAGAATAGTATTGTAAATATATTAGTTGTAATGTCCTTTACTGTCTTTTCCCCCTTTCCCTAATTAGGTTAACCTTGTATATTGTCATATATATATTTCTCTAATGAATGGAATACGATATTCTGATTCTCTCAAACCCTTAGCATTCACAAGTTATAATGTCCTTTATTGTCTTTTCCCCCTTTCCCTAATCAGGTTAACCTTGTACAATGGTATATATATCTCTCTAAAGTGAATGGAATAGATTATTCAGATTCTCTCAAACCCTTAGCATTTACAATTAGTATTGACCAAAGAGCTTCAATAATTTTTTTTATTTATGAAACTACAGACAGTTCAATTTAAATTGACACTTACCTATCCTATAAAGAATCATCTAACTTACCTGTGCGGTGAGGGAAATTATGAAGTCATCTGGCTCTTCTGCATCTTGGTTCTCCATATATTCCCTAGTTGTCATTTCCTGTTTCAATACTATTAAAAATTTGTTTCCTTTACCTATCAAGCAAACTCCACAACCATTGGCAATTCACAAATTTCCAACCTGTAAATGGAAAAGTGTCTCTAGTTGCATCTCAATACGCAAAACCTTGAGGCAGTCAATAGATAATTTTCTATACTCCTCTGCAAATGATGCCAAATCTCGAGTAAGTGCACTGTTTGTTTGGATATGAAGGTGCCTGCCATTAGCTTCTGCTTGATACACTTTTCCATTTAGGATACTGCATATGGTTATCAAATTCATATTAAAAATGCGCCAAAAACATTTCAACCTAAAAATGTGGCTCCACTTTTCAAATAAAAACTTCCATCAAAATACATTTTCTTGATATGAAACAAATTAGTCTGTTTAAAAAAGAAATTAAAGAATTGTATCATCCCATACAAAGAGTAAAGAAAGCCTCAAAAGTCCAAACTCTAACATGTTCATCTACAATCTTTAACAATGACAAAAAGACAATTAGCACTTTCCAAGAGAGAGAAAGAACATTCAAGCATGCATTGTGCCACGAAGCTAAATTCTTAACCCAAATGTTGTGCTGGTACGGCAAGAGGTTCTCTAACCTGCTTAGCCATGCACAATGGCCTAGCAAGACTTATTGGTGAACCCTCTTAGATTGCCTTCAACGCCTATATGGTTTGGTTCACAACTATTAGTATGGAAATAACCACTCATCTAAACTCTCCCCAACCCTTTCTTTGGGACACAATTCATAACAACCCTTTCACAAGGTTCTCACAACCCTTGTGGCACAAGAAAAGTACACCGATAATGTAACACATGCGCACGTCAAGCATCACACACAAACAAATCCGATTGGAAAACTCTCTCCCAATCTTGATTTAACTCGTATACAAAGGAATAATGTTCAAAGAATTCCATTCCCTCAGTGGCATGCCCTAAGGTGGATACCTTAGGATAACAACACCTTTTATAGCCTCTCTCCATGCATAGTTGAACCTCCCCATGGCTTCACCTCAACATCCCGATTGAAGACCTTCATCAAGACACATGTTTGATGGACTAACGCCCCTTCCCAAGGGAAATTCACTTGAGGTACTGGTGATCTCACTCTCTCTAGAGGGTCCTGGCTTGGGCTTCTTTCAAGTCGGACATGGCTACACAATCCAAAACTTAAGTCCTAATTATAATTTATGAGGAAATGCCCAACAAGACATTTATGCCCACTACATTATCTGGTTAAATGCCTCAACCAAGTAACAACCGGCTCCTAAGGATATGGTAGTTGCCCCACTACTAAGGATGTGGTAGTTGTAGTAACGACTCCCATTATATGCCGAATTTCCTCCCTCTAATCTAGATAGTCCTCAAGTTAAAAGGAGATCATGGAGTACCCGCTTTTTTACACTCATTTGTTTACTAAGGACAGCAGTACCCGCTTTCTTCCATCCAACTTGGATTGGAAGCCAATCAGCACCCTTCAGGCCACCACCCTGGAATCCTGCTTTACCGAGATGGAAGTTTACCAGGCGGTCAGTTCTTTGGGGTCTTACAAGTCTCCTGGACCTGATGGGTTCACAGCTGAATTTTTCAAATTTGCTTGGTCTACCATTAAACATGATGTTATGGCTATGGTGACAGACTTTTATAACTCTGGTATTATCAATGTGTCTCTAAATGAGACTTATATTTGTCTTATTCCTAAGAAGATTGACTCCAAAGCTGTTTCAGATTATCGGCCCATTAGTCTCATCCCCTGTGCATATAAGATCATTGCTCGGGTCCTCTCTAACAGACTAAAGCTTGTTCTGCCTGATACTATCTCTGAGAATCAGTTAGCTTTTGTTGCAAACAGACAAATTTTGGATGCTTCCCTTATGGCAAATGAATTGATTGACGATTGGGATAAGTCTACAAAGCAAGGGGTGGTGATTAAACTTGATTTGGAGAAGGCTTTTGATAAGGTTGATTGAGATTTTTTAGATGTTGTTCTTCATGCCAAAGGTTTTGGTCCTGTTTGGAGGAAATGGATTTGTGGTTGCGTTTCTAGTGTTAATTATTCCATTATAATAAATGGACGACCAAGAGGTAAAATTATCCCAACCCGTGGTATCCGCCAAGGTGATCCTCTCTCTCCTTTCCTCTTCATTTTGGTCTCGGATTGCATGAGCCGCCTCCTCACTCATGCTTCTTCTTTGGGCCGTATCACTACAAATCCTATTGCTGATTCATAGTTTTCTTTATCGCACCTTCAATTTGCAGATGACACCCTTCTTTTCTCAAGTTTTGATGTTCAGGCTCTAGAGCACTTATTTGCTCTTATACAGGTCTTTGAATTAGCCTCTGGTTTAAATGTTAATCTCGCCAAGAGCAAAATTCTGTAAATTCACATTGAGGATACTGATCTGGACTTTTTGGTGACTAAATTTGGTTGCAGAAGAGGTCAATGGCCTTCTACTTACCTTGGTTTACCTTTGGGTGGCAACTCGAAGTCTGTCTCCTTCTGGCATCCTGTTATGGAGAGATTGCAGTATAAGCTTCATAACTGGAAATATGCCTTCATCTCCAAAGGAGGTCGTCATACTTTGATTCAAGCAACATTGTCCAATCTACCTACTTATTATTTATCTTTGTTTCACATGCCTGTGAAGATCTCTGATGCTCTTGATAAGTTGGTTCGTGATTTCTTTTGGGAAAGTTCCAGGGATTCTGGTGGAATGCACAATGTCAATTGGGCGACTACTCAGCTTCCAAAATTAATGGGAGGTCTTGGTATTGGCAATTTTCGCAGTAGAAATTTGGCATTATTGGCAAAATATCTTACGGAGGATAATAGCCTTTGGCGCAGACTTATTGCAGCTAAGTACTACTCGTCTGATGGTAACCATTCTTGGCCTCATCCCATCCCCCCAAGTTCGTCTAAGGCTCCTTGGCGTTTTATTTGTCAGACCTTGGATCTGGTTGCTTGTCGCGCTAATCGATCGATTGGTAATGGAGCCTCTACCTCCTTTTGGCATGATTCATGGCTGGACTGTGGTCCTCTCTCCTTGGTCTTCCCTCGTCCATTTCGGCTTACCTCTCATCCAAATAATATGGTTGCAAATGTTTGGGTGCCCTCTTCACAAGCCTGGAATTTATCGCCTAGGCGCAACCTAAATGACCGAGAACCGGCTGAATGGGCTACTTTATCCAATCTGCTTTCGACCATTCGCCTTCGAACCCATAAAGATCTTTGGATTTGGCCACTGGATTCTTCAAATCGTTTCACGGTTAAATCTCTTATGGAGGCTTTAGTTGGGGTGGCTGACCCTTTGAAAAAAGACTTGTCCTTAGTGATTTGGAAAGATGCTTATCCCAAGAAAATTAAAAAAATTCTTTGGGAATTAAGTCTTGGTGCAGTTAACACGGTAGATAGGCTTCAAAGGCGTATGCCTTACTACTTTTCTCCTTCTTGGTGCTGTAAGTGTGCTTCAAATGCTGAGACACCTGGTCATCTATTTGCTCATTGCTCTTTTGCATCCCGTTTTTGGGTTTTCATTTTGGAAGCTTTTCATTGGTCTTTTCCATTGCCACATGATATTTATGACTTGCTCTCCGTTGTACTGGTGGGTCATCCATTTGTGGGAACGAAGAAAACACTATGGCTTGCTTTTATCAGAACATTCTTTTGGTTTCTTTGGAGGGAACGAAATGCACGGACTTTTCGGGACATTTCTTCCACTTTTGATCGATTTATAGATTCAATTATTTGTTATGCTCTCCTAATTTGTAAAGGAGCTGCACCTTTTTCTCATTATAGCTTATCCTGCTTATCCTCCAATTGGAGAACTTTTATGTAATTCACCTATAGGTGCTTGAGAGTTTTCTCTCCCCCTTTTTCATTCATCAATGAATTGTTTCCCTTCTTAAAAAAAGTAAAAGGAGATCATGGAGAATCCCTAATCCACCCTTCTCAATCATTCCAAATTTCTCTTAGTGGGATTAATCTACCAAGGATTTAATATCTTACAAAGTTCCCTGAAAAACCAAATGTAGTACGATTACTCCCAAATTGTTGCTTGTGCTACCTACGTGTGCCCTACGCTTGCTAGCGCACACATTTACGGCATGTGCATCCACTTGTGCACCTATACATGCCACCGTGTCCAACCCACCAATGTTTATCCTCTGTGTGCATGTCGGCCAACATGCTTGCCCATGTGTGTGCCTCTTGTGACACCTGCATGCCTTGCTCGTTGTGCTAACCTCATAGTTTATCACGCCAGCCATTTGCCAACTCTCGTGCACTATCTTTTGACTACATATCCATGCACTGCGCAACATATTTCAACCCTTTTCGAGAGAGAGAGAGAGAAAGAAAACAAAACAAACATGCATGGAAACCAAATGAAGGAACTTACTTGTCAATAGAGTCTGCAACAAATTCCAGTGAGTCACTAAGTGATGCCAGCAAAATTAGTTTGTGATCACCACGGATTAGATACTCCTAAACAAGAATAGTTACCAAAACATGTAAGCTTCATTCTAATTTTTATGTTGTCTCTGGAAGGGAAAGGAGGCAGACTATGAACTTCAAAATTCAAAGGCTGAACCCAAATGTACTTAATTGGGATAACGATCATATTATATCCAAACCTGCTTAATTGCTGGTAAGTTCAATAATAAATTGGAGAGCTCTAGTTCGATCTCAACAGTTTCAGCATCAGAAGCACTATTTTCCAAGTTTGACTGGCTACTAAGGTTTGATAAACAAGCACTAGCTGGATCAAGTCGCAGTAATTTCTCAATATCGTGTCTCCCAAGAAGCATATAACTCTGTTTTTCAAGAACTGCCTGGAATTATAACAACTCTTTAAGTACAAGATGATTTGAAAAAAATAAGCATGGATAAAATTAAAACTAAAATCACTGTTATCTCCTTTGTTGTTAAACGTATTAGGTGGATCAAATAGTGCAGCATCCTATGCTGAATATTTCTACTGCTTATGACCCTCTAACAAGAAATGAACTTCTCATTTCTTTTCAATGATAAATGAAAATACATTTTCATGCATACAATCCCCCGAGAGAGAGAGAATAAAAAGCTAACAGGGAAAAATGAAAGCATCCCAATGAAGACAAATATCGTTAAAAGTATAATTAACAAACAATGAGGATAAAGATTACAAATCAAAAGATTTAATCTTGGCCAAAACCTCCAAAATCGTTAAAAAGAACTTATTTCCTTTGTTCCCATTTAAGAATTATCTCAAGGAAATGAAGATTCTGGAAAGATATATTAGGTTGCCTTTATGACATCCAAATTAGAGGCTTTAGAAGAAAAAAAAAAGAAATATATAAGGCGTCTTATTTAGAGGGAAACCACAAAAATCCTTCCAGGAACATGTGATCAGAGAGGTATGCTTCAGCAGACTTATGGGCACTTAGGCTAGGAAAAGCACTCTCATTGATTCTTGAACGATATTAATTTACTATAAATTTAATTTTTATATCATGTGGTATGCAAGTAACTATTAATTAATTTTCATATCATGTGGTATGGGAGTAACTAGTAATTTAATTTTTTATATCACGTATAGCAAAAGCCACATTGTGTGTCAGCCTCATCGAACAATTTCCTGACTGTTTGACTTTTCTTGCGAGGTTTGTTTTTGTTGAGGTTTCTGTTTTAATAGCATAAAGAAATATTTTGAGTGTTCTCGAAGAAATCTTATCCACAACTACATAAATAATAATAATATTTTTTTATATATAAGAAATAATTTCATTGGTGATATGACAATAATAATAATAATAATAATAATAAAAGTCTACATCAAATATTTACCACATAACCTGCCCACCAACCTATTCCATTCCATCAATAAACTGCACTCCATTCGCTTGGGAAAACAACACAACAGGCGTTCTATTGTTTTGAGTTTACATGAGAAATTGAGGAACATTTATCAAGTATGAATACTTCATGGTTCAAAACTTCAAACCCAACAAAGAATGAGCAAGGAGAAAAAGAAACTCAATAACCAATAAGGAAAACTAAAATTAGAAGGAAAGCAGGAGTACAAGTGTATGTCAACTGAAGAAAAAAGAGAGCAGAGAAGGAACAAAACCACGTACCTCCATATATGATGTTCGACACCTTTCATATGTACGCTCGAGGAAAGTTTGCACATACTTCACAAGGTCGCAAGAAAACTTGGGCATGGCTTGAGCCCAACCAATAACCTAGAACAATTTAGTAAATCCAAATCAGAAATTTTGAAGGCCAATCATCTGTGTAAAATATCAAACTATAAATTACAAAAAGGTGAAATAATATTGCAAAGGACAGAAGTCAACTTCTCCATTGGAGAAATATGGGCTTGCCTCTCGCTCAAGGAAATCAATAGCTAATAGTCCTTGTAAGACTGGTCGACCCCTCTCAACAGATGAATTGTAAATTGCAGTAGTATGAGCCCTTGGGCGAAATGCAGCAGGACCTATAGAGAGGTCTTGAAGTTAGAAATATAGTTCACCAGAAACGACATAGGGCACAAACAACTGACAAGTCTTTGATCAAGTATCAAACTGAACATACAGGCAAGATTCTTCCTTCTAATACAATACACACTGTACTCTATTTGATCTCTTCATTTTATGCCCAATAGAAACCCATGTCCTCTCTCACATATATTATTACGCCATATTAATTGAAAGGGTTGATGGAGAAAGCTCATGAGAACAATTGGAAAACTAGAGAATTGCCTTTTCAGGATATTATTTTCATGGTTGGTACAATTCAGTTTTTTGTAACTATAATCCCATAGGAACTCCATCTTTAACCCAACTTATAGTAAACAGAAATTGCTTGGATGAATCTCTACAATGCTTCACTCTATGCCTCAATTTCTGCTTCCCTTAGTAATATGCTTATTTTAACAAATTTATAAATCAATGGGGGTTAACATTTTTAGGTTTTGTATTGTTTTTGGGGCGGTTCTGTCCTGTTTTCCCCGACACACAAATGCAACTCTTGTATTTTCATCTTTATTGACCAAAATCTTTGGTGGCTGTGGTTCTCGCATGTATTCTTGTATTTCCTACCAAAATCTTTTATTTCACCAGGAAAGCATTAGAGACTTGATTTCTATAGTATGATAAATCCAATGCATGTCCACAAAACTCATTGCACTTAAATTGGATATTATTGACGAATGATTTCACATAACAAATGTCTGAAAAAAACTTAATTCAAATTGCAATCCTCCATTTTTTTTCAGAAGGAGAAGCTAAGAGATGAGAGAACTTGCTTGAAATAGCTTGTTGTACACTTTTTCGATAGTCTACAAACATAGTCGGCAAAAAGCGGTCCTTCACAAAATTGTCCAAAAAAGCAAGCATTCCATCATTCCTGTAATTTCAGGAATCAAATAACAAAAATAGATAATAATGCAGAAAAAAGATAATAAAGGGATTCTGAAGATAATGTATTTGGATGAACTAAATACCATCCATGAATACTAAATTCTTTGTCAAATAAATGTAAATAATGAATGCATATAAAAATAAACTTAAAATTACATGCGCACGTAATGGACAAAGTGCAAATAATGAATGCCATCTCTTGCCCTACAACCTGCATATGCTCTCTACAACTGATACTGATTTAATTTAGATACAGTGGATATTTCTCAAACAACGCATCTTGTCCTAATATTAGCTGATCATCATTTAACCATCCCAAGCTCTCCCTCATATGTTCACACATGCAGAATAGACAAAGAAAGTGGAGATCCTTTTAAAGTAGTGTCTAGATATAAGCACACTATTATTTTCTACCTTTTAAAACTTACCCAAGCTGTGAGTACTTTTCTGGAAGCATCTTAGCAACCTTATCTGTGAACTGCAGAAGGCATCAAAATGTCAGGACAGAAACCCATATAGACTTGTTTGTTCATATTTGATTGTCTGCATAAATAACAGTCAGAAACCTGAAGAACTGGCCGGTATAAGGCAGCTGCCAAATAAAAGCCCTGTTCAGGCAAGACAGCTGAAGATCCATAGCCTTCTTGTGCTACATTGGGGCCCTTCCTACTCCATCCATGGCGAATAAGATCCACACCTTTATAATAATTAAACAAAATGGAAAAATATTCAGATGTGCTTAAGAATAGAGAAGTGGAAGGAGTGAAAACACACACACAACATGATAATTAAAACTGTATTGAATGAATATCTAGAGGGTATCCCATTGAGCTAGAGTATCAAGCTCCAAAGCACAAGGTTGTAATTAGCCATTCTGACAGCATAATCAATCAAGAACTCTTGAAGGAATGGAATTCATTAATTTTTATAGGAGTTCACAATTCTGGACCGAGTATCGCTTGCCGAACCGACTCTGAACAGACTTATCGGTTTAAGAAAAACAAAAAATTTAGTGTTTTGCATGTAGTAATATCTATACCCACCTTGGTTAGGAACAGATATCGTAGCATCTGTGAAACGAAAAGCGAAGGTGAGACCATCATCTGCCCCATCCCTGCAGTTCATTTGCATGAAAATAAATTTTTGCAATAAAAATTCAAGAAAAATAAGTAAAAGTACAAACATGAGGAATTTTACTAGCATATCATTCTCATACCTTAGAAATATGAATATTGTACAAACTACTACAAAACCAGTAAGAACGAACAAAATTACTATTGACATGCTAAAAATGTGAAACACAACAAAATTTTGTTGTACTCGAGTAATTTAGAGAGAGAGAGAGGGTAGCAATACAGGTTTTGTAATTGGACCAAATAATTCAACAGCAACGAAGGAATCAATCACAAAAAGACCATTCCAATAACTAAAGATGTACCTAGAACAAAACCCTACGATCATCATCCATAGAATAAGAAAAGTAAGTTTTTTAATTAAATCAATACTTGTCGATTGTCCTTTAATTATTTTTAAAAAGAAAAAATCTAGGAGCACATGGAGTAATAAGAAGATCTACTGCTAAGCTTCATGGTCACACCCAGTGTTTTAAAAGGCGCAAGGCGCAAAGACCCTCTGGAGCCTAGGCGCAAGGCGCACAATAAAGCGCGGGCTTTATTTTGCGAGGCGCACTTTGTATAGAAAAAATATAAAGAAGAGATAGCATGGTTGAAGTGGAAATATGAAAAAAAAAACCTTTAGGATTAGTTGGAATGCCTTGAATCTGTTATGACCCGTTACGACTGGTTCGATACGGGGGTCTCGCTAGTGGGGGTATGGGGGCAGAAAGAATCAGATTTGGGTTAGTTAATTTTTTTTTTTAATAGTTGAAAAAACCCTTGCGCCTTAGGGCATAAATGATGGGTTTAATGGGAAGGCGCGCGCCTTTTTACGTGCGCCTTGCGCCTGGGCGCGCCTTTTAAAACACTGGTCACACCAAATCCAATCTTGACAGCATCACAACCAAAGAGTGAAGGAGCAAACAGCATGACCACCTTTATATATTGCTTGTACTAGAGGCAAGAATCTTTCAAGAAATTACATCTATGAAGCCACCTTCAGAGTCCAGATGTTAAATTATAAATCCAGAGGACCAGAGCAAATAAGCAATGAAATTGAGAAAAATGACAATAAAGAAAAAATAAGCAAAATAAAATATGCTGAAAGTTGATAAAGAAGCTTAAGTAAACGTGTCAAAGGGTACATGAAGATAGAGTATGAAAAAATAGTCATACGAAGATAGAAATGGATTCCAAAATATGCTCAAGAATGATAAAGAAGATCAATTAAATACATGCCTCTGTTCTTTGGAGGGCACCTTGCTCGCAAGCCGAGCTGTTTGTACAGCAGCATCAGCTGATGCTGCTTCAGGAGTTGCTCGCAGAATCTCACAAATGAGTTGCTGACATTCACTCTGTTTCATAGCCGAAGAAATGAGAGTACATAATTTCAGATTCCATTTTCTTTTTGTAGAGATATCAACACCAACCACATGTGCTTCATTCCCCTCTAAAGTTGAGGGTTATCTATTAACCAGCTCACAACTGCTGTTAGCTGGTAAATAGAAAACCTAAACTTTAAAGGAGAGTGAAGCACATGTGGGTGGGTGTTGATATATCTACAGCTATGTGATCTTATACAATTCACGGCCCGCATTGAAGTGCTCAATACAAGTTGTTTTGTTATTACTCCACTTACACCATCAACATAGGAGGATTTTTGTTTGACCCATTTACTTTTTGGGAGAAGGGTCATCTTTTCTTAATGAAATATCTGTGTTTCTTAATTTATAATTTTATTTTTTTCTTAAAGAAGAAGAGAGAGTGAGAGAGAAAGAGAGTAAAGTTACACGATTACCTGCAAAACTGTAAAGGCTAAGCCCATAGTATAACCTCCAGTAACTTGAGATGCTTCAGAGTCTTGATTCCAATTATCATCAGTTGGCATTGACTTTGGTGTATTCATATCTGCTTGTCGCAAAACTTTTGCTTCCAGAAGCTCCCCAACAACAACATGATTCTCTGTATGATCACTAATGGTTAAAACTGAGCATTTTGGGGAGAAGGAAAAACAAAAAAATGTGAAATATGTTCTTATCAAATGTGTATATATAAATATATATATATATGAAAAAAAAAATCTAACCAAATATACGAACAACAGTTTCCAAAACAGAATCAAGAAGATCTCTTGCAGAAGTCTGTGCTTTTCCCATAGGAGCCATCACAGGTGGCACAGGGCTTACTGCAATCAATGTCCCAGCCAGTGAAATTCCATTCTGGCACTTATGTTTTTGTACATGGAAACTTTCTAACTGTCCCTTCATAAAATGAGCGGCAGTCTCAGATCGAACAGCCTGACCAAAGCCTAACCTTGAAGAATTTCTTTGTTCTGCATAAGCTTTGATTGTGGAAGTTATTATCTCATGGATAGTTGGTCGCAATCTTTGGCTGTCAGATAAGAAAACATAGATCAAATAAATTCAGATGATACAGAAATAGATTTAGTGATTTACAATAGATTGAATCATGTAAAAGACTTTTTTTGATGGTCATCCCTTTCATTGTGATAAGAAAACTTTATGGCTTGCAATAAATAGAGTTTTCTTTTGGTCTCTTTGGACAGAAAGGAATGGGCGAATCTTTCGTGACTCCTATACCACTTTTGCTCATTTCATGGATTTAGTTCTTTTTCGTGACATATCGGTTTTGGAGAGGGTGGTGACATTGGCCAACCAACCACACGGTCGGTCGGTCAATTTCAATCTGTTTTGTGACGTCGGTGAACTAAACAAAAAATGAAGAGAAAAAGTGTGAAGAAAAGAAGGAAAAAATGGAGAAGAGGGAAAGTGAGAAGAATATAAGAAAAAGAGATCGAAAAGGAAGAAAAAAAACGAGAAAATAAGAAAGATTGAAGAAGAGGAAGAGACTCAGTGGCGGTGGTGGTGGCGGCCGGTGAGAGGAGATGGGAGGAGGGAAGAGAAGAAAGAAAATGGAGAAGAAAGAGTGGAGAAGTGGGAGAGAGGGAAAAGAAGAGAAAGACAAAAATAAAATAATGAATATGGGGAGTGTTTGTTTCTGTTTTGCTAAAAAAAAAAAGAATATGGGTCTAGGGAGGGGGGAAAGGAGGAAAAAATTATTTTCAATTAAAACTTTTAAAGGGTCACACGCAACCTTTGGGTTTTTTTTCTTCTAAATTTAGGATATTTTTTGTTCGTCAGTTTTCTATATTTTTTGTTACTCCGCCCAACCGACGCCGACCGATTGAATCTCTAAACCGACCGACCGACGTCGGTTCGGTCGGGTCGACTTTTGGGGTTCCTTTGGCCACCCCTAACAAACAGCCCGATCAGACACCAAACAAATAGCGGAACAAATAAAACGCCAAGGAGACTTTGGGGAACGCGGGTGAGTAACCTGAGGCCAGCAAATCGAATCAGAAGTATAATGTTTAGCTACAATAATCTTGCGCCAAAGAGCATTCTCCTCGAGTAAAAACTGTCAAGTCCACTTAGCCAAAAGAGCCAGAGTACGCTGTTGAAAATTATCAATAGATAAAAAATAAGTAGGCATATTGGAGAGGACAGACTGGATGAGGGTAAGACGGTCACCTTTCAAAATAAAAGCGCAATTCCAATTGTGACGTTTATATTATATCCGTTCAACAACCGGTTGCCAAAAAAGTGGAGATTTTGGATTACCTCCCAAGGGAAGACCAAGGTAATTTGTTGGCCAAAAACCCTGTTTACAACCGAAAGTAGAAAGCAAACCGTCCAATTTAGATGTAAGATGCACACCCAACAACTCACTTTTAGTTAAGTTGACATTCATGCCCGAAGCCAATTCAAAAATTCTAACGCTGACGTAATCAAATAAGTTCAGCAAAGCCTCAGTATCAAAAGTAGAGAATAATAAAGTACCATCAGCGAACTGCAAATGACTCAAAGCCACTTGAGAAGGACCAACTGGATGAGAAACAAGTTTGCCCAAACTTGTACCATGATCAAGTAATCGACTTAGACAATTAGAGACTATAAAGAGAAAATGAGAAAGGGGATCACCTTGTCGAATACCCCGAGAAGGGATAGTTTTACCTCCAGGGCAGACCATTAATAATAATCGAATAATTAACATTGGAGATGCAACCCGAATCCACTTTCTCCAAGTAAATCCAAAACCTTTCGCCCAAGAACTGCATCCAAAAAGTCTCAATCCACCTTAAGAACCACACTCCTTTCTTACCCAAGATATTCCAGTCATCAATGATTTCATTAGCTATCAAAGAGGCATCAATACTTTGACTATCGGCCACAAAAGGCAATTGGTTCTCAGCATATTGTTTGGTTTCTTTTTTCTTTTTGTTTTTCCTTTGGGCGTTATACTTCTCTTTTCTCCCGGGAGTTTGTACATTTGAACTTTTTTCTTCCTTTTCATATATCAATGAAAAGTCTCGCCTTTTCCTTTTCATATATATATGTTTCTTACTTAAAAAAATAAATAAATAAGAAAACCAAATTCCTGAAAAAAAAACCTACAATAATAGCAATTATAACATTTTTTACAAACGCTGCTAATGCAAAAGCATCAAATTCAGGTCAAAACAAAAAAGATTGGACAAGAAACAAACCATATGATAGCACCAGCAGCGGCAACTTTGCCAAGCATGCACAGACATTCAATCATGGTCTGCAAATACTTCACATGAAGCGGAGCATCAAGCTTCTTTATTGTTTCCTACATCCAAAAATTAATAGAAACTTAGCCACAAAGTCGAGGGAAAAGTTATAGGATCAAACTGTAAGACCACAAGAATTCTCTGATCTTTTTTTTCAAATGAGAAGATAAGAAATATTTCCTACTAGAAATTCATCTGGAATGGAATTTGAAAGCCACGTTGGCAATTGGCGTGCAGTCAGTTTCGCCTCCTTTAACCCACCATCTCCGCCATTGACCCTTGAAAAAGTTGACTGGCCGTCTGAAACAGCTTCATCATTTAATTCCAAAGTACTACCTTCCTCGTGGCCATCAAAAGATGACCTGGAAACAAGGGAAGACGACAATAATGAAAATAACATCATTCCCTCATGGACATCAGCAACGTTTAACTCAGAAAATTAATGTTGCATTATAATGGTTGGAACACATATTAATGACCTCCGTTCGCTATAATGTAATTTTGCAATCCAAAAATAATAATAATAAATGATACTGTGTAAGAAAGGCCTAGATTGAAGGATAGATTGCTTGATCCACGGAATAGGTGACTAGAGAGCACAATCTTTAAATATGATTCTGTGTAAGAAGGCCCTAGAATGAAGGAGATATAGTTTGCATATCAACATCAAAAAAAAAAAAACATCTCAATAATAAGGCAACCCAATGAGATTTCGTAGGTAGCTGAATAGCTCATTGGTCTGGTAGCCATGTTTCCTCCCTCCATGCGAGACCCCACCCAGTTTGTGATATAGTGTAACCTTTCAAGAGTATAATAATAGTGTAGCCCACTAGAACAAACTAATTATCAATACTACATTGAACTGAACAAGGACAACCTAAAACAAATTGTTCAAGCTCCAGAAATCAATGACAAAGCGTAATTTTCCACATCAGTCAAAGACGTGATAGCCAACAAAATTGGCTAAATCAAAAACTCTGGAAATACCAAATTTACAAAATGAACAAATAGGATCAAGTTCCCTTGAAAGAGAGATTTCCCAATCTTTATATTGTTTCTAACAAAAAAAAGAAGCGAGTGTTTGGACAACGATAATCAAGCTTGGAATCTGGGATTCCGAAGAGGTATGTTCGATAGAGAGCTAAACAATTGGATGGCTTTAGTGGAGGTGTTTAGTTCGGTGCAACTGGGAGATGGAGTTGATAAAGTCCTTTGGACTTTAGATGGATCCAGTGTTTTGAAAGGCTCGAGGTGCACTAAGGCGCAAAGACCGTCTGGAGCCTAGGCGCCTAAGAAGCACCGACACTGTAAAAAAATGAAAAAGTGTCGGTGTCATACGTGTGTCCGACACGACACGCCCCCGACACGTGTCTGACACGCCAACTGGCGTGTCCATTTTAAAATTATTATTTTTATTTTCCGACACTTGGGCGACACTTTAGGGACACTTTGGGGACACTTTGGGCTGAAAGGCAGGAAAAAAAAAAATGATTTGTGTTGGCCGTTGGGTCTTTAAAAAAGCAACCTTGAAGGCCCATTTGGAAGGCCCTTTTATTTACTTTTAAAGAAATTTCAAATTAGGTCAGTGACAAGTCACTTTTTTATTTTTGTTTTCATTTCTTACGATTTCCCTTTCCCTTCCCACCCACCCACCCAGATTTCCCTTTCCCTTCCCACCCACCCACCTCAGATTTCTTCTTCTTTCCCTCCAATTTTTTCACGACAGGCGGCAACTCTTCATATATATGTATATGTATATATATTATATATTAAAAAATTAACGTGTCTCCAACGTGTCGTGTCCTAATTTTTTGGATGTTGGCGTGTCGCGTGTCAGTGTCAGTGCTTCTTAGCTAGGCGCAAGGTGCACAATAAAGTGTGGGCTTTATTTTGCGAGGCGCACTATGTATAAAAAATATACATGTATATATACACAATTAAAAGACCTCCATGGGACGAAATGATTGTTTAACAAATAAAAATATATAAAAGATAAACAAGGTTCAAATAATATTAGTCTTTCAACTTAGAGTCAAGTCAATACTCCAAAAAAAACAGGAAACAAAACAACAATAATCACAAATAAAAAGAATAATGAAGTTTTGGTGGCGACGACAAGGCAACGGTGAAGAGCTAAAGAAGAAGAAGAATGAAGTTGTGTGGGTTGTGGGAGAAGTCGGGTTGGAAGAAGGAAGATGAAAAGTTTGAAGGTGAGGAGGAAGATGAATGTCGAAGGACTTTAGTTCGTTTAAAAAAAATATATGAATAAAAATAATTAACCCTAAAGGCAGAAACCCTTGCGTTTAGGGTTAAAAAAAATATATTTGTTTTAAATAATTACCCAAAACGCAAAAACCCTTACGTTTTGGGGGAAAAAAAAAAAAAAAAAAAAAAGATAAAGTCAAGGTGATCGGTAGTTGTGCCTTTAGAGCTCTTTTGTGGCACCTATAGAAGGAAAGGAATGCTAGAACGTTCGAAGATAAGCCTTTAAGCTTCGGCATGTTTTGTAACTTTGTACAAAATTCAGCTTCTTGGTGGATTTCTTTACACACAAAGTTATTTTGTAATTATAGTCTTTTAATGATCATGAATGACTGGAAGACTTTTTGTCTAGTTGTTGGGGGGTGTTCTCCACCCCGACCCTTAGGTTGTTGGCTCCTCTTTTGATGAAATATACATGTCCGATGTTTCTTATAAAAAAAATCAAAATGAACAAATAAATTATAGAAACCTCTATGAGGACAGTGGGGAAAGAGTAGTACTTTCAATTGAGAAGGTAAAGTATTAGCTACAGATGAGGAAGAAGAAGGAGAAAGAAAAGTTCAAGAAAGTTTGTGTAAACGCTTACCCGTCATCAACAGAACCTGCTCTAAATGATCCATCGACATGAATGCCAAACTGACTGTCACCTCTCTGCGACCTGGTTCTTCGAGACAGAGATTGTGAGCTATTCAAAGACAAAGCAACAGCTTCAGCAGTTGGTACTTCATCGTCCCTTTCGTGCATGATTGAGACAACTGAACTGCAGAAAAGTATTAGATTAGTAGCAACTTTGCATTAACAAAAACCAAATGTCATAGCTAATATGTAATTACACAACCACATAGTTTGAGCAAGTGGCTGAAAGACGAAAAAAGAGGCAAAGAGATTTATATGCTTGCATATAACTTTTCTTTTCTTCTTTTTGTTCCCTTTGAAAGATAAGAAGTAACTTTGTCAAATGTTCTTATTCGGAAAAGAAAAAAGAAACTTCGTTTATTTATGACGGACCAAAATGGAACTTTTCAGAGGAATCTTTCTTTTCTTTATTTTTCTTTCCTCAAACAGAGGTGCCAGCTTTCTGAGATCAATTCAAGTAGTTGAAATCCCGAAACACCTTAATGAATTTAGTTTAATGAATTTAGTTGTACGAGACTTCCTTTTCTGATGAGTGACACTGAGCATTTCATTATCAAAAAGTGGGGGTACACAAAAAATGGCGAGGTGATAAGATATCTACTCCCAAGCACTAAAAAAGGGATCCATAAAAAAACGCCAATCCAAAAGGAAAGTTTACTTTCAGGAATCGAAGAAATAACTTCACCAGTTATCAAAAGAACTACGTATGGCATCATAGAGTGAGGATGCCCCTACAATTTTAGGCAAGCACAGTAGATTTACGCTACGCAAAGACTTCTACACCTGTGTATCTTATATACAATATTTTTTCTTGATATTTATTAGTCCAACAATACCCTTATGCATATGACATCCATGGCTACATTCACTGACCCTGTCAAGGAAGATGCCAACCATCTCTGTATTCTATTTAAAGAAGAAGAGGAAAAAGAAAAAGAAAAAAAGAGGGGAAGAAGAGGAACACAGAATGTCATAAAAAAATCTTATGGAGAAGCAGGACAAGAATTCATACATAAAAGAAAAGCAAACACAAAAATAATATCCCATTTGTGCTTCTAGCTTCTCTCTTCTTTTTTTACCAACATTAAGCCATTAAGAACAATGATTGCAATGCTACAAGGTAATGCACCTTTTAAGTCCCAATCGTTAAATCTAACTAAAGAAGTTTAAATCAAGAACTAGTTTGAACATTTAATAAAAAACAAGAGACCGAATTCAAATATTCAAAAGTTCTTGAACTAAACTATAAACTAATTAAAATTCAAGAATCAAAACAATAGTTGAATTTCCCTAACAGTAATATACATCAAAATGGCATTTAAAGATAATAACATGAACCACAACCAACAATTGGAGAAAGTATCAATGACCAGTAACTCCATACACATACAAACTCCCACAAGGAAAAAAAATAATAATAATAAAGAAAGAATCGGCAATGATGCCATCATTTGGTTTGCAACTTGAAAATTAACACAAGGTAATGCTAATGGAGTAAATACGTCGACGTCAAACCAACAAAAAAGGAACAAGAATAAGAAATCAAATACCTGTAATCACCCTTATTATAAAGATGGGCATGCAAATCCTCCAAAACTTTATAAAAAATAACTCCTCGTAATTTCGTCAACTCTGATCGCACATCTTGAAGTGCACCAACCTACATATGAATTGGTGGCATTACAGTGCATCCACAATAGAACAAGCAAATCTTCCTTCAAGTAATAGAAATAACAACTAGGTGTGTGTCCATGAGGAACCAGAAGAGAGACTTCTGGAGCATTAAGTTGAAATAGAGCTTACAGGGGATGGAAGAAATAAACATGCTCTATTAAATCCTAGGTTCAGATTTTCAAATCATTTTTTTTTTTTTTTTTTTTTTTTGATAAGGTATCGAGTTTTCATTGAGAATAAATGAAAGAATACAAAGACATACAAAAAACATAACCAAGCTCAAAAAAGGGAATCCCACTAAAAGAAGGGATTCCAATCAAGCAAAATAATTCCTACAGAGTAATTACAAAATAACTGCGTCACCAACGACCACAAAGAAACATAAAACCTCACAAGCGACCAAACAGCACAAGGCTCTCTCTTAGTCCCTCTAAATGTCTTATTATTTCTTTGGCTCCCTCTTAGTCCCTCTAAATGTCTTATTATTTCTTTCACCCCATAAACCACATAACACTGCGCACACCCCAGCCGGCACAAAAACTCTTCTTTCTCACGAAACGGCAGATGGAGAAGGAACTCATCAATCATCTCTCTAAGCCACGTTGCCTAGCAAACTGAAAACCAAACACCTCAAAAAAATAATTTCAATCATCCCGAGCGAAAGCGCAGTTCCACAGTAAGTGATCCAGATCCTCCTCCGCCTTCCGACAGAGAATCCAAGAGAAATGACCAATCAAAGCGGACCTCAATCTCTGAAGTCGGTCTAAGGTATTCACTTTTTCGTGGAGGACTTGCCAAACAAAGAATGGGACCTTCTTAGGGATTTTCACCTTCAATAGAGAAGAAAAAACCGACTCCCTGACCGGGGAGGGATTCAATAAGCTCTGAAAGAACGAGCTACACGAAAACCCGACAGATGGGTCAGGACACCACAAGCGAACATCTTGTCTCCTCGAACATGATAATAGCCCCTAACCCAATTCACCTCTCATAAAGTGATGGAAATTAACTCCCTTTACCCACTCTCCTCCCTTTTTCTCTCTATCCTTTTTCCCTTCTCGTTCTCTTCCCTTTTTCTCTCTATCCCTTTTCCCTTCTCGTTCCTCCCATCTCTTCCTACCAAACACAGAGCAATAGTCACACCAGAAAGGAACTGATGAATATAAAACTTACTGTTTGGAGCCCTTCTCGCTCAAGCATTAATGCAGATTGAAGATGTAGTTGAACTGCTGCATAAAATTGCTTTTCTGCAAGCAGTTTTTCAATTCGTCCTGGAACCTGAGACATGTTTCAGATGAATATTATGCCTGTCCACAACTATTGAGAATGAATGACAACAGTTTTCTACTAAAATCGAACACCTTTTTTTATAGAAGACTAACAGTCAACATTGGACATAGCCATTAGGTACCTCAATTCCATGAGGCCTTGAAAAGAAGAGAAAACACAATCTTCCAAGAAAAGTCAGAACATTCGTTCTTTCATTTGCTTAAAGGCCTCAATGTTAAAGGAAGAGTCAGCTCAATGCTTAATCTGAGTTATATCCATTTAGCTGTTTTTTTAGGGATTAGAAAACAAAAGAGAAGATCTCAGTAGATAAGGTTTTGCCGTATGATGACTTTTTTTTTTTTTAAAGAGAAAATTCCATTGATAGATCATAGATGAAATAAAGAAGTAGAAACTCAGAGCACCTATAGGTGAGTTTAATGTGGTGAGTTACATTAAAGCTCTCCAATTGTATATAAAATAAGATAAGCTATAATGAATAAATGGTTGCTTATTTTTGCAATAAAGAAATGCACTAAAACGAATAGTCCATAAAACGGTCAAAAGAAAAGGAGATGTCTCTGAAAATACGATCATTTTTGCAGTATGATGACTTGAGGTGATCTTTTCAAAGTTTCTTCGTGGTTTATCAAATGAAAGAAATTTGCATTACCCCCTCCGTTGACTCTTTTTTTAACAAGAAACAAAAAAAAATCATTCATAGATGAAACTAGAGCAGGTAATGTAAACATGGCTTAGACTGGGATTGCGGTAACTTTTAAAATATTTTTTTGTCAGTTGTGCTTTTAAAGAAATTAGTGTTTAGTAAGTTTCAGCTTTAAAGATGAAAAAGCAGGTTAAAGTGTTAAGTAAATTATTACCAAATTAATTACAATTGAACTATAAGAACCAAAATACGCATAATATTTCAATAATGCATATGCTACGTTGATAATTTAATTTCAAAGTTTTTATAAAATAATTAACTTAAATTTCGTATGATATAAATTACAATATTGTGCTTAATCTAGATATTTATATATTTTGATAAGAAAAACAATTACTATAAAAAATCATATTGAAAAAATGTTATTTAAATTTAGATAAGAAAAGTAAGGAAAAAAAATCAATTGAATTAAAATAATATAGAAACAACAAAATAAATTTAAAATAAAAAAGGAAGATGGATGGTGAATCATGTCTAACAACGTGGCGGTATGAGGAGGATAAGTAGTTAGTTAGAAAATCCACCATATTTTTAAGAAAGCTAAATTGAAAAGCTACAATTAATGACTTTTGCAAATCTAACATAAAAGTACTTTTATATAAATTAATTTATAATCAATTTTACCAAACACTAAAAACGGTTAAAATTCTTTTATAATCAATTTTGCGGCCTTCAAAAGCAAGGTCAATCGCAGCCTTAGAACCAGAAAATAAAAAGAGACGTACCTTAGCAATGCCCTCAATTTGATCTAGAAGGGATATTATGTGACGCAATGTAACCGAACGATACCATAGCTGATGCAACTGCTTGTTGCGGGCACTGAAACAGTTTGTTGTATCAGCTAAATCAACCTTCAAAACTGCTATACTTTCAGCAGATTCACTAAATAACCGCAATATCTGGAGAAAAATCAATTAAAAAAAAGTAACATTCAAGTCTAGACCCAACCAATCCTGCATCTCCACTTAGCTAGAACTAGAAGCGTAGAACAAGATTTAGTTTTATAACGAGTTATATAGAAGTTTACAACTAATACAAAAGAGAAGGGGAGGAAACTTCTGAAGAGTTGTACAACGAATTACAGCGAATTCTACAACAAATACAAATTAAAGAGGTTCCTGCATCACCACTCCAGATATTTTTTTTAATGAATAAAACGAGATACTAATTAGACCAAGGGAATCTCTATGCTGCTGATGGGTTCAGCTGAAAAAAAATGACCCAAGATTATCGACTAATTGAAAATTTGGAAGGATAAGAGAACATTTTGAATCCCTAATCAGGGAGTAGAAGGGAGCATGCAGGTAAAAATAAAAATATCTAAATAAACCTGGGAGTAATTTTGAATGGCTTTGTTGAAACCACTGTGAAAAGTATGCACCACTTCATCCACAACTTCTTCAATAACATCATTCTGCTCCTTTAAAACTTGTGCTGCCCCTTCACGATCTTTTGACGTTAGAATATGAACAACATGAGGAAGTGAATCAAACCGTGCAGCAGCCCAACTCTCATCTACTCTCGAAAGTTCATCCTTCAAATACTGCATTTAACATCAATACACAGAACTGGGTTCACACGTCATTATCCACACCACACTTCTAGAAATTATGAAGAAAAAAAAATCAGTCCAGCATTAGGATTAGTAGGAAAATTAGAAACTTCCTACCCAACTGATGAAGGTTTCTAATTTCCTACTAATCCTTATGCTGGAATGAATTTTTTTGAACGATAATATTACTATTAATTTTGACTTCTCTTTCTTTCTTTCTTTCTTTCTTTCTTTTTTGTTACAAAACGAGACGTGTATTAATAATAAAAAAAAAATGGGATGTACGAAAAAGAGGAGATGATACATCCCCAAAAGCTAGGAGATTACAAATAAGACTCTCAATTGGCATAAATCAGCAAAAAAACTTACAAAAATCATTATGGCAAGAGCACCAAGATGAAGAATCAAACTATAATTACAAAAATCAGCAAACTATAATCTATTTTTTTTTTTATAGGAAACAGAAATCATTCATTGATAATACGAAATGAGTTACATCAAAAGACCTATCATAGATCAATTACAAGAAACACCTCCACTGACTAAAGAGGGTGGTAAGATCATAATTACAAAAATGAGGAGATAGCTTGCTCCAAGTTAATGTCAAAAATGATGTAGAGTCCATAAAAGAGCTTATGTCTCTAGATGCATCCCTGAATATGCGCGTGCTTCTCTCGTTCCAAAGATTCCAAAAGAAAGCCCAAACAAAACATAACCAAAAGGTCTTCTTTTCTTTCTTGAATGAGTGTCTCATGATCAAAATATAGATAAGGGAGAGGATGTCAACATACTATTATGGATAATGCTAAATGGATCGTTGAATTGTTCAGATGTTCTCCAAAAAAAGTTATTTTTTCATTGCTTATCTTCGACGGTCTGTCCTTTCTGCTTTTCAGACTCAGACTCCCTTCAACATCTCTTTTTTTATTGTCATTACTCAAGGAAGATGTGGAACAAGCACTTTGAGGTTATCAGAGTTCTTTGGGTTTTTGATTGCTCTTTCAAAGAAAACTCGCTTCAGTGTCTCATTGGTCCTTATTTGGCTCCTAAAAAAAAACATTATGGCGGAATGCAGTTAAAGCTCGTCTATCTAATTTGTGGTTTGAAAGAAATCAAAAGGTTTTCCATAACAAATGTCGTCCTTGGCTCGATTGTTATGAAGCGGTTCATCTGAAAGCTTCCTCTTGGTGTTCTCTCTCTAAGTATATGTTTCTTTATCTTTTATTTTCCTTTTTTAGCTATGTTTTTATGCTTTTTTGTTTTATGTTCTTCTCCCTTGTGGAGTTTTGTGTCTCCTGAGCATTAGTCTCTTTTCATTTCTTCAATGAAAAGTTTTGTATCTTGTTCAAAAAAAAGATATTAATCTCAACTCGTCTTCTTTTATTTTTCCTATGTATTTTTCTTCTTAGTTTTTGCTTTATTTCCCTCCCTTGTGGAGTATGTTTCTTTTGAGCATTAGTCTCTTTTCATTTTCTCAATGAAATCTCTTGTTTCTTGTGTCAACAAAAATAAGGGAGAGGATGTCATCCAGACGAGGAAAAATCCAACAAAAAGCATCCATCATAAAGATCCAAAATTTGGTGGCATATGGGCAGTCACTGAATAGGCGGATCCGAGTTTCTGCAATGGATAAACACATATGGCAGCAATTGGGTGAGAGAGAATGAGACCTCTTTTGTAGCTTGTCAAAAGTGTCGATGCATCTATGGCTAAGCTCCCAAATGAAGAATTTCACCTTCTTTGGGTACCGGCCAGCCCAAATCTGTTTGTACAAGGTAGAGTGTTCACAGAATCCGCTTGTTGATAATACTTTGACCATAGATTTAGTAGAAAAGGAGTCGTCTCTTTCCAAATTCCATAACCAAACATCTTCTTGGTTTAAGGATGTGAATGGTTGCAATGTAGTAGTCAATGAAGCCCATTCCTCAAATTATGCATCATTGAGGTTCCTTCTAAGATGGAGGATCCACATCTTGAATAGTGATCTCAATTCATTCCAAAGATTTTTCCTTTCTCTGTGGCCCATATACATTTGTTATCCAACCGTTCTATCATTCAAGAATGAAATTTTAACCGAAAGAGTGTAGCTTCCTTTAAGATATTCTGTAACTTTCAATTTACTTTCATCCCACATAATTAGAAAACCTTCAGATTTTCCAGTGGATGCAATATTTATCCAGCCCACATCAATAGAACTCCATAGTTATTTAATCAATTTTCTATCAAAATCAGCTTCTTCTTTTTTTCTCTTGGATTAACACAATATCAGGGCATTGTTGTTTAAGAAATTTCTTTCAAACAGTCTGTTTAGAAACACTTCCCAAACCCCACGTATTCCAGGAGGTGATTTTCATGTTACCTCTATGTAAAATACATTTCCTTTCTATAAATCGTGCTCTTGAGTTGAAGAGGAAGGAATGTCTCGGACTATTATACCACAAGCTTCAACAAAATAAGAGAGTTTACTAGGTAATGAGGAAGAGTTTACTGCATTGCATTTGCTTTCAATAGGTGTTCCTGTATACTCTTTTCTTCCATCTTTGAAAAGAAATTCAAAAGAATCCGCATGAGACAAATCCTCTTCATCTTGTGTCTTCAATTAATACTTATGGTTCTTCACTACTTACACTTACATTGGTATCATCATCAGAATCAATAAAATGAAGATGAGAGGATGCTCTGATTTCTTAGGTTCCACTTCAATTGGAGCAGCCAATAACGAGTACATAATTCTTCAATAATGTCTGAGTTTGCATCAGTGAATCGTGGGTCATGTGGAGAAGTAATCACATTAGGACTTTTCCGAGTATAATAGAAAGGAAGGGCATTAATGAAGCTTGATTCCGAGGAGTCCACATGAATATGATTTGTGGTGACAACTGGTAACAACTCATGGGAAGGCATTGGAGCATTAAACAAATCTGAATTTGAAGAGTTGTTTAATTGCTCTTTGAGGGGAGTGTGAATGCAATTGTTCGCATTCTCTAATTGGGGATTCACCTCAAGCATTAATGAAGTCTCATCCGAAATAATGGCTTGTTCCTTCTCATGCAAGACTTGGTTGAATTCCTTGATGGGCAGACAATTCACTTGTCTTCTTGTCTTTCATTAGTAATAATTTTCTCACTCCTGGTTGGAGTTAATTCATCCTTCTTGGATGATGCAACATCCCTTTCATCTCCCCAATGCTGATTTAATTTAGTAACATATGGATAATAAAAAAAACTCACCAACTTCTAAAGTTTGATTTAATGTCAAAGTATCTGTGAGATTTGAAAGTATGGGGAGAGCAACGGACATCTTAATAATATCAATAGAGGAATTCGGATGGTCAGAGAGCCCTTGCTGTATTTTTTCCTAGGGTTAGGGTTTCATCTTAATTTAGACAAAAATATACATGTGGCACAACCCAATAATAAAGAGATAAATACAGGAAATATGTCAGTTACTATATTTACTTAATAAATAGACACAAACCTAAAAGTTCATGGACTAAACTTATAATTTATCCTCTTTTTTTTTCTTTTCAAAATTGACGGTTGGCTGCACTTTTTATGCTAAAACAAAATAAAAATTAAATAGTGCAGTGGGGATCGAACACGAGAGCAAGTGAGTGTTAGGGAGCCCCCCTACCAACGAACTACAAGACAATTCCGTTACTTGGGTTGAAAGAAACGCTACATAATATCCAACTTACCTTTCTATTAATTGAAAATACAAAGAAGAAGAAAAATGAGGGGGGGGCACGTGCCCCCTCTGGCCCTACATGGATTCGCCCCTATCTAAGAGGGAAGAGAAGGTGTTCATGAGCTATGGATGAGATTCCTTCTTTAAAGCTAAGGTGTAAGATCGATCTTTGGTAGCTTCTGTGATTTGGAAATTGGTTCTTGTCCTGATGGAGAAGTTTTTCCATTCTCTGGTGAAGGTGGGGGTTGGGGGTTCGGGGTTCGGGGCGATTCCGCTCCATACAGGCAAGTTAGGTGGAGAGGCACGGATGGGGTTTGGTTTGGGTTGGTGGTGGACAGAGGGAGAGAGAGAGGGAGGCCATCTTGTCTGCTCCTGGTACCGAGCCTTGTTCGAGTGGATTTTTCAACGAAAAACTATAATTACAAAAATCATTATAGCGGGAGCACCAAGATGAAGAATCAAACTTATGTCAATACTCTTGCAGCAAATAAGCAGAAAAATAACAAATACTGACTATCTTCCCCATCTCTTTTAAACATCACGCACCACGAAGGAGACAAAGACCAATTTGGCATTCTTTATTGCGATCTGTTATAAGTGTTCAGTTTCTCCAAAGCCAAAATCCATAAAAAAAAAAAAAAAAATTGCTTTTACCTTCTTATGGATTAGGGAATTTAAAGGGGCTGCTGATAACTTCAGAGGTACTACTTAACTTGCTGACCATGGACTTCTCAAGGATCCATTTTTTGTTGTCTTCTCTATCATTGAGGGTTAAATCCGTGCGCAAGTGAAGGAGGGAATTGCACTCCTTGATCTCTGGCTCAGTAAAATTCCTTCTAAATTGAGATCCCAACAAGCAAAAGAGACCGACCAGCATTGGAAGATGAGAAATCTTTTGAATTTGCCACCATATAAAGCCTAGGGAAGACCGATTTGAGCAAAGTATTTAGAAGCCTTTAGCCTTACAAAGAAGGACCTTGTTCCGTCTTCAAATTACAAGTTTGTACAATTTATAGGCTCTTTTGTAGCATTTTGTAATTTGAATACATGGCCCCTTGTATCTGTTATTGGATTTCAGTAGAGTAATCCAGTCCTTAAGAATTTCTACAAGTTTTTTTTTTTAAAACAAGAAACAAACTATACATTGATTAATGAAAAGAACAAAATGTTCAATGATACAAACTCCATGAGGAGTAAAGAAAAAAAAAAAAATATATATATATATATATATATAATACAAATACAGAGAAATCTATGAAGTGTGAATAAATGCATCCCAAGTAATACAAAGATCACAAGGATAATAAGACTCGAGCTATTAATCGATGAACTTTTCCTGCTGTACAGAAGGAGAAAACACAAATTTAAACCTCCAAATATCCTTCTCTACAGCAATATGATCTTATATGTATTCACTCGCATTAAAGAACTCCTTTTGAACGTGTAAAAATATAAAAGATAAAATTAATGGACAATTATAACAATTTATGGAAGGAATGAAGAACCATAACTCATGAAACACCACAAAACTGCATGAAAATGAACGTCTAAAAGAAGACTCACAGCTTTCTCGGGAGGGACTGGCAAGCAATCAAAAATTCCCATTTCGAGCCTTTACCTCAAAAAGAGCAAGCAGGTAATTGTTAAATCGCAACTCAAGTCATTCAACTGATTCTTGAGACCAAGCTGAAAGGGCAAAACAACCTAAGACAACAACAAACTAAAGCAAAACAACACGGTATTCACTAATAACATTCCTAAAATGAATTAGGCAAATGCATGTCATCCTTCTCCTCTCTTCCTTGAGAAGCATATGCACGCTACAGGAAATAAACAATATGCAGCAGGAAAACAATAAAACCCTTTCTTATTTTGAGAAACAAAAACAAAATTCACTTATAAATTTAAAATTACAAAGGGTAAAACCCCGAACCATTTAAGGAAGCTACCAAGATTAAATACTCCTTAGCATAAGCATTTTTTGTAATGGGTTCAAACTTGTGGATAAAATCCCACAATTTTTTTGACAGCCAAATGCTGTAGGGGTCGGGAACGTGATAGACAAAGGCCACTGAAGATATCAACAAACAATTACACTCGATAAATGTCACAAATTCCAAGTTACAGCAGACTACAGTAGACGACGACAACCAGGGACTGGGAGCAGGATGAGACCTATATTACACGCATTACAGCGAGCTAAGAACATACACGAATACAAACAGATTGCAGCAACTAAAACCTTGACATGAAAGTACACCCAGCAACCAAAAACCAGACCCACGTCATGAATTCTCGTACATCATCATTCTTACACCGATAAAATGATAAATCACCAGGAACCATCAAATCGACCAGCAACCTCAGCCATTAAACATAACTTAATTCGAACAACCTTTAGAGAAATCAAGAGAACAAACCTTAATCAAGAGACATTGACTGTGGTGGAAGACTGAAGAAATGAGATCACGAGGGACAGAGAGACCGAGAGACCGAGAGAGATAATTCAACCAGATGAAATTTGGAAACCGACAGCCTTAATAGACCCAATAGAGGTAACAATTGACACTGCACAGCCCAATGAAGAAAGAGAGCGAGAGATTACAGATTGAGTGGCACCGAGTTCTGATGGGTTGATTCTCCGACCGACGACGGAGATTAGCTGAATCTCAGAGCTCAAACGGAATGCTGGTGAGAGAGAGGAGAAGTTGAATTAGTGCTCTGGTTTTGCTCTGAACATGGGAAATGGTGATGACGAAGGAAATTGAGTCGATCTGCGAGATCCTAAAGCCCCAAACAGTGAACAGAAGAAAATTTCAAGCGCGTGGCGATTACGAACGAAGGGAAGCGGGAAGAATTAGTTGGTGCCTGTACCTATATCTATATCTATATATTGTTTTTTTATTTTTTTTTAGGGAAAAAATCAATTTATACCCCTAAAGTTTGAGAGTTGTATCAATTAAAACCCTAAACTAACAATTGTATCAATTTAAACCCTAAACTATCATAAGTGTATCAATTTACACCTTCTGTTAGATTTTATTTGAAAAAAATAATTTAAACGGGTGGAGATTTATGATTTTAATTAACAATTAAACCCATAAACTTTCATAAATGAATCAATTATATGAAAGTTTAAGAATTTAATTAATAAATTACAAGTCTCCACACATGTAAAAGCTTACATTTTTATACTAGAGGGTGTAAATTGATACACTTATGAAAGTTCAGGGTTTAAATTGATACAATTGTTAGTTTAGGGTTTTAATTGATACAATCCTCAAAGTTTAGGGGTGTAAACTGATTTTTTCCCTTTTTTTTAAAGATAAATTAGAGGTACTAAAAAAGTATAATAATAACATTGTGTTTTTTTTATACAACATGTAGAAATCCAACCTAAGATTTTGGTCACCATCATCTCAATTGAGTTATATGCAAAATTTGTGGAAATTCAACCTAAGACTTTGGTCACCATCATGTAGTTATATACAAAATTTGTGGTTGGAATGTTATTAGGAAATCGAAATAAAATAAATGGTGAGGTATTTTTCGAGCAGATTTTATTATATTTTTTTTAATTAAATTTAGGTGTTACTACACCTATTTTTTTACAGTCCAACCACGTGATACAATTTAGATTTTGAAACAACTCATCGTGTATGTTGGAATAACTCGAGTTACTGTCTTTATCAACACCTCTTTTCTCGAGCAAAAAAACAACATTTGCTTCTAGTCTTGAAGGGTCTTCCAAACTTTGCCCTTCAAATAACCGAATGCTTGGCAACGATTCTTGGCCACTTGGGAGGGAAGCCTCAGATACCGCCCAAACGTGGATGTATGGGTGACTCCAAGCTCAGCTTGGATAAAATCAATCATCTACTGGTGTTATTGCTTGCCATGAAGACCGACTTGTCAAAATTAATTGTCTAGCCTATTGTTTTTTTGTATGTGTGAAAAATGTCTTTGATAGTTTGACAATCCTTCATCGTGGCCTTGAAGAAGACCAGTCTGTCATCTAAAAAAAACAAGTGGAAAATATAAGGACAATGATGATTAATTGTCAAACCTGGAAATACACGGTGTTGTTCTTTTTGATTTAACAAGACCGACAGGAAAAATAAATTAAATTATACAAAGTATAATTCATAAATCTATACATTGAAAGTATAAATTCATAAATCTTATAAATGTATAGACTTCTTTATACTGAATAATATAATATTAGAGAAAAATATTGTAATATGATAAAATGTGGTGACAAATTTTAATTTTTTTTTTTTTACAACATGTTGGGGTGGAGATTGAACCTAAGACCTTAGGATCTACCGGCCGTATTAGCACAAATTTTAATTAATATAATTATTAGTCTCAAATTTTAATAGATTAACTTAAAGTTTATTATAAAAAATAAAAAAACATAAAATAGACGAGGGTGTTTTTGTAAAGTTGGTTTATGGTAAGTCCCCGATTACCCATCATCGGATGATAACGGAAACCCTTGTTTTTCTCTCCTCCGACCACCGTTTCTCAGTTCTTCGGAGTCTTGATCGCCGGAAAATAATGGATCCATCGGACCAGAGTTCCGAACTATTCGCTTCATTCCCGCCGATTCCATTCACTCTCTTTCTGCCGGAAGAGAATTTCAGCCTCAACATTAACCCTAATTCCGACACAACAACCACCAACATGAGCATCACTCCAAGTCAAATTTTCCCATTCCCAGTTCCCAAGAAGCGGAGAAGAGGCAGACCTCAGCGAAGTCTCACATCGTTCAATTTCCCTCCCAATTTCACTGGCAACAATGGCGTCGTCTCTTCCTCTTCTTCCGCTTCACTTCCGGCAGCCAGAAATAGCGTTGAAAGTTCTAACGCCAATGTCCCAGATGTGGCTGATGAGATCATCGTGATTAATAAAGAATCCACTACCGAAGCCTTGCTTGCGCTTACGGCTGGGTTTCCTGCTGATCACTTAACGGAGGATGAAATCGATGCTCGGGTGGTTTCTGTTATCGGAGGTATTGAACAGGTGAACTATATTATCATTCGGAATCACATTATTGCGAAATGGCGTGAAAATGTGTCGAATTGGGTAACTAAGGAGATGTTTATTGATTCTATACCTGAACATTGTCATGCTTTACTAGACACTGCTTATAATTATTTGCTTTCACATGGGTTTATTAATTTTGGGGTTGCCCCTGCAATCAAAGAAAAGATTCCTGGTGAACCATCTAAGCCCAGCGTGATTGTGGTCGGCGCGGGACTGGCAGGTCTTGCTGCTGCTAGGCAATTGATGCATTTTGGATTTAAAGTGACTGTTTTGGAGGGCAGGAAGCGAGCCGGCGGGCGGGTGTATACTAAGAAGATGGAGGGAGGAAATAGGGTATGTGCAGCTGCAGATTTAGGTGGGAGTGTTTTGACGGGTACGCTGGGAAACCCACTTGGGATTATGGCCAGACAATTAGGCCATTCTCTTCATAAGGTGAGAGATAAGTGTCCACTTTATAGTCTGGACGGGAAGCCTGTGGATCCTGTTATGGACTTGAAGGTGGAGACTGCATTCAACCATCTCCTGGATAAGGCGAGTATGCTCAGGCAGTCGATGGGCGAGGTCTCTGTTGATGTTTCTCTTGGTGCAGCACTGGAAACGTTCTGGCAGGCTCATGGGGATGCAATTAATAGTGAAGAGATGAACTTGTTCAATTGGCATCTTGCTAATTTAGAATATGCAAATGCAGGTTTGCTATCGAAGCTTTCGCTTGCATTCTGGGACCAAGACGATCCGTATGACATGGGAGGGGACCATTGCTTCTTGGCTGGCGGAAATGGAAGGTTGATTCAAGCATTGGCTGAAAATGTTTCAATTTTATATGAGAAAACAGTGCACACCATTAGATATAGTGGTCATGGTGTGCAGGTTACTGCTGGAAATCAGGTCTTTGAAGGTGATATGGCTTTGTGTACTGTACCTCTTGGAGTTTTGAAGAGTGGTTCTATTAAGTTTATCCCAGAATTGCCTCAGAGAAAGCTTGATGGAATAAAGAGATTGGGTTTTGGACTGTTGAATAAGGTTGCAATGCTTTTTCCTCGTGTGTTTTGGGAAATGGATCTCGATACCTTTGGGCACCTGTCTGATGATCCAAGTCGTCGAGGAGAGTTCTTTCTATTTTACAATTATGCAACTGTTGCTGGTGGTCCTCTGTTGATAGCCTTGGTTGCAGGTGAAGCTGCACATAAGTTTGAGAGCATGCCCCCAACAGATGCGGTGACCCGGGTTATTGAAATTCTTAAGGGTAATAATTTTATGCTCATGCCATTTTTTCTTTAGAAAATCTCTGAACTTGAACTTTCCCCAACAAAGTTAGTTGTCTACCATTTCTTACTTGAGAATGTTGTTAGCCAGTACGTGGTTACATTTTAGATTTCTTACAACAAGGGGCAAGATCCAAAAGGATAGACTTTTGAGTTTTGAGTTAGGAAAAATACAGCTAGACTTTTTTAGCGCCCTTGGAAGTTTGGATCGGAACTGTCTTTGAAATTCAAGATTGAAATTATTGTCCTATCACCAAGCCTTCTAATTTGTTTTTCATTCTTTCCTTTTCATGGGAAGTATTTTTTTTTTGTTTGAAGAATGCCTCAGATGAAAGATTTTAGCGGTAAAGGAAGGAACTTTTTAGAAGAAATTTGGATATCTCAATACATCACTTTTAGAAATGTCAGATTAGGAGAACCCTAACTTTCTGTCCTTTTAAAGTTTTAATGTTTAATGATAAATGTTACGTGGTTTTCTCTTTGTGGGTTTGGTTCTTTTTTTGGATACCCTTATATTCTTTCATTTTTTTTTTCAATGGAAGCTCGGTTCTTTATCAAATAAAATAAAATGTTATGTGGTTTGAGTGGTTTTTTTATTTTTTATTTTTTTTATTTTTTTATGAGATATTGTTAATTAAGTTGTTAGTTGTCTTCTTTTTGTATTCTACCGAAATGTTTTTAATATGTATCTTTGAAATGATTGCTCTAGTTGATTTTTGGCGTTAAAAGATTCTTAGCATAAAGAGATGCAGGTATCTATGAACCCCAAGGAATTGATGTCCCAGAGCCTATTCAAACAGTCTGTACTAGATGGGCTAGCGATCCATTTAGTCTGGGCTCTTACTCAAATGTTGCAGTGGGGGCATCAGGTGATGACTATGACATTCTAGCAGAAAATGTGGGAGATGGAAGACTCTTCTTTGCTGGTGAGGCTACTACAAGACGATATCCAGCAACTATGCATGGAGCTTTTCTCAGTGGACTAAGAGAAGCAGCCAATATGGCCAACTATGCCAATGCTCGGGCTTTGAGACTGAAGATAGATAGAGGCCCTTCCAAAAATGCACACTCTTGTGCCTGTCTTCTTGCAGATCTATTTCGAGAGCCGGATTTAGAATTTGGAAGCTTCTCTGTCATTTTTGGCCGAAAGAATGCCGACCCTAAGTCAACAGCCATTCTAAGGGTGACATTTAATGATCCACAGAAGAAGAACCATGAAGGTTCAAGCTCAGATCAACAGCACACAAATAAGTTGCTTTTCCAACAACTTCAATCACACTTTAATCAGCAGCAACAGCTTCATGTGTATACTCTGTTGTCGAGGCATCAGGCGCTCGAACTCAGGGAAGTGCGAGGGGGTGATGAAATGAGGTTGAATTACCTTTGTGAGAAGCTAGGAGTGAGACTGGTGGGGAGAAAAGGTCTGGGTCCTAATGCTGATTCTGCAATTGCGTCCATTAAAGCTGAGAGGGGGAATAAGAAACCTTCCTCAACTTATTTAGCTCTTAAATCAGGTGAGCATGATCTACATCTACTTTTCCCCCATTTCAGTCAAATTTATTATAGATCATAAAACATATTTGAACTTTTACTTGGTTTTCAAAAGGGACGTCAAAGATAAAAACCAGCACTTTGAAGCGAAATGCAGTCAGGTACATTTAAATGTCTTAACATCTTTTATCACTGTTCCTTTGACCATTGATTTTCCAATATCGTCAATCTTGTTTCACTTCTTTAGGAGGGCCAAAATAGTGAGAAACAGTAGTAAAGTAACAGCTGCTCCTGTTTCAAACGCATCAAATGATCGAGCATTGGAGAACATTAAACCGATGGATCAAGATTCATCTGCAGCCCTTCGTTCAGGTAAATACTCTAATTCACTTAATTTTAGGATGGATGTTGACGGGCGTACATTTCAATTTTTTTTTAGAATGGACTTTCCATTGTGGTTAAATGGAGCCTTGGATGAATAATCAACTATCTCCCCTAAAAATAGAAATAAAAAACCTTGCACACTATTGAATTGTGTGGTTATGTTGAATAAACTCGTCTTCCAACCCTTTTCACTTTTACTTATTTAACTATTTCGCGGCTTCATCATAAAAGAAAAGGCATATGTTTTTATTTCTTCCCCTTTTTTTTGCAATGGTTGAAGATTGATTTAAGATTGGTTTTTTCTTCCTTTATTCTCTTGTCCAAAATTCATGTCATGATCCAACCTTCCCCTGATCGAATTTCTGATGCCTCTCACAGATCAAAACCAACATGACATACTGAAGCAATGAGTAGATTTCTCCTCATACCCTCCACACAATTGACCATCCAAGAAGCAACTTTTTTGTTCCAGCCAAACAACCAAACCATCAAAACATAAATCCCAATGGAGCTGGCTGAGCTGCAGATAGACATGGTCTCGTTCTACCCGTAGCCTACCTGGAATTCAAATGTCAAAGGCTTACAATAAAACAGCTGGAACGATTCCCTAACCAAGTCGCTTGATAAAACTGAAATCGCTGACCTGGAAATTGTATTGCCCACTAACCATGACTTGTATTGTGTAGATGCTTAGCTTGTTTTGCTGAGAAAAGGCTTCAGCACCTGGTTCAGCTTTATGGTGAGAGTTCACAATGGAATCAGCACCTTCTGAGCGGAACTTCGTTACTTTCAGTTCCCTGCATGCTTCTAAGCACAACCAATATGAACATTCATGTGATGTTGGGTGGCAAAGGTTTTGAATTACATACCTCAAGTTGATTATATTAATTAGAGCAACATTATCCTATTCTCTGTGAATATTACCGAAGCCTAAAGGGAACGAGTGGTTACTGGTTGCCAGAAAAGTCCGGCGGCACAGAATGAAATAGTCTAACAACCTTACTTGAACAGGATCTGTTTTATAAGTTGTACAATTGCGTCTTTAAAATGACATAGGCATCCTTAGAATATGAGGTATCTTTGCCTCTACGTTTCCTTAGTGGATCGTCCATTGGTTACTTTTGTTCGAGGTGTAAGTTGATTGACAAAATGCTATAACGTAAAGAAGTCGAGTACAATTGCTAGTTTTAGTTGTATTGTAGACCGAGATTGAAATATAATTGCTTTATCATTTTTTATTGCTTATTTTGTAGTGATCTTGTTTTATTCCAATCTTTTTCAGTACAAAAATCAATATCCTTGTTCATTTTAAACAATTATTGGTTTATTACCAATTTGAGTATAATTCAAATAGGTATCCCTTATAAGCGAGTAGTAGGTTTGAAACTTTTGGTTTGGTTGTGGTGTAAATGTAATATCCTTAAAATTTTCAATTTAATATCCCATATATATCAAATGAATTCTTAATCTGAGCTATAATTTTTTAAAATTTTCAAAATTGCCTTTAAATCATTAAGTTTTTGGACAATATCTTTTTAAAATTTGATTAATAAATAGTTGGTGCATCATTAATTTATTATTTTATATGTTTAAACATATGGACATGCCACTTTGAATAAATACTTGCAACATTTTAGTTGGTGAGGCTAGATTTAACTTCCAAACAAGTTGGATTTTATTTGTCTAAGTAGGTTCCAAGTAAATTATTGACACTATTGTAATAAGAGAATTTTTAACACAGTAAAATTAAAAAAATTACAAGATTAAAGACCAAATTTAGAATCTCTTTAGAGAAAAGATGAGTCCCTTTAGTACAAACTTATACTTTCTATGTATAATTGTATTCAAAACCTTTTATCATTTTTCATATATTTGCTGGAAAAAAATGAATATACGATTCCCCAATAAATATTTATTCCAATAACATCATGTTACAAAGCTATAGAAATACAACTTTTCACTAGTGCAATTCATGGATTGGCATCCCTAGAAGTTAAGGGTCGGGCAAAATGATGGAAGAAAAGTACGTGTGTTTGGTGTGGTTTTTATTTGATAATTTTTTACAGTTAAATAACGCATTATGGAAGGCATTAACACTATTCAAAATCAATGTCAATGGCCTTTCCCTGCGCTCAAATCTCTTACATCATTCAAGCCACCAGACTCTCCCAACCACTCCTCCAATTGTGCTTCTTTATCAGCCCTGAAATCATCGAAGTTATCGGACAACGAAAGTAAGTCGGTATCTAAACTGACATCAACCTGGTCGTCTCGTTGCAACTCATCATTAACTTGACTAGACAGAGGCAACTCCTCAGTGTCCATATCTGGCTGTGATGAACTAGAGCTAGCAGATGCAACTGGTGGTTGGTTAGGTTGTAGCTGCAGCTTATCGAATTCAACTTGTGCAAGATCTTCTTTGATGTCAAGCTGTGGCCACTTAAAGTTGCTCGCCTTTTCTCGAGCTGACTTGAATACCGTTGAAATATAGCCACCGCTGTCTTCGTCGTGTGGGGCAACGGTTGCGCTTCGCCCCCAAGTGGCCGATCTCCAAGTGCTTATTCTCCCTGGCTGCTGCACACCAGAAGTATTACGGATCAAGCCCCTTTTTGGTTGTTTGGTTGACATTATAGCAAGAGATTTCTTTATGTCTCTGATCATCTCATCAGCAATAGGAAAACCACATTCTTTCATCGACCTCAACATGGTGATCGAATCCTCGGAATCTTCAGTGTGCAAAGTTGTTTCATGAGACTTGTCCACCACACTATTCTTCAGGTTCATAACATTGGGAACAGCATTTTTTGTATGCTGTTGAATGTAGAAAAGCCCAGTAGAAGGTTCATTTGCTATATACTTGATCATCTCTGCTGAGCTTTCAGCTATCTCCACAAAGCCATCAACTGTGGAGAATCCATACATCTTTTCAAAGGTGAATGGCAGTTCATCACTGGGTTTATGAAACATAACAGATGTAATTGCTAATCGAAATGAAGGGTAAAAAATGGAAGACAGACAATAAATTGTTGAATAACTAAAATACTACTTGTTCAGCGAAGTTAACAACACAAATTAACAAAGATGAGATGCCACACCAACACTCGGGAATAAAATTAAATTAAAAATAGATTAAAGAAGCAACAAAATAAAAAAAATAAAAATTAGTAAGTCTAAAATTTATAGCAAATGGCAACCTTCTTATCTCCTCCATGTCGTCCATATTTTCCAGTCCTGCTTACTTTTGGCATTGGCAGGGGTCTACAACCAATAACTAAGTTCATATTAAAAAACAGCAAATCAAAATTCCATTTTGCAGTGCAGATCTCAAATAGAACGTACCAAAATACATGTTTTAAAATAAATGCTAACTCTGTATGGTGCAGTTGCAAAATGAAATCAAAACATAATCCCAGACGCATATCTCGTGACAATGATTTACTAGCGAATTAAGCATGGACAAGGGAGTATCTAATCATAAAGGATCGACAAATAGTTTTACACCTCACTTTCTTCTGATTTCTAGAAGCAAAGAAAATGAATCCACATCACCTCAACTTCTTTACTCAATACCATTTTTAAAATTTCATGCGATGGTATAAAGATATACGTGAATCTCATTGTGGGTAATGTCCAACTATGGGTCATATCTGATACTTAGTAATTGTGTCTTTCATTTTTCTATATTAAGTCCCTGAGACTTCAGCTGTGATGATTCCCATACATACACAATGATCCCAAAGAAGTACAAGTAATCTCCTTAATTGTGGTTGATACACACATTACAGACGTGATTGGCCAACATAGAATTTACCACATAACTCAGCTAAATTGTGATGCTAATATTAAGAACCTACAAGATATACTTAGCAAAGGGAATGCATATGCATCTTTAAAATGCCACAGTATAACAATTGTCGTGGGAACTTTGACTTCCAATTACATTGTCCAAAAGTATGAGCCGTTACCATCAAAACTCGGGGGGTGCTCGATGCTTGTAATATTATCCAAAACCATGGACTGTGCCAGACCCAACTATAAGCTACTGAGTCCTTCCATGAGCGCTAGGGACATAAACTAAGACCAACAGGCCAGACTGAACTGCTTCAAACTTGGGATAGGTTTAACTGGTTTTTATTGGTTTTTTGAGACAGTTGAAAGGATTTTAATGAAAACAGCAGTCTTTGAGTTTGTTTTAAATTTTGCTGAACTGAAATATCAGCTCAGCATCAGAATTTGAAAAAAGGGGACAAAAAACAAACTCAACCTACCCACAGCAGCTTGCACCCCCTGAGTTCCCAACAAGAGGTTGTTAGTCGTGTCTTTAACGCAGCCCCATACTATGGTCACACGTCAATGATTTGTTACAGCTTGATTTGAGAGTTTATACATTTGGATGAAAGGATCCAGCAAGAATTGACTTGAAAAGCCTAAGGGATATTATGCCTCGCAAGAAGTAGATAAAACTATGAAAAAGTGAGCCATTGTTCATCAGCTCTTCACTGCAACACAAAATTGATTTCTTATTCATTTGTTTTCAATAAGAGCTCAATGAATAAGTTATGGCTTTTCTTATTGATTATGATAGTGATTTTTTTTATTTTTTTTTCATTTTTTTTTATTATATATCCTTGAGTGTCCGGGCCAGCTTACGCGCACCTCGACTAATCTCACCGGACAGGTCTGACCCTACAACATTTGATTGCCAAGGAAACCCGTAGGAAATTACTTCCTAGATGACGGTCACCAAGAATTGAACCCATTCACTCTAGGAGGGCATTAATAGTCTCAAGGCCCTTCATGACCACGAGGCCAACCCTTATGGTTGATAGTGATTCTTTTCTTATGAGAAAATTGTTATATCTTACAATCATCGAGACAAACTATGTGCTTGTTTGGAATGACTTTATAAGTGCTTTTTTTAAGCATTTAGAAAGTCATTCCCAACAGACTCTATATTGCTTAAGCTTGTTGAGGATCCATGACTATAGTGGAACATAGGTGAAGTTATCCGAGGCTGAAGCTAAACTTACACCCCACAACATGTCAAGCCTCGAAAGATAAAGGGAGCTTCCTAAGAAACTAACATTACAAAGATCCTCATTCTGATCCTTGCAGGTTTGGAATGGAATTGAAGTGGTGCTTCTGTCAAAACAATCCTTAAGATCATAATTTAAAAATAACCCTATAATACGATCCTAGAAGATTGGAATTGTTTTCACGAGGAGAGTAGACAATTTCATCTGCCCTGTCTATACGTACAGTTTATCAACAAGATTTTCGTTGAACGTCCGTGGCCCATGAAAGAGATACAAATTTGATTCAATCTAACCATGAAATCGTGTACAATTCACAGATACCAGAAGATTAAAAATCTACCCTTTTGGCTACTAATGCTAGAACGTTTATATCTAAGCTTAAACACCTCAAACGTTCAGATCCAACGCCAACACTAATTTCTTCCATGATATGTATCATTCACCTCAAATATAAATAACGAAGAATAATAATAGTCACTCCTTGCCAACACCCAGCTGAAATATTACATTAAAAAAAAAAAAAATCCAAAAACAGCATCTCCATTCTTCATCTAATGATTCAGATCATAATTACGATGGATGAATTCGCGAAAAGAAAGGTTATAACTTACAGGAAACCCTAGAAGACCAAAGCGCTTATTATAGCTTATCCAGGGCTTCTTGAGGGCCGTAGAGGAAGATAAAAGCTCTGAAATTTGTCTTCTTCTTCAAGCTTTATCGGAAGAGTTGTGTGGAGTGAGCCGATGATGGGTATGTAGAGACAAATTCGAATTTCTTTTCGTCAGCAGAGCTCTGGCTCTGGCATTGAATTTGGTGGGGGCTTGGAGTAGTACGTAGCCTATTCCTCCTCTTGCCGTGCTTTCTAGTTTCTTCTGCTTTAATATTCTCTTTTTTGTTATTTAGTTTTTAAAGGGATTTCGTTTGCTTTTTTCTTTCGGAAGAGTGATGGGAATTTAAAGGTTAAATACTATCCTTTCAACTACTTTGATTTTTTTTTTTTTTTTTTTTTTTTTTTTTTTTTTTTTTTTTACTAAAACTACTTTGATTTCAATTTTCTCTTAAAAAAAAAAAAAGGGGGAAATTTTATCTTCAAAAGGAAAAGAAAAAAACTTTGATTTCAATTAGAGTAAAGTTTAGTTGAGGCTGTCACGTGGCAGATTTTGATTGACCAAATATTATGTTATTATTTTTAATTAAAAAATTATATTTAATGTGTGACTTTAATTTTTTTTTTTCCTATTCTTCATGGCTTTTAATTTTCCATTTTGTCCTTTTCAATCCTCTCCAATATCTCTTTTTTATTAATGATTTGAAATTTTTCACTAAGATTTAAAAATAGCTGGATAAAAAAATCTTGCGACAATTTTTAATAATAATAATAATATCTAAAACTTTACCATTGTCCAACATCCTAGGACATTTTTTAATAAAATTCCTCTTTCCTTTTCTATCTAATTTCTTTGTTCATTTCAAGTTTTCAACTCAATTTCACTTCATTTAACATAAAATAAATAATTAACTATTACCTTTCTAAAATTCTCCAATAAAATTCTTCTTTTCTCTTTCCTCTTCTATCTAATTTCTTTGTTCATTTCAAGTTTTCAACTAAATTTCACTTCATTTATCATAGAATAAATAATTAACTATTACTCTTTCAATTATGCAATTTGACCTCGTGGTCGTTAACACATACATATGCCCGCTTAGCCATGCTCGCTTTGGCAATGAGTTTACATTTGTGACTAGTGAATAGGGAAGGAAAAAATTGTTATCTACATATCTAAAAAATGAAGACAAAAAAAAAATTAGGTTTAAAAAAAAAACAAAAACAAATCATATACATTAAATTTATTCTTGTTCAACCCTAATTTCTTTTAAAACTTCATCAAATAAACAATATCAAACATTTTTAGAGTCATCGTGTGAATTAAATAATTTTATGCTTCAAACAATGAGTGAATTAAATAACTTAATTTAACCCAACTCAACCCAATGGATTGAACAACCGTGAGTTAACTATCAACTTTAAACTCAATCTTTTAAAATTTACGTATAAAAATGAGAAATCAGGCCATTTTGCAAAAAAAAACATTGTAAACACATGCTAAGAAAAATGTCATCTATCATTAAATTGACATTTTATTGATATATTTGATTTATATAAATCATTTAAAAATGTGAAATACAATATTTTCATTGTTAACACGATCAATCGAGCATAACTTAATTGACATAAAATTGTGTCTTCGATCCTGAGAGTTGATGTTCGAATCCCTTCCATCTTAAATTGTACTTAAAAAAAAAAACTAGTTAGGACATGTATCATGGACCACGAGTCAGAAGCTCAAATCCTTTCACCCTTGAATATTGTTGAGTGGTTATGATGTATATGTTTTTAGTCCATATGTTAGGTGCTAAGTTATATCCTTTATAAGCAAATATCTCTTTACAAGGAGTGTATAAATAACACCCACACTAATAAGTAATTGATTTGAAAATGAAATCCATAAATCTAATAAAATTAAATTTAGACAACTTTTTATTAACAAACTTAATTTAAATGTAGCTTAGTGGACAACAATTTTCATGATTATACTAAACAAACTATATATATATATAATTTTTTTTTTTATCACTCAGAGAAATTTAGTAACATTAATGCTTTGAAAAAAAAATAATAATAATAATAATAAAAAAAATAAAATTATTGTCAAACGGAGTATAACTTAATTGACAATAAAATTGTACCGTGACTAAAAAGTCATGAGTTTAAATCCCGCCTTAATTAAAATATTTAAAAAAAATAAATAAATCATTTTTATATATTTAGCGAAAAAATAGGCGGTTCACGTTGGATCTATATGAACCGCTTAGATTACCAAATTCGTCTTCGCCCGAGACTCTTGGTGAAAAAATGGCGCGAAAGGGGAAGAGAACCAATAACCCTAATAGCGACAGCGACGACGACGAAACCTTCTATTACCGATATCCCTCCGTCGCCTCTTCTGCCCCGCCGCCGTCGTCTTCCTCACAGTCGCACTCCTCATCGCAATCGCACGCACACTCTTCCACCAAGTCCAGCGGTGGCTCCGGAGGTTTGGTTCCTTCGAAATCTACTGTTTACGCTTCCAATTTCGACTTTTCACTCACCAATTCCGACCTCCATACTCTCTTCTCCACCTTCGGTAAGATCGCTCGTGTTACGGTGTTGAAAGATCGCCAGACTCGCAAGTCTCGCGGTGTTGCTTTCATCCAGTTTATTTCTCAGGACGACGCGGTCAAGGCCGCGAAACAGATGCACGGGAAGATTTTGAACGGCCGTGTTTTGAAGGTTGCTATAGCGACTGATAATGGCCGCGCCACTGAGTTTATAAAGAAGAGGGTTTACAAGGACAAGAGTAGATGCTACGAGTGCGGCGCTGTTGATGGACATTTGTCTTATGAGTGCCCTAACAATCAATTGGGGCCAAGGGAGCGACCAGAACCGAAGCGGGTGAGAAGGGGTGGAGTCGGTGCAAGGCACGAGGAGGATTTGGGATCAGATGTTGGAGAAGGGTTCGAGGATGACAATTGGGCCTCGGTGGTGGATGGAGATGCGGACCAGAGATTGCTAACTGGCGGTGAGAACGTTGTAGAGAAGAAAAAAGAGAAGAAAGTGAGTTATTTCAGTGACGAGAGTGATGAAGATGAGTAATTTCTAGTTGGTCTCTTTGGAAAGAGTTCGCGAAGGTATGTGGTTTTTACTATTGTATTGTTATTTTCTGCCGTTTCATTATATTTTGAACCTCTGATTCTGTTTGATTTTGGTGCATAATGTTTGGGATGCAGTATTAGATGAAATTAAGCTTACAGAATTTAAATTTACGCCTTGAAAATAATAAATAATAAATGATTTAGAGGGAGTTAATTCAATTCATGGTGCCCACCTACCTAGGATACCGAGTTTACATGGCAATCAAATAGGGCTAGACCGTTGTCCCGTGAAGTTAGTCTAGTGCACACAAAATGACTTGGACACTCACCGATATAAAAAAAAGAAAAGAGAGCAGGCTTCTGTGCGCGATAAGTATGAATGAGTTATAGGTAGTCTATATTTTGGTTCATGATAATGCCAGGAGTATTAAGGATAGAGTTACCGCTGGTAACTGTATGTCAATAGCAATAGAGTATAAGTTGCATATTAAATCTACTGAGCATGAGTGAATTTTGGGTATTTTTGTATATTTTTAAATTCTCATATCATGATCCCGGTGTTTAATGCCATCGGTTTTTGAAGGAAATGAATCGGGCTAGATTTTTTTTAAGGAGATGAATGGGAGTCAGTAGTTCGTCGGGCATAGGGGCAAAGCACCTGCAGATTTTTTTCTTCCAATTTGATTTCCCTTGTGCCAAGGCTTCTCCAAAGGATTCAGACTTGATTAATGGTCCATGCTACTTCGAACAATTATTATTATTCCTCTTGAGGAGAAACAAGAACTCTTCACTGTGATTAGATGAAAAATAAAGGTGGGGAAACCCAAGGGAATTGGCAAAAAAAATTAGTCCAATTGACATTAATAATGAGGGAAGTAATTACATAAGCCTATGTATGGAGTGGATACACATACACCAATTTGAACTGGAGTAACAAAACTAGATGTACTATGAAAGGAATTTAGAAGAAAAATCTCCAAAATTTTCTAGGTCTAGACTCTTATTGGACAACTTAGAGAGGGAAAACCTATCTATCTTCCTCATCAGATCTAAAAAGTTACTATGAAAATTTAAATCACAAATTGAGGCTTCACATTCTCTAATGATCTAAAATTCATCTTTGTGCAGAGCTTAATTATTGATGCTCATAATAAGCATATTTGGTCTATCGGTCCCCCAACTGTCTTTTCTTTTAATTATTTCTTCTTTCATCTCATTTTTTTCTTAGATAGCCGCTGTCTTCATCTTGAAACTTTGGCTTATGGTAGGTAGGAGATTAACACCTTTGAATTTCTTCGGAGGTCTTCTTCCTTTGCCTTTTACCCACAGTGTGCTTTTTAAAGAGTGTGATCATTTTTTTTGTTCGGTAAGAAACCGAGGTTTCATAGAGAAACATGAAAGAATACAGGGGCATACAAAAAACAAGCCCCCAACAAATTATAGAAAATGACTCCAACCTAACAATATCACACCAATACCATAATTACACAAATGTTTAGTGATCGAGGCCCACAAAGAGGCGCTAAACTTAACCGCCTCCCAAACCTCGTCACAAGAACGCTCCATGGCACGAAAAAATCTATTATTTCTCTCCAGCCAAACTCCCCACAAGATAGCAAAGAGATTAGCGTGCCACAAAATAAGCCTTTTCTCCCGAAAAGGCGAGCCCAAAAGCACCTATTCGATCAAAACAACACAATTATCATTCCAGATCCAACAAATATCAAAAGACCAACGAGCCCAAAGAGACTGAACAAACTGACAACCCCACAACAAATGATGAAGGTCCTCAGACTGACTTCTGCAAAGAATACAACACTGCGGGAATAAAACCAAAGAAGAGTGCCATGTAACACCATGCAAAAATTTTAACCTTCCAAATCAAGGAGAAAATAGTGGTAGGGGTGTGATCATTATTTAGTAGCATCCTTTTTGGTTCGAGCTTGGTATCATATAGATTTTTTTAGATGTTTGATATCTCTTTGGTTCTAAATCATAGGCGTCACTTGTTGATGGAAGAGTTTTCTAGGCTGTTACAACTGTATATATATATTCTCATATCCTTTCCCTTTGATTAAGGCCTAATTACTAACATTAGATTAATTAGGGTTTCCTTATGTAAATACATTGTATGGGTATTTATACCCACTGATTCTCATTGAAATAGATACACAAATATTCTCTCATTCTCTGATTATTACATGGTATCAGAGCATGAGAGAATATTTGTGTATCTATTTCAATGAGAATCAGTGGGTATAAATACTCATACAATGTATTTACATAAGGAAACCCTAATTAATCTAATGCTAGTAATTAGGCCTTAATCAAAGGGCTAATTAATCTAATGCTAGTAATCAGTGGGTATAAAGGCCTTAGCAGATGTTACTTTCTTCGAAAACACACCTTTTTCTCAGTCCATCCCACACGTGTATCCTGAGGAGGATGATGATTTGTTAATCTACACCATTAGGACCGTTGTACAACAGTCAGTTCCAACTCCTATGATTACCCGTCAGCCAATAACTCCATTTCCACATGTGTACACCCGTCGTCCAGTTATTGCACCAGACTCATGTCCAAACACTGTACAAGAAACTTCGTCGTCAGATCCAGCTTCAACCAGTGATCTCCCTATTGCTCTCCGCAAAGGGAAACGAACATGTACGTATCCTGTTACTTCTTTTATATCTTATACTAGTGTGTCTCCTTCTGTGTGTTCCTTTATTACATCGCTTGATTCCGTGTCTGTGCCTAAGTCTGTTCATGATGCTCTGTCTCACACTGGATGGCGTGATGCCATGATGGAGGAAATGCGAGCCTTAGAGGAAAATGGTACATGGAATTTAGTCGATTTACCAACCGGTAAGAAAGCTATTGGGTGCAAATGGGTCTTTGCTATCAAAGTTAACCCTGACGATTCTGTTGCTCGATTAAAAGCTCGTCTGGTGGCAAAAGGGTATGCTCAGGTCTATGGAATTGACTACTCTGACACATTCTCTCCTGTGGCTAAACTCACTTCCGTAAGATTGTTTATTTCTCTTGCTGCTACCCATGGTTGGCCCTTGCATCAGCTAGATATCAAGAATGCTTTTCTTCATGGGGATCTTCAGGAGGAAGTGTATATGGAGCAACCACCTGGTTTTGTTGCTCAAGGGGAGCATAATAAGGTTTGTTATTTGAGAAAATCGTTATATGGCTTGAAACAGAGCCCGCGTGCATGGTTTGGAAAATTCAGTCTAGCAGTTGAACAATTTGGCATGAAGAAAAGTAAATTTGATCATTCTGTCTTTCATCGAAAGTCTGCAGCTGGTATTACTCTGTTAGTTGTGTATGTGGATGACATTGTCATTACAGGTAATGATGTTGCTGGTATCGCATCTCTCAAAGCTTTCCTCCATAGTCAATTTCATACAAAGGACTTGGGAAGATTGAAATATTTTTTGGGTGTTGAAGTAACAAGAAGCAGTAAAGGTATTTACTTATCTCAAAGGAAATATGTGCTGGATTTATTGTCAGAAACAGGAAAGTTGGGGGCTAAGCCGTGTAGCACTCCGATGGTTCCTAATTCTCAGCACACTAAGGATGGTGAATTATTTGCAGAACCTGAAAGATACCGGAGATTGGTTGGGAAACTAAATTACCTAACGGTAACTCGCCCATACATTGCATACTCGGTTAGTATATTGAGTCAATATTTGTCCTCTCCTACTGTTGAGCATTGGAAAGCTGTTGAACAAATCTTGTGTTACCTAAAAGGTGCTCCTGGACGAGGAATTATGTATAGCAATAAAGGTCACAGTAAGATTGAATGTTTCTCGGATGCTGATTGGGCTGGGTCTAAGGAAGATCGAAGATCTACTACCGGTTATTGTGTCTTTGTTGGGGGAAATTTGGTCTCTTGGAAAAGCAAGAAACAAAATGTAGTGTCTCGATCGAGTGTTGAGTCAGATTATAGAGCAATGGCAAAATCTGTGTGTGAAATAGTATGGATCTACAATCTCCTCACTGAAGTGGGTTTGGAACTTTCAATGCCTGCTAAGTTGTGGTGTGACAACCAAGCAGCCCTTCACATTGCATCGAATCCTGTATTCCATGAACGAACTAAACACATCGAGATCGATTGTCACTTTGTTCGTGAAAAGCTGCAACAAGGATTGATCTCTACAGGATATGTGGGAACGAGAGAACAACTAGGTGATATTTTTACCAAGGCTCTAAATGGGTCTCGGGTTGACTATCTTTGTAACAAGTTGGGCATGATAAATATCTATGCTCCAACTTGAGGGGGAGTGTTACAGCTGTATATATATTCTCATATCCTTTCCCTTTGATTAAGGCCTAATTACTAGCATTAGATTAATTAGGGTTTCCTTATGTAAATACATTGTATGGGTATTTATACCCACTGATTCTCATTGAAATAGATACACAAATATTCTCTCATTCTCTGATTATTACATAGGCCTTCCCTCTTTTGTGAGAAAGGAAGGCTTCTCTGTCATTTCTTAGGAGCATTGGTTGGAGAGGAATAAAAGGGTTGGATGGAGTTTGAGAGGTCGCCTATGTTAGTGCTGGTGCATCCACTTGATTCTTGTTTATAACTTCTTTTATTATATCCGTTTCTCTTTTATCACCAACAATCGTGCATCTTATTCATGTCGATCGGGACTTCTTAGACGCACTCTTGAAAAGGAAGGGTTTTAGAATGAAAATGATGGATTTACTATTTGTAATCATCATGGAGTATTCGACCAAGAAAAATTAGTTTCAATTTTTCTCTCTCTTCCAGCCTTCCATATTGGAGCTGAAGTTGAAGTAGGCTTCTTAAGAAAACAGTGATGTTACGAAAGCTTTTGTGGTGGCCTTGACATAAGCCATTTTTTTCTTCTGCAACCTGCAGATTGATTGTTCAGAAGATTTCACTTCATATTAAGCTTAACAAGAATATGCCAGCTAGTATAAATATCCGGTGGAGGAAGTCAACCACATCACTAGGCCTTTCATTCGCTTCCTTCAGCAACTAATCTGCTAGGACAGGGAATGGTGGAGAAGACAGGAGATGAACTTAGTTGAAGCTATGCTTAGCATCACTGTTATTTACTGCCTTTCTTTATTTAATATTCCCTTTAAACAAGCTTTGGCTATGGCTATGGCTATGGATAAAATGTTTAGTCTTTCTCGAGGAAGGTCGTAGCAAGCGAGGGCCAGTCTTTTGATCAAATTTTAGAGCTATTTCTTTAATGATCTGGGTATTGGAAATATTCAGAAGAAAAATGTGGCTTTATTTTGTTAAAATGGCTATTGAAGTTTCCAATGGAGAACGTAGCAGCTTTTGGTATTTAATTATCGCTAGTTACTGCTTTTCTTGGATTGTTCATGTATGAAAGTAGAGTGGGTTATATAACCTTAAGGACAAACTAAAGCATGGTCTTTGATTATGGAGGAAATTTCCTCATCTTTTTTAAAGCTAAATGATTCCCGTAGATTACAAAATAGGGTTATTCTTGTGGCTTTGGGATGATTGATGTTTATCAAAAACTGTGTAAAAAACCTTACGGCGTACTTAGCGTTCAAGGCATCTATTTATTATTATTATTTTCTTGTTTTTTGTTTTTATGTACAATATTGTCCGTTAGAATTCTTGAATATCATTGCTTGAAGCTATAGAGAACATAGGAGATACAAACATGCAAGGACACCTATTTAATGATTTTCATGAAGTTCATTTGGAACATAATATAGAGCCTCCTATCAATATTCGCTTTGAAATTGTTGAGCCGATAGTTGAGATGGAGTTTAGTTCTATTCAGGATGCATATCAATTATGGAGGAAAAGTTGGTTTTACTGTAAGGAAAAAATGGAGACATTTCAAGATTAGTTTTTTGTTGCTCAAAAGAAGGGTTTCGAGAAAATCTCTCCTATACTCGATCGATAAGGATAAGATAGAATGTGAAGCTAATATAGCTTGCTCGGAAAGAATGGTAATACAAAGTTGTATCTTTTAATGAAAATCATAATCACAACCTTATTAGAACACCCATGGAGCATATTTTAAAAGTCAGTTGCTAATATAGCTTGCTTGGAAAGAATGGTAATACAAAGTTGTATCTTTTAATGAAAATCATAATCACAACCTTATTAGAACACCCATGGAGCATATTTTAAAAGTCAGCTGCAAAATTTTCAATGCTCAGAAGGCTATGTAGATAGATCAGAAATTTCAATTAAAGCAACCATGAAACTAATGAGTAGGGAAACTGGTGGTAGAGAACATTTGAGATTCTTGGATAAAGATTAGAACACCCGATGTTTGCATATGCGTCTGTCGATGCATCTTCGGATTCAACTTTAGCTGAGACTTTTGTTTCTCTAGTGGCAACTGCTTCTTCAGATGTCGAATCGGAAGAAGAATAATCTGATTCGGCATCTTCAAGAGTTGAAGTTGAACAGGCACACTCACTGAAGGAAGCCTTCCGACTCGGAAGAGGCCTATTCCGCTGGTTTGGATTGGGAAAGAGCGGGCACCGATCCTCTCTTTGAACCCTCGAAAGAGCGATTGTCGGGAATAGCAGGACAAAAACTCTCTTTTTCATATGTTGTGAAAACCGGACTCACCCATGGAGCATATTTTAAAAGTCAGCCGAAGAATTTTCAATGCTCAGAAGGCTATGTAGATGGGTTATTTAGGTAGGAGGGTTGTTTGGCAAACTAATTAGAAGAATGGGTTAAGTTTCAAACTATTTCGAAAAATATGGTAGTTTTTTTTGTCTTATTAGGAGTGCGCGGGTTCAACCCGCGCACCTATCATGCCACTGGACTGCACGTCTTGAAGACGCGCAACTATTACGGTCAACGTTTACGGATTTAAGTCTTTGAATGCGGGGTTGAACCCGCGCAACACCTCGACTCGCGTGCCCATTTTTAAAGGATTTTGTTTTGCGATAATAATTTTTTATAAAAATTTATTCCTATAGCGTATACCCTTATTTTTTTTTTCTTCTTCTGAAATGTAAGTTTGAAAGAAAAAAAAAATTATTAATTTTTTTTTAATACGCGGGTTGGACCTGCTTATACTTTTTTTTTTTTTTTTTTTTTTTTAACCAATCTCAAATGCAAGTTTGAAAGAAAAAATAAAGGTAAATTTATTATTTATTTCTTTTTAATTGAAAGTTTATTCTTTTAGTTTAGGGTTGGACCCGCGGATAGTTGTGCTTTAATAAGTTTCATTAGTGTCCTTTTTTTTAACCTGCCAAATGTCTCTTTTTTTCAATTTTACAAAGTAATCTAAATTATTGGTAGTTGTATTTGAGGATGAATATGGCTTATTGCACTCCAATTTTTGATTTTTCAAACAAAATCATCTCCTAATCTTGCATTTATGCTTTTCAATAGTTCTAATGTTGAAGACTGTGAGTGTTTTGTTGCGCTCGGACTCTGTCGCACTATGAGACGTTATCAACGAATTAAGTTATTTTTTAATGTAGCTCCAATCGAGCGATGTGGTTGTCTTAAAATAATACTATATAAAAGATAATTTTAATAAAAAAAAATAATAAGAAAAAATAATTTTAAAAATACAAAGTTTTTTTTAAATAAAAATTGAAATGTAAAGTTACAAATTTGAGAGTGGAAGATTGAAACTAACCTAAATAAAGGTAATTAAGTAAAATGTCTTAAGTGAACATATTTTTTTTCCTTTTTTGAATTATCACAAATATCGGGTGAGATGAATTTTCAAGCTTTTTTTATTATTATTATTTTATTTTTTATTTTATAAAAAATCCTACTTATTTTGTTTTACGTTAATTTATTTGAATTAGTAAAGATTAGTAATTAATAAAATAATTTCATAATTATAAATTACACAAATATCATTTCAATAAAATTCAAAATGTATTTTAAAAATTATCAAAAAAAATTTTAAACCCTTACCCATGACTAGAAGATCCCCTATGGCTCCTATCACGAGCATGACGTCCTATGTATTGTCCATGATCACCACGACCTCGCGTATTTGACGATTGACCTTTCTCCATAGTGATTATTCTCTGATCGTTGAATGAAGAGGTTGCACATGCCGGGTTAGCTGGAGGTGTTGAAGCTTTAGTTTCCACTTCATTCTCTTCGTCTTGAACATCTTCATCGAAACGTCGAATTCGATATACAGACGTTAGGTGTTTAAGACATTTTTGACTAGATATTGTCAAATTGGATAAATTACTCTGAAATAAATGTAAATAATTGAAATAACTAACTTTTTAATATATATATATATATATATATATATATATATATAAATTGAACTGAAAATAAAATGTGTTACCAAATAATTAAATGAAGCTTCTGTTTTTGTGTTAAATCGTCTGGTGATAGCAGCATACCAATCATTAAACCCATCTTCAACATCTCCATGTTCGTTGATACTTGTCCTATGAGTAATGTTATTTTCTCTATTATCCCAAATTGAAATTTCTTTAGCCCATTGAACAACCCAATTTAAGTGATGCTTTCCTCTCAAGTCATATGTGTACAATCGCATATTTGTATTCCAAAGAGGAAGAATTGGTTGAACCCACCCAAATTGGCGCATGAAGCGATCAGGAAAAATCCACTATGCTACATAAAAACATGAGTGGAGTTTTAATTGTCCATACCTCAGATACAATATAACGGTAATTTGTGGATTAAATGACTATAAGGCGCCCAAATAATCTGTAAAAAAAAATGAACATAAATCTCCAACATAACTATGTAAAGTTTATACCTAACGTTAATGTATCTAACATATATCTATATTGGATCAACACATGAGTTGGTGTTCCAGTGACACAAAAATCGTCATTCCACCTACAATTATCCAAAACTATTCAGACAATTCAAATGGAAAACATAAATTTTATTCAAAGAAAAAAAAATTACTTATCGTACTGCCAATGGTCTATCCCCTAAGTCATCCTAATATTGATGCAATCTTCGAGTTGCTAAAAAAGGAAACCGATCCCAGGCCCAAACTTGTAGGAGTAAAAGAGGGTCTGACACACTCTTTCCATTGATGACCGCACTCTTGCATAGTTGTCTATATAACCACGCAAGGCATCCTGCTCCCCAACTGTATCTCCCTGCCTCCCCAAGATCTACTAATAGTGACAGATACATCAAATGCACTTTGTTGCTGGACTTATCTGGAAATAACACACCTCCGATAAGTGTAAGGAAATGATGTATGCTCGAGCATACTGTTGGACAACTACTTCATCAGCATCCTCTGACATATTAACAAAATCATTGAATTGTTTTGTTAACCAAGTCATGCTAAGACGCCCCCCTGACAGAACATTATTGTTAGTAGTAACTCCTAATAAGTCATAACAGAGAGCATGTCAATCATGTTCTAGTGACCCCGTCAATGCTCTACCATTAACTGGTAGTCCAAACTGTACTGCTATATCTTAGAGAGTCATATGAAATGTGTGCGTCTCTTGTCTCCATCGTTCCACTAAAGCAGTAATCAAATGTCAGTCTAACTGAATAAAGTTCACACAGGATACACCATAAAATCCAGACGCTCGTAAATAAGGAATAATACGAGGGTCTAGTTGTCGTCCATTTCTCCTGAGAACTGCTTCTCGACGCCTACACGCCAATACATCAGCGTACTCATTATGCCAAACAGTCTCAAATCGATGAGTGAGTTGTAGGTGTAAGATTGATGGGTCATAAGGTCCTGTGGTAATGTTGTCTTTCATCTAACAAAATATTAGTAATTTAAGGTATATGTCGTCTTTAAAGTAAACATGCACAAAATATTAATAGTAAATATTATAAATTTAGTAAAAATGTAGTCTATATTAACATCCACAAAAAAATAGTAATAAACATTATGAATTTAAGAAATAAGTTGTCCTTACATTAAAAAAGATAAAAAGTACATACTGAATTTCTAATTATTATTATGGGTTAAGGGCTCGATAAGGACATTTTCGTCGATTGTGGCCTTTTTGTCTACAGATGCCACAGTGTATTCTCTCTATAGGTCCCCCAATCCATCTCATTTTCTCTTCGTGAAGTATATGGTCGACCAAAACCCATTTTCAATCTCTCATCGGGATAAATCTTGCAGAAGGTAGTGGTAAGCCAACAACTTTCATCGGGGATTGGTTCAAATTGTGGTGAATAACACGCATAATAAGTTGACATCTCGTAATAAGAATCTACGAGATCTAAGTAATCTATGCCAAAGATTGTACATGCCGCAATGGCGTGCGAACACGGAATCCCATAACTTTGTCACCGATTGCATCTGCATGTCTTCCGAGTTAAGTCCACACGATACTTATTTCCCCCCATCAAAGTCCTTGGATTAATTGAAGTTGAGACGTCGACTAATCCCGTTGCATGGTTATAGACATTAACCTCATGTTGATTGACATATTCTTCCCCGTCTCTAATCATGTCAACAACATACCTATGAAGTATATGAAATTTTTTAATGAATGACATACAACATATAGACATCAATATGCAGTAGTCTGAGTAATGAATTTCACCTTGTGAATCGTTGTTGGTTTTGAAGGGCAGCTTCTGCTTCGAGTCGATACTTTGCAAAATACTTGACGGCCTTATAAAACGTACATTGAAACAATGCAGTAATATGTAGCTTCCTCGCTCCTACAAAAATATTATTTATGCTTTCGGCCCCGTTCGTCGTTTTATTTCCATAACGATGACCATCATCGTGTGATAACGTCCATTGTTTTGGGTCCAAAGAACTAAAGAACCTCAAACAATTTTTGTTCGCCAATTTGAGTTCAGTCATGCGTTCATTAAACTGCGGAACTTCAAACTCTGAACATGCCCCAGTCACTAGGATCTTTAACGCTTCATCCTTGTACTTAGTATTAAAATTACTCGCAATATGACGTAAGCAGAAACTGTGATGCGCATCTGCCCAACCGTTATTGGGGTTACGTACAACAAATATGATGTCTTTGTGTCGATTTGAAATAAGACATAACTCAACCCTCTTGCACACCACTTTATGCCATACGTTGTACAGAAACCAACCCCACATATCACTGTTTTCCTTATCTACTATAGCAAATGCTATAGGGTAAACGTGAGTATTTGCATCTAGTGTACTCGCTATCAACAATGTCCCACTATACTTTCCATATAAGTGGGTTCCATCTATCAGAACAAAAGGTCTGCAATGTTTGAAGCCTTCAATAGTGGGTCCAAATGCCCAGAAAAACACGATCAAATACTTTTTCCATTGCGCTACCCTCTACATCAAGAGTGCGCATCACCACTTATGTTCCAGGATTAGTAACCTGTAAGATATTAAGCCATTTGGGAACCAAATTGTACGAGTCAAATCAGTCCCCATATGCGTATATCATCGTTTTTCTTCTCCCCTCCCATACTCTTGAATATTTAACATCATACCCATATTTCTTTGTAATTATCTTCTGTAATGTTTGCACTCTTACACACGGGTCACTCTTAACGACACTACATATCTCATGGGCAATCAGATTAGAGTCTAATTGAGTATAATCTTGACTCACTCTTGCATAAACACAAGAATGAGGGCCATTGTACCTGGTGATTTCAAATCTCCCATGTTTTTTAATAAGTTTAGCACGAAGGTGCCATGTACATCCAGCACCATATCTAACACACTTTACTTCCCAAAGATTCCTCTTAGACTCCATTACTTTGTAGTTTTGATGTCGATGAACAGAATATTCCTTCATCGCATTTTGTACGTCACTCTTCACTTTATAAATCATACCTTTAATGAAATAATCAGTTTCCTTCTTTCTTCACTCTAATAAATGAAGATGACATGCATTATATGCCTGATACGAGTATGAAGCAACGAAATAGGGAAACTGATTATTTCATTAAAGGTATGATTTATAAAGTGAAGAGTGACGTACAAAATGCGGTGAAGGAATATTCTGTTCGTCGACATCAAAACTACCAAGTAATGGAGTCTAAGAGGAATCTTTGGGAAGTAAAGTGTGTTAGATATGGTGCTGGATGTACATGACACCTTCGTGCTAAACTTATTAAAAAACATGGGAGATTTGAAATCACCAGGTACAATGGCCTCCATTCTTGTGTTTATGCAAGAGTAAGTCAAGATCATACTCAATTAGACTATAATCTGATTGTCCATGAGATATGTAGTGTCGTTAAGAGTGACCCGTGTGTAAGAGTGCAAACATTACAGAAGATAATTACAAAGAAATATGGGCATGATGTTAAATATTCAAGAGTATGGGAGGGGAGAAGAAAAACGATGATATACGCATATGGGGACTGGTTTGACTCGTACAATTTGGTTCCCAAATGGCTTAATATCTTACAGGTTACTAATCCTGGAACATAAGTGGTGATGCGCACTCTTGATGTAGAGGGTAGCGCAATGGAAAAAGTATTTGATCGTGTTTTCTGGGCATTTGGACCCGTTATTGAAGGCTTCAAACATTGCAGACTTTTTGTTCTGATAGATGGAACCCACTTATATGGAAAGTATAATGGGATATTGTTGATAGCGAGTACACTAGATGCAAATACTCACTACCTTATAACATTTGCTATAGTAGATAAGGAAAGTAGTGATACGTGGGGTTGGTTTCTGTACAACGTATGACATAAAGTGGTGTGCAAAAGGGCTGGGCTATGTCTTATTTCAAATCGACACAAAGACATCATATTTGTTGTACGTAACCCCAATAACGGTTGGGCAGATGCGCATCACAGGTTCTGCTTACGCCATATTGCGAGTAATTTTAATACTAAGTACAAGGATGAAGCGTTGAAGATCCTAGTGACTGAGGCATGTTCAGAGATTGAAGTTCCGCAGTTTAATGAACGCATGACTGAACTCGAATTGGCGAACAAAAATTGTTTGAGGTTCTTTGGACTCAAAACAATGGACGTTATCACACGATGGTCATCGTTATGGAAATAAAACGACGAACGGGGCCGAAAGCATAAATAATATTTTTGTAGGAGCGAGGAAGCTACCTATTACTGCATTGCTTCAATGTACGTTTTATAAGGCCGTCAAGTATTTTGCAAAGTACCGACTCGAAGCAGAAGCTGCCTTTCAAAACCAACAACGATTCACAAGGTGAAATTCATTACTCAGACTACTGCATATTGATGTCTATATGTTGTATGTCATCTATTAAAAAATTTCATATACTTAATAGGTATGTTGTTGATATGATTAGAGACGGGGAAGAATATGCCAATCAACATGAGGTTAATGTCTATAACCATGCAACGAGATTAGTCGACGTCTCAACTTCAATTAATCCAAGGACTTTGATGGGGAAATAAGTATCGTGTGGACTTAACTCAGAAGACATGCAGATGCAATATGTGACAAAGTTATGGGATTCCGTGTTCGCACGCCATTGCGACATGCAGTGTTTTAAAAAGCCCACTCAGGCGCGCGCCTTGGTGCGCCTAGGCTCAAGGCGCAGCCTCTGCGCCTCGCTTCAAAGAAGCGAGGCTCACTTAATAAAGCCCACTTGAGGCGCACGCCTCAGTGCCTGTGGGGTGCGCTTCAGCGCCTCGAGCCTGACTTTCCTACCTTTTTTAAAAAAAAACGTCCGATTTGAAGGAAGAAACACATGAATATTCATTGAATCTTGAATAAAAGTTCTATTTTCTTGAACTTTTCATCATCTTATTATTCATCTTACTATTTTTCTTTCATATATAAAAAATTATTTACACTTATCTATCGTGCGCCTCATAAAATAAAGCCCGCGCTTTTCTTTGCGCCTTGCGCTTAAGCCCGGGAAGGCTATTGCGCTTTATTGCGCCTTGAGCTTTTAAAAACACTGGCGACATGTACAACCCTTGACATAGATTACTTAGATCTCGTAGATTCTTATTATGCGTGTTATTCACCACAGTTTGAACCAATCCCCGATGAAAGTTGTTGGCCTACCACTACCTTCTGCAAGATTTATCCCGATGAGAGATTGAAAAGAGGTCTTGGTCGACCATGTACTTCACGAAGAGAAAATGAGTTGGATTGGGGGGACCTAGAGAGAGAATACACTGTGACATCTATAAACAAGAAGACCACAATCGACGAAAATGTCTTTATCGAGCCCCTAACCCATAATAATAATTAGAAATTCTGTATGTACTTTTTTATCTTTTTTAATGTAAGGACAACTTATTTCTTAAATTCATAATGTTTATTACTATTTTTTAGTGGATGTTAATATAGACTACATTTTTACTAAATTTATAATATTTACTATTAATATTTTGTGCATGTTTACTTTAAAGACGACATATACCTTAAATTACTAATATTTTGTTAGATGAAAGACAACATTACCACAGGACCTTATGACCCATCAATCTTACACCTACAACCCACTCATCGATCTGAGACTGTTTGACATGATGAGTACGCTGATGTATTGGCGTGTAGGCGTCGAGAAGCAGTTCTCATGAGAAATGGACGACAACCAGACCCTCGTATTATTCCTTATTTACGAGCGTCTGGATTTTATGGTGTATCCTGTGTGAACTTTATTCAGTTAGACTGACATTTGATTACTGCTTTCGTGGAACGATGGAGACAAGAGACGCACACATTTCATATGCCACATGGGGAGTGTACAATTACTCTCTAAGATATAGCAATACAGTTTGGACTACCAGTTAATGGTAGAGCATTGACGGGGTCACTAGAACATTATTGACATGCTCTCTGTTATGGCCTATTAGGAGTTACTACTAACAATAATGTTCTGTCAGGGGGGCGTCTTAGCATGACTTGGTTAACAAAACAATTCAATGATTTTGCTAATATGCCAGAGGATGCTGATGAAGTAGCTGTCCAACAGTATGCTCGAGCATACATCCTTACACTTATCGAAGGTGTGTTATTTCCAGATAAGTCCAGCAACAAAGTGCATTTGATGTATCTCTCACTGCTAGCAGATTTTGGGGAGGCAGAGAGATACAGTTGGGGAGCAGGATGCATTGCGGTGTTATATAGACAACTATGCAAGAGTGCGGTCATCGATGGAAAGAGTGTGTCAGGCCCTCTTTTACTCCTACAAGTTTGGGCCTGGGATCGGTTTCTTTTTTTGGCACCTTGAAGATTGCATCAATATGAGGATGACTTGAGGGATAGACATTGACAGTACGGTAAGTAATTTTTTTTTCTTTGAATAAAATTTATGTTTTGCATTTGAATTGTCTGAATAGTTTTGGGTAATTGTAGGTGGAATGACGATTTTTGTGTCACTAGAACACCAACTCATGTGTTGGTCCAATATAGATACATGTTAGATACATTAACGCCAGATCATGTATGATTAAGTTCAATTTTATAATAGTAAATATGTTTCACTAACTAAATTACATAGTTATGTTGGAGATTTATGTTCATTTTTTTTTACAGATTATTTGGGAGCCTTATAGTCATCTAATCCACAAATTACCGTTATATTGTATCTGAGGTATGCACTCATATGTTTTTATGTAGCAAAGTGGATTTTCCCTGATCGCGTCATGCGCCAATTTGGGTAGGTTCAACTAATTTCACTTCTTTGCAATACAAATATGTGATTGCACACATATGACTTGCGAGGAAAGCATGACTTAAATTGAGTTGTTCAATTGCCTGAAGAAATTTCAATTTGGGATAATAGAGAAAATAACATTATTCATGGGACAAGTATCAACGAACATGGAGATGTTGAAGATGTGTTTAATGATTGATATGCTGCTATCATCAGACGATTTATCACAAAAGCAGGAACTTCATTTAATTATTTGGTAACAAATTTTATTTTCAGTTCAATTTATATATATATATATATATATATATATATATATATATATATATATATATTAGAAAGTTAGTTATTTCAATTATTTTTATAATTTATCCAATTTGACAATATCTAGTCAAAGATGTCTTAAACACCTAACGTATGTATATCGAGTTCGACGTTTCGATAGAGATGTTCAAGACGAAGAGAATGAAGTGGAAACTGAAGTTTCAACACCTTCAGCTAACCCGACATGTGCGACCTCTTCATTGAACGATCCGGGAATAATCACTATGGAGGAAGGTCAATCGTCAAATACGCGAGGTCGTGGTGATCGTGGACATTACATAGGACGTCATGCTCGTGATAGGGGTCATAGGGGATCTTCTAGTCATGGTTAAGGGTTTAAAGTTTTTTTGGTAATTTTTAAAATACCTTTTGAATTTTATTGAAATGATATTTGTGTTCATTTAATTTGTAATTATGAAATTATTTTATTAATTACTAATCTTTACTAATTCAAATAAATTAACGTAAAACAAAATTGTTATGATTTTTTATAAAAAATAATAATAATAATAATAAAAAAGGCTTGAAAATCATCTCACCCGATATTTGTGATAATTCAAAAAAGGAAAAAAAAAAAAAAGTGTTCACTCAAAAACCATCTCACCCCATATTTGTGATAATTCAAAAAAGAAAAAAAAAAAAAGTGTTCACTCAATTGAGTCATTTTACTTAATTACCTTTATTTAGGTTAGTTTCAATCTTCCACTCTCAAATTTGTAACTTTACATTTAAATTTTTATTAAAAAAAAAATTGTATTTTTAAAATTATTTTATCTTATTCATTTTTTTAATTAAAATTATCTATTATCTAAACGTATAGTATTATTTTAAGACAGCCACATCGCTCGATTAAAAAATAACTTAATTCGTCAATAACGTCTCATAGTGCGACAGAGTCCGAGCGCAACAAAACACTCACCATCTCCAACATTAGAATTATTGAAAAGCATAAATGCAAGATTAGGAGATGGTTTTGTTTGAAAAGTAAAAAATTGGAGTGCAAGTCATATTCATCCTCAAATACAACTACCAATAATTTATATTATTTTGTAAAATTGAAAGAGACATTTGACAGGTTAAAAAAAAGATACTAATGAAACTTATAAAAGCACAATTATCCAATACGCGGATCCAACCCTAAACTAAAAGAATAAACTTTCAATCCAAAAGAAATAAATGATAAATCTACCTTTGTTTTTTCTTTCAAACTTGCATTTCAGATTGCATTAAAAAAAAAAAAAAACGTATAGGAATAAATTTTTAATAAAAATTTATTATTGCAAAACAAAATCCGTTAAAAATGGGCACGCGGGTCGAGGTGTTGCGCGGGTTCAACCCCTGCATTCAAAGGCTTAAATCCGTAAACGTTGACCGTAATACACGCACGTTGACCGTAATAGTTGCGCGTCTTCAAGACGCAGTCCAGTGGCATGATAGGTGCGCGGGTTGAACCCGCGCACTCCTAAGAAGACAAAAAAACTACCCTATTTTTCGAAATAGTTTGAAACTCAAACCATTCTTCTAATTAGTTTGCCAGACAACCCCTACCTAAATAACCCTATGTAGATAGATCATAAATTTCAATTAAAGCAACCAACCAGGAAAATAATGAGTATGGGAAGTTGGTGGTAGAAAACATTTGAAATTTTTGGATAAAGATTACAAAAATTATATACACAAAGAGCAAAAATCAAGAATCGAAAAGGGAGAAGTTGAACCTTTATTGTAATATTTAAAGAAAAGACAAATGGAGAGTTCTTCATTTTTTTTATGCATTGTAACTTGATGAAGATGACATGATCATTAACATTTTTTGGAGAGACGCGTGTTCTATTTGTGATTATAGGCTTTTCAGAGATGTTATTTGTTTCGACACTACTTGTCGTACAAATAAACTTGGTCGACCATTTATATTTTCAGAAAAGACAAATGGAGAGTTCTTCATATTTTTATGCATTGTAACTTGATGAAGATGACATGATTATTAACATTTTTTTGGAGAGACGCGTGTTATATTTGTGATTATATGCTTTTCAGAGATGTTATTTGTTTCGACACTACTTGTCATACAAATAAACTTGGTCGACCATTTGTTCCATTCATTGGAGTGAATTATCATAAACAAACAATGGTGTTTGTTGCAGCTTTACTTTATGATGAAACCATAGAATCTTTTAAATGGTTGTTTGATACATTTCTTGGTGTAATGTCTGGAAAGCAACCAAAAACAATTCTTATAGATCAATCTGCAGCAATGGCTAAAGCAATAGGCGATGTCCTGTTTGAGGCTCAACATCGACTGTGTTTGACATATTTTTCAAAATGCTGCTAAGAATTTAAGTCATAATTTTAGTATTTGTGTGTATGATTATGAAGATGAAGATGATTGGTTGCTAGCATGGCGACAAATGTTAGACAAGTATAATCTTAAAGATAACAAGTGGTTGACAAATTTGTTTGAGTAGCGAGAAAAATGGGCAATGATATATGGATGACATACTTTTACAATCGATATGAGAGACACACACTGAGAATATGAATAGTTTATTGAAAAAGCCAAGTCATGACGTTTAAACATCTTTATATAAATTACACAGCATATCGATATGACTTGACTTGAAATATGTTTTTTCAATAAACTATTCATACTTTCACTTCACTGTGTGCTTTTCATATCGACTGTAAAAGTATGTCATCCATATACCATTGCCTATTTTTCTCGCAACTCATACAAATCTGTCAACCACTTATTATCTATAAGATTATGTTTGTCCAACATTTGTTGTTATGCTAGCAACCAATCATCTTCATAATCATACACACAACTACTAAAGTCATGAATGAATGAGTTTGATCTATGAAACACATGACTTAAATTCTTAGCAGCATTTTGAAAAAAATATGTCAAACACACGGTCGATGTTTAGCTTCAAGAAAGACATCGCCTATTGTTTTAGCCATTGTTGCAGATTGATCTGTAAAAAAAAAAAAATTGTTGCTTCTTAGACATTACACCAATAAATGTATCAAACAACCATTTGAAAGATTCTATGGTTTCATCATAAAGTAAAATTGCAACAAACACCACTGTTTGTTTATGATGATTCACTTCAATGAATAGAACAAATGGCCGACCAAGTTTATTTGTACAATAAGTAGTGTCGAAACAAATAACATCTCCGAAAAGCCTATAGAACGTGTGCCTGTCCAAAAAATGTTAGTGATCATGTCATCTTCATCAAGTTGCAATGCATAAAAAAAAAAGGAAGAACTCTCCATTTGTCTTTTCTAAAAAATATTGCAAAAGAGCTCCAACTTCTCCCTTTTCGATTATTGATTTTCGCTCCGTGTATATAATTTTTGTAATCTTTATCTAAGAATCTCAAATGTTCTCTACCACCAACTTTCCTACTCATTAGTTTCATGGTTGCTTTAATAATTGAAATTCTTGATCTATCTGCATCGTAAGCTAGAGCCTTTTGAGCATTGAAAATTCTCGAGTTGACTTTTAAAATATACTTCATTGGTGTTTTAACAAGGCTGTGATTATGATTTCCATTAAAAGATACAACTTTGTATTTACCATTCTTTCCAAGCAATCAAGCTATATTAGCTTCACATCTTTCATTAAGTAATCTTGAAATGACTTCATTTTTTTCTCTTTTTGCGATATTTTTTTCCTCCATAATTGGTAGGGGTGTTCAAAAAACCCGCAACCCACGAAATCCAACCCAAAAAGTTGGGTTTTTTTTAATATGGATTGAGTTTGGTTGTTATTTTGAAAAATTGAATTTTCGGGTTGTCGGTTCAACCCCCGAACCATCCCGAATTCAATATATTTAAAAAAAATAAAATTATATATATAATGAATTAAATATATATTTTTTTAAAAAAAAATCATTCGGTTATTTTGAAAGGAAAATCAAGGATTAAATAATTTCATTAATGATAATTTTGAAAGGAAAATAAGGATTAAGGAATTTCATTAACGGTGATTTTGAAGTAAGACTAGCCCGCCAACCCAACCCAACCCAACTCGAAAATGGAAGGGTTGGGTTGGGTTGAGAATTCACCAACCCGAAATTTTCGAGTTGGGTTGGAAAACCCTCTAACCTAACCCAACCCATGTACACCCCTAATAATTGATATGCATCTTCAATAGAATTAAACTTCATCCCCAATTTCAAATCGAGTATTGATAGCGATAGTAGAGTCTATATTAACTTCCAAATGAACTTCATAAAAATCATTAAATAGGTGTCCTTGCATGTTTGTATCTCCTTATATTCTCCATAGCTTCAAGCAATTGGTCAATGATATTCAAGAATTCCTTATATTCTCCATAGCTTCAAGCAATCGAGTAATGATATTCAAGAATTCTTATCTATAAAATACAAAAACTAACATAGTATAATATTGTGCATAAATACATATTAGTTGAAGAAATTGTAGCAATTTGATAATAAGAAGAGTACAATATCAAACCATGAAATTATAATAAGAAGAGTACAATATCAAACCATGAAATTATAAAGTTTATATATATATATATATATATATATATATATATTATTTGAAAAACTATTATACTTTTCTTATAAAATTAATAACAGAATAGCAATTTTTTCTATAATCTTATATTTAATATTTCTCAACAATTTTATTGAGTAAATAAGTGGTTATAAAATTTAGATAAAAGTACATCAGTTAAGAATAAATAACAAAAATAAAATTTTAAATATTTCTCAAATTTGGACAAAATTTTAAAATTTTATCAATGACACCTATGACAAATTGATCATATATATTCAAGAAATTAATAAGATGATATGATTTATCAAGTAGTATAATTCGTTGTCTGGCCTAAATTCACCTATTTCTCTTCAATCTCTCGGTGCGTTGTTAGTATATATTTTCTAATGGTCTTCATTCGAATCTATATATACGACTAGACAAATTAGAAATTGAATATAATATTGTTTATTTAATAAGAAATCGGTTATGAATATATGTATATTCACTGGAATCATTGAAGTTATGAATATATAATGTATTATAAATTATATATAAATATACATATATATACTATCTCATATATTATACATTAAATTGTTTAGATAATTCTATTATTCCAATGATTATATATTCATAAGGTTATGAATATATATTATCAATCTACGATATATATGAGTTTAGCTCAATTGACATAAAATTGTGACCTTGATTATGAAGACAAAGGTCATCATCCCGCATTAATTAAATATCTTTGCAAAAAAGAATATACAGTATATATAAAAATATTTCACTAACCCTTATGTCCACGTTGCTTCAACTTCTTCCAAAACCCAACTCTTTGGCCGGTTCATGCTCAATTTGAATGATGTTATTGTATCTTTAAAGGATGAATGAAGATACGTAATACTATGTTGTATCGTACAGATATTTGAGGTGATTGTTGAAACTCATGATTTGCAAGACGAACAGAATGCCATTATTTTCAAGAAATTGGCTGAAGCCGATAAGGTCACTTTTATCTATTTCCATGCTCAATTGCATTTTTTGCTCTCTAAAGTTCATGTGAATTATGCATCACTTTGGATATATTATTACTTTTAAGTTGTAATTTGGACTCTACAACTTTGAATCAATAGATTCTACCAATCTATTATATATACGTAATTACTTTAAGTTGTAATTTGGACTGGACACCTTTGGATATATTATTACAGTAACATAATTACTTTCTTTCAAATATTAACCACCATGGGTTGACCTAGTGTTCAATTAGGATATCGGAAAAGGGTTTAGAGGAAATGAGTTCAAATTATGGTAATCACCTACCTGGGATTAGGATTTAATATCCCATGAGTTTTCTAGACTGATATAGAAAAAACAAAACAAATATTTCACAGTCCAACTTCACTGCCAAAATAAGTAAGTCAATCCAAGATCAATATTCTAATAGGATCTTGAGATTGGGAAATAAGAACACAAACTTGATCTTGAGATTGGGAAATAAGAACACAAGACTAAAAATATGTTACAATAAAAGAGAATACAAAATTTGCAAGATATTAATTAATTAATTCGCGAAGTTTCATGGGTTCAAATTATGAATTTTCTAAAATACACAATTTAGATTTAGAAATGTGTTCAAATTATGGTAATCACCTACTTAGGATTTAATATTCCAGGAGTTTTCTAGACTGATATTAAAATAACAAAACAAATATTTCACAGTCCAACTTCACTGCCAAAACAAGTAAATCAATTCAAGATCAATATTCTAATAGGAACTTGATCTTGAGATTGGGAAATAAGAACATAAGACTAAAAATATGTTACAATAAAAGAGAAAATACAAAATTTGCAAGATATTGATTAATTAATTTGGGAAGCTTCATGAGTTCAAATTATGAAGTTTTCTAAAATACACAATTTAGAAATGAGTTCAAATTATGGTAATCTTCTACCTAGGATTTAATATCTCATGAGTTTTCTAGACTCATAAAAAAAAACAAAACAAATATTCCACAGTCCGCCAAAATAAGTAAATCAATCCAAGATCAATATTAAATATTCTAATAGGAACTTGAGATTGAGAAATAAGAACATAAGACTAAAAATATGTTACAATAAAAGAAAAAATACACAATTTAGATGGTTCTTTCCATTTTTTTAATATGAAAAAACTCATGAAGTTTCGCGAATTAACTAATCAATATCTTGCAAATTTTGTTCCATAAGTTTTTTTTTATAAAATAAAAAAGACACTGAACCAGAACCGTGTCTCTCATGAATCAATAAGTTTTCAAGGTACTGATTTCATGATCACTATCTGGTTTTTTCTTTCAAACTCCTCTCTCTCTCTCTCTCATGCTTCTATGGCTTCTGATCCTGAACCAGAACCGGACAAAAAAAAAAAAAAACTACATTCTAAGCATTTAAAAGTGCACAAAAATTGAAAACCCAAAAATAATTATAATTATAATTTTGTATTTTATTTCCGGTCGGTAAATCTGATAAAAAGCCCAAATCTCATTTGGGCAGTTTCGTATAGTGGGCTTTCTGAAGCCCACAATCGAAACCGTGTACAGTACGCGTAGCGTTAATCCTACGAAAAAGATCAGATAAATAAATAAATAAATAGGAAAAATATTAGTATGATAGACTTGACCCACAATCGAAACCGTGTACGGTACGCGTAGCGTTAATCCTACGAAAAAGATCAAATAAATAAATAAATAAATAGGAAAAATATTAGTACGAAGTCGCCGGCCATTCGTTCTCTTCTCTTCTCTACGCTTGTCGGCGATTTCTCCTCCACCAGCGTGAAAGTGCCGCCATTGTTGGAGCCGGAAATATCATATATATTAATGTAGGAGGAGATATGTTGAGGGTGTATGTTGTCTCTTAGGTTACTAGGTAATCCCTAAAAATTACGATGAGCATCTCATAGACATGCTAAAAACAAAAAAACAAAAATTCCAATTAATATTGCTATCTTATTATTAGATACACGGCCCAAACTAAAAGACTCGATTTTAAAAGACCGACTCCGGCCCAGGCCCAGCGTGAGTTCTACGCTACAATATTAATATTTAATAGATAGAAAAAGGAGAAAAAAACAAAATACGCTTCTTCCTCTCACAAAACTTCGCGGTTCCCCTCCCTCTCCTTCTTCAGATCTGCCCCGTCGTCGCATCGATGTCGCTCCACCGTGGCCTCGCCGTCACCGTTTACTTTTTCACTCCCTCTCCTTCTTCAGCTATGCGCCGCCGTCGCATCGATGTCGCTCCACCGTGGCCTCGCCGTTCCCGTTTACTTTTTCACCGTTGATTTTCACAAACCCTAGTCCTTCAGCCGTCCACTCTTTATTCCTTTCCGATTTTGTTTGCTGATATTTCAGGTAATCTCACTTCCAAGGGGCTTTAAATTGATTTACTCAATTGACCTAATAAGGGATTTTAGATCTAAACTTCACACTGATTCAATCATTTCTTTGATTTTTTTAAAGATCAATTACTGTCAGTCCATTGTGGGGTTTTCTCAGTCGATTGGTTTCAATCTATCAGTCTCTGGTTCATCAAGATCATTTAAGGTATTGTTTGAGTACACATTCTGCATTTTATTTTTTTGGTTTTTTCATTAACTTTTTCAATTCATTTAAGAAGTTTGTTAAACTACTCGGGTATGCTTCTAATTCAACACACCAACTTTCGCTTTCAATTTTGTTTTAACTTTTTAGCCTGTTGGATTATTTTATTTTCCATCTCTAAATTTTAAGAACTATCTATGTTTTGTGCAGTGATGGAACAATCCCCAACCTTACACAAGGGTTACGATCATCTCCAGTGAAGCCGAACCCATGTAACATTTCCTTACAATCGGCATTATGATTCACTTGTCCTGCCCTGGCATTATGAAGGGTTACGATCATCTCCAGTGAAGCCGAACCCATGTAACATTTCCTTACAATCGGCATTATGATTCACTTGTCCTGACCTGGCATTATGATTCAGTTGTCCTGCCCTGTTGTTAGGTAAATGACGAGGACATAGCTCCTATATATATGCCCTGTTGATTTGTATATGTATGTTATATGTATGTTTCATTGCGTAATTCCTTAGTGTTTATTTATCATGCTTCATTTAGTAGATTTATTCAATATTTTCTCTCTGGCACAGTGATGGGGATGACTATGACATGGGAGGTAGTTACTTGAATTTGATAGGTGATGGAGCATGGAGCCTAACTTAAACTTAAGGTAAATTACTAGAGGGCGAAGTTTTCTTGTGGACGTCCTTTGCTTCCATTTATGTTTGTTTTACTTGCCAAGAGATTTGTTGTTAACTAGGACTTGTATTTCCACTAGGTACAATGAGGAGGGGCTAGTACCAGACTGGATGTCGCCTGATTAACTGGTATTTATTATACTTCATTCCTCCTTAAAAAGTGAAATGAAGACGTTTCTGCTGCCCAACGCCGCCGCACTCTTCACCTTCGCCGCCTTCCTCCTCCGCTTTCCCCCGTCTCACGGCGACGCGACGACGATTGCTATAGGCCCAGTCCGACATTACCATGTGTTGTTGCTTCGTCTGGTATGCTATATCTCTCTCTCATAATTTTCAATTAATTATCGGTTGTCTCGTGATTGAAGACACTTTTTTTTTCTTTACAAATTTGAAACTCTGACCCCATAATGATTTTTGATAACGATAATTAATCTCAATTTGTCATATTGAAATCATCTCTCACCTTCTTTACGGGTTTCCATTTGCTTCCCCTTCACTGTGTTCTTGTTCTCATTTTTTTTTTTTTTTTTTTTAATTCAACTTTCATTAAAATATATATAATATAACGTACAAAAACATGCACGTCTCAAACATAAATAGAGTAACTTCAATAATATTTATTATTTTCAACTCTTATAACTCATTCCGCGAACATGCACGTCTCAAAAACGCAGATTAATGTTGTAATAAAAAACATAAAATAAAAAAAAAAGTAGGTAAAAAATAGAGTTAATATTTAGAATCCATGGTAAAAAAGAATCAGCATGGACAAAAACGGAGAATGGCAGGTCAGCTTAGGAAAGGGAAGGGGATTGGATCACATCAAAGATGATGAGATGGGATGAGATGTGATGAGTGGGGATTCAGTGATTGTTTTGGCATGTTTTATCGTTTCCTTTCACGGCTGTTCTCACATTCGCCGCTGAAGAGTTCAAAGTTCCTCCCCAAACGGAATCAAACAAACAACTTTTATGAGAATAGATGTGTACTTGCATCACCTCTATTTAATTCTTTTGATGTTATTTATAAACTTGAGAATAGATGTGTACTTGTTAAAAAGTTAAGGGTTGTATTCAATGTATGTTGCTAATAGAGTAAGTTCAACTTTTGTAGGTTATTCACCAAATTAGCCGAGGAACTCTTTGTTGGTGGCTTTGGGTTGTATTCAATGTATGTTGCTAATAGAGTAAGTTCAACTTTTGTAGGTTATTCACCAAATTAGCCGAGGAACTCTTTGTTGGTGGCTTTGAGGAGACTTGATGACGCATTTTCTTATTTTTGACTTTGGTAAAGACACAGTATTATTTTTTACTTCATGATTAAGGACTTATGTGCTAGTTTAAATTTAAATGTACCCAAAATCCTTGATGCCATTTATTTCTTATGGTGGTTCCTCGGTTTGATAATTATTTAGTTAGTTTTATTGTCTTCTAATGTTCTATCATTTGTAATTGATGGAACTATTGGCTTTATTGTTTTGATTTCATGTGTTTGTTTTAGACTTTACTTTCTACACACTTCCATTAATACTATACTTAAATGTATGAATTCAAGTCTTTGCCCTTTGTTTTTTATGTTATGCCCATAATTCAAGTCTTTTCATATTTAAAAAAAACAACCTATTGTTTATTATTTTAATTGCTTAATTTAGTGAACAAATTAGATAAATTTAAACTACCTATTTGAAGAGGGCTTATGCCTAAAATAGACAATATCATACAATTATGGTTCACGTGTCCCTAACACTTTTTATCCCCAAATGTTTTTCTCTTCACTTTGAAATCACAAGTGGACAATAGCATATCATTCTGGAGATATGTGGTGATTCACGTGTTTCTAACCCCATTTGTATGAGAATCATATTTCCTTTAGAACCACACAAATCATTTGCATGAGAAGCATATTCATGTAATTTAATACTATGTTTATACAGCAGTAACATTTAATGCATATATGTGTACCTTTTGGAATAGGCGGCATCATCTTTTGAATATTCTGGAAGAACAATGCAAAGAAAAACATTTCAAAAGGTAATATTAGTCATCTAGTTGCATATTTAGGTTTTTCGTATCGTTTAGTCAAAATGTATTTTTTCTGTATCTTGTGTGATCATTCTGATAAATGTGGTTATTGCTTTAGTAGCTATCAAATGTTCAATCGTGAATCAAACAGTTTTGTAGTTGTAGTTTTATGTTCCTGTTTTGGTTGTACATTTGGCAAGAAGTCTTATAATGCTGTGGCATACCTGAAAATCTGTTTGGCAAGGTTTGCATCAGCATAGACAAAGGTTAGTGATGTACGATTTCAAGTTCAATAAATTGTTTATATTTTTATGTCAGTTCCCTACCCAAGTTCCATAAATTTTTTATATTTGTATCATGCAGTTTCTGAAGACATTTTTCTGTTCTAACATAGGAGCCTTCGCAAATAGGCATCACAATCGACATTTTTCTATCATTATTTATTTGTTTTGCACGCTTTTTTTTTTCTTTACGGAAATACCTTAATGCTGAACCAGTGGTAATGCTTTAGGTTTGAGACATTCTCTGAGGCTTTCCAAAGGTTATTCCTTAAAGTTTGGCGCTGTTTTGTTTTGACCAAGCTTTAGCAGAGAGTTGGATTCCATTCCAGATCAGAAGGTACGCTCTTTTCTTTGCTTAGAATGATTTACAAAATTGACAACACTTCTTCACCTTTGAGTTGAGTAAGTTGTAGTGAATATATTTATATCGTTTTTCTATTGGGATGCTTCTAATTACATGGACTTGAAAGGATGTTTGTTCGTTTCGGTATCTAATTTTGAACATGGACTTAAAAAAGATGTTTGTTATTTTTAGAAGTATTAGAAATAATAGTATGGTAAATTTGAGAGTCCGATGCTATTTAAATTGTATCCCAACTGCGTTTCTTTTCAGCTTCTTAAAACCACTTGGACTTACCACCCTCACTCACTTCCAACAATATTGCTGATTTTCTTTTTCTTTTCTTTTCATTTGGTTAATTCTTTTGATGTTATTTATGAAGTTGAGAATAGATGTGTACTTGTTAAAAAGTTAAGGGTTGTATTCAATGTATGTTGCTAATAGAGTAAGTTCAACTTTTGTAGGTTATTCACCAAACTAGCCGAGGACCTCTTTGTGGTGGCTTTGAGGAAACCTGATGACGCATTTTCTTATTTTTGACTTTGGTAAAGACATGGTACTATTTTTTACTTCATGATTAAGGACTTATGTGCTAGTTTAAATTTAAATGTACCCAAAATCCTTGATGCCATTTATTTCTTATGGTGGTTCCTCGGTTTGATAATTATTTAGTTAGTTTTATTGTCTTCTAATGTTCTATCATTTTTAATTGAGGGAACTATTGCCTTTATTGTATGAATTCAAGTCTTCATATTTAAAAAAAACAACCTGTTGTTTATTATTTTAATTGCTTAATTTAGTGAACATATTAGATAAATTTAAACTCCCTTTTTGAAGAGGGCTTATCCTTAAAATGAACAAAATCATACAATTATGGAGATATGTTGGTGGTTCACGTGTCCCTAACACTTTTTTATCCCCAAAGGTTATTCTCCACTTGAAAATCATAAGTGGACAAGCATATCATAATGGAGATATGTGGTGATTCACGTGTCTCTAACCCCATTTGCATGAGAATCATATTTACTTTAGAACCACACAAATCATTTGCATGAGAAGCATATTCATGTAATTTAATACTATGTTTATAATAGCAGTCACATTGAATACATATATGTGTACCTTTTGGAATAGGCGGCATCATCTTTTGAATATTCTGGTAGAACGCTGCAAAGCAAAACATTTCAAAAGGTAGTATTAGTCATCTAGTTGCATATTTAAGTTTTTCGTATCATTTAGTCAAAATGTATTTCTTTTTCTGTATCTTGTGTGATCATTCTGATAAATGTGGTTATTGCTTTAGTAGCTATCAAATGTTCAATCGTTAATCAAAGAGTTTTGTAGTTGTAGTTTTATGTTCCTGTTTTGGTTGTACATTTGGCAAGAAGTCTTATAATGCTGTGGCATACCTGAAAATAAATATGTTTGGCAAGGTTTGCATCAGCATAGGATGTTCGATTACAAGTTCCATAAATTGTTTATATTTTTATGTCAGTTCCCTACACATATCCGACTGATCTAATTAGTTCTAGATAAAGAAAATTCGTAGAACATTCGATCATCGATCGAATGAGATAAAGAAGTAACTTCTTTTTATCTCCAAAGGTTTTTCTCTTCACTTTGAAATGATTTTCTTTTCAGAACTCATATCTTTTTCACACTTGTTTTTATCTTTAGGCTTTCCTCTTCGAAAAAATAATTTCTCTGGTTTTTTTTTTCATCTTACATTTTCTATTTCTCAGTTGTTAGCTTTGGTTAAAATCTTTCAAAAAACTATTTTTGAAACTTCTCTTCCATGTTCTATTTTCCCGAATTTTGAGAAATGCATCGGAAGTCCCAATTGGCTAGGATAGGGAAAGATCACGAGTACATAAGTGAGGGTCCATTAGTATGAGGTCTTTTGGGTGATTGCAAAAACAAAAACCACGAGGACAATATCATATCCAGTGATGTTGAGGCACGCACCTCGGGCGCCGGGCGCAACCAGGCGAGTCGGAATCGAGAGGATGCGCCTTCTTAATTTCTTTTCCTTTTCAATTCCTCCGACTTTTAAAATTCTTTTCAAATTCCATTTAAACTTCTTAGTGTATATTAAAATCTTTCAAAAACTTGTTTTAAAACCTTTCTCAAGGTTTTTTAGCCTCATTTTGAAAAAAAGCGACCAAGGTCCCATGTTGGCTAGAATAGGAAAAGATCATGGGTAAGTGAGGGACAATATTTCCATTAGTATGAGGCCTTTTGGGTGATTAAAAAAAAATCCATGACGACTTATGCCTAAAATGGGTTATCATACCATTATGGAGATATGTGGTGGTTCACGTGTCCCTCACACCTTGTTTCAAATGTTTTCTCCTCAAAATTTGTGTCTTTCCAAAACTTCTTTTTATCCCCAAAGGTCTTCACTTGGAAAAGGGTGTCTCCTCAAAATGTGGATCTTTTACACATTTCTTTTTTATCTCTAAAGGTTTGTCTCTCTCGTTTTAGGATGGGAATGCGACCAAAGTCACATTGGCTTGGAAAGGAGAAAATTATTGGTACATGAGAGACAATATCTCCATTAGTAGGTGGCGTTTTGGGTGATTCCAAAAACAAAATCACGAGTGCTTATGCCTAAAGTGGACAATAGCATATCATTATGGAGATTTGTGGTGATTCACGTCTCTCTAACACCCCAATTTCAAAGTCCTCTTCATCAAAACTTCAAAAAAAAAGGGCTTATGCCTAAAATGGGAGATAATTGCACGCTTCTTTTTATCTATATAGCTTCAAGGTTTTTTAGCCTTGTTTTGAAAAAAGCGACCAAGGTCCTATGTTGGCTAGGATAGGAAAAGATCATGGGTAAGTGAGGGACAATATTGCCATTAGTATGAGGCCTTTTGGGTGATTAAAAAAAAGCCATGAGGGCTTATGCCTAAAATGGGTTATCATACCATTATGGAGATATGTGGTGGTACACTTGTCCCTCGCACCTTATTTCAAATGTTTTCTCCTCAAAATTTGTGTCTTTCCAAAACTTCTTTTTATCCCCAAAGGTCTTCACTTTGAAATGTGTCTCTTCAAAACGTGTATCACATATCTTTTTATCTCTAAAGGTTTGTCTCTCTCGTCTAAGGATAGGAATGCGACCAAAGTCACATTGGCTTGGAAAGGAGAAAATTATTGGTACATGAGAGACAATATCTCCATTAGTAGGTGGCGTTTTGGGTGATTCCAAAAACAAAATCACGAGTGCTTATGCCTAAAGTGGACAATAGCATATTATTATGGAGATATGTGGTGATTCACGTCTCTCTAACACCTCACTTTCAAAGTTCTCTTCATCAAAACTTCAAAAAAAAAGGGCTTATGCCTAAAATGGGAGATAATTGCACGCTTCTTTTTATCTATATAGCTTCAAGGTTTTTTAGCCTCGTTTTGAAAAAAGCGACCAAGGTCCTATGTTGGCTAGGATAGGAAAAGATCATGGGTAAGTGAGGGACAATATTGCCATTAGTATGAGGCCTTTTGGGTGATTAAAAAAAAGCCATGAGGGCTTATGCCTAAAATGGGTTATCATACCATTATGGAGATATGTGGTGGTACACGTGTCCCTCGCACCTTATTTCAAATGTTTTCTCCTCAAAATTTGTGTCTTTCCAAAACTTCTTTTTATCCCCAAAGGTCTTCACTTTGAAATGTGTCTCTTCAAAACGTGTATCACATTTCTTTTTATCTCTAGAGGTTTGTCTCTCTCGTCTAAGGATAGGAATGCGACCAAAGTCACATTGGCTTGGAAAGGAGAAAATTATTGGTACATGAGAGACAATATCTCCATTAGTAGGTGGCGTTTTGGGTGATTCCAAAAACAAAATCACGAGTGCTTATGCCTAACGTGGACAATAGCATATTATTATGGAGATATGTGGTGATTCACGTCTCTCTAACACCTCACTTTCAAAGTTCTCTTCATCAAAACTTCAAAAAAAAAGGGCTTATGCCTAAAATGGGAGATAATTGCACGCTTCTTTTTATCTATATAGCTTCAAGGTTTTTTAGCCTCGTTTTGAAAAAAGCGACCAAGGTCCTATGTTGGCTAGTATAGGAAAAAATCATGGGTAAGTGAGGGACAATATTGCCATTAGTATGAGGCCTTTTGGGTGATTAAAAAAAAGCCATGAGGGCTTATGCCTAAAATGGGTTATCATACCATTATGGAGATATGTGGTGGTACACGTGTCCCTCGCACCTTATTTCAAATGTTTTCTCCTCAAAATTTGTGTCTTTCCAAAACTTCTTTTTATCCCCAAAGGTCTTCACTTTGAAATGTCTCTTCAAAACGTGTATCACATTTCTTTTTATCTCTAGAGGTTTGTCTCTCTCGTCTAAGGATGAGAATGCGACCAAAGTCACATTGGCTTGGAAAGGAGAAAATTATTGGTACATAAGAGACAATATCTCCATTAGTAGGTGGCGTTTTGGGTGATTCCAAAAACAAAATCACGAGTGCTTATGCCTAAAGTGGACAATAGCATATCATTATGGAGATTTGTGGTGATTCACGTCTCTCTAACACCTCAATTTCAAAGTCCTCTTCATCAAAACTTCCAAAAAAAAGGGCTTATGCCTAAAATGGGAGATTGCACACTTCTTTTTATCTCTATAGCTTCAAGGTTTTTTAGCCTCGTTTTGAAAAAAGCGACCAAGGTCCTATGTTGGCTAGGATAGGAAAAGATCATGGGTAAGTGAGGGACAATATTGCCATTAGTATGAGGCCTTTTGGGTGATTAAAAAAAAGCCATGAGGGCTTATGCCTAAAATGGGTTATCATACCATTATGGAGATATGTGGTGGTACACTTGTCCCTCGCACCTTATTTCAAATGTTTTCTCCTCAAAATTTGTGTCTTTCCAAAACTTCTTTTTATCCCCAAAGGTCTTCACTTTGAAATGTGTCTCTTCAAAACGTGTATCACATATCTTTTTATCTCTAAAGGTTTGTCTCTCTCGTCTAAGGATAGGAATGCGACCAAAGTCACATTGGCTTGGAAAGGAGAAAATTATTGGTACATGAGAGACAATATCTCCATTAGTAGGTTGCATTTTGGGTGATTCCAAAAACAAAATCACGAGTGCTTATGCCTAAAGTGGACAATAGCATATCATTATGGAGATATGTGGTGATTCACGTCTCTCTAACACCTCACTTTCAAAGTTCTCTTCATCAAAACTTCAAAAAAAAAGGGCTTATGCCTAAAATGGGAGATAATTGCACACTTCTTTTTATCTATATAGCTTCAAGGTTTTTTAGCCTCGTTTTGAAAAAAGCGACCAAGGTCCTATGTTGGCTAGGATAGGAAAAGATCATGGGTAAGTGAGGGACAATATTGCCATTAGTATGAGGCCTTTTGGGTGATTAAAAAAAAGCCATGAGGGCTTATGCCTAAAATGGGTTATCATACCATTATGGAGATATGTGGTGGTACACGTGTCCCTCGCACCTTATTTCAAATGTTTTCTCCTCAAAATTTGTGTCTTTCCAAAACTTCTTTTTATCCCCAAAGGTCTTCACTTTGAAATGTGACTTTTCAAAACGTGTATCACATTTCTTTTTATCTCTAGAGGTTTGTCTCTCTCGTCTAAGGATGAGAATGCGACCAAAGTCACATTGGCTTGGAAAGGAGAAAATTATTGGTACATGAGAGACAATATCTCCATTAGTAGGTGGCGTTTTGGGTGATTCCAAAAACAAAATCACGAGTGCTTATGCCTAACGTGGACAATAGCATATCATTATGGAGATATGTGGTGATTCACGGCTCTCTAACACCTCACTTTCAAAGTCCTCTTCATCAAAACTTCATAAAAAAAAAAGGGCTTATGCCTAAAATGGGAGATAATTCCACACTTCTTTTTATCTATATAGCTTCAAGGTTTTTTAGCCTCGTTTTGAAAAAAGCGACCAAGGTCCTATGTTGGCTAGGATAGGAAAAAATCATGGGTAAGTGAGGGACAATATTTCCATTAGTATGAGGCCTTTTGGGTGATTAAAAAAAAGCCATGAGGGCTTATGCCTAAAATGGGTTATTATACCATTATGGAGATATGTGGTGGTACACGTGTCCCTCACACCTTATTACAAATGTTTTCTCCTCAAAATTTGTGTCTTTCCAAAACTTCTTTTTATCCCCAAAGGTCTTCACTTTGAAATGGGTCTCTCTTCAAAATGTGTATCTTTTACACATTTCTTTTTATCTCTAAAGGTTTGTCTCTCTCGTTTAAGGATGGGAATGCGACCAAAGTCATATTGGCTTGGAAAGGAGAAATTTATTGGTACATGAGAGACAATATCTCCATTAGTAGGTGGCGTTTTGGGTGATTCCTAAAACAAAATCACGAGTGCTTCTGCCTAAAGTTGACAATAGCATATCATTATGGAGATTTGTGGTGATTCACGTCTCTCTAACACCTCACTTTCAAAGTCCTCTTCATCAAAACTTCCAAAAAAAAGGGCTTATGCCTAAAATGGGAGATTGCACACTTCTTTTTTTCTCTATAGTTTCAAGGTTTTTTAGCCTGTTTTTTGAGGAAGAACAATCCAGTTTCCTCCAGATCCATTCTCTTTGATATAAGCTTTTAACTTTGTATCTTCTTCAGGTGACAATGGCCCTTTCTTGACATTGGCTTTATCACAGCATGAAGCTCAACTCATCTCTCTGCAATTTTCGAAAAACTTCATCAGTAATCGACTTGAAAAAGCCATCATAGTATCCCCTCGCAACATTCCTTCTGAGAGTAGACGGTCCGGACGCTCCTCAACCATAGAAGTAAATCAATCCAAGATCAATATTCTAATAGGAACCTGATGTTGAGATTAGGAAATAAGAACATGAGACTAAAAATATGTTACAATATCAAAGAGAAAATACACAAGTTTATAACATTTCAAAATTGCTATCTCCCTCCTCCAAAATTAATCCCTAATTTTTTTGATAATCCAATGTATTGAATAAGAAATTAAGCACTGGAAATATTATTATACTTGTTAATAAAGACCAATTGAGGAGTAGCAAAATTGGTCAAATATCTGACGAAAGGTTGGGAAAAAATTAGAAGGAAAGGCTCTTTAGAATACGCAGAATAGCAAATAGAAAAAATTAACGTGGTGCTATTAACATTATCAATAATCCATGTTAGTCAGGTAAACTTAAAAATGAAATTTTGTCCCCAAATAACTATAGCTTCTTAGCACATTACAATGAGTGTAGTCCACCTCACCATGACGTAAAGTTTCTTGGTAATCTTTTTGTGGCTCTCTTGGTTGCTTTGGCCTGTTTTTTTTTTTTTGTATGTCCCAATTATGAAGTTTACTTTTCTTTAATGAATTATTTATCTTCAATGTCCTCACATGCTCTTCTATGGACCACTTGATACTGGAAAAACCACCACCGCTCTCGCGATTTTCCATCAACTATTCGGGTTCGTATCTGCTTCTTCTATTTGTTTCATATTTGTGCCTCTAATTTACGTTTGGTAGTTCAGTCTCCCTTCTAAGAAATATTTTTGATTATCGTCACTGAGGGTTTTTATTGTTTCTTAGGAGGTTATAAGATTATGTTGATTTTTTTTTTTGTTTTTTTTTTTGGTAAGAACCCTGGAAGTTGATTGAAACTAGCAGAACCAACTGGAAGCTTAGGATGGGTATTTTAGAATCCTTTCCAAGAAATATCTTGGATGAAATGCAGCTGGGAATTAGGTTTCTTATGCTCGTTCATAATTTTTATTTTTTTTATTTTTTTAATCTTAGTGGTCAAGGTTTTTTGTCCAAATTGTATAATTATGAGATTTCTTAACGAATAAAAGTTGGAACATGAGGCTATATTTTAATCATGGCCTTACTGTCATTCTGGTTAAATGCTAGTTATCAAGATTTGGGGAGGTTTTTTGCTCAAAGCATTCATGATTTGCTTATTTGACAATGAAACCCTTAGATCTACTTGGATGAATTCTACAGTTGCTTTGGCTGCATAGATGTGAAATGTGCTATTCTAATGTCTTTTAAGTTTTTATCTGATATAAAATAATGTTATTTGTAGTCTTGAACTTTACAAGTCCAGAGTTTTGGAGTTAAATGCAAGTGATGACCGTGGGATCAATTGTTGTTCGGATTAAGATTAAAGATGTTGCTGGTATTGCAGTAAGCAGTGGCCAGCGCCAAGGGTAAATTTCTTAATCTTAGAACTAACATTTTTGTAATATTCTTATTTCTAACTTCACACTTTAAAAAAAAAAAAAATTTAGGGGCTATCCTTATCCACCATTCAAGAGAATCATTTTGGATGAAGCTAATTCAATGACTGAAGATGCTCAGGTGGGATCACAGTCTAGACACAATCTATTTGATTTATTATAGATACTACGAGTGCAGTTTTTTTTCCTAAACAACGGAACATTATGCCGGTAGAATGCCCTGAGGCGTACAATGGAAACACACTCCAAAGTAAGATTCTTTTTTATATGCAACTATATCAGCAAGTGAAGCTTCGCTTCCTTTTATAGTGTTTTAATTTCTCTCGTTATTATTGATGATTTTCTTTCTAGATTTGTGCTTTTGATGTGCATGTCAGTTTCCAATTTATTGTTGTTGATTTTGTTTTTGGATTTGTGCTTTTGATATGGTTTCCAACCTTTTATGGAATGAATTAATAATCATAACTCATAAGATGTTTGCATCTATAAGCCACTTATGAAAGAGCATTGGGAGAGTTGGTGGTAATTTGCTTATGATAAATTCATTGAGAGAGGAGGGTATGGGGCTCAAATCTCTGAAAACAATAGTAGATGACCATATAAGCTTTTAACTGCATTGCAATTTAATTGTCTTAAAAGTTAAAATCACAAAGAGTACGAGAGTCAAATCTGTGAAACAATTGTAGATGAGCAGGAGCAATATAATGTTGAACCAGGTGGAACTTATTTTTCTTTAAAACTTTGACATGTATGAAAATGTTGTACCTATTTGTCTTGTGCATCCTATACAGTTCATATTTGAATTGTTAGAATACTGGAAGCTGATTTCTTAACTGTTAACAATTTCTTCAATGGTCTATTTTTACTTGGTCTTGAAACTGGTGCAAGTGCGGGAAGCTAAACTGATGTCTCATTGTTTTTTCCATCACTGCAGGATTATAGAGCCCCTTGCTTCAAGGTGTGCAAAGTTCAGGTTTAAGCCACTGTCTGAAGAGGTTATGAGCAAGCGTATATTGCACAATGAAGAAGGTCTAAGTCTAGATGGAGAGGTTTGCTCATAGTTGCTTAGTATTAGAAATTGTGGTTTGAAATAATCTATTTGGCATGACCAGTGTGATGTAAACTTGCAATCTTTATAGGGTCTTTCAACCTTAAGTTCAATCTCTCAAGGTGACCTCCGTCGATCTATCACATTTTTACAGGTACGATTTAGTCTGCAACATTGCACCTTTTTCCGGTTGACAGCTATTCTTTTGCTATTCCCCGTTCGTCTGCTAGACAAGATTATATTAGGAGCTTGGATGATTAAGGGGAAGAAAACCAACCACATATTCTACTGCAATTAGTCAAAGGTCTATTTTAGTAAGGGCTACATGAAACTAACCTTTAGGTTATCAATTGTTCTGATTCATCATTGCATGCCCTCTACATGGAGAATACTGGACCTTTCCATTTGTTTTTGGAAATTATTTGGGTTGAGAATTGTTGACCATCCATTGTGTTATTGGATACTTGAATTTTCTTTCCCATATAACTTTCGGTGCTTGTAAAGTAGAAAGAGTAGGCGTTATTATAGCAACTTTTGATATATCCTTGTAGTTCCTTTGTCCCATGTCTGTGACCTGAAAAAAAATGTATGTCTAACTCTGATATCCCTCATAGTGGATGCATGCATGAGGGTGGAAAGAGCTTCTGTTAGGCAAATACACGAACATAACTCAATGTTGTGTAGGTCTTTGGCTAAGATAGGAAAAGATCATGGGTACAGGTTTCTTTGGCAACCAAATGTTGTAGGCCTAGTCTCGTGAGAATAGATGGGTAATAAATCCAATCACTCATTGCTTATTGTTAACAAACTCAATTGTTGTAGTTTTTTTTTATCTGGATCTTTAGAAATGAAATTTGGTTAAGAATTCATGACCGTTGCTCTCGTATAATTACTTGAAGCAAGTGTTTTTGTTTTATATTAGAAGCCAATGTAATCTGCAGGTACAATTTATAGTTGAAAATATAATAGTTTCATTCTTTTCTAATTGCTTTATTTTTATTTTTCCTCCAGTCAGCTGCACGCTTATTTGGATCATCGATCTCTTCCATGGATCTGATTAGCGTGTCTGGAGTGAGTTATGTGAAATTTTGATAAGTTATATCGTTATATCATCCGTAGAATACCAAAAAAAAAAAAAAAAAAAAAATAGTTAAAAATGATTATGCTTACTAATGATTCACTTTGCTCCCATTTTGGTTGAATGTTGATGCTGATCTATTATAAACACAGTTTGTATGTTGCCATGCCCTTATGTCCACGTTGCTTCAACTTCTTCCAAAACCCAACTCTTTGGCCGGTTCATGCTCAATTTGAATGATGTTATTGTATCTTTAAAGGATGAATGAAGATACGTAATACTATGTTGTATCGTACAGATATTTGAGGTGATTGTTGAAACTCATGATTTGCAAGACGAACAGAATGCCATTATTTTCAAGAAATTGGCTGAAGCCGATAAGGTCACTTTTATCTATTTCCATGCTCAATTGCATTTTTTGCTCTCTAAAGTTCATGTGAATTATGCATCACTTTGGATATATTATTACTTTTAAGTTGTAATTTGGACTCTACAACTTTGAATCAATAGATTCTACCAATCTATTATATATACGTAATAAATTACTAATTTGGACTGGACACCTTTGGATATATTATTACCGTAACAATAATTACTTTCTTTCAAATATTAACCACCATGGGTTGACCTAGTGTTCAATTAGGATATCGGAAAAGGGTTTAGAGGAAATGAGTTCAAATTATGGTAATCACCTACCTGGGATTAGGATTTAATATCCCATGAGTTTTCTAGACTGATATAGAAAAAACAAAATAAATATTTCACAGTCCAACTTCACTACCAAAATAAGTAAGTCAATCCAAGATCAATATTCTAATAGGAACTTGATCTTGAGATTGGGAAATAAGAACACAAGACTAAAAATATGTTACAATAAAAGAGAATACAAAATTTGCAAGATATTAATTAATTAATTCGCGAAGTTTCATGGGTTTAAATTATGAATTTTCTAAAATACACAATTTAGATTTAGAAATGTGTTCAAATTATGGTAATCACCTACTTAAGATTTAATATTCCAGGAGTTTTCTAGACTGATATTAAAATAACAAAACAAATATTTCACAGTCCAACTTCACTGGCAAAACAAGTAAATCAATTCAAGATCAATATTCTAATAGGAACTTGATCTTGAGATTGGGAAATAAGAACATAAGACTAAAAATATGTTACAATAAAAGAGAAAATACAAAATTTGCAAGATATTGATTAATTAATTTGGGAAGCTTCATGAGTTCAAATTATGAAGTTTTCTAAAATACACAATTTAGAAATGAGTTCAAATTATGGTAATCTTCTACCTAGGATTTAATATCTCATGAGTTTTCTAGACTCATAAAAAAAAACAAAACAAATATTCCACAGTCCAACTTCACTGCCAAAATAAGTAAATCAATCCAAGATCAATATTCTAATAGGAACTTGAGATTGGGAAATAAGAACATAAGACTAAAAATATGTTACAATAAAAGAAAAAATACACAATTTAGATGGTTCTTTCCATTTTTTTAATATGAAAAAACTCATGAAGTTTCGCGAATTAACTAATCAATATCTTGCAAATTTTGTTCAATAAGTTTTTTTTTATAAAATAAAAAAGATACTGAACCAGAACAGTGTCTCTCATGAATCAATAAGTTTTCAAGGTACTGATTTCATGATCACTCTCTGGTTTTTTCTTTCAAACTCCTCTCTCTGTCTCTCATGCTTCTATGGCTTCTGATCCTGAACCAGAACCGGACAAAAAAAAAAAAAAACTACATTCTAAGCATTTAAAAGTGCACAAAAATTGAAAACCCAAAAATAATTATAATTATAATTTTGTATTTTATTTCCGGTCTGTAAATCTGATAAAAAGCCCAAATCTCATTTGGGCAGTTTCGTATAGTGGGCTTTCTGAAGCCCACAATCGAAATCGTGTACAGTACGCGTAGCGTTAATCCTACGAAAAAGATCAGATAAATAAATAAATAAATAAATAGGAAAAATATTAGTATGATAGACTTGACCCACAATCGAAACCGTGTACAGTACGCGTAGCGTTAATCCTACGAAAAAGATCAGATAAATAAATAAATAAATAAATAGGAAAAATATTAGTATGATAGACTTGACCCACAATCGAAACCGTGTACAGTACGCGTAGCGTTAATCCTACGAAAAATATCAGATAAATAAATAAATAGGAAAAATATTAGTATGATAGACTTGACCCACAATCGAAACCGTGTACAGTACGCGTAGCGTTAATCCTACGAAAAAGATCAAATAAATAAATAAATAGGAAAAATATTAGTACGAAGTCGCCGACCATTCGTTCTCTTCTCTTCTCTACGCTTGTCGGCGATTTCTCTTCCACCAGCGTGAAAGTGCCGCCATTGTTGGAGCCGGAAATATCATATATATTAATGTAGGAGGAGATATGTTGAGGGTGTATGTTGTCTCTTAGCTTACTAGGTAATTCCTAAAAATTACCATGAGCATCTCATAGACATGCTCAAAAACAAAAAAAAAAAATTCCAATTAATATTGCTATCTTATTATTAGATACACGGCCCAAACTAAAAGACTCGATTTTAAAAGACCGACTCCGGCCCAGGCCCAGCGTGAGTTCTACGCTACAATATTAATATTTAATAGATAGAAAAAGGAGAAAAAAACAAAATACGCTTCTTCCTCTCACAAAACTTCGCGGTTCCCCTCCCTCTCCTTCTTCAGATCTGCCCCGTCGTCGCATCGATGTCGCTCCACCGTGGCCTCGCCGTCACCGTTTACTTTTTCACTCCCTCTCCTTCTTCAGCTATGCCCCGCCGTCGCATCGATGTCGCTCCACCGTGGCCTCGCCGTTCCCGTTTACTTTTTCACCGTTGATTTTCACAAACCCTAGTCCTTCAGCCGTCCACTCTTTATTCCTTTCCGATTTTGTTTGCTGATATTTCAGGTAATCTCACTTCCAAGGGGCTTTAAATTGATTTACTCAATTGACCTAATAAGGGATTTTAGATCTAAACTTCACACTGATTCAATCATTTCTTTGATTTTTTTAAAGATCAATTACTGTCAGTCCATTGTGGGGTTTTCTCAGTCGATTGGTTTCAATCTATCAGTCTCTGGTTCATCAAGATCATTTAAGGTATTGTTTGAGTACACATTCTGCATTTTATTTTTTTGGTTTTTTCATTAACTTTTTCAATTCATTTAAGAAGTTTGTTAAACTACTCGGGTATGCTTCTAATTCAACACACCAACTTTCGCGTTCAATTTTGTTTTAACTTTTTAGCCTGTTGGATTATTTTATTTTCCATCTCTAAATTTTAAGAACTATCTATGTTTTGTGCAGTGATGGAACAATCCTCAACCTTACACAAGGGTTACGATCATCTCCAGTGAAGCCGAACCCATGTAACATTTCCCTACAATCGGCATTATGATTCACTTGTCCTGCCCTGGCATTATGATTCACTTGTCCTGCCCTGTTGTTAGGTAAATGACGAGGACATAGCTCCTATATATATGCCCTGTTGATTTGTATATGTATGTTATATGTATGTTTCATTGCGTAATTCTTAGTGTTTATTTATCATGCTTCATTGAGTAGATTTATTCAATATTTTCTCTCTGGCACAGTGATGGGGATGACTATGACATGAACATCAGCTTGTTTATGTGGGAGGTAGTTACTTGAATTTGATAGGTGATGGGGCATGGAGCCTAACTTAAACTTAAGGTAAATTACTAGAGGGCGAAGTTTTCTTGTGGACGTCCTTGGCTTCCATTTATGTTTGTTTTACTTGCCAAGAGATTTGTTGTTAACTATAGGACTTGTATTTCCACTAGGTACAATGAGGAGGGGCTAGTACCAGACTGGATGTTGCCTGATTAACTGGTATTTATTATACTTCATTCCTCCTTAAAAAGTGAAATGAAGACGTTTCTGCTGCCCAACGCCGCCGCACTCTTCACCTTCGCCGCCGCCTTCCTCCTCCGCTTTCCCCCGTCTCACGGCGACGCGACGACGATTGCTATAGGCCCAGTCCGACATTACCATGTGTTGTTGCTTCGTCTGGTATGCTATATCTCTCCCTCATAATTTTCAATTAATTATCGGTTGTCTCGTGATTGAAGACACTTTTTTTTTCTTTACAAATTTGAAACTCTGACCCCATAATGATTTTTGACAACGATAATTAATCTCAATTTGTCATATTGAAATCATCTCTCACCTTCTTTACGGGTTTCCATTTGCTTCCCCTTCACTGTGTTCTTGTTCTCATTTTTTTTTTTTTTTTTAAATTCAACTTTCATTAAAATATATATAATATAACGTACAAAAACATGCACGTCTCAAACATAAATAGAGTAACTTCAATAATATTTATTATTTTCAACTCTTATAACTCATTCCGGGAACATGCACGTCTCAAAAACGCAGATTAATGTTGTATTAAAAAACATAAAATAAAAAAAAAAGTAGGTAAAAAATAGAGTTAATATTTAGAATCCATGGTAAAAAAGAATCAGCATGGACAAAAACGGAGAATGGCAGGTCAGCTTAGGAAAGGGAAGGGGATTGGATCACATCAAAGATGATGAGATGAGATGAGATGAGTGGGGATTCAGTGATTGTTTTGGCATGTTTTATCGTTTCCTTTCACGGCTGTTCTCACATTCGCTGCTGAAGAGTTCAAAGTTCCTCCCCAAACGGAATCAAACAAACAACTTTTATGAGAATAGATGTGTACTTGCATCACCTCTATTTAATTCTTTTGATGTTATTTATAAAGTTGAGAATAGATGTGTACTTGTTAAAAAGTTAAGGGTTGTATTCAATGTATGTTGCTAATAGAGTAAGTTCAACTTTTGTAGGTTATTCACCAAATTAGCCGAGGAACTCTTTGTTGGTGGCTTTGGGTTGTATTCAATGTATGTTGCTAATAGAGTAAGTTCAACTTTTGTAGGTTATTCACCAAATTAGCCGAGGAACTCTTTGTTGGTGGCTTTGAGGAGACTTGATGACGCATTTTCTTATTTTTGACTTTGGTAAAGACACAGTATTATTTTTTACTTCATGATTAAGGACTTATGTGCTAGTTTAAATTTAAATGTACCCAAAATCCTTGATGCCATTTATTTCTTATGGTGGTTCCTCGGTTTGATAATTATTTAGTTAGTTTTATTGTCTTCTAATGTTCTATCATTTGTAATTGATGGAACTATTGGCTTTATTGTTTTTATTTCATGTGTTTGTTTTAGACTTTACTTTCTACACACTTCCATTAATACTATACTTAAATGTATGAATTCAAGTCTTTGCCCTTTGTTTTTTATGTTATGCCCATAATTCAAGTCTTTTCATATTTAAAAAAAACAACCTATTGTTTATTATTTTAATTGCTTAATTTAGTGAACAAATTAGATAAATTTAAACTACCTATTTGAAGAGGGCTTATGCCTAAAATGGACAATATCATACAATTATGGAGATATGTGGTGGTTCACGTGTCCCTAACACTTTTTATCCCCAAATGTTTTTCTCTTCACTTTGAAATCACAAGTGGACAATAGCATATCATTCTGGAGATATGTGGTGATTCACGTGTTTCTAACCCCATTTGTATGAGAATCATATTTCCTTTAGAACCACACAAATCATTTGCATGAGAAGCATATTCATGTAATTTAATACTATGTTTATACAGCAGTAACATTTAATGCATATATGTGTACCTTTTGGAATAGGCGGCATCATCTTTTGAATATTCTGGAAGAACAATGCAAAGAAAAACATTTCAAAAGGTAATATTAGTCATCTAGTTGCATATTTAGGTTTTTCGTATCGTTTAGTCAAAATGTATTTTTTCTGTATCTTGTGTGATCATTCTGATAAATGTGGTTATTGCTTTAGTAGCTATCAAATGTTCAATCGTTAATCAAAGAGTTTTGTAGTTGTAGTTTTATGTTTCTGTTTTGGTTGTACATTTGGCAAGAAGTCTTATAATGCTGTGGCATACCTGAAAATCTGTTTGGCAAGGTTTGCATCAGCATAGACAAAGGTTAGTGATGTACGATTTCAAGTTCAATAAATTGTTTATATTTTTATGTCAGTTCCCTACCCAAGTTCCATAAATTTTTTATATTTGTATCATGCAGTTTCTGAAGACATTTTTCTGTTCTAACATAGGAGCCTTCGCAAATAGGCATTACAATCGACATTTTTCTATCATTATTTATTTGTTTTGCACGTTTTTTTTTTCTTTACGGAAATACCTTAATGCTGAACCAGTGGTAATGCTTTAGATTTGACACATTCTCTGAGGCTTTCCAAAGGTTATTCCTTAAAGTTTGGCGCTGTTTTGTTTTGACCAAGCTTTAGCAGAGAGTTGGATTCCATTCCAGATCAGAAGGTACGCTCTTTTCTTTGCTTAGAATGATTTACAAAATTGACAACACTTCTTCACCTTTGAGTTGAGTAAGTTGTAGTGAATATATTTATATCGTTTTTCTATTGGGATGCTTCTAATTACATGGACTTGAAAGGATGTTTGTTCGTTTCGGTATCTAATTTTGAACATGGACTTAAAAAGATGTTTGTTATTTTTAGAAGTATTAGAAATAATAGTATGGTAAATTTGAGAGTCCGATGCTATTTAAATTGTATCCCAACTGCGTTTCTTTTCAGCTTCTTAAAACCACTTAGACTTACCACCCCCACTCACTTCCAACAATATTGCTGATTTTTTTTTTCTTTTCTTTTCATTTGGTTAATTCTTTTGATGTTATTTATGAAGTTGAGAATAGATGTGTACTTGTTAAAAAGTTAAGGGTTGTATTCAATGTATGTTGCTAATAGAGTAAGTTCAACTTTTGTAGGTTATTCACCAAACTAGCCGAGGACCTCTTTGTGGTGGCTTTGAGGAAACCTGATGACGCATTTTCTTATTTTTGACTTTGGTAAAGACATGGTACTATTTTTTACTTCATGATTAAGGACTTATGTGCTAGTTTAAATTTAAATGTACCCAAAATCCTTGATGCCATTTATTTCTTATGGTGGTTCCTCGGTTTGATAATTATTTAGTTAGTTTTATTGTCTTCTAATGTTCTATCATTTTTAATTGAGGGAACTATTGCCTTTATTGTATGAATTCAAGTCTTTTCATATTTAAAAAAAACAACCTGTTGTTTATTATTTTAATTGCTTAATTTAGTGAACATATTAGATAAATTTAAACTCCCTTTTTGAAGAGGGCTTATGCTTAAAATGGACAAAATCATACAATTATGGAGATATGTTGGTGGTTCACGTGTCCCTAACACTTTTTTATCCCAAAAGGTTATTCTCCACTTGGAAATCATAAGTGGACAAGCATATCATAATGGAGATATGTGGTGATTCACGTGTCTCTAACCCCATTTGCATGAGAATCATATTTACTTTAGAACCACACAAATCATTTGCATGAGAAGCATATTCATGTAATTTAATACTATGTTTATAATAGCAGTCACATTGAATACATATATGTGTACCTTTTGGAATAGGCGGCATCATCTTTTGAATATTCTGGTAGAACGCTGCAAAGCAAAACATTTCAAAAGGTAATATTAGTCATCTAGTTGCATATTTAAGTTTTTCGTATCATTTAGTCAAAATGTATTTCTTTTTCTGTATCTTGTGTGATCATTCTGATAAATGTGGTTATTGCTTTAGTAGCTATCAAATGTTCAATCGTTAATCAAAGAGTTTTGTAGTTGTAGTTTTATGTTCCTGTTTTGGTTGTACATTTGGCAAGAAGTCTTATAATGCTGTGGCATACCTGAAAATAAATATGTTTGGCAAGGTTTGCATCAGCATAGGATGTTCGATCACAAGTTCCATAAATTGTTTATATTTTTATGTCAGTTCCCTACACATATCCGACTGATCTAATTAGTTCTAGATAAAGAAAATTCGTAGAACATTCGATCATCGATCGAACGAGATAAAGAAGTAACTTCTTTTTATCTCCAAAGGTTTTTCTCTTCACTTTGAAATGATTTTCTTTTCAGAACTCATATCTTTTTCACACTTGTTTTTATCTTTAGGCTTTCCTCTTCGAAAAAATAATTTCTCTGGTTTTTTTTTCATCTTACATTTTCTATTTCTCAGTTGTTAGCTTTGGTTAAAATCTTTCAAAAAACTATTTTTGAAACTTCTCTTCCATGTTCTATTTTCCCGAACTTTGAGAAATGCATCGAAAGTCCCAATTGGCTAGGATAGGGAAAGATCACGAGTACATAAGTGAGGGTCCATTAGTAGGAGGTCTTTTGGGTGATTGCAAAAACAAAAATCACGAGGGCTTGTGTCTAAAATGGACAATATCATATCCAGTGATGTTGAGGCACGCACCACGGGCGCCGGGCGCAACCCGGCGAGTCGGAATCGAGAGGATGCGCCTTCTTAATTTCTTTTCCTTTTCAATTCCTCCGACTTTTAAAATTCTTTTCAAATTCCATTTAAACTTCTTAGTGTATATTAAAATCTTTCAAAAACTTGTTTTAAAACCTTTCTCAAGGTTTTTTAGCCTCATTTTGAAAAAAAGCGACCAAGGTCCCATGTTGGCTAAAATAGGAAAAGATCATGGGTAAGTGAGGGACAATATTTCCATTAGTATGAGGCCTTTTGGGTGATTAAAAAAAAAATCCATGACGGCTTATGCCTAAAATGGGTTATCATACCATTATGGAGATATGTGGTGGTTCACGTGTCCCTCACACCTTGTTTCAAATGTTTTCTCCTCGAAATTTGTGTCTTTCCAAAACTTCTTTTTATCCCCAAAGGTCTTCACTTGGAAAAGGTGGTCTTCACTTGGAAAAGGGTGTCTCCTCAAAATGTGGATCTTTTACACATTTCTTTTTTATCTCTAAAGGTTTGTCTCTCTCGTTTTAGGATGGGAATGCGACCAAAGTCACATTGGCTTGGAAAGGAGAAAATTATTGGTACATGAGAGACAATATCTCCATTAGTAGGTGGCGTTTTGGGTGATTCCAAAAACAAAATCACGAGTGCTTATGCCTAAAGTGGACAATAGCATATCATTATGGAGATTTGTGGTGATTCACGTCTCTCTAACACCCCAATTTCAAAGTCCTCTTCATCAAAACTTCATAAAAAAAAAAAAGGGCTTATGCCTAAAATGGGAGATAATTCCACAGTTCTTTTGATCTATATAGCTTCAAGGTTTTTTAGCCTCGTTTTGAAAAAATCAACCAAGGTCCTATGTTAGCTAGGATAGGAAAAAATCATGGGTAAGTGAGGGACAATATTTCCATTAGTATGAGGCCTTTTGGGTGATTAAAAAAAAGCCATGAGGGCTTATGCCTAAAATGGGTTATCATACCATTATGGAGATATGTGGTGGTACACGTGTCCCTCGCATCTTATTTCAAATGTTTTCTCCTCAAAATTTGTGTCTTTCCAAAACTTTTTTTTATCCCCAAAGGTCTTCACTTTGAAATGTGTCTCTTCAAAACGTGTATCACATCTCTTTTTTATCTCTAGAGGTTTGTCTCTCTCGTCTAAGGATGAGAATGCGACCAAAGTCACATTGGCTTGGAAAGGAGAAAATTATTGGTACATGAGAGACAATATCTCCATTAGTAGGTGGCGTTTTGGGTGATTCCAAAAATAAAATCCCGAGTGCTTATGCCTAAAGTGGACCATAGCATATCATTATGGAGATATGTGGTGATTCACGTCTCTCTAACACCTCACTTTCAAAGTCCTCTTCATCAAAACTTCATAAAAAAAAAAGGGCTTATGCCTAAAATGGGAGATAATTCCACACTTCTTTTTATCTATATAACTTCAAGGTTTTTTAGCCTCGTTTTGAAAAAAGCGACCAAGGTCCTATGTTGGCTAGGATAGGAAAAGATCATGGGTAAGTGAGGGACAATATTGCCATTAGTATGAGGCCTTTTGGGTGATTAAAAAAAAGCCATGAGGGCTTATGCCTAAAATGGGTTATCATACCATTATGGAGATATGTGGTGGTACACGTGTCCCTCGCACCTTATTTCAAATGTTTTCTCCTCAAAATTTGTGTCTTTCCAAAACTTTTTTTTATTCCCAAAGGTCTTCACTTTGAAATATGTCTCTTCAAAACGTGTATCACATTTCTTTTTATCTCTAGAGGTTTGTCTCTCTCGTCTAAGGATGAGAATGCGACCAAAGTCACATTGGCTTGGAAAGGAGAAAATTATTGGTACATGAGAGACAATATCTCCATTAGTAGGTTGCATTTTGGGTGATTCCAAAAACAAAATCACGAGTGCTTATGCCTAAAGTGGACAATAGCATATCATTATGGAGATATGTGGTGATTCACGTCTCTCTAACACCTCACTTTCAAAGTCCTCTTCATCAAAACTTCATATAAAAAAAGGGCTTATGCCTAAAATGGGAGATAATTCCACACTTCTTTTTATCTATATAGCTTCAAGGTTTTTTAGCCTCGTTTTGAAAAAAGCGACCAAGGTCCTATGTTGGCTAGGATAGGAAAAAATCATGGGTAAGTGAGGGACAATATTGCCATTCGTATGAGGCCTTTTGGGTGATTAAAAAAAAGCCATGAGGGCTTATGCCTAAAATGGGTTATCATACCATTATGGAGATATGTGGTGGTACACGTGTCCCTCGCACCTTATTTCAAATGTTTTCTCCTCAAAATTTGTGTCTTTCCAAAACTTCTTTTTATCCCCAAAGGTCTTCACTTTGAAATGTGTCTCTTCAAAACGTGTATCACATTTCTTTTTATCTCTAGAGGTTTGTCTCTCTCGTCTAAGGATGAGAATGCGACCAAAGTCACATTGGCTTGGAAAGGAGAAAATTATTGGTACATGAGAGACAATATCTCCATTAGTAGGTGGCGTTTTGGGTGATTCCAAAAACAAAATCACGAGTGCTTATGCCTAAAGTGGACAATAGCATATTATTATGGAGATATGTGGTGATTCATGTCTCTCTAACACCTCACTTTCAAAGTTCTCTTCATCAAAACTTCAAAAAAAAAGGGCTTATGCCTAAAATGGGAGATAATTGCACGCTTCTTTTTATCTATATAGCTTCAAGGTTTTTTAGCCTCGTTTTGAAAAAAGCGACCAAGGTCCTATGTTGGCTAGGATAGGAAAAGATCATGGGTAAGTGAGGGACAATATTGCCATTAGTATGAGGCCTTTTGGGTGATTAAAAAAAAGCCATGAGGGCTTATGCCTAAAATGGGTTATCATACCATTATGGAGATATGTGGTGGTACACGTGTCCCTCGCACCTTATTTCAAATGTTTTCTCCTCAAAATTTGTGTCTTTCCAAAACTTCTTTTTATCCCCAAAGGTCTTCACTTTGAAATATGTCTCTTCAAAACGTGTATCACATTTTTTTTTATCTCTAGAGGTTTGTCTCTCTCGTCTAAGGATGAGAATGCGACCAAAGTCACATTGGCTTGGAAAGGAGTAAATTATTGGTACATGAGAGACAATATCTCCATTAGTAGGTTGCATTTTGGGTGATTCCAAAAACAAAATCACGAGTGCTTATGCCAAAAGTGGACAATAGCATATCATTATGGAGATATGTGGTGATTCACGTCTCTCTAACACCTCACTTTCAAAGTCCTCTTCATCAAAACTTCATAAAAAAAAAGGGCTTATGCCTAAAATGGGAGATAATTCCACACTTCTTTTTATCTATATAGCTTCAAGGTATTTTAGCCTCGTTTTGAAAAAAGCGACCAAGGTCCTATGTTGGCTAGGATAGGAAAAAATCATGGGTAAGTGAGGGACAATATTGCCATTCGTATGAGGCCTTTTGGGTGATTAAAAAAAAGCCATGAGGGCTTATGCCTAAAATGGTTTATCATACCATTATGGAGATATGTGGTGGTACACGTGTCCCTCGCACCTTATTTCAAATGTTTTCTCCTCAAAATTTGTGTCTTTCCAAAACTTCTTTTTATCCCCAAAGGTCTTCACTTTGAAATGTGTCTCTTCAAAACGTGTATCACATTTCTTTTTATCTCTAGAGGTTTGTCTCTCTCGTCTAAGGATGAGAATGCGACCAAAGTCACATTGGCTTGGAAAGGAGAAAATTATTGGTACATGAGAGACAATATCTCCATTAGTAGGTGGCGTTTTGGGTGATTCCAAAAACAAAATCACGAGTGCTTATGCCTAAAGTGGACAATAGCATATTATTATGGAGATATGTGGTGATTCATGTCTCTCTAACACCTCACTTTCAAAGTTCTCTTCATCAAAACTTCAAAAAAAAAGGGCTTATGCCTAAAATGGGAGATAATTGCACGCTTCTTTTTATCTATATAGCTTCAAGGGTTTTTAGCCTCGTTTTGAAAAAAGCGACCAAGGTCCTATGTTGGCTAGGATAGGAAAAGATCATGGGTAAGTGAGGGACAATATTGCCATTAGTATGAGGCCTTTTGGGTGATTAAAAAAAAGCCATGAGGGCTTATGCCTAAAATGGGTTATCATACCATTATGGAGATATGTGGTGGTACACGTGTCCCTCGCACCTTATTTCAAATGTTTTCTCCTCAAAATTTGTGTCTTTCCAAAACTTCTTTTTATCCCCAAAGGTCTTCACTTTGAAATATGTCTCTTCAAAACGTGTATCACATTTCTTTTTATCTCTAGAGGTTTGTCTCTCTCGTCTAAGGATGAGAATGCGACCAAAGTCACATTGGCTTGGAAAGGAGAAAATTATTGGTACATGAGAGACAATATCTCCATTAGTAGGTTGCATTTTGGGTGATTCCAAAAACAAAATCACGAGTGCTTATGCCTAAAGTGGACAATAGCATATCATTATGGAGATATGTGGTGATTCACGTCTCTCTAACACCTCACTTTCAAAGTCCTCTTCATCAAAACTTCATAAAAAAAAAGGGCTTATGCCTAAAATGGGAGATAATTCCACACTTCTTTTTATCTATATAGCTTCAAGGTTTTTTAGCCTCGTTTTGAAAAAAGCGACCAAGGTCCTATGTTGGCTAGGATAGGAAAAAATCATGGGTAAGTGAGGGACAATATTGCCATTCGTATGAGGCCTTTTGGGTGATTAAAAAAAAGCCATGAGGGCTTATGCCTAAAATGGGTTATCATACCATTATGGAGATATGTGGTGGTACACGTGTCCCTCGCACCTTATTTCAAATGTTTTCTCCTCAAAATTTGTGTCTTTCCAAAACTTCTTTTTATCCCCAAAGGTCTTCACTTTGAAATGTGTCTCTTCAAAACGTGTATCACATTTCTTTTTATCTCTAGAGGTTTGTCTCTCTCGTCTAAGGATGAGAATGCGACCAAAGTCACATTGGCTTGGAAAGGAGAAAATTATTGGTACATGAGAGACAATATCTCCATTAGTAGGTTGCATTTTGGGTGATTCCAAAAACAAAATCACGAGTGCTTATGCCTAAAGTGGACAATAGCATATTATTATGGAGATATGTGGTGATTCATGTCTCTCTAACACCTCACTTTCGAAGTTCTCTTCATCAAAACTTCAAAAAAAAAGGGCTTATGCCTAAAATGGGAGATAATTGCACGCTTCTTTTTATCTATATAGCTTCAAGGTTTTTTAGCCTCGTTTTGAAAAAAGCGACCAAGGTCCTATGTTGGCTAGGATAGGAAAAGATCATGGGTAAGTGAGGGACAATATTGCCATTAGTATGAGGCCTTTTGGGTGATTAAAAAAAAGCCATGAGGGCTTATGCCTAAAATGGGTTATCATACCATTATGGAGATATGTGGTGGTACACGTGTCCCTCGCACCTTATTTCAAATGTTTTCTCCTCAAAATTTGTGTCTTTCCAAAACTTCTTTTTATCCCCAAAGGTCTTCACTTTGAAATATGTCTCTTCAAAACGTGTATCACATTTCTTTTTATCTCTAGAGGTTTGTCTCTCTCGTCTAAGGATGAGAATGCGACCAAAGTCACATTGGCTTGGAAAGGAGAAAATTATTGGTACATGAGAGACAATATCTCCATTAGTAGGTTGCATTTTGGGTGATTCCAAAAACAAAATCACGAGTGCTTATGCCTAAAGTGGACAATAGCATATCATTATGGAGATATGTTGTGATTCACGTCTCTCTAACACCTCACTTTCAAAGTCCTCTTCATCAAAACTTCATAAAAAAAAAGGGCTTATGCCTAAAATGGGAGATAATTCCACACTTCTTTTTATCTATATAGCTTCAAGGTTTTTTAGCCTCGTTTTGAAAAAAGCGACCAAGGTCCTATGTTGGCTAGGATAGGAAAAGATCATGGGTAAGTGAGGGACAATATTGCCATTAGTATGAGGCCTTTTGGGTGATTAAAAAAAAGCCATGAGGGCTTATGCCTAAAATGGGTTATCATACCATTATGGAGATATGTGGTGGTACACGTGTCCCTCGCACCTTATTTCAAATGTTTTCTCCTCAAAATTTGTGTCTTTCCAAAACTTCTTTTTATCCCCAAAGGTCTTCACTTTGAAATGTGTCTCTTCAAAACGTGTATCACATTTCTTTTTATCTCTAGAGGTTTGTCCCTCTCGTCTAAGGATGAGAATGCGACCAAAGTCACATTGGCTTGGAAAGGAGAAAATTATTGGTACATGAGAGACAATATCTCCATTAGTAGGTGGCGTTTTGGGTGATTCCAAAAACAAAATCACGAGTGCTTATGCCTAAAGTGGACAATAGCATATTATTATGGAGATATGTGGTGATTCATGTCTCTCTAACACCTCACTTTCAAAGTTCTCTTCATCAAAACTTCAAAAAAAAAGGGCTTATGCCTAAAATGGGAGATAATTGCACGCTTCTTTTTATCTATATAGCTTCAAGGGTTTTTAGCCTCGTTTTGAAAAAAGCGACCAAGGTCCTATGTTGGCTAGGATAGGAAAAGATCATGGGTAAGTGAGGGACAATATTGCCATTAGTATGAGGCCTTTTGGGTGATTAAAAAAAAGCCATGAGGGCTTATGCCTAAAATGGGTTATCATACCATTATGGAGATATGTGGTGGTACACGTGTCCCTCGCACCTTATTTCAAATGTTTTCTCCTCAAAATTTGTGTCTTTCCAAAACTTCTTTTTATCCCCAAAGGTCTTCACTTTGAAATATGTCTCTTCAAAACGTGTATCACATTTCTTTTTATCTCTAGAGGTTTGTCTCTCTCGTCTAAGGATGAGAATGCGACCAAAGTCACATTGGCTTGGAAAGGAGAAAATTATTGGTACATGAGAGACAATATCTCCATTAGTAGGTTGCATTTTGGGTGATTCCAAAAACAAAATCACGAGTGCTTATGCCTAAAGTGGACAATAGCATATCATTATGGAGATATGTGGTGATTCACGTCTCTCTAACACCTCACTTTCAAAGTCCTCTTCATCAAAACTTCATAAAAAAAAAGGGCTTATGCCTAAAATGGGAGATAATTCCACACTTCTTTTTATCTATATAGCTTCAAGGTTTTTTAGCCTCGTTTTGAAAAAAGCGACCAAGGTCCTATGTTGGCTAGGATAGGAAAAAATCATGGGTAAGTGAGGGACAATATTGCCATTCGTATGAGGCCTTTTGGGTGATTAAAAAAAAGCCATGAGGGCTTATGCCTAAAATGGGTTATCATACCATTATGGAGATATGTGGTGGTACACGTGTCCCTCGCACCTTATTTCAAATGTTTTCTCCTCAAAATTTGTGTCTTTCCAAAACTTCTTTTTATCCCCAAAGGTCTTCACTTTGAAATGTGTCTCTTCAAAACGTGTATCACATTTCTTTTTATCTCTAGAGGTTTGTCTCTCTCGTCTAAGGATGAGAATGCGACCAAAGTCACATTGGCTTGGAAAGGAGAAAATTATTGGTACATGAGAGACAATATCTCCATTAGTAGGTTGCATTTTGGGTGATTCCAAAAACAAAATCACGAGTGCTTATGCCTAAAGTGGACAATAGCATATTATTATGGAGATATGTGGTGATTCATGTCTCTCTAACACCTCACTTTCGAAGTTCTCTTCATCAAAACTTCAAAAAAAAAGGGCTTATGCCTAAAATGGGAGATAATTGCACGCTTCTTTTTATCTATATAGCTTCAAGGTTTTCTAGCCTCGTTTTGAAAAAAGCGACCAAGGTCCTATGTTGGCTAGGATAGGAAAAGATCATGGGTAAGTGAGGGACAATATTGCCATTAGTATGAGGCCTTTTGGGTGATTAAAAAAAAGCCATGAGGGCTTATGCCTAAAATGGGTTATCATACCATTATGGAGATATGTGGTGGTACACGTGTCCCTCGCACCTTATTTCAAATGTTTTCTCCTCAAAATTTGTGTCTTTCCAAAACTTCTTTTTATCCCCAAAGGTCTTCACTTTGAAATATGTCTCTTCAAAACGTGTATCACATTTCTTTTTATCTCTAGAGGTTTGTCTCTCTCGTCTAAGGATGAGAATGCGACCAAAGTCACATTGGCTTGGAAAGGAGAAAATTATTGGTACATGAGAGACAATATCTCCATTAGTAGGTTGCATTTTGGGTGATTCCAAAAACAAAATCACGAGTGCTTATGCCTAAAGTGGACAATAGCATATCATTATGGAGATATGTGGTGATTCACGTCTCTCTAACACCTCACTTTCAAAGTCCTCTTCATCAAAACTTCATAAAAAAAAAGGGCTTATGCCTAAAATGGGAGATAATTCCACACTTCTTTTTATCTATATAGCTTCAAGGTTTTTTAGCCTCGTTTTGAAAAAAGCGACCAAGGTCCTATGTTGGCTAGGATAGGAAAAGATCATGGGTAAGTGAGGGACAATATTGCCATTAGTATGAGGCCTTTTGGGTGATTAAAAAAAAGCCATGAGGGCTTATGCCTAAAATGGGTTATCATACCATTATGGAGATATGTGGTGGTACACGTGTCCCTCGCACCTTATTTCAAATGTTTTCTCCTCAAAATTTGTGTCTTTCCAAAACTTCTTTTTATCCCCAAAGGTCTTCACTTTGAAATGTGTCTCTTCAAAACGTGTATCACATTTCTTTTTATCTCTAGAGGTTTGTCTCTCTCGTCTAAGGATGAGAATGCGACCAAAGTCACATTGGCTTGGAAAGGAGAAAATTATTGGTACATGAGAGACAATATCTCCATTAGTAGGTGGCGTTTTGGGTGATTCCAAAAACAAAATCACGAGTGCTTATGCCTAAAGTGGACAATAGCATATTATTATGGAGATATGTGGTGATTCATGTCTCTCTAACACCTCACTTTCAAAGTTCTCTTCATCAAAACTTCAACAAAAAAGGGCTTATGCCTAAAATGGGAGATAATTGCACGCTTCTTTTTATCTATATAGCTTCAAGGTTTTTTAGCCTCGTTTTGAAAAAAGCGACCAAGGTCCTATGTTGGCTAGGATAGGAAAAGATCATGGGTAAGTGAGGGACAATATTGCCATTAGTATGAGGCCTTTTGGGTGATTAAAAAAAAGCCATGAGGGCTTATGCCTAAAATGGGTTATCATACCATTATGGAGATATGTGGTGGTACACGTGTCCCTCGCACCTTATTTCAAATGTTTTCTCCTCAAAATTTGTGTCTTTCCAAAACTTCTTTTTATCCCCAAAGGTCTTCACTTTGAAATATGTCTCTTCAAAACGTGTATCACATTTCTTTTTATCTCTAGAGGTTTGTCTCTCTCGTCTAAGGATGAGAATGCGACCAAAGTCACATTGGCTTGGAAAGGAGAAAATTATTGGTACATGAGAGACAATATCTCCATTAGTAGGTTGCATTTTGGGTGATTCCAAAAACAAAATCACGAGTGCTTATGCCTAAAGTGGACAATAGCATATCATTATGGAGATATGTGGTGATTCACGTCTCTCTAACACCTCACTTTCAAAGTCCTCTTCATCAAAACTTCATAAAAAAAAAGGGCTTATGCCTAAAATGGGAGATAATTCCACACTTCTTTTTATCTATATAGCTTCAAGGTTTTTTAGCCTCGTTTTGAAAAAAGCGACCAAGGTCCTATGTTGGCTAGGATAGGAAAAAATCATGGGTAAGTGAGGGACAATATTGCCATTCGTATGAGGCCTTTTGGGTGATTAAAAAAAAGCCATGAGGGCTTATGCCTAAAATGGGTTATCATACCATTATGGAGATATGTGGTGGTACACGTGTCCCTCGCACCTTATTTCAAATGTTTTCTCCTCAAAATTTGTGTCTTTCCAAAACTTCTTTTTATCCCCAAAGGTCTTCACTTTGAAATATGTCTCTTCAAAACGTGTATCACATTTCTTTTTATCTCTAGAGGTTTGTCTCTCTCGTCTAAGGATGAGAATGCGACCAAAGTCACATTGGCTTGGAAAGGAGAAAATTATTGGTACATGAGAGACAATATCTCCATTAGTAGGTTGCATTTTGGGTGATTCCAAAAACAAAATCACGAGTGCTTATGCCTAAAGTGGACAATAGCATATCATTATGGAGATATGTGGTGATTCACGTCTCTCTAACACCTCACTTTCAAAGTTCTCTTCATCAAAACTTAAAAAAAAAAGGGCTTATGCCTAAAATGGGAGATAATTGCACACTTCTTTTTATCTATATAGCTTCAAAGTTTTTTAGCCTCGTTTTGAAAAAAGCGACCAAGGTCCTATGTTGGCTAGGATAGGAAAAGATCATGGGTAAGTGAGGGACAATATTGCCATTAGTATGAGGCCTTTTGGGTGATTAAAAAAAAGCCATGAGGGCTTATGCCTAAAATGGGTTATCATACCATTATGGAGATATGTGGTGGTACACGTGTCCCTCGCACCTTATTTCAAATGTTTTTTCCTCAAAATTTGTGTCTTTCCAAAACTTCTTTTTATCCCCAAAGGTCTTCACTTTGAAATGTGACTCTTCAAAACGTGTATCACATTTCTTTTTATCTCTAGAGGTTTGTCTCTCTCGTCTAAGGATGAGAATGCGACCAAAGTCACATTGGCTTGGAAAGGAGAAAATTATTGGTACATGAGAGACAATATCTCCATTAGTAGGTTGCATTTTGGGTGATTCCAAAAACAAAATCACGAGTGCTTATGCCTAAAGTGGACAATAGCATATCATTATGGAGATATGTGGTGATTCACGTCTCTCTAACACCTCACTTTCAAAGTTCTCTTCATCAAAACTTAAAAAAAAAAAGGGCTTATGCCTAAAATGGGAGATAATTGCACACTTCTTTTTATCTATATAGCTTCAAAGTTTTTTAGCCTCGTTTTGAAAAAAGCGACCAAGGTCCTATGTTGGCTAGGATAGGAAAAGATCATGGGTAAGTGAGGGACAATATTGCCATTAGTATGAGGCCTTTTGGGTGATTAAAAAAAAGCCATGAGGGCTTATGCCTAAAATGGGTTATCATACCATTATGGAGATATGTGGTGGTACACGTGTCCCTCGCACCTTATTTCAAATGTTTTCTCCTCAAAATTTGTGTCTTTCCAAAACTTCTTTTTATCCCCAAAGGTCTTCACTTTGAAATATGTCTCTTCAAAACGTGTATCACATTTCTTTTTATCTCTAGAGGTTTGTCTCTCTCGTCTAAGGATGAGAATGCGACCAAAGTCACATTGGCTTGGAAAGGAGAAAATTATTGGTACATGAGAGACAATATCTCCATTAGTAGGTTGCATTTTGGGTGATTCCAAAAACAAAATCACGAGTGCTTATGCCTAAAGTGGACAATAGCATATCATTATGGAGATATGTGGTGATTCACGTCTCTCTAACACCTCACTTTCAAAGTCCTCTTCATCAAAACTTCATAAAAAAAAAGGGCTTATGCCTAAAATGGGAGATAATTCCACACTTCTTTTTATCTATATAGCTTCAAGGTTTTTTAGCCTCGTTTTGAAAAAAGCGACCAAGGTCCTATGTTGGCTAGGATAGGAAAAGATCATGGGTAAGTGAGGGACAATATTGCCATTAGTATGAGGCCTTTTGGGTGATTAAAAAAAAGCCATGAGGGCTTATGCCTAAAATGGGTTATCATACCATTATGGAGATATGTGGTGGTACACGTGTCCCTCGCACCTTATTTCAAATGTTTTCTCCTCAAAATTTGTGTCTTTCCAAAACTTCTTTTTATCCCCAAAGGTCTTCACTTTGAAATGTGTCTCTTCAAAACGTGTATCACATTTCTTTTTATCTCTAGAGGTTTGTCTCTCTCGTCTAAGGATGAGAATGCGACCAAAGTCACATTGGCTTGGAAAGGAGAAAATTATTGGTACATGAGAGACAATATCTCCATTAGTAGGTGGCGTTTTGGGTGATTCCAAAAACAAAATCACGAGTGCTTATGCCTAAAGTGGACAATAACATATTATTATGGAGATATGTGGTGATTCATGTCTCTCTAACACCTCACTTTCAAAGTTCTCTTCATCAAAACTTCAAAAAAAAAGGGCTTATGCCTAAAATGGGAGATAATTGCACGCTTCTTTTTATCTATATAGCTTCAAGGTTTTTTAGCCTCGTTTTGAAAAAAGCGACCAAGGTCCTATGTTGGCTAGGATAGGAAAAGATCATGGGTAAGTGAGGGACAATATTGCCATTAGTATGAGGCCTTTTGGGTGATTAAAAAAAAGCCATGAGGGCTTATGCCTAAAATGGGTTATCATACCATTATGGAGATATGTGGTGGTACACGTGTCCCTCGCACCTTATTTCAAATGTTTTCTCCTCAAAATTTGTGTCTTTCCAAAACTTCTTTTTATCCCCAAAGGTCTTCACTTTGAAATATGTCTCTTCAAAACGTGTATCACATTTCTTTTTATCTCTAGAGGTTTGTCTCTCTCGTCTAAGGATGAGAATGCGACCAAAGTCACATTGGCTTGGAAAGGAGAAAATTATTGGTACATGAGAGACAATATCTCCATTAGTAGGTTGCATTTTGGGTGATTCCAAAAACAAAATCACGAGTGCTTATGCCTAAAGTGGACAATAGCATATCATTATGGAGATATGTGGTGATTCACGTCTCTCTAACACCTCACTTTCAAAGTTCTCTTCATCAAAACTTAAAAAAAAAAGGGCTTATGCCTAAAATGGGAGATAATTGCACACTTCTTTTTATCTATATAGCTTCAAAGTTTTTTAGCCTCGTTTTGAAAAAAGCGACCAAGGTCCTATGTTGGCTAGGATAGGAAAAGATCATGGGTAAGTGAGGGACAATATTGCCATTAGTATGAGGCCTTTTGGGTGATTAAAAAAAAGCCATGAGGGCTTATGCCTAAAATGGGTTATCATACCATTATGGAGATATGTGGTGGTACACGTGTCCCTCGCACCTTATTTCAAATGTTTTCTCCTCAAAATTTGTGTCTTTCCAAAACTTCTTTTTATCCCCAAAGGTCTTCACTTTGAAATGTGTCTCTTCAAAACGTGTATCACATTTCTTTTTATCTCTAGAGGTTTGTCTCTCTCGTCTAAGGATGAGAATGCGACCAAAGTCACATTGGCTTGGAAAGGAGAAAATTATTGGTACATGAGAGACAATATCTCCATTAGTAGGTGGCGTTTTGGGTGATTCCAAAAACAAAATCACGAGTGCTTATGCCTAAAGTGGACAATAGCATATCATTATGGAGATATGTGGTGATTCATGTCTCTCTAACACCTCACTTTCAAAGTTCTCTTCATCAAAACTTCAAAAAAAAAGGGCTTATGCCTAAAATGGGAGATAATTGCACGCTTCTTTTTATCTATATAGCTTCAAGGTTTTTTAGCCTCGTTTTGAAAAAAGCGACCAAGGTCCTATGTTGGCTAGGATAGGAAAAGATCATGGGTAAGTGAGGGACAATATTGCCATTAGTATGAGGCCTTTTGGGTGATTAAAAAAAAGCCATGAGGGCTTATGCCTAAAATGGGTTATCATACCATTATGGAGATATGTGGTGGTACACGTGTCCCTCGCACCTTATTTCAAATGTTTTCTCCTCAAAATTTGTGTCTTTCCAAAACTTCTTTTTATCCCCAAAGGTCTTCACTTTGAAATGTGTCTCTTCAAAACGTGTATCACATTTCTTTTTATCTCTAGAGGTTTGTCTCTCTCGTCTAAGGATGAGAATGCGACCAAAGTCACATTGGCTTGGAAAGGAGAAAATTATTGGTACATGAGAGACAATATCTCCATTAGTAGGTGGCGTTTTGGGTGATTCCAAAAACAAAATCACGAGTGCTTATGCCTAAAGTGGACAATAGCATATTATTATGGAGATATGTGGTGATTCATGTCTCTCTAACACCTCACTTTCAAAGTTCTCTTCATCAAAACTTCAAAAAAAAAGGGCTTATGCCTAAAATGGGAGATAATTGCACGCTTCTTTTTATCTATATAGCTTCAAGGTTTTTTAGCCTCGTTTTGAAAAAAGCGACCAAGGTCCTATGTTGGCTAGGATAGGAAAAGATCATGGGTAAGTGAGGGACAATATTGCCATTAGTATGAGGCCTTTTGGGTGATTAAAAAAAAGCCATGAGGGCTTATGCCTAAAATGGGTTATCATACCATTATGGAGATATGTGGTGGTACACGTGTCCCTCGCACCTTATTTCAAATGTTTTCTCCTCAAAATTTGTGTCTTTCCAAAACTTCTTTTTATCCCCAAAGGTCTTCACTTTGAAATATGTCTCTTCAAAACGTGTATCACATTTCTTTTTATCTCTAGAGGTTTGTCTCTCTCGTCTAAGGATGAGAATGCGACCAAAGTCACATTGGCTTGGAAAGGAGAAAATTATTGGTACATGAGAGACAATATCTCCATTAGTAGGTTGCATTTTGGGTGATTCCAAAAACAAAATCACGAGTGCTTATGCCTAAAGTGGACAATAGCATATCATTATGGAGATATGTGGTGATTCACGTCTCTCTAACACCTCACTTTCAAAGTTCTCTTCATCAAAACTTAAAAAAAAAGGGCTTATGCCTAAAATGGGAGATAATTGCACACTTCTTTTTATCTATATAGCTTCAAAGTTTTTTAGCCTCGTTTTGAAAAAAGCGACCAAGGTCCTATGTTGGCTAGGATAGGAAAAGATCATGGGTAAGTGAGGGACAATATTGCCATTAGTATGAGGCCTTTTGGGTGATTAAAAAAAAGCCATGAGGGCTTATGCCTAAAATGGGTTATCATACCATTATGGAGATATGTGGTGGTACACGTGTCCCTCGCACCTTATTTCAAATGTTTTCTCCTCAAAATTTGTGTCTTTCCAAAACTTCTTTTTATCCCCAAAGGTCTTCACTTTGAAATGTGACTCTTCAAAACGTGTATCACATTTCTTTTTATCTCTAGAGGTTTGTCTCTCTCGTCTAAGGATGAGAATGCGACCAAAGTCACATTGGCTTGGAAAGGAGAAAATTATTGGTACATGAGAGACAATATCTCCCTTAGTAGGTGGCGTTTTGGGTGATTCCAAAAACAAAATCACGAGTGCTTATGCCTAACGTGGACAATAGCATATCATTATGGAGATATGTGGTGATTCACGTCTCTCTAACACCTCACTTTCAAAGTCCTCTTCATCAAAACTTCATAAAAAAAAAAGGGCTTATGCCTAAAATGGGAGATAATTCCACACTTCTTTTTATCTATATAGCTTCAAGGTTTTTTAGTCTCGTTTTGAAAAAAGCGACCAAGGTCCTATGTTGGCTAGGATAGGAAAAAATCATGGGTAAGTGAGGGACAATATTTCCATTAGTATGAGGCCTTTTGGGTGATTAAAAAAAAGCCATGAGGGCTTATGCCTAAAATGGGTTATCATACCATTATGGAGATATGTGGTGGTACACGTGTCCCTCACACCTTATTTCAAATGTTTTCTCCTCAAAATTTGTGTCTTTCCAAAACTTCTTTTTATCCCCAAAGGTCTTCACTTTGAAATGGGTCTCTCTTCAAAATGTGTATCTTTTACACATTTCTTTTTATCTCTAAAGGTTTGTCTCTCTCGTTTAAGGATGGGAATGCGACCAAAGTCATATTGGCTTGGAAAGGAGAAATTTATTGGTACATGAGAGACAATATCTCCATTAGTAGGTGGCGTTTTGGGTGATTCCTAAAACAAAATCACGAGTGCTTCTGCCTAAAGTTGACAATAACACCTCACTTTCAAAGTCCTCTTCATCAAAACTTCCAAAAAAAAGGGCTTATGCCTAAAATGGGAGATTGCACACTTCTTTTTTTCTCTATAGTTTCAAGGTTTTTTAGCCTGTTTTTTGAGGAAGAACAATCCAGTTTCCTCCAGATCCATTCTCTTTGATATAAGCTTTTAACTTTGTATCTTCTTCAGGTGACAATGGCCCTTTCTTGACATTGGCTTTATCACAGCATGAAGCTCAACTCATCTCTCTGCAATTTTCGAAAAACTTCATCAGTAATCGACCTGAAAAAGCCATCATAGTATCCCCTCGCAACATTCCTTCTGAGAGTAGACGGTCCGGACGCTCCTCAACCATAGAAGTAAATCAATCCAAGATCAATATTCTAATAGGAACCTGATGTTGAGATTAGGAAATAAGAACATGAGACTAAAAATATGTTACAATATCAAAGAGAAAATACACAAGTTTATAACATTTCAAAATTGCTATCTCCCTCCTCCAAAATTAATCCCTAATTTTTTTGATAATCCAATGTATTGAATAAGAAATTAAGCACTGGAAATATTATTATACTTGTTAATAAAGACCAATTGAGGAGTAGCAAAATTGGTCAAATATCTGACGAAAGGTTGGGAAAAAATTAGAAGGAAAGGCTCTTTAGAATTCGCAGAATAGCAAATAGAAAAAATTAACGTGGTGCTATTAACATTATCAATAATCCATGTTAGTCAGGTAAACTTAAAAATGAAATTTTGTCCCCAAATAACTATAGCTTCTTAGCACATTACAATGAGTGTAGTCCACCTCACCATGACGTAAAGTTTCTTGGTAATCTTTTTGTGGCTCTCTTGGTTGCTTTGGCCTGTTTTTTTTTTTTTTTTGTATGTCCCAATTATGAAGTTTACTTTTCTTTAATGAATTATTTATCTTCAATGTCCTCACATGCTCTTCTATGGACCACTTGATACTGGAAAAACCACCACCGCTCTCGCGATTTTCCATCAACTATTCGGGTTCGTATCTGCTTCTTCTATTTGTTTCATATTTGTGCCTCTAATTTACGTTTGGTAGTTCAGTCTCCCTTCTAAGAAATATTTTTGATTATCGTCACTGAGGGTTTTTATTGTTTCTTAGGAGGTTATAAGATTATGTTGATTTTTTTTTTTGTTTTTTTTTTTTGGTAAGAACCCTGGAAGTTGATTGAAACTAGCAGAACCAACTGGAAGCTTAGGATGGGTATTTTAGAATCCTTTCCAAGAAATATCTTGGATGAAATGCAGCTGGGAATTAGGTTTCTTATGCTCGTTCATAATTTTTATTTTTTTTATTTTTTTAATCTTAGTGGTCAAGGTTTTTTGTCCAAATTGTATAATTATGAGATTTCTTAACGAATAAAAGTTGGAACATGAGGCTATATTTTAATCATGGCCTTACTGTCATTCTGGTTAAATGCTAGTTATCAAGATTTGGGGAGGTTTTTTGCTCAAAGCATTCATGATTTGCTTATTTGACAATGAAACCATTAGATCTACTTGGATGAATTCTACAGTTGCTTTGGCTGCATAGATGTGAAATGTGCTATTCTAATGTCTTTTAAGTTTTTATCTGATATAAAATAATGTTATTTGTAGTCCTGAACTTTACAAGTCCAGAGTTTTGGAGTTAAATGCAAGTGATGACCGTGGGATCAATTGTTGTTCGGATTAAGATTAAAGATGTTGCTGGTATTGCAGTAAGCAGTGGCCAGCGCCAAGGGTAAATTTCTTAATCTTAGAACTAACATTTTTGTAATATTCTTGTTTCTAACTTCACACTTTAAAAAAAAAAAAAAATTTAGGGGCTATCCTTATCCACCATTCAAGAGAATCATTTTGGATGAAGCTGATTCAATGACTGAAGATGCTCAGGTGGGATCACAGTCTAGACACAATCTATTTGATTTATTATAGATACTACGAGTGCAGTTTTTTTTCCTAAACAACGGAACATTATGCCGGTAGAATGCCCTGAGGCGTACAATGGAAACACACTCCAAAGTAAGATTCTTTTTTATATGCAACTATATCAGCAGGTGAAGCTTAGCTTCCTTTTATAGTGTTTTAATTTCTCTCGTTATTATTGATGATTTTCTTTCTAGATTTGTGCTTTTGATGTGCATGTCAGTTTCCAATTTATTGTTGTTGATTTTGTTTTTGGATTTGTGCTTTTGATATGGTTTCCAACCTTTTATGTGGAATGAATTAATAATCATAACTCATAAGATGTTTGCATCTATAAGCCACTTATGAAAGAGCATTGGGAGAGTTGGTGGTAATTTGCTTATGATAAATTCATTGAGAGAGGAGGGTATGGGGCTCAAATCTCTGAAAACAATAGTAGATGACCATATAAGCTTTTAACTGCATTGCAATTTAATTGTCTTAAAAGTTAAAATCACAAAGAGTACGAGAGTCAAATCTGTGAAACAATTGTAGATGAGCAGGAGCAATATAATGTTGAACCAGGTGGAACTTATTTTTCTTTAAAACTTTGACATGTATGAAAATGTTGTACCTATTTGTCTTGTGCATCCTATACAGTTCATATTTGAATTGTTAGAATACTGGAAGCTGATTTCTTAACTGTTAACAATTTCTTCAATGGTCTATTTTTACTTGGTCTTGAAACTGGTGCAAGTGCGGGAAGCTAAACTGATGTCTCATTGTTTTTTCCATCACTGCAGGATTATAGAGCCCCTTGCTTCAAGGTGTGCAAAGTTCAGGTTTAAGCCACTGTCTGAAGAGGTTATGAGCAAGCGTATATTGCACAATGAAGAAGGTCTAAGTCTAGATGGAGAGGTTTGCTCATAGTTGCTTAGTATTAGAAATTGTGGTTTGAAATAATCTATTTGGCATGACCAGTGTGATGTAAACTTGCAATCTTTAGAGGGTCTTTCAACCTTAAGTTCAATCTCTCAAGGTGACCTCCGTCGATCTATCACATTTTTACAGGTACGATTTAGTCTGCAACATTGCACCTTTTTCCGGTTGACAACTATTCTTTTGCTATTCCCCGTTCGTCTGCTAGACAAGATTATATTAGGAGCTTGGATGATTAAGGGGAAGAAAACCAACCACATATTCTACTGCAATTAGTCAAAGGTCTATTTTAGTAAGGGCTACATGAAACTAACCTTTAGGTTATCAATTGTTCTGATTCATCATTGCATGCCCTCTACATGGAGAATACTGGACCTTTCCATTTGTTTTTGGAAATTATTTGGGTTGAGAATTGTTGACCATCCATTGTGTTATTGGATACTTGAATTTTCTTTCCTATATAACTTTCGGTGCTTGTAAAGTAGAAAGAGTAGGCGTTATTATAGCAACTTTTGATATATCCTTGTAGTTCCTTTGTCCCATGTCTGTGACCTGAAAAAAAAATGTATGTCTAACTCTGATATCCCTCATAGTGGATGCATGCATGAGGGTGGGAAGAGCTTCTGTTAGGCAAATACACGAACATAACTCAATGTTGTGTAGGTCTTTGGCTAAGATAGGAAAAGATCATGGGTACAGGTTTCTTTGGCAACCAAATGTTGTAGGGCTAGTCTCGTGAGAATAGATGGGTAATAAATCCAATCACTCATTGCTTATTGTTAACAAACTCAATTGTTGTAGTTTTTTTTTATCTGGATCTTTAGAAATGAAATTTGGTTAAGAATTCATGACCGTTGCTCTCGTATAATTACTTGAAGCAAGTGTTTTTGTTTTATATTAGAAGCCAATGTAATCTGCAGGTACAATTTATAGTTGAAAATATAATAGTTTCATTCTTTTCTAATTGCTTTATTTTTATTTTTCCTCCAGTCAGCTGCACGCTTATTTGGATCATCGATCTCTTCCAAGGATTTGATTAGCGTGTCTGGAGTGAGTTATGTGAAATTTTGATAAGTACGTTATATCGTTATATCATCCGTAGAATACCAAAAAAAAAAAAAAAAAAAAAATAGTTAAAAATGATTATGCTTACTAATGATTCACTTTGCTCCCATTTTGGTTGAATGTTGATGCTGATCTATTATAAACACAGTTTGTATGTTGCCATGCCCTTATGTCCACGTTGCTTCAACTTCTTCCAAAACCCAACTCTTTGGCCGGTTCATGCTCAATTTGAATGATGTTATTGTATCTTTAAAGGATGAATGAAGATACGTAATACTATGTTGTATCGTACAGATATTTGAGGTGATTGTTGAAACTCATGATTTGCAAGACGAACAGAATGCCATTATTTTCAAGAAATTGGCTGAAGCCGATAAGGTCACTTTTATCTATTTCCATGCTCAATTGCATTTTTTGCTCTCTAAAGTTCATGTGAATTATGCATCACTTTGGATATATTATTACTTTTAAGTTGTAATTTGGACTCTACAACTTTGAATCAATAGATTCTACCAATCTATTATATATACGTAATAAATTACTAATTTGGACTGGACACCTTTGGATATATTATTACAGTAACAATAATTACTTTCTTTCAAATATTAACCACCATGGGTTGACCTAGTGTTCAATTAGGATATCGGAAAAGGGTTTAGAGGAAATGAGTTCAAATTATGGTAATCACCTACCTGGGATTAGGATTTAATATCCCATGAGTTTTCTAGACTGATATAGAAAAAACAAAACAAATATTTCACAGTCCAACTTCACTGCCAAAATAAGTAAGTCAATCCAAGATCAATATTCTAATAGGAACTTGATCTTGAGATTGGGAAATAAGAACACAAACTTGATCTTGAGATTGGGAAATAAGAACACAAGACTAAAAATATGTTACAATAAAAGAGAATACAAAATTTGCAAGATATTAATTAATTAATTCGCGAAGTTTCATGGGTTTAAATTATGAATTTTCTAAAATACACAATTTAGATTTAGAAATGTGTTCAAATTATGGTAATCACCTACTTAGGATTTAATATTCCAGGAGTTTTCTAGACTGATATTAAAATAACAAAACAAATATTTCACAGTCCAACTTCACTGCCAAAACAAGTAAATCAATTCAAGATCAATATTCTAATAGGAACTTGATCTTGAGATTGGGAAATAAGAACATAAGACTAAAAATATGTTACAATAAAAGAGAAAATACAAAATTTGCAAGATATTGATTAATTAATTCGGGAAGCTTCATGAGTTCAAATTATGAAGTTTTCTAAAATACACAATTTAGAAATGAGTTCAAATTATGGTAATCTTCTACCTAGGATTTAATATCTCATGAGTTTTCTAGACTCATAAAAAAAAACAAAACAAATATTTCACAGTCCAACTTCACTGCCAAAATAAGTAAATCAATCCAAGATCAATATTCTAATAGGAACTTGAGATTGGGAAATAAGAACATAAGACTAAAAATATGTTACAATAAAAGAAAAAATACACAATTTAGATGGTTCTTTCCATTTTTTTAATATGAAAAAACTCATGAAGTTTCGCGAATTAACTAATCAATATCTTGCAAATTTTGTTCAATAAGTTTTTTTTTATAAAATAAAAAAGATACTGAACCAGAACCGTGTCTCTCATGAATCAATAAGTTTTCAAGGTACTGATTTCATGATCACTCTCTGGTTTTTTCTTTCAAACTCCTCTCTCTGTCTCTCATGCTTCTATGGCTTCTGATCCTGAACCAGAACCGGACAAAAAAAAAAAAAAACTACATTCTAAGCATTTAAAAGTGCACAAAAATTGAAAACCCAAAAATAATTATAATTATAATTTTGTATTTTATTTCCGGTCTGTAAATCTGATAAAAAGCCCAAATCTCATTTGGGCAGTTTCGTATAGTGGGCTTTCTGAAGCCCACAATCGAAATCGTGTACAGTACGCGTAGCGTTAATCCTACGAAAAAGATCAGATAAATAAATAAATAAATAAATAGGAAAAATATTAGTATGATAGACTTGACCTACAATCGAAACCGTGTACAGTACGCGTAGCGTTAATCCTACGAAAAAGATCAGATAAATAAATAAATAAATAAATAGGAAAAATATTAGTATGATAGACTTGACCCACAATCGAAACCGTGTACAGTACGCGTAGCGTTAATCCTACGAAAAATATCAGATAAATAAATAAATAGGAAAAATATTAGTATGATAGACTTGACCCACAATCGAAACCGTGTACAGTACGCGTAGCGTTAATCCTACGAAAAAGATCAAATAAATAAATAAATAGGAAAAATATTAGTACGAAGTCGCCGACCATTCGTTCTCTTCTCTTCTCTACGCTTGTCGGCGATTTCTCTTCCACCAGCGTGAAAGTGCCGCCATTGTTGGAGCCGGAAATATCATATATATTAATGTAGGAGGAGATATGTTGAGGGTGTATGTTGTCTCTTAGCTTACTAGGTAATTCCTAAAAATTACCATGAGCATCTCATAGACATGCTCAAAAACAAAAAACAAAAAATTCCAATTAATATTGCTATCTTATTATTAGATACACGGCCCAAACTAAAAGACTCGATTTTAAAAGACCGACTCCGGCCCAGGCACAGCGTGAGTTCTACGCTACAATATTAATATTTAATAGATAGAAAAAGGAGAAAAAAACAAAATACGCTTCTTCCTCTCACAAAACTTAGCGGTAACCCTCCCTCTCCTTCTTCAGATCTGCCCCGTCGTCGCATCGATGTCGCTCCACCGTGGCCTCGCCGTCACCGTTTACTTTTTCACTCCCTCTCCTTCTTCAGCTATGCCCCGCCGTCGCATCGATGTCGCTCCACCGTGGCCTCGCGGTTCCCGTTTACTTTTTCACCGTTGATTTTCACAAACCCTAGTCCTTCAGCCGTCCACTCTTTATTCCTTTCCGATTTTGTTTGCTGATATTTCAGGTAATCTCACTTCCCAGGGGCTTTAAATTGATTTACTCAATTGACCTAATAAGGGATTTTAGATCTAAACTTCACACTGATTCAATCATTTCTTTGATTTTTTTAAAGATCAATTACTGTCAGTCCATTGTGGGGTTTTCTCAGTCGATTGGTTTCAATCTATCAGTCAATCTATCAGTCTCTGGTTCATCAAGATCATTTAAGGTATTGTTTGAGTACACATTCTGCATTTTATTTTTTTGGTTTTTTCATTAACTTTTTCAATTCATTTAAGAAGTTTGTTAAACTACTCGGGTATGCTTCTAATTCAACACACCAACTTTCGCTTTCAATTTTGTTTTAACTTTTTAGCCTGTTGGATTATTTTATTTTCCATCTCTAAATTTTAAGAACTATCTATGTTTTGTGCAGTGATGGAACAATCCCCAACCTTACACAAGGGTTACGATCATCTCCAGTGAAGCCGAACCCATGTAACATTTCCTTACAATCGGCATTATGATTCACTTGTCCTGCCCTGGCATTATGATTCAGTTGTCCTGCCCTGTTGTTAGGTAAATGACGAGGACATAGCTCCTATATATATGCCCTGTTGATTTGTATATGTATGTTATATGTATGTTTCATTGCGTAATTCCTTAGTGTTTATTTATCATGCTTCATTGAGTAGATTTATTCAATATTTTCTCTCTGGCACAGTGATGGGGATGACTATGACATGGGAGGTAGTTACTTGAATTTGATAGGTGATGGGGCATGGAGCCTAACTTAAACTTAAGGTAAATTACTAGAGGGCGAAGTTTTCTTGTGGACGTCCTTTGCTTCCATTTATGTTTGTTTTACTTGCCAAGAGATTTGTTGTTAACTAGGACTTGTATTTCCACTAGGTACAATGAGGAGGGGCTAGTACCAGACTGGATGTCGCCTGATTAACTGGTATTTATTATACTTCATTCCTCCTTAAAAAGTGAAATGAAGACGTTTCTGCTGCCCAACGCCGCCGCACTCTTCACCTTCGCCGCCTTCCTCCTCCGCTTTCCCCCGTCTCACGGCGACGCGACGACGATTGCTATAGGCCCAGTCCGACATTACCATGTGTTGTTGCTTCGTCTGGTATGCTATATCTCTCTCTCATAATTTTCAATTAATTATCGGTTGTCTCGTGATTGAAGACACTTTTTTTTTCTTTACAAATTTGAAACTCTGACCCCATAATGATTTTTGACAACGATAATTAATCTCAATTTGTCATATTGAAATCATCTCTCACCTTCTTTACGGGTTTCCATTTGCTTCCCCTTCACTGTGTTCTTGTTCTCATTTTTTTTTTTTTTTTTTAATTCAACTTTCATTAAAATATATATAATATAACGTACAAAAACATGCACGTCTCAAACATAAATAGAGTAACTTCAATAATATTTATTATTTTCAACTCTTATAACTCATTCCGCGAACATGCACGTCTCAAAAACGCAGATTAATGTTGTAATAAAAAACATAAAATAAAAAAAAAAGTAGGTAAAAAATAGAGTTAATATTTAGAATCCATGGTAAAAAAGAATCAGCATGGACAAAAACGGAGAATGGCAGGTCAGCTTAGGAAAGGGAAGGGGATTGGATCACATCAAAGATGATGAGATGAGATGAGATGAGTGGGGATTCAGTGATTGTTTTGGCATGTTTTATCGTTTCCTTTCACGGCTGTTCTCACATTCGCCGCTGAAGAGTTCAAAGTTCCTCCCCAAACGGAATCAAACAAACAACTTTTATGAGAATAGATGTGTACTTGCATCACCTCTATTTAATTCTTTTGATGTTATTTATAAAGTTGAGAATAGATGTGTACTTGTTAAAAAGTTAAGGGTTGTATTCAATGTATGTTGCTAATAGAGTAAGTTCAACTTTTGTAGGTTATTCACCAAATGAGCCGAGGAACTCTTTGTTGGTGGCTTTGGGTTGTATTCAATGTATGTTGCTAATAGAGTAAGTTCAACTTTTGTAGGTTATTCACCAAATTAGCCGAGGAACTCTTTGTTGGTGGCTTTGAGGAGACTTGATGACGCATTTTCTTATTTTTGACTTTGGTAAAGACACAGTATTATTTTTTACTTCATGATTAAGGACTTATGTGCTAGTTTAAATTTAAATGTACCCAAAATCCTTGATGCCATTTATTTCTTATGGTGGTTCCTCGGTTTGATAATTATTTAGTTAGTTTTATTGTCTTCTAATGTTCTATCATTTGTAATTGATGGAACTATTGGCTTTATTGTTTTTATTTCATGTGTTTGTTTTAGACTTTACTTTCTACACACTTCCATTAATACTATACTTAAATGTATGAATTCAAGTCTTTGCCCTTTGTTTTTTATGTTATGCCCATAATTCAAGTCTTTTCATATTTAAAAAAAACAACCTATTGTTTATTATTTTAATTGCTTAATTTAGTGAACAAATTAGATAAATTTAAACTACCTATTTGAAGAGGGCTTATGCCTAAAATAGACAATATCATACAATTATGGAGATATGTGGTGGTTCACGTGTCCCTAACACTTTTTATCCCCAAATGTTTTTCTCTTCACTTTGAAATCACAAGTGGACAATAGCATATCATTCTGGAGATATGTGGTGATTCACGTGTTTCTAACCCCATTTGTATGAGAATCATATTTCCTTTAGAACCACACAAATCATTTGCATGAGAAGCATATTCATGTAATTTAATACTATGTTTATACAGCAGTAACATTTAATGCATATATGTGTACCTTTTGGAATAGGCGGCATCATCTTTTGAATATTCTGGAAGAACAATGCAAAGAAAAACATTTCAAAAGGTAATATTAGTCATCTAGTTGCATATTTAGGTTTTTCGTATCGTTTAGTCAAAATGTATTTTTTCTGTATCTTGTGTGATCATTCTGATAAATGTGGTTATTGCTTTAGTAGCTATCAAATGTTCAATCGTGAATCAAACAGTTTTGTAGTTGTAGTTTTATGTTCCTGTTTTGGTTGTACATTTGGCAAGAAGTCTTATAATGCTGTGGCATACCTGAAAATCTGTTTGGCAAGGTTTGCATCAGCATAGACAAAGGTTAGTGATGTACGATTTCAAGTTCAATAAATTGTTTATATTTTTATGTCAGTTCCCTACCCAAGTTCCATAAATTTTTTATATTTGTATCATGCAGTTTCTGAAGACATTTTTCTGTTCTAACATAGGAGCCTTCGCAAATAGGCATCACAATCGACATTTTTCTATCATTATTTATTTGTTTTGCACGCTTTTTTTTTTCTTTACGGAAATACCTTAATGCTGAACCAGTGGTAATGCTTTAGGTTTGAGACATTCTCTGAGGCTTTCCAAAGGTTATTCCTTAAAGTTTGGCGCTGTTTTGTTTTGACCAAGCTTTAGCAGAGAGTTGGATTCCATTCCAGATCAGAAGGTACGCTCTTTTCTTTGCTTAGAATGATTTACAAAATTGACAACACTTCTTCACCTTTGAGTTGAGTAAGTTGTAGTGAATATATTTATATCGTTTTTCTATTGGGATGCTTCTAATTACATGGACTTGAAAGGATGTTTGTTCGTTTCGGTATCTAATTTTGAACATGGACTTAAAAAGATGTTTGTTATTTTTAGAAGTATTAGAAATAATAGTATGGTAAATTTGAGAGTCCGATGCTATTTAAATTGTATCCCAACTGCGTTTCTTTTCAGCTTCTTAAAACCACTTAGACTTACCACCCTCACTCACTTCCAACAATATTGGTGATTTTTTTTTTCTTTTCTTTTCATTTGGTTAATTCTTTTGATGTTATTTATGAAGTTGAGAATAGATGTGTACTTGTTAAAAAGTTAAGGGTTGTATTCAATGTATGTTGCTAATAGAGTAAGTTCAACTTTTGTAGGTTATTCACCAAACTAGCCGAGGACCTCTTTGTGGTGGCTTTGAGGAAACCTGATGACGCATTTTCTTATTTTTGACTTTGGTAAAGACATGGTACTATTTTTTACTTCATGATTAAGGACTTATGTGCTAGTTTAAATTTAAATGTACCCAAAATCCTTGATGCCATTTATTTCTTATGGTGGTTCCTCGGTTTGATAATTATTTAGTTAGTTTTATTGTCTTCTAATGTTCTATCATTTTTAATTGAGGGAACTATTGCCTTTATTGTATGAATTCAAGTCTTCATATTTAAAAAAAACAACCTGTTGTTTATTATTTTAATTGCTTAATTTAGTGAACATATTAGATAAATTTAAACTCCCTTTTTGAAGAGGGCTTATCCTTAAAATGAACAAAATCATACAATTATGGAGATATGTTGGTGGTTCAAGTGTCCCTAACACTTTTTTATCCCCAAAGGTTATTCTCCACTTGGAAATCATAAGTGGACAAGCATATCATAATGGAGATATGTGGTGATTCACGTGTCTCTAACCCCATTTGCATGAGAATCATATTTACTTTAGAACCACACAAATCATTTGCATGAGAAGCATATTCATGTAATTTAATACTATGTTTATAATAGCAGTCACATTGAATACATATATGTGTACCTTTTGGAATAGGCGGCATCATCTTTTGAATATTCTGGTAGAACGCTGCAAAGCAAAACATTTCAAAAGGTAGTATTAGTCATCTAGTTGCATATTTAAGTTTTTCGTATCATTTAGTCAAAATGTATTTCTTTTTCTGTATCTTGTGTGATCATTCTGATAAATGTGGTTATTGCTTTAGTAGCTATCAAATGTTCAATCGTTAATCAAAGAGTTTTGTAGTTGTAGTTTTATGTTTCTGTTTTGGTTGTACATTTGGCAAGAAGTCTTATAATGCTGTGGCATACCTGAAAATAAATATGTTTGGCAAGGTTTGCATCATCATAGGATGTTCGATTACAAGTTCCATAAATTGTTTATATTTTTATGTCAGTTCCCTACACATATCCGACTGATCTAATTAGTTCTAGATAAAGAAAATTCGTAGAACATTCGATCATCGATCGAACGAGATAAAGAAGTAACTTCTTTTTATCTCCAAAGGTTTTTCTCTTCACTTTGAAATGATTTTCTTTTCAGAACTCATATCTTTTTCACACTTGTTTTTATCTTTAGGCTTTCCTCTTCGAAAAAATAATTTCTCTGGTTTTTTTTTCATCTTACATTTTCTATTTCTCAGTTGTTAGCTTTGGTTAAAATCTTTCAAAAAACTATTTTTGAAACTTCTCTTCCATGTTCTATTTTCCCGAATTTTGAGAAATGCATCGGAAGTCCCAATTGGCTAGGATAGGGAAAGATCACGAGTACATAAGTGAGGGTCCATTAGTATGAGGTCTTTTGGGTGATTGCAAAAACAAAAACCACGAGGGCTTGTGTCTAAAATGGACAATATCATATCCAGTGATGTTGAGGCACGCACCTCGGGCGCCAGGCGCAACCAGGCGAGTCGGAATCGAGAGGATGCGCCTTCTTAATTTCTTTTCCTTTTCAATTCCTCCGACTTTTAAAATTCTTTTCAAATTCCATTTAAACTTCTTAGTGTATATTAAAATCTTTCAAAAACTTGTTTTAAAACCTTTCTCAAGGTTTTTTAGCCTCATTTTGAAAAAAAGCGACCAAGGTCCCAAGTTGGCTAGAATAGGAAAAGCTCATGGGTAAGTGAGGGACAATATTTCCATTAGTATGAGGCCTTTTGGGTGATTAAAAAAAAGCCATGAGGGCTTATGCCTAAAATGGGTTATCATACCATTATGGAGATATGTGGTGGTACACGTGTCCCTCGCACCTTATTTCAAATGTTTTCTCCTCAAAATTTGTGTCTTTCCAAAACTTCTTTTTATCCCCAAAGGTCTTCACTTTGAAATGTGTCTCTTCAAAACGTGTATCACATTTCTTTTTATCTCTAGAGGTTTGTCTCTCTCGTCTAAGGATGAGAATGCGACCAAAGTCACATTGGCTTGGAAAGGAGAAAATTATTGGTACATGAGAGACAATATCTCCATTAGTAGGTGGCGTTTTGGGTGATTCCAAAAAGAAAATCACGAGTGCTCATGCCTAAAGTGGACAATAGCATATCATTATGGAGATATGTGGTGATTCACGTCTCTCTAACACCTCACTTTCAAAGTCCTCTTCATCAAAACTTCATAAAAAAAAAAGGGCTTATGCCTAAAATGGGAGATAATTCCACACTTCTTTTTATCTTTATAGCTTCAAGGTTTTTTAGCCTCGTTTTGAAAAAAGCGACCAAGGTCCTATGTTGGCTAGTATAGGAAAAAATCATGGGTAAGTGAGGGACAATATTGCCATTAGTATGAGGCCTTTTGGGTGATTAAAAAAAAGCCATGAGGGCTTATGCCTAAAATGGGTTATCATACCATTATGGAGATATATGGTGGTACACGTGTCCCTCGCACCTTATTTCAAATGTTTTCTCCTCAAAATTTGTGTCTTTCCAAAACTTCTTTTTATCCCCAAAGGTCTTCACTTTGAAATATGTCTCTTCAAAACGTGTATCACATTTCTTTTTATCTCTAGAGGTTTGTCTCTCTCGTCTAAGGATGAGAATGCGACCAAAGTCACATTGGCTTGGAAAGGAGAAAATTATTGGTACATGAGAGACAATATCTCCATTAGTAGGTTGCATTTTGGGTGATTCCAAAAACAAAATCACGAGTGCTTATGCCTAAAGTGGACAATAGCATATCATTATGGAGATATGTGGTGATTCACGTCTCTCTAACACCTCACTTTCAAAGTCCTCTTCATCAAAACTTCATAAAAAAAAAGGGCTTATGCCTAAAATGGGAGATAATTCCACACTTCTTTTTATCTATATAGCTTCAAGGTTTTTTAGCCTCGTTTTGAAAAAAGCGACCAAGGTCCTATGTTGGCTAGGATAGGAAAAAATCATGGGTAAGTGAGGGACAATATTGCCATTAGTATGAGGCCTTTTGGGTGATTAAAAAAAAGCCATGAGGGCTTATGCCTAAAATGGGTTATCATACCATTATGGAGATATATGGTGGTACACGTGTCCCTCGCACCTTATTTCAAATGTTTTCTCCTCAAAATTTGTGTCTTTCCAAAACTTCTTTTTATCCCCAAAGGTCTTCACTTTGAAATGTGTCTCTTCAAAACGTGTATCACATTTCTTTTTATCTCTAGAGGTTTGTCTCTCTCGTCTAAGGATGAGAATGCGACCAAAGTCACATTGGCTTGGAAAGGAGAAAATTATTGGTACATGAGAGACAATATCTCCATTAGTAGGTTGCATTTTGGGTGATTCCAAAAACAAAATCACGAGTGCTTATGCCTAAAGTGGACAATAGCATATCATTATGGAGATATGTGGTGATTCACGTCTCTCTAACACCTCACTTTCAAAGTTCTCTTCATCAAAACTTCAAAAAAAAAGGGCTTATGCCTAAAATGGGAGATAATTGCACACTTCTTTTTATCTATATAGCTTCAAGGTTTTTTAGCCTCGTTTTGAAAAAAGCGACCAAGGTCCTATGTTGGCTAGGATAGGAAAAGATCATGGGTAAGTGAGGGACAATATTGCCATTAGTATGAGGCCTTTTGGGTGATTAAAAAAAAGCCATGAGGGCTTATGCCTAAAATGGGTTATCATACCATTATGGAGATATGTGGTGGTACACGTGTCCCTCGCACCTTATTTCAAATGTTTTCTCCTCAAAATTTGTGTCTTTCCAAAACTTCTTTTTATCCCCAAAGGTCTTCACTTTGAAATGTGTCTCTTCAAAACGTGTATCACATTTCTTTTTATCTCTAGAGGTTTGTCTCTCTCGTCTAAGGATGAGAATGCGACCAAAGTCACATTGGCTTGGAAAGGAGAAAATTATTGGTACATGAGAGACAATATCTCCATTAGTAGGTTGCATTTTGGGTGATTCCAAAAACAAAATCACGAGTGCTTATGCCTAAAGTGGACAATAGCATATCATTATGGAGATATGTGGTGATTCACGTCTCTCTAACACCTCACTTTCAAAGTTCTCTTCATCAAAACTTCAAAAAAAAAGGGCTTATGCCTAAAATGGGAGATAATTGCACACTTCTTTTTATCTATATAGCTTCAAGGTTTTTTAGCCTCGTTTTGAAAAAAGCGACCAAGGTCCTATGTTGGCTAGGATAGGAAAAGATCATGGGTAAGTGAGGGACAATATTGCCATTAGTATGAGGCCTTTTGGGTGATTAAAAAAAAGCCATGAGGGCTTATGCCTAAAATGGGTTATCATACCATTATGGAGATATGTGGTGGTACACGTGTCCCTCGCACCTTATTTCAAATGTTTTCTCCTCAAAATTTGTGTCTTTCCAAAACTTCTTTTTATCCCCAAAGGTCTTCACTTTGAAATGGGTGTCTCTTCAAAATGTGTATCTTTTACACATTTCTTTTTATCTCTAAAGGTTTGTCTCTCTCGTTTAAGGATGGGAATGCGACCAAAGTCATATTGGCTTGGAAAGGAGAAATTTATTGGTACATGAGAGACAATATCTCCATTAGTAGGTGGCGTTTTGGGTGATTCCTAAAACAAAATCATGAGTGCTTCTGCCTAAAGTTGACAATAGCATATCATTATGGAGATTTGTGGTGATTCACGTCTCTCTAACACCTCAATTTCAAAGTCCTCTTCATCAAAACTTCCAAAAAAAAGGGCTTATGCCTAAAATGGGAGATTGCACACTTCTTTTTTTCTCTATAGTTTCAAGGTTTTTTAGCCTGTTTTTTGAGGAAGAACAATCCAGTTTCCTCCAGTTCCATTCTCTTTGATATAAGCTTTTAGCTTTGTATCTTCTTCAGGTGACAATGGCCCTTTCTTGACATTGGCTTTATCACAGCATGAAGCTCAACTCATCTCTCTGCAATTTTCGAAAAACTTCATCAGTAATCGACCTGAAAAAGCCATCATAGTATCCCCTCGCAACATTCCTTCTGAGAGTAGACGGTCCGGACGCTCCTCAACCATAGAAGTAAATCAATCCAAGATCAATATTCTAATAGGAACCTGATCTTGAGATTAGGAAATAAGAACATGAGACTAAAAATATGTTACAATATCAAAGAGAAAATACACAAGTTTATAACATTTCAAAATTGCTATCTCCCTCCTCCAAAATTAATCCCTAATTTTTTTTATAATCCAATGTATTGAATAAGAAATTAAGCACTGGAAATATTATTATACTTGTTAATAAAGACCAATTGAGGAGTAGCAAAATTGGTCAAATATCTGACGAAAGGTTGGGAAAAAATTAGAAGGAAAGGCTCTTTAGAATTCGCAGAATAGCAAATAGAAAAAATTAACGTGGTGCTATTAACATTATCAATAATCCATGTTAGTCAGGTAAACTTAAAAATGAAATTTTGTCCCCAAATAACTATAGCTTCTTAGAACATTACAATGAGTGTAGTCCACCTCACCATGACGTAAAGTTTCTTGGTAATCTTTTTGTGGCTCTCTTGGTTGCTTTGGCCTGTTTTTTTTTTTTGTATGTCCCAATTATGAAGTTTACTTTTCTTTAATGAATTATTTATCTTCAATGTCCTCACATGCTCTTCTATGGACCACTTGATACTGGAAAAACCACCACCGCTCTCGCGATTTTCCATCAACTATTCGGGTTCGTATCTGCTTCTTCTATTTGTTTCATATTTGTGCCTCTAATTTACGTTTGGTAGTTCAGTCTCCCTTCTAAGAAATATTTTTGATTATCGTCACTGAGGGTTTTTATTGTTTCTTAGGCGGTTATAAGATTATGTTGATTTTTTTTTTGTTTTTTTTTTTTGGTAAGAACCCTGGAAGTTGATTGAAACTAGCAGAACCAACTGGAAGCTTAGGATGGGTATTTTAGAATCCTTTCCAAGAAATATCTTGGATGAAATGCAGCTGGGAATTAGGTTTCTTATGCTCGTTCATAATTTTTATTTTTTTTATTTTTTTAATCTTAGTGGTCAAGGTTTTTTGTCCAAATTGTATAATTATGAGATTTCTTAACGAATAAAAGTTGGAACATGAGGCTATATTTTAATCATGGCCTTACTGTCATTCTGGTTAAATGCTAGTTATCAAGATTTGGGGAGGTTTTTTGCTCAAAGCATTCATGATTTGCTTATTTGACAATGAAACCCTTAGATCTACTTGGATGAATTCTACAGTTGCTTTGGCTGCATAGATGTGAAATGTGCTATTCTAATGTCTTTTAAGTTTTTATCTGATATAAAATAATGTTATTTGTAGTCCTGAACTTTACAAGTCCAGAGTTTTGGAGTTAAATGCAAGTGATGACCGTGGGATCAATTGTTGTTCGGATTAAGATTAAAGATGTTGCTGGTATTGCAGTAAGCAGTGGCCAGCGCCAAGGGTAAATTTCTTAATCTTAGAACTAACATTTTTGTAATATTCTTGTTTCTAACTTCACACTTTAAAAAAAAAAAAAAATTTAGGGGCTATCCTTATCCACCATTCAAGAGAATCATTTTGGATGAAGCTGATTCAATGACTGAAGATGCTCAGGTGGGATCACAGTCTAGACACAATCTATTTGATTTATTATAGATACTACGAGTGCAGTTTTTTTTCCTAAACAACGGAACATTATGCCGGTAGAATGCCCTGAGGCGTACAATGGAAACACACTCCAAAGTAAGATTCTTTTTTATATGCAACTATATCAGCAGGTGAAGCTTAGCTTCCTTTTATAGTGTTTTAATTTCTCTCGTTATTATTGATGATTTTCTTTCTAGATTTGTGCTTTTGATGTGCATGTCAGTTTCCAATTTATTGTTGTTGATTTTGTTTTTGGATTTGTGCTTTTGATATGGTTTCCAACCTTTTATGGAATGAATTAATAATCATAACTCATAAGATGTTTGCATCTATAAGCCACTTATGAAAGAGCATTGGGAGAGTTGGTGGTAATTTGCTTATGATAAATTCATTGAGAGAGGAGGGTATGGGGCTCAAATCTCTGAAAACAATAGTAGATGACCATATAAGCTTTTAACTGCATTGCAATTTAATTGTCTTAAAAGTTAAAATCACAAAGAGTACGAGAGTCAAATCTGTGAAACAATTGTAGATGAGCAGGAGCAATATAATGTTGAACCAGGTGGAACTTATTTTTCTTTAAAACTTTGACATGTATGAAAATGTTGTACCTATTTGTCTTGTGCATCCTATACAGTTCATATTTGAATTGTTAGAATACTGGAAGCTGATTTCTTAACTGTTAACAATTTCTTCAATGGTCTATTTTTACTTGGTCTTGAAACTGGTGCAAGTGCGGGAAGCTAAACTGATGTCTCATTGTTTTTTCCATCACTGCAGGATTATAGAGCCCCTTGCTTCAAGGTGTGCAAAGTTCAGGTTTAAGCCACTGTCTGAAGAGGTTATGAGCAAGCGTATATTGCACAATGAAGAAGGTCTAAGTCTAGATGGAGAGGTTTGCTCATAGTTGCTTAGTATTAGAAATTGTGGTTTGAAATAATCTATTTGGCATGACCAGTGTGATGTAAACTTGCAATCTTTATAGGGTCTTTCAACCTTAAGTTCAATCTCTCAAGGTGACCTCCGTCGATCTATCACATTTTTACAGGTACGATTTAGTCTGCAACATTGCACCTTTTTCCGGTGGACAGCTATTCTTTTGCTATTCCCCGTTCGTCTGCTAGACAAGATTATATTAGGAGCTTGGATGATTAAGGGGAAGAAAACCAACCACATATTCTACTGCAATTAGTCAAAGGTCTATTTTAGTAAGGGCTACATGAAACTAACCTTTAGGTTATCAATTGTTCTGATTCATCATTGCATGCCCTCTACATGGAGAATACTGGACCTTTCCATTTGTTTTTGGAAATTATTTGGGTTGAGAATTGTTGACCATCCATTGTGTTATTGGATACTTGAATTTTCTTTCCTATATAACTTTCGGTGCTTGTAAAGTAGAAAGAGTAGGCGTTATTATAGCAACTTTTGATATATCCTTGTAGTTCCTTTGTCCCATGTCTGTGACCTGAAAAAAAATGTATGTCTAACTCTGATATCCCTCATAGTGGATGCATGCATGAGGGTGGGAAGAGCTTCTGTTAGGCAAATACACGAACATAACTCAATGTTGTGTAGGTCTTTGGCTAAGATAGGAAAAGATCATGGGTACAGGTTTCTTTGGCAACCAAATGTTGTAGGGCTAGTCTCGTGAGAATAGATGGGTAATAAATCCAATCACTCATTGCTTATTGTTAACAAACTCAATTGTTGTAGTTTTTTTTTATCTGGATCTTTAGAAATGAAATTTGGTTAAGAATTCATGACCGTTGCTCTCGTATAATTACTTGAAGCAAGTGTTTTTGTTTTATATTAGAAGCCAATGTAATCTGCAGGTACAATTTATAGTTGAAAATATAATAGTTTCATTCTTTTCTAATTGCTTTATTTTTATTTTTCCTCCAGTCAGCTGCACGCTTATTTGGATCATCGATTTCTTCCAAGGATCTGATTAGCGTGTCTGGAGTGAGTTATGTGAAATTTTGATAAGTTATATCGTTATATCATCCGTAGAATACCAAAAAAAAAAAAATAATAATAATTAAAAATGATTACTTTGCTCCCATTTTGGTTGAATGTTGATGCTGATCTATTATAAACACAGTTTGTATGTTGCCATGCCCTTATGTCCACGTTGCTTCAACTTCTTCCAAAACCCAACTCTTTAGCCGGTTCATGCTCAATTTGAATGATGTTATTGTATCTTTAAAGGATGAATGAAGATACGTAATACTATATTGTATCGTACAGATATTTGAGGTGATTGTTGAAACTCATGATTTGCAAGACGAACAGAATGCCATTATTTTCAAGAAATTGGCTGAAGCCGATAAGGTCACTTTTATCTATTTCCATGCTCAATTGCATTTTTTGCTCTCTAAAGTTCATGTGAATTATGCATCACTTTGGATATATTATTACTTTTAAGTTGTAATTTGGACTCTACAACTTTGAATCAATAGATTCTACCAATCTATTATATATACGTAATTACTTTAAGTTGTAATTTGGACTGGACACCTTTGGATATATTATTACAGTAACATAATTACTTTCTTTCAAATATTAACCACCATGGGTTGACCTAGTGTTCAATTAGGATATCGGAAAAGGGTTTAGAGGAAATGAGTTCAAATTATGGTAATCACCTACCTGGGATTAGGATTTAATATCCCATGAGTTTTCTAGACTGATATAGAAAAAACAAAACAAATATTTCACAGTCCAACTTGACTGCCAAAATAAGTAAATCAATCCAAGATCAATATTCTAATAGGAACTTGATCTTGAGATTAGGAAATAAGAACACAAGACTAAAAATATGTTACAATAAAAGAGAATACAAAATTTGCAAGATATTAATTAATTAATTCGCGAAGTTTCATGGGTTCAAATTATGAATTTTTTCTAAAATACACAATTTAGATTTAGAAATGTGTTCAAATTATGGTAATCACCTACTTAGGATTTAATATTCCAGGAGTTTTCTAGACTGATATTAAAATAACAAAACAAATATTTCACAGTCCAACTTCACTACCAAAACAAGTAAATCAATTCAAGATCAATATTCTAATAGGAACTTGATCTTGAGATTGGGAAATAAGAACATAAGACCAAAAATATGTTACAATAAAAGAGAAAATACAAAATTTACAAGATATTGATTAATTAATTCGGGAAGCTTCATGAGTTCAAATTATGAAGTTTTCTAAAATACACAATTTAGAAATGAGTTCAAATTATAGTAATCTTCTACCTAGGATTTAATATCTCATGAGTTTTCTAGACTCATAAAAAAAAACAAAACAAATATTCCACAGTCCGCCAAAATAAGTAAATCAATCCAAGATCAATATTAAATATTCTAATAGGAACTTGAGATTGGGAAATAAGAACATAAGACTAAAAATATGTTACAATAAAAGAAAAAATACACAATTTAGATGGTTCTTTCCATTTTTTTAATATGAAAAAACTCATGAAGTTTCGCGAATTAACTAATCAATACCTTGCAAATTTTGTTCCATAAGTTTTTTTTTATAAAATAAAAAAGACACTAAACCAGAACCGTGTCTCTCATGAATCAATAAGTTTTCAAGGTACTGATTTCATGATCACTCTCTGGTTTTTTCTTTCAAACTCCTCTTTCTCTGTCTCTCATGCTTCTATGGCTTCTGATCCTGAACCAGAACCGGACAAAAAAAAACAAAACTACATTCTAAGCATTTAAAAGTGCACAAAAATTGAAAACCCAAAAATAATTATAATTATAATTTTGTATTTTATTTCCGGTCGGTAAATCTGATAAAAAGCCCAAATCTCATTTGGGCAGTTTCGTATAGTGGGCTTTCTGAAGCCCACAATCGAAACCGTGTACAGTACGCGTAGCGTTAATCCTACAAAAAAGATGAGATAAATAAATAAATAAATAGGAAAAATATTAGTATGATAGACTTGACCCACAATCGAAACCGTGTACAGTACGCGTAGCGTTAATCCTACGAAAAAGATCAAATAAATAAATAAATAAATAGGAAAAATATTAGTACGAAGTCGCCGGCCATTCGTTCTCTTCTCTTCTCTACGCTTGTCGGCGATTTCTCCTCCACCAGCGTGAAAGTGCCGCCATTGTTGGAGCCGAAAATATCATATATATTAATGTAGGAGGAGATATGTTGAGGGTGTATGTTGTCTCTTAGCTTACTAGGTAATCCCTAAAAATTAACATGAGCATCTTATAGACATGCTCAAAAAAAAAAAAAAAAAAATCCAATTAATAATGCTATCCTATTATTAGATACACGGCCCAAACTAAAAGACTCGATTTTAAAAGACCAACTCCGGCCCAGGCCCAGCGTGAGTTCTACGCTACAATATTAATATTTAATAGATAGAAAAAGGAGAAAAAAACAAAATACGCTTTTTCCTCTCACAAAACTTCGCGGTTCCCCTCCCTCTCCTTCTTCAGATCTGCCCCGTCGTCGCATCGATGTCACTCCACCGTGGCCTCGCCGTCACCGTTTACTTTTTCACTCCCTCTCCTTCTTCAGCTATGCCCCGCCGTCGCATCGATGTCGCTCCACCGTGGCCTCGCCGTTCCCGTTTACTTTTTCACCGTTGATTTTCACAAACCCTAGTCCTTCAGCCGTCCACTCTTTATTTCTTTCCGATTTTGTTTGCTGATATTTCAGGTAATCTCACTTCCAAGGGGCTTTAAATTGATTTACTCAATTGACCTAATAAGGGATTTTAGATCTAAATTCACACTGATTCAATCATTTCTTTGATTTTTTTAAAGATCAATTACTGTCAGTCCATTGTGGGGTTTTCTCTCGATTGGTTTCAATCTATCAGTCTCTGGTTCATCAAGATCATTTAAGGTATTGTTTGAGTACACATTCTGCATTTTATTTTTTGGGTTTTTTCATTAACTTTTTCAATTCATTTAAGAAGTTTGTTAAACTACTCGGGTATGCTTCTAATTCAACACACCAACTTTCGCTTTCAATTTTGTTTTAACTTTTTAGCCTGTTGGATTATTTTATTTTCCATCTCTAAATTTTAAGAACTATCTATGTTTTGTGCTGATGGAACAATCCCCAACCTTACACAAGGGTTACGATCATCTCCAGTGAAGCCGAACCCATGTAACATTTCCCTACAATCGGCATTATGATTCACTTGTCCTGCCGTGGCATTATGATTCACTTGTCCTGCCCTGTTGTTAGGTAAATGACGAGGACATAGCTCCTATATATATGCCCTGTTGATTTGTATATGTATGTTATATGTATGTTTCATTGCGTAATTCCTTAGTGTTTATTTATCATGCTTCATTGAGTAGATTTATTCAATATTTTCTCTGTGATGGGGATGACTATGACAATCAGCTTGTTTATGTGGGAGGCAGTTACTTGAATTTGATAGGTGATGGGGCATGGAGCCTAACTTAAACTTAAGGTAAATTACTAGAGGGCGAAGTTTTCTTGTGGACGTCCTTGGCTTCCATTTATGTTTGTTTTACTTGCCAAGAGATTTGTTGTTAACTAGGACTTGTATTTCCACTAGGTACAATGAGGAGGGGCTAGTACCAGACTGGATGTCGCCTGATTAACTGGTATTTATTATACTTCATTCCTCCTTAAAAAGTGAAATGAAGACGTTTCTGCTGCCCAACGCCGCCGCACTCTTCACCTTCGCCGCCGCCTTCCTCCTCCGCTTTCCCCCGTCTCACGGCGACGCGACGATGATTGCTATAGGCCCAGTCCGACATTACCATGTGTTGTTGCTTCGTCTGGTATGCTATATCTCTCTCTCATAATTTTCAATTAATTATCGGTTGTCTCGTGATTGAAGACACTTTTTTTTTCTTTACAAATTTGAAACTCTGACCCCATAATGATTTTTGACAACGATAATTAATCTCAATTTGTCATATTGAAATCATCTCTCACCTTCTTTACGGGTTTCCATTTGCTTCCCCTTCACTGTGTTCTTGTTCTCATTTTTTTATTTTTTTTTTATTTTTTAATTCAACTTTCATTAAAATATATATAATATAACGTACAAAAACATGCACGTCTCAAACATAAATAGAGTAACTTCAATAATATTTATTATTTTCAACTCTTATAACTCATTCCGCGATCAATAATATTTATTATTTTCAACTCTTATAACTCATTCCGCGAACATGCACGTCTCAAAAACGCAGATTAATGTTGTAATAAAAAACATAAAAAAAAAAAAAGTAGGTAAAAAATAGAGTTAATATTTAGAATCCATGGTAAAAAAGAATCAGCATGGACAAAAACGGAGAATGGCAGGTCAGCTTAGGAAAGGGAAGGGGATTGGATCACATCAAAGATGATGAGATGAGATGAGATGAGTGGGGATTCAGTGATTGTTTTGGCATGTTTTATCGTTTCCTTTCACGGCTGTTCTCACATTCGCCGCTGAAGAGTTCAAAGTTCCTCCCCAAACGGAATCAAACAAACAACTTTTATGAGAATAGATGTGTACTTGCATCACCTCTATTTAATTCTTTTGATGTTATTTATAAAGTTGAGAATAGATGTGTACTTGTTAAAAAGTTAAGGGTTGTATTCAATGTATGTTGCTAATAGAGTAAGTTCAACTTTTGTAGGTTATTCACCAAATTAGCCGAGGAACTCTTTGTTGGTGGCTTTGGGTTGTATTCAATGTATGTTGCTAATAGAGTAAGTTCAACTTTTGTAGGTTATTCACCAAATTAGCCGAGGAACTCTTTGTTGGTGGCTTTGAGGAAACTTGATGACGCATTTTCTTATTTTTGACTTTGGTAAAGACACAGTATTATTTTTTACTTCATGATTAAGGACTTATGTGCTAGTTTAAATTTAAATGTACCCAAAATCCTTGATACCATTTATTTCTTATGGTGGTTCCTCGGTTTGATAATTATTTAGTTAGTTTTATTGTCTTCTAATGTTCTATCATTTGTAATTGATGGAACTATTGGCTTTATTGTTTTTATTTCATGTGTTTGTTTTAGACTTTACTTTCTACACACTTCCATTAATACTATACTTAAATGTATGAATTCAAGTCTTTGCCCTTTGTTTTTTATGTTATGCCCATAATTCAAGTCTTTTCATATTTAAAAAAAACAACCTATTGTTTATTATTTTAATTGCTTAATTTAGTGAACAAATTAGATAAATTTAAACTACCTATTTGAAGAGGGCTTATGCCTAACATGGACAATATCATACAATTGTGGAGATATGTGGTGGTTCACGTGTCCCTAACACTTTTTATCCCCAAATGTTTTTCTCTTCACTTTGAAATCACAAGTGGACAATAGCATATCATTCTGGAGATATGTGGTGATTCACGTGTTTCTAACCCCATTTGTATGAGAATCATATTTCCTTTAGAACCACACAAATCATTTGCATGAGAAGCATATTCATGTAATTTAATACTATGTTTATACAGCAGTAACATTTAATGCATATATGTGTACCTTTTGGAATAGGCGGCATCATCTTTTGAATATTCTGGAAGAACAATGCAAAGAAAAATATTTCAAAAGGTAATATTAGTCATCTAGTTGCATATTTAGGTTTTTCGTATCGTTTAGTCAAAATGTATTTTTTCTGTATCTTGTGTGATCATTCTGATAAATGTGGTTATTGCTTTAGTAGCTATCAAATGTTCAATCGTGAATCAAAGAGTTTTGTAGTTGTAGTTTTATGTTCCTGTTTTGGTTGTACATTTGGCAAGAAGTCTTATAATGCTGTGGCATACCTGAAAATCTGTTTGGCAAGGTTTGCATCAGCATAGACAAAGGTTAGTGATGTACGATTTCAAGTTCAATAAATTGTTTATATTTTTATGTCAGTTCCCTACCCAAGTTTCATAAATTTTTTATATTTGTATCATGCAGTTTCTGAAGACATTTTTCTGTTCTAACATAGGAGCCTTCACAAATAGGCATCACAATCGACATTTTTCTTCCATTATTTATTTGTTTTGCACGCTTTTTTTTTTCTTTACGGAAATACCTTAATGTTGAACCAGTGGTAATGCTTTAGGTTTGAGACATTCTCTGAGGCTTTCCAAAGGTTATTCCTTAAAGTTTGGCGCTGTTTTGTTTTGACCAAGCTTTAGCAGAGAGTTGGATTCCATTCCAGATCAGAAGGTACGCTCTTTTCTTTGCTTAGAATGATTTACAAAATTGACAACACTTCTTCACCTTTGAGTTGAGTAAGTTGTAGTGAATATATTTATATCGTTTTTCTATTGGGATGCTTCTAATTACATGGACTTGAAAGGATGTTTGTTCGTTTCGGTATCTAATTTTGAACATGGACTTAAAAAGATGTTTGTTATTTTTAGAAGTATTAGAAATAATAGTATGGTAAATTTGAGAGTCCGATGCTATTTAAATTGTATCCCAACTGCGTTTCTTTTCAGCTTCTTAAAACCACTTAGACTTACCACCCTCACTCACTTCCAACAATATTGCTGATTTTTTTTTTTCTTTTCTTTTCATTTGGTTAATTCTTTTGATGTTATTTATGAAGTTGAGAATAGATGTGTACTTGTTAAAAAGTTAAGGGTTGTATTCAATGTATGTTGCTAATAGAGTAAGTTCAACTTTTGTAGGTTATTCACCAAACTAGCCGAGGACCTCTTTGTGGTGGCTTTGAGGAAACCTGATGACGCATTTTCTTATTTTTGACTTTGGTAAAGACATGGTACTATTTTTTACTTCATGATTAAGGACTTATGTGCTAGTTTAAATTTAAATGTACCCAAAATCCTTGATGCCATTTATTTCTTATGGTGGTTCCTCGGTTTGATAATTATTTAGTTAGTTTTATTGTCTTCTAATGTTCTATCATTTTTAATTGAGGGAACTATTGCCTTTATTGTATGAATTCAAGTCTTTTAATATTTAAAAAAAACAACCAGTTGTTTATTATTTTAATTGCTTAATTTAGTGAACATATTAGATAAATTTAAACTCCTTTTTTGAAGAGGGCTTGTGCTTAAAATGGACAAAATCATACAATTATGGAGATATGTTGGTGGTTCACGTGTCCCTAACACTTTTTTATCCCCAAAGGTTATTCTCCACTTGGAAATCATAAGTGGACAAGCATATCATAATGGAGATATGTGGTGATTCACGTGTCTCTAACCCCATTTGCATGAGAATCATATTTACTTTAGAACCACACAAATCATTTGCATGAGAAGCATATTCATGTAATTTAATACTATGTTTATAATAACAGTCACATTGAATACATATATGTGTACCTTTTGGAATAGGCGGCATCATCTTTTGAATATTCTGGTAGAACGCTGCAAAGCAAAACATTTCAAAAGGTAATATTAGTCATCTAGTTGCATATTTAAGTTTTTCGTATCATTTAGTCAAAATGTATTTCTTTTTCTGTATCTTGTGTGAACATTCTGATAAATGTGGTTATTGCTTTAGTAGCTATCAAATGTTCAATCGTTAATCATAGAGTTTTGTAGTTGTAGTTTTATGTTCCTGTTTTGGTTGTACATTTGGCAAGAAGTCTTATAATGATGTGGCATACCTGAAAATAAATATGTTTGGCAAGGTTTGCATCAGCATAGGATGTTCGATTACAAGTTCCATAAATTGTTTATATTTTATTTTTATGTCAGTTCCCTACACATATCCTAGGATGTTCGATTACAAGTTCCATAAATTGTTTATATTTTTATGTCAGTTCCCTACACATATCCGACTGATCTAATTAGTTCTAGATAAAGAAAATTCGTAGAACATTCGATCATCGATCGAACGAGATAAAGAAGTAACTTCTTTTTATCTCCAAAGGTTTTTCTCTTCACTTTGAAATGATTTTCTTTTCAGAACTCATATCTTTTTCACACTTGTTTTTATCTTTAGGCTTTCCTCTTCGAAAAAATAATTTCTCTGGATTTTATTTTTCTCAGTTGTTAGCTTTGGTTAAAATCTTTCAAAAAACTATTTTTGAAACTTCTCTTCCATGTTCTATTTTCCCGAACTTTGAGAAATGCATCGGAAGTCCCAATTGGCTAGGATAGGGAAAGATCACGAGTACATAAGTGAGGGTCCATTAGTATGAGGTCTTTTGGGTGATTGCAAAAACAAAAACCACGAGGGCTTGTGTCTAAAATGGACAATATCATATCCAGTGATGTTGAGGCACGCACCTCGGGCGCCGGGCGCAACCAGGCGAGTCGGAATCGAGAGGATGCGCCTTCTTAATTTCTTTTCCTTTTCAATTCCTCCGACTTTTAAAATTCTTTTCAAATTCCATTTAAACTTCTTAGTGTATATTAAAATCTTTCAAAAACTTGTTTTAAAACCTTTCTCAAGGTTTTTTAGCCTCATTTTGAAAAAAAGCGACCAAGGTCCCATGTTGGCTAGAATAGGAAAAGATCATGGATAAGTGAGGGACAATATTTCCATTAGTATGAGGCCTTTTGGGTGATTAAAAAAAAATCCATGAGGGCTTATGCCTAAAATGGGTTATCATACCATTATGGAGATATGTGGTGGTTCACGTGTCCCTCACACCTTGTTTCAAATGTTTTCTCCTCAAAATTTGTGTCTTTTCAAAACTTCTTTTTATCCCCAAAGGTCTTCACTTGGAAAAGGGTGTCTCCTCAAAATGTGGATCTTTTACACATTTCTTTTTTATCTCTAAAGGTTTGTCTCTCTCGTTTTAGGATGGGAATGCGACCAAAGTGACATTGGCTTGGAAAGGAGAAAATTATTGGTACATGAGAGACAATATCTCCATTAGTAGGTGGCGTTTTGGGTGATTCCAAAAACAAAATCCTGAGTGCTTATGCCTAAAGTGGACAATAGCATATTATTATGGAGATATGTGGTGATTCACGTCTCTCTAACACCTCAATTTCAAAGTCCTCTTCATCAAAACTTCCAAAAAAAAGGGCTTATGCCTAAAATGGGAGATTGAACACTTCTTTTTATCTCTATAGCTTCAAGGTTTTTTAGCCTCGTTTTGAAAAAAGCGACCAAGGTCCTATGTTGGCTAGGATAGGAAAAGATCATGGGTAAGTGAGGGACAATATTGCCATTAGTATGAGGCCTTTTGGGTGATTAAAAAAAAGCCATGAGGGCTTATGCCTAAAATGGGTTATCATACCATTATGGAGATATGTGGTGGTACACGTGTCCCTCGCACCGTATTTCAAATGTTTTCTCCTCAAAATTTGTGTCTTTCCAAAACTTCTTTTTATCCCCAAAGGTCTTCACTTTGAAATGTGTCTCTTCAAAACGTGTATCACATTTCTTTTTATCTCTAAAGGTTTGTCTCTCTCGTCTAAGGATAGGAATGCGACCAAAGTCACATTGGCTTGGAAAGGAGAAAATTATTGGTACATGAGAGACAATATCTCCATTAGTAGGTGGCGTTTTGGGTGATTCCAAAAACAAAATCACGAGTGCTTATGCCTAAAGTGGACAATAGCATATCATTATGGAGATTTGTGGTGATTCACGTCTCTCTAAGACCTCAATTTCAAAGTCCTCTTCATCAAAACTTCCAAAAAAAAGTGCTTATGCCTAAAATGGGAGATTGGACACTTCTTTTTATCTCTATAGCTTCAATGTTTTTTAGCCTCGTTTTGGAAAAACCGACCAAGGTCCTATGTTGGCTAGGATAGGAAAAGATCATGGGTAAGTGAGGGACAATATTGCCATTAGTATGAGGCCTTTTGGGTGATTAAAAAAAAGCCATGAGGGCTTATGCCTAAAATGGGTTATCATACCATTATGGAGATATGTGGTGGTACACGTGTCCCTCGCACCTTATTTCAAATGTTTTCTCCTCAAAATTTGTGTCTTTCCAAAACTTCTTTTTATCCCCAAAGGTCTTCACTTCGAAAAGGGTGTCTCCTCAAAATGTGGATCTTTTACACATTTCTTTTTTATCTCTAAAGGTTTGTCTCTCTCGTTTTAGGATGGGAATGCGACCAAAGTCACATTGGCTTGGAAAGGAGAAAATTATTGGTACATGAGAGACAATATCTCCATTAGTAGGTGGCGTTATGGGTGATTCCAAAAACAAAATCACGAGTGCTTATGCCTAAAGTGGACAATAGCATATCATTATGGAGATTTGTGGTGATTCACGTCTCTCTAACACCTCAATTTCAAAGTCCTCTTCATCAAAACTTCCAAAAAAAAGGGCTTATGCCTAAAATGGGAGATTGCACACTTTTTTTTATCTCTATAGCTTCAAGGTTTTTTAGCCTCGTTTTGAAAAAAGCGACCAAGGTCCTATGTTGGCTAGGATAGGAAAAGATCATGGGTAAGTGAGGGACAATATTGCCATTAGTATGAGGCCTTTTGGGTGATTAAAAAAAAGCCATGAGGGCTTATGCCTAAAATGGGTTATCATACCATTATGGAGATATGTGGTGGTACACGTGTCCCTCGCACCTTATTTCAAATGTTTTCTCCTCAAAATTTGTGTTTCCAAAACTTCTTTTTTATCCCCAAAGGTCTTCACTTTGAAATGTGTCTCTTCAAAACGTGTATCACATATCTTTTTATCTCTAAAGGTTTGTCTCTCTCGTCTAAGGATAGGAATGCGACCAAAGTCACATTGGCTTGGAAAGGAGAAAATTATTGGTACCTGAGAGACAATATCTCCATTAGTAGGTGGCGCTTTGGGTGATTCCAAAAACAAAATCACGAGTGCTTATGCCTAAAGTGGACAATAGCATATTATTATGGAGATATGTGGTGATTCACGTCTCTCTAACACCTCACTTTCAAAGTTCTCTTCATCAAAACTTCAAAAAAAAGGGCTTATGCCTAAAATGGGAGATAATTGCACGCTTCTTTTTATCTATATAGCTTCAAGGTTTTTTAGCCTCGTTTTGAAAAAAGCGACCAAGGTCCTATGTTGGCTAGGATAGGAAAAGATCATGGGTAAGTGAGGGACAATATTGCCATTAGTATGAGGCCTTTTGGGTGATTAAAAAAAAGCCATGAGGGCTTATGCCTAAAATGGGTTATCATACCATTATGGAGATATGTGGTGGTACACGTGTCCCTCGCACCTTATTTCAAATGTTTTCTCCTCAAAATTTGTGTCTTTCCAAAACTTCTTTTTATCCCCAAAGGTCTTCTGTTGCGCACATTTAATGCAGGTGCAAAACCGCAAGTGTACGGGTCAAGTAATAAAGTGTATGTAAATACGAGTATCGTCCTCAGGATTGGTTTTCTAGTTCACTTAAGTACCGCGAATACAGTCACCCAATTTTATTTAGAGAAATAAGATGGAAAGTGGGTTGTGACAACAATTTCAAAATCAAATATTAAAGTAAAGTAACGAGTTAAACAATTCACGAGAGAGATATCTTAGGGAGTTGATTTCGCCAATTAGATTGACGCTTCAATCAATCAAATACCTAGATTATTCATGCAAATTTCCATAAGTCTAGAAGGACACAAATAACAATTGCCTCTTCCGAGCGCAATTGGTCTCATGCAATGTAATAAAACTAATTTTCCAATCTAGTTTTTAAAGACATGCAAGGCATTAAGAACTCTTCTTTAAAACAACTTCTAAGATAGCCTAATCATTCCCATGTTAGAACTATTCTTAGTCATGCAATTAAGATCTAGTCTAAATCATTCTCTTCCAAGCATAATTTAAACCATGACGACATACAACCCTTGGCCAAAAGATTATAAGCATTAAGAAAGTAAAAGCATGAATGGATAATAAACAATCAATCTAAGCATTCAATTAATTAAAACATCAAAATTAAAAGGCTACATCAATCCCCAAGATAAATGAGTTTAGCTAAACATGTTCAATATTATAAAATTTAAACTCAAAAATTAAACTCATAACGAAACTACAAATTAAAAGGGAAGAAGAAATAAAACTAGTCGATTCCACGTTCCCGCTGTAATCGCCACGATCCCGAGCATGTAATTGCCTTCTTTTTGCTCACAAAAATCTCCTCTAACTCTTAAAATGATGTATTTTCGAAATTGGGAATAACTCTCCAAATTGGCTCCCCTTTGAATGAAGACATCATGCCTTTTTATAATAGACTACTCTTCCCAATCTAATAAGGAATCCATATTTTAATTAGATTAGGAATCTAATCAATTTAGGAATTCCAAATTAAATTAGGAATATCTTTTCTATTCAAACATGCCCAAAATAAGATCAAGTAGGATAAAACCGGATAAAATTTATGATAGGATAAACTCGGATAAGATATGATAAAATTCATATCTAATCTTTGGATTTTTAACTTGATTCTCTTTTTCTCTTCACATAAATCTTCTAAATTATCAGTTTTGCTCCAAATGCTCGATATCTATAAAATAAGAAAATATCAACGTGAAAACAATTATTTAAGCCTCAAAACTAGCATAAAATAGGTCATAAAGATAGCTCACTTTGTGTTCTATCAAATACCCCCAAACTTAAGCTTTTGCTAGTCCCCGAGCAAAATAAAACAAGACCATTAAATGAATCAATGAAAGCATGCCCGTGACTCAAACCTCAGTGTTCTTAAAACAGATAATCCACAATTGAAGAACATATTAGACCACAACTCATCGTCAAGACAATTAAAAATAAATATGTGTCTCTTGCGTGAGTGTGTGCAATTTAACTTCTCTTGATATCTAAGAATACAAATAAAACTAAACAAACATCAATGACTTGAGTCTTAGTAGCAATCAAAAGATTAAGCATTCATAGACTACAATTTTATAACAAAAAACTCAAGCATCTCATTACGCTACCAAAATTGAATGCACAAGACTTGATACCCTCACAAAATTTCACTCAAAACGCTCAACTGTTTATGGCATATATATGATAAACGCTCAAACCAAAGCATAAAAGATTTTTAACCATAAGCTTGCTAATATATCACATCTTCATCATCAATGAATAGAATGAATGCAAAATTTCAAGGCTTGCTTTGGTTGTAATTGGGCTTAGGTAAGGGTAGATGGATGTAAATTTTAAGCTACTAGATTGGAAGAAATTATAAATATTTACCACATGAAGCTCAGTTTTTCAGTTGATTCTTGATGAATGTGTCCGTTTATGATCTTTGTTGAAACATTAACTTTCCTTCACATAGTGTACTATTTTTCTCTTCTTTTTTTTCCTTCAATATATAACTTTTTTCTCTAAAAGAAGCATTAAAAGAAGCTAATGAAAGGAATGCTTCTTCTCTTTTTTTAATACTTTGTTGACACAGTTCAACTCTCTCCTTTTGATGAATGGAAACATCGTGTGGTAAACACTTATAATTCTTCAATTCAGGGTTCAGAGAAAGGAAAACAACAAGAGAATTGATATAAGGCTTGTAATGTGGCAATTTTCCAATGAAAAGGTCTAAGGCTCAAAATTTGGCTTTCTAAAGATTATTTCAAGGTATGCTGTTTGAGAAAACTAAAAGTGGTTTTACCTAATGGCCCTTGTGAAATTAAAGCATTCAAGTCAAATTCAGAGATTCCAGACATGCATAACAAAGCAAGTTCTAGAAAAATCAATCATGCATGGTAATCTCTCAATTTAAGAAAATAGAGCACTTTGTAATGAGAGTGCTTGTTGGCTCAAAAACTCACAGAAAAGCAGGGTATTTTGGCATCAAACCTTATGCACTGTTCATTTAGTAAAACAATGAGATACCATCATACAAATTTTTCAAAGAAAATACTAATCATGCGTATCTCTCTCATGCATTAAAACTCAAAACAAAGATGTACCATTAGCTTAGAAAGTAATCAAAGATATCAAGAGGGATTTAAAAAAATAAATTTAACTCAAATTTCAGATATGGTCTCATAGTCCAACAAATACAAATTATCAAAACTAGAACACTTCCTAGGTTGTCATAATCATGAGCAATGCAACAAATATTCAACCATTAGGATCATGCTCAGAATTTAAATTTCTCCTAAAAACATGCATACAATGCATAAACTCACCCCCAAACTTAAAGAATACATTGTCCTCAATGTATAAACTACTAACTCATGCAAAGGACAAAGAAAAAAACAAGAGTGAACAATACTGCCCTGATAAATGAGAGAGTCAACATTTTCTTCAAAGTTGTGGAAGCGAATAATGATGATTTTGCTCCTATAAAAAAAAAATCAACAGAAACATAAAAACAACGACACAACAACAAAGAGAATAAAAGAACGAAGAACTAAAAAAAAAACTTAAAAAAAACTTAAAGAAATTAAACTTGGGTTGCCTCCCAAGAAGCGCTTTATTTAACGTCTTTAGCTAGACGGGACGATGCATCATTCAGGTTCGTCCAAGTGAAGGCTCTCGAGACGCCGTTCCTCAGTGCCACAGTAATGTTTGACTCTTTGTCCATTGACCTTGAATGAATGTCCATCAGTAGCTTGCAACTCGATGGCTCCATGTGGAAATACTTCCTTAATGGTAAAGGGGCCCGACCACCTAGATTTTAATTTTCCTGGAAACAAACGTAAACGAGAGTTAAAAAGAAGCACTTGTTGTCCAGGTGTAAATGAGCGGTGTTGAATTCTTTGATCATGCCATCGCGCAGTGCGTTCTTTGTAAAGCTTGGCATTCTCATAAGCCTGGCCTCGAAACTCTTCTAACTCGTTAAGTTCAAGCAACCGTTCTTTTCCAGCTTTCTGAGAGTCAAAGTTCAACTTCCTGGTGGCCCAGAATGCTTTATGTTCCAATTCCACAGGTAGGTGACATGCCTTCCCAAACACCAAGCGATACGGGGATGTACCAATTGGAGTTTTGAAGGCGGTACGGTAGGCCCAAAGAGCTTCATCCAATTTGAGAGCCCAATCCTTCCTGGTGGTGCGAACAGTCTTCTCCAATATCTGTTTTATTTCCCTGTTAGAAACCTCAGCAAGACCGTTAGTTTGGGGATGATAAGCAGTTGAAACCTTATGTCTGACTCCATATTTGACAAGTAGAGCATTAAACAATTTATTGCAAAAATGAGATCCCCCATCACTAATAATAGCTCGTGGAGTGCCAAATCTAGTAAATATGTTCTTATGAAGGAACTGTAAGACAATACGAGCATCATTTTTCTTAGTGGCAATTGCCTCTACCCATTTAGACACATAATCAACTGCAACTAAAATATAAAGATAACCATGGGAAGAGGGAAAGGGGCCCATAAAATCAATTCCCCAAACATCAAACAACTCGACTTCAAGAATAGGAGTTAAAGGTAATTCATGGTGTCTCGAAATATTACCTGTTCGTTGGCACCTATCACATGTTTTAACAAAGGTATAACAATCCCTAAACATAGTAGGCCAATAAAAACCAGATTGCAATACCTTGGCAGCAGTACGTGCGGGTCCAGAATGACCACCATAAGGAGATGAATGACAATCATGCATGATTTTAGTTACCTCCTCATGTGGAACACACCGTCTTATTAATTGGTCTGAACACACCTTAAAGAGCAACGGGTCGTCCCACAGGTAAGACTTGACATCATGGAGAAATTTCTTCTTTTGGTGAGACTGCAAGTCTGGTGGCATCACCTTTCCTGCAAGAAAATTAACATAGTCAGCAAACCATGGAATAGTAGATTTTACCTGGTATAATCTCTCATCAGGAAAGTCCTCTGTGATAGGAAAGGTCTCGTGGTGGTTCTCATGCTCAATGCGAGATAAATGATCTGCAACAACATTCTCACATCCTTTCCTATCCCGTATATCAAAATCAAACTCCTGCAAAAGAAGAACCCATCGAATCAATCGTGGTTTAGCATCTTTTTTATCAAATAAATATCGAAGAGCTGCATGGTCAGTATGGACAATGACCTTAGTCCCTAACAGATAGGACCTAAATTTGTCAAAAGAAAATACAACAGCAAGCATTTCTTTTTCAGTGGTGGTATAATTTTGCTGTGCATTGTCCAAAGTTCTACTGGCATAGTAAATGGCCCTAAACAACTTATCACGACGTTGGCCTAAAACTGCTCCAATAGCAAAATCACTAGCATCACACATAATTTCAAAAGGTTGACTCCAATCAGGTACAACAATTATAGGTGCAGTAGTTAACCTATCCTTTAACATATTAAATGCTAGCAGACATTCATCAGAGAATATAAAAGCAGACTCTTTTTCTAAAAGATTGCATAAGGGTTTTACTACTTTAGAAAAGTCTTTTATAAAACGGCGATAAAACCCTGCATGCCCAAGAAAACTTCTAACTCCCTTCACATTTATAGGAGGAGGTAGTTGCTCAATAGCTGAAATCTTTGCTCGATCAACTTCCAAGCCTTTTTCAGAGACTTTATGGCCCAAAACTATACCTTCTTTAACCATAAAATGACACTTTTCCCAATTTAAAACAAGGTTAGTCTCCTCACAACGCTGCAAGACAAGAGAAAGATTAGCTAAACATGAATCAAAAGAGGATCCAAAAACTGAAAAATCATCCATGAAAACCTCCATAATATCCTCCACCATGTCATGAAAGATGGACATCATGCAACGCTGAAAAGTGGCGGGAGCATTGCACAATCCAAATGGCATTCGCCTGAAAGCAAAAGTACCATAGAGACATGTGAATGTAGTCTTCTCTTGATCCTCAGGAGAAATGGCAATCTGATTATAACCTGAATATCCATCAAGGAAACAATAGTAAGGATAACCAGCAAGTCTATCAAGCATTTGATCAATAAAGGGAAGAGGGAAGTGATCCTTTCTAGTGGCTTTGTTCAGTTTTCTATAATCTATGCACACTCGCCACCCTGTTACCGTTCTTGTAGAGATGAATTCGTTATTTTCATTCTTTACAACTGTCATCCCTCCTTTCTTAGGAACAACCTGCACAGGACTCACCCATGAACTATCAGATATTGCATAAATAATACCTGCATTAAGTAATTTCAATACCTCAGCCTTTACCACCTCTTTCATGGCGGGATTGAGTCTTCTCTGATGCTCAATTGATGGACTAAAAGTGTCTTCCATTAAGATTTTATGCATGACAACAGTTGGGCTAATTCCCTTAATATCACTAATAGACCATCCTATAGCAGATCGATGAGCACGTAATATCCTCAATAATTTTTCTTCTTCTACTTTACTTAATACATCAGATATAATAACAGGAAAAGTAGAAGAATTATCTAAGAAAGCATAGCGAAGATGTGCAGGCAATTGCTTTAATTCAGGCGCAGGAGGTTTTACTGTAGCTATGTCATTTACAGACAATTGAAATATCTGTTCTTTTCTAAACTCTCCTATGGATAAATGATCTAAAACATCAGAATATAAAGCAATTTCTTCATCTAAAATTCCTAGATTTTCGAAAGTCAAATCCAACATGCATTTTTCAAGAGGATCAGCAGGCAACACCAAATCCCTAAACTCATGCACAGTGTGATCCACTATATCAATCATGTGACAAGTACTAACCTCATTTGGATATTTCATAGTTCTAAAGATATTGAAGATTACTTCTTCATCATTTACCCTCAGAGTTAGCTTTCCTTGCTGTACATCGATCAATGCTCTCCCAGTGGCCAAGAAAGGTCTCCCCAGAATGATAGGGACCTCAGCATCTTCCTCCATATCTAAGACAACAAAATCTGCAGGGAAAAAGAATTTATCAACCTTTACTATCACATCCTCTACAATACCTCTAGGATATGTGACGGAGCGGTCAGCTAACTGCAATGATATTGTAGTGGGTTGCACTTCTCCAAGGCCAAGTTTCCTGAAAACAGATAAAGGCATTAAATTAATACTTGCACCTAAATCACATAAGGCCTTTTGAAAGAAAGAACTACCAATATGACAAGGAATAGTAAAACTCCCTGGATCTTTCAACTTTTGTGGTAACTTCTTCTGAAGTATGGCGCTGCATTCCTCAGTCAGGTTCACAGTCTCATAAGCTTCCAGTCTCCTTTTCTTAGACATAATCTCCTTCATGAACTTCACATAATTTGGCATTTGTTCAAGTGCATCTGCAAAAGGAATGTTAATGTGAAGTTTCTTGAAAATATCTAAAAATTTAGAAAATTGAGAATCAATCTTTTTCTTTTGAAAACGTTGAGGATAAGGAATAGAATTAGGAATAGTAGGAAGAGTAGAACTAGAAGGCCTGTTAATTATTGGAATGTGTGCGGCCTCCTCTGGAGCTTCCTCAATGATTTCCTCATCCTCAACTGTGACTGGTGCTGTATTCTTTTCTTTCACTGTTTCAGCTAACTGCTTTCCACTTCTCAAGGCTACTGCCTTGCATGATTCTCTTGGATTCACCTCAGTGTCACTTGGAAACTTCCCCTTTTGCATTGTATGCAAAGAAGATGCTATCTGACTCAGTTGAATTTCTATGTTCTTGATAGCAGATCCATGGGTGAGCGATGTCTGCTCAAGTTTGATCGTTCTATTATTAGACTCAGCAAACATAGATTTTGTCTCAGAAAGAAAAGCTCCCAACATATCTTCAATGGATTTTTTCTTTTCTTCCTGTGGTGGAGGTGCAAATCCTGGAGGATTTAATACATTCCTGTTGTTGACATATGAGAAATTCTCATGATTCCTCAATCCAGGATGATAGTGAGTAGGGAGTGAATTTTGCATCTGATTTCCCCTATAGCCAAAGTTCCTGTTGTTGACATATTGAGCTTGCTCAACATTTGGCTCCTCATAATGTGGTGCAGCAATGGCAGCTGCTATAGATTCCATGGACTGAGGTGCACTTGGCCCTGTAAGTCTAGTCAAAGCATGTGTTAATGTCGCCATTTGAGATTTTAGAGCACTAACCTCATCCACCTCATATAAGCCGGCAACTATCTTATGAGAAGATCGTTCAGTTGGCCATTGGTAACTGTTGGATGCCATATCCTCCAATAAAGTGAGTGCACTTTCAACAGTTCTTGAAAATAAAGTGCCACCAGCTGCAGCATCCAGAATGGTCTTTGTGTTACCATTCAACCCATTATAAAATAACTGAATCTGTAGTGGTCCATCATAACCATGTTGTGGGCACTTTTGCAGAAGATTTTTGTAACGGTCCCAGGCCTCATAAAGCTGCTCATAATCATGTTGTCTGAATGTCCCAATTTCAGTCCTCAGCTGGATTGTCTTAGCAATTGGGAAGAATTTTATCAAGAACACCTGAACCAGCTGATCCCATGAAGTAATGCTCCCTGGTGTCAAAGAATCTAGCCAATCCTTTGCTTTATCCTGTAAAGAAAAAGGAAATAAACGTAAGCGTATAGCCTCAGGAGTAACACCATTAATCTTAACTGTACTGCAGAGTTCAAGAAAAGATTTAAGATGAGAATTTGGGTCTTCAGAAGGAAATCCTTTAAAAGATCTATTTTGAGCCATCTGAATGAGTCCTGTTTTGAGCTCAAAATTGTTGGCATTGATGGGTGCATAGGCAATTCCTGAATGTTCAGTAGGAAAGACAGGTTGGAAATAGTCTCGAATGGGTCTCTGATCCTGCTGCACAGCTTGATGCACAGGTGCATTCAACTGTATTTGTTGCTCAATTGGCAATTGGTCCACCGGTTGATTTTGAAGATTCATGACTTCAGTTCCGTCCTTTTTCACCCTTCGATTCTTTTTGCAAGTCCTTTCAATTTCAGGATCAAAAGGAACCAAAGCTGTCTCTTTATCCTTTCGCATGCACAACCAATGATTCCTGAAAAACAAAAATACACAAATCAATAGAATACGAAAAATAAACTCTAAATTAAAACCAAACAGGTTCTCCACGGTATTAAGTGAAACTAAATATTTGCCAGTCCCCGGCAGCGGCGCCAAAAACTTGTTGCGCACATTTAATGCAGGTGCAAAACCGCAAGTGTACGGGTCAAGTAATAAAGTGTATGTAAATACGAGTATCGTCCTCAGGATTGGTTTTCTAGTTCACTTAAGTACCGCGAATACAGTCACCCAATTTTATTTAGAGAAATAAGATGGAAAGTGGGTTGTGACAACAATTTCAAAATCAAATATTAAAGTAAAGTAACGAGTTAAACAATTCACGAGAGAGATATCTTAGGGAGTTGATTTCGCCAATTAGATTGACGCTTCAATCAATCAAATACCTAGATTATTCATGCAAATTTCCATAAGTCTAGAAGGACACAAATAACAATTGCCTCTTCCGAGCGCAATTGGTCTCATGCAATGTAATAAAACTAATTTTCCAATCTAGTTTTTAAAGACATGCAAGGCATTAAGAACTCTTCTTTAAAACAACTTCTAAGATAGCCTAATCATTCCCATGTTAGAACTATTCTTAGTCATGCAATTAAGATCTAGTCTAAATCATTCTCTTCCAAGCATAATTTAAACCATGACGACATACAACCCTTGGCCAAAAGATTATAAGCATTAAGAAAGTAAAAGCATGAATGGATAATAAACAATCAATCTAAGCATTCAATTAATTAAAACATCAAAATTAAAAGGCTACATCAATCCCCAAGATAAATGAGTTTAGCTAAACATGTTCAATATTATAAAATCTAAACTCAAAAATTAAACTCATAACGAAACTACAAATTAAAAGGGAAGAAGAAATAAAACTAGTCGATTCCACGTTCCCGCTGTAATCGCCACGATCCCGAGCATGTAATTGCCTTCTTTTTGCTCACAAAAATCTCCTCTAACTCTTAAAATGATGTATTTTCGAAATTGGGAATAACTCTCCAAATTGGCTCCCCTTTGAATGAAGACATCATGCCTTTTTATAATAGACTACTCTTCCCAATCTAATAAGGAATCCATATTTTAATTAGATTAGGAATCTAATCAATTTAGGAATTCCAAATTAAATTAGGAATATCTTTTCTATTCAAACATGCCCAAAATAAGATCAAGTAGGATAAAACCGGATAAAATTTATGATAGGATAAACTCGGATAAGATATGATAAAATTCATATCTAATCTTTGGATTTTTAACTTGATTCTCTTTTTCTCTTCACATAAATCTTCTAAATTATCAGTTTTGCTCCAAATGCTCGATATCTATAAAATAAGAAAATATCAACGTGAAAACAATTATTTAAGCCTCAAAACTACCATAAAATAGGTCATAAAGATAGCTCACTTTGTGTTCTATCATCTTCACTTTGAAATGTGTCTCTTCAAAACGTGTATCACATTTCTTTTTATCTCTAGAGGTTTGTCTCTCTCGTCTAAGGATGAGAATGCGACCAAAGTCACATTGGCTTGGAAAGGAGAAAATTATTGGTACATGAGAGACAATATCTCCATTAGTAGGTGGCGTTTTGGGTAATTCCAAAAACAAAATCACGAGTGCTTATGCCTAAAGTGGACAATAGCATATTATTATGGAGATATGTGGTGATTCACGTCTCTCTAACACCTCACTTTCAAAGTTCTCGTCATCAAAACTTCAAAAAAAAAGGGCTTATGCCTAAAATGGGAGATAATTGCACGCTTCTTTTTATCTATATAGCTTCAAGGTTTTTTAGCCTCGTTTTGAAAAAAGCGACCAAGGTCCTATGTTGGCTAGGATAGGAAAAGATCATGGGTAAGTGAGGGACAATATTGCCATTAGTATGAGGCCTTTTGGGTGATTAAAAAAAAGCCATGAGGGCTTATGCCTAAAATGGGTTATCATACCATTATGGAGATATGTGGTGGTACACGTGTCCTTCGCACCTTATTTCAAATGTTTTCTCCTCAAAATTTGTGTCTTTCCAAAACTTCTTTTTATCCCCAAAGGTCTTCACTTTGAAATGTGTCTCTTCAAAACGTGTATCACATTTCTTTTTATCTCTAGAGGTTTGTCTCTCTCGTCTAAGGATGAGAATGCGACCAAAGTCACATTGGCTTGGAAAGAAGAAAATTATTGGTACATGAGAGACACTATCTCCATTAGTAGGTGGCGTTTTGGGTGATTCCAAAAAGAAAATCACGAGTGCTTATGCCAAAAGTGGACAATAGCATATCATTATGGAGATATGTGGTGATTCACGTCTCTCTAACACCTCACTTTCAAAGTCCTCTTCATCAAAACTTCATAAAAAAAAAAATGGCTTATGCCTAAAATGGGAGATAATTCCACACTTCTTTTTATCTTTATAGCTTCAAGGTTTTTTAGCCTCGTTTTGAAAAAAGCGACCAAGGTCCTATGTTGGCTAGGATAGGAAAAAATCATGGGTAAGTGAGGGACAATATTGCCATTAGTATGAGGCCTTTTGGGTGATTAAAAAAAAGCCATGAGGGCTTATGCCTAAAATGGGTTATCATACCATTATGGAGATATGTGGTGGTACACGTGTCCCTCGCACCTTATTTCAAATGTTTTCTCCTCAAAGTTTGTGTCTTTCCAAAACTTCTTTTTATCCCCAAAGGTCTTCACTTTGAAATGTGTCTCTTCAAAACGTGTATCACATTTCTTTTTATCTCTAGAGGTTTGTCTCTCTCGTCTAAGGATGAGAATGCGACCAAAGTCACATTGGCTTGGAAAGGAGAAAATTATTGGTACATGAGAGACACTATCTCCATTAGTAGGTGGCGTTTTGGGTGATTCCAAAAAGAAAATCACGAGTGCTTATGCCTAAAGTGGACAATAGCATATCATTATGGAGATATGTGGTGATTCACGTCTCTCTAACACCTCACTTTCAAAGTCCTCTTCATCAAAACTTCATAAAAAAAAAAAATGGCTTATGCCTAAAATGGGAGATAATTCCACACTTCTTTTTATCTTTATAGCTTCAAGGTTTTTTAGCCTCGTTTTGAAAAAAGCGACCAAGGTCCTATGTTGGCTAGGATAGGAAAAAATCATGGGTAAGTGAGGGACAATATTGCCATTAGTATGAGGCCTTTTGGGTGATTAAAAAAAAGCCATGAGGGCTTATGCCTAAAATGGGTTATCATACCATTATGGAGATATGTGGTGGTACACGTGTCCCTCGCACCTTATTTCAAATGTTTTCTCCTCAAAATTTGTGTCTTTCCAAAACTTCTTTTTATCCCCAAAGGTCTTCACTTTGAAATGTGTCTCTTCAAAACGTGTATCACATTTCTTTTTATCTCTAGAGGTTTGTCTCTCTCGTCTAAGGATGAGAATGCGACCAAAGTCACATTGGCTTGGAAAGGAGAAAATTATTGGTACATGAGAGACAATATCTCCATTAGTAGGTGGCGTTTTGGGTGATTCCAAAAACAAAATCACGAGTGCTTATGCCTAATGTGGACAATAGCATATCATTATGGAGATATGTGGTGATTCACGTCTCTCTAACACCTCACTTTCAAAGTCCTCTTCATCAAAACTTCATAAAAAAAAAAGGGCTTATGCCTAAAATGGGAGATAATTCCACACTTCTTTTTATCTATATAGCTTCAAGGTTTTTTAGCCTCGTTTTGAAAAAAGCGACCAAGGTCCTATGTTGGCTAGGATAGGAAAAAATCATGGGTAAGTGAGGGACAATATTTCCATTAGTATGAGGCCTTTTGGGTGATTAAAAAAAAGCCATGAGGGCTTATGCCTAAAATGGGTTATCATACCATTATGGAGATATGTGGTGGTACACGTGTCCCTCACACCTTATTTCAAATGTTTTCTCCTCAAAATTTGTGTCTTTCCAAAACTTCTTTTTATCCCCAAAGGTCTTCACTTTGAAATGGGTGTCTCTTCAAAATGTGTATCTTTTACACATTTCTTTTTATCTCTAAAGGTTTGTCTCTCTCGTTTAAGGATGGGAATGCGACCAAAGTCATATTGGCTTGGAAAGGAGAAATTTATTGGTACATGAGAGACAATATCTCCATTAGTAGGTGGCGTTTTGGGTGATTCCTAAAACAAAATCATGAGTGCTTCTGCCTAAAGTTGACAATAGCATATCATTATGGAGATTTGTGGTGATTCACGTCTCTCTAACACCTCAATTTCAAAGTCCTCTTCATCAAAACTTCCAAAAAAAAGGGCTTATGCCTAAAATGGGAGATTGCACACTTCTTTTTTTCTCTATAGTTTCAAGGTTTTTTAGCCTTTTTTTTTAGGAAGAACAATCCAGTTTCCTCCAGTTCCATTCTCTTTGATATAAGCTTTTAGCTTTGTATCTTCTTCAGGTGACAATGGCCCTTTCTTGACATTGGCTTTATCACAGCATGAAGCTCAACTCATCTCTCTGCAATTTTCGAAAAACTTCATCAGTAATCGACCTGAAAAAGCCATCATAGTATCCCCTCGCAACATTCCTTCTGAGAGTAGACGGTCCGGACGCTCCTCAACCATAGAAGTAAATCATTCCAAGATCAATATTCTAATAGGAACCTGATCTTGAGATTAGGAAATAAGAACATGAGACTAAAAATATGTTACAATATCAAAGAGAAAATACACAAGTTTATAACATTTCAAAATTGCTATCTCCCTCCTCCAAAATTAATCCCTAATTTTTTTGATAATCCAATATATTGAATAAGAAATCAAGCACTGGAAATATTATTATACTTGTTCATAAAGACCAATTGAGGAGTAGTAAAATTGGTCAAATATCTGACGAAAGGTTGGGAAAAAATTAGAAGGAAAGGCTCTTTAGAATTCGCAGAATAGCAAATAGAAAAAATTAACGTGGTGCTATTAACATTATCAATAATCCATGTTAGTCAGGTAAACTTAAAAATGAAATTTTGTCCCCAAATAACTATATCTTCTTAGCACATTACAATGAGTGTAGTCCACCTCACCATGACGTAAAGTTTCTTGGTAATCTTTTTGTGGCTATCTTGGTTGCTTTGGCCTGTTTTTTTTTTTGTATGTCCCAATTATGAAGTTTACTTTTCTTTAATGAATTATTTATCTTCAATGTCCTCACATGCTCTTCTATGGACCACTTGATACTGGAAAAACCACCACCGCTCTCGCGATTTTCCATCAACTATTCGGGTTCGTATCTGCTTCTTCTATTTGTTTCATATTTGTGCCTCTAATTTACGTTTGGTAGTTCAGTCTCCCTTCTAAGAAATATTTTTGATTATCGTCACTGAGGGTTTTTATTGTTTCTTAGGAGGTTATAAGATTATGTTGATTTTTTTTTTTGTTTTTTTTTTTGGTAAGAACCCTGGAAGTTGATTGAAACTAGCAGAACCAACTGGAAGCTTAGGATGGGTATTTTAGAATCCTTTCCAAGAAATATCTTGGATGAAACGCAGCTGGGAATTAGGTTTCTTATGCTCGTTCATAATTTTTATTTTTTTTTATTTTTTTAATCTTAGTGGTCAAGGTTTTTTGTCCAAATTGTATAATTATGAGATTTCTTAACGAATAAAAGTTGGAACATGAGGCTATATTTTAATCATGGCCTTACTGTCATTCTGGTTAAATGCTAGTTATCAAGATTTGGGGAGGTTTTTTGCTCAAAGCATTCATGATTTGCTTATTTGACAATGAAACCCTTAGATCTACTTGGATGAATTCTACAGTTGCTTTGGCTGCATAGATGTGAAATGTGCTATTCTAATGTCTTTTAAGTTTTTATCTGATATAAAATAATGTTATTTGTAGTCCTGAACTTTACAAGTCCAGAGTTTTGGAGTTAAATGCAAGTGATGACCGTGGGATCAATTGTTGTTCGAATTAAGATTAAAGATGTTGCTGGTATTGCAGTAAGCAGTGGCCAGCGCCAAGGGTAAATTTCTTAATCTTAGAACTAACATTTTTGTAATATTCTTGTTTCTAACTTCACACTTTAAAAAAAAAAAAAAATTTAGGGGCTATCCTTATCCACCATCAAGAGAATCATTTTGGATGAAGCTGATTCAATGACTGAAGATGCTCAGGTGGGATCACAGTCTAGACACAATCTATTTGATTTATTATAGATACTACGAGTGCAGTTTTTTTTCCTAAACAACGGAACATTATGCCGGTAGAATGCCCTGAGGCGTACAATGGAAACACATTCCAAAGTAAGATTCTTTTTTATATGCAACTATATCAGCAGGTGAAGCTTAGCTTCCTTTTATAGTGTTTTAATTTCTCTCGTTATTATTGATGATTTTCTTTCTAGATTTGTGCATGTCAGTTTCCAATTTATTGTTGTTGATTTTGTTTTTGGATTTGTGCTTTTGATATGGTTTCCAACCTTTTATGGAATGAATTAATAATCATAACTCATAAGATGTTTGCATCTATAAGCCACTTATGAAAGAGCATTGGGAGAGTTGGTGGTAATTTGCTTATGATAAATTCATTGAGAGAGGAGGGTATGGGGCTCAAATCTCTGAAAACAATAGTAGATGACCATATAAGCTTTTAACTGCATTGCAATTTAATTGTCTTAAAAGTTAAAATCACAAAGAGTACGAGAGTCAAATCTGTGAAACAATTGTAGATGAGCAGGAGCAATATAATGTTGAACCAGGTGGAACTTATTTTTCTTTAAAACTTTGACATGTATGAAAATGTTGTACCTATTTGTCTTGTGCATCCTATACAGTTCATATTTGAATTGTTAGAATACTGGAAGCTGATTTCTTAACTGTTAACAATTTCTTCAATGGTCTATTTTTACTTGGTCTTGAAATTGGTGCAAGTGCGGGAAGCTAAACTGATGTCTCATTGTTTTTTCCATCACTGCAGGATTATAGAGCCCCTTGCTTCAAGGTGTGCAAAGTTCAGGTTTAAGCCACTGTCTGAAGAGGTTATGAGCAAGCGTATATTGCACAATGAAGAAGGTCTAAGTCTAGATGGAGAGGTTTGCTCATAGTTGCTTAGTATTAGAAATTGTGGTTTGAAATAATCTATTTGGCATGACCAGTGTGATGTAAACTTGCAATCTTTAGAGGGTCTTTCAACCTTAAGTTCAATCTCTCAAGGTGACCTCCGTCGATCTATCACATTTTTACAGGTACGATTTAGTCTGCAACATTGCACCTTTTTCCGGTTGACAACTATTCTTTTGCTATTCCCCGTTCGTCTGCTAGACAAGATTATATTAGGAGCTTGGATGATTAAGGGGAAGAAAACCAACCACATATTCTACTGCAATTAGTCAAAGGTCTATTTTAGTAAGGGCTACATGAAACTAACCTTTAGGTTATCAATTGTTCTGATTCATCATTGCATGCCCTCTACATGGAGAATACTGGACCTTTCCATTTGTTTTTGGAAATTATTTGGGTTGAGAATTGTTGACCATCCATTGTGTTATTGGATACTTGAATTTTCTTTCCTATATAACTTTCGGTGCTTGTAAAGTAGAAAGAGTAGGCGTTATTATAGCAACTTTTGATATATCCTTGTAGTTCCTTTGTCCCATGTCTGTGACCTGAAAAAAAAATGTATGTCTAACTCTGATATCCCTCATAGTGGATGCATGCATGAGGGTGGGAAGAGCTTCTGTTAGGCAAATACACGAACATAACTCAATGTTGTGTAGGTCTTTGGCTAAGATAGGAAAAGATCATGGGTACAGGTTTCTTTGGCAACCAAATGTTGTAGGGCTAGTCTCGTGAGAATAGATGGGTAATAAATCCAATCACTCATTGCTTATTGTTAACAAACTCAATTGTTGTAGTTTTTTTTTATCTGGATCTTTAGAAATGAAATTTGGTTAAGAATTCATGACCGTTGCTCTCGTATAATTACTTGAAGCAAGTGTTTTTGTTTTATATTAGAAGCCAATGTAATCTGCAGGTACAATTTATAGTTGAAAATATAATAGTTTCATTCTTTTCTAATTGCTTTATTTTTATTTTTCCTCCAGTCAGCTGCACGCTTATTTGGATCATCGATCTCTTCCAAGGATTTGATTAGCGTGTCTGGAGTGAGTTATGTGAAATTTTGATAAGTTATATCGTTATATCATCCGTAGAATACCAAAAAAAAAAAAAAAAAAAAAATAGTTAAAAATGATTATGCTTACTAATGATTCACTTTGCTCCCATTTTGGTTGAATGTTGATGCTGATCTATTATAAACACAGTTTGTATGTTGCCATGCCCTTATGTCCACGTTGCTTCAACTTCTTCCAAAACCCAACTCTTTGGCCGGTTCATGCTCAATTTGAATGATGTTATTGTATCTTTAAAGGATGAATGAAGATACGTAATACTATGTTGTATCGTACAGATATTTGAGGTGATTGTTGAAACTCATGATTTGCAAGACGAACAGAATGCCATTATTTTCAAGAAATTGGCTGAAGCCGATAAGGTCACTTTTATCTATTTCCATGCTCAATTGCATTTTTTGCTCTCTAAAGTTCATGTGAATTATGCATCACTTTGGATATATTATTACTTTTAAGTTGTAATTTGGACTCTACAACTTTGAATCAATAGATTCTACCAATCTATTATATATACGTAATAAATTACTAATTTGGACTGGACACCTTTGGATATATTATTACAGTAACAATAATTACTTTCTTTCAAATATTAACCACCATGGGTTGACCTAGTGTTCAATTAGGATATCGGAAAAGGGTTTAGAGGAAATGAGTTCAAATTATGGTAATCACCTACCTGGGATTAGGATTTAATATCTCATGAGTTTTCTAGACTGATATAGAAAAAACAAAACAAATATTTCACAGTCCAACTTTACTGCCAAAATAAGTAAGTCAATCCAAGATCAATATTCTAATAGGAACTTGATCTTGAGATTGGGAAATAAGAACACAAACTTGATCTTGAGATTGGGAAATAAGAACACAAGACTAAAAATATGTTACAATAAAAGAGAATACAAAATTTGCAAGATATTAATTAATTAATTCGCGAAGTTTCATGGGTTTAAATTATGAATTTTCTAAAATACACAATTTAGATTTAGAAATGTGTTCAAATTATGGTAATCACCTACTTAGGATTTAATATTCCAGGAGTTTTCTAGACTGATATTAAAATAACAAAACAAATATTTCACAGTCCAACTTCACTGCCAAAACAAGTAAATCAATTCAAGATCAATATTCTAATAGGAACTTGATCTTGAGATTGGGAAATAAGAACATAAGACTAAAAATATGTTACAATAAAAGAGAAAATACAAAATTTGCAAGATATTGATTAATTAATTCGGGAAGCTTCATGAGTTCAAATTATGAAGTTTTCTAAAATACACAATTTAGAAATGAGTTCAAATTATGGTAATCTTCTACCTAGGATTTAATATCTCATGAGTTTTCTAGACTCATAAAAAAAAACAAAACAAATATTCCACAGTCCAACTTCACTGCCAAAATAAGTAAATCAATCCAAGATCAATATTCTAATAGGAACTTGAGATTGGGAAATAAGAACATAAGACTAAAAATATGTTACAATAAAAGAAAAAATACACAATTTAGATGGTTCTTTCCATTTTTTTAATATGAAAAAACTCATGAAGTTTCGCGAATTAACTAATCAATATCTTGCAAATTTTGTTCAATAAGTTTTTTTTTATAAAATAAAAAAGATACTGAACCAGAACCGTGTCTCTCATCAATCAATAAGTTTTCAAGGTACTGATTTCATGATCACTCTCTGGTTTTTTCTTTCAAACTCCTCTCTCTGTCTCTCATGCTTCTATGGCTTCTGATCCTGAACCAGAACCGGACAAAAAAAAAAAAAAACTACATTCTAAGCATTTAAAAGTGCACAAAAATTGAAAACCCAAAAATAATTATAATTATAATTTTGTATTTTATTTCCGGTCTGTAAATCTGATAAAAAGCCCAAATCTCATTTGGGCAGTTTCGTATAGTGGGCTTTCTGAAGCCCACAATCGAAATCGTGTACAGTACGCGTAGCGTTAATCCTACGAAAAAGATCAGATAAATAAATAAATAAATAAATAGGAAAAATATTAGTATGATAGACTTGACCCACAATCGAAACCGTGTACAGTACGCGTAGCGTTAATCCTACGAAAAAGATCAGATAAATAAATAAATAAATAAATAGGAAAAATATTAGTATGATAGACTTGACCCACAATCGAAACCGTGTACAGTACGCGTAGCGTTAATCCTACGAAAAATATCAGATAAATAAATAAATAGGAAAAATATTAGTATGATAGACTTGACCCACAATCGAAACCGTGTACAGTACGCGTAGCGTTAATCCTACGAAAAAGATCAAATAAATAAATAAATAGGAAAAATATTAGTACGAAGTCGCCGACCATTCGTTCTCTTCTCTTCTCTACGCTTGTCGGCGATTTCTCTTCCACCAGCGTGAAAGTGCCGCCATTGTTGGAGCCGGAAATATCATATATATTAATGTAGGAGGAGATATGTTGAGGGTGTATGTTGTCTCTTAGCTTACTAGGTAATTCCTAAAAATTACCATGAGCATCTCATAGACATGCTCAAAAACAAAAAACAAAAAATTCCAATTAATATTGCTATCTTATTATTAGATACACGGCCCAAACTAAAAGACTCGATTTTAAAAGACCGACTCCGGCCCAGGCACAGCGTGAGTTCTACGCTACAATATTAATATTTAATAGATAGAAAAAGGAGAAAAAAACAAAATACGCTTCTTCCTCTCACAAAACTTAGCGGTAACCCTCCCTCTCCTTCTTCAGATCTGCCCCGTCGTCGCATCGATGTCGCTCCACCGTGGCCTCGCCGTCACCGTTTACTTTTTCACTCCCTCTCCTTCTTCAGCTATGCCCCGCCGTCGCATCGATGTCGCTCCACCGTGGCCTCGCGGTTCCCGTTTACTTTTTCACCGTTGATTTTCACAAACCCTAGTCCTTCAGCCGTCCACTCTTTATTCCTTTCCGATTTTGTTTGCTGATATTTCAGGTAATCTCACTTCCAAGGGGCTTTAAATTGATTTACTCAATTGACCTAATAAGGGATTTTAGATCTAAACTTCACACTGATTCAATCATTTCTTTGATTTTTTTAAAGATCAATTACTGTCCGTCCATTGTGGGGTTTTCTCAGTCGATTGGTTTCAATCTATCAGTCTCTGGTTCATCAAGATCATTTAAGGTATTGTTTGAGTACACATTCTGCATTTTATTTTTTTGGTTTTTTCATTTAACTTTTTCAATTCATTTAAGAATTTGTTAAACTACTCGGGTATGCTTCTAATTCAACACACCAACTTTCGCTTTCAATTTTGTTTTAACTTTTTAGCCTGTTGGATTATTTTATTTTCCATCTCTAAATTTTAAGAACTATCTATGTTTTGTGCAGTGATGGAACAATCCCCAACCTTACACAAGGGTTACGATCATCTCCAGTGAAGCCGAACCCATGTAACATTTCCTTACAATCGGCATTATGATTCACTTGTCCTGCCCTGGCATTATGATTCACTTGTCCTGCCCTGGCATTATGATTCAGTTGTCCTGCCCTGTTGTTAGGTAAATGACGAGGACATAGCTCCTATATATATGCCCTGTTGATTTGTATATGTATGTTATATGTATGTTTCATTGCGTAATTCCTTAGTGTTTATTTATCATGCTTCATTGAGTAGATTTATTCAATATTTTCTCTCTGGCACAGTGATGGGGATGACTATGACATGAACATCAGCTTGTTTATGTGGGAGGTAGTTACTTGAATTTGATAGGTGATGGGGCATGGAGCCTAACTTAAACTTAAGGTAAATTACTAGAGGGCCAAGTTTTCTTGTGGACGTCCTTGGCTTCCATTTATGTTTGTTTTACTTGCCAAGAGATTTGTTGGTAACTAGGACTTGTATTTCCACTAGGTACAATGAGGAGGGGCTAGTACCAGACTGGATGTCGCCTGATTAACTGGTATTTATTATACTTCATTCCTCCTTAAAAAGTGAAACGAAGACGTTTCTGCTGCCCAACGCCGCCGTACTCTTCACCTTCGCCGCGACGACGATTGCAATAGGCCCAGTCCGACATTACCATGTGTTGTTGCTTCGTCTGGTATGCTATATCTCTCTCTCATAATTTTCAATTAATTATCGGTTGTCTCGTGATTGCAGACACTTTTTTTTTCTTTACAAATTTGAAACTCTGACCCCATAATGATTTTTGACAACGATAATTAATCTCAATTTGTCATATTGAAATCATCTCTCACCTTCTTTACGGGTTTCCATTTGCTTCCCCTTCACTGTGTTCTTGTTCTCATTTTTTTTTTTTTTTTTTTTTTTTTAATTCAACTTTCATTAAAATATATATAATATAACGTACAAAAACATGCACGTCTCAAACATAAATAGAGTAACTTCAATAATATTTATTATTTTCAACTCTTATAACTCATTCCGCGAACATGCACGTCTCAAAAACGCAGATTAATGTTGTAATAAAAAACATAAAATAAAAAAAAAAAAGTAGGTAAAAAATAGAGTTAATATTTAGAATCCATGGTAAAAAAGAATCAGCATGGACAAAAACGGAGAATGGCAGGTCAGCTTAGGAAAGGGAAGGGGATTGGATCACATCAAAGATGATGAGATGAGATGAGATGAGTGGGGATTCAGTGATTGTTTTGGCATGTTTTATCGTTTCCTTTCACGGCTGTTCTCACATTCGCCGCTGAAGAGTTCAAAGTTCCTCCCCAAACGGAATCAAACAAACAACTTTTATGAGAATAGATGTGTACTTGCATCACCTCTATTTAATTCTTTTGATGTTATTTATAAAGTTGAGAATAGATGTGTACTTGTTAAAAAGTTAAGGGTTGTATTCAATGTATGTTGCTAATAGAGTAAGTTCAACTTTTGTAGGTTATTCACCAAATTAGCCGAGGAACTCTTTGTTGGTGGCTTTGGGTTGTATTCAATGTATGTTGCTAATAGAGTAAGTTCAACTTTTGTAGGTTATTCACCAAATTAGCCGAGGAACTCTTTGTTGGTGGCTTTGAGGAAACTTGATGACGCATTTTCTTATTTTTGACTTTGGTAAAGACACAGTATTATTTTTTACTTCATGATTAAGGACTTATGTGCTAGTTTAAATTTAAATGTACCCAAAATCCTTGATGCCATTTATTTCTTATGGTGGTTCCTCGGTTTGATAATTATTTAGTTAGTTTTATTGTCTTCTAATGTTCTATCATTTGTAATTGATGGAACTATTGGCTTTATTGTTTTTATTTCATGTGTTTGTTTTAGACTTTACTTTCTACACACTTCCATTAATACTATACTTAAATGTATGAATTCAAGTCTTTGCCCTTTGTTTTTTATGTTATGCCCATAATTCAAGTCTTTTCATATTTAAAAAAAACAACCTATTGTTTATTATTTTAATTGCTTAATTTAGTGAACAAATTAGATAAATTTAAACTACCTATTTGAAGAGGGCTTATGCCTAAAATAGACAATATCATACAATTATGGAGATATGTGGTGGTTCACGTGTCCCTAACACTTTTTATCCCCAAATGTTTTTCTCTTCACTTTGAAATCACAAGTGGACAATAGCATATCATTCTGGAGATATGTGGTGATTCACGTGTTTCTAACCCCATTTGTATGAGAATCATATTTCCTTTAGAACCACACAAATCATTTGCATGAGAAGCATATTCATGTAATTTAATACTATGTTTATACAGCAGTAACATTTAATGCATATATGTGTACCTTTTGGAATAGGCGGCATCATCTTTTGAATATTCTGGAAGAACAATGCAAAGAAAAACATTTCAAAAGGTAATATTAGTCATCTAGTTGCATATTTAGGTTTTTCGTATCGTTTAGTCAAAATGTATTTTTTTTGTATCTTGTGTGATCATTCTGATAAATGTGGTTATTGCTTTAGTAGCTATCAAATGTTCAATCGTGAATCAAAGAGTTTTGTAGTTGTAGTTTTATGTTCCTGTTTTGGTTGTACATTTGGCAAGAAGTCTTATAATGCTGTGGCATACCTGAAAATCTGTTTGGCAAGGTTTGCATCAGCATAGACAAAGGTTAGTGATGTACGATTTCAAGTTCAATAAATTGTTTATATTTTTATGTCAGTTCCCTACCCAAGTTCCATAAATTTTTTATATTTGTATCATGCAGTTTCTGAAGACATTTTTCTGTTCTAACATAGGAGCCTTTGCAAATAGGCATCACAATCGACATTTTTCTATCATTATTTATTTGTTTTGCACGCTTTTTTTTTTCTTTACGGAAATACCTTAATGCTGAACCAGTGGTAATGCTTTAGGTTTGAGACATTCTCTGAGGCTTTCCAAAGGTTATTCCTTAAAGTTTGGCGCTGTTTGGTTTTGACCAAGCTTTAGCAGAGAGTTGGATTCCATTCCAGATCAGAAGGTACGCTCTTTTCTTTGCTTAGAATGATTTACAAAATTGACAACACTTCTTCACCTTTGAGTTGAGTAAGTTGTAGTGAATATATTTATATCGTTTTTCTATTGGGATGCTTCTAATTACATGGACTTGAAAGGATGTTTGTTCGTTTCGGTATCTAATTTTGAACATGGACTTAAAAAGATGTTTGTTATTTTTAGAAGTATTAGAAATAATAGTATGGTAAATTTGAGAGTCCGATGCTATTTAAATTGTATCCCAACTGCGTTTCTTTTCAGCTTCTTAAAACCACTTAGACTTACCACCCTCACTCACTTCCAACAATATTGCTGATTTTTTTTTTCTTTTCTTTTCATTTGGTTAATTCTTTTGATGTTATTTATGAAGTTGAGAATAGATGTGTACTTGTTAAATAGTTAAGGGTTGTATTCAACGTATGTTGCTAATAGAGTAAGTTCAACTTTTGTAGGTTATTCACCAAACTAGCCGAGGACCTCTTTGTGGTGGCTTTGAGGAAACCTGATGACGCATTTTCTTATTTTTGACTTTGGTAAAGACATGGTACTATTTTTTACTTCATGATTAAGGACTTATGTGCTAGTTTAAATTTAAATGTACCCAAAATCCTTGATGCCATTTATTTCTTATGGTGGTTCCTCGGTTTGATAATTATTTAGTTAGTTTTATTGTCTTCTAATGTTCTATCATTTTTAATTGAGGGAACTATTGCCTTTATTGTATGAATTCAAGTCTTTTCATATTTAAAAAAAACAACCTGTTGTTTATTATTTTAATTGCTTAATTTAGTGAACATATTAGATAAATTTAAACTCCCTTTTTGAAGAGGGCTTATGCTTAAAATGGACAAAATCATACAATTATGGAGATATGTTGGTGGTTCACGTGTCCCTAACACTTTTTTATCCCCAAAGGTTATTCTCCACTTGGAAATCATAAGTGGACAAGCATATCATAATGGAGATATGTGGTGATTCACGTGTCTCTAACCCCATTTGCATGAGAATCATATTTACTTTAGAACCACACAAATCATTTGCATGAGAAGCATATTCATGTAATTTAATACTATGTTTATAATAGCAGTCACATTGAATACATATATGTGTACCTTTTGGAATAGGCGGCATCATCTTTTGAATATTCTGGTAGAACGCTGCAAAGCAAAACATTTCAAAAGGTAATATTAGTCACCTAGTTGCATATTTAAGTTTTTCGTATCATTTAGTCAAAATGTATTTCTTTTTCTGTATCTTGTGTGATCATTCTGATAAATGTGGTTATTGCTTTAGTAGCTATCAAATGTTCAATCGTTAATCAAAGAGTTTTGTAGTTGTAGTTTTATGTTCCTGTTTTGGTTGTACATTTGGCAAGAAGTCTTATAATGCTGTGGCATACCTGAAAATAAATATGTTTGGCAAGGTTTGCATCAGCATAGGATGTTCGATTACAAGTTCCATAAATTGTTTATATTTTTATGTCAGTTCCCTACACATATCCGACTGATCTAATTAGTTCTAGATAAAGAAAATTCGTAGAACATTCGATCATCGATCGAACGAGATAAAGAAGTAACTTCTTTTTATCTCCAAAGGTTTTTCTCTTCACTTTGAAATGATTTTCTTTTCAGAACTCATATCTTTTTCACACTTGTTTTTATCTTTAGGCTTTCCTCTTCGAAAAAATAATTTCTCTAGTTTTTTTTTCATCTTACATTTTCTATTTCTCAGTTGTTAGCTTTGGTTAAAATCTTTCAAAAAACTATTTTTGAAACTTCTCTTCCATGTTCTATTTTCCCGAACTTTGAGAAATGCATCGGAAGTCCCAATTGGCTAGGATAGGGAAAGATCACGAGTACATAAGTGAGGGTCCATTAGTATGAGGTCTTTTGGGTGATTGCAAAAACAAAAACCACGAGGGCTAGTGTCTAAAATGGACAATATCATATCCTGTGATGTTGAGGCACGCACCTCGGGCGCCGGGCGCAACCAGGCGAGTCGGAATCGAGAGGATGCGCCTTCTTAATTTCTTTTCCTTTTCAATTCCTCCGACTTTTAAAATTCTTTTCAAATTCCATTTAAACTTCTTAGTGTATATTAAAATCTTTCAAAAACTTGTTTTAAAACCTTTCTCAAGGTTTTTTAGCCTCATTTTGAAAAAAAGCGACCAAGGTCCCATGTTGGCTAGAATAGGAAAAGATCATGGGTAAGTGAGGGACAATATTTCCATTAGTATGAGGCCTTTTGGGTGATTAAAAAAAAAATCCATGACGGCTTATGCCTAAAATGGGTTATCATACCATTATGGAGATATGTGGTGGTTCACGTGTCCCTCACACCTTGTTTCAAATGTTTTCTCCTCAAAATTTGTGTCTTTCCAAAACTTCTTTTTATCCCCAAAGGTCTTCACTTGGAAAAGGGTGTCTCCTCAAAATGTGGATCTTTTACACATTTCTTTTTTATCTCTAAAGGTTTGTCTCTCTCGTTTTAGGATGGGAATGACCAAAGTCACATTGGCTTGGAAAGGAGAAAATTATTGGTACATGAGAGACAATATCTCCATTAGTAGGTGGCGTTTTGGGTGATTCCAAAAACAAAATCACGAGTGCTTATGCCTAAAGTGGATAATAGCATATCATTATGGAGATTTGTGGTGATTCACGTCTCTCTAACACCTCAATTTCAAAGTCCTCTTCATCAAAACTTCCAAAAAAAAGGGCTTATGCCTAAAATGGGAGATTGCACACTTCTTTTTATCTCTATTGCTTCAAGGTTTTTTAGCCTCGTTTTGAAAAAAGCGACCAAGGTCCTATGTTGGCTAGGATAGGAAAAGATCATGGGTAAGTGAGGGACAATATTGCCATTAGTATGAGGCCTTTTGGGTGATTAAAAAAAAGCCATGAGGGCTTATGCCTAAAATGGGTTATCATACCATTATGGAGATATGTGGTGGTACACGTGTCCCTCGCACCTTATTTCAAATGTTTTCTCCTCAAAATTTGTGTCTTTCCAAAACTTCTTTTTATCCCCAAAGGTCTTCACTTTGAAATGTGTCTCTTCAAAACGTGTATCACATTTCTTTTTATCTCTAGAGGTTTGTCTCTCTCGTCTAAGGATGAGAATGCGACCAAAGTCACATTGGCTTGGAAAGGAGAAAATTATTGGTACATGAGAGACAATATCTCCATTAGTAGGTGGCGTTTTGGGTGATTCCAAAAACAAAATCACGAGTGCTTATGCCTAAAGTGGACAATAGCATATCATTATGGAGATATGTGGTGATTCACGTCTCTCTAACACCTCACTTTCAAAGTCCTCTTCATCAAAACTTCATAAAAAAAAAAAGGGCTTATGCCTAAAATGGGAGATAATTCCACACTTCTTTTTATCTATATAGCTTCAAGGTTTTTTAGCCTCGTTTTGAAAAAAGCGACCAAGGTCCTATGTTGGCTAGGATAGGAAAAGATCATGGGTAAGTGAGGGACAATATTGCCATTAGTATGAGGCCTTTTGGGTGATTAAAAAAAAGCCATGAGGGCTTATGCCTAAAATGGGTTATCATACCATTATGGAGATATGTGGCGGTACACGTGTCCCTCGCACCTTATTTCAAATGTTTTCTCCTCAAAATTTGTGTCTTTCCAAAACTTCTTTTTATCCCCAAAGGTCTTCACTTTGAAATGTGTCTCTTCAAAACGTGTATCACATTTCTTTTTATCTCTAGAGGTTTGTCTCTCTCGTCTAAGGATGAGAATGCGACCATAGTCACATTGGCTTGGAAAGGAGAAAATTATTGGTACATGAGAGACAATATCTCCATTAGTAGGTGGCGTTTTGGGTGATTCCAAAAACAAAATCACGAGTGCTTATGCCTAAAGTGGACAATAGCATATCATTATGGAGATATGTGGTGATTCACGTCTCTCTAACACCTCACTTTCAAAGTCCTCTTCATCAAAACTTCATAAAAAAAAAAGGGGCTTATGCCTAAAATGGGAGATAATTCCACACTTCTTTTTATCTATATAGCTTCAAGGTTTTTTAGCCTCGTTTTGAAAAAAGCGACCAAGGTCCTATGTTGGCTAGGATAGGAAAAGATCATGGGTAAGTGAGGGACAATATTGCCATTAGTATGAGGCCTTTTGGGTGATTAAAAAAAAGCCATGAGGGCTTATGCCTAAAATGGGTTATCATACCATTATGGAGATATGTGGTGGTACACGTGTCCCTCGCACCTTATTTCAAATGTTTTCTCCTCAAAATTTGTGTCTTTCCAAAACTTCTTTTTATCCCCAAAGGTCTTCACTTTGAAATGTGTCTCTTCAAAACGTGTATCACATTTCTTTTTATCTGTAGAGGTTTGTCTCTCTCGTCTAAGGATGAGAATGCGACCAAAGTCACATTGGCTTGGAAAGGAGAAAATTATTGGTACATGAGAGACAATATCTCCATTAGTAGGTGGCGTTTTGGGTGATTCCAAAAACAAAATCACGAGTGCTTATGCCTAAAGTGGACAATAGCATATCATTCTGGAGATATGTGGTGATTCACGTCTCTCTAACACCTCACTTTCAAAGTCCTCTTCATCAAAACTTCATAAAAATAAAAAGGGCTTATGCCTAAAATGGGAGATAATTCCACACTTCTTTTTATCTATATAGCTTCAAGGTTTTTTAGCCTCGTTTTGAAAAAAGCGACCAAGGTCCTATGTTGGCTAGGATAGGAAAAAATCATGGGTAAGTGATGGACAATATTGCCATTAGTATGAGGCCTTTTGGGTGATTAAAAAAAAGCCATGAGGGCTTATGCCTAAAATGGGTTATCATACCATTATGGAGATATGTGGTGGTACACGTGTCCCTCGCACCTTATTTCAAATGTTTTCTCCTCAAAATATGTGTCTTTCCAAAACTTTTTTTTATCCCCAAAGGTCTTCACTTTGAAATGTGTCTCGTCAAAACGTGTATCACATTTCTTTTTATCTCTAGAGGTTTGTCTCTCTCGTCTAAGGATGAGAATGCGACCAAAGTCACATTGGCTTGGAAAGGAGAAAATTATTGGTACATGAGAGACAATATCTCCATTAGTAGGTTGCATTTTGGGTGATTCCAAAAACAAAATCACGAGTGCTTATGCCTAAAGTGGACAATAGCATATCATTATGGAGATATGTGGTGATTCACGTCGCTCTAACACCTCACTTTCAAAGTTCTCTTCATCAAAACTTCAAAAAAAAAGGGCTTATGCCTAAAATGGGAGATAATTGCACACTTCTTTTTATCTATATAGCTTCAAGGTTTTTTAGCCTCGTTTTGAAAAAAGCGACCAAGGTCCTATGTTGGCTAGGATAGGAAAAGATCATGGGTAAGTGAGGGACAATATTGCCATTAGTATGAGGCCTTTTGGGTGATTAAAAAAAAGCCATGAGGCCTTATGCCTAAAATGGGTTATCATACCATTATGGAGATATGTGGTGGTACACGTGTCCCTCGCACCTTATTTCAAATGTTTTCTCCTCAAAATTTGTGTCTTTCCAAAACTTCTTTTTATCCCCAAAGGTCTTCACTTTGAAATGTGTCTCTTCAAAACGTGTATCACATTTCTTTTTATCTCTAGAGGTTTGTCTCTCTCGTCTAAGGATGAGAATGCGACCAAAGTCACATTGGCTTGGAAAGGAGAAAATTATTGGTACATGAGAGACAATATCTCCATTAGTAGGTGGCGTTTTGGGTGATTCCAAAAACAAAATCACGAGTGCTTATGCCTAAAGTGGACAATAGCATATCATTATGGAGATATGTGGTGATTCACGTCTCTCTAACACCTCACTTTCAAAGTCCTCTTCATCAAAACTTCATAAAAATAAAAAGGGCTTATGCCTAAAATGGGAGATAATTCCACACTTCTTTTTATCTATATAGCTTCAAGGTTTTTTAGCCTCGTTTTGAAAAAAGCGACCAAGGTCCTATGTTGGCTAGGATAGGAAAAAATCATGGGTAAGTGATGGACAATATTGCCATTAGTATGAGGCATTTTGGGTGATTAAAAAAAAGCCATGAGGGCTTATGCCTAAAATGGGTTATCATACCATTATGGAGATATGTGGTGGTACACGTGTCCCTCGCACCTTATTTCAAATGTTTTCTCCTCAAAATATGTGTCTTTCCAAAACTTTTTTTTATCCCCAAAGGTCTTCACTTTGAAATGTGTCTCGTCAAAACGTGTATCACATTTCTTTTTATCTCTAGAGGTTTGTCTCTCTCGTCTAAGGATGAGAATGCGACCAAAGTCACATTGGCTTGGAAAGGAGAAAATTATTGGTACATGAGAGACAATATCTCCATTAGTAGGTTGCATTTTGGGTGATTCCAAAAACAAAATCACGAGTGCTTATGCCTAAAGTGGACAATAGCATATCATTATGGAGATATGTGGTGATTCACGTCGCTCTAACACCTCACTTTCAAAGTTCTCTTCATCAAAACTTCAAAAAAAAAGGGCTTATGCCTAAAATGGGAGATAATTGCACACTTCTTTTTATCTATATAGCTTCAAGGTTTTTTAGCCTCGTTTTGAAAAAAGCGACCAAGGTCCTATGTTGGCTAGGATAGGTAAAGATCATGGGTAAGTGAGGGACAAAATTGCCATTAGTATGAGGCCTTTTGGGTGATTAAAAAAAAGCCATGAGGCCTTATGCCTAAAATGGGTTATCATACCATTATGGAGATATGTGGTGGTACACGTGTCCCTGGCACCTTATTTCAAATGTTTTCTCCTCAAAATATGTGTCTTTCCAAAACTTCTTTTTATCCCCAAAGGTCTTCACTTTGAAATGTGTCTCGTCAAAACGTGTATCACATTTCTTTTTATCTCTAGAGGTTTGTCTCTCTCGTCTAAGGATGAGAATGCGACCAAAGTCACATTGGCTTGGAAAGGAGAAAATTATTGGTACATGAGAGACAATATCTCCATTAGTAGGTTGCATTTTGGGTGATTCCAAAAACAAAATCACGAGTGCTTATGCCTAAAGTGGACAATAGCATATCATTATGGAGATATGTGGTGATTCACGTCTCTCTAACACCTCACTTTCAAAGTTCTCTTCATCAAAACTTCAAAAAAAAAGGGCTTATGCCTAAAATGGGAGATAATTGCACACTTCTTTTTATCTATATAGCTTCAAGGTTTTTTAGCCTCGTTTTGAAAAAAGCGACCAAGGTCCTATGTTGGCTAGGATAGGAAAAGATCATGGGTAAGTGAGGGACAATATTGCCATTAGTATGAGGCCTTTTGGGTGATTAAAAAAAAGCCATGAGGGCTTATGCCTAAAATGGGTTATCATACCATTATGGAGATATGTGGTGGTACACGTGTCCCTCGCACCTTATTTCAAATGTTTTCTCCTATGTGTCTTTCCAAAACTTCTTTTTATCCCAAAAGGTCTTCACTTTGAAATGTGTCTCTTCAAAACGTGTATCACATTTCTTTTTATCTCTAGAGGTTTGTCTCTCTCGTCTAAGGATGAGAATGCGACCAAAGTCACATTGGCTTGGAAAGGAGAAAATTATTGGTACATGAGATACAATATCTCCATTAGTAGGTTGCATTTTGGGTGATTCCAAAAACAAAATCACGAGTGCTTATGCCTAAAGTGGACAATAGCATATCATTATGGAGATATGTGGTGATTCACGTCTCTCTAACACCTCACTTTCAAAGTTCTCTTCATCAAAACTTCAAAAAAAAAGGGCTTATGCCTAAAATGGGAGATAATTGCACACTTCTTTTTATCTATATAGCTTCAAGGTTTTTTAGCCTCGTTTTGAAAAAAACGACCAAGGTCCTATGTTGGCTAGGATAGGAAAAGATCATGGGTAAGTGAGGGACAATATTGCCATTAGTATGAGGCCTTTTGGGTGATTAAAAAAAATCCATGAGGGCTTATGCCTAAAATGGGTTATCATACCATTAAGGAGATATGTGGTGGTACACGTGTCCCTCGCACCTTATTTCAAATGTTTTCTCCTCAAAATTTGTGTCTTTCCAAAACTTCTTTTTATCCCCAAAGGTCTTCACTTTGAAATGTGTCTCTTCAAAACGTGTATCACATTTCTTTTTATCTCTAGAGGTTTGTCTCTCTCGTCTAAGGATGAGAATGTGACCAAAGTCACATTGGCTTGGAAATGAGAAAATTATTGGTACATGAGAGACAATATCTCCATTAGTAGGTGGCGTTTTGGGTGATTCCAAAAACAAAATCACGAGTGCTTATGCCTAACGTGGACAATAGCATATCATTATGGAGATATGTGGTGATTCACGTCTCTCTAACACCTCACTTTTAAAGTCCTCTTCATCAAAACTTCATAAAAAAAAAAGGGCTTATGCCTAAAATGGGAGATAATTCCACACTTCTTTTTATCTATATAGCTTCAAGGTTTTTTAGCCTCGTTTTGAAAAAAGCGACCAAGGTCCTATGTTGGCTAGGATAGGAAAAAATCATGGGTAAGTGAGGGACAATATTTCCATTAGTATGAGGCCTTTTGGGTGATTAAAAAAAAGCCATGAGGGCTTATGCCTAAAATGGGTTATCATACCATTATGGAGATATGTGGTGGTACACGTGTCCCTCACACCTTATTTCAAATGTTTTCTCCTCAAAATTTGTGTCTTTCCAAAACTTCTTTTTATCCCCAAAGGTCTTCACTTTGAAATGGGTGTCTCTTCAAAATGTGTATCTTTTACACATTTCTTTTTATCTCTAAAGGTTTGTCTCTCTCGTTTAATGATGGGAATGCGACCAAAGTCATATTGGCTTGGAAAGGAGAAATTTATTGGTACATGAGAGACAATATCTCCATTAGTAGGTGGCGTTTTGGGTGATTCCTAAAACAAAATCACGAGTGCTTCTGCCTAAAGTTGACAATAGCATATCATTATGGAGATTTTTGGTGATTCACGTCTCTCTAACACCTCAATTTCAAAGTCCTCTTCATCAAAACTTCCAAAAAAAAGGGCTTATGCCTAAAATGGGAGATTGCACACTTCTTTTTTTCTCTATAGTTTCAAGGTTTTTTAGCCTGTTTTTTGAGGAAGAACAATCCTGTTTCCTCCAGTTCCATTCTCTTTGATATAAGCTTTTAGCTTTGTATCTTCTTCAAGTGACAATGGCCCTTTCTTGACATTGGCTTTATCACAGCATGAAGCTCAACTCATCTCTCTGCAATTTTCGAAAAACTTCATCAGTAATCGACCTGAAAAAGCCATCATTGTATCCCCTCGCAACATTCCTTCTGAGAGTAGACGGTCCGGACGCTCCTCAACCATAGAAGTAAATCAATCCAAGATCAATATTCTAATAGGAACCTGATCTTGAGATTAGGAAATAAGAACATGAGACTAAAAATATGTTACAATATCAAAGAGAAAATACACAAGTTTATAACATTTCAAAATTGCTATCTCCCTCCTCCAAAATTAATCCCTAATTTTTTTGATAATCCAATGTATTGAATAAGAAATCAAGCACTGGAAATATTATTATACTTGTTCATAAAGACCAATTGAGGAGTAGCAAAATTGGTCAAATATCTGACGAAAGGTTGGGAAAAAATTAGAAGGAAAGGCTCTTTAGAATTCGCAGAATAGCAAATAGAAAAAATTAACGTGGTGCTATTAACATTATCAATAATCCATGTTAGTCAGGTAAACTTAAAAATGAAATTTTGTCCCCAAATAACTATAGCTTCTTAGAACATTACAATGAGTGTAGTCCACCTCACCATGACGTAAAGTTTCTTGGTAATCTTTTTGTGGCTCTCTTGGTTGCTTTGGCCTGTTTTTTTTTTTTGTATGTCCCAATTATGAAGTTTACTTTTCTTTAATGAATTATTTATCTTCAATGTCCTCACATGCTCTTCTATGGACCACTTGATACTGGAAAAACCACCACCGCTCTCGCGATTTTCCATCAACTATTCGGGTTCGTATCTGCTTCTTCTATTTGTTTCATATTTGTGCCTCTAATTTACGTTTGGTAGTTCAGTCTCCCTTCTAAGAAATATTTTTGATTATCGTCACTGAGGGTTTTTATTGTTTCTTAGGAGGTTATAAGATTATGTTGATTTTTTTTTTTGTTTTTTTTTTTTGGTAAGAACCCTGGAAGTTGATTGAAACTAGCAGAACCAACTGGAAGCTTAGGATGGGTATTTTAGAATCCTTTCCAAGAAATATCTTGGATGAAATGCAGCTGGGAATTAGGTTTCTTATGCTCGTTCATAATTTTTATTTTTTTTATTTTTTTAATCTTAGTGGTCAAGGTTTTTTGTCCAAATTGTATAATTATGAGATTTCTTAACGAATAAAAGTTGGAACATGAGGCTATATTTTAATCATGGCCTTACTGTCATTCTGGTTAAATGCTAGTTATCAAGATTTGGGGAGGTTTTTTGCTCAAAGCATTCATGATTTGCTTATTTGACAATGAAACCCTTAGATCTACTTGGATGAATTCTACAGTTGCTTTGGCTGCATAGATGTGAAATGTGCTATTCTAATGTCTTTTAAGTTTTTATCTGATATAAAATAATGTTATTTGTAGTCCTGAACTTTACAAGTCCAGAGTTTTGGAGTTAAATGCAAGTGATGACCGTGGGATCAATTGTTGTTCGGATTAAGATTAAAGATGTTGCTGGTATTGCAGTAAGCAGTGGCCAGCGCCAAGGGTAAATTTCTTAATCTTAGAACTAACATTTTTGTAATATTCTTGTTTCTAACTTCACACTTTAAAAAAAAAAAAAAATTTAGGGGCTATCCTTATCCACCATTCAAGAGAATCATTTTGGATGAAGCTGATTCAATGACTGAAGATGCTCAGGTGGGATCACAGTCTAGACACAATCTATTTGATTTATTATAGATACTACGAGTGCAGTTTTTTTTCCTAAACAACGGAACATTATGCCGGTAGAATGCCCTGAGGCGTACAATGGAAACACACTCCAAAGTAAGATTCTTTTTTATATGCAACTATATCAGCAGGTGAAGCTTAGCTTCCTTTTATAGTGTTTTAATTTCTCTCGTTATTATTGATGATTTTCTTTCTAGATTTGTGCTTTTGATGTGCATGTCAGTTTCCAATTTATTGTTGTTGATTTTGTTTTTGGATTTGTGCTTTTGATATGGTTTCCAACCTTTTATGGAATGAATTAATAATCATAACTCATAAGATGTTTGCATCTATAAGCCACTTATGAAAGAGCATTGGGAGAGTTGGTGGTAATTTGCTTATGATAAATTCATTGAGAGAGGAGGGTATGGGGCTCAAATCTCTGAAAACAATAGTAGATGACCATATAAGCTTTTAACTGCATTGCAATTTAATTGTCTTAAAAGTTAAAATCACAAAGAGTACGAGAGTCAAATCTGTGAAACAATTGTAGATGAGCAGGAGCAATATAATGTTGAACCAGGTGGAACTTATTTTTCTTTAAAACTTTGACATGTATGAAAATGTTGTACCTATTTGTCTTGTGCATCCTATACAGTTCATATTTGAATTGTTAGAATACTGGAAGCTGATTTCTTAACTGTTAACAATTTCTTCAATGGTCTATTTTTACTTGGTCTTGAAACTGGTGCAAGTGCGGGAAGCTAAACTGATGTCTCATTGTTTTTTCCATCACTGCAGGATTATAGAGCCCCTTGCTTCAAGGTGTGCAAAGTTCAGGTTTAAGCCACTGTCTGAAGAGGTTAATGAGCAAGCGTATATTGCACAATGAAGAAGGTCTAAGTCTAGATGGAGAGGTTTGCTCATAGTTGCTTAGTATTAGAAATTGTGGTTTGAAATAATCTATTTGGCATGACCAGTGTGATGTAAACTTGCAATCTTTATAGGGTCTTTCAACCTTAAGTTCAATCTCTCAAGGTGACCTCCGTCGATCTATCACATTTTTACAGGTACGATTTAGTCTGCAACATTGCACCTTTTTCCGGTTGACAGCTATTCTTTTGCTATTCCCCGTTCGTCTGCTAGACAAGATTATATTAGGAGTTGGATGATTAAGGGGAAGAAAACCAACCACATATTCTACTGCAATTAGTCAAAGGTCTATTTTAGTAAGGGCTACATGAAACTAACCTTTAGGTTATCAATTGTTCTGATTCATCATTGCATGCCCTCTACATGGAGAATACTGGACCTTTCCATTTGTTTTTGGAAATTATTTGGGTTGAGAATTGTTGACCATCCATTGTGTTATTGGATACTTGAATTTTCTTTCCTATATAACTTTCGGTGCTTGTAAAGTAGAAAGAGTAGGCGTTATTATAGCAACTTTTGATATATCCTTGTAGTTCCTTTGTCCCATGTCTGTGACCTGAAAAAAAATGTATGTCTAACTCTGATATCCCTCATAGTGGATGCATGCATGAGGGTGGGAAGAGCTTCTGTTAGGCAAATACACGAACATAACTCAATGTTGTGTAGGTCTTTGGCTAAGATAGGAAAAGATAATGGGTACAGGTTTCTTTGGCAACCAAATGTTGTAGGGCTAGTCTCGTGAGAATAGATGGGTAATAAATCCAATCACTCATTGCTTATTGTTAACAAACTCAATTGTTGTAGTTTTTTTTTATCTGGATCTTTAGAAATGAAATTTGGTTAAGAATTCATGACCGTTGCTCTCGTATAATTACTTGAAGCAAGTGTTTTTGTTTTATATTAGAAGCCAATGTAATCTGCAGGTACAATTTATAGTTGAAAATATAATAGTTTCATTCTTTTCTAATTGCTTTATTTTTATTTTTCCTCCAGTCAGCTGCACGCTTATTTGGATCATCGATCTCTTCCAAGGATCTGATTAGCGTGTCTGGAGTGAGTTATGTGAAATTTTGATAAGTTATATCGTTATATCATCCGTAGAATACCAAAAAAAAAAAAAAAAAAAAAAATAGTTAAAAATGATTACTTTGCTCCCATTTTGGTTGAATGTTGATGCTGATCTATTATAAACACAGTTTGTATGTTGCCATGCCCTTATGTCCACGTTGCTTCAACTTCTTCCAAAACCCAACTCTTTGGCTGGTTCATGCTCAATTTGAATGATGTTATTGTATCTTTAAAGGATGAATGAAGATACGTAATACTATGTTGTATCGTACAGATATTTGAGGTGATTGTTGAAACTCATGATTTGCAAGACGAACAGAATGCCATTATTTTCAAGAAATTGGCTGAAGCCGATAAGGTCACTTTTATCTATTTCCATGCTCAATTGCATTTTTTGCTCTCTAAAGTTCATGTGAATTATGCATCACTTTGGATATATTAAGTTGTAATTTGGACTCTACTTACTTTAAGTTGTAATTTGGACTGGACACCTTTGGATATATTATTACAGTAACATAATTACTTTCTTTCAAATATTAACCACCATGGGTTGACCTAGTGTTCAATTAGGATATCGGAAAAGGGTTTAGAGGAAATGAGTTCAAATTATGGTAATCACCTACCTGGGATTAGGATTTAATATCCCATGAGTTTTCTAGACTGATATAGAAACAAAACAAATATTTCACAGTCCAACTTCACTGCCAAAATAAGTAAATCAATCCAAGATCAATATTCTAATAGGAACTTGATCTTGAGATTGGGAAATAAGAACACAAGACTAAAAATATGTTACAATAAAAGAGAATACAAAATTTGCAAGATATTAATTAATTAATTCGCGAAGTTTCATGGGTTCAAATTATGAATTTTCTAAAATACACAATTTAGATTTAGAAATGTGTTCAAATTATGGTAATCACCTACTTAGGATTTAATATTCCAGGAGTTTTCTAGACTGATATTAAAATAACAAAACAAATATTTCACAGTCCAACTTCACTGCCAAAACAAGTAAATCAATTCAAGATCAATATTCTAATAGGAACTTGATCTTGAGATTGGGAAATAAGAACATAAGACTAAAAATATGTTACAATAAAAGAGAAAATACAAAATTTGCAAGATATTGATTAATTAATTCGGGAAGCTTCATGAGTTCAAATTATGAAGTTTTCTAAAATACACAATTTAGAAATGAGTTCAAATTATGGTAATCTTCTACCTAGGATTTAATATCTCATGAGTTTTCTAGACTCATAAAAAAAAATAAAACAAATATTCCAGAGTCCAACTTCACTGCCAAAATAAGTAAATCAATCCAAGATCAATATTCTAATAGGAACTTGAGATTGGGAAATAAGAACATAAGACTAAAAATACACAATTTAGATGGTTCTTTCCATTTTTTTAATATGAAAAAACTCATGAAGTTTCGCGAATTAACTAATCAATATCTTGCAAATTTTGTTCCATAAGTTTTTTTTTATAAAATAAAAAAGACACTGAACCAGAACCGTGTCTCTCATGAATCAATAAGTTCTCTCATGAATCAATAAGTTTTCAAGGTACTGATTTCATGATCACTCTCTGGTTTTTTCTTTCAAACTCCTCTCTCTGTCTCTCATGCTTCTATGGCTTCTGATCCTGAACCAGAACCGGACAAAAAAAAAAAAAAACTACATTCTAAGCATTTAAAAGTGCACAAAAATTGAAAACCCAAAAATAATTATAATTATAATTTTGTATTTTATTTCCGGTCTGTAAATCTGATAAAAAGCCCAAATCTCATTTGGGCAGTTTCGTATACCGTGTACAGTACGCGTAGCGTTAATCCTACGAAAAAGATCAGATAAATAAATAAATAAATAAATAAATAGGAAAAATATTAGTATGATAGACTTGACCCACAATCGAAACCGTGTACAGTACGCGTAGCGTTAATCCTACGAAAAAGATCAAATAAATAGGAAAAATATTAGTATGAAGTCGCCGGCCATTCGTTCTCTTCTCTTCTCTACGCTTGTCGGCGATTTCTCCTCCACCAGCGTGAAAGTGCCGCCATTGTTAGAGCCGAAAATATCATATATATTAATGTAGGAGGAGATATGTTGAAGGTGTATGTTGTCTCTTAGCTTACTAGGTAATCTCTAAAAATTACCATGAGCATCTCATAGACATGCTCAAAAACAAAAAAAAAAAAAATCCAATTAATAATGCTATCTTATTATTAGATACACGGCCCAAACTAAAAGACTCGATTTTAAAAGACCGACTCCGGCCCAGGCCCAGCGTGAGTTCTACGCTACAATATTAATATTTAATAGATAGAAAAAGGAGAAAAAAACAAAATACGCTTTTTCCTCTCACAAAACTTCGCGGTTCCCCTCCCTCTCCTTCTTCAGATCTGCCCCGTCGTCGCATCGATGTCGCTCCACCGTGGCCTCGCCGTCACCGTTTACTTTTTCACTCCCTCTCCTTCTTCAGCTATGCCCCGCCGTCGCATCGATGTCGCTCCACCGTGGCCTCGCCGTTCCCGTTTACTTTTTCACCGTTGATTTTCACAAACCCTAGTCCTTCAGCCGTCCACTCTTTATTCCTTTCCGATTTTGTTTGCTGATATTTCAGGTAATCTCACTTCCAAGGGGCTTTAAATTGATTTACTCAATTGACCTAATAAGGGATTTTAGATCTAAACTTCACACTGATTCAATCATTTCTTTGATTTTTTTAAAGATCAATTACTGTCAGTCCATTGTGGGGTTTTCTCAGTCGATTGGTTTCAATCTATCAGTCTCTGGTTCATCAAGATCATTTAAGGTATTGTTTGAGTACACATTCTGCATTTTATTTTTTTGGTTTTTTCATTAACTTTTTCAATTCATTTAAGAAGTTTGTTAAACTACTCGGGTATGCTTCTAATTCAACACACCAACTTTCGCTTTCAATTTTGTTTTAACTTTTTAGCCTATTATTTTATTTTCCATCTCTAAATTTTAAGAACTATCTATGTTTTGTGCAGTGATGGAACAATCCCCAACCTTACACAAGGGTTACGATCATCTCCAGTGAAGCCGAACCCATGTAACATTTCCTTACAATCGGCATTATGATTCACTTGTCCTGCCCTGGCATTATGATTCAGTTGTCCTGCCCTGTTGTTAGGTAAATGACGAGGACATAGCTCCTATATATATGCCCTGTTGATTTGTATATGTATGTTATATTTATTCAATATTTTCTCTCTGGCACAGTGATGGGGATGACTATGACATGAACATCAGCTTGTTTATGTGGGAGGTAGTTACTTGAATTTGATAGGTGATGGGGCATGGAGCCTAACATGGAGCCTAACTTAAACTTAAGGTAAATTACTAGAGGGCGAAGTTTTCTTGTGGACGTCCTTGGCTTCCATTTATGTTTGTTTTACTTGCCAAGAGATTTGTTGTTAACTACTTAAACTTAAGGTAAATTACTAGAGGGCGAAGTTTTCTTGTGGACGTCCTTGGCTTCCATTTATGTTTGTTTTACTTGCCAAGAGATTTGTTGTTAACTAGGACTTGTATTTCCACTAGGTACAATGAGGAGGGGCTAGTACCAGACTGGATGTCGCCTGATTAACTGGTATTTATTATACTTCATTCCTCCTTAAAAAGTGAAATGAAGACGTTTCTGCTGCCCAACGCCGCCGCACTCTTCACCTTCGCCGCCGCCTTCCTCCTCCGCTTTCCCCCGTCTCATCCGCTTTCCCCCGTCTCACGGCGACGCGACGACGATTGCTATAGGCCCAGTCCGACATTACCATGTGTTGTTGCTTCGTCTGGTATGCTATATCTCTCTCTCATAATTTTCAATTAATTATCGGTTGTCTCGTGATTGAAGACACTTTTTTTTTCTTTACAAATTTGAAACTCTGACCCCATAATGATTTTTGACAACGATAATTAATCTCAATTTGTCATATTGAAATCATCTCTCACCTTCTTTACGGGTTTCCATCTGCTTCCCCTTCACTGTGTTCTTGTTCTCGTTTTTTTTTTTTTTTTTTTTTTTTTTAATTCAACTTTCATTTAAATATATATAATATAACGTACAAAAACATGCACGTCTCAAACATAAATAGAGTAACTTCAATAATATTTATTATTTTCAACTCTTATAACTCATTCCGCGAACATGCACGTCTCAAAAACGCAGATTAATGTTGTAATAAAAAACATAAAATAAAAAAAAAAAAAAGTAGGTAAAAAATAGAGTTAATATTTAGAATCCATGGTAAAAAAGAATCAGCATGGACAAAAACGGAGAATGGCAGGTCAGCTTAGGAAAGGGAAGGGGATTGGATCACATCAAAGATGATGAGATGAGATGAGATGAGTGGGGATTCAGTGATTGTTTTGGCATGTTTTATCGTTTCCTTTCACGGCTGTTCTCACATTCGCTGCTGAAGAGTTCAAAGTTCCTCCCCAAACGGAATCAAACAAACAACTTTTATGAGAATAGATGTGTACTTGCATCACCTCTATTTAATTCTTTTGATGTTATTTATAAAGTTGAGAATAGATGTGTACTTGTTAAAAAGTTAAGGGTTGTATTCAATGTATGTTGCTAATAGAGTAAGTTCAACTTTTGTAGGTTATTCACCAAACTAGCCGAGGACCTCTTTGTGGTGGCTTTGAGGAAACCTGATGACGCATTTTCTTATTTTTGACTTTGGTAAAGACATGGTACTATTTTTTACTTCATGATTAAGGACTTGTGTGCTAGTTTAAATTTAAATGTACCCAAAATCCTTGATGCCATTTATTTCTTATGGTGGTTCCTCGGTTTGATAATTATTTAGTTAGTTTTATTGTCTTCTAATGTTCTATCATTTTTAATTGAGGGAACTATTGCCTTTATTGTATGAATTCAAGTCTTTTAATATTTAAAAAAAACAACCAGTTGTTTATTATTTTAATTGCTTAATTTAGTGAACATATTAGATAAATTTAAACTCCTTTTTTGAAGAGGGCTTGTGCTTAAAATGGACAAAATCATACAATTATGGAGATATGTTGGTGGTTCACGTGTCCCTAACACTTTTTTATCCCCAAAGGTTATTCTCCACTTGAAAATCATAAGTGAACAAGCATATCATAATGGAGATATGTGGTGATTCACGTGTCTCTAACCCCATTTGCATGAGAATCATATTTACTTTAGAACCACACAAATCATTTGCATGAGAAGCATATTCATGTAATTTAATACTATGTTTATAATAACAGTCACATTGAATACATATATGTGTACCTTTTGGAATAGGCGGCATCATCTTTTGAATATTCTGGTAGAACGCTGCAAAGCAAAACATTTCAAAAGGTAATATTAGTCATCTAGTTGCATATTTAAGTTTTTCGTATCATTTAGTCAAAATGTATTTCTTTTTCTGTATCTTGTGTGAACATTCTGATAAATGTGGTTATTGCTTTAGTAGCTATCAAATGTTCAATCGTTAATCATAGAGTTTTGTAGTTGTAGTTTTATGTTCCTGTTTTGGTTGTACATTTGGCAAGAAGTCTTATAATGCTGTGGCATACTTGAAAATAAATATGTTTGGCAAGGTTTGCATCAGCATAGGATGTTCGATTACAAGTTCCATAAATTGTTTATATTTTATTTTTATGTCAGTTCCCTACACATATCCTAGGATGTTCGATTACAAGTTCCATAAATTGTTTATATTTTTATGTCAGTTCCCTACACATATCCGACTGATCTAATTAGTTCTAGATAAAGAAAATTCGTAGAACATTCGATCATCGATCGAACGAGATAAAGAAGTAACTTCTTTTTATCTCCAAAGGTTTTTCTCTTCACTTTGAAATGATTTTCTTTTCAGAACTCGTATCTTTTTCACACTTGTTTTTATCTTTAGGCTTTCCTCTTCGAAAAAATAATTTCTCTGGATTTTCTTTTTCTCAGTTGTTAGCTTTGGTTAAAATCTTTCAAAAAACTATTTTTGAAACTTCTCTTCCATGTTCTATTTTCCCGAACTTTGAGAAATGCATCGGAAGTCCCAATTGGCTAGGATAGGGAAAGATCACGAGTACATAAGTGAGGGTCCATTAGTATGAGGTCTTTTGGGTGATTGCAAAAACAAAAACCACGAGGGCTTGTGTCTAAAATGGACAATATCATATCCAGTGATGTTGAGGCACGCACCTCGGGCGCCGGGCGCAACCAGGCGAGTCGGAATCGAGAGGATGCGCCTTCTTAATTTCTTTTCCTTTTCAATTCCTCCGACTTTTAAAATTCTTTTCAAATTCCATTTAAACTTCTTAGTGTATATTAAAATCTTTCAAAAACTTGTTTTAAAACCTTTCTCAAGGTTTTTTAGCCTCATTTTGAAAAAAAGCGACCAAGGTCCCATGTTGGCTAGAATAGGAAAAGATCATGGATAAGTGAGGGACAATATTTCCATTAGTATGAGGCCTTTTGGGTGATTAAAAAAAAATCCATGAGGGCTTATGCCTAAAATGGGTTATCATACCATTATGGAGATATGTGGTGGTTCACGTGTCCCTCACACCTTGTTTCAAATGTTTTCTCCTCAAAATTTGTGTCTTTTCAAAACTTCTTTTTATCCCCAAAGGTCTTCACTTGGAAAAGGGTGTCTCCTCAAAATGTGGATCTTTTACACATTTCTTTTTTATCTCTAAAGGTTTGTCTCTCTCGTTTTAGGATGGGAATGCGACCAAAGTCACATTGGCTTGGAAAGTAGAAAATTATTGGTACATGAGAGACAATATCTCCATTAATAGGTGGCGTTTTGGGTGATTCCAAAAACAAAATCCTGAGTGCTTATGCCTAAAGTGGACAATAGCATATTATTATGGAGATATGTGGTGATTCACGTCTCTCTAACACCTCAATTTCAAAGTCCTCTTCATCAAAACTTCCAAAAAAAAAGGGCTTATGCCTAAAATGGGAGATTGAACACTTCTTTTTATCTCTATAGCTTCAAGGTTTTTTAGCCTCGTTTTGAAAAAAGCGACCAAGGTCCTATGTTGGCTAGGATAGGAAAAGATCATGGGTAAGTGAGGGACAATATTGCCATTAGTATGAGGCCTTTTGGGTGATTAAAAACAAGCCATGAGGGCTTATGCCTAAAATGGGTTATCATACCATTATGGAGATATGTGGTGGTACACGTGTCCCTCGCACCGTATTTCAAATGTTTTCTCCTCAAAATTTGTGTCTTTCCAAAACTTCTTTTTATCCCCAAAGGTCTTCACTTTGAAATGTGTCTCTTCAAAACGTGTATCACATTTCTTTTTATCTCTAAAGGTTTGTCTCTCTCGTCTAAGGATAGGAATGCGACCAAAGTCACATTGGCTTGGAAAGGAGAAAATTATTGGTACATGAGAGACAATATCTCCATTAGTAGGTGGCGTTTTGGGTGATTCCAAAAACAAAATCACGAGTGCTTATGCCTAAAGTGGACAATAGCATATCATTATGGAGATTTGTGGTGATTCACGTCTCTCTAAGACCTCAATTTCAAAGTCCTCTTCATCAAAACTTCCAAAAAAAAGTGCTTATGCCTAAAATGGGAGATTGGACACTTCTTTTTATCTCTATAGCTTCAATGTTTTTTAGCCTCGTTTTGGAAAAACCGACCAAGGTCCTATGTTGGCTAGGATAGGAAAAGATCATGGGTAAGTGAGGGACAATATTGCCATTAGTATGAGGCCTTTTGGGTGATTAAAAAAAAGCCATGAGGGCTTATGCCTAAAATGGGTTATCATACCATTATGGAGATATGTGGTGGTACACGTGTCCCTCGCACCTTATTTCAAATGTTTTCTCCTCAAAATTTGTGTCTTTCCAAAACTTCTTTTTATCCCCAAAGGTCTTCACTTCGAAAAGGGTGTCTCCTCAAAATGTGGATCTTTTACACATTTCTTTTTTATCTCTAAAGGTTTGTCTCTCTCGTTTTAGGATGGGAATGCGACCAAAGTCACATTGGCTTGGAAAGGAGAAAATTATTGGTACATGAGAGACAATATCTCCATTAGTAGGTGGCGTTATGGGTGATTCCAAAAACAAAATCACGAGTGCTTATGCCTAAAGTGGACAATAGCATATCATTATGGAGATTTGTGGTGATTCACGTCTCTCTAACACCTCAATTTCAAAGTCCTCTTCATCAAAACTTCCAAAAAAAAGGGCTTATGCCTAAAATGGGAGATTGCACACTTCTTTTTATCTCTATAGCTTCAAGGTTTTTTAGCCTCGTTTTGAAAAAAGCGACCAAGGTCCTATGTTGGCTAGGATAGGAAAAGATCATGGGTAAGTGAGGGACAATATTGCCATTAGTATGAGGCCTTTTGGGTGATTAAAAAAAAGCCATGAGGGCTTATGCCTAAAATGGGTTATCATACCATTATGGAGATATGTGGTGGTACACGTGTCCCTCGCACCTTATTTCAAATGTTTTCTCCTCAAAATTTGTGTCTTTCCAAAACTTCTTTTTTATCCCCAAAGGTCTTCACTTTGAAATGTGTCTCTTCAAAACGTGTATCACATATCTTTTTATCTCTAAAGGTTTGTCTCTCTCGTCTAAGGATAGGAATGCGACCAAAGTCACATTGGCTTGGAAAGGAGAAAATTATTGGTACCTGAGAGACAATATCTCCATTAGTAGGTGGCGTTTTGGGTGATTCCAAAAACAAAATCACGAGTGCTTATGCCTAAAGTGGACAATAGCATATTATTATGGAGATATGTGGTGATTCACGTCTCTCTAACACCTCACTTTCAAAGTTCTCTTCATCAAAACTTCAAAAAAAAGGGCTTATGCCTAAAATGGGAGATAATTGCACGCTTCTTTTTATCTATATAGCTTCAAGGTTTTTTAGCCTCGTTTTGAAAAAAGCGACCAAGGTCCTATGTTGGCTAGGATAGGAAAAGATCATGGGTAAGTGAGGGACAATATTGCCATTAGTATGAGGCCTTTTGGGTGATTAAAAAAAAGCCATGAGGGCTTATGCCTAAAATGGGTTATCATACCATTATGGAGATATGTGGTGGTACACGTGTCCCTCGCACCTTATTTCAAATGTTTTCTCCTCAAAATTTGTGTCTTTCCAAAACTTCTTTTTATCCCCAAAGGTCTTCACTTTGAAATGTGTCTCTTCAAAACGTGTATCACATTTCTTTTTATCTCTAGAGGTTTGTCTCTCTCGTCTAAGGATGAGAATGCGACCAAAGTCACATTGGCTTGGAAAGGAGAAAATTATTGGTACATGAGAGACAATATCTCCATTAGTAGGTGGCGTTTTGGGTAATTCCAAAAACAAAATCACGAGTGCTTATGCCTAAAGTGGACAATAGCATATTATTATGGAGATATGTGGTGATTCACGTCTCTCTAACACCTCACTTTCAAAGTTCTCTTCATCAAAACTTAAAAAAAAAAGGGCTTATGCCTAAAATGGGAGATAATTGCACGCTTCTTTTTATCTATATAGCTTCAAGGTTTTTTAGCCTCGTTTTGAAAAAAGCGACCAAGGTCCTATGTTGGCTAGGATAGGAAAAGATCATGGGTAAGTGAGGGACAATATTGCCATTAGTATGAGGCCTTTTGGGTGATTAAAAAAAAGTCATGAGGGCTTATGCCTAAAATGGGTTATCATACCATTATGGAGATATGTGGTGGTACACGTGTCCTTCGCACCTTATTTCAAATGTTTTCTCCTCAAAATTTGTGTCTTTCCAAAACTTCTTTTTATCCCCAAAGGTCTTCACTTTGAAATGTGTCTCTTCAAAACGTGTATCACATTTCTTTTTATCTCTAGAGGTTTGTCTCTCTCGTCTAAGGATGAGAATGCGACCAAAGTCACATTGGCTTGGAAAGAAGAAAATTATTGGTACATGAGAGACACTATCTCCATTAGTAGGTGGCGTTTTGGGTGATTCCAAAAAGAAAATCACGAGTGCTTATGCCAAAAGTGGACAATAGCATATCATTATGGAGATATGTGGTGATTCACGTCTCTCTAACACCTCACTTTCAAAGTCCTCTTCATCAAAACTTCATAAAAAAAAAAATGGCTTATGCCTAAAATGGGAGATAATTCCACACTTCTTTTTATCTTTATAGCTTCAAGGTTTTTTAGCCTCGTTTTGAAAAAAGCGACCAAGGTCCTATGTTGGCTAGGATAGGAAAAAATCATGGGTAAGTGAGGGACAATATTGCCATTAGTATGAGGCCTTTTGGGTGATTAAAAAAAAGCCATGAGGGCTTATGCCTAAAATGGGTTATCATACCATTATGGAGATATGTGGTGGTACACGTGTCCCTCGCACCTTATTTCAAATGTTTTCTCCTCAAAATTTGTGTCTTTCCAAAACTTCTTTTTATCCCCAAAGGTCTTCACTTTGAAATGTGTCTCTTCAAAACGTGTATCACATTTCTTTTTATCTCTAGAGGTTTGTCTCTCTCGTCTAAGGATGAGAATGCGACCAAAGTCACATTGGCTTGGAAAAGAGAAAATTATTGGTACATGAGAGACACTATCTCCATTAGTAGGTATCGTTTTGGGTGATTCCAAAAAGAAAATCACGAGTGCTTATGCCTAAAGTGGACAATAGCATATCATTATGGAGATATGTGGTGATTCACGTCTCTCTAACACCTCACTTTCAAAGTCCTCTTCATCAAAACTTCATAAAAAAAAAAAAGGGCTTATGCCTAAAATGGGAGATAATTCCACACTTCTTTTTATCTTTATAGCTTCAAGGTTTTTTAGCCTCGTTTTGAAAAAAGCGACCAAGGTCCTATGTTGGCTAGGATAGGAAAAAATCATGGGTAAGTGAGGGACAATATTGCCATTAGTATGAGGCCTTTTGGGTGATTAAAAAAAAGCCATGAGGGCTTATGCCTAAAATGGGTTATCATACCATTATGGAGATATGTGGTGGTACACGTGTCCTTCGCACCTTATTTCAAATGTTTTCTCCTCAAAATTTGTGTCTTTCCAAAACTTCTTTTTATCCCCAAAGGTCTTCACTTTGAAATGTGTCTCTTCAAAACGTGTATCACATTTCTTTTTATCTCTAGAGGTTTGTCTCTCTCGTCTAAGGATGAGAATGCGACCAAAGTCACATTGGCTTGGAAAGGAGAAAATTATTGGTACATGAGAGACACTATCTCCATTAGTAGGTGGCGTTTTGGGTGATTCCGAAAAGAAAATCACGAGTGCTTATGCCAAAAGTGGACAATAGCATATCATTATGGAGATATGTGGTGATTCACGTCTCTCTAACACCTCACTTTCAAAGTCCTCTTCATCAAAACTTCATAAAAAAAAAAAATGGCTTATGCCTAAAATGGGAGATAATTCCACACTTCTTTTTATCTTTATAGCTTCAAGGTTTTTTAGCCTCGTTTTGAAAAAAGCGACCAAGGTCCTATGTTGGCTAGGATAGGAAAAAATCATGGGTAAGTGAGGGACAATATTGCCATTAGTATGAGGCCTTTTGGGTGATTAAAAAAAAGCCATGAGGGCTTATGCCTAAAATGGGTTATCATACCATTATGGAGATATGTGGTGGTACACGTGTCCCTCGCACCTTATTTCAAATGTTTTCTCCTCAAAATTTGTGTCTTTCCAAAACTTCTTTTTATCCCCAAAGGTCTTCACTTTGAAATGTGTCTCTTCAAAACGTGCATCACATTTCTTTTTATCTCTAGAGGTTTGTCTCTCTCGTCTAAGGATGAGAATGCGACCAAAGTCACATTGGCTTGGAAAGGAGAAAATTATTTGTACATGAGAGACAATATCTCCATTAGTAGGTGGCGTTTTGGGTGATTCCAAAAAGAAAATCACGAGTGCTTATGCCTAAAGTGGACAATAGCATATCATTATAGAGATATGTGGTGATTCACGTCTCTCTAACACCTCACTTTCAAAGTCCTCTTCATCAAAACTTCATAAAAAAAAAAAGGGCTTATGCCTAAAATGGGAGATAATTCCGCACTTCTTTTTATCTATATAGGTTCAAAGTTTTTTAGCCTCGTTTTGAAAAAAGCGACCAAGGTCCTATGTTGGCTAGGATAGGAAAAAATCATGGGTAAGTGAGGGACAATATTGCCATTAGTATGAGCCCTTTTGGGTGATTAAAAAAAAGCCATGAGGGCTTATGCCTAAAATGGGTTATCATACCATTATGGAGATATGTGGTGGTACACGTGTCCCTCGCACCTTATTTCAAATGTTTTCTCCTCAAAATTTGTGTCTTTCCAAAACTTCTTTTTATCCCCAAAGGTCTTCACTTTGAAATGTGTCTCTTCAAAACGTGTATCACATTTCTTTTTATCTCTAGAGGTTTGTCTCTCTCGTCTAAGGATGAGAATGCGACCAAAGTCACATTGGCTTGGAAAGGAGAAAATTATTGGTACATGAGAGACAATATCTCCATTAGTAGGTTGCATTTTGGGTGATTCCAAAAACAAAATCACGAGTGCTTATGCCTAACGTGGACAATAGCATATCATTATGGAGATATGTGGTGATTCACGTCTCTCTAACACCTCACTTTCAAAGTCCTCTTCATCAAAACTTCATAAAAAAAAAAAGGGCTTATGCCTAAAATGGGAGATAATTCCACACTTCTTTTTATCTATATAGCTTCAAGGTTTTTTAGCCTCGTTTTGAAAAAAGCGACCAAGGTCCTATGTTGGCTAGGATAGGAAAAAATCATGGGTAAGTGAGAGACAATATTTCCATTAGTATGAGGCCTTTTGGGTGATTAAAAAAAAGTCATGAGGGTTTATGCCTAAAATGGGTTATCATACCATTATGGAGATATGTGGTGGTACACGTGTCCCTCACACCTTATTTCAAATGTTTTCTCCTCAAAATTTGTGTCTTTCCAAAACTTCTTTTTATCCCCAAAGGTCTTCACTTTGAAATGGGTGTCTCTTCAATTTACACATTTCTTTTTATCTCTAAAGGTTTGTCTCTCTCGTTTAAGGATGGGAATGCGACCAAAGTCATATTGGTTTGGAAAGGAGAAATTTATTGGTACATGAGTGACAATATCTCCATTAGTAGGTGGCGTTTTGGGTGATTCCTAAAACAAAATCACGAGTGCTTCTGCCTAAAGTTGACAATAGCATATCATTAGGAGATTTGTGGTGATTCACGTCTCTCTAACACCTCAATTTCAAAGTCCTCTTCATCAAAACTTCCAAAAAAAAAGGGCTTATGCCTAAAATGGGAGATTGCACACTTCTTTTTTTCTCTATAGTTTCAAGGTTTTTTAGCCTGTTTTTTGAGGAAGAACAATCCAGTTTCCTCCAAAATTAATCCCTAATTTTTTTTTGATAATCCAATGTATTGAATAAGAAATCAAGCACTGGAAATATTATTATACTTGTTCATAAAGACCAATTGAGGAGTAGCAAAATTGGTCAAATATCTGACGAAAGGTTGGGAAAAAATTAGAAGGAAAGGCTCTTTAGAATTCGCAGAATAGCAAATAGAAAAAATTATCGTGGTGCTATTAATATTATCAATAATCCATGTTAGTCAGGTAAACTTAAAAATGAAATTTTGTCCCCAAATAACTATAGCTTCTTAGCACATTACAATGAGTGTAGTCCACCTCACCATGACATAAAGTTTCTTGGTAATCTTTTTGTGGCTCTCTTGGTTGCTTTGGCCTGTTTTTTTTTTTTTTTGTATGTCCCAATTATGAAGTTTACTTTTCTTTAATGAATTATTTATCTTCAATGTCCTCACATGCTCTTTTCCAACTAAAATTTATGATCATAAATATCAACTCACATTTTGAAGTTTACTTCTCTTGAGTTAGTTGGTATACGTAGTTGAGAAAATGAACAACGATTTGGAGTGAGAATTTGAACTTCCGATCTCAAAAGAAGAACTACATACCATAACCGGTGAGCTTGATTAATTGAAAAGAAGTTGTCCTACGTTGAAATTGGAGATTGAAGGCAAAAGGTGTGAGCGGTGACGGATTTTGTGGAGATTGATTTGTGAGATTTTGGATTTGGGGAATGTGAGTTTGTGATGTGATGTTTGGTTGATTTGGGAAAAAAAAATGTGGTGACAATAATAATAATAAAAAAAAAAACAATAGCATAATAGTTTTACAATTTCCTGAAAATCTAGTTGTAAAAAATGATAATATATTTGGATATTTTTTAATTTTTAAGTAGGGTGCACAATTTCCCAAAAGTAAATTTGTTTTGAACACAAATACTTCAATGTAACATTTAAAAAAAAATGTGTAATATAACTTTTTCTTATAATCATGGTGGATGGTGGATTCCATGTTATAATGACATATTTTGTCTAAAGGATCCAAAATACCTTTCCAGGACACTTTTAAAAAAAAATGACAAAATTAATTCTTATGCATCTAATTCCAAATCAAATAAAAAATTGATTATTTCATTTATAAAATTTAATTTTTATTTTTTTATTTGTTTTCTTATATATTTTTCTTTCGGAAACCACCTCAATTTTCATTTCTTTCCTTTTCAATATATATATCCCGTTTATATATATATATATATATATATATATTAATCCAAATCTTCGTGTCTTTCCTTCCCATCAGGTTTCACCATTTTTTATTCATATAACTATGTTTATATATTATAATTTAACATACATATCTCATTTATATATATTAATCAAATTTGAATTATCGATGCTCACCAACCCTGGCTATACCTTTTTTATATTAAACATACCATTGAATCTTCATTTTACATTTAAACAAATATGTCACGTTATATTCAATTTTGAATTATATATAGCACATATTATTAAATATATCTCACATTTATAAAATATAAACACTAAATAAGACAAGAATGACTAAGTGCCGCATCGAGATTCTGCAACTTACCCGTTAATTGTCGAATAGAAGCCGAAGATGGAAGAGTCGACAATGGGCGACGAGCAAGTGACGAAATTAAGATAAGTACTACATATGGTGGTGATAAAAAGGAAAAAAAAAAAGAAATTTTAGAGGAAAAAAACATTTTTGTTCATAAATGTCATACATAATAATAATATTTCATTAGTTGTGATGGATAATTACCATAAGTAAAAAATCATAATTAAGATTGCAAAATAAAAAATAAAATAAAAAAAAATAAAAAAAACTTTATTTTTGAGTTTAAAATAAAAGGTAAATTGGTAACATAAAATTACAAGGAATCCACTAAATAACACAAAAAAAAAAATATATATATATATATATAGGAAAATTGTAGTAAATGACAATTTAAGACTTATTGTTTGCAAATATAGCATGTTTTTAAAAATTTTGCGAATATAGCAATTTTTATCGCTGATATCTTATGACTGATAGAAGTCTATCGCTTGATAGTCTATCACTCATATAATAAAGTCTATCAGTGATATAATAAAGTCTATCAGTGATAGAAACAGGTTTTTTTGTCATATTTGCAAAACATTTTAAAGTTTGCTAAATTTGCAATTAGTTTGGGCCTGATTGCTATTTGTGCAACCAGCCCTCTATATATATATATATATATATATAGACATTTATGAAAATATGGTTTAAAGAATGAATCCCTCAGTAATTATCTCAAAGTAAATTGTAATGAATATGCACTTTAAATTTTAATAAAAAAATAAATCAAGATATTATTCTATTTAACTGAAGTTTATTGGTTAGAATACTATTTGGGTACGATAATTTGTGTTGCATTTCATTTAAGTTTTGTACTTTATGAAAGTTTAAAATTAATCCTTGTAGTTTGAAGTTAATTTTTATTAAATTAATTAAATAATGATGCAAGAAAAAACAAAATGTAGACATATTTTCAAAACTTATAAAATTAGGCTAACAAAGACTAACCATTTTTAAGACATTTAAAAGCATGAGAATTTAAATAGAATAAAACTCTAGAAATTTTAACCAAATTTATTTTATATCTAAATGTAGTTAAATTGCATATGGTTGTTTATTGATTATGCATATAAACATTGATATTTTATTTCCACTTTTAATCTCCCCAAGTATTTTTTTTTAATTATACAGGAAGGATAATTAGAAGAAGAAAAAAAAGTTAAAAACCCAAGTATTTTTTTAATTATACAGGAAGGAGAAGAAAAAAAAGTTTAAAACCTTTTTTTTAATTATACAGGAAGATAATTAGAAGAAGAAAAAAAGTTAAAAGGTTTTTCATCGTACATTTCAACCGGCATATTGTATAGACTAGTGATCAATAAATCACGGGTTCGATCCCCCACCACATGTTGTAAAAAAAAAACATGTAGAAATAAGAATTTGAGAATTCGTATCTAGACCGATATATATCTCGACGATGATGTTTTGGTGACATTATACTATGATATTGTGAAGCACAATTTGACAAATTTTGGAAGAAATGCTATCATGGTAGATGGTTACCTTTATTAAAGGTTACACACCATTTCTTTTAAGTTACCAAAGGAAACATGGAAGATAAAGAGGATTTTCCAGCCATGAAGTCGGCAAGGCAGTTATTGAGGTTAAGAGCTTAGACATCATTTAGACATCAGACATCGAACACTTATTTGAACAAACAACCAAGGATATTATGATTATTTGAAAAGAAAAATTAGAATTATATTTATTTACCAAGAAATTTCTTTGTTTTTAATCTACTTTTAGAAATAAGTTTAAATTCTAGCTATGTTTAAGAAAAACATATTTACAAATATCTTTTTTTTTTTTTTTTTCAAATCTAGCAAAGATTTCCACCGAGATCATTTGACAATAGAGTGAGGTAGAAAGACAAGATTATGAAACTATAAGAAAAACAGGGCATATGATTCTTAACTTAAATTTTGTAGATAAGAACATTAAATAAATAGAAAAGACTTGGAAACTAAAAAAAAATTATAATATCTATTGCAAAAAGTAAAGAACTAAATTATTTTTTCAAGTAAAATCTTGTTTTAAATTTTATAAAGCTGTTCAAGAAAATTCAGAAAAGTCTTACCTGGAAGGGTCTCAAAAACATATTATATAAAACTTTTTGCTAAATATTACAAACGATGCTTAAATGTGAGGTAGAAAGACAAAAGATCATGAAATTAAAAAGGGAAATATAAGATCGAGGAATATTTTGTGAAAAGCAAGGCAGATATAGATATCTACATACTTGGAGTAACAAATGTCCACTAGGAATAGGATGCATCTGTATAATGTTGCCCGAATATGAGGGATCACATCTCAGCAACCAAGTTTTCCGAATCAAATGATTCTTCAGAGAGTGTGCCTCGAGTCCACCTCTTCAGCATCTCTAGTGCAGCCTTGGGCTGATCCATCGGGACCATGTGACCCGCGTCATGAACCTATTATTATAGACCAACAATGTAAAACTTGGAAATCTAAATAGAATGGAAACATGTTACCTGTGCACGACAACGTGAACATAACTCAACTAGTTAAGAGGTTTGAATCTTCAACCCCACATGTTATTGAACGTGGATAAAACATACTAACATGTGCACATATGAAAGGGAGAGAGAGGTCGAGAGAGAGTGTGACCGACCTTGAGAAAACTGAGGGGGCCATGTCCTTGAAGAAGTCCTGCTTCTGAACCATTAACTAGGAAAGGGACATTAGGAGAAGTCACGAACTTCTCCTTACCAGACCATTCCATTGCATTTACCCATCTTGAATTACCTATCCATTATACTCCAAACTTAGAAAAACAGGCAAATGATGGGGCATTCTGAAGCAAGGATTAAATTATTTGATCGTAAATAAGATCTAACAACATCATATTTGAATACTACCTAGCCAATTGCAGATCAAATCATACTCTCCAGCATATACGAGCAACTTGATCCCGTCCTCGAGTAGAGCAGGTATACCCACTTCAGAGTTCCTCATCCAATCCATCAGCATGGCCCTATAGACAGTAGGACTGCAAGAAACAAATTCTATGTCCCCAACTCCAAGGGTTTCCCTAACAGATTGTTGGTTCAAGAATTTCTCCATATTTGAGAAGTCATAGCAAAGGCTCCCTTCACACTTTTTCCTGATATCATAATGCTGGACAAGAGTGGAATTGTTAATTTGTCAAGGTTTAAAAATCTACACGGTTTCTACAAAAACCTTTATCCACACAAGCAAGATTCCCATTTCCCATCAATGGATTGCAAAAATAAGATTACTGAGGCCCGTTTGATAACAATTTCATTGTTAGTTTTCTGTTTTTGAAAATTGTGCACGTTTCATCACAAAAGAAAGGAACTCATAGGTGAAAGTAGTGTTTATAAGCTTAAATTTCAAAAAACCAAATGGTTCGGGGCTTTGGATATTTGATGTCATGAATGGGCATTCAGATTAGGTGTGAAGAGACATGATAGATATGATGTTAAACTACCTGGAAACTTTCAATTACTTGCATACCTTGTAAATTATCTAAAACAATTATTCCTTAAGAGATTTAATGAAACCAAGTCATTAGAAGTATCCCTAGTTTAAACCTTTAACGCTATAATCACAAAGAAAGTAGTATTCTTACATTCATATCACCGGCATGGAACATGATGCTGGTAAATATGGCATTGCAAACATAATAAGAAGTCATGCAAGAAAGTGTGCCATCAGTCCCTGGAAAAGGAAGGCCATATTAAACAAAAATATTAGCAGACAGATGCCATTACAAGCTGACCAGATAGAGTCAAGAGATGCCGCAGAAATAGCACATGAAAAGCTAAAAAGTACATACCACAGGCATCGATTGCCAGTTCACAAGGTGGAACCAACAAATTAATACGATGATATTGAGACTTTGTAATTATGCCCATCTCCAATGCAAAATCTGAGTAAGTTTTGTATTGGATTGCAGGATCAGTAAGCCCATTGCCAATAGCAAATCCCTGACCAACGTATTTAAAGCTGGATCAAGTCGCTAGATGATTATTTTACATCTTTCTGCTCTAATTTTAAGACAGGATATACATACTTTAAGGTTTATATGAGTTCCTTCTTTGGCTTTGTTTCCCTGATGAACCCGGGCAGCCAAAGCAGGAATATAATGCCCAGCATAAGATTCTCCAGTTATGAAGAAGTCATTCTCCACAAGGTCAGGGTGTTCTTCAAAGAAAGCCTAATTACAAAAAAAGCCAGAGGTCATATCATTGGGAGTTCATTAATATTTGTGAAATGAATATTAATTGCTCCACATTCCTCTACAGGAGTCAAACAAACATTCTAAGTTGCCCTAAATGTGGAATCAACAACGATAACAATTAAGAAACACTTCACTCCAAAATCAATAAGAAATACCAGTGACTAAACAAAGAAAAATGAAGGAAAAATACCTGCAAGAAGTCGTAGAGGTCGTTACTAACACCATTTTCATCATGACGAATATCTTGTCTATCAGAACTATAGCTAAAACCAGTCCCAATTGGTTGGTCAACATACAGAAGATTTGATACCTGCAGGAACGGAGATTTGATACTTGCAACCAGTGAAACTTTGTAAATTGACATGTTGGGCCATATATGTTGAAAGTTGAAAGCAATATACAGTTACCTAACTGCTCGGTTAGATCCTAACCTTAAATAGAGAACAAATATATATGAAAATGATCAAATAATAACAAACAAATATACCTTATCCCAACCATATTCATTCCAAACAAGTGACAAGTTATTAGTAATCTTAAAAGGACCGTTTTCGTAAAACATAGCCAATTCACTACTACATCCTGGGCCACCAGTTAACCAGATAACGACAGGATCTGTTTTGCTGTTGCGGGACTCAAAGAAAAAGTAGAACATCCTACACAAAAAGTGAACAGTTAGAACTGAACTCTGAGCACACAACGGAAATTATAACAGAACAGAGCAAGATTAATAATCGAATTAGGGTCGCAACAACAAAATATTCTATTTATATTCACGCAGAAAAAATATATATATATCAATGATCTTGATCCGTTTCGATGAATTCAAATTAAACTAATACTTGTGATTAAACCATAGATTATAATTATTAATTATATATGCTGAAAATGTATCTGCAACAACATCCACACTTCCATGACAACAAATTCAGTTGGTAAACTGTTAAGAAAAAAAAAGAATCAAAATGTTCTTCATCGAATCATCTTCATGAACCAAAAATTTCAAGTGAATAATCTAGATATACACCAATCAAATAGTTATAACATTAATTCTTCAGGATACCGAGCACAATGAGATAACCTAGCACATAAAATTCAACATGCAATATCCAAGCATTTAAACCATCGAAATCCTAGGGTTTCGAAAGCGAAAATCCTCACCTCGCAGCATGTGAATGCTCGATCTTGTAGTAACCAGCATGGTGGCCCAATTCCTCAACAGAAGTCCCAGAATCATCAAGAATGGGGAATTTCAACGATCTCTCCACGATTTTCTTGGATCCGGAGGCGATCAGAGATGAATTTTCGATGTTTTTATGGATGATATTGGCATCGCTTTTAGGAAACAGATTGAACTCTCTGATCAACTTCTCGGCCTGGGCGGAAGGAAAATCGGAGGGCGGAAGACGAGGATCATCGAAGATTCCAGCCAAAGACGAAGACGGAGAAAGAATCAAAAGGAAAAGCACAATCGGAGCACAAATCGAGCCTCTCATTTCTTGTTCGCTCTGAAATTCTTCTCCTCCAACCTCTGAAAATGAAATATTTTTGCTCTCAATTTCAAAACAGAGTATATATAGAAGTGGGGAGGGGAAATGCTTGAGAATATTTCGCTCGCGTTTGTTCCCCGTACGTGACATTGATCCTGGCCGTCCGTTATTGGGATCGTTTTGATCGTGTGGGCTGATGTAAATGAACGGTTCAGATTGACCCATTTCGCACGCAATTTTAATTTTGATTAGTGATGGTAAACACCACTACACAATGGATAAAATTTAGGATTGATACATATTCCTTCCTTTTATAATTATGCTTCTTTCATTTATTCTCGGTTACTTTTAGGATTATTTTCAAACTGATGTGGAGCCCACTAATATTAAAAATATAGTCTAAATTAAAAAAAAAAAAAAAAAAAAAAAAAAAAAAAAAAAAAAATAGTTCAGTTTAAAAAATACACTCAAGTTTCATTAAAAAAAAATATATATATCTTTTAACTATGAAAAACGCTTCAAAATGCCCTCACCAATAACAAAAAAAAAAAAAAAAAAAAAAGACGGACAGTAAATCTATAATCTGCTATCCATAAAAAAAAATATTTACAAAGGCAAAACTATAGTGTGAACAAAAAGAATATACTTAAAAAAAATTGTCCACACAAGATAAGTCAAACGAGGGCTAATACCTAATAAGTATTTTATTGTAATAATGGTGCACCCGTTAAAATTCTGAAAAATAGTAAAACAAATTACATTTGAGTTTAAGTTTAATTTCTATTTAGTTTTGAAGACATAGTTTTTAATTTTTATTGTTTTAGTTTAGGAATGAAACGGAGTTCTAAATAGTCATTGAGTTTGATTAATTGTTAATAAACATAATTAAAATGTGACATGATTGACTTTGGAATAGCATTTTTAAATGAGTTGCAAAACATACATATATACACGTGTGAGCATGTTCAAAATTAAACATTTTTTAAGGTTGTACTTATTAGGCACGACTTGAAAATGTTAAGAGACTATATTTATAATTTACCCTAGTATGTTATATTTTAAAATATGGCAAGAAATTTTAACTTTTATAAAAGTAGCATTATCAAAATTCAACTCATTCAAATAGAGTAGGCATTTTAACTTTTACATGAATATGTATTTTCCAACACACAAAAAAAATATAGAAATAGCACCATCTAAATCAAGCTTAAATTCAAATGTAACAAAAAAAAAATCACACTTATAATATATTTAAGAAAAAACGTTGTAATCAGAATTTAATAAAAATATATATAATAAATAATAATTCAAAAAACTTATTTCATGTTTGGAAAAGCAAAAAGTTATATATATATATATTATAACACAATTTTAGTTTATAGTATCTAATTTCTGAAAAGGTTTCAACCTTATCATACATTAATTTACTTAATAAAATAATTATTTAAAAAAAAATAATTAATTGCTTTTCTAGGATATCCTCAAAATAGTACTCTATTAATGACTTACCATTAACTTTTATCAGAGTTATTGAAAACAAAATTCAAAAGAAAAACATAAAATTATTTTTAAAATAATTCTACAAATAAGCTTCTAGTGTCCAGTTTCCATGACTATGAACCTCTGGTTAAATATCAAATGTTACCCTCACAAAGGAGGCAAATTATACAATGTTGAATTAGTTGTTAGTTTGAACAAAGATCACAACAATGTAAGATTATAATCTTCATAGAATTAGTAAATGGAAGAACTAGTAGCAGGTCATAGAGTACGAACATATCCTGAAGCTAGCTACCGCGGTCTCGAAACTTGTCTGGTGCTAAAATATTTCTTGTGTCAAATTATCTAATCGAAAAGCCCTTCATCATGCCAAATATCAACCAAGAAATCTACCATCTCCTGCCAGATACATCACAAGCATCAACAAACGCTATATGCTGATTGAAAATAACCAAAACAACAGAATCCTGGTTTCAATGTGCAACTGATTGAGCGAGTAGATGGCATATATATAGATGAAGTGCCGAACTTTCATTGAGAAAAAATGAAAGAAAACAAGGGGAACACAAAAAACCAAATAAAATGAGCTAAACTAAAACAAAGACGGGTTACAATCAAGCAAAATGAAACCTAGGACTCTTTGTGGGTATCGGTCACTAGGCCTTTTTATAATTATGATCTTGGTTTGATTTGCCAGATTGAAGTCCCTTCTTGTAATTCTTGTAATTTCTGGGACTCCTTTTGTTGGGCTTGTTTTTTTTTATGCGCCTCTTTTCTCATTATTCTCAATGAAAGTTCGGTTTCTTAACCCACAAGAAGAAGAGAGAAAAAAAAGGCTTATTACAAAAAGACTTGACAGAAATTGCATAGACTTTTCAGAAGCTTACAGGGAGAGGTATTGGCTCACTGAAGGGCTCGTTAGTGGAGAGCAGATCTTCATAAGCTGTTGACCAGCTGCAAATTTAAAGTGAAAACTTCATCATTCAGATTAGGTTCATAATGACAAATGTTTCTTTATTGGATGTGAAGGAAAGCAACGGAAGAAATCAAATACTTGTTTATTAAAAAATGGAAAAGGTATGTTCCTTCCTTCAAGTTATAAAATGACCTCTTTCTGCTTGCTCTTTTCTTCTCTTTATGCTAAGCCTGTTGCATCATTTATAATGATGAGGACCAGCGACTGACTGCGCATTTGAATCGAGCGATTACAGATAATTTGCTTTGTTTATTACGGATATGGACGGGTTATCCATCCCCCACCAAAGAGTTATTTCCAGAATTACATAACAGTTTTATTTCAATCATTTATCTAACTTCCTTTAGGTGGTCAGAGTAATGGCTACCTTGACATTTAAAAAAAGGTGTCTTCAAATCTACAGGCTTAAGTAATAATAACTTCAGGCATATTTTGATCCTAAAAAGTTGGGAGGTCTACTTGTTTGTCTACTCCTGTTTTGGGGAATTTGTTTCTATCTTTCAGGGTTTGTTATAATATTATCTATAGTGTTTTGTGTAATTTCATAACCATAGTAGAATTTCTTGTTCAACTTTCACTGTATATGCAGAATTCTCCACTTTATTATGATCGTGAACTTCTTCTTTTCAAGTTCACTAACTAAACTAATTGCAAACAAAAGCATGACATCGACTTATGATTGATTAACTATTCTGCAACTGCAACTGAGAACATTCAGGAGAGTGAGAGATCACCTTATGATTGATTCCCTCTCCATTCTTTGTTGTTGTTGAGATTGTTTATCGACCCACTTCTTTCTACTCTCATGCCAACGAATTGCAGCTACACAACACATTCATTCAGATTGACAATGAAAAATACATTTCAAACCAGACATAATGAACTTCTTATTAAGACAATTCATGAACATTTAAAGGCCAAAAGAAGTACAACTGTCACATCAATTAAGCGACTTTCTTATATATTTATTCAGGCTGGGAGATATATCCTTCAAGTTCAAGCAGATATTTTATTTTAACTCGTAGTAGTTTCTTTTTCATGTTATGCATCATCTGATATTCAATCAATGAAACAAAAAAGTACAGGTCATCAAGGGGCCTCTCTTCCCTCAGAAAATCTCTTCCTCTGTCAAGCCAGAACTACTAGTCCACTTTCCTTTCATTCTTTCAATCTTTCCTTCAGTTTTGCCTGACTTTCACATTTAACACACACACACACCTTTACCACATTCAGAAAACTCAGATCAATTCAATGATTCCATCACCATTTAATTCACGCTTTTGATAAAGTGATGTCGACACATTCCAATCCAACACCATCTAAGATACTAGCTGGGATTTTATTGTTTTCCGTTGTCAGTCACTCCTAAGTGAGGGAGTAAAAATGGAAACTCTAAATCGAATGAACTACATAAATTGCATAGAAAACCTAAAAACAATTCACATGAACTGATGAACAGAACCAAACAACGAGTTTACTTTGTTTTCATTTTTTCTTTTGAGCATTTAATCTAAAACTTTCAAGCTCCATGGGATCATCAGTTACTGCAGGCATAATAAAACACAAAAGAAATACTAATTCCAAGAAACTGGAAAACAGGTGGCTTATCCCTTACCAAATATCAACTTCATAGATGCTTGCTTACCCTGATTAACAAACGTGGAGGAGCTTAAATCTTTTTCTGCAGGCTTTTTCACTTCACTAGAAGATGAAGAACGGCCCATAGTCGGTTTCTCTTTTGAATGGGAACTTCCTTTATTCATCTCCATCTTCTCTGAACCAGACTCATTCCTTCCTGCAATGATAAAGCAAGTACACTCTTTTAGAAGCCCACAAGAGGTGCTCTTACTAAAAAGAATGGAAAGTTCTGGCATAACAACTATTTTTAGAGAGCATCCATTTAGCATAAAGTTTTTGTGTGTGTATGTGTGTTTGATCTAATGGAAAGTGAAAAGCAAAGACAAGCTGAAAATCATTTCAACTGACAAGAAAAATCGATAAGCAAAGAGATATCATTTGCTTCATTCACAGAAATTGAACAAATCTTCTCATTATATATTTTACATGTGCTGCAATTCAGATAATCAGTCTAGATCAAATTGAAACCCACACTCTTATTAAGCTATCTGAACTTGCACCAAAACAAAATTGCTGAACTTCTTACTTAAACTGATTGACAGAATAAAACTAGCAAAGAAACTGGTTGATGCTCAGCTGTATTAACAAAAGTTGATGGCAACATAGACACATACATAAACATAATAGAATACATGTGAAAGTTGTTTGAAGTTGCAAAACTGTTTTATCTACTTTGAATCCGGTTAACTAGTCCTCGACTAAATTTATATCAGGAACTCCTTTTCAATAGGAGACCATAGTGTAAATAAGTTTACAAACAGATTTCTCAAGTAACATTTGCCTCTAAGAGAACTTTCAAATCAAGAACCGTTAACATTTAGGGATCCTCAGACTTACCTTGCTTCCCTACACTAAAGGATGAACTAAACCAATACATATTTATGGACCATTGTCCCTTGGGCTTGGACTGAAAGAATTTACCCTGTTTCTTGCTCCAAAATGCAGACAAGACCATGTTTCCTCTACCCATCTCAATGATATAAAAATGCATACAACTGAATCATCATTGTCCATTTTTGTCAAGAAAAACAAACAGGCTCCACAATTTTCCTCGTAAAAATCAAACACTTACCACAAATTATCGCCATGGTCTAATCAGACCATTGACCCAGAGTCTCATCTAATGATCGAATTAGGTAAATTAACACAAATTTAATACTGTTTCTCTCATACAGAAATCAAACACAAGATAGTTCTTCAAAACTCTAAGCTAAAAGGAATCGTATATATCTAAGGAAAATACTCACTTCTCAGTTCTCATTAAAAAGTAGTCACCCGACCTCAAATTCCCCCGCCTCCAATAAGTAATTTAACATTCTCCATCAGTTTAGTGAACAAAGAGTACCTAATTCCTCAACTGAAAACACTACAACTATACGACCCAAAATTCCCTTGCTCCCATAACCTAACCTGACCAAACCTAACCTAACCATCGAATTCGACCATTTCTTGATTGAAAAACAGAAAAAAAAAAAAAAAAAAAAAACGAATTTAAACTCGAAAAAACGGGAACAAACAAATCAAAGTCCCGTAAAAGGACCCACCAGTGGATTCTTCACAGTATCAAAAACATTTGGCCCAATAATCATCCAAGAGCCCACTTCCATGGCGAAAAATTCTCAGAATCGAGAATCGAGATAAAAACAAAAGCAAGAAGAAACAGATTCGCCGGAATTACAAGTGCATTGGAGTTCATACCTGGAAGTGGAAACGTCACAAGAGCATTATTCCAATCGATACAGAAGAACAGATACAATGCGATGAATATAAATCCAATATCGCTACCTGGATTCGAGAGAGAAACCAAGAACGAAGCCCACAGAAAAATGAATGGAAATGGAAATGAGGAGAGAAAAAAAAAAATCGCAATCGTTTTCGTCAAAATGCTTTGGCGATTGCATGGCGTTTTCTTCTCCGATTTGACGACTCGCGTCGGTTGCTGACGTGGGTGTGATTAAGTATGGATAAGGGAAGTTAAATCATTTTTTTATTGGTGGAATTGACGGAAAACCCCTCTACCAACCAGTGAAGGAGGGGCCTGTTCGTCATTTTGTATGCTCGTTTAAAACGCCAGCGTAAAACATATATTTATATATATATATATATATATATATATTTTTAGTAGAAAGAAAAGGAAAACATAAAACAAACCAAAAGATTAAAGAGTGATGATTAAAAGAAGTAAAGGATGATAAATTAGGACAAACTTGGTCCACGAAAGAGCTTCTTCCATCCAAATTTTTGAGCAATGTGCTCATCGAACATGGTCAGTAAGGTCGTGAGCCACAGAGTTACAATATCTCGATACGAAGCAAAAACTCCTATACTTCTTTTTTGCGTAAACCGTCGACAAAGGGTTGTATTTCATTTTCATAACGATCTAGACCCATCAGTAGTTTTCATAGGATTTGAGAATCAACTTCGGCCCACAGCTATAGCGAAATCCACACCCTCTGTTAGTGCGAGAGTTTCAGCAAGATCTATTCATATCTAAACTTTTCTGCCGAAAGCATAATGTTACCCATCGAGTCATTGATAATTGCCCCCATCCCCATTGCATCATCCAACAGAGCAGGATCTGTGTTTAATTTAAAGGAGTGCAATGGATGAGGGTGCCAAAACTCCGCTTGGTCCATCGTGGAAGCCGCAACTGAACCAATGTCTCTTTCGCGGTGGGGATTAATATTTGGTGTCAGCTCGCACGCCCTCAAAGTGATCTGATCACCATCTATCTCATTTATGTAATCATACGCCCATTGGACTGGAAATTTCTTAAGAGCATGAACAGGTCTACCTCCATAGAGAGCTTCATTCCTATTGTTCCATATGGCTGAAGCAATAAGAACAAAAGACCGCACATCCAAATCTTCCAAATCTTGTATGGCCTTGCAAAAAAAAGGGAACAAATATCATTTAATTTTCCATACGAAGGCTAAAGAGACCAATTTTTTTTACTTCCCTTGCAATTCCATAACGCATGGATTCCGTTTTCAACCTGGTTATGACACTGCGGTCACTCGACATCTAGGAAGTTTAAACTATGGTTTGTATTGAATTAGTCTTCGTGAGCATAATTCAAGAAATAATGTATAAACTAGTGATTATAAAATTCTGATTTAATCTCTCACCGCACGTGTTGTCAATAATAATAATAATAATGAACTAGTTTCCGTACTTCTAATTTTGTAATAATTTAATCCTGAAATTTAGTATATAACAATTTAGTCTTCGTATTTTTAAATTTGTAACAATTTAACTCTTATAGTAAAAAAAATTAATCAAAACTAATGTCGATTTTATTATTTAACGATTTATATTTTGTAGCTTATAAACCTATGGAGTCTCTAATTAGTTTATTGGTCTACGTTGGTAAGAAATCTCATTAAATTTTAACAATAATTTTTATGATAGAGACTAAATCCTTGCAAATTTTAAAGTACATAAACTAAATTTTGTTTACATACTAAAGTTCAATGACTAAATTGTTACCAAATTGAAAGTACAAAAACTAAATCGTTACAAACTAAAGTTTATGGACTAAATTGTTAATTTCATGAAAGTTTAAGGACCAAAAGTAATTTTTAACCTCCAAAAAGTTGTTAAAGTTATAAGTTTATTATATGATCTTTCAAGTGTGTCAAATAGGTCCCTACACTTTAAAAAGTATTTAATAAGTCCATGAACTTTATAAAGTTTACAATAAATCCCTAAACTTTTGATGTTGTGTCTAAAAAGTTATTGATATATTCAACATATTTTTAAGAATTTATTAATATACTGAATACAAAATTAAAAATTTAATGTTCTATTAGACCCAAAATTCAATTTTATGTGTAATAAATTCGTTAATTTAAAAAAATTATGAATATGTAAAGGACTTATTATACACAAATTTAAAAGTGTGGGACCAATTCAATATTTTTAAAGTTCATACATCTATTAGATACATAATTAAAAGTTTAGAGACTTGTTAAATACTTTTTAAAGTTTTATGACCTATTAGACACAACCATCAAAATTTAAGGACAAAACTGGTAATTTAACAAACAAAAAAGTAAAAGTTGTAAAAGTACCATGAATTATAAGGTTATATCAACTAGGGGTGCAAAAAAAAAACGTCAAATCAACGAATCAAAACCTGATTGGTTTGGTTTGGTTATCTTATAATAATCGAACATCTTGATTCGATTTGTATTTAAAACTCAAGAAAATCGATGTGCACCCTAATATCAACTACACTTTCAAAATATGAGCATATACATTAACTCCACCCGTTGAACTAAAAAAAATGAATTTTTTCGAATTTTCATTTTCACATATTGTTGAACTAGAAAATACAAAAATAAAGCTCATGCTCCCATTTAATTTCACCAATCACTCATTTTCTTTAGTTCATAACATGTAGGGCGGTGAATATTTTAATCTCATACATTTTGATTGAAGATATTATATCCTAACACGTTGAGATATGCTCATATCGACATCAATCACTCCCTTAAACACTACAATAAAAAAGTGTTGCAAAATCAAACTGTTAAATATGGTTAAATGCATATAAATTGTCCTTAAATTATAGGATAATTCTAAATTTTTTGAAAAGATATCAACCTCGAAATCTTTGTTTAGAATTTAATGACTACTATATTAAATACGACACTAAGTAGGATGTAACTTTAAGGTAGAGGTCAAACTTAAACATAATTCAACTGGTTAAAATATTGGACTTCGACCAAAAGGTTAGAGACAAGTTTAAATCTACACTGATAAATTGAATTAAATTTTATTTGATTTGGGTTATCTTATAAGGTAGAGATGTTCCTTTTGAGTGGATTTTGAATCGTTTGTTAGCCAAATTCAACGTCGACCTAACATCTCTATAAACAAATGAACAACTTACATCAAAATATGAAAATCGAGACCTAACATCTCTATAAACAAATGAACAACTTACATCAAAATATGAAAATCGAATCGATTGCTCAACCAAAAATTGACTGCCAAACCAATCACCAACTTTTGATTAGGTACAAGTGGTCAGTTTAGTTGTCAATATGGTAGTTCAGTGTCAATTCCTCCTACCCAAAAAAAATACACTTACATGTGACTCAAATCTACCATGGTTGTGTCCAAGTTTTTTTTGTTTTTTTTACAATGAATTAATAGATTTTTAAAATAAAATAAAATAAATGTTTAATTTTAACAATTTTATAATGTAAGGATTTAATTATAATAGTCCACGCCTGATTTCTATATCAACACTTGAATAATATTTTATGTCTTTATTACTATAAACGGTGTTTTGATAGTTTTTTTTTTTTTTTTTTTTGGGTGAAACCAAAAGGCATTGTACGAGTGTAGATAAATTATGACTATGTCATTGGAGACTCATCAATATCTTATATATTATATAGCTATGCTCAGGTTTCATTTTAAATTTATGTTAGTATGCACCTAAACTTTTAATTTTTAATTTCACATGTTGCAAATTTCTAACTCACGAACATTTATCAGATTTTTTTTTTTTTTTGCAACGGTGTTTTTAATAAATGCGAGGATTGAACCCATGACTTCTTAGTCACGGGCACAACCTTATGTCAATTGAGCTATGCTCGGTTTATTATAGTCACCTAGCGAAATAATTACAATTTTCATATTTATTCAGTCTATCAATAATTTTAGTCATATTTTAAATATATAAAACGTCAATATATTTCCAGTTTAGTGAAGTTTCTCCCAATTTAAATACTAATTTACCATGTTTTGAATATGTATATGGATATTTTATAAAACTAATAAATTCAAATAACAATAATCGACCTTAGCTCAGTTGGTAGAGCAGATGACTATAGTTAGAAATTATATGCTGAAATTCTTAGGTTGCTGGTTTGAATCTGGCAGGTCGTATTATTTTAAATTTTTTGTGCAGCAGCCAAAAAAACAACAAGATGGATTGAGAATTCTAAAAAATCTCCGACTTTTTAGTCACAAGCATGATATTTTTATCAATTGAGCTATGATCTATGTTGACATTAGTTAAATATATGTCCAGTCCTTCATGTTTGAGTATTTTTTTTCAATATGATTCATATGGTTCAAAAAGTTTCAATTTTGTCTTTTACCGCTATATATGTGTTGACGACCAAGAAGTTTCGAATCCTTCCACCCTAGTATACTTAAATCAAAATAAAAAAATAAAAAATAATAATAATAGAGGAATAACAAAAGAAAAATGTACGTTAAAATACACTAGCACCATATGTTAAGTGTAGACCATTTACATTCACATTCACTTTTGTTTGTTTTGGAGATTCATTTTCTCTCAAATATAAATTAATTGTTGATACTATTTTTAGGTATTAACACTAAACTTACATGACATAATACTTCATAGTATAGATTTATAAAACAAATAAATCTTAATACACCAAATAGTAGAAAATCAAAATCTCTATCAATTTCTTATAATTTTGGAGGACAAGTCATGAATTTTCTTTTTTAGATGTTTTTTTTTTCTTTAAAAATGCTACCAATATACTAAGTATTATGAAAATTAAGTTTATCGTCCATCAATCTAACATTCACCAACAACAATGAGAGATTAAGTTGAAAAATGTCAACAACAAAGAGACCAAGTTATAATAATAAACAATAGTGAATAAATGAAAAGAAAAAAAAAAACATTCCAAACATTCAAGACTAAAAATATATAGTTAAAATTTTAATTTAGGGTATGTTTGGTTAAGCTATTACTAAGAACCAAAGAAAGTTTAAAAAATCTACAGTGTTTGGAAAAATAAAAAAGAATAAAAATAATAATAAATAAAATAACTTTTGAAATAATTAGAAATAATTAGATTTATTAATTATATTTCTAAGCCGTTTAAATGTTATTAAAAATATTGATTCTAAAGTGATTCTGGATTGAGCACTTTAACGAAACTCTTCCTATTAAAAAAAATCTAAAATCATATGAAAAACTCAAATAATGTTGCAATTACAAAATTGTTCTACTCCTCTTTCTCTTCTTCTCTATTCATTATGATAATTTGGTTGGGATTTAAATTACTTCATAATTCAACAAATATGATGCTCAATTAATGACTAATAAATTAGAGATTTATGGTGGGTTTGGTTTAGATTCCTAATTATTTATTTTTTACAAAAAAAAAAAAAAAAAAATCATTTTAAAATAAATTGAAGTGTTTACCTCCAAAATGAATTTTTGGAGAATGAGTTTTTGAAATAATGCATGAAACACTTGATATTAACTTTTGAAAAAAATGTTTTTTTTTTTTTTTTTTTTTGTGTTTAATTGAAAAACCTACTTAATTCTCATATTGTATTAAAATTACCAAAGTACCCTCACACTCCTCTTCTAAATTTTCTCCACCAACCAATCTCCTTCGACCACCACCGCCCCTCACCGACCATCTTCGATCGCGGCCGGCCACTGCTGCCAAACTCCGACCACCATCGCCCAACTCCGGCCACCCGTCGCAGGCCACTGCCTCCCCACTCCGGCCATTCGTCGCCCCACTCCGACCACCCGACCCTAATCACCGCCGCCACCAGCTGACCCCAACCACCGTCGCCGCCCGACCCCGATCGTCGCTGCCATCCGATCCGGTCCACCGCCGCCACTCGACCCGAACCACCACCGCCATTAAATTAAAAACTGAACACAAAAGTCCTTAAATTAAAACTACTTTAAACAAAATAGTTAAAATAAATAAATAAATAAACTCACCTAAGTGGATGATGTGGTTTGTTGACCATAATTTAAAATGGAAAAATATGTTATAGATTATTATTTTTTATTTTTATTTTTACAATAGAAAATATAGATTATTTTGTAGGGAATATACACAATTTTCTTTTTTTTTTTTTACAAATAAACGGATTTTTTATATTAATAATGTTATTTAATAAAATTATTACAGAGATAGGGTAGGTTTGAAAGTATTTACAAAAGTAGGGTATCTAAATCGTGTACAAAACTCGTGTCCCATGCACACGATTTAGGGCCTAACTCGCATTCCTTGGACCCGATTTAGGGCCTAACAAATATGATGCTCAATCAGTCTCGCTATAGTATAATAATATACTAGATAATTTTGATCTCAAAACAATCAAATATGAAGTTTAATTTATAATTTATAATTTTCTATTAGTACTAAAAAATATATATATATTATATTACCGTTAAAAATGTAATGAGTGTAATATAATGACCATATCACCTTCTTTTTATAGACTTTATATGAAATTTTAATAAAATTTAAGAATTAAAATATGAGGTTTTAAATGTTTAAAATTCAAATACCAATAGTTTTAAATATATATATATATATACCAATAAAAACAAGTTATAAAATATAATAAATGTGATGGCTTAATTTTAGCATCATCCGACCTTAGCTCAGTTGGTAGAGCGGAGGACTGTAGTGGGACATCTCAAGCTGTGATCCTTAGGTCGGCAGGTCGGATTTTTTTTTTTTTTTAACGATACAACTAAGACTGTATTCGAGATTAAGTTTGCATGGGTTAAAGTGATTTTGAGATAATATTAACAAATTTTAGTGTTTGGTAAAATAGATTATAAATTAATTTAGAAAAAAAATCATTTTTTTTTACAACATGTTGAGGTGGGAGAATCGAACTTACTTGTGACCTTATAGTCACTAAGTCGTACATTATACCGGTTGAGGTAGGTTCATGTTGGCAAAAAAAAAAAAAAAACCATGATTATTTTCTTAGAAAACTTGGTACCCCTTTTAAGTAACTATTAAAAAAAATACTATTTTGTCTCTAATTTATTGTACTTTTTCAAATTAAATTAAAAATTTACCACAAATACTTTTTTTTTTTATACAATGGAAGTTATCCAAATTCCATTTCAAGTGAGTGAGGGTTTGCAAGCTATGGTGGGCTGTCTATTTTCTCCCCAACAAATTACCTGAACTCAGAAGGATTTTGACCGTTATCCCTATACTCGACCCCTGCATGTAGAGGCCTTAGTCGACCACTACCAAATAAAGAGGATCGTCGATCGAAACTGGTGCAGGATTTCATATTTGCATATTGAGTACCGCCAGCAGTTGGTGATCCTCGATGGGGTGAAGGATTTTGGTGGTTGACAATTTACCACAAACACTTAGAACTTATTTTTCTAAAATCCTCATTTGACCTCCTGGTCATACATCTCGTTGAGTTATGCTCTTGTTGACAATTTCAAGGGTTATTTAGGTGGGAGGGGCTGTTTTAGAAACTTATTACAAAAATAGGTAGAATCTGAAACTATTTCGAGAAATAGGTAAAAATTTTGTCTTATTAGGGGTGCGCGGGTTGAACCCGCGCATCAAGATCAAACAAAAAATGCCACTGGACTGCGCGGGTTCAAGACGCGCAGTCAATGGAAGTCGATAACAGCTTACCTCACGGCTGTTTGAAATGCGCGGGTTGAACCCGCGTATCCCTATTTTTTTTTTTTTTTTTTTTTTTTTTTTTTTTTTTCTGAAATTTTTTTTGTTTGTTCTGAAATGTAAGTTAAATTATTAAAAAATTTCCTTTTTTGTAACTATACGCGGGTTCGACCCGCGTATCTTTTTTTTTTTTTTTTTTTTTTTTTTTTTTTTTTTTTTTTTTTTTTTTAAGTTAGTTTTTAGTTTGAAAGAAAAAAAAAAATTATTAAAGTTTTACTAACGTATATTTTTTTTTTTTTTTTTTCTTTTCATTTTTCATTTCAAAGGTAAGTTGGAAATAAAACAAGTATATTAAAAATTTATTCCTAAATGCAATCTGATCTGCTTAATGTAGTTATTTTTTTTTTAATGTAGTTCCTATGTTTTATAAAAAAAATCCTACTAATTTTGTTTTACGTTAATTTATTTGAATTAGTAAAGATTAATAATTAATAAAATAATTTCATAATTACAAATTAAATGAACTCAAATATCATTTCAATAAAATTCAAAAGGTATTTTAAAAATTACTAAAATAACTTTAAACCATTAACCATGACTAGAAGATCCCCTATGACTCCTATCACGAGCATGACGTCCTATGTAATGTCCACGATCACCACGACCTCGCGTATTTGACGATTGACCTTCCTCCATAGTGATTATTCCCGGATCGTTCAATGAAGAGGTCGCACATGTCGGGTTAGCTGGAGGTGTTGAAGCTTCAGTTTCCACTTCATTCTCTTCGTCTTGAACATCTCCATCGAAACGTCGAACTCGATATACAGACGTTAGGTGTTTAAGACATCTTTGACCAGATATTGTCAAATTGGATAAATTACTCTGAAATAAATGATGAAAATAATTGAAATAACCAACTTTCTAATATATATACACATATATATATATATATATATATATAAATTGAACTAGAAATAAAATTTGTTACCAAATAATTAAATGAAGCTCCTGCTTTTGTGATAAATCGTCTGGTGATAGCTGCATACCAATCATTAAACCCATCTTCAACATCTCCATGTTCGTTGATACTTGTCCCATGAATAATGTTATTTTCTCTATTATCCCAAATTGAAATTTCTTCAGCCAATTGAGCAACCCAATTTAATTGATGTTTTCCTCGCAAGTCATACGTGTGCAATCGCATATTTGTATTGCAAAGAGGTGGAATTGGTTGAACCCACCCAAATTGGCGCATGACGCGATCAGGAAAAATCCACTCTGCTACATAAAAACATATGAGTGGAGTTTTAATTGTCCATACCTCAGTACCATCGATACAATATAACGGTAATTTGTGGATTAGATGACTATATGGCTCCCAAATAATCTGTAAAAAAAAAAATGAACATAAATCTCCAACATAACTATGTAATTTAGTTAGTGAAACATATTTACTAGTATAAAATTGAACTTAATCATACCTGATCTGGCGTTAATGTATCTAACATGTATCTATATTGGACCAACACATGAGTTGGTGTTCTAGTGACACAAAAATCGTCATTCCACCTACAATTATCAAAAACTATTCAGACAATTCAAATGCAAAACATAAATTTTATTCAAAGAAAAAAAATTACTTACCGTACTGCCAATGGTCTATCCCCTAAGTCATCCTCATATTGATGCAATCTTCGAGGTGCCAAAAAAGGAAACCGATCCCAGGCCCAAACTTGTAGGAGTAAAAGAGGGCCTGACACACTCTTTCCATCGATGACCGCACTCTTGCATAGTTGTCTATATAACCACGCAAGGCATCCTGCTCCCCAACTGTATCTCCCTGCCTCCTCAAAATCTGCTAGCAGTGAGAGATACATCAAATGCACTTTGTTGCTGGACTTATCTGGAAATAACACACCTCCGATAAGTGTAAGGATGTATGCTCGAGCATACTGTTGGACAGCTACTTCATCAGCATCCTCTGGCATATTAGCAAAATTATTGAATTGTTCTGTTAACCAAGTCATGCTAAGACGCCCCCCTGACAGAACATTATTGTTAGTAGTAACTCCTAATAGGTCATAACAGAGAGCATGCCAATCATGTTCTAGTGACCCCGTCAATGCTCTACCATTAACTGGTAGTCCAAACTGTATGGCTATATCTTGGAGAGTAATTGTACACTCCCCATGTGGCATATGAAATGTGTGCGTCTCTTGTCTCCATCGTTCCACGAAAGCAGTAATCAAATGCCAGTCTAACTGAATAAAGTTCAAACAAGATACACCATAAAATCCAGACGCTCGTAAATAAGGAATAATACGAGGGTCTGGTTGTCGTCCATTTCTCCTGAGAATTGCTTCTCGACGCCTACACGCCAATACATCAGCGTACTCATCATGCCAAACAGTCTCAGATCGATGAGTGGGTTGTAGGTGTAAGATTGATGGGTCATAAGGTCCTGTGGTAATGTTGTCTTCCATCTAACAAAATATTAGTAAGTTAAGGTATATGTCGTCTTTAAAGTAAACATGCACAAAATATTAATAGTAAATATTATAAATTTAGTAAAAATGTAGTCTATATTAACATCCATAAAAAAATAGTAATAAACATTATGAATTTAAGAAATAAGTTGTCCTTACATTAAAAAAAGATAAAAAAGTACATACAGAATTTCTAATTATTATTATGGGTTAGGGGCTCGATAAGGACATTTTCGTCGATTGTGGCCTTCTTGTCTACAGATGCCACAGTGTATTTTCTCTCTAGGTCCCCCCCAATCCATCTCATTTTCTCTTCGTGAGGTACATGGTCGACCAAGACCTCTTTTCAATCTCTCATCGGGATAAATCTTGCAGAAGGTAGTGGTAGGCCAACAACTTTCATCGGGGATTGGTTCAAACTGTGGTGAATAACACGCATAATAAGTTGACATCTCGTAATAAGAATCTACGAGATCTAAGTAATCTATGCCAAGGGTTGTACATGCCGCAATGGCGTGCGAACACGGAATCCCATAACTTTGCCACCTATTGCATCTGCATGTCTTCCGAGTTAAGTCCACACGATACTTATTTCCCCCCATCAAAGTCCTTGGATTAATTGAAGTTGAGACGTCGACTAATCCCGTTGCATGGTTATAGACATTAACCTCATGTTGATTGGCATATTCTTCCTCGTCTCTGATCATGTCAACAGCATACCTATGAAGTATATGAAATTTTTTAATGGATGACATACAACATTTAGACATCAATATGCAGTAGTCTGAGTAATGAATTTCACCTTGTGAATCGTTGTTGGTTTTGAAGGGCAGCTTCTGCTTCGAGTCGATACTTTGCAAAATACTTGACGGCCTTATAAAACGTACATTGAAGCAATGCAGTAATAGGTAGCTTCCTCGCTCCTACAAAAATATTATTTATGCTTTCAGCCCCGTTCGTCGTTTTGTTTCCATAACGATGACCATCATCGTGTGATAACGTCCATTGTTTTGGGTCCAAAGAACTAAAGAACCTCAAACAATTTTTGTTCGCCAATTCGAGTTCAGCCATGCGTTCATTAAACTGCGGAACTTCAAACTCTGAACCTGCCTCAGTCACCAGGATCTTCAACGCTTCATCCTTGTACTTAGTATTAAAATTACTCGCAATATGGCGTAAGCAGAACCTGTGATGCGCATCTGCCCAACCGTTATTGGGGTTACGTACAGCAGATATGATGCCTTTGTGTCGATCTGAAATAAGACATAACCCAGCCCTCTTGCACACCACTTTATGCCATACATTGTACAGAAACCAACCCCACGTATCACTGCTTTCCTTATCTACTATAGCAAATGCTATAGGGTAAACGTGAGTATTTGCATCTAGTGTACTCGCTATCAACAATGTCCCACTATACTTTCCATATAAGTGGGTTCCATCTATCAAAACAAAAGGTCTGCAATGTTTGAAGCCTTCAATAGCGGGTCCAAATGCCCAGAAAACACGATCAAATACTTTTTCCATTGTGCTACCCTCTACATCAAGAGTACGCATCACCACTTCTGTTCCAGGATTAGTAACCTGTAAGATATTAAGCCATTTGGGAACCAAATTGTACGAGTCAAACCAGTCCCCATATGCGTATATCATCGCTTTTCTTCTCCCCTCCCATACTCTTGAATATTTAACATCATACCCATATTTCTTTGTAATTATCTTCTGTAATGTTTGCACTTTTACACACGGGTCACTCTTAACGACATTACATATCTCATGGGCAATCAGATTAGAGTCTAATTGAGTATGATCTTGACTCACTCTTGCATAAACACAAGAATGGGGGCCGTTGTACTTGGTGATTTCAAATCTCCCATGTTTTTTAATAAGTTTAGCACGAAGGTGCCATGTACATCCAGCACCATATCTAATACACTTTACTTCCCAAAGATTCCTCTTAGACTCAATTACTTTGAAGTTTTGATGTCGACAAACAGAATATTCCTTCACCGCATTTTGTACGTCACTCTTCATTTTATAAATCATGCCTTCAATGAAATAATCAGTTTCCCTATTTCGTTGCTCGATACTCGTATCAGGCATATAATGCATATCATCTTCATTTATTTGAGTGAAGAAAGAAGGAATATCATGAACGCCATAACTCCCTTCGAGGTCCCCTATATCACTACAATCATCGTCTATTTCATCTGAGATTGGTTCATTGGTGGTCATAGTATAGACACAATTCTCATCAACGTTTAGTTTAGAAATGAAAAGGTCTATCGGATTTGGGAGAGAGGGAGCTATGTTCATCATAAACCTAAAATCAGGTTCACTTCTCAGGGAGATAGCCTTAAAAACATAATAAAATTAAAACATAACCTGATTTGTGGACCCGGAGTAAAAGAAGAAATTCAAAATTTAAAAAATGTAGAGAGGGGAGAGCCTTAAAATTAAAAAAAAAAGTAGAGTGTGAGAGGAACTGTAAAAAAAAAATTTCAAGAGGATAACAGAAGAGTTTTAGAGAGAAAAGAAAGGAGATTTTAGAAATTTGGTTTTGGAGAGGAGAGAAGAGAGGAGGCTGGGTAAAAATTTCGAAATTTGTTTGGATAGGAAAATTTTGTTTTGGAAAGAGAAGAGAGAAAATTGGTTTTGGAGAGGAGAGAAGAGGGGAGGCTGGTAAAATTTTTGAAACGCGGAGTTCACAAATTTGTTAAGAGGGGTTAGAGATTTAAAGGGAGGGGTGCGCGGGTTGAAGTAGCGCACCCCATCTACCAGATTAATGACCATTCAATTGAATGGTCATTCGGTGGTGGCAGATGTCACATCCCATCCGTCAGGCGCGTCAGGCGCGTCACATCGTCAGGCGGCTACAACTTCACATCGTCAGGCGGCTACAGCTTTAGTCACATCAGCATCGCGTCAGGGAGGTAAGCTGCGCGGGTTCAACCCGCGCATTTCAAACGGCCGTGAGGTAAGCTGTTATCGACTTCCATTGACTGCGCGTCTTGAACCCGCGCAGTCCAGTGGCATTTTTTGACTGGTCTTGGTGCGCGGGTTGAACCCGCGCACCCCTAATAAGACAAATTTTTTACCTATTTCTCGAAATAGTTTCAGATTCTACCTATTTTTGTAATAAGTTTCTAAAACAGCCCCTCCCACCTAAATAACCCCAATTTCAAACTAGTCCTAAAATGAGTTATATATGGACAAAAATGATATTTTAATGTTGAATTTATTTTAAATTTTTTTATTTTAGGTTAATGTTGCATTTCCATAAAGAGTTCCAAGCATTTGGGTAACAAATGTAATGAAAGAACTTTCAAAGAGTTCCAAGCATTTGGGCAAAAGGAACCAATTCAATTCAAGCTTCTTCTTCTTCTTCAAAAAAAAAAAAAAAAAAATGTGTGGTCTGCTTTAAGTCGCTATGCTACATCTCTCGAAGGCTTCAACGGTCAATAACAACTCGCTTCACGTTCTTGGTGGCTCCCACTTTCCCTCCAAAATCTCCATCCCAGAGAGGAGATACTCCGAATCTTCTTCTTCAATTCATTCACAATCTCTTCCTCACCTCTGGGTTTCTCTTCAATTTCCGATTCAGAGAAGTTGAGGAGTGAGTGAGTGAGGATGAGAGCTTCGAATTCGCATTTTCTGCTGATTGATCTGCACAGTTCATGGCATTCGGCGAATCAAATACCCATTTCCACTCTCACGTATCTGCAAAACTCTCATTCCGTTTCGAAATTCTCCTCGTCGTTTCGTCGAACACTTCGTGTGCGTAAGGGGATTGTTTCCTCCAAATCTTCGCCTCCGTCGTTTCATTCACCTGAAATTCGCAGGCCATCGTCCGATCGGTTGTTTTTAGGGAATGGGTTGTTGACGAATCTGTCGAATTCGAGTTCCAATTTGGATTTGGACTCCGCTTCGACTTCGACTTCGTCTCAGTCGGAGGCTACTACGGGGCTGGAGATGTTTATTGAACTTTTGCCCTCGACTATGAGGGAGCAGCTGAGCTCGCACGCTGATTTTCGGGAATTGATTGAGGTGGTCTTGGATTTGGGAAGGAACCCTATTGCTAGGTTTCCGTCCGGGGATTGGGCCATTTCGGAAGAGTCTGTGAAGCATGAAGATCTCAGCTACGCAATATCTAAGGTGATGATTTGAGTATTTCGATCATTGAAAATATGTGTGATTCACTGCTAATTGGAGTATAATTAGTGTTTCTTTTCTGTATAATTATTCATAAAGTTGAGTATAGTTGATGAGCTAGACGTATTTTTCATATGGAAATGCTATGTAAGATTCAGTTCTGCTGAAATTTACTGGAACATGACACATATTCATCCTGTAAAATAACCAGGCTAAAATGAAAATCATATGGTTAAAGAAATATATAAAAAGTTGTTGAAGCAGGCCATCTAAAGGGTGAAGATCAATTAAATTTTGGGGTACTTGGTTTGTTATCTAGGTTGGAGACTTCTCAGATGACAACCGATCGGGTATGGACAGATCTTTGCATCGGATAAGTGCAATTCGAAACCGTAAAATGCAAATTATTGGCCTCACTTGTCGGGTGGGACGTTCTATCTCTGGAAGTGCTGAGATCATTCGCGATTTAGTAGAGGGTGGAGGTTCCATCTTGGTCATTGGACCACCAGGAGTTGGCAAAACCACATTAATCAGGTATGTAGATTTACTAAGAACAACTGGAAACTCCAATCTCTTATGCTTCTTTGGGTTTTCTCTTCTCGAGTCTTGATTGGCAGCATATTGTGCTAAAAAGTGTAAGAGAACTAGTGGGGGTTATAACACTAGTCTTTAAATCAATTCAATCTCAAACCACCACACCATAAAAATAATTTTGTATTTCAACTTCCAACTCCACTCCAAGAATAGGCTGTAAAGAATGAGCTGAATTGAACTTTGTTTGAAGTCTTACATTGCTGAAGTTATGGTTTACCCTCCCTTTATGCAGAGAAATTGCTCGGATGTTGGCAGATGACCACAAGAAACGTGTCGTTATTGTGGATACTTCCAATGAAATTGGAGGTGATGGAGATGTTCCCCATGCAGGAATAGGCAGTGCAAGGAGGATGCAAGTCCCTAATGTTAATATGCAGCACACAGTGAGAGCACCACACGTTTATGGCTTTAACCATTACTTCATTTGATCGATCCACATCAAGGCTCGAGTTGCTTTCTTTGTAGGTTATGATTGAAGCAGTGGAGAACCACATGCCTGAAACCATAATCATTGATGAAATTGGAACAGAACTTGAAGCACTAGCTGCCAGCACCATTGCTCAACGAGGGGTTCAGCTAGTAGGGACAGCTCACGGAATCACCATTGACAACATAATAAAAAATCCATCGCTGCAAATCCTTGTTGGTGGTATTGAGGTGTGAAAAAATCCTCCTATTTCTCGTAGCCTGCATCAAATGCATTTGGATGTAACTTTAACTTGAATATATTAGCAATTGTTAATCAAGTATTAAATGATAATATGCACCTCAGAATTCATTTTTAGGGCATCATCCTAGGAGGAAAGAAGTTTACTCATATAATCTACTAGCTGTCTTGCTAATCCTGTTTTGTAGAACGGGAGTATATTGATGAAAGTGCCTATCCTTTTTGTTCCTCTTTTCATTTCCATGGACACAGAGTGTGACCCTGGGTGACGAGGAAGCAAGGAAAAGAAAAGTGCAGAAGACAATTCTTGAGAGAAAAGGACCTCCTACTTTTACTTGTGCAGTTGAGATGATATCCAAAACTGAATGTCGTGTTCATCACAGATTAGATACAACAGTTGATGCGATATTAGCAGGTACTTTCTTCAACTAATTTGGCATTGTTAAACTGTATTCCTTCAATTCAAATGTATTTTTACAATTGATCATCTAATCTGTTAATCTGTTATTGGAGTAGGTAAAATTCCTCTTTTCGAAGTACGTCACGCGGAGACTTATGCTAACCATTCTATGGGGCCATCTCCAAATCATGGAAAGAGTCTTCACGAAAGATTACCTTCAAAAGATGGTAACATCATTGCTGATAGTGATTCTGACGTGGAAGTTCGTCACGTGGAGACTTATGCTAACCATTCCATTGAGCCATCTCCAAAACATGAAAAGAGTCTTCAAGGAAGATTACATTCAAAAGATCACAACGTCATTACTGATAATAGTTCTGACATGGAAGACGTAGGTCACTTTCCTCGTCAGCCGAAGAGTAGACCTGTGAGCAGAAAGAGCTCACCAGTGCGAGTCTATTCTTATAAGGTAAATCACCCATGATTTATTAGAATTAATAGACTTAAAAGGTTCTTTCAGTTAATTTTTTGGTTGGGCGTTGGGGGTGGATGCATTGGGGATGAGGATACAATAATGTGGTAATACTGGAGCTTACAATGCTGTCAAATATGTATTTTTTTATTACTGTATTTCACTATAAAAATGTGCTGATGCCCTTGATTTGGCACTTTCAGATTCTTGAATCTGATCTACTTCAAGTGGCACAAGTATTGGGACTTGAGAATGAAATAGACGTAACTGATGATATTGAAGCAGCTGATGCAATATTAGCATCCAGTTATGAAATGAGGCAGAATCCATGGATCCGAAGTGTAGCAAAATTTCACCACTTGCCTGTGTTTGTAATCAAGGTACTCTTTACTTCTATAACTAGAAAAGAAACACATGCCTTCTTCAGATATTTACAACTCTATCATTACAGTCGAACACTATGGCTCAAATGGTCAAGGCAATCCGCATGATTATAAAGATCGACTCCAGCTCTATAACAAAGAAACCACGAAAAACCCCGGACATTGTAATAGAAGATGATGCACCAAAAAGAAAGCCATCCCTAGAAGAGATAGATGCGTTGGAGGTAATTTCCTTTGCACGTTGATACTTTTGTGTGTGTGTGTACGGTGTGTTTTTTTGCATTTGAATTAAAGGCCAGCCTCAACATTATCCATTATTATATAAGTAAAATTAGAATTTAAATCAGATTCCACTGGTTCTGATGGTCAAAATCATTAGCACATTGTTGCAATTAGCATGTCTTATTAACAAGAGGTTTTCTTCCCAATCTGAATTATAAATTCACTGATCTCTGCATGATGGTGTCAAATTTTTGTAATAGCAACAAATTATTTTTTTGGACGTTTATAAAAGGAAGTTGTTTTCTGCTTTCATGTGTCATAGTTTTAACCAATGTATAGCACGATCAGAAAGTTAGCACAAAATTTTATTATTTATATGCTGAAACTTCTATTCGTTTAGTACAACTCGTGCCTTTTCTCTCTTGCTTTATGTGGTTACAACTAGCTTCATAATTATTGGCACTTTATTCCTGTTTCGACTGCCATTCTATTGTCGTTCGCAAGCATCATTGCCTATTTTGCTAACCCAGTTTCAACTGCAATTTTATTCATGTGGCTAGATTTTTACTCTTGTTAAGAGAGTCTGAATTTATGTTAATCTACTCATCTAGTTCTGTAAAGTGTATGATGATGTTGTGAAATCAAATTCCTTGGTCCGATGGTAGTCACCTACCTAAAATTTAATATCCTACGAGTTTTTTTGACAACCAAATGTAGTAGGGTCAGATGGTTGTTCCGTGAGAATAGTCGAGGTGTGCGCAAGCCGACCCGAACACTCACGAATATCCAAAAATAAAAAATAAAAACCAATTCCTTGGTCAGTTTCAGTTGACTGTTACGATTCTCTTGGCATGTATTCTTGTTTCATGTGAACCATGGCATGAGTATTTTGTAGTCTATACAATCCATATTGCACATGGTCATAATTCTTCTCCTTTTAAATCTGACAGGAAGTTAGACTTGCCATTGAATACATTGTCATTCCTGGTGGAGAGCCAGTCGAGCTTCTACCTCGATGCTCCGAAATAGTCGCCCGACAACTTGAACTCGTGGAAAGTTATCAGTTAGCTGCCGAATACTCCAGTACTGATCCAAACCCGAGGTTGCAGATTCTTCCATTGAGGTTGAAGAACAAGAATCTTAAAGAACCAAAATCGAGTTCGAAATCACTAACTGGCGAAGGGACTGGTATCTCTAGGCTCCCCTTGCTGCCTGAATGAAATTTAAACAGATCTCCAAACATGGTACAGTTTGTTCTATTGTTTCTCGTCTATACAATTGTCAATTTATGTACATGCATGTGAATATAATACATATATGTATATCTCATTAACATAATTATTTGTATCTTATGCCATCCTGGTTATACACCATTGTAAGAATTCCTTCAATGAAACAGTGAAATGGCTGTTGTAATGAATATGTACTCCAATATTCAAGCAACTCTTACTCCCTTCTAGCTGTTGATCCCAATATTTCTTTTGGTGGAGAAAAAAAAAATCCATGTGATTAGCTTGCATTTTGATCAATTAGAGAGCCATATTTTTTTTTTTTTTTTGCAAAGGTATTTTTAATGAAATGCATGGATTGAACCTATGACATCTTAGTTTTTTTTGCAAAGGTATTTTTAGTGAAATGCATGGATTGAACCTATGACCTCTTAGTCAAGGGCACAACCTTATGTTAATTGAGCTATGCTCGGTTCGACCTTTAGAGAGCAATATTGATGGTTGATGGTTGATGTATGAGATGTATGATATTGAAGTATATTTTGTAGTTTAAAAAAAAAAATCGGATTGACCAGAATTCCACAACTAGGTGGGAATGAATGCTTTATTTTTTCGTCATTTTTTTTTGTCATTTTTTCGTCTTTGATTTTTTAATAAACTCACTTCATTCGTTAATTTGGTACTATGTATTTGTTTATCCAACTTATTATATAAACTTTTACAAACTGTAAATTCACGTAGAGGCAAATCTAGGTTTTTATAACCACAATTGCACAATCCAAATACATGTCATACAATTTCAGAATTCTCAATTTTATACTTGCATTAACTAATTGTGTCGCTGCTAGGATATTTTTTAAAATTTTAAATATCAAATAACTCCATTTACATTAGGTAGGGTAAAAAGCTATCCCTATTATTAAACCGAACATAGCTTAATTCACATAAAGTTGTGCTCTTGACTAAGAGATCAGAGGTTCAATCCCTTCACCTGCATTAATTAAATATCTTTGCAAAAAAAAAAAAAAAAAAAAACATCCCTATTTTTTATTTTAAAAAAAAAAATTGATTTAAAAACTAACATATTTAAACTTAACACAACTGGTTAAGGCATATATGTTTTACTAAAATGTGAGCCTTCACCCCACATATTTTTTGAACTAAAAAAAATATATACATACGTAAACTCAAAGTAATTTTTTTTTGCAAACGTAATATATTAAGTCTCAAAGGGAAAACACAGGAGCAAAGAACAAAAACTCCACGACGAGCACCAAAAAGTCAACTTAACCTGGGCTCTCGACCGAGACATTCGGGCCAACAAGGAAGGGGAAAATCTACTTTGGGTTAGCACCCAAGCGATGCAAGATCAAAGTCTGGTTCAAGGTTAGGTTGTTAGAGAAATTAGAGCAATAGGTTCCACATCCTCACTTGCGAGGACAACGAAGGAATTGGAAACAAAAGGGAATATAGAGCCAGCCACCAGGCCACCTGACCAACTAGAAACCCGACCCTTAGGGGTAGGATTACGCGAACCTACTGACCCCAAGGACCTAAAACTAACCCACGTTCTAGTGGACGTGCTTTAAATGGAAGGAAAACGCTTTCGGAGATCGAGTCGTCCGGCGGCCGGTAGCTCTACTAAGCGAAGAACGGCCACTTCGCGATATTGTGCCAATTCCAGTTTTGAACTACCGCAGACTTGTTTCATAGCTTTCAACTGAGCGGCAGACCCGACACGACTGACCCTCAGAAAAACAGCATGCTTTCCCTTCATTTGTTTGTGCCCTGCAGATGGAGGGGGCAACATGCTCCTCCATAGATTTTTGCGAGGCTACCGACCCCGATGGCCCATAACTACCCCTAGGAAGAGGGGCAACATGCTCCTTCATAGGTTGTTGTGAGGCTAATGGCCATGAGGGCCCAAAACTAGCCTTAGAACAAGGTGCAACAAGCTTCTCAATAGGCTGCTAACTATAATTATTGCTCGAGTGACCGAAGGCTTCTACGAGTACTCGACCCAGATCACATCCTCAACACCTGAACCCTGATAGGCACCGTGACAGGCAACACATCACCCACCCCAGCTCAACACGAACCTAAGCAAAAGACAACCGAGACTAGTCTTCAGTCACCTTATCCGGGAAAACGAGGGATCCTATCGCACTAGCCACAACACTCAGGCCCCGAGAGGTCCACAATTTCATAAGGACATTAAATAATTTAACACATATAGGAATAAAGTAAAACACAATTACGCCAATATAAGCATAGCTTAACTAATTTAAAGGATATATTTTCGATCAAAAGGTCAGTGGTTCGAATTTTCAAACCCCACGTAGAAGAAGAAAAAAAAGTTAAAAGGATCCTTTGAACATGTCAGTTCGAGGCCCAAAAAAAGCCCACATCCACCACCAAAAATGAGTAAAGCCCAAGCCCAAAGAATTAGAATTAAGTACGGATTAGAGAAGAACTCAGACCACGGACCTTAGACGCTAGGGTTTAGAGTTTGGAGCCTTAAAACCCTGCACCGTGTGGAGAACTCACTGGTTCTTGGTTCAATACAGGTCACAATCACGAAGGCGAGTCTTAATTCTTCTCTCTTTGCAACTCTTCAATTTTGATTTCAAATTCCCCATCTCGAATCACGCGGAAGCTCGATTTTGATCTTTTCTTAGCTCGTTTTATTCAGATTTCGATTCTGTTCGCGGTTTTCTGCAGGTTTTGTTTCTGATTGATAGCCGAAGGAGTAATGGCTGCGAAAGATGAGTATCGAATATTTGTTGGAGGACTCTCATGGAACGTATCGGAGCGTCAGCTCGAAAACGCTTTCAGCCGCTACGGAAAAATTCTTGAAACTCAGGTAACTTTCGTCTTTTTTTTTTTTTGCCTCCGATTTGCTTATCAGTTGAATGACAATGGAGTAAAGAAAATGCAGCCATTATTCTGAAGAAAAATCTAAATGTTTCGACATGCGTGAGATAAAAAATATGACGATGTGGGTTTTCCTTTTCCACAATGTATGTCATTGTTATTTTGTTAGTTTCATGCATGTCCCTCTATTCGCGTAGTTTTATGTGTATAATATCTCTATTCTATACTTCAGATCAGTTTTACTTACTAGATTATAGGAAATAGATTGTTTCGGGATTTTTCTTTCTTTAACCATCCTGTGATATTTTGTCATGTAGAATATGGTCCAGGAAGTCAGTTTAAAGCTGAATACATGGGTCTGTTCGTACATTGTCTGCTGAGTTCTTACATGTAGTAGAAGAATTGGTTAATAGACAAGAAATCCTATCCATCAGTATTCATATATTGGAAGAATTTGTTTGGAAACTGAATAGTATTTTGTAAGAAAAGCATTGTCACAAATAATGTTTCAGAAACTATACTCGTGCCTTCTCTTAGGATATCTGCTGGGATTGGATGTTTCTTCTGGAGTTGATTATGTGGTTGGGAAATCATAGTTAGCACATTTTGAGAAAATTGATCAAGACTCTTCACTTCCAAAACTAAAGTTTTAGTGTTCAACCTACAGTTTGCTCATGTAGTTTCCTACTCATCAGAGTATAAGAGTGGGTAATACTCGTATTTCATGGAGATGTATTTGAGTGGTATTTTCTTGGGCATGTTGCTGCCGTTTGTCGTTAGGACACCTCAATTCCTTGACAATCCAGAGATTGAATTTGGGGTGTATAAGTTGTTGGATTGAGCAGATGCTTCTAGAACTCTAATAATATTCAGTTTTTTTTGTTGATTTACACCGGGCCTCCTTTCTTAAAAGATTTTGTATAGTATTCCATACTTGATGTCTGCTTCTTTTAGTTTCAAGAGCATTCGAGACATATTTAACTTGTTTTGTAGTGCCTAATGCATCTACAGAGTTGGTTATGTTCTTGCTCAGTCAGTGTAAATAGTGAGTATATGCATTCAAGGGGGAATACTTTATCATCTGCCTTGCTATTTGCATGCTGTCTAAGGTTCCTGCTTGGAATTTGTCCGTATTTTGGAATTGGAACTTATTATACCTAAATTAGGATTTACTGTTCTAGACTTCGAGTGCTTCCCCGTATCTTCAGGATTTTTTTGGATGCTTGGACATGGAAGGACCAAGCTATTGTTAAAATATTTTAGAGTTAGTTAACCAGAGTTAATTTGAGACTTTGTAATTTCAGTTATACACCATCTTTCACCAAATCTGTAAACATGCCTACAGTGATTAAACGGGGGATAATAATACAACTATCACATATTTTGGTGCACACTGAAGCTCCAGGTGCAATACTTGTTTCGTTTGTCATTATATCCTGCTGCACACCAGTTTGCTTGGGTATAAGGGACGTAGCTCCACAGTTTGTTGTCAGCAACGGCTTGTTCTGTTTTAGACGGCTAGACTGTGCAGTAAATTGAATTAAATTGTAGAGAAGTGACAGCAGAATGCAGAAGAATCTGAATTAGGACTTTGCTCTGTTGAGCTATTACATGTCTTGGTTGCTCAGTGAATTATAAGGGAGGAAGCCCGGTTTACAGCATAAGCTAAGAATAGCATCCGAAGTGAGGAAGTTTTTTAAAGCATTGTTGTACTTTGTTTACTGCGGCATTGAATTGGGTGGTGGCGTGGTGCAGAGAATCATTAGGGCAAGAAATTATATCTCCCCCAAATTTTTTTCTTCTCGATTTGCTCATGTACAGTACATTTCTAGACTCTAGAGTGATTTATCTGACTGGGTTATGAACAATGGAATATTGTTTGAATGCTACAATTAATTAAGGCTATGAAATGGTGGTGGAGTAGTTTCAGTAACCAGTAGAAGTGTTGCCTTTGGTGATCATCTCAGTGGGAGATATTCTTTTTAACTTTTAGAGCTTAAGATCCTGACTCTATGATGAGACATTTCCTAGTTTGCACCCTGTTTTCATAGTCTATGCTGGAATTGTACTATGAAATAATGTAAATATTGATACATATGTAACAATGCAAATTCTTTATGTAGATCATGTTAGAACGAGATACAGGTCGTCCTCGTGGGTTCGGTTTTATTACCTTTGCAGACCGTAGAGGGATGGATGATGCAATCAGAGAGATGCATGGGCATGAGTTTGGTGAGCGGATTATCTCAGTAAATAAGGCTGAACCCAAGATGGAAGGAGATGATGCAGAACCAGGCCAAAGGGGGGGAGGCTATTCATCTGGTGGCAGGGCTAGTTTTGGGAGAGGAGGAGATAGATCTGTGGGGCAAGATGAATGCTTCAAGTGTGGACGTCCAGGGCATTGGGCACGAGATTGTCCTTCAGTCGGTGGTGGACGTGGTAGGGGTAGAGGTTCATTTTCATCACGTTCTCGATTTGATAGTGATGGCCGTGGGGATCGTTTTGGAGGAGGTCGTGACCGATATGTGGATGACCGTTATGAAGGAGGGCGATATGGTGATAGAGATCGTTTTGACCGCAGAGATGACAAGTATGGAAGTAGAGACCGCTATTTAGACGACAGGTATACATCTTTTATTTGTTCTACTAGGGATGTGATGGTAGAAGGGCGATCATTTTTCTGCATGTGTTATACACCCATTTACATATGTGATACTCATCTTTCGAAGTATGATTTGATTGACAGGTTATCGAAGTAAGTTTTGGCAATTCTGTACATCTAAATTTTTTTATGCAAACTCTGCAGGTACCCATCTACTGGAGATCGTTTTGCAGGTGGTGATAGGTATGAAGCTAGTGACCGTTACCCTCAAAATGGCTATGTCAAAGACAGAGGCGGCTACGATAGGGATATTGGTCCTAGGAGTGGCAGTGATAGGTATGGCAGCGGAGGTCCTGGCCGTTATGAGGGAAGAAGTTATAGAGAAAGGGCAGGCCCTTACGACCGCCCAAGCAGGGCAGGAGGACGAGCGTCTTCCTACGAGCGCTATTAAAAAATTCAGATGTACGTATGTCAGTAGTTGTTTTTTTACAATTGCCAATCATTCTATAAACTTGTGAGTTAGCTAGGAAGAATGAACTGGAGTCCTTTATCCAACCTCTGACCTTTTGGCCTTTGATGTTCTACAAATCTATACTTATTTTGAAAATATTTAGTAATAGAAATTTTGGATGTTACAAATATCTGATGTTCGTAGGGTACCTTACCCTACTTTCAGCCTCGCATTTTTGACTTCTCAATGTGATGAATTATTATAGTGCCTCTTTGTGAACAGATGTCGACTTTAATCTGTTGTTTTCTTAAGGGACAACAGACAGACCTTTCATTCTCTTGAGTCCTTGATATTCAAAGTCATTAATTCAAGACCATTATTTGATAGAAACAAAATCTTGAAGATTTACTTTTAAGACCAATAGAGTGAAGTTGTAAGAGTGATCTTGATTCCTTTATGACAATGAAAACCCTAGCTGTTTTGTGATAAGCATTGATTCTTCTCTTGACTCACATGCCCCCCTTATTATAATAATATAAGGGTATCAATCCTAATAAATAATTAAGGACTTATCTCATAATAGTTTTTTTTTTTTTTTTTTTTATTATTATTATTTAACATGTCGGAGATTGAACCTAAGACTTCATGGTCTCTAGGTGGGGTATATCATGTCGTTGAGCTATGCTCTTATGTTCTTGTTGGCAGCATCATGTATTTTGTTATTTTACGTTCTTAAAGGGTTTTAATCTTGATCAAATAGTATTAAATTCTGGTTGGAAGTGGAACGCCCATGCTTTTTTCGAAATTATTTATTTAAAAAAAAAAATAAAAAAATAATATTGTCATGCATTCATGATGACAGTTTAAACTTATATAAATAAAACAATTAGAATCTTTGAATTTGAAGACTTCAACGCTTGAGTTTGAAATTCAACGGTTAACTTGTAGAAATAACAAATAACATTATTGTTTTTTGCCCATTGGATGTCTAGATGTCACATTCTATAAGGCATATGCCTTAGGTGTATGTTTTATTATAAAACTTTGAAATTAATTTGGGATGAGGACTTTTTATAATACTTATAAAAACTTATACTTCAAAGTACTTGATTAAGAAGCATTTTAAAAGTACTTTTAATTGGATGAAAATATCGGTAAATCGAAGGGTTCGATATAGATATTAAAGATAAATGAATATCTCCAATATCTTTTATAAATACTCGTAAACATAAAAAAATATCATCTATTAGTCCTAATATGGATATAGATACTAATAATAAGATCTATAACTTAGTTTGGAAGTAAAATGAATTTAACTATTAATATAAATATTTTTTTAAAAAAAATTGATTTACAGAATTATTCGTCGATATCGATATTTCACTGATATGTCCATGGATATATCCGTAAAATTGAACTTCCGATATTGATATCGATATTTTCGTCGTTGCTTTTAAGGATATAGAACGAAACATTAAGAGGTGTTTGGGGCACCAACTTGAAATTAGGTGTTTGGGGCACCAACTTGAAATTAGGTGAACTAGATTATTATAACTCCGTCCACGTTTGGCCCACCACCGACTATTATAACCGACTATTATAACTCACGTATTATTATAATCACTGATTATTATAATCTACTCAACACCTTACACTCATTTTTTGAGATTTTGTTTTTATTTGAAAAGTTATAGATCTATACCATGGCATTTGTCAATTTTATGGCCTACATTTGGTTTGGCTAACAAATGGTTGTTAGATTAATTAAAAAAACTCATAAGGGGAAAAATGCAAAAGTGATGAGAAATGCATGCACCTTTTGTATGAATATGAATTCATGGCATGAAATGGCAAAATAACACCCTTTGTATGATGTTTCAGACCAAAACTTGATCTCTTCCTTCATTCTTTCTTCTTTGTTAAATCAAATTTCTATTTTTAAAAATAGATTTGTTGGCAAATCAAATCAAATTTAAATATATAATAATTTATGGTGGATGAATGAATTATTATTATTATTATTTTATTGATTTTGTCTGATTCAGTATCCTCAAGATGAACAATCTTACTAACATAATTAATCGTGAATAAAAAAGTATTCAATAGTAATGAGTGAAAAAATAATGAAATGATATTATTTTTCTTTTGAATATTAAATTTGGACGTGTCATTAAAATTTATGTATTTATGCTATATTTAATAATAAGCAAACTAACTAGTCAAAATAAACCACATTAAAAAATAATGATGATTCATTTGATTTGTCCACATGCAATGTCTTTCTTCTTTCTTTGCTCTAATTAAAGACTTCACTCAATCAAAATCCCCAACTTGATTATAAAATAAGTTTATAATCAGTTTATATATCTTGATTCACTAATCAAATGAAGAAATGAAATTTATATATATTCCGAAGTATTCATTTTCGTCGACATTTCCACATATTTATAGGTTCGACATTGACATGAGAGATAAATCGATATTTTCATCCTACAGTACAAAATCGATGAAATGTTTTTTTAAAAAAATAACAAAATGTAATCGGACATGAATATAATATTATTATAAGTGTATTTTAATTTGTTTGTAAGGGTAAAATGTTTATTTATTAATTTTAATAATTTAAAAAAAAAAAAAAAATCTTTCAAAAATATCTGACATCCCTATAATATAAAATTGAGATTTCGATATTTTCATTTTCATCGACATTTAAATATTTGTCCATGTATATATTGCGTATATATTGTAAATAAATTTATAATTTTGTTTGTTTTATAGACCTTTTGGTTTACGAACAAAAGTGGGAAGAAAAGCGAGAAAATCTATGTGGAAGAGCTGTCGAGAAAATATTAAATAATTTAAATTAGAGAAAGAGGTCACAATTTGCTTCTTCTTTGAGTTTGAAACGCATTGGAGCTTGCAATTCAAATTGAAAAAAAAACCTCAAATTAAAATAATATTTGCTTAAAACTTTTCATTGACTTTTGAAATTTTTCAAGTTTCCATACTTATCTCTTTCTACTTTATTATACTAAATTGGAAAGTGACTATATATAAATATATGAGTTGTTTTTTATTCATAGTATTAAATTTTCATCGACATGTCGACATTTCTACATATTCAAACATCGACATAGGTGAATCGACATTTTTATTCGTACAAAATCGATTAAATATTAAAAAATAACAAAATGTAACTTACCGTATTTTCTACAAACTTTATATTTAAACCTATTTGGTATGGCTTGTGGTTGGATTTTTATATTGCATTTAATAAATAAATAAAATAAAAATTTTAGTTGTGTTTTTTTTTTGCATCGGTATTTAATTAATGCGGGGATTGAACCTTTGACCTCTTAGTGATCAAAAGCACAACCTTATGTCAATTGAGCTATGCTCGGTTTGACAACTTTAATTGTGTTTTGAGCTTTAAAGTCGAGAACCATGTATATATATATATAATGAATGGTTAAAATTTGAAATAAAATACTGAAAACTATAAGCATCAAAAGTAACTTAACCCTAATAAAATAACCAAATGTCTTTTGAGTGAGTTTTTCCGAAATATGGATGATGATTTAACCAATAATTTATTAACTAATACCAACATGAACAAACCGACATATTGTATAGCTTAGTGATCGAGAAGTCGAGTTTGATCTATCACCCCCACATATTGTCAGAAAAAAAAAATTATGAACTAATTGTTTTCTTTTAGATAATACTGAATGGTCGGATTTGTTATATTTTTTATTTTATTTTATTATTTTTTAAAAGATTTGTTACTTCTTATTATTACGTGTTATTTATTGATTATTTATCTATCATTATTTTTATATTATAGTAAAATCAAACGAGTAAATAATAATAAATCATCTAATTTAAATTTTTAATAAATCGAAAAATTGAGAGTCGAAAAATCAATTAAACTATTACTAAAATAAAAAAATCAACCCATCCAACTCTTAGAGATAGTAGGTTCAAATCTAACTTCGATATTCGAAGACAACAATAATAATCGAGTTTTAAGAAAATTAATCTATTATTAATGAAGGGTCCCAAGGATCAAATTTGTCAAATTTCTCTTTGGATGATATCCACAATATGTCCAAAACAAATTCTCTAATCTTCATATTCAAGGTCTAAAATTTCAATGTTGTCAATATCACGTTGACTTAAGAAAAAATCTCATAATTTGAGGTATTGAATTTATAATTCGTAACAATAGTTGTATACACGTACTAAATAAAATAAATATATACTTGTATATATAAAATAAAATATATTATTATAGATATAGAAAATAGTATGGTCCATTTTTTAGTATAATAATATGGATGATTTTAAATAATAATTCATTTATACTACATATGATAAAATAAATATATAATGATACTCGAAAAGAAAAAAACTCAATTGATATAAAATATTAGTTAGCGTTTAAGACTTATTATTCGAATTTCTTGTCTCCATAGTATACTAAAAAAATAATAATGATCAAAGTTTTTTTTTTTAAATTTTTTTTAAGGAAATTCCTATTTAATTTTGTTCATTAATGGATGATTTTCTCATCATATATAAATACTAGATCATCACCTAAAATTAGATTAACAACTCTAAAAAAAATAAAAAAAAAAATGAGAGAGATTCAACTTCCCTTTTTATTTATTTATTTTATTTTTAAGTTATGTGATAAGTGAATACTTTACTAGTTATAGTCTAAGTGTTGGGTTTTATGTCCTAAAACTCGTAGTTTGTAATCTGTTTGAATGTATGTAAATATTATATTTCAATAAAGTTGTTATTGAATTTTAGTGAATTGTGTTTGTATTAACCTATACCAATAACTAACACCCATGGCAGTAGTGTGAGTACTTGAACTTCATGTGTGACATGAATGTGAATCAAGTTCAAGTAGACAGCCAAAATGGTCTATAGTATAGGGATAAGGCTGGGTACCTTATCCTGGGGACACTATTGGACGCGGCTCACTTTGTATAGTACAAAACGATGTGATTCGAATCGTTTCATGTAGAGACATGTGAGTGAGGGCGTCCTGTGCAATGAGTTTGCACAAGACCGAACCAAGAAATAAAATCGCTCTTTCTTTATAACACCGTTTACTGAAAAGACCGATTTATTCATGTGATGACTTAGGTAACTCGATCTCAATCCTGAGCTTACTATGAACTCCTGTTTATTCAACCTTATCCTTTGATTTGTACGGGTGAGAGTGGCCAGATCGCCGACTCAATATGCCTACCATCTTGGGGATAAGATTGAATAAGTGGCTGGGGACATAGTTGTAGCAAGATTGGAGTTCACTCCTACCCGCTTTCAGGGTTAGTAGAAAGGTTGTTCCCTTTAGTGCTGACTCCAGGTCTTGAACATTGGGCCCATCCTCTCCTGATCAGGGAGGAATCTGATTTGATGGTTGGACCACAAATCAATTGTTCATTAGAGGTGTCAGTGGTACTTAAGGAACAAGATATAATACAAGGGTTAAACGGTATAAATGACCCGTTGTGATTATGAACGACCTGTGAAGGATCGACTTACTGACGATAGTTATATCAACAGGACACAATATATCTACAGTGAGGAGAGTGCAGCCCTTGGACTTTAGTGGAGTCTCCGGGGGTTAACGAATGTTGGTTAGTTCGGTTAAAAGAGTTTTGACCGGATAATCTCGTATCGTTGGAGCTCATGATCTGTAGGTCCTTACGGTTCTCCTGGCTAGCTCGGATAAAGCCGTGAAACAATAATAAAAGAAAAGAAAAGAATTTGAATCGTTCAAATTCGGGTTTGTGGAAGAAGAATAGACATATTTAAATATGATTTAAATATGGACATATTTAAATATGATTTAAATATGAGATTGGTCTGAAAACATGAATAGGATTCATGTGCAAAAAGTCGGTTTTCGGAAAACCGGGATTAATTATATTATTTAATTAATATTTAATATTGAATTAAATAATATTAATTAATTTATATATATATATATTTTTTATTAATTAAAAAGTTTAATTAATAAAATAATTATTATTATTTTTAATAATAATAATATATATAAATATATATATATATATATATATATATATATATATATATATACATGTGTCTTACATGCAAGATGTAAGACACATGTAATGTTTATATATATACAGAGTATATATAACATTGACTCAGACTAATTAAAAAAAAAAAAAAAAAAAAAAAAAAAAAAAAAAAAAATAGAAAAAAAAATAGAAAAAGAAAAGTGCTTAGTGCACTTTGGGTTCGTCAATTTGAATTGTGAATTCAAATAGAAGTTCTCTCTCTCTATCTCTTCTTCTTCCTTCGGCAGCTCTCTGTGAAGAAGAAAAATTGTTTTTCTTCTGTGAGCTTCTTCCCTCTTTTCTTGAATTAAAGGAGTCCCACCACTCCGTTTCTCGGCCTGAGGATAGCGGGACTACCGTGGGTGGTCCACGAAGGTTTCGTGAGAAGGCTCGGTGAGCTCGTGAGGAGCTTCTGGCGGTGAAATTGGAGAAATACGAACTACAAAGGTATGTGTTCTAACTTCTCTTTTCATCGCTTTTGCATGTTTCCATTTGTTTAAATTGATGAAATTAGAGTGTCCATGATCCAAATTCGCTTCCGCTGCGTGCCATGGGCTTCCGCTGCGTGCCATGGGCGCTCCATCAATTGGTATCAGAGCGTTTTTGGCCACTCAATTTCTATCAATTTAAGTTATGGTGGGTTTTATTTAGAAATTGTTTCTGAATGGAATTCTAAAGTGAATATCGATTTTGGCATAGTTTCTTTTGATTTTCATTATTTGTAATTGCCCGAGAATGTATGGGCTTTAATGTATGCTAAAGAGTCTGTATTTTTAGAGTCATTAGAGTCCATATAGGGTTCTTTGTGAAAGAAGATTGAGTTTGAAACTCGCCGAAATGTTCGGTGTAAGTTCAAACTCATTCTGGGCAATTACGAGGAGAAATTCGAAGAAAATTTTGGCCGAAGCGTTCGGAGGAAGCAAGTTGGTCAAAGGCGGTGCGAAGAGTTCGAAGTCCGCTCAAGACGTGGCTTGTTATTCAAGCTTGTAATAAATTAGTTATTGCTTGCTAAATGCCAAAATCGATCCACTTTAGTGTGTTTAATTAATTATGCATTGCGAATGTATGTTTTAATTAAAATCCATGTTTGTATGTGCATAACGTATGCCATATAGATTTAAAATCCCACCGTAGGAAGCATGCTTCATGCATTGAAAATATGTTATAAGTGTTATAATATATCGTATGCATATTTGGCAATTCATGAGTTTTGATATAAAAGTTATATTAATTCATGAATTAGTTGTTGTTAATTTAATAGAATAATTGATATAAGTGTTATATTAATTATGAAATTAAATCAACAACATAGATTGCCATAGTTTTATGCACATGGTATGTTATAAGTGTTATAATGTATAGGATGCATGTTTATTCATGAGTATTAATATAAGAGTTATATTAATTCATGAATTAGATGTTGTTTGCTTAATAGAATAATTGATATAAGTGTTATATTAATTATGAAATTAAACATCCAACATAAGATGCATTTTGTTTGTTATAAGTGTTATAATGTATAGGATGCATGCTTAATTCATGAGAATTGATATAAGTGTTATATTAATTTATGAATTAGGAGTTGTATATTTAAAAACATAATCGATATAATTGTTATATTAATTATGAAATTAAATATTCAACTTGTCATGCCTTAGTGATGCATGTTTGAGAAGCATGTAGAAGTTTGTTGTAGTAAGTCTTAGTTTTGCAAAGCGTTGTAAAATTGGCATAGACTTTTAAAATCTATAACAAAGACAAAGGCATGCTCACTTAGGGTTGAATGTATCGTTCCGTTTCATTAGATGAATAGGTCGATATCTTGTAAATGCTAAGGTTACAAGAAACTCACCCGGGGACATCCTGTTCGAGGTTGGAGGTATTTAAGCTGACGGTTTACGGAACACCTCCTACCTGGGGACCATCCGGTTCTTGAGTAAAGTTAACCCGGCTTTATGAGCATGCGTGAGTGGTGTGAGGTAATAAAGTGTTTATCACCTAGACATCATAGGTAAAAGTTTGTTTTACCTAAACTTAGGCCTTATTGTCTTAGCCGGATAATGCCTGAGTAATTTACCCATTCCGTCTTAAAATACTTAGTAGAGGTGTTGAGAAGGTATATATGATATGTCCCTCTCCTCCTACGTTCTCTGTCAAGTTCACACCGTGAGAATTATGCTCGGCCTCGTGATGTCAATAGGGCATCCCCATTCGGATGGTATTTGCATAATTCAAGAGCAAGGTGAATGGAGAAAGTATTTATAGTAAGTGGGAGAAGGAAGTATGTCAATACATCCTGCGGTCTCCTCCATTGGATTGAACCGTGAGATTCCTATGTTCTGCCTGCTAGGTGCCCACAAGTGGTACCGATCCATTCGGAGGGCCGTTTCATAGGAATCGGAACATCTCAATCACCATTTATGGATAAAGAAACATAGAGCCATTCCCAACTTTGACATTTCCATTCGGTTGCATCGTTGGGGCCGCCCTATGAATTCTAAAAATGGAGGGTCACACTTACGAGATTTGCTAAGGAGTTAGTAAATCTTGACCAAACAACGATAACTAAGATGCTATAGGAATATGAGATATTCTGGTATTAGCATTTAGTCAAGAATGTCTTGATTCAGTGAAGGAATGCTTGACTGCCCCTCGGTAGCGACCATTCTGACCCACTGAAGTATCGTTGCAGTTTAATAATGAGTTTTGGGTACATTATTATTCTTTGCTAAATTCTTGATTGGTGTGTAAATTAGGTTAAAACCTTTTCACTAATATTTATTCATTCTCTTTTCAGCATGACTAGCTCTTTTATTCACTTACTAGCTTCCGATAAGTTAACCGGCGATAACTACGCGACCTGGAAATCGAACTTGAATACGATTCTCGTTCTAGATGATCTAAGGTTCGTCTTATCAGAGGATTGTCCTCCCCCTCCTAGCTCGGATGCGACTCGAACTGTTCGAGAAGCATATGATAGATGGACAAGGGCTAATGATAAAGCCCGAGTCTATATCTTAGCCAGCATATCTGATGTGTTAGCTAAGAAACACGAGGATATGGTTTCTGCTAAAGAAATCATGTCTTCATTGCAGGAGATGTTTGGACTTCCGTCCTCATCGGTCTGTCATGAAGCCCTCAAATTCGTTTACAACTCTCGCATGAAGGAGGGAACCTCTGTTAGGGAGCATGTCCTTAACATGATGGTCCACTTCAATGTGGCGGAAGTAAACGGAGCTATTATAAATGAGTCAAGTCAAGTAAGCTTTATCTTGGAATCTCTTCCGAAGAGTTTCCTTCAGTTCAGAACCAATTTGGTAATGAACAAGATAAAGTATAATTTGACTTCTCTCCTCAGCGAGCTACAGACCTATCAGTCCCTACAGACTTCTAAAGGAAAAGAGAAGGAGGCAAACGTTGTCACTTCTAGGAAATTCCAAAAGGGGTCGTCTTCAGGGAGTAGGTCTGAACTTTCTTCTATTAAGAATAAGAGTATTCAAAAGAAGAAGAAAGATAAAAGGAAGGGAAAAACACCTGCTACTGCTAAGAGCAAGAGTAAATCTACAGACAAAGGAAAATGTTTCCATTGTGGTGTAGATGGGCACTGGAAACGGAATTGCCCAAAGTATCTTGCAGAGAAAAAGGCTGAGAAAGAAAGACAAGGTAAATATGATTTACTTGTTGTTGAAACATGTTTAGTAGAACATGATTGTCATACCTGGATACTTGATTCAGGAGCTACTAACCATGTTTGTTCTTCTTTTCAGGAAACTAGTTCTTGGCAGCCACTTTCTCGCGGAGAGATAACTCTCAGAGTTGGAACTGGAGAGGTTGTCTCAGCTGAAGCAGTGGGAGCTGTAAAGTTGTTGTATAGAGATAGTTTCATTTTATTAGAAAATGTACTCCTGGTTCCTACCTTCCAGAGGAATCTTGTATCTATATCTTGTTTGTTAGAACAGTTGTATAAAGTATCTTTTGTTCATAATGAAGCGTTCATTAGCAAAAGAGGTGTACGTATTTGTTCTGCGAAACTTGAAAACAACTTGTATGTGTTAAGACCAACCGAAGCCAAAGCTATTTTGAACACTGAAATGTTTAAAACAGCTGAGACTCAAACTAAAAGGCAGAAACTTTCTCCAAGTACTTATCTTTGGCACTTAAGACTAGGTCACATTAATCTCAATAGGATTGGGAGATTGGTTAAGAGTGGTCTGCTAAATCGTTTAGAGGACAACTCTTTACCGCCATGTGAGTCTTGTCTTGAGGGCAAAATGACCAAACGATCTTTTTCTGAAAAAGGTCATAGGTCCAAAGAACCTCTAGAAATCGTGCATTCGGATCTCTGCGGTCCTTTGAATGTCAAAGCACGAGGAGGGTATGAATATTTCATCAGTTTCATTGATGATTATTCTAGGTACGGTTATCTTTATCTAATGCATCATAAGTCCGAAGCTCTTGAAAAGTTCAAAGAGTATAAGGCAGAGGTTGAGAACACATTAGGTAAATCGATAAAAACACTCCGATCAGATCGAGGTGGAGAGTATATGGATTTAAGATTCCAGGACTATATGATAGAACATGGAATAGTATCTCAACTCTCAGCGCCAGGAACACCACAGCAGAATGGTGTGTCCGAGAGGAGAAATAGAACCCTGTTAGACATGGTTCGATCTATGATGAGTTATGCTCATTTGCCTAGTTCGTTTTGGGGATATGCAGTAGAGACTGCAGTATATATTTTGAACATGGTTCCCTCTAAGAGTGTTTCTGAAACACCTTATGAGTTATGGAGAGGGCGTAAAGGTAGTTTACGTCACTTCAGGATTTGGGGGTGTCCGACACATGTGCTAGTACCCAATCCAAAGAAGTTGGAACATCGTTCAAAATTGTGCCTATTTGTAGGTTACCCCAAGGAAACGAAAGGTGGTCTGTTTTACGATCCTCATGAGAACAAGGTACTAGTATCGACTAATGCCACGTTCTTAGAGGAAGACCACATGAGAGATCATAAACCGTCGAGCAAAATTGTTTTGTCCGAATTTTTCAGGAAAGCTACAAACGGATCAACAAAGGTTGTTGATCAGGCTGGTCCTTCTCAAGAGTTGAGAAAACCTCGACGCAGTGGGAGGGATGTAAGACAGCCCGACCGCTACATCGGCTTGTCTGAAACTCAAGTCGTCATACCTGATGATGGCATTGAGGATCCATTGACCTTTAAACAGGCAATGAATGACATAGACAAGGACCAGTGGCTTAAAGCCATGGATCTCGAAATGGAGTCTATGTACTTCAATTCGGTCTGGGATCTTGTAGACCAACCAGATAGTGAAAGACCTATCGGTTGCAAGTGGATCTACAAGAGAAAACGAGACCAAGCCGGTAAGGTGCAAACCTTTAAGGCTCGACTTGTGGCAAAAGGTTATTCCCAAAGAGAAGGGGTGGACTATGAAGAAACCTTTTCTCCTGTTGCCATGTTAAAGTCGATTAGAATACTCTTATCCATTGCTACATTTTATGATTATGAAATCTGGCAAATGGATGTCAAGACTGCCTTTCTGAATGGTAATCTTGAGGAGAGTATCTATATGGCTCAACCAGAGGGATTCATACTTCAGGGTCAAGAGCAAAAGGTTTGCAAGCTTAATCGATCCATTTATGGGTTGAAGCAAGCATCTAGATCCTGGAATATAAGGTTTGATACGGCGATCAAATCTTATGGCTTTGAACAAAATATTGACGAACCTTGTGTTTACAAGAAAGTAGTCAATATTGTTGTAGCTTTCTTAGTCTTGTACGTAGACGATATACTACTCATTGGGAATGATGTAGTGTTCCTAACTGACGTTAAAAATTGGCTAGCGACCCAATTCCAAATGAAAGATTTGGGAGAGGCTCAGTTTGTTCTAGGGATTCAGATCATAAGGGATCGTAAGAACAAAGTGCTAGCGCTGTCTCAAGCATCTTATATTGACAAGGTGTTGTCAAGATATTCGATGCAGAATTCCAAGAAAGGTTCGCTGCCTTTTAGGCATGGAATTCACTTGTCTAAGGAACAGTCTCCTAAGACACCTCAAGAGGTTGAGGATATGAGACGAATTCCCTATGCATCTGCAGTTGGTAGTCTCATGTACGCTATGTTGTGTACACGACCCGACATCTGCTATGCAGTAGGAATTGTCAGTAGGTTCCAGTCCAATCCAGGATATGATCACTGGACAGCCGTTAAACATGTCCTCAAGTATCTTAGGAGAACGAGAGACTATGTGCTTGTGTATGGCGCGAAGGATTTGATCCTTGCAGGATACACTGACTCTGATTTTCAGACTGATATAGATTCTAGGAAATCTACATCAGGATCAGTGTTCACTCTTAACGGAGGAGCAATAGTATGGAGGAGTATAAAGCAAGGTTGTATTGCTGACTCCACCATGGAAGCTGAGTATGTCGCAGCTTGCGAAGCAGCGAAGGAAGCTGTATGGCTTAGAAAGTTCTTGACAGATTTGGAAGTTGTTCCAAATATGAACTTGCCAATCACCCTTTATTGTGATAACAGCGGTGCAGTGGCAAATTCTAAAGAACCTAGAAGCCATAAGCGTGGAAAGCATATTGAGCGGAAATATCATCTCATCAGGGAGATAGTGCAACGAGGAGATGTGATCGTCACACAGGTAGCCTCGGAGCACAACATTGCTGATCCATTTACTAAGTCTCTCACGGCTAAAGTGTTTGAGAGACACCTAGAAAGTCTAGGGCTGCGAGCTGCTCAGTAGGACAGTGGGAGAAACTTTAGATATTTGATATTCTAGTTCTCTCGACCAGCATATACTCCACTGACGTTTTAGTCCAAGTGGGAGTTTGTTGGGTTTTATGTCCTAAAACTCGTAGTTTGTAATCTGTTTGAATGTATGTAAATATTATATTTCAATAAAGTTGTTATTGAATTTTAGTGAATTGTGTTTGTATTAACCTATACCAATAACTAACACCCATGGCAGTAGTGTGAGTACTTGAACTTCATGTGTGACATGAATGTGAATCAAGTTCAAGTAGACAGCCAAAATGGTCTATAGTATAGGGATAAGGCTGGGTACCTTATCCTGGGGACACTATTGGACGCGGCTCACTTTGTATAGTACAAAACGATGTGATTCGAATCGTTTCATGTAGAGACATGTGAGTGAGGGCGTCCTGTGCAATGAGTTTGCACAAGACCGAACCAAGAAATAAAATCGCTCTTTCTTTATAACACCGTTTACTGAAAAGACCGATTTATTCATGTGATGACTTAGGTAACTCGATCTCAATCCTGAGCTTACTATGAACTCCTGTTTATTCAACCTTATCCTTTGATTTGTACGGGTGAGAGTGGCCAGATCGCCGACTCAATATGCCTACCATCTTGGGGATAAGATTGAATAAGTGGCTGGGGACATAGTTGTAGCAAGATTGGAGTTCACTCCTACCCGCTTTCAGGGTTAGTAGAAAGGTTGTTCCCTTTAGTGCTGACTCCAGGTCTTGAACATTGGGCCCATCCTCTCCTGATCAGGGAGGAATCTGATTTGATGGTTGGACCACAAATCAATTGTTCATTAGAGGTGTCAGTGGTACTTAAGGAACAAGATATAATACAAGGGTTAAACGGTATAAATGACCCGTTGTGATTATGAACGACCTGTGAAGGATCGACTTACTGACGATAGTTATATCAACAGGACACAATATATCTACAGTGAGGAGAGTGCAGCCCTTGGACTTTAGTGGAGTCTCCGGGGGTTAACGAATGTTGGTTAGTTCGGTTAAAAGAGTTTTGACCGGATAATCTCGTATCGTTGGAGCTCATGATCTGTAGGTCCTTACGGTTCTCCTGGCTAGCTCGGATAAAGCCGTGAAACAATAATAAAAGAAAAGAAAAGAATTTGAATCGTTCAAATTCGGGTTTGTGGAAGAAGAATAGACATATTTAAATATGATTTAAATATGGACATATTTAAATATGATTTAAATATGAGATTGGTCTGAAAACATGAATAGGATTCATGTGCAAAAAGTCGGTTTTCGGAAAACCGGGATTAATTATATTATTTAATTAATATTTAATATTGAATTAAATAATATTAATTAATTTATATATATATATATTTTTTATTAATTAAAAAGTTTAATTAATAAAATAATTATTATTATTTTTAATAATAATAATATATATAAATATATATATATATATATATATATATATATATATACATGTGTCTTACATGCAAGATGTAAGACACATGTAATGTTTATATATATACAGAGTATATATAACATTGACTCAGACTAATTAAAAAAAAAAAAAAAAAAAAAAAAAAAAAAAAAAAAAAAAAAAAAAAGAAATAGAAAAAGAAAAGTGCTTAGTGCACTTTGGGTTCGTCAATTTGAATTGTGAATTCAAATAGAAGTTCTCTCTCTCTATCTCTTCTTCTTCCTTCGGCAGCTCTCTGTGAAGAAGAAAAATTGTTTTTCTTCTGTGAGCTTCTTCCCTCTTTTCTTGAATTAAAGGAGTCCCACCACTCCGTTTCTCGGCCTGAGGATAGCGGGACTACCGTGGGTGGTCCACGAAGGTTTCGTGAGAAGGCTCGGTGAGCTCGTGAGGAGCTTCTGGCGGTGAAATTGGAGAAATACGAACTACAAAGGTATGTGTTCTAACTTCTCTTTTCATCGCTTTTGCATGTTTCCATTTGTTTAAATTGATGAAATTAGAGTGTCCATGATCCAAATTCGCTTCCGCTGCGTGCCATGGGCTTCCGCTGCGTGCCATGGGCGCTCCATCACTAAGTCTATTAGTTTTACTTTATATGAAGACTTTTATACGAAGACTTTGCTAGTTAGGTTTTTACTTGTTAAAGTAATTTTCAAAACGTTTGAATTCACACTTTCATATTATTATGAAAAAAAAATCAAAATTTATAGGACAAACTTACTTATTAAATATAGGTACAACTTTTTTTTTTTAATACAATAATATGTTGGTGAGAGGTTGAACCTTCAAAATCTTAAAAAAGATAAATTGAATTTTTATTCAAGGAGATCGAAATATATACTTAGTTTATTAATGACCTATTCGTGTGACTTTTTAGTATTATTACATATAAAAGTCTTAATTCATGAGTCCAAGATTGTAAATTTTTGGCATTTTTATTAGAACAAATAAAAGGTAGACAAATTATATATAAAGTTTAATATTCAAGCATGTCATGGTTCACATGTTTGTGTTATAGAAATTAAGTTAAATTATAGGTAGCCTACATTTTGTTAGGGTTTTGTGTCTATTACAACTATAATTAAGTATATATATATATTATATAAAGGTTATGACTTAAGATTGCGTGTTTAAGGTGGGTGATTAGTGTCTGACAACAAAAAGAATTGGATTTTTTTTTTTTTTTTTTTTTTACAAATGTATTTAATTAATATAGGCATTGAACTAAGTATTTTCATATATGTATTTAATAATAATTTTAAAAATGAGATCATAAATTAACTAATTTTTTCATAAGATTTTTTTAAACTATAAACTAGTTTAATATTATGTTGAATATAAACTATTTTACGTAGTTTATAATATATTACATTAATTAAATATTTATTTATTTATATATATATATATTATAATTTAACATATACTATATTTATTAAATTTTTCATCATTTTAAATATAATTCTGTATTCTAAAATTTTAAATTCGAAATCTAAATACTGAATCTAAAAAAATCTTATTTGGATCACAACATTGAAAAAAATAAATTAAAAACAAAATTTTGATTGGATACCCTAAACTTTTGATTTTATGGCTAATACATTGCGGGTCGGGTCGATTTTGGCCAAATATGCAATTCGGTTCGGTTTATTTTTTTTGTCAAATTTGCACTACAATTCTCTATTGGTCATGAAGTTTGTGTTCAATAACATTCAAGTGCTTTCAAACTCGACATTTTAGTTTTGAGTTTGTGACCATTTATGTCTCCATGTTTTTTTTTTTATTATTATTATTAATAAAATATTATTATTTTTTGAAATTGATATACCTGAATGTTACTAAATTCAAATAAGGGATCCATAGTAATTTTTCCAAAATTTATTTCTTAAGTTTTAGTTCGTTTCACTTTTACCTTCAAACCGAATCGAACCGAACCGTGAACACCCGAAACCAACTCCAATTTTACTTATATTCTCTAAACTCCATTTTAATTTTAGGTGGAAAACATAGATACTTAATTATAAACATAAACTTTCAACACATTTTAAAGAAATCAATCTCTATATAAATCACACTCCAAAACAGAACAAATTAAGAAAGAAAAACCTTCGAAAATGGAGGTCACCGGAGACAGAGTATCCGGCGAAAAACGAAGCCGTTCGATGACAACAATAGCAACCTCCTTCTTCCTTGGCGTCCTCGCCGGACCTTGGTTCATGGTGTTCGCTTCATTCCTAATCATGTCCACCGCCGGAACGCCGTACATGTTCGGCCTCTACTCCGGCGCCATAAAATCCGTCCTCGGCTACGACCAGAGCACTCTGAATCTACTAAGCTTCTTCAAAGACCTAGGCACGAACGTGGGAGTAGTTTCCGGCCTAATCGCGGAGATCACGCCGCCGTGGGTGGTTCTGGCGATCGGAGCGGCGTTGAACTTCGTCGGATACTTCATGATTTGGCTGTCGGTGACGGAGAAAGTGGCGGCGCCGGGGGTGTGGTTGATGTGCGTTTACAGTTGTTTGGGGGCGAATTCGACGGCGTTTGCGAACACCGGCGCGTTGGTGACCTGCGTGAAGAATTACCCGGAGAGAAGAGGAGTGGTTTTGGGGATTTTGAAAGGATATATCGGATTGAGCGGTGCAATTTTGACGCAGATTTATCATGCGATCTACGGCGATGATTCGAAATCGTTGATTCTTCTAATTGCTTGGCTTCCGGCGGTTATTTCAGTCGCGTTCTTGAGAACTATTCGGATTTTGAAGGTCGATCACCAACCTAATGAACTCAGGGTTTTTTACAGGTACTCATCATTTCCCTCCTTAATTTTATTGATTTTTAATAGCGGAAAAGCAAAACTTAATTTTAAGTATTCAAACCAGACTAATTATTGTCGAGATCAAACCACTTGAGTTAGCGCATCACCTAAATAGCTGATAGTGAGGTTGATGGATCATGCACTTGTGCAAACGGGGTAAGAATTGTGCAAAAAACCATGCATCGGGACATGAATTTAAATGTCATCTAAAATTTTAAATAAAGGTTTGTAATCCAACGGTTAGGATAATTGTCTTCCAAACATGTCAAACCGAGTATAATTTTGGCATAATGTTGTGCCCTTAAATAAGAAGTCGTAGGTTCAATTTCAACATTAATTAAAATATCGTTGCAAAAAAAATAACTCAATTGTCGTAAAATATTTATCATCTATTAAAATTTAATTCTCATAAAACATTTATTTTTTATTAAAATTTCAAAAGTTTAAATCTCTTACCCCACACATGCTTCAATTTGTAAAATAAAATAAAATAAAATAAAAATTAATAAGAAAAATTAGAGGTAAAACTTTAAAATTGTCAACGTTTTTATGTAATTTTGTTAATATATAACAAATTGAGAGGGAGCAATTCTTTGCTCCACCTTATTTGATCGTGCCATGACCATTTGGATTGTGTTCGATTTCATAGTATTTTCAAATGTTAAAAATACAAACAAAGATTTAAAAACAATTTTAAGACAAAATATATATATATATATATATATATATATATATTCATAGTATTTTTAAATGTTAAAAATACAAACGAAAGTTTAAAAACAATTTTAAGAGAAACTATATACATATGAATTCAACAATAAAAGGAGTGGAGATATTTCAATCTCATGGTCAGACATACTTTGATTGAAATTACAACTTTTTAGTCAAATTAAGTACTAGAGTAACTGTCAATAAGAACATAGCTCAACAATAAGAGTATAGCTCAACAACATGATGTATTGCTTAATGACCATGAAGTCCTAGGTTCGTACTAGAGTAACTAGTTAATTTATATATTAAAGTGAGTGTAGTTAACCGATAATTGATATGTATGTTATACTAAGAAAAATAGTTGATCTTAAAAAACCAACCTTGTTTGATATCTGTTTTCTATTTTTATTTTTTGAAAACATAAAACTTCAAGTAGTTGAATAATTACTATTTATTTTATATTTTTTTAAAAAATAATGTTAATTTATTAGAATGTAAAAATTGAAACGTTTATCAAAATTTAATTAAGGTCTAACTATTTGATGAAATTAAAAATTTAAGATAAAAATGATTTTTCCTAAAATAAAAAAAAAATAAAAAAATTATCGATAGTTTAATATATTAGACAATTTTTAGTTGACGTTTATTAACCCTAAAGTCAAGAAAATAAAATAGGGTGGATAGTTATATTAAAAAATAAAATTATAATATATAATATTAGTACTATTTATATACTATAAAAAAAATATTAATAATATCTTTCTTTTTTTTAAAACAATATACTAATAATATTAATAACAAATTTTCATTATAAAAAGTATTAATAACAATTTGATTTTAATTCTAATAAATAAATAAATAAATATTGGAAGATAATTTCAATAATGATATTTTGACAATTTAAGTATAATTGAGAGAGAAAAGAAGAAAAAAAAAAAAAAAAAAAAAACTGAATTTTTAAAATAAAAACCTGGTTTTTAAAATTTGTTACTTAATGTAAAAACGTTTTCAAAAAACTTAAAAATAAAAAATTCAATAATTGGAACTATTTTAAAAAATTTAAAAACCAAAAATAAAAAACGTTTCCCTTTCCTGAAAAGGTTAACTAACTAAAAATTCATGCGTTTGATTAACAGATTCTTGTACATTTCTCTTGGCCTTGCCGGGTTTCTAATGGTGATGATAATCCTTCAACAAAAATTCAAATTCTCCCACACAGAGTACAGTGGCAGCACCGCCATGGTCGTCTTCCTCCTCTTCTTTCCCCTGTTCATCGTCATCGCAGAAGACTACAAAATTTGGCACAAAAAACTATCACAACTCCAAAATCCTCCTCCACTCACCATCCTCACCCAAAAACCACCGCCACTGAGGCTTCCGGCAGATCTCGATAACTCCGCACCTCACCGGAAAACCACCTCGTCGCGGTCCTGCTGGAGAACCGCCTTGAAACCGCCGCAGAGAGGCGAGGATTTCACGATTCTACAAGCTCTCTTCAGCGCCGACATGCTCCTCTTGTTCCTCTCCACCGCGTGCGGCGTCGGCGGCACTCTCACCGCCATCGACAACCTCGGCCAAATCGGCGCCTCTCTCCGCTACCCTAAACAGAGCATTAGCACATTTGTATCACTAGTGAGCATTTGGAATTACCTAGGGCGCGTAGTTTCGGGTTTCGCCTCTGAAATTGTCCTCACCAAATACAAATTCCCTCGAACCCTAATTCTCACCCTAACCCTCCTCCTCTCCTGCGTCGGCCACCTCCTCATCGCCTTCAATCCCGTCGGCGGCCTCTACTTTGCCACAATCGTAATCGGATTCAGCTACGGTGCTCAATGGCCGATTCTATTCGCCATAATTTCTGAGATCTTCGGCCTCAAATACTACTCGACGCTCTACAATTTCGGATCCATTGCCAGTCCGATCGGGTTGTATTTCCTTAATGTTCGGGTCGCCGGACATTTGTACGACAAGGAGGCCGACCGACAGCTGGCGGCGGCCGGAAGGAAGAGGATGGCCGGAGAAGCGTTGGACTGCGACGGTGTAGATTGCTTCAAACTTTCGTTCATTATAATCACCGGAGTTACTTTGATTGGAGCTCTGTTTTCGTTCGTTTTGGTGATTAGAACCAGAGGGTTTTATAAGACCGATATTTACTGGAAGTTTAGAGATGATGAAGAAGAAGAAGTTAGGGTTTGTGAATTGGTTGCTGGAAACGACGTCGTTTCGAAGGATGAGAAAAATGAGGAGAGGAAATAAGTAAAAGTGGCTTAATTTTGGTTTGTTCTGATTTATGTTGTTTACTGTTTAATCCTTTCATCTTTGTGTAATGTAAATTTTATTTTGCAATGGTGAAAGTAATTTAGGCAGGTATTATATAGTGTAGGATTTAATGAAGGGATCGGAAAGCTATTATATTCTTCTCATGATCGAGAAAATTAAACGTTTTTAACGTCAATGACATGTCGGTATTCTCTGATTCTGTCACATCATCGAAATGAGAACAAAATGACTCACTCGCTTGCCCTTCATGACTTGCACGACGCACCACTTAAATGTTTGTGGTTTGAAGAACTCCTAGATCGGGTGCATCACGCTTTCAAACATGATCGCAATAATGGCGAGGGAAGATTGCATAATTCTCCCTAATTGTTCTAATATTACTTCAAAAGAAAAAACTATACATGATTGATGGCATTGACAATCTTAATTATATCTTTAAATTTTGATGCTTGTTTTATTTTAGTCTCTCAACTTAAAAAAAAAAAAAAAAAAAATCACCGTGCTCAGTATAATATATTTTGATCTAAATTTAAATGTATAGATTACTTGGCTTCAAAGTTATGTGGTCTTAATGATTTACTTCTCATGTTAACACATACTTAAAAGCAATGCTATTAATCTGTTAAAATTAAAATAAAATTAAGTAATAATTATTATTATTTTATCATGGTTATTCTTTATAGTTTATAAACTAAAATAGACTTTCAAAAGTTTGGAAACCAAAATAGAAAAAACATAAAGTTTAAGGACCAAAATTCATGAATCAAAACGAGATTTAAAAAAACCATTTTGATAATTATTTAACGGGAGTGGTAGATTGCTAACACCTTCTCTCCACTTAACCGACCCTCGAACTTAATTTATATTTTCGTAGATCAGTTTTTGTTTAAGGTGATAAATCACACAAAATATAGTTGACGGTGACTCCAAACTATTTTATTTTTAAATAAAACCCTTAAAAGAGAACGTTGGCTGTTCCGCGTCGCGATAAGGTTGCGACAATTATAATATGGAAGAGTTTGGAGTATAGGAACAAAACTTTTTACACCGAGGAAAGACCAAACTCTCAAACTTTATTGATTGTAATAGGCAATTGCATGAGAGATATGACATAAAAAAAAGTGTCATTCCGGCGAGCTTATGCATATGGCAATGCCTGTTGTGGTGTCTGTTGCGGATCATCGATGAAGTTGTCCTTTTCGTGACCATTGGAAATTGAACGCGTCATGTGATGTCTCCCAGAAGCGATGAGAAATTGTGTGGATCATTCGTGACTGGACGAGAGCGATCATATCGATCGAGTGCCGATCTTCTAAGGAAGCATGATCGATCAGTGTTCTCGGGGCACAAGCAATTGGTGCGGCCATTGAGTCCATTGTTTTGCTTTGTCCTAACTATATTCATGGTGTTAGAGTATTTAGTATTATGTTATTTATTTTATATTATTTCATATATGTACAAGTTCGTTGCGTCTTTTAGCCTTCGTGTATTACGACCACTATTTAATGTTTGTTCTACCCTTAATTTGTTAAGTCTTATTATGTACTTAATTTAACTCGCTTGAATTTCATTCCTTCATTTTTTTTTTCTCTCCATCTTTTTAAAAAAAAAAAAAATCACTCAAAATTCTCAAAAATTTTAATGTCCCAATTTCATTTTTTTTTTCTTCTTTGAATTTTCTCCTTATCTTAATATCTTTCTTTTCTCAATATTCCAATTTCTCTCCCAAATTTTACCTTATTCACTTCTAAAATCTCCAAAATTTATATTCCTCTAATTTGTCTCTCCTATTAAATTAATTTATTTTCAATACCAAAATTTCCCACTCATCTTAAATTCTTTCTATTCCCAACTCTCCAATTCTCTCTCAATTTTTACATTCTTCATTTTCAAAATCTCCCAATTTTCACTATGCAACATATCTCTACCATCTTTTTAATATTTCCTCATTCCGCTATGTTTTAATCTCTTTTCACAATTTTTTTATTTTTTTATTTGTCTTTTATCTCCAACGCATTTCAAGTTTCGTGTGGTACAAGAGTCGCGTTCGGTTGCAAGATATTAAAGTATTTAATATTGTGTTATTTATTTTATATTATTTCATATATATACAAAGTTCGTTGGGTCTTTTAGCCTTTGTATTTCGACTACTATTTAATATTTGTTCTAGCATTAGTTTGTTAAGATTGATGCATAATTCTATACAATCTTCATAATATTCTCCCTTCTATATATTATCTATTTCATGGAAAGTTTGATTGAATTAATGTGATCAAGCTCGTCAAAAGTGAAGAGGAAGACTTTTATGAAGTGAGTCTCTTTGTTGTTGAAATGGATTGGCAAGTTGTTCCTAGAGCAACACTTTCTTTCAATCTAAAAAAAAATTGAATATTAAAAAAACAGAAGGAAAAAAAACTGTTTAGTAGTGATATTATTTTCAAGTATGCATTGATTTAATATTTTTTTAATCACAATTTAAGAGGCTAGAATTTAGAATTTTTATTCAAATATTGTTTAATATATTATATAAATTAAAATATTTTTTATTAATTTCATATTATCTTAGATTTTTTTTTTTTTTTAAACGGAGATTGAATCCATGACCGCTTAGTAAAGAAACAACTTTATGTCAATTGAGATAGGTTCGGTTTGACTATCTTAGATTTATTTTTTGTTTACCAAATATTTTTTAATAACAATTTAAAAAAGATGAGTATTCGAAATATATATTATTATATTCATATTATTGGCCCAAGATTTTGGACTTCCCATTCTTCGTGCGTACTCCGCCACAGGTTGTCGTCGCCGGAGTTGGTGGGTACCTGCACAACAAAAGATGGAGAAAACTTGCATCGGTGTGGGACTAGGCCCACAAGGCTCTGATGCTTAAGTTAGAGAGTTCTGAGCAAAAGTTTGAGCGGTAGTGTGTAGAGTTTGCATAGAGTTACGCTGTTTTTTTTTTTACATTCTTTTCCCATCCTTGAACAGGAGGAGTATTTATAGGTGGTGCGAAGGGAGAGTTCCCGAGACAGTTCTGCTCGCCCGCCATCACGAAAGCTCCCAAACCAGGGTGAAGAGACGCGGACCAATCGGGGTCCGTCCGTACTCCTTGTCATGATGATGATAACCGTTGTCCCCCAGTTCTCGAAGGACTTTGGGGCACTGTCGTACCGCAGTCCCGTCGGGTGAGTCAGGTACGTCCTGTCAAACACCCTTCACGTTGATCGAGAGGCAGTCTGACAACAACAGATCCTTGGGTGAGCGGTTAAGTCCGGACCCTCGGAGTCCTGGGTCGGCCCAGAGTTACCGATTCCTCTGGTGCTGGTGTCGTGACCTCGACTTCCTGGAGAAGCGGATCATAACGTCAGTGGCGGACCTCATGCTGCCATAGCCCGTAGCACATATAAATGGAAGTTATTTTGTAAGATCAAATATTTGTTATTTTATTTCTATTAATTGATTAGTTTTTTAATAACAATTACGAGATATTGATTTTTCCTATATATATGTTATATTTCCATACACGAAAATTCAAACCTTCCTCCCCGTAGGCCACAACCACAACACGACAACGTTATATTTAAAATATATAAACAAACAATCGTTTACCGCCATAGCTTTCTTCACTCTGTTAATACCAGAGCCAAAGGCGAGCTCTCAAATCAATTTCCATGGCTTTCTGCAACTATTTTTTTGTTATCGAATGGTGGTTTACGCTATTTCTCAGGCCTTTTCCCCTGTAGCCTCATCGATTTTCTGATGTTTTGCAGAACCATTTCCGTCTTCTTCAGAGCTAGAGAGGAATGGCTCGGAACGAAGAGTACAAAGTATACGTCGGAGGCTTATCGTGGTGCACAATGCATTCAGAACTCGAAGACGTCTTCAGCCGTTCCGGCGAAATTCTCAATACTCAAGTAATTAACATCCATCTTTTCCCCCTTTTTTCGCGCCTTTTGCGTCTGTGCTTATCATGAACTCGATTGATTTTTTAGTTTTCCGCATTCTCAATGCAATGCAACGATTTTCGTTTACTTTGGTTTAGGGTTTAGGGTTTAGGCTTTGGTGGCGTATTGAAAACCTAGAAGAATGTTTCCCCCCCTTTTCATTCCTTACGCCAAGCTGCAGCTTTATTTCCTACAAGATCGATTAATCCTGATTAGGGTTTATTTTATCTCTGCACAATTTTTTTGTTAGGTGTTCCATCCTCAGATAAATTTGGTTTGTTTGCATAAGTGTTACTGGTTGTGTTTCTGCAGATCATTACAGATCGATTTTCAGGTGGTTCTCGTGGATATGGATTTATTACCTTTGCAAATCGTCGAGGGATGGATAATGCAATTAGGGAAATGAATGGGCATGAACTTGAACGGTCTAAGACTGTTATCTCAGTGAGAGAGGCTAATTCAAGAATGAAGGGAGAACGCTTAGAACCAGGCTCTAGCAGAGGCTATTTATCTGGTGGTCGGGTTAAATTTATGAGAGGATCTAGATCCATGATGCATGATAGATGCTATGAGTGTGGATGCTTGGGGCATTGGGCACGTGATTGTCCTTTAGCTGGTAGGCGTAGACCCACATCTTCATCTCATTCTTGGTTTGAAAGGGATGACAGTGAGGATTCTTTCTGGGAAGACCGTGATCGATATGTTGATGAGCCATATGTTGGAGGACGACATAGAGTTGATGATCATTTTGATAGTGAACGTGACAAGGATGGATGCTCTGACTACCATCATAGCGACAGGTATACTAACCTGTATTATTTGTGTTCTAAATCAATGATTGTTTGATTGTGGCTAATAAATCAAGTGTTTTCTTGCTTTAAAGGTGGTGTCCCCCCTTTATTTTATATGGTTTGACTGGTTTATATTGCATAAGTTTGGTTGATATCTCCCCTCCTTGAATTTCTTCACAAATATGGAAAAGATGGTATGTGAGGGAAAATTTGAGTTTTAGTCATGAAGGAGAAACAACTTCCATCTTTCAAAGATGATATGTCTGTAGTTATTTGCCAGAAATTGTTTCACTTAGGTTTGATATGACCCTTATTAGTTTTACCGTTTACGATATAAGAATTTTAAGGAAGCAACAAGAGTTGTATCAAACTCATTAGTTGATCTTGTTTGTTGTTCGGAATTATTTCATTAACTACTTTTGATTTGTTTAAATCTGTAGGGTGGCTTTAATAAGAGGAACTTCCAATGCACATAGTTCTTGCTCTCACTTGGTTGACTGTGAGGTTGGAAATGTGACTGTGAGTATGAATAAACATTGTGAGAATTCATATTCCCTCGAGGATCGCAAACAAAAAAATCTGTCATTCCAGGATGAAGAGGGAGCGAGGGATAGTAAAGCTTGTTTATCAGCTATAAACTTCTCTCAGGAGAATTCTAGGACAATGCTTGCAACTATGGTTTTATTGGACGAGTTATCATTTAAGCGGGTGGAGAGTGAAAAATTCCAGAAATTTTGTCAATCATTACAGCCTAAGTTTGTCATTCCTTCACGAGTTACAATAATAAAAGATTGGTTTCAAATATATTTGAGCAAGAGAAAGCGTCTGGAAAAGGTCCTCACACAGAATTGCCAAAGAGTTTGTTTGACTATTGATACGTGGACGTCTGTTCACGAAGAAAATTATATGGTTTTAACTGCTCATTTTGTTGACAATGATTGGGATTTGCATGAAAGGATTTTGAACTTTTGTCAAATATCTAATTGTGAAGGAAGGACAATTGGTAGAACAGCAGAGAAGTGTTTGCTTGAATGGGGTATCAATAGAGTGTTCACTATAACTGTTGGAAGAGCTAGTTTCAACGATGCTGTAACAAGTTATTTGAGCAAAAAGTTCATAGCACAGGATTCTGTAGTGTTAAATGGGGAGTTCTTATACGTTAGGTCGAGTTCCCATATATTCAGGCTGTTTATCAATGACGCTTGGAAACACTTGTACAAGTCTATGCTCCAAATCCGAAATTTTGTGAAGAATATTACATCTTCTCCCGCAAGGTTGCAAACTTTTAGAGACTTGGATAAGGAGAACATTCTCCCAACAGAGGACCTTTTCAATCTGGATGCACAAGCAACATGGAATTCCACAGTTGTGTTGGTAGAAGTTGCGAAGTTCCAATATATATTTGAGAGGATAAAAGATCAAGACCCGAGCTTCTTTTCGGAAGTTATACCTTCACTGGAGAATTGGGTAAATATTTGTGCATTTGTCAAATTTTTTATGGCTTTTATTGAGGCTGCTGTAAAATTTTCTGGATGTGCTACTCCAAATGAATATTTCCATAAGCTTTGCTTGATACAAGTTTTGATTCGAGAATATTCTCGATATCAAAATGATAACCCGTATTTGAGAAAGATGATACAAAGCTTAAAAGCTAAGTTTAACAAGTATTGGGGTGCCTCTAAACAAACAAACTTCCTGCTATATGTGGCTGTGGTTCTTGATCCGAGGTATAAGTTGATGTTTTTGAAGGATCGGTTTCGGGAATTTTGGGGGGATGATGTTGCTGATAAGATGACTACGAAGGTGAAAAGAACTTTACGAAAAATGTGTGATGAATACTTCTTCAACATGACAATAGAAGAACTGAATACTAGCATTAGTGCACATATTGGTTCTTCTCAAGCATCAATGGGTGAGAAATTTAATAAGTTTCTTGATAAAGAAGCACCAAATGTATTTAAGATCGAGGTAGATAATTATTTGCATGAAAGTTGTCATCCAAGAGACGATAAGGATTTTGATGTTTTGAAGTGGTGGAAGTTGAACTCTTCTCGATTTTTAATCCTCGGTCAAATAGCCAAGGACATCTTTGCTATTCCTCTCACCACAGCTGCATTTCAGTCCACTTTTAAAGCTGAAGCTCGTGTACTTGATCGTTTTCGGCCCTCATTTCCTCCCAAGATATTGGAAACCATAATTTGTGCTCAAAATTGGCTACAATCTAAACCTCTCATGGTTGATGCAGGTGATGAAACAAAGGATATTGATAAATTAGATCAAGGTAATACATTGATATCTTTTTTCTATTACGGTACTAAATATATTTAATAGTAATTAACAGTTCCTTTTTCCTTTCCAGAATTTTCCAAAATTGCCATGGAGATGAACTTAGACTCCATTGCAGATTGAGAACTTCAAGGTGAGTGTAAATTTGATTAATGTGGTGGTGTTAATTTTATGGTGATGAACCTGAAAAATATTTTAGTCTTTTTATGTTATTTTTAGACGGTTGATTTGGATTAGATATTTTTATTTTACATTGTCGGACACCATGTATCATATGTTGTATATTTTAACCATCAAGAGTTGGCCTAGTGATCATGAAAGGCTTTGAGGCTATTAAAACTCTCCTAGAGGGAATGAGTTCAATTGGTGGCCACCTACCTAGTAATTAATTTACTACGGGTTTCCTTGACAGCCAAATATTGTAGGGTCAGACGATCTGTTCCGTGAGATTAGTCGAGGTGCGCGTAAGTTGGCCCAGGGATATAAAATATTATATATATATATATATGTGTATATTTTCATTTTGGATTAGTTTGTTATCTAAAAATTTCTACAAACTAGTTAAGGCATATGTCGACCAAGAGGTCAAAGGCTCGAATCACCCTAAGTTTGTAGTGTTGTTTCCTATCCCTTTCATATAATAATAGTCCACTTGTTAGATGTCGAAGAATATTAAGAACATGTATGGAAATTTGTCTTTTGGGTTTTAGTGGTATTTTAACGTATTTGGACATATTAAGAGTAAAATTGAACTAGTTAAGTAACTAGATCACCATACTTTCTCAAGGTTGAAAATTGATTGTATACATTTATTGAAATGCAATCAAGTCCACATTAACTAATATGTGAAAACTTTCAATTTTGTGTCTTATCTAGCTAATATGGACTTTAATCATTGGTATATAAGTGAAGGACAATATCTTTATTGGTAAGGCCTTTTGGGTTATTCCAAAAGCAAAATTATGATAGTTTGTGCCCAAAGTAGTGAATATCATAGCAAAATTATGATAGTTTGTGCCCAAAGTAGTGAATATCATACCATATCATTGTGGAGACGAGATATATGGGTTCCGTTCTCCGTAACAATGTTTTTATCGACATTGTTTTTTCCTACATGTTAATTAAATGATTTTTTGTTGTAATATACAACCGTCGTCTTTTCATAGCCAACAACTGTGAATCAACAGAAATAATATATATATATAAATAATATTATTATTGGACAAGGCCCTGAATTGTTTATCCTCTCTCAGATTTTCAGCAGTAGGTTGTGCAGGTGGTTTTGTGCAGGTGGTTTTGTGTTAAAGCAAGAGGCTAATGATAAAGCTTTTGGTCCAATCTTCTCAATGAAAATGGAGGAAGAAGTTTCAGTTTCAGAGATGGGCCAGGTTTTTGACTGTCCTTATTAGGGGAGGGCAACTCCATCTTCCTTTGAACACTGGTACTAGATGAGTAATGTATTTTCTTAAAATTGTAAAAAATTCCATAAATTTTCATTTTGTAGTGAAATGGGTTAGACCTTTATCAAAGTCCCATATCTGTCCATCTCTATTTACTATGTTTTTTTTGGATCTTCATAAGTTTTAGTTCTACTGTTTTGTAAAATACTTTTTTTTAAGAATAGTCTCAATCAAATGTTTTTAAAACAAATAATTGAGTTCTTATATGTGACTTGTTAATCATAAAGGTTGACTTAGTGGTTATGAAAGACATTGGAACTATTAAAGCCTTTCTAGTGGGAATGAGTTAAATCTTATTTTTTTACGGGTTTTCTTGACAATTAAAGGGTGCCTGCCCTATATATATATATATATATATATATATATATATATATATATATATATATATATATGGGTGTGTGTGAGAGTATTAGACATCATGAGGTTCCATCTAAAACCAATTGGTGATAGGAGGAGTAGGACATGTATGTTATATTGTGAGTGAGGTCCCTTCATCTTTCTAATGTGAGATCCTCAGGACCGAATACCCGTTTGGCGTGACAAAGAGTTTATATTTTATATTTGACTAAGTGTTTTATTTTATTTTTAGTTCAACCTTAACATATCTCAATTAGTTAAGACACGTGCTTTCGACTCGAAGGTAAGAGGTTTGGATCTTCCTACCCCACTTGTTGTTTGAAAGGATGAAGTACGATCTAAGGAAATACTTCATGAGGTATCACTAGGCCATATAGACCAAATTGAAACATTTAAATTTATTAGGAGCAAATTGAAATTATGTCAAAATCACAAGGACTAAATTGAAACTCTTAAAACTATAAAGATCAAATTGAAACTTTATTTAAATGTTACATTTTTTACATTCGGTTCAATTTGTACTAACTCACCTACTAATTCAACGACAATTTTTTAACCCAAAATTAAGTTAATTTTGATCACGGATCACTCATAAAACTCGCAATGAAATAAATATGTTAAGGCTCATAACAAAAGTTTTAAACCAAACCCGACATAGTTCAATTGACATAAAGTTGTGTCATTGATGAAGATGTCAATAGTTCAATTCCTCTAATTTTTTAACAAAAAAAATCAATTTATATCCTTAAATTATTTTATCAATTTAAACTCGAACTTTTATAGGAATATCAGTTTACTTTTGTTTTTAGAAAACTTTTAGTTTTGATATATATATGGAGACTTATAATTTATCAATTAAACTCTTAAATTTTCATACAATTATGAAAGTTTAGGAGTTTAATGTTTAAAATTCGATGTCTAGTCAAATCGAGCCTAGCTCAATTGACATAAGGTTGTGCCCGTGATTGAGAGGTCAGGAATTCAATCAAAAAAAAAAAAAAAATCGATGTCTACAGGTTTAATTATTTAATTATTTTTTTTACAGCAAAAATGGATGGAAATTGTCAAATTCACGGATGAAAATGGAAAGTTTTCTAAATAAGTTAAAATAATACCGAAAATATAATTCAGAGAAAAAAAGAAAAGAAAAAAAAAAAGAAAAAGAAAAAGAAAAAAGAGCGAAAACGCATCGTAGCGTAGAAAAGAGAGGGAATTCCCCCGAGAGCAGAGGTCGTAGTGGAAGACGACGATTCATTCACTCTTCGAACTCCATTTCTCTCTCAATCTGCATGTCCTTTCTTCTTCTTCTTCACACTTCTTCCCTCCAATTTCAATTCCTCCCCTCTCCGCCGTAGCCATGGCGTCCAAGGGCAAGGGGATTGCCAAAGATACCTCCAATGGTAAACGGAAGCTTAGCGATGACAACAATTCCTCCGCTGCCCGCAAGCGCCGCGACCGGAGCGTTCTCCAGTTCTTCGAGGATTTCGCTCCCGAAGTCGGTGGCGGAAGCGATGATAGTGATTTTCTTGATGGTAGATTCTCTCTCCTTTTCCCCTTTTTCACTTATTGTCGTTGTTTTCGTCGCGTTTGGGGGTTTGGAGTACTGTTTGGAGCTCGTTGTTTTTTTTTTTTTTTTGTTCTACATTGTGTTTGGTTTTGATTTGAGAACTGTCGAGTGGAAGTAATTGGTGAAAATGGTCGTGTTTTAGGTTTGTTTGTTCCTCCTAGTGATCCGTTTAAAACCCTTTTGCTCCTTTGAAAATGCTTGTTGCACTACAAATTTCACTCGAACGCGTTGAGTGGAGAGACGTTTGTCTCATACTTAGGTTGATGATAATTTTGAAATGTTTGCTGAACATGTGGAGAGGCTCTCGCATCCGCTGCTTCTAGCGAGATGGATCGAAGTAGCTGGAGTGTATCCGCTGCGGCTCTCTGGTTTTGGTTTTAGATGTCCTAAATTTGTTAATCGATGAATAGACTGATTTTGGAACTCAAAGTTGGCAATGGCCGTTGTTTTTTCTTCCAAATCCCTCTTTGTGTTATAATCACCGTCTAGTATCTTAGTATTACAAGATTTTGGTTTGGTTCTTGGCGATGAGGAGATTTAAATTTTTGTCTTCAAATTTGTGGTTTACTGTGCAGTTTTTACGTTCTAAGAATGGTGTTACTTTTTGGCTAAAAATTGCATTTTACTCTACTATTTTTTATTTTAATAGCTTTCAGTTTTGGTGCAATATTTTTGTGAGACAAATTACTATTATGGAATTTCAAAGGAATGAATGGTATTAATTCAAAATCACCTGCAAATAAGCCTTGAAGCTAAAAGAAAACCCACTGAAAATTATTTGTACAAGCTGAATTAAATGTATTTGGTCAGTCCGGTGAGGTATTGTTTTGGTTTGTTGGTTCGGTTTGGGTTTTCAAAAAACTGGTTTTAACTTTGGTTTTTTCCTTAAATGATGGGTTGGTTTGTCATCATTTTTGGCACCAAAAGGAAAATCAAGCTGAACTGAGTCCCAACCTGCTTTCCATTCTATTATGAGGAATTGAGCTCTCTTGATTCATTGGCTGGATCCCCTTAGTGTCCATTAACAAGTTCATATGGGAATTCTGGGAGATAAATTCTCATTTTCTCTTTTTTGCCGTGGTTAACAAAAAAACAACAATATCTTTCTATCCAAATTGGAGCGTACATGGTTAAGAGAAGGAGCCTCAAGACAGCCTTTTTCTTTTATTTTACTCAACTCTCTTATTTGAAAAATAGACTTCATGGAGGAAGAATTTGAGACAGTAGCGGCGGCTCTTAAGAATGATGATGCAAAAGCTCAAAATAATGCATTCTTCCCAAAAGAAGAGGAAATGAATGAAGACGAATTTGATAGAATGATGGAGGAACTCTACAATCAAGGTCCCGGATCGGGTGCATTTGCAGAAGAAAATTATGAGAACAAAAATTCCACTGGAAGAAACCCTCCTCTGCAATCTGCCAGGGATACTATCTCTCTGTGGAAGGTTAAATGCATGGTACGGTGCTTAATCAATGGAAAAAAAATGTTTCAGCTAAGGATTGCGTAGCCAATCTTCATTTCCATTTTTTCTAACTCCATATATTGATTTTTATGGTCTGGAAATTTTCAATGTAGGTTGGGCGTGAGAGGCAATCAGTTTTTTGTCTTATGCAGAAGTTTGTTGATTTGCACTCATTTGGTACCAAGCTACAGATAAAATCTGCATTTTGTGTGGAGCATGTAAAAGGTTTTATTTACATAGAAGCTCCAAAGCAGTATGATTTAATTGAGGTAACCTCAGATTTTATGATAGTGCTAGTGTAATTTCTATAGTCAGTAGTAAGTATAACATTTGATGGGTAACTGATCCAGGCATGTAAAGGCATAAGTGGAATATATTCTACCCGTGTAGCTTCTGTTCCTGAAAATGATATCTCTCAGTTGCTTACTGTTCGAAGTAGAGTCAGTGAAGTTGCAGTGGGTACGATGGCCCGTGTAAAAAATGGAAAATACAAGGGAGACCTTGCTCAGGTAGAGTGCACATTCTAACTTGTAGACAGACTGGGTTTTAGCATTTTTAAACACCACTTTCCCCTTTGTTTCTGAAAAATAATATTTAGTGATTTCTGTAGATTGTTGCTGTCAACAATGAACGCAAGAGAGCGACAGTGAAGTTGATTCCAAGGATTGATCTCCAAGCCCTGACTGAAAAATTTGTATGAAGTTTTGTCGACCTTTTGAACTCTTACATTGTGAATGGGTGTATTATTATTCTACTTGCTGCAACTATTATATGATACTACAGTACTGGCAACAATTATATTATTCCAGCTTGTCTACCTTTTGAACTCTTACATTGTGAATGGTTTGTTTTTTCCTTGTGCTGATAATTCATCTTCAAGCCTTTTTAGTTTCTTAAGCTTTTACTTTCAGTCAATGAATCTAGTAAAGTGATACAACCTTTCTGAGAAGAAAAAAGTTACAACTGCCGAACAACTTAATTAATCTTTTTATTTTTATTAGTGTAGCGTTGAGCATGCTAAATGTATATCAGGCGTGATGAACTGTAGTTTGAGGTGTGCTAAATGTTGTTTACTGCTTTGTGCTCTTGAGATGCATTGAAATGGGGAGTTTTCATACTTGTTGTTGTTGTTGTTTTTTTTTTTGCAAATGTTCTGGACAAGCTGGAAGTTTTTTTTTTTAAAAAAAAAAAATTGCCTCCGGCCTTTTGTCTTTGGGTAAGGTTGCATGGTTTACCGGTGAATATCATTGACTATACTTCGTATCTGTCATTTTCTTGACTATAATTTGAAATGTTAACCTTTCTGCTTTATGTTTAAAAGTGATTCCGTGGTACTCTGAATTGTCGTTTTCAGGCATAAAGTTGTAAACTCTCTGTTAAGTCTTTGTGTTTGCTGCTCCCTAAAGCACTTTCTCTTACAGGCACATTAAAATTAGGTTAATACTAGGGAAGCATGGACATGATTTCAAACTAAGTATCAGTAATTTGTGAAGTAGATATATGCGCACAAATGATTTTGAATTTGTTGAACGTGTCTTTGGTTTACACCAAGCATATTAGATTGGAATGAAAATTGTATCTGCTTTGGGAGGAATTAAATGCAGTTTAACGACTTTATGTAGTCAATTAAAAACCCTCTCTCGTTTGTCCGCACGAAAGAATTTGGTTATAGATTTTCTGGTGGAAGGGTTCAATTGTAAAATTTGTTAGTGACAGTTTCTGATATAAAAGTCTCTCTCTCTTTCTCTCTAGTTTCTTCTATATATATACTTTGTGCCTTACCTTTAAGTTTAAAAAGAAGGAAGTTACAAATACACACCACCGGGAATAATATATCTTCTCATTATAGGGTGGAGGAGTCGCTGCTAAGAAAACTGCCAATCCTGCACCACGATTGATCAACTCTAGCGAACTTGAGTAATAAGAAATAATTTGTTGCTTTCCCCCACCCCCCTTTATGGGTACATTGACATGGTTTTTTTCCTTCGCCTTTTGCAGTGAATTTCGACCACTCATGCAATTTAGGCGTGACCGTGAAACTGGAAAGCTTTTTGAGTTTCTGGATGGGATGATGCTCAAGGATGGATATCTATTCAAAAAAATATCTTTAGATTCATTAAACTGCTGGGGTGTGATGCCATCTGAAGATGAGCTATTAAAGTTCAAGCCTCCTGAGAGCAACGAAGCTACTGACCTAGAGTGGCTGACTCAACTTTATGGTGAAAAGAAGAAAAAGAAGATCATTAGGACTGAAAAGGGGGGCGGAAAAGGAGAGGGCTCATCAGGGTCTAGTTCCATGAGCAGCTTTGGAGATCATGATCTTGTTTGTTTTGGGTGAGTCCTTCAGTATATTTTCTCAAAAACTGTACTAACAGATTTGTGTCGACTCATAAGTCAATTACTTTGCAATAGTAACCTTTCTGACACTTGCAGCCGGAAAGATTTTGGGATGATATTAGGAACGGGAACGGAAAAAAATGATAGTTACAAGGTATATGTCACTAAAAGTTCCCACTGATTTATTTTTCACCATGGGTGTTACTTGTGTTTGATCTATACTCTATTTCCTCCTACCTTCTTTTCTATTATCTATAGATTTTGAAGGATGGCCCCAATGGATCGGTTGTGGTGAATGTTCAACGGAAAGAGTTGAAAAGTGGACCTTTAGATGCTAAATTTACTGCTGTTGATCATAATGGAAAAATCATCTCTGTTTCAGACAATGTCAAGGTTTTGGAAGGATCGTTTAAGGTTCGTTCTTTTTTTAAACAATTTTTTCTGTGGATGTACCGTATAAAGTAGGATGTCTTACACAATTGCTTTGAACTTACAGGATAAGCAAGGAATTGTTAAGCATGTATACAGACACACGGTGTTTGTATATGATGAGAATGAGGTGGATAACGATGGTTATTTCTGCTGCAAATCTAACATGTGTGAGAAAATCAAGATTTCTTATAAAGCACCTAGTGGAAAGGTTGTGTGAACTTTCTATTTATTTTGTTGATCATTTGTTTAGCTTGTGCCGAATCCAACAATTTTTTTCTCCATTTAGGAGGATGATAAGGGTTTCTCTGGTTTTGAGGATTTCTCAACTTCTCCCAAGTCACCTCTATCACCTAAAAAGCCATGGGCAGAGAAGGAAGGTCGTGAGTGTATGTATCAATATTGCTGATGTGTAGGCGTTTTATCAATATTGCTGATGTGTAGGCGTTTTACCCATATATATTACTGTTGAGAAGACCTTCTTTGGATGCAGGCAACCGTGATGACAGAGGAGATGGAATGTTCTCCATTGGACAAACCTTGAGAATACGTGTTGGTCCTTTAAAGGGATACCTATGTCGTGTTATAGCCGTACGTAAAAAAGATGTTACAGTGAAGCTTGATTCTCAACAGAAGGTTCTTACAGGTCTGTTGGTTGTGATTGTATCTTGGCCCTGTTTAATATTTGTCTGTCAGTACTGATTAGATTGGAGGCTAGGCAATTTTTCCTCTGTTATTTATTTTCTTAAATTGAATTTCCACAGTCAGATCTGATTTTCTTTCGGAGGTACAAAGAAAGAGCTCTGCCGTGCCTCTTAGGTACTTTTAACTAAAAATGTCAATATTTTCTCGAACAGTGTACTATAGATTGTACGCTCTGTCTATCTCTCTCTCACTCATGCAATAAAAATATCATTTTACAGTGAGGATTCTCTGAAGCCATTCGATATACTGGGAAATGAAGGCAGCTCCCAAGGTTTGAATTCGGCTTTGAAATTTTGCAACTTAATTTCTTGTGTGAATGGGTGCATTTGAATGTTTCAGAGGCTATATTAATCTCTTTTCAATGTATTTTTTTAATCATGGGTACCTTTTCAAAAAAAAAAAAAAAAAAAAGTGCAGATTTATTGCCTACGCACACAATCAGTTCTATTTTACCTAAATACAGATTTATTTTCTATGCAAATGAGTTTTTTTTTTTTTTTTTGGTCTCTGCAAGCTTTTTCTCTCTCTCTCTCGGAAATGATTACTAGTTTGACACACTTGTTCTTTTTAAGATTGGATGGGCGGTACGGGGTCATCTGCAGGTGGTGATGGTTGGAATACTGCCGGGCCTTCAGAAAGGTATGTTTCTGGATACCGATGTACATGGATATTCAACTTTTTTTTTTCAATCCTTGATTTAAATTTAAGAAGAAAAAAAACGAAAAAAGCAACTGTGGATAAGCTATTATAACTGTCTTAAATAATCAATTCTGAACTTTGTAGAATGTGATTATCCGCTTTGTTTTAAATGTATTACTGTTGTTCGTAGAAAATATTCTTGATGCTTTTCTGCCTACTTTAAACTATATTGTTTATGCAAATGTACTTCCCTGCAGAAGTCCTTGGCCCAGTTTCCCTGAGTCTGGCACCTCGGTCAGTTTTGCTCTTCCATCTCCTTCTGTTTCTTCTTTGTGCTGTTAATTGTTAATGTTCCAAAAAAAATTCCGTGTATATTCTTTCTTGCCCTTTCTGGTTGCAGAATTGTCCAGGGTCTAGCTCCACGAATCCTTTTGGTTCTGAAAGTCTTGATACTAAAAAAGGTACAATGAATAGGGCATTTTGCTTTAGTAATTAATGCTTTATTATGCATGAATATCAATTTCTAAGAAGCTGGTTCATGTTTTTCTCCATGATAATTGTAGATGTTGAAGATTCTCCTTGGGTTAGCAAGTCGACTCCAGATGCAAGCACTTCCTGGGGTGCTGCAAAATCAACTGTTGATACTGCTAATGGACAGGAAAAGAGTGAGTCGTGGGACAAAGCTACTGTTAAAACTAGTTCAGATGGCAATGCCTCCGGTGCCTGGGGCAAAACAGAAGTACCTAGTGGAGATTCTCCTTGGGTTAGCAAGTCGACTCCCGATGCAAGCACTTCCTGGGGTGCTGCAAAATCAAGTGTTGATACTGCTAATGGACAGGGAAAGAGCGAGTCGTGGGAAAAAGCTACTCTTAAAACTAGTTCAGATGGCAATGCCTCTGGTGCCTGGGGCAAAACAGTAGTACCTACTGGAGATTCTGCAGGCTTTACAGAACATGCCGGGGACAAGTGGGACAAAGGAAAGCATGTATCTTCTGATAATCAGACTGGCAACTGGGGTGATGGAACTTCTGGAAACCCTAAAGATTCTGAATCTGGGGGGTGGAAAAAGAATCCAAGTGCTAGTTTTGGTGATAACAATACTCCAGCAGAAACCTCAGCTGACAAGTGGGGCAGCAAAAATAAATCAAATGGAAGCTGGGGAGATCAGAATGCTTCAACCACCGTCTCTGAGATTCAGCCGTCTGGCAAAGGCAGTATGGGTGGCTGGACCAAACCAGGAGCAGAAAGCAAGGTCAATCCAAGTGGCTGGAATGCATTCAAGTCATCTGATGGGGATTCAGCTACTTGGAAAGATAAACCTGATTCCTCAAGTTTGACAGCTTCCAAAGAAGATCAATGTGGGGGAGGTTGGGATAAGCAGCACAGTTCAAATGATGCGAAAGCCTCCGAGGACAATTCTCCTTGGAATAAGAAATCTGTTGAAAGTGGAAAAGATGGTGAACTTAAGAATCAAGGAAGTGGTTGGAATGTTGGAAAAACATCCAGTGGAGATTCTGCATCTGGATGGGGTCAGACCAGCAAGGAAGCCGGTTCAAGTGACCAAGGTGGTAGCGCGGGTTCTAATTGGAAAAAGAATTCTGATGTCGGGAATGAGGATTCTAATTCGGCCAAGAAAAGCGACTGGAGTTCTGGAAGTGGCAATTCTAACTGGGGCGAAAAAAGCAACTGGAACTCAGGAAATGAAGCTCCGACTGAAGTTTCCAATGATACCTCGGGTGATGGGAGTTGGAAGGGAGAAAGTAGTGATAGAGGAGGCTTTAGAGGTAGAGGTGGTTTCAGAGGAAGGGGTGAAAGGGGTCGGTTTGGTGGTAGAGATGGATCAGACAGAGGAGGATTTGGAGGCAGAGGCCGTGGGAGATGGAACAGTGAAGGTGGTTCAAATGATGGTGACAATAAAGGTTGGAGTAGTGGTGGTGGATGGAGTAGTGGAGGTGGTGGTGACCGGGAGAAATCTGGATCAGATCGAGGTGGATTTGGTGGCAGAGGCCGTGGGAGATGGAACAGTGAAGGTGGTTCAAATGATGGTGACAATAAAGGTTGGAGTAGTGGTGGTGGATGGAGCAGTGGAGGTGGTGGTGACCGGGAGAAATCTGGATCAGATCGAGGTGGATTTGGTGGCAGAGGCCGTGGGAGATGGAACAGTGAAGGTGGTTCAAATGATGGTGACAATAAAGGTTGGAGTAGTGGTGGTGGATGGAGCAGTGGAGGTGGTGGTGACCGGGAGAAATCTGGATCAGATCGAGGTGGATTTGGTGGCAGAGGCCGTGGGAGATGGAACAGTGAAGGTGGTTCAAATGATGGTGACAATAAAGGTTGGAGTAGTGGTGGTGGATGGAGTAGTGGTGGTGGCGGCGGCGACAGGGAGAAATCTGGATCAGATCGAGGTGGATTTGGTGGCAGAGGCCGTGGGAGATGGAACAGTGAAGGTGGTTCAAATGATGGTGACAATAAAGGTTGGAGTAGTGGTGGTGGATGGAGTAGTGGTGGCGGCGGCGGCGACAGGGAGAAATCTGGATCAGATCGAGGTGGATTTGGTGGCAGAGGTCGTGGGAGATGGAACAGTGAAGGTGGTTCAAATGATGGTGACAATAAAGGGTGGAGTAGTGGTGGTGGTGGTGGCAGAGGCCGTGGAAGATGGAACAGCGAAAGTGGTTCAAATGATGGTGACAATAAAGGGTGGAGTAGTGGTGGTGGTGACACGGAGAAATATGGATCTGACCGAGGTGGATTTAGAGGCAGAGGCCGTGGAAGATGGAACCAAGAAGGTAGTTCACAGGATGGTGACAATGGAGGGTGGAGTGGTGGTAGAGGTGGATATGGAGGCAGAGGCCGTGGAAGATGGAATCAAGAAGGCGGTTCAAATGATGGTGGTGACAGTGGAGGGTGGAGTGGTGGTGGTGGTGCAGACGGAGGTGGATTTGGAGGCCGTGGCCGTGGCCGTGGAAGATGGAATCAAGAAGGTGATTCAAATGATGGTGACAATGGAGGAAGTTGGAGTAGTGGTGGCGGTGGCCGATCCAATAGAGGCGGATTTGGAGGCCGGGGCCGTGGAAGGAGGAATCAAGATGGTGGTTCAAATGATGGAGACAATGAGGATAAACCTACGAGCTGGAGCGCAGGTGCAGGTAATAATGGAGGGTGGAGCAGTGGTGGAGGGTCTTGGAACCAAGGAGGTGATGAAAAGAACCAGCAGCAGAGTTGGAAGTCGAGCAATGACAGTGGTGACAAATCTGGTGGTCAGGGATCCGGTTGGAAGGAACCAAGTGGGAATGAGCAAAATAATTGGAAATCATCTGGTTCATCTGGTGTGGATCATAATTCTGGCTGGAATAAACCAACTGCAGGCAAGGAGATTGAAGAGAGCGGTAGTCAGAAGAATAGCTGGAGCCAAGCAGCAAAGACGGATTCTCAAGGTGGAGGCTGGGGGAAGTCGGCATCTGGTTGGAATGGAGGAACTGAGAATCAAACAATAAAGAAGGATGTGAATGCAGGTGGTAAAGAAGATGGAGGTTGGGGGAAGCAGCCTGCTTCTGGTTGGAATGAGCCAAGTGGAAATCAGGCCAACAACTTGAAATCCTCAGAGACTTCTGGTGGTGAGGGTCAAAGTTCCACCATGGACAAGGAAACTGACAATAGCCAGAAGGGCAACTGGAACAAAGAAGCCAATGTAGGTTCCTCCCAAGGAGGAGGAGGAGGAGAAGGGGGTTGGGGGAAGCCTGCATCTAGTAGCGATGCCGCCGCGGGTTGGGGTAAATCCAGTTCTGCAGACGATGGGAAGTCATCGTCTGGTTGGGGTAGCTGATGGATGGTAACATCTCAATTTATGTTTTGTAGACATACCGGTGGGAGCTCGACTGTTAAGACTGTTTCTTGTAAGGACATTTATGAATATGGTACTTGTTAATATCTTTATAACATTTTGAATATCCAGGTTGATGCATGCTCTGGATGTGTTAATCACAAACTATCATTCTGTGTAGTTCTGTATCTTTGAGCATGTTTGATTAACTAGGGGAAGTTATTGGATCCAAGATGATATTTCTGCTTGTTAATGTCTTTCCCCTTGAAAACGATCATTTCTTGATCACATCTTCAAACATGTTATCTTTCCACCTGATGATTCGTTGATGTTTCTTCTTGTCTTATGAATCCTCAATCTTGATGCATTCAGCTTCCTTTTGGATTTTTGAAAAATATCAATGGTGCAGTTGAATGCAGCGGATCGGATTTTCCACTCTTCCCGAGCGTCCCGAGAGGGAGACATCATCCTCATTTTCACATGCTGTGTTGCAGACAAGACAATGCTTTGTTTCAAAAGATTCCATTTTGTCAATGTTCCTACCGACTTACAGACATGCCCTGTTTCTGCAACGTTAATATTTTTACTGGTATGTTGGGGCTTTACCATACATTACACTCTTGGAAAAGTGAAAAGATCAATCTTTTTTTCTTCCTTTTCTGTTTATATATATCTTTTTTTTTTTTTAAATTCTCCAATTACTACAATGACAATGTTGTCAACAATAATAAAGTATCATAGTTGGAGTTCGTGTACAGAACTAAAACAGTAAGCAGGGTTAGAATGATCATGTTAACAACTGAAAGAGATGGTGGTGGTGCACTGTTCACCCCGCCCCCACCGAATATCATCCCGAAGTAGTCACCACCTCCATCGCTGCCACTCGTCCCCGAACTGGAGGAGCTTTCGTCTCCGGGATATGAGTTGCTCTGTTCATTTTCCCTGCACAATTGAAAATCGAACGATGTTTTAAACCCAAGACAATTCCTACTTGTATGATTGGACTCGGAACATACTACGTTATTAATTTACGAAGAAACAGAACATGGTGAAGACAATTAGAGAAACAATCGAGTAATGAAATCTATATATGAGTCAATTTCATATGTTCTCAAGCCTAGCCAGGTCCATAACAAGCTTTTAAAAATATAGTTTGTCCAATAATATATGACCTATTTTAGTCGAAAATGCTAAAAAGTACAAAGAATCAAATCAATCAAAACCATTTAAAACTCTTATGGGCCATCTTTGTAGGATCCAAATTTCTCTAATTTTTAATTTACTTCTAAATATATTTTTAAAAGCTTGTTATGGCTAGGCTACTATATTTAAAAATAAAAATAAAAATAAAAATGATACGAAACAAGAATAATTTATAGATGTTTCTTTTTCTCCTTTGATTTTGAACCACTTGGGAAAATGGAAGAGGAGAGGTTAATTGAAGTTGATAAGTAGGGTCCACCATTTGCAAATAATATAGAGAAAGAAGTGTGGACCCCTCCCTACAAGAAATGGCTGGAAAGCAAAAGCTTAATATTATATATATATATATATATATATATATTTTTTTTTTTTTTTTTTTTTTTTTTGAGAAGTTAATATATATATATATATGAGGAAAAAATAACAGAAAGGACCAAAACTTACTACTACCAAAAAAGAAGGGAACTTTTACCACTGTCATTAATTAATTAATTAATGGAAAAATACCCCACTTGCCCCAACTGCTTATTTTCTCTATACACACACATGCTCTCACTATTTTCCCTTTTACCCTTTTTTATGCTTACAACTTAATTAAAAAGGCAACTCTTTTTTTCTTTTTACTGCCTTAAATCCACTGGACAACTCTACCCTTCTAATTGAGCTAATATTACCAAATAGAGAAGAAAAGGGGGTTGGATGATATTTTGCTCTCTAATTTCTTTTTATATATGTGGGTGTTGGCCATTTTTCATGTTACCTCAAGCTCAACAAACAAAAGATCCTATTCCATTCTCTCTAAATTCAATCAGATTTTGATCTTGAATGGAATGATATTAATGGAAAAGCAATGCAGAATGGACAGGACAGGCAAAAGACAAAAAAAAAACAAGTGAGCTGTTTTTAAGGCTGTAGTGGTCAGGCCCTAGATTCTCATTCCAATTCCAATGTCTCATAGTAGATCACATTTACCATTTCAATTCATCCATAGATTAACATTTCACTCGTGAACAAAACATAGTTTAACGACATGATATTACTTAGTGACTATGTGGTCTTTGGTTCAATTCCCCACCCCAATAAAGAGCATAGTTCAACGACATAATGTATCACATAGTGACCATGTGGTCCTAAGTTTAATCTCCCACCTCAACATGTCGTAAAAAAAAGAAAAATTAGCATTTCACTTGAAACATTTTTTGATGCTTAGTCTAAAGTCTTCTAATCTCCAATGTTTTTGTCCCCAAAAGTCAATTGGACAATTGTCTCCCCACCTTAAACATGAGCCTAAACTAACATAAAATATTTATCTTCGATTAAGAGGTCAGAAATTCAAATTTCTAAGATTACATTCTAGAACTCAATTTTTTTTTCTTTCCCAAAGAGCACCAAATTACTGTCGGAAAAGAAGATAAAAAAGTGCAGATTGAGAAAAGAAGAAGTCGTCAATTCAAGTTAAAAATTCTAATTAGGTAAATCCATGGTGGTATTGCAACCAAATATTGTAAGGTCATGCGGTAGTCTCATAATATTAGTCGGCGTAATATGACTCGAACACTCATGAGAAGACAAAAAAAAAAAAAAAAAAAAAAAAAAAATAATAATAAAAATAAAACTTTTAAAAAGCACAAATAATAGGAAGGGCAATTTGGTAATTTGAGAGACAAAAAGTACCTGGGTCCGCCGAAGACGCCGGCGTTAAGAGTGAGCTGATCGACGAGGGCGGCGGATTTGGGGGCAACACTGGAAGCTTTAACGTACATATTGCTCAGTACGTCGCCGGAGGGCACAAAAAATGCTCCGTTTTCCATAATGTCCCCCTCCGTCCTCCAGTTCCACTCCGACCAATCCCCCGCGTTTGTATCCACGCGCTTCGTCACCTGCCACCAACACGACACCGTTTCATTGCTTCAACTTTTACATCCACGCTCTCCTCACGTGCGTGTGACGTATTTTAATATTTTCAGGATCAAATGTGTCTGTGGCTCAGTGGCTGAGGACTGTCCCGTCAAATCACCGCCCTCATTTTTTTTTTAACTTTCGTCCTCGTACTTTCAGATTTTTCAGTCTTACCCCTTACTTTATTAGAAATTGTTACTTAAGTCTTCGCATTAAAAAAATGGTTGGCTCATGAAATCATTTTTTATTTACCTAATTAAAGTTAATAGTGTATTGAATTAGATGTAATTTAAACATAGTTTAATATGAAACACTATTTATTTTATTTTATTTTATTTTTTTGATAACATGTGGAGTGAGTGATCGAACTTAGGACCTCTCGATCACTAGTCATACATTAGTTAAGTTATGGTCTTGTTGATTGATAAAACACATATCTCAAGCCAACAAGTGCATAGCTGACATAATGTATGAACTATGAATTCAGAAGTTCGAAACATGAAAAAATACAAATCTAAAAAAAAAAAAATGTTACATTATTTAAAGTTGGACGAACTAAACAAAATCAAATTATCTAAATATACTAATAAAACAATAATATACTTAGGAGCTGTTTGGGGTGCTCAATGAGTTATTATTATCGGGAGTTATAATAGTTGTGAATAGTAAATATTATTGAAGTCAGTATAGTTAATTTATTGATTATAAGTCAAACATAGACTAAATTATAATAACTTAGTTCACTCAATTTAAAATCAGTAACCTAAATGGTTCTTAAATATCAATCTTAAGAACCAAAAAAGAGTTGACCTCAACACTTTAAAAAAAAAATGATTTTAATATAACAAAATTGAAATTCGAAAAGTTACAAGTTTACTACTCAACTTGAAAATTTGAGTTCCTAATTTAATTTAAAAAATAATAAAATAAAAGATGGACTAATTTAGGGTTGGTTGCACAAACTCAAAATAATTGTAAAATTTAGCAAAAAAAATAAAACATTTACAAAATTTTGCTAAAAACATTTTACAAATATGACAAAAAATAAGTGACTATGATATATGATTATCACTGACAAAATTCTATAAAAAAAAACTGAGGGATAGAGTTCTATGGATAGAAATTGACCTATCTCCAAATTTTTTTAAAAAGTATTATATTTTTAATTATTTTACTATAATTTGACATCCTTTCAAATTTCATCTAAATTTATAATTTAACATAAAAAGAAATTTTAAAAGATTAAGAAAATGAAATAGAAAATCATTGATAAATGATTGAGCATGTTTACCTTAATCCATCTAGCTTTCCCCTAAAAAAATTGCCTCAGCGGCGCGTCTCAAAAAACGCGCCGGCGAACTAAAATACAGAGTGGAGAAAGAAAGAGAGTTAACGTACCTCCTTTGCATTGGGATTCCCCGGAGCAATATACCGATTCCCTTGGCTGTTGATCGTCGGACCACCGCTGCCGCCAATAGCATACATCTCCCACGATCGGAACTCGTTATTGACGACATGAATGTATCCCCGCCGGCACCGCGGCATCCTCTGAACCAACTTCTCGCCGAACAAATTAAACGCAATCGTCACCTGCATCGCCGAGTCCGGCGAGAAACCATCGTCGTGCCCTAGCAGCATCACCTCATCGTGATGCGAGAAGTAGTTGTTCGAGATCGTGATTCCACTCGATCCCATTATGACGTCGATTAAGCCGTCGGTACAGTACGAGAGTGAGCAATGGTCGATCCATACGTTCCGCGAACTGAAGATCGAGATTCCGTCGCCGTCGGACTTTCCTCTGTATCCGACGTGCGTAGGGCTGGATCGGACATTGGTATGGCCAGTAGGGATACAATGATGAATATTGATGTTGTGGATGATTATATTCGAGATGTATTGGAGAGTGACACAACCGCCGCCGGTGATGTGAACATTCGCGCCTCGGCCGTCTAGGGTTTTGTAACTGTTCATCATGAGTTCGTATTTGAGTTTGATTGTCATATCTGCGGAGAAGACGATCCAGAGAGGTGCGTCTTGAACCACGGCGTAGCGGAGAGTTCCAGGGCGAGGGTTCACAGGGTCGGAATCGGAGGAATCTGTGACTACGTAGATCTGACCTCCTTTCCCTCCCATGGCATCTCGGCCGAATCCAATGCCGCAATCGGCGAGTCGTTGGCGATTCGCTTGCCAATTTGAGTCGCAGCGCCAGCAATCGTCGATAGGGTTTCCGGTTAGACAGGAAGAACTGGACATCATTTGTCTTCTGGAAAAGGAATCATTCACAGTCCTGTAAAAAAAAAGAGATCAAGCCATTGAAACAGGGGACTGCAGGTTTAGGGAAGAACAGTAATGCACAGAAGGTGTTTGATAAAATGTCAACATGAGCTAAAATGCAGAAGAACCCCATTTGGGGAATTTCTTGATAAAGCTTGAAACAATGGAAAATGATGAAAACCAAAAAAAGTCAATCAAATGTGATAATGGGTGAAGAAAATTTGTTACCTCTGAACTTGATAAGCAACAGTTTCAGGATCTGGAAGAAGAAGATGTGGGATAGTGAGATTGAAATTGAAAGTTGCTGCCATTGTAAGAGGCAAAGAGAAGCTCAAAAGGCAAATGAAGAAGAAAATGCAAGTGGATGCAAACATGTCTGCTTGTAGATTTTGTTGGGGAGCTGCTTAAAATGAAGAAGAAGGAGTCTTTTTCAGGTACTTTTCTTCTTCCTCTCAAAAGAACAAGAACAAGAACAAATTACAAAACTATGCTTAACTAACTACAACTACAAATGAATCTGCAAAACAAGTTGGGAAGAACAATGGGAAATGGCAAAAGGGGAGGAAGAAAATGTTGATTTAGTTTGTTGTTAGGGTTTTGAGTCTGAGAGGGAGATGGAAGAAGAAGGAAGAGAGATGATTCTTTCTCCTTCTTCTCTCTTTATTGGTGTCCTTTAGTTTTGCAGACTGTTTTCAAACTGGCTTTCCTTTGGGTTAGCTAAAATTATTTATTATAGGGATTTGGAAAAGATTATTGTAAAAGAGTATAATCCAGAGAGACAAGGAGGGAAGGTGGGCTTTCTTTCTTCTCCATTCTTATGGTTCTTCTGTCTGTGTATTAAAAATTCTATGCTGAGGTGAGACAGTCTGTGTAATAATGTTCCTCTGCATTCAATCTATACTTTATTTTGATTCTTCATCATATGTTTTTTTTTAAACATTGTGTTTCATACAAGGATAAAAATATTTGTTGATTTTTTTTTTTTTTTTTGATAACATATTGGAGTGAGGGATTGAACCTAAGTCGTCACTAGGCCATTATGCCATTGAGTTATTCTCTTATCATGTCATTGAGTTATCCTCTTGTTGTCTAATATTTGTTGATTTAGATATTCGGGATTGTTTGGAGTCCTAAATGAGTTATTATAGTTTGTGGTTATAATAGTATTAGTCGGTAAATAGTGAATATTATTGAAGTCAATATAGTTACGGGTCAAAGTTGAATAAGTTATAATAACTCAGTCTAACTAATTTCAAGTTGATTACCCAAACAGTCCATAAGAGTTAACTGATATCTCCGATATCTTTTATAAATACTCTTAAACAATACCAAATATCCTCTATTAATTTCAATATGAGTATATGTATTAATAACAAGATCTATAGTTTAGTTTGAAATTAAAAATAACTTATATATATATATATATATATATATATATATTTAAAAAAAAAATGATTTACAAAAATATTATCGATGTTTCATCCATTATCGTTGTTTTCATCTTTGTTTTCATGAAATTTAATTCTTTTTAGTATAACAAATGTTTGGTACGAAGATTTAAGGTAACGAGAATATGTCAATTAAGGTATATGCACCCTTTAGATTTAAGGAGGCTTATTGGGTTAAGTCTCAGTTGGATTTTTTTTATTTCCCATGTAATTATGCTACATTTTGCCATTATCAGTGGCTTTTCCCCCTTATTTTATGTGGAAAATAATTTATTTTCCTCTAATATTTTTTATAAATTAGTTAATTAAAGATAGATTTTATTTTAATTGAATGCAAAATATTTGATTATATTAGCCACTGCATATATAGCAAAAAGGGGAATTAGATATGATTTTTTAATGAAAAAATAACTGAGATGTTTGATTTGGTAAAAACCAGTATTTTTTAGGAGATATAGAAAGTATTAATTTTAAAACTATTTAACTGAATATATATTTTTTTCTTTTAATTTCATAAACTCGTTGAAATATGACTCTTCAAACCTAAAAAGTAAAATTTGGAGGTTGAATGGGTCTTTTCCCTACCTTTTTCCTATTACATTTTTGCCTTTTCAAAATTATGAAGAGAGCTCAATTTTCATTTATTACAATCATGGTATTAAATTTTCGTCAACATGTCGATATTTTCATCGACATTTCTACATATCTATAAATTCGATATCGACATGAATCGACATTTTCATCATACCGTCCAAAATTAATGAAATATTAAAAAAACAACAACAAAATATAACCTAACGTGAATATAATATTATAATAAGTGTATTTTAACTCATTTAAAAGTGTAAAATATTTATCTATTAATTTTTTTAATTTTTTTAATAAATTATTTTTAAAAATCTTCCAGAAATATTCATCGACATTTTATCAATATTTTCATCGACATTTCCACAAAATTAAGACTTCGATATTTTCGTCGACATTTAAATGTTTGATGACATTAAATTAAAAATATGTAGCAAAAAAAACAGCCATGAATTAATAAATAAATAAATAAAATCTCAAGTGAAACCCTTAACCAAATCTGAAATTAAATTAAAAAAATATTGAGTTGAAAAAAAAGGTATATGGCCCCACCACAACCTCCCACATGCTATTCGATATGTCTATTTTTTATTTATTTATTATTTAAATAATAGGTTTTTTTTTTTTTTTTTTTGCAACGGTATTTAATTAATGCGAGGATACCTCATAGTCACGGACACAACCTTATGCCAATTGAGCTATGCTCGGTTTGGCTGAACATAAATAACACTTCTAGGATTTGAACATGTTCATTTTTCTTAACCAAGCCAATTTTGACTTAAATCAGCTTATAATAAATGGTTGGGATGGAGATAGATGGCTCACTACTTAAAACAACTGGTTGATTGTCAATTATTCGCCATCTAATTAATTCCATCAACTTGCACAAATTAAAATGTTTTTTTTTTATATTAAAAAAACCATTTCATTTTAGTATAGTAATGATTAGGAACAAATAAGTATTCAAAAGTCAAAAACACTAATTAAAAAAATAAAAAAATTGAAGCCTTTTTAATTTTGTTTAAGGATGTCGGTTGACGACCATCATTGAGACAAATTAAAAATAAGTACTCCACCGACAACAAGAGCATAGTTCAACTAGCATGATGTATTGACTAGTGACCTAACCAATAAAATTAGAGTAAATAATGAAAAACAAACACGTAAGTAATTAAGTTAAAGTGCGAAGTCTCGGTCTCTTTCATGTAATTCATTTACAATGTATTTCTATTTATCAATCATTGAAACAAGTCTTCTCGATTTGTTCAAACCACTCTTTGTACTAAGAGGCCGAGGTCTAGCTCAAAGCTCCCCCCCAAAAAAAAAAAAAATTCATCTTTATTTTTGTCCATTGCTTTTAAAAGAGATAATTGAAATATTTATACAAAAAAAAATCGATTTAAAAAATTATTACATAACTAAATTGTTAAACTTATAACATTTCACAAATACCTTCTTCTCTTTAAAAGAATAAAAAATTCAAAATTAATATCTTAAAAGAAATTTATATTTAAAAAATAACAACATTTTGTATTTAAAATTTACGAATCTAAAAAAACATTCTTCAATCTCCACCGATTTTGTCCTAGTTTTGGTTTATTATCTGACCTTTTGAATCCATAAAATAATATTTTTCATTATTTTTTAACATATCAAGCATCTATGTTTTCACATTTTTCATGTCACACGGTTAAAATTAGCATTTAACCGTTCATATTAGAATTTTGTATGTTGTTAACTATAAGAACAATTCTTAAACATTTTTTATAGTTCAAAAATATTTATGAAAATGTTAAAAGAGATTTTCTAAAGATGGCGATGTAAAGAAAAAAAAAAAGGTCTTTTACGTTGGTGAATTATTTTTAAAAACTTTATACAAAAGAGAGATTATTTGTCTACGTTTTTCATGATTTTTTTAGAACCTCAAGCATATATATTTTTCATTTTTTTTCATGTCACGCAGGTACAAGTTGGTATTTAGCTATCCACATCACAATTTTGTGTGTCATTAACATTGAGGGCATTTTTAAAACATTATTCATAGATTATGAATATTTTGTAAAGGTTTTTCATAATTCATGACGGAGTGTTTTTTAAATTTTTGAAAGTTCAAAAGTATTTTTGAAACTTTTTAAATAGTTAATGATATTTTTTAACCGAAATCCATAATTCAGAGTTATTTTTTTATAATTTTGACGAAAAATAAAAAGAGTGTCTATCCTTGATAAATCTTTATATTAGGGGAGGCTTTTTTCTTTTTCGTTTTTTAGGGAAGTTATTCACATAAGTTTTCTTATTTGTCGCAATTAAATGCATAATAATAAGATTTATGTTGCCCTATACATTATAATGAGTAATAATGAAGTGTTTTGTCACACTTTTTACGTTTGATGATGCTTTTTTGTTATGTAAATGAAGAGACTCGATTCAGATAAACGTAAGCGTCGAAGAAGTAATTCTCGATGAAGGAGACGATCGAGCAACGGACGAGTCAGAGGATTTCGAGAGAATTGGAGTTGATTAATTTGTCGGATACCCATGTGGATGATTACGTACTTTTAACATATTTAAACAAAAAGTTAACCTAGGGTCTATATTGCAGCACTCATGCAAGTTTGAGGTTCAATTTGATAAAATTGAAAGTTCATGATTAAAACTATTGCAAGGTGTTAAGTTTAGGGTCTAAATTGGGTTTTCTTATTTTAAAAGATCCATTAACCCTTTTCTTTTACACGTGAATTATGATTTGAAATATTATGACAAATTTGATATTTCATGTTTAGATTGTCATTTAATAGTATACTAATTGTTTTTTCTTTATTTACATTTTTCCGTTAGTCAATATTTTTTCCCGCACCACTCCATATCTTGAAATATTTCAACTTTTCCAATATATATATACTTTGTTTATATACTCAACAAATATATCTCGTTTATATACTATAATCCAATATATACTTTATTTATATACTATAATCTAATATATATATACTTCGTTTATATACTATAATCGAACATATATACTTCATTTATATATATATTCTGACAAATGTTAGACTTTTCCTAATTGTAGGGCTATTTGTTGTGTCACTAATCTAATTTTGACGGATATCTACGTAGGTTGGTCAGTGTATGGGTGGATCCCTATTTTTAGGGAATTAATCACAAATTAAATGAAGCTCATATGTACAACGGTATACCCCAACCGAATATATTTGTGACACAATCGCTGTATATCTCCACAGGTGTGTTAACCGTATACCCAACAGAAGTGTGTGTCGGATCTACTCATACAACCATACAAAAATACATAATGGCAAACATTAGTTAACGAAAAAAAATTGTCTCTTTTAACGTGCAATGATCCACCTCACCAAATAAAGTATTTAAAGGTATAATAGAGAGTCAACACAAACATTGCTCATAAAAAAATTCTAGATATAAATTACAAACTAAATACGTATACATTCATCTGATTCCCCCAACAACTATTTATAGGTCCACAACGGCCCAAGATGACAGCCCATCGGCCCATCAGAGAAGTTGGTTCGAGTACACGTACGAAGATTTAAATTAGGTTCGGAACTTGCTTCGGACAGCCGTTGTTCTAAAAAATGGATTGATATTTTACAATTTCACCCTCAAACTTCGATCAATTTCGCGCTCAATCCTCACTCCCTTCAGTCTTCTCTCAGCAGAAGAAACTTTTGTCTGTCTTTCCAAGATCTGTTGTTTGAGCAGAAAGATTTTAGGGTTCATCCGTATTTCTCCAGCATGGAGAGTACCATTTCGCTCGATTCGAAGAATTACGATGTTGGAGGTACTTTTTGTTTTTGATTTTTTCACTTTCTACTTCCAATTTCTTGATCTGTTCCCTTCAATTCTGTTTCGAATTCTTCAGATTCCAATTTGTTTCCGTCTGGTGGGTTTTGTTCCAGTGAGGTTTTCCGATAATCATTCGGTTTCTAGGAACTGAGGTTGCTTAATTGGAACCCTAATTGCATTTTGGGGTTTACATGATTTACGAAGAATTCTAGGTTTTGAGTTTATGCCACTAAATCCCCGTTCTGTTTACGGTTTAGGGTTCTATATTTACATGCGTTTTCACAGATTTTAGGGAGAAATAGAATAATTGAATTTGGGTGAATTGCGTCGTAGTTGTTCTTAGTGAATTGAAGCAAGTAATTCACTAGTTTAGACCGCTTAGAAAGTGTTTGTTGATATTTAGCTAGCAACTTTCAGAAATTCTTCTTAGTGATTGGGAAAGTTTGTCTTAGGTCAAAACATGAAAATAACTGGAGAGACAATGTTAAAGAGCTCTAAAGTAGTAGGAGGTGCCCAGAGGAAAAGGCTTTCTGATATAAGCAACTTGAAGGAGCAACCTACTCTGCAGAAGCGAGATACGAAGCAGCAGCCGAGTTTGCTTATGACCTATGAATATGTTGATAAGTTACAGAAGGTACTCCTGAATGCTGATGGTGTTTTATAAGCTAGCCTGTTGTTTGATTAGCTAATCTAATTGACATTTTCTTTCCAGGAAAATATGACACTCATGAAAGTTCTGGCAGAAAGAAAGTATCCTCTGTGACAGTTATATTGATCCATTGTTTTCTGTTCATGTTTTTTTTTAATTGATGAAGTTTTTCCTTGATTAGTATTTTTCAAATAGTCGCATAATTGAGATAAGTGGAAATGAGTTAGAGAAATTGAGAACCAATTTTCAGAAATTGCAGCAACAGAATCTGCAATTTGCCCAAGCCAACAGTCAAATGTTAGCGGTAATCTTGCACTTGCTTCTTTGTGTCTTAAGTTTCCATTTTTATCAATTGTTCATGGCGACCTAGTCACCTCGAAAATAAATTATAACAATGTTCTTCACTTGATAACGTGGTTTTTCCTATTTTTCAGGAACTTAATTCAGGCAAAGAAAGGGTAAGTCAAATTTCTGCCATTTGAAATTTGATTTAGTTTGCACATCAAACCCTTTAAGTTGCTGGAACTGACACTAATTTTATCTTCTGCAGCTGAAAGCGCTTCAGCATGAGCTTGGATGTAAAAATGGCATTATTATTTCAAGAAAGCTGGATTTGGAGGTCAGTTTAATTTTATTGTAGTCATTTCAAATTTGTAATTAAGTTTTTATTGATTACTGACACTGAAACTTTTCTTCCCAGAGAAAGGGAAAATCAGCAACACTCCAAACTGGAGAGGTACATAAACAATACTATTGACTATTGTTATTCTTTAGTGACTTTACTTACGCATTTCTTTTCTCTACCTCAAGGTAGGGACCACCGAATGTAGTGAGGCAGATGAATCTATGACTGCAGATAAGGATAATAGACCTTGCAAAACTAACAGGCGACGACAATCCAGACGAGAATGTAAGTGGCAGTACACGAATTTACCTTCAGCTTCAGGATATACATATTTTCATTTTTGAAAACCGATTCTCCTCTTGATGCAGCTTTTGGCACATCAATTCTTCAAGCAGAGGTTGAGAAGGTTGAAGGCAAGAGGTCTGCTCATGGACATTGCTTAATTTGGGTTTATCTGATTATAGTAGCGTATGAAAGATAAATCGAACATGATCTTGATTGAATTTCTAACAGGCCTTGTTTGAGAAGGCAGTCTGCAAGGTTCAAAACCGAGGAACCAGTGGCTGCAAAGGACATCTTGGAGACAGAAAATTCCAATTCTACTGATGCTTCTCAATGCCAAGAGACTTCAATTCTTCAAGAAGAGGTTCAAGAGGTTGAAGGCAAGAGGTCTGTTCATGGATATTTAATTGTTTTATTTGGGTTTATGTTGGTCAGGATGTGTTCAAAATGATATAGCATAGAAAAGACAAATTCAACATGAGCTTCATTGAATTTCTAATAGGCCTTGTTCGAGAAGGCAGTCTGCAAGATTCAAAACTGAGGAACCAGTTGCCACAAATGATTTATTCGAGATTGAAAATTCCAATTCTACCGATTCTTTTCAATGTAAAGAGACTTCAGTTCTTCAAACAGAGGTTCGGAAGGTTGAAAGCAAGAAGAGGTCTGTTCGTGCGCATATTTAATTGCTTTATTCGGCTTTATATTTTCAAGATATGTTCCAGATATAGCATACAAGAGACAAATTGAACACGAGCTTCATTGAATTTCTTAGCAGGCCTTGTTCGAGAAGGCAGTCTGCAATATTCAAACCCGAGGAACCAGTGGCTACAAAAGACTTACTTGAGATAGAAAATTCCAATAGTACCAGTGCTTCTCAATGCAAAGAGGTTGTGTGCGAAATTGTTCCAACTTCATCAGTAGAAAGACAAGCTGATGGCAATGCTACTGATAAATCTGAAGTTCAAGAATGTCGGAGGACATCCGTTGGTAGGCCGTCAAGGCGAGCCGCCGAAAAAGTTCAGTCCTATAAGGAAATTCCACTTAATGTCAAGATGCGCAGACAGGTATGATCAATCCTAACCCAAATTTCCTCTTCCTGTCGTCGAGTGGAGGAGTGTTATAAATATTGAAGACAAGACTGCACCCACTATTTTTACATCTGTATCCTTTGATAGCATTAGATTGTGCACTTACTGTAAAAAGCTCTAGTTTGCTTCCTTGTACTATTAAGAAATACTGCAAATCAATCCAATTGAGCTCCATTGCATCAACCATCCACAACACCTTTCAGACTAAAATGACCATTAGTTACAACTTACAACCTATAAGCTCACTTAGGAAGTTTTTTTTTTTTTTAATCTTTAAAACAACACTCTTGTTTTCCCTTGGCAAATTAAACTGATGCATCTAGTTCTTGGATGTAGCACAATAGTTTATACTTCAAGTCTAGCTCTTGATCACTTGAAAATCTTCTAATCCTTTAAAGGGTCTACACTATAACTCTGACATCGAGGAAGCAGTGGTATCTGGTTCCTTTGCCATTATCTATATCCGATTCTTGAATTAGTCCAAAGCTGTTTTGTCACACTTCTGCAGGGTTTGCACATCTACATTTTCCATTTAAATTCCAAACTTGCCATGTTCATGCTTGTCATTCCTTCTTTTCTTTGTTCTACTTCTACTTAGCCATAATTCAATAATATATGAGAGTTGAGGGATTCGAACATCTAACCTCTTGGTCGATGGATATGTCTTAACTAGTTGAGCTATGCTCAGGTTGACTACTTAGCCATAAGTATTATCTGATAAGATTGAATTGCTAGTGACTCAATCATTCCCAAACTCTAAATTGATCAAGCTGCACTTAGATTTGATTTTTGATACCTCTGGGTTGATAGTATATGTCTTAACCAGTTGAACGATGCTCAAGTTGACTACTTAGCCATAGATATTATCTGATATGATTGAATCGGTAGTGGCTCAATCATCCTTACTTCTGATATGCATATTCTTTTGAGAGAATGATGGGTCCCAGTTTGTTAAACCTTCAAATGGGGTAAAAAGCAAAAGTACCAAGAGAATGTACTAAATTCATTAGTGGTTTTAGTCTGCTTTTAAACAGTGAAGTTATGGAAAAAACTAGCAGGAGAATGTGGTGTGTGGACCCCAAAAAAATTCACCTGCCCCTCACAGGCTAAGAAGAGAAGATAAAGGAAGGAAGACACAAACCCAAAAGAAAAAGGTGGGATTTTATGTTTCATCTTTTTCTTCAAATCCAAACCGCGTTTGGTCCTTTAAGTGTAAAAGAAAGAAAAATGAATCAAAAAGGAATCAGCTTCCAAAAGTTCAATGCTCTGTTCTGGCTGCATAAATCATTTGTATGATTTGCTCAAAGTGTTTGGTGATTCTCCCAATTTATGATTATTATTATACATTATCCGTAGACTATGACTATACTAATATAGGAATTCAACACGATTATTAGATAAATTTCTGGTAAAGTTTATATGCCGAGATGATTCCAGCACATACTTTTATGATTGTTTAATTGTGTTATATAATCATTTTTTTTAATCTCTGACACTCTTAGTGAATTGACAGAAATTCAAAAGAGGAAAAAAGTTACCTATAAACCATACAGTAAGACCCCACTTCTAAGACCCGTTTGATAACCATTTAGTTTTTTGTTTTTGGTTTTTAAAAATTAAGCCTATAAACCATATATTCACCTATGAATTTTTTTGTTGTATTATCTATCTTTTCAAGTATTTCTAAAATCTAAGTCAAAATTTGGAAAGAAAAAAAAAAAGAAACTTTCAAAAACTTGCTTTTGTTTTTAGAATTTGGCTAAAAATTGTGATGTTTTCTTAACAAAGATGAAATTCATGGTAGAAACTCATACGTGGATGTATTGTTTATAGACGTAATTTTTAAAAATAAAAAACTAAAAATAAAATGGTTATCAAACGGACCTAAGAAATTGGTAAAAATTTTAAGTCGTACTTTCTGTATTCTCCTTTTATGTTTTCGATTCACTAATATCACGCCATGCAAATTTATCACAAATCAATCAATCTCAACATTTATCAATGGTGGAACTCAAAAAAAAAAAAATATATATATTAAAGATTACACCACAAATGTGATGGGAGAAATTGAGGTTATTTATGGTAGAAAAAGATGTTCTAACCACTGAATTATACACATGGTGGCTTATGATTGTTGCATTTGAAGTTTCAAGAATATTCTCACACTCATAAATTGTTCATACTATGAGATGACACTCTTTGGGTATTTATTTTCTTTGGAAAATACCAAAATAATTCAATGATTTTGAATCTGATTCTTGAACCCATTTGATGACAGATAGGACATCATCATAATGAAGCATTCTATGAATATGACAATTTAACAAACAAATAAATTATTAAAAAAAACAAAAAAAGACCAAAGAAAAGTGACACATGTTACATAGTTATTGCACCTAAGGATGAAAATATTTCCGGGATATGTCCGTGGATATATTCGTAAATCGGAGACTTCGATATAAATATTAAAGAGTAATGGATATATCCAGTATCTTTTATAAATATTCATAAAACATAAAAAATATCATATATTAAATTTAATATGAATCTAGATACTACTAACTAGATCTATAGCTTAGATTGATAATTTAAATATTAATTTAAATATATTTTTTTTAAAAAAATAATTTACAGAAATATTCATGAATATCGATAAGATATAAAATTGAAATGCTGATATCAACATAGATATCAATATTTTCATTCATTGCACCAAACGAACTGACTCAAACATTTAGCTTCACTGCCACCGTTTTCTGTCAAAGTGAAGTGTAAAACTCGGCTCATAAATCATAATACCTCCAAATTTTCTTGCATGTTTTTCCCTTCTATTAAAAAAAGTAATAATAATAAAATAAATCATATTTTCCATTTTTTTTTTAAGGAGAAAATAAAAAATAGTAATGACGACTATTTTGTTTTGTTTGGACATTGAACTATTCACATATTTCTACAATTATATTATCTATTTTTAGGTATAAATTTTTTATATCAATGTAGTTTAAATAAATTATTAGAGAAATATGATAATTTTTAACTTATTTAAAAAACTAGGGTACCTAAATCATGTACCATGGACACGAGTTCCCTAAATGGTATCCATGGTACACGATGTAGGGATTAACTCGCGTTCATGGTACACGATTTATGGCGTAACTCGTGTACCATGTACACGAGTTTTGTAAGCAACTCGTGTACATGGTACACGGTTTTGATTATATATATTCAAGTTTTTAAGTAAGTGAGGTGGTCATCGCTCGTGTCCATGGTACGCGATTTACAAAAAAATCGTGTTTACGGTACACGAGATACCCCATACATCGTGTCCAATGGACACGAGTTAACTCCTAAATCGTGTTCCATGGACACAATTTAGCAAACTCGTGTCCATGATACACGATTTAAGTATCATATTTTTGTAAATACTTTGAAAACTACTCTATTTTTGTAATAATTTATTTAAAATACACTATTAAAAAAAAAATTCTAAAATATTTCATACTAATAAAGTAATGAAGTTGTTGTCCTCTGCTTATATACCTTCACGATGATTTCTTCTTATCTCAATATATTTATTATTACTTTAAATATTTCTTCTTTATTTGGTTGTCAAATTCTTAATAGTGGCAAGAAGAATACTACTAAGTATTATTATTTTTATTATATATATTTTGTAAAGAAGCCCATAGATACCTCTTTTTTTCCATAGGAATTTAGGATTTTGATGTTTTTATTTTCCTTCTCTCTCTTGCAACTTTGTCACCCACAAAGTATCTTAAAATACCCCACCATTATCTAAAAGGCCCCATAAAAAAAAAAAAAAAAAAAAAAAAAAAAAAAAAAAAAAAAAAAAAAAAAAAACTTGGTCTCCCTCCCATCTCTGACTAATATAGGAAGACTTCTCAACAATGCATGCACACAATCTCATTAGTTATTTATTTATTTATTTATTTATTTATTTATTCGGTGCTTTTAGACTAATTTTTTTTAGGGTTTTTTTCCTTGTGTTTTTGGTCAAAAAGAAGTTGCATTTGGACCAAAATTTAGAGCCATTTTGGTACAACGATCCATTTGGGTTCTTAGGTTTTCAATGGGAATCTTGAATTTCTTAAAAGTATCTTCAATTTTTTTTAATTTTTTTTTTAATGACAAAGGGATTTAAATAGTTTGAAAGCATATTGAAAATGTTAGTTGAAATTTTGAAAAAGTACTTTAAAATACTTTCCATTCTTATTTTTGCTATACAAATAAAGCATGTACCGAGAATGTTGTATTTGAAAGCGATGATAAAAAAAAGGGTTCAAGTAAAGAAAAAGTTAGGTTACGAGCCAAACATGCTTATAACAAATCGAATTCGATCTATATAGTCAAATTTAGGCAAAAAAATATCACTTTTTTAAAGGTTCATATCTCATAAGTAAGCATGTTCCGAAGTTGACTAGTTTATTTAAAAAACGAACCTAAAAATCTAGAAATTGTTCACAATCCATGAAAAGGGACAAATTAATGAAGGAAAATCTCAAAGGAATTGGCTCATATACTTCACACGTGCATGAAACACGTGCCAACTTTGGCTAGATAATGCTGGCTTTACATGTTGCTTTCACCACATATTTTCACATTATTTCTTTCTTTCTTGTAGCCTATGAACCAAACATTCAAATCTATTCCCACTCCACAATCATAAGTATTTTTGGCATTTTCTATTTTTTTCTTCAAAATTAACATCATGTGAATTTGTTTTTATTTATTTATTTATTTATTATTATATACATCCCAACAATAGGTCAACGACATGATGTAACCCTTGTTTGGCGTCTATGCCTCCTACCCTCCAAACAGTATGGAAGCCTTTCAACTCGTACTGCTCACACTCCTAGATCTTCACGGCACCTCCTCCACCATAGTGTGAGCTGGGAGCTGCTTTGAAAAGCGAGGCCTATGGTAGCCCACTGATCTGATCATAGGTTAAATCCAATCCCTTGACCTCTCGGAATCGTTTTAAGATCTTAAGTTTAATCTCCCATTTTAACATGTTGTCAAAAATATATATATTAAAAAAAAGTTGAGGTGGAAAAAAAATTCTCATGAAAATAGACACACATTCTAACAAACTTTTATTTTTATTTGACGTGTCAACTTATTATTGGACCAAATCTATATATACAGCCATTTTTTTGGCATATATATATATATATATGCTAATGTATTTTTGTGGGTCCTTGCTTAAATGAAAGTCAAATAATATTTGTGAGCATAATCTAACGGTATTTTCAAACCAAGCTTTATGCTTCTGTATTGGTTTGGCCGATGTCGATTCGTATGACAATGCGGACTCGACTCAGGATGAGGATTCCGCTTTTAATAATGCTGTTATGAGCCGAAAGAGCTGGTAAGCTATCTCGCTAAATAAAAGAAAAAAGCACGTACGGGTTGCCCTCGTTGCAAGGGGCGGGGGCCAGCTAAAAGAAGGTTAGTCGGACTCGGTTATGACCCTTGATCCGATTTCGCCATCAACCCTCTTCAAGCTGTCGAATATAGATAGGAGATCCACTTCGACGTTCAAGGCTGACATCAAGCGTAAGTGCAATCGCAATCCCTATGAATTTCATTCATTAACATCTCTCCCGCCCTCTAGCACTCTGTTATGGCGCAATCACTGACTGGCGTTCTGAAGTTCTAGGTCTTAACGCTCTTCGTGTTGTCTCCTTCTGGTAATGCATGAGAGGTTGTCTTCCTTCCACCTCTCTCTATCGCCCTTCCTTCTTTTAGCAGCTCATCTCGAATCGTCGAATGTTTAGCGAATCGATCGTAATTGGTCTGACCGCTCAAGGCTTATCTCTCGATTCCGTTTCTGGTCTCCGGTCATTGGTAGAAAGCCTTGAAATTCCATTTCTCTCCTCTCCAGCTTGGGAATACTTCTTTCTATTGGCTATATATCTTTACAATGCCAGCTCAAGCTATCTTTTGTCTCGAGCAAGAAAAAGTATGCGCAAGTGCACTAGTTCAAGGAAGGGCAAGTAGTAAAGACAAGCGCATAGGCAGAGGATAGGCCTTCAATTCAAATCACGAGATTATAATAGCGTATATAAGAGAAAGATAATTGTAATCAAGTGACTTATAAAAATTTATATTATTATCATTCGATATCACTCCCTACAACCCAACACAGGCATAATTCAATTGGACATAATGTAAGAATTAGTGACTAAAAGATTAAAAGATCAATCTTTCACTTCCTATGTTATCCAGAAAAATAAAAAAAATATCACTGTTTAAAAATTACAAGTCTTAAGAAAGAATAAGATAAAATTACAACTTCAGGCCTTAAACTTTCAATTTTTTTTTTTTTTTTTTTGTTTAATTTTATGTCTAATAGATTTTTAAATTTTAAAAATGTCTAATAAATCTCTAAATTTTGAAATTTGTCTCGAACAAATAGTTGAACTTTTTAATTTGTGTTTGATATGTATTTGACATATTCAACATTTTTTTAAATTCACGAATTTATTGAACACAAAATACAATTTTATGTCTAATAAATTTGTTAGTTTTAAAAAATGTTGAGTATGTCAACACGGACACCAGACACAAAATTCAAAATTAAAGATTCAATAACATATTAAATACTTAAAAGTTTAGAAACTTTAATACAAACATTAAAAATTGAGTTGAGAGACTAATTTAATAAATTTTTTTTTTTGTAATAGTATTTTAATTAAAGCCAGGATTGTGTGACCACTCATAGTCACGAACACAATATGCCAATTGAGTTAGGCAAATTAATAATAATTTATCAATAGCAAAATAATCAAATATGCTTTTTTTTTTAATATAAAAAACAGTTTAGAATACAATTATCCAAACATGCATTCAAGAGTAGAAATTATTCTCCCAAAAGAGCACCACCTAGAAGGTTTTTTTTTTTTTTTTTTTTTTTTTTTTGCATGATATTATTGTTCTATAAATACCCTTATTAGTGAGACTGAAAGACCCATCACACAAAAAGTGAAAAGAAGAGGAAAAAAAAAAAAAACAGAGGAATGCCAACAATTCTCCTCTATCAATAGCAAAAAAAGTCACAAAAACTCCTTGAAGTCTCTTTCTTCCTCAAATTCATCTGAATTGTTCACTGCAATTCAATCAATGGAGGCTCAATGCACATCTTTTAGTTGGGAATTCTGCTCTCCTCAAGAAGATGTGGGTATCTCATTCACAAAACCATCTTGGATTTTGACATGATTCTGTTTTTGTTTTCTGTTTCTGTTTTGGATTTCTGGGTTTTGTTCTAAATTGCTCCAATTTCTTTCAGGGAATGGAAGATCTTAGGCATGCTCTTTTGTACACAACTTTGGAGCTTGAAACAACAATTATGTCAGCAAAGGATGAGATTTTGACAAGAGAATGTGAAATTATGAACTTGAAGGATCTTCTCAACAGAGCCATTAAAGAGAAAGATGAAGTTGAAGCAAAATGTGGGAAGTTAATGTTTGAAAATTTGGTGTTGCTTCAACAGCAGCACAAAAATCAAGAATCTGAAATCACTCCTCAAAGTGACAGTGACTCTAGCAAGATCTTTGCTTGTTCTGATTCTGATGATAATAACACAATTCAATCTGCTCAAATTGATCCAATTGTGGGAGAGCCATTGGTATCTCAAGAATGCCCACCAACTGTTTGGAAAAATGCCAGTGAGAATGAGAATTCATTGTTATCTCAAGAAATCCCACGAACTGTTTGGAAAAATGCTTGTGAGAATGAGAAGCCATTGTTATCTGAAGAACTCCCACCAAGTATTTGGAAAAATGCCTGTGAGAAGCCATTGCCACAGAAGGGCAAGCTTCTGCAGGCAGTGATTGAAGCTGGCCCCCTTCTGCAGAACCTCCTCCTCGCCGGGCCGCTACCTCACTGGCAGCACCCGCCACCACTCGTCGACTCAGTCGACATCCCGCCGGTGATCATCTCACCACATGCTTCACAGCCTCCAGCTCAAAGCACTTCCATTGACATTAGGAAGAGAAGCCATTCATTTCTTTCTGATGTCTCTCAACATTCCCACAACAAGCATCAAAAAGTGGTTCAGTAATAGCCAATCTCTCTGCTTTTTTTCATTGCCCATCTATTGATATATTGTCATCTTTTTTTTTCTTTTTGCTGTGGTTGTGAGATGTGTAATCTGGAGGTTGTTTGTTCCATTCTCTTTCAAATCACAATTACACCAAAAAAAAAAAAAAAAAAAAAAAAATGGGTGGAAAAGAAAAAGAAGAAAAAAAGAGGAGATTTCTCATTCACTTTGTCCATCAAGTACAAAGTACTTGAACAAATTTTTTCTGATGCTGCAAATGCCATTCATTTCCCTTCTGTCTGTAAACAAGAATGACAGAAGAACAAAACCATGGCTTTGTTTATGGATCATTTTCAATTCTGTACCATATTACTTTTATTACTAATGATATCCAAACTTGCTGCTGAATGTTGAACCTCCGACCTGAAACGTAGGGTATGAGAATTTGAACCTCCAACTTCAAGCTAAAGAGTAGATGCCAATAACCGCTGAACTATCATGTTAGCAAATGTTGAGGCTTAAGAGTTCATTTTTACTGATGAAGTCCAAACTTGCTGCTGAATATTGAACCTCCAACCTCAAATGTAGAGTATAAAGATTTGAACTTCCGGCCTCACAAAAAAAAAAGGTAAATATCAATTATCGTTGAGTTATGTTGTTGATGTTGGTGAATGTTGAGACTTATGAGTTCATTTTTGTGCACTTTCTTTGGCTGCTTTTGCTCTGTTTTAAGAGATGAAGTATGATTATTACATGCAAAGGGGTAGATCTTGACAAAGATTCTGCTTTGTCTTTGAAGTATTTGGAGATCCCCACCATTCATAGTGGGTGTATTGTGGCTTTAATTAGTGCAACAATCTTTCTAGATTCCCTTTCATTATTAAAGCATTCAAAGCTTGGCCTTTCTGCAAATGGAGACACAATTAATCCACCATTTTTATGGTTAATGACACTAAAAAAGTTAATTCCATGCATGTTAGGTTTTTGTTCCAAGTCTGGTTGGAGATTGAAATTCAAAAGGATAAGTTTTTTTCTTGTTATCATTGCGATTTTCTGTCAAGTTATTCGATGTTGTTAATGCTGGTTAAGATAAAGTTGTCACGTCAATTTTTCGTTATGCTCTATACAGTATAAAAAAGAAGGTGAAATAAGTACTTTAACCAAAAGTTAAATCTCAACGTGTTAAGCGAGTATGAATCTCTTCCGATTTCGTATACAAAAAATGGCTGAAAGAATTTTCATTGTAAAAATGTTCAAAGATAAAAGTCTATATGTGCAAAATTTGAATAATTTCAAGCTCCAATTTAAGTTGTTGGGCAAATCTGGATGTACTATTTGGATAGCTATTGATTTTTATAATTGTTAAACTAGTCTTTTAAGAAAATATTTTTTTTTTTTTTTTTTTTTTCTCTAAATCGTTTTGAAATTATGGCCTATTTTAATTAATAAAATGAAAATATTATGTTCATATCATTGATTAACTAATATATCAATCCCTAACTTCAAAGACATCTAATGTGAATTAGGTGTGCAAGTGAGTATAACTTGACGATAATTGATATGTGCTCATTTTTTTAAAGTCGAAGGTTCGATCTCCCACTACAAAAAAAAAAAAAAATCAATTAGATTGAATTAGAAAATTTTGTATTTTTAAATTGATTTAATTACAAGTTCAATTCTTGAACTTTGAGGTTTGTGTCTATTTGGTCCATCAACTTTCAAAAGTATTTAATACGTCTCTAAACTTTCTATTTTGTGTCTAATATCAATTTTTTATTTAATACATTCGTGAATTTTAAAAAAATTAGAGACTAAATTTATATTTTTGAAAGTTGAGAGACTAAATTTATAATTTAACATTTTAAATTTGTATGGCTATTTATTTGATTTTCCACTTTTATAGGGTCATTTTTACTATCACAAAAAAAGAAAAAAAGAAAAATGGAATATCCCATTGGAGGGAAAGTATTTTATCCTTGTTTTAATTTTTCTTGTTAGAAATGATATAAACCAAATGAAAGCCAAAAAAGTCATTGAAAGTATGCAAAAATAGGAACTCAAGTTTCTTGAAAGCGCGTTTAACTTTATAATGCAACCCCACATGCTCATCATCATACCCTATTTACAAATTATGACCTCACTTTACCCACTACTTCAAAATCACATCATATTATCACCAAATTCTTTTATATATATATATATATATATTAGTTAAAAAAAACTTAAAAAAACATGTTTTTTTTTTTTGCAAAGATAAATATATTACTAGCAAAATGAGACCTCAAAGTCCAAGGTCAAAGGTCACCAAAGTAGCAAAAAAAACAAGACCCATCGGCAAACCAAGGGATCTAAACCAAAATTGAAAACCTCGAAAGGGACCCTCACAGCCTGAGGGAAGGCAGGGAACCAAAACAAAAAACACGACGCACCTAACCCACAGGCAGGCAAGGGGCCAAAACAACATAGACAAAAACATAAACAAAAACGCAAAAGCTAAAGAAGAAGCAAAAAAAAAAAAACGGCACTCAAAGGTAGCAACCACAAGCCAAACTCCCCAAACAGGACACCAACACTCAGACAGGGAAGCATCAGTCTCCCAACAGGCCAAAGCATACAGATGACTCAAGTCTCAAAGTTGAAGGAAACCAAACTATGCAGAAGACAGATCAATCAGATGCTGAGAATATCCAGTGGCCTAGTTGACCATCCGACCCTTGCGTGTGTGCATGTCCCTCCAAACACGACCTTAAAAGTCTATTGTCGAAAAAAAAATTAATTTTAAGATTATTTTTTATTATTTTTTCGACAACATGCAAAGTAGGAGCTTGATTAATAAGAATTAATTTTAAGATTTGTTGAAAAACATTGGAAAGTATATAAACTAAAACAGAATTAACTTGAAAGGGACAAAAATGATATTTTAATCCTCTTATTAAAATCTAATGAATTTAGAAAAAAAAAAAAAAATAAAAAAAAAAAAATAATAATAATAATAATAAATCTAGGTAGTTCTAGAAACATAATGATTCATTCATTATCACGCCTCATGATAATATTTTAAAATTATATTATCTTTTATTAATATTATTTACTTAAAAGATTTGTGATTAATTAAGTATATGAAGAAAGAAAGAGAATATTACATCATCAGAAGAGATCTGTTGTTGAAAAAATAGAGTAGAATGAGGCAATAACTTTAGGCCCATTGCCAACCCATCAAATGCAAACCAATGGGCTTCTTAAAGAAAAATACGTATGGGTCTTGTTGTCTATATGATGCAATGTCCATATCTCTACTCCATACTCTATGGGAGGTTAGATATATTTTTTTTTTTTTTGAATTCAACAACGTGTGGGATGAGAGGATGATTCGAACCTCTGACTATTTGGTTGAAAGTAAGCGAAACTGAGTGTAAAAAAAGAAAAATCGACCGACCACATTAAAATTATCCAGGGAGGTTCATTTGATATCTAAAAATTGCTCAACAACAATTGGACAAGCGTGGAATGTTGGCTAGGTAAGCATCATGTAGTAAGAATAGTAGTTATGAACCACGTAGTCCATCCCCATAGGGGTGGTGAAGGGAGGGAACCCTAAGAGAGTCGTCGAGTCCATCTACCATTCATGTACGATCCATACGGATCTAATCAACTACTCATCCGCCTATCTCCTTTACGTTCTTCATAGTTTATCCGTGTCTCAGTAAAGTCTTTCAGTTAAGTTATGTTCAGGTTTAAATCTATGGGAACAAGAAAATTAACCATTGTTATGATACATTTTTCAATATTTTTTAATGTCTTGCATATAATTTTGTGTTGAATATCATTTTGATCTTTAGGGTGTAGGTTAGGCTTTCATTTTGATACATGTAGTTCTCATTGTAATTTTGTGTTGAATATCATTTTGATCTTTAAGGTGTAGGTTAGGTTTTCATTTTTGATACATGTAGGTTTCATTTTACATTTTTTTCCCCTTAAATATAATAGATACATTAGGTTATTAACAAAAAAAAAAAAAAAAAAAAAAAAAAAAAAAGACTTGGATCTATTAAAAATCCAAATAACTTGTTGACATGGTTATTTTAAGTGGCATAGTTGGGTGATTTGTGATTCAAGTAATAGAACAAGCCAATAAAACCTCTAATAAAGTGTGTGGTCAAGCATTTTACATGCTTTCAACTTTTTTTTTTCTTTTATTTGTGAGTGTCTGGACTAGACGTTTATGCGTACCTCTACTACTCACGAGACAACTGTTTGATCCTATAACATTTAGTTTCCAAGGAAACTCGTAAGAAATGAAATTAATTCATAGGCAGGTGACCACTAGATATTGAATTCATTATTCCGAAGAGGGTTTTAATAGTCGTTCTAAGACCCTTCATGACCACTAGGGTTAACCTTTGGTGGTTATGTGCTTGCCAACTAAAAACTTTTATAGCTCATATATCTCTTTGTCTCATATAATAAGTGACTTAATACTAAATAGTATTACGTTTAATCATGTTTCTTATTTGAACGATTAAGAATCGTGTTTGTAACATTCCAAGCCTAGCATTTAGACCAGGATTCAGAATTAAGATTATATTGGGCACCAATGATATAGGTAGGTAACGCTATTAATTCTTTTTAAGTCTTTCTCATCTATACTTCTGAAAATCCTCTCCACCACATTTTACTTGGGAGAAGTACTGCCATGATACCATCTGGTCCGAATCCTGAGCTTGAGACGTTACAATATCAGAGCATTTCGGTATCCGAGCAAATTTTAAGTTCATTCAATTTTAAGAACAAATTTCAAATACTTATCTAATGTCTCAATCAAATAATACCTCCCATCATATATAATTGCAACCATTAAGCTTTATAAATATCACTCCACACCTTGTGAATCTAGATACATGCAATAACTCAAAAAGTATAGACTTGCTACTAGTTTTCTTAATATAGAATTGATCATCAAAGCTTCTCAGACGTTACGGAGGACCGAATACGACAATTTATAAGTTTTTCTACCGTCTTTTTTTTCTTCTTCTTTCTTTCAACAATTGCAGGAGTGGAGAATCAAGTTCAACGACCTTCCAGATGGTAATTAGTGTCTTATCTACTAAGCTATGCTCGGATTGACAAATTTCTACCGTCTTTATAGAATAGTAATCTTAATGTTTAAAAAATTAAATCATGATTAAGTACTAGTTAGTAGTCCCCACATTTTTGGTTCAAAGAATTGTTGCCTTGTATTTTTTTTTTTTTTTTTTTTTTTTTTGAGCAAAAGAATTGTTGCCTTGTAAAGTTGGTTAATGGATACACATAGAATTGGAGAAAGAGAGGGTGACCACTTCCTATTTATTTGACATCATACAACCAAACTTTGTAGAATGCTTTACAAAACACAATTCTCCACAATTATTCTCCACATTCCAAATTCTTCATTCACTCTATTAAGTATCAACTCACTTTAGTGCATCCTTTTAAACAAACAAATGACCTATTCAAAATTTAACATAGCAAGATTGCAAGCAAGACAAGGTGTGACCCCTATCTCTAAAGGGATCAAATAACTAATATATAAAGTTTGGTCAATTTTTTGGTTCATTAAATTTAGTGGTCCATTTGTTTTTCTTAGTACATGATCAAATGTGGGGTTGCGCGGGTTTGAACTTACAACCTCGAAAAAAGTAGTACATACCATGTCATTTACCAATTGAGCTATGCTCGTATTGGTCTCTATTCAATATATTGAAAAAGTCGGTTCTTTAGAATCATCCATTTTAAATGCCTAAAATTTAATAGATCAACTATTCAATGTCAATTTTGAAAAAAAATTAATAATAAGTTGAATCTACTTGTTTACGCCCTTAATTTGAATTTAAGATTTTCTATATACAAATGAACTATCAAAGTCAATGTTTTTTTTTTCTATTAAAAAAAATTCAAATCCAAGATGCATGAGTAATTCCAAATCCTAATTCATGTGTTTACGATCATTAACCCTACTCTTTTTTGTTCAACATTTGGGAAGAGAGATTCAAATCTCTGTTTTCAGCCAAGAAAACAGAGATTACTCATGCATCTTGAGTAAGTTGAGCTACGCTCATGGTTGAAAGAACATATTTTATGTAAGTTGAGCTAGATTCATGTTGGCGCATTTAACCTTTAATTCTAATTAAACATACAAAATTCCTATAATTCATAGACATGAGCTGATTATTATTATTTTTATTTTTTTTTTGACGACATGTTGGGGTAGATGATTGAACCTAGGACCTCATGGTCACTAGGCTAGGCGATATATCATGTCGTTGAGCTAGACTCTCGTTGGCCCTGAGCTGATTATTCTTCTCATCAAAATAAGAACCTAGGACCTCAACGAAAAAATAGGATAGAGAAAATTTAGACATCTCATCACATAGAGGGATAGAGAGAGATTTTAATTTGGCAAGTTGAAGAATTGAAAACATATGTTTTTTTTAAAAAAAAAAAATTAAAAAAATTAAAAAAAATAGAAAACATGTGGAAGGTGTGTGTGAGTGATAAGAAGGGGATGGTTTTTGAGATGGTAAGTCAAGTTGGGCAAAAAAGTGGAAGAAAAAATAGTCTTAAAATAAAATGGAGGGTTTAAAAATTATGGGTAATTAAAAAACTTGATTTTCCTTCACTCCTTCCAAATCATTCACCTAATTTTTCCTTCTAAATTTGCAATTCTTTCTGTTATATATATTTATTTTTCCTCTCTCTAAACTTAAACTATTCCAATCAACAAAATAAATACTTCAGCTGTGTTTTTTTTGCAATTTGTCCTTTGATTTTGTTCGCCATTTTTCGACTTCAAAATATATTCATACACACATTATTAGGTCAAGAAGATCAGATTTTGAGATAGCAAAATGAAGAGCCAAAATTTGCAGATGTTGATCTCTCAAAACCCTAATGATCTTAGTGAACAAAATTCTGAGTTTGTTGGTCAATGCCAAAGCTTCCATCCAAATATGAACTCTAATTTCTCTTCATCTCCTTCTTCCAAAGGTCGAGCCGATCACCACGACGACGAACACGACGACGACAAAGAGGATGAAGATATGGCCAATTGTCTCATCCTTCTTGCTCAAGGCCCACCAGCTTTCCAACCCTCTTCTTCTTCCTTGAGAAAATTCATGGGAGCCCCAGAAGGTCAAAATGGTAATTATAAGCCGCCATTGATTAGCTTCCTAGAAATTTAAATATGGTAGCATTTTTAAGGAAAGATTAGTGTTGGTATAATTAATCATTTCTCATTTTCAAAAAATGTTCTCAAAATTGTATAGAAACCAACCAATATATATATATATATATATATATATATATATATATATATATATATTTTAATATATTTTAAAGTAAATAAGATCATTTTTTAATCATTTTTTTTTACTTATGAAATTCATAAAAACGTTTAAATTGTTTTAATTTATTTTAAAATTTAATTTTTATGTGAGACTTTGACTTTTTTAAAAGTTTTATTATAAGTTGGTTTATCTATTGAATGTCCTATAAAAAGTTTACATCTTAAACTTTTAAGTTTTAATTTGTATATAATTTTAAAAACCTAACAAGTATATATATATATATATATATTTTTTTTATCTCTCTATTATTATTACTATTTTTTTTTTTACTAAACCAAAAAAAGAAAGGTAGGGAGTACTATATTACTTATTTTTTTATTTTTTTCCTTCAAAATTTGTACATAATTTTGAAAATTTTGTATATAATTTTGAAAACCTAACAAGTAACATGGAATAGTAACCACTTATATTTTTAGAAAACTAAAAAAAAAGAGGCCTAATTTAACTTTTGAACTTATCTAATTAATTTTTATCAAAAAAAAAAAAAAAAAAAAAACTTATCTAATTAATTATTTCAAGTTAAAATACTATTTTTACTTTGTAATTTCAACTTTGGTTCATTTTAATCTCTCTCGGGATAAGAGATTGAACCTAGGACCTCTTAGTCCGATACATCATGCATGTCACTCTTAGTCCGATACATCATGTCAATTCAGCTATATATACTCGTGTCTTGTTAACAATCATGTCAGTCCAGAATGGGAGTTGATTGATCCTGCACCTGTGCAACCACGCACGGGATTATCGCACAATTTTTTACCAACAAGAGCATAGCTCAACGACATGATGTAGCCTAATGACCATGAGGTCATAGGTTCAATCTCTCATCCCAACATGTTGTCAAAAATAAATAAATAAATAGTTTAATTATAAATAAAAAAAAATCGAATATAGCTTCATTGACATAAGGTTGAGCGTTACTAAAAATCATGGGTTCAATCCTCAAAATACAGTTAAAAAAAAAAACAATGAATTTGAATATGTTGTTAATTTTAATTTTGAACCGCAGGCGCGGGGAAGGCAGAGGGGTGTTGTGCATACGAGTGCAAAACCTGCAGCCGAACGTTTCAATCATTTCAAGCCCTAGGCGGGCATCGGTCCAGCCACAAGAACGCCGCCGCGTGCAACCGGAATCCGATCTCCGTCAACATTTCAAGCCCAATCGACCAACTTCGTTTGAATAATTACAACGACAAGATGAAATTGGTGAATAATAATAATAATAATAATAATAATAGGAATAAGGTCCACACGTGCTCCATTTGCGGCGTCGGGTTCATGTCCGGCCAGGCTCTGGGCGGGCACATGCGGCGCCACCGTCGTGTCTGCGGCGGAGCTTCAGAAGAATCCGGCGAAATTGATCGACGTCGTCCTAATAAGAAGCAGAGAAGTAATTTGTTGTGTCGTTTTGATTTGGATCTCAATCTTCCAGCCCCTGAAGATGATACAAGAGATCAACCAACACCAACTGTTGTTCAAATCGCCGCCACGTCGTTGGTCGGCTGCCATTACTGACAATATTAACCTTTCATTTTTTTTCTAGGACTTCGGCTTAAATTAAATGTTTTGTATCAAATGTTTATAATACAATTTTTTTTAACCTATTATAAAATCACATATTAAACACTCTTAGTTAATTAAACTATGTTTAAATTTGTGAAAATGTTATTAAATTAACATAATGGACGCCAAAGCAAACCGAACCTAACTCAACTAACATATGTATATGTTGATGACCAAACATAATGGGCGTGAAAAAAAATAATCCTTCAAAAGAGAAATTACACGTGTCATGGATAAAAAAAAAAGTAAAGGTCCCTCTACAAACCATGCATGAGAGTTAAAATTGATTATTGTTGCTATCCAGTTCGAATTATCTATAGAATACATTAGCTCTGAAGAGCATAGTTTAACGACATGTATCCTTAGTAACCACTCATGAGATTCTAAGTTCAATCTCTCACTCCAACATGTTGTCGAAAAATTAATAATAATAATAATAATAATAATAATAATTATTATTGCATTTAGTATCCATATATATCATTACTTTAATAGAAACATAACTTAATACTATTTATTATCCATATATGTGATTACTTTTATGGTAAAGGACAACACGGAATTTGATAAAGTTCAATGTTTAATTTAAAGTTTTATGGACTCAAAATAGGACAGTTCTTATACACTGTCAAGGGGGAAAAAAGATCGTATACCAAAAAGAAGAAACAAAAGGGAAAAATTAAAATTCAAAAACCACAGAAGTATGAAATTTATGCAAGTGAATGGATCCATCAATTTCCTTTTAAACATATCTTTCATTTTCGGGAAGAAAAAGAAAAAGAAAAATCTTCTTTGAGACAAGGAATTAAAAAAGATAACAAGGAATTTAATAAATTATAGAATTAACAACAAAATGAACTTTCGAAACAAAATGTAATAAATTATAGAGTTTAACAACAAAATGAACTTTCGAAGGGTGTGAAGAACGATTTTTTTTTTTTTTTTTTTTACAACCTGTGGAGTGAAAATTGAACATCCATATCTTGGTCACTAGTTCTTACCTTATATTAGTCGAATTGAGCTATATTGTATGATTATTCTCACGCAAACGATGATAATATATATATATATATATATATATATATATATATATATATATATTCTTTGTTAACTTTGAATTTAACATGGAAAAGAATTGAGTATGAGAAAACGTTTCACGTAATCGTTGTAGTAAGAATTGAATTCTAAGAAGATATGCAAACCTAACTCTATCTCTAACTCCGTATGATAAGAAAACATTGTCTTTTCTTTTTGCATGTACGAGATTTTTGTAAGCAACTGAATTCTAAGAAGATATGCAACCTAACTTTTTATTAAAAAAAAAAAAGAAAAAGGCTGAAAACTTTTTTTTTTTTTTTTTTTTTCCTTCATGTACCAAATTTTTGAAAAATGATACAAATATTATAAATGAAACATATCACTTTCACCATTGTCAAACCGAAATAGCTAAATTGACATAAAGTTATGCCCTTAACATGAAAGTCAAGAGTTCCCCTTAACATGAAAGTCAAGAGTTCAATCCTCCCCGCATTAATTAAATACCTTTGTAAAAAAAAAAAAAAAAATCATAAGATAGTATTTTATAGAGGTGATTTCGAATTATTTATCCTCATTAAAAAGTATCCTACTTTGTCAATACATTTTTTTTATTTTTTGAAGATTCGAACTTATCAAAGTCGAGAGTATATGCTTAAATCAGTTGACCTATGCTGAAGTTGACCCATTTTCTAGATGATGTCATTTTAGACATGACAAAGTTGAGCAGTTTGCCAAATTTTAGAGGACATCAAATTGATAAGCATTTCATTTTAATTGATAAGCTCTCTGTTAGCCAAGTAAGTGGTTGTGGCGGTTCTTCATGGGACCAAGGGCTATGTGGCATCAAATTATTGTGAGCCGGCATTATCCACATCCATTTGAGTGGGTTGCGACTAATAGTTCTAGTAGGTCGTCTATTGTCCTGTGGAAAGCAATTGCCTTTGGTTTCACATATTTTTCTTTGAATATTAGGTACTTTGTTGGAGAGGGTTCTAGCGTTTACTTTTAGGAGGATTAGTAGGTGCGAGAGAAACCTCTTCGAAAGTTGGTTCCCTCGTCTTTATTATTTGTCAGAGTAAGAGGTTGCATTTTGTGGCTTCTATCTTACCTTCTTTATCGTCGAGTCTCAAACATCATCTTTCTAATAGAGAAAGACTTGAAGTTGTGGGCATTCTTTCTATTGTCCAAGATCAATACGTGTTTTGTGGAGGAAGAAATTTAAAAGTGTGGAACCCGGATCCCTTTAGGAGCTTCTCCTGTAGCTCTTTTTTTCGATTGTTTGTCTGTCCCTTCCCTGCCTCAAATCGATTATGCTTTCTTCTCTATCTAAAAGATTAAATTTCTAGAAAGGTAAAAAAAAAAATTGTGCAACAAATTCTACGTGGAAGAGTTAACACTATGTCATGTTTAGAGTCATTATTCTTTAGTGTGTTATCTCTGCAAATCCTTTGCAGGCGACGTTTCCTGTAGGACTATGAGTTTGTTCATTCCATTTAGACTCGTTTCGACTATGTGGTTGAATTGTTATGTTATAACGAAGAGGTGCACGAAGCTCTCCTTTTCAAGAGAAGGGCAAGTTATTTTGACATGCTAATTTTTTGCTATTTTGTAGAGTGTAGCTTGAGAGAAACAATAATCTAATCTTTAAAGAGGTGGAACGATCTTGATAATGTTTCAAAGTTGACGGAGTCTAACGCCTAGACGTTAATCACTAGACATTTTTGTAATTATGATCTAATTTAATTTGAAGTCTCAAAAAAAAAAAAAAAAAATTTGCTTCAAAGTGTAAAACACTGTTCTCTCTATGGATATATTCACATTCTTTACAGAGATTGTATTACATTTTTTGGACTCAAAATCACTGTCTCAACAAAATTCAGCCACTCATTTCTTACATGTCCTCAAACAGCCCAAATGGGATGTTAGATATAACCAAAATGCAAAATATAACCAACCAACCCCATATACAGTGATCTCAAAGATACTATTGAAATGCATTTTTATTCTTTTTTGAAGAAAGAAAGAAAAAAAAACTGATGGAAACAGTGATAGATAGCCAAATGGAATTGCAAAAGAGCATGTAATGTAATCACCTTGGATGGCCCATTTGTTTCTTTTTCGAGGTCTGTTCTGATCAATAATTTCCATCAGCAGTATGTTTTGATCTTCTAAATCTGTTTTTGCAAGTTCTGTTTTGTCTCCTATGATGTTAAAGTACACGGTCGTGTCAGTGGCAACAACCCCCGTCGTTTGATTCTTTTCGTGCTCGTGTTTTGTCCAAAATTTTCTGTTTTATGACAACAGATCCATTTTCCAGTAGACTTGGAACTTCCAGTATCTGGATTATAATTAAACCAGTTTAGACCATGCCAAAAAGCCATGAGATGAAATACAATCGACATCGAGGATCGGTTTCGAACTCTACAGCCAACCCCACATGGAAAATAAATAAAATTAAGTTATCTGCATTGCCAAAGCCACTCTCGACTGTAAGCGCAAACGCCTTAACAAGCTCTCATGACTCAGATAAGTATGGAACAATCGCATATACGAGTTCATTTTGGGGAAATTTTAGGCTTAGTTTGCAGCAAATGTAATATCAAAAGCTGCTAACATTAAGAAATGACTAAACAATATATTAAATGGCTGATTGTTTCTATATTACAATGACTAAACAAAGTACCATTATTTTCATTTGGTATTCTTTCCATGTAATGACATCTATATTTTAAAAAAAAAAAAAAATCCCTTTTTACGAGTATATAGATAAAGCACAATCCAGTTGTGAATTAATGTAATTAAAGATTATGTACTTTTGTTCTGAAAGATTATAACTAAAACTGATAATAGCTCCTAAACTAATTTTATGTATATGAAGGTGTGGTGTGTGCAGTGGCCATTTTTAGGAGTTACTAGTAGTCTCACTATAACACAATTGAAGTTTGGAAGATGATTCAAGTAAAACACGAGCATCTTAGTGTTAGAGTGTTACCTTCGAAGAGAGTTCTCTAAAGCATCTATCGACGTTTTCTCGAGTTCTAGCACTGCACTCAAGAAACAAACTTTGATGCTCCTTGGCAACTGCCATACCTTCTTCTGTTGATACAGCTCTTTCCCTACCCTGTCAATATCAAAGATTCCGAGAAAAAGGCACCACGGTTAAAAACATGATTAATTTATTTTCCCTAATGTAATGTAAGTTAGAAGGAAGAGTTTCAAGTTTGAAGAATATTGATGTTGTCCAATGCAAGCTAAGTAAGACAGCATGGCAATAGAATGTTGACAAAGGATGTGTGGCAGGATTGCACAACTTACCCGATCGACTTTATTTCCGACTAGAATTTTTATGCACTCATGATGGGTTAGATACAACTCTACTTCCTTTGCCCATGCATTCATCAAGTTTGTAAATGTCTCCCGTCGAGTAACATCGTACACTATTGGCAAAACATAGATCAGTCTCAGACCTCATGAAGTTAAAACTAAATTCGATACATTCAATTGTGAAAAAACATGCCATGAGAGCTAGTTTCCAAAATAAAAGGGTATCAGATATACTTTTAAAACGCACGAAAGAAAATACAGGAACAAGAACACAACATAAACGAGGAGGAAAACGCTGCCAGATGTTCTAGGCATGATAGAAAAAACAGCTAAACATTTTGAGAGGAGCTTTTGTTTTCAATACAGCTTGAATTCGACAGGCGGACGAACTCACAGCTTCTAGAAACTGTCTTTACAAGATAAAAAGATGAAGGTGAAGTGGACACTAATTAATTACTTCCTTGCTCCCCACTCTCATCTCTTTATCGCTGTTTCTAATATCTCAATTCGCCATCCTCGTTGTCTCAATTACCAAGAAAAAAGTCTCCATATGCTTTCAATTGCTAAACTTTTTTCATTTGATGTCATTTAACAGAGTCTTGATTAGGAAAATTAAAAATCCATCAATAAAAATTAAAATGAAATCAGCAACTCATGAAAGGTACGCTTATCGACATTTCCAGCAGATAAAAGAATTTCAAAGATATTTTTTAGCACAATTGTGGTAAGTGGTAATAGAAATTTGTCTCCTTTCTGTCATACCTAGGATGATTCCATGTGCACCTCTGTAGTAAGAGCTTGTCAATGTTCCAAACCTCTCTTGTCCAGCTGCATACAAGAACATGGAATAAAAAAATGCACTAAAAGAAATGAGAAAAAATCCTCAATAAAGAGTGTCAATTCCACAGGAGTTACTTTTATATATATTTTACCACCAAATGTTATTTCTCACAACAAATTGAGAAAACAAATCATAAAATAAGTGCATCATCAATGAGACAAAAGAAGAAACATCCTGCATAGAACAGCTGAGACAAGGTAAAATAGTAAAACTGTGACCAGAAAGAACTAGTAAATCATCCAGTTTACCTGTGTCCCAAATTGTTAGCTTCAATCTTTTTCCACCAACTGTTACCATCTTGATCTTGAAATCCACACCTGGAGCAATAATGCACAAACCGAAGATTAACCGAGCGAAATGAGAAGTTGATGGAGGCTGCTTCACCCAGCACACTTAAACAGGGGAAGGGAGGAATTAAAAGGTTAAAATAGAATCAATATCCAATCCATCATATATAATAATACCCTTGCCCTTTGTTGTTGTAAGGATACTTCAAATTTAAATGGGATATGGAATATTGTGTAATATTGATTAAAATGGGAAGTTATGAGCAGCATTACAAACATATGTTATACCCAATTTACTGTCCAATCCTTAAATCATGAACAATCACAAACTTCTCTACCCGAAGTTGATTGTTCCAAGAAAAACCATGCTCTCACCCCAGCTTAAGGCATGTTTGGGAGTGATTTTAGAAATAGTGAATGATTTGTTTACAAGTGATTTATCAAAGATGATTTTCATATAATAATTTTAATGTTTGGTTATACACTTTTAAATGCAGTTTTCATACAATCAAAATTAACTTTGAATTTTTCTCAATAAAAAAAAACTTTGAATGATTAAAGGTATGTTTGGGAGTAATTTGAACCTGACAAAAGTGATTTCATGTTAAAATCACTCTCAAACAATACCTTTAGCCCTGCATCACCAAGTATAATTGATTCTTTCCAAGGACTAATATGGCTCTCCTAAGTCCTAAACTAATCATGTATTAGGGAACTAAACCACAAAGTTGATTGGATTCAAAGCCACTAGCTCACACTACAACAATACTTTAGGCCTTGAAGATAAAGAAACCATTCTAGCATATAACTCCCAATTCAAAAAGCACTTTCAATACCAAAAACCAATCATAAAATTAAGATCAGCAAACTAAGCACAAAGGAGAGGGGGAAAAAAAACATTGGAGAAACATGAATATCTAATCAACACATGATCAGCTAACTAACAGAACTATCAAGAATTCTTTGACAGAATTCAAATAAGAACAAAACTAAGAATATAGCATCTGGGTTTTAAAGAAAAACGATTATACAATAAGCACTAAAAGAAAAGATGCATAGAGAAAAAGAGAAAAGGAGAGAGAACCGATGGTGGGAGAAAGATCATGAACAAAATTGGAGATGTAACTGAGGAGAATACTGCTTTTTCCAACACCAGAATCCCCAATCAACAATATCTTGAAAGAGTAATCGAAATTACTGTATCTTCCTTTTGAAGAAGAGCCCATCATTTTTTTTACCTCATAAACAAGCAAAACAAGCTGCCTTTTCTCTCAACACCTATTTTTTCCCCTTTTGAACTTCCTCTGAGAACAACCCTTTTTCATAAAGAAGAAGAAGAAATCAAAAGCATCAGAAAAAGAAAGAAATTGGTGAGTGAGCTATCAAAAATGGGAAATGTGTAACACTGAAGGAGCTGGCGAGAGCCGGTAGTGTACGTGTGTCAAATATTAAACATTTTTTTTTTTTTTGAAAAAAATAAAATAAAATATTAAGCATTTGGACAAACTTGCCCCTTCCTTTCAATGAGCTCTCTGCTTTTTGTATTCTTCTATGGCCTGCAATGCAACTTTTTTGTCACTTTTCTTATGAAAAAGTCTTCCATTTTCTCCACAAATTTTGAAGTTTTGGGATTTTATTTCACTAAAGCAATGCTTTTGATTGGATTTGTTGAGAAATTAATTAACTATTTAATTTTTTATTTATTAATGAATATAATTTATAAATAAATATGACTCAAATAACCATGTCAGATATTCAAATCTTTCACTATTTCATGTATTATTAAATAAATAAAAAATTGATACATCAAGGAAATGTGTTTCATTTTCATTATCCAACTTTTTTTTCATTTCATTTTCTCTCCGCTACTAAATAAAGATCATAATGTTCGAATATGGTAAAACACGTTTGTGATCCCTAAACTTTTACCCCGTAATAACTTAATCTCTAAGTTTTAGTTTGTAATAAGTTGGTCTAAAAATTTTAGTATATAACAATTTAATCCATGTACTTTAAAATTTGTAACATTTTAGTCACTCATAAAAAAAATTATTAAGATTTAATAGAATTTCGTACACATAAAGATCGATAAATGAATCATGGATCAAATGTGTTTATAAACTATAAAAAAAAAAACAAGTCATTACCTAATAATTTTGATGAGATTTTTTATAATTAAAGACTAAATTATTATAAATTAAAAAATATAGAGACTGAATTGTGAATAAATCATTACATAATAAAAATTGACACTTATTTTTTATGAAATTTTTATAATAAAAACAAAATTGTTATCCGCTTCAACTTTATGAATTAAATTGTTACACATTTGAAATTAGAGAGGAAAAATATTTTTTAAGCTTGAATTTAATATTTAAATAGAGAAAATGGAGAATGTTTTTTTATTTGATAAAATATTTGATGTTCATGTTTGACTTGAGTGGCTTTTGCATGGAGATTTTGGGAGCATTGGTGCATAGCTCAACAAGTGTTATCCATGCTCTCACTCAACAACTTCTTACCTGCCCACCTCATCATCAATCTCTTATCTTACATTCTTCTTTAAATTATTATAACTTATTTTCAATTATTTTGTCCATAACTTTTTATTTTAACCCTTTTAAATTAGTAAACTTTATTCAAAATAAGTTTACCAATGTCAACAATAGATTAGGCTTTTTTTTCTTCTACTTCATACCTAGGATTAGTTGCTATTGGTTTCTAATTTTTCTTAAGGGGTTGAGTTGAATGGTTTGAAATTAATATGTCTATGTAGAGGAGAAAGTAAGTATTTAAGTTACATAGTTGAGTTATTAAGTCAGAGATATCTGGTGCAACCTTTAGTAATTTAAAAGAATCTGATTTTCTAGTGGCTCTTTTTTGTTCGCTTAACTTTTTGTTCAACCATTCAATAACACTCATATTTTTTCAAATTTTCAACATTCAATTGAGATGTGAACTTAAATACTTTACATATATTTTATTATTTTTTTGCATGTAACAATTGTACTTGAGGTAGACAAAATACTATTGTTTCATATGAATAATAAAATTACAATATATTTTTCACATTAGTATAATATATGAGTGGAATATGCACAAAAAATAAGTATATCATCAAGGGCCTATTTACATTAGTATAATGTATGAGTGGAACTGGCTTAGTGAGTCTCGGGTGGCAGAGCGTGAGTTGGAGGCTCTTTTGAAAGAGGAGGAAATTTACTGGAAACAGAGAGCGAGGGAGGATTGACCGGAGTTGAGGGATAGGAATACCAAGTGGTTTCATTTGAGGACTTTGTTTTCGGCGTCGAACTAATAAGATCACAGGTTTAATGGACGATCGATAATGGTCTTTGGCAGGAGGTTGAGGTCTCAATGGCTACCATGGCTAATGTTTTTTTTAGAAGCTCCTCAAATCCAATAACCCGGAGGAGAGTAACATTCAATCTGTTCTAATAGTGATTCCTTCTTCCATCACTGACGAGCAGAATCGTCGGTCGTCGCCTTACGAGGTCTTTTACTAGATCAGAAATTGAGAAGGCCTTGAAACTCATGTCAGCTGCAAAAGCCCCCGGACCAGATGGTTTCCAAGCGTTATTCAATCAGAGGTACTGAGATTTAGTGGGAGATGAGACATCTGAGTTGTATTTACAAATTCTTAATGGTCGGACAGATTTGGGTTCCCTGAACAAAACTTTCTTGGTTCTTATTCCGAAGGTTAAAAACCCACAACGTCTGAGCGAGTTTCGGCCTATTAGCCTTTGTAATGTGATTTACAAAGTCATTTCAAAAGTTATAGCTAATAGGCTGAAATCGGTTCTCGACTCCATCACAACTCGTCAACTCAGTCTTCTTTTGTCCCTGACCGTCTAATTTCGGATAATGCGCTAATTGGCTTCGAGTGCATTCATGCGTTGAACAAAAAGCGTTCTGGGCCAGAAGGAATCATTGCTCTTAAGTTAGACATGAACAAAACTTATGCACGAGTCAAATGGGCATTTTTAAGGAAGGTCATGGAGAAAATGAGGTTTTGTCAGCAATGGATTTCTCTCATTATGAATTGTGTTGAATCAGTTTCATTCTTAATTTTGTTGAATGAGGTTCCGTCTCAAGTTTTTCAACCCGATCGAGGTTTAAGTCAGGGGATCCTCTTTCCCGTTACATTTTCCTCCTTTGTGTTGAAGACTTTTCAGCAGTGCTAGATCGGAAGAACAAAATCATGAGATTTCAGGTTTGCAAATTAACCGCCATTACCCTTTTATTTCTCATTTACTTTTTTGCAGATGATAACTTAGTCTTTTTCAAGGCAACGAGGAGAGATTTTCAGGCTATTAAAGAAAGACTTCAGAGGAGGCAATCGGGCAGACGGTTAATTTTGATAAATCAATGTTCATGGCAAGTAGAAGTATCAGGCAAGATTTGATTGATATGATTCAGAGTGAGCTTAGGGTTGCGTACATAACTACACTTGGTCGGTATTTGAGCCTCACTTCTCAGGTGGCGAGGAATCAATGTTAAGTGTTCAACTCCTTATAAGATAGGGTCTGGAAGACCCTCCATGGTTGGAAACAGAAGTTATTTTCGGCATGAGGCAAAGAAGTGCTTATCAAAGTAGTTTCTCAAACCATTCTGACTTACATTTTGAGTTGCTTCAGGATCCCTTCCCATTTTAGTTTGAACATTGTTAAAATGTTTGCGCATTTTTTGTGGGGTTCAACTTCTGATAAGAGGAAGATTCATTGACGTTCCTGGAGTCGGATGTGTGTTAGTAAATCGCAAGGGGAAATGAGTTTCAGGGATTTAACTATGTTCAATCAGGCTCTTCTGGCTAAGCAGTGTTGAAGGTTAATTAAACATCCTGACAGTTTGTTGGCTCGGGTTCTAAAGGGAAAGTATTATCATCATGGTGTTTTCCTGCGAGTTTAGTTATGCTCGGCTCCTTCTTATGCGTGGTGGAGCATCGTGTGGGGCAAAGAATTGTTTGATAAAAGGTATATATGGAGAGTTGGTAGCGACAAAGAGGTTTTATTGACAGTGATCCTTGGATCCCTTCAAGGGAAAATGGTCGGCTGATGTTCTCACCGCCATCAGTCCACAATCTTCCAGTGGCTTCAATGATGAACATTAATGGGTCTTGGAAGGATGAGCAGATCTAGACAACTTTTATTCATGTTGATGCGGAGGCGATACTTGATATTCTCATTCATCCGAGTGGAAAAGAAGACATCATTATCTGGAATCCTTCGAAACATGGAGTTTTTTCGGTTAAGACTACTTATCAACTTGGTTTATCTTTTTGGAATAAATTTGAGGCTTCACCCTCAAATGTTGAAGCTCAAAGTAGGAGATGGAAGACTTTTTGGGCCTCAAAAGTTCCCCAAAAGTCAAAATTTGTTGCTGAAAAGTTTACAACAATATTATTCCTATTAAGATAAATCTTAGGTTGAAAGGAATTTTTACTCATAATTTATGTGTTTTTTGTCGAGACAATGAAGAATATCTCAACACATTTTCTAGCATTGTGAGGTAACTAGGGAGGTTTGCTCTTTTTGTCCCTCCATTAACTTGACTCGTTTATGTGATAACATGAACCATTGGTCGATTCAAGAGCATTGGGAGTGAATCTTGGACAAAGGATCGAAAGAGGAAGTGGAGTACTCGATACGGATAGTGTGGAAGATTCGGGAGCTCCGAAACAAGGCATTTTTCAACAATGCATCAGTGACAGATCAGTTCATGATGTCCAGTATTAATAATCTCTTTCAACAGTCCAAAGGTGTTAGAAGTTTCAGTTCAGATGGTAGCAGTGCTAAGGGGAAAGCTCACGACGTTAGAAATGCAGGGACTATTGATGAGGCCAGTGGCAACCTCTCGCCTCCAATCGGTGGAAGCTGAATGTGGATGCATCTTTTAATCCTCATTTCAGGAGTGTTGGTCTAGGGTGGGTCGTTCGGGATCATCAGGGGTTGTTAAATTGGCAGGTTGTCGTGCTCTAACCGGGTCAATTTGAGATCAAAACCTTAGAGATCATGGTCATGGTTGAAGGTCTCAAAGCAATCTCCTCATCCTCGAACCCCTGCAAGTACCCAATCGAAGTTGAGACTGGTTGTTTGGAAGTTAGTAAATTTCTCAATGGCACTAGTGTCGACGTCACCACAATTGATTTCTTCATCCCCGAAATCCTGAACTTGAAGGATGCTGCTGGGGTGATCTTTTTCACCCATTTGCCCCGTCTGACCAATGTTATGGCTTATCAGATAGCCTCTAGAGCGATAAAGACTCACTTTACGGCTCATTTGGAAGATCACGTTCCCTCGAGTTTTATTATATTTTTAGCAACTAGTAACCGAGAGGGCTTTGTTTATGTTTAGTTTGGTTCTATTAAAAAAAAAAAAAAAAAAAAAAAAAACTATTTAGATGGTTCATAAAAAAATATTTTATTTTAGTTCAAAATTATGAATATATGAACGAGCATTATCAAAGTTGGATATCATAAAATTCGAAAAATGATGTTAAAAAACATAATCAAAATTGCATGTCAAATACATAAAAGATAACCTTGTTGATATGATAATACCAAAAATAAAAGGTATTATGATCCCGTTAGAAACAGAAAAGTTCTGACATTGACATTCATGAAGAACACAAAAAAAAAAAAAAAAAAAATACTTGCACATGAAAACATACCATTTTTTTCATTTCTAAAAACCACAAACATTACGACAAATCCTCCTCCTTATTGCAACATACACATACTCACTTGCTAACAAACTTTTAACCCTTAATTTTGTTTTTAACCCTAATTAATTTTGTCTATATGTTATGTAATTTGACAACGCAATTAAGGGGTTCACCTTCTCCCTCCCAACTAGCATAAAACATTTAAACTACATGTAATTTGAGTTGGGTTATTAACTCTCAGCCCAAACAATGAGTTGGTTAAATAACTCAACCCAACACAACTTCGTAGGTCAAACACCTTTTAACTCAAGATTGTTGTCACGTGAATTTCACTGTCTAGATTTTCTTCTAAACCACAAGACAACATTTGGATCAAAAGAACAAGCATTGGTGTGGCGCCTTACCAAACATCATTTGATGCTTAAGTTAGTGTTGAAACAATTATGTCTAATTAGTAGAGTAATTCTTGTATACCTTTCATTTTCGGTATCCTTATCTATTTATATGGTGTCTTGGCCGCTATAATTATGATAGTGTGTGATCTTTGACGAGGATGACACGCATTTAAAGACAGGGGTGACATTCTAAGATCTCGATCGTGAGCAAGGTGTGGAATCCTCATCTTGCGTACATAAATTGTATTTCTTCAAGGTACAATGTGTTTCTCATCCTAGAACTGCCACGTGACGATAATGTTTTTACAACATTAATCCTAATTTTTGTTTGCGTAGATTGTGACAAGAACTCCCCTCCATGAATTTTGTTAGTTTTTATGAGAGAGAGAAGGAGTAATAAATTCCAAACATTTAAACTCATATACTTTTATTTATTTACTTAATTTTTTTATAATTAAATTCCAAACATTTAAACTATAACTTGTTAGGAAACCAACATTTGCACATGTGGTGGGGCATACATTAGGGAAATGAGATGGTGAAATGCAGACATTGGAGGGTGGGGAACGGGTGCTCATTTGATGTGTACTTAGATCAATGGATTCTGAAGAAACCAACATTAAAAATTGTCTTCCCACCTCGCCCTCTGACTAATAGTGCCGATGGTGGACGGACAATGGAATACAACAAAAAAATTATGATATTTTCTTACTTGAGAATGACGAGATAATTACATGCATTCCCCTTTGTCAACCACAAAGGAAGAATCATTTTTTTTTTTTTTTTGCATTATGAAAAATGGGACAGGTACACCATTAAAAGCATGGTTACAGACTTACACAGGTGACACAAGAGGCTTCCTTAACAACAAGTTAAACTTCAACAACTTTGTGGAAAAATCTCTAGGGTTTGATGATCACCCCTAAAGTTAAGATTTTCATGTGGAGGGTGTGTTTAAATTCACTTCTCACACACAATAATCTATTAATTAAGGGGATTTTGGAAGACTCGGGGTGTCCTTTCTACCGACGAGACAAGAAATTGATGTCCATACCCTTTCGAAATGAAAGGGAAATAGGCAAATTTGAAAAAAATGGTCTCCTAGTGTTGCCTACGGGTGTAAACGGGTCGCGGTATTCGGTGAAGGATTAATAAATCGTTTTGCATTACATGGGGATCAAAATTACGTAGGGATCGAACTCGCGCTGCGAAGGGTAGTAGGCAAGCCTCTTAGCCACCGAGACCGCTTAAACTTTTCATTACATTTTTATTTTAAATAAATATATATATATATATATATATATATATATATATATATATTTAATCGGTCGGCTCAGTTACATCCGATTTAAGAATGATAAAACCCGCAACCGAACGAAAACTTCTCAGGTGAATTCAGGTTGACTTGTGAAGTCTTTCATCCCATGAAAGGTTCAAAGGTTCTTGCAGAAGCAATAGCGCTTTCGGATGGTCTTTCAAAGGCCATTAAAAAGGATTTTCATTCTCTCTAGGTGGAAACAAACTCTTTGATTCTTTAGAAATTGTTGATGGATCAAGATTGGTACATGAATGAATTTCAAGCTTACGTGGACACAATAATCTCAAAATATTGTTGTGCAATAGTTCAAGGTTTCCTCTACACCAACCGAAATGGAAATTCAATGACATACGATCGTGTCATGCTCGGATCTCAAGACATTCTAAAATCTGGATTGAAGACCACCCACCCTGTCGACTGTCATCCTCGAGGATATATTCAAAATGTTTAATTTTTTACGTTTTTTTTTTAATCAAATCTCAAACATTTAAACTACAACTTGTTTATTGTGTTGTCAACATGAACATCATTCATTTAACATAAAATATGTATCATCGATCAACTAATATATATTTTACAAGTTTTTTAATATAAAAAATTTACTTGAGGTAGAAAAAATATTTTTGTTTCATACGAACAACAAAATAACAATATATTTTTACATTAGTGTCTATTTACATGGTTCACAAAAAATTTGTTATTTTAGTTCAAAATTATGAATATACGAAAAAATATTCATTAAAGAACATTATAATGGATCAATGACTGCAATTTTTTCATGATTTGTATAGAAAACACTACCAATATATATTGGTTGTACAGAAATTTATCAACCAAGATATTGATTTATTTTTAATCTCACTTTAATCAAATGCAATTTAGTTATGATTAGAGATTTTAATATGGATTTAATCAAAATTAAATTTGAAAGTTAAAAAAATAATAATAATATAATAATAATAGTAGTAGGTATATTGTTCAACTATTAATTAGAGATAAATTTAAACAAATTTTTAAAATTTAATTGAGTTGTTGATTTATATTATTTTATGAGTATTTTACAATTTTGGGTGAGTATCAATTTTGATGAAGATAGACAATAGTTACACATATATTGTGTATATGGGTTGGGTTGGGTTATTAATTTCATGCCTAAACAATGAGTTGGTTAAATAACCCAACTCAGAGGAGGTCAAATATCTCTTAAGTCATGGTTGTTGTTTCATGAATTTCACTCTCTAGATTTTCTCCTAATCCACCCGGCAACATTTGGATCAAAGGATTTAGCATCGGTGTGGCGCGTTTATTGATCATCATTTGATGCTTAAATTAGTGTTGAAGCAATTAGTAGAGTAATTCTTATATACATTTCATTTTCGGTATCATTATCTATTTATAGGGTGTCTCTGGCCGCCGTAATTATGATAGTGTGATCTTTGATGGGATGACACACATTTAAAGAGAGGGGTGACATTCTAAGATCCCGACAGTGAGTGAGGTGTTGTCTCTTCATCCTCGGTAAATAAATTTTCTTTTCTTCAACGTACAATGCTTTTCCAATCCTCGAACTGCCACGTGTCGGTAAATTTTCCACAACATTAATCCTAATTTTTGTTAATTTTTAGTGAAAGGCAAAGAAAGTAATAAAGAATAACATACTTATATACTTTTATTTATTTACTTAATTTTTTTAATCAAATTCCAAACATTTAAACTACAACTTGTCACTAAACCAACTTTCGCACACGTGGTGAGGCATATATTGGGGAAGTGAGTTGGTGCTGACATGCATTGGAGGGTGGGGGACGGTTTCTCAATTGATGTGTACTCAAATCAATGGATTTGAGAAAATCAACATTTAAAATTGTCTCCCTACCTCGCTTTCTGACTAACAGTATTGTGAGTAACCTGATGGTGATAATTACATGCATTCCTCTATGTCAACCACAAAGAAATACTTTTTTGTACTGTGACAAACGGGGCATGTACACCATTAAAAGTGTGGTTACAAGCTTGCAGAGATGACACAAAGAGGCTTCCTCAACAACAAGTCAAACTTCAACGACTTTGTGGAAAACTCTCTAAGGCCTGATGATCCCTCCAAAGCTAAGATTTTCATGTGGAAGGCGTGTTTAAATTCTCTCTCCACGCGCAATAGTCTATCAATTAGGAGGGTTTTGGAAGACTCGGGGTATTCTTTCTACCAACGAGACCAGAAATTGATGTTCACGCCATTTGAAAATAAAATGGAAGCAGACAAATTTGGAAAAAAAATTGGTCTCCAACCTCTTTGTTATCTTCTCTTAATTATTATAATGCCCTCCTTGTTTTACAGGGTCTATCAAGTGTTGGACTCAATTCAACTCTGCCTCTTTGAACTTATTTTCGTATAGCGACGACGAAACAAACTTGTTCATGGTGAATCTGCCACCAAAGAAAAGAGTTGGATGGAAGCAACCTCAGACGACATGCTACCACAAACGACGACCAACCCAACAACCTGCATTATGACGCTAACTCAACTAATAGTTATTCCTAGAATCCCCTCTGGAGACTATAAGTTTAACTTTGATGTTATAGTGTTGGACTCCAATGTGGGATTAGGTGCAATTTTCATGAACTTCTCAGTGAATCCAGGTTGACTTTGTGAAGTCTTTCATCCCACGAAGGTTTCAAAGGTTCTCGGAGAAGCAATGACGCTTTCCGATGGTCTTTCAAAGGCCATTGTAAGAGGTTTTCATCCTCCCTAGGTGGAAACAGACTTCTTGATTCTTTGAAAAGTGTTGATGGGTCAAGATGATACATAAAAGAAGTTCAAGCTTATGTGGACACAATAATCTCAAAACATCGTTGTGCAATGGTTCAAGGTTTCCTCTACACCAACTGAAAGAGAAATTCAACGATATACGATTTGACGCGTCGTGCACGAATCTACAGACATTTTGAATTCTGGATTGAAGATCACTCATGTTGGGTGTCGACGACCATCCTAGGATATTTAAAATGTTTAGTTTTTTTACTGCTTTTGATTTATTATTCTAACCAAAAGAAGAAGAAAAAAAAATTGTTATAACATCAACATAACTCAATTAGAATAAAATACATACCTTCTATCAACAATGTTTATTGTGTTAAGAATTCATTTTGATTTTAATAGTGATAAAAAGTTTTCTTCAAGCAACTTAATTAAATCGAAGTATAACTTTTAAAAGGCCACAATACGTAAAATTGGGCTATTTTTTGAAAATAAACTAAGGCCCAACAAAAGGCACTTGAACTAAGTGGGCCAATGATTTGGTGGCGTTTAATGGGCCATTAATGGTCAACCGTTTCGGCCATTATCGGCCCACACAATTTTATATTATGTATACAACCCTTATGAATAGTTTGATTCTAAGATTTTTTTTTTTTAAATAATATTTAATTAATGTGAGGATTTGGCACAACTTTATGTTTTGTTTATTTACTTCAATTTACATTTTGAATCAGGTAAGGAATAATGAGACCAAATTACAAATTCAAACATATTATTAAAATTGACCTCCATTTAATAAGGTATAGTCCATTATTTATAAAAAAAAATTGATACCTATTCTATATATATATATATATATATATATATATATATATATATATATATATTTCAACATTAATCTAATTCAACCGAAAAACTAATGACAAGATGTCAAAACTTTGACCCCACACGTTAATTAAATACATTTAAAAAAAATTGATTGCATAAATAACATGTCTAAAATAAATGACAAATATAATTAAATATAAAATATTTTACTGAAAAAAAAAATCATAAAAATTTATATATTTAGAAGTTTTTTAAAAAAATACTATATTTTTAATTATTTTACTCTAGTACCATTTTTAAATAATAATAAAAAAAAATCAAAAAAATCAAAATCAAAAGTTAAATTAAAGGCTCAAATTGATGGTGACATTAGGTAAGCTACCTTCATTTATTTGACTTAAGAATTAAGAAAAGAGCTTGGAAACTTCCCCACACCTTCTTGTAAAAATTAGAAAGTATTTTGTTTTATTTTTTCTTATTGTTTTGTAAATTACACTTGTATCCTATAAAGTATAAACTTATCAACATTAGAAAGTAAATTCTCTAAGGGCATGTTCGGAAGAAAATATATCCATTGTTTTCATTGGTTTCTTCTATGAAAATAATAAACTTAATGATATTAGTAAATAAGTTAAATTACAAGTCTCATCTCTAAACTTTTAAATTTGTGTCTGTTTTAATCTATAAATTTTAAAAAATAATAATAATTTTTTTTTAATTTTGTATCTAATACATCTCTAAACTTAAAAAAATGTATAATATATCTTTAAAATTTCAATTTTGTGTTTTATAAGTCTGTGCCATATTAAAAAAAAAAAAATATCTATCAATCATATATAAATTTGAATTTTATATCTAACAGAACACTACACTTTTTTAGTATTCTCAAAATTAAAAAAAAAAAAAAAAAAAAAACTTTGAATAAGTCGACAAAAAAATTAAAAGTTTTATAACATATTTTGAAGGTTGAAAAGCATATTAGATACTTTTTAAATTTGAAGGATTAAATAGACGCAAATCTAAAAGTTTAAACACTTATTATTTGTTTTTTCTAGAGTTTAAGAATCAAATACACGAAAAAAAAATACGATTAAACTTGTAATTTACGTGCCAGTTATGCTTGACGACCAAGAAGTTTGTGTCGAATACCGAGCCTATGTAAAAAAAAAAAAAAAAAACGTCAAGGATTGTGATTAACCCTTCGATTGCTCGATGCATTTGATGTTTGTGATCAAGATGAATCTGACGGATGCAATTACGTCACGGTAAAACTACCAATTCGTCACTGACCACTACAAGAAGTCCACGTGTAAAACCCAAGACGTTCACTTGGAAAGCGTGACAGACGGGTGATTTTAAGCGAATATGAATTCCCGAACCTTCTTAATTGAAGACTTATTGACGAAGAAGAAAAAGTTGACTTTCTTATTAGTATTAGCAATGGTTCGGCTTCAATTTTCCTCTGCTTTCCTCTTCCGTCAACCGATTCTTTCATCAATATGATTCTCATTTCTGATTGATTGAAGATCATCGGATGAAATTCTGAATAGAAATCTTGAAAACTTGTTTTCAATCCTAGTTTCGTTAAATTCTGTTCGGAATTCGGTTAAACCCTAATCGATCTTTGATCTTCTGGTTGGTTTCGCTTATGGGCCGTGATTCTGCTACCTCTCTTGCTCCGGGGTTTCGATTTCACCCCACTGATGAGGAAATTGTGCGCTATTACCTTAGGCGCAAGGTTTCCGGCAAATCTGTCCGTTTTGATCCCATCTCCGTCACTGATATATATAAATCGGAGCCTTGGGACCTTCCTGGTAAGATATCTTCCGTTTCTCATTTTGAATGTGTATTTTTTGTTGGGAATTTAGGTGACGGAGTTGTTGTTTGTTGGGAATTTATTTTTTCCAGAGAAGTCGAAGTTGAAGACTAGGGATTTGGAGTGGTACTTTTTTAGTCCTTTGGATAAGAAGTATGGTAACAGTTCGAGGACAAATAGAGCTACTGAGAATGGGTACTGGAAGACGACTGGGAAGGATAGGCAGGTACGCCATAACTCCAGAGTAGTTGGGATGAAGAAGACTCTTGTTTACCACAGTGGGCGGGCGCCTCGCGGAGCTCGCAGCAATTGGGTGATGCATGAATACAGACTTACGGATGACGACCTGGATAAAGCTGGGGTTGTGCAGGTGAGGTTATTGATTTATTTATTTTTTGAAAATTTTCGTTTTCCTTTTTTGGGGTTTTTGTGTTTGTGTACTCACTGTTATCTTGTCTGGGTTGTAATTCTTGTTGAAATGTTTGGCTATTGTTTTGGATGGGCAGGATGCTTTTGTGCTTTGTAGGATATTTCAAAAGAGTGGTTCAGGACCGAAGAACGGAGAACAATATGGAGCTCCATTCGTTGAAGAAGAGTGGGAGGAAGATGAAGAGTTAACTCTGCCTGGCGAGGAGATTGTGGCCAATGAGGGGTTAGTTGATGTCAATGATGATATGCATTTTGAAGTGGATGACATTGCTCAGGTTTGTGCTTTGTTGTTCAATGTAGCGACCTTCTATCTGCTACTCAATTTTCTATCATTTGAAGATCTTCCTTAAGTTTGCAAGATCTTCATTAGGTTTGTTTGTTTAGTGAACTGTACAAGTAGAAAATAGGATGGTTTATTATTTGCTAATGGAATATGAAGCATGTGTATATAAACAGAATTTCCTTCTCAAGTGTACTTTATTCTATTAATGCTGAGTTAAAGAGTGCCTTTGAGAGCAATGTTTTCAAGAAAAAAAACTCTTTCTTTTAAGTAGGAGGAGGAAAAATGAAGGAAAAACAAAAAAACAAAACCTTCAAATGCTTCGAAGGCGCTAAAGCATTTTCCACCCAGGTGGCCTCATTGGTTAGTTTTTTTGGGCTTTAGGTGGGATCTTAGTCTGAAGTTATCTTGCATTTGAAACCACCATGGGTTGGCGTTTGTCTAGTGGTCAATAAGGGTCATGTAAATAATAAGTCCGACTTATAAGGAATGAGTTCAAGCCATGAACCTAGGATTTAATATCCGGTTAGACAGTTGTCCCGTGTGCAGTTGGGTTTCAGAATTTAAAAAATACATGTTTGTATATAGCCAAGCATTATGAAAGTTTTGAATAGTTCTCTCTAATTAGTTAAGATCACTCTCAGCACATTAAAAGAATACTCTAATCATGTTACTTAATGTTTACTAGAAGAGATCTGTAAGTACCTTATGTGTTATTTTAATGTTAAACCAAAAAAAAAAGTTGCAGTTATGATCTGTTAGAAAAGTGTGTTGATTACTAATTCATTTTGTCATGCTCTTATACATCAAAGTTTCAAGGTAATTAAAGATGTTTTTTTCTCCTTTATTGAGCTGCAGTATTTTGATGGAGAACTTCCATTTGAATATGCTCAACTTCCGTCGAACTATCCTGAAGATACTAGCAATCATGTTGAGCTACCCAATGTGCTTGTTGAAAATGATAAAAAACCAGAAGTATGTGTAGGCGATACATTGGAGCTACAGCATAGCCTCGGATTCTTTCAATTACCAGAACAATACGGAATGGGTGGGAGTTCTGAAAAAGATGAGTGTTTTGCTGAATCTAGTGACAATCTTACGCGCGAGGATGTTGATTACTTACTCGATGAGCCTTACCCAAGTGTTCCGGACGATCTTGCCCTCAACGAGGAATCATTCCTAGAGGCTAATGATCTTTCAAATCCAGTTGAAGCTGATCCAATTGGTTTCGATGTGCTTGAAGAGTATCTTACATTCTTTGATGCTGATGATGACAACTTAGACCTGTCTTTTGACCCGTCAGAAATTTTGGGTAGTGAACAACCTATTTCTCGCCAAACAATTCCTGAAGAGGTAAACTTTACCTTCTAGTATTACTGTTGGGAATTTGAGATTTCTAAGTTTGAATCTAACTTCAATTAAACTACCATGTCTCTGAACAGAAAACAAATGGATTGGATGAAAATGAGTTCATGGCTACCAAACAAACGTCCAATGCTTACATCAATGATGCATCCACTTCAAAGCAAAATCTTAAGGCTATTGACACCGGTTCAGGTAGAATTCTCAACATAAAATTTAAGGTCTTGTTTGATAACCATTAACCATTTGGTTTTTGAAAATTAAGCTTATAAACACTACTTCCATATATGGTTTCCTTATTTTGTTACCTACTTTCTACTAGTGTTGTCAAAATCCAAGTAAAATTTTGGAAACTAAAAAATATAGTTTTTGTTATGGTGGCCTAAACATTAATAGTTATAATCAAAATGGTAGATACGTTTTCATGATAACGTCTACTCATAAAGGAGGTTTTGTTGTTCCAGATTCAAAATCACCATTCCTCAAATGTGCCAGTTACATGTTGGGCAACATCCCTGCCCCTCCTGCATTTGCTTCAGAGTATCCATCAAAGGATATGGCCATTCGACTGAACTCAGCCGCACAAACTTCCAGCTCAGTTCATGTGACTGCTGGAATGATCCATATTAGAAACTTGACATCAAATGGCAATCTCGTGAATTCCTCATATGGAAAGAATGCGGATGTTGACCTCATTCTTTCATTTGCTCGACATCAACATCAAGGTGAAAGTGATGATATGATCCCCCAGTTGCCAATATTTGGTGCACAATCTCAGAAGAATGGGATAATGGTGGGGTCACGAGGCAGCTTCTTGTTCTTCTTTCTGCTTTTCTGGGTCCTAATACTTTCAGTGAGCTATAAAGTTGGGAGTTGTATCTATTCCCATTGATGCAGAATCATACATTAGCTGTGGTAATGAACAGAAAATCTCCCTCTCAAGCAGCTAAGAACAGCAAATCTTGAATATTTATTACCGCCACCGGAACGCTATTTAAACCGAGGTGGAATGGTACTGCCCCCCTTCCCATCCCCGCCCCGCGCTCTGTGGTTTGCTTTTTAACTTCATATTCTTTTGTTGTCGGAGATGTTTTACACACAATAGTTGGATGGGGTAGAAGGGTCTGGTTATATAGCTGCTGTATGGAGAAGAGGATTTTATACACTGAATATATTACTTAGGTTATATTTGGCTTTCTTTTTGATGTTTTGATCTTCAAACCCTGCTTTCTTCATGGTTATAGGCGTTATTATAGGTATGTGAAAAAAGGTAATACAAGCTTTCACCATCTCTAGTAGCAGAGAAATATGGCCATCGACTCTTATTCAGTCGAGAGGGATTTTTTAACAATCAAATTCAATGTGATATCTTCTTAAAAGTTGTGTAAATCTGATGTTAATTTGAACAAATTATTAAAATGATTTGGTTAAATTATTAGTTCTTCAATGTTTAAGTCTATTAGTCATTGAACTTTATTTTGTATCTAATGTTGTTCAATTTTTTTTTAAAGTTAATTAATAATTGATTTAATAAATATAAAATTGAAAAAAATATCAAATAAATCAATGATCTATTAATAATTGAATCATCAATTTTTTAAAAGTTAATTGATTTATTAGATATAAAATTGAATATGTTCTTAAAAAAAAAAAAAAATAATAAATAAAAAATATCACAAATAAATGATGTATTAATAATTGAAAGTTTAAAAATCTATTTTAAAGTTCCTGCAACAAGCAATTAGGACTTGTTTTTATTTCAACAGATATCGTATTCTTCCTCAAACTTGGAGTTACTCTTAGCTGGTCGGGTTGCCAGCAACTGGACGCTCCTCTTGTTTCGGTATCGGCCCCTTTTTCGTTGCCTAAGTTAAGTTTAGGGACTTGTTAGATTTTTAAAATTTATTTGACACTTTAAAAAGAAATCTCATAAATCAAATAGACAAGGTGTAATTTAACCAAATGATTAATCAACAGCCATCTATCTATGTATTGATCACTTTCATACAGATTTCATTAATTGAGGGAATTTCGATAATGATAGATGCTACGAAATCAAAATACAATAAATCAATTCCATGATAGCAAAATAGAGAGAACACGTCCACATTTCAATGAAGTATTGACAAGAGAACAAGCAAAATCAGAGAAGAAACTCCAAAGAATGAGTATAACAACAAATGTTGAAAAAGAATACATGTCTAACTACCTGTAGAGTTTCCGAATACAAACTTCATCCTTTGTACTGATCGGGTCGAAGTCGTATACTTCGTTGCATATCAAGGGTTGCCTCTCTTACGTGCCAATCTAAGAAACCGATATTGAAAACTTTCGTTGCAACATAATTGAGCTTAATTTCACAGCATCATAGCTGTTTAAAGGTGGTCGTCTTGCTGGAGCAGAACTATCAAACTGGATTTCAAGGACTAGCTGCTGTTACCCCCGGCGATCCACCGCCACATTCCGCCAGAACCTTGTCTCTGAACCGATGAAGGCTCCATATGTTTCTCCAGTGCAGATTTTTGTTCCCTTAGGAGTTGGATCTCATGCTCGATGGATTGCATTGATTCTAGCATTTTTTGTAATTCAGCTATTTGTGCCTATTGGTCAATCAGGAACAAACTCAGTAAATGATGCCTGAATTAAGATCTTTTAGTCAAAATATGATCATCAATAGACAAATTTTCGATGTATTCTCCGGCGTGCCGGGAAAAGGGAAGGGGGGAAAATGAAGATATTCATTTGTTTACCTCCAATTTAAAGCATCTTGATCGTTCAGCTATTAATTGACCTTGCACTGACTGCAATTCCTGAGATGAAAAGTAAAAAATCGTAGAGCTCAGCACCAAATATGAAAATAATATATTTAAACGTACATTTTAGTCTCTGCACTTCCAAACGTCCAATTGGTCCCTACGGTTAGTTTGAAGTTATTTTTTTAAATCAAAATTGGTTAAATAATAATAATAATTTTCCTACAAGAACAAGAAAAGACACCATGTAAACAAATTTCCAAAATTTATCGAGGGAAGGCTAACATATACTAACTTTTGTTTAGAAAAGTTAGCAATAAACTAACAAACAGTAGATTGAAAGTACATTGAAAGTACAAAGACTAAAATTGAACATTTGTAAGTACATGACAAAATGGAATGAAACTCAAAAGTACATCGAAAGTACAAAGACTAAAATTGAACATTTGTAAGTACATAACAAAATGGAATGAAACCCAAAAGTACATTGAAAGTACAGAGACTAAAATTGAACATTCAGTACATGACTAAATGGAATGAAACCTAAAATACATTGACCAAAATAAAAGTTAGTAATAAACTAATAGTAGATTGAAAGTACAAAGACTAAAATTGAAGATTTAAAAGTACAAGACTAAAATAGAATGAAACTCAAAGTACAATAACCAAAATAGTATTTTAACATCCACATTTTACTTTCAACATCATACCTTAGACAGCTCTGCATGAGTACTGTTTACTTCATCAATCTCTTGTTGAAGTTTAGAATTTTCTCCTAGAACTTCAGAAAATGTTAGTTCTAACATAGCTTTCTCTCCTCTAATGGCCTCAAGTTCAATAGCACCATTTTGTTGAGAATGTTTTTCTTCTCTTCCCTTTAAGACCTTGTCTTCTATTATCGCGAAGTCCAACTTTTCAGTCTTGGCTAAGGCATATGCAGCAGTAACAGAAGCGGCCGCTGCCGCTGCTGCTGGCGATTGGAATATCTTGGGACGTGATAAGTCCCTTGGTTTGGGTCTCATGACAAAAACCTACAAGGACACACCAACAGCATGGAAATACGTTACACAAACAAACTCTTGTAAGGATTCATAAGATGACCAGATAAACACAGAAAAGAGATGTATTATTTACCTAAAACATACCTCATTGTTATACTTTCCGTTGTAACCGCCAAAAGCAACCAGATATTTCTCTTCATCAATTGTAGCCAAACTAATACTTATTCCCTATTTCCAAAATGCCAGTGGTAAGTAAAATGACCACATACATTATTTAATCAAGACACTAGAGTACATTGCTGCATCAAGGGAAATCTCAATTAATTGACAAAATGAAAGACATCATTTGGACCATTTGTCTACCTATAAAGATCTAAACTTCAAAAAATAAAATCATCTCACACTAGAACATAAAAGAAAGAAAACGCTTTTCATATATACATGTAATCATTTTTTTTCCATTTTTTGGCAAGCAACCAAACTTTCATTGAGAAAAATGAAAGAAAATACAAGGGCATACAAAAAATATATACATGTAATCATAGATTATGATGACTTTTTGTTGGACCATTTATCTACCTATAAAGATCTAAACTTCAAAAAGTAAAAGCATATCACACTAACATAAAAGAAAGAAAACACTTTTCAAGTGTACATGTAATATATATATATATATATATATGGCAACATTGTTTTAAGAATCAAAACGTTAAGGTCTCGTTTGATAACTATTTGGTTTTGAAAATTAAGCCTAGAAACAATACATCCATCTATAAGTTCTTCCTTCGTTGTGTTATCTATCTTTTACAAGTGTTTTCAAAATTCAAGCCAAAATTTGGAAAGAAAAAAAATTAGCTTTCAAAAACTTGTTTTTGTTTTTGTAATTTAGCTAAGAGTTCTAATGTATCCTTAACAAAGATGAAAATCATTGTAGGAACTCATAGTGGTTGTTTATAGGCTTAATTTTCAAAAACCAAATGATTATCAAACGGGGCCTAATTGATTGGAGATAGTAATGACTTCTTTCTGTCATATTTGCTAGGATATATACTTTGGACTTCATAAAATTCCATTTAGACACTACATGGTCTGGTTTGCTTCTAAGATTACAACTTATCTTAGCAGAAGTTACACAATTGTCCAATCAAAAAATTGTCGTCAGTAACAAAAACAAAAAATTTCAAAATGCTTCTTGAGTCCAAGTTTCTCCACTAGTACAAGAAACATAAGAACTTGGTTGGAAATCATTCCAAATTCCAGGCCAGTACAAACCAGGACCAATCAATATGAATTCAAGATGTTTTCATAAAAAAAAAAATCTTAGTGTTTGCAACCATAGGATAAAGTTCCACATATAATATTGATAAAATTGAAAAATTAATAGAAAATAGTCTAGGCAAGAATGTACTCTGCAATCACCTCACTAGCAAGGGGTTCTCTTTGCTTTACGCTTGTCAAAGCTAACCAAGAAAGCTTAGACATATTTAGAACAATAGTCTCTGGGCATCCTGAAAAGGAACGTCCACATATTCATAATAATCTTTTAGTAATTTAATATGTAAAAGTTTATATAACAATTTAAGAAACTCTAAATACCATTTTTATTATCACCACCACCGACTATATACCAGTTCTCGTCAATGGTTATACCAGCATGGCCTGCCCTAGGAGTCACCAAATCACCCAGTATTTGTGGTTGGGACCACTCCATCTGCGGCATACATTACATTATAATACTTCTTATTATTAGCTCATCAGGAAAAAAAGAATTCATAAAATTTGACGAAAATGACACTCTTACTTTCATTTACTCTTTTTTCATGCCTTATTAAGCATAGAGAAATAGAGATTATCATTACATTAGCTATGGTAAAAATACCCAATACTACCAAAAAATAATACTGGATTAGCAAGCCCTTTTAGTAGGTCTGGCTGAGACCGGACCACCGAACCCAATCCAACCCTCACTCGATTTCCTTCCATGGTAGAATATATTTCTCAGGTCTCTTATTAGAAGAAAAAAATTACTTTGAATGGTTAAAGGGGAATAGAATAAGTATAATTACAACCTTTGAACCATTAAAAATAAGCACCATTAGTGGAGTTCTACAGTCTACCCGGGCAAAATAAGACAAAAAAATAGTCCTAAACCTATCAAAGGGAAGTTTTATAACAAATAAATGAGAGGAAGGTGACACTATGAAATAACTCTAGCAGAGGTCTGATGATTTTAGTTTCTAACATATGACAAGATCAAATACCGAAGGCAGTGATGGATAGCCATAAGAGATTCAATGTCACTTATAAATAAGAAGATGGTGACAGTTGATTCTGGCCATGGGCGATTACAAAATGGTTTAAAACCATAAAGTTTCATTTCACCAACAAAAGGACAATTGGCTAGCTTGACCGAAAATGTTAAGCGAAGGAAGCCTACGACCTTGTGCCGGATCTGGAACTCCAGCTTCCAATTTTTCAATAATCAAGCAAGCTCCAGCCTATCAACCATGGACTTCAAGCAAAGCTAAAAGTAGGGTTTCCTTTATTATAGTTGACTCGTCACAATAAAAATCTTCAGAGTCCATGGGCAGTACAGATATAAATTTGGAAATAAACCCTAACTTCAATAACACGGAGTTATAATCTGTGGCTCAAGAGACCTCATGTTCTTCTATTCCAGAATAATCATAATCACTCATTAAACATATAATAACGCAACGACTACAAATGAAGAAGTTCAATTCTTTCTAGGAGATCAACGATCATCCAAGAATCACAAAACTTCAGTTCAAGCATTAATACTGCCAAAAGTAAAGCACCAACCGGCAACCACAGCAGTTCCAGACTATAGACATAACAAGACTAGTGTAGATTAACATGATTTCTCTATGAGGGCATTGCATTTTACAAGTATAATACTTTTTATGCAAGTGTTAGTATAAAAAATCCCAGTATCAATACTGTCGTCAAATATTCTAATATTTTTCTTTAGTATGGTATACAAATTGACAGTTAATAGGTTTGGATTGACAGACAAGCCAAGAGAACAATGAGTCAAGTCATAGAAACAATCACTTCAATGAGGAAAACATATGCATGCCAAAAGTAAAGAGAAGAGGAAATACTCACAGTATGAAAATCCAGCACATGAAGATCACTAAAAAAGGCTGAATGAGAACAACCACCAAAAACTAGGAGGTAGTGTTTTGCATGCATTGCAGCTGTATGATCAAATCTTGGAGCTGGCGGTGTCTGCCTATCAAAACCCAAGGAAATGATGAAGCAGTCTCCGAAAGTAGACAAATACTTGACTAAACAAGCAGAATGAATACTTACTTTGCCTCCACCACATCCCAGATTAACGTCTCTAAATCAAGAATGTGAATGTCATTTAGAAGCCTCCTGCTACTATCTTCTCCGCCAAACATTATGATTTTGGAGCCAAAAAGAGTTGCTGAGTGTCCAGCACGAGCAATCTGAAATGTTGAAAACTCCATAAGCAACGTGATCAAGATCATTTTGAAGGGTGAAAGATAAGCAAAAAAATTATAAATGTTAATAGCATAAGCTTTGAAATCTAGACCATATCATTAAACAAATTGGTCAAATACCGGAACTTCTCCAGAGGTTTCCATAACACTCCATGTGTGTGTTTCTGGATCAATGCAATGAACTGCAAGGACCATAATAAGAGAATAAGGTTCCATAACCCAATTAAAAAACATATTGCACCATAGAAACACAGCGTGATTCATTGCAGCACAGCATTATGAAATATTATAAAGAGACAATATAATCACATAGACAATAACGTAGTTCATAGAGCACAAACCCAATATTCTATCAGATGATCGTTTTAAATTTCCACCAAGCACGACAAGTTTCTTATTCCATTTGACCTGCAGATTAAAATTAACCAAGCAGTTCATCAGGTGACTATAGACATGAATCAACATAGGTATGATATGGAATGGGGCATGTAATAATTGTACCAATAAGCACGCCTTAGAATGCTTACCATACTATGCCCTGCAATAGGTGGAAGAGCCTCAACTAGGGCACCATTGCCTTCATCATCCTCAACACCAGGATTTATTTGAAGTTTAAGACTAGACCACGAAAAATTGCTAAGGTCCAAGACCTGTTTATAGACAAACGACAATCAATCCAATGAAGATGAACATAAACCAAAGTAGGCTACCATGTTCATTACCTGAATATCCGAGAGATACCGGCCATTACGGCTTCCACCGACAATGTAGAATTTCTGATCAACAACTGCTGCAGCATGCTATAGTAAAGAGACGAAATCACCAAAATTAGCTTGCCCGGAGAATCTACAGCAGTTGTAAAACTATTACAAGGCAAAGGAAATACCTATGCAATTTACCTTATAACGAGCTGGCGGTCGAGAACCAGACACTGGCAATGCTACCCATTGATCATAGGCTAATCCCCAGCGCCAATTGTCGACATCCATTTCGTATCTGGAGATCAATCGAGGGCGCAAAACTCGCAATTCAAAAACAGAATTCCAGCACCAGAGAACGGGATTCGAGATGTAAAATGGGGGGAATTGGAGTACCTGAGGGAGGATGATTGGTACCGGCGAAGATATGAGAGTGTTGTCGCCGGCGAGATTTGCAAAAACAATGCGGAGACGGCGATGAAGTGGATCAAACAACAAAGAACCACGCCGTCCGATCTGGTTCAGAATTCAGAGAAATTCCGCTGTGATTCTGTGAGAGAAGAGAAGGAGGAAGGATCTGTATGCGGAGCGGAGCACCGTAATTCGGTCAAAGTCTTCGTCTTTGATTGTTCGTGTAGAGGAGTTAAGATCCCACCGACGTTACCAATTTGTATTTGTTACAAAAATATGATATTTTCTTACAACTTTAGTACATCCATTGCAAGGGTACCCTAAAAAAAACACCTTCTTTTAAGTACAATCGGGATGATTTCAACCTCCGACCTCGACGGTGGATACATGTAATTATTGTTGAGTTATACTCACATCGATTGTAATAAATAAATTAGACGGTTAGTCACCATTACTCACATTGATTGTAATAAATAAATTACACGGTTAGTCTGGGGATTGAACTAGGACCTCATGGGTCACTACACATATTTTCTTGAATGTATAATTTTGGTCCAAAATATGATATTTTTTTTCAATTTAATAATTGGGTGGGGGAATTCGAACCTCTAATATTTTTGGTATGTTGGGGATTGAACTAGGACCTCATGGGTCACTACACATATTTTCTTGAATGTATAATTTTGGTCCAAAATATGATATTTTTTTTCAATTTAATAATTGGGTGGGGGAATTCGAACCTCTAATATTTTTGGTATGTCAGTTGAGCTGCTTCATTTGATAATTTGATCCCTATTTTAGTTTGAATTTTATTGATTATATTTTAATCTAATTTATGTGTTAGTTTATTGTACTAAAGGGGGCAAAAGATGTTTTAGAAATGTTTTGTCAGTTATATGCTCTATCTTAGTTCCTATCTTCAAGCGCAACACGCACTAAATAGTATGCAACTATCTTAGTTAAATACTCGTTTTTTCTAATGGTTTTCATAAAGTTTAATTTAGTCCATATGCTCTATCTTAGTTCCTATTTGATTTTTTTTTTTTTTTTAAGTTCATATAGTTTGAAAAGTGATTATAGAATCATTAAATCACCTCCAAAATAACTAAGATCAACCTAGGGTGTGTTTGAATTCACTTCCCTAAGTGTTTAATTTTTTATTTCTCAAACAATGAGTTTTACATCTACACATCTAGATCAGTTTGGGTGACTTGATATTAACTTTTAAAAAAAATATTTTTTTTTAATTGAGAATTCCCTTCATAGTATATTAAAATTATCAAAATACTCTCACACTACCATTTTCTGTAGTTGTAGTTGTTGTCAACAACCACCACCACCATCTTCGACAACTTCCAATGACCACCACCGGCCGATCACAACTACCACAACCACCACGACCATCTTCGACAACTTCCAATGACCACCATCGGCCGATCACAACTACCACAACCACCACGACCATCTTCGACAACTTCCAATGACCACCATCAGCCGATCATCGACAAAACCTCCAGCCAATCACCAACAAAGACCAACCTCCCAACAACTACCACCACATTGGGAGAAACATTTTTATGCCAAACAAAAATGTGGATAAAAATACTTTTTAAAAAATGTTAGGTGTTTAAAACACTTGTATAAAAAATGTTTAAAAAATGGTATTCTTGAAAAACCGGACCAAACCGACTATGCACACCCCTAGGTGCGAGTGCATGGTTTCGAGATTTCAAGAGACAAAAACAAATTGGGGATTTGGAGCTTGAGATGACAGTGATAACAATGGCCACCCAATGCAACCCAACCATACCATTGTGAATCATCCCATCAACATTAACAGTAGCTGCTAGCATTCACTACGATGACAAACAAGAACTAAAAAAACACCATAACGTCATGCTTATATATAGCATGGCCATTGATTAAAAAGATAATTGTCTTGAACACATTAGCCAAAAGCTTGATGAGCCATTAAAAAGAGGTGAAAAACAAAGGGCAAGACGGGATCAGGATTGATTTTCTCATTCGTAGATCCAGGAATGAAGGCTACTCTGCCAATTAACAGGACCATCTGGAAACCACAAAGCAATCTCCTTCGTCGCGCTCTCGACAGAATCACTTCCATGAATGATGTTCCTGAGAAGTGAAAACCAACAATCCATCATCCACACAGACCTCTACTATTCCTTTATCAACTTCTATTTTTTTTATAGGAATCAGAAACAATTTCATTGATAATATGAAAAAGTGGTTCAAATAGTATCCTATCCACAAAATTACAAGAGACTACTCCATTGATTATAGAGGGTGGTAAGATCATAATTACAAAAAAGAGAAGATAACTTGCTCCAAGTGATGGCTAAAAGAGCCGTAGATTCAATGAAATGGTGACTTTATCAACTTCTATTAAGCATTCATTCATTCAGATCAAATCATTACACACCTCTTCTACTCCTTGATCAACTTCTATGAAGCATTCATTCAGATCAAGTCATTACACACCTCTTCTATTCCTTGATCAACTTCTATTAAGCATGCATTCATTCATTGTGATCAAATCAAATCAAATAATTACCTGCCAACATCAATTGCAAAGTCACCACGGATGGTTCCTACATCAGAATCTGCTGGCTTAGTGGCTCCAATGATCTTCCTACCAGTTGCAACAACATTCTTCCCCTCCCAGATCATGGCAACGACCGGGCCAGAAATGATGTACTCAATCAACCCATTGAAAAAGGGCTTTCCAGCAAGATCAGAGTAATGATTCTCAGCAAAAGAACGTTCCACAGATATAAGCTTCAAACCTAACTCACACACACCATGTTATTCAAATATCAGAAAACATTCTACATTCAATACTTACTATGAAAAACAAACTTCTGATTGCAGATGGTAAAACTCAAACTCAAAATCAAAATCAAAATCAAAATCAAAATAAGAACTCATAAAGCTAAAGTAATTTACCTTTTAGAGCAAAACCCTTCTTCTCAAACCTACTGATAATCTCTCCAACCTTGAAAAAAAAACATAAATCGAATACGCCCACTTTAATTTGAATGTTGTAAAGAAATATCCAAGTTTAAGATCAAAAGCAAAAAAGAAATGAGATTATATGAAATTGGAGAGGAAAGAAGGATACCAGGCCTCTCTGAACTCCATCAGGCTTGATCATGATAAAGCTCTGCTCCATTTTTGCGGCTGAGAGCGACGGCGACGAGATGAAGTTCAGATAGACGAGAGTGAGAGAGGACTGAGGAGGAAGGCAGCGTTAGGGTTAGTTCTCAACACACACATATATATATATATATTATTTTATGAAATTTCGGTTTAAAGAAAAAACCAAACCAAACCAAAAAAAAAATTATAACCCTCGTTCTAAATTAATGTAATTCTATTACAAGATATTATAAATTGTCTATTTTTTTTTTTTAATTTTAATTTAGTTAACAAAGTAAAAAAGATTTGAAATCTTTTGATCAATCACTTATAACTTATGATGCTTATATTGACCATTAATTATTATTTTTTAGTATAAAATATTTAACATATATTTTATTATTATTCAATTAGTTATGAAATAATGGTATACGAGAAAGTTATGAAATCATACATATGTCAGCTGAGCTATGCTCGCTTTGGCTATTATTATTTTCAATTAGTTATGAAATAATGGTATACGAGAAAGTTAGGAAGATCATAGTTCAACTGATGTATCGCTTAGTGACCATGAGGTCTTAGGTTCAATCTCCTACCCCCAACGTTGTCAAAAGAAGAAGAAAATGGTCTAAGAGAAAGAGAGTTGTAGGAGTGTACAACTAAACTGGTAACAATATTAAAAAAAATTAATATAATATTTTATTAAAGACGATTGTTGATATAGAATATGATTTCACAGATATGTTTATTTAATAATAATGAAATATATGTTAAGTCTTTTATACACATAAACAAATTGTTTCACGAGCATGACTCAACTGGCATAAATTATAAATTATTGATCAAGATATCATATGTTTAAATCTATTAAATAAGGATGAGATGGATGAAGTTTTTTTTTTTTTTTTTTTTTTTTTTTTTTTTTTTTTTTGAGAATGAGATTCCCCTTTTCTTTTTGGGGAGAATGATTCATAATTTTAAAGTGAAGCCCACATTTTCATTCTATTCTCCTTGTTTTGAAGCATGTGAAAGATAATGGGACTTTTGATTTTGTACAAAAATTGTATGTAAGATGCACATGGAGTGACATTCTAATAACACTTTTGCCTTTTACACTCTTCTTTTATATTTTTTTCTTTCATTATTTTTTTTTATTTCACAATTTTTTTATTTTATTTTGTAGCTAAAAAATAAATTAATGTATTCATTTTTTATATAATAAATTAATAAATTCATGACTTAACAAATGAACCTATGCAATTAAGATTGCGTTTACTATCAAACCGAGCATAGCTTAATTGACATAAGGTTGTGCTCATGACTAAAAGGTCATGGGAGGTTGCATTTCTTTTGTAAGAAAAAAACATAAATGGGTTAATGGAGGAGGGAAGAGATCGAAGCTACAATGATGAAAAACGTAGAAAAATAAGAAATAAGATAATTTGTAGTTTTACCATTTTATCCCTATATAATATATTATATTTTTCTAAAAAAAAAAAGAAAAAAAGAATAATAAGATTTAATTGATTTGGAATTAATTAGTAATAATTATAGAAAGTATTTAATATTTTATTTTTTTTTAGAGGAAAAGTCATCTCTTCAGAATTTCAAAAAAAAAATTCAAGTTTTTCTTTTTCAAATTGTCTTCTACAGATTCGCCGACGCCGGTAACCAACGTCAATCACCGCAGGTAATTCACCAACGTCGTCGCCAGTACCCATAGGTCGTTGTTGCTTTGCGTCGTTGTCCTCTTTTGTGGTTTCGCCGCCGACTCTTCAACTTTATCCACACCGTACGTCGTCGTTGGTAACCATAGGTTGTGGTAGATTTACCACGCTATTTTGTTTTTTTTAGTTTGGGAGTTTTATTTTTATATAGCAGGGATTATATATGTATTAGGGTGTATATTTACAGGGTATAAATCCGGGTATATATCAACTAAAATCATGGTGTATATACTAGCTATAGGGGTATATATTTGTTTCAGATATGTTGAGGGTAACTGTGCGACGGAAAAAATCGTTCGGTGGAAGCTGCAGGCGGCGAAAACAATCGGCGACGGATGAACGACAAAATTTAATTGATGGAGGAAATCGTTTTTCGTAACAAATGAAAATGGTGGATAAAGAGGAGAGAATAAACGGAAGAAAGTGAAAATTCATGTTGAAAAATGGGTTCACGAGTAAAGCTTGGAAAACGAGTCAATACACGATCTCACGAGTATGCACACGAGTAACGTCTGGAAAACGAGTCAACACACGATTCTGAACACAATTAAAGTGAAAGAGTATTATGGTAAATTCACGAGTGATTATGTGCAAGTAAACACCATCAATAGAATTCAGATTACATTTGAATTAGCCTTAAGTAACCACTATGAAAGGTAAATCGATTACGATTGAAGTCTTAATTCATTACAATTGATTTTATTATTTTTTTTTTTTTAAAAAAAACAAATCATTACAATTGATTTATTACGATTGTTGGGGAAATTACGAGGGTAAAAACAGTAAAAATTGTAACAAATGTCAATTTAGAGTAAAATAATTAAAAAAACAGTATTTTTTTAAAAAATTTGCGGATATAACAATTTCTATCACTAATAGTATGGTCTATGGCTGATAGTAGTTTTTTTTTTATAGAATTTGGTCAGTGATAATAGTCTATCAGTAAAAAAAAAGTCTATAATCACTGATTTTTTTGCCATATTTACAACAGATTTTAAATTTTGCTGCAATTATTTTTAGCCTGATGGCTTTTTGTGCAACCATATTTATATTTTTTTTAAAATTATATTTATATTTTATAATTAAATATAAAATAGACTTGAGTTAAATTGAATAATATTTCGATTTATTTTCAATGGAAGTTTAAGAGCAATATTCATTTTATTTATTTTTTACTTTTTCAATAGCTCACAGTATGCTCTTGTGTATCTAGTGAGCCTTCTCTTGTAAAAATATTAAAATTATATATATATATATATATATATATATATATTAGCACTTTTTAAAATTAAATTTATTTTAAAATAAAAAATAGCAAAGTATTATATAAATTTAAATTAGATTCAAATATCATGTAAATTACCTATATATGGCATTATTGATATAATATACATTAGTCTAAGATATTCTCATACACACAAATTTTGTAAAACAAATAAGTAATATTTTTAGACATTTGGTAAATTATTCGTTCAAAACAAACATGGTAATTTAAAATATTGGATATCTATAATTTTAAACATCTAAAGATTTCAGTTATCTAGATTCTCTAAAAGACAAAACGTCTTCTAAATAATTCGTGATCCGATGAATTGGAGTCGTCGCAAGAGGAGTGGTTAGGTCTTCCTTCGCAAATGGTTTGGTTATCACCAGTCTGACAATCCTCCAACTCGTTCTACCCTCCTTTTCACTTGGTAGGTGAATAACTTAATCATGCATTTAGGATTTCAAAACTACATTCAAGCTTTTTTTTAAATGTTAAATTACAAGTTCAGACCATTAACTTTCAATTTTGTGTCTAGTAAAACTTTTAATTTTATAAAATGTCTAACAGATCCATTGATATATTCAACATTTTTAAAATTCAAATTATAAGTTTAGTCCCTAAACTTTGAGGTTTATGTATATTTGGCCCCTAAATTTTTAATTTTGTGTTTAATAGGTATTTAATATATATATATATATATATATTTTTTTTTTAATCAATTGATCTCTTAGATATAAATTTGAATTTTATGTCTTATTGAACTTTGAATTTTCAATTTTGTGCTTAGTAGATCCATAAATTTTAAAATTTTTGAAAGTTTAGGGACTAAAATTGTAATTTAACATTTTTTAAATTAATGTATTGAATAAGTCAATGACCTATTAGACATTAGAAGTGAGTAAACAATACTAAATAACCGACCCGACCAACCAAAACCGACATAATCGACGTCGGTCGGTCGGCGTCGGTTTGGTGTGTTGAAAAATTGACGTTTTGGTCGGTCGGTGATACTGAAAGTAGTTTTCCGATTTTAAAAAAATAATAATATAAAATTATAAATTATGACGCGTTCTTCATACTGCGTGACTGCTGACACGTCCCCTCATATTAGGTGACTCCTTCCGCAACCCCTACACCTCCAGAACTACATTGTTGGCTCACCTTGGGAACATCATTGATCTTCCCTAAGTTGTACTAATATACATATATATAAATATAATATAATATTAAATTAATTAATATAATATAATAAATAAATTATTAAAAAGATCTGTTTGCTTTACCAAAACTTATTTCATCTCCTACTCCTTGTCTCCTCCCTCCTTTATTTATATTTCTATTATTCTCTCTTTCTCTTATCCTCCATGTTCGTACTTTATTTTTATTTTCTCATCTTCCTTCCCTTACGATTTAGTAATTGGCATAACCGACCGTTCGATCGACGTTAGTTTGATGTGTTGAAAAAATTTATGTTTCGGTTGGTGAAACTGAAACTAGTTTTACGACCGAACCCATCGACTTTCGATTTAAAAAATAAGAATATAAATTTATAAATTATGACGCGTCCTTCGTACTGCGCGACTGTTGACGTGTCCCCTCATGTTACATGACTCCTCTTGCAACCCTTACACCTACAGAACTACATTGATGGCTCACCTCGGAAAGATCATTGATGTTCCCTAGGTTGTACTAATATATAATATAAATTTATAAATTATGACGCGTCCTTCGTACTGCGCGACTGTTGACGTGTCCCCTCATGTTACATGACTCCTCTCGCAACCCTTACACCTACAGAACTACATTGATGGCTCACCTCGGAAAGATCATTGATGTTCCTGGTGGGCGGATTTTTGAATATCCACTTAATCTCAAGCTGTCGAGGCTTGCCAAAATACGATTTATAAAGCCTATGACCAAGGCTTTGCAGCCAGTGGTAACAGGGTCGATCCAAGGAATAGGAAGGTTGAATTTACTAGTGAAATTGGGATTTAATTGATTAATTGGTAACGGGGGGTTTTAATCATGCAGGAGAAATAATGATGAAAGCTAACGGAAGAAGGAAATAATAAGAAGAGAACGTGTGTACGGTTTGGGAATCTAGGGATCAATTGTTAGACAAATTCGACTTATCATTTAATGCTAATAACTTGGAATACAGTTTATTGAGCACGCGGACGACTACCAGAGAAGCCCCAAAGTAGCCGACTCCATGGATTTTAATTAGACCACACAGTTCTAATTATACGTTATCTAAGCTCACATTAAGATGATCAGTCCTAAGATGAATTTAGACAGTCACTAGCTAACTACGACGAACATTCGAGCGTGAATTCTAATTGCTAGTAGATTGCCCGCAAACGCCGTATGCAATCAACAATTATCCAACCCGACCCGATACTTCGATTTAGTTCTATCTACCTGTGTTACTTAGTCGAGCAGTGAGAGGCACGGCATCGCTACTCTTTAACATACACAACATGCGAAACTACCCGAGTGTCAATCAACGTATTTTTGCATGCGCGTTGGATTAAGCAAGGTAAATAGATGCTAATAAACAGAACCAATATGCATCAAAAATCAGATTATCAAAGTCAAAAACGTCTAACAAAAATCATCCTAAAACATTCCCAAACCGTTCACCCTTACCTTAGCCGCTCATGGCGCGGTTCGTCAATCCCGCTCCACCAACGACCATGGAAGAGTTCATCTACCTATTACAATGGAGAGTGGAGCTCACAAGCATGCCAACAATGGCGGAGCTCCACGGAATATAGAGAGAAAATGGGGAAGAAGAAGACTAAAATCGCCTAAAACCGTAGAGAGATGAAGAAGATGAAGATATCCAAAAAATGTGCAGAAAATCGTCTTTTAGCTGCTGTAATCGTCGTAGCGTCGAGACGCTAGGCAAGCGTCTCGACGCTGTGCCCTAAGTAATCCGCGCGCGCGCTCGCGATGGCGTCGCGACGCAAGGCCAGCGTCGCGACGCTGCCCCGATAAAATTCCTGCGCGCGCCTCCTCCGGAGCGTCTCGACGCCAAGCAGGGTCTCGACGCCAGGGCAGCGTCGAGCTAGCGTCTCGACGCTATCACTCGACGCTTGCTCTCGGGTTTTTCCAGCGTCGAGCCAGCGTCTCGACGCTATAGCTCGACGCTGGCTCTCGGGTTTGGGGCTGAAGCTTTGCCTCTCCAAGGCAGTTTTGGCCCGTTTCTTCACGGAACAAATTCCCCTCTTCCCGATGCATTCCCGGGGCGCTAAAACTCTGCTTTAAGCTCTCGAACATGCCCAACGGACGCACGAGCTCTTTGCCGCTTTTCTCCTACAAAAGAGATATATTTAATCAATTGAAAGCGGACTTTAGCTATAATTAGGACGTATTTAATAGCTCCAAAATGGAGTTATCAAACACCCCCAACTTAAACATTGCTAGTCCTCGAGCAAGCATTACAAAGACATTGACTCTAAGGACGCGTTTACATATATTCTAACTCAAACCTCCATGCATATTGAAATTTAAACACGAGTATAATCATGGAAGCATTTTGTTCATGTATTAACTAGGACATATCAAAAATTAACTCTTGCCCCCTAACGTGTGTGTGTGCTAGCAAACCACTCCTAAACTCACGTAAACCTAGAAAACCTACATGCAACGCACATCCCATTTTCCCCCTACTTCTAGCGTTTAAGAACAGCTACACTTGACTTACACGAGAGAGAGAAGCAAATTAAGAGACCTAATTATTTTCTCATTTTTTTTTTCTTTTTTTTTTTCAAAAGTACTTTGTACTCTTTTATTTGGGTTCTTTGAACCAACTTTTTGTTTCTTTTTCTTTCCTACTCGAGCTGCCTAACACGTCAAACTTTGGCCAAAGCTTCACGTTTTTAAGGACTGACGCTCACTTCTTTTAAGCGCTAATAAGAAGGAGGAGCGCCTCGAGAGGAATTTTCTACCAAACATGCTTTTCTATTTTTTTTTAGATTAGGCTAAGCACATGCTTTCTCAATTAACTAACCACTAACTCTCATGCAACAAGCTACCTAAAGGTGCCTTTCGGGGTGACAACGAGAATTAGCTAAACATGCGATAAACAAAGCTTACGAAATCTAGGGAGAGGTGCTAAGTGCGCGATAAGTGCAAGAGAGCAAAAGAAAAAATTTTAAAATTTTTGACATGAACCTAATAAACACAAAACTCATGCAAAAACTCGATTATGAACATGCTCAGATTTCCAACATGCATTTCCTAGGCTATCACAGTCAGAAAACAATAAACAGAGTCCCAAGCACTTCAATATCTTTGCAACACTTCTCAACAAACTACACATGCACATCCATCGGACTACTCCACCCCCAACTTCAAAATTTGGCATTGTCCTCAATGCCAACCAGTCAGATACAACGAAGTAAAAGGGAAGAAGAAATAGACTTCCCTGACTCTTGGTGAAGCTGGCGAGGGCGAGGAAGCGGCGCACAAACGCATCAGAGCCCAAAATTGTCTTCTCTTCCTCGATTCCTAAAAAAAAAAACAGCAAGCTAATTAACACTAAATTAATCTAAAAAGCAATAAAACTAAACTAAAGCATAAAAACAGTCCATCGCTCGGGTGCCTCCGAGAAGCGCAGAATTTTTAAAGTCGGTTGCTCGACTGTATTCTCTCAACAGACTCATCCATAGTCTGTAGGTGCGGGGGACGATCCATACTTGTCCTTGGCCACACCTTTCCTACCATCCACCTGAAAAATATTTTGCACTCTTCGTGCCTCGGGCACGTGAATATCAGACGTGTTAGTGCAAAAATCAGCATCATTATCACACAAATTTAAATCAGAAATTTTAACTGAGACATGGGAACCATCCCTCAAGCGCGAGGGTAGACTCCCATTCTCATCATGCTCACAAACAGACACGTTTCCAGCAGATTTTCCAAACAAAGAGAACTCATGCAAAGTATCATCAAACTCCAGAGAAACAACTCCCTTATACAAATCAATTTTGACCCTAGCGGTCTTAAGAAAGGGACGTCCTAACAACATGGAGGACGAAGCATGCGATGAGTTTTCATTCATATCTAAAACAAGGAAATCAGCGGGAAACGTCATATTCCCAACTCTCACTAAAACATCCTCTACCTTCTCCCTAGGACAGATGCTCGACCCATTAGCCAACTGAACAGAAACATTACATTCATGCATTTCATTTAAATTCAGTTCACGATACAATGCATAAGACATAACATTAACAGAGGCTCCTAGGTCTAACATGGCATTATGAACAATTTTACTACCTATAGTGCAAGGGATAGTAAAAGTACCTGGATCGTTGCACTTTGCAGGCAACGTACCTAGGAGTATGGCAGAGACGTTTTCCTTCTTTTTCTCAGTCCCTCTGGACTTCCTTTTCGTAGTGCACCAGCTCTTTAGAAATTTTGCGTACTTGGGCACTTGACTGACTGCCTCTAGGAGCGGGATATTTACCATCACCTTTTGGAAGGTTCGCAGGACCTCCTCATCATCAGATTCCAAAGTAGGCTTCGCAAGCCTACTCGGGAATGGTGCTCTGGCAACATCCTCAGGTACACTAACCTTCTCATCTCTTTTCTCATTCTGAGTCTCGGGAGCAGTCGGGGCGGACTTGTTCAGGCTGTCCGTGGCTTCCTTCGCAGCTCTGGTGGAAAGTGACTTCCCACTGCGCAGCTGAATGGCACTCACGTTTTCACATGAGTTTACTGTAGTTTGGGAAGGAAGCTTCCCCGAGCTCTTGCTCTCTATCTTACTAATAGACACCGCCATCTGTGTCAGCTGCTTGTTCAAGTTCTGCAGCTCTGCCTTGTGAGAATTAAGCTCTTCTCGAGCCTCTTTCTGAAACTGGCTGGTGCTAGTCACGATGGTCCTTACCATCTCTTCAAGTGAGCTGGAGGAGCTCGAGGCTTGAGCCTGGGTGGAAGAATTAGGCCTATCCTGGGATTGGCCTTGGAAACGAGTTTGTCCTTCCCTATTCCCATAGCTGAAATTAGGATGGTCGCGCCAACCGGGGTTGTAAGTGTTTGCATATGGGTCGTACTTCCTTGGGTTGGAAGCATACCCCCCGATCGCGTTGACCTCCGCATCCTCACGGTGTCCTCCAACGATTTTCTTTAACATGCTACCTATCTCGGCCACCTGGGCCCTCATTTCAGTCATCTCGTGGCTCTGAGCCACGCTGTGCACTTGGCCTTGTCCCCGAATACCGAATTGCTGCGAGTTGGTGGCCATATTTGCTATCAACTGTTTGGCCTCAACTGGGGTCTTGTCAATCAGTGCCCCTCCACTCGTTGCATCGATCATCTGCCGGTCATGGGGCGTCATCCCCTCATAGAAGTACTGTATGAGCAGCTGATCGGCCATCTGATGATGTGGGAAGCTCGCGCACAGGCGCCCGAAGCGTTCCCAGTATTCGTGCAGGGACTCACCGACATCCTGGGTGATCCCATATATCCTCTTCCGCAGAGTGGTGGCTAAGGATGCGGGAAAGTATTTCTCCAAGAATACCCGCTTCATATCCTGCCACGTGGTGATGGATCCGGAAGGCAAATAGTACAGCCAATCCTTGGCCTTGTCCTTGAGCGTGAAGGGGAATGCCCTCATATTAAGTTGCTCTTCCGTGACCCATGCGGGCTTCATCCCCGCGCAGACGCAATGGAATTCCATCAGATGTTTGTTCGCGTCCTCACTTGCGTTTCCATGGAAAGAAGGTAACTGGTGAATTAAACCAGATTTTAACTCGAAGTTACCTGCTACCACGGGGTAGTTAATGCACAAAGGCTGCAGGTTCAGGTCTGGCGCTGCCAGCTGCTTAAGCGTCCGCGGCGCATCACCTTGCGCCATCTCGTCAAATAAGAAGGGATTGCCTTCTTCTCTTTCAAACGTTCCTTGCCCCTCACGGGCCTCTCTCCGTAACCGCCGCTCCTCTCTGTCAATCTCAGGGATAAACTGCAAACTACCCTCAGAGGAACGGGTCATACACAAACAAAAATCCAAACATACAATATACAAACAGAAAAAAATTTCAGTCAACCATCAATAAATCAAATTCAAACTTCAATCATAAATTCAAACAATTGCCTATTCCCCGGCAACGGCGCCAATTTTGGTGGGCGGATTTTTGAATATCCACTTAATCTCAAGCTGTCGAGGCTTGCCAAAATACGATTTATAAAGCCTATGACCAAGGCTTTGCAGCCAGTGGTAACAGGGTCGATCCAAGGAATAGGAAGGTTGAATTTACTAGTGAAATTGGGATTTAATTGATTAATTGGTAACGGGGGGTTTTAATCATGCAGGAGAAATAATGATGAAAGCTAACGGAAGAAGGAAATAATAAGAAGAGAACGTGTGTACGGTTTGGGAATCTAGGGATCAATTGTTAGACAAATTCGACTTATCATTTAATGCTAATAACTTGGAATACAGTTTATTGAGCACGCGGACGACTACCAGAGAAGCCCCAAAGTAGCCGACTCCATGGATTTTAATTAGACCACACAGTTCTAATTATACGTTATCTAAGCTCACATTAAGATGATCAGTCCTAAGATGAATTTAGACAGTCACTAGCTAACCGCGACGAACATTCGAGCGTGAATTCTAATTGCTAGTAGATTGCCCGCAAACGCCGTATGCAATCAACAATTATCCAACCCGACCCGATACTTCGATTTAGTTCTATCTACCTGTGTTACTTAGTCGAGCAGTGAGAGGCACGACATCGCTACTCTTTAACATACACAACATGCGAAACTACCCGAGTGTCAATCAACGTATTTTAGCATGCGCGTTGGATTAAGCAAGGTAAATAGATGCTAATAAACAGAACCAATATGCATCAAAAATCAGATTATCAAAGTCAAAAACGTCTAACAAAAATCATCCTAAAACATTCCCAAACCGTTCACCCTTACCTTAGCCGCTCATGGCGCGGTTCGTCAATCCCGCTCCACCAACGACCATGGAAGAGTTCATCTACCTATTACAATGGAGAGTGGAGCTCACAAGCATGCCAACAATGGCGGAGCTCCACGGAATATAGAGAGAAAATGGGGAAGAAGAAGACTAAAATCGCCTAAAACCGTAGAGAGATGAAGAAGATGAAGATATCCAAAAAATGTGCAGAAAATCGTCTTTTAGCTGCTGTAATCGTCGTAGCGTCGAGACGCTAGGCAAGCGTCTCGACGCTGTGCCCTAAGTAATCCGCGCGCGCGCTCGCGATGGCGTCGCGACGCAAGGCCAGCGTCGCGACGCTGCCCCGATAAAATTCCTGCGCGCGCCTCCTCCGGAGCGTCTCGACGCCAAGCAGGGTCTCGACGCCAGGGCAGCGTCGAGCTAGCGTCTCGACGCTATCACTCGACGCTTGCTCTCGGGTTTTTCCAGCGTCGAGCCAGCGTCTCGACGCTATAGCTCGACGCTGGCTCTCGGGTTTGGGGCTGAAGCTTTGCCTCTCCAAGGCAGTTTTGGCCCGTTTCTTCACGGAACAAATTCCCCTCTTCCCGATGCATTCCCGGGGCGCTCAAACTCTGCTTTAAGCTCTCGAACATGCCCAACGGACGCACGAGCTCTTTGCCGCTTTTCTCCTACAAAAGAGATATATTTAATCAATTGAAAGCGGACTTTAGCTATAATTAGAACGTATTTAATAGCTCCAAAACGGAGTTATCAGTTCCCTAGGTTGTACTAATATATAATATAATATAATAAATAAATTATTAAAAATATTTTTTTTGTTTACCAAACCGAGCATAACTCAATTAACATAAGTTTGTGCTCATGACTATGAGGTCATAGGTTTAATCTCCGCATTAATTAAATACCTTAAATGACGTATTTTCTTCTCTCTTCCTCCTATATTTTTTCACATTTTTTTCGAACTTCGTCGGAGTTTTCTCTTCACGTCGGTTTCGGCCAAAACCGACTTGTCGGTGGTCGACGACGGTTTCAACCCAACATTAAAGAGCCTATTAAATGCTCTAACAACTTATTAGACACAAAATTGAAAGTTTACATTTTGTTGATAGAAAAATCTTAAAGTTCATGGTCCTATTAAACACATACAAAAGTTGAAAGATTAAACTTGTAATTTAAAATGGCATGAACTTTTCCATTTGTTTTTAAAATACTCCTATTCTTTCAAAAGTTGCAATATTATCATTGACCTTTCATAAATATTTCAAAACTATAGAATTCGTTTAGAATGTTAGACGAAAAAGTTGACCTAGTGGAATGTCGTTCTTTCCGACTTAATCCAACAAGCTTCTCAATTATCGTCACGTCGTTCTAGATCACTGTCAAGTCGTTTTTTCATCTAATATTCTAACATATTTATAGGCTAAATTATAAAATATCCTTGAACTATGGTCCCGTTTCAAAAATACCTCCTAACTTTTAAAAGATTAAAGAAAAACCCACTACAATATGAAAAAAAATAGAAAAAAAATACCACAAAACTATGAAAAACGTTTCAACAAGCTATCAACGTTAACAACACACCCAAAATTATGATGCAGTTAAATTCTAACTTGTACGTGAAAAAAGATGGAAACATAGACGTATGAGATATTAAAAAAACCAAAAAAACGTACACATCTAATCTATTATCCACCGATTTTACCCTAATTTTGTTCATTTTTCGACAAAATAAGATTTTCAATTCATATTTTTTTAACACTTCACGCGTCTATATTTTATATATATATATATATATATATTTTTTTTTTCACGTATAATTTAACTGTCCACATCGAAATTGTGTGCGGAAGGGTATCTTTAAATTTTTTATTTTTGGATAGTTATTTAAAGTCCATGAGTATTTGATCATTTAGCCCATATTTCTATACTAATTGGATAACTTTGAAACATTAATGCAATGTTTGAAAATCGGTGTCTTATCCATCTCTCATCTCAAACATCAATAATATCCATTCCAATTCCTCTCTGCAAAATCCTCGAACGAACGCTTTAATGGCGTTCAGTTCTTGCTCTCCGACCTCCATTTCACTCCACTCTAGAACCCCAAGAACTTTTTTTTCTCTCACCCACAGACCATTCGTTCCCAGACCTTCGCTTCGAATCTCCGCGAATTCCAATCCGAAAGCGCGCTTCGTTGCCCGCAGGAGCGAGTCCGTCACCGTTCGGCAGCTGGCACGGCCTCTAAGTAATGTTAGAAGCGTTTTCGATTTTGCGATGAACTTTTTTTTTGATTCCTTGTAATGGGTTTTTTTGTAGCTTTTGATTTTGATGGATTTTGTGTTTGGATGATGATGGTGATGATGATGCAGATGAGTATATGAGCTTGCCGGCGAGTCAGTACTCGGTGTTGGATGCGGAGAGGATTGAGCGGATTGATGATAGCACTTTTAGATGCTTTGTTTATAGATTTAAGTTCTTTGCTTTTGAGGTTTGTCCTGTTTTGATTGTTAGAGTTGAAGTGCAGCCTAATGGTTGTTGCATCAAGCTGCTGTCGTGTAAGGTCTGAATTCATTTGTGTTTCTGTTTCCTCTCGTTTGTTTTGTGGAATGTTGATTGCTATGTCGTCGTTTAGTTCTTGTTTGTTTTGATATGTTCTTCTTTTTGACATCATGAACAGCTTGAGGGCTCGCCAATCGTGGTGGCACAGAATGATAAATTTGACGGTGAGAATCTGAATTATGCATGACTAATGTGTAGAAACATCGAACATTGTTACTGAAATGATTTATTCTTTTTGCTTTCTGCCTTTTTCGTGTTTGAGGAGGCAACTGGAGGATGAGTTGTTTGCTGCCTTAAAATTTGCAACCGGTTCTCTTTCTTGTAAAATATGGATGAGGTGAATTTTGAAATGAAAATGTGAAAGAAGTTGTGCTCATGGTCCATTGCTCTTAGTCTTTGCTCACTTTCACTCAGTAGAGAATTGACAATCATTTGCCCAGATATATTGTAATTTGTAAGAAGGTTTGTTGTCAATTATTGGTTTACTCTGACACAGAAAATAAGTGCTAGATTGAAAGATTACTAGATTTGTTAGGATTTAGGGTTTAGTTTAGGGATTATTCTTTCCTTATTTGTTATTGGTTATTCTATCTTTATTTGTATTTGTTCTTTCCTTATTTCGTCATAGCAATCTCTATATATATCTCAATGTAATTCTCTCTCAATATAATGAATAATATACTTTCCATATATTATAGCAGTTTTTATTGATATCCGTGAGTGTCCGGGCCAGCTTGTGCGCACCTCGACTATTCTCACAGACAAGTGTCTGATCCTACTACATTTGGTTGACAAGAAAATTCGTAGGATATTAAATCCTAAGTAGGTGACCACCATGACTTTAGCTCATTCTCTTTAAACCCTTTATTATTTACATGACCCTTATTAGAGTTATTAGATTGTTTATTGAAAATCGATCTTTTCTAAGCATAGCTCCATCCGTCCTACTTCTGCATAGAGAATGGCATTTCCCCCCTTTCCGTGGGGGGTTTTTAACTAGTCTGATATTGCCACTTGCCGAAACGGAAAATTGGAGAGCGACTTTCTCGGCCTATTCCAGTAATTAGTACCAAGTATAGGAAAGGGAGAACTCCTAAACGACGTTTTTGTTTTTTTGCTTTAGATAGTTGTCAGGGTACCAATGGGTAACGTTAGTAGGGAGGGCATAAGGGTAATTAGTTAGGGAGTTTGTTAGAGTATTTGGTTATAAATAGAGGGAGGTGGATGATAGTAAGGTAGACAATTGTTCAATGAGTTCTAAGGCCTGAGATAGTCTCTCAAGAGAGGAGGGTGCAAGTACCTCGAATCACTTGTTTATCTTGTAGTTTGATTATCTTTACATTTTTTTTTTGGATAAGAAACAATTTCAATGATGAATGAAAAGAGCAAGGTGATACCCTTGCAATAGCATCCTTGTAGTATTGCTGCTCTCCATGATTTCTAATTTGTTTTGCTGGAAGAGCAGCCATTCAACATGTTGAGTTTTTGGTTCATGCTTTTTTCAGGGCTTTGACATTGATTTGGTGTCAGAATGCAGCTTATATGATGAACCAGATTTCTTATGATGTCAATCGAGGCAACTCACCCTTGCAGAAACTCTCATCAGATACCGTCATTGAGGTAGTGGCAAATTTATTCAACAGGATTGTCGTTATAAAATATGTGCATTGTCCTGAACAAAAAATAATTGCCTTATTCTGGGAAAACTAGGTTAACATTGAGATTCCTTTCGCCTTCCGCGTAATTCCTGTTCAAGCAATCGAATCAGCTGGGACCCAAGTACTTCAACAAATATTGAAGATTATGCTTCCCCGCTTCTCAGCCCAGGTTTTCTGGATAATTTTCTTGTTGCAATAATGAACATTTTGCTTTTAATTGCTGTATTTCAACGTTTGCTTGATTTTATGACCTGTTCTTACTTCTCCAACTCTGTACATGTCTTATAAAATTTAATGATATTTATATGTGCATTATTTGTAATCTTCACGAAGTAAAGGGAAAATCTACAATATATGGCGCCTTTAAATCTGAATTTAAATCTTCAACTACATTCTAACTGAAGTCCAAACCCAAAATTTAATGTTTTTGAAGGCGTTATCCGTAACCGTCATAGTTCACTCGTATATCAAATTCAAAGATGTTTCCAAAACAGAGGATTTTTCTTTTTATCTTAGCTACGGTTGCATGTAAATCATGTTAGGATTTCATGGGATGATACATTTCTGATATCTCTGGGCATTAACGTTACACAACCTTGGCTTTTACAATTTTTCAATATTATATCATGAATCTGTACAACTTATTTCATTTCATCACATTTCTAAGGGATCTTTTCAGCATCTTTATAGTTCAACGAAACCATTGAAAGAAATATGTGATCGGTCTCATACGCATTTACACTTCAGCTATCTCTTGTCCATTTTATTTTTCTTTTCTATTGTTATGTCGATAAATCCTTGACTGGCATGATCGTGTCGTGCAGCTTGTGAAGGACTATCAAGCATGGGCCTCCGGTGATACATCAAGGCAACCTCTTGGGACAGGTGAGATCTGAGATTTGTATCTAAAAAGTAAGCCTGGATGTTCGATTCTCGAAGTCTTCTATTTCCTTTGGCGTTTGCATACGACTCAAGAAGCTGCAAGAATTTGTGTACTAGGAGTCTAGGATCACTCTTTTAGGCTGTTTATGCTCTTGTTTGCCAAGCCAAGACATATTCTTCAATAGGGCATTAGTAAAATTTTGGTTCTTAGCAGGTTGAATGAGTTCATGTAAATTTCCTTTAAAGTATTTTAGTGAAAGTATAGTTCATGCATTTCATTTTAACTCCATTTTGTAGTCATTAAGAATAATTTGGATTTATTAGGTAAATGATAATGTTGTTTATGTAATATGGCATTTTATATCTGATGTATGAATGATTGATTTTATTTTGAATAAGCTGAAACTGATTAGGATATGTTGTGTATTTCAATTTACCAAAAATATCCGTCATAATGTTGTATTGTTGTAATATAATAATGTATTTTCAACATTAAGTTGGATTACACAATGTTTTCTTGACATTTTGAGTGAGCCAAATTCTCCCTATCCTCTCTCATCCCACATGGCTTGAGCACCTAAAATGATGAAGAAAAATATTGTGTAATCCAACTTCAGGGTCAAAACTGTCGTTTTAGAGTCAAAGGGTCAAACAAGCTGCCTTTTAGCACATAGGTCTTGAGAAGTTATACGGAATTCATTCAATTTGGTCAATTCATTCAATTTGGTCAATTGAGCTCAAAGTTATGGTTTCTTAAAGTTTAAAATTAGATCCTTTCAATTTTCGAGGGAAGATCATTTACAATTTTGTGTTTATGTAAAGAACATGAAGAAAAAAAAAACGTATAAACACGAGTTTTTATCGAGGGAGATATTGTGTTCGCATTACGGTAGCACGATCGTGCACTATAGTCATATTGCGCGTGCGGTCAAACATTACATATTGTTGAACTAAAAAAATATATAAAACTAAAACACATATTAAAAAGAGAAAAATACTCTTTTAGTCCTTGAGATTGGGGTTTGGTTCCTTTTTTTAAAGTTTACCGACCTATTAAACACAAAATAGATAGTTTAGGATTCGTGAAGTTTAAAAAATTTCTAATATATCAAAAACCTACTAGACTCCAAATTCAAAGTTGTAAAACTTGTTAGACATTTTTCATAATCGAGGACTTATGAGACACATTAAGTCAAGTACAACCTAGTCAGGTAGTACTGCAACTATTACAACAAAATTAAAAAATTAGGGAGCTATTACACACTTTTTAAAATTCTTATCTATGTTACACAACTTTAAAAATTTAGAGATTAAACTTACAATTTAACATATCTTAAAATCTCGAAGTATGAATCAACTTTGTTTATTCTACCGGATTTGGCCAACTTCAGCATAACTCGATTGACAAAGACATTATACTTTTGAATAATTCCTAGTTTTTATGAAAAATGGAAAGAAGAATTCTCCAAATGAAGAATGGGGATATATAGCTCAAACTTAAATATTTATGTACTTTTGATGGCTTGGCTTAAAATAATACACACCTTTTGACCACTTTTGTAATCTAGCCCTTAATCAAGTTCTTATGAGAGCCACTTGATGCTTCAGCAAATTTATCCCACAAGAAACTGAATCTTCAATAATGGATCATGTCCTTTGACTTGGGGGCATCCATTGAAACATATAATTTGTTTGTCATCATCCTGAAACAAAAATAAGAGCCAGATATAAAAGATCTGATTTGTTTAATTACTTTATTTTGCTTAAAGGCACACTTGTGTTAATCTAAACAACCATAGTTTGGTAACGTTCACGTTTCTCATTTCCTGTTTATTGTTTCAAATTTTTTTAAAATAGAAGTGTTTGACAACTATTCATATTTCTTGTTTCTCAAGAAATAGAAAACGAGAAACGAGAACGTTACCAAAGAGACGCTAAGAAGTTGCAGCAACATACAAATGATCCAGGAAAAATACTGACTGATACCTTTAAGCTCTGTGTATTATCATAGGTTGAATCACATGTGCTAAGTTCCCCATTGATTGACTCTTCATGATTCTTCATTTCTTCTTTGTGCTGTTTTAGCTCCTCTTCAAGCACTTGAACTCTCTTGAAATACTCTTCTTTCTCCTCCTCCAAGTACTTTATTTTCCCTTTTAACTGGCTATTTGTTCTTGCTAACCTTGCAAGTTCATTTTTCATCTTAGGTTGCAATGTACAAGCTGCTTCTTTTGCAGTCAGTTCCCATTCTAGCCTCCAAACTTTTTCCTCAAGGGCAGTTTTACTCCTCTTGTAGTCCCCTAATTTAGAGGCTACTTTTTGCATATCAGATATTTCCTCCAAATATGTCACACTTTTGGCCTCAAGTTTCTCATAGTCTTCAAACAGCATCTCAAAGGAAGCTTTGAGACACTTATTTTGATGTTCTGATTCAATGAGTGATTTCGTGAGTGCCAAAACTTCATCTTGAAGCTTTCCCATCTTTTGCAATTTTGTCTTGAGGGCTGAAACTTCTTCTGCTAGATTTTTCCTGTCGTTTTCAGATGCTTTCGACTTGAATTCGTGCCGTCGAAGCATGTTCTTCGATTTTGATTCGCTGTTTTTGACATTTTTTAAGGAACTTAGCACTTTTCTGTGACAATCCATGAGAATGTAATGATTTTGCTTGGAAAATTCTAGCTCACCTATAACTCCCAGCACTTTTCTTTCTGCTTCTTTGTGGATCAGATCAATCTTGCTCTCACATAGCTTAAGTTTTCCTTGTGCTTCTTGAAGAGCAGCTTCTAAAATTGCCTTGTCTTCTCTTAAACAACTTAGTTCAAGTACAGCCTCTGAAGCCTCTCTCTCATTTTCATCAAAAGTTGTAGATATTTGCTTCATGAGGTGCTCGACTTTTCGTTCGAGATTGTCGACTTCAGCCGTTTTCTCCAAGTACATCTGATTCAACAGGCTATCGTTCCGAGCAAGGTTTGCATTATGTTTTTGAATTTCGCAAACGAGTGCATCGAGCTTTCCATTCATGGATTTTTCTTTCAAACTAATCTCTTTCAGCATTCTATAAAAACTTGCTTCTAGATTTTCGACTTCCTTTAAGATCCCAGAAAAGAGTTCGAGCGTGTCCTTCACTTCGAGTTCTAAGATTGCACAATGCTCCTGTAAATCCTTCTTTTGCTTCCTCAGCTCACTATTTGATATCTGCAGCAAAGAATGCTCCTCCATTATACTGTCAACTGTGGCTTGCAATTTCTTGTTTTCTATCTTCAAAATGTGACTCTCTTCTAGAGCTTCAAAGAATTGTTGCTGTCTATTTTGCAACTTCTCTTTCAAATCAAGATTTTGTGCCATGATTTCATTTTCCAATTCACATACTTCGTTCTGGAGTTTCCCAACATTTGATTGTGAATCTTGTAACAGCAAACAACTCGACTCCTTTTCGTCGGTCAAGTGCCTCAAAACAGCCTCCAAGCCACTAATTCTTTCTGATAAGCAGATGTTTTCATTTTCTAGTTCCAACAAATGCACTTCTAGTTCATCACTTTCACTTTTTAACTTCAATGATGTTTTGGCTAAAACCTGAGGATCCATACTACTTTTCCCGAGCAAACCGGTTGCGTTTTCCTCCATTCGAATTTTCTCTTCCTCAATACTTACAATCTGAGCTTCCAACTCCTTTTTACAATGCTTCAAGCCTTCATTTTCTTTGTCCTTCAGCATATTTTCGTACCTTAGGCTATCGATAACCGCATTCTGCTCCGAATTGGTATCGTTGAATCCGAATTCCATATGCAGACTCTCAACTCCTGGATTTGGCTTTTCTCCTAGACATTTAATCACATCTTCATGAAGTGTAAAACTTGCTTCAAACAAATCCTTGAGCTGGATAAATTTGTTAAAGATAACCTCAGCTTGTTCTCCAGCATGGAAACCTTCATTTTCGCAACTTTCCATTCGGCTAAAGACGCTTTTGTAATCTAAAGATGCCATCAATGAAGGGGAATCCCTTTGCTTCCTCTCATTTGTTGAAGAAATCTGAAAACATTCATACAATTCAGAGAACAGTTCAGAGATCTTTATGACACCATTGCACTCAGGCATTAGAAACGAAGAAGCCGAGTTTCGACACGTTTGAATATCCCTCCTTGAGTTCTTAAGCTTGAATTGAAGATCCATGTTTTCTTCTTTGAGCTCTTTGTGGCCTTGCTCAAGTACCTGCTTAAATGGGCTGCAACTTTCGCCGTTTTCGAAACGAAATCCTTCGATACCTCGAGCTTGGAAATCTTCAGAAAACTTTGTGCCCATGTTTGTTTTCTTTCTATTGTTTTCAACAAACTTTCCAACAAATTCAAATCCACATCTTATCAGACCTTTGGTCCTCAAAGCTCCTCCTCTCTCTGATTAATGGATTTGCTTCCTTAGTGTTTTCCTGGCAATTGGAATAATCTCTTGATTCTTTTGAACAACGGTTTCTTCGACGCACGAACCGGGAAAAACTCGATCCTTTGGCTGCCTGAGGTAGCAACTTTTGAGCCTGATGATGAATGATTTGATCTTGTAGATCCATTGAATGAATGATATCCAAAATTACTATATTGAGTGCCACTGAAATCTTCTTGTCTTTCTGCAGAATCTTTTAAGACCCCACTCAAAGTGCTTGTACCAAAACCACTTCCTGAAGCTGAACTAGCTTCCTGTTGCCACAGCAGGAAGCTTAGTTAATCACAATGATTCAAAGACAAGAAATTCATCTAATATATAACATTTTTATGCAGTTCAATAGTAAAGATAGATTGTGATTCACTGAGAAAGGTAAAAAGTAAATCTGACCCCAGGTTTACTTTACAGTGCATAAAATTATAGCTGTAATTATTAGGAGCATGGAAAAAGCATAGCTTTATACAAGAGTGATTTTTTATCATGTAGTTTTGCTGATCTTTTTGTTCTGAATTTCATGAATCCTTGTATCATGTCAAACCGAAACGAATCCGCCATCCGCGTGCTTGGTATCGTATCGACTTTCGTGGCATTTAGGATATTTCTTCCCCAGTTAGCTGAAAGATTTGAAATTCAATACATTTTTCTTTCGTGAAAATTTGGCTGAAACTGGAAGTAAGTACTATACTCGACATGACCATTTGATAATCATTTGGTTTTTTGTTGAAAAATAATTCTATTGGTTATCAAACCCGACCTTAGTTTTTAGGAGAATTTACTATAATATAGGAAAAAAATGAAGCTTTAGGTAAAGAATGACGATATAAGAACACTTATAAGATCGTCTTGTGGTCTAATTTTTGTAATGGTAACCAAACCGAAACAAAAATTTACGAGTTGATATAGCTTGTCAATTTGATTGTTGTTTCTCCAAGTGCACCAAATCCAACATATCCCTTTTGACCATATGATTTTTAGTCAAGCCAATTGTTTAGTACAAAACCAAAGTAGCCAAGTAGAATAGTACAACATGAGATGAGTTTGTTTTGAGATTCATACCATTGCAACAACAAATTTTATGAGACAATCTTTCAGTTTCTTTCTTTGCATCATCCCTTGATATCGAAAAAGACTACAATAACGTATCCGACTATCGACATTTTCGTTTTAAAACCGACACCTTTGTCGACCTCTTTAATGTCTTCTCACTTTCCACAAAAATGATAGACACAAAGAGCTTGTCCCATCCTTTTGACACTTTTAATTATAAATTTCAAGCCATATTCATAAGTTTAATGGTAAAAAAATGTATGCCAACAAGAGCATAGCTCAACCGGCATACTTATGAATTATGAGCAAAAGATCTCACGCTTGAATCCCCCCTTCCCTAAAAAAACTGTATTTCGTTCGAATAACTCTCATTTCGAATCAAAAACTTTCAAAGTATTAACGAGTCTACTTTAGCCCATAAGAGGTGAATACCTGCATCAATAGCCATTGGAGATTCCATCGTAGACTGTGAGCGTTTTCAACTAGTTCAACAATTAACTTAAAATGTACTAAAAAATTTAACCTAAATTAAAAATATAATGATTATCATTACTACGAGTTACAATAACCTGAGTAAGCCAACAAAAACATAACTCAACTGACATGATGTATCGATCAGTGACTAACAGGTTCTAGTTCAATCTCTCACTCTACATGTTATAAATAAATTTAAAAAAAAAATACAATAACCTAAGTAATTAATGAATAATTATACATAGTTTTCTTTTAAAATATTACATCATAATTGAGAAAACAAAAATTCAAACCTCTAATCCATACAGATGTCTAATCACTTTTTTTTTACGAACAGATGCTTGGTTATTTGATTAGATTGAAAACACTTATTTAAAAAGTATTTGAAAGAAAATATAGCCACTCTTTTTTATTTTTTATTTTTTATTTTAGAACATTACATTACACATGTATAAGATTCCATTATTTTCATTTGTGAAAAAAAAAATGTTTTGGATAATAAAAAGAAGAATATATTCAGATGGATGACATGATAAAATTATTTAATAAGACCGTCATAATGTGGTTGCGTCCTAATACTTGTAGGATATAGATTCGAAAACTTCATGTCGACTCTAAAAAATGTTGGATACAAAATCGAATTATTTTTATAGTTTCTCTCTCCTACATCCAACAATGTAAAACTGCTAGAGAATATGAGAGTCTTCTCCAATAATTTATAGATGATTTGGTTGGTTTGTTTTTTTTTATTCTTGGAGGAGCCTTGGAATTTTATCATGTGGGAATTCTAATAGGTCACAATGGGCCACTAATGGGCTGGGCTCAGGGCAAAGCCCACTTTTTTGTATAATGGGCTGGGCTTTTCCATTCAAATTATTCTCTTCCATTTTTTTTTTATTTTTTTTAGTGATTGAATTTTTTATTTCTAGTCCATAGTTCCTACATTATGTCAGTTTAATAATTATGCTTAGGTTGATTTTTTCTTACTTTTCTACTTTTTCATGATTCCTTTTTTTCTCTCTTGTTTGTTTAATATTTTTTTTGTGTAGAACTTCGCTGCTAGCTTGACTACAACACACCTCTATAGATACAATGATTTTTTTTTAAGAACGGGTTTTCTTTTTTTTTCTTTTGTCAATATATAACTTAGAAAGAAAAAAAATTCATTTTTTCAAAAAATATTTTTCTCTCATTAAATTTTAGAATTTTAGGTATTATAAATTTAAGATTTAGAATTTAAGGTTTAAAATTTAGGATTTACTTAAATGTTAAATTTAGAGTATTTTAAACCCTAAATTTACCATAAATCATCAACCCTAAACTTTAAAATTCAAGGAGATAAATTTTATAAGAGGAAGGTATTTTAAAAAATTAAAAATTAAAAAGAAAAAAGAAATATGTTCTTAAAAATAAAAACATTTTGTTTTTGTCATCTGACAACCTATGATTGAGACACGTGTGGGGTTGAAGAGTTGGACTGTAGTCCAACCAACAAAGAAGTTCTACTCATATTTTTTTGTTTTTAAACATTTTTTTTACAAATTATTTTTTTGTTTGTTTGTTAGTTTGTTTTTTATGAAATGATTCTTTGGATAATATAGAAGGGAAAAGAATGTGACATTCACATGAAGGAAGAAGTATGATGAAGTGGACAAAAATAATAACCTTTGCATTAAGACAACTAACAATCATTCCTCTTCACTCATTTCTCCATTTTATTTCACTTCTTTTCTTCCCCCATTCACACTAATTTTAAAATAATTTAAAAAATAATCTATAAATTAGCTTCAATTTTATTGTTTAAAAAAAAAAAAAAAAAATTGTGAGGTTGATTCTTAATAGTTGTTTTTAATAAGTTTTTAGACCAGTGCTTTTAAAAGTTACCTAAATAATATCTCGATTAGTTGAGTTATGTTCATGTCGATTAAAATATTAATTTAGATTATTAGTTATTTATAACTATTTTTGCTTGATTCCATTTAAATAATTCAAAATCACTTAAATAAAACCACTTTTCACACAAAATCCTACTAAAGTAGTAAAAAAAATGATAAACAATGTCTTAACAGCTGAGCTAGTAAATAAAGATGAAAAAGTGAAAATACACTCATTATTATTATTCATTTTCTAAAAAAAAAAAAAACTATTATCATTTAATTTTGACATTTCTCTATGATATTTCATTGATGAATGCATTAAAGAAATATTATACACATGCGAAAATTATGCATATGTAACGATTTTAAAACGAGTCCAACAGAAGGTCTAAATTGATTAAGAAAATTTATAATTTTAATTGATACAATTATTAGTTTAAAGTGACACAACTCTAAAGTTTAAGAGTGTAAATTATTATTTTTTTTTTTCCGAAATTCTATTTTCTAGTGGTCCAAAAGTAAGTGGTTGAGATTTCAAATTTAGACCCTATAAAGCGTCCTTCTATGTCTTTTGATTTGTGGTAAATTAACCTACATCACATTATGTAAGTCAAATTCAAGTTAATTTTGAAAACTAAAGTTTTTTTTTTTTTTTTTTTTTTTTTTTGCCATTTATTAAAGAAGATGTTTGCAAATGATTTTGGTAAACCTCTCATTCTTTTCTTCTTAATGTTCCTTAAGAGAGAGCTAATGATATTTTATGTTCCTTCAAGATTAAGACACAATGAGTATAGCTTGAAAGCCAAGTTCTCTCTCATAATAACCCTTTTTTAAATAAAAATATAATAATAAAAAAAAATAAAAAATTGGGTTGGCTGCATAAATAACCATCGAACCCAAAATAATGACAAATATAACAAAATTTAAAATATTTTACAAATATAGCAAAAAAAATCAGTGACTATCATAGACTACTATCGCTAATATATGACTATCACTGATAGACTATTATCAGTGATAGTCACCGACAAAATTCTATAAAAAAAAATTGAGGTCATAAAAATTATTATATTTCTAATTTTTTTTTAAAAAAAAATGCTATATTCTTAATTATTTTACTCTAAATTGATATCTGTTACAATTTCTCGAAAAATAAAAATAAAAATAAAGAATGGTGGGTAATTGATTTCCAACCTCTTTTGACAACATTAAGTTGTAGAAATTAACATGATGAAAGATGGATGCAACCACTAGTAATTATGTATCATCTTTAAGGGAAAAATAATATGCATAGAGCCATATGGGACTAGCTTTTTGCATGCGAATATCAATTAATGAAAACTTCCCTATTCTAAAATCTATATAATACACACATTTTTAATTTATGCTCTATATCATCTACTCATTAATTACCCTAAGCTACTCCTTCAAAATTATTTATTTTCTAGGACTATTGTCTCACCTCAAAATTGTCTATCGATTATGTAAGCAATTACATTTCACGGCCAGAAATTATGTTCACTAAAATATATATCACCTAACATCAAACTATGAAGGGTTGGCCTAGTGGTCATAAAGAACTTTGAGACTTCAATGCCCTTCTAGAGATTAATTTACTACAGGTTTCTTTGACACTCAAATGTCGTAGGATCAAGCGGTTTGTCCCGTGAAATTAATCGTGGTGCGTGTAAGCTGACCCAGACACTCACGGATATCAACAAAAAAAATAAATTTACCTAACATTGAAATTGTGTATCGATTATGTAAGCATCTTTTTTTATAACATGTGGGATAGTGGATTGAACTCGTTATCTATTGGACAAATAATTATGTTTTAATGTTTTTTTTTTTGACAACATGTTGGGTGAGGGATTGGACCTAAGACTTCATAGTTACCGGGACAATATAGATAATTATGTTTTAATGCTTAAATTTGAAAAGAAAAAAATAAGTATAGTTGTCAGATTTGAAGTAACCATACTTATTATTTTCTTTTAATTGTCAGATTTGAACTAACTGAGGCTGGTTGCACAAACCGTAATCAAGCTCAAAATAATTGCAAATTTAGCAAAATTTAAAACATTTTGCAAATATGGCAAAAAATCAGTGGCTATCACTGATATATCACTGAACTGATAGATTATTATCACCGACAAAATTCTATTAAAAAAAAACTAATCTAAGCACTTTTATAAGTGATAGAAATTGTCATCTGCAATTTTTTTTTAAAAATGCTATATTTTTAATTATTTTACTCTAAATTGACATCGGTTACAATTTTCTTATATATATATATATATATATATATATATATATATATATATATATATATATATTCCTTCTAATTTACTCCATTGTCCTAAATTTTAGAATTAAAAATTTATATATATTAGTTAAAAAATAAATATAAAACTTCTCCCCTCCATGAAAATTATTAACTTTGTAGAAGTATTAGAACTATTGCCTAACATCGAAATTGTGTATTGATTCCTATTCAACACATACGCAATTTTGTTTTCTTGCTTAGATTTGAAAGAAAATTATAAGTATAAGTTGCCAGATTTGAACTAATCATGGCAAAATATATATATATTTTAAAAAAAAGTTATATAAAAAAAAAAACTTTAATAAAAATAAATAAATCCCTTCATAAAAATTTATGGCTTTACCCTAGAGTGCACATTATAAATACATTTTCATGATATGATTTTTATTTAATTACATTACAAATATGTGTTGTTCTCGTGACTCATTAAATACCATTTTGGATTGAGAAATGATATTGATGTGATATCTACTTAACTATGTTCGAATTGACGACTCATAAAGATCATTTTTCAATACATGTCTAAAAAAAGTGGCGTATGTCACAATTTTCGTATATGTTCGAATTGACGACATAAAGATTATTTTTTAATACATGTCTAAAAAAGGGTGGCGTAAATCACAATTTCTGGTAACTCATGATATTTTATTAGTGAGAAGAAAAAAAACGTCTAAAATCCAAAACAAGCCAAAAATTGAAAAATAAATAAAAATTTCTAAGGGTTCAATTTCTGTCTTGAATGAAAAATATTTTTTTCTGTGGAAATATATATATATATATACATATATATATATACATATATATATATATATGTGGGGTTCAATTAATAATGATTTATAATTTTGACTTAATTGATCAGCTAAAGGATAGGCACAGCCCACTTGCTGAAATAGCACAATAAAAGTGATATCTAACTATTCATGATAATGTTTCAAATAACAATCCCAATATTATATATAATATTATATATATATTCCATTTATTTATTTTGTCAATATAAAAAAATATATTTAAAAGCACTGAAATTAAATAATGTTGAGACATATTAAATTTACCCCTTTTTTGCCTGGGGAAAGTTGTGGCCTACAATGGGACAAAAAAATAAAATGCTGAAATAAAAAATAAAAAAATTCATAGAAATTCAAAAATTTGGCCTCTCCCTCTTTATTTTTTTTTCTTTCTCTCTCTAAAAAATTTCAACTCCCCCCATTTTTTTTCTCTCTCTATAATTTGAAATTTGGGGATACAATTAAAAAAAAAATTGCAAATCAGTCCCTCCCTTTCTCAAATTTGAAATTTGGGGAAAAATTCCATTACGTCTCTCTCTATATCTGGAAATTAAATTAAATAAATAAATAAAAATAAAAATTCCCAAAAGGCGTGTGAACAAGAAGAAATCAGAGCACAAATCTGCAGATCAAACTCAAACTGGATCTTAATCGGAAAATAGAATTGAAGAAATCATGAACAGGATCGTATAATTTCACTTTATCAGCATCAAATTCACAGATCGAATTCAAACAACAATCATACGAAAAAGTTAGGGTTTCCAACTTCCAAGAGTTCGATTTGGAATTTCAGATCAACAATTAAGGAAGAAATCGGTGAGAAGAAGAAGAAGAAGAAGAAGAAGAAGAAGAAACATATGTGCATTATTATTTTTTTTCTGGAATTTTTTTAATTAACTCGGTCGGTTGATAATCGGAATACGATTATCCATCTCTGATGATGCAAAGAGAACTTGCATTCGATTCGATTCGATTCGATTCGATTCCATGTGTATGTACGTGTAATAATAATACACATCAAGAGCTGAGACTCGCTATGGAAGAAGAAGAAGAAGAAAAGAGGAAAGAATTAAAGAAAAATTGATTTTCTATAATCGGTGTAGTAAATTAGGGCTCAAACCGGCAATCTGGAATTATCAGGCGGACCGGCAGCAGCTCCTCTTCGGTGGCGCGGCGGCCGTGGAAGCAGCTTCGAGATCGTAAGCGGATCGGAAGAAATTATCGACCTCTTCTTGATTGACGATCTCGAAGAATTTGAGCTCCATAGTCAACTTCCTCTTGCAAGGGACCGGCGGACGCTTGGGCTTCCTCGGGGCTCCAGGACAGCTAACGATCTTGGGAATCTTGTTCTCGTCGGAGGTCGGGGTGCGGCAGCCGCGGTGGTCTCCGTCGTGATCGGAAGGGATGTTGCTGTCGGAATTAATGGAAGGGGGTTTAGGAGGGGATCGGAGCTGTAAAGGGAGGCGGATTTTGGGGAGATTTTTGGGGAATTCAAGGTCCATAGACATGGCGGAAAGGATTGAAATTGAAGGATTGAGAAGAAAGTGGATGAACACTATAAGAAGAAGAAGAAGAAGAAAAAAAAGTGCTTATTTAGAAATCAGTTTGAAGAACAGTAGAGAGAAAGGAAGAGAAGTTTGACAGGTTGGTGAATGCTTATGGCTTCTTCTCAAGTTTTTAAACTCTCTTAGCTGATTACATTTGCTTCTCAATTTCAGCTACACCTAGCTCCGTGGACGGTCCAGATCAATGGAGAGGATCCCTTTTACTTCATTTTATATCCTTTCTTACCCCTAATTCTCGACTTTCGAGTTTCTTCTATTTTCGTCTGGTCTCTTTTGTTACCGAACTTTCAAAATTACAAATTTAACCTCCGTGTCTTCAATTGTTTTAAACCTCACTAATGTTCGTGGACCTGAATTTAAAGTTTAAATTATCCGAGACCTAAAACACAAAATTAAAAGTTCACGGACCTGCAGACACAAACCTCAAAGTCGAGGGACTAAACTTATAATTTAACCTAAGTTTAAAGTTTAAATTATTAGTTTAATCCTCGGTTTTTTTTAAAAAATAAAAATTCTCGAATTTTTAAGATTGTATCGATAAATCTCTTGGCTTTCAATATCTAATAAAATTGTGTTTATTAGATATGAAAATACATGTTGGACACTAATTTTAAAGGTTATCGGAGACACGGGACCTGTTTGAGGTGCTGAGCGAGTTAAAATAATCGGTGGTTAATAATAGTTTGTAGGTTATAATAGTTGTGAATAATAAATATTATTAAAGTCAGTACAATTACTTTATTGACTATTGACGGTAGATTATAACAGTTGGTGGACCAAACGTGAACTAGGTTTCCGACTTCAAGTTGGTGTTTTAAACACCCTTTTAGAGTTAAGAGACTAGCAATTGAAAGTTTGATGACCTATTAAATATTTTGTTCAAGGACCTATTCGATACAAATTTGAAAGTTCAAGGATTAGGCTTGTAATTTAACATTCATTCCATTTCATTGTTTAGGTTTGTTGTATTTTGGTATTTTTATTTTTAAATTTAGTTAGATTATAAATTTGTTCTCTATGCCTTTTTTAAAATTGTGTTTATTAAGTTTCTATATTTCAAAAAGTTGATAACAAATATTTAACTTGTTAAAGTTACTCTAATTTTGTGTGTTTCAAAAGATTTTAATAAGTTTACGAATTTTGAAGTCGTGTTTCACATAAATTTTTGTGAATATTTTGTTAGTTCAATATATACACATCACTGAATGTATGAACTTACTCGAGATTAGCTCTCACTATATTGTCATAATATAATATAAGTAGTGTGTAATATGTAAATTTTAAATCGATGAAGTTAAACATCATAAATTTATTAACTGCAAATTTAAAAGTTCAATGACTTCTTATAAAATCTTTAAAGTGGAAGAATTAAATTATTACACTTTTTTTTTTATAAGTACATGGACTTAGTGGAACGAGTCTTAAACTTCGACCAAAGTTATAATTTAACATTAAATTTTTTATTTTACAAAATAGTTGACAACATAATTTGACTAAAATGAAATAATTATAAAGTTCAATTAGGTGAAGATGTGATTTAGATATCCTAAGCTATATGATATTTGACTAATCATAATTTTGCATACTCTACTTGTTATTAGTTCAACTTGTCAAGGCACAAATAATTTTCTTATAAGATCGCCATCCCTTATTAAATGGTAATACACACAAAAAAAAAATAAAAAAAAAATTGAAATTCTCAATAAAAAGAAACGGTGATTGTTAACTTCTTTCATTATCCCATCAACTTATTCAAATTTATCTTACGATTAAGTATAATTTATAATTTTGTTTAAAAAAATGTACAATTTAGAAAACTCGAACATAGCTCAACCTGATTAAGACATTGCTTACCTCAGGTCAGAAACTCAAATTCCACACTCTCGATTAGAGGGAAAAAACGTATAATTTTTTTTTTAAAAAAATGTGAACCTCATTTATTTTATTTGAGTGAGTTAAATGATGATTAATATTGAGGTTGTAATATATATATATATATATATTTTAAAAGAATGTTTTTAAAAAATTGGGGTTTTTAGTAAATATATAAATTGGTGTAGTAAATTGTGCAGTAAATAAGTTCCAAAAATGTTGGTTTTTATTGAAGGCATGGAGCTTTTACTTCCATTTGCATTCAAAACGCCATCCAACATTTATTTTTCTACCCAAAGTTTGCGACTCATAAGTTTCATTAAAGCTTTTATTAAATAATAAATAAATAAAAATCATTAAAGCTCACTCAAAATCTCTTCTCTTTATTCACCATATTTTCGTATAATATTTTTGGAGTTACGTCTTATCTGTATATATATATTTTAAATATATATATATATATATATATATACGTCTTATATTCTGTATCCGTTATACTTAAATTACTTGATTTTTTTTTTTCCTTAGCTTTGAGAGTTTGTTATGAACAATGATTTGTACAGGAATGTCATAATTTACGAATTTGTGAGTTTTTTTCTTTAATAAATACAAATTTAAATTGTTTTGGGAAAAAAAAAGAAGTAATATTTGGAAAACAAACTAGGAAAATCATTTTTTTTTTTATAAAATGATTACTTGTTTTCTTTTGTTAAAAGATAAAATATACATATACAGCTTTGGTTTTTAAATTTCACCTTATTTTTTTAGGTTTAAAAGTACACATTCTTCTCGTTAAACTAATGTGTAGAGAGCTTTAATTTGATACGTCGTTTTATCATTTTTTGGAGTTGTAGTTGAAAGATAAAGACCGTCGATGTGTTTGATAACAAATTCAGTTTTTTATTTTTAGAATTAAAAAAACGTTTTTTAAATTCTTTAGAAAAACAAAAAACGAGAAGAAAAATATATATATATATATATATATATATATAGAACATTTGCCGTTTAATAATGTTAAACGTTTGAAACAACTTGAATTGGTTTTAGCCCTTAGATATATTAAATGAAATAATATTATAAAAGTAATTTAATTACTATTCTTTTTATAAAAAGTATACCCAAAAAAAATGATGAAATATAATTTTTAATTTTTATTTTGTTTAGAAATAAAAATAAAAATAAAAAACAATTATAAAAAAAGTTGTAATTTTTTTTTTTTTTAAATAGAAAACGAAATCCGTTATCAAATATATATAGTTTTTATTTTTAAAAAACAGACATAAAACAAAACGGAAATGGTTACCAATCTCTCACTAATTATTATTATTATTATTATTATTTTTTGACAATATATGGAGATGAAAAATTAAACTGAGACTTCATAATCACTAGTCGATAAATCATGTTAGTTAAACTATGTTCTTGTTGACTTATTTCTCAAATTTTAATAGGTTCGTATGGAGTGATTTGGTCATCGTGTTATAGTCTTGTTTTAAATATTTAACAAAATAAAAATAATAATCATAGGACTTGACTTCTTCAAACTTTTTATACCGGTGTTTCCTTTTAATTTCCAAACTTTATCTTCCCCTTCTTTAATTTGACCAATTCTTCCCCTTTAGTCTTAATATTTGAATTTAATTTTTATTTGATTTTTTAAATTATCACAACTAACATTTTTGGTCTTCAAAATTTGAATTAAGTTTCCATTTCATCATTGAAATTTTAAAAGTAACATATGTAATTCTCAAAATTTTATAATTGCCCCTTGAAATTTGAAATTGATTTCCTAATTGGTCTCTGAAATTTGAAATGGTTTATAATTTGATCCCCAAATATAAAAAATAAAAAAATTCGTTAAAAAATACATACCATCAAAGTCTAGTTAGCATATATTAACTACCACGTCATCGTCATATTTCATTAAGTCAATTAACGTCAACTTTACAATGAACTATTTAGAAGTTAATTTCAAAGTTTAGGGACTCAATATGTCGCTTTTCAAATTTCAAAATCTAAAAGTGTTAGTTTTAAAATTTCAGACACGGAATATAAACTAAATTCAAATTTTAGATACTAAAACATTATCCACTCACAATCTTAAATACTAAATTCAAAATTTATTAAAAAGACTAGATAATCTAAAAAATAAAAATAAAAAAAGTTTAAAAAGCAAATAGAAAAGGAAGAGGAAAAAAAAAAAAGGAGATTGAGATGAAAAGCATATTTTGATCGAAAAAAGGAGAGTGAATTTAAATTAAAGTTGAGACAAAACTTGTAGGGTCATCTCATCTTTTTTTTTTTTTTTTTTTTTTTAATAATCCAACAATCCAAAGAAAAAAGCAGCATGAAATTCAGAAAAATAAATAATAATAATAAAAATGAACAGTATTAATAAGAAAGAAACAATAATTGGTTACATACGATGGATGAAGGACAAGTAGGAGCCGTACACGTGTCACAGAATGATGAGGTGGATGAAAGAGAAACCCTAAAACCATCCGACGGTGGAAATTATCATGCGTTTTATTATTATTTTTTATTTTTATTTTTGTGACAAGTGGAACTTAAATTTTACGTTACATTAAAAATAACGGGCAGGGGGCAGGGGGGCAGCCCAAAAGCCAAAAGCTTCCGCCGGACCACACTGAGACTTGTCATCCCCACGCGCTTCTTCTTCAGCGCGTGAACCGTGTCGGTCGGGAAAGGTTTTTTGTGCCTTGGTTTAGTTTGGTGAGATTTCACGTTTATTGACACCGATTTTAAAACCATCAAATATTCCTTTTTTTTTTTCTTTCTTTTTTTTAATCTTGGGGTGAGGTTACTTTTGGGATCTCAAAAAAGTTACTAACTTTAATGTAGGCCATCATACTTTGGAGAAAGGTTAATTAACTAAAATTGTATTGATAAAAGTTTATTTTTTCGAGTTTTGTTATTTCAACCGCAGAAGTCGAGGTCAACGAGAATTTAGCTCAACGACATGGTGTATCGCCTAGGTGACCACGAGGTTCTAGGTTCAATCCCCACCCTAACATGTTGTCTCAAAAAAAAAAACCTGCAGTCGAGATAGTAATTCAAATTTCTAACTTTTTAGTCGAAAATATGTAAAGTTAACTAATTTTTTCAAATCTGGAAAGATAACATTTTTTTTATGTAGGTCAAATTATATTAAAAAAAAAAAAACTCAGCAAATTTTGTCATTTATTTCAAAAAATATCATCATCCTTTCAAAAGTTGCAATATTGTCTTTCACATTTCACAATTATTTCAAAAATACTTTGGAGTAAAAGTTTCGTTAGAATTTTGAATGAAAAATTGATGAAATGGTGACCTAAACAACGTGACGTGATTAGGATGCTTGCTTGGATTAAGTCCAAAAGAACGACATCCAAATGCGTTAACTTTTCGTCTAATATTCTAACGTTTTCCTACTCTAAAGATATTTTTGATCAAATGTTTGTGTAAAGTCAAAAGATAATATTACAACTTTTAAAAAAATATGATTATTTTTTAAACAAATGATATATTTAAAAAATTTATATATATACATCTAAGAATATTAGTGAAAGAAATAAATGGGTAGACTACAAAATTCTAACTTAATTGACTTAACCTCAACATTTTCGTCATCTAACTCATTCTAGTGCATTTAAAATAAAATAAAATAAAATAAAATAGAATAAAATAAAATAAACCTGAGATAATTACAAATATCATCGGAAACAAAATAATCATAAAAAGGCTAGAGAAAAGTACAGCTAGGCAAGAGGAACAATGCCATAACCCTTAAAAAATATATTTATTTCCTCCACTTTTTTCTTATAATTTATGATTTTTATTGACGTAGTACTAAAATTAAGGTATTATAATTTAATCATAATTTGATAAATTAGAGTCGGTGACTATTTCACTTTTTTTATTTACAAATATAATATATATTTAAAAAGTAATTATAAATATGATAATATTTTATTGTCTATCTTTAGTGATATACCTCTATCATTTAGACCATTTCTATAAACATTTGTCCATCAATAAACTATTTTTATAGTCTACTACGGATAAATTTTGTCATATTTATAAATACTTTTAGATTGGACTAGATTTGCTAATATTTTATATTAGATTGTCATTTATGCAACTATTCCTTATAATTTTGACCAAAATATCATATTGATTCTAAAAAATAATATGTATTGAAAAATTATTTAGAGAAGAAAAAAAAATATTAGCAATTCAAATGAATAGATAACGTACATCTTATTACATTCTATCACATGTTAAAATCTAAAGATAAGAGAAATTATTATTTTTTTCGTTTTTTTTATAAAAATATTTAATTAACGTGGAGTGAGGAGATCAAAAGTATGATATGTTGGTCATTACTTCACATTTATATCACTTGAGTTATGCTGACAAAATTCTTCCCATTTTTTTAAATAAAAAAAAATATGTAATTTGTTAGTTATGATTAAGAGGTGGATGTTGTAGTAAAGTAAAGTATAAATTGAGACCCTAATTAAAAAATTAAAAAAAAAAAAAAAAAAACATTTGGACTCTAAAATGAAGTAAAGTAATTAATTAAACAAAGGGGTGATTGGCCAATAAATCATCCAAATTCTAACATAAAAACAAAGTATTTAAAATGAAGAATCTCAAGTAAAGCCAAAAGACAGCCTAACACAACAAACATTTTTTCATTTTTTCCTTAAAAAAAAAAAAAAAAAAAAAAATCAACAGAACAATCGATTTGATTAGCCAGAAAACACAAAATCCTATCTCATTCCCAACATGCAAAAAAACCAAATTAAACAAAAGGCCAACACAACCAATTGTATACCTAAGAATAAACGAGGCTCTCACTCTTACTTTCTCTTTATTTTTTAAAAATTATATTCAAATAAATTTCTTTTCTTTTCTTTTTCTTTTCTAATTTACTACCTAATTTTAAGAAGTGAAATAATTTTTTTTTGTTTGGGAGAAAAGAATTTTGGAGAGAATATGACATTCAACTCAAAAAACCGAACCTTGAACATTTTATATATTAAATAGAGAAGAGTATGTCACAAGTTACAATACTACTAGAAGATAAATAACATAAAGCTCTAGAAGATTAAGAGAAAATTTAACCACAAATAAGAAGCACAAATACAATAATAGATAATATTATAACTAATGATCAACTATATAGTTCTAACACTTTTTAAGTTTAACAATTACGCGAGTGAAAGATCAAACTATTGGCCTTTTAAAATGGAAACAAATGTTTTATCGAAATAATTGAAGGATTATAAAAGTTTAATCATCTTTGTTAAGGATACAAACAATATCTCACATTGACTAGATAAGGGAAAGGGAAAGATCATGGGTATATAAGGTCGGGTGTCAATTATCTCCAATTGGGATGAGGTCTTTTGAGTGAAATCAAAAGCAAAGTCATGAGGGTTATGCCCAAAGTGGACAATATCATGCCATTGTGAAAATGTATGAGTTTCGTTGTCCTTAACAAGTGGTATCAGAGTTATGTCTCTGACTTAGCCATGTTTGTAAAATCCTGGAGTGTTGAATAAAGATATTGATGAGTTTCCAATGACATTGTCAATAATTTGAGTCATAGTGAATTTGTGGTTGAGTTTTTCGGGTTGCTCAAGTGTAATTCAGATGGATGACTATTTGAGGGTCGTGGTTGAGCTTTCTGGGTCGCTCAAGTGTAATACGATCCTATTTGTGGGGAGGTTGTGGTACTTTTTGTTCGATGGGAGAATTGTTGGGAACAAAAATAAGCTTAAGTGTGATACTTTGTTTGAGGGGAGGATTGTTAGGAGTACAAACAATATCTCACATTGGCTAGATAAAGGAAAGATCATCGGTTATATTGGGTTATATAAGGGAGAACAATTATCTTCAATGGTATGAGATTTTTTGGGTGAAATAAGTAAAGTCATGAGGGTTTAGGCCTAAAGTGAACAATATCATATCATTCTGAAGATGTTTGGGTTCTATAAAAATCAATCAAGTATAGTACAAAGTAACATTTTTTTTTATAGATCAAAGATTCGAATCATCACTTCCACATTTATAATGTTATATGTCCATAAAAAAAAAATTACGAATGATTTAACTTATTCAATACAATCGTAAATTTTGAAACAAGCGAAAAGATCAATTGGATGAAACTAAAAATTTACGATGCTATCGAAAGATAGATTATTCGAACCTAAAAAAGAAATTATTTAAAAGAAAAAGATAGTAGGGGACATGCAATATATTTCAAAACTAGAGAAAGGTTGGCATAAAGAAGAAAGCGCGTGATGTCACCGCACCGACGACTGCATTGGATACCCACCAACTTGAGCTATTCGCTAACCTACTTTTCTTTTGTTTGTTTTCTTTTGTTTTATTCATTTTTTTACTTCGTATAATCTCAAAAAAAAAAAAAAAAAAAAACAATTAAAATTAGTATCTTCCATTTTTTAAGTTGTCTATTAATAAATTTGTCTACTTTAAGAAGTTTCTAACCGTCTCTAAATTTTAAAATTTGTGTTTAATAGGGGTGTCAAAAATAATGAAGAATTATTATTCGGTATAATCAATTATGACAAAGTAAATTACATGAAATGTTTGTTTATGACAGAGTAAATTACATGAAATGTTTATATATATATATATGATAATTAAGAAAAAAATAATATAAATAATAACAAAATAATCTTATAAGGAAAGGATAATGTAAATTAAAAAATTGAAATTCATTAATTTACATTAATAAGAGGTATGAAATTTAAAAAGGACTAGTTGCATAAATATCAACCAGATCCAAAATAATAGAAAATATAGCAAAATATAAAACATTTTGTAAATATGTCAAAAGATTAGTGATAGTCGTTGATATACTTCTATCACTCATAGTCATGGACAAAATTCTATATAAAAAAATATAAGTATATTAATAGTTATCACTGATAGTCATTGATCTGCTATGAGTGACTATAGGTGATAAAAAATGTCACATTTGTAATTTTTTTAAAAAAATGTTATATTTTTAATTATTTTACTCTAAATTGACATCGGGTACAATTTCCAATTTAAAAATGTCTAATATTTTTTATGATTTTAATCTTGTGTTTAATAGATTTATGACTTAGATCTATTTAGAAAGATTTTTTTTAAGTATTTAAAAAAAAAATTGTACTTGATTTTTTTCTTTTTTTTAAGTACTTCAAAAATTAATTTAACTTTGCATTCAACAAGATCTTAATTTTTTTTATTTTAGGTTTAATATATACATAAAGTTTTAAAAATATCTAATATTGAGAGTTATATTAGACATATAATTAAAAATTTAGAGATTTATACGACACTTTCAAATTTAAAAAAAAATAATGTTCGATCATTAAAAAAAACAATAATGCTTGAAGTTATATTAGACAAAATTAAAACTTCGAGAGTAGACGACACTATTAAACTTCAACAACTTATTAACAGATTATTAACACGAAAATAAGTATTTAAGATTTTTTTATAATTTTTAAAAAGACAAAATATTAAAATTTTGCGGACTAAAATTGTATTTGTTTATTTATTATTATTATTGAAATATGGAATAAAATTAAAATTTTAACTTTATATACATTATAATAATTTTTAAAAAAATATGAGAAATGAGTTCACTGATGGATTGGTTTACCAAATCATAAACCAAAAACATTACCTAAATGAATCTCCACGTGAAACTGTTTTTTCCTTTCTTTTTTTTTTTTTTTTTAATTAAATTTTTCTGTTTAATTAAATAGTTTCTTTTTTCTTTTCAAATTAATATTATTTCTCTCTCTCTCTTGGTTTCACCGTCAATGATTGGCCTCCGTTAAGTGTATATTAAATTATCTCTAAACCGGATTAACATCATCTATTTTCATTTTTTTTTTATCTGCAAGGGTAGAAAGGTAAATTAGCCTTTTCTCGGGATGATTGCAACCGGATATAATTTTTTGTTTGAATCGAGGGAAATTTTTTTATTTTTTATTTTTTATTTATTTAATAGGATCGGAGTAAATTTTTTACTAAATTATAAAAAATATTCGTAAATTTTGTTATTTGTTTAAAAAAAATACTCTTATTCTTCCAAAATTTCAATATTATTTTTAACATTTCATAAACGTTTCAAAACTATCTTTTAAATAGAAATTTCATTAAGATATTAAATGAAAAGTCGATGTAACGGAACGTTGTTTTTCAGTTACTTAATCTCGACAATCATTGCCACGTCATTCTATTTCAGATTACTACTAGTACTATGTCGACTTTTCATTTAAATTCTAACTGAATTTCTACTTTAATCATAGTTTTGAAATGTTCAATAATAATATTGTAATTTTTAAAAGAATGAGAGGGTTTTTAAATGAATGACCAAGTTTAGGATAATTTTTTAAAATAATTTAACCTAATTTTTTAATTTAAATTTCATCCAATTCAATTTCAAACTTTAATAAATTGTAAAATTAGAATATGATGTTATTAATTTTAATGGAAGAATGGCACTTTTTTTTTCCTTGGTGGCATGGTTTTTTATGAAAAAAAAAAAACAAGAAGAATTTTTCTAAAGCTTTCTCATCTTTTGAATTGATATAAAATTTCTCAAATATTAAGTAATAAATCACCTTATATTTAACTAGTCAGCCAACAAACAGCCATGAAAATGACTATAAAAATAATTGAATTATTTAACCATAAAATCCAATAATTAAAACAAGGTGTCAAGTTAGTCAATAAAGTAAAACCGAGCATGTTGAAATCACTGAATTTGTTTATGCTCCCGAGTGATCTTTCTATAAAAAAGATTAAGTAGGAAAAACGTCGAATTGACTTCAATCGAGATTTCCTCGACTTCTTAGGCACATGAGAAACCGACCTAACATATTTTCAATCGAAATCTCAATCAAAGACAAGTTCTACCAAGGCCAGGATCTAAAAGAGAAGATTCACTCTCCGGATCTCCGAGTGACATGATTCATTCCTTCTTCAGCTAAAGTTGAATGATGGAAGTCTCCTTCAGATTCAGTAGAAGAGATCGAAGCAAAGTCATTAATTAAATCATTGCACTCAATTGACATAAAGTTGTATCTTTGATTAAGAGGTCGAAGGTTTAATTCCCTCCCATACATTAATTAATTAATTAATTACTTTTGAAAAGAAAAAAAAAATTAGAAAACTAAACCTAAATTCAACCAAAATAGAAATTAAGAAAATGAAAACATTTTCTCACTTTGTAAATGAATAAAAAATAACTGTGGCAATCATTATAATACCATGTGATTTCATTTTAACATTTTAAAAATAAAAATTGAAAACCTCTGCAAGAAAATGTACTTCCATTTTTTATTTTTTAAAATAATATATCGATATAAGAAATGTGTATTAATTTATGAAATTTATACAATAAATAAATAAATGACACGTGGAATGTTTCTAACATGGCTGTATGTAAAAAATATGGCAATATTAATTATTTAATCTTATATATTAAAATGCAGACAAAACAACATTCCAGGTCTAAGAATTTGAAATAGATTTATTTTCCTAATACGAAGGTTGCTTGAAAATTACAAATTGTCTGGGCATTGTAGTTTATATATATATATATATAATTATTAATTATTAATTTCCTCGAATTCCATGTAATCATTTTAAATATTCTCTCGTTTTATTGCAGAATATTAGAATTGGAAAAATAAAAAAAGATTTAAAAAAACCCCAGATCCAATGGCATGGGGAAAGGGAAATAGAAGAGTTTATTACAAGGTTTGTTAAAATAATATATAAATTTCTATTTTTAATTTCATTTTAGAATAAAAGCAAGTCAATTATGAGAGGAGTATGTTTAATTGACTCCATATTATATGGTTTGAAAATTTGTGAAATACTAATTAAATAGGAAGAATAAATACTTTTTTTTTTTTTTTTTTTTTTTTTTTGAACAAATTACCCTAATGATCTCCATGTTCGGATTTGGTAGCACACTCATGTTTCAAATCCAACAATTATACTACTAGATTTGAATTTGGTTCGTTTTTTGTCCCTCCGTAAAAATTTATGTTAAGTCGCTGACGCGATACCTATTTTTAATTAAAAATATTTTTTTAATTATTAAAATTATTTTTAAAAAAGATTATTTTTTCTTTTTTCTCTTTTATGTTTTCTAAAAAAAATTATTTTTTTTTTAATTAAAAATAGGTGTGACGTCAGCCTTCTGTTAGGACTTAGCCTAAATTTGGACGGAGTGACAAAAAAACGAACTAAATTCAAACCGTAATATAATTGTTGGATTTGAAACCTTAGGAACCCAAACTCAAACTTGAGGGACCATTAGGATAATTTGTCTTTTTTTTTTATCAAATCGAGCCTAGCTCAATTGGCATAAGGTTGTGGATTTAACTAATAACTAAGAGATTATGGTTTCAATCTCTGCATTAATTTGATATTTACTTCAACGGTATTTTAATTAAAGCGAGGGTTGAACCCATGACCTCATAGTCACAGGCACAACCTTATGTCAATTGAGCTATGCTCGGTTTGGCAATATTTACTTCTTTTAAAGTTTGAGATTCAAATCTCGACACTCCACTTTTATTGTATAAAAAAAAATATTATAAGTGGTTACTCTCAAAATAAGTTTTGATTATTGCCTAATGTGAATAAGAATGAAAATTGACCATGTGAACACAAAACAAAACAAAAATAAAATAAAAAAATAAAATTGTCATAGAAAGGTCTATTTCATCAATAATTTTAAAAAAACATGACATTCAATGTGTTTGTTCATTCGCCTTTTTCACACGTGCCCTTTATTTGACTTTTCTTGTATATTAATTCTATTTTTATTTTTTAAAATAGACGTTTAAACAAAATATACCAATAAAAACTACGGCAAAAAGCATATTTTCAAAAGGCATTTTACTCTTATTCCTATTAACCAATAATAACAATGGACTTATGTTCGAAATTTAATGTTCGGAGAAGAAAAAAAAAAAGAATTCATACATTTCCATTTTGATTATTTTGTTATTTTCAAAAGTTTTTGAGCTGTCAATTTTATGAAAATATAATATTCATGAATATTTTTAAAAGATTTTAAAATATATATTTATTTTAATTAATAAATAAATATTTTACATTTTTAAATGACTTAAAATACACTTATTATAATAAAATTGTATCAAATGTCAATTTATAGTAAAATAATTAAAAATATAGCATTTAAAAATAAAAATTGCAAGTATGTTAATTTCTATAATAGTAGTCTATCACTTCATTTTTTTTATAGAATTTTGTCTAATAATCATATATCAACAATAGTAGTCCATGTAATAGTCACTAATTTTTTGCAAAATGTTTAATATTTTACTATATTTGTCATTATTTTGGAACGGATTGTTGTTTATCCAACCAACCCCTTATTATAATATTAACATTCACATAATGTTCCATTTTATTATTTTTTTTTTTTGGTATGATGGAAACGTCGATTCACCCCTCATGTCAATGTTAAATATGTGGATACGGGAAAATGTCGACACGACATTTAATACCATGGATACAAATAGATTTTTTTTTTTGCAAATGTGTTTTAATCAAGGATGAAAATATCGATATCCATATTGATATCGGTATTTCAATTTTACAGATATATCCATGGATATATCGATAAAATATCGATATCCATAGATATTTCTGTAAATCAATTTTTTTAAAAAAATACATTTTAATTAATATTTAAGTTATTTTTACTTTCAATATAAGCTATAGATCTAGTTAGTAGTATCTAGATTCATATTAAATTTAATATATGATATTTTTGATGTTTTATAGGTATTTATAAAAGATATTGGAGATATCTATTACCCATTAATATCTATATCGAATCCTTCGATTTATGGATATATCGACATATCCACGGATATTTTCATCCTTGGTTTTAATTAATGTGAAGATTGAACCCATAACCTCTTAGTCAAGGCACAACCTTAAGACAATTGAGTCATGCTCGGTTGGACAGGGTACAAGAAGTTTTGAGAAGCTTAATTCTATACTAAAAAAAAATTATGAAAGGTGTGTGAAGTTGTAAAGCTTTAAAAAATGAATATAAAAATGAGAAATAAAACTGACTTAAAAAGAAAAAAGGAAAAAAAAAAGTGTATTATTTAAGGAGAGTAGTACTATTAAAAAATTAGGCATCCAGAAAATCATGTGACTACATGATCCATATGATATAAGGTGTCGGGTCAGACTCAGACTGAGAGCAAAAAGGGCAAAGAAGATGCCTATTAAAACTCCATTCTGTATAATGCCTTTCTCTCTTGTTTCCCTGTCGTCCCTTCTAAATAATCACTAACAAAGGCTCCTTCTCACCTTACTTTTATCATATGCTAATGGAAAAATGAATACAAAATCTTCATATCTGGAAGAAAATCATATATATGGGAGATGAGTGGGACATATTTCATTCTTACACTAAAAATAACTGAGCCTGGGAGATGCTACTACTACTCCTAAACTTACTTTCTTTCACATTGCAGAGTACAGAAATGCCAACCCACCTCCAGTTTCCTCCTCTCTTCATAAATATCGACCTGGGACCGACTGGAGTAAACGGGGTAACCGACTGCGATTTCGTACAGAGACAGACAGGTTCTGTGGCAGGAAAATAACGACTCTCTATTCGTCTACTCTTGGCAATCATACGACTTACTCGGACCAAAACTTCACGAAGGAAGCAATGAAGGCCTTGAGGATTTCGAAAAGCGGGTTGTTTTCGGGTTTTGGAGAATTTTTAGACATACCTTCCCATGATTCACTGAAAAGAAACAATGAATGTGTGGTTAAATTGTTTGATAACCATGTAAAATGATTGACTAATTTGGATCATAAAGTAAACTGAAGGTGGGGGAGGGGAGGGGAGGGGGGGACTAGATATTCTTACAGATTAATTCTATTCAAAGTTGGAATGCTTTCTTTCTGGGAGCCACCAGTCGCTTTATTTTCAATCTCTGTCTCCTCTTTGATTTTTGTGGCCTGATCAATGCCATTGTTGAATGTCTTGTTGAGATTCCCGGTACCGCTTGGAGAAGCATTTCGAGCCTGTAAAAGAGCATCAATAATGGTCCAAATGCAAAATTACGCTTTCAAAAGTTTTGAGTCACAAACACAAAAAGAATGGCAAATCCTTAAAATAAACTTCAAAGTTCAACATAACATTTTCTTCTCTTTTTTTCTTTTTTCTTTTCCTCTCTCTTTTCTATGGTTACTTTGACAAAAAAAATTCAAACGAAAAAGTAGGTATTTCAAAAACATGGAAACAAGGCCACCAAGATGCAAATGAACATTCAAACGCCATTCATAAAACTTTAGATGAAAGGAATTCTCTTTTCTTTTTTCCTCACTCAAAAGTTTCAACTGGCCCAGAAACTGCTCTCGAGTAAAATTGCTTTTGTCCCCACAATATTTTGTCATAATCTAAAAGTCAACTTTAAGAAGTTATACCTATGCCCCAGAAATTTAAAAGATGATAGATAAAAGAACTTTAAATCATTCTGTGCTTAGGCAAAAAGAAAATAGAACACTCACCTTCATTTCACTAGATTTATGGCCTTGTTCAAAGGTCCCAGATATTGGAGTATCAGTGCAAACTTCCAACCCAGGACCCTCGACTTCATATATGCTACCTTTTTTCACAGTAGATACATTAGAGATTTCAACAATTTGTGCTACCTCCACCAAATCGGACTTTGTTTCTGATAATGGACTTTCAAAGTTTTCCTCTGCTTTCTTGATCTCGACTACACAATCATAAGCTTTCGTGGAATTATTACCTTCAACGTTAAACAAGCTAACATCTGATTCTAACTCAATAGTTTGACTAACTTGCTTTTCTGAGGCACTGGTTGAAATCAATGTCTCAGATCTTACATCTGAACTATTAACAGCCCAAGAAACTGAATCCAATGGGAATGTCTCTACCACGACATCTGCTGCCAAAGGAGTTACATGATTAATTGGCATTCCTGATTCCTCTTTCACCACTTCCTCTACTTTCTTGTGTTCATTTACCACGACATCTGCTGCCAAAGGAGTTACATGATTAATTGGCATTCCTGATTCCTCTTTCACCACTTCCTCTACTTTCTTGTGTTCGTTTACCACGACATCTGCTGCCAAAGGAGTTACATGATTAATTGGCATTCCTAATTCCTCTTTCACCACTTCCTCTACTTTCTTGTGTTCATTTACCACGACATCTGCTGCCAAAGGAGTTACATGATTAATTGGCATTCCTGATTCCTCTTTCACCACTTCCTCTACTTTCTTGTGTTCGTTTACCACGACATCTGCTGCCAAAGGAGCTGCATGATTAATTGGCATTCCTGATTCCTCTTTCACCACTTCCTCTACTTTCTTGTGTTTGTTTACTAGCAACTCTGACTTGATAAAGTCATCAGAATCCTTGTCACTCACATCCACCAGGCTGCCATTAATTATTGGCCCATTCTGTGATCCCTGAATATTTGTTGAAGTGTACTCATCTGAAACAAAGATTGGTTCTTCATTTATACATTGGTTGTAGTTGACTGGAAAACCAACTTCCCTTGATGATAACGTTAGAGGAGATTGAGGTTCAATAGCAATTGAGTGGAGTGGATTCTCTTCAAGAGAATGATAGGTGCTGAGCTCTTCTAGTAACAACTTTCCTGGACCAAGGACTCTATTTTCTTGGATTATATCACGTACAATCTCCCGCACCGTATAGAAAGATCCACCAACTTCCTTGTGAGTAAGGTTGAGCGAGGGGAAACTCCCATTATTTGATTCCTGATACCTGCAAGCAAAGATGGTATTATCCCATTTCATATTTTTACTAATTAAATAAATTATATCTGTATCTAGAAGTCATTAGCAGTTAAATAAGTTTCGTATTGTAATGGGAGTTTTCATGGTCCAGTAATTTCTTTGATTTTAAGAATTTTTTAGCAGTACATTGCTTACATACGTATTCAAACACGAGATTAATGAAGAATGATAATTTACTTGCAAACAATTTGTTTTGGGAACTTTGAATTCCTCCAAACTTCAACCATAGAGGTCTATATTCTCTTGAATAGTTTTATTATTTGTATTTAGATAGTGTCGTGCAAATTGGTACTACAGCTAGTTGTTCACAAAGAAGACCAGTTCTGGAGCTTAAAGAAGAATTAGAGCCCTTTCATGTTGCCCAAAAGAGCTCTTACATTTTTAAAGGCTTCAATACTAAGATTTTAAGAAAATATATTAAAGGACTTGGTGCATTCTGAAATCAAAAGGCTCAACATCAAGTCACGTGATATCAAAATCATCCTCAAAGATCTCCCCCTTGAGGACAAGGGTCTCATTTAAGGGAGACAGAAGGCTACAATCCTATTTTATGTTATTAATTAAATTATGCTTTTAGATACTAGGTGCCCTGTTAGGTTATTAACCTCTTTATTTTATCTTTATTAGTATGTAGACAGCAGTCAACGAAGTCACTTACTGCAAGCTTTCATGGGTTACTGGTTTCTTTGGTTTTAGAGATTTTTCATGAAATAAATTAAATAAATGGAAAAAATGAAAAACTTACTCGCAACTAACATGCAATTTGTTTTGTAAGGTTTGAGTTCCTTGAAATCTCAACATTAGAAGGCTGCACTACTTCAAATAAGCCTACCATCCCTATTATCATGCTTATATACAATATTGTTTCACAAGGATCTCGATTTTCAATAGTTCTATCCTGAGAGCTAATATATATACATACATATTGGATGAGCATTTTTATTTTTGAACAAGAAACAATGGATGAGCATTTTATTGGGCCATTTAAATATTAAAAGGTATAAAAGAAGAATAAATGCTACCCATCATGATTTTTGGAAGCTTTTCCTTTTCCCTACCTCCTCCCCTCTGGAAGCTAAAACTTTCATAACTGTTCCCCTACTGACAAAACCTCAACTAATTGGAATATGTTTTTATTCCACTTCATACTAAGGGAAATAACCATGACTATTTTCTGGATAAGAATAACCATGACTATTAAGCTGCAAGAGAATTTATCGACCTGACAGTTTTTAGATGCTTACTATCCAAAAGCTCAACTAGAAAACAGTGTCATAAACAAATCCAAGAACGAGTGTCAAACTACAGTGATCCATGTTTAAACATGAACAGCTCAGGTAAAACATGGAGTGAGAACATCATATAGCAGAACAAGGTTTTCTTGAGCAAGATATCGTGCACTTGGGAATTCAATATAATTGTAGGTGAAATGTCATCATGTAGGGAAAAATAATAATTTCAACAATCTAAATGATTCATGCATTCTTTAGAATATCAGTAGAGGCAAAAATATGAATTAAAAGTTCATTGTGTGATTACTTTTTTATAAAGACTTCAACCATTGACTTCCTTTCCTCCTTTGAAAGCCGAATTCTGGTCTTCCTCCCTTCAGACTCATTGTGCTTGGCTAGGGCAAGAGGACGCCCTGTCCACCCACCCTTTATAGCATGCATGAAATCCACAAAGTTCAACCCTTCTTAGAGTACAAAGCTACAAGATAACAGAACAGTAATAAGATGATTCCGTCAATATAAAGTTTTGTGTTCCAAAATGAATAGAATGGGATAAGAGCCACTAGAATTTCACTTCGATTAACAAGATCATTTAACAGACTATACAGAAACAGGCTAACTTCCCTTTTAGACCAACTAATAAATTATTATGGACAACCTGCAACTTGTGGAGTGATTGCTTGAGGTTGCTCAACTCTGAAGTTTAATAAGTCTGATATCACATATACATACTGGAAGCAAAGTTTAGTCCTGATCACAAGTCACGTAGTCTAAGGTACCAATTAGTTAAAGATCATACAGAAAAATGAATAAATTACTGCTTGTAGCAAATTTCTAACCATAAATTTGCTGTTCATATTAAGACAAAGTAATCTCAGGACAACTCTAACCTACTATATTTGGTTGTCAAGGAAACCCGTAGGCCTAGGTAGTTGGCCGTTGGCCACCATGGGGTTGAACTCATATCAACTAAAGTCTTTAAGCAATTCAATGATCATTGCGCCAGCCGCCAACCCAAGGTGGTTCACACTACTCCCATTTTACTTAATGAAAATCTTAAACAATTCAACTAGAAATAACAAAAATGACAAAGGAACGGAACTCTAAGGCCCTGCTTGATAACCATTTGGTTTTTTATTTTTGAAAATTAAGCCTATAAACGCTTCTTCCACCTATGAGTTCCTTTGTTTTGTCAAGTGTTTAAAAAATTCAAGCTAAGTTTTGAAAACTAAAATAATAGTTTTAAAAACTTGTTTTTGTTTTTTTCATTTGGCTAAGAATTCTAATGTTTACTTAAAGAAAGATGAAAACCATGGTTAAGAAATGACACAATTTTCAAGAACCAAAAAACATATGGTTATCAAAAGCGGCCTACAAAATTGAAAACCAAGTCCGGGAAACAAACAAAACTAACTAAGATTGTTACCCTGAACTAAGAAGAGCTCAAGAACCAAATGTTCTTGTACCATATCTACAAATACACATTGTCCATTCTGCAATAACCATATGAAATTGAAGTATAAAAGAGACGAACAGTTGAAATCTCAGACAAAAAGCAAAATTATGATAAAAGCCAGGGCAACAATCAAAACACAACATCATTAACCACGATGAACAAACCCACAAACCCAAATACACGTTAACGCCTCATATCCCAACAAAATTCCAAGAAGCAGAGTCTATAGCAAACGTGGAGAAAAAATCCCGTTTAATTTAAACCCAGATAACAAAACAACCAAAAGAGAAAAACCCAGTAGTGAAAATTCTAGCATTGCATGAAACTGTAGTGCCCATGAGAGGAAGTGATAATGATCGCCATTGAAGGGGAGGGAGCCAAAAAAAAAAACAGCAGAATTGCAGTGTAAAAGTAGAGAGAAAGGAGTGCAAAAGCTGAGGAGAAGTTTACCTACAACTATGAGAAAGAAGGCGAAATGAAGCGGTAGAGTGAGTGTGGGTTGGGAGATAAAGAAGTCTAAAACCCTACTGACGAATTACAGAGAGCGAGGCAGTGTCAAACATTCTGCAAACTTCCAACACAAATGACCAGTGGGGGGTGGGAATGACGAGTGAGGGAGATGGATGTAATTATGTTGAAATGTATGTCTCTTTGTTATTATTGCTCTTTCATGGATTGGGCCGTCCAAGATTAATGGGCCGCCTCTTGTGTGGCCCAATGCGTTTCGATTAACTACGTTCAAGGTTGAATTTACCATCATATTTTCGTAAATGTCCAAATATTATTTACATTTGTCATATATTTTCTTACTATTATGATTCTTAACAAATTTATCTCTTCATCGGATTTAGTATTTAAGATCTGATAACCATTTAATTTTTAATTTTTTTGTTTTTAAAAATTAAGCCTATAAACTATGCATTCACATGTGAATTCCTACAATATCTTTCATTTTTGTTAATAAAACATTATAACTCTTGCCAAATTCAGAGCAATGGATGAAGGGCAGCAGCGGAAGGATCATTAATACTGGGGGTGTATTTGAGTTGGGTTGGGTTTGGGGATTTTTCAACCCAACCCGAAAATTTCGGGTTGGAAAATTTTCAACCCAACCCTCAATTTTCGGGTTAGGGTTGGGTTGGCAGGTTGGCCTTTTTTTTAAATTAATTTTTTAATTTTATTTTTTTCATTACTCCAAATCACACAAATTCACAAATTGAAGGGGCATCGGCGAGGCGGCGGAGAGAGACGGCTTCGGCTGGATGGAGGCGGAGGGGGAGAAGATCTGCGAGAGAGAGAGACGGTTTCGGCTGGATGGAGGCGGAGGGGGAGAAGATCTGCGAGAGAGAGAGACGGCGTCGGCTGGATGAAGGCGGAGATGGACAAAGGGCAAAGGGGGAGGGCTTCGGCTGGATGGAGGCGGAGGGGGAGAAGATCTGCGAGAGAGAGAGAGACGGCGTCGGCTGGATGAAGGCGGAGATGGACAAAGGGCAGAGGGGGAGGGGAAGAAGATCTCTGAGGGAGAGACGACGTCGGCTAGATGGATGAGGAGAATGACGACGAGGCGGAGGGGGAGGCGATTGATCTGATGGCTGCTGGTCTGAGAAAGATGAGAGGGGTGAGGTGAGAGAGATGAGAGGGGTGATGTGAGAGAGATGAGAAAGATGAGAGGGGTGAGGTGAGAGAGATGAGAAAGATGAGAGGGGTGAGGTGAGGTGAGAGCGATGAGAAAGATGAGAGGGGAGAGGTGAGGAGAAAGATGAGAGGGGTGAGGTGAGAGAGATGAGAAAGATGAGAGGGGTGATGTGAGAGAGATGAGAAAGATGAGAGGGGTGAGGTGAGAGAGATGAGAAAGATGAGAGGGGTGAGGTGAGGTGAGGTGAGAGCGATGAAAAAGATGAGAGGGGAGAGGTGAGGTGAGAGGGGAGAGGTGAGGTGAGAGAGATGAGAGGGCTGGTGAGATGAGAGGGCGAGAAAGATGAGAGGGGTGAGGTGAGGTGAGAGAGATGAGAGGGGTGAGAGAGATGAGAGGGGTGAGGTGAGGTGAGAGAGATGAGAGGGCTGGTGAGATGAGAGGGCTGATGAGATGAGACGGTTGACAAAAAAAAATGAAAGAAAGGTTAGGGTTAAAACCCTAATCTTAGGAAATCTATATATATATATATATATATATATATATATATATATATTTTAATATATATATTGAATCTGGTTCGATTCGGGTTGAACCGAGCCAAAATTGGTTCAACCCGCGAACCGAACCAAAAATTCGGTTTTTTTTAATTTTGCAATCCAACCCAACCCATATTAAAAAAAAACCAACCCAACCCGAAAAGTTGGGTTTGGTGGGTTGCGGGTTTTTTGTACACTTAGTTGAACTAGAAACATGCTCAAAACTTGGGAATAAAAGAAATTATAACACATACCTCTTGTAGTTCTAAAATCTTCTAATCCTGATGTTCGGATCTCTTCTTCGGATCTCTTCACGAACCCTTTGAAGCTTCTCTCGAACTCTCCGAGAACCACCTACGATAGTCCCGCTATCCTCGGGTCGAGCAACAGAGTGGTGAGACTCCTTTACCAGATAAGAACTTATGAAGAGATGGAGAAAATGGTCTGTGATGATGATAATTTTGTAAAACTTGTTTTCTTTTTCAATTTTTAGTTTGGATTTTAGAAACATACTAAAAGATATATAACACAACTAAAAATTCATGTGAATGTATTGTTTATAGGCTTCATTTTCAAAAACCAAAAATTAAAAATCAAATTGTTATCAAACGAAGTTTAAATTTTTAAGTTTAAAGTTTAGAATGATGTATTTTTCTTAAATGGATCTTAGAGGTTGTGATTGATGAAATTGAAAATTCGGAGTAATGGTAACAAACTCCCCTAAAATTTAAATATAATAAAAAACAATTTTTAAATACAAAAAATATCCGCCTGCATCTGCCAATGATTTCACAGATAGAAACCGCGTAGCCGAAGCAGAACAAAAAGTCAAGATTCCGAATATATAATAATAATAATAAAAGTAATTCGAAAAAGACTACATTTGAAAAATAACGCAATAAATGAAAGTAACAAATAATAAACTTTATTTATTTATTTATTTATTATTATTACTATTTTTTTTTTTACTTTTTTTTTTTTACAAAAATAAATTTATATCCTTAAAATTTGAGAGCTAAATAAAATGAAACTTTAAACTAATGATGATATTAATTAAATTTATAAAGTTCTGTTTTATAATAATTTGATTTTTAGTTTTTGATTTTTAAAAATTAAGTTTATAAATCCTATTTCCACATATAATTTTATTTATTTTGTTATATAATTCTAACCATATTTTTTTTTTTAAAGTAGCATTTATTTTTTAAATTTGATTAAAAATCTAAATGTTTCTGTAACTAAAGTGTATCACTAAAATTTTAAAAAAATAAAATAAAATCGAAATGATTATTAAATGGAATCTAAACTTTTACACCTCAATTATATTTTTTTTTTATTTTTTATTTTAAATGTAGAAACTTATAATTTATCAATAAATTTTAAAGTGTAACTCATAGTAAAGAAATTAAGAGAAAACACACTTAATTTTTTTTAAAAAAAATTAAAATCGAAATGATTATCAAAGGGAGTCTAAACTTTTACACCTCAATTAGAAAAAAAAAAATATATATTTTTTTTTTTCGTATGAGTTATAATTTATCAATTAAATTTATAAATTTTCATATATATATATATATATATTTTTTAATACATTAGTGAAGATTCGAACCATATACCTCTTGATAAATTTTCATATAATTATTTTTTTATAATAGTTTGTCATTTTTTTTTTTTTATAATATGTTCGGGTGGAGGATTGAACCTAGCACCTCATGGTAGGCGATACATAATGCCGTTGAGTTATGCAATTGGCATAATTTGTCAGTTTAATGGTTAAAATTAGAAATTAAAATTATTTTTTTTTAAAATAAAATGTAACAAAAATAAATTTTCTTTAATGTGAAAAGTTGTAGTGATTTTCATTTTGCATTTTGTCTCCTTGTAAAATGGAAGCCATAGCAGTGAGAGCAATTCACATCTGAGTTCGTTCCACAATAATTTCATCATCTCCATTCTCCAATTTCTTCTCACAAATTCATCTCAACAACAACGAAATTCAGAGCACAGATTCATCTGAATGAGACGAAGTCCATCTTCAGAGATCGACGACAATGGGAGTGGAAATGCCGTCCTCGGCATTCACTCGATTCGTGATCGTTTTCCTTTCAAGCGGAATTCCGGTCACTTCCGTTCGCGACCCAAGGACTCATTGGATCATGCAACCTCCCGCTCCCGATCTCATCAGAGCCGGATCAATCGCAAGGGCTTACTCTGGTGGCTTCCGGCCAGAGGCCAAACGCTTTTCTACTTTGTCGTCGTTTTTGCGGTATTCGCGTTTGTTTCCGGCTCTATATTGTTGCAGAGCTCGATTAGTTTGATGTCTAGCCCTGGAAGTGAGAAGGGCCGGTGGCTTATGGAGCGTATTAAGTTTGGGAGCTCGCTGAAGTTTTTGCCGGGGAGGATTTCGAGGAGCCTTGTGGAAGGTGATGGGCTCGACGAGGTGCGGAATAAGGACCGCGTTGTTGGCGTTCGTGCACCCAGGCTTGCTTTAGTGAGTTCTTCTAGTTTTTTTATTTCTACTTGCGTTCTAGTTACTGATTGTAGCTATCAGTAATTAGCATATGCCACTTAGTTGATTGCGTTTCGTTTCGTTTCTAATTACTTATGTGCACAAACACTCATGTTTCACCAATGGAAGATTTGTCAAAGCTACTTTGGGAGTGAGTTCTGTTGATTCCTATCAGTTGGAACCTTCCTTTCCCGAACGTTTTAATGAACTCCGTGTCGTGTTTATTTGTATGAATCAATCCACATTTCCTATCACATATTAGTTTTCAATTCTGTGAAGTATGTTAGCTGAGATTTGGAATCTGTGATACCACCCAATGGCACTGATTTAGTGCCCCCTCTATAACTTAGGTACATAACTGTCATTCACTTGGAGGATATTTTAAACTTCTAGTGATCTGTCTAATTTGTGACAAACGAGTTTATGAAAACACTTTTTTTTTTTTTGGATATCCGTGAGTGTCCGGGCCAGCTTATGCGCACCTCAACTAATCTCACAGGACATACCGCCTGACCCTACAACATTTGGGTGCCAAGGAAACCCGTAAAAAAAGAATTCCTAGATAGGTGGCCACTAAGGATTTAACTCATTCCCCCTACGAGGGTATTAATAGTCTCAAAGCCCTTCATGACCACTAGGTAACCCTTGATGGTTGAATTTATGAAAACATTGAAAGTAAGATAAATAAATTTGTTTATGGAGACTTGTTAGAATTCAAGAATGCGTATAGTTGCAATAACACAACAGTTTGCACCATACTTGTGGTTCTTCAAAAGTGTTGGATACTTGGATCATGGAATTTTCACAATCAACTTGACTTAAATTTGCATTCAATTAGTTAAGATTGTTAATTATCTTAATTTATATATGTTTCAGTTAACTATACTATTTTAACTTTTTTATTTTTTAAATTTGAATTTGAATTAATAGTTTAGTATATTGATTAAAGCTCTTTCATTTTATCAAAATTTCCCTTTGAAAAATTAACATAATAACATTTTAAAACAGAAAAAATAGCGTTCTTAAATCTTAACATTTTCATAATTTAATAAGCCTGTTTTAAAATGGTATCAAAAATTATTTTTTGTGGTTTTCTTAATTTTTTTTGTTTGATAAGAAACCAATATGTAGGCTGCTAATAGTAAAAATGTATGTCAGTAGGGGAAAAGAAGGAATGTAGGGGAAAAGAAGGAATGTACTGAGGGTTAGGAAATCCTATGGAATGAGTGTATATGTTTGGGGGCGACGCTATGAGTGAGGTAAGCAGAATCTTGGTTAGGGAATAGTAGGAGAGAAGCTGGTCCTCTTGGATTGGTCTAGTGTTTGTTATTGAGTTAAAGCTCTTTGTGCTTGCTCGCACTTTTTATTTTGAATACGATACCCATCAAGATTCTTCTATTCTTTCTCCATCCAAAACCCCAATGATTGGCTTTAATAGCACTGGTCCATAGGACTCTTTGGCTTCATCCTTAAACAAGTGCACACACATTATTTTATTATGGATCTGGATTCATTAAGTTATTAAATCATGTACAAATTTTCTTTTTCCTAATTTTCTCACTGATACCAGATCTTAGGAAGCATGGAGAACGATCCACAATCATTAATGTTGATTACTGTAATGAAGAACATACAGAAACTTGGATATGTACTTGAGGTGAGTTTTTATTTTTTATTTTTTATTATTATTATTAATTTTTGTGGTGATTCATATAAAAATGGATATTTTGTTGAGCTTATTATCACATGTATGGCAGTGGAAGATGTAGAATTGCCTTCTTTTGTCCACTGTTGTAGTACTATGTTTCCATTTTCCAATATATATATGGTGCATTGATTTTCTTATAGGTCTATGTAGTTGTTTATGATTGGTTCTCTTAAGTATTTCAAGATTTTTTAACTTCTGGTTACGATTATTTCTTTTGGATCCTCATTAAGGTGTATCTGACAGATTTTTGCAGTAGAGAATGGAAATAAACATTCAATGTGGAAACAGATAGGTGGCCAGCCTTCAATATTAAGTCCAGAGCATCATGGTCATGTTGATTGGTCAATGTACATGCTTCCTTTTTGTTCGTTTAACAGTTTTGTTACCATTCTTTTATTTTATCTGTTCTCTGTTTTTCAAGAACTCTCTGGGATTACTTTTCAAATTCTTGGCAGAAAGGACTGATTCTATTTTCATTTTTTTTCCAGATACGATGGTATTGTTGCTGACTCCTTGGAAGCAAAGGGGGCCATTGCAAGGTTTTTTTTTCTTTGTACCATAAAGTACCTTGTGAAATCTTTAATTATGCAGAGTAATCTTTATTTATACTTGTAATGAGATCACTGGTTCTTGGTCCAACGGTATTTGTGATGTGCTTGATGACTTATTTGCATTAGGCATGACTACAGAATATGGGCATACAAGCTAGTGCAATTTTTTTTTTTGAGTTGCTTCTATCTTGCCTTTGCTAGATTTTGTGTTAGTTTTTTCATAATAGATATCTAGAACACGTCCTAATGGATATAAATTAACAGGTAAATTCATGTTTGTTTTAGCATTGGATTCATTAACAGGTAAATTCATGATAGAACACGAGTTCATATTTTGTAACTAGTTGGTTTGTCATGCATTAACAGTCTCATGTTCATTGGTACATAATTTATTGGAGCTTTAACATATTTCTAAATGTGAATTACAAAATTTCAAGAGGCTTTTATAATATGTATTTCATTTCTAAAAGTGGATTTTTTTGCTCCAAGAGTTGGGCAATTGGCCTAGATATCAAGCCTACTATTTCATTTTAAAAGTGGATTTTTTTTTATATAAGAAACGATTTCATTGATGTATGAAATATACAAAAAGAGGGGAAAAGAAACCCCCCAAGCCAAAGGAGTTACAATAAACTTCTCCAATTGGACAAAAGATTAGAAAAACTATAAGATGGAAAGAGATCATTCAATTTACACCAAGTAATTGCAAGGAAAATAACGCCATCCAAAAAGCCCGGGTAAGCCTTTTCCTTTGAGTCGAAGAACCTATGATTTCTCTCGATCCAAACCGACCACAAGAAGGCCCTAACAATGTTCTTCCAAAGGATGTCATGCTTATCCTTGAAAGGTAGCCCAAAAGAAGTTGATTTAGGAGAATGTACGAGTCCTTGGAGAAGGCAACAACCAGTTAAAAGCCAACAGTATGTCAGACCAAAATGATTGAGCAAAACGGCAACATACGAAAATGTGTGATTGAGACTCTGAATCGGATTTGCAAAGGATGCATCTGTTTGGCGAGAGAGACACGTGTGAGTATTTCCTTTGAAGCCGATCAAGAGTGTTCAAAGCTCCATGAGCAATCTCCCAAATGAAGAATTTGATCTTCTTTGGGTAGTCTCCCTTCCAAATGGCCTTTGAATATAACCAAGTTGATTCCATGGGGACAATGTTATTCAACAAAGATTTTGTGGAATTTCTTAGCTTCAAGGTTGGGCAATTGATCTATATTAAGAGTCGTTGAATAGATTTTTGTAGAGCCATGTTTATAGAAATGCAAAATAGGTGGCTAACTTGAGCATAACTCAACTGGTTAAAATATTACACATCATTCCTATAAGTTAGATGTTCGAATTTTCACCCCCACATTGTTAAACTAAAGGAGGTCTCCATGACTTTATTACTTATCCCCTAGTTGTTGCCATTTATGCTTATCCAATGTCGAGACTCCGATCCACCTATTTAGTGATTGCCCTTATTCTTCAAATTATTGGAACTTCATTCAAGGCGCCTTTGGGTGGTTTTTCTCTTGACCGGGTGATGTTCTTTCCTTTCCCTCACTTCTGCTTTTGGGTCACCCTTTTAAAAAAGACGAGAAGATCATTTGGTTATGTTTTGTTCGTGCTTTCTTTTGGAACTTGTGGATGGAGAGGAACACACATTTTCAAGGATTTAAACCCTAGACATCAGCTCTTTTATTGACTACACTTCTTTTTTAGCTTCTCTTGGAGCAAGCTTTCTCCGCCCTTTTGTAATTACGATCTTTCTACCCTCACTTATCAATGAAAGAGTTTTTTGTAACTGTTCTTAGATAGGACATTCTTTTATATCCCATTTCATCATATCAATGAATGGTTTCTGTTTCCTATCTTAAAAAAAAAAGTGAATCAGGTGGCTTACAAAGATGGAGTTTACTGTAAGTTAAATTCATTTTTCACAAGGGAAATAACAATTGAAGATGATCTAAAACACAAATTAGTCCAAGAGGGAAATTCAACTTTCAAAATGTAATTACCCAAATATGCTTTCACTGATATGTTGTTATAAAAACAAAAATCTATTTATAAACTCAACTACAGAGTATTATTTGGTAGTTTGATTTGAAGAACTATTTTATAGAGATGTTATCAAGGGTGACTTGTAAAGAAAGAGTTTACATACTTTGTCAATATATTACTATGGTTAGCTTTCAATAGAGTTTTCCTTCGGCTTCTATGGGGAGAGAGGAGTACTCGCATTTTTCGGGATTCTTTCTCTTGATTTGTTAGGTTGATGGATTTAGTCATTTTTCAATGCTTTCTATTGGTGTAAATGTAAACACTCATTCTCCAATTATAGTCTTTCCTATTTGATTGCTAATTGGACAATTTTCTTGTAATTCACCTATAGGTGCCTTAGCTTTTGCTCCCTTTATTTCATTCATCAATGAAAATGTTTCTCTTCTCAAAATATATTACTACATTTAAGAATTGATAGAAAAATATTTTAAACATGATCAGTGCTCATGATTCTAATAAGAACCTAGAAATAAACAGTGCCTATGTTTTTGGGAACATTAAGCATGGAAATACCAATGGTTCTGATTTGAGTTCGAGGAATTAGTAAGAGTTTACATGTGAGCTTGTAACGTGTAAAAGAAACTGTGATTAGAAGGTAAGTTCACGGGCGTGCATGTGCATGTGCAGATAAGAATACTTGTCTTTCTGAGTTCTATTATTTTCATGTGCTTCAACACATGTGATAATCATGTAACATATTGTTGTAGTTTGAAAATTGAGATACTATGTTTAGTGAGGTTTATATTTATGCAGCCTTATGCAGGAACCTTTTTGTTCTGTACCACTCATATGGATAGTTCGAGAAGATACACTTGCCAACCGCTTGCCGATGTATGAACAAAGGGGCTGGAAGCATCTTATTTCAAATTGGAAGAGTTCTTTCAGACGGGCTAATGTTGTTGTGTTCCCTGATTTTGCCCTCCCAGTAAGTCTTCCTTTCATCTCTATTTTTTATTGGATGCTGGGATTATTTATAAGAAGTCTTGTATTCCCACATTCAACACTCTTATAGTCTTATGCCTTTGCCATTTCCTTACCATATCAGATGTTGTATAGCATTTTGGACAATGGGAACTTCTATGTGATTCCTGGATCCCCAGCAGATGTTTATGCTGCAGAAAACTACAAAAATCTCCACTCCAAAAGTCAATTAAGAGAGAAAAATGGATTTAATGAAGATGATATACTGGTTCTAGTCGTTGGAAGTTCGTTCTTCCCAAATGAGCTGTCATGGGACTATGCTGTGGCAATGCATAGCATTGGACCTCTACTCACAATATATGCAAGGAGGAATGAAGTAGGAGGATCATTTAAATTTGTTTTCTTATGTTGTAATTCAACTGATGGGTCCCGTGATGCTTTACAGGTATTTAATTTTCTTTTGCACTTCGAACTTACAATTTTATTTATTTATTTGTTATTGTTTTAATCTTTTTATAATTGGGGTATTGGGACTCCACTCCTTGCATCATGGTCAGGCTTACCTCCACTTATCTCCAAGAAGGGTTTGCCCACCCAAGGCAAGCTCCGAGGGATCACAAGAACTTTAAGTTATTAAGTTTTCAACTTGGGGGCTTCAAACACTTTTATTTATTTCATATATCATATGGGCGCATTGTGGACTTTTCTTCAAGTGTGTGAATGGACATTCAATTTCTATACTGATGTTGAGGTTGAAGAGAATATTATCTAGTTCCTCAACTTTTATGATGTATATCTGAACATTCTGACTTGATTCTTCTCTGACCATTGAATTATTCATTGCCACTTACTTCTTCCTTATATCAAAAGCTGATGTTTATAAAGGTTATGCTCAGTGTTTTAAAAGGCGCGCCTAGACGCAAGGCGCACTTAAGAAGGCGCGCGCCTGGGACCTTTATGCCCTAAGGCGCAAGGGTTTTTTTCAACTATTAAAAAAAAAAAAAATTAAGTAACCAAAATCTGATTTTTTTCTTCATATTTTCACTTCAACCATGCTATCTCTTCTTTATAATTTTTTATATTTTTTTTCTATCCAAAGTGCGCCTCGCAAAATAAAGCCCGCGCTTTATTGTGCGCCTTGCGCCTAGGCTCCAGAGGGTCTTTGCGCCTTAGTGCGCCTTGCGCCTTTTAAAACACTGGTTATGCTTGTGGTTTGTTTCTTCAAAAGGAAAAAAAGAGATTAAACATGGTTATTTTTTAAAGTTGGCAATGGAGTGATTTTCCCGTTCTTCTAATTATTCTTAATCCTGGTTGGGCAGGATTTGGGTAAATACTGATTAGATGAAGTGTTTAATGGATTTACATATAATTTCAAAAGTCTAGCTTTTGCTTTTCTTCAATATGGGTCATACACCAACTAAACTATGTGAAACGAGCGTATATTCTAAAAATTTCATATTATCCTCTTTGTTGTGGTCTAATTATTTTCTGTTACCATTTATTCCTGCATGAAGTTCTATTGGCCACGTTGATAATTTTGTCTTTGCTTCGTTAGGAGTTCAATCATTTGCTTGCTTACTTTTTAAATTCTTCACACACTTACCTGGTTTCTTTATTATTTTCTTGTACGTAAATATATTGGTTTTGTAGGGATTGTTTATCTTTTGATGTACGGATCTTTTTTTCTTCATCTTAAAATGTTATGCATGTGTTTGTTATTGGCCTTGTTATGGATGTGTTTGGATTATACGTTTTCGATGTTTCTTATAAAAAAAAATTATTGGCCTCGTTATGCCTTATCTCTGTATACTCCTTTTGGTAACTTTCCTTATTATTATTATTATCTATATTATTGTTTTATACCTGTTTTTTTTAAAAAAAAAAAAGAAAGAAAGAAAGATAACTCATCCTTCCTAATTTCTTTCTATTTCTCTCATGGAGTCTGTCTCACAACAGGGGCAAAAAGCAGTTTCTGACATTGGATCTATCTTTAAACATGTGTGCAGGAGATTGCTTCACGTCTAGGACTTCCTGATGGTTCTATAACACATTATGGCTTAAATGGAGATGTCAACAATGTGCTGATGATGGCTGACATTGTGCTTTATGGATCTTCACAAGAAATACAGAGTTTTCCGCCTCTACTTATTCGAGCCATGTCCTTTGAAATCCCAATCATGGTGCCTGATTTACCTGCCTTGAGAAATTATGTAAGTTTGCTGGTGATATGCTGCCATGAACAGCACGACTCCCACCTCCCCCCTCTTTTATCTTTCTCCTTGTGCTGTTTCTTATCACGTGCATTTTCTCTGGTTCTCAGATCGTTGATGGTGTCCATGGGGTTATCTTCCCAAAACATAATCCTGATGCTTTATTGAGCTCTTTCTCACAAATGATATCGGATGGGAAGCTTTCCAGATTTGCGCAAGCAATAGCTTCCTCTGGAAGATTGCTTGCTAAGAATATACTTGCATCAGAATGTGTTACTGGTTATGCACGGCTCCTGGAGAATGTTCTGAATTTCCCATCAGATGTTAAGCTTCCAGGTTCTGTCTCCCAGCTTCATCTAGGGGCATGGGAATGGACTTTGTTCGGGAAGGAAACGGTGCAGACAATTGACGAGAATGCAGATAATGAAGAGAGGGTTGCAGCAAAAAGTAAATCCAGTGTTATCTTTGCTCTTGAAGCACAATTAACTAATATTGTTAATTTAACAAATTTTTCCGAGACTGGAAATGGGACTCTGGAGCAAGATATTCCAACTCCACAAGACTGGAATATTTTGGAGGAAATAGAAAATGCTGAGGAGTATGAAACTGTTGAAATGGAAGAGGTATATTGCAGTACCCTTCTTGCAATTGGATTACTTGCTCTAACCATTTCCTTCCCCTGTTTCTGAACTTCCTTTCTCACACATCCTTCTCAAATAGACAGCTAAATGTAGAATCGTCTTCCTTTTCTGTAGTTTCAAGAAAGAATGGAGAGAGATCTAGGTGCATGGGATGAAATATATCGAAATGCCCGGAAATCAGAAAAACTCAAATTTGAAGCAAATGAACGAGACGAGGGGGAGCTTGAAAGGACAGGACAGCCTGTATCCATTTATGAGATATACAGTGGCGCTGGAGCTTGGCCATTCATGCATCATGGTTCTTTGTACCGTGGACTAAGTCTTGTACGCTCCATTCACCTTTTGTTTTTTCAAGTGATACTTTCCATTTACTTCTAGTTGTCTCTGTTTTCTAAATCAATTGCATAAGAATTGGTTTCACTCATCTGTTTTTTTAGAACTACTCCCAACTGTTTTATTTCTAAGCTAGAATTATGTTGGAAATTCATGCTTGTATCTACTTCATTTAGTTTGAAGTTTTTCTCATTTGATGCCTTAGCTCTTGAAGATTTCCTTAAAAAATTCTGAAGTCCTGTGGAATAAGTTCCTTTATTCCCTTTTTCTTGGATCTTCTTTTCCACTGTTCTATTTGAGTAGTTGAGGCTATAAGGTTAAACAAAGAAAATTTGGAATTTTATATTTTTGTTTATCCTTCACTTCTTAAGGGCAGCTGTGATTCTGTGAAGTTTTTACCTTGTTGTGTTTGAGGTTGTAAAGAATTTATCTTAAATTTTATGGCAGTCCACAAGAGCACTGAGGTTAAAATCTGATGATGTCAATGCTGTTGGACGGCTTCCTCTTCTGAATGACTCTTACTATATGGACACTCTCTGTGAGATTGGAGGAATGTTTGCTATTGCAAATAAGATTGATAGCATTCATAAGAGACCTTGGATTGGGTTCCAATCATGGCGGGCTTCTGGAAGAAAGGTATTTATATACTGGTTGACTATTCCAAAGTTTACAGTTTGCCAGAGTCCCCCTCCCCCCTCCATTTTTTGAAGGAAAAATTTGGTCCCCCTCCAAGGGTGGATAGGGTGCCCTAAAGGACTACAAATATCATTAAGCCCTTCATCTTTAAGCAGGTTTCCTTGCGCACAAAAGCTGAAAATGTTTTGGAAGACACTATAAGGGACAACCCGAAAGGAGATGTTATATACTTCTGGGCACATTTGCAAGTGAATCGTGGAATCAGTACTGCTCCCACTTTCTGGTCGGTGTGTGATATCTTGAACAGTGGTCTCTGCAGGTAATTTTACATGTCTCATATGAAAAGCTCCGTGCTGGGATGGCGTCATTTGATTTTATTTACTTGTAGATATTTACTTCTCTAGTGCTTTTGATTGTTTTTGAGGCTGGAAATTGCGAATGATGATCTTCATTATCCCTTTACATATGGAAGTGGAACGTTTTGAGTTTCTGGATTCATTTGGAAAAGATGTTACATCCCTTTTCGAATTACAGTCTTTCTTATTTAATTGCTAATTGGACGCAATTTTTGTAACTCACCAATAGGTGCTCGAGCTTTTGCTCCCTTTTTATTTCATTTATCAATGAATTTGTTTCTCTTCAAAAAAATTTTTTGGAAAAGATGTCAAAATTATATATGAAGCACCGATGCCTGCTTAGATGTCCGTTGTGGATGTGCATACACTCATAAATGGCCTGAATATAGTAAATGTATATCAAATATTCTGAGATTGCGTTAAAGCGTGGTTTTATTGGTTTATTTGTGTTTATGGACATTCCTATTAAGTGGACTTGCCCCTAATTATAGTTGAGAAATAGCTAAAATTTGAACTTGGCTCATTTTATTCCAAATAATTGCAGAACCACCTTCGAGAACACCTTTCGCGAGATGTTTGGATTGTCATCAAATATCGAAGCTCTTCCCCCTATGCCAGAAGATGGTGATCACTGGTCTGCCCTCCACAGTTGGGTGATGCCAACCCCTTCCTTCTTGGAGTTCATAATGTTTTCCAGGTGATTAGACAGTAATTTTTCTTCATTATTTGGTCATTGTGTTAATATAAAGGAGGCAATCTCATTAATTGCAATTGGATTTGGGAACTACAGGATGTTCACCCATTACCTTGATGCTCTGAATAGAAATCAAAGTCAACCATATGGATGTTTGTTAGCTTCCTCAGAGCTTGAGGTAAGGATTTGAATCCAATCCATTTCCTTCCATTCTATTTTCTCTCTCTCAACTCCTGTTAGTTTCTATGATGAGCAGAAAAAACACTGTTACTGTCGGATATTGGAAATCCTGGTCAACGTCTGGGCTTACCACAGTGGACGGAGGATGGTTTATATCGATCCTCACTCGGGTTTGCCCGAAGAGCAGCATCCAGTTGAACAACGCATGGAATTTATGTGGGCAAAATACTTCAACTTCACGTTGTTGAAGAGCATGGATGAAGATTTAGCAGAAGCTGCTGACGACGAAGGCAGTTCGAATAAAATGGGGCTGTGGCCATTAACAGGGGAAGTGCATTGGCAAGGGATTTACGAAAGAGAGAGAGAAGAAAGGTATAGGCTGAAGATGGACAAGAAAAGAACAACAAAAGTAAAACTAACTGAAAGGATGAAATTTGGATACAAGCAAAAATCACTTGGAGGATGAGAAGAAGCTGGATTTCTGAACCTGAATTAGCTTCTGACTGCTGACTTGGCTTGAAGAGATTGAAAGAAAGACTCTCCTGACTCCTCCTATTACATTCGGTACGTAAAAGAATTCGAGTTCTTTCTGAATTATACTCACTCTACAGAGCGTTTCTAGGCAACAGAACTGAGGAAAGGCAAAGCTGAAATTGATTGCAGCACGGTTATTAGAGGCATGCATATTACCAGAGAATACCAGGTTATTTTGGGAGAGGTACTAAATATTCTTTAAAATTCTTTCTTTCTATATTCAACATACCTCATATAGCAACAAGATATAGGGAAATTCCTTTTGCAGCAGAAGTACAACCAAAATAGCAATTATTAAGGCAATTTTGGTCACACATAATAATAGATGGTTTCTACTTTCAGATATTGCTGTCCTCATTTTTCTTTTAGTTATGCTTTCTCCTCTGCCAATAACTATAATGGGGAAACCTGCAAACTTTGTCCATACTATTGCCAAAATTTCCCCATATCTCCAATTGTACTTGAGGACTTGTAAGCTAGACTCTGTTTTGCTAAATATAAAATATTCATAAAGACATTTTCAACCATTCGAATCAAATTGTTTTAATTTTTTTTAGAATATTACCTTACAAATATAAGTACGTAGGATTTGAACCTACAACCTTTTGTTGGAGGCATTGCACTATGTGATGTGTATCTATCATTGTTACATAAATTTGTAAAATTTATAAATTAGAAATTCTTGTCACATCTAATAAACATTTTGCCTTTTGTTTTCTATTTTTTTTAAAAACTAATAGAGTTTTGAGCAAAATGCACTTTTGGTCCCTGAAGTTTTAAAAGATACACTTTAGTCTCCAAAGTTTGCAAAATGATTCTAAATGGTCCCTGACTTAACGTTAAGAATGTTGACTGGACTGTTATGTGCCGACGTGTATGAGATGACATGTCTATTTTATTTGATTATTTGCCAAAATTAATTTTAAAAAAACTATTAATTAAGTAGAAGTTAAATATATTTCAAACCAATTTTAGCTTCTACTTGATTAATAATTTATTTTTGTAATTAATTTTACCAAGTAATCAAATAAAGTAGACATGTCATCCCATACACGTCAGCACATAATAGTCTTCCGTTAGGTTAAAGTTAAGTCATAAATCATTTAGAACTATTTTATAAACTTGGAGTACTAAAGTGTATTTTTTAAAACTTCAGGGACCAAATAGACATCAAGCTTAAACCTAAGGGACCAAAAGTGCATTTTGCCCTACAGTTTGGGGAAGTTTCTCAGGGTTGGTTAATTTTGGTTTTTATTTTTATTTTAACAAAAAAATAAGTTTCAATAAATAATTTGGTTATGATTATTTGAAATTACTTCCAAAAAATAAAGAAAAGGGAGAAATAAAATACCATGAGTTTCTGAAAGAACATTTTCATTGTAGGATACAAAATCAATGGCATGCCATATTCGCTCACAAATGCAAAAATCACACAAATTATTAGCTCAAGAAAATATTTAAAATAGTCATTTGCAATAAGAATGTTCACCATAAAAGATGAATAAATCATGTAAACTGTACAATCAAATAATTATTCAACCAAACAGCACCTGGAAGTGGAAAGTATAACTCTGTCATTTTAACATAATGATCACAGACGACCTAGATTTGATTATCATAACAATCTGCATTAAGCCTCAGTTTTCTTTGAATGTTACAAATAAAAGAACTTGCAAACAAGCCTACCTGAAATAAAGCTAAGACAAAAAAGTTTGAAGAACTGACAACCAGTGCTCGAGTCGCTTTTGTATGCTCGATCGTGTAAATGCTCTCACATGTCAACTGGTCCAAATGGATCCTCAGCAGACTGTGAATCTCCAACAAAGGAATCAAACCTGGGTCTTGCTGGCTGATCTCTTCCAAGGGGGAATTGCCAAAATGAATCGGAGTTCTCGTAGAAAATATAAAAAACAATAGCCGATGCTGCGAATAGACTCACGAGCAGCAAATAGATCTGCCACTCTGCAAATTTAAAGCATGGTAAAGTAAGTGTCGAAGATAGGAATATCAGACTCCGATCAGAGAGAAAAAGAGAGAAGAAAGAGAGACCTTTCCAGTCAGCAGGAACATTTAGCTTAGTAACCAAAGCCCCCCATTCAACTGAACTAGTAAGAACAACCCTACAAACGGGAAAGAAAACATAGGCATAAGCAAATACACGAAAACTGAAAGAAAAAAACATGCTTATGAAAGAATTAGTTCAGTATTCTGGTTTAATAGTTCACCTTTCAGTGGGGCAGAACTCCAAGGTTTTTATGGATGTACCAAGATGCAGCCTCTTGCTCATATGACTTACTTCCATTTTCTTTACTTCAGCCACACATATGTCCCCATCCTTGCTTCCTCTATAATGAAAAATTATCACATTTAGTCAAAAACGTTGTTCGGTGAAGCGTGAAACGCACAACAAAAAAGTAAAATTAAAAACTCGGTATATAGAAAAAAGATAATAGAAAGACTATTAGGTCCTGTTTGATAACTATTTGGTTTTGGTTTTTGAAAATTAAGTTTACAAATACTATTTTCCTCCGTCAGTTTCTTTGTTTTGTTATCCACTTTTTAGGTTGTTTTCAAAATTCAAGCCAAATTTGGAAAACTAAAAAAAAATTCTAAAAAACTTGTTTTTGTTTTTGAAATTTGGTTAAGAATTCAAATGTTTCTCCAAGAGAGATGAAAACTATAGTATAGATATTGTGAGGAAACAAGCACAAGTTTCAAAAACAGAAAACCAAAAACGAAATCGTTATCAAATGGGGCCTTAAACTATTTTGAATGATCTTGCTAATTTGTTGTCACTGCTATGATCATACTTGAGGTATCAGGAAGTAATTTATCAAGTAATTAATCTAGCCTCGTGATTAAAGCAAACAATAACAATCAATTTGACAATGAGATGCACTTACAAAGCCAAATATTTTCCATCTCGACTGATCGACATTACGCTAGCAGGCTTTCTCAGCAACCTCTTATACCCAATTCTTTTCCAATTACTGATGTCCCAAACGGCAGTGACAGCCTTCTCGCCTGTTTCCAGAAATGCAATAAGACATTCAATAGGATTATTGAAGCTTGATAATCACTTAGTTCTTAAAACATTCATACCTTTTTGGACAGTGCAAAATAAAAATGGCTTAGTCCCATCCTTAGAAAATCGACAGAGCTCAATTTTCTCATCCTGAACAATCGAAATAAACATGTTCACTATTTACAAGAAAATGCAATAAACACAAAAGAAGGTTAAAAAATAACTACCATACCGCACTCCGGGTCAAAGTAGTTAGAGGAACTCCATCATCTGTCTTCCAAACTCTGGCTGATCCATCATTAGAAGTAGAAGCCAAGAACTCTGAGTCTAGGCTGGAACAAGATAAAATTAAGTCATTTTCAAATCTGGACAGGGAGGAAAGATTTTCAGATCTTCTCCAACATTTTGAGTTTCAACCAACAAATACTTGCAAAATTTTCATTCACCATAATCAGAGTAACAGATTACTAAGTCCATGGATGTTCTAAAGTTCTTTATATAGTTCTGTTCTGATAGCAACAAGAGAATGTCAAGTGGTCTACACAACGTTCCATACAATCATCATTTATGTATAAATTTGAAGATGTCGTGAACACTTCCTAATCACGGTATCAAAAAATCAGGATAAAAACTGTGTTCAAAAGCCACCTCATTATATGTTTTGAGAAGACAATTTCTATTGCACACAAAGACGTCTCAATAATAGGGAAAAAATCTATACTGCATATGAAAACAAACAAACAGACAAATATGTTGCCATCTTTTGAAAAGACACCAGAAGTAGACAACTTGGCAGCTCACCTAAAGTCCATATCTCTCACAGATTTATGCGCACTTGGTTCATCTAAAATGGGGCGCAGGCTCGGCCACTCCAAGATTCTGAGATGTCCATTCTGTAATTAATTTGATGTCAAAATAAATCCACCATGTTTTTCAGAAATAAGAGAATAACCGTGTAGAGAACACATTTGTCCTTACCACCCCACCGGTGGCGAGTTTAGAACCGTCAACACTGAAAGTGAGACAACTCTGAGGACCAACATCTTCCAGTGGAGGCAATTCTTTCATCAACAGTTTCACGTTTAATTCTTGACCACACAGCTCAAATAATCTACAAGATGAACAAAAGAGAACTAAATCTTCATCTTATTAAAGGAATAGGCACTGGCAGTCAGAATGATATTAATAAAAAGGAAGACAGATTTCAATGATTATTAAAACTTAAGAGTCAACTAGTCTGATTGGGGCAGCTTCATTGAATGATTTTTCGTGTTTGTGGGGCTACAGTTTTTTTATCAAAAAGATCATGATTCAGCAAGCCAGTAGCTAGCAGTCATGCCTCTTGTACTAAAACGAATAAAAAAAGTTAAATCATTACAGAACCCAGGAGATAACTTGGGCAGAAAGTTATGTCCTCTGCATTCAGACGCAAGTCTCTTATAATAAAACACAAATAAGAACTTTTATGATCAACTGTCCTGTGAAAAAAACTGTAAAACTCAACCTCATGAGATAACCCAATTTTTTTTTTGATATCCGCTGACAGTGAATGTCAGGTCAGCTTGCGCACATCTAGACAACTGTCTGATCCTACTACGTTTCGTTGTCGCAGGATATTAAATCCATGTGGTCACCATGGATTGAAGTTGTTACTCTAAACTCATTATTATTTTCAAGGCCCTTATTGACTAGTAGGCGAACGGGAACCCAAACTCATGATCGTTAAGTAACCCAAATTTTAGCAAGTACATTACTAAGGAACTTAAATGGCGCTTTCTCTATGACAAACGAAAAACCATAGTTTACCAATCAAGTTACACGAATCATACAGAGTCTCATATGTTTATACCAAAAGAACGAAACTCACTTGCATCCACCTTGAGTGGTAGAACACACAATTTCATCCCCACTGGGATGAACAGCAACACTAACAAGATCGCCATCGCATTCTTCAAACACGAATTCAGTCTACAAACAAAAAAATTAGGTCAAGATACAAAAAATCGCAAAACCCTAGCTACCCACTTGCATTTATCTTCAGTTACGCAATCATCAGTGAAATAGAAACAATAAGAAGTTCAAATTCCAAAAAATCAAAATGAAGAGCAGGAAAGACAGAGGAAAAAATCAAAACCAGAGGAGACGACGAAAGAGAAGTGGTCTTGGGATCAAACGAGAAAATCTCGAACACGGAAGGAGATGAATCCGTTCGCCTTGACCTTCCAATTAGCGATAAGTTCACATTCTCGGGTCTCCGAATCCACGACCCACACGTAACCGGACCTGGGTTCGACCCGCCGCCGCCGGCCATGATCAGAATTTGGCCGGAGAAATTGAACGGAATCGGATGGGAAAAAATCGAACGAAAGTGGAGGGAAGAAGAAGGAGTTTCAATTCAAAGATCGAACGAAATTTCAATTTATATAAGGAAGTCAACTAGTCAATCGAAAAGCATATTTAGCCGTTTTTCCGTCCCGTATTATTTTGGATACGACATGTCGGCACGGAGAAGTCGACATGACGTACAGGGATTTGACTGGGAGAAATAAAATAAAATTGTGGTAGTTGGTGGGTCCCACGTAACAACGAGGGTATTTAAGTCAACGACTTGAGGTGGAAGGAATATTCCCGTAAGATTCCGCGGGAAATGCGATGAAGGATCGGACGGTTGCCGTCCTTCGATACATACGATCTCAGCTGTATTTTCTTTGACTTTTTGTTTTTTTATTATTTTTTTTTATTATTATTTATTTATATGGACGGATGGCATAAATAATAAGGGTTGGTTGCACAAACACCGGTCCAAAATAATTGCAAATATGACAAAAAAAATCAATGACTAATAGAAGTTATCGTTAATAGATGACTATCATTATAGACTACTATTACTACTAAAATTCTATACAAAAAACTGAGGTGATAGACTACTATCGGCGGTGATAGACCATATTATCAGTGATAGAAATTGTCATATCTCAAAAAAAAAAAAAAAAAAAATGTTATATTTTTAATTATTTTACCCTAAATTGACATCCGTTACAATTTCTCAAATAACAATGAGACTCAAAATAATTGATAAAATAATTATCATTCATAGACTAATATAACCGGCGATAAAATTCTATAAAAAAAAAAATAGAAGAGTATCCATAGTTATTGGTGATAGTCATCGATATGGTATCAATGATATAATTCTATCACTAATTAGGATAAAAATTATCATATTTACAAATTTTTTTAAAAAATATGTTATATTTGTAATAAATTGACTGTAATTTTTTTATTTTATATTATACACATTATTTATTATTATTATTATTTGTGGGTATGATATTAAACTTACCTAGCATGATAATTGAGTTGACAAAAAAAAAAAAATTAAAAAATGTATTAGACTACTTAGGAGAAGGAATATCTAAAATTTGTAATCTTTGTTAAAAACTTGGACGGATTATAAATTTAATTATCTTAGTTGACCATGTATATATAATTTTTTATGGATTATAAATTTAATTATCTTAGTTGACCAAATTTATATATAATTTTTTATCGATTCGCCGAGTATTTTGTTATGTAAAATTTTAATGTTCACGGATTAAAATATTTATATAGTTGAACAATGTTATAAGACTAGATTTAAAATCTTTAAACGGATGATATTTGTGTTCAATTGTCAAAAGTTTGATTCTCGTCCATATAGGTCATAGTTTATTAGTTTTCACACTTCACGTAGTAACATTTTAATAGGTCAAATGTATACATCTGACGGAGCGCCCATGGCGCGCAGCGGAAGCGAATTTGGATCATAGACACTCTAATTTCATCAATTTAAACAAAACGGAAACATGCAAAAGCGATGAAAAAGAGAAGTTAGAACACATACCCTTGTCGTTCGTAATTCTCGAAATTCACCGCCAGAAGCTCCTCACGAGCTCACCGAGCCTTCTCACGAAACGTTCATGGACCACCCACGGTAGTCCCGCTATCCTCAGGCCGAGAAACGGAGTGGTGGGACTCCTTTAATTCAAGAAAAGAGGGAAGAAGCTTCACTGAAGAAACTTTTTCTTCAGAAGCTGTGAAGAAGGCAGACGTCAGAAGAAGAAGTTTTAAAAATGAGAATTCAAATCCTATTTGAATACCCCTGCACTAACTTTTCTTTTTCTTTTCCTTTTTTTTTTTTTTTTTTTTTAATCAATCTGATGATTCATCTGATGAATCACATATATACTGTGTATATATTTTTACATGTGTCTTTCAGTAAGACACATGTAAATATATATATATATATATATATATATATATATATATATATATTTATATATTTATATATAATTATTATTATTAAAAAAAAATAATAATAATTATTTTATTAATTAAACTTTTTAATTAATAAAAAATATATATATAAATTAATTAATATTATTTAATTCAATATCAAATATTAATTAAATAATATAATTAATCCCGGTTTTCCGAAAACCGACTTTTTTGCACATGAATCCTATTCATGTTTTCAGATCAATCTCATATTTAAATCATATTTAAATATGTCCATATTTAAATCATATTTAAATATGTCTATCCTTCTTCCACAAACCCGAATTTGAACGATTCAAATTCTTTTCTTTTCTTTTATACTGTTTCACGGCTTTATCCGAGCTAGCCAGGAGAACCGTAAGGACCTACAGATCATGAGCTCCAACGATACGAGATTATCCGGTCAAAACTCTTTCAACCGAACTAACCAACATTCGTTAACCCCCGGAGACTCCACTAAAGTCCATGGGCTGCACTCTCCTCACTGTAGATATATTGTGTCCTGTTGATATAACTATTATCAGTAAGTCGATCCTTCACAGGTTGTTCATAATCACAACGGGTCATTTAAACCGTTTAACCCTTGTATTATATCTTGTTCCTTAAGTACCACTGACACCTCTAATGAACAATTGATTTGTGGTCCAACCATCAAATCAGATTCCTCCCTGATCAGGAGAGGATGGGCCCATTGTTCAAGACCTGGAGTCAGCACTTAAGGGAACAACCTCTCTACTAACCCTGAAAGCGGGTAGGAGTGAACTCCAATCTTGCTACAACTATGTCCCCAGCCACTTATTCAATCTTATCCCCAAGATGGTAGGCATATTGAGTCGGCAATCTGGCCACTCTCACCCGTACAAATCAAAGGATAAGGTTGAATAAACAGGAGTTCATAGTAAGCTCAGGATTGAGATCGAGTTACCTAAGTCATCAAATGAAAAAATCGGTCTTTACAGTAAACGGTGTTATAAAGAAAGAGCGATTTTATTTCTTGGTTCGGTCTTGTGCAAACTCATTGCACAGGACGCCCTCACTCACATGTCTCTACATGAAACGATTCGAATCACATCGTTTTGTACTATACAAAGTGAGCCGCGTCCAATAGTGTCCCCAGGATAAGGTACCCAGCCTTATCCCTATACTATAGACCATTTTGGCTGTCTACTTGAACTTGATTCACATTCATGTCAACATGAAGTTCAAGTACTCACACTACAGCCATGGGTGTTAGTTATTGGTATAGGTTAATACAAACACAATTCACTAAAAATTCAATAACAACTTTATTGAAATATAATATATATATTCAAACAGTTTACAAACTACGAGTTTTAGGACATAAAACTCAACAAACTCCCACTTGGACTAAAACGTCAGTGGAGTACATGCTGGTCGAGAGAACTAGAATATCAAATATCTAAAGTTTCTCCCACTGTCCTACTGAGCAGCTCGCAGCCCTATACTTTGTAGGTGTCTCTCAAACACTTTAGCCGTGAGAGACTTAGTAAACGGATCAGCAATGTTGTGCTCCGAGGCTACCTGTGTGACGATCACATCTCCTCGTTGCACTATCTCCCTGATGAGATGATATTTCCGCTCAATATGCTTTCCACGCTTATGGCTTCTAGGTTCTTTAGAATTTGCCACTGCACCGCTGTTATCACAATAAAGGGTGATTGGCAAGTTCATATTTGGAACAACTTCCAAATCTGTCAAGAACTTCCTAAGCCATACAGCTTCCTTCGCTGCTTCGCAAGCTGCGACATACTCAGCTTCCATGGTGGAGTCAGCAATACAACCTTGCTTTATACTCCTCCATACTATTGCTCCTCCGTTAAGAGTGAACACTGATCCTGATGTAGATTTCCTGGAATCTATATCAGTCTGAAAATCAGAGTCAGTGTATCCTGCAAGGATCAAATCCTTCGCGCCATACACAAGCACATAGTCTCTCGTTCTCCTAAGATACTTGAGGACGTGTTTAACGGCTGTCCAGTGATCATATCCTGGATTGGACTGGAACCTACTGACAATTCCTACTGCATAGCAGATGTCGGGTCGTGTACACAACATAGCGTACATGAGACTACCAACTGCAGATGCATAGGGAATTCGTCTCATATCCTCAACCTCTTGAGGTGTCTTAGGAGACTGTTCCTTAGACAAGTGAATTCCATGCCTAAAAGGCAGCGAACCTTTCTTGGAATTCTGCATCGAATATCTTGACAACACCTTGTCAATATAAGATGCTTGAGACAGCGCTAGCACTTTGTTCTTACGATCCCTTATGATCTGAATCCCTAGAACAAATTGAGCCTCTCCCAAATCTTTCATTTGGAATTGGGTCGCTAGCCAATTCTTAACGTCAGTTAGGAACCCTACATCATTCCCAATGAGTAGTATATCGTCTACGTACAAGACTAAGAAAGCTACAACAGTATTGACTACTTTCTTGTAAACACAAGGTTCGTCAATATTTTGTTCAAAGCCATAAGATTTGATCGCCGTATCAAACCTTATATTCCAGGATCTAGATGCTTGCTTCAACCCATAAATGGATCGATTAAGCTTGCAAACCTTTTGCTCTTGACCCTGAAGTATGAATCCCTCTGGTTGAGCCATATAGATACTCTCCTCAAGATTACCATTCAGAAAGGCAGTCTTGACATCCATTTGCCAGATTTCATAATCATAAAATGTAGCAATGGATAAGAGTATTCTAATCGACTTTAACATGGCAACAGGAGAAAAGGTTTCTTCATAGTCCACCCCTTCTCTTTGGGAAAAACCTTTTGCCACAAGTCGAGCCTTAAAGGTTTGCACCTTACCGGCTTGGTCTCGTTTTCTCTTGTAGATCCACTTGCAACCGATAGGTCTTTCACTATCTGGTTGGTCTACAAGATCCCAGACCGAATTGAAGTACATAGACTCCATTTCGAGATCCATGGCTTTAAGCCACTGGTCTTTGTCTATGTCATTCATTGCCTGTTTAAAGGTCAATGGATCCTCAACACCATCATCAGGTATGACGACTTGAGTTTCAGACAAGCCGATGTAGCGGTCGGGCTGTCTTACATCCCTCCCACTGCGTCGAGGCTTTCTCAACTCTTGAGAAGGACCAGCCTGATCAACAACCTTTGTTGATCTGTCTGTAGCTTTCCTGGAAAGTTCGGACAAAACAATTTTGCTCGACGGTTTATGATCTCTCATGTGGTCTTCCTCTAAGAACGTGGCATTAGTCGATACTAGTACCTTGTTCTCATGAGGATCGTAAAATAGACCACCTTTCGTTTCCTTGGGGTAACCTACAAATAGGCACAATTTTGAACGATGTTCCAACTTCTTTGGATTGGGTACTAGCACATGTGCCGGACACCCCCAAATCCTGAAGTGACGTAAACTACCTTTACGCCCTCTCCATAACTCGTAAGGTGTTTCAGAAACACCCTTAGAGGGAACCATGTTCAAAATATATACTGCAGTCTCTACTGCATATCCCCAAAACGAACTAGGCAAATGAGCATAACTCATCATAGATCGAACCATGTCTAACAGGGTTCTATTTCTCCTCTCGGACACACCATTCTGCTGTGGTGTTCCTGGCGCTGAGAGTTGAGATACTATTCCATGTTCTATCATATAGTCCTGGAATCTTAAATCCATATACTCTCCACCTCGATCTGATCGGAGTGTTTTTATCGATTTACCTAATGTGTTCTCAACCTCTGCCTTATACTCTTTGAACTTTTCAAGAGCTTCGGACTTATGATGCATTAGATAAAGATAACCGTACCTAGAATAATCATCAATGAAACTGATGAAATATTCATACCCTCCTCGTGCTTTGACATTCAAAGGACCGCAGAGATCCGAATGCACGATTTCTAGAGGTTCTTTGGACCTATGACCTTTTTCAGAAAAAGATTGTTTGGTCATTTTGCCCTCAAGACAAGACTCACATGGCGGTAAAGAGTTGTCCTCTAAACGATTTAGCAGACCACTCTTAACCAATCTCCCAATCCTATTGAGATTAATGTGACCTAGTCTTAAGTGCCAAAGATAAGTACTTGGAGAAAGTTTCTGCCTTTTAGTTTGAGTCTCAGCTGTTTTAAACATTTCAGTGTTCAAAATAGCTTTGGCTTCGGTTGGTCTTAACACATACAAGTTGTTTTCAAGTTTCGCAGAACAAATACGTACACCTCTTTTGCTAATGAACGCTTCATTATGTACAAAAGATACTTTATACAACTGTTCTAACAAACAAGATATAGATACAAGATTCCTCTGGAAGGTAGGAACCAGGAGTACATTTTCTAGTAAAATGAAACTATCTCTATACAACAACTTTACAGCTCCCACTGCTTCAGCTGAGACAACCTCTCCAGTTCCAACTCTGAGAGTTATCTCACCGCGAGAAAGTGGCTGCCAAGAACTAGTTTCCTGAAAAGAAGAACAAACATGGTTAGTAGCTCCTGAATCAAGTATCCAGGTATGACAATCATGTTCTACTAAACATGTTTCAACAACAAGTAAATCATATTTACCTTGTCTTTCTTTCTCAGCCTTTTTCTCTGCAAGATACTTTGGGCAATTGCGTTTCCAGTGCCCATCTACACCACAATGGAAACATTTTCCTTTGTCTGTAGATTTACTCTTGCTCTTAGCAGTAGCAGGTGCTTTTCCCTTCCTTTTATCTTTCTTCTTCTTTTGAATACTCTTATTCTTAATAGAAGAAAGTTCAGACCTACTCCCTGAAGACGACCCCTTTTGGAATTTCCTAAAAGTGACAACGTTTGCCTCCTTCTCTTTTCCTTTAGAAGTCTGTAGGGACTGATAGGTCTGTAGCTCGCTGAGGAGAGAAGTCAAATTATACTTTATCTTGTTCATTACCAAATTGGTTCTGAACTGAAGGAAACTCTTCGGAAGAGATTCCAAGATAAAGCTTACTTGACTTGACTCATTTATAATAGCTCCGTTTACTTCCGCCACATTGAAGTGGACCATCATGTTAAGAACATGCTCCCTAACAGAGGTTCCCTCCTTCATGCGAGAGTTGTAAACGAATTTGAGGGCTTCATGACAGACCGATGAGGACGGAAGTCCAAACATCTCCTGTAATGAAGACATGATTTCTTTAGCAGAAACCATATCCTCGTGCTTCTTAGCTAACACATCAGATATGCTGGCTAAGATATAGACTCGGGCTTTATCATTAGCCCTTGTCCATCTATCATATGCTTCTCGAACAGTTCGAGTCGCATCCGAGCTAGGAGGGGGAGGACAATCCTCTGATAAGACGAACCTGAGATCATCTAGAACGAGAATCGTATTCAAGTTCGATTTCCAGGTCGCGTAGTTATCGCCGGTTAACTTATCGGAAGCTAGTAAGTGAATAAAAGAGCTAGACATGCTGAAAAGAGAATGAATAAATATTAGTGAAAAGGTTTTAACCTAATTTAGACACCAATCAAGAATTTAGCAAAGAATAATAATGTACCCAAAACTCATTATTAAACTGCAACGATTCTTCAGTGGGTCAGAATGGTCGCTACCGAGGGGCAGTCAAGCATTCCTTCACTGAATCAAGACATTCTTGACTAAATGCTAATACCAGAATATCTCATATTCCTATAGCAACTTAGTTATCGCTGTTTGGTCAAGATTTACTAACTCCTTAGCAAATCTCGTAAGTGTGACCCTCCATTTTTAGAATTCATAGGGCGGCCCCAACGATGCAACCGAATGGAAATGTCAAAGTTGGGAATGGCTCTATGTTTCTTTATCCATAAATGGTGATTGAGATGTTCCGATTCCTATGAAACGGCCCTCCGAATGGATCGGTACCACTTGTGGGCACCTAGCAGGCAGAACATAGGAATCTCACGGTTCAATCCAATGGAGGAGACCGCAGGATGTATTGACATACTTCCTTCTCCCACTTACTATAAATACTTTCTCCATTCACCTTGCTCTTGAATTATGCAAATACCATCCGAATGGGGATGCCCTATTGACATCACGAGGCCGAGCATAATTCTCACGGTGTCAACTTGACAGAGAACGTAGGAGGAGAGGGACATATCATATATACCTTCTCAACACCTCTACTAAGTATTTTAAGACGGAATGGGTAAATTACTCAGGCATTATCCGGCTAAGACAATAAGGCCTAAGTCTAGGTAAAACAAACTTTTACCTATGATGTCTAGGTGATAAACACTTTATTACCTCACACCACTCACGCATGCTCATAAAGTCGGGTTAACTTTACTCAAGAACCGGATGGTCCCCAGGTAGGAGGTGTTCCGTAAACCGTCAGCTTAAATACCTCCAACCTCGAACAGGATGTCCCCGGGTGAGTTTCTTGTAACCTTAGCATTTACAAGATATCGACCTATTCATCTAATGAAACGGAACGATACATTCAACCCTAAGTGAGCATGCCTTTGTCTTTGTTATAGATTTTAAAAGTCTATGCCAATTTTACAACGCTTTGCAAAACTAAGACTTACTACAACAAACTTCTACATGCTTCTCAAACATGCAACACTAAGGCATGACAAGTTGAATATTTAATTTCATAATTAATATAACAATTATATCGATTATGTTTTTAAATATACAACTCCTAATTCATAAATTAATATAACACTTATATCAATACTCATGAATTAAGCATGCATCCTATACATTATAACACTTATAACAAACAAAATGCATCTTATGTTGGATGTTTAATTTCATAATTAATATAACACTTATATCAATTATTCTATTAAGCAAACAACATCTAATTCATGAATTAATATAACTCTTATATTAATACTCATGAATTAACATGCATCCAATATATTATAACATTTATAACCTATAATATGCATAAAACCATGGCAACCTATGTTGTATATTTAATTTCATAATTAATATAACACTTATATCAATTATTCTATTAAATTAACAACAACTAATTCATGAATTAATATAACTTTTATATCAAAAACCATGAATTGCCAAATATGCATACGATATATTATAACACTTATAACATATTTTCAATGCATGAAGCATGCTTCCTACGGTGGGATTTTAAATCTATATGGCATACGTTATGCACATACAAACATGGAATTTAATTAAAACAAACATTCACAATGCATAATTAATTAAACACACTAAAGTGGATCGATTTTGGCATTTAGCAAGCAATAACTAATTTATTACAAGCTTGATCAACAAGCCACGTCTTGAGCGGACTTCGAACTCTTCGCACCGCCTTTGACCAACTTGCTTCCTCCGAACGCTTCGGCCAAATTTTCTTCGAATTTCTCCTCGTAATGCCCAGAACGAGTTTGAACTTACACCGAACATTTCGGCGAGTTTCAAACTCAAAATTCTTTCACAAAGAACCCTATATGGACTCTAATGACTCTAAAAATACAGACTCTTTAGCATACATTAAAGCCCATACATTCTCGGGCAATTACAAATAATGAAATTCAAAAGAAACTATGCCAAAATCGATATTCACTTTAGAATTCCATTCAGAAACAATTTCTAAATAAAACCCACCATAACTTAAATTGATAGAAATTGAGTGGCCAAAAACGCTCTGATACCAATTGACGGAGCGCCCATGGCGCGCAGCGGAAGCGAATTTGGATCATAGACACTCTAATTTCATCAATTTAAACAAAACGGAAACATGCAAAACCGATGAAAAAGAGAAGTTAGAACACATACCCTTGTCGTTCGTAATTCTCGAAATTCACCGCCAGAAGCTCCTCACGAGCTCACCGAGCCTTCTCACGAAACGTTCATGGACCACCCACGGTAGTCCCGCTATCCTCAGGCCGAGAAACGGAGTGGTGGGACTCCTTTAATTCAAGAAAAGAGGGAAGAAGCTTCACTGAAGAAACTTTTTCTTCAGAAGCTGTGAAGAAGGCAGACGTCAGAAGAAGAAGTTTTAAAAATGAGAATTCAAATCCTATTTGAATACCCCTGCACTAACTTTTCTTTTTCTTTTCCTTTTTTTTTTTTTTTTTTTTTTAATCAATCTGATGATTCATCTGATGAATCACATATATACTGTGTATATATTTTTACATGTGTCTTTCAGTAAGACACATGTAAATATATATATAATTATTATTATTAAAAAAAATAATAATAATTATTTTATTAATTAAACTTTTTAATTAATAAAAAATATATATATAAATTAATTAATATTATTTAATTCAATATCAAATATTAATTAAATAATATAATTAATCCCGGTTTTCCGAAAACCGACTTTTTTGCACATGAATCCTATTCATGTTTTCAGATCAATCTCATATTTAAATCATATTTAAATATGTCCATATTTAAATCATATTTAAATATGTCTATCCTTCTTCCACAAACCCGAATTTGAACGATTCAAATTCTTTTCTTTTCTTTTATACTGTTTCACGGCTTTATCCGAGCTAGCCAGGAGAACCGTAAGGACCTACAGATCATGAGCTCCAACGATACGAGATTATCCGGTCAAAACTCTTTCAACCGAACTAACCAACATTCGTTAACCCCCGGAGACTCCACTAAAGTCCAAGGGCTGCACTCTCCTCACTGTAGATATATTGTGTCCTGTTGATATAACTATTATCAGTAAGTCGATCCTTCACAGGTTGTTCATAATCACAACGGGTCATTTAAACCGTTTAACCCTTGTATTATATCTTGTTCCTTAAGTACCACTGACACCTCTAATGAACAATTGATTTGTGGTCCAACCATCAAATCAGATTCCTCCCTGATCAGGAGAGGATGGGCCCATTGTTCAAGACCTGGAGTCAGCACTTAAGGGAACAACCTCTCTACTAACCCTGAAAGCGGGTAGGAGTGAACTCCAATCTTGCTACAACTATGTCCCCAGCCACTTATTCAATCTTATCCCCAAGATGGTAGGCATATTGAGTCGGCAATCTGGCCACTCTCACCCGTACAAATCAAAGGATAAGGTTGAATAAACAGGAGTTCATAGTAAGCTCAGGATTGAGATCGAGTTACCTAAGTCATCAAATGAAAAAATCGGTCTTTACAGTAAACGGTGTTATAAAGAAAGAGCGATTTTATTTCTTGGTTCGGTCTTGTGCAAACTCATTGCACAGGACGCCCTCACTCACATGTCTCTACATGAAACGATTCGAATCACATCGTTTTGTACTATACAAAGTGAGCCGCGTCCAATAGTGTCCCCAGGATAAGGTACCCAGCCTTATCCCTATACTATAGACCATTTTGGCTGTCTACTTGAACTTGATTCACATTCATGTCACACATGAAGTTCAAGTACTCACACTACAGCCATGGGTGTTAGTTATTGGTATAGGTTAATACAAACACAATTCACTAAAAATTCAATAACAACTTTATTGAAATATAATATATATATTCAAACAGTTTACAAACTACGAGTTTTAGGACATAAAACCCAACAACATCAACAAGTGGTCAGAAAATGTGAATTACTTATATAAGATGAGTGGGTGATGTGTTTTACATAATCAAGGGCGTTGTGTGTTATTTCAAAACGGCTATAATATATTTATATTTTTGACTTTTTAAAATCACATCAAACACATGCATTTAATCCTTCAATCAACTTTGATGGTACGTAAACCACGTTTAAAAGTATAAACCCAAAATAATAAAACGTCTTTGAATGATTAAATGCATGTTTTAGATTTATTTTGAATATGAACAAAAATAATTTTAACCATTTTAAAATCACTCTCAAATATGTCATAAAATATATTATTTTAAGGTAAATTAATAAAATGTGTTTCAACATCACACCATCCATTTATTAGATAATTTTAACATTTCCCGACATAATTGAAAAATTCAATTTATAGAAGATGAAATTAAAAACTTTATAACAACAATATTGGGCCCTCTCTTTGTGTCCTCAACAAAACATTGCAAACACTAACCACTAATTCTTTGCTCTCCCACCAAAATGAGCATAGCTCAGCTGACACATGTATGTGTTGACGACCAAGAAGTCCGTGATTTGAATCCTCCACCTCGAATTACAAAAAAAAAAAAAAAACTCCTTGCTCTCTCACTCATTCAAGCGCCGAATGAGCTCCTCCTCCGTCCCCACCATGTCGTTGTCGTCTCCGACTTCAGTCTGAACCCTCTTTTCATTATCGCCCAACCAGATTACTAGCTATTGCGCGCCAGCCAGAGGTGATCGAAACTCCTCTTTTCATTATCGCCCAACCAGATTACTAGCTATTGCGCGCCAGCCAGAGGTGATCGAAACTCGAAAGTTCACAGTCAAATCCGACGTGTTCAGAGATGTTGAAGGGTAAATAAGGAAGTGAAAAGATAGGATGAAAAAAAAAGACATATATACATCAATTTAATCGAGATAAAAAAAAAGGGGCCATTTACTTCTTGTTATTTACACAAATAACCCTACATTTTAAGACCTAGAATTCGGCCCAAAATAATTGAGAGGCCCAATGTAAAAGCCTAATCAGTTTAGTAATTTCAACAGACAAACCCCTAAGAAAAACCCTGCGAACGTCGTCGTAGAACCGGAGAGAGGCTTCGATCTCCGCCGCGCTTCTCGTTTTCACCGGAGAGAGGCTTCGATCTCCGCCGCGTTTTCAGTTTCCAGTGTGTCCTCGTCGGACTACATAGCCTTCATTCTCCTGGTCCCTAATTCCAGCTTCTCCGACGTCTACCTGAAACCTATTATCTCCGACGTCAAGCGCGTAGTTTAGTACTTTCAACACTCCCACTCGGTGCTCAAACTAGGTATTGTCACTTTCTGATGATAATCATGGAAAACTGTAGTTTGTTGCTCAAACTAGGTGTGAGTAGAAGCTTCACGTTCATTGTTGTTTTTTGGTTTCTTAAAGAGTTCTTATGTTGGCGAAACTTGGTTAGCCTCTTTTGAAGTATGTATACTCTGTGTTGATGTGTTATTCATTTACCTAAGTACCTGCAGTTTTCGAAGACGTAGCTAAATGGAGGAGGAACTAGGAAATGCGGTTGCTGAAAGGACTCTTCCTCCGACTGAACAGGTGCTATATATATACTTTTTGTATACTTGTCCTTTCCATAGGATGTCTTCTTATACAACCTTAGTTATAGACTAATTTATTTGGACAATTATCAAACTCTACAACTGAACTAGGAAATTGAGTTTATGTTTTCTATTCCATCTTCTTCTTTTTTTCATTCCAACTTAGCAACTTCTAGGTGATGTTTGCTTAGCATCAAAGTAGCTTATGCCATCTACTTTAGGAACAACTTAGGCCCCATTTGATAACAATTTGGTTTATCGTTTTCTGTTTGTTTTTTAAAATGTTGCTTGTTTCCTCACAATTTTTTATTTTTCATCTCTCTAAATGAAACATTGGAATTCTTACCCAAATTCCGAAAAAAAAAAAAAACTTTTCTAAACTTATCTTGGATTTTGAAAACATTTTAAAAAAGTAGATAACGAAACAAATAAAGTGATGGGTGGAAGTAGTATTTATAAGCCTAATTTTCAAAAATCGAAAACTAAATGGTTATCAAACAGGAATTAGTAATCTGGATTTATTTTCTATAAAGTGTGTTGTATTGGCGAAGCAAAATGTGAATTATAAGTTGCTGAATAACAATTGCATTTACTATCGCTGAAACTTGCATGTCATTTGCATATTTTTGTGCAGGAGTTATCTAATGAGTTAGATGCGAAAATTAAAAAGTATCTACGAGGAGAAGGTGCAAATCTGGAGGTATGGAAATGGGCTTTATGCATCTATGTTTTTCTATTTGTAATTTATTTTTCCCCTTTCTAATCTTCGTTATAAATGTTGCTATATGTTTCTTGGCAGGTTGTGAAAGATAAAAAGTTGAAGGGTCAACTTACTCTTAGAGAAGATTTACATGGGAAATCTGCTAAAGCTGCCGCCAAGGTCGAGAAGGTAAATTCTCATCTCCAAATCTTTTAAATTATCCGTCTGCTTCTTAGGCATCTAATAGTTTCTTGTAAATGTACACTAATCCTTTCTCCCACTTTTCCTTATAAGAAACAAGAAATTAATTATTAGGGTAGGGGGAATACAATAAAAAGGGGGTGGGGATCTCCAATTAGCTTAAATACAAGAGGCATAATTGAAAAGTTTGGGAATTTGGGTTGAGTGTATACCAAGAAGAGGTGAGCCACATAGCTAAAGAACCACGTCTCTTCCCACCTTTACCAACCCACAAGGTCAACCGGATGCGTATCAAGCCAGAGAATTTGGGGTTAATCTGCAAACTTTTGGCGAGAAAGATGATATGAAATAGTAAACATGTGTCAATTAAATGAGCTGAAAGATTTTATTTAATGATACAAGTTCAACTAGACTTTGCTTTTCCCTCTTTTAAATTGATTTTTTGGCATTGCACATAGATTTTTTTCCATGATTTTTTAATTTTTAATTTTCTTTTCAGTGGCTTATGCCAAGTGAGGGAGGCTATTTGGAGGCTGAAGGATTGGAGAAGACATGGGGAATCAAACAGGAAACGATTTACCACGAAGTAGATATCTTAAGTAAAAGGAATCAACATGATATTATTTTACCAGGTTGCTTTTATAGCTACTATGCACTCTTTTTCATACTTTGAAGATACCATTTCCCTTGAAATCATTGTTTTGAAATGTTTATTTATGTTCCTCTTTTTGGCTTGTGTTTCTTCTTCTCATCGTTGGCCCTTGACTTCTCTTGCCTAGCCAACACGTTTATGCTCCGTGACATTGTAATTTACGGCTTAGGTTCTGTAGCAAGCAGTTTGATTTTGATGATATGTAGAATTTCTTGCAATTTCTGGACTTGGTGAGGCTTTTAAATACTTTGAGATGTACTCTTTTTGAGATTTATGTAATGGGACTTCTATGCCAACAGGTGCTTTTTTTGTTTGTTTTTTTTAATGGTTCTCTGGAAGTATACTTATCTCACTTTTTGTATTCCCTTTTTAAGGAAATGTCTTTTTGTATTGTAACTTTAATATTTTCATTTTACTTCTTGTATATTTTATGAGATTTATTATTATGCACATCTTTTATGAGATGTACTCTTTCATTTCACTTCTTTTTTTTGTTTTGTTTTTTTTTTTTTTTTCTCAATGAAAGTTTGGTACCTTATCAAAAAAAAATTATGCACATCTTGTCATTTTTGTACTCCTTTAATTTATGCCTGGATTTCCTCTCTCTCTCTTTTGATTTCATTTAGTCCATGGACTCCATGCAATTAATTTCTTCTGTATATATATATATAATTTCATTCTAGGGAAGTTTTTTTTTTCATAATTTGCTTTAATTTTCAGCATTAATTTTGTGACTGGCTTGTTTGTTTGCCATTTTGTGGGAGGTCTGGATTGAGAGAAACAATAGGATCTTTAGAGAGGAGTGGTCTTGTTATTGGTTTGATTTTGTTGGATTTGAGTCCCTTTTGTAGTTTGTTTGAGACTTTTGTTGGGCTTGTTTTTGTATGTCATTGTATATTCTTTCATTTTTCTCAATAAAAGCTCAGTTTCTTACCAAAAAATAAATACATTCAGTATTAATTTTTTTTATTGGAAACAGTAAAACATTTCATTGATAAAATGAAATTACAATGGAGGTATCATTCAATTCATATGTGGACTCACATTATTAGGGCCTTTTTTTGGGTCTTTTGGAAAGAAAGAAATCAACCCATCTTCATGGGGAAGGAACAATCTTTTGCACAACTTTTTGATCTTGTTATTTACAATGCTATTTCTTGGTGCAAATGATCTATTTCTTTATCTTCTTACACCTATACTTCTCTCTTGACTAATTGGGAGAACATTTTGTAATCACCATGGATATTGTGTCCTTTTTGTAAATTTCATATATCAATGAAATTGGTTCTTATAAAAAAAATCATTCAATTCATATGTGCAGCTCTTGGACCATATTCTCTTGACTATACTTCAAACGGTAGATATATGGCCATTGCTGGACGTAAGGGTCACCTGGCCCTAGTAGACATGAAGGATCTCAATTTAATTAAAGAGTTTCAGGTACATGATGTCATCCCTATAAGATCAGCTTGATTTGGTATGAATTTATTTAAAAAAACAAGATTTTCCTCGATGCTAGCATCTAAAGTGAATGGACAATTTTTTTAGACTGATACAATTGCATTGTAACATGTAATTTTACCATTATAGTTGGATGAAAATATTATCATTTTTTTTCATGGTGGGCACATGGCAGTCATCTTTTCCAGGTTCTATCGTTGATAGAACTTCTCAATTTCTACTTACAATTTTCTTTTAGAATTGAATGTTCTGCATGTTCTGTTGACATTTGTGACGTGAATGTTTGTGAACTTGCTGTTTGGTTACTTGGAAGTCTTAATCCAGGAAGTGGTCCTAAAAATTTAATGTACGATTTGTGATTATTTGAACTGAAGTTCATTCTATGCCCTACATTTTGGGCATTTTGGGAACCATGCTATATTTAGACGTGCTGCATCCGTTTCTCGAATTATAGTCTTGAGAACAATTAAATGGAGATGTTAAGGGTTATAACATTTTGGGAATCATGCTGATGTAGTAGAATTAGTGGTTAATTGATATTTTGGTTAATTCCTTGGTTAATTAGAATTAGGATTGGTTTCCTTAATTTTGGATTATGTTTAGTTTCTTTGGATTGCTAGGATTAAGATTAGTTTTCCAATTCTCTATAAATAGAGCATTGCCCTCTTGTATTCATTAACTTTTGATTCATAATAAATATACTTAGGATTATTACTTAGGTGATTCTTGGAGAGAATTCTCCTTTTATCCTCTTAGGGTACACCACATGCTATATTTAGATGTTGGCTGATATGGCTGCACGTCAAACAATGATCTCTAAATTAGTTTTTGTGTTCATCACATAGCATATTTTTTTGCAAGAAGTTGTTATTTATAGTGTACTTTAATGCTTGTTTGTACTAATTAGAGTTATTCTAGAAGATAGAGTTTAGTTTATACTCGTTGCTCACAGTTAACTGTTTTCAGGTTAAGGAAACTGTTCGTGATGTGGTCTTTTTGCACAATGAGCTGTTCTTTGCGGCTGCACAAAAAAAGTATGTTTTCCTCTCTTGATTGTTGATTGTTTGTTCATACGTGCCAGTTTATTAGATGTTTTCTTTATTTGATTTTCTAGACAATAATTACCTCCTTATTTCTACAAATTTGGATGCTTAAATGGAGGTATTTCATTTATTACGAGAAATTTAGGATTCTGGATTTACTGTAGAGAATCTATCTGACGATGGCCCCCCTCCCCCACTCCCAAACGAAAAAGAAAAACACCTCCATCTATTAGGCCTTTAAATAAAATCTCCATGCTTCTAATACAAGGGGTACCTTGCATTGCTTAGATTATGTAATTTCACACACTATACACAGCTGAAATGTTTTGTATCAAAAAATATATTGATAATATAAATTATAATTGAGAATTTTTAATTTTAACAGGTATCCGTATATTTATAATCGGGATGGCACAGAGCTTCATTGCCTTAAGGTTGGTATATCCTACTATTTGAGTGATCTTATTTACTTCTAGATTTCTCCTATTTCTCATTCTGGCAGCTTGTCCAATTACATTGAATACTACTCACATTTTTCCCTCATTTGAGTGTAGTTTAATTGTTTCTTTTTGTGCCATTGATGAACTGACGAATATCTCACTGCTTCACTTTTGCGTTTGTAAGGAAGTTTATATTGAATGTCACTTTGATGCTGTTTGTTTAAGCTTCAATAAATTGATGGCAAGTTTTTAAATTTTGAATGAGTCTGAGTTCATGTCGTTTTTGAGTTTCATTTTGATGATGTTTGTTATACTTGAGCTTCTGTAAAATGATAGCATGCTCAAAGTTCTAGATCAGTGTATAGTGATCATATGCCTTGCTTTTGATAGTTAGTTGAATGAATCTTTTTACAACTCATTTAGTGTATTATTATGACATTAAAAGCGTTTCAATTCTTTTTGTGTAGTGTTCACATTTAGTTCGTTCTCTGATTATCATCTTGTATTATTATTGATCTGACCAAATTCTAAAAACGTTTTAGGAGCATGGATCGGTCTTGAGGCTTCAATTTCTGAAAAATCACTTCCTTTTGGCATCCATAAACAAGTTCGGACAGCTTCATTATCAAGATATAACAACAGGTAGCATGGCCGGTGTCTTCCGCACTGGTTTAGGCCGTACTAATGTGATGCAGGCAAATCCATTCAATGGGGTTATAGCAACTGGTCATTCAGGTGGCTCAGTTGTTATGTGGAAGCCTACAAGCTCTGCTCCTCTTGTAAAGATGCTTTGTCATAAAGGGCCTGTGTCGGCGCTAGCGTTCCACCCGAATGGTCATCTCATGGCTACCTCTGGTTCCGAGAGGAAAATCAAGCTCTGGGACTTGAGGAAATTTGAGGTGCTTCAGACTCTGCCAGGACATGCTAAAACCTTAGATTTCAGTCAGAAAGGGCTACTTGCTTATGGAACTGGATCGTCTGTACAGATTCTTGGTGATCTTTCTGGATCTCAGAATTACACTAGGTATATGGCTCACTCGATGGTGAAAGGCTACCAAATAGGAAATATATCGTTTCGACCTTATGAAGATGTTTTAGGCATTGGTCACTCGATGGGTTGGTCTAGCATCCTCATACCAGGATCTGGTGAAGCCAACTTTGATACTTGGGTAGCAAACCCATTCGAGACCTCAAAACAACGGAGAGAAAAGGAGGTTCGGTCCCTTCTCGATAAGCTTCCTCCCGAGACAATTTCGCTGAACCCCTCGAAAATCGGTACCGTCATGACAGTAAAGAAGAAGGAGAAGAAGACAAAGAAGGAAAGAGAAGCTGAAGAGGAGTCTGCTGTTGATGCTGCAAAGGACACCACCATGAAGAAGAAAACCAAGGGAAGGAATAAGCCAAGCAAGATGCAAAAGAAGAAACGTGAAATTGTTGAGAAGGCCAAAAGGCCGTTCCTGGATGAACAAATGAAGGAAGAAGAAGAATTGTCTCGAAAGAGGTCGAGGTTGAGCGAGGAAGTCGAACTTCCCAAGTCCTTGCAGAGATTTGCTCGTAAGAAAACTGCGACATGATGGTAATTTATATACTCATGTTGCATTTTTCATAGTTTTTGTAGTCTAGATTATTCAGCATTCTTCATAAATTTTGTCTAATATTGTTTATTTTCATTAAGAAAGGAAAGAAAAATGTGCCCAAGAAGGATATGATTTCCTGCTTCCAAAATGCTGCAGGTATGTACTTAATAGTGTTTGCTTGCTTCTTACACATGCACATTAAAATTTAGTGGTGCATTAATGGTGCTGGAAATTTTTATTTTCAATTAGTATTGGATCATTTTTGCCCTCAAATTGTAGGGTTTTGTGTATGTATCATCTTTTTTCCTTTTTATTTTCTATAATTCAATTTGAGAATTCACTCTTTCCAAGGATTTAAATATTCGTTGATATACACATTTGTAAATTCAAGGGTTTGTAAAACATAAAAAATTATGAATATAGATACTAATAACTAAGATTTATAACTTAATTTAGAAAGAAAAATATTTATTTATTAATTTAAATATTAAAAAAAACATAAATTACAAAAAATATTTTTCGATTGGTATTTCTTGATATGTCTATATATTCATAAAATTAGAATCTCGATTGGTATTTGTTGATATGTCTATATATTCGTAAAATTGAAATCTCAATATCCAGATATTAATACTTCTTTCACTCTTACCGATAATATTGTTTTTTCTATAACTGGCAGATGAAAATAGTATCAACTTCAAAAGCATCTTTGAAAAATCTAAAGGAGATTTGTTAGCTTTCTTTCTGCTTGAATAAGAATATATATATATATATTTTGGCAATTGCTTAAAAGTCATTTTCTTCTTTCCTTAGTTATGGATGTTTTTCTTCTTGTTTTTTTAAAAAAATATATATTATTATAATTATTTTAGATTAATATTCAATAGCTTAAAATAAATGCTTTAAAATTAACTAATTAATACACTTTTAACTTAACTTTTTTACTTCCTATGTTAAATTTTTAATTTTCATTTTTTAAAGTTGGTCTTGAAGATGACCTCCCTTCGGTCATTTGTCCAAATATTCCCTCTAATCTCTATTTAGTTTATGTTATTATTATTTTTGACAACATGATGGAGTGGAATTTTAGAAAGATTTATTTAAAATATAAAACAAGAAATGAAAATGGTTACCAATTCTCAAAATTAAATGGTAAACAAAAAACAATCCCATATATATCCAAAAAAATCAAACATTAACTAAATGAGTACTATAAATTATCTATTTAAAAAAGTACTATAAATTATCTATTTAAAAAAGTACTATAAATTATATCCTTAAAAGATAGTTTTTTGATAAGGGTTGTCAAGATAGCCTCCTTGTCAAACTTTTTATTGTCACTTTCACAATAAATAATGGTTCATATGTTTTTCATTTTAAAATATTTTTTCAAAAGGATTATGAGAATTTGTAAGGATGACGAAGATATTGATTTTAGATAGACTTTAAAGTATGATACTTTTGAAAGACAAACTAATTAAGCATTTTTTTTTAATATAAGCACGTTAACTCTAAGCTTTCACATATGTTTACAAATTATCCTATTATGACGTTTTATTGAACTTGCTTGTTAAAAAAAATTAAAATACAGAGGAAGAAAAAAAAAAATCTCAAGATTGCAAGAGGATCCATACAACTTTTTTTTGTTTTTTTTTTTACCTCTACATGGACTTATTCTCCACTCAAAATTTAATTTTTTTTCAATTTGAAAAAGAACAAAAAAAATCTGAGTTGCAATCCTAGTCAAGATTGTAAGCACGACCTAAGATTTTTTTTTCTCAACTGACAATTTTTTTTTAAAGTGAGAATCTCGGTGCTCGATTCTGGTCAGAATTACACTAAATGTTAAAAATGAAAGTGTATTAAAAGATGTCTCCATAAAAAGTTTATCAACCAGGTTATCCTCGACCAGAGCTTTTTTTTTCAAAAGACTACAAAATATATATTTATTTTTTTTAATAATAAGACAATTAAATATTTTGTGGCATTGAATCATTCAATGCTTGGTGACAAGATTCTAGTGAGAAATATCCACAAATAGACCCTTTTAAAAATGGAAAAATAAAAATGAGCCGAAAAATAATTGACTGCCGGATGACGCAACCAATGACCGTTACGCCTTCGCAATCACCTTCCCATCCATGTCGTTATTATTGCAAATTACAAATAAGCCCTTTTCTCTTTTTTTCTTAATTCAACAATATTACTATTTTACCCTTTTTTTTTTTTTTTAATAATTTTTTTCTTCTAATATTAGATTTTGTACCTAAAATAAAGATTTAAATATCATTTTAGTCTTTAAAGTTTCTAAATACATATTTAGTCTTTCAACCTTTAAAAAAAATAAAAAATTTGATTCTTACTCTATTAATTTTTCAAATACTTATTTCTAATCAATCATGTTCATATTAACATGTTAGTAGTGCATATATTTCGAAGTTATGTCGACTAAAATGATTATTTTATAAAAGTTCAAAAACTAAATATAACATCTTAAAAGTTCGGGGTATAACAAAATTTAAAGTTTAAAGACCAAAATAAACATTTAAAAAGTGTAGGGACCCAAAGAAAATTTGCACCTTAATTAAAATTTCTAAAATTTGTTTTAATTGTCAATTAAGTACACATACTTGAATCTAAGCTGTTTTTTTTAATATTGTATTTTTTAAAATTTATTATAAAAATATTGTAAGTTTGAAATTATTTATAAAAATATAGAAATTCTAAAGGGAGGTCGTCTTATCGTCTTTTGAAAAGATCGACTTTTGAAAAGCGACTTTCCTCCACATGGGACCTTCAATTTGATACCTAGTTTCACTATTTTTTGAATTGTATATCAAAAGATATATATCGTCAAAGTTATGAAAAGTTCACTAAACCCAGAACTGAAGATACGACTTAAAACTTCAAAACTGTAGCTAAACTTCGACGATCTGTATCTTTTAATACACAATTCTACAAATAGTGAAACTAGATATCAAATTGAAGCTCTCTGTGTTAGCTTTTTAACCGTATTTTTTAAAAAAAATTTGAATATCAGGATAAAAAGATGTCAATTTTTTAATGCACTCCTCAAAACAATCTTCAGTTCTAAAATTTGAAGAACTATAGTCCAACTTCGATGGTCTCTATCTTTTGATACACAACTCCAAAAATAGTGAAACCACGTATCAAATTGAAGCTCGCTGTTAGCTTTCCAACGATACCTTTTTTGAAAATTTTGAATATCTGAGTAAAAAGATATCAATTTTTTAATAAAAGAAGTATATATCGATGGACCTCCATCCATGTGGAGCGAGGTCGTGTTTTGAAAAGACGACCTTCATCCATGTGGAGTAAGGTATCTTTTCAAAAGACGATATTTGCTTGCATGTGACATTTAAAAGTGCAATATTTTTATAAATAGTTTCAAACTTACAATATTTTTATAATAACTTTTAAAAAATGTAATATTATTAAAAAAAATAGCCCTTGAAGCTACGTCGTTAGTTTATATTAAAAAAAAATATAAATAATAAATGATAAGTTTTCAAAAAGTTCAAGAACTAAAATATACCTCTTAAAAGTTCATATCCAAATATAACAATTTATTTATTATTTTTTTTTAATATTTTTTTTATATATTTTTTTTAAATAGACATTTAAAAAATGTAGGAACAAAAATGATCCAACTTTAAAATTGAGGGACCAAAGTGAAATTTACAAAAAAAAATAAAAAAAAAAAAAAAAAAAAAAAAAAAATTACGACACATATGGGGTAGAGGATTGAACCTCGAACCTCATAGTCACTAATCAAAAATTTACATTTTTTTTAGTTGTTAATTAAGGTTGAAAAAATGTAAAACTTGCGAAATATGATGACTAGTTGAAAAATTATTGAATGAATGTACCACAATGTACTTACTACATTTGTTTTTATTTTACAATACGTTGAGGGGAGGATTCAAACCTCTAGTCAACATAAGTATAATTCAACCGATATTTATGAACTAATCTAACATATATAATGAGATGGTGTTTGAAATCAAAGGTTCGCCAAACCGAGCATGACTCAGTTGACTTATGTGTGTTGACAATCAAGAGGTCTGTGGTTCGAATCTCCGTACCCTCAATGTACTTAAAAAAACAAAATTTCCATATTTCACCAGATACTGTTTAGAAAAAATAAAAATAAAAATTACAAGTTGAGCTAGATACTATATGTTCTTAACCTTTTCTTAAAATTATTTTTCATACATTTTTTATTTTTAAAACGTCGTAAAATTGTCAACCACATTGTTATAAGTCATATTTTTCTCCATTGGTCCTCAAAGTGTTTTTTCCTATATATATATATATATAATTATATATATATATATATATAGACAGATAAATCATCATTTGCCGTCCCATTTCAGTTGCTTCTTGCAGCCGTAATTACCACCATGAGCCTCTTGGCTCTTAGTCGCTCTGATTCTCTACTCCGCAGCCGCCGTGACCGGATTACAACCGCCGCCACCTTTTCTTCGCTCTCCGGTGAACTGAGACAGCCAAGGCTTCTACCTTTCCGATTCATCCACCGCACACCACCGGCGTTTCGGATTCCATCTTCTTCCTCTAACCTCGTTCCGCCTCCACGCGCAGTTTCCAGCGAGCTTTTACATGATGCCGGTGCTACGACGGCTGTTCTCGCCGGCGCCTACTCGCTCGTTCTCGGATTCGACAATCTCGCCCGGCGGAATTTAATTCAACAGGTTCGTCTAATTCGCTCTCTTCCTCGATCGCACATGCAACTTTTTTTTTTAGTTTTAGTCTCGAGGTTATTAGATGCGTGCGGATGGAGATCTGAATTCTGGAACATCTTTGAGTACATTCGTATATGTTTAATTAGGGAAAACGATATGCACCTTTTAGTATGTGGCTTAGAAAGGTAAAGTTCGATTTCCACAAATGGAAGTGCGATGATTGTAATGAATATGCATTTTCAGTTTTCCTTTCTCAAAATGACTGTGGAACCAATTTTTCTTGGGAGCTGCTAACGTTCACTCAGACATAAACGGGATAGATAAATGCTGAAATTGTAAGATGCAGAGTGTAAACAGTCAATTCTGGCAAGATTCTCTAGATTTCGAGTTCATCGAAAACCTTGCTTTTCTTACTTGTTTGGCAGATGAATTTGAGTATGTACAGAACCTGAATCTGGTAAGTTTACAAAAATGGAATTAGAATTTTCCCATAGCCCTTTTGAAATGTTTTTGAAGCATTGCTGCAATGGTAACTAACTTCTAAATATCTACCTCTTCGATTAGAGTTTTACACTTTTGACGTTAATGGATCTGTTCAGGGCCGTTTAGTTCTCACTTTTCTTTGTAGTTCATTTGGGTTTTGGTGGATTTGGTTTTCTTTGATCTACTTCCTCTTGGCCCTGTATTTAATGTTCTGTTTATTGGGGTAGCTGAGCGTTCAGTACTGGTAGGTTAGGAAGAAAATTACAATTGTACTGGATATTGATTCTTTTATAATTCAAATAAGAGATTTTATTGTTCTACCAGATATTAATTCTTTTATTGTTCAAATAAGTAGTTCATTTAGTACCCGTTTGAAATTACTTTCTAAATACTTAGAAAATGTTTTTAAGCACTTAGAAAGTCATTTCGAACAGGCACTTCGTTTTGTAGTCATGAAGAAAATATCAGTTACAAGAAACAAGAGGGAAATCTTGTAGAAATTATTGTATTCCTTGTTAGTCCTCATATGAATAGCATCAATATTCTCTCCTAGTAACTGGGATTCATTGGAAACAGAAATTGAGCAGAAAACTTGTGCACATATTGTCTGGATTGCTTTTCATGATGTCTTGGCCCCTATTCAGGTAATCAAACTTATTACCCTTGCAGAGAGCTAGGTTCGTTCTCGATCGCCTCATTTATTTTGTATACCAATGATTTAAATCTGGGTGTTTGTGTTTCTCAACCACTTCAGTTTATCGTTTTGATTCTGGAGTAGCACCTCAACGGAGGCTCGCTACTTTGCTTCAATAGTTCCAACTGTGAATTGCTTGAGGCTTGTTATCAATGGCCTCTCATTATCCAAAGATGAAGGACTTTTAAAGTCTCTTACCCGGGAAGGAAAACCAGAGTAAACTTCCAACCACCCCCTTTCAGCATTCATTATTATATACCTCAAGCACAACCCCTTTAATCATTTTAGGCATATATATTCACAAATCTGCAGGGAATTGCTGAGAGGCCCTTTATATTATGTTCTAATTCTGATTATGTCAGCTGTTTTCTTCTGGCGTGAATCTCCAGTTGGTTTGATCTCATTGTCAATGATGTGTGGAGGAGATGGTAATTTTCAGCTTCTTTAAATAGCTTCCCATTACTACTATGACTAGCATCATCATATCTGCTAATATGTACTCCTTCTCTCGAGGTCGGAGATTCAAATCCTCATCCCAACAAATAAGCTGCTAATATATGTGTTAATTGCAGGTATTGCTGATATAATGGGAAGAAAATTTGGGTCCAAAAGGCTTCCTTATAATCAAGAGAAGAGTTGGATTGGTAGCATATCCATGTTTATCTTTGGATTTTGTGTCTCCATTGGGTGAGTTTTATTTTGCTTACTTAAAAACACTTCTTGCTGCAGATTGATTTGTGAAAGTAACTTTGAAAAGTGATTGTTATGTGTGTGTAGGATGTTGTACTATTACTCAGTTCTTGGATATTTGGAGTTGGATTGGGGAAAAGCAGTGGAAAAAGTTGCTTTAGTTTCTCTGGTGGCAACTGTGGTTGAGTCTCTTCCAATTGCAAATGTTGTAGATGATAATATATCAGTACCACTGGTCAGCATGGTAGCAGCCTTTCTGACTTTCAGTACTTAATTTTATGGATTTTCTTATCTTCTTAGTGCTTACTGCTTCCCATCCCACTACCCTACCTCTTGGCAGTCTTGTTAAGTTTTTTTTTTTTTTTTTTTTTGAAGACTTTTCCCTCTCTTTTTTTTCTTTCAAATTTGACCTAGATATTAAAAATCATTTTCAAAAATAGTTTGGTTGTAGTTTTTTTTTTTTTTTTTTTTTGGGTTAAAAAATATTTTTGTTCCCTAAACTTTCATGAAAGTAACAATTTAATCTATGAACTTTAGATTGTAACAATTTAGTTTTTATCATGAAACATTTCATAAAAACTAAGTAATATCAATTTTTATTAGCTTTATTCTTTGTAGTTCATTAACACATTTTGTCCAAAACCAATTTATCGATCGGTAAGAAATTTTATTAAATTTTAATAAATAAAAAAGGACTAAATTATTTGGAAGTATAGGAACTAAATTATAGATATGTAAAAATATTGAAGGAAAATTTAATACTATAGGTACAACAATAATTTGAAATTGGTGGCCACTAGTCATGGAAGACCATATTCTTCCCTATTTTACATTCTCTGATGGTCTCTCTCATCCTTGGTAAAATGGAAAAAAAATGTCATTATTTCCGTCCCTCGTAATTACTGGTCACATGCAAGGATTTAAATGTCGACGGAAATATCGAGGTCTCAATTTTGTGGAAATGTCGATGAAAATATCGATAAAATGTCGATGTCGATGGATATTTCTAGATGATTTTTAAAAAAAAAAATTAAAAAATGATTAAAATTAATAGATAAACATTTTAAACTTTTAAATGAGTTAAAATACTTATTATAATATTATATTCATGTTAGACTACATTTTGTTATTGTTTTTTTTAATATTTCGTCGATTTTGTACGGAATGATGGAAATGTCGATTCACCCCTCATGTCGATGTCGAATCTATAGATATGTGGAAATGTCGATGGAAATATCTACATGTCCACGAAAATTTAAAACTTTGGTCACATGTTTTAATTTTTGTTTTGTTTTTTTTTATCTTCGTACTATGAAATATCGTACTTCGAGCAATTCACCGACAAATTGGGAACTGGGAACTGCAGAGGGCAGAATATGGTCCGGAGCGATAGAAATATATATCCCACGTTGTGTATAAAATTCTACAGAGTAAGATTTTATTTTATTTTATTTTTATTTTTTTTTAACACAAAGAACCAACTAACATTAAAACAAAGAAATGCCTCAGGGACTACATGGAGAAAAATCAGAAAAGATTTGGCTATCTAACCAACTAGGGAATTAGACTCCTAGACTCCCAACAAAATCTACCAACAACTTTCAAAGCCTAGTCCGCTAAATTGTGGACAACATTGTTTGTTGATCGACCGTAATCTAGGCCTTTTATCTTACCATTAGAGAGTAAGATTTAGTTAACCGGTGTCAAAGCGAGCATGACTTAGCGGACATATGTATGTGTTGACGACCAAGAGGTCTGTGGTTCGAATCGCCCCACCCCCAATGTACTTAAAAAAAAAGATTTAGTTAATCGGTAAAGTTAGGATGTTGTGTACCATTTTTTTTTTTAAGTGCGAAGTTGTTTAGTCTTAAATTCGAAGCATGATTAAATCTGTAATTTTAAAATTTGAGTTTATTTTAAGTATTCTTTTTGTACTGTTTTTTTTTAAACAATTTTCAAAATTTTATTACTAACAGCTTCTTCTAATAAATTTAAATAATAATTATTTATTTTATCAACCATTTACAAGTTTCTTTCAAGAGAATAAAAATAATTTTGACCACAACATTATTTTTTCAATATTCTTCACATTGATAATCATATATATATATATATATATTCATTTTTGTTAGTACTTAGTTTTGCCAATTTATTTTAATTTCATGAATTCTAAAATTGAGATTTTTTTTATTTCTTTTTATTAATATATGTATATTTTACAAACTATTTTAAAGAGGAAAAAACACAACACATAAGTATAGTATTATGTTGATCTATGTGTCAAACACATTCTTTGTCAAACACATTCTTCTTCGCTTCCACCCACAACCTCATGTATCACATTTATCGAAATAGTTTGTGTTAATGCAGAATTTTGGACCTCCTTCCTTCTTGAGAATTCTGTCGTAGGTGGCTTGCGTCGGGGGTCGTCAGAATCCTGCACAGGGAACGAAGACCAACTTGCACCGGTGTGGGGCTAGGCCCACGACGCTCCGATACTTAAGTTAGAGAAGATCTGGACGTAAGTAGGAGTGTCAGAGTAAGAATGCGTTGTGTTGCGTACCTCAAACATATCTGTTTCGGTATGTTTTATAGGTGAGGTGTTGCGGGTCGGGTCGACCCGCTTTCCCTTCATCATGAGCCTCTAAGATCTTCGGTAGGACCGTATGGTCCCGAAGACGTCGGTCCATGTTCATTTATGGCAAGAAATCATTATCTCCTCGATTTTAGTCAGAATATCGACGAATGTCGTACTTTCGCCGCATTCGGCATGACAGGTGTGTCACATCAGCCGCCCAATCATTCCTGCATGGGAGTGATGACGTATTGGGCGACTGTTCTGAGAACGCCTTTTGGAGTCGTAGCCGCTCCTGATGATGATGGCACCGACGCTTGAGGCTTGTTCACGCCAACGTCATGACGTCAGGATCTGCCTCTCCCTAAAATCTGCCCGTAACAGTTTGCATTATCTTATATGTTATTTTTGTTGTATTAAAAAAACTATTGTCTAGCATAAAACTCTCCTCCTTAATTTTTGAAAAAAAGAAAAAGAAAGATCACACGCTAACAAAATGTAAAGATCACACACACGCAGTATAACAAAATGGACATTTGTGTCGAAATTGCGGAAAATTTATGAGAAATTAGACCAGTTGGGTTGCTTTATATGTCCTAATTTCAAATACGTCCAATAAACATATATTTTAGGTAATGTTTCTGACTTAAATTGACAGCTGCTGTTCATTTTCAGATGGTTGTGAAAATTCTCTTTTACACGTGGCTAAAAATATTTTCTCTCTCTGTTATTCATTCTCCTCTCCTCTCTTACTACTTAAAAATATTTTCTCTCTCTGTTATTCATTCTCCTCTCCTCTCTTACTACTTCTCTCCAAAGTTTAAGAATGACCAATTTTTCCTCCAACGAATATGCAGACTTGATATTTTTTTACAGATTTAAAGATTTAAATCAAATCTTCATTCCACCAACAAATCTTTAACCAACAAATCTTCGTTCATAAAAAAATCACGAATAAAAAAAATAAAAAAATCTATGTAATTCAATATCACGATCGTGTAATTAAATCGTATAATTCAATCCCACGATAATAAATAATTTTTTTTAAAAAAAAATATATAGTGTTATTTAAATAAGTTATTCACGTGTAAACAAAACAAATAGATAATTAAAAAAAAAAAAAAAAAATCTACAACACGTTGTAAACAAATCTCATTATCGTCTAAACAAATAACACGATAACACGATAATAAAAAATACAAAATAAAAAAATCTAAAAAATGTAGAACACATCGTCTTGTAACTTTTTCCTTCCCGATTAACAAAAAAAAAAAAATGTTGAGATTTAGTTTTGGGAAACGAAATGTAAGATGCAAAAAAAAATGTTGAGATTTGGTTTTCGGAAACGAAATGTAAGATGGAGTCCAAAGGTAGGTGGGTGAAATGCCAAAAAAATCTTTCTCAGAGCAGGAGACAGAGAGGAGCAAAGGAAAGAAGAAGAGAGGAGAGAGAAGGAGAAGAGAAAAAAAAAAGTGCAGAAGATGAAGAGGAAAAAAAGGTGGAGAAGACGAAGAGGAGAGATGAGAGATGTCTTTTTCAAGGGGTAAAATAGATGTCTTTTCAAGGGGGTAAAATAGAAATTTCACCTCATTTAAAAAAGCTATAATCCCACAAGCTCTTAATTTGAGGTTAAAAAAAATAGAATTTCAATTTTAGGTCAATTTTGACAAACCTTTTACTTTTGAGGTCAAATTTTGCAATTCCGCAAGTATCTTGCATCTAATAAATGAAATATCATATATTATTTTATTTTCGTAATTACTTCTTCTAAAACTGATTTTGTGAAAATGATTTTTCAATCATATCCAATTTATTTATTTTATTTTTTTCCTTATTTCTAGTTTTTATTGTCGCGCCTCATACTTCAAATTATGTTTTTTCCTTTATCACGGTGCTTCCCCATTTTTTTTTCACATGTTTCTTTTATTGTTGTCGCAGTACACTTTATCTTCTCTAATCGTTTTCCTCAATCGTCGCCCATCATTTTCCTTTTCTTTTTGTTATTTCTCGTCACTACTAAACAAGTGGTATCGTCGTCGACCGTCACATGCTACTGTCGATCGCTCGCACCATCACTCGTCTATTTGTTGAAGCCACTATTGAACTAACGCCTGAGTGTAGCCATCAGAAGAGCAACTCACAATTATACTATTTTTTTTCTTGCAGACGGGGTTGACGACTGCCACAAGGTTGAAGATGAAGTTAATGTTTTTTATTTTATTTTAATTTTAAACGGTTCATTGTTTTATAAATATCGAATATATTTAATAATATCAGGTATATGAGTTATACTTAATAATATGATGTATATAATTCAAATTGAAAAAAAAAAACTTAATATATATATATATATAAATAAATAAATAAGTGTAGTATATATGTTGAGCTAATATATATAAACATAATATATATATGTTGGATTAAAAATAGACTAAAACGTGCTTGCATGTGGTTATTTATTTATTATTATTTTTTTTAAATCCCTCCCTAATTTTTTAAGTCCTTTTTTTTTTTTTTTTTTTTTTCCACTTTCTCTCCCTCCTCTCACCTTCTTCTTCCTCTTTTGACTTACATTTCCCTCCCTTCGATCCTTCACCCCTTCTCCCCTAGCGACCATGGAAATCGAGTTCCAACCGTCTCCTTCCTTCCTCCCACCAATTTATGTCCAACACTAAAATTAAATTTAAAAAAGAAAAAAAAAATCTATTTTTTTTACTCCCTAAAAAAGCCCAAAATTAAAATTTGTATCAACCCATATCGTCTTCTTCTCAGATCCAAAACCTTACAACTTCCATTACAATCCACACACATCACAAATCTCACGCCGCCGCGATCCTTCACACCCGTTGCCACCGGACCTCGTCGAACAAAACCTCCAATTTGGCCCCTCCTCCAATTTTAAAACCTCTGCCACCACTCCGATCAGCCTCCCCTGCACAAAAAATTATCAGAATTTTTCACCTCTTTACTCACCATTAACGCCCTCCGTTTCTCTCTAAAATCGGAGTCGCCAGAGAAGAGAGAGAAACTGAGAAAAGTTTTTAATCTATTGAAGTTAGAGCTCGATTTCCATGGTCGCCGGAGGAGGGTTGAAGGACAGGAGAAAGGAGAAGGGTAGTTGATAGAGGAAGGAGAATGCTAGAGGGAAAGAAAATGGGCAAAAAAAAATAATTGAAGTAAAGATGTTAGAAAATTAAGAAAGATTCTTTTAAAAAAATTATATAAATATTTATCCAATCACAATGTTAGCGGCAATTAAAGAACACGATTGCAAAAAATAAGGCAATTGAAGAACACGATTGCAAAAAATAAGGAAACAAAGGTTAAAAAATAAGGAAACAATGGTAAAACCTAACGAGAAGGGATTAAAAAAAGTTGAGGTAGAATCTAGCGGTAAGAAAAAGAAATGAAAAAAATAAAATAATAATAAAAACAAAATCAAATGCCAAAACAATAAAATTGAGATATGATTGGCCATCAATCATATTAATGGTGAGTTTAAAATTTCATACATTAAATGATATATGATTGAAACATCAGTTATCAATTAAATCAGTCTTTATAATTATTATTTCATTTTTTTCAATTTATTTAAATGACATATTGTCTATAAAGATATCAACGTAAATTGGTTACTATACATTGATAAATCAGTCTTTATAATTATTATTTCATTTTTTAATTATAAAGATATAAACGTAAATTGGCTACTTTTTATTTTTTATTTTTTATTTTTTTATTTTTACAACACGGCTACTATACATTTAAAACTGGACCTACATGATTGTAAATTAATGTTACATCCGACACTTCTGAAAAATTGACACTATTTTAAATCCATTCTTGTGTTAACCCTACCCTAAATTTATTTCACCCTACCCTAAATTTATTTCAATCAACTTCTAAATTTTTAACATTCATGCATTCAACTTATTCCATAGAAATATAAGCTCTTAATTAAAAATATATAATATTTTTTTAATATATATATATATATTTTTTTTTCTTTTATAATTTTGTGTTTAATAATTTTTTTAATTTTAAAACCTCAAAAACTGTTTACAACTTTTATTTTGTGTTTAACAAATTTTAATGTTAATGACATTAGTTCAACTAAATTTTAGTCATCCATTATATGTTGGAATTAACAAATATTTGTGACATCAGAGGCAACTTAAATTGTGAGGATCTCAAACAAAACATTTTTTTTTTTTTTTTTTTTTTTTTTTTTTTTTTTTTTTTTTTTTGTTATTTCAATGATAAGTGGATCTTATTTTAAAAGAATGATGTCAATTATGCATAACTGTGATTATTTTAGTCGATATTTTTTATGTAAAAATATTTAATTAATGCGAGGATTGAACATATGATCTTATAGTCAAAAGTACAACTTGTGTGTTAAACCGAGCTTAGCTCAATTGACATAAAGTTGCGTCATTGACTAAAATGTGATGAGTTCAATCCTCTCATTAATTAAAATACCGTTGTAAAAAAAAAAGTACAACTTAGCTCAATTGAAGTATGCTCGGTTCCTAAAAAGCATCCATCTTAGAAAATGTTGAAGTAAAGGTAAATTAATTTTTTTTTGTTTTGCCTTTCTTATTATATTAATATTCCATAATTAGAATTTAAAACAGAACAAAAAAAAAAACTTTCGTGAAGAGGAGAAGTTTGAGCTGCTGAAGACTCCAATTATGTCTTTATGCTGAATCTATATTATATTTCTCGTTCATAGAGAATCAAACTCGATCGGAAATTCTGTTCACAAAGCGGCCGTCCGGTGATTCTGCTCCGACCTCCGGCATTGCCGTCTCGCAATTTTCTTCTTAATTCCAAGTCAAATACGCGATTTCTGCATCTGAATCTGTGTTCTCTGACGGAGGATCACTATGTCGCTTCATCGGCTTCGCGATCCGGTTATCTGCCGCGCTCATTCTCTTCTCCGAGCTCGACTTCGAGCTTTCCATTCGGCTTCACCTATCTCCTCCAGATACATTTCTCGGTATGACTTTTCGATTGAATGATTGTTTAATTTTAGTTTCTTATTATATGGTCGATCTTTTTGCTTCAAGTTGTTTTTTTAGTTTCTACAAGACCTGTTGTGTGTTTCTGCGTGGAATTGGTATGTAGTTTCTGTGAGAATTTTGATTTTCTGATTCATTTTGGGCGAAAATGTCAGTTTGGTTCGATTATAGAGGAACTGTTGAGGAAGAGTCTCATATGCTGAATTTTCCTGTTTAGGTTCATCAATTGACACACTCAATTGTTCTTTCTGACGTATGATGAAACGATTTTTTTTTTGTTTTCTTGTTCAATTTTGTTGTGAGGCCTATTAGCCGCGGATTAGAACACTAAGATCTTGAAGATTTAAGGGTAGTTAAACAAGTATTTGTCTCCCACGGCATTGTCTAATGCGCATCATTTCTATTAATTAGCTGGTAATTACGGAAGGGCATATAAATGAAAACAAAATTGATCTATGAAATATCTTAAGGAAGATTATATGAAAACAGAATTATGCAATTGGTCCAGTAACATTTTGGAAAGCTTAATATGGTTTTATTGATAGTTTGAATCGTACTAAAAAGAAGGTTCATCTCTAAGAATCAGATAATTGTCAACTGTAGCAAATTTATGAAAAACTGAAAAGATAAACTGGAAAGCCAAAAAAATAACATTCTAACATCCATGGGCATATTCAAGTGGATGGATTTTTTTTTTTTGAATCTTGCCCCATCTGCCTTAACTTATTAGTTCTTAGGTTGCTGTCACAAGTCTAATATAGAAAATCTGTACATTGAGTTGCTGAAGCGGGTAAAAGGTTTTGGAATGATATCTTCTAGTCCTCGACTTGGTTTTCCTTTTCATGCCCTGGCTTAAATCTTTATTTGTTGAAGAATTACTTTCCAAAAACTTACAAATGTCACTACCTTTTTTGATACTGAGTGCTTTTAGAAATGGAGACTATCATTTCTATATGTCGAGTGCATATAGAAATGGATACGATCATTTAATCCAACAAATGTTTGGGGCTGATCTGTATCAAATCACATCACAACGACACTTATATATATTTCCCCCCCAAATCTGTAATCTTTCGTGGAAATTGGACGTTGTTACTGCCATGGAAATTGATCTATCCTTATGGATGGAACTTTGACGTTGTGTAAGCATGGACTTGCAGGTGTAGCGCTTGGAATGTACAAAGGTTTTCTGTTGCTGGTGATGGCCCCCTCTTTAGGTTTGCATATCCTACTGCTTATAATTGTTTTGTGCAGAAACTAACCCATATAATTACACCAGGCAATGTAGCTGGCATAATCTTTTTACTCTTCACCTTTTTCTCAACATATTGACTCATCAACTGAAAATAAACGTGATAGGCCTGTGTCTTTTTCTTGTTTCACTGGAGCTTGTGGTCGAGCATTGCATCTAGAGGTTAGCCTTCAAGGTGCATAATTTTGACTTGTTTAGTTGAAGTGTTCTCTAAGCTGTAACCATGTTTTCATTTTCAGCAGTCAGTTGGTATCCGGTTTTTCTCAGCCACAGGTATCACCTATTTGTTTTGTTATTCATCTCATTTTTCAGTGCTGAAATACTTGAAGTCTATGTTGTAAAGAGGTCTTGATATTTCTAGTTATGGTCTATTCTCCCTTTTGCTTTCACAATTTTCAATAGTTATTCTACAGAACTCGTCAGTATTTTGCTAAGAGGATTGCTTAGATGATGGAAAATGATGAGAAAATTTTAATAATAATCTTACGGTACAATACACTTTTGGTTCTGAGTTTGAGTATAGGTTTCTATTTGGTCCCTAAATTTCTAACACTATATGTAAATGGAAATGAACGGACTTGAACAAGTGCTTAAGGATCCTTGGGGCGGTGGCCACAACTATTTATTATAGTTGGCAAGGCTTGGAAGCAAGCTACCAACGCCTATCGGCGAGAACTAGGCTTGACTTGGTTAGTAGTACCCGCCCCCTTGTCCTGGGGCCTCGCCGGTCCATGAATTTTTCAGAGCGGGCCGACAGGCCGGGCGGATGGGGACCGTTGAAGAAGTGCCTTGACGCGCCGCAACAACTGCTTCTCCTTTTATGCAGTTATGAACTCCACGAAACTTTATCAGTTTAGTCCCGATTTTTAGGAAATGCTTTTAAAAGGTCCCGGATCGTTAGATTAACAGAGAGATGATTTGGTAGTTAACTAATTTTCTTTTTAGATTACGTGACAGTTCTCTCTCTTTCTTTCTTCCCCTACCATTCTTCTTCCTCCTTTTTACTTTTTTCTCCTCTAGTGAGCCCACTGATGAGCCTTCAAGAGATCAATACTTCTACCAAAAATCCACTAAACGCCATCTCCATCTAGGAGTTCACTGAAAACAAGCTTTTAATTTCATCCTTCCTACTCTACACTAGAGAGAGAGAAAAGAAGGAAGAACTTCAGAGGGGAAGAGGAGAGAGAAAAATGCCACATAAGCTAAAAAAAATAGAATAATTTTCCAACTAAGTGAAAAATATTGTCAACAAATATGGTCAGCAAGTTAACTGTCAAATCATGTTTCCATTACCATTAGTACGGTCCGAGGACCTTTTAGAATTATTTCCTAATGGTTAGAGACTAAACTGTCAATTTTTTAAACTTCGGAATCAAATAGAAATCCTTCAAACTCAGGGGCCAAAAATGTATTTACCCATAATCTTATTGCTTCAATGATGCTTTGCAGCACCACATCAAGAACTTGGGCCGGGGTCATTATTAAAACTGTTTGTAAAAGTCGTAGAAATTAAAATCCTAAGAAGTGTGTGCATGCTGCAGTGCATGATTATACTATGATAGAACCCAATTTTTTCTCTTCTAAAAAAAATGATAGAACCTAAATTGCTATAATAATATTGAATGATGAAAGATGCAGCCTGCAGGAATACAATATCTCCAAAGTATTTTGAGGTACTTAGGACCTTTCCTCTCCTGAGTACTCTTACTCAAGCCTAAAGCCACTAAATAATTATCTCTCAACTTCTGGTTTAATGTTGTTTTAACAAGGTTTATTGGATTCTGTCTATTGTGTCAACTGTCAATGGATTATCTTCTGACTCTAAGTTGACTATTAATTCAGATTCTTCACATGCAGTCCTGGAAATGCCCGCACTATCACCTACAATGGTAAGATATTTCAGAAGGAACATACGAGTAGTTACACCTGACTTTTTGTTTGTTGAATTTTCCTTCATTACCAAATTATTTCTGTTTGCCACAGAATCAAGGTAATATTGCCAAATGGTGGAAAAAAGAAGGGGATAAGGTCAGTTTAACATCCTTCTATGGATAAACCTGCACTATTGATTTATCTCCGTATGACTTAGAGATGACTGATGAAAATGAAAATCGATCTTCCAACAGTGAATACCTTTGTTGACATCATTAACTATATTCATATCTTCTTAACATGACAGATAGCTGTTGGCGATGTCCTGTGTGAAATTGAAACCGACAAAGCTACTCTTGAGTTTGAAAGTCTTGAGGAGGGGTAATCTTAATTATTATATCATTGTTTTTTTTTGTACTACAAATGTGGGAGTAGGGATTAGAATCTCTGACTTGAGGGAAGTAAATCATGTATTCGTAGTAAGCAAATAATCCTTGAATAACCTTTGACCTACAACAATCATTATATAATTGTTATAGATCTCATAATTCATCATCAGCGTATTCATAAAGTAATCCTTTTTGGCACCTGATCTTGAGACAATTGGGTATGCGTCAAAATTGTTTTTTAATGGTTATCCCCTGTAGTTTTTATTTTGACATTACAGCAATTTGCTTTGATTTTCTTTAACTCTATCGCACAGCGCTGCATTTGACTTAAGGCTCGAGACATAATACCTTTTGGTTATGGGCATTCTGCAGGTTCTTGGCTAAAATATTGGTTCCTGAAGGTTCAAAAGATGTCCCAGTTGGGCAACCTATTGCAATTACGGTAACTGTTTCTGCGTGCCTTCAAAATGTGTCAATATTTTTATCAAAGCTACCATATACTTTCCTTTCCTTTGCATCTTAAGGGGGGTAATCTCTTTACTGAATTAGATTTGATTAAAGAGTTTGGACGAGAAATGTATTTGAAGTTTTCTCACCCTAATCATTCTACAACTGTTTGGAAAGCCGTTCCTTTAGGAAAATTTGGAAGACCAAAATTATGTATAGATCATGTTATTGTTTGTATTGAAATAGACATATAGGAAAGTGAAACTTAGAGCTCAATACAAACAATAAAATGATATCTATACATAAGTTTGGTCTTTCGATTTTAATCTTAGCAAATGGGTGAAGTTAAAGGACAAAAAAACCAGAAATCAGAATTCCATCTTTATCTTTCTCTTTATATTCCTTTTCTTTTATTGCTGAATCTAATGGAAGGAATGAAGAATTTCCTTAGCTTCTTTCTCTATTTTTTTTATAATAATTAGTGATTGTACTTTGCTGTGCCAACTAGTTATTAAATATTACATAAGGATTTAAAAGCCTTGGAAACCATCTTCTGGTTTTGCACTTCATAAAAAAAAAGTAATATTTAAACATTACGACCAGATATCCAGCTTGAAAAATAAAAAATGAAGAGATATTTTGGAGTAGCTTGAAAATCAAGCTACGAGAAGCCAAAAAACCGATGTTGGACCAATATCAATTATATCATCATGCTTGTCTTCAAATATCCTGTTGGTTCTTTCTTTCAAATACCTCAAATAATTGTCGCAATCACATAAATGAAAAATGTGCTCTTCCTTTATTCCTTTTCAAGTACATGTCATTTATGAGCATCTTTTGGTACTTCGAATGAGTATATTTGTTCGATAGGTTGTTTTACTGTATTTAAACTATTACTACTGTTTTATGGCAACTTCAAGCATTTAATTTTCAAGTCTTTTATTTTAAGCCTTACTCAATTATGCAGTGTGTTTCTTATAAAAATAAATAAATTATGCAGTGTGTTAGGGCTAACCAATTGCATTATCATCAAGGTTGAGGATCCAGATGACATCCATAGGGTCCTTGCGAATGATGTGTCAGGTGCACGTGCACCTGACATTAAAGATGACGCCTTAGGGGATCAACAGGACAAAAGTGAGGACAGGGCACAAGCAAGTTCTGTAGAGATAAACTCGTCAAAACTTCCCCCTCATATTATAGTCGAAATGCCAGCTTTATCTCCAACTATGGTAATAAATTGATTTCCTATTTCTGCTATAGTTATCAACTTATTATTCCTTCCTCCTGCTGAAATTTGAGATTGCTGGTCACATGTTCCTTCCAGAACCAAGGTAATATCGCTACTTGGAGAAAGAAAGAGGGAGACAAGGTTTGTAATGTGCTTCTCAATAAATTTTCTTTTTGATGGAATTTTTATTTGTTATTCCTTTTCCCATTTGATCTTGTGAAATTTCACCCTACTTTATTGCCTTAATTATCTAACAGATTGAGGTGGGTGATGTAATATGCGAGATAGAGACAGACAAGGCTACCCTTGAATTTGAATGTCTTGAAGAAGGGTAATGTCATTTCATATGATGGGTTTACCTACTTTCACTTATAAGCCTGTGCACATGACTGTATATAGAAAATTCCGGTATAGTTTGTAGTTTTCAACAGCCTACACCTTTTAGGACTTCAAGTAACCATGATTACATTAGGGTTTCACTAATCAAAATACATAATCATTGAAGTATAACCTCACTTTTTACGCAAGATAATGAAACCTAAATCAAAGTGTCACAATTCTTCTTAAAAATACTGAATTAAAATCAATAGTTCAATGTTGTCACTCGTTTTTCATACTAAAGTCCAATCTCATATGTGAGGTGCCGTGAAGAAATATAATAGATGATCAAATTAACCAAGGCCAAATAGTTTTAATATTTTGAACAAATTATACATGGTAATAGTATAGGGTTGTTCATGCATGCAGTGGCTATCGAAGTCGCCTTGTGTTTAACATGAAAGGTTGTAATATGTCTCCCATTGCTAACAATTGTCTTTTCTACCGAACTTCTACAAATCCACTAAATTTCTAGCCTTTACTTTGTGGAACCTCTCAAATTTTTTCTATGTACAGAGGACAAAGGGGCAGATAGAACATCCTCATAGCCCCCCCACCCCCTAAGGAAGATTTAGGAAAAGGCTTTCTAGTCAGTCTTAATAAAAACTAGGAATAGTTATGAAAATTCTTGTCATGAGAAGTCTGTAAAGGAGCTAAAACATATAAATTCTAGAACTATATGTAGATAACTATAAACTTCTTATTTCCTTTCTAACCAGTATCCCCAACCCTAAGCAAAGACCATGTTACATTGTCAGATCGCCTACACCCAAGTAGAAGTAGAAAGTTGGAAATACTCCCGAAATTATAGGTTTGCCTTCTTGTTTTATTTTCTTGAATTTTAAGCGACTCTTTTGAATTTTGTAGTAACTATTTCTCATCTGTTAGTTAAGTTTAGAACTATTACATAGTTTTCTCATTAAGAATAAGAGGGGCTTTTGCTTCTACAATAAAACTTCTCAATTATTTTCTTGGAACATAACCTGTAGGTATCTGGCTAAGATACTTGCACCTGAAGGCTCGAAGGATGTGGAAGTTGGAAAACCGATTGCAATTACAGTAAGTGTTAAAAGGCCTGCTCTGTATAACTTTCTTTTGCTGTTTCTTGAGGATGAATTTATATCCAATGCAATCAAATTATACTGGTGATTGATGTAGTGTTATTCACAATGTTTTAACATATTTAATGTATGAGAAATTTTGTGCAAGTTCTTAGTATTGTGGACAACTCTCTTCTTGCTAATATTAAGTTGTCTGTTTGGCAAGGTTGAAGACCCCACAGATATTGAATCTGTAAAAAGTGCTGTTAGTACCAGTTCGGGGATTAAAGAGGACAAACCTGCCCGTAGTACTGTTAAAACTGATGTTGGAACATCAAAAGGAGGTAGTGTTGCAAGAATAAGTCCTGCTGCAAAGTTGTTAATTGCAGAACATGGTCTGGATGCATCATTATTGAAGGCATCAGGTTCTCATGGAACACTGTTGAAAGGGGATGTTCTGGCTGCCATTAAATCAGGGAAAGGCTTATCCGAAGTTTCTTTGTCCAAAGAGAAAAAATCTCCTGAGGTCCGTGCACAGGCTTCTTCCACAGCTTCATCAGAATCAAAACCTTCAATAAAGCAATCTGATTCTTTTGAAGATTTACCTAATAGCCAAATTCGCAAGGTACACACTTTCATATTTCCTTTGTGAAGCTTGATTCTTTTCTAGTACCAGGACCGATTTTCCATACGAAGTATTCAGTACTGAGACCAATAAAAAATTGGGTTTTCAAAATAAAAAAACACTAAAAAACATTGTTTGCTGTGCTTTTAAACGCGTGTGTGCAATTTTGAATAAATTCAACGAGATTAAGAGGAATGTATATGACATCTGGATCTTGTATATTTTCTAGATTCTTTGTGGAGTTCGTTACCTAAATATAATTTATAGTTACTCATTCCCTTTAGTATTAGCCTATGCCTATTGAAGTATGTCTTTAATTTCCAAAGGTTTTAATTTGGGAGGATGTTTTTCTTTTCTCACACTTGCTCTCGTATCTGAACTTTTCTAGTTGCAAAAGCTAAAAATATTACCTTCTGCTTTACTTGCTTGCCCAATGAGACGGATTTTCTTTCAATGTATCTCAAGAGGTGCATTATAAGAAATACACTGGGAAGTAATATGGTACATTAGCTCTAGAATACATTCTTTAGTTGCAAGCTATACAAGCGTTATTATACAGTAGTAATTCTATATATGAAGTAGTTGGCTGAACTAGGAGTGAAAACATGTCATTGTTACTTCCTCCTTTCCCCTCTCCTGCTTTTAGCTTAATAATTGTTATAATATCTTATAGAATTGTAATTACAATGTGTTTTGCAGGTGATTGCTAAAAGATTATTGGAATCAAAACAAAATACGCCGCATCTATATTTGTCCACAGGTGCTTCGACTTTGGCACTGCACTAGCACTACACATCCATATTTAGAATTCAATTCATCCAACTTCTAACGTACTTGACCTTTTTTTATCAGGTGTCATATTGGATCCTCTTCTTTCACTTAGAAAAGATCTTAAAGGTTTGGGATATAAACTATTACTTGGTTTAATCGGTTTCTTTGGCTTACGTCTTCAGCAACATTTATCCACTTTACATTATCGTAATTCTACAGAGAAGCATGATGTCAAGGTTTCCGTGAATGATATTGTCATCAAAGCCGTAGCAGTTGCTCTAAGAAACGTGCCTGGAGCCAATGGTAACTACAACTCATCTTTGTAAAATGTGATTGGGTGTCAGTTTCCAAAAAAAAAAACCCGGTGACGTTACTTTTTGACTCAAAACAAAGCCAATGACAAACTTCTTGACTCAAACGAAGGCAGTGACATAAACTTCACTCAAAACAATGAATGATGAATTCGGAAAATGACATGCAGTACTGTGTGCGTGCTTTTGCAATTGGTTTCTGTCCTGAAACTGTATAACTGTTAAAAATTAAATGTTCATTGCATGACAGCTTATTGGGACACTGAGAAAGGGGAAGTTGTTTTCTGCAACTCTATTGACATATCAATTGCAGTTGCTACTGAGAAGGTATACACATATACTTTCCAACATTAGTTATTTAAGATCAGTAGACCGGCCGTTGACTAAATAATTTCTGTAGGGCTTAATGACTCCAATCGTGAGGAATGCCGATCAGAAGACCATATCGGCGATTTCTTCAGAGGTACTATCTTTATTTGAGTACTCGAATATGTTTACTTCTTTTATTTCTTTCTCGTTGAGGTTGAGTTTTACGATTTATGACATAGTGAACTTTTGGAGGCATGCCCATAAATTGTTGTGATACATCTTCAACATGTTCATTGTTTCGAGTTTTCAGTTTGAAGCTTTAAACTAGTGACAGCACAACTAAAAAAGAAAAGTTCGTTTAATTTTCTCTATCTTGACTCAAACCTTCCACTTCCACCCCACTTGTACCTATGTCAACAGAGCTAGGTTCTTTTTAGTAATTATTTTTATTGCAAACTGCGTATTCAGTAAAAATGTAAAATTACTTCTACCTTTTATTTTTCAATTCTTAGTAATCATACATCTGATTTAGGTCAAGGAGTTAGCTGAGAAGGCTCGTACAGGGAAGCTCAAACCAGATGAATTCCAAGGAGGCACTTTCAGGTGATTGTTTATATCAGCTGAAGCAAATATATTGATTAGCATAATAATTCATAATATTAATATCCAATACTAAGGAATATATACATATTGTGCCAAACTATGATGTTGTTAGTGTATAGCTCTTATCTAATACAGCGACTACAACTCAATCCCTCTCCTTGTCAGATGTTTCCATAAATTACCTATTACTCTATTGCTTAAAGATTTTGTTGGAAGCATCAATAATTAACTTACATTCTTATCCTTTCTGCAGCATTTCAAATCTAGGGATGTTCCCAGTGGATCATTTTTGTGCTATAATTAACCCTCCACAGGTTTTCCTCTATTCATTCTCTCTCTCTGCACTTAGGACCACCTTACACTTATCTGCATGTAGTTCGGAGTTTACAAGTGTAGAGATGGGTATACTTCAAAAATATTACAAAGATCATTTGATATATGGAAACTGATGTCTTTATTTCATTCTTTTTCCTTCTCCATTCCCATAGTTTCAAATGGTAGGTTTGAATGTTGATCTCTTTTCTTTTTTAGGTCCTCAAAAGGAATTCATCCTGAAATTGAAAACCATTGTTTCACATTTCCTGATTTACCTCGTGTTGATGAATTAACTGAAGAACAATATGTACTCGTAGATTCATGTTTCTAATTTTTATCTTATTAAGATCACTATTTAATGAATATATAGTAGGCCATGCATTGGTTCTCGCTATTAGAGCAAAGCAAAGTCCTGGTGGACATCTGAAAGCAGCAGCACGGAAGAAATTATTTAAATAAATCAACTAAACTTTCTTTGCATTCATGATGATATAGTAAGAGCAGCTTCAATTGCTCGTTTGTTTAATTATCTGTGTTTCACGTAGGTCTTATTTTGCTTGATTGGAGTCCCTTTTTTTAGTGGGGCTTCCTTTTGTGGGCTTGGTTCTTTTTTTTGGATGCCTTTGTATTCCTTCATTTTTTTTCTCAATGAAAGCTTAGTTATATTAAAAGTTATCTGTGTTTCTCGTTTTGTATGTGCACAAACCTTTCTACTTTTCCCTGAGGATGGCTGGCTTAAGTAAAGTATCATTTCTTTCAGGCATTTAGTTCGTTTCTGTATGTCCTTGTAAATTTGTTTTCATGTCTTTCAGGCTGGAATTCTTGCTGTAGGTAGAGGTAACAAAGTTGTTGAGCCACTAATTGGAAATGATGGTACAAAACTTCTTCCCCCTTATATTTTGAACGATGAAAATCTTTGGTGCTTCAAATAATTAGCTAAGTAATTTTGGTTGTACTTTTATCCAGGAATTGAGAGACCGGTCGTCGTCAATAAAATGAATTTGACATTATCTGCTGATCATCGTGTCTTTGATGGAAAAGTTGGAGGTACCAAACTGTAGTGGTTTTTCAAGCTCTTCTATAAGTACTTGTAGAAAAATAAATTTTGTTTAAAAAACTTTTTTTTTTCACAAGTTGTTCCTAAATGAAGCAGTCTGATAACTATTATATATCCACTGACCACTATGGTCAGTTACTGTGAAATCTTTTTTCATGTGACAAAATTCAATTTCACAATGGGGCATATAAACCTAAACCCTAAACCTTACTTCCTTAAATAAATAATGGTGCAGGTTGTAGTTTGGTTTGGTTTTCCTCGATGCTTTACAAACAAAAAACGACCAATGTCGTCGAAGGTTGCTACTAAACATGCTCTTTTTGCAGGTGAATTCCTCTCAGCATTACAAGCAAACTTCAGCAATATCCAGAGACTGCTATTGTAATGTGTTCCTTCGAGATCGACGATCGACGATCCCGGCAGATGGATATCGAAACCTTCTTTTTATTCCTGAAAATGTCAAAGTACCATCCCTTTGATTTTGGGATTGAACATAGCGATGCAGTTTTTGCCTCTTTTCAACTACATAAAGTATTTCTTGCAGGTTCACATAATTGGAACTGGCCTGAAGAGAATCAAACTTCGAGGGGTGCTATATTAAGCAACCTTTTCCATGACCCGAAGTCATCTGTCAAGGAATAATGATGTATAAAAAGAAAGTGTCATCTTTTTGCATAATTTGCTTTTTTCTTCAGAAAATTTTGAATCATTTTTTGGATGCTTTTAGTGTGGTCTCTATCAGCACCAAACTCCATTCTATTTCGAGCGAATAAATGAATGACAGGGTTTTAAGCCGGTGTCAAGAACAGAATCCTGTTTTTTGAGGGCAAAATTTTAGCCTAGAGCGTATATAACTGCTAACCGGCAAAAATATTTAGTTAAGAATCATCGGATGAACTATGAAATTTGTCACAACATCATTTAACTTTTAATTTGATTGATCACTCTTATAGTTTGTTAATTGTTTCAATCACTCTCTTATGTTAAATTATCGTTTAATTGGGCGTCACATTTGTGATTTTATTATTTACTTCACAAACTTTTAGAAGAAATTAGGATTGAACGAGAAATTTTTTCTCTATACACTTTATTTTCTGTCAATGACAAGTTCGTCCTTCTATATTCATGGGTAAGTCACATGTGTAGCCATAACAGCTCAATTAAACAGCAAGTAAATAAGTTTGCAATATTTGATAGACTATTTCTATGAGATAATTGATCAAATTAAAAGTTTAAAGATGTGATTGTAAATCCAATAATTTCTAGTGATATGTGCAATTTTCCTTTTAAAAATGAAGCATGGTACAGAGAGAAAAAAAACTGAACACTAAGAAATGGAACATATAAGGAATATAGTTGTCACCTTTACTAACAGCATTTTTACAAATCATCAGTATTCATCTTCTTTTATTGTTCAAAAAAAAAAAAAAAAAACTTAATTTAAGGTTCTAGATGTCAATATCTATACCAACAATATTGCATAATTAAATAAATTATGGTAAGATGAGAGGCAGATATGGAAACAAGAGGGAAAGAGATGGTAGAGATCCATCCATATTTCTCAATATCTTTTTAACATCTCCAAAACCCATCGTCGAGTCGAGACGCCCGTCCTAACATCTCAATATGTGAAGATATCATTTAGACATCTCACCCATGTCACTCAACATTTTAAAAACTGAATGGAAATGACTGGAGGGTGTTTTTTGGTTCGGAAAGAAACTCGAGTTCCATTCCATCATTCACATTGTGTATGTAAGGTAGAGTCTCTTTTGAAAGCAAGTGGTTCATACCATTGAGGGCCAAAACCAGCAGCTTTTCTTGCCACTTCATTGAAAGGTGGCTTCAATGGCCCTCTGAAGTACTTTCTCACAATTTCATGAAACCTGTGAATGATTTCTTCCTCCTCCATTTCCTCTGCCCCATCCAACATCTGATGATTTCCAGACCTCTGGCAAAGATATTTAAACCATTTTACTCCAGCAGCACAATGGGTTACTTCTTCTGGGTACACTACTTTCTCCAACAAATCTGCAGTCTCGTTGTCACCTCCATTTCGAAATCGGGAGATGGTTGTGGGAAGCACGTCGAGCCCTCTAGCCTGTTCATACAATTTATTCAACAACAGGTTCAATCAAAAGAGTTCCAAAATTGTAGGTGTGCAAGGGGCGTTCGGCGTATTTCCCTAGCAGCACTTTTCTCAAACACTATTTTTACTGTTTCTTCTAAATGCATTAAAGGACTTCCATATTTTTTTAAGAACACTTTCTTATATGCAATCAGTCATCATTATAAATAAATCTGCACAAATAAATAATAAAACAAGTATGTCCTAGATTTAAACATTATTTCAGTCCCCTAAATATCATATCCATGTTATAGACAGTTCTTAATCTCATATGCTAATTCTATCATCAAATTGGACAATAAAAGTAGACAACTTTTGATTCTGGATATAAATAAATTCATTGATATAGAAAGCTTGTTAAAAAAAGAGGAATAATCTACATCCTCATAATCTCATATGAAGATCATTCTCTTTTACTTGATCATCAACTAAATAAATGATGCACACACCTCATGAACGCAATGCTCAATTGCCAAGCGTGCTAATAAATCCTTGGAAGTAGCAATAGCAGAATCCCAAAGGCCATCATGAGCAGGTAATGCTCCATAGAAAGAGCCAAGTTCCTTAAGTCGTGCAGCTAGAAGAGTAAAATGTCTACCTTCATCCTGAGCTACCCTAACGAAATCAGTGAAGAATTCTCTCGGCATTCCTTCTTGTTTTCCAAACCGAGCTATTATGTCCTACAGAGTCAGTCAGCAAAGAAATGAATATCTGCAAGGCAATCGTTTGAGCCATGAAACTAGTTGATATAGCAAAAATTACTAAATAAAACAAGGGTTGAAGCAAAGAAGAAAGGAGGGTGGAGGGCATTGCCCCCTCTCAGTTAGTTTTAGGTTAAAATATTACATTCAAAAGTTACTAACTATTTGGTTTTTCATTTTTTTGTTTTTGAAAACTTGGCTTATTTTCTAGTCATTTTTTTACCATGGGTTTCATCTTTCTCATTGAAACATTAGAATACTTAACCAAATTCCAAAAACAAAAACTATTTTTTTAGTTTTCAAAACTTAGCTTTGACTTTGAAAACACTTGTAAAAGATAGATGACAAAACTAACTTTTGAATGATCTCTGGTTCTGCCGAATTGTATGTTCGATTTTTTGGTTACCATCTTTGTTCATCATCCTTTCCGTGAAGATGAGAGGACTTTATGGTTAGCTTTCAATAGAGTGTTCCTTTGGTTTTTTTTTGGAGAGAAAGGAATGACCACATCTTCCGGGATTCTTTCTATTCTTTTGATCGAGTTTTTTATTTAATTATTTTCAATGTCTCGTATTGGTGTAAATGTAAACAGGCTCTGTCCAATTGTAGTCTTTCTCATTTGATTTCAAATTGGACAGCTTTCTTGTAATTCAACTTTAAGTGCTTGAGCTTCAGCTCTTTATTTCAATCCTCAATGAAAAAGATTGACAACATAGAGGAACACATAGGTGAAAGTAGTGTTTATAGGCTTAATTTTCAAAAACCAAAAAATGGTTATCAAACGGACCTGTGATTTTAAAGTCCTCTCAGCTACCATGTCTATCTAAATCCGTCACTGATGATCATAGTACTCAACCATTTACGACCGAGCGAGGAAGCACAGTCGTAAATGGTAGGGAGCAAGCCAGTCGAGATAAAGAGAGGGAAAGCAGGTAAAAGTTTAAAGCGTTTTGGGCATTTTATGTCATTCTTTTTAACAAACAGAATTTCATGTCAACAAAATCACTTATCAGAAACCAAGTTTTTGGTTTTTACTTTTAGGTTAGTTTGAGCGCAAATATAGAATTCACAATTCAGGACAAATCGGAATTAGAAATTAAAACGGCAAAGTACCCACGACAAATCGATCGCCCAACTTTCAATGTGGACAAGACTATGCACAATAGCCTGCCTGCTCTGCAAGCTTCCCGCCTTCCCCAGCTTCGGCATGAGACTCGGCGATACCAACTTCACCTGAACCATTTCAAAAACCACAGAGAATCTTCAAACCTTACACCATTGCAATCAACATACAATATTTATACACATATATACACGGAGAGATGAGGAAGAAGGTGGATTGTTACATCGGAGAGCCTGGCGGGGCGGTCGGGGACGGCGAGATCGGCGGAGGGATCGTAAGGGCGAGAAATGGCGCCGTTAAGCCATCGAGAAGCTACGTTATCGCCGAGTTCGGCCTTCTCGAAAGGATCGGAAGTGTTGAGGACTCGAAGAGCCGCTTCGATCAAGGTCTCGTCTGCCATCGTCTCGACCTGCTTAAGCTCCGGCGTCTTCTTCCATTGGAGCTACTTCAAGAAGCTTCGTACAGAATTGTAGGCTAGATTATCACATATACTCTTAACCCTAGAATTTTAAAATTTTAAAAAATATCCCTAAAATTTTTTAAAAAAACCACAATATTCTGACGGTTAAATTCTAACTTATACTTATGTGACATGTAAAAAATGAAAAACGCAGACGTCGTCTAATCATGTAAATCCTATGGTCAACCAGCATCCTGTGGCGACCCTGATGAGAGATCGAGGTATATGGGATGAGGAGCGCATTCAAGAGCTCTTTCTTCCATCAAATGCAGCTATCTTGAGGATTGTTATTCATCCAAATGGGCATGAAACGAAGTTATTTAGCATTTCAACTAAGCAGGAAGTTTTTACTCTTAAAAGTGCTTATCAATTAGGCTTAAATTGTGGGATTGAAACGAGGCTTCCTCGTCGAATTCTTTGAAAGATCGAGGTATATGGGATGAGGAGCGCATTCAAGAGCTCTTTCTTCCATCAAATGCAGCTATCTTGAGGATTGTTATTCATCCAAATGGGCATGAAACGAAGTTATTTAGCATTTCAACTAAGCAGGAAGTTTTTACTCTTAAAAGTGCTTATCAATTAGGCTTAAATTGTGGGACTGAAACGAGGCTTCCTCGTCGAATTCTTTGAACCAACGCAAGAGATGAAATTTTTTTTTTGGAAGACCATGGTGCCTCCAAAAGTTAAAATTTGCTGCTGAAAAATCTATAACCAACATCATTACTAACAAATTAAACTTGAGTAGGAAATGAGTTATTACTAATAATTTGTATGTTTTGTGCCGGTTAAAAGAAGAATTGTCCCAACACATTTTTTTGGCAATGTGAGGTAACCAAGGATTCTTGGAATCAATTCATTGATCTTGACTTAAAATGTTTTGGTGATGACAAGATACATTGGACAATTTAGGAGATATGGGATTGGATTCTTGACAGAGGATCCAAAGAAGACATAAACAAAACCATGCTGATTGTGGGTAAAATGTGGGAGCTGAGGAACCAAGCTTTACACAACGGAATAAAATTAAGTGACAATGACATACAAATCAAGCACAACACCATGCTGCAGTTCTCAACATCTTCCTCAGTGAATGCTCAGATGACTAGCAAAGGGAAAAGGAAAGTGCCTGATGGAGGACAACAGAATCAAGTGATCAATGTTGCTGACGAATGGAGTCCGCCAAGCCCTGGAGTGTGGAAGCTTAATTTCGATGCATCCTATAGAGAAGAAAGCGGTCGAGCAAGTTTGGGTTGGGTTCTTCGTGACCACTGTGGTATGATCAAGGCAACTGAATGTAAATCGATTGAGGGGCTTTTTGAGGTGAAGATTTTAGAAACAATGGCTCTTATTCAAGGACTCAAAGGGTTTAGGTCAGATTGTTCAGCTCATCAATGGAAATGTCTTCGATCTTACAGAGATCTTCCCGTTTATTGAAGAAGCAATTTCGCTGGGAGGAGATGAAAGAAAGATTACCTTTAGGCATACGCCCCGAGCTGGAAACATGCTTGTTCATCAACTGGCTTCTAAAGCCCTAGCGTTGTCTGTTTCGAACGGGTAGGAGGAACCTGTTCCCACCAGATTTCAACTTTTTTCAATCTTGGAAGTCCATGGGACTTAAACTCTCGTTTTCGATATATCAAACAAAACAAAAAATCATGCAAATCCTAGCCAACCTAGCATAGCTCAACCAACATATTGTATAGACTAGTGACCAAGAGGTTTCGGGTTCGATCCCCACCACCACATGTTTGTAAAAAAAAATGTAAATCCTATTTTATTGATTTAAATGATCAGAGAATAACAAAACTAGGACAAAAAAATTGTAAATAAGAAGGTACGTACATACCTTCAAAATAAAACTAATGACAAATATAGTGTGAGTAAGTTGCAATCTGGTTGTATTAAATTTATTTAATAAATGAAACTTTACTATGACTTTGAATAAATATCAATGATCTTGTATAGACAAGAAAATCATTAATTGTTTAGTGAAGTTTTCTCATATATTAGATGAACGACATATTACTCATTATGAATGATGTAAGAATTCAACATAAAATGTTGACTACGTAACCAATTCCAAATGAATGATTTAAATTACTTGGTATGTTCTATAAATAGAGATTTCAATGACAAAATGTTAACTATGTCTCACACATCAAAATTGTTGTCAAGTATATATGATGCACTGCTTCAAAAATGATAATGTATCATTCTTACATAAAGTTTATCTTGTCTAAGAAATAGTATCCTCAGACACCTCAAAATGTAGAGAACATAAGATTGACTATCTACGTTTGAGTGAGAGACAATCTAATGTATACATGAGACATAACATTTGATGTATAGTAAAATTGATTAGCATATATTAGTTAACTCAATGGTATGACTATTGCGAGGAAAATTAAAAAAAAAACTCTCAAAATACCTATGGACAATGAGAAATTATATTTTTGTGCATGGGGTTAAAGATTTTAAATTAAAAAAAAAACTCTCAAAATACCTATGGACAATGAGAAATTATATTTTTGTGCATGGGGTTAAAGATTTTTTTTTTTATATTTTTGTGCATGGGGTTAAAGATTTTTTTTTTTTTTTTTTTTTTTTAGTACATTGGGAGTGGGGGATTCGAACCACAGACCTCTTGGTCATCAAGTCATACATATGCCAGCTGAGCTATGCTCGCTTTGGCTGGGGTTAAAGATTTGATATTTACAAGATGCATTGGTTTTAACAAAAAATTATGAAAATCTATGTTTACTCTAAGTGGTGGAACATGATATGAAAATTGAATGTTCTTGCTTATGAAGCAAAGAAGTATAACTCAAATAATTTTTTATTGGCCTGAAAGGTGATTCAGATATAGTTAAGCCTATCACATTTTATGCAATGGCTAAACTTAAGAAACTTAGATAACATCAATGTATAGGATATCTTGCTATGTGAGAAAGGATCGTGGTAGGACTAAGATGACTTTTAGTTGACAGTCGTTTTGATCTATATAAAAAGACTTTCCAGATTAAAGTGTTTGAGAGTCACTTAAAATGTCTAGGATTACGAGACATGTCTCATCTTCACTAGGGCAAGTGGGAGAACATGTTGGGTGTAGAGTATGCCCTAGGATACATGTCTCACCGACTTTAGTGCAAGTGAGAGATTGTTGGGATTTATGCCCTAAAGCCTCGTAATTAATTATTAATTATTTGATAATTATTTTATTATTATTATTTGTAATTTATAATATTCATTATATATAAAAATTCAAGGTTATTAGTGTAATCTTGAACAATATGTAGTTGGCATACAAGTAGATCATGTTTAAGAAACAAACCTAAATAGTCTATAGTATATGAATTAGGTTGAGTGCCTTATCGTGATAACACTATTGATACGACCCCATTTGTAGTTGTAGAGACATGTGAGTGTAGGTATCTTATACAATGAGTTTGTATAAGACTGAGCCACGAAATATATAATCTATTTTCATAAATATGTTATTTGAGAAGATTAATATTTCACAAGATGATCATATGTTACTCGATCTTAATCCTGAGTGAGTTATGAACTTCTGCATGTGAGGGCTCGTCCTTTGATTTGTATGAGTGAGAATGATCTTTATAGTCAATTCAATAAGCCTATCATTTTGAGGACTTGACCAAACAAGGAGTTGAGAATATAAGTTTCACAAGATGAAATTCACTTCTTCCCATATAGGGAAAGTAGATGACTAATTCCCTTAAGTGTTGATTTCGGGACTTGAGCAATTAGGCCCCACCCTCTCACTGGCCTGAAAGGGACTTGGTTTATGATTGGATCATAAACAAGTTGTTCATTAGAGAATCAGTGGTACTTAAGTTGTAAGATGTAATTACAGGGGTAAAACGAACTTTTGACTGAATTGTAATTACGAACAACTCGTGAAGGATCGACTTGCATGCAATGATTATATCCGTGGACAAAATTTGTCCTACAGTGATAAGAGTTCAACTTTAGGCCTGGAGTGACCTAGAGTTAATGATGGAAAATTAATTAATTAATGAGTTTAATTAATTATAAATCTGTAGGTTCATAAAGTCCCTTTGCTAGCTCATAGTAACACTAAAAAGATCAATTTAGTTAAAAGAAAATTTTGAAATATTCGAATTAATATTTAAAATATTTGATATATTAAATGTAGAAGAGAAAAATATATTTATTGTATTTGATACATTAAATATTAAAAGAAATAGTTTATGTATTAGATACATTAATATTAAAAACTATACATACATATGAAATTTGAATGATATTCAAATTGGTTAAATGTATATTATAAAAGATTAATTTTATGATATTTGAATGAGATTCAAATGAATATAAAATACATATTTTAATATAATAGATATTAAAATGTCTTTTATCAAATAAAATTAATTCATGAAAAATTGTAACAAATGTCAATTTAAAGTAAAATAATTAAAATAATAGCATTTCTTTTAAAAAAATTGCAAATATGACAATTTATATCACTGATAGTAGTCTATCATCTCAGTTTTTTATAGAATTTTGTCGGTGACTATCAGTGATGGTACATATATCACCGATAGTGGTCTAACAGTCTATTAGTGATAATTACTGATTTTTTTGCCATATTTGCAAAATGTTTTAAATTTTGCTATATTTGTCATTATTTTGGACTTGATTGTTGTTTATGCAACAAACCCTTAATTCATTGTCTTCTAAATAGGATCTTTAGGTTTAGTCAAAATATTGGCCAAACACACTACTCGCTCCCCCTAGAGAATTGTTCTCTCAAACTACCTTTCTTTCAAGAAGCTCCCACAAGCCTTGATCTCGTGTTCGAGTTATAGCGAAGAAGGTCGTGTGGAGATGAAACACAAGAATGTTATTGTTCTTCAAGGGTAATCCTCTTTGTTTAATTTTAAATAAAATCAAAATAGATTCTAACGCTTCCACGGTTTGAAGTGTTCATTCCCTACAATAGGGAGACATATCCTAAACATAACAATTCTTCGGGATTGGCCAAAAAGATAATAAAGGAAGAAGAAAAGATCCACATACCTATAAAGCGCGTGGAGAGCTAGCAACTAAGCGAGGTTTCACAAAGAAGTTTGGTTGTACCAACCATGGACCCCATCGGGCCGTGTAAGGGAAAAGAAGCGCAAAGCTCCGAAAAGATCGTGTTTGGTCAGACGCCTCCAATTTCTCATCAACTACATGAAAAACTAAATGTCAAAATTCACACACTTGAAAGAAAGAGAAAAGAGAAGGGTAATCACTTACCTTGAACTCTAAAGTCAGTCAGTACAACAAAGTCGCCCTCAGACTTCGCTCACCCAAAATATTGTCAAAAAAAAATAATAATAATGTAGGGGTGTGAGGCTCCCTAAAAGGTTTACTTTACTCGTGGCTAGATTATGGTCTTAAAGGTTTTCACAAGACTCCTTTGGGTTCTAATTTGTCCTATATTTGGCGAAGTCTTATTTGAGGACATATTGGTTTTCGGGTGCAAGTGGATTCCTAGGGAACATCTTTTCAAACTTCAAACCAATCACTCTAGTTAGTCCTGATGTTGACTACTTGCGGGTTTTCTTTGATCACCGAAAATAGGAAATGGAATCAATTTTTGTTGAACACGGTTCTTTGTGAGGAAGATGTTAACATATAAAGTCGATTCAATTTGTGAAACAATGAGACCTGACCAATGGATATGGCATTATACAAAAGATGGGGATTTCTCCACGAAGAGTGCATATAAGGTCTTCATATCTAATTTGACGCTAACGACACTTACAAGGGAAGTTAGGGTGGATTCATGGTGGCATGTTTTATGGAGTTTGAAAATCACAACCAAAATCAAAATCTTTATTTGGAAGATGTTTCATAATTTCTTGCCTACAAATAATGATTTAAATATGAAACAGAGAAACAGATCTTGATCTTTCCTTAATGTGCTAATTTGAATATGAAACAAATCTTTCCTTGATGTGCTAATTTGAATATGAAATAGATCATGATCTTTCCTTGATGTGTTGTATGTGGGAAAGATAGAGAAACAGTGGAACATACTTTCTTATTTTGCAAAAGATCAAACATGATTTGGGAGAAACTTCTATCTTATGTGAACACAATTTCGGTGGCTAACATTCCAATTCAGGAGGTCTTTCTGCTGTTAGTGAACGATCTCTTTGTTGTAGACCTGGAGATGTTTTGTGTATGTTATTGGCCAGAAAGAAATTAATTAGCAAATACGAAGCCTATTCAATCAGTTAAGATGAAAGTGGAGTGGATCCTAGACTACCTTAATGAGTTTGTTAATACTCTTTCGAGAGTCATTAATGGTGGGTCTGGTAATGTCGCCACTGATTTGAGAACATAGGCGAGGTAGGTTCCTCCGACGGATAGTTCCTTCAAGCTTAATATTGATGTCTCGTGTGGCCCGTTGTCGAGTAACACGGGTTTGAGGGCTGTGATTCGAGATGGGAGGGGGCAACTGGTGGTAGCGGAGACCACTTTCATTCCAGAAAATGTTGACGTTCTTGCGACTGAGGCAATGGCATTACTTATGGGTCTGAAGTTTGTTGTTCGAAGAGGCATTTCAGAGGCGTGGGTGGAATCAGATTCACAAGTGTTGGTGTAAAGCATTAATGATCGAAGTGGCTTCTTTTCTCTTCAGGGTATTATGTCGGAGGAAATTAGATCGTTATTAATCTCCGGGAATTTCAAAGGTCTCTGTTTTGTTCCTAGATCTAGAAACAAAGTAGCTCATAACTTGGCAGGGTCCTGTCTAATAGTGAGAGTGGAGAATGAGTTGTTCATTCTCCTTTTTCGGTTATCTGGTTTTTTATTTTATAGCTCTCTGAGCATTTTAAGTTCGTAATGAAGTTCCTTCTTTTCAACCAAAAAAAAAAACAAAAAAAAAATCTTAAACTTTCAATTTTGTATTTAATGGTCCTATACTTTAAATTATGTGTCTACCCGACTTATTTGACATTTTTTTTAAATCCAAACTCATGACATTTTTTTTTTTAGTATATATGTAGATTGAATTTCCGACTTTAAAAAAAATGTAGTACATGTAGATTATAGCTAAGTTATGCTTATTTTGGGTTTAAAAGTTTAGAGACCGACAGATTTCAAAGTCATCAATTTATTTAAAAAAAAGTTTCTCAAAACTTTAGGAAATTTAACATATTTGATTTTCGAAGAATTGTTAAGTTAGGGATTTGAGTTGAAAATGACAATTGTTTTAGAAAGAGAAGAAATCCTTGTATTATCCGCCGCTTCCTTCAACAAGACAATGACTAGCTGATCGGCATCATCGCACTTTTCTTCTTTTCAGATTACAGAGGAAAAAAAAATGTCAGAGAACCCAAAATTTCTTGGGATGAAAGAGGAGGATTCCCCCAAATCCCCCTTCGATTGGTTCTCTTTTCTTCCCAAGTTCGACTTCCGATTGCCTCTTCCGATCAACGACGCCAAGAAACCGCCGCCTGCGGTGGTTGATGAAGGTCGAAAAGCCAACGAAGACGCTCAGAAGCCGGAGTTTGTCAGGTTTCCTAAAGCAGAGTTGGCTGTCGTTTCCGTGGAGGCTGAAGCCGCCGATGTCTCCGGCAAGACTTCCAATCCGGTGGTCATCTGGCAGGTTTGTCTTCTCTCTTTCGTTTTTTTTTTTATGGAAACTGGATGAATTAGAACTTCATATTGCACTCGTAGTGTTTGTGGATTTGATTGAACTGGGAATAATTGTTTTGACTGATTTTTGAGTAGTTTAGCTGATTGCTAATTGCCCTGTTTGGTAGTTTGTGGATAGATGTTTATGATGTTTGGAGAAAGGTGTAAGGATTTCTCTCATGCACTGATGCAAATAGAGAACTCTTCAATCTCAGCAGTCATCAGGGTTGAGTTTTACCAAAAATTGCAATACAAAACTCAAGTTTGATAGGTTTTGATGTGTAAAGAATTCCCAATTTCCATAGGGTTTGATAGATAGAAAAGAAAGGAACCTAGATGCCTAATGGAACATGGAAAATTGTTTTCCCCCAATTGTATCTGGATTGCAGTAACCCAACTAACTGTCATCAGTTATCAATACTAGTTCTGTGGTATTCTATCTCTTCAGATTGAAATGTCTTTTCTTTTTATTTCTAATAATTGAAAACTTGAAAGCTAGGCTTAGAAAGTTGTTGAAATTGGAGGGTTGATAAAGTATCTCTAGGGGAGCAAAAGAGAGAGATGAAATTGAAAAGAAGAAGGCTTCTGCTTTATAATCTGGAGGGGTGACCAAACCTGCTATATATTCAAAGAATGCAACCATTTATATTTATGTAGCCCTAAGTTTTTTAATGTTAAAAAAAAAAAAAAACTGGCTTGGTCAGATTCTAAGACGAACCCAGAATCCCATATCTCCTAATTCAAAACTGGCTTGGTTTTTGTTTTTGAAAACATTGGTAGAAAGTAGATAATAAAGGAAAGAAACTCATAGGTAAAAGTAGTGTTTATAACCTTAATTTTCAAAAACAAAAAATCAAAAGGTTATCAAACGGAGCGTTAAAGTTCAAATAGATCAAGGGAGATGAAAGTATGGGAGGACTGGGGTAGGGCCTAAACTGAGGGATTGTAAAGGTATCACTATGAACTATCACGGATTCTTCATAAAGTAGAGAATCCCATTATTGTCACCATCCTACTTTGATATTGAGATTCTTTTACTTGTTTTTATTCTCCTGCCTAGCTAAACATTAATGGAATTTAAGCTTTTATGACTCCTTGCTTATAACATGAATCATTTCATTTGCATTAGGTATATGCTCTTGGAGGGTTTCTAATTTTGAATTGGGCATGGGCAAGATGGAAGGAGAGAAGGCCCAAAAGACGCTCAAATGACGACGATGAGGACGAGGATTCCAGGGATACATAGGTTTCTGTTTGCCATGAATAGCCCTTAATAAATTTTATAGTAAGTTACATTTCTAGTGCTAGAATCAATCTCGAGTTTACATCGATGATTTGTAAGTTCCAGTTAAATCAGTCATTTCCCAACCCCCCTTTGTCAATCTTTGAACATGATCTTAGTATTAAATTAAATCTTTCTCTTTGAGGTTCTCTAACTTATTGGTGCAAAAGCAACAATCTTTAATGTTAATAGGAGGCTTCCTGCTTGCGCTTCTAAACAAATGAGGTGTTGCATGTGTATAAACTCAAGAAAAGCTTAGTTGACCACTAGGGCTCATGTTTAATCTACCAATATATAATATACTTCTCAATTTAAAAATATATAATATACTTGTGAGTGGCTTGTTTGATATTTGTGAGTGTCCAAGTCAGACAAACTCTGATTAATCTCACGAAGCTTCCTCTTGCGATCGGCGTCAACAACGTTGGCCCGGATGCTTTTGCAGCCAAATTGCAGACGGATGCTTTTGCAGCCAAAATCATAGGGCAATGCTCTATTTATAAAGTATTGAAAAATTAGTCATAATTCTAATAAAACTAAACATATCTCAATTAATCAAGAAATCAATTATAATTCTATTTAACCAAGAAATTAACTAAGATATCTAATTAATCACTAATCCTACTACATCTCACATCTCGTAGAGTATTAAATCTTAGGCAGGTGACCGCTATGAATTAAACTCATTCCTCCGGTATCTATAGACCCTTATTGACGGTCGGTATCTATAGACCCTTATTGACGGTTAACAGTTGGGAGGCATGATGTGCATTTTTTTTTTTTGTCATTTCCAAACACCATTTCTGCTGCCTATGCTGTAAATTATAGTCCCCCTTTGGGCAGAAGACCCATCTTGAGCAAAGAAATTAGTAAAAATAAAGCAGGTGTGAGATGAGAAGATGGTATCTATAAAATGTTGTTTACAACATAGTCATTATTGCCCTACATTCATGATACAGAATTTGTAAGAGATGATTCTGCTCATCAGGGAACACAAATGGTCAATGAATTGAAAGCCAGCAATAGTTTATTACTACAGTTAATCACAAAAGTACTTGCTGGTAAAAGAATGATACATCTTGTGTCAAACCTGTACAGAGAGACCAATTTATGCAGGAAATCAAATCAGTTTCTAACAAGCTATCGAGAAAAGTTGTGTATCGACCGCTAACTAAACCCAACTTTACCATGTAGCCCTGTCCAAGTGTGGTGTGGTAGTCTTGATTTACCAGCTAACTCAAAATTCTATGTACACCATCCTGAGACCCTTCCCTAATAACTGGGGTCCGTGATATGTGATATGCGGCTGGTCCCGCATATAACTTAATGGTATATTCTTCGTAAGAGCAAGGAGAAAATGGTCCCGCATATAACTTAATGGTATATTCTTCGTAAGAGCAAGGAGAAAACCGGTTCATACCGTTGTAGAATATAGTCACTCTGGTTTGAAATAACCATCATATATAGATAGTTGATCAAATGCATCGAAATTTGCCTTTAGTCCAATAAATTGGCTACCCAAATGAGCACAACCAGCATCGGGCCACTGGCACCCTCCGTCCCGAGTGCGCAATGGGCAAAGAGCTTCACAGACGTGACTGAGAGAGTTGCTTGGCGCATCATCTTCTGTTACTGTGATTGAAAGAGAGACATCATTCTCTTCACTAACAGGAAGTGAACGATGTGAAGCTCTTCTTGAAGCACTTCTTGAAGAACTTCTTGAAGCAGGATGACTTTTCTGATTGGATTTCATCAGGTCGCCTTCAATGTCAACAGTACAATAACCATTACTAGAGACTTGAACCTTGCAACCTAGAGATTGAATTGCTCTCTTTATGGCTTCACATTCTTTGCTTGCACTTTTTGCTTCATTCCTAGCAGATACACTCGAATGTTTTTCGTTTTGCAACTCTGCTTTTAATGATTCCATGGCAGCCGTCATCTCTTGGGCTTTTCTCTCGGCTATTTCTTGGTCCTATTAGACATTTTATGGTACGCAAGAATCAATCAGGTTGACACTTGTACAACAAAACGTTGTATATAAACGATGTCCATACATAAAATAACATTCAGAAAAACATCAGCTTCACCAACTATGAATGAACCGAATCTTAAACAGTTACCGAAAAGCTACTTCTCTCTTCCTGGTTTTGGCTACTATTCATTCGGGCCAAAACAATTGATTAAAATAGAAGCATATAATGTCAACAATCCAATGATTATAGAACTACTTTAATGAAGTAAGAGAAAGTTGTGCATTGCAACAGGAGAACAGTTCGGAACAGTTTTGAATTCTTTTGGCTAATCCCCACTTCTTGTAATTTCATACCATCAATTGTTACATTGCTCATTAAAAAAAGATTGTTCGAATGTAGGGTTTAAAAACTATTTTAAAAAATGAAATCAGATTTTTATCTCGAAAACTCCAAGATAAATTTAAAAAACAAAGCCGTAGCTGTATTTTGTTGTTTTCCAGGTAACTGTCCCTGCTTTTCGAATTATAGAAGATAATTTTTTAAAGAACCAATTTGAAAAAGAGTTTTTAAAAACAAAGTTTAATAATACACCCAAACAAAGAATTAAATTACTTCAGTGACTTGTATCTAGAGTTCGGGACATTTATTCATTACCCGAGTATGAGAAAAGAATCATACCTTCTGCATTTCAGAGAAATTTATAGCCATTTTTCTGCATCTCGCTTCAAGTTCCCCAGCTTGGGATTCTTTAGGGCAAGCCCAACGGAGATGGAACTGTGGCCAGAGAGTTGGAGCTAGAGCTGCCGCAGGAGGTAAGAGAGGACCTTCATGTCTGGTTGGATCATAGAAGAGGTTATAATGTACATGCGAACTTCCTTCCGAAGCTCGTAAATCAGCTAAATATGCCCATAGACAGCCACAAACTTCAGAAACTGCGCATTGCTGCCGCTCCTTCTCACTGAGACATCAGAAAAATATCATTCACCAAGTCCATCCAACTAGTGGTATATCAGTGTTATCAACTATTTGAGATTTAAGAGGGGAACGTAAACACATTCATCAAATCCAGAAAACTCTTTTCAGGTCAGACATGTAAGGAATGAATACCTAGTTAAAAACAAATGCATTCAGGTCAGAAATGTAAGGAATGAATACCTAGTTAAAAACAAATGCATTCAATAATATTCTTACTTCTAGTTTCTCATTTTTCATAAAGAGTTTAGTTTTGAAATGGTTCTTATCATTTGGTTCATAAATTACACATAAAATATCATGATAATAATAATAATAATAATGACATAAAAAATTGTTTTTATTTTTAAAAAATTAAGTTGAACTTTTGCTTTGTTTATTTTTATTTTAATAATTTAAAATTGTAGAGAATATAAAACAAGAAAGGGTTACCAAAGAGCAAAGACAAGAATTGAGAAACTTCTAAACAGACTTCAACTATCAATTCTACATCTTCCATTTACACCGGAAATAGAATACTGTTCCAAGATAGCCATACATGCATTGTCTTAATAGTTCTAATCGCTGAACGATGATCTTTATCTACAGGCAATAATTAAACAGGAAAACTATAGTGGAACTCATCACAACAAGGGATTGATATAATCGAAGGAAATTACCAATTGCAAAAGAAATTCCCAAAGCGACAGGAAAGCATACAATCCAACAGATCCACCAGGAATGCCTAATAGAAAACGCCAAACAGGTCAGCATGTTAATCATGTTATGCCATTTAAGAGTGAAGAATAATTTCCTCACAAAATAATGAGAAATAAAAACTGTTTAAAGTCAAAAGTCAAGTTGCATCTAGAAGAAGGTTACTTACTGAAGAGAACTCAAAAGCAAAGGGATACATGCGCAGAAGTTGTGAAATACAATCAACCCACTGCAAATAATTTAGTATCTATTAACAGGTAATACAGTTTTGTGCATCCGAGGATAAAAATAAGGACAAACGATCTTTGCACCTAGCAGAAGTCCCGTCACTATATCTACATTGTTAATCATGTGAAGGAGTCCCAAAATAATCACACAATATTTCACACAGATTATATTAAATGAACCACAAACCTGTAAAAATATGGGAGAACAGTTGTTTGATGTTTGTGCATGAGGAGGACTGGAAGCTCGAGTTGTGAATGATCCCGATTGCTGAGGCACAGGTGAAGAAGATAAACTTCCAGTTGAGGACTGCCTAGAGAGTTCGTAAGGCATGTTACCACTTCCCGATATGGTCGGTATGCCAGACCGATCGGAGAAAGGATGACCAAATGCCAGCCAATCCTTTTCAACCAGTGCCTTTGTGAAGGATACACATTAAAATCTGACCAATGACTGAATACAATCTACAGACTACAGCTATGGATAAATAAAGAAGAGTCTATGCAACCAGTGATAATTCTGTAAGGGTTTCACCTTACCAGAATCCAGAACTATGATATATTGTAATGTAAAGATAACCAAACTACAAGATAAACAAGTGATTCGAGGTACTTGCACGCTCCTCTCTTGAGAAACTCTCTCAAGCCCTAGAAACCACTAAACAAATGCCTACCTTGCTCTAATCTCCCTCTCTCTATTTATAACAAAATACTCTAATTAACTCCTTACTAATTACCTTTATGCCCTTACTTAAGGTCATACTACTCTTACTCATAAACCCCTATTAGTACCCTTACAAACTCCAGGGATAGGATCATAGGATAAATTAATTTGCTCATGATATATAAAGAGATATGAAACCTTTTCTGAATAAACTAAATCCACTATAGACTAAAGTACCGAAAGAGGTCTATAATGTCCAACAGAATACCTGAAATCCGGCAAACGTCCGATAATAAGGATCAAGTAGTAAGCTAGCAAGTGAAACTAGTTGTGATGTTCTGTCCCAGCCATCACTATGCAAACAATGACAGAGGGTAGATGACAAGGTAATCTTTTGAATATTTCAAAGAGCAGAAGTTCCAAGCCAAAATAACAACAATATATATGTATAATTTGTTACAGTTAAAAACTAAAAGATAAAAGATCAATTACTTCATACCTGCAATGAACTAGCACCGTTGCTTTTTCTAAAGCAACACGTGCAGCAATCCATGCTGAACCAGCCAAGACACTCTGAACATGGATTAACCAGCCACTATCTCCCAGAGTTGATACAGATGCAGACATGCTACTAAGGTTACCTCCACCCCAAGTCCATCCGCCATGTCTCTGCATATGTATATGGAGAGTGAGTTTCTTTAAGAGCAAAAATGCAAAGTAGGGGAGGGAGACTACTTCTGATTCAATCTTAAAAGTTCCTCCATTATTGGTCACCTTACTTTTTGACATGTTTACACACATCTACACAACTACAAGTTTATTTGAGGGAAAAAGACGAATCTGAAGTTATTTAAAAATTATCATAAATTGGAACGGAGCGAGGGCATGCTCACACTTCTAACGTTTCAGGTTGATCAGTGGAAAAAAATGAATCTACTAACCAAGAATGACGATATTCCATCAGATGATGTTGCACTACGAGTATCCAAGTAGGTAAGGAGGAAAGGAAAGGGAGGCCTTCTATAAAACTAAAATACAAAAGGCCTCGATATATTAGGCCAAAAAATACTAACCAAGAATGATGACATTCCGTCAGATGATTTTGCACCATGAGTATCCAAGTACTCTCTGAGCCGAGTAAGACTATCCCTCATTGCATGTATGTTGTCAATGCCAAAAAAAACTATCTATTGAGGACAACAAAAAGAATATAATATTAGTCAAGCATCCAATAATCAAATTGTAAAGAAAGAACAACTCAAACCTAGGAGGCTCAAACTAACCTCAGATTGCAAATAATTTGATGAAGATTCTGAGCCACCTCCCATAGCTCCATTTGCTAAAGCATTTTTTCTAGGCCTTGCATCAGCTATATAAAGCTTCCTAGAGCGCCATTTACAAAGAAGAAATACATTTATCTCGGAAGTAACAATACGGGAGGGGAAAAAAACTCAATCTAAGTTGGTATGAACAATGGAAAATCATACTCCTCTCAAGTTGATAAATGGTAGCAATAAGAAATAACAAGAAAAATGAGAATTCAACAACACTCTTTTTGTGTTTACAGCAAGGAGAGTAGATAAAATAAAGATAAATAACGGCTTTTCTAATGAGGATTCAATCTAGCAAATTTCAGTCACCATCTCTCAATGTGTTGATTTACAGCACAAATAAGCTATGTTTAAAATCTCATTAATTAACTCAAACAATCTCTACAAATTTCCATGATTTTTATGATTTTTTTTCCAATATTTCCACTGACATTGACATTTCTGTAACATTGGAATTCTCAACTGTTCCATCGACATTAACATTCCAAATTGTCAAAATTCATTGTTTCATTAACATTCCAAATCCTGGTTTTTTTGGGGCCAGGGATAATTTATTAACCAAAAGGAGATAAGTTGCCTCCAAAAGGCTTGGCATAAATTTGCTACAAACCGTAGTTACAAAAATCTTTCGAAAGGACTAAGGAGGCGCCAAGTTGACGAAAAGAGTCTAACTAAATCCCAAAAAAACTTCACAAGACAAATCCTTTCCCTAGAAAATTCTTTTGTTTCTTTCAAACCACACTCTCCAAAAAATTCATGTTAATTGTCTATTATTTTCAAAGGCAGACCTAGGGGGAGGATAATTTTCTACTAGGAGTGTCAAACTGCAATTAGTTTTCACCTTTTTTTTTAATCCAGGTAGCTAACAAGCATAGCAGTGTGATTAACAAGAGAAAGGGTAAAGGAAGAAATTAGATTGACGGATTGTGAGTGAAGAGAATTATCACTATTGACATCGCCCAAAGGTCAGCAGTCAGGTTTCATGTATATGTATTCTCACACAATTTTCTTTCATCTCTAATCTCGGTCAATTCTAACAAATCTCATAATCAACCTTGCTTCAAATCTAGGTTGTAGTGGATATATAGAAGATGCTGTTCTAAGGCCACTTTTTGGGAAAAATGAGACTTCTTTGTCTGAGTAAGATCAGTCTACTTTTTTGGGGCATTTGACATAGAAATTTTCTTGAGATAACTTTTATAAGTGAGCGTATGTTGAAGTTTAGTGCACTGTAATGACATAGAAATTATAGAATCTACTTCTTTTTAGTTGGTTTAGGTTTTCTCCTTTTCTTTTACTCTCATGTAATTCTTTGCCCCATGGGACAGCCCTGGATTTTCTACTTATATATGTCTAGATGAAAGTTGGGGAAAAAAAGTAATGCTGCGGAACCATTTTTCCGTGGGAAATATATAACAGCATCATAGGGAACTAAGCAGCACAAACAGTTCAAAAAGTAATGCTGCAGAAACCTTCTGGCCAAGTGGCTGTGGCGTTTCCCAATTGAATCTAATACCTTGGGGTACAAGATAATTGCAAGTAAATATGGTCCTCATCCTTTTGAGTGGGTTTCAGAAGGGGGTTAAAGGCACTTTCAGGAATCCGTGGAAGGATATTTCCCTTGAGTTCCAGTCTTTTTCTAGTATGGTTCACTTTTCGGTGGGAAATGGGGTGATTTATTTTTGGGAGGATACTTGAGTGGGTGAGCGTCCCCTTTGCTATTTGTTCCCCGTCTTTTCCATCTTTTTGATATGAAAAATCATTTTCTCTTAGTTTTCGTCATGCGTTGTCCAATAGGGAAACAACGGAGGTGATGGCTCTTTTTCGTTGGTTGAGGGTTTCATCTTTTCTCCGGATAGGAGGGATCGTCGGGTGTGGATTCCTAGTCCGAGACCGAGTAAGGAATTCTCGTGTTGTTCGCTCTTTTGGATCCCTCCCCAAGTGGTGAGTTGGTTTTTCGACCCTTTGAAAGGTGAAAGTCCCAAAGAAGGTTCAATTTTTTATTTGGCAGGTTGTTCATTGCAGAGTTAATACCTTGGATAGGTTGGTTAGGAGGTCGGCCTCAAACTTGGATCATATTCTATGGAGTGCGCTTTTGCTCGGGTTGTTTGGGACCTTTTTTTTAGGGGTTTGGTCTACAGTTGGCTAGACCCAGGGATCTGAGTGAGATGATCGAGGAGTTCCTTCTCCATCTGCCTTTTCGGAAGAAAGGAAAGTTTCTTTGGCAAGCAGGGGTGTGTGCTGTTTTATGGGGTTTGTGGGGGGAAAGAAACAATAGGACTTTTAGGAGGGTTGAGTCGGATCATTCTCGTAAGGTTTAATGTTTCTTTATGGGCGTCGGTGACGCGGGTTTTTTGTAATTATTCTCATAACAGTATTTTACTTTACTTTACTGGAGTCCCTTCCTTTAGTGGGGTTTCCTTTCCTTGGCTTATTTTTTTGTATGTCCTTGTATTCTTTCATTGAGAATTCTTTCATTTATTCTCAATGAAAACACGGTACCTTTTCAAAAAAAAAAAACAAAACAACAGTTCAAACCAAAAATTTGAAGGACAAACTCTAAAATAAAAAAATAGTACCTAACCCTGGAAAGAGAATATTGATACACTCACCTACGTGATGAACCTTGAACACCAGCAAGATATGAGCAAAGCGCAGCAACAAGCTTTTCATCAGTATTACTGCAACATGCATAAAATTGCATCAACTTAATGACCTAATGTCCTATCAATCCATACCCTAAGAAGCACTGATACGGACACGGACACGGCGAAACGCTAATTTCAAAAAATGTAGGATACGGATACGTTGGGGATACGATACGTTATATTTTATATATTATTTTTAGATAATATATGTATATATTATCGTAGTAATACTTCAAAATAAATTAATCATACGTAAACATACAAATTGAACATAACAAAACAAAAGGTGCTTCATTAATAGTAAGAAATTCATTATTGTCGGAGAAGCTTGGCGGAGATGGCGGCGGCGGGGATGCTTTGTCGGAGGGAGGTAGAGGGAAGGTGGCCAAACTTAGAAAGAAAGGAAATGGGGAAGGGCGTGCGTGAAATCTGGAGGTGGGGGAGAGAGTCACAGAAATTAGGGTTTTACTTTTTTTTTTGTTATTTTAAAGTTGGGTTAACTTGGGTTGAGCTTTAGTTACAAATTTAAGAAGAAAAAAAGTCCTTCGGCTTTTGGGCTTTAGTTACAAATTTAAGAGAAAAAAGTCTTTGAAGTGTCCGAAAATTGTCCTTGAAGTGTCCGTCATAAAAATAACAATTTAATAATAGGACACTGATTTTTGACGTGCACCAATATTATTCAGAATTCTCTAAAGCTGCAGAAGTCAAACTTCCTAGAACATACAGACAAATGCAAATGTCCAACATTCAACTAAACCTTACACCTCTTCCCCCACCCTAGCCCTACCATGAAAGATTTTAAGCTTCCTCTCACTCCACATTCCCAAAGGATTACCTTGACAGCATTAGACCATATGATATTACCTTCTCATATTCATCATAAGACCAACTAAAGGTTGAGATGATCGTGCAAGAACAGCTCCCGTACCTAAGAGTTTTCATCAAGGTTAGAAATTTTAAGTCTGGCCAAGAATAGTGATTAAGAATCTTAGATTTATATTGTACCAGGATTGCACCATGAAACAACAGGCAAACGACATCTAGCACGAAAGGTAGAAGCCTGCAACATTTCTTCATCACTAGCAGTAGAACCACATAATTAGTTGCATCACTGACTAAAAATAATCATCAATAATGAACTTCTTTAAGGGATTAAATGAACTCCCAAAAAAAATGGAAAAGGAGGCATTTTCTAATTCTAAGAGTTTTAAAAGAAAGAACAACTTGTCTCTACATATCTCAAAGAAACAAAATCGAGTGCCGGAAAATCTTGGGTCAAAAAAAATACCTAAAATGTTTTGGAACAACTAATGCAAATGGATAACTCTGACACAAAGTATAACTGGAATTGATGTTAGTTATTCTCCACAATTCATTGGACAATGTAAATGATCCATCTTCAATCATACTCATTGATGCACGTAGGGAATCCTTTCCAAGAAGCCGAAAATACTCATTTAGCAAGCGAACTTTTGGGTCTGTATTACTGTACTTTGATGGCCCGGACTTGAATGCATATAGATCCCATATTCTTGCAGGTTTCATACACCTCAATAATGCATCATATACTTTACGCCTCTGTAAATTGCAATACCCATACAAGATCTCAGGTTATGACGTTATGTAAAAGCCAATATGCAATATATTGGAACTTTTTTTCCATTTTGGATAAAAATATGCAAAGCAGTTATATATATGCAATTTTTTTTTTTTTTTTTGAACAAGAAACGTATATATATGCAAATAATTACTACTACTACAGCATGATCATAATTTATGATGAATTGTAGGAAGCTTTTAAGGCCATAGATTTTCAAATTTGTGTGATATTCATATTCAAAAAGACAACATGAAAAAATAAAGACTAGGTGTTCCAATAAAGACATAAGCAAAGACAGAAAGAAATCACAACATCTACTTCTAAAGATTTTAGTAATTATGGCATGACACAAATCTTTTCCAGTTGGGGATCTTTTTTTAACCCTTCTGCTGTGGGGATATCTTATCTCTCCCCTCTTCTATAAACTCTCTTTTGATAATGAAAGTTTCAATTCTTATCCCAAAAAAATCACAAAATGGTTCCAGTTATAGAAAAGAGCTATGAAGCTACTCTCCCCAATTATCTCCCAAAACCCCAAAAATAGTATTTTGTTTTTCCTATTACTAGCCATCAAGATATCCTACCACATGGTAAAAACAGATTTGATCCACAAGGTCCTGCTCCTGACTTTCTAGTGGCAGGGCCAGATACAATGAGTGTCACTACCAATAGGTTGAAATCCATATTAACTTTCTACAAGTCAGTGTCAAAAAGATTGTTACGTAAAGTTTAATTGAACATATAAAATTAAGATTTAGTGATAGATAAATTCTTAACAAGTGGATACATCCAAATTAATAAGTAAAAGATTATTTTTTCTTTTTTTAAAATGGAAACATGCCTTTTCATCAATTTAATGATAAGAGTAGAACAAAAATATTATCAACCCTAAGAGTTACCCAAAAATGCACTCCAACTCAGATAAATTAAAAAGAGGAAAAAATAAATTATTCTTCATGAGTAAGATAATTAATGAGAGAATAATCTAATCCGCAACAGATCTCAGTTTATGTAAAAAAATAAGTACACGGTCCTTTTCGTATTGCCAGCTTGTATTCTTTTGTTTGACTCGACAAAAATTATGTATATATATATATATATATATATATATATTTGTGTGTGTATATTTATATATATATATATGTGTGTATATTTATATATATGCGGTAGATTAGTATTCTTCAGTAGCTTTTAAGGCAACTGGGTTGAAAAATAGTATAATAATCATAAGGAAAACGTGACCAAATTTGAACAGTGGTCAGGAGTTCTAGAAAAGCCCACTAAAGAAATAACAAGAACAACAATAACAACAAAGAATTTAAAAAGCTATATTAGCAGAGCCAGAAGCAACTTCCTCTGCAACTGCAGCATACCACATATCTTTTAGAATATCATCAATAATGTTACTTATTCATTGAGGACCCTGTAACCCTATTTCATAATCTCCTGATTCTTTAGCAGGATTTAAACTTTGTTCCTCACATCTCAAAGTGAAAACACTGGCAAACCACCAATTCTCTTTAGTCTTTACATATTCTTGACAGAGATTGAGAAGGACCCACAAGCAGAATGAGAAAAGCTTGAGTAGAGTGTCATCATAGGGAGAGGGGTATAGAAGTGTCATATAGATTTTGTTAATAACTAAATGACAGGGATGGGTTGTAACGAGCCTGAAATTTGCGATGAAGGGCAGAAATCAAACTCATAGGAAGTTGCAGCTTTTCTTTTGGAAAGATCAGAACTATCGATGTGCGGAAACTTAGTAACCTTCCCCACTTAAAAGTTTATTTCTTCCCTAGATTTAATATATGGGTAGTATTTAAATTTAACTGTTCATAATGTAATTTGAGGGCCTACATGAGAAACCTCCCCACTACACTAATGTCTGCAAGATATTACTACTTGGAAATTGAAATAAATTAAACCATGAAGCTTAGATATGGGTTTATAAGCCTGAAACCTAAGATGCTAGAATTTCACAAGAAAGGACTGAAAGTACAAACCTGTTTTGTTCTTGGACGAAAACCAAAGACAATAATTCTCATGTCTTTTCCTGCAATAAAAAAAGGAAGAAGAAGACCTTAATTACTATATTCAGCTACTATGCTACATACGTAGAATAAATAAAATAGATAAATAAATAAAAGAACTAAAACATGAGAAACATATGAAGCCACCATTTCATCTATTTTAACTATTCATCCTAAATTAACCTGATAAATTAGGAATAAATAAACATCAGAAAAGGTCAGCTAATCAACAAAATATGCAATGAGGCAGCATATCCCTTAAATCATGTTACCCACAATGCATGTACAGATCTAGACACCTCCCTGAACACCCATCAAATTGATTTTTAAGAGAACAAAAATGTTTCCTCTATTTTTATAGAACTCAAAGTTTGTTACTTTCCTGATAATATAAATCATTCATGTAAAGAATATGCATCTACAATGGCGATTATATAATAAAGCATACCAATGACCTGAAGAAGTCGTCTAGCTGAAGACTTTTCAGATTGACGAGAGACAGAATTTGTCTTCACAACCTAAAACCTCGCAGTAAAAAGACAAGCATACTATTACTCCCATTTCAAAATCTTCATAAGTGGAAAGTGGAAAATGCAACAACAGATTGCAGTTTGAGTGCAATATGTCAAGTAAAGAGATTATAAGACACGACCCTTAAACACAAGTAAAACTAATGGAAAATAAAAATGGCCTCCTAAGCTTGCAGGTCATAAAAGTTTTGGAAAGCGAGCACAACTACTGGATAAAATGTTGCAAGCAAGAAAACATGTTGAGATTTCAACTGAAGAGCAATTAAAAAAAACAACAATGTATGTTTAAGGTGATAAGCTATCTAATAGCTGATTGACAACCAAATAACAAAATACAGCTTAAACCTTTTTTTTTATAAGAAAAATACAGCTTAAACTAATAAGAGGAATTTGTCTTTTCTTTTGGGGGATTATCTTTCCGAAAAAAGGTTGTCATACTAAAGTTCAGTATAGTCTATAAATAGATAATCAATATAGAAGAGTAAATGGAATCCACCATAATCAGCACTGGACTCGGATTCAAAACATTTTCCCACCAGCTAGCCCAGTGGAAGAGAAACGCGAATAATAAACTATAGTGCTTGCAAGTGATAGTCTGCTTGCTCCACAGGAGAGACTAGCAAATAAAATGCTACAGTGCCAAATAAGGACAATGCGCTTTAGAATGTGTTTTGATTTTAGATTTACGAATTAGGAACTTACTATTTTGTTGAATTTTTCAATTGTCGCTAGTGGTATAGTGCCAAGGGCAATAACATCCATGGTTCCTTCACTCTAGAAAAATAGCAAAAAAAGTTATTCAAATGATCGAGCTGAAGAGATCTTAAAGTAATAATGATATCTTGGCTAAATCACGCTACCTTTTTGATAGGAACATTGATAATATGAAATGTATTACAGAAGATAATCCTATCGGATATCAATTACAAAAAACACCTCCACTGATTAATGAGGGTGGTGAGATCATAATTACAAAAAAGGGGAGAAAGCTTGCTCCAAGAGATTGCTAATAGAGATGTAGATTCAATAAAAGATCGTATGTCTCTAGTAGTATCCCTAAAGATGCGGGAGTTTCTCTCAATCCAAAGATTCCGAAAGAAAGCTCGAACAAAACATAATCAAAGGATCTTCTACTAAAATGAATGAATGAAAGAAGGATGATGAGATACCACAACAAAAACCTAAATATCCTTTTTTAGTCATACCACCATGCAATAAGTGCAAACCTAGTGGTACAATTATCAGGAACTTGTAACCGGTTGCAATCACAAAATATCCTTTCGAGATTTCTGTTTTTGATGGGCAACAAACTTTGTACAAGAAAAAACAATCACTTGCAAAAGGTGGGGATATGAGGCATCACATGAACTGAGGCCAAAGGAGGTCAGAAAAAAAGGCCCACCAATCAGCCTATGTCGATCTGTTTACTTTACCCCCATTTCTCCTCTACCTTCCTATTATAAGCACAAACTAGACTGAATAGAATAGGCTGATTAAAATATGGAACATGCTTATACTTGGAACAGATATTTAACAAGAAGCAGACTCTATTCATTTAAAAGATGTAAGCACTGCACGACAGGCAGCCAAACAGAAACAGGGCATAGAAGCCAAAAGAAGAATATACAAAAAAAAAAAAAAAGTGTAAGTCAGATTTTGATAAAATTTTAATGAAATTTTCCTGAGCAGAAACAGGACATTGAAGTTAGAGATGTTTCCACCATATGATTCATTATAGTAATCATCAATCACCTGCAATCTGGCCCAGCAACCCAATGGTTCAGGTTGCCACTAAATGATAATACTAAACTCATGAGACATAAAATAAAACCATATCCTTGAGAATGAAAAATAATAAAACTATTTGAACAAGAGCTAACAATTTAATGCTTACAGTGGCCTATGAGATAAAAAATACAATAAAGTATTTATTCATTGAAATACTTACTAGAAATAGAAGACGAAAATTGGTTACAAACAAGGTACCCGCCTCATCAGTATTCACAAGAACAACACCATAGCCCTGAACGTAAAACTCAAATGATTAACAGCCCACAAATACAGAAAAACAATATCAAAAAATTATGAACCATCATTCTGCTTCCGGCCAGTTTTTTAGGAGCAAGGCTCAATGTAATTTGTTCAAAACTATACAGCACCGCCAGAAGTCAAACTGATCGCAACCGATGATCTTAATTCTATTGATATGTCTAAAAGTACTCAATCATAAAATCACGTTAAGCGAGTAACTAATGAATCAATCACCTTAAAAACACACACAATCATAGTAACATTTCAAAACTAAAAGACGAATTCAGCACACTATAATCCATAAAACTTTCCTCGCACAAAGAACTAACAATTCGACAGAAATCAAACCCCTCAATCTCGACCCATTACAGAATTCAAAATTCAAAACCAAAAATTGAACATAAACGAACCTCAGCAATCACTTGTTCGGCTTCAAACAAGCAATCCAAGTTCACACGCGAAACCGACCGCGTAACCGGCTGCAACAAAAGCGAAAACCAGTGCGTTTAACAAGCGTAATCCCGGAAAAAGAACATCAAGAAAGAAAGAAAAAGTGAGAAGAAGAAGGAAACCTCAATCTTGGTCCATTCGAGGGCGTCCCAACTGTAAGCACCGTCCATCTTCTCCAAATCCGGGACATCCCTGTGAGACCTGGACCGAGTGGCGCGAGGCTTCGGCGCTGCCATGTGCGGCGAACCAACTGGTGAATCAAGAATCAAGAATCCCAATTGTGCGATACGATGACGGAAATCAAGAAGAAATGGCAAACAAAAAAGCTTCTTCGAATCGCGGTGAATTTTGGATGGAAGCGTTATTCTTATTACGTTGTTTTCTTCTTTAGATTTATTTATTTTGATTTCCAAATCTTTATTTTCTTCATATTAATCAAAATTCTAAGTTAGGTTTCGAATATTAATACTAGGATAACTCAATAAAGTTTATTCCATTGTTACGGTAAACCGCTTAACTTAATGAATAAAGCATCAATTATCATCGTAAAATTTAATTTAAAAAAAAATGTCATGTTATTATTTGATGTTTTTTTTTATAGTCGTTTAAAATAGTATAAATATTTTAACCATTAAATTATTTTCATGTTCGGGTAAAATATCTGAACTAAAAGACTGAGAATTTTTTATTTTATTTTAACATGTGAAAATGAAAAATTTAACTTGGTCGATAGTATATACTTAATTTGTTAAGTTGTGCTCAGATTAGTAGTTAAACTTAATGCTTCGACGTCAATATGAGCATAATTCAACTGACATAATGTATAACTATGAGCAAAAAAAAAAAACTTAATGATTCGACTAAGAGTCTATTTGGATTGACTACTAAAAAAAATATTTTTCAATAATGCATTTTTTAAAAATATTTTTTATAGAAACGTTTACAATTAAAACACTCATATATTTGGTTACATTGTCTCAAAAGTATTTTTCTTCACAAGTTTGTTTGGTTTGCTCCACGCTACAAATGTTTCTTCATACGTCAAATTACTATAAATATTTATTTTTTTAAAATAGTCAATCCACACACACTCAAATCATAAGTTTTTTTTTTTCTTTTAGATGCATTTTTCTTCCTATAATTTTTTATCAATTCATTAAGCATAGTACAATGTAAATTTACTATCAACCAGTTTTAACATTTACCCAATAGTAAGAGATCAAATTGAAAATAGTTAAACACACCAGTAAAAAAAAATTAAACAATAGGTACTAAATTGAAAAAATACACAAATTTTAAAGATCAAAACATATATTTAACCCGTTCAAATTATTTATAGTCTTTTTTTTTTACAATATGCATGGGAGATTCCATGTAAATAATTCATACTCATAGTCAAAACAAAACGTCCCTTTTAAATATAATTTATTTATCCTAATAATTTAATTCTTTCATTTTATTTGATTTTTATTAAGACAAAAAAAAAAAAAAAAAACCACCTTTAAGTTTTTTTGTTATTGTTGTTTTTAAAAACAAAAAATACTGAAAAAAAAAAATCACCATCGTCAATCCTCACCGTGTTGTTCATCTCAATAAATAAATAAGAAGGTTGAGGTATTTATTTAAAATTGAGTTAAAAAAAAATGTTCACTTGATTTTAAGTAAATTAGTAAAAACTAATTTAAATTTGTTTTTTTTTGTCACATAAACTTTTTATAATATTATAATAAATTTGTAATAGTGTCAAGTCAACTTAATTTCCAGTGTTGAAAAAAAAAAAAAAAAAAAAAAAAAAAAAGTCAACTTAACTAATAATATAAAATTAAATTTTTAATTGAACAATGTGAGGTGTATTTAGTTGTTGTTGCACCATAGTAGATTCCAACACATACCTCACAGTCAATGGTTCTTACTTTATAACTAATATATATTCTATAGTAAAATTTTGTATAAACATATTTTTCTTCTATAATCCAAATAATAATTAAATTCAAAGGAGCAAGATATAAAAAATAATAATAAATTCACGATCGGAAGGGTCTTTAAACTATGTTTGGGAGTGTTCGGGTCTATTAGGAATGACTCTTCAAGTGCTCTTTTTAAACACTTAAAAAGTCATTCCTACTAGACCCTTCTTTTGCGAGACTAAGATAAAAGTACTTTTGTTATTACTAAAATCACTTATCTCAAAATAATAATGTTTGAGATCAACTTAAAAAGTGCTTCTAAGAAAATACTCATAAGGTAAAGTGCTTTTAGAAAATACTCTTTTAGCCCGTGTTCAACTAAGAAGCACTTCAAAAGCCTCGCTTAAAAGGTGTGTGAAACCCATTTGTTTCCTGTGGATTTATGAATTATAAACATGAAGATCTAGTGTTTTTGGCACTAATGGAATTCAAAGAGTGTAGAACCAAAACCAAACACCTAACTTGATTTTTTATGAAGTATTTTTCTACAAGTGCTTGTAACAAAAGTACTCAGAACTTGTTCTCGAAGCACCCAGCACACCCATGAATAACTCAACCTCACAAGTCACACAACCAATACAATAACTCATTCAAAGAAGTCATAATATATTCTTGTCTCCCCTAATTGATGGATAATTGTGGTGACTGGTGATGCAATGATGAAGTTCCAAGATCATATATTCCTTCATTGTTCCATCTTAAAGGGTGCTGAATCATTTCACCACTGAGGCCACAAGTGGAAGAAGGCAAGTCAAGACTCAAGATTGAGACTTGTGATAGGCTATTTTCCATGAGTAAATGGCTTGAAAGGACCACTAGCCAAGAAAATGACTCATCCTAAAACATAAGCTTCATGCTAGGCTATAATGGTTGGTTAAATGGAGAGAAATAAGAAGGAAAATGGTTGGTTAAATGGAGAGAAATAAGAAGGAAAAATAACAATATTGAGTAAGTTAAACCACGAGGATCTTCCACAAGAGAATTACCGAAGACGGCAGGTTTGGAATGACTTTCTATGTGTTTAAAAAATGTTGATTAAATTACAATATTGAGTAAGTTAAACCACCACAATCTTCCACAAAAGAGTCACCGAAAGACGGCATGTTTAGAATGACTTTTTATGTGCTTAAAAAGTGTTTATTAAATTATAAATTTGGTCTCTATGGTTTGGAGAAAGTTATAACTTAGTCCCTATGGTTTTAAAAGTTGGAATTTTGACCCTATGGTTTGATAAAACTTCATAAATAGTCTCTACTTTTAGAAGCCACCAAAAAATTGAGTACATGGCAGTTAGCTATCATATGTCAATGAAGTGGAATTTTGTATTTAGCTGATTGTGTGAGTTAACTAGTTGTCTAGTTGACCGAATAAAACAAGCGGTCTATTTCTAAAGAAGCTGCATTAAATTGTCAATTTCTAACCCATTTTTAATCCAATCAACTACTTAACTCACACAATCGGATAAAAATAAAAGACCACCTCATTCACACATGGATAGCTAAGCTTCTTAAGGTATGGACTATTTATGAGGTTTTATCAATCTATAGGGATTCTAACTTTTAAAATTATAAGGACTAAATTCTAACTTTCTCCAAACCATAGAGACCAAATTTATAATTTAACCAAAAGTATTTTTAGGTGAGAAAAAAATGTTTTTAAGCACTTAGAAAGATTCCAAACCGAAGTTGGATGTGGATAAGGAGGAGAATTAAAGAGAGCACCAATAAATTGAAATATACCTAGAAGTCAATGTCAATCAAACACGACAATGAAATCCATGAGGAATGGCCACTGCAAGAATCAAAGTTCCTGATAAATACCAAGGTAAGCTGGAACTATTTAAGACCAAATCGTAAAATTTACAGGCATATATTGAACAAGAAATGGAAAAGATAATAGCAATTTGTGACAAACTCTATTTTAGATGCAGCAAGCTCGGTCTCGAGCGATTTTCTGTATGTAATGGCAAGCCTATATATAGTAGATATTTTACATATCTGGAGGATGTATTACTGATACATATACAACTTTCAAGAACTTTCAAGTAATGACAACTTAATAGTGGCAAACCATACTTTTACGAGGATGGGAGTAGAGCCAATTTGGACAAGCTGAATAACTCTATAAAAGTAAAAGAATGTTAAAAAACTCAAACCTAACCCGTCAATAATGACTTCTGGTATTGGAATGTTGATAATGCAACCGAGTAGCGACGGCGCTCTATCTCTCTCTCTCTCGTGCCGCTTCCAATTGGTTGATATCGGTCTTGTAGAGCTGAGGAGGCTTCCTGTCGTTGGACGACTGTGCTGCAATTCAGTTGGAAATACCAATAGAATAGAAAAGAATGTTACCCAACGATATCCAAATATTCATCATGTATTCTACTGCTGGCACACTCATTGAGAGCTTTTGCATTGAGTTCCCTACCAAACCTCCATAGGTAATTCAGACCAACGAGAAGTTCGGCAATGATTGCTTCGGTCTTTTCTTGACTTGCGAAGAAAAGAGTTTGTACAAGAAGCATATTAGTCCTGGAAACACAATTCTGCTGTTCAAAACTACGTTCAGATTGCCATCTAACCATGTTATGAGCCAGTGGAGCAAGCCATTCTAATATCCCAGTCATTGCCTCATTCCACTCTCCTGCAAGACTTGTGTCATAAGCAGATGAAGCCAAGCTCTTGGCATATGGCTTTAGGGCTGCCCTAAGGCTAGCTCTAACTTTAGCTGGCAGCATATTGTAGAGGTCCTCTCTAGCATCCAGACCAATCAAATGAGGAGATGCAGCAAGCTTCTCAATTACAATGATGACATTTGCATAGTGCAGTGCCAAAGCAGCACCACCTAGCGTATCAGGTGGGGCGTCCAACAATCGCCCCTTGGTACCGAGCAACTGTTTGCAAGGATTAATGATCTTTCCAGTATCTTTGGCTCCATTGATAAGCTGTGAATGATGCCCATTTGAACTAATGTGACAATTCGCAACCGTCGAACTTGGGCCAGATATCATGCATCCTTTAAATGGTCCAACTTGAGTTAGTCTGTTTGGCTTCTGATGAGATTTCTTCACATTAAATAGTGAAGAGTAGCCACCGACAAGCCAATTCTTCTGATTGGTTTTATTGTCTATTCCAGAAATTGGACCTGATCTTATTGTTGAACTTGTGAGAGGACCTGAATAAGAGTTGAAGTTTCTACTGGTTCCAGAAACAGGACCTGATTTTGTAATAGAGCCACCAAGAGGACCTGAATAAAAATTATTGGGTTTAGCTGTTTTTGAAATTGGCCCTGATTTAGTTGTAAACCTCTTCAGGGGACCCGAAGCAAATTTAGTAAGACCATTCTCGGAGGGATGGACCATGGATTGCATTAATGAAGACACTGATTGACTACGTGCTATATAGTCAGAATTCATATCTCGTGAATCATTTGTTTCATCATTATCCATGCTCGGCTCAATTCCAAATACATGTTTGATCCTACTGAATATTGTGAATAGGGATCTAGCTAGAAGAAGAATTGTGTAATCATAGGTCCTTTTCCAAAGTGACATCTCTCGCAAATTTTTCACCTCCTGCTGTTTCCATGCAACCTTCTTTTGAAACTCGACTAGGGTTATGACATCCGAGTCTTCGTTAATCTTCATCCTCCGAAATGTTTGCTCAAGATCTGCAAGCATCTCCATCTCCTGATACAAATTTGCATTGACTGAAATAAAGGTCTCCATCTTCTTTACTTTTTTCTCCATCTTCTTCCATGAGTATATCCAACCATAGGGATCAGCACCAATTTGAATTAAATCATCAAAAACATGTTCGAAACTTCTTAAACTAGGATCACTGCATTTCTTTCCAAGCCTGGCAACAGCTTTACCCACATGAGCTAAACTCTCTGTCATCTCTGCACAAATTAAACGTACAATATACTCGTCATCGTCTGACACGAGCTTCTTTATGCCCAATGAATTGGTTATCTCTTCCCTCAACCTCCTAACTTGCTTATCGCTCAAAGACTGCCATAGATGAACCAACTTGGACATCAAGCTAGCAATTTCAAATGCTAATACTCCAATAACAACCTTCTGCGTGGTGGAATCACGCTTCCTTGGAGGCTTCCACAAACTGCGAAACCAAGATTCGGAAACCATCTCTCCCCAATTTCAAAATTAAGATACTTAAGATGCTCACAGTCACAACCACATCCCTTAATCTGTACCAAAAAAGAAAACCATAAACTTCAATTAACTTAATATAAGTTTAGAGTACAAAAACTTCAGTAGTAGAACAAGGGAAACATTCATAAAACTTAAGGCGAAGGACGATGTCTGTTAGATCAATACACTAAAACTACAAAGTACAAACAATACCAATTATGCTCCAAGTCATAAGCAAGCACAAAAATTGCAAGATCGAGAGATGAAATGACAAATCAAATTAAGCTTAGCTTCCATGTCTTAAACAGAATCATTCCCTCCACTAACTCAGCCGATCAAATCAAAATTCCCCAATCTTTCCTACCCTTTTCAGCTTCATCAAAAGAACAAAAAAAAACCCATAAAATTCAAATTCCGATTGGATCTTTACCAGATTCCCAAAGCCACCAAACAGAAATCCACACTTCCACAAGAGTAACAACAACAAAAAAAGGGACGGATTGACGATCTCCAAATCGAAAAAATCAGGATCCAAACACCCAATACAATCAGCAAGACAACAAAAACTCTCAAATCGACGAACCTTGAGTGTTGGGAAAGGGAGATTTGCCAAGTAAAACATGAATCACAACTCAGCTCCCGAAGTTGGAAGCAGATTCGGAAAGTTGATGAATATCCTTAAATAGAGAGTGTGTTGAAGAGGAAAAAAGACGGAAAAAAACAAAGAACTAACCGGTCACATGCAGACGAAAAAACCCAACCAGAAGTCTTCCCAGCGGTGACGAAGAATGAGAGTTCAGAGAGAGATGGAAGAAGAAGACGACGAAGAAGAAGAGAAGGAAGTAGCGATGAAGCTGCAGTGAGGACTTGGACCACATGGAAGAACTGAACGGGAAAATATATAAAAAATATAAAAAAAAAAAAAATGAGCCAAAACGAGTGGAATTAAAGGGTCGCTGTTTAATTTAATTTTTCTTTTTCAACTTTTTTTTTTTTTTTTTTTTTTTTACACTCCCTCATTTTCTGCCACTCCTACTTCCCACTCCTCTTTAGTTTTTATTATTTTTAACTGTCCCATTTATATTTTTATTCCTTTTAGTTTATGTAGAAATTCAATAGAGACTATCAACCAATAATTCGGGAGTCGAATACCTGCAAAATAGAGTTGATAACAATATCTACTTCTTCGACACTTAAGTTAATTTGAATGATTTTGAGAAATGTGAAAGAATTGAGATTGTGAGTTTAGTTAGACTTTGCACAGATAGGAGAGTATAATAGTATAAAAAAGCGGTTGTGCTCAACCATGAGCCCAGATACGATTTCTTTCGGCTTAAGAAGGCAGCGGTGAGAATGTAGAGATGGTGGCTCTTGGATTAATTTAAACAAATAAAAAAAAAAGGTTGTCACAACTCGAAGACTTTCGAGAACAAATATTGGACCGGAAAAAAAGGGGATAAAGTCAAGTCTAAGCGCATATGGCACGACGTGGATCCAAGGTCATTCTAGCAACATTTTCGGTGACTTTCTCACAAGGAATGGGCTTACGCCTTTGCTCAAAGAAAATTGTCCACGCGTTGGAAACCAGGAAGTATACTTGACGCTCGGGATAACCAGGGAGCAACAAGGACATCAAGGGGCTTTCGGCAAACACCAGACCAGGGGCTGGCTGATATGCTACGCTATTGGACTATTGATCTCTCATTCATTCAAACAAGAGGAGTTCAGTCGAATTAATGTTGAGTCTTTCCTTACTTTAGGGCTTCTTGCCTTTTGGGAATTAACACCTCAATTCATTTTAGAGGTGGATCCAACCGCTATCTTAAATCCAAGTAAAATTAATTGATAGAGTTTTTGAAGCTTCCTTTTGGGCCAACGGAGCCTTGAGAATGTCGAAAGTGGTTGGTTCCTCCCCTCTTCCACAATTAGGTGAAGACCGAAATGACAAGATGAGGTGCTCCGGGCACCCCCATTTAGAAAGAAGGGTCGAAGGTTTTCACAACTCAACTCTTCTCCAGGTGACTGGATCGCCCCGGCGGGGTTGCTCTAACTCAGAGGGCCCTGAAAGAGAGACTTTAACTTTACTTAGAGAGGGGCTGCGGTACCACGCTCTTCCGTGCTCGTAGCCTGATGCAAATATACCGAAAAAAGAAGATATATCAAGTTGATCTAAAATTTCTCGAAAGCTCATACCTAACTAAACAAAGCAACGACTGATTTGATTCGGTATGGTCGATAAGACCAGGCTCATATTGGACTTGTTGGCTCGACCTGTCTAGTTGGTTAAGGGCTGACTTACATACTTGACTCTCTTAGGCTAATCTGGTAATATTAATATAGTCTAGGTCAATTTTTTCCCATAACATAAGGTTGAAAAATACTTTCTTATTAACTGAATATCGGCAAATTATTGTTGCACACCATTGATTTTTTATACTCGTTTACCTTTATGAAAAATTGAAAAAAGTATTTTGTCTCTCTAATTTGTGGTGGATACCAAAAAAATTACAATTAAAGTTGATAGGTAATTCGGTTCATTTTTTTGCTCTTTCATTTGTTGAACTAAGCAAATAATAATATTGGTTATTTTTTCAATTTGATCTTTATTTATCTTTTTTAACTTAATCATTTATGTTTTAAAGTTTTTAATTATAATTTATTTTCATTAATAAAGATTAACCTTGGTTGATGATAAGTTTACATAGCATAAATATTTAATGAGTTGGCAGACATGTAGATAATAAATTTGACAGTCATTTAAAAAAAATGAAAAAAAAAAATCTAAATTTAAGTTTTTAAGAAATTAGTTTATTCCTTTAAAAATAAAAAAAATTAGTTTATTTACTAAGTAACATTTATTTATTTATTAGCGAGGGTTGAATCCTCCACCCCTAATGCAAGGTTGTCAACAAAAACATACAAATTTCAAAGCATAAACACAATTATTAAAATACAAAATCATTAATTTTTTTCATATTTTCAATCATGTATAATAAAAAAAATATGTTATCATATATTAAATAATTTACGCACCTTTTGTCTTCTACTCTATTTATAATATTATAAAAATGAATAGAAATTATAAAAAAGGTATCACAACAAATATAGTATGTCACATTCGTAGTGACAATTTTCAACTTTTTTTTTTTAATAAAAAAATAAAATAAAAACAAGTAACAACATTTATTGTCACATTTGAACCAAAAAAAAAAAAAACATTACTTGTCTTATTTAAAAAAAAAAGCATACAATATTATATTTTAATAAAAACAAATACTTATTGCAAAAAAATAAAATAAAATAAAAAATACTTATAATTATTATTATTATTTTTTATTTTTTATGAGGAGAGGATATGAATCCGTAGCCTTTTAATCAGTAGTCATACATTAGTTAAATTATGTTAATGTTGACATAAAAATATATTATTATATGGCTTCACTGTTTCAAAGAAGATTGTTTATTACAATAATATGAGGTTGATTATAAGCCTTTTTTTAGTTTAACTAATTAAAGTATATGTCCTCATATATATATATATGTTTTTTTCTTCCAAGACTTAACACTATATGCACGAATTCTCAAATAATCTCGGTCGGATCCATAATCATCCATCATGAGTGTGGATGCTGTCCTTACGACATTCAAACCATTTAATATTTTTGTTCTTCATTTTTGTAGTTAAAAAAAAAAAAAACATCCATTGTTCTACATATTTGTAGCATCATCCTTTAGAAACATTTAAACTATTTAGAAGAATGTAACTAAATTTGTATGTGGGATTTTGTTTGTATTCTCAATATTTTATTTATCTTTAATATTTATTGTTCATTTTATAAATATTTTATTTATATTTTCTTAAAAGTTGGGAATGACAACAACAACCCTGGTTTTGTTTTAAAAGATCGTATAAACTAGTTGAAATGTTTCTAAAGATCGAGAAACGATGAACAAAAAACAAATTACGATCATATGTCTAAAAGATTGGAAACTAAAATTTAAAAATAAAAAACAAGAACTTGAGTCGAGTGTTTGGCAGCATTCCTGTTTCTTGTTTATATTTTTTTGAGAAACAAAAGTGTTTAGTACGTTTTTTTGTTTACCTACTATTATTATTATTATTATTATTATTATTTTGCAAAAACATTTAATTAATGCGAGGATTACCATAAGGGCACAATCTTATATAATCTTATATCAATTGAGTTATGTTTGGTTTAACAGTTTTTTCATTTTTCTCATATACTAAATCAAGTTTCGATAAAATAATTATTTTAGATATTTTATCAATCCATCACTTAAAAGTAAAAATGAAAATATTGATATCGGTATTTCAATTTTATGAATATATCCATGGATATTTTTGTAAATCAAATTGTTTAAAAAATATATTTAAATTGATAATTAAGTTTCCTCTACTTTCAAACTACGTTATTAGTATTTTTTTTTTTTTTATGTTTTATCGGTATTTATAAAAAATATCGAAAATATCCATTAACCTTTAATATTTAGAACTATCTGATTTACGGATGTATGGACGAATATATCGATATATCAACGAATATTTTCGTCCTTACCTAAAAGACTAAAGTAAATATTTTATAATTTTAAGAACCGTAATAAAATAATATTAAAAATTTACGCAGAAGAATGAAATTTAACCTTTTCCATAAATTAAAATGGGACAGCCTACTTTACATAATAGAAATTAGAAAAAAGATAATTTTATAAAATTGGAAGCAGAAATGGAAATTTGAGTCAATGGGGACACTTGAAACGTGTGTCAATGAGTCAAGTGATAATTTCATAAAAAGATATTTCAACACGTAAAAAGACACAATGCAAAATATTTGACCCATTATTAACATTGTTGGAACACTTGTTACACACGTATTCATATTAAATATAATCTAATCTTTAGAGTCTACTCGACAATGACCACAATGTTTTTTTTGGATCGACTATAAATATAGTAAAAATGCAAAAAAAAATTAATAAAGACTCGAAAAAATAATTATAAAATTTAAATTTTTGATTTTTTGATTTTTTTTTAATACAACAAATATGAGATATGAAGATTTTAACTAATGACGTTCAAACAATAAAAATAGATGTCAATTACTATTTACATGTACACTAGTTTAACAAAAGAGGGAACAGGATTACTTTTAATCTACACATAAATTAACAACCAAAGGGATGTTAATGAATAATTGTTATAATTCGTTTTAATGCTAATATATATGAGTTATTAATTATGTAAATTATATGTTTTTTTTTAAGTTAAACCACATGGAATATGGAATGATGGATAATTTAAATATTTACTTTTTGATGAGTGATGTATATCTTAATTAGTTGGGTTATGTTTTGATTATTAAATTAATGGTTATTGTAATTATGTTAAAAGTACAGTCCGATGGTTTTTATTTGTTATTTTTGTTACGAATCACTTCAACATGAAGTGGCGTTGGACGTCACGAGAGCCTCGAGCCCCGAGCTCAGCATCAAAGCGCCAAAAAGGTAGGTGGCCGACCCTTCGGGCACCCACGATCTCGGGCCACTCCCATACCGTCAGCGTCCTCACGTTAGGCAGACAAGTGAGCCGATGAGACATTCATGCCTTGTCTAACAAGATAGAGGTACAACAGTGTCCTCCAATCCGCCTAGGATCGGGTGATCAAAGATCCTCATCATGAAGATAGGTACGGATAGATATTGAGTCACGCCTCACCGTCAGAAGTCCCGAATTTTTATGATAAGGGAAAGATGGGTCGACCCGACCTACCTACAAACTCTCGACTATAAGACATGCCCATAGGGGTATGTCCGAGGTACGTAACAGAGGCGTAACTCTACGCAATTCTCTACACACTACCACTCCTAATTAGAGATGTCCATGGGGCAGGGCGGGGCCGGGTAATGCCTTCCCCGCCCCCGTCCCCGTCCCCCATTTCATTACCCGTCCCCGCGAAATTCCCCGTTTAATTTCGCGAGGACGGGGTGGGTATTCCCCGCGGGGAATTCGCGGGTAACGGGTATTCCCCGTGGGTAATTTTCCCCGCGAATAATTTAGTTTTTTAATTTATTCTTATCCATTTTTTTAAGTTTTGCTAGTTGATTAATATTATATATATTTAATTTCATAAACTTTATTGGTAAGATTTGTATTTTTTTGAAACTTTATTGGTAAAATGTGTATTTTTTTAGATAAAAAAAAAGAAGTGTATTGTTAATTTTTTGATGAATAATGTATATATGTATATATATAAAAAGTATACGGGGCGGGGCGGGTAAACGGGGCAAAAAAAATCCCCGCTCCCTGCCCCATTCCCCGTGTAATCGGGGACTCCCCGTCCTATTCGGGGCGGGGCGGGGCAAATGGACATCTCTACTCCTAATCCTCATGATAAGGGAAAGACGGGTCGACTCGAACGACTCGCAAACTCTCGACTATAAGACATGCCTATAGGAGTATGTCCGAGGTACGTAACAGAGACGTAACTCTACGGAATTCTCTACACACTACCACTTCTACTTCTGCTCGGATCTCTCTGACTTAAGTATCAGAGCTCTGTGGGCATAGCTCCACACCGGTGCAAGTTTACCATTTGCCTTCCTTGTGCAGGTACCGACTGACCACGACGATCATGGTCCGGCGACGGAGCACGGCGGAAAGGCAAAGTCCAAAATCTTGCGCCAACAATTTTAATTAATTTTATATTTGTAATATATATTAAAAAATAAAAATCAAATTTGGCTAAATTTCAATAGGAGAATTTTAAAAGCATAAATAATTATCAATAAACCGACTTAATTTATCAAAATCAATACTAGAAACAAAATTGTTGTCCAATGAGATATTGATTTTTTTAATAAAATTCGATTAATTTCTCTTGTGGTAATTAACCATTTGGCATTATAAATGATCATTTACACACCAATTATATAATTGTAATAAATTCTTATCATACAAGATTTTTAAAACCATTTTACATTTAATCAAGCAAAACAAACGAGTACATAAAATGACGTAATAAAATCAAATTCAATTCTTAAATAATACAAATATTTCCTAATTATAATACTAATTAAAAAGGAAAAAAAAAAAAAACATTTTGATGGATTTAACTTTGAGTGGCATGATTAGAAATGAAGTAGGTCCTTTCAAATTTTAGTTGGCATTCATTACCCACTATGTATCCTCCATTTCTATTAACTTTTTTTTTTTTTTTTTTTTTATCTCTCTTACAATTTAATTATATCTTTACAAGCAAATGACTCTAAAAAATATTAAATATAATAAAAAGAAAGCCTTTTGAATTTCTCTAACATAATTAGGATGACTTTAGCTCTGGTGTGATGACCCATTTTCCCACTAATTTTGGAGTGTGATTGTAAAAAAGAATTAACATTTTCTTTAATTTGCATTTGCAGCCTTTAACTTAGCTTGCGAAAGCGAGCATTTGGTCATCGGATTGAATTCTACACCCCGAATGTATTAAAAAAAAAAAAAAAAATGATATATTTAACTTAAAAAAAAAAAAAAATTATCCGATTTAATGATTAAGAAGTTACAAGTTTAATTACCTCATCTCCGTAGTGTTAAAAAGAAAATGTCAATATAGATAATAATAATAATAAAAAAAAAACTCGATGAATTAACATAAATGAAGGGTTAAAATGATATTTTGGTTTTTATACTTTGAAAATTATTCTATTTTAGTTCATATATCTTTAATATTTTAAATTTAGTCCATGTAATTTTTAAATTCAAATTGAGAGAGATAAAGGTTGATTTTTTAAGAATTTTTTTGGTAACTAAATTTTGTAGAGTCAGATGATCTGTTCCGTGAGATTAATCTAGGTGTGCGTAAACTGACTTGGATATTCGTAGATTCAACAAAACAAATATATATATATATATATATATATATGTATTTTGAAAATTGAAAATTTTGTAACCTATCAAACAAAAAATAAAAAATGTAAGTATCTAATACACTTTTTAAAAGTTCCGTGACCAAATAAATTCATTAGACACATTTTTTTAGTTTATGAATTAAATAGACACAAAGTTAAAAATTGACTAAATTTTTAATTTAACAATATATATATATAAGAAAAATTGTAACAGTAAATTAAGAATAAAATAATTAAAAAAATAGTAATTTTTTTAATTTTGTTTTTTTTTTTTTAATTTTTTTTTTTTTTTTTTTGCATATATGACAATTTCTATCACGGATAGTATGGTCTATCGCTGATAGAAGTTTATCGCTGATAGTAGTCTTTTTTATAGAATTTTGTCAAGTGATAATAGTTTATCAGTTATAGAGTAATAGTCCTAAAGTCTATTACTAATAGTCATAAAGTCTATTGATAGCCACTAATTTTTTGCCATATTTTTTCTTTTATATGTAAAAATTTAAATTGCAATATTGTATAAATTAATATTGATAAATAGAATAGACTAACCTTTAAATTTTGGCCTCCAAGAAAAATGAAAGCTACACCATATGCCTATCTCATTTATATATATGACAAGTTTAGGTGAATGACATGAGCATAATTCAGCTAATATAGAAATGAGAGCTTGAACCTGAGACCTCTTACTCATAATTCATACATTATGTCTGTTGAGCTATATTCATGTTGTTAAAGAACGTCATCGTAGTTTAAGATTCAAATCCCTTACTTCAAATATTGTTAAAAGAAAAAAAAAAAAGGGGGGGAAAAAAATCATAAGTTGAAGGATACCAACATTAACCTTTGCTAGGCCCTATCTCATTTATATATATATATATATATATATATATATATATATATCAAACAAGTCCATTAAAATTAAATTCCAAACACACACCCACAAGAAAAAACACATTAATTGATTCTTCAACACCAACCAATTATATATATCAGCCACTGTCCTTTGAGAGAGAGATTGACAATGAATGATAACCATAACAAATGCTTCATCTAAGCTACTTTTTTTTAACAATCCCAAAATTGATGACAGTTTGAATCAGTCAAATATTCAAACAAACCCTTTACTTTTTACATTTTCTTCCTAATGTGTCTCATTTTAAAGAAAATATTTGATTTTATTGCCATTATATGATTGTCACTTCTAAAATATTGTTAACATTGTTAAATATTTTTCATTTTTTTTCTTCTAATACAAACATATTGAATACTTTGTGAATTTACGTTACGAAATCAAAATATGAAAAATTATTAACGGCACAAGATATATGTTATAAGTCAAAGGCAAGATCAGAGAGCCGCGTGAGTTAGATCGAGTGGGAGCCGCCGCCTCAGAGATGTTAGAAGTTGAACACTGATGCCTCTTGGAGGGAGGATAGAAACAGGGGCGCCATCAGCGGGGTGATTCTTGACTTTCAGGGATCACCCATCTGTGCTGGCTACAAAATCTTCCATCGAAAATGGTCTATTAAGGCCTTTGAAGGCGAGACTATTTTCGTCGGTTTGAGATCGGTCAGCCGCTGCGAGCTGTCTGAGTTCTGTCATTTGTACGTTGAGTCGGACTCGACAGAGGTTATTGGAGCATTGAAGTGCCCGGGGCTTGACCTTACGAAGACCAAGAATATCCTAGAGGGTATTTTAGTCCAAGCTTCTAAAGTTGGTAGCGTGTCTTTTGACTTTCGTAGTAGATATTGTAATATTATTGCGCACTGTTTAGCGCGTGTTGCGCTTGAAAATTCTTTTGTTATGACTTGCTCTTCTTCTTCTGTTGAAGAAGACAGAGTTTTCTTTTGGTGTTCAGAGTTTTCGAACTGGGTTGCCTCTGCTCTCTATGAAGCTGGTTGTTGTCAGGGTGTTGTTTTTTAATGAAGCACGTGTTTAAAAAATAAAAAATAATAAAAAGTAATCAAAGAAAGGGGATAATTGCCATGGTCCCCGTTTATCCAAGATTAAATAATAAAGTTTCAAAGGTTTTATTCAATTTGCCCCCTAAATTTTGATATAAAAAAAGTTACATAAAGTAAAACTTTGCTCCTCAAGAAAGTTTTTGGCTTAGTACTAGTTTGACTCTGAACTCCATGCCTAATATTTATAGTGTAATATTCTAAAAGGGAAATTAAAAAGAGAAGTTGTAAAGATATCCTCAATACATGCATAAGAAAACCACCTTTTAAAAAGTCAAAAAGTCCCACTTTTTTATTTTCATCATTTTCCTATTTAATTTTTTCATTTTCTGCTTCTCCAAAATTTATTTGGAATATAATAAATCCAAACATAACTTAACGAATAAGAGACAAGTTAATTATTGAACTAAAAATAAAATAAATTTCTAGAGCTTTTTACTTAGCGTGTTGTGTGAACATACTCCCTCGAGGTAATGGTTACAATTTACGAATGATCTCATTTTAATTACATGATATATGTTTGAAAACGATAAAATAATTTCAGTTAATCTTTGAATAAATGTAAAATTTTGACTTAATGTGACTTGAGGGTCGAAAGTTAAGACATTATTCGATGACAATTTTATTTTACTCTCGACTTTTAAAAAATAGTTTATAAAATATACTTACAGTTACAGTTATATTTAGGCAATCTTACTAAACAACTAAAGGACACAACCAAAAAGAAAAAAAAAAGGTGAGGGCAGTTTCTTTATACAAATTAAAAAAACAAAGAACTAGAAGAACAAAATTATTAGACCTTAAAACTTTGTACTTTCTCACATTAAAATTTCAATCAAATTTTTTTTTTTTTTTTTATATATATATATATATAAAAAAAAAAAAACTAAAATTTTTAAAACTTAGTCCAGTTTTTTTTTAAAAAAAAAATTAAGAAACCAGATTACAAAACAAAGTAACTATACCTAGACCAAACTTTTTCAAGGCCTTAAATCAGTTTACAGAATGTAAAAAAAAATAAAAAAATCCAAGTCTCGAGCAAAAATTCATATACTATGGTTTAAAGAAACACGCACACAAAGAGAGAGAAAAATAATGTAGTAGCATCGAGTGATTGTCTCGTGAAATTAGTCAAATTAGTCGAGGTGCGCGCTAGCTAAACCCAAAGACTGATGGATATCAAAATAGACAAATATGATTCCCAAAACTTGTTCAAAAATCACCTGGCTACGTCCGAGAGTTAAACCCCATGTTTGGAGTTTTTATCAATTGCATTAATCCTTCTTATGAATACATTGATCACAGAGGATGCAATGTTTTGCACTAGTATAATTCCACAAGAGCTCCATTTTAGTGAGAATATAAAGCTTCTAAAACAAATCACATAGAGTTACATTGTTCTTAATATTCCAGAAAGCTAACCTAAAACTTAATCATTTATATATTGGTATGAAGACTGGCCAACATTTAGGAACATAAAAACAAATCATTTCCTGTGGTTTCCTATTTTAGCCCCATATACTATTACTCGACTTAGTAAAGCAATATAAACGACATTTCGAATCTTAAAATTATAAGAAAAGTATAGTAAAGTCATCATACTTGAGGTTAACTGCAACCAGCTGCTGAACCTGCCTTTGACAGGTAAGTTTAGCCCTCTAAACAAACATTCATGCCAACCGCTAATTATTAGTAAGTTGAACTTGAATCTCTGCATTCACAATAGTAGAAATAGGGCTCAATATCTCATTAGTTCCCATGAGGTGGAAAGGTAGTAATATATAATCTTTGTGTATGAAAGAATGAATATAAATGAGATGGGTTGAATCTTCATAAGCCATGTTCATCAGCAATGTTAATAATTGACACGAGTGAACGCATCAAAAGTGAAAATGCAGTATTTTTTCTTTTTACATGTCTGCAAGTGTGTGAGCCCATTTGCATGCACCTCAACTATATTCTAACGAGACAATTGTCTCTCACCCTACTACATCTGGTTGCCAAGAAAACTCATAGAATATTAAATTTTAAGTAGGTGTCATCATGGCTTGAACTCGGCAACAATGGCTTGAACTCAAATGAAAATGCAGTAAAAGAGGAAGTAGCTTATGACTAGAGATAGTGCAACCAACTCAACTCAATGGCAGGGGAAAAGAACCTTTTCAATCAGAATAATACAACAGTATAACAGAAAACGCTTATTGAAAAACAAATAAAGCCTTTACTCTTCTTTGTTCATACACGTAAACTGGCATGAATGCACATGTCCAAGGAACTTACAATTAGCATCAGCTTTTCCAGTGTCTATAATTAATTCCGGTTGATATTAAAGAGAGAATCTCGTAGAAGTATAACAACCAAACGATGATAATTGATCCCCAGTGACAAAAGCCTCTACCATCAACCTGCATATGATGCACAATTAAACCAGCCAGCGTAAACAAAACCAACCAAAAGGACACGGAATATCAAATATGACCACAATACTTCAGTTACTACAGCATCTACATGTTTTGTACTTGTGGTTGAAGTGGGTCACCGGAAATGGAAATGAAATCATAGCAAATAAAAAGGATGTAGCTAAGTTTATAATAAAAAGATAGGCATTAATTATTTATTCCAAGTTTGACTCTCCTCAATAGAAAATTTATTCTCATTATACAAAGTAACATAAGTAGTGTAAGTTTTTTTTTTATCTGGTGTAGGGAGGAGAAGACTTGGAAAGAAAAGTACAAACTTTTTTTATAAGTCTTTTTTTTCTTTTCTTTTTTTAAAATGTTGGTACTTTTCTTTCCATGTCTTCTCCTCCCTACAGCAGAAAAAAAAAAGCTTACACTACATATGTTACTTGGTATAATAAGAATAAATTTTCTATTGAGGAGAGTCAAACTAAAGAGTGTAAGATACAAATAACTTACTATGTCTTATAAAAATGGTAGAAACATAAAGAATATTGGAACCAAGTTATACATTCTTGAATATCTTGTATTCTTAAAAGTCTAAAACAGCTTCAAGAAAATTGTACGATACTTACTTCTAGTACTACAATGGAAATGTAAGATACAAATAACTTCTTATGTCTTATAAAAATGGTGGAAACATAAAGAATATGGGAACCAAGTTCTACATTCTTGAATATCTTGTATTCTTAAAAGTCTAAAAAAGCTTTCAGAAAATATCCGTCTCACCTGACTAGTCAAAACTGTAAGTGCAAACAAAAAATCTAGCCCAACTGCATCTTGAACTTTAATAGCAAAATACTACAGCTTCTAGTATAATGGGGTTCCCTTTCGTGGGGAAAAAAACCCCATAATTTTAAAGAAATTACTCTTTCAGACATTTTTCACAAACAATTTGCAGGCACAAATTGACTGATAGACAAAACAGTAGAATTAAGAAACAACAAAAACAGCCCACAACAAGAAGCATCATAAACTCAAATTCTGAGAAATTAGATCGGAATCTCCAGGAAGAAAAATCCATACCACAACTTAAAGCGGCATAATCTAGAAATTACTCTTTCAGACATTTTCACAAACAGTTTGCAGCCAGACACAAACTTCAACTGGTGCGCACAACAGTAGAAGAACAATTTCGTACCACAACTTAAAGCAGCATAATCCAAATTCATATACACTAAAACATTGAAGTATCAAAAACTCCTGGAAGAAAAATGAAAATTGAAGAACAATTTCGTACCAATATCTACCACGAAGATTTCTTGACACCCATGATAAGACCTTTGTTCGCCAGATCACGGAAAACGATACGAGAAAGACGGAAAAGCTGGTAGACAGCCCTAGGTCGACCGGTGAAAATGCAGCGATTCCTCACTCGAGTAAACGAACTATTTCTTGGCAACTTCGACAACTTATAACGCTGCTCTTCTCGAACATCGTTAGGAAGACTCGGATCATTGCAAACGGATTTGTAAAGCTTCCGCTTCAACTCAAACTTCTCAGCGAGCTGTCGGCGATAATGGTCCATAATGTTCCGCTTGTCCCCCGACATTTCGTTCGACCTAATTTCGCGAATATCATGATTCAATCAATACCAATTCAATAGCCTAGAAAGATACTCGTTCCAACTATCACAACAGGCCGTCGTTAATTGTTACTCAAGCCGTTCAATGCCGATACTGAAAAGTGAAAACTAGTAATGGAACAAACAGGAAGAGAGTAAAGAAGGGACTATTGAGTTACCTTCAAGCTTTTGAATCCTTCTACAATGGCTACCGTTTAGCAGACCAGGAAGAGAGAGATGAAAGAAATCGAAATCGACTGGAAGTGGAGAAGAGGCGAAATGTGCGACGTGGGGAAGAAGGTAAAGAAGGGCGGCGGGCCGTGGCAAATCATATTGGGCTAGCGTTTACGAGCTTTATGGGCCTGGAACCGTGGATCAATGAGCTTGTATGGACCTGGCAAAACCTTGGTTTAAAGGGAATGGTGAAGAATAGCTAAGATTAAAAAACTCAATAATTAAAAAATAGTTAACAAGCTTTAATCCTTGGTAGTTGGTATATAGTTTTATTTACCGTATAACCGATTTTAAAACCATGGTCGAACTTATATTCAAATCCCCAACTGCCATAAAATATCTCTCTATTTTACCGAACAACCCTTGTGGGGTTCCAAAACTCATCTCATATTACCTATTTTGTACGAAGATGCTCAGTTTCTCCCATTAATCCGTTTCTTCTGCATCGCTCAATCCATCAGATTTGTCTGTCTTCACCATTGATTTAATGATTTTCCATCATATTAGTGTTGTTTTCGATGGTGTATGAGGTGACAAGAAGTTTTACAGCAACATCAAGGTTTGCACTGTCTATGTACCACGCAATTCAATCCTTGATGAACTCCAGAAGTTTATCGCTCAACTTTTTTCACTAGATGACCTAGCAAATATCTCACAATTGTCCCTATTTAAGAACGGGAAAAATAAATCGTTGATCACGAGGCTTGCTAAAGAGACCTTGTATGTGCTAGCAGTGTATTCGAATCATATGTATGACAACTGTTGCCTAGTTGTCGATATTCGGGTTGTAGATACAAGCACATACAGTGGTGGCGAAGGTAATAAGTCGAATGTGATGTCGTCTCTAAAAAAGAGGAATTCACACTTCGCTGATCCAAATTGTATGGACGAACTTGCTGAAAACTTGGACATTATCGATGGATTAAGGGCTATATACTTGACAATATAATTCGTTGATCTAGATTGTTTTTTCATAACCTGAAAGTAGTATTTGGTGAGCCCAACTAATTAATAATTATGTTTGACCACCACAAGAGTATATTCAATGGATTTAGGGGTATATACTTGGCCATTGTGATTTTCCAAAACCCTGAGCTTCCATTTTTCGGATCTTAAAGATAGCGTATACTTGGCAACACACGGACTATGATTTTGAATTTCCATTTCAATTTTTTAACACTGTTTGAATTTTCAAATTTAAAATCACGATATAGTTAAAAAATATATATATTGTTTTTAGTTAGAATTTACACTGTTGGGATCACATAATCCGAAAATAGTTTTAAAAAACAAAATTTAGACTACATACCAAACACATATTCGTTGGACTTACTGAATTTGAAAACACAAAATATGATCCAGATTCTCTACCAAACGGTCCTAAATAAATGAATGTTTTTTTTTCTTTTTAATTTGATTATTTGCATGTGTTTTTTCAACTGTTTTTTCCGTGTAGTTTTGTAGGTAATTCAAGTTAGTATTGTGGTTTGAGGTTTAGAGTTTTGGCTTAGGGTTTGGACATTTTTTTAAGTTCATAAACCTACAAGACATGAAATTAAAAGCTCGTGGACCTATCGGAGACAATTTTAAAAGTGCACCGACTAAATTTATAATTTAACCTCAATTTTTTTCCCTCCTAACTATTCATGAATTGCAATACTATTGATGTGGACAAAAATGAGAACGTGGACTATTTTTTTTTTTTTACTACTATATGAAAGTGGAGGAGTCGAGTTACATACCTCTCGATCGTTAACACGTACATTACTTGAACTAAAAAAACATGAAAATACTATTCAAAAGAGGGAATATAACAAAATAGGGCAAATTTCGTAAAGAATAGATCATAAACAGAGGCAAAAAATATATATTTTTTTAGAAATACGAACAAGTAAAGATGTAACATTGACCACGAGATTTGAGGTTCGAAAACATCATTCAAGTTTAAAAAAAAACCTAAACCCTAAAAATATTAAACCGAAACTACCAATCTAGCCTCATCTCTCAGTCGAAAAAGAAAAAAAACCCGGAACATTTCGCCTTCGTTTTCGCCTACTTTCGCAAGTCGCAGCAGCAGCTCCAGAGCAAAGGCTTCGGCTCTCTGCGTTTCAATGGCGAAGGGCGACGATGCGGTGATGAAAAAGAGGAACAAAGCTAACCGGAAGAAGCTCCGAAGTAAGGACGGAGACTCTTCCTCCGTTACTGCACGCGTTGCCGCCATAATCGCCTCCAAGAAGCGGCGTAAGTCCGGCAAACGCAGACAATGTCAGGTAACTTTCCCAAGTATTCATTCTTGTTTGATTTCATCATATTCTTGGATTTACGAAGTTACTGTATGCTCTAGAGTGGCGTCATATTCTCGAGGGATGATATTAGTAGAAAGAGGGTTATTCAATTTGGTAGCGAAGTTTATCCGGCTTCTGGATGGTATATAACTTATAAATTAGTGTTGTTCGATTCGTAGCACAATATGCAAATGCTTGGGTTGTTTTTGATTAGATCACACTTATATTGTAACTTGTAAATGCAGTTTGCTGCTTAAACATGCTGACTTTTGGAACATTGATTAGCTGAATCTGTCGAAATGTTCGTCGTCTCTGTTGATTGTTTTCCACTTTCTGCTATTTAATTTCTCTGTCTATGTACTTGATATTTATACTCATCTCAATTGTTGTAAATATATGGAGTTTGAATTTGTTACGTTACAGGGAATGTGCTTTAGCCTTCCTAGTCTTGAGGATCCATACAATGATAGGAAGGGGAATAAGGATTTAAACAAGAAGGTAACTAAGTCCGCGCCTTCGAAAGGCTCCAAGAGGGAATTTCCAAAGGAGAAGAGTGCTTCAGCACCTAATGGAACCCTTCGAGGGGACGGCGGTCAGAAAGTTAGGGGTTCGAAAGAAGGGCTCGGAGATACCCTCACTAATGGCCATATAGCTAAAAGAAGAAAGACTGATCCTGAAAGAACAAAAGTTCATGCAAATGTGAAAGGCGCTGTACAAAGCTTTCAAGAAGTAGGCTCTGAAAGTTCTCTCTCCCCCTCAAAGTTTCTAATGCTTTGCTTAAATGCAATAGAGAATGCACTATATCATGATTCCATCAAGAGAAATGACAAGCCTCTGTTTGCTGATAATTGGGGAATTGAGTTCTGGAAATGTTATTCTTCTGGGAAGGATATCCTGGACACCAGTGGATTGTCTTCTACAGATGAAAAAATTGCATGGGTGGTTTCTTCGGCTGCCGACAGTATTGCTAGAAAAGAGAAGGAAGGATTATCTTTTAGTAGCCCATATCTTTTATTTCTTGTTCCTACACAAGAGAAAGCTACTCAGGTCCGCTCTATGTGCAAGCCATTGAAGGCTCTTGGAGTTCATACGGTTAGCATACATCCTGGGGCATCCCTAGATCACCAAATTCAAGGGTAAGCTTGAGCTGTGAAATATTTTAGAGTATGAATTCTTTGTTTATTTTTCATCTTGCACCTGCCGGTGTACATGCAATGGATCTGGCAGTGATTACTTTACTTTTTACTTGACTTTGTACCGTGTATATGTATTTAGCACTGTAAACAATTTGGACTCTATCTGCTTTTTCTATTTAATATCTAATTGGAAATTTATCTATCTTCCCATAGTTTGAAGAGCTGTGAACCTGAATTTCTCGTGTCCACACCTGAGAGACTCTTGGAGCTTGTTGCAATGAAGGCTATCGATATATCTGGTGTATCACTCCTGGTAATTTGACAGTCCATTATTATTTGAAGTATCGTTTTGTATTTTGTTATCCTCGATTTTTTGTGATAAATTTTAATGATTATAAAATAATTTTACTGTTTAAGGCTTGTTTTCTGGTTATTCACTATCACTCCTCAGGCTTTATAGAATCCCTTCTACAATGTACTGTCTCAATTATATTCCTCCAATTCAATGTCTCAACTGAAGATGGACAAGTGGCTTGTTTTTACTCTAAATGCAATTGTCAGTATTATGGACATTCTGTTTTAAGATATGTAATCTGTTGGTTTTTTTCCCTTGACGTTTTATCAGGTTGTCGACGGACTGGAATCTTTTTCAAGAGGTGGTTATCTTGATATGATACAATCCATCAGGAAGTCAATATCGAGCAATCTGCATACAATTGTTTTCAGTGATAGCTTCAACTGTGCCTATGTCCCCGTTGTACAAGGCCTCCTTGGGGGCCCAATTCGAAGACTGTCTCTTAATACTTCTGTGGGCAGTCAAAGTGCCTGCATTATCCAGTCGATAAACTTATATACTTCCGAAGAGGAAAAACTATCAAAGGTGCGTATGCACATCAACTTCCCATATTTGAGTGCAGACTGGGCAATTGTGAACTGCCGGGAAATCTCTGTTCAGTCTTTCAATGCCTTGTATGTTGTTATTGTGTGCCTAACTTCTTAAACCTTGAGGTAGGAGTTTTTTGCCAAGTTATGATTGTAAAATGGATAGATGTCTTATCCAAGCTTCTAGGAAACTTTTGATAGTGGAGGTGACCCTTACATTTTGATTCTGGTCAATCACTTTTTAGTTGGTAATTCTTACTCCTAAAGTCATAGTTTGCAGCAATACTAAGAAAAGAAGCTTCTCCTTTTATCATCGACTTTTCATTTTACTGTCTCTTACAAGAGGATCGAGAATTTTATTAATAGTCATCATTGATGATATTTGAAGGTCATCCACGCTTTGGATCAAGCCAATGACAGTCAGCTCCGCCCACAGCCGTTGAAGGTGCTCTTTATTTTTGGGAAAGAGTGTAATGTTCACGAATTAGCTGCTGCTCTTAAATCCAATGGTCATGATATCTTAGCTGGAGCATTATGTGGTGTCCCAGAATCTAAGAACAAGTAAGCATGTGCATGCCTATAGCATTTTTATGCTATCGTAAAGATGTATATATAATTTTTTAAAGTATAATTTAAAATTTAAAACATAAATAAATAAATAAATTGATTTGTATATATATTTTTATTTTATTCTTTTCTGAAGCAAATACATGGGCCTTGTTTGACAACCAACAAAATGTGTATTTATCATTTTTCTTGATTTTTTCCTATGTCACTGCATTGAAGTTATTTATCAACGTATCCTTTCTTGATTAGAATTTAGGAGTTTATTCCTCGTCTTTGTACTTGAATTTCCGAGTCTTTGATGGGTTCTCTGTAGAAGTTAGAGATTGTAAGAAAAAAAGTCAAATGTCTTTCAAAATTTAAATTATTATGAATCCTCCATCCTCTTCTAGGAAAAAAAGATTGGCATGTGTTTCTTCCTCTAATTATTTTCTGTCAGAAGTTTTTACTCATGATTATTATTATTATTATTCCACGAGCTTCCTTAGTGATCCATATTTGTACTCTACTAAAACTAATCTATTTTTACTCTTTTCATATTTGTTTAGTTCGGAAGTAGACATCAGATTGAGGCCAGTAGTTGCCAAGATTGACATAGAGCAAATTAATACCATAGATCTTGGAAATTATGAAAGCATATTCATACTCGATGCCCTTCCGCCAATAGAAAAATATGTTCAGATTCTAACAGGAATGGCTCGACACACGGTCAATGGCGTGTTGAACAGCTTCATTACCAAGGAAGAAGCATCGGTTGCTGGTTCATTAGTTGAAATCCTTGAACAATGTGGGCAGGCCGTCCCTGAAACTGTAAGAAACTTATGCCTCACACAAGGCACATCTCAATCCTAAACATTAAATTAACTCATTTCCTTCTAATTGTCATCATCATGTCTGTATAAAAACAATTTTGACCATTGATATATCTTTTTTTATCATGTACTGGTTAGTTTCTACTTAAAGAACTATATTTTTTACCCATGAATATTCTTCATTCCGTTTAATGATGAATAGGAAGCTGGTGAGCACAGAGCTGTTAAAACAAGTATGGCTGCTTTACAATTCAATCTATTTGATGAGAAGTAAAGTAATGCACGAATGAATTTGTTGATTTGAATTTCCTTCTGTGCAAGCCTGCTACCTTGGGACTCCAGATTATGTGGGATTTGTGTATGAAGCTTTTATTTTTTAACATAATAATAATAAATTGATTAAATTACAAATTTAGTCTATATGGTTTGAAGAAAGTTAGAATTTAGTCCCTATGGTTTGATTAAACCTCATAAATAGTTTCTATCGTTAGAAGTCACTAACGGATTTGGATTGAGTACGTTGCAGTTAGCTACCATGTGTCTAACTGAATAAAAAATGAGTTTCCAATTTTCATAGAAAATGCATTAAATTGTTAATTTTCAACCCCCCTCTTTCTATCTATTAATCTAATCATCTATTTAGCCCACACATGCAACTAAATACAAAAGACCACCTCATTGACACAAATAACTAATTGTCACGTACTCAATTTGTTAGTAGTTTCTAACAGCAGAGATTATTTATGAGTTTTTATCAAATCATAAGGACAAAATTCTAACTTTTAAAATAGGGACTAAATTCCAACTTTCTCCTAATCATAGGACAAATTTGTAATTTAACCTAATAGTTTTGTTTGTATTTTAACTTGTCTTTTAGGCAGCATTCACTTAGTTTGCTTCAAATGTCCCCCCCTTTTTTATGATTTATTATAACGGAAGTAATAGAAAAGATTTGATGTGCTCAGCAAGTAAATGTAAAAGTCAATTCTTTTCACAGAGGCACGAGCAATGCAACAAAATACTTTATGCTGATTATTCTAGAGTATCTCTTCAATCTTACAGTTTCCTTTAAAGATAACCCAACTTTTTAACTATTTAATATTGTAGATGTAAAATAAAAAATATTTAGAGGAACATTAGCATAGTCAGTTAGTTGCCCCAAGGATTCAAAACTAATATTTTTCTTTAAATATTTGCAAGGGTTGAGGAATTTTGTTTGCCATAAAAATAGATCTGTTTTTGTTAGTCTTTGACTTAGCCATATTTGTGTTTGGTATGCCCTATTTGTGTTTGGTATGTTTTGAAGCACTGTGGTTGGTGAGAAACTCACAGGTGGACAGCCTAAAAGCCTAGAGACATCAAAAATGATTTCCCATCCACCAATGACTCCAAATCCCTCTTCTTCTCTTTTCTTATCTCTTCTTTTTAATGATGAATTGATTGAGATGCTGCTTTTAAAGCTTGTGATTCAAGATAGCTTCTATTGTCTTTTTGAAGTTCCTTTTCTAACTTCACAATGAGCTTTGAGCCAGACACTCCACCTCTTCATCTAACACTTCTTGTAAACTTGACTCCCAAGGTTGACCAAACCCCCCCACACACACATGACTCACCCTGCAAATCTATGATTTAAGACACTTGCTGTCTTTGTCATTGATTTTATTAGGTTTCTTGACATTTTTTGCCCCATAATGCCCATGTATGAACATGTTTCGAGAGGGATGATTCTGATTGAATAATAGTTCTCACTATGGCCACTTACCTAGGATTTATTATCCTACGAATTTTCCTGACAATCAAATGTAGTAGGGTTAGACAGTTGTTCCGTTAGTATAGTCGAGATGCACACAAACTAGCTTGAACACTCACAAATATAAAAAGAAAAAAACTGTTGAGCTTGCCCAAAACTTGTTCTTTGGTATTCCCTTGTTTTAACTTGGTACACATTTCTAGTACAAGAAACTTTGCTCAATCTTTTTCCATTTGTTTCCTTGATAGTTTTTTTTGTTTTGTTTTCACATGTACAAAGTATTAGCATCATAGAGGATTCCATTTGTTTACCATCATTAACATGATCTGTGTTTATTTCTTTGAATCTACGGTTCATAAAGATTTATTTTGAGATTTGATGGAATAATAGCTCTTCTGGGAAACCTCATGAAGTCTCAGTTCATAAGATTATTGCTAGGTAAATTATATAGGAAGTGCAAAAATGTTTATGCATTCTGAGAAATGTTGTTGCTTACAGATTAATTAATGTTCTTCTTTGTCTCTTGCTTGTAGTTTCTGATCACATAGTTGAGTTAAGTTGTCCATTATGCAGCTTAGAGTTTTGAATATGGTAAAGAAATCTAGAGTGAGAACTAGAGCTAGAGGGAGAAAATTTCAGTGGGGGCTGGTTGCTGAGACACATTTGAGATAATTACTTGGCAACTTCCTGTCTATAAGCTTAATTTCCCTGCAATTTTTACTGACTCCTTGTTTAAGCAGTCATAAGCACTTTATCAGATGGATCAAAGATTTGCCTCCTATACTCCATAAGGTAACTTTTGAGAATAATATCTTTTAGGTTTAGATCCTATTTTGCTCCTTATACTTTCAACATTTTTTCTGTTTCCGTCTCTATACTTTTGGTTCTCTTATTATCAAAATGTTTATTTTGGTTTTTGAACTTCTATAAAGTGATCGTTTTTTCTTTTTCTTTTTTTTAAAACAAGGACCAAAACAATCCCTTTAAGTACCGAGACTAGAAGGATGTTTGAGAGTACATTGACTAAAATGGACAAAAGTAGACGATTTGAAAGTATAGAGATCAAGTAGAAATTAAACCTATATTTTAAGCTAAACATTTTCTAATGTGGTTCATAATTCTGATAATTTTCTAAAACAAAATTATATTGTCTTTTAAATTAAAATGAACTTGTTTGGTTAGTCAAATTTAGCAATCAAAAGATAGTGTTTGAATTTGTTTATTTGAACAACATCATTTTTCTTCCCTCATCTTTCTTGTGTAATTTTCAATTAATTACATTTTTGTTAGACATTTACATATTTGCCTCCTTGGATCTAAATTCTAAACCACCCATTAGCTAATACAGGAGGGGCAGCTGGTAATGGTCTTATATCCTTTTTTTTGAGTATATAGAAAAATTGTAACAGATGTCAATTTAGAGTAAAATAATTAAAAATATAGCATTTTTTAAAAAAAAGATAGTGTTGGAAGGAGGTTGAAATTATGAAATCATTGAGTGTCAAGTCAATCAATAATGTCTGCAGTTCTGTAATATGTGTTAGGAATCATGCATTTTTCTTCTGGATCTGAACTCTCTGGAAGAAGGTGAAATTCTTTAATCATTCTCAACTTTGATTTTGATTGTGTGTCACATTTCTCTCAAAATGCCCAACTTCTGATTGGATATTCAAGTAGTTTTATCATTGAAAGTCCATCTAATCGCCTTATTTTGTTTAGATTAATCCATCTTGAACAACGACGAAAATATTGATATCGATATCAATATCAAGAGTTCAATTTTACGGATGTATCCATGGATATATCGGTGAAATATCGATATCGACAGATAGTTTTGTAAACCATTTTTAAATTTTTTTTTTATTTAAATTAATAATTAAGTTCATTTTACTTCCAAACTAAGTTATAGATCTTGTTATTAGTATCTATATCCATATTGAGATTAATAGTTGATATATAGGGCTGGTTGCAGAAATAGCAATCAGGCCAAAAATAATTGCAAATTTAGCAAAGTTTAAAATCTTTTGCAAATATGACAAAAAATCGGTGGCTATTACTGATAGACTTTATGACTATTACTGATAGACTTCTATCACTGATAGACTATTATCACTGACAAAATTCTATAAAAAAGACTACCATCAGCGATAGACTTCTATCAGCGATAAACTTCTATCAGTGATAGAAATTGCCATATCTGCAATTTTTTTTAAAAAATGCTATATTTTTAATTATTTTACTCTAAATTGACATCTGTTACAATTTTTCTATATATATTTTATGTTTTACGGGTATTTATAAAAGATATTTGAAATATCTATTTATCCTTAATATTTATATCGAACCCTTCGATTTACGGATATATCTACATATCGATGGATATTTTCATCCTTGATCTTGAATGACTTTGTAACTAATGCAATGAACCAATTGCTGTTTTTAACCTCACTTTTAAGTATGAATCACATATGTAATAGATTTTCATAGCATGAATTTAAGTTAGCCTAATCATGAAGCGATACTAATTGTATGTTTACATCTTAATATCTCCGACCTTTTTGTTAATGAAATTTCTTTGTGATAATCATTAGATTAATATTATCATGGCTAATAAGAGGTGAGCTACATGTAAAGTTGCAATTTGTTCTCAAATATGAACTTTCTTTTTCGGTAATCAATTATTATTTCTAATCATCCTAAGCATAATTTCCTTTTAATTACTTGGAAAATAAATATGAAGTTCTAAATTTGCTTGTTGCAAGAAAAGAAAATAAAAATTCACTTGGGTAAGTAAAATAATGTTTGTTACTAAGAGGTTGTTTGGAACGCTAAGTGAGTTATTATAGTCGGTGGTTATAATAGTTGTGAATAGTAAACACTATTGAAGTCATAGTTATTTTATTATTTTATTGACTGTAGATTATAATAGTCGGTTGGTTAAACGTAGACTAAGTTATAATAATTTTTTAAATAATTATTTATATATATACACAACTTCAACACGTTTTCTAGGGAGTATATTCTAACTTACTTATAAATAAGAGGGCAAGTTAGATGAAAGCTACAAAATTTCAAGTACTTTATAGATACCTTTTGAATTTTAGACAAATTAAGAAGTGACAATTGTTCCCTCCTCGACTCCGTCCTTATATATAATCTCATAAATGCTTAAATCACTTTCATGTTTATGTTGGAAATTATAGTTAAAATTTAAAAATGGTGTCTAAGTGTATTTATTTTTAGAATGTTGTATCAATTAAGTGTATCAACTTACATCATCTTTTAAATTTAATTTAAACGTGTAGAGACTTATAATTATAACTATTAAACCCTTAAATTTTCATAAGTAAATCAATTGTATGAAAAGTTAAAGTTTAATTGGTTTAATTATAAGTCTCCACACACGTTAAAACTAAGTCTGGTTCACAAATAACAATCAGACCCAAAATAATTGCAAATTTAGAAAAATTTAAAATATTTTGCAACTCTATCGTTGATATATGACTATCACTGATAGACTTCTATCAGTGATAAACTTCTATCACTAATAGATTATTATCACTGACAAAATTCTATAAAAAAGACTACTCTAGACCATACTATCCGTGATAGAAATTGTTCTATCCACATTTTTTTTTTAAAACTGCTATATTTTTAATTATTTTATTCTAAATTGACCTCAGTTACAATTTCTCTTAAAACTGAGTATAAATTAATTTTTTCTCTTTTATTTATTATAATATAATTGCCGTTAGATATTGATATCTTTGAAAGGAAGGCTTATCAACTTAGAAAGCCTACAAGACCAACTCTCAACTACAATTAAGCACTTCATTCCCATGTAATACACCACAAAGTACTTTGAAAATGATGGCCAAACCATTTTTTTTATTTTTTGTTCAATAACAAACAATTAAAGGAAAAACTTTATAAAACCAAACCCCAAACAGAATTTGTAATAAAAATGACACTAAATTTCGGTCTGCAGTCTCTTTCCTTCTCATTTTCCACAATCATAATTCTTGATATAAATACACTTCAAATCTAATTGAAAAAACCCAGTTCCAAAAGCAAACAAACATTCTGACACTCTCCCCTTTGCTTTTTACGTAACCCACAAGCAAAAAGCACTTCAAAACTTGGCCATTCTCAATCTCAAAAGTGCTTTTTTTCTTCTCTTTAAAAACCTCAATTTCTTTACCATTTCTTCAAAAAGCTTCATCAAAATGGAGGAAGGGCTGTTCACAGTTCCAATGGGGGTTATATGGCACCAAAGCACAACTCCTCTAATTGTCCCTTTTTTGAAGCTCTCTGTGGCTGTTTGTTTGGCAATGTCTTTAATGCTCTTCTTTGAAAGAGTTTATATGGGAATTGTCATTCTCTTTGTTAAGCTCTTTAGAAAAAATCCCCTCAAAATTTACAAGTGGGAGCCCATTAGAGATGATCTTGAGCTTGCCCATTTTGCTTATCCCATGGTTTTGATCCAAATTCCTATGTTCAATGAAAGAGAGGTGAACTTATTAAATTTATCGTAACCTATCCGTCTCATCTGTTAATCGAAGTTTATATGAACTTTTAGAAAGACGTTTGGGGATGGTTTTGAGTTTGGAACCCAAAACCCGCCGCATCTGTTAATTGAAGTTTATATGAACTTTTAGAAAGGCGTGTCGGGATGGTTTTGGGTTTGGAACCCAAAACCACGTTTGGCGCAAGAAGTTGAGTACTTCGAGTTTGAGAAGTCAAACTCATGGGTTACTCCTTTCAAACCTCCCAAAACTCGTGATTTTTCTTAATATTACAACATCTTGGTGATGTCCACCCTATCTCTTTCCACTTTTCTTATAATTATAGCAGATCTCGTCATTTCTCTTTCTATTTTCTCACAATTATGGTAGGTCCCACCATTTATCTTCCATTTTTTTTTCTTTTCATAATTATGGTGAGTTCCACAATTCATCTTCTAAATTTTTTTATAATCATGTCAATCTCACCATCTCTAATTATAATTATAATTATCTAAATAAAATTATTTTTTTCATTAATTTATATTTAATCTAATTAATAATAGCTCAAAATAAGTATACTTTTCTCGTTTGATAACCATTTGGTGTTTTCATTTGATTTTTTTTTTTCACTATTTCTTATGTTTTCATCTTTTTTACATAACATTTCAATTCTTGGTCGGATTCTATTTAGATGTAGATAATAAAGCAAAATAACCTACATGTGAAACTTGAAAATAATGTTTATAGGTTAATTTTCAAAAATAAAAAATCAAATGGTGATAAAAAACGGCGTAATTTTTTGGATTGAGTGACATTTATTTTATTTTTGGATTTATGTTGTGTTTGAATTTTGTTTATGATGTTTGATTTTGCAATAGGTTTATCAATTGTCAATTGGAGCAGCATGTGGGCTTTCATGGCCATCTGATAGGATCATAATTCAAGTTCTTGATGATTCTACTGATCCTTCTATTAAGGTTTAATAATCTATTAACCTTCTCATTTTTTATTCATTTTTTTTTCTAAATTTAATTTGAAATATATTATATGACTTAAAATATAATTTTGTTACTAAAACACTAAAAAGGTTTAAAAGAAAAGAAAAAAATCCTCTACTAATCATATGAATATAACTTGACCTTTGATTAATAAAGTAGGATTAAAGGATTTATAAAACTAATTAGACTTATCCTAGGAGTCAATCTTAATTAATAATTAATATGGAATCATTCTGGAAAGCCGACTTTTTTATTTTATTTTATTTTATATATCTTATATAATTTTAATTTGGGTTTATTATTATTTAAATTCCAAGTTAGTTAATCCAGTCACCAACTACAACAAAAGGATAAAACAGAGGATTTATGAAAGTGAAATAACAACAGTAAAATAAATAAATTCACAAAAACTAATGAATTAGTATAAGGAATGAGCTTAAAAAAAAAAAAAAAAAAAAACTAAAATATTAAACTCAAAAGCATAATCTCTTAAAACAAGTATAATTGCTGTAAAAAAAATTGATTTTCTTTTCTTCTTCCGAACCCAATTTTATTTGGGGTCGTTGTACAAACAGCCATCAAACCTAAAATAATGATAAATTTAGGAAAATTTAAAACATTTTGCAAATATGGTAAAAAATAAGTGACTATTAATGATAGAATGCTATAATTGATATATGACTATCACTGATAGACTACTATTAGTTAGTCACTGACAAAATTCTATAAAAAATTGAGGTGAGACTACTATCAACAATAGACCATACTATCGGTGATCGAAATTGCCATATTTGCAATTTTTTTTAAAAAAGTACTATATTTTTAATTATTTTACTCTAAATTGACATCGGGTACAATTTTCCATTTTATTTTTACCATGGAAAGCGTTTCACTTTTTATGTTTTCCACCATCACAAGTTCTCTTTTAAGGGAGTATTTTTTTTTCGATACCATCGACAATTTTGGCCAGGATCGGGACTAGTATTTTTCTTTTACCATTTTGTCGATTTTGTGGTGTTTTTTTTCTTCTAAAAATTTCGATATATATATATATTTTTTTCATTTATAATTTATATTCATCCAATATAAACACAAATAAGTATGTCATTTGCTTGTAAAAGTGGTTTTTCAGGCAATCTTATTTCAATTCTTTCTTCTCCACACAACCATAATTTTTACCTTTATGTATGTAGTGGGTTTATATTAAAATATTTATTACATTTAAACAAGAAATAAATTGGTCCTAAATAAATAAAAAAAAATACAAAAAAAAATTGTAACTATGTAGAGTAAAGTAATTAAAAATATAGCACATTTTTTTAAAAAAATTGTAAATATAACAATTTCTATTAGTGATAGTAGTCTATAGCTAATAGTAATCTATCACCGCAGTTTTTTTTATAGAATTTGGTCGGTGACTACTGATAGTAGTCTATCACTAATAGTCAGTCATGTATCAGCGATAGAGTCGAAGTGATAGTCAATATTTTTTATTATTATTTATTAATTTTTTTTGTTGACATATTTATAAAATATTTTAAATTTTACTATATTTGTCTAAATTCGGTGTTTATGCAAGCTGCCCAAAAAATTAATCCCGGCCTGAATTGCCACTGGATCGGACGAAAGAGTTCACTACACAAAAAAAAAAGTTATTTTTGGCAGAGTTGTTCCATGAGTTTGGAAAAAATTCCATGAAAATCAGCGACCAACACAGATTTGAGTTGAAACCCAGCATTCTTGTGCGGAATTCTGATGTGGGTTTGTGAAATTATGTACCAAAAATGAACAGGATCTGGTGGAATTAGAGTGCAAAAGATGGGCAAACAAAGGCATAAACATCAAATACGAGATCAGAGATAACAGAAATGGGTACAAAGCAGGGGCTCTAAAAGAAGGAATGAAGCATAATTACGTTAAACTCTGCGATTACGTCGCCATTTTCGATGCCGATTTCCAACCTGAGCCTGATTTTCTTTGGCGCACCATTCCATTTCTCACAAACAACCCTCAAATCGCTCTCGTTCAAGCTCGCTGGAAGTTCGGTAAGCTTTCTTATGTTCTTCATTTCATCTAGTTTTTCTGAAACTTGAGTCATTGGAAGGCGGATGATGATTAGATTTGGTGATTTTGAAGTTGGTTGTTGGATGTGGTTTTGTTGGGATTGTTGTGCAGTGAACTCAGATGAATGTTTGATGACGAGAATGCAAGAAATGTCATTGGATTACCATTTCAGAGTGGAGCAAGAAGTTGGGTCTGCAACTCATGCTTTCTTTGGCTTCAATGGTGAGTTCTGATTGTAAGATATTGTTAATGGCTTTAATCTGTGCAAGTTTTTGAGGTTTGGAACTAAGTGAAAACGAAGGAGTTTCTTGCAGGCACAGCAGGTGTTTGGAGAATTGCTGCACTGAATGAGGCTGGAGGATGGAAGGATCGGACCACTGTTGAAGATATGGATTTGGCTGTCCGAGCTAGCCTCAAAGGCTGGAAGTTTGTCTATGTTGGCGACCTCAAGGTACTTCTACTTAAAGTTTTCATTTTCGATGACGGGTCGAGTGTCTCATTCTTTGCATTACGCTCATGGTTTACCTATGCTAAATCACCGATGAACTCAAAAACTTAAGCTAATGGGTTACGGTAAATCTAATTATATCAATATTTTAACCCTCTGCCTCACTTGTGGGCTTGAAAGACCCAATGTGGAAATTATTATTAATTGAGGAGGAAATAACATGACAAGAGTGTTCGCACATGATCTCTTGCTCTGATAGCATGTTAAATCACCACACCAACCAACTCAAAAGCTTAAGCGGATGAGTTACGGTAAATTTAATTATATCAATACTTTAACAACATCTACTAGTTTTTGGGAGACATCATTTACATCAAGGCCTCTTCTAGGAGAGAACAAGATTTTAAATGGTTAAGTTTTCACTTAGTTTGAATCTAAGGCTGTGCTCTATAGATTGTACAACCGTGTCCTTGAATTTTAAGGAGACAAGAACCTAAGTCTGGTGAATGAGCTACTAAATGAAAAACGACTTGAGCAAGATCTATTCTATAGGTTGTACAACTGTCTCCTTGAGTTTTAAAGTTTGAATCTAAGGAATTTACAATAGGACCACCTTTTGTGGGAAATGAGAATAATCTTGCTAGCCTTTTCAGTAGTTAAGCAATGGTAAATGTAAATGAGTTGTTTCAGGTGAAGAATGAATTACCAAGTACCTTCAAAGCCTATCGATATCAGCAACACCGATGGTCTTGCGGTCCGGCCAACCTCTTCAAAAAGATGGCTGTTGAAATCATGAGGAACAAGGCATGGTTTCACTAGTCCTTTGATATGTTGCATCCATTGGTTGGATTTTCTTTATGCTTCTCACCACCAACTTTCTATGTGCCTGCAGAAAGTCTCCCTGTGGAAGAAGCTTTACCTGATCTACAGCTTCTTCTTTGTTAGGAAGATCGTTGCCCATATCGTCACGTTCGTCTTTTATTGTGTTGTTTTGCCAGCTACAGTCTTGGTTCCTGAAGTATCGGTACCGAATTGGGGTGCCATTTATATTCCTTCGACGATCACCCTCCTTAATGCAGTTGGAACTCCGAGGTCATCTTCTTAGAACCTTTTAGTTTTTTGACGTCTGCATAGCAAACTTTCATCCCATCTTCTTTTGTTAGAAATCGAGAGGGAAAGAAATAACTTTTTCCTCCAGTTTGTCAGAATGAAAAAAAGAAGAAAAATGACCATTGCATTATGATTACCCGCAAAAATTTGCACTTTGATTCTAATCTCAGAACTAGGAGTTCTAGCATTTCACCTCAAGTTTATGAATATGAAAAACACTACACTGATACTTGTGATTTTGATTGATAATCTTGGATTGCAGATCATTCCACCTGATCATTTTCTGGATCCTCTTCGAGAATGTCATGTCGCTGCACCGAACGAAGGCAACATTCATCGGTCTGTTGGAAGCAGGGAGAGTAAATGAATGGGTTGTCACCGAGAAATTGGGGGATGCGCTAAAGACTAAACCGGGTTCCAAAGCTCCCCGAAAACCTCGTTTTAGAATCGGGGAAAGGTAAAGATTTATGCATATGCATCTCCCATTCAAATGTGTGTATAAAATCTGCAATAGATAATATTATACATACTTAAGCTTCAACTGAAACACTGAAATTTAAACCCAATTATGTGCAAAGATAATCTCAACTCCATAAGAGATATGACACTAAACTAGAGATCTCATTGCACTGTTCTTGCTAAGAAATCCTTCACATGCATTCCTAGCTATAAGAAATATGCTGTTTTATTAGTTTCTACAAGTCCTCAACATTGTCTATTTTTAATAACTATGGAAACCGAACAATTGAAGCACATCGAGATACATTTTCGACGTATATAGATATACTCTAGTGAGTAGAATACCATAGTTGCTTCAAGTTTCTGGATTTGTAGATTTCAGCTTCTTCTTTCTGATTGTGGATGAACAGACTCCATCTGCTCGAGCTTTGTGTTGGAGCCTACCTCTTCTTCTGCGGTTGCTACGATCTCAATTTCGGAAAGAACCGATACTTCATCTACCTCTTCCTTCAATCATTCGCTTTCTTCCTCGCTGGGGTCGGTTACGTCGGAACTCTGGTTCCCAACTCTTAGCAGCCTCATATGCTCAACCTCACTCAATTAATTATACCACACATTGCTTGCTTCCCTGTGCCACATAAAGAAAGAAAAAGTGGAAGTTTTTTCTTTTCTTAACTTATTATATACATATTCTTTGGGGGAGAGCTATACTTTTTTTAGTTTGGTGTAACAAAAAGTTGGTTATTTTTGAAGGGGAGTGTTCATTTGAGAGCTGTTTTGTTGTATGATTGTGAAGAACAAACAATAAGAACTTACTTCAAGAATCTGTTGTATACAGTTATACTTGAATTTTCAATCTCCTTCTCTCTGAAAATGTGGCCTATATAAGAAAGAAGTTAGAATTTCCAATCTATCTTCTCATTTCTGTAAAAGCTTTTCCATCTGTAATCAAACGAAATCAATGGCGTTGGATTTCAAGATGTTCGAATCTTTACACCCTTCTCGTTTCATATCCTTCTCTTTCCCAAACCCATGTCAAGTTCATCATCTTCTCCGAATCGCCGTGCTCGATTCACCGAAAGAACCCACCGTTGTTCCACCTGCCGCGGCGGCGATGTTCGTTCCGTTGGGTTTTGAAGCCGACTGGATTTTCACCACGGAATCCGGACACTATCAACTTCTGTACGATTCGCCTGGATTTTCGCGGCTGATTCTAGTCGGAAATGAAGCACCGGTGATCGGCGATGATTCGCTTCCGGTTTTCAATCGTTCGTCGGACGAGGATTCGGCTTCCTACTGGAGTCAACTGGCGGTGAGTTTACGACCACTTTTTCTTCTTTTATCTCCCAAACCATGTCTCGATTTTCGAATTCCTGAAGTACTGATTCTTAGTTTCGACGATAGCGTGATAGGCGGTGTAGTTTTAGAGAAATCCATCGGTTCTTCCGTCGGTGAATTTCTTGTTGAGAATGTGGAAATCGAGAGAGAATCGGAGACGGAAATGTCTGAAACTAGGGAATTTAGGAGACGTTTGAGGTTCAAGAGGATGCCGAACTTGATTCAAACAGAAATTCGTATAATTCCTGAAGCTAATCTCAACCTAGATGGCGTTAAAATTCAAAACATCGAGTTCAAACCAGATACTAGGGTTCTTGTTCATCCTTACTTACCTCCAATGGCAGCAAGCCTTTCATTGATTAGTTCCTCCATTGACGAACAGATTCAAACTGGTCATAGACCGAAAGCACTCTGTGTTGGAGTTGGAGGTGGAGCTCTGCTAACCTTCCTTGCAACTCATTTGGATTTTGAAGTTGTTGGTGTGGAAATCGACATGGAAGTTCTCAGAGTTGCACAGCAGTATTTTGGATTAGTACAGAATGAATTTCTTGACATCTCCATTGGAGATGGCATTGAATTTCTTGAAAATGCTTCAAAGAATAAGAAACAGAACTCTGTATCCTCTGAGTATGATGTGATCATGGTTGATTTGGATGCGAGCGATGCTCGAAACAGCACGAGGGCTCCGCCATTGGAGTTTGTTGGGAGAGATTTTCTTGAAACTGTTAAATCAGTTCTTTCTGAACATCATGGGATTCTTGTAATGAATGTGATTCCTCTTGACAAAGAGTTCTTAGAGACATTGGTAGATAATTTCAGACCAGTTTTTGAAGATTTGTTTCAGATTGATGTTGATAATGATGAGAACTTTGTTGTTATTGCTTCTGTGTGTCCAATCAGTTCTTTTCCTCATGATGATGATGATGATCATACAGAGAACAAGATGAACAACTTTTTATCCAGATTGAGATTGTTCCTCCCAGGAGCATACATCGACTCCATAAAAAGGATATGAAATTTTCTTGAGAATTGAATCAAAGCTAGAGTTTAGATTGATTACAAGCTTGAAGAAATGATTTTACTGATAGCCCATTCATGTTTTGTTTTTCTTTTTTTTCGTCGAATAGTAAGAGTTTGTTATCTACATTGACACGAACCCGAGTTTTGGCGAGTTCGGAGTTTGTCGGGCTATGATAGAGGGAGATTACTAGTTGTTTTAGATGTATTTGGTTAGAGAGAAATAGAAGAGTTTTTAGGACGGATATAAGACGATGAGGTCTTGGGACGAAGTTTGGTGTTCGATTTCGGTTTCGGTTTATTTGAATGCCTTTGTTTGTGGGGTTTTGTGATTGTTGAGAATTGGAGCTCCCTGTTGAGTATTGAGTCTTTGTGTTTGTTCATATGACCCAGTTTTTGTGTTGTAGTATATGGTAATGTAGTTTCATTCTTCTTCATGAAATGAAATGATCATCTTTTATCCCATATTATGAGCAATGGAAAGTATCTCCCCTCTGTTCATTTTCATCTTCTTACTTCTTCCCTCAAAGCGGTCGGCCATCCGTCGCCCGGCGTGTCGGCCACTGCCCACCAGTCACCATCGCTGGTCGGCGCCACCGGTCGCCGGTGACTATATATATATACCACTTTCCTTTTAAATATTTGAATAATCAAACAAAATTGGTTTGAACCCTAACTTTACATATTTAAAAAAAATTGTAACTTCCAAATTTAATTTTGATAATAATGTATTTGACCTCTTGTTGTGTCGGTCTTTTTATCTTTTGTGCATATAACACCATCTATTATGCATTATGTAATTTTTTTTATCAATTAAAACTATTGTCGCAAAAGTGAGCATAGCTGCCAAATCGAGCATAGCTCAATTGGCATAACGTTGTGTCCGTGATCATGAGGTCATGGGTTCAACTCTCGCTTTACTTAAAATACCGTTGCAAAAAAAAAAAAGTGAGCATAGCTCAACTGTCATAAAAATATACTAATCCATGTTGAACTAACAAAAATAAAATAAAAACTATTGTCTATCTCAGATCAAGAAGTCAGAGATTCAATTCCCACCCTACATGTTAAAAAAAAAAGACATGAATGGTTTTGAAATGAAATCCTACATTCAATTATTAGTTCAATTGATTCAACGTAGAAATTGATTTTTTAAACTTTATTTTAATAAAATTACCTAATTGAAAATTTTAATACATTAAGAATAAAATTATTGATTTAAAAAGATGAATAACTATATCGAAAATTTACTTTGAGAATAAAAATCATAATGTAAGTCAAAGTGAGCATAACTCAAAATATGTATTACTTCCTTTGACATCGAGGTTTAAATCTCCCGGACATTCATATGTTATAAAAAACAACATATTGTGTTATTTAGCCAAAATAAAAGAAAACCCTAAACCCTAACTAATATGCCTTTGAAAAACCGAGACTAATGGTTTTTTTATATTTCGGTTATCGATATTCGAACCCGGTTCAATCAAACCAATTCAAACCTCTGAAAACGCAGCGTTAAACCCAAAATCCCAAGTACGTTGCCTCGTCTCTCTGATTCGCGCCGCCTCCAACTCTCTCCGATTTCTTCTTCTCTTTCAGGTCAGTTCTCTCCAAACCCTAATCTCCGTTCATCATTTCAATTTTCTTTCCCGCTTACAATTTCCTGTGTCTGCACTGAAATTTTCATGGTAATTTGGGGAATTTTAGGGCTAGATTTCCTTTTTTCTTAAGTGTTTGATTGTTTGTTTGTTTCAGTTCAATGGGGGCTAAGGCGAAGAAAGCTATGAAGAAGAATCTCAGTAAGGCTTCTTCTCTCTTATCCAACAACAAAGAATCTGCCGATTTCTTGGTATGTATCCCCTTCGACTCGTTTTTTTTTTATTAACTTCTCTAGGGTTCTATCTACTTATTCATCTCTCTTATCTCTGATTTTTTTGGTTCTTTCTGCTTTAGCCGTTGGTGGGTGGTCCTGGGCGTAAGTTACCGGCACAAAAGCCACTGGAAAGTACTGCTACTGTTCTCTACATTGGTCGCATACCCCATGGTTTCTTCGAGAAGGAGATGGAAGGTTTGCCCGCAATCAAATTTTTTAAGTATAAGTTTCTAATTTCTATTGCTAACCCTTATTGTATTTTACAGGGTTTTTCGGACAGTTTGGGAAAGTTAAAAGATTAAGAATTGCACGAAATAGAAAGGTAAGGCTTCCTATTTGCAAAGCGTTTTTCCTGAAAGAAAATATGTTCACAGTAGAATGTTGCATTAAAATCAAGGATCAAAATATAGATATCGGGATTTCAGTTTTCTCGATATATCCCCACAAAAGTGAACATAGCTCATTGGTAATAGACATGTACTCCTGCCTTCGAGTCGGAGTTTCAAATCCTCATACTCTTTGTACCAAAAAAAAAAAAAAAAAACTTGTTATTAATATTTATATTCATATTGGGATTCATAGATCATAATTTTTTATGTTTTACTAAAATATATAAAAGATAAGATATCGATCGATCCTTAATATCAATGTCGAACCCTCCGATTTACGGATAATGGACAAATATATCGTTACATTTTGATCCTTAATTACAATAAATCACCAGATTTTACTGATAATCATAACTTCTCCACTTAATTTAACATTCTTTCTCTGTATCTTCATCCATGGTTTAATTGATGATATATATATTTTGTATGCAGACTGGGAAGTCGAAGCATTTTGGCTACATTGAATTTGAATCTCCAGAGGTGCTATATCTATTTTAGGACATTTGTACATGTAATTTTCTGAATGTTAGTTATTCATTTTAATCACTTTCAGTTTATCCTAAATTTGGATTTCGTGAGTACAGGTGGCAAAAATTGTAGCTGATTCTATGCATAACTATTTGTTGTACGAACACCTTCTGAAAGTCCATTTAATTCCTTCCGAGCATGTTCATCCCAAATTGTAAGTAATCAATTGCATTTAGGCTGCTAGAATTTTGCGTCAACCCATGTGATGACATAGTTGTTCGATATTTCAACTAATATTATTTCTTTTTTGTTTAAATGTTGTGATATTTGCAGATGGAAAGGGTTTAACTATCGCTACAAGCCCTTAAATTGGTCTGAACTTGAGCGTAAACAGCATAACAAGGTATCAAGCTTGGAGAATAATCTTTTAGACCATAAAAAGAACATGTCTTTTTACTTGTTCTATGATAATTATTCAGGAAAGGACATTGGGTGAGCACAAGAAGTTGGTGGAGAGGATCTTGAAGCGGGATCAGGCTAGACAGAAGAGGATAAGAGCTGCTGGGATTGATTACGAGTGTCCAGAAATTGTAAGAAGTTCTTTCTTTCTTTCTTAATAATTATTGTTTTTTTTAATGAGTACTGTTTATTCATCAAACCCTAATTTCTAAATATCATTGGAGTTTTAATATTAATACAGATAGTGAGTCCATTCCTCAGTTTGATTGGATGATTCCTGCTTTTGTGAACAAACTCAATTCCTAAGCCAAAAACAACTCTAGGGTTTTGCTATGGATGGTTGTCTAATAAACCAGATCTTTCGGTGAGAAAAAAAAAGGTCTAACAAAAGCGCAGTCCAAAAAGAAGCCACACAAAAACAAAAAATGGCTCCAATCCGTAAGTATAAGGTTAAGAGGATACTTATGGAAGACCTTAGGAATACACATCCAAAGAGAGTTATCAAAACCTAGCAAAGAACTACCTCCTCCCTAGAGCTCTCAACAGCATCCTTCACTTTTTCATAATTTGCATACAGATGGCCACTGTGAGCCACCTCACTTTTTCATGATTTCTATGTGAAAATTGAAATATTATACATGAAAGTCTTATAAACAATTTTAGGAGATGATATTTAGCTGATCCTTTTTTTATTATCAATTTGAGTATGTTCATGAGTTGAAATGAACTGAAAACCTGTATGGCTTCGAGTGCTTGTGTGTAACCCTTGGTTGAACCGAGTTTTTTCTTGATTCGAGATTCATTGCCAATTGCCATTATATGGCTGTCTGTTGAATTATAGAGTGTAGAATTGCTAATGTGTTAGACTATGTGGATAATTTGCAGGTGGGTAGTGTCCAAGCAGCTCCCAAGAAGATCAAGTTCGACGAAGATTAGAATGAGTTCAGTTCATAGAAGAAGGCAGGCAGCAAGGGGAAGGTCCTTGAATCTCCAAATTTTGATCTTTGGAATTTTGTGTAAACATATTTTGAACTCTTTATCTTTATAGTGTGTATTCCCTTTTATGAAAATGAAGAAGAAAACTTATATTGAAGCTTTTGATGGCTTACAATTCAGACTCACAAGGATAGGAAAGTGAATGGGAAATTTGGAAGTTGTTTGTACCATCTCAGATCTACATGTATAGGTTCCTCATAAGCCTCTTCATATTTACATGAAAATAGTTTAGATTGGGTCAACGCTTTCAATTTTATATTGTTTAGTTCTCACATATCTTTTCATCTTTCTTAAATAAACGATCATGATTGAATTAAAAAATTTGAAAACACTTGTAAAAAGTAAATAAAGAAACTCATAGGTGGAAGTAGTATTTATAGGTTTAATTAATTTTCAAAGACCACAAGCTCAAATGAGACTTTATAACACGCAAGGTGAGAGATTGAACTTCTGATCTATTGATCATTAATATTTATGCATATTGAGTTATGTTCATGTTGGTTGTTGACAAAGTTTGAAACTTTTGAATTAAGATGATACGTGTAATGGCACTTCAACTTTTTATTAAGGATAAAATTTATACTTTTACTTTAGAAAAATATAATTTAGGTAAATTACAAGTTTTTTTTTTCTTTTTTCGAATTCAACAATTGTGGAGTGAAAAATTGAATCATCTATTTTTGTGATGATAGTTAATGCCTTATCTACTAAGTTATGCTTGAATTAGTTACAAGTTTAGTATTTGATTTTGAAGCTCCAAATTTGTGTTCAATAGATTACTAATTTTGTGATTAATAGGTGTTGAACTTTAAAAGTTTCAAGGTCTTATTTGACACAAAATTTAAAATTTAATTATTTATTAGACGTTTTTTCTAAGACTATAAACTTATCAAATATGATCTTAGCGAAATTGAAAGTCAAAAAATGTATTAGATACAAACTCAAAATTTGAAGGTAAACTTATAGTTTAAGGGGGAAAAATGTAATGAAGATTTAGTGACTTTACATTAACAACAAATGGGACCATTGATTGAGTTGAAAATGTGGACAAATTGATTTGTAGTGCTTAAATGCAAAATGGCTTATAAAGATTGGACACAAAATATTTCCACAAATAAAGTGGTTGCCTCCCAATTGGATTCCACCTCTTAATTGAATGACATCCTCCTTTAATTTGTGTACTTCAAATGGGTCAATTTATTATTTTTTTTTTAAATTAATTAATTAATTTACAAATGTGGCATAGGAAAATTTAAACTTCCACTTTAAAATAACTACATATTAATTACGGTTGAGTTAAACTCAGGTTGACAGTTAGTAAAATTAGTGATAGTCACTAACTACTATCACTAATAGTCAGGGATAAAATGACTCTATAAGTAATAGTCATTGATATAAAATTCTATAAAATATATATATATATATATATATATATATTAGTAGCTATCACTGATAGTCATTGATTTGCTATCAGCGACTATCATTGATTAATCACGGATAGAAGACTATCAATGATAAAAATTGTCATATTTGCAAATATTTTAATAAAATGTTATATTTTTAATTATTTGACCCTAAATTAATATCTGAGGTAATTTCCTATCTAATAATGTTCATAAATGAATTAATAATAGTTTATATTAAACTTAATATTTAGTTGGTAAGTGCAACTAAATTTTATGGTTTATAGATATCTTATTTGAAATAACTCCACTTTTCCAATTATTCCATCTCTCATGTGAATTTGAACATCATTTATTTTAAGGCTTTGCTTTTATTCTCATTTTGTTTCATTAAATTTCCCCATTTTACTTTGTTTATACTTTAAAATATTTTGTTTTGATGGGTAATAGATATCTTACACCCCATTTCATTTTACGTTCTAGGACACATATTAACTTTGGAAATAAAAACTTGACTTGTTTAATATTATTATTATTATTACTATTTGGTATAGTTAGGGTATGTGGATTCAAACATTCGACCTCAAGTAAATAAGTGTGTTGATACCTGAATTCGGGTAGATTTAATACACCTGACCTTCACGTGGTATCAACAGTGAATTTGTTGATACAGGGACGAGATCGCCTGCGAATGAAAATAGAGCAACATTAGTGTGGTGCTAGCCATACACGCTTCGATGTCTAAGTCAGTTTTGAATTATCGAAGAAGCTAGTATTTTAGTAAACTATTTCGAGTTACCTTTGTCGTGGTTTGTTGTATTGTATTTATAGGACAGAAAATCTAAAGATTTTTTTTGGACCTGGTCACATTGGGCCTTTTGCTCATGGTGGGCTGGGCCTCGAACCACTGCTTGTCGAGGACGAGGCGACAAGCTTGGGCTCGGCCCAAGGTTTCCTTTCATAGATAGATTTGGTTTCAACCGAACCTACTTCTTTTCGAGTTTGAAAAACAATTGAAATTGAGAAGAACAATTGAAATTGAGAAGAATGAAGATGGAGGAAATGAAAAGTGCCCGTGAGATCCCAAATTAATTCTAATCAATTTCAAATGATTAAATGGAATAATCAAATGCCATTAAAAAACTGTTTATCTATCTCAAAAAAAAAAAAAAAATATATATTTATAACCATAAATGACAAATGAATTTTGAATAATTTTTTTTATTTATATTTTGTACTAAAGTGGGATAACATAAATGAAGGAGAGATATTTTAATATTTATAAAATGTTTACCCTATAGAAAATGTTAAATTAAAATTTTGAATATATGTTTTACATTTTGAAATATGTAATTAAAATGTAATTAAATTTGTGTCTATTAGTTTTTGAATTTTTAAAAATATCTAATAACTTCATCAATTTTGATTTTTCGTGTAATAAATTCTTAATATAATAATAAAAAAAAAAATTTAATTCATCACCTTAAATAAAATTAAATTTTATGTCTAATAAAATTTTAAACTTTTAATTTTGTGTCTAGTAGATTCGTGTAAATGTCAAAGATCTAATCTTTTTTTAAGATTAGGGGTAGGAGTGTAATCAGTTCAATTCGACTCGGTTTGAGTGTCAAACTAAAACCGAACCGCCAATTTAATTTATTAAGCAATTTCAGACAAAATCGAACCGTTGCTTATATCAAATCGAACCGCCCGAACCGATTAACTGACGGTTTAGTCAGTTCGGTCTGGCGGTTCGCCGATTGAATGACGTCACACAGGTGTTGGGCTGCTGGAGAAATGTGCTAATTTGGACGGACTAGACTGATGAATGAAAATGTATGAACTCCATACCTTAAAATTGTTAAGTCAGGTTTCACGTCACTTGCACCATTTGTAATATATGAAACATTATTGTATTTTTTTTAATATTAATAGATATTCGGCCGGTTCGATTATTTTCGGTCTAACCGTGCAAAAATCTGAAATCGACCGAAAATGTTCGGTTTTCATATTTTTCAAACCAAAACCGCCAAACTGACTCGATTTCAACCTGAACCGACCTCGATTTCGGTCGGTTTGAGCAGTTTTATCGATTTTCTCTTATACCCTACTAGGGGCTGCAAATATTTTAATTATATATATATAGGAAAAATAATGTCTTAAAATATACCGTATTAGTAATGTATACCATTCGCCTCCCTGATAAATGAAAAGATGTTTGATGCATTGGCAAGCGTGCATGTCATGTATCTTTCGATTTTTTAGTTCAACATTTAGCTTTTATATATTATTTTTTTTTCTTTTTCTTCTGAATTACCTACCTAACTAATTTTTTTAAGGGCTGGTTGCACAAATAGCAATCAGGCCCAAACTAATTGCAAATTTAGCAAACTTTAAAATGTTTTGCAAATATGGCAAAAAAACCCGTTTCTATCACTGATAGACTTTATTATATCACTGATAGACTTCTATCAGTGATAGACTATTATCTCTGATAGACTATTATCACTGACAAAAATCTATAAAAAGCTGAGGTGATCAGCGATAGACTTCTATCAGTCATAAGATATCAGCGATAGAAATTGCTATATCCGCAAAATTTTTAAAAACATGCTATATTTGCAAACAATAAGTCTTAAATTGTCATTTATTACAATTTTCCTTTTTTTAATATATTTTTTCACTTTCATATTTAATTTTAAATATTTAATTTTATAAAAAATATATTTTTTAATTATTTTTTCAAATTTCATTATTTTTTATATATTTATATTTATAATATTGAAATGTCATTTAGTTCTTATATTTTGAAAATTGTATTATTTTAGTCATTATAATTTCAAATGTCCAAATTTAGTCTTTATATTTTGAACAAATCTTAAACTTAATCCTTACTATTAGTTTATTTGTTAGTTTTTCTAAAAATAATTTAGTCTATATTACACCCCTTCCATAAATTTTGGAAAAATATTCACATTAAATTATGTTTTTTCTTGAATAATTTTTTTTTCAAAATGTCTAATAAGTTTTTAAACTTTTAATTTTGTATCTAATCGAATTTTCAAATTTAATTGTAATAGATCTTTGTGTTATTCAACATTTTTTAAAATTCAAGAATTTATTAGAAATAAAATTGAATTATATGATGGTACTAAATTTATTTGAACTTAGTTAAGAAGCCGTGCAGGATTTCATATTTGCATATTGAGTACAGCCAGGCAGTTGAATTTGGACCCTTCCTGGTTTGCTCCTCACTACTGTTTGTGCATATGACGGGACCACTCGAACCGCGCAAGGTATAGTAGTTCGACTGAATCTCCAAGTGGGACCCCTTGTTCGGTCAACTCTATTCCATGTAGCGGATATACTACAATCGAAAATGTGTACACTTACATATTCTTATCACCAATAATTGTTTTTTAAGATCAACATGATGTGAGAGCGTGATTCGAACTTTTTTATGATAATATTTTTTTATACTTTTATAACATAATTTTTTTGTCCCTCAAATATTAATGTCTGGATCCGTCCTTGATTAGACTCGAATTTAAAATTCAGATATCTACTAGACACAAAATAAAAAATTTAAAGACATATTAGACACTTTTTAAACTTTAAAAACCTATCAAACACAACATTAAAAATTTAGGAACCTATTAAATATTTATTTTTTAATTTAGAGATCAAATAGATACCAACTTAAATGGACAAAAATTACATAAAAATACGATATAAAATTTTGGAAACTATGTTTAGCAGCAGAAAAAAAAAAGAAAAAAAAAGAAATAATAATAATAATAATAATTGAATTAGGTTAAAAACGGAAACGGTGAAGTATAATTATGCTCACATATCACAGTCACAGGTTGCATTCTTTCCCACCAATGCATGCATTTCTCCTTTTCTCTTTAGAATTCTAAAATATTTATATATAAAAGACAAAATTATTTTTCTCAAAATAAATATATATATATATTTTTTTTTAAGGGCTGATTGCACAAATAGCAATCAGGCCCAAACTAATTGCAAATTTAGCAAACTTTAAAATGTTTTGCAAATATGGCAAAAAAATCTGTTTCTATCACTGACAGACTTTATTATATCACTGATAGACTTCTATCAGTGATAGACTATTATCTCTGATAGACTATTACCACTGACAAAAATCTATAAAAAGCTGAGGTGATCAGCGATAGACTTCTATCAGTCATAAGATATCAGCGATAGAAATTGCTATATCCGCAAAATTTTTAAAAACATGCTATATTTGCAAACAATAAGTCTTAAATTGTCATTTACTACAATTTCCCTTTTTTTAAATAACCCAATTTATATTTGACCGTCCGAATTTTATAATTTATCATTAATAATGACTCCAATAATATTTATTATTCATAACTATTATATATAACCACCAGCTATAATAACTCAGCTATAATAACTCACCCAACATTCCAAACAACCCATATATCTTAATGTTAGTCTGCAACTTATAATTATTGTATGCTTTATTTAAAAAAATATATAATTATTGTATGCTTTATTTAAAAAAATATATCATATTTAAATGTAAAACACTTTTGATTGACATTTTCATTGTATCATAATAAAATAAAAAAAAAAAAAAAAAAAAAAAAAAACCACAAAATTTAACAAAATTATCAACCAATGTAAACCGAATATGAATAATAAGAAATTAAATTTTATTTAAAAATTAAAGAAGGTGAGAAGTTAATTTAAATATTTTATGAATTTTTATATTTATAATTTTAAAAAAAATTATATTACAAGTTTAGTCTCGAATTTTTATGTGTCTAGTAGTACATAAACTTTCAGTTTCGTATCTAATAGGGTCTCTAACATACACATATATAAAATTCATCTAGTAAATATAAAATTGATTTTTATGTCTAATGAAATCTTAAAGTTTCAATTTTGTATCTAATAAATTCGTGAATTTAAACAATGTCATATAGGTTAGAGATCTATTATATACAAAATTTAAAATGTAAAGATTTATTAGACACTTTTTAAATTACAATGACTTATTATACACAAAATCGAAACTTTGGAGATCAAATAGATATAAACTTAAAAAATAGTCAACAACATCGACATTTTATTAATATTTTTGAAAAATTGATGTGGCCATTGACATTTAAAATTTAGATGACATATTATAGGTGGCATAAAAACATAGTAGTAGAAATTTTACCATTTAATATACACTTATAAACACAAAACTTGTCTATTTATAAAAGAAATAAAGAAGGAAATATAATTAAAAATAAAATAATAATAATTCCTAGAATTAAATGTTAGTTTCTTTTTTTTTCTTTTTGAGCAACTTTAAATGTTAGTTTAACATAAGTGAAGGATATCAATTTTAAGAAATTTTTCCTCTAAATGTTAGTTTGATTACTAAGTGTACTCCTAAAATAAGTGACTCATGAAAATTTTAAAATGCGTTTAATAATCATTAGATACAAAATCGAAATATTTTTATAATTTCTCTCTCTTCAAAATATAAATTGTCAACTACATTTTGAAGACTATTCAAATAATTTCTCCTAAAAAAAAAAAGAGAAAAAAACTAATATTTTATAGGAAATTAACATTTATACTCTAAACTAGAATTGTATCAATTAAAATCTCGAACTTTCTATCAATTTATCCTATTTATTAGACTTCATTTGAAAAATGTTAATTTACATGTGTACATATTACATGCTTATAATTTTATCTATTAAATTCCTAAACTTTCTCACCAGCGGAAAGTTTAGGGGTTTAATTGATAAAATTATAAATCTCCACAAATGTAAATTAACGAAGTTTAACCGAGATGTAAATTAAACTCCTAAACTTTCTCCACAATCTAGAGAATTGGTGAATCTCAAAACATAAAATAGAATTTCGTTTCTCTACCAAATATGCCCTTAAATTCTAAAAATAAAAGCAAGTTTTTAAAAACTAAGGCTTCATTTGATAAATATTTAGGCTCCGTTTGATAACCATTTGATTTTTAGTTTTTGGTTTTTAAAAATTAAGCTTATAAACACTACTTCTCTATAATTTTCTTTGTTTTGGTATCTAGTTTCTACCAATATTTTAAAAAATCAAGTCAATTTTGAAAACTAAAAAAAGTAACTTTTGTTTTTTAAATTTGACTAAGAATCCAAATATTTTTCTAAGAAAATTGTAATTCATAGTAAATAAATTAAGAGAATACAAGCTCAAATTTCAAAAATTGAAAACTAAAAATTGATTTTTGGTTTTTACCTTTTGAAAACTATTCGCGTAAAGTACTTTCATTTATGGTTTTCTTTGTTTTGTTATATATTTTTTTATAGTGTTTTTTTAAATTCAAACCAAATTTTAGAAATTAAAAAAAAAAAAAAAAAAATCTTTAGAAATATGAAGGTCATTTTAAAGAAAATTTGAAAAACCGTCATTTTCAAAAATCATAAACTAAATGACTATGAAACGAGACCTAATTTTTTAGTTTTTAAAATTTAGCTTGAATTTTAAAAACATATTTAGAAATTAGACAACATGGTAAAGAAACTCATAGGAGGGTAGAAAAATGGTTATAAACTTAATTTTGAAAACCAAAAAACAGAAAAATTAAATTGTTATTAAACGGGACATCAACTTTCAAAATGTCTATTTTAGTTCTAAACCTTAAAACTTTCAAAATGTCTATTTTAGTTCTAAACCTTAAAAAAAAAACGTGGTTTTCAAAATGTCTATTTTAGTTCTAAACCTTAAAACTTTCAAAAATGTCTATTTTAGTTATAAACCTTAAAAAAAAACGTGGTTGTTTTGATCTTTGATATATCATTTTACTTATTTAAATACTCATCTTCAAAATATATGTGATTTGAATACATACCCAAATTAATATGTTAATAATTTAATCTACATACACAAAGTCACCGCTTATCAATATGTTAAAAGAAAAATAAAATAAAGATTAAAAATGATTGTTTTTTTTATAGTTTAAAAATCAAAATCTGACATTTTGGAAGTTCTAATAATCAAAATAAAACAAATTTGAAACTTCATGTATCTATTTTATTTAATCATTTTAATCTTTATTTTTTAAATAAAAATTATGTTTGTGTAGGTTGGGCATGCATTTAAAAAAGTTGTTTCTAGCTAAACACTTGTATAATAACCACTTTTAGAAGAAAATTAGTCAAATATTTCATCTTAAAACATTTTAAGTATTTTATTCTAATTCGTTTTTACGTTTAGAACTTCTTGAACCACTTCTGAACATAAAAAATTCTAAGAAAAGTGCTTTTAATAGGTAAAACACTTTAAATTTCCAAAAAAAAAAAAAAAAAAACTACAAGATTTAAAAAAAATACTTTTAGTGATCCCTAACTACTTCAAAGCCATACTAAAAGCACACTTAAAATGGATACACCATCCATTGGGTATTGCTTTAAATGTTAGTCAATGCCTATTAGATAAACAAACAAAAATAAAGCTAATTAATTTTTATTTTTTTTTTAAGAGAGATTCGAACCTTAGACTTTTTGCTCATCATTCATACATTATGTCAGTTCAGCTATGTTCTTGTTGACAAGACTAAGTTTTTTTTTTTTGAAAATATGTTGGGGAATTAAACCTAGTACTTCATAATCATTAAACGATACATCATGCCGTTGAGCTATACTCTTGTTGGCTCAATCTCACAGGTTTAGATTAATACAACGTTTAAAATTTTATAACCAAATTTATAATTTAATAAAAGAATGAAGTATCCTAAAAGAAAAAAAAAAAAAAAACTTTAAAATAAAAATCTTGTACTTCATAGCGGACATCATAATTTGATTTATTGTATTAGAAGTAACGACATACATCAATAAATTAAAATATTATATCATCGATTAAAATGTGATGAACATGTCATTAGACTCTAACATTATAGAATTGATCTGTATTAGAAGATTTTCCATGTATTTTTCCTCCTAATTATCTGCCTAACTCTCATTAAAATGATGGCCAACCCTAAATTAAATTTGTAGTTGCTTTTTAGGACATCGCTCATTAAATTATTTAATGAAAGGCCCGATGATATAACTCTTATTATATAATATATAAACTCTAAAAATTTGAGAGCATTTTTGTAAAATTCGAATATTAAAATTTTAAGGAGGATTTGTTTAGAAAAATATTTTCATAACATTTTTATTTTTACCCCAAAAAATAAAATAATAAATAAATAAAAAATAAAAAAATTACATGTTTGATCTTTCAACTTATATTTAATAGGTCTAGATGGTAAACAATTTTAAATGATGTTTAATTTGAGATTGCAATAACTTTTAAAATAATTGCTTTCGACTTTTAGAAAAATCAACTTGAAATTAAGTAAAATAATGTTTGGTAAATTTAAATTTTAAATTAGAAAAAACTACCTACCGTGTTTGGTAAGTTAATATTAAATTATTTAAATTATTATTTTAATTTAGTTATAAGGACCAAAATAAATATTTAGTTTATAATTTATTATAAGCTAATTATTTGAAAATATCTAATTTTTTTTTTTTATAAAAGTTCAAGAAAAATATTTTTTATAAAAAGATAGAATCAATCCATATTTTATTAAAGAATAGATGTGAACAAATATATAAATATAAAAACATAAATTTGAGATTTGTAAATAATTTGACAATTTTTATAAAAACGAATCTTAAATGTATGAAGTGAGTCTCGTGACTAATAAGACCTTAAACTTTTAAATAATATCTAATATATCTCTCTATTATTAATTTTGTAGGAATTTATTACACACAACACTGAGAGTTTATAGATTTATTAAACAATTTTTAAAGTTAAGATCGAATTTATATTTTAATTTTATTTTTATTTCTAAAACTAATATATAAATTATAAGTTGAATCTCTAACCTCCACAATGATATTAAATGGCTCCTTAAAATTTTTAAAAAATATCTAATAGATTTTAAAATGTTAAATTTTATATCTAATTAACCACTAAATTTTTAAATGAACATAAGAAAATTGGATTGAGAATTTCGAGGATGAATGTTTCTATCTTTTGTGGCCATTGGATTACTTATATTTATTGACTAACAACAAACTACACATGCTAAAGCGAGCATAGCTCAGCGGGCATATGTATATCTTGACGACCAAGAGGTTTGTGGTTCGAATTCCCCCACCCCAATGTAAAAAAAAAAAAAAAAAAAAAAAAAATTAATTGCACATCTTCTCCAACTCTCAACTTTATGTTCCTTCACACATAATAATGATTGACAAACAGATCTATATTAAAAAGAATTCAAATAAAAATGCATACTAAAAATAAATAGTTGATCCGAACACGAGTTCGAGACTGGTATAATGTATGATTAGTGATCTAAGTCCTAGATTCGAATCCCCCACATATTGTAAAAAATTAATAACCACTAGTAGGTTTGAGGTTTGAATCCCACCATTCTTTATAATGAACTTTTATATATATTTGTTAGGAATACAAACAATATCTCACATTAACTAGATTAGAGAAAGATAATGATATATAAAAGAGGACAATTATCTACAATGGTTTTTTTGTTTGAAACTAAAAGTAAAGTCATGATCGTTGTCTGAGAGTAGAATTTCTAGTACATCCGTGATATGAAGTTTCTCCATACCACTGCCTTTAAATGACTCCCACGTGGTGAGAGATAGTTTAAACTTAACGAACAAATTGTTTAGTTGGGACCCACCATTTTAAATACATTATTTTATCCTCCTAAAAAAACTAATAGATTATTTATTTTTTTAACTCTTTGCATTCTCAATTTTTTTTTCTCTAACTTCTTTAATTAATATTTTTAAAATATATTCAAAACTTTCTTTTTCTTCATCTTCACCTAAATTCTAAAAAAAACAAAGACTAAAACGCAACATACTTAAATATTTGCTCCGTTAGGGATGAATGTAATCCAAATATTTTTTGCATTTAAAAAAAATGAAAAAGAAATAAAATATTAAAAGGAAGAGAAAAACAAAGAAAAAAGATAATGAAATAAATGGATATAAATTATAGAAAACAAACCTTCTCCAAATGAACGTGCAAATTAACTTAAGGATGAAGATGATGAAAAAGAAAATTTTGAATATATTTAAAATATTAATGAAAGAATTTAGAGAGAAAATATTAAAAAAGAAGAAAAAAAAAATTGAGAATGCAAAGAGTAAAAAAAAGAATAATAATAACAAAAATTGAGGAGAGAAAATTTAAATAAATAATGTATTCGTTATTTTTTTTAAGAGGAAAAAATAATGTATTTAAAATGGTAGTGGATCCCACCTAAACCATGGGTTGTTAAGTTTAAACTACCTCTCACCACGTGACAGTCATTTAAAGGTAGTGATATGAAAAAACTTCATACCACATACCACATACCACATACCACGGATGTATTAAAAATTTTCCCTTGTTTGAGTTCTGTTGTCTTTGACAAATCGTATCAAAGTTATGTCCCTAATTTAATGATGTTTGTAAAATTCGAAAGTGTTTGGAAGTCACTGAAGAAGTCAAACCTTCTTTCTCTTTTTTCCAAAATTGGAAATCTTTTGTGGAAAAGGAAAACCACTCATTTCTCTTTTGCATCTTATATATTAATTGCTTCAATAACTTCTACTTGTCTTTAGAAAATCACATTACAAGCATAAAAAAGTAAAAGAATTTGAATTGAGAAGCCATAAAAGAAAACAATAACACCCAACCACTTATTGAGCAATAAATAAAATTTACAAGTGTCAAACAAAGAGAGAGGTAGAAAAGAGGTGCATATTTAATAGAAATCAACTCTAATCCCACAAGATATGTTATCATAGCTAGTTCAATATTTAATGTAACACCACAAAGTGTAGAGATATAGAATTTGAAAATATTATAATATTAATATTACGGGAGTATAGATACTCTTTTTATTTACTGTCGTCAACATCCTTTCAAAAATGATGTAAAATCAACCAACATTCAAATAAATATCTTTAAAAATAATAGTGTAAACAAAGAGAGTAGAATATAGTTGTACTACTAGAAATAGTGGAGAGATGAAATTTGAGTCAATTCTACATGTATCCATAGTTCACACGAAAGAACATGTAAATTCAGGAACATTTTCAGGTCCTATTCGAAAAAATTCTAAAACTACGAGAGTAGGAATATGGAAAGGTAGGTACAACAACCTATTAAAAAAGATATGGAGTTCATCAACATTAAAAAAAATATATTTATAAAGACGAAATAATAGTGTGAACAAAAGGAGTATCGTAGTAGTACTAAATTTTTTCTCATGGAATATAGATATTTTTTTCAATTTTTCATTTTTTGCCGATCATGTTAGCATCCTTTTAAAAATGATATGGATCCACCCATATTTTAAAAAATAAGTGAAAATCATAGTGTGAACGGAGGGAATATAGCACTCCCTTAGTATTAGATATTTTCCCTTAAAAACTCGCAAACATAGCAGCAACATACCGAAATTTAACTGTACTTAAAAGCTGCTTTGAGCATGCATTGGTACAAATATGACGGAGAGAGATGGAAGTATCAAAAGCAAAGTTTCTAAATTTCACATTGTTTATTTTGTGGTTAATTTTTATAAGTGTAATTTAGAGTGGAGGGGTAGTTTTTGAAACTATTTAGACAAAATAGGATTGTTTTGAAACAAATTCGAAAAATAGTGTTTTTTTTTGTCTTATCATGTCAAAGACTGCCCCACCTACCCTAAGTTTGGAAAACGTTTGGGATGTGCTTATTCAAGAAGCGCTTCTTCAAGAAGCACATTGTCTTTCCAAATTTCAGATCAGGAAATTTGTTTTCCCTGTAAATTTACCAGTGGAAATTCCATACCGGTAAATTTAGGTGGAATTCCAAACCGGTAAATTCTCTTATCTGTAAATTTAACGGTCAGTAAAAATCCACCCATAAATTATCGGTCTGGAGTTCCCACCGGTAAAAAGAAGCGCATTAACTATCCAAATTTCGGACCCGTAAATATAATTTCATACTGTTAAATTTACAGGGAAAACAAAGCGCAACCCAAACGTTTTCCGAACGGACGGTAGGTGGCAGTCTTTGACGGATCCGAGTGAACCGGTGCACTACTAATAAGACAAAAAAAAAAAAAAAAAAAATATCATTTTTCAAATTTGTTTCAAAACCACTCTATTTTTCAAAATAGTTTAAAAAACTACCCTCCCGTCTAAATTACCCGAATTATAATCACTAGTTTAAACCTTAAACCCTAAACCCCAAATATCAAACCCCAAAAATCATGACAAAATGATGCAGAGCCTGGAGAAAGCATTTGTGTTATTTAAGTGGGAATCCTCTACCAAAATTGCTCCTTCTATCCTTCTCTTCTGTGAAAGCAAACTCAACAATGGCGTCTTCCTCTCTCTCCGATCACTACCTTCAACTTTTCTTCTCACTTATGGCCTTCTCAGTCTCTGCATTCATCTTCTTCCTCACCCATAAACGCCCCTCAAACGCCCCTCTCAACCTCCCCCCGGGTCCCCGCGGCTGGCCGGTCGTCGGAAACCTCTTCCAGGTCGCCCGCTCCGGCAAGCATTTCTTCGAATACATCGAAGACATCCGCCACCTTTATGGCCCAATCTTCACTCTCCAGATGGGCTCTCGCACCACCATCGTCTTGTCCGGCGCCGACCTCATCCACGAAGCCCTAATCAAGCGCGGCTCCACTTTCGCCACCCGCCCCGCCGAAAACCCCACCCGAATCATCTTCAGCAGCAACAAGTTCTCCGTCAACGCCGCCGTCTACGGCTCCCTCTGGCGCTCCCTCCGCCGCAACATGGTCGAGAACATGCTCTCCTCCACTCGCTTGAAGGAGTTTCGCGACGTCAGGAAGAACGCCATGGATAAGCTCGTTCGACGCATCCGAGCCGACGCTGCCGCTAATGGCGGCGTTGTTTCCGTGTTGAAGAACGCTCGATTCGCTGTGTTCTGTATTCTGTTGGCGATGTGTTTCGGATTAGAAATGGATGAGGAATCCGTTGAGAAAATGGATCAAGTTCTTAAAACTGTTCTGCTCACCGTCGATCCGAGAATCGACGATTTTCTCCCGATTTTGAGGCCGTTCTTCTCGAAACAGAGGAAACGCGCCATGGATGTCAGAACAGAGCAAATCGAATTCGTCGTTCAGTTCATCAATCGAAGGAAAAAGGAACTTCAAAATCCAGGTTCGGACATTACCGCAACTTCATTTTCGTACCTCGATACGCTCTTCGATCTCAAGGTCGACGGCCGGAAATCCACCCCGACGGACGCGGAATTAGTCACTCTCTGCTCCGAATTCCTCAACGGCGGTACGGATACGACGGCGACCGCCATCGAATGGGGAATCGCAGAGCTAATCGCAAACCCTAACATCCAGAACAAATTACACGAAGAAATCAAACAATTCGTAGGCGAAAGAAAAGTAGACGAATCGGATGTTGAGAAATTGGCGTATCTCCAAGCGGTGGTGAAGGAATTGCTGAGAAGACATCCGCCGACGTACTTTTCGCTGACGCATTCGGCGATCGAGGCGACGAAGCTTGCCGGGTACGACATTCCGGTGGAAGCGAGTGTGGAGATTTATTTGGCCGGAATCAGCAACGATCCGAAACTGTGGAAGAATCCAGAGAAATTCGAGCCGGAGAGATTCATGTCCGGCGAGGAAGAAGCGGATATGAGCGGAATGAAAGGATTGAAAATGATTCCGTTCGGAGTTGGAAGGAGAATTTGCCCTGGTTTGGGAATGGCGACGATTCATGTTCATCTGATGATGGCGAGATTGGTTCAGGAATTTGAATGGAGTTCGTATCCGCCAAAGAGTGAATTGGATTTTACGAAGAAGTTTGAGTTTACTGTTGTCATGAAGAATTCTCTCACAGCCATCGCCAGAACCAGAGCTTGAACGCAACGAAGAAGAAGATGAAGAAAAAAAAATTATGTTTTAATCGTTATATTTCTTTTAAGTGGAAATTATTATTCTAATTTGTTTTTATTTTCATAAGCTCTTTTTTATTCATCTTATTTTAATTGTTATATCTTAGTCCTAAATTTATAATTTTTTTTTTTTTAAAGATATCCTATTTTTGTTGGAACTTTTATGTTTGTTTTATTTTGATTTCTAAGCTTTTCGTGATTTCCTTTTTAATTTTCTATTTTTAAAATTTAAGTATGTTTCATTTTTGTTTACTTATCATGATTTTCAAGTTTTTTTTAGAAAACATTTTAACTTTCAAAATTTGTTTCTGATTTGAAAAATAAGAGGCTCAATTTAAAAATTGGATCCTAATTTAATTAATTTTTTAAAATATATATATATATATATATATATATATATATATATTTTTTTTTTAAGGGCTGGTTGCACAAATAGCAATCAGGCCCAAACTAATTGCAAATTTAGCAAACTTTAAAAGGTTTTGCAAATATGGCTTCTATCAGTGATAGACTATTATCACTGACAAAAATCTATAAAAAGCTGAGGTGATCAGCGATAGACTTCTATCAGTCATAAGATATCAGCGATAGAAATTGCTATATCCGCAAAATTTTTAAAAACATGTTATATTTGCAAACAATAAGTCTTAAATTGTCATTTACTACAATTTTCCTATTTTTAATTATAAAACTAGTTGTAGTTACTAACTAAATATTAAATTGAATATAAACTATTGTTATAAATTTTATATTATTATTATTTGATAATAGGAAAATTGTAACAAATGTCAATTTAGAGTAAAATGATTAAAAATATAGCATTTTTTAAAAAAAATTGCGGATATGACAATTTCTATCACGATAGTATGGTCTATCGCTGATAGAAATTTATCGCTGATAGTAGTCTTTTTTATAGAATTTTGTTAATGATTATAGTCTATCAGTGATAGAAGTCAATCAGTAATAGACAAGTCTATTACTGATAGAAGTCAATCAGTAATAGTCCTAAAGTCTATCGGTGATAGCCACTAATTTTTTGTTATATTTGCCAATGGTTTTAAGCTTTGCTAAATTTACGATTATTTTGGGTCTGATTGCTGTTTGTGCAACGAACCCTTGATAATATCATATAATTTATAATACATTATATTATGCATATTTTAATTTAACAAAAAGAATTGAGTTTATAACATGAAATACTATATTTATTAAAAAAGTTATTCTTTTAAATATAATTCCATTTTAAAATTTTAAATTCAAAATTTGACGACGACGACAAAAAAAAAAAAAAAAAAAAAAAAAAAAAAAAAAAAAAAAAAAAAAAAATTGTTTAATCTGTGAATCTGAAAACATAAAACATAATTTTGATTTTCTACCAAACATGCTTTTTGATTTTCTACCAAACATGCTCTTAAATTCTAAAAATAAAAGCAAGTTTTTAAAAACTAAGGCTCCATTTAATAAACATTTGTTTTTTTGTTTTGAACTTTGGAAAATTATTCTAGTAAACTACTTTCATTTATGGTTTATTTATGGTTTCTTTTGTTTTGTTATCTTTTTTTATAGTGTTTTTCAAATTCAAGCCAAATTTTAGAAACTAAAGAAAGATGAAAGTCATTTTAAAGAAATTTGGAAAACAAATGCCATTTTCAAAAATAAAAAACTAAAGGGTTATCAAACCGACCTAATCTTTTTAGTTTTCAAAACTTGGTTGAATTTTAAAAACATTTTTAAAAAGTAGACCATACGACAAAGAAACTCACACGGTAGAAACTTGTTTATAAACTTAATTTTGAAAAAAAAAAAATTAAATGATTATTTATAAGCGGGCATAAACTTTCAAAGTATCTATTTTAATTCTAAACTATCAAAACGTGGTTGTTTTGGTCTTTTATATATCATTTTGCTTATCTAATACTTATCTTCAAATATGTGATTTAAAAACATGTCAAAGTTAATATGTTAATATACATACGCAAATTCACCACTTATCAATATGTTAAAAGAAAAATAAAGATAAGGACTAATTTTTTTTTCTTCTATAGTTTAAAAATAAAAAAACGACATTTTAAAAGTTTTAATAATCAAAATAGAACAAATTTGAAAGTGTTAATTTTAAATGTAAACATGTCCAAGTTAATATGTTAATATACATACGTAAAATCACCACTTATCAATATGTTAAAAGAAAAATAAAGATAAGGACTAATTTTTTTTTTCTATAGTTTAAAAATAAAAAATGACATTTTAAAAGTTGTAATAATCAAAATAGAACCAATTTGAAAATGTTAATTTTAAAAGTTAAAAAATGAAAATAGAACCAACTTTAAATTCAGCCAAAATAAGATTTAAACTTTTTAAAATTTATTTTATTTAATCATTTTAATCTCTATTTTTTAAATAAAAATTATGTTTGTGTGGGTTCGGCATGCATTTAAAAAAGAAAAGTTTTCTAGCTAAACACTTATATAATAAGCACTTTTAGAAGAAAGTTAGTCAAATATTTCATCTTAAACCATTTTAAGTATTTTTTTTAAATTCATTTTTACTTTTAGAACTTCTTGAACCACTTTTGAACATAATTTTTTTTTTCCTAAGAGAAGTGCTTTTAATAGGTAAAACTCAAAATATATATATATATATATATATATATATATATATATATATATATATATATTTACTACAAGATTTTAAAAAATACTTTTAGTTATCCCTAACTACTCCAAAGACATGCTAAAAAGCCTAAAAGCACACTTAAAATGGATACATCATCCATTGTGTATTGCTTTAAATGTGAGTCAATGCCTATTAGATAATGGTAAGAATAATATAAACAAATAAAAATATAATAAAGCTAAGTTTCTTGTTAAATAGTTTACAATATTTATGACAATAATTAAAATGATTTTGGGTACTAAAAATAAATAAATGAAATGATTTTGGGGTAAATATTTTTTTTTTTTTTTTGGTAGTACTTGGGTAAATACTTTTTCTCCTTAAAGTATGAAAGATTAAATAGAAACCAACCCAAAATATTTAAGTACTTATTAGAAACATTTTTTTTTTAAGTTGTTGGACTAAATAGTTTATTCTTTTTATATTTCTTTAAACACAAGTTTAAAATAAATTTATGCCCTAATCTCTAAATAATATAATTTATATAAGCTTTAAATTCAATAGAGCCACTTTGAACGAAATTCGGTACCTCCTCTCAACACCACCGATTGCCTCTATCGCACTGTCCATTGAGCCACCTCATGAGCCATCTTGTTGCCTTGGCGATGACATAGATGTGCATTCATCATTGTCGTCGCCAAGCAAGGCAACAAGATGGCTCATGAGGTGGCTCAATGGGGTGCGACAGAGACAGTCGGTGGTACTGTTGGAAGAGGTGTCAAATTTTGTTCAAAGGAGATACGAAATGAAGGCGTAGTTGTCGATCTCAGTTCTTTTAATTCTTCCGTTGTTTAGCTTTAGTTATAGTTTTTTTTTTTTTTTTTTTTTTGAACACAATAAATAGAAGCAACAACATTGATCAATAAATAAAAATATTATATTATCGATCCAAATATGAAAAGTTGTATTTTGAATTAAACATGTCATTGACTCTAGCAATATAGAATTGGTCGGTATTAGAAAATTTTCCACGTCATTTTCTCCTAATTATCTGCCAACTCTCATTAAAATGATGCCCAACCCTAAATTAAATTTGTAGTTGCTTTTTAGGACATCACTCATTAATTATTTAATGAAAGGCCCAATGATATAACTCTTATTGTATAATATAAACTCTACAAAATTGAGAGATCATTTTTGTAAAATTTTAATATTAAAATTTTAACGATGGATTCTTTAGAAAAATATTTTTATTAAAAAAAATAAAAAAAAAATAAATAAATTACAGTCTTTCAACTTTTAAATTATATCTACTCTTGAATTTTAAACAAATTAGTTTGAGATTATTATAACTTTTAAAATAATATTGTTTTAAGTAATATTTTTAAAAAAATCAACTGTAAAAAGTAAAATAATATTTGGTAAATTTAAATTTTAAATTAGAAAGAACTACTTATGGTGTTTAATAAATTAATATTAAATTATTTTTATTTAGTTACGAGGACTAACTCTTCTTTTACTTTCTCCCATGTTAATCGATAGAGTTGCTCACTATCTCGCTTTTTTTGCTCAATCTTCTCATGCTCCTTCTATTTCGGGATATAAGACACAACCTTGTGTAAATTGAGTTATGCTCAGTTTGGCAGAATCACATCTTTTTTAATCAATATATTTTAGTCTTAGATGCCAACAAGAGCATAGCTCGACTGACATGATGTATCGACTAGTGACTGTGAGGTCCTCAGTTCAATCTCTCACACGTGTTCTCAAAAAAAAAAAAAAAAAAAAAAAAAAAAAAAAAAAAAACTTAATTTCTATGTACTTTAAAAAATATATTATCATTTATATTCATTTAAAGCTTTATATATATATATATATATATATATATATATATATATATATATATATATATATATATATATATTATTGATATTACTATATATATAGTGAAGGATAAATGAACATTATTGGTACTTCTTAAGAGAAGGTAAGAAAAAAATTGCCAACTTAAAAATTAGTGGAGAAATTAGAAATTTGATCGTTTAGATGATGTTAGGTAGGGGTCGTTTGGTTTGAGAATTTGTCGATGTTTGGAAATAAAAGATGCCTGAGAATTAATAATATCTGTGTTTGGTGCTGAATGTCTTCATATTTTCATGAAAATAAATTATAAATAATTAATTGTTGCTAGTTAATTCATTTTATTATGTCAAAATATTATAAATGTATTTAATAAAGAAAAATTGTAACACATGTCAATTTAGAATAAAATAATTAAAAATATAGCATTTTTTAAAAAAAATTGACAATTTCTATTACTAAAATTGTAATTCTAATTATTTAGTAGAATAATAAAACTGAATAAATAATAATCAATGTTATATAGTTTAATAAAATTGTACGAGTTTTATATGGAGAATTGAAAAAAAAAACTATGCGATAACCCAAAACTTATGCGATAGCTATGCGATCACATAACAAACCTATGCGATAGTTATGCGATCGTATAAGTTGCTATTCAATTCTGGTTAAGATGAATAAATAAACTGAAATTGAGTGGGAAGAAGATGACATACCTGTAGTAAAAAAAAATTAAAAAATAATAATAATAATAATAAATTTGTGCTGAAGAAACATTGTAAAAAAAAAGAATGAAAGAAAGAAAAAATGATTAAAAAAAAAAATAAAAAAATAAAAAAATAAAAAAAACTATGCGATAACCCCCAAACTTATGCGATAGCTATGCGATCACATAACAAACCTATGCGATAGTTATGCATAGGTTGCTATGCAATTCTGGTTAAGATGAATAAATAAACTGAAATTGAGTGGAAAGAAGATGACATACCTGTAGTAAAAAAAAATTAAAAAATACTAATAATAATAAATTTGTGGTGAAGAAACATTGTAAAAAAAGAAAGAAAGAAAAAAAGATTTAAAAAAAAAAAAAAAAAAAAAGATGACATACCTGTGGCTCCCGGAGAAAGTCATCAAATTGGGATGTCATCAAAAAGTTTTCTTGTGATGTCCGAGCATAAATTTGAAAATTGCAAACCAAACGTAGTCATGGCCATCGGATGCCCATTCTCATCCTGATGCCCACCCTCAAAGACGTCAACCAAACGACCTCTTATTTTTTTATCATATATATATATATATATATATTTTTTTTTTTTTTTTTTTTTTTTTGTCAATTTACCAAATATCATGTCATGTAAATTTATTATCAGACAATATTGACATTCTTCAATGAGTGCGTATAATTAAAAAATGTTAAATTATAAGGAATTAAACTCAAAGTTTTAGACCAAACATTTAAGAACTAAAACATATATTTAGTCTAGAATTAATTTCTTCAAACTCAATTCAATTCCATCTATCTCTTTTATGTTAATGTAATGCCACTTGCATTAAAACAAAAACTTTCACAAATAAGGAAAATAAAAAATAATGATTAAGTTTACTTTTGTTACTCTGCAGTTCATTAATGATAATTTCATTATGTAGATTTTAATCAAAGGATACTAATAATAAAAATAAAATAAGCTTTGAAAAGATACTTTTAAGTAAAAAAAAAAAAAAAAAACTCAAATCAAAACATACATACTAAGAATAAATAGTTAGATCTATAAATCATATAATGATTATTTGAAAGTCAAACATAGAGATGTACCCGACCAGTAGGTCTAAGGTTCGAATCTCATGCCCTAAATTATACTTGTTACGATAGAATCGAATAACAAAGAACAAATAAGCGCAAAAGAAAATCGATACAAATTTACGTGGTTCACTAACGTCGTGTTAGTTACGTCCACAGACAGAAATGAGAGAACAATATTATTACGAGAATTACAAATAACAGACTAGAGACGGTTAGTGTCATTGAAAAGTTTATATATGACACTCTTCTAATGACCTAATACAAAATAGACCAAAGACCCAAAACGAATAAATAAAACCCAAATCAGATTTGTCCTTCCCTCTCAACTTTATGTTCCCATACCTCCGTATCAAACCAGTCATAGAGAGGGTCATAACATATTCAAGGCATTTCAACCATACTAAAAACAAAATAATAAACAAAATAATGATTCTTTGAAATGAAATTTTATGGGATATTTGGCCAGATGACCTAAATTAAGGCTCATTCGAGAGATTGACCTAGAATACAAGAATTAGTCAAACTAACCTTTTGCTGACATCACTCTCACTGAGATTTTTCTCGCTCTCGCTCTAGGGCGGGCTCCATTTTATAACTGAAAATTCTTTCCTCTCGTGAACGAGAAAGAGAAAAATCTCAGCGAGAGTGATGTCAACAAAAGTTCATTTTGACTACTTTTTAAAATTTTGGATCAATCTTTCGAAAGGGTCTTAATTTAGGATCATCTGGTCAAATGTCCAAACTTTTTATATGTATTTAAAGGGAGAGACATGATGAGACAAGTGCATCTAAAAAGGTGAATAATTTGACCAGAAAAAGTGCTTACACAAACAAGGCATTTAACATTTGGGAAGTGACTAAAGAAGTCAAAGCTTCTTTCTCCTTTTTCCAAAATTGGAAATCTTTGGTGGAAAAGGAAAACCACCCATTTCTCCTTTTTACCTTATATATTAATTGCTTCAATAACTTCTACTTGTCTTCAAAAAATCACACATTACAAGCAAAAAAAACAGTAAAAGAATTTGAATTGACAAGCCATAAAAGAAAACAACAACACCCAACCACTTGAGTTCAGCTGAGATGAAGAAATTTAAGCTCACAGTCCATAAGAGAAAGCAATAAATAGCTGAGATGAAAAATTTACAAGTGTCAAACAAAGAGAGAGGTTGAAAAGAGGTGCATATGATAACTCCATGTGAAACAAGACACAAAGTCAACTGTAATCCACAAGATATGCTACCATAGGTAGTTCAATATTTAATGTAACACCCCAAAAAATATATATTTCTAATGACAAAATAATAGTATCAACAAAGGGAGTATGGTACGGTTGTAGTACTAAATTTTTTCTGACGGACGGAGTATAGATACTACTTTCATTTTTTGCATACCACGTCAACATCCTTTTAAAAATGATGTGAATCCACCAATATTTTAAAAGATGAAGGCAAAATCATAGGGAGAATTGTACGACCCCCTATTTTAAGCGGATTGTCAAAATGACCCGGATTTGAAAAAAAAGACAAACTGACCTTCTGCTGACATCATCAGTTTTTTTTTAATATTATTTTCTAGCTCTAGCTGCGGGCGCGGGCTGATCTCGCTCTAGCTCGGGCGCGGGCTGGTCTCGCTCTAGCTCTAGCTCTAGCTTCATTTAAGATCTGAAAATTTCAAGATCTTGAAGTTTTTTTTTCAAATTCGAGACCAGCCCGCGCCCGAGCTAGAGCGAGATCAGCCCGCGGCCGCAGCTAGAGCTAGAAAATAATATTAAAAAAAAAACTGATTATGTCAGCAGAAGGTCCGTTTGCATTTTTTTTCAGATCCGGGTCATTTTGACAATCCGCTTAAAATAGGGGGTCAATCGTACAATTCTCCCAAAATCATAGTGTGAACGGAGAGAATATAGTACTCCCATAGTATTAGATATTTTCCCTGAAAACTCGAAAACATAGAGCAGGAGCAGCAGAATAAGGTTCTGATACCAGAATTTAACTGTACTCAAAAGCTGGTCTGAGCATGCATTGGTACAAATATGACAGAGAGAGATGGAAGTATCAAAAGCAAAGTTCATGGTGTGATTAATGAACAAAACTGCCCCCAAAACCAGCAACAGACTAATTCACTACAAACAACACTTATATACAGTGGTAAATAACAAGACAGACATGGTTTCTAAGGAAATAGTTAAGGGCATCTAGTTTTAGGACACAGCCCTGTAACCAATCCTGAGTCCTATCATAAACCAACCACAGAGAAGCAGCTCAAGCATTTGATGGACTTTCTACATTTTTGTTTCTTGAGATTTTACTATTCTGGTTACCTTCGATGATAAACGAGGAAGCGTCGTTCCCTATCGGATCCACTGCTCCATTGGCCCCAGCTGTGCAGCCATTCTCTTGGATTGGTTCCAACCCACTGTTTTCAAGGTCTAATGGGAATCCGCGGCAGGGGTGAGCACAGATATCTGAGTTGAGGTTGTAATGAGACCGAATTGCTGAACTAAACAACGGTTGCATCGCTCGTTTCTTGTCTGGGACCTCACGTAACGATATACGACAAACCGGGCACGTTGAATGCTGATGTAGCCATATGTCTATGCAGGTCACATGGAAGGAGTGTCCACAGTAGGGGAGAATGCGCAATAAGTCTTCACTATGATAATCTGCTAAGCAAACTGTGCATCTGCCATTTAAAACAGAATCTAATTTAGCTTCTATGTAATAATATAGGACTATAAGATTTGTGTGGTCATATTCTGGTGAAAGTTCACCATCCTCCAAAATCAATTAGCTAACTTTCAGCAACAAACGATTAAAGCTCGCTTTCAAAACTTCTTATTGCTTCAGCTTTTTCGTACGAATACATTGCAAAGAATGGTACTAGAGAGGAAGCCATTACTAAAACATAGAAAGAGAAGAAACAAGTTCCAAGTAGAAAAAAGTGTCAAATACTATTTTATATCCTTCAAAATAAACAACTACCCAGTTCCATAATATCTCCTTATCATAGGAAAAGATGGAAAACTTCATAAACAACAATCTTAGCACTTGGCAGTTCCATATCATCCAAAATAAAAGCTATGCCAGATATCTGATTTCAGAATCACAAATGCGATCGCAGTCAATTTTTGCACGGACATTCTTCTCGTTTAAGAGACTTTTTGCTTTTACTTTCAAGGGGAGATCATTAATTTCTGCCTAGTCGGCGCACCGTTGCGGATTTAATATCCAAGACTTATATAAAGGAAAGCTATGGATAGTATATTAAATTTGCTAAACTACAGGGAAGATGGATGATGAAAGATAACAGAATCTCATTTCTAACTAACCGTCCTCAATCTATATTTCAAATCTATTTAAAAGGATCATACTTCAGAGGAAGTTCTTAAATTACAAAAGCCCTTGAGCCAAGGCGAAAGCAAGAGATGCTTTGGCTTTTTTCACTCTTGAACTCACAAAGTTTCTAAATTGCACACCGTTTATTTTGTGATTAATTTCTATGATTTTCTAAACAAACATGGAGGACAAAACCAAATGGTCTCCAAAAGGAATTATAATCACTAGTTTAAAGATCATCATTTATTTTCCTCAACAACTGTCAACAAAAGGTAGCATATCGACAAGAGGTGGTTTTTTTTTTATTTGTGTTATTTAAGTGGGAATCTACAAGAGAGAGACATTCAGGAATGGTGCTCTCCAGAAACTTCTCCACGTTCATAAGAAGAACACTTGAATAGTATCCATGACTAAGCTTATGTTTTCATGATAGCTTTTACACTTCTCTAACATCACCAATCAGTCTGGAACCACTTAGATAATCAAAATGGTGACTTAGATTTTTGAAACCCAATGTTTTCAACAGCACCACAGAGACTGTAGAGGAACTAGGAGAAATTTTACCTAACTATTCCAAAATATGAAGTGATCCAAAAGTACCAAACAAAATCCCCAACTATAAAAGTTAAATTCCTTTTTTTTTTTTGTATCCCATTTACATTGTTGAGTAGATGAACTTCATAGACGTCCTATTGTAGAAGTGTATGGTAGGAAAAGGGGGAGGGCTGGTAAGGAGTATTTACAATCATCTATGGAGGTTTAACTGAATCCACATCTTTAAAATTTAAACAAAAGAATCCTAACATCAAGATATTTCCTTGTCATATATATTACTAGCCGTTACAAAGTGAAATGACTTTAAGATGAACGAGGTAATCCAAAGTTAAACTCATCCAAGACATCCTTAGCCTAGATAAGTTAATTCTGAAGAATTGGGTGAAGTTTCATTTTATTTTATTAATTTGAAGAATATTACGATGGTGGAAATCTGAACCTACAATCCTTTAGAGAAGATAGAAATGTCTTACCTATGTAGCCATACTCAAGTTGAGGCAGTTCAATATTGTAAAAGATCCATGTATAAAGATCTTAAGAAAGCTACAAGGCAGAGTGAAAGTGACAGAACATGATTGAATCATGTCCACTGACATGAAAATATGGGTTACCACCACCTTCATGCCAAGATGCAATGATCACATCTTGAACAATTAGTAGATGTGTATTTACAAGAGAGAAAGAGGGCGGTCCATTAACACATTATCGTTCGTTCCAAACCGTACAAGATTTTAACTAGTAACTCCTTTTTCCACATCTATTGCTAAGGGCCCAGGCTGACATTAGAACTATGTTTGAAGCCAACTTACCAAAATATCTCATAAAAAAATCACTATTATACTAACGTTTTGGAAATATTTTCAAAAGGCCACCAATCACTTTCAGAAGCAACTCAAACATGGCCCAAACAGTTACCTGAACAGTGTGACAGGGCTAAATATCTGGTTAGTGACATCTCATCCTACCACCCAATATTCACAAATGATTATGCTTAGGGCAAAACCAATCATCAACTACAAGACCAATTCATTGCAAGCTCATCATATTCCCATAGGTAAAGCACGCAGCCACCATTCTCTCTCCTTTCATTGATAAAACCATTATACATTACATTAAAATGATATTAGTTATTGTCATCATCCAACATTTCCTCAGACGCCATAATAGAATCTTATCCACAAGAAACAAACATCAAACATATTTCGCTGCCATTCAATTACTTTTTTTTTTTTTTATATTCGTGAGTGTTTGGGCCAGCTTGAGCGCAACTCGACTAATCTCACGGGACAACTGCTTAACCCTACTACATTTGGTTGTCAAGGAAACTCGTAGGATATTAAATACTAGGAAGGTGGCCACCATGGTTTGAACCCATTCTCTCTAAACCCATTATTATTTTCAAGTCCCTTATTAACTGAATCACTGTCATTCAATTACAAAATGCTATGGTGGAAATTTATGATTGGTGATAAATATATTATATAATTTTCAGATAAAAGGGATTTTCTTGAGAAATCATGAAAACCAATGCAGTGGGAAACAGTGAATTGAAGGAGCACATACTGAGCATTTCTCATAGATGAGAAGTATTCATCACTGTACTTCTTAGTTGGAAAGTTAGCTACAACAAAAGGCTCTACACCGTGTAATCCCCGTTCCAGCTGCAACAAAGAAATTTTACGTATAAATAAAGAGATGTCCACAAACAAATCAACGTAAAGCATGAAAAAGAAACTAAAAGTAGTATATTGACAAAAAGGAATAGACAAATACCAATGTGAAACAAAAATGCACAACCACTGCCTATAAGAACAAACAAAAATTGAGTTTCAGAGACCCTTTTTGTTCAATCCATTAGTAGTTGACTAAAAGCGACAATGCAAAAAGGCTATCAAAGAAAATGCATTATCAGACCTATGAAATAGGGACAACCGAGCAACATGATATCCAGATATATGGAAATTGACCCCAGCAGACCAAAAAGAGAGAGCAAAAAGGGAGGAAAAATCAAAACGAAGTAATAAAACCCCATGAAATGAATGCTGAAACTACATAAAATGGCAGAAACACTATAACTATAATGCAGAGAGTCAATCATATTCACTTTCCAGTGATAAATATGGCATATGAATTAGAAGTTCTTGAAGCAATTAAAGGGTAATTTTCCCTTTTGCTTGGCAACCAACAAAAACGAAAATCAACTAACCAGTACAAAATCAAAAGTATATGTATACAAATCAAATCTGGAAGCAAATTACATAAGAGAGAAAACATGCTCACCCCAGTGAGATTGGATCTAGAAGCGATTGGGAAGGAGCGTCTTGAAGCATTGAGATGAATCCGAGCACAAACAAGCCTTGTACAGACGAACACGATGAACAAAGTGCTCACAGTGAACCCAATTACAGTCATCACCAAATTTACTCCCGAAGACATCATTCTCCAAATACCCACTTCGCCTCAACTCAAAATCCCCTCTCCACACCAATCGAAGCTCAAAATTTCCCAATGAAAAACAGTTTCTGCAATTCAACAGTGTCTTATTCTATTGCTAACTAACTAAAAAAATCGTGCTAATTCCAGCAGCTTCAACCTCGGAAGGAAGAATTCTAACCCCATTCAATCCAAAACTAGAGCGAAATTCGATTGCCATGGTGAATCATATCAAGAAAACTCTCGAACCCAAATGGGGAAAGGAAAAAAAAGGCTGAAATTTTGAATTAATTTGCAGGGAAGTGGGAGGGTTACTAAAGTTAATCAACTGGTGGGTGTCGATATCATCAGATAGTGACTGTTTTATTGTGGAAGAGAGTGCAAAAATCCCAGAGAAAGAGATTGAATCCATGGTGGAGGAATTGGGAATTGGCAAAAACAGAAAAAGAAAGAACCCATTTGGAAAATTTTGGCTTTGGATTGAGATTGAGAGAGAAATCCAAAATTTCCCACTAAATCAGTTTTAAATTGGGAATCACTGTGAGAGTGGAATTGGAAAATGGAATCTTCTTATGTATATTTAAAAACAGAAGAATCCAATCTTGTTCAGACTTTGATAGAAATCACCATTAAGTATTAAGTAAGTATTAATTAAGCAACAGAAATGGAGGCAAAAACAAATCTCAATTACTTACCTTCATTTTTATATGCCAAGTTGTCTGTCTGAATTTATTTTCTGCTTTTAAAGAAATGGAAATCATAGTTTTAAAATGATTAAAGCTTTGCAATTTGCTTTTAAAAAACAAAAAAAATAGTGAATTTGATATTTTATTTTGTTTGTGTAACTGTGTTCTTACTCTAATCTTAAATTAAATCTTTTGACTCTAATCTTAAATTAAATCTTTTGAACATGCAAAGTCGTGTCTTGTTCTTTAAGGTAAGATAATGGTTTACTTAACTTTACATAGTTTGAAATTCATTCAACTTAAGCTATGTTTACCAGTTCGTAATGATTTTTTCTCAACAATCGTAATAAATTAATCGCAATCGATTGTAATGGATTAAGGGCTTCAATCGTAAGTGTTTACTTAGGTCAATTCAAACGTAATAATTCATAAATTTACCATTGTACCCTCTGTCATAATTACAAACTGACCCCAAAAACACACGTCTTCTTCCTCCTTCGTCTCCGCCTAAAATGTCGTTCGAAGTCTCTTCTCATTCTTCCTCTCCGCCACAAGATAACGGTGTTCCTTCTCGCCGGACCAGTGGTTTCGCAACCGATTCAAGCAAGTTTCGATTCTTCTTCCACCGTCTGGATGGAATACTTAATCTGTTTAGTAAAGTCTAGCCGCATGATATAAATCATTTTCACGGTCGAGTTTGTACTCATGTAATGAATTAGGTTTGTAATCATTTTGATAGTATTAATATAAATCATGATAGTTTTCCCAATCGTGTAATTATGTATTAATTTTCCTCGCCTGCGCCCTAAACCGAACGATTATGAGGTTGAAGACGACCTTTCTTCTCCGTATGGGAAGGATAAATATACAAAACTATGAAGATCTCCTTAGATTTGATCTGCGTAAACACCTAGAATAATGAATCGAAATTGTGTTGGATGAAGAAAAAAAATCAATTTTTTTTTATCAAAAGTAAAAAAACAGATCACAAACGAGGAATAATGAGAAAAAATGGAAAAGTGTGTAAAAGGGGTTTGGGTTTCACGGTAAGAATTATCATTGATTCGTTAAATTTTGCCAACATAATTCAGTTATAATTGACACGTATTCATTTCTTTAAGGTTCAAACCTCATACTCCACTTTATTTTTATTTTTATTTTTTGACATGCGGGTTGGAGATTGAACCTGTGACCTCTTAGTCACCAAATCATACAATATGCTGGTTGAGCTATGTTCGTGGCATACTCCACTTTGTTGTACACAAAATATATATATATAAAAACAAAGTGTTACATTGGCTAGATAAGGGGATATCATGAGTATATAAGTGAGAACAACTATCTCCAATGGTATGAGGTCTTTTGGGTGAAACTAAAATCAAAAGCAAAGTCATGAGAGTTATGCCCAAAGTGGACAATATCATACTAATTTAGAGATATCTGAGTCGTTGTCCCTTTATAAATGGTATCAGAGTCATGCCCTTGACTTAGTCTTGTCGATAGAATCCTCTCTTCTAGAACAAAGCAGTGGGTGAACTTATAAAAATGATTTAGTTAGATCGATATTTGAGTTGTTGTCCCTTCCCTTTCTGGATTTTCGTGGTAGAATCTACCAAAGTGGTGTCTTGAATTACCATGATCTTGATCTAACAAGAAGCATGATGGTCTTTGAGAGATGATAGCAATAAAGCAATCAACAGTGAGAATGATATCATAAAAAATGCTAATTATTATATTGCGTTTCATTACAAATCTTTCGACATCAACAAACAGGTTAATCATTGATTAGATGTCAATGTATTACACAAATCTAATCAAGATTTGATCAAGTTTGCTTTTATATATATATATTTTGACTATCATCCTAAATTCTCTATTCAAGGATGAAGTGAAGAAGACCAATCAAATGACCTATAAAAATGACATGTGTGTGACTCGCGAGTTATAATACTAAAATTTTGTGTGTGTTTTTTTTATCAACAAATGTGAGGTATGAGGATTTGAATCTCCGACCTTAAAAAAAAAAAAAAAGTATGTATTCATTTCGGTTGAAGTATGTTTATATTAGTTTGATTTTAATCTTTAATTTTTCAAACTTGAAATGTCATTTATGTTTAAAAAGAGAAAGAGATAGAGATAGAGATAGGTGAGGCTTAACTTAACCCAAATCTTCAACTTAAAATACAATCTTTGTCATAGATGTAATATTCTTTTTTTGTTCTTTTTAGTCTAAAAAGTAAAAGCTACCAATCCATGTGTCTTAATCCAACCCAATTTGGGGCATATTTTCAATCCAAAGCTACTCTTTTTTTAATTCATTGAAGGGGGAGTTTAATGGCAAAAAGTTTTTGTACAACTGCCCCCTCCAAAAATGGCAAATTGTGAATTTGGAATTTCCTTTTTAACTTTTTCTTTTAAATAATTCTCTTTTCACAAAAATCATTATTATTATAATTGTACTTGTACCTCTATATAATATTAGAGTAATTATTTTAGATGTAAATTTAGAGTAAAATAATTAAAAATATAAAAAAATTATAAATATGACAATTTCTATCACTGATAGTAGTTTATCGCTTGGCAGAGGGGTTGGCAGTAGTGGAGGGGCTGCGACTAGCCTGGGAAGTCGAGTTTCATTCGATAGTACTAGAGACGGACTCCTCTCGAATTTTTTATTTACTTCAGGGAAACGTTGAAGACTTATCAGAAGTTGGGGTGATGGTGATGGATTTGTGCTCTCGATTCTGTCATCTGTTCTTAGGATGTTGTAGTTTCATCTGACGCGAAGGGAATGAGGTGGCGCATCAGTTAGCAAAACTAGCTTTGACTATGCGTCAGAATGTGGTTTGGTGGGAGGATTATCCTCCTCAGGTTGATTCATTTATTTTGAGTGATATTACTTTCGCATAGGCTCTGTACTGAGCTCTGCTCTCAAAAAAAGAAAAAGAAAATAGTAGTCTATCGCTGATAGTAATCTATCATTGATAGTAGTCTATCACCTTAGTTTTTTCATAGAATTTTGTCAGTGACTATCAGTAATAGACTAATAGTAGTCTATCAGTGATAATCATATATCAGTGATAGCAGTCTATTAGTGATAGTCAATGATTTTTTTGTCATATTTGCAAAATGTTTTAAATTTTGCTATATTTGCTATTTTTTTGGACCTGATTGCATAAATATCAGAAGAGTGACACTATTTTGTTAACATATTTTAGATTTTTTTAGTACATAAATATGGGTGGAGCCAACCTAAACCTAACTTAACGGGCAGGGGCGGATCCAGACATTGATGTTTGGGGGGCCAAAAAATTAGAGTATATAAATATTAAAAAAAGATCGACAAAAATCCAGAGGTTCGAATTCACACTCTCAAGTTATGTTGACATTAAAAAAAAGTTATCAGTGATAAACATATGTGAGTGTATCAAAGACTTACGGACTAAGTTTAAATAAACTTTATATCATCATATAATTTTGCTTATCTCGAAAAAAAAAGAAAAAAAAATTGAGTCCCTAGACTCTAAAAAGTCTTTAATGCATCCTTATACTTTCAATTTTGTTTCTAATGAATTTCTAGATTTTAAAAAATGTCAAATAAATACAAGGATATATTAGATTTAAACTTGAAAATTTGAGGACCAATTAAATACACAATTGAAAGTTAAAAAATATATTGAACTCTTTTTGAAGTTCGTGGTCTATTAAACACAAAATTAAAAGTTCAAAGATTTATTTGACATTTTTAAAAAAAATTATTTAAAAGAAAAGACAATATAACATGAATTTGTTTACAAAATTTATAAAAATGAGGTTAATATAGTCTAAATTACTTTTGAAAATGTTAATAAATAAATTAATACTAAGAGTTAATAGATTTTTTTAAAGTATGAAGAATACTAAATTTAGATATTTGAAATTACAATGACTAAAATAATATAACTCTCAGATATTATAATGACATTTTAATTAAAAATAAATCTTATAAAAATAAATATTTAAAAAAAAAATAGTATATGGAAGGAAATGTAAAACAAATAAATTATTGTAATGGTTGAGTTTCGAAGACACAACAAAATATAAACCATACACAATGACCACTACACCAGAATAAGATTTTGTTAATTTGAAGGGCCAAAATGTATCTAATCACAACAGTATATATTTAAGGCATTATTTTTGCCTACGAGTATAAGAAAATCAAAAATTTTGGGACCCCTAGTCCCTTCAGAGGTCCGCTCCCGAGTTATACATTTTTTAACAAAAAAAACAATTATACTTTATATCTTTGATTAAAAAGACAGAGGTTCAAATCTTTATCTCACATGAGTTATTAGACTAAAATAAAATGGGTATAGAACATGGGAAAATCCATAAATTTATGTTAGGACAAGGACACACAATTCAAATAAGGTTAAATTATAAATTTAATCCTTAAAATTTTACATTTATATCTATATGGTTTCTGAGGGATGTATTAGGATTCCAAATTTCAATTTTGTATTCTAGAGGCACAATATAAATTTTAAAAAATTAAATGTTATACGAGACATAAAATTTAATTTTGTGTCTAGGGCCATATCAACTTATTCGACCTCTTTTTTTAATTTAATTTATATATTAGATACAAAATTATAACTTTCAAGTTCAATTAGAGATAAAATTAAATTTTTTTTAATAGAACAATTATTTTTTACAAAAAAATTAATATGTCTAATACTTATTGGATACATAATTGAAAGTTCACGAATTTATTGGACATCGTTAAAGTTCAAGGACTTACAACACAAAATCGAAAATTTTGGACCTATAAGACATTGTTTAAATTTCAATGATCTATTAGATAAAAACTAATAATTGAAAATAGAATGATTAAACTTGTAATTTTTTTTTTTTGAGTACCGATTAAACTTGTAATTTCACCTTCATATAAATATAATTTTAAATACATTAATATATAATATTTATATTAAGTAATATCAATTCTAAAATTATAATATACCATTATAGATTATTCATTTTTTTAATATATAGGTAACTAATGAAATTTATAATTTTTTTAATTTTTTTAAAATAGAGTTTAAGTTTTTTTCCTTTGCAATTAATTTTTCTAAGATAATTTACCAAAGATTAAAAAAAAAAATCTCTCTATATATATAATAATAATAATAATAATAATAATAATAATATAAAGATGTATGGCAAAGTTAAAAATCGAAATAAAAATTGCAATTTTACGTTGGGGACGCTTCAAACTCGGGCCGAAAGAAAACAAAATCAAATTTAAGTGTTCCTCACCAACAATTAAACAGTTAATTTTGGTCAAATATCTCAATGTTACTATACAAATATATAAACGCAATAATTTGAGGGACACGTACCTCTAAGCCCTTAACCCCTTGATGTAGAAATTTAAAATTCCAACTTTATCAAAAGGAAAAAAATGTAATAGATATTATTTTTTAAGTCATCTTGTTTTTCTCATTAAAAAATATCATCCTACTAAAAATGGAGGTGGTGACTTTATAAATTCAATTCATCATTATGGTGAGGATTTTTAATTTAGGGACCTCTTAATTAAATTAATCACCTTTGTGGAACTCCTAAATTTCCTTTTTAAACAAAAGCAAAGATTAAATCAAATCTTTCTTCTTCTTTTTCACTATAAATATACAATTTTGAATACCAAAATTATGCTAATTTCTTTAGTTTTATATATTTTTTTTTTTTTTGTCATCATTATGCTATCTCACTAGCTTCTTTTTTTTTCTTCTTATCACTACTACCAATAATAATTATTACCGACAAACCAAACATAGTTTAATTAGTATAAAAGTATACTCACGACTTTAGTTTTTAAAGTATTTATAAAATTAGGATACATAAATCGTGTATCATGGACACGAGTTATATGTGACGTGACAAATCATAACTCATGTCTATGGTACACGAGTTACTCCTAAATTCTCATAAATTATGTACCATGGGCACGATTTAAGTACTTTAATTTTGTAAATACTTTCAAAATTACTTTGTGTAATAATTTATTTAAAATATATTATTAATATAAAAAATCCAACTTTTTGCAATAGAAATAAATATAATTCTTGGCCACATGTCATCATAAAGATTACAACACCTCATTTCCCTATATTAATTTGTTTAAAAGGAAAACTTATTTAAAGGAATAGTTTAAATGAAATATGATTATTTTATTCATAAAAACTTTTAAAATTTAAGATAAGTTTATTTTAATATATATATATATATATATATATTTTTGGTGGGTGGAAAAGTAACTTTTTTATTTGGGTCCAATCCAAAATGTGTAGTTGGTGACAAATGAATGTTTCCTCAAGTTGACATAATGTCAATATCCCAAAAAAACAGAGAAAAAAAGAAAAGATGATGATAGACTTTATTCTTAAAAAAAAATTAAAAAAAAATTATATATATATATATATATATATATATATATATATATATATTACCTCTAAATTCAAGTTGCATCAATTGTTACCTTAAAATTTTTATTTTATCAAATTAAACCAATTTTTAGATAAGTGTTTCAAATCTTAAATTTAAAAAGTGTTACAATTATTACTTTATAATAAATTTTTATTTGAAAATTTAATTTATTAAAAAAGTATTTTTATATGCGAAATATAAAACACATGTGTCCAATAAATAGAATTTCAAAATAAACAATCCTCATTAAAAACTTTTTTTTTTTTTTTTTTTTTTATTAGTTATAAATTTTGACATGATTATTTGACTAGTTTTATTTACTTTTAAAATTTAAATTTAGTTCATTTACTTTTAATAAATTTTAAAATTAATCTTTAGGGTTAATTTATGGTTAACATTTTTAAGACGACCACCATTCGATATATTGAAACTACATTTTTAATGTCAAAGTGATTATAGTTGAACGATAATTGACATATACCTCTCTCTTATGAAGTCAGAGATTCAAATCTAACAAAAACTATATTTTTAATTTATTTATTTAGTAACAATTTAGTTCATAAACACTAATTTGTAAGGATTTAGTTATTGTATTTTTAATTTTGTAACAATTTAGTCTTTATATTTCAATGGGTAATAATTTAGGCTTGTACTTAAAATTTTGTAACGATTCAATTTTTATCATGAAAAATGTTGTTAAAATTTAATAGGATTTATTACATATGTAGATGGATAAATTGATTAGGTACCAATGTGTTTATAAAATACAAAGATTAAGTCGTTATATAATAAAAATTGACAATTTAATTTAATGAAGTTTTTCACGATAGAGACTCATTACAAATTTTAAAGTTCATAGATTAAATTGTTACAAAATTAAAAATATCGAAGAAGGTTTAAAGATTAATTGGTTAATTTGAAGAAAGTTTTGTTACAATAATAATTCTTAACCTAAGAAATGTGTCCATAGTGAAGTTAGAGAAATGATTGGTCTATTCATAAAGAAACAAAAAGTCATTAACACATCTTAGCCAAGGTTGAAAACAAATAGATATTTAAAAACATGTAATGTTATCCAATAAATTATTGTCCAAAGTATGTTGGATAGGAGTTTGAAAATGTCAATGTCAATTAGTGCTTTGTTTATAATCTCAAAAACAATTTATGATGTTTTCAAAAAAAAAAAAAAAAAAAACAATTTATGACAGTTAATGATGAGAATGTATAAAGTTTACTTTCCAATGACACACCATTATTTATTTTTTATTATTAAAATTGGTACAACTGATGTTATGTTGGGAGAGACCTAACATCACCAGTGGATCGCCAACTATCTTCTGGTGGCGTTCGGTCGTACAGTTCAGTCTCACATAGACATCATTCAGAGTTGACACAGTTTTGGGATAGGTTAATTGTTCACTCAGCCAAAACGTAATTCTTAAAACAGCTAGAATCCCTCATATTTTTAAGTTGCATAAACTTTACTGGTGAATGCTTGCAAGTTGCAGCACGGCTACTTACTGAGTATTTTAAATACTCACCCAGTTTTTATTGTTTCTTTTTCAGGCATTAGTTGAAGCTTACGAGGTGGGAGACAAAGGTGTTCTTGTTGGTCAGGCCATGATGACATGGTCTCAGGATTTAGTTCTTTGTACTTAGATTCATTGTATCTAGGCTTGAAACTTTGTTTTCAACTTATCACTTTATCAAGGATATTGTTTTTGACAACTCTAATGTTTTAGGGAGTGTTTTTGCATGTATGTAGTAGCGTCTCTGAGTGGTCCAAATCTAGGTAAAAAATCGGGGCGTTACATATATATATTATACCCTTAAAAAAAACTCACAATAAAGCATATGGTTATAATTGATATATATGTTGACTGATACACCAAATATAAGGTATATCAGTTCAACTTATATAAATTATATTTGGTGCATCAATGAACTCTAATCATAAATACAACACGTTAGTTGAAATTTTGAGTATATCAACAACCTAAAATAAACATAAATCAGTAGTATATCACATGAATGTACCAATCTATTAAATTTTTTTAGTATATCAACAATCAGTTTATCACATCAACTGTTAGTATATCATATGAGTGTATTAGTTGTGGTTGATACACCAAATATAATGTAAATCAGTTGTATAGTTGATACACCAAATATAAGGTTTATCAATTGTGAGTGATACACCAAATATAAGATGAATCAGTTGTATAACTGATACACCCAATATAAAACATATCAGTTGTGACTACTAATATATCTTGGTGTATCAGTCACCACTACTGATACACCAATAGAAGGAAAATTAGTTGTACAAGTGATACACAAAATATGAAGTAAATCAGTTGTATAAATTGATAGAGGATAAATTAGGAATACCGAAAAAGACAAAAAATCGAAAAATTTAAAAGTCCTCGTCTTGTAGAGCTACTCTTGAGCAATAATTAAAGTATTTGTGTTGATGTCAATATTGAGATTTCAATTTTATGGATATATTGATCGCGGCTTGGATCCGCAGATTTGTGGTCGTTAAGAGTGTGGCTAGCAAATTAGACAGATTATTCAAGAAAACCTAGTGGGTAAAGAGGTTAGAATGAGCTTTTTAAGCCTCAAAACTATTGTCTCATAGAACTACCTGAGTGGGCGAAGTCTCCCTAGAGAATGGAAATTACGTGTTTTTAAACATTTGAAAAGTCGTTCCAAACAAGACCCAAGTCATAGTTACGGAAGAAAGTGAATCTGATACCCTGGCTATCAAAGGGGAAAAGAAAAATACAAAAACAAACAATGTCCTACCTACTCTACAGAATCTTAAGTTTTGAGCTCTTGATGTGAACTGATCCTGAAAAGTCAGTCCAAATGAGTGTAGGATTCAAAATATCCCATAGTTTATTTTATGTATGGAAAGTTGAAAACAACCTGATGTCTAGGCAGAACAACCTCAAGAAGTTACAGTACAAGTAATAGTAACAATAATAGTATTACAAACTTACAGTATGATACAAGGTCAAGTCTGCTTTTTAAGGCCAAATACCCTCCAGGAAGTTTGCAGAAACCAAGAGCATATAGAAATGGCCTTCCCTTCCAAGGTACATCAGTCTACTGTTGCAGAAGAAAAACAGCTCTCCTCTCCTGGAACCTGAAGACTGTATCACATTCACATGTCTATACTTAATAACTACATGCAACTAACCTATCTATACATATTTGGCCTAAACTGATCATCATAAAATGAATATTGGTTGGCCGGAGGCATTTCTATGGTCCGACCGGGAAAAGTTCTTAAAAAACTATCATTGGGATGTATGCTCGAGGATACGGGACGTGATGGATAGTTGTGTACATGGGGAGAGGGTTGAACTGCCTCGAAGTATTGATCGAAATGATGCTGCTTCTGGCCTGGATTTTTCCATCCATTCTCAGGGAAATGGTCAGACCGAAATCCATCTCGAGTAAAAGCCGAACCAGTGCGGTAGTTGCTACTGAGTAAACGACCATCTCTTAGAAAACTCGATCTATCCTCCATTTCGCGACCAGGGAAAATTTGATGATTTGCAGATAATGCAACACCCTCACCAGGATAATGAGTGGTCAATCTTAACTGAGATTGAGAACTTGGACCTGGGAAGTTCACTTGAGTAGAAGCTTCAGCAGCAAAGTCAGTTGGAAGCCTGAAGAGCCCAGCACATCCAACAGGGATTTCTAACCTGTCCTCAACTTTTGGAACAGAGAGGGCTCCAATGGATTTATCAAATGATTTGCCTTCTACAGAGGGTAATTTGTTGATTTTCTTTGTTAGTGATAGCTTCGCTTGTTTAAGTGCCTCTAGTACACCGTTCAATGCAGGCGGCTCATGTGGCACCAATGCACATAGATCGTTATTACTGTGCGGAGTTTCTTGGTCATAGAAATTGATACTACCACCATGAGATGACAATGGCCTTTCCGGGAGCCCATGATTGAGTTGGGAGGTACATGAAGGTGCTTGTTCACTATTTTCTTGGTTTTCTTGGTTTTCTTGGCTTTCTTGGCATTGCTTCACATTAGCCATAGGAAAGGTAAATTCTTCAAGTGATCGTGAAGTAGAAACGCTGTTCGTATTCTGATCCTGTAAGTCTTCCACATCAGCACACAAAGATGGGATAATCCCATTGGTTTGAGCCTGGGATGAATCTCTAGTGACACAATCAACTGCAACCTGTGATTTTGCCTCATTTGCAAGAAAAGCATTATCAGACAGATTTGGGGGTTGAGCCCTGATCTCGTCCCTTTCCTCAGTGATATCTGAATGGTTTCCAGGGTCACAAGAATCCTACATAAGCAATGAACCAAGAGAGAAGAATAAGTTGTTAAAGAATGCATACAACAATGTAATTTGCTTAAAACCAGAGTACAAATTGCCCCCACCCACCATCCCACAATGTTCTAACATTTACAGACTAGTACAAGGAGAAAGATACTTTAGATGGACATTGCAATCCTCTTAAAGCTGGTAATTGGGTGCAAAAAATCAATGTCTGGTGCAAAGACACATCTCTGACAGGATTGACTGTAAAACATGATGCAATAAAAGCCAAGAAGGCCAATGGCTTCCCTTTTTTATTTTTGTTACAAAGTTTACTTATTCATACTCCTCTCCTGAGGATTAAAATTTAATTTCATGATATCATGAAAATTCATGTTTGCTAATGAACTTAAGCTTCTTACTATAGAAAAGAAAAGGGCAGGCATTACTGAAGTTAACAGAAGTTATCTTGCTAAAACAGGAAAGACTTGAAGAAAAAAGTGACCATATGGCAAAGAGTGCTCTAAGAAAAAGGGAATGCATGATCCTAGCATCAAAGTAGAACTTTCATAGTAACCTCGATTAAATTGTGGATATAATGAAAGGAAGGAACAGTCAACTGTCACAAGTAATCAGTTTCTTATGGAACATACGGGAGTACTGTTGTTATTTTCTCTGAACTTCTCTTCCCATTCTCTTTGAGCCTTTTCCATTGCTTCATATTGATCGATGAGTTGTGCTTGACATTTCAATGCCTTCTCCATATCATTTACTTTTTCATACCCATCTAAATTATGATCTTGATCATTATGTCCTACACCATTACGAACTTCTGATGAGTACGTCTTTTCATGAAGTTCATAGCGATCTCTCAATATCTTGTGTACATTTACAGAGCAACTTCGAGAGTCTTCTGAACAAGTAGATGGTGCAATCTGTTGACAACAATCCACGTGGGCCTCAGATTTGAGCTCTTGCTCCCCATCTAGTGGTCTGGTAGGCAAAAATAATAATTAATGTTTCAAGTACAAAGTTCAAAAAGTGTTCATAACTCTACAGCATCTCTTTCGCACTTAATCAACTGCCTGAACTACACTTTAAGGATCTATGACATAGTAGAAGAAAACTATCCTCTATCGCCCCTATGAGATAATATGTAGAATGATAAGGATTGATTTAAGTAAACATTGATTACTCTACATATTATTCGAGCCAATATTAACTCTAACTTAACTTGTAACATTTTTTTTTTAAGATGAGAGATCATACTTGCTTCGCCGGAGAAAGAATATAAAAGAAGGGGACATACAATCTTATCCAACAGCCAAGGAGTATAGAAAAACCACTCAGAATCAGCAAAGATAACGAAAGAGTAACAGTTACAAAAAAAAATCCAAAATAGCAACAAAGAGAGGTCAAGATTATCACATTATCCTAAAAAAAAACACCATTCTCCCTAAAGGAGTTTCTGAAAGTTATATTCCTTTCCATTTAAGCATCCAACAGAAAGCTTTAATCACATTGACAAGTAGATTTCTTTTTTTTTCTGGAGAGGGTGACCACAAAGAACCTGCTCTATTGCTCATTGCAAATTATTAGGAAAGTGCTAGGAGATAAGAACATATTAAGATTAACTAAAGGGATTAACTTGAGAGAGAGATCAGTAAGAATTGATTAAATGGGTGGTTTGAGAACATCAAGAAAATAAAAGAAATGAGAGGAGAGGAGAGACTCTCTCTCCCTTCATCGTTTTTACCAGAAAAATAAAATAACAGATTTACCAGAAATAATTCTCTCTTTTTTTTCCCTGATTCCCTAGTTTTGACCAGAACAAATGTCAATAATTATAATAGAAAAGTAATAGATTTAACATAGGAGTGACATTGCAATATTACTTATTGCTTAAGGGTATGGCGTATGATTAAACAACTAAAGGTTCAACCCTAATAATTTGGTGGTAGATTTTGTAATTTTCCCCACAACTTATAGAAATCACTATCTAACATGATATAGAGTTCATATGGACGAGATATGAAATTCAAATTCTTTATTTAACTTCGATAGTGATTTTTGGGAGGTGAGATTCTGGCATTTCTTCTTTTATGATGCTTATGCATTCAGATTTTCCCACATTTTTGTTTCTTTTTTTTTTATCAAAAACTTGAATTAAGGAAACATGAAAATCCCCCTTTTTCGCTTGAAAAGCTTAAATCCCAAAGAAGATAAGGTTTTTCTCCTCAAAGGTTTCTTTGGGGAGGATCAACACCATGAACTTTATCCCATGATCTTCATACATGGTTTTGGGTTCCTAGAGTTGCACGTTCTGCAAGAGAGCATCAGAAAACTTAGATTATGTGTCATAGAGGAGTCACTTTGCTCATTTGGTGTCAGTTTGGCTCTTTTGTAAAGCTTATCCAGACGTGATGAAAGAAGTGCTCATTAATCCTCCTTTCTGTAATAGTGGACATTCTTTGAGAAGTGGCTTTCTTTGTAATTATTTGGAGTGTCTAGCTATAGAAAAATAGGAAAATTTTATAGACCGTAGTCATTTTCTGTTCATAATCATTTTTTAATCTCAATTATTGAAACCTTTTTTTACAAAAATAAATAAACCGTTTTGTGAGTTCCTGTGCTCAGACTATTCTTTTGGCAAACACTTTCCTTTGTGCTTTGCGTGTACAAACATCTTTCAAGTTGCAAGTCAATATAGAGCTCGGAATAACTATGACAATTAATTTAATTCAGATCTATCCAAATCTCACGTCAGAAATTAGGAAAATAATCACTCCAAGAAGCCAATTTGTCCCCAGGAACATAACCTAGAGTCTTACAGATGAGACAAGTCGACAGGAACTTCACAAATAGAAGACAAAAATAAACAGCTTAAGCATACCTTGTATCTCTACGTTTTATCTGGCGACATGATCTTCCAAGTTGGTGTTTTGGTGAAGAAGAACCAATAGAAGTAAAACTGCTTTGACTTCTTATAGAAACTTTTTTGTACTTCTCACGAGTATGAGACGAAATATTGCGTCCTTTCCATGACAGGCTTCCACCTAGCACTGGAGAAGTATCAATATCTGAACCTGAATATTCTTCATGTTCATTTCTCCTTTTCATTGAACTGGAGTTCACAACTTCTCTTGAAGGGTCATCCTCAACTTTTGATTCAAATGGTGTTTCATGGTCAGAGTTTGAATCAAGTGTCTCAGAAATATCACTAGCGCCATTATCTTCTAAAATGGCAAGTACATCCGCTGTAGCCTTTTCAGCCATCTTTCTTTGAAGAGACACAATCTTTAGCTGTTCCTCCAGTTCTGCAACCTATAGTAAACAAATATTATGTCCAGATCAAACACATGAGACAGAAGCCATAGAAATCGAACAAAAATAATAAACAAACACTGAACTCTTTTTGCTAGTTCTTCAGCTCTTTGTCTTGCACTTTTTGAAACAGATCTTTCTGATAGAAGTCGAGCACGAAGAAACTCAATAGTCATTGTAGTCGTGTCCTCCACAATAGAAACACTCCTGATACAACAACGATCATTAAAACACACGCAAACCAGAGAGAGAGAGAGAGAGGCAACAAGGAGGGGAGACAAAAAAAAAAACTGAGGAAGTAATTGTAAACTAATTTAATGATCAACTTCAATCACAGGCACTTCAGTATTTAACTATAACCAAACATACTGCCAGAGTACGAGTACAGTTCATATTCCCAATAACCCATAATAAAACTGTGTGATGTTTTCAAACATTAGTTTAAAGAAATTGCATCTGATCTAAGGGCATGTTTGGGAGTGATTTCGAAATTGTTAAAATCACTTTTGGTATGTTCAAAATCACTCTGAATCAATTTCATGTTTGGTTTTACACTTCTAAACACGATTTTCATACAATCAAAACTGTTTTGAATGATTAAAAACATGTTTCAGGGTGAATTTGAACATGACAAAAGTGATTTTAACCATTTCAAAATCACTCCCAAACATGTCATAATTCTAAGATAGAAACCGTAAGTTCCACTTCTCACTTCTCAAGTGTGTATGTCCCCATCCATGAAATTTCTCGCAATCTTTAGCTTTGAGACAAAGCTGATTACACCCTTAAGGAGCTAAAATGTCTCGATCGTATCACTAGAGCCTAGAGGAATGGGATGGTACAAGAGAAAAGAAGAGCCCTCGATTAAAATGCAAAAAGAACATATGGAAAATGAGTGAGAAAAGAAGTTGAGGCCAAATATAAACAAAAAGAAAGCATGAAAAAATTCATATGGCAGGCGTGATTGATATTAAGCAAATTAAACTACAAAATAAAATTGGATCACTCAACTCTGGAGGACGGCAAACAAGCAATTCATACTCCAGAATCCTCATCTAGAAAAAGCTACTCAAAATCTTATTCACTTTGTTCAAGACCAATCCGACTATCGCAAGGTTACACAAGCTCAAACGATAATGGGAAACTCAGAGCAAAACGTAGAGAAACACAAAATAAAAGAAAACCCACGAACTAAAATCGCTTCAATCACTGAAAACTAGAGGCAAAAGCAGAAGAGCTATTGAAATTAAAGATACCCAGATGAGAAATACCTCGGATCTTGCTGATCCTGATCAGGATTCTCCATTATCTAATTGATAAAAGCAACTTCAACCTGGAAATTTCCAGTTTCTACGTAGAGGGAAGAGAAGAAGAAGAGGAAATTCTATGAAGTCAGGTTCAAAAACTGGAAAATTGAGAGATTAAGAAACCCATAGTGACCTGAGAAGGAAGGTTCCATGAACCCTAACGGAGACTTTTACTTTGAGTATGAAGGGAGGAGGTGGGAATTGAAGAGAAATTCCATTTCCACAACCATTTTGAACGGAGATGGGACCAAAAAATCAACTGTAATCGTGAATGTTTGGGTCCGATTCGATTGAGACAATGTCCTCTGCAATTTAAGTATATTAAATTATTAATGCCGTTGTACTAAAGTACTTACATTTTTCACCATTTCTAATTTCTCCCCCATGTTTTATCAAATTACATATATATATTTATACGAATAATCCTAAATTTTCAGCTTTATAGAATTTACTCGAATTTTTAAAAATAGTCACAACTTTTTTTTGTTGATATAATCATCTATTTTTTAATATTATTTTTATTTGTTCTCGTTTTAACTCTAACCTCATTTCAACTGGTCTGTTGATAGTCTCGCTCTAACTCTAGCTTTATTTCAGAAAGATTTGTCAAATCTAAAATGTTTCCAATCTGAAGAAAAAAAAAAAAAAATTGATCGATGGGAGTCGTTTAGAGAATAAATAGATTTAAAGGAGAGAGGAAAAACGAGAGTAAGCTAGAAAACAAAGAATAAATAATATTAGAAAAAATGGCGAGCGGCTAAAAGAAAAAAATTTAAAATTCGAGTCAATCTTACAAATTATTACGAATTTAGTAATTTTGAGAATTGTATTCTTAAACTTTTAAAAGATTTTAATAGGACCTAAACTTTCAATTTTATATTTAATGTTTTTTTTTTTTTTTTTTTTTGACAATTGTAGGGCGGAGAAATCGAACCTCTGACCTCAAAATTGATAGTATAGACTTTATGTCAAATTGATATGGATTATTTAATATGTTTCTAAGTTCTAATTTTATATTTAATGTAATTATAAAAAAATCAAAAAAAAATTAATTAATTAATCTATAAATTTTATTTCTACTATTATGTTAAATTTTTAATTTTGTGTTGTAGATAATTTATGAATTGACACAAACCTCAAATTAACTAAATTTGTAATTAACTTCTTTTTTTTTTTTTTTGGTTGCTAAAATTTACTTTTTTCTAATTTTACATTATGACAAATTAAAAAAGGATACATTCACATCAGTTATTTATGCTCAACTCGATAAATTTTGATACTTTTAAATTATAATTGTTTTTATGTTTTGTCACTACAAGAATATTGGGTTTTTTCGACGCACAAAAACGTCGAGAAAAGTCTACAAATGCATCGGCAAAGACTTTTCCGACGACAAAAAATTCGTCGGGAGGATTGTCGACATATCCGCGTGGGGAAAGCCTTTCCCGACGCCAAAACACACGGCGCCGAGAAAGCTACATTTGTCGACGTCACTAACCGCGTCGGGAACGATGATATTTGCCGACGCCACTACGCTTCGTCGGTAAAAATATACCTTTGCCGACGAAATGGGAAAATGTCACTTTTGCCGACGCCACATTAATGGCGTCGGTAAAAGTCATCTTTCCCGACGTCGTTTTTTAATTATTTTAATATAGTCATATTATTTCTACTATTTGAGAGATATTTTGTTACATGGTCGAAGATTATTTAATTATTTATTTTGTCCATTCTCACTACAATTATCACGTTGGATGTGGATTTTTGTGGTAAATTGTTTTGTTGTGTTTTATTCAATTCTATCATAAAAGGAATCTATGAGAAAGGCCAAAGGTAATACTCATACTTTTCTTTTTACATGAAAATAATATTCATATTTAATATCAAGCTAAATTATATTCAACTCGAAAACATAAAATCAAGTATAGTTCAATTGGTATAAAAATGTATCCTCGATCATGAAGTCAGAGGGAGATGTGTCACTTTCATACCAAAGTGAGCATAGTTCATTCGAATCCTCCACTCTACTTTATTACGTAAGAAAAAAATTACTTTTATTTTTTTCACTTATGAACGGGATATTAAATTTTCGTCGACATGTCGATATTTCCATCGACATTTCCACATGTCTATGGGTTCGACATCGACATAAGAAATGAATCGATATTTCCATTATATTGTAAAAAATTGATGAGATATTAACAAAAATAACACTAAATATAACTATGGTGAATATGATATTGATAATAAGTAGTTTAGTTCATTCAAATATTAGTAAAATGTTTATTTATTACTTTAAATATTTTTATTTTTATTTTTTTTGTTTTTAATAGTTTCTCAGAAATATCCATCGACACCGATATTTCCATCGTCATTTTCATAAAATTGAGGTCTTGATATTTTTATCGACATCAACATTTTATGCCTTGTTTATGAATAATTTCTCGATATTAGTTATGTTTGTTGGTATTTAGAAAAACTAAATGCACTATTTCTCTGTCAACATAGCACAACTCAACCAACATATTGTAGGTACCTAGTGACCGAGAAATTCAAAACTCGAATTTCTGATCCTACATGTTTACACTATTTTACTTTCTGGTCAACAAGACATAGCTCAGCGGTATAATGTATCGCAAATCCCCCATTCCAACATTTTGTAAATATATATATATATATATATATATATATATATATATATATATTTTGTATGACCTAGTGACCGAGAGATTCAAAACTCGAATTTCTGATCCTACATGTTTACACTATTTCACTTTCCATCAAATTCAACATGTCAAAATCTTTGGTATTTTTTTTTTTATTATTATTTATTTAGTGAAACGCAATAAGAAAATTGAGGTGTGAAAATCAAAAGCAAAAGGGTGGTTTGGGACAGTTGGAGCTTTTTCTTTAAAGTTAATTAATAAAAAATGCAAATGCAAATTAGTTTTAAATTGTAAAATTATTGAACACAAAATAACGTAAGAAGACAACCAACGTGAGAGTGACATTTACGCAATTAAAATAATATATAGACAAAAACATACACTTAGAATTAAAATATATATATATATATATATATATATATATATATATTCTCTATCATTTTCAATCAATTAAAGAATTATGACCCAAAAAATTATTTAAATTATATTTTATTCTCTAAACTAAACATTGAGCTTTAACATCAAAACTCATTTTAACTTTGTTCATCAATCCTCCATTAATCATATGACAAATGTTTCTAAAAAAAAATAATAATAATAAATATGAAGTTGTTTTGTTTTGGGAGTTATGAAATTCGTGTTTATTATTTAATTTGGAGTTTTGAAATTTGTATTGTGAAAATAGTAAAACCTAAATTCTGAAATTGATGCACGATCTCCCTCCAACCCTTTGTCACTTTATTTGAACTATTTTTTTTGCTCTACAATTTTTTTTCTATCAACGTTCAAAATTTCAATAAATCTTCTTCAAATAAATCTTAAAAATTAAATTTTTATTTTTATTTTATCTATCATTTACAAAAAAAAATAAAAATAAAAAAATAAAACAACAAAAATAATTTTTGCCACAATATTTATTGAGATTTTTTTATTTTTTTTTAATGTAGGTATATTTTACAAACTTAAAAAAAAAAAAAACATATAAGCATATAGTCTTACCCTAATCTATGTGTCAAACACATATTTCTCCGCCTCCACTCATTTAAACTCGTAATTTCATTTGAATCCATTGCATCTGAAATCCAGCATCTCACCAATAACCGCTTATTTTTTATTCTTTTTTTTTTTTTTTTTTTTTTGTACATTATTTTTTATAATTTTTCATATTTTTATTATTAAGAACTTATTCCAATAAATTTTAAGAGTGCGATTTTTATTTTTTATTTTATGTGTCCTCCATAAATTTCTTTGAAGATAACAAAAAAATATTTTGGTCACAATGCTTCACATTTGTTTTTAATATCACTCACATTGATTATTCATTTTATTGAGATAATTTTAAAATAAAAGAGACTCATATAATAATGTGTTAAATATTACATGTGAATTTGAAAAATTTTAATCCATTAATTTAAACGGATCTAAATAAGCTGATATTTTTATTTATCTTGATATACTACCTTCTGAATTTTGTTTAAATACCAATTTTGATTCAACAACATAATTTATATTTTAAATAATAAAAATAAGTTAGAATTATATTTTTAGTCCTTTACACATTTATTTTAATTACGTTTTTTTCTTAAATAATTAAAAATATCGAAAAAGGGGAGGACTAAAGAGAAATATATTGCCTTGCAAAATGAGACAAACTTCAATATATAATAATTATCGTTGAAGTCGGGAGAGTTGATATTTTTTACCGAGTTAAACAACTCCGTAGCTCGAGTAAGTTCATTCCTCCACCTTTGTGGGCCAAACGGCTCCTTAGATTGTATTTTTTTATTATTATTATTATTGTTATTATTAGTCACCTAAACGGTTTTATTTTGGAACAAAATATATGTATAATTCTCATGTTATATTATTTAAATAAGATTATACGTAAAAATATAATCAGTGAAAACATCAAAGAAAATATAAATACATTAAACAAACAAAATATTGCTTTTATCTTCAACTTTTTATAATATTTTCAAAAATCATAATTCTAGACAAGTTTAACACCCCAAAAAAAAAAAAAAAAAACTATTGTTATTTTTAAGAATTAATATTATGGGAAATTGTAATAGATGTAAATTTAGAATAAGATAATTAAAAATATAGTATGTTTTTAAAAAATTTGCAGATATGGTAATTTCTATCGCTATATTTTATGGCTGATAAAAGTCTATCACTGATCACTCAGCTTTTTATAGATTTTTGCTAGTAATAATAGTCTATCACTGATAGAAGTCAGTGATATGATAAAGTCTATCAGTGATAGAAACGGATTTTTTTGCCATATTTGCAAAACATTTTAAAGTTTGCTAAATTTAGCATTAGTTTAGGCCTAATTGATATTTGTGCAACCAGTCCTAATATTATTTATATGTATATGATTTTTAAACAATTTCAAGTCTCCACTTTATTATTCTCTTTATTTATATATTTATATATATATAAATAGATATTATTTGCTAACAATTTTTTGTTTAACAAAATGTGCTTCTCTAATCACAAAATAGGAAGTTATTTTTAAAAATCCAATTCAGTTTTACATTTTAATATAATTTCACAATAAGGAGCTCCCAATCAATAATTTTGACTTAATCAGAGATTTTTCTTCTGTTTTTATTTTTTATTTTTTCATATTTGTGTTTAAAAACTGCTGGAGGTCTGTTTAAGTAATCAATTAAATTATTATTTCTTGGGTTACATGCTTTCTTTATAATCAAATGGTACTGTCCATTTAATAATAATGGTGACTGGCTGATCTTTTTTACACATAAAATAATGGCAGAAAACAAAAATAAAACATATTTGTGTTCTTCAAAATTATCTATCATTTTTATACATAATCTAGAATTTAAAAGCACAAAATTACTTGGGTAGCTAAATCGAGTCTAACTCAATTTACAAAAAGATATTCTTTCGATCATGAAGTATTCTTTCAATTTACAAAAAGATATTCTTTCGATCATGAAGTATTCTTTCAATCATGAAGTCTGAGGTTTGAAATTGAACTAAAATAAATACTTTTGATAATTAGTATAAATTTAATTTCTATTATTATTATTATTATTATTATTATATTACAGACTCATTAATATAATTGAAAAGAAATTACTTAAGATTTATATCGAGGTGATTGATTAAACTAAACAAATTTAAATTTACTTTAATATCTTGGCTGTTTTTTTTTTAATATTATAATTTTAATTTTTTTTATAAAAATATTGTAGTTTTGAAAGTATTTTTAAAAATAATGTTATTTTAAAGTGAGGTCGTCTTTTCAAAAGACGACTTCTACACGTCAGCAATGGTCGTCTTTTGAAAAGACGATCTTGTTCCACATGAAAATCAATTTTGAGTGTTTGGAATAATTTTGAACGTGATAGAAATGATTTTAACCATTTCAAAATCATTTCAGAGCATGCCCTGAATCTTCTTGTTTTTTAGTCACCCTCAAATTGTTTATTTTAATTAGCATGGTTTCATAACCAATAGAAATATTTATTGGACAATTGCATATATGGTAATCTAGACTATAAAAATGGTTGAAGCAATTAAAAAATGGGAAATTGTAACAGATGTCAATTTTAAAATAATTAAAAATATAGCACTTTTTAAAAAAAAAAAATTGCGAATATGGCAATTTCTATCACTGATAGTATGGTCTATCGCTGATATAAGTTTATCAGTAATAGACTATCATAGACTATTATCACTGACAAAATTTTATAAAAAAGACTACTATCAGTGATAGAAGTCTATCAGTAATAGTCATAAAATCTAAATCTATCAATAATAATCATAAAGTCTATCAGTAATAGTCACATAAAGTCTATCAGTAATAGTCACAATAATAGTCATAAAGTCTATCAGTAATAGTATCTATCATGATTTTGGTTGTTGTTTGTGCAACTAACCCTTAAAAAATTGTAATATTTATAATTCTTTTTTAAATGTATTATATTATATGATTTTAAGAAAAAATAAATAATACATATAAAATAAAAGAGTAATTGTGGAGATTAAAAAACAATTGAACTAATTAATTGTAGGACTTTACCCCAAAGGGAGCCCTTCCAGAAATTCTCGAGAGCCTAGGACGAACCCAAGCCCAAAAGGGGGTTTGGAAATAGTTTTCAACCAGCAATTGACGCGCCTCGGTTAGTACCTCATTAGCTGCGTCATTGCCCCAAGCGCAAAGATGACCCTATTCGTAGGTCTACCCTCCTTCTTATACCCAATTTGATGATCTAATTACAAATCCTGGCCGATGTGGGAACTACCCCCCACAGTCTTTTTTATTTTTTATTTTTTTTAATTGATCATAAACAAAAGAAAGCCATAATTATTATTTATTATGTCAAGCAGAAGACAACAAGCACTCCAAATCTAATTTTGTTATGCATCACATAAAAGCTTGAATAATTGATGGAACAACTCCAACACTAAGTGTAATGGTGTATCCACTAAAATCAGCTTTATTAACAGTATGTTATGACCAAAATTAATTTTTTCATTGTCAAAATCACTTCTCTTTTAAATAAATATGTTTGGCAAAAGACAAAATTAATTTTAACTAAATTTAAAATCATTTAAAATTGATTATTGAAGCATTAGTTGATACTTGATAGGTAATTTTGATTGAGGTGATGGACCGGGAATCTCCACTCAAATTTGCTCTCATTCTATTTAAATGTAAAAATACAAATTTACCCTTCGATTTAAGAAAAAATGATTGAGAAAAATCTGTGAACGGTAGATAACGGGCAATGCCCGTCATCGAAACAAATATATCTCAACTCACATAGTGCGTTGGGTAAAATGTACCTAATCTGACGCATATAGTGCGTCGTTTTAGACTACTTTAACCGACGCATGGTGTCGGGTTGATATTTTCCGACACCCTTTTTCCAATGCGCGTATGCGTCAAGAATGACTTTATCCAGCGTATTTTGAGGTTTTTCCGACGCATTTTTGCATCAAAAAATTCCTGAATTGTTGTAGTGTTAATTAACAAGATGCATGGTGGGAAAGATCTTCTTTTTCGGATTTGGATGATAAATTTTGAAGGTTGGAATTCAAACATTGTTATCTAGAATTAGGATGAGGCTTCCAGGAGATATGATCAATGTAAGCAAGAAGAATCCTACCCGAGCGACATAAGAAAACGAAAAGACGAAGAAGAAGAAATTTTGGAATTTTTTTGCCTTGAAGTATTATATGAGAAGATAAATTGGTTAGTCAATAATTAATAATCTTTTAGTTAAATAATGTTTTTAATTAATGCCCTTTCACTAATTTAGCAATTCTAAAATCAATTTTGAAACCAAACATAAATAATTCAAAATTATTCCTCATTCTATGAAAATCACTTCAACCAAACATGAAAATGATGTTATGAAAATCAATTTTACAAAATTAATTATACTTAAATCACTTCCAAACATGCCCTCAGAACTTTTATCCACTCCTCAGCTGTTTCGTTTCCCTTTTGAAAACGAGTCAACATCAACATGTCCAACGTTAATTTCACATCTGAAAGCACCTTACTTTTCTTCTTTTTTCATGAATCACTGAATATATGATTATCACCTTTCCTGTATTTTCTGGAATAGCTTCCTTGCAATTCTTCAAAATTTTGATGCATTCTTCATCATCCCAAGCATGTAGAATCCACTACAATAATTTAAACTTGGTATATCATTGATAGAAAAGTATATATATAAGATTTAAATTTTTATTGACTTATTGGCAACGGTTTTTTATTTTTTATTGAATTTCATAAGTGTCTGGGTCAGCTTACGTGCGCATCGACTAATCTCATGGGACAAATCGCCTGACTCTACAATATTTGACAGCCAAGAAAATCCATATTCTCATTTGACAATGATTATCAACGCTATAAACACATTTTGGAGCGATTTACGAACCGTTAGCAGAGAAGCTAGGTTAAAAAAGATGTAGCAAAAAGTAACTATTTTATTACATGCTACACCACTTGAATTTAAGAAGAAAATGAGGAATACAACACACACATATATACATATATACATATGATAATTAATGTCTTATCCATTTGAGTTATGTTCGGATTAACAACGTTAAATTTAGAAATTTGGTTATCCGAAAAAAACGAACGAAACTACTCCTGGAGCCGAACAATGACCAGAGTACACCACGACTAACTAGACAACACATGAACAAAGATATAAGCTTCAATCCAGACAATCCACAAATATCCAAAATGCGTAAACAAAAGTTAAAAGAAACTTTATCACAACTACCATATTTCAAGACCGAACATGGCGAATGTTCAAACCCCTCAGCGGCAAGCAAACACATCATTCCATGCCACCTTAGTACCCTCGACCAATAGTGCTCCTCGCCACAAATAAGTCTGAAGAGCACGACCAACTTCATTAACTACTCGAGCATGAAGCACAAACATATTCTTTGTTCAATAAACCTAGAAGCTTTTAGTATAGTTTTTTTTTTTAAATAATTTTTTTTTTAGTATAATCTATTTTAATCTCTAAACATAATTTTGATATTGATTATTATTTTACCATTTAATATAATATATATATATATATATATATATATATATATATATATATATATATTAGGAAATTTAATACATACTTTGTTAATCTATATGTCCTAAATTTATATTTGAAGATACATTATATTTTTATTAAAAGAAATACCAAAATGATTATTTTGGAAATTTATGGTAAAAAATATAACCAAAGTTTAGCAATCACCACTTCAAAAAATAAATAAAAACAAAATAACAATTCAAAGACATTTTTTCTTTGTTTTCATGCTTTGAAGTTTGAACCGAGAGAAAATAATAATAATAATAATAATAATAACAACAACGTGGGTCTCTACGGTCAGTCCATGTGGACGTGAATCATATCACACGTGTGACTACATGCAATATTTCACCACACACACAATTTATATTACTCCCCATTAATTAATTCTCAAACTTGGAATATCAATAATCTCAACTCAAACTTTAAATTTTAACAATTTTCCTTTTAAGACTCCTAAAAATGTGTAAAACTTGCTTACAGCCCGGGCTACAAGTATCTTTTGACAGCCCAACCCGTTTCACAATTTGATTGGCTGAATATTTATATTATTTTTTAAATAAAAAAACTCTTCACGCCCGTTTACTTAGATTTTTTTCTTCAGTAACTTTTCATTTCTTCTTCCTCAGATAAACAACTTCTCTTATTTTCTCTCTTTCCTTCATTTCTATTTTCCATGACCTTTGTTTTCAATTCCATCTTTCACTCTCTCTTCTTTACTCTACAATAAGCAGATAAACAACTTCTCCTATTTTCTCTCTTTCCTTCATTTCTATCTTCCATGACATTTGTTTTCAATTCCATCTCTCACTCTCTCTTCTTTACTCTACAATAAGTATTTTTTTTTTTTTTTTGTTAACTATTTTTCAACGCAATAAGATTTGCAATACTCTAAAGGATATCTCTAGACAAATAAAAAAAAAATTGTTATCATTTTTTTTTTGTTTGGGGGATTTTTCTTAAAAAAAAAAAAATCCAATCTACCTTCCCCTTTACCAACCTCAAATGAATCCAACTGTAAAATTTTCCACTTTTTCCTTCACTTCCTCTAAAAACCCACTTGAAAATTTATGTCTATATAACACACAACCAGGCCTGCAAATTTCAAATAACCCCAATTGAAATTTCATGGCCTTAAAATTGGAGTGTAGAAAAATGAAGAGAGAGAAAGTAGGAAAAGTTGTTAATTTGCTGGAATAAGAAAAAGAAAGAGAGAGAAAGTAGAAAAAGTTGTTAATTTGCTGGAATAAGAAAAAGAAAGTTACTGACAATAAACGGCGTGAAATATTTTTTTATTATTTAAAAATAATTTGAATATTAGCCAATCAAATCATGAGAGGTGTCTGGGCTGCAAAAGATACTTGTAGCACAGGCAGCAAGCAAGTTTTACTCCCCAAAAATTGTTCTAAATTTTTGGATAATAATTTAAAGAATTTGTTTAGAATGATTTTTTAAAATATTTTAAAATATTTGTAAGACATTTAAAAAATTATTATATTATTATATATATATATATAGAAAAAAAAACAGTAATATATATCAATTTAGAATAAAATATTTAAAAATATAGCATTTTTTAAAAAAAATTACAAACATGATAATTTCTATCACTGATAGTATAGTCTATCGTCTCAATTTTTTTTTATAGAATTTTATCAGTGACTATCACTAATAGTAGTCTATCAGTGATAATCATATATCAACGATCATAGTCTAATATATCAACGATAACAGTCTATCAGTGATAGTTATTAATTTGTTTTTGTTATATTTATAAAATGTTTTAAATTTTACTATTTTTGTCATTATTTTAAGTATGATTTGCTGTTTATTTAGGTTTATATATATATTTACAATTTATATTCGCAGTTAAACTAGGTTTACGTGGCTTCCAAATAAATTAAATATAACTATAACAATTTTATAAACTCAATTCTTATAATTTTTTTATGTTTTGATGGAATGTATTTTTTTAAATTACAATTTTAGTTGAACTTTTATGTTTATATTTATTGTCTCTAAATTTTTTTAAAAAAAATTGATAGATTTATAAACTTTTAATTTTATGTCTAATAGGTCTATAAACTATAAAAAAGTGCCAAACCGAGCATAGCTCAATTGGCATAGGGTTGAGCCGGTGACCAAAAGGTCATGGGTTCAATCCCCGCATTAATTAAACTACCGTTGCAAAAAAAAAACTATAAAAAAGTGTATTTTACAAGTCAAAGAATTTTTTATTTTGTTTATAATTTGTCTTAAACCCAATTTTTTATTTTGTTTATAATTTGTCTTAAACCCGACATTTTTTAAAATTTACAAGTCTACTAATTATATTTTTTTAAAATTAGTTGAGTTATTCCATATTGACCATCCACGTAATAAGATTACTTTGAAAATAAGAAATACTTTTGAAATTATCATGTTACAATACTTATCATAAGGTTGAAACGTCTTTGTTTCATTTGTATAACATAATTATTTTTATTTCTAAATTACTCATTTAATATTTCAAAATTATTTTTCACACTTTTCTAATACACGACGTCATGATCACATCATGATTTCTTTTTATTTTAGAAGTAAAACTTGTTTGCAGGTTGGACTACAAACATCTTTTGCATCTCAGCCATATGACACATTGTGAGTGGATAAATATTTATACCATTTATTTTTTAAAATTTCTCCATCATTTTTAACGTGGTTACTTTACTTGGATTTTTTTTGTTCCACTCTCCCTCCTCTCACCTCCTCCTTTCTCTTTTGAAGGCTCCTCCCCTCCCGTCCTCCAACCCCTCTTCATTGATTTCCATCTTTCTTTTCCTCATCGGATCTATGTCCAACGCTAAAATTAAATTCAAAAAATAAAAAGAAAATTTTGTCTTTTTATTTCCTAAAAAAGTCTCAAATTGAAATTTGTATCAACCAACGTTGTATTCTCTTCCTCTAATCCAAAATTTTACCGCTTCCATTACAATCCACACACATCACAAATCTCACGCCGTCGGGATCCCAATCGAACAAAACCTCTAATTTCCCCTCCTCTAATTTCAAAACCGTCTTCGTCACTTCGATCAACCTGCGCTTCACAAAACCGTTGAAACTTTCACCTCTTTTAACCTTTAACATCCTCAATTCCGGTCTGAAATCGGGAAACATTTAACGTTCTCATCCTGTCGAAGAGAAAGTAAGATTTTTTTTTTAAAGCATTGAGGTCGATTTTCAATGGTCATCGGAGAAGGAGGGATTGAAGGACGAGAGAGAAAAGGAAATAACCATTGAAGGAGGAAGGAGAATGTGAGAGGAGAGAGAGAAAATGGACAAAAAAAAATAATAATAATAAACTAGATAAAGACGTTAAAAAATTAGGAAGATTTAAAAAAAAAAAAATGATATAAACATTTATCCATGTGTCACATGGCTGGGCTAAAAGATGTTTGTAGCGCCTCGAAGCAAGTTTTACTCTTATTTTAGTACATCAAATACGAAGATGTAGATGAACTTCTGACTCCATAGAAAGTAGTACGTGTAAATTAATTAAATAGGTTCACTCTGACGATCTTATCATCATCATGTTTGTCCTTAACCTAAATCCATTTGCTTTAAATTTCTCATAAACCAAAAAAAAAAGAAAAAAAAAGGAAATGGAAGCTAAAAGAAATGGAAAAATGAGCATTTTGATGCTCCCATGGCTTGCTCATGGCCATGTCTCGCCTTTCTTTGAGCTCGCCAAATCACTCGTTGCTAGAAAATTTCATATATTCTTTTGTTCCACTGCCGTAATTCTCAACTCCATCAAACCAAAACTCACCCAAAATCTTTCTTCCCATATGGAGCTAGTGGAGTTGAAGTTAGCGGCATCGCCGGAGCTCCCGCCGCACCGCCACACAACCGCCGCCCTCCCGTCGCATCTCATGTTCTCACTCAAGCACGCCTTCGACTCCGCCGCCTCTACCTTCGACGCCATCCTCCGCAACCTGAACCCGGACTTGGTCGTCTATGACTTCTTGCAACCGTGGGCTCCTAAGGTGGCTCTGTCGGTTAATATTCCTGCACTCATGTTCCAACCCACAGGTGATAAAGGAAATATAGACAATTAAATTTCTAAATATTTCTTACACTAATTTAAAAAGTTTTTGTTCGACTTTTTAATTGGAATATTTGGTCAGATACCCTTAAATTAAAGTTCATTTGAGAGATTGGCGTCCAATTTTAAAAATTAGTCAAAATGATATTTTGCTTACATCACTCTCTCGCTGGAATTTCTCTCGTTCTTTTGCGAGCTCCATTTTATAAGTACAAATTTATCGTTCTCGTGAACGAGAGTGATGTCAGCACAATGTCATTTTGACTACTTTTTAAAATTGCGGGTCAATCTCTCAAATGGGCTTTAATTTAAGGTCCGACCAAATATCCGTTTTTAATTTTGTGTTTAAAGTGTCAATAAGTTATTTTTTTAAATTTACATATAAAATGTTTAAATTCTTATATTAAAAATAAAAGTATTTAATTTTATCTTATATTAAAAATAAAAAATATTTAATTTTATGACTATTAATTTTTAAAAATGTTGAATATGTCACATATTTATGACTGATGTTAATTTAAAGTAAAATAATTAAAAATATAGTATTTTTTTTAAAAAAAATTGGATATGACAATTTCTATCCCTAATAGTATCTTCTATCGCTGAGAAGGTTATCGCTGATAGACTGAGTTTTTTATAGAATTTTGTAAGTGATAGAAGTCTATGAGTGATAGTCATATATCAACGATAAAATGATGATAGTCACCGTTTTTTGCCATATTTGCAAAATATTTTAAACTTTGCTAAATTTGCAATTATTTTGGGTCTGATTGCTGTTTGTGCAACCATGGAAGAATTTCTAGTACATCCGTGGTATGGAAAAACTCCATACCACTGCCTTTAAAAAAAATGACACGTGGCGAAATGGTTGTTTAACTGGGGCCCACACTATTAAATATATTATTTTTTTAAACCATTTCGCCACGTGTCATTTTTTTAAAGGCAGTGGTATGGAATTTTTCCATACCACGAATGTACTAGAAATTCTCCCGTGCAACCATCCCTTTATTTAACACAAAATTAAAATTGCAGGAAAGTATTAAATATTTAGTTTGGAGAGAGTGAACATAAAAAAAAAAAAAAAAAAAAAAAAAAAAATTAAAAGTTCAAAGAACACAATCTGGAGAGCTTAAAACGACGTAAAATTTTGTTTCATTCTATAAAAATTTCTGTCTCCAGGTGCGCTTATGGCGACCATGATAATGTACGAGTTGAAGTTTCCAAAATCGGAAATTCGCTCGATTTTTCCTGAAATTCGCCTGTCTGAGTACGACATTAAACAGCTGAAGAACTTGTATAGATCTTCTGTGAATGATGAGACAGACAAACAAAGAGTTATGGAATGTAATGAGAGATCTTCCGGAATGATTTTGGTGAAGTCTTTTAGAGAAATCGAAGGCAAATATATTGATTTACTCTCTACTTTGCTGCAAAAGAAGGTAATTTTGTTTCAAATTTCAATTACATTTCACCAAAAACAAATCTATGAAACATGTTTATATTTTTACTTCGTCTTTTTAATTTTAATGTTAGACCTCTCGATCGCATGTATATATATCTTAAACGAGTGAAATTATGATCAGATTATTAAATTAAGATTTTAGTTAAGTTTTGTTTGTAAATTTTAAAATTTTGTCAAATCGAGTATAACTCAATCAATATAAAGTTGTGTCATTAATTATCTTTAAATATATATATATATATATATATATATATATTTTCAAGGTGGGATTTGAACTTGAACTTATGTTTATGTGTATTGGACTATTTTCATGTATGTTTTAAATTTTTTTATTTTGTGATTAATTTGTCATCCCTCTAAAAAAAAAAAAAATATCTAATAAATATATTAGAATTGTCAATAAGAGCATAGCGGCATGATGTATCGCTTAACCATGGAGTCTTAGGTTCAATCTCCCACCTCAACATGTTGTCAAAAAAAATATATATATTAGAATTTTTAATTTTGTGTATAAGACTTATTACCATTTTTTTTGTATTGCAACAAATTTAGAGGTAAAATTCAAACTTTTGATCGAAGGAATATATATAAATTTTTTATAATTAATTGAACTTTGAAGAATGAGTACATGTCAATTATTGATCAAGTATGGTCGATGAATTTGACAAATTATATATATAAAAAATTGAATGACAAAGGTACGAAGTCTTAATTATTTGCCAAAGCGAGCATAGCTCAGCTGACATATGTATGACTCAACGACCAAGAGGTCTGTGGTTCGAATCTCCCACCCCCGATGTATTGAAAAAAAAAAAAAAAAAAAAAAATCTTAATTATTTGAGCTAAATTTATTTATATGAAATGTTTTAGGTGATTCCGGTGGGTCCACTAGTTGAAGAACCAAAAGACGACGTCGTATCAGAAGGAAGCTTTGAGAAATGGCTAAACAAAAAAGAGAAATCATCTTCCATACTCGTATCTTTTGGCAGCGAGTTCTACCTATCCAAAGAAGACATGGAAGAGATCGCCTACGGCCTAGAGGTAAGCCAAGTGAACTTCATATGGGTGGTGAGGTTTCCGGCGAGCGGCGGAGGAGAGAGGAAGAAGAACATAGAAGAAGAACTCCCAAAAGGGTTTCTAGAGAGAGTCGGAGAGAGAGGAATGGTGGCGGAGGGGTGGGCCCCACAGGCTCTGATCTTGAAGCACCGGAGCACCGCCGGGTTCCTCAGCCATTGCGGGTGGAGCTCCGTCATGGAGAGCATCAAGTTCGGCGTTCCGATCATCGCTGCCCCGATGCACCTCGACCAACCGTTGAATGCCAGGCTGCTCGAGCAGCTCGGCGTCGGTGTCGTCGTCGAGAGAGACGATGACGGCGGCCTCCGCCGTGAAGAAGTGGTGAGAGCTATTAGAGAGGTGAGTGTTAAATCATCACTAAATTTAAAAACACATAGCTTAATATGAAATTTAATATGAGTTAAATTACGAGTTTCATCCTTGAACTTATTTAAAAAAATATATAATAGGCTAAAAAAAAAAAAAAAAAAAAAAAGTTGAATAGACTCCTAATGTTTCCAATTTGTGTCAAATAAGTCGTTTAATTTTTAATTTTGTGTAGATCCTCGACTCATTTGATATTTTTAAAAATTCACAAACTTACTAGACACAAAATTAAAATTTTAAAATCCTTAATTTTATATTTAATAGATCAATTTATTTATTTTCGAATACGACTAAACACAAAATTTTTAAATTTTGGGACCAAATAGATACAAACTTAAAAGTTTATACACTAGATCGTAATTTAACCTTTTAATTTTTTGTATTCATATTCTTAACATTCCGTCACACACTTTTAAGTTTGAAAATTAGCACATGACGCAACAAATGATTATCAATATTAATTTTGATACTAAATCTAATAGGTTATACGATAAATTTTACCTTTTCACTTATGTCTTTTAACAAGGTGACGGTAGAGAAAAGTGGAGAAAGTGTGAGTAAGAAGGTGAAAGAGTTTGCAGAGATCATGAAGAAGAAAGGCGATGAAGAGATGGACGTGGTTGTGGAAGAGTTGGTGAAGTTATGCAAGACAAAAAAGAAGGAAGAGAATTTACAGAGTAATTGGTGCAAAACCACCATCGATGGACATTGAGGTCGTGAAGATTGACGATGATGTTGCAGAAACTGACATGAAATGTATTAGCAAATACAATAGTTAGCTAGACCTAGCATAAGAAAAGTAGAAGAAATATTTTGTAAACGTCAACTTTTGTTGTGAAAATTAATAAACGAATGGAAGAAATTAATTCGTTAGGTGTTTACACTCACAAAATCATACGTTTTTATCCTTACGGGTCGTTTGGTTTGAGGATTTGCAAATGTTTGGAAATGGAAGATGACTGAGAATGAGATGTCTGGGAATAAGATGTCTGAGAATCAATGATGTCTAGTGTTTGGTGCTGCATGGGATTGTCATCAAAATTTCGTGGAATAAATGATGTTTGTGTTTGGTGCTGTCTGGGAATGTCATCAAATTTGTGAATAAATTTTAAATAATTAATTGTTGTTTATTTTATTTAACAATAAATTTTAATAATTATGTTCAACAAAAGGTATTTAAAATTATACAAATTTTTTAATTTTAATTAATTAATTAATACAATAATAAAATTGAAGAACTAATGATAAAAGTTATATAATTCAAAAATCAAATATAATCTATCATCGATTACTAAATATAGCTATCGCTCATCTTAAATCAAGAAGCTACTAAAATCGATTTAACAAAAAAAAAAAAAAATAATAATAATAATAATAATTACATAGAGCTCTCAGCGATTGAAAAGAATTTAACCAAAAAAAAAAAAAAAAAATACACAAACTTGAAATTAGAGTTTGGAATTGATTTAAAAAAAAAAAGAAAAAAAAAACTTGGGAGAAGAAACGTTGTTAAAAAAAAGAATGAAGAAGAAGATTTAAAAAAAATGGGAAGAAGAAGACATACCTGGACAAGGCATCACCATGGCTTTCGGAGAAAGTCGCCTAAAATGGAGGGCATCAGAAAACCATACTTTTGATGTCTGATGTCTGGGCTACAACTATGCCCGGGCATAAATGCCAAGACGCCAATCAAACGTGAGAATGGCCATCAGAAAGCCATTCTCATCCTGATGCCCACCCTCAAGGACGTCAACCAAACGACCCCTTAAAGTAGTCTTATTGATGCTACGTATACCTTTTAATTTGTTAGCCAAAGTGAGCATAGCTCAGCCGCAGTAATAAACATGTGTTCATTTTCTCGAGGTTGGAGATTGAAAGTTGAATTTTAATCTTAACACTATGATTGTCATGATTTGACATTTTAAAATTGAATTTAATGATGATGTGGCAAACAAAATAATTTTAAAAATCTTATCCCCTCATTCTCGCCATGACTATGAAAAAAATATTTTATGTGGTCGCCACATGACATTTGCCCCTTTCTAAATCTTTAGGAGTGTTTGAGACACCAACTTAGAGTTGGGTGAACTGAGTTATTATAACTCAGTTCACGTTTTGTCAACTGACTATTATAACTCACAATCAATAAAGTAATTGTGAATTCAATAGTATTTACTAGTCACAGACTATTATAATCACCGACTATCTCAACCCACTCAGCGCCTCAAACAATTTCTTAGTGGATGGACAAATCATGTTTTTTGTTTCTCTCCTATATCTAACCGTATAAAATCGCTAACAACATTGTATTAACCTCTTTGTTATCGATGCCCATCACTTCCTTGTCACACCTTTCTATATTTCCTCCTTCTCCCACTCATTTCATACACCTACTATGTAAGTTTGTGCGAGGGAGAGGGATTATAAAAGTACCATAAAATAATGAGGTCCTTATTTATAACGGTGTTTGTTTAAATTCTCACACTACTTATTACACTAAAAACCGATATTAAACTAAAAGTTTAGTTCATAAACTTTCATGTTTATATTTAATAGGTTCCTGAACATTAAAAATGTCAAATATGTTCTTAAACTTTTAATTTTGTGTCTTATATTTATAGATTCTTGACATATTCAACTTTTTTTTTAAATAAGTGAATATATTAGACATAAATTTGAATTTTGTGTCTAATAGAATATCAAGATCCAGTTTGATAACCATTTCGTTTATACTTTTTTGTTTTTTAAATTTAAGTTTGTTTTCTCCTAATTTTTTTACTATAGTTTTTCACTTTGCTAAAATAAACATTTGATTTCTTAGTCAAATTATTTTAAAGAAAAAATGTATTTTTTTTTTTCAATTTTCAAAATTAGTTTGGTTTTTTAAAACATTGATATAGTAGAAAAAAAAAAACTTACAAGCGGAAGTAATCTTTAGACTTAAATGTTTATGAAACGGGGTTTAAATTTTCAATTTTGTGCCCATGTGTTCGTAAATTTTTGAAAACTATCAAATAAGTTAATGATCTATTAGCCACAACTTTAAAAGTTCAGAGACAATAATTTTTAAAGTTTAAAAACCTATTTTTTTTTATGTTTTTTTTAAAATAATTTAAAATATTGTGGGAGAGAGGGAGAGAGAGAAACGTGTTGTCTTGGAAAAATGAGAAGAGTTGAATAATAATTACTTTAGAAGTTGGGGAGTTCAATTATAATTTAACTATTGAAATCTGGGGAGTTTGATATTTTTTTTATCTGAGTTCAACAAATTCGTGGGCCAAACGGGGAGTTAACTTGGGTATTTGTACGAATGACCTTCTCTTCAAAAAAAATATGTTTTCTCACTTTCTCCCGTGATAAACAAGTGCTTTCTCCTATAAAAAGTCATTCGTACCCTTCGCTTAGCACGATGACGCTATAGTTGTCTCCTCGTGACCGTGCTCAACGAATGATACTACAGATTTTGTGCACTTGCCCTTAAGGGGAGTGTCTTCCGTACAAATACCCCGAATTAACTTCCCCTCCAACTCCTTGGGTCAAACACCCCTTAAGAGATAATAAGTTTTGTCAAAAAAAAAAAATTATCGTTGAGCTATCTTCGTGTTCGAACCAAATTCGCTAAATTTGTAATTTAACAAAATGCTTAATTCATAATTTAAAAGAGAAAACAATTTTACAAACATTCGGTATAAAATAATCGGTTTGGGTGCACTCTTTATCTCTGCAGTGGGATTTCGGCTCTATAAAAAAATTCTCAGACGTCGAAACGAATGTTTGTTCCTTGTTTGTTCCTCAAACAAATTGGGCGAAAAGAAACCTAGGTCGCCAAGAAATTGTTCGCTTCGGAAACTGGAAGCAAGAATCCTATCATCCGGCAGCCATAAGCGATGGATCCTCAAAATCTACCCGCGAAGGTTTGAAACTTTTCCCAGTTTGATAATCCCTCTTTCGGATTTTCGTTGGATTTTTATTGCAATTTTTTTTTTACCAGATATCGCTCCATACTCCTGTTCGATATTTCGATTTGGGTGATTTAGGTCAAGGGTATTGAAGCTTTCTGCCTGTTTAGTACGAATCGATTTTAGGGTATTTATTCGAGGCTTTGTTTAGGATTAACTCTACTAATTAGTTAAAGATGCAATGTCGAAGGCGTGAAGATTATTATGTGAGAGAGCCGGAAAGTACGAAACTGTATGCTGAGGATCGGCTTAATCTGGATCATGGTCGATATGTTAAGCCCCGACGGGAGGTACTGGATCGATCTCCGCGTCTTAGGAGGAGTTCGAGTTTGAGCCCTCATAGGATTGGTGGCTCTCGACGCCAAGTGGGTTTGGGTCAGAGGGTTGACACCATTGAAAGGAGGGGCGAGGATTGGCATCTGAGAACTGGAAGTGGAAGTGGAAGGAACAATGACTTCGGGTCGAGTTCACATTCTTATGGTCAAGCGAGGAAAAGGGCTGACTACGAGGAAGTGTTCCTGCACAACGATCACAGGCAGCTTTCGGAATTGCAGCAGACGCGTGTTTTACCCGAGTCAAGGAAATTTTCTGCTGACGGTGAAGATTTAGACTATAACCATGACCTTCGGTATAGGCATGATGATTTGAGAATTAGGAAAGAGAGAGAAGTTATTGAAGGGAAATGGTCTGATGGAAGTGGACAAAGGATGACGGATCAAAAACTTTCGGCCATGGAAGAGAGCACGGCAATGGGATCCTATAATTCACATTTGGATATGGGTAACGCATCAATTTATAGAGACTTCTTACCATCTTCCCAGAGTTTGGATATGCGAAGTCTTGACAATGAAAGACTTAAATTTCGAGATCATGTAGTTTCAGATAAATCACAAGGCACAGATTTTCGTGAAGTTGAAGAAATCCGTAGGTTTAATTCGAGGAATACTGGATATTCTGCAAGCTCAGGATTTTATTCCAGAGAATATGAGAGCTCTTCGTCACGACCATTGACAAGCAAGCGTTTGGAATCTTATCAGGATGGCCAGTACTTTCAAATTTCAGATGAGTTTTCAGCAAGGAGCCATGGAGATCTTATGGACCCTAAAGAATTTGATTCATATGGGAAAATGACCCTTGTAGATTCAGCCATTGATCTTGTAGGTGGAAAGAGGAATCTTACTCCTCATCAACGAGGTACTAATAGTCCTAGGAGGGAGCATGGGAGCTATTTTTATTCTAAACCTGAGGGAACGGTGAATGATTCAAATGAAGATCCGTCTCGAGTGATGCAGAAAATTACTCAAACACATGATTATATCGATTATGATAGTGCAATTGTATCTGGTCGTGGAGACTTTTCAAGACCAAAAGATGCAAACACTAGTTTGCTGAAATTACCAAATGCTGACGACTCATACGGAAACCATAGAACTGGAATAGCACTTGACCGTTATAGTCTTAGAAAACAAACAGTTTTAGATTACCCCGATAGAGGACTAACCACAAAAGCAATGAACCATGACAGTGAGTATGCAGGTACTGGATCCATCAATGTCGAGGTGGGGAGGAGAGTAACTCAAGATTATGAAATGTCACACATTAACCCTTCTCAGTATTGTCAAACATTGCATGCAAGATCAGATTATGGCTCTGAAAGAGAAGTAGGTTCACATCTTTTGAAAGAGAGGTTGCATGAATCCTCCATGTCTAAGTGTGATGGAGAAACTTACAGAAATACTGAAAGAGTGCAGAGAATGGCAGAGGGCGTTCGCACTTATAACTTGAGGGATCAGATGCCAAAAAGAAAGTATTTTGAGGAAGATATGAATTTACTCAATCACAGAATAGGAATGTCTTCTGAATATACACCTGGTAAGGTTGTGGATCGATATAATAGTGGTGAAGAGTGGATGGATGATGAAAGCAGTCGCAGATATACATCCAGGAAAGCAGAATTTGACCACAACAAATACAGGAAGCCAAATAAGAAATATGATCGTCATAATTTGTATGCTGATGATTCGTTTTCACATGAAAGCTATTTAGATCATTCTCAAAAATATAAAACTGGTCCTAAATATATGAAGGGCAATACAAGACACGGTCCTTCAAGCCGGATCAAGTCACAAAATGTTGATCGCAGAAATAGTCTTCATAGACTGCCTAAAGTTTGGAAAAAAACTGAATCGGAAAATGATTATGTTCATGTAAATGACGATGACTTGTCAGATGATTTGGTAATACCTACAGAATCCGAACCTCCTGAGGATTCTGAAAAGTTCAAACAAATGGTTCATGAGGCCTTTTTGAAGTGCTCAAAAAAGTTGAATATGAAGCCTAGTGTCCGGAAAAAGTACAAGGAGCAAGGAAATGCCGGTAGTTTATATTGCATCGTATGTGGCAGAAGGTCTGTCCTCTTCCCTATTTGCTAATCGTGGAGACTCCATTTCATATATTGACTCGAGAGTTTTCTAATTGCTATTGTGCAACGTATTCAAGTAAGATTATAAGAACTAACCTTCAAGGTTCTGTTCTGTAGGTTTCTTTGGGATATAAGATTCTAATTGTATGGTGTGTGTGCACCATCATCATTTTTTGCGGGGGCCGGGGAGGGGAGGGGGGATTGTGTGGGAGGTATTTTAATCTTGGAGCTTTTGAGGGGGTTTCCTTGCTGCAAGGTGTGAATCTCTGGAGCTCTACTTCAAGTGATAGTGGCTTCAAGGATGTTTGAGAATGATGGCTAGCCATATGCCTACAATTACTGCTTACTCATCATTTGGTTGAGTTTGGGTTGATCCAATGGTCAACAAGGGCCATATAAATAATAAAAGGGCTTAGAGAGAATAGGTTCAAACCATGATAGCCACCTACTTATGATTTAATATCCTACGAGTTTTCTTGACAACCAAATGTAGTAGGGTCGGACGGTTGTCCCGTGAGATTAGTTGAGGTGCACGCAAGTTGACCCGGACACTCACGGATATCAAAAAAAAAAAACTTGAAGTTGTTCAGAGTAAACGTTGAGATTGTATGTGCATTGGTCTCTTTTCTGATTGTATCGAATGTATCATGTGAAATGCACGATAACGTTAAGGACTCCAAACTACTGGAGAAAGAGATGGATGAACAGATTAACCTTTACAGATGTGTGTCTGTGTGTGCTTTTTTAGTTTATCACTTGTTATGGTGGTGGGAGTATATTCTATAAAGTGCACATCAATGCGTAGGACATCAGAATAGTTGAGAATTTCTTTGGACAGATAGACAATAAAGATTATCAGATGAAATCACTGGGGGGTCTGGAAGGCACCTTGGTGCATGAATCAGTCCATTTTCAATATTTTATAACTGTAAGAGCAGTATCAGCTCGTTGTAGAGAGATTCGGGCTAGAGGGCTTGGTTTGCTTTTTTTTCCTCATGATATAACCAATCTCATTTGTTCAATTTACACGAGCAGTGGATGCATGACCAGTCCACTTTAGCCTGCATTAGTTTTGGATGAAGATATGGCTTCCTTTGATATTTGTCTCCATGCCAGTGCTTTGCTTTTGGAAATGTTATTGTCCTAGCTCATTTTGTAGAATTTAGGAGAGTATGAGCCTATTTGGAATGACTTTCCAAGTGCTTAAAAACACTTTTTAAGCACTTAGATCATCATTCATCATTCCAAACAGGCCCTATATCTAGTTTGAACTTTCTGTGATGCATATGATCTCTATTGCTGCTTGTCAGCAGTTTCTTTGCCTGCAATCTACATTATTCTTTGACATGCATGTTAATTTTAAATGGGGTAGTATATCAGTGAAGATGGGTAGATTTGGTCTGTAAAGTGACCATCATAAGTGCCAGCATGATAGAATTACTTGATCGTTATTTGTCACAGAGCGTCAAGGGTGTAACTTTTCTTTTAGTCTCCAGGATGAACCTTAAAAGCAGAATTTAATGGTAGATGGCTTTGTAAATACTATACATTTTACTGAGTCTGCGTGTTAGGGAATAGGGATATATGTTGAGTCTGCGTGCACCAGAAGAGATTTGATGGTATTGAATATTGAGAGGACAATTAGGAACTCACTTTTTTAACTTCTTGCAATGTAAGTAGTTTGTTATCCTTCAAAATTGGAAAGATCTTGAATCACTTACCTGGTCTTGGAAAAGCTATATACATAAGAAAATAGAAGTGGACTGGGTGGGTCAACGTCCATGATGTTGCTTAATCGGTCAATCTTACGACGGTGGACATCCTTTGGTATTTTATTTTCTCAGAGTTTGCTGACTACCAAATGTTATAAGAACAACTTGTTATCTCCAGTATTGACTCCATTGGTATTAATATGTCACGTGGTTTAAATTCTTTGGATTAGAGATTCCTGGTATCTAAATGTAACTCCCTAAAGGTATGATTGTGGTCATCTTTGTGATTTTGATAGTTCTTTGAATTGGAATTCTCTCCTAAATCCAGCACCTTTTATAGACGTGCTATTTGCAGGGGTGTAGCACCGTGTTTTTTTTCACTTCGTATAATTAATTACAGCTTGCCTACTTGTGCCCTTGCAGCTACTCGAAGGAATTTATGGATACTCAACGCCTGGTAAAGCACACCTATATGTCCCACAAGGTTGGATTGAGGGCTCAGCATTTAGGTCTTGCCAAAGCCATATGCGTTTTGATGGGGTGGAACAGTGTCCATCCACAAGACACTGTAACATGGGTTCCTGAGGTCTTGCCCAAGGAAGAAGCTATGGTTCAGAAGGAGGATCTCATCATCTGGCCGCCTGTTATTATCGTCCGCAACATTGCTATGTCATACTGCAATCCTGAAAAGTGGGGAGTTGTAACAATTGAAGCACTCGAGAGTTTCTTAAGAAGTAAGTAGTGTTTTATACTCCTATTATCATGTGAAATTAGGATTTAACCAGTACCATAGATCTGAGTCTCTGACAGAATGTTGTTTTCAGTTTACTTCTATCTCAAAGCATGTCTAATGTTCTCGAAAGTGAATGCTTTTTGTTGCGCCTGTAGACTTTCGAATTAGCAGCATTAACGCAGTTGAATGACAGGTAAAAATCTGCTGAAGGGAAGAGTGAAAATGAATTTGGGGTATCCTGCAGATCAAAGTGTAATGGTGTTGAAGTTCCTGCCTACCTTTTCTGGTTTGACAGATGCAGAAAGACTTAACAAATTCTTTTCTGAAAAGAGACATGGAAGAGTGAATTTTGAGCTGTCAAAGGGCAAAAATGGTGGAGCACAAATGGAGGAGGGAGTCGAGATCGAAGAGGAAGTGCTTTTTGGATACTTGGGAATTGCAGAAGATTTGGATGATGTTGAGTTCAATGTAAGGAAGTTGAGTTTGATAAAGAGCAAAAACGAAATTTTGGACTTGTAATATTCTCTCTTTAGGATATTATATATGTGTATTCCTCAGAAGTGAAATCAAGATGTTGCAGACATTCCTCCAAAATTCTTGTTATCTTTCTGTTTTTTCTTTAATAGTTATCTCCACATGGTGTTTTGAAAACAAAATATTGGTAGTCAAATAAGTTTGCAATTGCCTGCCTTATCATTTACATTGAAATCTACACAACTAAACTAACTTAACTTGGTATATTTTCGACCTAGGAAAAATCAGGACGTCTCATTGTACATAATGATGGGTGTGAGAGATTCTTCTAATCATACAAAATAGGAATGTACATATTAATGAAATACTATACAATAATTAAAACAATTGGGAGCTTGCTTCCCCAAAGAAAACATCCATGATTATGAATGAATCCCGCTATTCCGAAAACCAAATCTTATTCGAGAAAACAAGATGCAGCAGAAGCAGCAGCTTCGGCTTCCGGCAATTCTGATGCTTGAATTGCTAATTCTGATGCTTGAATTGCTTCGGCAATTCTGAGTGCCATCATGGCTTTGTAAGCTGCCAAATCTGCATTCCCCAACAGCATTTGTGCCATTTGCCGCTTCCTTACAGCGCTTTCGATGCATTTCTCTGCAGCTGCCTTCGCTTCTTCGTACTTTTGCACTGCATTCTGCTCCTCCACAGCATCTCGTCTAGAAACTAGGGCTGCACATCGAACACAAGGCTTTAAAATCGCTCGAGATTAAGATTACAATGCTATGCAAAATATACTCCAACCACCACAACACCCTTGACCAAAATAAGGGGTAAAGATTTGAACATATGATCCACTTGGGTATGACCATAGGTTGGTAAAAAAACATGAAGGTCATTTTTTTGTATATAAATGAGTTAACCCATCCTTCATTTTCTTTAAAAGGTCTACAACATCATCTATAGGCCCATTCAATAACCATTCCGATTTTCATTTTTTGTTTTTAAAAATTATGGGTACTTCCCTCTCAATTCCCAATTTCTATAATATGTTTTTCACCGTTCTTGCAAACATACTTAAATTCTTAGCCAAATTTCAAAAACAAAGTAATTATCAAACGTGACCCAAGTTTTCAAGGCTATCCAAGAATATTACCTTCTAAAAGACTTGATTGGGTAGTAGCTCTCCCACTCCCACTCCCGGATTGGCTAGGCTGTCTTTTGAGTGATCTTCTTCTTCGCATGATAGGTTTAGGGACAACGGGAGGTTTCCTCTTTCCCTGATGAGCCTGGAAGGAAAGATCACCCAAACAGTTCATGTGAATTGCCACCCTCAACAAATCAAGTCAGGCTATAAAAAGTAACACTCAATGCAGATTGAACATTAAAAAGGAAAAAGCATCCTCTGAAAATGCAGAAGTATAGAAATTTCAGAAGCATGGACCCATTTACGTACGATTGAAGTATCAAAATAAGGTTTGCAGGGAAAAAAATGTACCTGGAAAACCCTTATCAAAGATGATTTTCTTTGTCGTCGTTTCTTCATCCAATAGGTAAATAAAGACTCGACTATTGGCCGGCTACCGAGATGCATGCATATATCAGCAGGCGCTATCTCATCAGAGAAGGCATCCGAATTACAGAAAATTTCCTTCTCAAAAGCATCGACCATGAACTCAAAATTATCCACTGAAAGACATTCATGGGGCTTGTCTGTTGCAATTAGCTCATCGTTGAACTTGCTTAACCATTCCTCATCATCAGAGTCCATGTCGTAATTGGGTGTAGTCTTCCCCATCGCTCTACATACCTCATCATCTTTTATGGAGATGTATGTATCTGGCCTTTCAAAAGAAGCACCACTACTATCGACATAACCTGGAACTTCAGTCACTCTGGGCACTGGAATAGCTTTAACAGTAGAACATAGGATATTGCGATCAGAACACTCCTTGTATAGATCCTTGAAAATTAACCAGTCCCTTCGATTGGGAAACTCTAGCTTCCAACCATTATCAGCCGACCACACCATTGCATGCGTAAAACGATTGCAAGAACAGGGCTTCATGTCTTTTTCTGCTTTGTGGGTGTATCTAGTTGAACCATCGTTCTTGACAACTAGAAGCCATTCACAAGATGCAGAAAACTCTAACACAATATTGGCTCCCTCTTCTCTCAGACATTTATCAGCTTCTACAATTAATATATTTGCATAGCAGCATGATGTGTCAACATCCATTGCTGATCCCAATGCAGTAGAAATCGCTTCTCTGATACGCCCAGCGGAATCTTTCAGGGCTGAGTTCTTGTACCTGCTACAAGATACTGCAGAAGGAAAAGATACACTGCGTTTCATATCATCAACCACTAAAGAGCCAATAGTTTTTTGCATAGCAGCAAGAGAATGGCTTCTAGGTCTCCTCATTCTCAGCGAACTTCTCCTTTTCCGTATACCGCGAGAGCTGAAACCATTCCGGTATTGCATGGTTCGAGTACTTAACCTTGAAGCTCTAACAGACGGATGTGAATTAGAACGGGTCTTAATATGATCAACTCCAAAGGTCATGGTTTTGCATTCCAAAGAACTTCTATCAGGAGGACTAGAAACATGTTGCTCTTCAACGCTGTCTTCTTCACTATCACTACTCATATCTACATCTAACTGGTTGTTATTATATACAAGACGAGCCTGAATCCAAGTCGCTCTAAGAAAAATCTTGGAATGCAAGTTCATAAAAAAGAGAGGAACAGCGGAAAAATCTAAATGAAACATTGGAATCGATTGCATGGCCCCAAAAATCACACACATGCCAGAGCTTCCAGTAGGAGGATAACCCTGAAAGACAGGGCAAGATCAAACCAATGAAATGCTTTCTAACAGTAAAAATAAAAATAAAAGTCCCGGAACAAAACAGAAACTAACAGTATTTACTTGGATCAAGAAACAAGAACATAATCTCTAAACCCATTTCACACATCTTTAACACAGTACACAACTATACTGAAACTTGTCATTTCATTTAAAAAAAAACACTTGTATACATTAAGAAGGTATCTCTAAACCCATTTCACACATCTTTAACACAGTACACAACTATATTGAAACTTATCATTTCATTAAAAAAAAAACACTTGTATACATTAAGAAGGTATGATACCTGCAAGAAACGCATTCCCTTCAAAGCAAAAACCCCATTGATAGGATTGGATAAAAAAAATGTAGAAAGCTTAGCCACCCTCAGCTCCGGATTCTTCAGGTGTCTAAGAACCGAGAGAATAAAATCTGAAAACCAACCATCATCAACAAGACTACTCCCGGCAAAAATAGTGAGAATCGAATCCCGGGGCGGCGGAGCCGGAGAAACACTCTGCCTATGGAAATGCAGTTTAGTAGAACGGCCACCTGCAGTAGGCTCCCAATGTTTAACATCAGTCTTCCTTGATCGCTGTCTTCGAATGAACTGGAGTCCAAACATCCTATCCCCTGAGATAATATTATCACCCTCCATTTCATCAAACACATTTCCATTTTCCAAAACACCCCTCTTCCTCTTTCTTCTATAAACTTTCCCAAACATCCTATCCACATTAACCGACTCGCCATCGCCATCAATCTTAGCCAAAACCTTCACTGGTTCAGGAACTTTCACTACACAAGCAGCATCATCCTCCTCACGAATGTCAACAACAACAACCCTCTTCGGCTTAACATTTCGAACTTGAGTCCACTTCCCATGGAGCCTAATCTGACCACTTCCACCCCCATTTCCTCTGCTGTCAATAACAGGGTACCAATCAGTAACATCTTTAGTCTTCTTAAGCTTCACCTCACCCGATTCAGGCCATAGCCGTCTTCCAGACCTCAAAACTCTAGCTCCATCAACACCCTTCACCAACCCAAAAACTCTCGTCCTTCTCATCCCCACCGACGGCATTGCCGTACGGTTATGAAGAAATCAGCACCACCACCCAAAAATCGAATCGACTCAATAACCGGCCTGGGAAACGGCGGCCGTCGCCAGCGGTTAACAAGCATCCATCACGATCAATCGATCAATCAAACCAGTGTCTGCGTCTGCATACACGACGACCCAGAATTTTGAAATGGAATCTAACTCGAAATCGAGACTTGGCGCCAAAGAATTCGAAAGGGGGAAAAATTAAAAATTAAAAATCAAAAAACAGAAACAAACAGAGGATACAAATACATGCAACAAAAAGAGAAAAATTACAACAAAAAAAATAAAAATCTTCAACGAATCGCAACACTAATCTTCACTACAATAATCTAGATTGAAAACCCAAATAAGAAAAAGGGGAAAAAAAAGAAAAAGAAAAGAAAATCAAAGATCCATTTACAGAGGCTGTGGAAAAAAAACCCAAAAAAGAAAATGGGCAAAAAGAAAGAAGAAGAACCCAAAAAAGAAACCCAGATGTTAGATCGGAAAGAATGATCGAGAATCGGTGAGAGTGAAGAGAGTTTCAAACAAACTGACAGAGCAGAAGAAAGAGAAGACGGCTAGGGTTTATGATTAAAACCACTGGAATAGCGGTCGCCGACTCAGGGTAACCGTTGGATTCAAAGATCGACGGCCAGATTTTTTTTCAATTGGAACAGATGAGCGATTGCGATTCAGCTTCTAGGGTTTCTTTTTTTCTTTTTTTTTTCTTTTTTTTTTCTTTTTTTTTTTTTAATTGAATTTGCAATTTTTAAGGAGAGGGAAAGAAAGGGCGGGTTTGATATTTCGGGTGAAATTACTAAATTAGGTCTCGACGTGGCCACGTATTTGAACGACAGCTGGCATAAGTTTTTAAAAAGAAAAAATTATTTAATATTTGTGTCGTGTATCGATGTATTGCATGGTTGGTATCGAAAATCGGAATTATAGATAAGTTATTTTCTTAAAACCAAAATTAAAAAAGTCATTTTATTAAATATTTCAATACGTAATTTCTAGATAATTTAGTGGATAAAACATATTCTGTCCCGAAAATCTTCCAAAACATAAAGTTAATACTTTTCTTCACACAACTCACTCAATATTTTAAACTAATATATCTCTCAACCGTCGTAAAAAATACTATGAGTGTTTGGGGCACCAACTTGGAGTTGGACGGACTGTGTTTGACCCACCGACTATTATAACTTCACACAACTCACTCAATCTTTTATACTGATATATCTCTCAACCGTCGTGAAAAAAATACTATTAAGGGAGTGTTCAATCTTTTATACTGATATATCTCTCAACCGTCGTGAAAAAAATACTATTAAGGGAGTGTTTGAGACACCAACCTGGAGTTAAATGAATTGTGTTTGACCCACCGACTATTATAACCCACAATCAAGTAAATATAATGACTTCAATAATATTTACAACTATTATAACCACAGTCTATAATAACTTTGTCGGCGCCTCAACCCTTAAATATATTTAGGGTGAGAGAAGGAAAAGAATATGCAATGTGCGCTACAACTAATAAACATCCCATTTAAGAACACGCTAGCTAGCAATAACTTTCTCTTCTCATTATTGGGATTCCAAAAGAGAACAAAAATCCTCTTGAACTCAACTACTATGTTTGAGATTTAAAAGTTTATTAAAGAAAAAAAAAAAAGAAATTGATTGGTGTAAAAGAAGACAATAATAGGGAATGACTTTTTCTACATTGGAATTCTAGGGAGAAAAAGGCATATTGAACCCAACTACTATTTCACACCTACAATATATAATCAACAAAACACAAAAAAACAAAAATAGATAGGAAAAGGAAAATACTATTTTTTATTTTTATTTTTTATTTTTTTTTATTTTTTTTATTTTTTTTAGATAGACGAAATAAATTTTGTTGCATATGAATAACATTTGGTTTTATTTAAGAATTTTAAATATTAAGATTTTGTTTAAAAGATTATATTGCGATTCCTATTTGTATTATTAGATATAAAACAAGATTGTGTGGTCCACTTTTTGGATCGGAAATTCAAATGTTGATTTGAAAAGAAAAAAAAAACTTTAATTACTGTTTAACAATTTTAAAATGTGTACGTAGAACTAAAAATTCAATACTTTCCAAATTCAAATCTTTATAACTTAAATTCAAATCTTTTATCTCTAACTTTAATTTTAATCTTTATAATTTAAATTCAAATCTTTATCTCTAACTTTAATTTTATAGAGTTGAGTTAAGTTGACATTGCTACGGGTTAAAAACAATTTAACTCAAACATCTCTACAATGGTATAAATCAAAGGTCCAAGCCCAAAGAATATATGTCTGATATAAATCAAAGGCTCAGGCCCAAAGAATATATGTCGATGTATATACCAATATAAAAAGCCCATGCTAAATCAAAGGCCCAGGCTTGGCCCAGGCCCAAACCATTCGAGCCTAAACACTGTTTGGGTCGGGCTTAGGCCGACCCGACCCCTAAAACATAGGTCCATAGCCCAATCTATAGGCCAAACTCAATGTGCCAAAATTTGATCGGGCCTAAATCGACCCTTTGAGTCGGAATTGGGTTGCCAAATAAAAACATTATTTTTAAAGATAAAATTTATATGAGATTAAAGCCTATTTACAGAGAATAAACTTCTTCCAACCTCAAATCTTGTGGGACAAGAATATGATAATTTTTTTGAAGTAGTTTTTCTTTTTGTTTAAATAAATTGTGTATAGTAGTGTAGTTGAACTTGGATATAAGCCATGAATGATTTTTTTATTTTTTTTTTTTTTTTTTTTCTAAATTATTATTATTACAATTTCTATATAATATATTATTATATTGGATCGAGCCTTTGGGCCGGCCCAACGAGTCGATCCAAATACGGCTCGAACGGGCCGGCCCATGGGTCGATCCAATTAAAAAAATAGATCCATATCCAATCCAATGAATGAAAGGGCTGGGCTGGGTCGGGTCGGTCAACCGTTGACCATGGGCCGAACTTGGATCGGGCTTGGGTCGGCCTTTGGGCTTCGGGCTCAATGATGAGACTGAGGTATAATATTGTCCACTTTGGACATAATCTCATGGTTTTGCTTATGGTTTCACCCAAAACACCTCGTATCCTTTTGGAGATATTTTTTCTCTTATAGACCAATGTGAGATATTGTTTGTACTCCTAACATTCCTCCTCCTCGACCAATGTGAGATATTGTTTGTACTCCTAACAACTATCCCCTCAAACAAAGTACCATCCTTTTGGAGATAATTTTTCTCTTATAGACCAATGTGAGATATTGTTTGTACTCCTAACAATTATCCCCTCAAACAAAGTACCACACTTAGTTTACTTTGTTCCCAACCATCCTTCCCTCAAATAAAGTACCACAAAGCCTACTTTTGTTCCCAACAATCCTCCTCCCGAACAAAGTACCACGACCTCCTCTCAGATACAATCGTATTACACTTGAGCAAACAACAAAGTTCAACCACGACTCTCAAATAGTCATCCATCTGAATTAAACTTGAACAATCTGCAAAGTTCAATCATATATTCATTATGACTATGCCATTGGAGGCTCATCAATATCTTTATTCGACATTCGAGAATACCACTTTTTTTGACAACTTGTTGGGTGGAGGATTAAACCTAGGACCTCATGGCCACTAGGCGATACATCATGCCGTTGAGCTATGCTCTTGTTGGCAGTCCTGATACCACTTAAGACAACGAAACTCAGACATATCCACAATGGTATGATATTGTCCACTTTAGACATAACTCTCATGACTTTACTTTTGGTTTCACCCAAAATGTCTCGTACTATTGAATTGTTCTCCTAGGATCTTTCAAATACTCATATTCTCAATTGTACTTAACAAAAAAAAAAAAAAAAAAAAAAAAAAATAATTAAAATTTAAGTAAAAAAATGTAAATATCTTTCAAAATAATTTTAACTATTTGATATTTGTATAAATCAAGATACATAAAAAAATCCTATCTAATTTTTTGTTTTCTTATTTTTCCTGCTTAAATATTTGAACTTTATTATATATATATATATATATATATAGTTATTAGCGTTAACTTATCATCAGACTTTTGACCAAAATTTGAATTCAAAATAAAATAATCATAGAAGTTTTGAACGAAATATAAACAATAAATTTACAAAAACAACTGTTAATATCTTTCTTTCTTTTTCCTTTTCCTTTTCTTTTTCTTTATTGTTATTATTTTTTTTAGTACAAAAACAATTGTTATTATCATTTAATTACAAATAAAAAAAACAATTTTTTTAATAATAATAATAATAAAAAAAAAACTTGTTGCTACATGCTAGTCATACAAATATACAAATAAATTGGTAGGACTGGTCACACAAAATATTTAAATAAAGATTTAAATCTATAATATTTAAATGATATTCGACATGTTTTATTTATTAGAGTAAATAAAAATATTTAAAAATTAAGAAATAAGATTTTGTAGAAACTACAAATATAAAAGATTAAGAAAACATATTAAAATCAAATCTTTACCTCCCAAGATATTGATCTACAAGAATCCTAACAAATTGACATCCCAAATATTTTTTTATTAAAAAATTGCATATTTAAAACGCTAATTGTAACTTAATAAAAAAAAACATGTTTATCAAATCTAAATACAAATCAAATAATAAATTATAACATAAGAAAGTATATAAATAAAATTAGTGTAGAACAAACCTCTAGCAATTTAAATACTGAAAAGTTGAGCCCAAATTGTATGAGGTTGAGAGAAAAAAAAGTGGCTAGGAATTTTGGTGACCTTCCAAAGTTGTTCCTTTACCTCTAATTTATAGACATTTCAAAGCAAATCAAAATCCCAATTCAAAAGGAAAAAAAAAAACAATTAAAAAGCAAATCAAAATCCCAATTCAAAAGGGGAAAAAAACAATTAATTGATTGGGTTGATTTTATTAATTTAACTTGATTAAATTTCTTCAAATTGGTTAAATCAAACATTTTTTTTCTTTCCATATAGAAAAAATTTAGATTTTATTCTATCGAAAAATATATATATTAGTACAACAAATGGAATAGGAAGATTTGAACCTCTGAGTAGTTCATGTTGACCTGCTCACTTTTGCACGAAAAAAAGATTTTTATATTTTAATTCTTGTTTAATAATTAAAAAAAAATGGGAAGAAACCATAAGTATTTATTATTGTCAAATCAAGCATAGCTAAATTGGTATAAGGTTGTGTTCGTGACTAGGAGGTCAAAAAAAAAATCGCTTTCAAATTTGGGGGAGGATGAGATACTATCGACTTTTCAGGCGGCAAATAGTGTTGTTGACGCAAAAATGCATCATTCTTTAGTTTATGAGGGTAGAGTCAAATGACATAGAGTCGTTGTTGGCGAGAGAAGTCGCTCGAGGGGAAGAGAAATTCAAGGAAAAAGGAGAATAAGGCGGGTTCATGTGCGGCAGTGGCATGAACGATGGCAGGTTATGGCGGCAATGTGGACGGAACTGCAGTAGACAATGGCTAGATTTTTTTATTTTTTTTTTCATTTCTCTGGTATGTTTTGTGGTATATATTTTAATATTAGGATTATATTTAATAAAATGAGGTATATATTCTTGTTTTATTTAATGTTTATATTTTATAAATGTGAGATATATTTAATAATATGTGGTATATGTCGGGTGCAACCAGAATTTTTCATAGATAATGGCAAGAACCTAAACATTTAGAAGGGTAGATTAAAAAGAAAACTTTAAAATCTTTTTTTATATATATAATTTTAAAAAAAATATAAGACAGCTAAGAAGGGCAACTTCTTCTTTCTTCCCTTGCCTCAGATTAGTACTGAGTAGAAGATGAACATTTTGAGCTAAACTTGTAACTAACTACTCCAAATTCGATGTCGAAGTACACAAATACATGATGATTCTTACCTACGGTCTGGAGCGGTTTCCACCGTATCTTCGAGGGCTAAGTTTGGCAACATCGACAACTATCATCCAGCCATTGATGATCTGCATCAACCACAGAAAATATATATAGCATGAACCAGATGGGAGAGGGAAAAAGGAAAGGGAGAGAGAGATAGCTCTTGTTTATTCACCTTGCCATTCATCTCTTTGAGGGCAGCACTAGCAGCCTCCTCAGTTGTATACTCTATAAAAGCATAGCCCTTGGACCTTTTGGAAATTTTGTCCATTATGATTTTAACTGTCCATAAAAGCAATCTATAACCATGATTTTTGCCTCATGAGAATTTCCAGTTCGAATTTTAGATGACGAGATGTCGAGATCAATGCAGCATACCTTCAACGAGCTCACCGAAGCCTTCAAATGCAGCACGTAAGGTTTTCTCTGATGTATAAAATGAAAGTCCTGCATCGAAACGATTGATAGTAATATCCATTATCAAATAGTGTCATGGTATTCTATATGGTGCCAAGACACATTTTTTAAAGTCAAATAAGACCAGGGATCAAAAGTGACATCGAATATTCTCATGAGACAACTGTCTGATCCTACTATATTTTGTTGTCAAGGAAACTTGTAGAATATTAAATCTTAGGTAAGTGACCACTATAGTTTAAACTATTCCCTTTCAGCCCTTCATTATTTACGTGATCTCTTATTGACCACTAGAAAACCCATGGTGGTTAAAATCAAAAGCGATTTTGAAAATTCTAAAACATTAAAAAACAGTACTTAAAAGCCTTGAAGGAGAAGCACTCAATCAGTGATTCTACCAAAAGTGCTTACAGAAAAAGTGTTTCCATTTAAACTTATTTTTTTAAAAAAGTCGTTCCAATCTCACCCTAAATCGATAAAAATTATATGGTTTGTTTCAAGAATTTTTTAGAGGTAAATATCCTTATGTTGTAATTTGGCTCACACTGAGTAATCTTTTTATCTGATATCCCACCCCAGCCCCTTGTCATGTCATGATGAAGTTACTAAAGAGCCTTTGCATTCATTTTTTAAGAACGCCAAACTAAAAGACAAAAGCTAAAGCTGAAATGTGGCTTAATATCAGTGACAGTGATCATAAAGGTGAATGTAAAAACTCTTAAAAGCTAGCATATTTTGAATTGTCAATACCAGTTATAAATAGTTTCTTTGTTTTCACAGGAGTTCTTTGATTTGTTTCTGAAGAATCTGGTAGATCCATGGAATTCTTGGGAATGCTACCTGAAAAATGCAAGATATTAATTCAAAGGAGTCACTAGGAAAAATTGAGTTAATAATTAAAAATAGACCAAATTACAATTCAAGTAAATGTATTTTGCTACTTTCAAGATACAATCCCTATATTTCCATCCACAATTACAATCACAGTCCAGTAGAGTATGAATAACTTGATTAAGAATTAACATCCAAGTGTAACATAAGTTCCCCGTTTTCTTAGAGTTGTTATCACTCCAATTTCATAACTACTATTTTTATTTTGTCCTGTCATTTTTTCTTTTTTAATTTGAGTGTCCGAGTCAGCTAGCGTGTGCACCTTGACTATTCTCACGGGATGTCACCCGTCCTCGTAGAGAAACAAAGTATTGGCATAAAAGAAGCTCTTATCTTTTTACTGTCAGACATTTTATTCTTGTCAAGTAACAAAACTACTTACATAAAAGAGACTCAAATAAAATGCTATCATCTGTCCTTAATAATTTTTAACAACAAACCAAATACAGTAATGGTTATTTCAGGTAACTTCATTACCCCGTAACAGCTAAGAGTTTCTTAAAAAAAGTCCAATTGGCCATAACAAGGAGGAGATCACCAAAAAATCATTTGTCAGTGTAGGCCAACCCTTTTGGATCATACTATCATAGTTTAGCTTAGGCTCGGAACAAATGAACTAATTTCCCGAAACTCATTTCTCACAAAATATATTGGGCATATACCAACATTTTTTCCTAATATTCATGTCTTTTGGTTAACTTTCATCAATTCAACCAAGGGATAAGCGATATCGTCCTACTCGACTATCGTATCTTACCACGCAACTTCGAGCCATCCATCTAAGAAGCAAGCACTACACAGTCCAAAAGGTAATATTTTGAAATATATGAACTCATCAAGTATGGACTATTCTCACGGGACAACTGCCTAACCCTACTACATTTGGTTGCTAAGAGAACTCGTAGGATATTAAATCCTAGGCAGGTGGCCACCATGACTTGAACCCATTCCCTATAAGCTCTTTATTATTTACATAGCCCTTATTGACACTAGGCCAACTCGGGGTGGTTATCAACCAAACTACCAAAGCAAAATGGAAACTGGAATCCTTCAAGTTGAAAAGAATGGGCAAAAACCATTGTTCATCTCAAGCAATGCAGCCACAGCTAAACAATATAATTGAAAGATTTACTCAAGGTTAGAAGATTTAACCTCCATAATCCTTATTATCTGTCTCAAAGTTTGCATCTAGCTGAACAGATAAAACACCAGGAACACCTGCATCTTGTGAGAATTTGCATCAAACATCATAGAACTATAATGCGCAGAACAATGTATAGAATTGCCATAGGAAACAGGAGATTACCGGTTAGTTCTCGTGCACATTCCTCATCCAATTCACAACAAAAGCCAAAGCTAGACTGCCAGGAAATATTATATATACACATTTGTGCATCCTTATCACTACAGATAAATGACAAAAACATTCTTGAGGACAATGAAAATATCATAAACCAAATGAAGCAACTGTTTTTGTTACATGCAATAGTTCACTTACTTCCCCATAACTTTGGTCAATATCTCAACATAATAATCAACCATTTGTGCCTTGGTAACCACCCCAATCCCTGGCTTGTCTATTCGAACAAGCCAATGCTTGGTATTCCCTGAAGGGAACAAGAGTCTACCACCATTTTGCGGATAAGGTTTCGGATTCGATCGAGGTGTTGAAGAAGCATAATCCTTCTCTGTGGAGCTGACATTTGGGTCTGGCTTAACGGATATTACCCCTGGCACTCCTGTAACACATACTCGTATGAAAATCAACAAAAATTGCAATGCCTGGTGAAAGTTTTCAGTTTGTCTTTAAGTGAAAGTTTGGAAGACCATCAGTTTTGACCACTAAAATAAGCAATGAATCTACCAAAAGGGTGAGTTTGGAACCACTTTCAGGGCATGGTTGGAAATGTTTGGGAGTGATTTTGAAATGGTTAAAGTCACATTTGTCATTTCAAAATCATTTTAACGCCTGGTTTTACACTTTTAAACGTGATTTACATACCATCAAAATTGATTTTGAATGATTTAATGCTTGTTTTGGAGTGATTTTGAATGTGACAAAGAACCATTTCAAAACCACTCTCAAACAAGGCCTTAGTAAGTAGGGCTAAAATCACTTTCCAAAACTTGTAGTGTGATTGGATAATAAAAATGGTCTGAAAATTCTTAAAACACTAAAATGCACTAACGTGATTCTAGGAGAACTACTCATTCTACTTTGAAGGTGCTTAAGAATACTTTCATTTAAAGTACTTCTTCAAAAGTTAAGATGCATAATCCAACGAGCTAACATTAGCAAGAACTTACGAGCGAGCTCAATTGAACTTTGTTCATCAATGTCACAGCAAAACTCAAAGTGGGTATCCCAGGAAGCATCATAAATACACATCTGAGCATCCTTCTCACTGGCCAAACAATCCCAATTCAAAACAAAATTCAGCATAAAAGAAAAAGATGCAGAACAATCAAAATGGCAAATACAACGAACACCCACCTGCCCAAAACTCGTTCCAACACTTTGACGTAATAATCAACGACTTCTGATTTTGAATTGAGCCCTGATGGGGGCTTCTCCATGAGAACCCTCCAATGGCGGATTTCGCCGGAGGTCGGAGACCAGACAGAAGAAGTAGAAGGTGTGGATGTTGAAGCTAAATTAACTGTAACAGAACGGCGAAGAGCAGTGGAGTATCGATAAGAAGAAGAAGAGAGTGAGAATTTGTTCTTTCTAGTTGGTGATGGAGGGAAATTGATGTTAATGGCGGAAGGATGGAAATGGGTTTTGTGGGAATGGAATGAGAAATGGTTGGATGTGCTGACAGTGGCGGAGGGAGAGAGCGACTCCATTGGAGAAGGCAGAGCTTGGTTTGGGTTTGCTTGCATATGAAGATGGCTTTCTTACCCGAATGATTTAATAACAAAAGTAATTTCAAATTGTTGAGAGTCTAAAATCCCAAATCATACTATTCATTAAGATTTGTTTTAAAAAAAAAATTAGAGCATCCTAATTTTTTTTATATATATATTTTTTTTTAATTAGTGCGAGTATTACTCGTGTGCTCTAGGGCACAACATTACGTCAATTGAGTTATAATCGGTTTGTACTTCATTTGTTTCTTGTATTTTTTTGCATGAATGAACTAAAAATATGTCTTTTGTCTATTTGACTCGGTTTTTCAAATCAAGGTTTTATAACTATTTGTAGCGTCATCAATTTTTTTTTTTAATATTTTCTCCTCACTCGGGTTGCATTTGCTCTCGCCCGGACTCTACTAGAGAGGTTCGAGAGAGGGAGTGATAAAATGAGAGAGGAAGAAAAAATTTGTTTAAAAAAAAGATTTTAGTGTCCAATTTTTGGATTTTTATATTAATAATGTACTTTAAATAAATTATTACAAAATATGGTAGTTTTCAAAGTATTTACAAAAATAGAGTACTTAAATCGTGTACCATGGACACGATTTTGGTGTAACTCGTGTTCATGGTACACGATTTAGGGGTAACTCGTGTACCATGGACACGAGTTATGATCTGCCACGTCACATGTAACTCGTGTCCATGGTACACGACTTAGGGGTAACTCGTGTACATATTACACAACTTAGGTTGACACGTCATGTAAATCGTGTCCATGGTACACGAGTTACTTCCTAAATCGTGTACCATGGACACGAGTTACTCCCTAAATTGTGTACCATGGACACGATTTAGGAAAATTGTGTCCATGGTACACGATTGAGAGGTACCCTAGTTTTGTAAATACTTTCAAAACTACCATATTTCTATAATAAGTTATTTAAAGTACATTATTAATATAAAAAATTCCCAATTTTTAACTTTATCACTCAAATTTCTTTGTTTATTCTTCTACTTGTTTTTTTCTTTTCAAAATATTAAAAGAATTAAACCTCTCCCCTTTGTGGTTAGATAATTAAAACCTCAAACTAATAATTGTATTCATCAAAATCCCAAACTTTCATAAATAAAATAATTTAGGCCTTAGTTAGGATTCCATTTAAAAAAAAAATCATACATAATTTTCAAAGTGTATAAGACTTAATATTAGAGAAGAATATTGGAATCAAATGGACAGTAACATTTTTTTTCTCTCCTTTCAGTTTCTAGTCTTCGTCTATTTTTCTCTATTCATTTAGGAAGAATTATCGTCGCTACTTTGATAGGATTTTGGGAGAAAAATAATTTTATTTATGCGGGTTTGAATTGATTTTAAAAGAAATCAAATGAAAATATTTATAAAACACTAACAAAGTGATATGAACCAAAACATCTTAATCGTGTCCTATAAACTTCAAGGAAGATGTTGAAATTGTTCTCTACTTACTATCCAAGTTTATTTCAAGATGAAATTGCACCCAGACTTCATTTATGGCGAACTCAAGTTAAACTATAACTGTTCTCTACTTATTATCCAAGTTTATTTCAAGATGAAATTGCACTCGGACTTCATTTATGACGAACTCAAGTTAAACTATAGTCGCATTAAATCAACTACAGGAACATTAAAGTTGAAGTGGAGGAACACAAGTTATACACTAAATGAACTCAAGTGCATCTCAAGTTTCATTTAGCACAAAAATATCAATTAATGAAACTACATTTCAAGCTACTTCAAATTATTTTAAGTGGTGCCAACAAGAGCATAGCTCAACGGCATGATGTATCGCCTAGTGACCATGAGGTCCTAGGTTCAATCCCCCACCCCAACATGTTGTCAAAAAAAAAAAAAATTATTTTAAGTGGTTCATTTAAACCATGAGAGGTTACAAAGACTTTGTTGGTTTATGAAGTATTCAATTCTCGAATTTATGGATTTCCATAATGTTGGAATCTTTTCCTTAGGGTTATTATCAAGAATAACCTCCTTACCCAACGTCGTTTTTTGTCACTATTGGTGCAATCCTGGCCAGGATTGTAATTTTTTTTTAACTTCAAATTGACAAATTTATAGATAAATATTTCTTAAAATAATGTAAAAAATATTTGGGGTATCGAAGTATCATGAATAAATAATGTTTCATATGTTTTTCGTTATAAAATATTCTTAAAAAACAATGAGAATTTTTAAGGATGACCGAGATATGAATTGTAGATAAACTTTGAAGTACTCACACTTTTAAAAGATAAATTAATTTAACATTCTTTTTATAAGTATTATAAAAGTATGAGGTTTTAATGGACTTGTTCATTAAGAAAATTTCAAAATATATAGGGAAAGAAAAAATTTGATTGCAACAAAATCTCTACGATTTTTTTACTTCAAATTCTCCTCTATAATTTTTGGTCAATTAAAAAAAAAAAAAAAAACTGAGTTATAATCGGTCAAAATTTTTGGTCAAAATCACACTAGGATGTTAGAGTTTTTTTTAAATGAAAATCTCGGTGCAAATCTTGGCCAGGATCACACGAACATTTTTTTTTAATCGATTTTTTTTAAAAAAAATGGAAATCTCGGCGATCCTAGCCAGAATTGCACTGCTAAAATTGATAGTGTCAAAAAATGATGTTAGTCTTGATAAAAAGTTTGGAAAAAAAAGTTATTCCTGATAATAACCCTTAACCTTTAAGTTACTTTTGTTAGTGGTCCATTATGACATTAAAGTTAGAGAGGTTACACTTCAAGCTTTGCTGAATTTAGGTTATATTTTGAAGGCTATATAAAACCAACTTGGTTGTACTTGTAAGTTGTAACACAATTTGGAGATTTGAAAAATGCACTAAAAAATTAATTTGATAACATTTGATATCATGGTTACTTTGATTCATAACACACAGAAAGTCTAAATTTATTCATTTATGAATGTTTAGGGTTTAAATTGATACTAGGTTTTAATTTATACAACTTCTAAAATTTAGGGGTTATTATCACAAATAGCCTATATGGCAAAAAATCTATTAACATTAACCCTGTTTTTTGTCATTATCAACATTAACCCTTCTTGGTGCATCCCGGCCAGGATCGGGCACCAGGATTCTTTTTTTTTTAAAAAAAAAAAAAATAAATATTTATGACTTTATGTATTTTACGTTTTTACCCCTCCTTATAATATACCCTATATAACCTATTTCTTTAATTTGCATGGAAATTTTTTATCTTATTCACTCTTTTTATTTCTTTTTCCTTCTTCACACAACATTCCATTTTAGTTCATTCTTCCTTTTCACTTTCTCACGATTTTTGCCAAGGTATGTTTATCACATTGAACAAAATTTTGGCGCCATTTCTCGTTTATTAACCCAGATCCTGGTTGGAATGTATACAAATCCTGGCCAGGATTTGTATACATTCCGACCAGGATCGACCAAGATCGACCATTATTTATTTATTTTTATTTTTTTCATACATTATAACTGATGTTTCTTCTTTTATGTTACTTGTTGGTGGCATCTTCTCTTCTTCTCCTCTCTCTCTCTATTGTGCCACCAACACACGAGGCATTCTCTAAGTAACATAAAAGAAGAAACATTATAATGTATGAAAAAAAAAAAAAAAAAATCTCGGTCTTGGTCGATCCTGGTCGGAATGTATACAAATCCTGGCCAGGATTTGTATACATTCCGACCAGGATCTGGGTTAATGAACGAGAAATGGCGCCAAAATTGACTTGCTTATGAAGCTATTGTTCAATATGATAAACATTTGGATAAACATATCTTGTTTGCTCAAATGGAATGTTGCGTGAAGAAGGAAAAAGAAAGAAAAAGAGTGAATAAGATGAAAACTTTTCTTGCAAATTAAAGAAATATGTTATATAGGGTATATTATAAGGAGGGGTAAAAACGTAAAATACATAAATGTCATAAATAATTAAAAAAAAAAAAAAAAAAAATGAGAATCCTGGTGCCCGATCCTGGCCAGGATGCACCGAGAAGGGTTAATGTTGATAGTGGCAAAAAACAGGGTTAATGTTAATAGATTTTTTGCCATATAGGCTATTTGTGATAATAACCCAAAATTTAGAGTATAAATTGTTTTTTTCACTACTAAAAATATGTTAAAAGGATATCTATTATAAGTTATAGATTCAAATCCTTATCTCACATGTGTTTAAATGATAATATATATATATATATACACACATTTACTCAAATATTGTTAAATTTAAAATTTTCAATTAAACCCTAAATGTTAAGATTAACTATTTCATACCAAATCAAACATAGCTCAATTAGCATAATTGTGTCATATTCAAAATTATGTAAGAATGGATATTCAAATCTTTGGCCTAGTTTTGATATTTCGATCGAGGTTATAACGTCTTAAGGTTGAAAATTGCTCATGTTGGCATTTAAAGACACTAATAAATAATAATTTGATGATATGTGAACCTTTTGTTGATGACTATTTCTGCTTTTACTTGATCGATTTCTTTAGCCCAAAACCAAATTTGAAACTTAATCATTATAGTCCAAGTTCATGACCCAATCGTCAAACCAAACATAACTCAATTGACATAAGGTTGTGTCTCTGACTAAGAGGTCATGTGTTCAATTTTCGCATTAATTAAAATATCTTTAGAAAAAATGAGACCGTTAATTATGTCACAATTAAAATTCAAAATTCATATTTTATTTTGAGGATGTTACTATTATTTACATAAGAATAGTATACAAGGCATAGAAACTTTGAATATTATGTAATTTGTAGGCAAAACTAATTATATAATTCAATGTTTAAGCATCATTCAAAAGTGGTGCCTCAAGATCTTCATCCTCCTTGCTTTCATGTCCTTTCGTCTTCAGCAAGCAACAACCATACCATAAAGAAATCACCTGTGCAATACAAAACCTACATCACTCCCTACTATAATATATACGTTCGGGTTTAGTCTGATTCAACTCGAACTAATTTTAGAAGAACTCGCAAATTAATTCAATTAAAATAAATTTACAACTTTTTTTTTTTTTTGACAACATGTTGGGGTGGGAGATTGATCCTAGGACATCATGGTCACTCCGATACATCATGCCGCTAAGCTATGCTCTTCGCAAATTTACAGCCTATTAGATTGCTATTATCGAGTAATAAGTTTGAGTTAGTTTGGTCGAACCCAAATTAATTTTTTTAAAAGAAACTCTAAGATTCTAAGATTGAGTCTAATAGATCCACGTACACTTTGAGTCGTTGACCTATTTAACATTTTTTTTTTCAATTTCATGTCTTAGCACTCAACCTTATGTAGACAACCGCGTCTAATATGTTTATAACTTTTACATCAATGTATAGACACTTAAAATTTAGAGTCATAAAAATTAGGTTAAATTACAAATCTACTCCTTAGGCTTCCAATTTTTTTAAAATTTACGAACTTATTAGACATAAAATTCAAATTTTAGGGTTCCATTAGATATAAAATTCAAATTTATATCTAATAGATCAATTAATTTTTAGTTCTTTTGAAATTTGTCCGAACTCATTAGACACAAAATTAAAAGTTTAAGAACATATTAGACACTTTTAAAAGTTTAAGGACTAAGTAGATACAAACCTCAAAGTGCGGGACTAAACTTATAATTTAACCTTAAAACTATAAAGAAACTTATGAACCATGTCTTAAAATATTGATTTATTTGACCTCAACCAAACTCGAGCAAAGTTGTAACCCAAGATTTATTCGACCTTAACCTAACTCAAACAAACTTATAACCCGAACCCGAACCCGAACCGTTGGGTTAGATAGGGTTAATCAAGTTATTTTAACATGCAAAAGAGAGAGAAAGAGAGATGCTTTACCAAACATATGGAGGCACAGACAATGCTAAAGCCTTTACAATCAAAAGGGGCATCACTAGAAATGAACCAAGCTGAAATATAAAAAAAATAAACATCAGTAAGCCAAATATAATTGTATCAGTTCTAAGTTCTAACAAGAAGTAAGAGGAGAAGAGCAATAAAAGCCACTCACAGGTTAAGGGACTCATCACAAGTGGTGACAATAAACTTGCTATTGATTCCACACCAGCAACAAATCCTTGGGCCTTCCCCTGTCATCAACAGGTTAACACAATCAACCAACCCGCCAAAGTGAGCATAGCTCAACGGTAATTTGGCATGTATTAACTCCTTTGAGGTCGGAGGTTTAAATCCCCATACCCCATTTGTTGTACTACAAAAAATTAACACAATCAACCCAATTCCCGAAACCTCCATTTCTTTGCATTAGTACCAATAATGGAAGCTCTTCTTTTTCTCTCTGTTTCATAGAGATAATGTATTTAGATATGACAGTAGAATGAAGAACTTTGCTAACCTGATTGGTTGAGCTCGAAGCTTTGGAGATAATTGCATAAATCTGTAAACGATTTCAGAATTAAAAAAGATTAATGGGGAATGAACATAAAATGATTGGAAGAGTTCTTTTTTTTTTGGATACTTACTGCAGGTCTTGCTAAGACATATATGACTTTAAATGAGGCACCCAAGTATGCTACCTGAGAGAGGCAAAAACATCTATTACCAATTTCAAAGACTTAAAAAAAAAGATTACTTCTCTAGTAAAAACAAAATTTTAAGGCACTTGGTTTTTTATTTTTGAAAATTAAACTTATAAGTATCACTTTCACCCGTGAGTTTCTTGGTTTTGTTATCTAGTTTCTAAAAATGTTTTCAAAATTCTAGCTAAGTTTTGAAAACTAAAAAAGTAGTTCTTCAAAACTTGTTTTTGTTTTTGTCTTTGTTAAGAATTCAAATGTTTCTTTAGGAGGTAAAAACCATAGTAAATAAATAATTTTCAAAAACAAAAAACTATGAACAAAATTGTTATCCTTGTGATCAAAGGGGGCTAAGTAATTTGTTTGAGTTCTAAAGTTCATATATATATATTAAATATGGTGCATACCCAAGCTGCCCATGCCAAGCCATTGAACAATGCCTGTACAGAAAAAAACAAAAAAGAAACTTTTAGGACTGTATTATTTTTCTTCAGAAGCTTCACAATCCCTCTTTTTCTTTATTTTCTTGAGGATGGAGCTAACAGGAACATATTAACAGATAAAAGAGGAGGTTAAAAAGAAAGATGGAATGACTCACATAAGCTACTGATGCAAGTATTGCCAAGCATAATATAGCTTCCTCCCCAATCAGTGGATTTATAAATGGAAGCACAAACATCTGGAAGCAAATTTGATTAGTTCCTTCCATTGAGTATTGAACTGTCTAATCTAACTGTTACGAGGGCGACTGTTTTCGTTAACTGGGACAAAGTTTTAGGTGGAAGAAATCAGTTAAAGTATTGATATAAGATTAAAATTTTCATAACCGCTTAAACTTTCAAGTCTAATCGTGATTTAACATGGTATCAGAGTAAGAAGTCTTGCGTTCGAACCTCTGTAAGGTCATTTCCTCCTCAATCAATAATTTTTTTTTAAATCCGTAACTGTCCAGGCCAGCATGCGCGCACCTCGGTTACCAAGAAAACTCGTAGAATATTTAATCCTAGGTAGGTCACCACGGTTTGAACTCATTCTCTTTAAATCCGTTATTATTTTTCAAGGTCCTTATTAACCACTAGGTCAACCCATGATGGTTTACTCCCCAATCAATATTGATAACCGCTTATTAGGTCTTTTGCAAATTTCCAATAACTCAATCAACTTAAGCTTTTGAAATCAGTCTTTAACTGATGCTATTTCTATTTGATGTGTATTAGTTTGTTTGATCGAGTCTATTACAGAAGAGGACTTCTTTTTCAGTTCTTGTTGGAAAGGAATTTACCTGAGTGAAAATTGAGCCTATTCCCACAAGCATCAAGATTTCTGAGTTTTGGTTTTTATCAAAGCCAAAAACTGCCTTCAAATAGAACTGCAGAACTTTCAAATTATTAGTTAATGATATCATATAAAAAGATTAAAATCCAACTTAATTACATGGTTGGATGATCGATAAAAACTTTAGCTAAGCTTTTGCAATTCAGTGAACTTCATATTTTTAAGGATAATAAAATTCACTTCATCAAAACTTACCATTAGGACACTAGTGATGCCTGTCATTCCCAACTTTAGGAAGAAAGAAACATAAGTTATGCTCCTAAGTGTTGGACTGCAAAACAGAATGGAGCTCTTCAACAATGAACACATGAAAAATAATGCTGTGTTCTAAATAGAAAATAAAGTTTAAGTTAATTACAAGTTTAGTCTCTAAACTTTTAGGCCCCATTTGATAACCATTTGGTTTTTGGTTTTTGGTTTTTAAAAATTAAGCCTATAAATCATACAATTACCTATGAATTTCTTTGTTGTGTTATCTATCTTTTCAAGTGTTTCTAAAATCTAAGCAAAAATTTGGAAACAAAAAAAAGAAACTTTCAAAAACTTGGTTTTGTTTTTAGAATTTGGCTAAGAATTGTGATGTTTTCTTAACAAAGATGAAAATCATGGTAGAAACTCATATGTGGATGTATTGTTTATAGGCTTATTCAAAAACCAAAAACTAAAAACAAAATGGTTATCAAACAGGCCTTAACTTTTTAAATTTGGGTCAAATAGGTCCTTGAACTTTAAAAAATGTCTAATAAGTTCATGTGATTTCAATTTTGTGCCTAATAGGTCATTGACTTAAATTTCACGAATCTATTGAACACATAATTGAAAGTTTACTGTCCTATGAGATACAAAATTCAATTTTATATCTAAAAGATTTGTTAATTTTAAAAAATGTTGAAAATGCTATGGACCTATTAGACACAAACATGAAAGTTAAGAGACTTATGAAGCTTTGCAAACATGACAGAAAACATAAAAAGGCTAGAAAGACGATACTTGTCAATGACTATTTCCGCTGCATCTCTCATAGTTTTGAATCGTCTATTGAGAACGTTGATCGTCTTCGACAAGCAACCAGGTTCTCCATCGCTCTTTGGCGCTGGTTTTACCGTCTCCGCCATGAAGAAATACATGTAAATGGGACAAAAGACCAGCAGAACTATTGAGACCTGAAACAGAGAAGTGAATTCATGATGTGAGAAATGGAAAATGAAATGACGAGAGTTAAACTCTATGATGGTAAAGAGGTGCAGTTAGTACCAAGAAAATGTACTTTTCGGGAAGAAACCGCGCTAGCAAATTTCCAACAACATGGGAAGCAGAACAAAGGCCAGTGATCCAACCAAATACTGCAGCTCTCCTACTTTCTTGGACAAGATCCGCCTATAAGATGGAAAAGCTTAAAGAGATTGCTTAATCTGTTAATTTTTTATTTCTAAGCAAAAAGTTAAGATCATGATTGATTGCAAACAAATTTTGCTTCAGTTTTCTATTTCTAAAGATTGAACTTTGTTACTATAAATCCATTTTTAAACATCTTTAAATTAAGATTTTAAAACTAAAAAGAATAGTTTCCAAAAAGTCTGCTTTTGTTTCTCAAATTTCTTTAATACTTCAACAGCAGTCTTACTAGTAGGAAAACAAAATGTTAAGAATACTATTAGGATAGTAAGGGCATAAGTAATTAGCCAAGAAATTGGTTATAAAGAGAGGGAGATTTTTTTTTTTTTTTTGAGAAGATAAAGAGAGGGAGATTCAAGTTATTGTATTTCATTTTTTTAGTAAAAAAATGTGAGGTGGGGATTTGAACCTCCGACCTAGGGAAGGAGTAGATGTCTTAACCGCTGAGTTGTGCTAATGTTGGCATTATTGTATTTCTTAATCCAACAGAAAACAAAATTCGAGAATGCTATCAAACAGGACCAGAAGAAAATTAAAATAAAGCTAACAATAAAAAAAAATGATCCTTACGGCATATGCAACAGAAATGAAGAATATGCTGCCTTGACTCAGTATCTTTGATATTGTACGAAGCACATAGTAAGCATATATAACACCCTTGGATTGATCCCAAACAAGTAAGGCTGAAACCAAAATGCATAAACAAAAAAAAAATCTTTAAAATTTGGAAGAAAAAAAAATGCATCTGTTTTTCCATATAGGACATGAAAATAGAAACATACCAAAAGGAAATATGCTTGTTGATACTGTAAGTAGTAGTAAAGGTTTTCGACCATACTCGTCTGCAAGCTGACCAAGCAGTGGAAGAATCACCATTTTGAAAATTCCAACGACCTGTAATCCAAAAGAGAAATCTAAGAACTAAGAAGCACGAACACTTTAGTTTGGCTAGCGTGTCCATGTACGATACGTGTTGGACACTTGTTAGCACAATAGATATCTGTTAGATACTAGTTGTCAAAGTGAATATTGAACACTTGTTAAATATACTAAATAGACACATAATAATATAGGACAAAAATAATAAATTTTGAGAGCGAAATATATCAAACTCATTTTTAAGTATATAAATGAATAAACTTATGACTTTGAATTTCCTTCTCTTATAAAAATGATGTATATTTTAATAAATGTGTCTTTTCCGTATCCATGTCCTAGATTTTTTAAAAATGACGTGTCACTATGTCTGTGTCATGTCTCGTATCCGTGCTTCTTAGGCCAAAAACGTCATGTTTTTACCTCATTATCAGTTACATGGCATTAGGATATGGATAATCTTGTGCATTTTTCTTTTTAAGTCTTGAAGACAAGGCACAGTAAGGAATAAAAAGTTGTTAAAATCTCAAAATATAGTAACTGTTGAACAGTTGAATGTGTAACTGTTGCAAAAAAGAATTTAAGTGTGGCCAAATCAATAGAATAGTAGTGCTAAGGTAGATATATTCATAACCAATGCAACTAAAGTTTCCACTAAAAAAGTGGAGAAATGTTGGCCACAAAATTTATTGGGTTCTTTTTTATTGAATGAAATTTTTGTGGGTCCATTCAAAGAGTGCAAAACCAGCAATCTGGTTTAGTGGTCTTGATGATCCCTAAACAGGTTCTCAAGAAATACTGGAAAGGAAATAGAAATGAGAAAGCGATTGTGATTTTCAAATTCTATGCGTATTATATTCTAGAAGAACAATTTATGATTTTTTTCTTCTTCCGTCGTGAGTGTCCGGGTCAGCTTGCACGCACCTTGACTATTCTCACGAGACAACCGCTTGACCCTACTACATTTGGATACCAAAGAAACTCATAGGATATTAAATTCTAGGTGTGCGGCCACTATAGCTTGAACTCATTCCTTATAAGTATTTTATCATTTACATGACCCTCCCTTATTGACCACAAGCCATAGTGATTAGTTTAGTCAAGTTTTTAGCAGAGAAATGCCAACCTGAAGAATTAAGGAAAGGAAAGATGCATGCATTATTACTTTCCAGGGAAGAAAAAAAAAGACAAAAAGTAATGAAATATTTGAACTTTTTGACTTTTGTGTAAGAATGGAAGCAAATGGTGGGCTGGCTTAGTGTAGTGGTCACAAGACCAATGAAAATGAAAATGTGGCCTAAAAGGAATGGCTCAAACTATGGTGGAGCTCAAATTTAAAAATCCTGTTGAGGTTGGTTGATATCGATTCGTTTTTAGTTTTCTATTTTTTAAAATTATACTAATTTCTTTAGGATGAATTTTGAAAATATTTTTATAAAAAATAGATAACCAATCAAAGAAACTCACAAGTAAAAATAGTGTTTATAAGGTTAATTTTCAAAAACCAAAAACTAACATCCAAATTGGTTATCAATAAGGGCCTAAACATCAATAATCCAACAAGTTTCTTACTACTAAATATAAGGCGGTTGTCCTACGAGAATAGTTTTGGTGCAGTATTGGTGCACCATGCCCTAATGCTCAAAGATATAAAAGCAAAAATGACAAAGAAGTTTGTATATTACCAAAGTGGTCACTTAAAACAAACAAAAAACATCAGAAACAAGAACAAAGAAGCAGAAACAGAGAAAATCAACAGCCAAATATGTAAATAAATGGAAAATTTTACCGTTTGCTCAGTTCCATTGAAGTAAATAGCTTGAGGGCAAGTGAGGTTTTGAGGACAAAGAGCATTAGTGATAACATCAACAAGAACAGAGACAGTCATTTCTTCAGCAATCCAATGAACACATAAAGGCAACAACAAGTGAAGCAAAGGCCTCAGCTCTCCAAACTCACATTTCCAGGCCCTGTAATTCATCTTCAAACACCCCAAAAAAAAAACTTGACTTCTGGGTATTATTCAACACAAATCAATACATATATATCAGGTACTTTTGCAGACAAAGACACTGGTTTCTGTATTGTTCTGAAAATTGGATAAAAAGGGCTGTTAGATAAGAACAAAACCCAACTGATCCCCAAGTTTTAAGGTAAAGGGAAAGAAATGGATAAATGAATTTGAGGCCAAAGCTAAATTTAAAGGGGGGAGAAAGAGAGAAAGAGAGAGAAGGGTTGGTTGATCTTGAACCTGATTGGATTAGTTTAATAGAAGATGGGTGAGGCAATGTCCACGCTGCAATTTATGGAAGAACAATGTTTCATTGCAAAAAGAAGGCTAGATGTTACCTATGAAATTTTGGGGACGTAAAAGGAAGTTGAGTAAATGAGTGTGATTGTAATTTGTGGCGGGTGGGCGGGACATGCGCGCGCACGAGTTGGCGTCTGGAAGGCGTGTGGCGCTCCATTGAATGTTGAGTTCTATTGCATATCCACTTCCCTTCATAACTTTTTTATTATTAAAATTTGAAAGTTTGAATTTATCTTTTCTCCATTACTATAATTTCAGTACAACATTTAGAGATGTATTTAGAAAATTTCTAACTTTTAAAACTTTTAATTTTGTGTCCATTAATTCTATGAATGGTAAAAAAAAAATGTTGAATAAATTAGATATTTACTAGACAACTAAGTTGAAAGTTTAAAGATTCATTGAACATATTGAAAAGTCAAGGATCCATCGAAGAAGGTGACTGATATTTAAAATCAATAATAATTAAAAAAATTGCCAATTTGGTATTAATGATGGGAAGAGTTTTAGTAAGATTAAAAAAAATGTGAGTTTTGTGTCTATAGAAGTATCTCCTTGTTAAAAGGTTAGTGAACATAATTCAACGGTCATTGATAATTGACATGTATTCTCTTAGACCGAGTTCAAAAAATCCTCCCGATATGATAAAAAAAAAAAAATGCTTCGTTCAAGGCATTTAAAAGAAAAATCAACACATCAACTTTGTAGATGAGAGGCTTGAAAGTGGCTGCCTAGTGGACATTTAAAGAATTGGCCAGTTACCATCCAACCTAGATGGAAACTTGATAAACATTTATGACCAAATCTACATTCAAACTAAAAAAAAAAATCATATAAAGAGATATTTTACTACAATATAACAAAACCACAATCATATCGATGAAAAAGTCATAGATTCGAATCTTCTAGCTCATATATTCTCTTATATTGTGAAATAAAATAATAATAATAATATTCAAATCAACCCCAAAGAAGTCTATGTCATAAATCTCCAACAAAATTCGAGATAGAGAATATTCAACTATACCAAATTAAAAGTTTTTTCGACATTTAAAGTTGTTGCGTTAGGCCTCTCATTGGCGTTGTATTAACGCGTGACATGAACCTTGTTGGGTGCGGGCGGCGGTGCAGTGGTGGAACGAGCATGGTGGGGTGGAGCCAAAGGCATCGCAGCACGAACCCCGTTGTGCTCAGCATGAATAATTAGGTCAAAGGGGCATTTAAATATTAAAAAGTCATAATCACAAAAGAACTTTAGGAAATTACACTCAGATATGAAGTAGAAACAAAATTCATGCTTTTTTCCCTTTCCAACACCCAGCAATGGTTGAACTTTAAAAATAAAATAAAAAAACATTTCTAGTCCTACATTACAAGCAATATTTTAAATTGTTTCAACATTCCAGGATATAGAACAAAGATATTATTATTGAATGAACAATCAAATCTCTCTTACATAATCTTATATGTTCGTCATGTCCAAAATATCCTAGGCCCTTGAAATCCCAGTTATGGTTCAATATTCACAGACTTCTTTTCTTAGCTAGGAATAGAAGTTACATGAAACTCTACTCTATAAATCATGAAATGATTTAACCTTAACTGCCTTTTTATTCTCTGCATAAAAAGTACCCGCATGGTCACCCTCAAGATCAGTGTCGTGGCTCAACCGAATGAATCGACCAACCCGTATGGGTTACCCTCAAGATCAGTGTTGTGGCTCAAGATAACAAAAAAGAATGAATCGACCAACTCATCTTTTACTCCATCTGGCTGCTTGACTTTACATCCTCTTCCTCACCGTCAAATTCTTGTTCCACGCCCTTCACCTATAAATTGAGGATAGACATTCATATCATAGATAATCCAAAAGAAAGAAAAATTATAATTCTGAGAAGGCATAAGATCAACAGAGGAGGAAGAGACCTATATGTTAGAATTGGGTTTTAAATGTATATCAGTAAAACTGGCAGAAGTTGTTATAGTAATTTGTTATAAATAGAGGGAGTGGGGAAGAAGAAAGTAAGCATTGATTCAGTTGGTTTAGGCTTGAGTGTTCTCCATAGAGGGAGGTCCAAGTACCTCAAATTACTTGGTTTATCTTGTGTTTCTTTATCTTTTATATTTCAATATTTGGGTTCTACCAACAGCTCTATTTCTATTTTCTCCCTTTAAAGAGCTTTTCTTCTTATCAAACACGGTCTGTTTGTCAATGCATTCTTGTTATCCCACTAGAGCATGTTGCATTCCCTGTGATTATTTTCAGTAAAACATGAACAGTAGCAAATTACAACAAGTCTCTGTGAATAAGGTGCTAAAAGAAGTTAACTATTGTGGAGGGATACAGAAGTTGGAAAACTAACTGTTCACAGTCATAACTCATAACAATAAGATTCAATCTCTCTCTCTCCGGTTAGTAATGAAATGAAGTAAGACCTATAATAAAAAAAAGGAGAACAATTTATACCAATTCATAGCTAAATACGAAATTGAAGTAAAAAGGTCGCATGTGTTCTGTTTCTTATCTGTGAAGATCAAAGAGTTACGATGAAGCTAAGTGGTCCATAGGAACGCCCTTACCATGTTGAGCCAAATAACCGCATTTTCTTTCTTGAATGGATGACCTTCAAGGGTGATGGAGAGAAAGGCTCCAATCTCCCAAGGGAGGGTAGTTTGTCACCCAAAAATCGAGAGGGATTGATTTCAGAATCTATTAGCATGTTTGCACCCGATAAAGAGGTGGTTGTGAGTTTCTTCTCCTTCTTTGCACATGGGACATTCTCTTTTGAATATTATCTTGGGTACTAAGAAAATGGTGGCTAATCTCCCAAATAAAGAATTATTTTTTTTTTGGATAGACCCCTTTCCAAATGATATTATAGAGCTTCAAATTTTCCGAGGCACCTTTTGAGGAAAGGTGATTTGTTAAAGACTTTGAAGTGAAACAACCATCTTTCTCCAAAGTCCAATGCAAACTGTCTGGTAAGGCACTTAAAGCAATCCCTTCTAGAGCAAGAGAGGGTGGATCACTCATTTGAGGAAAGGTGATTTGTTAAAGACTTTGAAGTGAAACAACCATCTTTCTCCAAAGTCCAATGCAAACTGTCTGGTAAGGCACTTAAAGCAATCCCTTCTAGAGCAAGAGAGGGTGGATCACTCATCAATTTCAGCTACTTTTAGATGTCTTCGAGGGTGAAAATTCTAAGATTGAGAACCAAAGTCCCACATATCAGCCACTGGCCCATCCTTTGTTTTTGGATATGGCAAAAAGTGGAGGAAAACAGATTTTTAAGCCCCCATCCATCAGCCACATGTCATCCCAAAAATGAGTAGATAGCCCATTTCCAACTTTACAGGTAATGTGGGAGAAGATCTGTGAATTGACTTTTAGGATGGACTTCCAAGGACCTTTAGAAGAGTTAGAGGGATTTCGCATCCGGCTTGTTGTTGAAATGAGTAACCCCAAACTTTGAACTAATGACTCTTCTCCACATGGCAGATTTTTCTTTGTAAAACCGCCATATCCATTTGGCCAATAGGGAAATGTTCTTTCTAATATCCACGATCCCATGGTCCCCTTCCTCAATGGGAAGCTTAACTTTATCCCATCCCAGGTTGTGTATACCTCCCTTCTCCATTTTCCCTTTCCATAAAAAGTTCCTAAAAAGGCGCTCAATGCTCTCTGCCACCTTAGAAGAGATGGAGAAAAGGGAAAGATAATATATGGGGAGGTTAGAAAGAGTAGCTTGTAAAAGGGTCAATCTTCCCCATTTGGAGATATGTGAGTTTCCCCAATTGTGTAATCTTTTTTCAATTTTCTCAACAATTGGTGTCCAAAAAGGGATGGATTTAGGCTTACCATTTAAAGGCAAACCAAGGTATGAAGTAGGCCAATCACACATTTTGAATCCGAAATGGTTGGCAAACTCGAGAGCTCTAGAAGGATCAATATTAAGCCCATATAATTCTGACTTATTGCAATTGATGTTCAACCCCGATGCATCTTCAAATTCTCTAATTTGGCTTATTACAATAAGATTCAATCTCAATTATAATGATGCAATGTCTTTCCATTGTTACCTAAAAAGTCCTTCCATTCCAGCTGGTCTGTATTCAAGCTCAATACTTCCAGCATGCAACTAAATGCATATAAGAAATATGCTTGAAAGAAACCTCGTGTATCATTTAAAAGACACTGCTAGCATAAAATATCAGGAAACAAAAGCAATATGCATGGAGGACCTACCTAGCTGTGCAAGTGGAATATTGGATATGCTTCTCACATGAGCTTACAAATATACAAAGATCATATAACCCTCACCTCAGGTACATAATGCATCAACATATTTTCAATGCCAGATTTTAGGGTGACAGATGAGCTTGGGCAGCCACTGCATGCTCCTTGCATTATCAATTTGACAATACCAGTTTCTCTGTAGAAGACAGAAATGAAAAATTCAATAGATATAAGCAATCATGCATACAGCTACTGATGCTTTACGAAACACCTTTAACTGAATCCAGCAAAACCTACTCATTATATCCCCTGAATTCAATATCTCCACCATCATCTTGCACTGCTGGTCGAATACGGGTCTCAAGCAGCTCTTTAATCATAGCAACAGTTTCAGAATCATCCTAAAAAATAAGCAGAAGTGAACGGATCTCTTAAGAGCTGAGCTGTATCAAACTACTAAAATGATAAAAATATGATGATTCAATTCCAACATGACAAATATTCCTTTTAAGGAAAGATTCAACACTTGCAGCATGGCAAACAATCACCAATAGGTCAAATCTCAAAATTAATTATTACGAAAGAAATTTTGACTTCTGATAGAAGATATTGACAAACTCCTCTATAAGATAAGTAACTCAACTTCATTAAGTAGACATACTCATTTTAGTAACAAGACAACTAACGAGAGAACTTTATTGATTGAAAACAAAAAAAATGCAATTAAAGTAATTTTATGTAATTCTTTTCCAATTCTCTATGTCTCACCAAGAGGCACAATAGCTTGTATGACCCTCCTTTTGTATTAATGGAAAAACCCATTACTTTACAACAGGGCAGGAAAAAAGGTAACTAATTTGACTAAGAGAAAATTGAATGTCCATTAAAATTACAAATATGGAGATCATAAAACAAGTTGTATCCAAAAGAGTGAGATTATGATATAGTAAGTTCAATTACAATATGGTGCACAAGTCTTCGATAGAAGTAACATTGCCATGAACAGGGCTGTAAGGCACCACATTATGCTATTAATACCAAGAGCCTCAAGTACTGTTAATCTGAAGTATGATGACAATTGACATTAAATGTTCATATTTCTATATTAGTATTTAAGGAACAATTAATCTATGTATATCCATTAGCGTGGTTTCACGAAGGAACTCTCATTCGACCTTGTATTACATTATGTAGAGTATAGCAAGAGAGGAAAGAGAACAATATAGAAGAGCATAATTTGCGATCAAAACACAACCTAACATTAAAATCATGAAGACCCCAGAGGAAAAAAAAAAGTATGTAAACAAGTGTATCTACTTTTTGATTACTAACTAATATTAAAAAGTTGGGAGAAAAGAGAACAATGCGTGATCTAAAAAATTAATTTGTTTCTTAATGAGTAAAAATCTAACAAGGAAGAGGATTAATGTGCAGTTAGAAAACATACTTCATGGATAGCTGTGTCCATGGCAGCAGCAGTTTTAGAGTCTAGAAACAGTGATTGCCCAGAAGAATAGAAGTCCATGATTGCGGCAAATATTTCAGGCTTTAGGAAATCCCAAGAAGCATCATTTGATTTTGTTACAGTAACAAAATCTGATCCAAAGAAGACTCGGACAACACCTGCACAGCAATAAAGTAAGCCCCACGCCAGGCATAAAAAAAATCAGTGAGAATACTTGTAAACCATCACCAAGTCATTGTAAGTGTAACACTAACAATTAAAATTTGAACTGGTGATTCAATATTGTCCTTACATATGGGGAAGTGTCAAAATCACCATTAAATTGCACGGTTAATTTTGGCAAGGCAACCAACCATCCATAACCTAGACCTAGTTTTGTAGCACTTATTCATTATGCCACGAAACTTTTTTCTATGTTCACCTGGCTAAGGAGTGATTATAACAATATTCCATAGCTCAGTTTTCAATTGCAAATTTGGAAAAGGTGAATACTTAAAAATCAAACCAGTGTGAATCAACTATGTGTCTATGCAGTACTCAAGTTCCAAATGCTTAGATTCAAAAAAAAAAAAAAAACAAACAAACAAACAAACAAACACTTTGCTATGATTAAAGAGCTGCTTGAGACCCGTGAGCATAGTACACCAGTAGCCCATGTTTAGACTAAATACTGGTTTCACTTATTCAAAGTCCATAAATCAATCAATACAATCAATTAAAACACAATGTTAATGACTTAACTAACTTCATTTCAGAAAATAATCATTTTCATAGAGAGAGAGCCCTACCAAGTTAAGAATTGAAAAATAGGAAAAGCAACAATGTACGTACACTTGTAAGGAAATCTCACTAACAGTATCATTTCGAGCATTCAATTATTAACATGTTTCCTGAACCCAGTTCTTCACATTTGGGAAATTAGATGATAGTTAAAGGAAATCATTTCAAAATGGAAGGAAAAAGAGAGAAAGAGAGGGGGAGACAATAAATATACATGCAGAAAAGGGGAAAGCAAATTTCAGGTATACATGTTAAAACTCCTTTTAAAAATGCAGATGAATAAGGAAAAATGGTTTGCCAAATCGAAAGTCCATCAGAAATTCAAAAGGATGATATAAGTTCAGAAAAGTTACCATCTACACCATAAAGGGCTTTTGCAAGTGGGGAGTTCATAGCCGAACGCGCATTAGGAAAATCAGCACTCCCAGCTTCCATAACAGGCTTTCCAGGATAGAACATGAGAGACGAAGGATTGGGTGTTGATTGAGTTTCGATGAACATTGTTCTCCTCTGTCCTGAATGCAACAAAATTCAACAGATTATGCAAAAAAAAAACACCTGATATGCAAATTTTCCATTGATGGTTTGTCAAAGCCCACGCACCTCCGAATTGGTTCCATTTCCAGGACCGCAAGTAGGAATCGGAGCAAGTTCTAGACGATACAGAACACGAAGCAGCTTCTTCGCCGGCGAATAGAGAAGAAGTTGTTGCGGCGGAGAAGAATCGGATCTTCCCAACTCCTCGGGAATCCAATACCGGAATTCTTCGAGCTTGAACAATCAATTTTCCTAATCCCCTCATTCTTTCTTCCCTCGCTGTTCTTGCATATTGAAGAGTTCTACTTGTTAAATACCTAGCGGTGGACAGCGTGGGGATGACGCAGAGTTTGACCGTCGGTTCGGTTTGGTTTGGGTCTTGCCTACGGCTTGTTTAATGTTTGGTCCGGTTTGGTTCGGTTTGGTCTAGGGCTTGGTTGGGTTGGTAATTACTAATTAGTAATAGTAACTAATAAATAAATTGTCCTAGGATAAAATATACTTATATTTGTTTGTTCTTTCAATTTGGTTTTTTTTTTTTTTTTTTTAAGTTTCAATTCCATCTCTAATGTATTGAAATTATTTCAATATAAATTTAGTTGACAAATTATTTTATAGTTAAACAATATGTAGATGGACTCCATATAATTTATTAGTATTATTATTTGTAGACAACAAACAATAAGAAAGAATTAAATAGTTAGAGAGGTCCAAAGTTAGAGCTTCGGAAAGCCACAAAGGCACGTCTCTTCTTACTCTTCCATCTGACATTCGCTACATGTATGGTGTGTCACTTTATGAACAACTCGATTTTGTGTTCTAGAAATATGGTTACAAGACAAAATCACCAAATTACTACCCATACTCTGAATTTCGACAATGAAGATACCAATTTCGATGAGATCGCTCACTTCTACCAAATCTTATATTTTAAAACGCAAATTTCTTTTTTGCATTTTGTTCGTGATCAACAAATTTATTCATACCCTTCGCTGAACACCAAGGTACTATAGTCGTCTCGTCTGGCCACAATGACACTATAAACTTTTCATCAAGGGAGGAGATCTTTGATCACGAGAGAAAGGCAATCGAATTATTTGGCCTTAAGACCCTAAAGGGACCATCCATACAAAAACCTCCATCAATTTTAGGTTTTTTTTGCACATATGACCTCCATCGAGGGTCTTAATGTCAAATGACCAATTTTTTTAAAACACGTGTTTTTTTTACCTTCTCTCGTGATAAACAAGTTTCCACATTTGTAAAAAGTCATTTGTACCTTTTGCTGAGCACGATTGCAAAAGATGACTATAATGTCATCCGGCGAATGGTACTACATTTTTCTTCTTGACAATCGTACTTAGCGTAGCGCTGATGACGTCTCCAAAGGGATAACAAACATGACAAACATGCATTTTTTTCGAGGAGAGGTTAAAAAATAATAAGACCGGTCCATCTAGGCAAATATCCCTCATTCTACTATGTTAGACCGTTGACTGCCAATCAAACGATTATATAACGAAAAAATAATTTATTTAACAGTTCTCACTCCTTGCTCGACACTCCAATGGCGATGGCGATGGCGGGAACCAATTCCCTCAACAGCCTTCTCGTTTCGTCTCCTCCGAGCAATCCAGCGCGCTTCCGTTTCCAAATTGCTCGTTTATCCTCCAATGCCGCACTCTTGCGTACCAGTTCTCTCTCTTTGAATCGCAAACGTCAAATTTCTAGACCCATCAGAGCCTGCGGATTGCCCAATAAGGTTACGTTCTCTTTGTTTGAATCTTTGTCAATGATTTCCCCTTTTCCGATCTGGACTCTGTCGCCGGAGTAAAATTATCCAATTTACCATAAGTTTTATCGATTTTCCCGATTGTAATGGTTTAATTGAGACGGGATTTTATCACTGCGTTTCAGGAAGACGACGGCGGAGGGATAAACGAACATACCAGTGTTTCGGGTTCGCGAAACGAGGTGTTCAAGGCCTTATCGATTTTTGCGAATAATAATTTTCTTCCTCTAGGTAAGATAAAGATTTCGTGTTCATTGTTTCCATTCAACCGAAATGATATTCATTCTGTTAGCTTATTGTATTTTGATTCCTTCCCCACCCTTAATTCAATATGCAGCTCTTGTCACTGGTGTAGCAGCAGGAATTGCGAATCCAAGTTTTGGATGTCTTGCTGATAGGTATTATCTCTCAAAGTTTAGCACATTTGGGATATTTGTCATCTCAGGTTAGGAACTTGTTACTGACTGTCCACTTAAATTGTAGATTTTGTTCTGTAATCCGTTATTTTATTTATGATGTGATTACGCAGGGTTGACATTGCGTACTGCAGAAGTCAGTGATTCAGTGGAGGCATGGCCTGTTGCAGTTTATGGGCTTGTATGATTCTGACTTATAATCTTCCATTATATTTTGTTGGATTGTAAGTTCATTCTTTGAATATATTAGTGTTTTCTTAAGTTTCTTATGTTATTTCCATTTCATTTTTTTTTGGAACTGTTGGTTTAATTTTTGTATGAGAAAGCCCTAACATGTACGTACTTTCTATTGTTGGCGAAATTACTTCCCACACATTAAAATTCATGTTTCGATGCTCATGTATTTGGAGTGGTAATGTGATTCATGTTTCATGACTTTTTATCATTTTAGACTTACTGTCCTCGTGTTTGGCATAAATGAAGGGATTGAAGAGATTATTACAGATTATGTTTACTAAGAAAAGACTCGAGATTGGAAGATCATGTTTACTAAGAAACGACTCGAGATTGGATCTTGGTCTATTTGAGATTGTTCCTTTTAATCGTAATAAAAAATGTTTTCTTGCCTCTCATTTCTTTTCCAAATAAACTGAAGAACCTAGGTTTTATGGCATACTCAATTCATAGGTATGATTTGCACTATTGTTGTATCAATTTTGGTATATTTGTTAAGCTTGCATTCACTCTCTCTCTATTGTTTGTTGTCAGGCTTCGATTCTCTTGCTTACTCCATACTTTTCCAGGCTGATATTACAAATTCATCTTCAACCTCAAGAATTTGTAACAGGTTTGTTTGTTAAACTATTGAATGACAAGTTAGACAAACTCTTGATAAAACTATGATTACCAATTTCAAATTTATCTTATATTATTCATGTTCTAGGAGAAAACCATTTGGAATTTCCTGTTAATGCAAATATTATCAAATTATAACCCATTTTAACACTGCATTACGCATATGATAGTTCTAATTTTTATTTTCTAAATACAAAACAACCCATAGTTTCGGAGTAATATGCTTACATCATGAAGCTAGCAACTTCAATTTTCAAGCAGAAGATAGACCAAAACAATCTGAATGGCTAACTCTTTCTTTTTTGAATAATGAACCAAACCAACTTTTCCTTAAACCCACCATCTAACCCATGGTTTCTCTACTGTTTATAGGATTAGCAATATTTACCTGCATGCCTACTACATTATCAAGTGGTGTGGCACTAACTCAGGTATGAAAGTTACTTTTTGCCGCCCTTTCCCAAGAATTAAAGATGTTCAATACTCTCTTCTTATTGCATTTATGTTTTTCAAACTCAGCTTGCTGGTGGGAATTCTGCACTTGCTCTGGCAATGACAGTGATATCAAATATATTGGGAATATTGGCTGTGAGTTGAAAATATATCCTTAGCTTTCTTTTATTCAAATATCTAAGAATGAAAAGAATGGTATAAACTTGGAAGAATCATTGTACTAATTTTCTAAATCCAATTTCAATGCTATTTTTCTTCAATCATCTCTATGAAATTTGTACATTAATTCTAAAGCATGGTCTTTTGCGGGTTTAATCACCGAGAATGGTCCTCTATATGATAATTGTTGGTTCTGAGTATAGTCTGCATTTACGGTGGATGTCCTAGGACCAAAACATGACCACAGGATACCAAACTTTGATCTGTTGTGTATCTCAGTCTCTGATAATTATGCTTCACCTGTCAGCCACTGCATAATGTTTAAAATCAGTGTCCCTCTAAATCGAGGTCTCTCATAATCCTTTCTTAAATGTTGAGGATTGCTCCACACATGCTTCTGTACAAATGGTTAGGCTATAAGGTAAATCGAGATTAGATCGACCTTGCAGTAGGCGGTCGCAAAACTTAGCCAAATGACTCCTTGTGAAGAGATCATTAGCCATATGTTTAATTTAATATCCATTGAATCAGTTCAATTTAAGGACACTAGCCAACAGAAGAGCCAACGTATTTTATTTATTATTATTATTTTATAAGAAACATATTGATTATAAGAAAAGATAGTACAATCTCCCAAACATTCAAAAATCCCCTCTAGCATTTCTTTCCAGTCACTTCCCTTTTTCTTTTTTTTCTTTTTTCTTTCCATAAAGCTACTTTCACGACATTCTTCCACACACTTGAAAAGGGCACAGAAGCAGCCGGAGTTGACACGTATTTCATAGTGTCCCTTCTCTTCCATTCGTTGAGATAATCTGTTCATTTGCTTAATTGTTACATTACTACCATCAAGATAAAGTTTTGACTTTCATATACTACTTTTTTGGCATTCTAGATTCCATTTTCCATCTCGAAATTTATAGCTGATGGAGCTGGTATCGCTGTTCCAACAAAGGAGTTACTCAGAAGTCTTGTACTTACCCTGCTAATTCCTCTCATTTTCGGGAAGGTGAACTGATTGTTTCTTTAAGAATCTATTCTAAGAAACTTGTCTCAAAGCTGATTACATTTCCCTTTTTACAGTTCCAAGTTATTATTGTTAAGAAACGGATGGTAGGGATGCGAGTAGGAGCAGCTTGTGATAAAGTTGATATAATTTACTAAGCTTTCAAATTTACCTTTCTCAACTTGGGCTTTGTCATGTGAATTATTTGCAGCAATGTAGACGAGGTCATTTACAATTTCGTTATTTTTTAACCTGAAACTGAAAGTCATTATATTAAAATTTAAATAAATAAATGAATAATTAAAGAAAAAAACGAACTCAGTTTTAAAGACAGTGTTCCTATTTTCTCCTTAACCTCTGCTTCTTGTTTCTTTTTGCTAAAAGCTTTTCTTTAAGTTGACATATTGCAAAAAAATTCTTTGGTATACCGTGAAATAGATCTTGCGTATAACTAGTTTTTAAATATGATTATGTCACTTGTTTTGTCCCTTTGTTATCAAATTATTCTACTGTTTATTTATTCCTTCTGTCCTTTCTTTTCCTCCGACAGATTTTGAGAGAGTCATTCAAAGGTGATTTCTTGTCAGCATCATTCACTTTCTTGAGTTAAAGTTTGCTTCTTTGCTAGCTTGCATGAAGTGTGTGGACTTCATTTAGCAGAAACTGTTTACAATGGTTGCCCATCATCTTTAGTGCTTAACCTTAGAACGTTCTTAATTTTTTTTCTGTAATTGTTCTTTGAGGGCCTGCTAAGTTATTGTTTCTCTTCTTAATCTTCATTTTAGGAGTGGCAGACTTTGTTGATGGAAATCGAAAGCTTTTTCCAAGGATTAGTGCAATTCTTCTCAGCCTTGTGAGACACTAATTCTCATTATCATCATCATTATTATTGTTATTGTTTCACTTCATAATTACTCGAGTATTGTTTTCTCCGTAATATTATATTTGTCTATATGTAAATATAAGATGTTCTATAGTCATTTATTTCTGATTCTTTACATTTTTTCAGTTCTTCTGGAAAGTAAAATAATTGCTTAGCCGAAGTGTAATAACAAATAAATATTAGGTTCTACTTGATAAGTGGTTCGATAGAAGAACTTTAGTATTTTATTTTATGAAATCGTTAATTTATGTTCTTTAATCAGATTATAACATTTTAAGATCAGGTGCCATGGATGCAAGTGAGCAAATCAAGGTCACTACTTCTGATGGTCAAGCCAGAAGTATTTCTTGTAGCCATAGGAATGGGAATGTATGCTACCAAAAACCCTTTCTAGTTTCCTTATCTTTGCCCAATAAATCTTTGAATTTACTGGTTGAATACTATTTTCTTTAAGACTGGCGCAGGTTTAAAGACTGATACAACTATTGTATTTTCAGATTCTTGCATCTCACCTTATTAGCCTTTAATGCTCTTGGTATACGAATCCTAGCAGCCTTTTCTGGTGGTGACAAGTCTGTTTTTTCAAGGAGACGAAATGTCAGTGCCGTTTTGCTTGTGGCAAGTCAGGTACATTATATCGTGCTTTTGAAAATTAGTAATTAAGCAACACATTAATTGCAAAGATGTGAGAAGAAATCAGCCATATTTTTTTACATATCTACGTGGGAAAAAAAGGAAAAGAAAAAAAAAAAGTTCCGTTTTGTGTGTGTGTGGTTGTGGCGATCTATAGCACGGACACTTTAATTTAGGTAACGTGTTGAACATGTTTTTGACACTCTTGACACCTTATTGAAAAAAAATGAAAGAATAAACAAGACCAACAAAAAATCCCTAAAAGACTACAAAAAGAGACTCAAATCCAACAAAATCAAATCAAGACCATAGTTACAAAAAAACCTACTGGACGACGCCCACAAGGAGACATTAAACCTAACTGCCTCTCAAACCTCATCACAAGACTACTCGACTTCTCTAAAAGTTCTATGGTTTCTCTCAATCCGAACTCCTATAAGATAGCAAAAAACTAGCGTGCCACAAAATTGTCATTCTCTCGAAAAGACAAACCCTTCTCAATCATAGCTCATCATTTCATGCCCAACAAAAATCGAAAGCTTTCAACCACCTAACCTAAAGGTACTAAACAAATTGACATCCCACGACAAATGATGAAGGTCCTCCGTCCTAAACAAAATGCACTATTGCGGAGACAACATCAAAGAAGAATGTCTCTGAACACGGATATGCTACCTACGTGTTATACTATCTCAATTGAACAAATTAAATGCGAGTCTGACAGTTATTGGATACATGTCCATCAATTGTTAAACACAATAAAAAAAACCCGTATTAGACACTCATGAACTTCATGTGGAGCCTCAAATACCCACATTCTTTGCAGAAAACTCTGCCTGTGATGGTGGCAGTCGTGGAACAGCTTCGTGGCGCACTTGGTGAATCCGGTTTGCTGGTTCTTCCATGCGTTGCAGCACATATAATCCAGGTTCTTAGACTTACCCTTTCAAGTATCTCATAATTAATCCCCTTTTCAGTTCAATTGACATGAAAGTATTCTTATTGTTAGATTATTATCGACTCCTTTCTTGTCAACTTCTGGTTTCGTTCGGATGATTCATCAAACAATGTGAAGGTAACCTGATCGATGCAAGGAGTTTGTTCTTTGTTGTCGATATTATATCTTTGCAATGGAATACTTAGTCGATTAATGATGCTGGAAATGTAAGTTGTTATTGCACATGTATTCCATTTTTTTTTTTTTCCGTTCAGTAATTTGTGAGATTAGTCGAAGGCGCGTAAGCTGACCCGAACACTCACTGATATCTATAAAAAAGAAAAAATTATGAGGTAGGGATTTGAACATTTGACCTTTTGGGTCGATGTTATAATTTCTTAACCAACTGTAATGCTCAGGTTGACATATGTTCCACTACTTATTCCTTTAAAATTCCTCAAGTCATATGTGTACCAACTTTTCGAGTAAATAAAGATATGTTTGGTTGTTGATCTGAAAACATAAAAACGTGAGATTCAATGAAAATAAAGTTATATTTCATGTTTTAAGATATGTGTTTGATAGCAAGTTAAAAATTTGGATCTCAATTTAACTAATTGTTCCAAATATGTTTGATGTACATTCTATTATGCATATTGTAATTTAACAAAAATGAATTGAGTTTATAACATAAAATACTATGTTTATTAAAGTTTTTATCATTTTTAGAAACAGTTTTCAAAAATAGAATTTAGATTGCATATGAAATGTATATTCGCTAGATTGAATGAGTCTGAAATTGTTAAACAAAATTTGAATTGCATACCCGATACAACCTAATTGACGTGTAAGGAGATTGATATAAATATCAATGATGATTCAGCATTGAGGTGGCCTAACTCCAATATTCTAGGGTTCATATTAATATCTAAGGATGGTCAACGTCTTAATTTATCTAATCTAATATGAGTGTTAACAAGAACATAACTTAACTGACATGATGTATCGACCACTAATGACTAAGAGGTCTTAGGTTTAATCTCTACCTCACATGTTGTCAAAAAAAAAACGGGAGATGTGCATTTTGAAATATGGATTGACCATAAATCACTTTAGAAACAACTCTCATCTTAAATGTCAAATCAATCCGAACATAGTTTAATCGGTTAAGAGTTGAGACATACCTTCGCTTGATGAGGATAACTAAACTGACACGCCGGAGACTTCTTCACTCCTACATGACAAACTCAAAATGTCAAAAATACATTTCTACTTCACCTCATTTTGAAAGAAGTTAAGAATTATTTCCCCCTTTATACATGTTGAAGTTAATTCTTTTTTTTTTAAATGGTTTTATATTATATTTTGGTAACTTGTCCGTTTTTGTCGTATAAAATCTTTAGTTATATAAAAATTGTTGCTGGCTATGGGGTTCGAACCCATGCGCACTTATGTGCAGAAGATCTTAAGTCTTCCCCCTTAACCTCTCGGGCAAACCAGCTTATTGATTTTTGTACTAACTTTTAAGATATTAGTTGTAGAAGCTTATTGATTTTTGTACTAACTTTTAAGATATTAGTTGTATGTTCTACTTTAGCCACTTCCTTTCGTGAATATTTTATTTTATTATTTTAGTTATATATTATTTTTCATTAATCATTTAACAAGAACTTATCCATCATTATTTGATGATTTGAAACTTGACCTACATGTGACAATTTTTTTAACAAGAACTTTTGTGGAGTCATCTAAGCTCAGCTAATAGAGCTTATCATATCAACACTCTTTTATGTTAAAGGTAAAAAAATATATCTTTAGAAAAAAAAAATGGGTTTTATGTTCTATTTTGGTCACTTTGGCCTTCAATACTTTATTTTATTATTTTAGTTCTGTTTAACAAAAACTTATTCATCTCATCATCTAAAAACTTGACCTACATGTGACTGTTTTGATTCTATTTTATACTATATTGCTTTTTTTAACGAGAACTATTGAGTAGCCATCTTAGCTTAGTTGATAGAGCGCGTGACTTTTAACCACGTACGTTGTCGTAGGTTCAATTGCCACAAGTTATATCTTCCAACCATATTTTCACTTCTTTTTTAGTTCAACAACCTGGGGAGGATTCAAATATCTTATCCCTTAGTCCAGAACATATTCTCTCCGAGCATATGTCTTAACCAAGAGATTGAAGATTCAAATTTTGCACCCTACCTATTATTGAACTAAAATAAATAAAGGAAAGAATTGATACACCTTCACAAATCACAAGTTTGTACGGTTAACACGAACAACTTTCAAAAGTTTTAAAAATACCCATGAACTATGAAGCATGTTTCAAAAATGCCTTGACAGTTAACAACACACAAAATGTGTGAACGATTAAATTCTAACTTATACCTGTGTGACAATCTTACTTTATGGAATAGAAAAAAAAAACTAGGGCAAAACGATGGAGAATAAATCATATGTCTACGTTTTCATGATTTTTTAAACACCCAGGCGTCATTTTCAAATTTTCCATGTCACACAAGTACATGTTAGAATTTAATCGTCCATATCAGAATTTGGTGTATATAGTTAACGTTAGGGGCATCTTTTAAATATTTTTCATAATTCAAAGGTATTTTTGAAACATTTTTCATAGTTCAAGAATATTTTTGAAACTTTTGAAAGTTTATAAGTATTTTTGAAACGAAACTTAGTTCAGGGATATTTTTTTAAAATTTAACCTAATTGATATCTAATCATTCTGATCCCCTGGTGAACACGAGCATAGCTCAACCATAATTGATATATATACTTCTTCGAGTTCGGTATTTCAAATACACCCACTTCACCTTGGATCGAGAGAGGAAAAACAAGAAAAGTAGTTGTTTGTATGTGACTTCGTCTGAATTTCCACATTTCCGAGTGGTTGGTGTTCACTATGACGCGGCGATTGTTTGGCCAAGATGATGGACGAGGTAGGTGAAGGTGAAGGTGAAGATGATGGATGAGGTAGGTTTATCCGTATCTGAATAAAATTCAATTCAATTTTCTGGTTGTGGGCTGTGCCTACCTTTAACTTTTCCTGAATTTCTTTCTATCAATCATCAAATAACATTTCACTTTCTTACTTTAAACACACAGTTCATCCATGCAACACACAAGAGAAGCAACAAGCCATAAGGTACCAATTGCTTCTAATTTTGCTCATTTTGCCATTTGGGAAACTTCTGCAATTTTCTGGGTGAAATTATAAGTTTGGTACTTAAACTTTCTAGATGTTATTTAATTCTTTGTTAGTGGATCTTTACTTTTAAGAAGTTTTCAATTCTCTGTATGGTCTAAAGTTTCTAATAGATTCGTTAGTGGTTCTATACTTTAAGAAGTTTTTTTTTTTTTTTTTTTTTTTTTTTTTTTTTTTTTTTTTTAGTTTCTAAACTTTTAATTTTGTGTCTAATTGGTTGCTGGTTCACTGACTTAACTATTACACCGCTAAAGGCTAAAACCTACTTGAAATCAGCCCGCCACAGTTAAATGATAAAATCTATCAAACACAAAATTGAAAGTTCTTGTATTTATTAGAGTTTTTTTTGTTTTAAGAGAAACAATTTCATTGATAAATGAAAAAAGGAGAAAAACTTTTAATACCCAAAGGCACAAATAGATAGAATAGCAGCAAATAGCATCTTTCTAGCCTGCATATTCGTGGAGTTACATGAAAGGCGAAAGTTTTCTAGTTTGCAATCAAATAAGAAAGGCTGGAATTGGCTTTCTAGTTTGCAATTAAATAAGAAAGGCTGGAATTAGAAAAAGGGTGTTTATATTTACACCAATACAAAACATGAAAAAGAATCGACCCTTTAAACCTATCAAATGATGAGAAGTTATCCTGAAAAAGACGCTGATTCCTTTCACCCCAAAGTAACCAAAAGAATACTCTATTGAGAGCAAGTCAAGGAGTCTTCTTATCCCACGAAAATGGAGACCATAGAGTCGAGGATATTGTTCGGTACAACTAGAGACCACTCAAAAGCTTCAAGGAGCATGGCCCAAAATCTAGAGGCGAACGAACAATGGTTTATTAGAAACCTTTTAAAGGACAATAACTCGATATAAATGAGTCTTGAAAGTTTAAAGATCTATTAAAAACTTTTTAAAGTACTAGAACTTGATAAACACAAGTTCAGGGATCATTTATTGAATCTACTTCTTTAGTAGCTATTATTTGGTGTAAATTGTCTTCCCCATTTTATAATTATAGTCTTTCTACCCTCACTAATCAATGGAGTAGTTTTTGTAATTGATTATCGATAAGACTTTCTTTTGTATCACTTCATCATATCAATGAATGGTTACTGTTTTCTATCAAAAACAAATTCAAGAATCGATCTCGTATTAATATGTTGTTCTATTGGATTCTTTCTCAATCAACTCAACTCATTAGGATTTTCTTTTATCATTATTCTTATTCTCAGGGATGTTGGTAAGAATTTTAGGTGTCATTTTTATTGGGTTATCAGCCTGGGCATTTTCAGCCATTCGCCCTCCAGCTCCTAAAATCTGTGGTTCTGTTGGTGGTCCGCCCATTACTGCTCCAAGAATAAAACTTAGAGATGGAAGGCATTTAGCTTACAAGGAGCATGGTGTCTCCAGAACAGTAGCCAAGTTCAAGATCATATATGTCCATGGCTTTTCTAATAGCAGACATGATGCAGCAGTTGGAGTTTATCCTTCTCCAGTATTCTGCTACTACTCTACTTGGATTTAGTACTTTTTATTCACTGCTGCTGTTGCAATGCCAGTTAGATCGTTAATTTCCTTCTTCTTTGGTGATAAATTTTCAGGAGTTCCTTCAAGAACTCGGAGTTTACGTCGTCTCCTTTGACAGACCTGGATACGGAGAAAGTGACCCGGATCCAAAGCGAACGGTAGAGAGCTTGGCATTGGATGTTGAAGAGCTTGGTGATCAGCTGGGACTGGGTCCTAAGTTTTATGTAATTGGTTTGTCAATGGGTGGTCAAGCTGTCTGGGGTTGTCTCAAGTATATCCCTCATAGGTAATTACTGAACTACGCTTTTTTTGCTCTAATATGGTATCCGCACATAACCGAAGAATGAAAAAGATTCTTCAAGGGTCCAGAAGTGCATAATCTAGAATTCGTCCATATTCGCCTCTTAGGCAAGTTGATGATTGTAAGAAGCATATTATAGTACATAGTCTAGAGCTGCGAATTCATGTTTAGGATCATCATAGGTTAGCTTAGTGATCAATAAGCGCTTAATAATAAAGGGATTAGAGGGAATGGGTTCAAACCATGGTAGCCACCTACCTAGTATTTAATATCCTATGAGTTTTCTTGGCAATCAAATACAGTTGAGTCAGGCAGTAGGCGGTTGTCCCGTGAGATTAGTCGAAGTGCGTGCAAGCTGACCTGAACATTTACAGATATCAAAAAGTATATTTATATAATGTTGTAGTCATCACTATAGCGATGGAGCGGGATATTTTTCTGCCATAAGAAATTCAAGAATTTTGAATTTTTGGATGTTGCAGATTGGCGGGAGCTTCCCTAATTGCTCCAGTTATCAACTATTGGTGGCCTAGTTTTCCTGCAAACTTATCTAAGGAAGGTTTTTCCAGCCAAATACCACAGGATCAGTGGACACAAAGGGTTGCTCATCATCTTCCATGGCTAACTTATTGGTGGAACACTCAGAAATTCTTTCCTGCATTGAGCATTTTAGCCGGTAGGCTTGACATCTTTTCCAGTCAAGATATTGAAATCATTCGCACTTTTGAAAGGCCAGAGGATCAGGTAATAAGTCTCTTTTTCTCTTGTTGGTTTTTCAGTCCCCGTAAAAATATCGAAAAAATCGTTAGAATGTTAGACGAAAAATCGATGTGGCAGAATGATGTTCTTTCGAACTTAATCGACAAGTGTCTCACTCACCACTATGTCAACTTTCAATCCAACATTCTAACGGATTTCTACTCTAAAGATAGTTTTGAAACGTTTTATGAAAGATAATATTGCAACTTTTGAAAGAAAATGAGTATAGCTTATATTTTGTTTTAGGGATATGTGAACCAACAAGGAGATTTTGAGTCCTTCCACCGTGACTTGATGATCGGATTTGGGAAATGGGAATTCGATCCAATGCTTCTTGAAAACATATTTCCTAAGAATGAAGGATCCGTCCATGTATGGCAAGGCGACGACGACAAGCTCGTGCCGGTTGAGCTACAACGTTATATAGCTAAAAAGCTTCCTTGGATTCGCTACCATGAAATACCTGGTGCAGGGCATATGTTTGTATTCACAAGGAAAATGAGTGAAGAAATTATAAGGTCGCTTGTGCAATGGAAATGAAAGAGTGCCTTTTCATTACATTTTTCTACCACTTCTTTTCTTTTGGGTTAACAAACTTCTCTTCATAAGTTTTTTTAGCAGGGTAAAAACAGTTTTTTTTCATTCTTTCTTTTATCTTCATAACCTTGTAGATTGAATTATGCTCGAATTGGTCTGTAAAACAAGTTGCTATTATATTAACGATGTCTCTACAAGACTACATTATCTTTTCATAGTTACACCCGTCTTTTTCTTAGTTTGTGTTTATTTGGTTTCTGAAGTTTTAAAAATGTCTAACATGTTTCTAAGGCTCCGTTGGATAACTATTTGATTTTTAGTTTTTTATTTTTGAAAATTAAGCCTATAAACCATACATCCACACATGTGAATTTTTACAATGACTTTCATTTTTGTTAAAGAAACATTAACTCTTAGCTAAATTTTAAAAAAAAAAATCAAGTTTTTGAAAGTTTCTGTTTTTTTTTTCTTCAATTTTTGGCTTGGATTTTAGAAACACTTCAAAAGATAAGATAACATAACCAAGGAATTCATATGTAAATGTATTGTTTATAGGTTTAATTTTCAAAAACCAAATGATTATCAAACGGGCCTTAAACTTTTAATTTTGTGTCTAAGTACTTCACAAATTCATTTTTTTTTAAATTAATCGATCTATTAGATATAAATTTTAATTTTATGTCGCGTAGATCTATGAATAAATTAGGAACTAATTTGTAATTTTGAAAGTTCGTGACTAATAGACAAACTAATTAACTTTTTTTTTTTTTTTTCTTTTTTCATATGCAAAGACTTAAAATTAATTGGAGCTTTTTTTGTATAGCTAGTTGGCTCCTTTGATTTGCACAGTCTTTTTTATGCATAGGAGACATTTATGGTCGGTTTGTGATTCGGTTTTATGTTTTCAGATTCTGAGTCCAACGAATATGCGTTGGTATGCAATTTAGATTTTGTTTTTAGTATGTTTTCAAATTTTGAGTCCAACCAATATGAGTTTTGATATGCAATTTGGATTCTGTTTTTTTGGTATGCAATCTGGTCTAGATTCTGTTTTTTAAAATTGTTTTCAAATTCTGTGATCCAAATCAGTGCAAATTTTGAAATACAATTTTTTTTTTCATTCAGATTTTGAATTTGAAATTTTAAAATGTAAAATTATATTTAAAATGACAAAAGCTATAAAGTATTTCATGTTATAAACTAAATTCATTTTTGTTAAAAAAATCATTTTTGTTAAATTAAAAAATATAAATTATATGATATTAAAAATAATAATTTTACCAAATTTATAACATAAAATAATGCGGGAATTGAACCCATAACACAACCTTATATCAATTGAGCTATGCTCGGTTTGATGCATAAAATATATTCATAAATTAATTAATAATAATTTATATTCAATCTAATATTTAGTTGGTGACTATCAGTAGTTTTATAGCTTATAAAAAAAAATTAACACATCTTGAAGAATTAGTTAAATTGAGATCTAATTTCTAAATTTGTTACCAAACACGTACACATGTGTAAATACAACTTTGTTTTCATTAAACCTTTTGTTTTTAGATCACCAACCAAAGAGACCATTAAGATGTCTTTTTACGAACCAAACAGGCCATTAACGAATTAGATCTCATTTTGTAACTATTTTGTTTTATAAAATCAAACTATCATTTTTTTTAGTTCAACGGTGGAGGATCAAAACATCAATCTTTATGATGGTAATCGATAGATTTATCCACATTTATCCACTGTATACGCTCAAATTGACAAATTAAACCTTGTTATGAACATATCCTTTTTAATTTCACCTTTTAAGAGTATGAAATCTTGGTTAAGTTTCAAAAACCAGAAATTTATTTTTAAAGCTACTTTTTATGGTGTTTAAATTTGTTGGAAGCTGTTTTTAAAAATAGGTGAAAACATTTTAAAAAAGAAATCTAAAATGAAATCATTGTCAAAGAGCACTTATTTCATTTAAAATAATCTTTCCAAAGTGCTCCTAATATGAACAGTCTCAAGTTATTTTCTTCTTACAAGCTTTTAAAAATTAAATCTAACATATGGTTGAGTATTAAACCCCTTGAAAACAACAAATTTTATTCTTCAAATCATTTTCCAATTTGGTAGCATAAAAAACAAGATTTATTACCTCTCAAAGCTCAGTCTTGGACAGAGACAACAGACATGGAAGATTGCATTTGTTGTGAGACAATATCTGATTCTTCAACTCTATACAAGTAAACTTATGGTCTTAGGATGAACAGCTTCGAGTTAATCAGCTCACCAAAAGCATCTCAGAGCGTATCTGAGAGCTCGAAATTTTCGAAATATAAAGTTCTGGAAATGACGAGAGAGCTCACAAACAAAGGGTCCCGTGACAGTTTCGACATTGAGATGATGTTCCGAAAGATCTTAGTAACTATCTATGTCTATCTCAGGCCTCCGCAGGTAGTAACGTAGACAATTTACCATTACCTACGAATAAAAACACATTGAAATGGGTTAGAAGATTAATTTTTTTAATGAGAAAAGTTGAAAGACATAGATTAACATATATATATATATACGCTAACTTAAGCATAGTTCAACTAGTTAATGCATTATCATTATATCTTCAGCCAAAAGGTCAAAATTTCAAATCTTCACCCTACATGTTGAGCTAAAAAAAAAGGAAGCGAACAATCGAAACTTCTATATTACTTCATCCCTCCACATTATTGTTTACATCAAGGTCTGTTGATGGTTTTTTTTTTTTTTTAATTGTTGGTCCTAAACTTTTAAAATGTGTATTTCAGCCTTAAATTTTTTTTTTATTTTTGTTTAGTACAACAACAAATGTGGGGATGGGGATAGAGATTTGAACCTCCGACTCAAGAGAAAAAGTAGATGTCAATTACGGTTGAGCTATGCTTAGTTTCGCTTTCAGCCCTAAACTTAAAAGTAACTATTTTAGTCACACAATACTAGGGCAGGACCACCAATGATTAGTGGTTGGTAATTGGGGTGTAATAGAAAATAAGAGATTCAACTTTATTCAGCCTCTTAAATTGGAAAGGACGAGCGTAATAGAAATTTTATACTGCCTAAACAAATGGGCGTTAATCAACAAATAAGCATGTTTGATCCATTTTTTAAAATATATTTCCAGAGTAAATGTGATTAACTATTTAGTATTTACAGTTCTCAAATATTTCATGGCGCTTCACAAAAAGTACTATTATTGTAAAACTACTTAATTTATTTTCCAAATGTGCTAAAAAAAATGCTACGTTGCCTTTAAAAACACTACTCCCAAAATATGCCCAAATACACACTAAATTTAATGCAAATTTAGGGTTTCCAGAGTAATTGTGGTTTAGAGTTTTTTATTATTCTCAATGAAAGTTTGGTTTCTAAAAAAAGAAAACACTAAATTTCATGCACATTATGTACCTGAGATAAGGAACTATTTAGCGCAGCTCCCCCGTAACTGACATGAAACTTGTCCTTGGCAACCAACCCCTAAAGATTCAAAGTTGAAATCTTGTTATGAAAAGTCAGAAAAAGAGAAAGAAAAACATATGGGAAGGGAGGATTTACTTCAGTATCTATCTCGGCTGATTCAACCACAATGTTGATATCGGCAAGTATTTTTATAACTTCAAGCAGCAATCCAGGTCGGTCTGCTGTCTCTATATACAGTAGGCTAAAAATTGAAAATAAAAAATTAGATGATAATTTGAACATTTAAGGCTCCGTTTGATAACCATTTGGCTTTTGATTTTTGGTTTTTGAAAATTAAGCCCATAAACACCACTTCCCCTATGGGTTCATTTGCTTTGTTCTCTACCTTTTACAAATGTTTCCAAAATCCAAGTCAAGTTTTGAAAACTACAAAAAGTAGTTTTTAAAAACTTGTTTTTGTTTTTGAAATTTGACTAAGAATTCAAATGTTTTCTTAAGAAGATTAAAACTATTTTAAAGAAATGGTAAGAAAAGAAACACAATTTTCAAAAATCAAAAATAAAAAACCAAAAGGTCATCAAGTGAGGCCTAACGCCAATTTTTTAATTACATTGCAGAATCGTACTCTAAAAACAGTTTGCCATGTACAATAAAGTTTTCACGAGAAAATTGTAGCCAGTTATTTAAAATCAAGGAGAGCAAACCTCTGTTTAGGTCCATCTTCTTTCACGTGAACATGAGTTGCAATATCAACATCAAGCTGCATGAAGCAAAATAGAAATCTCAATTACTTTCATAAATGCGGACCTCATTACCATCAAAAACTTGATCACCCGAAGTGACAATATTTCTGTGTGCTCCAGTCTGATGAACCAAAAAAATGCACTCAAGATCCTGAACAATTTGCAACTTCATGCCTGACTAATGAATGAGCTTACTGAGAACAATTACAACCAGCTCACATAAACAGAGGGCCTTAACTTGAAGAGAAGAGAATGTCAATTCAAGACAATGAGGGCCCATTTAACTCTAGATGAATTTGTTTTAGTACAACAAGTGGGGTAGGGGGATTTGAACCTCCGACCTCAAGGGAAATAGTACATGTCAATTACTAACCGGTGAGTTAAGCTCAATTTTTTTTAACTCTAGATTAATTATAGAAACAATGTCGAGTCTTCAGTTCATTTTACCCACAGACGAAATTGCAAGGGGATCAACAAAGTGTCAGGATACTAATGGGGGAAATATGAGGGACGTTAGTAGGATAATAGGGAGGGGATTCGAGTAAGGTAGGCAATTGTTTAGTGAGTTCTAGGACTTGAGAGAGTCTCTCAAGAGAGGAGGGTGCAAGTACTTCGGAATACTTGTTTATCTTGTAGCTTGTTTACATTTATCATTCAATATAGTGTTGATCAGAGTTCTAGTAAGGTGATACCCTTAAAAACAAAGTAGTGTTACTTATGTATATTTGGGAGAGAGACCAGAAGGTCATTTTCTAATAAAAATGAATTATATCTCTCAAGGGAAGGGAAGTACAGAAGAGAGTCGTGTAAGCTAAGGGAGGTTTTAGTCAGGGGGAAGACATCAGGCCTCTTGAATGCCGGTAGCTCAATCAGAGTACACAAGTAAACAAAATTTCCTATAACTATTTTATATATAAACAAAAATTCAAGCCACATTTCATGTAAACAAAAATTTCCTAGAAGTAGATTGCAAATAGCTATAAAATCTATTTTACAAACAAAAAGAACAGGGGGCAATGATTTCCTGCAAAATCTATAAAAGATACTCATATGCAATATCAAATTAAATCCAATTATTTGGATAATTATCCACAAACCTCCCCTGAAACATCAAATGGGGAAAATCGAACAATTAACCAGCTCAAGCCACTCTAGTTTCCAAGTTCACAAAAATAAAAAATAATAATAATAAACTACAATGATTAATGAAAAATTGAAAGAACGTGTAACAAGTTCTTGGTTATCTGAAGGAAGTAACTGTATTTTTAATGAAATTAAGAATGATAAGAATGATAAGAATGAGATTTGGGATATTGGTAGAGTTATTCTTTTTCTCGGACTCTGGCACTTAAATCAAAACCCTTCTGTAATTATCCTTTTTTTATATTGTTAGTTGGAAATTCATTTGTGAATCTCTAGCCTTCGGTTGGGGCTAGATCCCTTACCTCTTTATATGGTTTTATTTCATTTTACCTTTTTTTTTAAGAAACAATTACATTGATACTTGATAGTATGAAATTACAAAAAAGAGAAGAAAACCACATCCAAAGGAAGCTACAAAAGACTCCTCAAATTGGATGTATGATTTTATTTTCTTTAAATACAATTATTTATCCATAAAAGAGAATATGAGCATCAATGAAGTTGTACCTTCTTCTCCGGAGGTTGAATTCCAAAAGCCTCGCCCATTGCAAGCTTTTGACTAGATTCCTACCAAGAAACTAGAAAGCTAAGATAAAGAAAATAAGAGGAACTATTTAGAAAGTTAAGTGAGAGATCTACTTCAGATCCAAAACATTAAGATCGTCATTAGAATTTTGAGTTATTCAGTATACATACTGGGTGATACTTCAAAAGGTTGTTGATGATGGTTAAACGAATACTCTCCAACAAATCAGGGTCTTCTACTTTTCGGCCCGAGTCTCTACAAATTACAAACATCAGAATACATGTTACAAGGTTTGTCAATAGTTATATAAGAGCACAGATAGAATATCCCTGTAAGATAGCACAGCACTAGGAAGCACCGACACTTGTAAAATGCTCAAGTGTCGGTGTCGGACACGTGTTCGACACCGACACGCCCCGACATGTCAGCTGGCGTGCCCATTTTTTTTTTTTTCTGGGCACGCAAGGACACTGTTGGGACACTTCTCAGACACATTCATGTGTTTTTTTAAAAAATTAGGAATCCATTTAAAGAGAGCCCAGTTCTTATTTTAGGGTTTTACTTTTAGTCCATCCGCTTCCAAACAAAGTTGCCCCCCACGAAGGCCATCTGCCCATCTCCATTTCTCACTTCCATCCTCCAAATGGCTGCTGCCATCCACGACCACCGGCGGCCAATTTTCTTAAGTGAAAATCAGTGGGGTCTAGCTGTTTAAGGATTTTTCAGCTGAAATTGATTTTTTTCTTGTTATTTTCCAGCCTCCTCACTTTTTTTTTTTAGCTCTCATCTTTTTAATGTATTGTATGGATATTTTTTTGATGTTTAAAGGTAAAAATTTACACTAAAAGCATTAAGTATTCATAATATGTCAATATATGCACATATATTAAAAAGAAAAGAAAAGAAAAAAATAACATTTCGTGTCCTATTTTTTTGGAAATTGACATGTCGCCGTGTCGATGTCGTATTCGTGTCGCGTGTCAGTGTCTGTGCTTCTTAGGCAGAGCACATACGTGATCTAAAATTAAAATCATATAATAAATCCTCAACTAACAGAAGGTAACAAAATATCATAATGCTAACATGAACCAGAACTAAGAATCTGAATATGGAGTATACTCTCACTTCCATATGAGAAGTGGGCAGAGCAGAAGCAAAGCCTACATCCTGGAAACATAGACCAGGAGTTGGGATACGGAAAGTTCAGCATCCTCTTAATTATCTATTTTATGCCTCTGCTTCATCATTTAAACATAATTTTCTTCTACTTGAAATTTCAACTAAAGACTAGGACTTCTCCTGCAGCTTGCTTGCGACCATCCCTTAGTTCAGAAGGCCAAAATTTTCTTGACTAGTAACTTTCTTTGGTCTACTTTTTGTTAAATTTGAAAGGAAAGAAATCATGGAATTTTAACGTGGCAGGGAAAAAGAGGAGGTGCAGATCTAGTTTGTATTCATGTTTCTTATTAGGCCACCAAATCTGAATATATTTGTCATAACTTATACTTTATTTTACCTAATTTGAGAGCTTTAATCTTCTTGGATTTCATATAGCAACCCCATCCCTTTTCCCCCATAAATTCTAGCTATGATAATGCAAGCAAAGCAAAGCAGAGATGATGTGGACCAAGCATGCTCATGCTTTAGGGAGATTTTGAAAGCAAAGATAGAAGAATTCTTTAAGACTAACATGGTGATATAGAGTGTACGTGGAGTCATACATTTTCTACTTCCACCCTTTATATCGCCCTTTGTTAACCTACCAGTTTTGTAAATCCTGTTTGAAATAGTTCACAGGATCCCAGTTTCCTGCCTCTTTGAGTTCAGGCACCAAAAAATAGATAAGGAAACAAAACTGAGCCCACCCATACAATTTGTGATATTCCCAAAAATAAAGAAAAGTGATAGTAAACATATTAAATATAAATGGAGAAAAAAGTGACATGCGGGCAGTCAACATGTGAAGTGGCAAATTTGGAATAATCAAGGAAGCTGTCTAGCAACCACATCAGACAATAGCTCAAATGACAAAATTTAAGCAATAAAACAACTCACAATCTTGTCAGATAAAATCTTGTTTGCTTGACTGATCCCTCTGTGCTAACAGTTCCCTTCGCAACATCCAAACCCAAATCTTTCAATGCTCTCATCTGCACGCAAGAAATCCAAGAAAAGATGATGAAATACGATTCAGTACTAGATGAAATTTTATAGAAAAAAGACTAGAACCCTTGACTTGGCTCTAAATTCAGACCAAAACGTTCTTTTAGAAAATGTAAATTTGTATTACACAATATGACGATAGTACATTGTACAATGCAACCTCAAATTGACTTCATATAATGCATAAGGAGAATGAGATATATGAAATCTGGTAACACAATTCCCACAAAACATAAGATAAAGGAACTGAAAAGGTCACCGTATCAATAAGAGCTCCAAGACGATCACCAAAACTGACTTCCACTATTGTTGCACTGGAATCTGAATCCTGATCTATGAGAACTATGGGCATTGGCACACTATCTTGATCAAACATCTGGAATAAAAAATTCTCTCATCAATTACACAGTTTTAAAGTCACCCAGATTTCTAATTACTGAGAAGATTAACAAACGGAAATATTATTTCAATAGTAGATTTAAGAAGCACATCACTGACCAATGATGTTGGACTGACTGCATTCAAACCATTGGTTGATGCACTCAGGATATTCCTGCATAAGATTCGACCAATATAACAAATACAACATAAGCATTGACTTGAGAAAAACTCAGCCCAGGGCTCTGATACGTATCACTATCAATACCAAACATCTCCTATGCGTAGAAATATAAGTAAATAGCAATATGCGACATAACTTCTTTTACAAATCCTGGAGTGAAAAAATGCTACTACGAACTAAATTAAAAGCCATTGATTCAACGAGTTCTATCCCAAACTCAGAAGTTCAAAACCCTACTCTCAGAAGTTCAAAACCCTACTCTCTTAGTCTCCCGACAGTCAACTAAGCAGCCGACATTTCTAATTTTCACATTATCCATCACACAGCACCAAAAGAAAGCAAATCAAGCTATCAAAAATCTAAGCTACTCCTGGAGCAAGTAATCAACAAGGAAAACAAACAATTAACCAAAATCAACCAGTTCTTCAGATTCAACGAGTTTCCATTTCAGTTCATCCTCAAACAACACAAAACTACATAACAAAAAATCAAACTCCACGGTACTACTCAAACCTTACCATTTCTGCGAGAAAGTCAGCCTAGCACTTCCTCCAGAGCCGCGGTGAGAGACATGAGCAACGAACTCCGACTCCGAGAATCTCGACCGGCAGAGAAACAAAGAAGGAGAAGTGTAAGAAGAAGCGATGAAGGTGGAGCTCGAGGTCGCCATAGCCATGGAATATCGGAATATCGGAAAATCGGAATCGGTGGGTGCTCGGAGAGAATAACGGGGCTTTGTTCGAACGGAGTTGTTTCTTTATAAAGGGGAGCGGTTTTTAGTGGGAGTTGTTGGAATGCTGCGTCAGCATGTGGGACCCACTTGAATATGATTGGTTCAACGTCGCAGTCCAGCTTACGTGGCGTATGCGTTTGATTTAGATGACAAAGCTGAAAGCACTCGTACGGTGCTTATCTTATCCTCGTCTCCAAACACTCTCTCTAATCTCTATGCTTAGTATTATTGAAGTGAAGTGGTTGGTTTGTTTATTGTTTATATGCAACTTGAAATTATAAAATTAAACCAATGTTTTGTTTTTAAATTAGACTAGACCATAGTCCATAATGTGTATTTCTTATTTTTATTAACTATGTACTCGAGTTTACGCTAACTTATGTCGAAACATTCATTTACACACTAAATATACTTGTGTTGATGCGATATTTTGACACAGGTCTCTGTACTGAGCTGTAATGAAATTGTGTATTCATGCATGAATCAGGTTTTATTATTTATATGAAATTTACTTTGTCAGACCGTTAGTTCGTATCAAATACTACAACAATGATCATGTTGGTGGTCTACACGTGACACGACTTGTTGTAATGAAGATGTTTGGTTTTTCCACTTTTTCTAAGGTGGTCCCAAATCGTGGCTGAATAGGGTCAGGAAGATGATTCTCTTACTCTTTAATTTAATACTTCTATAATTATTTTTTAGATTGAAAAAAAAAATACTTTTTTAAATGAGATTTGAAATTTAATTTATGACCTTTTTAATGAGTTACAAATTACAAGTGTCTTAATTACTAACTAGTCGGGGAAAGTTGTGTTTAATATATACAACTTTAAAATACATAATATGTTCCCAACTTTTAATGTCCTACTTAATACTAATTGGCTATTCAGTTTTAATGGTGTTTAAATCCCTAAACTCTTAATTTTATGTAAGTATTTAGTTTTCAAATTTGGGTCCAATGACCATGATATTAAAAAAGAAATAATAATAATAATTTTATGATTTTGTCTATCACAGTTTTTTTTTTTATAAACAAAAGTTGTTTTTATTTTTTGAAAAATGATTAATAGAACAAATGTTGCCTTAAGATAGTTGAAAATCACGGTAAAGACTTTATGATAAAACAAACATACTTTTTAAAAAAACAAAAAAAATCAAATGATTGTTAAACGGGTATAAATTAGTATGGATGTTTTGGACACCAACTTGGAGTTAGATGGATTGAGTTATTATAACTCAATTCATGTTTGATCCACCGACTATTATAACTCACGACCAATAAAATAAGAGACAATTAGAGGAAAATAAATTAAATGGGATGGTGCAAATTGAAAAAATAGGTAACCCAATTATTTTTGTTGAAAAACAGTTAACTCATATATTTAGCATGATATTTATAATATGTTGGGACAAAATTATCCGCTTATATTTAAGCCTTAACATTGAACTCACAAACTCTAAAAAAAAAAGTGGTACGAGGAGAAAGAAAGAAAATCTATATTTAATTCTTAGTGGAAGAGCAATGATTTTGGGGGAAATGCATGGCCAAATCATATAGAAAAACTTACAATTAGTAAATTGTTATATCAACCAATACTAGTATTATTGTGTTCTTAGTTTGAATTGACAAAAGAACATACTAATAACAAATATGACATTGTTGCTTCTTCTCGAAGTATATAATTCAAACTGAATTAATCACAACTTAATAATTTAATGTATTTACAAGTATACACCCTTATGATGATTATAAAATAAAAAATCAGGATTTGTGATTTATAATAAAATGATTACAAAAAAAATTGTTTAATAAAACTACACAAATAGTTACTTTATACCTATGATATTATATTAATGTCCTCACTTTTTATTTTTATAAAAAATGTCTAACTACTTAAAAAAAATATTCTTGAGTTGCAATTACTTTCATACTCTTCAACCTCTCTAACATTTTATATTGAATTTTCTCTAACATTTTAATAAAATTAAAAAAAAAAAAAAAAAAAGTAAAACGAGCTCATTTAAGGAGAAAAAAAAAACAACTGAAATAATAAAATTTACATTAATCACGTTTATCTCTCATCATTAAAATCGTATTCTTTCTTCTCATTTAAATTGTTTTCTCTCTGCTCGTATCCAGACCTAAACAATTTTCTTTCCGCAATATATATTTTCATATATGAAATATATAAGGTGGGTATATATAAATAAATACATATATTTTCTTTAAAAAAATACATAATATCTATATAAGTATATATGAAGTATATAACCATATATACCTATATATATGAAGTATATATCCGTATATATGATGGGTATATATAAAAATTATACAGTTTATACAAAAAATAAATACATATTATCTATAAATATATATGAGTATATAGTCATAGATGAAGTATATATGGTGGGTATATATATAAAAAAAATACGTATGTTATAAGTATATATGAGTATATATAAATATATAGGGTGGTTATATATAAAAAAAAATCAAATGATGAAGAAATAAGTTGTAAGAGAAAATGAGAGATAAAATCAAAATTTATTACAAAAATAAACTTTAATACACTCAATTTGCGTTTGACCAGGGGATAGATTTTTTTTTTACACTAATGAAATTTAATACAATAATATATATATATATATATATATATATATTTTACGACAGTTAATACAATAAATTCAATACACTAAAATAAAAATTTATTACAAAAACGAAATTTAATACACTAAATTTGATAGGAGAGTTTTTTTTTTTTTTTTTTTTTTTTATGGAAATAGAAAGATAAAATCGCAGAAAATCAAAAATTATTATGAAAATGAAATTTAATACACCAATAATTTTATTGTGTATGTAAATAGGCACATTAATAATACACCATAAAAGTGAGCATGGCTCAGCGACATATGTATGTGTTGACGACCAAGAGGTCAAAAAAAAAAAAATAGGCACATTAATGAGGAACATAATAATATCTTAAATAAATACACATTAAAATAAAAATAAAAGAGATAACATTCACCCCAATAAAAGATGTCAAATCGAATAGAAATCTTCTACCTTGAAACCTACGTCCTTTGAAGAGTCACATTTTGAACATATGACTCTATACCCATTCACTCACCCTGATTAATAATTGACCCAAAACTCATCAATCATCTATCATACTAAAGGTAGTCTTCTTCACTAACGTCGTTCATTCTGATCATCTTCACTGTCGCAACACCACCAATTAGACTATGTGAGCATTGTTTCGCCTGAACGCCTAGACCGACATTTGCAATGTATGTCCATACACATGAACTTTATCCACCGTTGTTACGATATTTTGTTTTAAATATAGGTTTAAGATTTTGTTTTTACATGGATCTAGTTTGGTCTAACTATTTTGAAAACGACCGCTTGTACGACCCACAAATCTCGATCATCATTTGGTCTAAATCGATTTCGTTTTTATAGGCATTTAATTCGGTCTGACTATTTGAGAACAATAGTGGTTGGATATACATTTTTGTACGATTGTATATAGAGGCCATGTTGTGTATACATTTACATACATACATTTTTGCGTGTGTGAATTTACGAACACGTTATATATGTAGCTCATGTATGGTTTGTTTCACTATATTTGTTGGTATATACCCCACATTCCTTATACTTTTTTCCATTATATATATATATTTAGTCATTGTACTTTTTTTTTTTTTTTTTAAATTATGGAAATTTCGAACCTCTAGCCTATTGATCGATGATACATATTTTACGACACTTTTAGTTATGCTCCACTTTGGAACCTTTTTAATATGATATTGAACTCCAAGTTTGATGTATCGTATATTTTTTGTCATTAAACTCCATAGATTTAACATTTATGTGATACACTTACTATATTTACCACGCTTTTTAAGGTTAACACGAGAAGTTAATATCGAACAAAATCAAGGTTTGATGGCATGAATGCCAATTAATATAGTCAATGGCGAAAATATAAGGACTATACATCGATGATAAATTATATATGTCAGTTGTGTTATGCTCATGTTGGCTATTATACCCAAAGTTAAAGCTTAAAATATTGAAATACAACAACTACACAAAATATAACTCTAAAATATCACAATCATGTTATGAAAAAATTAAAGTACAATATTGAATTAGAAATTTTTGAAAGTATAAAAACTATAAATAAAGACAACTCTCAACGTTCACTGATCAAATTCATATTAAAAACCTTAATTAAGGGCCGAGTATAAAATAACGGTACTACAAGCCATCATGAGTCAACATAATGGTCAATAAGAAATAAAGGATTTTAGAGGAAATAAATTTAAAGTTCAAATTATGATAGTCTTCTACCTATTATTTAATATTCTATAAATTTTCTTAATAACCCAGTGTAGTAGACGTTCAAATCTTCCTATTGATGGTTGAACTAAAAATAGAAGAAGGTATATATTAATTTTTACCACTATCTTGGAAAAATGCATAAATTCTTACCATAAACTTTAAATTTCATTTCATCTAACTTGTACTTTAAAAACATTATCATATACACTCTACGAATATAAATATACATGTCTAGTATTAAATAATGTCAACAAGAGCATAACTCAACTGACATGATGTTTCGATTAGTGATTATGAAGTTCTAGATTCAATCTCCCACCCCACATGTTATAAAATAAAAGTCTAGTATTAAATTAATAAAACTTAAAAAGCTAAAATGTTGTTCAAATTCACGAGTTTTGAAAAAATTAATCATTCACATACTAGATTAATTAAGTTTAATTTTAAATAATTAGTGACTTTGGTTTAAATTAGTGAGTTTAGATTTTTTTTACCTTACTTTATATTTAAATTAGTTGATAAGTTTAGCAAAAATTAAAACATATATTCAAATCAAAAGTATTTAGGGTTTAAATTATTATTCTTTTTTTTTTTTTTTGGGTTTAAATAGAGTAAATTAAAATTTTAGTTGGAATAAAATTATGATACGCCCAAATTTAGGATATAAAATTATTTAACGTAATTCACATGTATTTATTCATTGGGGTCGGAGATAAAAAAAAAAAAATAAAAAAATTAGACCAAAAATGTCATTAAGAGCGTTGACTAAGTCGTCATACAGTCAAAATGAAAGTTTTGACTGAGTCAGTTACAAGAAAAATAAAAAAATTCAACGCGAAGTATATATATACGACCATCATCTTGCCGCCTACTTCAATCCACACACCGATCATCTTTGCTCAGTACCGATCGTCTCCGATGAAGATTCTCCACCTCAGTTCACTCTCAAGATCCTCCGGCCAGTAGGTTTCCGGTAGAAAGACGGAGCGTTTCCTTCTGTTCATCGAATTCGCATTCCGTCCGTCGATCGATCGGCGAGCGGCGGGAGAAAGGGCGGCGGCGAAGTTGGATGAAAGAAACGACGATGGAGATTTGAGGAGGAGGAGGAGGAGGTTTCATGGTTTAATAAGGTGAGAATGAGAATGAGAATGAGAACGTTTGTTTTTTGATATTTGTTTTTGTGAGTTTTAAAGGAAAAAGTATATATATCGATGTCTATCAAAAGCTTGGCGCTAAATTGAAGGGACCCACGAAGACCGAAGCTTGATTAAGGGCCCTGATTATAGCGGCGGTGTACTATGCCGATTGGCGATTACTGCCTTGTTCGAGTAAATTTCAGCGGGACCTTCCCAATCTTTCTCTCTCTCTCTCTCTCTATCTCTCTCTCTATCGGAATCTCTACGGCGGCTGCTTTCTCCATCGTCGTAACCCTCTATCTTTCTCTATTTTATTTGATTTTTCAAGGTGTTATAACGGTACTGTTTGTCATCGCGAATTATCGCTGTTTACAGTTCGATGTGGGTTTGATCGGTCAATGCAGGTAAATGTTTGTAATATGGAGTTCTGGGCTTTTGAATAATTCGATTTTTTTCCCCGGGGGGATTGGGAGTTCGATTTCTGGCATTTCGCTGCTCAAACCCTAGAGGGTTTTGCTTGAATTAGGGTTTAGAGCTTCCTTGGTCTTTTAGTTTTGTATTTGGGAGGGTTTCTGATCTGACTCGTTCAAGACTTGCGGATTTACTGAAATTGAATTGTTGTTTGAACATTTGATTTCATTGTTCGTCTCTGTTTGAAACCGGAGTTTAGTTTGGGAAACTTTGATCGTTGTCGAGGGGGTAGTGTAAAGGTACTGAAAATTGGTGGGTCGTTTATTTGTTCCCATATTTTAACTATACGAAAATTCTGGTTTTTTGAAATTGAATTTCGTTTTACTACCCGTTTTGATTGTGAATGGAACATCATCCCGTTTCCTTTTTTATTTCTTTTCTCTTTAGGTACATTGCCCAAGTTTTCCATTGGCCGCAAACTGTCGTCTATGTTCAGTAAAACGTAGTTAGCACTTCAAAGATGTTACTTAATAGACAGGGGTTGTAACTAATTTGGTGTCATGGTTACTGCAGATTATTCTAGCTGTTTGCTGCTCCAGAGCTGGGTTCTGGAGTCCTGCAAATTATAGGCAAGCAGTTTTCTTTGGGTTTTTGCTCAACTAGCTTAAAGTGATGGCAGGAAATGTGAGGTTTGAGTCCTCAAACTCAGCTATTCAAGATGAGTTAGCATTTGGGGGGAGCTATGGCAATGGACAAAGGATGAGCCAGACAAGTAGCAGTTTGGATAGGTCTGGAAACTATCGTGATGGAGAGAGCCGGATGTATGGTTTGGGTTCTAGTTCATCCCGAGGCATTGCTTCATCCACCGGGGATCAGCCTACATTATCTCAGTTTTTATTGTTGGATCCTATAAAATTGGGAGAGCAAAAGTATCCTCGTCCAGAAGAGTTAAAAAAGGTTGTCGAGATGTCATTTGGGACGAATGTAGAAGACAGCTCATTTGGATCTTCTCGTTTGAAGCATCCTCTGGCCGTGGAGGAGCTAAAACGGTTCAGAGCTTGTGTCCTGGAAGCATCTAATAAGGCTAGGTACTTTAATTTTTTTAATGGGTATTGAATTTTCATATTCACAAGACACCGCGTATGTGTATTCCTCTCCTTTTATACGATGTTGTAATGCTGCAATACTCTAGTTGAAACAGTCATATCCTGATAGTTACAAATTCTATTAGTATATTTTTCAAACTTAAACTAAGGTGGGTCAGCAAAGTAACTATTAGGTAGTTACAAATTCTATTAGTATATTTTTCAAACTTAAACTAGGGTGGGTCAGCAAAGTAACTATTAGGTAAGTTGGCTTGCAATAAACTGTTTGATTACATAAATATTTATCACTTTCTTGGTTACATTGTTGCATATTTTCTTGAATAGAAATAGTAAATTTTATGTTAATGGGAGGTAGAAAGTTACAAGAAAAAGAAGGGAGGAGCCTTTGAAGCGAAGGGGAGTTTATGATGAGGAACTTGAGCGATATAAATGATAAAAGGGCAATAATTAAATAACTTTTTTTGGAGAGGTAAACCAATGAGAAGTTACAAAACTTGCTAACTAAAAAATTATTCAAAATCTTTACAAGTATTATCAAGTACCATTTTCTTATTAAGAAAATTATACTTCTAGTTTTACCTTCCTCAACCCTCAACTCCAGCCGTGAGACCATTTTCCCACTGGACCTTCCATTTCTTTTAATCTGGTGTCCGCAATAAGCATATTCCAAGAATCCTCTAATAGACGGTGGATGGCTGGATCCCAAGAGGGGAAAATCGAATAAAATACCGTGGATTAGTAGCATAAACTCAATGAATGAAAAGGAGGTTTTGGGTTTCCTCAAATGTACTTCAAATAACAGTCCTAGGAAAAGTTCATAATAGGAAACTTCCATTGAACTTTGTCATTAGTATTCAGTCTTCTAAAAGTGAGGATCCATAGGAACATTAACTGTTTTAGGGATTTTGTTCTTCCAGATGCCTTTGGTAAAATCTTTCTTAAGGATAGATACAAGACTTGAAAACTGTTGAGAGAGAGTTTTACTATAGATTTCTCCCAAGTTCTGATAGAGATACGTCGGAGATTCTCTTGTGGGTCGCTTTTCCGGTGGTTTTTGGCTCCTTCCCCAGGGGTGAGTCGGTCTTTTCGGCTCTGTGGAAGGTGAAGGTTTCAAAGAAGGTTTTGTTTTTTATCTGGCAGGTTTTACATGGTAGGGTTAATACCTTAGATCGGCTCACGAGGAGGTCGTCCTCCCTTGTCTGCCCGTTTTGTTGCATCTTTTGTCGGAGGGCGGAGGAAGACTTGGATCACATCCTGTGGAACTGTGAGTTTGCCCGGTCTGTTTGGGATTTGTTTTTTGAGGTGTTTGACTTCCAGGTAGCCAGGCCCAAGGACCTTAGGATGATGATTGAGGTGTTCCTTCTCCATCCGCCGTTTCGGGGGAAAGGAAAGTTTCTTTGCCAAGCGAGTGTGTGTGCTATTTTGTGGGGTTTATGGGGTGAAAGAAACAATAGGACTTTTAGAGGGGTGGAGGCAAACCCGTGGGTTGTCTGGTCCCTTTGCAAATTCCATGTTTCTTTATGGGCGTCAGTGACGCGTTTGTTTTGTAATTACTCGTTGAGTGTTATTCTCCTGGATTGGAGCCCCTTCTTATAGCGGGGTTCCCTCCTTCTTTGGGGCTGTTTTTTTATATGTCCTTGTATTCTTTCATTTTTTCTCAATGAGAGTCCGATACCTTTTCAAAAAAAAAATAAAAAATAAAAAATTCTCCCAAATTCTTAAGAATCCAGATTCTCTTGTCAGCATACTGGGGCATGAAGCCATTGCTTGTCCCCAACAGATTCACAAACTCCACTTCCTCTTCCTCCCGAACATCGGTCGGTCGAAGTCGGTTTTCCAACCAAACCGACGTCGAACTGACCAAGTCGGTTTCCCAGATATTGGAAACCAATTTTTTTTTCTTAGTTCATGAAAATCGACCAAACCGACCGCAGAGGCAGAGGAAGAATAAAAAATGAAGGGGAGGTATAGGGCAAGACAACAACGATTGGGGGCGATCGTGCCGACGAAGGGAGGCGAGAGCGAGAGATGGCAGCGACTGAGATGCGAGGAAATGAGGGTGGCGATCGGAGGGAGGCGAGGGATATTCGAATGAGAAATCAAATACAAAATGGAGAAGAAAGAAGATATGGAGAAATCGAGAAAGAAATTAAAAAACAGTATGTTTTTTTTTGTTTGTAATAATTCCTCCTTCCCTCTTCCCAAGGTCTTCATCTTCCCTACGCAAACAAAAGCAATTACTTTTTGTTTGTAATAAGTACTCCTTTGCCTGTACTTAAACTGAAACAAGCAAACAATAACTTTTTTTAAATTATTTTTTTTAATTCGGCTGGTCGGTTGGTTTTACTACATGGAAAACCGGCTCCTACCGAAAATGACTATAAACTGACCGGCTGAAGTCGGTTCGGTCGGTCGGCTCGGTTTTTGGTTTGGTTTGCTCACCCCTACCCTAAGGTCTCTTCCTCCTAAAAGTTTCATCCAATAATCTGGAATGAGGATACTGATTCTGATGATCATATATTTTTCAGGGGTAGAGCAAGAAGGATGGATGAATCCTTGCACAAATTGAACAAGTATTGTGAGTCCCAGATCCAGAAGAAGCAAATTCGGAATGAGATCTTAACTAATGAAAGGCCTGCTGGGCCCAACCTGTTGAAGAAGGGAAGTCAGGTTCATCGAAATTCTCCAGATGTTGTGAATCAGAGACTTGAAGACAGGGCAAAAAACAACCTTCTTAATAAGCGAGTTCGGACTTCAGTTGCTGAATTAAGGGTCTGTTTCAATTTTCTCAATCCTTTTACTTTTATTCTAGTTTTCAATATTTACGTCCCTTTGTTTATACTGCTATCTTTTCATATAATGAAAAATATTGATGTGTACATATCTTAGTTTGGTTTTCTTTTTGATTTTTTTGATTTTTTATAATTATATATCTTTGTTTGGTCGTCCTTTTTTGGGGTACAAATCTTTTAAGAAGAAAGTGCTATTACTGGTTGGTCATCACTTATTTGTTCTCCATGCATTTGATGTATTTCAATTTATTTTGTTTTCCCTTGGAAGTTCTCACGTCTCATAGTTTAAATTCATTTGTTATTTCTTTTTTAGAGGTTAGCTATATTGCATTGCTAGTGGCCAAAGCTGCAATTTAGTGGAGAGCAAAGGCTTATTGAGCAATGCATTGATTGCTAGTTTTTGGTAATTTGGAAAAAAGAGTGAAGTAATTCTTTTAAGAGAGATATTGCAATTTCATGAGTTTTTGGAGTAGAATTCACTTCGTGGCCCCTTTATGGTCTTCAGATACAAAGGACAATTTTAATTTGAAAAGAATGGTACTTGAATATGTTATACTCCACAGCCTAAGGGCAGAGGGGCGAGAAGCCCCCCTCCCAAACGAAAACTGGATCAATACAACTTCCCAATTTTTGAGGATTTGAGGTAGGCTGTATTTTTTTTTTAAGGCTGTATTTACAACAAAAAAAAAAAACTTGTCTAAGACTCCACAAACAGGACGTAATTTGTACAAAGTTACAAAAATCACCAAAAACAATGAACTTATCTTCAAAGATTTAATATCCTACAAGTTTTTTTGGCAATCAAATGTAGTAGGGTTAAATGGTTGTTCTATGAGAAATTCGAGGTGTGTGCAAGCTGACCTTGTACACTCACAAATGTAAAGAAGAAAACGAAAAAACTCCTATAACTTTCCCATTTTCCTTTATCTTTGCAAATCGAAGATAACTATTTGGTTAATCTCAAATTTTCTTTTACAGTTTTTGAGCAGGATTGGACATCTAGTCACCTGGGATGTATTACTTTTTGATGGAAATGAAGTGTGAATTTAATTATCATAATTTAGGTATCGCCTTATATAAGTGAAAATTAAGTTTCTTATCGAAAGGGAAAAAGAAAGTGAAAGGTAGAAAATGTAGCGTTGGGAAACAGGATTCAGTAGCAATTCTGAGAAGTCAGAAAATAATAGATATAACTTTCATGTTGGAAAGTTCTGAGAGGAGCCCTTTCAGCGAGCGATTCTTCTTCATGAGTCATCTAATGATAAATCCTTGTTATCTGCATTCTCAAGGTTTCCAGAAGGTGCTTTCATGTAACTTACCTTTGGGTATTTGGAGTTTTTCTCCTTTTTTTCATTTATCAATGAAATGTTTCTCTTAAAAAAAGGGTTTCCAGAAGGTCCCTTGCCTATAATCGAGGTTTCTTATTGCTGTACGGAATTTTCTTGAGCACCATTCTTCATTTCTACACACTTACTTGCACGTATATATACCTATTTTTCTTTCACTGCATGCTAGTTGGATATTTCTTAGACTTAAACTGCCAGAGTAATTTTATATTGTTTAACTTTTTAATAGGCTGAAAGCCGGACTAACAATGTTATGAGGCAGCCTCCACCCTTGGGGAGGGATAGAGATTTGCTTAGGGATGGAGGCGAAGCTTCTGATCTAGTTGAAGAAAAAATTCGCAAACTTCCAACTGGAGAATCATGGGACAGAAGAATGAAAAGGAAGCGGTCTGTGGGTACAGTTTTAAACAGACCCTTGGATAGTGAAGGAGAGCTAAAACGTGCCATGCTTCATAAGCTTAATAATGAGCAAGGAGTGCAATCATCCGAGCCCCAAAGTGTCAGGTGATTTATTTCATCATTACCATGAATTTCTTTACTTGTTGCTTTATGGATGAATCTTGTACTCTAAAGATGAAAAATCTAGCTAGGATATTCTTAGTAATGTTCTATAACTAGCAAGGTTGTATGCTAATCTTGACTTCTATATCTTTTTTTCCAGACAACAATTGATTTATCATTGGAATTGGCGTTTTGAGATTGTTTGGGAGACGAGTGTAAAAATTGATTTTTGTTGTAAAGTAAGTCTCAACCTTTTATGAACAGTAACAACTTTATCAAAAAAATGTTTCTACGTGGCTAAATCTTAACTTGTTATATTGCTGAATCTTGTTCAATCCATTGCCCTCTTGTAGTCTTTAGTTGGTTCTCAATGAAAGTTGTTCTCTTCATAAAAAAAAATTTTGTTCAGTCCTAATATGGGAAGTTCATGTTTTTAGTGACTCATTTGTTAGAACCATTGAAGTCGTATTATTTTGGAAAATCGTGAGCCTGTGTACCATAGTTTTAGTTGCATTGCATATAGTCTCAACCTTTGCAAACCTTTCAATAATAACTCTATTAAACAATTATTTACTGTAGTTGGTTTTGATTGACGTGTGTACTCGTTTTTTTTAAACAACTGGAGATGATTTGGAGTGGATCTCCCTCTACTCTCTCTTTTCCTACCTAGGTGCTCTGTTTAACCTTGGTCTACCCAATTCTTTGTGTGAAACTAGTCCATTTCTTCTATCAGAAGTACCAAGAAAAAGTTGATAGCACTCAAATCTTTAGTTACAGAAATAAGATTTTTTTTTGACAACATTTGGGGGTGGGGGATCGATCCTTGGATCTTTTGGTCAGTCCATACATCATGCCAGTTGAGCTATGCTCTTGTTGGCAGAAATAAGAAATTTATAGAGAAACATAACATCAAACCTAGCCAGTCCTAACCTCCTCCAAGAACTTTCTATCCTTCTAGAAACTCTCGTATTTCTCTAAGCCAAATGTTTCCAACGACTGCAAAAAAATAAAAATCAACCCGTGAAAGAGTCACCTCCTGAATCTTGAAAATTAGGGTGAAATGACACCTCCTTTATTATAGACTGACATGACCTGCTACAAGCCATTTGCACAGCGGAAGCCTTTGAAAAATTATCCAAATTGCACCTAGAAACTGACATCACAACGGGTTCTAGATCCTTTGTAACTAAATATTTGAGTGTGATGACTGCTAGCTTTGCAACACAACACTGATGTTTTTGTTTCCTCCTCTTGAAGTGTCTTAACTGGTTTTTTATAAATATTCTCCTATTGTCTCTTTATAATTCTCGAGCAGATTTGAGTGGATAATTCTATATATTGCATTCTTTTCCTTTTCTTTACCTGACATATTCAATTTATGGAAAACCTGAAGTGATACTCATTGGACACGAGTTATTTCATGTGTCGGCTGATTTATTAATGCTATAAGATGGATAAACGTTGAAATATGTTCATTGCAGATCAAGTTCTTCTAGTGGTATTAGTGGCATAAACAAGTGCGATGGAAGTTCTTTGCCTACCAGTTCAAGTGTGCGCATTATTCCCAAGACTGAGCTTGAAAAAAAGTCCACTCTTTATAGGGATCCTACTGGTGGACAAGCAAAGGAGCGACTACTAGTTAAAGGAAATAATAAGTATGCCATTCCTTTTAATCTACTACACTAGTGTGACTGGGTGCTGTTTTCATTTTATGATTAGAAAGTATTATATAAAAAACACACACACAAATATACAAATAATGATAATTTTTACCAGTACAAGAGGATGAGAATGGAAGAAAATAAGTGATAAATGATATTGCAAACTTTGTACCCATCTTCGAAAACATGCTGATTTTCTTTAGCTAAATAACCCTACAAAGAGCTTTAACTGCACACTTGTAAAAAATTCTTTTGTTATTATAGCCTCGTGATTATTAATGGTTGGTGAGCCCTTCTTTGGTAGATCCTTGGGAGGAGGGGGTTTTCTCTACCCGGCCCTTAAGTTGTGTTCTCTTTTGTGATCAACATTAGAAAAATGCACACTCGTAAAAAGCATTCAATTTTATATTGTGTATGTATGCTGGTATTGATGAACTGGAATTGGACTATGAGAGAGCCAATATTCTAAATAATTTTCTGCTTAGAGCCATTTGGTGGACACTCCTAAAAAGATAAGGGTTCCGTTTTGGGTGTGGGTGTGGGAACAATGAGATTTTTAGGGTGGTGGAGCGGTCTTGTGATGAGGTTTGGGAGGTGACTAGGTTTAACGCATCTTTGTGGGCGTCGGTCACTAGGCCTTTTTGTAATTATGGTCTTTGCTTGATTTTATTGGATTGGAGCCCCTTGTAGTTTTGAGACTTCATTATTTGTTGGGCTTGTTTTGTGTATGCCCTTCTATTATTTCATTCTTCTTGATAGTTTCTTACCAAAAAAGAAAAAGTTTCCATTTTTATTGTGATTCACAAATATGTTTTTGAAAATGAGGAGCTTTGTCAAGAACATTGTATTTCATGAATTTTAAAATGCATTTGGATTTTGGTAGCATAATCTGGAAACTGAATTTTGAATTCAGGAACTTTTTTTTATATCCGTGAGTGTCCGGGCCAGCTTACGCGCACCTCGACTAATCTCACGGGACAACCACCTTTCCCTACAACATTTTGTTGCCAAGGAAATCCGTAGGAAATTAATTCCTAGGTAGGTAGGGTGGCCACCAAGGATTGAATCCATTCCCTCTAAGGGGGTTTTAATAGTCTCAAGGCCTTTCATGACCACTAGGCCAACCCTTGAGGTTGCAATCCATACACCCTTAGGAGAAAAGATTGTTTAGACGGACAGATGATGCATGGATTGCAACAATTATTTTTCCTTTGGAATCTCGTTGTAAGGGGCGGCGGGATACTTCGCCCAACTGCCTCTTTGTCTTGGAAGTTAACCTCAAAACCAACTCTTTTTTTCTTTCACTCAAACCTTGTGGGCCAATCGTCTGCAACTTTGGTCGTGTGCTCCCCCTCTTCACTCTCCAAGCCTTCTCCCAATTATTGCTCGGTGACAATTTAAAACATAAAGGGAAGGTGTGATGGACATATTTTTTAAAAGCCCTTTTTGGAAGTTTGACTTGAAAGAAAGAACAAAATTTCATACAATTTGTTTAGTGAGTGAGGTCCACAAGGTGTGGGTGACTGCTTACTATAGGACTTCCTTTTGGTGCTCTCTCCCTAAGTTTCACAACAATCAGAAGGGTGCTGTTTCTGAAAATAACCTCATCAATGATATGCTTTTGTTTCTCCACACACAATTCCCCAGTCTAATTAACTTATTCAACCACTTCTTGGGACGATGTAGTGTTTGTATTAAGGATTTGTGGTTCACATGGTCTGCTGCAATTGAACTTTGGACTTTTGATTTATTACTAGCATCTTTTCATCTACTTCCAATGCCATATTTTGAGTTGTTTATGTTTGCTAGCATATAGTGAGAGATATTTCAGATGCTATTTTTGATTAATGTGAAATTATCATCAGATTAAATGTTCGCGAAGATAATCATGTAGCTGGTCCTTATTCGCTGGCAAAAGGAAAGGGTTCAAGGGCACCCAGGTCTGGTTCTGCTACAGCTGGAAGTTCATCTCCTAATCTTTCACGTATGTCTGGAGCACTTGATGGCTGGGAACAACCTCCAAGTGCAAATAAATTTCAATCAGTAAATGGGGCTAACAATCGCAAGCGGCCCATGCCCAGTGGATCATCTTCTCCTCCCATGGCTCAATGGGTTGTCCAGAGGCCGCAGAAAATATCCCGTACTAGAAGATCTAATCTATTATCACCTGCTTCAAATCATGATGATGTGCAAGGGTCTGAAGGTTCTCCTTCCGATTTAGGTGGTAGAATGGCTTCACCTGTGACAAGTGGTTCATTTCTTGCAAGGAACTCGTCTATTGGTAGTCAACAAGTTAGGGTGAAACAGGAAGTTGTGTCATCTCCTGCCAGGTTATCTGAGAGTGAGGAATCTGGTGCTGGTGAAAATCACGACAGTCAGTTGAAAGAGAAACGATCAGTGAGTGGGGAACCAGATGAAAGAATGTTGGTTTCTGCTGCTCAGAATAATGTTCCTAACATATTTCATTCAGTCAAGAACAAGGCACTTGATAAAGAAGAAATTGGGGACTGTGCTAGAAGACAGGGAAGGAGCGGTAGAGGTTCATCATTTTCAAGGGTTTCTGTTTCACCAGCGAGGGAGAAACCGGAGACTCCGACTTTGACTAAGCCACTTAAAAGTGCAAGGCCTGGTTCTGAGAAAAATGGAAGGTGATATATCTGCCAACATTTTTTTTCTATCTCTTTCATTATTTTCGATCATATTTATCTTATTGATATATAATATATATTCAGCAAGTCAGGGCGTCCCCCACTGAAAAAGTTGTCTGATCGTAAGGCCTTCACCCGAGTTTCACAAACATCAGCTGGTGGTTCCCCTGATTGTACAGGTACATTTTGTTTGATTCCAATGGTGTTTAATGAGATGTTTCTCCTAGAAACAGGATACTAGCTCTGTTTAGTAATAGTTTTAACAATAAAGTTCTTACTGTTACAACTTAAAGCCAGTGAATGATTGAAAGTTATGAATTTTAGTGTTTAATATGTCATATCTTACTCCAATTCACCTGTTTTCAACTATCAGATTAATAGTTAAAAGCTTTTTACATGGCACGACATTCTTTTTGCAAGAAAAAAATGAACATATTTGTGAGCTAGGAGAAAGCATAATGGTGGTGGCAGGACTAGAAGTTCTACTTAATAGCTGTATGAAAACATTCATCCAGTGCAACAATTTGGTAAATGCTACAAAATAGTTTTGTTTAGGTTTGGATGTATGCTTTATATTGAGTGGGTTTTTGCTTCCTATGAAAAGAATGTCTTGAGTTGAAATAATAATTCTTATAATAATATCATTCTACTCTTTTTTTAAAAGGAAGATATTTAACCCATGTGTGATATGACTATGTGAAACATGATAATGAGCTTTAGAAGTGGGAATTGAAAGTTCTTGTAAGAAAGTTATTATTTATTGTTCAGTTTCTGGATTTCCATTGAGATGACAAATGGATGTTTATCTGAATTGATTCATTTCCTAAATGTTACATGTGCATTTGTATTCTTATACATGGTTTATAGGTGAATCAGATGATGACCGTGAAGAACTCTTAGAAGCTGCAAATTATGCTTGTAATCCAAGCTGTACGTATCCCTCTTCAAATTTTGAATTTCTTCTTGGGAAAGAATGTGTAGTGTGTGTATCTGAATGTATGCATGTACAGTTGCTTATTTCTTAAACATAAATCATGGTCATGTTATTCTGTTTTATTTTTTCTATTGCAGATGTTTGCTGTTCTAGTACATTCTGGTGGAAAATGGAATTTTTATTCGCTTCCGTCCGCCAAGAGGATGAATCCTTTTTGAAGCAGCAGGTAAGAACTATAATTAACATCAATAGTTCTTAGTGGCACTAAAATATATTCTTAAATTATCATTTATCTTGAGTGTTCTTTTGTAATACCTTTCATTTTATCAATAAAATTGTCTCTGTTTCCTTTCAATTTTTTTTATCATTTATCTTGATCTGCAGGTGCAGATATCTGTAGACAAGAATGATGAAAGGTTCTCTGAAATATTGGACCGTGAGAACACTATTTCGGTATGTGTCCGGATTTTCATTTTTCTAGCAGCATATAGAAATTATTCAGAACTGAAGGTTTTGCTAAATTGGCAGAAAATTTAGGTGAAGATATTGGGTTTATAAAGAAGTTAATAGAGAATCGTTCAGATAAATTTGAACTTTGGGAAATATAGTGGGAAATGCAAACAACTTTAATTCTTTGATGCATTCACAAATTCTTGAAGGATTACCTAATATAGTCGGATGGTAGCTGCTTAGGGTTGGTAAATTGCTTAGGATAGGAGAGATATTTTGTAAACCCTACTGTTTGAGTGTAAAGTGCTGGAAAGTAATTATTTATTCCATCTTAGCAACCTATTCAGGGCATCGTTTCAGCTGCTGCTCTTGACAACTTTGGCTTATAACAGATCATTTGTTTGTTTGTTTTTTTTCAAATTTATTTAAATAGGTTTCTGAACTTTTGAGTAAACACTTCTTTCTTGTTAGGTTAGGTTTTTCTGGGTTGTCTTTTTGTAGGTCCGTTTTTTCTGTTGGCGTGTCACGTTTGTTTTTTTTTCTTCCTGATTGGCCCTTTTGTATTCTTGCATTTTTTTTCCTGATGAAAGCTTGGTTTTCTGATAAAGAAAATCATGGATATTAAAGTGCTGTATTGAGCCTTCAAAGTTTCTGAGGTGCTTGTTTAAGTAGACAGCCTGTCAACGTAGTTCTTTTCATCTTTTCTACAATCATTGTGTGTATTTCAGTACTTGTTTTTGGGACAATATTCTAAATGTGAAGGAGCGAAAGAGGAACGCCAAAAAAAAAAAAAACCCGTCTATATAATTGTTTTCTTTTCTTCACGGGTAGTTATGAAGAATTGGTATTTTCTCAGGGTGCTTTTGTGGCAGAGGAAGATTCATCGCGTCAAGCACTTGGTTCTGGACGAAAAAACCAATTCTCACTTAATCAAAGCGAATCACGAAATATGTGTAGAAATGTTGATCAGGTTGATGAAGCTGAGGACTTTGTTACTTTAAGTGGAAAATTAGAATCAGAAAAAAGGAAAATCGTTACTCCACTGTATCAAAGAGTATTATCAGCTTTAATAGTTGAAGATGAAACGGAGGAGTTCCAAGAAAGTAGAGGGACAAATATGTTTTCACAATATGGGGGAGATGACTTTCCTGGTGTTATGCATGATGTTGAGCCTGGAAAAACTGTTGGAATTGCATTTGAATCTGAGTTGGATCTTAAAACTCAGCAAATTGCTGGTCGTAGATTTTCTTGCAATGGAAGCACTACCTTCAATTTGGGATCAAGGCGTGACGGCCAGTCGTTCAATGATGATGTACATCGAGCAGATCATGGATATCAACCATTAAGCAATGGATACTTCCCTGAGCTTTATGAAAATGGTCTCGATGGACCACTAGGCATGCATTTGAAAGAGTCTAATGTCTCTGTCTTTAATTGCCAGTATGAGCAGATGTCTGTAGAGGATAGACTCATGCTGGAGCTCCAGAGTATTGGATTGTACCCAGAGACAGTGGTATGCATTTCAGTATTTAGTTTATACATTTTATATTCTCTATATATTTTTCTGTGTAGTTGCCTTATTCTTTCTACTCTTCAATGGTATCTTTCTTAGCCCGACCTAGCAGATGGGGAAGAGGATACTATGAATCAAGAAATTCTTGAATTAGAGAAGAAACTTAACCAACAGGTTGGAATGCTCTCTGGATTATGCCTTTTATGTTTTTCATTTTAGGTTTTCATAAGAATTGGTTGTGCAATCTTCTTTGACATTTCTAAGCCTTATTTGGTGCTGATGTATTAACTTATGCTGCGTAGGTTGTTAAAACAAAAATTCATGGAAGCAAAATAATTAAAGCAATTGAGGAAGGCAGGAAAACAGAAGAACGGTGGGTTTTCAGTTACCTGGACCTTTGCTTCAATCTTTAACCCATCTATGCAACATGATTATTAACTGTGCGATTTTTTTTTAATATAACCTTGTAGGTCCCGTGAACAGTTTGCAATGGATCGGCTTGTTCAGTTGTCTTGTATAAAGCAGTTGGTATGTAAAGATATAAAATATTTACGCTTAGTTTCTTTTCTTATCCCTTTCATTAGCTTATATTAATGCAAGTCCTTTTCCAGTTTTTCATCTTGGTCAAGGTTGATATGAAATGGTCTCTCTAGTATTGTATGGTTTTTCTTACAAATGGAAAAAGGTGTGGCATCATGTTGAGGGTTTTTGTTGTTTACTTTTAAATATATATATCTCATGCCTGTTGTGTGCCAATTCATTTATTTCTAGTACATACTTGTAGAAGTTTGATTTTTTTAATATATTTTATTATTATTTAAATTAATTAATTTTTATCTGATTGAGTACTCCCGTGGAAGTATTTATCTGATGTTGCAGTTTGTTGTAAATTTTAAATAGCTCACATTCATTTATTAACTCACTATTTTATGATATGGTTGATATGATAGGCCACTCGAGGCAGCAGCGCTGCAAAATTGGGGATCCCCAAGGTATCAAAACAAGTTGCTTCAGCTTTCATGAAAAGAACTCTCGCTAGGTGTCGGAGATTTGAAGATACACAAAAAAGTTGCTTCAGTGAGCCTGCACTTCGAGACACGTTAACTCGACCTTCTAACCGAATTGATGCAGATGTTATGAATGGTAATGATTCAATTGTTCCAATTAGTTGACTCATAAAATATAACTTTAGTCCATTACGTTTGCCTATTTTGTTTGATGTGTTGTTGAACTTAAATATTATATTTTTCCTAATAAAAAAAAAAAGAACAGAAGAGACGGAAACCGAATGGTTATATAAGGTGCTTGAGCAACAAGTAGGGTTCATGAATTTGTGCCAGAGTCATTTGATGTTTTTTCTTTGCTTCATGCAGACCTCTGCTGTTACGGCAAAGAAGTTATTCAATGTTTTCATCTTGCATGCTTGGTTCTTAACATATTATTATCTTTCACTGCAGGTTCCTTGCCTGGTGAAGCTTATCACAATGGTGTGCAGAATCATAAAGGTGGAAGGGGATTACTTCATTCTTCCGACCAGGATTTCACCCGAACTGGGCCTATAGTGAATAGAGGGAAGAAGAAAGAAGTGTTACTTGATGATGTAGGAAGTGCTTGCATGAGAGTTGTATCAACCGTGGGTAACAATTCATTAGGCGGAGCTAAGGGGAAGAGAAGCGAGAGAGAAAGGGACAAAGATATATCAGCTAGATTATGTGTTACCAAAGCTGGGCGTTCTTCTGCTGGGGACTTTAGGGCTGAGCGTAGAACAAAAACAAAGCCCAAGCAGAAGACAGCTCAGCTATCTCCTGCAGGAAATAGATTTGTAGGCAAGTTGGCGGATGGAACTTATTCTGATAACCCTGCAACTAGGGTTTCCAATGAAGTTGCCAATGGTAGCACAAAAAAGGAATTTAACGTGGTGTTGCCCCTTAATAATGCTACTGAGGATTCGTCAAAGGATATTGGTGAATGTACAGATTTCACAAATCTTCAGTTACATGATTTAGATTCAATAGAGTTAGGTGTGGGCAATGAACTTGGTGGCCCTCAGGATCTCGATTCTTGGTTGAACATTGACGAGGATGGATTACAAGATCATGATGCAGTGGGTCTTGACATACCCATGGACGACCTCTCTGAGTTGAATATGCTTTTATAGTGATTGTATAGTGTACTTTTTCCCCCCATTTACTGGGGTTTTAGAATTCTATACTTAAGTTTTTTTGGGGGGAGGGGGAGGGGGATGGGGATGGAGGAGGGGGTCATAATTGTTTATGTAACCAGATAACTTATTTCATATGTAAACAAAACAATTTTCTCCGAAGACTCTGTCTATGATGTTCTTTTCCGTTTATTTTTTTTTATAACTCATTGTCATTTCTTGTTCTCAGAAACTAATCTTTTGTTTCTTCTGCATGCCTATGCAGAATGTGGTCAGTGATGGTGTTTCAGAACTTACCCTGTTACTAATGATATATTTGCTAGTCATTGCTCTTGCGGATTGTTAGCTCTGCAGCACGTTTGGTTCTTATATCCCTCACTCTAGGAGTTCAGCGACTTCGCAGGGGTTGTCCTCTGGCAGAGTTTAATGCAATTGATAGTACACTTGTGCTGAAAGCCTGGAGGTCGCCCATATTGTTATTATTCATTACCAATTCTAGAACTAAATTCCCTGGAAAGTGATAACTGATAACTTAATTGTAATTTCCAGGATGGGTTCTGATGTAGCCTAAGAGGATAAAAGGAGATATATGAATTGGTGTAAATGAAATATAACTTCCGTTGCTACAATAGTAGGTTTCGGTCTAACTATGTTACCTTGCCATTGAAGTCTGGGAGCTGTTGGCAGTCAGAGAAAAATAATTATAAGTTGATTTTCTTCCTGCTATTTGAGTTAAATTGTGGGAACTTCAGGATTTCTATTTTGATTGACCGTTGCCAGTTGCTAGGAGAAAATTCTTGCCGTTTACCTCTACTGCTTATCATAGTGCAAAGTCCCTTCATACCTGTGGTAAGATACCTATTGTTTTGTTATTGCAATGCATTGTGTAGAAAATAGATGTACGGTATGGTTCTTTTTACACTTGATTCATATCATTAATTACTTTTGTCTGCCTTTGCCTTTATAGCGTGTCCTGATTTTCTGCTAATCTCTTTATTGTTTCCAAGGTAAGCATTCTCTCTTGAATGGAGTGATGGAAAAAGCTTAAACATCATCTCAGTCATGGTTGGGCGGACAACTGTTCATGATCATATGACCCTACTCACTGTAATGATCTTCTATCCTAGTAAACAGTTGTTCATAACATAAGGCCTACTTTTCATTTCTTCATTTGCTTCCCTTTCATTTTTTTGTTTTTGGTTATAAAAATTGGATTGATAGCTCCACCCTAGATCTTGTACATTGTACCCTCTTTTGTTACCAGTTTTAAGTTTCATATACATCCATTCCCTCCTTTCCTTTGGTCTTTTATGTCATGAAGATACTTCAAGGAGCAGGCTTCACACCTAGGTTGACGATAAAAGCGTTTGTGGATTGCATCTACCGGACAGGAAACTCCATGGAAAAGGTATTTTTACAGATCCGATTTTTTGTTGTCTTGTGGAGTACATGGCCTGAGAAGTATGATATCTGGGGGCTTTCAACAATTTCAATGCTTCATTTTGCTTTCTGCTGCTAAATAGTTTCTAACGTTCTGATTTTCTTCACATGTGATTGACTTGTAAGGTTAAGATATAGGGGTTTCTTCTTCGTTTGTGTGTTACGGCTAGGGCCTGTGAGTCATTCTTAATAACAACTACATTCTCTATAAAATAGAATATTCTTTTACATGATTTTGTCTTTCTTCCTTTCTTCTAAGTTCATGATCTGCCTTCAAATTTGTGGTGCTGCACCTTGAGGTATATTTTTTGCGGAGTGTAAAGTTCATGTTGATGGGTTGTTTCTTTTATTAGGTCCATTTTAATAACTACACCTGACTGAATAATTGGAAACATAGGGTTAACTTTGGACAGTGGTCCCCCTATTTTGTTGTATTCCTTTATTTATTTATTTTGTTAATCAGTTTCCTAATTCAGGCGACTGGTTTATATTTCAATTTCTGCTTCCTTCAATAAATTGAATGGTGAACAGGACAACCTTATTTCAATTATTATTTAGCCTTGCATTCTTTGTTAGTTTCACGATTTTTAAATTTTCCTGATGACTTCTGATGGTATATTGCTTAGATCGATACAAACTTTTATTTATAATAGGTAAGTTATATTCTGACAAATAATTTGAGGTGTTAATATACGGTACAGAAAAGGGATAACCCGGGGATCGTATTCTGGCCAGGAAATGAATTTTCTCATCTTCTTAGGGTCTGTTGTTCTACCTTGTGCTGTTTGCTGTATCTATAACATGTTCTACCTTACTACCCTCTATAATCAATTGAGGATTTTTTTATTAGTTATTCTTGATAGGATTGTATTTTGTTGTCCATTTCATCCTATCAATGAATGATTACGGTCCTCTAGAAAAGAAAAATAAAATAAAATAAATAACATGTCATGTATGTGCTACTTGCTAATAAATACATTCATTATTTCAAATCAACCACAGGATAAAGGATGGTTGCTTTCTTTGAAGGACAGCCTCACGGCGAAGTACGCGAAGCTTCACGAGGTCAAGTTTTCAGCAGCAGCAAGACGGAGAGATTCTGATTCTAGAGACCGGGGCCGTGGGAGAATTCGTTGCTGATACAAATGACCATAGATGACCAGAAAATAATAAGCTTGATGAGGCTATCAATAGGTTGAAAATGACTTATGTATGTTGTTGGTGAGAAGGATAATGGAAGCAGCAGAAAATGAGACCTTATAATTTCACTGTAGTTTTTACTTTTTCCTGTTGTGATTCATCATCTTGTTTTTTACCTGGAGAGGTTCAAGTCCTCTAGTACTAAGTTTACTATTATTCCTCCTTGCAACAATGATTTTGAAATTCAACTTTCGATCTCAAATAAAGTAATAAATGTCTTATCTACTTAGGCTCGGATTGGATTGACATTGATGCTTGCATGGTGAAGCATAGCTTATGTTTTTTTTTTGTCCTCCACAACCACTTTGAATAGTGTGAGAATTGAAATTTATGTAATAAATAGTCAAATATATATTCTCCAATTCAAGTGGAAACCGATTCTCTAAGTTGCTTGACAGAATGAATGAAGAGGTAAATAGATCTCACTGAAATCTTCTTGCTTATTGAGGCCAAACTGTTGGCAACCCGAGCAGGTGTAGTGTCAATCAAGCACGTCTAGAGATGTCCATGGGGCGGGGCGGGGGCGGGTAATGCCTTCCCCGCCCCCGTCCCCGTCCCCCATTTCATTACCCGTCCCCGCGAAATTACCCGTTTAATTTCGCGGGGACGGGGCAGGTATTCTCCGCGGGGAATTCGCGGGTAACGGGTATTCCCCGCGGGTAATTTTACCTGCGAATAATTTTCTTTTTTAATTTATTCTTATCCATTTTTTAAAAATTTTGTTATTTGTTAAGTTGATTAGTATTATATATATTTAATTTCATAAACTTTATTTGTAAAACGTGTGTTTTTTTGGAACTTTATTGGTAAGATGTGTATTTTTTTAGATAAAAAAAAGAGTGTATAGTTAATTTTTTGATGAATAATATATATATGTATATATATATATATATAAAAGTATACGGGGCGGGTATGCTATTACCCGCCCCCGCCCCGTTTAGTTAACGGGGCAAAAAAAAATTCTCGCTCCCTACCCCATTCCCCGTGTAATCGGGGATTCTCCGTCCCATTCGGGGCGGGATCGGGCCGGGGCGGGGCAAATGGACATCTCTAAGCACGTCTCAAGAACTAGCAACAAAACAGGAGGGCGATAAATTGTTGTAGCTTAAGACATGTTTGGGAGTGATTTTGAAATGGTTAAAAGTATTTTTTTTCATATTTAAAATCCCTATGAAACATGTTTGTAATCATTAGAAATTAAATTTGGTGTAAAAATCATGTTTAAAAATATAAAATAAACATTAAATTAATTCTGAATGATTAAAGACATTTCAACCTAATTTTAACTCTTTTAAAGGTACTGTTTACTCATAAATAATGTATAAATAATATTATTATTATATTGAATTAAAATCAATTTTTTTTTCTATAGATATCATGGATTCATGTTTAATAAATTTTAGTTTTGAGTTTGTGTCTTCTAGTTCTAGGTTTTGTTCTTTAAAAAATTTCTATATTTTAGTTTTGAGTTTGTGTCTTCTAGTTCTAGGTTTTGTTCTTTAAAAAATTTCTATTAGATTTGTTAACTTCTTATTTTGTGTTGAATAGGTGTTTGAGTATCTAATAGGTTTCTAAATTTATAATTTAGTGTTTATTAGGTATTTGAACTTTTAATTGTGTCTAATAAATTTTTTTTTTTGCCTATTCAATTAGACACATAGTTCCACCAAACTTAAAAAAAAAAAAAAAAAAAAAAAAACCACATTTTTGAAGTTAGGAGTCTATTAACACAAACTCAAAAGGTTTTTTTTTTTTTTTTTTTTTACATAGGAGATAATAAATTCTTAGTCACTAAGTCTTACACTTGTTGTCAAAGCGAGCACGACTCAACTGACATATTGATGTGTTGACGATCAAAATGTCAACTGACATATGTATGTGTTGACGACCAAAATGTATGTGGTTCGAATCTCCCTACCCCCAATATACTAAGTAAACTAGATGATCAGGTTGGCATGTTGGCAACACAAATTCGAAGGTAAAACGAAAATATTAAATGTAAATTGAAATAGGTTATAATGAAATTCATTGGCTAAAATTTGATCAATTTTTTGTAAGTTGCCAGCAGAAATTTCATCCCTTTGTCATCAACGAGGACTGGTGGACGAATCTGGATGTTGCTTCTTTACAGTCTTCCATGTTTCATAAGATCGTAGTAGATTTCCAAACTGTAAGCACCCTTTTGATTTTCTGATCTGATATTCTTCTGGGTTTCGAATAATTTGAACTTTCGAGGCTCCAAAACGATGGTGCAACCAGGAATTTCATCTTTGATAGGGTTGAAGGCAGCAGCTTTGTTCTCTCTGTTTCTATTTCTTAGATTCTATGGCTTCAGATTGTTATCGTTTCAATTCTTGTACGCTTCTTTAGTATCCTTCCTGGTTTCAATTGCTTCTCTTCCATCCATCAATCTTCCCCTGCTTTTGGGGAAGAGACCAGATGGAACTTTCCCAATTTGGTCCATCGTTATTTTTGGTCCTTTTTTGTTTTTCATTCGATATCTTCCTTCAATTCGTGGATTGTACCAGAGGGATGATCCTTACTCTGAAATTTGTGAGGGTGTTTATGTTGGTGGGTGGCCTAGTTCCCCTGATAGATTGCCTCCTTGTAATCCTGCCATTGTTGATTGTACTTGTGAATTGCCGAGGTGTTTGGATGTCTCTGGGACAGGTTATTTGTGTGTTCCAACTTGGGATACACGGTCTCCTCAGCCTGAAGAAATCGAATCCACCGTTCGGTGGATTTGTAGAAAGAGAGAGCTGAAGAAGCCTGTGTTCATCCATTGTGCTTATGGTAAGCTCACTAGCTGTATTGATTTGTTGAAACACTTTGATTTTCGAGTGCATTTTATACGTCGCCCCAGATTACCCTACTGAACCTAGGAGTTAGGACAATAATAGATTCCGAGTGTGCAATAAAATCTACTTTCAAGTCTTTCTTAGCTTATAACTTAATTTAAATTATAAACTTAGTTTGCAATGCAAGAGCACAGATACATCATAAACCTTCATGCAACCATATCCAACTATGTACTGCACAACAATAATTAGAAGGAAGGAGGGGTTAATTTCCCTCTTTGTTTGTTTAGATGCAAAAACTTGGATAAATAAGTTTTAAGAGCTTGAAGTTTTCCCACTTTATGCTTCTGTGATGATTGTTATTTGATGATATTGTCTGATGCTTGTGTTTGGAAGACACTTTCATTTTTTGTTCAACCTGAATTAATTCCTTGGATCACTTCCCACTTGATTCTTAGTTTGCATTCTCTTCCATGGGTTTATTCAGAGTGTGTGCTGGAATGTTGGTAATGCATTAGGCTGGCTATTTGATGTCCTACAATCTTGGATTTCGACCTGGTATCTCGCCGCTGACCGCCCTGCTAATTGTTTATAATGCCCGCCATATAAACCATGCTGCTTTGTTTCTTGATTGTTTTTTCTTCCTCCTGTTGTTTTACTAGAGTTGATTGTATAGTTTCTTTTTTCAGAAATTTCTTGTCCTGCCAATTTCTGTAACTTAATCTGGCATTCTTAATTGCTATTGTCTTGGTGGAAGTGAAACTTATTTGGCTATGTAGAAAATTTTACCATGTTAGGCTATTTTTTCACATTATAGGTGCTTGGTTCATGGGTTAGGTTTAGGGTAGGTTTGGTATATAAGTTTATTTATTTCTAACCCTATGGAAACCTCCTCCCAAGCTACATATAACCTTTGGAAACCTCCTCCCAAGCTACATATTTACTTTCTCAAATTACAAATCCATAAACCAAATGTATCCAAGTATACCCAATTTTCTATAACTCACTACTTTACAGAATTTAAGCATGGGTTGCACAAATCCAAGTTTCCCAATTCTAAACTAACAAATCTAGACTTATTGATTCTATAACCCAAGTATCTTCTAAGTAGCACAAAGGTTGACAAGTGTATAAAGTAATATTTACACTGAAGTAACTTCAAATTTAGCATAGTACAGCTACATCCTAAATGTTTTGTTTTTCTTCTTTTTTCTTGAAGAATATTACATTGTAAATTGGATTCAAACTTGGTAGAGATATCTTAGCTATTGAACTCAAACGGGAAAACACAGTACAATGTCCCCTTTTAACTTGGGTCTATCTGAAGATGCATTCCTGTTATGTTTGCGCTTTGCACCTGCTGTATATGACCTCTTTGCAAGTTTCCACAGTTTCTATAGTCCAAAATCTGATAGGCCACTGGAGATGTGTTCCTGTTATGTTTGCACCGTTAGTAAATATTTGAAATCACTCTGTTGAACAAAGACCCCCCATGTTACATTCTGCTAGTGACCGTAGTAAGGTAACGACATCGACATCTTTCTTCCTGTTTTTCCAGGTCATGGAAGAAGTGTTGCCGTTACATGTGCGGCGTTAGTGGCTCTAGGAGAGGCAGAAGATTGGAAAAGTGCAGAGAAGATAATAAAAGAAAAACGAGCTTGCATTCGGATGAATCCTTCTCACCGCAAAGCCTTGGAAGAATGGTCGAAACATCGACTATCCGCTCCGAAGAAGAAGAGAGACAATGATGTGAGTTCTATGCTTGTTTCTGGTAGCTGAGAAGCAAAAGATGAATCTAATAGGCCATTTCAAACCAACCCTCCTTGTAATCTTGCATATCTTAATTATTGCTTGGATGACCATTTGATTGATGTAATGAATGAACTTTTGAGTAGTGGTAATATTAATAAGTAAACAAGCAAACACTGTAGGAAGAAAGAACGTATCATCTTTCTATTTTGGATCAAGTCCTTCAATTTCTGTGGCTTCCATTGCCATTATTGCTCCATGCCTGCTTTAGTTCAGCTTTGAAGAGTAGTTATAGACATGAGCAAACAAACAGCTCAAACTTTATGGAACTGTATAATATTATTCAGTAGCCGTTTCAATTTAAACTTGTGAGCTTTTTTTTAATCAATTTTATGTGGTCTTTTCAATCCCATGATTTGTTTGGAGTTGTCTGTTATTTGCACGTTTGGGGAATAACAATTATGAATGTTGCAACTTGTGAGAGAAAAAGGTGTACAAAAACATGTGAGGTTATGTATAATAGCAAAAGTGAGCATAGTTCAAGAGTAGTTGACATGATATGTATTACCTCTCTTAGAATAAGTTACTGATGTCTCTTATGGTTGGATCATATGTGAGTTGATTAATAAATATATGTTAGCTATCTGAAAGAGATTCAATCAGATTTTCGAGGCCGAAAATCAAGCTTCATTGTGGTAGAACCTGGTGAACTGGGGCTAACAAGGCAAGAGTAAGAAAGATGAATGACATAACGTTTCAAGAGCATTCCCTCAAGCAAGAAAGATGGGACTTCAATGCCCTCTAAGAGGGAATGCCCTCTAAGAGGGAATGGGTTCAATCCTTGGTGGCCACCTACCTAGGAATTAATTTCCTACGGGTTTCCTTGGCAGCCAAATGTTGTAGGGTCAGGCGGTCTGTCCTGTGAGAATAGTTGAGGTGCGCGTAAGCTGGCCTGGACACTCACGGATATCAAAAAAAAATATATTTATATATATATATATATATATATATATACACAAACATCTACCATTGTAAATCTTAAAAAAAATCTTCTTTAAGCTTCTTTTCTTCCTCGTTAACTATTAAACATGTTCTAAGTTCTACCTCTTTTTTTTTCCAATTTTTATGTGATGTTTCTACTTTTAACTTCTATCTGCACCATCCTTTTTTCACATTATAATTTTTTTTTTTCTAATAAGAGCATAGCTCAATGACATTATGTATCCTCTAGTGACCATGAGGTCCTAGGTTCAATCCCCCACCCCAATACTAGTTTTGTTTATACATTAAAGATTGAATTTGGATAATCCATGTATTAATTTAAAAAGATGAAAAAGAGAAGGATTTTTTTTAAAAAAAATTAATTAAAAAATATAGCAGTATAGTTAAGAGAGAGTAGAGATTCAAATATAAATATTGATAGGGATGTCAACCAGAGAGGGTGGGGCTTCAAATCCTATCACCATCAAGATTTTAATTCTTTATACCCCATCTCCATCCCCCAATTTTGGTGGTGTTCGGACTATTTTCTATTTTTTTTAGTTCAATAATTACGAGGTGGTGAGGAAATCATTGATTTTTAAGACGATAATTAGTGCATTATCCACTAAAATTATAGTGGGATGGATGATTTCCTACCTCATCTAGAGGTTGTTTCCACCGAAAAATAGACATCTTTATGTCTTAACTATTAAGCTAGGTTGGAAAGTAAATTATCTGATTTTTTTGTTGTTGCCTTTTTTAGGAATGAAATTCTCAATTTAACCCTAATTAAAAAAAAAACATTTTCTTCATTTCTCTCTCCTCTTCCATTTTCGCTTTTCTTCCCTCCTCTCTGTCTTCTTTCTCTTCTTCCTCTCATATTTCATCCCACCATTGCTTCAACACCGATGATACATCTTCAACACTCTCGTCGTCATTCATCTATAATCAATTATGATCATTTTTGTGTGAAAGGGTCGAACAAGCTACATTCCAGCATTTAGAAGTTGCACGAAATCAAAAAAAAAAAAAATCATCGAATTTTGTCAACTAAACTCAAAGTTATGACCTCTTAAAATTTAAATTTAAATTATTTCGACTTTTCATGCTTAGAAGTTAAGATCCTTTAACTTTTTGCTCAATTTATAAGCATGATTGTAAAAACACGAATAAAAAGGAGCGATCCTTTAGCTCAATCAAAATTGTATCGAAAGAGATGTGAACAAAATACGATTGCACAGAGCACATGCAATCACATTTCATGTTTGTATAGTTTTAGGCATTGGGTGAATTTTTAAAGTCAATGATACAAACGAAATTTCACACCTCAAAATGATAGAAAAAAAAGGTTAAATTATCAAAATACCCCTAAACTATGGGTTATGTTTCAAAATTACTCCTAAACTATGAAAAACGTTTAAAAAATACCCTTAAAATATTAAAAAAGTTTCAAAAATACTCATGAACTATGAAAAACGTTTAAAAAATGACCTTATAGTTTTTTTTGCAACAGTGTGATTGAACCCATGACCTTGTGGTCACTGGCACAACCCTATGCCAATTGAGCTATGCTCGGTTTGGCATGACCTTATAGTTAACAACACACAAAATTCTAACGTGTACGATTAAATCTTAACTTGTATCTGTGTGACGTGAAAAAAATGAAAAGTTAGATGTTTGAGATGTTAAAAAATCATAAAAATCTTATTTTATCGATCACAAAACTAGTGCAAAATCGATAGAAAATAGATTAGAAATCTACGTTTTCAAATTTTGTAAAAATTAAAATAGAAGCGGCGTAGAGAATCGATACCCAAGTCCACCAACTCGAGCGATCTCATTTGGAGTCTGTTGTTAAGAAAGGAAAAGACAACGAACAAACACACACAGCGGCGTTAGGGCTTTACTTTCCATTTCTTCCTCGCACCCAACCCATCCTCCATTTCCAGATCGCCTCTCCTCTCCTCCTAGTAAGATCTTTCTCAATCTCAATCTTTTCTGTGTAATCTGTCCTTTTCACTGTTTGTTTTGTTGATCTTTCGATGCTTTTTACGATTTATGATGTGTTTCTTTCCGTCCAAGAGTGGATCAAACTTTTCGCGATTACAGATTGTTCATTTCTGATGATTCTTGATCTTTTTTTCGTTTTTTTTTACATTCAAAGCTCCACCGAGAAACGCTTCAAATTAGAGAATTCTTCGGAGGAACCTGGTTTTTCTGCATGTTCGATAATATGTTGAGTTCTTCTTTCAATTCCAAGTAAAGGGCTATTAATGATTTTATTGAAGAAGTTCTGTTTGGGAAAAATTTATGATCTCATCATTTTTTGCTTTCTTAGTCAGAATCATGCATGAAAAGAGTTCTTTTCATTCGCTTAATAAAAAGTCTGTCATTTTTTCATAAACTTTGAGCTATTAATGATTTTTTAGAAGAAGCTGGTTTTCTTACTGTGGTGTGGAATGAACGAAGTGGGTTTTAAAAAAAAATAGATTTTCATTCAAGAATGAAATGTTATTGAAACTTTCCATGTCCAGTTCATCATCTGGAACTATTTCACATCCTCGATTGATTTTTTATTAAACCCACATCCAATTTTCTTACATTTGCTGAAGCTTGTGTGGATGTGCGTAGCTGATGGAATCTTTGACTTCTTGATGCTGTGACATGAAATACTAGAATGATGTTGTAGTTAAGATCTTATATGATTCATTTCTGCTGGTTTGTCTTGTCACTTTCATAATATTTTGTAATAATATGTAAAAACATGTATAGTTTCCAGTGAAAGTAGTTAAGGTTTCTGTGTAATTAATTACCTTTAATCTTCTGTTGTGTGTAATAGATGGTTGCAATTTTCTCTGTTTAAATTCCGTACTTTTATTTTCTTGGCTTCAGCTATCACTATTCGACTCTGAACATGTCGACCCTGAACTTGTCAACCATCAAACTCCCAACATCCTGCCTGATCAAAAGTGCTACACCAAGTAGATCCTATGCCCTAGTGCAGAGGCCATCTTCATTGGGTTCCGTCAGGAATGTATCCCGGACATTTGGTCTGAAGTCTTCTTCATTCAAAGTGTCAGCAATGGCTTCTTACAAAGTGAAATTAATTGGACCAAACGGTGAAGAGAATGAGTTTGACGCCCCTGATGATGCTTACATTCTCGACTCAGCGGAGGATGCTGGAGTGGATCTACCTTACTCTTGCAGGGCTGGGGCTTGCTCTACTTGTGCTGGCCAAGTAGTTTCGGGGACAGTGGACCAATCAGACGGATCGTTCTTGGACGACAAGCAGATGGAGACGGGGTATGTCCTAACCTGCGTCGCATATCCACAAGCCGACTGCGTCATCCACACTCACAAGGAAGGTGATTTGTACTGATTTCTTTGCTTGTGTGAATTTTATGGGTTGAGTCTGATTGAACTTCAATCCTGCTAGACTGTTTATGACTTAGTTTTTGAGGTTGAATGTCTATTGTGCTCGTACTGCTGCGAATTTTAAGTTGCTGGTTTAGCCAAATGTGAAGTTTTGAACATTATTCATGAATAATGGATATTTGCAAGCAATAGAATGTGTGGAAGTTCGAAGTTCTAAACCCACTTCTGATAAATTTTGTTAAAGTTTTGCTTTAGAAAAAGAAAAGTGCAGGAAATAGGTAAAATTATACGTAGTGTAGTGGGCTGGACTTTTTATTTAATCAAGGGGCAACTGGACGATGCCCTAAAACCATGAAGTAAAATTTGATTCTAGTTTTGGCCCTTCTTGAAAAAGCTTTTTTCTGAGGGGGGCCTTCCTTCAAAATGGTGCCAATTTTTTGGTCATTTATACCTATTTTCCTTTAATGAAATGCTCTTTTACTTCACAATGAAAATTTTCTTCTACTTAATAAATTGAAGGTTATCAGTTGAATTATTTCAAAGGTTTTTTAAAACACTTCTTTATTAACTTACAATAACCTTGCAATTTTTGAAGACTTGTTAGTTATTCCTATATCATAATTAATTAACCTTTGCCCATTGGTAATCAGAGAAATAACATGTATATTATATTGTGAGTGGCCATTTTTGGCTTCGATCTCATTTTTGGATTGAATATATTATGTTTATGTTTATGGGCTTAGATACCATATTAAATATAATGTAGTTTTATCTTAAAATCAATTGGTAATGAGAAAATATTAGACATCATGAAATTCTATTTCAAAATTTCAAAATCAATTATGAGAGTTGCCAAAGAGTTCATTCTCAAAACCTAGAAACAATTTATTGAAGGTTTTTCTGAATTTTCAATTAAATTTTCATAACTCTGTCCAATAAAAAATGATTTGAACTTTTTTTTACTCGTTAAAAAAGGAAATTCTCTCGATCAAGTTGGTCTAAGCTTTGATTTTAACTTGTTCAAAATATTTATACAGTTACAACTAAAATTAAAGGAACTGTCTATTTGATAGGTTATAAATGAAGTAACAAGTTGAATTCAACGAGATGAAGATGAATTTTAAAAATGCAATCCAAATCAAAGCTTACATCAACCTAAATTATGGAGGTTAGCTTTCCTGTTATTAATCCCAATGAATCTGCCCTGCTCTTAAACATTGAGGTTAATGTCTGTTAATTCTATATTAGTTGATTCCATTACATGTTAACTAAAACCAATTTCTCCAAGACAGACCATTATGATTACGACTAGAAAAAAAACGACCAAAACAGAGATAATTGATAAAAACAAGTGAGACTAGACAAAAATATGTGAACTAATTCGAGCAGATCATGGATTTAAAGACAGAATAACATTAACTAATAAAAAACGCACCACGTTTAGAGATCAATAATCCAGCCATTAGAAACAAACTAAAAGCTAATCTCATCACTGAACAAAAATTCAGAATAGCAAAATTGAAAAGGCCAACTACATTGTCACACAAGAAAAATGAATTATCTTCAAGTGTTGGTTGCTCGGGTGTAGATCTGCTGACTGGAATGGGACGAGATCATTCTGATGGAACCTCGTGCCATCAAATCCTTAATTGCTCTTCGTGCTAGCGATCCATTGACCTGAATATGGCAAATAACGGAATGGAACCTTAGCAAATTGTCAAGCTAATTGAATTGCTAAAAAAAGATGAACCAGGAGCAGGGAATCAAAAAGCTCAACCAGATGCTGGTCTAAAAGCTGAACCGGAAAGGACTACGTTCTTTCCAATATATGAATTTCATGTTCATTCGTAGTAGACTTAAATTTTGGGTTGGGTTGAGTTGAATAACCATTACATTTTGACTTATGTTGATGGGTTGGGATAAGTCTAATGTTCTTTCCAATATAGTCTGGTCTGTTAACAAACAAATTGCAGTATAGGTGCACTATGCATATCTATAGATGGATAAAAAGCAGAAATAACATACCCTCATCCTATCAGAAAGGATTGAAGGAGTGATGAGCTTGAACTTGGGAGCTTCAGTAAGGAGCTTATCATAAGTTCCCTGATCAAACAAAACCATGTTGTTCACCTTCTCCTTTTGTTTACCCTTGCTCCATTTCTGCAAACAAATTGAAAACAAACATGTGAAACAACAAAACTATCCCAGTACTAAGCCATATAAAAATTTCATCAGTGATCCTCCCATTAAACAAACACATCCACAATTGTCATTTTTTATGAGACACAAACAACCATAAACAATCATCAAATATCTCATCGCATTTTTCAGGGCTTCGAGTCTTATCCTTTCTGAATAATATTCACGGTCCCTTCTTCCTACTTGAATACAAATCACATTCTGATTGGCCATAACCTACAATTAGACTAGTATTGTGTACTCAATTACTAAAACCAAAATTACAACAAATGGAATTAGAAATTTCACAGTGTCGACATACAATACACCAGTATTAAGTTAACAACTTCAAAAAATCACGGGCTACAACATCCAAGCAATGGTAAAAAGTTGGATTATTTATTAGTCTGAGAAGGTGGGCTTCTTCAGCCCCATCTTTTAGTCGAGAAGGAAGACGACTGTCACAATCCACTCTGTTTCTGTTAAAAAAAACTAAAGCCAGAGCTTCTAGATTCCATTTTAAACCTCAAAAGACCCAAAAAAAAAACTTCCAAAATCATGTATATCAATTGTTATGCTTTGAATCAAGTTTGTTGCTAATCCCACTCACTGAATTACCTCAAACACAAACACAGATAAAAGACGATAGTGTAGGTCTTTTAGGGCCAGAAAGATGAGTCAGAGGCTCTTTCCTTGTTGGGTATTCCAACAATGTCAATTCTAAATTCAGTGGATATTTGAACGATTAAATCATATTCAATAATATTCTTGAATTATCACAGGAACAGGTCTATGCAAGCAATGGTATACTAATCATGAATCCGAAAACCTTAAAGGAGATTAATAAACCGCTAGCCCAACAGTATTCAACCCAACGCGAATAGAAACAAAAAAAAAAGAACAAAAGAAGGTCGCCATAGACAGTATTTAACTCTTAAGAATCCATACCTTTTTCTTCTGCTTTCCTCCGCCAGATTTAGCGGGCTTGGAGGACGGTGGAGGAGCCTTCTCCTTCTTCGGCGCCTACGATTCATCAAACGAAAACAAACAAAAACAAGAACAGACACGATAGTATGTTGAATCAGTACATCGGAATTTCATATATACCAAAGCAAAATCGTAAGGAATATCGTAAGGAATAATCAAAGATGAATCGACTGGAAAAGCACATAGTAACTCACCATGAGATCTGATTTCCAAGCTTTGAGAGGAGGAGTTGCAGAGGTGGCTGGAACGAAGAAGCAGAAATTAGGGTTTGAGAGGGAAAGGATATATAGAGCTTTAAATACGGATTCATTTTGGGCCTATACCTGAAACTAATGGCCCCGTTTTTTTGTATTGGGCCTGCAGATGGATTCATATTCCTTGTTGGGCCGTGGGCTTTTGATAAGGCTAAGATTAGGTTCTTTTCTTTTATTTATTATTATTTTTTAATAAAAATATTTTATCTATATATATTTTCTTTTATTTATTATTATTTTTTAATAAAAATATTTTATCTATATATATTAGTTTATAGACTTAGTTTGGAATTGAGGTAGTTTTTAAAATAACTAGGAAAGAAGCACGTTAAAAATCATAGTTTTAATTTAAAGTTGAATTAAAAATTTAGTCTTTGAACTTTCAAGTTTGTTTTTATTTGGTCCCTAAACTTTATACATTATAAATTGAGTTTTATAAATTTAGTCTCGATGCAATTCTGAATCGGGCACCAAGATTCACTTTTTTTTTTTTAATTTGAAGTTTAAAAAAAAATGACTTTACCGACGAAGGTTTATGAAATTCACTCCATGTTAAATGCTGTAAAATACGAATTTCTTTTAATTCATATCAAAGAATCTTGAGAGATGACAAATTATAGAATAACGGTACAAATTCAAAAATTAGAATCTTTGATATCTAAAGTGTAGATTTAGGATCTTTGATATCTAAAACCTAGATTTCAAACCATTCTAAGAGATGACAAAATGTAGAATAACCGGTATAAACTAAAAAATTAGAATCTTTTATATCTAAGTGTAGATTTTTTTATCTTTGATATCTAAAGGATAGATAATTTAGACCGAGTAAAAAAATATTATCTAGCAAAGTTAAAATGTTAATTCGATTTTAAAAAAAAATAATAATGGTTGCAATCCTGACCAAGATTGTAACCAGGATCTAAAAGTTTTTTTTTTTAATGGATAAAAAAATAAAAGAAAAACTGAATTCTGGTGCCCTGACAAGTCAGAATTGCACCGACTCTAAAAATGATAGTGGCAAAAAGAAGCGTTAACCTTTCTAGTTTATTTGCCAAAAAAGTTATTCTTGACTGTCATGATTATGAAGAATATGTAACAAAACGAAGATAACGAAAGTGTGGAAACATGAGAGAAATGACACAAAGGAAAGAATTGTTTCAATTGAATTCGATGATTTGAATTGAAAACATTACAAGCTTTTATAGCTAATTAAATAGTAAATTAATACTCATTATTTTTCCCACTCACCTTAATTTTCTCCCATGATCCCACTAAGACATAATCCTAAAAAACCTTAGACACTACCTAAAGAGGTGGCACTAGCCTAAATAGGTGGCATCACCTTAATTTCAAAGATTTAAAACTAAATAAATTTGCACTAATTTTTAACACTCCCCCTTAGTGCAAATATACATCCACAACACCAGTACACTCCTGAATTCTTCAAACTTGGATTTACCAAGCGTCTTGATTGGTAAATATATCAGCAACTTCAAGGATGGTTCCATAGGAGTAGTAATTGACTTTGACTCCTTCATGTCAAACCGAGTTAACAAAGTATTTGCATACGAGACAAAGTATCCACCTGACTTTTCAACCTTCAAGCCAAGAAAACGTCTCGCTTCACCCAAACTCTTCATTTTAAAACCAATAGACAAACCATCTCGAAAAATAAAATTTTCTCTTCTATTTGGATCCATGCATCTCCATCTTTTTCTGTGAGTACCATATCCAACAAATATACAACGCCTAACCTTTGGAACATGAACATAACAAACTGACCCAAAAACTCGAACATAACTCACATTGGGTTTACGAATTATGACGTGACAAGCTGACTGAATAGTTGTTGCCCAAAGCTCCTTTGGAAGATTTTTTGCATGCAGCCAAGACAAGCACATAGATGTAAGGCGTTGAATGATATGCTCTTTGCAATATGTCTGAAATTGATCAGACATATATTCTCCCCCATTATCTGTGCGAAAACACTTTATCGGCAGCATAAATTCTTTCTCCACTAACTCCTTGAACTGGATAAACTTGGAGAAAGCCTCACTTTTAGCCTCCAAAAAATACACCCAAGTGAACCGAGTAAAATCGTCCACTATAACCATAACATAATGACAACTAGAATAATTGGGTATTTCTGTCGGCCCCATCAAATCTGAATGAACTAACTGCAATGCAATCGTAGCTCTATTATTTGAATTTGGGAAAGAAAGAAGATGTGATTTCCCAAATTGAAAATCAGGACAAACCACATCACGACAAATTTCTTTAAAGATGGGAATACCATCAATAAGTTTATTCATAGAAATTCTTTGCAACAATTGATAACCAATATGGCCCAACCGAGCATGCCAAAGTGTTGCACTATCATTCTGACATGTCTTTTCAACATATGCATCAGTTGCAGACAAAACATTGAGGGAGTCTTTCCTCTTTCCCGTAAACAAAACATCAACATCAAATTGTTTAATATTAGAAACAATTTCCACATCATCTGGACCAAAGAGAACATACCTCCCAGAGTTGGCAATCTGAGAGACCGAGACCAGATTCTTCTTTAAACCTGGAACATGATAAACATCTTCAAGAGAAATATCACCAACATTTGATGCACCATCTTTAACGTTAACTTGTCCCTCTTGAACAACAGGATGTATGGAATTATCAGCCGTCGCAATGACTCTTCTTCCTTGATGGATACGTACATCAGAGAGAAGAGAAACATTTCCAGTTGAATGATGAGAACAACCAGAATCAACAATCCAATCCTCATTATAATCTATAAAAGCATTAGCATGCAAATTATTGGGTTGATCAATAACTTCAATTGATAAGCATTGTTCCCAAGTAACTTGTTCAGGTTTGTTACTTTCCTGTACAACATTTGCTTCTGCTTCTTTGAGAATCACCCGACAATTTTGTCTAATATGGCCGAATTTTCCACAACGTTGACACACCACCTTTACCCGACAATCACGTTTGATGTGTCCCGGCTTGCCGCACCTAAAACATCCTTTTAAATTTCCCTTGGACTGCCCTTCAACCTTGGAATCCTTGCTGTCATTTGAATAAAACCTTGGAGAAGAATTAACTCTTCCCTTTTCTTTTGCATAAAGAACAGCTTCCACCTCAGAGTGAGTTTGCTTGTAGTTGCTAAACATTTGTTTCATCAATGCTTCCTGATTTGAAAGCAAATTTTCCAACTCAATGATAGAAGGTTGATTTACCCAACCTTGATGAAATAAATGGCATAAACTCCTTTCGCAGTCCACGGATAAGATAGCGAAGCACACGAGCATCACTAATCGGATCATCTTTGTCTAATTCTGAAATTTCAGAACATAAAGTTTTAATTTTCAGAAAATATTCTGAAACAGGCAAATTACCTTGAGTCCTTCCAGCAAGTTCGTTCTCCAAATATTGCAACCTCGTCGTGTTCTTTTGAGTGAACAACCTTTCAACTGTGTCCCACACTTTCTTTGGACAACTTACATCACGAACATGCTCAATGTACTCTTTGCCAATGGAAGTCCGCAAAGCAAATAAAGCTTTGCCACACTTGACCTTCCACTTTCTTCGTGCCTCAGCATTCTCCAGAGTATCTTCTGGAATTTCTGCATCATCACCCGAAACAAGATCCCAAAGATCTTGCCCTTGTAGAAAAGCTTCCATACATAGCTTCCAATAGCTATAATTATCACCGGCAAGCTTATCTACACAAACATTGTTTCCACCGTTCATCTTCAACGAGTATTTAAACTCAAACACAAAACAAAGAACCTTGAAGCTCTGATACCATGTAACAAAACGAAGATAACGAAAGTGTGGAAATAGGAGAGAAATGGCACAAAGGAAATAATTGCTTCAATTGAATTCGATGATTTGAATTGAAAACATTACAAGCTTTTATAGCTAATTAAATAGTAAATTAATACGCCAAAGCGAGCATAGCTCAGCTGGCATATGTATGATTTGATGACCAAGAGGTCTGTGGTTCAAATCCCCCTACTCCCAATGTACTCAAAAAAAAATAGTAAATTAATACTCATTACTTTTCTCACTCACCTTAATTTTCTCTCATGATCCCACTAAGACATAATCCTAAAAAACCTTAGACACTACCTAAAGAGGTGGCACTAGCCTAAATAGGTGGCATCACCTTAATTTCAAAGATTTAAAACTAAATAAATTTGCACTAATTCTTAACAGAATATGTATTCTAAAATCACAAAAATTTAAAAATAAATAAACATCAATCACACCGACTTTAGCAATTGTGATTATCTCACTTCATTATAATTGCATTTTTGTCTTTTCATATTTATCTATCAAATACCAACAAACAAAATTTATTTTTAATTCATTTTCCTAACATTTTTTCTCATAAAATTAGAAGCAGAATTGGCATTAGAACTAGGGTTGTTTTTTAATAATATTGCATTTTTTAAAATTTATTATCTGAGTAGAAAGATATCAATTTTTTAATAAAAGAAATATATACCGATGAAGATCGTCTTTTGAAAAGACGACCTCCATCCATGTGGAGCGAGGTTGTCTTTTGAAAAGACGACCTCCATCCATGTGGAGCAAGGTCGTCTTTTCAAAAGACGATCTTTGCTTGCGTGTGGAGGTCGTCTTTTGAAAAGACGACCTCCAATTAAAGATGCAATATTTTTATAAATAGTTTCAAACTTACAATATTTTTATAATAAATTTTAAAAAATGCAATATTATTAAAAAAAACAGCCTTAGAACAAGTAATGACTTTAAATAAATATATACACATTGAAAAAAATGGATGAGGTTTTTGTGTTATACTTATACTATTTTTTTTTTTTTTGTTTAATAAGTACAATGAAAAAGAAAAAATAGCAACCAAACATTAAGGGGTGTTTGGGGCATTATTATAGTTGGTGGGTTATCATAGTTGATGGGTTATAATAGTCTGTGTTTGGGGTGCATAGTTGTATAGTCTGAATTTAGTAAGTTTGTGTTTGGGGTGCAGAATTGTTTAATATGAGTTGAGGAAGTTTGTGTTTGGGATACAATTTTCGAATTTGAAAGATGTGTTTATGGTAGTTTATTTTTTTTTTACAACTTTTTGTTGTATTGTATAGTTAAATGTATATTACATATTAATTTTTTAAAATTTAAAAGAATAAATATTATTTAGGAAATCACAAATAATTTCCTACAAGAGGCTTCGACTTTGTCCCTACAAAATTTTGGGATGAAATCGAAGACAAGGTGAGGAAGAGAAAGAGAGATAAGAAAAATCTATAAATTGGGTGAAAAAAAGAAAAAAAAAAAAAAACAAACAAAGAGAGGAAATGGGTGGAAAAAAAAATCCGCAGATTGGGTGTAAAAAAAAAATAAAAAAAAATATATCGAGTGCTAGTGGTACTGTAGGAACTAGGGGTTATAATTACCCCAAACACCCACTTCCTAAACTTTGGCCCCAAACGTGGGGTGAGTTATTTAAGCCCACCCCACCCCTCCCATGTTGGGGGCCCAAACAACCCCTAAGAGTGATCAATAAAAATGGAAAAGGATGATAAGTTAGATAGGGCCGACTTGGTTGTCCAGTGAGGAGCTTCTTCCATCCAAATTTCTGAGGTATGTGTTCTTCGAGTAGGACCAGCTAGGTCGTGAGTCACATAGTTACAACATCTAGGTACGAAGCAAAAATCTCTGATAAGTCTCCTACTTTCCTTTATGCATAAACTGTCGACAAATAGTTGTATTTCATTTTCATATCGATCTAGACCAATTAGTAGTTTTCATAGGATTTGAGAATAAACTTCGGCCCATAGAGGGGTGAGTCCCACAACAATAGCGAGATCCACACCCTTTGTTAATCCTTTTGTTAATGCGAGGGTTTCAGCAAGATCAACTGATATCCTTCGCGCCTGGAACTTTTCTGTCGAGAGCATAATGTTGCTCGTCGAGTCACGGATAATGGCGCCCGTCCCCATTGCATCATCCAACAGAGCAACATATGTGTTTAATTTAGTGTCTGTCGTGTTATACCTTTATTATCATTTAAGAAGAAATGAAGTTTCATGGGTAATTGCTCAAAATAACACAAATTGTCTTGATCTTTTATCGATAACACTCTTTTAACAAATTTGAATTTGTGTGCTATCTCGGTGGCGATAAGCGAGACCAGAAGAAAGGAAAATTGTTTCTATGACATTTTTTACTAAAATAAAAAATTCAAAATTCAACCACCAACATTAAGGGTGTGTTTGGTTTAGATTCCTAAGTGTTTAATTTTTGAAAAAAAGTCATATGAGAATAAATTTAGGTGTTTGACAACGACTGTTTTTTTAATAATATTGCATTTTTTAAAACTTATTATAAAAATATTGTAAGTTTGAAACTATTTATAAAATTTCCACACGCAATCAAAGATGGTCTTTTCAAAAGACGACCTTGCTCCACATGGATGAAAGACGACCTTCATCTTCTTTTATTAAAAAATTGATATCTTTCTACTCAGATATTCAACATTTTCAAAAAAGGTATGGTTGGAAAGCTAACAGCGAAAGCTCAATTTGATAGGTGGTTTCACTATTTTTGGAGTTGTGTATAAAAAAATAGAGACCATCGAAGTTGGACTATAGTTTTTCAAATTTTAGAACTAAAGATTGTTTTGAGGAGTGCATTAAAAAATTGACATCTTTTTACCCAGATATTAAAAAATTTCGAAAAAAATACGGTTAAAAAACTACCACAGAGAGCTTCAATTTGATATCTAGTTTCACTATTTGTAGAGTTGTGTATTAAAAGATACAGATCGTCGAAGTTTAGCTACAGTTTTGATGTTTTCAGTCGTATCTTCAGTTCTAGGTTTAGTGAACTTTTCATAACTTTGACGATATATATCTTTTGATACACAACTCCAAAAAATAGTGAAACTAGGTATCAAATTGAAGCTCTATGTTAACTTTTCAACAATACCCTTTTCGAAGTTTTTGAATATCTGGGTAAAAAAATATCAATTTTTTAATACACTCTTCAAAATAATCTTCAGTTCTAAAATTTGCAGAACTATAGTCCAACTTCGATGGTCTCTATCTTTTGATACAGAACTCCAAAAATAGTGAAACCACCTATCAAATTGAAGCTCTCGCTGTTAGCTTTCCAACCATACCTTTTTTGAAAATTTTGAATATCTGAGTAGAAAAATATCAATTTTTTAACAAAATAAGTATATACTGATGGAGATCGTCTTTTGAAAAAACGACCTCCATCCATGTGGAGCAAGGTCGTCTTTTAAAAACACGATCTTTGCTTCCATGGAGGTCGTCTTTTGACGACCTCCAATTAAAAGTGCAATATTTTTATAAATAGTTTCAAACTTTTAATATTTTTATAATAAGTTTTAAAAAATGCAATATTATTAAAAAACAGCCATTTGACAACCACCAAAAATGAATTTTCGGAGAATGAGTTTTTGGTTTAATTCATTTGGGATGAAACACTTAATATTAATTTTTGAAAAAAATATTTTTGGGTGTTTAATTGAAAAACCTGCTCAATTCTCATATGGTATTAAAATTACCAAAATACCCTCGCTCTTTTAAATTTTCTCTGCGAACCAACCTCCTTCGACCACCGTCGCCCCTCACCGACCATTTTCGATCGCCGCCGGCCACCCGACCCCGACCCCGTTAGTTTAGGAAGGGACCAATCTTGAGGAAGGAGGATCCAAGAACCCGTCGGATTCGTCGGAGATTTCGGTTTTCAGATAGATTTTTTTATGCATTTGCTTTAAAGAAATTTTCAGATTCTAGGTAGATTTTTTTTATGCATTTGGTTTGAAGAAATTACAATTTTCATTCCACCGAAATCATTTCGTTTTTTTGTTCAAAGAAATCTACAATTTCCATCGGGTAAATAAAGGACGGGTTGTTAAACAAAAATTGTAAAAAATTATTAAGTTTTGTTTCTTTTTTCACCGCTCAATATGGACGGGGACTTAAACATGGTGCCTCCTGAACAACCTGATGATGTGGTTGAAGATCTTGAAGAACCTCTTATGCTGGTTGAGAATATGGGTGTTTCACCCCATATTCCCTATTAAAATAATAAGAAATATCATAAAATCTTCTCGCCGACAGCCGATGCCACCACACTCCGACCACCGCCGCCACTCGACCCTGGTCGTCGTCGCCCAACCCCGACCACCCGACCCCGACTACTGCCGCCCCAACCCCAACCACCGTCGTCCCGGCTGCCCGACCCCGCCGCCCGACCCCAACTCCAAACCCCCCGACCTCGACCCGGACCATCAACGATAGTAAACGGACATAATTTTTAAATACAAATTTAAACTTTTTTTTTTCTTGAAAAATATTTAAATCAATGCGAAAGGGAGAGATTGAACTCCGGCCTCTTAATCAAAGGCATAATATTATGTCAATTGAGCTAAGTTAAATTTGTTACTCCAATTAACAAATATAAATATAAATATAAATTTACTAATTCATATAGTTTATTAATAATTGTCTTTTATAGTAATTTAACATAAAACCAAACTAGATAAAAACACTTGAGAAAATGTAACAAAAACATGAATGTTTTAATTATAAACATTTCTAACCAAAAAAAAATGTTTTAAAAAAAATGCATTCTTTGAATTTTTTTTTTTTTTTAAGTAGTCAATCCAAATATACCCTAAGAATTCTTTAGCTCCAATTAAAAATCCAATGTTAGATATTTTCAATTCTTTAGCTCCAATTAAAAATCCAATGTTAGATATTTTCAATTACTTATCATCCTAAAATTTTTAGATTGTTACTTAGCACAAATAAAAACATAATAAGAAATTGCCAATTGTAAAGACATTGTTACAAAATTCCAAAATCCCAAACCAACTAAACTTTTCTATAAACAAATTTCATTAATATTGGTATCTTTAGAGTCCAAGTCTTTAATTATCGATTGCTAACTTCATCGTCAAAGTCACAATAAAATGACACATTCATATCAAATTAAACATTTTGACACAGATTCTTGTTCTCACATATGAACAAAATACATTATGATACTACTATAGTAACTAATTATCTAAACAAAACAACAATTGTCCAATTATGAGTCTCAAATTCTACAATTAATCACAAGCATTTCTTCTTCTTCTTTTCCTTTTTCATTTTTGTGGCACACACTGCAATCAGGGCCAATCACTGAGCTAAAAAATATGCAATAAATGACTATACTTCTCACCTATTTGACACACACAAAGGATGTTACCAATCCAATCTAGAAGGGGAACAAAAAAAAAAAAAAAATCTATATACATATTTGATCTTACTCAACATTCATCAGGAGCATCGAGCCTAAGCTCGTTCGGATTTTATCGCTGTTGCTCGTAATCAAATCCAAATATTGCATAGCTTCCAGAGGGAGAAGACCTTCAAGAAAGAAATTTAGTAAATGTGAATGTGTTTGTTTCATCACATCCAAGAGTTGCTCTAATGTTTTCTCCTGCTGCTCTTTGTTCAACTCTACAGCTTCAAGCCAAGGTAGAAGATTTTTCTCTTCATCCATGAAGTGATGTTTACAATGTTCCTGCCCCAAAAAATAAAGGAAAAAGAAATCAGCTTGTAACCACTTCCATAATTGCCATTGATGAGCAGACAATCTTGGAGTGCAATAAAGAAAATAACTGTGAAGTGTGAAGTACATATAAATGATTTTTGTGATCATAGTCAAGCAAACTACTGTGGATCAAAACTTGGCACTTTAATTTTGATTTAGAAGTAAAGTGAATTCCACATGATATTTTACTACAGAATGATTATATGGATCTACAAGTCTACATGTGAAGTGTGATGCAATAATGAGTCACAAAAGTAGTTTTTTTTTTTTTTTTTCGACAACATGTTGGGGTGGGGGATTGAACTTAGGACCTCATGGTCACTAGGCGATACATCATGCCGTTGAGCTATGCTCTTGTTGGCCACAAAAGTAGTTGAATAGATTAAACAATGAAGTAGGAGTGGTTTGACTATTGAAGTCTACTAAACCATCACCATGTTCAAATTATTAAATTATTAAGTTTAGTAAATTTAATACATTCACATTCTCCACAATGTCATACAGTAATGTAGCTCAATCAGCCTGAATTTAATAACCTCAGCAAAGAGTTATGCTAGCAGTTAGTCTCATGGTGTGGTCAAGGTGTCATGTGGCACAGAGCTTCCCTTGATGCTCTGCAGTTCACATGGTTTAGATGGTTATAATTATTTTCTATTTTGACCTTATCTGCTTGAATAAAGTCATGATGAGTGTTCTTTGTTTCTTAGTAGTGTCGATCCAAATGTCGGCGGAGTAAATAAATGTTTTTGACAAAGTTATAAGTAGGAGTGGAGAGATTTGAATTTTAGACAACAACTCTAAGCATCTGTTTGGAATGATCTTCTAAATGTGCTTAAGAACACTTTTTACAGGACTTAGAAAGTCATTTCAAACAGACACTAAATCGACTAGAATTTATCAGTTAACTCATAAAAAATAAGAACGAATCACCCAATTCTTTTCTTTTGGGTGGTTCGTTCAAAGCTTTCTTATATCATTATTTGAGAAGAAATTAACGATACTTCCTTTATCTTTTGAGTTGTTCTACTTCTACTATATCAGTTGTTCAAGACCTTTGGTAATGGTATCTTTCTAGGCGCGATGAAAAAAATGGGATCATTCTTATGGAGGGTTGATAATTTATCACTCATCCATTGTCATTCTTTCATCTGATTTTGCTCTTTGGTCTATACATTTTCCCTGGAATCTTAAGCATAAGGTCTAATGAACTGATTTGTATCAGGACTTTAATCCCCGTGGAGTTTGAACAGGTTAGGATTATAGAAGGCTTGAGTGGAGTTACCTGCAATAGCTTGAGCCGTTTGGAAATGTAAGAGAGGCCTTCTTGACAATCTGAACTTCCCAAGTCTAAAACGACAGTCGACTTAATGTCTTCTTTGATGCCATTCATGATGGGTAGATCCCTTGCATGCTCCTCGTTTGAAGCTTTACACAATCCTGCATTATTTTATTGCATCCAGCAACTAGTACCTTCATCTTTACTCACAAATGTAATATCAAAGAATTAAAATTTTAACTCTTTCAATCGATTTGGAGGACTCTGTTTGAATAAATCTCAAATTCCCACCACAAAAAAACTATCATAAGTATATTTGTTTAGAATAGACCAAATTTCTTCTCAAAAAAAAAAAAAGGACCAAATTTGCCAATTCATCTTTGACTTTATTAAAGGTCATATATTTGAATTCCATGTGATGTAGTATTAAAAAAGGAAGGAAAAAAAAACCTTCTTCTCCACCCCAATTTCAACCTCAATAGTCACCCAGAGTAAAAATAAATAAATAAATGTGAAATTCTTCTAAAACCATAACAAGACCATCATTAAGAAATGTACTAATTAGTGACCCCAAAAGATAAGAAGTTTGAATACAACAAAATACAAAAAAAAAAAAAAAAAATAATAATATTTTAATACTTTAATTTTGTATTAAAAAATAATTTAGTATTTGCCATTAATCTTTTTTATAAACCATAAAGAAATAAATCAAAATTCTGGTTAAATAATTAATAGAAAATCAACAACAGTTATTTAAATACATCTTTTTATATAGTTTATGGCCTAAAACACTACATTTAAAAGTCAAAATGAGCATAGCTCAACCGATATAATCTAAGAACTATATTACGAGGTCCAAAGTTAAATCATGATAAAAAACAAAAAAACAAAAAAACATTAAAAAAAGGTTTAAAGACTCGTTTCAAAAAAAAAAAAAAATTAAAGAATAAAATAATACATTTGAAAATTTGATCCTATTAAATAAATATTTAAGTTAATGGATTGCTCAAGAAAAAAAAATTAAGTTAATGGAATAAAAAAAAAATTAAACAGAAAATTAATGAAAACATATTTCTAACTATCATTTATGGGTTGTCTTCTAGTTTTTTTTTTTTTCTTTTGCTGAGTACAGGTTGTCTTCTAGTTGCTTTCCCTAGTTTTTCTCTCATGTGGGTTTGTTTTTTTAAATAACAGAAACAGTTTATCCTTTAAAAATGTGAATAGTTGCACAATTCCATATAATTATGTAAAAGATGCCAAACAACCTCTTTATTTCCCCCAAATTGAAAAAGATAGAACAACCAAGAAAGTTATTGAAGTTCATCACTAGTTCTTACTAATCATCTCAATTTTCTGGGCCAGTTTGATGAATCTAAAACAATGTTTTCTATAATCAACAAAGTTTTTGAAATTGCATTAATTCTTTAACAAATTCACAATCATATACCCTTCTTCATCCATGTAATTTCTTTCATGATGCGACAACAGTTAGGGTTTTGATTCCATAAACTCAATTCAATTTGGTGTATAACGCAGAGCAAAATCACAGAGCAGAATCAAAGCCATGGAAATTACCTCGATCAGCCATCTCCAAGATCGGGAAGAGAACTTTCTCCTCCATTTGAGCGTGCTCCAGCATCACTTCCAGCAGCTGAGAGTAGCTCCTCCCGAACTTCCTCAGCTCCATTCTCGGCGTTCCCACCGCTGGATCAATGGCCGTTCTCCCTCCACGAGCCGCCAAGTCCTTCGCCCATCGCAACATCCTCTCCAAATGCCACACCACGCTCTTATGCTGCAGCGCCACCACACGCACCGCAACCAACGGCGTCGCTTCGTCATCCTCAACGCGGCGGCTCGACAGAGCCAGCGGCGGATGAGGAAACCGATTGTTTATGAACCGAAGCAACATTTCGCGTGAACCGGTAATGGTCTCGGAGCCGATCCGAATGGCCGGCGAATCGGAGCCGAAATGCGGAGTTTCGGAAGCGACGAAACTGAGTTTCACAGACTTGTAAAGCAATGCGAATCGGATGTAGCAGGTGAGAGCATTATTCGGCGGACCGTAGAGCCGTACGATCGGATTCGAAGGCGCGGCGGAATCGCCACAGCCTCCGCCGCAGCCTCTGATGAACTCCTGAGGCACAATTTCCGCCGCCGATTTCTTCGAACTCCCAAAGCAATTATTCCCCATCGCAAATCCTAATTCCAAAAAATGGCAAAAACGAACAGAATCAAAAGGAAGAATTTCCAGTGATTAACAAAGCTGATTGGAAAAAGACGTTTGGTGAAGAACAAAAGAAAATGCATCCGTTGAGGAAAAATCAGCGAGCGAATAAGGAAAGGGAATAAACCTCAGTAACGCGCCAAAGAGAAGAACAAAAAAAGCAATGGAATAATGAGAAGCTAAAGTAATAGAAGTAGTAGCAGAGAGAAACCAGGTGGTTCAACGGCGGGGATGACGGCGGAGACGACGGCGGCGGAGGTTGCTTGTAACGAAAGGGAATTCAGTTGAGAGAAAAATGGAAGGAAGTTTGGTTATTGCTTTAGTGAACTGGACGCCCCACGCTCCTTTCTTCTTTGTCTTTTTTCTTTTGATTCTTTTCTTTACTTTTTTTATTTCCTCCAAAATTAGTGGATAATGACATTACGAACCTTTTTCAAATATTTCACATTCATTTCTTTATATATCATTTTTTTTTTTCTAATAGTAACTCGGTGGATAAGATATTTTTATTTAGGGCGTGTTCGGTAGAGAATTCAGATTCAGATGTTTCTAAATTCAATCAGCTATTATGCGTTTGATATGCAATCTGAATTATGTTTTTTAAAACTATTTTCGAGTTTTGTGATCTAAACAAAACTTCTTTTTTTCGGTGGCGTATCCAGATTTTGAATTTAAAATTTTAAAATGCATAATTATAGAATGATAAAAACTTTAATAAATAAATTATTTTATGTTATAAACTCAATTCATATTTATTAAATTAAAATATGCATAAATTATATGATATTATAAAATAATAGTTATACAAAATCTATAACATAAATTATGTTAATAAATTTATTAATAATAATTTATATTCAATCTAGTATTTAGTTGGTGACTACAACTAGTTTTATGGTTAATAAAAATAATTTAAACACATTTTGAAGAATTAGTTAAATTGAGATTCAATTTCTAAATATGCTACCTAACACATATTTGAAAACACGAAATACAACTTTGTATGTCTAATTGAGGGATTGAAGCCAAAGCGAGCATGGCTCAGCTGGCATATGTATGAGTTGACGACCACGAAGTCTGTGGTTCGAATCCCCCCACCCCCAATGTACTCAAAAAAAAAAAAAAAAATTGAGGGATTGAACCATCAAATTTTAGGATGATAATTGATGTTTTATCCACTGAGTTATGTTCGAATGACCTGTGACGATGGCATATTAAATATAAAATTAATAGTTTGATGACTTATTATACACTTTTTAAACTTCAAGAAGGTGTTAGAAACTTTTAAAGTTGAAATAGTGTACTTAGAGTTAAATGTAACACTAAAAGTTCATCTACATTTGTAATTTAATCTAGAAGTTATAATGGAAAGTTAAAGAATGCAATTTTTTATTTATTTATTTAAGGGACTAAATAAACACATTGCTCAAAAATCATGAACTAAGACATGTAATTGATTAAATTATCATTATAATTCAAATGATTTGGCTTGATCTCCAAATGGTTGGTGTTGTTATTAAATATTAGCAATTTTTTTTTAAAGTTACATGTTTAAATATATATATATATATATATATATATATCACGACATAACTCAATTGACATAAGATTGTGTTATTGATTAAGAAGTCATAGGTTGAATCTTCGCATTAATTAAATATTTTGTAAATAAATAAATAATAATAATAATAAATAATAAAAAAAAAAAAAAAAAAAGTTGGTATACAATTTTGATGAGATGGGGTTTTTGACTATTGAGATTTGAGTTATGAAGAATATAAAAAATTCAGGTAGGTTTTTAATTAAAGAGGAAATAAATTGTGAAAAGAAAAAAGGGTAAATTTTGTTGCATGTCTTCAAAAATCATAATTCCCAAAACTCAAAACCTACTCAATTTCTTTTATTCAATTAAACTCAAACCTTTAGCCATTTTTTATATTTATTATTTAAACATACCTTAAATGTCTGACCATCATCTAAAAAATAATAATAAATTAATAATAATAATAATAATAAAAAAAAAAAAATTGAAAGAAAATTATTAACATTTTTATTTTCCAACGATATTTTAATTAATGCGAGGATTGAATCCATGACCTCTTAGTCCTGGACACAATCTTATGTCAATTGAGTTATGCTCGGTTTATCAATTATTAACATTTAGCGTTATGTGTTTTGAAAATCTTAATAAAAATATATAAAAACATAAAAATCAACTTATAGCTCAACTGACATAGTGTGTAAACTATTGACCAAGATGTCAGGGGTTCGAATCTCTCATTAAAAAAAACTTAAAACCCGCTCAAACCATACCAACTAAAAAGGGTAGTTTTAACATTGAGAAATTGTTGAATTAGTTGTTAGAATATCATTGTTTGAGTGAAATTGCAACAAAACCTCAAAATTTAGATGACAAGTAAACTAATGATCAAGAATGAAAATATCGATATCCACATGGATATCGGTATTTCAATTTTACAGATATATCCATGGATATATTGATAAAATATCGATATCCATAAATATTTCTGTAAATCAATTTTTTTTTAAAAATATATTTAAATTAATATTTAAGTTATTTCTACTTTCAATCTAAGTTATATATATATCTAGTTAGTAGTGTCTAGATTCATATTAAATTTAATATATGATATTTTTTTTTATGTTTTATAGGTATTTATAAAAGATATTGGAGATATCCATTACCTCTTAATATCTATATCGAATCCTTCGATTTACGGATATATCCACGGATATTTTCATCCTTGTTAATATATAGCTTTTCTTTTTGTGATTAAATTTATGTGACACGGCTAATTCTATTGTTTTTGTATGTATATATATATAATAATAATAATAAACTTATCTAATCATCTTGAATTAATAACAACTAATTTGACCGATTTTTCAAACATCAATGATTAAAATACCACTTTTCGATATTTGTGAACCAAAAATAAAAATATTTTCAACGGAAAATAGTATTTGTTTTTTAAATAAGATATTTTTTGGCCTCTTATGGCATCAATCAGCCAGTTATTTAAAATTAAATTTCAAATGTGTCACAGCCTCGAAATTAAATTATTTTTAATTTCTTTTATACAAAACAATGTTTTTTCTGACGTGAATAATATGATGTCTTTGTCAAAATGATTTAATAGTTTGGGATAATAGTGAAACAATAGGATTGGGAGATTCAAAATTCAAAAGAATCAATATGAAAATAATTGAATAATTCTAAGTTTTTTTTTTTTTTTTTTAATAATAAAAACATGTACTAGCCGTTAATATGTTAATTTAAAATTGGATATATTGTAGAGACAACTTCATTTATTTGACTCTATATGTCAATGTTATTGAAATCTTCCATGAGAAAAAAAAAAGAGAAAAAATTATTTCACTATCACGTAGGTATTGAATTTTAAAAGTATCTAATTAGTCTCTGAACTTTTAATTTTTTTTTTTTTAAATTAATAAACTTTCAAATTTATATTGATCACTAAATTTTAAATGTGTCAAATACTCAAAAGGGAGAGAAACACCAACTTGGAGTTAGGTGAACTGAATTATAATAACTCAGTAGACGTTTGACCTAATCACAGTCAATAAAGTAACAATACCGACTTGAATAATATTTACTATTCAAAACTATTATAATCCACAGACTATTATAAATTATAATAACTCAGTAGACGTTTGACCTACCCACAGTCAATAAAGTAACTATACCGACTTGAATAATATTTACTATTCAAAACTATTATAATCACGGACTATAATAACTCACACAACGCTCCAAATAGTTCCATAAGCTTCTAACAAGTCCTAAAATTTAAACATTCCGACATTTGTTTAAAATTCATGAGCCTCTTAGACACGAAATAAATTCAATTATGTGTTCAATAAGATCATTACTTTTACCTTTTCAACCTGCACAACTTCAAATGTATAGAAGTTAAGAAGGAAAAGAATAGCAAAGTAAATTAATATCAAGTGCAAAACATGAGTCCCAACAGATATTTTGCAGGTAAAACCAACATATAATGGAACAGCCATGCTAGAACAAGCCCCCTCCTTCAATAATAGCAGATTGAACATAATCTAAAAGAGTGTAAGGTAATTTCATTTTAAACACAGATTCTTCAATACACAACAGATAGAAGAAACCCAACAAATAAATTTGAAGAGGTAAATATAGAATGCTAATTACAAGTTGAAACAAGTGACAAAGCATAATATTATAGACTTGATAAACAGTTTTCCATACTAAAACACTCATCTCATACTAACTTTTTTACCAAATCAACATTTGAAACCACCACATACAACAAACCAAAGTATGATGATCAAGACCAAGATTCCTCCTCCAATCATCAGCTTCATTTGTAAACTCTGCAGCCACATTTTTCGCCGAAGTTGCCTCCCTTGTCGATGAAAGTTATCGGCCTAAATTTAAACAGAGATCCCAACATTAAACGATTAGATATATATATGCTCTCTTTTTTCAACTTCCTATTCAAGGTTCTCAACTGAGAGATTTAATGATGTACCTGAAATTGTAAGTTTTCTGTCTTGTCCACCAGAAGCTCAATCCGTTCTCCACGATCTAAAACCTACACGAGGAAGAGGGAATTGCTATCAGATATGTTTAGAACAGCTAAGAAAGATAAGTTTGAGATTTCTGATAGAACCCAACTATATTGTAATGTAAATCATAAACGAAAATACAAGATAAACCAAGTGTTCGAAGTACTTGGACCCTCCCTTTCTTGAGATAGCTCTCAAGCCCTATTTTACTCACCAAATATTGCTTATATTTCCCCTCCCCTACTCTCTCTATTTATAACTAAATACCCTAACAAACTCTTTAACTAATTACTGATATACCCTTATGTCCTAATTCCTTCTAAATAGCATACCTATCAATTTCCTAGCCCCGAATCTCCCTCGTCTTAGGTACACTGACACAACTTAGTGGCTAGTGCAGATAACTGTAAGAAAATTATTCTCATTTTCACTTTCTTTCCAAAAGGAACTTCTAAGCATCCCTCTCTCTTTTTATTATAGGGGAAAAAATATACACGTATATTAGTAGTAATACTCAAAGTGTACAAAAGGTATGGTCTAATTTTTTTTTTCGGCCAAACCGATCAATTCGTTGACTTTAATGAGCATATGTCATTCAACAACTGCCTTTACTTTTCCCAAAAAACAAAAAATAAAAAAAACAGAAAAAATGAAAAATAGGAAAGACCAAAGTACTGTTTCACCATTTCGAGACCATTTAAAATGTGGAAGAGCATATAAGAAATGATGAGGCATTACCCAACCCAAGAACAAAATAACTTTAAAAAAACCCAATCATAGTGAGAGGGTAGTTACAGAAGAACCTATTATCAAGAGAGCACCATAAAGAATTGAAAAAATGAATTGTCACAATCTCATCGAAATCCCTAGTCTCATCTTAAAAAGGTCTAGCATTCCGTCGCTTCGCACGAGTTCCACCACAAAGTCTTAGCTTTCAGTTTTAACTCAAACAACACAGAACATCGTGAAAGAAAGCAGGAATCAGACTTTTTGTTTTGTTTTTGGGAATCCCCATGTCAGTTATCAAATAATCATATTTTACTACCTTGCGTTTATTGGCAAAAAGTGGATAGCTAGTCCATTCCAACAAATTGCCATTACTCGCTCAAGGATATGCCACCAAATTTCTCACCAAGGTTTGACATATGGCTTCTACTACATAGGATATCACACAGTTGATCTTTTGTATGTATTCAGAAACTTGAAAGCTCAATTAAAAAAATCAATAACAATATAATATAAAATCCTATCAAATTGGCACTTTATTGTGTCTACGACAAAAAGGCCAAAGTGATGCTTTATTGCACAAAATCACCACAATCATTTCCAATGGCTGTATTGAAAAGCAAGGCAGAAAAGGGGGAAAAAAGAATGTGTGGGTGTGATATTTGACCAATTCCATTCCACTTTTTCCAAAACCGACTATTACCAAATTCTTTGCAAACAATTACTCTTCAACTGGTCCAGTTGAAAATCTGGTTCTTCAAAAACAAGCAAGCAACACATTTGTGTAATTTTTCTAAAATGCTTTAATCTGTCTCCGTGCTTATACATGATGCACAACGATGAAAAAGAACATATAGATGAAGAATATATATACTCTGTCAAAATCTAAATAGAAAATTTTGAGCAAAAATTGCATGATTCATAAAACAAGAAGTCTAACCTTTTCAATGTTATCCATCATAATTCCTTTCACCTCTGTTATTTGAGCCTTCAGCTTGGAAAGTTTACTCATCTCTTCTGGATGGTCCATGCAATATTGCATGTGCTCCTTAAGCTTTGGCCTATCATGAAAATTAGAGGTTGTTAGGTAAAATGTATGACATAGAACTCGAACATTGTTCATAAACATGGGCATGGGCATACCCAAATTCTCTGTCAAGAGTGTATGCAACACTGAATCGGTCTAGAAATAAATCATCATCATCCTCATCATCTGCAAGTGGGTGAGGGTTCTCATCTTTGATACTTGAACCATAGCGCTGTTTAAAGTCATCTTTCACACGATCAAGAAATACAAATGGCATATTCCTTCCAACTGACTCATCCGCAACAGCCAGAAAAACTGCAAATCAATAAAACACCTTCAGCAACAAGTGCCAGTGAAGCAAAACAAGTATATTATCAAACTTGAAAAAACACCATACCAAATCCATTGTCAAGAAGAAAGTTGAATGTATGCCCGTCACATGAGTATGTGCATTTGCTACTATTAGAAGGCAATCTCTGTAAGCATTGAACGGCAATGGTACTAAAATTCCCTGAGAATGATGTGTGTTCTGCTAAAACAACAGTTCCTTTAGCAACAAAGCAATATATTAGGCCTTTCTGACTCATCTCCGACTGTTATCTGAGAAGAATCAAAGTAGTAGCACTCACAAACTGCAGCAGTAACCTACAAAAAATAAAATGGATATAGTTAATTGAAATTCATTGTCGACCTACAGGAAGGAAACATTGGAAAATTCACAAATATTAGTTAATAACACAATATGAGGCCATTCTTTCCGTTATTCTATTCTCATTCAATTTGTAATTGAGCTCAGTTACCAGTTGGGATTGTTCTTTTTGTTATTATTTAAATTCCTAGGTCTTAGCTGAAGGTTGTTCAGCTAAGTTCATTCCTATTGTTTGGGAAGTTTCCATACTGGCAGTCTATACAAATTGAGCCAAAACTAACAAAGGCAGCGAATATTGAGTAAATTACTTGCTTGTAAGATTGATCAATCGAAGAATCAATAACTTATATCTTTTGTTTCCTATAGAAGTAAGGTTGTAATCTAAGCAAATGACAGTACCCAATACGCAATTGCATCAAATACATCGAACTGAAAACGAAAACCCCCAATATTCCTTAAGACAATTAAAAAACCTTGACAAAGGGGTAGAAAAGAAAGCTCCAAATCACAAATAAAAACAAAATCAAGCTACCCCAATTGTACAAATAGATTATATGCTTACAAACGAAGGCTTCCCCTCTTAACCAAATGCAAATCCACAGCGTTTCCAACAACTCATGCACCAAAATTGAGGTAATTAAGAAACAGTTCGCGAACCAAATCAAACCCTATACAGATTCTACCATAAATACCCAGAAAAAGAGAAAAATCGAGGAAGAAAACAGAATTGAATCCCAGGATCCAATCAGAAAGTGAAAAAACGCAGGACAAAGGGGAGATTGCGAACCTGAAGGCTGAAACTGGAAATTTGTAGTCAACTTGACGTTAGATGCAAGGTGAAAGATCGATCAGTTTGAAGAATACATAAAATTGGGAAAGAGACGAAGATTATATAGCCGAACCTCGATCAATTTAACCTTCCGTCTCCGTTTAGGAACAGGTCTCTGAAAATCAGAAGATGTGATGAAATAAAATGAACACACGATTTCGAATTTATATTTTTATCTTTAAAGATAATGATTTTTAAATATTCCAAATCCATTTTAATTTATTGAATTTTATTACTTACTTAATTATTTAACATTAATATTTTAATTAATTAACCCCATTTCCTATTTAGATATATTTATGAGAAATTGTAGTAAATGACAATTTAAGACTTATTGTTTGCAAGTATAGCATGTTTTTAAAAAATTTGCGGATATAGCAATTTCTATCGCTGATATCTTATGACTGATAGAAGTCTATCGCTGATCACCTCAGCTTTTTATAGATTTTTGTCAGTGATAATAGTCTATCAGAGATAATAGTCTATCACTGATAGAAGTCTATCACTGATAGAAGTCTATCAGTGATATAATAAAGTCTATCAGGGATAGAAACGGGTTTTTTTGCCATATTTGCAAAACATTTTAAAGTTTGCTAAATTTGTAATTAGTTTGGGCCTGATTGCTATTTGTGCAACCAGCCCTTTAAAATTATGTTTAATTATTGTTTTACCGTATTGTTTGTAATAGTTTTGCGATGCCTTAAAAAAAAAGTTGGACATTTTTTTTGTTTTCACTTGTTTGATGTTTTTTTTTATATGTGATTTTTTTTTTATCCTTGACTTAAAAAATTCATATTTTGTTCTCTTTCTCTTTCTCTTTCTCTTCCTCTTCCTCTTCGCTATACTTTTTATTCTATTTTTTTTCCTCATTCCATCATAGTTTGAGCACTTATCATTGATCTTCAATGTCTTCTATGTAATTCATCTACAATCCGTTACGATCATTTTTTGGTTAAAGGGTCGAACAAACTACCTTATAGCACGTAGATCTAAAAAAATTTACACGAAATAAAAAAAAAAAAAAAAACTTTCAATTTGGTCGTTGAGCTCAAAGTTATGACATCTTGAAGTTTAAATTAAATTCGTTTGGCTCTACGGACATTAAAACTCAAGATACTTCAAAATTTTGCTCAGTTTATAAACATGTTTGTAAGAACGCGAAAAAACGTATGAAAACGAGTGGAGTTGTATTGGAGAAGATACGATGTTTGAAAGATAGATGCAGAATCGCGCAATTCGTCTATCTTTCGATCATCGTAGGCCCGCAATGGCCATAAAGCAGAACTTATTTAATTTAAACTTCAAGATGTCATAACTTTGAGTCAAACTTATTTAATTCACACACACATGTCAACTTAAGCATAACTCAATTGATTTAAGACATATATCATTTATTAAAAATTAGAGGTTATAAATATATCAATGTTAGGAGTATACGAGTTGGATTGGGTCGGTTTATGAAGTTTTTTTGGACCAACCCGAATTTTTCAGTTTGGTCATTTCCCAACCCAATCAACCCGGCTCGAGAGAGAAACTTAACCTAATATATTTTTAGGGTTGGATCGGGTGGATCAACTAGGTTGTCGGTCGTCGGCTGAGAGATGATAGAAGAGCAGCCGAGAGTGGACAACGACAACGACAATTGATGTTGAAGGAGAAGTGTGAAAGTCAAGTTAGAGGCCAGAGTTGTTGTCAACTAGAGAAGGTTGTTGCTATCGGCTAGGAATGAACCTAGGCATGGCGACCGACGAGGCTGCCGATGAAGAGAGGTGACACATGAAGATGAGAGTGGCAACTAACGAGAGCATGGGAGGGAAGAATGAAAGTACAAAGCGCACGAATGAAATGATTTAGAAACCCTAGAAATATATATATTTTTTAATCAATCTTATTGAGGTTGAACAAATTTTTTTCCCTAAAGGCGAGAATTGAACCAAACCAAACGGTTCCTGAAAAAACTAACCCAGCCGAAATCGAAAGTGATTCTAACCCTACCCAACCCTTATGATTCGAGTTGGGTTGGTCCAATTTTTCGGGTTCTCGGGTTCGTTGAACACCCCTAATCTCATTTTCATCATATCATATTATAGTTCCTGAAGTTTTGTTTACGCACACACCTCAACTAATCTCCGCCTGACCCTACTACATTTGGTTATTCACTATAGGAGGGCTTTAATAGTCTGAAGGTTCTTCATGACCACTAGTTCCTGGACTTTGAAAAATGACAAATTTATTTTAGTATAGTCAACATGATCATAACTTAGTTACTAAGACATTTTTTTTTGTCTGAGTTGGTGTCATTTATTTTAGTATAGTCACCATGATTATAACTTAGTTATTAAGACATTTTTTATTTTGAGTTCAACTTGGAGGGAGGAAGATTCGAACCTCATACCTCATAGTCAATGGCACCTCTTTAACCCAACTAAGATGTCAAAAGTTCAAATTCCCCACACCTCAAGAACTAAATATTTTTTAATTTTCATATAATATAAGGTCATCCATTTATGCCAATCGATTGGTTGATAAACTTTATTATTAACAAAAAATCCACAATTTTGAAAACGTTTCATAAAAATGAAAAACTAGAGATAGAGATACTAAAAAGAAAATTATAAATAGAGATGCTAAACAAATAAAATGGTACAAACTTTTTCAAGTATTTTTTTCCTTGAAAAAGAAAACTCTCCTTAAATATCAAACTATCAAATATAATAAAGAAGATACATATTTAATTTTATTGATTAAAAAAAAATGAGGAAACGTGCGAGTTAAGTTAACTCGACATTTCCACTTCAAAAAGATAGTGAAGAACATAAAAATACCAACAAAAATGCCAATCTATTTGCTTTTCTGCTTACCTAACTTAAAAAACATAATAAATTATGAACCATCCCTCAACACAACATTCACAAATCATTCCTATTATAAATCCGCTGAAGAAAAAGATATCGAAACGATGGAGTAAAAAAGATATATGCCTGCAACAAACGATACTCCGATCTCGATCTAGATCAAAATACTTCGAATTTGATGTTTGAACATTGATAGAAAAGCATGTTGCTTGAAATGGCAGATAGATAGCAGCAATGATAATTAGAACATTAAAAAGTTTATGAAAGTATTACAGAGCAGCCAACTGCAGAGAAGCTGCAGAGCTTGAATGATAAAGTTTCCAAATCACTTCAAATAACTATTGGGTTCTTCAGTTTTTCTTGTTGAATGGCATTGTAAAAGACTGATTCAAAAGAAGCAATGTCATCAAGCCTACTATTTTGTTATAGTTCAGTACCCAAACTTGCGCTTCGCTAGATTTTTCGCAGAAGCCGTTTGGAAGAATCATAGGTTGTTAGGCTTTAACCCCGACGACGCAGGGAGCTGTGCCCCGGATGGTTTTAACGTAGGAGACATACTCACCGTAGTGCATGGTGAATAGGGTGCTCTGGTAGCGGGTCAATCGAATACGCTTACGCAGTGACTCGGTGATTGCACCATTATATCCTGCTTTCCGAATCAATGAGTCAATAGCCTCGATTTTTGTCCAACCTGAAAATGAAGATGCAGCAAAAATCCGAAACCTTGGTCAGCTGGAGGAATTATAAAGCTAAACACAGATTTGGCAACATTTTAGCCAAAAAATTATGTATTCACATTAATGTCGAAGTCTAATACAAGACCACAAGATATCTCACACTGCTTGATAATCTCTCTTTAAGAAGAAAGATGGAGGGCATCAACAATGTAAACAAAACTACGACAAAACTTTCGAGCAAAAATGGGAAGATCAACCAAGAATAGGATATTTAGCTTGTCCTATTATACCAAACCCTTTGGAATAAAATAAATGACAACACAAGCATATGCTATATACAATAAAAGCTATTATTTCACATCTTCAAGAGTCAAGAAAGTAATTGTAGAACTACTCATGAAGCTAAAATGAATTTTAAAACGAAGTGTGCTGGCTTCATATGTCGAAACAAACAACTTATATGAATGATAAAAGCTTATAATGACAACTACTTTGTATTCAATTTCAAAGCAAATCATTGGATTTCACAGTAGAAGGAAAAGTGGACTAATACTTGTCTGATGTTTCTTATCCAAAAAAAAAAAACAAAAAGTACGGTAGACATACCTTCATGGGCAGCGACCTCGGGCAGATATGTAGCACTTCGTCTTGCATTATACTCGGGATCATTAAATTCAATAATAATACCATGCTTACCTACCTGCAATAAGACATGAATACCCCTGATTATGGTAAAGCTGCCTGCCTGACTGGCTATTCTATGGGACTGGCCAAAAACACGACAGGGCAGGCAGGACAGAACAAAGCTCGAAACTTCAGGCAAACTAGCAAGAATCATGAAATGTGCTCGACCAATACTTGCAGGCCATAACAAATCAGCAGTGCATTTTTTGAATTTCTAACATTCAAGCTTTGCGAGTCTTTACATATATGAAAAGTATTGTTATTCATACGGTTCTTAACTATGAACAAATGTGCATCTTGGATTCTACAATCACTTACTTCTTAGCAAGGCTTGTTTAGTAAACCATTTGCATGTTATGCCTATGAACCTATGAAAGTATATTGCAAGAAAATTCTGTTATTCAAACATCATGGATGTATTTAGTAGCTAACTAGTTCAAAACCTTCCATTTTCCTGATAAGTGCATGGTTTAAGTGAGCACCGAAACAACAGTTAATACATTAGAAAAAGGATTAAATTAAACTAGTTACTTTCTAAGACGAAACCACTGCTAGTACAATGAGAAAAAGGGTTAGATTAAACTAGTTACTTTCCAAGAACAAATTGACTTAAATGCCTTTAAGCAACCAGTTATTTGACTGTTTATACTCCTGTAAAGTAGTACTTTATGAATCTTACTCTAACAATATAACTCAAGCTTGGTAAACAGATATTGTAATCATTAATAATGCAAAAAAATGTTTTAGATAGTTTAATGAAAAGGAAAAGGGACACTCAGATTCTGTGAGACAGCAAGAAAATCGAAGCTAACCACTATGGTTACTGGACACTAACCCTGGATTAAAGAAAGGAAACAGAAACGTACCTCCCAATCAAGATAATTGGTAGCTATTTCATAATCAACTAGAATGGAAACTGTGCATTCCAATTGTGGTAATTCTTTAGGCTGTATTGGGGGGAACCTGCGGTCCTTCAGTGCACTGCAACATATTCAAGCAAAAGGGAATCACAAACTAAATCGTTAGATGGCTAATGAAGTTGGCCAGGTTCAAGCGATAGAAATAAAATTTGTCTTTAGTCATGACAATGAAAAAGAGCATGTGAAACCAAGAGTCAAGATAGAGCAAGAGAACCAAAGTTATTTCCTTTGTCCAAAGGAATAATAAGTCATAAGAGTTCCACTCCCCATTACAGCATTTGTATTTAAAACACACAAACACAAACAAAATTTACACTCCCCATCTGATTATTTTCATACAAGCAAAACCTCCAAATGACAAAAAAAAAAAAAAAAAAACATTCTTCAACAGTAAAGAATACTGTGCATCTATGAATGTTGTAGTTGAAATCTTTATTATCATTGTATGACCCTACAACATCTAGAGTTGAAAGTTCAAGGAAAATCAATGCCTCCGACAGATGACAACCAAAAATTAAACCCAGGGATTTAAAAAGGATCTGAGTTTATACTTATCCATGTAAACCACTAGCCGAACTTAAATTTTTTTTAAAAGAAACCCCAAAAGGAGGGAACCAACACAAGCATTTTTTTGCAAAGGAAAAAAATGACTTGAGAATAAAACCAACACAAGCATTGCAGAAAAGCTTTCCAATAATATAATAGAATAAATGGAAAAACTTGTGGAAGGCTTGATCAATAGAGTAAAAGCACGATAGAATCCACAATTCCTCCTGAGCTCTTTCCAATTCCTCCTGAGCTCTTTCCCTGACGTAAAAAATCTTACATTTTTAACTCAAATCCAATTCAACTCATAAAATTGAAAAATCTCATTTATTTTTGTTAAGTTTGTCACAATAATAGTTAATCCATGTTACACTCTCAGAGCAAAGGTAAGCATAACCAGCCTTTTATCGTATGTGCAAAGACAATCATAATTAATAATAAGCAGTGAGGCATGCACCACCATCACCATACAAGCAAGTAGAACACTCATTGGCAGACTGCTGGATTATTCATTACATAACTTGCAAATGAGAATTTCAATTTACATGAATTTAGAGATTAAGAACAGCCAAATTAAATAATAAACACCACCATCACAGATTCACAAATGCTGTGACTGTGAAATACTTCGCCCAAAAAATTTGAGTTAACCAAATGATTTGGGCCAAGTTTTTAGATTAGAAAGCAATGTGTGAAAGGTAGAAGTAGCATTATGCAATAATACCTATTTAAAGCATAATCCTTGAAGCCACTTATCAAGCAGCGAGCTTCTAGAGTTCCTATGCACCCTCGCAAACGAGGTTCACCACCATTGACCACTTTTTTCCAGGTAACGAACAAGGGGCTGGCAGAAAAGAAATATTCATGTGAAATGAAAATAGATGCAGTCTACAATAATAATATTCTCGGTAAGCACGAGGCTTTTGAAAAGTGGCTAGCATCACATAAACATCTACAAAAAGTATGCCTAACCACATAATAACACACACAAAATGTGAAGAAGAACCAACAGATTGATTGCTAGATATGTCTCAGAAAACACGCACACACACAACCTATTTAGATCAGAAATATCACAAATAGTTTCAGTCTTTCAGAAAGTTTCAAAACAAGCAAGGGTAAAAATACACATGCATGCAGCCAAACCGAGCATAGCTCAATTGGCATAGGGTTGTGCCGGTGACCAAAAGGTCATGGGTTCAATCCCCGCATTGATTAAACTACCGTTTCAAAAAAAAAAAAATACACATGCATGTAGCAACAGGAATGCTTTATATTGCTTTTTTTCAGCGACCTTCATGAAAAAAAAACATATGGACACCATAAGAAAGATGAAGTTAAATCTTATGAAACACTCTTCATCCAGCCACTTTTTACCTCCCTCCACAACTCTTTCAGCAGAAATTATTCAGTAGATTACAGACACATGTTATGGCTATACTTTGATTTCCTACTTGCAAGTTCAACGCAACTATCCTAAATGAACTTGGACAATTACTAGTTGGTCATGAAATTGTATTAAAACCAGTGGCAACTTTTTTCTTTTTGCTTAATAAACTGAGATATAACCATATAACAGTAAATATAGAAAAATCATTACTAAGTAAGGGTCAAACCAACAAGGATTGAGGACAGTTTTATATAAAACCATGAACACACAGGAAAACATAAAATAATAAGTACTTTGCATTACTAAGAACAAAGAGAATATAGCCTCAAGATGAGAAATGTTGAGCAGAAGAAATGCATTTCAACATACAGATTAATCATTATAACTCATCTGCTGCATCAAAACAGCTTGTTTGTATATACTGGAAACAAAGAAGTGGATCAAAACAGCTTTCAGGGACCCTCAGCATTTTACAAATGGTACTAGAATTAACATAAAATGACTTCTTACCATGAGGTAAAACCTATAAACTTCCATTTAGACTTTGTGAAGAATCGGAAGAAGGCACAGAAACTAGTTTCTTGGCTAATCTAGTTTTAAGCAGACATCAAATTAGATGCTCATTCATTTTATTGAGCTTGCTCCTATGATCCTAATTAAGAAAGAAACTTGCATCCCACTAAAAATTGGCCTTCAGGGTACATAGCAGCAAAGTGCCTATCTACAAGTAGCTAAATTGGGTTTCCTGGAACACCACTCACCACTCACCACAACCCAACTTTTTTTTTTCTATCATGATTTAGCAAATATATTCTTTTACCAATAAAACCCATACTTTTGTAGAGAAAATGAAATGAAAAAAAAAAACATATTCTGGGCAAAACATTTGAATGGAATTGAACTATTTTGATTTAGAAAATACTTAATATATCTCCTTCCCCTGTGTTCCTTTTGAGAAACATTTGAATTGAACTAATTAAAACAAGAAAAAAGTCATCAGTTCTTCAGTTCTTCAGTCACCAAAAAGTAACAAAATAGACAATTCCCTAAAATTTGAAGTACTTAGCGAACAATTAATTAAATTATTAAAAAAAAAAAAAACCCTGAAATCAGAGAATAAACCAACAACGACGATCATAATGATAATCAAAACCCACCCACGGGCGTTGAAATTAGTAAAAGCACAAACATGCAAAGAATTGAGGTTGAGAGAATCAGTGATCGGGAGATGATGATGATGAGAAAGAAAGAAATTACTGTTGACCACCGTCGAAAGCGGGGGGAGGGGCATCCTCGCCGTTGTAGTGAGCGAGAAGGGTATCGAAACAGTACGCCACCATCTCTCTGTTGGCCGACACCATTTTGAGTAAGCAGTGAAGTGAAGAAGAAGAAGAAAATCAATGGAGGATTCGGTTTGAAAGACAGAGATGAATTTGGTTGCTGTAAGAATTCAGGAGCCGGAAGAAAAGGAAGAACAACAAGAAGGAAGAGAAGAAGAGCCTTCTCTCTCTCTCTCTCCTTTTTCTTTCACTTTTGCGCCTTTATTCTGATGCCAATTATATACTCATTTCCCATTCTTGACTCATTTCTTACATCTTTTCGTCGGATTTTTGTACGAATCACTCGTTATTTTTACTCGTTTATCAAAATGATGCAAATTTTTAAGAATAAGGTAAATTGACATTTTGTTTACATCATCACCTATGTTTTTAATATTATTTTTTCGTTCTTGCTTGCTATTTTTCTCATTTTCGTTCATACTCACGAGAGGTAGAAAATTTCAGTTCTAAAGTATAGCGCGCACGAGAGCGATAGGTGAGTGAGAACGAGAAAAATAATATTAAAAAAATTATTGATGATGTTAGTGAAAGATCAATTTGCCTAGTTTTAAAAAATTGAGTGTTGAAAATTTAGGATTATCCGTACAAATATCTTTTATCTATTTCGCTTGCTGGTTTTTGTTAGGGTTCTTCCAATAATCAGAATTATAATTGTTTCCTATATTGAATAAGTTTGGATTTTTTATAATAAAAAAAAAACTAAAGTCATAAATTTGATGTATTTCTTACATTTTGTGAAGGTGAAGATTCAAAATTTGACATTTTTGTCGAAGTTATAATGTCCTAATTGAGTTTTTTTTTTCTTTATTCGATACAAAGTGAAATCAAAACTAAGAAAAAAATAAAGTGTCAACCGAAACTTACAGATAAACATTCTCATGTCCATATGTCACCTGAAGTATCTCTTTCATTCAAATTGCAGGAGAAGTTTGACACACTAAGAGAATCTTTTTCGACCGACAAGCCTTCACAAACTGCCAATGAGATTGAGATATTTGATGTATTATCTTACTAAATCACAATATTAACTATTGTTTTAATAAATCACCAATTAATTTGGTAGGATAATTCAACATCGACCAAAAAGTTAGAGGGTTCAGATCTCATCTTGTAAAAAAATTAATAATATATATATATATATATATATATATATATATATATATATATATATATATATATATATATATATATATTGATTGATTCTCATATTTGTGTATTCTTTTTTTTTTTTGAGTACATTGGGGGTAGGGGGATTCGAACCACAGACCTCTTGGTCGTTAACACATACATATGCCCGTTGAGCTATGCTCGCTTTGGCCATATTTGTGTATTCTTGTTTCGTTGTTCTGCTACATCCATAATGTGGTATTTTCGTAATACTTGCTAAAATTGCAATTATTCATTCCAAATATAAATATGTTTCATGATAATTGCTTGCTTGCATCGTGAGCTACAAGTCTCAGCCAATTTAATTGGCTAAATTTTAAACCATTTTTAAATAATAAAAAAAATCTTCCTTTCATTTTCTTATTCCATCCAATTAACAATTTTCTCTACTCTCCCTCTCTTCATTTATCTCCACTCCAAACTTCAAGGGCTTTAAAATTTCAATTGGGGTTATTTAAAATTTGTAAGGTCGATTGTGTGTTATATAGGCATAAATTTTCAAATGGAGTTTTAGAGGAAGTGAAGGAAAGAGTGAGAAATTTCACGGTTGGATTCATCTGGGTTGGTCATGGTAGTGCAATTAGTATTAATCAATTTCTTCAAAACACTTACATTAACAACAAAATTAGACCACGTGGGGGAGATGTTGGTAAAGGGAAAGGTCGGTTGGATTTTATTTTTCTAAAAAAAAATCCAAAGAAAAATGGGAAAATTCTTTAGAGTATGGTAAATTTGAAAAACTTGACTGCGTTAAAAAATAGTTAACAAAAAAAAATACTTATTGTAGAGAAAGAAAGAGAGAGTGAGAGATGAAATTGAAAACAAAGGTCATGATAGATCCAGAGATGAAATTAAAAACAAAAATTATGACAGATGAGGTAGGAAAAAAAAGAGAGAAAATATGAAAAGTTGCGAAAAAAAATCTAAGTAAATCGCATGAAGGATTTTTTTATTTAAAAAATAATATAAATATTCAGTAATCAAATTGTGACACGTGGCTAACCTGAGCCTAAGTAAATTTTAATTTTTTTTTCTTCTAAATAAAAGTATTTGCTTATTGTTTATATTATATTTTGAAATATTAGGACCACTTTTCTTGGACGCTTCAATCACAATAGTTTTATTATTATTATTTTATTATTTATTTTTGGAAAAGACACCCGAGTAGTCTAATTTATGTAATAACAAGGTTGAACCAATTAGAAGTTGGAAGAAAGAAATTATTATTCTAAAATATAATAATAATAATAGGTTTGTTCAACTAATTAGAAGAAAGAGTATATAACGTACAATAAATAAATTACTATTCTCTCAACCTCTATCTATTTTTATATTTAAAGAAATAGAGGAGAAATTGGCAACATGCCCTCAAATCTTACAAAATATATATATATATATATATATATATGTTTTTTTTTTTGGTTAAGTATTATATATATACCTCAATAATGTCATATCTCTAAAATATTATTCATTTTATTTCTCTATTTTATATCTTAAACTACAAAATATTATTCAACATTGCTCTTACGATTTTAGTCTTTTAAATTACGTACTTCCATAATTATTGCACACGATTTAGTACTTTTTTTTATATATACTAATCATATATATTTATGATAATATGTATTTATTTTTTAGAAAATATAAATATTTTTATATATATATTTATAAATATTGTATATATACTAACAAAAAAAAATATGTATTCATTTTTTTTTAATATATATATTATTTATATAATTGATATATACTTCGTATATGAGTATATAAGATTATATACTTCATATATACTTATAGATATTATGTATTTTTTTTTTAAAAAAAAAAATATATATATATACTTACCTTATACATTAAGGTATACATTTCATATATGAATATATATTGTGAGAGAAATTTTTTTAAAGCTTGATTATGAAGGAGGAGGGACAATTTTAAGGAAAAGAGAGAGGTGTTATTAATGAGAAGGAGACGCAAGAACCGAAAAATATAGTCTTATTAATTCTTCAATTCTTTTAAATTATAATATTTTCTTAAATGGAGAGATATTATTTTATTAATTTAAAACGCAGTCCAAAATTTATGAAAAAAAGTGAAAGTAGTTGGACGTTTTTGATAAAAATATGAATTTTTGACGTTATTTTAAAATCATAGGTAAAATTAAATCATCTCTCCTTGCATATACCTTTCGTTTTCAGCTTTCACCATTCATACAAGTTTGTCCACATGAGACTTGCAACGATTCTCAAGAAGCATCCATTTTTGCATCTCTATCATATCCTCGATATCAACTCTAAAAGAAAATCTTTTTGAAGTCATAAGATCAGAGAAAAAACGATTATGTTAATAGACACTAAAGTGAAGGCCACCTGAAAATGGAAGAGCCCAATGCAGATTCAAGAACTGTACCTGTACCTACAACTTGACATCAAGAAAAAACGTTCATCAGAAATGTGGAGTGATGGGATTCAAACCTCTGGCCTCTCTTAGGTCGGGATAAATAAAATGAAAATGAGGAGCAAATAATCAGTTGGCACACCACTCAATGAATTTCTAGTAATGGGTGAGGTCTATCCCAAGTTATGTTACAGAGTATATGGCATAGTGAACCGTGTTTCTCGTGTTCAATCAGAGCCATGTCTTCCCCTTTCTTTGTCTCCACTCCGTTTCTTCCGATCGTTTGAATCGCGAGAATGTCTCTTCTCGTACTTTTTATGTTTCTCACGTCTTTCATGTCTCTCTTCGCGCCTCTCTCGTCTCTCCTCATGCCTCTCCCGTCTCTCTTCGCGCCTCCTTTTCTTGCTGTTCTTTTCATCCTCCACTTCCTCTTTTTCTGCCTTCCTCGCAGGCAGGTTAGCGACATCCGTTTTCTCCAAACCAGTAGCAGAGATGCCTGTTTGAGCGGGCTGAAGAGAGCTAGATTCTTCCCAGGCAGACGGTACTCTGCAAGACAAATATAACAGGAACAGTTAGACCAATAATAGTCAGTACACAATGCAAGTAATGTCGATGCTAACAAAATAGCAAATTTCGGTTTGGACCATTTACAAATTTTGAACCACTTTAAAAGAATTCTCTCTGAAATCTTTAACCACTGCTTGGCCAGACTGTTTAGTTAAACTCAATTAAAATCCCCAGGGTAGTATCTACAAATGGGCAATTCAATTCTGATAGTTGATTGATGGGCAAAGTTCCCATGCATCCGCAACCTTAGTTCCACACAGCCAGATTAAAAGGAAAATTCCATATATTTACTAAGGTTGCTAGATCTTCTTCTTTTTTTCTTTTTTTTTTTTTGGTGGGGGTGGAGGGAGGGTAGAAATTGTAGCGAAAAGATGAAAACAAGTTAAACAACAGATAAATATTCACTTCCTTATAAAATCCTAACCTCAAAAAACCAAGACCCTGAACTTGTGCAGCTTCAGCATGGCCCGCACCCAAGTCTTCTGCAGTACTGCCTCGCTTCACAAGTTCTGAGAACTCGTGCTTATCAAGGCGATTGCCGTGAGATCTGCCAGCAGTCTTCGGAGCTAAACCAAGAGCCTCCCTCATTGCCTGTTCCTCCTGCTCCTTGATCAATTGTATCTCCTCCTTTGCAGCATCCACATTCGAACTTGACTTTTTATCTCGTGCATACCAGTGTAGATCTTTCCCTGTTTAGTTATTTTAAAAAAAAGATATCGTTAAAACATTTTATGAAGCAAACAATTTCTTGGGGTTTCCTCCCTTCTTTGTATAGTTCATACTATCAATGAAATTTCTTATTTCTCATCTTTAAGAAAAAAACACAATTCGAGGGGCAAGGAAATGGGAGGGGTGATCCACAACCAACAAATAAGAATCAGCATGAATAATAACCTTGTAATTCAAGAGCAGAAAATGTTTGTTTAATGTATTTAAAAGTATAAATGCAAAATTGACCAAAATAGTTTGCAAATTGATGAAAACAAGAATAATAATGTGCCTCCCAAATAACTACTTTCAGAGAATCCCCAAGAAGAGGGAAACTAGTATAATACTATAATGCCAACTAGGAGGTTGGAACTTGAAACAAAGATAATGAGAACAGAATATAACTGCATTCAAGAAGGACACACTGTACACGTACAGTTAAACAAAGCAAATAGTTTTTCCATTGAGAAATCTAATGCCTCACCCTCATATGAAGAAAATCATTTAATTGATTCAAACGCTCAACTTACATACTTCACATATAGCTAGTGCGCTTTCACAATGATACCTTACCTTTTTGCCATCTTCCGACAGGAGCTTTGATGCTGTGGCCAAGGAAGTTTTCCCTATGTTTATCAGCTTTCACATCGTCCCAACTAAATTCTGCACATCAGGAATGATAGTACAAAAGAATTAGCAGTGTATGAGCAAAATCCCACGTGTTAGAGAGTCACTTACTTTAATTCAGGAAAGATACTTCAACAAGAACACTAATTGTTTATCCGTTCAATAATCCAAAGGGTTGGACAGTGGATATATTGGTTAAAAGACATAATGAATAAAAAAGAGGTCATAGAGTTAGAAATAAATCCCTACACCTGTATAAATAAACATGATTTCACTTCCTCAACTACTAAATGTCGTATCAAGCAGCAGTTTCCAGATTCATCAAGTTAACATATAAAGCTTGGGAATATACTCATCAAGAAGAAAATTTAAACCAACGGAGAACAAAAAAGAAATGGAGAAAGGAGAGCAATGAACCAAAAAAATAAAAATAACCATCCCCGTTCATGTAATAACGTAAATGACTCCATGTTGAGGCATAGGAAGGTTTTTTATTTTTAATCCACGAGTGTCCAGAGCCAAGTTACGCATAACTCGACTAATCACACGGGACAACCAGCTGACCCTACTACATCCGGCTACCAAGAAATCTCGTAGCCTATTAAATCTTAGGTAGGTGGTCACAATAGTCTCTATATATCCAGTCATGGTGTTATCTGCGAACTAACTATGACATTTTCCTTCCTATCAAAAAAAAAAATAACTATGACATTTTCCTTAACATCAAACTCCAACAATCCTTTCGAATCCACTCGTTGCAGAAGCCCTATAAGAGATGGGAGGATACAGACAGGAGCCTAACGATGTTTTAAGGGGGGAAATGAAGAAAAAAAACAGAACAATTAAAACTCAAATCGTACACAGGAACGCGAATATACAGCTTTTCTAAGCTATTGCCGATGCAACCATACAAATATTGAAAAAATAACAGAAGCCCAACACAGCCACTCAAAAACTAACAAGCCCTAAAATACTTATGATCCATCGTTTGACTACATTCACCACAGAGAACCAACATAACTGCATAAACTACCGCCAAACTAACAAGCATCAAAATCGTAATTCGACATCCAAACTTCAAGTCCATTTCACAAGGTATCTCAAATCTCAATAATCGACGACTATTTAGAAGTTAGAATTACCAACCCAAAAACCCTAGTAAAATTTTCCGAAACGCACCCGACAAAGAGACGCGAATTCAAATATCGGAAGACCGAAGTAAAGGAAACCCTAGACAGCGGATTCAGATCCATAAAGATTCTCGCTTATCTAATCCCGTGAGAAGCTACTTCGTCGACAATGACAAAAGGGGAGACGATAAACAAAGTAGAAATCATGGAAGATAAGAAGTAGCTTACGATCTCGACCGCCACGAACGCCGCCTCTAGTAGGATGATACATGGTCGGAGTTTACGGTGGCGAGCAGAATTTTGCAACTGCCTCTCTTGGCTTCTGGGTTTCGCGCGGCCTATCTTCTCAGGCGTGAAGTTGAGAATATTGCGTGTAATGATCCGGAAGATCAATGGGGTCAGCTTTATTTATAAGGCGTGAAAAAAAATAAAAAAATAATAATAATAATAAAGTTGGTTGCATAAATCACAAAAATAATTACAAATTTAGCAAAGTTTAAAATAGACTAGTATCAGACATACACTATACTATCAGTAATAGAAATTGTCATATCCGTAATTTTTTTTAAAAAAATGCTATATTTTTAATTATTTTATTCTAAATTGACATTTGTTATAATTTCCCAAAAAAAGACAGTCGGTTAAGTCATTGCACCATTGTCGACATGGGCATAACTATTTGAGGTTCAAATATCCCACATAGCATGTTTGTAAAAAGAAAAATTGCATCATCGACAAAACAAAGTTGGAGGTTCAAATTCTCGAACTGCACACTATATTGTTGTTGAACTGGAAAAAATACGTAATTTTAACCAAACTCTGATGCTTAACTCAGTAGAGTGACAGGTGACTTCAGGATGATTGAATTGTAATTAACTTACTTTCTTCATGGTATTTATAGCGATCTATGAGTCTTGTAAATGTTGACGATTCTCTAATTGAGCTTCCTGAGTCTCTTAAGGTATGATTCGGAGCCCCTGATTAAAACCTTGAGCCTTAGGTATTTCTTTCACGGGGTCAATCTCGACCCTCTTATTATGGTTGACCCTATACTTTCAGGCCTAATACTTCCCTTACGAGCTTTCGTTGGAATACTTAGGCCAATTGAGGGGAACAAATTTATGTTTAATGTGTGCTTCAGTTAGACTGAACCAACATTCAATCTTGTTTGTACCGAATGATGATTTCTATCCACAATACAGTTTATTAATATTTGATAATTCATTAAGAGATAAATACACTTTTAGATATATGTTTTTGAAAGAAAAGATGTTAAGCATATCATGTATTTAAATTAAAATTAAAATTTAACAACTGAAAAAAAAAAAAAAAAAAAAAAAAGCGAAAAAAACCTTGTAATTAACGGTTAAAATAGACGTATCAAACGGTAAATTTTAATTAGGCGCGGGAATGATGGAGGGAAGACAAAATTTCCCCTAATTACAATATTACATCACCATTTGTTCAAGGTTTAAAATTGACGTATCAAACCGTAAATTCCGCATCAAACAAACCCGGTCCGGTTCAGGTCGATCATCGTCAAACCGGCTATAAATACAGAGAGGCTCTGTTATCTTAGGGCATTGAATACCGAACCGAAAAATCACCACTCTGTCAACTCACAGAACGCCCAAATGGCCATGCGATCGGTGCTCAGTCGTTCCTCTCTGACTCCGTCGACAGTGCGCACCGCCGTCGCCGGTGGATTCCGATTCCTCTCCGACGGAAGAGGTCGGGTTCTCAGCGAGGAGGAGCGTGCTGCCGAGAACGTCTACATCCAGGTTTAATTCCTAGTTTCAAATTCTCGAGAAACATGTGTAGAAACTAGTAGGACTCCGATTATCGATCTATTTTGTTGAATGTTCACTGGTTCGAAACTCAAGTAGAAATGAACTGGAGTGAGAGCGAAGTTACTGTTTCGGTACTTTCTTTTTGTGCGTGGAGTTTGCGTTCTTCGATTTATAATAGTAGGAGTACGATCATCAATCTGTTTGATCGAATGAAAACGGGCTGGAGTGCGAGCATGTTTACTGTTCATAGTGCGTGGAGTTTGTGTTCTTCGATTTACAGTAGCAGGAGTTCGATCATCGATCTGGTTTATCGAATGTTCACTTGTTCGAAACTCAAATAGGAATGGACTGGAGTGAAAATGATGCGAGGAGTTTGTGTTCTCCGATTTTTTAGTTATTGTTTTTCTAATGTTTGTAGAAAATGGAAAGAGAAAGGCTGGAGAAGCAGAGGCTTAAGGCAGAGAAAGAAAAGGCTGAGAAGGAGAAAGAACAGTCGGAGAAGGTATTCATTCCTGTCATTCTTTTTGTTGAAATCAGCTACTTTCACGACACTTTGTTATGTGGGAATTAAGCCCTAGCTTCTGAAATAGATATCAATTGCAAGCTATTGTGGTTGAATTTAGCTTATGCATCATTGCGGTTCAGTTGGAGTTACATATGACTATAGCTGCTGGCATTTAAAAATTAAATGAACGCCTGCGATTTAGTCCTCATATCTTTATTTCTTCAAATTTCACCTGTTATCCGCATAAATTTATTAGCACCATTCAAGTTCTAGATCAGTTTATGATATGATACTTCTGTAGATAATAAGAATTAAGAAGTGCATCTAGGATGGTGTTTTTGGCCGTTTGGAGTTTTATTATCCAGAAAACCCTCCTTGTAAATTATATATCTGATTTGACGAGTTCTTTCAAGTTTTAACTAAGAAGTCTGGGAGGGAAATTGATGTAGGATGAAATGATAGATAGTCTATTTTAGTTAATATTTGTTTAGTTATTTTAAAAAAAGTTAATATTTGTTTAGTGGTTAATTTTAGATTAATTAGTATTTTAGTTTTAATTAGTTATTTGCTTATTTTACTATAATGCTATAAATAGCCTCTTTTAGATTTTTAAGTGAGCTTTTGGAATATCATTTTGAATAGAACATTGTTCTTAGAGATAATTGTCTCAACTTTAAGGATACATTTCTCTTGTTTGGCCATGAATTTGACATAATTACAAATCTGCGGCACTAGAAATTTTGACTACTTGCTATTTTGAGGGGTGGAATATCTCAAAGCACTTTTTTAACATGTTTCTAATTATCACTTTTTACATCTAAAATATGAATTTTTTTTGCTACTATTTTTGTAATATGACAAACTTTCTCATACTATTTTTGTAACTATTAAGATTCATCAAACAAATGTATAAGTTGAGATTCTCCCATGTGGAGTACTTGACGATGTGTTCATTTCACTATATCCAACAAGGAAAAAGTTGTATAGTTGTCAATCAAATGTTTCAATGCCACTTTTGGGACATCCCTTTAGAGAGAAGAAAGAGATCCTTTGGAATAACCTAGTTCGGGCCTTTTTGTGGTTGATTTGGATTGAGATAAACCATAGAATATTTGATGAAAAGGATAAGACATGTCTGATCTTTTTTATTGAGTCCTTTTCCTTGCTTTATCTTGGTGTAAATTGGACTCTCTTTTTTCTTCGTATACCTTAAATTCTCTTTTGTCTAATTGGAGATTATTTATTTATTTATTATTACTATTATTTTTGGATAAAAAATCTTTCTTTGAGAAAAAAATGAAAGAATACAATACAAGGTCATCCAAAAAATAGAACCAAGCCCACAAAAGGGAGCCCCACTAAAAGAAGGGACTCCAATCAAGCAAAACAAGGTCCAGTGGATAATTACATAAAAGTCGCATCACCGACGCCCACAAAGAAACATAGAACCTTGTAAGAGACTAGATAGCACTAGGCTCCCTCTCAATCCCTCTAAAAGTCCTATTATTGTAACTCCTTTGGATTGTGGCTCTCTTTTATCCTCGTAAATTTCATACATCAATGAAATTGTTTCTTATAGAAAAAAACAAAAAAAATAAAAAAAATAATGCCAGTTTTGTTGCTATGTTCCTTCTTGTATGGTAATAATAATATCTCACCCTCCATTCTTATTTTAGAGATTGTGTTTATCCTTTTTTTCATCACTCTTTTTTCTGCAGAAACGTGAAGGGTCCCAGTAGATGATGGTGGCTTTGGCTCATCTGCAAGTTGTAACATCCACCTTGGAGTTTGGTCGCTAGGAATAAAATGTGAGATTCCACCCCGAACCACTACTTTTCTCTAACTGACTGTTATAACTGGATTTGGTCTTTCTTTGTATAGTAAACAAAGTTACTTATCTTTGATTGTCCGTCCACTCTGAATTTGGCATCTTCTTCTATGTTTTAAAACACAATTATCTGCACACTACATTGAACATATTAGCGTTTTGTTGCTGTTTGGACCACATCTTTCAAAAAGCCATTATCAGTGGTGGTTCCTTTTGGACCTGTTGATTGTCCTTTTCCTTCTCCTTCTCTCTCTCTCTCGGCTTTATCTTGAAGGAGAAACTATAAACAGCATATTCTTTAGTTTAGTTCCTGAATGAGACTGACTAGATTTGAGAAGCTTGCTTTGTTGTTTCTATGGAAATTAGGTGATTGTTCTGATCAAAACATTGCACAGTGCAGAACACTGGTAGGACTCTGTAGATAGAGAGATACTAGGGTTTCTCTTTATGCAATGGATACTACAGGGAAACTAGGGTTTCTCTTTATGCAATGGATAGTCCAGTGAAAACGACCATCGAAACTACATGTTTCTTGCATTGCCGCAATTGCTGGAGTGAAGTTCTAGTACTCCCGTAGTATTTACTCTATGTTCACACTAAATTTTATTTTTCTTCAGTTTTTTTTAGTGCTACAGGAATCCACATCATTTTTAAAAGGATTCTGACCGGCAACCAGTTAATGGGAGTAGTACCATGTATAGGGTGTAATTGGTTCGGCTTGGCTCGGTTGAGTGTCGAACCGAACCAAACTGCCAAATGTATAAGGAATAATAGAAAATCAAACTGGACCGCCCGAAGATACATAACCAAACTTCCACGAACCAAATAACCGATGGTTTAGTCGGTTTGGTGGTTGGTTAAGACGAGGGACACGTGGATGTTGGGCCGGTGCTGAATTGGGCTGATGAGCTGGTTGGGCGGTAAGATCAATCTCGTGCCCTCAGTTTAACCAGTTAGAAGTGCCAGCTTGATTTTGCTTTTTAATATAAATATTATTGGTCGGCTCGAGTATTCTCGGTCTACCCTTGCCAAACTTGAAACCGGTCTAATATATTCAGTTTTCCTTGTTTGGAAATCAAAATTGCCAAACCAAACCGATGAGACAGTGAAAAAAGACACTCGAAACCCCATGTTTTATTACTCCCCTAGTATTTACTCTTTATGTTCACGCTATATTTTTTTTAATGCTGTTGGATTTCACATTGTTTTTAAAAGGATTCTTATGTGGCAACAAGTTAATTGGAGTAGTGTAGTACCATGTATTAGGGGTGTAATCGACTCGGTTGAGTGTTGAACCGAACCGAATTTCCAAATATATAAGGAATAATAGAAAATCGAACTGAACTGAACTGTCCAAAGATACATAACCGAACTGCCACAAATATGGTTTAGTCGGTTTGATTTGGCGGTTGGTTAAGACCAGGGTCACACGGATGTTGGGTGGAACGATTGATCTTTTGTCCTTGGTTTAACCATTTAAAAGCACCATCTTGATTTTCAACCCAACTTAACCACTATCCTAACTTGATATTTAATTTTGCTTTTTAATATAAATATTATTAGTCGGTTCGGGTATTCTCAGTTTAGCCTTGCCAAACTTGAAACCGAGCAAATATATTCAGTTTTCCTTATTTGAAAATCAAAATTGTCACACGCAACCGATTCCAACCCGAACCAACATCGGTTTTCGATCTTCACTTGCACTCCTATCATGTATAGGAAAGTTTTCCAACTTCAGGTAGAAAAAGAGAGGAAATATGGGACTGATTGGGCTTTGATTTTCGGTTCATCTTCACTGGGCCCATGTTTTAAAATTACGTTGGCTAATATTAGTTGTGCGATGTGATTGTTTTAGTGACTCAAGAGTCAAGAACACCTAATCAATAATTGGTCTAAAACGTCTTAGGTGATCGCGAAGGGACAGATTTGATAACTGATGTTTTGTTAATGTACTTTTATTTTAATAATAAATTATATAATAGCCGTCATGGAAAATATTTGTTTTTAACTTTTAGAATACAACTCTAGAAACTTAGTAGCTGGATGTTGCTAACAAATAAATTCAAACACGTCGGACCATATATAGGATAGGAGATTCGAACATCTTACTCTATCATGTTTGCCTTGTTTGTTTCTCACATTAAAAAAAAACTATTTGTTTAGCATGATTTAAAATCAAACTCTTAAATTTCAAACAAAAAGATTCTTCATGTATGTGAACAAAACTTTTTTTCTCTCTTCTTCATAGGTACTCTAAACTGGCGGCGAAGCCTATTTTTCTCCAATAATTGGATAGACATGAAATGATGGGATGGTAGAAACTCCAAACCGGCGGCGTAGTTAAAGGCACTTCCTTTTTCTCTACCAAAAAAAATTAAAACATATTTCTTTATTTAAAAAAATGGTAAATACTATCATTTATAATTTAAAACGGTATTATGGACTAAAATATTCTTTCAAACCCTAAACTTTAAATCTTAAGTCCTACAAATAAGATAAAATTTAATTTCAGTTTTAACTATTTTTTTTTTAGCTTTTTTTCAAAATGGACATTTAGAATGATTTCTCAAAAATAAATAGTTAAACTACAAATTATGTCCTATGGTTTGAAGAAAGTTAGATTAATTTATATGATTTTAAAAATTAAATTTTCGTACCTCAAATTTGATAAAACTTTATAAATAATCCTTACGGTTAGAAGCCACGGATTGAGTATGTAACCGTTAGTTATATGTGTCAATGAGACGATTTTTGTATTTAACTAACTATGTGAGTTAATTAGTAAAAAATAGATTGAAAAATCAAAATTTAATACAATTTTTGACAACTTTTTTCCTTTTTCTTTCTAGTTAGTTAATCACCTGTCATGGCTAAAATACAAGATACTACCTCATTGAAAAGTTTCATCAATAGATTGACACACAAATAGCCAGCTCCATGTACGTACTCCGTTGTTAACAGTAAGAACTATTTATGAAATTTTATCCGTCGATGGAGACAAAATTCTAACTTTAAAATCATAGGAATTATTTCTAAACTAGAGGGATGAAATTTATAAATTAACCCAAATAAACTCTTTACAAAATCAAGCCCAATTCAATAAGAGAACAGTAATCAACCTGAATCTTTCAGCCCCAATAGACACTGCTGGCCATTGATTTTCTGTATTTTCATAAAGAGTAATAAAACAAACAGTCATGTAAATGAATGAAAGTGAAACTTTCCTGCACCTAAATCTGATAGCAGGACTAGTCACAATCCAACAAAGAATTTCCATTCATATTCTGTATTTTTCCTAACCCCCCTTTCTTCTTCTTTCTTATACATTTTACTTTTTAACTGCTGTTTCTAATAATCATCACTACTACTCTTACTACTACTAATAGTTTGCTTTCTTCTATTTACTTACAGACATAATCCTACCACTGTTCAAATTCCATATCTCCATCAGCTTTCCCTAAACTGTGGTGCAACCAAAAGAAAGGAACAAACCCCGGGTACGTACGCCTTTACAGATTTGTCGATGTATTTACAGTGTAATAATGTAGTAGTAGTAGTTTCTAAGGGTATCCCATCGAGTCCTACATTGGGAACCTGTAATTTTGAAACCCGAGTGGGCTTCCTTGGTCTTGCAAATGACCTGCGTGACTTAACTGCTGCATACTCGATTGAACGCTTGGATTGGTGGCTGGGGATATCCAATTGGGGTCGATGGGCATGGGGATGGAGTTGCTGTCGACTGTTGTGATGTCGTGAATGCTTGATCGTTTTCTTTCTTTCTTCCCGGAGTTTTGTCGGAGAAAGTATTTCTGGGCATGGCTGGCTACTTGAGTTGGTGTTCTTGTGATCACCACATTCCTTGAAATGCTCCTCCAATCACCCTTACCGAATTTTTTCAGTCCGAGGAGGAATAACCTGTCATAATGACAAACAGAACTTTGCATCACAAAACTAAACTAAAGAGTGAAAAAGCCTATAGAAACATCATTAGATATTCGAGCTTTGACATTACAGTTCTAAAATTCCGCTGGTAAGAGAAACCTCAGCCAGTAAAGAACAAGATTTTAGGTATGAATTATGCAGCTACAGCAAACATAGGGGACAAAAGTTGAAATCTAGAGCAACTATTGGGCGGTATCAAACACCAACTTTAGCTTTTAGGTCAACACTCAAAAACTTGATGTAGAAGCTCTTATGAATTTTTTAAGTTGTAAAAAAGCAATTTGCAAGATGAGTCAGCTCATTGGTTAAAAGGGCAAATCATGAACCCATATGTCATGTATGTAGCTACCTAACTAAGATATCCAGTTAAGTTTTTGAATGTCAATGTCATAAGGTTAAGTGGTTGTTGCAAAAGCTAGCTTATACACTTATGGTTATTCGAAGAAAACAAATCAATAGTTCCAAGCTTCATGTTCTCTGTCGCATAGGTCAACTGGCGCATACACGCTCCACTAAGAGGTCAGAAGTTTGAATCTCTCACCCCGCAGTTTGTTAAACTCAAAAAAGCTTCATGTTCTCCTCGAAATTCTTGCTCAAGGGCTCAATTCTGACAGATGGTTTTCGTTGTTAGTGATATAAATATCCTGCCAGCCGAGCCACCTGATTCTTGTTCAGGGAAAGTGTTGTTCTTCCAATAGAGTCCAAAGTGCTTACAACTTGGGAAGTAATTGCATTCCATATAAGCAAAAACAAAAACTACATACCAAAACTTAACCTCTTTATTCCAAAGAGATTCGTTTCCCAAGAACCACTTTCCTAAATTTAGGGACCCCAAAACGATAGGAACTTCAATTTCTTAGATAACCAAAGTTAAATCAAAGATTCAGCATCTTTGGAATTGGAATGACTGTTTTAAGTGCTTAAAAACACTTTTTTAAAGCTTACAAACTTAGAAAGTCATTCCAAACTGACCCGAAATCATACCACAAAAGCACTTCTAAATCAGAAACTGGGGTTGGTTCTATTCTCTAGAATCCCCAATTTGGAAGCTGGAACAGGAAATCAAGCAGACAAAACCCAAAACCCAATTAGAGTTCATTTTTTTCTTGCCAGTTGATTCCTCCCCTTTTCCCACCATTTTCTCAGCAGCCAAACAGAAAACATAGAGAAAGAAAGAAAGAAAGAAAAATTGGGGGTTAAAGAAAAATACCTATGTTCTTCTTCAGTCCATGGAGTTCCCTTCTTCCTCTCGTTATCCCCACCAGGCTTAGCCTTGGATCCAAAAGAGATCTGTCCAGAAGAGTCCCATTCTACCAAATCCGCCGCCGATTCATCAACATAACTCGGCAACTCAACTCGGCCGGAGTCAATTTCAAGGACGTCATGAACCAAAGCCTCGTAGTGATCTCTAACCTCCCTCGGCGACTTTCCGGGGACATGGTCGGCGACCCTTTGCCAGCGATCAGGCAAGTCCGCCGGAACCACCACCAAAGCCTCCTCAAAAAGCTTGTCCTCCGATCGAGTCCACTGAGTTGAAGACTGAGTCATGCTGGTCCACCGACTGTCGTGAAACATAAGAACCACCAAAAAGAAATAGGGAGAAATAGAAGGAAATCTGAGTGAAACTAATGAGTTTCTTGAAGATTTGGGTTATGGGGATTGGGAAAATTCTGGGTTTGTTTATATAGGATTTCACATGCAGAGAATTAATCGATTGGATATGGGGGAAATTTGGGAATTGGGTTTGAACTTTAAAGGAAGAAGAGAGAGAAATTAGAAGAAGAAAAAAAGAAAAGAATTCGAAATCAACACGTTTTTGGTATAATTGGGTTGGTTTTAAAAATGGATTTTACTCTGTCGGCTTCATTCTTAGCTCTACTTTTACACTCCTTTCCTTGCTCCAACCTCAAATACAAGACGCCCATCACTGCAAATTTAAATAAATTAACATTTCATCAACTAATAATTTATACTTTATATTTTTTATTTGGTATTGATTTTGTTACGGGCTACTTCGGTCTCGCGTCACCCGCTCTCTAAGGAGCGGGGACCACCGCACTAGGTCTCGGACGAATCGCCCCCAGGGACCGACCCCGAAGCTTCGGTGAATGAAGCTTACCAAAGCTGACGAAGGCAAGCTGTCATCACGCCACTCCTCGAGCGGTACGAGATGTAATTGACAAAACAACCTGCCACAACTGACGAAGAGGCGGCACAGTAGGCGCCCTCAACCCTCTCGGGAATCGAGGAACGACGGTTGCTGCAATCATGACAAAGCGCGTGGACCCAACCCCGATTGGTCCGCGTCCCCTCGCCCCGGTCCGAAGGCCAAGGAACCGGACCACTCGAGAAGCCTTTCCTCACCACCAGCTATAAATACTCTTCTTGTTCAAAAGAAAGGGGAAAAAAAGAAAAACACAGGTAACTCTACCCTAAACTCTCTCTCTTTACTCCTACTTATGCTCGGATTTCTCTGACTTAAGCATTGGAGGCCCGTGGGCCAAGCCCACCGGTGCAAATTTACTTTCCTCTCCGCGTGCAGGTCCATGGCGCGCCCGACGGACACCATCACGCTGTGGAACGCGACGAAAAAGGGGAAGTCCAAAATTCTGCATCAACAGATTTAATCCAACTTTCATACGTAACACTATATATATATATATATATATATATCGCATTAAGATTACCCTATTTATTTTGTGGTAATGTCAAAATGCCGCGACATCTTGAGAACCTTTATCCACTTTTGGATATCCTTTTCTGGCGACATGAGTTCTCAAGATGTTCATGTAGGTGACATCCTCGAACCACACTTTTGTCATTCACACTTTTCTTTTAATGTGTTCATTTTTTTTAGTATAATGAATTAATGCATTTATACACTAACAAATTACTCTGTACAATATACTTTTTCAATAGTGACCCAATATTTATGTATTTAGTGAGTTTTCTTTCTTGTACAATTATTTAAAATTATAAATACTAAAATATTATATAAATTTAAATTAAATTGAATTAATATGTAGAAAGGATATTATTTGTATAATACATAATCTTAAGACATTCTCATACATGAATCTAGCCAAACAAACACAGTTATCCAAATATTGTAAGATATTTTTATAAATTATTCATTCAAAACAAACATAGTAATCTTGAATGTTGGACACATCTATATTTTCAGTCATCTATAATTTCAAGTATCCAATTCCATTTATCTAGATTCTCCAAAAAAAAAAAAAAAAAACAGCTCATAAAACTTGTAACGATTAAGTTCCTATCATGGAAATTTGCATCACAATTAAGTGTCAATTTTTATTATTTAATTACTTAAGTGTGTAGTTTATAAATATTTTGGTTCATAATCAATTTATTGATTTACATATGTAATAAATCTTATTAAATATTCATAGAGATTAAATTGCTACCTGTTAAATTTTATAAACTAAATTGTTACAAAATTGAAGTACAAAAATTAAATCGTTAAAACTAAAATTTAGAAACTAAATTGTTAAATTCATGAAAAATGGAAGAATGGAAATGTTTTTCAATCTAAATAATAATAATAATAATAATAATAAATATTTTTTGGTTTTTCTTTGTTTTGGGTAGTTTCTGAGTTTTGTCAGGATGTGGAGATTGAAAATGAAATGGGTTTTTCTTTATTTAAATATTTCTTATGTTTGGAGTTTCAATGCACATACTTTGAATATTGATGGATCTTCTGAGTTCTGACCTCACAACTCATTTAATATATATTTATTTATTTTTATTTTTTTTGTTAAAATGTATTGTTGGCTATGATGTATAATAATTCTATTGGGTTTTGTTTTTATTTGACAAAAAATAAAGTTTATGGTCATAAATACTAAATAAATTAAGATGAATCACTTTTTTTGAGTCCTATGTATGTATTCCATTTAAATAAGGCAATGTTGTAATTTCTTGTAACTGCTTATCATCTTTTTCCATTTTTAATGAATTACATGAATTTTGTATAAGTTATTGTTATGGGATAATAGATTCTTTTAAGATAGAAGTATCCTGGTAACGTTGAAATCATATATTTAACTTGTTAGAATGTCTTAAATCTATTTTGACTCTCTACGAATGGTTCAGTACGGTGTTAATGAGTCGGGGTTCAAGAGCGAAGCGCTGAGTATGAAGGCAACGCCTCTAAAGAAAAAAAAATGATTTGAATTTTACTTATTTATTTTGGGTTTTGACCCATTTTGTATTAGGTCATTAGAAGGTGTTATATATAAACATTTTAATGACTTCAACTGCCCCTTATTTGTCAACTTTGTAATTCTCTCCTATTTAATAATAATACTGCTCTCTCTTCTGTCTGTGGATCAGACGTAGCTAACACGACGTTAGTGAACCACGTAATTTTTTTTTGTGCTTATTTGTTCTTTGTTATTGATTTATCGTAACATGATTGATCTAGCATGTCTCATTTTGTCAACTAACTAATCGATAACGTAATAGTACCAACTACAATTGTGACGTGAGTCATCCTAAATTTATGTCATTGCTAGCGTTGATTTTTAGTTTTATTAGTAATCTTTTAATTAGTTGCAATCATAATATATTCTCTCTCTTACATATGACAATGAAAAATAAGTTGTACAACAAATTCCGACTCAAACTACCTTAAGCATGGAGGATGTTCGGTTAGCATCGCAATGGTTTATCGAGCACCTTTTGTCTTTGTAAGCTTTATTTGACTACACATACATTTTAATATGACTAGGTCGCTACACACTATTTTTAATATTGCTACATCTTACCACTATAATATCACCTTATTAACCTAATGTGTCATCCAATCACAATCACACAACACTTTGAACTTGTTTTATTTTTAATTATTGATTCAATCTATGACTAAAAATATAAAATTGTTAATTAATGAGTAGAAAACATATTGTAATCAATCTCATCATAATTGTACTTGATATTTACCATTTATATTTTCTCTCATGTACCAAATTTGAAAATATAATATTGTTATGATCTTTTTCTGCCAATTTTTTTTTTTTTTTTTTTAATTTTTTTTTTATGCAAAGGTATTGAAACCATGATTTCTTAATCAAGGACGCAACCTTATATCAATTGAGCTGTGCTCGGTTTGACTATTTTTTTAATCAATGACACAACTTTATGCTAATTGAGTTATGTTTGGTTTTACTATTTTTTTATTGTTAGATGCAACGTATTAAAAATATGATGTGTTCATTTATATATATTATTAATGATGCATTTTTTTTCAATAAGGGGACGTTTGACGCGCATATGAGTTGAGTTTATATGTCCGTGAAGTTAATAATTTGTGTTTAGGGTGCAAAGTTGAGTTGACATCTCGTGTGTAATTTAATGTAAAAATCAAGCTTTTTGAAATTACAAAAAAAAACTGAACATAGACTTCCTAATCCAACTCAACTTAAAGACTTCACACATATATTTTATAATTTTCATTAAATTACACATATATATATATATATATATATATATATATATATATATATATATATATATATATATAATTTTATTTTTGAGTGGGGAGAGAGATTCGAATTTGAGACCTCTTCTTATAGTTCATACATTATGGCGATTGAGCTACGCTCATGTTGACGGTAGAAAAAAATATTATTTTCATACAAACAACAAAATTACAAATAAATAAGTAGGTCATCAAGGCTTATTTACATAATTCACAACAAATATTTAATCCCCAACAATTGATTGATTTAATAATTTCAAATGTTTTACAAAAATGCATCTATTTTTTTTTTTTTAAAGTACACATACATTTAATCTTCCTTTAAAATAATTTTTTGGAATTGATCTAATGAAAAATAGATTGATCTTTTTTAAGATAATAATTAAAAAAAAAACTGTTTTCTCGTACACGTGTCATTTGTCTATTTGTCTAATGGAAAAATCATTGTTTTTTTTTTTTTACGATAAAAAATGCATCATTGTTTTTTGTTTGAGTAAAACTTGCTTACAGCCCGGGCTACAGGTATCTTTTGCAGCCCAACACGTGTCACGATTTGATTGGCTGCATATTTATATTATTTTTTAAATAAAAAAAATAATTCACGCCCGTTTACTTAGATTTTTTTCTTCCGTAACTTTCTCTTTCTTCTTCGTCACATAAACAACTTCTCCTATTTTCTCTCTCTTTCCTTCATTTCTATCTTCCATTACCTTTGTTTTCAATTTCATCTCTCACTCTATTTTCCTTACTCTACAATAAGTATTTTTTTTTTTTGTTAACTATTTTTTAACGCAGTAAGATTTAAAATACTCTAAAGGATATCTCTAGACAAATAAAAAAAAAATTGTTATCATTTTTTTTCTTTTGGGATTTTTCTTTAAAAAAAAATTCAATCTACCTTCCCTTTACCAACCTCAGATGAATCCAACCGTGAAATTTCTCACTCTTTCCTTCACTTCCTCTAAAAATCCACTTGAAAATTTATGTCTATATAACACACAATCAGTCCTGCAAATTTCAAATAACCCCAATTGAAATTTTATGGCCTGAAATTGGAGTGTAGAGAAATGAAGAGAGAGAAAGAAAAGTTGTTAACCTGGAATAAGAATTTTTTTTTATTATTTAAAAATGATTTGAATATTAGCCAATCAAATCATGAAAGGTGGCTGGGCTGCAAAAGATACTTGTAGCCCAGGCAGCAACCAAGTTTACTCTTTTTGTTTTTGTTAAGTGCAGATGCTATATGGATAACGTAGTTGACAATGCATTGATTCACTTCACAATTGTATTTTTGTTGTGTATAGTTACTTCTAGCAAATTGTAATTATTTTATTCTTTTTTAAAAAATAAAAAAACACAAAATTTGAGTACTCATTTCTTTTATTTTTCTCCTTTAAATAAAAAATTTATCAAAACAAAAATTGTTCAAAACAGTTTCTTAGTTTATTGTTATGTTCAAATTTAAAGAAAGTTACAAGATATCAAATGTATATAAAAGTTTTCACAGACAAAAAAAAAAAATTAATAATAATAACAAAACTCATTCAAAAACATTACTACAAAAATTTGAAATGAATATGCAGATGGTAATAAACTAATAATAATAAGGACAAATTTAATGAAAATATAGAAACTAAAATTATAATTTTTAAAATATATAAACTAAAATGGTATGAAATTGAAAATACATAGACAAAAATGGTATCTTTTAACTTATATATAATACACATATACGTAGATTTATGGGCTGGTTGCACAAATAACAATCAGACCCAAACTAATTGCAAATTTAGCAAACTTTAAAATGTTTTGCAAATATGGAAAAAATACTCATTTCTATCACTGATAGACTTCTATCAGTGATAGACTATTATCTCTGATAGACTATTATCACTGACAAAAATCTATAAAAAGCTGAGGTGATCAGCGATAGACTTTTATCAGTCATCAGATATCAGCGATAGAAATTGCTATATCCGCAAAATTTTTAAAAACATGCTATATTTGCAAACAATAAGTCTTAAATTGTCCTTTACTACAATTTCCCTAGATTTATTGTAAATGTGTCTTTAAAATATGACATGTCTTTAGTTTTTTTTTTTTTTTTTAATAATATAATTAATACAGAGTGCGATAATTAAATTTTTGACCTCTTGATCATAAATTCGCATTTTATGTCAGCTACAATTTTTTTTTTTTTGTTTAGGGAAATTTTTGACCTCTCGATCATAAATTTGCATTTTATGTCAGCTACAATTTTTTTTTATTTTATTATTATTATTTTATTTTATTTTTTTTATTATTTTTTTTTTTTCAACTACATTCATGTTAGCATATTATGTATATAATTGTGATTTTGAAAAGATAAATTTAGACTTTAAATTTAAATTTAAAGATTAAGGTTTGTTTGGTAGTCATTATGTCCATAGTTGCTTTTTTTTTTTTTTTTTTTTCCAACATTACATTTCTAACTTATTTATTTCTTTATTTTGAAAAGTAACATTTTTATTTTAGAAAAAGTAAGGTTGTTTATTAATACTTCCCCTCGCCCCAATTTTTTTTTTTTTTTTTTTTTTATTTTTTATTTTAAATAGTATTTAAAAGGAAAAGGTCATACTCTTTTAAATTATTTTTAGTATTAAAATTTGACCATTATTTGAAGTGCTTGAAAATAGATAAATTATTATTAAAGTTCTAACTTTTTTATTTTGGAAAATGTAAAGTTGTGTATTAATACTTCCCCTTGCCCCAATGTTTTACCTTCTAGAATTTTAGAATTTAATGTTTAAAATTTGGAGAAGTATCATTTTAAATTTTAGTATTTAATTTTTTTTTAAATAAAAAATATGTGGGATGAAAAGGTAACTAATGTCTCGACTAATCAACTTATTGAATTATGTTCGTATTAACAAGACATATAACTCAAGTTATTAAGCATGTGTCTATTATAACTTATAAGAGACAAATCTTTGAAACTTCTCGAACATTTTTTTTGTTTGTTTCCTCTCCTAGGCCCAACAACATGTGTGAGTGGGAGTTAAAATCTCTAACGTGCGAGTTTATAATATATTGTTCTAGCTATTGGTGTTAGAGTTGGGATGAGAGTTCAAACTTCTAACATTTTGGTTGAATCTATAGTGTTTTAACCGGTTGAGCTATGCTCATCTTAGCAACTCTTTCTCACGTTGAACAAAAGAAATTGACTTTTTTTTTTCTACAACTTGTGGGGTAGGGGATTCGACCTTTTGACCTCTTGATCGAGAGTACGTGTTTATGTCGGATTTTTTTTTACAACACATATAGGGATCGAATATAGGAACTCTTGGTCACTAAACTATATATTATGTCAGTTGAACTATGTTCTTAGGATCATGTTGTTAAAAAAAAAACACAGTTTCTTATTTAATAAATTCTTTCAATAAAATAATGTCTCACGAATTAACCAGTACCCACTACCTCTCTCTCTATATATATACACGAGGGAGAGTTGAATGAAACTAAATGATATACTTAAAGTAAGAAATTTAATTTTGATAGGCGAACAAAAGTATACTTTAATAAATTTTTTTAATATTGCATATTTTAAAACTATTTATAAAAATATATCTTCTCAAAAGATGATGTACATTCACACGGCCACACACCATCCTTTAAAAAGACGATTATACTTATTCGCATGACAACACATCGTCTTTTGAATAGTGTAAATTAAAAAATCTATATGTTTTTTTAATTAGATATGCAAATTTTTTGAAACATATATGACTGTACCCAAAGAGCTTCAATTTGATACATAATTTCACTCTTTTTTGAGTTGTATATCGAAAGAGATATAGGTCGTCGAAGTTAGACTACGGTTCTAGAATTTTTCTGAAACTCTAAAATCATAGTCCAACTTCGACGATCTTATCTTTCAATATACAACATAAAAAATAGTGAAGTTAGATATCAAATTAAAGTTTTATGGGTTAGCTTTTCATTCATATCTGAGTAAAAAATATCGATTTTTGAATACACACGGTTAAATACATGATATGTTAGACAAGTTTTTTGAGAAGAGAATATGTATTTAAAAGCATAATATTTTTATAAATATATTTGTTATATATATATATATTTTAGGGCTAGTTGCACAAACAACAATCAAACTCAAAATAATTACAAATTTAACAAATTTTAAAATATTTTACAAATATGACAAGAAATCAGTAGTTATCACTGATAGACTTATGACTATCACGGATAGATAGACTACTATGACTGACAAAATTCTATAAAAAAGACTACTATCAGCGATAGACTTCTATCCGACATAGATCATATTATTAGTGATTCTGAAGGGAAAAAAAAATTAAAAAGCTGTTATATTTTTAATTATTTTACTTTAAAATGACATCTTTTATAATTTTTCTATATTTTAATATTAAAATAAAGGCCTCAAAAGTAGCAGCCTTGTTTTTACCGGCTACCGGTGGCGTCCACTAACAAAAATAAATAAAAAAATAAATAAAGGCGGGATGAATGTGAGGGCGACGTTTTGGTACTTTAATTTTAATGTCGGCAACCGCCTGTACCCAGTCGACGTGTCCGTACTTTGCGGTGACACAACTCTCCAATCATTTTCTTCTACATGACTTCTCATTTTTTTTTTTTTTTCTTCTCCCACTTTTTTATTTATTTATTTTTAATTACTCTCTTAATTAATTCTTACCATAAATATGAGCATGGGTGATATTTATTGCAACTGCAACTCTATTTTCGGCCAAAAATCTAGTATTCAAATATTTTGCTTCCATTCAAAATCATTTTCATCCCTATATTTTCAATTTTATTTGTTTTCACATACGGTTGTATCGGTGATCAAAAGGTCATGGTTCAATCCGCATTAATTAAACTACCGTTGCAAAAAAAAAAAAATTAGTATTTTCAATAAATTTAATTTTTTTTAACCCTACATAATTAAATTGGCCGTGATAAATAAGTCATGAATTCCTGACATTAATTAAAAAAAAAAAAATTAATTATTTGGGTTCTTACATTTTCAAACATTCAAATTTAATATTTTTAATATATTTTTAAATGAGTTATAATATATATTTTGTTATATGTTAATATAATATTTCAACCGATAAGATAATTTTGTGAAAAATGAATAAAGTAAATAAATATAGCTCTTTTGATTTCTTATTCATATTTTTTTAAGAAAATTGTAACAGATGTAAATTTAAAATAAGATAATTAAAAATATAGCATGTTTTTAAAAAATTTGCGGATATAGCAATTTCTATCGATGATATCTTTTGGCTGATAAAAGTCTATTGTTGATCACCTCAGTTTTTTTTATAGATTTTTGTCAGTGATAATAGTCTATCACTAATAGAAGTCTATCAATGATATGATAAAGTGATAGAAACAGATTTTTTTGCGATATTTGCAAAATATTTTAAAATTTGTTAAATTTTCAATTAGTTTGACCTTGATTGCTATTTGTGCAACCATCCCTTTTTTTTTTTTATTGCAACTAATGCTAATTTTTTACTTATTCATGCAATTTTGATTTTTAAGATTTGTGGTGATGTCTATTTAATCTTGAATCCACTAATCGAAATTAAAAATCGTAATTAAAATCGAATGAGGATGTGAATTTGGGATGACGGTAGCACATAGATAGTAGTCGCAAGGACGATAATGACTACTAAATAAGAGAAGAAAGAAGAAAAAAAAATAGTGCTAAAAAGAAAAAGAATAATATCATTAGTGTATACATCAAAATTATCATGTTATTAAAGATTAATAAATACTATAACACCTAATATCGTCATTCTATTAAATCAATTAACGGAGAACCATCCTAAATTACAGGGATTAAATAGACATCAACTCATCCAGGGTGTAGAAGAGGACCTCTCAGAAGTGGGTCTTTTTGTTGCTGAAATTCATCGGCAGATTGTCTCTGGTGCAACTTTTTATTTTGGTCATATTTCTAGGTCTCAGAATCGAGCCGCTCATGTTTTAGCTCGTCATTCTAGTGCGGAGGGGATGACGGCAGAGTGGGGAGGAAGCCCACCTGAGTGGCTTTCCGAAACTTTGTCTCCTGACCTTTTGCCTGTTTAGTTGATGAACTTATCTTTCTTTATTCAAAAAAAAAAAAATAATGAATATTATTTATTTATTTACTTTTTATTTTAAAGAGATGGAGAGTGGCGACAAAAGAGGTGGGGCCCATGAACGCCGTCATAAATAACACACGGCAGTCAAATTTATTTTGGGGAATTTCAATAGGCCACGTGGAAATTTCATGTTTCGACACGTGTAGTCCACTTGGCCGCTGCCTCCTCGTAGCCGCCCTTGTACTTCTAAATCTGATTTTGGATAAGGTTCGTACTGCCACCTCACCACACTTTTGAATTTCTCCTTTTCCTTTTTAAATTATTTTAGTTTCATCTTCTTTTTCTCGTTTATTTTTTACTCAATATTAAAAGTTAAATCTTTTTTACCGAATTGCTTTTTAGTAGAAAAAAAAAACACTTATTTCTATTTAATTCTGGGTACCCTAGAGGATGACTCTCTCTCTAGACTCTTGTGATACACTCTATCGGAGCATGAAATTACCGTCGTCAAGTGTATAGCATGCACGTAATAAGAGCTAAATCTTATAGGAGTCACCACTTTTCGCTTTGTTGGGAAGCGGACTAGTCTTAAAAAAATGTCCATTCTTTTATCGTTGTAGTCCAAAATCTTTCACTTATAGTCCCGTGAGATTGCATTTGAAAAGAGCTTTAAGAAAAAAGATGAACTTGCCGCATGCAATTACTCCGTAGTAGGGGGTGATACTCAAAATCGAAAAACTGAAAGATCGAACCGATCAAGTGGTTCATTTCGGTTATTTAGGACTAAAACGGAAAGTCGGCTTGTATTTATGAAAAACCGAAAATCTTCGGTTCGGTTTGCAATAAAAAAATTCAGTCAAAATGAAATCGAACCAAGGTATATATACCATTACAAAGAAATCCTAACCATTGATTTTTACTTTTCCATCCTTAGCCGACAAACATCCATTTTCGTCAATTTCGATAGAGTCTTCCATTTGTGATGAATTCAATAAGACTCATCATTTGAAATTCAATTTTGAATTTTATTTTCTGTTTTTGTTTGGAATCTCTGCATCAATTTGGAGAAGTGTGAATAAAAAAATAGAGACTACATCATAAAAGTAATTAAACTAAAAAAATGGAGAATTATCAGCCAAAAAAAACCTATAGTTGAAAGAAAAATGGGAGAGTGAGCAAAAAAAAAAAAAAAAAGAAAAAAAAAAAACTCAACTGGGCCTAAAATCAACAAACCGAACCGAACAAAAATTGAACCATCGATTTAGTCCTTTATTGGACATCGGTTCGATTCTAATTTTTGCCAAATCGACCTGTTCGGTTCGGTTCTCGGTTGGGCTTAAAATCGAGAAAATCGAATCGATTATCACCCTTACTCCGTAGAAGAATTTCTTATGCAATACCTCGACGTGACGTTAACGTGAAAGGGGTTCAAGAATCACTTTTCTTTTAATATGGACTAAAATCATTAATTTTTTATTTTTCGACCCCAAATTATGGTAGAGTGGATCTCGAAAGATATGAAAGATATTAACAAAAAAAAAATGGGATATGATATATAGTTTCTTTATGGTCTAACATTCATGGCCCCATAAAGTTTAGAATTTTTCGTTTGAAAGTTCACACGAAAATAAACATTGAATTCTAAATGAAAAAATTATTATCTAAATTGAACGTGGAAGTTGCTTCCTCAAGAAAAAAAAAAAAAAAAAAAAAATGAGAGACGTTTAAGCCTCAACGAATCACACATAGAGTCATTGATAATACACATATAATTAACGTTTTTGTATCTATTTGATCCGTAAGTTTTTAAATGTAATATTAATCTTTTTAGTTTTGTATATAAATAATTTGTACTCATTATATGTTGCTATTTCTTTTTTATAATAGAAAGTTAACTGAATTATTTTAAACAAATTGATAATATAGTTTTAGTTTAGATTTGTGTCTAAATTTTTAATTTTGTTTTATTTTCATCCTTAAATTTTTTAAAAAATAAATATTTTAATCTTTAAATTAAAATAAAAATACTATTTTAACCCTTATTTTTATTTTGTTTTCAATAAATTAATGACAAAATTTTATGTTGATGTAAACATGAGTTTAAGCCATATAAGTTAGAGACAAACATTTGACATGTGAATAGTAGATAAAAAAATAATATAGCAATGATCAAAATAATTATTTTTTTAAAGGCTCACAACTAAAATAGACATTTTGAAAGTTTACCAACGGCCAAAATGAAATAAAGTTAAAAATTTAGTAACTAAAATAAATATTTTGAAAATTAAAGGACTAAAAATAGAAATTAGGGTATAGAACAAACCTTTCCCTTTAAGGAAGACAATAAAAGTTCCTTTGTCGTTTCCTGTTTTCTATTTTCATTTTTCAATTTTTAAGAACCAGACTTGTTTGATAATTATTCAAGTTTCTTATTTCTAAATTTTAAAAAACATTTAAAAAAATGAGTGAAATTTGTTGGTTGTCCCTGTCATTGGGTCCTGTATTTATTTTAGTATAATATGTATTCTTTTTTTTATAGTACGTTTCATTATTTATTATTTTTTTTTTTTTAATACATTGGGTGGAGAATTCGAACCACAAATCTCTTAATCATCAAAACATACATATGTTAATTGAGTCATGCTCGTTTTGACTAGTACGCTTGAAACTAGTTATATATTGTTTTTTAAATTTTAATTTTGAATGTAAATATTTATATAATATAATTTATTAAACTAGTTAGAATTTTGCCATATATAAATTTTACTTAGTCAAATCTATATTATTTAATCTCACTTTAATATTTTATATAACATCTAATTGAGTTGGTTATAAGTCAACTTCATTTAAGATTTAAGAGAAATAACTCAAGCTAAAAATGATAGTGCAAATCAGATGTAGGTAACATTTAAATGAGAAACATTTTTATTATTGTTTTTAATTTTACATCAAAACTTATTAGTATTAGATAGTGTAATTTTTTTATAATTACTTTTTATATGTTTTAATGTATTTATATTATATAACTAAATCCTATTTAAACTATAAAAATGTAAAAAAAAAACAAAAAATAGTTACCCATCAAGATTTTTTTTTTTTTTTTTTTTTTTTAACTAGAAGAACGAGAGTAGTTTATCAAATATGTTCATGTTTTTAGTTATCAAAATACAAAGAAATAACAACGTTCAAACGTGCCCTAAGTAACCTTTGCATTTGAAGCTTGTTTGTATTTATCAAATTTATAATATTAAAGATGCTGCAATAATGACGATTAAATTCACATCAAAACCATTGAATCGAAAGAATAAATTTCTTTCTCGCATTTTTTCTCTCCCTCTTTTCATTTATTCAATTATTCCAAGGTTTGAACTTTGAATCCCTCCACCTTGAATTGAAAAAGATGATAATCATCGTGAGAAAACAAACTTAATTTTTTTTTAAATAAAAAAGAAAGCACTATTCTAAAAAACAAAAATTAAATGATTATTAAAGTATTAAAGAGTAGGGACTAAGAAGAGGTAATTTTGTAGGTAGGATTTTATAAAATCTGCTTTTTCTTATTATATTTTTTTTAATATTTTAGATTATTACAAAATTGCTTGCATCATCCTAAACTAAAAAAAGGTAAATTTATTATTATTATTATTATTATAAAAACTTTTTATTATTTGTTTTATTTTCTGAATTCAACGCATAATTCAGTTCAGGCTTTGAAGCATGTACTGATAATTGGACACACTTGTTAAAAAGGTCAATAACTGATTCACTTTATAGGTTTGATTTCAAATTTTATTTTTTAATTATTTATTTTTTTAATTATTATTTATTGATCTTACACTTTTGGATTTATGTGAACGGTGTACAACCTAATAATCTAAAGTTCTGACTCGTTTATTAAATTTGTATATTTTGTTTTTTATATTAAATTATTAATTTAATGAATGAACTTTGAGTGTTTGTGAGGTATATTCTAAAAAAGTGTTGAGTAAATTTCTAAAATTATTAATATTTTTAATAAAAAGCCAATTACGAAACTTTATTTGGAAAAACAAAAAACATAAATATTATAAAATTTGAATGATAAAATAATATAAAAAAACATAATCAACTTTGAGCGCTCGATAATGAGGGTTCGATTTTGTCTTAGAGCAGATTTTCAAAAAAATATCAAATAATCATTTGGTGCAATGGGTGAGTGAACGCATCATCTAGATAGTCTAGAGTGGGTGTTCGATCTTGCTTAATGGAGACTTTTAAAATAATTTATCAAAAAACAATTTTGTGCAACATGTAACACACCTAGATATGTAGTGCAACGTAAGAGCCTTGGGACTTCAAAGTCCTCCTAAATGGATGAGTTCAATCCTTGGTGACCACCTACCTAAGAATTTATTTCCTACGGGTTTCATTGGCAACCAAATGTTGTAGAGTCAGACGGTCTGTCCCGTGAGAATAGTCGAGGTGCGCGTAAGTTGTCTCAAACACTCACGGAAAAAAACCTAAATAGCCCAGAATGGGGTCTTGTGCAAACAACCGCGCACATGTGTAAGAATTTAAAATGTGTTATTACCGTCTAAATTTTTGTGGGTTAAATACTCGCATTAATTATACATAAAAAAAAAATATATATTAAAAAATAAAATTAAGAGTTGATTTGAGGCATATTGTGTAAATTAATTGAATCCCATTAAAGATGGAAAAGGCCCATTACTTTGATTGATAAGAAGCAAAGGCCCACAACAATTTAGGGATGATTTTGATCCAGCTTTATTTGTATGGGCCTGGGCCTCAGGGTCTTTGTTGAAATTTTCGTAAATATTGGGGCTAAAAAGGAATATGTACTTATTTGGTAAAACATAATTCTATCAATTTTATTGGTTAAATATATATAAAACAAATATGGAAGACAAACAAATAATACCTTTCTTCTTAAAAAATATATATATATATATATATATATATATATATATATATATATATTATTCTTAATATTTTAATTTAAACATTGATAAATTAAATTTGATAAATTTTATGTTGAGTTTTGGTTATTACTTGTGTAATCTTAATTTCCTCTCTTTACATTGCAAATAAGAGTCATTTCGAATAATTGGTGTGGAGTCTCCTCTCAAATAATCATCTATTTACTAATTTCAAAAAAAAGTTTGCTCTTATCTAAATAACTTCAATTTATTTGGAGCACAAAATTTGTATTTGTTCGAAGAGTTCGAAAATATTTTTAAAAAATCAAGTCATATTAAACTTTGTTAATTTTGACAAGTAAAAATATGATTAAAAAAACAGAGTAAAAAGTAATAATAATATAAAAAATACGACAAAAATCAATTAAACCTCTAAACTAATAGTTGTATGTGTATCAATTGAAACCCTAAATTTTCATAAGTGTATCATTTTATATCTTTGGATTTCGTTTGAAAAAAATTAGTTCAAACATGTGAAGCCTTATAAATGTATCGATAAAATTCCTAAACTTTTGTAAGTGAATCAATTTAGATTCTCTATTTGAAATTTTCATATTTAAATTAGTTCATTCAAATTGCACAAACATTTTATCATTTTCATGGAAAAATATTCTTAAAATTATCTTTACTTGATTTCATTTAAAATCAACTCAAATTTATCTAGATAACATTGTTCTCTCCAAAAAAAAAAATAAAAAAATACTATGTAATTCTTTTCAAAATTGGTTGAGAAAAGTAGAGGAAGAAGAGAAGATGAAAACGACTCATTTCGTTAACCCGATATAAGAAGTCTGGACACATCTGAGAATTGATGCATTATAATTTTCAAATGAAATGTCTAAATTGATTCAGTTATGAAAGTTTAGGTGTTTAATTAATACAATTAGGTCTCCAAGCGTATGAACTAACAATTTTCAAACGAAATCTAACAGTAAATTGATACACTTATAAAAGTTTAGGATTTTAATGGATACAATTATTAGTTTAGGGTTTTAATTGATACAACCCAAAGTTTAAGAATTTAAATTGATTTTTGCCCTAAAAAATAATATATATATATATATTTTTTTTAGTTCAAAGGAGTTAAAAATCATAAGATGAAAGCTCCCTTTGGCTTCTTCTTAGGATTTTTAGTTTAGTGGTAATTGAGATGTACTATTTCTAATGTGGAGAAATTATTCGAGAAGACCACCATAACTGATAATTTTGACTTCTTAGATTAAGAGAGAAAAAGTGCAAAACTACTTCAATTTTTTTATCCGATAAATTATAAGATATGGATCTGACGATTTTAAGGAGACATCCACGAATAATATGCCTCTCCCATGAGGTCAGAGGTTCAATCATTCCTCCTCTAAATGTTGTATTTAAAAAGAATAAATAAAAAATCATAATAAAAAAAAAATTATGAAATAGGATGAAAAAAGCCTTGGTGGGCTATGATTTTCTTTCGACCTCGACATGTTTTTAGTCTTGGATTCGTCCCGCCTATATATGAAGGATACTTTTACCCCTAATTTAAGAATGCTCGTTACACCTAGCGCATGTTGAACTATAATATGCGTCGTTTTATTGTAGTTTGTGAAAATAAGATCAAAAAAAGTCATTTCGTGCCCGTGTTGCCTTCTCGTTGACTTTTCAAGAGTTAGATTTCAATAAATATCTAGAGGTTTATAAAACGATGGTCAAATTTATAAATGCATCTATTTCATATTTCGAAACTAAGAAATTTAAGTGTTTAATTTATCTATAAAAACTTATTTTTAAATCATTCGAAAGAGAAGGTTAGTAGTTACATTGTATTTAAAAAGCATATGATTAAAAAAATATTGTTTAGAAGAAAAATCAACATTGAGATTGTAATGTTCATTGTGGTTCCACTTTGGATTTGGTATAAATTATATTATAAGTATAAATTAGAGATGAATAAGAAGAATGAAGAAGATAATAAATGGTGGGCATGATCTAAAATCTTTGTCTTCCTCTTGCAATCAAAGTATGATTGATTTTTTTACCTATAAAAATTATAATTAATTAAACCCACCTCTTTGTGTTCTTTCAAAAGGGGACCAAATCCTAAATTAATATGGTGGTGAGGATTTTGCTTCTCAACCAAATTCTAAAGTTGTTTTAATCCAATTTCAACATTTATGTTTGGATTTGAGGTCTTTTTTAATCCCTTTCAAATATCTACCTTAAAAAATGAATAAAACACGAGTTTATGTCGAATTCCTATAAAATATGTTTAAATAAGGTAGTGATATAAGAACTAACTAGGTTTTTTTTTTTGGATACAAAACCACGGAAACGCGAAAACTAGCCTGAAAAAGCGTCTAAAATGAGAAATTCAAGAGGTACTCCGGTGGACTCCCTCCCCAATCTCCCAATAGACCCATCTGACAAGAATGGTTAGCCAAAGCATTGACAACCCCATTGATATTTCGCTTGATATGGCTGAACGGTCCAACTCTGAGATTTGAAGCCTCTCGTTTGGTTTCTTCTGTTAACAAACTCATTTCCGACAGGTCTGATTCTACACCATTCATTAGTTTTATGACTGGTAAGCCGTCTGATTCCACGAGGATGCTATTTGTGCATGTAACATGGATGAATTCAAACCCCACACTAATTGTCCGAGTTTCCAGAATTCCAATCGGCCATTTTTCCTTTGATGATCGACAACCACCAAAAATGAAATGGCCATTTAATTCGCGAATAACCCAAACAATAACATCTCTATGATGCTTGTCTCCAGGAGGTATAGCTATTCAAAGTTTAAGGGCGAAACACACTCTTTCCATGTATAAAAGTTTGAGGATTAAAACGAAATAAACACTAAAAATTAAAATATTAAAATATAAATTATACATATATAGTGACATGATTACTTGTTACATTAATTATATTTTTCTTCATTTTCATACTTATTTTATTTTAGTCTTTACGTAAATCATTATCTTCCATTCATTTATATACTAGACTAAAATCATTATCTTCCATTCATTTATATACTTAGCATTATAATTATATTTCGAATGTGTGGTTCAAATCATCAGTCAAACATATGTATATTAAATGTACTATAAAAATTTAACAATAAAGACGAGAACAAGTGTCAATATTAAATGTACTATATATTTAAAAAAAATAACAATAAAGATGAGAATATAAGTGTTTATGCAAAATTATTAAGGGACTAAAAGTAATATTCTAAATTACAAGGACCACCACAAAAATGGTACCATTAAAATTTGAACTTTATTTAAAAAAAAAACATGTGATTGGATAATTAACTTTTATTCCGTAAAATTATCCTTGGTTGTATAGAAATATAATCAATATAATATGATTTTCTCTTAAAATTCGAGAAGTTGGAATGGTCAAATTAATTAAAATAATTAAGATTTGATTACCCAATTAATTAAAAGTAGAGAAACCATGTGACATGCATATTAACAGAATCTTTTAAAGATCATAACGTGTGATTCAAGTAATTTTTTTTTTTCTTTTTCATTTAATTGTTTCTAAATTGCAAGGGTATAATAGTTGAAATTAGTTAAAAAGTGTAGGATAGACCTAAATTTTTTTTTTACAACGACAATATATTACTAGAATAAAAGAGAACCCGAGACCAATGCACTAAAAAAAAAAAAAAAAAAAAAAAAAAAAAAAAAAAAACTCAAGTAAAAATGTCTCATAACAGAACACTAAAAGAGATCGGGAGCCAACATCACACCCAACCAAAAAGCACATATATAAGTTTGGTCGGGGTGGACACACTAATAAGATTCGACTGTGGGAAACAAGTACACGTCCTATGAACTCGGTAAGTTATACACTCCCTCCATTTTAAATGTTGAACTAATTTTTTTTTTTATTAATCACTTAATAAAATATTAAATTTGTTATGGAAAAATTTCGTGAGGATTTGCCAACACGATACTCGAGTTGGGTCCATACAAATTTTTCAAAAAAAACCTTTCGACCCATTAAAGAAAATAAGCGGCAACTTGGTAATGTCGACCGCAACCTAGGGAAAGAGCGGAATTGTCATTCCGTGGCAAACCCGTTGACAATCGCCAACTTGCCCACCGACAACTGCTTGGAAATTTGCAGGCGACGACCAACTGTTCTCCCGTGTGAGGCCACAACCTTCATATGAGGTACGCAACAAAACCTATTGGAATTCCACTTGTATTTTGTTTTCATACAACACTAGCTAACTTAAGCATAAGAGGGCGTTGAGCCAAGTACTACACTGATGCAAGTTTCTCATCCTCTTTCTACATCTACGTATAAAAAAAAAAAATCATTTTACAACCTTCTAGTTAAATAAGTATAAGTGCCTTTTGTTATAAAAAAATAAATAAATATAAGTGGCTTTAAATATTTATTTTTATAAGTAGACACATATTCACGAGGTAAAAGAGTCACACCTTAGTTTTTACAATGTTTTTATTTTAATTTAATCAAATAAATCGTAATATTAATTAAAAAGCTAGAAATTATAAAATCCAACGAAAATGATTAAAAAAAAAAAAAAAAAAAAAGTGAGGATTCAATTCAAACTTCTGACATCTTGATCACTAGCATTATGTCACTTGAGTTATGTTCAGGTTGATCAGTTTAGTAGACGATTTGATTTTCATAAAGTTCGATTTTATATTGATTTTGACGACAAAATCGACTTGAACGAAAAATTTCAGTACAACTACCAGAGTAGTACATGTCCCCTTATTCATACTATGATTTTACTTTTATAAATATTTTTTTTGAATATATTAGAGACTTATTCGACACACAATTGAAAGTTTAGAGATTTATTATATATTATATTTAGACTAAATAAATACGAACTTTAAAAAAATATTTTACATTATTATTATTATTAATTTTTTTTTTTTTTTTAACATGAACTATATTATGTTGATTAAAGGGCTGGTTGCACAAACAAGGCAAAAAAATAATTGTAAATTTAGCAAAGTTTAAAACTTTTTGCAAATATGACAAAAAATCAGTGACTATTACTGATAGACTTTATGATTATTACTGATAGACTTATAGACTATTATCACTAACAAAATTCTATAAAAAAGACTACTATCAGCGATAAGCTTCTATCAGCGATAGACGATTGATAGAAATTGTTATATCCGCAATTTTTTTTAAAAAATACTATATTTTTAATTATTTTACTCTAAATTGACATCTGTTAGAATTTTCCTTGATTAAACTAGATTTACGTTAGTTGAGAAGGTTGAAACTTATCTGAATATCAAATAAAAATTACATGGTGAAAATAAGAAACTTCCTAGTAACACATTTTATATTTTATTTTTAGTTTAAATTCTCTCAATTAATTGTGTTTTACTATTAATTATAAAATAATTAAATCAGAACTCTTGCCTTTCTTATCCATTTTTTACTATAAAATAAATAGTCTTTTGGAAGTTTGAATTAAAGATTTTAATTTTATATGGTGATTTTTGAGAAAGTGTATGCTGGAATTTACCAACTCCATACTAATTTTAAATTCCTAATTATTTTAATATCAAACAATTTATACCTAGTTTACTTAGCCCGCAATCTCAATTCACGGTGTTTAATATTTCTGACCTAACATAAAACAACTCGTTTAAAGTCGTTTATTAAAATCTAGCAATCGTAATGAGCTGTGGCATAATCAAATAATTCAAAATGCGAGTTTTGATTGGTCTCAAAATAGGTGAGTAATCGCATTGCAATTGATTATGAGGTGAGACTCGTTATTTTCTCTTTAATTATTGCACATGCCCCCCTGAAATCTCACTAATCAATACATTTTTACACCATACTTTTCAAATTTTACCTTTTTTACCTAGATTAATAATACGATCTATTCTCAAATACGTTACTAGATCCACATTCTCTATTACTAGACTAATGATCTGGATTCACACGAGATGTCAGACGAGTGATCTCACTAGACTACAAACTCAATTAACTACTCGAATAGTTACATGAACGTGCTTTTTATGCAGTGATTGATGCACACACCTAGTTGCTAATGAGTACACACCATATCTACAACCTTTGGAAGATGGGGGACGGCGATTTAAGACAACGAATGAGATTTATGAATATAAGGATTTGAGAAGTGATCCTTCGTTTAAATACTGAAGATTGACGATCCTTCGTTTCCATCTTCATAATCACATCTCATTACGAAGTTGAGATGTTCAGATTGCCCAAAATTCGGTTGATTGACATTTTGAACACTCCCCAATACCAATTATGTTACTAGATATATTTGGAGATCATGTTAACACGTCACATGTCCATTCAGGTGTCATTTACACTACAACTTTGAAATATGCTACGCGAACACCTACTAGATTCGCTTCAAATTTTGCAAAGATCAGTGAGATACCTTAATATGTGCTGCAGTTGATGAACACAATCGAATATTGGACAGACGATTTAGCTTGCGAACCAGACAGACTGGCGAAGACTACGAAGGAAGAAGAAAGGGTTTGCTTTGTTTGAAAATGAGATGGAGAGAGAGGGCCGTCCAGAAATTAATTTGGGTGTGGTTCCCCAATTTGGCAGATTTGTTTAATATTAAAAAAGAACATTATCGTAAATAATTCGTATTGATTATAACTAATTACACATAAGTAAACACAATTAATGGATATCCCGATTGAACTATGGAAAAGTAAACACCATCGAACGAAATTTGATTACTATTACAAGATTTTCACTACGATTGTTAAGTTTTTTCATTACGTACAACTAAACACGCCCTTAATTTTTTCTCCTCAATATATGGAGATAATATATATATATTTTTATTTGAGTTTAAAAAAATTGAACCATCAACTTCTATCAACCTCTAGAATAGCAATGGAGGTCTTGCCATCTTCAAATTTTACTAAATTTTGTTGAACTAAACAAATTGAGCAACTTTGGAAAATAAATCTTCGCTCATACCGTCGAATAAAATGTTATTAAACTTTTTTTTTTTTTTGAGTACATTGAGATGGGGGGATTCGAACCACAGACCTCGTGGCCGTCAACTCATACATATGCCAGCTGAGCTATGCTTGCTTTGACAAAATGTTATTAAACTTGTTTCCAAAAAAAAAAAAAAATGTTATTAAACTTGTATAACTTATAATAAACTTAATAAAATCGTAAGCTTTATTGAATATTAAATGAATATTTTGAAAAATAATATAAAATAGACAAGACAACAGCTTGGGAAATTCAACTTAATTTAAAATATAGATAAAAACAAAAGAATTCAGATATGAACAGATTCCAAGTAACTTACCTTTATATATATATATAATTTTTATAATTTTTATTAATGTTTAATTTTTGTGAATACATATTTTGTTTGTTAGTATATAAATGGGTGAAAGTACTTTTAATGATGTGCCTATTTCAACCCTGTATTTTTTTTTTTTTTTTTAATTTTTTTAATTTTTTTTTTAATGATAATAGATGTTAATTTAGAATAAAATAATTTAAAATATAACATTTTTTTTAATTTTTTTTTACAAATATTACAATTTCTATTATTGATAATATCATCTATAGTTGATAAAAGTTTATTGCTATAGTAGTTTATGACCTCAATTTTTTTTTTATAGAATTTTGTCAGTGATAATAGTCATAATTATATATCAACGAATAGCTACTGATTTTTGTCATATTTGTAAAATGTTTTTGTAATTATTTTGGACCTGATTTTTGTTTGTGCAACCAATTTTTTTTTTTTTTATTGTATCTATATATATATATATATATTTTTTTTTTATCTATTTTAAAAAAAATATTTTTACCATATTAATAATAGCATTTTCTTTCAAAATTTTAACATTTTCTTTGGTTAGCTAATTATAAGTGATATTAACATTTTTTTACAAATGCTAAAGAAACACTTTTTTTTTTTTTTTTTGAGTACATTGGGGGTGGGGGGATTCGAACCACAGACCTCTTGGTCATCGAGTTATATATGCCAGCTGAGCTATGCTCGCTTTGGCACTAAAGAAACACTTAAAATGCTTTAAAAGGACCACTTAAAGCGTATTTATTCCAAAAATTACTTATAGATGAATTACTCTTATTTTAAAACATTTTTTTTTCTATAAGTTATCTAAATCTATTCGATAAATTTAAGATTTGAGTCGGCTTAAGATGAGTTCGACTTGTTAAGTTCAACCTCGTTAACAGGAGAAGTTGTCAATCATATATTTAACTAAACAAACCAACAAACCTAACACACTATTCTAACTCTCATTCCGACTTTCTAAACCTACATCCCAAACACGATAGAATCACTCGACACACCTAAGAGGACATTTGAGGCATGGGTTGGACGGATACAAGTTCAACTTCCTAAGTCCAACCTCGTTTGAGGGAGAAGCTACCAAACTAATATTTAACTTAACAAACCAACAAACTTAACAATAACTCACTATTCTAACTCTCACTCGGACTTTCCTAAACCTACCTCTTAAATACAATCTAGCATTAAAAGGCATCTAAACTTACTCACAAACCTAAAAAGACATTTGAGGTGTGAGTTGGACTAAGATGAGTTCGACTTCTTAAGTCCAACCTTATTTACGGGGAAGCTGCCCAATACATATTTAACTGAACAAACTAACAAACCTAACAACTTAACAATAACAATAACTCACTATTCTAACTCTCACCGACTTTCTAAACCTGCATTCCAAATACATTTTTTTTTTCTTCTAAATTTAGGATTTTAAATTTGGGCTTTTTAAAATTTCACCTTGAAGTTATCAAATTCAGGTTTAAGACGTCAAACTTACACTGGAAGTACCCTGTAACAAACTCAGGTTTAAGACGTCAAACTTACACCGGAAGTACTCTGTAACAAACTCAGGTTTAAGACGTCAAACTTACACCAAAAGTACTCTGTAACAAACTCAGGTTTAAGACGTCAAACTTATAGCGAAAGTATAACAAACTCAGGTTTAAGACGTCAAACTTACACCGAAAGTACCCTTAACTAAACGTGAATAAAATTTTAACCCATAGAATTAAAAAAAATAAATAATAAACAAACTAGAAAGAGAGTGAAAAAACAAAAAGCTGAACAAATTTTCGGGGATGCGAACCCGGGCTTTATATTCACCACCTCCAATACAAATCCCCATTTGTCAGCCTCATTCTCACTTTCTTCGCCATTTTCACTCTTGTTCTTCTTTCTCACCTCCATTCCGCCATGGACGCCCATTCCTCTTCCTTTTCAAGCTTCTCCGCCTACCTTCAGGCCCTTTCTCTCACACCTTCCCGTCTTTCTCGCCGGGCCTTCTCCGTCTCCACCTCCTTAGATGAAACGACCCGTACACGATCCACTTCCGGCGTCAACATGCAGAGGACTCTCCGCTGGTACGACCTCGTCGGCTTCGGCCTCGGCGGTATGATCGGCGCTGGCGTCTTTGTCACCACCGGCCCGGCCACACAGCAAGCCGGTCCCGCCATTGTTGTGTCTTACGCCATTGCCGGTCTCTGTGCGCTCTTATCGGCTTTCTGCTACACTGAGTTCGCCGTCGATATGCCGGTTGCCGGTGGCGCCTTCAGCTACCTCCGCGTCACTTTCGGTGCGGTTTATTGTTTCTCTTTTCAATTTCCAATGCGTGCATTTAATTCGTCGATTTCCGTGCCTTTTCTGATCACATGGAGACTTTATGTTTTTGTGTACAGGTGAATTCGCTGCGTTTTTGACCGGTGCGAATCTGATAATGGACTATGTGATGTCCAACGCCGCTGTTGCGAGGAGTTTCACTCAATACTTCGGCGCCGCAATCGGCGTTTCCACCGCTAAATGGAGACTCGCCGTCCCCGGACTACCCAAGGGATTCGATCAAATCGATTTGATCGCCGTCGCCGTTGTTCTAATTATCACAGTCATAATCTGTTACAGGTCTGTACGAAATCGAAATTTGTGAAATCGTGATCGAATTCGTTCTGAAACTAAATAGGGCTAGTTTTTTTTTTTTTTTTGTGGATGTTCTGTTTTTCAGTACGAAACAGAGCTCGGTGGTGAACATGACGCTGACGGCGATACACATTCTATTCATAGCTTTCGTGATTGTATTCGGATTTTGTAAAGGCGATTGGAAGAATCTAACAGAACCAGGCGATCCGAAGAACGAATCCGGATTCTTCCCTCACGGAGCGGCGGGCGTTTTCAAGGGCGCGTCTCTGGTTTATCTCAGCTACATCGGCTACGACGCCGTATCGACGATGGCGGAGGAGGTTCGGAATCCGATGAAGGACATCCCCGTCGGCGTCTCTGGCTCCGTCGTGCTCGTCACCGTTCTCTACTGTCTAATGGCGGTTTCAATGTCCAAGCTCCTTCCCTACGATATGGTACAGTAAAAAAAAAAAAAAAAAAAAACTCAAAATCGCCATTTACAGTTAAAAGGAAATCGGTGTCGATTACATTGAAATAATTTTGTATGTGGTGGTGGCGGCAGATCAAAGCGGAGGCACCGTTCGCGGCGGCTTTTGCGAGGTGGAAGTGGGTGTCGAACGTGATCGGCGGCGGAGCGAGCTTCGGGATATTGACGTCGCTGTTGGTGGCGATGATGGGGCAGGCTCGTTACATGTGCGTCATCGGACGGTCCAGAGTGGTCCCCGCCTGGTTCGCCGAGGTCCATCCCAAAACCTCCACTCCTCTCAACGCCTCCGCCTTTCTTGGTAACTCATTTCATCCTCCACTACCTACTACCTTGGCTTTAAATTATATAAAATGCCCTCGAACTCGAAATATTATTCGAGGCCGCCACAATATGACTAACATTTTTGCACGGCTAGATTAGATTCGATAGTTTCTAGGTTCATGTAGATTTTCGAATCGACATCTAATTAGTAGCTACAACTAACTTGTGGCGGTCTTGTTGTATAGTCTAACCACGATAGTTATTAGGGTACATGTAGATTTTCGAATTGACATCTAACTAGTAGCTATTGGGGAGAATTTCTAGTACATCCGTGTAGGGAAGTTCTCCATACCTCTTCCATTCAATTCAAGCCTGCCCCAACGGATGTACTAGCTACTGGAGTCTTGTGGTGGTCTTGTTGAATAGTCTAACCACACATTTTTAAATTTGTTTCTTTTTTTAACAATTTAAAAGATGGCAGTGAAATTGAAAAGTTTATATTGTCGAGGGCGATATTGAAACTAGTTACCTGGTTGAAGGGTATTTTTGATAATTTAGCCATTGGTATATATAATATTTATTCATTCATTTTCTCAATATTGTGAAAATTTGGGGCTAGAATTATATTTTAATCTCAATCAATGTTTTACGTTAAAGGATGATGCACTTCTGTTGAGGTTGGTTTTTTTCGTGTGTTCTTCCTTTTATTACTCGTCCGTTACATTGCTTTTTAATTAATGTGTATAAAAAGATATCACTAATTAGAATAAATCAATATTGGAAAAATACTTTTAATAAGAGTTTGGGAAATGAATGTTAAAGGGGGGCCTTGAGAATCTGCTGTTCCAAATGGGAGTGTTTGGATAGGGGAAAAAGAAATCTCTTGGGGCCATGGTTTTGGTAGAAGGAGAAGAAGACCTTTTTTCTCTCATTTTTTTCCTCCTTGAAAAAAGTATATTTGTTATAAAAATTATCTTTGAACTTTGGCTTTTGTTTAAAAAATACTTCTATTCTTTTAAAAGTTACAATATTACTCCCGACTTTAAAAAACGTTTCAAAACTACTCTTGGAGTAGAAATCCATCAAAATGTTGACGAAAAATCGACGTGACGGTGACTTCGAACGGCGTAGTAGTGACTACGACGCTTGCTTTGATTAAGTGTGTTCTGCCACATCGACTTTTCCGTCGAACATTCTAACGGACTTTTACCTCAAGAGTAGTTTTGAAACCTTTATGAAAGGTCAAGAGCAATGTTACAATTTTTTAAAAAATATGGGTATTTTTGAAGTAAAAGGCAAAGCTTAGGGGTATTTTTTAATTTTTTATAATTTAGCCTTTGATTTATTATGATAATTATTTGAAGAAAAAAAGTGGGATCCCACCTATAGCATGACATCATAGGCAAAACCCCAAGAGTGAGAGGGAGTTTTGGTGAAGTTAAAAACTTGCATTAGTTTGTGATTCATAATGGTTAAGAGAATAGGATATTGTTAAGATGATGGTGGAGAGAGAAGTTTAAACTTTTATATGAAAGGAACACTTTTGTCTTGGCTTCACGCGCATTTTCTGTGTTTCAAGAAAAAAGCAAAGGAATTTATATATAACACTTGGGGGTCTTTGTTGTTTCAACACCATGGAAAATGAAAGAAAGTGATTTCTCTAACTGTTTTTCTTGCACTTTTCTTGTGTTTGGTTTCAAAGGAAAAAAAAAAGCTATGTGGGTCCCTACCCTCACTTTCTTGCCTACTGCAACAATCTTCCTTAATAACCTCCTCACCTCATCTTTTAACCATTGTTTTGCTTTCTAAATCTCTTCTCTTTTAACCATGGTTAACTTCCCCCGGGATGTCATGCGTTGCGTCGAGTGCATGTCGATCCCGTGTTGGTCGTTTTTTTGTAGAGTTTGTTTCCCTTTGGTTAACTTCCCGGGGATGTCCTGCGTTGCGTCGAGTGCGTGTTGATACGTGTTATGATCTTTTTTGTAGAGTTTGTTTCCCTTTGATTTATTACTTCTCGGGGATGTCTTGCGTTGCGTCGAGTGCGTGTTGATTTTTTTTTTTGTGTAGAGCTTCTTTCCCTTTGATTTATGTTGTGCTTTTACACAAGACAAGCCCTTCACAAGCCTTGTACTTGGTGTTTTGTTTTTGTGTGTTCATATAGCTTGATCAGCTGATTTGAATGGTGAGGGATGAGTGGTCTAGATTGGCCCAACTCAACTACAAGATAAACCTCTTTAGTTTGAGTCAGTTTTGAAAATGACCTCTAAATTAGCAGTACCATATTTGAAAGAAACATATCTCATTTTATTAGTTTCTTCATTTATGCTATCACTTTTATCTCTTAACAATTATTGGGACTCTCTGCACAAATTGTTGATTGTTTTGTGTTTTAATTAAATTTTGTTGGTTTGAATTGATTCAGGGGTCTTCACGGCTGCGATCGCTCTTTTCGCTGACCTTGATGTTCTACTCAACTTTGTATGCATTGGTACACTCTTTGTCTTCTACATGGTTTCCAACGCTGTTATTTACCGACGTTACGTTGTGATAGGGAGCACGAATCCACGTCCAACGATATCCTTCCTCTGCTCATTCTCACTCACTGCCATCATATTCACTCTCATCTGGCACTTTGTAACTCCAGGGAAGGCCAAAATTGCCTTACTCAGCGTCATCGCCGTCATCGCCATCACCGTCTCGCTAATTTTCCATTGCGTGGTACCACAGGCATGGAAGCCTGAATTCTGGGGTGTCCCCTTGATGCCATGGATACCCTGTGCATCAATCTTCCTTAACATTTTCCTGCTGGGGTCCCTCGATGGCACATCCTACATACGATTCGTGTTCTTTTCGATCCTCACTGTGCTAGTATACGTGCTGTACAGCGTCCATTCAAGCACCGATGCAGAAGGGGACGGCTCCCTATGCGTAAAGAATGGGGAGATTCCAGAATTAGAAAACAGCTTCAAAGTATAGAATTGTAGAAGTAAGTTTATGTGGACACTGTTTCTTTTGCTTGACAAAAATATAAACCTTGTTGTAAAAAAGGTAAAAAAAAAAGGAAAATTAGAAAAAGGGAAGTTTTGCAAAAGTGGAAAAGCTGTAAATATAGTTTAATTTGGGAAGCTGAAATGATTTATTTGAATGGTGGGGTCCCATTTGATAAATTGAAAAAAAAAAATGACGATAGCTAAATCGACATATTGTATACACTAGTGACCTGACAGATTACGGGTTCGATCTCCACTCTCATATGTTGTTAAAAGTGGATATTGTATACACTAGTGACCTGACAGATCACGGGTTCGATTTCTACCCCACATGTTGTCAAAAAAGTGGGTGGAGGGAGTTTAATTTGTTTATACAAAGAGAATCCACAGGGTTCACGTTTGTTAGTAAGCAATTACTAAAAGTGACAAAAAGCAATGCCTATTTTTATGCAAAGGAGAGAGTGGATGTTGACATTGCCCAAGTGTTTACCTAGACCCATTTTTTGCATTTTTATACTTTTCCTCTAGTTTTCTTCCCTCTTTTCTTTCTCTCTTTTTGGTTAAACTAACATTTTTTAGCAAGTATGGTTTTAAAAGTTATAATCCCGCTATTAGTTTCGATCTTACGTGACGTATTTTTGTTGGACGTGGTAAAGAGAGGTGAGTAAAGATGAAAATCTATGTGATTGTTGAATTCTATTGGTTGTATTAGGGTTTGAGGTGGGTAGAAAATAGGCGGAATCATGTTGGGTTATTAGGTAAAGAAGAAATGAATTTTGTAGAAAAGGGTTGTCTTATGTCTTATAGTTATCGTAAAAAAAAAACTTTTAACATCTAATAAGTGCTTAGTGAGAATGAGTTCAAATCTTGGTGATCTACTTACTTAGAATTTAATATCTTACGAGTTACCTTGACAACTAAATGTACTAGGGTTAAGCAGTTGTCTGGTAACGGACAAGTCTGATCTGAACACTCGCGAATATTAAAAAACTATATGATTTGGGAAAAGGGAAGGACTATGCCAAAATTTTGAAATAATAAACACTAATCAATACCTAAAAGAAAAAAAAAGGGGGCCTTAGATGGAAAGAAAGTATATTTTGTGTATGTGACAAAACTAAATAAAAAGACAAAGTATAATGGGGCCATGAAGTTGTTTTGGTATCTTGTTTTGTTCAATATCATATTTTAATCCTTTTTGTCTGTTGTACTATTTCAATTTAATTTGCCCTATTCTATATTTCTCTCCTTTTGTGCATCTAATCAATCCTTTCCTTTCTCTCTCACTTTCAATCCTCCCCCTTCCTTCTCTCTTACCCACTCAAAATATTTGCCATTAATATTATCATTTGTTTTTCAAAAAAAATATTTAATTAATGTGGACGGAGGATTCAACCTCTGACTTGGAGGATTGAACCCCTAACTTTTTTGTCGGGCACAACTTTATGTCAGCTATGTTCGGTTTGACACTTCTTCTCTTATCTCTTCACAAACTTTTTTGTCAGGGGCACAACTTTATGTCAGCTATGTTCGGTTTGACACTTCTTCTTTTATCTCTTCATAAACCTTTTTGTCATGGCACAACTTTATGTCAGCTATGCTCGGTTTGACACCTCTTCTCTTATCCCTTCACACAGATAATTGGTCAAACTACAAACAAATTAAAAAAAAAAAAAAAAATCCACAAAACCTTTCCCTAATTGAATCTGCAAATGGGTTGCCCTACTTAGCTTCTAATTCACAAAATTCTAATTTAATTGGGGAATTTTGACCCTTTCCTTCACTTTTCAGCATGTTGGATAGATAGATTTGTGATCGAGTTTCAAGATTCTATTCGATAATATATGTTATATTCTTTAGGACCATCTATTATTAAATGTCATTATTTTATATTTGTTTTAGACTTTTTTTTATAATAGTATTTAAATTTGTTATTCTAGAACAAATGCATGTTTTAGATAGATTTGAATGTAAAAAAAAAAATCTTACCTTTTGATTTGAATAATTGAATTGTTCTATGTTTTTTTTTATATGATTATTTGATTCTTCTATTCAATTCTCTTCTTCTTTCTGATCATATATCCTTTAGTCGTATTGAAAGTGAAAAAAATATGTTTTTAATTGACTCTACTACTTTGGTCTAAAGTTCAATTTTTTTTTATTCGATTATAAGAATTTCATCGATTTTGTTCGGATTCAATCTTGGTATCTCTTTTGACTTTATATTTTGGGATAACTTTAGGCAAAGGAATTAGTTTGAATGAGTGATTTTAGAGGTAAAATTTAGAATATGATTTTAGAGCAAGTAGATAAAATTATACTCCAAAAGCACACTAAAAAAGCTTGATGCTCTGATGCTTAAGTACAAGTGGATTTCAACTTATGGCACCATTGGATTCCAAGTCAGAGAATTAAATAAGGTCATAAATCACCAATTAAAAAAAAAATTGGAACAAATAACTTTACCTTTTTCTTTAATCTTGCTTTCATTTAAATAACTATTTGGAAATAATTATCACTCTTATTACAACTTTGAATCTGGATCAAGTCCTATCATGTCATTGGTTAGGAATCATAATGATATATATTTTTTAATATATAGGTTTGTTGGGCCATGGATAACAATCAAGTCCAAATTATTTGCAATTATAGAAAAAAAAAAAGTTTGATCCATGTAAACGCCTAAACATCTCAAAATCAGTGATTAAGGGCCCGTTCGGGATTGCGATGGAAACATAAAAAAATCAATTTAGCTTTTAGCTTCTCGGTTAATCTGGCGCCTTTACTATTAAAATAACTATTTATATCCTTCCACATCCTTTATCCTTCCACCACGTCCTTCCTTTTTTCATGCAATTAATTTCTACTCTGTTCCACACATATGAACATAAGTCAATTACATAAGAACATCAAAATTATTTTTCATTTTTTTTTTTAGTCATGATTTTCTTCTTAATTTGGATGAAAAAGTAGAAACAAGAGGAGAAGAAAAAATGGTCACTCAAAATTTGTTTGAACAAATAACAAAATATTATTTCTAATTTAAACTATAAAAATTATAAATAATTATTCTCTAAAAAAAAATATATAAATAACTAATATAAATAATTAAAATAGTATGTCTATTTTGGTCTTTACGGTCAAGTCATACCAATTTTGTTTGAATTTACCAGACGCTTTCACGTGCTTCTATATTGAAATTTACCAAACACTAATCAGCTTCATATGACGACTGATTTTTCTAAAACCAAAGCTGGAAGCAATTATTTTAAAAGCTACCGCAATCCCTGAGCCTAAAATCCTTAAACCTTAAACTCCAAACCCCAAACCATAAACCCTAACATGACACTTCAATACATAGTGAACACCGAAAAACTCCAAACTCTAAACACTAAATCCTAACAGGACACTCCAATGCATGGCGGAACGCCGAAGATAACTCATTTTTTTAATTCTTCTTATTTATTTTGTTAAAGGTAATACGAAAATAAAAAAAATCATTTTAAAAATTCATCATATTTATAAAACTTTTAAAAAGTTGTTATATCTTTAATTATTTTAGTCTCCCCCACCGTTTGTTTATGATTTGTTTTAGGTAAAGCAAGAAAACAAACATTACTTGACATTTTTAACCATTTTAACCGCAATAATTGGTTAATATTTAAAAATCAATAAAAATTTAAATGGTCTTTTCATTACACAAAATCTCCAATAAGATTGTATCAAAGTCCATTTAAATAAATGGAAGTTAGTAGAGTGTAAAAGAATAATTAGTCTTTTCCTTTTAATTTAGTCTTGTCTAAATCTTTTTTATGTCATTTTGTGGTTTGATTAAGGGATAATCAAGATTAGATTTTTGATTAGCAATTTGTTTGGCAAAAAAGTAAAAGAAAGAACATATTGGTATTGCTTTCACTTTGTTGTTAGTGATATAGAGAAGAAAGGCTAATAAAACCAATTGCTTTAATATACCTTTTTGCACTTTCATTAAGTGTTCACCTATAGTATGATGTTACATTATAGTTATCCAATGAATTGACACTTTGATGTGCAAAATTATTATATATTTAATATTTTCAACCATTAAATGCACTTTAAATTATGATTAGTGTCTCAAATCTTGTCTGATCTTTAAAAGTCGTTGTCAACATACATATTGATACTATTAAAAGAATTACCTACATGTCATTTTTAATTTAATTTTTTCTTATATTATTTTACTAATAATATTATTATATAAAAGTTATGATTTTTGATATTATGAATGCACTTCAAGTTTTTTTTTGCAATGTCGGGTGAGGGATTGAACCCTGATCTTTTAGTTAGAGGCACAACGTTATGCCAATTGAGTTATGCACGGTTTGATAAAAAAAATTGGGCGGTAATAATGCATTTAAATTCCTCTGCACAGAAGATGTCGGATCAATCAACCCAGGTGATGCGCTCACTCAACACATGTCAGATCAATCTGCACAAAAGATGTCAGATCAATCAACTCAGGTGATGCGCTCACTCTGTCGGATCAATCTGCAGAGAAGATGTCGGGTCAATCAACCGAGGTGATGCGCTCACCAACACATGTCGGATCAATCAACCTAGGTGATGCGCTCACTCAACTGATGTTGGATCAATCAACCCATGTGATGTGCTCACTCAACACATGTCAGATTAATCAACTAAGGTGAGATGCGCTCACTCAACCGCCCATGTGATGTGCTCACTCAACACATGTCGGATCAATCAACCAAGGTGATGCGCTCACTCAACCGAGGTCACATGTCGTATCAATCAACCTAGATGATGTGCTCACTCAACCGATGTCGGATCAATCAACCTAGATGATGCGCTCACTCAACCATGTCGGATCAATCAACCCAGGTGATGCGTTCACTCACCTTGACTGCCCTAAAATAGGATCGAACCCCACTCATAAACTATCTTAAGCGGAGTGCTCAACCACTATACTTCAAGTTATTGTCACACTAGTATAAGAATCACATAAAACTCCAACATCCAACCTTACAAAGTGGCTTGGCCTTTCCCAATACACAAACAAAAGAAGAAGAAAAAAAAAAGTTTTCCCTTAATATATTTTTAAGTTTTTTTTATTTATAAATTTTATAAGTGAATTGATATAAAAATTTGTGTAGTTGGCTAAACCTTTTTGTGTATGGACCAAAGTGGGATGTCTTTGTCAAAAGAAATTGAAGTAGGGTCCATGTGAAAATGTTCTTTTTCTCATCACAAAACCCAAAAACCCACTAAAAGCCAATTGAGATTTTTCCCACCACATCTTCTAATTAATCAATATCTCTCTTTTCTCTTTTTCTCAATTCTCAAACCCCATCTGACTTTGATTTGTTAATGAACAAAAAAAAAAAAAAGTACAATGCTAAAAAGTGAAGGAATTATTTAAAAGAAGATGAGGATACCAAAATGATGAGAGGGGCAAACAAGAAGGATTTGGATCTCTCTTATTTTTTATTTTTATTTAATTTATATATATATATATATATATATATATATATATATATATATATCACTTTCGGTTGGCTCAAAAGCTTATTGGTGATTTGATCCTTCACAAAATCAAAATCCAACTTGTGAAAGCATATATCTAAAACCATTGTGTGGAAGTGGGGTATGAGAGAATATATGTTGGGGAGAGTATTTGCAAGTGGGGGTTTGAAAATGAAGCTTGCTTTTCTTTTTTCAAATATAATATTATTGATGTGAAGTTCGAGATTCGAACATTCGATTGATGAAAAGACGTTACTTATGTCTTAATCAATTATATTGAGTTGTGATATCCGAATAGTGGAAGAGTTCGTGAATGAATCAGTAATACATCTAAAATGTGAGGGATTGTGAGGATATGCAAATATGAATGACTAAGAAAGACTTAAGAGAATTGATGGTTACTACCATGTACCAACAAAGTGGACATTTCTTTTTAGTGTAGGAACTTCTCAAAGTTAAACGTGCTTAGCTTGGATCAATCTTATGTTGAGCTACTTCTGGAGAATTTTCCTATGAAACATGTAAATAAGGACAAACTTTGTGTTAGTATGTATGGATAGTCTTCATTCTTGCAAACAGAAGACAAGTAAGGTGACGTGGCCATATATCGCAAGGATGCAAAAGAATGTCAGAGTTGTGTGTCGAATTCGAATTCTGAACCATGAGTTATGCCTAGATTAACAAATATGAAGTTTACGAGAGAGTCAAATTATCACATTGAGTTTTTGTTACTTTTACTACTAATTAACTTATATATTATGAACTTTTATTAAATGAGGTTGATAATGAATGACAATGAAAAGTTAAGCTGAATTTTAGGTTAAAATATAGAGATTGAGGTGCATTTAACATTGCTAACATGAAGACATTGTGTTTTGTTTGATAACTATTTTTTTTTTCAATCATAAAAACGTCGTCTATCAAAAACTTTGAGTTCAATATCAAAGCACTTAAATTCAATAATAATATAATTTTTTTTTTTGACAAAATATAAGATCAAGAGAAATTTTAACTTTAAGGAAGATGCTCGAACTGACCATCTTCTTTTTAATACAACAAATGTTCTTTTTAATACAACAAATGTGAGACATGAAAATTTGAAATCTGAAGCTTAAGAAAACAAATATCTATATTTTCCTTAATAAATAACTTTTATTTATTTATTTATTACTCATTTTTTTGGTTTGTTTTTAGTGAATAAAAAAAAGTATTGGTGGTGCTCAAGTTTTATTCATTTGATAAAATCAATATTTTAATATTAAAATCGACAAATAAAATAAAAAGAAAATTTGAAGTGGGGTTCCAAATGAAGTCGTCTCCATCTTCGAATTGAGCTGATTTATTATAACGATCCATTTTCCTCTGATCCATTAATCAGCTCAAAGCTAAAAAATCAAACCCAACCCAACTCGACCCAGTAACAATTCCGCCAAAATCAAACGGTCAATTCCTGAAATAGTTCGTATTTTTTTAAAAAAATCAAAGTAGAAAAAGATTCAAACAACAGTTCTTCACCAAGTTGTTTGCGTTCTTTGGAATCTGTTTATACTCGAATCAATGAATAAAGATTCTTTCTCTCAATGCAACATCTACAGATGAATCTTTGTTTCGATAGCTGTGGATAAAGCTGCCCGAGATGTGGACAATTTGATGGGATTTCTCCATGTTTGCCATTTTGCAGCAAATTCAGGAAGATATAGAGAGAAGGGGAAGGGGATCTTTCAGTTTCTTAGTCTTCGTCTTTGCACCAGCCAATTTTCTGTAGCATCATCATCCATTGTTGAATGTGAAAAAGCGACTACAGAGGATTTCTACGATACCCATTTGTCGTATGTGCACGAATTGCTGAAATTATGTGCGAAGAGAAGATTGTTTTTGCAAGGGAAGGCTTGCCATGCCCAAATTCTGCTTATGGGGTTGCAAACAGAGACTTTAACGTCAAATATTCTCATCAACATGTACTCAAAATGTGGTTCGGTTGATTTTGCACGCCAAGTGTTCGACGAAATGCCCAGCCGAAGCTTGGTATCGTGGAACACCATGATTGGGTCGCTTACTCAGAATGGAGAGGAGAATGAGGCTCTTGGACTTTTACTGCAGATGCAAAGAGAAGGAACCCCTTTTAGTGAATTCACCATTTCGAGTGTTCTTTGTGCTTGTGCAGCTAAATGTGCTCTTTCTGAATGTCAGCTGCTTCATGGATTTGTTGTTAAGGCTGCAATGGATTTTAATGTTTTTGTTGCAACTGCATTGCTTGATGTTTATGCAAAATGTGGTTTGATGAAGGATGCCACTTGTGTTTTTGAGTCTATGCCTGAGAGGAGTGTTGTCACGTGGAGTTCAATGGTGGCAGGGTACGTGCAGAATGAGCTGTATGAGGAAGCTTTGGCATTGTTTTGCAAAGCTCGCGAAACAGGGCTGAAACAGGACCAGTTTTTAATGTCATCTGTGATTTGTGCTTGTGCTGGATTGGCAGCCATGATTGAAGGGAATCAGGTGAATGCATTGCTATCTAAATCTGGTTTTTGTTCTAATGTCTTTGTTTCTTCCTCTCTTATTGACATGTATGCAAAATGTGGTGGCATTGAAGAAGCTTACAAAGTGTTTCGAGATGTAGAAGAAGAGGGAAATGTTGTTTTGTGGAATGCTATGATATCTGGCCTGTCGAGACACGCTCGTTCGCTCGAGGTGATGATTTTATTTGAGAAAATGCAGCAAATGGGCTTGAGTCCAAATGATGTTACTTTTGTTTCTGTCTTGTCTGCTTGTGGTCATATGGGGTTGGTTGAAAAAGGACAGAAATATTTTGACCTGATGATAAAAGAGCATCATTTGGCACCAAATGTCCTTCACTATTCTTGCATGGTGGACATTCTTAGCCGGGTAGGGCAGACTTTTGAGGCTTACAATTTGATAAGTAAAATGCCTTTTAATGCCTCTGCTTCTATGTGGGGTTCCCTTTTGGCCTCTTGTAGGACTCATGGGAATCTTGAACTTGCTGAGGTTGCTGCTAAAAAATTGTTTGAGATTGAGCCACACAATGCAGGAAACTATTTGTTGCTGTCCAACATGTATGCGGCGAACGGTAAGTGGGACGAAGTCGCAAAGGCGAGGAAGCTCCTTAAAGAAAGTGATGTGAAGAAAGAGAGGGGCAATAGTTGGATTGAGATTAAGGACAAGGTTCACTCGTTTATGGTCGGAGAGAGGAATCATCCTAAGATGTTTGAAATTTACTCAAAATTGAATGAGTTGATGGAAGAGTTACAGAAGCTTGGTTACAAGGCGGAGACTCAGCATGATCTTCATCAAGTGGGAGAGAGTAGAAAACAAGAACTTTTGAGGCATCACAGCGAGAAACTCGCTTTTACTATGGGATTATTGTTTTTACCTCCCAATGCACCTATTAGGATTATGAAAAACCTTAGAATTTGTGGAGACTGCCACTCTTTTATGAAGCTTGCCTCAAGATTTGTTCGTAGGGCTGTCATAGTCAGGGACACCAACAGATTTCACCATTTTAAGAATGGGTGTTGTTCTTGTGGGGATTTTTGGTGAATATTGGTTTTCTTTTGAAGTGCTTCCGTTCCGACAGATCACTTCTCATATAGTATATAGAGATATTCCTGTTTATTTAATCAAAAGTGCAGCTGCAGTAAAATAACTTTGTTAGTTTAAGTAGAAACTCCCTCTCTCCAATAGGTCGCATTTGATATTTTTTTATTTATTTATATATATATATATATTTGTGAGTGTTCGGGTCAGCTTATGCACACCACAACGATTCTCATGGGACAACCGCCAGACCCTACTGTCAAGGAAACTTGTCGAATATTAAATCCTAGATAGGTAGTCATCATGACTTAAAATCATTCCCTCTAGGACGTTTAATATTTTTATAGCCCTTACCACTAGTTGGTTCTCAATGCATTTGATCATACAAACTCACTATTGAAGATTGACCTGTACCACCGGTTTCCTTTCGGTTTGGCTGTATCTTTAACCATGACATGAGCTTGTTAAGATGTTAGTCCTCAGAGTGAGTTCTTACTTCTTAGAGCACTGAACACTATGCTTCCAATCATGTAACCAAATTTCTTCTTATCATTCAAGCCTAATCTGTAAGCTACTGCAGGATTGATAAGATGAGCAAGTGGTGATAATATCAGGGTACTAACAGGGGTTTATGGGTAATAGTAGTATGACCTTAAGTAAGGGCATAAGGGTAATTAGTTAGGGAGTTTGTTAGAGTATTTCATTATAAATAGAGAGAAGGGGATGAGAGCAATGCAGACAATTGGTCTAGAGGAATTATAGGCTTGGCCGCTTGAGAGAGTTTCTCAAGAGAGGAGGGTGCAAGTACCTCGAATAATTTGTTTATCTTGTAGTTTGTTTACCATTTATATTTTAATTCTCGTAAGGTGATTCCCTTGCATATAACTCCTACAAGAACTTCTGCAGGTAAGTTAATCCCATTCTCTAGTTGAGTAGTTTCTAAGATATCGCGATCTAGAGTAAGTATATCCCATTCCATAGATTTGGGACTCATTCTTTCAGGTTACAATGAGCAATAAATATTGGTATAAACCAAGACTTGCAACTTAAATGTTATTCTGTTATAAAGAGTGATTTTGTTCTTTTCCGAGCATCCTATACTAAAGATCACCAGATTCCACTTGAGAAATGCTGTCATTTTTCAATGCATTGATAAGAACAAGTAGAAAAACATGCCAAAATTTCCAAATATTCCTATGAAATGTTTGCCTGTTGAAGAAGAGCCTCTCTTAGACAAATAAGTTTCACTTATTTCATTCGAGGCGTTTGTCCGCCGACCTCCATTTCCAGAGGCAGAGTTCATCTTTACGTGGAGGCAATAGTAAACTAGGATAGGAAAGGTTGCAACCTCATTCCTCCTAGGACTTGGTTCATGATTGTCCAGTCCTTGCAGCTTATACTAGTTGTTATTGCATTTGTTTCTCCAGGTTGCCAAGACGAGAAACCGTCCTGTACGAAGCATCAAATCATGCTTAACATTTTATCTTCATGCGAGGGGACTTCAGATCTCGGTGCTCGAGCACGAATATAGGCAACAGAAATTTGGAAAGGTACGCGTGCTTCATGCTATCATCTTTCTAATATTCTTCTACAGGTCTGAGAGAAATTATAAACCTAGTCTTCTTAGGCACATTGCTATCATCTTTCTAATATTCTTCTACAGGTCTGAGAGAAGTTATAAACCTAGTCTTCTTAGGCACATTGTTATAGATAAGCTAATACCAATCTGAAGCATACATGAACAAGAACATCTAGTTCTAATCACTTCTCTTGATTTTGCACTTGCAAAAATCCTAACCATCTTCAGTTTATTGAAATACTATTCCTATTCCTTTAATTGCTTGAACTTTTTGAGGTTTTGCTTTAAAACTAAATAAAAAAAAACAAAGATAAGAAGAAAAGAAAAAAAATGAAGAAGACATAGGGGAGGGGCAACCGTCGCCGGAGGAAGAAGACAGGGGGAGGGAGCGACCGTTCGTCGTCGGGGGAAGAAGATAGGGTGGGCTGCATTTGCCAACTACTTTGCGGACTACAAATTGAGAACCTTTATTGAAATGATGGTAGTGCTAATGTGGAATCATCGATATTAATTGGGGAGGAAATGACATGAAAGAGATTCAAACATTGAAACTTGATACCAATGTAAATCACAAAAGGGTGATTGCTGGAGGAGGAGATGTCCAGATCGAAGGAGGTTGAGGGAGTGGATTTTTGGCGGCACCGCCCATATGACTTACTTCATCAAGTTGACGATTAAGCTATAGTCATATCATCTTTTTCTAATGGTGAACTAACATTGAAAGATGACCAAATAGACACAAATCCCAAGTCTCATATTTTGTCCAAAAAGAAGAAAAAAAATTAACTTTGTATATCTTCATTTTTTAAAATAATTATTAGCTATTTAAATACAAAATTGAAGTAAATGACTATTTGGCGACTAATTTAGCTATGCTTAAGTTTACCTATGACATTACAATATAAAAATAAGTGAGTTAGTTCAAATAAATAATAATAATAAAAAATTACAACTTAATCGATTATCATTGACCAAACCAATTAAATTTGATAGTCTATCAAAATCGGATTTTTTATATTAATAATGTAGTTTAAATAAATTATTATAATTTTGATAGTATTTACAAAACTAGAGTACCTAAATCGTGTACTATGGACACAAGTTAGCAAAATTATGTCCATGGTACACGACTTAGGGGTAACTCGTTTTCAGGGCACATGAGTTATGGGAGAACTCGTGTACCATGGACACGAGTTATATGCAAGTCGTGTGTCATGGACACGAGTTACGACACCTTACTTGCCACATAGGTGCCACGTTGAACTGCTATGTTACATGCCAATCGTGTCTCATGTACACGATTTTTCTATGATTTTTTTAAGAATCGATTAATTTCTTTAATGTCTAACAACATAAATTCATTCATTCATTATAGAGTCTAACATAAAAAACTCATCAACCGTTTGGCGAGAATGAGACTTTTTGTCTTCTTGAACGATATCCACGACGAAGTTGAGGTTCATCTGACTGTCAGCAATATCTTGTTGTTCTGGCCGTGTTATGTCACCAGAACTTGATGCAACATTTGTTTGAAATGTCGGTGAGTACACATGAGAAGCATAAATTTGATCATCAACTACATGAAGTTCTTGGTCTACGTTTGACTCTAAAATGTTTTCGGATCGTTGTCTTGTGCGTTTTCGACGAATACATCTTCTATCTATGTTGAAAACAGTTGGTTTGTTGAATAATATCAGTTGTCGTTTCAACATATTCCTCACACGTAGAAACAAAGTTTGGTAAATTTTGTTCTGTCGAAAGTTGTTGTATATCTCGAATTAAGTTGTTCAGAAGAAATAAAGATTAATTTAAATTAATATAATTATCTGTAACTGAAATGTAATAATTTAAACTATAGGTATCAATCGATTCATACATAATAGTCTAAAATCATAAAAATTAGTACAAAGCAGTCCAAAGTCATAAAAAAGTAGTCAAAATCATTGAAAGTCATAAATAATAGTCTTAAACAGTCCAAAATCTTAAAAAAAATAGTCAAAAGCCATCCAAGTAGTCCAAATCAGGCCAAATACATATAAATTTAATCTTAGTCAGTCCAAACCATTAAAAAATAATTAGTCTAAATCAGTCCAAACCATATCAAATTCAAATCGGTCCAATAACAAATATATCGGCCTAAAAACTATATGAATCGATCCAAATTCATTAAAGAAAGAAAAACTCAGAAGAGTATTAATTAATTCAAACACATATTAGTCCAAGAACACTCAAATCGGTGAAAAAAGCTTAGTAAACTCATATAATGATTTTGAGATTTTTTTTATATAGAAAAGTTCATACCAACAATTGACAATGGAGTTGCGAGGAGACGGCGGTGACGACAAGAAGACGACGAAGGCGGCTCAACAATCGGTGGAAGGACAACGACAACGGCTCAACGAACGACGGAAAAACGACGGCGGTGGCTCAACGAACCGATGAGGGCGGCGACGACGACAAGAACCCGAGTCGGCGACTGAAGATTAACGAACAGAGGAAGAAGATCTATGGAAGTCTGACGACGCGACGGAAAAAAGAAAATGCAGGTTATATTTTGGGACCACCGAACTCGTGTACTTTGGATACGAGTTTTTTTACCAAACTCGTCCATGTGGTTGGCAGGTCATAGAACTCGTGTCCAAAGTACACGAATTACCCCATAACTCGTGTGCCCTGGACACGAGTTACCCCTAAGTCGTGTACCATGAACACGATTTAGCTAACTCGTGTCCATGGTACACAATTTAGGTACCCTAATTTTATAAATATTTTCAAAACGATGTGTAATAATTTATTTAAATTACGTTATTAATATAATAAATCCATCAAAATCAGATTGTAATGGTTTTTTTTTCATTTTGACTTATGGCAATAAAATATTTATGCATTCATTACGATCCATTGTTGTGCCATCACGCCAATGAAGAAACTTATTCCTAATATAATTATTAATAAATTCGACTTTTTTTTTTTTTGCAACAGTAGTTTAATTAATGCGGGGTTTAAACCCATGATCTTTTGGTCACCGATACAACCCTATGCCAATTGAGCTATGCTCGGTTTGACAATTCGACTTTTTTTTAGACAAAGATAAATGGAAGTTCTTCTCCTTCCGCTCTATTATTATTATTATTATTATTATTATTAAATGAAACAGTTATAATAAAAACAATGTGCAATTTTTATTTACTTAAATTACACTAAACTATTAAAAAAAAAAAACTAAACATTATCTTTTTTTTAATAAACTTCATCACATTCAAAATTTAATTTCTTTAAATGATGGAATTTAATATATCTATCTATCATTATCGTAAATGACCAAATTTTTGTTCTCACTTTTTATATACAAAATATCAATAAATGTATTCCATAATAAAATACACGATATGAAACGATATATATTGCATGGAATGTACGTCGAGTTCTATAAAATACACGATATAAAACGATATATTTTGCATGGAATGTACGTAGTATTTATTTTATTTAGACAATCATTATTGAGTTATATGAGGTAGTATTTATTTTATTTAGACAATTATCTTTCAATGAAGTATATACTTATAATAAATTTAGTTTACATTAGAAAAAAAAATGGGATGATTCTCTACTTTTGTATTATTTATTTGGCATGAGAAATTTGGCCATAAATATAAAAGGCACATTTTTGCGTAGAAGAAGAAAAATAGCTGAATTTTCCTTTGCTCGTTTTTATTAATGAAAGCAGAAATTTCTGAATCTCAATTTGGGGTTTTCGTCAAAATGGGTGTTTTTAGCTGCAATTTCACATCCTTCCATTTTCTTCATCAAATGATCTGCAATCGCTATATCTCTACCTGAAGATTTGTACGAGAAAATGAAAATGGAAGTGCAGAAAGGGAAGAAAAGGAAGATTTGGGTTGTCTTTAATTCCAATTTCTGCAAAAGGGTTGGCGATTCTTTCGCCAATAAAATCACTAAGGAATTTTGGGTCATCGACATTTATGGCTTCTCGAACGGCAGTCAAGTCGTCGGCGAGGAGGGGAGGGATATGATGCTATGGCCGGCATTCTACTGGTTAATCGGCGATTTATTGATTGCGGCTTGTAGATGATCGAAAAGGTACTGACCCTTTAAAGCATTGTTTCTAGTATTTAGATTGTGGGGTTTTGTTTTGATGTTGTTGAACTACTTATGAAATCGTGGGTGAGGGATTTTAGTTAGAATTGAACAATTGGATTCGTGATTCTGATTTGACTAAAGCTTTGATGACTGGTATTTAGTGAGATGTCATTGCTGGTTTTGTTGTTGATGAGAGCTCCTAGAATATTAGAGTCCCACCTTAATGGCTACTATTCTGTATAGAGTTCTCGTATGAATATCTTTAAACCTTGATTGTAGCTCCTGGGGAATGCTAAGAGGTGGATACTTTGAATTTTTTATCATGTTATCTTTTTGGGAACGACATGAAATATTGAACTTTCCTGCTGTGAGATCTAAAAGCATGAATGTAAATCATAAGGATCAGAGAATGAAAAGGAAAACGAAAGAAAGATATAATGCAACTTTTGAATGTGCACAAGAAAGTTAAAGATTCAAATAGCCAATTTTTTTGGGAATTAATTTTTACAGATATCGATGATAGAGTCTATCATTTGATTTTGAGGGTAAAATGCTGTATGAAAATAGTGAAATAATATTGACCTTTTGTTTCCAATCAATATCTTTCTTCGATGAGGACATGTGAGGAAGATTTTGTAATGTCTCGAGTGTAATTACTAGTGTTAATACAGAGAGTAAGCATAAGAAATAAATAAAAGCTTGAAACAATAAATGTAGAAAGTGTTGAAGTTCAAGATTATTTAACATGCAGTCAAGTTGTCAAGTCATATGTAATGGAGTATAGAAGTGATGGGGCTTATGATCCCCAGCTATAGTCATTTCACAATTATGTAATGGATTCTAGACAAACAAGTTATAGAAACTTAAAAATGATATGTGAAGTTATTGACAATATTATATATATGCAGCTTCTACTATGTGGCGTTTCACCTGTTTCAAATTTAGTCTAGTTGTACTAATCTTTATAAGATAAATAACTGAAACTAATATATCTTGTCATTTACAAAATTTTCTGTAAATATGTACATGTTAGTATTTACTCTTTCTTTTTCCCCACAAACCCCATAAAACAACACACAACCCTGCTTGCCACATAAAGAAAGATCCCAAACAATTGAAGGCCAACACCTCAAAAAAGGATCCCAAACAACCCGAGCAAAGTCGCAGCTCCACAAAAGATGATCCAGATCTTCCTCCGACCTCCTCACTAGACGATCCAAGGTATTATCTCTGCCAGATAAAATATTGAACCTTCTTTGGGACTTTCACCTTCCAAAGGGTCGAAGAGGAAGGATCCAACAAACAAAGAAAGAACGGGCAACAAGAGAATCCCTCACCCAAACAGGGACTCCAGACCCGACGATCCCAGAACGAGCAACAAGAGAATCCCTCACCCAGACAGGGACTCCACACCCGACGATCCCTCCTCTCAAACAGAAAAATAAAACCCTCAACCAGAGAAAAAAGACCTAACACCTCCGTCGTTTCCATCGAACAACGCACGACGAAAGCCAAAAGAAAAGGAAGGAGAGCTTCCCAAAAAGTTCACAACATCAACCACAACATGGTTATTCATATCAGAAAGATGGAAAAGACGAGCAAGGGGGACGCTTATCCACCCAAATATCCTCCCAAAAATAAGTATCCCCCCATTCCCCACAGAAAAATGGATAAGACTAAAGAAAAATGGGAGCTCAAAGGACATATCCTTCCATGGGTTCTTGAAAGTGCCTTTAACCCCTTCTGATACCCACTCAAAAGGGTGATAACCATATTTACTTGCAATGATCTTGTGCCACAGGGTGTTAGATTCAATGGGGAAATGCCAAAGCCACTTGGCCAACAAGACTTTGTTACAGAGTCTTAAATTTCCCAACTGAAGGCCCCCAGACTAACCGGCTTCGCAATCGTAACCCAACCCACCAGGTGCATGCTCCTCCCCTCCTTAACCCCTTCCCACAAGAAGGGGCTTTAAATAGGAATACCACTCAAAGACGTGCGAATAAGAGTTAATCTACCTCCCTTAGAAAAAAAACTTTTTCTTCTAGCTAGAAAGCCTTTTATGAACCTTCTCAACCACCGGGTCCCAAAAAGGGATAGTCCTTGAACTATGGCCTAGGGGAAGGCCTCGATAGGAAGAGTGTAAATAACCAACCTCACATCCAACCAAAGCCGCCCAATTGGCCACCTTATTCGGGTCACAATGTAGGCCAATAATCTGGCATTTGCTGCTATTGATCTTAAGACCCGACATTGATTCAAAGAAGGCCAAAATGTGGTTTAGGGTCTGGCTAAGAACATCCACCACAAACAGAAAGAGAAAAAGGGGACGGGGCGAAGACCCCTACTAGCACTAATCCTCCCCTTATGCCTCCCATTAATGAAAATAAAGTATTTCACAGAACTGATGCACGTTCTTATCCAAGATCTCCACTTATAACGAAAATATTTCTTATCCAGAATCTTATCGACAAAATTCCAATCCACATGGTCGTAAGCCTTCTCAAAGTCAATCTTGAAAATAACCCTTCATGTATCCTGCCTCTATAATCTAATCCTCAATAGCCTCAATGACCAATGAGGGCCTGATCCAAGATTAGACGACCAACAACGAAAACCCCTTGGGCCTCAGAGATTGTGGATGGGAGAACCTTTTTCAACTTGTTGGCAAGGACCTTCGCGATAATTGCATAGGCACTGGAGTCCTTAACCCTCATAGCCCCTTCTTTTTTAGGAATAAGGTAAACAAAAGTTTTATTCAGAGATTTATCCAGAATGCCTCTTTCGAAAAACTCTTTAAACACGCGCTCCAGATCCCCTTTAATCCCATCTCAATTATCCTGAAAGAAAACCATAGAAAAATCATCCAGCCCGGGAGCCTTGTTCTTATCACAGTCAAAGACCAACTTGAATGGAGAAGGGTTTAATATGCTTACTCTTACTCTTGTGACTTTAGTTGACTTTGGGAATGTGATCTATCTATCTAGGTTTGTATTTATAATTATGAAACCACTTAATCAAGTAACCACTAAGGGTTGGTCTATGGGTTGTTCTAGTGGTAATTGCGACAAGTAAAAGAAGTAAAGAACTTTGGGGACAAACTTGTGGCTAGAAGTTCTACGAGTTTCCTAATAGCTACTTATTTTTGTGTAGTAGGTTGTCTCCCCAGTCTTTGGGATTGAAAATTTATCCCTTCTAAGTGGTTGATCCAAGCTACCCTAAATTATATTAGTTCTAATGCTGCCCTGTGCCAGAGGGATTGTGAAAAATAAAATGAATATTTCAAGTGCTTAATGGGTAATACTAAAATCAACCATGACAGGTAATATTTAGGAAATATGAATGAAGATTACTTTCTGTATCCTTCTAGAACATATGGAGGTCTTCATTTTTGTTGTGTCCATGATTGTTCATCTTTTTTCTCATTGCTACTAAGTTTTTTAGTCAGTTTCTAATTTTTTTTTTTTTAGTTCATTTCTATTTTATTCTTGGTGCTTTGTCATTTTCATTTTACTTCTATTCTTTTTTATTTTTTTATTTTAAATAAGTTGGATCAGGGATTATGATCTTCTTATCCTAATCAAGTTTTTCTTTCTAAGGCTTTCTCTCTGTTATTATGAAGCCAAACAAGGAAAAACCTAGATGAAGAACTTCTCTTCTTGGTAACAATCTTATCTCTATTGTTTTGTTCTTCAAGAGGTTAAGTAGCATTACCACTAGAAGACAAATCTATTAATTGTTTTTCTACCAAACAATAATGGCTCCAGATTGGCTCCTATATTTGCACCAAGGGAATCACTTTTTTTTTGTATATAATTCAAATGGTGCAACGGTTACTAAAATATTCATGCCATTAACCTTGTGGATTTCATTGAAGTACTAAATTACAGAATTTTTTGAAACATTTTCCTTAAAATGGCTTTTTATACTTCTACTTCCATTCATCAATGTTCTCCTCCCTTGGGTTTTACCTTGAATATCTTAACTAATATACTGTAATTGTTGGTCAATAAATTCTGAAGAATCATATATTTGGCATCAAGATTTTGAGTTGGACTATTTTTTAAACTCCTATTGATAAATATATTAATTTAGATTTAGGTTGAATTAGAAGCAAAGTAGTAAATAGAACTCCGGACTGTTTATGCTTACTACAGTTTGTGATCTCTCTCTCTCTTGTTGAAGTTGAAGATATTAATAGAACTTTACTTCTATTAATGCCCTTGCCAGAACTTCAAACATATTAATAGCCTTGGTTTTAATATTGTGCATTGAAATCTATTTTCTACACCTCTTCACTCTTATGCATACAAATGCTTGGTAAGGAAATATACTTCTCAAATGGGGCAAATAAATATTCCAAAAGTTCTCAAGCATAAATGCTCTTGCTAATCTTTTGAAATACATACCATATCATGTACAGTTGTTTCTGTTCAACATATTGCCATCATTGTGATTGTTTCTGTGCTATTGTTTTTTACCATTGGATATTTAAGTGTTATATTTTACAAAAATTTATATAGGCAACATATATATTACTTGTTACTATCATTGTTTAGAAATTTAATTTATTGTTTTAACACTTTGTTTGTTAGCATCTCGACTTCGAGAAAAACTTAAATGATAGCTTCTTTTCTTGGTAATCAATTTCGTCTATTTTGGAATGCTCTTAAAGGGGCTAACTTCCATCTACTTGTACAACTCAGAGTCTTTAATTCAACTAATCAAAATCACCCTAGTGGTAATGGTAACAGATATTCCAACTTTTGCATTTTAGAAATTGCTATTATCACTTTATTTTCTAACATTGTAACGGTTACTAAATTCGACGTGACTATCCACGCAGGTTAACATTTTATAATTAATTGTGCAGACTCTGTTTAACACTTACCTAAAGACAGCTTAACCGTGTGTGATTTCCTTACGGTTCGCTTTCCTCTCCCATCATTTAAGAACTTGACAAATTTTCCAAAAAAGACACTCTACTTGCTTTTATTTATTTTTACGAAACGATATCTGCGGCTTACAGATTTCCAGTTGAGCATCTATGTATACTAGTACTGATGTGCATCTATGCATTAATTTTACTATTATTTCTTCTGTTTTTATTTTCGAAATTGCACAATCTTACATTTCGAATTGATTCAATTAATTTTTAGCCTAGTGCTAGATCCGACTTTACCTGACGAATCAGTTTACTGCAAAACCACACTCCTTTTATATAAATTGAGGAAATTTGTAGAAACCATTACTCACATCTCTTGTTTCTGGTATGGCTTCAAAATCTCAGGAATCCACTCAATATCTGGAGCATGCTGGTGATGCAAAGGATTATGGTGGTGGTGACCTAGAGAGCCATGTTCATAGCCCTGAGGAGTTCTCCTTGAGTGTGGATCAACTCAATCAAGACTTTGACAAATCTCTTGTTCTTAAAAGTTCGTCCGCTTGTTCATCCCCAATTGAATTAAAGAATAGTTCTAATCTGACGATGAAGCAATCCGAAGTTCCTGACAAGGTATCATTCTTCTCCAACTTGTAAATATCTTAATCTGTGTTGGATTTTTACCCTAAATGGTTTTGGTAGTCTTGTTTTGATCTTGTTATTTTTTACCTTACCAGGAAGATTATGATCTCTTTCCTTTCCCCCAATAAATCTTTTAACCTATTAAGGAGAAATCTACACATAATCTAGGTATATTTAGGTGAATGCTAATATATTTCCTATTTCTTGTGGGGTGGTTCTGGAAAAAAAACCAAAAGAAGGAAACTAAAAGAAGGTATGCTGCAGAAATGGGAACGGTTCCTAATGAAAATGATGCATACTTGGATCTCAAACTGTCACCTCCAGGGGTCTACTTAAGGGGTAAATCGTCAAATGAATCGAAATCGTCATCCCCAAGATCTCAAGACTCGTGCGTATCTGCAGAGGTCGAGTCGAATGTGAGCTCTGAGGATAACCTTCAAGTTGAAGATTCGTCGTTGATTGTGATGGGATGTACTTTTTGCCTGCTTTATGTGATGGTGACAGATGCAGATCCCAGATGTCCTAAATGCAAAAATTCTGGTTTGCTTGACATTTTCCGTGGAAATCAGGCGAAGAGATCGAAAAAGAACTAGTTTCCTTTCAAGGAGTTTACATGGCGGCTGGTTTCAAATGCTCCAGTATGCTCTTGAACTGATGCAACCCTCTGTTTTTTTTTTCTTAGTGTCCTTAACTGTCTTCCTTGTTGCTGCTGATGCTGCTGCTGCATGCACCCACCATCTTTTTACTTGGGGAGTCAGATTAGTTTCTTCAATAAACAATATGGTTTATGTTTCTTTTTGCTCAGTAGTTTGGCTGTCTTGCCCTTCTTTTGAGAAGGCCAATTCATATGGATTTGGTCTTCAAAACATATATAACCTATTAAGTTACTGTGGCTCTGTTGTTAAAGACACAATTTTTCCTTTCTTTGGGCAAATCACAGAGAGATAATTTCTTTTTCTGTGCATTTACTCTGTTGAAGACGTTTCTGTGCATTTCTTTTTTTTTTGTTAAAAAGAGAAGGATAGACAGGGAAAACTGTGTTGTTCTGGTGGCGTCTCCGAGAGCGGTAAGGCGGGGAACGGAAAATCCTCTTTCCCGAGTGCCGTGACCCACAAATTGCCATAGGAGCACATTAACCAGAAGATTATCCAGAGGAACAAAGAATTCAGCAATTGACTTGGTGAGTTTATTCAGGCTACCTGTGTCTTAAACTTTTGACCAAATTTGCTGTTTTCTTGAACCAAATAATGCCTTGTTTTAGGGAATTTTGAGAATTTACCAACATAGTATTGTAACTCTAGATTTCAATTTCTGATTTTTCTTTATTTATTTTCCTTTGAAGGGACATATATGATTATTGAATCAATAATGGGTAAGGGGGAGGGTAGATATTATCATTATTATTTTATAATTTTAGCAAATTTAATTTCTGGGTTGGGGATATTTTGAAGCCAAAATATGAAGTAAATGCACTCATAAGGAGAGTGAAGAGGGTGCCAAAAGTATGAAAATGAATTTATGATCTCTTCTGTAAATAATTGTCAACTTAAATCAATATTTGACTATTGTTTAGCTCATAATTACAGCTTAATTGGTTATTAATTGAAGGCATAAAAGATCATTTATTTAGGATTTTAGGTTAATAAAAAGTTATTAGATCTTCATTTCTGAAAGAAAAGCTATTTTCTTTTGATAGTAATTTCGTATCAAATGTCTAAAGGATTCATTTGAGGTTCAATTTGTGAGTACATTAATATGAGATATTATGGGTTCTTATATATTATTGAGCCTTGAAATCTTTGAAATATAGCTGAGAATAGGTCAGAAATTAAGAGCGTATTTGGTAGGGAATCCTGATTCTGTTTTATGTTTTTCGAGTCTAGTGAATGTGTATTTGGTATGCAATTTAGATTTTGTTTTTTAAAATTGTTTTTGGATTCTATCATCAAAACTGTGTAAATTATGAAAACATTTTGCAAATATGACAAAAAAATTAGTGACTACTATTATCGTTGATAGACTACTATCAGTGATAGAAATTGCCATATTTGCAATCTTTTTTTAAAATACTATATTTTTAATTACTTTACTCTAAATTGACATCTGTTACAATTTTTTTAAAAAAATTTAATAAATATAGTATTTCATGTTATAAACTCAATTATTTTTGTTAAATCAATTAGTTTAGCTAGTAAAATATATGATATTATAAAATAATAATTATACAAAATTTATTACATAGAATATGTTCATAAATGAATTAATAATAGTTTATATTCAACCTAATATTTAGTTGGGACTACAACTAGCTATATGGTTTATGAAAAAAAATCAAACACATCTCGAAGAATTAGTTAAATTGAGATCTAATTTTTAATCTGTCACCAAACTTATATCAATTTGAGGCACCAAAATTGGGTGAAAAATTAGATAATTACACTCGGGACTATTATAACTCTCAAACTATTTTCACTCAGCACCTTAAACATCCCTAAATGATTTAAAATATTAAATTTTTATCTATGAATTTGATATATGTTAAGTGAGTAGCTTAGCCGTAATTGACATATACTTCCTATTTTGAGGTCGGATCAAACCTCCCATACCCCTATTTTTGTTTTTTTTTTGAAATTTTTCAATTCAAATTGAACATAGTAAAATTGTTATATATATATATATAAAAGATTGAAAAGTGAAATTTCAAAATTAAGACAGAAAAAACGTTGCTCATAATTAATTGGTTAAACATGAAGAGAAATGTACAATAAACCATTATTAAAATCGAAATACTCTTCATGTATGTTAATTTGTCTTTTTTTTGTCTTTTTTTTTTTTTTTTTTTAACCTTTTCAAAGGCATCCCTGATAATATGTTTATTGTTTGGTGCATGTACTTCCACTTGTTGATTCTAATTTGAATTTGTCCACATTATTTACTTCTAAATTATATTCTTAAATGAAAATAAAGCAGACATATTTGTATCAGCCAATTTGTGGATATTAATAAATCAAAATTTTGTTTATAATTTAAAAGTTAGATTTTTTTTTTTACAACAGGTGGGAGAGAGAATCGAACTTGAGACCTTTAACTCATAGTTCATATATCATGTCGGTTGAGCTATACTCATGTTGACTTAAATTTAAAAAATTGATAACTTTAATCATATTCTAAGAATTTTCAAACATTCGACAATCTTTGTGGCTTGTCACCGCTTCTCTCGATGAAAATAGTAAGATAAATTAGGTATCAAAATTTTGAATTTTTTTGTTTTAGGGTTTAATAATCACATTTTTTTGTCACAATTAAAAAGAGTCAACCAAGCATGTGCAACTACCTTTAAGGAGCTCTTTTTTATAATGTCATAAACTTAGTTGGTAGGGAACAAGATACCTTATAATACTTAGAACATGATTAAAAGGAACTTATGATTGGGAAGACATAATCAACAAATGATTGGTGTGATTTGAAACATAAGAATCTTTTGGTTCAAACACCATAAGATTTTCATCAATTCTTTTTTGGAAAATTGTTATTCCCTAATTATTATTTTATGGCTCATTCATGTACATATATCATACTCTTCACAAGAGGAATCTTTTTTAAAATTCAATCAACTTTTAGGTAGCTTTGTCATGTTCATTAAAAATTAGGATAAAGTTTCGTCCACGTTTATGTTAATCTCGTCTTTGTATTTTCAAAATTTTTATTTTTGTCTTTCTTTAATCTGTTATTAATTTTACTAATTGTTAGTCATCGATACTAGAAAGATGAAAATATTGTTGTGTCGTGAATTACCACTGTCTTGAAAGTAAATTTGACACGACCTCGGTGCTAATCGTCTACGTCAGTTGCTCTCCAAGATTAACACAACATCCACCTCTAACGTGCACTCGTTCGAGAAGGATTGGAACCGAGAATAAAAGTTTGCTCAGACTTTTTGTAAGCAAACCAGTGAAGAAGAAGAAGATCCAATCGCCATTGAAAAATACATAAACCAATCTCGTTTTAGTGATCTCTACCATTAATCAATCATGCTAAATGATGTGGATTGATGTGACATTGATGTAGACACGAATTTCTTAAATTTTAACATTCATTAATAACTAGGTCCATCAAGATTAATAAATTTAAATTACAAGGATGGTGAAACTTACACGTATTCCTCGGTTGCTCTCCAAGATTAACACAACATCAATTAAACTTACACACGTATTTATTTTATGAATACGTCATGAGTTCAATCTCTGCATTAATTAAATTACGAGGATGGTGAAACTTACACACGTATTCCTAGTCAAGGGGCACAATCATATGTTAATTGAACTATGCTCGGTTTTATAATAAATATACTTTTTCAAGCAATATTTTATTGATTAGGCATCGACATAGACTAAATAAAAATACAATTAAAATAAAAGTGAGACAATAATTTTATTTTATTTTTTGAAGTATTTTTCATGCCATAGTATATATATATATATATAGATGAACAAAACTAAAAGAAGACTTGCAGAGAAAGATTTTAGAGGGAACAAATGGGGAAGAAGATGAAATTGCTTCCTTCTCTTTTCAAGATCAGAGAATTGACAGATCGGTCATGGCAATGGCCGATTTGCGGAAGCTCCAAAACTCCTTCGTTCAGAGCCGGCGGCGATGAAGAAATTTTCAAGACGGTAAACTCAGTCTTCTTCGACAATCTTCTCTCCGATCGAATCCAATTCCAAACACCCGATTCTTGGTTCGCAAACTCGCTGCTCTTGGATTCCGCTAGGTTTTCGACGGAGTTCGACGACGATTTCGAGGTGGTGGTGCGAGGCGCAAAATCAGAGAGGTTGATCTTCGTGGATCCTGGCGAAACGAATTCAATACTAGAGAAATCGACGGAAGATCAAGGAAATTGCGATTGCGATTGCGATTGCGAGTCGATTCGATTCGAAGGAAGCGTGGTTCTGGCGATGGAATCGGAAGATCCGTACCTGGATTTTCGAAGATCGATGGAGGAGATGGTGGAGAGTCTTGGAATTAGAGATTGGGATTGTTTGGAATCGTTGTTGAATTGGTACTTGAAAGTGAATCGGATGAAGAATCATGGATATATTTTAGGTGCTTTTGTTGATTTGCTGGTTGATCTTGGCGGCGACGGCGACGGCGATGGTGGTTTTACTGATTCTACTTCCATTTTTTCCGACGAATTGATCATTGAGAAATGAGACTTCTTCTTCATCGAGTACATAAGTTGAATTTTGGGCGCTAGAATCGGTTCAGAGAGATGCGTTTGAAACATTTTCCTGTGAATACTTTTTTTTCTTATTCAGTTTGAAATTTAACTTCATATAATTAGATGAAGCAAAGTAATTATATCCTTATTTAATCTAACCCACTAAATAAATTAATATAGTTCATTCGATCAAAGTATATGTTCTCGACCGAGAGGAGGTTACCGGTTCAAAAGTTGAATTAAAAGAAGTCATATGAACATAGCTAAGACAAGTATTTTCGACCAAAAGATGTGTTTCGAATTTTAAAATAAGACACAACTTGATATTATGATTGATTGTAGCAATGGATAAGATAACTATAACCATTCCTAAGGTCGGTGGTTCGATCTTTCATTCTTGCTATTGTTGAACTAAAAGATGTAAAAAAAACATAGCTCAACGACATAATGTATTGCTTAGTGACTATGAGGTCTTAGGTTCAATCTCCCACCCCAACATGTTGTCAAAAAAAAATAAAATAAAAATAAAACTTAAAGAGAATTATGAATGACTAACCATGAATTATTAAATTGAGACACTAAAGTTGAGTCCACATAGTTAAACCAAATCTACTACATTTTTTTTAGTTTAATGGTAATTCAAACTTCTTACATTTGAATGAAAATTCTCATTTAAGAGGTTCAAATTCTCATTTAAAAAGTATGTTAAATCAAAACTATTTCCTAAAATTTGTGAGGTTGTATGGATTAAAATCTCAAACTAATAATTATATCAATTTAAATGGTAAACTCTCCTAAGTGAATCAATTTAGACTAACTGTTAGTGCTATAATTATTTTCACTCCCCATTCCATTTAAAATAAGCTCAAAATCATCTAAATAAAAAAAAAACTTTTCTTATAGAAATCCATCTAAGTAGCAGGAAAAAATGATCATGCAATTCTTTCTAAATAAGTAGAGAAAAATAAATTATTTTAAAACGAAATTCTAAAGTCTAAATTTATACAAAAGTTTAAGGTTTTAAATTATACCATTATTAGTTTGAGATTTTAAGTGATACAATCTCCAAAATTTAGGAGTATAAATTGATTTTTTTGCAACAAAAAAAAAATAAAAAAAAATAAAAAATAATTAAAATAATAATAAATAAATAAATAAATCGCAGTGCTCTCAGCATTATGGATGTTTAATCAACCAAGCCCAAAAGAATGAGGGGTCGGTGAATTTGGGCCGAAGCCCAAAATATTGCTCAAAGATGAGATGGCCCAAATGTAGGGTGGGCCCATAAATGTAGCAGTGGACTATTTGGGCTTGACAGTGGACAGATGGGTTGAATCGTTATGGGCTTCCGAGTTGGGCCGGAGAAGTTGTTGCGTATGCATCTACTTTGTTTCCAAATACATTCTCACACAAAAAATAATAATCATAATTCAATAAAAAATTGCGCCATCTATTTAGTTTCTAAGCTTTAAAAAATTTAGTTATGTTTCTAAATTTTTATATTAATTTTAGTAAGTCATTATTATTAAAACAATTACTTAAATATTGATATAACTAACGAGTGATAATTTGACATGATGTGACACAAGAGAGTAAGTCAACTAAATAAAAATAAAGATAAACACTAATTTTTTTTTTTTATGAGTCGGATGAGTTTGAATGTTTCTATTATCATTGAAATATAACTGACATTTATAAATTTAGGAGTGCGAGCATATTAGCCGGTTTTGTATGACCATTTTTTTAGGGTTAATTATTTGTTTCACTTTACTTGTAATGAAAATGCCTTTGTCTAGGTGGTTACTTTCTTAATCACTAATTCTTCCCTTCCACTTCGTAGTTAGTGTTTAAAGTTAGAACGATGGTACACAAAGTTTAGTGTAAATTACTACGAATCACTCAAGATTTTATTTTTGGTATTAGGAATAAAGTAATTATCTTGTCGCATGAAGTTCCACTATATTATTTCATTTGGCTGAGTGTAGTACCTACTCTCTTGTACTTAAGGGCATATGGCGGATACTTTCGAAGTTGAGGAAGTTTTCGGTTTCGCCTTTCTCCTTATGCTTTATCGTCTCATATATAGTTGAAAATACAACTTGTATCTTATTTCATGTATGAATTTACACTATAGTTCCCTTTAGTATAGCAATAGAACAAAGAGAAAGTGAAATACAAGAATATTCAAGAAAGCATCCCATGAAATCACTATTCACAAATCTATAATTTTGAAAAAGAAAACAAAAAAACAAACTCTACCCACAAATATAATTAAGAAAACAAATCATCCAAATCCAAACATGATTTGATTAAACCCTATAATAATGTTGAGATTTATAAGAAAGAAAGATAGTTGTCAAAATCAACAGCCTCCAATTTGAAAGAAAGAAAAGAGCCTTAAAGAATAAAGACAACTTTATGGGATGAGTGAGAAGAGAATGTTTTGTTTCTATTCCATATGGATTGCCAATGTAAATGTTTTTTTTTTTTTTTTTTTTTTTTTTTTTTTTTTTTTTTTTCCTTTTTCATTTTCATTGATATTGTTATGATCTATGTTTTCAAATCAATCCTAAAAAGAGACATTAAATATTATTCCTCTGTCTTTAAGAACAGTAAAAATAAGAAAGAAAAGAAAAGAAAAGAAAAGAAAAGAAAAGAAAAGAGGAGGCAAACTCCACAGTTCCCAATCACTTCAAATGGACAGATAGTCCTACTCTCTTTTCACTTTAAACTCCTTTATTATTGCCACTCTCTGCCTTCTCTCTCTCTTTTTCTTTTTTTTTTCAAACTTTTTCTTTTTTCTCATTCTCATTTTTCATCACATTTAGCTTGTTTTTTTGATCTTATTCTTAACAAAAGTTTAAGACCCCTCCTTTTGATTATCCTTATTTACTTTTTAATGTGAGAGAATAGAGAAAAAACAAAGTTAGCATATCACATGGCAACCACTTTTTTTTAAAGCCAAGAAATTTCCCTCACTAACAAGAAAAGCACAAACATCCTCTCCTTTATATACTCAACAAGTTTCTTACACATCCTTCAAATATAAGCACTTCTCCCCATGCTTCTTCATCATATCATTTTTAGTCTCATATCCAAACTATAACACCACTACAAAAGAGAGAAGTTGAAACCAAGAAGCCAAATTTCTAAGAGAGACTATTATTTGTGAAGATGAGAGCTGGAATTTGCACTATACAGCTTCAAGCTCTCAGCATTGAGGCGGAGACGACGGTGAAGCAAGCGATTGGCCTCGCACGACGGCGAGGTCACGCTCATGTCACCCCACTCCATGTGGCTAGCGCGATGCTTGCTTCGTCTTCTGGCCTCCTTCGGAGAGCTTGTCTTCATTGCCACTCTCACCCTCTCCAATGTAAGGCTCTTGAGCTTTGCTTTAACGTCGCACTTAATCGTCTCCCGACGTCGACGCCGAGTCCACTTTTTGGCCCTCAATATCCTAATCCTTGCCTTTCCAATGCTTTGGTCGCCGCCTTCAAACGAGCTCAGGCGCACCAACGCCGCGGCTCCATCGAAAACCAACAACAACAGCAGCAACAACAACAACATCCTATTTTAGCTTTGAAGATTGAGTTGGAGCAACTCATAATCTCCATCTTAGATGATCCAAGTGTTAGTAGAGTCATGAGAGAAGCTGGTTTCTCTAGTACACAAGTCAAAAACAGAGTTGAGAAAGCTGTTTCCTTGGAGGTTAGTCACTTCATTAAATTAATCATAGTAGTCCAATTATCTATACATAAAAAAAAAAACAAAAACAAAAAACAATCCCACTAATATAATTTTCTTGTTTATTAATTTCAGGAGTACAACAATGAGAGACACTACCTTTATGAGAAAAAGTGGAACAACAACAACAACAGCAACTTGCTACCCACCAAAACTCCAAATCTTATCCCAAATGCTTCTCAATCCATACCTTTTAGCCAATTTAGAATCATGTCCCCCACAAACCCATTTGAAAACAAAGTTCCCAATGAAGAAATAACAAATGTTTTAGAAGAGTTATCAAACAGAACTCAAAGAAGAATCAGCAGCAGCAGCAGCAACAACAATACAGTGATTGTAGGTGAGAGTTTGGGAACAGTTGAAGCTGTAATCAGAGGAGTAATGGAAAGATTTGAAAAGGGGGAAGTTCCAAATGAGCTCAAATATGTAGAATTCTTAAGCCTTCCTTTGTTTTCCTTGAGGAATCTTTCAAAGGAGGAGATTGAGCAAAAGCTTTTGGAGCTAAGATGCATTGTGAAAAGCTGTTTGGGGAAAAGGGTCATTTTCTATTTGGGAGATCTCAAATGGGTTTCTGAGTTTTGGTCAAATTATGGAGAAGAAAGAAGCTATTACAGCCCTGTGGAGCAGATAATAATGGAGATTAAAAGATTGTTGTTTCATGGAAATGGTGAAAGTTTTGGAAGATTTTGGGTTTTGGGTATTGCAACTTTTCAGATTTATATGAGATGTAAAGCTGGTCATCCTTCTTTGGAGTCACTTTGGTCACTTCATCCTCTTACAGTTCCTGTTGGCAGTTTGAGTCTAAGTCTCAACTTTGAAAGGTAAGAAAGTACTTTTTTAAGCACTTAGAAAGTCATTCTAAACAGACGCTCAATTCATTTATTATCGGTGTTTACTGTTTTCTTTAAGGTGAAATCTTACACTTCTTTTTTATCTCAACTATTTCAGCAAAGAATGTAATTTTCAGACCAATTCTGCCATGGCTTTCCCTTTATGTCTTGAACAGTACAAAGAGGATGCAAGAAAAAGTGCTGTAATTACCAATCAACAGGTTTGTTTTTGTTACTATTTGTACAAAAATCATCTCAAAATTATTAAAGTTTCTGCCTTTTTTTCCTATTAATGGGGTCTAATGTTTTTTTTTATATGTTTTGTCTTTCTTAAACAGGATGAACAATGTGAGAAAGGAATCAACTTTATTCAGAAACCTCTCAATTCTTCCCCTTCTTCCACCTCTAATTTCTGTCATCATTTTCTTGGCCCTAAACATTCCCCAAAAGAGTACCAATTCTGGGGTTCGGACGAGCCCGAAGACCGAAACGTCGTCGTTTCGAAACCCGAGCTCCTCTCGAACCCCAACTCAAGTCCCAACTCTGCTTCCTCAAGTGAAGTGATAATTGAGGAAGAAGAAGAAGAAGAAGGTTATTCAAGAGAGGGTCTCAAAAAAAGCCTCCACTTGAAACAATTCAACTACCAAAACTTGAAGCTTATTTCCAATTCACTGTTGAAAACCATCCCCAATTGCCCAAAACACAAAGCAGATGAAATTTCAGCCACAATCCTCCAATGCAGATCATTGAGAAACCAAAAGAAGCAAGAAAGTTGCTGCCTTTCCTTCATAGGAAATGAGCAAAATCAAAGTCAAAACAAGGAAAAAGCAGCAAAAGAACTTGCAAAAGTGTTTTTTGGGTCAGAAACAAAACTCATTTCCATTGGTTTGAGCAGCTTCAAACAGCATATTGATGAGAATGATGAACAAACAATGAACAAAAAGAGAGGGAGAAATGAATTGGGTTGCAGCTATTTACAGAGATTTGCAGAAGCAGTGAATGAAAATCCTCATAGAGTTTTTGTGATGGAAGATATTGAAGAAATTGATTACTGTTCTTTAAAGGGTTTGAAGGAAGCCATTGAAAGTGGCAGAGTGAAGCTTTCAGATGGGGAAATTTGTCCTCTAAAAGATGCAATGATCATATTCAATGTCCAAAAACAGATTGTTAAACAAGAAGAAGAACAAGAAGAAGAACAAGAACAAGACAGAACATTTGTTTCATTGGATTTGAATATTGCCATTGTTGAAGATTCAATTGGTGATAGAATCAGATCAATTATGGAATGTGTGGATGGCAAAATTTTATTTTCATAATTAGATATCTTTTGGGTGTTTTTTTTTTTTTTTTTTTTTTTTTTTTTTTTTTTGTTCTTCTTCTTCTTCTTCTTCAATAGTATGTGGATGACACTTTTTTTTTTTGGGGATAGCTTTATTTAATATCAGCAATTTTCAGAATGGAGTGTAGCATTTAGTAGCAGTGTTTAGTTTTAGGAATGTAAATGTGAATTTAATGCATATCTCTCTTGGGATTTTCATTATATATGTTTTATCAAATCGAGCATAACTCAATTGACATAAAGTTGTGTCTTTACTAAGAAGTCATAGATTCAATCATTGCATTAATTAAAATGCCTTTACAAAAAAAATTGAAAAAAAAAAACCACTATTTAGCCCGAGAAGGCTTTTCAATCAATTTGAACATAAATTAAATAAAAAAAAAACCAACTATTTAACACAAGAAGGCTTTTCAATTAATTTGAACATGAATTAAATCTTTAATATATATTATATATATATATATATATATATATATATTTTTTTGTTGAAGAAAAGAAATGTGTTATGATGAGGTGAGTATATATATGCACTAATTAAGTTGTTGCCAAAAGTTTTAATTGGAAATTAATGTGTGAATTGTTGCATATGGTGACGTGAGTGTTTTTGCATGGAAAGCATGGCAAAAGAGATGGATAATATTGTCAAACCGAGCATAGCTCAATTGACATAAGTTTGTGCCCGTGACTATGAGGTCATGAGTTTAATCCTTGCATTAATTAAATACCGTTGCAAAAAAAATAGATGGGTAATATTTAAAAAATATATATTCATGATTGAAATGTTGTAAGGAAGTTGTGAGTGTTTTTTTTTTTCAACGAAAAACTTTACGCCGTTGTCGGGGATCGAACCCAGGCGGGAATACTCACCACTATACTACAACGACCAGTTAATTGTGAGTGTTTCACATAGGAGAAGGAATGGTTGGGAGAGACCACCATAATGTGATTAGTAGTTTACACCGTTAAATATATGAGAAAAAAATTATAAATCAAATACGAATTTAGTGGTTATTAAGGAGCATAGAGAGATAGATTTTGAATATGAAATTTTTTTATCTATTAATTAGTAGAAATCTCCTGGGCGCCAACAAAAAGATAGATCAACCGGCATGATGTCGATCTCGACTAATGATTACGAAGTCTTAAGTTCAATCTCCTACTCACTCAATATTTTTTCCACGTAGGAGAGAGAAAGACGAGCATCGTTTGGAGCATTTGGTTTACCATTTTGAGGTAGGTTGTTGATAATTGTATAAACTCAAGTTATATTGGGTTTGTTAAACCCAATTTTCTTAACTAATCAATTCACATATTTTTTTTTCAATACGATAATTTGAACCTTCAACTTCAAGTGAAATAGTGCATGTCAATTATTATTGAAGTAAAAAACTCACATGTTGAAAGAGTAATTTATTTGTTCTTAAAATATTAGTTTACTAATTTTATTAGAAGAATATCATTATATTTTTAGTCAAAATTTAATGTATAATTTTATTTATTTACTATTTATAAATTAGTGAAATTTGTGGGTGAGTATTTCACTTTTTCTATTTACAAATATAGTACATTTAAAAAAGAATTACAAATATGTCAATTTTTTTTATAATCTACGATAGACTTCTATCACTGAGACTATTTTTATAGTGTATCAGTGATAAATTTCTATCATTGATGAACTATTTTTTATAGTGATTTCTACTCTGGTGCATATCTTATTTAAGACGATCTGAGAGGTTGGAAGTTCGAATCTAAAAAAAAAAATGTGGTAGGTAAGATTTTGATTCGAGTACTTTTAGTTTTCTAATTACTCACTATATTCTCTATTTCTTTTCTATAATAGTCATTCTTTTGCACCTATCTTATCAAGTTGTCTAGCTTAGAATATAAGGATCCGATTAGGGGAGAATACAAATTTTATTTTATATTTTCAGATTCATTAAATCTAATGGGTTTGTCATGTAATTTAGATTCGATTTTTGAAAATTATTTTTGAATTATGTGATTTAAACGGTGTAAATTCTAAAAATATATATATATTTTTAATGGTCTCCGAATTTTGAATTTAAAATTTTAAAATACAAAATTATATTTAAAATAATAAAATAACTCAATTCATTTTTGTTATATTAAAATATGTATATTATAATCATGATGTACTATAAATTATATGATATTATAAAATAATAATTACATAAAAGTTATAACATAAAATATGTTTATAAATTAATTAATAATAATTTATATTCAATTTAATAATTTTGACGGTGGATCCACGCATGTCATTTAAAATCTGCAAACGTAATCACTGGTCCCACCTCAAAATATGCAATCTAATTACTTTATTTTTCTACTACGGGAATGAAATTAATATTGATTATTACGTAGATCTTACCCATTATTTTTTTGTTTATTTTTTCATATTTGCCCATTTTTCTATTTCAAAAGTAAACCATGGACATCATCTTCACCTTCTTCTTCCATCTTTCACGTTTTGAAATAAGATTGTCGGGCTCATTTATCTCTCTTCCTCGAAATAACAAAAGCTTATACCTTAGAAATGAGTTATTTTCTTTTAAAAAAATGGGATTTTTTTTTTCTCTTTCAAAAAATGAGTTTTCTTTTTCTTTCAACGAATTCAATTGTTGGTATTGGATAAAAAACGAATAAATTGGGGAGAAAAGAGGAAAACTCACTGAAACCTCATTGAAAATTGAGGGTTTTTTTTTTTTATGAATGGGTTGATGGAGGAGGAAAGAGATTGAAGCTTCACAAAAAAAGAAGAAAATGATATTATGGTAAACTTACAAATGATTACAGACAAATAAACACTATCAATAAAATTCATATTATGTCAGTTTGTCAATTTCAAATCAATTTTTTTTTTTCAAGTTTAAGGTTATGATTATACAACATTTATCTAAGTTGGGTTCAATGAAATTGAAAGTTTAAAGTAAATATTGATATAATAATTTCTTTTTTCTTTTTGACAACATATGAAGTGGGGATCGATCTTAGGACTTTATAATCATTTGTCCATACATCATGTCAGTGAGCTATATTTTTGGCTAAGTTAAGTTTAATTATGAGTAAAAAAATGATTTTTCTTCCCAAAATAATGTTTATATATCTAAATATGTTTCTATTAGTTTCCAACACCGTTCCTATTCTTTTTCTCAAACTTTTTTTTTGATCAATCCTTTTCTCAACTGTTATTTGAAGAAGACTTCAAAACTCTTATCATGATAAAATCCTTATCATAAAATCAACTTTCCAAGAAGCTTTTATCATTGTTTCTAAAATAATAATAATAATAATAATAATAATAATAATAATAAAAGAAAAAAAAAACTTTTATCACATTCCAATTCTAAAAAAAAGTTAAATGAAAGAAGACAAAGAGATAGAGTTTGATACATAGTACACATGATATTATTAAATAGCACATGGGAAAAATCAAGTTAGAAGAAAAATAAATTGGATAGTAACATTTTAGCTCAATTGGTTAACACATATACTATCGATCAAGAGATATCACGGATTAAAACTTGGATTGCGGTATCTTTTAGATAATTGCTGACAACTTTGCTTTTAAAAAAAATTAGCTGTTTTAAGAAGGAAGGTACTGTTTGGTAAATTTTAGCGATAGACTTAAATAAATTAGTTACTGTGTGTTTGGTAAATAAATATTAAATTATTGTGATTTAGCTATAATAATGATTAAAATAGACATAGTATAAAAAAATTTAAGAAAAAAACAATAAGGTATTATTTTTTTAAAAAAAATTGCGAGGAGCCGATTGTTAGAGAATCTAAAAGCTAGGAGAACAGATTTTTGGAGAAGTGTAAAATGAACATGTTATGGAGAAGTGATTTTAACAGATTATAAAATAATTTGATTTAGGGTTAAAATTTTATATTAATCACTTTCAACTCTCTCAAACGCAATTTCAAACGCAATCTAAGACATATACTATCGATCAAAAGATTAGAATATTCAACTTCCATCCCACCTAAAAGAAAAAAAAAATGAGAGGAAAAGAAGCAAATTAAATTTCATGTAATTATGTATTGTTTTATTAACTAATTATTATAAAAAAAAAAAAAAAAAACCACCAATAACCAATCAATTTTTTTTAGCTTTAGCTTTGGACAATAATCATTAATTTAGCCAAACCGAGCATAGCTCAATTGGCATAAGATTGTGTCTGTGATTATGAGGTAATGGGTTCAATTCTCGCTTTAATTAAAATATCGTTGCCAAAAAAAAAAAAAAAAAAAAATTTACATAATTGATGAAAAAGATATGAATGGAGATAATTATAATAATGAAACATTTATTATAGTTTTGTTATATTTAAAATTAGAGCCCTAAAGTTGAATATAAAATATTGAAAGGGGCACATAAAAAGGTGGTATATATATTGTTGACCCAACTTTTTTGAAAATTGAAAGGGAAGAAAAATGATTTTCTTTATGATAAATACACAAATTATTTGTCTTTATTTAGTTTCAATTTAGAAATCTCTCTCAACTTTGAAAAGTTGTGGCGCGGATGATTATTAGGAATCTAAAAGTACACAAAAATACTTTAAAAAGAATTAAGAACCATCCAAATCTTTAGTTCATAAAGATTTATTCTTACTTTACAATCACAAAAGGAATATATTTAATCTCTATTTTCCCCTTAATTTCACTATTTTCTTTATACTTTTTCCCTTTTCACTTTTAATTCAATGTATTAACCCTTTTACTCTCGAGTTTTATTTTTTTTTAATACCGTTTAATAATCATTTGATTTTTAAAAAATTAAGTCTATAAATAGTATATTCACATTTGAATTTCTTAATTGTGTTATCTATCTTTTGAAGTGTTTCCAAAATTCAAGTAAAAAAAAAGAAACTTTCAAATACTTGTTTTTGTTTTTTAAATTTGGCAAGTGTTGTAATATTTCCTTAACAAAAATGTAAGTTATGGTAGGAATTCAGATGTATGGTTTATAGGGTTAATCTTTTTTTAAAAAAAACTAAATGATTATCAAACGGTACTTTATTAAATTAAATTTAAGTTAAAAATATATTTTTAGTTTCTAAAATTTGAACTTAGTTCTATTTCATCGTCACTAGATGTTTAAATGGTAATTGTAACAAATGTCAATTTAGAATAAGATAATTAAAAATATAACATGTTTTTAAAAATTTTGCAGATATGGCAATTTCTATCGTTGATATCTTATGGCTGATAGAAGTTTATCGCTGATCACCTCAACTTTTTATAGATTTTTGTCAGTGATAATAGTCTAATAGAAATCTATTAGTGATATGATAAAGTCTATCAATTATAGAAACAGATTTTTTTGCCATATTTGCAAAACATTTTAAAGTTTGCTAAATTTGCAATTAGTTTGGGCCTGATTGCTATTTGTGCAACCAACCCATGTTTAAATTTGATTTCTAATTGGTCTTTGAAGTTCGAAATTGAATTTTAATTGGTCCCTAAGTATACAAAATAAATATAAAAAAAAAAAAATATGTACCACCAAATTCTAGTCGAACATATTTTAACTGTCACATCATCATTTTGTTACATCAATTAGCCGTCAATTCTACTCAAGGACCAATTAAAAACTAATTTCAAACTTTAAAGATGAATTACAAATCAAATTCAATAACTTTGGGACCAAACATGTCGCTTTTGAAAGATCAAAAGTGTTAATTTTGAAACTCGAACCACAGACGAAATAGAAACAAAATTCATATCTCATGGTAAAAAAGTGTATTTTTAAATTTTTTGCATTAGTCGATGTTATTAGTGGATAATATTAATTTAGAAAAAACTTGAGCTAGAGTCAAATTCTCTTTAACCCTACCTTAAAGTGATAAAAGAATCAAAGTCTATAGTAGCAATTAATAATGGAGGGACTTTGGCTACTACACTTTGTCCTTCAACTTTAAATTAAGGATTTTTTTTCCAATTGATTGTATATATATTGATTATTTTTCCTCTTGAATTTCCAAGTTTTACACATTAATCCAAACAAACCAACATTGTTAAAAGATAGATGGAATAAAAAGAGAAAAAAATAAATTAAAAAGAAATAAAAGAAAAGAGAAAAACAAAAAGAAAGAAAGTAAAAAAGAAATATTCAAAATTTTAGAAAGTTTGATTGTGTTGAAAGTTATGATATGCCTTCCTCTGCCTACAAGAAACCCAACTATTTAAAGCACTTAATCAAAGTGCTATGTACAATTAAACAAACATTTTTATATCAAAGTTGGATAGTTGAATCCTTATTATTAGTTTGAAGTTACTTTTTATCGCTCAATTTGAAGATAGTTTAATTGGATAAGACACTAATTTTTATATCAAAGGTCGATGGTTCAATTTTTCATCCTATAATTACGTTAAACAAAAAAATCAAAATTGATAAAATAATAATAATAATTTTTATTTAAAATAAAAAAAAAAAACACAAAATATAAACTCTAAAATTTATAGAGAAAAGATCGACTAAATTTATTTCGAATAATTTTAAGATTTATATATTAAATTTAGTCATTAATTTAAAAATATAAAGACTAAAATAACATAGTTGTAACAAAGGTCAATTTAGAGTAAAATAATTAAAAATATAGTATTTTTTAAAAAAGAAATTACAAATATAGTATTTTTTTTATCATGGATAGTAATATAGTAGTCCATCAACTCAGCTTTTTATAGAATTTTGTCACTAACTATTAGTGATAGTAGTCTATTCGTGATAGTCATATATATCAACGATAAAAATTAGTTATATAACCACTTGTTTTTTTTTTTTGTTATATTTGTAAAATGTTTTAAATTTTGTTAAATTTATGTTTAATTTAGGTCTAATTGTTGTTTATGCAACCCATCCTTTTATTTAACATAAAAGGTAAAATATAAATTCTAAAATTTATAGAGGAAAGACATGATTAAACTTATTTCGAATAATTTTAAGATTTATATATTAAATTGTCATTAATTTAAAAATATAAAGACTAAAATAAAATAGTCGTATCAATTTAGAGTAAAATAAATAAAAATATAGCACTTTCTTTTAAAAAAAATTATAAATATGACAGTTTTTTTATAGAATTTTGTCAGTGACTATCAGTGATAGTCATATATCAACGATTGTTATCAGTTATAGTCACTTTTTTTTTTTTTTTTGTTATATTTATAAAATGTTTTAAATTTGGCTAAATTTGTCATTATTTTGGATCTGATTGCGGTTTATACAACCAATCCTTTTATTTTAATAAAAAGACAAAATATAAATTCTAAAATTTATAGAGGAAAGACGTGACTAAATTTATTTGAAATAATTTTAAGATTTATATACTAAATTTAGCCATTAATTTAAAAATATAAAGAATAAAAAAAAATAGTCTTAGAGACTAAATATTATTTTAACCATATATAAGAGTACAAAAATATGAAGTGAAGCATTTTAAAGAGAAAAAAAAGTATTGAAAATCATTAAATAAAGAGAGTACCTCGAGCTATGTTCCCATTAGAGAGAATAAAGACACGAATATTTCTTAAAAGAATAGTTTTTTTATATTTATTATTTATTTATAATCTTATTTTTGGTTAATCATCTGATTAATGAAACCCTACCACATGAAAAATGTCATATTGAGAGCCATCCATTAAATATTTGTCCACATTTTTGCATGTACTTCGCTATAACATACGGGATGAATTGATATTTTCATATGTTACGATAAATCGAATAACAAAGAACAAAAATAAGCGTAGAAGAAATATCGACATAGATTTACGTAGTTCATTAACGTCCACAGACACAAGAAAAAGAACAGTATTATTATGAATATGAGAGAATTACAAAAAAATAACCGACTAGGGACGGCTGAAGTCATGAAAAGGTCTAATGACCTAATAGAAAATGGGTCAAGCTTCTCAGTTTTGATCAATGGTAGTCCAAGAGGGCTTTTCCAACCTCATAGAGGTCTGAGGGGACCCTTTATCTCTCTACCTGTTCCTCCTGCCGAAAGCCTTTCTAGTTTACTATCTCAGACCCAACAAAATATGTGCTTGACAGGATGTCAGAATAAGTACCGAACCAGTCATAGAGGGTTATAACAAATTCAAGACATTCCAACGTCATATTTTAAATTTGAATATATAATATTGATAATATATATTTTAATTCATTAAAATAGTGTAAAATATATATTTTTTAATTTTTTGGAGAATATATCCAACATTGACATTTTATTGATATTTCTATCCACATTTTCATAAAATCGAGATCTCGACATTTTCGTCAACATCGATATTTCAAACTGTGATTGAGAGTTTGAAAATGTGTCGCTCTTCCAAAATTATATAATTTACATGTCACATCAAAAACACAATTAATAGCAAATAGATGTCGGTTTTAAATGTACATATATGGACGAACTTGACCTATATTTTGTATGGTTTGGACTCCTACATGTTAAGTCAAATTTGTATTTTACCTATCTCTCCAATAACAATCCCAAGACAAGACTTCTTTACCCTCATCTCTCAATTTACACATCAAAACCTACCTAAATATTAATTATATTTAGCATGCGAGTTTGTCTTACATAATTTTAACCTAAATTATTAAATTTACGAGACAACATTATCTTAAAACAGTTGGTTGCAAAAAGGTACGTAGAAGCGAACAAGAATATAGTTCAACGGACATAATACATTATTAGTGACCTAGGTTCGATACTCACCGTACATGTCGTTAAAAAAAAAATGTGGATAGAAAAGTAGAAGGAGTAAAAATTGGAGTTGAAACACATGGGACGGTTTTATTAGTAAAAAAGTTGAAAAATTTGACGCCAAACCCAATGAATGGGACCATGTCCTATACTATAATTGCATTATTGTCTTGTTCCTTTGAGGGAAAAAAAAAAGGTAAAAAAAATTAGGGTGTTTGTATAGGTTTGGTTTATTTATTTGTCTAGGACGATTGTTGAAAATAAATACGTTAATTTATACTTGTGGTCCCTTAACTGCTTTTATGATGGTCAATTTGTAACAATTTGATTACTTTATTGTGAAAAAATCATCAAAATTAGGTTACATATGTAACATTTTTTTAGATATAGAAACTAAATCAGTACAAATTCTAAAGTTCAACGACTAAGGCTTCCTTTGATAATGCATTCGTTTTTTTTTTTTAGTTTTTTTTTTTTTTATTTATTATTTTTTAAAATAAAAATCATATAGGTTTGATAACTGTTTTTTGTTTTCAATTTTTAAAAAATAAAAAATCAAACATGTTTGATAACTGTTTTTTATTTTTTGTTTTTCAAAATTTGAAACTTTTAGGTAATTACTATTTGTTTCCTATTTTTTTATAAAATAAAAATTAATTTTTTAAAATAGTGTTAATTTATTATAATGTAAAAATTGAAAGATTTATCAAAATTTAATTAAGGTACAATTCTTTGATGAAATTGAAATTTTAAGGTAAAAAATGTTTTTCGCTAAAATAATTTTTTGTTGTTGTGTTAATATATTAGACAATCTTTAAGTTTACGCTTATCATCCCTAAAGTCAAAAAAATAAAATATGTTGATTGAGTATAAAGTGATTAGGTGCATTGGTGTAACATCACAATATATATATATATATATATATATATATATATATATATATATATATATATATTTTATATCAGTTGGGGTGGAGGATTGAACCTAGGACCTCGTGGTCACTAGGCGATACATCATTGAGTTATGTTGTTGTTGACAACATCACAATAATATTAAAGTATAATATACTAGAAAAAAAATGTTAATAATTTTTTTTATTTTTTTTAGAATATACTAATAATATTATTGATAATTTTCGAAAAAAAAATGTTAATGACAATTTCAAAGAAAAAAAATTGAAATAAAAAATTTGTTTTTGAATATTTTTTTTCGTTTTTAAAATTTGTTAAGGAATTAAAAACGTTTTCAAAATTTGAATAATTAAAAACTGAATTTGAAAACATAAAAACTCAATTGGTTACCCAATAGACTTGTTTTTTAAAAAATAAAAACCCAAAACAAAAAATAGAAATTGTACATGGTACCAAATGGCTCCTAAATTATTAGATTTTAAAATTTAAGGACTAAATTATTAATAAAAAAAAGGGAAAAAATCAATTTATACCCCTAAACTTTGAGAGTTGTATCAATTAAAACTCTAAACTAATAATTGTATCAATTTAAACCCTGAACTATCATAAGTGTATCAATTTATACTTTCTATTAAATTTTATTTGAAAAAAATAAATTTAAACGGGTGGAGATGTAAACCCATAAACTATCATAGATAAATCAATTTTATAAAAGTTTAAGAGTTTAATTAATAAATTACAAGTCTCCACACATGTAAAAGCTTACATTTTTATACTAGAGGGCGTAAATTGATACATTTATGAAAAATTTAGGGTTTAAATTGATACAATTGTTAGTTTAGGGTTTTAATTGATACAACCCTCAAAGTTTAGGAGTATAAACTGTTTTTTTCCCAAAAAAAAAAAAAAAAAAAAAAAAAACATCGATCCCGAGGAGCAAAGGATTCTTTTAGAGAAATGATGGGATCGATCGATCGGATCCTTTGGATCTTAAAAATATACAATCTACAAAACCATCATGGCAGAGTTTACAAAAAGAAAAAGAAAAGGAAAGAAAAAATTAATAAATTAAAAAAAAAAAAAAAAAAAAAAAAAAAGTAAAGAAGAGGAGAGAGAAAGTTGGGACTAAGAGTGTTGTATGTATATATCTATTCTTTTGAGGTTGTGTCCTTATTAAAAGCATTCAAATTGCAAATAATTTCCAAAGGCTACTGCTTTTTCTAGCTTTCTCTGCCATTCTTGTCTTAAAGGAGAGAGAGTCCATCTCTTCATGCATTACTCGCCACTATATCGAGCACGTTTTACACTTTTGAATGTACGAGAGAGATTTTGCAACATCGAGTCAAATTCTGTGGTAGGTTTACTAAGAGAGAGGTGTATTGTGACGATCTCGTTGAATAATTTGTTGACGTTCGAAAGAGATGAAAAAAAAATGGAGTAATAGCAAGAGAAAAAGACAGATCCAACACAACTTGAACTTTTTGCAGCGTTTAGATGAAGAAAGTAAAGCAAAATTGAGCAGCGTTTTTTATGAACGCCAACTATATCATCAAATTAAAGCACTTTCTTTTTTGCTTTTTATGTGTAATGTTGAACTTTGCGTGAAAGTAAGGGATTTCTTGGATCTCCCACCCATTCCTTCAATAATCACTGAATAATTAACCATCTCTCTAAAATCTCTCACCTCTCCTTTCCATCAACAACAAGTTCGAACCAAGAATTAAAATATCGACATCCATATTGATATCGAGATTTAAATTTTATATTTTAACTTTTTTATTTTATTTTAGTTTTAACCTTCTAATTTTTCTACCGGGGTCGTATCATATGGTCTAACATTTTGTCAGATCATTAATAGTTAAATACGTGGTTTAGAGATAATTTAGAATTATTTTTCAAATTTTAAAGACTAAAATGTTTCTTTTGAAAACTCGAGGACCAAATATACACACTATCCTCAAAGATTAGTGACCAAAAGTGTATTTTGCCCTAAAAAATTATAAAGTTTGTTACGGGCTACCTCAGCCTGAGGTCAACCGCTAACGTCACGACCTGCTTTTCCGAGAAGTCGAGGCCTCGACACCAGCGTTGAACATTTCAGCAACCTGAGACCGACCCCAGGCCTCCAAGGATCTTCGGATGGCCGGATAGGCTCGAATCCGCTGTTGTCAGACTGCCTCTCGATCAACATGAAGGATGTCTGACAAGACATTTCTGACTCACCTGACTAGACGACGGTACAACAACGCCTCCAAGTCTCTCGAGAATTGGAGGACGACGGCTGCCATCATGGCAAAGAGTACAGACAAACCCAGGTCGTCCACACACCTCCTCACCCCGGTTTGAGGACCCCATGATGGCAGACGGACAAAATCGTCAAGGGGTGACACCGCCTATAAATACCCCTCCCATTCAGAGACGGGGGAGGTACGTGATTCCGTGTTATTTTACGTGACTTTAAATTCTACCACTCCTACTTATGTTCAGTACTGCACTATCTAACTTAAGCATCGAAGCCTCGTGGGCCTAGCCCCATATCGGTGCAAGTATTCCTCTCCTTCCTTTGTGCAGGGTCGTCTCGGTCCCGGAGACGACAGAGCACGCTGGAACGCAAAGGTCCAGAATCCTGCGCTAACAAAGTTAATTAATAATTAACTTCGTTTTTACTTTCTTAGTATTTATATCTTATTATTAGTATTTATATTCATATAAGTGACTAACTGATAATATCTTTTTATGTTTCATGGTTCTTTATAATAAGATATTGAAAATATCGATTAATCTTTAATATCGATATCAAATCCTTCGAATTACAGATATGTCAAGTTATCAACGCTAACAAAACTAAGATTTAACGGAAAGACGAAGATGAGAGAGAAAGAGAAGTGAGTTGGTTTAAAGAGAGTAAGAAAGGAAGAGACTGTGGAAAGAGCAGTCAAAAGAAAGAAAGGATGAAGTATGAAAGTTAACAAGAATAAATTTACGAGTGATCCAATGCCCACCATCATGTTGTTTTCAATCATTGTTTGGTCGCTATCTTTTCTTTTTTTCTTTTTTCTTTTTGAAATAAAAAAAAGAAAAGAAAAAAGAAAAGAAAGAAAAGTAAACATTAATCTAACCAATCAAATAGAGAAAAGATTCTCGGGTACTCCCATGGTACCATTTGCCCAACTCAATGAGCATATGTAAGAAAATAGATACCTACCCTATATCATAATTCTACTTTTTTCTAATAATATATAATAACTAATTAATTCTCTTCTTTTTTGAAAAAAAAAACAAACAAATTAGTCAATCTTAATGGGAAAATTGTACGACTGACCCCCTATTTTAGTCTGTTTGTCAAACTGACTCGGATCTGAAAAATAAGTCAAATTGACATCGGTTGATCTCGCTCTAGCTGGAGCACGGGTTGGTCTCGAATCTGAAAAAAAAAAACTTCAGATTTTGAAATTTTTCAGATCTGAAATGAAGCTAGAGCTAGAGCGAGACCAGCCCGCGCCCGTAGGTAGAGCGAGATCAGCCCGTACCCGCAGCTAGAGTTAGAAAATAATATTAAAAAAAAATGATAATGTCAGCAGAAGGTGAGTTTGCCTTTTTTTTCTTCTTCAGATCCGGGTCATTTTGACAAGCCGCCTAAAATACCAGGTCAATTGTACAATTCTCCCAATCTTAATAGTGCCATATAAACCGTACGATAATTTTGAGGTATGAAAATTTGAATTTTCGAGAGAATAAGTACGTACCAATTATTGTTGAGTTATAGTCATGTTGACTTAAAACGGGGTTGAATTATTATTAAAGAATATTTTAAAAATAATAATAATAATAAATTGTGTTTAGTGACTTATTTTGAAAAATAGAAGAATTTTAAAAGTTATATATCAAAAATTTTGTTTGAAGACGATTGTATTGAAGGAAGGTAGCAATGAGCTTTATTGGGTTTGGACTTTTAAAGTTTGGTCTAGTGTGTTGTCTTCTCTTGTGTATTGGAGATTCCATATCTATGACTTCAATTTTCAACGATAGGGAAACCTAAGTCTTTTTTCTACTTTCTTATTTTGATGGATTTTCATGGTCCCAATCGATTCCTCATATGACTCTTTTCTTTTATGTTATCATGATCATTTTCCTTTCGATTCCCTCACCGTTGATCAAATACGAAGATCGGATACAATATGTTGTTATGTTCATACTATTTTTGGGTGTGATGTATGACTACTTTGTCGTTTGAGAGTGTCATCTTCCATTTGTGTGTGTATGTTCACATTGGTGTGCGTGATTTAAGAGTGCTCGTCATCTCGATCGCATATTTGATATGAGAAAATTTATGGTTGCATAGTGCGTAATAGATCTGATCATTCAATGATACAGAGGTATTCTCTGTTGTACAACATTATTTTACTACTTTGTCGAACATCTGACATAGAAAAAATAAAGAGTATTTTTGGAAGCCTTGAAAGCCCAAAGAGAAAAGGTGTGAGTTACTGGGTTAGGACTATTTTTGGAAGGTGTTCGTGTCAAGATTTTGGTAATCACTTTGGGACGGTTTAGTTAATGATAAATTAGTTGATGATAAATTTGAAAAGAAATGATTCAATGAAAATATAATTGTATTTAATGTTTTCATATATGTGTATAGTAGCATATTTAGAAATTTAATCTCAATTTAACTATTTGGTCAAAGTGTGTTTGATAAGATATTTATACCAGTCAAACTGAGTATAGTTCAATTGGCATAAGGTTGTGTCATTGACTAAGAGTTCATGAGTTCAATCATCACATTAATTAAAATATTTTTGAAAAAAAAAAAATATTTATACCAGTCAAACCGAACATGGTTCAATTGACATAAAGTTATACATTTAACTAAGAGGTTGCATTAATTAAAATATCTTTACAAAAAAAAATATTTATATTAAAACCATTAGTGTATCAATTAATTGCTTTGAAAAAGTATAATCTAGATTGTATATGAAACATATATGAGAAATTATCTCAATGACCACTTTAAATGTGGTTTTTTCAAATATATGCTAAAATTTAAAAAAATTCATTTCTATTTTTTATTAATTTTGATTATTATGTCTTTGATTCATGTGTAATTTTCATAATATTATTCAATTTCTCTCTCCATTTTGTATATTAAATCTCAATTCATAATAAAATTTAATTTTCTCTCTCCATTTATGTAAGAATGTTTTGTATTTTTTTTAGATTTCTTCAAATCTTGTTTTCCTGATTTTAACATTCTCCTTAAGTTAATATTTTAATTTCACAAAAACAACATTTCACACATATATATAGTGTCTTCCCATATTTTTCTTCCTCTTCATTTTCATTCATATCTTCATTTTTTTTATATATAACCACCATATATACTTATATATACTTCATATACTCATATATACTGCATATATATTTATAACATATGTATTTTTTTTAGTCAAACCGAGCATAGCTCAATAGGAATATAAGATTGTGCCTTTGATTAAGAGGTCGTGAGTTCAAACCTCGCATTAATTAAATATCTTTGTAAAAAAAAATATATGTATTTTTATATATATACCCACCTTATATATTTCACTCAGGATATATAATGTATATGTACTTATAGATAATATGTATTTTTTTTTTGTTCTTAAATGTTAGTCCTGATAGACTTTATATATGAGTATAAGAAATATTAACTGGGACCAACCACGCACTCTATCAACAACTGAAACTGTAGCCTGTTTTAGACGGTCTGCTTTGATAGTGGGCTTTTGTTTTCTATTTTGTGAAGTCCATTTATATTCTTTTATTTTTCTTTTACCCTTATTTGAAATCTCCCAATTGGGGATTTCAAATTATTTTTCGTTTGGATGCACAAAAAAAATGGGCTTTTTCTTATTATAATTTTTTTTTTTTTTTTTTTTTAATAAAAATGACATATTTGAAAATAGAAAATATATTGTTGTTTTTATTGGAGAGCGTCTTTTAGAAAGACCGAGCAAAGATCTCTTTTCGAAAGACGAGAGGATGGAGATCTTTTCGAATTTTCAAAACTTGGATTGTTCAACGAGGTTCTTTTGAGCAATGTACATTAAAAAATCGATATTTTTTTACTTAGATATTAAAAAAAAATTGAAAAATATATGGTTGGAAGCTAACACAAAAAGCTTCAATTTGATATTTGGTTTCACTATTTGTTGAGTTGTATATAAAAAGATATCATCGAAATTAGACTATGATTCTGCAAATTTCAAAACGTTAGCTCAACTTGGACGATGTTTAAAAGTTCGAACCCAAGAGTGGCTTGTACAATTTTCTCAAATATATATTTGAAAATATAACATTCAATATATAATTGTATATATTCTCTATTTTTAGTATATTTTTAACAATTACCCAAAAAAAACAGCAATAAATGTAGAAGCTTTATTCTAGTATGAATAGAATAAGATGAAGATCATATGGGAAGTATAATTGAACTTCTCTGGATTGATCCAGATGAAACCAACTAAAAATTGAAATTATGATATACACAATACAAAGAGACAGAAAAAAAGCCAGTGATTCTTCACACTGCTTTTTTCCTTTGCCCCCAAACCAACTCCAGATTCATTAAACACTCTCCCCCTTCCATTTACATTTTGAACCCAAAAAGAAAAATATGTACAATTATTCAACTGGAAAGCTATGAACCCTTACTATACAGAAAACATCACACACTGCAAATCTATAGAATTGTAAGAAGCTCGCATTGGGGCTGGGTTGTGGCCTTCTTTCCACGCTTCAACTTCAACACCATTTACAGGTTCCACCCTAGAAAACAAAACAAAACAAAAAATCCCCCGAATCATCAGAGGACGGCCTTCACAATGTGGCAGCCATATCGAATAATTTGTCCCTTCACAGTCCCTGCCACCGAACACCGCCTCTATCAGTATCAAGAGAAGAATGAGGAATTTGCCAATACCATTAAGCTGTTTTAATGGTTTTCATTTGGGTAAGAGTTTCATAAACCATGTCAATTGTCAAGTGAAGTTACAGAATAGGTAAATTTGAACAGATTGTTCAACATTCCAAAGTTGAGTGTAATGTAATACATTCATTCCACAATGGATGTTTCCTAATGTTTTGAAGATTAACACATAACCACATCCTTGATTTATATAGCAATTTAAAACATCGAATGGTAGAAAACAATGTATAAACAGACAGCTTGACAGGTAAATGAACACCCGAAAGAGAGAAAAGGTCTGAATCCGAATACACAAGTCCACAAACAAAAGCAATAGGAATTAGATATAATGTCTCCAATTGCTAAGAAGAAAAGAAAAAAAGACTGTAGAAAACTCATCCCTGAAGTAAGTTGGAGCAGCTCATTATCTCCAATCAAAGTTTTAAAAGGCGTTCAAGGCGTAAGCCTTGAGGCGAGGCAGCAACATGATGCCTAAGAGGCTTACGCCTCTGTGCGAACGCCTTTGAGGCTATACAGCAGTGCTTGTCTTCAACTTAATTCGAGTTTTATTCTTTTTCCTTTCTTTACTCGTTTTCTTCTTCTTTTTATTTGTTCACAGTGAGTTTTATTATTTTTTCCTACTTTACTTTCTGTTTTTTATCTGTTTAATGTTCTTTTCTTTTCTTATAATTAGTTATATTATTATATGTTCAACTTTCTTTCTTTCTTTCTCATTTTTTTTATTATAGTTATTTTTTTTCTGTTCTGTTCTTTTATTTTATTTTTCTTCTTATTAGTTATTACAAGCTAGAACTACTTACTACTATTATTCATTAGTTTATTTTCAAGGAGACTTAGATTTTTTTAATTATAATGTTAAGAATATATAAGGTTTTATGTTTTATGATTTAAATATATATTTTTTTAATTTAAAATGAAGCTTACGCCTCTCCATGAAAAAACGAGCCTTTTAAAACATTGATCTCCATCTCCAAATAACCCAGGTGTTGGTAAAGCCACGAGAATACAGAAAATGGGGCATTAAAGTAAGCCGCATTTCTAACTTATCCCTTAGACCTCTCTACCCCTTGAAGATTCTCCTATTATTATAGTAAATAAAGCTGCTAGCCGATCAGACAACCATTATAGAAGGGAGGATGGATAAGCAGCTTCTCCATAATATATCCTAACAACCTCTATTTGGAGCCAAACTAATACCGAGCATTTCAAGGAATCTACGTCAATGTTTAATGATCCAAGTCTTCCAACGCTCTCTTACACAACCATGCACTACTGAGGACCCAAATCCTCGCGAAAGCGACCAATTCAGAGTTATTCTTGGGGATAAGAAAAGGGAGCACAAAGTGTAGATTAGGTAATCTAACGGGCAAAGAACGATTTACAAGAGAGAGTGCACAAAGACTCGAGAGTCCACAAGCAATAGTCAGTAGACTTGGGAAAAAAATGAACTTTATGCAAAAGGAGAGCAAAACGGAGAAATGCAAAGATATCAGAAAGGGGTATTTCCAAATGAAAATTGTGGGAAAATGAGAATCATTGATACAAAGCAAACTCGATTTAATAGACACGTCTATTCATAGAAAATGGTTTGAAGCCAAGAAACAAATTGTGAAGGAAATCAATACAAATCCAGTGGTCTTACTCGAATAAAACAAGCGACTCAATCCAAACAAAGAACTTAATTGAGTTGTTGAAAACAGAATACAGTGGGAGAGAGTTTCTCGTGGACTCTGAATGTGCCACAACAGTATCCCGCCCAGCAAGTTGCCAACCATGCTTGCTCATACTAATCATATTGCTACAAGGGAAAAATTATTATCTGCCACCTAACAAGCTAAGACCTTCCACACTCTTACAAGGTTTTACCACAAAACGTTCATCATGATCTTTTCCAAATTAGAACTAATTAACGAAGAAATCCTAAACAAGGATAGGAAGTAGATAGGGGACCTAACAAGCTAAGACCTTCCACACTCTTACAAGGTTTTCCCACAAAACGTTCATCATGATCTTTTCCAAATTAGAACTAATTAACGAAGAAATCCTAAACAAGGATAGGAAGTAGATAGGGATCTCATACCGGTTGAATTCATGTTAAACTCTCATCCCTAGAGAAAAAGCTTTTTGTTCCAGAAGATAATCGCTCTTAATTTCTTTTACAAATAAGGCCACAAAAGGAGAAATCTCTGGGGGAAATGAAATGAAAAATGACCATAGGATAAAGATAGTGGAAGCGTCATTTTTCCTCTTTGTATGCGCTATTTCTCTCATTGATACCCCTAGGCCCTAACAAGAATACAAAACTACAATGTATTGCAATATTTTGACAACATGTTGGGGTGGGGGCAGTGTTTTAAAAGGCGCAAGGCGCACTAAGGCGCAAAGACCCTCTGGAGCCTAGGCGCACAATAAAGCGCGGGCTTTATTTTGCGAGGCGCACTTTGGATAGAAAAAAAATATAAAAAATTATAAAGAAGAGATAGCATGGTTGAAGTGAAAATATGAAAAAAAAAACCTTTAGGATTAGTTGGAATGCCTTGAATCTATTATGACCTCTATGCCTTGAATCAGATTTTGGTTACTTAATTTTTTTTTTTTTAATATTTGAAAAAAACCCTTGCGCCTTGGGTCCCAGGCGCGCGCCTTCTCAAGTGCGCCTTGCGCCTGGGGGCGCCTTTTAAAACACTGGGTGGGGGATTGAACCTAGGACCTCATGGTCACTAGGCGATACATCATGCCGTTGAGCTATGCTCTTGTTGGCCCACAATGTATTGCAATATAAAAGGTAAAAAAATTACAAGATAAACAATTAATTCGAGGTACTTGCAACCTCCCTAGTTACTCTCATGCCCTAAATCAGTAACCAAAATAATTCTTATTTTCTCCCATCTCACTCCCTTTATTTATAACCAAGAGACTCCTAACTAATTACCACTATGCCCTTACTATAACCTACTAATTTTCCCCATATACTCCTTGGTGAAAGGGAAAGATTCTAAATCCAAATCTTTTTAAAATCATGGGATCAAACTAGGGGCTATTGGCTAGTATATTAAATAGCTTGTGAGTTTCTTAGAAACCAAATGCAGATCGTTCACCAATGAAATCATAGAAGTGCACATAAACAGGACCAAATACTCATGATTATCAAATGAGAAAAAAAGAGCTCAAATATGCAAGACGAGGTAGCTTTATATAAACCGTAAGGTAAAATAAGCCATAACCTGCAATAATACCTTGGTGTTTATACTGGTTCTAAAAATAACTCATTTTGGCCCTTCTATTCAAATTAACTAAAAAGTATTAGCTAAATAATTTCAAGTGAAAGTATTATTTGGTTCCTTGGTTCCTTTTCATACTTTCACTTATTTTAATTATTATTTTAAAACTTTCAAAATAACTATAATTTCAAGTGAAACTCTCACTTGTTTTAGATAAACTTCATATCTCTTATTTAATCTCCTTATTACTTGGGTTTCATTTTCGTCACGAGTCTAGGGATACCCACATATCATGGATCTTGTTGGAGGGCAATCTAATATTTTCTTTAAACTATACTTCTGCTGTAATGTCGTAAAGGAAGTTATAGCTAACTTTTCACTAAAGCAATGAAAAGTAACCTTAAAAACTATTTTTTTCCCAAGAAAAGTATCCAAAATAATCAATCTTGATTTCGATTGAGCAGTTAGCATTGCATAGCCATCCATCATCACGCAGTAGTAACTAGTAAGTAGACCAAGAATTTAAAAAAGAAAAAGGGAAAATGAATGCTATAAAAACAAGTAGAAAACCAGTAGAGTAGAAGAGTCACATGGGAATGGAAAGAAAAGGCAATGGTCACATGAGCTATGGAGAAAACCAAGAAAACATTGAAGCATAAGCAGTAGCAGCTAGCAGGTAGAATGATTAATTATTAATATTCCTCGAAACATTCAAAAAAGAAACTAACATCAATGAGACGCCACTTGGGGGAGAGGGCCTACCAATAACATTAATAACATAATATAACATAACATGCGCCTGCAGTGCAGTCACTCTTTTCTATTGGGTTTTGTGAGGTTTAGAAAAACGACAAAATGGTTCTCATATTCTATTCCTCTCACCTAACCCACTTCCACCCAATTCAATCACTCTTTTCTTTTGATTTTTCTTTGTATATATCGATGGATGTTAGCCCTCCTACTCCGTGTGCATGTCGAATCTTGATTGTAAGATCTTACAATATTTTCTTTTTCGAGTTCAGGATTAAAACCTCTAATCTTTTAGTCGCGAGAGTATGCTAACCAGTTAAAGAATGTCTTAACTAATTATGTTCAAGTTCACTATCAAGAAAATTGATAGGATTTTATATCTCAAGTACATGACTACCCTAGTTTGAACCACCACTCAACTCCCTCACTTATTAACAATTCATCCAAATTTCAGGGAAAGAAAATGAAATAAGATCTAAGAAATAGTCAGAAGGATGCTATCTTATTATTATCCTTTTTAGTACCTTAAGTTGTATCTGAGGATGGTATTATAGAAAAGGATTTTTTGGTTTTTTTTAAAACCAAAAACATTGGCCTAGATCCAATTTCTCCAAAACTTTGATGAACTTTTTTATTCTAGTAAGCATAGTCATCAAACTTTGTCCTTTTCTGCCCCATTTGTAGATTTAGGAAAATCCATGGATTTAAATTCACAATTTTATACCATTCTAATGTGACATTCATATACTATATTTTAAATTAATTTCAAGTTTAATATGAAACTGAAAGAACCTAATTAAAGCTAAACAAACTACCAAATCAATAGACTATTTTCAGAATAATCAAACCAACCAATATCTATCACCACTCAAATCGACCAAACCAAGCCAACTTGATTCAATCGAGATTTAGAGCTTATAAATTTTAGGGTTTTACTAAAAAGTTATCCATTCAAACTCCATTTTCTTGACAATTTGATATTTTTTAATGTCAAACCAGATTGCCCAATGAAACATACCATAAAACTAAATTAAATCCACGAAATCAATAAAATAATTTCAAACTAAACCAACCCACAGATCAAATCAACGATTATTTTTTTTAATTTTGATTACTATACACCCTAAAGATCAGAAATGGTGTTTGAACCTAAAACAAAATATAATCACATGCTGATATATGTAATTGTGAAGAAGAATGAACAATGCTTACCAGTAAGAGAAACAAGCCGACACTCACTTCAGTCCCGGAAAATGACGTCATCAGCGATTTCCATCAACGGCGTCAAGGATTCCGGCGAGAACTTCCTGGCAAATAAGTAGGAGTAGCTTGAATTCGACTGCCTCAACGTGTGTATGAGCGCCGGCGAGACCTCCTCCGGCGAGTACAAGTGAGGATGCCCATCCCAACATCCCGTCCAATTAACCCTAGTTAGCGTGTAGTGACTGCAACCTTCTGGATCCTCCATGGACAATAATGTCGGGAAGTAATGCTCCTCAGGGTAACACAGTTCCTCGCCCAAGCACGGAAGCTTGAACTTCCTCCATAGTTTTCTCTCTTTCACCACCAGCACCGCGTGATTACGAGTCAAAACGAAGAACTGCGATCCAACTCTGAATCGCTCGAACGGCACTTCGGGAAGCATCGCGGTGGCTCCGCGGGCGGTATATCGCTCGTACAGATTCGGCTCGTCGGAGAGGATTTCGATGTAGCTTTTGTAAATAGAGTTGGAAGAGAAGGATCGGAGGGAAGCAATGGAGTTTTTAAACAAGAAATTGTACACAAAATCAAACGAATGGATAGGAATACATCGTTGAGAAAGTAGGGCAAAGTAGAGGTTCAGAGGGTCATCGATGACGGCGTGAGCGAGGAGTCTGCGAGCAGCGGTTATAAGAGTCGGCGACGCTCGGTCAGTCTTCCCCGCCGGAAAGAATCGGCCATCGAAGACGCCGCCGGGAGGGTTAATTTCGACGGAAGGATCGGCGTGGATGTAGATATTGTAGCGCAATCCATGGCCGCGGAAGAAGCGTTCCCACAAAGGGGCGAAAGAGAGATCGGAATTGGTGAGAAAAAGAAACGCAATCTTGGGTTTAGGGTTAGAAGTGGTACCTAATCGGGAAATGGAAGAAACGCCGCCGCCGCTGCCGCCGCCGCTGCCATGGGAGGAGTGTAGAGTTGCTCTGTGGAAGAGAACGAGGTCGTGAAGGTCGCCGAAGAAGGAGAATTGGGATTGGTTGAAAGGGAAGACGAAGAGAAGGGCAAAGGAGAGAAGAAGAGCAAATGGAAGAAGAAATGGGGATGAAATCATGGCTAGAAAGCAAAACCCAACTCAAAAAACACAGAGAAACAGAGAGATTTGGGTTTTGATTGATCGATTGTTTGTTGTTGATCACTGAAAGTGGATAAGGAGTGAATGAATGAGGCGTGGAGTGATTTTTCTGAGATGGGTATTGTTTGGGAAGCGGGAAAATGAGAGAAAATGAGAGAAAATGAGAGGGAAAGTGAGAGAAAAAGGAAGAAGATAAAGATGAAGAGTGAAGAAGAAGTGAGAAATGTGAAGCAAAGAAGGGATTTGATATGGAGTGGAGGAAGTGCACAGTGGGGTTCACTTTTGTTGCCCATCAAATTCTATCTCTATTTTAAGTCCACAAATCTAACCAATCAATTTTTTTATTTTATTTTTAAGTACCAAAAAAAAAAATTAAATGAGCTAAATATCTCTTAACACAACCTCAGACATCGATACGGTTTAGGGTTTAGGGTTTAGGGTTTACGATTTTCCAACTCCAACATTGTAAGTATTGGTCTTCCTCGCATGACTAGCCAAATTGTGGGAGACTCTATTGAGTATAAAGAAAGCCCTTCACGAGCACTTATTGATGATAAGCGCGAAATTTAAAAAGTTTCTACGGGATTAATGAGTGTATTTTTGTCCACAAAGATCGAAGTCTTGCCTCAATAGTTGTCTTAATATCATTTAAAAGTGCAATAGTTTCAGCAAGTTCCACAAATTCGAACAGCTTTTGAACATATTGAGTTTCTGATGATTATACCAAAAGTCGTTATGTTCAAAGAAAGAGAAGGATCTTAATTTAGTTTGAGAGAGTCTTGTCTAGGGTCTCCAACAATCACTGCTGTTTACATTTTGAGGTATTAATGGAGGATGGCCAGAATTCTGTCTACAACAGTAATTCAGGTGGTTGCCATGTGAATTAACATTAACGTCTATTTTTTTGTGAACTCCATACTCCATTAAGTTTTTAACATAGTTTTCATTTGGTCTTAGTTTTAATATGTTACATTTTTATTCGTGGGTTTTGAATTTAATTTTCATTTGATTTATATATTTCAAAATGTTACAATTTTACCATCGAAGTTTGAGTTTAATTTCTATTTTTATCCTTAAGTTTCAAGATCTTGCACTTTTTTTTTTAGTACATTTGTGGGGATTCGAACGACAAACCTCTTAGTCGTAAACACATACATATAATAGATTTTTCATTCAATTAATTTTAATAGTTAAAAAAAAAAAAATAGTGAAAACTAATTTAATTTTAATTAATAAAAAATTAACACAAAATTAAAAGTGAACATTAAAAAAAAAAAAAAAAACCAAGGTTAGAAGTGTATAATCTTAAAACATAGACATGGAATGGAAACTAAACTAAAAAATCAAGAATAAAAATATAACATTTAAAACATGGAATGAAAACTAAACTCAAAATTTGAGAATAAAATTAAACTCAAAACTTTTTTTTCCTAAATTTTAATAATATTTGTTTTTTACATTGCAAATTTTATTAGCAACTCAACATAGACTAATTAAATCTCTAAAAAGGTATGGAGTTAAAATTTCTGAAAAAAAATGGAACTTTAACCTTTTATGATATGATAGAGTTTCATTGTCGTAAAAATGGAAATTCTTCTTGTGCAATCAATGAATTACAAATTTGATTGGATTTAAAAGAAATTTGATTTTCGTCTAATTATTAAGGTCTATTTCATAATTTTTTATTTTTGATTTTTGAAAATGAAGTTTTTAAATATTACTCATCGCTTGTTATATATTTTTGACAACTTTATTGCGTGTTTTTTAAATTCAAACCTAAATTTTGAAAACTAAAAACAACTTATTTTAAAATTCTAAGAATTCAAATATTTACTTAAAAAAAAATAAAAATAATGAGACAACAAGTATAATTCCATTTGAGTAACTTTCTATGCCCGTCCATTTTCATTACTTTGTTTAAAGTCCATAGCTTTCATATCTTTTTTTTCTTCTCTTTTTAAATGCATTGATTCAATGCCAAAGCGAGCATGACTCAGTTGGCATACATGTATGTCTTAATGACCAAGAGGTCTGTGGTTCAAATCTCCCCACCCGCAATGTACTAAAAAAACTTATTATTAATTATTCAATTCATCATTGTGCTAAAATACTAAATATAACTAGAATTTAAAATTTGATGTGATTTATAGTTAATAACTATATTTTATTTTAATATAAATTAATCAATTAAAAATTACTACTAACTAAAATTAATTCAATATATTAATTAACCAAAAATAATTTAGATCACAAATTTTAAGTTTTTTGTTTTTTTTAGGAGAGTTTAGAATCAATTTAACTAATTAAACTTAATTGATGTGAATTAATTTAAAATTTTAGATGGTAATCGGTGTCTTGATTGATAGACAACCACAAATATCTAATATCATTTCTATGCATAATCAACCACAAACATCTTTTATTTTTCAGCAATCTTATTCACAGATATATCATTTATCTTTTATTTTCAGGCATCTGCAAATTCTAACACATAATTTGTTGTTTTTTATTACAAACAAATTCTAGGGACTTGGAAGTCAGATGATGACGTCAATGAGGGAGGGCGATGACGTCAAAACAAAGTTCACGAGCTAAGCAAATCTTAGAGAATTTGGTTGAACAAAAAGATTGTTTTATCTTCCCATTTTGTTCATTTTTTTTTCTTTCCATTTTTTGTTTGTTTTGTTTTATGTTGATTTATGAGTTTTTTTTTTATAAATTAAGTAAATGTCATTTAAAAATGAATAATAAGTTGGTTGCATAGATAATAAATTTGTTATTTTCACTAATTTATTATATTTATTCTCAAAGTCTTATTTCATCTTCTATATCACTAAATTGTATTTTCAACTTCGTAAATCACTACCAGCACTATAGGAACAGAGAAACAAGAGGGGAGAAAAACGTTACACTAAATGAGCTTTAAAGATTTTTTTTGTTCTCCTTTAAAGACGTGTTGATAGAATTAAACATCGCAATTAAAAATTACTTGTATGTATGTGGTTCACGTGATATGAGTAGAGTGGGTAATTTTTCTTCTCATTATAATTTTCGATTGATGCTCCAGATTGTTGGTTTTTTGTCTTTTAATTTTGCTATTGAGAAACTATTTCTATTTCATTTGTTATTGGTTTATGAAGCAGTAAATGTTGATCCGTTGAAGAATTAGAAAAAAATGTATTCAAATTCTACGAATGCATTGATTATACATTTTATTTTTTTATTTTGAAAGATGCACAAAAAAGCGAAATTCGAATTGTAGGATAAGTTTGATTTTCTTGAGAAGGTAACTTCTTCTCAAAGAGTGAACATTATGATTGATGAACCCGAACACGAGATTGCAAGATTATAGAGTGAGCCCACAATTAATTAACTTTACAAAATTTTGTAAACATCACCAAAAAAAAAAAAAAAAAAAAGTAAATAAATGTAACCCACCGAATTGATTACATAATTTTCATTGCAAATTACTTGGAGCAAGCAAACGCTCCCTAAATTAAATCATAAAATTTTAATTCTATCAAATTAAATCTTAATAGTGTTAGAATTACTAACAAGATTGTAAAAAAAAATGTGTTAGAATTACTAATAAGCCAATCACAATGAACAAGCTGCATAAAATTAAACCAACAAAATAATTTTTTTTGTTAATTTTTGTTGTTAATTTTATTTTATTATTATTATTTTTTTTAAATTAAGGTACAAAATTGTTCAATACTCAATCATGAAAATATTTGAATACAACCACAAACCAAAGTAGAACAGTGCTTACACAGTTACACTCACACTACAATGTTCCAATGTGTCTTCAAAAGAGAGAAAGGAGGGAAAAAAATCTTTACATTTAAAATTTTAAGGTTCAATTGCTTGTCATCAAGGATATATCGATATCCATGTTCATATCGGCATTTCAATTTTACGGATATATCCATAGATATATCGATAAAATATCGATATCTAAATCAATTTTTTTAAAAAAATATATTTAAATTAATATTTAAGTTATTTTACTTTCAATCTAAGTTATATAGATCTAGTTAGTAGTATCTAGATTCATATTAAATTTAATATATGATATTTTTGATGTTTTATGAGTATTTATAAAAGATATTGGATATATCCATTACCCTTTAATATCTATATCGAAACTTCCGATTTACGAATATATCCACGGATATATCGACATATCCACATATATTTTCATCCTTGCTTATCATATAATTATTTTTTAAGGCAACAAATATTTTTTTAATGATTGTACTAATTAAAATCTAGAACAAAAGTGTATAATTTACACTCTCAATTTTTTTATTTGATTTTATTTGGGAGAAATTTACACCCTCAATTGAAGTCAACTGATGACTAGATAAGATATGTCATATTGTGTACTAAAAAAGAAAAACAGATAAGGTAGAATGATTAATATCTTGACTAATTCCTTAACGATGCTAAAAAATAATATCTACAATACAATCTAATACATTTTAATATATTTTAGGTTAAAATATCATTTTGGTTTCGATATTGTAGGTGTTGTTCCATTTTAGTCTCCATATGTTCAAGTGTCCAATTTTAGTTCTTATACTTTTAATAAAGCTTAAAAATAGTCCCTCAATTGGTTTGGGGTTAGGGTTAAATCTAACATTAAATGGGTTTGGGGTTAGGGTTAAATCTAACGTTGATGTGACAAAATAAATTATTTATTTTTTCCTCCCTCCTCAATCTCTCTTTCCATCTCCTTCCCCAATTCTTCATCAGCAGAACCAAGCCACATAATACTTATTTTCAGCCCGGTTGAAGGAGATGAAGTCATGGTAAATTTATCGGTAGTTTTTTTCCGACCGGTAAATTTACAAATGAGGGAAAACGAATTTTCTCATTTGTAAATCTACCTGTTTGGACTCCATCTCCTTCCTTCGTCTTTATTCTCAGCCAACGCCGTTTTTAACCCCAAAAAAATTTATTTTTCTAAAAAAAAAAATCAACAGAACATGCCGAAAATCTTAGCGATTAACAAAATTATCGATTGAAAATTAAAAATCTAAATGTTGAAACCCTAATATAAACGAAGGAAAGGGGGAAGAAGAACGAAGCAATCAGAATTCCAAGTCTGAAACGTCCAAAGAAGAAGGAAAAATCGCGAGTTTCGAACGTTTCTCGAAGGGTCTATACAGTAGTAAGGGTATTTAGAGACCTAAGGGCAAAATTGTTACTTCAAGTCCTAAAAATAAGAGTGTTTTAGACAATTCACACGGAGGGGTTTAGAATATTGAGTTTAAAACTTTAGGGTTCAAAAGCCCCAATAGTTTTGTTTTGGGTCTATAAAAATCAAATTGCCCTCCAATCCTCCCTCTTCTTTCTTTTCCTTCTCTTTCTTTTCCTTCTCTCCTCTCTTCCCTATATTTTCTTTTTGTGAAAAAAAGGCTAGTTGGAGAGAATGAGAACTTAAAAAAAGCCAGCAATGACTTCCATTTGAGAGGAAGAAATGCCATGATTTGACCTAATTTTGTCATCCGTCATTGTTGCACTTAATGCAATTTTGAGACATTTTATACAAATTTTAAAATTTTATATATCTAAGAGATATGCTAATTCCAGATCCAAACCCCATCTCCATTTTTGTGACATCAGGCAAAATAATAATAACAATAATGCAAACTTACCAAAAGCAAAACTCTCCTATTCTCGCTAAAGTTGAGGGAGAAGAATGGAGTTTGAACTTGCAAGGACTTAAAAATTTGCAGATAAGTGATTTTGAAATGATTAAAATCATTTTTGTCACGTTCAAAATTACTCCAAAACGTGTCTTTAATAATTTAAAATCAATTTTAATACTATATAAATCACATTTAACTGGAAAAAAAACTTGTACTGTCCTTGTTCTGGTTGTTCTGTTCATTGGTAATCCTAGAACTTAATGGAATTTTTAGTTGATAATCAAATTAGAATCAAAGTCATAAAGAAGACTTGAAAGAAGGAAAAAATGAAATGCTAATCCACCAAAAGCAAGCCAACAAGAGCATAGCTCCATGATGTATCGTCTAGTGATCATGAGGTCTTAGGTTCAATCCACTACTCCAACATATTGTCAAAAAAAACTCACCAAAAGCAACCATATATCTAATTACTCTACAGTCAGGAACTTGGAATTATGATTTTTTTTTTTTTTTTTTTGAGTACATTGGGGATGGGGAGATTCGAACCACAGACCTCTTGGTCATCAAGTCATACATATGCCAGCTGAGCTATGCTCGCTTTGGCAACTTGGAATTATGATTAAGGTCAAAGAATTAGGGTTTGGGTCATTCCTATCATTTAGGCTCATTAACCATATATGCTATTACTTAAATAGGCATTTAATTCCAAGGTTTTGTAATTTCCTTGTACATGTTACTTTCCTCCTTTTCTTTTCTGTTGCCTCTTTAAGGTTATATATTAGGGTCAAGTGTAAATTTCTATAACCTCCTATGGAAAACATCCTGGTATAATATATCGAGTGTAAATTTCTATAACCTTTCTATAACCTCTTATGGAAAACATCATGGTATCAGAGTCCGATTAAGTGGCCTGAAGATTTTTTTTTCTTGATTATTTCTGTCGCAAAAAAAAAAAAAAAAAAATCACAACCCCAAAACCTTCGAAGATTTCAACGTGGGTCTGGTACTTGCCAAACTCGCATTCTCTTCCGCCTCTCGTGGGTAGTCGTCTGGATATTCTCTACTGGATTTTTTTTCAAACTGCAACTCTACAACTGGGCTAATATTCTGGTTCATTTGAATGGAGAAGAAATCAGCCACTGCGGTAGGTGATATTCCTTTTCCCCTATCTATTTGATGGGTCATCTACGATTACTGCCCATAAATTAAATGGGAAAAATTATATCCCTTGGTCTCGGTTTGTTCAGATGTATGTATGTGGGGGAAAAGAAAGGAAGATTATCTCACGGAAGAAATCTCAAAACCTGCAACTACTGATCCAAAATACAAAATTTGAAAAATAGAAAACAATATGGTTATATGTCTTGGTTAATCAACTCAATGACAATCGAGATTGGTGAAAACTTCCTCCCTTATCACACTGCAAAGAAAATCTGGGATGCAATCAAGGAAACCTTTTCAGATAAAAAAAATACATCTGAATCATTTGAAATAAAAGTATTCTTCATGATCTCCGACAAGGTGAGTCATCGGTAACCCAATATTTTAGTCTTCTTGTTCGTTATTGGCAACAATTAGATTGAGATTGTACTAGTGATGCTAAAAAATATAAGAAAATTATGGAGAAAAAGAGAATTTTCAAATTCCTTTTAGGTCTAAACAAAGACTAGATGAAGTACGTGGCAAAACTCTTGCAATCAAGCCTCTTCCCACAATAAGAGAAGCATTTGCTAAAGTTCGTCGTGAAGAAAGTAGGAGAAAATTGATGTTGGGTAATTCCACTCAGGTGAATTCTGATCACTCTGCCTTCTTTAGTAAGAACTTTTACTCTAATCATGATAATCGTTCAAGAAGGGGAAAATGGTGTGAACATTGCAAGAAATCAGGTCATACAAAAGATACTTGTTGGGAGATACATGGCAAACCGGATGACTAGAAACCTTCAAAGTATACTTTTGATAAGAAGGGAAAGGCAAATATATCTATGGCCACTGAAAGAAAAGTAAGTGAAACTCAACTTTTCTCTAAGGAAACAACTTGTTGTGCTTCAAAAAATGTTTGGAGTAGATAAAACATCTCCGCAAGATATCAATGCAAACTTTAGCAAAGCTACTGCTTCCTTGGCTCACACAGGTAGATATTTAAATGCTTTAAAAGTAAAATTTGAATCAATAAGATCTTGGATTGTAGATTATGGTGCTTCTGACTATATGACAGGTGATATCTCAAATCTAACAAATTACACACAAAGTACTAATATTCAATATGTTAGAATAGCTGATGGAACTTTATCTAAAGTTATGGGAATGGGTTACGCAATTATCTCGGAAAACCTTAAACTAAAAGATGTTTTTATTTGTCCCTGACCTTAGTTGCCATCTTATCTCCATAGAAAAATTAACTACAGATTGCTCTTGTGTTGCTAAATTTCAAGTTGATGGTTGTATTTTTCAGGATTTGAGTTCGGGGAAGACGATTGGCAGTGCTGACTTCTACTCTGGGCTCTATATCCTCAAGGATCAAAATCATCTGAATAATTCGGGTACCTTAGATGATGGAAAATTCAATTATTCTGTTTTTAGTAGTGATAATAATGTTATGTTGTGACATCATCGGTTGGGCCACCCTAATTTTATGTATTTGAAACATCTTTTTCCAAGTTTATTTCTTAATAAAGATCCTGGCTTATTTAGATGTGAAATTTGTCAATTATCTAAGCATGTTCGAAGTACTTATCCTACTCGATGTTATAAACCCTCTTATCCTTTTTTTATGTTGCATAGTGATGTATGAGGTGCTTCAAGAATTAAGAATGTCAATGTTACTTTTGTTGATGACCATACAAGGGTCACTTGGGTGTTTCTCATGAAAGAAAAATCTGAAGTTACTAATATTTTTAACGCATTTATTACATGATTCAAACTCAATTTATTACAAGGGTGCAAATTCTTAGAATTGATAATGCTAGAGATTACTTCAATACAACCTTAGGGAGTTCCTTAGAAAGCCATGATATTGTCGACCAAAGTTCGTATGTTGATACACCTCAACAAAATGGAATATCTGAAAGGAAAATAGACATCTTCTAGAAGTTGCTAGATCAATCTCTTTATCCTCGAACTTACCTAAATATTTGTGGGGGGAAGCCATTTTAACTGCCACTTATCTTATTAACTGAATGCCCTCACGAACCCTAAAATTTCAAACTCCAATGGATCTTCTCCTAAATTGTTATTGTTGTTCCTCTTAGAGTGTTTGGATGTACTGCCTTCGTTCATGATCATACTCCAAACAAAAACAAGCATGATCCTAAATCTATTAAATGTATCTTCTTAGGGTATGCTCCAAACCGAAAGGGGTATAAGTTTTATTCTCCTATAACTAAGAAATTTTATACCTCTATGGATGTCACCTTTTTTTAAGACCAATCTTATTATCCCAAAACTGGTAGTCAGGGGGAGAGCATAAATGAAGAATATCAGTCCTGGGAAACTATAAGTTCACCTATTAGGAATGAAACAAGTGGTGACACCATAAGTCCTATAATTAATGAGGATAGTGATGGAAACTTGTCTAGTAATCATAGTCAAGACCCAAAGACCCTAGATACTTTTAGTCAAATTAATTCTTCGGTGCAAAATGAACCCTTAGTTTATAAGAAAAGAAACCAAAGAGACATTTTAGAGGAATCTTTGACCCAAGCTCCCAACCTGACCATTCAAATTGTCCCCAAAGAAGTTATCCCTAGTGAAGATTTAAATCTTCCTATTGCCCAACGGAAAGGGACAAGAACTTGTACAAATTATCCTATATGTAATTATATTTCTAACAAGCTTTTTTCTCCTAAGTTTCAAGCCTTCATCTCTAATCTTTCAAATAACCAAATTCTCAATAATGTCTATGAAGCCCTAAACGACCCAAAATGGAAAACGGTTGTACATGATGAAATCATGTCAATCTTTCAAGGGAGAAAATAACAATTGGATGCAAGTGGATATTTAATATAAAATACAAATATGATGGGAGTATAGAAAGGTATAAAGCTAGACTTGTTGCTAAAGGTTTCACTCAATCTTATGGAATAGACTATCAGAAAACGTTTGCCCCTGTTGCCAAACTAAATTCTATTAGGGTTCTCCTTTCAGGTTGTGAACCAAGATTGACCTATTTATCAACTTGATATAAAAAATGCATTTCTCAATGGAGATTTAGAAGAAGAAGTCTTCATGAAAATACCTGAAGGTTTGGTAATAAGGGAAAAGTGTGCGGACTAAGGAAATCTTCATATGGCCTTAAACGATCTCCTAAGGCGGTTTGAGAGACTTACTAGAGTTGTCAATGGTTTGAGAGACTTACTAGAGTTGTCAAAGAAAATGGGTATACTCAATGTCAATGATTTGAGAGACTTACTAGAGTTGTCAAAGGAAATGGGTATACTCAATGTCAAACTGATCACACACTGTTAGGCCTCCCCTTATTCGCACGTATGTTAGGAGGGGCAAGATGGGGAATAGGCAGCAGACAGGGAACTGAGAGTAAGGACATCCGTACGGGTAGTAAGGAACGTGGGTAGGGGACTCCTTATAGGGTGGTTATGTTTATGCTTTTCATTATGTTGTTTTGTCTTGTAATAGAGCAGTAGACTCTTGGGAGAGTTACCAGCCCTCTCGAATGTGCTGGGAAGTTATCTTTGAATTCCATAATACTCTCTATTGAGTTCTTACTACGTATTGGTGTTATTGTTTTTCTGAGTTATTAGTTAGTAAGGAGGCAATCCTTACAAGTGGTATCAGAGCACGTGAATCCTGGGGAGATTCAGCAAAATGGCACAAAGAAGATTCGAGGAAAAGTTTGATGAAACAGAGAAAGAGTTGGAAGAAATGCGAGAAGGTTGGAAAAAGATACCTTCGTTAGAGAAAACAATGGAGGAATTAGCTCAGGAGGTCAAGGAACTGCAACTCTCCGTGACAAAGGAGTTGCAGCGCGCGATGATGACGTTCATGGCTGAAGTATCAGGGAACAGAGGGCCGTCTTCATCGGAGATCACCAAAGTATCAAAAGAAAAAGGGAAGCAGAGGGTTGAGGACGACGATCCTGACCCAGCTGATTCAGGGGACTCATCGTTCCAAAAAGGGGAGAATGACCGTAGTAAGTTTAAGAAGGTGGAAATGTCCATCTTCAATGGAGACGATCCCGACTCGTGGTTTTATAGAGCAGAGAGGTATTTCGAAATACATGACCTGACGGAAACGGAAAAACTTACTGTCTCGGTGGTAAGCTTCATGGGACAAGCATTGTCATGGTACCGATGGGCTAAAGCTCAACCGGAGGTCTGGAAGGATTGGGCGGGATTCAAAGAACAGGTGTTGGAGAGGTTCAGACCTTCACAAGAAGGGAGCGTGTTGGCTCAGTTCTTGGCAGTGAAGCAACTAACCACAGTATCGGAGTTTCGGGAACGTTTTGAAGCTTTAGCAGGGCCCTTGCCGCACTTGACGGCCGAAATCTTGGAAAACACCTTCACCAACGGCTTGGATCCGGCGATTCGGGCGGAGGTCTTTTGTTTCGAGCCGATCAGACTCAAACAAAAAATGCGTACGGCCCAACGAGTTGAAGACAGAAATAAGGCCCAAAAGGGCCCGGGGGAAAATTCAAAGGCCCAAGGGGACAAGCCTGCAGTAATCACGGCAACGCGCCCTACGCCCACGTTTAATCGTACGCACGATCAGACAACAACTGTCACCTTGGCAGAACGGATCCCTGCGGCTCGAAAGGATTTCCCCCTCAAACGTCTATCGGATGCAGAGTTTCAAGCAAGGAAAGAGAAAGGCCTCTGTTTTCGGTGTGACGAAAAATTTACCGCCGGCCATCGCTGCAAGAAGAAAGAACTTCGGGTTCTTTTAGTACACGACGAAGACGAAGCCGCGTTGGTCGAAGAAGAACTGATCATGGAAGAGGCAGCGGCCATACAGATGCTTGAGGTTGGTCCAATCGAGTTATCCCTGAACTCAGGGGGGTGGTTGGCGAGCGCACGGTCGTAGTCCTGATCGATTGTGGCGCTACCCACAACTTTATTTCCCAACAGTTGGCTCAAGAGCTGAGTCTTCCAGTCTCGGAAACAGCCCACTATGGAGTTGTCCTGGGGTCTGGAGAAGCAGTCAGTGGCAAAGGGATGTGCCGGTCCGTACCATTGACATTTCCTGATCTTTCAATCACGGAGGATTTTTTACCCATCGAGTTGGGTGGTTTAGACATGGTGCTTGGAATGCAGTGGCTCAAGAAATTGGGACCAATGGCAGTGAACTGGAAGCAGCTTCGCATGACTTTCCGGGTAGGGGATGCTAAAGTGGTTCTCCGAGGAGACCCCTCTCTCACCCGTCTCGAAGTATCGCTCAAAATGTTGACAAAGTCATGGGAAGACCAGGATGAGTTCTTCGTGGTCGAATGTAGACCAATGGAAGTGTGTAGTGAGTTGGATCGCATGGCTATCACCATCACTCCCACCCATGAGAATCCGGAGGTTGAAAATTTGTTATGGGAATACAGAAGTGTTTTTCACATGCCAGAGGGCCTACCGTCGTTAAGAACAATCGACCACGCCATACTCCTCACGGAGGGTCAACAGCCAGTCAATGTTCGGCCTTACCGCTATCCCCATGCGCACAAGGCAGAAATTGAGCGATTGATTGAGGAGATGCTCCACACTGGGATCATTCGGCCTAGTACCAGCCCCTACTCGTGTCCGGTGATTTTAGTTCGCAAGAAGGACGGCAGTTGGAGGTTCTGCGTGGACTATCGTGCGTTGAACAATGTCACTATCCCAGATAAGTTTCCCATCCCGGTGATAGATGAACTGTTAGATGAACTTCATGGGGCGAGTTTTTTCTCCAAATTGGATCTCAAATCGGGATACCACCAGATACGTATCCGTGACCGCGATATTGAGAAGACGGCATTCCGAACGCACGAAGGCCACTACGAATTTCTCGTTATGCCTTTTGGTTTGACCAACGCGCCGGCGACCTTCCAAGCGCTCATGAACCAGGTATTCCGACCCTTTCTCCGCAAATTTATCTTAGTGTTCTTCGACGATATTTTGATATACAGCCCGGACTGGAACGCGCACATCCAGCACCTATCAGTGGTACTCAGCTTGCTACACGATAATCAGTTGTACGCCAATCTTAAGAAATGTACATTCGCTCAAGAACGGATTGAATACTTGGGCCATTGGGTATCGAGAAACGGCGTTGAGGCCGATGAGGAAAAGATTCGGGTAATGCGGCAATGGCCTACTCCTCGAACGTTAAAAGAGCTGCGAGGCTTCTTGGGTCTCACGGGTTACTATCGGCGGTTTGTGGCCAATTACAGTCACATTGCGACCCCTTTGACCAAATTGCTCAAGAAGGACAGTTTCCTGTGGTCACCAGACGCCGCCGAAGCATTTGATCAATTGAAAAATGCCATGGTCTCGATTCCGGTCTTAGCCCTTCCTGATTTCCAATTGCCTTTCACGGTGGAAACCGATGCATCCGGGTTTGGTTTGGGTGCTGTCCTGTCACAACAGAATCGACCTCTAGCTTTCTTCAGCCAAGGGCTATCTGCTAGGGCTCAGACGAAATCAGTTTACGAGAGAGAGCTCATGGCCATTGCCTTAGCCGTACAGAAATGGCGCCACTATCTGTTGGGGCATTCCTTCACAGTGTGCACTGATCAAAGGGCGTTGAAATATCACAGTGTGCACTGATCAAAGGGTGTTGTCGGATGCTTCGTGCCTCCTCGACGATCTTCTTCACGCCTACCACGATTCGGTTGTCGGAGGCCACTCGGGGTTCTTACGAACTTATAAACGCATCTCGGGTGAACTGTATTGGATTGGAATGAAGGCCGCGGTTAAGAAATATGTGGCGAATTGTTTGATTTGCCAATACAACAAGGTCCAGTCTCTTTCCCCTGCCGGTCTGCTCCAACCGCTACCTATTCCGGAGGCCATTTGGGAGGACCTGTCCATGGATTTTATTGAGGGGTTACCGAAGTCGGAGGGCAACAATGCCATCTTGGTCGTGGTGGATCGTCTGAGTAAGTATGCACACTTCCTTCCTCTCTCGCACCCCTTCTCAGCCAAATCGGTTGCTGCGGTGTTTATCAAGGAAATTGTCCGATTACATGGTTTTCCTCGTTCAATTGTCTCGGATAGGGATAAGATCTTCGTCAGCCATTTCTGGACAGAGCTGTTTAAAATGCACGGCACCCAGTTGAAGCGTAGCACCGCGTACCATCCACAAACAGATGGTCAAACAGAACGGGTTAATCGTTGTGTCGAAACGTACCTCCGCTGTTTTTGTAACGAGAAACCGAAAGCTTGGATCAAATGGTTATCTTGGGCCGAATATTGGTACAACACCACGTTCCACTCCGCGATCAACATGACCCCGTTTGTGGCAGTATACGGTCGTCCGCCTCCTCCTCTGTTTTCTTATGGGAGCCATGCTTCGCCCAACGCGGCGGTAGATCAACAACTGGTCGAGCGAGACGTGATACTAACACGCTTAAAATCCAATCTGAGGTTGGCCCAAGACAGAATGAAGAAGTTTGCTGATGAACGGCGTAGGGACGTCGAGTTTGAAGTCGGGAACATGGTCTTTTTAAAGATACACCCATACCGGCAACAATCTTTGGCCAAACGGTCTTGTGAAAAACTGAGCCCCAAATTCTTCGGGCCTTACAAAATTACAGAACGAGTTGGGTCCGTGGCCTATCGACTTGAGCTGCCGGCAGAAGCCTCAATTCATCCCGTTTTTCATGTGTCTCAACTGAAGTTAGCTTTGGGGGCCAATTCTGTGGTGCAACATCTCCCTCCCACCGTATCGGAAAACTTCGAATGGGTCTGTCAACCACAAGACGTCTTAGGTGTGCGATGGAATGAAGATGCCAAAACCTGGGAATGCATGATAAAATGGAAGGATCAACCGATCGGCAATGCGACCTGGGAGTCATATGAAGCCATGGGGGATCAGTTTCCGGATTTCCAACTTGAGGACAAGTTGTTCTCTAATCCAGGGGGTATTGTTAGGCCTCCCCTTATTCGCACGTATGTTAGGAGGGGCAAGATGGGGAATAGGCAGCAGACAGGGAACTGAGAGTAAGGACATCCGTACGGGTAGTAAGGAACGTGGGTAGGGGACTCCTTATAGGGTGGTTATGTTTATGCTTTTCATTATGTTGTTTTGTCTTGTAATAGAGCAGTAGACTCTTGGGAGAGTTACCAGCCCTCTCGAATGTGCTGGGAAGTTATCTTTGAATTCCATAATACTCTCTATTGAGTTCTTACTACGTATTGGTGTTATTGTTTTTCTGAGTTATTAGTTAGTAAGGAGGCAATCCTTACACACACTTTTCGTAAAACATTTCCCAAAAAGGAAAATTGCAATTATGATTGTATATGTTGATGACATCATTCTTACGGGGGATAGTGAGAAAGATTTGAAAGAATTAAAAAATCTTCTATCAACTGAGTTTGAAGTTAAAGATCTAGGAAAACTAAAATACTTTCTTGGAATGAAAATTGCACGTTCTTGCAAAGGCATTAGTGTCTCCCAGAGGAAATATGTGTTGGACCTTTTAAAAGAAACAGGGTTGTTAGGAAGCAAACCAACTAATACTCCCATGGTTCCTCAGGTTAGCCTTAGTCTTGATAACCATAGTGCTTCTGTGGACAAAAATAGATATCAGAGGTTAGTTGGAAGACTTATTTATCTATCACATACTAAACCTGATATAAACTTTGTTGTTAGTAAAGTGAGTCAGTTCATGAATGATCCAAAGGAAGAACATATGCAGGTTGTTTATCACATACTAAAGTATCTCAAGATGACTCCAGGAGAAGGTTTATTTTTTAAGAAAACTAACAAACAAAATGTTGAAGTTTTTTGTGATGCAGACTGGGCAAGATCAAAGATTGACAGGAAATCCACTACGGGCTATTGCACATATGTATGGGGGAACTTAGTAACGTGGAGAAGCAAAAAGCAAAATGTAATCTCTAGAAGTAGTGCTGAAGTTGAATTCAGAGTTCTTGCCCATGGAATTTGTGAAGGAATATGGCTAAAAAGACTCCTTGAAGAGTTAAAAATACCCACACAAGAGCCTATAAAACTATATTGTGACAAACAAGCTGCCATAAGCATTGCAAAAGATCCGATACATCATGACCGCACAAAACATGTTGAGATTGATCGTCATTTTATCAAAGAAAAAATAGAAATGAAGTTGATATCCCTCATATACAAGCCTACGAAACTTCAAACTGCAGATATCCTAACCAAAGTTCTTCCTCGATCTCAGTTTGAAGAATTGAAGTCCAAAGCTGGGTTTGATCAACATTTATTCCCTAGCTTGAGGGGGAGTGATGAAGAATTAGGGTTTGGGTCATTCCTATCATTTAGGCCCATTAACCATATATGTTATTATTAAATAGAATCTGCATTTAATTCTTAGGTTTTGTAATTTCCTTGTACAGGTTACTTTCTTCCTTTTCCTTTTCTTTTCTGACTGTTGCCTCTTTAAGGTTATATACAGGGTTGTATCTTTTTCTACAATAATATATCGAATGTAAATTTCTACAACCTCCTATGGAAAACATCAATTAATAATTTCAATTTAGAGTCAATGTTTTTTTGAGTTCAACAATTGAGAGTGGAGAGATTCGAACCTCTGACCTCTTGGTCTAAGACACATCGTTATGTCAGTTGACTTATGCTTAGTTTGACATTTAGAATCAGAATTAAAAGAGCCAAAAGGGAACCTGCAAAAACCATAATTAACCTCTCATGCAAAAAAAAACATCAACTCCATTCTCAAACCTCTTTTCAGAATGGATTAAAAAGGTAGAGAATAAGATCAATCAAAGACCACCCACACCCAAATCACAATATTCTCCATCCCTCTCTTCACTTTACAACCATCAAAGTACTTTTTCAATTTTTAAAATACTTTACAGAATTTTCACAAAAGTTATATGCTTAATGAATATCAATCCTTCTAAATAATAACTAAAAATAAAGGATAGAATTATACTAATAATCACAAAACAAGGAGTAGAATAGTGCAAAGAGGGAAGATTGTCAAGAGTTTTTTGTTAGGACACCACCTAACGGGATCAAGAACTTCAATGTATTGATATGAAAAGATATATGAAATACATGATTACAAGTGGTTATAGGTACTTGCACCCTCCCATCTTGAGAACTATCCCAAGCCTTAGTCTACTTAACCAATTGACTCCCCCCTCTAATCTCATCCCCTCTATTTATAACCATATACTCTAACTAACTTCCTAAGTATTTACCCTATATGCCCTTACTACTAACATACCCATATTGCCCATATACCCCTAACTAGGGTCCTTACATTACCGCGTCCTTAAAATACACCTTGTCCTCAAGGTGTGCCTAAAAACATAAAATTGGGCAATGAAGAAAATTTAAAGAAATTACAGCACCTAACAACTTCAAACTAAGAAAAATAAAAATTTTCCAACAAAAAATGCAGCTGAACGGTGCTCTGAAGATCATGTGTGGCGGCGGCGGTCTCCGTGGACGGTGGAGGCGGAGACAGATGGAGGAGATGGCGGGTCGTGCTTGAGCTTGCCCTATGGAGATGGCTGACATGGGTGAAAACATGGTTGCTAGGATTAGTTTCTTTATATGAGAAAGGAATGGGCTTAAAACATAGGAATAGCCGGCCCTAAACCCTTTTTGTACAACCCTCAAAATTCTGTGTTTGAACACGCATGGTCCTTGCAAAATAGTCCTAAAAAGAAACATTAGTGCCTTGCCCAAGACCCAGCATGTTAGTCTTCCCCAATTTGTTTGGAGTCCCCATCTTCCATCCTCTGCCGTTGTTTTTTTTTTTTGTTTTCTTTCTTTTTTCTTTTTAATAAAGACCCAGAGTAAATGGGCCTTTTGTTGTTTGGTTGCTCCTAATTTCAGCCCAAGCCCTATATACTTAATTCTTCTAAAAATGTAATATATCTCAGAATTAGTGATGGGTCCCACTCCCTGAGGCTTCACGTATTGAGCCCTAACCAACTTCAAGTTCACCTCCTTCCTTTCAAGAAAACAGCAATGGCGTTTCCCCAGGGCCTTCTTCTTCGGCCAAAAACTCACTCGGCGCACCTTCCTTCGCCGGACAAGCCGGTCTACCAACCATCTAGACGGCGGCGATTTCTCGCTCTTCACGTCCAACGACTTTCCTTCACGCAAGCAGCCATGGCGTTTCCGGCCATGGTTTCCGACGCTTCGCTTGCTGCGACCATGGTTTTTGATGTATATCGTCTCCGGTCGTACCATCTGCCGGCCAAGGCATCCTCGGCGCCTTCCCTGAAACTTCTTCTTCCATCTGCCCCCTTGTTTTTCCAAGCATTCGACCGCCGACGATCTCCTTCTTCCTTGTTTCGTCTTGTGCACGCCATCTCGCCCCTCCGAACAAGTTATGTTTGGTAGGCTCTCCTTCCTCTTTTGCTTTTTCTTTCTGATTTCTTTCTTTTTTGGGTGTTGCTTCCGTTTCTCTCTGATTTCTTTTTTTCGTTGCTTCTTCGTCTTCGCACATGGACGTTTTGTTGTTTTACTTCTCTTATGCATCTGATGCCTTCTCTCTTTCATCGATTTCTGCTTTTCTTTCCCCCTGTTATGAGTCATCTTCTTGATTTTGAAAAGACTTGATGACATGCTCTTCTTTACCGAAGTATGTGTTCTTTCTTTTCTTGAATCAGCAAGCTTCTGCTCTTGTTCTTGTCTTTTGTATTTTGATTCGATAAGCTTCTGCTCTCTTTCTTTACTTTGTTGATTGATCTCCCGAATCACATTTAGCATTCCTCCCAATATTCGTTGTATTTCTCCTATCGTTTGTTGCACTGCCATCATCTGCTCTTTTTGTTTGTCCATGGATTTTTCTGCCATTGACACTAACTCTATCGTTCGATCAAAATCCATTGCCAGAATCGAACTGCTCTGATACCAATTGTTAGGACACCACCTAACGGGATCAAGAACTTCAATGTATTGATATGAAAAGATATATGAAATACATGATTACAAGTGGTTATAGGTACTTGCACCCTCCCATCTTGAGAACTATCCCAAGCCTTAGTCTACTTAACCAATTGACTCCCCCCTCTAATCTCATCCCCTCTATTTATAACCATATACTCTAACTAACTTCCTAAGTATTTACCCTATATGCCCTTACTACTAACATACCCATATTGCCCATATACCCCTAACTAGGGTCCTTACATTTTTCTTATCCCCTTACACATTCTATTACCTATTGCCACATTTTAGCAATGAGATAGACAAATTATAGAACAAGTTATAGCAGGAAAATAGAAAATGGATACCAAGTTTTTCTGACCTGCGCTTTCCACCACTCATACCAGCCAAAGGTATATGGTATATGGAGGTGACAATCATTATTCTACAATCTTTATCAAGACAACCAAATCCAGGAGTCATTATATCAACACAACAAACATTTCAAACATAATCGCTATATTGAGGCAATCACTAACTTGAGATAACCATTATGTCAAAGCAACTGCTATAATCGAGACAAAACTGCTATGTCAAGGCAATAAATATTTTTAAAACAACTAATATATCAAAGCAACTATTATATTGAAATAACTAATATTTGAGGAAACTTTTATCTCGTGGTTATAATAATGGTTGTCTTTCAAAATAAAAGTGGTTGGAAATATCAATTGCTAGATGTAAGTGTTATATTGAAAGGCAACCATTATTATATAAAAACTAGGGGTGAACAAATCATATATAAACTAGGGTGAACAAATCAAATCGAAAAATCGACCGAGCCGATATCGATCGGTTTAGAGGTATATTCAGTCGGTGTTTATAAAAAAATCGAAGTTTGGTCAATTGGAGTGGCCGGAATACCCAACTCCGACCGACACAACATATATGAAAAATATTATTCAATACCTTGATTGACGCTATTTTGTTTTTTAAAAAAGCTAATAAATGTCTCCTTTTTTTTTTTTTATATAATAGGCATGCAGAGGATGTTCATATTGTATGCGAGACCCATACATGTCTCTGGAATGTTTCTTGAATTACGTAAAATCAGAATTTTCGAAAACAATTAATAAAAACATGTTCTCTCTCTCATTCACGTCTTTTCCCATTCCTTCTCCCCCTCCACTCTTTTCCATTATTTTCTCTTTCCCCATTTCTTCATTTCCTATTCTTCTTCTTTCTGTTTTTTGTTTTCTCCCTTCTTTTTTTTTTTTCCTACTTTCTTCTCTTTTGTTTCTTTCCAACCGGCACCATCGGGGCCAGCCGCCATTTCTTTTCTCCTCCTCTCTTCTTTGTCATTTATTTTCTTTCGTTTCCTTGCCACAGTCACGCTCTTCTCTTTCCATCCCGCCGGCGCCAGCGTGAGTGACTACTCCTACGTTTTTCTTAAAAAAAATTAAATATAAATATATGAAACCGACCGAATCGAATCGACTGGTTGATCGATCAGCGGAATCATACTACAAAAAACAATCGGTTTGATATTGGTTATGGCCGAAAATCGACGCCGGCCGACCGAAGAACACCCCTAACATAAAGACATTGCATTGAAAATGAGTAGTGATAATAGAATCAGAAGTATGTAAAACATAAAATTTTATTCATGTTTCAGGTTGTCCCTTGTTACTACCCCTCTACCCCGGGAGAATTTCTAGTACATCCGTGGTATGGAAAATCTCCATACCACTGCCTTTAAATGACTGACACGTGTGATGAGAGGTAATTTAACTTAACTAATGATGGTTTAGCTGGGACCCACTCTTTTAAACACATTATTTTCTCCTACTAAAAAATTTTAACAAATACATTATTTATTTAAATTCTCTCTCCTCCTTTTATATTAATATTTTTTTTTCTTTTTTAATATTTTGTCTCTCTTTTTGGTAGATAATTTCGCTTCTAACTTTTTATTTCTAACCACTTCTACTATTTTTTTTTGGTAGAGTATTTCACTATTATTTTAAGTTTTCTTATCTATCAAATTCTTAAATATTTTCAGCGGTATTCATAGGAGGTTTGTATTCTAAAAGGTACAACTACTGTTTTCTCTATCTCTGCTTCATTTTCTACTTCAATAGTGTTGTCTACTCCAATAGAAATTAAGTCAATATCACCTACATGAATTATAATAATTAACTTTACAATATATAAAACAAAAAGTGTAATCTATATGTTCAATTAGGGAGAAAACTCACTCATATGTAGTTCTTCCGAGCTAACCATTGATTCGGCAACAAAATTAACAATTAAACCTAAAATTAACAATAACTCTACTCAAAATAACAAAAAAAAAAAATATACATAATCAAACTGTATAAGAAAAAAAAAACAAATACTAAAACGCAACATAGTTAAATAGTTGCTCCAGTAGATATCCAAATGTAATTCAAATATTTTCTGCATTTAAAAAAAATAAAAAATAAAGAAAATATTAGAAAAGAAGTGAAAAACAAAGAAAAAAATGAAATAAATGGATATAGAAAATAAACCTTCTCCAAATCAACCTGAAAAATTAGCTTAACGGTGAAGATGAAGAAAAATAAAGTTTTGAATATATTTTAAATATCAATGAAGAAGTTGAATAACATTAAAAAAAGAAAAAAAAATTGAGAATGTAAAGAGTCAAAAATATATATATATTAATAAAAAACGAGGAGAGAGAATTTAAATAAATAATGTATTTATTAATTTTTTTTAGTAGGAGAAAATAATGTATTTAAAAGAGTGGGTCCCAGCCAAACCATTGTTAGTTAAGTTAAATTATCTCTCACTACGTGGCAGTCATTTAAAGGCAGTGGTATGGAGATTTTCCATACCACGGATGTACTAGAAATTCTCCCCTCTACCCCTCTATGAATATGAATAAATGGGTGCATGCAAATGACTCAACCCTCAGTTTCTTAAATGACAAATTATTCATAATTGAAGAAAACACTTAAACGCAATCAATCATCAAGAAATTTAAATTCAATTATTTAGATCTATTGAGTGTGGGTGTGCATAGCCTTGCCTCTCCTATAAAATGGAAGAAGCTTGATGAGAAGCTTGATGTTCTCCTATAAAATGTATAGCCTCGCCTTTCCTATAAAATGAAAAAAAAGGTACATTTTTTGTTGTTCTCTGCCTTCTCGACGTGCCCGTGCTGCGTTCGTGATCAGAGGATTTTGCAGAGGAGGTTAAGACGAAAAGACGAACATAAAAAATGTACGTTTTTTGTTGTTCTCTGCCTTCTGGTAATTTTACCAGTCTTAATCTTACCGGTCGGTTTTTCGGTAAGATTTATCGGTGTGAAATTTATCGGTGGCAAGCTTAACGCTTTGTTTAAGCGTTTTGGCGTTGGCTCTTCGGTCGATATTTACCGATCGAGCTTACCGGTGGATGATTTACCGAAGTGGTTGACCGGTAATTGTTTCTGGTCTTGCTTTACCGGTTTACCGGTGTGATCTTGCAAAGATTACTCAACCGTTTTACCGGTCTTGGCTTACCGGTATCGTTTTACCAGTTCTTGTTTACCGATCTGGTAACTTACCATTACCGATGTAAGCTTAGTGAAGTTTACCGAACCGATTTACCGGTGATAACTTACCGGTCTGGCTTTACCGGTCGTGAAATTTACCAGTGTATCACTTATCGGTCAAGACTTGTGAAGTTCACCGGTTTGATACACCGAGGTAAATTTACCGGTGGAGTTTTTACCGGTTGAATGCTTGTGAAGCATTTACCGGTCGAGGCTTACCGGTGTGTCATTTACCGGTCAATATACGTGATATTTACCGGTGGCACACCGAGGTGCCTTACCGGTCAACCTTTACCAGTTGACTTTTACCGGTCGGTAAGGAGATTTACCGATGGGACTCGAGGGGCTGAAAAATGCTAAGTGTTAGTAGTTTTTCTCTCTCTTGTTTGTTGCTTATTGGTTGCTGAAGATCCTCAGTCAGTTTAGGTTTTTTCCGCTGCACCTCTATTGTTTTGGGACCTCAGTTCCATCAATTGGTATCAGAGCATGCTTTAAGCTCTCAATTTGAAACAAATTGAGTCAAATTGAGTCCTAGGTGGGTTGTATTTGTTTTCTCTACTTGGGTGGCTGAAGTGATATCAGTTTATGGCGTCCCCTTTATTTCTGTTTTTTACTTTCGGTTTGTAAATAGCCTATGTCTGTTAAAGGCTTAATGCGTGGTTGAGAGTCTGTAATTCGTTGAGTCTTTAGAGTCTTAGGTTGTTGCAGAGCTGAGAAGAAGGAAAAAAGGAGTTTGAGGAGTCTTGAGTTGTTCGAAGAGTTCGAAAAGCTTCAAGAACCTAGCATGGGGTGGTTCAAGCGTGTAATAAGTAGTATTGCGTGCTTGATGTCAAAAACCGAATCACTTTAGTGTGTTTAATTTATAGGATGCATGAGATGTATGGTTTAAATTAAAGCTCTTTTTTGTGCATAGAGTATGTCATGTAGATTTCAAATCACACTTTAGGTTAGCATGTTGCATGCATAAAATATGTTATAAGTGTTATAATGTATAGGAAGCATGCTTAATTCATGAGATTCAATATAAGAGTTAATTGGTTATGAATTAGGAGTTGTATGTTTAAGAGCATAATATATATTAATTATGAAGTTAAGCGTTCAACTTGCCATGCCTTAGTGATGCATGTAGATGTTCGTTGTAAAAAGTCTAAGTTTTGCAAAGCATTGTAAAATTGGATAGACTTTTAAAATCTATAACAAAGAATGATGCATGTTCATTTAGGGTTAAAATGAGCCGATCTGTTTCATTAGATGAATAGTTCGATATCTCATAAATGCTAAGGTTATGAGAAACTCACCCGGTGAACTCCTGACTAAGGTTGAAGGATTTTGAATTGACGGATCACCTCCTACCTAGGGACTATCCGGTACTTGAGTAAAGTTAACCCGACTTTATGAGCATGCGTGAGAGGTGTGAGGTTAGTAAAGTGTTTATAACCTAGACATCTCAGGTAAAAAGTTTGTCTAGACTGGTTCTATTTTCTTAGCCGGATAAAACCTGAGTAGTTTACCCTAAATCTCGTCTAAAATACTTAGTAGATGTGTTGAGAAAGAATATATGATATATCCCTCTCTTGCTACGCACTCCGTGAAGTTCACAACGTGAGAATTTTGCTCGGCCTCGTGATGTCAATAGGGCATTCAGATGGTATTTGCAACTTTCAATAGCAAGGTGAATGGAGTAAGTATTTATAGTAAGTGGAAGAAGAAAGTACAGTACTTCCTGCGACTCCTCCATTGGATTGAGATTCTCATGTTCCGCCTGTTGCTCTTAGTGGCATCATCCCTTCGGAGTGTCGTTTCATGGGAGTCGGAACATCTAGTCACCATTTATGGATAAACAAACATAGGGTCATTCTCAACTCTGACATTCCCTTCGGTTGCATTGTTGGGGTCGTCATGTGCATTCTAAAAAATGGAGGGTCACACTTCGGGATTTGCTAAGGAGTTAGTAAATCTAGACCGAAAACGATAACTAAGATGCTATATGAATATGAGTTATTTTGGAGTTAGCATTTAGTCAAGAATGTCTTGATTTAGTAAAAGAGTGCTCGACTACCCTTCGGTAGCGACCATTCTCACTTACTAATGTATCGTTGCGAGTAAATAAAGAGTTTGGGTACTTTATTTGCTGCTAAACTTTTTAATTGGTTTAAATAGGTTAAAATCATTTCACTAATAGATATACATTCTTTTTCAGCATGTCGAGTTCGTTTATTCAACTCTTAGCTCACGACAAATTAACCGGCGAGAACTACGAAACCTGGAAGTCGAACCTGAATACGATTCTCGTTCTTGACGACCTAAGGTTTGTCTTAACGGAGGAATGTCCTCACCTTCCTGGCTCAAATGCTTCTCGAACGATTCAACAGGCATACGATGGTTGAATTAGGGTTAATGATAAAGCCCGAGTCTATATCCTGGCGAGCATATCAGATGCTTTGTCCAAGAAGCACGAAGTTATGGTTTCCGCGAAGGAAATCATGTTTTCATTACAAGCGATGTTTGGACAGCCGTCCTCATCTCTTCGTCATGAAGCCCTCAAGTTCGTTTATAACTCTCGCATGGTGGAGGGTACCTCTGTTAGGGAACATGTCCTTAACATGATGGTCTACTTTAATGCGGCATAAGTAAACAGTGCTACCATCGATGAGAAGAGTTAAGTTAGTTTTATCTTGGAATCTCTTCAGAAGAGTTTTCTTCATTTCAGAACCAATATGGTGATGAATAAGATAGAATATAGTGACTTCTCTCCTGAACGAGCTTCAGACTTACCAGTCTCTGCACACTTCTACAGGAAAGGAGAAGGAGTCAAATATTGTCCCTTCTAAGAAATTCCAGAAAGGGTCAGGGTCAGGGAGTAAGTCTGAGTCTACTTCTGTGAGTAATAAGATTATTCAAAAGAAGAAGACAAACAGGAGGAAGGGCAAAGCCCCTGCTGTTCGCAAGGTTAAATCTTCATATAAAAGAAAATGTTTCTATTGTAATGAAGATGGACATTGGAAGCACAACTGCCCGAAGTACCTTGCTGAGAAATAGAATGAGAAAGAAAGACAAGGTAAATATGATTTATTGATTGTCTTAACATGCTTAGTGGAATATGATTGTCATACCTGGATACTTGATTCAGGAACCACTCACCATGTTTATTTTTCTTTTCAGGAAACTAGTTCCTGTCAGCCATTTTCTCGAAGTGAGATGACTTATGAAGACATCGTCACAGCTGAACTAGTGGGAGCTTATGAAGTTGTTGTATAGTCGTTCTATTTGTAAAATGTAATTATTGTCTATATTTCTTGTTTAACTGAACAATTGTATATTGTATCTTTTGTTTTTATAATAAATAGTTCATTTGGCAAAAGATGTATATTTTTTTGTTTTATTAAACTAGATAACAACTTGTATGTGTTAAGACTAACAATATTAAAGGAAGGTTATAATTAGATCAACAAAAGTTGTTGATCAGGCTGGTTCTTCTTAACAGTTGAGAAAGTCTCGATGCAGTGGGAGGGATGTAAGACAACCCGGTCTGCTGCATTGGCTTGTCTGAAACTCAAGTTATCATACTTGATGATGACATTGAGGATTCGTTGACCTTTAAACAGGCAATGGATCATGTAGACAAGGACCAGTGGCTCAAGGTCATGGATCTTCGAGTGGAATTGAGACCAAGTCTCTAAGGTGAAAACATTTATGGCTTGACTTTCTGGTAAAGGGACTGTCCCAAAGAGAAATGGTTGATTGTGTATTAACTTCTTCTCTTGTTGCCAGATAATAGTTAATTAGATTACTCTTATCCATTGTTATGTTCTATTCTGATAGAATAAAGCAAGTGGATATCAAGACTAACTATCTTGATTAGAGTATCTATAAGTCTCAACCAAAGAGATTCTTTATTCTGGGTTAAGAGCAAATGGTTTGCGGGATTATTCAATCCATTTATGAATTGGAATAAGCATCTAAATCCTGAATTATAAGTTTTGATATGGTGATCAAATCTTATGGCATTGAACCAAGATTGATAAACCTTGCTTGACAAGGGTTTAGTCAATGTTGTAGCTTTCATAGTTTGTTTCTGTAGTGTATGTCCTAATCATTGAGAATGATGTAGGATTTTCTCTTTTGACAAGTAAGCATAAACTAGCGACCCAATTCCAAATATTAGATTTGGAAGAGGCTCAGTTTGTTCTAAGGATTCAGGTTGATCTGAATCATAAGAACAAAATGTTAGTGTTGTCTCTAACATCTTATATTGACAAAGTGTTGTTAATATTAACAAGGAGTTGTTAATATTCAATGTAGAATTCTGAATGAAAGGTAAGGTACTTTTCAGGTTAGGAATTCAGTTGTCTAGGAAATGGTTTCCTAAGACACCTCAAAAGTTGAGGATATGAGACGTTATCCCTGAGCATTTACATATCGGTAATCAGATGTATGCCTTCTTAAATACATGACCCGATATGTGTTATGTAGTGAAAGTTATCGGTAGATAAAAGTCCAATTGGATTTGATCATTGGACTGTGGTTAAAGTTTTGTCCCCGTGCAAAGGAGTAGAATACAAAAGTTGTATTGTTGATTCCTCGTTGATATTTATTGTAGCTTGAGAAGCAACAAAAGTTTATAAGTTGAGCTCTTGGTTAGTGCTATGAGGAGATGTGAAGGTCACATAGAATGCCTCGTAGCACTTCATGCTGATTTGTTTACTAAGTCTCTCACGACTAAAATGTATGAGAGACACACCTAAAGAGTTTAGGGCTGCGAGTTGCTGAGTAGGACAGTGGAAGAAAACTTCGAATATATGATATCTTAGTTTTCTCAACCAGCATGTACACCACAACGAACGTTTTAGTCCAAGTGAGAGTTTGTTGGGTTTTATGTCCTAAAACTCGTAGTTTGTAAACAGTTGTGTTTGTAATTTAGTAATAAAGAGTTATTGAGTTTTATTCAGTAAAAGAATTTATTTAATAAAGTGAAACATGTTTGCATTAACCTGTATCAATAACTAACACTCATGGCGAAGTCTGAATACTTGAACCTCATGTATGACATGAATGTGGATCGGGTTCAAGTATACAGCCAAAACAGTCTATAGTATATGAATACGACTGGGTACCTTATCCTGGTAACACTATTGGATGCAGCTCGTTTTGTACAATACAAAACGATGTGATCCGAATCGTTTCACATGGTGATGTGCGAACGAGGGCGTCATGTGCAATGAGTTTGCATAAGACTGAACCGCGAAATCAAGTCGCTATCTCTTTATAACTACTGAAGAGACTGACTTTTTCATATGATGGTCTAGGTAACTCGATCTCAATCATGAGCTCGCTATGAACTCATATTTATTCGAGAGTATCATTTGACTTGCACGGGTGAGAGTGGCCAGATCGCCGACTCAATACGTCTACCATCCTGGGGATAAACTCGAATAGGTGGCTGGGGACATAGTACAGCAAATGGAATTGCTTCCAGGGTTAGTAGATAATGTTGGGTTTTATGTCCTAAAACTCGTAGTTTGTAAACTGTTTGAATGTATATATTTTATTTCAATAAAATTGTTATTGAATTTTAGTGAATTGTGTTTGTATTAACCTATACCAATAACTAACACCCATGGCGATAGTGTAAGTACTTGAACTTCATGTGTGACATGAATGTGGATCAAGTTCAAGTAGACAGCCAAAATGGTCTATAGTATAGGGGTAAGGCTGGGTACCTTATCCTGGGGACACTTTTGGACGCGGCTCACTTTGTATAGTACAAAACGATGTGATTCGAATCGTTTCATGTCGAGACATGTGAGTGAGGGCGTCCTGTGCAATGAGTTTGCACAAGACCGAACCAAGAAATAAAGTCGCTCTTTCTTTATAACACCGTTTACTGTAAAGACCGTTTTTATTTCATATGATGACTTAGGTAACTCGATCTCAATCCTGAGCTCATTATGAACTCCTGTTTATTCGACCTTATCCATTGACTTGTACGGGTGAGAGTGGCCTTATCGCCGACTCAATAAGCCTACCATCTTAGGGATAAGATCGAATAAGTGGCTGGGGACATAGTTGTGCGAGATGGAATTCACTCCTACCCGTTTTAAGGGTTAGTAGAGAGGTTGTTCTCTTAAGTGCTGACTCCAGGTCTTGAACAATGGGCCCATCCTCTCCTGATCAGGGAGGAATCTAATTTGATGGTTGGACCACAAATCAATTGTTCATTAGAGGTGTCAGTGGTACTTAAGGAACAAGATATAATACAAGGGTTAAACGGTTTAAATGACCCGTTGTGATTATGAACAACCTGTGAAGGATCGACTTACTGATGATAGTTATATCAAGAGGACACAATATATCTACAGTGAGGAGAGTGCAGCCCTTGGACTTTAGTGGAGTCTCCGGGGGTTAACGAATGTTGGTTAGTTCGGTTGAAAGAGTTTTGACCGGATAATCTCGTATCGTTGGAGCTCATGATCTGTAGGTCCTTACGGTTCTCTTGGCTAGCTCGGATAAAGCCGTGAAACAATATAAAAGAAAAAAAAAGAATTTGAATCGTTCAAATTCGGGTTTGTGGAAGAATATGGACATGGGTTTGGCCTGAAACATGAATGAGATTCATGTGAAAAAAGTCTGTTTTTTTTTTCTTTCTCTGAAAAACCGAGTTTAGTTATATTATTTAATCAATATTTGATATTGAATTAAATAATATTTATTAATTAAAAAGTTTAATTAATAATTATATATATTTTTATTAATTAAAATGTTTAATAAATAAAATTATTATTATTAATAATAATAATAATTATATATATATATATATATATACACATGTGTCTTGCATGCAGCAAGACACATGTTGAAGTATATATATATATAAATATATATATGAAACGTTTGAAATGGGCTGATGATTCAATGGAAATGAAGAAGTTTTTGAATTGATTTTGTTCAATTCAACTATGAGGGTACACGTTTTGAAGAATAAAATTTTTAGAACTTTTGTTCTCAGCCCCTCTGTCTTCTCTTCTTCCTCTTCCTCTTCTCCTTTTCTCTTGTAAAAGGAGTCCCACTACTCCGTTTCTAGGCCCGAGGATAGCGGGACTACCGTGGGTGGTCCACGAAGATTTCGTGAGAAGATTCGTTGAGCTCGTGAGGAGCTTCTGGCGGTGAAAATTGAAGAAATTCGAACGACAAGGGTATGTATGTGTTCTAATTTCTCTTTTTCATTGCTTTTGCATGTTTCCGTTTGTTTAAATTGATGAAATTAGAGTGTCTATGATCCAAATCGCTTTCGCTGCGTGCCATGCGCTCCATCAGATAAGTTGTTCCCTGAATAGCCGACTCCAGGGCTTGAACAATGGGTACTCACCCTCTCCTGATTAGAGAGGGTTCTGATCTGCTGGTTGGGACCACAGATCAATTATTCATTAGAGGTGTCAGTGGTATTTAAGGAACAAAAAGTAATGCACGGGTTAAACGGTATAAATGACCCAACTATGATTACGAACGACCTGTGAAGGATCGACTCACTAGTGATGATTATATTAAGAGGACATAATATATCTACAGTGAGGAGAGTGCAACCCTTAGACATTAGTGGAGTCTCTGAGGGTTTGACGAATGTTGATTAGTTCGATTGAAAGAGTTTTGACCGAATAATCTCGTATCGTTGGAGCTCATGATCTGTAGGTCCTTTAGGTTCTTCTGGTTAGCTCAGACAAAGCGGTGTAGCAGTGCTATAGGGTAGAATTTGGAGAAATCTGATATGAATAGAGATTCATATTGGAAAAGTCGATTTTTGGAAAATCGGAGTTAGTTTAATTATTTAACTAATATTTGATATTAAATTAAATAATAAAATAATTAATTAAATTTTTTAATTAATCATAATTATTAATTATTATAATTTTTATAATTATAATAATTTATAAACTTAAGTGGGGTTCAACATGTTTTGCATGTTAAACACCTCACTTACGTGATCAACACACTTTCTCCCTTAAGATGAGGTTCGAGATGTCTTCATTTTGGCTAAGGATAAGAAAATTGGATTTTCTCTCTCCTCCTCTCTCTCTGCAAAACTTCAAGGAGTTGAAGGAGAAGCTTGAAGCTCTGAACTTTGGTGTTGGAAGTGAGGTGTTCTTATGAAGAATTGAAAAGGTTGGAAGTGTTCATTCCTTTCCCTCATCTTCTATTTCAATTGTTGAAAGTTTTTAGAGAAGAAAAATGGAAGTTTGTGATTGTTGAAGAGTTCAACGTATTCAAGTTAGGATTCCATTTTATTCTTCACTCAAACTACCATTTTCATCTTCTTCCTCCAAACCACCTATCAACAAACCACCTATCAACAAACCCCCTTAGCTTAAAGGAGTCCTACAACTCTGTTACTAAGCCCGAGAATACCCGGGACTCCTCTAAGGGTGGTCCTCGACGTGCCCGTGCGGCGTTCGTGATCAGAGTAGCCTCAGAGGATTTTGCAGAGGAGATTGTTACGAAGACGAGAAGACGAACATAAAAAAAGGTACGTTTTTTGTTGTTCTCTGCCTTCCGCTAATTTTACCGATCTTAATCTTACCAGTCGATTTTTCGGTAAGATTTACCGATGTGAAATTTACCGGTGGCAAGCTTAACGCTTTGTTTAAGCGTTTTGGCGTTGGCTCTTCGGTCGATATTTACCGGTCGAGCTTACTAGTGGATGATTTACCGAATTGGTTGACCGGTAATTGTTATCGGTCTTGCTTTATCGGTTTATTGGTGTGATCTTGCAAAGATTAATCAACCGGTTTACCGGTTTTGGTTTACCGATATCGTTTTACCGGTTCTTGTTTATCGGTCTGGTAACTTACCGTTATCGGTTTATCGGTGTAATCTTAATGAAGTTTACCGAACCGGTTTACCGGTGATAACTTACCGGTTTGGCTTTACCGGTGTATCACTTATCGGTCGAGATTTGTGAAGTTCACCAGTTTGATACACTGAGGTAAATTTACCGGTGGAGTTTTTACCGGTTGAATGCTTGTGAAGCATTTACCGGTCGAGACTTACCAGTGTGCCATTAACCGGTAATATACGTGATATTTACCGGTGGCACACCGAGGTGCCTTATCGGTTGTCCCTTACCGGTCAACCTTTACTGGTTGACTTTTATCGGTCGGTAAGGAAATTTACCGGTGGGACTCGAGGGGCAGAAAAATGTTAAGTGTTAGTAGTTTTTCTCTCTCTCGTTTGTTGTTTATTGATTGCTGAAGATCCTCAGCCAGTTTAGGCTTTTTTTGCTGCGCTTCTGGTTGTTTTAGGACCTCAGTTCCATCAATAATGTGGTGAAAAATGAGCACGAGTGTGTTTTGAAAGTTGACAAATTTCACACCGAAAGAATTGACTCTTTTTATTGATAAATAAGGAAGGGAGCAGACGCTCAAGATAGGAAAAATTTGGATGACCAAGGCGATAGTGCCATAGCATGACAAGACTATCTTTATTGGAGTAATCTAAAAACTTTAAAACATAAGCTGACTCACAGTTGGACTGAACTACAAGTTTATTGCATCCCTTTGTTATTGGAGGATTTTCTACTTTGAGAAGGTACAACCCTGCACACATTTCAGCATTTCCAATCGTCTTCCCCGATCCCAAGTCTTGAAAAATACAAGAGTTCGCAAGAAATTTAGTTTCACAATTCATGTCTTTATTCACCTTACTCACAGACAATAGATTGTATTCCAATTTTGGCACAAACAGAAGAGTTAAGGAGCTTGATATTTGAATACTTCCAGTTCCAATTCTCTAGTATGTGTTCCGTCAGCAATTCGAACAAACAGGTCACCTTTATAAAGGGAAAAGGTGAGAATAAAGATTTATCACCCATCACATATGATCGGAGGGGCTCCAGAGTCCACTATTCATTCTGATGGACGAGTTTGAGTATGAAGAGCAAGGGAATGTTGGTTACTCTGTTGTTGCATACTCCCAGAACCACTTCCAGTTGTTGGATTTGTTTTGTTCAACAATTGTTGTAGTATATCCAAAATTTCTTTATTGGGTGGTGACTGGTTAGAGGTCTCAGAAGTAGCAACATTACCTCTAGTTCCTCGATCAGATCTGGCACTATTTGGCTTCCAATTTGCTGGTTTTCCATTTAATTTCCAACAAGTTTCTCTATCATGTCTATGTTTACGAAAATAATCACATCATCGTCTCCCTCTGTGTGATCTGACATCTCCATGCACTTAAGAACTTCCACGGGCTGCAAGAGCTAGTGGATCATTAGGATGATTTTGGTGGGCAATGAGAGCAGGACCACTAAGAGCAGGAGAATTGTCAATTGGCCCCAACATCACTTGTTTTCGACTTTCTTTCGTGCGAACCTCATAAAACACTTCACAAAGACTAGGTAAAAGTTTAATACCAAGAATTCGACCACGGACGTCATCAAGGGAATTATTGAGACCCATAAGAAATTTGTAAATCCTCTTTTTCTCCATAAATTTGTGAATTAGAGAGCCATCATCAGAACATTTTGACAATCATGAGTCTCGAACAAGTCCAATTGTTGTCAATAACGAGATAAAGTGTTGAAATAAGTTGTGACAGATAATTCACCTTGTTTGAGATCTTGGAGAGTAGTTTCTATTTGAAAAAGTTCAATAGTGTTTTCTTGACTGGAGAATGAATCACGAGCAGCCTCCCAAATTTCTCTGGTGGTTGAATAGAGAAGAAAATTCTCTCCAATTTCAGTAGTCATGGAACTGATCAACCAACTCATGACTTGATTATTTTCAGCCCTCCATTTGCGAAATTTTGGATCCTCAGGTTTGGGTGGATCGTCTTTACCAATGACATAATCTTCCCGTCCACGACCATACATGAGCATCATCACAGATTGAGACCACTGAAGATAGTTGTGGCCTTTGAGTTTGTGACAAAGGAATTGAGACATGTTGCTGTCATTAGAGGATGAAATGGTAATTTGCGAGTCTAACCCTGATATTTTGGGAACAGGAGAGCAAAAAAAAAAACTAGTGAAACAAAAATTGCACTTCAGATGGCAGATCAGATCAAATCAGATATGAAAGTGGTGGCGGGACGTGAGGACGACACTGTCTGTATTTGAGGACAATGTCGTCTGGAAGCTCGGCTAGCGTTTTAGTGCTAGGTTAGCGACGGCGACGTCTGAATGCTCGGCTGGCGGCGACTAGATCCGTAGGCGACGTCGGCTGGGTGCAGAAGCAGTGGAGATGACGTCGGAGTTAGGATTTCGGCAACGACAGCTAGGGTTCCGACACAGGGACTAGGGTTTGAATAGTCTCAAGGCTTTGTATGAAGGATAATCTTTTCCTTATGTTTTATTGAATGAAAAGAGGTGAATTTATACCAGAGGGACTCAACCAACTATGCATTAAAATAACTAACAACCTAAACCTATAGGGAAGGAAATAGTTGTAACAAAATATAAGAGAATAGCTTTCAGCACATTTCAAGGAATCAGTCCCAACTATTAAGCCCTAATTTTACAACTTGATTTTCTATATTTTCTATATATATATATATATATATATATTTTGATTACATTTTTGTTCATATCGCTCTATATGTTTTAGTTTGAGTTCTAAGGGATGGATGATGAGAACAAAGTTATTTACTATGTGAAGGGTACAGACAAGTTGAGGAAAGTACATCTCACAGAACGCAAAAGGACACTTGTGGGGCTACTAAACCATTCCTAGTGCCCATGAAGTTTTTTTCCGTAGAATTTAAGGAAATGTTTATGAGTAGTTTTGAAGCCCGGAGTTGCTTTTTTGCTGGCCAGCTTACGCGCACCTCAACCATTCTCACGGGAGAGACCGCCTGACCCAACAACATTTGGGTGCCAAAGAAACCCGTAGGAAATTAATTCCTTGGTAGGTGGGTGACCACCAAAGATTGAACCCATTCCCTCTAGGAGAGCATTGAAGTCCTAAGGCCCTTCATGACCACCAGATCAACCCTTGATGGTTGGTTAAAAATTGATTAATATATATATAAGAATAACTCAACATAATAGACATATACTTCAAAATATATAATGTTTAACATACATACTTACATTTTCATTCTCGAAGACCTTCATGGCTATGTTCTTCCATTCTGAATATATCTGCAGCCCAATTGTGATCGATCTTAGGCATCCATGAAGAAACCTTTTGTGCACAAAATATGGTTGAACCAAATAGGATGGGTATGCACTTGTATGCCGACACAAGCAAGGCATATGAGAATCCAACTATCCCTACCACCGATGCATCTGAATACTTGATTAATTTTTTAATTAAATCTATTGTGGTGGTGTATGCTAGACGTCCCTAGGGATATAGATCAAACTGCTATTTGTCGTCCAATAGGGATTTATGATTTATTTCTACCTCTATCCCTACTTGGGGGGGGGAGATACAACTCCGCCAACTTTACCTTATCATTTTTCTTCACTACCTCCCATATACTAATAAATAGGTCACTAACAATTGTTCTCTTTATTGGTTTCTCCACATCAAAGTAGTTTATTAAAAAACCTACCTCTAAGCTATCCATTTCTGGCAGTTCTCCACAACTCAATCCAGTAATTACTTTGAAATCTTTCATACAGAAGTTCACTACTCTCCCCTCAAAATTAAACCATAATCCATCCCCTTTTGTAGGCGTATGCGTATCCAGTAATTACTTTGAAATCTTTCATTCAGAAGTTCACTACTCTCCCCTCAAAATTAAACCATAATCCATCCCCTTTTGTAGGCGTACAATGCCTTATAATCATGTGGTAATAACATAATTGACTAGAGAACTAATTAATCTTTCAAGTCCAAAGATTTTCGAAAGCAGCTTTCAATAAATCTATCTAGATATTTCTACTTAATTTGTATCATATCTCGCATTCGCATATATATATTCAATTCCTGGACATTTTACCACTTTCTCAAGGTAGTACAAGGGGCAGCCTGAAACATGAATAATTTTTTCTCAAGTATAGATCAACCAAAACAGTCCTGAAATCGAAGTAAGCTGCCCATGCCTTCTTCTTTTTTTCTTTTCTTTTTTATTTTTGAAGAATGTCCATGCCTATTTAATAAACATATACTATCAAACAAGAAATTGCATAATTAAACTCGAAAAAACAAAGAGAATTAGAAGCCAGCAAACCTGAGCATTTGATCAGAGATCCACCGCACTAAATCACCCCCTTCTTAAGCAAACTATTCCAATAGATGGTGCTCTATTTAGTTAGAGAAACAGCCAAATCTTCTCCTAATAAAATACTAACTTCTTATCAGTAACCGAAACAAAGATTAAATTCATTAAACTATTCCAATAGAACATCAAATTCTCTTTAAATCAAAGTTAACTAACGATTAGATTCAATGGAAAAAGTCAGGGAATAAGCGAGAAAGCCATACCAGTTTACCACATTCCTTCCATTCATGAAAATGCTCCAAGCATTCTGTTTCCTCGGCGTTCGAACAAATAGAACATCTCTTGAATCGAAAGCCCTGAGGATTCAAGAGATGATTTAACAACAGTTTCTAAAAGCGGGCTCACGACCTAGACTCCAATTTGTTTGAGATTGATGGATTCTGGAAAACCCATACCAAAACCTAATCGATTTAAGAAAACCTAGCAAATTTTAGAAAAATTGGGATCACTTGGCAAAGAAAAAAAAGAGGGAAAAAACCCAAAACGTAATCGATTTTAGAAGAATCAGGACGATTTTGCAAGGAGATGAGAGAAAAATCAAAACCAAATCGACGCATTCTGAAAAAATCAAACCTAAACCTAATCGATTACAGAAGAAACGGAATGTTTTTGCAATGAGAGAAGATGGAAAAACTAAACCCTAAGCGATTTCGGAAGGAACTAGATTTCTAGAGAAATAAGAAAGAAAAAACAAACGCGGCAAAATATAGCCGTTACGGATGTGTGCGTGAAGATTAAGCTACTAAATAAATAAATAAAATAAAATAAAATAATAAATTGTTTTTGTTTTTATTTTAAACAGAATAGGCTGGGCCTAATAAATTTGGAAGTGGGCCAACGAAATACCCACCAGAGCAAGTTATAGGGCCTACAAAGCCCAATACGGAGTTCAGTTGATAAAAAATATAAAATATATACATACCTATATATTTCCCAATAAACAAAATAAAACTGTTGTTTTAGAAAATTTGAAAAAAATATCTGAGAACTAAATAATCTCTACTCATTGTCCAAAAAATATAATATCCACTCAGTATTGAATAAAGTTAAATTAAAAAGGTTAGTCCCTAAACTCTAACAAATTTCTAAATATATCTCGAATTTTTTATTTTATATCTAATAAGTTCATAAACTTTGAAAATGTTTAATAAGTAATTTTATGTCTAATACATATTCACAAATTTAAAATTTAACTGATTTATTAGACATAAATTTAAAAGTTCATAGACTAAATTTGTAATATAATCAATAAATAAATAATATTTTGTGGTTTTCTAATTTAAATATTCATATATTAGGTTTCTCAATAAAAAAATAATAAAAAATAAAAATGTTTTTGGTAAATATAATTTAAACAATATTAATACAAAATAAAATTACAAATGAGAGTTATTAATAAAATAAAATTGTAGTAGTGTCAAATTCAGAATAGTTCATCGGTAATTTACATGTACTATTTTTCATGAGGTTGGAGATTCAATTTCCATCTACGTATTTGTTGTACTAAAAAATACTAGGGTATTTTTTTCCAATACAGAACTCGTGTACACGGTACACGATTAAGGTAAATCGTGGATGTCACCCACGGCCACCATACACGATTTAGCTACCTTACTTTTGATAATAGTTTCAAAATTTTTAAATTACAATGCCAAGACACATACTACTTCTCCTAAGGTCAGATCTTTAATCCCCATCTTCTTAATTGTTGTACAAAAAAAAAAAAATTAAAACTACATTATTTAAAAAGAAAAATAAAAACTACACTATTATTAATAATTGGTTTAGAGGCTACTGCCAGGTCTCTGCAAATTATGACCGTTATTCAAACAATTCCGGCGTCTGGTAATCTCTGCAATAAGTGCATCTTAACCACACATCTCTCCACGTGTCGTTCTCCACAGCAACTTGATCTTCAATTGACCAGATTTCGTACTGGAGCACACGTGGCACTATCTCATAAGCCATTACCACAAGCTTATGATGTGAGTGGCAACACAGGATTACTATTTCCCTCTCAACGTTCTTGAAATCGCCGAAAAGAAAATTCTAGCCGTTTGAACTCCATTGCTAACCTTTTTTCACTCTCTCTCTGAATCCACCGCAAACTTCTGAATTGAAATCTAACAATTCTCGAGCTTTGAATATTCAACAAAAGAAATGAATGGGGTCAAAGGAAAATTCATGAAGAAGCTGAAATCCATGAAACCTCCAATCGCTTATCTCAAGCAAGATCGAATTCTTCAGGCCATTGCTCCAGATGGGTACTCCCATTTCTTCTCCAGAATTGAAAATCTCAAATCCAATGTTCAGAAGACGAACGACGAAATCGATTCGAATTCGCCGAAGAAAAACAGAGACGGCGTTGATGATGAAGATGAAGAAACAGAGGAGTCTGGTTTTAAGTCTTTTGGCATTGATGATAAAGAGAACATTGAGCCCTTTGGTAAATCCAGAACTGGGTTTGGGGATTCTATGTGTTTAAGAGCTCGAAATTGTTCGTCGGAATCGAAAGGAGAAACCCCGTTGTTGGAAATTGACATCTCGTCTTTCCGGCGGCCGGATATGAACTCCGGCAGCCTCTTCGATCCGAATTTACTTGAGGTTTTTCAACAAGTAGTGAGGGAGCATTTGGAAATTAGAGAAGAAGAGATCAAATGCAGAAACAAAATTGAAGAGGAGGAGGAAAAAGAAGATGAAGAAGAAGAAGAAAAACAGAGGACACAGAGTCCTCTGTTTTTCTTCGAAGAAAATTGCCCACCAGGAGGATCAGACTCTGTAATTTTCTACACAACAACTCTAAGAGGAATAAGGAAAACATTTGAGGATTGCAACAGTATCAGATTTCTATTAGAAACATTCCGAGTAAAATTTTACGAGCGGGACATTTCGATGCATACAGAGTTCAAGGAAGAACTATGGAGAGTTTTAGGTACAAAAGAAGAATTACCTCCAAAGTTATTCATCAGAGGAAGGTACATTGGAGGAGCAGAGGAGGTGTCGGTGCTGCACGAGCAGGGGAAGCTCCGGCCGCTGTTCGATGGGGTTCCGATCGATCGATTTGCCGGGATCCCGTGCGAGGGGTGCGGCGGAGTTCGATTTGTGGTCTGTTTCAACTGCAATGGGAGTCATAGAGTTGTTGATGATGAGAGTGATGAACAGAGGAAATGCCCAGAATGTAATGAAAATGGACTGATCATCTGTCCTTATTGCTGTTGATTATTTGATTATGTAAATTGGGGTTTTGATTTTCCCATATTCATTTGTGTAAGATTCTTTCATACAGAACAGATTCAAGTTCAACAATTTTTTTTGAGGGGTTTTCCATATTTAGATGTTGTAATTAATGTAACATTATTTGCTTAAATTTGTCTCCTCCCTCCATTTATAAATAAAAATTGGGATTTTTTGTAATTGATTTTTTTTTTTTTTTAATGAAAACATACATATTTGTGTTGAGTAATTAATGTGCATAGAAGTTTGATTTTACAAGTCACTCAAACACATTTTTCTTAGAACAGAATTTGAAAAAACAATCAGAACAGTTTTCCAAATAAATTCTTGTTATATACAAGGATGAAAATATATGTCGACATGTCCGTTTAATGAATATCTCCAATATCTTTTATAAATACCCATAAAACATATAAAAAAATATATAATCTATTAAGTCTAATATGAATATATATATACTAATAAAAAGATCTATGACTTAGTTTGAAAGTAAAATAAACTTAATTATTAATTTGAATAATTCTTTTTAAAAAAATTTGATTTACAGAACTGAACTCCCGATATTGATATCGATAATTTCGTCATAGAGGTATTCATTCAAAAATGGATCTATAAACTGTGAAAGGAATAATAGCACATAGACATTGTTCTAATTTCTCTGAATCTGAAACTTTCATTTGAATGTATTCATTCAAGAACATGAATCTGAAACTTTCATTTGAATGTAGTTTCATTTGAATCTAAAGTTCTAAACCCTAAACCCTAAACCCTAAACTTTCATTTGAATGTAACTACACACGAGCCCACATTGTTCCTGCTTCCTACAATAATTTCTAAAAATACAAGAGAGTAGGTCGTGCAGACAGTGCAGCAGCAAGTACATATGGCTAAGATCACTAAAAGAAAATTGCAAGGTGATTTGATTGGTGATCAGAAAACGATGCTCAAGTTTATAGTTGCATAAAGAAATTGAATTCAAGAAGCAATAAAGAAAGCTGAAACATAATCCACAAGAATGAAGCTGGCGATATATAGTAATTGATTGATTGAAAAGCAAAAACCATGGCTTAAACAAGGAATAACAAATTATCACATAGGGGCTTACAAAATTGTATAATTAAAATGAAATTGACCATTTACCTGATACACCTATAATTCCACGAAATCTAGCATCTGGGATGGGACTAACATTTTTCCTATCCAACTATGAATTCTCTTTAGGGTTCTTGTGCTCGTTGATGAATGAGCCAACCGATCTGAACCACCGCATAAGAGTTCGATGTTCTTTCACATAAAGCCATGCTTGAAGAAATGGAAAGAGAGACTCATTTACACCTCGCTCGTCTATATAATTGTGAAATACATCTCGCATTTTCTCATCTAGATCTCTGTCACAAAGAAAAACAAGTGTAAGTTTCTCATGCCATGTTTTGACATCAACAGTAATATGGTAAAGATTGTCAGCAAATGGAGATCATAAAGGCAGAAAACATCATAATCCCAACTTGGTTCAAAGAAATTAACCCCATCCGTAAACACCATCTTATAGAGTTATAGCATGAATATCTAAGCCAATTATGACGAACAGACATCTCCAAATACAATGTTTTAATAAGAGATGGCTTTCATAGAAATAAAATAAAAGGATTATAGAAACTCAAGCCAAATCAGCAAAGACAGCCACAAAAAAAATAAAAAAATAAATAACAACCAAAGTGATACGAAACCTCCAAGAATTTCAAAGTGAGTGAATAACATGATATGAGGGATTCGATCAACTGCAAGTGAGAAATTAAATCAGTGATGAGAGTGAAAAAAGGAAGTTTGATTTTATAACCAAAGAAAGGAAATCAGTGGCGGCTAGTGAAGGAACAAAATCAATAGCTGCAAATGAAGAATTCAAATGGTGAATAGTGAATACTCGCATGATATGCTCTTTAGCAAATCAATTATGAGTACTTGAAAAAATTTAACTGAGATTTACAACAACCAAAAATTATTCATAACCAAATTGGGTTGGGTTGTTCAGTTTAAGTTACAAAGTTATTCGACAACATAGTGTAGGCAGCAACAAAACCAGAACTCATGACCTTCAATGAGATCTTAATTCATACCTTCTACTTCTTTGATCACTAGACCAAGACAAAATGGGTGAGTTTTTGTTAGTAACACTAAAAAACCAGACACGGTATCTAAGGTCTCGTTTGATAACAGTTTCGTTTTAGTTTTCTGTTTTTAAAAATTATGCTTGTTTTCTCAAAATTCTTTTGGTAAGTTTTTGAAATTTTTTAACATTCCATTTGAATTCTGTAGGTAGCAACACAAAGACACACTTATATGAAAGTAGTATTTATAAGTTTAATTTAAAAAACAGAAAATCATTTACCAAATTGATGGCATTAACAACTGTTATATGCGAAATAATCAAACCCAAATTACAGAGACCCGATGGACTAAACACCAAGAAGAGACCTACTTGAGCGAAGTCAATCCATCGGGTCAAGGGACTGACCAAAAGGAGGATGGCGCCAACCATGGCAGTTGGCGCAAGAGGAGAAGGAGCCGACCCGACCCCTCAAGGAGGACGACTGGCCCTCCTCTCGAGTTAGCTCGGCAGCACACAAGGAAGAGCAAGCTGAACCCCTCTCTCGGGTCAGCTCGACCTCGTCAGCAGGAGAAACGCCTCCCTCCCCGGGAGTTACTCGTTTGTAACCCCGAGTACTTATGGGTGTCATGAATACCCCTCTTGATCACCTTAAATGGTCCTAAAACGGCCACTTAGGTACCTCTATAAAACGAAGTGTCCCAAGGTAAGCAATCCAATTCTTCTAAAGATCCGATGCTAAAACGCTCTTCATATTCTCTCTCCGTTTCTCTCTCCCATAGGTCCTAGCTCACTGTTCTCTCTCTCAGACACTATGCTAAAACGCTCTCCAAATCAGGTTTACAGTTGATACCAAAGATCGGTATCAACAACAACTATGTCCACTACCACCTAAAACATACAACGTGAGGCAGCAAACTTATTCAAGCTAAGTTCTTCTTCTTCATCTGATTTAGTCATTTCTTAGAGGTAACTTCATCATATACTATACTGTACAGCCAAAGAAGCCACAACAATGCAATAAGACTGTTAAAAAATTCTCCATATAAAAGACATTATACTTACTCGAACACGGGACCATTATAGCCGGACGGAACAACGAGGAACCCCGATGATTCGGCTTTTTGTCTCATTGAAACGGAATGAATACCTAATGCATCAGGATACAGCCCACAAAGAAAATGTAGATTATCCCTCTGCTCCGGCTTCGATACAGTCACATGAAGGAACAACTGGTTAATTTCATCGTCTCCGTCATCTCCACCGCCTCCCGGGACAATATTGGCCAATCGCATAACTGAAACGTTAACCTCTTCCTTTCCGAAATTCCTTGTAAGCACCGGTCCATTGTCGTCCAGTGCGCCTTTGATGATAGAAAACGGAGAGGGGGGGCTCACTTTCTGCGATAAAAACAAGTAGCATAGCATTTAGCAAGACGAATAAACGATCTCCGTCAACCTTAAAACCCTAATTCTAGGGTTTTTGGCGATTGAAAACAGAGGACTGAGCAGTAGAAATCGTACCGGAGGAGGCGTCATTTTGGAGATCTCGAGATAGTGTTCTTTGAGGGAGCGGAGGAGCAAAGAGTTGACGGCGGAGGACACGGAGGTAGAATGGCGGCAAGTGGCCATGAGAGACGGCCGGCGGCAACTCTGCAGAGCCGTCGCAGTGACGGCCAACACTTTCTTCAACATTTTTTTACCGATTATTGTGTTAAGACTCTTCGACGTGGTTTTAAAGCTGAATTTACGGTCCGACCGGCGGCGGTTCGAGAGGATCTTGAGATGGAGACTTGGTCAATGGGTCTTTGGACCGGCTGAGGGAAATAAAAATATATTTCGGTATTTTGGATTTATATTTCGGAAATAAAGACTCCGTTTATTTGTTAAAAAAAAGTTGTTTGGTAATTCCTTACTATCATTTTTGAGCTAATCATCCCATAATTTTATTTTTTTTTGGTTTTACTATTTTTAAGTTTTAAACATTAAATAATAAAACAAAAACATTTTTTTTTTTAGATGAAAAAAAAAACATTTAAAATGGATACTTTTTTATAATAATTTTTTGTTCTTTACAAACAAAAAAAAAAAACAAGGGTTTGGCCAAAGCGAGCATGGCTCAGCGGACATATGTATGTGTTGACGACCAAGAGCTCTGTGGTTCGAATTCTGAATCCTCCACCCCAATGTACTAAAAAAAACAAGGAAATGAACAATATCTTTTTATACCCTTGCAAACGTGTACTCAAATAAATCGCAATCTAGATAGGCGCAATAAAGATCATAAGAACACTCTGCGTGTCCCTAAATCTCCGATAAAATCGAAAGCAAAGTCATACGAATAGAGTAACCAATAGAAAGAAAACTGATTTAGATATAGTTTGTGAGAGTAGAAAGAAGAGGATAAGAATTTGAGAAGCTACGTCAATGATAGACCGTGAGAAGAGGAAAAATGGAAGCGTGGAGGAGAGCAGCTTTGATGCACAAAAAGAAGGAAAAAAAAATCCCCTTCAACAAACGTCAAAATACAGTTTTGATCCCTCACTTTAGTCATTGAGGTTCGATAAATGATTCTAAATGGTCCTTTGACAATCTATTCGGTAAGAATCTTCAATCCTGACAATGACAACGATGAGAGAGGAGAACGGAGGTAGTGGTGGTTTGGCCAGAGATGAGGAAGAAGAGGGAGAAGAGATGTGGGACAAGGAAGAAGAGGGAGAAGAGATGTGGGACAACATGTTGGGGTGGGGGATTGAACCTAGGACCTCATGGTCACTAGACGATACATCATGCCGTTGAGCTATGCTCTTGTTGGCCAACTAATCAATATACAATCAACAAACTTAACATGCACATCATTTTCTTATAGTTAACAAAACTAGATTCTAGTGTCTTGTAGGTCTTTGACAATTTTGAAAGAATAATTGATCTTAAATATAAATATAAATTTCATATCTAATATTTCATATCTAATAGAACCCTCAAATTTCAATTATGTATCTAATAGATCTATGAGTTTTTAAAAAATTGAATTTCTCTCCCAAATTGGGTAGGTCTTTTGTAATCTTGGGTAACATTCGTTTGGGAGGTCTTTTGTAATCTTGGGTAACATTCGCTTCTATTGTAATTTCATACTATCAATGAACATATGACAACGCTCATTTATGAATGTTTTATAGCCCTAAAATATAAGCTTATTGCGTTAAATTCAAATAATGTTATTTGATATATATCTGGTCAAATTGAGTGTTTTTAAGGACAAAAAAAACAAGAAAATAGCATATTTCATAATCATAATTTGTTAAGAGTATTTAAGGATAAAAAAAAAAAAGTAATTTATTAAACGTTTTGTTCTGTTTCAAGTGTTTTTGGTGAAGAAACCATTCGTAGCCATGATTGCGCCCACAAATTTCCAATAAATATACAAATGTTAAACTTAAAAACTTTGAATCTAATGTGGTATATTGCTTGGTTAAAAAAGTTACAAACTATTGAACATTTGATCCAACTCTAATAAAAAAGAGAGGGTAAAAATGGTGGGAAATTACATATATAACACATTGCATATTGCATATGAACCTGAACAAAGGAACAAGATTTAAAACAAAAATCAAAGGAGGAAGAATGATGAGGAGAGCAAAGAAATGATGCTTCCTTGGACAACAGCATATATTTCCTTTTTCTTATGTTACAAATAAAAGGATTACAGGAAAACCGAGTCCATAGCGCAGAGATGATGATGTTACCTGAAACATTGACAAGAGACTACTACTACTTACTACTACAGTACACATAATGTTCATCCACTTTGCTAAAGCTAATACAAAATTTGTGAACCTTACGCTCCCATCGAACCACGAAAAAAATTGCCAACCGAAGCATTCGCTCGCTAAATGAGAAAACAGAACCAACAATTTTTGGCTCCAAGGGGGAGCTTCCTCATTTTACGTCGAAATCAAACAATCCAGGTGACAAATGATTGAGATACCTCTCCACCCCCCTCCTCTTCCCAGTCATCGTTGTGACGGAGATGGTAATATAATTTTTTCCTAGATGAAAAATAACTGGGATATAGAAACACGAAAAAGAAAAGAAAAAAACTGAATACCTTCTCTTTCAATTGCTCCTACTTCTTCCGTGATTTGCTTTTGACTTTAATGTATTTTCGGTTCGATTTGTCGCCTCCACCAGCGCCCAATGAGAAGCTCCCTCCAGCACTTGCATTGAAGCTACCAGAAGCCTGAAATGGAGAGGGGTTTTGTGGAGTAGGCACGTTTTGCTGGCCACCAAACTGGAAAGGATTTGCTGCTAGCGGAAGAGGAGCTGGTGAACCAAACACAAACCCTGATGATGGAGGTGGCGTGAGGGGCTGTTGCCCGAAACTAGGCGTAGGCGGTGCGACTCCCTGAACGGTATCCTCAGCCATGCTATCCTCCATATTTGCTTGATCATTATTAGCAGGGGGTGTTGAACCGAAGGTAAACCCATGATTAGAGTTACCGAAAGCAGGCTGTGGCGATGCAGGAGTTGCAGCTGAAGTAAATGAGAAAACTGAGGTCGTTGATGCACCGGTTGATGATGATCCAAAGAGCGTGGGTGCACTATTAGAAGCAGCCGAAGAAGATGAAAGACCGAAGGAGAATCCTCCAGTTGGAGTTGAGCTGAATCCAGTAGAAAACGATGGCGCAGAGGATGACTGCCAGTTAAAGAAGTTAGAACTAGTACCAGCACTGGAGCTAACAGAATTATTGGCAGACGAACTGGAGGAAGCAAGCCCGAAAGTCGTGCCTGAAGCAAACAGATTAGATGCTGGAGCTGAAGAACCAAACAGAGAACTGCCAGAAGACAAACCCGTATTCCCAGCTAAACCAAATGATGTAGATGATGAACTGAATGGCAAAACAGGTGTACTCTGAGTAGAAGATGCAACCCCACTACTAGCAGACAAAACCGGAGCCCCAAATGCAGGTACATTTCCTGGAGCGAAAGTTGAATTTGCTGGACGTTTATTAGAATCTGAAGTAGTAGATGCAGCTCCGAATTGAAAAACACTGCTTCCAGTACTAGAAACTTTAGCAGCAGATGCGTCGCTTGGAGGAATGCCACTTAAATTGCCAAAGGTTGTCTCTTGCTTGGTCTTGGTTTCTACGGATCCAACTACGCTCGGTGCTGATAGAGCTGGAGCGGAAGTTGAAGGAACACTAGAGCTCCCAAATTTGAAAATAGGCGCAGTTGAAAAGGATGGCATAGGAGAAGATGTAGAAAGACTAGTAGTGGTGACGGGTTCACTGTTGCTAGTGGAAGCAGTGAGGAAAGGATTGATGGATGAATTTTGATTTGTTATATTATTAGAAAAAGTGGAGGCTGGGGAGGAAATAATAGATGGGGTAGAAACAAGAGATCCATTATTGAGATTTGAATTAGTGCTAGGGGAGCTAAAGGAAAATAAACTGGGAGTTGGTGTTGGTGTTGTTGTTGAGACAGATGACAAAAACAAATTCTCTGACGTACCAACTGCGAGACCAGCATTCGAACTCTTATCACCAGCTTTATCTGATATGGAATCTTTTGGGACTCCAAATGATGGGATGCTGCAATTAAAACCGTTGAAAACATCAGTTACTAGTAAATTTCATAAAGCACCACAAGTATCACCTAGAAACAGACGACCCCTTTATCTTTGGAAGGTGAATGAGGGCAAATTTCAATCAAAAGGATGCCAATATTTCATAATGCAGCGCAAACATATCGAAGTTGATGCACAACATTTTTCAAACCCCGCAGAAGGCATATCATCTTTTTTTAAATATATATATATAAAAATAAAAATAAAAAACTGATGTGATATTGTGCGCATAATCTAACATGATTTCTTTTTTTTTTTGGAACAAGAAACAAAAACACAATTTTTTTTATAAACATAATCTAACATGATAAACCATAAGAAATTTCTCGAATTAGTCAAGGAAAAATTGATGTATGTCATGTTAGAGAATAGATATCCAAGTTTTCACAAAATAACTAAAACCAATGAAGCATCTATCTTCAGAACCGAATGGGAATACTGATCATTTAAAATCCCCTTTATCTGCTTCACATAAAAGCTAAAATTCGAAACATAACCCTACATAGATAAACGTATAAACAATACAAACATGCTCGAAGTCCAAGGTTACAACGGAAACAAGTAAAAACTGACCTGCTGCTAGAATTCTCTGCTTTAAAAACTGAAGCACTGCCTACTTTACCACTTTCTTTTTCATTGACTAAAGGTGATGCAAACTTAAACGGAGACCCTGCATTCTTATTTCCATTTTCTGTAGCAGCATTTGCTGGAATAGGAAATGTAGCTTTATCTCCAAATTTAAATGTGGTAGGAACAGAAGCTTGTTGAGTTGGTGCAACACTGCTTTCAGAAGTTACAACAGGAACAGCATTTTGTTCATTTGTTGAGGTGGCAACCTTGTTTCCAAATGCAAAGGTGGGGGCAGAAGAAATTGATTCCTTCTGTGATGGTAATTTATCTCCAAAGCCAAATATAGGGGCAGTAGCTGCTTTTGGTACCTCAGATGAAACAATTTTTTCAGGTCTCGAGGTTGATTCAGGACCTGTCGCATTCGCCGTAAAGATAGGTGAAGATGCTGTGGCAAAGGAAAAGATGGGGCTCTTTTCAGTAGTCACAGGAACATCAGATTTTCCTTGATCATTTATTTTGTTCATTTCAGCAACTGTGGATGGTTTAACCTCAATTGAAGCCTGAGGTTTATCTACTGTGATGGCTTCAGAATCACTCGGCTTACTCACTGCCACTAATGAGCCATCAGCTTTATCTTGCCTCTCAAACGATATATCAGTCACTTGCCCATTAGAATATCCTTCGTCATCCATATCCACAAAATCCTATCAAAACAAGACAGACGAGAGGGTTTATAAAGGACATAAACATAGATGGCACCAAGATCCACAAAGTCCTAGGAAAACAATACTACAATAGACATCAAATTTTTTTACAAGTACGATAGACATCAATAGAGGTTGTAAAAAGGACGCAGACATAATGGTATACTTTGCTACCTTCTTTTTCAGGTTTGGGTGTGCAAGAAAAATAAAAAGAACGAAAAACTTGGACAGAAATTGAAAGATGTTCGATGATTGAATGTACTTTCACTCATTTAAAAATGGAAAAGCTAGATGCTGAAATTAAGATACCACAACCTGATTAGTATTCTTTTCATTTATTTAGTTGGAAATGCGGGAACGAGGATAAATTAGAAGATAGAAACACGACAGGATTGATCTATTGTATAAACTGGAAGATAGGAAACCACGCACCTCATGTGCACTCATCTGGAAAGCACATTTTGTTCGTGAGGAAGAGCCAACAAATGAAACTGTAGATACGGCGTCCTTAGTAGGCACTAAAGAACCTACACCATCACCTATAGAAATAGATTTACCATTGGGTACTTTAAATTTTAACGAACCACTTTCCTGAACCTTATCATTCTTTTTCGAAGTAAGATCCCGGGCATCATTAGACCGAATGATTTCAACATTTTCCAAATACTTAGATGAATCCACATCTTCCAGGCTTCTAAGAGCTGGCCCATGCAACATTGATGGTGACAACTTCATTGGTGAGTCATTCCTCACACTAAGCAGCTTTAGTTCCGAAGATTTTTCCTTCGGAGGGGTCAATTTCTCAAGCTGCTCTAATATTTTCGAGGCCATCTCACTTGACCTGAGGGGAACTTGAGGGAAACTTGAACTGGGTGTCATATAACTTTCGGACTCAGATGACATTTTCGACAAATTACGCTTGGTTTCATGCACATAAAGTGCCTTCCCAGCAGACGAAGAAAATGGATGAACTTTTGTAGACTGAAAATGCTGAGCAGTCTCATAACCAATTCCACTCACTGGAATAGAAGTGGAACTGCTTGGTGAACTCAAACCTTTTGGGTAAAGGAGATTGGATTTCTGACGAATTCTTCGAATAGGACCAACAGATCCGATTTCATCATCTAAAACTGAGCTTCTGCGTTTTAAAGCCTACAGAAAGAAAAATCAAATCAAATAACATGATCTAAGAGGTTCCTCAATAATACAATATAAGAGCAGTTTCACAAATCGCACCCCTTGTTTAGACCCCAAAAGTCTTCCTTGCTCCCATGCTGACTGAGATGATGGGGACGCTGTTGCCCTGTAAGCATCTGTTGTTGCTACACTATTCTGAAGAATGAGCCAGAGAGGGAAAAAAGGTGGTAAATAAATAAGCTACCAAGCAATCGAAAAATAAAGCAGATGTATTTCATTAGAGTACAAACCTTTATGCTAGGGGTTGCACGAACTCGGGAATATGGCGTTCGAGCCATACTGTATAGAGCCGATCTGCCTCGAGATCTTGGGGTGACAAAACCATTTCCAATAACATCAAAATTTCCAGGAGACCTTGGCACAAGAGATAGAGTAGAGGATTTCGAGGGATTGCCTGAAGCAAAACTATCCCCAAACTTCTGACTATGGGGCGTCATACTCAACGGAGTTGTTTTTAGAGGCCTGCCGCCCATGTACGCTTTTGCAATCTCTGCAGGTGAAGCAACATCCTCATCAAGGACCTGAAACGATTATACAAGTGACAATAAGGCCAAAAGTGCGAAGCACAGTTTTCAGGGTGAGTAAACTATCCAAAACCAGCACTAAGGATTAACCAATGTAGAAACCAAACCCACAAAAAATATGTACAAAGATTCCTACATTTGCACTCATAACATGAGTTGAAACCATGTGAGTGCCAACCCCATCTTGAGCGGGAAATTTTGGAGATCCTTCCTTTATTCCATAACTCATAACAGGCGTTGAAGGGACATGTTCAAATTTCCTCTCTTCAACCCCACTTGGACCGTCAGCAACTCTTGATTTCAGAAGTTCGGTCAAGTGATCAATCTCATATCTGTAAAGTGGGCATTCGACATATTAATATCAAATCCATATCTTGCTAAAATCAATATATAAAAAATGAAACCAGGTTTCTATCCCAACAGAGAAAAATGGCATGGTATTTTATAGCAACATTGTGGTTTATACATTTCATACAAGAGCATATCATACTATTGCATAACTTCTTACCATATGTTACTAATTGCAATACATGCATATTCAAAATTTCTTATGTTCCCTCAATTAAAAATTAACAGGAAAAAAAGGAACCAAAACCAGACAAATCTTCTAACAGAAATGAGATAGGTGACTAAAAATAATTTGACCACCAAACACTCAAATACTTACCTTGTAAAGGTCTTCTCCTTCAAAATTTGCTCGAGGTCAGTAACCCCATGTGAGTTATTAGAATTGATACTTGGAACAAAATCGAGATTAGTCCCTTGTTGAGCTCCATGAGAACCCTAAAGAATAATTAGAATTTCAAACAATGTTGAGCCCTTGACAAAGAAATGCAGAATATATAGCGACAAAAATATCAGATTTTTGCAAGCAGATTTACTTCAGTAGTTCAATGATAATGAAATTAATGCATTTATAAAAATAAAATACGTCTCTTTTAAGCTACTAATGCTATCATTTTTTTTTACATCGCGTCCTTATTATTATTTTTAAAACAAACAGTGTAAAATAACTTTTTTATTGCAAATCTGAAAGAAAAAAGAAAAAAATTGCAGCTTAGTCAAAAGAAAGAGGAAAAAAGAACAAAAAACCAGTTTCTCGTACAATATCTGTAATAGCAAATATGTACATGGAGAGGGGAAAAGCGATAACGTATCATGATTTCAATCAATAGCAATATAGGATAACAAAAACCAAGATACACATGCACAGGTTATTGATAAGAAAAACCCATAAGAGATCAAACTTACAGCTGCAACTTCGTCCTGGTTCTTATTTTCAATCTCATCATTAGCCTCTGGAAGTATAAAATGCAAGGAAAAAACAGTTAAAGATTAAGCAGAAATCTAAATATCAAATACAAAACTTCTAATAAGCTCTTCTGCGATTATTAATTACGTATCAACAGTCCCAAATCAAAAGTCAATGCCAGCACAACAGTATTTACCCTAAAATATACTAAAATAATGGCAGCATACTTTCTAAATGGGTATTAAATCAGTACAAACAAAATCTTACATATTACTTTCGTGGGGGAAAAGAATAATATGAGAGATCAAGAAGTTTGAGAGCTACGTTTAGAAACAAATTTCAGTTTTAAATATTAAAAATGATTTTACAGAATCTTTGTTCAACGAAATAATTTTCAATGACAGGTAATAAAACAACGAACAGAACAAGAAATAGAATTCTGCTGTTTACATGCCTTTTGTAAGCTGTCCTCTAAACAACTGTTGATATATTGTTACTGGTTATTGCCAAGTATATAACTTACTTTAAACATATCCTGTACTTAGATTAACGATATTTTATGGGAAACAAAAATATCCCATTCATTGGTTAAAATACAAAAAAAAAAAGATAACCCAAGCTAGAGGGTAACAGTAGAAAGAACTTCTAGTTCTAATTGGCTATAATTAAGAAAATTATGTAAATAAAAAACATATATTGAGAGGACCAAGAGGAAGCAAAAAAAAAAAAAAAAAATGCTTCCCCAAAGTACTTCTGGAGCTCTAGAAACATCTTCAAATATCCTTCTGTTTCATTTAACAAAGATGGTTCAAGGGGTGGCACGAATAGTTCCAACATAGGGCGTTGGCCTTGGTTTTGAGTTTAAATACATGAATACACTGACAAAAGATATCTTTCCACAATTTTTTTAAAATAAAACTTGAAACCCATCCTTAATATTTAGATTTTTTTTGGAAAAATCACACTCAAAGAACCCCTAATGTTTGGAGAATATTTTTTGGATATATATGATATCCAAGCAACGAAAACAAAACAATATTCCAAGCAGACTCAATATTATTCAACTAGAAAGCTTTTCAGAACTTGCAGTTCGATATGATTAAAGTATATATGTAAGCACATAAGCAAGCAAACTAATGACATTTAAATAATTGAAGCCCTAATTCAGAGAGAAGAGTTTCAACAATCCTAAAACCATACAAAATGATAAATCCGGGTTCCACAAGAACATAAATGAAAACCCCACTAGAGAAAAAAGCAAAATCAGAAATCAAAATTAAAGAATTTATTAAAAAAAACCTCCAAAATCAAACGAACAAGCAGAAATAATGCAGAAAAGAAAACCCCAAAAAACAATTTAAACAACCGGTAAGAAAATCTCCCAATTAAAAAACAAAAAACAAAAACCTCGAGAAATTGGCAATGACGGCGGGGGAGGAGCGGGAAGGCGTTTACGAAAGACAGTAGAAAAGAGCCTGTGCGCACTGGAGGTGATGAGCTTCTGCGCCGGATCGACAAGCTTAGAGAGCCATCCTTTAGCAGCAGAGTTCCTCAAACTCAAAGGAATCGGCGGGCGATCATAGGGCGTCGTCGTATGAGACCTTCTAACAGGCCGTTTCTGGAACTTCCCACCTCTTCCTCCTTCGTAGCGAATCTCCTCACGCTCTGTCGCCATTGACAACACAGAGTTGAGAGGTTCTTCTCTTCAATGCCGGAATACAGAGGAAATCGTTCAAAAGGGGGAGAAAGAAGAAAGAAAGTAAGGTATGGAGCAAATTAGGGTTTTTATTTGACCACGCGCAGAAAGAGAGAGATTACAGAGATGACTGAGAAATTTTGAAATTTCGTGTTTTTTTTTTATTAATTTTTTTTTTTTACGACGGGAGAATTATATAATTAACGCCGTTATATATTTTTCTATTCAGGTAGTCGGTACTTGGTTGATGCTAAAATGACAGCGTTGTTCTTTTTGTTAACGTGACGGGCAAATCGTAGCCATCCATTCGGGTTTCGTTATGATATTTGTGATTTTAATTGGCCTATTGGATTTGACTGTGATGCTTATAATTGCCGTGCTGGAAAAAGCGGTTGTTTTATCTTTTATGTATCTTTTCCACATTTAATCAATAAATCCAAAGTTGAGTTGATATATTTAAGTTTAATATAGTTCTGAAGTTTTGTATTGGAAAATTGTAAAAATTCAAATAATCAAATAATTTGAAGTTTGTGTTGTAATTAAACTTAAATTTTTAATTTTGTTTAAAAAAATAAAAAAAATAAAAAACAAATGGTTATCAAAAACCAAATTGTTATAATTTAGAAGGCTTGGAGAGTAAATTTTTTGAACTCCTAAGAGGGTCTCTATTTATAGGATTCCCACGTGTCTACGTTGCCGATTTCGTCTTCAGCATCGCCGTCGGCAGATTCTTCATCTTCGCTTCTTAGATTGGTTCAATCCAGAAAAATCATTGATATGTAATTTTCGCCAAGGCACTCCGCCGAATTGATCATCTTGAAACCTAAAAGTATAGATCCATCGATTAATTTCTTGACGGATAAATTATCAAAAATATCCTTGAATTATGAAAAGCGTTTAAAAAATATTCGTGAATTATGAAAAACGTTTCAAAACTGTAACAGTTAAATTCCAACTTATACTCGTGTAAGAAAAAAAATGTAGACACATGATCCGTTAAAAAATCTTATTTTAAAATACACATGATTTGTTAAAAAAATTGTATTGAAAATTTGTAAAAATTCAAATAATCAAATAATTTGAAGTTTGTGTAGTAATTAGACTTAAATTTTGAAGTTTGTTTTTTTTTAAAAAAAAAACTAATGTGTTATATTATAATTTATAAGGGCCTAAAAAAACAAAACAAAGAAACTAAATGCTTCTTATTAAAAAAAAAAAAAAAAAAAACAAATGATTATAGCTTATAAGGGTCTATGTAGGTTTTGAATTTATTATAATTAATGTTCTTCAAAGAAATTGAAACAAATTTGTAGAATACATAAAATAAAATAAATAAAAAATTACATTTTAAAAATATGAAAAATAATTTTTAATAATAAAAATATGAAAAATGTAAAAAAAAAAAAAAAAAAAAATAGCTAAAATATACCCCTCAAGTTATGTCGTTTGTGTAGTTGTAAAGTAAACTGCACAAATAATCCTAAAAATTTTGGTTGGATCAGTGGTAGTAGGGACACCTCTTTATATAGTTCAATTCGCTTTAATTTTGTTCCATTTTTTAATTTCTGAATATATATATATTTTTTTTTTTTTTGCAACGGTATTTTAATTAATGCGAGAATGAACACATGACCTCTTAGTCATGGCACAACCTTATGACTATGCTCGATTTGGCTATATTCCATTCTTTTAATGTTTACTAAATTACAAAAAAAATTAAGAAAAAAAAAACACCTAATTCTATTCTAAAAAATAATAAATATTTCGAACATTAGTTACCTATATATTTGAACTTTAACAAAGTCTAATATTTGTTTGACTTCTCAATTTTGTATTCAATAAATCTTATACATATATTTTTTAAAAGAAATAGTTGTTTTATTATAGAGATTTAATTTATCTCTAATTAAACCTTAATAATTAAACTTTAACCATGTTTTTTCAATTTTGTATTAAGTAAATCTTAAGTATACTACATATATATATATATATTTTAAATAGTTGTTCTATTAGCAAGAATTAATTTTATCTCTAATTGAATCTCAAAATTTTAATTTTGTATCTAGTCGATACATAATTTTAAAATTAAATGTCAAATAAGTTTTTTTTTTTTGCAACGGTATTTTAATTAATGCAAGGATTGAACCCATGACCTCTTAGTCATGGGTACAACCTTAAAATTAAATGTCAAATAAGTTGAGGATCTATTAGACACAAAATTAAATTTGGTGTTTAATAGAACGTTTAATTTTTTAAACTTTAGAATATGATTCTATTAGGTAAAAGATTGGAAATTTTATGGATGTATTAGATACAAAATTGAAATTTTAGAGATCTATTATGCACATTTTCAAGTTTAGGGACCATATAGATATAAATCCAAAATTGAAGACTAAATTTGTAATTTAACTTTATTTGAATTGTGCCCTTCTAACACAAATTTCTAGATCTGCCCCTGAATTTAAGGGTAGAGACGGAAAATGATGTATTTGACACATGAGTCACGTGAGATTTTTTTTTTTTTTTTTTTTTTTTTTTTTTTTTTTTTTTTTTTGTAAAATATACATACATTAATAATAAACAAAAAAAAAAAATCTCAATATTAGAATTCATAAAATTAAATATGAGTTATAACAAAAATGAATATATATACGGAGCCTGAACTCGAAGTGAGAGGGGATTAAATTTGTATAAGATAATTTTGAACGTATTGATATATAGTGGGTTTTTTTTTAAAAAAAAATTGAATGCATATATATGTATATGTTAATTTATAGATAAAATTACAAATTTAGTCTTTGAACTTTAAGATTTGTATTTATTATTTATGTTTATTTGACCTATGAACTTTTAAAATTACAAATTTAGTCTCTAACTTTTGCATTTTTTAAAATTTACAAGACACAAAATAAATAATTTAAGGTTTTATTAGATATTAAATTCAAAATTTATATAATAGGTAAATTATCTTTTAAAAATTTCAAAACGCTAAAGTTTTAAAACATTTTAAACAGTTTTAAATAATGAGTTAAAATTAAAATTATAGTATTGTATCGTACATTTTTTATTTAGTTTTTTTTATTATTATTTAAAAATGATATCTTGTTGCCCCTATTGACAAATCTACCCAGCAGGCTTGTGTTTTGTAAATATGGGATGAATTGAATGATTTTTTTTTTGTTTAAAAAAAATAGGTTGATTTGAAACTATATAAGAAAAATATGATATTTTTTATCCATATTATACTGCGTTTATTAGAGAGAAGCATATATATATATATAATGAAATGGGTTTTCAAATTCGAAAGCAGCTGAAAAGTGAGGGTATTATATTTCTCACACCGATGCGAAACAAACAACAAGGATTTAGATGTCGGTTAGTGAGCAACCCTATTTCGAGCACGAGACACATGCTCGAAGGACACACCATTCTTGCATCAATTAGGTATGTTATAACCCCGAGTGCTACAGTAATACTGTAGCACTCTGTACTTTCTTTATTCAGTAATACTGTAGCACTCTGTACTTTCTTTATTTTTTTTTTATTTTTTTTCAATTTGTCGATTTTACTCTTTGTTTTTTTTTCGGTTTTTCTTTTCAATTTTTTCACTCAATTTGTCCATTTTTCCTCTATTTGTTTTTTTTTTACCCAATTTGGCGATTTTTTCTCTATTTATTTTTTTAACTTTTAAAAAATTAATATCTAATATACATTTAATTATACAAATACAACAAAAAAAAAAAAAAAGTGGTAGAAAAAAATAAACTAACATAAACACATATTTCAAACTCCATGTTAAATAAAACTGTATTACTTCTCTCTCCACCGAGCCTCTTGTTGTCCATTATTTGTGATTTGCTAAATAATATTTATTTTTTTAACTTTTAAAAAATTAATATCGTAATATACATTTAACTATACAAATACAACAAAAAGTTGTAGAAAAAAAAAATAAACTAACATAAACACATATTTCAAACTCCATGTTAAAAAAAAATTTATTTTAAACCCACACTATACAACTTTGCACCCCAAACACGGACTTACTAAACCCACACTATACAACTCTGCACCTCAAACACACTCACACTATACAACTCTGCACCTCAAACACAGACTTACTAAACCCAGACTTACTAAACCCACCGACTATAATAACTCACCGACTATAATAACCCACCATGCGTCCCAAACGCCCCCTTAAAGTTTGCAGATCAAAATCGGATGTTCAAATTTTCATATCCCATTTTGTTGTAATAAATAAATTAAAAAAAAATAAAAAAGTAATTAAAAAAAAAAATGGTTAACTTGGGGATTATAGAAGAAGGCAATAAGCTAGTCTTTATTTGTCCCCGGTGTTGTTAATGAGCATACATGGGCTGGGCCAGAACTTTGTTTCATTTTCAAATCAAATGGGCCCTGCACTCAAGGAAACGGATTCAATTGGACCAGTCTCAATTTGTATCTGTAAATCCTATTTAAAATAGGGGAAAGCATAAAGCCGAATGTTGGACTTTTTATATAAATAATGTATTTTTTTTAAAATAATTACAAAAATAGGTTACTTCTGAAACTATTTACAAAATTAGGGTCGTGTACCATGGCCACTAGTATAGTAAATAGTGTAACTTGGCCACGATTTATGGGGTAAATCTTGTAACTTGGCAACAATTTATGGAGTACAACGACAATGTTCACATTGTTAAGTCATCTAAATTTACCATTTCAATGAAGAAGAAGATGAATTCAGCGGCGCCTCCACCGTCACCGTTACCACAACGTTGACTCGGAACATCTTAGTTTCTTCATCGGCCTCCAAATTCTACTCCGCGGTGAAGAGAGCTATGTTGATGCGGCGATCTTCGTCTGAAGCGGTACTGTAGGATTCATGATCAGTTCGCGAAGCTTGCATCGTCGATCAACGATGATGAAATCGAAGACGGAGATTCGAAGGAAGGGCGAAAAACGGTAGGATCTGTGAGGAAGAAGAAGAAAAATGTGGTGAGGAAGATCATTAGAGCATGTAAGCGACTTTTTGGAATCTATTATTGAATTTTGATGAGCGATTTTTAAATTAATGAATCTGTAAAGTATCTTTTGATCTTCTAATCTCGAATTCTCTTCTCTGATTTTTTGTTTTGATCTCTTTTTTGGTTCTCCGTGGATTAATTGTTCTTGGTAGGGGTGTTCAAAAAACCCGCAACCCACGAAATCCAACCCAACCCAACCCAATTTTTCGGGTTGGATTGAGTTTTTTTTAATATGGGTTGGGTTGGGTTGCTATTTTGAAAAATCGAATTTTCGGGTTGGTTCGCGGGTTGAACCAAATTTGGCTCGGTTCAACCCGAACCAACCCGAATTCAATATATTAAAAAAATAAAAAAAATTATATATATAATGAATTCAATATATTTAAAAAAAAAAATCATTCGGTGATTTTGAAAGGAAAATCAATGATTAATGATGATTTTGAAAGAAAAATCAAGGATTAAAGCATTTCATTAATTTTGAAAGGAAAATAAGGATTAAAGAATTTCATTAGCGGTATTTTTGAAGTTAATTAAAAAAATCAATATGTATTAATTAAAAAAAATAATATAAAAAAAGGTGCCAACTCAACCCAACCCAACCCGACCCTTGGGTTGGGTTGGGTTGAGAATTCACCAACCCGATATTTTCGGGTTGGGTTGAAAAACCCTCCAACCCAACCCAACCCATGTACACCCCTAGTTTTTGGAGTTCGTGCTTGTTCGTCGATTTGAGGAGTAATAATGGCGTTAGATATGAAAATCTTCGAAAATCTCCTATGAAATATTTGAAGTTCGTCGAATCCGTCTCTGATTTCTCCCTAAATCGTGGCCAGGGTATGCTATTTATCATACTCGTGGCCATGGTACATGATTTAACTACCCTATTTTTGTAAATAGTTTTAGAACTACCCTATTTTTGTAAATATTTTTTAAAAATACATTATTTATATAAAAAAAAAAAATCCCCAAATGTTTGACATCCTTAGGAACATTTTTTTTTTTTTTTTTAATGGTGAAAACGAAAATCAGATTCTACCTTATTTGTAGGTTCGAGGTTTAGGTTTAGTATCAAGGGCTTCGAGGGATATTTTAGTCGAGACATCCATTTATATTATAGTATTTTGTCATTTATAAAAAACAAGATAAAACATGTTTAGTGTTTTTTTCAAAACCCAAATAAATATGTTTGTTTGTCCACTCGTCCTTTAAAATAAAAAGAAAAAAAATACCCCACAAATCATAATGCATTTCTAACAAATTGAGAGAAATGTCACTCTATACCCTAAATTTAAGGATTTTATTTTTAAAATAATTTAATGACCACGACTTATTCCATAAATAATGTAACATGACCACAATTTATGAAAATTTCGCAATCGTCTTCGTTTTTAACTTAATTTTTCGATTCTCTGGAAAAATCAATAACAATGAAGATTTTTCCGACTCTCTAGCCATTGTTTTCGAACGTCAAATTAGCGAAGAAATTACAAATACGGAGTGTGGGGATTAAGATTATGAGGCTTATATATTACATAGAATTGCAAGCTCACATCACATCAGTCGCAAAAGGTGATATTGCTCGGGAGAGAGGAAGTAAGAAAATTTATATGGGTTTTGTTGTTGTTGTGGTTGATTTTGAAGATTTAGTTTTCTTGCATCAGTAATGGAAGATGCAGAATAAAAAGTGATCCCAAGACCCTAAACACAAAGACCCATTCAAGAATAAAATACAACTTACGAGGATTGTGGGAAGCGGTGTCAACCCGGGAGGAAGGCGCCAAGAAGAAGTCGACTACGGCCCCACGTGAAGGAATAAGGAGCTCGGCTCTCGGTCATGGCTTGGATCGACTCGGCATGAAGGTCGACCCTTCTCGTGAGGTCGGCTCGTTCGAAAGGGAGAAAAATATCGACCCCCTCCGGAGTCAACTCAACATGAACAGTTGAAAGCCAAACCTTTCCTCAAAGGTCTACATAATCTTTGTACCAGCCGGAGTTATGAGGGTCATAAAGATTCTCATAACTGACCATTTAATAGCTCCAAAACGACCATATATGGATTCCAATATAAGGAAGAATATTCCTATCATATTTGGTAAGTAATTGGATATTATTCAAATTCCAACTTTTTATATTCAACTCTAACTCTCGCTCTCCGTTTTTTTTCAAGAGCTAACTTGAGCGTCGAAGTCGGTGTGGAAAGCCCCACTGGTCCTAGCTTACCATCGTTCCACCAATCAAATCAAGTTTACCATTGATACCAAATTTCGGTATCAACAACAATCATCAACTTCTTCAATTTTTGCAATTGTTGCATCATCATCTGATTTCTCACCCCATATTACACCTTCAAAAACCTAGCTGCACATCAATGGCTTTCATTGTCTTATGACATCTTGCTTGCCTTGCCTTACCTTCCCAAAGGAAAAGAGAAGAACAAAAAAAAAAAACTAACATTGTTTTGTTCAAGCGACCAAGACTAAAAGATCGCCCATGAAAGAACTGAAGCTTCAACGATGATACGAAACATGAATTAGTCACGACTGACGACGTTCGAGAGGTCGCCGCTTGTAGAAATAAACATTGCAACCATTTGAAAGAATTAACGCCAAAAATCGAAGTTTGAGAGTGATAGTGGTGATCGAGTGGAATTTTGATCCTGCGACGACCGATTTGCTGAAAAATGTTGGGTCCGATCTAAAGTTTGATGATCGAAAACAATGACTACTTCACTGCAGATCCGCGTAGAATAAAAAAAATAGGGTCAAGACCGACCCTACCTAATTACTAGCCCACAAGTGGGCCAAGGGTCCACGAGCCCGATCAATTCCTTTTAGGTCAAACCTAATAGGAAAATGAAAGCCCCGATCGATCAAGAACTTTAATAGTTTTCGCTCTTACTCACTTGAGTTTCAAAGTTTGTTTTCTTTGTTTTGCAGGTCCCTTCATCCCGACGAAATATAAATTTATTGTTGAAGTCACGTGATAAGTAGATGACACATTATGATCTGCTTCTTCTTTTTGGATTTTGATTGATTTCGTCGTTTTTTTTAAGTACAACTGAAGTAAGGGATTCAAATTTTATGTCAATTGAGTTATGTTCGGTTTGACTGATTGATTTGATTTAATAATAGTTAATTATTTGGGATTTTAATTAAAAATAAACGAATAGTTATTCGAAAAATTTGAACTTTCAATCTCAAGAGAAAGAATAAATAGCAATAATTGTTGAGATATATACTTACTTTGACATTTAAGGACTTCATGGAGCATAACTAATTAAAACTATGACATTATTAACATTATTATATGTTTCAAATAAGTTAAAAATTTAATACTACTAAAAAAAGCTTTTGGGTTCAAATTCTCTTAAATAACAAAAAAATAGTTCAACAAATATGTAAATGAGGTATCAAATCGTCAATCTTATAGAATATAATAAGTGATTTATCATCGTACAATGCTTGATTTTTTTATTTTATTTTAAGATATGGTACGTCATCTTTTATATATATGGTATTTTTTTTCTTATGAAATTATCTATTAAACGAATGACTTTACAAAATAAACCATTTTAAATAACTACTTTAATCCGCAATAGTATAATTTTGTTTGAACAAATAGTTTTCACTACATATGTCATTTAAACAACTTAATTTCGTACAATGACATATATTGTAATATAATTATTAAAAGAGATGACAATGAACTAACTACGGAAATTTCCTAAAAAAGAAAAAAAAAACTAACTACGAAAAAAAGTAATTCCGACTCTCCCAAATAACCAATGAGTCGATCATATTAAAAAAAAAAAAAAAGTTCACACTTTTGAATTTTAAAAACTTCAACAATTCAATAAATTAAATCATAAAATTGATGTGGTTGAGAATTTCACATAAAAAAAAAACGAAGACCTCAGTTAGGAACGGAACTACAGTAGGTCATAAAATTTATGTTGTTGAGAATTTCACATCAAAAAAATGAAGGGACCTCACTCAGGGGCGAAACTACAATAGGTCATAAAATTTATGTTGTTAAAATGAAGGGACCTCACTCAAGGGCGGAACTACAGTAGGTCCAGGAGCTCGAGCCCCCCTAAACTTGTATATATATCCCATTTTTATGTTAAAAACTGAGAATAAATTAATAAAATTTGACTTTGGCTTAGTTGTCAAGAGGATGTCAGCCCCTCTTCGTTTTGGCGCGCCTTTGTTCAAGCCCCACTTGAATCAAGAAATTCATCTATGCCCAAGCCCTGACGTAAAGTTATGGATCCGTCAGCTCACAATATAAGATATATGAGTTACTTCTTAACTTTGAGATGAAATCTCATGATATCTAATATGGTATCACAGCACACAAAGCTCAAATGAGTATTCGGTAAAAAAAAAATGGGATCGTTACTCCCTTCTAAACCAATTAATTTTGAAATGAAACCAAATGATATCTAATACATGTATATAAAAACACGAAACAAACTTTCACCCGTCTAAATCAAAAGAATAATAATTTTTTTAAATGCATCTAAAGATTTCTCCTATCAATATAAAGTATATAATGAAACAATGTCTCAAATTAAAAGGAAATAAAATCATTTCCCCACTAAAAATGAAGATAGGAAGATTCCTCTCCTAACATGGAAGAACCACAATGTTTGGCAAAGTTTTCTTTAGAAAAAAGATAGAAGAGAATCTTCTAATTTTTAAAAAATGTATACAAAAGCATATTGGCCTCTTGCCAAACTTGGTGGTTTGTGTAACTTGTAAAAAAAATTGATGTACAATTGGAACAATCTAAAGATATACTTTTTTTTTCCACCCATCACTTCTTCATATATTCCACTTTAAACACAAACAAAAAGCCAAAACCAATGTGAAAGGAATAGTCTCTATTTCTTTAAGAGCTACATAGAAAATGCCTTATATAAATATGCTTCTTCTCTTGCATATAGCCATCTAGCTCATTGTTTGGTGGTGAATTGGAACCACTTTCAAGAAGAGATTACCATTTCCCACAATATCTCCTCATTTTTCCACCTCTTGAACAAAAGTTCAGCAAGATTTTCGATGTCGAGTCAGATCGTGAGACAAAATTGGAGAGACGTAACTCAATCAAATCAACCGTTTTCTCCAGAAAAACTATGGGAAGTAGATAATGGCAACCAAAAGTTGAGCATGAAGCTTCCAGGTAAATTTAAGGTTAACTTACAAATTTAATCCTCTAGACTTTCAGGTCCTGTCTATTTGAAATTTAGTCCATGAACTTTCAATTTTTTTATAACTCACAGATCTAGTCGGCACAAAATTAAAATTTTAAGGTTTCATTAGACATAAAATTTAAATTTATATCTAATAGATCGTTTAAAAAAAAAATCAAATTTTTCAAGAACATATTCTACATTTTTTAAAATTGAATGACTAAATAGACACAAAAACCTATTCTATACTTTTGAAAATTTAAGGACTAAGGCTCCGTTTGGGATTGCGGTAGCTTTTAAAATAATTGCTTCCAATTTTGCTTTTAAAAAAATCAGTTGTTTGATGAATCAAATTAGTGTTTGGTAAATTTTAGTTGTAGACTTAAATAAGTTGGTTATCGTGTTTGGTAAATAAGTATTAAATTATTGTAATTTAACTATAATCACTAAAATAGACATATTATAAAAAATTGTATAAATTATTTTAAGAAAAAAATAGTAAAGTATTATTTTTAAAAAAATATTTGCATTTGATTTATTAATTTAAAAACTATAAAATAAGATTTGGGGGCGTGGGAAATAGATACTAGATATATAAAATAATTTTTAATTTTGAAAAGATTTGAAAATTTGTTAAAAAAAGTGATCGTTGGAGAATCTGAAAGCTACAAATAACAGCTTTTGAAAGCTGTGCAAAATGATCGTGTCATGCAAAATTGATTTTAAAAAATTATAAAATAATTTGTTTTACCAAACACAAAAAACGGTTAAGATTTATTTTTAATCACTTCTAATTCTTTCAAACGCAATGCCAAACGGAGCCTAAATAGACACAAAAATCGAAGTTTAACCTAAGTTTAACTATAAACTTTTATATATAGAGAGAGAGCTGGTTGCACAAAGAGCAATCAGACCCAAAATAATTGTAAATTTAGGAAAATTTAAAACATTTTGCAAATAATAATAATAATAATAAAAAAAAAAAAAAAAAAAAAAAAAAAAAAAAAAAAGTTATCACTATAGACTAAAATACTATAAAAAAAAAAAAAATTAAGGTGATAGACCAAACTATCAGTTATAGACATGGTCATATCTGAAAAAAAAATAAAATAATAATAATAATAATAAAATAAAAAAAAATAAAAAAAAATAAAAAAATGTTATATTTTTAATTATTTTATTCTAAATTGACATAGGTTACAATTTTCTTATATATATATATATATATTTTTAGTGGTGAAATCAATTACTTCCATTGATGTTTTATTTTGTAGGTTTTTTAAAGTATCAACTACGAATCAACTTGAATGCAAGAACAAGAACTCTAATAGTTACGGGACAAAAATCAGATGGCTTCAACGTCACTCGTTTGAATGAACGCATACCAATTAAAGAAGAATGTTCATTAGAAGGAGTCTCTGCAAAATTGCTTGATCACACTTTGTTTATTACATTCCCCACAAAGGGATAAATCTTCAATTCCATCCAAATCAATATTTACTTTCTTATTCAATAAATATCAACTTATATATGTCTACAATATTAGAGTTGGTCTATAAATTTGTTTCTAGAATTGTAATAATCGAAAATTGTGTGTAAAGGATCGATGATGTTATCGTGTATAGTGAAACCGCGTTGTCGAATTTCGATCGACTTATGTGGTTCTGAAATGAATAGTTATAATGTTTGTTGTTGGAAAGTGGTCGTATGTGATATTTTTACTTGAAAATAATAATAAATGTCGTGAATTCATTTGTTATGAATAAATGAAACTTTTATATATTTAGATGTGAGAAACTAGCATTATTTTTTTGGAACGAATGATATATTTGATTGGTGATCAAAAAAATTTGATTTGAAAATCAAAAGCAATGAATTTAAAGAAAAAAGAGAGTTGTATTCCGTATTTACTCTTTTCGAATATGTGTTTGATAGCCTATTTTGATTTTGAAAACAATCTAGATATGTAAAGTTTGTTTTCAATTATTATTATTATTATTATTATTATTATTATTATTTTTTTTTTTTTTGCTTTGCTTTTAAGAGTCCTAGAATTGAGTTTGAGAAAATTTAGAGGCATTATTCAACAATATTATTTTGTTGCAAGACAGTAAGAGAGAAATTAATCACAAAATTAGGGGAGAAAAACCATTATTTAAATCTAGAAGAAGGCTACTAATATATGACTTTATCTAGTTTAATCATATTAAGATGGGTGATAAATGAAGAAGTTATTAGAGGAGACGGAGCTAATGTAAACATAGCTTAACAATAATTGACATGTACTCATCATTAGGAGTGGTCATTGATGGATCGACATCGATTTTGGCTGGAAACCAGCACCGACCATAGACATGTCTGATTTCGTTGGTTGAAAATCGATGATTGGAGGGCGGTTGGTGACACTGACTGACGAACCACAAACCCCAAACCACACGTTCGGTCAGTCAATTTTAGTTGAGAAATTATGACAAACTGAAAAGAGAAAAAAAAGTGCGAAAGTAGAAGAAAACGAAAAAAAAAATAGAAAAAGAAATGAAGAATAAGATGATGTAGTCGAAGATGTAGAGAGAAGAGAATAAACGACAAATGGATAAGCTAAGAAATGAAGAAAGACAAAAGAAAATAAAACCTTTTGTCATTTTGGAAACTGACGATGGATCAAAGTCGTTTTGAGAACAAAATACAATCTTTTGTCGACAATTTACGCACAAAGGAAAGTAGGAGACTTATCAAGGACTTTCGCTTCGTACTGAGATGTTGTAATTCAGTGACTCACGATCTAGCTGACCTAATTCAAGAACACATACATAAAAAAATTTAGATGAAAGAGACTCCTCCCGACCAAATTCATCCTATCTTTTGAAAATAATGTTTTAGGAAGATTACAAGTCATATTTTATCTAATTGTCATAAAAATCAAATAAAATTTCAAACCTATCATTTATATTTATTAAACAAAAATCTTAAACCAACCATTTTCTATCAACGGTTCATGGACAATATTCATGCATATGTTTTTTTTTGTAAAAGTATTTAATTAATGCATGAATGAACCTAAGACCTCATTAGTCATGGACACAATCTTATGTTAATTGAACTATGATCGGTTTGACAACCACGCATATGTTATACATATGTAAAATTGTATATGATGTTAATTTAGAATAAAATAATTAAAAAATATAACATTTTAAAAAAAAATTAAAAATATGATTATTTTAATAATAGTCTATCATTTCATTTTTTTTTATAGAATTTTATCAGTGACTACTAATAGTAGTTTAAAAGTGATAGTCATATATAAATGATAACGGTCTATCAGTGATAGTCACTGATTTTTTGTCATATTTACAAAATGTTTTAAATTTGACCACATTTGTCATTATTTTGGATCTGGTTGCTATTTATACGACTAGCTATATATATATATATATAATAGAGTTAACAAAAATAAAGGTGGTGATTTGAATTATTGAAAAAATAATTTATTAGTGCCTCTGGTAATGATTTTTAGTACATCAAATGCATAGATAAGAATTAATCAACCTCAACTTTATTGAAAATAGCACATGCCACAGTTAGGATCACTTTAGCACCTCAACCAATACTCAAATTAAAAAGATAGGTATATAAATATTGAGTTTTTTTTTTTTATATTAATAATGTACTTTAAATAAAATATTACAAAAATAGGGTAGCTTTCAAACAATTTACAAAACTAGAGTACCTAAATCGTGTATCATAGACACGATTTCGGGGTAACTCGTGTATCATGAACACGAGTTATGATCTGCCACGTCACATGTAACTCGTGTCCATGGTACACGACTTAGGGATAACTCGTGTCCATGGTACACGATTTAGGTTGACACGTCATGTAAATCGTGTCCATGGTACACGAGTTACTCCCTAAATTATGTATTATGGACACAATTTAGATACCCTAGTTTTGTAAATACTTTTAAAACTACCATATTTCTATAATAAGTTATTTAAAGTAAATTATTAACAAATTGCATATCTCTTCGTATGTCATTTTTCTAAAAAATAAATCTTCGTGCTTTCGAAAATCTGAAAGTATGCATAACAATTTTTTTTCAACTTTTAAAATAAAATTGTTCTTTTGCCTTCACATTTGCTTTTCCAGAAGTGATTTCATTTAAACCATGACCGCTTCATTTATTCGATTCTATAAACAAAACTATCTACGCGTTTAAAATATACGATAGAATTAGATCATTGATGTATGAACTTTATTAAATGGTTAATATTAACAAATGGAGTATTGTTGATGCCAAATTTTGCACAATAAATGACACTGGCTTCTTATATGGCTTCAACGGTAAAGAGACGAAGGGATTAACAAAACAAGATAAACAAACTCTGATGTCAAAGTCAGTAGGGCGATAATTTATTATAAAGTTCTTGAATTATAATTGATTTAATTTATTTATTATGTGAAGTGCTATTTATAGTGGTTTGGAGTTCCTTTCTTTTTTTAATAGGTCTAGGAAAATGGATAGGTTGTGTTTTTTTTTTTTTTTTTGAGTACGGATGGGTTGTGCTTACCCCTTCCCTTTTAAGAGAAGACATAACTCAAAATATGTAGGGTTTAGACCGACCACATCTCAATTGGGCTCGAAGGTCCGTTATGGCCAACCACTGGTCGGACTCAGCTTCTCTTTAGGGATTTGGCCCTCATGATTTTTATGGGCCGAATTTTGCGTCTGGGCCCCTCAGCTTTGCTTACCTCCTTTTTCTATTAGGAGGAGGTAGAGTCTGAAAAATCCTAGGTTTGTCTAGGAGCCGAAAGGAGTGATTGACATGGATTTGGTCGACTATACCTCATTTTGGGCGCTAAATGTCTACCAAGGCCGATTACTAGTCGACATTGGGCTCTTTCATGGATTCGACCCTAGCCATTTTCATAAGTCGAGTTTTGTGTTTGTTTTGGGCTCAACTTTCTCAATGAGGCTCGTGTTATCTTATCTCGATGTTTTTAGAAGAAGAATCGACCTCTCTATTAGCATGGAGTCTGGTTTCAATGAACCAACTTTTAGTCCAATCTTTTATATATATGATTCTATCCACATCAACTACTATCCAAGTTTTTACTATTGCATATTAAGTTAGAAATACATAATAAATTGTTTATCATTTGAGCCTATTTTTCAAACTTTTGCATATTATTTTTTTTGAACTCAATTAAAACAAAAGTTGTTACTGAAGATGCTAAAGTTACAAACTCCTAATTTAATTAAAGAAGGTCAACTTGAGCATATAATGCACCATATACATAGAGTATAGGTTTGAGATCAATTTTTTCTTGTCCTGATGTAATATTCTAAAAATAAATAAAAAAAAAAAAAAAAAAGGTAAAAATCAACAACGCTGCAGTAGCTTTGATTTCGTCGATGATCCTTCCAAGTTCAGAATAGTCAGAGGTTGAGTTGTGGAAAAGATGTACAATTCGAGAACAATCTGTCTCCACCTCCCGCCGATCTAGTTGCAATAATAGCTTTGATTTCCTCGATGATCCTTCCAAGTTCAGAATAGTCAGAGGTTGAGTTGTGGAGAAGATGTACAATTCGAGAGCAATCCGCCTCCACCTCCCGCGGATCTAGCCCTAGCCTCTACCATTTTCAACTCCAAAATTTAGGGGTATAAATTAATTTTTACCCCAACAAATATTAATCTGAGTGTAACTTGAATTTAGATTTTTTATTTTGCTAAATGTTGAAAAACTGTAAATATAATCCTAAACTCATGCCACCTAAATCTTAACGTGACACAATTTTTCTAAACTCAACTATTTAAATATTTTAATTGAACTCTTAGGGTGCTTGAAACACAAACTTGGAATTAAGTGGACTCAATTATTATAACTCAGTTTTGCCCACCAACAATAAAGTAACTGCATTCACTTTAATAAAATTTCACATTCATAATTATTATAATATTCACAATTATTATAATTTATAGTTTATTATAACCACTATTATTTTAATTCACACATCCCCTCAACCTCATAGCTACCGAAATAATGGCTTAGGAAGTTGAACCCAAACACCCTCCTATATATTATTTTGAATAATAACCTGCACATAAAAATTTAATTTGTGCATAATCACATTAACAAGAATTTAAAATTATGCCAAACCGAGCATAGTTCAATTGGCATAAGGTTGTGCCCGTGACTATGAGGTCATGGGTTCAATCACCGCTTTAATTAAAATGCCGTTGCAAAAAAAAAAATTAAAATTATAAGTCAAATAGTGAGTATAAAAAAATAAAAAATAATAATTATACCCACTTTGATACTACTAATCAACTTTGGACAGCTCAATAATTTGTTTGTGTGTATATAATATATATACATATATGCATATATGTATGTATATAAATTATAATTTGAAAAGCATAATATGTTGAACAAACTTGCACTTGACGCAATATCCATTCATATATTCTTTCTTTTTTTTTTATTTTTTTTTTTTTTTTATTATCATTTCTGGTTCTCTCCAGAGAATCTGAAAAAGGGGCTCGAATAAGAAAAAGAACTTGACCAATTTCTTTATTGGTATCTTTCAATTAAAAATTTGCAAAGTTTTAGAGAGACATAGAACACGATCAAATAAAGAACATCAAAAGAAGTTATTCCCTATCCGCTATCATGGCAAATCTAGAACTTTAAGCTACCGGCTAAAATAAAATTAACCACAAAAATAGAATAACTAGGGGATCGGGAAGCAAAACATACATTTTCCACTAAACTAAATGATTATTTTAATTGTCATAGTTTTTATACAAATTAATCATGTTGTGATAGCAGGAGAGGTCGAGAGCTCCTCAACCTAAGATAAATCCGCCAAATTCTCTATCCTAAAGTTTAGGCTGAATTTAGTCGATGAAAAATAAAAATTTAAGAGGATCATCCAATGAAAACCGAAAAAAAAAATCATATAAAAAATTAGAGGAGAGACATGTATGGTAATCATTTAAAATTAAATGTCCATAATTTTTATGTTAATTTTTTTTTTTTAGATATTTATTATGCATTTTCATGTTTAGAAGGATAAACTAATATTTTTGTTTATATTTTGAAAAAAAAATGGAAACAAGAATAATAAATTTGATTCTGTTTGATGTCAAATCGAGCAATTGACATAAATATGTGTCATCGATCATGAAGTCTGAGGTTTCAATCTCTCCACCCAAAGTTGAATTAAAAAAAAGCGAAAAACAATAACCATGAACAATTATCAAAAGTTTTTATTTTTTTAAAATCAAATGTTAAAAAAAATAAGAAGTTATCAAAACGTCTCCTTAAAACACCTATATATAAAACAATCATAATCTAACCGAACATAGCTCAATTGACCTGACGATATGTACCATGAACTAAAAAATGGATCAAATTTATAATTTAACAATTATTATTTATTTGTACAAGTCTACAAGATATACTTGAGATCCATTATATCTAATAAGCAATGTCAATGGAAGGGAGAAAAAAGATTCTCTTCCATTTTAAGTAGACATAAAATAAATTCTAATACCTCATGTAAGGGTAAAGAAAACCAAATAGTGAAAAAGGAATATAGAGTTGCCACAAGAAAATCAAATTCAAAAAAGTTCTTATAAAAATCAAAACCCTAGGTGCTACATTTTCATTCAACCAAAAATTAAAGCAAGGAAGACAAAGACAACAATGGATTGGTTTGGAAAAAGTTCAAAAGTACATGCAAAAAATGATATCGAAAGCCTTGGCATAAGATCGGAACCCATCGTATTTTATCCTGATCGTAATGAATATGAGTTGCGCATCGAAGTTCCAGGTTTATAATATATGTTTTTCATTTATTTTTAATTGCGCATCGAAATTCCAAATTTTTAATATATGTTTTTCATTTATTTATTTTTAATATTATTTTTATATTGTGAAATTCAAAATTCAATTTTTTATTTTGCTTTGATCTTAAAAGGGGAAAAAATGATCTTGGTTGCTTGGTCTATTTTAACTTGAAATTCCAAAGATTAATTATATTCTTTAAACAATCATATATATTTTTTTAAGAAAATGAACCATATGTATATTATTTGGAAATATATGTATATATATATTTTTTTTGGTTGTAATTTGAAGTTAATTATAATATTCTATATTCACGATTTGAATGAACTAAAACTGTATATTATTTGTCTTATTTTGGTCTCTAAATTTATAATTGTCCTATTTAGTTCTTAAAATTTTAAATAATGGATATTTTATTATTTCAATTCAACTCAACTCATGGATGAAATAACCACGTCATCAATTTACTTACTCGTCCCTATAATATTTATGCTAACATAGTTTTGCTGTAAATGATATATACTCCTTACTGAAAGTTTAAACATCCATACTCACTTGTCCCATAGAAAGAAAAAAAAAAGGAAAAAGAACTAAAATATTTATGTTTTGACGAAAATTTAGAGACAAAAATACAACAACTTGTAAAGTTTAGTCAAGAAAATAAGATATTGTTTGGTATGCAATATGAGTTATGCTTTATATTTTAAGATTCATTGAATATTAGTGAATATGCATTTGACGGAGTTTATTTTTTAATTTTACGATCTAAATAGTGAAATAATCAAAAAAAATAAAATATATATATATATAGGGAAATTGTAACCGATGTCAATTTAGAATAACATAATTAAAAATATAACATGTTTTTAAAAAATTTGCGGATATGACAATTTCTATCGTTGATATCTTATGGTTGATAGAAGTCTATCGCTGATCACCTCAGTTTTTTATAGATTTTTGTCAATGATAATAGTCTATCAGCTAATAGAATCTATCAGTCATATGATAAAGTCTAGTGATTGAAAAAGATTTTTCTGCCATATTTACAAAATATTTTAAAGTTTGCTAAATTTGTAATTAGTTTGGGCCTGATTGCTATTTGCTATTTGTGAAGACACTAAAATTTAAACCCATATTTGTTGGATATATTTGTTGCGTAATTTGACAAATTATATGCAGGTTGCGCAAAGGATTTGATAAAGCTAACTTATGACAAGCCATCGGGAAAGCTTAAGCTGGAGGGACAGAAGCATAAAACAGAATTCGTTCAACAATTTTCCATTCCGGCCGACTGCTTAGCCACCGGAATCTATGGCCGATTTCGAGGTGATGTTCTTCACATCATTATGCCTCGATTTCTCTCTGAATTGCCAGCTTCTGAAGATGCCTCTTCAAAGCAAGAAGATGCCCAAAAGGCTTCTTCTGATCGGAAAACGACGGCGGAGGCAGGGGAAGATCGCGACAAATTGCCTGATACGGTTCCGACACCACCGCCGCCGTCCGATCAGAAATCGACCGATGTTGTAAGGGAACGAGGAGGAAAAGATCGCGACGAATTGGAATTGTCTGCTAGGGTTCCGGCGCCACCGCCGTCCAAACAGAAATCGACCGACGAAGTGAAGGAAGTAGGAGGAAAAGATCGCGCCAAATTACCTGCTAGGGTTCTGTCGCTACCGCCGTCCGATCAGAAATCGACCGATGAAGTAAGGGAACGAGGAGGGAAAAATAGCGACGCATTGCCTGCTAGGGCTCCGGCTCCGGCGCCACCGCCGTCCAATCAGAAATCGACCGACGAAGTGAAGGAAATAGGAGGAAAAGATCGCGCCAAATTACCGGCTAGGGTTCCGGCGCCACCGCTGTCCGATCATAAAACGACGGAGAAATCGAAGCTAAGAGACGATGAACTATTCCCCGAAATTTCCGCACCGCCGCCGTCCGGTCGTGAATCGAGTCGTTCAGTAAAGGAACTCAGAGAAAAATTCCAAAAGAGTCTCTCTAAAATTGCCGCACCGCCTCCTCCTCCACCACCATCGCCACGTGCGGCGGCTCCGGCGCCATCGAATCGGAAAACGACTGAAATTATAGCAAGTAAGAAAGAGGAAGAAGATCGAGAGCCACCGTCTGATCAGAAAAAGGCAGAACAGGGAGACGTTGAATCGGAGAAATCAGTCGTCAATTCACCGAGAAAAGAGAGAAAATCAGGACAAGAAGTTGTTGAAAACGCGAAAATCGTCACCGAATCGAAGGCTAAAGAAGAAAGTGAAGAAAATAAACCTAGCTCCGGCGGGAACGAAATATCTGGGATGGTGGCGAAAGTGAAGGAGACCGGGAAGGCGGCGGTGGCGGCCGCGATGAAGGAAGAAAACCGACTAGTGGTGATGATTGGGGCTGCTGTTTTAGCCATTGTGGTAATTGGAGCTTCATTGAGGTCCTCTAGTAGAAAAACCAGAAACTAATTAATATGTAAACAATCCACCTCTATAAATTTAATTTAATTTAATTTATGTACATATGACAATTATTTTCAATGAGCCTGGTTGATAAAAAAATAAAATTGTTAAACCGAGCTTAGCTCAATTGTGTGAATAGTTTTAATACTTGACATAAAATATTTATCTACTAATCTACTTGATTATCGACTAATCTACTTACTAGATACCGGGAGTAAGAGAGAAATGTATAAAACAAAATGGAAAAAATACATCATCCAATTAACTTGTATTCATGGTGGAATACAGATCTGGATTAACTTAATTTTTCATTTGAATCTGTTAAAATTTAAAAACAATTGATCACATGGGTCTTCAACAAATTGACTATAATTTTCTCGAACCTTTCTGAATCGTCGGTTGCTTGATAGGATTCTTTAGTGGAAATCACTTATTTGACGCTTAAGTTTTATTCGAATCGAACCTCTCCATTTACTTAGCAAAAATCATCAACAAAACTCGTTGCTCAGTTTCTAAATCAATTGATTGTAAATTTGATTAAGAAAAAAGAAAAAAAAAACTTTTAATTTAATTAGTTTGCACCTTAAACAGCAGTTCTGAACTAAAACTTTATAAAATATTGCAGGTAGATTTTCATTTAAGAGATGTTGAAGCTGAAGTAAATATTTTATGTTGGTCCAATAAATTTTAAACATATAATTAATATGAAAGGAATAGAATTTGGGCAAAAGCAACATTGTAGCTAGTTTTTGTTGAAATTTATAAAATTTGGTTGATTGTCTACATTAACCAACTTTACTTATTTTTTTTTTATTTTTTATTTTTATTTTAAAAGAGTTTCTTGGGCTATCGAGCATCAAATTTCGTGAGAAGACGATCAAAAGATTTATAACCATAAAATTCATGGTATTGTGAGCCACCTAATGAGCCAGATCGTTCGCCCATCGTGTATAGGAAAGAGATTATCCCTGCTGCATGTTTGAGTTCAACCGTCTCTAATATCTCGTGTGTAGGAAAAAGATTACTCCGACATGTTTGAGTTCAACCGTCTCTAAAATGAAACCAGTGAGATTACTCGTGTTTGAGTTCAACCGTCTCTAAAATAAAGCAAATGATATCAGTTAGATCAACTCCAACTCTATTAGGTAGTTTGCACACTTCCAAATAAGAGTCAATCTCAATTTGACATCACCATAGTTCCAAACAAAACTTGTAGGTACTAACACTAGAATTTTATAAAATTGGTGACAATTTTTTTGTTTTATTTTGTTTAGTTGTTAAAATTAGTGGACGCATTGACATAAATTGAATAGAGTTTAAAAAGTAAATAGGGTTTGAGTAAAACTTAGTTGCAGCCTGGGCTACAACTATCTTTTGCAGCCTAGCAACATGCCAGAATTTGATTGGTCAAGTTTTATGTTATTTTTTTAATTAAAAAATCATATTTAATGACTAATGCCACTTCAACGTTTTTTTTCCTTTCATTTTTTCCACTTCCCATAACTTTCAATTTCCAATTTTGCCATTCTCTCCCCTATCTCTTTTTATGGATGATTTGCTACTGTCAAATCTTAGTAAACATTTCTTAATCTCTCCATATGCCTAATAGCATAGCGAAAAATTGACAGAATTTTAGAAAGGTAATAGTTAATTATTTATTTTATGATAAATGAAGTGAAATTGAGTTGAAAACTTGGAATGAACAAAAAAAAAAAAAAATTAGATAGGAGAGGAAAGATGAATTTTATTGCAGAATTTTAGAAAGTTAATAGTTAATTATTTATTTTATGATAAATGAAGTGAAATTGAGTTGAAAACTTGAAAAAAAATAAAAAAATAAATAAATAAATAAATAAATAGAAGAAGAAAGAGGAATTTTATTTAAAAATGTCATACCATGTTGGATAATGGTGAGGTTTTAGATATTATTATTATTATTAAAAATTGTAGCATGATTTTTTTATCCATGATTTGCTATTTTCAAATCTTGGTAAAAAATTTCAAATCATTCATTAAAAAAAAAGGAGATATTGGAGAGGATTGAATAGAGAATGACAAAATTGAAAATTAAAAGTTATGGAGAAGAGGAAAAAAAGTAGAAAAAAAGTTGAAATCACGACTCATTAAATATGATTTTTTAATTAAAAATAATAACTTAATACTTGGTCAATTAAAATCTGCCACGTGGCTGCAAAAAAAAATAGTTTTTGCGCAGCCTGCACCTAAATTTTACTTGTAGGATTTTAGGGTTTAGGGGGCAAGAAAATAATTTTCTTTTTCCACTAAAAAAAATTAATAACATCAAAAGCAGATTTAATTATAAATTAATTGATTTTGAGAAAAGAAACAATAATGATTACCATCTTTTGCAGAAAAACGAAAAACAAAAAAGTTTTATCCACAAGTAACCAAACCAACCAATAAGCTCTGGAAATTTCTACCGCGCGAAATGGCTTCATCTTCTTCTTCTTCCGTTTCCCTCCTCTTTCCCTCTCAGTTCATCTCCCACAACCATGGCTTCTTCTTCTCTCCTCCTTCCGGACCACGCCTATCAATCTGCAAATCGGAGAGTTTCAGTCTTTCGATAAGTCGTCGTTCGCGCGAGATATCCAACATTCAGAGGAATGGCGCTCTGATTTCGAAGTCTACATCCACAAAGGCCGAAGTAATTCAGCAGAGGGAGCCTATGGTCCCTCCTTACAACGTTTTGATCACTGGCTCTACTAAAGGTGTGCCGTTCTTTCGTTTCTTCATATTGCGTTATGTTTTGGTAATTTCTCGTTTGTAATTTTGCTCGAACTCATTGTTTCTGGTTTTCGATGTCGTTTTTCTACGAAAGAAATGCGGATTTGTACTCGTTTCACTGTATTTTTGGTTTTTGACGAAGAATTTTGTGGTGGAATATGTATTTGTTTATCTGATTGACTTGATTTATGGTAGGAATTGAGTTTGAGAAACTTTCTGGCAGGTTATTTCCTCTTAATTTTGTTAAGAATTGGAAGATATGTTTTAGAGATGGATTTCACTTTGTACAGTAGGAGTTTGGATTAGTAAGCTTTAATGTTGCTTTAAGATTCACGAGCTTATATCATTTGATTTGCGTCAAATTTAATGTTTGGAAGGATAGTTGGAAGTTTGATCTGTTAGGGTTGAGCAGAAAGATGGATGAGCTTTGTGGTTAGAGCCTAATCAATTGAAGTTTGAGCGCTTAAATGGAATGCTAAGATATACGGTTGAATTGTCATTCATAAATCTCATATATTATAGGCCTTTGGACATGTGATGTTTTGAACTGTATTGCTACAAGGATCAAAGAACAACCGGTTCTTCTTAGGATATCCATCCAAATCCATGGCAAATGTTTATTATATTTGTACATAATTACCTCAATTCTCTTGATCGTGTAGTTTTAGTCATATTCAACTCTACTTACAGATCCTTTGGATTGGAGTTTTTTATGAGTGCGTATATAGAGTTTTCTGATTCTATCTTCTTTGATGCTTCAGTGCCTTTAACTTTTATATTTCCATTGGTTTGGTGTTTTCTACTCATATTTGCAATTTATCCAGGAATAGGATATGCGTTGGCCAAACAGTTTCTGAAAGCAGGTGACAATGTTGTAATCTGTTCACGATCAGGTAACATTTGCACTATGATCATCACGAAATTTCCTTCTGCCTTTTTTTTCTTTTTCTCCCCCCGTTCCTGCACACTTGTATAGGACTCTGAATAAATCTGCACAGAACTGTAGAAGTAGAACATTAACTAAAGAATTATATTTTCTAATACTCACACACACTAATATAATCATTGCATGTCGAGGTCATCTCAGTCTTGTTTAGAGTGGGACATTTCTGAATTAAATGGAGTTTGACTGCAGGTTATTTTGTAAAGTGGGAGGGGTTATATTTGTAATATATTTCCGTCATCTTATCAGGTATAGGATATTTGACCAATTCAGCTATTTGAGAAGCTTGAGCCTATGGTTTCACTATTTAACATCGTTATGAGTTTCTTTGTCCTGAAGAGTTTCAAACTTTTCCTCAATTTTGGAATTTGCAAGATATGGATTTCTTACGTGATTGTAATTATTTTTGTTTTATAGACACATGCGCGGTGCACATTTTTTAATAATTAACTAATACATTTCTGTTCCCATAAAAAACCGTGTTGATTGATTTGGTATGGATTCTCAAGATCTTGCACCTTTTTAATTTTCATGTTGATTATTTTTTCTCCTTTCCGGTGGAGTGATGAGGACAACGGACCCTCCACATAGGTATGATATTGTCCATTTTGGGCTTAAACCCTCATGACTTTGTTTTTGGTTTCACCCAAAAGGCCTCATACCAATGGAGATAATTGTCCTCAATTATATACCATGGATCAATCCCTTCCCTAACCAATGTGAGACTTTGTTAGCGCTCCTAACAATCCTCCCCTCAAACAAAGTACCACTTGAGCCTCGCCTTGAACAAATCCGTTCACTCCAAACGGATCACATTGTGTGATATTTCTTGATGGCGGCGCAATCACCTATTGCACCCTCCAACCTCCTTCTCCCCTCGAACAAAGATCTACTCTTCCTATCTTCTTGATAGGGCTACTCCTATCAATCTAGCCGACTTGATAGAGTTATACTTTTTGCTTGTCACTCAAGCATTTTTTGTCTGATCCGGGGTCATCCACAATATCGACTATGAGACTTCATTAATTCTCTTTGTTCGGAATTTAAGGAAGTCTCCGCACACAACTAGGATACCATGGCTCTGATACCAATTGATAAGGACAACGGACCCTCCACATATCTCCACATTAGTATGATATTGTCCACTTTGGGTCTAAACCCTCATGGCTTTATTTTTGGTTTCACCCAAAATGCCTCATACCAATGGAGATAATTGTCCTCACTTATATACCATGGATCAATCCCTTCCCTAACTAATGTGAGACTTGTTAGCACTTCTAACAGGGAGTGTCTAGGATTATCAAGATGCTGGTATATTCTAATTTTCTGTTGATTTCGTTTTTGATTTATGGTTCCTGTCAGCATTTTTAGTAGGGTGTGACTTGCAATTGTTAAAGCAGTTTAAGTTTCGTCTGTTTATGTAATACACTAAGTTTACAATAACACCACTGGAGCACTTTTGTTCACATTTGTTCACATTTGCTCAACATATCTTTTATAACAGCTGAGAGGGTAGAGTCTTCTGTTCAAAGCCTGAGAGAAGAATTTGGGGAGCAGCATGTGTGGGTACCTCCTGCTGGACTTTTTCATTTTAATTTTTCTTTGCAAAAGTTTATTCACTATTTTTCTATCATTTCATTGTTTTCCATGTATTATTTAGAACAGGAGCAGTTACTGGTACTTCAAGCTCATTGTCCTAAATCTAATTCTCCTTTACAGGGTACTAAATGTGACGTTCGAGAAGGAGAGGATGTAAAGAATTTAGTTACATTTGTGCAGAAAAATCTTAAATACATTGATATATGGGTATTTATTTCAAATTCTTCTCTCTTCCCCTTCTCTTTCTACATGAAGACCGATGAGTACATCTTTATTTCTAGTAACTAGAATATACGTCTATCTGGCATTAAAGGACCTATATGATATTGAATATATTAGATAGGTGGCCTTTATGGTTTGAACATGAACCTGTAACCACGAGACCATCTAAATTTATAACTTGTCTATTTTACTTTTGGCTAATGATTCCTGGTGGTTAACGTTTAGTAAATATAGAAATTTGATAGAAATTCTTAATTTTTTTTTTTATAGTAGAACATGATACCCGTTCTAGAATGGTTCACATGTTACACGATATATATACATGTAACCCCTTTCATACTTGAGTAATTATGCCAACAGTAGGGATAACGATAGCAATTATGAAATAGTAGCTGTTGAAATGAGAAAAAAAATACCATGTATAATGATGCTGCATATAATTACGAAGTGTACATTTTCAAACAATTTCAATATGGCATTGTCTGCATATAATTGGAAACTGGACTAAAAGAACTAAAAACGTTTCATTGTCTACTATTTCAATTGTTGATCAATTTTGAAGTCCACGAGAGGATATGATGAGTCTCTTACAGAGTTGTTTAGTTTGGTGGAATTTTGTTTTCTTCTATTGCTATTTTAACATGTTGCAACAATGCAGATCAATAATGCAGGATCCAATGCTTATAGCTTTAAGCCTTTGGTCGAGGCTTCAGATGAAGATCTCATGTGAGCTTCCTCCTCCTGATCTCCAAACCTCAATGACATGAAATAGAAATCCTTTTGGTTTATTCCTTAGACACTCTCTAATGCAGTGAAGTTGTCACTACAAATGCTCTTGGTTTGATGATATGTTGCCGAGAGGTATATACTGTTTTAATCATGAACTCTATCATATTTTTGGCTTGTAAATCATGCATAGTTCCCGACTTCCTGTTTAGGCAATAAAGATGATGTTAAACCAACCTCGTGGGGGTCATATTTTCAACATTGATGGCGCTGGTTCTGATGGACGACCGACCCCTAGGTGCTGATTTTTCTATCACTTGCATTCTTTCTCTTATGTCTGAGCTCGTTATGATGTTCTTTATCTTATATACAATTATTTGAAGAAGAATGCAGAAGACATGAGAAAAGCACAAGAAATCTGTGGTCCATGTGGATAACATGCACAATGTGTTCAATCATTTTATTTCCATTACTTGAATAACAGATGGAGCGAATAATTTTATGCTGAAACATGTGAAGGTCTATATCTCTTAAGCATTTCTGATGAATCTAAGGATAAACTCATCTGAAATTATTAGGATGAGTTCAGTCAGTTTGAATGTCTCTACTAGAAAAATAAATAAATCTGTCTAGACATTCAAACTGATCAGACACGACTGTCTATACTAGGGGGGAAAAAAAGGAATGTCTATACTAGACAAGACTTTAGAACTCCCCTGGTTTATGGGTGGACTCTAAAAAAGACACTGTCTAGACATTCAAACTGACTAGACAAGACTGACTATACTACGGAAAAAAAGAAAGAAAAAGGGAATGTCTATACTAGACAAGACTTTAGAACTCCCCTGGTTTGTGGGGGGTGGACTCTAAAATCTGTGTTAGAAAAATGAATTACGGTAATGGTTGATTTTGTATTTTTCTTTGGGAAGACAAATTGTTATGTTTTCAAGGAGCCTATTCAAGTGGGGTAAGGTTATTTATATGCACTTAGTCTGTTTATGTAGTGGTCACTTACTCTGTTACTGGAAAAAAAAAGAAATGTTGTTGGTTGATCGCTTTGTCTTTCTTAGGTTTGCTGCATATGGGGCAACTAAAAGAAGTGTTGTTCATTTAACGAAGTCATTACAGGTACTTGCTTAACTTATTTAGCTGATTTTGTCTTAAATAAAATAAAAATGGTTGAATTACAAGTTTAGTCCCCAAACTTTCAGGTTTGCTTCTATTTGGTCCATGAATTTTAAAAATTGTCTAATAGGTCCCAAAACTTTCAGATTTGTGTCTATTTGGTCCATGAACTTTAAAAAGTGTCTAATAGATCCTTAACCTTTCACTTTGTGTCAATAGATCCCTAAATTTTAAATTTTGTGTCGAATAGGTCTTTGACCTATTTGACGTTTTTTAAAATTCATGGACCTACTAGACACAAAATTGAAAGTTTGGTCTATTAGACATGAAATTCAATTTTATATCCAATAGATCAGTTGATTTTTAAAAGTTTCGAATATGCCAGGGACCTTATTAGACACAATTGAAAGTTCAGGGACCTATTAGATATTTTTAAAGTTCAAAGACCAAATAGACACAAACTTGAAAGCTTAGAGTTTAACCAATAAAATCATCATTTAGTTTATTTTATTAATCATAAATGCTTGAGCTTCTCTCTCTCTCACACACACACACAAATACTTTAGCCTTTAGGTTTAATTCGGAATTGTACTTCAAATAGGATTGAATAATCTACATCAGCTCTGTTTGATTCAAATATGATCAATTTTGACCAGTATAAGATTGGGAAGAAAATCTATTAGCATTTGGAGTGCCTATCTGGGATGGTCTTAGTTAGTCATAAAGATCCCTGTATGTTTTAGTGGGAGAATGATCGTTTCAAGAAATAAATACCAACAGAATCTAACAACAAAGTCTGATGAAAGTCCCTGCCATTAAGATTCTAGAGTACTAAGGTTTCACCAAGCAATAAAAAGTAATCGAAAAGGGTTTGTCATTTGTCGTTAAAAAACAGAGTCTAATTATTTTGTTCCGTTCCTCCTCTTTCTTACTCTATTCTATTCCTTTTTTCTCGTCATTCAATGTTCAAATTTTAAATAACTTGTCTACTGTTTTGGCTTTTAGTATTAATATTTCCATAATATTTTAAAATTATTTGCAGGCCGAATTGCGGATGCAGGATGTGAAAAATGTTGTCGTGCACAATCTTTCGGTGTGTTGCAACACAATTTTATGCTTTCAACTTGAGTGTAAAATTTTCTATCCGAACTTTGTCAAAACTGCTTGAGAATTTTATTTATGTTTAATGGTGTTGATTTTGCTGTGATATTTTGAATCTTCATCATTTTCATTGATAAGAACCTTGACATTGCTGTGATATTTTCTATTAAAATTTTCTATCTTGCATCATTTTCTGGTGTTGATTTTGTTAAAATGTCATGTCATGTCATGTTATTTGTGCTATTTTCTCTTGCAGCCTGGGATGGTTACAACTGATCTTCTCATGTCTGGAGCTAACACAAAGCAGGTTGAGGCATTCTAAATTCTTTTACTTTAAATTTTCTTAATAAATTTATGAATTGGGAAAAACTAAAATAGTTGGCCTCTTGCAGGCGAAATTTTTCATCAATGTTTTGGCAGAACCAGCTGAAGTGGTAAGATTATGTTTTGAATCTCGTTATGTCCATACTAATCTTTTCCTAGTATGCAGTTGACAATGTCTTCGGTATTCTATGTGACCTTGATCCGAACGTGTATGGTGATAAACCTAAGAAAAATTCCTCTTAGATCAAATCTCATTCACGATTGTGAATTTCTTAAAAATATTTGCTTATTCGTCTGTGTACAAGTACAGTTTAAAATTCGACGCTGAAAAGTTAAGGTCCCAATTGATAACTATTTAGTTTTTGGTTTTTGAAAATTATGCTTGTTTTCTCACTATTTCTATTTTTCTTTACAATGGTTTTCATTTTTTCATCTTTATCAAGTAAACATTTGAATTCTTAGTCAAATTCCAAATTACAAAAACTACTTTTTTTAGTTTTCAAAACTTGGTTTAAATTTTGAAAACACTTGTAAAAGTAGATAACAAAGGAAAGGAACCCATAGGTGGAAGTATTGTTTATAGGCTAAATTTTCAAAAATTAAAAACAAAAAACCAAATGGTTATCAAACGGGGCCTAAATGTGGACAATCTCATTATGTGCTTTGATCCGTTGACATGCTAAATACAATTTCACTAAAATGTCAGCATCCTTCATGGACATTGCTAACATCATAAATACACTAAATTTATACATCATTAAAAGCCTTATAATATTTTTGCATCTGCCCTTTTTCTTCATCTGGCGATTGATGTTTGAGTTTACAGGTCGCAGAATACCTTGTCCCAAACATAAGATCTATCCCAGCCAATGGTTCAACAAGGCCGACGTACATCCGTTTCCTCACTGGATTGAAAGCTTATTCCCAGATATTCTCAGTTAAGAAATGACTAATTACTGCTCAATTAAGTTGAAATATTTCCTTTTTTCCCTTCTTCGTGCCATCAATTAATTGTTTCATGTTTCCCATATTGTTCAGAGACTTGCTTTTGGTGCAAGAAGAAACAAATATTTTCTAGAAGATTGATAAGAATTTCCCATCCTGTAAGTTCTCATTCTCTAAAGTTAAGTTTCACATTTATTATTATTCACCCAGGGGAATGGTTTATTCACATTTTATACACTGGTTATTGATGAAGCATGATGTACCAGTTGGACTGTTCCTAAAAGACGACGGAAGGAAATGATGCCCTCTTGTCATTGATCCATATATATGTATGTATGTATTTACTCATTGCATGATTAATTGTAATTTGTTGTTTATATCTACTTCAAGTTTGTAGCACTATTATTTTTTGACCAGACCATTTGTATAACATTTTCCTTTTCAACGGGTAGTATGGTTGGTAAGTTTTGATTTGGGCCCAAACAAAGACCATTTTTATTTTAAACTCAATAATATTATGCGTGTAGATTCACCCGACTAATGTATAATGTCTTGACTAGTTGGACGATGCTTGATTGGACAAGTTAACTTTCAAGGTATAATGTGCAATAAGTATTTCACTTCTAACACTTATGATTAATGGATAATGTCTTAATCAGTTGGACGTGCTAGATCGAACAAGTTAACTTTTAAAGTATAATGTGCAGTACGTATTTCACTTATGACTAATGTATAATGTCTTAGCCAGTTAAATCGTGCTAGATCGAACAAGTTAACTTTCAAAGAATAATGTGCCATAAATATTTGTTCTTGTGTATTATTTTATCGAGTCATTTTCGTTTGAGAAATCCATTCAAAATTTTCTAAGTTTATCTCTATTATATTATTCAGCGTTACCCACTTGGTATAGCAAGTATGTTTAATGGTAAAATACCATTTGTGGGTTTAAATATTCGATCTCACATTTTTATGTAAAACTAAAACTGTCAATTATTTTATCATATTCGGAGTTCATTGATGCTTTCGAGGGTTGATTGTTGTAGGTAAATATTTGCGGTGCAAATCAAACCTCGAAAGCAGGTTGCAGGTATGGCCAGCAAATTTGGGGTATATTTACATCTTTGCTTGCAGAACTGGAATCAAAAGTAGAATACGAATAAAAATTGGAATGGTATTTAAAAGAAAAAAAGTTTGGCTGGCAAGAATTTGTAGATAAGCTTAAGTTGAGTTATCATAAAAATGAAAGGTTCGAATCCTCCCTCCATATATATATACCTTCCTTCTAAATTGTTTTAAAACCACTCTCTTTTCTAATTCATTTCAAAAATTGCCCTGGATGTGTAAACACCAATTTTTATTTAACATTTTTTTTTTAAAGAAAATGAAAATAAAAACCCATCCCCCGTTGAGTCTTGGAGTCTTTTTTGAAAAGTAGTCTTGGAGTCTTAGATACAAGTTTCTCTGAAATGTAAATTTGTATAAACAAAAGAGAAAAATAAGTATCACGTGAGGAAAATGGATTGAAATAAATGACAAAAAGAAGCAAAACCTACCTGTAAACATCAAATCTCCAATACTTCAATCACTATACATGGAAATAAGTTATGTTTCAAGCTCTTAATTTTTTTTAATGAAACAGTAGCCATTTAGTGACATAAAAAAGAAGGCCACTAATATTCTCAATCATTTAACAAAATTCCAAAGGGTGCTCTAATAAAGATTCACCCGTGACTAAAGACTTGGGCCCAAATCTGAAGCCGAAAAGAACAGATGAAATCAGAGGCTTCTGTTGTATATCGTATTCCAAAATGTTTCGGTTAGATGCCAAAAGAGCTTTATACAATAAAAAGCCCTTTTTGATTGTTTGAATTGTCAGGCTAAAATGACTATTTTTGTTCAGCTTCTGTGCTCCCCGTGAACCATCTTTAGCATTCCATCATAAAGTCTTCAACAGTGACACCATCTTTAGCATTTAAACACCAACTCTTCTGGAGAAATCTCTCTCTCTATATACATACATAATACATATGTGTATATAGACCAAAATTAGATTTAAACCTTAGTTTTTCTTTTCCTTGCAATTTTATTTTATTCCCTGACATAAAATCATATGGCATGTTACATAGTTATGTTGGGAATTTAGTAAAGTAATCGTCCAAGTATATTGTTAAAGTGTGATGTGATGATTATGGCTTTAATATATTTTGGTGGAATAATAAAAAAAAAATTATTTTCAAAATACAGCTACCAGCCTACCATATATTAATTACACTATTATCAAGTACTATCGAGTGAAATAGGATACGACAACTCAAAATAGTGAAAGTAGTTCATTTGACTCTAACTCCACATTTGTTGTAAAAATAAATAAAATAAAAACAGGATACTTTATTAAAAAAAAAAAAGTGATATAGGATACTGTTCCACTTCGGGACAAAAAGCCTGTCTCCTGACAATTTGTATATTTCATAATTCTATATATTCTTCATAGATAAATAATGTGGCTTCTGAGTTAATAAGTATACTACACTTGATTGTGCTTAAATCTATCTCTGCTTCTGTTGATATTTTCTGTATTTTTTTATTTTATTTTTTATTTTGCCAATCTCTCTAGAAATGCATTGATTAACATCATAATTGTGGAGTGTTCCTGCAATCACCTTTTGACAATTAACATCATAAGTTTGTTTGTTTTATTTTAGATTTAATAGATTTTGTCGGAATATAGATATAATTTTGCCACTAAGTTAGATTTTCCACAATATCAACTTTGTAGACCAAGCTTCAATTATTTTAAGATAAATACATCCACTTTCAAGTCTTGATTATACAATTTCTTTTAATGGTAAAATTGGAGATGAAGTTATTGTAAATGTGTGTACACAATTTTTTATGTTTAATTAATTGAGTCAACAGTTCTAATACACTATAATACAAGGTTGTTTAGTGACCATAGCATCTCAAAGGCATTTTATTTTATTAAGTGCCAAGATTGTGGTGGAGTCCTATGCCAATTTAATTTATGTTAAGCAGTCTGTAGGCCATGTCTAGATTCTAATCCCTTGGGAAAAGGGAAAAGCATTGAGTTGAAAGAGGCAGTCGGCCTAATCTCTGATTAATTTAAAAGCCTTTTGTATTATTGCAGCCACTGTACTTCTAATTTTGTTGTTATGAATTAAGAAGGTCGAAGGACATCAGCGGGAAAAGCTTAATGGCGTTCTCTAACAAGCTGTGAATCTATTACCTTCAAAAAACTGAAGAGAATTTCATTTCTTGTTAATGGGGTTTTCAGCTTCTTTCTGCTCTCTGTAACTTGTTTGGTCTCTTCTCTTCTAGACTGTTCAACCGAGCAGCAGCTACATTACCTCAGAGCTTTAATGGCAAAACTAAAAGCAGTTTGCCATTTCCATCTTCTTCTGTTCATGTTTTTGTTCTCTTTTCATCTTTCAACTCAGCTTCCACCTTCTCAATCCCAATCCCTTCTGCAAATCCAGCAACTTTTAAACTACCCTCAAGCTCTATCCAGCTTTGACAATGTCACAGACTTCTGTGACATTGAATCTACTCAATATCTTACAATAGTTTGCTATGAAGATAACATAACCCAGCTCCACATTGTTGGGGATGTTGGTCGCCCCACATTTCAACAAAATACTTCGACTGATTTTTTGTTTTCCACATTTTCCGAGTTTCCAAATTTGAAAGTACTATCTCTGGTTTCTCTGGGTCTTGAGGGTCCATTGCCTCCAACTGTTAGTAAGCTTTTTTCACTAGAAATACTCAACTTAAGCTCGAATTCCTTCTATGGCTCCATCCCGGAGGAACTTTCTTCTTTGAAAAAACTACAGACTCTCATTCTTGACTACAACCATTTCTCTGCTAACATTCCCAGTTGGATTGGTTCACTACCATTGTTAACTACTCTGAGTTTGCAGAACAACTCCTTTAATGGGTCCTTGCCAAATTCCATTACACACATGTGGAGTCTTCGAATTCTTACTCTCTCAAAAAATTCTCTTTCTGGGAAGGTGCCAGACCTCAGCAACTTAACGAACATGCAAGTCCTCGAGTTGGGAGAAAATTTTCTGGGACCCCAATTTCCTAAATTACCGAAGAGGTTAAGTACACTTGTGCTCAAAAACAACAGATTTCGCTCGGGCATCCCAGCTGAGTTAGGCTTCTTATATCGGCTTGAAAAACTGGACATATCTTCAAATGAACTTGTTGGACCTTTTCTGGCATCGCTTTTGGCACTTCCTTCGATTAAGTATCTGAATATTGGGGGAAACAGATTAACTGGGCTGCTTTTACAGAACATATCTTGCAATAGTGATCTTACTTTTGCAAATTTATCCTCAAATCTTTTGACAGGAGACTTGCCCACCTGTCTTCAGCAATTGGATTCCAAGAACAGCGATGTCAGTTATGCTGGGAATTGCTTGTCAAATAAAGACCAAAAACAGCACCCCCTAAACTTCTGTCACACCGAAGCTTTGGCTGTGAGTATTAGGCCTTATAATCTGGAGCATAGGAAAGTTCATCCTGAGGTAATGACTTTCTTGAGAATTTTCGGAGGAAGTATTGGTGGAATTATAGTTGTTGCTCTGGTATTCTTAACAATGAGAAGGACTTACAAAATGGGTGTTGTTAAAGAGTCTTCAACAAGGTTTATAACAGAGAATCCATCTGTAACAGACACGACCAAGCAGCTGTATGATGCCAGTAAGATAATATATTCTGTGTCTTTTCCTTTCTGGTTGATGATTTCTTAAACTGGGTCGACCTTAGTAAAGCAAAAGAACTGAAAAGTAATCAAATTTATTTGTATTATTGCATTTGCTTGCATAGTTATTGCGAAAATTAGAGCTGCTTAGCCCCTACATGCCCGCCAACTATCCACTTTTGTACAAGAGTTATCCTTTCTTCTAGTTAACATCAGAATATCATCAAGTCTCTAGCTTCTGCCATAGCTCTTGATAATTTTATATGTTCAAGAAATATAGATGCTATACACATGAAGGTCATGAATTATTTTTCATTCCTGAACTTCCCAGAGGCTGGAGGTTTGCTTTCGGCATTTTCCTAACCCCATCAGTGAATAAAATTGTCAAAAATTGCTTTCTTGATCGCTAACCACATTCTTTTCTAGCAAGTTTTGTAAATGGTCACTGGGAATGTGAGTTATGAATTTATTCCGTCCTTGTATATTTATTAAATTTCACCATGTACTTGCAGAGTATATATCTCAGACAATGAAGATGGGAACTAGTCTTCCTCCTTATCGAACTTTCACTTTGGATGAACTAAAAGAGGCTTCCAACAACTTTGAGGCTTCGACTTTGATAAGCGAAAGTCTGGATGGCCAGGTATCAATTTACAAAGGTTATTCACCAGTTGTTCATTTAATATATTTTCACTGTTCAGCAATTGTCATATCTCACTTAGTTTATGCTGTTAAATCTTACATCTCAGTTACTTTTCTCTCTGTTTTTTTTTTTCTTTCAAAAAGCTTGTCTGAAAGGAGAGTACTTTTGAAATGGCTTTTTATTAAAAACTTATCAACAAAGATAAAAAGTTAACTTGAAAGACTTGCGCAACAAGCTCCAATTGCAAAGTCGGTGATGCGGTTGTTTTGTAATTATTCTTTGAATATAATTTTGCTCAATTGGAGCCCCTTCCTTTAATGAGGTTCTCTGTTGTGGGCTTGTTTTTTTTTATGTCCCTGTAGTCTTTCATTTTTTCTCAATGATAGTTCGATACCTTATCTAAAAAAAACAAGCTCTAGTTGCAAAGTTACTCCAAAAGTTTCTACTTACATCACATACTCTCGCGAGTCAAATGTGTGCATAATTAGCTTGTGACAATATAATGTATTACCCAAAATTATGTTTTTGGAGTTAAATTTCTTGACACAATAAAAACGTCCGAGCCGAGACTACATCAACAGATATGGTGACTGGTTATTTTTCCTATTTTATCTCTTTGGTATCTCCAGTACTTCATGAATGAATTGTATCTTTGAGGACAATCTTGAACATCATGGTTACCCCAAAGGAAGACCTTGTATTCCTAAAGAACTGAACAAAATTTTCATGCTAGCTTCTTGATTTTCTGTCTGCATTCGGAGTACATAGCTTCCAGAAGTAATTTTGTGTAACTATTACTATTACATATTAGTCTGCTATCTAAAACCAACTAATAGATTTACAAATAAAGTCTCTCTCTTGACAATAACAGATATTCAAAGGGGTGTTTACAGATGGAAGTGTCGTGGCGATTAGGAGTTTAACTTCGAGAAGGCGGCAAACCCCTCAAACCTACATGCACCAGTTGGAGTTGATATCTAAGCTACGACACAGTCATTTGATCAGTGCTCTTGGACACTGTTATGAGTTCCTACCAGATGGTTTAACCATCATCAGAGTATTCCTTATATTCGAGTACTATCCGTATGGTACACTAAGAAGCCATCTATCTGGTAAAATGATTTTCTATGGCATATGTATAGCTATTATTACTGTAACTTCTGTTGGAATAGTTCTCTAATCCCGTTGTGGTATTTTTTTGGTTAAAATACCATTTTGGTTCCTCAGGTTAGTACTTGTACTTTCAATAAATCTTAAAATTAGTCATTATTGTTAGTTTGAAGTTAATTTTTATCGAACTTGGTTAGATAATAATATTAATTCTCATTCATAAAATTTATGGAGAGAAAGCTAATAAATACTAATTGTTTTTAATAAACTAACAGTAGAGACTAGAGACTAAATTTAAGATTTGTCAAAAGTATAAGGACTAAAATAGAACAACTCTCAAAGTACAGGGACCAAAATGTATTTTAACCTCTCTTTTTTTTGTTTTTTTGTTTAGCATAGTACTGAAGGTGCAAATGATTTAGTACAGAGTAAACTTTTCTGTAAATGGACATAAGTTTGTAAAAAACTTTATTCTGCAGGGCTACCAGGGCAAAAGCTTGCTTGGACTAAACGAATATCGGCTGCAATTGAAGTGGTGAAGGGAATTCAGTTCCTACATACAGGAATTGTGCCTGGTGTATATTCAAACAATTTGAAGATTACAGATATTTTACTAGATCAAGATCTCCGTGTGAAAATCAGCAGTTATAATTTACCTATTGTAGTCGAACATGGTGGAATGGTAAGATACAGAGAGGAAGAAGAATCTCTCATATATCTGTATAATTTTCTCTCAATATTAATGTATAGTTGATATATTATTTTGCCTTTTAGATGACTTCAGGAGTTTCATCCTCTGGTACAAAAGGGAAGCGCCATGCTATGGGGTAAGACTTCTTACCTCTTGGTCGAACGTATATGCAGCTTCATATGATATAAATTGAGTTTAATACTTAAGTGTAGCACTAGCACATAACCAAACATTGTATCTCTGAACCCTGCTCCAACCTTTGTTTAACATAGAAATGCTTCTAAATGAAAATTTCTGTTTTTATTATTTTCTTTTTGCTATCTTTGTGATGCAACTTCATTTTAACTTTTGAGTCATTTTTTGAGTTCAACGCAATATTTGAGGGGTGGGAGATTTGAATCTCTAACCTCGTGGTCGAGGGGATGTGCAGAATACCAAACATTGCCTCTCTACTGTATATAGACTTCTCCAGCCTTTGTTCAATACAAAAACATGTTTGCTAATGATTTTCGAAAAAACCTTTTTTTTGTTATCTTTGTGATGCAAGTCGGTTCTAACTTTTAGATCATTTTAGTTCTAATTTTCCCTTGATATAGCTTTCTTGACTGTAATTGCTGACAAATTTTATTTGCCATATTCTGTAACATCATTTTTGCAAAAACAATTGTTTGTAATGTCCTCTCATAGACTAATTTAGATACATAGAAACGAGTATTTTCAAAATGGAATTTTATACAAAAAAAAAAAAAAAAATGTTTCTAAAGGTAATTTAGATACAGCTTTCCAAGAGTACTGAATCTAATACACGATATAACTTGAGCGTTTTTGGCATTCTATGTGTTTACAGAGTAAATCACGCAGATAAGAATGATGTGTATGACATCGGAGTGATTTTACTGGAAATCATTTTGGGAAGACAAATCACATCCCAAAACGAAGTTCATGTTGCAAGAGATCTTGTAAGTACACATTTTCATCTTGTCATTACATCTCACAATCACTTTTAAAAACAGGTTGAAAAGTAGTTTTTATTAAGCACAGCTAAAACTACCCCTTCAAACTGAACTTTGGAATTTGGTTTTATTCCTATTCTCAGTTGCAGGTAAGCCTAAAAACAGATGAGATAGCTCGAAAGAGCATCGTGGATCCAGCAGTACACAAGGGGTGCTCGGACGAATCGCTGAAGACGATGATGGAAATATGTGTAAGATGTCTCCATGAGAAGGCAGCAGATAGACCTTCAGTAGAAGATATACTTTGGAATTTGCATTTTGCAGGACAAGTTCAGGATTCAAGCAGAGACAACACCCAGAACAGCCAAGAGCCACCTGCATCACCATCCCCAGAAATGCCTTGAAAAAAAAATGGTAATCATATTCAAAACTCCTCATTTCCTGAACTTGTAAAGCATCTTATGAATTTTATTTCTCAAGTCCAATATGTTATCTGCTCACATTTCACATTACATTATCTTATCCATTTCAATTTGATCATTCCGTTAGTTTAGTCGAACTTTGGTAATAGTCATACACCAATTTGAATCATGGATGGTTAATAAGACCTTTGAAAATAATAAAAAGTTTAGAAGGAATGAGTTTAAATCATGGTGACCAGTGACCACCTACCAAGATTTAATATCGTACGAATTTTTTTGGCAACCAAATGTAGTAGGATCAGATGGTAGGCGGTTGTCCCGTGAGATCAGTCGAAGTGCACGCAAACTGACCCGAAAACTCGAGGTGCCAAGGGAGTTGGTACTTTGCCACTTCATCCAATACTAATTATGATTTTTTATAATTTTATTATTGTCTTCAGGTAATTATTGAAGGCCATTTTCTGAGTCCCATAAAATTATCTTCTCAGTGTTATGTTCCCTGTCATTCTTGTGATGACGGTTTGTCACGAACGTAAAGAACCAAATAGCTACCATTTTGTGGCTTATAGTTATAGCAAAATCATTGAAAATACAGCAATTAGATGATAAATAAGTTTGAAAAGACAACTTATTCCTGGTCGAATTCTTTATTCTTTATTGAGAATAGAATAATACATTATACATCAATGATTGTAGACACTTTATCTCAGATGTTCAAAGCATGGACCACCATTTCATTAGGCTTTTTTTTAAAAAACTCAATTCATTAGATTTTAAATCTCAATTTCATCACTAATTTTGTTAGGATTAATTTAGGTAAAAATGTACTTTGGGGTTTGTTCAATTTTAGTCCCATACTTTCATTAAAGTTTAAGAATGGTCCCGACAGTTAGTTTGAGGTTAATTTTAACGTTAAAATGGTTGATGTGACAAAAAAAAAATATAATTATTTCGTTTCCTTAGAAGAAGAGCAACGCCTGGAACTGAGAATAAGAACAAGAATCTTCTCTCTGAAAAGAAGATGCATGAAAATAACAGAGATCTGAAAATGGTGCCCTGGGTTTTAGGGTTTGAAGTTGGCGCCTAAAAAATGAGAATAAATATTAAAAAATTAATTTAAACCAAAATACACTTCAAAATCAAAATTTTATTCATTAACGTACTCGTCTTACTATTTTTTTTTTTTTTTTTTTTTTTTACAACGATATTTTAATTAATGCGAGGATTGAACCCGTGACTTTTTAGTCACGGACACAACCTTATGCCAATTGAGCAATGATCATCACTGGGTATGATTGTAAATATAAATACTTAAATTCAGTAATATTTTAATTTAAAAAAGTTACTAATTTACAATTATATATTTAAGTTAATTAAATCTATTTCTCATATAGAAAAAAGTAATCATTTCACAAAAAAAAAATACTGATGGGCACATTTGGGGTCTTTAAGACATCAACTTAAAGTTGGGTTTATTATAACTCAATCTACGTTTGATCCACCGAGTATTATAACACACAATCAATAAAGTAACTATACCGACTTCAATAGTACTTACTATTTACAACTATTATAACCACCGACTATAATGACTCACACAACGCCCCAAACAGCTAAATTGATTTAAAATCTTTCAAACCTTAGCTTCAGTCAAAGTCAAATAAATCACAGCTTAATTTAATAATATGTAATCTTGATGCACTTGAACAATATAGAATAATCAGCAGGCCAAAAGCAGACCAACAAACACAAACCTCAAATTCTTACCCCATGTAAGCCATTCCAATTATTGCCAATTGGCACAAGTCTTTATTGTTCTATGACATGTTCAACTAACAAAACCATGAATGTCAAACAAGATATACAAAGCTCAAAAGCAACAAATAAATAAGCTTCATACCTTCAATTTCCAGTTGATTCTTCGTTGTCGATTATTACAGTAGCAAGTCTCGCACGAGATAATCTGGGACTTTCGGACAAAGAAATACACAAATATAACATGGAAAGAATAAATATATCCTTTGTAGGGTAGATTTAACAATAAGAGACGATCAATAATGAGTAGTTGCCAAAACAGACAACTGCATCATCTATGGGCAAAACTTTCCTACTCACTCTGTATCGAGTGGAAGCAAGTTGAACTTATTGGAACTCTCTCGCTAGAAGGTAATCCGAAAATATCGAACTTTAAAAAATTAGCCTAACCGTATCGAAAATATAAATGGGGTGAGAGGGAGGAATATTATAAACATGAGATGATAATTCTAAACAATGTATAATTTAGTACAAAATCTTGAGCGAATTTGATTGCCCAAAAATCAGGCAGGCATATAAGATTCTAGGATCAATTGGGCTGGAGAAGGTGATTTCACCTCGACGATCAAATATGTGTACTTCCACTGCTTGTCCACTTGATCCTTGAACATCTCAGTATAAACTTTTCCAGCTCCATGCGGCCCACGAATATAAAAATTCACCTGCGAATATAGTTGCTAAGGTATGAAGAAAAGGAACTCGCTATACAAAATTATTTGTTAATTTCAAATGAAAAGGGGAATGGGATCATTCAGTAACCTCTGAGAAACGAATTATCATTACTACAACTGGAAGACCTTATCACAATTTAAGACATGGATTACCTCTACTCGCTCTACACCATCTTCGTCAGTCCATACCCTATTAGGGATACGTTGGCGAGCAGCCCGATTTCTACTTTCTTGCCCATAACCAGTTATAGGGGAACCGATTCTTACCCTAACCTGACAGGATTGCAAAATCAATCTAATAAAACATAAAAGCTTAGAGGATAGCTTGAACGCTGAAATAAGGTAAACCAATTGTTGAGTAGACTCGAAAGCTTAATTTTTTTTAAAGTAACTTAATTAAAAAGGGGAATGTATTTGAAGTTTAAATAACTTCATAAGAGAACGGGAAGAGAAGGATAATACGCCCTCTTCAGTAAGCAAAAAGGAAAATTATGAAATAGTCTGAATTTAATAGCCTAAGTGAGCATACTCAGCGGTAATTGGCATGTACTTCCTCCCTTGAAGTCGAAAAATGAAAGAATATTTAAGATAGTTCAACCTATTAAATTCTTAACACCGGGCTGAAAATACATGAACTGTATCTAATCCATAGTAGGTTAAAGAAAGATCGGTCCATCTAGAGAGTACCTTCAATTAAGGTGCGAGAGGTCCACTATGTGGTTTTCTTTGTTCTCTGGGTTGGTGATTACCTGAGAATCTGCTGTAGTTTGGTTAGTTACTCTTAGTCTCTTGTAGGACTTGTTTTGTTTTCTTGCTAGGTTCCTAGTTTATCTTGTTCGATCATTTGGTCTTTGCAGATCGGATTGCCTTAGTTGCTTTTTTTTTCAATTAGTATCTTCGTGCTTATGGACCATATTTTTCCTTGTTCAATTTTGTTTCTTAACAAGAAGCCATGAACCCCAATGGATGATACAAGTGTCAACACATACAAAAGACAAAAGGTCGAGGTTAATTTCACTAACCTGGCCATCATCTTGAATCCTTTTAAGAGCCTTGTCAAAGATCTTATACCTAAACAAAAGAATTTGCATATCAGAGTCACTAATCAGAGGAAATCACAAGGTAGCCATGATTCTAGGCAAGCGTTCATAAGATTAATCTAACTGTAAGTTGATTCTTTACTCTTTTGGTTGAAATATAAGCTCCTTAAAAACTGCATATCCAGCAGCTGCTGCTACTCCAAGCCCTGCAAGGATGATAAAACTGTAGGAAGCACCCTCTGCAAATGAAACAGGCTTCTCTGGTATATTATACGTGGGAGCATCAAATGGATTCTCCACTGTTGATATTTCTTTTTTGCTCTGATAATAAAATCAAGGAAAAGACCAAGTAAATGAACTCGTAGAAGGCAGCATCCTCATCAGGCCAATGCAAATAAATGAGAATACACAAAAAAAATTAATAAAATGCCCATCTGACAATGCATAATTATGTCTGTTTTCATCTTTTCCATCAAGATTCAAATGAGATAACTAGTTAACATTAATTTTGGTAGCATGAAATTATTCAGATAAAAAAGAAACCATACACCAACATAAAAGATGTGAAACAACCTGTATCAGTACTTAAATATGATGTCTAGTACTCACATTTTGGTCAAATTTGAAATATATTCTGAGACTCAATTTCATCTTGTTTTCATATTAAATAATGATTAGAAGTGCATTGCCTACTAGGGAGAGAGAGGTAGATAGTTTCTGTCTTGCTATATCATTTTTGGTTGGTGCTGCCTTCTTTGTCGTATGGCCTCTCCTCTCTTGTTATTCTTTCACTCTCTTAATGGAAGCTGGCTTCTCCTCATTGATATATTACAGAAACGCATTCAATAATGTTTGACAATTTTTTTCAAAAATAAAAAATAAATAATGTTTGACAATAAATTTTCGACAAGCAAACTTAAATTTTCTTTACAAAAATGATTAATATTCTAATTATCCCCATGTCCTTGCTTTATTAGATCCAAGTATTATAAGATACGAGCATTCTTGTCTTAGATGACAAGGACGTTAAGAACGGCTAGTTTTCATCCTCATCACCGTTTGAGAATGCATAAATTTGAGACACAAACACCACACCTACATCCAGTCGAAGTAGCTTCTAATAAAACTCAGAAATCGAACTTGAAATCCAGAACTCCCTTTTAAATGTTCAACGAACTCAAATTGAACACAAACCTCAGATGCGGTTCGTCCACCACGTTGCTCTGAAGCTTTTGATGACATAAATCTAGCAAAGCATGGCACTCCAGCATTTGTATCACATCTGCTGGCGACAACTAATGGTGCCAACTTGACAACAGATCCCCTTGCATCCTGCCGTCTAGATAAAACAGCCACAGCTACACAAGAATATAATTCGAAAGGGTTAATTGCAAGGGATAGAAGGCCACCGCCAGAGAGAGAGAGAGAATGACCAATAATGGGAGACTCAATTAATTTCTCTTCGAGACCCTAGAAACTCATTTTTTCCATGGATAATAGATTTTTTTGTTTCTTATCAAAAAAAGGAAAATTCGTTGAGACTCCTTCAGTTTCCATTGCCTTAGATGGACCAGAATAGAATCATCCAAGATATGCAAGCAACCAGATCAGACGTGTCATATCCCATGCATACAATGTGAATACTTAAACAAATCAATAGTCAATCTGTCAGAGAAACATGTAGAACAAAAGGTTACTCCTTTTTTTTTTTTGGATATCCATGCGTGCCTGGGCCAGCTTGCATGCACCTCGACTAATCTCAAAGGAAAATCGTCTGATCCTACTACATTTGGTAGCCAAGAAAACTCGTAGGATATTGAAATTCTAGGTTGGTGGCCACTATGGCTTGAATCCATTCCCTCTAGCCCTTTATTATTTTTATGGTCTTGACCACTAGGCCAATCCATGGTGGTTTGTAGAACAAAAGGTTACTCTAAAGCAATTTTGAAGGATACAACTTTAAGTAACTCTAGTTACACAATCAATCATTCAATCTTGCACAAAGAAATAAAAAAGTTTTCATTTTGCAAACTTGACCCCACCCCTGTAACCAAGTTCAAGAAACATAAATGCAAATAAAACCAACCATTAGCTCCAAGTGCATCCTGCAAAGTCAATGAATAATCAAATTAGACATTCAATGAATGCTAAAAGAAATAAAAACTTTTTTTGATAAGTAAAAGAAATAAAAACCAAAAATCAAAGTACGGCATAAAAAAGTTTTTGCACCTTAGGTATATTGCACACGTACCCAGCAGACCGTTTGGCAATGCCTGACTTCAATGGACCAAGCAGCTGCATCAACAAGACATCTTAATAAAAATCCCAAATAAGAGAATCCTCTGCATTGGCTAAGAATCGTGGTAATTAATGCAAGACCATAATTAGAATAAGGGAAGTTCTTCAAGCAACAATGCCAATTTCTATCTTATAGAGTTCAACACTTAATTTCCTTATATCCTTTTCCAAGATGTCTGAAAAGCTAATAAGTCAAGTAGAGTTTGATCTTTTTCTTTTTTTCACAAACAAGAGTTTCAAAGCTTACAGAAAGGTCTCCTATTGCTCCCAAAGGCTTGAGGGTTTCTTAGAAATGCTTTGAAACCTTCTCCTAATCCACTCAAGTCAAACCTCCCACAAAATCACTTTTATAGTGTGAGCACCAATGCTTGTGAAGGTTTCCCTAAACCATTTGCACTCAAAGATACCAGAAAGGTTTCCCTAACCATTTTGTTTTTCGCTTACTGTTTTTTAAAATAATGTTTATAAACACTACTTCCAAGACATTTTCAAAATCTAAGCAAGACTAAGAAAAATCGTTTTTAAAATGTGTTTCTGTATTTTTTAAATTGACTAAGAATTCAAATGTGTTTTTAAGAGAAGTGAAAACATACCAAAGAAATTGTGAAGAGACAAGCATAATTCATTAAAACAGAAACCAAAAAAAACGAAATCATTATCGAAGGAAGCCTTAGTAATTAATATATTTATCTTTCTGAAGGGCCTTGACAAGCAACTTAAGAAGAGACAGAGCTGCAGTGAGCTAACCAAAACAGGATTTATAAGCCCTCTATTTCAAACTCTCTAAAGTTATAATTCCAGGAATCATTGAGTTGATCCGAACACTGTCCAACAGAAAGAAAAAAAAAATATTACTCCCTAATAGCACATACACATAAGAAAAACGGTTGCCATATTGAAATTGATATAGAAAGAAACAAGATACATCTTGATCATGCTACCGTAAAAGGTAAAAAAGAAAATGCATACATTTCTATATGATCAGATGCCATTATCTGCTAATAAAGAAGACGGTTATTTAACTATTAGTTTTCTGCTCTTTGTTTCAAGGAAACTACATATTGCATACTCGAACATCTAAGTCAGACACATTTTGATTATTAGATTGTTCTTCGATTCTTTTTGTTATGAAAAAATCCTGTAGGTTGTAACACACAGCAGAAGTAACCTACAAATCCTACCACATTTTCTTCTCCATTACTTCGCTCCACCAATATCCAGAACATACCTCTCTTACGGTTGCATAAGTATCTGGTAAAGCCCTCTTAGCTTCGTCAACGGTAGTAAGTACAGCAACTCTTTTAGAAAGATTCGCGCCACTTCTGCTCATTACCTCAGCAGCCTGATTTCCAGACGAAGATAGAATATACTCGAGAAATCAAATTCGGCAATTGATCGTTATGCACAAACAAATTTAGAAAAATCACATCAGTATAATCCCGAGCAAAACAAAAGCGATTATATTCACCAATCGAAGAAAGAAATCGATAATCAAAACTAGTAGAGTAAAGTAAAGAGCGAAATTGAAATGCAAAGTGACCTGGAGATATTCATGGGCACCGAGACGAGAAAATGAGGAGGAGTGGTGCCATTGACGGGGGAGAAGAGAAGAACGAGAGACGAACGAGGTGAGCTTCATTAATCCGTTCGCCATTGATTTTCAGAGCTGATGAAGAATTTGATCTGTACAGAAAAAACCCTAGGGAGAGGTGTAAACCCTTGATGATGATGATGGGCCTTTGTTCGGGGAGGGCGTTTTGGTCATAAACCCTGACGGAATTCTTACAGACTGCCGGAGAGTGACGGCACCCTAAATTTATATTAAAGAAAAAAAAGTTTAATTTTCATAATTTATGAGATTGATGGCATAAATAAAAAATAATGACAAATATACAAAATATAAAATATAAAATATAAAATGATAATTGCTGATAAAATAAGAGTGTATTAGTAACAATATTATCTGCTAGCCAAAGCGAGCACAGCTGGCATATGTATGTCTCGGCGACCAAGAGGAAAAATATTTTATAAATCTTTTTTGAAAAATGATTATTTTGACAATTATTTACAAAATTCTAGTAAAAAAAAAACTAATAGACCATACCATCAGTGATAGAAATTGTCATATCTGCAATTTTTTTAAAAAAGTGCTATATTTTAAATTATTTTACTCTAAATTGACATATGTTACAATTTTCCTTAAATTAATGCTAGCATATTATAATATCTCTTATCCTTCGATTTTATATTTAGTAGGTCCCTAAATCTTAAAATGATAGGTTTCAAACATATTTGATATTTTTACAAATTTACAAACTTATTCGACAAAATTGAAAGTTTATGTCTAATAAAACATTAACCAATCAATCACGTGTTTAATAAATTTATAATTTTTTTATAAAAAAAATTGTTAAATAAATAAGAGACCTATTAGACATAAAATTGAAAGTTTATATACTTACACTAGACTTTTAAATTTTATGAACATATATCATTGAACACAAAATTGAACTTGACCCAACCTTGAAAATTCATAAACTAAAACCGTAACATTTGTTTTATGCATAAACATGCTAATTAAACTATAAATAAGGATGAAGATTCAAACTAGTTATTTAGTACAAAAGCACAAGAGCGGTAAACAAAAGCAGTGATTTAGTACAAAAGCACAACAACGGTAGACAAAAGCACAAGAGCAATATGTCATCGCTTTTTTTCCAAAATCATAATAACCTATTATCATTTAATAGTTTAGATTGAAAAAATAAAATCTATTTTTACTCTTTATTTATATATATATATATATATATATATATATATATATATATATATATATTTGACATACATGTAGGGTAGGAGATCGAACCTAAAACTTTTTAATGACTAGTCTGTACATCGTATCAGTTTTTTTTTTTTTTTTTTTTTCTTTCCATAGTACTACTCTTCTTCATTTGCATAAGTGAATATAAATATTAATGTTCGTTGAAATAATTATGATATATAACAATTTAATTTTTATTTTTCAGTACCATTCTTTTGCATAAGTGAATATAAATATTAATGTTCGTTAAAATAATTATGATAATAAGTGATGGGTGTGGATTTTTTTTTTTTAATTATATTAATGTTTGTTGAAATAATTATGATAATATTTGTGGTTATTTTTTAGTTATTATTTTGACAATATCAAAGTCCACACCGATAGAGTTGGTCTCAAATTTCTCTTTTTTTTTAGTACAAGATACATGAAGCATACAATTTTTAGTCGAGACGGACATAAACTGGTCCTGACACGAGTGTCTGAACCAATTTATCTGCACCTCGACTAAATTTTTTGGATTAGTCATTGAAATGATGAATTGAACACAAATCCCAGCTGAATTTTAAAAAATAAAACAAACAGAAGCAGGTGCAGTACAATCAATACAAGAGCATAATCCACCAAGGCACCAATCAAAGAAGAATAAAATATTTACTCAATTAAGAAACAGAAAATTCCAAAAACTGCTCTTCAACAACATTCTGGACTACCCTTAATAATTCACAACAAAACAAAACAAAACAAAAACAAAAAAATCTTAAATAAAAAAAATTATATTACATTTCCTATCCTTTGGAAGGCAACTGGCAACAGGAGAATTATTCTGAAGCAGCCTAAAGAATTGTGATTTTTCTTTACAAGAAGTGAAATACAAAACTGTGAAGTAAAAATGAAATCAAAAAACAAAAGAAGAAAGGAAACAAAGAGTTTGGCTTTTGTCATACTTGTGAATGATTGTTGAGGACTGGGATCATCTCTGTCTGTACAACTCCCAGCTCTCTTGTCCTTCCAAATTTATCAGCCTCTCTTGCTATTTGGATGTCACATGGACTGTAATATTGATAAATGTATTTTACGACAAGACGAGGAAGTAACGCTACTACGATGATCGATAACAAACATAGCCAAAAAGATGCCGTGCCCGCCACGTTATATATCGCCCTGCCATAGTTTCATAAGTTGGTCATTTAAAAGCTCATAATCAATGGAGACTCAGAAAATGCTACGAAATAGAATTATATCACATACCAGTAACCTGGAAGCGATGGTATTGAATCGAGAACAACGACACAAATGAACGTTGCAAGAGTGGATCCCCAGATCACAGCATGGGTGAGGGAATACCATCGAACCACATCCATTGCCAAGTGCAAGTTGACTACGATGACCGTGGCGAGTAGCCAGAGATCTCCAAGGCCCGAAACGTCGACGGTGGTAGCCCAGAATGAAAAGAGGGGGATGAAGAAAATAGCAATGCTTTGCCACACAGTGTCGATCATTGTTAACCAAAACAACCCAGAGTTGTAGCTCTCCTGTCTATGGCCAGCCCCATAAAGTTGAGGATAACTAAGAAGGGTCCTTCTTCCCAAGTCCTTGTCAAGAACTCCAACAACAATTGTGGGCAAACAAGTATAGATTATAGAGTAGAGTACACTACTCCATTGGTTGATCGCCGTCGTCATCGAGTAACCGGTAAAGAGCACATACCTAGAAGGAAAACATGATAATATCAGAAGTTTGTGATGATTTATAATAAGTTGCTAAAGTATTAAGAAACTTGTTTTTTTTATCCGCGAGTGTTCGGGTCAGCTTGCGCGCATCTCGACTATTCTCACGGGATAACCACCTGACCCTACTACATTTGGTTGTCAAAACAACTCGTAGGATATTAAATCCTAGGTAGTGGCCATCATGGAGAAACTTGTATGTTCTTATTTCATTATTTTCAAGATTTGTATGATCGAGACAGGCATTACTCACCAAAATAAAACAAGCACAAATACTGCATTTCTGTAAAAGTTGTACAAGATCATGTAGCCCATTCGCTGGTAATTCCAATGTCCATGGACCAATAGAAGAGGAACCAAGAATCTAAATTGCCCCATGGCAAAATCCGATGCCATGACAGCTTGTCGACCCTCGAGACCACTGATACCAACACCCACGTCTGCCTTTTGGATCATTGACACATCATTCGCGCCTACAAAATAATTTAACAAGCACAAATTCTATGACCAAACATCCATAGCAAAGAAGAGTTTGATATCGAGATAGGTTTTAAAAAGAGGGAGAGAAAAGAGAAACTAGAAAGCAAAGACATTGAGAATTACCATCACCAATGGCAAGTGTCATGTCAGAAGTCCTTCTCTTGACAAGAGCAACAATTCCAGCTTTCTGCAATGGGGCAACTCGACAGCATAACACCACCGAACAGTTACCAGATAGTTGGAAAAGCTGAAACACAAGTAAGTTAGGTAAAACGTTAGACATTCAAGAGTACATACGAGATAGAATTTACAGGTTTATAAGCATTTACCTGTTCTTCGAGTTTAGTGTCGAGAATATGAACTAGGCTGCTACCATCAATGATCAACGCAATCGAAGTCGTTACAACTTCGGTGCTTCCTTCGCTATCCAGTGTAACCCCTGAGGCAGTAGCAAGCTTCTTCGACATGATTATTGCATCTTCTAAACTCCTTTTGCATAATTCGGCTGAGTTGCTGTTAATTATAATTTGGGTCATCTTGTTTGTCAAGAGCTTTGAAGAGTAACCTATTGATATGGCAGTTTCTTGCTTGTCCCCAGTCAAAACCCATACTTTAATTCCTGCCATTCTTAAAGCTTCTATAGCTTCTGGCACGCCTTTTTGTAGCTTATCTTCAATGCCTGAGGCACCCAATATGGACAATTTTTTTTCTATGCTACTGGCAACCTTGCGAAGCTTAGCGGCCCTGCCAATCAAAGCGGTGCTTGCTTCCTCAAACATCAAGTGCCATGTATCAAAGTCGGAAGAACTGAGTTCTTTCATTCCAATAACCAGTGTTCTGAGACCCTTTGATGAGTATGAATGAAGATGAGCCTTAGTCATTTGAATGATATCCACGTTCAGAGTTTCACCCATCACCTTGAACATAGAGCTATCGGCACCTTTTACAAATACTTTAAAGGTCATATCAGGACACCCCAATATGACCGACATCCGCTTCCTGTCGCTATCAAACTCGTGCATTCCCAGAACATTATACCTGCAAACCAATATTAAATAGATTTAGAAAGCAGTATAAAAAGAGTGGAGGAAGGAAAATTGTAAGCTCTTTGTTCCTCAGAATTAATCATGGGGCAAATAAGTTATGGGATAAAATCAAGCAGCTCCAATGTTAAAGCATAGAATGCAAAAAAATTATTTCAATTAACCAAAGCCAAAGCATGATTTACCTTTGTCTTTCACCATGTATGTCAATAACTATATGGCCAGAAGTTCGTTCGATTAGCATAAAACCGTATGCCGCAGCAGCATAAACCAATGCTTGTTCATCTGGAGACTCCCCTTGGTAGTCGATTAATTGCACAGAAGGATCAGAAGTTCCCGTAATGAGAGGAACGATGGTATTGCAAGCGGCTAATGCGAGGAAGAAATCATGAATATATCTTCCATCCTTGGTGTGCTTTCCACTTTTTAATAATTGTAGAAGCACAGGATCAGTTTTGACAGCCAATTTCGGTCTCAAAACCATTCCGTTCACTGTTTCAAAACATAGCAAAAGATAAACTGAACCGACTTAATCGCCAAAGACTTGGTTAGGAAACCTTTTTTTAACAAAAGAAAGAAAAATGAAAATACAACAGAACTCTGCTTACCTCGAACAGAGTATCCAATCTGCTCGTCAGGGGCATTGGTACTTTCACCTCCATAGTCGACCCCCCAGATGCTTGCGCATCGAAATTCCATCTTATTCTCGGTAAGGGTACCCGTTTTGTCTGAAAACACATACTTAATTTGTCCTAAATCCTCATTTATGTTCAAAGCCCGGCATTGAAATCTTGAATTTGATGCTTCATCATACATTTGGGTGTCTCTGATCATGAAATAAGCTTGGCCGACGCGAACAAGCTCCATCGAAATGTAAAGTGAAATGGGGATCATGATCTGAAACACAATGACTGACATGAGGAATACAAAAAACGCCTCCAATCCCCATCCATAGTAATTATAGGTTTCAGGTGGGTCTTTTGAGAAATCCTTATTTCTGAAATAAGGTAAAATGTCCAAATCTTCCTTATTTCTGATGAACCAAACAGCAGCCAAAACACAAACAACAGTACACAAAGCAATGAGAAAGAAAGAAAGCATAACAATCTCCACATTCATTCGAGTCTCGAGTCGGCTTCTTTTCGATGGAGCTCCAGAACTGTTAAGCATGACTTTGGTCTCACGGCCAGCATATACAGCAACACCAACAGCCCAGCTCGTATTCTTGAGCTCACAACCACGAAGAACTATGTTTGGAGGTCCAAGAGAAAGACGTTTCCCATCAATCTCCATATTAGCATAAAATCCATAGATATTCCTATTGGGTTTCTCACACTTAATCAACCCAACAATCTTCTCCTTGTCAGGCATTTTAGACATCGTCTCTTGTTTCGCATACCTGGTTTTCAAATTCGATTCCCCATCCAAATTCAGAGTCTGCACATACGCAACCCCTGTGGAATCACTGGTAGAGAGAAGCACTATATCACAAGGAATGGGGCCATTTGCACCAATCCTAATTATCTCACCAACTCTAATATCCTTCCATTTCTTCTCTTGAAACTGACCATCAACCAAAACTGAAGCTAATCTATTATTCTCAATTTTATCAGAACGATGCCTTCTCCAATCCTCATATGCATCTTTAACTGCAGTAACTAGCAGCACAAAGGCTAAAGGCAAAATGGAGACTGTCCGACCAAAAACGGCAAGCTGGGGAAGTTGATTAAGAACCGCAATAACAAGGAAATATACATAAGCAATTCTATGAAACTGTTCAAACAGATTCCTCGGTAGAAAAGTTAGAATCGAATACTTGGCGGTGCGAATCGAATTTCTAGCGAATTCAAACTTCTCGTTCGTCTTTTCAGCATCATCGATGTAAATCAACCTCGCATCTTCATCACTGATCTCCTTCTGGGATATGCTCAATACTTCAGAATCAGCTCCTCGAGAGCCATGACGAACAGGCCTCGATCCAAAATCACTGGAACCCACTTCACGAATTGAAGATTTCGATTGTAACGACGATTGACTTCGCCGCGAGAAAGAGCGATGATCCAGTTCGGTACTCGCCGAGTTCTCATAAGGGCTTCGAGAATCCATGGCGAAGAACAATCCAGGTCGGTTCGGCTCCGGTTTCTGTAGATCGTGAGAGATAGTTTTGGGTGTTCTTGGAGATATAATCAATAGCGGCCGCTCTGACGCCATGACTTAGCGATCAGAGGACTCTGAATTAACAGCAGAAACTCAATCATCAACACATTCATGAAACCCCAAATTGCAAAAACCCCAATCAAACGCCAAACGAGCTACGAAAACACTAAACCCAGATAGAAAACGAGAATCCCAAATTCAAAACTCAGGTAGAAACGAAATCCCCAGATTGCAAAAACCCCAATCCAACTCGAGAAACGAACCACAATAACACAAAACCCAGATACAGAACGAGAATCCCAAATTCAAAAGCCCGTCAGAAACTCAATCATCAACACATTCACGAAATCCCCAGATTGCAAAAACCCCAATAACACAAAACCCAGATACAAAACGAGAAACCCAAGTTCAAAACCCCGTTAGAATCTCAATCATCAACACATTCACGAAATCCCCAAATCGAAATCAGCAAGGTCAGTCCAATGAAAACTCAAATGCAGCAATGGAGATCAGAAGTAGAGGAAGAGCTCGGATTAACAGAAAACTTGCTCTCTCGATTAGCAGAGCAACACAGAGGAAACAACAGAGTCAGAATAAAGAAGAAGAAGAAAGAGGCCAAGTCTCTGCGGCCAGATGGGAGAATTTGTGAAGCGAAAATGGTAGTTGGCGAAGCGTGTAAGAGGGGAAGAAGAAGAAGAAGAGGAGAAGGGAGTAGAATAGAGAAAGGTCAAAGCCATCGTAGAGTATTAGAGAGAGAAGAAACAGAAGTGAAGAAAGAGAGAGAAAATCTAGAGAGAGAAAGAGAGTGAGAAGACGATCATTGCAAGAAACGGGGAAGAAGTCGTAATGGGTGGCGACAGCAAGACGGATCCACCGAATCAAAATTTCGAAATCAAAATTCAAAACAAAACAAAACAAAAAAAAAATGGGTTTTAAAAAAAAATTACAAAAAAATGAATAATTTTTATAGTTTATGAGCGATAGAGTTGTATCACAACTCTCTTCCATGAAGAATTGTGTTATGCCCGATCTTTATAGAGCAAAAGAATTGTCTAATTTAGTGATCCGTAGGTTGCAGCACATCTGATCGTTAATTTCTCGTATCGATGCTGACATTTATAGGACCAATCGACGCCTCACCTGCACAAATACCTACGTAATATAATGTCGGTCGCACATTCAACATGGCGTTCAAACTCATGTGCCTTCCAGAACCAGAAGTCTTTGAGCTTGCTATGTACGATTAGCCAGCCTTTCGACGACAAAAGGATTAGACGTCCTCCATGCTACAGTTTCCTGCGGCCCGAACGACCGAACCCAATACCGCATTAAGTTAGGAAGTTGGGCGATAATAGATCATACGCATCTCATAGTGCAATGCCTTCCATACGCGTAACACTAAGTAATCCAAGTCAATCCACATTACAGACTAAAAGACTATTTTTATAGTCTATCAATAATAGATTTGTATCACTCGTAAAATTGTGTTGTATAAATACTTTTAAAATTTACTATATTTGTTATTATTTTGTGTTAGATTGTTATACATGATATTGGCCATTTTTCTTTCTTTTGCATTTCGGAATATTCTTTTTTTCACGAGAAAAAAATCATTGTAAAAAAAAGAGTCAGAATTTTATTGGATCAGATTAATTTATAGTTTTGGGTTTAGGGTTTAGGTTTAGGTTTAGGGTCCATAACATCGTTTTAGATTATAATATTTTACGGTTTTTAAATAAAAATACATTTGAACATTTTTCCGTCAATTAAAAATTGACATTCTATTCTTATCTAAAACAATATTTTTTTTTGTTATGTAGGTTATCCTTCAAGATGATTCTAGAAGGACTGCTAGAGAAAATGATATGAATAAATATTGGTGTCCTAACTTGACCGGATTTAAATTCTTTAATTTATGGATTTATATGTTTGTTTTTTAGGTTGAATTCATTTTTTATTTTTTATTTTTAGGGTTATTTTATTTCAATATTTGAAAATTTTAAATATATAAATATTTAAGTATTATATTTTGGTACTAAACTTTCAAACAAAAAAAAGAAAGTATAATGAACATAGGTTAAAAAATAGGTGATCTACTTTTGTTGAAGATATAATTTAGTCCAAGATCTTCAATTTATAACCATTTAATTATTTTATTAATATAATATAGATATAAGTATTCTAACTTCCGTCCCTTCGTGGAAAAATAAATGTCAATTAACATTAATCTATGACCAGGTTGTTGTAACGATTTAGTTATTGTACTTTCAAATTGACAACAATTTAGTCTAAAATTTAGTAGACAATAATTTAACTACGGTAGTTTAAAATTCGTAATAACTTAATATGTTAGTCTCTATTAAAAAATTTCATCGAAATTTTATGTCAATTTTTATTATGTAACGATTTAGTTTTTGAAGTTTATAAATACATATAGTCCTTCATTAGTTTATCAATATGCATATATATATATAAAGAAACTTCATCATATCACAACAACAATTTTTACGGGGACTAAATTATTGTAAACTTAAAATAACACGAACTAAATTTTTATAAATTTGAAAGTACGAATACTAAATCGTTATAAACTGCAATTTAATGACGAAATTGCTCTTTCAATTAAAATAGAAAAAGTATAATTATTTTTTATATTAAAACAATAAACATTTTGGATTTTGCAATTATTTTGATGTTACTTAAGTTGAATTTAGTGTATCATACGGGATTTGCATTTTCTATTGTTTCCCACGAATTGGATAAAAAATAATTCTTCAATAAAGTATTCAATTTCATGGATGAATCGAAAAAAATATATTTTTTGGTTCTAACTCATATTTTTACGAAGATAATAAATATATTTATCGAAGGATAAAAAAACAAATGAGTTCATTGAATGATTTGGAAGATACAAAACAATAAATAGTGGTATTTGTTAGCTCAAAAAAAAAATATTCACCTATCAAATATTCATCTTAACTAACTTAGGTAACTCAAATATATGCTCACTTTAGCACTTTAATGCGTATACTCAAAGTTAAAATATTAATGTCTATAAAAAAAACAACAATAATAACTTTAAAAAAAACAAATATTTAGAGACCGCAATTAACATCTTGAAAGCGGTCGACTTACAAGAGTTTAGAGACTAAAATGTAATTTAAATAGTAGTGTATCAGTGATAGTCATATATCAGCGATAATAATCTATGAGTGATAGTCATATATAGTAGTCTATGAGCGATAGTCATTTGTTTTTTTGCCAGATTTGTAGAATGTTTTAAATTTTGCTATATTTGCCATTATTGTGAGTCTGATTGTTATTTATGTAACCGACCTTTTCTTTTACTATTTTTTTTAGTTCAAATCTTTTAGGCTCCGTTTGGGATTGAGTTTGAAAGTGATTAAAGTGATTTTTAAATAATTTTAACCGTTTTTTGTTTGGTAAATCTGATTTTATATTAATTTAAATCAAATAACTTTTTTAATTCCTTGTTTTCTAAAATCTGACAGAGAGTAGCTTTTGAAATTGGATTCCGAAACAATCTGGTGCCTCTTCCAACTAACTTTCATAATTCCTATTTTATCCCTCCATAACTTTCATTTTCTCCCACGATCCATTTGTTCAAAACAAATTCATCCATTTTTTTTCCTACTTTTAACTCTATTTTTTTTAAAACTTTTTTTCCAAAGACAACTCTATCTTCTTGTTCTATAATTTTTTTTTTTTTGACATGTTCTATAATTTTATTAAAGTAATATATCAAGTAATTTAAAATGGTGGATAAAATGAAAAATAAATTAACATTAACATTAATTTATTTTTCTTATATATTTTTTAATTAAATTTGAAATAATAAAAAATTATTTCTCACACCATTTTATCAAAATAAATTTAATTAAAAAATTATATTTTGTAATTTTAATTATTATATTAAATTTTGTTTTTAATTCTTTGAAATTATATGTCTATTTTGGTCATTATAGTTAAATCTCTCAAATTCGGTATTAGTTTACCAAACATTACCACCTATTTTTTTAGGTTTAAAATTAAAATTTATCAAACACTTATTTACTTCTTAGTACAACTGATTTTTTTTAAAAGCACAGCAATTCCAAACCTAAACTAAAAGAAAAAAGAATGATTATTGTTTTTTAAGATTTGACAAAATCATAGGAACGAAGTTAAGAAATTTAAAACCATAAAGACGAAACTGAAATTAAACCCAACCTATGAAAACTAAATTTAAATTACATAAAACTAATTAAAAATAAATAAAATAAAATAATGTCAATTGGCTAATTAATGGAGGAAGAAGTTGCAAATCCAATCAATGCGCATCCCTTCAACAGCTACAATGTAACTGCTCCACTTTTGTTTTTTCTTCATCGTTTTTTTCCACCTTTTGTCTTTCTCTTTTGTATTTTTTTTTTTCCAATAACCATGTATTTCAATTATTATAAAAGAAAATTCTACCTATCAATTTAAAATAAAATAATAAAAAATATAACATTTTTTTAAAAAATTGTAAATAATAATAACTTTTTCTTTTTTTCTTTTATGTTTTTACTGTTTTTTAGAATTTTGTAAATGTCACTAACTAACAGTAGTCTATCAGTCATAGTCATTTTATCAATAAATATTAATAATAGCAATTTATCAATGATAGTCACTCGTTTTTTTTGTTGTTGCCATATTTGCAATTTTTTTATTTATATTTTGTTATTATTTTGAGACTGATAGCTATTTATGTTACCAACTCTATTATAAATATGATTTTTTTTTCTTTCTTTTTGACAACATGTGGAGCCAGAGAACCTAACATTTAACTTCAAAGTTCATAGTATATGTTTTATACGAGTTAAATCATGTTCATTTTGACTACAAATATGAAGCCTACAAACATAAATTATTGTAAATTTTGAAGCGTGGCAATTATATACCTTAACTTTTAATTTTGATTACTAATACAGTTACTTATTATAATTTAAATAAAAAGTCGTGGGATGTAACTGATTTTTTATTTATTTTTTATTTAGTTTAAATATATTTAATTGAATGTTTATATATTAAAATTGGAACTTAACCTAATTCGTTGGATACCATTGTATTAATTGATTAAAGGTTATTTGATGTTTTTTTTCTTTTCTTTAACGTTTATCAATTTTTTTCCCCAATGGACTGAGCACCTATTTAATTGGAATGTCATTATTCTCTTCTTTAAAAAAAAAAAAAAAAAAAAAAAAACATTTGCCAATAAATGTTAAAGTAAAGTGGACCATAGTTACCATGTATATCAACTAATGCATACATTTATCTCAACCCTTAACTCTAAGATTGTGTAGGCTTGTTTATAAATAATTAATATTCCATTATTAACATTAAATTCAAGCTTTACAATGTTTAATACATGTTCACCCGCCAAAGCGAGCATAACTCAGCTGACGTATGTATAACTTGAGATGACTAAGAGGTCTGTGGTTCGAATCCAAATATATGTCCACCCTACAGAAAAAGAAAAAAAATGGACGATAAATCAGACAGGACAGACTTGTTCGTCTAAGGAAGAGCTTCTTCCATCCAAATTTCTGAAGTGCGTGTTCTTCGAGCATAGTCAGTAGGGTTGTATTTCGTTTTCATGACGATCTAGACCCATCAGTAGTTTTCATAAGATTTGTGAATCAAAGACCCATCAATAGTTTTCATAAGATTTGTGAATCAATTTCTATCCACAAAGGAGTGAGACTCACGACAATAGCGAGATTCACACCCTCTGTCAATGCGAGGGTTTTAGCAAGATCAACTGATATCTTTCGCACCTGAAACTTTTCTGCCGAAAGCATAATGTTGCTCGCCGAGTCACGAATAATTACTCTCGTCCCCATTGCATCTTCCATAAGAGCCGCATTTGTGTTTAATTTAAAGGAATGCACTGAAAGAGGATGTCAAAACTCTCTACCTAAAACCATCATGGAAGTTGCAACGGCACCGACCTCTCTTTCGTGGTAGGGATGAATATTTGGTATGATTGTAACTTACCGTACTGATATTCATGTTATGTAGTTTATATTAACACGTTTTCGTATTAATTTATAAAAGAGGGATAATTGAAAAACGTTTTGAAACATATGATAGACTAGTTAATTAAAGGGAAAAAAAAATCAAAACATTAGATTTTATTTTTTATTTTTTTTAGATTACAAAACATCAGAGACTAAAACAACAAGTTCAAAGTTAATGAAATAATACAATAAATGAACTGAAATTTCATATGAAGTAATTAAGGCCAAAGCGAGCATAGCTCAGCTGGCATATGTATGACTTGATGATCAAGAGGTCTGTGGTTCAAATCCCCACCCCAATATACTCAAAAAAAAAATAAAAAAAATATGAAGTAATTAAGAAATAATGTGTTAAATTATTCTCTCACTTCAACTATTTGACTTTCTTGCACGTAATATTTTCTAATCAGAATAAAACAGTAGTTTAATTTATATAAAAATTTGACATATTCAATCATTAAAGAAATTTGAACTTCAAATTAGTATTTAAAATATCTGGATGTTTGTTCGATACAAAAAGAGATTTCTTCTAAATAAAAAAGAAAAGATAAAACAAATCGTATGATTATTTTCTAATTTGACCAAAGATTTTAAAACTGAAAAATTATTCGTAATTATTATTATTATTATTTTTATGATGTATTGATGAAAAGTTTAATTCCTAAGCAGATTACTTTTGGAAATTATTTAAAAAAACCAAAAAAAAAAAAAAAAAAAAGTTTTAACTCCACAATTTTACCAACTCAAACATAGTTTTGTTTTATATATATCACCCTCAAAATGTCAATTCTATTCAATAAAAAAATAAAATAGATCATAATTCAATTGACATTGTAATCTTGATTAAGAGGTTACGAATACAATTTTAATATTAATTAAATATATATATATATATATTTTTTTTTAAAAAAAAAAAAAAAACTAAAAAGTTTCAATGGTCTCTATCCATCCTTGCTTGATGGGTAGGTGTAATCAGTTAGATAATTATATCAATTAAAATCTTAAAATTTTAAGAGTGAATTGATTTAAACACTTAAATTAGTGATTCATAAGTATTTTAACTGGATTTCAAGTAAATAAACAACACATCATACTCTAAAAAAAATAATAAATAAAGATAACATCACGTAACAATATAATAATAACAAATATGATCTTTTCGATATTATTAAATTTTAGGGATTAAATTGAAATTGAGTTAGAAATCTAAGAAGATAAAAAACAAATTAGGACGCAAACTTTTAAAATCAAACCGACCCATAACTCATAAGTACCAACTTTATAATTTAATCTATTAAAAAAATATATATAATTTTTTATAAAACATTTATTAAAAAATATGTAATTTTTTTATAAAAAATGTTTTATTTTTATTTTGATGTGAAGGCAAGTTAGGCAACTTCTTGTGTTGACCGTTTGGGAACAATGTACGTGAATTACACAGCACGTAGGACTATTCAAAGTCCCTTTCTAAATTATGTCAGAAAGTCTGACAAATTTGCCACGTGGCAGCAATTAAATGAATTTTAAATGAGAGAATTTCGAAAGAATTTTTAGTGCATCCGAAAAAACTCCATAACCCACTGCCTTTCAAAAAATGACACTAAGCGAAATGGTTTAAAAAAACAATATATTTAATAGTGTGGGTCCAGATAAACAACTATTTCGCCACATGTCATTTTTTGAAAGGCAGTGGTATGAAATTTTTTCATACCACGGATGTACTAGAAATTCTCCCGAGAATTTCAAGTATTGAATTTTTTCATACCACTGCTTTGGATGACACCTGTCGAAATGGTATTATGCAACGTGTCATCCATTTAAAGGCAGTGATCGATGTACTAGAAATGTCATCCATTTAAAGGCAGTGGCGGATGTACTAGAAATTCTCCCATTCAAAGTCCATTTCCGGGAGAATTTCTAGTACATCCGTGGTATGAAGTTTTTTCATACCACTGCCTTTAAAAAAAATGACACGTGATAAAATGGTGGTTTAACTGGATCCACACTATTAAATATATTACTTTTTAAACAATTTTGGCACGTGTCATCCAAGGCAGTGCCCGTCCCTTTCTAAACTATGTTAGAAAGTCTGACAAATTTGCCACGTGGCATATCATTCATCAAAATTCCCAATTTTTTTAATCTATAAAGTGTATAAAGACTAGTTTTTTTTCTTTTTAAAAAAACGTGATTCATTAAAAACTAACATCCAAACCACAACCGACTTCAAAAAAAGCAGAGGCAACTCAGTTCGGAAACTTGGAACACCAAAAGTAAATATCTTATTCTTCTACATTTGAAAAAGAACAAGACATAACAAAATAAAACTCTAGCGCAACACGCGCAATACAGTGAGCGATCAAATTACAAAATCTACAAAAATAAAAAAATACACTACCAATCTTAGAAGTTTCGACCAAAATACCCTTAAAGATATTCTTGGTCTCCATTAGGTCAATTCCCGAACGCTTCAAAGCTCCAACCACCATAATTTAGAAAAGATTGGGTTAAGTAATATCATATTCTCATTGAATTTTTTCAAAATAATAATACATTTTTTTTTAAAGTTCCTTGGAATATAAGTGTTGTAATGGGAGTCATCTTTTGAACATAATCTCATTAAATATAAAAGTAGGGACTGTATATTTAAACTAATAAATTAATAATTCGATATCATTCCCCAAAATCTGTTATATAAATAAATCATTAGTGTAAACAAACGTATAATAGACATACTTTAAATTTATTTAGAAAAATAAATTAATTTTACCTGTAAATTTGTTTATAACTAAAACTTTTAATTTTATCAAATTATTCCTCAAACTTAATTGTCGTAATCTTCACCTTTAAACTTAACCTTTAAACTTAAAAAGTATTACAATTTTCCTATCTCATGAGTTTTCATTCAAAAAAAAAAAAAATTGTTAAAAGAATATACTCCTCTGAGTTTAATGAATTAAAAAAACATATTAACAAAATTCTTTGTTAAAACTTTGTGTTTTGACAAAGTTATGTCGGGTTAATTTAGACATTAATCAAATTAAAATTTGTGGAGAACTTGAAATTCGTAAGTTATGAGATTGTTGCACTGTTTTGTTGTTAAAATTAGCGGACAAATAGTGAAAATTGTGCTGAAGGTAGCAACAACGGTCTAAGTTTAAAGTTCAATTTGATGAAATTGAAAATTGAAGGTAAAAATTGATACAAACTTACAAATAGTACTTTAATCTCAAATTGTTTAAAAAAAAAAAAACAGCAGACTAAATTTTCTTGTTTTGTATCTATTTTTACTAGCGGCCTCTAAATTAAAAAAAAAAAAAAAAAAAAAAAAAAAAAAAAAAAAAAAAAATAATGAAAAAATAAACAATTTTTTTTTTTAAATAGTTATCAAACCAGACTTTAAGAGTATAAATTAATTTTTTCCCAATTTATAAAACAAAATGAACTTTTAATTATGATGTTAAAAAAAGTTATTAATGTCAGTAAGGACATGGTTCAATTGACATGATGTATCCACTAATAACTAAGAAGTCGTAAGTTTAATATTTCACTATTTAAAATAAAAAAAAAAAATTGAAATCTTATGTGAAAAAAGAAAAAAAAGACGTTTTTGTTTTGTTTGGACAACAACCTTCAATATCGTCGTACACAATGGGAAAATGCAAACCCAATCCTTTTTGACCATAAATCATTTTCAATCATATATTAAAAAAAATAAAAATCATACTACAAAAATCAACAAAATCAATAAATAAGTTTAGGCAAAACATAAAGACCGCTCTCTAATTTTTAATGACTCTTTTTTATTTGTTTTCTTCCTATCTTAAAGAAATTTTAATTATTATTATTTTTTTTTTTTTTTCAAAGTTATTTAATTAATGCGAGGATTAAACTCATGACATGTTAGTCAATGACACAACCTTATGCCAAATAATTTTTTGAAGTATTTTTTTTTTTTTTGAAAAACGTTAAAACATGTGAATGAAAATAATCAAAAAAATGGTCGTAGTTGAATGTTAATGGATAACTCGAATCACACGATCGAATCTACCCTACATATAAAATTATAATAAACAAATGAATAACATGCAAATTTGAACATAGCACAACAAGTTGAAATATATACTCTCAACTATGCAGTCAGATGTTAGCAAAACAAAAAAGAAAACTATGTCTATGTTATTGGACATTGATTTTGAAGACCTAAAAAATTCCTTAACCATTGATTTTCTAGTGTTGAGTAAAACTAATTTAAATTATTTTTTTTATAAAAATGCTTTTCCAATTAGGTTGATTTGCAAAATCTAATTAATAGGAGCTTTTCAAATTAGTTTCCCTATAAACTTGGTGGCTTTGCTAACTAACTATTTATCCTGTTATACCCACCGAATTAATTATCTTAGAAAAATAATATACAATGGCTAAAACTAATTTTTCAAAATAACATAGAATAAAATAAATGTTAATTATTTTATTAAAATAGATATTTCCTTAATAAGATTCTTATTTTAATTCTATTATTTTTTTTTATAGTAATTAAAGATTAAATAAAATCAAACCAAATAAGAAAAAATAATTCTTTTGAAGACTTTCAAATGTGTATTTTATCTTTTTTATTATTACATAGAATAATTACAAAATTAGACATGTTTTAGTTTTTAAATCATATCCATAAAAGAAAAATCAATTTAAAATTTAAATTGTCTAGATTTTTTTTTTTTTTTTTACAAGTAGAAAAAGAGATTTAAAACTACCATCTTTTACTCATAATTCATATCTTATACCTGTTCAACTATACTCGTGTTTATAAATTATTTAGACATAAAAAGATAAAATGGAAATATTTTATATCTTATAAATAAAATTACCAAAAGTCTCCCTATTTGAATTAATTTCAATTTTTTTTTTAATGTACTTTTAGTTTCACTTTTATAATGAGCGCATTTTTTTTTTAAGAAAAGTGTAACAGATAGCAATTTAGAATAAGATAATTAAAAATATAGCATATTGTAAAAAAATTTGCGGATATGACAATTTCTATCGCTGATATCTTATGGCTGATAGAAGTCTATTGCTGATCACCTCAGCTTTTTATAGATTTTTGTCCGTAATAATAGTCTATCAATGATAATAGTTAATTTTTTTTTTTTTTGTAGATATGGCAATTTCTATCGCTGATATCTTATGATTGATAGAAGTCTATCGCTGATCACCTCAGCTTTTTATAGATTTTTGTCAGTGATAATAGTCTATCACTGGTAGAAGTCTATTAGTGACATGATAAAGTTATCAGATAGAAACACATTTTTTTTTGCCATATTTGTAAAACATTTTAAAGTTTGCTAAATTTGTAATTAGTTTGAGTTTGTATCATCGGTCCTTTTTTATTAAGAGATAATGAACACATTAAATTAAATAAATAATAAGAAAAATTGTGGCCATTCAGATGGGAAGAATCTACAAATCTAAAAAAAACATATGATATTTACTTATTTATCCAAAGAAGATCGTTATTTTAGGTGGGACGTTGACTTTGACTTTGTGGATGGCTAATCCTTTTAGATCTAAAAATAATTTATTACAAAACAAAAAAATGGTAGGTTCCTGAGACGGGAGTAATCGCCAAAGCGAGCATGGCTCAGCTGACATATGTATGTGTTGACGACCAAGAGGTCTATGGTTCAAATCCCCCCACCCCAATGTACTCAAAAAAAAAATGATGAGACGGGAGTAATCTGTATCAATCTAAGCATAGCTCAATAATTGAGGTAGTTGTTACAATTCCTTATCATTTGAATGATAGCATAATGAAATATGTTGGAGCTATATTTGAAATTGGTGATTTGTGCTATTTTGTCGAGAGATCCACAATGGGGATCTTCAATCTGATGTGAGGGGCGACGACCATTATGGAGAGTTCAATGACGCGAGAGGACCGAGATTTCGATGATACGTGAGAGGCGGTTCAACAAATAGTTTCGATGTTCAACAATAACTTTTTTTTCTTTCGGGTTGGACATTTGAGATCTTCCAGGATAATTGAGATATATTGAGGCTATATTTAGCTCTTTAGAGAGATTCAAAGGAAGAGATGTATTCTTCATTTTTTGACCAAACCAAATTTTCGGATTGATCAATTCTACAACCCGATCAACCCTATTCATGAGAGCAACCCAACTCGTGTTGGAAATAATTTGAGTGAATAGAAATTTCTGAAATAATAAATACAACTTAATTCAATAAAACTACAACAAAATAAGGGATACAAATAGCCGGTGTAATTTGTGGATTGAGACACGTTCATAAACGCACTCCACTCTGAAGATACAACAATCATTCAAGAGATCTTGTGTGTAGCTAAGCTCTCTTCTGAATTCCCGAACGTTTGTATGCTCAAAATAATAAAAACTCAAAACACAAAGAATTGTGGTAAAGTAAAGAAGTGATCACTTAAGAAGAACTGTACATATCTTCTCAATGAAGGAAGAGGGTTGAACCCAAACCAACTCTTGCGGATGACTACACCTTGGATTAACTTATGTACTTATACACGAACCCCCAATCTGGATTATCTTAGGCAGAACACTCACCCACTGCACCAAGTGATTGTTTGATCAATTTGCATTTAAACTCTGCACAGGTGCAAAAGCAACTCCACCCTAGACTATCTAGGTGATATGTTCACCCGTTGCACCAAGTGTGATTTTTTGATAAATAGTTTTAAAACTCAGCACAAATGCATGATCGAACCCACATTCTGGGCTATCTAGTTGACGAACTCACTCACTTGTTTATAAAGTCAAACTTAGTCGAGCTCAAGTCAACTAATGTCACTACTTTGGTATTGATAATCTCCAATTTCATTTAGTTTTAAATTTTTGCCAAGTAAATTTAAGTTTGATATTTGTAACTATTAATAACTGCTCTAATTAATCCTAGATATTTTGTTTTCTTTAATCATAGATCTACTATAATAGTCAACTATATGTATTTAAGAGGGTGTTTCAGAATACTTATAAAATAAGTTTAAGTACTTTGATTATACAATTTTTTTTTTTTGCATAGACCATTTAAAGTTATCTGGACATGTTTTTTTTTTTTTTAATTTTACCTATCAATTACTTTCATAACATTTTTTAAATCTGAAATGTTTTACAATAAAAAAGAACGGACCTAAACATAGTTCAACTGGTTAAAATATACATTTTCGTCAAAAGTCAGAACTTCATCTCCAGAACACTTCACAATCAATCCCACCCCATTGTGAGGTGTGAGAAGTCACGAGCAACCAATCGCGACTTCGTCTTGATTCCAAGTCCTTACTAACATGGTCGTTTTCAAACCTCTTTTACCTCGAACAAAATTAGGGAGAATAATGTAATAAGAAAAGAAGTTCAATTACAAATTCCTCCTCTCCATTGGATAGTAGTGAAGAAATTTCGCTTATCAATGCGAAAGCAACTTGGAATGTTCCGCGTGGTAAAAACAAAAAAATAAAGTTGTATTTCATGTTTTTAAATGTGTTTATAGCATATTTAAAAATGAAATTTTAATTTAAATAATTGTTTAATTTTTTATTTTTTTAAAATATTAGATTGAATATAAATTATTATTAATTAATTTATGAACATATTTTAGGTTAATTTTTTTTTCTATAATTATTATTTTATAATATCATATAATTTATATTAGATTGTATTATACATACTTTAATTTTACAAAAATGAATTGAGTTTATAACCAGGGCGGATTTACCTTAGACTTAGAGGCTCGAGCTCCAACATACTTTAATTTGTATATAAAATGTGGCAAAAATTTTAAAATTATCTCTGGGCTTAGTGGTAAATGCATCTCTAGCCCCAACAAAATCTGAATTCTCTATCAAACGGACCCTAAGATTTCCAACCGGAAAATCTACAACACATAACACATGTAAATCAACCCTTAGTTCAATTTGAATAGTGTATGAAGGAAGGACAAATTTATCATATTGAAAAAATAAACGAAAATCACCCTTCTTCTTCCTCTCTTCTTCTCTCCTCCTCCGGCCAACCCTGTCGTCATCGCCCACCTCCCTTCAGCCAACTGTCGCAACTCGCCTCCCTCCACTTGCATGCTTGTACGATCGTAGAATTCTAATTTTCCTTTCACTTTTATATAATGAAAATCTCGTAATTTAATTTATTAAAACTTATAAGAAAATTTATGTGTTTTTTTTTTCAAGCTTTGTAAAAATTTCCTTTTTAGTATAATATGGGGTGTGGGATAAGAGATTCAAACAAAAGACATTTGAGTCCTCAACACATATTTTGTATCACTTGAGTTAGGCTCACTTTATCCTGTAAGAGAATTTGAATTTAATCTACCATTACACAGAAACATTCAATATTTAATTATTATTCCACTAAGACCATTTTTTATGGGCGTTGACCTTGACTTTATTGATGACCATTTTTTTCATAGACTTTATTGATGATTATTGCCTTATCAGTCTCATCATTGGGTCTAGCCGGTCAACCCAACCCAAAGAATCAAAAGTCCAGACTTGGCTTAGGCCCAAACCCTTTGGATCTAAATTATTGTTTGGGCTGGGCTCTGACCCGACTCTTAAAACATAGGTTCACATCCCAATTCATGAGCCTAACTCAATGAGCTAAAATTGGATCGGGCCTAAATCAACTCTAAATCTGCCCTTCGAACTGGATTTGGATTGACCCTTTAAATAAAAATATTATTTTTAAATATAAAATTAGCATGATTGAAGTTAGAGAATTAACATTTTTCCATCCTAAAAAATTTCAATGGGACATGAATATGATAGTGTGATTTAGATATTTCTCTTTTCCGAGTCAAGGTCCATTTTCATTCATCATTTTTCTGAAAATAAAAAATATAACAAAATAGTTATTAATATTCATCTTTCCTGGGTCATGCATGACATGTAGTGATTTTTTTTTTAATTAATATATATTTTTTTAAATTATTATTATTACAAATTATATATATATATTGTTATATTCGGGTCGGCTCAACGAACAGATCCTTGAACGGACTAGTTCATAAATCAATCCAATTAAAAAAATAGGTAACAACAAGAATGTCTCAAACTTGAGAAGCCAACATAAAAAATGTCCAACACACTTGATTTTTGGAATAATGTCTAAACTCTATATTTAGTAATTTAATCTAATATTTAGTAATTCAATCTACACAGTAGACAAAATTACCCTTACAATTTTCTACAATTTAGAGGGATGAAAAGTTAACATAGACGAGAAAAAAAAAATTATACACTTAACATACAGAAATGAATTCAACTTCTTGTATACCTGAGGAAATGATGTTGCTACAAATGTTTCTGCCACATTCAGATGTATACAAGGCGTTATACCCATCCCATCTTTTGGGTACTCGTCAAATATCGAATCTAGCTCAAAATTTAATGTTGGACAGTAAGCAAATACGCAAAAATCTCACAAATTTAGAGTTGGACGAAGTGAGTGATGACTTTCAAAGTTAAATAGAACGCTTGCAAATTAACAAAAATTTAAATCGAAGGGACTGTGGGTTAAAATCGATGTTCAACCAACTAAGATGAGAGATCGTCGGAGGAGGAGAAGACTTACCCACGGCCACGTCAAGCCCTCGCCGAAGATGCAACCGAAAGAAGTCGTCGCTGGACATGGGTGCGTTGTCGGAGATGAGATCAGAGAGGAAGGGACACGTGAGGTGGTCGCGATTGGAGAAGGAGTCCTGAGTTGAGAGAGGGAGGGACTGAATGAAGAAAAAACGTGAGGAAGAGAGTGGAGAAGAATAAGGTTTGTTTTGAGTATTTAATTTTTAAAACAAAATTTTATTTTCTTGTTTTTTTTCCTTTAGATTCTTTTCTGTTGAAATTTGAAAACAACAATATTATGATTAGGGGAGGGTTAGAGATTCATATTTTTAAAAAAAAATTATTATTTTTTTTTTCTATTCCAAATCTAGAACCAAATCAGGGTTTAATGGAGTGTATGCACAACAAACTATTTAAAACTAGATATTCCTCCTAATTTTCCAAAGTTCAATGCTTTAATGTAGAGGCTGATAGATTGAGGATAGAAAGTTCCAAATATTGTTAGACAATCCATTAATGTAGGAGTTGTTGGAGGTTAACGATGAAATGTTGATAGAGATCTTGACTAATCAGACCTAAATACTAGGGTGGATAGAGAAATAATTTTTTTTGTTATATTTAGGTATTGCACATCTGTTTAGGTTTTGCAAATCTGGAATACATTAGTCATAGTCAATGTCGTGGAGTATGTCCATGTATATACCAATAGAGGCCCCGTGTATTGTTAGACAATGCGTTATTGTAGGGGTTGTTGGAGGTTAACGATGAAATGCTCATAGAGATGTTAACTAATCAGACCTAAAGAGTAGGGTGGATAGAGGAATGATTTGTTTGCTATATTTAGGTTTTGCACATCTGGAATACATTAATCATAGTCAATGTCGTGGACTATGTCCATGTATATATCAATAGAGGCCCCGTGTGGATGCACCATTACGAAGGTATATATGCAGGTACACATCACCAGCCACACAGAACGGAAAATGGAAATCTCAGCTGCAATTAACGGTAACCAAACACCTCACCCAAAAATATTCTGGTCTTCAATCATTTTATTTTAAAATTCTTAATTGTAAATTAAGAAAAAATGTAATAACTAATAGGGTTATAACGGGGAACAAAAATTAACAACCCTCCCCTACCATCACTCTAGACATAGTATGGGATATTAGGTAATTAACGGTAACCAAACACCTCACCCAAAGGCTGGCCCAAGCTTGATTCAAGCTCGTCCATGGTCAACAGTTGATCGATTCAAGCTTGGGCCAGCCTTTGGGCTTCCGGCGATGATTAAGAAGCCTTAGATCTCATCTAACTATTAAAATAATTAATAACCAAATTACGAATTATATTATAATTGATATAGTATGGGATATTAGGTAATTAAAATCATTTTTTATTTTTTTAGATCAAAATCTCGAGTAAGGTGGAGAGATTTGAAACTTTAATCTAGGTGAAAAATATATATTTTAACCAATTAAAATTAAATTATACTTTGGATAAATTTTTTATTTTTTTCATTTAGAAAATGTGTAATGTTATTAACAAGATTTTTTTTTTTAAGGAATAATAAAGCATTTTAAATTGTTACACAAACAATAAACAATACATAATACATGACTCCTACCATAGAGATAGGCTATGCAATATGCTGTGTTGTAGCACAGATGATTGTTTGAAAATAAGACTTTGAGTTTGTTCGATAAAATTAAAACAGGAAAAACAAGACTAGCCCCACAAAGACTTTGAGTTTATACTGTGTTTGAAGATGGTGAGTTTTTTTTGCGGCGTTAGGTCGCCTCGGCCCTTTCGGAGGGCCTTGATGTATGTAGGGCAGTGACAAAAATATTGATATCCATATCCATATCGATAGTTCATTTTTACGGATATATTCATGAATATATCGGTGAAATATCGATATCCACGAAAATTTTTGTAAATCATTTTAAAAAAAAATGATTTAAATTAATAATTAAGTTCATTTTACTTCCAAGTTCCAAATTAAGTTATACATCTTGTTATTAGTATCTATATCTATATTGAGATTAATAAATGATATTTTTTTATGTTTTACGGGTATTTATAAAAGATATTGAAGATATCTATTTATCCTTAATATCTATATCCAACCTTTCGATTTACGGATATATCGACATATCCACGGATATTTTCATCCTTGATGTAGGGTGTGGTTGATTAATGAAGATTTCTTTTTTAAAAAAAAATACAAAAAAAACAAATAATTATTTGCACGTTTTGGAAAAGAAACCAAAAAAGGAAGAAAGCTACAAGATTCAACATATCCAAAAGAAAAAGAGAATAAGAATAATATGAGTTTGGATTCATTTTTTTTACACTTTTGAGTCTTTCCATTGAAAATCCCCAAGAAAAGAGAATTTTTTTCAATGTAATTGACAAAGTTAGGTTACTCATTCCATACAAAATTTACCTAAAAATAACAATAACAATAATAAACCTTTAAACTTTTACATAAAGTTGTTTTCCATCATTCTTTTCAAAATGATCTTTGGAGAATAGACTTGTACTTACCTTCTAATTGCTATGTGCTGCTAAATTTTAGCACAATACGAGCTTTTATCTATCTTGAAAAACCTGCACCTAAAAAGATAACCTGTGAAGGAAAACAGAGGGAGTGACAAAGGAGCGACGTTAATCAATAATTTCTCCTTCTTCCTCTTCGAGTACCTGTATTCCATCTCCTCCTTTCAACTTCTCGTCGTTGTCATTGTCGTTGTTGCCATCGTCATTTTCATTATTGCAGTCAATGTCACGACTACCATTGTTTTCAACAATTGAATTGTTGGTCTCTTGGAGATTGAAACTCCCAGTAGACAGAGACTTCTTCTCATCAACCACATTGATCTCACCTCCTTTCTCTTTGATCATGACTGAAGGAAATTTCAAGGGTTTATTGGGCAACTCTTTGAAGAAAGAATTCATCACCATGAATCTCAAAGTTTGTAACAACTGGCTTTTCTCTCTCTTTACATCTGATTTCAAGAGCTTCTGCAATAATGTTGGCTCTCTCTTGTTTAATGGCGCCGTGTTAGATAGATGCTGCTCGGATTTTCCTTTCTTTCTCGAACGATTCTTTTTCTCAGGTCTTCCCCTCTTGTTGAACTTGTTTCGAGATTTTTCTTTCCCAGTTGAGGCTCCTTCGGCTTCCTCTCCTATCGGTGGATCTCTATGTTGTTTTCGATTGTCACATTTCTCTGAATATGAGAGATACTCTGGTGGTATTTCTGCAACTTCCACTCCTAATTCAGCCTGCTTTGCTAAAATCTCTCTGAGTTCCTGCAAACATTTTTTTTTCACTCTACTTAGTACTTAATATTCTTGCATTGATCGCCAAATCCTCCCTTTACAAGGAAGGTTCTCATATCGATTCATGCTTGGACACAACCGTAAGCAAAACCCTTATAACTTAGTTATTGTTTATACCAATGTGATTTGAAAAATAGTAAAACCAACCCGTTCTTTCTTTTTCACACTACTTACTTTCTTGCTAACATTCACTAGACATGAGAAGGCACCTACTTTTTTACAAAATGTCTCATAGATAAATGTCATGTCAGCAAAAGGAGTCTAATTTACTATTTATCAGACTACACGAGTATATATAGCCACAATGAGAACCATGTTTCCGTTTTACGATAGCATTGTGTTGAAGTATTGATATAAGATTAAATTTACCATAACCCATTGTCTTCTGCAATCATCTCTTTCTGAAATTAGAGAACTGTTTTCTATATTCAAACTCAATTTCTTAAACAGAACCCAGCATCTAAAATGAATATTTATATCTTTAAAGAAAGATTGTGCCACCTCCCTTGCCTTTAAAAGAGAGAACAAAAGAAGAGAAACAAGGAAAAGGAGAAGGAAACATGAGATATGTACTTGTCGTAAAAGCTGAGCCTCCTTATCAACCAGCGTGCAGTCAGTTTGCTTTTCAGTGAGTTTCTGGAGGTAAGTAAATTATCAGCACATTGACAACTTGATTAAACATGAGATCGAGCATACACTTAGCCATAACTTGCACTGGGATAGGGAAGTAAGTCGAACCTTTTGTATGTTGGTTGATGATGGGAAGTTCTTCCGGCGTGCTTCACGCCATTGCCGGATTTCTTGCTCTGTATAGACCAGAGAGAGAGATCTTGAAATGAAAAAAAAAAAACTAAATATGAGACAGGGAGCTATACCAGACCAGTTTAACTTAACAAGAATAAATTGTAACTTTCAGAAACTAATATCAAAGTAAGCAATACTCGAGTCGAACAGTTTGTGACTTCCCACAATCACTTAAAACCATGATGGAACAATGTGAGCTAATTAAATAAACATTAATATCATCTTAAATATATAAACAGCTACATAAAATGGTCAACATAAGAGATGCTATGTAAGCTATAAGAGAAAATAATCCTAAAATGAGGCCATATAATATGAAACTCCTTTCATCAATGTGCATAATATACCTAAAGAACAATTAATGTTATTTTTATGCAAGAACAAGAAAGTATCACCTCGTCTGGCCTTTCACTTGATCTGTGAAGCTAGCGCCACCAAATTTGTTCCTCCTCTCATTGTGAAAACCTGTTTACATTCTCTAATAATCATGCTTAGTAAGCGACAAGAGAAACAAACCATAGTAAATCACAAGACAGAAAATTCAATCTGCGCTCTCATCATCGGTTCTCGGCCTAAAGCAGAACTTAAAAAGCGAAGTTAATGTCATAATGGAGTACAAAAGGAAAAATGAAAAGAAGAAGAATAAGGGCACTAAATTTATGATAGATTATGAACCTTATATTTGATCCCAAGTCCGATTCTCAAATCAAAATAAGATTTTGAGCAGCCCTGACATGGTATACAGACTCGAGAATTTCAAGTTATTTAATTTTATTTTATTGATGAACAATCATATTTTAGCTTGCTAAAGAATATACAATGGGCAATAAAAAACCAAGTTAAATAGGTCATAGAAAATCAATTCATACATAAGAAAATTTCAGGGACCAATTGAGCACCGAAATTTTACATACATTGTTTAAAGCCAGTACTTTTCTAGCTAAATATGCAGGACTCATCAGATTTGATATGTGAAATGATGCCGTGAAGCCTGAAGGTAATAGCTAATAGCCTAAAAGAACAAGTAATCCCAAAGTGATTTTGAAATTCTAGAAAACTGATCCTAAAGTGATTATTTCCATCCACGAGAGAGGATATATAATTAAACTTTGGAACAATCTGCATGTATGAAACCACAAACCTTTTCCTTTCTGTCCGCCAGGAAACCCAAACTTTTTCTTCTCGTTTTTCATATGATGAGTTTGATTCTTCTGAAATCTACATTACATGAGTTGGATGAGAAAAACAGGCCCTCAAATTGAACTATTTTTTAAGTTAAAGAACGAAAAAAAATGAAAAAATGGCTTAGCATACCCTTTGTTTGAGTTCCTCGTGAAGTTGTTTCTGTGGGTCAAATTATTCGAAAACGAATTTGGTCCATTTCCACCATCATTTATTGAAGAATTCCCCTGTAATAATCAATAATAATAAGCCAGTTGATTGCAGAATGTTCTTTGAACCTTGCAACTAATATTTTGACAGATGAACTATTTCTAGAACACTGATAATACTTAATATATAAATGGAAAACTAAATACAAATATATAACCAATGCATGTATAAAGTAAATAAGATTTCTCATTTGACATAGTGAAAAGTTTACATAACCACACACTAAGAGGTAACAAAAAGGGATCTCAATTTGAGTTAATTAGGTGCTCGAGCTTTAGTTTTTTTTCATTCATCAATGAAATCGTTTCTTATCAAAAAAAAAAAAAAAAAAAAAGAGTTAATTACAATGGAAGAGCAGTTACAAAAATAGTTTGATTAAAAGAGAACACAAAAATGACCAGTAAAATTTGGCAACATCAAACACCTCATCCTAACTTCTTCCCCAATCATTCCCCACAGCTCAATTGTTCTTCCTACACATAAATATCTCTGTCTCTCTTTCAAAAGTAAAAGACATTGACATTTTGAAGTTGTGAGAATTGATAGATTCTCAGGAATTCATGCATATAGCAGGACTAAACTGTCTCTTAAACTTATTATTCTCATACTATCTTTCACATTCCCTTTAGCTGAGACATTTTTCATATTCGATCAAATACACAACAGTTAAAGTATAGCATTGTTGTATAGGATTATGAACCAGTAAAATTTATCAAATTTACAGCTTGAAATGCAACACGAACCTGTGAACCAACGAAAGCAGGTGACTGCAGGTTCCTAGCTTGTTGTGGTTGAGTCGAAGAGTTAAACGGCATGGTTGAATTCCCTTGCAACGGCTGGGTCGAAGAGTTAAACGGCATGGTCGAATTCCCTTGCAACGGTTGAGTCGAAGACTTAAACGGCATGTTCGAATTCCCTTGCAACGGTTGATTCGAAGAGTTAAACGGCATGTTCGAATTCCCTTGCAACTGTTGAGTCGAAGAGTTAAACGGCATGTTCGAATTCCCTTGCAACGGTTGATTTGAAGTGTTAAACGGCATGGTCGAATTCCCTTGCAGCGGTTGAGCCGAACCCGGCAATTGATTTGATCCAGCACCACCCATTCCTTGTGGGATGAAGTTTTGGGGATTCTGGTTAACAGGGTGCATTGCCTGATTGACACCAAAAGGCTGAATCGTAGAGAGGGCAGGATTCTGAAACGCCATTGAAACAGCTTGTTGATTTGGACCACCATATGAAGTATGAGGAGGAACTTGCGACGACATATTCATCATCTGTCCAGGAATTACATGTTGATTCATATTTTGAAACGGCAAACAGAACTGCCCATTAGACAAACCCATATTCTGATTCAACTGCTGAACCAAATTCGGCATGTTCTGCCCAAAAAACTGCGCTAGAGGCAAACACGAGTTCATATTCATCTGATTCACACCCGGCACCAAATTATTGAACTGCCCCTGAGCCTGAAAATTAGCAGCTGGGTTTGCAAAACCCATATGGCCTTGAACAAAGGGGGAAGCACCAAGAGGATTATTATGCAACGCCATGAAAGGGTTTTGCATATTCATCATCATTCCCGGCTGAAACATGGGAGGCGGCATGTTGGGAACAGGGTTTCCATGGAGATTGTTCATGTGGGTATTGGGATTACAGAAGGGGGACTGGTTTTGGATGGGATTTTGAAGCCCATTGACGGAATTAGCGAGAGATGAATTGGGTAACTGTCGATTGAGAAGATGATGCAATTAAAAACGAATTAAGGGGATAGATTGAGCAAATAAGCATGGAATTGAGAGGAAGTTACCTGTTGTTGTTGCTGCTGTTGTGAAGAAGAAGAAGAAGAAGAAGCAGGAGGATGAGGAGGACGAAGCATCTTCAAAGCATCAAACTTTCGAGTGTGTTCATGAGTGGGAAAGGTTTATAGGGTTTAAGACCAGTCGCAATTCACCTCGGTCAACCCGTATTGAAGCCGGTCAACGTTTCGAGTTCTTTATTTATTTTCTTTTCTTTGTTAACTCTTTTTTTTTAGTGGGTTAAAATATAAATTTACGTAACAAATGTCAATTTATAATAAAATAATTAAAAATATAGCATGTTTTTTAAAAATTTGTGGATATAGCAATTTCTATCGCTGATATCTTATGGCTAAGTCTATCGCTAATCACCTCAGCTTTTTATAGATTTTTGTCAATGAGAATAGTCTATCACGGATAGAAGTCTATTAGTGATATGATAAAGTCTAACAGTGATAGAAATAATAAAGTCTATCAGTGATTGAAACCGATTTTTTTGCCATATTTGCAAAACATTTTAAAATTTGCTAAATTTGCAATTAGTTTAGGCCTAATTGCTATTTGTGCAACCAACCCAATTTATTCCTAAGCTTTTAGTATTATTACGTGCATCATAGCACACCGTCACACTCTCTTTCAGACTCTAACTTTATTATTACTTGACAAGTAAGAATCAGTTTGAAATGACTTTCTAAGTACTTAAAAACACTTATTCTCTAAGTAGTTAAAAATAATTTCAAAACGAGATTACATGAATGTGTTAAATCAACCAAAATCTGCCTCTTGTTTAATTACAAGATGCTACCTTACATAAACCTGCCTCTTGTTTACTTACAAAATGCTACCTTACATAATTATCTTTCTGCTTCTAATGTTCGCATTGCAATTACTTGCGCTACAATATATCTTATAAATTCGACATTATCTTAACGTTTGGATATCAACCACTACATAATTTCTTTGTGTTGGATGGTTTTTAAGTTCAATAAAGACAAGCATGATGGTGTTTATAATTTGATTCGCGTTATAGGACAACATGTTTGTCTCAAAGGGTTTGTTATGAATGATTACTTGCATCTTTATTTTAAGTATCTAGATTTTATTTTGCCTCCCATAATAGAAGACAAAATTGTGTATTTAGTAGATTTAGCTAATGACCTATTGATCTTTCGTCTCTCACTGAAATTTTTAAGGATGGCAAATTTCTTAGCGGGTCGGGGAATCTTCGGTTTGACCGGATACGGGGTCAAACCGAGGATTTAATCGGGTCCTCGATCGGGGACGGGGAAGGGGATCTCCGCCTCGTCTCCGACCCCGAACTCGTCCCGGAATAATTTTTTATTAATTTGAATATATATATAATAATAATAATTATAATTATAATATTTTATTAATAATATTTTATATATATTTTTTTAAATCACCCTTAACTACTATCTAATAAGTTTTTTTTTTCTAATTTAAATTCATTAATATAAAATTTTAAATTTATATTTAGTAAATTGATTAATTTTAAAAATTGTCGAATACTTAAAAGATCTAGTAGGTACAAAATCGAAACAAAATTAAAATTCTATGGCACACAAAATTTAAAATTTAAGTATCTGAAACACATTTTAAAATTAAGTAATTTAATAACGTAAAATTAAAAGTTTAAAAATCTATTATATACCTTTTAAATTAATTTATTAGACACAAAATAAAAAATGGTAAGAAATTATTACACTTAAAAAAAAAAAATAGACAATTGAGGAACCTAATCATAATTTTTTTTTTTTTTGAATAAAACCTAATCATAATTTAATCTAACAACAATCAATGAAATAATCAAACAGTAAATATTTTTTCCATAACTGTTATATGTATTTAGGTTAAAAAAAAAAAAACTCTCCTCCGCCACTACAGTTACGTAACATCCAAGTAAGCCGGTGGCAGAGATGGCCGGCGGCAAGTCGTCCTCCGTCGTGAACCGGAGTTATCTTCGTAGGCGGATTACGTCTTGCCGGCACAAGTTCCTTACCGTCGACGCCATTGTCGACCATCTCCTTTCCACTTACAGAGACTACAGAGGGCTCAAGAAACTTCCATTCACTTCAATCGTCCAACAAACCCTAGACGCGCTCGACGATTCTCAGCCGAAGACGAAAACGAGCAGCGAATCCACTCCATCTCCTTAAAAAAAGCGCCAACCAGAACAATCCGAAGTCGAAGACGCCGATTCTAGCCACGAAAAGAGTCGCAAGAAGCACAGGAGAGTTGATGATGACTCATCTTTGTCTTCGTCGTCTTATTCTGGCGACGGAGCTGTATCGGAGGACGCAATCTCCGGAGAAAAAACAGAGGAGGAAGTTGATTTGATGAAGGCGATGCTCCGGAAGTCGTACATCGAATTGTCGAATTCGAAGCCGAAGAGTGTGGAATTGGAGGTTGCAAGGGAGGAGAAGCAGAACGATTTAGGGAATGAAGCGAAATTGATGAATGGAGAATCGAGGAGTTGTTTGAATTGGGAAGAAAGAGGGCCTAGGTTTAGGGATTTGGGGGGGGGATGAAGGGGGTGGTGGAGGATTTGAAGGATACGGTGCTGGTGCCATTTTTCCATCCGGAGGTTCCTCGGAATTTGGGGATCAGACGGCCAATGGGTGGAATTTTGTTGCATGGACCTCCTGGCTGTGGAAAGACCACATTGGCTCGTGCCATTGCCAATGAAGTTGGTTGCCCTTTGTATGAGATCTGCGCCACTCAGTTGGTTTCTGGTGCAACAGGTAACATCTCCATCTTCCAATTTACTTGAAAAAAGCCAAATCAAATTTCACCCCAGACTTACAGGACCGTGTCTAAGCTTTTAATTTCATCAAATTATGAACCATTGTTGCAATTTTTATTTTCTATTCAAATTCTGCTGCATTTACAGTATTTTTCTGTCAACCTAAGCATATCTCAATTGATAATAGTAAGTGAAGTTCAATCTATGAAATATTTTGATGGGTCGGATTTGAATCCTCCTATGTAGCTGCAAGTCCCATTATTTTTCATTAATTTTTAAGGATTCTGAAAAGGGAACCTTTTACTTTGGCTTAATTATCAAAAATACCCCTTAACTATGGGTTTCCTTTAAAAAATACCCTTGAATTATGAAAACCGTTTCAAAATATCCCTGAACTAAGAAAAAAGTTTCATAAATACTCCTGAACTATGAAAAACGTTTCAAAAATGCCCTCACAATTAACAACACACAAAATTCTAATGTGAATGGTTAAATTCTAACTTATACCTATGTGACATGGAAAAAATAAAAACGTAGATGCTTGTGGTGTTAAAAAATCATGTAAATCCTATTTTATCGATTCAAAAGATCAGAGAATAGAACAAAACTAGGGCAAAATCAGTGGAGAATAGATCAGGCATCCACGTTTTCATTATTTTTTTAACACCTCATGCGTATACATTTTCATTTTTTCCATGTCACATAAGTACAAGTTAGAATTGAACCGTCCACATCATTTTATGTGTTGTTAACGTTCGGGGCATTTTTGAAACGTTTTTCATAGTTCAGGGGTATTTCCATAGTTTAGGGGTATTTTTGATAATTTAACCTACTTATTTTTTAGGAAGAAGTGAAGTCTTGTCCCAATCCAAGGTCCCCCCACCTTTTATTCTTGTTAATTGGGGTGAATGAGTTGTTTCAAGCTTTGATTGGTCAAAATACCCGTGTTTTTTACAATTATACCCCTCCCTCTGAGTCTCTGACCACTGAGTCCTTTTCCCCCAAAAAGTAAAAAAGAAAGCCCATCACCTGGGGAAATTATTAGTAGAGGCTGGTACAATGTTGTTGGTGATTTTATATACTGTAGGAGAGAAATTAAAAATTATGATTACATCCAATAATTTTGTGGGTGACAGTCTTATGGCAGCCACATTGAATAGTTTTTCCATCTTCTCTGTTTTGCAGCCATTCCTACCTTAAAACCCTAATAATAGAGAAGGGTGGAGGCAGAAACCCCGAGCAATCTCCAATCTCTTATCTCCTTCACCACAAATCCTTCTCTTGCAGTTATGTCTTCCCTCTGAGGATTGGATTTTGTATTAATTCCCAGACTCATTCGAGAAAGTCCAGGATGATCCGAGAAAGGGTTTAGGGGGACATCACAAAATAAAATAGAAAGTCTTCTCATGGTAACAATTTAATCTATAACTCACTGATTCTTAGGACCAAATTTACCTAGATCAGGTTGTTTCTAGAGATGGTTTGAAAAGTTGACAAGAAAAGGGCAATTTAGTAAAAAAAAAATGACATATTTACCCAAATTTTAATTTTAAGACATTTGATCAAGCATAACCTTATCCAAAATTGTAGAAATTGCTGCTAGATAGTAAAACCACATGCTTTATAAATAGAGAGATTTGAATTGTGGTCTTTGAACTATTGATCATGAGATAGGACACATACCTGCTGTATGTTATGTTATCTTATGTTATGCTATGCTTTCTTACATTGTAAAACCCTAAAGTCATCAGAGTTGGACATTTTAATTTTAGGATGGCACCCTTTTCAGTACTAGTTAACTGCCAGTGAATATAGTCTTAGACTTAACTCTCTAGGTTTCTCTATAGATGTGTAAATTAAATTAGGCTTGTTTTCTTTCTTTACCATGGTTTTCATCTTTATCAAGGAAACATTTGAAATTTTAGACAAATTCCAAAAACTGCTTTTTTTAGTTTTGAAAACTTGGCTTGGATGTTGAAAAAACTTGTAAAAGGTAGATAATAAAGCAAATGAAAACAAAGGAACCCATAGGTGGAAGTAGTGTTTATAAGCTTAATTTTAAAAAACAAAAAATCAAATGGTTATCAAACGGGGCCGGGGCCTTAATGTTAATTATTTGATAATTCCTACTCTTTTTTTTCTTAATTAGAAACAAACTTACAATTTTGAGTTTTTGCTTTTTATTTCTAATTTATGTGTAATTAAGTTGTTGATTTTTTTTTCTTCCTCTTGGAAACTTCAATTGTAGCAACTTGCAGAATATTTTTACAAGTTGTAGTTTGAACTTCCAGTAACAAGTTATTATTATTATTTTAATGTTTAGTTACTACAAATCTTTTTTCTTTGGGGTGGGGGTGTTCAGGTGCGTCCGAAGAAAATATTAGAGATCTCTTCTCCAAAGCTTATAGAACCGCACCGTCGATAGTTTTTATTGATGAGATTGATGCAATTGCATCAAAGAGAGAAAATCTACGTACAGGGATGGAGCAACGAATTGTTGCACAACTAATGACTTGCATGGATGGTTTCCACAAATTTATAAATTCTGCCAACGCAAGTTCGCAGAAAGATGATTCTAATGTTAGATCAAGTAGTGTTCTTGTGATTGGTGCAACCAATAGGCCTCATGCTATTGATCCTGCGTTAAGGAGGCCTGGTCGTTTTGATCAGGAGATCCTAATAGATGTTCCAGATGAAAAAGCAAGGATTGAAATTATCTCTGCTCTTACTAGAAATTTAAGTCTTGAAAGTTCTTTGGATATTCTAAAAATAGCCAGGGAAACCCCAGGGTTTGTTGGAGTTGATTTGGAATCATTGATTAATAAAGCTGCTAATCTTACCATGAAGAGAGTTCGTCTTCAACGAGAATGTGAGTTATCTATAAACCTTGTAGATGGGGATCTTATAGAAGATTTGTGGAAGCAAACTTGGTTGCCTAAAGATTTGGAAAAGTTGGCTATAACCATGATTGATTTTGAGGTGATGGAATAATTTTTTAGCAAAGCTTATTTTATGTAAGTAATTGCTTTTTCAACTGAATGGTATTGACTATTTTTGTTATTCTCTCTTTTATCTTACGATCTTCAGGAAGCAATTAAAATGGTGCAACCTTCCTCGAGAAGAGAAGGGTTTTATGCAATACCCAATGTAAATTGGGAAGATGTTGGAGGCTTAGAAGAACTAAGAACAGAGTTTAATCGCCATTTAGTTAGGCCTATAAAGTATCCGGGAGATTGCGAGGTATTTTTTTTCTTCTTTTCATTTGTATTTGGAATATATGTTTCCTCGCTTTCTTTCTACCATTGCTCAATCTTCTTTAGCAGCCAATTGAAGAAGATTTTTTAAAATAGCTCTTTGGTTTAGGTTTTTGTGAGCTTTGTTTCCCTAGTTTTGTAAAATAAATTTTATCAATGAGATCACTTTATTTTACAAATAAAATAAAAAAATTAAGGAAGCTTTCCTTTTCATCACTTTTTTTTTACAATATGTGGGGTGAGGAATCTGTAGCTTTGACCTCTTGGTCGAGAATACTTGTCTTTTCATCACTTTGTTTGCAAAGTTGAGAATGTTTTCATGGTCTGGTCTTTGTCATCTTTTTCCTAACACAAATTTATTTCTCTGAATGATTATTATTCACTATATATAGGACATGGGCGTGAATCAAGGGACCGGGTTTTTGCTATATGGGCCTCCAGGATGTGGCAAGACACTAATAGCCCAGGCCGTTGCAAATGAGGCAGGAGCCAGTTTCATTTACGTTAAGGTTTGGTATTCAAGTGACTAAGGCTTGAAAAAACAACTTTTCCTGTTAAAAATAGTTAATTTGAAATTCTAATTATATGGTTATCTATTGCATTGATTTATTTGTTGCTAGGGTCCCGAGCTACTGAATAAATATGTTGGAGAAACTGAACTTGCAGTTCGTACACTTTTCAGTCGGGCAAGGACATGCTCACCATGCATTATTTTCTTTGATGAAGTATGTGACTTTGTTTTGCTATTTGGTAGTTCTCGTTGTTGTTTATTATTTTTCATATATATTTTTTGAGTTCAACAATTGCGGGGTGAGTATTGAACCATCGACCTTTGGGATGATAAGTGGTGTCTTATCCATTCGAGCATTTGAGCTATTATTTTCATATATATGACTTAGGGTTTGGGCAGCCAGAAATATATCTATGTTATAAATATTACTTTAGAGTTGCGTGTTTATTATGAAGTCAAACAAAACACCAAAAAATCATACTACAAAATAGGTGACAATAAATCAACCTAACAAACCATGAGATCACAAAAGGTTTTCCAATCAATATTAATAGATAAAAAATTATAATTACGGGCGACTTTATATGAAAGCTCGGTTTCTTATAAATATAACTTCATTTCAAATTAGTGGGCGATCTCTCCAATCTTCTCCTTTCTCCAGAATGGTTTTGAAAGAGTGTGGTGGATTGATAGAAAGGTTTTGATTTATGATATTTATATATTGTTTCCAATTATTTGTAGGTGGATGCTTTAACAACAAAACGCGATAAAGAAGAGGGAGGAGTTGTGGGGCGATCATTGAACCAGGTTCGATGAAGTGCAATTTGATATGATTTGATTGTGCTTAGCTCTTTCTTCTTCTTTTCCTCAATCTTTTCTTATTTTTACAGTTACTTATAGAGTTAGATGGAATAGAACAACGACGAGGTGTCTATGTTATTGGGGCTACAAATAGGTAATAAATGTTCTTCTTTCCAAGTATTTGTATGTTCTCATGATCATCACAGTGGTGCTTATCTTTTTTAAAAGTTTATTTATAGACTCGAAGTCATCGACCGTGCTGCATTACGGCCAGGTAGATTTGGCAACGTTCTTTTTGTTCCTGCACCTGGTCCAAATGAGCGAGGACTGGTCTTAAAAGCTCTTGCAAGAAAGATTTCTGTTGATGCGAATGTAGATTTACATGCTGTTGGGAAAATGGAGGCTTGTGAAGATTTTAATGGGGCTGATCTTGCCGATACGGTTTGTTTTTATCTCGGTTGAATTTACAATATCTATGCTAAATGGTTAATCTAATAAGCACAAATACCAATACGACACGGACACGGTGACACGTCATTTGTTCATTTGTTTTTAGGACACCGGCACGACAATGACACATTTACTAAAATATACACTTTTAAAAATATATATCATTTTTTATATTAGAAGAAAATGAAGTCAATAAATTTATGCGTTTATATATTTTTTAAAAATGAGGCTCTCAAAATTATTATGTTTGTCCTATACTTTCTATGTGTTTAGTATGTTTAATAAGTGTCCGAAATAAATGTTGGACCTATATTAACAAACATCTATTGTACTAACAAGTGTCCAATACGTGGCGGACGTGAACACAAACACGCCGGCCAAACTAAAACTAAAGTGTCTGGTGCTTCTTAGTGATTAATTATGATTCATCATTTTTTTTCATTTTATTTGGGGGAAGGGTATAAGTTAATTACAAAGTTTGAGATTGATGTGATTCTTTTCATGACAGATGCGAAAAGCCTCGATGCTTGCATTGGAAGAAAAATATCCATCAGTTGGCAGTAATAATTTAAATTCAGCTCCATGTACCATTAAGATGGCCCATATAGAGCGTGCTGTGGCTGAGATTTCTCCATCGGTGCCAAAAAGGGTATTATTACTCACATTTCTCTTCATATTCAGAGCAAAAATATGGTCAAATTGTCGATATCTAACCCGATTTTTTCTCCTCTTTCTTCCTTGGCAGCTGCAAAAACGATTCTATCGAACTTATTTAAAGTGGAAGAAAGGATTTTGTTAATTTTACAAGATTCAAACTGTTATTTTTATTTATATTGTTTTGGATGAGAAAAGTGGAAGAACTAGGTTCATGAAGAAGAAGAGGGCTTGAAGCCTGGTATAGTATTATGTGTATTATATATTTGAGAGAACTTGGTATTAGTAGGGTTCGACGGTTATTGTGAGGTTAGTCGAGGTGCTAGCTTGGTATTAGTAGAGTTCGACGGTTATCTTGTGAGGTTAGTCCAGCTGCTAGATTGGTGTTAGTAGGGTTCGACGGTTATCCTGTGAGGTTATTCGAGGTGCGCATAAACTAGCTCATATTTTAGAGAGGAATGTTAATTGCCTTGATTTTTGGGGAGGAATTCGGGTTTAATGTTAAATGGTTATGTTATTAAAGATTAGAAGAGTGTTTTTGTCAATCTCGATCTTCAATAGCATAAACAACTAATGTGGACATAATTAATGGTAAGTTTTTCATTTTGAGCTCAATCTAGAAAGTTGGTTCGAAAGAGCAACTTGTATTGCATGAAGCCAACTTAACTATAGCTCAATGAAAATTGACATCTACTCTTTCTCTCGAAGTCGGAGGTGCTTTTAGAGCATAAAATTCTAGCTCAACTCGAACACTTGATGGTAGGAGTTTAAATATTGGTTTATGAAAAACAAGTTGGAACTTTTTTAAAAAAATAGATGATTTTGTAAGTTGATTCCTTGAAAATAAACCTGACTAAATTTAAACTATAAACTTGTGGGGCTAAATGCATACTACTCAAACTTTTTCTCACTAGTTAGAGGGCATAAATATAGTATTATTTTGTCATCTCTTTGTATTGTGCACAAAACATCTCAATTATATGGTTCTTTTTTTTCTGTCCAACTCTTATTAAGTAAATGATTGAACCATAAATTATGGATAACTTCACAAATGGACCTAAATTAGGATTTATTTGTCGGCTGTCTGATATAATTTTAATTTACAATAATGTCAGGTGGGTCTTAATTTACAATCATGTCAGGTGGGTCTCATTTGAAACTGATTGATATACCTTTCATGGATGTCAATATTGCATAATTAATGTGATTGATGATTAATTTTTCAATCACATCTCAATTTGGTTATTCCTTGATGACATTTGATTTTGTTTTTAGTTTTTATTTTTTATTTTTTTGTTTCTTTATTTTTTATTTTTCATTTTTCATTTTTCTTTTCGTTGAAAACCACCTCAATTTTCGTTTCTTCCCTTGTTGTCGGGTTTCACCATTTTTTTTTATCTTTTACAATCATGTTCTTCAATCATCGCCCACCATTCAATCCAACATATATACTCTATATGTATATATAATATATTAATACAACATATATATACTAAGTTTTTAATCATGTTCTTCAATTAATCCAACATATATACTACGTTTATATGTATTAATCTAAAATATATACTCATTTTTTTCAATTTAAATTATATACCTCGTATTATTAAATATACATCACATATGTGAAATAAAAACATTAAATAAAACATGAATATATCTCTCTTATATTTTTTTTTTTTGAAAAAGAATATATCTCTCATATTATTAAATATAACATAGAATGAAACAATAATATATACCTCATATATTAAATATGTAAGGTATGAAACATAAAACTTAATGAAAAAAAAAACCATAAACTTCACATTTTTTCAGAGCAGCTTTGGGCTATAGCTTGATATGAAAAATATTTAATAAACACATAAAATCTTACAAAAATCCTACCAATAATAAATAAATTTATAATCAACATTTTTAACAAGATGTAAACAATTCATTTAACACAATTTCTGAAATCATTTATTTTTTAAAATATATTTTAATTAATGCATGGATTAACTCATAACCTCCTAGTCAAAGATACAACTTTATAACAATTGAACTATAGTTTAAGGTCTCGAAGAGTTTGAGATGATTTTTATAGTTATTTTTTAGTCCATTAAAAACACTTTTCAAAAGTTCTAGTTTTTTTTTATTAGATAAACAGTGATATTCAAAATTCTTAAACCACATAAAAAGCATTATAAGAAACATTTAGTGTCCTTGTGTGTTATAATGATTTCAACTTCTTTTTTAATGGCAAAACAAAGAAACTATTATAAACTTGATTTAACATTAAAAAAATCTAAATCCGAATGATTATCAAATGGTATCTTAATTAACATTATTTAAAAAAGAAAACGCTTACTTAAAAACGTTTATCTCAAAAGTCAACTTGAACTCGCTATCAGACAACCAGCGCACGATTTTGTCGTCGAAGTAAAAAAAAGGAGACTTCATGTGACATTATGTAAGGTAATCCCTATTCTCTCGAAAGAAACAAAATGAATTCCCCATAATTTCAGCCTAAAATTCCAATAAATTAAAGGGAAATGCAAACATTTGTTGTGATCATAAGGCATATTGCAAAATTGGTTGCAAGAGACAAAAGATAAAAGAGCTTTATGAGCAACAAAATTTGGAAAAAAGTGAAACGTATGGCCTTTCATCACTTCTCTTTATTTCTTTATTTCTCTCTTAAATTCCCAAATAAAAAAATGAATAATAAAAATAAATTATAATAATAATAATGGGAATTATTATCTTTCTCACTCCTCATATTCTACTATTATTTTATTTCCTAATTTAGTTATTTTTCATTTTCTTTATTTTTCACTTTGTCCCTTTTTTTTCATCTTGTTGCTCTCCTAATTTTGGTATGAAGATCATTAAATTGCTAAAGATGGGTTTTGATGCTCTTTTCTATTCTTAATTCTCTTGATTTTTATTGTATTTTTAGAACTTGTGTGGGTTTGGGTGTTGGATTCTTCCTTGTATACGATAATCAATGAACTGGCAAGAAATATCAAAGATTCTTTTCTGGGTGTTTGGGATATCAAACTTGGAGTTTGGTGAATTAGGTTATTATAACTCAGTCTACGTTTGACTCACCGACTATTATAATTCATAGTCAATAAAGCAGGTTATTATAACTCAGTCTACGTTTGACCCATCGACTATTATAATCCATAGTCAATAAAGCAGGTTATTATAACTCAGTTTACGTTTGACTCACCGACTATTATAATCCATAGTCAATAAAGCAGGTTATTATGACTAAGTCTATGTTTGACCCACTGACTATTATAATTCATAGTCAATAAAACAGGTTATTATAACTCAGTCTACGTTTGACTCACCGACTATTATAATTCATAGTCAATAAATAAGGTTATTATAACTCAGTCTATATTTGACCCACCGACTATTATAATCCACAGTCAATAAAACAGGTTATTATAACTCCGTCTACGTTTGACCCACCGACTATTATAATCCATAATCAATAAAGTAGTTATACAAACTTCAATAGTATTTACTACTCACAACTATTATAACCCTGATTAGAATAACTCGTTCAGCGCCTTAAACATGGTTTTATATTTGAACTTTAATTTTTTTTTTTTTTTTTTTTTTTTTAATAATAACTTTAATAGTTTTATATTTGTAGAAAAAGAGGAATAGTGCAAGACGCGTTGTAGGTTGGATTTTTGTTAAGTGTTGAATTTCTTTACTTTTAGCTATTTGTCATTTTCTTCTTCCTTTCCTTAAAAAGAGCTTCTCTCCATAATATTGAATGCCATGCAGAAAAACAAGACAAAAGCAGAATTATATTCTTTTTTAAAAAAATAAAAAAGAAATGAAAAGAAATACTTTCAATTATTTTCTTTAAAGTATATATTCTATTTTAGTTTTCAATTTTTACACTTTGTTTCATTTTCATTTTTTTTCTCTCTAGACTTTACATAAAAAGATTGTTCTCATTTTGTTACTAAATTTTGACCTATAAAGATCTTATATGACATTACATGCAACCTTGGGTGTATTAGTCACATGCGTTTGTTTTCCTTATTATTTCATAACAATAGTTAAAGAAGTTTAAAGAGAATCAAATCAAAACACTATTAACATATATGAAAGTTCAAGCAGAGCGATACAGATACGTTCTAGCTCTTTTTTATTTTCTTAAGGTGAAAATTTGACGAAAAATCAGAAGAAACGAGTCGTCTCGAGATATTAAAATTTAAATAGGGTAAAGGAAATGATCTAAAAAATTGATGCAAGATGAATATAAAGTAATAAATGAAAGTGAGAGAAAGAAGGGGAAAAGAAAAGAAAACCTAGGAAGGTGTCAATCTCAATCCCATGATGTTTTTGGGCATATAATTTAGAAGACATCATTTATTTTGTCTGTGTTGAATGTTTTTTTGGGTTTAGATGGACGTAATGTTTTTTGTCATAAAAAAAAATATAATAATCAAAATAATAAAAATAATAAAATATATATATAGACTGGTTGCAGAAATAACAATCAAGCCAAAATAATTGTAAATTTAGCAAAATTTTAAACTTTTTACAATATGACAAAAAAAACAGTGACTATCATTCATAGACTTTTTTACTAGTACTGATAGATTTTATGACTATTACTGATAGACTTCTATCACAATATTATCACTGATAAAATTCTATAAAAAAAACTATTAGGTAGACAATACTATCCGTGATAGAAATTGTCATATCCGTAATTTTTTTTGAAAAGTGTTATATTTTTAATTATTTTACTCGTCTGTTATAATTTTCCATATATATATATATATATATATATATTTATTTTGATTAATTGTTTAATTTGAGATAGAAAAAATGGGCAGTGATTGGATGCAACCAAACTCTGTTGTACGTCACCCATATCCCTTTGTTTGGTTGCCTACAATTTGCCAAACAAATTTCAATACACAATTTCACATTCAAATGCTTACAAATTTCATCAAATTTAAACTAATTTCACTTTTCCTTTTTCCTTTTCTTTCAACTTGGTCACATTTTGATACCCAAAGAAAAAAATAGTGTTTGATACTTGGGAGAATTTCAGCTCGTTGTTTTAATAAGTCTGAATTTTTGTACTTCGAAATTGAATTGTTCGTGTTTAAATCATGCTAAGAAATCTGTTACGTAAAATTATGCTTTTTTTTTGTTTTCAGATCCACTAAATCATATGGATTGTTTTAATGTGTGAAAATGAAATTTTTATGTTTTAATGTATCTAGAATTTGATTTTTCTTTTAAATGAAAAATTACACACTTAGAAAGATTTTTTTTTTTTTTTTTTTTTTTTTTTTTTTTTTTTTTTTTGTTGTTGTTGTTGTTGTTGTTAACTCATTTCATTTTTATTAAAATTGAAATATTTATATTATAGTATACCATAAATTATATACTATTGTAATATAGTAATTATAAAAATTTATAATATAAAATATGTTCATAAATTAATTAAGATTCAATCAAATATTTAGTTGGTAATTCTAACAAGTTTAATTATTTTGCTAAACTGAGCCTAGCTTAATTGGCATAGGGTTGAACTGGTGACCAAAAAGTCATGGGTTCAATCCCCGCATGCAAAAAAACAAGTTTAATTATTTTTAAATATACTACTAAATACATTTTTAAATTTTTTATTATTATTAAATTCATGATTTTCAAATTTTAATAGTTTTGAGATCACTTACTAAACCACTCTTAAATTTGGTGTGTTTGACAATACCTAATAAAAAATATATATTTGTTTTGATAACCTATGCGGTCAAATCGAGCATAGTTTAATTGACATAAGCATTGACCAAGAGGTCATGAGTTCAATCATCGCATTAATTAAATATATTTGTAAAAAAAAAAAAACATGTTCAACTAATTCTTATATTCAAAAAAGATATATATATATTTTTAATTATATTGTTCTCTTATCTTTATTTTATTTTTATTTGACCTTTTAGTTAACTTTATGTCAATTAAGATATGTTCGATTTCACATTTTTTTTTTAATCTATTCATATAGAGATATGAAGAGCATGAAATGTTACATTTTGATTCTTACTTTATTAAAGTCTTGACATTTTTAAATAAGCTCTAAAGTTTTAACTTCATACAACTCTATAATTTAATTAAATTCATCTAGTTGCCTAAAATTTGGTTAATTTCCACATTATAAATGCAAATTGAGATATTATTGCACAATAGTATTTATATGTGATCTACTTTCATTTTTTGTGAGATTCTATGAATGATTAATGATGTATCATCATTAATTAATTGCTAATAAAATTGCTTATCACTCCACATTTAATAACTTCTATTATAGCCAAAGCGAGCATAGCTTAGCTGGCATATGTATGAGTTGACGACCACGAGGTCTGTGGTTCGAATCCCCCCACCCCCAATGTAATCAAAAAAAAAAAAATAACTTCTATTATATTTATGACAACATGGCTGATGTGGTAACCAATTTTGTTCAACCTTTTTTATTTTGTATTTAATATATTTGTAAATTTTAAAATATTTAATAGACCAAAAATAAAAATAGTTTAACGATAATTAACATCTACTCTTAAATTATAAGTTTAATCCCTACATTTTTGTCTTAATGTTTATTAGGGTCCTAAATCTAAAAAAAAGTACTTAACACTTATTTGAATTTTCAATTTGGTGTTTAATATATCCTTCAACTTTCAAAGGTACTTAACACATATTAATTTTGTATTTAATATATTTGTAAATTTTATGTCCACTAGGTATGCAAATTTTAAGAATCGTCGAATAGATCAAGAACCTTTTAGACACGAAAGTGGAAATCCATGAACCTTTAGAGCGAAGACGTAAAGTTTAAGAACTTATTAAACACTTAATTTTTTTTTTAAAGTCTAGCGACTAAATAGACACAAATATGAAAGTTCAGTGACTTATTAAACACGTTCAAAGACCAAATAAACACAAACGTAAAAGTTCGGTAAGACCAAACTTGTAATTTAACATAAACTAAAAATGTGGATCCCAAATTTTTAATGTTGTCAAATCGAACATAACTCAATTACATAAAGTTGTGTCCTTATCTAAGAGGTCATGAATTCAATCCCGCATTAAGTAAAATACCTTTGTAAAATAAAAAATAAAATAAATTAATGTCTAAAAACTTTAAAAAAAAAAAATGTCTAATAAATTTTTGAATTGATGATTAAAATATGGATGTGATATCAAAATTTCAATTCTACCGATATTGATTAAATAACAATATCAACAAATATTTTTTTTGTAGGATTATTTTTTTAAAATTATAAAAATTAATAATTAAATCTCATCCATGATATTTATAGGATGTAATTTAAATTATAATATTAATGTTGAATCCCTGATTTACATATATATAAATGGATATTTTATTTATTTAAAATAAATTAAATGTTTACTTCTCCTCTCTTAAAATGAAAAATTGTAGCAGATGTAATTTAGATTAAAATAATAAAAGATATAGCAACTTTTTAAAAGTGTTGCAAATATGACAAATTTTTAAAATGTTTTATTTTTATTTTTTATTATCCTTAATAAATAAATAAAAAAAATTAAAAAAATGGATTATCTTTCGTTTACATTTCATATGCTTTAAAATTGTTAGGATTTAGGGTTTAGGAATTTTAATCACTGAGATGTTTGAACTATTCGGTCTTTTACATGTTTTTTGTTTTTGTTTAGGAATTTTAATCACCGAGATGTTTGAACTATTCTGTCTTTTACATGTTTTTTTTTTTTGTTTTTTTTTTGTTTTTTTTTACTATATTTGCAAAAATATTTTACCATTTGCTATAATTACAAATAGTTTGGACCTGATTCCTATATATGCAATCAACCCTTTCAAAATTTACGATTTTTTTTTTTTTTTTTTTTTTTACAAAAATATTTAATTAATGCAATATTGAACTCATGATCTCTTTACGAACTTGTTATAATTACAAATAGTTAGGACCTGATTCTTAATGCAATTCGCTCTTTTAATATTTGTTTTTTTTAAAGTATTTAATTAATGCAAGGATTGAACTCATGACTTTTTAGTTTTAGCGATTAACACCCAATTTACGAACTTGTTAAATACAACCCTAAATATTTAGGGGCGAAATTTGTAATTTAAATTCAAGAAAGGGAGAGTAGGGTTTAGAAAAGTTTTGGTGAATGAGAGTAGAATTTTGAAAGGGAGGGGTAAAATTGTACATTGAGAGAAGAGAGAAGACAAATTAAATTTGATAAAGTTAAAAGGAGGTTAAAAATAAGTTTAAGTTAGTGAGAATTAGGCAATTAATCTTCTAAGCTTCCAAAAATGGCAATATTTTTCTTGGAAATTTCAATATATATATTCAAAGGAAAGTAAACAGAGAGTTTAAGAAAAAAGAAAAAAAAAAAATTTATATTCAGTGAAGAAGGAAGATGGAAATGTATGCAACTTTCTCCTCCTTTCTCTCTGCCTAATTTCTCTCTTCTTCTGCCATTTCATCTCTCTCTCAAGAACTTCAATTTTTGCTCTACTCCATTTTTTGATTCTCTTTCTCTCTCTACCAATTCCCCCATTTCTCTCTCACTCTCTGAATTTTTTTTTTTTTTTTGGTTGATTTTGGTTCTGGTTTTCGATCTCTGGGATTATCCCAGATGTGTTGCACTCTCTATGCCAGAATCTTCTTCATCCTCTTTCACAAATTGCGGTTAGCATTTCTCGAGGGTTTATGATTTCTTTTTTTCCTGAATTTATTTCGTTTTTTACTTCTTGATCGATCTTTCAGACGGCTAGGGTTTAGATTCCGGCAGTATTGATTTTTTTTTTTTTTTTTTGGTTGAGAATTTATGTTTCTGATGATTTTTGTGAAATGGGGTTTGTTTTTCTTCTCTGTATAGTGATTATTTCAAATCGCGAGCTGATTTTTTTATAATTTTTGTTTTCCGCTTTTGGATTCTGTTTCTGTTTCAGATCTTCCATTGTTGCTGTTTTCTCTGCTGGTAGCTCAATTCGGCACCTCGAGTGAGCTATTGATTTCTCGTTCGATCGTTTTTGTGTGCTTTTCAATAAGTCGGCGATTTAAAGCCTGTTTCTTTCACAATCTGTTCTATTGCGGGAGTTCGATTCAGGTATTTAGATTTTTTGAAAATGGATTTAGGTCGTGATGTTTTGATTTTGATTTTAATCTAGGAAGGATCTGTATTTAGCAAGCTACGGTTTACTTTTTTTGCGTTGATTATGCAGTATTTGTTGCAATAATTGTGGACTTCTTTCGTAATTAATGTGTCAATTACTTAAGAGTTGGTTTTGTTCTCTGAGTTAATCTAACTTTGAGAATTTATTATCAGTGATTCTTGTAGGTTAGAGTAATAGATTAATTTCATAAATCGATTAATTACTTCGTTCATTAATTTCCTTCCAGATGGAGTAACAGAATTTAATTGGATTTGGAAATTCCTTTTCTTCATTTCTTCTTTTTATGGATTTATGGATTTATGGATTTATGGATCAGGGAGATCTGTACTTTTCGAACATTTATGAAGAGTTGATTATTTACTTCAGTACTGATTAGTCAAAGTATTATAATTAATCATCATTTATTTTTCTTGGTGAAGTGTGAACTATCTCTGGTTCATTCTGTTTTTTCTACTCATATTTGATCAAAACACTGATGAATTTTCTTCTGTTTGTTGAAGTCTACTCTCTCTTAAATTTTCCTTGTTTTTATCAATATTCCTAATTTGTTTGTAGGATCTTTATTTGATTGCAAATTAAGAGATGCGGCATACGAAAAACGAGGGCGAAGACAACATACCTTCAAACGACCAGATATTGTCACCTTTGGTAGATGAAGATAGTGGAGGGAATGGTAATGGTGTTCTTAAAAAAGGACCATGGACGTCTGCTGAAGATGCAATTTTGGTAGAATATGTAAAAAAGCATGGGGAGGGGAATTGGAATGCTGTTCAGAAGCATTCTGGACTCGTTCGCTGTGGGAAGAGCTGCCGATTGCGATGGGCCAATCACCTCAGACCAAACTTGAAAAAAGGGGCATTCACTACAGAAGAAGAGCATATAATAATTGAACTGCACGCTAAAATGGGAAACAAATGGGCACGCATGGCAGCCCATGTATGTACACACAATCTCCTTTCCATTTTTTATTTGTTATTTTGGTGATTTGCTATTTGGCTGGCTTGGGTTTCCTTGCTTTTTTCTGGAAAAATAGTGTTTTTGGAATTGAAATTTATGGGAATTCATTTTAGATGATAGTATTACACAGAAGCTTGTTTCTGACTTACAAGATAAGCTCTGCACAAGACTAGAAAATTGGTGTTTCAATGTGGAAAACTATAGTTAGACATATTGTTTTGTTTCCATTTTAAAGGTTTTTCAATTTGAAATTCTAGAGACACCACTACGTAATTAATTATTTGTTTATGTATTTTTTCTGATCCGACTTTATCAGTTGTCATGGTCATATACAAATATCAATTCCTTTCTTTATACTTTACCAATCATGATAAGAAAATAACAAAATCATATGAGAAATTATTTGGGGGCCCTTAGAATGATTTTTTTTTTTTTGGTAGAAGTAGAAGGCAATGATCATAGAGTTTTGGATGCGAAAGACATGAAATGGTTATACTTGAACATTCTCTACTAACAAAAGCTGCTAATGTATTTAACTAATTATCTCCTCGAAAACTAGGAAGCAAGAAAGGAATAAATTAAAAGTTTAGTTTTATTGGGCAGATTCTTAATAACTTTCAAGTTTCAAGACTGTCCATATTTTTCTTGTATTACTGCCAGAGAGTGATTAGTATAGTCTAGACTGATTATCTTGTGTGTGCATTTAGTTTCTTGTTCATTTTTATTGAATTGAATAAAATTGCAAAAGGAAAGGGGGATTTCTGGAGTTTGCTGATAAGAAATACCAAATAATCATTTTTGTTTGTCTTAGATTATGTTATGCATTTATGTCTCAGGTACATTTGTCTTGCATCATATTTGCACACTAAAAGTAATGTATTTTTTAGAATTATTTCATATGGTTTCAAGTGTATGTTTCTACGCTATCTGTCTATTATCCATCAAGGGCTAAGATGCCTTCTCCGCCACTCAAACCTTCCATTCTTTGCTGTAGATTTAATAATCTAGTTAAAGGCTTTTCTAGTTTTGATTTTAGAGATAATTCCATTTCCTTACTGAAGGTATTTATTGTGTTTTTCCTTAGTTACCTGGACGTACGGACAATGAAATTAAGAATTACTGGAATACTCGGATTAAGAGGCGGCAGCGGGCTGGTCTACCTCTGTATCCCCCTGACGTGTGTCTGCGTGCATGGCAGGCTAGTAATCAGCAGACCCGAGACACAGGTGGAAGTAATATCGTAGATAAAGATCGTCATGATCTTCTTCGGGCTAATAGTTATGATATACCGGATGTCACGTTTCACAGTTTGAAGCCTCATAGTGCCTTATCTTATATGCCCGAACTTCCAGATATTTCAAGTTGTATGCTGAAAAGAGGTCTTGATTCTTCTCAATATTGTAATTTCATGCAATCAACAGTGCATCGCCAAAAGCGTTTCCGAGAATCAACAACCTTATTCCCTGGTCCCGATGGTAGCGTTAAAACCCCTTTCCACCAGTTTGAGGATAATTCCTACGATCAAGTTGCTCAGTCATATGGGTCGCCTTTTGCTCTTGATCCTAACTCTACCATTAAGAATGCCATGTCTTTTGGCTCGTTTGAGGGTAGCCATTCCCTTACAAATGGCAATTCCTCTGCTTCTCAGCACTCGAAAGAGACAGAGAAGTTGGAGCTCCCTTCACTCCAATATCCAGAAACTGATTTAAGCAGTTGGGAAACACCCATCCAACCATCAATGTTTGAATCAGTTGATCCGTTTATTCAATCTCCACCAACTTACATGTTGGGATCAGATTGTCCTTCACCACGCGATAGTGGCTTGCTAGAAGCTTTAATATATGAATCTAAGACGATGAGTTGTCCAAAGAATCACCCATCTGATAAAAATTCGAATTCATACAGTGTTAATCCGGGTGATGTAACTGATAGTTACAATATGACAGCGAGTAAGACAGAAATTGATGACTATACCGAGGCTGTTTCTCCATTTGGTCATTCTACCTCCTCACTTTTCAGTGACTGCACACCAATCAGTGCGACTGGAAGTTCATATGAAGATCCTGCTCTTACCGAGGCCTTTTCTGGTTAGTTTCTCACTAGAAGCTCAATGATTTTTTTTATAAGGACTACTAATTTCAAATCTTACCACATTTGCTAAGGTGGTGTATTGATCATTTAAATTATTCTTTACATACCTGCCATTCATGCGTGGACTTGCATTTTAGATTGGGTTATAGGAGGTTTAGACCCTCATATTTATGTCGGAGGAAGTAACATTATTGAATTTAAATTTAGGATCTCTTTTTGGATGACATGTTAAGTTGTTAACCGTAAAAGTTCAACTTGTAAAGTTCGAGTGAATTTAATGGTCTAGTTTATTCTTAACAAGAATTCTTGTGATATTCAATTTAGATGCTTGAAAAGATTCTTGAACACTTATTAATGAATTTTTACATTTGCTTGCATATCTACTAAATCACATGAAACAAGTAGTATCGTTCTTGAAATTTTTTTTGTGTCTTGATAATCATAATCTACAAATGAAATTTATATAATTTGGTGTCACAGTAGCTATTGATATGATGGTAACATATAATTCAAGTGACCCCCAACTATGCAGTCTCACCGTGAATGGTGAAGTTCTAACTTTTATTTTTTGGTCCCCAAATCTTTTGTTATATTATGAATCGTGACCCTTATTTTATACATAGTATATTTTATAATGTATGGTCTTTTGTATCATTGAGATAGTGAGATTTATTTACGTTAAAGTAATGTGTTCGCATGCAATATTTGGAATTGAAACTTGTGAGGATACATTTTATGTGTTCTGTAATTATGGAGTCACTATGTTGAAATGGGACTATTTTAATAGATACGTTTTGGAGTAGTTTTATTATGAGGTTTCACAATGAACTCCATCGAATGTTAAAAGTTAAGTATAAAGGACTAGTAATGTCAGGACCGAATTGATTGAATGCCATATATTGTGCCTCGCTGATGCAATAACCCTGCAGGAAGTAATGTGAAATCAGAACCACTTGATCACGCATGGACCCCAGATAGAGAAAAAGAAGCCAAAAGCCTGGTCGACTTCACGCGTCCAGATGCCTTGCTTGGTTCAGATTGGCAGGACCGGAGTTCAGGAATTGTGAAGGACACACCCAATGTGACCGATGCCATCGCGATGCTTCTAGGCGATGATTTGGCTGCCGACTACAAGCACTTACCGACTGGGATTTCGACGACGCATTCAGGATGGGGTCTGGATTCTTGTTCATGGAATAACATGCCAGCAGTGTGTCAAATGTCTGATCTTCCTTGATCTCTTAGCAGTTCTTCTAAATGAAAGGGCTAAAAAACTCTCTCTTTTGTTTAAGTTGATGATGACTTTGTTAGAGGAAGACGGTTTCTCGGCTACTTCGTCAACCAAGGGAGGTTAGTTGTTCTGGTCTTTTTTTTTGGTGGATTTTGATTTCCTGTTTGTTCAACAGAAAAACAAATCATTGTATGTGGAACTTGTTTAGGTTTGTAATGCACAATGCAGTGCTTTCTTGAGATGACTGTGTAATAACTTGGAACTTTGTCATGGTTTGTCATGGAACATTAGGATTCAATGGTCTGTTGTTTCTTCAAATTCTGGCCTCCTTGTTTTTCTTTAATGTTTCTTCTTCTTTTTTCGTATCTTCGAAAAGAGAACAGAAGAAGGAAAATGGAGTGGCAGCGAAAGTTGTATCGAAACAGGCCGTAGATTGAATATAGAAGTGATCGTATTCTATAGATTAAGATGGTTTCTTGCCTTTTTTTTTCCTTTTGTGTCTCTTTTGTGCCAATGTTTGAATATTAGTTCCTTACTGCAGCTATTTGTCCATTTTGATGGATATGTTTTTCATCATTTCAAAATTCGAAGATGAAAGGAAATGAAATAAAGGAAAAGAAAAGAAAAGAAAAAGTTGGCAGTGATGTTTTTATGTTTTTGTTGTTTCTTTTCTAGAATATTACATCATAAATACAAAGCAGAAGTTTGAACTTGCAACGTTTTATGAGTAAAAATATGTTAGTTGTTACTTGTTGAGTTATGCTCGTGTTGATAAAATAGAAAAGGTTTCGATTTGAGTAGAAATATCTTAGTTGTGACTTGTTGAATTATGTTCCTTTTGATTAAATGGAAGATGCTTCGATTTAATAGTAGAAATGTCTTAGTTGTGACTTGTTGAGTTATGCTCGTGTTGATAAAATGGAAGATGCTTCGATTTAATAGTAGAAATATCTTAGTTTGAACTTGTTAAGTTATGCTCGTGTTGATAAAATGGAAAATGTTTTGATTTAAGAGTAGAAATATCTTAGTTGTGACTTGTTGAGTTATGCTAGTGTTGAATGTTGATAAAATGGAAAATGCTTCGATTTAAGAGTAGAAATATCTTAGTTGTGACTTGTTGAGTTATACTCGTGTAAATGACAGATGTTTCGGTAGAATCTTGTTTGAATCTATCTACAACCCAAATTCCCAAATATTTTGATTTAATCTTGATTTATGTCAAGATGTCTAGATTATTACCTTTGCTTGAACTCAAAGTTTTTTTTATTGTTTTTTAAATAATTATGTATTTTTCTGATAACATTCCATTTTCCATTTGACCCCAACTCCAATTTCAACTTTTGCATTATAATATACTCTATTACCCTCTTCTCATTTCTGACTTTGACTTATTATAATGTAAATCATGTCTACATCCATATTCATGACATTTTTTTGTTTTTGTTTTTTTCTCGTTCAATTAACGACATGATGTATCGACTAGGTATTAAGATGTGATTATGTTGGTTCTTATCAACGACTTTAACCACGACCTTTAAAATTGTAAATTTTTTTTATGTTTAAAGTAATAAAATTGTAAATAAATAATTGTCAAACGAATTATGAATAGGGATTGAAACTAAAGTAGTTAGTAAAGTCATAAGAGAATTTAATGAAAGAAAGAATTTGAGGATGCAATTATAACATTCATTTATATGAGAGAAAAAATCAGTTTATACCTCTAAACTTTGATGATTGTATCAATTAAAACTCTAAATTTTGATGATTGTATCAATTAAAACCAGTGTATCAATTTACACCCTCTAGTATAAAAATGTAAGCTTTTACATGCGGAGACTTGTAATTTATTAATTAAACTCTTAAACTTTCATAGAATTGATTCATTTATGAAAGTTTATGGGTTTAATTGTTAAAATGTGTAAATTGATACAATTATGATAGGGTTTAAATTGATACAACCCTCAAAGTTTAGTGGTATAAATTGATTTTTTCCCTTTATATTAATTCTGTCTAATGTAATTAAAGTTAATTTTTTTTTTGCAACGGTAGTTTAATTAATGCGGAGATTGAACCCATGACCTTTTGGTCACCGGCACAACCCTATGCCAATTGAGCTATGTTCGGTTTGACAATTAAAGTTAAGAATTGAAAGATGCAACTATCAACGAATATGTAACATTCATTTATATTTCATTTAACTAATTTGTCATATCAAGGCACTATCAAATACAAGTAGATTATTAAAAAAATATATGAGTAGCGTTCAATGGTAAACATTTCATGAATTTTGTATTAAAAAAAAAAAAAAAAAACATTCCTCACATCCCATTTGTTGTTGGAATTAAAAAAAAAAAAAAAAATAATAATGAACACATAAAAGAAAAAACGAACAATTTTTTTCAAAATATTATTATATATTTCTAAAACACAAGAAAAAAAAAAGACACGAAAACAAAATGGTTAGTTTCACGAACATCAGATCCAAAATAATTATAAATTTAGCAAAATTTAAAATATTTTGTAACTATGACAAAAAATCAGTGGCTATCACTCGTTGATATATGATCATCACCGATAGACTTCTAGCATTGTAGACTCACTGACAAAATTTTATAAAAAACTGAGGTGATAGACTACTATCAGCAATAAACTTTTATTAATGATAGACTATACTATCAACAATAGAAATTGTCGCAATTTTTTAAAAAAAGTACTATATTTTAATTATTTTACTCTAAATTGACATTTCTTACAATTTTACACAACAAAATTGTATTATCCAAAAAAAAAAAACATTTATTAATTATTTTCTCATAACAAAAATTGCCGGCATTGACTTAACTTACAAGCCGTCGGAAAAACGTGTCCGTGTCGGTTCGTGATTGGTCTGTTTTATATTATTTGACAAACTCCAGTGTACTATAGCAAAAGGAAAGAAAAAAAAAAAAAAAATTCTCGTTGGCGTTTGGTTTTAGAGAAAATAAAAAATTTTCCCGAGAAAACCCTACTCTTCCCCAATGAACCTTCACTGTTCTTTACTCTTTTCATTTTCTTGGCTGTTGCCGCCACACTGGCCATAACAAATCGACGATCTAATTCTCGCTCTTCAATCCATTTTCTGATTTGGGTAACTTTTTTTTTCTTGTTTTTTCACTTGAGAGCTTTCAAATTTCTAATATGATCGTTTTGTTGCCTCAATCTCAGTTTCCTCTGCTGAACTTGTGCTGGACTGGTCGTTAAGGTATTATTCTTTAATCTTTGTTTGTGTAACGAGAGTCTGTTTTGGCTAAAACTTTTAGTTGGGGATGAAGAAGAAATTTGAGCGTAATCTTGTGTAATATGGGTTGATGAAGAAAAGTTTTCTTGAAGTTCTAGTGTTTTACATTTACTGATGCCAATTGTGTACTTACTTACTCTCACTTTCTGTGTTTTTCAATGGAAATGTCTGTTTTCTGATTGGAGTCATTGAACTGTTTGTTGCTTTAACGGGTTTTTCAAGAAAAAGAATCTTCTTATGTTAGGTTCTTTGAAGCCATTGTTAATACGGTTGCGACTTGGACCAAATGATCCCCTCTCTTTCATCACTATAGTTTTGATACCCTCCTTTCTAATTGAACTTGAGGACACCCTTTCTTATGTAATTTCATATTATTAATGAAATTGTTTCTTATTCAAAAACTATTTGTTGCTTTTTACTCGGTCTTCTTTCATTGATGGGATGAAATGGATACAAAAGAATGTCCTATTACCTTCATTGATTAGCGAGGGTAGATGGGGGAGACAATTTGCACCAAGAAATAGCTAGTAAAGGATGTTCTATCTAGTAAAAGTTATAAAAAACAACTCCATTGATTAGTGAGGGTAGATAGACTATAATTACAAAATGGGGGAAATAATTTGCAACAAGAAATAGGTAGTAAAGAAGTAGCATCAATAAATGATGCAATGTCTCGAGACTTTTCCCTCAAAGGAAAGCACGGATATGATAAAGTCAAATGAATTTTGTTTTTTTTGTTCGTCTAAATCTGAAATTGCTATGCTCAAAGAGTATAAACAGCAACTGCATTTGCAAATGTTATTTGAAAGAACTAACATAGTTCTCAAATAATGTTGCATTAGAGTTTAAAGAGAGTACAAGATGGTTGTTGTCCTGTTTTACTGGTGGAAACATCTGACTTAGTTTAGATTGGGAGTTACAGGCAATTAAAGCTTTACAGAAAGGTGCCTAAATTGAAATACTATGTAAGGGTACCAATGGGAGAAATAGTGGGAATATTAGTATGATATTAGGGAGAGCATAAGTGTAATTAGTTAGGGAGTTGGTTAGAGTATTTAGTTATAAAAGGAAGGAGTAAGAGTAGAGGATGACAATTGTTTAGTAAATTCTAGGGCTTGAGAGAGTTTCTCAAGAGAGGGAGGGTACGAGTACCTTGAATCACTTGTTTATCTTGTAGTTTGTTTATCATTGGTATTTCAATATATTGTAGTTCGTTATTCTCGTAAGGCGATACGCTTACAAACTACTATGTCCTTTTCTTCTTTTGATTTTTTTAGGATTCTAACTTTTAATTTACCACTATAGTTTTGTAATTTCCATTTACATTAAACTTATCCATTCAGAGGGAGGTAGGTAGGTATTGTAGAAATGGATCGGTTATGATTTGTTCTTTCAACTGCCATAGTAGCTCCTTGTCTTTATGTTTGCCTAATTTTGGGCAACCCTTTTACCTTGGCAACCAAATGTAGGGTCAGGCGGTTGTCACGTAAGAATAGTCGAGTTGCGCGTAAGCTAGTCCGGACATTCACGGATATTAAAAAAAAAAAGAATTAGGGCAACCCTTCATCTTCAATAAGGCATAATACAACATCATATATCTCTACCAATATAAAAAAAATAATAATAATAATAATAAATAAAACAAGGGCCTGATTTGGGTTTGAATATAAGAATTTGCTATAGCCTATAGTTATGAATTGGGATTCGGTACACTCGATTGCCTTGTAAATGTTCATTGGCACTCCGCTCATGTGAGAGAATTTGTTTAGCTTATTGTTCTAGTTTGATCAGCAGTAGTGCACATTGAAATGGTTGCTTTCTTGGGTAAAAAATCATTTCCATTGGGAATTTCTTCATAGAGTCATGCCCCGACTTGCATCTTACAGCCATCCTTGTCACATGCCTTTAGGTTTTCCTCATTTTCTTCTCCATTGAAACAAACCGTTTCTCAAAAATATTAGTTAAACTAGTTAGTTGCACGTTGAACTTCAGTGGCATATCGCAGTCGTTCTAGTTCTAGTTCTACACTATCTCAAGTAGTTGTACGATTGACTGCCATGATTGTTTCTCAATTCTTTTTAACTTCTTAAAGAACTATATGCTCTCTCCTGCTCTAGGAACAAGTATTGGATGTCATCTTTAATTATGTTGTGCTCTTAATTAATCATTTGATTTTTCTTCCTTTTCAGCAGTCATCACAAGCATATATCTGGCACATGTCTCTAGATGACTAAAAGTAAGTATACATTGGCATGAAGTTTTCTGGAAGTCTATCTCTTCACGAACTTACTTGAATAGGATTTGTTCTATAGGTCGTACAACTATGTTCTTGAGTTCTAAAGTTCTCCAACTCCATCTATATTAAAATGTATTTCTATGGGTCGATGCAAATAAATATCGATGAATTTTTTATACATTCTTCTTATACAGGAATGGAGTCGTATGACCTGCTAGGGCAAAGAAGGGATGTAAAGCACAAAGGAAGGAATGTTGTTTGGTCAGTTGTAATGGACAAGTGCCTTATTGAAGCTCTTGCTGTTCAGGCCAGAAATGGGAATAAAATTGATAGATGCTTTAATGAAAATGCATATACAGCTGCATGTATTGCTGTCAATAGTCGTTTTAACTTAAATTTGAACAACCAGAAAGTTATCAATCGCCTAAAAACGATTAAGAAGAGGTACAAAGTAATCAAGGATATTCTCTGTCGAGACGGGTTTCGGTGGAATCCGACTTCGAAGATGATCGAGTGTGACAGTGAAGATCTTTGGAAGAGATATGTGGCAGTGAGTAGATGCTTCTCCCATCACTTCAAATCTAAACATCGCAACTATTATGGAATTGTTCATGTATAACGATATTCAATTCGTGGAATAGGCACACCCTGATGCGAGAGGACTGAGAGGGAAGCCAATAGAGATGTATGATGAACTGAACATTGTTTGTGGCAATTATCAGGCCCCGAGTCGATGGGCGAAGATGAAGGATGGAAACCATCCACCACTACAGGTCAGGAATTTTGAAGAAGAGTCTGCATCATTTCACTCCCGAAGCTCCGAAGATCTTAGCGAAACAGACGATACAGAGTCGTACACTGGACCGTCCGAATATGCAGAACTGCCCAATGGCAGTCAGGAGCCTCTGCCAAACAACCCGCCAAGACAACATCCAAAAAGGCCACGAGCATCCGAGGCTCTCCAAGATGCAATGCTGGCCGTGGCGTCCAGTATTCGTCGTCTGGCCGATGCAATGGAACTGAGCAAACACTCTATAGATGCCAATGAACTCTTAGAAGCCGTGATGGAGGTTGATGGTTTGGAGGAGGCCAGACAGATGTATGCCTTCGAATATTTGAATGCGGATCCGGTGAAAGCCCGAGCGTTCTTGACTTATAACGCTCGGATGAGGAAAATGTATTTGTTTCGCCAGTTTTGGTGGTGGAAGTGAAGTGATCATCAACTGGTGTTTGATTGATTCTTGTGTTCCATTTGAAATTATATTGAACTTGTTTGATTGATGGTTATTTACACATTATTATTGGAACCATATCTGATTTTGGTACTCTGAATGTAAATGTATAGATAATTCAATTGAAGAGATGCAGACAATTGGAGAAGGTTATATATATTGCATCCAATTCTTGTACACTCAAATCCTTTTCATTTGATGATTCAAAATGGTGTAGGCTGGATATTCCCCCTTGTTTTCTACTTTTCTTTCAAAAATTTGTATTTCTTTGTCAAGTCAATGTTAAATATGTATATAAAAAAGTTGTTAAATTACAACTTCAATTTATCAAACCTTGAACTTTCAAATAGGTTCTTGTAATTTAAAAGATGTATGGATGTCTCTAATTTAAAATATTTATAATAGATTTTGAAACTTTCGATTCTATGTCTAATAAATCTCTAAACTTTCAGTCAACAAAAGCATAGTTCATCATACATAATATATCGACTAATGATTAAGAAGTCTTACGTTCAATCCCTGTCCCCACATATTGTAAAACAAACAAAAAATCTCTAAATTTTCAATTTTATGTCTACCAAGTCTATCTATTTCTAGTCCCTAGTTTCTCTCCCTACTTAAAATAAAAAACAAGGATGAAAAAATTGGCGATATCGCCAAAATCGAGGTACAAAGATTTTGGGGGTGATGATCGATTTTAACAATTTAAAATATCGTTTTGCGGATATATGGAGTATCTGAAAACGAAAACGCAGATTTTTCATCAATATCCATGGATATTTCGACATAAAATCGTGGATATTTCGTGAGTTTCTTCTTCATGTGACTTAAGTTCAAATATGAAATTTCAACTTTTTTTTTCACTTCATTTTTCAACTTTTTGTCATTGTTTTTTCACTTCATTTTTCAGCTTTTTGTTATTGTTTTTTCACTTCATTTTCATTTTTTTTATTGTTCTTTCACCTCATAGTTCACTTCCAACTTAAAAGTTGATGTGAGTTTCGCTGGTTTGACTATCTAAATCAAAAATTTTATTTTCACTCCATAATATTTGTAAAATTTTCATTTTCAACCCATAATTTTTGTTTATAAAATAACTCTACTACACTTGTTCTTCTCCCACACCACTCTCAAGTCTCAATCTCAACTTGATTAACAAACCTCTCAACTCATGTCTTCTTTGTTAGCTCTCTCTTCTACGGTAGAATTCTCTTTTTCCAATTCTTGTTTTTTTATGTTCATGTTTAAAATATCACCTACATTTATGTTTATTTTTGTAATTATCACCTCTATTATTTATGTTTATGTTTATGTTTATTTTTACATTTTTCACTTCTATTATATATTTATGTTTATGTATTAATGTTATAAGTATAATTCTCATCTTATTTATTTTATTTTTATGATTCACTTCTATTATTTATGTTTATGTTTTTTTTTTTTTTACCTTTCTATGTATTTATGTTTATGTTTAATGTTATACGTTATGAATTTATTTTCACCTCCATTTATTTTTATTTTTATAATTCTCTCCTCAAATTTAAAATTGGGCTGGTTGCACAAATAGCAATCAAGCCCAAACTAATTGCAAATTTAGCAAACTTTAAAATGTTTTGCAAATATGGCAAAAAAACCCGTTTCTATCACTGATAGACTTTATTATATCACTGATAGACTTCTATCAGTGATAGACTATTATCACTGATAGACTATTATCACTGACAAAAATCTATAAAAAGCTGAGGTGATCAGCGATAGACTTCTATCAGTCATAAGATATCAGCGATAGAAATTGCTATATCCGCAAAATTTTTAAAAACATGCTATATTTGCAAACAATAAGTCTTAAATTGTCATTTACTACAATTTCTCTTTAAAATTTTGTCCTTTCCTCTGAAAAAATCTTCCAATCTCGATAATTGGGATAAATAATTAAAACTATCCGTAGAAATTAAATTATTTCCGATATAAATATTTACTCCAACAAAAATAAGAGAAAAATAAATAAAGAAATAAAGAAATAAATGTTCACCTAATAGAAGAAACTAGAAAAGTGGAGAGAGAGATTGAGGTGAGTTAGAGTTGTTGAAACTCATCACTAGATGACAAAGATGGGTTATATACTATACATGCAAAAACATCTCTATCTCTTCATTATTATATATATATTTTTTTTTTTTTAACTCTTAACATTTTAAAGTTCAAACATTAAAAAAAAAAAAAACCCTCATCGTTAACAAAATTACACGAGTTTCTATGTGAGCGGTTTCAATTTATAATTGTGTGACACGAAAAAAGTGAAAATGTGGAAAATGTGGACGTCCGAAATCTTAAAAAATCATGAAAATGTAGACATATGATCTACTCTCTACCGATTCTGCCTTTATCTTTTGAATTGATCAAATATAATTTTCATGTATTTTTTTTAACAAATCAGACGTCCACATCAGAATTTCAGGTGTGTTGTTAACGACATTTTTTAAACTTTTGAAAATTCTAGAGTGTTTTTTAAACTAAACTCATAGTTCAGTGATATTTTTTATAATTAAAAAAATATATATATATTGACTACGTGTTCAAATCTCTCTCCACCCACAAAGTCATAATTTTTCTCTTGCGTTATTGAGAGATAAGTATGAATCGGTGAGTTCAACTGAGGATAGTTCAACTTAGCATAAAGTTAGTATGTGTCATCCACCAAGAAGTTGGAAATTCACTCCTATCTCAAATATATAGTTAACCAAGAGGTTTAGAAAGTTGACACTTTTATCTCAAGTATAGTTAAACTCAAAAAAAATAAATATTAAAAAAAAAGTATGAAGTGAGGTGACTTGAGTGATAAGTCTTAAATTATAGATCAAAATGTTTGAATTTCAATTAGTAGGGCAACATATATAACAATATTGTGTATACTATTAGTATTAATGAATTATAAAGTGATTAATGATAGAGAGTGTATAATTTATAATCATGGGTTAAATGTATAATTATTCTATTATGCATAGATATATTAGTTATTTGTGTTTGAGAGGCTGAAACACAAATATCAAATCTCATCAACCACCTATACAACTTTTTTTTATGAGGGGTTATGATTTGTGGTCGTGTTGAATTGATTTTCTCATCCCATCACAAAAACCTAACATCTAACAAATAATAGAACAGTTATGTGATTTTTTCTAGCGATAGAAAACCAAAAGTCGTGGAGATAAAACCTAACATCTAACAAACAATAGAATAGTTATGTGATTTTTTTGAGGGGTAGAAAACCAAACTCGTGGAGATAAAACCTAACATCTAACAAACAATAGAATAGTTATGTGATTTTTTCGAGGGGTAGAAAGCTAAACTTGTGAAACCACAAACCTCTTGGTCGTCAACACATACATATGTCAGTTGAGTCATGTTCGCTTGGACTAATTTAGAATTTTAATTAATTAATTAACATTCAGAGTATAAATGGTCATATTCCATTTAATTTTCCTAACTAATCGTGACATTTATATTCCATTTAATTTTCCTAACTAGTCGTAATTTAGAAAAACAAGATTCGTGAGAAAGAAATGGATAATAGATAAATTTAGTTAAAAGAAAATAAAAAAAATATATAAAAAAGCACTCTCAAATCTGTTTTAATTTATGTAATTAACATATCAATTTAATTAAAATGTAAAAAAAATTAAAAAAAAAAATCAATTGAACCAATATCGAATAACTTGAAAGTTGAGAACAAAACAACAAAATTAAGCCGGTTTGACTTATATTTTATTTTTTATTTTTTGGTTTTTGATTTTTGATTTTTAATTTATTGAAAACAAAAATCATACATTGGTAACCATGTTTGGTTATTAATTTTTTGAAAATAAAAAATCATACCACGTAGTTTAAACATTATTATTTTTTATTTTTAAAATATATACTTTAAACTATTTTTCATTTAAATAATACATCAATAAATCTTAAAAAAACGAAAAATTGTAATAGATGTCAATTTAGAGTAAAATAATTAAAAATATAGCATTTTTTTTTAAAAAATTGCGAATACGACAATTTTTATCACTGATAGTATGGTTTATCGCTGATAGTAATATTTTTTATAAAATTTTGTTAGTGATAATAGTCTATCACAGATCGAAGTCTATCAGTGATAGTCATAAAGTCTATCAGTGATCGCCACTGATTTTTTTGCCATATTTACAAAATGTTTAAAACTTTGCTAAACTTACAATTATTTTGGGTCGGATTGCTGTTTGTGCAACCCGCCCTAAAAAAAGTGTCTATTAAAATTTATTATTTATTATGTAGTAAAATATAATATATTATTAAATATTAAAACAACTTTAAAAAAAAGATTTTTTTTAAAACAATCTCGACAAAAGGAAAGAAAATAAAATAAAATATTACACAATATTTAATTTCTAATTTTCAAAAGAATAAAAAAATTGAGAGAGTGTCGTCTACGAAAATAAATAAAAAAAAAAAATGAAAAAACGTAAAAAAAAAAAAAAAAAAAAAAACAACAACAACGAAACACAAAGGAAAATAGGCAGATAAAGTTGTTGAAGAATTTCTTCTGTATATTGAATTAATTGAATTGAGGGGCTGATAACCCTAACCTACGTACAAATACACAAATACAATGAATAAGACAAATAAATTTACAACTCTAAGAGACTATGCCACATGTCTCTTTACTAATGGATGCTAAATAACCAATTTATTCTCTAGAAGCTTCCTCCACCTTGGCAGCCATGTTATTGTCATGTAATCGCTTTTTATCATCCCTCAAACGAGAGGGTAGGTTAGCCTTTTGCTTCGAAGATAGGAAAATTGTGTGTGAGAGAGTGGTTTTGTAAGGCAGTCCGCAATTTGATTACGTGAAGGAACATATTTGATGTTAAGCTGTTTGCTAAGAACTTGGTCTCGAACATAATGGACGTCGATTTCAATGTGCTTCGTTCGAGCATGGAACACGGGGTTGGCAATAAGAGCACCCGTACTGATGTTATCACATAAAAGCAGGGAGTGAAGGACAGTTTGAGCCTAAGTTCTGTGAGCAATTGTCGAGTCCAGGAGATTTCAGCGGAAACATGAGCGAGAGCTCTATATTCAGACTCAGTACTAGACCGAGCAACGACAACTTGCTTTTTAGAGGACCACGATATCAGAGTAGGTCCAAGGAAGACGCAATATGCAGCTACAGAGCGGCGATCATCAACACAAGCAGCCCAATCAGCATCAGAGAAGGTTGTAATGTTGAGATCAGAACTTGGTTGTATTAGTAATCCATGAGAGAGAGTGCCTTTGAGATAACGAAAGATCTTATTTACTGTTTGCCAATGGACGTTCGTTGGTGCTTTCAGAAACTCGCTGAGCTTGTTGACAATGAAGGCAATATCAAACCTTGTATTGGTGAGATATTGGAGTGCCCCTATGGTGCTTCGGTAGACAAAAGGGTCAGGAAGTAGAAAGCCATCATTTATGGAGAGAGCCTTACTCGTGACTGCAGGGGAGGGACAAGGTTTCGTATGCTGCAGCGGAGTCTTGATAAGGAGATCATGAATATACTTAGACTGATTTAAGTGAATACCATATGACATATATGTTGCCTGGATCCCCAAAAAAAAGTTAAGTTTTCCAAAATCCTTTTAGTGCAAATTGTGTGTTCAACAGACATACAAAATGATTGAGGAATAACGTGTTGTTGCCCGTAAGCACAACATCATCAACATAGAGAAGAAGGAAAGTTGTGACAGATGCTCTTTGATAGAGAAACAGGGAAGCATCAGAACGACTTATAGTGAACCCAAGGTTGAGGAGAGAAAGGTCTTGAACTCATCGTTCCACGCTCGAGGAGCCTGCTTTAGACCGTATAGGGCCTTGTGTAGCCGACAGATATAATCAGGGCACCTTGAATCTACAAAGCCAGGGGGGTGGGTCATATAGACGGCTTCTTGTAGAGTACCATTTAGGAACACGTTGTTGAAGTCAAGCTGTCGGAGAGGCCATCCATTCGATAGAGCAATAAAAAGGACAATCTGAATGCTGCTTTGTGTCTTTGGATTGAACCATCAACATTATGTTTTAGCTTGTACACCCATTTGCAGCCAACAACGTTCTGGTGGGCAGAAGGTGGTACAAGGGTCCAAGTCTTGGAGCGTTGAAGAGCAGAGATCTCATCACTCATGGCCGATTTCCACTGAGGGGTAGCTAGAGTTGCAGAGAGTCTTGTTGGTTTGGTAAGAGACCAATCTGTGGGCGTGGTAAGAGTCCATGCCTTTGGACAGGAGATGTCAGCTTTGCCTCTCGTTATCATTGGGTAATCATTAATAACATGACCGTCAAGAGAGAGAGGCGAGGGAGAGGGAGGGATGGTAGGGGAGACACTTTCTAGGGCAGGAGAAATAGGGCAATGGTCAGGAGTAGGCGATATATCAGAGGAGAGGGGCAACGACTGTTGGGGTGATATACTGGGTTCATTGAAGATGGATGTGGGTGGGCCCATTGTTGGGCTTGGAGTGAGATATGGATCTGTTTGTCGTGTAGGGGCAATGTGGGCCTTGGTAGATTGGATGGGCCAAACTAGGTGGTAATTGATGGAGAGGCAAGTGGAGGTGGGGTTGGCTTTGATGGAGCGCCAAAACAAGTTTGAAAGGGAAAGACACTTTCATTGAAATGCACATGGCGAAAGATCAAAATTCATCCAGACCTGGTGAGGCAGCGATGACCCTTGTGAACAGGGGATGGTTCAAGGTAGACACACAACTCAGAATGATGATCAAATTTGTGTTGGTCTGACCATTGCCGCCTATAGATATGGGAGGTAGGCGAAGGTAGCTTGCTTCTCTTCTCCTAGGCTACCAGCAGTTGAGTACCCGATGAGATAGAATTATGGCCGGAGATTTGGGTAGCAGGCACAGCCAAACACCCGAAGAGTGGAAATATCATATGACTTGTGAAAGAGAAGATCCATAGGAGATTGATTTGCCAAGACAGGTAAGGGCATCCCATTCACAAGAGATACCGTTGTCTGAAATGCAAACCACCAGAAAGGACAAATGCATGGATGCTTGGGCAGGGAGAATGAGCCCCGTTTCTACAAGATGTCGATGCTTTCGTTCTGCACGGCCATTCTGAGCAGAGGTATGTGGGCAAGAGAACCTAGTGAGAATGCCAAGGTGTTTGCAGATCTGTACAATTGGCTTGAACTCTCCACCGTTATCCATTTGGATCACCTTAATTTTGGCTTGAAATTGTGTCTGAACAAAGCTATGAAGTTCTTTGAAGGCAAGAACCGTGTCACTCTTCTGTTTAAGTGAAAATATCCAAGTGAATCTACTGAAGTCATCAATGAAAATGACATAATATTTAAACCCATCTGCTGATAGCACCGAGGCAGGTCCCCACAAGTCTGTGTGAACAAGGTCAAAATGAGCTAAGGCACGAGATGGAGACAGAGGAAAAGGCAGAGTTTGCATCTTGCCAAACTGACATGCCTCACAAAAAACTTCTTTTTCATTTACTGGTATCTCCACATTACAACCACTAATCAACTTGTTCAAAATCTTAGAAGAAGGGTGACCAAGACGTTTACGAAGTAACGCTTTGGTCACCATTACATTCACTTGGGGAGTTTCTACCGAAGAAGAGAAAGCAGAGTAAACAGTCGGGTGTAGAGGAGCTTGATAATAGAGCCCCTATGGACTTGGTTAAGTCAGAGAAAAATGCTTGTTCATTATTTTTGTGCAGCTCTGGTTGTATGATCTGATACAACCCATCTTTAAGAGTTCTCCTCAGCAGCTCCATTCTCGTACCCTTGTCCTTTACCACACAGAAGTCAGGGTGAAATTCAACAAAAATATTATTATCTCTAGCCAACTTGGAGTCACTGACCAAGTTTTTGGCTATTAGAGGCACACACAATACATTATTAAGTTTGAGAGAACCAAGATTAGATGTAATTGAAGTGGAACCCAGTTGAGAGATAGAGAGTTTACTTCCATCTCCAACAATGACAGATTCTATACCTGAGTATTCTGTTTTGTTGGCTAGGAACCCTTGGTTGGCTGTGACATGGCTGAAGGCGCCACTATCTGCATACCATCTTGGGTCAAGAACACTTTATGGGGTAGCAGAGGATCCCTTGGTAAGTAGATCAATGGGAGATGGTCGATGGTTCTGACTTCTAGAGGAGTTGGTATGATTAAAGCTTTGAGGAGACTGATTTCCCTTTGGTGTGTATTGTGTGGGTTATTCACATCAGGTAGAAACCGTGAGAAGCACACTGCTGCACTGTGACCATACTTTCCACAGACCTTGTATTGTGTGGGTTATTCACATCAGGTAGAAACCGTGAGAAGCACACTGCTGCACTGTGACCATACTTTCCACAGACCTGACATTGAGTCTGTCTATAACTGGAGCTATTGATTCCACGCCCTCGTCCTCGTCCACCACGACCACCACGCTACCCATTGTTAGGAGAAAATTGGGGTTGTGGGGGGGGGGGGGGGGGGAGTTGAATGGTTAGTTGGACTGGAAATTTGGGTTGTTTGTGCTTCTACTTTGCACCATATTGACAGAGGAGGATGGACCATTGGTCAGAGAGAGACCTGAGAGACCAGATTTGAGGGCTACTTGATACTCCAACCGCTTCTCATAAGATAAAAAAGCTGCCTGCATTTCAGTCCAGCTTACATCGTATTTTCCTTGCAGCATGATCACCACAGGATTATAGTCTTCATCAAGGCCGGAGAGAACCTGAGACAAGATCATTTGAAGAGACTGGGCTACCAGCCAAGGTTAACCCATCAGGGAACTTTTTCATTGAGCTAAGATACTCACCCATTTTAGAAGAACCTTTCCTTGTCTGTTGAAACATCCGCTTGATGTAGTCGACCTCAACCCTTAATGTATGCCTAAGAGCTCTTGAACGACTTCCCACAAATCCTTGGCAGTGTAGAATCTCATCACTTGCATAGCAATCTCAGTGTTCATAGAATTATAGAGCCATCCAAGGAGGAGTTGATAAGTGGTAACCCATTTGGTGAACTCTGATTTAGAGTTTGTGTGGGAGTGATGGGTTGAATTTGTGCAGTTGGAGCTACTTTCTCTGTACCAGAAATTTCTTGCGTGCTTGAGCTTTCTCCAGTATCAGTAGGTAAGTTTGTAGCAGGCGAGGTCGTGAGGAACTTATCTGGGCAAGGATCAACTCCGGTTAGATGGCCTTCCAGTTGGTAGCTTCGAAGGATTGACCACGCGAGGTTCTGCCAGAGGAGGAAATTGGCATGATCCAATTTGATAGAGGTTAATTGGTTGAGAAGCTGATTCAAGCCTGTGTAGCTGCCATTTGAGGCGTTTGGTGAGTTTGAGAAGAAGGATCCAAAGGGATTCACGTTTGCCATTTGGGTAGCTCTAATACCAACAAAGGAAAATAGGCCGACAAAGATGTTGAAGAATTTACTCTGTATATTGAACCAATTGAATTAAGGGGCTGATAACCTTAGCGTACGTATAAATATACAAATAATACAATAAATAAGACCAACAACCTTACAACCGTAACAGACTATGCCACATGTCTCTTTGCTAATGGATGACAAATAACCAATTTATTCTCTGACGTTCCTCCACCTTGTCAGTCATGTCACTGCCATGTAATTGCTGTTTATGCGAAAATAGTTTTAAAATTCATTTCCCTTAATTTTCTAAATTATATAAAATACCTTTAAATTTGGAGTAGGTTTCAATTATACCCCTAAACTTAATTTTTTTAATTTTATTTTTTTTTACAATGTATGGTGGTGGAGATTAAACCTAAGACCTCTTAGTATGTCAGTTAACTATGTTCTTGTTGGCAAAAAAAAAAAATATTTTTACCTTTGAACTTTGAAATTTGCTCCAAAAAGTATATTTTTCGTTAAATTTTTTTATAAAAAATTAATGTGACAGCTAATGTATAATATGAGAAGGTGTACATGATATCATTTACACAAATATATAGAAGATTAAGATTATTGTTACAATTTATTTAATATCAAAAGATATCATTATAATCATTTGCATAATCAATTTCTACATATTAACTACTACGTCAATTTATGTGAATGATTTCATGTATATCTTCAAATTTTCATATTAATTCTCATCTTATTTTAATAAAAAAAAAATCTTCAAAATATTGGAACAAATTTCAAAATTAAACGATAAAAATATAACTTTTTAAAGTGGATGAAGATAATTGAAACTTTTGTCAAAATTGAGCTATATTTTATATAATTTAATAAAAAAATAATTTGAGAGAATTTTATTTATTTTTTATAGAAGGGAACAGAATCCTCGTAAATGGTGGCAGAAGTAGACAAATGAAAATGGAGTCTCATCATTAGCGCATGAGGGCGTGAACATGCAACCATTTTCCCTTCAATATTATTATAATTTATTAACTCTAAGAACGAAGACTGAGAATTTTGGCCAATTAAATTTTGTTTTTTTGTTTGTAAAGAAGAAAAAAAATTGAATTTTTTCATAGAAAAATGAATTTATTTTGGTTTTTCAGACAGTAAAATCTCTTCCCTTTTGTTTTTCCCACATCCTCTCTCACACCTGGGCTTGTCCCTCTCTTCTCTTCCATTTTCTTCCCTTTTCCCCCCATTTTTCTTCTTTCCTCTGCAATTCTCCCACTTCCTCTTTCATCAATTCCTCCCAAATTTTGCATTTTTGATACCCATCTCCTCAATTTCTGCTCCCTTTTACAACCCAACATTCCATCTTCTTCACTTTTTCAGATCGTACTCTTGTCCTTCGTCGAATTCTTCTTCAGGTACTAACTTCAATTCCTTTTTCTCCTCCTTTTTTAGCCTTGTTTTGTGTTTCTCTGCATTACCCATTTGAGTTTTCTGTCCCCTTTTGCTTTCTTTCTTTGTTTTTCTCTGGAATTTTGTGTTTTGGCTACTTGGGTTCAGCCCAGAATGTTGTTTTTGTGTTTACCCCATTTTTTATTTCTCTAAAATTTTGAGGTTTTTAGTGGAACTTACTGATTTTGTTGCATGCAAACCTGTTTTTGTTCTGATTGTCATCTTGGCTTGGTGTTATTGTCTCTAGGGTCACTCTGTTGATTGATATGATGATTTTTGTTGGTTCAGAAGTTGAACACTTTTGTTTTTTTTTTCTTCTTACTTTGATCAGAGGTTTAAAATCTGTCTTGGATTGATTCTTTTCCCCCTCCAAATTTTGATGTTCTTGCAGTTCCCTTGAGAATAGTGGCTTTGGATTGATTGTTGTCCTAAATCATCTCTCTTCAAGCTGAAAAATATTTTTGTTGTCTTAAATATTGTTGGGTTATGGGTTTAGGTTTAGGGTTTTCTCAGTTATTGATCAGTGGGGGCTATTGGCTCTGCATTATGTCTCTGCATGCAGGGTTTTATCTTCCACTAACTCTGTTCAATATTGGCGGCCATCAATTTCTGGGTTTATTGGGATGAGTATTTTCTTATCTTCTTTTCTTCTTTTCTCTCCCCTTTTGATCAGATTTCTTTTAAAACCATTTTCTTTAAGATGTTAGTGAAAGTGGTTGGAGTCTTGGAGTTTACTTTTGGGTTACTACTTGTTAGCTGTGTTACAGATCATGTTTCATGGAAGATTGATTGTAGTTTCCTCCTGTGCATTGCTGGATATTCTCCTTTCTGGATCTGATCTAATGATCAATCTAACCATTTCTTTCTCTTCCAGCTTTTGATATGCATATTATATATTTGAATTGGTACTTGCTTTATGTCTTATGCAGAACTTCATTGGATTGGTTCACACCATATATCCTCTTGGGTTCTCAAAATCAAGTTGAATGAGGTGGTTTCACTACCTATAGGTTTAATGTAATGTTCTGTATGGAAGTTTGCATTTGAGCTATGGATTAAAATTTGAGTTGGATTAGGTGAATGGGGATTCAAACTATGGGGTCTCAGGCCGGAGGTGATCCAAATGGCAAACAATCACAATTCCAGCCATTGGCTCGTCAAAACTCGCTATATAGTCTCACACTGGATGAGGTCCAGAATCAGTTGGGTGATCTAGGAAAGCCGTTAATCAGCATGAACCTTGATGAGCTTCTTAAAAATGTGTGGACTGCCGAGGCCAACCATACAGTCGGCAAGGGCAATGAGGACAATAGCGTCGTGGCCAATCAAACATCCCTACAACGTCAGGCTAGTCTTTCATTGAATGGTGCTCTGAGTAAAAAGACTGTCGATGAGGTGTGGAGAGACATTCAACAAAGCAAAAACAGTGAGGAGAAGAAGTCTCGTGATCGGCAACCTACCTTGGGTGAGATGACATTGGAAGATTTTCTGGTGAAAGCAGGGGTGGTTGCTGAGACGTCGCCGAATAAAAAAGGTGCAGGTCCTATTGTTGAAATTGATGCAAATATCGCCCCCCAGTTTCCCCAACAAGGGCAGTGGATGCAGTACCCCCAAGCTCAATATCACCCTCAACAAGCAGCAATGATGGGGGTTTACATGTCAGGGCAGCCTATTCCCCAGCCAATGCATGTGGGGGCTGGTGCTGTGATGGATGTTCCATATGTAGACAACCAGTTGGCATTGCCAGCACCATTGATGGGAGCTTTATCTGACACACAAACATCTGGAAGAAAAAGGGGAGCACCTGGAGACATAATTGAGAAAACCGTCGAGCGTAGACAGAAGAGGATGATCAAGAATCGGGAATCTGCAGCTCGTTCACGAGCAAGGAAGCAGGTGATTTTTAAAATCTTCAGGTTCTGTCTTATACAGAAAAAAAGAATGAAAAGTTAAAAGTTAGTAGTACTTCAATTTTTTTTTCTCTCTCTCGTTCCATTTTCCTCAGTTGCCACTTTTTACAGGCTTATACCAATGAACTGGAGAACAAAGTTTCGCGTTTGGAAGAGGAAAATGAAAGGCTCAGGAAACGGAAGGTTAGTTTTCTCTAAATTCTGAACATGGATGGATGTGGAATATATTATTTTATAGCTGAACGGACCGACATGAGTCACCTCTTATTAGGCATATATGCTTTTAAGTTTTCTACACTGTAGCTTGCCTTTTTATTTACTACATCTCCTGAGGTTTTGAATGAAGTACAAGGACGAAAGCTCACTCTTTAGATCCAAGTTCATCCCAACTCACTTGTTTGTCCTTGTATGCTTTCAAGTTGGTTCTGAGTTCATCCGACTTCACTAGTTTGCCATTATTAGATCGAATTTTGCTTCTTCTGCCCATGCCATTTAATTGGCATATTTAGCGCGCATCATATTGAATAAAACCAGGAAGAGTAGATCTCCCTGCCTTTCCTCTTTTATCAGCTCTAAAAGTAACTCTTGGCCTTGCATCATTAATAATCGAGTTTTCAACATCCATAAATGTTGCCTTGATTTTTCAATGAAGTTCTTTCCCACAGAATCATCAAGTCTAAAGTTGAAAGTGCTTTACTTTGTCAACTCAATCAATCAACCATCCCTGTTTGTGTTTTCAACTTAAACATCCACAACTAAGTTATCTTCTCCTTTTTGTAATTATGATCTTACCACCCTCTATAATCAATAGAGGTGTTTCTTGTAAATTTTGTGGAGAGGATATCTCTTTCTAACACTCTTTCATATTATCAATGAAATTGTCTCTGATTCCTTTTAAAAACAAAAACATCCACAACTAAGTTTAGGAAGCCTGCTGAAGATGTAGCCAATACCTAACCATGCGGATGATTGTATAATACATGGTTTCTAGTTTAACCTGGCCTGGTTAAATGACCTGAAGTTTCCTAAAGGATAGTCTTTTGCGAGCTAGTAGATATGTTTTAATTTTCTCTCTCTGCATTTTTATGCTAAAAAAATGACTGAAAGCTGTCTCACTGTTTCTACTATTGTCTCCTAGAAGTCTTAGAACACTACCATTTCAAGACATTGAGAAATGGATACTTCATAAAAATTTAGGTTTTCATGTTCTAGTTAAATGCTCTATACTTGAGGCCACTTGTACATATCAAGAGCAAGAGTGGAATGGGGCATTCCTCGTTAAGTTGGGACCGATTTTTTAATTAATTACTATTTTTTTTATAAGAAAGCTGGGATTCATTTATGATATAGTTCTCCTAGGAAGGATAGGGAATCATGTGTTTCTATGGAATTTACCATTCCTTATTTTAATTTTTGTTTAAAATACCATTTTAGTCCCTGTACTTTCAAATGTCCAAATTTAGTCCCCATACCATACGTTCAATAAATCTTAAAGTTAGTCCCTGTTAGTTTATTCTTAGCTTTTCTAAAAAATATTAGTCTCTATTAGTCTTTCTCCTATCAATTTTGGAAACTTATTCACATGATGTCTTTTCTTGAATTAAAATTATTATTATTGTTTTGCCGAGTTCAATAAAATTAATTTCAAACTAACAATAAGGAATGTTTTTAAGATATATTGAAGGTCCGTGGGCTAAATTTGAACCTTTGAAAGTACAAAGACTAAAATGAAATGAGATCCAAAGTACATGGACCAAAATAATATTTTTAACTTTTTTCTCGGCCTTTTGTGTGGGTCCCACACCAACCTTTCTCATACAAGACAGGAGCACTACTCTTCATTGCATTTTGATTCAAAAATATTTTTATTAAATGTTCTATTTGAAGCACTTTTCTGATTTCTATATATTTAATTTTGATTCTCCTATGCCTATTCTCATTTAGCCAATAGACCCAATCCCAACAACTATTAGAATGCACTTGCACCTTTAACTTTGTTTAGCATACACTTCTTAATGATTCTTGTGCTTTGAGATCCTCATGGAAAGCCTGTTTGATAAAGCCAAAGTATCATGCATATATATATTTGATGAAAAAGGCGGTTTTCATTGAGAAAAAAAATGAAAGGATACAAAAGGACTATACCAAAAAAGGAAAGCCTAAGACAATTAAGAGCTAGAAAACAAAAAACTACCTAACTACCAAGCATGGGATGTCAATGTTAATGATTCAGTCAGTTTCATGATAAAAACAAAAAAGAGAAACAATGATTCAGTTAAAAATTGTAAGATAAATATCTGAATAGGATGTTATAAGCAATGATTCAGTTGGAGGGCTTCTGTTTGACCCCCCTGTCCTCTTAGGGACATCTTGTCCCTTTGTCCTTTAGGCTTTAGGTTGTTTTGTTTTTCCTTTGGCTTTTCTGAATGAATTTTCTCCCTGATTCTTATGTTTTTTAAAAATAGCAATGATTCAGTTAATGAAACTGAGATAAGGCTTGTTGGTTCTTTATATGGTTGCTAGATCTGAAGCTAAATTTTTCAAGTGTCTTTTCATTCTAGGATCTCTTGGAAAGCACGAATCGATACACTTATCCTTTCCTTTAGACTTTTAGTAGCCCAATAATTTGTTAGCGAATAATACTTTAACTTTCATCTCTGACCCAAAAATCTACTGACAGTATACTGTAGTGAGTATACTAGTTTTTCAAAATGTTCGACCGGATGAAATCAAGTTGGTTATTTATGACCCATTTAATAGCATTCAATCATATGACATGGATTCTCATCCATTGCATAATCCTTTGCTCTTATTTGCAGAGTTCTTACTTCCTAGAACCAAAACTGATGTTTGAGTTTTCTTGTCTCAAAAGATCATTCCGTTTTCTTTTTTCGTTTTTTATATCTATAAGTGTCCGGGCCAACTTGTGCTCACCACGATAATTTTCACGGGACAGCTGCTTGACCGTACTATATTTGGTTGCCAAGGTAACTCGTAGGATATTAGATCCTAGGTAGGTGGCCACGATGGTTTGAACCCATTCCCTCTAAGCCCTTATTGACCACTAGGCCCAACACATGATGTGATGATTGTTCGCAAAAGATCATTCTAAAGGAATCTGTTTGCCATTTAAGTAATTGTCATTGTAAATCTAGTTCAATGGTGTCATTTCCTCTTCTTTTTTAATGAAAAAGGGAATCTATCTTGCATCCTGCTTGAGATTTCGGAGTTGTGGATATCTGGTTATCGGTTGTGGATCTGGTTGAATGTTATGGAACTTTCTTATATCATGTGGTTCAATTCAATAGTTTGTTTACCTTGATTCTTTCAATACTGCCCAAGACATGTGGACGACTGCTTGTTATTTTTGTACCATGTTGTTTTTCTTGTGCTGTTTTAAATCTTGATCAAGAATAGCTCTGGAGAAACCACCGTGAGTCGAGCCGATAGTTGAAACATAAAATTGTAAAATTGGATATTGCCGAGGTTAAGAATTCACGTCGTACCGTTTTTCAACTCCTAATGCTGTAGGGTCAAACAGTTTTTGTAGGATAGTCGAGGTCTACTTAATGCTCATCCAGATTGAATTTGATAAGGTCGATGAACGAGCACTCGCGTTCATTGGGAAAAAGCTGCAATGTTATTAATTCTCCTAGGGGTTGGGTTTTATAGTTGAGTTAAACCTTCTTTTGTTTTGTTTTTTTAAAACATAAACTAAAGAAAATATGTTTAGGTAATCATTTATTAGAAGTTTGTCCTTAGTTTGTTCTTCCTTCCAACATTATGAGTTTAAACCACTTGCAATCCAGTCTCGAAGTACTTTCCATTGTTTGTTGATGCAAAATTATTGCTTTAACAGGAAACACTGAAAAACCGATCGAGGATAGGATCATGGGATTCGTTTTACTCTAGAACTAGAACCTCTCTAGATAATTCATTTCGTGTTTAAACTGGATTTCGTACAATCATCACCCTCTCGTCAGATTACTCGTTCGTAAAACGCCATCCCCTTTCGGTATCTTGGCAATACAAACAAGGACTACTAATATAGTATAATCTTTCCATTGAGGTGTCTTAAACATTTGAGGTTGCATCTACTTTATTGTTTTGTTTTTGCTTCTTTTACATGTAGGAGCTGGAAAAGATGCTACCGTTGGCTCCCTCGCCCGAGCCGAAGTATCAGCTTCGAAGAACATCGTCAGCGCCGTTCTAACTTGCAGATCAGCTCTCTCTCTCTCTCTCTCTCTCACTCACTCATAAAGTTATGGTTGGTTCTTGTTGTTGATAGTTTGTTTCTAACTGTCATCAGGTTTTGGTTTGTACTTATTAGTGCTCTGTTATTAATATCAGTGGTAGAGAGATTCTAATGGGACCATTGTAACTTTGAATGTCTCTTATGATTTGTCATATAAAGTTTTTAGTGTTGAGCTTCAAAACAAACAAAAAGAATGTTTGAATGTAAATTTTCAGAGTTTCATAAACAAAAAATATATGGTAATTGTTGTTTCACTTTCTCTACTTTTTGCCTTTGGAATTTCTGTACTATCTGACTACATACACATTTTTTCTTCCTTAAATATGGGCTAAATTATGTTTTCAAATTTTAAAAGTTGCAATAATATTACTCCCGACCTTTCATAAGTGTTTCAAAACTATTTTTGGAGTAGAAATTTGTTAGAATATTGGACGGAAAGGAAAGAATACGTGGTCGGAACATCATTCTTTTGGTCTTTAATCTAGACAAGTTCAGTCACTGCCATGTAACACTAGGTCACCGCAACGTCGATTTTTACTTTCAGGACAGTTTTGAAACGTTTATGAATGGTCAAGGTGTTATTGCAACTTTTGAAAGAATAAGGACAGTTTTGAAACGTTTATGAATGGTCAGTGGTATTATTGCAACTTTTGAAAGAACAAATATGTTTGTAAACAAATATGAAATTTAAGGATTTTTTTTTCTTTTTCTTCTTCTATGAGATTTTCAATTATAGAAGTAATTTTTAAAAGAAATATTGATGATTTGTAACAAGTCTTCATAGTATTTGGTAGAGAATCCAATAGTGATTTTGAAAATTTAAAAAATACTTAAAAGTTCTTTAGTGCTTTTAGGAGAAGCACTTCACTCATGTTTAGAGTAAAAGTAATTGCATTTATTTTAAAAATCTATTTTCAAAAGACATCTTAAACGTGCACAAGTGTTTCTCTTAAAAGTTTTAAAAAATCACTTTTTTGAGTATTTAATCATAAGTCATAACACTATGATTTTTTTAATTCTTATGATGTAGTTTGCTTCTACTCTTCGTTGGTCAACGTTTTTTTTCGGTTATATTAAATATGATGTTTCATGGTATGAAAATTAGATAAATAATGTGTTTAATAATTATGAAATATATTTACCCTTGAACATATTTTAAAGAAAGAACACAGATTATTTATTTATTTATTTTTTTTTTTTTTTCAGAGGTACTTAATTAATGCGAGAATTAACTGAACTTTTAGTTAATAACATTTTTTTTTGCAACGGTAGTTTAATTAATGCGGGGATTGAACCCATGACCTTTTGGTCACCGGCACAACCCTATGTCAATTGAGCTATGCTCGGTTTGACAATTTAATAAATTTTTGATTTAATATTTGTTAAAAACAATAAATTAGAAAATATGGTAAAATATACATTCGTCATTGGAATTTGAATTAGTTTCTTTATTAGATCTTTAAATTTTCAAAACTAAACTTTGGATCATCGTATTTGAGTTTAATTTCTATTTAGTCCTTGAAGTTTTAAAATTAATATTTTATTCATAGAGTTCATTGTTAGTTGATATCAAAGATGAAAATATCCGTCGATATGTCGCTATATCTGTAAATCGGAGGGTTCGATATAGATATTAAGAGTTAATCGATATCTCCAATATCTTTTATAAATACTGGTAACACATAAAAAAAAAAATATCATCTATTAATCACGATATGAATATACATACTAATTACAAGATCTATAACTTAGTTTAAAAGTAAAAAGAACTTAATTATTATTTTAAATTATTTTTAAAAAATATCTGTTGATATTGGTATTTTCATATCAATATTTCAATTTTATGGATATATGGACTAAAATTTGTTGATATGTAATTTTTAAAAATGAGTTGCTTTATTTTTCATTTTTATACTCAATGACAAATGAGAAGCTAATTTAAAACTTCACTAATTAGAAATCAAATTTAAATTCAAATCTCAAACCTTAAGAACCAAATAAAAATTAAATTCAAATCTGCAAATCTTAGTTTTGAAAATTCACACACTAAATAGAAAATTAAGACTCCGGTTGACAATCATTTGATTTTTGAAAATTGTGCTTGTTTTTATCAACATTTACTCACGATGATTTTCATCTTTCTCAAGTAACGATTAGAATTCTTAACCAAATTTAAAAACAAAAACAAGATTTTAAAAATTACTTTTTTTAGTTTTTGAAACTTTGCTTGTATTTTGAAAACACTCGTACAAGATAAATAATAAAACAAAAGAACTCATAGTTGAGAGTAGTGTTTATAGGCTTAATTTTGAAAAACCTCAAAATTCAAAGGGGTCTAAGTTAAAACTAGGACCAAAAATGTATTTTTATATATAGGAAAATTGTAACTAATGTCAATTTAGGGTAAAATAATTAAAAATATAGCATTTTTTTTTTTTTTTTTTTTTTTTTTTTTTTGTAAATATGACAATTTCTATCAATGATAGTATGGTCTATCGTTGATAGAAGTCTATCGCTGATAGAAGTCTATCGCTGATACTAGTCCATCACCTCAGTTTTTTATAGAATTTTGTCAGTGATAGTAGTCTATCACTAATAGAAGTCTATCAGTTATAACCACTGATTTTTTTGTCATATTTGCAAAATGTTTTAAATTTTACTAAATTTGCAATTATTGCTGTTCAACCAGCCCTTATATATATATATATATATATTAAAAGGACAACTTTGACAATTAAGTTGTTGGGATGCCTCAAATCTGTTATATGGGCGCTACACATGACCAAACACGGGGATCTTGTTTATTTTGGACAACTCATTCGGTTTAGGTCATTAGAAGAGTACCATATATAATGGTTCAATGACTTTGCCCTAATAAATTTGTAACTAATCTTATTTTATCTCTGTTAGGAACCACGTAAATCTATTTATTTTTTTATTTTTGTTTGTTAATTTATTTCTTACACAACAAAAGTATCTAAGCTCAACGATAATTGACATCTACTCCGAACTCGGGAGGTTTACAGTTGTAGTAATGGGCCGGTGCTAATCGAAGCCCAGCCCAAAGATTGGTACTTGGTAGTATAGAGAAATTCAAAAGCCAGTTGGTTTGATCCGATGCGTCGGTTAATTTAATTTGAGTTTATGCACTCTGAATTTTTTGTTCTATCGATTCCGAAATCAAATTCTGCCACCATTTCGTCCTTTCTCCCTCCCAAAATTCTCTGCTTTTTCTCAGAAAATTCAAAATCTCAGTCTACACAGACACTCTCTTCGCCTCTACATTCTTGTATGTTCCTAACTTTTTCAAATTCGATCTTCATTCTTAGGGCTTTTGCATTTCTGGGATTTTTTTCCGCTGTCGGAATCGTCACAATTTGTCCACAGTAATGTCGGCTTCGACCGTGTCGATAACGGCGAATCCGGCGGCGCGGAGGAGGCCGGTGATCGTCTCGGAGAAGAAGGGGGCCAGTATTGAATTGTTGGCCATCGATGGCGTCAACCCTCTTTCGAATACTGCTACTGCCGGGACTGGTGGTGCCGCCGATGATAAAATCGCCGGTGGAAATGGTAGGGATATGAGCCATCATTCGATTAGGGGTGAGGCTGTTCTCGAGCGGTCCTCTAGGGATCTACTTCAGATCAAGAAAACTGTTGCGAATTCAACCATCTCCCCACGGCGGAGCAGGAAGGCGCTTACGAAGCCGGAGAAGCCTCGATGGGTCACTATTCTTAGCGTTTTCACGAAGAATTTTGTGCTTTTGTTGGTTCTTTTGGGGTTGGTTCTAATGATTAGGAATTTAGCCCTAAAGTCTTCTGGCGAGGGAGCGGTGGGAAATCAGATGGGGTTTTCCGAAGTCGAGGGACGGATTGCGGAAGTTGAAGCGTTCTTGAAGACTACCACTAAGATGATTCAGGTGCAGGTGGAGGTCGTCGATCGGAAGATTGAGATTGAAGTTGGGGGATTGAGAAGGGAAGTTGACAAGAAGATTGAGGCGAAAACTGCTGATCTTGAGAGCGGTTTGAAGGTGCTGCAGAACAAGGGTGAAGACCTGGAAAGGTCTTTGAACGAATTGAGGGCTGTGGATTGGTTGTCCAAGCAAGAGTTTGATAAGATTTATGAGGAATTGAAGAGGGCGAAGAGTGGCGAATTTGATGAGCGATTTGCGAATTTGGATGATGTAAGGGCCTATGCAAGGGAGATGATTGAGAGGGAGATTGAGAAGCATGCGGCTGATGGGCTTGGTAGGGTGGATTATGCTCTTGCTTCTAGTGGGGCTGTGGTTGTAAAGCATTCGGAGCCGTATACAGGAAGGACAAGTATTTGGTTTTCGAAAAGTTCGAGGAATGGAGTTCACAGTGATGCAGAGAAGATGCTGAAACCGAGTTTTGGGGAGCCCGGGCAGTGCTTCCCCTTGAAAGGAAGTAGTGGGTTCGTTCAAATTAAGCTGCGGACAGCGATCGTTCCAGAAGCTGTTACTTTAGAGCATGTTGCCAAGGTGATATTTTTATTTCTTCTTAGAATTGTTTGCTATGTAAAGTTTTTGTTTTCCAAGTACGTGTTTCTATATAGTAAACATCTACATTTGAGAACCGTGGAAACATGCATGAGCATCAATTAAATTTGTACTGTATTCCATGAGTTGTGAAGAGAACCATGGACATTCTTGGGAGTTATAAATGCAACACATGCACCTTCTCTGCTTAGTTATGTTGGGGGGTGGTTCTATTTCATCAGGAGACTTAGAAAAGAGAGATAGATGTATAGATACATAGATTGGGATGAGCGTTGCACTATAATGCAATTTCATGTCTCTTCATGAGTGTCACTAACAAAGGAAATGTTTATACATAAGTTTTTTAATATTGTGATCCTGCTAGAGAGAGATACGATGCCCTCCAGAAGCATTTTCTAGCTCATGTGCTTAGGACAAGTTGGGTTATACGTCCTTATATTAATCTTTGTGGGATTTACACCGGAAAGGATGGCATTGGTGGCAGTTACTTAAGGCTTGGTGATTAACTTTATAGTCATTTTGGGGACTGGATGTAGAGAAGGTTTGAAAATATTTTGAGTTGGAGAGGACTGTGGTTATTGATAATGTACATATTGTTTTAGAATGTTGTACACCTTATTTTTTATGTTGTGTATAAAGAAACATACTTTCAGAAACCTATTTTTGAAAGGAATATGGTGAAGATTGAAGATAGGGTATCTTCTTTCTACTCATTCAATAGAGATGCCAAAATTCTCTTCAATGGTTTTTTTTTTATAAGAAACCGAGCTTTCATTGAGAAAAAATGAAAGAAATACAAAGACATACAAAAAAAACATCCCACCAAAAACCAAGAAAGCGTGAGGAAGCCCAAAAACTAACTACAAAAAGGGACCTGTTAGACTTCGATTTTGCCTTCTCTTCAATTAATTAATTTCTCTTCAATGATGTGTATAAGAAAAGGAAAACAACACAGAATATCCTTGACAAAGAGCTCTATCTGGATACTAGAAAGAAACATTGCCGTTGACCTCTAAGTTTTTCAAGGGGCATTTTAAAACATTCTTTGCTTCCTCTGAATTCATAACCCCAAAGTCGTGGCATAACTCATGTTCTAGAATATTTCATTGGTCCCTCATTGTAACCATAAAAAAATGACACAAATTAACCGGTACAGTCTGTCGGTTGCACCAATGATTGTTAAAAGGCTAAAGAACCTCCCTCCAAACTGCCTGGATAAGTCACGCTAAATTAAGAGAGATGCTTGGTCCCATTTACTCTTCATTCTTTAATCTTTATACAAAAGTTTTTACAGTTGGGGGAAATTAGGGTTTGTTTGGGATTCTCATTTCGAATGTGATCGAGAGCATTGCTTTTTCCATGGTATAAAACCAAAAGAAGAATTTCATCTTTTTGTGAAGTTTTGAGTTCTATAGTTCTATAAAAAAAAATCACTTGAAGAGCTGTCTTTGTGATGAATGAGTGTAATTGAAATTACTATCTACTAGATTAGTTTTAGTCAAGGATGAAAATATCCGTGGATATGTAGATATATCCGTCGATATATCCGTAAATCGAAAGGTTGGATATAGATATTAAGGATAAATGGATATCTCCAATATATTTTATAAATACCCGTAAAACATAAAAAATATCATTTATTAATCTCAAATGGATATAGTTTATAACTTAATTTGAAAGTAAAATGAACTTAATTATTAATTTAAATAATTTTTTTAAAAATATTGATTTACAGAATTTTTCGTGGATATCGATATTTCACCGATATATCCATGGATATATCCGTAAAATTGAACTACCGATATGGATGTCGATATCGATATTTTCGCCATTGGTTTTAGTTAAGTTGGTTTCGTTTCTTTTAAATGATGTACTTACATAGAAATTAATTAAGGAGAAATAGAGAGAGAGAATCAGTTTTTGATTCTAGTCCAGTTGAGTTAGCATCGTATCAAAGGCCTTTGAAACATGGGTTCTTTATTTACAAAAACACCAATAGCAGAAAACCCTACATCTAGAATTCTTGCTTCTTCTTCTACTGCTGCTCTACCTATCTTAGATCGTGAGTTCTCGCATCACCAAACTATCTTCTCTAGGAAATAAAAGCCCGAAATCTTGTTTCAGTGAGACTTGATTCTACAAATTAAAGTGTAATGGTTCTTTTGTAATTACCATCTGTTGTTTAGTTTTAGTTAAGACAGTATGTTTCTTTTATGGAATAATCTACTTTCATGGAAACTAATTATCAGTTCAATTCAATAATTCTTTGGTTGAGTTAGCAGGTAAATTGAAGTCTAAATTGCTTCATTGTTGTATTGTGTACTGTGGATGAAATTGGAATTGTGAAAAGGCATTATTCTGTCAACAAATAGGTCCCATTTTGTCTAGTAGACTAGTACAATTGGTGGGTGATGAATATTCAATTTGGGATTTGGAATTTATTCAAGAGGTTGCTACTTGCCAGTCTAAAAGCTTTTCACCTACTTTTATTATTAAACATCCTTCAATATTTTTTGTTTTCAAATATCGCATAATTTTAAATTGGAGAACATAGAACTGTCATTGGTCAGTCTTAAAAAAATTCCAGTGATTTCTTTTCTAAAATATATTATTTAATGATTTTTCAACTCTAGATTTTGTGAAGTCAAACAATAGTTTGTGAGATCAATTGAGATTTACGAAATAAAAAGATTCTAGTGCTTTTCTTTTGAAATTATGGTCTTGGTGTGATATTGTTGGAGTCCTTTTTGTAATTTGTTGGGGGACTTGTTTTTTTGTAAGCCTAAGCCCTTGTATTCTTTCATGTTTCTTAATGGAAGCTCGGTTTCTTACCAAAAAAAAAAAAAAAAACGAAATAAAGTGAACATAGGGAGGTTGGAGGATTTCTGGCTATCAAAAGGAAGAAAATTATTGTGCGGAGTTGTTGCAAGAAAGCAGCATTTGAGCTTTTGTTGGGAAGCTAGTTCCAAGCGGTTCCATTAATTGGATCGAAGTTGAAGTGAACTGAAATGGAAATTTGAAACTTTTGGGAGGTGTTCTCAGAATTAAATGTATAAATGCTTCTGCTTTGAAGAGGAGATGGATCTCTGATTTTGGCTATATATGTCTTATTAGTTTTTAGGTTAAATTATAAGTTCAGCCCCTAAACTCTTCAAGCTTGCTTGTCTTTGTTTGGTCTCTTAACTTTCATAAGTGTCAAATAGGTCCCTGAACTTTCAATTTCGTGTCTAATAAGACTTGACATATTCGAAAATTTTGAAACTTAATTGATTTGGGTTAACTCAAAGTTCAGGTGCTGAACGCCTAATTTAACCTAGTTTTTAACCATGCTTCTGGTTCACCCCGTGCAATTTGTTGCTTTTTTCCATCTTGGATTTGGTTCATCTTTTTCACTAATTAGGCTTCACAACTTCTCTGGACAGAGTGTAGCATACGATAGATCAAGCGCGCCCAAGGATTGCAGGGTATCTGGATGGTTTGAAGGGCAGGAAGCTGATTCAGCAGCCAAGGCTGAGAAGATGTTCCTCTTGGCGGAGTTTACGTACGACCTGGAGAAGAGCAATGCCCAGACATTCGACGTGGTGGAGACAACAGGGTCTGGTCTAGTTGACATGATCCGATTAGATTTCTCATCCAACCAGGGAAACCCATCCCATACTTGCATCTATCGTGTTCGAGTTCACGGTCACGAACCGTATTCTGTTTCTATGATGGCGATGCAGTCATGATGGACGATGGCTGCAACAAGCTTGTATCGGGTTCCCAGTCTGTATTATCCTTGTAACTGTTACATTCTCTGTTCTTTTGATTCTTTTATGTAGAACCATAGCCCTCACACTTAGAATCTCTTGGTTAGTGGGCACAGATATGTTGTTTTCTACTTTTATTCCATCTTCTTTGTTTTTTTACTGTGGCATTTTGATTGTAAACAGATGGAATTGTGGGGTTATGGTTTCTTTTTTTTTTTTTGACTGTGCAGGCATGTTCATTTCTAAGCTTCTCAGTCTTCTTTCTAATTTCTCTCTCTGGACTGGATATTTGGTTGGTGATTTTGTTACTTAATTCTCTTCGAATTTTAAATTTGTGTTTAAAAGATGTTTATTAGACACTTTTTAAAGTTCGGATATATTAGACACTTCTTAAAATTGAATGATCAAATAGATATAAATAGTAAACCGTGGTTGGTTAGGGCTTGTGTGGTATCCAATATGAATTTTGTTTTTGAAAACGGTTTATGGATTCTGTGAAACAAAATCGTGAAAATTCTGATTTTTTTTTTGTTTCCCGTATATGTAGATTTTGAATTTAAATTAAAATGCAGAATTATATTAAAAAAAAAAAAAACCTTTAGTACGTATAATATTTAAAGTTTTTTTTTCTTTTCTTTTTTTTTTAGTATATTGGGGGAGGGGGGATTCGAACCACAAACCTCTTGGTCATCAAGTCATACATATGTCAATTGAGCTATGCTCGCTTTGGCCGTATAATATTTAAAGTTATAAACTCAATTCGTTTTTATTAAATTAAAATATGTATGCCAAAACGAATGGTTAGGCTGACATAGGTACGTGTTGATGACCAAGAGGTCTGTGTTCGAATCTCCCAACTCCAATGTACTAAAATATATATATATATATATATAATATAATATAAATTATTTGATATTCAACCTATATTTAGTTTTAGTTTATAATATGTTCCTAAATTAATTAGTTTTAGTTTATATTCAACTTATATTTAGTTGGTGACTACTGACTACAACTAATTTTATGGTTTATAAAAAAATATTAAACACATAATGAAGAATTAGTTAAATTGAGATCTAATTTCATGTATAAAATCATGAAATACAATTCTGTTTTTATTGAATTTCTAATTTTCTAATTTTTGTTTTGAGATCAACAAACAAATTTTGACCAAAAATAATCACTATAAAAAGTTGACGGTGATATAAATATTTGGTTAAATTACAAGTTTAGTCTCCTGATTTTTATGTATCTACGCTACGTGTCTAGGTAAGTCTTTGAACTTTCAATTTTATGTCATGTCTAGTAAGTTTTCGTACTTTAACAATATTAAACATTCAACCTTTTTTTTTTAATTAAACACTTTTACTCAACTTTAGGTTACATCTCTCTGTAAACTTGCCCCCAAAAGGGTTATCTCACAAATCAAAGAATCTTCTTCATATATGGATATCATATTGGACATTATTAAAATGTTTTTTTTTTTTTTTAAATGTTTTCAAACATTCTTAATAGTTGAGGACCACATTCTTATTTGAATAAAATAAAGAAAAAAAAAATCTTGAGAAATGGATTTAGGGTGGTTTCTTCTAAGCAAATTAAAGAAGAACAAAGAAACATAAAAAAAGGTGTAAAATAATTTTGAAAACAAAAAATAAAAAACAAAGTCCTTTAATTTTGCCCTAAATCAGTTGAAGAAATGGTTTCTGATCATTCCCTTTATTTAAGGATCTCTCTTCCTCTTTTCTTTAGCTTGTGAATGAGGCAAAACACAAACCCAACATTTGGTTCCCCTCATGTTTTTGCTTCTTAATTATTATATAATTCTCCCTTTGGGACCATATCTTATTTTATATATATATATATATATATATATATATAACAATCTTTTTCAATTTTAATCTTCGTATAAATAACGGACATGATGTAACGACTAGAGACAAGAGGTCTTAGGTTCGATCCCCCACCCCACATATTGTCAAAAAAAAAAAAAAAAAAAATCATTTTCATCTCTACTTTAAAATTTTCTTTGAGTATCCAGACCAGTTTACGCGCATCTCAACTAATTTCACGGGACAAACTGACCCTATAATATTTGGCTGTCAAGAAAACCCGTATGAAAATCATCATTAAACTTATATCCCTTTTACGAGAACTTTAATAGTTTTAAGGCCTTTCACGATGACTGAACTAACCTTAGATGTCGCATTTATTCTTTTCGATTTTCACTTTAATGGTTGAAGATGATTAATTTAAAGATCATGAAATGGGTAAATGGGATATGACAATGTTTTTATAATCTAAAATTTTATTTAGGAAAAAGGATTAATTTGTTTATAGATTACAAGTGAGTAAATAATGGGGTTTGCTAACTTTCCACTAGGAAAAGAAATCAAATTACACTTAATAAGACAAGAATAAGAACATTTGATTATCCTTAACTTGAGAATTTCAAGGTTCTATTCTATGTGATAAAAATGTGTTTTTTTTTTTATTTATTTTTTTTTATCCATTTGTTTCTAATGTAATTGGCTGTCAAATTCATTATTGAGAATGTGTTTGACAACTAATTGTGGGTTCTTTACTTCTTGTAGTACAAAAGAGGTTATGTGTTTAATCATGTTTCTTATTTTTCTAATTTTATGTTCTTACCCTTTTAAGAATGGTTGTAGGGACTAATATAGAAAATGATTGCTTGATTTCTAAATTTATTTTTGAGTAATTTGTAAAAGTTAAGGTTAATTGAACATCGTTAAGGCATAACTTTATATATATATATATATATATATATATATATATATATATATATATATATTGACATGGGGAGGGGATTCGAACCTGAGACCTTTTGCTCATAATTCATACTTTATGTCGGTTGAACTATGTTTGACATTTCTCCGGTGTGTATAAAACTTCTTTAAATGCATGCATTAACGTAAATTAGAGACAAATGCTTGAATCAAATAGATAGTAACGATTTTTCATCTTCTTGTCTTCTTTTAATTTTCTCTACTTATAAAGAAATAATTATGCAATAACTTTTCTTGCTACTTTGGTAGAATTTGAGAGAAAATAATTACTAATGTATGGTCTAAATTGATTTAGTACTAATAAAATTTTTAAAAATTTATGGTTTAAATTGATACCATTTTTTTTTTTTTTTTAAGGAGAAAACTTTAACTATTCTAAACAAATCAGAGATACTGATGGAAAATAGATTTAAATTATATTATAATCCCTCAATTTTCATATTCACTTTCAAATATATTTTTTAGCCTTTCAACTTCAAAACAGAATATGTATAGCTCTTGCAAGTAAAATTTCATATATTAAAATAAAAAAAACTTCTTAAAAAAAGAAAATAATAAAAAAATAAGGGTTGGTTGCACAAATAGCAATCAAGCCCAAACTAATTGCAAATTTAGCAAACTTTAAAATGTTTTGCAAATATAGACTTTATCATATTAGTGATAGACTAATATCACTGATGGACTATTATCACTAACAAAAATCTATAAAAAAAATTGAGGTGATTAGCGATAGACTTCTATCAGCCATAAAATATCAGCGATAGAAATTGTCATATCCGCAAATTTTTTAAAAACATGCTATATTTTTAATTATGTTATTCTAAATTGATATCTGTTACAATTTTCCAAAAAATAATAGTATTGACTAAAGCTTCATTTCATAATTATTAATTTAAAAAAATCAAGTTATAAACATTATTTTCATCTATCATTTTTTTTTTTTTTTATCTATTTTTTTTAAATCCAAAACAAATTTTAAAAATTAAAAAAATAGTTTTTTAAAAAAAAAATTAACCAACCATTCAAATGTTTCTCAAGAAAATATGATTTTTTTTTTTTTTTTTTGAAAAAATCAAATAATTATGGGGTTTAAATTATGTAATCGTGAAAATTTTGGGATAAAAAAAGAATACTAGAAAAAGGATAAGGATAAGGATGAAACGTTATTGTTGTTGAAAGTAATAAAAAAAATTAACATAATAATATTATTATTATTATTATTATTATTTGCTTGCAATTAGAAAACTAATTTTAAAAATAACTACCAACAAATCCCTGAATTTCTTCCTTCATGTTATTATTAATAAAAAGGATTAATTTTGTCCCTTCTGAAAGATCATAAACAAAATTTTATTTTTGAAATATGAAACATTAAGGAAAAGACATTATCAAACCAACCTTAAAAACTCTATTAGGTGACAATTTTCATTAAATAAATTAGACATGTAGCCAAATAGATTGAAATATGAGAATTATTTAAGAATCTCAAATTGGAGGCTAAAATTTAAAAAAAAAAAAAAAAAAAAAAATGATAATCATCCAAAAAGAAAAATACAAAGAAAGTTGCTGTTTATTTTTTTGTGTGTTTCAAAATAGTTAAAAGACAAGCCACAAAACTATTGCTCTTTTAATAACTTTATTGAATTGCTACATGCACTTCTAATAGTGCTACATTCATTCTCTTCCATCTTTTCCATTGTCTTGAAATTTGAATGTATAATAATAATAATAATAATGCCAACAAGAGCCCGACTCAACTGCCAATAAGAGCATAACTCAATCGGTATAATGTATGAATTATGAGCAAGAGATCTCAGGTTCGGCTCAACTAACGATCGACTAGTGATTATGATGATGTAGGTTGAATCCCTCACCCCTCCCCCCAAGTCGTCAAAAAAAAAAAAAAAAAAAAAAACCAACTCAACTGACTATCGACTAGTGAGTATGAAGTTTTAGGTTGAATCTCTCATCCAATATATTATAAATAAATAAATAATAATAATAATAATACCAAAATAAAAGTGTGTTTTGTAAGTAGAAGCTTTCATTTCATACAAAATTGGAGTGTGTTTGGTCACCACTCACCATCATAGAATTCTCCATGTGCATGCATCAATCCCAATTCCCAACTTCATTCAAACTTTTTTTTTCTTGGACAAAATTTCAAAATTCAAGAATAAAAATGAAAATTTTCAAAATTGACGTATATAATTGAAACCTACTAAAAGCTCAAGAGTATTTTGTATGATTTAACTCACACGAATACATAGACTTAAAACTACTTTGATAAGGTCCAAAATGATTCTCAAAATCAAAGACCAACATAACACGGATTAAAATGATTCTCAAAATCAAAGTCCAACATAACAAATTTGAAAATTCAAATATTAAAACAAAAATTTTAAGGGAGTGTTGGAGACACCAACTTAGAGTTGGGTGAACCTGATATTATTTAGTTCACGTTTGACCCACCGACTATTATAATTCATAGTCAATAAAATAATTACACTAAATTTAATAGTATTTACTAAGATTATAACTCATAACCTATTATAGTTACCGATTATTTTAACTTACTCATCGTACTCAAACAACTTCTAGAAGTTTTTGAGCAAGTTTTGAAAGTTTGTTAGTTTAACAACCAGTGTGAGGATTATAACCTCCATTTTTTTTTTCAACTGTATTTTAATTAATGCGACGATTGAACCAATGACCTCTTAGTCACGGACATAACCTCATGTCAAGCTATGCTCGGTTTGACAACTTTCGAATTCTTGATGGATGATATATATCCTAACCAACTATGCTTAGGTTGACAAATAATTTTAATTTTTTTTTATAAATCTTAAGAGAATTACAATTAAATTTGTTTTTTTTGTTTTCTTTATCGAACAAGTTCAACTTTATGTCATTCCGATGGTTGCATCATAAATAAATAATTAATTTTTTTTTTAAAAAAAAAAAAGAAAAAAAAGTCATGGTTCCATCTTCTATCTTATGATTATTTAATTAAAAAAAAAAAAAGAAACATAGAACAAAACCCAAAACAGAGCTCAACAATTAAAGAAGGAAAAAGTCGATTGTAGAGATTCTCCCCAAATTAATTCATCTGAAATTGCTTCCCTTCAAACTCTATAAAAAGGGCAACAAAATCAAATCAAAAAGTAGTTCATTCAGATTCACAACCCAACTTCATTCATCATCTCTACAGTTTCTTTCATCAAACAGATCAATTTCTTCTTCATCTTCTTCTGATGATGATGATGATCGATTTCTTGTTCCTGATCAACATTTGAAGGAATTTGATTCAAAAACTTCTCCAACTGTAGCGATGAAAGCAACAAATCACAAACTGCTGAAATCGCTGATTCTTCAGAGGTGTTTTCGAGATTCTCCTCTCTACTTTTTGAGTTTTGACTGATTATAATCAATTTTTCTTTCTCGCTTTATTTTCCCGAGAAAAATTCAGCCCTCTTTGCAAAAACCCAAATCCCCAATTTCCACATTGATCAAATCGATTGTCGATATTATTTTCTTTTTTGTCAATTTCAATGCATTTTTTTGGAACGGCAAGTTTCTTGGACTATTACATTGAATGAATTATCAGACATTTTGCTTATTCCTTTCTTTTCAATTTTCTATGCTGGGAAAATTTGTTTGTTGAAGTTCCATTTTGTTTTTAATTCTTCTTAGATATATAATATATATAGTCATTGCTCCGACAGTTGACTTTCTTGAGAATAAGAATAACCCCCACTTGTCAACCTTGTCATGGGTTGCCACTTTTCTTTTAAATTTGATCAAATATGTCCCTCTTTGAACAAATTCTTAATTCTGGGTTTTGCTTCTTTTTGTGGTAATGTTGGTGTTTTCTTTGAGTTTTTGGTTTCATTGAATGGATCATTGTTTTCTGTCTGTGTTCTGTTTTGTTCTGTTCATTTTGGATGGGAATTAATCTGAATGGAAAGGTAACTGTTGAGATTATGAAGAAGGGGATGATTTTTGGTGTTCAGTCCTTTGTTTCCTCTCTTTAATTTCTTGGCATTCTTGAAAGTGACATGAATTTGTATTTTTTATTTTGTCTGCAGATCTTTGATTTGGGTCAGTGGCATTGATGAGAAATTGCAATTTCAACAATGACTCTCAGAAAACAAGACTCAAGAAAGAAGGTGAATGAATCTTCAAATCTCTCTCTTCCCAGTTTTTTCTGAATCCTAAAGTTTTTTGCTGTTTTGTTATCTAGGATTTGTACTCATCCTTTTATCTTACTAAAAGGTGGCACAAACTTTGCAACTTTTGAAGTTAATATCATTAAATATCTTTTCCCCCCTTTTTTTTTTGCTTTTTCTCCTCTGCTTTCAGTCCTTCATTAGAAAAATATTTGCCATGGGAGAAAGAAATGGGAAGAAAGAGTTCAAAGGCTCATTTGAGTCCACTGGTGAGTTCCAAAAGGGATTTGCTTTTTTAGATAAATTAACATCTTACCTTTATTTTTATGATAAAGAAAGAATCTCACCACAGAAAGCAAAGTTTTATTCAGATAAGTCATTGATGATAAGTTTAAAGTACCTTTTTAAGCATATTGTGACTTAACACCTTTGAATTAGAAGAGATTTGAGCTTGTAATTGCTTGCTTGTGAAGATTAAAAAATCTAAAATGATAACGATAGGAAGAGAACCGTGTCAACTAGATCCAAATGGAGAATATATTCAATTCTCATCTTTAAACTAGTGTGAGAAAGGAAGCAAGGTTGGTATATTCCCTCTCTCCTTCTTGATATTGTCTCGTTTCCCTCAGCTATTTCGGAATATTTTTTGATAAGTTGGTTAAAACTATGGAGTTTGACAAGTAATGAATTTGTCTTGGTTTGATTATTAGAAAAAGGTTAGTCAACTTTTCTGTTAGGTAGAAACAAGATCAATGGATATTTGCTCGGTGTTTAAGTCGCGTTCGTTTTTTTCCTTTTCAACCTATATGTAGAACCGCATTCGGACCTACAGCTAGACAGTACATTCTTAGGCAGTACAGACTCTCTAATGGCTCCTGGTCAAGAAGTTCAATCTTTCCGGTACTTGTTATGACATGATCGCTTCGATTTTCTTTTCGTTTTGACCGGATGATGAGCATGTACTCTTTTTGTGCATTAACATTTCTTTTCCCTGGTGGGATTTGATTCAGTGTTTTTGTTGCGACGTGGAATGTTGGAGGAAAATCTCCCCATACCAACCTCAATCTAAACGATTTTCTTAAGAACGACAACGGGGCTGATATTTACATATTCGGGTATGTTTTCTGCCCCTCTCTCCCTCTTCTATTTTTTTTTTAATGGTGGTTGTGTTAGAACATCAAAGCCCTCTCTCTCCCTGTTTCCTTCCATTTTTATTTTCCTAAATTTGATTGTTAGAACGTGGAATTGAATTCATTCATCTTGCTATGCTTTGAAAGTTCTTTTCCAAGAAAATGTATCGGTTCGTTTATGAGGATTAGACAACAATGTTAACTTTGTTCACCGTTGAAATTTTCCGTTTCATATTTTTGGATAGAAGTTTCTAACGGCTACTCCCTTTCAAATTTTTCATTTGGTTCTTTATATTTCCAAATCATACCAGCAGATTGATGTGTTATTTAAACTCCTATTATCAGTTTTCAGGAAATTGTGCCTCTAAATGCTGGAAATGTTCTAGTTATTGAAGACAATGAACCTGCTGCAAGATGGCTATCCTTAATTAACCAATCATTGAACAACCCAACAAATGGCTGCTCAAGAGGACCGAAACCTACCACCAGTCTAGGCGGTTCGAAATTCTTTCCAAAACCTTCCCTTAAAAGCATCAGTAAAACTTTCAGGACCGTCTGTAGAAGGAAGCTAAAAAGTTGCAATTGTACACCACCGGAACTTGAAAGGAAACGCAGTAAGGATTTCTGGTTTCGATGCCAACCATCGAATGTGAGTGAAGATGGCATTTCTTCAGAAGAAGATGAGGAGGAGGAGGATCCGAGCGTCTTTGATATTTCAGAGATTTCCATTCCCGAAAGTGGTAACGAGATGAAGTATGGTCTCATTGCAAGTAAACAAATGGTTGGCATTTTTGTCACAATTTGGGTGAGGAAGGAGCTTGTTCCACATGTTAGCCACTTAAGAATTGCGAGTACCGGTCGCGGGATCATGGGCTGCCTTGGGAACAAGGTTACAAACTTGTATTTTTTGAGTTCCCCTGTCTACAAATATGTGATGAATTCTGCATAATATCCATCAGATTTTTTTTTTGAAATCATGTGGTTGGTTCTTGTCTTCCAGGGGTGCATTTCAGTGAGCATGTTATTTCACCAGACAAGCTTTTGCTTCATCTGCAGCCACCTAGCTTCTGGGGAGAAAGAAGGGGATGAGCTAAGGAGAAATTTGGATGTCATCGAAATCCTTAAGAACACTCAGTTCCCAAAAATATGCAAAACGCCTTACAGCCGAATCCCGGAGAAAATCCTTGGACACGAGTGAGCATCTTAAATTGTTTGATTTGAAAAAGCATATGCATATAAATAAGAACAACACTGTTTGGTAATTCATTCCATATGACATGTATGTATTCCGGTTACTGAGTTCTCATTTGTGTTGATGAAATGGCTCAAGACGAATCATATGGTTAGGAGACTTGAATTACCGGATAGCTTTGAGCTTCTCGGAAACTCGAAGACTCATGGAAGAGAATCACTGGGATGCACTTCTCAACAAAGATCAGGTAACCATCCTATAGAGTCGTAATGACATTACCCAATCACTTGAGCTCATTCTATAAAATTGCTGCCATGGACAAAATCTGATTGAAGTTTGAGATTGTGTTCTAAAATCAACGATGTTTCGTCATGCTGATTCTTATGTTTTGGTGGGTATTGTAGTTGAAGATCGAAAGGGATGCAGGGCGAGTGTTCCGTGGATGGAAAGAGGGAAAGATTTATTTCGCGCCCACGTATAAATACTACTACAATTCAGACACATATGCCGGAGACTTAAAAAAATCGAAAAAGAATAGAAGAACTCCAGCTTGGTAAGTAAGGCATAGGAAAAGCATACAAACTCTTGTTCTAATCAACCCACATAACACATGATCCTGAAAATTCCTAGGAGATTGCAGGTGTGACAGAATTTTATGGCACGGTGATGGCATACAACAACTTTTTTACATACGTGGGGAGTCCCGATTTTCCGATCATCGCCCCGTTTGTTCAACATTCTTAGTCGATGTCACAGTCGTCGAGGGAGGGCTGAAGAAGAAAATGCCTGGCTCTGATATGAAAGTTGGGGCTGAAGAATTACTATCAACAAGCAGTAGATATTACCCCTAAATGTAAGTTGTCAATTTGTTGAGTTATAACGAGTGCATGTGTTTGAGAGTGATTTTGAAATGGTTAAAATCACTTTTTTCATATTCAAAATCACTCCGAAACATGCATTTTAACCATTTAAAATCAAACATTTGCTTTTGGAGTGATTTTTTTGAACCGTAAAAAAATGATTTTAACCATTTGAAAATCAGATGTCCTAAATCTCATTTTTAAGCACATTGCATTCTCTTCCTTACTTTGCCTTTTTATCCATCAGGTCCTAATATGCTCAGTAGCTTAGTCTAACCATTCATCACAAGAACACGATGAATCGTCGAAGTTTTTCCCGACGCCAAAACCAGTAGGATCGTATAGAGATCGTAACAAAACCAGCAAGTTGAGTTATAATAGTAGATTTTCAAGTCAAGGAAGGGATGTGATTCTCTATAAGTTCTCTCTCTAAAAGAGAGAAATCTATCAATATCATCATATGATGATCATGATCATCAGTCATGGATGCAGATTGTTGCTTACAGATGCATCACATCAGATTGCAGCCAATGGGCAAACCTGAAAAGGGAAGAATAGTTTAGTTTAGGAAAAAAGTAGAAAAACAGAAAGGAAAAAGAATTTGATTTTTCTGAATGTAGCTCTCAGTCAAACCATTGAGGGAAAGTAGTTTGAGGAACTTTTTGTCTTTTAAGCACTGAGCAGATTGCAGCAGTAACATTTGATTATTTGAAATTTTGAATATAGTAATGGAATTCTTTTTTTTTTTGTTCTGTTGAAGAGTAGAATCCAAAGTTTTGACAACCAGAAAATTTTATTTTCTGCTATTTTGATCACGTGATGGCAGGTGGAACAAATTATTATATAATTTAGAGCAAGAACTCTAAGTTTTTCTTTTGCTTTGGAAATTGGAAGTTCCACAAGTCAAAACATACATGGTTTTACATCACATGGCTCACACTCACTAACCAATTGGATCTGCATTGAAAACTGTGTTTGATCTTTATTGACTAATACAGGCCATTGATAGTTTTTAATCACACCCTTATAGTTATTCATTTTGCAAATCAAACCCCTTGTATTTTGAAAATAACTTCAAACACCTCATGTTTATAGAATCTTGAAGTCATTCTCTTCAGTTATAATGTACTGTTAATCCATTTCGCATCATATCTTAATCCATTTCGCATCATATCTTAGGGATTTCTTGTTTAAGAAGCAATGTCATTCGATCATTATCAAATTGACTGCAATCTTTTTTTGTCTGTGAAGATCTCACCAAAGCGCCTTCTACGGCCGAATGGGTCATGAACTAGATCAGAATCATTCTCAACGAGTCCATAAGAAGTGATCTCTGAACTAGATCAGAATCACTCTCAACGAGTCCATAAGAAGTGATCTCATTTATTTCATTGGGTCTGGGTGAAGACTGATCCGACAAGACAACTTAAAAGATAAAGAAGTTTCATTAATTTCTTCATGTTGATTTCAAGTTCGAAGTACCATTTGTACAAATCAGAATCCCCTTCGATTCGATACATGATTTCTTCTTCATATATCGTGACAATTGATCTATGGAGCAATTACTTAGAAGTACATTTTTTGTGCAACAACCCTTCGATAGAAAAGAATCCCATGATCTTGAAAAAATGGTATGATTTGAAACTGTTTTTTGAATATAAGGGTATGGTTTGTAAAGTATACAAAATACAGGAGTGTAATTTGTAAATATCCTGTTTTTGAGCAGTCAGACATTTGAGTAGAATATTACTCAAAACTGAAACAAAGAAGGCAGTTGAAGACAAAAGTTGAAAACTTGTTTACTTATATAAGTAGGCAGACCAAGTTGTTGGAGTTGCAAGACAAACAAGACATTGATTCTCTCAGAGCTTCAGAAAAAAACATGAAACCTTTGATCTTCAAATCATTGGTTCCAATTCTCTGCACTTTTCTACTGATGTGTTCTCTCCATCTTCACACTCCAGCTCAAGCTGCAAGAACGATCCTCCCACTTCCTCGTGTTGCTTCTACGTCGTCTCCGTTATCGTCATCGTCGTATCAGGTTGATCTTCTTCATCTTCCTCACATGGCTCGTAAGCTCCCCGGAATGACATCGTCTACTTCCTCCAGCCTTCGCGGAATACCTCGTAGCGGCCCGAATCCTACACAGAACAAGTAAGTTAGTGTTCTGTTTTGTGTTGATGTTAAGCTTTGACTCATAGATTCTCTGTTTCATCTCTTGTTTTGTTTTTGGGACAGAATGAAGCCTTAGTTGAGAAGCTAAATCTCAAAGCAATCATCAAGATAAAGATCAAGAAGAAGAAGAAGAAGAAAATGTTCAAAGGAATCTCAAAGCCAACCATTCTAGTTTTCATTTTATACTGAGAAAAAACAAATTGATTTTCATAGCTATAGAAATACAGTACTGACTGTTACATACATGGTTTGATTAGAAAGTTGCCTCTTTCAAAAACTTCTTGTGTATGTGTAGATTCTCAATGTTAATCAACTTTTACAATTTTGATCAATTTCTTGAAATCGAGACGAAATTTCGAGTTGATTCAAGATTTTAACCCTGTTTGATTTGATGAGCTCAATCCATGTTCAGTTACCTCAAATCTTCAACTGATAGAATTTTAATTTCCATCCAAACTTGTAAGGGAAGATGACAAGTTGTTGAACTTCAACAACAAGGTTGATCAGTTATTTTCAGAAGGGATGAGAGGAAAAACTGTCACTGAATGATGTATAAGTATTTTTCATGTAGGCCCATGTTAGTGACTATTCAACAAGAAAGAAAAAACAAACCCCATAATCTAACTATTTCGTTTTCTTAGGTCGAACAATTCCTCGGTGGAAGATCAGAACCATCGACCTTTAGGATGATAATTTGTGTCTTTATCCAGTGAGCTATGTTCGGATGGACAACTCATCATCTAACTTATTTTAGTTATAACAATTCCAGGGTGGAGAATCAAAACTACCGACTTTTGAGATGATAATAGATACTTTTATCTACTGAATTATGCTCGGATCGGAAACGCATCATCTAAGTTGAATTTTCTTATTTGACATCATTTTCAAAATATAGGGTCAATTATCTAAAGTGCACTCTACATGAAGAATTGAAGGGCAAAATGTTAGGAGGAATAGAAAAAGAAAGAGGCAAACAAACAAATGAGAGAGATGGATGACATAAAATCTAATCCAAACAGTGTGGAGGGCCCAAACCTTAAGGATTGGGCTAGGGTGTTTGGATCTTAAAAAGTTAATGTATAGTTTCAAAGTATACAAACATTAATAATTCTTAAAGACATGTCCTTGTCTTCAAATAATTTTGACTCCAACTTTTATAGGGAGGGTAATTGAATAGAGAAATCGGTGAGAATAGAGAAATCGGTGAGAAAGACGGAATATTTTTTAGTACAATAAATGTGGCTGTAGAGATTTGATTTTTTCACAAAAGAAGAAGTAGAGTCAAACCGAACATAACTCAATTCACATAAGATTGTGTCATTGACTAGGAGGGCATGTGTTCAATCCCCGCATTACTTAAAATGTCTCCAAAAAAAAAAAAAAATAGATACTTAAAGACATGTTTCATAACGGTTTTTGAAATTTGTGTTTATTTTCTCACAATTTCTTTACAATAGTTTTCACCTTTTATAAGAAAACATCTTAATCTTAGTCAAATTCCAAAAAACAATAACAAGTTTTTAAAAACTATTTTTGAACTATTAATTTTTAAGAACCAACCACTAAAAATCAGATGATTACTAAACGAGATTTTAGTTGTTGAATTATGTTCATATTGAGGACGTTAATGATTGAAAGAATGTTTGAAGAGATTGTCAAAGTGTGCATATCTTAACAATAATTGACATGTTGGAGGTTCAAATTTTTCCCTAAATTAATGAGAAAAAATAGTGCTTAGAATAGTTAATAATGATAGGTTAAAATATGGAGGAAGAAGGAAGAAAAAATTTAGTAACAGATTTGAGTAAAAAATGTATTATCAATAATACGAAATATAATTAAGATATAGAGGTTTTTATGATCTAAATTATCGGTATGTATCTAATTATTAATTGTTTTTATTTATTTCTCAAAAAAAAAAAAAGTTTTTATTTATCATTTTTTTTTTCTTTTTTTAAGTTTAACTCTGGCTTAGTATGTGTTATAAATGTATGGAATAAATAAATTAAATATTTAGATTCTATTTTCATTTATTTCATTTTCTTTTTCTTAAACATTCAAACATTTTGTTTTAGTCTTTTGAGTTCTGAAATTATTTTAGTCCTTCAATAAATGGTTTCATAAATAAATGTTGAAATTTATGTAAAAAAAAACCACATACCTAACTTAGGCGTTGGATTTTCTTGAGTTCTAACTAACACAAAATTAACTATAGGTTTTTATGTCCAAAATAAATATATATATTATTATTTATTTATTTATTTTTAAAAAAGGGAGTCATAACTCATCAAACAAAAGAGCTCAGGCTATCGGTCTCACAAAAAAAGAGAAAGATTGAGAGAACATGATCCTCCCATTGAGCCGTAATCAAAGCCTCAGACGCTTTAGAGACAATCTGCTGTGCCAAGACATTGTCCAATCAATTCATATGGGCAAAAGAGATAACTTCAGCAACCTCTTTTAGGTTCAATACTTATCTGATGAAGAAAATCACTGCGGTAAGATCATCTCCAATTCCATTTAGTAGATTACTAACATCCAAACAATCGGTCTCCGCTTCAATCAGGCACTTATTAGGAAACGGGTAGGAGGAGATCGCTTTGAGTCCCTCTGCCATTGCCATAACCTTTAATGTTTTAATCTCGAACTGGCCTCTGAGAGCACGAAAACCTGCTAATTTGGCAGAACCTCGATGGTCCTGAACGACCCACACAAGGCCCGCCCGTCTGGAATCAGCTCTAAAGGAAGCATCCACATTCAACTTCCATCTATTTAGGGGAGGAGGCCTCCAACCCCGTGGGCGTCCCTAACCTATGCTCCTCCACTTGCTGGTTGCTTTCTCTTGTTTTCGTTAGCTTCTAACTCTCCCCGCCTGAAATTTTTAAAATGAAGAAAATAATTAGCAATGTTGGAGACCACGTTTTGCTGCTCTTGTGCCATGGAAAGCCAGTTGATTTCTTTGCTCTCAAGTCTTCCAAACCAACATCATCGCAAACGAGTCAAGTTAAGCGAAGAGCACCAAAACCATACTTCTTTTAGGACCTCACAATGTCAGAAGAAGTGTGTAGCAGATTACTCTCGATCCTTACAAAAAAGACCTAAGTTATCAGTGATGATTCCTTTCTTTAAAAAGTTTTTCACCGGGAATAATGTTGTTGTAAACTTTCCAGCAACAAATTTTGACTTTTGAAGAACCTTAGTAGCCCAAAAGATCTTCCCCCTTCGGCTTTGATTTTCAACATTTGAGGGGGAAACCTCCTTATTATTTCCATAAGAAAAACTTAATTGATAAGCAGACTTTACAGAAAATACTCCATGTTTTGTAGGACTCCAGATAACCGTGTCCTCGCCGTTATAGGGTGGAGAAGGACTTCAAGGATCGCCTCTACTTCAATGATAGTTTCTCAAATCTGCTCTTCCTTCCACAGCTTATTATTTATTTATTTATTAATTAAGCAGGACACCTTAGTTTAATTCTAGACAAAAATTAACACCAATCAGTTATATCTATTTATGAAGAAGGCAGTTTCAAAATATAATATATATATATATATATATATATATATATATATATATATATATATATAAAAGAAGGTAAAAATAAATACTTAAAGACCTATTTTCATAATTGTTTAAGGTAGATAACAAAACAAAAAACTCATAAGCATAAATAGTTTGGGTAAATTATATTTTTGGTCCTTGATATTTGAGTTTTGTAGCATTTACTCATTTAGGTCCAAAGTTTCAAATTCAGTACTTTTGGTCCATGAGATTTGTTTTTTTTGTGCGCTTTTGGTCCTTCAAGTTTTCTGTTAAAACTTAACTTAAAGTTAATGGGACAACTATTTTTTATTAATTTTAAATTTTATTATTGTTATTAAAATTAAGAAAAAACATTTTTTTTTCTTTTTTTTCTCTCTTTCTCCTCCTCCTCTCTTCATTGGGGCTCCAAAGGCAACCACAAGCTGATTGAGGAAGAAGAAGACAGAAGGTTAATGGAGAAGGAAGAGAGAGAAAAAGGAGAAGGAGAAAGAAGAGAGAGAAAAAGAAAAAAAAATGTTTTTTTAAAATTTTAATAATTAAAAATGTTAATAAAAAATAGTTGACACCCTTCCGAGGAAGATTTAACTGAAAATTGACGGAAGGATCAAAAACACAATAAATGTAAACCTCAAACACAAAAAATATTGAGTTTGAAACCTTAGAAACTCAAATGCTACCAAATTCAAATCTCAAAGACTATAAATATAATTTACTCATATAGTTTTTATAAGCTTAATTTTCAAAAACAAAAAATAAAAAATAAAATAATTATAAAATAGGGCCTAAAAAGTTAAATTTATCAAATAAATTACCAAACTACAACCAATGATTTAAATGTCGATGTCGACAAAAATATCGAGGTCTCAGTTTTATAAAAATATCATGGAAATATCGATAAAATGTTTTGATGGATATTTCTAGAAGGTTTTTAAAAATATATTTTTAAAAAAATATTTAAATTAATAAATAAATATTTTACGGTTTTAAATGAGTTAAAATATATTTATTATAATATTATATTCACTTTAGGTTATATTTTATTGTTTTTTTTTTTTAATATTTCATCGCTTTTGTACAATGAAAATGTCAATTCATCCCTCATGTCGATATCGAACTTATGAATATGTGAAAATGTTGATGAAAATTTAATACCACAACATACCATCGAAACCAACTAAAATCGAACCAAATCGATAGAATCAATCATAATCGAATCGAACTACTAATTCGAGATGAAACCAACCAACCCTAATAATAAATATAGAAAAAAAAGAAAAAGAAAAAAAAAAGTAGTGATGAGATATAAACCAAAATATGGGTCCTCTTCAATGGGGATCACATCGGCAATGGACAAGGGCTTGACCATTGACCAAACTTTTATTGAGACTTCTCTTTAGTGGGGGCCACTTTGACACGTGGCTCGTTTAGACAATTGGTGCAAAATTATCCACACGTGGGCTGTGGGCCCCTGCCTTTTGTCAATGCGGCGGCTGCGGACTTTTCCCTCACATTTAAATCCACTTTTGAAATTAAAAAAAAAAGTGTGTTCTTAGAAAAAAAAAGTTAAATCAAAACATAAAAATAAATAATAAAAAGCATCTAAGCATATAATAATTACTCTAGTTTTTAGTAGTTACTAAGAAATAAGGTAAGAAATTATATCTATTTTTTAAATCAAGCATCGCTGAATTGACATAAAGTTGAGTCATTGACTATGATGTTAGGAGTGAGTTCAATCGATCTACTCCACAATTGTAATTAAAAAATAGAAATGGAAATATTTAGAATCCAACATAAATATAAATTCAAATCTCATTCTTTGATTGACTCACACCATATTTGTTTTTTCCCTTCACGCAACATAGTTATGCTCACTCGTCTCTCTCGATCCCGTTCTCTCACTTTCGATATTGAAAACAAAATTATTCTTGATCTCGCTTTCATGCCTGTAATTCTGATTACGATTATAGTTCATTCATGTTACAGATAAGTAAGCAACATCAAAAGAAATATCATTTATATTTGAATTGATTTTATTGATTTTCATTATGATTGCAATCAATTTTACTTACGAATAGGCGAATGGAGCTATAGAATGTTAGATGAAATATTGTTATTAAACTTTTTAGCATTTGAAATTATGAATGCCATGACTATATTTACTAAGCTTTTGATTGGAGATATTATTATTGTAAAGTATAAATTTAAGAACTATAGATTCAATGAAAAAAAAAATCGTATATAAAATATTGAGTATGTCTTGGGGATTGAACTCACGACTTCTTAATTAAGTACAAAACTTTATGTCAATTGAGCTGTGCTCAATTTGATTAAAAAAATTGTGTGATAATAAAACATTTAAATTCCTACATTTGTGTGTGGTTGTTTTTTAAAAGTTTATGTACCGGTGCATGATTGTTCGTGCAAGATCAATCAATATTTACTCTCATTATCCAGGTGATACGATAAGTTGTTTGATAATTTTTTTTTTTAAATATGTCCTAAGACAAATGACTAGAAATTTTTATGCAAGTTATCTTGATATAATTTAAGTTAAAAAAATATTATGTCTTGAACTTTCATAAAAATAACAATTTAATATTTTTTTTCACGTCTCTAGTTAAAATTGTTACAAATTTTAAATTTCAGAAATTAAATTGGTATGAAAGCGAGAGTCCGATATTAAAGATTAAATTATTATCTTGTTGAAAATTGAGAAACTAAAACTATTTTATAACTTAATAATTTATATATATATATATATATATATATAAAAGGACCTTATTTGAGGAAGGTGACTTGTAATTGTACTTTATTATTTTTGTTTTAAGGGTGGGACCCGGAGCAGATAACGTCGGTGGATGGTGGGACTCTTTTATTTATTTATGGTGACGTGGCGTTGTCTAAAACGGGACGGGACGGAAATGGAAAATGTAAAAAAAAAAAAAAAAAACACGTGTTAAATTGTAAAATTGAGTTTTTGTTTTTTTAGATTCGAACCACGAACCTCTTGATAATCAATACATATATATATATTAATTGAGGAGTAAAACTTAGTTGCAGCCTGGGCTACAACTATCTTTTGCAGCCCAGCAACATGCCAGAATTTGATTGGTCAGGTTTTATGTTAATTTTTTTAATTAAAAAATCATATTTAATGTCTATGTCACTTCAACGCTTTCTTTTCTTTCATTTTTTTCACTTTCCCATAATTCTCAATTTCCAATTTTGCCCTTCTCTTCTCAATTCTCTCTAGTATCTCTTTTTATGGATGATTTGCTACTGTCAAATCTTAGTAAACATTTCTTAATCTCTATATGCTTAATAACATAGCGAAAATTGGCAGAATTTTAGAAAGGTAATAGTTAATTATTTATTCTATGATAAATGAAGTGAAATTGAGTTGAAATTTGAAATGAACAAAGAAATTAGATAGAAGAGGAAAGAGGAATTTTATTGCATAATTTTAGAAAGGTAATAGTTAATTATTTATTTTATGATAAATGAAGTGAAATTGAGTTGAAAACTTAAAATGAACAAACAAATTAGATAGAAGAGAAAAGAAGAATTTATTAAAAAATGTCATAGGAGGTTGGACAATAGTGAGGTTTTAGATATTATTATTATTATTAAAAATTGTCCGAGGATTTTTTTATCGATGATTTGCTATTTTAAAAATTGTCACACGATTTTTTTTATCTATAATTTGCTATTTTCGGTCCCACTATTTTTTTTATCTATAATTTGCTATTTTCAAATCTTAGTAAAAAATTTCAAATCATTGATAAAAAAAAGAGATATTGGAGAGGATTGAATAGAGAAGGGCAAAATCGGAAATTAAAAGCCACGGAGAAGAGGAAAAAAAGCAGGGAAAAAAAAGTTGAAGTCACCTAACGCATTAAATATGATTTTTTAATTAAAAATAATAACATAATACTTGGTCAATCAAAATTTGTCACGTTGTTGGGCTGCAAAAGATGGTTGTAGCCCAGCCTGCACCTGCAAAAGATGGTTGTAGCCCAGCCTGCACCTAAGTTTTACTCTTAATTGAGTCATGCTCGCTTTTGACAAGTTAAAATTTGGTTTGAGTTTTAGCTTTTGAGAAAATAAAGTAAAATAGTCACATCCTCCACATGAATTTATTTATTATATTAATTTAATTAAAATTTTCTAACTTCCCGTTTCTCCTAGGTTGTCACGTGTATAATTAAATGCTAAATGTTAGTCTCCATTTTAAATTATTATACTTTTAAAAAATTCAACGGTAAATACTAATGAGAACATAACTCAACCGACGTGATGTAAGACTAGTAATCAAGAAGTTTTAGATAGCATAATTCAATACCTAGTAATCTTGAAATCCTAAGTTCAATCCTCATTTCAGCATGTTGTCAAAAATAAATTTTTAACGATAATTAGAAGTAAATTAATATTTAGTAAGTTTGAATTATAAATAAAAGTAGGTTATATTGTTTTGATAATTTTTTTTTTTTTTTTTTTTTAGTAGGGTGAGAGTTTGAACCATCACACTTTCTTCATTGAATTTGAATGATTTTATCATGAATAATTTTTTTATAAGATAATCCATTACAATTTAAATTATTATTATTATTATTTTGTACTTTTAATTTAATAGAATATTGAGAAAACCCCAATGTTATTACAAAGTATGTCAAACAAAATTTTGCTCAGATTTAAATAATAAACAAAGTGTTCAAATCCTACTTTGGTCTCCTCAATTTTTAAATTTAACTATTATAACTACTTTTATATTACTTCATTTGAGTTCTTAAACTTTTTAAAAATAATTATTTTAATCTTTATTATATTATTATTTTTTATTTAATTTCTACTCGCTTCATGTTAATATCTAACCTATGTAGCTTGAAATAACACATATTAAGATGTTAGAATACGTACTCAAAACTGCATCATCAATGTGTTAAAAAATAAAATAGAAGTATGAATTAAATATTTTTTCTTAAAGTTCAATAAAAAAAATAGAGAGTTTAAAAGTTGTAGAACAAAATTTAAAAGTTAGGTACCAAAATAAAATAAATTTAAAAGTTTTATGCACCAAAATGTAATAGGTAGGCCCAAATGAAATCTAAACCAACATAATATTAATGTTATGGGTTTGATGGACTTTTTAAGAAAATAATGTAATTTAAATAATAAAAAATTACAAAGATGGGATAGTTTTTAAATTATTTTCAAAAGTATGATAAATATACATAGACCACAATTTAGATAAATCGTGTAATATGTACTCGATGAATGTAACATGCCGGGACACTTGGATGCATCGTCTGCCACCTAGGTGCCACATGTAGAGAACATAAAACATACGTAAATTAGCGGGGACGAATCGACCCCTCAAATTAAGATATATATATATATATATATATATATATTTTGACTTCTTTTCATATGATGTAAATATTAATTTATTTACAAATAGTTTGATCTTCCACCTTACTTTTATAATTTCTTTTTATTAATATTATTTAAATGGTATTTTCTAAAACTAGTTAATTATTTATTTAAAGTACATTCTATTACAAATTTGGAAGGATCCAATGATAATTTATCAAAAAAAATTGTTTCCTAATTCACTCCTATTTTTTCCCAAACAACTTTTGTTTTTTAATCTTTTCTCCTCATTTTCAATGTGTTTTAATCTCATTTCACAATTTTTCTATTTCTTTATTTATCTAATGTTATTTTATATGTACAAACTTCTTTTTTTTTTTTTTTTTTTGAGTACATTGGGGGTGCGGGAATTCGAATCACAGACCTCTTGGTCGTCAACACATACATATGCTCGCTGAGTCATGTTCGCTTTGGCCATATATGTAGAAGCTCCTTTAGTCTTTTAGCCTTTATACATTGACTTACTATTTAATATTTGTTCTAGCCTTAATTTATTAAGGTTAATGACCTAATTTTATACGTTCTTTCATTGGATGGTCTGTTTTCTATATTCTCTATTAAAAACTGGGAATCCATGAGATTTTACAAATTAAAAAAAATTAAAAAATCACTTTAATCTAAATTAATAAATAAAAAATTATCGATCCGAGCGTAGTTCAACTTGTTAAAGTATTATAAAAGGACCAAAAAGTCATCTGGTGATCGAATTCCCACTCCAACATGTTCTTGAACTTAAAAAAAAAATTATCGAATATCTTTATACCCTAAAAAATTATTCTCAAATCACTTTTAATCCTTCCAAAATCAATCTTAAACAAACCTTAAATTTCACTATATATGTTTTTTTTTCTCCAAAGAATTCAAGGACTCTAAAAATCAACTCAACTAAAATAGCATGAGTTGAGTTTAACCAAACCAAATAGAACTTAGAGTTCTTTTGAAATAAAATAAAATAAGATATGAAGTTTGACCTCAAACAAAATTGTATATATGATAATTATTACTGAGTTATGCTCACTTTTGTCAAAATTTGGAAGATTTTAACTCACTTTTGTCAAAATTTTGAAGTATTAAAATCTTAATTTTTATTTAACTTTGTTTTAAATTAAGAGTGGTGGTTACTTCCTCCTTACGTTGTGTTCTTGTATAGGATATGGGACCAAGGGAAACAACATTAAGAACCTCGTGTTGTGTACTTAAATTCTAACCTCATCCTTTTGTCATCCTTAATATCGACAAACAACATTTGTCAAATCAATTCAACACAATTTTATCACCATTTGAAGGTATACCAAAATTAAATGCTCGGAATTGAGAGACTTGAATTTGAAATTTAGGTTATTTATGTTAAAACAAAATTTAGGTTATTTATCATATTTATTTTTTTGGAAGAAAACTTTTTTCGTAACTCAAGTTATATTTTAAAAGTGTTCCTGGCACGGTCAAACTTATCATTCACTTAGACTATCATGTTTGAGATTAAAAGAAAATGGTGGAAACCGCAGGTAGAATATTCTTGATTCAAGAGATTAAACAAGAAGCATTTGAAAAGTTATTTTTTTTAGTTCAATAATAGTGGGGTGGGAGATCGAACCATGAACTTTGGAATGCCCTTTAAAAATCACACTTTAAGAATATAAAACCTACTATTAAATTCATTTGTCCCCAAGTGACTTAATACTTATAATCAAAAATCAATATATCTATACCAAAAACATTTGTTTTAAAAGCACTCCCAAACAAAAAGGCATTAACTCATGTCAACTCAATCAAAGACATGTCATGTGAAGATTTCCTTAACAAGCTTAATAATGGTGATTAATTGTGTGTTTGGACCACTTTTAACGTCAACATGGACATAATTCAACCGACATATTATATAGATTAGTGACTAAAAGATCACAGAAAAACCTTCAAATGTTATAAAAAAAAATACCACTTTAACACCGAATATCTTAATTAACAAAGAATCTAGTCAAAAGTATCTAATAACAAATCAACTTAGAGTACTCAAAAAGAAAAATATATACATATATATAGTATTCAATCATAGTGTGTATTTGATATGTTATTTATGACATGTTTGGATTATAGGTGAAAAAAGTGTTTTTCATAAATGCATTTTTTTAAAACATTTTTAGAATTAAAATAGTAATATGTTTGATTACATTTTCTCAAAAGTGATTTGATACATAATTTTATTTGGTTTGCTCTATATTCAAAATATTTTTACTACCGTCAAATTACTATTTTACTATGAACTGATAAGTATAAATTTGTATTTAAAACACTATGATCTGCCGTTAACTACAATCTCAGTGGTGGACGACAACGACGACCATAGTGGAAGTGAGGGTGAAGAGACTTGAGAGAGGTAGTGTGAGAGTATTTTGGTCGTTTTTCATACATTATGAAACTTTGTGAGTGATTCCCAATTAAACACTCAATTTTTTTTTTTCTTTCTAAAATTTGATTTCAAGCGTTTCACTGAAAATAACTTATTTCTCAAACTCATTTTTTTAAAAAATTGTTTTGAGTGGTTGCCAAGCCTAGAAATCTTGCTAATATTTTTTCTCCAAAATTAAACAATTGAAAAGTCTATCCAAACACACTAGGAATGTGTTTGGATAGACATACTAAGTGTTCGATTTTGAAAAAAAAAAAAAAAAAATTAGCAAAAGTTGTGGTGTTTGACAACCACCCAAAATGACTTCTTAGACAAAATTCAAAATCTAGGTACACCTTATGTCAATTGAGTTATGCTCGATTTGACGCATTTATGACAATGTTAATCTCTTATTTAAGCTATTAGTCGTTACAAAAAAAAAATTGAATTTTCTTTTATACTTTTAAATTAAATAATTAAGAACTAAATTTTTTTTAAATAAAATACTAATTCTATAGTTTTAATTAAACTTTAGAACTAACGCTAATGCACCATATTCCATCAGAATTTAACGATCGGGCGTGTTTGGGCGAGAGTAGTAAATTAGGTGACCACTTGGGGAGTGTTTGGCCCAAGGAGTTGTTTGAGAAGGAGTTGAGAGGAGAAGTAAACTCCTTGTTTGGCCCACGGACTTTTAAATTATGATAAAAAATATCAACTCTTCCGATTCAATAGTAATTAGTATTGAACTACTCAGACTTCTACATTAATTATTATTTAAGTCTATCACAATTATCAAGACAACACATTTCTCTCTCTTTCTCCTCTCTCCCTCCAACAATATTTTTAATTATTTAAAAAAGAAAAACATATAAACAAAATGAGTAAAATGACTAAAAATACAATTCAACCTATTTTTATTATTTTAAATATAAATTAGGTTGTTCAATCAAAATTGTACTTCAACCAAATTCAAAGTATTCTTATGGGGAGAAATAAAAAATATCGGCTTATTTTGATCAGTTTGAATTAATGGATTAAAATATTTCAAATTCACAGGTAATATTTAACACACTATTGTACTACTCTCCTTTATTTCAAAACTATCCAAACTAAAATGAATAATTAATGTGAGTGATATTGAAGAAAGAATGTGAAGTATTGCATTCTTAAAATTTATTGGAAGAAGTCCTTACCAATGAAAATAGAGAAAATTATAGAAAAATCTATGAAAAAAAAAAAGCTAAAAATAAATCGTCAAGATGCGTGTTGTTGTTGTTTTTTTTTTTTTTTTAAGAAATTTGTATACCTACATTAATAAAAACAAAAAAAAAATCTCAATCTTAGAATTCATAAAATTAAAGATGAGTGGTAACAAAAATGGATATATATATATATATGGGCTGGTTGCACAAACATCAATCATGTCCAAAATAATTGCAAATTTAGAAAAGTTTAAAACATTTTGCAAATATGACAAAAAAATCAGTGGTTATCACTAATAGACTTTATGACTATTACTGATAGACTTTTATCACTGATGAACTATTATCACAGACAAAATTCTATAAAAAATACTACTATCAGCGATGGATTTTTCGATAAACTTCTATCAGCGATAGACCATACTATCAGTTATAGAAATTGTCATATCCGCAATTTTTTTAAAAAGTGCTATATTTTTAATTATTTTACTCTAAATTGACACATGTTACAATTTTCCTATATATATATATTTGATAATCAATGTGAAAAAAATGATGTAAGGTAAGGTATCGTGCTCAAAATTATTTTTGTTGTCTCCAAAGAAATTTATAAAGGATAGATAAAATAAAAACAAAAAATTTCATTTTTTTAGAATTTATTCAAATTGGAAGAAGTCCTGAATTTTTTAAAATTTGTAGAAACAAATTGTACACAAGAACAGCTAAAATAAACTCATCCTAAAAAACTTATAAAAAAAATCTTTTTTAGAATTTAATGGAATTGGAAGAAGTTTTTAATAATTAATTTTTAAAAATTTGTAGAAAAAAATTGTACACAAGAAAGCACCTAAAATAAGTTCAGACTCTAGAACTTCAAGTTCAACAACTTTGATCCCTGCCCCAAACACACTACCGACTTCAGAATTCCAAACTCCAGACTAAACAATTTTCTGCCCTAAACACACATATTTTAAAATTTCTGAGATTAAACAATTCCTCAAACTAAATAATTCCAACTCTTTGGGCCAAACACCCCTTGATAAGTCTATGTTGCACCCTTTTTATTTTGTACTTAAAAAAGATTAGAATCCTTCAAAATGTTTAAAATTTTAAAGGTTAGTGAAATTATATTGAATAATTCAAAATTCAAAATTTATGAAAATGGAATGAAATAGTTGTATGTTTTAATATTTTAAGTTAAGTTACAAGTTGAGCCCTTAAGCTTTCAACTTTGTGTCTATTTGGTCCACGAATGTTTAAAAGTGTCTAATAGGTCTTTAAAATTTAATTTTGTGTCCAACAAGTCTCTGAATTTTTAATTTTGTGTTTATTCAACATTTTATAAAATTTACGAATCTACTAGACACGAAATTGAAAGTTTAAGGTCACATTAGACATAGAATTCAATTTTATATCAATAGATCGGTCAATTTTTAAAATTTTAAAATATGGCAGGGACCTATTGAACAAAAAATTGAAAGTTCAAGGACTTATTAGACAATTTTTAAATTTCAGGGACCAAATTGATGCAAATTTGAAAGTTCTGAGACTAAACTTGTAATTTAACGAATATTTTTATTTAGACTATGAAGGATAACATTTGTTAATACTTAATAATTTATTAGTTTGCTTATAGAGATGTCCATGGGGCGGAGTGGGGCCGGGTAATGCCTTCCCCGCCCCCGTCCTCCATTTCATTACCCGTCCCCGCGAAATTAAACAGGGAATTTCGCGGGGACGGGTATTCCCTGCGGGAAATGTGCGGGTAACGAGTATTCTCCGCGGGTAATTTTTTCCTCGAATAATTTACTTTTTAATTTATTCTTATCCATTTTTTTTTTAAGTTTTGTTATTTGTTAAGTTGATTAATATTATATATATTTAATTCAATAAACTTTATTGGTAAAATGTGTATTTTTTAGTAAGGAGTGTGTAGTTAATTTTTTTGATAAGTAATATATATATATATATATATATATATAAAAGTATGCGGGACGGGGCGGGTATGCTATTACCCCTCGCCCCGTTTAGCTAACAGGGCATAAACAAATTTTTTTGCTCCCTGTCCCATTCTCCGTCTTATTCGGGGTGGGGCGGGGCAAATGGACATCTTTATTTGCTTACACACACAACAAAAAAAAAAGCAAATCAAATTGAGAAAGATTGTCAAAATTGAACTCAAATTAAAATTTTAAGGTTTCTGACCTAATTTTAAAAGCGGGTCTACCTTTTCAATTTTTTTTAAAACGTGAAATTATGTTTGTACCCTTCTTCATCTCTCTCCTTTGTTACCATTTTCTTCATCCTTCTCCCACAAACATGAAATTCATCATTCTCTTCTCTCTCTCCTATGTTATTCATCATTTTCCCTCACTCTCCTCTTTTATTCATCATTCTCTCCTATGTTATTCATCCTTCTCTTCCTCTCTCTTAGTTACCATTTTCTCTCCAAATTTTACGGATTTAAATAAAATCTTTCTCAATCCGATTTCATCAACCAACAAATCTTTCTTAATCACGTATTTAATACCAACAAATCTTCGGTAAAAAATCATAGATGGATAAAAAATCACGTTTAAAAAAAATAAAAAAATCTATGTAAATAAATCCCACGGGTAAACAAATAACGATCGTGTAAACTAATTTCACGATCCTGTAAACAAATCTCACGATCGTCTAAACAAATCGCACAATAATAAATAAATAAAAAATCTAAACAAATCTCACGATCGTCTAAACCAATAACACGATAATAAATAAATAAAAAATCTAAGAAAATCTACACAAATCCCACGCGATCGTCTAAAAAAATCCTCGATTAAAAAACATCAAAACGATCATGTAACTTTTTCCGATTAACAAAAATAAATCACCTGGTTAAGATTTGGTTTTCTTTATCGGGTTTTGAGTTTACAAATTTCTGAAAAATATTTTTTCTTTTTTTGACTACTTACAGAGGAGGAGAAGTGAAAAAAATAAGAAAAAAAAAATCAGAGAATAAATGATAGAAGAAGAGAGGCCCATACGAAATTTCACAACCTAGTGAAATTGAAAACGTGAGACAACTGTCAAAATTAGGTTAAAAATTTCAATTCAAGTCAATTTTGACAAACCGAAATAGGGTCAAATTTTACAATTGTCCTAAGATAAGACGAGGTTTGAAATATTTTAACCTCCAAATAGTCTGAATTTAGTTTGCATAATAACTCATAAGACAAAAAGTCTTCAACCCATATAAAATAAGGGGAAAAATTCTAGTATATGTTGGTATGGAGTTTTTGGTGGTATTAAGTTTTTTCATACCACTGTCTTTAAATGAATGACACGTGGCGAAATAGTTGTTTGACTAGGACCCACCCTATTAAATATATTATTTTTTTAAATATTTCGCGACATATATGAAAAAACTTCATACCACCCATGTACTAGAAATTCCCCCTCCACATAGTCTTGAATTTAGTTTGCATAAATGACGTGACCAATAAATAACTTGCATAGGACAGAAAGTCAACTTCAACCCATATAAAATAAGGGAAAAAATTCATCATTGGTACAGAGTTTTTCCCTACCACCACCTTTAAATGACTACCACGTGGCGAGTTAGTTTAATTTTAATAAACTAATTGTTTGGCTGAGACCCAACCATATTAAATACATTATTTTCTCGCAAAACAAATAACCAATACATTATTTACTCAAATTCTCTCTCCTCATATATTTTTTTTATTATTTTTTTTTACTCTTTGCATTCTCATTTTTTTTCTTCTTTTTAAAGAGTCGAGGAAAAGAACAATGGAAAATGATGAGAGACAAAATATTAAAATGAAGAAAAAAAATGAGAATGTATTTAACCTGGTGGGTTCCAACAAAACAATTAGTTGATTAAAGTTAAACTACCTCGCCACGGGACAGTCATCTAAAGGCATGAAAAAACTTCTTACCATGTACCGAAATTTTTCCATGGCTAGCTTCCATAGCTTTAGAACAACCATGGTCGAGGACTAGAGCTTTAAGTAACTCAATTGATCCGTCCATGTTGCGGAATGTCGTCACTGTAATCATGGTTTCTTCAACTGAGTTCGTGACAATTGAACCCAACCCTACTGAATTATCGAGAATTTAGCTTGTACGTGTGCGCCGGTGGGGGCAAGCCACCGGGTTGCAGCTTCTGCATCTTGCTTGATGTTCTCCAGGTCCATGGTGTGCTCGCCTCCTGCCTCCTGCCTCCTGCATCTTGCAGGGTTGAAGGCCATTTGTGCGAACGAATATAAGCTCCTTTTCTGGTCCACCATTAGTTTCGCTACCAAATTTATATGTTTCATTTTGGAGTTGCATATTTTAAAATTATGTAAATGATATTTTGAAATTATCAATTATTAAGAATAAAAGGGTTTGATTATTAAATGAAAATTATGCATTTTAATTTAATTTTGTTTAAAAAAAAAAAAATTGTAATTCATTACAAACAAAGAAGGTAAAATAATTGCCAAAGCGAGCATAGCTCAGCGGGCATATGTATGTGTTGACGACCAAGAGGTCTGTGGTTCGAATCCCCCCACCCCCAATGTACTCAAAAAAAAAAAAGAAGGTAAAATAATCTATAACATATTTTTTAAAATGCTTGCTTTTTACCTATTATAGATATAGAATATAAATAGGATAAAAATTAAAATAACATTTTCTCTTCTCGTACTTTGAAGAAGAAAGGTGTAAGAAGAATGTTTGATTGATAAATAACTCACTTCGTTCTACGAATTCCACGTTGGGACTTGACTAATAATTTTGAAATGATTTTTTCAGCTTCCCGACCTATTTGACCTTTTGGCCGTTGTTATTTATAGGTGGTATCCTGAGATCAAATTCCTCACAGAAACCCACGAAAGAAAAATATGAACCGAGTTATTTCATTTTAGTTCATGTACTTTCAAATATCTAAATTTAATTCATATTTTCTTTCAATGAATCTTAAAATTAGTTTTTTTTTTTTTTTTTTTTTTTTTACAAGTGAGAGTGGAAATCTTAAAATTAATTTCAAATCTTCTTTTGTAGTTAACTTTTCCTAAATTTGAAAAAAAAATATATATATATCTATTAAACTTCTCTCTATAAAATTTGAAAAAATAGTTATATGGTGTCTTTTCTTTAATATATGTATATTCTTATTAACTTCAAACTAATAAAGATTATTTTTAAGTTTTATGAAAAGTACCTGAATTAAAATTAGACTTTTTAAAGTATATGAACGAAAATAGGATGAGTTGAGAATACCATAACTAAAATTGTATTATAACTATTATAGATATAGAATTATTTATAAATAATTCCACCCAAATCAAATGATATCTAGAATTTTACATTGTAATAAAAATTTATTTATAATTTATAGTATTTTTTTTTTACCCTTGTCATTATATCAACATTCATCTAAAATATCAGTATTTTTTTAATAAATAATTTAGTTTTAAAAAATAATTAAAAAAATAAGAGATTTTGAAAATATTTACAAAAATAAAATAATTAAATCGTGTACTATGGACAAGATTTCTAAACTAATTTGTCGATTTCCAGTTGAGGTGACAAATATGAGTCTTAAATCGTGTCTATAATACACGATTTAGTATACTCCTATCCATACTACACAATTTAACTACTTTATTTTTTTCAAATACTTTTAGAATTACCCTATTTCTTAATTACTTTTTAAAATTACATTATTAAAAAAAAAAAAAAAAAATTATCCAATTTTTAAATATGGAATCATTTAGGCACCAATTGATGACCATTTAAGTTTTTGGTTTATAATTTTTAGCTTTTTAGTTACCATTTGATTTTTAGATTTTAGTTTTTTAATTAGATTTTAGTTTTTTAGAAAAAGACTAAAGATTACTTTTACCTATAAGTTTATTTGTTGTGTTATCTACTTTTTACCAATATTTTTAAAATTCAAGCCAAATTTTAAAAACTAAAAAAATGTAGTTTATAAAAACTTGTTTTTGTTTTTAAAATTTGGTTAAGAATTTGAATGTTAACTTAATAAAGATGAAAATGATTGTAGAGAGATTGTGAGAAAACAAAGAGAGTTTGTGGGAAAACAAGTAGAATTTTTAAAAACAAAAAAATCAAAATCAAATAGTTATCAAATGGAATTTTAGTTTTTGATTTTTTATTTTTTATTTTTTAAAAACAAAAACCATATATGTTTGGTAACAAAAGTTTGGTTTTCTGTTTTTTTCTTAAAAAAAAAAAAAATTATACAAATTTGGTAACAGTTTTGGGTTTTTAGTTTTTTAAAAATAAAAAAATCAAACATGGTAACTATTTTTTATTTTTTATTTTTTTACTAAAACATTGTAATTAAATTCACAAAAAATCAAATAAATGCATAAAACTTACAAGTCACCCCATAAACACAGTATCATTATTTATATAAGTGTTATAAATGTATGAAAAAATAAAATTAAAATTAAAATTTAGTTTAAATATGTTAAAGCGAACATGACTCAACTAACATGTTGACGACCTAAAGGTATGTGGTTCGAATCCTGACATCTAATGTACTAAAAAAAAAAATAGTTTAAATACTATTATTTAATTTTGAACACAAATATATTTTTTAAATTTACTTTCATTCAAATAATTCATTAATAAAATAATAGTTAATTAAAAAAAATACCTTAAAAAAATTGTGTAATATTTCTATATGAAAATATTAAATTAAAAAATGGTAGAGAGTGAAACTTTACTGGTATAAAAAAAATGGAAATTGGTTTGAAAAAGAAAAAGGGAAAAAAAAAAAAAAAACTGGTTTTCAAATTTCCTTCCCAATTGTAAAAACGATTTCAAAATTTTAAAAATACAAAATTGAATTAATTATAAACATTGTTTAAAAAAAATATGAAAAACAAAAACACAAGACAAGAAACGAATTATGAAATAGACCTTTAAATTTATTTTTTGATTTTTGAAACTTGCTTGTTTTCTCACAATTGTTTTAAAATTGTTTTCATCTTTTTTATTTGTCAAATTCAAAAAACAAAATGGTAATTCGAGACTTAAAATTTTAAAATATTTGTAAGAAATAGATAACAAAACAAACAAACTCACACGAAGAATGAATTTTTATACGCTTAATTTTTAAAAATCAAAAACCAAAATTCAAATGGTTAACAAACCGGACCTATAATCTATTCTTTATGTATACCACATGAGTTTATGTTTGGCTTGTTTTAAAACTTGAAATATTGGATTCAAAACGACTATAAGTAGTGCATGCTATTTACTTCTGAATACTTGAGTCTACGAAGTGACATCTAAATTCTATACGGAATACGGTGAAAAAACTTAATAGCATTATTATCACAATTAACCAGATTTTTAAATGTTATATTATCACAATGCATGCATGTCTACACGTCATTGTTTGAAACTAACTTGAACTTAGCTCGACTAGTCAATGCATCATATATTTGTCTTAGAGATTAATATTCAAAACGCTCACTCTCATTTTCTTGAATTACAAAATTAAAATGCAGCAAAATAAGTAACAAACTATTAATGAAATTGTCTTTTCCGATTCATTTGTATTCTAGTTTAGGAAAATCACTAGCTAAGCGTTACACACAATTACATCTTTCTGCTTGTCACAACTCACACATTTACCCGACTCTCGACTCTATCCGTAAGAATCTTTTTTTGTCTTTATTTTTAACAAATGTTTGTCTTTGCGCAACTATTCTATATTAGGCAATCTATTCATTTGGTATGGAATCATATCTACACAAAGATTCATTAGCACTAAAAAACTTTCTCAAATAGATAGAAACATTTTTAGTAAAATTGCATAAAATAATACCAAAAAAAATTGTTTTTGTTTTTGTTTTTTTTAGAGTATCAAACTCACCGCATCAAATACAATATTAACTATAATTTCTCGCTCATTTTTTTTTTTACAATATATGAGATGAAAAATTTGAATATTTGACATTTTAATCGACACTACATATTTTATGTCAATTATTCTAAATTCATGTTCGCATTTAATAAATTGACGTTAAATTTCAACACATTCAACAATTAAACGGATGCAAATTCATTATATTTATGATAATTTAAATTACATTATTATTTTTCAACTAAGCCAATAATGTTTAATGTTTTTTTTTTCAAAGGAATATTGTTTATTTATTTAACGAAGGAAATTAAGTAAAACTCCAAATTAGAATTAATGATTGGGTGTGTAGAAGCCAACGGGTGCCTTTTATTAATAATTTGAAAGACAAAGAGTCGTCTCGCACGTTTATAAATTCCGCATCATATGGATAAAATAATTTATATATAATAATAAAAAAAAAATAGTTTAGTCTCTTTTTTTTTTTTTTTTTTAGTACATTGGGGGTGGGGGATTCGAACCACAGACCTCTTGGTCATCAAATCATACATATGTCAGCTGAGCTATGCTCGCTTTGGCTACAAGTTTAGTCTCTTAACTTTGAACGTGTCTATTTAGTTTTCGAATTTTTAAAATTACAAATTTAGTCGTTAAATTCTTTAAACTTCATAGATCTACTAGACATAAAATTAAAATTTTAAATTTTCATTTGACATAAAATTCAAATCGTCGATCGAATAATTTTTTTTTAAAAAAAAAAATTAAAGGTTCAAAGATCTATTGGACACGAAAATACAAATTTAGAAACCTAGTAGACACTTTAACAAGTTTGGGGACCAAATAGACACAAACCTCACAAGGCCTGTAATTTAACTTAAAAAAAAAAAAATGAATGGCAAGTTTAGTCTCTCAACTTTCAACTTTGTGTCTATTTGGTCCCTAAACTTTAAAAGAAATGTCTAATAAGTCTCTAAACTTTCAATTTTGCGTCTAATAGGTACTTAAACTTTAACAAGTATCTAATAAATCCTTAAACTTTCAGTTTTTGTGTCATACCTAAATTTTTAATTTTATGTCTAATAGGTCATTCGTCTATTCAACGTTTTTTAAAATTCACGAATCTACAAAATTGGAAGTCTAAGGTTCTGTTAGACATAAAATTTAATTTTCTACCTAAGAGATCGACCAACTTTTTTAAATTTTGAATATATCAAGGACCTATTGGACACACAATTGAAAGTTTAGGGACTTACTAGACACAAAATTTAAAGTTTAAGAACCAAATAGACACCAACTTTAAAGTTCATAGACTAAACTGAAGGTTTTTTTTGCATGGATGACTCCCTTCAGTGTGTAATGTCATTTGACCCAGTTTTTAAAAACGTAAGTGTTATGGCCTTTTGCTAATGTCATCACTACGTGAAAAGTCCTGATTATCCTCGTGTTCATTTCCTCACAAAATCATGATTCTCCCTCCTCCATCTCACGATCACGATTCTTCGTCTCCTTCGTATAACGATTCTCCCTCTCTCGACCTTCTCGGTTTCTTTCTTCATCTTTCCCTCATTTGTCGTTTTTCGTCCTCCAACTAATAGCCTTCTTCGACGACGACACCCACACGACGGCAACGACGTATCCTTAACCAGATATGTGCGACAACGACGCAAGAAACGTTCAGATCCACGTTGTAAGACCCACGACGAACAACCACCAGATCTTACGACGACTTCAGGTTTTCTTCGACAACAACGTGCGGTGACCGTTCTATGCAACGAAGGCAGTGCAATAAAATCGAATAAGAAGGAGAGAGAATGAACGCAAGGATAATCTGGACTTTTCACGCCGGAAAGACATTAGCAAAATGTCATAAAACATGTGTTTCAAAGAGGTGTGTCAAATGACACTAAACCCCTTTAGGAGAGGTCATCCATGCAAATACCTCGACTAAATAGATAATTCCCCTTAAAAAAAAATTGATATAAAGGACACGTGTCAAAATGTGAAACACGAGAGCAAGAATTATAAGATGAGAAGAAAACATAGGAAAAATACCCAACATGCAAAATTCCAAACGGCAGAGAGGACGAAGAGGGAGGTTTAACTGTGGTTAGAAGAGATAACCGAACCACAGTTAAATACTGGGGATCGTGTTAAGTCTCCTCCTCCCTTGGGATTTTACTGTTTGTCTTTTGCATTTTGTGGACCCACCATTTTCATTTCAGAGAAAAGAGGATAACAACAAAAGCTTCAGCACCGTCACTTCATTTCTCTCTCTCTCTGTAGAATTTTGCAGAGTTTCAGCGGAGAGGAAGAAGATTTTTCAATGGCTTACGGAAGGTAAGATTCAATCCACAATCGATAGCCTAATTCTCCTACTGTTTCATCGTTTTCCTGCTTAATTCTGCTGTTTTTGATATATGAATTTGATTAATCGAGCTTCAAATTGTGTTTTTCCAATCGGATATGGTTGAATCTCTTCAGATTGTTGTTGTTCAGTCCGGAGATTGCGGTTGGAGGTTTTTCTTTTGGAATTGTTTTTTATTGAATGAGATATGCGAATTTTCGGCATGTTGTTTTTTGATGAACTTTAGGCGTTTCGTTTGATTGTGGAATTGCTGACTTTCTTTGATTTCTTACGTTACTTGTTGATTTTTCGTCGTTTCGTTCTCTTTTTTCGGAGATGAGGATTTTGATTCACTCCGAGTTTCTTGATCTAGAGGCGGCTGAGTCATCTTCTTTTATCACTTCAGTCGGCGTCAATATAAATTCATGTAGTAGTAGACTACTCACTCTTCATTCTATCTCTGTATTTGATCATAAAGGTTAGTTTAGTTTTGCTTTAGAGATGGAGAAACTTGCTGGAAATTTCTTGGCGAAGATTATACGCTGATTGATCATGGCGTTTCTTCTACGCACTGTTTGAAATCTTAGTGTTTAGGATATGGATTCGAAGCGAATAATTAGGAACGTTTGAATTACTTTCAATCTGATACTCGTCTTGATTTCAAAATACATCTTATGATAATTAAATCTTGGATTGGATCTATTTTATATTATCTTCTCTCTCTTTTTTAATATGTTTTTATCTCTGTCTTCGTTTTTTTAAGTGATTAAATGACGATTTTTCCTCCAGTATGAATGTTTTTTTTGTTTTGATGATGTTTATGGGTTTAATTCGCTTGTGCATATAGCTATGTGTTTCTTCTACGCTTCGTTTCTTTTATTTATTTTATCTGATGAGTTTGACTTTTATATTATTATATTTTTTTAAGTGTTGTATTGAAGCTATAACCAATTCAATGTAATCCTGCTTCTTGAGGTAGCATTTTTCAGTTTTTAATCAAGTATTGAGTTGTTTATTTTTCGACAGGATATCGTGAATGATCGATTTTCTGGGATGTTTCGCCAGACCTTGAAATTCTGTGGATCGTTAAATCCTTGAAGTCGTCATCTTTGTTTGAACAGTGCTTTGATAAGAGATCAATCCATCCACCAGTAAGTGGTTTCCAGCCGACGAGAGCGGGGTTTCATTAAAGCTTTGTAAGGGGTGCGTTTATTCCAATGATGAACACCATGGGAATGTTTGATGATATTGGCTTTTGCCGAAATCTTGAATATTTTTCGGCTCCTCCTGGGGAACAAGAGATAGCTCGGGAGAATGAAGCTGACGCTACTTTGGAGGAAGATTATACTGATGAAGAGCTGGACGTTGACGAGCTTGAGAGAAGGATGTGGCGGGACCGAATGCTTTTGAGGCGACTCAAAGAACAAGGCAAAGAGAAGGAAGAAGGGGTTGATAATTCAAAGCAGCGTCAATCCCAGGAGCAGGCCCGCAGGAAGAAGATGTCTCGGGCTCAAGACGGTATTCTGAAATATATGTTGAAAATGATGGAGGTTTGTAAAGCTCAAGGTTTCGTTTATGGGATCATTCCTGAGAAAGGAAAACCAGTAAGTGGAGCTTCTGATAATCTCCGTGCCTGGTGGAAAGAAAAAGTCAGATTCGATAGAAATGGCCCTGCAGCGATTTCCAAATATCAGGCTGACCATGCGATTCCTGGGAACGATGATGACTGCAATACAGTGACATCCACTCCTCACACCTTACAAGAGCTCCAAGACACGACCCTCGGATCACTTTTGTCGGCCCTGATGCAGCACTGCGATCCACCCCAGAGGCGATTTCCATTGGAGAAGGGAGTTTCACCACCGTGGTGGCCCACCGGAAATGAGGAATGGTGGCCTGAATTGGGACTGCCCAAGGACCAGGGGCCTCCCCCTTATAAGAAGCCCCATGATCTGAAGAAGGCTTGGAAAGTCAGCGTTCTCACTGCTGTGATTAAGCACATGTCTCCTGATATCGCCAAGATTCGCAAGCTTGTTCGGCAGTCTAAATGTTTGCAAGACAAGATGACTGCAAAGGAGAGTGCTACATGGCTGGCCATTGTAAACCAGGAAGAAGCCTCGGCCAGGAAATTGTATCCTGATAAATGCCCGCCTGTGTCGATTTGTGGGAGTGGATCTCTTCTAATCAGTGACACCAGCGATTACGACGTCGAAGGAGTAGAAGATGAAGCAAATGTCGATCTAGAGGAAAGCAAACCCCACGATCTCAATTTCTTTAATATGGGGGCTCCTGGACCTAGAGAGAGGCTTATGATGCCGCCAATTGGACCCCATATCAAGGAAGAACTCTTGGAGAACAATTCAGACTTCATTCAAAAGAGGAAGCAGCTGACAGATGAGTCGAATACAATGATGAATCAGAAGATTTATACTTGCGAGTATCCTCAATGCCCTTATAATAGTCAGCGCCTCGGGTTTCTCGACAGGACTTCAAGAAACAACCACCAGTTAAATTGCCCATTTAGGAGTGATTCTTCTTCCCATATATTTAGCATGCCAAGCTTTCAAACTAACGATGACAAATCATCCCCAGTTCCTCCATCCTTCAACCATTCTAAGCCTCCTACTCGGCCGATGAACCCGACTCCACCCTTCAGAGTATCAGGACTTGGACTTCCAGAAGATGGACAGAAAATGATTTCCGACCTTCTGAGTTTCTACGATTCTAACCATCAACAGGACAAAAGTTTGAATTCCGTGAACGTCGAAGCTAGAGACAATCACAATCACAATCACAACCAACAGCTGCCGAAATTCCAACTCCAAGTCGACGATAACTTGTATTGCCAAGGAGCAATTGTTGGAAACAGTAGCATGCCAATGCAGCACCCTGATTTTTCTTCCACAAAAGTTCCATTTGACGAATACAAGGCATTCGATTCTCCATTCGGCATGTATTCCAACGACAACATTCCAGACTTCAGATTTGGTTCTCCATTCAACTTGGCATCAATTGATTATCCAGTAGATCCACAATTGCCGAAGCAAGATACACCGTTATGGTACCTTTGAGTCGAGGGCGAAAATACGACAACTCGCATTGATCGATGGCTCCGATGATCGGAAGTAAATATATTTTCAGAGGGAGGAGGAAGGGCATCTTCATGCCCTAAAGAAGGTGAAACTTCTTCCTATATCTATCTATATGCTAGTTGTTTAATACATATAAATATAATATATATGTGTGTTGTGTATTTAGATGTTATGCAGCTACAACATACATTTAAGACTTTTTTTTTTTTTTTTACATAATGTAGGATATAATGCTACTGAGTGTAGTAGTAAAAGTAAACAAAGGTCACTAATTGAGGAAAAATCTTAAGCTCTCAATTAATAGTGTATTTCTGGGAACTTTTAGTAATGATGAATGAAAGTACTTCTTGCTTTTTCAATGTTGTTTATATTATTTGGATACTTTCCTAAACTATTGAATGGCAATTTTATTTTTATTATTATTATTATTATTATTTTTTTTTTTTGCTGAGCTGTGCAATATGTCTTTTTTGACATTCATGCATTTGTTTTTTTTTTTTTTAAGAATATTACATCACATGTGGAGATTTGATGGGATTTGAACCTATAATGTTCTAGTTGGTGGTATAGTTCATGCATTTGGTTGTGCTTGTTTATTTAGGAACCAACCCGCTTATCGGGTAAACTATGATTTTTTTTTTTTAGAACAATGGGGACGAGGGGATTCAAACCACAGACCTCTTGGTCGTCAACACATGTATATGTCAGTTGAGTTATGCTTACTTTGACAGTAAACTATGATTCAACGAGAGGAAGATGAAATATGTTGGCTTCTATAAGATTATAAATTTTAACTGAAAATGGGAAAAAAACGATCTGTGAACAGAAATTTATTAGGGAGTTTAAATTGTAACATATTTTAAAGTTAAAATTAACACCTATCTAATTTTGAGGTAAAAATTGATACAACTTATTTTTTGGGTTAAAAATGATAATTTTAAAGACTAAAGAAACCAAAAAAACAATTGGAGAAATTTGGAAAATAATCAATTTTTAGCCTAAACCAAGTTTAAGATGCATCAATTTTTGTAACTTTAATTCCATTAAGTTACTTTAAACTTGCACAAGCGTTAAAGCTTCTACCTTAAATTAAAACAAAAAAAGTGGTAATTTTGATCTTTTAATAAGTTTTGTTTTGAAGTTATAAATAAACCTACTTTCATGTGCATTTAATGAACCAAGCTAGTACGAAATTGATTTGATTATAGACAAAAACGACACTAGAATTAAATTTGCAGAGTTATGGTACAGTTATTTAAGGGTCAATTTGTTGGCATGGATCAAATTTAGGCTCCGTTTGTAATTGCGATAAGTTGGTAACTTAAATAATTGCTGACAACTTTTTTTTTTTTTTTTTTTTTGAGTAAATTAGTGTTTAGTAAATTTTAGCGGTAGACTTTAATAAGTTGATTATGTATTTGATAAATAAATACTAAAATAGGCATACTATCAAAATTTGTATAATCTTTTTGTAAGAAAAAAACAATAAAGTATTATTATTTTTTAAAAAATTGCATTTGATTTATTAATTTAAAAAATTATAAAATAATTTTTACTGATGTCAATTTAAAGTAAAATAATTAAAAAAAAATAACAATTTTTTTAAAAATTTGTGGATATGACAATTTCTATCACTGATAGTATGGTCTATCGCTGATAGAAATTTATCGTTGATAGAAGTCTATCGCTGATAGCAGTTTTTTTTATAGAATTTTGTCCGTGATAATAGTCTATCATGATAGAAGTCTATCAGTAATAATCATAAAGGCTATCCATAATAGTCTCTATTAGTGATAGCCACTGATTTTTTTTGTCATATTTGCAAAAGATTTTAAACTTTGCTAAATTTGTAATTATTTTGGGCTTGATTGCTATTTGTGCAATCAGCCCTAATTTTTGGGTGGAAAAAAATTAATCTAAAAACTAGGAAAGACTATATTTTTAAAAGGGATAAAATAAGCATAGCTCAATTGGTATAGGGTTGTGCCGGTGACCAAAAGGTCATGAGTTCAATCCCCGCATTAATTAAACTACCGTTGTAAAAAAAAAAAAATCGTTGGAGAATTTTAATTTTCTTTTTTTATTGTAAACGGTAAACCGATAATCTTTCAATTGGTATGAAATCATTTTTTTTTATTTACTCTATTGTGCAAAATCCACATATAGTAATTTTAAAAATTCTTTTGAAATCAGTTTTCCTAAAAATTTCACCTCCATTAACAAAATTTTAAATTCTATCTTCTATAGTTTTTTTCACGTTTGTTTGTCTTCTATATCTTTCTTTTATTTTTATTTCAATTTAAATGAAAATACTTTTATTTAAATTAGAATGAAATTATGATTGATTCAATCTTGAATAAAAAATAATTTGTCAATCTTTATCAATTAACTTAAACAATACTTTGTAATTTAAATCATATAAGATTTTAAATAATTATTTTATAACAAATTTAGAAATTAAATATCAATATAAAAATATCTGAAATAATATGTCTACTCGGTCATTAGAAAACACTAACCGATTTTTTTAGGTTTAAAATTAAAATTTGTCAAACACTAATCTACTTCATATCAGAATAGCACGGTCACTATCAATTATTCTAATAGTCACGACAATTCTAAACTAAGCTTCAATTTAGTGCAAAACTTGATTTTTTTTTTTATTGTAATTATTGAATTTTTAGAGATTTTTTCTTCTTATTATTAAAATTAGTAATAGATGAATTAACAAAATTTGAATAGAAAGTAAAAACGGTAACCCATTTAAGTATAGGATTCAATTTAATGAAATTAAAAGTCGAGAAAATTGATACAATTACAAACCCGCCAAGGGTTCTTATATATGAGAGGTTTTCATATGGTTGTTTTAAAATACTTCTCTCATGACTTCTAGATTTCAAATGAGGGGTATTTTAGTCCAAATAATCCTTTTAGATTCTATCTAAATTTAGAATTTTTTCAATAAAAAACATGTTTGAACTTTTTTTCAAAACGGCTAATTAAATTAAATAGGGTTGTTTGTCCGGTCTCGTGCCCCTAACCTTCAAATCACCACCAAAATAGTCAAACTAAGCATAACTCAATTGACATTGTGCCCCTTGACTAAGAGGTCATAGATTAAATCCCCGCATTAATTAAAATACTTTTTGCAAAAAATAAACACTATCATTTTCAACGCTAATTTTCTTTCAACGGAGTAAAAATTAGGTACCAAAAACCAATGATGAAAATATCCGTGGATATGTCGATATATCCGTAAATCGAAAGGTTGGATATAGATATTAAGTATAAATGAATATCTCCAATATCTTTTATAAATACCCGTAAAACATTAAAAAAAATATCATTTATTAATCTCAATATGGATATAGATACTAATAACAAGATCTATAACTTAATTTGAAAGTAAAATGAACTTAATTATTAATTTAAATAATTTTTTAAAAAAAATTGATTTACAGAATTTTTCGTGGATATCGATATTTCACGGATATATCCATGGATATATCCGTAAAATTGAACTACCGATATAGATATCGATATCGATATTTTTGTCATTACCAAAAACTAAAAAAAACAAGAATATCAAACATTTGGAGCATAATTTTGTGGTGGACAGGACACCTACTACCTTCTTCAAAGTTGAAAAGCTTTCGATCATTACCTATATTTTTTGGATTTGGGAAAAGGAAAAAAAAAAAAAAAAATTAAGAATATCATTCAATAGTCCTATTGAAGATTCCACATTTAAAAAATGAAGGAACCTCACTCACAATATAAGATATATAAACTACTCGAACCCAAAGAAGTGAGACCGCACTCACAATGTAAGGTACCATCTACGTATTTGTTTTTGTTGTACCCGAGAAAAAATATTGGATTGGTGCATTTGTTCTACAACAATATGTTCTACAACAATATGTTCTATACATTGAATATATAATTTAGTGTTTGAAACATATACTATTTTTTATTTTATTTTATTGGCAATGAAAGTTCCCAATTTCAATATGTTAAATATCCACCTCATTTATCTTATAAACCTAAATTAGAGCTAAATTATATATTTTGTTTAGACAAAGATCGTTGAATTTTCTAATTTTGTTGGTTCAATATAAAAGTGCAACAAATACAAAATTTCAAAACATTATTTATAATTTCATAAATAATAATATACACACATATACTATCCTGGTGGCCGGTGGTGGGTTTGCTAACTTTTCAACAAAAAAATAAATAATTTAAGAGAAATTTCAAAAAGAATTTAAATACGATAATTCATAAATTTAAGGTAGTGATTGATCAAATTGAAAATTATGGGTAGTTATTGTAAATTGTAACGACCCTTATACTTCAAAGGCGATTTTTGCAATTTTCGGAAAGAAACGAAACAACTCGATGTAGTTAAACTTCAACTTCACATCCCAACTCTCGTTTCCTAAAGAAGATTTGATAACCATAAGTTCAAATTTGATCATCACATCTCAACGAAAAGCTTACCGAACATACCTGAGCTACAACGAAAATCTTTCAGAACATACCTAAACATAGTTCAATTAGTTAAAACGTTTATAAACCACAATATCAGAGGCTCGAATCTCCACTCTAACCTATAACATATATATATTTTGAGAGAGAGCTTCTGTACAATGTTAAACATTGACTTTGTCTGTCTTTCTCGCTCAACTTCTATTCTCCTTAGTTTATTCCCTCAAATGACTCATTTTTTAATGCAAATTTTAAAAACAACTAATCCACAACTGCTCATTACAAGCTGATGTAAGTTTCTCATTTCAATTCTCCCTTTCTCTTATCATTCAACCTCCTCTTGTCCTCTTCCTCATCTGTTTTCTTCCACCAAATATTCCCAGATTCCTTTTCTTTTTCCCTTCTCCTTCTGGGTGGTTTTTCTTCATCAATTTTCGAGTAACAATGATACAGCAAGCTCGAAAACTCTCCGACGAGTACGAAATATCGGATGTTTTAGGGAGAGGAGGATTCTCAGTAGTCAGAAAAGGTATCAGTAAATCCAGGAGAGAGAAGAAAGAAGTAGCCATTAAAACACTAAGAAGGATTGGGCCATCAGCTTTCTCAGGATTTCCACCGAATCGTAATGCTCTCAAGAGCGCGTCTTCCATGGTTCCTACAAGAAAGTCTATGATTTCTGATGCTCTGTTGACAAATGAGATTTTGGTGATGAGGAAGATAGTTGAGAATGTCTCACCACATGAAAATGTGATCGATCTTTACGACGTGTATGAAGACTCGAATGGGGTTCACCTGGTGTTGGAACTTTGTTCTGGAGGAGAGCTATTCGACAGGATTGTGGCTCAGACAAGGCACACAGAAGCAAAAGCTGCTGCAGTTGTGAGACAGATTGCAAGAGGTTTGAAGGCTCTTCATGAGGCTAATATCATTCACAGGGACTTGAAACCCGAAAACTGTCTCTTCCTCGACGAAAGTCAGGATTCTTCCTTGAAAATCATGGACTTTGGATTGAGTTCCGTGGAGGAATTCACTGACCCAGTTGTTGGATTGTTTGGTTCCATAGATTATGTCTCACCAGAAGCTCTTTCCCAGGGAAAGATTACCTCCAAAAGTGACATGTGGTCTTTGGGAGTGATTTTGTATATCCTTCTCTCTGGGTATGTAATAGAGTTTCCCTTCTTTATTTTGTACAATTACCTGCAAAAAAAAAAAATCAGGTCAAAGTATTCATTATTCTGCAGCTTACTGTGCAAAATAAAGTGAACTGAAACAAGTTTCTTTACATAGGTACCCACCTTTTATTGCTCAATCTAATCAGCAAAAGCAGCAATTGATAATGGCTGTAAGTAATCCACAATTATGTTTCAAATCTATAAACTTGGTAGTTTAGCTTGTTTGCTTTGATCAGAGAAACAAAGAAAATGTTCTCTCTCTCTCTATCTTTCTCTTTGTGACTTTTTGGGTGAATGCAGGGAGACTTTAGTTTCCATGAGAAAACTTGGAAGACCATTTCTCCTTCAGCTAGACAACTGATTTCAAGTCTGCTGACAGTTGATCCTCAGGGGAGACCCAGTGCCCAAGAGGTATGAAATCAAGGTAACCCCCCACCCACACACACACAAAACATTAATAAAAATTAATGATTAATGTAGAGCATCTGCAGCAAATAGCATAGTATTCATGTACTCCCTCTCCGATCTCAAGGGAGGGAGTACATGTTTATTACCGTTGAGCTATGTTCACTTTGGCCACCATGATTTTTGAAAATTATGCTTGTTTTCTCACCATTTCTTTACAATGGTTTTTATCTTTCTCAAGGGGAAACATTTGAATTCTTAGCCAAATTTCAAAAACAAAAACTACTTTTTAAAAACTATTTCTTGGCTAATTTTTGTTTTTTGGTGAGAAACCAAGCTTTCATTGAGAAATATGAAAGAATACAAGGATATACAAAAAAACAAGCCCGACAAAGAGTCCCAACAAGCTACAGAAAATGACTCCAACCCAACAAGATTACACCAAGACCATAATTACAAAAAGATTTAGAGACCGAAGCCCACAAAGAGGTAAACCTAACCGTCTCTCAAATCTCATCACAAAAGCGCTCCACCTCTCAAAAGATTCTATTGTTTCTCTCAAGCCAAACCCCCCACAAAATAGTAAATAAACTAGCATGCCGCAAAATAAGCTCTTTCAAAATAAAAGAACCCAAAGGTGGAAGTAGTGTTTATAGGCTTAATTTTCAAAAACTAAAAATCAAATGGTTATCAAAGAGGGCTTTAATGTTTCTAAACTAGGCAACTTCAAAATCAAACCACTACAGGTTCAAGACACAGGAAAAGAAAGAAAAAAATGATCAGCAGATTCATTCATCCCCTTGCACATATGACATCAATCTTGAGAAAGGGTGCTAGAGAAATTCCTCTAGTGTAATTTGCTGAAATGCCTGTTAGTCTAACAAATATCATGAAACAGCTTCTAGAGCATCCATGGGTCATGGGTAACTCAGCCAAACAAGATCAAATGGATGCTGAGATTGTATCACGACTAAAGAGTTTCAATGCCCGACGCAAGCTTCGAGCTGCAGCAATAGCTAGTGTATGGACCAGCGCAATTTTATTGAGGACAAAAAAGCTGAGGTCTTTATTAGGGTCTTATGATCTCACACCCGAGGAAGTTGAGAATCTCAGACTCCATTTCAAGAAAATGTAAGTCGCCAAAGCCTATGCAAATTGCAATGGCTTACAAACATAGGCTGCTAAAACTTAAAAGAGATGTTGACCATTTTAAGTTATTACTTTCTAATAGCACACTGACCTAATAACCTTATTAAACTAGAATTCATAAGAAATTATTTGGTGAACAAGCTTTCCATTGTAAGATATTTAAGAATTTGATAAATTTGCATACCTTGCAATATGTAGATGTGCAAAAGGTGACAATGCTACTCTTCCTGAATTTGAAGAGGTGCTGAAAGCAATGAATATGTCTTCACTTATCCCTCTTGCACCTCGCATTTTTGACCTCTTTGACAATAATCGGGACGGAACAATTGACATGCGCGAGATACTTTGTGGATTTTCGAGCCTTAGAAACTCACAAGGGGATGATGCTCTTCGCCTGTGTTTTCAGGTGCGTATACGCAAACATACACAACATTCATAGAGAAAATGAAATTCACTAAATGCTACTTTGAACCACCTTTAGAAGAAATCTAAGTTCCACAGAAGCATGTCCATGATCCTTAACACACAATGAATCGTTGTAGCGCTCTACTCCTGAATAGTAAGAAGTTACTTCAAAACTTGCTGAATCTAATACCGCTTATGAGTCCTTTTACAGTGCTTTCAACAGTGAAAATGTTTATTTGAATGATACGATTCCTTTTTTTTGGTAAGATGAATGATACGATTCCTACATAAGGAAATATACTATATAGAATATATTTAGATACACATTCAAATATATGTTGTGCTTGATCAAATATATTTGTAGGGCACTTGGCAAAGATTTAAAGAAACAAAGACTAATATAGAATATATTTAGATACAGATTCTTATTATGTTATATTATCCTCTATTTACAATACAATATATAATTGTATTTTTCAATTTATAAGAAATGTACCTTGCTTTACTCAAGTATCCCTTTTCTAAGCAACTCCATATCTATTTTTTTTTTTAACAAGAAACAAATCTAAGCAACTCCATATCTATACGAGCAAGAACCTCGTTGCCAAGAATATTCTGCACATAGAAAATATTGTTACTGAATCCATTACTTTGCAGACATAAGACAACCACAAATCTTTAATGTTTACTATATTTGGTTCATAGATGTATGATACAGATCGGTCCGGGTGCATCACAAAGGAAGAAGTGGCATCGATGCTTAGAGTAATGCTCCTCTTCCTTTATTTTAATTTCATTCTTGGTACTTGGTAGTATGCATTTTCTGTTGTTTCTTTAAGCATGATGACCTTCATAACTTTGAGCAGGCTTTACCTGATGATTGCCTTCCAGTAGACATCACAGAACCCGGGAAATTAGATGAAATATTTGATCTGATGGATGCCAACAGTGATGGAAAGGTTACCTTCGATGAGTTCAAAGCTGCCATGCAGAGAGACAGCTCCCTCCAAGATGTTGTCCTGTCTTCTCTTCGCCAATAAATTTTTAACTTGTGACGCACACCATCGACATTTCAGTAAGAGATCTGGACTTAATTTCTAAATTATGTGTCCATTGGGGAAAACAGTTTATCAGTGACAAGGGGCAGCGGAAGTATTGTATGTTCAACTATTTGAATGAAATTCAATAATTTTGACTTTCTTTATGGATATAGGGAAAAACTCCAGAAAATTGTTTACCTCAAAGTATTATTCAAGAACTTAGTTCAGCAAACATCAAAATAACTATATTCTCTTGCCAGTGCTTCGGCTCAAGATGACACATTTTACTACCGCATTAGCAGAGACACATCCCTAATGAATAATAATAACTTGCTTAGATTTCCTCACTTACTAACCTGAAATCTCACCTCAATTGAACTGCACCAGCTCCTTATATTTATTGATGGATAATGCCATTAATTTCGACTTCAATTGAACTCTTCCTACTTGAGATCTAGATTATTTTCCAGAAAACTAGTTATAGAATAAAGAAAGACAGGCAAAGTAATAAAAATGAATACAGAGCATAGAGGATACACCAGGAATTGCCTCAGTCACATCTTTTCCCTTGTCCTAAGCATAGAAAGGTGAGATGACAAAAATAAATGTATATAAAGCCTAAATTTTGCAATTGTTAGACAAAGATGAATTTATTTCCCTTTTTACTCCCTCAATTGAACTATAGGGGCCTTCAATTTTCCAAGCTCTTTTAATTGGGGAGGAAATGACTTTACAGGGGTTCGAACTCATGACCTCCTGCTCTGATACCATGTTAACCACCAATCAACCCAAAAACTCAAGTTGATGGGTTATGGAAACTTTAATTTTATATCAATACTTCAACATAGACAACACCATGCAACGAGGGTATTTCATATTGGGAACAATCTCAATAAGGAAATTTTCCTTATGTATTTTTCATCCCAATCTACTTTTACACCTTATTCTTTCGTTTATCCTAATCTTATTACCAATGATATAAAGATGTGGTTTGTGTATGTATTTATAAAACCAAATTTCATTAAACAAAAGAAATCTACAAAAAGAAAAGGAAGAAAACTTTAAACTCAAATACGACTCGGCCAAGCATCTCACTAGTTGAACTAACGAAGGGTTGAAGGCAAGATTTGGAAACATAATTGCTGGAGGGATGTCTCACAATTCAGTCCATATTGAAAGAGCAACGACTCATTTTCTTCTAAAATCAAGGATCCAAGAAGCCAACTTCTCTTCCAACAATGATAACTAGTCTTGCGCTCACTGTTTGTCAATGGATATTGTCTTAGGAAAGAGAGGTATGAAGAGCTAGCCATCCACCCATTAGGTCTTCCAGACCGGCTACAAATCTTCATTTTCTTCCTTTAGACATTTTAAACTTCAAAGTAGAAAATCATAAACTCTTTAAGTCAACCTCCCCAAATGAGACATCTAAATGGGGAAAACAAAAACTTGGCAACTTTTTTATCTTCTATAGTTGTAAGAAAGGGTCCCTTCAGTTGGAATCTACAATAGTTTTTCAGTTTCTTATGGATCTTCTTTGAGTCCTGAGTATACAACTAAATAATAATAATAACACCAAGAGCAACGTTCTTCAGCTTCTTATTGGATTTTCTTTGCCTCCGAGATCATGTTTATTATGGCTATGGGTCAACACTACTAAAGCCTTAATTTCAGAATTATGGATGGAGGATCTTTGTCCTCACTGCCTCTCTAGCCTGGTCATGATTCACCAAGTTTGAAATTAGGTCTAGAATATTTGGAAGTCAAGAACATAGGATATTTGTAATTTATTAGTAGACCAAGGATTCTGCCCGTGACCATTTAGTTAAATCTAAGGCCCTTGACACCATGCTTAACCTATACTATAAGGTTAACTATCTGCACGTATTTAAACGACAGATATTAGCACAGGACCTATAAATATGACTTTTTTCAAGGACCAAAGTGATAACACAATAGTAAATCACCCAGGGCTTTTGTTACCACACTACTGGCCAGTAAACTAGCTGATCTTTAATAGCTAGGTATTGTCATCAGAGCGTGAAGTTTGCTAGAGAAATAGTGATGATCAAAGATTGGTCACCTAATAATGATTAAGAAAAGGAAAAGAAACAAACAAACAAAAAATTGCTCATTGATTTCCTCTATGCAATATAATGAATATCAACTTTCCATAACTGATGGAAATTAGATACAACGCACATTTAGCAGATTATACAACAGAATTAGAGCATTCATAAACTAATTATTTATATATGAGGTAATCAGCTGCTTTTGAACAACAAAACAGAGACTACAAATCATTACCATTTGTACCTCCAGTGTCCTCACTGCCTCTCTCATCTGTGCTGTCAATACAACTATCCATATTGGACAATTTATGTTCTACTAAGGTCTCCTGATCAGCGACCTTCACATTCACCCACCTCTTGTGCTCATCCTCCAATACCTCAACTTCCTCCACCCAATCTTCCATGTTCGCATCAATGGCTTCCAAACAAACAGGATCAAGTGCATCTGTTGGGCACCTTGCTTTACAAGTCTCCAGTCTCCTGCTTGCAGCACAAGTGGAAGATTATAAAGATAATTTTGTTCATTTTTTCAAAGCACACAAATCTTACCCCAATTCTTCTAGAGAAGATGAATTTTATCTTTTCCAATAAATTAGTTCAAGAGCAGAATAGTGAGGTATCATTAGCAAATGTTGTAATTTTGCATTAGAGCATTACGATCCAAAGAAGAATGATTCTATACCTAGTCCATAATGCCATACAGTATCGACAATTTTTTAAATGGAAGAGCAAGAGTACAGTAGAAGAAATTCAACGAAGATACAGAATGTATATTAGTTGTTCATGAAATCCACTTCTTTTTTTTTTTTTTTGATAGGAAACAGAAACAATTCCATTGATCTATGAAAGAGTGTTACAAATTCATCCTATTATGTTAATTACAAAAAACTCCTCCATTGATTATAGAGGGTGGTAAGATCATAAAATCCACTTTTAAGAAATTGGAAACGAGGCCTCCCCAATTGACATATCAAACTGACACAAAATACAATAATCTTAACTCCTAAGCTAGCAAGGTTTCCCTATAATTATAAAAAAAAAATCCTTGCTAAATTAATAAAGAAAAAGAATTGATTAGGTAATAGGAAACCACCGTGGGTTAGTCTAGTGATCATTGAGACCAATAAGGAAATAAATGGTTCCAAACAACAATGACCAACCTAAGATTTAAAATCTTACGACTTTTTTTGACAACCAAATGTAGTACGAGGGTCAATTAGTTGCACTGTGAGATTAGTCGAGGTGCGCATAAGCTAGCCTAGACACTCACGGATGTCAAAAGAAGAAGAAAAAAAATAGGTAATAGGAATCTTGTGCGAATCAAGGTAGCATTGAAATTAGTTGTTCAGCTCCATTTTTCCTTGGGACATTAAGTAGCAATACTCAAGCAGCAAAAGTACTTTGGGCCAACTAAGGTGGTGAATCAGTTATGATAATGCATGGCCAGTCCTAGAAACTTTTGACCGAGTAGAACAGTAGCATATGAACAGTTCTTAGCTACAATTTACAATTTTGAGGATTTGTCAGCAACATAAAGTCACTTGATGCTTCGAACTTTGGACTCTGGAGTATAGTCAGCAATCACCAGAAAATGTTGGGTTGGCTCAAACGAGGTAGGTCAAAGACTCAAAAGGATGGATTTCATTTTTAAATCCTCATTCGAATAAAAGTATAAATGCTGTAGGCCATCAGCCAAATGCTTTAGAAAAACTGAAATTGCAAAGTTTCATATATTGCAGTTTGGTTTTGAAACGTCCAACAGTAAGGAAGTCACTACCACAAGTAGTCTCACCAACATTTAGAAAGGTTTAGTCCAAGTTACCTCTCCTGGAGTTGCAAGTTATAATGAGCAAATGCAAGGTCACTCATCTTCTGCTTTTCCAGCCGGTTCTTCTTCTTTAAATAGCAATATTTGAACATGCTCAAGCTTTGACGACATTGTATAATGCTGCAAGTCTGACTCAATATCCTAACAGCCAAGCGTTGTAAATCTGGGTAATCAGTTCCATACAATGACCACCAAGTAGCTAAAATACAAAACAACAGGTGTTACTAGTTAGGAATGTAAAAAATTCAGCACAGAATATTAGGTAGAAAGTAACCTGGGGCCAATGAATCTCGACCATGTAATGCCACTGGCCGCCCAAAATCTCCAACAGCTTCCTCATAGAAATTTATGTTGTTTGTTATCATAACCTGGGATGTTATATCTGGCTCTAAGGCTTCAATGCAATCAAGTAAACCCTTTTGAATAACTTTGCTGGATAAGAATGTAGGACTATAGAATATCGATGGATTTAGATAGTATGCAGCCACATAAAGAGGGCTCTGAAATTCCTTCAGCAACACATGGTCAATGGCTTTCAAATATGGCAAGTAGACAGATTCCTTCTGGTTGAAAGCAAGCATAAAACTGCTCTTTGCTTTTTCAAATGCATCATAAATAAATCCAGCAGATGGCTTCTCCTCTGATTCAAGAAATTGCAACACAGAAAGTAAAGGTTTCGTTCCCATTGTAATATGATCACACTTCGACCAGAATAGTGGATCAGCAGTGGTCTTTGCCACCTCAAGTCCAGCCCCATACTTCGACAGATTTGACTGCATCCAAGCACCAGTGGTGAACGTCTGATGAAGATGGTCTTTTAAAGACAAAATGTTTTGAAGAGTCAAGAAGATGGAGCAATATTTTGTAGATGCAAGCTGAATAATCTCTCTTCCACTGCTTCTCTTCTTTATTTGATTTAGGACCGAGGGATTGTTGTATATGAACTGAACTATCCTTTTCGCTTTCCCAACAACCTCTTTTACTTCTTCAATTTTCTCAATTTCCTCGAGGATTAACTCCACACAATGTGCAGCACAAACACTTGAAAAAAAGGTCTTGTATTTTTCCACCAAGAGTATACTTGCAGCTTTAAACAAGGGAGAATTATCTGTCACAAAATTGACTATATTCTTTGGTCCAACTTCTTGAACAACGCTGTCAAACAAATTTAGAAGCCCCTCAGGTGATTCTGAAATTTCTGATAAATCAACGGACTTAAGGAACATAGTACCCTTGGGACAATAGACAAAAAAGTTTATGACTACAGAACCAGTTTTATCCATCCACCTATCAACCATGATTGAGCACCCAGTAACTTCCCAAGATTTTCTCAACTCTTCAACATATTCCCCAGCATCCTGGACACCTCTATCAAGCAATTTACCCATCAAAGAATGATAGGTAGGCATCTTATAACCAGGGCCTACAGCAGCAATTGCATCGGCCATTTGTTGGAAATATTGTGAGCTTACAGCACTAATTGGTATACCAGCTTGGTATATAAATTTAGCAACAGCCATATCAGCTTGTTCTATGCTTTCAATTGGAGCAGTATTCTGGTTAACTGATTGAGTAATGAAAGATGTTGGAAAAAGGTGTTTTTTTTTCCTCTTTGCTTCCTTACTAACTCCTTCCAATACCTCCTTTCCTTTTCTCCTGAAAGAGCGTCGTCGAGTATTCTGAACTTGGTGTACCCCATCATCTATTTCTTCTCTGTTTTCTCTACTTGGGAAGCATGATACTGAATTTTTGCTATTCTTCTGCCGTTTCAGCTTCTCCAAAACTTTAAAACCTAAAAGTTGTTGAATCTGCACCTTAACTTCTTCCGGAACTTCCTCACATGGAGCTACATTTCCCCTTTCCCCAGCTAGATGTTGCTTTAGTCTGGATATGCCACCCCCAAGCATGACTTTATTACAGTATTTACATTTAATCTTCTGGCGACCCCCATTGACCATAATTCCATGAGCCCAACCAGGATCAGAAGCTCGTGTAGGTACCATACCCTGTTTCAGATGTTCAGTTACTCATAAGTGTAATGTGGCTAACTTCTCATTAAGAGAAAATTCAAACAACTTTAAAACCTTCCTAACAAAACAAGCCATGGCTGCCAGTGCAAACAGACCCACTCACTCGTTTTTCCTTGAACTTCATATCCGTGAGAAGCTCCTCAGACACCACCATTGGATGTTCATAACCTGACTTATCTTGTTGAACCAAACGCAAAAAAATAGTTTTAAAAATTAATAACTAAAGATAAATCAAATTGTACTAATGAGCTAAAGAGTATGGTTTATCCACTGAATTCTTGAAATAATGTGAAGCAACTACGATTGGTGTAACCAATGTAAATGATGACCAAGAATTCAGAGAAAGCTTTCACTCAGTCAGAGATTGTGTAACATAGCAATGTTCTGCAGTGCAACTAAAAATGCTTTTACGAGACCACTTCATTTCCTGATTTATTGTATTAGATCTTATCATGACCTCAATCATTTCCGCAGACATTTACTTCCAAACTGAAACAGGAAAAACCTAAAAGCATAGCTGGCATTCTACACCAAAGAACAAAATTATTTCCCTAAAGAAAGGATGAACAATTCAAATTTACAAAATGGAAGGGGAAAGATCGCAATCAAGAAAATAATAAAAAAGCAAAAACTTTGGATCTCAACATGTTTTCTATTTGAGTTCTTATAAGGTCCGCCTCCATTAAAAACATGACTCAAGTATATGCCATGCTCTGTATATTTCCAAGGTTCATTTCTAAAATACAGTAGTATCCATGTACAAAAAAAAAAGAGTATATACTGTCATATGTTCTAGCATTGAAAATCACATAGCATACAAGTACAACTATGATAATATGCAGTCAACATGTCTCAACACTCAACAAACTCCATTCGGCTCATATTTATAATGTTTTAGAAACGGATCAAAATTTATCTTACTTGTTCTTTTTGGGAAGTCTACGTGCAAGATTTGGTGGCCCCTTTGGCCATTATTTCTTATACAAGTTTTTTGGCTTGTGTTGGATTATGATTTCACTTCACTTAATGGAATCGCTCCAAATTAAAGAAATTCGAGTAAGATTTCTCCACACGTAGAAATTCAACTTTTTGTTCAAACCGTTGTCATTCTAAAATATCATGAGGTTCAATCTTAAAATCAATTGACAATGAGAGTAGTAATTCGTCTATGTAATAAAAATTGTGAGGTCCCTTTATTTTTCCAATGTGGGATCCTCAACATACCCCTCAAGATTGTGACTCTTTAGGTTCACCGTTCTTGAGTCGGATCTCATTTTTTTTGGCAGAATACTTGTTTGGGCTTCATGTGCTCGGATACCATATTAAATATCATGGGCTTTTATCTTAAAACTAATTGACAATGAAAGGAATAACCTATGTATGTTATAAAGTTTGTGAGGTCCCTTCATTTTCCAACGTGGGATCCTCAACACAACAGCCATTTCACTAAACAACTGAGAAAATTTGTAAATTCCCGTTTTCACCCAGGAAATGCAAACTCAAAATAACAGAAAACGAAAGCTTAGTCTGAAGAACGTTGAGATTAAACTGACTACATGATCAAGTTCTCCAAAGAAAAAGAAAAAAAAAAAAAAAAAAAAAAATTGTGCATCGCCATGCTTGTAAATTACAATGATAAGAGGCAAAAGTTGGGAAAACAAAGTTCATAATTAGTAACCAAATGAATGATAAACAAAAAAAGAGAATGAAAGTTCATCTGCAGAAGAAGTTCAGTTCAAGTAGACTGATTGATATGCAATAAGAAGCACGCCAGCACGGTTAAGTTAAGATCAAAAGTACATAAGTAAAAGAAAATTTATCGAATTGGAAAATCTCTTTGTTCTTCATTCTTCAGCTACCCAAACACAGATTATCAGAGAACTTCAACTTTCAATAATGTCAGAAAATAAGTAAATCAAAACTCAGCTCACTTACTCCATAACTAAAGAACTCCGAAACCCCATGCTAAATCCGAAATATCGGACGAAATCGCCGGAACTGGAGCGGAATCCGGTCAAGCATTTGAGAACAGAAACAGATTGATGGAGCTGAAAATGAAAGATTAAAAGATCAACTGAAATCCCCAAGTTCAGATGTTGCCGAAAAATCAGTATGATGAGAGAATCGAAACGTTTCGGGATAGCTTGTAATTTCCGAAATTGAGAGACGATAAAAAGTCTCGGGTTGAAGACGAACCCGAAGAACACGAGATAACGCTCGACACGTTTTCACAAGTCACAGTTACAGTCTCCCTTCCACCTTCTTTCTTTTTTTTTCTCCCTTTTTTTTTTCCTTTTCTTTTCTTTTTTTTTTTTTTTTTTTTATCGAAAAGTCGACGAGGTAGAACACCGTTGACTTGTTTCCTTCTAAGTCAATTTTCCGTCAAACATAAGTTTAATTTTATAATTTAACCTCTCTTTCATTGTTAAATTCTAGTCTGGTGCCTTTTGGATGGAATTCATAGGCTGAGAATGGATGGTAAAACATGTTCGACTTAGGGTTGTTGGTGAAACATGTCACTTCGGGTGCAAGAATGGGTAAGTTGGTGGTATACAATAGGAAAAATCATTCGAAGAGGTCGTTGTGGCTAGCAATTTTACATCATTGAATAATTTTTCATATAATAGGAAGATAGAGACGTGTTATCGCATTCAAGTTAAAGAAAGAACTTAATCATATGAGTACGAACAAATGATGTATTTGTTTAAGTCCAAATTACACTAGTAAGCCTTGCTCCAGACTTATGAATGAAAATCGCAACAATTAAAATTGAAGCATCCAAGTAGAAAACAACTCGTACATTATGTACAAGTGATTGCAAATTGAGATTTTTTTTTTTTTTTTGGTCGAGTTATTTAATTAATGTAGGGTAGGAAAATTGAATCTCTGACTTTTATTTTTAGCAATGGAAAATTGAATCTCTTACTTCTTGGTCATTAGTTCTTATTATATTTTAGTTGAATTATGTTCGAACCCCCACAATAAGTAAAAATTAAACAATGCATTGAGCCGTTGCACCAAGTAGTTTATTTCGATTGTTTGAAATGCTCGTGCAGTCCAAAGTTTAAACTTTAAACCATCTTAGATAGTAAGCACGTAAGCATTTATGATGGTTTGATGATAATAAATTTACTTGACCTCCACATTATTAAGACTAAAATTAATGTAAACTTACAAGACTTTTTGTACTTTAAAAAAAAACTTATTAGACCTTTCTGATTCAAATAAATTGAAATAAAGAATGTTGTTAAATTTGAAGTTTCGGCCAGGTCCAAGGTGGTCATGTCTTGCAACCAAGGATAAAAATATTCGTCGTCCGTAAATCAAAGGGTTCGATATAGATATTAAGGATAAATGGATATCTCCAATATCTTTTATAAATACTAGTAAAACATAAAAAAATATCATCTATTATTCTTAATATGAATATAGATATTAATAATAAGATTAATAACTTAATTTGAAAGTAAAATGAACTTAATTATTAATTTAAATATTAAAAAAAAAAAAAATACAGAATTATCCGTCGATATCGATATTTACCGATATATCCATGGATATATCCGTAAAATTGAACTCCCGATATGGATATCGATATCTTCATCGTTGCTTGCAACAAGATACTCACTATAATTGTTCTTCGTGTCCAATGTACTATAAATGGTATCACTTAGATAGTGGATAAAATCTTGTCTTATAAATTTTGTTTTACACCTAACATTCTTTTAATCAGTTTACCAATATTATTTCTCGGTCATTTTTTTTATACAACAAATGAGGTATAGAGATTTGAACATCTAACCTCAAAGAAGTAGTATATGTAAATCACCGCTGAGCTTGGCATTTCTCACCTATTTAAAGTTTCTAAAAAAGTTTTAACAAATCAGGTCTTATCTAACAAGGATTAATAAACAAACACAAACAATGGTAAGATCAATGTTTAGCATAAAAAAAATCATGGCCAACTTGAGCACACATGTGGTTAGGGTATTAATAACCCTCCATAGTTTTTTTTTTCTTGATATATTCGTAACCATAAGTGTCAGCTTGCACGAACCTCGAGTATTCTTCGAGACAACTGATTGACCCTACTACATTTGATTGCCAATGTAAACTAAACTCATATAATTGTCGAAAGTTCAGATACTAAACTCATATAATTGTCGAAAGTTCAGATTCTCACCACAATAAATCCAAAAATGCACTAGGAATTTAACTCAAAAGCACCTAGGCAAATGGCTTAATTCCTTGTCTCACACAATAGAAGTGCAAAAAATTGACAATAACTCGGCTTTGAAGAGGACGCGAGCAACAAACAAACAAGAAACTAGACCAGAAACTTAAATGTGTTCTTTCTCACCTTTTAAGGAAGAATTGATGAATCAGAAAGTGACAAATGTAGCAGAAGTTCATTCAATGCAAAGGCCTTCAGCTTCACGTTGAGGGCAGAGTGCTTCTTCAATTTCAATAGCCCTTTGCCTTTCTGCTTCCCTCTCCTCTCCACGTGAATTCCTTGTGTCGTCTAGCACCTAAAATAAAAGCATCTGCACTTCATGTTCTTTAAGCAAACACATTACCCTAATAATTAGGTCATTTCCCATTCATTTGGGACTATAATCTTATCTAGTTCAACAGGTACCAACTATTCAGATTCTATATATTTTTCGTTTAGAGATACCATTCGAAATGCAAGGGTGCGTTTGGTTGGTAATCCAAGAACAAGAATGTCCTCCGCCCCCTTTCCCTCCGTAAACCCAAGACCTTTCAACTCTAAAAGAATCTCCACAAACAGGAAGATGAAAACAAAGGATTCAATAGAGAACAGAGAAACGAGTTCTATTTCATGGTTCTACTGTTTTTAAATGTGTTAAATATGTGTTCGGTAGCAAATTAAATAGCCACGTTTAGAATTGTGGAGGAGCACTTTTGAATATCACTTTAAATAGAACTTCGTTCTTTAGGGAGTCTTCTCTCAACTTTAGGGATGGACTTCTTTGTTTGGTCATAGATTTGGCATAATCCCAAATCCGTCAAATCCACTGCATCAACATTTTTTGCAAACTTTCCACTTTTTGGGTTATAGAATCCAAACATAATCCGAATATTGTTTTTACAAATAAACCTACTAAACAAGAAAATCCACTAAATTCATTTCATTCCATGTACCTGAAAACCAAGAAAAATGGATCTGGATAACGTATCAACATGTCCTGATATTAAAAAATAATAATAATAAACAAAAAAAATTAAATTAAATGCTCATTTTAAAAACACTTTTTCCCTTGCAGGCAAATAGCATAAAAAATTCAAGCATCTTCAATTACTCACAAGTACTATCAAATATTTTATAAACAATCTATTAAATAAATGGGTACAGAATTTCCCCATCTTATGTTGTTGGCAATAGCCAACTAGAAAATGACCGACTAATTAATAAACTGAAAATGAATCTCAACCTTCCTCCACCTGTATGTAAAGCAATATTTATCACCACCTGAAATTTTCATTCACTATAAATGAATCTAGCTACCATTGAAATATATGAAGAGAAAAATGTATAAGATAAATCCACTAGTCATCTCATGACCAGGGATAGTGCTCATAAATTTAAAAAATGTATGGACTTCATATCTATCCAAGATGCAGCAATTCAAAATTTGATACAAGAGTAAAATATATGTACCTCCGTACATATAAGATCAAGTGCCACAGTTCATTTAAAGTTTCTGAAGGTTTTGAGTTTACTTGCCAAAACATGTGAACCTTCCTTCAAAACATGGCCATGGATCATGTGAAGTGCAACAGATGTACCTATTCCTACATTAAAAACTAACCTTTACTCCCCCTACACTATAAAAAAAATGCTTACTACATATACTAAATCATCAGTCACCAACATTTCCAACAAATTTTGCAGTCTATTTTCTCCTCCTTTTGCTTCTTCCACTTTCATTCTTCTATCCAACGATGAAGAAATTTTCTCTTGTAGCTCACACGTATCAACTTTTTGGGATTTTCTTCATCATACTAATGATTGGTAGAAGACTTGATGCAACAACTCGCTGGGATCGCAGTAAGATAATTCATCACCTATGTGGTTTACTTATTTTGCTATTCTAGTTGCTGGGAAAATGCATTTGCATCCCTATAATGCATAAATCGACATTTTCCTCTGATTTTGATAGCTATGGCATCTAAGCCTTTAAGCGTGTGATATTTCAGTGAGCTTTAATGCAGAAGATGCTCACAGAACAGTTGACAGATCAAGGCACCAAGAGGTATTATGTTTTCTTTTTTCAGCCCACATTTCTCCACCTAGTCATATACATTTTGCGAGAAAATAAACAAAAGATCACCTAACTGGGACAAGAATAACAGAAATATGAATAATAGATGCTTACTTCAGAGCATATTGAACAATACAACCCATGACATTGGCAACATGCTAACAGGAAAGAAGACTTTTCAAAAGAAATTCACTGCAAAAAAAAAATCATTCAGTTTCTTTGCTGTGTGTGCCTGTGCAGGAAAGGACTAAAGAAGTACTTGGTATGGAGTTATACCCTACAGGATCCAGCCTCCCAGACTGCTCCCATGCATGTGGACCATGTTTTCCGTGCAAAAGGGTGATGGTGAGCTTCAAATGCTCCGTTGCAGAGTCCTGTCCAACAGTCTACAGATGCATGTGTAAAGGGAAATATTATCACGTACCCTCCAATTGAGCATAAATTCAATCTGGAGGAGGAATTTGCAGCAAAGAACAAAGCAATTTATGATTGGGTTAGCACTAAGCAGTGATATGGCAACTATGGATGTATTATAGACTGAGACTATAGTCTCTGCTGATTTCATTAGGGTTTACTTCCTTGTACTGGGATCATTCTGTATCAGAAAATAACTGAGGCAACAAATTTTCAAGCACGGGAAGTTTAATTAGGAAGTGAGAACTTGGTTTTTTTCTAGTTTAGTCGTATGCAATATCATTTACTTTGTTATATAATTCTACTAGTAATGGAAATCTGGTTTATCCTGTTCCCTACCTTTCTAGGTTTTCAAGTAGAGAATATACAGTTAAACGGAGGTTAGAAAAACAAACCAGAATAAGAGGATGAGCCTGTAAAGATAGGAGTGTCAGAGGGATATACATCGATGTTTTCAATTTCACCCCAAAAGGAATATTCATTCAACCTGAACTCAAGGAACTTTGTTCTGATCTTCAGGTTGAAGGAAGTAATACAGATAGTTCATAGAAGATACGGTCAAAAACCAATGAACCCAGATAATGGTTTTTGTAAAAGACCATCTATAGACAGGATTTTCAACTAAAACAATCAATGAGGCTAATACAACTTTGAAGGTATCAGCTGGTCTGATCAGGAAAGTGATTATTTGGCTGAAATTTACCAGACATCCTAAAAAGAAAATGGAAACCCTTGATCGACAAAGAAACAAGTGGCAGAGTATTCTATCATTAGTTACAACTTACAAGGGCAAACAACAATAGCTGGTTTTCAGAAATTAATGAAAACCTAGACCGAGAAAAATTGTAGAATAAGAGAAAAGAGCATTAAAATACTGGTTTCTATAGCAAATGATAACTGTAATTCAAACAAATATTAAACAGCTGCATAGACCAGAACCACTCTACACGATATGGATTTTGAAACCACCAAAGAACCGATAAGAATCACTCTATACCAAATGGGTTCTAGACCTCAAGCTCACTATTAGGCATGAAAAAAACAGTATTTCTTGAGTCCCTGACAAAGACATAGACATCAGCATACTTCTGCCTTTCTGGTCCTCCATCCTTCACTCTGGCTCTTAGACAGCGCTTCAAGTTTCATCAATGCCCATTCAAATCTCACACTCACACAGAACAGGTTGTAAATTCTTCATAACCTCAACCTGGAATCCAGTACCTAATCAAAATTTGCATCCGTAAGTTTATGATGGTTTCATACTTTCATCATCTCAAACTAAAAATAGCACTCTAATCCTTCATATGCTCGTTGTCTCGATGGGTGTCCCGATGCAGGAACTTGGATAACTTAATGCAAACAGAACCCTAAAGCTATCTCAATCATATGCGTGAATACTATAAGAAAACAAACAAGTGACAATTAACAGGGGAAATATTCTTCAATAACCAATTCTACAATTATAGCAGATTACATCTTGATATTGAAATTCAATCGAAAATCCAGAAACTATCCGAAGCAGACTGAAAACAGACAAATGGATTGATCTTCTTTGTGAAATTTCCGTGTAATTTCAACTGATTATCATAAATCGCTGAACAGGCCAAATCATGTCAACGAATCAATAATTACGAATGTAAACAACTCTCCAGATGACCGAAAATGATAAAAGAAACGCAATCTTTAGCTGGTAAAACGGTGGTCAATATACATCCAACTATAACGATTCGAATTGTATGGAGACCCCCTCGATTAGTCAAATAGCATATCGTTCGTCGAGTAGCAAATTTTATCAACTACTTCGACAAAAACAAATAAGTATAATTAGATAATCTGACAATCTAACCGATTAAAAGAAAGCAACAAAAAAACAATACACAAATTCAGTAACCTTTCCAAACATCAGCTTTACATCGGAATCCGGACAATCAACTGACGCTACTGGAAGCATCCCCGTCGTTTCCCCTAGAGCAGCAAGGGTTTCCATTCTCATGATGGTGATTATCGTCATCCTCCTTATCGCTGTCGTCCTCGTCAAAGGGCTTCTGCTTGTGGAATATACAGCACTTCTTGGAGCTCTTCTTCTGCATGAACTCGTTGTCGACGGTGCCTTCCTTCCACGAGACCTTCTTCTTCTTCCGATTGAGACGGAGCACTAGGGTTTCGCGGGGCTGGGAGGAAGAGGATCCGTTGGCCAAGACGACGGTGGTGGTGATTGAAGGGGAGGACGAGGTTAATGATCCGGCGGCGGCGGACGGCGGTGCCCTAGCCATCTGTGATCGAAGAAAATCTGTGTGTTATCGGAATGAGAATTGGGAAAGACGGATTCTGCGATGGCTTCTCTCTACTTCCATTAACCACCAGACGGAATAGTCGGTCCGCGCGTATCTCGAACCTTGCCGCCAATGTTAAATCGAATATTCCATTTGGTTAATTTATTTTGTTCAATTATAAATTGTTTTTTGGTTTTTCATTTGAAATTCCAACTTCAAATAAGGGAGTATATGACATTTTTCGACTTCAAAAAAGGGAGTATATGACATTTTTTAATATAATTTGGGGTGGAGAATTCGAACTTCAGACCTACCGATCGAGGACATATTTATGTCGGTTAAGTTATGATCAGTTTCACAAGATAATACATGACATGTGATAATTAATGTTGATTTTTTACTTTTTTTTTTTTTTTTTTAACAAAAGTAAAAAAGCAAAGAGTAGCATGATCCGTTTGGGATTGCGGTAGCTTTTAAAATATTTGTTTTCAACCTTATTTTTAAAAGATCAGTTTACCATGTAAATTAGTGTTTGGTAAATTTTAATTTTAAACTTCAAAAAGCAAGTTATGGTGCTTGGTAAATTGATACAAAATTGTTGTAATTTAGATATAATAACCGAAATATATATATTATTTCAATTTTTTAAAAATTGTAAATCATCTAAATGATAAGTATTTTTTTTTTTTTTTTTTAACAAAAGTATTAGTAAGTAATTTTTTTTAATCTTAATTGTTTGATAAAATTTAAAAAAAAAAAATTGAATCAGTCGTAATTTCATTCATAAGAGAAAAAAAAAATACAATGATAAATTTATAATTTTTAAAGTAGAGTTAGAGATGATGGCAAATTTTTAGGGAAGCAAAATTCAAAACTTGGTATCAACCTAATTTTTAACCTAAGAGTAGATTGAGAAGTGATTTTAGATAAATTATTAAATAATTTGATTTACCAAACAACCTAAGCACTTAAGATTCTCTAATCTCGTTTCACTCCAGCAAACGTAATTCCTGGGTCTAAAACTTACCCAATAATTTAAAAAATATTTTTTATAGTTTAACCTAGTAAATATTATTTATCGAAAAATCGTGTAAATACTAATTAAATATATTAATTTTTCCTGAATTATGGATCCACAAAATTTATATAAACGTTCCTAAGGTGAAATCTTATATGAGACGAGAGCGACTTCAAAGGGGTTTAAGAAAAATGATAGGCAACTAAGACTAGGAGAATAGCTATGTTTTTTATTCCTCTCGGGGTCATTTGGATCAATGTCAAAATGATGGAAATAGGGAAGAGATGTTCAAACTCTTGTTCTTTTTGTTTTGTAAAAGTATTTAATTAATGAGTGATTGAACTGTTGACTTCTTAATTAAATATATAACTTTATGTCAATTGATTGTGTTTAAGCTCTTGTTTAGTCCGAGGTTTCATAGATGAAGTATGAGAATTAGTTATTTTAATGGTTTTGTTTTAAGGTTAAGTAAAGTTTTTATAAATGTTATTATCTCTCCTCTTTTATTTTTTAATAGTTTATTCTCCCTCCTCTTCTATTTTTACATAGTGTTTAATTGATATATTTAATTAATTTAATTTTTAAATAATTAAATTTGATGTATGATCATGGTTATAAGAAATTAGTGGATAATAATATAATGAATTAATCTAATTAATTATGTAAGAAACTAATACTGATGATTTTTTAAAGGAAAATTATAACCGATGTGAATTTATAGTAAAATAATAAAAAATATAGTATTTATTTATTATTTTTTTTTTTTTTTATCGATATGACAATTTCTATCACGGATAGTATGACCTACCGCTGAATTTCTATCACGGATAGTATGATCTATCGTTGATAGTAGTCTCAGTTTTTTTTTATAGAATTTTAGTCTATTAATTAGTCTATTAGTGATAATTATATATCAACCCTAGCTAATTTTGTCTATAATTATTTTGGGTATGATTGTTGTTTGTGCCCACCCTTTTTTAAATCTGGTTTGTTTAAAATATATATACTATTAATTTTAATTTGAATGAATATATATATATATATAAATTATTACAGATAATTATTTTACTGAAAGTTTTTTTTTTTTTTTAAAGGATTATTTTACTGAAAGTTTTAATTAATTAGTTATCTATTAATTTAAAACAATTCACTTAATTATTATTTTTTCAACAGTATTGTAATTAATGCGATGATTGAACCTATGACCTCTTAGTCGGGCACAATTTTATCTCAATTGAGTTAGGCTTTGACCATAATTCACTTAATTTGTTAGATTAATCTCCATTGTGAATTTTTAACAATCCTTATAATTAATTAAATTATATTTATTTATTAAAAATGAAATTTGTTTAATTCATTTTTTTTATACATAAATATGTTAAATTAATGTAGGTAAGGATTATATGTTAGGTGATTTACTCTTATTAATATTTTTAAAAATAACATTTATTTCAATTGCTATGTTCGACCATAATTCACTTAATTTAACAGATTAATATCCATTGTGAATTTTTAATTATCCTTATAATTAATTAAATTATATTTATTTATTAAAAATGAAATTTGTTTAATTCATTTTTTTATACATAAATATGTTAAATTAATGTAGGTAAGGATTATATTTTAGGTGATTTACTCTTGTTAATATTTTTAAAAATAACATTTAATTTATGTTAAAAAAAAATAATAATAATAATAATGATTAATAAGATTCAATTACAATGTATTTTCATCAAATTACAAAATTATATTATTTTTTTATTTATAATTTTTTAAATTTCTTCCTCGTCTTATAAGGTTATGTTTTTTTGTTTGTTAATGGTAAACAATGTTTTGATTAAAATAATTTTTTTTATTCTTATACTATAACATAAATTAAATGTTGTTTAAAAAAAAGTTACACATTGCATAAAAAATTATACAATTCAATTCACAAACACATCCACTAGAAAATAAGAAGGAGAAATAATAATAATAAAAAAAAAATAGCAAAATAGCCAAAGAAAAAATGAAAAAATCAATTGTCCAAACCCATGTTTCAGAATACTGCACCCCAAACATTGACTTATGTTTGACTTTCTAACACTACACTCCAAATTCCCACTATTAAGAACCCTCCCAAACAAACTCAGAGTTTTGATTCTCAAAGTTCTGAACCCAAAACAGCGCGTCAAACGCTGCTAAGTAAACAATTGGATGATGTTGAAATTGTGCGCACAATTCAAATTTGCAAAACTACTACTAAAGATATGTGGCTTTGGCACTATACGCATAACGAGATATTTTCTACAAATAGTGCCTACAAACTATATATCAATTACATAATCGAGACATCCAACACAAATAATAACAAATTGGAGGGTTGGTGAAAATTATCGTGGAGCATGAAAATACCCAATAAAGTAAAATTTTTTCATTTGAAAACTGTTCCATAACATCTTGCCTACCAACAACAATTTTTGTAAAAGAAAGATTTCAATACACCAGTGATGTGTCGTACATAATCGAACATTTGACCCTCTTAATCACTAGTCCGTCCACTCTAAGCAAAATCGTGAATAGCAATTGTTGGTTTGATTTAATTAATTAATGATAAGTTTTGATACTTTAGAACTCACTAAGGGCAAATCCAAGTTTATTAATTTAACGAATGAATTAAACATCCAAATATGGAAACCAATCGCAAGCATTAAGCTTTGTGGACGAAAACGAGTCAATGGTAGCTGGCGGCCGTTTCGATAATAACAACGAGATCCAGGGCAGCGAGCGCTGCACTGTGGAGTGAAGAGAGAGAGAGAGAGAGAGAAACTGAAGCTGCTGCTGCTACTGCTCTGAGTCCCGGAGTTTCCGACGAACAGCGGCGGAGGAGACCGGCGGAGGAAGCTAAAACATGGCGCTACATTCGAGTTTCACAGCGTTTGCATACGCGAATCAAGTTTCATCGTCTAGGCAACAGCAACCAATTCATTTCCCTTATGTTTCGGACAATTCAATCTCGTATACTCGTCGCTGCCGTGCCCTAACTCCCCCGTGCTTCGACGTTTCTCCGTCACTGAAGGCTACGTTTTCTCCTGGATTAACTGTATGATTCGATCGCATTTTTATCTCAATTTGAGTCGTTTTGCCGCTTGATTTCGTCTGCAGTGAATGTTCTTAGTGTTAGTGGTGGAATTTAGTCGAATTGAACGAGAACAGGATTCGTCGTGTTTTTTTGTTTTCCTTTGGCGAACTTCGGATTAATCGAATGAAAACTGGAGGCGCTAATTGTTAGGGAATGGAAGAACGTTCGGTCAGAAATTAATTTAAAGTTAAACATGTTTTAGTTGCAGTATTTGCAATGTGCTGGTTTGATCGTCGTGAATTCACTCCTCTAGATCCTGATAATGCTTTGGAAATTGCGTGAATTTGTTATTTTTGACGAATGAGCTTGGTTGTGCATGTTAGCAGGTTACGGCGCGTGCAACACCAGAGCCTCTTAGAATCATGATATCTGGTGCTCCTGCTTCCGGTAAAGGCACACAATGCGAACTTATTACTCAGAAAGTAAGCAATTTCATTAACAATCGAGCCTCCGCCATGCATCTCTTTTCTCTTGGCCCTTACCGATTTGAAACTATGTTAGTTACACGTTTATTTGGATAATTACAGAGTTCACTTGTGTTAGCCTTCCCCTATAGAGATAGGAGCATTCTTCCATTTGGAAATCTTGCTAGGTATCTTGCTCAGGTTGTCTATACGACCGGAGGCATATACAATTCCAAACTAGTTATTAGTTTAGGCTAATTTGCTGAGAAGAAGAGGAGGGCGTGGTGTGTGAACTGAAGATGGTTGATCCTAATGTTCTCTTTCCCCAAAATATAAGTCATAAAAGAGGTTAGATTAGCTACTCTAGGAAGAATATTTGTAAATACGTCTAGGAGTTTGGAGAGTGAGGATTTGAGTTGAGAAAGAAGATTCTTGAGCTATTCTCCATTTTACTTTTTACTATTAAATAAAAAAGATAATACGGATGAAGATCATATAATTCACTATTGAGCATCGTTGTGGCCGTTTCTTATTCTGGGAAAGAGAGTATCAACTATAATTCAATGTGTGTTGAAATTGATTAGTTTCCAAATTAGTAGGCTTATATTATTTCCATTTTTCTCGAAGCCTATATCTTCACTGAAGTCATATGTTTTGACTGAAGTCTGAACCTATCCCTTTTCTCTTACTTCAATTTTTGTTGTTGCCATTTTCTTAATAAGCTACAATCTTTATTTATGCTCGGTTTAAGTTTCTCATTTTTGATTGCCCATGGAGAATAACAGATTGATTCAAGTCATTCTCTTATGTGCAGTATGGTTTGGTGCATATCGCTGCTGGAGATTTACTTAGGGCAGAAGTCAATAGTGGCAGCAAAAATGGGAAGCTAGCAAAAGAGTACATGGAGAAAGGACAATTAGTCCCTAATGAAATAGTCGTGCTGGTAGGAAAATCTATACTATTATTTTGGTACGTGGTAATTTTCGTCTGTAACTTGTCTATCAGTATCTTGTAGATGGTAAAGGAGCGGCTGTTGCAACCTGATTCCCAGGAAAATGGTTGGCTCTTGGATGGTTATCCTAGGAGTTATTCTCAAGCAATTGCTCTTAAGGAACTTGGCTTCGAGCCTGATCTTTTCATTCTTCTTGAAGTAAGAGTTGTTTATTGATGCTGATTGAAATTTCAAAATTTGCAGTTTTACATTGAATTGCCAAGACAGAGGAGTGATCAGTACTGGTTGTTCTTTGTTTATAATTGGCTTTCTATCAGGAAATAAAAAAGGAAAAAAACAACTAATGTATGTCGGCAGGTTGATTTGGATTGCATGTGCAGATATGATCTTGATTTGTGGGATTTAATTTTTTTTAATGATGTCTAGTGGTGGATTAGCATTACTTTTAGGAAAATGGCACTCCCTTCTGTGAATTGTATGCCAAGGCGATTATAGCTTTTATTATTGTCTAGTCTTAACAAGCATCTTATCAGAAATTCAAGACCAGAACTTACAATAACGTCCACTTGTTATTGTAGGTCCCGGAAGAAATTCTTGTTGAGAGAGTTGTTGGAAGAAGACTGGATCCTGTTACTGGTAAGATATATCACTTGAAGTACTCTCCTCCTGAGACTGACGAAGTTGCTACCAGACTTACACAGCGCTTTGATGACACTGAAGAAAAGGTATTTTCTTTAATACAATAATACTATATCTAATTCGATCTGTCATTTCAAATCATTCTCTATGGTACTGTATATATTTCATAAGGTTTTGTTTATATCATTCTCCAGCAAGCTTCTTAATCTCCATATTCTATTTTTGCTTGTTTATGAGAACTTATGTGGGTGAAGTATTGACCGTGTTTCCTGCAATTGGGTTCATTCAGGTGAAGTTAAGATTGCACACTCATCACCAGAATCTGGAGGATGTTCTTTCGATGTATCAAGATGTAATAGTTAAGGTATGTAATCTAGCCCCCATCAACCACCATACCCCTCATTTGGGGCGGAAAAAAAAAAAAAAAGAGAGAAAAATGTAGTTGTGTATGTAGCCTGTTGTTTATTCTTTTAATTTTTGGAAGAAGTCTCTGGTAAATGCCTTTATTTTACTTGAGAATCTGAATAACTGAAGACACCATGAATTTGATAAATTTTCGCGCATCACAGTTTCTTTAGACTATTTCAGCAATCTAGGCCATTCTCAAAATCTATGCCATTGACTTTAGGATATTAGCACACACTAATAGACTCAAGTATCTAATTGACTACAGCAGAGACGCTAGGAAAAAGGAGACAAAGCATGCTTTGACCAATTGAATAGTTTTTCCATGACTTTATTTTTTGACCATCCTTCTCTTCGAAATCAACTCTATCCTCGATCAAGTTTGCACTATGCAGTGGAAATCCAAAGGCTAAAATAACTACTATACTGGCTTCTCTTTGTCCACTAACTTCACTCATTTGCCTGTATGTACTTGAGCTAATTTCATGCCCTAGGGAGTTAACTTCTTCAGAAACTGCCATTTTCACTTTGCTAATAAGGATGCATTCTTAAGGTTAATATTGCCTAAAGTAATACCTCTCAACTCTAAGGGCAAAAACAAAGTTCTAGTTAACTAAATGTCTCTGATCTTCCTAAAATAAATCACAAATGATGAATTGTATCTTTGACTCGTTGGTCTCCATCTTTGTTGATCACTCTTTCCGTGGGGAAAAGAACATTATTTGGTTAGCTCTCAATAGATTTTTCCTTTGGTTTCTTTGGGGAGAGAGAAATGACCGAATCTTTCGGCATTCTTTCTCTTCTTCGGATCAATTTATGGATGTAATATTTTTCAATGCTTTGTATTGGTGTAAATGTAAACACCCCTTCTCCAATTATAGTCTTTCTTATTTGTTATTTGATTTTTAATTGGAAGTCTTTCTTGTAATTCACTGCCCCCTTATTTCATTCATCAATAAAAATGTCTCTCTTTTTAATTTTTTTTTAAAAAAAACAAATGATGAGCATTACCGACTTGTATAGCAAGCATCAATTGACTTGGTCGTTCTGCATCAGTTCATCAGTATAATCTTCGAGAACTATTTTTCCTCCTTTCAGGTGAATGGAAAGGCGCCAAAGGCAGATGTATTTGATCAAATAGATAGACTGCTGACAGGACTTCTAGAGCAACGGAAGGCTGCTATAGAATCTCTGGCCGCATAGATAACTAACTGTGCAGCATGGTTAGGCCCTTTTAAGTATGTGAGATTACATACTCGTAAAATGGAAATTTTATTGTTATCATTTTTTCTTTCTTTCAGTGGGTGGTGGAAGGTGGCCCTAATCTATTATTTTACATTTTTACTATGGCTCTGTACAGAAGCAAATAAACGTGTGAAAATATCATTATGTAGTTACACCCGGGCTCGAGACTGAGAAAAACTTGTACTGCATTTATTTTCATTTTACACAATGGAGCAATATCAATAGAATGATTGAATGAATTGAAATTTTAAGGGAGAGTGATGAAATCTTACTTCTTAGGGTTTTCTACTTCATTTTTCTTTGATAATTTGTGTGGTATGGGTATGATTTTTTTATTTTATTTTGTTCGATGATTTGTATGGTAAGCGTTAAATGTAAGCTAGACTGACTATTTGTAATGGAGAAAATGATCACTGGTGAAAATGTCATCAAGTGATTGATAATTACCTATCATAATTGGTTAATTTGCAGTCTTTATATAAATTGAGATTACTAGTTCTAAATAGTGTAATAGGTTTGCTTGAGCTAAATTGAAAAAGGGTTCGACAAACCTTTTTACCTTTAGATGTCTTGTCATACGTAACACTGAGGATTTTAACTCAATGTAGCGTTTTGATAGACTACTATTATCAACTCTTTTGGATTTTTCTTTGAACAAGATACGAAATTTTTCATTGAAGAAATGAAAAGAGACTAATGCTCAAGAGATAGAAAACTCCACAAGGGAGAAGAACAAATCATCTCTTTTGGATTAAAATCATGACTCGATGAAGAACAAACCAAATGAGGGAGAAACCTACTTTTCTCTGTAACTCTCTTGTCCTCTCTTGTCCCTCCTACTATTTCCGCGAGTTGAGATAGTTTTCCTAATAATTAGGATGAATATGTTATGGGTTAAGAATTTTAGGGACCAAAATAAAGAATGCATAATATTTGAGGGACTAAAACAATAGGTTTAACACAACTGAAATTATAATTACTTTTTGGTGGTGGGTGTAGTTAATAATTTATGGTTGTCCTGTAAATATTTTAAGAACCCAATAGGAAGATATTGATGGGTATCTATATTCGTATCCCTACATCATTCTTAATATGCGCACCCAATAAGAGGTTTTTCATTTTGTCTTCTCTGATTCCTCCAATCTCTTGCCCATGTGCTTCTGTCTCTTCTTTTCTTTGCAGGACAAAGAGCTCCTTGTGCAGAAGGGAATGGTGTGTAGTTTCTAGAAGTGTATAAACATGCCCGTAGATGTTCGAATTGACACCATTGCTGGCAGGGAAGTGGTTGGTGGATGAACAAATTTCTAATACTACGGGAGTACCATACTCTTTTTGTTCACATTATGGTTTTGACTTTATAATTTTTTTTTAATGTTGGTGGACCACACATCATTTTTGGAATGCTGCTAACATAGCAGACAAAAATATGAGTATCCATACTTCTGTAGTACCTAAAATTTTCCGGTGGATGGATTGTTGAAAAGCAACATTTGATACTATTTCTCATACGCAGAATGATCTCTTCCATGTTTTTTCATTACGGTTGGAGTGATCTCATTGAGGATACCATAAATTTCACTTACACTCTCGATCAGTTTAATACAAGACGAAAATTTTCTAATGTGACACTTCCAACTTGAAAGTTGGACCATGTTCTTGACAGCAACATTGTAGTTACGTATAACAGAAACTTTGTTTTTGAATTGGGAAGGAAGATGATCTTTAGTAGTTATCATTCATCTCTTCCTATTCTAGCTTGATTCTTTGTTCTGTGGGGGATGATATGGATATTTATTTTTGGGAGGATAAGTGGGTGGGGGATTGTCCCCTCTGCTCTCTGTTTCCTAGGCTTTATCATATGTCTTCCCTGAAAAATTAGTCCGTTGCGGTTATTTTTAATCAGTCGGAGAGTTCTCCTTCTTTCTCTTTCGGCTTTCGTCGGGCTTTATCCAATAGGGAAACGACAAATGTTTTGGCTCTCCCGGCTCTTATTGGGGGGCTTACTCTTAGTCCGGGTAGGAAGGATGTGCGTCTTTGGATCCCTAACCCCAATGAGGGTTTTTCGTGCAGCTCTCTCTTTCAGAGCCTTCTTAATCCTTCCCCGGTTAATGAGTCAGTCTTTTCTTCTCTTTGGAAGGTGAAAGTCCCAAAAAAGATTCAGTTTTTTGTGTGGTTGGTCATTCACGGAAGAGTTAACACTTTAGATCGCCTCTTGAAAAAGAACTTTTCGTTGGTTGGTCCCTTCTGCTGTATTCTTTGTCGGAGAGCGAAGGAAGATCTGGATCATTTGCTGTGGAGTTGCGAGTTCGCTCAGGATGTGTGGAACCTCTTCTTTGAGGTGTTTGACATTCAGTTTGCTAGGCACAAGTGCCTTAGGGAGATGATCGAGGAGTTCCTTCTCCATCCGCCTTTTCGGGAGAAAGGAAAGTTCCTGTGGCAGGCTGGGATCTGCGCAGTTTTATGGTGTTTATGGGGGGAAAGAAACAATAGAACCTTTAGAGGTTCGAAAAGGGAGTCTAGTGCCATTTGGTCCCTTATTAGATTCCAAGTTTCTTTATGGGAGTCGGTGACAAAACTTTTTTGTAATTATTCTATAGGTCTATTATTACTTGACTGGACCCCCTTTTTATGAGGGGCCTCCTCTTGGGCTTTTCTTTTTTTGGATGCCCTTGTATTCTTTCATTTTTCTCAATGAAAGTTTGGTACCTTATCAAAAAAAGTAGTCATCAGGAAAAAAAATTCTCTTATACACACTTCATTTGATGAGCTCTACAAATATATCATCCTTAGTTTTATGCTAAGGTCTGAATTCTTGAGAGATCTCCAGAACTTGCTAATTGGATACAGACTATTGCTCTTATATGTGATGGACAAAGATTCTGATCGCAGCCGCAAAAATCTTGAGTACTTTGATCATTACGGCAGACTTATCTTACATTCTCATTGATGAACTAAACAAAATCCTTAATGTTTTTGTTTGAACTGTTGTTCAGGGGCATTGAAGAAGAGTAGGAATCAGCGTCTACTAGCATCTTCACTACCTCTCTCATTGAAGGGCGAAGTGATGGAAGCTTTGTTGTGCAAAGTACAGCAATCTTCAGCACTTTGATCATGTCATTTTGGATGACTTCAGATGCAACTTTGATGTCGAGAAGCTTGAGGACATTCTCACGGTCATCGAGGTGTGTTGAGACCCAATAAACTATATCTTTTCCTTCTCCATATTCATCTTCGATTGGTCTCCTACTAGTAATCAATTCTAATAGCACCACACCATAACTGTACACATCACTCTTTTCTGAAACTTTCGGAGTATATGCTAGCTCTGTAGAAGAGGAAAGTTGTTAGAGGAATTAGTTCGTCTTATTTTAATGTTCAACTTGAATTTGATAATGTTAAAAAACATACACAATACATCTGTATCTATAGAGCAGAAACAAAAGTTGAGCTTTGGGCGACTCCTTACAAAAGAAGAAAGATGCCGAGTTGATTAGAATGAAATTATTAAGGTAATTACAAGTTTAGTCTTTGAACTTTCAGGTTTGTGTCTAGTTGGTCCTTGAACTTTAAAAAGTTTTTAATAGGTCCCTATGACATATTAAAAAAAATTAAAATTAATTGATCGATTAAATATAAAATTGAATTTTATGTATAATAGGATCCTAAACTTTCAACTTTATGTTTAGTAGGTCCGTGAATTTTAAAAAACCTTGAATAGGTCAAGGACCTATTGGGCATGTCCGAAATGTCTTTCTGAGTGCTTAAAAAAGTGCACTTCGAAAATAGGCCTTCAGACACAAAATTGAAGTTTCAAAGATCTATTGGACAAAAAAAATTGAAAATTTGCGAACCTATTAGATACTTTTTAAAGTTTAAGTACTAAATAGGCACAAATTTGAAAGTTCAAGGACTTATTAGAATTTTTTTAAAGTTTAAGGACCAAATAGACACAAACTGAGAAGTTTAAGGACTAAACTTGTAATTTAACCCATTATTAATGTATGAATGTTGGACTAGAAATTTGCAAAGTGTTGGTAGAGAGAAGTCATTTAAATGTTTATCAGGCGGATTTGCATCAAGTAAAATCTAATTGGAATAAAAATAGGGAGGTTGATTGGAAAGAATATAAAACTCACCAGGAGCAATATAACCATGAGTGCCAGCAAAAGAGCTGTTCTCAGAAACATTTTGAGACTGATCTGCAACTTTTGCAACCCCAAAATCAGCAATTTTTGGTTCAAAATCTCCATCAAGAAGTATGTTTGTTGACTTTATATCTCTATGAATTATAGGTGGTGAACAATCATGGTGCAAGTAAGCAATTCCCCTTGCTGCTCCCAAGGCAATCCTGTACCTCTGATACCAGTTCAATTCAGGCTGTCCACCTTTGATCTGTCTCTGAAGTGCTTCACACAGGTTGCCATTAGTCATATATTCCAAAACTAGATAACTAGATCCTTCTTTCATTAAGCAGGCATAGAGCTTCAAGATGTTTCTATGCCTTATCTTTCCCAGAATCTCCATTTCTGCTGCCAAAACCTTCATTGCATCTCCTTTCCAGAGCTGCTTAACAGCCACTGTACCGCCGTTCTTCTTCAGATCCAACCGATAAACTTTTCCCGTTCCTCCACTCCCTACCAAGTTGTCTTCGTCAAATCTGCAAATTTCATCTGCATCAATTTCCACTTGATGGAATGATGCAATTTTCCATTTTGGAGATCCTTGTTGGCCCCCTTCCCGACTGGTCTCAAAGCCAGTCCCGCTGCGCTTCAAGTAGTTACAACTTACCAACACTAGCCCTGCTAATACACAAACCAAGACGGAGACTATGATACTGAAAAATACAAGTTTATCATCAAGCACCCCTTTCTGACTATGCTTTCGAGTACAAGTAATCAGGCTGGTATTTATCCTTTCTCTGTAGTTTTCATCAACACAAAGTTCTTTGTTGTCCAAAAATGCTTTGTCTCCACTCATTGCCAGAAGACTGGATGGAACTCTTCCGAACAGCTGATTTCCCGACAAATCTATCGAACTCAGTTTCATTTTCTCCAAGTATTCTGGGATTATACCTGTAAATTTGTTGCTCGAGAGATTCAGTGAGTTCAAAGAGCTGATTAATGAAAATGAAGATGGAATGCCACCACTAAGAGAGTTGTGAGCAAAATTTATGTCCACAAGTCTTTCACAATTTTCAATCTCTAGTGGGATTGATCCATTCAAAGAATTTACTTCCAGATGTAATGATGAAAGTTGTTTGAGAAAACCAATTTCAGAAGGTATTTCTCCATTGAAGTCATTATTACTCAAGTGAAGCCTCTCTAAATTTGTCAACTTGCCAAGCTCTGATGGAAGCTTACATGAAAACTTATTGTTTAGCAAAATCAATTGGTTCAAGAATGTAGATAAACCAATGTTTGGGGATATAACTCCAGTGAATTTATTGTCACTAAAATCAATCATTTTTGCATACGGAAGAGCCCATAACCCATCTGGAATTCTGCCTGACATTTGATTATTATTGATTCTGAATCTTTGCAGTGATTTGCACTCAGCTAAAGAAAGTGGCAGCTCACCTGAAAATCTATTTTCCAGAGCAAGTAAGAACTGCAACTTCCTATTCTCACACAAGAACTTGGGGAAGTTCCCCGAAAATTGGTTCTCAGATATGTCGATGCTGTTGAGCGAAGCGAATCTGCCAAAGTTCACCGGAAATTCCCCGGAAAAGTTGTTCCTATAGATTGAAAATGCTGTAAGATTTTGCATATTTCCAAATCCTTCAGGAAGCTTTCCAGAGAAGTTGTTTTCATACGACTGAAAAACCACCAAATTCCTCAGGTTCCCAATCTCTTCAGGCAACTCTCCATACAAACTATTTTTAGAAATATCAATTTCTTGCAGAAGGGTAAGATTTGAAATCTCTGGTGGGATTTCTCCAGTCAAGTTGTTGACAAAAAGCTCAAGCTTATTCAGATTCTGCAACTTGGATATCGACTTCGAGAGTTTACCGGAAATCTTGTTCCTTGAAAGATCCAATGTCTCTAATGCCTTCAATTCAAAGAGAGACTCTGGTATTTCCCCTCTCAAATGTGCATTTGCTAGATATAGCCAAGTTAAGTTCTTCAAATTTCCAATAGATTCTGGTATTTCACCAGCCTCGAACTCATTTTCACCGAGTCCCAGAGAAACCAATCCAGTTAAATTTCCGACCCAGATTGGGAATTGGCCAGAAAAGAAGTTGATGGATAGATCTAGAATCTCCAATTTTCTCAGCTGAGAAAGATCAGGAATTCTCCCAACCATTTCATTGTCAGTGAGATTCAATACTCTAAGATTGCTACAGTTGATCAGTTGGTAGGGAAGCCCCCCAGAAATGTGGTTTGAGGCCAATGAAAGTGTTGTGAGACTTTGCAGAACAGAAATTGAAGGAGAAATCTCTCCAGAAAGCGACTTGTTTTCCAAGGAAATCTCCACGACTTTCCCGGAAACCCGATCGCAAGTAACTCCAGAGAATCCACAAGGGGATTCAGAATCAATCCAAGAATGAAGAAAACCCGTCGGGTCTTTGAGATTCTCTTTGAAACGAAGCAATGCTCGAGTCTCGGTCGGAAGAGGCAGACTTGGAACAAAGAGACTCAAAATGGAGAGAAAGATCAACAGGGAATGGAGGGAATAAACAGGGGATTTCTCCATTGGAAATGAGACAAAAATGCCAACTCAAGGAGATTTAGAATAATATAATCCTCAGAATTTGTATAACGATCTAATCCGCTCGGGATAGCTCCATTCTTGGCAGCGGATTGGTTGCACTATACTTCAAACACCTGAAACCAGAGGAAAGGAAAAACAAAAACAAACAGTCCCAAAATCATCAACCTTAAAAGCTTCTAAAAGTTGAAAATACAGTACACAAAATCAGTGGTTGTTTGGATGAAAAGAAATTGAATCAAAGGAAAACCAAAACCAGCTTGTAAAAGAGAGAAAGAGAGAGAATTATGTTAGGATGTCATTTTTGCCTGACCCAAGTGATAATTGGTAAATGATATTCATGATTAGTGGAAAAGAAGAAATTAGAGATTTACTTCAAAGCCACTCATATCAAAATTATTGCTCATTATAGAAGGAAAGTGGAAGAAAAAAAGTTTTGAATATCATTCCATATTGACATTATCATTTCAAAAGTACTCAAAACACAAAAATCTAAACCTAACCTCAAATTTCAGATTCTTCCAATACTTTTTTGTAGTGCTTTTTTCAATCTTTAAATCTTACCTGGAGGAAGAAGTTAGTTTCTCTCTCTCTCATTTCCTCAGCCAGAAGCAGAAACACTCACTATGCTCCATGAAATCCACTACTACTTTTCCTTCTTCCCAAACAGAGATCATAAATCTCCACAAAATCTTAGTGGGTGTTTCTTTCAAAAGTCTTTTTCTTGTAGGTCTTTCTAGGAAGAACAGGAAGCTTTCACCATTTTTCTTTTGTGAGAAGAAGTGTTGTGTGTTTGTTTGGTTGGTTGCTGGGAATTTGTGTAAGAAATGAGAAGATTGTAGAGGAAATGAAAAGAAATTACAAGTAGAAGTGAAGTTCCTTGGATAGGCAGGCTACTCACTTTGGTGGAACGTTACCATAATGAAAAAAAGTAGAAGCACTGAAAGCAAGAAGAGAGAGAAAAAAAGACATGCAAAAACTGGTAAGCAAACAGAGAGGACTGAGAGAGGCCAACTTTGTAACTTGTGAAGTGCTTTTGCCTTGGTGAGAGAGAAGAGAGAGAGAGACCCAGTTTTATGACTTGTGAAGTGCTTTTGAATTGGTGAGAGAGAAAAGAGAGAGATTACAAAAAACATAGAGTGAGAGTTAGAAAGAGAGAGACAGAGAGAAAACCATCTTTGTGACTTGTGCAGTGCTTTTGCATTGGGGAGAGAGAAGAGAGAAGAGAGAGAGAGAGAGACTCAGTTTTATGACTTGTGAAGTGCTTTTGAATTGGTGAGAGAGAAAAGAGAGAGATTACAAAAAGCATAGAGAGGGAGTTAGAAAGAGAGAGACAGAGAGAAAACCATCTTTGTGATTTGTGAAGTGCTTTTGCCTTGGTGAGAGAGAAGAGAGAGAGACCCAGTTTTATGACTTGTGAAGTGCTTTTGAATTTGTGAGAGAGAAAAGAGAGAGATTACAAAAAGCATAGAGAGAGAGTTAGAAAGAGAGAGACAGGGAGAAAACCATCTTTGTGACTTGTGAAGAAGTGCTTTTGCATTGGTGAGAGAGAAAAAGAGAGTTTATTTGGTCATAGTTTTGAAGGCTGATAGAGAAGGTGAGAAAGTGAACAAACTTTTTTTCTTCTTCTCATATTATTTGGATCAAAACTTACTAATTCCACTCCTCTTTTTGCTTTCTTCCACCACATTTTGCCACCATAAATATCCATCCTGGCTTTAGATTGTACTGATGTAGGAGTGGAATCATCAACTTTTGGGTTAACAAAATTGGCAGCTTTCTCATTTTTCAAAACCCTATTATTTATTTATTTATTTTTATTTTTTTTAATTTTATTTACCCTCTCTTTCAGCCCAATCATTGGAGATTGAGTTATTATTGTTCATCTTTTTCTCTTTTTTCTTTATTTCATTTTTCAGAATTTTACATGTGAGTCTGTGACAGACTGGCAGGATCGGATAAAAAAAAACTAATAATTGGCAGGTGAGTCAATTCCCCTTCATATACTTCTATGGATTTTTTTTAAATCTGGTAAAGTTTTTAAAATATAGACTATAATTTCAAATTTAGGCTTAGATTCTATGTTTGTCAGTGAATGTTCATAAAATTCTATTTGGTTTTGTCATTAATCTTCTTTTTTTAATAAATTAACCTATGCATATTTTTTTTCTCTCATTTATCTAGAAAAGAAAGGCCTATAAATCAACCGGTGTTTGGACTTCGAAGCAACAAGTGTTAGACTCAAATAATTTAAGATATAGTCAACATGAACATAATTCAACACGAACAGAAAGTACGTACTCAAGATGTTAAAAACTTTGACATTGTTTATGAGTAAGATTGTTTATGAGTAAGCATCCATTTAACAATCCGTAAATTCAATGTGTGCTCACCAACAAACAGGCAGGCAAGGGATTGGTCCTCAAATCTCATACTAATATTTACATGTGTTTTCTCTTGTCCGATTCAATAATGCACAAATGGTAAAATCCAACCAAATATTTGACCTTTTTTACACCAAAGTAAAAGTGTGTTAAAAAGATTCCCAAAAAAAAAATGTTTATATTTGAAGACTTTGGGTGAGTTTGATTTGCATTCCTAATTGTTGGGTGAGTTTGATTTGCATTCCTAATTGTTTGGGGCGCTGAGTGAATTCTTATAATCGGTGGTTATAGTAGTCTGTAAGTTATAATAGTTGTGAATAGTACATACTATTGAAGCAGTATAATTACTTTAACTATACTTTATTGACTGTGGGTTATAATAATCGGTGGATCAAACGTAGACTGAATTATAATAACTCAGTCCACTCAACTCCAAGTTCAACTCCAAGTTGGTGCTCCAAACATCTCTTAGTGTTTAATTTTTGAAAAAAATCATTTTAGAATAAATTGAGGTGTTTGACAATCACCCAAAATGAATTATTTGAGAATGAGATTTGGAAATAATTCATTTTGGGTGAAACACATATTAGCTTTTACAAAAAATATTTTTTTGGTTAATTGAAAAACCTACCAAATTTTCATAATGTATTAAAATTATCAAAATATCCTCACACTATTCCTTTAAATTTTCTCCACCCACAATTATTTGCCGGCCACCTCCTCCGACAACGCCGTCGACGATCATCTCCGATCTTCGGCCACCTCTTCCAACAACTGTCGCCACTCTTCGGTCATTGCCGCTGATCTCCGGCCACTCTTTGGCGACCACCGTCGCCGCTCTTCGACAACCACCACCACTTTTATCCCGTCACTGACTATTAGGGTTGGTGGATTGAACCTCTTAGTCAAAGTTGTCCTTTATAGCAATTTGACTAGGAGAAACACTTTTAGTGTGGAGCAAACCAAATACACTTGTACATAAAAACACTCTTGAAAAAATGTAACAAAACATATAAACATATCAGTGTTTTAATCATAAACCTTTCTAGAAAAAATGTTTTAAAAAAAATGCATTTTTTGAAAAACATTTTTTCAGTAGTCAATTCAAACGCATCCTAAACACGCTTGATAAAAATACTTTTGAAAAGATGTAACCAAACATATAAGTGTTTTAATTGTAAACCTTTCTAGAAAAAATGTTTAAAAAAAAATGCATTCTTTGAAAAGCATTTTTTTTTAGCACTCAATCCAAACACACTCTTCATTTAACAACAATTTTATGTTTTGTTTCGAGAAATGTTTTTGAAATATTAACCCGATATGATATATGTAAATTAAAAAAAAAATTGATTAAGAACTTAAAAATACTTCTAATTTAATATGGAGTACAACCTAACTCCATGAACAATATACTACTATTAAAGACAGTAGAATTGAGATCAAAGATAAAAACATTTTTTTTAAGGTAATTGTTTTGGATAACCCAGACCAATAGGATGAATTAAATATTTTGTTTTATGGAAAAAAATCCATTTATACCCTCAAACTTTGGAGGTTATATCAATTAAAACTCTAAACTAATGATTGTATCAAATTTAAACCCTGAACTTTTACAAGTGTATCGATTCACACTCTCTCTTAGAAAAATATTAGTTTTCACGAAGACTTATAATTTATCAATTAAATATATATACAAAGATATACTTAAAAAACATAACCCTAAAATTTATCGACACTTGTTATCGTAATTATGACTTGTAAATGAGACAACATGAACATAGTTCAACTGACATAATGTATGAACTAATGACTAAGAAGTCAGATGTTCGTAAAAAAAAAAAAAACTTATAAGAGTGAATCATCTATATAAACCTACCAAATCATTTCATCTTCTTATTTTTTCTAGGGATTGGTAAAAAAAATATATTTCTTTTTTTTTTTGGAAGAAAAAAACAGTTTAAATGAGGGGCACATGGCTCACAATGACCCATTACCTATTGTGATTAGGTGAAAGAAAGAGAATGGGCAGCCCATCAACATCTCTTAATTTGCTGGAAATAGACACTCTCAAATTCCAATGCCCCTATTCTTTTAGGGCAATGGACCCCATTTTTGTCTCCACAACAACAAAAAGAAAAAAAAAGAAAAAAAAGTGGTCCCCATTTTTGTGATCTTCACATTTCATTTCACTAATCACATTATATCCTTCTCATCATTATATCGTTCTAATTTTTATATATATATATACATATATTTTGGAATGTTTTGTTATCACCCTCTACGACGGGTTCGGTACGGGATCTCTATCCGTTTTGGGCTTTAACCCATTTTGTATTAGGTCATTAGAATGATGTCATATATAAACCTTCTAATGATTTTCGCTACCTCTATCTGTCATTTTGTAATTCTCTCTTATCCGTCATTTTGTGACGTTAGTGAACCACGTATATCTGTGTCGATTTCTTTTGCGCTTATTTGTTTTTTGTTATTCGATTTATCATAGCAAAAAAAAAAAAATATATATATATATATATATATATTAAATTATAAATTTAGTCCATAAACTTTGAGGTTGGTGTCTATTTGGTCTCTAAATTTTTAAAATTAAAAATTTAGTCCTTGAGTTTTAAAAAAATTCACAAAATTAAAAAAAAAAAATATCTGATAAAATCCTGACAAATTAAAAATTTAAGGACATATTAGACACATGAAATTGAAACTTTAGGAACCTATTAATCACTTTTGAAAGTTCAGGGACTAGTCAACACGAGTATAACTCAACCGACATAGAGTATGAATTATTGATCAAGAAGTCAGAGGTTCAATTCTTCCACTCATACATGTTGTCAGAAAAAAAAATTAAGGATCAAATAGACATAAAATTTAAAATTTAAGGATTAAACTTGTAATTTAACTTATATATTAAAATTTATTTCTTATTGTTGTGTTTGTAAGCTTGTGATTGAAGTAAGATTAGTAAGGGAATGAAAAGAACCCACTAAAAGAAATAAAGGGAAAAGGGAAAGTGGATTGAGACCAGGAGGTATAGAAAGAAAGTGATGATAGTATTTGAAGACTTAGATAATGGCTTAATTCTAAACCAGAAATCATGATAATGTTGAGGATACAATAATTATTCCAAATGGTTGAGTCTAAAGTGGTTTTTTTGAGTGTATGGTTGAATCTTTGGCTCGACTTTAGATGGACGTGTAGAAAGAATATATATAGGAAAATAAGTCAAATGTGACATATTAAAAAGGGATTCGGATATTTGAGTATACTATTTGTTGATGTCAAAATTCGGGCGGATAATTGCATATAACCTTCACTTGTTGTCAACGATAAGATTTGTAGATTGAAGGACGAAATCACTTACAAAGCAGAGAACGATGAACACCGGTACGATGGTAAAAAATCACACATACTCTGATGCCTAAGTTAGAATAGAGTTTTGAAAGTGTAGCTAAAGTTTTAGGTATGGGGTTTGACTTACTTTGAATGATTTTTTACGGTGTATTTATAGTGATTATATTTTGGACTTTTTCTATCTCCCTTTTCTATTTGGATTTAGGAAGGGGGAAAACCGAGCTCCTCGATGATCTATCGGGTCGGGCAATGTACATGTCCCATGATGTCGAAGTCGAGGTGAGGAATTAAGGTCCTCTCTTCCCTTGGCCCAATTAAGTCTTCGAGTAGCCTTTTGAGCTCGAGTTTCATTCATTATAGATCTAATTTTACCCACAACACTATTAAATAATTGAAATTCATCCAACTCCAATTGAAGCCCAAAAAAAAAAAATGGTTGGGTTGAGCACGACACGTAGCCCAACCACAAGTCGCCACATGTCAAACCAAAATAGATATATAATATTTTTGTAAGAACTTTTTTTTTTCTTTCTTCAATATATAATTTAAAAAAAACATTCGTTCTTTATTCAATTTTTTTTAATACTTTTCCCTAATTAAATTTATCTCTCTTATTATGTTTTAGGATTTAAGAGATGGTGTCAACAAGAGTATAGCTTGACATAATGTATTGACTAGAACCTCCACTCCCTACATAGTAATAAACGTCTAAATTCAGCCAAAGTGAGCATAGTTTAGTTGACATATGTATGTGTTGACGACCAAGAGGTTTGTGGTTCGAATCTCCCCACCTCCAATGTACTCGGAAAAAAAAAAAAAAAATGTCTAAATTCTAAAAAAATGTCTAATAAGAACTTTCTTTAACTTAAAAGTTGAATAATAGTTTTCGTGAGATTGGAGATGATGATCTCACCATAGTATTAGACCTGACAGAGGTCGCTAGAGTTATCTTCTTTGCTCATGTGCCTCGATATGAGGCTTTGCTAGGGACTTTGTTGATTGTTGAGGTACCCCTCTCTTAAAAATAAAAAATTGAAGTAAATATGTCCTCGAAAATTTAAGCAGAAAATAAATATTAAAAGAAAACAAAAGTACTAATAAAAATTCAAAAAGAAAAAGTAATAAAGAAAAAGAAAAAGTGGTTTTTCGAGAAGGAATGGATCAGTGGATGTACGGATAACGGAAGTGAATAAAGAAAAGGAAAGAAAAATAAAAATAAATAAAAAACTACGAGAAAAGAAAAAAGCATCCCACATATTAATTTGAAAATTTATATCTCTTAGTAATTAATTACTATATATAAATTTAAAATATTTTTTATGATTTTTTCGTAAATCAAATTCAGTCATATTGCAACGGTCTCTTCCAATAATTTATACAAATGTCACCCTTTTTATTTATTTTTTTATTATTATTATTATTATTATTATTATTATTTTTTTTTTTTTTTTTTTTTTTTTTTTTTTTTTTGTCCAATTCCCACAATCAAACTATAATATTTGCAATGTCTATGAACACTATTTTGAACAAGTAGTTATCCATTTCACATGTAGGGAGCTAGGAGGGTCGCTTTCACAATCCCACTCAAAAATCAAATCTCAAAAGACTTATCTCTTTCTTTTTGTTTTGTCATAATCTCCATCACTAGATTTTTAATGGATTTTTTGTTTGTATTTTTTAGAAAATGTATTATGGATTAGGGTAAGAGGGCGGAAATTTCGATAGAACAATTACGACTGATTTGACCATTAAATATGTTTGTGTAAGAAATATAAAAGATAATTATGTTCGTGTAAACCAATTGTAGCATAGTTTTACTCACAAGACATTTATTACTTCGAATTTTTACTTTTGTATTATAGTTTTAATGGAATCATCTGCTGGTTAGTATGTATAAGGTGAACGTGGATGCGGGATTTGTGAAGGAAGGTGGTTTGGCCGGTGTGGGACTGGTTGTACGAGATTATGGGGGTTGGGTGATGCTAGTGGACGTGACGTGATTTTCGAATGTGCATAGTGTGGCGATGGCGGAAGGGCTAGCAGCAGTCGAGGGTCTGCGCTTGGCGTGGGAGGCTGGTTTACACCCGGTGGTTCTAGAATCGAACTCCTCTCGACAGGGGTGGCCAACATCAAACCGAAAACCGATCCGACAAACCGAAACCGACCAAACTGACGTCGGGTGGTCGGTTTTCGGCCATCATCGGTCGGAGTCAGTTTTGAAAATAAAAAAAAAAATCGATTTTTCGGTCGGTCGGTTTACGTCATGCGGTCGAGAACCATCATCGGTCGGTCGGTCGGTCGAGTTTTTTTTTTTTTTTTTTTTTAAGTAAAAATAAAAAATAAATTAAATAAAATTTAAAATTTAAACTTTAAATTTTAAATTTTTTTTGACTTCAAAACAAAAAGAAAAGTTATTTGAAAAAAAACATAATTAAAAAAAGAAAAAAAATTATAATTATAATTATAATAATTTAAAAATATAAAATATAAATTATAAATTATTAAATTTATTCTGATTATAAAAAATAATAAATAAAAAATCGATCGAAACCGACCGACCGACCGTTGGTCGGCCGACAATTTTTTTTACAAAAAACCGTCGGTTTCCATTTAAAGGAAACAAACTTGTCGGTTTTTCGGGCCGATTTTCCCTCAAAACCGACTCCGGTCGACTGATGGTCACCCCTACCTCTCGAATATGTCACTTACTCCAAGAGAATGGTGAGAATTTGTCAGAAGTTGGTGTGCTTGTGTCGGATTTGGACTCTCGACTCCTTCACTCGTGTAGGGGTCGCTGTAGGTTTATTCATCGCGAAGAAAATGAGGTGGCGCACCAGCTGACGAAACTGGCCTTGGCTCTTCGCCAAAGTATGGTTTGGGTGGAGGATGTTTCTCATTAGGTTGAGTCTTTTGTTATACATGATGTTTCTCTTGTACTGAGCTCTAAAAAAAACTTAGAATGTTGTCAAATGTAAGTTTTTTTTCTTTTTTTTTTATATTTTTACAAAATGACTAATTAAGAGTGACATTTACAAATTTGTATTGAGCAAAGTAACAAGGTTTGACCAACTTTTGAAATCGGGGTTCAAATTATAATTCCACAATGTGTCAACAATGGAAAAAAAAAAAAAAAAATTTGATTTTTAACCTCACATATCATACATGAGTTTGATTTTTCAATTCTAAAGGGTAGGAACCTAATTTTTATTAATAAGTATAATGAAAGGACTTAAGTTAATGTGTCATAATACTAAGTAGATAGCTCACGTTAAGATATAAATAATATTTTGAAAAGTTAGAAGTTTAAATTCTTACCTACATACCCCTTCTCCAACTAAAATAAAGAAAATAAATAATAACAAATATATATTTGATCAATATATTGGCGGACATTCAATTGTACAGCCCATGGGCCTTATATTTAGGTAATTTAATGGGCCGACCGCACTGGATTTGTTGCTCGTTATTTTGGGCTGCGTTCAAATTATAGCCCATTGGGCCTGACGGGTAATGATCCCAATGGGTCAACCGTATTGAAGTTGTTGTAAGAATCTAACCGTTTATAAATTATTTATTGGTTTAAATAACGTGTCCGGACGTTTGATCAAGGAGTTGTTGTTTAGTCTGGTGAGTTATGAAGTCTATATGTTTGGGGCAAAGTTCTAAAGTCCATGCGGCAAAAGTGGTTTAGTCTGAAGTTCTGAAGTCTGTGGTATATTTGGAGCAAAGAGCCGTTGAACTTGAAATTAAGTTTGAGTTTATTTTAGTTGTTACAAACTTTCAAAATTTCGTTATTAAAGACTTCTTCAAATTCTAATAAATTCTAAAAAAATGTTTTTATTTTATTTTATTTTACATATTCTTACAAATTTATTTGAAGACAACAAAAATAATTTTAAGTACGATACCTCACATTATTTTTTTCACATTAATTATTATTTTTTTATATATATATATATATTCATTTTGTTTATGACTCATTTTTTATTTTATGAATTTTAAGAATGGTATTTTTTATTTTATTTTATTAATGCATGTATATTTTACAAACTTCTTTAAAGGAATAAGAAAAAAGAAAAACACATAAGTATAGTCATACCCAAACTCATGTGTTAAACACATCTTTCTCTGCTTCCACCCTCTTAACCTCGTCATTCCATCTAAATTCACTCCACTAGAAAATCAGTATCTCAACATTGACCATTTGTTTTAGCTATTTTTTTGTACAAATTTTTCTATAATTTTCTATATTTTCGTTGTTAATGATTTCTTCCAATAGTTTTTAAGAATACGATTTTTATTTTTTATTTTATGTATCCTTTAGAAAGTTTTTTTGAACATAACAAAAATAATTTTGACCACAATACTTCACATCCTTTTTTAAATATCACTCACATTAATTATTCATTTTATTTGGATAGTTTTAAAATAAAAGAGAGTTGTACAATAATGTATTAAATATTACGGGTGAATTTGAAAAATTTCAACACATTAATTTAAACCGATCCAAATAAGTTGATGTTTTTATTTCTTAAAAATACTACATTTTGAATTTGATTTGAGTACTAATTTTGATTAAACAACCTAATTTATATTTAAAATAATAAAAATAGATTGAACAACCTAGGTAAAATAACTAAAAATGTAATTCAACCTATTTTTATTATTTTAACCATTTTTTAAACAAATGTTAAAGTTTAATTATGTAAAAAAAAATAGTTATGAACTAGGAAAATTGTACCTGATGTCAATTTAGAGGAAAATAATTAAAAATATAGCATTTTTTTTAAAAAATTGCGGATATGACAATTTCTATCACTGATAGTATGGTCTATCGTTGATAGTAGTGTTTTTTTTATAGAATTTTGTCCGTGATAGAAGTCTATCAGTAATAGTCATAAAGTGATAGCCACTGATTTTTTTACCATATTTGCAAAAGATTTTAAACTTTGCTAAATTTGCAATTATTTTGGGTCTGGTTGCTATTTGTGCAACCAGCCCTATGAACTATGAGTTCCATCTAAAAATGACCGTGAACATTCACAAATTTAAATATACACTCGAATTATGAAAAACATTTAAAAAATGCCTTCAACGTTTTTTTTTGTTGATATTAAACGAAAAAACAAAAATTAAGTCCCTTGACTTCCAGATTTGACCGCAATTGTGAACTAGTGGGAACATAAACCTCCCAACGGTTCGAAGGAGACATGACAATAACATTGGACGCCAGTTGATGAGCAAGCTTGTTTCCTGTTCCTAGCGTGTGTCTGAAGGTTACCTTCCTTGCTTCTCCTCCCAGCAAAATTGCTTCTTCAATAAACGGAGAAATCTCCGTAAGATCGAGCGCGAGACCATTGATAAGCTGAACAAGCTCTAAGCAATAAGTCTCAACTTCGAGGATGGTGTTTGCAACTTCAGGTAAAGACATAAAATCTATGAGTCCTCGAATGAGGGTCATTGCTTCTAGAATCTTCACCTCAAAGAAACATCTGATTGATTTGCTTTCCAGGTACCACGGTGATCTCGAATGACCCATGCAACAATTGTTTAAATGTTTTTCATAATTCAGATATATTTTTTTTTTTTTTTTTAATTTATGAATATGAAATGTTTTTCGTAATTTCGAGGTATTTTTTTAAACTTTTGGAAGTTATGAGTTATTTTTTTTTTTTTAATAATTTAACCTAAAAAAAATTCCAGTTGGTTCTCGAATTTCAAATTATACAAACGCCAAAAGGTTATGGAAAACTCTAGAAGGAAAGGGCGCGATCCAATCCATCATTAGTTGTTACACAGATTCGTCATCTGAAAAAAGCATTTGGATTCCGAGAGCTCGAATTTGAATTCCGTAGCTGATTCTCAGAGATCCGCGTTGATTCTTGTTAACCTTTGATCAAGAGTCGATCAAGTCGGTGGATTCTTGTTCGAATTGTTTCGATTCGATGGCTGTGGGACTGGATGATGAGTCGTCGGAGAGGAAAGGCGGAGTAGCGTTGTATTTTCCGGCAAATGACGATCAGCCGTCGTCTGCATCGTCTTCTACTCCTCCTAGGCTGCCTCGTAGGCTTCGCCGTCGTCTAATGGAGTCTAAGGCGCCGTCTACTGCTGAAGAGATCGAAGCCAAGCTCCAAAAGGCTGATCTCCGTCGTCAGGTTTCTAGTTTTTGTTCCGATTGTTTTTCTTTGTTTAGTATGATCTACCTCACTGGATAAAGATATTTCAACCTTAATTCTTTTGATGAAAGTTATAGAATATCTTTTTGTCGGCTAGCCCCCAAATTTAAAACTAAGAAAACGTAAGCGACTACCTTTACCAGGTGTTCTTTTTTGTTTGAATTACAATAGACTTTGATTTCTTCTGTAGAAAAATTCTTCCCGACTCGTTTCAGTTGTTTTTCATCTTCACATGGAGATTTTTTTAATTTTTAATTTTATTTAAATGTGGGAAATAGGCTAAGAGACAAAGATCTGGGTATTTGATGGAGAGAAGAAGAACATGCGATATTGTTCGTGCTAATATGAAAGGGATGTCTAAGCAAGACCCATCAACAATTATAGCAAGGTACTGTACTGGACCCTTATACTGTATCATATTTCTGAAATCTATCTAGCCTGATGACTATAAAGATGGATTAATAAGCTAGGAGGACTTGAGGAGGATTTTTTTTTAATTTCCTAATGTTGGTTTCTATAATTCTATACAGTTTACTATTGTTGTTGTGGATACTGTTTCAGTTTTAGCTGGACGGACCCTGTATTTATGCTTTGCCTGCTTACTCTCCCTTCTGTTCATTTATTTCTTTTGCCTGTGTGATATAACATAAATTATAATGCAATCTGTCCCATCTTCAGATTTTGGAGGAGTTTTGTACAGATGAGAAAAACTACTTTTGCTCTGGCAAAAGCATTTCAAGCATTAGATATTACTGAAGAATCTGTGAAATCAATGGAATTTGAGCAGCTTGCTTCTAAGATCAATGCAACCGCAACCATACAAACTGTTAGAACTTTACTTGTTCGCTTAGAGAGTCGATTTACAATATTGAGAACAACTTCTGGAAATAAATTAAGCATGGAGAAGGTAGATCACCTTCTCAAGCGTGTTGGATTGCATGGCAGAAGCAGTAATCAAGTAACCAAGGCTAGTAGGTTGGAGACTATTGGTCTCAGGAAAGCTGCAAAAGGTCGCTCTAAATTATCTAGGTACCCTGCTAAAGTAGTGCTTTTTGCTTACATGATATTGGGGCATCCGGAGACAGTTTTTATTGGGAAGAGTGAGTTTGAAAATGCATTGTTGGATTCAGCATCAAATTTTGTTCACGAATTCGAGTTGTTGATTAAGATTATATTAGATGGTCCCTTACGAACCTTTCATGAGAAGCAATCTTCCACACCACCTTCGTTTAGATCCCAGTTGGAGATCTTTGACAAAAGATGGTGCTCTTACCTTCATCACTTTGTGGCGTGGAAAGACAAGGATGCTATATTTTTTGAGGAGAATATGAAGGGCGTTGCTCGCCAGTTGGAGCTTTTCATGGCACAAACTTCTAAGCTGACACTGGAAGGTGATAATGGTAATATCGCTCGTGATTTACAGGTAATTCATTTTGGATGTAGTTTCTAAAGCATTTTTAGCAACAAAATCCTAGTTGGCTAATGGTTTATTGGACTCCTCTGGTTGATGCTAGGTCAGTGAAGAGCAGAAGATACTGAGAGAAAAGTTACAGCAACTTGGGAGTTCAGAAAATTCTTTATCAGTTGCTGGGTCAAGCTCCTCTGAATTGGATACTGTACATGCACCAGAGTTCCAACAAGCAGAAAGTTCTAAGTCAGGTCTGCATAGTTTATCAGATGCTTTGTTGGCTTCTTTGTCTGTAATGATGAATAATCTTGCTGTAGGTAGATGTTTTAATTCATCATCCTTTAGTAAAAATGACAATTTCCCTTCCGCCAAAGATATTGCAGAACGACATACAAGCTCCAGTGAAATGCTAGTCACTGAGAACGAGTTAGTTGCAAATGAGATTGTCCATGATTATCACCATTTCCTTTCGGTCACCTCAAATGCTCCTACTGAAGCTGAAAACAGTTTAAAGGTTGACACTTCTGAATATTTTGTTCTCCTTTCCGATATGTAAATGACGAATAGCGAAGGTAGCACACATTTTTTATTCCTGGACCTTAACTATCTATACCTACTGACTTATGTAGGCAAAATTTAAAGAGACAATGGAAAAAGCATTTTGGGATGGTGTCATGGAATCTATGGAAGAAGATGAGCCTGATTTCAGCTGGGTTGTCAAGGTCCTGAAGGAGGTCAGGGATGAATTGTGTGAGATGTCTCCGCCATCTTGGAGATCAGAGATTGCTGAGAAAATTGATATAGAAATTCTTTCGCAGGTACATCTAATTTGAATCTTTTTGTTATCAATTGGTGGCCACATTAAATGGTAAATGGTAATGAAGTTTCAATCTCTCTCACTGACCTGACCTCTTATTCTCCTTTGTCGGTTGAAGATTCTAAATTCAGGAACTCTGGATGTGGGTTACTTCAAACAACTCCTGGACTTTAGTTTAGTCACTCTGCAAAAACTTTCTGCTCCAGCTAAAGAGAAAGAGATGGAAGCAAGTTTCCAGAAGTTGATGGAAGAGCTGGGAGCTGTTTCCTGTTCTGGAGAGAACTCAAAGCCTTCATTTGCACTCTTGATGGTCAAAGGTTTGCGCTTCGTTCTACATCAGATTCAGGTACATTTTTAGTTAAATATTTCCATATTTTATATGGTTTCTCACATTCTAGGTATTTCACCTAAAAGTTCAAAATTAATTCCAATTAAAGTATATGCAAGGGATGATAGAAGTAAACCCTTTCGAAGGTGTAACACTCTCACATCTGTTTTCATTTTTAACTTCTAATCGTTAGAACCAGATTGTTCCTCATGAGAAACCTCCTCAACAGTTTGCTGAATATAATTTTTGTTCTGTTACTTTAAAGTACGATGGTATCAGAGTCCGAGCTTCTTTAAATTTAGATTTTGAGTCACTTCATAGGAGACCAAGTAATGGTTATTATCGTCTTCCACCCATTCTCATAATGAAGACTTCACAATAAAGTCTTCGTCTTCTCTCAGTTTCCTTTGCTGCTGTACAGGGAAGTTCATAAATGGAATTTAACCAGTGTGTATATTTTGGTAATATTATGCATCGCAATTAGTCCACAAGTTTCTTTCCTCCTGTCCAACTTCTTTCTAAATTCCAAAGCATGAATTTTATCGCTCATGTCATCCTCAGCCAAAGGGAAGGTTGTGATATTTTAGGGGCATCATCTTTCTCAGAAGCTAATGAATGAGACGACCTAAAGGTCCTAAACATTGCCTTTCTAGATGGCGTCTGGAACTTGAACTTGTATGAATTGAGATGAGAAATATAGTGTTTATAGGAAAAGTGCACGTAGCAGAGTCTCCATTTTGGAAGAGCTGTGTGATCTCTCTTTATTCCATATTCTGTTTCTTCTGTGTTTCCCTCTAGAACGTCAAATGTGTTAATAATACTAAGAAAGCATATTTTCTGCTCACTTTCTTGATTCAGTCAGACCACAAATGTTTTTATATTTCTCGTTACGCTAGTTGGGAACACATTGTTTGGTCATGCCTGCAAGATACTTGTCCAAGATTTAACTGAACTTCTGTATTTGATTGCAGAATCTAAAAGAAGAAATAGCAAATGCACATTTAAGGATGGTGGAACCGCTGATCAAGAGCCCTGCTGGTTTAGAGTATCTGAAAAGTTCATTTTCGAAGCGATGTGGATCTCCCGCTGATGCACCTACCTCTTTACCCCTTACAAGGCAATGGCTTTCCTCTGTAAAGCCGGATGTGGAGCTGGAGTGGAAAGAATACACTGATTCTGTGGCTGCTGCTACAACAAAAAATGCAGGAGTTCAGCCAGAGATCCTGCCCTCTACGATACGAACCGGAGGAAGAAGTAGTCTGATTCCATCAAAGATCAGCTCAAGCTCTGGAACAAGTGTCCATGGTAACTCCAGTTGTCATGTTGTATTAAAATTCTTCTTTCTGACTTCATTTGATTCCGACTTATTCGGTTTAACTATGAGCTTTATTTAATGCATTCAGGCAAAGAACAGCCGGAGTGCAAGGGAGAGAGACTTGATTTATTAATTAGGCTTGGGTTGCTGAAGTTGGTAAATCAAATAATGGGGCTGAGCAGTGATACTCTGCCAGAGACTCTTAAGCTTAATCTCGCCAGGCTCAGGATGGTTCAGTCTCGACTTCAGAGGATCATCGTGATTTCTACCAGGTTGGTTAAATTTGCAGCTTTGAACTTTTAAAAGCCCTATTATGGTACTGAGTTTTCAAATTTATTCTAGGTTAAATTACAAGTTTAGCTCTGAATTTTCAAGTTTGTGTCAAATATGTTTCTAAAGTTCAAAACACGTCTAATAGATTCTTGAACTTTCGATTTTGTGTCTAATTGATTCCTCATTTTAAAAAGTGTCGAATAAGTCCATAAACTTTTGATTTTATGTCTAATAAGTTTCAGAGCTTTCAATTTTGTGTCTATTCAACATATATTTTTTTTTAATTCACTATTGGACACAAAAATTTTGAAGTTTAATATCCTATTAGACCCAAAGTTCAATTTTATGTCTAATAATCTCGTTACTTTTGAAAAAATGTTGAATATGCTAGGAGTCTAGTGACTTATTTGACATTCGTGTGACCTACTTGGACATTTGTAAAGTTTAGGTTCGGGGACCTATTAGATACTTTTTGAAGTTTTGATCTAGTTTGGACGCAAACATTTGAAAGTTAAGAAACAGGAGAGCAACCTAGGAATAGGATCTAAATCAAAATTATATTGCATTCGTCGGTCTTACACAAATTATAGTATTAGATTATGGTAACATATGCCATAGAATCTTGTCTTATAGTCTTGATATATAAATATTCTGTCCAGCTTATTGGTCATGCGTCAAATTCTTCTCAACGAGAGATTAGTCTCCAATCCCAGTGAAGTTGATAGTATATTATCGACATGCGCCAAACATCTCTGCAACCTCTTGGACACTGAAGAAAATGCGGGAATACTGGAGATCGTAGAAGCCCTCGGTACCATTTTAGTAGATCGTGATTCAGACCCCGAAAAGCTCCAAGCAAGAAAGCAGATCATAGCGAACATGTTAATAAAAAGCTTACAAGAAGGCGACATTGTATACACTCGAGTTTCACGCAACGTTTACCTGGCCATGCGGGGCGTTGTGCTCGGAGGAAGTGGCAGAAAGGGAAGGCAACAAGCAGAGGCGGCTCTTTTGCCCATCGGAGCAGGAGCTCTAACCGAAAAGGTGGTTGAGGCCGCGGAAGTTTTGGTTGTGATGGCTGTTGTGTCTGTGAATGTTCATGGAGATTGGTATAGAGAACTGATAAAAAACTGGTGAAAATGTTTGTTACATAGCAATAGTTTGATTAAGTTTAAAATATTTGTACATAAGTTTAATGCAAATGTAAATGCTTCCACAAAGAAAAGGACAGTGATAGAGAGAGTATAGGAATATTTATTGTGTCATGGAGTTTGGAGATACTAAGATTTGTATTTGTTTGAGTTTGACAGTACAATTTTTTTTTTTTTCGGCGTATTGAACATTATGTAGGTTAAGTTACGCTCATGTTGAAAAATAAAAAAAATAAAAAAAAAACTATTTATAAGTTTTATATTGTTGATAAAATTTGTGTTTGGATACCCATACGAAAAATCTAGTTTTTAATTTCGTCCTATTTTTTAAATTCTTAATTTGATGATTAATATATTAATTTTTTTTTTAAAAAAATAAATAAATATATATATATATATATATTAAAAGTTTATTAATTTTTGTCCTATTGTTAAAATTCTTAATTTGATGATTAATATATTAAAAGTTTTCAATTAGGTCCTTGTAGAAGAAAAAAAAGGTATTGATTATTTTATTAACCAATTTAGAAGGTTAATTTACAATTTCCAATTTTATATACAAAGGTTTCTAAACTTGAAAAGTTTTAAATAGGTCTTGTGAGAATTTAATTCTGTGTAATAGATTTGAAAATTAAAAAATTAAAAAATTGAATTCTGTATCTAAAAGATTAATTTTATGTCTAATAAATTGGTGGATTTTAAGAAAGGTCGAAATGCTAAGGATTTGTATTTTAAACTTTAAAGTTTTTTTTTTTTTTTTTTTAAACAAACAACTTTCATTAATCAAGAAACAAAGCTCGAACCGATTACGATGGCTACAGTCATTTAGTAATAAAAGTTTAAATCAATTTGACAGAGGGCTCTCTTAAGAGAAGGAACCCTCAATGATAAAAGCTTGAGCTACTATATTATGAGCGACCCCATTAATTGTTCTTGGGATAAAAGCAAGGTCCTTTATCTGAAGAACACTCATCCATTCTCTAATCTCTTCAAGCACGACCCCTTGAGGGCACAAGGTCATGAGAGTGAATGACCTTTACCAAAACTTGTGCATCAGACTCGACCCACAAATTATTAATGCCCTCACTCGCCACAGACCAAGAGTATAGTAAGGGTCTTAGCCGACTTTATCTGTGAATGACGTTTGTTCCATTTGACTGGTGCTTCAGGGCGTTAGAGAGGCTGAAAGTCTTGTGATAGTTGCGAATTCATTCTTCTTTCACAGTGAAAAAGATAACTTAATAGAGTCTCTTTAAAGTTCAAAATTTAATGATTTACTAAACATAAAATTAAAATGAATTGACCTTTAGATGAAAAAAATTAAAATGTCGTACAAATTTAGTTTTAGGAGATTTTTTTTTCCTTTTATTAGAAAATGAGGTAATAGTATTTAAAAAATTTGACTAATTTTTTAGAAGAATATTTTAATTAATGCGAGGAGGAGATTTTTTTTCCTTTTATTAGAAAATGAGGTAATAGTATTTAAAAAATTTGACTAATTTTTTAGAATAATATTTTAATTAATGCGAGGATTGAGCTCATGAACTTTTAGTCACGGACACAACTTTATATGTCAATTGAGCTATGCTCGGTGTCAAAAGTTTTTTTTTTTTTTTTAAATAATAATAATGTAATTTGACTTGTAGATTTTATTATTATTATTTTATTTAATTTTTGATTTTTTTTAACTTATGGATTGGAGTTATGAAATAGGAATAAAAAAATGTATTCTCAATGTAAAACGTAAGAATGTCTTGAATTAGGGTTTAGGGATTAAGGTTTAATTTTTTTTTTAAAATGTCTTGAATTAATTGCTGACTAATTCCACTTTTAACTCTCTGCAACGACTTCACATAGACTAATTCCCCCTTATTTCTCTCTCTCTCCGGAGAGAGAAAACTCGCCGGCGACCGCCATTTCCGACCAACCATGCTCTTGAAGCCTTTCAACACCGTCGCCGTCGTATTCATGCTCGCTTTCACATTCTTCATCCTCTTCTTCACCGGCTTCCTCGAATTTCCACCGGCATCCACTTCCATCGTACCGCCCACCGACGATCTGAATCTCTCAGCAATCGAGTTCGCTTCGGACCCTTTCTCTGATTTGATCACCGCCTTCAAGAAATGGGACTCTCAGGTCGGTTGCGATCGCTTCCGGGAGAAAATTGGCGGCGATTTGGGAAATGGGTCTTCGTCGGTTTCGCTACAGCAAGTCGGCGGCGATTCTAATTCGGAATGTGGGGAGCTGAAACTGAATCATGTTTCTGTTTTGGTGAAAGGATGGACTTGGATTCCTGATAATTTAGACAATTTGTATTCGTGTTCCTGCGGATTGAGTTGTCTTTGGACTAAATCTTCTGTTCTTGCTGATAAACCTGACGCCTTGTTCTTCGAGACCAGTACGCCTCCACGGCAGGTAAATTCTATTAGTATCCATAATTTTTCGTATTCTATTCGGATTTTACGATCGGTTTGGATGCCGACTTTTCTAATTATTTTAAGATCACAATCTGCACTCTGGTAGTTTTTTAAGAGATCCGGATCTCTCTCTCTTGGTATTTGAAAAGATTCATCTAATCAAATTGCATTTCCCTCGATTTTGGATAATTGTTCGTTCTGCCTCATTATGATCTGTTTGGATGAAGCCATTATTAGTTCTAATAGCTTGAACCATGGAGGATGTTGAGAAGTGCTTGGTGTTTGGGATTAAATCTCTTTAAAGTGCTTGAAGTCGTTAGGTTATACTTTACTGTTGATTTCTGCTGTTTTACATCAAGTGGTTGGCTGCAAATAGATTTTGAACTGATCATTGTTAGTGTTTGTGTGCTTTGTACTAATAATGTAATGGAGCTTGTAGATAGTAACAATATCACTTAGTACAATATGATCTGATGGATCCTGGCCTCCCTTGAAACTGATATTTATTACTTGGGAGTTCAACAACATGTGGAGGTGGGGATTCGAATCACCAAACCTTTGATTGAGGATATATGTCTTAAAACTTATATTTAGTACTTGTGAGTTCAACAACATGTGGATGTGGAGATTCAAATCTTTAACACTTTGGTTGAGGATATATGCCTTAAAAGTTTTTTTTGTTTTTTTGTTTTTTGTTTTATTGGATAAGAAACGATTTCATTGATGAATGAAAAAAGGAGCTAAAGCTCGAGCACCTAAAGGTGATTACAAGAAAGTGGACCAATTAGCGGTCAAATGAGAAAAACTTTTAAGGATATATGCCTTAAAAGTTAAAACTGATATTTAGTACTTGTGAGTTCAACAACAGGTGGGGGTGAGAATTCAATCTCTTAACTCTTTAGTCGAGGATATATGCCTTAAAACTGATATTTAGTACTTGTGAGTTCAACAACATGTGAGGGTGGAGATTCGAATCTCTAACCCTTTGGTCGAGGATATATGCCTTAAAACTGATATTTAGTACTTACGGTCTGTCTTAAAGCGATTCTTTCACCGTGGAAATGAAGGTTGCAGATAATTTAAATTCAATGGCGTTTGGGATTGGACTTGACTGGATAAATATTCAGGGACTTTGTTCTTATTCCTGTAATCATATCCATACAGTTAACCATCAAGGGTTGACCTAGTGGTCATAAAGGGCCTTGGGACTTCAATGCCCTCCTAGAGGGAATGAGTTCAATCCATGGTGGCTACCTAAGTACCTAGGAATTAATTTTCTACGGGTTTCCTTGACAGCCAAATGTTGTAGGGTCAGGCGGTCTGTCCCTTGAGAATAGTTGAGGTGCGCGTAAGCTGGCCCGGATACTCACGGATATAAAAAAAAAAAAAAAAAATCATATCCATACAGTTGATATGGCCGTGTTCTTGTTTCAGTTCCAATGCGCTGCCACACAACACAAGAAATATCGAGCAGGTAGAAAGTTCTGATGCATTCTCGAGTCGCGTTCATAATTGACTCTTAGGCCAAAAATTACACATTTATGCTGAAAATCGTTTTCTAATATACGTGGGGGCATTCTTAAAGTAAAACACCTTTATCCTGTTCAAAGTGCAAGTGGCATTCAGTTCTTAGTCGTTTGCTTCAAATTAAAGGGGTAGCTACTTGAATATCTGCACCTTGTTTAGTGATTGTTTCTTTCAACCTGTTGCAGTGCCGGATGATATAATATAGATATTACTTTTTGAGGACGGAAATCGAAATAAAACCACAGACAGTAGAATAGAATTTATTTACCTTGTCGCACCTCAGATAACTATGGATCACAAGGACTACCAGAATTCTCACGTTATTGTAAAGTAGAACTGCTTAGTGGTATTGATTATGATATCTTAGTCTTTTTTAGTTTAACAATATGTGGGGTGACTGTGAGGGGATTCGAACCTCTGACCTCTTGGTCAAGAGAATATGCCTTAATCAGTTGAGCTATGACAATTACAATGGTGACATCTTAGTCAATACCATAATTCATAGGATACACTTTTTCTGCTTCCTCTTTGATAATTTGCTGGGTAGTACTCCTTGGTCATCGTTATTTTTATGTTGGGGTTGGGCTAATTTTGTTTACTGTTCTCTTTAATGTTTGTTAGAGGCGCAGGGGAGATCCTCTTCGCATATATATGGATCTCGAGGCTGGTCGGAAGCGCTCGGGTTTTGAGGATCTATTTGTTAGTTATCATGCAGAAGATGATGTTCAGTCAACTTATGCAGGAGCACTCTTTCACAATGGTCGAAACTACTACGTATCTTCTTCGAAAAACAATGTGAGTTTTTTGGTTTCCCATCTGAATTTTGTCTTCGTAACTCCACCCAATTTTTCTCGTCTTTCCTGTGCTGTAATACGGGATTTAGTTTCATAAGGAATGTGATACTTACACTATTGAAATTTTCTTAGGATACACTCGTTTATTGGTCGTCGTCTCGTTGTCTTCCCCAAAGAAATCAGCTTGCTAGAAAGCTTCTAAGCTTGCTTCCTCACCATTCATTTGGCAAGTGCTTGAACAATGTAGGCGGACTCGACATGGCGCTTTCTATGTACCCCGAATGTGCAAATGATGCCAGTGCCACCCCAAAATGGTGGGATCACCTGCATTGTGCAATGTCTCATTACAAATTCGTTCTCGCAATCGAAAACACAATGACCGAGAGTTACGTAACGGAGAAGCTCTTTTACGCGCTGGACTCTGGTTCAGTTCCAATCTATTTTGGTGCCCCTAATGTCTGGGACTTTGTCCCTCCACATTCTATAATTGATGGGTCTAAATTCAGCTCCTTGGAAGAGTTAGCTTCTTATGTAAAGCGACTCGCCGATGACCCGGTAGCTTATGCTGAATACCATGCTTGGAGACGATGCCGGGCATTGGGGAACTATAGAAAGACCCGAGCTGCAAGCCTCGACACGTTGCCGTGCCGGGCGTGTGATGCTGTGAGCAGAAAGGGTGGTAGAAATGCATGAGCTCATCCAATTTGTTTTTGCTTTGCTGTTTATTACTGTGAAATGTGAATTGGAGTTTTCATTTCTAACTCTTTTTGTTTTTGTTGTCATCAGTAGACAGGGGAATGAATGTAGGTAGAAAATATCATAGATGATGAGAGTGAAATATCTATTTGATTTATTACAATTATTCAGGTATATGTTATATTGCTCTTTAGAAAAAATTTATAACTTGTTCAATGTACTCTCTTCCTATAAATTTTGTAATTACTTTTTAATTTTTTTTTACTACGACTCACTTCATTGTTAGTACTACTCCTTGGTTAAGGTGAATTAAGAGTTTTCTTTTTATTTGTTTTTAGTTACCCTATTTTACTCTCTGAATTCAATGTAACAATGCATTTCAAACTTTATAAGTATATATATAATAAATAAATAGTTTGTGTAAACTTGATAGATATTCAAACAAGACTAAAATGAAGGCTAAAATAATAGATACTTAAATGAGTCTGCTGGACTACTTTGAATCTGTTTGACCTGTTAGGAATGATTCGGTACAGGGTCTCGCCCGGGAGACTCGGGTATAGGGGCAGGCAAGGAGAATCTATTTTATTTTTTTTATCATATCTGAATTAGGTTTTGATCCATTATGTATTAGGTCATTAAAAAATGTCATATATAAACTTTTTAATGTCTTCTGCAGCTCCATTAGTGTGTAATCTCTCATTTTTCGTAATACAAACTTCACTTCCATCCCCTCACTTCCATCCCCGTATTTGTTGTACTAAAAAAATAGTTTTTTTTGGAGCGAAAAAAAGATATTCAAATGATAGTAGATTAAATTTTCTTATAAAGCTTTATATGTTTAAAATTTAGATATTGGATATTTGAAAAGGTTAAATTATATATAAAAAATATCCTTTATCATTTGTTTTAAAGATACCTCAATTATTTCAAAAGTTACAATATTCTAATTGATATTTCATAAACGTTTTGGATTAAAAATTCATTTCAAAACTATCGACATGACGGTGATTGAGACACTTACTCTATTCAAAACTATGGTTGGATTAAAAAATCGTTTCAAAACTAACGATATGACGGTGATTGAGACAATTACTCAAATTAAGTCCGTTCACAAAACATAGTTTTGAAACATTTAAAGATAGATAAAAAATAATAATATAACTTTTGAAAGTATACAAATATTTTTAAAAAATAGGACAAAATGGATATATATATATATATATATATATTTTTTTTTTTTATAATTTAACCTATTCGAAAATACATGGACTAAAATGAAATAAGTCAAAATTACCTATACCAAAATGATATTTATTTTTTATTTTTTATTTATTTTTTTTTTTTTATTATTTTTTTTTTTTTATCCGTGATATTTTAGGATTGTTTTTAATTTTCTTTTTAACTTTGGGAATTGAGAGTTGAAAAATTAGAGAGCGGCGGAGAGAAAATAGTGGCGTAGTTTTGAGGTGGTCAGAAGCTATGAGATTCTTCTCTACAAAGCCATGAGAGTTCTTCTCTCTTTCAAATCATCTCTCAAACTCCATTCTCTCATCCTTCCACTTCCGCCATTCTCTCTCCAATCTTCAATCCTCACAAAGTTTTCAATTCATCTCCGTCCTCTCAAATTCCCCACAACCAGACCCCCATTGATTCCCTCTCCAAAATCAATGGCAACCTCCTCAATCTCTACCCCCAAACCATTGATTCAAGTCAAAGAGAACATTGAACTCACTCCAATCGAGGAGAAGATATTCGATAGGCTTCTCGGGACACTCCGCCACTTCAATCTCGAAACTCAGCTTCGTGTTGCCGGCGGTTGGGTTCGCGATAAGGTCCCCCCTTCTATCTCTCTGTTTCTCTGTGATTGTGTTGGTTGTTGTTTTTTTTGCTTCTGTTGGGCTTAATTTCATGATTTATTTCGTGGGGTTTTGGGGTTTTTTGAATTTTATCGTGTTTTTGGATTTTTGGATGTTTTTTTTTTTACCTCTCAGCTTCTTGGCAAAGATTGTTACGACATTGATATCGCTCTGGACAATATGTTGGGTAGCGAGTTTGTGGACAAGGTTAGAGAGTATTTGTTGACTGTTGGGGAAGAAGCGCAAGGAGTCGCTGTTATTCCATGGTAATGAGAATCATCTGTCATTCACTCTGTTGTATTATGTGCTAATTAGGAGAAGTATTGAAGCAAATATGATATAGGAGGCGTTTGATTTGTTCAAGTTTGTTATGCTCTTTGTTAGTTTTTGAACAGTTTGGAAAAGATTCCCAACTTCCAATTGTTTTTTTCTTTCTTTTCCAGTAACCCTGATCAATCAAAACATCTAGAAACAGCAAGGATGCGTATTTATGATATGTGGATTGATTTTGTAAACTTGAGGTGTGAGGAATACAGTGAGAATAGCCGCATTCCTACTATGGTATGTAGTCATTTTCTTTTTTTGCACGTACAGTCTTACTAATTAGTAGGAAACATTCACATTTTGTTTTTTAATCTGAAGGACAACTGAAATTTCCCTATTTTCCTTTTTGTTCAAAAAATAGGGAAATTTCAGTTGTATTTAAGATTCTAGTTTGGAATTTTAGCAGGGAACAATCTGGGAGATCAATGCCCTAAAATGTTAAACATTGTAGGATGAAGAACTCTTTAGGTTTTTTTGGATCATGTGTTTTCCCCTTTATTTGTCAATATATGTTCTTAGTGAGATACAAGTTTTCTACTTGATACTGTAAAAAAGTTTATTTTTTGCCTTAAGATGACTGGTTGTCAGTGCAGAAATCTTCATTGACTGTTGATATTTTGGCCGAGTTCTTGTTAGATTGGCATGTGCTAACTCAGGCACCTTTCATATAACATGTTTAATTAATCATGTAATCGGCAACTTTTTGTATAACTAAGATATTTTGTCTAAATATATGTTATATGCATGACGGTGTAAGGTGACCCCTTACTAAAGGTATTTTATTAGACAAATGAAGAGCCCTTGGGCAAGTACAAGTACTCCTACACTCTGTAGGATACCCCTAATCTCCTAGAGATTTTACTCAATCAAAAGCTATCCCCTAATGCAAAGTAAAGAGATATTTATATTCAAGGTTCATAACCGAAAGTGAACAAACAACTGAAAGTAAACCAACTAACTGCCCTCCCTCACTAACTGTTTATTTAGTTAGTTTCCTTCTCCTAGTATAGTATTTCAATGGGGGAGGTTTAGGTGATCTTACAATACCCTCGGCCTCGAAATCGACCTTGTCCTCAAGGTCGAAAGTCGGAAATTGTCTGCGAATATCTTGCACATTCTCCCAGGTCGCCTCGTGTGCGGGCAAACCTTGCCAACTGATGAGTGCCTCTGTTGCCCCCGTTGCTTCATTTCTTTGGTAGGCGAACACTTCTGCTGGAATCGCAACCCAAGCAAACTCCTCCGTTAGAATGGGAGGTCCCACTTGCACTTCTTGATGTTGACCCAAAGCTCTTTTAAGTTGAGAGATATGAAAAGTCGGATGTATGCGAGCTTCGAGAGGTAGCTGTAGCTTGTAGGCAACATTGCCATATCGCTCAATCACTTTGTAGGGCCCAAAGTACTTGGGGGATAATTTCTCATTCTTCCTTCGAGCTAATGTGATTTGTCTATAAGGACGAATCTTGATAAAAACCAATTCTCCCACGGTTAATTCTTTATCACTTCGCTTTGTATCGGCATACTTCTTCATCCGATCCTGAGCAAACAACAAAGTTGCTTTCAACTGATGGAGAGCTTGGTCGCGTTCCACAAGTGTTTGATCCAATGTAGCATTTGGAGTACGGACCCCGTCATAAGCTAAGAGAGGAGGTGGTGTGCGGCCATAAACTGCTTGAAAGGGTGTAATGCCGATAGAGATGTTGTAGGTGGTATTGAACCAATACTCAGCCCAATGGAGCCAAGACGTCCATTGTGTAGGTCTTTCACTACAAAAACATCGTAAATACGTTTCCAGCCCCTTGTTAACTATTTCCGTTTGACCATCCGTTTGAGGATGATATGAAGTGCTATGCCGTAGTTGGGTCCCTGCGGATCGAAATAGTTCACGCCAAAAATGGCTGAGAAACACCTTGTCCCGATCAGAGATGATCGTTTGGGGAAAACCGTGCAGTCGTACAATCTCTCGAACAAAAACATCACTGACTGTCTTAGCAGAGTAGGGATGTTTGAGGGCCATGAAATGTGCATATTTACTAAGCCTATCCACCACAACAAATATGGAATTATATCCTCCAGATCTAGGCAGCCCCTCAATGAAATCCATGCTCAAATCTTCCCATATTCGTGTTGGTATTTCCAACGGCTGCAGCAATCCCGCCGGTGAAGTGGCTAATGATTTGTTACGCTGGCAAACTAGGCATTCCTCAACGTATTTTTTTATGTCTTTCTTCATTCCCGCCCAATACAGTTCTCCCATCAACCTTTTATACGTTCTCAAAAATCCCGAGTGGCCTCCAAGGACAGAGTCATGAAAAGTATGGAGGAGAGAGGGAATGAGTGAAGAAGAGGAAGATAACACTAACCTTCCTTTGTAGAATAGGTTCCCCTGGCGAATGCTATACTTCTCAGAAAAGCTAGGATCTTGAGTGAGCTGATGGACCATGGTTTGCAACTTTGAATCTGCTAACACTTCTGCTTTGATGGTACTTATATCAATCAAAGTCGGTACCATTAAATGAGATAGTTCAGCCTCTTGTGGTATTCGGGACAGGGCATCAGCTGCTTTATTCTCTAACCCAGGTCTGTATTGTACTACAAAATTGTATCCCAACAGCTTGGATATCCATCCCTGATATTGGGGCTGAATGACCCTTTGTTCTAAGAGAAACTTAAGTGCTCTTTGATCCGTTTGCACAATGAAATGTTGGCCTAATAAGTAGGGACGCCAACGCTGAACAGCCATAACAATTGCCATGAGTTCACGTTCATATATAGACTTTGCTTGAGCCCGGGCTGACAAGGTGTGGCTATAGAAAGCAATTGGCCTTCTTTCTTGGGACAAAACGGCTCCCAACCCTGTTCCTGAGGCATCTGTTTCAACCACGAAAGGTCTCTCAAAATCCGGCAATGCTAAAACAGGTATCGATACCATTGCTTGCTTGAGTTGATTGAATGCTGCGGTAGCCCGATCATTCCAAGAAAATGATCCTTTTTGTAATTGCTTGGTTAAAGGGGCTGCAATCGACCCATAGTTCTTTACAAATCTTCTGTAATACCCTGTCAATCCGAGGAATCCCCTGAGTTCTCTAACATTCCGCGGTATGGGCCAATCTGTCATAGCCCTCACTTTTTCAAAGTCAGCCTCAACTCCATCTGCTGAAACCCAATGCCCTAAGTACTCAATCCTTTTCTGAGCAAATTTGCACTTCCCTTTGTTAGCAACCAACTCATGTTGTTGCAACAATGTAAAGACTAGGAAGAGATGTTGTAAGTGCTCCTTCAAATTACGGCTGTAAACTAGAATGTCATCAAAAAATACTAGTACAAACTTCCTTAAGTATGGTCTTAATACCGTATTCATCAATGCTTGAAATGTTGAAGGAGCATTTGTTAACCCAAAAGGCATGACTACGAATTCATAATGCCCCTCATGAGTTCTAAAGGCAGTCTTGGAAATGTCCTTGTCTTGAACTCGGATTTGATGATAACCGGCTCTGAGATCAATCTTCGAAAAGATTTGTGATCCGTTCAACTCATCAAATAATTCTTCAACCACTGGAATAGGAAATTTGTCCGGTATCGTCACATTGTTCAGTGCCCGATAATCGACACAAAACCTCCACCCCCCATCCTTTTTTTTTACTAACAGTACTGGACTTGAAAAAGGACTTACACTGGGTCGAATTACTCCGGATTGCAACATTTCGTCTACCATTCTCTCAATCTCTATTTTCTGTACATACCCATATCGATATGGTCGTACATTTACAGCCGTTGTTCCTTCTTGCAAATAAATTCGATGATCCACCAACCTTCGTGGAGGGAGCTTGTCTGGTATTCGGAACAATTGATCAAACTCTTCTATCAACTTACTTATCTCTCCTGGCAACTCATCACCTTGCTCTGTGGCTCCACCAAATTCTTCATCGCTCACAGCCTCAAAGGCCCTGAGTTCAACCAAAAACCCCTGATCCTCGGGTTCCCAAGACTTAGCCATACTCTTCAGCGAGACCTTAGACTTAGTAAGGCTTGGATCTCCCTTTAACACAATTTGTTCCTTCCCCTTCCCAATTCGGATAGATAACTGCTTCCAATCTACCTCTGTAACTCCCAGCGTGTTCAACCATTTCATTCCCAAGACAACTTCTACGCCTCCAAGCGCTAAGGGAAGGAAATCCTCCGAAATGGTCATCGCTCCGATAGTTAATTCCACTGCCTTGCAAACGCCTTTTCCTCTCACCGCTCCTCCCGTTCCCATAATGACGCCGTAGTTGGCTGTTTCTGCCAAAGGCAACATTAATTCATCCACCACCCGCTGACTGATGAAGTTGTGGGTCGCACCACAGTCAATCAAGACAATGACCTCCCGCTCAGCGATTTTGCCCATCATTTTAATCGTTCCCGGAGAAGATATACCTACCACTGAATTTAGAGACAATTCAACAGCGTCTCCAACTTCAATTTTCCCCAAAACGTCGTTCTCGACTTCAAAGCTCTTCATAGTAACTTCTTCCTCTGTTTCACCAACTTCTTCCTCTTTCAACTCCGATTCCTCAGCGTTTTCATGTACGACCAGCACCCGTAACTCTTTTACCTTGCAACGATGCCCCGGAGTAAACGGTTCTTCACAACGAAAGCATAAGCCCTTCTCTCTTCTTTGGCGAAATTCAACTTCCGATAATCGTCGCACTGGAACGTCCCTTCGAGGCGTTACTCCTGCTGAATTGACCAAGGTAATCGTACGAGTGGGCGTAGCATTCCCAGAACGATCCTTGCTGGCCATCCCTGAAGTTTGGGACGCGGTTTTGGGGTTTGCCAATCCGGAGAAAGGCGCGGTTTTGGGGTTTGAAAAACTCGTCTCCCCTTTATAACCCGACCCGCTGGGTCGATGGGCCTCGACCCGAGTCATTTCCATATCCTCCACCAGCTGCGCAATACTCATGATCTCCTTCAATCCGACAGGCTTCCAACACCGTACCTCAGCCCTGATCACTGGATCTAAACCATTCAAGAAGGTATTCTCCTTCACCTCTGCCTGCAATCGGGAAAGCGGAGCCGCGAGCCGATCGAACTCATTTCGATATTCCTCCACGGTCGAAGTTTGTTTGATGGCCAGAAACTGGGCGCATAGACTCCCCTTGCGTGTGGATCGGAAGCGCTCGAGCAACTGCTCCTTCAGGTCGTTCCAGTCAACGAAGGAATTCAACTCATCTTCTCCTCTGAACCAGTTGAGGGCGATGCCCGAAAAGCTAATGATAGCCACAGTCATCTTCTCTTCATTGGTCAATTTATGAATCTTGAAGTACCGCTCTGCTCGAAAGAGCCAAGAATCCGGATCAACGCCATCGAAAACCGGCATCTCAACTTTCTTGAACTTACTTCGATCTGTTGAAGCTTCCTCAGTCCTCTGCTGCGTTCTTTCTTGATCATCTTGGTTGACATTGTCTTCACCTTGCGTCCCTTGTGCTTCCGGAACTCCAGACTTCTCCTTTGCAAGTAAGTCTATCTTTGCTGACATTTGTTCCATTGCCTTCATCATCACAGAAAAATTATCTTCTAAAGCTGGAATTTTGTCCACGTTTCGACGGATTCCTCCCATCTCTGCGTCTACCAAATCCAGACGTTCCTCTATCTTCTTCTGTCCCATTTCCACAATTTGTTCCAGAAAAAACTTGCTCTGATACCAATTGTAAGGTGACCCCTTACTAAAGGTATTTTATTAGACAAATGAAGAGCCCTTGGGCAAGTACAAGTACTCCTACACTCTGTAGGATACCCCTAATCTCCTAGAGATTTTACTCAATCAAAAGCTATCCCCTAATGCAAAGTAAAGAGATATTTATATTCAAGGTTCATAACCGAAAGTGAACAAACAACTGAAAGTAAACCAACTAACTGCCCTCCCTCACTAACTGTTTATTTAGTTAGTTTCCTTCTCCTAGTATAGTATTTCAATGGGGGAGGTTTAGGTGATCTTACAGACGGTTAATTGTTTGCTTAATTTCACAGCAAAAGTTTGGGACCGCAGAAGAGGATGCATATAGAAGGGATTTAACAATTAATAGGTATATTTTTCTTTATCACATGGCCCATTTAAGATATTATATTCCTTCAAGATTATATATATATTTATTTATTTTTATATTAATGTTGGTTTTTTCCCCTCCCCCTAAAGCTTGTTCTACAATATCAACTCGAGCTTAGTTGAAGATTTTACGAAAAGAGGTTTGTATTGATTTACTTTCGTTTACAATCCATGTTGAGAACTGATTTATTATAATTTAAAAAAAAAAAAAAAACTAACTTTCATTTCTTATCATAAAATAATTATAAGAGATAAAATGGACTATTTAATGCATAAAAAGACAGATTGAATATTACTAAACGCCTTGATAATTGAGGTCCAAAAAGAGTACTAGTAATTCATTTTCTATATTTCTCCCCTTGCCACTCCTTATACAACCTTTCATTGCAGGCATTTCGGATCTGAAGTTTGGGAAAATTGTGACTCCTTTACCTGCTAAAGCTACATTTATGGATGATCCACTCCGTGTCCTTCGAGCCATACGTTTCTGTATGTTTGTATTTATTTGTTTGTCTTATTAGTTATATGAACCTTGCATCTGATCTTATGTTGTTTTCTCCTTCTATGTATGTCGGCAAATTGGCATTGGTCTAGAACTCTCATCTCTTTTAAGGGGGATGACCTCTTGTATTCTTTGTTTGGTGATAATACCATTCTCTTGAGACATTGACTTACATGAAACAATACCGAGATATGGAACCTAATATATCTTTTAAAACTTGGTGTCGTTGCAATTGATAGTATCTTATTAGATATTAAGTTATTTATTCCAATCAAGTATCTTTTTTTTTTTTGCAAAGGGAAACTAATGTGTAGCTAGTAGGTTTTGAACGCAAGTATACTTAGTAGGTATATTACCACGCCAACTTGAGCATATGTCAATTGGTTATGACATTATATCATTGACAAAAAAGTTAGAGGTTCAAATTGACACCCCCAAATCTTGTTGAACTCAAAAAAAAAAAGAAAAGGAAAAAGTAAATATATTATCACTCTACTTGGTTTTGTTGGTACTTTTTCCTCTTATATACCTTTATTTTTTTTTATTTATTTCTCCTTTTCTAAATTTCCATCGTTTCTCAGGTGTTCTGTTTGTCTTACAGTGAAATTTATTTTCATTCTGTACTGCTTTTTACTCTTCCTACAGTCTCTTTATATGTGTTCAATATGGTACACTTTCAGAGCAAAGGAGTCTAGTCAAGTAATAAAAGACAAAGACCTATAGAATAATTACAAGGGGCCTTATTTTGGGCTTATTTTTTTGTTGAATGCCCTTATATTCTTTCATTTTTTCTCAATGAAAGCTCGGTACCTTATAAAAAAAGAAGTGTGGTACACTTTCCAAGTTTCCATTCTCTAATTACCTACACCATTCATCTCGTAATATTATTCACTTGAAAGGGAGAGCCTATTCTTTCTGAACTAAGCTCTGGATTTACACTTGATCTTTATGACACGTTTACTTTATTCATGATTTTCCCTTACTTTACTCTCCTGTCATTATTTCAGGTGCAAGATTTGAATTCACATTGGACGAAGAACTGAAAGAGGCTGCAGCATGTGAAGAAGTAAAGGCTGCTCTTGCTGCTAAGATTAGCAGAGAACGTATTGGAGTCGAAGTACGTTTAATATTGCACATCTTAGCTTCTGGTTTCTCTGATAAATGATTCAAGTACAATTGTACAAATACAATATATTATTTTTTAATCCAGAAAACTTACTCTATTTTAGTTTTTTGATAATGAATATGATACTTGATCTAATAGTTTCTTCTCTTTCTTGGTTTTATGTAGATTGATCTCATGATGTCTGGGAATCAGCCAGTTAAAGCTATGAGCTACATTTGTGATTTGACGTTATTTTGGACTGTCTTTACTCTTCCTTCTAACACTGAACCTGAAATATCTGAGGTGTGTAATAGGTATGATTAATTCATCTTTCCAAAAAGGTGTTTAGGTAGTTTGCTATGTATATAATATCGTGAGCTACATAAGGTTCGAAGAAGTCAGAGAACAAACACTCTGGGTGCTATAACCCCATACCATATACTTGGCATTATAATTATTCTTCAAAACAAGAAAATTGATACAATCCAATGCTTCTTATTGAATGAATATATATCATTTTACGTTACCATATGCCTTATATAATTCATCATCAGAAACTCAGTCTCTCTTTGTATCTCTCTCTTTCATGTTTTTGGTTTTCCCCTTTTGTTAGGCTTTGCATTGCTTGTCTGGATGCCACGTGGAACCTCATTCAACTAATCAAATGCTTTACCTTTAATGTAAGTGAAAAGACTATTAGAGTTTATATGTCCTTGCAGTATCTCCCTTGATGGCTTTATTTCTTTTATATGCATAAATTGATTATTGGTATTTATTTGTTTCTTTTATGCCCTTGTACCATTTTTATTTTACTAATGGTTTCCTATAACATTTGAGTTTTAGGACGAACAGAAAAGGCTCTCTATGTATGCTGCTCTCTTCCTTCCATTGAGAAAATTCACATTTAAAGATAAGAAATCCAAAAAGGTATTCGTCTAAAGTATGCTGATGTTGTATTGTATGTTTAAGATATTCTTGGCTGCTTCAAATTCTGAATCTTCTGCCCTGCAGATTCCTGTTGTCAACTATATTTTCCGGGACTCTCTCAAGCGAAAAGTTAGCGATGCCGAAACAGTTAGTTATACTCTGACCTAGTTTGTTCTTTGCGGTTATATATATTTGAATTTTCACACTTCCATGGATTTTTGAATCTGCAGAGATTGTTTAACATATTACATCTTTCCTATATAGGTTGTTAACGTACATCAGGCCTTGGAGAAGTTTTTGTCCTTGATTCCTCTTCTTGTATCTAAAGAGGAAATCCAACCCAATGGAGTTGATTGGGATGTTGAAGGTGCAGATGTTCCTGTTACGTCAAGGATTCGAGTATGGACTGGTACTGTATAAAGCTTTATATAAAACAAATTATAGCAATTGCTGCACAATCAAGAACCTGTGTAATTGATATCTTTGAAAGAAAATTTAGCCACTGCCACAATTTTAGAATGTAGATTCATAATAAGCTCCTTTTTTTGGGTCAGACTATTGTCCGTGAGATTAGTCGAGGTGTGCGCAAGCTGGTTCGGACACTCACGGATATAAAAAAAAAAGGATTAATTTTTTTCATTTAGTAATTATCATAGTTTTATTTCCCCCTCTATTCATTCATCTTAAGCAGTAACCTTCTCCATAATATAATACATGCAATGCATCAATGCCTTAACCATTTTTGGGTTTAAAAATAGATGACCACTTTTAATCTAGTTCTCTAGAAATTTTCCGATAGCTGGGCTTGGTGATATGTTTTATTCTACATTTCTACTTCAAGCTTGTTTTGGATTCTTTTTCCTAGTCAGTCAACACAGAAAATCCTTGGGGGAGTTGGATAATTAGTTATTTGTATTTGGAGATTTTTTTACCCATTTTGATGGAAGAAACATCTGCAGTAATGTATGTATACGCTCACATGTCGAAAGACTCATCATAATGACCCTTTCTAGAAGAAACTTGAAGAAAATACAGCATCTTTCAGAACTATATATCTGGAGAGGTGAATTTACAGAATTAGAGAATAAATAATATCTTATCTATAATCAGAGAAATGCAAGAATACCGTGCGTCTTAGATGAATGAATGATCATGGAACTTTTAAGGTTAACCTCAACGATCTACTTCTAATACCTGGATTGAATTTTCTGTTAGCATCTCCTAAATTATGTGTTGTATTTTGAATTTTCTATTGATCATAATTCTGTCCTAATCAAAAGGTGTAAAAGCTTGTTCCATTGCCTTGTTTTTGTTAACACATTTTTCTTCTTACGCAGGGCTTCTTTTGCGGGAAATTAAAGACTTCTGGCCTGTAGCTTTGTTGATGGCCACTTTGTTATATCCTGCTAATGTAGATTATACCGAAGATCTGTTAAACAGACACTTCGAACTGGAAAAGCGAAAAGAACTGTTTGACGTCGTTTACAACGAGATTGTTAAATTAGGTAAACCCAAAAACCGTGCAGCGAAGCATATTATGAAAACGTCGTGTTTCCTTGTTTCAATCTTTGGCATCTAATCCCTCTCCTCCATTTCCCTGTTGCTTTCAGGTCTGGAAAATGTGTGGGAGGTGAAACCTCTAGTGAATGGGAAGGAGATTATGAGCATTTTGCAGCTAAAAACAGGAGGACCACTTGTTAGAGAATGGGTGAGTTGATTTTGGCTAAGGATTACAATGTCGATATTTCAATAATATGAAAAATGAAAGGGTTCGAGTCTGATATTAAGGGGTCAATCAATATTTCTAATATACTCGAAATATTATAACTGTCGAGAACATATTATTGACATGAAACCGAAGCCAACTTTCTGGTACTGATCTTTAACGTAATCTGCAGCAACAAAAGATACTGGCATGGCAGCTTGCACGTCCCTCGGGGACGTCTGAAGACTGCCTCGATTGGATTCAGCAAACCTATTCGAAGCGCATCAAGTTGGATGAGGTTTGAGGTTGGCTCTAATTCTTCCACACACTCAACATTTTTTTTTTTTGAGGTTCTGTTTCCTTTCTGGTAGAACTGAGAAGGAAGAAGTAGGTGCTTTGTTAACAATGATAGGAATGACAACAATGCTGAGTTTTGAAGGATGAATGTGAATGAGTTGGGAGTTGGGAGTTGGGGCTAGGGTATATAGGTATTAACTAGAACCTAGAGGTGAAAATAGATTTTTAGGTAGATTTTATTGCTCATTTTGCATTTGTTTTAATTTATTTAGATAATATAAAGTATATTTAAGTTTCTTTGTTTAATGATATTTATATTTTATTCTTAACCTTTAGTTCTGGAGTCTATTTTGTAATTTTTATTTTGTTTTGTGTTTAGCTCGTCAGTCAGTCCTAATTTCATCATAGGGACTGATTGAAGCGCTGAAGCGTTGAGTGAGTTATTATAGTCGGTAGTTATAATAGTCGGTGAATAATAAACACTATCGAAGTCGTATAGTTGTTTATCGGTTGTGAGTTTTAATAGTCGGTGAGCCAAACGTGAATTTAGTTATACTGGTTTATAATAACTCAGTTGTTTTTAATGGTTGAAGGGGTTTGTTTATTTATTTTAAAATGTATCAAATTAAATTATTGAATTTTAGGAATATGATAAAAAATAAATTAAAATGACTTCATGGAATTTATATTATAATGATAAAAGTGGGAACATAATCATGGCTAGTTTCTAGACAATGACTTTGTTTACATTATTTTTGCTTGATTTTTGGTCAAAATCGATTTTGAACTACCCTATTAATTTAAGGAAAATATATTTCTTTCGTCAAATTATTTTTTTGGAAATTAAACTGACCACTCGATTTGTTTTCCTTGTGCCCCTAGAAGTAGAACTACAAATTTTACTTGTGACATTATTTAATAGTTTCATTTTTGGCTTGCATTTTCCAATTCTAATACGAAATAGTGTGTTTCAATAATTTTTTTTTTTTTTTTAATAAAAGTAATATAATGGGGTCAAGCAGTTGTCCCGTAAAATTAGTTGAGGTGTGTAGTTCATACGACCACTTGTATATATATATATAAAAAAATAGATATATATTTAGAAAATGTTCATACGACCACTCATATATATATAAAGAAAATAGATATGTATTTGAAAAATTGTAACTGATGTCAATTTAGAATAAAATAATTAAAAATATAACACTTTTAAAAAAAAAATGCGTATAACAATTTCTATAACAATTTCTCACTGATAGTATGGTCGATAGAAGTTTCTGATAGTAATCTTTTTTATAGTCTTTTTTATAGAAGTCTATCAGTAATAGTCATAAAGTCTATCCGTGATAGCCACTGATTTTTTTGCCATATTTACAAAAGGTTTTAAACTTTGCTAAATTTGTAATTATTTTGAGTCTGTTGTTTGTGCAACCAACCTATATATTAACAAACAACCCTATATATTTTTCGAATCACAAAGTAGTTAATATAAATACAATAAGATAACCATTTGATAACTTTGAATTGTATGGTTTAATTTTTTTTTTAATTTGATAGCATTTTTTTAAGAGAAGCCACTCAATTATTCTTATAGGATATATTGGACTGTTTCTATGCATGTAATTTCAAACTTTCAAGCAATTTGACTTTGTAATCTTATGCTTTTATGATATTATTTAGTTAATTAAATATAACCAATTTAAGTCCCTTTGGTGATCTACATTATTCAACTAAATACTATTATTTTTCTAATGGTATTTTTAAATTTAAATATTACAAATATGTCCAATGTATTCTACATACACTCTTTACAAAATAGCTAAATGGCATTAGTGTCAAACAAAATATATAGTATCTTTGGATAGTGAGAGACTCAATATGTTTTTTTTTTTTTTAATTATTTATTAAAAATGAAATTGTGTAAAATCAATTTAAAATACATAGCTATGATTTATGAATATGATTGAGAAAACTTTTTCTGACTAATCAACGGCTTCAATTTGATGAGTAAAACTTTGATTATCTCACATTTGATTATTTTAAATTTGAATTTATTATGTTATTTTGTAATATTATCTTAGGCTTAAACACATATTTATGTCAACAAGAATATAGTTCAACTGACATTATGTATTGACTAGTTCGCTGAGAAGTCCTAGGTTCAATTCCCGCGTCTACATATTGTTAAAAAAAAAAAAAAAAAAACACATATTTAACAACCTTTTATATTTTGATAACGATTTTGGTTCAAAATTATAAATAAAATTATGGTGGACCAAGATGTCACACGTGCAAAAGTATAGAGATTCAACATAATTCAACATACCAAATGATGTATAATTTTTTTTTAGATAATTCTCAATTTTATCTCCTTAAAAGAAATTGTTAACATAAAGGTCATTAAATTATTCTATATTTTTAAACTCATGCACATAAAAAAAAAAAAAAGTTTTTTTTTTTTGTTTTGTTAAAATACTATTTTGGTTATTTTTTTCATTTTATTTTAGTCTCTGTACTTTCAATAAAACTTATCGTTAACTTTTACATATAAAAAAAAAAAGTTAAGTCTTACTGAAAGTACAATGATGTGAATGAAACTCTGTATAAAGACCAAATGATATTTTAACTTTGATTTTTTTTAATAAACATTTTAGATTTTTCTAATAAATGAATTTTCTGTATCAAAATAGTATTTGGGTGACTTTTTTATAGCAAATGAAATGAAGATTTTTTTTTTTTGTAACAACATTTTGGATGGAGTGGATCCAACCCGATCACTAGGTTATACATTATGCCAAATTAACCGGAGGGATCACGACCCTATGTATTTTTATTATTCTTAATATAATAAAACTTTCTTTCAATCTATTTTTGTTTTTAATAAGAAAAAAAACAAAAAGTAGATCACGTAGGGAGAGTGAAAAAGATTGAAGAGACAAATAGGTCCAAATTTGAACCCCGCAAATTAGGGCAAAGAAAATATCTGAATTTCCAAATTGTAAATAAAAATGATCAAAATCTGTTAGAAAATTTTGACTGGTTTTGTTTTCAAAGGTGAGAAAAGTTTGACTAGTCGAAGAAGAAGAAGAAGAAGATTCATTCATGAGTGGACGAAGAAAGAACAACTACCCAATGAATACGATGGTTAAATTTCTTCCATTTCCATTTTCTAATCTTCTTCTTCCACATGTTTGCGACTTTTCTTCACCAATTTATAAACCAATAATATCTTCACAAGATTTTGATCCGACAACCCAACTCTTCCCAGAGTTTTTTCTATCGATTTTCTCGGTTTTCGTTGTGGGTTTTGATCGGATTTCTCTAATTTGAAACTTTGGGTCTGTTTTTCCTTCTGTTCTCGAGCGAGATCGAACAGAAATCGAAGAGAAATGAGCTCGTTTCGTTACTTTCTTGCTTTGATTCTTGGGTTTTCAGTGTTTTTATCGGAGGCTGCTATAATATCTCCAGGTTTGTCTTTGAGAGCTTCGAATCCTGACCAGGCGTGGAATTCATCTAATGGAGCTTTCTCTTTTAGTTTCCTTCCATCGGCTTCCTCCGGTTCTTCTTTCATCGCCGGCATCGTCTTCGTTGGTGGCGTTCCTACTATCTGGTCCGCCGGCGGTGGTGCTACTGTGGATGCTTCTGGTGCTCTTCACTTTCTATCCGACGGTAACCTTCGTCTCGTCAATGGCTCTGGTGCCGTCCTTTGGGAATCTAACACCGCCGGCCGTGGCGTCTCCTCTGCTGTACTCGAGGACTCCGGCAACCTCGTTCTTCTTAATGGTAGCTCCCAGCCCGTCTGGTCTTCGTTCGACCACCCGACGGACACGATTGTTCCGTCGCAGAATTTCACAGTGGGCATGGTCCTGCGATCTGGTCAGTATTCTTTTAACCTACTTGATGTTGGGAATATAACTCTGAATTGGAATGGAGATGAACTGAATGGTGATGTAGTTTATTGGAATCATGGATTAAATACGTCGATCGATGGGAGTTTGAATTCTCCCAGTTTAAGATTAGATCCTATTGGGATGTTGGCTGTTTTTGATACCAAAATACCAGCCGGATCATTTGTAGCTTATAGCAATGATTATGCAGATAATGGTGGAGTAGATACTTTTAGGTTTCTGAGGTTGAAAACTGATGGAAATTTAGGAATTCATAGCGTTGTTAGAGGCAGTGGGTTTGAAACAGTGGGATGGGAAGCTGTTCCTGATAAATGTCAGATATTTGGGTTCTGTGGGGAACTTAGTATTTGTAGTTACAATGATACGAGTCCGATCTGTAGTTGCCCATCTGCAAACTTTGAGCCAGTTGATCCAAACAATTTGAAGAAAGGGTGTAAGAGGAAGTTGGATATCGGAACGTGTAACAGCGGCACTTCCATGTTGGAGTTGCCAAATACAAAGTTGTTAACATATCCAAGGGGTTTAGAGGTTTACTCGATGCAGATATCGGGGTGTCAATCGAATTGTCGACAAAGTCTTGCTTGTAATGCCTCCACTGCAACATCAGATGGGAGTGGACTTTGTTATTACATACCGTCAGGTTTAATTAGGGGATATCAAAGTGCTGCATTGCCAAGCACTGCATTTCTCAAAGTCTGTGGTCAAGTGCTTCCAAACCAACTGAAATCTCTTGATGTTTCGGGGCAGAGTGGTAGGAATGTGAAGGCTTGGGTTTTGGCGGTTGTGGTTTTGGTCACCCTTTTTGCCATGATCGCTTTTGAGGCTGGTTTATGGTGGTGGTGTTGCAGAAACAGCTCCAAATTTGGAGGGATGTCCAGCCAATACACTCTTCTTGAGTATGCTTCTGGTGCTCCAGTCCAGTTCTCATATAAAGAACTCCATCGCGTGACCAACGGTTTCAAGGAAAAGCTTGGAGCTGGTGGATTTGGAGCTGTTTATAAAGGTGTTCTTACTAATAGGACAGTTGTTGCAGTGAAGCAACTCGAGGGAATTGAGCAGGGAGAAAAGCAATTTAGGATGGAGGTAGCTACTATAAGTAGTACACACCATTTGAATCTGGTGAGATTGGTTGGTTTCTGCTCGGAAGGACGCCATAGGCTATTAGTATATGAGCTCATGAAAAATGGCTCTCTGGATAGTCTGCTTTTCAAGGGAGAAGAAGGGCAATCTGGGAAGTTCCTCAGCTGGGACGATCGATTCAAAATTGCTGTTGGAACTGCCAAGGGGATCACATACCTTCATGAGGAGTGCCGAGATTGCATCATTCATTGTGATATAAAGCCAGAGAACATACTCTTAGATGAGAATTTGAATGCTAAAGTCTCAGATTTTGGCCTTGCAAAGCTCATAAATATCAAAGACCACAGATACCGAACCTTGACTAGCATAAGAGGGACAAGGGGATATTTGGCACCTGAATGGCTAGCAAATCTGCCACTGACTTCAAAATCTGATGTTTTCAGCTATGGTATGGTTCTTTTAGAGATCGTGAGTGGACGAAGGAATTTCGACATTTCTGCAGAAACAAATGACAAGAGGTTCTCTTTGTGGGCATATGAAGAGTTTGAAAAGGGCAATCTCATGGAAATTGTTGACAAAAGGCTGATGGAGCAAGAGATTGATATGGAGCAAGTGAGCAGGGTGCTTCAGGTGAGCTTTTGGTGCATCCAGGAGCAACCATCTCAGAGGCCAACCATGGGAAAAGTCGTGCAGATGATCGAAGGAGTCATCGACATCGAGAGGCCTCCTGCACCAAAAGTAACATCCATGGTGTCTGCAAGTGGAACAAGCACTTATGTCAGCAGCAATTTGAGTAATTTCTCCGCCACAGCGACAACCGCTACACCGGTCTCGTTTTCATCGTCTCTTGCTGCAGCAGACTTGACTCCTGGTGGCAGCAATATCGAGAAAACTTCTTCATCCCTTCTTCAATCAAGGTACGACTGAGTTCTAGCTTTTTCAGTTCTTGTCACATTTGAAGCTTCTTACACTGATCTTGGTGCAAAAGTTGCTCAAATCTTTACTAGGAAGCTTTACAGTTTCAAGTGTTTTCAAGTTATTTTTCCACGTGACTATGAAAATATATTGTAAATAATTGTTCAGTTTTGTTTTGATGCCGAGGGTGCAAGCCCAACGAAGTTATAGCAATTCCAATAAAACTTTATAATTGTTAAATTATTAACCATCAAGGTTCGTCTAGTGGTCATAAATGACATTGGGATTTCAATGCCCTAAAGGGAATGAGTTCAATCCTTGGTGACCATCTTACCTAAAAATTAATTTCCTACGGGTTTCCTTTTCAATCCTTGGTCGCCCCAGACACCTCACGGATATAAGAAAAAAAAAGTTGCGATTTTCCACCGCTTCCACAATTTTTTTTCTCTCTATTTTCTTCATTTTACAACAAAAACCTTTCACAATAGATAATTTTCATAATTGTTAGACACTATTCAATGTATTCATCCCACAATTTGAGCATTTTGTTTCAAACATTAATTTTAACATAATAATTTTTTCCATGTATTTTTTTTTATATATATATACTTCATATATATTTATCAAAAAAAAAAAAAAAAAAAATATATACTTCATATATGAGTTATACTCATATATATTACATATATACTTATATTATATATACTTATAAATAATATGTATTTATTTTTTAGAAAATATATGTATTCTTTATGTATACCTACCATATATACTAAATATAATTTTCATCTCCATAATAATTTTTATTTTCTCTCGTGTCTCTTAAATTACAATCAAGGATTAAAATGTCGATGTCGATGGAAATATCGAGGTTCAGATTTTATGGAAATGTCAATGGACATTCCGAGAAGCTTTATGAAAATTGACGGAAATTGATGGAAATTGTTTGAATTAGTACATGAAATTTTAGTTGTGGCTTAATTGGACTATAATTGATCATTTTTAATCATCATATCTAAAAATTAAGACAATATATAGATGTAAATGTCGATGAAAATGTCGATGCAAGCAGGAGTTTTGAAAAAAATATGAAAATTGATTAAAAGTGTTTAAATTATTTCATGAAACTTTAAATGTGACTCAATTATGCTATAATCAATTATGCGATGACGCTAATATCGACGACGATGACGTGCATAAGGGAGAGAGAGGAAGAGAGAGAAACAAAAATTAGGATTTTTATATATTTGGAGAAAAAAATTAGTATTTATATTTTATAAACGTGGTGTATATTTAATAACATGAGTATATGGTCTTGTTTGATTTCATGTTTATATTTCATAAAAAATATAAACAAAGTATATATGTTGGATTATAATATATAAACGAATAATATATGTTAGATTATAGTATATAAATGAAGTATATTTGTTGAAAAATGTGAAATATTTCAAGATTTAGAGGGTTTAGGAGTGGGACGAGAAAAATGTTGTGATACGAACTGGGGCGTCTCAATCGTGTCATACAAACTTAAACTACATTCATATTCACTCATGGCGAGTTATGGAAGCTCATTGAATTTAATGTTTTATTTTCTAGATTTTAAATTGTCTTTATGTTATTTCATAGGTTATATTTCTGAGTGGTTATTATGACATTAATGCATTTTAGAGTTTATTTTATTGAATTAATTAGGGGTGGCCAATATTAAACCGAAAACCGGTCCCATCGATCGAAACTGACCGAACCGATGCAAATCGGTCAGTTTTTGAGCGAATTCGGTCGGAGTCGGTTTTAAAATTAAAAAAAAATCGAAAATCGGTCGGTTGGTTGAACCAACAAAATCGAACCCCGACCGACCGTCCGACATTTCCTTATTTACTTTTTTTTTTCTTTATATATATATATATAGTACAAATTAGGAAAAACGAAACTCTTCCATCAAGTACGTTCGCCATCGCTCCCATCCCTCTATTCCAGTGCCTCCTTCTCTTCTTCTACACGTCAGACGCCTTCACCTGTTACATCGCCTCTTCTATTCCCTTCCATTCCCTTCCATCGTTTCTCCGACTCTTCCATCAAGTACTGTCATAATCGTCTCTTCCATTCATCGCCACCGCACCGTCGCCGCTGCGTTCCTCGTCTTTGCCGCAAACCGCCTCTCCTCTTCGTCTGAACTTCGAAGTTCGTAACCCTCAATGTTTGCCACAAAGCTCGTCTTCATTGTCTGTTTTTTATGATAAATTATTAATTTAGAGAGAAAAACAAAACTGAGCGATCGGTCGGCCGACAGATTTCTTAAACAAAAAACGTCGATTTCCTCATCACAGGTTGGTTTTCGGGGCTGGTTTTTCCCCAAAATCGACCCCGACCGACCGATGACCACCCCTAGAATTAATGGATGAAAATTACTATTGTTAGTGGATGAAAGTTACAAGAGTTAGGGGCGTTTGGCTCAAAGAGTTAGGGAGAGTTGAAGTTGTTTAGTCTGAGGAGTTATGAAGTATGTATGTTTGTAGCAGTGAGTTGTTTAGTCTGTTCTGAAGTCTGTGGTGTGTTTGGGGCAGGGAGTTGTTGAGTTCTGAAGTCTGAGTTTATTTTAGTTATTTTCTTCTGCACAATTTTTTTCTAGGAACTTTCAAAATTTTCTTATTAAAGACTTCTTTCAATTCCAATAAATTCTAAAAATGAAATATTTTTTTTTTTATTTTATCTATCCTTGACAAATTTCTTTGAAGACAACAAAAATAATTTTGAGCACGATACTTCACATTATTTTTTCACATTGATTATAAATATATATATATATATGTATATATATATTTCAGACTCATTTTTAATTTTATGAATTATAAGATTGTCTACCGATAAGTATAGTCTACACATGTGTCAAACACATCTTTCTCCGCCTCCACCATCTTAAACTTGTCATTCCATCTAAATTCACACCACCTGGAAATCAACATCTCAATGATGGTTTATTTTAGCTATTTTTTTTTACAATTTTTTCTATAATTTTCTATATTTTCATTGTTAAAGACTTCTCTCAATAAATTTGAAGAATGCGATTTTTGCTTTTTATTTTATGTATCCTTCACAATTTTTTTTTGAAGGTAACAAAAATAATTTTGACCACAATACTTCACATTCTTTTTTCAATATCACTCACATTAATTATTCATTTTATTTGGATAGTTTTGAAATAAAAGACGTACAATATTGTGTTAAACATTACATGTGAATTTGAAAGATTTTAATCCATTAATTTAAACGATTTTAATCCATTAATTTAAACGGGTCCAAATAAGCTGATGTTTTTATTTAGTAAGAATACTACATTTTGAATTTGGTTTAAGTACCAATTTTGATTGAACAACCTAATTTATATTTAAAATAAGAAAAATATGTTGAATTGCATTTTTAGTCCTTTTACACATTTTGTTTAAATTACATTTTTTTTTTTAAATAATTAAATATATTATGGGAGGGAGAGAGAGGGAGAGAGAGAGGAAGAGAGACAAATGTGTTGCCTCGGAAAATGGGACATACTTGAATAGTAATTACGGTAGAAGTCTGGGGAGTTGATATTTTTTATCCGAGTTCAACAAGTCTGTGGGCTAAACGGGGAGTTAACTTCTCCTCCCAACTCCTTGTCAAACAATTCCTTGGGCCAAACACGCCCTTAGTGGCTAGAAGTTCTAAGGGCTATATAAAGTTCTCTTGGAGTCTTTGTAGAAACAACAATTATCATCAAATTGAATGAAAGTGGATTTATCCTTCAAGCTTTGGTTGAGAGCTAATTTTTCAAACTTTTGCAATTTCTTGTGTTTAGATATTGTATGCTAGAATCATTCAAGTGGTGTTGATCATACCTCTTATGGAGTGATTCGAATCACGAGTTTAAAAACAAGTTTTCTTACTCTTGATCTTGATCGTCAAGGTAATCCGTTCTACACTTTTCTTTGGGTTGATTTCAATTGCGTTTTTTTGGGGTTTCGAGTTTGAGATCTAAAGGTTTTGTTCTTCAACAAGGTTGTTAGATCCACTCGTGGGAGTTTCTTAACATGTTGACTCTAGACAAAATGAAAATAAGGAAAACAATTAGTATACATTCAAATGTGGAATATAAATTTTGACATAATATTTCAGTTTCGATTGAAATTTTCGAAAAATGGTGATAAAGATAAATATGAAATAGTCAATTATAAACAATATAAAAAAAATAAATATACAATGACAATCTAAACTTGGAATATAAAATCCATCAAAATTTGTATTTTTTTTTTTTTTTTTTTTTGAAAATTTGAGAGTATTTGAGAGATTTAAAAAAACAAAAATCAAGTAATGCTAAATCCGTAATATTTCAAATCGGGTGACATTTAATAAATATAGAGTAAGAATAATGCATTTGACCATAATTAACATAATTTCGCTCCTGCAAAATAATTCAGTCTAAACGAGCGTAACGATAATTGACATGTACATTCCAAGTTCAAATCTCTGTATCGACATTTAATGTAAGGGGTAACAACAAGAATGTCTAAAGAGAGAAGGGGAGTACAATATGGAAAATGTCTAAATCACTCTGATTTTGAAAAAAAAATGTTTGAAAACTAAATTTAGTAAGTAAACCTACAAAAATACTCTCCTACTATACTCTACAATTTAACGATTAAATGATATAATGCTTAAAAATAGGAAATTGTTAGGATGAGAGAGAGAAACGTAATGGATGCGGGATGCCAAAATAACAAAAACGTTAAAGTAAAGAAATTGACAACTACAGTTAAAGTGAAAAATTACATTTGACGGGTATTGTATTCCTGCGAACATACTTGTGTACCCTCACGTCTAGCTCCACCGATGTTGTATATAGGCCTGTGTACCGTTCATTAATACTCATCCCAACTTTTGGGTACTCTCCAAATGCCGAATCTAGCTCAAAATTCAATGTTGGACAGTAAACAAATACGCCAAAATCTCACAAATTTAGCGTTGGACGGAGTCAGTGATGACTTTTAAAGTTGAATAAAACGCTTGCAAATTAACAAAAATTGAAATCGAAAGGATTGGGGGTTAAAATCGATGCTCAACCAACCAAGACGAGAAATCGTCAGAAGAGGAGAAGACTTTTCCACTACCACGTCGTGCCCTCGTCGAATATTCAACCGAAAAGAAGTTGCCGCTGGTAGGGGTGTAATCGGTTTGAGTGCTGAACCGAAACCGAACCGATAAGAATAGTGAAGGAAATGTGAAACCGAAACCGAACCGCCGGAGGTTGTGAACCGAACCGAACCGACCGATTAACCGACGGTTTAATCGGTTCGGTCTGGCGGTTCACCGATTAGTTAATTCAAAGAGCAATGGGCCGAGTTGGGTTAAGTTTAGTGGGTTGGATGATGGGCCGGTAATGGGTTATGGGCCCATTCTACTTTGTAGGAGTAAATAGTTCAAAAAATATGTATATTGTCAAGCTTGAACCCAAGACATCTTGGTTGTAAGGTGTCTCTAAAGCCACTGGACCGCTTACAATTATTGGTAATCCTTCGGTTTATCATATATATATAGTAATCGGTTGGTTCGGTTATCATCAGTTTTAAAGCATCAAAACCGAAAATCGAACCGAAATTAATGTCGGTTTCGGTCGGTTTTTCGGTTCGGTTCGGTTTTTTCGGGTTTCCCTTACACCCCTAGCCGCTGGACACGGGTGCGTTGTCGGATATGAGATCGGAGAGTAAGGGAGACATGAGGTGGTGACGATTGGAGAATGAATCATGAGTTGAGGGAGGGAGCGTCTGAATGAAGAAAAAATGTGAGGAAAAGAGAGAAAAAAAAATAAGGTTTGTTTTGAATATTTAATTTTTAAAACCATTTTTTTTTAAAAAAAAAATTCCCCCTTAATTTATTTTCTAAATGTTGAAATTTGAGAACAAATTGGATACCTTCCTTACGAACTAAATTTTACCTTATTTAATTAATTAAATGGTGTGATGAGGTTAGAGATTCAAATTTAAGAATTTTATTTTAAATTCAGATTTAAAGATTTTAGATTTAAAGATTTTATTTTAGATTTTAGATTCAAATTTAAGGATTTTATTTTAGATTTGAAATTTTAGAATTTTATTGTGATTAGGGGAGGGTTAAAGATTTAGATTAAAAATTTTTTTTTTATTAATTTTTTTTTATTGTAAATCTAAAACCAAATCAGAATTTAATGGAGTATACACAACAAACTATTTAAAACTAGACATTCTTCCTAATTTATTATTAGACAATACGTTAATTTAGGAGTTGTTGGAGGTTAACGATGAAATGTTGATCGGACTAAATAGTAGGGCGGATAGATGAATGATTTGTTTGCTATATTTATGTTTTGCACATCCGGAATACACTAGCGTCATAGTCAATGTCATGGAGTATGTCTATGTATATACCAATAAAGGCCACGTGTGGATGTACCATTACAAATGTATATCGGTACACAAGCCACACATAGAAAAATGGAAATAACAGCTGCAATTAATAGTAACCAAACAGCTCACCTAAAAATATTTTAGTCTCCGATTATTTTATTTTAAAATTCTGAGTCGTAAATTAAGAAAGATGTAATGGTTATAATGGGTAACAAAAATTAACAACACTAACTTATTTAAAACTAGACATTAAAAAAAAAAAAAAAAAATGCAAACCCAGCTCACTGTAAAATAAAACAAAAATAAATAAAAGAAATAGACAGGCTAATTCATTCTTCTCACTCTCACGTGCTCCACCCTCTTCTTCTTCACGCCTAACGCCGTCTTCTCCTCCGTTTCAGCAGCTCAGTGTTGCCGCCACCGCCACCGCCGCCTCCCTCCTAGCGGGTCTGTACTGATTTTCTACAACAAGGTATTCTCCCAATCTCCATCTTCTTCTCACTTGAAAAACACAAATTAGGACTTGTCTAATGAAAGAATGGAGGAGCTGTTTTGTTTTTTGTATATTTTTTTAACAATAGCCGAATAGCAACAAGAACAAAAGAAAAAAAAAAAAGCCTTGCTGCAAATTGGGACTTTTTGAACTGCCGTGTACTACCATCTGCCTATTGATTTGTTGCATATGTTTGTCAATTGAGGCTTTGATCATCTCTATATCTCTTTGGGTTCTGTTGAGAATTTTGTATTGTTTTGCAATCATAATTTTATCTAGAAGTATTATCCAATTCTCTTTTAATCCCTAGCTTGTAGGAGTTATTTTGATTGACCGAACAACTTTAACCATATTTATATTTGTAGATTTGTAGATTATAGTTGGGGAGAAGACAATGAGTCTTTGTTTTTTTGAAAATTGAAATTCTCTCCCTCATATTAACCAATACAATAACCACTGTTACTTTGAAGTTAGTGGAAATAAGAGCATTCTATATACTTATATACTTCATGTGTGTTCAAACTATGATGTGTGTTCAAACTATGGTGGCCACCTACGTAAGATTTAATATCTTACTAGTTTTTAAAACAACCAAATGTAGTAGGTTCAGACGGTTGTCTTGTGTGATTAGTCGAGGTGTGCCCAAGCTGATCCAGACACGGAAAAAAAACTACATGTACTTAATTTACTAAGTTATAGAAAATGTCAGAGTAAAATAGAGATATTTTAAAAAAGTGGAGGGCTTAAAGGAACCTAAAGATTCTACAATACTATAGATATGGAATTGCAACAGTTTTCTAAATCAGAAAACATTTTGGCCCATTTTTTAGAATTTCAATTCAAGGTCACTGCAGCAGCATCAAATCTCTTTGTGCACTCTGTTTCTTGTGAAGCAGTTGAAATCACAAGTCAGCTTGCTCTTCACTTTCCAATTTGCAGACATTCTTTCTCATGGAGAAGAAGACACAGAGCACTAGAAGAAGTCAGTCCAAAAGCTCGGCTCGCGCAAAGGTATTTGGGACCAACGCACTTCAGCTAAGTGAGGATGATGCCTCACGATTAGTCGGTGGAATAGTTGAAAAAGGTATCTCAGACACACAACAAAACAAGCCGTTTGTCTCAATCGCTCCTCCCAAACCCTCTGTTCTGCCATTTCCCGTTGCTCGGCATCGGTCTCATGGCCCGGTAAGATTCCAGTTTGGTAGTGTCATTTATTTGGTGCAGGGCATTTCTATGCTTAACTATGGAACCTAGCACTCAGAGAGAGTATTTTTTTTTTTTTCCCAATAATTTTGACTTAACGTTGAGCTAGCTGGGCGGAGAGTTCATAGAAGTAGGAGGGATTTTTGAATGTCAATATTGTGTAATATAAATTTGAGGAAATGAGAGTGGGATGGTAGACATGAAACATAACAGAATATTTGAATCTTTTCTATGCAAATAAACTAATTTGGAGAATAGTAGTCACTGCTTGGAGCTTTGTTTTCCTCATAATAATGGTTCAATAATATGATTATATTCTTAGGTTTCATTTGATACCCCTATTAGATGGAGTTTTTTTTTGGAAATATTGAGACTCATTTGGATTCCCTATATTATTAATATTCTAATCTGACTTTACAGCATTGGGAATCAGTAACTAGCAAAAAGGGTGGTGTTAACTATAAACATGACTGGCGGGAGGATGGTGAAGAAGATGAAAGTTTGATTGAGATAGCAAATTTTGCTAATCCAGTACAAAGGAAAAAGAAAAATAACTTAGACTTGGGCAGGTGGAGAGAGGTTGTTCGTGGCCACAACCATGATTCAACAAACAAAGAGGAAAAGAAGGTTCCAAGCTTGGCAAAAACTGAAAACCTAATATGTGCTGGGGAAGCAGATAACGCTAGGGATAATATGTCATGCAAGTCCTTATCAGGTGCTGTGCTTGCACCTACTCAAGATGTTCATGGTCAAGGGGTACATATTTCAGAGAGTGGTGAAGTTAATGAGGGAGTGCCACTTGATGATACTTCATTGCGGGAAATGGCTATGAGGCTCCATTATTTTAATTCAGAAAGTTTTGAGTCCAATATTAAGGGAGAAGATGCATTCTCGACACTGGAGAGCCAGATTGATGCAGAGAACTGTGCACGAATACACAGAATGTCACCTGAAGAGATTGCTGAAGCACAGGCTGAGATAATGGAGAAGATGAGCCCAACACTAGTGAATGCCCTGAAAAGGAGGGGTGATGGAAAATTGAAAAAGGGATCATCAAAGCCAGACGCGAGCAACAATCACGAGTTGGATGATCTACAAAAAGAGGGTACATTTGATAGAAATGGTTCTCCCTGCATAGAGAATGGTGTAACTTCTGTAAAGACAACCTTAAAGGATACAAAGAGTGGGCTTCAGAACGTTTCAGTGCAGAAATTTGACTCAGGTAGTAGTGCTTGGAACACTTGGAATGAAAGAGTTGAAGCTGTAAGATCGTTAAGGTTTTCCCTGGAAGGGAATATAGTTGAAAGCTGTTCTTTTCAGCAATCAGAGGACGGTGAGACTCAGTTTTTTATGCTCTTTCTTTTCTGGAGGGGGAGGGGGAGGGGTGATAGTGCATTTGATTAATAGAAGAGCCAAAAAGTGTTCTGATAATTTTCTTTCTATTTAGGTCACAGGGGAGTCTTGTTTTCTTTTCATTTCTAAAGCTTTCTATTATCACTAAAACGTATAAAATGTTTTATGTTTACAAGGTATGTTTCTTCTCTATTATTGATCAACTCCTCTTATAAAAAAAAAAATATGTCATGGTTCAGGTGATTTTGCAGTTCATGGTTATAACACTGAAAATGTTGCTTCACGAGATTTTCTTCGAACTGAGGGGGATCCAAGTGCTGTAGGTTACACAATTAAAGAAGCTGTGGCACTGACGAGGAGTGTGGTCAGTTTAGTTGCTTCATTGTATTCCACGCTAAATTTTCTTGTTGCTTAATAATGTGTTGTTAGAGAACAAAGTTACCCCATTTTCTTATGTCAAATCTTCTACATATTTGTTATTTCAAACTCTTTGAAGTCCCTATCCTTTTTACTCTAGCTTCTCGTTGGTGTCAGATACCAGGTCAGCGTGTACTAGGGTTACATGTTATTTCAAATGTGCTTAACAAGGCATTGCTTATTACACACCAAAAACAAGTTGGGTCCACAATGGTTCAAGATAGTAGCTATGTTGATTACAATGCAATTTGGGCTTATACTCTTGGCCCTGAACCAGAGCTTGCTTTGTCACTAAGGTGAGCCACCCTTAATACTTGTATTATTGGCATTCACTATAACAGGCTACACCTGACTGTGTTTATGCAATCATCTTTCAAATTTGTGAAAATTGATCCATGGCTTGTCATTGAAATTTTATGTTACTCTAAGATGTGGTTAATTCATCTAATCCTCATTGCTTTACATTTTTTTTCTTAACCATCTCTAGACAGTTTTATGAATTATGATTTTCAGTGTCCCAAGTCACTCAATTTTTTTGTTGTTGATGTGTATAGGATGTGCCTGGATGATAATCATAACACTGTCGTTTTAGCTTGTGCTGAAGTTATTCAGTGTTTACTGAGCTGTAATTTGAACGAGACCTTCTTTGATACCCTAGAGGTAGGATCATTATAACATTGACCTTTTCCAAATGTTCCCTCTTAACTTTAATTCTTAGCCCGAGTCTATTTTCTTCAGAAAACATCAACTTATGAGAAGGATCTCTACACTGCTCCTGTATTCCGAAGTAAACCAGAGATCAACGTTGGTTTCCTCCAAGGTGGATTTTGGAAGTATAATGCTAAACCTTCTAATATTCTTCCTTTTCGTGAAGATGTTTGGAATGGTGAAGATGAAGAGAAATATACAATCCAGGATGATATTGTAGTTGCACAACAAGATATTGCAGCAGGTCTGGTTCGAATGGGAATTCTTCCTAGGCTTTGCTATCTTCTAGAGGTATGCATTTTTATTATCTGGACTTTGAACTTTTAATTTGACTATTGAGGATGACTATGCCGTTTTTTTTTTCAGGTTATGTGAAAATACCCCAATGGATCTCAATAGTATTAAATTTGCATGTCTAATTGATTAAGAAAGTAAATATACCGTTTATAAGAATTAAGAAAGTAAAAATGACCTCAATGAATAGTGAACTATTAATTAACCATCAAGGGTTGACCTAGTGGTCATGAAGTGCCTTAGGACTTTAAAGCCCTCCTAGAGGGAATGGGTTCAATCCTTGGTGGCCGCCTACTTAGGAATTAATTTCCTACGGGTTTCCTTGGCAGCCAAATGTTGTAGGGTCAGACGGCCTGTCCCGTGAGATTAGTCGAGGTGCGCGTAAGCTGGCCCGGACACTCACAGATATATATATAAAAAAAAAAACAGTGAACTATTAATTAGATTTCTCCCTGAAGTCTTTATATTGAGTAAAGCACAATTATCTATGCCCAATGTTTTAAAAAGCATGCCTAGGCGCAAGGCGCAAGTTTGGCGCCTCGCCTTGAAAAGGCGAGGCACACGTAAGAAGGCGCGCGCCTTCCCATTAAACCCACCATTTATGCCCTAAGGCGCAAGAGTTTTTTCAACTATTAAAAAAAAAATTAACTAACCCAAATCTGAATTTTCCTTTAGGGGTGTTGCCCCCCCCCACCAGGGCGTTTCACCCCTGGACCCCGGTCAGCGAGACCTCTGTATCGAACTAGTCGTCGCAGGTCATAACAAATTCAAGGCATTCCAACTAATCCTAAACTTTTTTTTTCTTCATATTTTCACTTCAATCATGCTTTCTCTTCCTTATATTGAGTAAAGCACAATTGCCTCGCAAAATAAAGCATGCACTTTATTGTGCGCCTTGCGCCTAGGCTCCAAAGGGTCTTTGCGCCTAAGTGCGCCTTGCGCCTTTTAAAACACTGTCTATGGCAACGCAACGCTTCACACTTGCAATTAATGAAAGATTCTACCTTGGGGCTTCCAAGTAAACGCACAACTATCTGATTTTGTGATTCTATCATATATATATATATATATATATATATATTTGTGCCTCTTTTTCTCTAATCCCAGGCTGATTTAGTATCTACAATCGTTATGATTTTGCTTATGTTATTTCCCATTTTTACTTCACCTGTTTGGTTTTGCTGCAAATGATTACTAAGATGTGATGAATTTTATGGTTTCAGGCAGGCCCTTCAATAGCTTTAGAAGAATGCATACTTTCGATACTTGTTGCAATAGCAAGGCATTCCCCAACATGTGCACAAGCAATCATGAATTGTGAAAGGCTTGTTGAGTTGATTATCCACAGATTTACAATGAGCGACAAAATTGATATCATTTCCTTTAAAATAAAATCTGTTGTCCTTTTGAAGGTACTTTCTAGTGCTGTGATGTATTCCAATATTTCTTTATTTTTCTGTTAATTGAATGTTTTGTCATTTCCACTCACGAAATGATTTTGGTTTCTTGCCTGTGTTTTACACAACAGGTTCTAGCTTGTTCAGACAGGAAGAACTGTATTGCGTTTGTAAAAAGCGGAGCTTTTCAAACCATGATATGGCATTTGGGTCACTATACTTCCTCCATCGACCATTGGGTCAAATCAGGGAAGGAAAAATGTAAACTTTCATCAGCTTTGATGGTTGAACAATTGAGGTTGTGGAAGGTTTGCATTCAGTATGGATATCGTGTATCTTACTTCTCTGACGTTTTCCCTGCCTTGTGCTTATGGTTGAACCCACCGAGTTTTGATAAACTTATAGAGAATAATGTTCTTTGTGAATTTGCAACCATTTCTATGGAGGTATTTCATGTTTTGGAGGCTTTGGCTAGAAGACTTCCTAACTTTTTTTCACAGAAACATATAGATAGTCAAGAACCAAGACTTGCTGGTAATGAATCTGAAGTTTGGTCCTGGAGTTGTGCTGTTCCAATGGTTGATTTAGCTGTGAAATGGTTGGAGTCAAAGAGTGATCCATTTGTATCTAAATTCTTTCAGTCACGAAAAGGGTTCAGGAGTGACTTTAAAAAATCTTCTGATATTGACTCATTGTTGTGGGTTTATTCAGCTGTCATGAAGATGCTGTCTCAAGTAATTGAAAGGATCATCCCGCAGGATATTACGTTCCTGGAAGGAAGTGGTCCGATTGTGCCTTGGATACCAGAGTTTATACCACAAGTTGGACTTGCGATAATTAAGAATGGCTTTTTGAGCTTTGCAGGTGAATATGATATGAAACCCGAAACCTATCCCTCTGGAGGTAACTCTTTTGTAGAGGATCTTTGTTTTTTGAGAGAACACGGCGAATTTGAATCGTCTCTGGCTTCTGTATGTTGCCTTCATGGGTTGATGCAGAGCATTGTGAATATTGATCGTCTTATCCACTTAGCCAGGACTGAGAGCCCTGACTATCCCTCCAAAGATTATGATTCGTCAAGGGAAGGGGAAATTTTAAGGGTTGGGATGTTTAAGGCGTCCCTCATCAAACAGAGAAGCGTGCTTGGCCATTTTACTAAGGTAATTGCTTTGGAGTGTGACTCTCTGCATTTAATTGAGACCTTTGGCAGAGGTGGCCTTGCACCTGGGGTAGGAACTGGCTGGGGCGTGTCTGGTGGTGGTTATTGGTCTCCTGCTGTTTTATTAGCACAAAACGATGCAGCATTTCTCATGTCCCTCATCGAAGCATTTCAGACTATTCCAACTTTAAATATACTGACTGCTCAGGAATCCTTGACCGTGCAAAGCATTAATTCTGCCTTGGCTGTATGCTTGATTCTTGGGCCAAGAGATACAGGTTTGGTCGAGAAAACTGTCGAATTTTTGACCCAGGCTCCGATTTTGCATCATTTCAATCTGTATATTCAGAGTTTTCTCCAACTCAATGGAAAAGTGAAGCAATTTGGCTGGAAGTACAGTGAAGATGACTGTTTAATCCTTTGTAAAATATTAAGTTCTCACTATAAGGATAGGTGGTTATCTCCAAAGGGATCCAAATCCATGAAAAATAAGAGCAACTTTAGTGATAGAACGTTTAAGAACGGCAACGTTTCGTTGGATACAATATACGAGGAGGAATCAGATGAGATAAATAGGATGGTCGAAGACTCTTGTTTGATAGTACAGTGGGCTTACCAAAGACTTCCACTTCCCAGCCATTGGTTTTTCAGTCCTGTCTCAACTATCTGTGATAGTAAGCATCTTGGTCTTAAAAAATCTTCTGATGCGCAAAATATTACGCAGGACTTGAGTGACTTGCTTGAGGTTGCTAGGAGTGGACTCTTCTTTATTTTAGGTGTTGAAGCATTTTCCACCTTTCTACCTGATGATTTTCCTTCACCTGTCCTGAGTGTTCCATTAATTTGGAAATTGCATTCCTTATCTGTTGTGTTACTCATCGGTATGGGAGTTTTGGATGATGAGAAGAGTAGGGATGTTTATGAGGCATTGCAAGATCTCTATGGTCAACGTCTTAATGTAGCTAGGTCTAGTAGACTTTCGGTACACATCACGGAGAAGAATGAAAAACATTTACTGTCACAACCTGAAAATAAGAGTAATTTAGAGTTCTTGATGTTTCAATCCGAGATCCATGACAGTTACTCAACATTTATTGAAACTCTAGTGGAGCAGTTCTCTGCTGTATCCTTTGGTGATGTACTATATGGACGGCAAATTGTACTATATCTTCACCGATGCGTTGAAGCTCCAACACGTCTTGCTGCTTGGAATGCACTAAAGACTGCTCGTGTTTTTGAACTTCTTCCGCCTCTTGAAAAGTGCTTTGCTGATGCTGAAGGGTATTTACAACCGATTGAGGTGCATTCTATCTCTTAACTTCTTTACAGGTTTTGAATCAAATTTACAATCAAACACTTCTCAAATACAATCCTCTTTTGGGGGGTTTCCTTCTTGTCAGAAGAATTAGATGGGCTCGTCCTTCCTATGCTTTTATGCTATCGAAATGGATTCTAAAAAAGTTCCCAAAAGAGGAAGAGAGAGATGATGTGCATGCAAAGTTGACAAGGCAGGGGAAGAGAGAGAGAGAGAAACTCAATGCCTATGATTAGAAGTTAGCTTAAGAAAGTAGTGATTCTTTTATCCATCCTCTTGATGGAAAATTGGTCAGAGTAATTAATTAAAAATGAATGAATGATGTCAATATAGAAGAGTGTTGGCATTAAATTTTCATGAGATTGTTTTACAAGTTGTTCTCCCTTTTTAGTAAGAGCATTGACACGTTTTTCGGTGATCTCATTTATCGGTTATTCTAACCTGACAAGATGGTTTCTTCACAGGACAATGAAGCCATTTTGGAAGCTTATGTGAAGTCGTGGGTTTCAGGTGCTCTAGACAGATCTGCAAGTCGAGGTTCAATGGCCTATTTACTTGTTCTGCACCACCTCTCATCCTACATATTCCACTCTTACCCTGTCGACAACTTGTTGCTTCGGAACAAGCTCTCGAGGTCTCTTTTGCGAGACTACTCCCAAAAACACCAACGCAAGGTATGGAAGTTAGTCTAAATTGCTTTAAATGTCAAGTAAAAGCCGTAACACGTAATATGATGGCATTAGATAACAGTAGTAAGAATTGGCACATAGTGATATTATTATTGTGTTCTGGGTCATGACATTAGTTATTTAGAGTGTCCCATTGATTTTGTATCATGTTAATTGATGCATTCTGATAAATAATAATAAAATAAAAACCTGAATCACAGGAAATGATGTTGGATCTTACCTTATATACCGAGCCATCAACATATCGTATAACTGGACAAAAGGGTGTTGGTACATCAATCCAAATGAGCACCGTAGAGAAAAGGCTCGAGGTGTTGAATGAAGCGTGTGAAAGGAATTCCTCTCTTTTGACAGTAGTTGCAGAGCTCGGGTCCTCTGCAAAAGACAAACTGTCTGCTTTGTGAAGTTTGCAAAATATGTAATGTGTAGAGAAGTGAAGATCACTACAATAATAACTCCGGAAGTTTTACTACTTTGTGCCCTGCGGTAATGATTCCTCTGGCATTATGGCCTTTACCTTTGAAAATCTCTCAAGCATAAAAGGCTGATGGATCAAGAGATTTATATGGAACAAGTGAGCAGGGTTCTTCAGGTGAGCTTTTGGTGCATCCAGGAGCAATCATCTAAGAGGCCAATGATGGGAAAAGTGGTGCAGATGATCGAAGGAGTCGTTGACATCGAGAGGCCTCCTGCACCAAAATTTCTCCATCACCGCGGATTCAGCCGGTACACCGACCTCATTTTAGTTGTCACTTGCTGCAGTAGACTTGACTTCTGGTTGCAGGAATCTTGAGAAAACAACTTCACCCCTTCTGCAATCAAGGTACGGACTAAGCTCTAGCTCTTCAGTTCTTGGTGCAAAAGTTGCTCAATTCTTTACTAAAAAGCTTATAGTTCAAGTCCATGGTGGTACAAGTACAACAATCAAAATCAAGTATTTTTAAGTTATTTTTCCATGTAAATGTGAAAATACCTTGTAAATAATCTTTTAAGTTTTGTATTGGTGCTGAGGTTGCAAGACCAGCAAAGTTCTTTGGAAGGTCTAATTGTGGCAACTCCAATCAAACTGTTGTTTGATTGCTGAATTTACCATCCCTTTATTACAAGCTTTTGGATATTATTTTTGCCCCTTTGAGATGCTTCATTCAAATGTCTACTTCTGCCAGTAATATTTACTATTCACAAACTATTATAACCACCAATTATTTTAACTCATTCCGCACTTCAAACAGCTTCAATGTGTCTTTATTATTTTTGGTGAAGACGAAGAGCTATATGCAATAATAGAGGTTTTGATTGACACAGCACAATAGGTTTGGGAAAACATTTATCATCCAGAAAAGAGGAAAAAATTGTGATTATACACTTCCTCTCATATGTCTTCTAAGTTCTAAGTTTGGGAAGCAATATAGAATATGTTGTTTATATTTAACCCTCAAAATTCTAAGTTTGGCTTGTCAACTTGCTTGATTGTTTCCACTAATCTAATGCATGCACAAAGATTTCACTATTCTCTTGCAAATTAAGTGCACCTTTGCATCATGTTCATTTAGTTTATTGGAGGATTTACTCCACAAATAAAATTGCTCTAGTGGTGTCCACATTTTTTTTTTCTCTCACATTGAAAATTGGTCTTTTTGTTGGATTTTCAACCCCATACTTCAAGCATATTGTTTCTAGTATTTTTTTTTTCTTGGGAAGTTGTTGCTTGTTGTTATGTTATTCACCTTTGGGCAAGTCTTGTGGACATGACTATATTTTTTAATCAAGTGAAAATTCATTGTCTTAAACAACCACAAATATCTTGTTCCATGTGATTTGAAAATAGGTTTGATTAAAGGAAATCTTATGGTGTTGAAAATTTAATGAAAAAGTTCTATGTTGGTAGAACGACCTTGCACGACATTTTTTTTCTTTCCAAAATCCTTATACATAGCGCAAATTCTCATATTATTATTTTGGTATTTTAGCCTTCTATTTCTATATCTTGCACAACACGACATTATCTATTAATCACGTCCATGTCTAATAGATGTGTAAACTTAAAGTGTAGATTAAAGTGGAAAAAACTTAAACATAGAAAACATATGAACCTATGTAGTTGCCAAAATTATATTCTAATTCAAACATTTAAATTTAGTTCCTAAATTTTTGTAGAAAAATCATCTTGATCATTTTTGTTATATTTTAAATAATTTATTCGAAACAAGCCTGACATATGTTTGGAAATTAATTGTTTATCTAAAGTCACGTATAGCCATGGTATTAAATTTTCGTTGACATAGACATTTTTACATGTTCATAAGTTTGACATGGACATGAGGGATGAATAACATTTCCATTATACCATATAAAACCAATGAAATATTAAAAAAAAATAACAACAAATAACCTAGCAAATATATTTTTTTAAAAAAAAGTGCTCTAAAAAGTGTAAAACGTTTATTTATTAATTTAAATATATATTTTATGTTTTTTTTTATATCAAGTGCCTGGACCAATTTACACGCACATCGACTAATCTCACGAGACAAACCTGAAACCACCTTACCCTAACATTTGGCCCAAAGAATTGAACATATTCCCTCTAGAAAGAGTTTAAATATATTTTAAATATTCATCAACATTTATATTTTATGCATCGACATTTACATAAAATTGAAACCTATGTCACCTAAACATTACTGTAAACATTGACATTTTAAACTTTATAATGAAAATGAGTTTTACTTTATAATGCTTAAAAACTAAAACAAAATATTCGAAAGTTAGCCAACTAAAACGAATCCATTTGAAAGCCCAAGAACCAAAAGAAAGACATAAAAGGCATTTCTGAAAATTCATTTGAGCATTTCTTATTGTATTGTCTAGAAAGTTAAAAAAGGAAAATATACAAGTTCTTCTACACAACAAATTTCAACAAAAAAAGCAATTAAGTACAAGCTAGAGAGTGAGAGAGTGAGAGAGTGAGAGAGAGAATTAAAAACTAAAATCTTGAAAAATAATAATAAATATGAACTATGAACACAATGAAGTAAATAAAAATGAATGAGAGAGAGAGAGGGAAAAAAAGAAAAAAGAAAAAAAAAAGTTAAGTGAGCTTCCTCCATAGGGTTCCTAATTTGTTCTGTGATAAGCACTTGACCCTTGAGAATACATAACCTGCTCTTGGTGGATTTCCTCCAACTAGCGAATTCTCGAATATCTCTTTGCATTCTTGTACAACCTGTCACATATATACATACACCCATATATTTTCTCATTTCAATTTCAATTTCAAACTCAAAATCAAAATAAAGCTGTCTAGGACAGAGATTACAGATTACGTCCACCTTTTCGAAAAATTACCCATTAAGCGGGCTATCTCACTTCTGTGAGTGTTCGAGCTAACTTGTTGATCTCATGAGACAACCGTCTAATCCTACTCCCTGATATTAAATCCTAGAGGGACGTGTCCTATGATATATATATTGATATCTGTGAATGTCCGAACCAGCTTACGCGCAACCTCGACTAATCTCACGGAACAACCGCTTGACCCGTTGTTAAGGAAACTAGTAGGATATTAAATCTTAAGTAAGTGTCTACCATGGTTCAAACTAATTCTTTTCGAACCCATTATTATTTTCAAGACCCTTATTGACTACTAGGTCAATCCTATGATATTTATGATGTCATTTCCGATTTTTTATTTCCTGTTTTTAAAACAAATTCTCATAATATGTGATGATTAGAATAAGTTTGATTGAGATATTAACTACCAAATATTCTATGATCACAGCCAATACTCGAGTTTGATTGAACCCATGATCTCCTAGTCAAGGGCACAACCTTATGCCAATTGAGCTATGCTCGGTTTGGCTACTCGAGTTTGATTTGAAACAATAAAAAGGAAAAGAAGCTTCACCATAAGATATGTTGATCAAAATAAGTAGGAGAAATACCTCTTTAGCATCTTTTCTAGGTATGCCTTCCCGAAGTCCAACAAGCTTCTCGACCACCTCGGGCTGTAAGTTGATATACGAGAAATTCGATTATAAAAATTTAAAACCCAACGTACTTGAGACAAAATATTATTGACTTGCGTTTGTGAATTTGTAACCATTTTAAAATTGCTGGGTTTATTTTTGCTAATTAATATGTAACCATATTATAAAAGTGTGTTTAGAATTAAAAAATGTTTTTTAAATAAAATTGATTTTTCTATCATACTTTTGAAAAGAAAATAATAATAATTTAAAGTGTGTTTAATTAGCCTATCAAGTGATTTTAGAGGAGAAAAAAATCATAATAAATAAAAAGTGCTTCAAAAACATTAGATTAATTTAAAAATGTTTTTTTGAAGAAACACTGAAGAGATGGAATTATCCAAAAATGATTAACTAAAAATCTTCAAAATATGTAGTAAGAAATAAAAACATATTTATAATTAATAAACTCACTTTAATATAGTGCAACCAAGCAAATTTATTATTTAAAACGTTTTTTGGAAAAATGTAAGATATAATAACATTTTTTATTGAATATTTTTTTCAAAAGTGCTTAAACTAAAAGGAATTCCAATCAAACCCTAAGACATAATGAAGAAACTTTTACCGGGCAATCTGGTTGGTGGTCAAGGATATTTGTGTAAATGAGTGTGAAAGTATCCAGACTCTCGGCAGAAGCAAGCTCCCTTAGATCACTCAGTATCCTTACTCTGCTTTCTACTTTCTGTTACAAAAAAGATTTTTTTTTTTCGAGTTGAAAACATTTATTTTCTCTATGTAATAATACAATATACATGCAGTGGGAATAATTCAATAAAATTTGAAGGGATTACTTACCGTGATGCTTATATACTCCCTGAAAAAGTCCATGAGGACCTCTTCATCCAGCCTCATCCGCTCAATAGTTTCTTCCTTTATGTAGTTTTTCTAGAATCACAAGATGTTTTTGTTTTTAGATAATCAAATCGTATGGGTATAAGAAGTCGAGATTAGGCGTCGAGAAGTTAAGAGTGATTTATCGAAACTAGAATAAAACCTGTGACAGCAAATGGTCTACATAGACGACGGAAGTTTCCTCAAGGCAAGCCTCGACGAATCTTCTGAACGATCTTTCTTCAATGTACCTTAAACATTAAAAAAGATAGTAAAGCTTAAAGCCTATATAGTGTGTATTGTGTATCGTCGTAAAATCTTATACTAAAATTCAGAGATTTAAAATCCAAATTGTTCTTTTTTTTATTATTCTTATCCTCTACTATTTCATTGTATTATTCACCGAGGGCTACTGGTTAAATGGATTTCCTCTTTTCATGCATAAACGAAAAAAGTCATGTCTTAAACATAACGGTGATTTCCTGTATAAAATATCTGTGATGAAATTATAATTCATGATGGATTTCCTGTATAAAACATAATGAACAATCTGGGGGTTTATATACTAGGTAGCATGATGGAAATTTTTCACCAAGAAAGAAAAAGAGTTAGATTTAACTCAGTAGAAGCATTCATTTTTTTCATTTTACACTTTAAACGCAATTTCAATACAATCAAAATTGATTTTGAATGATTAAAGACATGTTTTGGAGTGATTTTGATCATGACAAAAGTGATTTTAACCATTTCAAAATTACTCTCAAACATACTCTATGACTGGTTTATGTATCATTATTTCTAGTTTGAAAAACTTGTGAGTCTATGACCAAATGAATTGTGACACTGCATAGGCTAAATTTCAATCTTAGATTCTTTTCACGACTCGATAACTAATTTTTTTTATTTATTTTTTTAACAATACTTTGTTTAGACAAGAAGATTGAAGGGAAAAATGAGAACTTACATCTTCACATCTGTAAAATAGTCTCCAAACGTTGCGACTAGGTATTCAGTAATTAGCCCTTCGGACCATTCTAACATAGGAGAAGGGTAACTAGTGTAAGGGAAGAAGTCAATAGTACAGATTAGAAGATTAAGATTGCAACTTTCCATTTCAATGGTTTCAGACATTTCATGGATGAAGGACTGCTACTTAATTTAGAATAACACGTTCATATGCTCCAATATACTACCAAATTTTCCGTGCATTCTTGTCGTTCTTTTATTCTAATTCTATGCACACTATATATGAACAAATGACGTGTAATATAGGAAAAAAAACATTAGTCTTAGACCATGGAGTACAAAAAGAAATATATATTAGTGAACAAATAAATGAAAACCATTTTCATTAAACTTTTGTACATGAGAAACAATATATGGTATGGCAAGAGATCATCCATAAACAATTAAGATTATCCAAAATATATACATCAATGAGGCATGTTTTCCAAATTCCTTTACTATTGCAATTTCAATATTTCAATGCTATATTTCTAATAAAAGATTTTTTTTTTGGTGAGAAACCTCTAAAGAATAATGTCAATGCAACACATAAGCCATTAAAAATTTCTAACATTCCCAGTCTGGGGGAAGGCACAAATTTCCTAACCGCTTATGTATTATTGGCATGGTAAGATCATAAACAATATATCCTGCAAACCAACTATAACGTAAATACTGCCTAACTTACAGAGGATTGCGACAAAGAAAGAAGGAATATTACCCTTCTGATAAAGCTTGACAAGTAACTCCTGCACTCCAGGATCCTCAAAAATGACACTGACCGTTAGATGCACAGCTTCCTAGCATCAATTAATATGATATACTTATTCAGGTCATCTCTTTCATAGACAAGCTAATAAGCAATTTATGAAAGACAAAATTTATTTCTACAGTCTCTGGAATAACACATAATAATTGGGGAATCGTGTATGTTTTTTTTTATAAGAAACATTTGAATTGACAAAAAACTAGAAATACAAAAATATACGGACATGAACTCATTGTTAGGAATACTGGTAGGAAAATATTAGGGGAATTATTAGGATATTAAGAGGCTATGTTTGCAATTAGACATTAGTCAAAGGAGCTGGATGGTTTCTCGTTTTCTTAGGGGCATGATCAAATGGTGAAGAATTTTAAGGTAAGTGACTTCTTTTTGGTGAGATCCTTAAACGAAAAAGACAAATTTGTCATTTCTTGGTCTATCATTGAATAAAACGTTAAATATATATATATATAGAAATTTTAAATCAAATTAAGATTATTGTGTATATCAAATTAAAATGAGTAACATTATTATGATCAATAATAATTTCTAACAAAAAAAGAAAAACGAGGGGATATTTCCATTTTTAGAGGATAAATTCCCACATTTAAATTATGTGTTGATGGCTTCCCTTCTTACGGAGTGCTTTCTCGCTCCCTGGTTCTTTGAAAAATGTCACGGAGGATTTTATCCCTAAGAAATGTAAGGTTTTATTTGGGCTCTTTGACAAGGAGGAGCTAGCACTAATAACAAAACTCAAAGAAAGTCCCTTTATCTCGGCCCTAACCCATGCTGTCTTTGCAAGAGTGGCATACCGGTCATCTCTTCTTTTGCCGTTCGTAGAAGTCTTACGTCAATTTTTTTTTTTTTTTTTTTTTTTTTTTTTTGAAAGAACCAAACTTTCAGAAAAAAAAAATGAAAGAATACATGGGCATCGCAAAAAAACAAGCCCACAAAAGGAAACCCCACTAAAAATGGGCCCCAATCAAGTAAAATTATAAAACAATTGCATCACCAACACCCCAAGAGAAACATGAAACATAGAACCTAATAAGGTCGCACACCTCACTAGGTCCTTCTCAACTCCTCTAAAGGTCCTATTATTTCTCTCATCCCACAATGCCCACAAGACAACACAAACCTCCGCCTGCACAAAAACTTTCTCTTCTCTACCAAAACTTTCCTATTATTAAACAGCAATGATAATACCTAGAAAGCTGAGAGATTAGTTATTTCACGAATTTTCCTGTCACAATCCCAAAAAATAAAGACAAGATTTTGCGAAATGGCTCCTGAGCAGTCATGTGCAACGTTCCTTGTATACTTGTGCATAAGTGAACAGAAATATTATATGCTTGTGCGTAAGGATCAAAATAAAGAGACCACAAAGAACTGTAGGAAAAGTAATTCTTGAAATATCTGGTACCTTGGCAACTTCTAGAAAGCCTTTGCAAGTGTCTTCAAAATTTATCTGTGAAATATAAGGAGAAAACAAACCAGAATCAAATGTTTGCCTTTGTTTTAGTAGGGAACAAAAGATTTTATAACCAAAAGGAGTAGATGTACAAAAAGAAAGAGAGATGAGATATCACCTAGGGCCTAAGAGATCACAAATACGACTCCTGATGGGCGTAAATTTGCATCACAATTACAAGTCTTTAGAGAGGAGACACGGACACCCAGTAGAAGCGAAGAATTTAACTAGGTTCAAAGAAACATCAAGAGAAAAGTCTCTCGAAAAATATGTTTTTTTCTAACATATTCGTACTTTTTCATAATCCAAGTTTAGGGTTGGTTGCATAAATAGCAATTAGGCCCATAATGGCAAACATAGCAAAATATAAAATATTTTGCAAATATTGCAAAAATTAGTGACTATCAATGACTATCACGGATAAAAATTGACTGCTCTGCTATCAATGACTATCACTGATAAAAAATTTCATATTTGCAATTTTTTTCAAAATGTGCTATATCCGCTAAATAAAAACTCTAAATTGACACCAGGTGCAATTTCCCTATTAATTAATAAGTAGGTTCAGATTTTAAGAAAATAAAAATAATAATAATAATAAAATAAAAACTAGATTTTAAAAAAATAATTAACAAACCTTATTTATGGCGGAAAAGATCTAAAAGAAGGCATCAAGGTACAAGATGAAAAGTAAAACGCAAAAAGAGATCAACATTGCATCACCTGTTCAGCATAATTCTGAGGGAGCGCTTCTATCGTGCTATTACTTAGCTCCATAGCAAGATCATAGCAACGCAAGTTGTTGTTAATCTGTAGGCATTTTCAATATCGAGTAGTGAGATCATGAGTTTCAGTGCAAGTATTAGAAATATAATAAATCCTACATAAGAAAAGACAAACCATTGCACACAAAGGTTCTAGACCAATTTCAGAAGCAGGTTCTTCAAGTCTCTTCCTCTCAGCTGCTTGAAAATCAATCATTACCTTGGGACCAAAAAGAAAACTGCCTCAATAACCATTTAAAAAAGGAATAATAGTAACAGAAGGCAGAAAGTGAAAAAAAATTAAATGAGCAATACTAATGCCAAGACACTTCCAAAGAGATCTATACGTTTCATTCATTTACTAGAGAGGATGTCTCTGTGGTATGAGAAGAATTCATCATGTTATCCAGGCAACAATTGAAGAGCAATGTCTAATTCTGAAGTATAGCTGAAATTTTAGTAGTAAAGTTTTCTAACTCACCTGAATAATTGCCAATGAAATTCTGTAAAGCATGACATCCGTGCTATTATCACGAACAATTTGCACTTGCTCACCTAGGATCCTAAACAAATCAACAGCAGCAGGTGTATACAGCTTGCCATCTTCAGTTTTTTTGGGTGGTTGAACCTTATCAGCCTCCAAGATATTCAAGTACCATTTCTAGGAACCATAAGAACCAACAATGATAACAGCTGAAAATGATCAGTGACTCCAACATCGTCATCCTTTAAATTATTATAGACGAATCATATTATGTCATTACCCTTGTAGTTGCTTGCATTCTTTCAACATAAGAATTCATCAGAGGATCCATAGCACCGCTCTCAGAACATACTTGAGCCAGGGCCTCATCAACACCTAGTCCAATCAGATTCTCTTGATACTCTACAACCCAACCGGTCACCTAACTCCAATAGTGAAGGAAGAAGAGTAGAATCTAGAAACTAAGATCTTCATGTGATGATAAAAACTCAAATAACAGGACATCAGTTAAAATTATGTGATAAGTCAGGTCACTAATCCATTTACTTAAGTAGGATTCTATGTTATCAGTAGTGTACTATAAAACATAAATGTACGGGTCAGTTATCCAATCAAAACGAAAAACCATCTTCTCTGTACGGGTCGTTTTACATGGAAACTAGAAGTCAAGTGCAACATCCATTGCCCCAAAAAGGATTAGAGATATAAGATTAATTATTAAAAAAAAAAAAAAACTGACTGCTTAGACAAAACAAGTACCTTTAAAATTTCTATATTGGTTAATTCATTTGCCCTGTCACTGAGTAATCTGAGCATCTGAATGAACCTTTCAGTATACAGATTGACCATGAGTTGGAATATCTCATATCTACAAAAGCATAAGATCAGAAGTTGGGAGGTTAATTTATTTAAAAGAATAAATGATATTTTTATCCAAAGAAACAAGGTGTCTTATTGACTACTAAGAAACTACATTGATAATCTTCAAATCATATATTCTTTACAAGCTAAAATGAGGAAGCACAAATACAGGTCCTGGGGATCTTTTGTTGGGCTTAATCAAATTCTTGTTTCTTATGCAAAATTATAATAAATAAATCTTAAGGAAAGCAACCAGATCAGCAAACCTTGGAGGGAAACAAGGAGCCACATAGTCATAGATATCACCAAGCTCTTCTCCAATCTAAAACATGAAAAATGGTAATTGCAAGAGGAAGATTAAGAGATTGGTCTAATACATAATATGATACTAGAAGAAGCTTACTTATTGCACTACAACAATAAATAACAAATAGGGTGATATTTAATGCTTTCGGTTGGTCTTTGGTTGTCCCGAATAACTTGATTACTATTCTTGTTCATCACCCTTTCTATGGTGAGGCAAAGGTCCTTTGGCTAGCTTTTAATAGGGTGTTCTTTCGACTTATCTGGATGGAAAGAAATGCTCGTAGTTTCGGGATTCTTTTTCCCCTTTTGATCGGATCATGAATTTAATTGTTTTCAATGCATTATATTGGTGTAATTGTAAACACCTATTTTTCAATTATAGTTTTTCTCTTTTGATTGCTAATTGGACAGTCTTATTGTAATTCACCTTTGGCTGCCCGAACTTTAGCTCCTTTTCATTCATCAATGAAATTGTTTTTTATCCAAAAACCAAAAACAATAAATAGCAAATAAGTGATTTAACCACCCATATCATCAAATAAAAACATGGACAGATAACAATTAGTTGACATTTATGTTGATTGCCGAGACTTATTCAATGCACACCCACATAGTCTACAGCGTGAACAGGGTTCATGTTTTATTTTAAATTTTTGGATCATGAAATATTAGTCAGAAAAAAAAAATTAATGGTAAATGTGACAGCTTATCTTTTTTCTGAACAAAAAAACGAAAAAATTCCATTGAAGAAATGAAAAGAGACTAATGCTCAAAGATACAAACTCTACTAACACTAAAACAAACAAAGCTTAAGACAAAGGAAAAATAAAAGATTTTCATCTCTAAACTCAGATGGAGATGGTATTCAAAAAAAAAAAAAAAATCCACTCAGATGGAGATGAATAGAAGCCACCATAAGAAACTCATCAAAGACATTTAAAAGGGAATAATCAGGTGAGCTCCGGGCTTAAGCAATGATTTTAATTTGTCTGAATGGTCCATAATCCACTTGGGGTCTTCCAAAGTCGTAATTAAATAGTCAGAGGTCTAGATAAGAAAAACAAAAATCAAGGCTAAATATATATTTTAGCTCATAATGTTTGGGTCTTTTTTTTATTTGGTCCTGGATCTTTTAACAATTTACATTTCATCCTTTATGTATTGTTTTTTTCTCAATTAAGTCCTTGCAACCACTAAATGTCAAAAGAATGAGAATACATGAATTTAAAATTGGTAATTATTATGAGGTTGTCAACTGTTAGTAAACCAATTTTTAATGGGTCCATTTTTTGTAACAAAAAGCAATTTCAGGTCAAGTAAGTTAGTACATGCTAAGTCATATGAAATGAGTAAATTTATTATTTTATAGGGCAGTTGTCTATTTCATCAAATTAAAACATATGGTCTTTTTCTACTCAATTAATAAGGTGTATTTTGACATTACATCTTCATTTTGTTAGTTCATTTAAACATTCTTAGACAATAAGGACTCATTGGAAATAACTCAATACATTATACACAAGGGATGAAACTTTTAAAAGATTCGGGATCAAATTGAAAAAAGACTCCAATATTTTTTTTTGAAACAGAACACAAAACTTTTCATTGATAGTATGAAAAGAGTCTAATGCTCAAAATATAAACAAACTCCAAGAAGGAGAGAATAAAGCAGAAAATAAAAGATCTTACATAGGAAAAACAACACCAGACCATTTTTTTTTTTTTTATAAGAAACAGTAACCATTCATTCATCATATGTAATGGAGAACAGAAATCCTATTGAGAAACAGAACAAAATAGCCCTGCACAGATAGAGAAGGCCGCCAAGCAAAAAGACTCCAATATTAGTGACTAAAATATATATTTAACCTGAACATTGATAACTTCTAGAAATATTTGAATCTTGTAACCTTTCCAATTAGTGGAGAGGCAAAAACTATTATCTTGATGTCCTCATATCCACATATTAAGTTATTCTGTCTTTACAATGATTCTATTGCTTATCAACCTACAGCCTCTAAAGTTCATTAAAAATCCAAGTCAAAAGGATTTTCTGGGTGTTCTCATTCTCGAGCGCTCTTTATACAAAGTAAAAACTTTATAATTACGCCAAAAATACCAAAAGAGTGTAGTTAGCCCCAAATATAGGTTTCTCTGCAAGTTTATAAAATTATTCTTTGGTCTGCATGATATAGGCCAACTTCAGGTGCAATGCCAAATTCTCTAAGAATAAGCAGTTTTGATGGTGCAACCTTATTTTTTCTCATTCTTTCTCCATCTAACATCTACTCAGATTGGTGTATTCGGTTAGGCTGGTGTTTTTGTTTCAGCTTGGTTTACCCCTGTTTTTACGGTTTGGACATTGGATTGGCCTTTTAGTTACTTTCGGTTGCTGTCTTATATTTTATTTGGGTTTGGGGTTAGTTAGTTGTTTGTTAGCTGGGTAGTTAGCTGGATGTTTGGGAGACTCCCTATAAATGGAGCTCCTCTCTTTGCATTGTTTACATTCTTCTTCTTTGAATAAAATTCTCCAAGAATTGATTTACATCACAGATATTTTCTGTCATTCTGAATCACTTCATACAGGTACAGAATAAAACATTCATGAAGTTACAACACCGGAAGTTTAACCCGTCATTTCTGACGTCATTATCTGGCCTTTAGTTTTACCATAGAAAACATAATTGCTGATCCTCATTCCAAACCAGAGATAAAAAATAAAATAAAAAAATAAAAAAAATAAAAAAAAACTATAAGGTTTACAATTGACAATGCATACCGTTCGAGTTTCCTCTAAAGCTGCCTTCAGGTCCTCAAAAACAAGCTGATGAAAATTAATCTTCATGAGATACATTTACAAAACAAGAAGGTAAAAACTATATTTCATTTTTCTTTTTCCATACAAAATTTGAAGAGAAATACCTCCGTCAAAAGTTTACTAAACCTTCCTTCAACAGTCTTCCTTATTTGCTCATAGCATTTGTCTTTGTATGCTTTCCCTTGAGCCTTCAATTTTTGCTGTGTTAGGTTTCTAGAAGAAGCTGTTGATGTGGTGGTTTTTCTGGTTTGATAAATTGAAAATTGATTGATTAGCAGAAATAACACTAAATCAGTTATAAAAAATGAGTAAAATAATTACTTGGAAAAAAATCAATTTTAACCCTAAACTTTCAAATTCATCAATTTAAACCTCAAACTTAAATAAGTGTATCAATTTACATCCTCGTTTAAGTTTCCGTTTCAATCACCGTTAGAAAGGTTTCTCACGCATGCCCAAAGCCACGTGTTGCTCTTGGATAGGTACTTGTTTGTTATTTTAAAAAAAAAATACAAAAAAAAAAAAACAAAGCTTGACTTTGGGTTTGTGGTTTTCATGATGGTGGTGACCCGATCCGGAATGATTTGGTTATTTTTTTTAAATAACAAATAAGTACCTATCATAGAGCAACACATGGCTTTGGGCATGTGTAAGAAACGTTTCTAACGAGTATTGAAACGAAAACTTAAACGAGGGTGTAAATTGATACATTTATTCAAGTTTGAGGTTTAAATTGATGAAATTGAAAGTTTATGGTTGGAATTGATACAACCCGCCAAGTTTAGGGTCAAAATTGATTATTCCCTAATTACTTTGTGGGTCTGCGAGGGTTTGCTACAGTTGCCATTGCGCCACCTCCCTCAGCCTCGGCTGCTTCTTCAGCAAGTTGTTGATCAAGAATTTCTTGCATTTCAACGACTCTAAAAAGGTATAATTATTATGCACAAAATCATTTCAATCAATCAAATTAGCTATCATAGAAAATCCTATCAAGGATTTCCCAGGAACTTCTATCTGAAGATCACTGGAATTAAGAAAATAAAAGAAACAATTAATTGAGGATTTCTTTGCATTTCATCATCTCCACATCAAATGGCAGTTATTTTAGTTTAGAAAATAGCCTCAGAAAGTAAGAAAATCAAATTGTACCAAGGCTTTACCCACGTTTTTATTCCTCCTACCCCTAGTGAACTTATGGAACAAAGTGGTGATAGGGTAACAATAAGAATGAGCTACAATTATTTCATTTGTGTAAATATATTGAGTTTCCAATAAACCAAAATGCATATAAGCGTGCGAAGTATCTTGTCTATGCAAAAGAAATTTTTTATTGTGTGATCATAAGATTGAACAAGAGAAATAACACTTGGTAATGTCTTTCAGCTTCTTCATGAGAATTGAGAGTTGACAATCACATAAAGAAAATTCCACCATTTTTACATGTCAAAATTGGTTGTCCAGTACTAAAAAATTGTGATTATATAAATTTTTATATAACTTTGTACTGGTAGAACCCTTGGTCCTCATTTTCTTTCACACGTGATTATTGAAGAGAGCTGATAAAGGGTAGGATCAGACAGGACCTTGAACGCATCACATAGTGCTACATAAAGAAAAATATCTTTTACTTCCATCAAACAGATAAGAAATGGAGGAAGTATCAACAAACAGCTAAAGATATCAGACAACCACTCTTCCTTTCGTTATCGTTTCTCTCTTCTTCTTTTTTCCTGGGAGTACTTAAATACCATACCATTTCCAAGATAATGGGGAAATTGGAAATATACAAGAAAGGATGGGTGATTCTAATTTCTTTAAAAATTTATGAGTTCTATCACAGCATTATGAGATCCAAAACATATGTATGATTGTTCTAAGTCTAACTAATTACAATAAACAAAATTTACCCCAAGATTGGCAAATGTCAATATATATATATTTTTGGTAATAAACCGAACGTTCATTGAGAATAATGAAAAAATAGAGGGGCAAATGTCAATATAGACATACCTTATAGCGCGAACCAGTGTTTGTGGACTGCAAAATGGAAAAATTCACACAGAAAATGAGTACCAAAAGGATCAAAATCATATTTACAGCTATTGATGAAGCTTTAATAATGAATAAGTTCTGTAGCCTACTGTTTTTATTTATAATAATCCATTATACAGTTGATCAAAATAACACACTTTGTAATCGATATTAAATTATTATCGCAACAATTTGGCAAGATTTCATCTACATAAGCAATAAAACTTGCCTACTCAACTCTATATTGTTCATAGCAAATGATTTGGAGGAAGGGGGTGAGGGAGGAGGAAGGAATCCATCTTGCAACCTTAAGGAAGCCATAATTGCTCCCCTACAAAATCTACCTACATCTTTCTCAGCAAGTGACTATCCTAAAAATCCCTCTACAGTACAACCCGATATGTATAATTTTTATATTTCTATCATTAACACAGAATATTCACGAGTCTACACTTCAAAATTCAAAAGCATAGATCTCATCTTTGAATTTCCACCAAAACGAAATTGTATAAAGATAATGGTCGTTTTTTACTCATCAAATCAATCCAAAATGACTCGACAAGCTAACCTGAAGATATTAATTTCAGCATATTTGCCACATAGACAATACACCGTGATAGGACAAGAAAACAGTTTATTGAAAAACATGCATCACCAAAAATCCCACATAGGGCTGTCAGAATTTCACTCCATCTTTTTGCAATAAAGAGAACTTCTTGCAAATCTACTAACCCGTAGGTACAAGGAGCGCAGCTCAAGATTCTTTCGAGACAAATGAATGACAGAGTGTGAGGAAAGGCTTATGGTGGATACCTAGGTCCTAGGCACCCAAGACATGGGAGGGTGAAATAAATGACGAAATGCTTTGAGGAAGTAGAAAATAAGCACAAATCCCAAAAGTTTCTGAATAGGTCAACCTTAAAAAAACCCATTATCGTAATATTCATTATACTATATCTTCTCCTACAACTTTTTTTTTCTTCATATTTTATAGTGCCAAAAGAAAATAACTCTCATATAATACAAACGAGACATCGTATCTTGAGAATATAATCAGAATTTAAGCCCCCTTGCCTCAAAGGGACGCCAAATCAAAAAACATGAAAACTATAGTCCAAGATCAACCTCCAAGAAGTAATGAGGTGCAAACAAATAAAATTGGGAAATAAATTAGTTAGATTAAACAAGCAAAACACAATATTAGAAAGCATGTTGACCAAAAAAGACTAAGCTTTTTTTTTGGGTAAAAAACTAAAAAATTCAAATAATAAGACACAACAGTACAAAAGAAAACGGGAAGACAAGCTTCGTAGGAATAAAAATAAAATTAATATCAATACTCCCTACATCAACAAGAGCCATAAATGGAGCTTTATTATTGCCGGTCGTTCATTTATGGATGCTTCAACTGATGGGTGGCTCAGCTGAAATGGGATCGATTGGTAATTTTCAGCCAAATCCTTATCTCGATGATCGATTTGGATAGAAAATTACCTACATTTTTACCCATTTGGGAGCATGCTATCACTGCTGGATTTCTAGGGTTTTTCTATGTTTCATTTATTTTTTGTTTTGGTTTTGTATCTTGTTTAGGCGGGATAGAATCTATCCCCTTTTTGTCTTCATTATATCAATGAATGGTTATTATTTTTTATCAAAAAAAAATAATTAAAAAAAAAATAATGATGTCATTCAAATTATACACAATGTACCTCTCTTTAGAAAGTTTATAATAGTTGGATACATGTTCCCATAACGTCTTCTCAAATGTTTCCCACGTTCGATCTACATCTTCAAAGTATTCTCTGTTGTTTACTCCAAATGTTAGAAGGAAGCAGGGAAGGTCACGCTATGTATCAAGAAAAAAAGATTGATAAAACTATTATAAAAATAAACATTGATTTTTTTAAAGAGAAACAATTTCATTGATAGATGAAATAATGAAGTAGAAACTCCGAGCACCTATAGGTGAGTTACATAAAAGCTCTCCAATTGGAGATAAAATAAGATAAGCTATAATGGATAAATGGTTGCTTATTTTTGCAACAAAGGAAAGCACTAGAAAGAACAGAGTCCATAAAACGGTCAAAAGAAGAGGAGAAATCCCTGAAAATACGACCATTCCTTTCGCCCCAGAGATTCTAGAAAAAACATTGATTTTAAAAATAAATAGAAACAAAATGAAACATAAAATTTCACCATGGCCATCATCCTAATCATATAAATTTAATTATTCATTATTTTAATAAATGACATTAGCCCATAGAGAGTTTCTAAAAATTGAAGTATCCTCTCTGCTGTCTTACCATTATCCCACCAACCATAGCTAGTTCCTTTAAGAACTTCTAACACTCCCAAATAAGTAGGCCACTTAAGCCTATCACTAAATTCAATTATTGTAAAATTATTCTAGACAAAAAAATTATATATATATTTTAATAAGAAACGGTATCGAAAATATGAAATGTACAAAAGGAGGAAGGGTCAAACCCTCAAACAAGTGAAAGAAGTCACAGATATACAAATTATAAAGATTATTTATAAAATCCCATTTTTCAATAGTAACCACATTTCAGATATTAAATTTTTTTGGATAAGAAACAATTTCATTGATTGAATGAAATGATACAAAAGAGAAAACCCATCCAAAGAGATTACAAAAACTTCTCCAGTTGGATATGAGAGAATTTAAGTTGCACCTGTTAAAAGGAACAATACTTTTACACCGATAAAGAGCCACAAAAAGAGAGGCCTCTAGGACTTCATGTAGGGGATCTTTCTTTGTCTTGAAAGATCCTAGAGTTCCTTTTATTCCAAATCTTCCAAACCAGATATTAAAATGGATACCAAAATAAAGGATATTTGCATGTAATTGCAAATACCATGTAGTTTTTTTATTCCCTAGTGAAAATAAGATAGAATAGATCTACATATCTGAAACATATCTGAAAACAAAAACAAAAACAGATACCTTAGTCTTCCAACCTCTTCTTTGTGAGATGCTGCAGCTGCTAAAGCAAACCTCCGTTTTCCATCAAGTGCAGTTAGCCTCTGTGACAAGTGTGAATGTAATGGAAAAAATTATAAGGACCAGATTATAAATGCATGAAGATACTACGTTTTTTAATAATTTTTAAAAATGCACAAATGTCCTAAATGATGAGAAAACGTTTTCAACCTTAACAACTACAATAAGACCACTTCACCTCATAAGTGTTTATAAGCTCTTTAGCATCACTCAAAGAATCACGGGCCTCGGCTGCTTCAACAGATATGGACATCATGCCCTCAACATCCTATTCAAGGCTAGAACATTAGTTCTATAAGACCATATAAGTGCAGCTAACCATCACGGAGAGAAAACAAATAGATAAATAAGTAAAGTTAAAAGATCTTGAACTTAAAGCAAGAAAATTGTTTCTGTTTCCTATCAAAAAAAAAAAAAAAAAAAAAAAAAGCAAGAAAATTGATTTCTGGATTGAGTATTTCATGCAGGATATGGAAGATTTCGCTAGAAGAAAAGTTGAAAGTTGGATTGTTAAATTAATGGTCTGAGTACTTGATGCAATTGCAGCCCCATAAGTTCAATTTACAAACAATTTCTTGAGTTATGCGTCTAAAGTTTTATAAAGAACTAAAAGATGTTGAAAATAAAAGGAACAAAAACGATAACAAGACAGCCACATAAATCATCCAAGAGTGTGTTCAATTACAAGGGCACATTTGAGATATTCTTTAGAATTTAAATCCATTAATAATTAAGGAGAAGGCTGACCTTCAAGGTAGTTAACAAGTTATTCCTTGCATTGCTAAGGAGCTTTATCTGATCATGGTTCTCTATTAATGTTTGGCATTCTTGACATAACCTGAACACACAAGGCAATTGAGTTGTCACGATACTTGAATCAAAAATTGTATTTGACTGCTAATGCATCTATTTTCATACTTCTCGATTGAAATGAAGTTTTCTCGAAGCTGGTTTATTGTCTTTTCAGATAAAGAAAGCGACTCCAGTCCAGCTTGTGCTTGTTCAACCTACATTCATGTTGGGAAAGCAAGACTATTTGAGCAACACAAGCTCCTTTGTCTTCAAGTGCATCTCAGAACGTTTGGTACATAAGTAAATATGGTAATACACAATGGTGAGATGAGACAGCAGATCTCTTCAAAAATAATGGAAGAAAGCTGTCAGCCGTACCTGCTCCGCAACCATTGTACTGAGCTGTGCATCATTTGCCTGCAAACGAAGTATTATAGTAACATTCAGGAAAGAAAAGAAAAAAAAAAAAAAAAAAGCGAACATAATATGATTAGCACTAGCAGAAAGATAAGACATTCAGAAGCACACAGTAATCATGCCTGAATACAACATCAGAATACAGGCAATTATGCTTCAGCTGTACAAAACATATTCTCAAATCAATAACATACCATGGCAGGAAGTTGAATTAAATATATGTTTACGCTGTTTACAGCAACAATAAACTACAAGACTTCATCTAAAATAAAACATATGTTGCATTTTTTTTTTTTTTAAGAAACCGAACTTTAGTTGAGAATAATGAAAAATAGAAGCGCATACAAAAAACAAGCCCAACAAACGAGGGCCCCAAACTACAAGAAGGGTCTCCAATCCAACAAAATCAAACCAAGATCATAATTACAAAAAGGTCTAGTGACCGACAGCCACAAGGAAGCATTAAACCTAGCCACCTCCCAAACCTCATCACAAGACCCTCCACCTCTCTAAAAATCTTATTGTTTCTCTCAATCCGAACCCCCCCACAAAATACCAAAAAAACTAGCATGCCATAAAATTTAGCCATTCTCCCAAAACCGCAAACCCAGGAGCACCTCCTCAATCATAGCATAACAATCACGCTGCCACACCAAACTGAAACCAAACGAATTCAGCCACCAAGCCAAATGGACTGAACAAACTTACAACCCCACAGGAGGTGATGCAGATCCTCTGCCTGACGCCAACAAAGGATGCACCAATGCGGAGATAACACAAAAGAAGAATGTCTTTGAACACAGTCCATAGTGTTAACTCTCCCATGTAAAACCTGGCAAACAAAAAATTGACCTTCCTAGGGATTTTAACCTTCCAGATAGAGGAAAAAACATACTTGGATTGGGACGGGGAAGGGTTAGACAACACCTAAAAGAAGGAATTGCAGGAAAAAACCCTAGACGGATCTGAGTTCCAAACTATTAAGTCCCTTCCCCCACAAAGCACATGTTGCTTTTGAACAATAAAATTGAGGCCCACAACATCAAGTGGTTCTCTATCAGAAAGATGACGCTTGAAATCTAAGGATAAAGAAGAAAGGGGATCAGAGGACGGTAAAATAGAAGCCACATAATGCAACTTCTTATTCGACATATGATAAAGACGAGGGAACAACTCCCGAAGGGGTTTCTCTCTCACCCACCAATCCTCCCAAAAATAAACACTAGAACCCTCCCCAACAAACCACCTAATATTCAAAGAGAAGTTGGGAAACCAAACGCTATCACTTTCCAAAGGATATTAGACGGACTGCTAGAACCTCCAGCAGCTACCCACTCGAACGGATGCGGGTCATACCGACTCACAATAACCTTATGCCACAAAGCACCAGACTCCATGAAGAACCGCCAAAACCATTTAGCCAACAGAGCCTCGTTACGTAACCTCAAGCTCCCAATCCCTAAACCACTTAATTCCACTAGCTTGACCACCACCTCCCATTGAACCAAATGAAAACCGAATTATGCAGCAATATTAGGCAAAATGGGAGAATTTACATTTTGAGGTTCGCATGATGAGGAGTACCTGAATTGTGTTGTAGGGTGCAACGTCCAAACTTAATTACCAGAAAAATTAAGTACAAGCAAAAATTAACCTCAGCTTATGGAGCTTAAGGGAGATCCACAATTGATAACATGAACAAGTGTTATAGTTAAAGCCTGCATTCACGCTTAGTTTGCAGCATTGTTTTTAATTCACTATTCTCTAAGATGTACATTATTTGTCTTTCTTTTTTTTCTTTTCTTTTTTATGATAGGAAACATAAACCATTCATTGATAAGATGTAATGGAATACAAAATAAGTCCTATTGGGATACAATTACAAAAAATACCTCCATTGGTTAGCAGGGTAGATAAGGTGTAATTACAAAAGGGAGGAGATAATTTGCTCCATGAAATAGCTAAAAGAGAAGTGGATTCTATAAAATAGTTAATATCACGACTTTTATCTGTGAAGATGCGGGCATTGCCAACCAAAGATTCCAGCAGAAGGCACGAACATCTTTGTCCACCACCCTTTCCACGGAGAGGCCAAGACTTTGTGGTTTGCTTTTAACCGAGTGTTTCTTTGGCGCGAACAGAATGCTCGAATTTTTCGGGACTCTTTTTCTCCTTTTGGAAGGGTCATGGATTTAAGCATTTTCAATGCTTTGTATTGGTGTAGATGTAAACACTTTTTTTCCAATTATAGTTTTTCTCAATTGACTGCTAATTGGTCAGCTTTCTTGTAATCACCTATAGGTGCTCGAGCTTTTGCTATTTTTCATTTATGAAATCGTTTCTTATTCAAAAAGCAGAAGGCACGAACATGATTAAGCCAAAGAATCATTTTTTTCCTTTTTGAAGGGATGACCCAATAGAAGCAAAGATATAAGGGTGGAGATATCTCCTGGTCTTGGGAAAAACCATCCAAAGATTTCTTGCAAATAATCCCAGAATTTTGTGGCAAAAACGCAGCTACTAAAAAGGTTGATTTGGGATTCGTCATTGTTCATACACATAGGATAGCAGCTATGGAAGATGCATAACCAAGGGGACCTTCTCTGTAATTTGTCAGAATGGCTAAGCTCCCATATAAAAACTTCACTTTTTTTGGATAAGATCCAGACCATATGAGCTTATACAGATCATCGTTTGGGCATGATTCAGTGATGGTTAAAGCCTTAGTCAGCGATTTTGTGGAATATGAGCCATCAAATTCTAGATTCCAACTTGTTTTATCCTCTCTGGTGGAGGCATCAAAAGGTTGTAAAAACATGGTTAGGGAAGCCCATTCAACAATTTCTTCTTCCTTAAGGTTTCTGCGCAAATGCAAGTTCCACGTTTCAGTCGGGGAGCACCAAAAATCTGCAATAGCAGCTTCCTTTTTAAGGGAAAGCTGGAAATTTTGGGGGAAAAGGTGCTGTAGGCTGATATTCCCCCTCCACGAGTCTTTCCAAAAATATGTGCTTCTGCTTTTTCCCACTTTAATGGACGTATGAGCAAAAATAACATGTTTCAACTTGTCAATCGATTTCCATGGTCCTCTGGGGGTGTGTAAGGATATCAAGCCAGGATTAAGGCCAAAGTGAGAGGATCCATACTTTGTTGCTGCGACCCGACGCAAAAGAGCCCCTTTTTTCTTGTTGTAAACGCGAGATCCACTTTGCCAAAAGAGGCACATTTCTCTGTTGCAAATCCAAGATCCCCAGACCCCCCATCTCAATAGGCGATTTAACTTTCTTCCATTTAAGAAAACGTGTTCCTTTCTTATCTTTGCTCCTTTTCCATAGGAATTTTCTAATAAGCTTTTCGAGATTTTTGGTAACTTTAGTTGGGGCTTGAAAAAGTGATGAGTAATAAATAGGGAGATTGGCCAAAGTAGATTGAATGAGAGGTCGAAGTAGACTACATAACACATATGTTCCTAGGAACGAAAAGTCGAAGTAGATTTTAAAGTGCAAGTGCTCTAAACTCTGAAATGCATTAGGCATAAGTCTCAAGGTGAGGAATTAAGAACTTTCGAGACTTAAAATTAGCTAGGATAACTGTCCAGATGAGTAATGATCCAACATTCTGGTATTTCTCAACTAAACTAAATCAAAGACTTGTCGTCGTCAGTAACTCTTACAACAAAATCATAAAACAAAAGTTGAATTACTTGCTCTACATCCTACCACTAGTAATAATACCTCCAAAGCTCCAGCAAAAAAACTGGAAACAAAAAATCGGCAAGAAGAGGATCACAAAACAGTTGAATAATGTGATAGAAATTCTTCGAAAAACAAGTACCTGCTGACGAGTAATGTAATCGGCCTTGATCGAAGTAATTGACTGCAGAAGCTCCGGAAGCGGTAGAAGCTTGGCAACCTCGCGTACGGCTGCTTCCTTTGCTTCGATACCGAGATCCTCGACCATCATCTTGCACTAAGGAGAATCAAAAACACAAAGAGAGTTGAAAATCGAGCAGATAATGAATGAAATCAAACGAAAAGTTGATTTCTGAAAATAGAAACGATCTCCGGTGCTTGATGAACAAGATTATTCGGGTTCGGAACAATCTTGTTTGATGAAAAATGGAAATGGATCTGATTGACGAAGCTGCTTCCAGAATTTCTTACCAGATGGACGACGAATTGGGCCACAACATGAAATGCTAGACCGAACGAAATTGCTTTGAAATGATTTCTAGAATTTTTATCTGTGTCAAACACTGTGTTCTCCGTAAATAATAAATTGTGTATCTGTTGACAAAATAATAAATTATAATTTTTTTTTTTTTATTTCTTTGATAAACAAATAAATTGTAAATTGAATCATATTACATTGATTTATATAATATAAAATTTAATTTAATTTTATATTCAACTGGTTTTAAGCCAAAGTTGTTTAAAAAAAACATAATAAAAAAATTAAGCCAAAGTCAACTCGGCAACAATTGACATGTACTATCTTTCATGAGGTCAAACGTTCAATCCTCATCCTCGTATTTGTTGAACTAAAAAAAATTGTTAACGTGAGTATAAGTTAACGATAGCATGTATTACCTCTTTTGAGGTCGAATATTCAAATATTCATACCCCAATTATACACTAAACAAATAGGTTAAAGTTGTTAAAAAAAAAACATAAATTGTTTTAGATTTGTTGGATTTTTTTTTGGGTGTATTTTCTTACAATTTTACCTTTTACGTAATCACTCCACAATTATTAAGCCATCATTTTTTACATTCTTCTCTATTACATTTAAATCTTACATGGTAATTTTATTTTTTATTATTTTTATTTTTATTTTTTTTAATTACAAAACCTACCTTCATAACTTAAACAGAAACAATGGTGGTTGGACTACCCGATCCAAAAATATAAAAAGACTCAAGTGAACAAGATCTTCGTCAGGCGATAGACCATTGATATTTAAGATAAAATCAATATATCTAAAGTCGATTTCCATATTTATTTATTTTTGACAACGTGTAGGGAGGGAGATTTGAACATGTGACCTCTTAGTCACTATTTAATACATCATGCAAGTTGAAATATATCAAAAGTTGATTTTCATATTTAATGATAAAACTATTTTTATTATGTCAAATCGATTTCAATTGGCATAAAGATGTGCCCTCGACCTTGAGGTCTATTCAAATTCTCACCCGAAGTTAACTCAAAATAGTTTTCATTATTACAATCACACATAATTTTCAACTCATGTTTGTTCTCTATTTTTTTTTTTTTCTCATGGTAAAGATTATGAAGATGAACGAAGGAAGGAATGGTTTCACAAGAATTTAGCAAAAATGGACATCTTGATGCACCCTTGTTCCTAACTTTCTAGATTTAACTTCTAGCCCGCAGTCCATGTCAATTACGCTGAGTTATCTTCATACTTGGTAAAATTGAATATATCTATTTTAAAGTATATTTTATATCTAGGTTAAATTATCAAAAATACCTCTGAACTATGGAGTTGGATTCAATTATACCTCCGAAGTTTGAAAAAATTCATTTTAATCCTTGAGGTTGGAAGATTATATCAGAACCATCCTTGAAGGCTCTTGCCCTTAAATTCATGGATGGAAAAGTTTGTGTTTGCCTATGTGCTCCCAATGTGAACAACTCTAAACTCATGCATAAAGTAAATTTAGAGGTTAGGGTTAGGGTTTGGAGAAAAACAAGTTAAAATTGAGGCAAATGTCACGTGTCTTTATTTTTTTTTTGGGAAAAAATCAATTTATACCCCTAAACTTTGAGGGTTGTATCAATTAAAACCCTAAACTAACAATTGTATCAATTTAAACCCTGAACTATCATAAGTGTATCAATTTACACCTTCTGTTAGATTTTATTTGAAAAAAATTAATTTAAACGGGTGGAGACTTATGATTTTAACAATTAAACCCATAAACTTTCATAAATGAATCAATTCTATGAAAGTTTAATAATTTAATTAATAAATTACAAGTCTCCACACATGTAAAAGCTTACATTTTTATACTAGAGGGTGTAAATTGATACACTTATGAAAGTTTAAGGTTTAAATTGATACAATTGTTAGTTTAGGGTTTTAATTGATACAACCCTCAAAGTTTAGGGGTATAAACTGATTTTTTCCCTTTTTTTTTTCATGTATGTGTTTAGATTTGTTCTCGTGAGCCGACACAAACTTTTTTCATCTATGAATTTAAAGGCAAAAGCCTACAATAGTTGTTTTGAAACAAACTTTAAACTTCAAAGCTTAAAATGACTTTTTCAAAGTTCGAGGTATAATTGAAACCAAGGACATAGTTCATGGACATTTTTTATAATTTAATCTTTCTATATATTACAACTTATTGATTTCTTTCCAACAATTTTTTAAGAAACTCTTAAAATCAAGGGAGATAATTCAACATAAAACTCATAAACTCAAACAAAAATTAATTATCTCTAATTATCATTAAACTAATTCAACTATCAAATTTGCTCTAAACAAAATCGAACTCTTTCATTGCATGAAAAGATGTTAATTTTGATTGATAATAAAGTTAGGCATTTTGATGATAAAATAATCAAAATCCTTACCAAGTTTGACTCTAAAATTCCAACTTCTAAATTGAAGACTCCAAATTTAATACATAACATTTCCTCCCCAGATCAGTGGATGCAACAACTCTCAAGAGGATGCGGAATTTGGAATGATTATTCACAACTCCATTGGCGAGACAGAGAGTTTTCAAAGTTAGATTGTTCGGTCGGGTGGACAAAAAGCCCAATTAGAATTAGAAATAGATACGAGTCTTAATCTAGTTTGTCAACAAGAACATAACTCAACCGACATAATATATGAACTATGAGCAAGAGATCTCAAGTTTGAATCCTCCTTGTTCATGTCAAAAGAAAAAAAAACATCTTAATCTAGTTTGGACGGAAGTGGATTCCAAAGAAGTGTGGAATCTTCTCATGAAATATGATCACCACTTTAATAAGATAGCTCCTCTTATTGACCATCCCATCACATCAAGGGTTTCCTTTTAACTCCAAGGGATAACAACAAAACGACACTCTTTGACAACCTATGCTCGTCGAGCTCGACATTCAGAAGTTTGGCTCGAAGATTGCCCACGAATCATCCATCATGAAATGTCGTTGATGGATTCTATTGATTGACTTGTTCCTTATGTTCTCTATTTTTTGTTTCTCTTACCAAAAAAAAACATTTGAACAACATAAAACTCAATTGACACAAATTAACCATGCAATTACTTTCTTTTTTTTTTTTGGCTCTTCAAGACTTCAATAAATCTTGATCAATGCAGAGCTTTTCAACCTTGATGCAAGCCTAAAGACTGGTCATACTCATGCATATGTATATAGAAGCTAAGTTTGGTCCAACCATTTCAAGTGCAAAGGAACATGATCACCCTCATAGACCAACATAATAAAGTTCAATATATAACATCACACAGCAACAAGAAATGAAAAGACCAAGGGAATCATTGTTCTATTTCAACAGGTTTGGATCCTTGATCGAGCGACGCCTTCACTGCATCAAGCAGCAGCTGAGTCTTTCGACAGATGGTTGGCCACTTTTTCTCAGGTTTGGAGCCATTTGCTTTGATCTCTTTAACCAAATGAGAAAATTCCCTCACCATGTGAGCCTCTTGAGGAAGATCGGTAGGGACGATATGTTTGCTTGGTAGCGGTTCCCCACCAGTCACGAGTTCAGTGAACCCAGATTTCGAACCGGTGGAGAAATAGGCCTCCTTCTCTCCGTCAGGTACAATAAAATCATTAACATGTAATGCCCCATTTGTTCCTATGGCAGTCATTTTCATGGTCAAGTTTGACAAGAAAGAGCAATGGAAGGTTGCTACTTTCCCATCATCCCAAAACAGAGAACACCCACAAGATAAAATCACCCCATATTCATTCAAAACAGGATCGGGCAAGGCAACCACTTTTTTAGGCAGTTCGAAGTTGGTAGCAAAAAGGATTGAACGAATACAATACCATCCGGCATCACCCAAAGCACCAAGACCATCGAGGTCGGGTTTCACGCGAATATCATTAGCTAAGAAGTTAGCATCAGCAGCAATAGAAAAAATACTGTTTACCTGTGATATTCAGAACAGAAAACAGATAATCAACGTATCAATCAATTATCCAAATCCAGAAGAAAATTCGAACTTCAACCACCGACTGGCTAAAGTAAAACAAAAAAATAATAGTGAATAATATGAGTTAAATACTTTCCACAAACATTACATTTGCAAAATTTAACATTTTTTTCTTTACAACTTTATCAAGAAACTAGTTCACTCAAACCTTTTATCATCTATACCATATATCAGAAGTACCATGCATACAATTGCAATGTTAAGATATATAAAAACAAACATGAAGTTATCATCAAATTTGGAATAGTAAAAAGTAAAGGGCAACCCATTTCATTTCATCTTGTTCAAGACCGCGACCAACAATTTTAATGAGCAACAGAGCGGACACGTGCACAGACATTTTCTGAGCAGGAAAGACCACACTATATAAACAGTCCTTATTTACAATCCTTCTCCTTGCAGGAAAAAAATGATAGATGAAAAAAGGGGAAGGTAGGAAGCTAGATATAGAAGGAAAGATGATGCACCAATTGCAGAACAAGATGGAAGAAGTACAAGTTCTCAGACTATTCAAGAGGTCTGAGGCTCTCTCTGTACTTAGTTCAGTACTTTCTTAACTCTTCCTACTGCTTAAATCATCTATTTGGTACTTACTCCAACTACCACTCGAACGGGTCCCACGTCCCTTTCGGTACAAAAAGATGCTGGCGCTATCATACTAACTAAATAGTCATGCACATTTGCTCCCTTCTTCCTCCTATGCTAAGGGTATGTTTGGGAGTGATTTTTAAATGGTTAAAATCACTTTTGTCAAATTCAAAATCACTCCCAAGCATGCCTTTAATCATTTTGATTATATGAAAATCGCATTTAAAATTGTAAAACCAAACATTAAAAGAATTACATGATAATAACTTTTAATAAATCACTTAAAAACAAATCATTTTCACAAGTATCACTATTTCTAAAATCACTCTCAAATATGTCCTAATTATACTTGATAGGCAGTTAACAAATCCTATCGAAAGGACTTGATAGCCAGTTAACAAATCCTATCGAAAGGACGAAAGCCACTGAACTTAAAGAAGATGAAATGTTTTTATGGGAGTCGAGAGAGATCAATAATGAACAAGGACAACCCAAAGAACAAGAGTAAAAACCCTTCAATTGTACGATTGTTTGTCTTGTAATGACAATACTTTTTGAAAATGATAAAAAAAAATAAAAAAGAAACAAACGATCATCAAAGAAAACATTTACAAGGTAGAACACATACAAGAAACCCCACTTGCACGGTAAAAACAAAACAATTGGCTAAACATCACACATCAAAAGATTCGATATTGCATAATTACAAATAAACGAAATCAAACATCAATCTCGTCGTCAAAATTATCAAATCCTTTTGTTTCTTTCCTTCCAAAAGCTCCAAATAACTATGCAGAATATAACAAATTCAACATATGATCTTCCTCTTCCTCTTGTGTTCCCTACAAATCTGAAATCATACCTCAACTCACTCTTTATTATTATTCCAATCAAAGTCATTTTCAGATAAGTTTCCAACTCTCATCGTGATTAAGCTAGTAGCACTTCTAATAGCCCAATTTACAGTTATATCATATCCATTTACAAGAAATAAGCAGACCGCAATCAGGCATAAATAACCACAAAATTGACGCTCAACATAACACTCTTCATTCAACTAAGAAACCAACTAATTCAAATTGGTGAATATTTGGAATTTCCGGCACGATCGCATTCAATCAAAGAGTTCAGACGATGAATTACATCAGAATCACATACCGATTTGAGGTGGCCAAACTGGTCTGCATCGGAAAGAAACTCCTTCATCTTAGCCGTACGAGGATTGTGCATCCACATGGTACCGTCCATGAACTGCACTCCATTAGCCTCACACGCTTCGAGAATCTTATCAAACTCAGCCACATTAAGAGCGACAGGCTTCTCGAGGAGCAAGTGTTTCTTCTTCTCGGCGGCGAGCACGGCCCAGCGCAAGTGAAGACTGGTCGGAAGGGGGAGATAGACGGCGTCGATATCGGGATCGTCGAGAAGAGCTTCGTAAGAACCATAGATCTTGACCTGAGGAGTGAAGCCATTGTCGGAGGCAAATTTGGAAGCTTTTTCGACTGAACGACTGGCGATTGCTGAGAGAGTGGCGTTGGGAGCGAGAGCAATGGCTCGAGAAACCTTCCGAGCTATCTTGGCGGCGCCGATGATTCCGAAACGGACGATTGAGTCGGCCATGCCGGCGGCCAGGAGATTTGGACGTTGATGGAGATAAGGGAGCAGGAAATTTGAAAATTTTGAAATGGAAATATATTTACTAGAAAACACGAACTCTAACAATTATGGAATGTAGCCAATATGGTATGAACTTTAATTATTATTAATATTATTTTTTATTTATTTTCAAAAAAATTAATTAACTGGTGTACTCAAAACTCATTCTTAAATAATTTGAATAAAATATACTTTTCATTCACGTTCATTTGTAAAAGTGACCAAAACTCATTCTTAAATAATTTGAATAAAATATACTTTTCATTCACGTTGATTTGTAAAAGTGATTGGGGATAACTTTTCGATTTTAACTTCCATAAAAATATTTTTTTTTAACAACACGTTGGATTGAACATAGGACCTCATGGTCGCTGAAGATATATCAGGTCATTGAGCTATGCTCTTGACAACTTCCATAAAAATATTGTTTTGTTTTTGCAACGGTGTTGAACCTCTTAGACACGCACAACCTTATGTCAATTGAGTTACGCTCGGTTTGACCATAAAAATATTGTTACTAACAAATTTTAAATTTCTTTTTTTATCTTATTTGCTCATCATTTTTTTAAATTTAATTTATTGTTTTTAATTATTATTCTTACTTTTTTAATTTATTAAAATTAAAATTATATTTGTTTCACCCCTTCTTATATATAATTTTTTTTTATATAATTTATAAAAGTAAGAAGAATAAACAAAATATAATTTTTAATTTAAATTATATAAAATTTTATATATTAATACAAACTCATACTTAATTATTGAAATAGATTTATATTCGAGTCAATATAACTATTTCATCAAAAGTTTAGTAGTAATTTATCCAACACTATAACTAGATTTTTCAAATTTAAATCTGAAATTTATCATGCTTGATTTGATTGTAAGTAAAAAATTTACATTTTTTAAGACTTCATGGTCACTAGGCGTACATCAAACTATGTTCTTGTTGGCAAGAATTTTACATAGTTGATAATACTACCTTAATCAATTAAAATATTGTAATATTCAAGAAAAAAAAAATAAGCTTTTATTATTTTTAATGAGATTTAACTTTTTTTTATTATTATTTTATTTTATTTGAGATAAGTATTTTCTTTTGGATAAGATTATTTTTAAAAATTAATAACTTAAAGTGTGTTAATTTATTACCAATTTGACATCTGTTTAAGATTTCGAATACGACTTAATTTTTTTAAAATTCAGGATTATTATTATTATTATTACTTTTTATTTTTTTTTCCTTTTTTTTTTTCTTTTTTAAAGTGAGGTAAAACCTAGAATCTCATAGTCACTCGACGATACATCATGCTGTTGAACTATGCTCTTGTTGGCGATAATACTAATTACTATCCATGAAACTTTAAAATCTATCTAAGGATTTTCTAATTATCCCTAATAACACCCTCCATATGTAAGGAAGTGGGACATTTATACAAGAGGGATGAATAATAAAAATATAACCTAATTATTAATTAATATTAATTAACAATGACTTGTTATTTTTAATTAATTAGAACATATTATTTAGGTTAAATAAATAAATGGATAGTTAATATTTCCTTTAATTTATACTGATCATTCTGTATTAATTCAATTTAACTATTTAATTTTCATTCTTAGTTTTAATTAATATTTTAATGTAAAAATATGCATTTATTTTTAATTTTAATTAATTAATATAGCAATATATTAAATAATACTTTAATTTGGAATTATATTAATATATTCAATACATTTAATTAATTATAATTTTTGTAGACAAAATTTAGAAAGTAAACACAATATTTAATTTCCAGAGATATTTGATATTTAATATTCATGCCCTTCAAGCAAAATTCAACATTCAAATGGACAATATTTTACTATGGACGAGTAGTATATATCAATATTTTAATTTAGTCTTTATATTTTAAATTTAACGATTCAGTCCATGTCGTAAAAAATACTATTAAGATTTAAAGAAAGATTAAGTCGTTACATAATAAAAAAATGACTAACATGATATGAACTAAATTGTTACAAATTTAAAATTACGTGGACTAAATTGTTCTTCGCTGAAGTACATACACAAATTGTTACAAACTAAAGCTTAAAAACTAATCAGTTATTTGATAAAAATTTAAGGACTAGGATTAGGGTTTGGAGAAAAATAACTTAAAATTTGGGGCGTAGGGTTGAAAGGAGGAAGACGACAACATGTATGGTTCACAAATGTCACGTGTCTTTATTTTTTTCTATGTATGTGTTTAGATTTCTTCACGTGAGCAGAAAGGCAAAAGCCTATAATAATTGTTTTGAAACAAACTTCAAACTTCAAACCTCGAGGTATAATTGAAACCAAAGACATAGTTCATGGACATTTTTGATAATTTAATCTTTCTATATATTACAATTTATTGATTCCTTTCCAACATTTTTTTTTAAGAAACTCTTAAAATCAAGGGAGAGAATTCAACATAAAACTCATAAACTCAAACAAAAATTAATTATCTCTAATTCTCATTAAACTAATTCAACTATCAATTTTGCCCTAAACAAAATCGAACTCTTTCATTGCCTGAGAAGATGTTAATTTTGATTGATATAATTAAATTAAGCATTTTGATGATAAAATAATCAAAATCCTTGCCAAGTTTGACTCTAAAATTTCAACTTCTAAATTGAAGACTCCAAATTTAATACATAACATTTCCTCCCCAGATCAAGTGGATGCGACAATGCTCAAGAGGATGTGAAATTTGGAATGATTATTCACAACTCCATTGGCCAGACAGATAGTTTTCAAGGTTAGATTGTTCGATGGGGTGGACAGAAAGCCCAATTAGCATTAGAAATGGATACGAGTCTTAATCTAGTTTGCCAGCAAGAACATAACTCAACCGGCATACATAACTCAACCGGCATAATATATGAACTATGAACAAGAGATCTCAAGTTTGAATCCTCCTCGTCCATGTAAAAAAAAAAAAAAAAAAAACTTAATCTAGTTTATACGAAAGTAGATTCCAAAACTCATGAAATATGATCACCACTTTAATAAGATAGCTCCTCTTATTGGGTTTCCTTTTAACTCTGAGGGATGACAACGAACACTCTTTGACAACCTATGCTCGTCGAGCTCGACATTCAGAAGTTTGGCTCGAAGATTGCCCACGAATCATCCATCACAAAATGTCGTTGATGGATTCTATTGATTGACTTGTTCCTTATGTTCTCTATTTTTGTTTCTCTTACCAAAAAAAAAAAACATTTGAACAACATAAACTCAATTGACACAAATTAACCATGCAATTACTTTTTTTTTTTTTTTTGGCTCTTCAAGACTTCAATAAATCTTGATCAATGCAGAGCTTTTGAACCTTGATGCAAGCCTAAAGACTAGTCATACTCATGCATATGTATATAGAAGCTAAGTTTGGTCCAACCATTTCAAGTGCAAAGGAATATGATCACCCTCATAGACCAACATAATAAAGTTCAATATATAACATCACACAGCAACAAGAAATGAAAAGACCAAGGGCATCATTGTTCTATTTCAACAGGTTTGAATCCTCGATCGAGCGACGCCTTCACTGCATCAAGCACCAGCTGAGTCTTTCGACTGATGGTTGGCCACTTTTTCTCAGGTTTGGAGCCATTTGCTTTGATCTCTTTAACCAAATGAGAAAATTCCCTCACCATGTGAGCCTCCTGAGGAAGATCGGTAGGGATGATATGTTTGCTTGGTAGCGGTTCCCAACCAGTCACGAGTTCAGTGAACCCAGATTTCGAACTGGCGGAGAAATAGGCCTCCTTCTCTCCATAAGGTATGATAAAATCATTAACATGTAATGTCCCATTTGTTCCTATGGCAGTCATATTCATGGTCAAGTTTGACAAAAAAGAGCAATGGAAGGTTGCTACTTTCCCATCATCCCAAAAAAGAGAACACCCACAAGATAAAATCACCCCATATTCATTCAAAACAGGATCGGGCAAGGCAACCACTTTTTTAGGCAGTTCGAAGTTGGCAGCAAAAAGGATTGAACGAATACAATACCATCCGGCATCACCCAAAGCACCAAGACCATCGAGGTCGGGTTTCACGCGAATATCATTAGCTAAGAAGTCAGCATCAGCAGCAAAAGAAAAAATACTGTGTACCTGTGATATTCAGAACAGAAAACAGATAATCAACGTATCAATCAATTATCCAAATCCAGAAGAAAATTCGAACTTCAACCACCGACTGCTAAAGTAAAACAAAAAAATAATAGTGAATAATATGAGTTAAATACTTTCCACAGACATTACATTTACAAAATTTAACATTCTTTTTTTTTTTTGTTACAACTTTATCCAGAAACTAGTTCACTCAGACCTTTTATCATCTATACCATATATCAGAAGTACCATGCATACAATTGCAATGTTAAGATATATAAAAACAAACATGAAGTTATCATCAAATTTGGAATAATAAAAAGTAAAGGGCAACCCATTTCATTTCATCTTGTTCGAGACTGCGACCAACAATTTTAATGAGCAACAGAGCGGACGGTATGCCCGTGCACAGACATTTTCTGAGCAGGAAAGACCACACTATATAAACAGTCCTTATTTACAATCCTTCTCCTTGCAGGAAAAAAATGATAGATGAAAAAAGGGGAAGGTAGGAAGCTAGATATAGAAGGAAAGATGATGCACCAATTGAAAAACAAGATGGAAGAAGTACAAGTTAACCTATTCAAGAGGTTTGAGGCTCTCCCTGTACTTAGTTCAGTACTTTCTTAACTCTCCCTACTGCTTAAATCATCTACTTGGTACTTACTCCAACTACCACTCGAACGGGTCCCACTTCCCTTTCGGTACAAAAAGATGTTGGCGCTATCATACTAACTAAATAGTCATGCACATTGCTCGCTTCTTTCTCCTATACTAAGGGCATGTTTGGGAGTGATTTTTAAATGGTTAAAATCACTTTTGTCAGGTTCAAAATCACTCTCAAACATGCCTTTAATCATTTTGATTATATGAAAATGGCATTTAAAATTGTAAAACCAAACATTCAAAGAATTACATGACAATAACTTTTAATAAATCACTTAAAAACAAATCCTTTTCACAAGTATCACTCTTTCTAAAATCACTCTCAAACATGTCCTAATTATACTTGATAGGCACTTAACAAATCCTATCGAAAGGACGAAAGGCACTGAACTTAAAGAAGATGAAATGGTTTTTATGGGAGTCGAGAGAGATCAATAATGAACAAGGACAACCCAAAGAACAAGAATAAAAACCCTTCAATTATACGATTGTCTTGTAATGACAATACTTTTTGAAAATGATAAAAAAAAAAATTAAAAAGAAACAAACTATCATCAAAGAAAACATTTTCAAGGTAGAACACATACAAGAAACCCCACTTGCATGGTAAAAACAAAACAATTGGCTAAACATCACACATCAAAAGATTCGATATTGCATAATTACAAATAAGCGAAATCACTCATCAATCTCATCATCAAAATGATCAAATCCTTTTGTTTCTTTCTTTCCAAAAGCTCCAAATAACTATGCAGAATATAACAAATTTAACATATGATCTTCCTCTTCCTCTTGTGTTCCCTACAAATCTGAAATCATACCTCAACTCACTCTTTATTATTATTCCAATCAAAGTCATTTTCAGATAAGTTTCCAACTCTCATCGTGATTAAGCTAATCACCTATATTTTAAATCCAAATTTTAAGGCTAGTAGCACTTCTAATAGCCCAATTTACAGTAATATCATATCCATTTACAAGAAATAAGCAGACCGCAATCAGGCATAAATAACCACAAAATTGACGCTCAACATAACACTCTTAAACTAAGAAACCAACTAATTCAAATTGGTGAATATTTAGAATTTCCGGCACGATCGCATTCAATCAAAGAGTTCAGACGATGAATTACATCAGAATCACATACCGATTTGAGGTGGCCAAACTGGTCTGCATCGGAAAGAAACTCCTTCATCTTAGCCGTACGAGGATTGTGCATCCACATGGTACCGTCCATGAACTGCACTCCATTAGCCTCACACGCTTCAAGAATCTTATCAAACTCAGCCACATTAAGAGCGACAGGCTTCTCGAGGAGCAAGTGTTTCTTCTTCTCGGCGGCGAGCACGGCCCAGCGCAAGTGAAGACTGGTCGGAAGGGGGAGGTAGACGGCGTCGATATCGGGATCGTCGAGAAGAGCTTCGTAAGAACCATAGATCTTGACCTGAGGAGTGAAGGCATTGTCGGAGGCAAATTTGGAAGCCTTTTCGACTGAACGACTGGCGATTGCTGAGAGAGTGGCGTTGGGAGCGAGAGCAATGGCTCGAGAAACCTTCCGAGCTATCTCGGCGGCGCCGATGATTCCGAAACGGACGATTGAGTCGGCCATGTCGGCGGCCAGGAGATTTGGACGTTGATGGAGATAAGGGAGCAGGTAATGGAAATGGAAATATATTTACTAGAAAACACAAGCTCAACAATTATTTAATGTAGCCGCCATGATATCATCTCTAATTTATTTATTTATTATTTTTTTTTATATATTATTATTATTATTATTTTTTTTTTTTAAGTTCCTTAATTATGATTTAGAATTCGAAATACAAACATGTTGGTCGAGAACATTTTTTTTTTTTGAGTAAAACTTAGTTGCGGGTTGGACTACAACTATCTTTTGCAGCCTAGCAACATGCCAGAATTTGATTGGTCAGATTTTATGTTATTTTTTTTTAACTAAAAAATCATATTTAATGTCTCATGTCACTTCAACGCTATTTTTTCTTTCATTTTTTCCACTTTCTATAACTTTCAATTTCCAATTTTGCCCTTCTCTCCTCAATTCTCTCCCGTATCTCTTTTTATGGATGATTTGCTACTGTCAAATCTTAGTAAACATTTCTTAATCTCTCCGCTTAATAGCATAGCGAAAATTGACAGAATTTTATAAAGGTAATAGTTAATTATTTATTCTATGATAAATGAAGTGAAATTGAGTTGAAAATTTGAAATGAACAAAGAAATTAGATAGAAGAGGAAAGAGAAATTTTATTAAAAATGCCATAGGATGTTGGAGATGATTGAATAGGGAAGGGCAAAATAGGAAATTAAAAACCATGGAGAAGAGGAAAAAAAGGAGGAAAAAAAAAAGTTGAAGTCACGTGCATTAAATATGATTTTTTAATTAAAAATAATAACATAATACTTGGTCAATCAAAATCTACCACGTGACTGCAAAAGATAATTGTAGCCCAAGCTGCAATTTTTTTCTTTTTTCTGCATAAAAAAAAAAAAAAAAAAAAAAAAAAAAAATTCAAAAATTAAATTCATGACCCATTAATTATGCTCACTGTACTATGCTTAGTTTGATTGTAGGTGAGAATTTTACATTTTGGTAGTTGATAATAATATCTTAACAAATTAAAATATTATAATATTTAAGAAAAAATAAGCTTTTATTATTTTTAATGAGATTTAACTTTTAAAAAAGTTTTTTTTTCACTATCTTGGTTTGATTGTAGTTGAGAATTTTACATTTTGGTAGTTGATAATAATATCTTAACCAATTTTACCGGAAAAAAATAAGTTTTTATTATTTTTAATGAGATTTAACTTTTAAAAAAGTTTTTATTTATTTATTTATTTGAGATAAGTATTTTCTTTTGGATAAGATTATTTTAAAAATTAATAACTTAAAATGTGTTTAGTGTAACCAACATGTCAAATCAAGTCTAACTCGCCATAAAATTGTGTCTTTGAATACAAGGTCATATGTCCAATCTCTCACCCACATTAATAGTATATATCAATATTTTACTTTAGTCTTTATATTTTAAATTTAACGATTTAGTCCATGTCGTAAAAAATACTACTAAGATTTAAAGAAAGATTAAGTCGTTACATAATAAAAAATTACTAATATGATATGAACTAAATTGTTATTTGCTAAAGTACATACACAAATTGTTACAAACTAAAGCTTAAAGTCTAATTAGTTATTTGATTAAAGTTTAAGGACTAAAAGTGTTTTTTAACCTATCAAATAAATAAGGTATTTGATAGGTTAAACTGAAATCAAACAACCGATAACACTCGTCAAAGTGAGCATAATTAAGCGATAATTGACATGTATTCTTGTTGAAGATTCAAATTATTTTTTTTTGCTAACGCTCAACTTTTTCAAAAAATAACACAATTATGACATTGTCGAAAGATTTCAATCGCGAGAGGAAAATTTTAGGGATCTCATAATTCATAGTTAAGGGTAGTTTGATTATTCTGTGTAAAATTGAATTTTTATTTTGAAGGGCCAACAATGAAAATCAAAATTAATTGGAGAAAAAATAAACAAAATAAACACCTTAAAAAATTGGTATGTTGCCCCCTAATGAAACCATGATATTAAATTTCCGTCGACATGTCAACATTTACACATATTCATAGGTTCGACATCGACATAAGAAGTGAATCGACATTTCCATCATACGGTACAAAATCAATAAAATATTAAAAAAATAACAACAAAATGTAACCTAACGTAAATATAATATTATAATAAATGTATTTTAAATATTTTTTTTTAAAAAAAAAATCTTCCAAAAATATTCATTGACATCTTATCGATATTTCCATCGACATTTAAATAAAACTGAGGTCTCGATATTTCCATCGACATCGACATTTAAAATATAACAACCATTTATTTATATCGGTCAACCTTCTAAAAACAATAAAAAATATTTGTAAATTTTTTGAAACCAACTCGGTTTCTGAAACCTTTTATATTCTTTGGTAAAGAAATTTCTTATCAAGAATGATTTTTAAAAATATAAAAAATAGACGAATATCAAAGCTTCTTAACAATCCAAATTAGCAAATTTTCTTTTACAAACTAACCAAAGCTTTTTTGATCAGTGAGTGTCCGGACCAGCTTACTCACACCTGAACAAACAGTCTGACCCTACAACAAAATCCGTAGGAAATTAATTCCTAGGTAGATAACCATAAAAAAATGAACTCATTCCCTCACAGAGGGCATTAATAGTCTCAAAGCCCTTCATGACCACTAAATCAACCCTGGATGGTTAAGCCTTAATGAAATATTACAATAACTAACAACATAAACACCATTAAGGAACAAAAATAAGATCCAAATAGAAAATGCAAAGGAACGAACCAACGAACCGAACCCTTAAAACGACAGCTTGAGAATCTGAAATGACGATAAAACCACGCAAAGGAACGAGGTGCAAAAGTGGCAAAAATATAATATAAAATCTAACGGCGAAAATGAGAGACCCTAAAAAATCAAAATTCTTCCAACATTGGATATTTCCCCCTAATCTTAATTTGTTATTATTCAAGAATCACTATAATCACAAACTTGTAAGCCTTACATGAATGTTGTTTATGGAAACTCATACCTTATGGCAGGACCCGTTGCCTCCGGACCCCTTCGGCAAGCAATAATTTTACAGGTGTTTATGCTGTCACTTGCTGAATCTTTGTGGAGCCAAGTATTTTACAATCTAATAAGCTGAATATGGTACCTGCCAGCATTGGTTGCTCGGAGCGGAGCTGCCGAGAAGTGTCAGGTTGATCAGCAGCAATTTGCTTGCTAGGATGGCCGCATTTGATCTCTGCGAAGTGCTTGCTGGAGATCAATAACTTGCTGCCTCTGTTCGAGAGGCAACGAGTTAAGCTGTTCGGGAGATAGATTTAAAACTTGTTGCAGTAGTGCGGACTCGACATCGCGGGGAAGCTGTGGAGGAAGAAAATGCAGCAAAACAAGAAACAGAAGTGCTAGTTGTCTCAGTCGTGATTCAGACAAAATTAATCAACTTCACTAGAATGTTGAACTTCACAACATGCACAAATCTTGCCATAGTGATGGAACTTTACTAGCAAGACATTAAAATATAGCAATTTCATAATCTATATGAACTAAAATTTGAAGCACGAAGAATTGGCTATGAATGCAATTACACAAAGAAAATGTGATGTTTTTGAACTAATGGCCAGACAAAATTCTCAACCCACATCCATGATGTTATTCTGCTATCAGCATTTAGGGCATATTTGAAAGTGATTTTGAAATGGTTAAAATCACTTTTTTCATGTTCATGATCACTCCCAAACATGTATTTAATCATTCAAAATCAAAAAATGATTACCTGAAAATAACTTATAAACAAATCATTTTCACTAAAATCACTCACAAACATGCACTAAGGAACTAAGGAACAAACATGCACTAAGGAACTAAAACAAGATACTTCAGAGAGAATTCACCAATAGTAATATGAACTAGATCTCTCATATTTGCTTTTCAGTTATCTCAGCAAGGGTTTATTAATTTTCCATGAAAACCTACAGGCTGGAAGGGAACTTGGAAAATATAAACCATGAAAACCTAAGAGATTTTTTTCTCTTTCTTTTCTTTTATTTTTTTGTAGCGTGAGATTGATACGACTTTTAGCTAATTAAAAGTACTTCCAATGTATTTCATTGCATGACTCAAAAGTGATTTTGAAAATTCTAAACACACTTAAATGGTAAGCACTTAATTAGTAATTGTAGAAAAAGCATGCCATTTAAAAGCATTGCCCTCAAAAGGCGTCCCAAACTCAAACTCACTCTAAATACATCAACAGACAATCGTGAATACTATAATAATCTTTTGTTCTTCTCAGTGTGAGTCTGATTTCTCAAAAGTTGGTATACACAACTCTCCTACATGACATGAGCACTGAGAACTAGAAAGAACTAATTCAGATAGGGAACTATAAAGAACAAATTCGGATTGAAAAATGGAAATTGCAGCCTCCAATGCAACCAAATTAACATGAATAAGAAAGTGAGTAAATATTGTTCAACTAAAAAATCACGTACCGCTGAAGTTGGTTTCTCAGAGATTTGCATCCCCGCCCGATCGGGATCTGAGGCAATTCCAAGTTGTCCAGATCCATTGGTATCTACTGATGCACTTAGACCTCCAGCTGAGAAAGGGATGCCTTTTCCATCCTCTAATTTCATCTGCTTTACAGGGCGATTGGTCGTTCCTGAAAAGCCACGAAGTATATTTCTTTTACCATCTACACCAAGGGGAACTTGAGAAGACTTATCAACATCCCTGCCCACTATCTGAGATGCACTATACGCTGTAGACGGGCCAGGCTGTTATGAAGAGCAAGTCAGAAGCAAGAAGACATCACCATTACCCTAAAAAACAACAAAAAACAAACTTCCGAACAGAGGGAAGCAAAGACTTTTTAATTTTTTTTTTGTAATCTGTTAGTGTCCGGGTGCTTGAGCGCACCTTGACTGTTTAGACATTACTGACTCACTGAGGATCTTTTAAAAAAAATTGAGCTTGTAGCAGCTTCCTTGTTTGAGTAGGGGTTTGATTTCAACGACTCTTGATGATGGTTAGTAGCTATGAAGGAGTTGGAGCAATTTCTCTTTCTAGAGTCGTTTTGGATCTCTTTTCCAAAGTTTTGTCATCTGGGCAGCGGTATTGGTTTTGCTTTTTGATGGACAGGGTTCTATCTTTAGTCATTCTGTGAGTTATGCTTCTTGGATATTGTTTGATTCTCCCTCGGGTGCTTTGTTCTTCACTTTTTTGTTTTTACTTTTCTAACTTTTGGGATTTTTACTTTATTGATTTGGTGGTTTGTTCTTTCTTTTCACATTTTTCTTTCCTTTTCATATATCAATGAAAAGTCCATTTCTTAAAAAGAAAAAGAAAAAAAAATCATAAAGTAAGCATATAATCATACAATACAAGACTACAAACATTGATAAGCAAAGCCATATTTATTGATCAAAAAGAGTTTTTCAGTAAGAGAATCCATACAGAAGACAAAATAAATTAAGAACACTTCTATCTAAAACTAGAACAATCAGCAAAACATCAACTTAGAAGTTAGTTGCATTATTGTTTCCCACCACCTTTTCGTTGAGTTAAAGCTTTAAATTAACTTGTCATTCTATCTAAGGTAGATTCCCAGGTTGGGAAGCAACCTTTTGCCCTACCTGCTCTCAAAGCAAAAATGGAATTTTTTTTGCCAATATAGCATTGACACCTATATTCTTTTTTCATAGCATTGACACCTGTGTTCTCGTTCTGAGTACTTTATATATGAAATTATAAAAATGGAAAGAAAAAAAAGAAAAAAAAGAAGAAGCATGAAGTATAAAGTACAACCTGAAAGTCTGTATCTGATAAGGAAGGGTGAGGCAAAAGAGGTCTAGCTTCTGGAATAGCAACCTGAGCATTATGCCCTGGAATTACAGCTCCACCATGCCCTGAATATTGTTGAGAAGGGGGACGCATGTGCTGCTTTAAGGAAGAGGAGGTGGGCACCTGAACCTTTTGCCTAGCAGATATATTTCCCAGCAAATTTATGGAAGGAAGTGATGAGCCTCCAGGTATTCCGGTCAAAGCGGCTTGTAAAGCATGTGATGGCTGAATTTGAGACTGAAGTGGAGGCCGTTGGGACGCAGAAAACTGATGGGGAGCCAAAGGATTTTGAGGCGTGAGAGACATTTGAGTTTCTTTTCCTTTAGGTACAAAACCAGTCTGCATCCTGTTAGGTGCAAGAGGGGGCAACCCTGGTTGAATTTGAAGAGATGACGACTGACCCTGCTGAATGTCATGCAAAGGAAGCTGAGGTTGAGTAGACGGTTGCCGTAGATTAGGCTTCTGCAACTGCAACATTCAAAGAACGGGAATTGTTAGTGAGAAAATTTTAACAGCTATCAATAAACCACACAAAAAAAAAAAACAAAAAAAAAATATAGGCAGTGAAGAGAAATACCACTTGTGGAGTCACCATTCCAAGCATTATCTGTGACTGCAAAAAAATTACAAAAAAGAGGGGAAAGAGAGAGGTTTAGCTGGTGTTGCATACGTAAGCCTATAGGGAGGGATATAGTCCATTAAATTGGAAGGAACAGGGAGGGATATAGTCCATTAAATTGGGAGGAACAAGAAAGACGGACTCTGGTCAAAGAAATAAGGTACAACTATAAATATAAACATATTGCAGGACCCTTTTTTCCCTAATATTTATTTAAAGTCTTCTCTATCCCTCCAAATAAAAAATTGTTATGACAAAATTTGAGCAACAAAGAATAAAGCAAGAATCGACACGGAGTTTACGTGGTTCACTAACGTTGTGTTAGCTACGTCCACGGACAGAACGGAGAAAGCAGTTTGTATTACAAAATAGGAGAGATTACAGGAAGTCATTAGAAGGTTTATATATGACACCCTTCTAATGATCTAATATATATAATGGGTCAAAACCCAATTTAGATGCAGAATGGTAAAACCCAAATCAGATTTTTTCTTTAGGGGCGTTGCCCCCATACCCCCACCGGGCGCTTCGCAGTGAGACTCCGTACCGAGTCATTCGTAGCGGGTCAAACAAATTCAAGGCATTCCAACAAAAACTATTTTAATTCTTACAATTTTAATTCTTACAACATTGATTTTCGATTAAAATTTAACACAAATATTGTTCTGAGATTAGCACCTAAAGAGGCTTTGAGGCCTAAAAGTTAAAACTAACAGTCAAAGAGTAGCTTAACTTAAACCTGATGAGAAGGTTCTAGGGTGTGCACTTCGCATATTAGCGTTCAAGAAGCTTCACACATAAGACAGGTTCATCCAATTATGTCCTCGCAATATTTTCTTAATACAAGCGGAAAGAGAGGGTCCTCTAGTTATGAGCATCTGCTAAAAGAAGGGTGGGTGACTGGAATGTTCTATAAACGTGTGCTTCCTATGCAATTAGATTTTTAATTTTTTTAACATGTGACTTAAATGAGAGCGAAAAAATAGGACTGAGTGTTTTTTAAATGTACATACATACATTTTTATTCACGTCATGAAGAGCTCCAAATAGTTTTTTTTCCGCATTAATGTTAATCCAAATAACTACTAGATAGGAAGATCTGGATTGCATAAACATGTTTAGAAAGTTGACGCACATAGACAATAAGACCATAAGAGTAACAGAAGGCAGAAATTCATCGACATCTCTTCCATGCAAAGATATTGAAATTGGACGCTGAACTGAGAAAATAATATTCTACAGAAAAAATTAAAATAATAATAATAATAAATCACAAACACAAGATATTATGGAGGATCTCCATGCTTGAAGAAACTACAAAAGAGCAAGAGTAAATAAGTACCTGGAAAAGAGCTTTTGACAATTGTGGTCTTGCCAGCAATAGCTGACGAGCCAAATCCTTGTTTTGTGTAGCCATTACCTAAGTCCAAATAATGTACCAATTACCAGGAGCCATTCAGGAAAATGAGGAGAGAGGAGAGAACATACTCAAAAGGTTACCTTCAGCCCTGACATAACTTCAGTAAGCTGACTCCTAGAAAGTTTAGCCAGATGTAGCGTTAAAGGATCATTGGGCATTGCTGCACTCTGCAAAATATTCTGATTAGAAGCACCTTGCGCACCACCAAGGGCTCCTGCCATCACGGCTGCAGCAGTAATAGCTATATGAAGACCAATTGGTTGATGTTGACTGGATTCCCCTTGAGCTGCTGGGCCGCCTAATTGTTTTTGAGCATCTTTGATGTTAACACAAAACTTAAAGAAAACAATCCGATTTTATTGCACAAATCATAAGCCAAAAAACATTTAAGAGGAAGAAAACTAACCAGCATTTGCCACCAATCCAGGTCCACCACGACCCTGAAAGAGGGAATATTGTTTCAAATAAATAATAATTAAGATGCTACATGTAGTCGAGGTGTATTGGTGGAAGGGCACATAAAGGGAAAAAAAAAATTAAAATATTCTGATTTTCAAATGCACACAGTTTCAGCAATTTGACGAGTCATTTGATTGGAAAGGAGCATAATGATAATTAAAGAAAAAGTAAATGCAGCTGAAGATGGAGTATTTTTTACTTATTATCAGTCTGAGTATTTGATCTTTGGAATATTTCCTTTTACATTTCTGTATTCTAGATGGCTTTTATAATTTCAGTTTTTAACTCGGATGAATACTTGTCGATAGAACTTTTCCAATCAAAAAAATTATACTTACTAAATTTTTCTTTCTGTTTTTTGAAATAAAAACATTAAAATTCTGTGTAGAACTTTTAGTTTCAAAGAAAATATATTATCCTTTTCTTCTGGAAGGACATTGCCAACATTTCCAAAAAATCCTATCATCAACAAATTCACAAGTGCCAATATTTTTATTCTTGTAAATAAATATGTCAGGACTCAGGACAACATCACAATCTTTTATATATATATAATCAAATTCAGAAATCTATTCCATGCACCTAAGAATGCTACTGAGGCAATAGAACATATATTTGAACCCATTTTAAACATGAAAAACAAAGATATCAGAGCAAAGACTACAAATCAGCCTCCTTGGAACCTGTTTCTTCAACTACTGGTTGACAATTACTCTAACCAGAGTAATCAAAACAGCCTCCAAGGTTTGAAAAATTAAATCTATTTAATATCTACAGCACATTCCTTGAAATTATTGGCAGCATTATAGTCTAAAGTTTCATATAATTCAGTTGATGATATTTTAAAGTATTTTATTGAAAATAATACCAGAATTCCCCCAATGTAACTAGCTGGATGAACAAGAACAGTCAATGAGTCAAATTGACAAATCACAAGAGGTTAAATAACCTGTTCTCTATTTCTGTCTGCACCCTTGTCATTCTCAGCAAAATCAACTCGTAACTGCCGGCCATTAATTTCATAACCTTGAAGATTGCGACGAGCACTCAAAGCTGTTTCTTCATCCTTGTACTCACAAAAACCGTAGCCTTTTGGTTTTCCAGTTTCTCTATCAATAACTAATCTAAAAAAGGACATAACTGTTAATTTTAGCTTTGAAATGTACTTGTAAAAAATAGGCGGAAATGATAAATTAATATGATATTCAAATTCTTTTTGGATACGAGACTCAAAAGTTAGAAAATAATGATTCTCATAAAAAAAAAATGAGAAACAAGAAATTTCATTGAGAAAAATGAAAAGACACTAATGATTCTGATAATTGAAGTCCTGCACTTCTTTTATTTTCTTTTTCCTTCATTTTTTTGGATAGGAAACTTGAAAGATAATGATTTTCAAGATTGATGTACTCCAATTAATTAAAAGTTACTGTGCTCAAATTCCGAACGTAGTATATTAGTTCAATTTTTACAGATCAGATAAAGACCCCTTATCATGCACACTACCATGACAGAACCAAAAAGTGAGTTACATTTGTTATATAACAGGCTGTCTATATGTAATGAGATATAACAGTTGCAGTATAAACACTACAATTTTAATCAAGTACACTGGCATTTCATCCCACCCCTTCAATCAAGCAGATCAGACATAGGTAAATTATCAAGCATGTCATAGATTTAACTAGATTATATGTATAGCACTTTTATTTAAAAAATGGGACTGGCAGAGGTTCAAACTTGGGAATTGAGGGGGGGGGGGGGGGGGGGGGGGCTGAGGGCGCTTAAACCACATTAGCAAGCCGAAATCTCAGACTATATGTACATCAATTTGTTTTTTTTTTTTAACAAGAAACAACTTTTCATTGAATTGATGAAAAAAGACTAATGCTCAAACGATACAAACTCATATGTAGATCACTTAGTTGATAAAATCATATCCTCTCGACTAACTGACCTAAAGAAAAAACCATTAAGAAACAAATTCTCAGCCATTTCCTACCTTAGCAGGGGTTGGCTATAGACAAAACCTAGCAAAAAAGAAGAATTCTATTCTAGCATGCCATAGCCACTTAACTTAGTCTATCTCAGATAGAGAATGACAGAAGTAAACCCCCAGAAACAAGACTTAGAAGAGGAATAAGAGAGAAACAGAGGTACAAAATCCACGGAAGATGAGAAAAACGATGAAGGCAAACGAATAAAAAAGCAAGGAAACTACAGAAAGTTCAAGGAGATTTTTAAAAAATCCAACTTTACGACTTCAAAGCTCTCAATCTCATTCTAGAACCTAAATTTCAATCCAATATAAATTTTAGGGTTCATCATTTCCCAGAAAAAGAGCAGAGAAACACAGACCTGAACGACACTACGGGCCCAACTTCTTGGCAGATTTCTATAAGCTGCTCTTCAGTAGCATCATAAGGTATATTCCCAACTGAAATCAAGTAATCAACATTTACATTTAACAACACAATAAGACGCAAAAAACAAAAACAAAAATCACCAAAAAAATTAAACCTTCCGTGCCCAGATTAACAAAGCTAACAACAATTGAAACCAAACCAAAACGAAATAATAAACAACACTACAGATTCAGCAAGATATACAACTCAAATCCGCCATTCTCGAACATACACAAACAGTCCCCCATCAAATCAAGCCGCAAAAACAGAGAATCGAAATTAACAATGTAAAAAAGAGTAGAGAACATACCGAAAACACAGCGGTGCTGAGAGGAGGCCATGAATCAACAGAATAAGAAGAAGAAGAAGAAGAAGAAGCAGTGCTTCATCTTCTTCCTCCTCAGCATACTTTTCTCAAACTTATCCGGCTACCACTGATGCTCTGCAGCTGAAAACTGCACAGAAGCTCCGCAAATGGAACACAGATCAATTGAGTTCGTAACTGAGCGAAGATTCGTCTTCAAGAATGGAAGATTTTTGAAGAAATCGAATGAGAGTTTGAAGATTCCGAACAAAAACCACGACGACGGCGAAGAAGAATGAAAACGTTCCGAGAAGATCCTGTTCCAACCAGATTTATTTCCAGAGGTCGCCCCTCTTTCTCTAAGTGTTAATATTTCTTCATTTTTTGCCTAATTGTTTTTTATATATATATTTCTTCATTTTAAAAAATTAAAAAAATAATAATAAAAATGAGGCTTTATATTCTCTTCTCTCTTTATTAGATATGCGATTCGCGTATAGTAATTAATTTAAGAATTGAAAAAAAAAATAAAAAAAATAATAAAAATAAAAGACTCAGCTACTTTGATAAATTTGGTCAAATAATAAGGTGAACTAGTGCATTTTGTAGGAGTGTAGATATATTTTTGGCAATTTTATTAATTATTATTGTTATTTTAATTTGATATTTAAATAATTCATTTTCATACTTATGAAAATGAGCATACTTCAACCGTAATTGACAGAACTATAGTTTAACTGTAATTGAACTATATTATAGGTCTTCAAAAAATTAAAATAAAAAATCAATTATGGGATAAAATAAAAAATCAATTATGGAAGGAGAATGTTTTAGATTTAGTATTTGAAAAAAAAATGTTTATATTGTCAAATTTGAGTAGTCATTGCTTGTCAATTGATAAGAAGGTCATATTTTTTTTAACTTGAACTTGTTATGGAATTGGTACAAAAGAAAGAGAATGTGAAATCTTAAGATTTTTGTGTTTGGACTGACTTTTAAGTGTTTATTTTTTTTTAAAAAAAAGAAGTAAGCAAAAATGGTAGTGTTTGGTAACTAGTCAAAATGATTTAAGAAAAAGCGAGTTTTATAAATTCATGGGGATTGAACCACTTGATAATTGATACAACTTTTAGAAAGAAAAAAAGTTTTTTTTAGGGGTGTTTGGGGTACCAACTTAGAATTAGGTGTACTGATTATTCACGTTTGATCTACCGACTATTATAACCACAGTCAATCAAGTAATTATATTGATTTCGATAACATTTACTATTCACATACTATTATAACTCACATGTTATTATAATCACCGACTATAATAACTCACTTAGCGCTCCAAACAACCCCTTAGTGTTTAATATTTGAGAGTTCTCTCAGCTCTTTCAGTCTTTCTACTTCCACTTCCACCATTGTTGTTGTCGGCGACCACCGCCGACAATGACCATCGCCACTCATCACCAGCAACTGTGGTTGCCCACCTTCAGCAATCTTCGGTCAACCTCTGGTCTACCACCACTGCCAACTACCAATGACCACCACTACCCTCACTCTGTCACCAACCATCAACAATAGTCAACGTCAGTCATATTGTTTTAAATACAAATTTTGACTTATTAATTCATATTGTTTATTGATAGTCATTCTTAATAATAATTTGACATTAGCAACAAAATTTACTAATGGGTAGAGCAAACCAAACATAATAAATATAAACATTTTTTTTTTTATAAAAAATGCATTTTTGAAAAATACTCTTTTTTTCGGTAGGCAATCCAAACCGACTTTAAAGTGAAAAAAAAAAAATAGTTGGCTTGTTCTATTCCAAGTGTATTCTTAAGTCTGACAGTCATCCTAAAATTGTAAAAGAGTTAAAGGTGTGTCGACCACACTTTTCTCGTCCTTTAAATGTAAGATGACTATGTTTTTCTTAGTTGAAATGACATTTTTCCTAAATGTTTTTTTTATGCTTTTAATGATCAAGACTACAAATTGTTTTTAAGTATTTTAGTGAGTTGTCTAGTTTGAGCCGCCACAATCACACATACAAAAGTGCATATATTTTTTTGTAGTTGCGCCAATGTATCGTTCTCAATTTGCGTCCGATAGAAAAAGGCTTAAATTGTGCTCCCTCTTCAAATTTGTGCAAGTTGAATGAACAATGTCCGACGATTGGTTTAAAGATGAATTTTTTTGTGTACTCGTTGCTTGTCAAGTTGATAAGAAGGTCGAATTCTCGGACTTTGAACTTGTTATCAGATTGGTGGAAGAGGATGGTACATTGGCATCCACAAATAATATAGAAGATCCAAAAGTCTGTTGAGCACATTTTTTTCGTCATTTAAATGGTCTAAGTGTATTAGTTGAAATTAAATTATTCTAAAGTTGATTTTTTTTTTTTGCAACAATATTTTAATTAATGCGAGAATTTAACCTATAACCTCTTAGTCAATGGTATAACTTCATTCCAATTGAGTTATGTTCGGTTTATATAAACAACAAATTTATGGATAATTTGAATGATAAATTATTTGTTAGGCAAATCAAAATAGGGGGACAACAAATAAACTTATTATAATGAAAAAGAATTCTCATTAGGTAATCAAAAGTGCCAAAAGACATTTCACTTGGAGATGGAATGAGTAGAGATAGCAATGTTAATGTGTTCTAGAATAGTTTTTGCAACATGAATGATTATAGAAGTCTTAAATAACACATTTCCATTCACTCTGATTTTTGCAACTGGAGAACAAGCAATAAAATAAAATAAAATAATTTCTACTTAACAGAATATTTAGAGGATCACCTCCTCTTGCAATACACTTTGCTGATCAGGGTATGAAGCCACCGTCGTCAAGTATAACGTGTATAGGAGCTTAAAGCTTGTAAGAGGTCACCACTCTCCGTCTTGTAACTCCTACGTGTAGACTCGCCAAATCCCGTCTTGACTATACTTAATAATCTTTTTTCTTTTTTTTTTTATCATCGAACTTTTGACTTTTTGGTTTTTTTTTTTTTTTTTTTTTTTTTTTTTTTTTTTTTGCAAACTAGTTTTAATATTGCCTATTTAGATCAAGTATTAGGTTGAGTTGTCAATTTCCTTTCCCAGTTGTTTGAACGATCTCTGTAATTCAGTTAGCATCTTAAATTTAGTTTATGAATGACATTTCATTTCCAAAAAAAAAAAAAAAAAAAAAAACTTTTTTGTGATTCACTGAAAATGAAATTAAACAATTTTTAAATTTCGTTTCTGTTTTTATAAAAATAAAATAAAAGTCAACGAAAGGGTCATAGGTTCGATTAAAAAAAAAATAAAAAAAAAAATAATAATAATGATATCCTTCATATATTAATTTATTTATAATTAAGACCTTATGAGATACGAATTAAAAAAAAAAATATATCTCTTAGAAGGTTATGTATTCAGCAAGTAAGGGCCAGTTGTCTGATGAGAAGTAAATAAAACTTTGATATTTCACCAAACGAGTATACATTTTATGACTAAAATCTAACATTATAATTATAAAAAATTGAAATTGAAACTTAGTCCACAATTGATAACCATTTGTTTTTTATTTTTGAAAATTAAATTTGTAAACACTACTTCCACCCAATTTTCTTTAATTTGTTATTTATTTGGACAAATATTTTCAAAATTAAGTCAATTTTTAAAAATTAAATATTTTTTTTAAAAAAACTTACTTTTGTTTTTGAAATTTAAGTAAGAATTCAAATCTTTTATGAAGAAAGATGAAAACCAATGTAAATAACTTATGAAGAAACAAACTTAATTTTAAAAAATCAATGGTCATCAAACGAACTTAAAAGATTAATAATGAAATTAATAAAAAATTATTCAAATCATTAAAAATTAAGATTCCGTTTAATAACCATTTAATATTATTCTCCTATAAGTTCTTTTGTTTTGTTATCAATTTTATATCAAGTTTTGAAAAAAAAAAAAAAAAATTGAAAACTTGTTTCTATTTTTTAAATTTGATTAAAAATTCAAATGTTTTCTTAAAAAAAAAACGTAAATCCATTGTAAGAGAAGAAAACAAGCATAATTTTAAAAAACAAGCCTATCAAATGGCCATAAATTACATAATTAGCCATTTCAAGTATTTTATTTACTTACTAAAAAAATTACACATCACATCACTATTAAAATTAATAATAGAGATAAAAGTAAAATCAAAGCAGATAGATAGACCTGGAAAAGATTTCCAAGCATCTTACTATAATTTAGATTTAGAACTCTCATCTATCATCAGCCATAACTGGATTTAACTTTACATCCAATATTCAATCTCCATGAATATTGGAACTGTAAGATATGCATAATAATAAAGGTATAAAAGAAGATGACAGAACTTTCATGAATTAGGCTCATGAGGCAATGTATCTTCCCCATAATCTAACATTTCCTATCAACACCCATAGAATGGCACACAATACTCCAAGAATTGAAAATAAAAAGAACCCCTTATTCATACCCGTTCTCCTTGCACCGGTCCCAGGATTGCCTACGGCGACGTTGGTGTTTAGGGTGTTTAAGGTATTTAGTCTCAATCTGCTAAAACTAGACATCCGCTCGAAAGCGCGGTTGACATTCTCTGAAGCTGATGCGGGAGTGGTCGGTATCGACTCCACGAAGGCCCACAAATTGGAAGAGAACCAACTTGTAGAACCGCCTCCATCGTTTGCTCTTTGGTTCTCCCTTGTTACGGCTACTGCAGAACTTACAGATTCATATCCCTCACCTAAACAAGATCAGAAAGTTTCAGAATTAGCAACTGCCCTACTGCTTCACAGTGACAAAATGGCACCTGGAATTGGCACCAAAATCGCAGTTTATGATGAGGTCGACAAATATAATTGGAGAATAGCTCGTTTCGAGTCAGTGAATTCGATATATACGAGAAGAATACTCGTTCTAGGTAGCTGTTGAAGCTGGCTCAATATTTCACAGAGGGGTTCTTGCCATCTGGAGTATAGTATGATGGCTTATCAAACAAACCCCATTTATCTTGACAAGAGCTCTGTGTAGATGAGCTAATCGAGCCAGCAACTTTGTGGAAATCAAACAGAAAGAAAAAGCTCAGTAAAAATAGACTGCTGAATGTTTGTTAAAAGAGGGCAGATATCAAGTTTGAACTGAATTATATACCTAAAGTTGGTTGAGTAACAAGCTGTCCATGCGATTCTGGGAAGCTAAAGGCATTTTCTGTCTCGTCGTTCTTCCAGAACACATTGTCCAGCTGATTTTGTGGATAAGGATCATATTGCAAATGGCCATTCAAATTGTTTGCAACATCAATATCAAGAGCATTCAAATATGGATCTAAAACTGTTTCCGGGATGATCGGCCCCAAGTCACGAAGAAACATATTTGCATCATGGAACAGGTCTAACTCGCTCAATCCATCCAACTCAGAAGGTGACATGTTTCCCAAGGGGGTGATGACATTTGCCACATGAGTTGGTTCAGGACCAATGAGATCATTCATCTCTAAGAAATCTTCTTCTTCCTCACAATATTTGGGAGTAGATGACACCTCCCCCTCAAATGATTGCAATTGAGAGATACCTGACTGGGTTAAGTCGAAGCTTGCATGCAAATCACTTGGCTGGCTACTTAAATGAAATACTTCACCTGCTTCAGGAAGTATGTGGTCCTGAGAGTAAGCATCGACCATAGTACTTACAGTTTCTTCTTTGTCATCAACCTATACAGAGAATGAAGATACACAAATCATAAGCTAACCGATGAAAATGAACAATTAAAGCACATAAAGAAAGGATGGCTGATCAAATAACCAATGAAATACAGCATATATGTCAGGTTAGAGTAGATGTTCCTTCCTGAACCACTATCCAGAATACTACTTTTAAAGCTTTTAAACATTATTGACAATAGAAATTAATTTTTATTACAAATTAGAAGTTTAGATATGCAGTTCATATGTTCCAATGTTCCCCATTCCTGATGCTATATGATCATCAATCGAATAAGAAACATTTTGTTTTTGAAGTGATGACCAGTCTATTCATGGAAAAATGGAAAATTAACAACGGAATGGGAACAGAATATCGGAATGCAACATTCAGGGCAGCCAACCTGCACAGCAGCGCCAAATTGACAATAACCACCGACCGATTGCAACTCTAGCACAGGATCATTTGCAATTTGTTTCAAAAGCTCCTCGATATCATCTGATGAAAGCTGAATTTGACCATTCTCTCTTTCACGAGCTACAGAAGTAACCTCATCAAGTATATTCACTTGCGGCTCCTGACCATCAGCAGCATCAGCCCAATCTTCTTCTCTAAACGGTGCTCCATATTGCTCACCGTTTTTAGGGCCGGGTCCACTTTTCTTGTAAACTTTGTAGAGCGCATAGCAATCCTGAAATAAAGGCTCCAGCTTAGTCAAACAAGATCATGAAAGAAACATTTAAGTAAAAGAAGAGCTTAAACACGCAGTTACCTTTACATTCTTACACCTCTTAAGCTCATCTTCTTCCAAAGTATACTCATGCATAACCCAGTCCGTGCGCAAACCATTAGGGGCACGACCTTGATAGAACACCAGGGTCTTCTTCACTCCAACATTACGTGAATTGCACTCTATTATTCGATCCTTTCCCGTGGCCTTCCAGTAGCCATTTCTTGTAGCTCTACTCAATCTTGGTGTATTTGGATACCTACGTTCCCTAGGACTGAAAAAGAACCATTGTCTATCACCAGTTTTTAACTTAGATTGACCTGCATTTATTTATTCATGATTAGAAACACCATCAATATTCGTTGATATCCAAAAGTAAGAGAATCATAGAGCAACACTTAACATATACAGAAACAGAGAGACCAACTCTCTAGAATTCAGGAAAAAAGAAATATTATCAACGATCAATTGGGTTTATCCATTAAATTTCTAATCCAAGGGGCTTATGCCTTCGGCTAGTACATAGAAATTGGTACAACTACAACTACGAATTCAAGAAGTTAAATGCGTAGCCTTCGGCAACAACCAACCAAACAGGAAAATTATATCGAACTATATGATACGATTAAATAGTCATCTGAACAAAACTTTGACTTCTTGAACAGCAAAATCACCGAAACACGAGAATCTAAACGAAAATCACACAGATAGGTACAGAAAGAACGCCAAATCCATCCTAAACAATCAAAATCAGACTAGGTCAAATATAAAGCGGAAGAACATACATCAATCGATCAGATCAATACATGGGAATGAAAATTTCTTTACCGGGCAATTCCTCGGGTTCCCACTTGTAAACATCGGTCTCCCGGATGATATCGAGCTTCAGCTTGCGTCTACAGATCTTGAACTTCAAGTAATACAGAACCAGCTCCTCATCCGTCGGGTGAAACCGAAACCCAGGTGGCCAATCCACCTCATCGCACAATCCCATCGACGACGACGCCGTTGACATCAAATCGCTTCCCAAGAACACCTCAATCACAGAATGAAGAAATTCAGAATCCTCAGACAAAATCGAAAGCGACGGTGAAGAAATTCGTTACGAAACTTGATGAATCTACACAACCCAAATTGAAATTGGGAAAGAACTGAAGAATCCGATCGCCGGCGACGGTCGGAAGACCGTCGTGAGAGAGAGACAGGATAATTTGTTTGGGTTTTTGGTCAAAATAGGCAATGAGGATGAAGCAGCGAGGAGACAGTGGTGGCGGGCTTCTTATTATTTTATTACAGTAAAACGCCGAAATTTCCTCGAAACAGAGATAGGATAATTTCTTTTATTAATTAGGTTTAAATACTTTTTGGCATTTTTGTTTTTTTAACTTTTATTCTCCATTTTTATTTTTATTTTACACTAAAAAAAAGATTTTAAACATGATTGATTGTTAACGGGTCCGATGAAAATACCCGTGGATATGTCGATATATCCGTAAATCGGAGGCTTCGATATAGATATTAAAGGGTAATGGATATATTCAATATCTTTTATAAATACTCATAAAACATCCAAAATATCATATATATTAAATTTAATATAAATCTAGATACTACTAACTAGATCTATAGCTTAGATTGAAAGTAAAAAAACTTAAATATTAATTTAAATATACTTTTTTAAGAAAATTGATTTACAGAAATATTCATGGATATCGATATTTTATCGATATATCCATGGATATATCCGTAAAATTGAAATGCCGATATCAACATGGATATCGATATTTTCATCCTTGGGTCCATGTTGTTTTTTTTTTCCATTTTCATCCACACACAAAAAAAATAAAAAAAAATTATAACATTTTTTCAAAAAAGTTAACTATTTTTTCCAATATTAAAAGAATAATGTATTTAATTAATGCTGGAACTAAACCTCTGATCTCTTAATTAAGTGCACAACTTCATGTCATAATTAAGGGCACAACTTCATGTCAATTGAGCTATGTTCGATTTAACATAATATCTTAACCTTTAAACTATGATTATAGTAAAAAAAAAAAAAATCATTAAAATAAGTTAAATTACAAGTTTTGTTCGAATTTTGAGCGTTGTGAGTATTTGGTTCCTATTATTTAAAAATTGTCAAATAAATACCGAAGTTTTCAAGTTTGTATCTTGTTTTTTAAAAAGTGTTAGGACCTTAAACTTTCAATTTTGGGTCCAGTAAGTCTCTAAATTTTTAATTGCGTCTAAAAAAATCTCTCGCTTATTAAAAAATTCATAGTTGCTAGACATAAAATTTAATTTTATATTTAGTAGATCGACATAAAATTTAATTTTATATTTAGTAGATCAATTAATTTATAATTTTTTTTTAATATATCCGGAATATAATAGATACAAAATTTAAATTACACTAACTAAATCACAAAATTGAGAGTTGAATAACTAATCTTGTTATTTAACCTTAAAAAAAATGGAAAGAAAAGAAAAATCAAAACAATCGGTTTTCTACAGTACAAAAATTGAAAAAGTCATAAATTAAACTTGAATTAGCAAAATAAACGTTTTGAAAACAAAAATAGAAATAGACAAAAGCTAAAATGACACGACCAAAATAGAAATTAATTATATATTTTTTTTTGTTAATTATTATTTTTTTCGATCAGCAAAGACTGGTGAGCCTGAGTCAACTGCCTACATTGGACTTATTTAGAACCGATCGATCAGTGGTGAGTTCCACTTGGCAGGATCTAATTGGCTTGAGGGGAAAGAAGTGCACGGATCAACGTTAGATTTGTTCTAATTATTTTACAAATAAAATTAATCAAATATATTTAAAAAGATAACTAACTATTAAAATTCTTTGTTAGTTTAGTTAAGTCTTTGACTTTGGCTATACTAAATGGAAAGAAAAGAGAAAAAGAAAAGGAAGGTTAGATAACTATTTAGTTTTTAATTTTTAATTTTTTAAAATTAAGTCTATAAACCTCCCTTCCACAAGATAACTTTATTTGTTTTGTTATCTACTTTCTACCAATATTAAAAAAAAAAAAAAATCAATTTTAAAAATTAAAAATAATTTTTTATTTTATTATCTACCAATATTTTTAAAAAATAAAGTCAATTTAAAAAAAAAAAAAAAAAAAAAAAACTTAAAAAAAAAAAAAGTTTTATTTTTAAAATTTAATTCAGAATTCAAATTTTCTTTCGAAAAAGTGAAATTCATAGTAAAGAAATGAGGAGAAAACTAAAACCGAAATGCTGAAGTATTTGAATTTTTGCTTTTTATTTAAATAAATTTCATTTTCATCCTTAATTGTATAATGAGCATCTATTGAATATTTTCATCAATATCATTAAATTTTAGTATTGTATTTTAGTCTTTGAATCTAAAAAGTCAAACACCAAAATAAAATATATTGAGGTTTAAGAGTCCAAACAAAATGAAGTTTAGGAACTAAAGTTCCAATTGACTTATATATTTCTATTTTTATTAAAAGAAATTTCTTTTCAGAGATAATTGAAAATAACCAAAGCGACAATTTACTGTATAATATATTAAATCCGGACAAGAAAAAATGAGGGCGATAAATAGGAGAAATGGTTTTGGTTTTTGAAAAACTAATCCATTATATTAATAATGTACTTTAAATAAATTACTACAGAAATAGGATAGTTTTCAAAGTATTTACAAAACTAAAGTACTTAAAATCGTGTACCAAGTTTCATAAATTGTGTCCATGGTACACGATTTAGAGGTTAACTCGCGTTTATGGCATTGTCAACTGCTAGCAGGAACTCGTGTACCATGTACACGAGTTTTGTAAACAACTCGCGTACATAGTACATGATTTTGATTATATATATTCAATTTTTTAAACAAGTGAGGTGGTTATAACTCGTATCCATGGTACGCGATTTACATAGAACGAGTTAACTCGTTAATCGTGTACCATAATATACGATTTAGGTACCCTATTTATGTAAATACTTTGAAAACTACTCTATTTTTGTAATAATTTATTTAAAGTAAATTATTAATATAAAAAATCTCTAATCCATGAAATATACTCTCTTAAGAATATCCATAAAACAATCACGAAAAAACATTGAGGAATTTAAACACTTAACAAATCCTTTAATATTATTTTAGTACATCTTAATTTAATTCCGGTGGAAATTTGACTCTTACAAATTATTACTTAGACCCCATTTGATTTTTTTTAATAATTAAGTCTCTAAACAATGAGTTCTGGTACTGTTATCTATTTTTACAAATGTTTTCATTTTTACAAATGTTTTCAAAATCCAAGTTAATTTTTGAAAATTAAAAAATATAACTTTCAAAAACTTATTTTTTAAAAAAAAAATTGACTATGAATTCTAATGTTTATCTACAAAAATGATTGTAGTAGAAATTTAGGAGAAAACAAACACAATTTTTAAAAATAAAAAACTAAATGGATATTAATAGTCTTAATAAAAAAAAAAAAATCAATTTTTTTGTAAGAACAAACTAAAACTTAAAAAGCGGGGTTTTTTTTTTATATATTTTTTAAGTTGACTAGCGTTTCAACAATATTTTTTCGAATTAAAAAATTAAATTTATTAGTTTTTGGAAAAGAGAGCTAAAAATATTGCTATTAAATAGATCACGCATTTTCTAAAAATAAAAAAAATAATAATGGAAAGGAAAGGAAAATTAATAATAATAATAATAATAAGGTAGTAGGGCATATGGGATAAATCAGTGTCGATTTCACTAGTCCATTTCCAAACAAAGCGCGTCGGCGTTAATTTCCCAAGCCCAAAAATCAATATCAACCCGTTGAAAAAAGATTCATTTCAAACACCAAGCAAGTTTAAACATCATGCCTCAAAAAATAATAATAAATAAATAAAATGAAAAAAAAAATCTTAATTTTTAAATCAAATTAGCAAAATCAACTATGCATGTAAGACATCTCATCCTTAGTTGAAGGTTCAAATCTCAATTCTACATTTGTTTAAAAAAAATAAAACCCCGATATTTTTAAATTTCAATGGTAACGGACATATACTACTTTCCTTGAGATCGAAAGTTTAAATCTTTGTAAGACACACATGTGTTATTCTCAAGAGAAATAAGAAGATTTGAATGAGTATGTTTAATATAGTTTATTGAGTGATTTAAACCGTTCAAAAGTGGTTTTAAAAAAAATCATAATAAATAAAAGAAAACAAATTGTATTAATTTTAAAACATTTTTTTTTTAACAAACACTCAAGAGATGGATCATCCAAAAATTACTTTAAATATTAATCGAAAATCTTAAGAAAAAAAATATATATATATATATATATATACATATTTCTAATTAATATAATCACTTATTATAAATTGTAGACATTCTCTCATTTCCACCCCCAAGCATATTTTTTATTTCCCATTTATCAAAAAAATCCCATTATTTGCTTATTCATCATTTTATTGAATTGATTTTTTTTTTCTTTTTCAAAAGTGGTTAAATTAGAAGGTTTTCAAAATGACTCAAAAGGCATCAATGAAGAATCATTCTCACAACAAGGTTATTATAACCGCAACATATTGTTAAATCACCACTCAACCCAATTAATTTGCTTAAGCTAATGAGTTACGGTAAATTTAATTATAACAATACTCTAACACATATGTCAAGCTATTAACAAGGACTTACCAGATTCACTGCACATTGTAGTTGTTCATTGCCATTTCTGTCAAGCTATTAACTTCAAGCAACGAATAAGGACTTACCAGATTCACTGCACATTATATCAATACTCTTAACACATATGTCAAGCTATTAACTTCAAGCAATGAATAAGGACTTACCGGATTCACTGCACATTGGAGTTGTTCATCACCATTTCTCGTATGAATCTATCGAAAGCGCTCAATCCCAGGCCCCTGTCTCGACTCGCCTCATCTGCATAATTTAAGTATTTACATTGAGTAGATTTCACAGCCTCATGGCTCTCACTCCTATAAGCTCCAGCAAATAACACTGCATTTTACAGTGTTCCATCCAATCCAGACAATAAAATCAACAGAGAATCCAACAGAAATATAGATTTTTATTCTTTTAATTAAGGAAAGATTGATGAATCTTAAGTGATGTTACCATGATTTGATTCACCTTTGGTATTGGAAGTGCTGCCCACCTCTTCAATCTTCACTTTGGCTATCATCAATATCAAAGTGGTAAAGCAACAACATGAAGAGCCCCTACAAAAGGCCAATAATATATATATAATTTTCAAGCCAGAATTTTGGAGCTTCGACAACATTAAAGATAGATTGAGACTTGCTGCCACCACTTTGAAGACCATTCACTGCATATCTAATGATCTTGCTGCCAGAAATGGTTGTATTAAATTTAGCTCGTCTCATGAACATATATGACTTAGAGGCGAGATACATAATAGAAGGAAGTTCAGGAAAGACCTCACTCCCCCTCCTCCCCAAAAAGGGATCTTTTTTTTCCTTTTCATTTTTATATCCATAGGTGTCCAGGTCACCTTGCACGTAGTGGTACCTCGACTAATTCACGGGACAACCGCTTGACCCTGCTACATTTGGTTGCCAAGAAAACTCATAGCCCAAAGTTCTAAGTTCAAACCTCTTGCCAACTTAAATTGACCTTAGACCTTGATTCAATGAAAGATCTTAACAACTCCTACACCCAACAAAATGAGACATTTTTCAAGAGAACATCCATCTTGATAGAAGTATTGATCCAATACGCATTTTTCAAGAGAACTTATCTCGGTTTGATAAGTATTGAGACAATACCTATCACCAATAATCTTTGCAAGAGCACGAATCTTCTTTAAAGCGATGAAATCGAGTTCGGTCCCTTACGACGATTTCTCGATTATAAATCTTAGATATTAGCTTAATCACACAACATGACAATCCCCACAAATTCTTAAATTCTTAATCACTTGAATCGGGGTACCGTCCTCGGTCCAATCAATCCGAAAGCCACAACGGGCTTCTCACTATGATAACATAATGCGTTCTCCTTGTCCACCTCTCCAATATCATGCAATACATTACCAATTTCAGCTGCATATTCATCGGCTTTGATCCTGAATTTGATCACATCAAGCTTTGCATAAATCTCACAGCAACTCTAGTGGCTTTGATCACCATATACAAATTTGTGCATCTTACCTTTGGCTTCTATGTAACTAAATCCTGGTGTTTTCTTCACATCCCTTCTTCTCATGGCGTCCCAAACTCTCCCAATATCATCCCATCTCTGATGAGCGGCATAAACATTAGACAACAACATAAAATCCCCACAGCTAATAAATCCCATCTCTACTAACTTCCTTGATGCCATCTCTGCCATTTCTACATTCCCATAAGTCCTGCAAGCACCAAGCAAAGTTTGCCACAGTATCATATTAGGGAAAGGCATTGAATTTACAATTTCATAAGCTTCTTTCAGACCCCCAGCTCGACCCAACAAATCGACCAGGGCTCCATAATGCTTTATATTTGGCGCCTGCCCCCTTCGCTCCATAATGCTTTATAGCCAAAGGTTCTTAGTTCAAACCTCTTGGTTGAACTTGAAAACTTAATAACTTAAAATTTTAGTAACCTCTTAGACCTTGACTCAATGAAAGATATTAATAATTCGTACACCCAAGAAAATGGGACATTTTTAAAGAGAACTTCAGCCTGATTTTTAGAAGTAATGAGCCAACAAGTATCACCAATAATCTTTGCAAGAACACAAACCTTCTTTAAATCGATGAAATCGAGTTCGGTCCCTTACGACGATTTCTCGATTATAAATCTTAGATATTAGTTTAATAACAACATGACAATCCCCACAAATCCTTAAATTCTTAATCACTTGAATCGGGGTACCATCAGCAGTACATGTCAATCCAAAAGCCACAGCGAGCTTCTCACTATGATAACACAATGCGTTCTCCTTGTCCTCCTCTCCAATATCATGCAATACATTACCAATTTCAGCTGCATATCCATAGGCTTTGATCCTGAATTTGATCTCATCAAGCTTTGCATAAATCTCACGGCAACTCGAGTGGCTTTGATCACCATATACAAATTTGTGTATCTTACCTTTTGCTTCTATGTAACTAAATCCTGGTGTTTTCTTCACATCCCTTCTTCTCATGGCGTCTCTAACTCTCCCAACATCATCCCATCTCTGACGAGCAGCATAAACATTAGACAACAACACAAAATCACCACAACTGATAAATCCCATCTCTACTAAATTCCTTGATGCCATCTCTGCCATTTCTACATTCCCATAAGTCCTGCAAGCACCAAGCAAAGTCTGCCAAAGTACCATATTAGGGGAAGGCATTGTATTTACAATTTCATAAGCTTCTTTGAGGCGACCAGCTCGACCCAACAAATCGACCATGGCTCCATAATGCTTTATATTTGGTGCCAACCCCCTTTGCGCCATTGAATTGAACAGCTTAAGGCCATCCTCTACAAGCCCTGCATGGTTGCAAGCGCATAGCACAGCTAGATATGATACTGCATCAGGAGACGTTCCAGATTGACCCAACTTTTCAAAAAGATCCAACGCTTTGGATCCATCACCATGCATTGCAAATGCCATAATCATTGTATTCCATGTGATTAAACTTTTCTCACACTTCATATTCTCAAACACCCAATAAGCTTTATCCACAGATCCACATTTAGCATACATATCGATAACAACATTACAAACCTGCACATAATTGTCTAAATTTTCCTCTATTATATATATATGAACATTCTCACCTTCTTTCAAAGCACCCAATTGCGAACACGCCAACAGAGCACCTTGAACGGTTACTTCATTGGGTCTAAAATATCCATCCTCCTTCATTCTTTTAAACAACGATATAGAATCGCCTGGACGACTCCCCTGAGCAAACCCAGCAATCAAAGCATTCCAGGAGGCGATATCTGGTTGCGGCATTTCGTCGAACACCTTCTGGGCAAGATCAAGATCCCCAACTTTCGCGTACGCATCAAGCAATGTAGTCTGCAGGAGAACATCAGCATCGAACCCAAATCGTAAAAGCTGCGAATGCAACTGCACCGCTTCAGAACGAGCCAACGCGCGGGCACAGGCTTTGAGGGCAAAGGAGCAGGTGAGAGCGTCAATTCTGTGAGACCCATTTGTGGCAGCCATGGCCCTGTACCAGAAAACGGCATTTGAGGGATCGGAGCTCAGGGCGGTGCCGCGAATGACGGCGTTCCAATCGTTGGTGGAAGGGGAGCGGATATGGCGGAAAAAATGGAGGGCGTGAGAAAGGTCGCCGAAGGAGGAGATGGCGCAGAGTTCGAGAAGCTTGGTGCGAGAGGAAGAGAATTGGAAATGGCCATTGGTGATGAGATTTGCTTGGAGTTGCTTGATTTGCGAGAATGATGAACATTTCTGTAACAGGAGGTCGAAGCTATAGGCCATTCCATGGAGACTCGCTCGCCTTCTCTAATCTCTACGCAATAAAAGGGCTCCATACGAATTTTTGGGTTCAAATTTAAAAATTCTCTTAAATTACAAGTTTGGTCCTCAATTTCTAGGTTTTTGCCATTTGATCCCTATCCAATTCCTCATAATCCATCTTCTTCCTTATTTTGTAGCTTTTAATCCTGTCATATATAAATATATATATATATATAAATATATATATATATATATATATATATATATATATATATTTTGATCTATAATGTAAGTTTAAAATTTCAATTTTAAATTTAGTAGATCCGTACCTTTTTTAAAAAATTAAGACAATGATATATTAGTCACAAAATAAAAAATTTAGAGATCTATTGAATACAAAATAAAAAAATTAATAATCTATTAGACATTTTTTAAAAATTTAGAAATCTAATGGACATAAAATTGAAAATTTAAGGACATGTTTGGTTAGTGATCTAAAAACATAAATTTAAAAACAAGAGATTCAATAAAAACAAAGTTGTCATGTTTTTCAATATGTGTATGCATAATTATAAATTGGATCTCAATTTAACTAATGGTTCATAACGTGTTTGATAAGATATTTATAAATCTTAAAACTAGTTTTTTTTTTCAACGGTATTTTAATTAATATGAGGATTGACCCATGATTTTTTAGTCAAGGGGACAACCTTATGTCAATTCTATGCTAGGTTTGACAAATCATAAAACTTTGTAGTTACCAACTAAATATTAAGTTGAATGAAGGGCTCTGAAAACGCTCTCTTCCAGGGAGAGTTTTTGTGGGCTTAAGGGGCAACCTATTGGTTTGCTTGTTGGGATCCCGTTTGGTGATCTTCGTGGTTTTTGGACTCAGTTGGTAGGCTGTTGAAATGGATGAGGCAAGGATGTTAAGAATGTTAGAAAAGTTGAAGCTAACGGAGGAAAAAAGAGGAGAAATTGTGGACGTTGAAGACGATGACATAGATGAATATGAGAAAAACTTGGAGAATCTAGCGGTTTGTAAAGTTTTGACTGAAAGAACAATTATTCTGGAATATTTCAGAACTGTGATGCCAAAAATTTGGAGTATTGAAGATAAAGTAACAATTGATAAAGCAGAGAGGAACATATTCATGTGCAAGTTCAAGACCAAAAAAGATAAGGGAAAAGTGATCAATGGGGGACCTTGGATCTTTGACAAAGCTCTATTAGTGTTCGAGGAGCCAAGAGGAGTAAGTAGATTATCAACACTCGAATTCAGGTACGTTTCTTTTTGGATTCATTTTCATGGCATCCCACTAGCTTGTTTTACTAGGAAGACAACAACGACTTTAGGGAACTCTATTGGGGTGTTTGAAAAGGTAGATCTGGAAGATGAAAGAAGCAAGGTAGGAACGTCTCTTCGAACCAGAGTTTAGATTGACATCCACCAGCCCCTTTGGAGAGCGACAAGAGTAAAAGTAGGCTCGATGGGGGAAGAGGTGTGGGTGCCCATTTCTTATGAGAAGTTGCCGGATTTTTGTTATATTTGTGGGAAATTGGGACATGTGATGAAGGATTGTGAGGAACACGAGCCAGACTCGCCTGAGGATTTGGAATATGGAGTGTGGCTCCGTGGGACGACTTTAGGCAAAAGAACTCAAAAGGAAAGCAAAGGTGTTAGCCCAAAAGAAAAGAACAAAGAAGATGGAAAATCAAAGAGTAGGAAAAATGTTGAAGGCATGGAAATGGAGGAGATTTTTGAAATGGTAGGACAGAAAGCAGAAGAACAATCAGATTCGTGGTTGCCGGCAGAGGAGTGGGCAGTGGAGCACCGGAGTAGGAAGGCTGAAGGCGGAGGACAAAGTAGACTGACGGTGGATAAAGGTGGGTCAAGAAAAGTAGAAGTCTTGCCATTGGCAGCAGTATAATTGAGGAAAGGAACCCCAAAAAGTCAGAGTTCAAGGTACTTGTGATGTGAAGGCACTCTCGGCTGAAAAAGGAAAAAGAAATGTAGAGTTTTCATCCGTTGAAGAAAAAGACAAAAGTAAAAGAGTTTCTGAAATTGAGCCAACAGAGGAAAAAATGGTAAAAGCCCATTTGGATGGACTGGAAAATAGTATTAGGAAAAATTCTGGAAATTTGGTAAGAAAAGAGGAAGAAGGGGATAAAATAAGGCAGATAAAGGATATCGAAGGAGTTGAAGGAAGTGAATTAGTTTTCGAAATTCATTGCGATAGTAACATAGGTGCCGAGAAGGTCGTCGGGAAGAGATGGAAAAAAATTGCAAGGGAAGGAAAAGAGGGACAACAAATAAGCAAAGAAGAGAGTTGCCTAGCGGGGACCAAACACGGTTTGGAGAGAGATGAGGATGAACACAGTGCTAAAAGGAAATGTGAAGTACACTTCGAAGAAATCGAAGGGATATCAGCCGAGGCTGGTTGCCAGCCCTGCCGGACGTCATGAAAAATTTATGCTGGAATGTTCGGGGGTTGGGCAACCCCCGAACGAAGAGGGAGCTCCGGTTTGAAATCAGAAGTTCTAAACCAAAGTTAGTGTTTATTTCTGAAACTAAGTGTGATAGCAGCAAAGTGGACATGATTAAAAGCAAGTTAGAGTTTGACTGCAGCTTCTGCGTCCCTAGTGTGGGGCGTAGTGGAGACTTATTGTTGTTATGGAATGAGGAAACGATGGTGATGATAAGTTCGTCCTCTGAAGGGCACATTGATGCTCTCGTCAAAGACCCCAATGGGTGGTGGAGATTTACAGGGATTTATGGAAATCCGGTAACAAAGCAAAGGAAAGAGTCTTAGAAGCTTTTGGAAAGGTTAAACACAATTAGCGATTTGCCGTGGATTTTAGAGGGTGACTTCAATGAAATTATGTTTGATTCTGAGAAGGAAGGAGGAGGAGACAGGAATAGTAAACAAATGGAGGACTTCAGGGAAACGATTAATGAGTGCAACTTGATTGATCTGGGGTTTGAGGGGAACCAACAGTTCACTTGGATTAAAAACAAAAAGAATCCCAACAGCACGAAAGAAAGACTCGATAGATACTTCGTTAACACCGCTTTGTTTCAACAAGCCCTCAAAATCAAGGTTGAGCATCAGAGCTTCCATAGCTCGAATCATAGGCCGATTTTACTGGATTTTGTGGGTAAGTTAGAAGGGAAAACTCGGGCTCGAAAGGTAAAACCTTTCAAGTTCGAAGAAAGTTGGTTGAAGCTGGAAGATTGCACCCAGATTACAAAGGATCATTAAAGAGAGATAAAAGGAAAGAAAGTAGAATCTTTTTTGTGGGAATGTCCAGAGTTGTTTGGGGAAGATGTTCAAATGGAACAAAGATAGGCTAAACGGTTCTCTTAGGGGAGCCATTGAAAGACAACATAAGGAGGTTAGAGATTTGATCAATTCCCATGTGGTGAATGACCAGGAGATGGTGTGGGAAGCCGAGAGGAAGTTGGACATCCTGCTAGAAGAAGAGGAAAGTTATTGGAAGGTTTGAGCGAGAGATGATTGGCTTAAAAGGGGGGACAAAAACACGAAATGGTTTCACTCCAAAGCTTCCCAGAGGAAAAGGCTAAATGGGATTGAGAGGATTAAAAACAAGGATGGTGTGTGGGTTGAAAAAGATAAAGACATAGCTTCTGTTGCTATAGATTACTTCAAGACCTTGTTTCAAGCTTCAGTCCCGAACCTGTTGGCTTTGGAAGAAGTTCTTGGTGGTGTCTCTTCTAGAATCATAGAGGTTCAAAATAGAGAGTTGGTCAAGCCTTTTACCACTGCGGAAATTGAAAAGGCGCTCAAAGGGATGAACTCCTCTAAGGCGCCTGGGCCGGATGGGGCTCATGCGATGTTCTATCAAGGGTACTGGAAAGAGGTGGGCGAAGAAACTTTGGGAGTGTGCCTCAAAGTTTTAAATGAGGGAGTTAGTGCGGAGCACATTAACAAAACATTTATCTCCCTAATCCCAAAAGTCAAAAAGGTAAACTCTATGGCGGATTTTCGTCCAATCAGTCTTTGCAACGTGGTGTATAAAATCATCGCAAAAGCTTTGGCTAATAGGATGAAAGAGTCATTGGATAAAGCTATCTCTCCAACCTAGTCAGCTTTTGTCCCGGGGAGACTTATTTCCGACAATGTGGTTATTGGGTTTGAGAGCATTCATGCTATAAAAGCGATAAAAAAGGGAAAATAGGGAAAGAAGGGAGCGCTAGCTATGAAAATTGACATGAGCAAAGCTTACGATAGAGTGGAATGGATGTTTATTAGAAGGGTGATGGGAAAGCTGGGGTATGATGATAGGTGGACAGATAAAGTGATGAATTGTGTGGAGTCCATGAATTTCTCTGTGCTAGTGAATGGGGAGGCTTAGGAGGAGTTCGAGCCTAGAAGAGGTCTCAAGCAAGGGGACTCACTTTCACCGTACCTATTCCTGATTTGTGCGAAGGGCCTTTCAGCGCTTTTAAACAGGGAGAATTCTCTTTCAAACTTTAAAGGTTTTCGCATAAATAGATATTGTCCTTACATTACGCATCTCTTTTTTTGCAGATGATAGCCTCCTATTTTGCAGGGTCGTAAAGGAAGATTGTGTGAAGATAAAAAAATGTTTTGGAGGTCTACGAAAAGGCCTCGGGTCAAACGATCAATTTGGAAAAGTCATCTTTCATGGCCAGAAAAAATGTGGGGGATAGGGAGTTGTTGGAGTTTAGTAAAATTTTAGGAATCAAGTGAACGGCTTCATTGGGAGACTATTTGGGAATGCCTTCTCAAAACGATCGTAATAAAAAGAAGACTTTTCAAAAAGTTAAGGACAAAGTGTGGAAAGTCCTCCAAAATTGGAAAGAGAAGTTGTTATCTCAAGGTGGGAATGAGGTGTTGATTAAAGTTGTAGCTCAGGCTATCCCTAACTACACAATGAGCTGCTTCCGCCTACCTAAGGGTATTTGTGATGAAATTAACAAGTGTTGTGCCCAATTTGGGTGGGGCTCCTCCAAGGACAAAAAACGTGCACACTGGAGGAGCTGGAAGAAGCTATGTGTAAGCAAAAACTTAGGGGGGTTGGAATTTAGAGAGCTCTCTCTTTTTAACCAAGCAATGTTGGCCAAACATAGTTGGAGAATCCTTAGGAATCCTGATAGCCTTCTAGCTAAAATTCTCAGAGGGAGGTATTTAAAAAATGGTGACTATCTTAACGCCCCATTTGGGACAAATCCTTCTCTCACTTGGAGGAGTTTGATTTAGGGGAGAGAGTTGTTCAAAGAAGGTTTTAGGTGGAAAGTGGGGAACGAAAAGTTAATTATTGTTGATTCGGATCCTTGGTTGGCTGGGTTGGGAAAAATGGTGAGTAGTATTTTAGACGAAAATAGAGATTGGAAGGAGGAGGTTATTAGGGAGAATTTTACGAAGCTAGACGGGGATGCTATTTTGAGTTCTCCGATGGGAAATAACAAAGCAAAAGATGAGATTATATGAAATTTGGACAAAAAAAGGGAGTTTTCCGTTAAAAGTGCTTATCACCTGGCTAAGAGGATCATCGATAAAAAAAACGAAGAATCTTCGGAAGCTTCAATCGTGGAAAATAGGTGGAGAAGGTTTTGGAAAATTAAAGGCATAGATACTAATAATTTGTGTTTTTTGTGCAGAAAAAGGGCAGAATCTGTTTCCCATCTAATGTGGAGCTGCAAAGTATCCAAGAGGGTATGGATTGATGTATTACCAAACTTATGTAATTTGTTTCCTATTTGTAGGGACTCGTGGGTAATTACTGATTTTTGGGATTGGATGGACTCAAATTTGAATTCTCAAGACTTGTTGGTGATTCTATGGTCTATTTGGAATTACAGAAACTTGGTGGTAGAAAAGGATCAAAAGGATTTCTTGGCTAATCATAACAAGTGGTTGCCGTCGTCGCCTAGGTGCTGGAAGCTAAATGCTAACGCAGCCTGGTGTGAGCATCGCCAAAGGGGTGCAATCGGCTGGATTGTTTGTGACTGTCGGGGATCTCTCATCTGCGCTGGTTATAAACTCTACTTTCGGAGTTGGCCGATCAAGGCTTTGGAAGGCGAGGCAATTCTTGCTGGCCTGAGATCGATTAGTCGCTGCGATATTTCAGAAGTGAGGCATATCTGCGTGGAATCTGATTCAACGGAGGTGGTCGAAACTTTGAATAATCCGGGGCTCGATCTAACTGAGACATAAAATATTCTGGATGGTATTGGAGATGTTGCGAAGAGGTTAGGCTGCATTTCCTTTGAGTTTTGCCCAAGGCTGTGTAATGTGGCTGCCCATTCTTTGACAAGGGTTGCGAGTGATTTTTTTGTTGGTTCTCTCCCGGGTTCTTCTGCTGTGGAAGAGAAGGGGGAAAGTTTTTTTTGAGAAGTAACTTCCCTGCGTGGATGCTTCGTGCAATTAATTTGGCTGGTGACTATGTGGTTGTTGGTTATTAATTAATGATTTTAGCTTTGTTAAAAAAAAAATATATATATATTAAGTTGAATACAAATTATTATTAATTAATTTATGAGCTTATAAAATTTGTATAATTATTATTTTACAATATCATATAGTTTATAATATATTATATTATACATATTTTAATTAAAATAAATAAATTGGGTTTATAACATAAAATATTATATTTATTAAAGATTTTATTTTTTTATATACAATTTTGTCTTTCAAATTTAAAATTCAAAATTTAGATACATTGAAAAAAAAAACATATTGTTTTCAAAATTTATACTACTTTTTTTTTTTGCAACGGTAGTTTAATTAATGCGGGGATTGAACCTATGACCTTTTGGTCACCGGCACAACCCTATGCCAATTGACCTATGCTCGGTTTGGCAAAATTTATACTACTTGGATCATAGAACTTGTAAATAATTTTAAAAAACATAATTCAAATTGCATTTCAAACGCATATTCACCGAATTTCATAAACTTATTATATACAAAATTGTAATTTGAATGATTTATTAGACATTTTTTAAAGTTTAGGGAACAAATAGATACAAACCTAAAAGTTAAATTAGAGATCTATTTTCAATTCGTTTTCTATTTTTGTTTTTTTAAAACGAATGTATTTGATAACTAATTTAGTTTTTTGTTTTTAAAATTTAAAAAACGTTTTTAAAATTTAAAAAACGTTTTTAATTCTTTAAAAAAAATTAAAAATAAAAACAATAGAAGGTTCTAAAGAACGTTTTTTTTTTAATATTCTTTAGAAAAACACTTTTAAAATAAGTTAAATTATATCAAATACCTTTGAATTTTGAAAAATATTTCAATTATACCCATTAGACTTTGAAAATTTTCATTTCAACCCTCAACTTCAAACTAATTGTTTAAAAAAATATTTTTAAAAATTATATATATAAAATATTTGTCGGTCAATAATATTCAACGTCCAAAACAACTTGAGTCTTTTTTAGTTCCTACATATATTAGATGAAATAATATTATAAAAATAATTTTCTATTCAATTTATAGAAAGCATAAAATAAAATAAAAACAAATTCGTCAGACATTTTGTTTTTAGAAAACAAAATGAAAATGAAAATCAGTTATCAAACAAAATAAAATAAAAACAAATTCGTCAAACATTTTGTTTTTAGAAAAAAAAATAAAAATGAAAATCAGTTATCAAACAAGTTTTTTTTTTGAGTACATCGGGGGTGGGGGGATTCGAACCACAGACCTCTTGGTCGTCAACACATACATATGCCGGCTGAGCCATGCTCGCTTTGGCAATTATCAAACAAGTTGTGCATACTTAAAAGTCAGTTTAATAATTAGGTCAAATCAAAATAAAGGTAAGTACCAAAATAAAAAGTTATTGACCAAAATACAATAAACTTATTTGTCCGTCAATAATTATTTTTTGATAAAAAGTTATTGACCAAAATACAATAAACTTATTTGTCCGTCAATAATTATTTTTTGTTTTTTTTAAATGGAAATGTCGTTGCAAATCTTGGCCAGATCTGGACAAATTCATATCCTCTTGATTTTGAAGTATGAAATATTAGTTTTTTTTTTTTTGCAAGGTAGTTTAATTAATGCGGGGATTGAACCCATGATTTTTTGGTCACCGACTCAACCCTATGCCAATTGAGCTATGCTCGGTTTGGCATATGAAATATTAGTTATTACTTTGAAAGATACTAAAATATTTTCGACATTGTTTTAAGAAATATTTCTCTATAAAAATACTTAAATTTAGAGTTTAAAAAAAAAAAATTCGCCCGATCTTGGCCAAGATTGAAATGTTAAAATTGATAGTGACAAAAAAAAAAAACGAAGTTAGTGTTAAATTGTTTGGTAAGGAGATTATTTTTCATAATAACCCTTTTTCCTCTAACCTTTTTCGCGTTTAAATTAGCACACAATTACAAACGAATTGGCGACCTTGTGATTGCGATTCTGTTCATCGAGTTTCAAAGATGAGGTATCGTACGCCTCTAATTTCTCTCATTTCTTAATTCTTTTCGTTGCTTGTTCTATATTAGAATTGAAATTGAGAAAGTGGAGTTGGATTGTTGGAGTTCTACGTTATTGTGATTGTTTGATGCATTTTCATACGTGATTGTACTTGAAAATTGAGTCTCACTCCTTTGCGATCATGAAGTAACTATAAGCTGGATGATCGGCTTGAATGAATATTTCACTTTCTATACATGAACTCATGCTCCAGGTTTAAGAAGTTCTGATCATTACTAAAATGTGAAAATGGCGGGTAGTCTGATCATTGTAAGTTGAGTCCGTCTATTTGGTCACTGAATTAAAAAAAAAATGTCTAATAGGCCCTAAACTTTCGTCAGACACTATCCAATAGGGAACATCATGTCTCTCCTTTCTTTAATTGGGGAGAAGGAATGTTCGGTTTTTGAGTCCCAATCCCCGTTCTTTCATAGCTTATTAATCCCTCCCCTGTAGGCAAGTCGGTCTTTTCTGTTCTTTGGAAGGTGAAAATCTCAAAGAAAGTTCAATTCTTTGTTTGGTAGGTCATTCACGAAAGAGTTAACACTTTAGATCAACTTTTGAGGAAGATATCGTCTCTGGTGGGGCTTGCCTTTTTGGTGCATTATGTGTCAGAGGGCGGAGGAAGACTAACTTTGGAACTGCAATTTTGTTTGGGATATCTGGAGCCTCTCCTGAGGTGCTTGGCTTCCAATTCGCTAGACATAGAGGCCTTAAAGAGATGATCGAAGAGTTCCTTCTTCATCTTCCTTTTTGAGAGAAATGGAGTTTTTGTGGCAGGCTGGGGTCTGTGCGATTTTATGGGGAAGAAATAATAAGACCTTTAGAGAGATCGAAAGAGAGCCTAGTATTATTCGGCCTCTTGTTAGATTTTATGTTTCTTTCTGGGCATTAGTAACGCGGTTATTTTGTAATTATTCCATAGGTCTTATTTTGGTTGATTGGAACCCCTTCCTTTGGGGTGTTCCCTTCTGCGGGCTTGTTTTTTTTTTATGTCCTTGTATTCTTTTATTTTTTTCAATGAAACCTCGATTCTATATAAATATATATATTTGAAATATGTCACCGACCTATTAGACACAAAATTAAAAGTTCAAGAACCTATTATACATTTCTAAAGTTCATGGATCTATTACTATTAGACACCAAAATTAAAAGTTTAAAGACCTATTATACACTTTTTAAACTTCAGGGTCCAAATTGACACAAACACGAAAGTTTAGGGATTTTATCGGATGGACATGGTTATTGATCCCCTAACTTGGAAATAATGCTACTAGTTGTCTAACTCTTATTCTGTTGAAGTTTTAACTTGTAGCTTATCTGACTTTCAGAGGTTTATTGATTATGATAGTTATCCATAATAGCTATTGAATCTTAACAGACTGCACATAAATCTTCTTTTGTCTTTGATCTTTCTTTTTGCAATCATGAAGCATTTTGATGCCATGTAAAGTTTCATTTTATCTGACTTCTTTTATGTTCATCACACTTAAAGCCGACACCCTACAGTAAGATGGGCACAAACAGCAGAGAAGCTATTCATAACAATTGACTTGCCAGATGCCGAGAATGTGAAGCTTAAGTTGGAGCCTGAAGGGAAGTTTTCCTTTTCTGCAATTAGTGGAGCAGAGAAGATACCATTTGAAGTTGACATTGATCTCTATGATAATGTTGACATAAATGTATAATCTCATTATCTTTTTGCTTTGTATCCTTCATTTTTGTTCCTCTTGTTATATTTGACTTTCCATAAACATTTCAAAACTACCCTTGGAGTCGAAATGTGTTAGAATGCTGGACGGAAACTCGACGTGGTGGAACGTCGTTCTTTTAGATATAATTCAGGCAAGCTCTCAATAACCGCCACAAGTTTCGAGTCACTAACATGTCGACTTTTTGTCCAACATTCTAACGAATTTTCTACTCCAAGGGTAGTTTTAAAACGCTTAGGAATGGTCAAGCGTTTGAGAGAATAAAGGTATTTTGAAAGAAAGAGAAAAGTTTAGGGATATTTTTTTTATAATTTAGCCTAAATATTAAGGCACTGATGGTTGAAACACAATAATGGCAGGAGAGCAAAGCTAGTGTTGGCATGAGAAACATCAGGTATTTGATAGAAAAGGCTGAAAAGAAGGGGTGGAGCAGATTGTTGAAGCAAGAAGGGAAACCTCCAGTGTTTGTGAAAGTTGATTGGGACAAATGGATTGATGAAAATGAGGAAAATGAAAAGAAGAGTTAGTTTGTTTCTCTAGGCAAAACTTATTTAATATTATTTTTTAGTTTATTTCCTCATTTTCTGTTGGCAAGTTTTGATTGAAGAGGCTTTCTTATCTCACCCTGTTATTCTAATGTGCAGTTGAAAATGATATCAACCTCGACGAACTGGAGTTTTCAGTAAGTTTAATTATTTCTCGTGTTATACAAGTGTTCAAGGGCATGTTTGAGAGCGTTTTTAGTCATTTCAAAATGATATTGATTTTGAATTATTAAAAGTATGTTTCAGAGTGATTTTAAACATGATAAAAGTGATTTTAGTCATTTCAAAACTTCTCACAAGCATGTCCTGAATACTATACGAGTGATTTGCTAATCATGTTTGATCGCTAGAATCTTGTGTTATACAAGTGTTCAAGGGCATGTTTGAGAGCGTTTTTAGTCATTTCAAAATGATATTGATTTTGATTTATTAAAAGTATGTTTCAGAGCGATTTTAGTCATTTCAGAATCTCTCACAAGCATGCCCTGAATACTATACGAGTGATTTGCTAATCATGTTTGATCGCTAGAATCTTGTGGGTGCTAGTGAAGTCTTGGATGTTGGTAAAGGCATGGATGATGGTGAAGACATGGATGCTGTCGATGTATTTGGAGAGGACGACGGTTAGTTCGAGGAGTTTGAAAATATTTCTAATGTATTCGTATGCATGGTATGCATGTTAAAATCATTTTTGTTAATGTAGAAAATGACGACGACATCAACAACAAGGGCGACGATAAAGTCGGGGAAAAACCCGATCGGGCACCTCTTGCAGAGGCTGTTAATGAGCCTGGTTCTACAAGCAGCAAACCTGATGCTAAAGCTTAAGCTGGTAACTATTTTAGTTTAAGGTAAATGCTGCGTTTAGTCTTAGGATCCAGAGGACTGGAAATGACATCCTTGGGATTTGGGAGTGTTCATATTTTCTCTGCGTTTAGTTTTAGGATCGTTGCTTTTAATTCGTACCAATGCATTCTGGTTTATTGCTTCATGTTGATGTTGATTTTGCCTTTACGAATTCTAATTTTTACCATTTACTTGATGAAACAACCTAGCAAGCTCGTACTTCATACTTTTTTTACTTTTTTTTGTTGGTAAAATTACAAGTTTAGTCCCTCAATTTTAAGGTTCTTATTTATTTGGTCCCTAGACTTTCAAAATTACAAATTTAGTCAAATTTGTAAAAATTCATGGATCTACTAGATTCAAAATTGAAATTTTAAAGTTCTATTAAATATAAAATTCAATTTTATGGATCTACTATACGCAAAGTATAGAGACCTGTTTGTAATTTGACCTTTTTTTTTTGTTTTTTTTACTCTTATTGTTATATATATTTAGAAGTTAAGATTTAGGACAAAGTTAATTTTCTACCTTAGTTAATGTTTTTAACCATTGATTTCATATTTGTTTTTTTAATTTCTTTTATTGATGTATGAATAAATGTATTTAGTTTACGTTATTATAAGTTTGATTTTTAAACTTTTCTAAGTTTGTGTTTATTTAGTATGTTTTTAATGAACTTCAAAGCCTCAATTGTATCTAAGTACTAACAGATACAAAACTCACAATGACAAAAGGAATCTATTAGTCATAACATTAAAAATTTCTAATAACTTTTTGGAAATTAATGTGCACATTGTAGTCTAGACACAATCTTAAATTCAGTACAAATCTTTTATTTTGGAGCGTTTGGCCAGCTTGCGCACCATCATAACTAATCTCACGGGACAACTACTTGAACCAAATTCGTTGAATCCTAAGTAGTTGACTCATTTCTTCTAAACCTTTTATTAGTGTTTGCGCACCATCATAACTAATCTCACGGGACAACTACTTGAACCAAATTCGTTATATCCTAAGTAGTTGACTCATTTCTTCTAAACCTTTTATTGACCACTAAGCTAAAATCTAGTATACATCTTTTTAATATAGAACTAAATATAAATCACTTTAGTTACCCTAAAATTGATGTAAATTTATGGTTTGATTATATATTTTAAAAATAAACTTCCATCTCTAAATCAGAAAATATTAAAAAATAATGATGTGTCCACCTACCTAGAATTAAATGTCCTACACGTTTTCTTGATTATCGAATATAGTAGGATGAGATAATTGTTGCATGTAAGAAAAATTATCATCTCGAGATAGTCTTCTTCTTTTTGCCCCCTTGGGGAGAAGAATTAAACTTAAAATCTATATGAGAAGACTCCAATAACTTTCACATGTTAGCATTAACTTTATCATTTTATTTTGCCATTGAGTTAATGCAGTAAAAATATGGCATAAAGCAAAGCTTGAGAAATATGGAAAACAATTTTGGGGATAAAGAGTCGTTAAAAAAGCAGACAGTACAAAAGGTTTTGATATGGTACAAAGCCAGCAAAAGCAGTGGCTTTATAATAGCATGCTTCAGAATTCTAGATTTTGTACATTGGAAAAGTCCCTTGAGGATCTGTTTGGTAAAATAGAAATTTGAAAATAAGATATTCAATGTTATATGTTTGATAGCAAATTTAGAAATTAAATTTTAGGGTAAATTACATTTTTTTGTTCCTCAAAGTTTGAGTTTGGTAGTATTTGAATCCCTAAAATTTTAAATTCAACATTTTTGGTTCCGTCAATTTTTCTGTTAGAATGTAATGGAAAGCTGATGGGGCAACGACAAACTCGGGACAACTGCAAATTTATTGAGAGTGAACTTTTCATTCAAGTGTCAATCAAGATGACTGGAAGAAAACGAAAGGTTGAGGGAGAAGAAGAAAGAAGAAAGGAAAAAAAATTGTTTTTTTTTTTTAATAAAAAATATTTGCCACGTCTGCTTTCCGTTAAGGATCCAAATGTAACTTTAAGGACAAAAAAATATTGACTTTGAAACTTTAAGGATCCAAATGTTACCAAACTCAAACCGTGAGGAACCAAAAATATAATTTACCCTAAAATTTAATTTAAACAATTGTTCAAAATTTGTTTTATACTATATTTATGAACCATAAAAATAATTGTAACATATTAATTAAATATCAACTATTATTAATTAATTTAAGAATATGTTTCATGCTAGAAATTATTATTTTACAATATCATATAATGAGACGGTATTATATTATACATATTTTAATTTAACACAAATGAGTTGCTTCAAAACAAAAAAGAAAAGAGTTTATAATAGGAAATATTATATATTTTTTTTAATGCAATTATGCAATTTCAAATTTCAAATTCAAAATCACTCCGAAACACAATTCAATCCAAATTGCATATTAAACAAACCCGTCCTAGTTTGAATTCAAATTTCTATCCCTACCTTTGTTATTTGATATGAAAAAAAAAGGCTGAAGGGGACATAGAAGAATTAAATGCAATTTTCAATTTAAAGCTGCGTCTCAAATTTGCAACATGACAACTACTAAACTGTCAAACCTAAAATCAGTACACACTACACACCAATAAAAACATCTTTTTTTTTTCTTTTTTTTTTTTGCTGACATAAATAAAGATTGAAAAAGACAATGAAATTCAAATCACACTGTAACAGAAGCATGAAAAATGACTTACAACCATCCACCCGCTATGCAATTTAGTTCTGTATCATCAACGCTCACTTGTTGGGTAATTTCATATCCACCACTTCTGAAGGTGGCCGCAAGGTCCAAACCATCTCTTTTGTTTTCCCAAAATAGACCTGTTAGGGACACCACATTGAACGAACTTATTCCTATAGTTAAACCTCGTGCCTCGAAAAATGATCAAGAGATGGAATATTAGGAGCCGACAAACTTACCTGATTCAGTGAATTCCTCAGCTTACTTTCCATTTCTTCGATCATTCGACCCATGTTACAAAGATGGCCTTCCGCAACCGAGAGCTTCATGTTCATCTACGATGGAAGTAATGGAACTAGTATTACATAGAGGTAGAATAATAAAAGAACACAGGCACAGATGAGATAAAAACCCTCAAACTAACATGGTAGAGCAACAAAGGACTGCTATTCACAGGCATCTTTGTCGACTCATTATGGGGGCAGAAGGTTAATTAATCAAAACATACAACTGGAAGAAAACATGTAATGGTTCAGGCTGTACTTACTTCTATTACGGAAAGAAATCCCAGATAAGTTACTCTATCTTTTAAAAAGAATGTTAGTTAAGTAGTAACCAGCATAAAGTATAAACTATTGACCAAGAGGTCAGAGGTTCGAATACCCCACCCCGCATATTATAAAAAAAATGAATGTTAAGTAGTGCCAAAACCACTCACTCCATCAGTCAATCACACAATTCTAGAATGAAAATGATGGAAGAACAAATGTCCCAAGAAAGTTAACGTTTTTCTTTAGTTTGTGGTGTTTAGAAGCCTTTACACAGATGATAGATGACAAGCAAAGTTTAGAAGTTGGTCTCTCTCGCCCACGGATTGTAGACTTTGCTTAAACGAGAGGGAATCTATTGATCATTTGTTTCTTCAATGTGAGTTTGCCTCCCGGTCGTGGAGCTTCGTATCTAGGATGTTGGACCTTTCTTTTTGCCTTCTTAAGAAGGATGATTGGAAGGATTGAATGTCTGGATTTTGAAAGATGTAGTGGTAGTTGTGCCTTTGGAGATCTTTTGTGGCACTCGTGGAAAAAAGAAGAATGGAAGAACTTTTGAAGATAAGTCCATAAACTTTGATATCTTTTGTAATTTTGTACAAAATTCAGTTTCTTGTGGATTTCTTTACACACAACTATTTTGTAACTCTAGCCTCCTAATGATCATGAATGATTGAAAGACTCTTTTTGTATAGTTGTTGGGGGTGATCTCCACCTCGGCCCTTAGGTTGTTTGTGCCTTTTTTGCGGAATATACGTTTATGATGTTTCTTATAAAAAATAAAGAATGATGGAGTTTTCAGGGCTTGCAAAAAAATTCTCAGGAATAATGAGGTCAAGATAACTTGAAGGAATGCTGCTCCCATCCTGCCTCCTGGCAATTCTTCCTCCAAAATCAACTATTCGAATCTAAATAGTCAAGGACTCAAAATACAAAATTCATTTGGAAGTACCTGTCTTCTAATTGAACCGGACAAACTAAAAGTTCCTGATACATTGTTGTTTGTTGTCAACGACAGCATGACTGTACTTGTTAAACAATAGCTTGCTGTACCCTCATCTTCTAGCCTCACCTGAATTTGGAAAAGAGATGGGCAGAGTACATAAGCATCCAAAATCTAATAAATGATCTTTTATCAATGGAAACAAAGATACCTCAATAACATGAATAGCATCCCATGCTCCCTCCTGAAGAAACCCCCTTCGACCATGACCAGTCTTTGAGCCATCTTTATCCTCACAAATAGCATCAAATGAGTAAACATTCACTTTTATTAATTCTCACACCTCATGCATTAGTTGGTCTTACCTTTCTTTATCAAAAAACAGCCTACAAATTTTTCATCGTCGTCTTCCCACATATACACAGATGAAATGCCACCTTCATAATACCTGAGCAATCATTTGTTAAAGCAGCTGACTTAAGAAATACATAGTCACACAAGGCAATTGAGTGTTAAATGCAATGGGGTAAATTTTTTACTTTTTAAAGAAATAAATAATCGCACAAGAAAATGCCTCTTGATTCTAGAAGTATACGCTAGCTGCGGATAGTGTCTAAAATGTAAGAAGAGTATTCTATTGCACAAGGGTCATAAAGGAAGCAAGCAAAGGACCTCACTGGTCACGATAGATTGTGAATGCGTCATTTGCTTCAACTTCAAGTTTCCTCAGCTCTATGGATGGCATAGTTCCATCTCCCAATGGTGGATGGTATTTGTTTGACCATGGTGATCTATATGGCAAGAAAAGAACATAGCATCATGTAGTGCATATAAATAAATCATTGAAGAAGATGATATAAAAAAGTGAAAATATATCAGCGATTAACCTACTTTTTCAATCTACCCAACAATAGATCATGCGATCATGGACTCAGCATTTTTTGACATTTTTCTTACAAGAGACACATATATGTATATTGACATGGTTAAAATCACCTTTGTCATATTCAAAATCACTCCGAAACATGTCGTTAATATTTCAAAATCAATTTTGATTGTATGAACATCACGTTTAAAGTGATTTCAGTCATTTCAAAATGACTCCCAAACATACACTTAGTGGATACGTACAATCACACATGGAATTGTGAAGCATGCAAAAAACTTGTCTTGACATTAGGTATGCATTTCAAAGTGCTAGTCATAACTGGAACAGTTTGTATCATAGCCTCAAACATTAAGGTAGGTATCAAAATATCGATTAATTGAGGAAACCTTGGTAAAACCATTGTGATGCATATTAAACATGCTAGGTATCCAAAAATACTTACCTATATGAGTCTGCATCTCTGTTGTATTCACACAAAATGAATTCCTTCCCATTATCCATATCACATAGAGCCTGCAAATGTTTGTGATTTCTCATTTCAGAAAACTTGGAAACAGAAGTTTATTTTTAACAAGTTGAACCACTTCATCATAGAAAAATAGTAGTAACAATCCAAGAGTGACATAAACAAGGGAAGAGGGAAAGGAAAATAACACCCATACCTCATTATTTAAACAAGTAAAAGAAAATCCTTAATTATTCAACCTTGCCACTGCAAAATATTCATCCATGAACCCGAAGTTTTGGGTTGTGGATGGTGATTGGTGAGAGAGAAAACTCTCCTCTTACTTATTTTCACAGGGCTTTGGAGATAAGTAAGTGAACCTCTAAGATACAAGCCATAAATCCTCATTACTTGATGCACACCCCACATTTAATTATAACTATTGTTGGGGAAATTGGGTCGAATCCGAACACGATAAAGACGATAAACAGTAATGAAGCAGGAACATTCGTGAAATTAGAACCCTAAAACCAGGATAAAGAACTAGAAGGAAAAACAAACAGTGATAATAAACAAAACCCAACCAAATCTGGAGGAAATTTGAAAAGAACAGAAGAAACATCATCACCTGAAGAGGCTGGTCAACTTGGGAGAGTAGATCGGAAGAATGGTGGGGTAAGAGAGTGAGAAGAGCCGAAAGAGCAGTTTCGGAGTGCTTTGGAGGCATTCTCCTCATCAATCCCATTGCCGCATCCATTTTTTCACCTCAAAATCAAAAGCAACACAAGAAGAAGACGGAATTTCTGAAAACCAGATTCAAATGAGAACGAAGAACGAAGAACGAAGAACGAACGAAGAAATGGAAGAGAAAAAGTTGAATTTGTTTCTTCGTTGGTTTTCGAGGAGAAAATGGGGAGAGCCTCTCGTTTGATCCGAGCTTCCCTCGCGGGAACGAGATCTTTCTCTCTAATTTGGATAAATATATATCCTTTAATTACTTCTTTTTTTATTATTTATTTACGTTGCATTTTGCAATAATCATTACACATAATTTTGTATTATTGTTTCAAATAATAATGGAACTCTAAATTGTCTCCAATTATTTCTGTATTTTTACCCCTAACAAAATTAATAATAATAATAAAAATAATCTTAAATTATTTTAATTTCTTCACTCAATTATTTGCATTCAATTCATATTTTTCGCTTTTGGTTTTTGATTCTTAAAAATAACTCCATTTAGTAACCGATTGAATTTTTTAGTTTTTAAGTTTTTGAAAACAGTTTTACAATCCTTAACAAATTTTAAAAACGAAAAACAAAAATAATTCAGAACAAAGTTTTTTATTTTAAAAATTCTGGTAAGTTGTACTTTCTCTAAACTTTATTTAAATCGTCAACAAATTATTTATTGAAATTATAATCAAATTATCATTAATATTATTAGTATATTTTTAAAATAAATGTTATTAATAATTTTTTAATAAAAATATTATTAATATAATATTATTTTATTTTATTTAAATAAATTTTCTCTAGAATATTATATATTAATATTATTGTGATGTTACGCCAATATACCTAACCACTTTAATCAATCAACATATTTTATTTTCGTCATTTTTTCCATAAATTTTCAATTTCATAAAAAAAAATAAAAAAAAAATTATACCTTAATTAAATTTTGATAAATTTGTAATTTTACATTATAAAATAAATAATAATTATCCAACCACCTTGAATTATCGTTGTTTTCAAAAATCAAATAAAAAACAGAAATCAGACAAGCCTAAAACTAAATGCGTCATCAAACGAGGCCCTAATGAATTGTTTAGTTTTTTTCTCAGTGTTTTATTGTTTTTTTTTTCTTTTGATAATGTAAGTAGATTTAAATTTATTATCTCTTGATCATGATGTTTGGCGATTATTTTCAGTTGTTTGGTCTACTCTACACTTTTTTTCAAAAACCGAACTTGACCAACAAATCTCGGGAGAGCTAATGCTAAATTTATGTTAATTGGTTTTCAAAGTTATTGTTTGGTTAACTAAACCTTCTTCTTTCAAAAATAAAAATAATAATTAATACATTAAACAGAACAAAGTACAGAAACGAATCGTCATTTTTGTGATTTCATTAGCTACTCTGTTTGCCTCACGAGCACACCAGTTGAAGGAGCAAAAACGAAGCAGCCCTGCAAGAGCAGCAATTTCGGCAACAATCATGCCGAGTTCAAAGTAATTAGATCTTGACATTTGGAGGAGATTCACAATCCTAGCCGTAGTGAGGGAACTCCTCTGTTTTTAGCTTGACGAGCTACTTGAGTTTCCGAAACACAATCGGATTTCACCTCCAAACGATCCAGTATCAACTCCAACGTAGCGATTGCTTCCCTTTTTTTTTTTTTCTTTTCCCTTTTTTCAATTAATATTGACAGTTGAACTGCGTCTGTGATGGTCAATATAATTTCTACTTCTAGACTTCATCCCAACACATTTTTTAAGGTTTTTTTTTTTTTTTTTTGAGAAAATCAAATCTAAAGAATTTGAAGCCAACCAAAATTAATTCACATTTCGCAGTATTTGAATTTCATTTTCCAGTTTAAAAGGACCCAACATCTTTATATAATCGTATTTCACTAAGGAGGCAATTTTAGGATTATTATTTATTTTTCAATACTCTATGTGTTGAAGATATATTTAAAGCAAACCGAACTAGACAATTATAGATTAACCTTCCTTGGGAATTACACAAACCAAATTAAATACAAAAATAGAACCACACAAACCAAATTAAATACAAAAATAGAACCAAATTCATTCCTTCCGCTTCACCCTAATTTTTCAATTTTCTCGGGACTCAACTATAACTTTTTATCAACAAAATGTCTGTTTTTTTTTTTTACAACATGTGATATGGAAGAGATCGAACCCGAGACCTCTTAGTCACTAGTCTATTCGATGGGAGATAAGTCTAGGGTGAGAAATCAAGAACTGATAGAAAATGTGATCCAAGGTAATGATAGAAATATTGACTAAGGTCTTGTCCTAGTTTTTTTTTTATGAGGTGTGCTTGCCTTCAATCTACTCATCCTTCCTCATTAAAGGAGAAGGAAATATTTAAAAACCTCCCTTTAAGTCTATTAAAGATGAAGTTGCACCTTGCAAGTAACTTCAAAATTACTTCTTTCCTATACTTGTCTCAAAAATAAAAAGGAATGCTTTAAAAGTACACTATTGAACCTATTTCCTAATTTAATTTTTTGATGGCAGTGAGTGGTGAAACCAGTTTGAGTGAGCACCTTGACTATTCTCATGAGACAACCACAACTGAGCCTACTACAATTAGTTGTCAAGACAATTCATTTCTTAATTGGCACGAAAATGATAAATAAGGGACAATCTGTATTTTGTACCAATATTGACAAAAAGTTTGAGCATACTCAGCGGTAATTGACATGTACCTCCCTATTTGTTGCACTAAAGAAAAAAAAAAGGTTTGAGGCAGAATCATAACCCTTTTTTGAATAAGGTTAAAGTAAAATCATAATTAACTTAAAATGTTTTCTTTTTTAACCACAATCACTCACTTTGACCATATTCTCTGGCATGCCTAAAGTAAAAAAAAAAGATTCTGTCAATTGGTAAGCTATTACCTGATACCATTCCTGTGATTTGTTATGCTAAATTCAATTGACTTTTCATTCATGATAATTAGATAAAAAGGAATTTATTTTTCCACTATAGCAAATCAATAGAACTACTATGATTAAATTTAAAATCAAACCTTTCTCGAAAATAAAGTATTCACCAACTATTTCTCAAAAGGAAAAAACCAATTTGTGTGATAAAAACAAGTTAAACTTTGACATGGTACAGAACATTCAAAAAAACATAAAGCAAAGAACCATCACTAGTCATTGTTAATTATAATAAAACCATAAAGATGTGAATAATAATTTGGGACAAGGCAAGTGAGAAAAATGATTTGGTCTGAGTTCATGCACCTGGATTCATGATGGGGTCTGGTTGGCCTGTCAGCTTTTGGTCGCAGGATGCTCATCATTGCTATTTGCTACTGCTCTTTTAATGTTTGGTGTTCAAACTCTGCAAAACTACATACGATGTCATTATTAAATTTTACTCCCAATTCTACTCATTTTGTTTTGATCTGATCATTAAAAAAACCACTCTGGTTTGGGTTTGAACCGTTAGAATTGTTGACGAATTTGAGACTCTTAATACCGATTTGAAATGACTTTCTAAATGTTTTAAAAAAGTCATTCTAAATAAACCCTTAATTAGTTGTATTTTAAAATTTTACTTCACTATCTGATACTAAATAAAAGAAGTGAATGTGACAATATTATAAGATGGGATAACAAATACTCTAAAATATATATCCTATAAATATCAACATCGTAATGAGCTTAATTGGGCTTTCATGTTTGTTTACTTGAAAACTTTTCAAAAGATAACTTGGAGAAATTAGATATTAGAAGCATAAAAACACGTGAAATATGCTCGAATCAAAGATCTTGAACATAATATGAATAAGGTATGTAATGCATGACTATTTTACCTATGAAGATGTATTTGATCGACTTCTTGAGGTTGAGTCAAACTTGGCACGTCGCTCTTCATACGAAGCTGAGACAAGTAAAATTACTTGTAAGAAAGGGTTTGTTTGGAATGATTTTCTAAGTGCTTAAAACATTGTTTTTGCACTTAAAAACATTTTTTAAGCACTTAGAAAGCCATCACAAACAGACCTTAAGTAACATACTGAGATAAGAACGGTGTTGGAGAGTAAGAATAAGAATGATTGTTAATAATACATTTAAGTGATGAGAGGAGGAAAACGCAACACTTGAAATAAAGGGATTTAACAGATCAAATAAACACAGATCAATGTCTGTTAGATGAAAACACAATCATGTAGCTAATATCTGAAGTTTTCTATTAGCATCTTCCTCCACGGCAGTTCGAATTGCAGGCATAAATTATTAGCAAAGAAAGAGAGGCAATACTTGTGGAGTTCACAAACAAATCATATAAACTTTGTTGATTGTAATGTTAATATAATCGTTATTAGGGAAACCAAAAGCTCCAGCAGATAGCCACACTAACTAAAAGCATTATGTAAATGGTTTATGGGTCAAAGTCAAACTGCTAATAATTAATTTATTTGGAAATGTTATTCACGAAATTGTGGTTTTGAGAAACAAATCAATGTCAGTTTGCACATAAACCATTTATTTATTTATTTTCCAAAACTTCAGGGCAAAGGCAAGGATTGAGTTTGCTTTCTTACGAAATGTGGATAACCCAAACAAAATTGTTAATCAGTATGTACACAAGGGTTATTGGATTTGCATTTAACTCGAACGTTTTTCTTTTTAATTGTGATACGACAGCAATATATTCAGTTGTTTAGTCAGTGTATACAGGTATTTTAATATATGATAGGTTAAATTACAAGTTTCTAAACTGAGGATTGTTTCAATTTGGTCCCTAAACTTTTAATTTTGTGTCCAATGGTACCTAGACTTTCAATTTTGTGTCTAATAGACCCTGACAAATTGAAAAAAAATAAAAATTAATTGATTTATTAGATATAAATTTGAATTTTATGTCTAATTGAACCCTAAATTTTTTAATTTTGTGTCTAGTAGATTGTGAATTTTAAAAAAATCAAAATTTTAGGGACTAAAATTGTAATTTTGAAAGTTGACCAAATAGACACAAATCTCATACTCAATTTGTAATTTAACCTATATGATATTACCAAATAGTTAATCTCAATGGTGAGTAATTATGCAGAACTTACGCTCAGTTGGTCTTGACAATAGGGCAACATGGCAATTTTTCTTCTTTAACTTTCTGTTCTCTGAAAAGCTCCGATCTGAAGGGGAAATAAATATGGCCACATTAGTATCGTAAATCAATTGAAGAAGAGACAAATGGAATATAATAGGGAAAGATTACAATTCAAACCATTTGTGATTGGCAAACAGCTTAGAAGAGCTTCTTTGAAAATTGCAGCTTGGAGCTCATATGTTCGGAATTCATTCGTTAAATGCATCTGGAGAGCTTCTCCAGCATCTAGGAGCAGAACCAGTGTAGACAGGAATCCATCAAGTATAGAACAATAATATAATGATAAATGAGATGAAAAGGAGAATATACAGGAGGTCGAAGTCATGTTATCTTTATAATCGATACCACTGTACTTGTTAAAGGTAGGAATGTAGTAAGAAACACATTCCTAAATGTAGCTGACGAAGGAACTCAAAAAAAAAAAAGTACCTGACGAACACCTAAATTTGACACCTTCAAATTCACAAGAATGAAGAACCAAAGGATTTTCTGAAGCCATTACGTATTGAGGCTTCCTTGGTGTTCTTGATGGATCCAGTAGAATATCTATGACCTACAAAATTTACCAGTTCTCTTCATCTAATAGATTGAGATACATTTTCTACTTCACATAGCATAACAAATTCACACCATAGGACAAGTAAAGTTGATAATTGAAAAACCACTATTAGTTCTCTTGATCAAAGTTCCATATCAAAACTTTCTAGTGGTTAGCCTCATACAACACAGCGACTTTCAATGTTGTCATCTTGACATGAGTTCTAATTATGTGACCATAACCAAAATAACACATATTTCAAAAGAGCAATGAAGTCATGCTTAGGGTTTACCAAGACCACGAAATAAGATTAATAATTTGGTTCAAGGGGGAAGTGCACAATGTATTGCAAAGAAACAGAGGCTAGAAGTTTCATTGTCGACGGCAGATGTATCTATATAAAAATAAGGGGAAAATATCATTTTGGTCCCTAAGTCTTGAATATAGTTTCCATTTGATCCCTTGGTCACTAAGTTTCAAAACGTTACAGTTTTACCCTCAAACTCTTGAAAAACACTAGCTCCTAGTTACCAAAATTCACCATTATTTGTCTATCTTTTATGGCCGTTCCAGATAGATATAATAAACTGAAGTGAGTATTGAGGCCTATGAAGTATAAGATGTCTATATTTCCATGAGCAAATGCAAGTAGTTTAGCATATTAAAAGCAACTTATTTAATCAAAAATCCTAGAGCGAGCAATCAGATGTCACGACTTAGCACGCACATCAGGATCTTCAAGACCTTGCCCAACCATGAATACTACAGCAACCATGCAGCGGACCTGATGCCACAGGAAAGCACTGCCTTCTATGTTGAATACCCATAATTGATTACCTTCCATCCTGTCAAAGTACCAAAAAGATTCCAATATAAGAAACAAACACAATATATATTCCTTATTTTAAGAAACAAGAATATTTCATAGACGTGTGCATGAGAGACTAGAGAGAAAGAGAGAGAGATTACTTTATTTTTAAAACAGAGGAAGAAGAAAAAGAAAAAAAATATCATGAGCCAAGAAGATATCTTAGTAGTTAGTTCGGACACGATAATGTAGAATGAATATGAGTTGCAAAAGATACATCCAATAGAATTCGATCATAAAACAGGGTTCTACAGGATCACACTTTTTTCTCCCAGAAGAGTAGAAGAGCATTTCATATTCTTTTAACCGGTCTAGTCGTCTTCTACATTCTAGATTTGGAATAGAATAGAAATCTAACACAACAATAACTGCAGGATGCTTAACATGATCATCCTTCCAAAGTTCCAAGCTGCATAATAAGAACTCAGTCCATGTCCATCCCATAAATGATACAAACCACACAGATGATTCTTTTTACCATGATTGTCAACAACTCAAAATGAATATGGTCAGAGAAGCACTCTTATTCTAGCTAGTAAACTAATGGCAGCTTGGCAACACATAGGAGAGGACATAGTTAATGGACTTAAGAGACCAAAAACGGGGAGAACAAAGTATCATAAGCTTGATCGATAGCTAGAGGAAAGCTAATTTGGATGGCCTGAAAAACAAATATGCAAAGCAGTCTTTTAGAATAAAATTGCTCTTGTTCGCAGTGAGACAGAAAGGCACATTTCAATTTAGCATGGTATGAAAAGTTCAATTAGAAAACAGATAAGAAGATCTGATACCAATGCCAACCTCACATTGCAAGGAGAAATGTCAAACGACATGATACGTCGCCTATAATTGTGAACATTTACTGCATCCATTTTGCAGAAGTTTCTGAAGTCATGTTCCCCAACAAATTTCTTACCTGCCCTCTCCATAGCCTGATGAAATCGGGAAAAGATAAATAAACCAACCTTTCTGTTGAAACAGCATCCAAATTACTATTGCAAAAGCATAACAAGCCTAATACAAAATATTTGCATACCGAGATATTCAAATTTGCTCCCCAAAATAAATATTTATACTTTCTCCTTAAACAACTAAACCTGTGCTGCATATAGAGGCAACGAAAAATGCCAGAGTTAGCATTAACATTGTTACAATAATATAAGAACACATGCTAGAAACTAGAACTGGAGTCTTCCCACAGGTTAATACCTTAAAGACTCTTAATAGATTAGTTTTACACTTCAGGAACAAATTAACACAATAAGTTCTTCAAAAAAGCATTGGTCATGCATTGAGTGTTCGTGTGTATGGTGGACTGTGGAGCATCATTAAGTACTGATGATCATCAAGAATAACACCCAAAAATACGGAATTGAACTATAATCTACATTGGCTGAGTGCCTTGGAAAAAATGTTATTCTTTAGCAAAAAGTTAATACATCTGTGTAAACTCTAAATTAAGAAAGTAACCCAGAAATAAACAAGGTTCTTGGTTTCAAACCAATGCCCCAAAATAATATAAATATGTTAGGCCACCGGTTATACATCAATATGTTAGGAGGGACAAGAAGGGAATTGTACATAGAAAAGTTGGTTAGGGGGATGATGAGTTTGTTAGAAAGAGGGGACCACTGGGAATATCCCATGAGGAGGAAATTTGCGTGAGCCTTTGAGGGAAGGAAGTAGTATATAAGCTATCCTATAGTATTAAGTTATTTTCATGCTTTTATTGAGTAGTAAGAACTTGTAAGGCAGGAGAGAACTCAGCCCTCTCAAATTGGCTAAGCGTTTGTGTTACCTTAGGGCTTTCTGATTTCGATATCAATACATAGTAAGGGAATACCTTACAAAATGTTATCCCGACCATGATGACATACATTGGCAAAATTAAGCATGTCTAAACAACTTTTTTTTATAGGAAACATGCACATCTAGATAACTTAAGCCGCATGTAGTTCCATCCAGCCGTATCTAACAAAGAAATGCAAGAAAAGCTCACACGTATAGCTGCTTGTATGAGGTAAGGGGTGAAAGGAGATGCTACTGGTTACTGCAATTCTTAGAGAGGTGGACGGTGTACCAACTACCAACATTTAGAATGTTAAAACATAGCACTCGGCCATGTACAGAATTTCATGTAGGCACATCAACTCCGCAATTTAAGCCAATTAGATTGATTTTTAAATCTGCTGAATGCTGGTTGCATGAAGATCCTAACTTCTCATTAAAAAGTTACACATCACATCACATCCCTCACAAGAAAAGGGAAAAAAAAAATATATAAAAAAGGACAATTTACACAAGAACAAGACAAACCTTGCACTGAAGCCAACAGGAACAGTACACCAGCCTAAAACCCGAATGTCGTTAGGAAGAACTTTATTTATTACTCTCACATAATCAATTTCTCCATCTGAATGTAAAATAAAAATGGAAATGAAATTGAGATAATTGAGATAAAAAATGCACCATTCCAATTTGAACATAAAAAAAAAACTCCCCAATTGAAAATCAAATTCAGAAAAATTTAGCACATGAAACTATAGATGATATCTTCTCAAAAAGCCAAGGTCATGTCTGCAGTTTCCATAATAAAGTCTCGCTACCGTCCACTTTTCTAAAGCAGTAAGGACTGTTATATTTTTGATGATTCAAACAAGAGTGCCATTATTATCAAATTTTATCATTCTTTAAACGCTCTTCCGTTGATATTTTATATTTCTAATAAAATCAGATCGTTAAGAATCTAAAAGACTATATGCAAATGTATACAGATAGAGTCGATAGGCGATGTGAACGTTTAAAAGTTGTGTGAACAATTAACACTTAAAAGAGGTATTATCATCATATAGTTAAGCATAAGCTAATTAGAGAAAAATGCTTTAAATGATAGTTTAAATTTTAGAAAAAAAAACAGTAGGTTATGTTATTTGCATTAACTTAACCCTATGAAAACCCATTAACAATTAAAATATTCAGAATACATCCATGTGAAACAGAAAGCAAAAAATCTGACGTGCTCAATGTCAACATTCAGCTGATTAGAACGATTCAATATTTAAGTTATCAACAATAGAGAACAACTTTAGCAACACCGACTTAGCTGACCATGTGGCTCTTCTGCGTTTTCATCATTGAGAGCATCCTTAAGGTTTGACCGTAAATAGAGAGCGACTACCTGCATGAACAATAGAGTGATTGCTAAAAAAGGGAAAATTAAATCAAATAATGATTGAAAAGTCAACAAAGTTGCCTAATTAAAATTCTTATTCTCTGTCTACCTTTTTTTTTTATGAAACAGAGAAATTTCATTGATTGAATGAAATCAAAAGAGGATAAAATATCCAATAGTTACAAAAAGCTCTTCCAACTAATAACAAGGGAAGATAAGCCATAACCACTAAAAGGTTTGATTAATACACCAATTCATAGCCTAAAAAGTGATGGAGGAGTAAAGCGAGAGGAGGGGAGTCTTCTTGTCCGAGAAGGTGCGAGAATTCCGCTCCAACCAAACCATCCATAAGAAAGCTCTAACAAAATTCAGCCACGTGATCTGCTTTTCTTTTTTAAAAGGATTATCAACCATAATGTAAGAGAGAAAATCCCCAAATGTGTAATGGAAAGGCAGTCTGCCACCCAAATTCCTTAAGTAAGAAGATCCAAAAAGACCTGGCATGCTTGCACCATATAAAAAGGTGACTGGCATAACAAATGGGGCAGCAGCTCGGAGAGATATATAACCAAGGAGAACGACGATGAAGCTTGTCTTGAGTGTTTAAACAATTGTGGCACATTTTCCAAACAAAAAAATTAACTATTTTAGGGTACAACCTCGTCCAGATGGCACGGTAAAGCCCAACTTCTGATAGATCTCACTTAGAAACAAGGGCTTTGGTGAGAGATTTTGTAGAAAAACGACCATCGTTTTCCAAGGACCATCTACATTGATCAGCCGGGTCCGAGAGTACAAACTCCAAGAGGGCATAAGATAGCCCCGCCCATTCGAAAATCTCAACATCATTAAGGTTCCTTCTTGGACAGAAATTCCAGGAACTAGATGAATGGTTCCACATATCAACCACTGAACCCTGGGTTCTGAGTAATAGCAAAAAGTAAAGGAATCCGGTCCTTTAAAGCTACATCTTCCAACCAAATGTCCGACCAAAAATGAGTAGAGCTACCATTACCAATAGAGCAAGTAATGTGTGAATAAATCTGATTTTGAACTTTCAGCATGTATTTCCAAGGCCCCTTGGATGAGTATAAGGAAGAAGACCTCGTTTTTTTTTATTAAAATGAGAGACCAAATTTGGCAATAAGCACTTTCCTCCATAGAGAAGTTTTTTCATTGTAGAATCTCCATATCCACTTGGCCAAAAGAGCCAAATTTTTTAGCCAGATTTTCATGTGTCGTGTGTGCGTGCGTGCACAAATGAGGGAGACATAAATAACATTACAAAATATTCCTAGTCAACTATATAAAAGAGAAAAATATTAGATTAGAGCATCCATGCCTCCACAAAACACCCCAAGGACATGAAAGAGGTGGTAGGAAATGTCATTTTGATCAGCTAGAAGAATAACCAAAAGTGAACTAATTCATGAAGAGGAACTCAAAGTATTCAAAGAATAAGCATAGGCGACACTATCGTTAAACAATGATATTCTAGTTGTACAATGTTATCCCTACAGATTTGAAATGTCTTACTTGTCCAACAGACGAGACCCCCTTGTCCGTTCTTCCACATCTTGAATAACAAGACTCCTTCCTACCACCAACAAGAAGCCTGCCCTTCTCAAGAGCTCTGAAAATTTCAGACTGCAGAAAGATGAGATAACAAATTAACCAATTATATTTCTTCTCACCCATCATTCTTCACATCCACAAATCTACTTTCCCCGTACCCCTCATCCCTTAAACAAATTGATGCTAAATGTTTACGCCCACACAGACCATGGTCTTAAGCATGAAGTCATGTTCACCTATTTCCTAAGCCTTTCACATACTGAAGTGAAACTCTAGTCAAGAGAGCTCCAAGCCTCCTGAAATCTTGGAGTCTGGTAACCTCATAACTCATGCTTAGAAATTCATGTGAACTCATATCAACAAAGCTAATGGTCAGAAGAATCAAGAATGATTGTTGATTGTGCTTGCTAGCATTCTTTATTATAATCCAATTCCATGATTAAACACAGCTTCAAAATAATCTCAACGCTATCTCTTGGCAACAAGGAACGGAAGAATATGGTGTGATCAAATATCAATTAGAAAAGAAGGAAGGTGAAAGTTTTGAAATTAAAACCCTCTAAATGCATTATTAAATGTTTAGGCACTCCCAGTGAACATTAAAATGAGAACCAACATTGTGTGTTCTTAACAAGTATCCCCACTAGTACCATTGTAATTGATAAATCATAAATAATTTGTTAAGAAGCTCAATTTAAAACTGTACCTCAACTGTTGGTTCCATTTGTGCCTCTGAAGCAAAACCGTAGAACCTGTACAGATGAAGCAATCAGAATTCCAGGCACTATCTGAGACAATGTATAGATTTTCTTAGTGTAACAAAAACCACGGGGAGAGAATAAATTTTAAATACAATTTTTGCATGGATTTTTTTCACAAGATTTCTTCCGACTTGGGGAGAAGATATTGGAGGACTATGATGTACGGAAAATTAATGCAGGGGAAAGTAAAAGGCACTGGTCTTGTTCCCATTGTGGCTAGATTACATACCTCTTCCCGAAATACATTACTTTTAGAGCAATATGTCTCTTTGAATAGTGATCCATAAGCCTTGTGTTATCACCTTCACCCAAAAATAACTAAATTTTGAGAGTAGAAACAAGCAAATCATTCCAGTAAGATAATCCTTGCAAAGGAAAGATGGAAAATTACTTGCTAAATCACCCATCAATCCAAAAGCTTAAAACTGATATTAAAGGGGTTCGAACACATAATCAACCCAAAAGCTTAAGCTAATGGGTTATGTTAAATTTAATTATATCAATACTTCAACATTACTCTTGTTTAGGACATGAGTAATACCCGTAAATTATTTCATCTAAACTTCATATAAACATTCCAAACGTCTATTACTCATAACAAGGTTCACCATGTTCACATTTTACTCTATGTGCTGGCGCATAATTTGAGTTTCATAGTAATCTCATCGCTAAATTTATATATATTTTCATTGTGGCATATTTACACTAGCTACTATTACTCCCTATGGTACCATGTTTTGTATATCCTCTTCTTTTTTTAAATAATAAAAAATAAAAAATGTGATTGGATTTTCGCTAAGATGGAAGAATTAGCAAGTAGGCTCTATTAGTTCGTAAAGTAATGACTAACCTGGCGTTTTCTCTACTGCCTTCTTCTTAGAAGTCTTTACTTTCAGACTTCCAGATACCTTGCTTTTCTCAATCGAATTACTCCCATCGTCAAAGTTTATCCTCCTCTGCACGAATTCATGTTTAGTTAGTCCAGACAAAAAGACTACCATCAAAGCTAGGTAGGCTAGCATGACAACTAAAGAGCTCTGATTACATTCTAACATAGTCGGCCGAACCTCGGAACAGCAACAACTTGCAAGTCGGGAAGATAGCTTCGAATTTTCATCCTCTAATTCCTGTCAGATTAATTGATTGGGATCGAACATCTGTCATGTCGTCACTTTTTCAATAACGAAACGGAAGTTGAAATGGGAGAAGACATTCAAACCTTAACCCTGCCTTGGAGAAGACGAAGCTCTGATTGAAGACTGGCGATTAGGTTTCCATCGAACGGTTGAAACTCGTTAGCTCCTGTCTCGATTGCTCCGGTAGCTTCTCTGTGACCTTGAGAATGTTCCGCTCCGTCCATTAATTCGAGAAATACGGGCCCAAAGTTCAGACGAAATCACACCAGGTTGAATCCAAGAACTAAATAAACCCTAGAAATCCGCTACGAAGAGATTTCTCTGTGAAAACTGAGATTCAAAGCCTCGGAGGTTGAAGACGAGAATAAACTGATGAAGTGAAGTTCTTGAATCCATTTCAGAAGGCGGGAACGTATTTATAGTGCATACGATTTACGCTACACAGGTAGCGGGGACTACGTACGCGTACGCTTTCTGTCGTGGGCTTATAAGTTTAAGGCCCATTTGTGTTTAGAAGCCCACATTATGAGCCTATTCAGATCGGCTTTTGGACCTGAATATCCCACGGCCCATTATACTTTATTTTTATTTTTTTTCTTTTTCTTTTTGCCATTCATAAACAGGAATCATTATTTATATTTATTTTTTAAGACTAAAATACAAACTTAACAAACTAAGCCCTTTCGCCTTCATAAAGAAATAAAATTTAATAAATTGATGGAACATGATCATCTCACCACAAACGAGAGTTCATGAAAGAATAAAATTGAACATGATTCTCTCGTTTACACAAACGAGAGTTCATGAAAGAAGAAAATCGAACATGATTCTCTCATCATAAACGTCTGACTTCTTAGTCACTAAAATCATATATGATGTGAACTATTTACTTTTGTTTATTTATTTTTTAGTCAATTGTTTTTTAAAATAATTAATTAATTTACCACCTTAACAAAAAAAAACAACTATAACAATAGTAATACCAATGCCTAGATGTTTAGATGCCCAAACCCACTTACTATTTATCTCATAGTAATTAATATAAGTTTGGAAGTTGAATTTCTCTCATACTCTCTTCTTTGTCGTACTACAAAACCCTATTACTTAATAACTTTTTACAGCTATGACATGGATAAAATATTTATAATATTAATTTTTTATATTAGTTTCATAGTTATAAAATAGGGTTATGTAAACCTACCACAAATAAATAAAATTTATAAACAATATATAACTTCAACATAAAAGTTAAATATTTAAATAATTTTTTTATGAGTTGTTGGACTAAAATAAAATTAAAGTTAAATCGAAAATAGTTCAATTGGCATAAAGTTGTATCTAAGAGGTCATGGGTTCAATTTTCATATTAAATTAAATACCGTTGCAAGAAAAAAAAAAAGAAAAAAAATGAAGCAAAAACATTTTTGTTAATACTCTCGACAACATTAACCTATTTCAACTGTTTTTTTTTTTTTTTTTTTTTTTTTTACAAAAGTAACAAAGAGTGAGTTTATTCCTTGTGGCTAGTCTAGTGGGGTGATGTTCGACCTAAATAGTTGTTTTGCAGTTTCTCTTGCATGAACGACAAAGATCATATTGTGATGTCACAATTATAATAATTAAGATAAATATTATCGACTAGAAGAAAATCACACGTATCTCCCCGCACATAACACGTAGAGTTTTTTTTCTTTCTCTTAAATAGTTGTTTTGCAGTTCTTCTTGTGTGAACGACAAGATCATGTTATGATGTTACCGTTATAACGATTAAGATATGTATATTATCGACTAGAAGAAAGTCACTATCTCTCTACACTATACGTATTTTTTATTTTTATTTTTACAAAAATATTTCAATTAATGCGAGGATTGAACCCATGATCTCTATCAATAATATAATCTTATGTCAATTAAGTTATTTTCGATTTGGTGGCCATACATAGAGTTAAACTATATAAAAATAGCAATTGATTTTAAGATGAAACCTCATGATGTCTAATAAACTCACAATTTCATATTAATTGTTTGAATTAATTATGTGCATTTTGCCAAACCGAGCATAGCTCAATTGGCATAGGGTTGAGCTAGTGACCAAAAGGTCATGGGTTCAATCCCCGCATTAATTAAACTACCGTTGCAAAAAAAAAAAAAAACTATATAAAAATAATAATTTTCTCATTATATATATATACCATATTCTCATTCAAGGTCGTTACTTTTATCAAAATTTCAATTTTATCTTAAGAAATAATAATAAATCGTTTTTTTTTTTAGAAGAGCAACGAACGAGATTACCCGAATAATTTCGGCGGCTAGAAACTTGGAACAAATAAAGTCCACAACCGTACATAAAAAATCAGGGCGCGAAATGGAGAATCCAGAGAGCGAGAGCGAAATCCGAGAAATTGAAGAACCAGGCTCGATCTCGGAGCTGGAACAACCTCTTCTTCAGAACCAGAATCCGAGTTCGGACTCCAAAACTGTGAAGACAAAGGTTCCGGAGGTTGAGATCCATCTTTACCGGCAAGGCAAAGGTCCGATCGATGTGTTCAAATCAAACCTCGGGGGTTGGGAACAAGACCAGCTCGAGGTCCGAGAGATTCTCGACAAATACGGCTTCAAATCCGTATTCGCCTTCAAACCTGACTTCGGTCGTGGCGTCCCGATTCGATTCAACCCTAGAAATGGCAGGTCTATGCTGACTTACAGAGATGGAGCCGAACTTTGCATCGACGGAGAGCCCAAGGTAAATGGTTTTCAAGGATCTATTCATTTCAAGTTGCAAAACTGATCCATCTTTTATCAGTCTACTGTGTGCGTACTTGTAACTGATGATGGAATCTGGTTGACCAAAATTAAGAGGGGGAAGAAAAGAATTGGAGATATGGGTTTTTGAAATTGTTTGGAATTTATTTGGTTTGAGTTGGGGTTTAGGAATTGAAGGTCTTATGGATGAGAATTATTAGATACATTACTACATACTTTCTTGAATGTTGTAATTGATCATATGTGGGTTTAAGTTTAGTCGATCGTTCTCTAAGCCTATCTTCCATCTGGGCTTTTACTCAAAAGTAGACTTGAAATGAACTGTAAAAGTCGGTTGAGAATTGGTAATTTAGTCCCGAAGAATACCAAATGATACAATAAGAGCCAAATTCCTAGATTCATGGAGATATAGCTTCTTGGACTTTGGGATGCTAATGAGGTTGCTAATGGTACGAACTCCTCGAAAGCTATTTTTCAATGTTTGCCTTGTTGTTTTAAACTTAAGTTTTATGTTTTGATGATAATCAATTCGGGGGATCATAGTATTGGCACTAATTCAATCCTAGTCTATTTTATTTTTCATCTACTTAATTGGAGGGTCCCTGTTTCACAATTCCATTTCTAGAATATAAATAGCCTTATTCGACTTGGAGATGCTCGAGCTTCCTTGTTTGAACCTCCTTGCCTTCTCCTTTTTCCACTAAGATTTGGGAAGTTAACATCTTAAGAAGGTGAAGTTCTTTTCTTTTCTTGGCCAATTATCATTGGGAAGCTCCACACTACTGATGACTTTAAAGGTTGACCACTTTTGTGCCTGGGCTATCATGGTGTGTTATTTGCAAAAAGGCAGTGGAGTATGTGAACCATATTCTTTATAGGAGTATGTTAACGGCTCATTTGTGGAGAAATTTTTCCAAACATTCTTCGGTGATGTTGGCTCCCTCTTAGAGTTGCCATGGTATGATGGAGGAATTTGTCTTACATTTTCCGTTTCAGGACAAATGTCACCTTCTTGAACTTTTGCTATTCTCAGGAACATTTGGCTTTTAATAAAGAAGAGGATATTTTAGAGTATTCAAGGATTTTGGAAAAGATTTCTGTTGCAGTTCACTTGAATGCTTCCCTGTGGACCCATGAGTGAGTTTGGAATGACTTTTCAGTGGCTATTAGTTTTTTGTTTTTTGTTTTTTTATTAAATTGGGTGTTTGGGCACCTTTGGCCTAGTGGTCAATAAGAGTGTGTAAATAATGAATGACTTAGAGGAAATGGGTTCAAGTCATGGTGCCCACTTACCTAGGATTTACTTACGCGATACCTTGACAACTAAATATAGTAAGGTTTGACAATTGTCTCATGAGATTAGTCAAGGTACGCTGCAAGCTCTGACACTTGGGGATTTATATATATATAAATTGTGGGTGTTTGGGCCAACGTATGCTTCAAACTATCTAATATTCTCCATGTTAATCCCGCGTGACAACTACTTAGCAGTGTAACTTTTGGCATTTGTAGAGTACTTCAAATTCTGTCTGCTATGTTTTAAGTTTTTAACACATGGCTTCAAGGGCATCTAGGATTTACTACTCGTCTTGCTGCTAGACTAACCATATGATAAGATATATACCGCATAGACAATGGTCAAGAAGTTTAATTGCAAGGTCACATATTAATGGATCCCAGTTATTAAAGATCTCAACTTTCTCAAATTACCCCAAGATTTATTCCCACATTTACTTGTCCCGCTCTCTATCTTTTCTTGACTGGTATATATATATATATATATATATATATATATGTGTGTGTGTGCATATCTATTGACAAAGAGAGTGTATTTCAACGATGAGATGAAATTACAAGAAATAAAGGCGCCCAAGAGTTAGATGAATACTCTCAAAATCAAGGGAGTCAAAGGAGTCTCCAGAGCATTAATACTCTCCAATGGACTCTTTTGCTATCATTTGGTATATTTGGCTAGAATGGAACACTCGGTTTTTTGTGAGTGTAGAGTAGTTGGGGGATGTGACTGTTTTTGACTCTTTCCTCTAAGCTATTTCATGTTGTTTGTTCTTGATTTTTTAAGAATTCAAACTAATTCTTATTTGTGTTCTTTGCCTATTTGGACTTTGGAGGGTCCTCTTCTTCATCTTTGGTTTTTGTTTTTCGGTGCTACCCTTATTTTTCGAAGATGGCTGTCCATTAAAAAAGTTATTTCTACTTTTGACAACAAAGGTGTCTAGCCATCTGTGAGGCCCCAAATTAGACAGACATATTCTAGGAGGGGTAAAAAGGGTAATTCAGAGTAGACAAGTTGTTAGTTTGTGGGGAGACAAGTTTGTTAGAGAGTGGGGACCATTGGGATTGTTTTGGCTGTTATTTAGAGAGAGTGCTTGGAGAGGAAGTTAGGTTTTCATTTTGGTATAGACATTGGTCTTTGGGAGAGTTTTTCAGCCTCTTGAATGGTTGGGAAACCCTAGTTATCATTTTGGTTGCTTACAAAGTAAATATATAATAGAGAGCACTATATATTGAAGAACTATCAATATATAGGTGATACATTTCCTTGCAATTCTTGTGTGTTTGGATGCTTTGTCTTCTCATTGCAGCTTAGGAGATTGGATACCTAACACCATCCTGTTGAGGCTGTGTTTGTCTATTGATTCAGTTAATCATTTGATAACCTTATTGGGTTAATTGGCAAATGGATAGCCGTTTTTATGCAGATATGCACTGATTTTATTCAATGCGCATGGACCTTTGACCATTAGGAAAAAACCTACCTGGTCTTTTTTTATTTTGTTCTTTTCCTTGCTTTTACTCGTGTAAACTGGATTCACTTTTCTTTGCTTATAATTTTTCCTCTCGTTTGTCCAATTGGAGATGTTTTTTGTAACTCTTTTGGATCCGGGCTCTCGTTTCCCTCGTTTTTATGAATTTCATACATCAATGAAATTATTTCTTATAAAAAAAAGATTTTATTCTATGTTCATATTTACTATTTTGCATCAGATTCAAGCAAATAGCTAGCTTCATATTTGATCTCTTTACTGCAGGATTCCATGATCAAGCCAGTAACCAAGATAATTTTTGGTGTGGCAATTATAACCATTGTGATAACGCTTCTCTCGACCTCGAGAGACTCACAAGGATGGTTGAAGAAATTAAATATCACCGGGAACTTCCCTCCTTGGATTCTTGCTTGTGTCGTTATCGTTTTTACGCGCTCAAGGAAGAGAACAAGGGACTTGCTGAAAAAGTGCGGTTGGTGAATCTCATTCTCTAGTCCTTCCTCTACTTTTTTTTCTTTGTTTTTTTTCATCAATCCCCCAATAGAAAATGGAAAGTAATTAATCAATATGTTGATTATTGTTTCTTGATTTCAAACTTTGGAAATAGGAGATATGATACTGTACTGTATTTCTAGCGAAAATGGAACATTCTTGGTCCATTGCTATCATAAATTCCCTGCCTTGATTTGTTCTTTGACATGTGTAGATAAGCAGTTCTGAAAAGTGAACATGTTTGAAAATGGGGTTTTAATTAGGTTGAGTGATAGATTTCATTCATTTGAGTTTATAATTTGGATTTATATACAACTCTCTGTGACAAGTACATCCACTTATTGATTTGGCTTTGTACTCTGAGGCTACACAAATCGGTATCATAATTCAAATATTCTCTTGTTGATTTAAAGTTTAGTATTACTATAAGGAGAATATTTATATAGTTGAATTAATTATGTTCGAGTTGAGTTTTATTGCCAACAAGAGCATAACTCAACGGTTCACATATGTTAAATGATTATTTAAAAATTAAAATGATGATAATTAAAATAAATGATTATTTAATAACCCATTTAATGTGAAGTTTTGAAGTAAATTTTGAAAGACAGAACCATGTATGGCAACTATTTTTCGTGTTTTATTTAGACTGAAAATGAGAAAAGTTAGAGAGATGGTGTTAATTTTTCAGAGATAAAAGTTAGAGAGCAAGAGGTATGTTGAATGGAGAAAAAAATAGGAAATTTTGGGAGAGAATGAAATTTTAAAGAGTGGAAAATAGAGTTGTGGAATGATAAAATTAGCTAGAATTACGTTGGATAAGAAATATATAACTTATAGATCAATGACGATCACGGATAGTCATCGATAAAATGACTACTATCAGTAATAGTCATTCACAAAATTCTATAAAAAATGAATAGAAGTGTATTCGATAGTTATCGTTAATAGTCATTGATTTGCTATCGACTATCAATGATAGAATTCTATGTGTCTATAATCACTGATAAAAAATTTCATATTTATAAATCTTTTTAAAAAATTGTTGTATTTGCAATTATTTTACCCTAAATAGATATACTTTGTGCAATTTTTTCTATATATAATATGGTATAGTATTAGACTCGCAATCTTGACATACATTCCTTCTACGCCCTCTAGTAACTAGAATTTCAGTCACTATCTGAGACTAAAGATTTTCATATTGCAACAAAAATTATGGGGAAGAAAATATTTTTAAACACAACACAACTTGCATCACTACAAGAATTTTGGCTTCTCTTGATGCAAACAAATCGTCGAGAGAGGTTCTCTCGACGAAAAAAAAAAAACTCGTCGGGAGAGCCTCTCTCGACGATTTTTTCGTACCGTCGAGAGAACTGTTTCCCTCGACGGTTTAAGTTATCCGTCAACGATTTAGCTAATCCGTCGAGAGAAATGTTGTTCTCTCGACAGTTTAGGCTTACATAAACCGTTGAGAGAATCACATTCCAAATCTTCAAAATATATATATATATATATACATATATATATATATATATATATATATACATATATATATATATATATATATATATATATATTTTAAATCTCAAAATATTTTTCATTTGAAATACCCTCCTAATTTGAAGCTTTGAAGCTCATAATATCTAAATAAATTGGACAATTAGTTTATAAAAAATTACCTTTCATTATAATCTAAATTAGTTTTTACAATTAGTTTGTAGAAAGTTTGGATACACAAAAAATTAAGCCTACACTAATATAGAAGAACTCGTCAACTTCATATAATTTTCAAAAACAGCTTTGTGAATAACATCGACTCAAACTATTTGAAAATAAGAAAATCAATAACACATTAGAACATAACATAAAAAAAATTATAACTTACGAACATAAACTCAAAAAATATAACTTATAACATCACACAAAAAACTAAATTTACGTAACACCTTTGAATACAAGTTTGAAGAGCATGCATATCCCAACTCAAATACAATCTCTAAGAGCATGCATGAATCGAATTAATTTCAAATACTAATTAATTTACCTAACTAAAACAAAAACTACACTTAGCTAAACTTAAACTAAAACAACTAAAATCTACTTCAACTACACTAAAACAATACACATATAGTTTACTTAAACTAAACTAAAACAACAAAATTAAAATTAACTTAAACTACACTTAGCTAAACTTAAACTAACTTTAAACAAACAAATTGACTAAACTTATTAAACTAAAACAACCCAAAATCACTTCAACTAAACTAAAACAACTCACATATAGTTTACTTGAACTAAAACGACAGAATTAACTTATATTATATTTAGCTAAACTTAAACTAACTTTAAACAACCAAATTTACTAAACTTAAACTAAAACAACCGAAATCTATTTCAACTAAACTAAAACAAACTCACATATAGTTTACTTAAACTAAACTAAAACCACAAAATTAACTTAAACTACACTTAACTAAACTTAAACTAAAGTTACATGTTCAGTTTCTCCCTCTTTTCATCAATGTACTGCCTCTATTAGCTAAACTTATCCTAACTTTAAACACCAAACTCAACACATATACTCAAAATCATATTGACTACTGCACGATAGCCAAACCGTCGAGATAAAATTGGGTTGTTTCGACGGTTTGAAAACCGTCTTGGTTTTTTCTCGACGGTCCGCAAAATTGTCGAGACAATGGTTTGTCTTGTCGAAAACCAATCATCGAGAGAACTTTCGTCGAAAAAACCCTAAATTCTTGTAGGGCATGGATTTGTTTGTTTTTTTACAAGATTTCTCTTTCGACGTTGGGAGCAAATATGGAAGGACCGTGGTCTTTGTGTTGTAAACTTTATTAAAGAAAAATAAAGTAAATTTGATAGTAAAAACAAGCAAATCGTTTCAATGAGACGATACTCGTGCAATAATGTGATATACATAAATACCATGAATGATATGCATGGCATGACAACTACGACAAAATTAATTGATCTAAACTCCATAAACATTTTAAACATTTATTGTTGGTAAAAGAAGGAGGCAAGTTTTAGATTAGGGGTGAGTTTGGATGCTTTTTTGAAAAAAAAATATATATATTTTTAAGTAAAATATTTATTTTATAACTAATTTATGAAGATAACTAAATAAATACCTAGTCTCAATGTACTTTGTTTTTATCTGGTTATAGAATACGTTGGAATGTCTTGAATCTTTTATTTTGAACTACGAATGACGAAGCACGGGAGATTCTTAAACTTTAAACCCTAAACCTTGGTCCATTTACCTAGGAATTAACTTCTTATCGATTTTTTTGGCAGCGAAATGTTGTAGGGTCAGACGGTCTGTTCCGTGAGATTAGTCGAGTTGCGTGTAAGTTGGTCAGAACACTCACGGATCAAAAAAAAAAAAAAAAAAGAGATTATTTTCTTAACGATATTTCCACGATTTTAGCATCAAACTTTTATCACTTAATTATTGTATTTTTTTCATATGTGTTCATCATATATATTTTCTTCTTTTTTTTCTTGGTCTGATTTTTTAGATTTCAATTCTTGTCTTGAGTTTGTTTTATTTTAATCTATTTGAAATGTTAGAGATATGAATAACTCATAAGTAATTAAACCTTAACTTTTATGAAAACTTTAAATTTAGGTAGTCATTTGAGATTGAACCCATAACATCTCAGTCACAAATATAACTTTTATACCAATTGAGCTATGTTCGGTTTGACGTTAAATTAAAAGTTTAGTAGGTCATAAACTTAACAATGTCTATTAACTTCAGAATCTTTTAATATGTTTTATAACATGTTAGGATTGGTAACAAAATTTCACATCGGTTAGTAAAATGAGAGATCCATATATTATATAGATTAAGACAATTATAGTTCAATTAACATAAAGACGTGTCATTCATCATGAGGTCTAAGATTTGAATACCCTATAAAAGAAGAAGAAGTTAGAGCAATTATCTTGATTGATATGATGATTTTTTAGTGAAATAAAAGACAAACCACGAGAGTCCATATTCAAAGTGGACAATAATGTACAAGATATAAAATTGAAAGTTAAAAAATTTATCATATTAAAAGTTGTAAATTAGAGATATATTAAACATTTTTAAGAGTTCAAAGACTTATCAGACACAAATTAAAAGTCGAAAAAATTATTAGGCACAAATTTAAAATTTGTAATTTAATAAAGAGCAAAACTTAGTTGCATGGGTTACAAGTATCTTTTGCAACCCAGTGTCACAATTTAATTTATCTAATTTTTTTTTTTTTTAAATAAAACATTCAGTTATAGCCGTTCCAATTTTCTGTTTTTTTTTCTTCTTTCTTTTTTTTTTCGAAGATTCAACCTCAGGCAGTTTGAATTTGAAGGGTTTTTTTTTTTCCTCAAAATTCTCTCTCAACAAGTTTGAATTTGAAGTACTTCTTTTTAGTTCTTTTGTTTGTTTTCGAAGCTAATCTCCCAGGTCGTTCGACGCGGGCAGAGTACAACGAATGTAAGAGTAAGAAAAAAAAAAGCAACAGAAGACGTTGAAACACTAGTGAGAAGAAGAAGACAAAATAGAATATTAAAGCTTGAAGGAGAACAAAAAAAAAATGCTTAACAATTGAAATTGACTGAATGTTTTATTTTTTTATTTTTTTATTTTTTTAATTTAAATGAATTAAATTGTGACACATGACTCGACTGCAAAAGATACTTGTAGTCCGCAATTAAGTGTTGCTGTTTAATAAATAGGATTATTCATCCAAATAAAAGTTAGGTGCATTTCTATAAAAAGAAATGAAAACGAAAGTAGAAGAAAAGAAAAATGTTGCATTTATATAAAAAAGAAAAAGAAAAAAGAATGAAGACGACGTGGACAACTTCCTTTCCACTTACTTCCGTCGTCTTCATTCTTCAACCCCTCCGGTTGGTTGCTCTCATTCTTCTTCTCAGCATCACTGCGTCTGCAATGGCGACCTCGGCGGTAATTGGATGGAGGATTCTGTTCATTCTATTGGGATGTACAATGGTTGCAACTCTCGCTTACACAATCGCCATTGATGGCTCTCCTTTCCGCACAGAGCTTCTCTCACGGTACTCTCCCTTCTCCACTATACGTTTTTCACTTTACTTCTTATATATAATTCAACTTCCTCTCCCTCTATCAATATACATAATCGAGCTGCTTCACTTACTCTGTTCATGTACCTAGTGATGATCATTTGTTTATATTTCAGTGTATTGTGTTCATCGACATTTTATTGTTGCGATTGGAGTAATATAGCGGTTGAAGAACTATCCTGACTATGAATAGCGTTAAAATGCTTGAAATCCATTGGCTGAGTGATATTGGGAATGTTTGGCAGTTTTCCTAATTTACAAATACTTTTTTCGAAGTAGGACACACTGGGTTGTTTGTTCATGAAACTAAGGGCTGTTTGGGTGTACTTTTTTAAAAAATTGTTAAGACATCTATAACTTCTCTTGAGAATCAAAGGATAAATTCCCACCCCACTTTTGTTAAAATATTTGAAACTATAAAACTAAAATTGAATAAGTATGTACTAGAAAGATGATTTGAACCTTGCCTTTATTTTTGGGCTATACTGCTATCTCTAAACTAGGATTTATATTGAAGCTTAATTTTATTTTTTGTAATAATTTTTGTAACGATTATATGGTAGAAGGAGGATATGATTCCTGGAAATGGGTGACATTTCTCACCTTCTTAACTAATGGGGCCTTTCAAGGCTACAAAATTTTGAGTTCCTGAAAGATCGAAATCATTACTGTTCATAGGATAATGAGCGCGAGGGAGATGAAATGCTTAGTGATTATTGTACATTTCTGAATCTGCACAGTTATGTTGCACTAAAATCACGACAGAGACTTGTTTTAATCTCCCTATCAATAAGCCAACAAGAGCATAGCTCAACGGCATGATGTATCGCCTAGTGACCATGAGGTCCTAGGTTCAATCCCCCACCCCAACATGTTGTCAAAAAAAAAAAAGAAATCTCCCTATCAATAACAGTAAACATATGTTTTTTTCTGGGTGAATCATGTTTAGAGTGCTTGTCAGGGGTCGTGTATGGTATGTTAACATTCACATGAATTATTATACTATTTAGTACTTTTGCATATGTGAATTTTTTCCTTTGTTTTCTCTTATTGGACCATATATTGTGTCTCAGACTTGCTCAAACTGCACAGTTTTGAAGTTAAAGGTTATTAAGCCAAGCTCTGATTATATAGTACACATAAAGAAGACTGCATTAATCGTTCATTATGTCATTGGCTAACTAATTGATGCAACATTCTCATGTTCTCATTGTGGACCCTATGTATGCAAGTTTATCACAGGGGAAACTTGTTTAATTTGGTGTACTTTTCTTTAATGTCATTACTTTGTGGTGTTGAGCTACTATTTTTTCTCTATTTTATTATTCCTACAAGTCTGGACTTGTTCATTTAAGTTTGTACTTATATGTTTCAGGTTAATGGTGGCAACATTAATTGATTTCTATTTCAATGTCATCATTATTGCGGTATGGAAATAATCCCAAAAGTCAGTTCATGATACTTTATAAAGTTCTTCACTCTAATTTAAGAATCTATACTATGTTTTTGCTTATTTCTTTTTTGGAGATTTTGATGTAGATTTTATACAGAAAAAAGGAAAACTCATATGAAATTGTTAGTTTAATTATGATTTTTATTCAATCCATTTCTGCTCGTCATTATTGCAAGCTCAAAGGATAAGCGTCTAGCCATCTACTTCAGAAATCATTTACAAACAGTAGAATTAGTCTTACATATGTGTTCAAGCCGCCTTCATGGTAACTTTTCTCCAGTTTTTTTTTAATAATTTATCAGGCATGGGTTTGCTATAAGGAATCAAACTGGATTGCTGCAACAATTTGGATATTTTTTCTTGTATGTCTTGGCAGGTAATTACTTTGTATCCTTGTCAAGCTTACCTTCTACCCTAAAGCTCGTTTGACCATAGGATATATTAGTGTGAATAATAATACTGGTGAGTTCTTCTGAATTGATTTTTCTTGTTGGAGTTTGGTATATATATCTTGATGCTTGATAATACTATTTTATTTATTTATTTTCATTAACGAATGGGGACAATCTCCAATGTTTTTGAATGCCATTTTCTAAATTTCAGAAGATTCTGCGTATTTAATTAGTTAAAATATTTATTTATTTATTTGATGTTCTTGCAATGCCCTTTTCAACTATATTTTCAGAATCTAATTACAGTTCATGATTTCTTTCTGCACATGCATTTATCTGTTTTTTTTTTTTTTTTTTTTTTTTTGTGCATACACAAATCTAGAAGGTGTTTAAGGTGAAATTTTGCAACTAATACTGATTATATTGGGGATGCACATTTTTTTCAAAGCTGATTCTTGAATAACTTTATCATTAAAGTTTTTGTAGGAATTTTGATTTCCAAACTCTTACTAGTTACTAAGACCAGATTTGTTTTCATGCATGAGTTACTTTATTTCAACAAGAAGTTGCAATGTTTTTTGATTGGTAATATGATAAGGCCTCAGCCAACAATTTTATATATCAACATAAGTTGGGGAAGATTTGAGAGCTTCCCTTTCTCTCCCAAGTTCTCCTCAGAGACCTAATACAATACTCAGCAAAAAGATACTCCTACTACTAACAAACTTGCACTAAATAACCAACCTCACTCACCTTGGGCCATCAATAATTGGGCCATCAATATTTTCGCCTTCAAACACACAGACCTTAGTTTTCTCAATTCACTTTGTATTTCTTCTTTAAGCCCACATTCAAACTTTCCCTCTAAAACGTCCTCACTTAAACGTAACCCTATTGCTTAATGCTCAAACCGCCGCCGGTAATCCTTCACCGTTGTTTTTTGTTGAAGTTACATGAAACGTGCATAACGACTCCCGTGCCCCGTCGATCGGAATCACTCCAAAAAAAGCGTCCGAAATTCCCCCCAACTCGTCATCGGCGTTCTCTCATATTCATATCGATGCCAATACAGAGCTTCTCCCTCCAAACACATGATCGCCGCTTCAAGCTTGTCTTTCTCCGGCAATCAGTTCACTTTGAAGTATCTCTCAACCCGATGCAGCCATCCATCCAGGTCTTTTTTCCTCCTCTCCCTTGAAAATCGACACTTCTAGCTTCCTCAATCTCATATCAAACAGAGGAATCTCACGATTACTAGGTGCACAAATTCCCTCACTACTTGCTATAGTATTTTTCTTTTCATATTGTTCTTTGGTTCTTCCTGATACTTCTCCCATCACCTTTTTACCTTTGTCGAAATAAATTCTCTCAGATGAGAGTGACGACATTGCCTCTTTTTCCTCATTGGAAGCTCTTCCCGACCGTGACCACAACGTCTTCATTTCTTCTCGCAATATCGAGAACTGTAGTTCCATCCTCACATCTGCGGTTGCCTGCCTTTCTTTTGCTTCCTCACTTGCCTCATTGAATCGGGACTCTACTTTTGATTCAAAATCCACCTGCCTCTGCTCATACTTCCCAAATTTCTCCTCTAACTCAATCATCCTGCTCTCCATTCTGCTACCCACCATTACCCAGAACACTGCTCTGATACCAAATTGATAAGGCCTTAGCCAACAGTTTTATATATCAACATAAGCTGGGGAAGATTTGAGAGCTTCCCTTTCTCTCTCAAGTTCTCCTCAGAGACCTAATACAATACTCAGCAAAAAGATACTCCTCTTACTAACAAACTTGCACTAAATAACCAACCTCACTCACCTTGAACCCCCCATTTCTAACAAACAATATTCCTAGGGCCCACACTCATTCTTCCGTACGTTTGCCTTTCTTTCCTCTCCTTACATATACTTTTGTAATTGGGGACCTATCATAATACTTGCAGATTGAATCTTCATTTGATTTTTATTTCTTTTATTTTTAGATCTGATTAACTTTTCTTCCCCTATTATTTTCCACAGCGCTGCTACCTGTGTCTACATTCTTTGGCAGTTGTGGAAGCTATCATCTCAGGAATCCTTTGAAGATATTATGTACAATGTTCTGATCAAGGATCCAAACAAGTGTGTATGCAGTAATCCTAGTATAGTTAATTCCATTAGAAAGCTTCCGTCATATTTTATATTTGGAAATCTTTTTACGTTCTTCCTGACTATTTCATGGTCTTAAGAAATTAAATGAAGTAAAAGACGATTTTGTTTTTTTAATTCACTCAGTTAATAGATAAATTCAGCATCTCAGGTTTGTTTTGGTGATAGCTTATGTGGGGCTTGAGTCGCTTGACTTGCTGCTATGTTCATAAGTCTAACATCGGAAGGGTTTGCCTTCTTGTAGAAAACTTTCCTGGTTCCCTTTTTATGCGATGCTATGGTTATTCTTTCTTCTAGAATTTTAGAAACTTCATTATTCTATTTCCTATTCTTAAACATGATTTGCTTATTGGCTTATATGTATAGGAATGACATGCAGCAGCATAGGAAGCACTCCAATATTTTGATTGCAAAAATAATTTTCGGTGCATTTGGTTGTTTGATGGTGGTAAATTTGGCCTATCTTTTCAGCGATGGCTCACCTTTTCGCAAGGAGCTTTATACACCGTAATTTCTGCTTTTATTTCTTCCTTAATTTGATTGTCCTTTTAAGTGCTAATGCTTTGGAATGATGTTTTCTTGTTATGGGAAAAGAAAAAGAAGAAGAACAATGGTGTTGAAATCTATACCTTGGAAGTGAAGTTATACTATTCATGTCGTTGCATAATGGTTGCCTCATTGCAATTTTGTTTTTGTTAGTGTGAGATACAACTACCACAAGTTGATTAGGGAGAACAAGTTGTGTATAACTTTTTATGTGTTTGTGTTCTATGCGATTGACATACAATTCGACTTGTTAGGTACTATAAAGGAGTGAGCACCATGCTAAATATCTATATCATTTCCTTCTCTTTCACTTTGGCCAATATGAGTTTGCTTGGTACCAGTAGCTTTATCACGAAATTTTCCATCTCACTAGGAGCTTTCCAAAGAAATAGCTTTGTAACCACATTAGCCACTCTTATGATGATCTAATGTAAATGGTATGATCAAACAATATCAGTCAAGATATGTGCAAGTCATCTTGCCCGCCTATGATGATTAAAAAAAGGGAATAAAATACTCGGTATGGAGAACAAATCATGGAAGTCCTTAGGGAGTATAGTCAAGATATGTGCAAGTCAGCTTGCCCGCCTATGATGATTAAAATAGGGAATAAAATATTCAATACGGAGAACAAATCATGGAAGTCCTTGAAATTGTTTTTGAAGGAGCAAACACAAAGACGGCCACAAATGACTACTATGGATAACATCTTCCTAATTGGAGAGAGAGACTCTTGCCAATTGTTATTAAAAGCTCGGAATCTTAGCTTATATGAAGGGTCGTCTTGAGAGTGGCCAGTGATATCTGTGTCTGTCTTTTGTAGCAATGCCCTTGGTTATACTTATTTGTAGTGGCTGATCCTAAGATCTTTTCTAGTCTTTTCTGAAGGAGTTAAACTATGGCTCAATAGACTCGTTTTCATGCTTATAAAATTTGTCTAGCACAAATAGCCCTTCCCTGGATTTTCCTAAGAGATCTTAGGTTCTTAACAGTAAACAAGATTCCTAAAGATTAAAATGTAAAGTATTGCATTGTCTATGCAATCCCTGTATTTTGCTTTGAACAGATTTTGCATATATCATTATACTTTTTTTTTTGTTATTGATAGAATATCCTCTTTGACCGATATTATGCAGTATTTATGTTCTTATAGAGGTTAACAAGCTGTTAGCACATTTGCAGCTGGATGGTGGCCACAATGATCGATTTCTATATAAATTGCACAGCTTTATCAGTATGTCTTAAATTCCTCATCATTTACACTTGTTGCTTCTAGATGGTTATTTACTTATTTACCCCACCTTTTTGGGTAGGAGGCACACACTCAATAAGTTTCATTCTTCTTGCTTCCCTGAATTGACCAATGAACATAGATTTTTAACGCTGTCTTAGCCATGACTGTGTAGTATAGCGTGTACTTTATATTTTATCCTCCTTTTTATTTGGCTAATGAACCTAGATTTTTTTTTTTATTATTATTATTTTTGTATAAGAAACAATAATGAACCTTGATTTTTAACGCGGTCTTAGCCATGACTGTGTACTTGTGTAGTATAGCATGTAGTTTATACTTTGTGATTGTTAATTTACTGTTGTTACAATACTCTTTTCATTTTTCTGTTATTTATTAGTAGTTATCGTTAGTAGCTAACAGTGGACTCTGCACCAAGATTTGGCATCAGAGAAACCGATCTATGGATTTTTAACTTGGGAAGAGAAAATGGTCTCTCCTATGATGAGTTTCAGGTTGCTGTATTCAAGATCTAACAGCATTTTCTTCCATTGGAAGAACTACCATAATGAGTTGCTTATATTGACAAGATATTGGAAGAACTCGAATGTGCTATTTGTTTATTCACCCAACAGATGACACACACTAGTTTTGCTAAACAAAAGCATTGGAGGAAAATTTCAACAACTAACCATAACCACCAGGCAGACCAAAAAGGATAGAGCCTTTATTAAATTTCTTCATCTGGGTAACAATGATTAATAAACATGGAGTCTGCACAGGAAGGGACAATTTCTAAAGAAACAAAAAGGAAAAAATCCTTATATGGCAACAACTGCTGGAAAATGCTTCAGGCAGACTATGGGTCACTTTCCTAATGAATTTCTTCAAAAAGGGAATACAACATTTACAGGAGAAGTGGGATTTAAAAGCTGTAAAACAAAACAAGAAGACGAAGGCCAAGAGGGAAGGTGCCATCTCTGAAGGAAAAGAAACGATGGTTCCCTATTTACAAAGCCACTAGTTTGAACTGTTGAAATTAACCCTAACATTTAGATGAAACTTTACTTCTTTGCTCTCTTATTTTATAACTTGTAAATAGGTAAATACTTAAAAGTTGGAGTAGCTTCTTGATAGTTATTTTCATGACTTCATCGTTCATCTAAAAGCCGAATAATGTTATTTTTCTTTCCATATGAAATCAGCTCTGGATGTTCTATAAAGAAGAATCGTGGCTTACTGCGCTCTTTTGGATAGTTCTATTCATAATCTTTGGGAGGTAATGTGTCATTTTGTTGGAAAAGTCACATATCTATCTTTATCTTTCTTGCATTTGGACCCTGCCACTGGTCAAGGAAATAATGATATATTCTTTATTCACTAACAATCATTTTTTAAGTTCATTTCTCAGCTTTTTTTTTCTTCTCTTATTACAAGTTCAAACGAAAATTCTATTTGGATTAAAGTACACCATATATGTACATGCATTCTTACATTCATTAATATTAAGAGCATGTTTGAGAGTGATTTTGAAATGATTAAAATCACTTTTGTCATGTTCAAAATCATTCTCAAACACACCTTTAATTGTTCTAAATCAATTTAATATTTGATTTTATATTTCTAAATGCTGTTTTCATACCATCAAAATTGATTTTGAATGATTAAAAGCATGTTTCGGAGTAGTTTTGAACATGACAAAAGTGATTTTAACCATTTCAAAGTTATTCCCAAACATGTTCTAAGATGCTCAAGAACACATCGACGCATTGAAGGATATAAAGAAAATGTGTTTCTAATAGAATGAATTTTTATTAAGGGATAAGGGTTCCTAGCCAATGGGATAAAGAAGGAGCTGCAAAACAATCAACTAGTTGAACATTTGGTGGCTATAAATCATTTATTTTTTGGGAGCATGCAAATCACTTTTAGGCTTCATACATATATGATATTACCCACATTGGCATGGAGTATGACTCTGCAAGTATCTCCAAGTAGTGACACTGTATTATCCTCCTAATATTTCAGTGTCTCTTCATGTCCCTTCATTGTTAAGGAGCTATTCAAGCTCAACTCCGAAGATCCAACACACCTTATTTTATTCAAAAGTTCCAACAGGCAAGTCCACTCTTCTTGTTAGATGGCATAAGATGAAAATAATTGATAAAGTATTCTACATATTAAGTTATTGCAATCAATTCATTTTTTTTAACTTTGACTTTATTTTATGAACCTCACACTTTCACCTGCCTGACTTATTATTTACTGTTTCAACTAGAACTTTTTCAAAACAAAAGGAAATCTCTTTACTTCTTTGATCGTGCTGTGGAGGTTGAGTTTGAAAGTGTGTTGGGAGTGGAGGGAGGACAGTGTCTTTCTGCTAGTGGGAAAATCTAGTTGTTATATGTCCTATGGTCGGAGGAAGCAAAATGACAGTGGATTTCTTTTCCACTCTCAGACCATTACTTGTGACATATATAGATTACTCTTTTTGATTTTTTAAAATTAAGTTTATAAACATTATTTCTATCACTGACTTTGTTTGGTTATTTACTCCTTATTTATGTTTCTAAAATTTAAGTTTTGAAAACTAAAAAAATTTAGACTAAGATTTCAAATGTTTACTTTTTAAAAAATTAAAAATCAAATGGTTATCAAACGGGGTCTAATTGCCAAATTTTCATTTAAATGGAAATTTGGAGAGCTACTTTGATTGCCATGCATCTTAACAGTTACATTTACAAATTGTCATCATGTGTCAAATACATGACTTTTGGAAGTTATATAGCTCGAATTAATGCCACTTATGGCTCCAAAATGGTTAAAGAATGTGGAGTAAAGTAATGACAACAACGTTTTGACGATATTAATGTGAACATAGATAGTTCAGCGCTAATTGACATGTATTCTTCTCTGACCTTCTTGATGTCAGAGGAGAATAACTGTTTTTCTTGAAAGTTGCCCTATGCTTTTACAACTATCACCATTTTGATACAGTTTAATAAATGATAAGTGTTAATTACCCTGCCTGCATTAATTCATATCTCTCTCACTGCATGTCAAAGGTAGTTTGATTAGTTGGATGGACGCCATTGGCTCTCTACATAAGCCTTCTTGCTTAATAGAGGTAAAAACTTACTATGTATTCTTCTTGCATATTGTAATTTATGGTAGGTCAGAAAGATGGTATGAGAGAACATCATCCTCATAAGCTGCAAAGGAAATTAGAGGACTTTAGCCTCGTTCTGGTATGTATCAAAATCAGACTAACCTTTTCAAGTCATAATTGATTAGTTCAAGTCTTATATTTCTCAATGAACTTGTAGAAATATTCCATATCATATGGTGTATGTTTAATAAGTGTATACACAAAATAGCCTTTTAACTTACCTTCTTGTCGTATCTATTATATGTATCTTACATCTTCATTTCTCATCTTTAAGACAAAGCAAATAGAGTCAACATGAGCATAGCTCAACCGACATATTATATAGCTAAGAAGTCACGGGTTCGATCTTCCACCCCCACATGTTAGTAAAAAAAAAATACACGATCGAGCAAATAGAAGTCAGTACCTTAAGCATTTAAAGGTATTTGAATGCGGGAAATTGTCTTTACTGCTGAATCAATTTCTTTTTAGTATAATTTAGTCATTGAAATTGCAAGTTCCATTAGTCGGGTTGGGGTTCGAACCTCTGACCTCTTGTGGTTGAGGGTACATATTTGATGTGAATTGAGCTATGTTCATGTTATGTTGGTAATCTCTACCAATTAATATTATTAATCAAAGGTTTATTAGATAAGTTTTGGTTGAATTGACATGATATAATTTTTCATTTCTTGTTCAAAATAAATTGACATGATATAACAATATAACATACAATTGTAAAAAAAAAAAAAAAAAAAAAACTCTTTATGTAGAGGCATTTTACCGACTCTAATTACACAAATGACAATCTTTTAATTAAATTTCAACTTTGTCATCAACTTGGCTGATGTAGGCCACCAGATAATTGAAATGATCTAAATGTTTATATTTTAAGTTTAGTTGTAATTACAATTATTAATTAAAAATATTAAAAAATATAATTAATTATCTATAAAATTTTATATTAAAAAATATATATTTTTTAATATTTCAAATTTTGATTGAAATTTTTGAAAAATGATCAATAAGATAAATATGGAAAAGTCAATTAAAACAAGAAAAAAAAATATATATATATATATATATATATATTAATGAATAATATAAAAATAATATAAAAAATTCAAATTTTATTTAATAAAAATAAATATACATTAAATGACAATCTAAATATGGAATATAAAATATACAAAATTATTTAAACATTTCGAAAATTGGAGGACATTTAAAGTTTTAAAAAAAGCAAAATCGAAATATTTCAAAATTTGTTGGATTATAATATATAAACGAAGTATATATATGTTAGCTTATATATATATGTTAGATTATAGTATCTAAACAAAAGTATATATATTGAAAAACTGGAAATATTTTAAGATATAGAGTTGGGCGGGAAAAAATGTTGACTTGCATATATATATGTTAGATTATAGTATCTAAACAAAAGTATATATATTGAAAAAGTTGAAATATTTTAAGATATAGAGTTGGGCGGGAAAAAATGTTGACTTGCGACAAATTGTAAATAAAGAAAATAATTAATATACATTAAAACATTAAATATAAAATTTGTTATAATATTTTAAATTTTGAATGAATTTTTTTGAAAAATGTTAGAATAAGATAAATATAAAAATAATATAAATAATTCAAATTTTATTTAATAAAAATAAATACACATTAAATGATAATCTAAACCTGAAATATAAAATACAACAATTTAAAAAATTGAATGATAATCTAAACCTGAAATATTAAATGCACAAAAATTGAAGACGTTTTAGGGATTTAAAAAAACAAAAATCAAGTCGTGTTAAAGCCGTAAGATTTCAAGTCTAGTGATATTTATAAAATATAGAGTGAAAAAAATTACCTTTTACCATAATTCCTCTAAAAACAACCTATCAACATAATAATTTAGTGAATGTTAAAGATTATTCAATAGATCATTTTGTTGATATAAGTCATGGTGGTCACCTACCTAGTATATTCTTATGAGTTTTCTTGGCAATCAAATAAAAATAAGAAAATTGGATTTTTATTTAACGGATATAACACATTTCGAAAAAGATTGGTAAATATAACAATTTTTATGACATGAGTGATAGTCATTCAAAGTCACAGATAGTCGTGATAGTCATAAATTTTTCCAATATTTAACAAAATAGTTTATATTTCTGCTACATTTTCAATAAATTTTTACTATATTTAGCAAAATAGTTTATATTTTTTCAATTATTTTAAGTCATTATTTATTTTATGCAATAAAAATATATAAGCTAATAAATATAGGGCTTGTTGCACAAACAACAAGCAAAAAATAATTGCAAATTTAACAAAGTTCAAAACCTTTTGCAAATAGAGATAAAAAATCAGTGACTCACTAATAGACTTTATAACTATTACTAGTGACAAAATTTTATAAAAAAGACTATAAAAAACTTCTATTAACACCCTACTATCACGCAAAATATATATATATATATATATATATTATATTTTTAATTATTTTACTCTAAAAAACTTCTATTAACACCCTACTATCACGCAAAATATATATATATATATATATATATTATATTTTTAATTATTTTACTCTAAATTAACGTCTGTTTCAATTTTTCATAAATATATGTTTCATTTAATGATAAATATTAAATATAAATATTTAATTCAAAGTTAACTCATGCAACTTTTAAAATAATCAAAGGTTGAGGGCTACATTTATAATGACCTTTATTTGTTTGTGTTCATAATAACTGTCTACAAAAGTTTGTGTTATTTTGTTGAATATTCCATTATCGTGCTAGCATTATATTATTTATCTAATTATAAAAAGACATCGATTGAATATAAATATTTTTATATTTGTATTCGTGTATAGTTCCATAAGTTGATAGTTGAATTCTCATTTTTTCTATGTAAATAACAGAAGTATTAATTCAAATTAATTTAGTATTGACAATTTATATCCGAAAAATTATAACAGATGGCAATTTAGAATAAGATAATTAAAAATATAGCATGTTTTTAAATTTTTTTGCAGATATAACAATTTCTATCGTTGATAGAAGTCTATCGCTGATCACCTCAGCTTTTTATAATTTTTTGTTAGTGATAATAGTTATCAGTGATAATAGTCTATCAGTGATAGAAACATATTTTTTTTTGCTATATTTGCAAAACATTTTAAAGTTTCCTAAATTTGTAATTAATTTGGGCCTGATTGCTATTTGTGCAACCAACCCATTTATATCCACTGAAATGGTTAATATTTTCACTCTCAAATCTCAATCTTCTATCTCATTTTAATCATACAGAATTAGTCCAACTAATTAAATATCATAAATTTAATATATGTGTATTTGAATGATTGAAGCCAAGAAAATTAATTAAACCAATTGTAGTTAAAAATTATAGAGATAATATTGAAAAATATTTTGGTTAAAATATCATTTTGATGAATGGTTTTGGATTTCTTTTATTTTAGTCCTCATACTTACAAATGATCAAAAAAAATTCCTCATATTTTTAATAAGCGTTTTTTTTTAAAAAAAAAAATATATTTATCTATTTCTTTCTATAAATTTTAGAAATATATTTATGGTGTCGAATAAAAGTTATTATTGTTATTTTTGGGAAAAGATACAAGATAGTGAAGGTGACAAATTTTCTCAATGCGCCCACCCATAATTACCCATAATTATTGGGGCAATTTTTGTGATTTATGAAGCTATATACGTTTCTAAAAATTTATTTATATGGATGTTCAATGGTGAAATTCTTAGATGTTGCTTTAATTTGTGGAAGAGAATAACATATGCAAACTTTGAATTAATTGCTTTAAAAACTCTTTAAAAATCGGAAAAAAAAACCAAAATAATAATTAAATAAGTTGTGATTTTTTATTTTTATAGAAAAAAAATGAAATTAGTTATTATTTAAAAAAAACAAAAAAAAACCATAAAATCATAAAAACGAAAAACTGAAATAGTTATCAAATGACTCTTAATAATTTTGTTATTATATCCTAAACCAATATCATATGAATAAAAAAAACTAAAACTAAAACTAAAATTTTCATTCATATTTGAAACCCTTAGTTAAAAATATGAAAGAAAAACAAAATATTTTTTTTTTTTTTGTAAAGGATAATCAATTTGAATATTTTAAATAGGTTATGGTTGTACCTACTTATTTAAATAATCATTTTGACTAAGAACCTTCCTATTATAAAATTGAAATAAAATGAAAAGTTCCATAAAGAGAAAAAAAAAAAAAAAAATTTAAAAAACAGTGAAAAAGAACATTTTGTTGTTTTTTAAAACTCCATTTTTTTTGAGTTATTTTTAAAAATAGTTTTTGAAAATATATATAGCAAAGACATCCTATTTATTTATTATTATTATTATTTTTTAAAACATAAAAATAAAAATTGATACCAACCAAATGAGACCTATACTTTTTTTAAAAAATAAACAATTTGAATAATTTAAATAACTAATAGAAGTTGAATTTTATTTTATTTGTTTTTAAAATCAAATCTAAACTTGGGAGGAAAAAATCAAAACTAAATTTTCCTTCTAAATTTGAAATAAAATATTTAGAAAATCATTTGAAAAAGAGAAAAAAAAGAAATATTTATATATATTTTTAAAAAAGAATAATCAATGTGAATAATTTAAATAACTAATAGAAGTACCTAGTTATTTAAAAAAAACAATTTGACAAAAAGTATTTCTGCTTTAAACAGAAAAACAAAAAGTCCCATAAAAAACAAAAAAAACAAGAAAGATATTTTGTTCATAAAGCTCAACAGCTTGATAAAAGATACGGTGGACCTAGGATGCCACGTCATCATTTTAAAATATATATATACACGTCAGATTCCACGTCATCAACCTCTACAAAACCTTATAAATTTGATGTAATGTGTGAAGCCAAGAATATTACTTAAACCCTAATGGTCCAATAAAAAATCAGAGTCAAAATTAAAGTAAAATATTTTCATCATTCACATTAAAATAATTTTTTTTATACTTTTATTAGTAATTATTTTTTAGTGGAGCAATTATTTGAGCCAGAATCATTTTAGTTGTCATTAATAATTAATTATATATATTTTTTTTAATAATACGAGACCACAGTGTTATAAACTATCAAAATATGATGGTCTTAACTTTACCCTTCACATTATCCCAACAAAAGCATAGTTTAGGATGGCCTTAACCGGTTGTTGAGATATAGGCTAACCTGTCCTTCTACTGAGAGACTCAAGTTCACAATTAATTATGATGAATGATATAATAATTTTATTTTAAATTTATAAAGTTTAAAAATGGTCACTTCACCAATAAATTTATTTGATTTTTTTTTTTATTTTTTAAAAATAATATTTATAAAAAGTATTTAAAGACTTATAAAATCAAAATATGTTAAATAAGTGGCAATCTCTTTGAACTAGCATTAAAATAGATGTAATTAACCTGTAAAAAAAAAAAATAAAAAATAATAAAAATACAAATAAAAATCAGCGTGAAATTGTTAACAATAATACATAAGATATCGAAAAAATTAAAAACAAAAAGAGTCAATATCATATGAATAAAAAAAATTCAAAAAATAAAATATAAATTAAAAAACGTAATCTAAAATTTGTTTTTAAAATCAAATCTAAATTTAGGAGGGAAGAATCCAAACTAAAAATATTTAGAAATTCATTTGAAAAAAAAATAAACAAATGACAATATATATATACTTTTTTTTAAAAAAAATAATCAATTTAAATAATTTAAATAAAAAAGTCTTTCTACTTTAAAAAAACAAAAAAAAAATCTATAAATAAATAAAAAAGATATTCATCTTTCCTTTGACTTGGTTCACAAAGTAAATTAAAATAATAATAAACAATATATACAATTAAAATATGACACGTCTACAAAAAGTTCTCAAAAGCCACGACAGACAGGCTGATAAAAGATACGGCAGATTCCAAAACGCAGCGTTTAGAAAATTTGTGCCACGAAACCGAAACGCAGCGTTTTGTAACCTCCCCGCTGTTTTTTCTCCCTGTATAAATGCATTAGTTTCGCTCCCGTTGGCTCCTCAATCTCCCTCTTCTTAGATGAACTGAAGAAGGAAAAGGAAAAGAAAAGGAAAAAAAAGAAAAAACCAAAAAAAAACTCCGATTTTCCATTTTTGGAGAGTTGAGTTTAGAAACCCTAGTTCTTCTTCGCCCTGTTCGATCGCTCATCGCTCTAACTACCTTCCGATTATCCCTCCTCTATCTATCTATACTGATTTTATTGATTATTTCCGCCGGTATTTTTTTCGATGGCGGCTGCAGTTCAGGCTCCGGTGACACCCACTCCAGTTCAAACGGCGGCGATTTCTCCTCTGGCGGGCTCTGTGGCCACTGGAGGCGGCTTTTTGAGTTCATCATTGTATGTTGGCGATCTCGACCAGACTGTCAACGAAGGACAGCTTTTGGAACTGTTTGGCCAAGTGGCTCAGGTTGTCTCCATTAGGGTTTGTAGGGATCAGACACGCAGACAATCGCTTGGTTATGCTTATGTTAATTTTGCCACTCATCAGGATGGTTCGTTAATTTTCTTCTCTTTCTATCTCTTTATGTTTCTGATTATTATTGCATTTGAAAATTGGATTGTGAATTGTTTTATTATTTAATCACTTTTAATGTACATTTAATTCAGAATTATTTGTTATTAGTGGAAGAATATGCTGAATGTTTGGATGGATATCTGTGTTTTCTTATTTAGATTCCTTTTTTTAATAATGATATAATTTGAACAATGTTTGATTTCATGGTTGGACCTTAAAGATGAACAAATGGTGAAAAATATTATGAAGAAATTCACACACTGTGAGCTAAAATCCAACAAAATCATCGGAAAGAAATTGATTGAGATTTAAGGTTATGGAATGAGTTGAATGCCATTTTGTTACTGTTTCCTTTTTTAGAATTTAGACAGTAAATTTAATTAATTTTTCCTTTTGCAACTTGCTAGTTTACTTCAATTTTTATTTAGTTATATCTTCATTCATTCAGATATGAACTTGATAATTTGCTATGTTAGTTGGATATATTTTTTAAAAAGCATCTATTGGGACCAACATTTATACATTGAATCTATAAACTGTTTCATTTCATAAATTCTCAGCTTCCAATGCTTTGGAACATTTGAATTTCACCCATATCAACGGGAGGCCTATCAGGATTATGATTTCTAATCGAGATCCTAGCAGCCGAAAAAGTGGCTATGCAAATGTTTTTATCAAAAATCTGGACACATCAATTGATAACAAGGCATTACATGATACATTTGCTACCTTTGGTGCTGTTCTTTCTTGCAAAGTTGCTGTTGATAGCAATGGTCAATCAAAAGGTTATGGTTTTGTGCAATTTGAAAGTGAGGATGCGGCGGATAGTGCTATAATCAGATTGAATGGCATGCTGCTCAATGATAAGCAAGTTTATGTCGGACATTTTATTCGACACCAGGAAAGGATTCGAGCTAATGGATCTATGTTTACCAATGTTTATGTGAAGAATTTACCTGAAACTACCACGGATGATGACCTAAGAAACCTTTTTACCGCCCATGGCGCCATTACTAGTGCAGTTGTCATGACAGATTCTAATGGGAAGTCCAGAGGTTTTGGTTTTGTGAACTTTCAGAACACAGACTCTGCTGCTGTTGCAGTTGAAAATTTGAATGGTAGCATCCTTGGTGATGACAAGGTTCTGTATGTAGGCAGGGCTCAAAGGAAATCAGAAAGGGAGGCCGAGTTGAAAGCAAAATTTGAACAGGAAAGAAAGAGTAGATTTGAAAAATTGCAAGGTGCTAATTTGTATATCAAAAATCTTGATGACCATATTGATGATGAGAAGCTTAAAGAGTTATTCTCCGAGTATGGAACAATCACATCATGCAAGGTTCGTTTTTCGGCAATCTCCCTTCCTGTTCTTCAATTGTCTTCTTCTTGCTGATTTATGATATTTTGTTGATTTCAATGCTTGATTGAATTATTTTCAGGTTATGCTTGATCAACATGGTCTGAGCAAGGGGTCTGGTTTTGTAGCCTTTTCTTCGCCAGATGAAGCGACACGAGCCGTAATTATATTTTTTTCCATTGAGATCCAGTTCTGAGTTCTGTATCCAAATATGATATGAAAATTGGAACTAATTTTTCTGTTTCTTATGTATTTTTTAGTTAAATGAGTTGAATGGAAAGATGAAAGGAAGGAAACCTCTGTACGTGGCTATTGCTCAGCGCAAAGAAGACAGAAAGGCTCGACTGCAGGTGTGATTTATTGCACATATCGTTCATGTTTTTTTCATCTGATGAATTTTAAAAAGCAAAATACATACATTGGTTATTCAATCATTAGAAGTTTTATGTATGACTAATTAGAAGTTTCCTAAGGAATCAATTATGTGAATTTTGATAAATACCTTTTCAATTATGTCTCAATCCTATAACTTCTGGTAATAGCATGTATTCTTCTTTATGTTCAGGCACAATTTGCTCAAATCCGAGCAGGTGGTGGAATATCACCTTTGCCTTCAGGAATGCCAGGATTTCATCCAGGGGCACCACGACTTGCACCTCAGCAGCTGTATTATGGTCAGGGTAATCCTGGGTTGGTGCCCCCACAGCCTGCTGGATACGGCTTCCAGCCTCAACTCATGACTGGAATGCGACCTGGTATGGGCCCGAACTTCATCATGCCTTACCAGTTTCAGAGGCAAGGACAGCCTGGGCCACGCTCGGGGATGAGGCGAGGTGGAAATTCACAACCAATTCAGCAGCAGCAGCAGGTAGAGTGAATTAGCTAGTCTATTACTACTAAGTACTACCCTACCATTTCATTAGTGGATATTATTTCAATGTTTGTACAACATTTATCTAAGCTTGATTTTGTGCATCACTCTGCATTATTCAGAGATCTATTTAAATCTTTCCTACGAGTTTTATCAACAGAGTCGATCCATAGAATTTGTAGAATTCGTTAATGCAGTTGCTGATCTTAATGCTCCTGGAGTTTCTTCTTTTCTTTCCTTTTTCTTATCTTTTCTTCTGATGTTTGCATGTAAATTTGTGGACTTGTTTCTTGAACCCAGCTACTGCTTCGTGGCTCTGGACAAGGGTTTAGATACATGAACAATGCACGAAATGGATTAGAGCCGCCCGTCCTGCCCCAAGGTCTTGTTGGTCCAATGATGCCTCTGGCTTTTGATAATTCTGGAGTGTCTAGCTCCCCCATTGACATCCAGCGATCAATGGCCGTGCCTAGTTCAACACTCGCTTCTGCATTAGCTTCCGCTACACCCGAAAATCAGCGTGTGGTATGTCACCATTCTTCTTCCCTTCTATGAAAAAACTGAATTCATATTTGTAAGATACAAGAGATCAGACATGTCATTAACTGTACTTATACATTACAATATTACAATATTGTTACAGATGCTCGGCGAGCAGCTATATCCACTCGTAGAACGTCTCGAGCCGGGTCATTCAGCCAAAGTTACTGGAATGTTGCTGGAGATGGACCAACCGGAGGTGCTTCATCTCATCGAGTCACCGGATGACTTGAAGAGTAAGGTGGCTGAGGCAATGGAAGTCCTCCGCAAAGCTTCGTCGGAACCCGAGCTTCCTGATCAGCTTGGTGCATTGACCGTGAACAAATGAACAAAGACCGAAAAAGAGATCACGGGTTCCCCGACGTTCAATTTTCCTTAGAGAACATTCTTTATTCCGCATGGTGAACATATTTATGGTTTGGGTTTTTATCCTTTTCTTTTCTTTTAAATTCCTTCCTTAAGTTAAGTCTTTAGGAAATTTCTTTATTTTTGCGAGGTCTTGATCGGCTGCATTATTTTATTTATTTCTAGTTTTTTGGATGCTTTAGATTTTTGGCATTGGTTAGGTTTCTATTTGCCGTCAAGTCTTGAAAATTTTGTTTGGTTTTGTTAGACTTTTGATGACACATTTGTTATCTAACGTAGCTACATTTTCCTTTGAGATTTTATATTGGTTTTGTTTTTGCTATTATTTTTAGTCTTGTTCTTATATATTTATTGCTCAAGATTCAAGGTTCTTTTGATGATCATTAGACATCAGCTGTGAATATTGATGCTAAATCTAAAAATGACATCGAGGAATTTGACGTCGGAATTGGAATTGAAAAGCAAATGTCACGTTTGATGATCGTCTTGTTTTTTAAAATTAAATTTATAAATACTATTTTTACCAATAATTTTCTTGCTTCATTACCTACTTTTTCGTTAACTACTTTTCAAAGTGTTTTGAAAAACCATTTTGAGAACTCGATTTTGTTTTCAAATTTTGGCTTAGAATTGAATAATGTGTCTTTAAGGTAGATAAAAGCACCATCATACTTTTTTGAAACAAAAAAATAAAAACAAAATGATTATCAAACAGAGCGATATTTTCAACTGTTTTCTTGCTTCATTATCTATTTCCTACCTTTTTAAAGCGTTTTAAAAAATCAAGCCAAAATTTGAAAACAAAAAATAAAAATAGTTTTTGAAAACTTGATTTTGTTTTCGAAATTTAACTTAGAATTCAAATCTGTTTTTGTGTTTTTATGGGAGATGAAAGCTTAAAGAAAAATTATGGAGAAACAATACTAATTTTCAAAAACAGAAAACTAAAAACAAAAACAAAATAATTATCAAAACAACAAATCAAACATGTGTGTGATGAAGTACCAAAAACAAAATACTTATCAAATGAAAAAAAAGTAAAAACGTTTTCGATTAAGTGGGGTGCGGGATATTTGAAGATCTTACCCATTTCTCAAAATCTCCACAAAATGGTGGTTAGTAGGAAATTCAGTGAAGAGGGCAAGTATTATACAATTGTGCGAGTCCCATAGTCATTTGAAATCCGGGTGGATATCATCTTCAACCATTTCATCATTTATCATCATCTTCTTCAAGATGTCCATGCCCTGATTTTCTCCATTTCTGCCTCCACAGTTGTCTTCTTCAGTTATGTATTCACTCCACTTTGAAGGTCCTCTTACCTTTGCTAATATGCAAGTTTTAGTCCTTCCAGCATTTGCATCATCTTTCCTCCATTTTGATGCTTGAATGTTTGATGGCCACTCCCAGTTTCGAATCTCATCTGCAATTTTTTACCATTTTTGCTCAACTTTTTTGTTCAGAAAATGTTCAAGAAGTAGTAGGATCACCATCTCCAAGTTGTTTTTACCTTTGGAGCTTACATTCTTGGCGATCTGTTTCCTCTTCGAGAGAACCTTTTCATCCTCGTCTGAGACACCGTCTTTACTCCATTTTGATGCGTGAATGGCGGTTGATGGTGACTCCGAGTTTCGAATCTCGTCTGCAATTTTATGACCATTTTTGCTCAACTTTTTTGTTCAGAAAATGTTCAAGAAGTAGTAGGATCACCATCTCCAAGTTGTTTTTACCTTTGGAGCTTACATTCTTGGCGATCTGTTTCCTCTTCGAGAGAACCTTTTCATCCTCGTCTGAGACGCCGCCTTTACTCCATTTTGATGCGTGAATGGCGGCTGATGGCGACTCCGAGTTTCGAATCTCATCTGCAATTTGATGACCAATTATGCTGAACTTTACGTCTTGAAAAAGTGCAAGAAGTGATAGGAACATCTCCAAATTTTACCTTGGGAGCTCAAATTCTTGGCGATGTGTTTCCTCTTTGAGAAAACAGGTCTGTAAAGTCCATCTCCTTCTCCGTCTTCCGACCAGCTTGAACGGCTAATTGAACCAGATCTCCTCGTATTTACTTCTGGAAACTCCGTCACAATCTTTCCTTCAGCAAAATCACTCTCTGCTCCATACAAAAATCACCATCTAACGAAGATTTTACTTCGGAGCTTTTCAATAAACTATTCGTAAAAAAAGCATTTACAAAATTGTTGACCTAATTCTCGTTCGTTTCCTCTTCCACTTTGACTCCGATCATCTTCGAGATCGAGATACTCACTCCAATCGCTACGTCTCTTTCTCCTTGGACTGCAGGAAAGCTGATCTTCGTCAACACTTCCTCGATCGAGTATCTCATCGACTTCCGTCTGTTCATCGGCACATTTCCGAGACATGTTGAAGCTCTGTACAAATTTACGGACGTCTTTCGCCATAGGAGCTCGAGCAAAAACCTTCTGCACCGATTGCTTCTCGTTGCACACTACACAGATCCACTTATTCCCGCTCTTCCGCTGCTGCTTCACCTAAATCAAAACCACCGCCGCCATCACAGAAGTTACAGAGAGGAAACAGAGAGAGAAGGAACGAGATCAGTACCTGCATGGTGGAGCATTGGAAACACTGGACGGCGATGAAGATCGTCGACATTTCCTGCTTTGCGGTACGCTTCTTCGATTCTCCAATGCTTTCTTTTACAGATTTTGATTCGATTTTTCTGTGTGTTTCGATCGGAAGTTTTGGCGCCATTTTTTTCTTGGGAATGGCGAATTTGGGCCTTACGTGTCTCTTGTGGCCCATTTAGTTAAATGGGCTTTTTGTTTCTAGCCCATATTTGAAACTATGGGCTCCTGAAACATAGAATCTGCAACCGTTTGGATACTTCTTTTATTTTCTAAAAACTAATTAATTTATTTTTGTATAAATTCTCCGTACTTTCTGACGGTTATGGTACTTTTGGAATTATACAAAGGAGCAAAACTTAGATGTACGTTTTTTTTTTTGTTCGAGCCACGGATCATAATTTAATCGGTTAAGTTTTATGTTTTCTTTTTTAAAAAAAAAGAAATACTTCTTTTTTTCAAGCCTCCAAAATTCTCTTAAATATATGTGGAAGTCTCTTTCAAAATTATCTGATGATCTAGTTTACCACGTGTCCCTTTCACTCACCACTAACTTCACAAAAATTAAAAAAATGTTTCTTCTTCTTCGACATCAAAATCACAAACCAAATTTCTCTTCAACATTCCAATGAAAGTGAAAGACCCTACAAATAGAATGAAAGGGAAAAAAGAAGAAACATGAGCGAGCCAACTCCCAATCCAAAAATCAAACCCTCGTTTTTTTTACTAGAGACTCATCATTTGCAGTTTTTTCTTCTTCGGTTACAATAACGTCTTTGGTCTCAATCCCCATTTTTGGCAGCTTCAAAATCTGACCACCACCACTTCACATCTCTCTCTTAAAAGCATTTCTTCCTCCATTATTTCTTCAATTCACATCTTTCTCCTACAAGCATTTCTTCTTCCATTCCTTCTTCTTTCAGAAAATCCATTATTTCTTCAATTCACATCTTTCTCCTACAAGCATTTCTTCTTCCATTCCTTCTTCTTTCAGAAAATCCAGATCATTTCTTCAAAAACCGCCAATAAAGTGAAATGACTATTAACCGAGTCTCAATTGACAACGGTGTCTTCACTCAAACCATCTTTACTTAAACTAGCCTCGAAGTTTGACATGTCGTCACATGAAACAAACACCCACCGCTCTCACAGTCACGTGTCACCCGTTTACAAGGACCCGCATTTTTTGTATCTTCTTCATGTTGCCCTCACCTATTTGTCTTTATTTTTTTTCCTTGATATGACTTAAAACAAAATGTCTCCTTAGCTTCTTCAACATTTGTCATTAAAAACAACTCTTTTCTGCAAGTTCTTTTGCTTTTTAGGTAGTGATCAATCTTGTTTTTATCTAGGTTATGTGTAGATCGTAAGCATTCAAAGACGATAAATAGTTACTCCTTTGAAGATACCGATTTGTGCATACTCTTACTCTTCACAATTTACTCTTTACAATTAACTTAATTGGTTGATTTCAAAGTGAAACTGCATGCTTTTCACAAATTTCTACAATGTTTTTTATATTTGGTCGTGGTATTTATTTAAACTTGTTGAATTATTCAAATAAGATATAAAATTTATGATACTGGGAGTTGTTTGAGTAATTTATATTATATAACCGGAGAGGACTTACTAAACAATATTTCCTAACATTAATATAAACTTAATTGAGCCTCACGTAAACTAAAAGCTGTAAAGTTTTTTTTTTTTTTTTTTTTTTTTTTAAATATGAAAAGTAAGTCTTGTAGAATTGTCAATTAAAATATTGTATTATATTAGAGAAATAATAACAGATGTTAATTTAGAATAAGATAATTAAAAATATAACATATTTTTCAAAATTTTGCGGATATGGCAATTTCTATCGCTTTATCTTATGACTGATAGAAGTCTATCGCTGATCACTTTTTTTTTTTTTTTTTTTTTTTTTTGCCATATTTGCAAAACATTTTAAAGTTTGCAATTAGTTTGGGCCTGGTTGTTATTTGCGCAACGGTATTTTAATTAAAGCGAGGATTGAACCCATGACCTCATAGTCACGGACACAACCGTATGTCAATTGAGCTATGCTCGATTTGGCTATTAGAAGCCATTTATAGGGGCCTTCTCTTGGCTTTCTAGTTGGACATCCATCATCTTATTTTGGAATCGGACTCAATCTTAGCGATATCTTCTAGCTCTCCTCCGATAAATGAAATTGGAACTTTGATCTCTGATGTGGAGAATCTTCGCCATCGTTTTGAGAAATCGTCTTGTCGATGCCCTAGCGTCCTTCACGAGTTCTTTCTCTTTTCCTCGCATTTCACTACTAGAAATATAGGAATAGATGACATGTGAATTAAGGAAATCCAATGGGGAGGAAAAAAAAAGTGTCATCTTCAGTTTGTGGCGCGTTTTTGGCGGGAAAAAACGGAGTTTTTTCAAATTTCCGAAATTTAATGACAGTTTTATAATGTCATTACTGAATGACTATTTTAAAATGTCGTAAATTGTTTAGATTTATTTATTATTCATTTGTTTATAAAAGAATTATAATTAATTAACCACTTAAAATTAAAAAAAAAAAAAAAAAAAAATTGAAAAAAGGAGAAAAATCTGAAATATTAAGTATTTTATTATATTATATAAAACATTGAAATCCCTAATTTCTCATTTGCAAAACCCATCCCTACCGCGGCCTCTCTCAATCTCCATTTGGATTCGCCGCCGACGCCGCCTCTGTCTTCTTCGAGCTCCGCCGCCGCCTCTGTCTTCTTCGAGCTCCGCCGCCGACCGCAGCCTTCGTCTTGTACGAGTTTTGAGGCCGCCTAGCTCCGCCGTCGTCTGCTGCCAGGTCCGACGCCATCTCAGCCCTGCTCCGGCATCTCTCCTCCTTCTTCTCCGAGCTCCGACGCCGAGCGCCGCCTTCGTCTTATACCGGGCTCGTTAGTGGGTTAAGTGTTTCGCTAATTTGGAATGAGGCTTAAAAGAAATTAGAGTTAAGGTTGACTAAGTCAAATAGATTTATCATTTATTTGATTTGAAAAGTAATTAATAATAATAATAATAATAATATAATTATTTTATTATTATATAATATTTTTATTAATATTATATTATATTATTATTTATTTAAAAAAAAAAAAAAAAAATATAAAGTTAAAGTTGGGTCTTCTTCGTAGAAGAAGACCCAAACCCACACAAAGACCCAAACCCACACAACACGCCGTCGTTCCCCTCAACTCCCATCTCCCTCCCCCTCAGCTCCCATCTCTCCCCCCTTCGCTCCCCTTGCCGTCGCCGTCGCTCTCTCTCTCCCCTTCGCCACCGCACCCCGCCGTCGTCGCTCGCTCTCTCTCCCCCTTCGCTCCGCTCGTCGCACGCCGCCGTCGCTCTCTCTCCCCTTCGCCACCGCACCCCGCCGTCGTCGCTCGCTCTCTCTCCCCCCTTCGCTCCGCTCGTCGCACGCCGCCGCCGCTCTCTCCCTTGGCGGCGAGATCCCAGCGGCCTCCAACCTCCATTGGCGGCGATTCTTACCTCCGATGATTCGCAAGGATGGCCCATGTTGCAGATTTGGTTTCCCCTTAGGCCGAGAGGTTCAGATCTGCGAGTTCGGATATTGTCGAGCACCAACGAGCGGTAAGGGAACACACATTGAAATTAGGGTATGAAGTTTCATTACAACTCAATGACTTCAGCTTGTATCTGGGTGTTTTTTTTTCAAAGAAAAAAGTTAAACTTTTAAGTTTTGATTTTCATTTGTCCTTAATTTTTTTCTCATTGATAGTGTTGTTGATATCTTAGTAGGATATTATCATTTGTGAGAATGAAATAATTTGAATTTTTGGTTTGCTCTTGGAAGACAAGTACCAATATGTTTCTCTAGGCTTACAACTTTTTTACATAAGAAAAATTTATATTATTGTTAAACTTAAGCATACATTACCTCATTCTATTAAACTCATTCCAATTTAATGATTACTAACTCTTGCTAGGAGATTTCGTTTAACAATCACAGTGAAGTTCATATCAAGTTTAAGGTGAGATTCCTCTTTTATTATTATCTTCATTCCACATTGGTAACCCTCGGAAAAAGAAGGGGGGAGAGGATATCCTTGCAAGTGCTTATAAGGTTCAAATGTTATTTGTTTTCACAAATTTTCTCTTACGGTTTAAACATTCTTTGTGATAGTGAACATGACAATTATATGATTTCTATTAAGTAGATTCATGATCTTTCATGGTCTTCTTATCTCCTTTGTCTCTTGGACATGACATTTTTCCTTGGAAAAAGGCTTTGCCCTGTGCAAGTCTTGAAAAAGGGGTCTATGATAACTTTTCTTCAAAACTTTCATCTTCGTTTGTAAGAAATTTGGGACAAGTTACTTATATACAATTCAGTTTTTGGTTCAAAATAAACTAGTTTAATTTGATATTTATGATAGAAATTAAAAACAAATAATAAACTGTCCTGACTTCATATTTTATATGTTTTTAAAGGTTTCTTTTTAAAAACAAATAATAAACTGTCTCTGACTTCATATTTTATATGTTTTTACAGGTTTCCTTTTAGAAGTTCAATCAATTTTTGTTTGGAGTCTTGAGAAGCTTTTGATCTTTCCTCATCAGGTTCACTTCAAGTTTCTTCTCTGTTTGAATTTTCACACTTACTGCTATTAATTAAATGAGTCAAGTTGCTTAGAAAAACCTTTTTGCAGAATACTAATTGTTGTGTGTATGACATTTTATATCTCATCATTTGTGTCTAACATTTTATGTTGCAATGTCCGTTGAGCAATAAACACAGTTAAGTCTGAAAGTTCGTTTTAGAATCTTATGAATTTTCAAAATCAGCTTTCTATTTCGACCTAACGGACAGATTTATGCCTTCATTTTTGTTTTAATGTTGATTTTTTAAGAAGTTCTTTCATCTTCTTCTTTGGTTGGTTGTATACATTTTGGTTTTTCCTTGGCTTGATTCAGGGAAAAGACGTTATTCTGTGTATGCTATCGTGTATTTGGCTCCTTATCCGAGGTGATTTTCAATTCTTGGATTGTTCTTGTTTTTGTTTTTTCAAAGTCATAGAAATGCTTAATTTCAAATTAGTTTCTATCTGTATTGGTGAACTAGTTGTTTGAGTTTCTATCATTTTTTTGAGAAGTCGTATGAAGATGGAGAAAAGATAAAATGATGGCAGAGGTAGGGCGTTGAATGGTTGAGAATGCATGTGTTATATAGGCTATCTCAAATGCGTTATAAATTTCCAATTATAAAAATGGTAGGGTGTTCTCTGTGATTGTTGATAAAGTCATCGATTTGTAGGAGCAATAGTGAAGGTGACGAAGCTCATGTTTAGAAAATTACATATACCGGAAGGAAGTTAAATAAAATTAATGTAAGAGTTACTAAAAGTAAAAAGTGTAAGGTTCCTTTGAAGAATTACTTGGGTAAAAAAATTGCAAAACATGATCTTTGAAGAATTACTTTAGTAAATTGCAATACCTGAAACTTTGAGAATTGTTACCTTGACTTTCTTGACACAAGCACACATATTAATGACCCCAAAAATCAATCAAATAACAACGAAGATAGGTTCAAGCTTGAGATACTGACATTGAGAAATAACTAAATGTTTATACAAGAGATTATTTGTTAACTCAGAAGGGCTAAATGTTTTTTTGACTTTCTTCTGCTATTTTGAGTTATGATTTCTTTATAGTTCATTTTCGAATATTCTAGGTCATACGAGTTGTACCTTATAACGTTGTCCAATTTTTTGCTTATGAAATTTACAAGGTATGTCTCTCACTATAAGCAAACATTAAATATTACATAAACACCCAATATGTTCTATCTGATTCTGATACGTTTTCTAATTTCTGAATTTACAGAAACTTTGAAGGGCGAAAGATGGTGAATTATTTGTGCTTGGAAGACTTATTGCACGTGCTTGTGTCGGCACGACATCTACTTCTGTAAGCAATGCCCCAAAGTTGTTTTGCTCTTTTCTAACATTAGCAATGTCCTTGAAATTAGTTAATGTTCATGCATTTCAGGAAAAATCTAACACCATGGTCTGGTAATACATTTAAAGTGCATTTATATTTCTTCTTTATTTATGTTATCTTCTTTATTTATGTTATCTTCTTTAGGGTGACATATCATTACAATTTCTCTCAATGGTACTATTTGTTTCCATGTAGATCACATACCCACTATGTCTGAGGTATGATTAACTAGTCTGTTCCATATATGAAAACGATTTCATTTCCAGGTTGCCATGAATATATATGTTGGTCTACAACAAAGTGAAGCTATATTCAAAAGAGTGATACTTGGTAACTTTGTAGGCATTTATTAGGTTCGTTTGAGGTTAAGAATGATACTTGGTAATTTTTTAGGCACTTTAGGCTATTTTGCACTTTTAGATTCACTTTAGGCACTTTCTTGATTTGACACTAGATTTTATTGGATGTGTTCGGTACTTTGTAAATTTAGACACTTGTTAATGGCTATCCTGCAGTTATGGTAACCACTTTTGCTTTTGTTATTATTTTCTAAACTTTATTGCATGTTTTCGGTACTTTGTAGATTTAGACACTTCTTAAGTTTAGTTGTTACATTGTAATTTTAGGTACTTTTTGACTACTTTTAATTTTAGGTCCATTTTAGTCACTTGGTCAATTGTTTTTCACTTACGGATTGTTTTCTAAGTATATAATTTTAGGTCCATTTTAGTCACTTGGTCAATTGTTTTTCACTTACGGATTGTTTTCTAAGTATATATAGCTTATAACTATTTCGCAGGAACTACAAAGCGAAGTGAAGATATTTCCTTCAAGCTAGAAGTCATATTGCAACAAATGATGAACTTTTTTGTTGGGTTAAATGAATATTTCATCATGTTATGCAACATTTTATTATTAATGTTGCAACAATTTCGGGGCATCGTAGTTAGTTTCAATATTGTATACATATGAATTAGTTTATGTAAAAGTTGATGAACTTTGGTATTTGAATGATATATTGATATCTACATCTTATTTCAATGATATTGAATTGGGTTAAACTTAGATTTATTTAATTTGCTTTGTATTTTTCATTATTATTAATTAATAATATTAATAATAATAATTACAATTAGAAATATAAATATTAATATATTTAGATTTGATAAAAAAAAATTCTATTATTGATATTGTGACAAAAAAATTATGTCATTGAAATCGTTTTGTTGACTCACAATAGTTGTGGTCTTCAAGCTATTAATGACAGAAAAATTAAGTCATCAAAGCGTACAAAATTTACTGTCTTCCATTTCGATTCGATGACAAATAAAAACTGTCGTCAATTATGTTTACATGACAAAATATGGTATCAGTGGTCATTTAGTGACAATGTTTATGTGTCATAAAATAAGGTCTCTTGACTGAAAATAAGTGTCATTAACGGTATTATGAAGACAGAAAAAAACTGTCACCAAACGAACATTGACGACAGTTTTCGGTTTTTGTCATCTATAGAGTAAAGAAGGCAGGCTATAACGACTGAAAAAAATTGTCATCTAAAGTCCTGATGACAGTTTTTATTTGTCATCATAGCCCCGATTTCTACTAGTGTTTGGTTTATCAATTTCTCCTTTTGACTTATTTCTTTAGCCACGGAGGATTTTCCTCTTTTGTAATTTGCTTTTCCTTTAATAATATTTCTCCCTTAAAATATATATATATAGTTATATTATTTAAGATTGCATCAAAAGGAGTATTATTAGTAATTGACATATTTTTTTTTTTAGTTAAATTGTATATAATATCTCATATTTTGTAGAGCAAATTTATAATTCAATGAAATTAATTTTTTTTAAGGTGAAAATGTACCGACTTTCAACGATGAAAATATCCGAAGAGTCAGATATATCTGTTATAAATGAATATCTCCAATAACTTTTATAAATATTCGTAAAACATAAAAAAAATATCATCTGTTAATCTGAATATAGATATAGATACTAATAACAAGATTTATAACTTAGTTTGAAAGTAGAATGAACTTAATTATTAATTTAAATAATTTTTTTAAAAATTGATTTACAAAATTATCTGTCGATATTTCATCGATATATCTACGTAAAATTGAACTTTCGATATGGATATGGATATTTTTGTCATTACCTACATTTAGGATAAAAAAAAAAAATTAAATAATATATTTTTTTTTATGAAGTGGGTATCGAATTTAAGACCTCATATTCACTAATTCATACATAATGTCGGTTGAATTTAACTCCGTATATATTTAACATTTTTACATAGCTGAATATTGTCAGACTTAGAATAGACCCTACCAAATTGTCTAGCTATCCCTACCCTTGTTCATGGCATTCCACTCTCACATTGAGAGAGTGCTCTGGAACCAGGACCAGATTTCGGCTCGAGTCGCAGACCTCGCCGCCCGAATCTCCCTCGACTTCGCCGCAACTTCTTCGCCGCCGGTCCTCGTCGGCGTCGCCACCGGAGCCTTCATCTTCCTAGCCGACTTGGTCCGTCGCATCAATCTTCCAATCGCCGTTGACTTCGTTCGGGTCGAATCTTACGGTTTCGGTACTCTTTCTAATGGCGCTCCTAGAATCTCATCGGACTTGAAGGTCGATGTTAAGAACAAGCATGTGATTCTGGTATTTGCTCTAAATCTTACTCGCTCCGTCTATGCTTTCGCTATTGAATCACTGTGTTTGGATTCTCGTTTCCAAATGAATTTTTTGTTGCTGAGTTATGTTGGTGTATGATTGATTGGTATAGAGTCGAAAATTGCTGCTCCTGTGTAGTCTCTTTTACTCGTTCTGTTCGATTTTGTGGCTTGCGTGGTTGCATTGGACTTTCTTTTTCGGGGTTTTTCTTCATTTATGCCTTTTTGCTGAATCACTGATGCATGGTGGAATTTGTGGTAAAGGTAGATTTTGTTCAAATGTCCGTGGTTCTTTTTTTAGGAAATTTTGCATGTAAGGTTTGTACTATTCCGGTGGGAACATAAAGAAGAAACAATTTAACAATTGGGGAGAAACAATTACCTAGGGTTAATGGAATTGGATTCTGTATTCTTCAAATCTGGGCATATATTTGAATGGAGTACTTTTCAATCAAGGAAATAAAGCAAATAGTGTTGGTCTGAACAAAAAGTTAAGCGAGATTAAGATCATAGTCCTGATCGATATTGTTACTCTCTTCATCTAAAGATTAAACAGATCAAGATGAAGTACTTATTTGAAGAGAGAAATTATGGACTTGTTGCACCCTGTTTTCCATTTTGCTGGAGCTCTGAACTATAGATTTTTAGTTTCTTTTTAATTCTTACCATTTGGAGGTCTATTTGTACTTGATTTTGACTTTTGGGTGGAAATTGGAATTCCAGCCTACCCCTACTGCAGCTTTTGAGCTGTGTTGACATATCCATTTGATTCCTTCAAAAGTAAAAACAACAAAAGGAAGAAGATATCTGGCAGATTCCCTCAACAACTCATTTGGAACATTGTGACATTAGTTGATGCATTATTCGATTTTTCTACTTTGCATTTCTTAAAATCTTAATCATGTCTGATGTGTGACATTTTTTATTTGAGCTTATGGATCTTGCATAAAGGCAATTGAAATTGAAATGGCAATGCCATGAGTTAGTCTGATCTTTTCTACTCTACTAAGTTAAATATCCTTGCCAATATGAGCATAGCTCAACAACGGTGATTAGCATCTACTCCTTCTCTTGAGGTTAGAGGTTCAAATCTTAATACCCCGCATTTGTTGTACTAAAAAAAGAATAAAAAGGTTTCTCCTTCAAAGAGTGGGCCTCTGTTTCATGGTTTTGATATTCTTCAAGAACATGGTTTTCTTCTTTTGTGTCAGCATTTAATAGATTGATTGATTGTCTTCCTGTATTTGACATGGGTTATTGGTTGATAGATACTTGTCCATTTATTGAGAATGATTCATTTCTCCCATAATTCTTGTAAAGCATGATTAGCATCTTCTTGACTTTTATAAATGAATCTCCTCTTAGGTTGAGGATATTGTAGATACTGGAAATACTCTATCATGTCTCATTGCTCATATGGAGTTAAAAGGAGCATCTTCTGTATCAGTATGCACTTTTCTTGATAAACCAACTAGACGAAAGGTTCATTATCAGCTAGTAGGCGAAGGAAAGTTCTACCGGGGGTTTGAAGTAAGTAAAAAATAACACAGAGAAATGTGAATGAAAGAGTCGATTATGAGTTATTTAGGCCCCGTTTGATGACGATTTGATTTTTGATTTTTGATTTTTTAAAATTAAATTTATAAACACTACTTTCACTTATGAGTTTCTTTGTTTTGTTATCTACCTTTTACAAATATTTTCAAAATCCAAGCATGTTTTGAAAACAAAAAAAAAAAGTAGTTTTTGATTTTGGAATTTGACTAAGAATTGAAATCTTTCTTTAAGAAAGATGAAAAGCATGATAAAGAAATTGCAAGAAAACAAGCCTAATTTTTGCAAAACAAAAAACCAAATAGGTCTCAAACCGGGCCTAAACTACAAACATTGTCTTTTTTCTTTGTATTGCCAATTTCATAAAGATTTTCCAACCAGTAGATAAATGAAACTACCACAATCACCAATCACACATTCTATTACTTGATTCGGTTAATAAAAAAAATCTTATATGGTTTGTTTTGAGCAGTGTCCAGATTATTTTGTCGTGGGCTATGGAATGGACTTCGCGGAGCAGTACAGAAATTTACCATATGTTGGTGTTTTGAAGCCTGAATGTTACCAGTGATTAAATTAAATCAAACACTCTGTAAGGGAAGCTTTCTATTTCCTTTTTAATTGCAGTCTTTTAAGTGTTGAAAGTAGCACTGTTTTGAATATCTACCCATCAACCCTCACATTTATTGCAATTCTACAGACTTACAGAACAGAAAATGATACAAAATTTTGATGTAGTTTAACTTTAAAACAATAGAAATTCCAAGACTTTTGAGCCACAATTCTTGAATATGTTCTTTTTTCTGTGGTTTTTGCTCTATTTTTACTCTTTTGGGTGTCTTTGTGAAGTACTGGCAAGTTCACAGCAAAAGTTGTGCACTAGTTTCTTTATGTTCAACTCTGAGAAATAGCTTAAATATGTGCTTTGGATTTTAAAGCTTGCGGAGGTTTAATAAATCCACCTCTTTCAGTGGGAAATTATTTGAGTCGGCCGCGATAATGTGGTTAGTAGTTTTGTATTGTTGAATGTGTGAAATAGAAATTGTGGAAGTATGTGGTTGGTAGTTTTGTTTCGTTGAATGTGAGACGGAAATTGTGAAAGTACTTCACTTTTATAGTCAATAATTATTGAGGACAAATATATTTTTGAATACGATAGTTATTAAGAGGCGGCTTCATTGAATAATTTGTCCTTTGAAGGACTGCCTTGTAAAATGTTGATAATATCAATCCAATTTTATCGTTTAGCAACGGGTAGAATTCAAAAAGTCAAAATCTTATTTTATTTGAAAAATGACTGAATACTAATTTATTTTTTTTGTAACGGTCTTTTAATTAATGCCAGGATTGAACCCATGACCTTTTAGTCACGGGCACAACCTTATGCCAATTGAGCTATGCTCGATTTGGCGACTAAGATTTCTTTCAACATTGCTTCCACAATTTTAGTTTTAAATTAGGTTAATTTTATTTATTTTACACACACTTTATCCTGCATATTTTCTTTATCTTGCACACTATTTATCCCATGATTTGAGCATGTTATTTCAAACATTAATTTTGACATTGAAATTTCTTCAAACAATAATATGTATTTTTTTATATATATATACTCCCATACATATTTATATATACTTCATACATCTTATAGATTTTATGTACTTTTTGTAAAGAAAAAATATATATTTTTTTATATATAAACCCACCTTATATATTTTATATTATAAATAGAACGGATTTTTACTCGAAGATATAATACTTAATGTTTGCACATTATACTTGTGCAAGATTGATACTCTGGGAACTATCCTGTTTTGAGAAATATTTAATGTAAATCATATTATGAGTGGACCAAAATATTAATTTTCAATTAGAAAAATACAACTCTCTCCTGTTTTGAGAAATATGTAATGTAAATCATATTATGAGTAGACCAAAATATTAATTTTCAATTAGAAAAATACAACTCTCTCTCTCGATACAACTCTCTCTCACGTGTATGTATATATGTTTTACAAATATAACATTATAAATACAGGAGTTTAAATTTAACTTAATAGTTACTAGTATTTTGGTTTCAATATGAGCATACAACTCTCTCTCGACGTGTAAATCAAAAAAAATGTTACTAGTATGTTGATATTAAAAAAAAAAAAACATCGAAGGAAAAAAAACCCTCCATTAGAGGACCGTCCAAGGTCTCTGCCTTTCCTCGAGTTTGACGTCAAGTGGTTTTGCTCTTTATTTTTTATGTGGTTGAGAGACAATTTTGTGGATAGAATATGTGATTTAAGTCAGATAAAATCAATAGCTTCTATGTTCAAAGCAATTTATGACATGTTGGGAGTGATTTTGAAATGTCTAAAACTACTTCTTTCATGTTCAAAATTCACTCGAAAATATGTTTTTAATCATTCAAAATAAATTTAATGCTTGGTTTTACATTTTTAAATGCGTTTTCATACAATCAAAATTGATTTTGGATTAATATAAGCATGTTTAGCAGTGATTTTTAAATGACAGAAATAATTTTGACAATTTCAAAATCACTCCCAAACATACCTTTAACCACTTCCAAACAATCTCATTTCAAGATAATTGGACAACTATTTTGGTTAGTCATTGAATCCAATAAACCTTCAATAATAGTCCTCTCGTCTAGGGTTGTTACTAGTATTTTGAACGGTGAGTAAGGGTTCGCTTAGGTTCATACATAAATTTATTTGCAGTTGTAATAAATGAAATTAATCACAATATAGGGCATTTGGTCTAGTGGTATGATTCTTGCTTTGGGTGCAAGAGGTCCCGAGTTTGATTCTCGGAATGCCCCCATTCTTCATCTTATATGTCATAAATGTCGTTAGTTTGAAATATTATGCACAATTTTATTTTTTCTTTTTTTAAATGCTCTATTTCTTTCGAATTTGTTTTTAAAAAAAATTGAAATATTATGATAAATTTTATATTTCATGTTTCATTTAATATATATTTATTTTTTATTAATTAAAAAATTAAAATAATTATATTAATTTTATATTCATTAAATTTGGGTGATATATTAATTTTTTTTTCTTATTTACAAATTTAAAAATAAGGAAAAGAAATAACCCCCTTCGCTCTCCACTTTTATTATATAAAAAAAAAAAAAAATCATTCGAATTTTAGCTTTGTTTTAATAAAATCACACTTTTTGTAAAAAAAATAAAAAAAATAAAAAAATAAATAATAATAAAAAAAAAAATGCATACACATGCTATTAATTTTAAACTTATTTGACAAAGCGAGCATAGCTCAGCTGACATATGTATGAGTTGATGACTATGAGGTTTGTGGTTCGAATCCTCCACTCTAATGTACTCAAAAAAAAAAAAAAAAAATTGAATTTATTTAGCTATTCAAAAAAGTTGTATATCGTGCTATTAATTTGTGGGATAAATTAAGAACCTTGAAAAGTATATATATATATATATATATTTATTGTTAATAGATTTTCAATTTCTTTAAGGGTTAGTTGCCCAAACTAATTGCAAATTTAGCAAACTTTAAAATGTTTTGCAAATATGGCAAAAAATTAAGAACCTTGAAAAGTATATATATATTTATTGTTAATAGATTTTCAATTTCTTTCAGGGTTGGTTGCACAAATAGCAATCAGGCCCAAACTAATTGCAAATTTAACAAATTTTAAAATGTTTTGCAAATATGGCAAAAAAAAACCCGTTTCTATCACTGATAGACTTTATTATATCACTGATAGACTTCTATCAGTGATAGACTATTATCACTGATAGACTATTATCACTGACAAAAATCTATAAAAAGCTGAGGTGATCAGCGATAGACTTCTATCAGTCATAAGATATCAGCAATAGAAATTGCTATATCCGCAAAAATTTTAAAAACATGCTATATTTGCAAACAATAAGTCTTAAATTGTCATTTACTACAATTTCCCTTTCTTTAATGAACTTTTGAATTAAAAAATAATGAAATTAGTAGTTATTATTGATGATCATTGATCTACTATAAGTACTATCACTAATACAAGACTACCCGAAATAAAAATTGTTATATTTGATCTTTTTTTTAAAAAAATGCTATATTTTTAATTATTTTATTCTAAATTGACACATGATACAATTCTTTTATTATATTTTATCTTATTTTTATCATTTTTTATTAAGTCGTTTTAAATTTTTTGAATTCACTTTACTTATTTAATTAATTAATTAATTTTAAAATTTTAAGAAAAAAAACAAAAAAATAATAATAATGAAATTGTTTTGAAAGATTTTTTATTTTTCTACTTAATTTGATCAATCAAATCAATTTTTAATGAATATAAAATATTTAATTTATTTTATGGTAAAATTATATATTATTTATTTTCCTTTTATATTCATTAAATCTTTAATTCATTTTATGGTAAAATTTTATATTCATGATTTATTTTATGGTAAAAAATTATATTCATTTATTTTCCTTTTATATTCATTAAATTTTTAATTCATTTTATGGTAAAATTTTATATTCATTTATTTTGTTTTTATGAGTATAAAATATTGAATTTTGTATGGTTAAAATTAGTTTTATTTGAATATAAAATCTGTCGTGAAATTTGCGTTTGGGCTTCTTCATAAATACCGAAGGAAGAGCCACGACTCAATCAGACCAAAAAAGCTAGAAAAATGGGGAGAAGAATATTATTTTCGTCAAAACTCCATTCATCCCAACTTCATCTTCTTCCTCCAACCGGCGGCGCTTACCCCGGCGAATAGACCAGCGGCGGTTCACAAAAATATCTGCGGCGGCCCACAGTTCTTAGATTGGGCGGTTTCGTTCACTAGCGGCGCAGCACCAGCAGTGGCAGTCCACGGCGGAAGGAGACGGCAGCTTCATAAGTAAGTCTGAGATTTAGTTTCTTTTAGGTTCTTTATTTATTTACAAGTTTGCCACTTATTCTTTATTTACTTATTGTTTAAAAATTGCCCAAAATTACTGTCTGCCATTTGATTTTAGTTAACTGTTTCATCCTTGTTTCATTTGCTTCATAACTTATGTTGTCATTAAATTAAAATTTTATCTTAATTTAAGCTTTTAATATTTATCTTTTGTCTATTTTTTTTAAACGATTTTAATTGCTTTTAAAATTAGTATTCCAATTGATTTTAAAATTAGTATTTTTTTTTAATTTTAAAATTTTAATATTTATAGTATAAATTTTTCAAATGATTTTAACTACTTTTAAAATTTGTATTTGAATTGATTTTAAATTAGTTTTTTTAAATAAATTTCTTTTTAAATTAGATTCTTCAAAATATTTTAAAATTAAGTCTTTTAAATGATTTTTTTTTTTAAAATTAGATTTTTTTTTAAATATTTTAAAATAAATTAAAAAATTTAAACATGATAATTAATTATGGATATGATTATGAACAAAAAAATAAAAAATGTGGCATGATATTCATTGAAATGACTAGGGTATATATATATATATATATAAAATGTTGAAGAAAAATGATATGAAATTAAATATAGGTAAGTTATTGAGATGCCATAAAATTTAAAATTTAAATATTAAATATAGGTAAGTCATTGAGATGCCATAAAATTAAAATGTTATGTTATGCATTTTGGGCTGAGCAAATAAAATCTATTTTGCATAATTCGAAACTCAATTTCAACAAATTGAAAATTTTCCTAATCTTTTCTAATTTCTTCCACAATAGAATTTGTCAAAGCAATCAAACCTCAAACTCTAATTCTTCAACAACATAAACTTTTAAAGCTTTCTCAGATAATTATCTCTTAATACTTTTGTCTTTGACCACCCCCTCATTATTCCTATCCACTTTTTCATATTTTCATTGATAATTCAAAAATTTTGAAGCCTGAGTTGTTAATGTTCAATACATTGATCTAAATATTGTTTTCTTAAACAATATATGATATAAGACAATTGTTTCTTAACGAGTTGAGAAACACTTTTGTTTGACATAGTTGTAGAATTGGAGTGTGTAATAATTAACATTATTATTATTTTGGCATGAAAATTGCGATAGCATCTGACAATTAATTTATCGTTTTACGAGAATGAATATTATTGACTCAACATCTCTTCTTCAACTCACCACATGGGTGATTCATAACTTTGTGATTCAAACCTTGCTTCAGATTAAAATCATTTTTTCTTCTAATTAATGGGTTGTATATTTAGTGTCAAAGCTATATATATTAAATTAATATCCATTCTATGGGAAGCAAATATGATTTTATTCCAAAGCAAGGCCCCAATCACAACATTATGAAGCACGTGTTGAATAAGATGTTAAGTCAACAATATTCTTTCCAAAAAATGAGTAAAAATGATGAATTAATTGTCATTGAGAAGCTATTTCAATTATCATGTCAAAATAATAATGTTAATTATTATCCGTCTAAATTCTACAATTATTTCAACAAAATTTTAAGTGTTATTTAACTTTTTGAGAATAAATTGTCTTACCTCGTATATTGTTTAAGAAAACAATATTTAGATCCATGGATTGAACAACACAACCACGATGACTTCAAAGTTTTGAAATTATAAAGAAAAATATGGGAAGTGAATATCAATAATGAGGGTGACAAAAAAAAAAGTGATAAGAGATAATTACGAGAAAGTCTTTAAAATTTTATGTTGTTAAAGAATTAGAGTTTGATGTGGGGTGCTTTGACACATTCTATTTGTGGAGTAAATTAAGAAGGATTGAGAAGATTTTCAATTTGTTCGAGATGAGTTTCCATTGAAAAATAGATTTTAGCCTTTTGAATTGAAAACTAAAATGCATAAAACACACAACTTTTTATTTTTTTTATTATTATTATTTATTTATTTATTTATTTACAATATGTGAGATTCAAACCTAAACTTTCTTTTTTAATAGTTCATACATTAGGTCGGTTAAGCTAAACTCATGAGTGTTTGACACTCATAGTTAAGTTGAGTTAATATGTTTGTGGAGTTAATAAATTTGTGTTTAGGGTGCATGGTTGAGTCAAGAGTATCTGATGCATTTTTTTGTAACCAAAAAAACTTTTCAATGTTGGTAACGAAAAGCTAATTTTGCTTGAATTGTTTTTTCTTCAAAACTTTCTCTAGTTGTTGTTTTTGTTTGCTTAACTTTTTGTGGAAGTATCAATTATATGATGTCTAATAGGTGTGTTATCTTACAATATCTAGAAGGCAAATAAATTTTTTCTCTCCATTTTGCCCTTCATTTTAGTTTGACCTCCTAAAAAATGGAGGGTATGGTTGTAATTTTGTATTCCAACACCAAAAATTATGTGCATATCTTTTGATATTTCATCCACCTTAAATTAACTTTAGTGAAATTCAAATTTACAAGCGACCTTCATTTCTTTGTTTTCACCCCAAATTTACATCTCAACTTCTAGTATTCATCCATTTGATTGTCCATTTAATATCTAAGACGACTATTAGTGATCCTCAATTTATGAAACCAACATTCATTGTTGTTATAAACTTTGGTTGAAGAAATGAAGGAAGAGGATGATTATTCTCCCTCGCATACGAGTTTCATTTTATTTTGTTTTTCTTTATTCTCCCTCGCATACGAGTTTCATTTAGATTTTTTTTTTTTTGTTATCTTCTAGTTACATCGTTATTCTCCATTTTTAACAACGTGAGTTTTATTGAGTGTTTTTTTTTCTGTTTGGCTATGCTATCGCCTTACGGGAACGAAAGGAGCAAACGTTAGACGTTGATGCTTCTGTGAAAAAGGAAGCGGTGTTGCTTTGTTGAAGGAATGGTGCTGTGGCGCGAAAAAGGGAGGTAAAAAAGAAGAAGAATGAAAATGAGACGATGTATAACAATAAAATAAGAATAAATTTTTAGGGTTTGTTTAATCAAAACTATAGTTTATATTTTAAATTGAGGTTTGTGGGATTTTGTAAAATTGTAATAGAGTTGAGCTTAAAGTGGGCTACAAAATTTGGGTTTAATGTTTAATTGTAAATTCTAATTTTAAGTTTTAATAAAAACTAACATTATTATATAAATGTTAACGTATTATTAATTAAAATAAAAGATTTTAAATTCAATTTAACATATTATTATATTATTATCATCATTCAATTCAAATTCAATGTCATAAATATTTTTCTATTCCATTTCTAACTAATAAATTAATTTTCCTTTTATTATTATATTATTATTTTTAAATCACATAATCTAAATTTCAATAATTTTTGTTCGGTTAATTTAAAATTTTAAAAGAAATATAAGAATAGGTATAATGATTTAAACTAAAACAATGAAAGTTATATATATATGTGATGATTTTGTTTATCAAAATTAAAAATTAAATGAATCGATTTTCTTTTTAATTCCTATAATTTCTACTCGTTCTTTTATTTTAAATTGTGGATCAATTGAAATATCAAATTTTAACATAGAGGTTGTTATAATTGTAGTTTTTTTCTAGAGAAAAGTAAATACGAAAAGATTATGATTAAACAATTTTTTTTAAATATTATATATGTTTGTTTGTAGTTTTTTTTCTAGAGAAAAGTAAATACGAAAAGATTATGATTAAACAATTTTTTTTTTAAATATTATATATGTTTATTCAAAATAATATGTTGTATTTCATACTTAAAAATAAAAAAATATTAAATTTATATATTTTTTTTATATAAAATGATAAAATATTTCACGCACCTGTTATTTTCTAGTATGCACAAAATATACATAATTTTCAAAATTAAATTTGAAAGTTATGATTCTTTTTAAATAAATAAAGTTAAATGCTAAAATCAATTTTATTTTATTATTAAAATATTTAAAAGGAAAGTGATACATAGTAATTTCAAATTGAATGAAAAAATTACATAGAGAAAAAAAGAAAAAAAAGTTACATATAATATGTATATGTAAATTGAGAAAAATACACTTTTGATCATTGATGTTTGATTTAAGTTACATGAGTGGAGAAGAGAGACGAGGGGGAGAAAGAGAAAAAAGAGTCAAAAATCAAATTATACTCCTAAACTTTAAAGTCAATTAAAACCCTAAACTTTCATAAGTATATCAATTTACACATTATGTTAGATTTTATTTGAAAAAAAAAAAATTAAAAAGTGAAGACTTGTAATTTTAACAATTAAATCTCTAAACTTTCATAATTGAATCAATTGTATGAAAGTTTAGGGGTTTAATTGATAAACTACAAGTCTTCACACTCGTAAAAATTAACATTTTTTTAATAGAGAGTGTAAATTGATACACTTATAAAAGTTCAGGGTTTAAATTGATACAATTGAAAATTTAGGGTTTTAATTGATACAATTCTCGAAGTTTAAAGGTATAAATTGATATTTATCCTAAAAAAAATTGGTATAGCAACTTTTTATGACGTTAAACAAATTTATATTTTAATAATGTCAATTAATTGATGTATATGAAAAATATGATTAATTTGTTCAGTAATTGTTTTGAAAAAAAATAAAAAAAACTATCGTGGTGTTTCGAAATTCTCGATCGTAGAGATGCACGACAGATCATGGGGATCCGAGATTCACAATTCGATCGTAGTTTTATTTCTTTTAAATCTATTTAAATTTCTTTGTGTGTTGAAAAAATTCAGAATATTGAAAAATAAATAAAATCTATTATTTATAAAATATGAAGCGAAAATTTGGAGCAATTATAAAAGGAAAAAAAAAGAAAGAAAACACAAATTGGGAAGAACAAGAGAAATGTTAGAAAAACTTTTGGGAAAATTAACTAATGTTTCGTGAGGTTTGGATTTGTTAGTATTTGGGTACCCAAGATTTTAAACTCAACAAATTTATTTGTATTTCATGCATTTTTTTTTTTTTTGTCCTTTTGTCGATTGTTTTTTGACGTGACATATAATTTTTTATTAATTTTTTTTCTTTCTATTTCCTCATTTCTCTCTCTTGTTACATATTATGCATTCACTATCAATGTTGTCGACGTCCATCACCACGCCCTGCCTCCTTCGCCCGCTTCCCTCTCCCTTCCCCACCACGACGGACGGCGACGCACCATTGCTTGCAGCATCTGTGGCGGCTCTCTCTCTCTTCGAGCGATGGAGCATAATCAACAATGATTCTCAGACGGCGGTGGCGAGATCACAACCGACGCACAAACCTCCAATCGGCGCTCAACGACAGTCACAAAATTTTAGATCTTAAATGCTCTAAGTCCTATCATTTTTTCATATATGAATTTTGTTTTAATTCTACAAACAATTTTCAATCATGAAGAGGGGGAAAATGAAATTAGAAGAAAACAAATAAAGGAAGTATGGAAGAAAAGAAAAAAAGAAAGAAAAAATACCAATTTGCAGACAGCGGCGACGAGGGAGGCGGATGGCCGCAAAGTGGTAAACGACGACTGACGCGAGTGATTGATGATGAAAATATAAGATGTAACAAGAAAGAGAAGGAGGAAGAAGATAGAAAAAATGATGAAAAAAAAAATCAAAGTTTAATAATTAAAAAATTAAAAAATATATATTTTTTAATAAAAATAATGTCACCGTAAGTAAGTATTTAACCAAAATTTTGACGAAAAATCGAAAACACATCAAAATAAAATGGTTGAGTTTGAAACTCGAGATTTAAATGTTAACTCAAACTTAATGATAATTTTACCAAATGTTAACTCAAACTTGAATGATAATTTTACCAAAAACGTTTTATTAACACTAAATTGTTTTTGAGATAAAGTAGAAACAAAATTCTAAAAAATCATTCAATTCCGAAATATTTTTGACGAACTTTTTAAAAATAAATCAGGTCAGATTTTGCGAGGTCGAACGTCCAAACCACACCAGTCACCACCATGGGAAGCAGAAGAAAAGCTCTTCTCGAGCTCTCCCACTGCGTAAACATCCTCTCATCTCCAACCAAACGTTCTATTTTCCCCAATCCCACATACGCTTTTTCACCTTCTCGATTCTTTTCCTCTCCCTTCTCCACAATCTCCACCGATGCCACCGCCCTGGAATATGATCAACCACCGCAATCCAACAGAGAAGCGATGCTTCTCGATAAGTTCAGACGCAGAAAACTCAAAGGCTCGTCGAAAATCCCGCAAGAATCATCCACTTCCAACTCTGCTATGAAGACGATGACAGGTTTCAAGGAATTGGGGCTTTGTAACGAAGTGGTCGAGGCTGTTGAAGAAATGGGTTTATTCGTTCCTTCTGAGTTACATTGTGTTGGGATTCCGGCAATTTTGGAAGGAAAAAATGTGGTGTTGGGATCTCTTTGTGGACCGGAAAGGGCTTTGGCTTACTTGTTGCCTCTCATTCAGGTTATTTTTCTTCTATCCATTTGAATACAACAATTCTTTAGCACTTTCTTTAGCGGAGTTGATGATGGCGTTGAGTTCATAATATCGATCAGAAGTGTATTTGTTGTAGAGGTTTGTCACTATTTGACCATTTCTGGATTAGAATTTTACCTTTGGGTTGGTTTTTTAGAATTCTGATGTGGGAATTTTGCAAGTCAATTCTCAGAAGTTACTTAAAGTGATAGGTTATGTTAATCTTTTGATATAATTTCAAACATGTGCACTTAGAATTATGTCCCTCAACTCTCAACTTGTATGTAAGTAACAATTTAGTCTGAACTTTTGTGACGATTTAGTTAATGAATTTTCAATTGCATAACAATTTAGTCTTGTATTTTATTATTCTTTATAGTGAAAAATATTGTTAAGGGACAACCATTGAGAGTTGACCTAGTGGTCATGAAGGGCCTTGAGACTATTATAGCCTTTTGGAGGGAATGCGTTTAATCATCGGTGGTCACCTACCTAGAATTAATTTCTGATGGTTTTCTTGACAACCAAATGTTGTAGGGTCAGCGGTCTGAATATGTTTAGAAGCAACCAAGACTAAGTTTTGTTAAAAAAAAAAATTGTTCAAAAAAGCTAAAAAGACTAAGTCGTTACATAATAAATATATTAAAGTCCAGGGATTAAATTGTTACAAAGACTACATCGTTACTTTCATGAAATTTTAGAGACGAACAATGTTTTTTAACCTTAATTTAACTTATGAGACTCCATATATGGAGGAATAAATGACATTGGGAAGTTTGAACTTAGGACCTACTGCAATTGTATGTTAAATTTACACTGAATCTAGAAACTTGAAGAGATTTGCACTCCCCTCTCCATGGATGAATTATTGCTCTTGGATATATGAGTAAAACTATAAAAATACTTTTGTGGTTATTAGGGGCATGCATATTTTCGAATCTACATTCAACGATTATTAAAAGACAGTCACATTGTGGCGGTCTCATTAAATAATTTTTCCTCTCCATGCCTTTTATTTGATCTACATTTAGAATATTTTAATTTTCCATCTAGATTTGAAGAAAATACAATTGTTGTCATGATTTTTATTTCATTGTTGTGTCTCTACAATTGGCTCTTATTAGAATCTAAGAAGGGATGAAAAGAGGAATGCTATAAGGTCCAAGCATCCTCGTGCATTTGTTTTGTGCTCAACCGCGGAGCTATCTGATGAGGTATCACTTTCTCAGACCTTAATGAATAAGATGTTAAGACCATCTTCAATTTGGTTGACATAGGATGCACCCTGCAGGTGTTTCAGATAGCAAAGTTCATCAGCAATTACAGGCAGTTGAAAACTGCAAGGGACAATGGTTGTGGTCAATTAGAACTTCAGAACGGTGCATCAGATGTCTCGATCGGTTTGTTAATTGGCACCCCCGATGAGGTCTCCAAACTCATTGAAGAGGGGAGTGTGGTTCCTGATGAAATCAAATACTTGGTATGTAGTCAACTTATTCATTCTACATCTTTAAGAATAATTTTTTTTTTTGAAATCCTTTAAGAATAATTTTTATTTGAAGTTTTTCTTGGACAGTAATTGGTATGATGCATGTAATGTAATCTTTTCATCTTTTCAATGAAAAGTTTTGTGTCCTGTTTCAAAAAAAAATTCTCAGTTCTTAAAAAAAAAAAAGAAATCTGTTCCTTGCTCTGTTTAGGCTGCATATATCCTTATATTTTAGGTCTGTTTGATAACCATTTGGTTTTTGAAAATTAAGTTTATAAATAGTTCTTCCACCTATGAATTTCTTTATTTTTTAATCTACTTTTTACAAATGTATTCAAAATCCAAGCCAAGTTTTGAAAACTCTAAAAAAGTAGTTTTTGAAATTTAGAATTTGGCTAAGAAATCAAATGTTTATTTGAGAAAGAAAAAAATCATTGTAAAAAAATTGTGAGAAAATACTTTTCAAAAAAAAAAAAAAAATTGTGAGAAAACAAGCACAATTTTCAAAAATCAAATGGTTATCGAACGGGGCCTTAAATTTCCTTCCATTTATGACCGTAAGGTAAAAAGCAACTTAAAGCGATGGTGTATAGCCTACATCAAGTCGATAACTGATCTATTATTATTAATATATAGGATTGACCCTTTTTATTTTTGAATTTCTGCTGTATTTATCTTTAAGATTAGGGCCATCTTTTAAAACATAACTAATTTTCAGTTATTTTTCTCTCAAAACATGCTAAGCTGCTAATTTAGATAATAATTTATACCCGTATCTGAGTTCATAATCTTAGGAAACCATCAAGATTGTGATTTTTTTCTTTTTCTTGTGAAACAGGTATTGGATGAGTTGGACACAATGTTCAATCTTGGTTCTGGCCCAGACATTAAAAAGATTTTAACTTCAGTAAAACATTCTACATCAAGACACTGCGGTCAAAAGTGTCAATCTGTTGTGGTTACTTCGACATTGATAAAGGTTATTTGGTCTACTCTGCCTCCTTACCTGATATAAAACTCTGGTGCATCTATTCATAGGTCTTTAACTTTTTCTTCGAATTAACATTCTGTCTTATAAATTATAGATGTTGCACGAACAACATTCATCCCTTGTCGAGTCTCTTAAGCGAGGTGATGCAGGAGAGATTGCTGCTATGCTTCTAGAAATCGAGGAAGAAGAGGCGTTCCATCTTATGGAATCTCCAGATACTCTGAAATGTAAACTCGCCGATGCAGTCGAGTCGCTTCATGCATCCACACAGAGAACTTAGTTTGATATCAACTTGTTTTAAACGGTTGCAAGTAATTTTTTAATGTTGTCATGTCTACGTTTACAATCATCAATTTGTGAATCTAGGCCGGTTCTTCTCATAAGATAATGTCAAATGAGCTGCTGTTTTCGTGTTTTTGGTGATACAATTATCATTTCATTTCAAGACTGCATACAATGGTGAGCTCTTAAGGAGAGGACAGAAAAAAAAAAAGGAAAAGGTAGATGTTCAGCTGCATATCTTATCATCATTTTGCTTATCGTCTTGCAATTTTCGATACGCCTCTTCATTTCCAGGTGAGTAAAGGACGCTGAGTTTTGGCTGGGGTCACAGCATTTCCACTGGGGTCATATAATATGACGCCCGAGAAGTCCGGTAGCTGGCACTTCCCGCCCATGAGTATGTTCTTCTCCCATATAGCAGCTGCTTGCTCTCTGCTGAAGAACATCTCATCATTACTGTTTTCCGGCCCAGTGGCGTTCACAACGCAGGCATGTGCTCGGTGCGTAGTCACGACCGTTGCTTCTTGGTTCAGCTCTATTACAGGATCCTCAAACTCGTAGCCATAGTCCAAACAAGCATTCCATCGACGACGCCATTTCCGGGCATGGGAAGCACACATGAACAATGCAAAAGCACACAAGAGAAGGCTCACACCAGCCATGCCAACCTGAGCTGTGGCTTGTGAAGGATGCATCATTTGCAGTTGCCTTGCCATTTTGGGGAAATTTGTAAGTTTGTTTTGTCTGAAGACTTTTGAAAGCAGCATGAATTTATTTATACAAGTTTGGGAAGAAGTGGGGCTGTTGGTTTTGGAGGTTTTGTTGACCTGATTGATTTGTGGTTTTGGTGATTAAGTTTGCATTCTTTGAGAACTTTGAATGAAGGATCACCAAACTTTGGGTTATTTTATAAACCCAACTACTCTTAACACTGAGATTCATTTATCCCTTTTCAATGTTTTGGATAGATATTCATTAATCAAACAACAATCGGCTCAAAATAATTGTAAATTTAGCAAAATTTAGAACATTTTGTAAATATGGCCAAAAATCAGTGGCTATTACTGATTGAAGTTGTCGTTGATATATGACTATCATTGATAGACTACTATCACCGATGGACTAAAATTCTATAAAAAAGACTGAGGTGATAGACTACTGATAGACTTCTATCGGCGATAGACCATACTATGAGTGATAGAAATTGATAGAAATTGTCATATCTGTCAATTTTTTTAAAAAATGTTATATTTTAATTTTAATTTAAAGACACGAAAAACTTTTTTAAGGCAGTTTTCAATATTATCTAACATAAATTTTATTTTAAATTTAACTAAATAATAATTTTAGTTAAGAGGTTTGATATATATATATATATTTATTTTCTTTTGACAGAAAGAGGTTTGAACATTTAGTAACTTAATGGTAAAAACATAAATTTATATAACTTTCTAGAACATGGTTGGTGTGGTTTCTAAAAGTTGGAGATTCGTCCAAATTTAGTTTCGGTGATTTTGATAAAATTATAATTTAGTCACCATAACTTTAAAAGGTAGAATGTTGTCCTTATGGGTTGATAAAACCTTCTTAAATAGTCCCTAAGATAAAAGGTAGAATTTCTTCGTTATGGTTCCATAAAACCTTCCTAAATAGTCCTTATCTTAGGAAAAATATTTATGAGAGTTTTTATAAATCATGTGGCCGAATCTTACATCTTAAAATTATAGTACCTAATTTTTTTTTTTTTTGAGTACATTGGGGATGGGGGATGGGGGGATTCGAACTACAGACCTCTTGGTCATCAAGTCATACATATGTCAGCTGAGCTATACTCGCTTCGGTTAAATTTTAACTTTCTTTAAATATAAAGATCAAATTTTTTTAATTAAATAGAACAAAAAAAAATTAAGCATGTTATTATTATAGTTTTTTTTTTTAACAATATCTCGATAAATATGACATGATCAAATATGTGACATTTTAAATGAGTCAAATATTATAACGGTTGAGCTATAGGCTTCAAAATTGACATTATCGTAATGTAAAAAAGAAAAATGTTTGTGACGTTACGTGTAAAACCCTTATTTTCACTATCGCTGAAGAAGTCTGAAGACTGAGGCTTGAGCTTGATTTCCTTGCTTCTCCTTCTTCGCATTAGCGAGAAATTGCAGAAATGAACCCTCGTTCACGCCTTCCACTCTACAAATTCCTTGCCGGAAAATCTCAGCCTTCTACTTCTTCATCTCCATGTAGCTTTCGCCGAATTCTGAACTCTGCTGTGTTGCCAAAATCTGAGTTTCCTAACAAATGGCGGCCAGATGATCTCCAATTTTCATATCTAACGAGGTCGGATCGTCAGTTCATAACTCTCCAGTGTTTGAGGAGGTACAGTGGTGGTTCGGGTAACTCGAAGCCCGAATTCGACCAGGTCAGAGAAGTGGACAGGATCAATCTCAAGTTCGGCGAAGCCAGGGAAGAGATAGAGTCGGCCATGGATTCTAAAGAGACCGTATATTTTGATGAAGAGGCCGAATGTGCTCGGGATGCTGTGCACGAAGTTTTAGAATTGTACGAGGAGCTTCTGGCGAAGTTGACAGAGAGCGAGAGGAAGGCGTTGCAGAGATCTATGGGGCTTAAGATTGAGCAATTGAAGGCTGAGCTTAAACAGCTTGACGAGTAATTGAGGTTCATGTATTTTATTTTATTCTTTCCCAATTTTGAACAGTTCCAATTCCCATTCATTTTCTTACTTGATTGCTGTTTGTGACTGGAAATGAAAGTCTGGCGTTAATAACTCAGCTCTAGGGTTTTGAATGGTGAGTAGGAATTCGTTTAGTTGTTTCTTTCTTGAGAAAAAATGCACTTCATTTTTGCAATTTGACATTTATTCTAAATGGTTTGGTGATCCTGAATACTGTTTATCGTTTTGTAATTGAGAATTGAACTACCCGCGAAAGCAGTATATCTATATACATTACAATTCAATACGGCCTTGGAGCGAAAAGAACATTAAATATATTGCAATGTAAAAGATAACCAAACTACAATATAAACCAAGTGTTCGAGGTACTTGGACCCTTAACTCTCAAACTCTAAGTCACTCACCAAAATATTGCATATCTTTACACTTTCCCACAATCCCACACTCTCTATTTATAACCAAATACCATAACTACCTCCCTAACTAATTAGTAATATACCCTTATAATATCCCTAATTTCCCTCTAATGGCATTCCTATCAGGAATTACCTAGAAATGTCCTATTGCAGGTATTGTCTTTGAAATGATTAGTTTCTTATTCGAGATTTAAATGTGGGATGAAGTTTCTTATTTGAGATCTATAGTGAGTGTTGGTTCTTCAGGAAAAAGCTAAAGACTAAAGTTGTATGGAAAACTGTGGTGAGGATAAATTGGAATGTCGTGGTGCTCTCTCTCTCTCTCTTCATCTCTTGGAAGCTTTGAAAAAGAGAAATAGAGGAATGTTAAATGATGGGCTCTTGGATAGAGACATTTTGTGGAGCCACTGAGTGATTCCTTGTGATCTGTAGGGGGAAAAAGAAGAGTTTGATGCTGCAAGTTTCTGAAATACATGGATTATATGCTTCAAATCACTCTTATTCATGATTCATAGTGTAACTGATTCTGAATTTTATGGAATTTGGTGTGATTGGCAATCAAATGTTTTTTTGGGGTTAAAGATACAGAACTTTTTAATGTTAGGCTCAGGTTTAGCCATATATGAAGTATAAATAAAACAGTCTGCTTGAAATTGATCTGACTTTGCTGCAGTTTTTGTAACACGCGACAACATTCCCATGCAAACTAAATTAAGTCCACAGACAAGTAATATTTATGTATTTAACTTTATTGATCCAAGCAAGGGTAAAGACAAGAATAAGTTTATGGTAGAACCCAAATGTATTGCAAGCTAAAAGGTAACAAAGTACGAGATAAACCTTCGAGGTACTTGGACCCTCCCTCTCTTGAGATAACTCTCAAGACCTAATTCTCTACCAAAAGATTGCTTTCATTCCTCATATCCCACTCCTACTATTTATAACCAAATATCCTAACAAACTCCTTAACTAATTACTAATATACCCTTAATTACATTCCTATCAGATTCATCTTACTGCTATTGATAGCAGCATCATATTAGTTCAGGAGGGCGATGGTGGATTGTTCCTAACTGCATATCATACTCTTGCAAGATTGCTTTAATTTTTTTAATTTTTTTTCTTCTTCTTCTTACAACATCTCAGAGAAGTTGGATTGAATCATCACAGGCTTGCTTTAATTTTGGTTTGCCTCTACAAAGAACCAAAACTTTATAAATAACTCGTATTACATGCGAACCATCATGGGTTGACCTAGTGGTCCATAAGGGCCATGAGTATTAATGAAAGGCTTAGAGGGAATGAGTTCCTAGGATTTAATATCCTACGAGTTTCCTTGACAACCAAATATAGTAGGGTCAAGCGGCTGTTCTTTGAGAATAGTCGAGGTGGACACTCATGGACATAAAAAGAAGATAATAACTACATGTGAGTAGATAACTTGCAACAGTGACATGTTTAGTTTGCACTCCAAATGTGAGCATATTCATATCACCTGGATAAAAAAAATATATACATGTTTTTAGTCATGTTCTCATCTTGTCCTTGTATTTCTCAAAGTTCTAAAAGAACCTGAATTATAAAAAGCATATTTGATTCTTAATAGCAAGGGCCCAGGAAGACCTTATCCTCTAGAAAAAACTGGAACACACTAATTTCCCTACTGCCGAATTGTCTGAATCACTTTGCTTTAAGGCAGATAAGTTTCATTTGGACTTGTCCATACATTAGAGATTCTAGAAAGTGGCTAATATGTGTTCTTTTTCTTGATACGCCTCTGACGCAGAGGCACTCCACAAAGATTCCTCTAATACCACTGTCATCAAAATCATCCATATGGTCCACCCTGCCCTAGGCTCCCAGTGAAAGACAAGAGACTGATAACTTTGCTTTGGTATATTTCTACAAGAAAGTTAAGGATAGTCTTAAAAGACCTTTGAGGAACGATCAATATTTGTTATTCATAATTGGCTAATTGCAAGTTGCAACACCATATAATTGGATCTTTCCAAGTTAAAAATTTGTCCACCAATGTCATTATTTGTTCAAAGAAATTGAGGAGTTTGTAGACCACTTGGTCTACTACAGCTTTAGGCATAAACTTTGGTTCTTCAATTTTCTAGCAGCTTGGGTCAGAATCTTTTTGAAGGACCATACAAAGTGATTTAATTGACTTCCAAACAAAAGAAAAGTGGTTATGGTGAGGACTATGGATGAAACTGAGGGGAGATCATATGAATGTAGGAAAGAAAACTAGGAGATATTCATTGAACTTGGAAACTGAATGTCTTTAGGATATACCGAACATTCCACGACAACATACAATCATACAATGTAGCTTGCACTGGCTGCTGAATCTCATTGGAAAACTTTGGGGAGAAGTTAAACGGGGACGTATTTAGAAGTTGTTACTTTCAACGGCATAAATAAACAACTTCTTAATTTTCTGTTGAATATTTCAATTTGACACACCTTTCGTAGGTACCTCTGTATACTTAAATTTATATTATGATTTCATGCCTTTTCAAAGATTTTGTTAATTTCTCTTTAGGTCCTGTGTTTCTTTTACTTTTAATTTCCTTGCATAGAGGAACAGAATGACTTGTTACTAAAGAAGCCTGGCTTGTTTTTATTCCTCTCCTTTGACTTTTGTTTCTACTTTCTGAAGCTCAAATTGTACTCCAGAGATTGTGAAAATAAAATTAGTGATGTTAATTGTTGTGGAGCTATCAATTGTCATTTTGCTTCACCCTCTAACGTGTAGTTAAGATTCTGTCATTATTGCACCGACTATTTCTTTTAGAAATTATTGTACTATCTTTTGCACAAATTCAATTGTATACTTTTTATATTTATTGTAGACTCGGAGATTTATAATTTATGGTTGCTATTGATTTTGGCCTTTTCTTCTTTCAAGCTTGATGGGGTTGAAAGGGCATGGGTTAGAGTTATCTGAGCCTGTAAAATGGAAACTTGATAAAAAAATTGAAGTAGTTCTAAACCAAAGTAGTTTTTTTATAGGTACCTTTGGCTCCTTTGCAGAAAATACTATTATTTCCTTGTACTTCTCACCCTCAATGAAATGTCATTTCTTCTCCAAAAAAAAATAATGATGAAATGGCTGCTAGATGCCCAACTTCATAAAAGAACAGAGTAAAAAAAAATCATACATAGGCTTAAAATTTTGGAGTTGTGCATCCTTTATACTTCTCTCCTGGATAGATGGAATTGATTTCCTGTTTATATTATATTAAGCTTGATTTTTTTTTTTTTTTTTTTTTTTGAAAGGTACCGAACTTTTATTGAGAATAAATGAAAGAATACAAGGGCATACAAAAAAAAAAAAACAGCCTCAAAGAAGGAGGGAACCCCGCTATAAAAAAAAGACTCCAATTCAGAAGAATAACGTTTAAGGAATAATTACAAAACAAATGCGTCACCGACGCCTAAAAAGAAACATGGAATCTGCTAAGGGACCAGACAACCCATGGGTTCGTCTCAACCCCTCTAAAATTCCTATTGTTCCTTTCACCCCCAACCCCCACAAAATAGCACACACACTCGCTTGCCAAAGAAAATTTTCTTTCTCCCAAAACGGCAGATGGAGAAGGAACTCCTCGATCATCATCCTAAGATCCCTGGGTCTAGCCAACTGGAAGTCAAACACCTCAAAAAATATATCACAAACGGACCGTTGTCTAACTTTTTAATGTTCTAGATGCTGGAATAATAGGCTGATGTCTAACTGCTATAAGAAATTTAAGAACTTCTTTCAGGTGATGGATTTAATAGTTTCGTTGAAGTCATAAAGCTGCTGCAATTCATTAGTTTATATAGACTGAGGTGAATCTCTCCTGTAATTCTTTATAGATTATGAACTTTAAGAAGTTGTGAATCAGGTATGATGAATTTAAGAGCTGTATATAATCACTTAAGTTCAGTTTGGAATCACTTTCTAAATGTTTAAAAAAGTGTTCGACCTAAAAACACTATTTTAAGCACTTAGAAAGTCATTCTAAACAAGTTTCGAAATAGAGTAAAAAATATGTTGTAACAATCCTTAAAAAGAGTTCCATTTGACATTGGACTAAGAAAGGGGAAGAATAAGGCGAGTTAGTATGCTAATGCCTCATCCTCAAATCAATCATTTCCATAAGCTGTTGTCCCAACAAATAGGTAATTGTAGGAGTGAAAGTTTCGTATAATTCGAAAAAACAAGAGCAACAAGTCCAATAAATGAAATACGAAAAAAAAATACCTAATTTTTTTAGGATTAAACAAATCTCCCTAATCATCTAGCATTCAGAAAGGGGGAAAGAAAAAGATCTTTTCATTGGAGATGCATTTTATGATGACACTTATTAAGGCCATTTGCACATGGTTGGAAAAGGTTGATGATGTATCTGTGGTGGTTCCAAATGTTGTCTAGAACTTTTAGCAGTGGACATTATTGCTTGCTTTTAGCTTTAATGGGATAATTCTGAAGGGCATTCATAAAGATTACAAAACTTTTCAATATGTGTTGTATATTTTTCAGACTTCCCTCACTTTCTTGGTTCATTTTTCATTGCTTTGAGAGTTGTTGGATCCTCTGCTCTTTCATACTTGATGTGATGTTTGGTTTTTTTTTTTTTGTCAAACCGACCATAGCTTAATTGACAAAAGGTTGCGTCCATGACTAAGTCATTGAAAAAAAAATCGTTTTTTTTTTCCCCATGTTTTTTTGTATTTCTTATTTACCCTAAAGTGTCACTCTCTCCCATTATCCCCAACCTTTTTTTAAAGGTATTTAATTAATGCGGGGTGGTGGATTGAATCTCTGACCTCTTAGTCAATGACACAACTTTATGTCAATTGAGCTATGCTCGGTTTGGCGATCATCCTTAACTTTTTGTTTGGTCTCTGCTATAAAAATCTTATTTTCAAGCTAAGAGTGTGTAATATAACATTTTTTTTTTTGCAACGGTATTATTACCGTTTAATTAATGCGAGGATTGAACCCATGACCTCTTAGTCAAGAACACAATCTTATGTCAATTGAGCTATGTTATATTCAAGTTATTATTACTGTCGAAATTAAATTTAGAATTCAATAAAAGATAAAGGGTTAAATTACAAATTTAGTTCATGAATTTTGAGGTTTGTGTCTATTTGATTCTTGAACTTTTAAAATTATAAATTTAGTCTCTGAACTTTGATATTTTTTAGAATTCACAGCTAGGCACAAAATTGAAAGTTTAGGATTTCATTAGACATAAAATTTAAATTTATATCTAGATGATCAATTAATTTTAAATTTTTTGAATTTGACAAAGACTTATTAGACACAGGATTGAAAGTTCAGAGACATATTAGACACAAAATTGAAAGATTGAGAACCTATTAGACACTCTTGAAAATTCAACGATCAAACTAGACATAAACATTAAATTTCAGGACTAAATTTGTAATTCAACCCAGATAAATGATGAATCTTGATATTTTGATAATGAAGGGACTAAAATGGAAAATGAATAAAGTTAAGAGTATTAAATAGTTTAAGGAAAAAAATGAAAAATGTGTAAAGTTGACCAAAACCATCAAATAGAATATGAATGAATGATGGGGTTTGCATCTTTTTGACCTCTTTTTTGACTTGGTGCTGAATATGATCAAAGGGTCATGGCTTGTGGAGAGGTGACAAGATTTGTGTCCTCATAGGGCATGTGTCCTCCACATGAAGGGAAGCATGTCTTTCACTGCAAGAAATGGCCTACTCTAACTCTAACACTACATATGTTGGAAATTTGGAAGAACAATGCCCAGGAGCTCTGCTCACATTCTTGATTCTTACTCAATTTCAATTTCCAAGTTGTGGTTGTTATTTGATAATAATAATAAAAAAAAAAATAGGTCAAAATAACATTTTGGTCTGGTATGTTAGAGTTTATTCTAATTTAATCTATGTAGTATCAAATGTCTAAATTTAGTTTTCGTACTTTCAATAAATCTTAAAATTAGACCATATATGTTTAAAAATAATAATTATTCTCTATCAACCTATCCACAAATTTTAGAAAATTATTCATGTCTTTTTTTTTAAGAAAAATTATTATTATTATTATTTTACAAAATTAGATAAAATTTAATTCACCCGAATTAATTTTAAGATTTATTGAAAATTTAATTTGAATATTAAAAAATACAAAGGATCTCACCGAAGAGATCAAAATAGTATTTTTTTGAAGTTTAAAAAGATCATTTTTTTTAAGTACTGAACTTATGAAAATTTGTCTAATAAGGACAATTTATATACATACTTATAGGGTGGGTTCGTTGCACAAACAACAATCTGACCCAACAGTGGCTATCACTGATAGAAGCTATCGTTGATATATGACTATCAGTGATAGACTACTACTATCAGTGATAGACTACTATCACTGATAATCTAAAATTCTATAAAAAAACTGAGGTGATAAACTACTATCAGCAATAAACCATACTATCAATATTGGCATATATGCAAAAAAAAATAATTTAAAAATGCTATATTTTTAATTATTTGACTCTAAATTAACATCTGTTACAATTTCCCTACTTATATGTGTGGTGTTGTTGTTGTTGTACGTTGACCTAAAGATTATTTTCAAGTGTGGCCAAATTTTTGAAAAGGGCAAAATGCAAGGCAGAGGAAATAAGTTGCAAATGAATTGATCTTAAGCTAAATTGAAGTGTAGGGTTCAGAATTATGAAATCTCTTCCATGAAACTAAAGCTGTACAAAAATGCAAAGTTCAATCAATTTGATGCCACAAAGATCTCTATCTCAATCCTTTCCCTTCATTCTCACCCAAATTTTCTTGTGGAAAAGAAATAATTATTTCAACTTAAATTTGAGGACTGCTTTATTAAAGGTTGGGAGGTTTTGCCCCATTCTTCTGGAGGACTTTTCACCTCCATCAACAATGCTACCACTTCCTTCATTGTTGGCCTTTCTACTGGAGAGGAGTTCACACAAAACATTGCTATACCTAATGTTTGAAGCATTTCTTGCACCATCTGATCTGGTAAACTCTGCAGCTTTGTGTCGAGTATCGATATGGCCGGTTCGAAGCTTGCCATCTTCTTCTTCACCCACTCAACAATGTGAATGCCATCTCCAAGTTGTGTCTCAATTGCGCTACGACCACTTAGTATCTCTAGCAGAACGACTCCATAGCTATAGACATCACTCTTCTCGGTTATATTCATGGTATATCCGTATTCTGCATCAAAGAGTTTGAGAAAGATGATCAAAATCAGACCCATATGAAAGTTTGACAGATGCAGAGATGAATCTTCAACTTATAAAGATGAGGATATTGTTATGTTGAAAAACTTTACAAAACATGGTCGCATAATGTTGTGACTGTTAAAATCTTGAATCCTTAATATGAGAGAAAAAATCTAAGGAAAGATCACATTTTGCAGATTATGTAAACATAAAGGCTTTATGAATTTGTGATACGACAAGTTGAAAAGGAAATCTACCTGGCGCGATATAACCATAAGACCCGGCTACTCTCGAAATTGCATGATGATAATTTGGAGTGTTCATCAACTTTGCCAGGCCAAAATCTGCTAGATAAGCTTCAAACCTTGAGTCTAGAAGTATGTTGTTGCACTTGACATCTCTGTGAAGAATTGCAGGCACACAATCATGATGAAGATAAGCCAGACCCTGGGCCGTCCCGACCGCGATCTTATACCTAGTCTCCCAGTCCAAATTTCTGTTTCCTTCCAAGAGTTGTTGCAGATTACCATTTGAAATATAGTTGTAGAGAAGTATCTTGACACTTCTATTGGAACAATAACCTATGAGCTTCACTATGTTACGATGTCGAATATGCCCGAGAATTTGGATCTCTGCAGCGCACGAGTCAACTGCTTCTTCATCTTGTTTTGTTTTCCACAGTTTCTTCACAGCAACTAATTCACCATTTGGCATATCTGCTTTATAAACAACCCCAGACCAACCTTTTCCAATTATATTTTCTTCTTTCATGGATTCCAAGATGTTATCTATGCTAAAATTGAGCTTCTGAAATGGGATGAAGGTCCATGGATAAGAGAAATCCTCAGCAGCGGATGCAGAGGACAACGTCCCAGAATATTTCTCTGCCATGTACTTACGATTTCGTGAAACTAGCATCCACAAAGCAAAAACTAGGATGACAACTGCAACAAGAATGATGGAGATTAAAGCAGCAGCTTTTGCAGACTTTAAGCTATTTCTTCGCATTAAACTCGAGGAACAAGTAAATCCATCAAGTGATCCACAAAGATTCAGGTTTTGATAATATGCATCTTCTGATAGGGTTCTAAAAAATGGTGTTACGGGCATGGGACCTGAGAAATTGTTGTAGGAGATATTAAGAGATGTGAGGCTAGTCAAGAGACCCAACACTTTAATATTTCCATAAAGCATGTTATGGGAAAGATCAAGTGATTGTAACTGTGTCAAACTGGACATCGTCTCGGGAATTTCTCCGGTTATCCCGTTCGAGCTCAAGTCCAGACTGATTGACAAGCTCTTCATGTAACCAATTTCTGGTGGTATCGTGCCAGAGAGACTGTTGTAACTCAAATCAAGTAAAGTTAGTTTCTCCAGGTTCTTAATGGACTTTGGAATTGACCCTGTCAGTAGATTATTGTTGAGAATAAGTTTATTCAAATAACTGAAGTTTCCAAAGCTCTGAGGAATTTCACCAGTGAAGCTGTTTCTACTGAGATCGAGCTGCTCCAAGTTCACCAACTCCCCAAGCTGGGGAGGAATTTCCCCAGTTATATAATTGTTATGCACATCAAGTAGCTCAAGAACTGTAATATTAGCAATCTCAGACGGAAGACCACCCGAAAAATGATTCATATACAAGTCAAGAAAGACAAGATTTTGCAACTGGCCTACCTCCTTCGGAATCTGGCCTGAAAGCTGGTTTTCTCCAAGCCTCAACCTCACCAATGATTGACAATTCGCGACACTTCGTGGCAACCCGCCAGATAAAGAATTTCCAAGGAGCAAAAGCTTGCTCAACTTCTTCAAGCTGAAAATTTCTTCTGGGATTATTCCAGTGAGCTTGTTTCTTGAAAGATCAAGAGCATATAACTCAGTGCAGTTGCCAAAGGAAGATGGTATGGTTCCTGATACAGAGTTGCCCCATAAGAAAAAACTTTGCAGGGATTTCAAATTGCCAAGTTGTGATGGAATTACACCTGATAATTGATTATTATCAAGCTGAAGGGCAGTTAAGCTTGTGCAGTTGCCCAACTGCCATGGTATCGAACCCGAGATTGAATTGTCAGATATATGAAACTGTTCAAGAACAACCAACTTCCCTAAATCACTTGGGATTTCACCAGAAAGATCATTATCCGAAGCATCAAAAACAACAAGAGCCGAACAATTCGAAATTTCAGACGGTATCGCCCCCGATATAGCATTACCCCATAGAAACAAACTAGTAAGCTTCTGCAACCTCCCCAGCTGAGGAGGCATATTACCAGTGAGCTTGTTCATGTGTAAATACAAATCCCTTAGCTCAGAACAAAGTCCCAACTCAGGAGGTATTGAACCAGACATCTCAGTATCATAAAGCGACAAAGTTTGGAGGCTGATAAGACTCCCAAATGTAGACGGTATAGCCCCGGAAAGTGCGGTAGCCGCTGCCCCAAACGTAGTGAGATTAGTAAGCAACCCTATCTGTGGCGGAATCTCTCCTGAAAGATACGGATTCCCTCCGATTCGCATCTCTTGAAGGGATAGCAAAGAACCAAACTGTGATGGTATGGAGCCATTAAACAGATTATCTTGGAGGCAAAGACTTTGCAGAGAAGTCAGATTAGCAAGCTGCGCAGGAATCTTACCAGACAGTCTATTGGAATTCAGGAAAAGGAATTGAAGTGAAGAAAGAGAACCAAGCTGAGGAGGAATCGAGCCATAGAGATTGTTTGATGAAAGATCCAACAGGCGAAGATGAGTGAGTAGGCCAAAAGAAGGAGGGATTGACCCAGATACATTAGTGGAAGAGAGATTAAGAAGTTGCAGAGAAGATAAAGAAGACAACTCAGGAGGCAAAAACGAAAGGTTTAGAAATGTTTTCGGGAGAGACAATGAAATAACTCTATTCTGAGGAGAACAAGTGATTCCTTCCCAAGCACAAGGGTTTTGGCTAGATGGATTCCAAGAAGCAAAAACAGAGGAAGAAGAATCAGCAGAAGCAATCAGAGAGAGAAGCGCTTCTCCATCAGGAGATAGAGAAGCAGCAACTAATGAACCCACCATTGTTAAGCTTAAGCACATAGCTATAAGGTACAATAAACACCGTTTAAGAAATCGATCGATTTCCCCTTCCATTGGAGCTCTGTAAAAATAGCTTGACCTCGAAAACAAATGAGCTTAAGAAATGTAACTTTCTCTCAAGTTAATTATGCTTTGCTTCAATGGCGGATAAAAGAGACAAAATACATGTGAAAGAAATCTCAATGGCGGAGCGAAATGGAAACAGAAGCTTAAATCGGACTCAATCGAGCATGTGAACTGGAAAAATATATATTATCCAAACGTAACCCCACACCGGAAAAAACTGCCTCAAATCAATCAAAAGCAATTAATGATGATGATGATCGTCAAAGGCTCTCTGGCTTACCATGAGTAAAGCCTCCTCGCCGGAATCAGAGATATCGGCGGCGGCGGCGGCGGCTGCTTTAGTGCCGGAAATGTAACAGAGAGAATGTTGCCGGAGCAGAGTTGAAGGGAAAGAAGAAAAAGCTAACTCCGAGGAGCTTGAAGGTCCTCAACAATGGAAGGCATGGCAGGTAGTTGAAACTTGAAAGTGATTTTGAAGCTTGGTGGTAACTGCTTCAATGGCGTTTTGCAGGATTGGAGAGAGAGAGAAAGAAGGGGGCAGTGTGCATCTTATAAATTTGAAAACAACCATCACTTTATTTGGATGCAGTCATTTGCTGATTTGGGCTGTACTATCCTTCTTCTTTCTTCTTCCTAAAAAAAAATATATGGTTCAAAATTTAATAAAATTTCTTATCCATGTAATAATTTGATTAAGGATCAAATATTTATAAATTATAAAGACTTAAAACATTAAATAATCAAATTGTCAATTAATTTTTATGAAAATTATCACCATGGACTTAATTGTTACAAAATTCTAAAATATAGGTACTAAATTGTTACATCTAAAAGTTCAATGACTAAAATGATAAAATTAAAAGTATAGAAAATAAATATTCATGGATTGAATGGTTACTTTGATGAAAGTCATGGACTAAAATGAGTTTTATCTTTCTTTTCATTTTCATTAGTTCTTCGTGATAATTTTATTGACAAAGTTGCGTATCGTTATTCCTCATGATGATATTATCCGACGATGGAATTTTTCTATTGGAGTATTCATTGGTTGGTCAATTTGTTGATGGTTGAATGTCCTATCATGTTCTCTCCCCGCTAGTGCCCAAGATTTGGGATAAAGTTGAAAAACTAAAGATTACTTTGTTGGACAATGAGTTCATCATCTTTCAATTCTGATTGGCCATGTCTTGTGACTAAGTTTTAGCTAAATGGGTTGTGGTTTATAGGTGGCAAATCTATTCTTGTGTAGCGTTGGACTCCAGGTATTGTTTCAGAAAGCTTTGTGTTTATCTATGTTTCTATATGAGTTAAATTATTTAATGTCCCTATCGAATTATGGACCGTTCGGAGCCTGAGTGTTGTGGCTAGTGCGGTGGGATCCCCAGTTTGCCTGGATAAGGCGACAAAAGATCGGTCTCAGTTGTCCTTTGTTAGGGTAAGTTGAGGTGAGGGGTGAATGATGTGTTGTCAGCCACAGTGCCTATCAGGGTTCGAGGTGTCGAGTACTCGTGGAAGTCGAAACGCTGTACTCTTTGTAAGGTTTTCGACTACTCAAACAGTAATTGTACTAAACGGCCTATTGAGAAACTTGTTGCTCATCTTCCTAAGGCTAGTTCTGGGCCCTCGGGGAAGATAGCCTCGCAACAACCTATTGAGGAGTTTGTTGCCCTAGGACTAATTTTGGATCCTTGGGTTGATAGTTCACGTCATCCTTCATTTAGGGGTCGAGTTTCTAGTGGGTCGGGTGGCTTGGTGGTTGGTCGTGTAGTTCATTTTCTTTCCAATTCCTTCGTTGTCTTGGAAGATGGAGATGTGGAACCGCTCGCTCTGAGTTTTCCAGCAACCCTTAACTCGACTTTGATATTGCATCGCTCGAGTGCTAACCCAGAGCAGTTTTCCCCATTTACTGTTGGTCCAGATGTTTTGGTTGAGCTCCTACGCTGAGGTAGCTTTTTGGTGCTCGTCGTTGAATTTTTGTTTTTTTGCTTCTTTGTGTCTTGGCTTCGGACCGTGAGTTCTCTATTTTGCTTTAGTAATATATAACTTCAAAAAATTAAAAAGAAAACTTTGAGGGTAAAAAGGGAATTTCAAGCCTAGGGTAGTCCGAAAAGAATCAAAGATTTCAGGGCCATGTCCAAGAGTTAGAGAGAGAGCCGAGAGGGGTCTGCCTGCCCTATGCCTTGGAAAGAGAATAAAAAACCACTAAGCCTGTTAAGGCCACTTCGTACAATGTGAAAACTTTAAGGGTAGGGGCTTTTTGGTAATTTAACTCCATTAAAATAACAAATCCCCCAAACCCGGCCTTAGGACTATATAATATTGGAGGGTTAGCATAAAAAGAGGAGCTAGCCAACTCTGAGGGTATAATCGACATTTCGTAGACAAGTGAATTTAAAATTTCTCCTTTTTTTACTGCGTCATTAATTACCTTGGTCGGTGAAAATATGAAGTTAAGGTGCAGGTTAGTTTGGTTACCGAGGTAAACATGGTGGGTTTGTTTTGGGAACGGAGAAAAGAAAATGAAAAAATGTTTTTTTTTTTTTTTTTTTTTTAATTTTTTTTAGGGCACAGTGAACGATTAGGGCGTGTTTGGGAAGGTTTTGGGTTTTTCCTCCTTTTTAATGTTTGTTATTTTTAAGTTTAAATACTATTTTAGTTATTTTTTTTAAAAAAAAAATACTATTTAAGTTTCCATAATTCTGACTTTATCTATTTTCATCATTCAACATTCAAAATGTTTTATGTACTTCTGATTTTTTCTTTTTTTATTTAATTTTTTTTTTTACAAAAAAATATTTGATTAATGTCGATATTGAACTTCTGACCTCTCGGTCAATGACATAACCTCATGTCAATTGAGTTATGTTCGATTTGATAATTATTGTACTAATACATTTGGGTCTTTTTAATTTTAAAAAATGAATTTTAATCATTTTTATTTTATTATAATTTTAGCATGACATCTTACTTACTAATTTTTTAATTTTTTTTTAAATGTAGTCATACTTTTGTATTAAAGGATTATTGTTGGATATAATATTTAGTAAAATTGTAAAAGATGACAATTTAGAGTAAAATAATTAAAAATATATTTTTTTTTAAAAAAAATTGTGGATATGACAATTTTTATCACTGATAGTATGGTCTATTGCTGATAGCAGTCTTTTTATAGAATTTTGTCAGTGATAATAGTCTATCAGTGATAGAAGTCTATCAGTAATAGTCATAAAGTCTATAGTGATAGTCACTGATTTTTTGTCATATTTGCAAAAAAATTTAAACTTTGTTAAATTTGAAATTATTTTGAATATTATTGTTGTTTGTACAATCAGTCCTAATATTTAATATTATTTTAGCCTCAACTCAGCTTTGAAGTGAGAGTTTTGAAAATAATATCAAGAAAGACTCTTTTGCCCCTATGGTGATTGGTTCCCAGGGATATTTTGGAGAATTTGACTGTGTGCGGCGGTGATTAATTGGGTGCTGTGCTCCATACAGGCGAGTAAAAAATAAGATTAAGTAAAACCCTAATTTAGATGATAAATGCTAATTTAAATGTACTTTATTTAATTTTTTCTTAAAAAAATGTACTTGATTTGATTGGCATTGGCAAGTTCCCAAGTTCAAAACAGTTAATAATTTGGCGTACTTTTTCCAATGAAAATTTAGAACCCCAATCGATCCTCGTCATCTTTTCTCATTAAAAACACTACCTTCAAATTGGATTAAAAATTGCTAAACTAAATAATATATATATATATATAGAGGATGAAATTATGAATAAGTCTAGTCTAAAGCTCAAAAAGAGTTCTAAGGCCCAAAGGTCGACCTTCGAGAGGTATATCCTAGCCCATCTTCGAGAAGGGTCGAATTCATGGAGGCGATCCTAACAATTCGGTACTGGTTATTAAACACTATAGTCGCCAATGAAAGATGGTCGTGGAACAATTGAGTCCAAACTGTTACAAAGTATCATAATTGTAGACTAAATATTTTGGATGCAATCAAGAGGGTTCATTGAAGACGTCGATTTGTGCTACATTGTGATCAACTACAAATAGAAAATGATGACATAATAATGGAAAGGTGCACTGAAATCGTCACTCCCGCTCTATTGTCTAAACTCTCCAATTTACGATTACTAACTTGATCGTTTACTCTTATCTGTTTTGCAGATTCTATTCGTTCTCTCTAATACAAATTTACCGTTGATACTTTAAATCATGTTGGTATTCGTATTTTTGTTGTTTTTAAATATTTTAATTTGATATTTAAAATTTAAAAAATAAATTAATGTAGTCATCTTGTTATTAAAACTTGTATTTCAATAATGATTTTCATCAAATGTAGCAGAATAATTTGGTATCAAGTACCCAAAGAAATTTTATAAAAATTGATAGACCAAAAATGTTATTTCAATTGCTTCAATTTTTTTTATTATTATTATTATTTTGCAAATGTGATATATTACGAAAATCAAACGAGGATCTTGCAGGGTCAAGACATTAAAAAACACATCAACAAAGAGACTCACTCACGAAAACAAGTCCCAAGGGGAACACTAATAAAAGTAGGGGCCAACAACGCCCTCAACCACGAAACACACCTATAAGTCATATCGGTCTGAGCACTAATGAAAACAGACTGGGAAGAAGGGGCCTAGTTCCCTGGACACGGGCGCTCCATTCCCTCCAAATATAATAAATTGTCGCACACAAAGTCTTCAAACCTGACAACGGCGCTGCTCACCTTGCCTCATCCCGTAGATCCACAACAACTCGGTAGGCCAAGCAACAACCCGATGTGAACAACTCGGTAGGCCAAGCAACAATCTGATGTGAAGAATTTAGAATATATATATATATATATATATATATATATTGAAATATTGATTTGATTTTATAAAAACAATATACTTTCATTTTACAAAATAGTATGAATTTTTTTAAAAAAATATATGGTATCTTTTATTTAGTTTGACATATCATGATTTTTTTTAGTTCAGAAAAATTCAACCATCAATCTTTAAAAAAAAATATAAAATAATAATAATAATAGTTAGATAAATTTTAAAATAATAATTAGATGTTCAAATTTTATACTCTACATTTTTATACTAAAAGAAATCAGGTAAATTATTAGATTAATTAATTGAAATATATGGACAGAGAAAAAAGTTTTTAAAATGTAAGAACAAAAGTGATATGAATCTAAAAAAAAAAATAGCTTTTTTCTTTGTTTTTTTTAAGAAAAAAATAGAATAATGACATAACATAATGCAAAATATTTTAAATAAAAAATAAAATAATCAGAGAGAGAGAAGATAGTTGGGGATATGTAGTTCTTGCGGAGCCCCGAACCTATTAAAATACATAGAGGAGGTGACAACTTTTGGACATTATAATATTTATAAACTATCTTCATAATCTAATATTTATAAGGGCTGGTTGCACAAATAGCAATCAGGCCCAAACTAATTGCAAATTTAGCAAACTTTAAAATGTTTTGCAAATATGGCAAAAAAACCCGTTTCTATCACTGATAGACTTTATTATATCACTGATAGACTTCTATCAGTGATACTGATAGACTTCTATCAGTTATAGACTATTATCTCTGATAGACTATTATCACTGACAAAAATCTATAAAAAGCTGAGGTTATCAGCGATAGACTTCTATCAGTCATATGATATCAGCGATAGAAATTGCTATATCCGCAAAATTTTTAAAAACATGCTATATTTGCAAACAATAAGTCTTAAATTGTCATTTACTACAATTTCCCTATTTATAAACTATATACTATACAATAAAATGAAATTTGAATAAAAAAAAATACTTAACTCAAATGAAATACAAGAATACAAAATCAGAGTTCAGTGGTCAAAATAGTAATTTAAGTACATATTAAAAAAAAATGGGCAAAAATCAATTTATAATCCTAAACTAATGATTGTATCGATTAAAACCCTGAACTTTTAGAAATGTATCAATTTACACCTTATATTAGATTTTATTTAAAAACATTAATTTAAACGAGTAAAAATTAAACTTCTAAATTTTTATAACTGAATCAATGGAATGAAAATTTAGTGGTTTAATTAAAAAATTATAAGTCGTGTGAAAACTAATATTTTTCCCACATAAAGTGTAAATTCATACATTTTTAAAAGTTTAAGGTTTTAATTAATGGATAGAATAATGAATTTAGAATTTTAATTGATACAATCTCAAAGTTTAAAAAAAAAAAAACATTTAAAAAGTCGTATAATAATTGCTTTTAGGGAGATTTCTTTTTTATCCTAGATAAGAAAATTTTCATTCAAGAATGGGGTCGATCCTGCCTTAGTGCATAAATTTTAAAAATTATTAAACAATCACTTGGTGTAACGGGGAGTGAGCGCATCACCTAGATAGCCCAGAGTGAGGATTTGATCCTGCACTTATGTAGAGTTTTAAAATAATTTATCAAACAATCACTTGATGTCACAAGTGAGCACATCGCCTAAATAGCCTATATTGGGGGTTGATCCTGCACGTGTGTGCAGAATTGATCGTCCAAAGTGGAGTTCGATCATGCACAGTTTTAAAACAACTTATCAAACAACCACTTGACTCAACAGTGAGCACATCGCCTAGATAGCTCAGAGTGAGGTTTGATCTTGCACTTGTGCAGCGTTTTAAAACAATTTATCAAACAACCACTTGGTGCAACGGTGAGCACATCGCTTAGATAGCTTAGAGTGGAGGTTGATCATGCACCTGTGCAAAAATTTAAATGCACTATCGCCCAAATTTTAAGCCAAACTGAACATAACTCTTTGGATTAAACTAGTTGAGTTCTATCTAATTGGTTGTGTGCTTCGAAGAAAATGAATTGACCTAGATAAGAGACATATAAATGACTATTTAAGCGGAATATGAGTGGGAAAGATTGTTGGGAATGCGACCAAACTTCCACATTAGTAGATAAAAGGAAGATCATGGGTATATAAAGTGATGACACAGAAGCAAAGTCATGAAGACGAGGACTTAGACCTATAAAATAGATAATATCACACCATTATTGGAGATATGTGGTGGGTCGTGTCCTCGACCATTTTTACCCTCTACTCTGAACTTCATCCCATTAATCATAAATTTGAGTACATATTGTAATTTTTACCTCCTATCCAACTTCTGGTATGTTTACACATTAATTTCAACAAAAATCAACATAAAAAAACTCAAAATGTTTATTAATTTCAACACATAAAATATTGTATAAAATTAACTCCAGGCAATGTAAAAATCAACCATTAAATGCAATAAAAATTAACTAATTGTTTTAACCCCTTTTATTGAAAAACATGTTGAACAAAATATGCAAAAAGAAATATTTTTTTAGAAAAAGTAAAAAAAGGCATTAGATCTCCCACGTGTCCACGACTTTGTTTCTTCTACGTAGACAAGCTTAGATGCATTTATGGACATAATATTGCAGACAAATCTTACTGAATTTCCGGCCTCAACTTGCAATTTTAAATACCTTTTTCATTTTATTTTCTTATTTCCTTCCTGTTTTTCTATCATATTATTTATTATTATTATTTTTTAACTCAAGGTTGAAAATTCGAACCACAAACTACTTGGTCAACACATATGTTAGCTGAATCAGTCTCGTTTTGACTGTTTTTCTATCATTTTTCTTTTTTTATTCAAACATAAAATATATTTTTATAATGTAATACACACTCCAATTTATATACTATGGTATCATATATGATAAGATCAATTCGAAAAAAAAACTAACATAATTCCTTCACCTTAATTGGTCGTAAAGAAAACTAACATAATTTCTTTAAGAACTTCGCTTCTAATTGGACTACAAACCAAATGCAGTTCGACCCGTGATTCAATCATTTTGCTCTAGTAAAAATATTTTTTTCTTAGAACACTCTTCCTTTCTTTGGGTCACCTGTCGGGCTGCAGAACTGGGTTGTAGCCCAACTAGCAGCGAAATTTCTTAAAGTGTTATCCCGTCAACTTTTAGTATAATATGTCACCTCATCTCACCATAATTATTTGACTGTAAAATTAACCAAGAGTGCTAAATCAATATTTTTGTAAAACTATAGGAACTAAAAATAAATAAAAGTAAAGGGACTAAAATATTAATGAGTCTATGACAGTACATATTTGACCAAGTATTTTCTAATTTCATTTTGAGGCATTTGATCCTGTAAACGTCAAACAGATTCTTCAACTTACTATGTAAAAACTTCAACAAAAAAAAGATGAACAAGGCAGAATGATGTTCAAAATTTGTTCTTTTACACTTCCCATTCCCTGAACTTTATCATTTCTCGAGATCAAACAGGACCGATAAATGATAACGAAAACGATTCGTCAAACTAAGGGAACTCTTGCCCAGTTTAATATATTACCAATTCTTTCCCATGGCTGGGAAGCATGAAAGAGAGATCATTAAACTTGGAAACTACCTTTCGAATTTGAACCACTTCCAATTCGCATACATGCTTGATTCGTTTTCAAATGGAAGATCTGTAGTTCGAGCAGATTCAAGCCTGGGAATGCCTTCAGGTAGCTTTTGCCTGTACTTCTTTGCCATGATCTTGGCCTCTGAAAATACTTTCTAATAAAGGAAAAGAAAAAACTGACTCTCGTCAAATTTCAAAGAAAACAAAGTTCATTGGTGAGGAAGATTGGTATGAGTAGAGTACTACCTCCTTGTTCGATATAAAGAGGCCGGGCTCACTTTCGAGGTCTGCAATGCTGTAAAACCACAAAAGCAAAATCATCAGTCATAACTCATAAGATGCACCAACCATGACTCTGTTACATTGAGTAGTATACTCCTGAATTACCTTAGGGATATCTTGTCAGGAAACATCGACTTCACAACGAGAACCTTAACCTTTTCACCCACTGCAAGTAAGTCGCTCACTGAGGTAACCCGGGCACGGGTGATGTTCGAAACATGGAGTAACCCGCTGATAAACATTCGGGTGGATACATCAATAATTTTCAGAAACTAGAGATTAACAAGAACAACAGAATATGGTATGCCCAGTCAAAGCAGAAAAAAATTCTTGCTATCTTATAGTAAATAATATCTAGATGGTGTTCCTTGAACATATTTATAACTGTTTTTTTGGTAGGTATTGGTTCTTCCGTTCGTGTCGAGTTTCTTATTGCTAAGTTTAGACACTTTTTATGGTATTAACTTGGTTGAGTTTGGCCATTTTTGTAAGAAAGAAGAAAAGGTACAGTCATCCCCTAAATTTTTTAAAGAACAAATATTTCAAACTCTAGTAAGATGGTGTAAATCAGGAGTAGTTTGCAGCCAATCTAACTTGAAACTCACCTTCTGTTAGTATCAGCAATTCTTATTTGAGCTCCATAAGGAAATATTTTCTTCACGGTCCCTTCTAGAAGCGTTCCCTCACGTAGGTATGACGTTTCCTGAGATAAATTACACAATCGGTTATTTATGGTGTACTCATGCAGTGCCTTGAGGAAAAAAAAATTGAAAAGTAATAGTGAAACTGACCCAAGCTTGTCTCTCACTTAGTATCAAATCATTTTTAGCTTCATCTATTCGCGTGATCAGCACAAAGATCCGACGCCCCACCTGCACGATAGGAGACCAATACAGTGAGCTAAGTTCAGCCATACCTTCTTTTTGTCCAATTATGTCAAGCAAATGTTGCAGCAAAGCAAAAAGTGTTCGGTGAGATAGACATTGCAAAGAGTGCAGTTCAAGGCACAGAGGTCAGTGATGCAGAAGGCACCAATTTGAAGGGATTTGAGCAATCGTGAATAAGAACAGGATGCATATATGAACTAAACAAGGCACATGCCACAATGTCGAAAGTCACAGTAAAAGGTGAGCCAAATTCTTGGTTTTACATGCATATTACCAAATCATAAGTTTCAAGAGCCCGCTAAAATAATATCATGACAAGGATGGCCATATCATTTACAATAAGGGTGTGACGTTGCTTATTATGTCGGAAGAGTGAAAAAGATGAAGAGAGGGAAATCGCAAGGCAATTATTTACAGGCATGTTTTTTTTCACCTAATCAGCATCCCAATTTTCCTCCTCTCATGCTTTTGCAACCTTTTATAATAAAAGCTTGCAAAAGGCTACAAAGTTCAAAGTAAAATTAACAATTACAGACTTCCATGATATGGTTTAAAAGAAACAAAATGCACTACAAACTCAAGAATATAGAATCTTATGATCTAAAGCGAGTCCAGCGTTCTATCCAATTAAAAACAACATATAAAAAACACGAGGTTAGAATGGTATCGAGCGGTTTCGGGTCTTCTGCAAAATTTCAGTGTAACAAATGAAAAGCATAGTGCAGGGATTCCATCAAATATTGTAGACACTGGAAGGAAAAAGTGAAGTCTAAAAGGAGAAAAAATTAAACATATCGAACAAGTACAGCAACATTTTCATGAAAGAAAGAAACACGTCAATGTTTATCGACATAGTAAATTCATGGTCTCGTGGCAACGATTATTTCAATGGAACATGGAGATGCCATTTAAATGATGGGTGAACCATAAAGACTTTGGTTCACTCTGGTGAGAGAACGCAAATAGCAGCTCAAAAATAGAAGAAACCGAAACCTACTCACATTTTCTTTCAACTCTGTGAAGTTATTTACTCTATTCAATAACTCAGTCTTTGGAAGAAATGCCCTCAAACCCTGCCATAACAAAAGTTCAAAACCAAAATGAAACACTAGCCATCCAAACAAATGTACAAACTAAAAACCAAATGAATTACTATTGCATAAACAACCTCAATTCTTGTGAGAAGGCCTCCAGTATTCCACTCTGATATTTTAACTTCAATTGGCTCATCGAGTTGTTTTATCTGTCGAACAAGGGAACCACAACAAATATATATATTTCTACTTTGTGCCCCCTAAGACAGAAACTTCAATAAACAGAGAAGCTAATCAAGGAAAGAACCTGCCTCACTCGATGCCAAGCTAACCGCCGAAACAACCTTCTAGTCGAGAGCAATGGCCGACCACTGAGTGTCCTTCCCAGAACCTCAGCGAATAAAATTGTGCCATTCTCCACAACAAGGCGCCCTGGCCCCGGTCCATGGCTAAAAGCATCGTCGTATTTCACCAACCCCATCTTCCCATTCGCCATAAACGACTCGGCATCCTTGTCAAGATCACACATCAAGAACTCCATCTCTTTGTCATACAAAGGAAGCACCTCTTTTGTCAACATTGTTCCTAATAAATCCGCCCCAACGTTGATATCGAGCTTGTTTTCGTTCCCTGAGACGACCACGCCAACCACAACATCTCCAGGTTTGGGCTCATAGTACTCAACATTTAACTTATTGGCTTTCTCAGTCTCATCATCTCCATCAATTTTCTCTTCAAAAGCTTGTACCGCTTTTTCCTCTTCTTTCTCTTCTTCTACAGAATCTTTAGTCTTAAAGAACTTCATAAATGGCGCCAAGGCCTCATTCTCGTCGGGATTTTCAACCTCTTTATCAATTTCTGACGAAACCCCATTGTTTATAGGAGCAGGAGAAGGCTTATTTAACAAACCAAGTTCATCAATCTCTTGAACTTCATCCTCTCGAGGCTTATCCGGCAACTGAGTGCTCGAGAAATTATCAAAAACATCATTCCTAGAGCAAAACACTAGGCAATTTCTTCCCCGAAATGGGAACTTCTTAGATTTATTACAGTTATTGGACCAATTAGAAGTAGAACACAAATTGGAATTTGAGATTCGTGGAGTTAGAAATCTAGGAACGGTGAGAAATGTCCTAACGGAATTGGATGAAACTAAGAAATCTTGAAGGTCGAACGACGAATTGGAAACGCAAATATACTTACAGGGTTGAATTCCCGCAAGGAGTAGCATCTTTTTTTGCTGCCCACCTCATGAGCTGAGCTCGGCTTTGTCGCAGTGAACTGGAAATGAACTGAAAGAGTGAATTTGCAATTGCAATGGCATTATCCATTCTGTTCAGTGTTCATATTCTTCAGCGCGCACTGTTTTCTGGGCCTGAGGAGATGGGCCGTGGGCTTGGGCTCGTAATTGGGCTTGTGTTGCTTCGAGTTCATATGGCCTGGTTTGTTGGGAATTGGGATCCAGAAACATTATAGTTTTTTTTTTTTTTTTTTTTTTTGAGAAACAGAAACAACATAGGTTAAAAAAAAAATTAGGAGAAATTTAAAAAATAGATCGAAATAAAAAATTGAATTGAAAAATAGCTAACAAACTTTCATAATTTCATCCAATGACTACCACAATGGCAGTGAATGGAGTTAACAATTTTTATTTTGATTATACCCTCATATATATATATATATGCTTAATTTTTTTACTTTTTTTTTTTTTTTTTTGTAGTTTCTAACCACCAGGTTTATGGATTTTGAGGGAAAAAAAAATCTCAAAAATTTAGATTTTTAACTTAAAAAAGAAAAAAAATAAATAAATTCATTTCCTTAACAATCCAGAACCCTAGATTCATGCATTTTGAAAAAAAAGTTTTTATTTTTTTTTTCAAAGTTGAAACGAGGACAATGTACATAGACGACGAAAGTGGGGGAGACGAAAATCCTTACCCACTCCGAAAGGAGTCGAAATTTTCAACTCAATTCAAGCGTTCAATGATGTAGAAGATTGAGGTAGATAGTTTTTTTTACGGTAGACGGGTTTCAAAGTTGAGAATTGATGACTATTTCAAATTGATTTGGAAGATGAAAGATTTGCAAAACTCAGAGCTTCAATTTGATATCTAGTTTCAATATTTTTGGTGTTGTGTATCAAAAAATAAAAATCATCGAAGTTGAATTATAGTTCTGCAAATTTCAAAACTGAAGATTCTTTTTAGCAGTGTGCATTAAAATTTTTATATTTTTTTATCCAGATATTCAAAAAAAATAAAAGAAAAGCTTCAATTTGATACATAGTTTCACTATTTTTGGAGTTATGTATCAAAAATAAAAATCGTCGAAATCGAACTACATTCTTGAAATTTATAGTCATATCTTCAGTTTTGGGTTTAGTGAAGTTTTCAGTAGCTCTCCAATCATACATTTTTCGAAATTTTTGAATATTTCGATTAAAAAAATATCCAAATGAATTTTTTCATAGCTGGATTGCCTTTTCAAATGACGACTTTTGCTGGTCTTTGAAAAGTCTACCTCACTTTAAAACATTATTATTTTTAAAAATACTTTCGAAACTATAATATTTTTATAAAAAAATTTAAAAATTAGAGTATTAAAAAAAAAAAAAAAAACCTGTTTTTTAACCTATTAAAAGAAATAAATGAAAAAAAAAGAATATATATATATATATATATATATTCTTATCTCATCCCATCTAATCTCAATTACCAGGTGTCAACAAGAACAAGATTAAAAGTAAATAAATAAAATCAATGGCTGAGGAAGCTTGGTGACTTAAACAACACCGAAGTTTATGATATGAAAATCAGAGTCGTTGACTTTAATCACATGGAAATGCAGACAAGGACGATGGTTGTCCCCTGTGTTTACCACGTGTCAATCGCACAATGCCTATCCATATGACGTACATCGTAATCCACGCTATGTCAAACGCAGCAGATTTCACTCGTTTCAATTTAATTAATAATTACGATTAATAAGGTTGGTAGGAGAGAAAAAAAGAATAACAAATAATAAAAAGACATTGGATGAATACCAGGAACTTAATTATGTTATTTTTTTCTTGGCAAATAATTTATAGAATATTCGTTATTTAATCATGAAAATGTGACATTGGCATTATCTCATTAATTAGGAAATTATTAAATTAAAACTTTGTTTCTTCTCTTTTCGATTTGAAGACACGTAGCTTATTACAATTTTAATATCTTTTTTTCTATTTTTAAATGATGGAATTGATATTTGTCGTAATTTGATTGAATTATTATTAAATTATCTTATTTTACTATAGAAAAGATGTCACAGGTATTTAATGTCACGTCACATATTTTTCTCACATATTTTTCTAATAGAAAGTGTTCATTAATTTATCAAAAATAAAACAAGTGTCCATTAAGAGTATATATCCTATCTACCATATTAAATTTTAGAGTAATCTCAACTCATAAATAGTAAATTAAGTGGTGGTTTTTTTAAACGTAAATTAAGTAGCGATGTAACCAAATCTAAATATAAAAAAATGGTATTAAAAAAAATCTTAATCTCTTTAGATCTAAGGGAAAAATTGTAATTATTTAATGTTAGATCTTTTAACAATTTAATATATTGTCATTATTTTTGGTGTGTTATTAAGGATGATTCATGATTGGATTACACAATCTGACCCTTGATTTTTTCTGATTGGAAGTGTTGATTGGACAACTGAAGCCTGATTTACAACATAAAGTGTTGTTTGATGTCATTGTTACAATTGTCTATTTCATTTGGTGCAACCGAAACTTGTGTATTTTTTTTTAGCAAATATTCTATATTTTAAATTCGTTAATATTTTGATTAAGCAGAACATTAAAGATAGATAAATTTCTTGTTAATGTTGTAACCAATTGGTAAGTTTATGTTTTGATTTATGAGTTTTTGTTAAACTTTGATTAAAATAAATAATTAAATTTAACAGAATATAGATTAGGCGGAAAGGTGGTGACAAAGATGATTATAACTTCTGCTTAAAATTGTGAAGTAGCTATCATATAGCAGATTAATGTTGGATAAATGTTACTTTTAAACATAAAAAAAAAAAAAAAAAAAAAAAAAAAAGTGAAAACATTTAGTAATTTCAAACTAAATTATTATTGTAATTTAGCTATAATTATTTTAACCATTTATATGTCGATAGTTAGTATATAAATTATTATAATTTAGTTTTTTTATAATTTGTATAGATTAAATTATAAATTATATTATTTTGTGGTTACTTTAAATTATACTATAACGAAAAATGTATCGCCTAGTGAATATGAGGTCCTAGGTTCAATCCTCCATCCCAACATGTTGTCAAAAAAAAAAAAATACTATAACGAAAAATAATTGTTATATAAAATTGTGATAAATATTTCTTTTGTGATTTCGATTTAAAATTCAATATCTGGTAGTACTATCCCTCCCCTCATTTCAAAACTCATAACCTCTCAATTTCAAAATTTAATATCGAGCTAAATTAAAGAATATAATACAACTATAATTTAAAATCAAACAAAACAATCAAGAAAAAAAATAAAAAATTAGATAAGAAAAAAATACCAGACGATAACATTCAACACCTGTAAATTTAAAAAAAAATTGACTAAATTTTTTTTTTATATTTGTGAGAATGTGTTAAATAATTACTATACCTTTTACTATATCAAACGCTATTAATTACTATATCATATATAAAAGAAATTAAAAATAAAATATACAAAAAGGTATAGTAATTATTTTGAAAAATCATTAAAAATAGCGTTTGATTATTCAAAATTCTAAAAATGAAAAAAATGAAAAAAGTAAGTTTATATAAATTTTAGAAACATGAGTAATTAACCCTCATAAAAAACTATTTTTTAAAATTACTTGGTTTGTCGAACCCAATCATAAATTCACTGTCAACAAGAATATAGACATGGTGTATAATTAGTGACCAAAAAATGTTAGATTTCATTTTTTACCGAAATATTGTAAATATATATATATATCAAACCCACCCCTCTCTTTTTGCTATTTTTCTTGTTTATGGATTAATAGTTCGAATAATTACACTGACCACTTGCATAATAATGATCAATAAAGAATTGCAAAGACAAATTAAAAGAACAAAAAATGTTTGAGAACATTAAGAAAGAGTTTTGAATTATTACTTCAATTATATGTATAATAATTTGTGGATTAGTATGGTGTTGGATAAAAACAATTATTGAAGGTGGTATTTAGCTACAATAATGAATAAAATAAAGTATATATTTATTTGCTCGTCGGGCATATTTTTATACAAGCGATTCATAATAGGTTTAGATCTAGTACTAAAATGTAAAGTAAAAACGCAAGTTTAATAAGTAAATATTTGAAACACCCAAAAGCATAGTTCAATTGGTATATGATTGTATGAACTAGTGACTATGAGGTCTTAGGTTCAATTTATCACTCCGACATGTTGCCAAACAAAATATATATATATATATATATATATTTCAAACGGGAGATATTTTACAAATTCGTCAACAAGAAAAAGCATAAAATGTAGATTATATATTACGGATAAAATTTAAAATTAACTATGATGATTTAAAGGCTCAAATGGGTTAGAGTCTACGGTCCAAAGGAAGATGAAAGGTACGGAAGAGTCGGTCGACCAACTAAGCCGACCAAAAGAGAGTGACCGACACTCGAACGTGTCAACTCGAAAAGAAGAGTTGTCTAGTGCAAGGGATCGGCCGAACCCGAAGAGCTTGACCAATAGAAGGGTCGGGGCCGAGACACAAAGTGTCGACCCCTTCCCGAGCGTAACCCTCGACATCCTTCAAGCGGTTTTGTGTCATTAATCGTCCGGACGGTACAGATGTTCATTAATAGACTAATTATGAGCGTAAGAAGATACATGGTAAAAAATGTAACTAAGTTCCTTCCATGTGACCTACATTTTTTTTGTCAAATAAGAAGATTCCCTTCATATTTCTTAAATCACTCACATATGATCTTCGGATTTCATGTGGTTAGCACCACATGCGTGCAAGACATCATCTATCTTCTTTCTTTCAGATTTATACTCGTTGTTCCCTCCAGAAATACTAATTCACCGTTGACCAAATTCATATATCAACAACATTTATATTTAGTCAATATCATAAAACATCACATCATTAACTTAATACAATCACATTGTGGCAACTCAACCCTAAAATTATTTAATTTTCATATCACACAAGTATTCAACTAATAATATTAATAACATCAACCATATAAAAACGTAATTAACAACTTGAATGGATCAAGATCAAATATCCTTTTTCACATTGTACAACATGTTGAAAAAAAAAAAAAACCCTTCTCACAATACATATATGGATTCTAACCCAATATAACACCCATCTTATCAAGTATTTTAATAAGAAACGTTACAAATTTCGCAACAAATAATTAAATAGTTGTCAACAAAAACCGTTCAAACGCATGATTTATCGACTAGTGACTAAGAAATCTTAAGTTCAATCTCTCAGCTCCACATATTATATAAAAAAATTATTTAGAAACATGACGTTCATTAATTATCGAGTCGCTTTAATTTAAAAAAGATTATAGTTGGTGTACTTAAATTATCCTTAGTATTTAAAATATGCAAAAATTATTCAAAATTTCAATTGGTAACATTTTCTACGGTTTCAATATTTTTTAAATACTAAAATATTCCTCATATGCCGAAATTGTAAAAAATAAAAAATAAAAATAAAAATAATAATAAATAAATAAATAGTTTAAAACAGTTCATATTTTAATTTTTAACCATGGTACTTCTTGCTTTTCCGGCATTTCGGAAAATTCACGTGGGACGATATCCTTTACACGTGTGAAGTTATGAAATCTTGATCAATTTAATCGAGAAATTTTTGAAAAAATCAATAGGATTGAAACATTTTATATGATTCATAATGACAATGAGAGATGATTCCGTTAGTAGAATGAATTGAATCTGGATAAATCAATTACTCGAAAAAACAAAAATCTAGATAAATCAATAGTACATCGATCAGTACCAATGAAAATTCACCACGTGGTGTGATAATTTTATGAAGCTCTTAATTATATCGTCTCCAAAAATAAATAAATATATAACTTCAAAATATTAATTGTATAGATCTGTATATATAGACTATAATATTGTGCGGGAGTAATTTAATTCAAAATTATATTTTATTAATATTAAAAGTTTAGTTCGATAACTTGTTTGAACGACGCAAGTGGTTGAGACTTCTCGATCTGAACTGGAGCAAAACGAAAATGGTGTAAGGAAAAATACAAACGAGGCACATTGGACCCGACCCCCAATAAATTGTCTTAAGCTTAATTGTGATGCCTCTTGGAGCTAAGAAGCATAACAAAGGAGTCATTGTCTGGGTCATTTGCGATTCAAACGATCTCTTCATCTCAGTCGGCTGTCGATCTCCAAGAGAAGAATGGTCGATTGGAATTTTGGAAGCACAAGCAATCTGTGTGAGGTTACAATCCATTCCCATCACCTGCAATAACAACATTTACATCGAACAACATACAAGTCATAAAACTCATAAATGGAGAAAAAACAGACCTCTCTGAAAATCAATTTGTTTACCAATGAGATCAATCGACTAGCTTCAAACCTTAAAGTTGGGTCGTTCACCCATATTAAGCGAAGTGTCAACGGAGTTGCCAATGCTTTGGCTAATCGTTTTTGTAGGATGAGTTTCTAGGGAGATTGGAGAGAGAGCCCACCCAAATGGCTCTCCCATTATCTCTCGTCACTTCTACTTCTTAAATTAAATCTATTTTGTGGCTGTAAATATATATATATATATATTTTTTTTTTCATAACCATTTTTTTTTTTACTGTTCTATAATGTTTTTCAACTTTTTCAATTTTTTTTTTAAATAAATATTTGAATTCTTTATCCAATTTAAAAAAATAAAAACTAATTTTAACTTGAGTAATATTTAAGCAATTAATTTTCGAAGCAAGGATTGAACCCATGATCTTTTAGTCATAAACACAACCTTATGTCAATTGAGTTATGCTCGATTTGACAATGTCTTAATTAATTGAATTGTACTCTAACTCTACTACAACTAAATTTGATATTTATTTGCTAGCTTTTTTGTTTTTAAAAATAAAATTATTCAATATTCATTTTTTTATATATATATAGTTTGAAAATCAATTATTCTTTGTAAAAATAAGGTAAAGTTACAAAATTGATCCTTGTAATTTAGTCAAAATTTTCACAAATGGTCTTTTACTATTACTATTTCACATTTTTTCATGCACTAACTTTTATTTGGGTAGTTGTGTTAGTTAATTGTATTAATGTTTAGAATTGAATAAAAAAATCAAACAAAAACAAGTGAATTTTTTAAATAGGTAAAATACAATTTAAGAACAATTCGTGACATATATTTAATTAAATCGTGCATTAAGACAAAATTAAAACTAAGTCCAAATCATATGGATTAAATTTAAACCTAAACTATATAAAAGTTAAATTGAAACTTTTAAAATCACATTAATCAAATTTAAACTTTACTCAAATTTTTGTTCCTAGCGTATGGGTAGAAATTTCACTTTCATCATTACTTTGCAGAATAGAAATGTAAGATAGCTTCCCTATAACTTATTACGTCTGATTTGATTTCTTTTATTTTATTTTGTTATCTTTTATTGAGTGTTTTTAAAATTTAAGTGAAAATTTTAAAATTTAAATAAAAAATAATTAAAAAGTTATTTTATTTTTAAAATTTAGATAAAAGTTCAAATATATTCTCATATTGTAAAGAAATTAAAATATATATATATATATATATATATATATATATATATATATATATTTTTAAAAAAAAAAATTAAATGATTAACCGACTTAAAATTTTGGTAGATTTTTTTTTAGTGTAAACAATAAATACAACATTTGATTGAAACATATATTTAGTAAAAAATAAATTAGATATAAGTTGCATTCGTAACTTAATCTAGTAGGCTCCCATCACAATTTGTTGACCTTTAACATTTATGGAAGACATGATTCAAACATAATTTAATTTTCATTCCGTGTTTACTTGCATGTTAAATTTGGTAAGTTTACCATAATACATTTTAATATAATAAAAAAAACGAAATCGAAAAAACACGTTGTTCATTTCCATTTTTCCCATTTTCGAATGTTGGATTGAACAAACTTTCATTTTTTTTCCTCCGATCAAGGTCCTCTCGTTTTCTCCGAACAAAAAACTGAATTGTCCACTTCGAGTTCTGTGCCCCATTCGTCTTTTAAAATCCTGGTATGTTATTAACTTGGGTGTTCATTTTTTTTTTTTTTTTTACGTTTCTTGCATATTTTTGGTCTGGCTCTTGATTCAACCTTAGACTCTTGTTCTTTATCTGACTCGTTCTTTTGCAGACTCTCATGTACGATTAAAGGCTAGTCGAGGATCTGGATTTAAGTTATTTTTGTGATATTTAATAGTCACTAATAAGCCAAAATATGATTATTCTATCATCTTTGTTTCGATTATTTACCATAAACAAATCTCAACAAACAAAAATATGTTTATGTAATATTTGAGATCCATTATGTAGATGGTACACAGATTATGATTATATTAGTAAAATTTAGGATGTCGAAGAAAGAAAAATGGTAAATAGCATAAAAGAAACAATAAAAAAATAAGGGATGGGTCCCAGGTAATGTAATGTGTAACGAGAATCAGATTGAACATTATTTTTTTTTTTTTTTTTTTTGTGTAATCAATCGGATTAGGACCTTAGGCATAGGTCCACAAATAGATTACACAAATTTTGATAAACGCATTCAACGGTAATAAAAGTGGGTCCTCCTCTAGCAAATATTACTATTGATTGATTGAGCTTGAAGAGGAGTAAACAAGATCTTAATAAAACTTTGGGTAAAAATCAATTTATGTCCCAAATTTAAAGTTTGTATAAATTAAAACCCTAAATTAACCATGGTATCAACTAAAACCTTAAATTAATTTACACCTCCCACTAGATTTTATTTAAAAAATATTAATTTAAACGCTCAAATATATAATTTCAGCAATTAAACTCCTAAACGTTTATAATTGAATATGAAAGTTAGGAGTTTAATTGATAAATTATAAATTTGTACACGTATATAAAATAATAATTTCATTTACATATAAATTTGAGAGTTTTAATTGATATAATTTTTAAAATTGAAGTCAAAACGAGCATGAATAAGCTGACATATATGTATGTGTCGATGATAAAAAAGTTTGTGGTTTCAAACCTAAAAAATAATAATAATAATAATTAAAATTGAAAGAAGCTTATCATGTTAAATTGACTATACTAGAGTGGCAAAACCCAAGTGAGATCGTTAACAAACAAAGCTTAGCAATAAATGGATGTGAATGAAGTGATGGCGGTACGACGACGTCGCATCGGACCTTATCTTAGTGCTTATTTTATGCGGACTAGATCTTCGGTGGTTTGTTGCCTAATGCCTACTTGCATTTTTATTCCATTATTATCAACTATAATATGTTCAAATTTAAACTATATGATAAAGTATTCGACGCATTCCATCTCATTCAAACATAATAAAATAATATAATTCTTCTTTTTGTCCTTGATTAAAATGATTGTAAATTTGAACCATTACCATACTTTTGTGCTTAAATAATATTGGTTCAAATATTTTATTTTTTTGTCTAGGTATTTGCATTTTTTTTTTTTTTGTTAGTCCATATCCTTTAAAATTGAAAATTTTAAAACTATTAATATGATTAAAATTAAAGTCTAACATATTCAAAAATTTCATCCTCACCTCGCAATTGTTAAACTTAAAAAAAAAAACTAAATAATAATAATAATTTTCATGAAAAATAAGTAAATATATATATATATATATATATATATATATAAATTATAGACGAACCACTAGTAGGATTTAATTTTTTTTGTAGGAAAAAAAAACCAATTTACACCCTTTATATTTTAGAGGTTGTATCCATTAAAACCATAAACTAATGATTGTATCAATTTAAACTCTGGATTTTTAGAAAGATATCAATTTATCGTTTCTGTTAGGATTTTATTTTTAAAACGATAATTTAAACCCGTGAAGACTTTTAATTTTAGCAATTAAACCCTTAAACTTTAATAAGTGAATCAATTGTATGAAAGTTTAGGGATTTAATTGACAAATATTACAAGTTTTCACACCTGTGAAAACTAACATTTTTCTAAAGAAGGGTGTAAATTGATACACTTATGAAAGTTTAGGATTTAAATTAATACAATCATTAATTTAATGTTTTAATTGATACAATCTCTAAAGTTTAAGGTATAAATTGATTTTTGTCTATTTTTTAGAGAACAGTTTACAATAAATTAAAAGTAGAGATTAATTTTAAAATTTATTAAAAATAAAATATTAAATATTTTAAACTATATGACTAAAATATAAAAGTTTAAAGTATAAAGTTGCCAATGCCATGACATTTCAACCCAAACATTTTTTCTTTCTTTAAAAACTTGTAAGTTTGGAACTCTCCTTCAAACCTCGTGATTTAATATTAAAAAAGAAAAATTATACAATTCACGGCAGTGTTGTTACATGTTTTTTTAGACTCCATTATTGTTACATATACGTACACTCTATGGTTGCCCAATTAGATATACTTTTTTTTAGACTACATACTTAATATATTTAATTTAAATAAAAAATATCAAAAGGATTTCTGAACTTTTAATTTTGTGATTGATAACCATGTTCTCTAACATTCTTAGCATTTGTTAAAATTAACAAATTTATTAGAGATGAAATTAAATGTCCTATCTACATTCAACTTTCAATTTTCTCTTTGTTAAGTTTATGAATTTAAGCCAAATCGAGCATAGTTCAATTGGCATAAGGTTGTACCCGTGACTATGAGGTTATGAGTTCAATCCTCGCATTAATTAAATACCGTTGCAAAAAAAAAGTTTATGAATTTAAAAGAAATGTGAAGATGAATGATCAATTTAAGCACAAAATTGAAGACTCATGAATATATTACCCATAAAATATATTTTTTTAAAATTTATTATAAACTTTTTAAAGTTTATGAATTTATTATATACGCCAAAATAAATAAATAAAATTATGAACTTTTAAACAATTTTTAAAGTTAAAAAACATATATTTAACACAGATGTAAAAATTCAGGACTAAAATCTTGTTTTTTTTAAGTACATTGGGAGTGGGGATTCGAACCACAAACCTCTTGGTCATGAACACATACATGTGTGCCATGCTCGCTTTGGCTGGACTAAAATCTTGTTTGATGTCTCATACCCATTTAATTTTTTAAATTAAGCTTAAAAATACTACTTCTACCTATCAATTTTATTATTTTGTTATATACTTTCTACGATTATTTTAAAAACTAAGCAGAATTTTGAAGAAAAAAAACAGTTTTTTAAAAAAAATTCATGAAAAAAAAAAAAAATATTCGATGATTTAATTTTTTAAAATAATGTCTATAATTACTACTTTCACCCATGAATATCTTTATCTATCTTTTAAAAATGTTTTTAAAATAGAAGTTAAGTTTTTTTCTTCAAAAAAAAAAAAAAAAAAAGTGTAACTTTTATATTTAAAATTTGCCTAAAAATTATAATATTTACTAGAAAAATATAAAACCTTCTCTCATAAAACAAACACAATACCTTCCTCATAAAACCCACACAATTGGTTAAAAATTAAAAATTAAATAGTTATAAAATGGGAAATTAGACGAAAAGTAAAGTGAATAACCAACAATTTTAACTTTTTTTTATTTTTTATTATTAAGTAAATCCTTAAAATGTTTCAACATAATTAACGGAATAAAATATGGGTTTAATCGTGACGTGTGACCCATCGAAATTTCAGAACCTCTCTCTTTCAGTCTCTCTCTCTCTTGAAGAGCAAAATATTATAAAACGACTAAAAAAACTCTCCAAATACATCAAATTTCCTGAAGAAAGATCGAGATTTTGAAGGTTTTTTTCTCTCAGTTACGAAAGAAATCCTGAAAGATTCTGCAGATTCATCAACTGAGCCTCTTTGTTCATAATCACACCTTCCAGGTTTTTCTTCTCTCTTAATTTTAGATCAGCTTTAATTTATTTCTGAACCTTAAAATTTTAAAAAAGAAAACACACACTTGATAATAATTAGTTCCCATTTGTCTTATTTTCAGTTTCTGTTCTTCATATTTAGTTTTATTTTCCAGATATTGTACTTACCACTACCAGATCTTTCATTTATTGCTCTAATTTGCAAGTTTTTTTTTTTTTTGTTTAGTTCAGTGAAATAATTTATTTAGTTGAATTTGTTTTCTTTGATTTGTTTTTTTTTTTTTTTTTGGTAATAAACTTTAATTGTTCGTTAAATATGTTCTTGACCATGAGGTCTGAAATAGAATCTCCACTTAAGTTGATAGAAATAAATAAAAATTATGTCGTTTTTAGCCTGTCTGAAATGTTTTTTTTTAAAAAAAAAATAAATAAGTAATAGAAGAATGAGTGAATTTGTAGTGGTTGTATGATGATTTTAGTATTTTGAAACTATGGTGGTTAGTGGTTCAAATCAAAATTTGGCTTAGAGATTAAATTTTGCCCAAAGGAGAGTAAAAAGTAAAAGGAAAAATAAATAAAGTCCCACTAGTTAAAGTTTCCATTATTCATTTTTACAATCTTTTGTAAACGTAACCAATGGATCTACCAGTGGAAAAATAAATGTATACATAGCCCCCACAAAAAGGCTTAGTTAAAAAATAAATAATTCTATTTTACAATTTTGATAAATAAATGCATTTGATAATACTTTATATTTCTTATTTCTTATATATATTGGTACTGATGCCTAAATTTTTCCCAAAAATTTTAAACACCAAATAACAAAAAGACAACCATTTATTCGAAAGATTAAAATTCACTTTACAAAGATTAAAATTTAGTTACATGATAGGCTACATTACGTGACAGAATTTAATTGACAAGTTTTATGTTATTTTTTTTAATTAAAAAATCATACTTAATGTCTCACGCTAGTTCGACATTTTTTTTTTTTTTTTTGCCTTTCCACCTTCAATCCTCTCTAATATCTTTGTTTTATTCCTGATTTGTAATCTCTGTTTTATTGATGATTTGTAAATGTTTACTAAGATTTGACAATAGCAAATTACGGATAAAAAAGATATCGTATGACAATTTTTAATAATAATAATAATAATATTTAAAACCTCACACGTCCCATTGTTTAACATCCTATGACAATTTTTAATAAAATTCATTTTTTCTTTTCACTTCATTTATCATAAATAAATAATTAACTATTACCTTTATAAAATTCTTCAACCTTTATCATAAATAAATAATTAACTATTACCTTTATAAAATTCTTCCAATTTTTGGTATGATATTAGACATATGAATTTAAATCAATTAAACAATAAAGAATTTGTTGCGCATTTTGATTTTCAAAATTTAGTTTCGATAAAAAAACTTTTTATACAATAAAAATATTTTGAAATACAAAATGAAAATTGTATATAAAGATATTGAAGAGGATTGAAGACAAAGGGCAAAATCGAAAATTGAAAGTCATGAAAAAGAGAAAAAAAAAAACCGAAAGAAAAAAAAAATTGAACTAGGATATTAAATATAATTTTTGAATTAAAAAAAATAACATAAAATTTGACAAATCAGATTCTGTCATGGACTACAAAAGATGGTTGTAACCCGTGCAAGTAAGTTTTACTCTTCATTAGAATCAATACTAAAAATTAAATAATATTATTTTTCCATTTTATAAAATTTAAGAATGGTTTTAAATAGTTTTGAATTTCTAAGATATAATGTATAAAAATGTTGGATTCTTTTTTTCTTAATAAATAAAAAAAAACAAAAAACAAAAAGCAAAAAACCCTCTTCATCACATGCAAACATCTTAGTCGGCTATTTGCTGAAATGTGACGTCTCATGCTTGGATATTAAATGAAATAAGAGAACGAGGAATAAAAAATAAAACAAGTAAATAAATAAATAAGAGACAACAAAAAAATTGTTTAAATAATAATAATAATAATAATAATAAATAAGAGACAACAAAATGGTGCATTTTTCTAACACGAGGGCCACCCTTATAGTTATAGCAATAGCTTGCCGCCCCTTTTTCTGGCAACACAATCCCAACAGTAAATTGCCCGATCCCTCTACCCTCTTTTAATTTTTTCGGGAGGGAAAAACATAACTCGATTGACATAAAATTATACTTTCGATCATGAAATTTGAGCTTCAAATTTCTCACTTTCAATTAAACTAAAAAAAAATAATATAATTTAGGTCCGTTGTTATAGCATAAATTTAATATATATTTTAAAAAATATCATTTTTACCATGAACATAGTTCAACTGACATGTATGAACTAGTGACTAATACGTCAGAAGTTCGAATTCTCCACTCCATCGTGTAAAAAAAATAAAAAAAAATGGTATTTGAAGCACCAATTTAAAGTTGAATAGACTGAGTTATTATAACTCAGTCGACGTTTGACTCACCAACTATTATAATTCATCGTCAATAAAATAACTGACTTCAATAGTATTAATTATTCATAGACTATTATAATCCACAAACTATTATACGATTGATTGTTTTAATTGAAGATTTTTTTTTTTTTACAAACATAATATAGATTTGGCTTTAGGTTTTTATTATGCTATTTATTTTATTTTATTTTTAAAACAAAAAGTTTAAACTTTTTGTTACTAATTGAAAAAAAAAAACATATTTATGTCACGTCATTTATGTAGGTTCTTCTATAGTTTAATTGAATTATTATTTTGATTATTTATTAATCAACTCGATTTAAATTTAATAAATAAATTTGAGGTTGTTTAAGTAGTTAAACATTTGTACATCAATTTATAGCTTATCTAGGTTTGAATTTGCGAATTAAAGCCTACAATGTAAAAAGAGAGACTAATACCTTACCATTTAAATTAATTTAATCAGACTTTCATCTATAGACTATATATATAAAAAAATTCTATTCTATTTATTCGGAAAAAAAGTGTTTTTTTTAAAAAAAAAAAAAAAAAAAAAAAGTGGTGACATATGGGCCATTGTAAATAGAGGAATTAAAACATTATAGAATCGATAGTCAAGAATCTAATGAATTTGATGGAACAATATGAGATTAAGCATGTCATGTGCCTGCCTTTGTTTTTGCTTTTACAAGTGGAAGACTGGAAGAAAATGCCTGGGCCAAAATCTAAACTTTAGTATTTATTCTTATAAAATCAAATGTAATTATTGTGGTTGAAACTTTGTATTATTGAAAAGGGAGCCTGTTTTGTTAATTAAAAAAAAACCCGAGTAATTATGACGTCATGATATTCTCTGATTTCTTAACTTCGAAGTAAATGTCATTTCCACTGGAAAAATATTTTTTCAAGTCAATAGCACTCTCTTATTTAATATAATATATAGTCTTTAAATATAACTCTGAAAGAAAATTTCGTTCAGTCAAAATAATAATAATAATAAAATAACACAATTTTAAAGATGTCTGACTCATTTAAAATTGTATAAAAACAGCACATTCTAATTTTTAAAATATGTGAGATGTTGTGGTTTTTTTTTTTTGTGGGTGTAAAATCTACAACCAACTAAAATAAAATAAAAGAAAAAAACTTAACCTCACCTTTTTTATTTTATTTATTTAAAAAATTACAGTCTACAAATTTTGTATTTTTATTTTCTAAACTGATTTTCATTGTTTTAGTAAGAAATTTATTGAGTTTAAAACTTGAAATTATTTCAAATATAAAGTTTAGACCAAACATGACTATAAAGTTAATAGTGGCCGATCCTTATCGAAGGATGATTTACATATTTAGGCTTTTAACGGTAAAAACTATAATTTTAAAGTCAACTTAATAAATAATGACAGTTGGAGATGTTGAAATATAAATAATCCAACAATTTTCTCCGGGCGTGAATTAAATGTGCATTTACATCAAACAGTGCCATCACAACTAACTAATTTCACTCTCAAAATTGACTAAACATCAATAAAATTAATATTTAAAAAATAAATAAAATTGGTGTGATACCCAGATTAAACTCAAAATAATGACAAATATTATCAAATTTAAAATATTTTGTAAATATGTAAAAAAAAAACCAGCGACAATTGATATCGCTGATATATGACTATTACTGATAGACTTTTATAAAAAAACTGAGTGGATGAATAATAGAAATTGCTATATTTACAATTTTTTTAAAAAAATATTATATTTTTAATTATTTTATTATAAATTGACATTTGTTACCATTTTTAAAATACGGTTTAAAATGTTTCTCTATTGACTAAAAAAAAAAGTCAAAAGTTCACCATCTCTAAACAATTTGGAGTCGGAATTGTAACTTTTTCTGTTCCTAATTTATCTCTTCATTTTTGTTATCTCACTCATTTTAAAATTAAAAGATTGAAAAAGTATAATTGAAAATTTTGAAAACATAAAAGATTAAATTAAAAAAGTTAGGTACACCAAAATAAAACACAACACACATTTAGTAGGTCTAAAGGAACATATATTTAATCTCTATGGTTAAAAATGAAAAATTGGTGGGAACAACATGACTAGAACTAAACTAAAGACATGTTTGTGAGAGATTTTAAAATTGTTTAAATCGCTTAATTATATTTAAAACATACATTTAATCATTTAAAATCAATTTGAATGATACGTGAAAAATAATTTTAATTTTAAATTTTAAAATAAATTTAAATATGATAAAAATATTTTTAATAATTTTAAAATACACTAAAGATTTAAATAATCGTCACATCAGTATAGTTCAATGAACTTAAAAAAAAAATATATATTTTTCGACTAAAAAATTAGAGTTTTAAATGTCCCACTTACTATTTAGTGTAAAAAAAAAAACTACACAATATATTCATATTTATTTTAGTCGAAAAAAAAGATGTGGATGAAGACTAGCGAGGGCCCACCCAAGGGTGGAGCAGTGGCGGGCAAGAAATAAGCCACGTAGGCATGAACCACGTGATATTCGAGTGGGGTTGTTCTACCATTTTCTACATCTCCCGCGTGTAAAAGTGGATCACCCGCCAAACCAAAATTAGAAAGACCACAAACCTTTTTTCACCCGTGGGCCCCACCATTAAGAAGCTCAGCCGACCTCAATAATTTTTATTTCCTTTAATTCATTAATTATTTTGTTTTATTCGATCCCGGCAGATTTTTTATTTTTAGTTGGTTGTAGATTTTAGTACAAGGAATTTAATATATTAATTTTGTAATATTCTTCTCTATTTTTAAACATTATAATTTCGATATATATATATATATATATTACTTATTGGTGTTCGAGTGTTGTTTTTTTTAGCACGTATGTTAAAGAATGATGGATTCAAATTTATGATATAAGGGTTGAAGATACCTCAATTTTTTTAAATAATCGTGGACCATAGTTTAATGACATAATGTATCTAGTGACTATGAGGTCTTAGATTCAAATAGTATTATTTTTTTTTTCATTTCTCCAATACTAATTGTCTTAATTTCTTCACTTAATTAACATTTTTTTTACAGCATGTTGAAGTGGAGGATTGAGTTTAGGACCTCGTAGTCACTAGACTATACATCATGTCGTTGAGCTATGCTCTTGTTAATACTTAATTAACATTTAAAATCTATGAATAGAAGCGATACATTTAAAAATGTAAAAAAAAAAAAAAATATTAAATCAATTTGTTTTTTAATATGAGTGTAGCCTTAAGTGAAGACATATGTTGTTAAATGATGTATTTTTTTTCATAATGGATCAATATATATACAACTCTTGTCAAACCGAGTCTAGCTCAATTGACATGCTCAATTGATATGAAATTGTGCCTTTGACTAAAAGGTTATGAGATTGTTCCTTTGACTAAAAGGTCATGAGTTAAATTCCTACATTAATTAAAAAAAAATATATATTGTTTTATTCTTTTTGTTTTAAGTAGTAATTGAATTAGAATAATACTCTTAATATTGAGGACTAAAATACGAGGGTTTTAAATTTCAATATAATGTTGAAATTTGAAAATAATTATGGATTATTTGATTAATTATTAGTAATTACAGTTGTTGCACAAAGTTCTTGTATAATTAATAAAAGCATCTGAAAACAAGAAAGTCATACATACCTCTACTTCCCCAACGCATAACTGCCGAATTACCACTGGCTGCTCGTAGACTTCTTCTTCTTCTTCTTCTTCTTCTTCGTCAACTACTCAAGCTCCTGCTTCGTTATTCTTCCTCTTTTTCTCTCTCTATTTCTTCTGTTCTTAGTTTCATAGCTAGATTATCAGATGAGGCACAATTCCTCCAAGCATCAACCTCAGGTACTTCACTCTCTCCCTTTCTTCTCTCTATTTTCTCTGCGTTTGTTTGATTTTTGTTGTTAATTTCGAAAAAGTTGAGCAAATTTGCAGAAATCATGGGCTGAAATCTGTTGTTTCGGTTGCTCCTGCCTACAGCTTTTCTGGCCGAGAATAGTCTTGCGGAAATGGCTCAATATCAGCGCTAAAGAGTCGGATTACAGTGCCGATACCGAAGACGACGAGGATGTCAATTCGTCCGATTCCGAGACTGAAGGTGACGCTTAATCCTTGAAATTGATCGAAACATTTTTAAAGTTCTAGGATAAATCTTCATGAGTTTAATTCAATACAATGAGCTATTTTAAGAATGCTTCGTGTTCTGATTTGAATATTTGGTTAATTTTAGCAGAATGTCGTTCTAGGGGAAGAGAATCGCGCTTTAAGGTAGACAACAGAGACGAACCACTGGTTGATGTTAATGGTAAATTTTGAAACACATTGGTTTCCCCCTTACATTTCTCTTTACTAATTACAATTAATGTACTTGAAGAACGTGCCAAGAGATTGATATTTGACGAATCTGATAGGAGTATGTGCTTTAATCTACTTGAGGTGTTTGAGAATAGAAATGCACAAAGAAAATTTAATGTAATGTACTCTCTCTATCTGCATCTGGAGAAATGGTTTAAATTTGACATTTCTCCAAATTTATGAAACTAAGTTTATCTCGTGCTAGAGCGGGTGTGAGTAGGCAATTTCTATAGGACCTGACTATTTTGAACTTCTTTAGCTTCTAGGTAGAGAAACTAAGTTTTTACTTCATTTTATTGACTCATCATTAAATTGCTTGAAACTTTAGATGTGCTGCCGAGGTTGAGAAGAAGAAATTCAGAAACATTTAGGACGCAATATATAAACACGAAAGAACTCAGGTATGATCGACCGATTGAAAATTATAGGAATTTGGAAATATCTGATTAGTATTTCTTTCTTTTGAGTTGAGCTATCTGCTTTATCTTGTGTCAGAATATGTGTTGGGACTTGGAATGCTGGAGGAAAACTACCTCCTGAAGATCTAGATATTGATGGCTGGATAGATACCAGTGAGCCAGCTGATATCTATGTCCTTGGGTGAGTATTTTTTTTTAATAATTGAATTTTTGACTTCCAAATCCAGACCATATGATGCTATCCTGAATTATATTTATTGCACCAATTGAGTAATATATATATAGATTGATTTAATTAGTCATGGTACATTTTGTTCATTTATTTATTTTATAATGTTTTTCTCATCTTTTCTTCTTCATAGTTAGTTTTGCTTTGTCTTTGCAGTCTCCAGGAGATTGTACCATTGAATGCTGGAAATATATTTGGTGCTGAAGATAATCGCCCAGTTGCAAGGTGGGAAGATATTATCCGCGAAACATTGAATAGGATTAGACCTGCCACAACCAAGATTAAATGCTTTAGTGATCCACCATCTCCATCAAAGTTTAAGCCATCTGACGACATCCCAGAATTAGAGGAGGAGATTCTGCAGGAAAGTGATAGTGACGTTGGTGAGGAAGTGCATCCATGTGATGAAGAATTCTATGGCAAGGAAAATGGTGATGGACTAGTAGCTGATACAAATCTAGGCTTGAAGTTACCAGTTTTAGAACTTTCTGCAAATACCAAATCAAGGATACTTGTAGAACAGGATTTCGTGAGGCAATATTCTTCTCCAAAGAAATTTGATCGGTTAAATTGCTTACGAACTGAAGACAGCACAGAGAATGATGAGACTGCCTTGCAACAGAACAGAAGATTAACTAAAATGCTTAGTGGTTCAGAAAGGATTGGTTTGTGTTGGCCTGAGCCTCCACTACATTTACTACCCCATTCTTTTTTAGAGAGACCCAACTCATTTAAATCAATAAAGTCATTTAAAACAACCAAGTCCTTTGGTACATATAATTCTTTCAAGTCAACCATGAATGAATTGCCATCAAGTGTCGCTTTGCTTGGACAAATTGATCTCGAGTCTCTCCTAACACGAAAGAGAAGATCGTCATATGTTAGAATAGTAAGTAAACAAATGGTTGGTATTTTCCTCACAGTATGGGTTCGTAGGAGTTTGCGAAGGCACATTCAGAATGTAAATGTATCTACTGTTGGTGTTGGTGTAATGGGCTACATCGGCAACAAGGTTCATTCCCTTTTTGTTAATCTATGGATCCTGTTGTACTTAGCTTGTTATGCAATCTTGTGAGTTATCTCCATACTTCATGTTGTTTTGGCTTTCTACTAGAGTTTTATGCAATGCAATATTATATAGTAAGGTTGAAGGGAAGTTAGTGCTGCCTGCCATTGGCCAATACCTTTAGTTTGTAGGTTCAATACTAGATCCTCGTGTTGCATCTTTCATTACCAAATCATCCTTGCGAGAAAGCCAAAACCTACTCATAACTGCATCATCGAATGTTATGTGTTAACTTACAATTTTTTTTTAAAATTAGTTTTTTTATTTGTTTTCCCAATAATTTATTTATTTATTGTATTTTATTACTGGTGTGTCAAATGATGAATGCTGAACATCCATGCAAATAACTGAAGGACCGAGTTTCTATTTTTTGTTTGGAATTTTTTAATTTATATGAACCACAACACTATCTATGGGTTTTGACTCTCCAATGTTATCAATTGTTGGTACCTTGAAATACCCTGGTATTTAAGAGCAGAGATGGTTGAAAAAACATAGTCGAAGGACTAATATTTGTTAGTGTTAATTTCTTCAATGAAAAAGATATTTTAAATGGTTAGATAGTTTGAATTTTCTTATGATTGCCATGGCTTGTTTCTTATTACATTAAGCCAAAAAAATTTCAGGTCTAACCATCTTTGCTGCTCATAATGCGTTATGAATTTATAGTTTTACTTCTAGTTATCTCTTTATAATTTATCAAAGCATCTACTTCTCTTCAGGGATCCATATCTGTCAGCATGTCCATATATCAGACCCTATTTTGCTTTATATGCACTCACCTAACTTCAGGTGAAAAGGATGGAGATGAACTTAAAAGAAATGCTGACGTGAACGAAATACATCGAAGAACTCAATTCCATCCACTTAATGGTATTGGATTTCCTAAAATTATCCACGACCACGAGTGAGTATACACAAGATGCCTCTCAATATCTTGATATCTCTCTCAAATTGGGTTTTTCTTAGCTTCTTCTTCTATCCTGAACCTTAACTATCCATATTCTTTGTAAGCATGACATCGCCATTGAAGTATTATTTTCCTGCTTTAATATCCTGCACGTGAACTATCCAGATTCCGTGTAAGCATGACATGGCCATTGATGTATGATTTTCCTGCTTTTAAGTTTGACAAATTTTCAGATAAAGGATTGTATAGGGTTCATGCTTCTAATTATCTGGCTCATACTCTTAAGGTCTTAAGCACATTTTAAGGGTTTCGTGGGGAAGGGATTTGAATTTACACCAGTCAAGCTACGGTTAGGGGGCCCACACAATTTTTTTTTATCCGCCCTACGCAGTTGATTTTTTTTTGTTATTTTTTTGCTCTCCTGGCATTTATTTGAAATAGAGCCTCATCCTTCCTATTTGTGTAATACTGATAATGCTTTAGGTGATGAAATAAAAATCTCAATTTCTATTTAACTCAAAATCGTTATAGCATTACTTTCAGGAACTACAAATTGTATCCAACTTTTTGACAGTTCATTCTCTTTTATTTGCAGGCGGATAATCTGGTTGGGTGATTTAAATTACCGCATCAACTTGTCTTATGAGAAGACAAGAGAGCTTATCTCGAGAAAAGAGTGGTCTAAATTGGCTGAGAGTGATCAGGTACTTCCATAAAATAAATGTCTTGGGGGTGTATATGCAGCGACTAAACTTAAAAAATAGACGACACCTGAACAACAGGCATTTCTAGATTTTCATATTCTAGGATAAAAATATAGTATGTACTTGCTTGAAAGCCATGTTCAAGGCACTTCAATCTAATTCTTTTTTTGTTCGTCCTTTGGAAACTGAAATTTGTGATCAAAAGCAGAGCTGGAAAAAACAATTACTTGACAGGTTCTTTATTGTGTTATTACAAAGAGATGGGAAATGATTAAGCAGGGGCTCTGGAATATGGTTATTTTGTGTCAAGCTGTGAATGATGTAACAAAATGTCTACTTGTTCAATGAGTGTTTTTCTTGCATTTTGTCAGTTATTGCGGGAACTTAAGAAGGGTCGTGCATTTGATGGATGGACCGAGGGAAGCCTAAGTTTTCCACCAACCTATAAATACGAGAACAATTCAGATAAGTATTACGGGGAAGATCCAAAAGTTGGAAGGCGTGTTCCAGCATGGTAAGCTTTTATTATTGCAGTCCATGTTGATTTCAACATCTGATTTTATTTAGTTGTGGAGGGTCATTCATATAAAATCTATAAATGCATTGATGTCCATGTTTTTGTTATAAGTGATGTCTTGATGCCATACTTCGGTGCTTTCTGTTAAATCCAAACAGTCATTTTGTATATCTATGTTCATCCATGTGCAGTTTAAAATTGTAGTTTCTATCCAGTGTCTTCAGCGTCGTAATTTTTTTCTCGCTTGTGTTCGAGTCCCAAATAGAGAGAGGAACAGTAAAATGACGACAGAGGAACAACAGCAATGTCAGAATACTGTCTGAACATAGTTAGGAAAAATTACTTAAGAAACGAATATGAGTTCATTGACAATATGGTCTTCTTTAAAAGGATAACTCTGATTTTAATAGTTTATTCTCAGGATATCCTCTTAAAAATTTGTACTTGTCGAAATTTATCGAGGAAGGTTCCAAGTGCTGCTTTATGTTGTAGTAATTGTTTTTCTTTTGAAATGTATATAACAAATCTCATGCATGAAGTTTATTGTTTGCTTGCTGCATTTTCAGGTGTGACCGCATACTTTCATATGGCAAGGGATTGAAATTGTGCAGTTATAGGAGGACTGAAATTAAATTTTCTGATCATAGACCAGTGACAGCCACCTATGTGGCCGAGGTCGAGGTCTTCTGTCCCCGTAAGCTACAGCGAGCTCTAACATTTACAGATGCAGAGATCGAAAATGCAGAAGTACCAATAATGGATGGATATCTTTGATGAGTTGCTCAAACGAAGATTTGGTGAGAATTTATATCATCTTTCATACGCTTCGAATCATTTCGATGTCGTGTATGGAGGATTCTTTTAGCAATTAACAAAGATAATTTGGAGTAGCTTTCTGGTGCAACAAGCATTGCAAGGTAAATCCATAGAGCTTAATCTTTTATAAAACCAAGATTTGGCTAACAAGGTTGTGTTTGGAGATCATGTAGCTCATGAACTTTGCTGATAACTTGTATTTAGCTCCATTCTTTGGATCATATTCTTTGTGTAGCTAGAAATGTGTATTGCAGTGGTTGTGTACATGAGTTAGCTGTAGGGTTCCATTTACAAAGTATTTAGGAATGTACTACTCTTAGTTTGTTTTCTACTTGCAGAGGTTTGTCAAAGTATATGAGAGCTTAGCCATTGTATAGCAATAAAGTTTTAATGTTTGGAGATTGGGATTTGTGTCATGTATTGTTTTGCACTTTTATCAATTTTCTTGGAGACTTGGAGGTTTTTTCCAAAGGGGTCCATCTCTTTATTTCAGCAGTGATGAAGTGGAGATTGTATTAAATTCATGGAAATAAGGCTTATTTTACGCCAAGAGGTTAACTCAACTTGTTTAGGTATAGGCCTTTGCTTTGATCAAGAAGTCGGAGGTTCAAATTTCATCAACCCTAAATGTTGTGTTGAACTAAAAAAAAAAATAAAGTCTCGTTTGATAATCATTTGTTTTTTATTTTTGAAAAATTGTGCTTGTTTTGGCATGTCTTCATGTAGCATAAGGGCTCTAATCATATTTTGGCACGTCATCCATCATTGATATCGATAGAAAATATAAACTATTGGAATAAGTTGGTTGAATCAGAAATATCTTATTATATAGCAATAAAGGGGTCCATCTCTTTATTTGAGCAGTGATGAAGTGGAGATTGTATTAAATTCATAGAAATAAGGCATATTTTACACCAAGAGCTTAACTTAACTTGTTTAGGTATAGGCCTTTGCTTTGATCAAGAAGTCAGAGGTTCAAAGTTCATCCATCCTAAATGTTGTGTGGAACTAAAAAAAAATAAAGTCTCTTTGATAATCATTTGTTTTTTATTTTTGAAACATTGTGCTTGTTTTGGCATGTCTTCAAATATTGCTCTCAAAAAGCAAAAGTTATTGTAACCCCTGGTTTGAGGACGAGCTTTTCTATTCTTAGAAGTAAAAGAAACTGGTTATATTTGTAAATTTAAGCAACAAAACAAGACGTTTCCCAATTAATCATTTTTTTTTTTTGTATGTTTTTTTAAGGTCTTATTTGGTAAGTATTTTGATTTTATTTCCCCTTGGACTATCTTGTTTTTTTTTTTGTCTATAAAAAACAAAAAATTATACATGTTTAAGATTGTTTTTTTTGGTCAGGAATTTTTTTTTTTAATATTGTAATTTTTAAAATTATTTAAAAAAATATAGCAAAAAAAAATATATATATATATATATATATATAAATATAGTTATTTTAAATTAACAAAAAAAAAAAAAAAGACAATATGAAAAGACGATGTCAGCCCACACACATTATTTTTTCACCTATCCAGACCAACACATCATCTTTTGAAAAGACATGTGCATCAACGAAAAAGACAGCACATCATCTTTTGAGCAGCGTACATTCAAAAATCGATATTTTTTTAATCAGATATGCAAAAAATTTGAAAGAGATATGAGTGGAAAGCTAAGACAGATACCTTCAATTTAATACACGATTTAACTATTTTTGGATTCATATATCAAAAGATACCGGTCGTCGAAGTTGTGCTACAATTCTACAAATTGCAGAAAAATTTCAAAATCGTAGTCCAACTTGGAGGATGTTTATGATAACTTTTACTCTTTTTATTTATTAATTAGGATATTACATCATCACATGAGTAGAGGGAGCCAACCTTTTATATCACTTTTGACTCAAATGAAGTTACTTTAGTTTTTTTTTTTTTTTTTGTTATTATCCTTAGAAAAGAATTTATATTCATCCCAACAGAGTACATAAACACCAATTATCATTCCAATGATCGATAGTTGGATCCTTTACCCTACAATTGTTTACCTAAAAATAATAATAATAAAAAAAAAACAAAAAATTGTTGGGCCATCTTCATATCTTATTTTTCAAGATATATTATAGGTGCTGAAAAATTCATTAATTTAACTATTAAGCATATAAAAGTAGTTATTTAATATCACAATTTTTTTTTTCTTTGGTTAATCAAATTGATTTTCCATGCTCTATACACATGAAAACCTCAATACATCTATAGATGCATTATTTATTGATAATAATAAAAAAAAAAAAAAAAAACATAGAAATTACTTCTAATTAAGGCTTAGAATGGCGCGGGTGAGAGAGCATCGAGTCTTTTAGCACAATTGTTGTAAACCTTCATAGGATTAGGCAATAAAGTTTCTAAACCAGGAAATTGAAACCACCCGGCAAAAGCATTAGCACATTCCTTCCCCATGGCTTTTACGAAGAAACAACAATCTAAATCCAATTCCTTTTTACTTATATTGAAGTGAAAATTAAAGAGTTCCACCTGACATTTTGCACTCTTCATTATATCCAAACACGGTCTTAGAGTATATCCTCTATCCTCATCTACCCATCCATCCCATATTGGTGAATTATAATCGTCGTTTACGTCTGCCATCGAAGGTTGAATTAAGAACGTCGCCAAATTTATTGCCACTAAGAGAATCAACATTGCTCCCATTGTGTTGCTTCCCTTTGCCATTGATGTGTTTTTTTTTTTTTTTTTTTTTTTTTTTTTTTTGGGATTTTCTCAATGTATTTGTGTTTTTATCCAAGGCAAGTCTCCAAGCTATTTATAGATAATTTGGAAAAGGAAGAACATAGAAAGTAATATTTGTAACTTAGATATGTATTGATTAAAGAAGTTAATGTCGGTGGAGTTAGTGAAATTTAATATTTATAAATCACTTTAATAGGAGTGAGTTTAACAACCATATTTGATAAGCATACGTTTATTTAAAGTTGAAATAATGACCCTTCATTAGCATCCTAAAAGTTATGGTAATCGATTGCTTCACAATATTGAAATTGATATGCATTTGTCAACTTAGGCAGTGGTGTATCTCTATCATCATTTGGATTTTGTAGGTTTGATTCTCCATCCCTAGCGAGTTGTGTAATATTTTAAATATAATAATAATAAGGTTAAATTATACAAAAATACTCTTAAATTATTGGTTTCGTTTCAAAAAATAATCTTGAACTTTTAAAAGTTTTAAAAATACTCTTAAACTATGAAAAACGTTTCAAAAATATCCTTAAACTTTTAAAAGTTTAAAAAAGATTCCTGAATTATGAAAAAATTCAAAAAATACCCTTGAATTATGAAAAACGTTTAAAAAATGACTTCGACATTAACAACACACATAATTTTGATGTGAACGATTAAATTCCAACTTGTACTTCTGTGACATGAAAAAAATAAAAAATGTGGACTTAGATGTTAAAAAAATTATGAAAACGTAAACATATGATCACGTTTCAAAAATAACTTTGAACTTTTAAAAGTTTCAAAAAGACTCTTCAACTATGAAAAAAAATCAAAAAATACTCTTCAATTATGAAAAATGTTTCAAAATGACCTCCGCGTTAACAACATACATAATTTTGATGTGAACGGTTAAATTCCAACTTGTACTTGTGTGACATGAAAAAAATGAAAAATGTGGACGTTTGAGGTGTTAAAAAAATTATGAAAACATAGACATATGATCAATTATCAACCGATTTTGCCTTAGTTTTGTTCTATTTCATCTTTTGAATTGATAAAATAAGATTTCGTGATTTTTTTAACACTTTAAGTTTAGCCATCTACATTTCATTTTTTTTTCATGTCACACAAGTACAAGTTAAAATTTAATCTTTCACGTAAGAATTATGTGTATGTCGTGAGCATTTTTTAATCTTTTTCATACTTTAGGGATTTTTTAAAACTTTTTAAAGTCCAGGGCTATTTTTGAAACGAAATTCATTGACATATTTTTTTATAATTTAACCCAATAATAATAAACATGCATTTGAAAATGCTATTTTTTAGGCCCCTTTAATAACCATTTGATTTTTAGTTTTTGGTTTTTGAAAATTAAGCCTATAAACCATACATTCACATATGAATCCCTACAATGACTTTCATTGAAACATTACAGCTCTTAGCTAAGTTTAAAAAACAAAAGCAAATTTTTGAAAGCTTCTTTTTTTTTTCTTCCAAAATTTGGCTTAAATTTTGGAAACGCTTGAAAAGATAGATAATATAATAAAGAAATTCATATGTGAATGTATTGTTTATACATTTAATTTTCAAAAACCAAATAGTCGTCAAACGAGACCATAGATATTAAAATTTGAGATTACAAATACGTCTTTACTAGATCAACTACTAAGGTACTTTCCTAACCAATAAAGTTAGTTCCTAACCTATAAAATTGATTAGTACTAATTATTATGTGAACCATTAAAATTAAAGTAAATCTTTGAGATGGTTAACAAATTATTTCAACACAAAACAATGAACTATTTTGAATAGGGTTAACATTAGAAATTGCAATTTGCTTTTAACAGAATGGTATATTGTGTTTGACATGACTCCAACAATGATTTCAATTCATATTTGCATGACTTTATCCCACAACATACAATATTGATTTTAACCATATGAGAGTAAGCAATTTTAAACTATAGGCATCCCAAGGAATTTTTCTCCATGGTAAGACCACAAATATTCCACAAACAAACAAGTACCAATGTCACAATCACGAGTGAACCTATGTGAGGATTAGGGGACCATGATCTCCCAAATATCTGAATTTTTTTTCGAGGTCCCATAGTCGGTGGTGCTCGCCTGCTCGGAGTCGGGCGACAACAACCGGAGTCGAACGGTCAGAGACGGAGGCGGTGACCGGAGTGGGCAGTTGCCGGAGTCGGTCGACGCCTCCCCACTCTACTTGTAGGTAAAATAACGTCTTAAAATATATAGAATTCGTAATTTATACAATTCGCCCCAATATGAATGAAAAATATTTCGCTGCAGTGACAAGTCCTTCATATCATATCTCTTTGATCTTGAGTTTGTCACTAAGCATCTCCACATTATTTTTTAATTTTTGCTTGATCATAACTAATTTTTTAAATATAATTTGTATTATTAATATAATGATAAAAATATTTTATAAAAAGGTTCCATGGTCTAGTGGTTAGGACATTAGACTCTGAATCTAGTAACCCGAGTTCAAATCTCGGTGGGACCTTATTTTTTAAAATTTTTTAAATTTAGTTTATTTGTTAGTTTTTCGGAAAGAAGTTTAGTCTATATTACATTCCCTCTGTAAATTTTAGAAAAATATTCATATTAAATTGTGTTTTTTTTTAAGTATCTAATAATAAGTTTTTAAACTTTCAATTTTGTGTTTAACATATCCACGAACTTTAAAAATTGTTCGATATATTTTTCAACTTTTAATTTTGTATTTAATAAGGTCATCAACTTTTTAAGTTTAAGTGTAATGGATCTTGTTTTATGCGTAAGAGAGTGCTCCATACCATTGTATCGGTGAACATGAATGTATATGAAACATCCCAAAATTATGTGCAATACTTGAGGGTATGTTATACATTTACATAAAATATATATATATATATTTTTTGTTTTAGAAAACATACAAAAATAACTCTGAAATATTTAGGATTGAAATTTAAAATATGTATGTATTGATATACATGGTTAAGCTTATATGTTGGAATAAGCCCTAGAAGTATAGGCCTCCACATATAAAGGGAATTAGATTCGGTTGAAAAAGCAAGGGTTATTGGATGGAGGAGTATCCTATCCTATTTTTGTTTTCACCATTCAAGTTCTCCACGGCTCTTGTTTTCATTAATTCTTTTTAAAAAAATGGATAATTGATATATGGGCCATAAGTTTTGTTGCACAAAGAATTCCTTTAATGTCAAAGCGAGCATGGCTCAGCGGGCATATGTATGTGTTAACGACCACGAGGTCTGTGGTTCGAATCCCCCACCCCAATGTACTAAAAAAAAAAAAAATAAAAAAAAAAAATTCCTTTAATTCTTCTGAAAAAAAAAAATCCTTTAATTATAAATCACAATCATTCTCAACCTTTTCTGGCTTAAGTCCAATATGGAAGTAGTCATTTCTAATTTATTTTATAATAATTTTATTTTTTTACTTCAAAATTTCTATAAAGGATGTTTACTCGTATAATAATAATAATAACAATGTTTTTTTAATAGTAAAAAAAACAGATGATATAAACATTATTATTATTATATTATATTTTGAGAGAAATTATAAGTAAATTCATCTCGACGACTTTAGACTCGACCGTTGTAAAAATAAGAAAAAGTCCATTATTCTAACTTACTTAATAAATAAATAAATATATATATATATATATATATATATATATATATATATATATATAATTCTAACAAATGTTTCATAGATTTAGATTTTTTTGGGGGTCTTTGTCACTAAATTTGTATATTGTATTAATAGAAAAAATAGGTTAGTCATAAAAAAAAAATTGATATCAAACTTTAGGATTCAAAACATAAGTTTTGATTCACTTAAAAAAAAAAAAACAAAAATGAAAAGATTAGTTTTTTTTAGTTTAACCACAACAACTAGTGATGGAACCTCCGATTTCAAGATAGAAAATATATGTCTATTATTGTTGAACTATAAATTATTTTGACCAAGATTAGTTGGTGTTATAATTTTTTTTTTAAGCAAAATTAAAAAAAATTAAAAATAATAATAACATTAAAAAAAAGGTTAAGTCAAAATATGATTAATATAATTTTTTTTTAGAAAAAAGATAAATATAATAATAAAAGAATAGCATAGGTAAAAGTCTTAAATATGTCTCCCGAACATAATTCAATTTATGTCATTTGAATTTAATTTTTCTCTACATTAGTTAAATATTTAAAAAAAAAATTAAAATAGGGCGGGGAGGGAGTCATTGTCACGTGCTTATCACTCGTGTATCGTGATCGACTCTGCCCTTCGGGCAGGCGATGATAAAAATAGAATAAAATTCAGATTTCAGTGTTTCTTTCAGTCTTCAGTCTTCAGATCAGCCACCAGAAAATTTGGAAGAACCAAATAGCTTCCATTATTTGCGATCGCCTGAATGAACCTCACCAAACGAATCCAAAAAAAAAATGGAGTTTCTCTTTTGGTTCTTACTTCTCTCTGCTATTTCTCCAGCTTTTCTCCACGCTGCACTCGCTCGAGGCGGCCTCAACCGCTCCATTTCTCCAGGTTTCTTCTTTGATTTCGACGCAACGTTTCTTTTTCTTTGTTTATGCATTCTGCGAATTCGATGCTTTCTGTTTGGCCTGATCGAGTAGCTATTGATGATTTTGAACTGAGGAAAGTACTCCGCCAGTTTATTTAGTTTCATACTGGAATCTGCGTTTTCTGTATGTTCTTACATGACATTTTGATTTGTTTTTTTGAGAATTGAGGCGAGGAATGAGTAAGTAGTATGATCCAGAACGTTTTTTCGTTCTAGATTTGCTATGTACCTTAGGTTGCGCGTCTCGGACTTTGAAGAATTGTGTTTGATCTGATCGTTTGAATTGAGTTTGAATGTCTTTAAATCGGTGTTCAGTTGACGTTTTCTCGTTCTAAATTTTCATTCGTGTAGCGTACAATACAACCTTAGGTTGTGTGGCTCGGATTTTCGATTATTTTCTATGATGATTTGCGTTGAATTTGAATGTATACTTTAATCGGTGTTATGCAGTGGATTTCAATAGTCGTGCATATGGCGGTTCTGCTAGATTTTTACTCGAGGACAATAAATCTCAAGGAAGGTAGCTAGTCCATGGAGACTTCCAGTATTTTTGTGGTTATTTTAGTTTTGTTTTCTGTATGTTATTTTGAGATCTGAAATATTTCATAATTGATTCAGTGACAACATCATGCAAGGTTATATGACCAATAAAGAGCTTGAGGAGGCCGTTAAAACTTTTGGTCGAAGATGTAGTAAAATTTCTAGGATCTACAGGTAATTCTAAGAGTCATGATTTCCTTATTATCGCGCAAATAAGCCCTAATTTATGTGCTGATTTCTCTTTTGCTTTCATTTTCATTTCCTTGCTCTTGGATGCTTGATCAGTATTGGAGACAGCGTGCAAGGGTTTCCACTGGTAATCATTCCAAAATGTTAGTTCTATTGTTTAATCTAAATCTTCCCTCCCTAATATCAACGCTTTTAAGTCAAATTTTACAATATCTGATGAAGCGTTGTCATCTGATTGGTAATAGTGGGTAATGGAAATCTCTGACAAGCCTGGCCAGGAAGAAGCTGAACCTGCATTTAAGGTGAATGGTCTACTACTTGCATAATAATCATACCTGACAGCTTTAATTTGTGAATTCTTTTTCTTCCTCCCGTAGTAAACAATTCAGTTATAGGGGAAAAAAGGGCACCTCTTGCATGAATGATAGATAATTTGAAACATGGAATTGTAAAATAAAACAAAATAAAAACATTGTATGTTGTTTTAGGTCCGAGTACACTAACAGTACTGTTGCTATTTACATGATCAATTAGTAAAGAATGCGTTCATTTTCAAATTTCCTAATTATTAGTCATTCCTGGTCTAATGTTGATATAATAGTGTTGACTGTTCTGTGGTTGTTAACATGGCTGTTCTTTGACTCGAAGTACTATTTTAAAAGAAAAATCATACTTTCCTGCTTTTCACCCTGTGCATTGCGTTACTGTCTGTTTATCTGTATGTCTGGTCCAAGTGTAGAATTGAATGGACTATGGAGTATTTTTATAAAAGCACCTGAAGACTTGCTCGAGGAAGTTTGTAACGATTTTATTTTATATTGCAGTACATAGGAAATGTACATGGCGATGAACCTGTTGGCAGGGAGCTTCTTTTGAAATTTGCAAACTGGATATGTGATAATTACCTGAAGGATCCGTTGGTAACTTATATAATTTTTTTTCTTCATTTTCATGCATCTTCATTCTCATTCATATGCTCCATTTCACATGCATTTATGACATACATATATTATCCATCTTGCCTATTCAAATCTTTCTTGTTTTATTCTTGCCTTATTTGTGCCATGACAATAACCTAGTTGGTAATTTATGTTTGCATATAACGTTTTTATCTTTAAAAACTGCATAATTTTATGCAACTGCGAAATGTTGTGGACTTAACAAAATGAAAGGTTTCAATATGACAACTTGTATCAGTTCTTGGACTGAATCCCTTATCATGGAGTTAGTTAATTGTTGCAATTACATTTCCAAACTCCATTATGGCTTTATTTTTTTCCCTTTGTGTTATAGTCACAGATTTGAGCAAAGTGATGAACTCACACTTTTAATTCAAATGGGTTCTTGTTTTTCTGATTTCAGCTTGGGGTAATTCTTTTGGTTTTGGATTGGGGTCCATTCCTGGAGTTAGTTGAGGACTTGGCTTGTTTTTTGTATGTCCAGGTTTCTTACCAAAAGAAAAGTATTATTATTATTATTATTTATATTTTCTAAGTTAGCACCTGTATATGTGTACTCTCTACTCTTAACGTTCCCAAACAATAGCATATTTTCTTAGTTTGAGGATTTTCCCCTTCTCTTACCCATGCCAATGCCCATAAACAGTCGTTGGAAATGTCTTGCAGTGAGAAACTGCCAAGCAACCAATCAAAAGTTTAGGAATGCTTCACATTTCCTGCCATATGAAGACTTTCTGATGTATGGAGTAATCTTTACGTGCTTGGCATTTCTCCAAAGATCTACTGTTTCTTTAATTTAAGAGGAGCCCTTGGAATGAGTGATCGAGGAATAGGTCCCCTTAATCTTTATGCTGGAGGGTTCCTCCTTGTCCCAATGGCACCACTAAAGGCTTCGGAGGCTTCTTTCCAGTGGTCTCCTTTTTCTTAAGATGTGACTTCTCTCCTACCGTTCTATTGCAAAGTTTTATGGAAGGTGTTGATCCCTAAAAAATGTGGGTTTTATTTTATTTGGGATCTTATCTTGGGTGGTTTGGTATAATACTGAAGGAAAAATGCAAAGAAGGAATCCTATTATTTACCTAAACCCAATTGATGCGGTCTATCCAAAAGACCTGTGTTACAGAACTTTTGCTTTTCTCATTGATTATATGATGCAATATTTGATTTCCCTTGTGTAGTTTGTTCTTTTACGACTTTCGTCTCACTCAGAAGTTTCAATTTATTTCTGAAGGCTACACTGATTGTGGAGAATGTTCATCTTCATATACTTCCGTCTATGAATCCTGATGGGTTTTCTCTTAGGAGTCGTAATAATGCAAACAATTTTGATCTAAACAGAGATTTCCCCGACCAGGTACATTTCTTGACCTCCTAATTTATTATATGCAAGTAAATTTAAGTCTTAGCAGGCTTTCCTACTTTTGATTAAATTCAGATACTATTGCAGAATAGGTTGTAGCTGTATTTTGAAAGTGCATGTTACTTTTTATTATTATTTAAAAAAGAAAAAAACTGGATGATCCATTTAAAAAGACGAATAATAATTACAAGAGAAAGCTTATATAAAAGCTCGCAAGTGCATGTTATTTTAATACAAGACTAGATGAATAATGTGAAGTGGAAAATTGCGGGATATTGAATTGCCATAAACTATAAAGCATATGTGATTAAGAAGAAACGTAGTTAATAGGAAGAATTAGGTACTTAAAATGATTCAAATTCACATTCATTCAGTAGATGCAATGCGAATATTAATAGGAAGAACTAGTAATTAGTTTTTTGTTGCGACTGTTTTGAATTCTTACCCCTTTTAGTTTTGCCTGTATTTTTTTTTCCTTCGGTTTTACATTGAAAAAATATCAATAAATAATTGGTATAATAATCTATTCCAGCTGTGTTATTTGCACATCTTATTAATCTCAATTTCCATATTTGCTTGCTTGGATATGAAAACATATTTACACTTTAACACACATATTTTCCTATATTTTCTTATCGTGATTATTGCTTTTGTTCATCTAAGTTGAAGGTATCAAGTGATTAGGCTCTTACTGAAATAAAAGGGATATTAAGTGATTAAGCTGGCATATCTATTAACCTTAGTGTGCTGTATGTAAGTTCATCGACCCTCTAAGAGAATGCAATACCTTTCCTATCACTGCATCTCTTTGCATTTGCTTGAAAAGTTGGAAATGGCCGTCAATATATCATATATGAATAATTTAATTATTTCTTATTTCCCAGTCTTTTTGTTGCCTAATTTTTGCCCAAAATGTACTTAAGACTTGAGAGTGATTTTCCTCTTCCTCACATTGGACAACACTGCCAAATATGATTCAGTTGTTTTCTTCTTCTGTCCATAAGATTCAATGATCAATATTATCTGATGAAATATCTGTTTTCTTATTTTATTACTGATCTTGATTATAATCTTCATTTGTTTTTCCAAATCTAAGATTTTGTATGATTATGTGTCTTATTTCATCGACTATTCTATGATTCCTTTTCTGTCGTTGCATCTGGTTTGATTTACTCTGATTCTCTCTTTTGTTTTTCTCTTTAGATCAATTACTTTTCAGCATTAAATGGCCAAAACCAATTCTATGATGTTATACGTTTTAAGCAGGGATTAACTGTACATTTAATGTCAGTTCTTTGTCATCAATGATGATGAATATGCACGACAACCTGAAACAAAAGCAATTATGAAGTGGATGAGAGATGTACATTTCACTGCCTCTGCCAGTTTGCATGGGGTAAGTCCTGACTTTGTTTTCTTCTACAGCTTTAGGAAATCTTAACACTTCATTGATTTCTGTACCACCCCTTGTCTTTCTAATTAGTCATTCCTCTAAATTCTGGAATAGTATCATTTGGGACATTATGCATACTCTTTACCGAGAGAAGCCTCTCCCTTATGAGAAACAAGCTATTTAGAACCTTATGACGGAGCCATTCTTTGTTAATTAATTCTTATCCACACAAGTAAAGAAAATAACGAAGAACCTAAAAAATATCTTGTTCATTCATTATTTAAAATATTGATTGCATCTCCTAGAGATTGACGTGTTTGTATTATGTTCTAAGTTTGATTAATGAATGCAGATTTAAGAAATACTTAAAAGAAGTTTTCGTCAATGTCTTTCCTCTTTACAGGGTGCACTTGTTGCAAATTACCCATGGGATGGCACTGCAGATAAAAGGTGATAATTTTTCGATTTAAATTTTTCCTTCATTGCTTGATTCTTTTGCCACATTATTTCATGTTTATTTTTGTGTCCATGTATATATATATATATTTCGTTGCTCCAGTGACTATGGACTAATAATTGAACCAGGACTCAGATCTCATTTCTTGATGATTTTTTCTTAATTATTCCTCCGTATATGTGCTTATTTTTTAACATATTTGTATATATGTTTACTATTTATACTATCATATCATTTGTTCTCATTCAGTGTACGTGTTGAATGTCAATTTAGGACTTTTGTCTTTGACACCTGAGGAATTTGTTTGCAATTATGTTGATAAACAATCATAGCTTCCTAATTCTAGATTATAGAGGGAACAAACGGGAATTTACCTCCTTGATGTTATCAAAGAAAAAAAAAATAGAGTAGAACAAACGAAGCGTGGTTTAATCTCCAAAAAGGCCAACGAGGTCAAAAAAATCAGGCGATCAGTTTATAGACGGCGCAATGTCTATATATAGTGGTGGCAAAAGTTGCTGGCTAAATTAAAACGATATTGTAAAAAGTTGTTTATTGTCTATTCTATTATGCATTTGTAACATGGTCTTGGTGTGATCTTGTTGAGTTGGAGTCTTTTTCTGTAATTTGTTGGGGGACTTGTTTTTTGTATCCCTTGTATTCTTTCATGTTTCTCAATGAAAGCTCGGTTTCTTACCAAAAAAAAAAAAATACATTACTGTGTGTTGGTTAACATATCTCAGTTTCTTGCTCTCTTTTCACATTCTAAAATTTGATTTTTCAGGAAAGATTACTATGCATGTCCTGATGATGAAACATTCCGATTCATGGCTGGTGTCTATAGTCGCTCGCATCATAACATGTCTTTCAGCCAAGAATTTCAAGGAGGAATTACAAATGGAGCTTCATGGTATGCCAATGAATGCTTAGGAAAATGATGTTTGAAAATCACATCGTTCTGAAGTTAATGAATTATTCTCTTTTAAAGTACTTTTTAGAATTTACACAAGATTGCTGCAGGTACCCCATATATGGTGGCATGCAAGACTGGAACTATATACATGGTGGCTGTTTTGAGTTGACATTAGAGATTACAGACAACAAATGGCCTCCTGCTAACGAGGTTTGAGCTGAGTTCAATCCGTCCTTGCTACAATAGAAAGGAATAAGAAAAATCAATTTTGGTTGTTTAAAAGTGTAAGACCAAACATTAAAATGATTATATAAAAATCAGTTAATAAATCACATGGAAACAAATCATTTTCACTAAAATCACTCTCAAACATGCGCTTAACTTGTTAGTCTATTACTCTCAATGAAGTAGAGGTTTAGTTTGAAAGTATCACCAATTGCTTTTTCTAGATTTTAGTGACCTTTACCGATCACGTGACTGCGGTTTCATCTGATTACTATCCAGTTAATGATTTTCCTCTTTGACGTGCAGCTTGCTACCCTTTTTGAGTATAACAAGTTGAGCATGCTAAATCTTGTTGCAAGCCTTGTTCAGGTACACCTTAGTTTGTCTTTCAGTTTCATTTGCGCGTAAAATACAGTATAGACTTCTCTTTTCTTGAATTGGCTATCTGTTAAAGAAATTGGAAGGCAATTCAATGAACTTAAAAGAAAGTTGAAGATCTAACCATCATGGGTTGGTCTAGTAGTAAATAAGGGCGGTAGAATAATAAAGGACTTAGAGGGAATGGGTTCAAACTATGGTGGCCGCCACCTGCCTAGAAGTTTATATCCTACGAGTTTTCTAGGCAACCAATTGTAGTAGGGTTAGACGGTTGTCCCGTGTGATTAGTTGAGGTGCGCATAAACTGACCCAGACACTCACGAATAAAAACAAAACAAAACAAAAAAACAATTGAAGAACTTTGTTTTGTAGAGAAGTTATAAATCCATTAATATATTCTATTCAGACAGGAATACATGGAAGAATTTTTTCATCAGAGAGTGGAAGGCCGTTACCTGCAACCATTACACTCAAGGGAATAGATTACTCGGTACGTTCCAATCTTTCAATTTTCTCTGTTTGTTTGTTCTGCAATTAATTCTTGGGGGTCATTTTTCATTCATTTTGTATCATAGCTTATAATATCTGGCACATCTTTTCAGAAAATATCCATTGTATAAATATTGCGTTTGATCATGAATTACAAATGACAAAAAAACTTATATTTCACATCACATGAATCAGGTTTTGAAATCTGTCATAGACTCATAACTGTTAGATTTAGACCAAATAAGTTCAAAGAAAAAAGTTGTATATACTGAGAGGTGAAGGACGGTTGGATCGAGTTTTAGATGATATTAAGAACTCAAGAGGTTCTAGAAAAGAGTTGGTCGAGGTCGAGGAGATAGGTTACAGTAGTTGAGATGGTATAAAACAAGTGAGAAGATGATTGAATAGTGATGATGATCATCGTTCTGGTAAAAAATGAAGTTGGGAAACTGGATAAGACATTCAAGAGCAGGGAGGATAATGAAGGGGAAAATTTAGTAGGGGAAAGATCAATTTTTACTTTAAATTTTCAATTTCATCAAATTGTACCCTAAACTTTTAAAACTGTTGCAACTTTTACCTTATGGTAAGTTTTTCGTTTGAAGAACCGTTGAAAAAAGATATAAATTTGATAGGATTTAGACAAAAACGACATTAAAGTTGGTTTTCTATTATTAAAATTTGTAAGTTTTGGCGAGTTATTTGATAGTCAATTTCGTGCGTCAATCAAATTTGATTTCTCATTAAATAGCGAGTTTTTACATTATTTTTGGTAAAATTAGTTGGTGAATCAGTGTGGAAATTGAATAGAGGATAGGAATTGCAACAGTTGTCTAAGTTTAGGGTCCAATTCGATGAAATTAAAAGTTTATGGGTGAAAATTGATTTGTGTAAATATAAACTACTCTTTATAAAACATGGTAAAAAAAGATTAACGTGGCTACATTGAATGTTATTGTCTAACATATAATGAAACTGTGAGGAGAAGCCAATCCATCTTATGATGATTCTTGTTGAAACTTATCAATGACCATTTTTATTAAAAATTAAGTAATGGAAAATAAATAAATAAAAATTGCATAACTGTTGTCTTATATCTATATATTTGAATTTTCATCTCTTCAATTGTTCTAGTTTTCATCGGAATATAGTGATTTTAGTCCTCTCTCCTTAATTGTCATATTTTACAACAACTCTGCCTCCAGTGTAAGAACTTATATAATCCTCTTAACTGTTCGGTTTGTACTATTTTTTGACGTCGTTATCGTAAACTTGTTAATCTCGCTTCTTTTTTAAATCGCAATCGTACGAGAGAAACTGAGGGATGGTGAAGAGAGGAAAAATATAGCTGGATAATAAATTTTCTTGAATTTAATTGACAGGTTAAAGCTAGTCAAACGTTTGCGGACTACCATCGGTTAGCTGCACCAAGACAGAAATATGAAGGTAAGTGCTTCTATGTAGCCTTAATCATGTTGAAATTCTCAATGTTCTAGGTGAAAAGTTTTTAACATAAGACTCCAGGTTAAGATGAAATTTCATATGGTATAGAAGTAGAACTTTCGCATTTGCTTGAAAAAATGGTCATGATTTTGATAATAATAATAATAAAAATAAAAATAAAAAAACCGAGATTTCATTGAAAAAATAATGAAATAATACGGGGACATCCACAAAAAAACTAAGTTTAACCCCACTAAAGAAAGGGACTCCAATCAAGTAACATCAAACCTACCGAGGGAATGGGTTACCTCTACTCTTAACGGTGAAAGTGAACCCTTTCATTTTGAATTCTTTAATTCGGAATGAATCAAATCTCCCCAAGTAGGATTCGACCGCTCAACCATTGAGATATTGAGGAACAACGGTAAATTCGATCTCATAGAGTTCAATTCTCGTTCTCAACCCATGATTACTATGAGTTCGAGGTTTCCTTTGTAACTCCCGGAGTTTCTTTGTAGTGGCTCTGTTCCAGCAAGATTTGATAAAAAAAAAATAATAATAATAAATTGTAGGAGCATTAAGCTGCCTCTTTTTTTAATATTGAAGACAGAGAATTTTATCATGAGCTTATGACGTAGGACACTGAACATGATATGTTGTAGACATGAATATATTACCATATTCTTTTGTCTCTTTGTTTTTTTTTTTTTTGCTCAACAGAACTCTTTTTTCTTTTCTTTTTTTTTTACAACTTGTGCGGGTGGGGATCAACCCGTGATGACCTCTTGGTCACTAGTCTATACAATATGTTGGTTGAGATATGCTCATGCTCATGTTGGCCAACACAACTGTCTGGTATTGGGAAAAGTTACTCATTTAGAGGGAGGGGGAGTATAAACAAACAGTCCAACAAAAACTCCAAACTGGATGATAGATTAAAGAAAGAAACAAAAACTCCAAACTGAATGATAGATTAAAGAAAGAAAAAACAAAAGGCTTGTTTGATAAGGCTCCGTTACCCATTTGATTTTTTGTTTTTGAAAATTGTGCTTGTTTTCTCAAATTTCTTTACAATAGTTTCCATCCTTCCAAAAAACAAGTCTTTAGAAAATATGTTTTTTAGTTTCCAAAATTTGGCTTAGATTTTGACAAAATAAGTAAAATCATAGATGGATGTAGTATTTATAAACTTAATTCTCGAAAACTAAAAGTAAAAAACCAAATGATTATCAAACCGGATATTAACGTTTTAGACTTCACCTTTCACCAAGGAAAAGAAAACAAAAAAACAAAGAAAAAATGATATGGTGATCTAGTTTAGATTTGCATATGGAAAATTTCACTACCCTTAAGTTGTAGCATTAACTTGTGTCTATTGTGTTTTTTTAATATTTCTTGCTTTGACTATTGAATATATATATATAACTGCAGTAAGCGCGTCGATGCCCGGGTACAAGTCGAAGAATACGAGCATCTGGTTGGAAGAGGGAGCAATGTCTGTGGACTTCATTCTTGATCCAGACACGAGAAGCAAAGGAAAACTAATGCAAAACTGTGATTGCTACTCTGGCAATAGTAGGCTGGACTTTGCGAGCTATATTTGGGGACACTACTTTGAGGCGTATATTTTCTTGGCGGTTGTTTTAGTATTTATTTGCTTTTTATTTCGGAGGAGGATCAAATCTAGACTTTCCAAGCAAAGATTAGTTGCATTGCAAAAGAGAATCGAGGTCTGAAATTGTTTTCTTTAGCTTAGTTTACTTTACCAATTAATTAAATTTCATTTTTAAACAATTAATTGTATTTTCCTATTTTCATCTCTAGAGAGATAAATTATGTTGTTGTAGCGTAACAGTTTTCAAGGCTTTTTCCTAAAAGAAAAGGAAGAAAATATCTTTGGGTAAGTTTCTATTGTACTTTGTCCTCAAAATTCTCAGGAAGAGTAATTTTTGATAATCTACCATTCTAGTCCAATATCTCCTTCCTCTTTTCAGGAATTGACAATTGCAACATTGGGATTTTGTCAATGAAATTGTTTCCCTTTCTCAAAAAAGATAATTATTGGATTTTTAAAAATTATGTTTGTTTTCACATAATTTTTTGTTACATGATTTTCATCTTTTTCTTTAAATAAAAAATATTTGAATTCTTAACCACAGTTTTTTTTAGAAATGGATTTTGAAAATATTAGTGAAAATATAAGTATAAGATAGATAACAAAAACAAATAAATCTAGATGTAAAATTAGTATTTATAAAATATTAGTGAAAATACAAGTATAAGATAGATAACAAAAACAAATAAATCTAGATGTAAAATTAGTATTTATAAATTTAATTTTAAAAAATCAAATGGTTTATCACCTATCAAGTTTTGGAGAGGCTTTTTAGCAAGATTTCTCCCTCTTTTTCTCCTTAAGTCTATTTAGTCTCTAAATTTTTAAAAAAAATATATTATTTTGTTACCCCTTATATTCACTCACCTAATATTTTCCCCTCTTTTTTCACTTATGCTTTAGGATATTATATCTATTTTGATTTTTAACCTAAAAAAAAATGTCTATTTAGTCTCTAAATTTTTAAAAAATGTTTTTTTTTTTTTGTTATTATTTTGTTACACCTAATATTCACTCACCTAATATTTGGCTCAACTAACTTATATGTAAAAATAAAGATAAGGACCGAAACAATTTTTTTTTAAAGTTCATTGTTTAGAATAGATCTTTAGAAAGTTGAAGCATAGAAAGAGAATATATAAAGTTTAGGGACTAAAATGAACCATTTAAAGGTTAGGAATTTTAATTTTGAAAGTTCGAGGGAGTCGACCTTTGTTTTAAAATTTGTCAAGGTGCTTGGAAAGATAATAGATGCTCAGTACCTCCTTTGCATAAAGACAATTCAATGAATGCCCCAGTTCCAAACCTGGCAGCTTCTGTATTCTACAAGTAACAAGCAATCAAAAGCACTAGATTTGAATTAACCAATTCCAGTTATATTTAAAGAACAGGAGGAGAGGAAGAACAAAATGAAAGTTAATAATAGAGATACCAGGCCCAAATGTAGAGGCAAACAAATGGCCCAAATGTAGAGGCAAACAAATGAAACTAGAAGTTGTGCTGTGCTCATGGTATTGAATTTTCGTCGACATGCCGATATTTCTATCGACATTTTCACATATTCATAGGGTCGACATCGACATAAGGAGTTAATCAAAATTTTCATCATATACCGTACAAAATCGAAACAACAACAAAATGTAACCTAACGTGAATATAATATTATAATAAATATATTTTAACTTGTTTAAAAGTGCGAAATGTTAATTTATTAATTTAAATATATATTTTTTAAAAAATATTTTTTAAAATCTTCCTTAAATATCCATGACATCGACATTTCCATAAATTTGAGACCTCGATATTTCCGTCGACATCGACAATTAAATCCTTGGTTGTGCTTAAAATTTAAAGACAGAAATAATATATGAAGACCTGCATCATCGCGGCTGGATAGGTTTGTGAGGCATTGGATAGTACCTCTTATTAGCAAGCATCTGCTTTGTTTTTTCAAGGACGCCAAAAAATATAGCGCCTCCTAACCCTATCCACACTACCCTTGGCCCTATGCCCTGCAACAACGAATACAGAGTCTCATAATTTATCTGGTTCATTTTGTAAGAGAGAGATGATCTCATTGTGTGCCAGCTAGTTGGGTGGAGCCGAGACTTAATAGTTCCATGAACTTTCAATTTTGCATAGGTCTATGAACTTTGAATTGGACACAAAATTTAAAGCTTAAGGATTTATTAAACACAAATTCGAAAGTTTAGAAACTTAGTAGACATCTTTTAAAGTTCAGTGACCTATTAGACACAAAATTAAAAGTTCATAGACCTATTAGACACAAAATTAAAAGTTCATAGACTTGCTCTATATTTTTTAAAGTTTAGAGACTTATTTGACACACCTGAAATTTAAGAGTCTAAACTTGTAATTTAACCTAATAATAATAATTCCTCCTTATGTATGAAAAACGAACAACAAACCTTTAAAAAAAGCACATGCTCTTTCTTCCTTCATTATAGACATCTTTTAAAGTTCAGTGACCTATTAGACACAAAATTGAAAACTCATGGACCTACTCTATATTTTTTAAAGTTTAGAGACTTATTTGACACACCTTAAATTTAAGAGTCTACACTTGTAATTTAACCTAATAATAATAATTCCTCCTTAGATATGAAGAACGAACAACAAACCTTTAAAAAGGCACGTGCTCCTTCTTCCTTCATTATAGTCCTACAACAATCACGAATACCTTGATATTGGGCATTTGATCCCTGTATAATATTAAAAATTAAGAAAAATGTGTCAACACTTGGAATGATTTTCTACCAAATAAAAAAATTGAAACACCACATGAACCAATACCTGAACCATTAATCTAGTTTTGATCACGTCAAGAGGAGTGGTTATAGCCCCAGTAAATGCACCTACAGGAAGAAAAAATGTTGGAAAGGATATTATTAAGCATTTGTACTACTTGGATCAACTGTTGGAAAGAGCAATAGAACTAAATCAAATATTATTTTTCCAATTCCATGACAGCAACCTGCTTAGGAGGTTAACTTCAAACTAATCATAAGGACTAATTTTAAGATTTATTGAAAGTATAGAGGCTAAATTTGGACATTTGAAAGTACAGAGCAGAGACTAAAGTCATGTTTGATAGTGATTTGAAGCGGTTTCACTTCTGTCATGTTCAAAATCATTTTTTTTTCCCGAGAAATTCAAAATCAAATTTGATTTATGTTTTGGATTTGAATGATTAAATGTATGTTTTGGAGCGATTTTGAATATGACAAAAGTGATTTTAACTATTTCAAAATCACTCTCAAACATATTCTAAAATAGAATGAATTCCAAAGTACCGAGACCAAAATAGTATTTTAACCTATTGCATATGTCTAGATACTAGGAAAAAGCTCCTAGCCTCCTGGACATTTGAGTCCACCTGAAATTCGTCATGCTAAAAATTTTATAAACACATCAATATTTGCAGTGGTGAATAAGAACAAGATCTGCAATCAATCTTAGTTCGACTGAAAGTGGACATAGAAATGAGTAGAGTTCTTCAATTATTCAGTTTGTAATCAGGGGCGGATCCAGGAATTTTGGTCAGGAGGGGCACAATTCCAATAGGGTTAACTACAAGTTTAGTCTTTAAAATTTTCGATGTATGTCTATATAGTTCTTGAACTTTAAAATGTGTAAAACACTCTAAAACTTTCAATTTTGAGTCAAATAGATCATTAAACTCTTATTTTTGTATTTAATAAAGACATAATAGAAAAAAATAAAAAAATAAAGAATTCTCTACCAAATATATTAAGTAATAAAATTTGAAATATTTATTATTTTTTTAAATTGAATTATTTTTTATTTTTTATTTTAGAATTCTCTACCAAATATACAAATAATAAAATTTGAAATATTTATCATTTTTATTTTTTAGAATCTAAAACAATTTAAAGATTTAAAATATTGAAATAGAATTATGTTTTTTTTTAACTAAACTGGAAAACAAAATATAAAATAGAATTATGTTTTTTTTTTTAAACAAACTGGAAAACAAAATGATAAAAAACAACATTGGGAGGGCTCGAACTTGGGGCGTATATGGCATCATGATTGGAATTCGTGCCCCTTGCCAACGAACCAGACAACACATTTTGTTGCAATTTTCGATTTCGTATATACAAATAGACTACTTATGGTTATAATTTTCAAAATTTTATATATAAATATATAAAACGAATAATTTCAGGGGGGGCACGTGCCCCCCCTGGCCCCCATGTGGCTCCGCCCCTGTTTGTAATGTTCCATGGATAAACCGATAGTGCAAAAAAATAGTTAAGTGCTTCGAGTTTAAAACGTAGTGAAATTTCACCATAATTTTTACGTAACTCTCATGGAAACAAAAGAAGAAGAAATATCATTCGATTATTTACCAGAAAGGGCACCAATTATAGCATTCTCAGGGTCATTTAGATCTCTTTGCGCCTGCATGAAGATGTACAATATTCATTCTCCTTAACAAAATTGTAAATTGGCCATGAATAGTTAACATTTCAACTTAGCATAAACAAGGGATGGAAAAGTAGAAGTCAATATTGGTTGACCGCATTATTCCAATGGCCTAGAATACAAAATCATCTTATGGATTCTTTTGTTGCATTTATGCTGAAAGAAAGCTTTTTTCTCCAGAAAACCCAAGGAAAAAAAGGTTAAAGATCACTTTTTAGTCCCTAAACTTTCATATAAGTAATAATTTAGTCCATGAACTTAAGTTTGTAACGATTTAGTCTATGTACTTTCAATTTTGTAACAATTTAGTCTATACTTAAAAATTTGTTACAATTTAGTCCCTATGACGAAAAATATTGTTAAGATTTAATCGATAAACTTGTTAGGACCAAATATGCTTATAAACTACAAAGACCAAGTCGTTACATGATAAAAATCGACACTTAATTTTGATGAAATTTTTCACAGTAGAGATTAAATTGTTACAATTTTTAAAATAAATGTACTAAATTGTTACATTGTGTAGAGGCTAAACTATTACAAATTTGAAATTACATGGACTAAATTGTTACAAACTAAAGTTCAGGGACTAAATTGTTAGTTTCATGAAAGTTAAGCGACCAAAAGTGTTTTTTCACAAAATAATAATAATAAGTCCAGATTAGGTACTTGTATTGAACTTACCGCTAGCTTGTACCCTATCCTAAGTTGTTCGTAAATGCAGAACTGAATGGCATCAAATGGCAAATCTCGCAGTAAGAAAGATCCATACCCCTGAAACATCAATCAAAGAAACAGAAAAGCAATCAACTACCAATATGTAATCTCAAAAAAAATAGACATTCTCTAATGCAATAAATTGGCAAGATATATAATGAATGATGACAGTGAAGGACGTTTGGTATAATATCAAAAGATCAGTAACAAAGTGATTATACTATTACCGTATAAAGACCTCTAAAACCTTCCCTTGAAACAATAACGTGGACAGCATTCGACGCCGATGCAAAGTGGCTAGTCTGCATTCTTTGCTTAACTACCTGGAAACAATGAACAAATAATAACAAGCTCAGCAGACAGACATGGACAAAATATTGTAATAGGGCAGCTAAACTTAACTACCTCTGTCGGTACACGGATGAGCGACGAAGCCACACCGCCTATGACACCTGCAGTCTGTATGTAGCTTGAACACCTATTAAATTAACAAATAAAGAGCTCTATCCAACACTCTGATGCAATAGTTCACTCTAAATGAAATTGATATTATAAAAAATATATATATAAAGAAACAAGCGGAAAAAAATGTTATTTATGATGGTAGATTGGATGATTTCATATAAGAATATACTTAAATGAAAATGCCAAAAAAAAGGACATAGGCAAAACCGTAAAAATTAAAAAAATAATAATAATAATAAAAGTCGCATTGACACATGGCGCCATGTGGTTGGCCCACGTGACTGGGCTGCAAAAATGGCTACAGCCAAGTTATGCTCTAAAAAAGAAAGCCGCATGCAATTGATGGGTTTTCTTTTACAAAATAGCAAAAATGCATAAAGGGAAAACATCTTCTAGACTCGATGAATACTGTAAACTGAAACATGGTTAGAGGTAAATCTTACCAAATGAGCTAATGCATTGAGGTTTTCAGGGAGAGACTTGAGCAATTTCAGCTTGGTAGGTTCATATATACCAACAAATATGGCAGTGGCACTGATAATAGTGAAATTATAAAACATTTAGCACAGACGTCATATGATGAGAAATAAGAACAATTACTGCATTAAAGAACCGACCCTAATAATTTTAACACAACTATTTCAATTAAGGGTTGAACAATAATTGTAAGCAACTCAATAAAAGGCAGAATACAAAGCAAAAAAGGTCCATGATGCAATGAATTCTGAAAGCAACAATTAATATTTAAAATAAATTGGTTTTCACTCAAATGACGGAAAAATATAGCCATTGCTACATGCCATAATATCAACATGAAAAAGAGAGATTAAATATTACTTACAGGTGTTGGGGGGAAAATTACTAGAAACCGGGTTAAAAAGAAAAGGCATTTGGAATATGAGACGTTCTCGTCTTCCAGATAAACTAATGAACTTTTTCAGTGTCTTATATGACATACTTTCATATTCAAAATCACATTAGAGAAATACTTCTGTCCAGGCTAAAATAGAGCTCCGACCTTGCATACATGATACATTTATGGTTTATCCAACATTCTAGCAGAAGAGATGATGAAAAATATCTGGAGATAGGTACACTCACGGTAACATCCCAACAAGATTTGCAGCCAATCCAGAATAAAGACCCTTCAGTACAATTTTTCCTCCTCCATGAACAGCCTAGCGAAACCATTTTAGTATAATTCAGAAATCACCAGGTGCTACACATTCAGAAACCAACATATGACAGAATAAAGCACGAAGAACCCTATTGCTAGTTCACTGAGTATAAGATAATCAAATAGGCAGAAAGGAAGTGATGATGACTTAAGCAAGGGCATGAAATGCTTCAGAAATACCGATGTAGAGATTGTATAATTAGTCAATCCACGACAAATAATTTCAATTAAGAGATCAAAAACAGTAGGGACCAAAAATTTGATGCTCGGAAGTTCTAGGAGCCTAAAAGATATTCACTGTCCAATTGAAAGTAACCTCCGCATATAAGGCTACCTGTAAACGAGTTTTTATTGTATCAAGTGGATATAGAGCAGCTTCTACAACGAGGCCAGCAGCACCTCCAGCTATAGCACCTTCTGGAAAAGCCCAAACAAAGGCAAACAGAGATAATACGAAATTGGAACAATCTTTACAAATTCAAGCATGACAAAGAAAATCTTTGGTGACAATGAGCAACTTCAAATGAAGATATTAGTAGTGATCAATATAATGTTAGCTAAACTGTTCATAGTTTTATGAGATAGTGTGATAAAGACCAAAGGGCTTAAAATCCTTCGGATAGAGATGGGAAGGAAGAGTAATGATTCAATTGGTCATTTGAATCATATAGATATTGTGTTTCAGAGGAGTTTGAAATGATGCCTTCATACACATTACATATTGTAGAATGGATGTGTAATTTCCTCAATAATACCATGCACACAAGAATCATGATGGTTCTCAGGGAGTTGGGCTAGTTGCCTAGGTGGTGACTTTACTTTATCCATCTCTATGTGAATCTGAAACTACAGAGAGACTGGTTTTTCAAGCACCTGGTAAGTTCCTGATTTTCTCAGAATTACTAATAACCTTTTTTTCTTTATGTTAAGAAATAATTTCCTTGATAAATGAAATGAATGGACAAAAGCATACAAAGAACCAAAGGAGTTGCAAAAAGTTCCTCTAACTGATGCTATCAAAGAAAGCTCATAGTTACAGAAAGAGCTATACCTATGTGAAAAGTTAGTCATACTTGAGGAAAATTACTCTCCCGTAAGACACATTAATCCCAAAAACACACTTTGGTGCTTGAAAAAAGAAGATTCTAAATCTGTTTCACAAAGAAATAATACTAATAATATAAAGAAAGAAAGAAAGAAAATAATAAATAAATATATAAAGGATTTCTGAAACTTGATATTATGAAATCCAAAAGGATTTCCAAGAGTGCAGAAGGATATATTCATCAAGACACTTGTGGAGAAAATAAAAGAAAAAACAAATATTGCATAAGCAATAATCAAAATCTCAATGTTTATTTAACGGAGACAAATGGAGAAAAATGAGAGAGTGGAATCCAAAAGATGAAAAAAACAACTTCTAATTGAAGTAGTACAAAAATCGGTGGTATGAACATCTCATGGAAGTCCACACTTGTATAGGTACGAAAATTAACCCTATTTAATAATCACTAACTTAGAACTTAAAAGCAACATTACAAGTGGAAAATTAAAAGTCAAAAAACTGAAAATAAACTTAAAAAGACTAACTGAAATTCTAAATCTTACTTTTAAGTAAAGAAACTTAAAAAACTTTCAAGTATAATTAAAAGAAAAAACTCGTAACTCTACAATACTGCATCTGAATAATAGAGAGAAACACTCGGTCAGTAAAATATTATTACTCATACAATGGAACCTTAAATTTACTTCCCCCCTTGGGAATGCTCAATTCGAGTAATCAGGTAAATAATGAGTGTTTTCTTCCATTTTATACGTTTTTACTATCATTCAACCATGTCTCTGCATATTGTGCACTGAGACTTAAACTATATACTATACATCAGATCAATCATCTGGAATGCTGAAAAGTTCCCCAACGAATTTGTTCAAATTTAATAAAGTAAATCATACTTACCATATAAGGTACGTACAAAATCAAACTCCACATTCTCTCCGACATTAAGTGTTGCAGAAAACTTGATGGCCTTATTTTTGGTGTCATTCATCTTGTGCACCAAAACATCTGTATAATAAATCAATTCATCATTACAAACAGAATCAAAGGTACGAATAACGAAACAAAAATAATTATTATGATTCAAATTATAACAAGGTTAGATAAATTCCACAAAGATCCTAGCCTCGAAGCTGAAATTTATTTCAATTACTGACAGGCGATCAGTTCATTCGAAATACAAAATCAGCTACAAGTTCTGACACGATTAGATAAGGTAAAGCAACAGAATGCATGGACTTCTGAATCTCATGTAAGAAACAGAAGCAACGAAACTACAGCTAAAAGTCTCGAAGTTATGACAAGCATTCTTAATCATTCAGCTATGGACGAGAATCAAGCCAAACTTGACAATATGCAGCTGGATGGAGCCTGATTCTCATTTGACTGCTGAAAATAAATGAGAAGCTAATGAACTCCATACTGAAATATCCATAACAGTAAAAAAACCTCCAACAAGGAATTTCGAGTTCGTACAAGTTCCTTCACGTCGTACTATTCCTATCAAGAGATAACAAATTACTCCTACATCGCGTCCTTAAACAATCCTTTACACTGACTACGCTACTCGACGACTAATTCCGTCGTCTACATTTTCTAAGCAACCACGAAATTGAAGCTCGTCAAAATTGTTCCAGAACAACTTTATGATGAATCTTCCTATCCAGGCCAAGAAAAAATCACAAAAAATAAACAATAACGCCTTAAATTTTCAGATAATTGACGGTGCGATACAAATTGAAATGAAGAAAAAACTCCGCATCAAACTATCTTGTTTCCATATGCACAACGCGAAATGGAGAAATCGATACAAGAATGAGAGTGAAAAGCAAGCAAATATGAATTGCTGTAGTGAAATTCCTGCTAGCAGGCACAGAGCGACGAGAATCAAGAAAGAACTAAGAAGAGATTGAGATCAAACAAGAAAAAAGAGATCGGAGAAGAGGATTGTCGAGGAAAATTACCAGGTGAATCTCTCATTCTGGCTGCTGCTTTCGGAGAGCGGAGACTAGGCGCGCCAAATCCATTCAAAGAAAGAGAGAGGGTTACTTCTCAGTTTTTATATTGCTGGACTGTCTTCACGCCAATGTCTAGTCTAGTTTACCAAACAAAAAATAACGAGTTCTCCGATCAAAACTTACTTGCACATTTGACTACTACAAAGTATCTTTTACAGCTATATGTCACAATTCATCTAATTTTAGGGTTCATTCAAATAAAAAAATCTTATTAATCTTTTCAGGTGGTTTGAAGTATTTTTTTATTATTTTTTTTCGTTTAGGTTAAAATTGCCTAACTTTTCTCTTTCATGGTTCCTCCATTTTTTTCTTTTCAACTTCTTTTTAAGAAAAAATAAAAATCTCAAATCGTGGTACTATCCTAGTAATTGAATCAAGTTCGAGGGAAGAAGTAGACAAAAAAGAAAAAAATTACAAATCTTTTTTTTTTTTTTTTTTTATGCGTTAAAACTGCCTAACTTTTCTTCTTCACATTTTCTCCATCTTCTTCTCCAATTCCAAATTGTTTCGGCTTAAAATATATATATATATATATATATTTCAAATTGTGGTACCATCCAAGTAATTGAATCAAGTTCGGGTGGAGAAGTAGACCAAAATAAAATTCAAATGTTTTTTTTTGTATGTATTAAAACTGTCCACGCTTCCTTCATCTTCTTCTCCAACTCCAAAATTGTGTTTAGGGTGATTTTGAAAAAATGTTTGATTCTTTTTCTTTGGATTAATTTGATGCAAAGGAAGATGAGGGTTTAATTTCTTTGTTCGATGGATGTGATTTCTCTCTTTCTTGTTGTTGTTTTTTATTTTTATGCATATGGGATTACAAAGTTAAAATTGAAAATAAAAGGAAAAAAAACTGTGTTGCTGCTATGGACATCGGTCAGTAAAATAATTTGGGGTTGGAGAAGTTTGACTTGCCGAAGTTTGAACGCATATGGAAAAGAAAGGAAAAAAAATGAAGAAAAACAGACGCTAGGCTGCAAAAATACTTGTAGCCGAGCATCCAAGTAAGTTCTGCTCATAAATTTCACCATATATTTCATAAATGTTACTAGGCTTGAAATATTACGGTTTTAGCACACTTTTGGTTTTTTTTTTAATCCTTAAAACGCTCTTCAACTTTTGAAATTTTCTAACAAATTTTTTAATTTTTTGTGTATTTTATATTGTCATTTAGTATATATATATATATATATATATATATATATATATATATATATATATATATATATATATATATATTACTTTAACAAAAATTATATTTCATGTTTTATTGTATACAATTTTTTTTATTTACATCTTGTCCCATTACAATTTCTAATGTTTCACATGTGAGTTGTAAGTTTGTCATTTTTGCTCAAGAACAAATGGTCACTAGATGATAATTTTGTGTATTTTATATTCCATGTTTAGATTGTCATTTTTTTTTTTTTTTTGTCAACATGTTGGGGTGAGAGATTGAACCTAGGACCGTATGGGCGATACGTGCCGTTGACTTATGCTAGGTTTAGATTGTCATTGAATGTATATTTATTTTTATTAAATAAATTTTGAATTATTTGTATTATTTTTATATTGTTCATTCATTTTTTTTAAAATTTAATTGACTTTTTTCATATTTAGGAAAATATCTTTTTTTCAATATAAAATTTCTTAAACAATTAATTATATTTTTATATATTTTTAATTAATTGATTGTAATTGCAATTTTAATATGTGGACATTTAGGTCATTTCAATTCTTTGTTGAGCCGTTGATGACAAAGCTGAAATTTAATTAAAATATTGACATGTGTAATTAAAGTCTATAAAACATCTATCTATGTGAAGAGCCCAAAAATAATTTAGGTTCACACTCACAACCATGGTAAAGAATTTGGGATGAAACGTGTATAAATTTCAAAAATATAAATAGAAAAACGAACTCGTTATCAAACATGGCCTAAAAAAAATTAAATTTAAAGTTTATTGTAAGATCCTCGTCAACCTGAGAATAACTTAAGGCATATATCCTCGATTAGAAAGTCGGAGATTCAAATCTCTCACTCTCACATGTTATTGAACTCAACATAAAAATATTAAGTTAAGTCTTATAGGCACTTTAATGTTTTGAGTACAAATAAGGCAAAAAATCACGAAACAAAACGCAAATTAAAGGTTGTCGGTCGATGGAGTGATGGCCAAGAGATATGAGTTGACTTTTTGAAGTTCAATAACATATTAGAAACTTTTGGAGGGTCGAGACTTGCATCAAGAGCTAAGACAACGCCCTTGGTTAAGGCTAGAGTTTTAGCGAGCTCAACCGATCTCCTTCGAACTTGGAATTTTTCAGCTAAGAACATAGTATAGTTTTTTTATCAACCTAAGCGTAGCTATATTGGTTAAGTCATATATTATCGCCAAAATGTCAAAGCTTCGAATTTTTACATCTACATGTTTTTTTAGTACAATAAATGGGGCATAGGCTTATGGAGATTTGAACATACGACCTTAAGGGAAAGTGTACATGTCATCGTTGAGAGATATATTGACAAGAAAGTTGTTTCCTTGAGTTTTCATTTAGAATAAGATGAAGATATATACAATTTTCAAATTAAATAGATAATATCTATACAAAATGATAGGATAAATATTAAATATTTTCCTAATAAATGTGAGGTATATATTTTTCTAATACCTCTTAAGTTGGAGCATAGGAGTTGCAAATGTCTAACTTGAGAATAATGTGATCGCAAATGTCCAACTTGTGAATAAAATATATTATTTTGGGTTAAAAAAATGTTTGGTGGTACAATCTTCAAGTCGATGCTCTTCATGACATTTTTTTTTTTTTTTTTTTTGGTTTGGAGAACATCGAAAGCGACATTGCTCTTGACCACGCAATAAAATTTCCTGCTAGTCTCTCGAACACGGGTCGAAACTACAATTTCCAGGTCGATGCTTCTATGACATTTTTCTTTTATTTAGTTTGGAGAACATCTTGGTAAACGTTATTTTGGTTTGGAGAACATCCTAAACACAAGTTTTATGACGGCCTTCAACGAGAGCGTAATTATCCTTGACCACGTAATCTAATGTAATTTTTTGCGAGCCTCCTAAATGCAGATCGCAATCTTCAAACCGATGATCTTCATGGCATCTTTTTTCTTTTGATTTGGAGAATATCTCGTCTGCAACCACAAGTTTTCTACACGAGCATAACACACACCACCCCCAAAACTTGTCACATAAGTGCAAGTACAAGCACACCTCTTATACTTTAAACAAAAGAAGACCCAACACCAAAAACCCACATGGCAAGCGAACAAGAAGAACCTGGCAGCACATTGCCTCATTTTGTTGTTTTTTAACAAAATGCAAACTCCAATACGAAAATACCCGAAGACCTGCAATCTCAAATACGCAAATACCCAAATTAAGTAGCATAGAGCGCAGATGGAGACAAATCCGCAGGCGTGGAGCAACTGACACGGATGGAGTGAAACAAATCCGCAGGTAGGCGCGTGGACTGTGAAGTGCGTTCGAGCAGCCCATATGGACTCGGATACAACCAACCTGCAGGCCGCGGCATTGGCCGCAACGACTAATCACCTGAAGGGTCCAATACCATGTCATGAAAGTTGTTTACTTAGTTTTCATTTATAAACAAATTAATATATATTTAAACATAATTTTCAAATTAAATATAGAATATTTATAGATAAGATAAATATTAAATATTTTTTTCTAATAAAGATAAAGGTAAATATTTTTCTAATAACTATGCTCATTTTGGTCCAATTCATGTTGGAAAAAATAATCGAGAGTGTGTTAAAAATAGAATTGAAAGTTTACAAAACATTGAATACTTTAAAAATTGAAAATAAATAAATAATAATAATAATAATAATTTATTAGACACTTTAAAAACTTATTAAATACTATTAAAGTTTAAGAACCAAATAAATATGAAATTAAATTAAATACTATATTAAAATTGTTTAAAAACCTATTAAATAAAAAATACTATTAAAGTTTGAACCAAATAAATATGAAATTAAGTTGAATACTATATTAGAAACTTTTTGAAGTTAACTTACTTATAAAAAACAACTTTGAAAATTTATAGACTAAAGTCGACTTGTGTAACCTTAGCAAAATAAGACAATGTTTTAAGTTGTTCATAAACTTCATCTGGATCCTGTACATTTTAGAAGTATCTAATGAATTCCTAAATTTGAGATATCGTATCTAATAGATTCAATAACTTTACAAAATGTTGAATGTATCCATAAACTTTCATTTGTGTCTAATAAGTTAGTAAATTTTTAAAAAAATATCCAATAAATCCTTAAACTTTGTATTTAATAAGTTGCTTAACTTTCAATGTTGTGTTTAATAAAACCTAAGTTATGAGTTGTTTTTTTAAAACTCATAACTTAATACTAGATACGAGATTAAAAATTCAAGTCAATTTGAATATATAGTCTATTATATCCTCGATTTGAATCTCTCACATGTTAGTGAACAAAAAATAATAATAATAATAATTCAAACACCTATTAAACATTTTTTTTGAAGTTTTTAAACCAATTAGACACGACATATAAAACTTATAGATCTAATAAACACATTTTAGAGTTCAGTTACTTAATAAAACACCAACTTTCAAAGTTCAAGATTCAAACTTATAAGTTAACCAAAAGATAATCACAAATATTATTGTTATGGGTAATTTTAGAACATAAGGGCAAGCTCATAAAACATAAAGTGAATCAGGAACAAAACTAAGAAGAAACCGACTCAACACCAATTATACACAGGAAGCACATAAGCCCAAAAGAAGGAGGGAGTCCAAGACTCAAATATGTCCAGGGTAGAAAAGGAATTGGGTCAAACCCAATTTCACGCCTCGGCCTCGGCATGTGGCCGAGGTCGAGGTGACCTAAATTAGGGAATGTGAGCCCCCTCCCTGAGCACAGTCTCGTTTTAAGACTAGGAGCCGGAGTAAATCGGGTTTTTTCCACCAAGAGTCCAAATAAGGAGAGAGAGATAGAGAAAAACTTTGGGAGTCCATATATATAAATATACCTAGGCATAAGTTCATTGAAAGTAAGTCCAAATAGAAATTTTAGCTACATACTCAAACTTTCGATCTAACTTAGGCATCATTAAGTCGGTGGTGTTCATCATATTTTGTTTTGCAGAATAATTTTACCTTGATCTAATTTAGGCTACCACTACACTGGTGTTCATCATATTTTATTTTACAAATGATCTCGTTCTCTAATAAAGAAATCTTACATTTAGTGATAAAAGAAGCTCACGTAAAATTATATATCTGAATTTTGACATCAACAAATATAATATTTGTATAATCATGATCTATTGATATTTCAATCATGATCTATTGATATTTCAGTTAAGGAATAGTTTGTATGTTTGTGATTAATGAGTAAGTAAGTCAGTAATTTTTTAAAAATCACATATTATAATGGATTAAAAAAAAGTGGTGTACTTTACTTACTTTTGTAATAATACACTCTTACAAATATTTAAGGACTAAAGTTATCGCTCAAAAGCCAACAAGAGCATAGTTCAACGGTATGAGTTACTGTTTAGTAACTATGAGGTCTTAGGTTCAATCCTCCACTCCTGTTGTCAAATCATTCTTGTCAAATCAAAAGCCAACAAAAGCATAGTTCAATGACATGATATACTGCTTCTCAAAATTAAAAGAGAAAAAAATAGTAAAATGTTGATCCGTATAGTTATAATTTTTTCACCCTCGTTCTTTTTTTATATATATAAAGTTTACTAATCTCAGTAAACAAAAAAGTTGGAAATGCATCAATTAAAATGAATAAAAACTAGCTAAACCGAGCATAGTTCAATTGGTATAGGGTTGTGCCGGTGACTAAAAGGTATGGGTTTAATCCCCGCATTAATTAAACTATCGTTGTAAAAAAAAAATGAATAAAAACTAAAATTCATCAACTAAAATGAACAAAAACTAAATGTACAAAAATAAGAGCTAAATGAAAAAAAAAAAAAAAATAATAATAATAATAATAATATTAAGAGGCATGAGTCAAAGTTAAAAGTATATGGACAAAAATAAGATTTAAATATAATATTTACAGTTTTTAAAATACTCCCAACCAACTTTGAGCAAGAAAAATTATTATTATTATTTTTTTTATAATAATATTACATATAAATAAAAATAAATAAAAGGCACTAATAGCCAACAAAATGTACTCAAACAAAAAATAGCCAACAAAATAAATGCAGTTTATCGTATGGACAACTAGACGAGTGAATTGACAATTTTGAAAAATAGTCACATATATTTCTTTTTTAAATGATAATATTAGAATCTATAAAATTGATGGAACTAAAATGTCTTATTTAAACCCTAGACACTAATCCCTAAATATTAAATCTTAAAATTAAACTATAGTCAAATCGAGCATAACTCAATTGACATAAGATTATTCTACTGACTAAAAAGTTACCGGTTGAATCTCCACATTAATTAAATATCTTTGAAAAAAAAAAAATTAAACCCTAATAGTAGAATTTGATTTCAATTTTTGTCATTCTTAAAATAAATAAATAAATATTTTTATTTTTTTTGTTGGCCTTTTTTAAACGATGGTTAAATATTAGGCCATTTATACCTAATTTACTCCGGGTTTGGGGGCAAGTAGACAAGTGTTCGGTTTGCATGGTCGTGAGGCCTAAGTGGGCCAAAACAAGTTAGCCCAATTCATGCAAATTCTTTTTCTTTTTTTCTTTTTTCTTTTTAAGGACAAAAATCGTGCAAATTCAACTTTATTTGGTATATAATAATATGCAAACTGACTGTAAAAATGTCTGATCTAACCGAAATAGAACTTAACATTTAAGATAAATAGCTAAAGTACTCAGCGGTAAGTGACATATATTTCATCCTATAAGGTCGTACAAATTCAACTTTATTTGGTATATAATAATATGCAAACTGACGGTAAAAAAAATGTCTGATCTAACCGAAATAGAACTTAACATTTAAGATAAATAGCTAAAATACTCCGCGGTAAGTGACATATATTTCATCCTATAAGGTCGTACAAATTCAACTTTATTTGGTATATAATAATAAAATCGTGCAAATTCAACTTTATTTGGTATATAATAATATGCAAACTGACTGTAAAAATGTCTGATCTAACCGAAATAGAACTTAACATTTAAGATAAATAGCTAAAGTACTCAGCGGTAAGTGACATATATTTCATCCTATAAGGTCGTACAAATTCAACTTTATTTGGTATATAATAATATGCAAACTAACTGTAAAAAAAATGTCTGATCTAACCGAAATAGAACTTAACATTTAAGATAAATAGCTAAAATACTCAGCGGTAAGTGACATATATTTCATCCTATAAGGTCGTACAAATTCAACTTTATTTGGTATATAATAATATGCAAACTGACGGTAAAAAAAATGTCTGATCTAACCGAAATAGAACTTAACATTTAAGATAAATAACTAAAGTACTCAGCGGTAAGTGACATATATTTCATCCTATAAGGTCGTACTTAAAAAACGAAAAAATAAAATATTTAAGATAAGTTTGTTATCGCTAACCCAAACATAGTTTAACTGGTTAAAAACGTATATAGCGTTATAGTAACATTGAAAAAAAAAAAAAAAAAATCATTTATTTGTACTTAACCATGTTACTATAGTCCCACGAATCCAAATCCTATGGCTTGGGAGGGGAGTGGAGGGCCAAAATATGTTATAAAATATAATAAATAAATTTAATCTCTATTTAAGTTCTTGGTGATAAGAATAAGTCGCCAAATACTTTACAACTAAATTTAAATAACTTTAATATCGTCTTAATTTAGCTAATTTTGTTGTTTTATACCATAGAAAAAATATTACAATATACTCAAAATTAAATGAAATGTATTAATTATAAATAACAAATAATAATATAAATCAAAATTGTGCTTAAGGTTGTTTTACCTAGTAAAAATCATATACAAATTGTTGTAAACTAATAGTCATACTTTTTTCTCTTGATGTAGATTATACTCGAGTAATTTACAAGAAATTACTATTTTAGTTTTTATTGATTATCGAGTATGTTGTTTGTCAATCACTAATTAGTTTGCTTGCCGTCACTAATCGATATTATTTAAAATGATGATAAATATTATTTTTCACTGAATTATATTTGGATAAGCGAAATAGATAAATACTCACCCAATATGAAAAAAAAAGAAAAATTCACAATAAAAACAATATGAATTTAAAGAAACAACATAAAAACTGTGTGTTTGTATATATATATATATAAGTAACTTTGATACTAACTATGATTAAAATTCTAGAATAATATATATTCATTAATTTGAGTATAACTCGTAAAGTTTAGAGCCTCAAATCTCTACCTCACATATTTAATGAAAATAGAAAAAAAAAATGCAACTTAAATATTTTAAGTCACATAGTAGCCATTTAATATAAGAACATCTAAAAACACTATTTTAAATTATAACAGGTTATATTATAAATTCCGTAGGAAAATTCCTTTTTTCAACCTATTAAAAATGTCAAATCAACAAGTAGATGAAACTATTAATTCTAAGGTGGGATGAAAAAAATTTCCACAAGCTCCTCATTTATTTTTAGCTATACTAAGAATCAAACCAAACCAAGTATTTATTAGTCATTGACTTTTTTTTTTTTCTTCTTTTTTTTCCCACCTAAATTACAATTAAAAGAATATTGGTCAATTATAACGTTAGACTCTAATAAAATAGAAGTGGTAAATGAAACACTTATTTTGTAAAAAACTTTTATAACAAAACTAATGAAATGCTTTATTTAAAATATTTTAAGTATTTTTTAATCAGATTTTAGATTTTGTTAGTTAAATCACAAATTCATTGTTTAGGGAGTGTTTCGACTTTCAATTTTGTCTCGTCACTAACCTATTCAATTTTTTTCTTAATAAAAAATAATGAACCTATTATATACAAAAATAAAAGTTTAAGGTGAATAGAAATAAAATTATCATTAATTATAAAAAAAAAAAAAAAAAAAAAAAAACTTAAACATATCAAGTATCTATTAGATGTTTTTTATTTATTTATAAAATTTAGGAGAGGTTGTTTGTAATGGATCTATAAATGCTTAAAAAAAATTTACACTTAAACAATATTTTAGATTTATAAGATGTATTTGAGACACCAATTTTGAGTGGACTAATTCGACTATTATAATTTATGGTCAATTAATTAATTATATAATTTACATTGATATTATAATTCACATCTTATTCTAATCACAAACATGGGTAAAAAAAAATAGATCCTTAATAGAAAACGAGACTAATTTTTTTTTATTATTATTATGTCCGAATAAATACTTTAAAACACGTGTCGACCGCACACTACACATTTTTGCTAACACAGATTCTCGTTCCCACGTGGTCAACTAAGAGAGCTCCACGTCGTGCAAAATTGAACCAAACGTCAAAAAAAAAAAAAAAAGGAAGAAAAAGAAAAAGTAAAAAGAAAGCAGGGAAAATTTACTTTATTTATTTACTGGACAAAAGTAGCACCTATTGTCTTTTAACACGTGGCAGTTTATGCATTATTCGTGAGCTTTACTTTAGTTTATCTTGGACCGTCCAACCTTTTTCAGCTTTCTCGAAAGCGACAATTCATAGGTCACGGTCACGGACATTAAATGTCGCAACGTGGTCGTCTCATATCTCGACACGTTTCTTACTTTCTTGATTCGCTCTTTTTTTAAGACTAAAACGACGGTGACTCACCGAGACTGTTCTCTGACTAATTCAACCTCCAGGAACATAATGATTCGGTTCAGGCTTTACTTCTCCGTTCCATACTGTCTCGAACAGCTGTTTTTTTTTTAAATATTTGGAGAAAAACCAACTTTTACCTTCAAAATTGACACAACGTATCAATTTTTACCTTAAATTAAAGGTGAATAACTGACGTACTATTTAGGCTTTTGCTGGAAGAATTGTTAGGAGGAAAAAAAAAAACGTCATTTAATAGATTATAAAATGATTGGTATAAAATTGATTGAACTCTACGAAAACAAAATAAACACGTTTTTCAACTGTCTGCGCATTATTATTATTATTTTATTATTATTATTTTTATTTTTTTACCTGAGAAATTTGAATCTTTAAAGTATGGTCAATAGTTCATACAATATTTGAGTTGAATTATATTCATGTTAGCTATTTCTTTTATCGGTTTTGTGCATTGATCTAACTTTATTTTACATATTTTATTTTTTTTTTCTAAAAAATTGTGAGACAATCCGTAGAAATTGAATATGAGGTAAAATTTGGAATATTTAACTATGTTTTTTTTTCTTTTCTTGAATCAAACATAGTTCAATTGGCATAAAGTTGCGCCTTGACTAAGAGGTCAGATATTCATCACTCACCCTACATCAAATTAAATATTATTTTGATTTTTTTTCTCCTATTTTGAATGATTTTGTAGAGTTAAAAAGAAACCTTGTATAATTTAAAACTTAGTAGCTTTGGTTTAACTAAGTGTTATCATATAAGTTGATTTTGATGAAATTCTAATTTAAAATAAAGTTGCATACATTTTACTTCCCATAGACTTGTTTCATCATATCTATATTGAAATATGTTGTGTTTTATAGAGATTGATTGAATATAATATATCACTGAGATAGGTGTGACACTTAGGTGTGATACTAAGTGTGTTTGACATGCACATTTTTATTTAAGTACATGTTTGACTATATGCACTTTAAAATAAGTGTATGTAATTTTTTATTTTTTTTATTTATTATTTATTATTTTTTTGACATCACGAGTTTGAAAATGAATTACTTAGTACGTAAATATCTCTGAAATAACTAGTTTCAATCAAAATATATATATATAAAATCAAACATATATATTTGTTTGTATACATTGTGTATGTCTTAATATACCTCGCATATATAATGTATAATGTATACAGACATACATTGAATGTTTTTTTTAAGTAACATCTTAATAATTTCGTTCTTACTCTCTATAATAATATGTATGTGCACACACATGGATGGAAGGCTCAATCCCCTTATGTATTTATTGTACTAAAAAGAAAATGCATAATGTATTTGTATTTATAAATTACTAATATATTTATATTTTCTGAAAAATTTGGTAAGTTTAAAAAATAAAAAACAAAATGAAAAATAAAACTTTTGGATGTTTTTTTAAATTAAAATTAAAAATAATTTAAATCAATAACAGACGGAAGGTTTTGGAGTTGTAGAAAAAATTATAGAATTGTAGCTCAACTTTCACGTCTTGTATCTTTCGATATACAACTCAAAAAATAATGAGATCAATTATCAAATTGAAGTTTTTATGTTAGTTTTCTAGTCAAACCTGTTTTTTTTTTTTTTCATATTTAAGTAAAAATATATTGATTTTTGTATGCACGCTACTCAAAAGATGACGTGGTCACACAAACAAAAACGTCGTCTTTTCAAAAGACGATGTGTGAGTGTGGATGCCATCATCTTTTTAAAAAAAGAAGTGTATTTAAAATTACAATATTTTTATAAATAATTTTTTAAATATGTAATAAATAAATAAAAAAAAAGAATAAGAAAAAAAAAGAAGAAGTTGTTCTATCAAATTTATGGCTTATATTATATCAATAATGATAATCACAAAAATTTGAATTATAATCCAATGTTTAATATTTTCAGAAGAAATACTCAACGGAGTGGAAGTTACTATCTATCATGCTCAAATTTATATTTTATTATTCAATTAGAAAAGGTTTTGACAAATTCCTTCGGTGCCGACTAGCCGACCAGCGACCACTTTGATGTCCTCAGTTACCAACTATGTCTTATAAAATATAAAACTTACAGATACACACAACACAATAAATATTAAATATATATTAACGTCAAAGTTATAAAGTTATATATTCGAGCTCCCACCTCATATATAAATATATATATTTAATTTCAATACTTTTAAATATTTAAATTTCGTCCGAATAATTTTAATAAAACTTAAAAATGATATAAATTATCAGTATTATTTTATCAAGTAACACTAAATTAACAATGAGTATTAACTTTACGATTTCTTTTAATTTAACCATATAAGAGAATGATGATATTTTAACTATGTTTCTGGGAACCTTTTTTTTAGTTGGTATTTAATTTTTGGAAAAAAATCAATTTATACCCCTAAACTTCGAGGGTTGTATCAATTAAAACTCTAAACTAACAATTGTATCAATTTAAACCCTGAACTATCATAAGTGTATCAATTTACACCTTTTGTTAGATTTTATTTGAAAAAAATTAATTTAAACGGGTGAAGACTTATGATTTTAACAATTAAACTCATAAACTTTCATAAATGAATCAATTCTATGAAAGTTTAAGAGTTTAATTAATAAATTACAAGTCTCCACACATGTAAAAGCTTACATTTTTATACTAGAGGGTGTAAATTGATACACTTATAAAAGTTTAGGGTTTAAATTGATACAATTATTAGTTTAGAGTTTTAATTGATACAACTCTCAAAGTTTAGGGGTATAAACTGATTTTTTCCCTAAATTTTTTAATTGTATTTTAATTATTTTTGGTCGAATTTCAATGCCATCTTCCCGTCAATTGTGTTCTTTCTCTAAATGTTCATTTCCCCGTTTCTTAGATTATTACATTACACTAAAAAAAAAAAAAAAAAAGGGCTAGAATTTGTCATTTGGACCTCAGACAAGTGGACAACTGGATTTCCCAGAAACAACAATATCCTTTTAAACTTTGGCAGGCAAGAAAATGTTTTTAAAAGAGTTTCAGCTAAATTATAATTTTGGTTCCTATAATTTGAGAAAAAAAAAAAATTAGTCTTCATGATTTCAAAAATTAAACTGTTGTTGAATGATTTGATGAAATCTCATAAATAGTCTCAACGATTATAATTTAGAGATCAATAACGAATCGAGTACATGATAATTAGCTATTTATTTGTTATTGATGTGGTCTTTTATATTTAGCCGACGAGCTAAGTAGCTGATTAGAAGAAAAAAAAAGTTAAAAATTAGGCAATTTAATATAACTTCTATAAAAAATGGCTTAATTGAAAAAAGAAAAAACTTTATCATAAACAAATCATAAGAAGAACACGTAAGGATGGTAGTTTCATGTTTGGCCCCAACATGACGAAAAATTGTTGAATGATGCCACCACAATGTAGTTGTCTCTTTAAAAATATTGAATTAAGATCTTAAAATCTATATACCCCTCTAAATCATTAGATACAAAATCGAAATATTTTTGCAAGTGCATGACCTGACATACATATGTTCGTGGTGCATAATATATAAAATCGAAACATTTTTCCAATTTTTCTCTTAATCGAACAGTACAAAATTGTTAGCTACATCATAACCGCTCCATAAACCTCCTCAAATAATTTATCTAAGATGACGTGCATATGTTGATAATATATCATACATAATATGATACATACATACATGCATAGGACCATAGGGCCATTTTCTGATTTCCATAACATCATGGGACCCACAGGGGATCCAGTGGCCAGAAACTGAAAATCGTGATCGTCGACTGAGAGATAAATTGCTCGCATCTGAATGGGCCACGTCAGAAGAGAAGGGAAAAGGGTCCAGGGGGAAGGTTTAAAGATCTGTATTCTGCACATATCCGGAGCTGCTCTCCAATTGGCCGTTGCTGTTTGTGGGACCCACGTCCATAAATATCTAGAGATTCTTTGTGCAAGTGGCGTGACGAGGCGTCTGTGAGGCTAGATATTTTTGGCCTCTGCCCGTAAATTCCTGCCCGTAGTTTTCGGGAACCCATTCATCTGCCACGTGTCACGCATACGCTCCATGCTTTTTTCCCGCCGCCCACTGCCCGATGCCTTCCATTTCCGCCGTTGATTTGTATCCTCCAAAACCGAATCAGATGGACGGAATTGTTTGCTCTTTCTTTTAAAAAAAAAAAATATATATATATATATATATATGACACAAAATTTAAAGTTGTCATTTTTATTTTCATAGAAAAATTCAATAAGACATTCTAAAGTTGATAAACTATATTAAACACAATGTCAAAAGTTTAAAGACTAAAATTATAATAATCTTATAAAATTGAATGCATGATTATCATTGGGTGCTAAATACACTCATTCTTCAATGTGAATATGACATACAATCTTAATACATATATATATTTGTTGTAGAAATATTAAATTAATGCAGGTAGAGAAATATAATTTATAACCTATACTCATATCAGTGTTATGTTCACGTTCGCCTTAACCCTTAAAATTGATTTAGTGCGTAAGTTGCAAATAATTTATAATATAATAGAATTTTGAAATCAACCATAAAGTTTAATACAATCAATAAAGAGTTTTAAACATTGCTATGAATGTTTGAAGCTTGTTTTCATAGCAGGATTATACAAAATCATAAATTGGATTGTTTATAAATATTTTATTTGTACGTATCTATAAGGGGGTGTTTGAGGCACCAACTTAAAGTTGGGTGGACTTAATTATTATAATCTAGTCTATGTTTGACCTATCGACTATTATAATTTACCGTCAATAAAGTAACTATAATGACTTTAATACTATTTACTATTCACAATTATTATAACCCACAAACTATTATAACAACCGACTATAATAATTCATTCAGCACCCCAAGCATCTCGAAAGTAATTTGACCCGTAGTCATTAAAAATAATTTCGAAACAAGCATACAAAACTATTTTCACAAAACTATATATATAATTGGAAAACACATATATGTGATGGGTTGGTTGCACAAACAACAATCATGCCCAAAATAATTGTAATTTAGCAAAATTTAAAACATTTTGCAAATATGACAAAAAACCAGTGGCTATCACTGATAGAAGCTATCGTTGATAAATGACTATCAGTTATAGACTACTATCACTGATAGACTAAAATTATATAAAGAATTGAGGTGATAAGCTATTATCAGCGATAAACTATATTATCAGTGATAGAAATTGTCATATCTAAAAATGCTATATTTTTTAATTATTTTATTCTAAATTTACGTGTGTTACAATTTTACTATATGTGATATACTAATATTTTCTAACATCGTTTTGAAATTTAAGTTAGATATGTTCTTTTTAAGGAAAACGAAAAAAGAAAAGAAAAAATAAAACATGTGTCGAAACTTTAGGAAAGTGGGGTTATATTTATATCAATTCAAACACATAGAGCTATGATGGAAGTTGGAATATCGAGTGGCCATTGTGATCATGTCTTACATTAACTCGAAAGCACTACAATTTGGAAAGCATATAATTAAAAATAATTTTTTTTAGCTTTTCATATTCTTAAATAAATATGCGACCTACTTTTGTACCAATGCTCCCCCAATAAATAATATATATATATATATTATACTTCTATTGTTATTATTATTATTTTTTATTTTTGAAAACAACATGCTTCAATTAAAAATCAACATCCATACAAAATCAGCCTCATTTGAGAACTCAAAACACCAAAAGAAAATTCCTTCTCCTTCTATAGATGAAGAAGAAAAAGGCAAAACAAAAGAATTCTCAAGCGCAACAGGTGTAAAACAGTGAGCAACAAGATTACAAGATCTACTCAGAAAATCAAAAGACACACTACCTACTTTTGAAGCTTCAATCAGAATACCCTTCAGGATATTCTTGGTCTCCGTAAGGTCAAGCCCCGGACACTTCAAAGCTCCAACAACCTTCGTCGAGTCCGACTCAACGAAAAGATGACAAAATTCAGACGACTCACAGCGGCTGACCGATCTCAATCCGACGAGAATAGTCTCGCCTTTAAAGGCCTTAATATACCACTTCTGATGGAAGATTTTGTAACCAGCACAGATGGGAGATCCCCGGGAGTCACGGATCACCCAGGCGATGACGTCTCTGTTCTTATCCTCCTTCCAAGAGGCATTAGTATTCAACTTCCAACAACCCAGAGGTGGCGACTCCCACTCGATCTGACTCACGTGGCTCTCTGATCTTGCCATTGGCCCAAACCCTCCCACGAACTCTTGGTGCTCCTCCCAAAACTTGTTAACGGACCTCGTAACAATATGAGCATCGACACTAGGGCCCAGATGGTCATTCCTGACCACAATATTTTTGTAATTCTAGATGCACTAGAAAGTAGTAATCGTTTTAACGAGATCAAACTTACTTAGATTCGCATCCATCAAATCCCATAAATCACGAACCGACAAAAAATCCGTACATACAGCAAAAATGTTCCATAAGCACGACAAAATCTCAAGCCAAACCTTTTTAACAAACTTACAACTCAAGAGAACATGGTAGGTTGTCTCCGCTTTTGCCCTGCAAAAAGATTAAATAACATTAGTATTGATCCCTCTTTTTTGGATATTAACTTTTGTGGGAATGACATCATTTATCAACTTCCACACACGGATTTTAGCCCTCGACAGACTAATACACTTCCAAAACCTAACTCAACACAAATCTTTTCTCCCAAGATCTGAAGTCCCTCCACTTTTTTGCTCTTGAAGCCAGCTAGCAAGGTGGTAAGCGCTTTTAACGGAGAAGACACCCTTGTTGTCCCAACTCCAAACAATCTCATCCTTTGAAAGAATGTGCCCCACGGGCAGACTCAAGATATCAACTCTGTCAAGGGTAGATAAATTGTTATCAATGACCTCCTCATTCCACTTGTCATTCTCATTCAGCATATAACTCACTCTATTGCCTTGAAACTCCATCCCCACCCACATAGGCAGCCTACAACCCCCACCCCCCACCCCCCAGCCACGGATCTTTATCAATAATAATGTTTTTTCCATCCCCAACTTCCAACTGTAGTCTTCAAGGAACAACTCTCTTTCCCACACTATACTCTTCCACGTCAAGGAGGCGTTCGCTCCAGCTGGCGCACCAAGGAAGTCTCCATTTTTTTAAATACCTCCCCCTTAACGTTTTGGAGATGAGGCTCTTCGGGTTCCTTAAAATTCTCCATCTATGTTTTGCGAGCATAACTTAATTAAAACTGGTTAACTCTCTGAACCCCAAACCTTCGGAGCCCTTGCTTTAGCACAACTTCCTCCAGCTTTTTCAATGCGCACGTTTTTTACCTTCCGACGACCCCACCAGAAATGAGCGCAACAACTATTGATATCATCACAAATTCTTTTGGGAAGACGAAAACAACTCATGGTATAAATCGGGATGGCCTGAGCAACAATTTTGATGAGCACCTTCTTAACCCCTGAGAAAATAACTTCTAAACAAAAATTATCATCTGCAAAAAAGGCCTTTTGTCTTTTGTTATTGACCATATGTTTTGATTAAAATTTATCATCCGTAGTTAATAAGCTTCATACATAATGAGATGTTTTTTTTTAAGATATTGTGTGTTATTTGACGATGTACATTAGTTGAAAAATATTACAATTTGAATATTGTTTAATTTGAGAATTAGAATGAAGAAATTTTTACTTGTTTTTGTAATTTTTTTTTTTTGAGTACATTGGGGGTGGGGGATTCGAACCACAGATCTCTTGGTCATCAAATCATACATATGTCAGCTGAGCTATGCTCGCTTTGACTACTTGTTTTTGTAATTATGTAGTCATAAATAACTTATCACATTAGACATTTTTCACTAAAATTTGTAGCAATCCAACGTTAGTTACAATTTGATGATAATATAAACAAATTTATAAGACTAAATTTAAATTATAGTTAAAAAAAATTGAGAAAATAATAATTTAACCTAATCAATTTTTAGATTTTTGGTCACCGTATTTCATAGGCTTGTAAAAGTGATAAACTGGTGGATCTTAATATTGGACAAAGGCATAAACATAACTTATGATATATATGAAAAATATATATAAATATCCATTAAAATGGTTTTCAACAAAAGCATAACTCAACTAATATAAATCATAAATTAATGACTAAAAAGTCAGAGATTCGATCTCTCACCCCACACTACAATAATAATTACATTTACAAAAAAAAAAAAAATGATACCTCAATGTTTCTCGAAGAGTTTAGGAGGGTTAATAATAATAAGGGTAAAATACCATTTTAGTCCCTAAGGTTTCATGTTTGTGTCCATTTAATCCCATAATTTAAATTTCGAACAATCAAGTTCCTCAAATTTATGTAATAGGTCAATTTAATCTCCCTACATTTTCATCTAATAACTAACATAATCAGTGTTGATCAGTTGCTGACACACACACCAAATCAATCTCATTCTCTCTCTTCTCCTTCATCCCCAACCTCCTCTGGCATGACGACCACCACCACTGCCGTCATTCTTCCCCCTTCTCTCAAATCAGAAATTGCAAAAAAAAAAAAAAAAAAAAAAAAAAAAAACAGTAGGAGAAAAAGAAGAAGACGATGGTAGTGGCGGTGACGATGTTAGTTCTAGATTTTTTTTTTTTTTTTTTTTGCAATTTCAGAACTAGGAAAATGAGGGAAGAAGAAGACGATGATGTTAGTGTCGACTTCGCAGAAGGAGGTGGAGATGAAGGAGGATGGGGTGAATGAGTTTGATTTGGTTGTGTGTTAGCAACCCAACACCCATTTTGTTAATCATTAGACAAAAATGTCGAGGAAGAGATTAAATTGACGTATTACATAAATGTGAAGGACTTGATTATTCAAAATTGAAATTCTAGGACTAAATCGATACAAACCTGAAACCTGAAGGACTAAAAATGTATTTTATCCTAATAATAATAGTCATACAAATCTATTTAAAATGTATTCCGTTAATTTTTTTTTTTTTTTTTTTTTTTTTTTTTAACTCTGACCTCTAGATCGAAGGAACATTTTTGAGGTAAAAGGAACATTTTTTATACCACTTGAGTTGTGCTCACATTCAGGATCGAATTTTTTCTTATTTTCTTCTTTACATTTTTTAAAAGCAAATGTTTTCCTAAGATTTATAATTTACTGCTCATTTGTTTAAAGACATTCGTACTTTTAAGATTGGTTAAATTATAAAACAACAATAGGTGAGGTGGGAGATTCAAATCTTTGACCTCTTGGTGGAAGGAACATTTTTTATGCTAGTCGAGTTATGTTCATATTGACCATTGAATTTTTTTCTTCTTTTATTTTTGTCTATTTTTGTCTTTTTAAAAAAGAAGGAATGCTTTTGATTATTTATAATTTATACCTCACTTGTTTTAAGACATTTTTTCTTTTAAGATTGGTTAAATCATAAAACAATAATATATAATATGGGAGATTTGAACCTCTGACATCTTGGTCAAAAGAACATTCTTTATGTCAATTCAGTTATGATATTGAGATTTTTTTTTTTTTTTTTTTAAAAAAAAGTGTATTTTTTATGATTTATAATTTAAAACTCACTTGTCTAAAGACATTTTTACTTTTAAGTTTGGTTCAATCATAAAATATAAAGAGAAAAAAAAAATCCCCTCAACTTTGCTATTTGTTTCGAAAATACTTATGTTATTTCAAAAGTTACAATATTACTCATAAATGTTTCAAAAGTTAAAACTATCATTTAAGTAGAAATTTATTAGAATGTTAGACATAAAATCGACGTGGTGAAACATTGTTCTTTTAAACTTAATCCATACAAAACATCATAATCACTGTCATGTCGGTTCAAGGTCACACTACAAGAAACTTGACTTTTTTCGAAGGTCACAACCTTCGAAAAAACACTAAATAAACCTTCGAAAAAGCTTTTTTCGAAGGTTAATTAAACCTTCGAAAAGTGTCGAAATAAATTTCGTCGGGAAATGCTTTTCAAGGGTTCATTAACCTTCGAAAATTAATTTCTTTTTTGAGGGTTCGTTAACCTTCGAAAATGAGTCTTTTTCGAGGTTCGTTAATCTTCGAAAATGAGTCTTTTTCGAGGGTTCGTTAACCTTCGAAAACGAGTCTTTTTCGAGAGTTCATTAACCTTCGAAAATGAGTCTTTTTTTCAAAGATTTATATTGTTATTTCAACGTGCAAAAGCGATATAAGAGCTTGTTTATCTATCTACACATATAAACCAAATCATTTAGAGCTTTTTTAATATTTTTTAGCCAAGGATGATTTGTACACAAATAAACCATTTACACAAATAAACCAAAAATGAAGCAACACAACCCAAAGTGTGATCAAATCTCCAACAAATGATCTAACTAAATATTACACATAGACTAATGTGTTAAATACTTTAACACATTAATAAAAGAGAACTTTGTGTTTGTCTCTTAAGTTAATCATCCTACAATATAGTCCTTTAACAATATCATTCCTATTTAACAATATCATTCCTATTGCCCGATAATGCAATCTGTCAATCTGTCAGAAGTTAAAATATCTAAATTATCAAGAACTTGTCAACTGAAGCTTTGGATCTGACTCCAACATTTGCTTCACAAGACTTTTAGAGTCTCTGAGATACTAGGCCACGAATCACGTTTGAAAAATCTATCAGTCCACGGAGAATAGCTTGAGTTATCCCTTGCACAGTCTCTATGAAAAAAGTACACTTGAGTCAACAGAGCGTTTGATTTCAATTAGCTACATATATTAATCCTTGGAACACGAAAGCGAAATAATCAGACATTATCCATCAATAATTTAATTATAGGCTACAGGGACACTATGAAATTAATTACCAACCCAAAAGGGAGGAACTCCGCACAACAAGATGTATAAAATGACCCCTGCACTCCATATGTCTATTTATGGTCCGTAATTCCGGTTCAACACCTTTGGGGCCATGTAATATGGACTTGCAACAATTTTGAAGAACTTTTCACCTATAATTTTGGTAAAAATTAGTCAGATTACATCTATTGTCTCAAGAATTAGGAAAATGTCAATAGTATTGAAAGTAATTAAGTGATCAAAACAATAATATCCATATATTGATGTAACGTAATACATAAGATTCAAAATACATCACAACTATTCACAAATTCTTAAACAAGAGCTGTCAATGGGTCCTTTCCTCATACCTCCCCCACTCCCCTACATTGAAGTACTAACTAGCATGTAAAAATAACTCCATCTGACAACAGAAAAACAACCATAAAGTATTTCTACAACTTAAAAAATTCATGGAACTAGAAATAGTAACACTTTTAGCCAAACATGTAAAACTTCAGAGGCAGAATCATTATGTACTAATTCAATCCTAAATAACGCAGAGGGCAGAATAATTAGAAAAAAATGCAATCACAACTATCCAGAAATCGAGAATTAGACTGGGCTGCTAAATTAGAACTTTTAGTACTTCTCTATATAACCACAGGTAGATAGAATCATTCGAAAGCATATTAACATCAGAAATGGTCCACTCATTTGGTCCAAATTACAATACGTACATTAACTGCAAGACCCCATGACCAAAACTAAATGAAAACAAGTTAGGCATTCTCTTAATAACACTCTAAGCAATGTGGAGGAGATCGAGAATTCGAAGAAAATCAAGTAAAAGCCGATCGAAGAAGCAATGACAAAAGGGTATTCTACTGACTAACAAGTAAACAAGTATTTACAATTGCAATGCAGCGTTTAAATTCAGAAACCATACATATTTTGGAATGAAGTAAGCTATAAATCAAAAGAACCCACTTACTTCACTCTTTCAAAATTAAGACCCATTCGTTTACCACCATCTTGACCTGCAAAAAATTACTCAAATCAAGGGAGAAAAGGAAAAGAAACAGAATGTTCAAATCAATAATCTAAAATCTTCCAACACGCAAGCCTAGCAAGTGAGAGCCAACAAAGTGAAAACGATATAGACAAATAAGTAAACATCCTATTATATCCTTTAGGCATTCAGAATCAAATTATCCATACCACTTGGAGATAAAATTGTCTCAAAGGAAACTATTCCAAAATAAAGAGGCCATAAAAGATGTCATTGTAATACCTCTCTAACGATGTTCTTGCCGTGTGAGATTGGGTGCTTCCGAGTCAAAAGCTCCAAAAGCACAACACCGAGACTATAAACGTCACTCTTATCTGTCAGTTTATGAGTCAAGAAGTACTCTGGATCAAGATAACCCTGCAAAATGGAAGCATGCAAATCAAAATACACAAAAATACCCTTTAACTAAACTCAATCCAGGAAGTGTAACCAATTATTTTACAAAGAAAAGGAATATATGGACACAACCTTGTAACTTGGCGAAGCAAGAAACAATGTCCCATGGATTTGTGAAGAATGTGGCCAGCAAGAGTACTAAAGGAGCTAAAGATTCCAGCAGAAAGTCCCATGAAAATGATGTGTGACAACGAAGTGAAGTATTGTGAAAAATCTTGCCTACCATACATCGAGATTGACAGGCACTTCATCAAAGAAAGAATTGAGGACGGAGTAATCTCTCTCGTACACACTACCTACATAAATCAAAATCCAAATTCAAAATCAAAATCAAAATCTACACCATATCCGATTCATTTAAAAAACCACAGAAACTCACTCGGATTAGGAAATCGGAGGCGCTGATTCAGGCAAGTGAGAGCCAAGACGAATCCAATGTTGAAAATTAGGGAAAATCTGAACCAAGCGACTGAGAGAATGATCAAAATCGGCTGCGACTGAAATCTCGTTGAAGTTATTTGGTGAGAATCAGGCGATAATCTAGAGTGAAATCTTCGTAGAAGAGGCGACTGATGAAAAATCGAGAGTACGTTTCGAGACGGAAGAGGAGGCTTCCTTCTCGAGACGGAAGAAATCGAGCTCGACAGTAGCCCTAGCCATGGCGGGAGAATGAGAATGAAAATGAAGCAGAGGATGAAGATGAAGAGGAAGATGCAGACGGAAGAGAATTAGTTTTTGTTTTGGGGAAAGAGAAAGGGAATATTGAAGGATTAAATAATAAGGAAAGTGGGAAAATAAATCAGAGAAAGGGAAAATAAAGTGGGAAAGCGAAAGGGAATATGCAGACGGAAGATGCAGACGGAAGAGAATTAGTTTTTGTTTTGGGCTAGATTTAAGTGAATATAATATAAATTTTAATATTATATTTTATCGAAGGTTTTTAAAAACCTTCGATTAAAGTAGCTCTTTTCGGAGGTTTTTAAACCTTCGATAAAAGTAGATTTTTTTAAAAAGTTTGCAAAGCCAATTTTTTTTATAACCTTCCTATTTTTCTATCATTTTCGAAGGTTTAAAACCTTCGATTAAAGTAGTTTTTTTTCGAAGGTTTTTAAACCCTCGATAAAGTATATTTTTTTAAAAAAGTTTGTAATTAGAATTTTTTTTATAACCTTCCTATTTTTCTATCATTTTTTAAAGTTTTAAAAACCTTAGATTAAAATAGTTTTTTCGAAGGTTTTTAAACCTTCGATAAAAGTAATTTTTTTTAAAGTTTGTGGATCGATTTTTTTTTATAATCTTCCTATTTTTCTATCATTTTCGAAGGTTTTAAAAACCTCCAATAAAAAGAAGTATTTTTCGAAGGTTTTTTAATACCTTCGATAAATGTATATTTTTTTCGAAGGTTTTTAATAATCTTCGATAAAGAGTATATATTTTTCCAAAACACTCTCAATGCCCTTGTAACTATTTTTCGAAGGTTTTTTTAATATTTTCGATAAGTGTGTATCTTTTTCGAAGGATTTTAATAACTTTCGATAAAGAGTAGATATTTTTCAGAGAATTTTTTAACACCTCCAATAAATGTATATTTTTTTCAAAGACTTTTAATAGCCTTCAATAAAGAGTAAATATTTTTCGAAGGTTTTTTAATATTTTCGATAAATGTATATCTTTTTCGAAGGTTTTTTATAACCTTTGCTAAAAAGTAGATATTTTTCGAAGGTTTTTTTAATACCTCCGATAAATGTATATCTTTTTCAAAGGTTTTTAATAACCTTCGATAAAGAGTATATATTTTTTTGAAGGCCTTCAAAATACCTCCGATAAATGTTATCTTTTTCGAAGGTTTTTTATAACTTTCGATAAAAAATGGTCGAAATAGACCAACTTTGTTGTAGTGTCAATTGCATGTCGACTTTTTGTGTAATATTCTAATGAAATTTTACTTTAAAGGTAATTTTGAAATATTTATGAAAGATAAATTATAATATTCAAAGTTTATATATATATATATATATATATATATATATATATATTATTTTTTATATAATTTAGCATCTAAGTTTTAGCCCAAAACTTTTAAAATTTAAAAATAGATCATATTCTTTTTAAGGAATAACCTACAAGAAAGACAAATGATGATGAGTAATATGCGAGCACAATTTCATAAACTATAATATTTGTTATACTAAGGTCAAATTAAGTGGACAAGCACAAAAAATACAAACTTTACCATCTTTTTTACATGCATTGAAAACTTTAGTGCTTCCCACTTTGGGGAGTGCATGACACTCTTTCTCCAAATACATCTCTTATCCCACTACACTACAATATTCAAATGTTTTTATCACAAAATTAAGTCAACTCCAACCACTTTTGAAAATATAATGTTATAGTATATGAACAAATGGTCAAATATAATATAGTATTTACATGAGATAGGAGTTAGTGATATATATATATATATATCAATATCAGGTAGGAGATTTGAACTTGAGACCTTTTGTTCATAGTTATATATTATGTCGGTTGAACTATGTTTATGTTGGCGGCATTTTGATTATCTCAATAACAGTCTGGGAAGAAGGGAGACACATTAAAAGTGAGTCACGTTTAATAATTGTGGCAACTAAAAATACTATTAACTAACATTATAATAATAAGATTTAATTAGAATATATTATGCTAAATTGATTTCAATTATGCATGTCTTAAGCGTTTTTTTTTTTTTTTTCTTTTTCTTTTTAAAATGTAGATAACATGGGGGAATTGAGTCAAACTGCATGATGATGCTAACTGAACCACCCTTACCGATTAACCAAATATTTACTCGAATTGGTTCGGTAATTCGTTATTTGAGTGGTGCGGGTCTGAGGCATGCGCAAACGGGCACATTCACCCTCGCGTTATTGGCAGAGACGAATCCAGACATTCATGTTTGGAGAGCAAACTTTTATTTATGTAAATATATATATATATATATATATATATATATAAAATCACAAAATCGTTTGAATTCACATTCTCACGTTATATTGACCTTCAAAAAAAGTTTTTGGTGATTACTAAGTTCAAATAAATTTAATACCATCATATAATTTAGCTGATCTCGATGCCTTATTAAATAGAAAAGAAATTAAAATTTCGAGTTTAGTCCATGAGCTTTAAAGCTTGAATCTATTAGATTCTTAAACTTTAAAAGGTCTTTAATGGGTCACTGAACTTTCAATTTTTTTTCTTACAAGTTACTCAACTTTAAACATACCCAATAGGTCCCTAAACATTTAATTTTGTTTCTAATGAATCCCTTAATTTTAAAAAATGTCAAATAAGACAATGATATATTTGACTTAAGCTTAAAAATTCGAAGACCTATTAGAAATAAAGTTGAAAGTTGAAAAACATAGTCAACATTTTTTAAAGTTTGTAGATATATTAAGTACAAAATTAAATGTTTAACGATTTATTAGATATTTAAAAAAAATATATTAAAAAAAAAAAACACAATGTGAATATATGTTTTCAAAATTCATAGAGCATGTTAATATAAATTAAATTACATTTAAAAAACATAATAAATAAACTAATCGATAAGGATTAAGTTTAAGATTTTTTCGAAATATAAAGACTAAATTTGGACATTTGAATATTAAAATCAAATGGACCGCTTACATTAATTGAAAATATTTCGATTCTTAATATAAATTAAACATAATTGGTCGAACTCGAGTATATTCGATATGATATTGCCAAATATATAATCCGTTTTCTTTATGTGCAAGAAGCACAAACTGCCAACCCGAACTTGTCTGACTCGACAATAGTTTCAGTCGGTTTAAGCGTTATTTTTTTAAATTTATTTTTACATCCCTAGTAAATACTTTAATCACTAAGTTATGTTCACGTTGACAAATCTTCGTGAACTGAATATTTAAATTTTTATATATGCATCATTCAACTAATCAAATTATTGTAAGTCCGTAGGATTTTTTTTTTCTTTCTTACCAACATGAGCATAATTCGTATAATATAAGAACTATTGACGTGCGTTTGACCCAATGAGTTGAAGAGTTGGAGTTGTTTAGTTGGGAGAGTTTTGAAATATGTGTATTTTGGGACAAAAAGTTATTTAGTCTGTAGTTCTGAAATTTGTGGTGTGTTTGGGATAAAGAGTGGTTGAAAGTAATTTGTGGTGTGTTTGGGATAAAGAGTGGTTGAAAGTTCTGAAGTCTGAGTTTATTTTAGTGATTTAGTTCTACACAATTGTTTTTTACAAACTTTCCAAATTTCATTATTAAGTACTTTTTCTAGTTCTAATAAATTCTAAAAATGATTTTATTTTTATTTTTCTATCCTTTATAATTTATTTTTTTTGAAGACAACAAAAATAATTTTGAACCTAATATCTCACATCACGTTGATTATCATATATATATATATATATTTTACTATTTTTAATTTTATAATTTTATGATTTTATGATTTTTTTTAAATGTATGTATATTTTACAAACTTCTTTAAAAAAAATTAATAATAAAAGAACAACATATAAGTATAGTCTTAACCTTGACCCATGTGTCAAACACATTTTTCTCCGCCTCGACTTTCTTAAACTCGTCATTCCATCTGAATCCAGTGCACCAAGAAACTAGTATCTCAGCAATGACTAGCTATTTTTTTTTTTTGTACAATTTTTTCTATAATTTTCCATATTTTCATTGTTAAAGACTTCTTCCAATAAAAGTTAAGAATGAGATTTTTGTTTTTATTCTATGTATCATTCACAAGTTTCTTTGAAGTTAACAAAAATAATTTTGACCACAATACTTCACCTTCTTTTTTTTAATATCACTCACATTAATTAATTATTCATTTTATTTGGATAGTTTTGAAATAAAAGAGAGTCGTACAATACTGTGCTAATAAATATTACAGGTAAATTTGAAAGATTTTAATCATTAATTTAAACGGATCCAAATAAGCTGATGTTTTTATTTCTCTCTAGAATACTACATTTTGAATTTGGTTTAAGTATCAATTTTGATTAAACAACCTATTTTATATTTTAAATAATAAAAATAGGTTGAATTGCATTTTTAGTGTTTTTACACATTTTGTTTAAATTACATTTTTTTTAAATAATTAAAAATATTGCGAGAGGGAGGGAGAGAGAAAAATGTGTTGCCTTGAAAAATGGGACAAACTTGAATAGTAATTATTGTAGAAGTGTCGAGAGTTAATATTTTTTTTATCCGAGTTCAACAAGTCCGTAGGCCAAACGAGGAGTTAACTTGTCTTCTCAACTCTTCTCCAACAACTCCTTGGGCCAAATACTCCCTAAATAAGGGGTTCGAATACTCATCCAATTTCAAGTTGTTGATGTTTATACCGATCGATCATTGAAAAAAAATTATGATTCATTTTGATTAAGCTTCCTTTCTATTAATCTGGAAGTTCTTCTCAGATACAAGAAAATGATTCAGTTCCAAAACCGAAGATCGTAATTCTCGAAGAGCAATCGAAAAGATTCTGGAGTATCCTCAGGGTTAGGTATTGTTCCTCCAATGATCGTAGTACCAAGTACTTTTTGCCGAATTTGAATATGATCAAATTTATAAGTAAGCATCTCTTTGTTAAATATTTGGAACACCAAATCCTTCTACTCATCCTCCATGTTATAAAAAAAAAATAATAATAATAAAAAAAATAATATTATTATTATTATTATTGACGAATTTGTAAGATATTCTAATTTTGGCTATAAATATATATATATATATATATATATATTCTAATTTTCATCCTTATTGAAAGAAAAAAAACTATTTCCTCCCTTTTAGCAGTTACGCAGCTACTGCATCTCACGAAGACGGTACATTAGAATCAACGGTTCACGTGAAGGTGGATACATATATTGCAGCCGCAGCCAATCAAAACCCCTCTCAAAATATCTAGGCAACTGACTGCGGTCAGCTCCAAAAACCATCTAGCCAACTGACCGCGGTCACCCCTCCCTTATAAAATAATTTCATTTCTTCTTCTTTGTTTAATAGAAAAAATATGGACTTATTCAAAGAAAAAAAAAAGGAAAAATATGTATAGCAAAATTTCATTTGTTATAAAAGTAAAATATTAATTTTAATGGCATTTTTTTTTTAAATTGTAACCGATGTCAATTTAGAGTAAAATAATTAAAATTATAATATTTTTTTAAAAAAATTGCGGATATGGCAATTTCTATCACTTATATTATGGTCGCTGATAGTAGTCTTTTTATAGAATTTTGTCAGTGATAATAGTCTGTCACTGATAGAAGTCTATCCGTAATAGTCATAAAGTCTATCAGTGATAGCCACTCATTTTTTTTTCATATTTACAAAAGGTCCTAAACTTTGCTAAATTTGCAATTATTTTGGGCATAGTTGTTGTTTGTGCAACCAACCATTTTTTTAATATTTTGTTCCTTCTCTAAATTCGATAGGTTTTAGAGTGAGAATTCAAATATTTTTCTTCTTCAAAAAAAAATTATTGTGAAATTTATAAAAAAAAAAATCATGGCGAAGAGAAGAAAAGTACAATCGACCAACTAATTTTTTAATCGTCTACTCGAATCACCGATAGAAAATCTAAATATACTAAGATTACTTTAGTCTTTTCACAACTTGTAAAAGTTTAACAAATGAAGAGGTGGAGGGATTTGAATTTTTTAACTCTACCACAATAAACATTGACTAATGAGACTATGGTAAAGGCGACTAACTAGCTAGTTAGGTTAACATTGATACACAATTCTTTTACTTCCACACCCATAATTTAATCTCTGTGATTTTATATTTGTAGGGTTTTTGACAAAATATTGTATTAAGGATACGTGAGCCACCATATATCTTCATAATGATATGATGTTGACCTCTTTGAACATAAGCCCTCTTGACTTTGTTCTTTGTTTCATCCAAAATGTCTCGTCTCATACTGATGAAGATACTGTCCCTACCTATATACTCATTATCTTATTTTTCCTAGCCAATGTGAGATTTTGGTCGCACTCCCAACAATTTTGTTCTTTAACGAAGGACCATCAAGTCTCCCCTCAAATAATTATCTATCTGTGTTTACATTCTAGCATTATCACTTTGAACCAAACCAACTTCCTTTCATCAAAGCACATCATTTGTTCCATTAGCTCAACCATGGATCATAATGACTATGACCGACACGACTAAGTTAAAAGCATGGTTATGATACAACTTGTTAGGAACTACCCACATATATAATAATGATATGATATTGTCCACTTGTACGCATAAATCCCACAATTTTATTTTTTGAATCACCCAAAATGCTTTATACTGATGAAGATATTGTCTCTACTTATATGCTATGTTCTTTCATATTCCTAGCTAATATGAGAATTTGGTTGCACTCCCAACATATTAAGATATATAAGATCACATATCGAAACAGTACTAGTACTAGAAAGTGGTGGGCTCCTAATGCGGTAAAAAGAGTCATATAAGTTTGTTTTTTAACCATCATAGACACTTTAATTTATTTATTTTCGGTTCCTTTTCAAGTTATGAGACATTAGCTTTGAAGTACTAACTATAGTTAAAATATTCTCTATTAGCTTTGAAGTACTAACTATAGTTAAAATATTCTCTATCTGTATTTTCATATAGGGAATAGTTTTTTCACACAGTCGGGTAGCTTTTTGGTAGATATAAATTTTTCCTACCAACCAAAATATAATTCAATTGGGACGATGTATCATCTAGTGACTATGAAATTTTAGGTTCAATCTCCCATTTCTACATGTAAAAAAAATATATATAGATTTTCCTTCGATTTTAAAGTTTTTCACATAAATTCTCATGTTTTTCAGTTTTGCTATTTTTATTTCTTGATTTTTTTTTTTTCTTCTTCTTTTGTTAATTCTTCCTTTGAGGTTTGAAGTTTTTTTTCACATTAATTACATCAATTTAGTCTTATATGTTTATTTTATAATATATAACTTCAACAATTGAGGCCAAAGCGAGCATGGCTCAGCTGACACATGTATATGTTCATGACCAAGAGGTCTGTGGTTCGAATCCCCCACCCCCAATGTACTAAAAAAAAACTTCAACAATTGAGGTTTTTTTTTTTTTTTTTTTTGATTGTAAACATGTGTTAACAAATTTATTCAGACACATTAGTATCCATTATATATATATATAAACATGAGTAAAATTTGCTTGTATTTTGAGCTACAAATATTTTTTTGAAGTCCATCATCTGTCATGATTTTATTAGCTAAATATTTAAACTATTTTAAAATAATAAAAAAATCTTCCACGTCCTTTACTTGTTTTCTTGTTTTTTTGTTTTTTTGTCCGTAAGTTTTCTTATGAGTAAAACTCGCCTTGTATCTTTTGCAGCCTAGCCACATGTGACAACTTGATTGATTAAATATTTATATTATTTTTTAAATAAAAAAACTTTTCACGCCGTTTACTTAGATTTGTTTTTTGTCCGTAACTTTTCCTTTCCTTCTTCATCGGATCAACAATTTTTCATATTTTCTCTCTTTCCTCGGATAAACAATTTTTCATATTTTTTTCTCTTTCTTTCACTTCCATATGCACTGAGTTTTCAATTTCATCTCTCACTCTCTCTTCCTTTCTCTACAATAAATATATTTTTTAATTTTTTTGTTAACTATTTTTTAACCCAGTCAAGTTCCTCAAATTTGCAATACTCTAAAAAAATTCTCCATTTTTTGGGGGATTTTTCTTAGAAAAATAAAATCCAACCTACCTTTCCCTTTACCAACCTCTCTCCCTATGTGGTCTAATTTTGTTTTAGAGGAAGTGTTTTGAAGAAATTGATTATTGAACTCGAAATTGAAGAATACTAATCGCACTACCATGACCGACCCAGATGAATCCAACCGTGAAATTTTCAACTCTTTCCTTCACTTCCTCTAAAAATCCACTTGAAAATTTATGCCTATATAACACTCACCCTTGTAAATTTCAAATAACCTCAATTGAAATTCCATGACCTAAGTTTGGAGGGTAGAGAAATGAAGAGAAAGAAAGTAGGAGGAGTTGAAATTCCATGACCTAAGTTTGGAGTGCAGAGAAATGGAGGGAGAGAAAGTAGGAGGAGTTGTTAATTGAATGGAAAGTAAACGACGTTGAAGATTATTTTTTTTATTTAAAATGGTTTAAATATTTAGTCAATCAACTAATTACCGGTGGTGGGCTGCAAAAGATACTTGTAGCATAGGCTGTAAGCAAGTTTTATTCTTTCCTTATTCTATCTAATTAACAACTTCTCTTACTTTTTCTCAATCTTCATTTCTCTACATTCCACACTTTTTAATAATTTTTTAGAGGAAGTGAAGTAAAGAGTGAGAAATTTCACAAAGAAATTAGACCACGTTGGGGAGAGGTTGTTAAAGGGAAAGGTGGTTGAATTTTATTTTTCTAAGAAAAAAAAATGTAGAAATTCTTTAAGAGTATTGCAAAGTTGAGGAACTTGATTGCGTTAAAAAATAGTTAGAAAAAAAAAGAAAAAAAAAAGAAAAAAAAGATACTTGAGAAAGGAAGAAAGAATGAGAGATGAAATTGAAAACAAAGGTTATGACATGGTAGAGGAAATAGAGAGAAAATAGAAGAAGCCGTGTATGGGATGAAGAAGCAAGAGAAAGTTAGAAAAAAAATCTAAGTAAACGGTTTGAAGAGTTTTTTTATTTAAAAAATAATATAAATATTCAGTCAATCAAATTGTGACACGTGATTGACCTACAAAAAGATATTTGTATCCGAGACTATAAGCAAGGTTTACTCTATATATATATTGAGTAAAGCTATACATATATATATATATATATATCACATTACTTATTAACTACTAAAAGCAAATAAATCACAAGAAAAAAATAAAAGAAAACTTAAAAAGCATCAAAATGAAAGCGAGATGGACGTGAAAACGTATAAAGATAACATGTATAATTAAATTCAACAATATGTAGAATGAGAAATTCGTACATATGACATCTTGATGAAACCATCTATCCGCAAAATAATAATAAATGCTTTATTTATCGAGCAAAGTAGTTATAATTTCATACTCAAAAGAAAAGGGAAAGGTATAATTTAATGAATAGTTTTTTTTAGAACTCATAAAGAAAAAAAAAAGAATGGTATTTTCTCTGATATTTGCAAAAAATAATAATAAAAAAAAAATACTAATTTTACTTCCTTAAACCATAAAAAAGTTAAATCTCTCTACTCAGAATCTCATAATTATAATTTTAAGTGTTGAAATTTAGTCCATAAATTTTTAATAAATTTTAAAATTTTACCATTCATTTTTATTTAGTAAAATAAAAAATAATAATTTTTGTTCAAAGTCACCGATATGTTTAAAAAGAAAACTGAAAATTAACGATAAACTACATAGAGACTAATTTTAAGTTTTTTTTTTAAAATATATTTAAATAATGTAGGGGTGATAAAATCAAACCTTTAAACCCTTCATCGTTAATTCATATTTTATTTTAGTTGAAATTTGTTCATATTGTTACTAATTTAAAGATTTATGAGAAGTACGTGCATTAAAAAAAAAAAAAAAAAAAAAAATTCTAAGTATCGAGAACGAAATGATGGTTTAATAAAAAAGAAAAAGAAAAATAGGCACATGAGCATGGATGGGCATGGATGAACATGTATGGGTTTCTTACAATGGGCATGAATGACGCGGCATTACGCTTAGTCTGAGAGGAAAATATCAGTTCCACGTAAGCAAGCCAACTTAAGCCTACAGCCCTGCTAAAGATTTCTCGTATCTTTCTTCTTCTTCTTCTTCTTTCTCTCTCTCTTCTCTTCTCTCCATTTCTCTCGAACAAAAACTCCACCGCTGAAAATCATTCAGTAAAAATCGATTCGATTCAAGATTTCTTTTTATATAAGATCACAATCTCAGTTCTTACAGTAGATCTCTGCTTCCTCGCCCCATCGGAGTTGCCTCATTCAGGAGATCGTTCAACTGTAAGCTTCCAGGTTCTCTTCTATTATATTTTGTTTTTTTGTTTTGTTTCATCTTTTTAGGTTTTTGATGTGAATCTGGTCGAGTTTTCTACGGTGAATCTCTCATAGTTTCTCGTTGTGAATTTCTGATCCATTTTGAGATTTATGTATCGTGTTTTCTCCGTCGAAATAGAACTCAATCTGATTTCTTACATCAATTTTTGTGTATTGGTTTATTTTTGGTAATTTCTTTGGGTTATTTGTTTCATTTCATGACGTTTCCTTTGATTTCATGGATCTATGCGGACAGAAATCAGGTTTCTTCGTTTTTTTCTTGTTACCTTGAAGACTTTGGTAGCTCTGGAACAAATTTTAAAGGCTGGATAATTGGAAGTTTTGAGCTGGTCATAAATGTAAAATTTCTTTAAGGGAGTTGTCCCTGTTGCCTTGAATTTCAGTTTCATTTTGTTTCAATTTTGCTAATTGTAATTGGGTGCCGATTTGGGATGTTTACGATATTTGGATTATTGACTGGTTGTGTGTTGGATGTTATAGCTTGAGGTCTATATATTGGATGATATATGAGAGATTGGCGAAACTGTGGATTGCTCCCAGTGAATATTTGAGAAGAAGACTCTTTCTTGTTCTATACGATGGTTAGTTCACCTGAAAGGTGGATAGATCGTCTCCAGCTTTCGTCCTTGTTTTGGACCCCGCCTCGAGATGAGCAACATAGAAAGGTGAGACAATTTCCACTGTCTCCATTTAATTGTATTGAATCCTACCATTTTTTTCTAGGTTGTGTAAATCATATTGCCTCGTGTGAATCAAATTGTTTTTACTTACAATACGAGGGTAACTAACACGTTCTCTCTTACACTTGACATTTAGGCTGAACTCACTACGTATGTCGAGTGCTTGGGTCAGTTCACATCAGAACAATTTCCGGAGGATATTGCAGAGGTTTATCCCGTACCCATTTTCTTCTCAAATATTCTGTTATAGAGAAACATACTCAATAATCCTTCTGATGTGGATGAGGAATCATAAGGGCATGTTTTTGAGTGATTTTGAAATGGTTGAAATAACTTTTGTCATGTTAAACTCACTCCAAAACATGATTTTGATCATTCAACATCAATTATGAGAAACACGTTTAAAAGTTTATAACCAAACATTAAATTGATTTTGAATGATTGAAGACACATTTCAAAATGATTTTGAACCTGACAAAAGTGATTTTAACCATTTCAAATGAAGTTCAAAAGTTTAAAACCAGACATTAATTTTGAATAATTGAAGACACGTTTCAAATTGATTTTGAACATGACAAAAGTGATTTTAAGCATTTCAAAATCACGCCCAAACATGCCCTAAGTTTTGTGGAGACTTGAGAGATAGGTTTATGAGTGTAGCTTTTTGATGTGTACTCTTGCTGCAGTTAATACGTAGCCATTATCCTTGGAAGGGAAAGCGCCTTATTGATGATGTTTTGGGTAAGAATCAGTCTGCTTTATGACTATTAGTTTAATGATCATTTGATTGCCATTAGTGATGACTAAATAGTTGCCTTTTACTATTGAAAACAATTTCCAGCAACGTTTGTTCTTCATCATCCGGAGCACGGGCATGCCGTCATTCTTCCAATTATTTCTTGTATTATTGATGGTACAATAGCGTATAGCAAGAGTGGTTCTCCCTTTTCGTCTTTCATATCCTTATTCTGCCCGGACACAGAGGTATGTTTACATGAGAACTTCCTACGTTATCTCTCTCTTTTGAGCTTGGATTAGATTCAGAGTTTTGTGGTTGCCTCACATATTTTGTTTTCTTCAGCATGATTATTCTGAACAGTGGGCTCTGGCATGTGGTGAGATCTTGAGAATATTGACTCATTATAATCGTCCCATATATAAGACGGAACAACAAAATATGGAAGGAGAAAGAAGTGGTGGTGACAACCACGCAACAACTAGTGACTCAAGTAATGTGCCACCCAGCCAGACACCCTTGAATCAGGACAGGAAGCCCTTAAGGCCCCTATCTCCATGGATTACTGACATATTGCTTGCGGCACCTCTAGGCATCAGAAGCGACTACTTCCGTTGGTGAGCAGTTATTTTACATGTTTTAGTTTTTACGTTATCGAAAATAGATACCCCACTCGCTGGATAAGTTATTGGGCTCATCATATTTCCCCTGGTAATTTAATGGGTTAGATGGAGTGAATCTGTTACTGAAGTTGCCTCTATTCAGAGGTGTTTCCAAACTTTAATCTGCCTTTATTTTTCTTGATATAACCTGATTTCATTGTAAATACATATAGGCCAATTCTACCCCTTGAGTTAGCATTTTACTTATGAGAATGCTCTTGCTGTCCCTATTTTTTCTAGTAGTGCAATGTGAAAGAGCCTCGTCGATGAGCATTACCATTTGTAGATTTGTTTGAATTTGTTTTTTATGTTTTATATTTACATATGTTCATTGTGTATGAGTTTTTATGAAGAGAACTTTCAAGTGTAAATTATTTTCTAGAACCGTAGTTATGATTTTTTTAGTTCTTTAAATGGAACTGAAGGATTAACCAACTGGGAAAGCTTTTCGTAATCACCATGGATCCTTGATCCCTGTTGTGAATTTTATACATCTTTGAAATTGTTTATTATAAACAAAAATGGAACTAAAGGTACTAAATCCATGATCGGAGTATAGGATATACCTTGGCTTCACAATGTGTGTGGATTGTCTGGGAGTGACTCAGCCGTAAAATAATTTCACGTGAAGTTGGTAATCATTTCATAAGACGGCACTTAATCTTTACTTTGTTAACATGTTACTTCCAAATCATTTAGATTATTACGTTTGATCTTGTTTCATCATCCATATCTTCGCACATGTGATTTAAATTCCACCTTGGCCATGAGGTAGAAGAACAAAACATAGAATTGATGAGGTAGAGGTTAAGCCTCGGAATCATATGTGTTTAAATCTATCCGGAAGAAAATAAGTACTGTTTAACTGTTGAAGTCAAGTGATGCTCTAAACACGATCTTATTGGTCTCTCTGTTAGATTATTTCACCTGATCTTACAATGGTTTGCATCCGACAGGTGTAGTGGCGTAATGGGTAAATATGCCGCCGGAGAACTAAAGCCACCTACAACTGGTTAGTCTATTAACCTTTTAACAAACTGAATGAGTTTTCTTCAGTGATGTTACTTTTTTTCATTAATGTATTATATAAATTTATCATCTAAAACATTGGTTAGTATTCTATTCCATAGCAAGACAAGGGCTTAAGCTTAACAATGCTATATATTTTCCTTTTAGCTACGTCTCGTGGGTCTGGAAAGCATCCGCAACTTGTACCATCAACTCCAAGATGGGCTGTTGCTAATGGTGCTGGTGTTATATTAAGTGTATGTGATGAAGAAGTTGCTCGTTATGAGACTGCCACTTTAACGGCAGCAGCTGTTCCTGCACTTCTACTTCCTCCACCAACTACAGCCTTGGATGAGCATCTCGTTGCTGGGCTGCCTGCTTTGGAGCCTTATGCACGTTTATTTCACAGGTCGAATTCTAATTCGTATGAAAGAAATGAATGAAGTTTTTGAGTCTTTGAGTAGCATACTCACATATTCTTTACTCAGGTATTATGCTATTGCTACACCAAGTGCTACGCAAAGACTTCTTCTTGGGCTTTTAGAAGCACCTCCTTCATGGGCTCCTGATGCACTTGATGCAGCTGTTCAGCTTGTAGAGCTTCTTCGTGCTGCTGAAGACTACGCTTCTGGAATAAGAGTAAGTTTGTAGAGTTTTAGTGTCGATGTTATTTTTCTTGACATAATTCCTTTTACCTTTCCGCCCTCTCGAAATTATTCACTTCTGTTGGACATTTCAGAGAAAGAGGGAAAGTTAGAAAAGAAGAGGATAAACAGGCAAAAATTTATTTGAACAAAGAAAAATTGCTCAATTCTTGAACTAAACCTGCTAAGCCAAGAATATTGTCCCATTTGGCTTAAAAAAATTGCCATCACCATTGTTCTTAGTTAAATCAAATCCGATTTCTATAATAAAAATAAATCTTGAGCAGACATAACAATGAGAATATTCACGATCTTGAATCACTCCTGCATCATGATGTCCTTGGGGTGCTTACCAGTGAGTAGTCTTTAATTATTTCATTAAAAAAAGTGAGTAGCCTTTTATTAGTTAAAGCAACTAGTTCTTATTTCCACATAAGAGCAAGCCACCGAACCAACGGATGAAAGCAAAAATTGAGAATAAATTCAATATTTGATGGTTTATTCTCGAATGTCAACATAGTTCTAGTATCAAATGATTTTCATAATCTTGTGGGGGATCTGCCCAGTTTTATGGGGCTTGTGGGGGGAAAGAAACAATAGAACCTTTAGAGGTTCTGAAAGGGATCCTAGTGCGATTTGGTCCCTTATTAGATTTCAAGTGACGCAACTTTTTTGTAATTATTCTATAGGTCTTTTATTACTTGACTGCACCCCTTTTTTATGAGGGGCCTCCTTTAGGGCTCATCTCTTTTTGGATGCCCTTGTATTCTTTCATTTTTTTCTCAATGAAAGTTTGGTAGCTTATCAAAAAAAAAAAAAAAAACCATTTTCATAATCTTTATTGCAGATGCAAGCTTATTGAGAAAAATAGAATTATGTCACTCACTTTTTTGCATTTCCGCTTCATATAATCTTCTCTCTCAAATTTAGAAGTGATGTGATATTGGATGGGAGAAAACAGTTTTCAAAATATCTTGTGAACCATATAATATAACAACATTCTTGTCTTGTTCTAAAATTTGCAGATTTCCTAGAGTTGAAGATTAGACCAATGTAGTTAAGCACATAATAAACTAATTTGATTAAAAATTATGGTACCCACCCATAACTTCATTGAACCCAACTGCAGGGTTTGTTCCACACAAGAAAAGATTTAAATGTTGAAGTGGTATATATATGGTTAGTCTCTCGCATGCTTGCATAGTTGGTAAACAGGTATTCATAGTTATTGAATTCAGGAATTATCTCCAGTAGATGGAAAAATTATATTCTGATTGCAATTGATTGGTTAATGGATCTTCTATGCCCATATTTTATTTCCTTTTTATTTTCTATGGATAAAATATGATACAGTTGCTAATTGAGTCGTCATGTTTCCGTGTTTCATCTATATCTTATTGGAGCTCTTTACTGCAGCTTCCTAGGAACTGGATGCATTTGCATTTCTTACGTGCCATAGGAACTGCAATGTCAATGCGAGTAGGCATTGCTGCTGACGCTGCAGCAGCGTTACTTTTCCGCATACTCTCCCAGCCTGCATTGCTTTTCCCTCCTTTGAGGCAAGTTGAGGGAACTGAGGTTCAACAGGAACCATTGGGTGATTATATATCGTCCTACCAGAGACAGGTACCTATTGTTCAACCCTGAAGAGCAGACTGCACTTACATAGAAATATAACTTAGGATGCTATGAGTGTTCTTGTATTACAGTTATACTTTCTAACATTAAAGCCATATTGGCTTATGCCAGATAGAAATGCCAGCAGCAGAAGCAACAATTGAAGCAACTGCCCAAGGGATTGCATCCATGATTTGTGCCCATGGCCTGGAAGTTGAATGGAGAATCTGTACCATTTGGGAAGCTGCTTATGGCTTGATTCCGCTAAGTTCTTCTGCAGTTGATCTTCCAGAACTTGTTGTTGCAACGCCACTACAACCTCCCCTATTATCTTGGAATCTGTACATACCACTTCTTAAGGTCCTCGAATATCTTCCTCGTGGCAGTCCATCTGAAGCATGTCTGATGAAGATATTTGTTGCTACCGTAGAAGCAATTCTTCAAAGAGCGTTTCCATCTGAGTCTTCAACAGAGCGTACAAGGAAACTCAATTATTTTTCTGGAATTGGCTATGCCTCTAAAAACCTTTCTCTATCAGAGCTCCGGATGATGATTCACTCTCTTTTCTTAGAATCGTGTGCATCTGAAGAGCTTGCTTCACGTTTACTTTTTATTGTGTTAACTGTTTGTGTTAGTCACGAAGCTCAATCAAACGGGAGAAAGAGAAGAAGAAGTGATAATAGTAATTTTCAGGAAGAAAGGGTCGAGCCAAATCAAGACGTGTCCAGTGAAAGAAGAGAAACAAAACGCAAAATGAGTAAACAAGGACCAGTATCAGCTTTTGATTCTTATGTTCTTGCTGCTGTTTGTGCTCTTGCTTGTGAACTACAACTGTTTCCATTGATGTCACGGGGAGGGAAGCATTTGAGTTTTAAAGGTTTGCAAGATGTTGCCAAGTTAGTCAAAATAAATGGATCTTCTTTGGAAATTCAAAGTAGTATTGACTCGGCAGTTCGCCATACTCATAGAATCTTATCAATTTTGGAGGCTCTCTTTTCTCTGAAGCCCTCATCTCTTGGAACATCCTGGAGTTACAGTTCAAATGAAATAGTTGCTGCAGCTATGGTTGCTGCTCATGTTTCAGAACTATTTCGACAGTCAAGAGCTTGCATGCATGCGCTCTCTGTTTTGATGCGGTGCAAGTGGGATGAAGAAATTTACACCAGGGCTTCATCACTATACAACCTCATCGATATCCATAGCAAAGCTGTTGCGTCTATTGTCAACAGGGCGGAGCCATTAGAAGTGCACTTAGTGGCTGCACCAAATTCTGAATACTCTCGTGTGTCTTCAGCAGACCGAAGGCCAGCTGAACATGATGACCATGTCTACGCCGAGAATGGACAGCAATCTATCCCTAAATGTGAAGAGCCATGCCATGTTAGAGCGAAACCTTCATATGAAAGAGAATCAGATTCAAATGTTGACACGGAAAATACGTTGGGCAAACGTATAGCGAGTTTCCAGTTAGATGCTTCTGAACTAGCAAATTTTCTTACAATTGATAGGCATATAGGATTCAATGGATGTGCACCAATTCTTTTGAGATCAGTGCTGGCTGAGAAGCAAGAGTTATGTTTCTCTGTTGTTTCACTTTTATGGCACAAGTTAATTGCGACACCCGAAATTCAACCTAGTGCGGAAGGCACATCTGCTCAACAGGGATGGAGACAGGTAATCTAACTGTTGCCATCTAAGCCCATTGTATTTCGAATTTAGGTACTTAGAGATAAAAAACCAGATGAATTCTTCTTCAACTTCTATACCAGCATAGGCAATGCATCTACTTATTTATTGTAATTGCGAGAGAAAACATACAGCTCCCGTGCACGTTAAATGATATTTATAATGTATAATCAACTTATTATTTTGATCTTGCGTGAGCTAGAATTCTGATTGACCAATATGCTTCATTTCTATAGGTAGTTGATGCACTATGCAATGTTGTATCGGCATCACCAGCAAAAGCAGCTGCAGCTGTTGTACTCCAGGTCTATTTTCTAGACAACTTGCTCATTGCTTAAATTAATTCTTATATCATTTTCATTAAAATTATCACGATTCCTATTATTCCTTGGTAAATAAATATGTTAATGTCATCAATTTATTGAAATTGTATGCCGATGGAAATTGTGTTTGTCCATGTAGCAAAGATGTGTGGCTAGACGAAGGATTTCTGGCTTTATCTCTTTTTAATGCTCTCTATTTGTTATAGTTACTTTTTTTTTTATATGAAATTATAGTTACTTTTTTATTATTTTTTATATATATGAAATTATAGTTACTTTTTTATTTTATTTTTTATATATATGAAATTATAGTTACTTCTTTTGCTCTCTGGGATTTTCAGGCTGATAGAGAATTCCAGCCATGGATTGCTAAAGATGATAACCAAGGCCAGAAGATGTGGAGAATCAACCAGCGGATCATTCAATTGATTGTCGAACTCATGAGAAATCATGATACACCGGAATCATTAGTAACTTTAGCAAACGCGTCCGACCTTCTTTTACGTGCTACAGATGGAATGCTGGTAGACGGAGAAGCTTGCACTTTGCCCCAACTGGAGGTGATATAAAATTCTGACCTCAAAACTTTCTTGACTTAACATAGGCATAAAGGGGTAAAGTTTAGGGATAGAATCAAAGCAATCTAGACTTAGAGAAGATAAATGACAGAGATGGGTGGGAGGAATAATTGAACACAGTAATACTATGAACTTAGTTGCTTGTTGGTGTTTAAACTTCTAATTTATTTGGACAGCTCCTAGAAGCAACAGCTCGAGCAGTTCGACCTGTGCTGCAGTGGGGAGAATCTGGGTTGCCCATTGTGGATGGTCTCGCCAACCTTTTGAAGGTAATAACTTTCCATTTTTCTAGTGTTTGCTCAAATAAATTCTGATTTGAGGAAACTTGACAACACATTAGGAGTGGCTCTGAATTTAGAAATCATAACTCTAATTGTCAATGAACTACACATTGATAGAAATTAATTTTTCCATACAGTGTCGTCTACCAGCTACGGTTCGGTGTCTTGCTCATCCAAGTGCACATGTGCGGACTTTGAGTACATCAGTACTTCGCGATATTTTGCAAACTGGTTCGGATGTTTGTAGATCTAAACCAAAGAACGTAAATGGTGTCCACAGTCAATCTTTTCAGTACTTCAATACGGAAGCCATTAACTGGAAAGATGACCTTGAAAAGTGCTTAACTTGGGAAGCTCATAGTCGACTCATAACTGGAATGCCCATTGATGTTCTTCATGTTGCTGCCAAGGAATTAGGCTGCTCCATTTCTTTGTGAAATTAACTAGCTATTGGCAGCAAATTTAATCGGACGACAGGCAAGAGGCTTACATAGAGAAATGGTAAGTATTGATTGATTCGAATGAAACGGTTTCGTATTAGCTACTACTAAGCTTTCTCATTCTGTTTGAGAAATAAAACCTCATAATGTCATAATAGTTCCTTATTCTGGCCAGAGGTTGGTACTTTTCCTATGATGAGATGATCATGTACAGTAACACTATGACAGGGCAACCAAGTCTCCCCTATCTTGTTATCTAGTCGTGTCGGTTTTGTACGTTATAAACCCGTGGTATTTCAGTGATTGGTCCAGCACGTGTAATTTGGATCTTCTTACATCAAATGAATTAGAGTAGCTTGCATTTGCAGTGCTTCCATCTATTATATTTTACGTTTCTCCAGGTAACTGCATATGTCCAGGTATCTCCATTTCATCCCTAATGGATCTCAACCCGGTCGGTTTTGCAGCTATGGCAAATAAGGGTTTTAAGGTTCATATATTTTATCCATGCCACGGTGTCAGTGTAGTTGTCGGTTACTGGTGTCGTTTGATAGTTTAGTCAGAGCAAAAGATTTTGAGGAAGACATGTTTGATCTGGCTATGGCTGAGTTCAACTAATGAGGCTCTCTATAGGAAGGCCAACACCGGCTTGCCACGGATCCCGAAATTCAGTATCCCTTTCTTTCTCGAGATGATGCATAAGCTTTTGAAGCAGACAATGTGATCGGAGTTGCCAACTGGAGTGCTTTCGAAACACGATGGTGACCAGTAAGTGGTGTGCACAGGTTTTGCCAATGTGCTGAAGGCTATGAGATATGAAGTTTCCTTGGTGGTTGAGGTTATGGCTTTGACGACAATTAACATATTGCAAGTGAGGTGAGAATGGTTTTCTCACTTGAGCTTAGACCAAATATTTGTACCATTTGAATTTGGCGCTAAAAAAGTAGTGAAGTCTTAACCAAACTAGAAGATATTTAGTGTATTTACTATAATGTTATTATTATTATTATTACCTTATCTAAGTGAGTGGTTCGATTATTTATTTATTTTTATATTAAAATTTGAAGTTCATCAAGGTGAGTGGTGAACTTGAATAAATGATATTTTTTTTATTACTTAGTTGGAATAATGTTGGAGAACTAACCCGAGCCTTAATGCTTTGATACTAAGGGGCATTTGGGCTGCAGGGTGGGTTATTATATACACTTGAGGTGTATAGTCAGGTTTAGTAAGTCTGTGTTTGGGGTGCAGAGTTGTATAGTGTGGGTTTAAAATACAGTTTTCTTTAACATGAAGTTTGAAATATGTGTTTATGTTAGTTTATTTTTTTTCTACAACTTTTTGTTGTATTTATATAGTTAAATGTATATTACATATTAATTTTTTAAAAATTAAAAAAATAAATATTATTTAGGAAATCACAAATAATCGACAACAAGAGGCTCGGTGGAGAGAGAAATAATATAGTTTTCTTTAACATGGAGTTTGAAATATGTGTTTATGTTAGTTTATTTTTTTCTACAACATTTTGTTATATTTGTATAGTTAAATGTATATTACATATTAATTTTTTAAAAGTTAAATATTATTTAGGAAATCACAAATAATCGACAGGTTCGGTGAAGAGAGAAATTTGGGATGAAATGGAAGATAAAAAATCGTTAGGTGAGGAAGACAAAGAGAGAGAAAAAATTGGTAAATTGAGTGAAAAAAATAGAAAAAAAAAACAAAGAGAGAAGAAAACTCGAAAATTTAATGAAAAAAAAAAAAAGAGAGAAAAAATTGGTAAATTGAGTGAAAAAAATAGAAAAAAAAAACAAAGAGAGAAGAAAACTCGAAAATTTAATGAAAAAAAAAAAAATTGTAGAACTGCTACCGTGTTACTGTAGCACTGCTACAGTGTAAACCGGGGGTTATAATAACCCCCAGCCCCAACTTATATAGTTGGGGCTCCAAACATGGGGTGGACTATTTAAGCCCACCCCACCCTATCCAACTCGGGGGGCCAAACAGCCCCTAAATGTTATGAGATCCTTGAGGATTGGACAAAAAAATCTTGCTTACAAACTAGACTCGAAGAACTCAATTTCAAAAACTTCCAAATGAGTTTGAAATCAACTCAGGGAAAGTATAAACTAGATTGCCTTGTCATGTAATGTCTGAGGCAAGGAAGATCTTTTCTTGTTTGAGATCCGATTTACTCCTCAAACAAGATAAGTCTAGCTTGAATGATAAAGTACGTAAAATTGGAAAGAAATCAACTCTAGGCTATAGTCTATTTAGCCTATTTTGTGAAAGCAACTAACATGACTTTCTAAAGCCTCAAATGAAATCATAAACCTTTCATGAGGTATATTAAGAGTTGTAACTTTCAACTTTTATGACCATAATCAACCATTAACTAAAGTAGCTTGAAGCCCTTGTAACCCTTGTTTGTAACTATCCAAGAGGCAATGAAGACTTACTCGAAGTAGTTTGAAGTTCTTGTTTCATAAATGTCTAACATGATTTGCACTTGAGTTCATTGAATGTTACTTGATTTCAATTTTAATTCAACTTGACTTCATTTAACGTAACCTAATGTAACTTTGGTTCGTCATAAATGAAGTTCGAGTGCATTTAATGCAATTCCATATTCAAGTAAGCTAGGACAACATGTAGGGTGCAATCCGACATCTTCATTAAAGTTGACATGCCATGATTGAAATGCCTTAGAGGTTCAAATCCCTACACGCCCCACCACCACGTGTTTTTTTTTAGTTCAACCGTATGTGGGATGAAGGATTCAAATTTCTTGGTCAAGGGTACATGCTTTATGTTTGTTGAGGGTTGACTCCACTGCCACATGTTGAACTAAAAAAATTGATTTCTTTTACTTTAAATTTTATATTAAATGAATAGTAATAAGAAAAAGTATTGTTAAATTACAAATTTGGTTCTTATGATTTTTAAGATTCAATTTAGTCTGTATAGTTTAATATTTTCATTTTCGCGTCTAAATTTGGTTAAATCCCATAAGTCATGTCTCAATTGTGTCTTACCCACCCAATCCCATCAATTTTATTTGAGTTTTAACTAATCTCTAAACCTTAATACAATAAACTAACAAAATTAGCCAAATAGAAAATTTTAAGGGCGGGTTGCACAAACAGCAATCAGGCCCAAAATAATTACAAATTTAGTAAAATTTAAACATTTTGCAAATATAACAAAAAAAAAATCAGTGGCTATCACTGATAGACTCTATCGTTGATATATGACTATCACTAATAGACTTCTATCACTGATAGACTACTATCACTGACAAAAATCTATAAAAAAACTGAAGTGATAGACTTCTACCAGTGATAGATCATACTATCAGTGATATAAATTGCCATATTTGCAATTTAAAAAAAAAAAATGCTATATTTTTAATTATTTTATTCTAAATTGACATCTGTTACGATTTTCCAAATTTTTAACTCATTATTATGTTTTTTTTGTCAATATATTAACAAACAATTAAAATTTGTTAAGTTTGACTAAACTCTAGAAACTAAATTGAAATTAAATTTAAACTATTTGAACCAAATTGAAACTAAAGTTCAAACCATATGAATTAAATTTTGAATATTTAAAAATGTAGGGACTAAATTGTAACTATATATCTAAATCATAGAGACCAAATTATAATTTAACCAAATATTAAAAAAATTTTACCAATAAATTTAAAATTCAATCGAGTTTTTTTAGTTCACCAATATGTAGTGGCAGAGATCCAAAGCTCCTACCTCCCTGTATAATGTCTTAATCATAGAGTTATGCTTAGGTTGACAAGCCTAATTGAGTTAATATATATATATATATATATATATATATATATATATATATATATATATATATATCAATCCAATTTGTTATAAAAAAAGTCAAATATCTTACCTCGTTTGATTTTTGGTTTTTCTCACCATTTCTTACAATGATTTTAAATCTTTTTTAACAATAAACATTTGAATTCTTACTATTTTCTTGTTTTGAAAACATGGCTTGGTTTTTGAAAACTTAATAAAAAGTTGCTAACAAACCAAATAAAAAACAAATAAACTCCTAGGTAGAAATAATATTTCTAAGCTTAATTTTGAAAAATAAAAAACCAAATAGTTATCAAACAGAACCTATATTATATTAGAAATATTGATATGATAAAACGGATTTAAAATAAGAGCAATGGGACAAATGGCTATTTTTAATTGACGATTTTGAAAAAAAACAAAACATGTTATTTATTTTTTTTAAAAATGGTCAAATACTAAAATCTAGATGGACGCGGGGACTAAAATACCTCTTCCAAACCCTTGACACTAAACCCTATATATATGGTAGAATTTGAATTCAGTTTTGGTTATTCATCAAAAGTTTTTTCGTTTGTCCTGTTTTCTAGAGAATGCCAACTATGTCAACTATTTAGATATTGTCAAACCAACTCAATTGACATAAAGTTGTGTCCGACTAAAATAAGGAGCGACATTAATTAAATACTTTGAAAAAGAAAAAAAAAACCTATTCGGCTATTTATACCTATTTCCCATTGAAATCATGTCAAATTTCGATTCAAATTCAAATTAAATGGGCCAGATCTTAAAACAAAACCAGGCCTACAAATGGGCCGAGATCAAAAGGTCCAAACAGGAATTATAAAATTCATCGAAGGGTAAAGTAGACCTTTCTTATAAACAATGAACCCTAGAAGAAGAAGAAGAGCCCTAATATAAAACCCTAATTTTCAGCTTCTTCAGTAGGTAATCGTTCGTTGCGAAGCAGCCTCTCAGAGAAGAAGCACCAGGAGGAAGACGATCGCCATCTGCCGTCAAAATGGTAATTACCCTAAACGCTCTCTCTTCTTCGCCATCGTCGTTCTATTTCTTCTTACTCTGGATCAATCTCTTTCTCCATTGGAAGTTCGTAATGTTCTTTCTTGATCGTTTGTTCAGTCGTTGGTAGCGAACGAAGAATTCCAGCACATATTGCGTGTGCTCAACACAAATGTTGATGGCAAACAGAAGATAATGTTTGCTCTTACCTCCATCAAAGGTATTGGAAGGCGTTTCGCTAACATTGTCTGCAAGAAAGCCGATGTCGACATGAACAAAAGGTATTCCTTTTGTTGTTTATATAAGTTATGCAGATTTAATGTATGTTGATTGTGTTTCATGAGATCGTACAGCGAGAACTTTCTTTTTTGTGAGTTGGTTAGACATTATTTCGTTGGATTTGTGTTCTTTAATTCATTAAATTGTTTTTAGGGCAGTCCCAAAAGTGATCTTACTTGAGCTGAGAAACCGAAGTGATTTAGGTTTTTGTTTTTGAGTTTAACAAGTTGGGGTGGGGGATTTTGATGGCTAACCTCTTGGTCGAGTTATTCTCAAGGTTATGTGCTGTGCTGCCTATGCAGTCGAAGATTATATGCTTTTTGAGGAATGCAGATGGAATAAAAAACCTCTGATTTTAAAGTTCATTATAAGATCTTTCTTTTATTTCTCTTTTGAAAATTTCCCAGTAGTTTACTGTATGTACTGATTATGTTTATGTAATCTTCTGTATCGTTTTTGTATTTTAAATGTTTGCTTCTTACTTTAGGGCTGGTGAATTGACTGCTGCTGAGCTTGACAACCTCATGGTGGTTGTTGCTAATCCACGACAGTTCAAAATTCCAGACTGGTTTTTGAATAGGCAGAAGGATTACAAGGATGGAAAGTATTCACAGGTGGTATCGAATGCTGTGGACATGAAGCTGAGAGATGACTTGGAGCGTTTGAAAAAGATCAGGTGATTCTTACCAGCACTATATATTTTTTTGGTAGTTAACTCTTCGATTTGCTTACATTGAAGATTGAACACAAAATACTAGATTATAAAGCTCTCTATAATATAAGAGCATATTGCTTTGTTGTCCTTTTACCACGGTTGTTATATATCAATCCTGTACACAATGAGCTATTGGTATGGTTTTTTATTTGGGTAAGAAACTGAGCTTTCTTCTTGGAATAAACGAGTGCTTAAACGAACGAGATTTGGTTTGGTGTTAAGAAGTAGGAACCATTCACTTTCGGCAGAATAAGGAAGTTTTTTTAGTTGATCACTTTCTTATCTATTGGATCATTGATTTTGAACCGTGTTGAATCTATAAATCCCCAAGCACTTTGGGTTTTATGTAGGAGTATTTAGGGTTCTTGTTATATACGAGCAAACAGGTTTCCAATTTTTTTGACTTGCCAATTACTTCAACCTTCACTTTAAAATTAGTTGAAGTAACCTTTTTCCATATCTGTTTTTGTCCTCTACCTTTGGTAAATGGACAATTTTTTTCTTGTGTGTTGGTTCTCATCCTTCACAATTGATTTAAATTTTTTTGGTACTGTCGAGTGATTTTGAGTTTAGACTATGTCCTTATTCATATATTCTGTTATCGATGTTGTGCAGGAACCATCGTGGTCTAAGGCACTACTGGAGTCTTCGTGTCCGTGGTCAGCACACTAAGACTACTGGTCGCCGAGGGAAGACTGTTGGTGTCTCCAAGAAGCGTTAAATTCCTTTTCCTTTCATCTTGCAAGTGATTTTTCTGTTGGATGCAATAGATTAATATAAGTAGTCTTTGAGATTGGCTCGTACCTTTTTTGGATTTGGCTGGGTTTTTAAAACCTCTGCCAGGTTATATTTCATATCGGTCATTCATTTTTGCTCATTATAGAGATTGAAATATCGCAGTCGGGTTCTTGTTTTTATTTTTATTGATCGCCTTTATCTGCTTTCCTGTGTTCTTCCTATCTTGTGGTGTGATGGGCTTCTCTGAGAATTAATGTTTTTAAGGTAGTAGTTATGCTTAGGTTGATACTATTCAATGGAGTTGATTCAGTTGGCGGGGACATGTTTTAGAAGGTATCTTTTTATGCGTAAATTATTAAAGATAACTGAATTTGTTGAAGGGGGGTATGCATTCCAAAACAAAATAGCCATAACTTCTTTGATCAAGTTTTGAATCTATAATTAATTGAATAACTAATTTTATTCCTAAATTTGTATTACACATTTTCAATTAAGCTTATATTAAATTAAGAAAATTTCCCATTTTAAAAATTTCATTCACAAGTCTATTTCTGGCTATCCTATTTCTTTTAGATTGATATTTCTTATATTTTTCTTAAACTGAATCAATTTACACTCAAAAATTCTAGAAGTGCAATAGTAGCCGTTTTCATCTGATACAACCTTTTATGGGGGTTTTTCGCTGAAGACCCGCAACTTAGGTTCAATGCCATTTTTCTCTCAAATTTGTGATTCTCTCCCTCGCTCCATCTTAAAAATCTTAAAAGATCATGATTTTCCTCTTATCACGATTCTCACTTTCTCCCTTTCGGGATAAAATTTTTAGTAATGGAAGATAATGAATTTTCATAGCAAAATTGAAGAAATTTTTGGAATGCATAATTGACGCGATCATGAATACGAAAGCAACAAAGAATAAAAAGCGGAGGAAATTGGATTGAACGAACAATGATGATAAATCGCAGAAATAATAGGGTTGGGGAATCTGTTATGGGATTGGAATTTACCCAAAACTAGAGTTGATGTTGGCGTACAATTTGTCGGTGTCGTTCAATTGGAGTTCATTGAGTGTGAGAATCGTGATAAGATGTAGATGAAAATTGGGAGTTATCGTGATAAGATGTAGATGAAAATCCTCTGGCTAGCAGCCTCTGACGACGACACCCACGCGACGACAATGGCGTCTCCTTAACACCAAATTTGAGCAACGATTTTTTTACGGCGATGAGCAACGGATTATTAGGTAGAGATATAGCTGAAATATTATCACACTAGAGGGTGGACACTCGAAGTATATGAATTCTGAAATCACAAAGAATCTGACGAATTCAACAAAGTTCAGCGGTGGTGGATGCTCTTTTTCTAGATGTTGAAGAGGTGAGTTAGGGGCTAATACATTCTCGACACTATCGAACCAGAAATTGACTCTCAATCACTCTTTTTAGTGGGGAGGAATTGTTTTTGTATCCTGGACTTAAGGAAGGCAATGGATGCTAGTGATCGATACTATGTTCGGTAGATGATCGGGCAACAATCAATAGCTTTTTGACACTTCATGAAATGATGTTGTGACCAAGAAAAACAACATAACGAGTGGTGGATCGACGATCGGTTGGGTCCCCTGCCCAATCAACGTCACAATAATCCTGTAAATTAAGAGAGCCAACTTTGAATTGTAAACCAATCCGAGAAGAGTCTTAGGTTAGAGTCTTTAGCATGCAATTACATTCTTTTGAGATAATTTTGAAGTTTACCTTGCTCGAAGACTAGCAAGATTAAAGTTTGGGGTATTTGATAACGCTCTTAAAGTGCTATTTTATATTTTCTTAATCCCGCTAATTACCTCGCAGAATACATAAGTAAGGTCAAACCTTGTAAATGTGAGGTATTGTAAGGCACCAATTAGACTTCAATAATGTTGTGGATCAGAGAGTGGAGAGATCTTTGGTTGCACAATGTGTCAAACAAGGCTTGCAATTGGTCATACCAGCTTGTTTGAGAAGAGTTATTTGAGTTCAACCATATTATAGTCATTTCAAATTCACTCCACAAACTAGTAATCAAAGTTTCTTCATCATTGTGACAAGGAACAACATGTGCATTACAACCAGAATCTGCTAAGCTAACCACATGAAAAAACTGAACGCAAATTTGGATTTGGACCAAATAATGGATTTGTCTCTGATTAACCAATAATGGATTTGGACCTACCACGGGAAATTCGAAAACCTATATATTTAAAAGCTTTTTTAGGTCATTTTTATTTTTTGACAACATGTCGGGGTGGAGAATTGAACTTAAGACCTCATAGTCATTAGGCGATACATCAGGCCATTGAGCTATGTTCTTGTTGGCCTTTTTTGGGTTACTTTAAATGAGCCAAGAACCAATTATTTACGTATGGTTTTGTTTAGAAGGTTGTTTTCTAAGCCTCTCTTGAAATGAACGCAAATTTTTATTTTCGAAAAATTACTAATATAAATATTTCCGTATAGAGAAGCACGATAATTTCAATAAAAATGATCATGGCCAAAATTAGTAGCTGTGATTCTGATAATAATTAAAAAAAAAAAAAAAAAATAGAAAATTCCAAGAACACTTTCCCCTATCCTGAATTACACAATGCTCTCTCAGAAATCGAATACCAAAAAAAAAAAAAAAATGGAAAATTAGAGAAATGGTGGGGGATGAATAAATATGAGAAATATGATCGTCATTCTAAACTCAGCAAATTAAATTTAAAATTTCTTTTTGGAATGGAGACAACAACCAACCCCAACAACACTCTTTTAGACCTTCCCATCATGTTCAGTAGAATCCGTTAAACCACCATGTTTTTGTTGTCTAGCGGTCGGGAGCGAGTGACTCCGACGTTCTTTGCCACCGGGTTTCGACGAGGCATTACCGTACCAGATCATTCCAATGACAGCTATGACCATTCCCAAAACTACCTGCATATTAAGCCCTTCCTTCCCAAAGAAGAAGAATCCCATGATCAACACAAGGATTGTTTTCATGTGGCCAAGAACTTGAAATGACACAGCTGTGAATCTGCCTATGCAGATGAACTGGCTAAGATTTGTCCCCACCGCAATGGTACACGACAGAATTATAAAAATCTGTAAATGTGCAAAAAATAGGAGAGTTTTGAGCTTAGAAATGAAACAACAAGATATAAAATCACATCAATGCTTTGTAGAATTGAAGGGAAGTAGTAGCTACTTACTGTAGAGGCTAAATTGTAGTCATATTGGTCTACCCTTGTGCTCGTCAACCAGTAGTCGAGAAACGGTCCTATCAGTAGAAGTGATGCAGCCTGTGCCGGAGCCGTATGTCCCAACAGGTTGAACGAACTAAGCGAATACTTACGTTGGAGGAAATGCACGTACTGCAGATCAAAGTTTTATAAAGTCATCATTTATAGCAAGAAATTTGGAATAAGGTTGCCAATTTTTTTAGTTGTTAGGAATGCAATTGGCATGCCAGGCTATTTATAGTTAAAAATGAGTAGTCGATATCTATGTCGATATTTATGCGGAATGTGAATAACTCACGTATTGCTGCAGAGAAGTGCTCCATACGGCGATAACGGCAGCAATGAAGCCTCTGGTATTAACACTGACATCAGTTACAGTGCATACTCCAACACCCAAGAGAACAACTGCAATGCTCAACTTTGTGTCTCTGGAGTATCGAATCTTGTCCAAGACCACTTCCAATAAGCAAGAGACAGGTATCATACTCAACTTCGCAATCTGATGACAGAACAAGAACAATTTGAACTTTGAGAATAGTTATGATAGCCTAATAAAAGAAGCAGGCTAAGAGTTAGATTTACCTGATAAAATCCCACTGAATTCCACATCAGGCTAACATTCATTCCAACAATAGAAAAGTTGGCAAATAGAACAAATTTAAGAAGCTCTGGTAGAGGGAGATGGGAGGGTTGAATATAGCCGAGCCACCTTAGAATAACAGTCATCAGGGTGGTTGTCGCAAAATGTAAACCTGTTAAAGTTGTGGCTGCAAGATATTGTTGTATGCATAATTAGAAGCAAAGAACCAACAAGCAGAATCTTATGAATGTATAAATCAAATTAAATGATAACACTATATTATGACCTACAATTTTCCACCACCAATTACCAAACTTCACACTTCAAACTTAAGAGGCTCATACCCCATGCCTACTTTTTCTAGGTTCATTACCAAACTAGAGCATTTGGATTGAATTATTTTACCTGTTTCTTTCTTATTAACACATTTTTAGTTTTACCTTCTTCAACAATTTGCCATTATACTTGAAACCAAAAAGTGCTCAAAGCAATAAAGCACATACAACATTCCACCCAACGCACAAGGTCCTAGAATATCTAATGCATACAAAGGATCACTGTTTTTTTTTTTCCAAAACAGGAAAGAATGACAAGAATAACAAGATTAATAATGAGATCACTTATGTGTTTCCTAACACTATCACTGAGCTGTTTTATACATAGTAAAACTCTCACTCGTTCAAAGCATCAGTTAACCTCTCTTCAAAATTAATGCTCAACCTCATTCCCCCTGATGTTTGATTCAGGCCACATGACATACTTCTCCACCAATTTCCATTCATATACTTCTTTTGGTAAAAAAAGTAAACGAGCTGAAGCTTACTTAGAAAAGAAAACATTGTGGGATGACTTTGTTTTGGTAAAATGAATAGTTTCAGAAAACTCCAAAAACATATAACCAGTTATTGGTAAGCAATAAAAATCAGCTGCGGCTTTTAATTTTGAGCATTATCTGCCAAAGTGAGCATATCTCAGCAGTAATTAACATGTACTACCTCCTATGAGGTCGGAGGTTCAATGCTCATTCCCCTATTTGTTGAACTAAAAATTTTGAGCACCTAACCCACATATTCTGTAACTAATATATTTTTTAGTTAAGCCACTTGGAGAGCTTTCCTTTAATCTCCTAGGCTTTTATGTGGGAGGACATGATCTAGTCATCCCATAATTTTTTCCATTTTTCAGTTAATCTAATAATTTTTGAGGGAGAGAGAGAGAGCACATACATATCAGTTTCTCATTTCTACCCCCTTTTTTTTCATTATAGCCATGTACGTTACGTGCAGATTACAGCTATGTTTTCTACTCCATTATTAGGATAAACTGAAGATATAAATTAAAATTTTGCTTTAAGAAGGAACCGCAAGTGTGCAAATTTAGACAGTGTATGAAAGTGAAACTTGAGAACATTATCATTTCTTAAGCAATCACATGGACAGCACCAGGAAACAAACAGAAGTTACTAAAAATGGTAAGAACCTTCTTAAAACAGGAAATGACAAGACTAATAAAGGAAACGGAGGAGAATTCAGATCAGAGACCAAACTTGAGAAATAAGACAACGTCAGACGTCACTAAACTCTTAAGCAACCATATATAATTCGATGAAGTAACCCCTAATCTCTATATCTTAAGGAAATAGATATGATGAACACAAAGAATGTAAAAATAATAGAACGGAAGAGCATAATTACCGAAGCTGAAGCCATAGGCAGCCATGAGAGCCTTATTCACGATTATAATTCCAACAGAAGTTACAACGTTAAACATCCATGCGGCTGCATCAACAGCCGCTTTCTTATCAGCTTTGCTAGACGGAGCCATTATCACAAAATTTCCTTACACGACTGCTGCGAAAACCTTTACCCGTCAGCTTCCATGAAAACTGGATCACATCCACACAAATTCCATAGTTCACAGCAGAAGCAACGAGATACACTGTAAATCCAAACAACATCAAGTCAGAAACTGAAAAATGTAAGCCTCGCAGCGATTACACATAACAGGAGCCGCAAATTCATCCTAATTAAACACAAGTCGACATTAGCATAAACAGATCCAACAGAAAAACCGCGATCGAGGCAGGGAGAAACACACGGCATCAAAACACGATATAACAGTCGAAGCAGATCTAGATAGAAAATGAAAATCAAAGGCGGAGACAGAAGATCGAAAATGAAACAATTCAGCAAAAGTAAACACAGATCCATTGGCAATTGAAGAAAACACAAACCAAATCACAGTCCAGCACTGGAAAAATCACATCGAAACAGAATTTAGAATGAGAAAAGAGAGACATACCGTCAAATCGATGGAAGCATCATGAGCGGGCTGTGGCTGAAGAAACGGAAGAGTGACAAATTGAGAAGTGGACAGTTTGGGGAAGATTGAAATGGAGGAGAGCTGAGAGTTGAGATTTCGAACGGGTATGGATTTTATGGAATGAAGAGAGTTTGGCGTTTGTGTTCGTGAGATTCAGAGTAGTATTTTTTTTTTTTTTTTTTTTTTTGGATTTTTGAGAAATGGAAATTGAAATGAAGAAGATCAGTTGGCCAATGAAGGGCTCGTGGGGGAGGGGAGTAGGAGATTTTTGATGCCCACGATTTCCTAGTTGGGCTTTCGTGGGGCCCACTTCCCTCGCTTTGCCTTATAGTTTGTTGACAAGTATTATACCACCTTTTTTTGCCTTTGAGTTCTCCTCTATTATTTTTTTTTTTTTTAGGGAAAGAAAAAAATTATCAATTTTAACACTAAACTTTCAATTTCATCAAATACTTCAAACTGTTGGATTTTTTTTTTCTTTTTTCTTCTTTCTTAATCTTAAATTAATTAATTAATATTTTGATGATAATAAACATGATCTGATTTACTAACATTTTTAGTGTTTTGAAGTATCTATAATATAGAGCACGGAACAACAAATCCAACGCATTTCGAATCATTTAAATCGAAACTTAAACGAAGAAGTTACGGACAAAACGGATTTGAAAGAAAAAGACTCTTCGCGAATTTGTAGCGGTTTAACTCAATCGTGGAAATAGTCAGTTTATTATAGTGAAATATCCAAGAGGCGCCGAGAGTGAAGTAGTCTGTGGCGAACCACTCTAAATTTACGGTGTCAATTTCTCTATCCCTCTCCTATTTTATTTTTGCAATTAATTTGTTATGGTATAAAATTATAAAATTATATTCTTCAAATTAATTGCATCTTTATGATAATTTGCATGAAATTACCGTTTGAATTAATATTTAGCAAAAATGTATTAAGTTGTTTTATTGAGCCCACTTAGTATTTTTTTTTATAAACTTTTGTTAAACCCTATTCATTCCCTCTAGAATTGTCATACCGATCCAACACAAACTTACATAAGTGTTGCAATGTATACCCTGAACTTTCAATTTTATCAAATTGAACTTCAAACTTGTATAAGTATTGCAATGTAGATCAATCCTACAACACTTTTGATTTTTTATGATGATTTTTGCACCTTAAACTTGCATAAGTTTTGTATGAGGATTTTTGTTGGATAAATGAATTCATATGTGTGCTTTTAACATATTCAAACGAAAAGTTAACCTAGGGTTTGCAACACTTATGTAAGTTTGTGGCTCACAATTTGATGAACTTGAAAGTACTTCAGGTCTACATTGCAACACGAATACAAGTTTGAGGTTCAATTTGATAAAATTGAAAGCATGTGGTTAAAATTGCTACAACCTTATAAGATTTGGGTATACATAATTTTTTTCCCTACTTTTTAAAACAACAAATTATCACATATTCTTGTATTCTACTTAACAAGTTAAAACGCATGTTAACTCGAGTATAACTCACTAGTTAAATTATATATTATCGACCAAAAAGGTAAAACTTCATCTTTTTACCCACACATGTTGAATTAAAAAAATAAAAATAAAAAGTTAAAAATATATTATTGATTGAATTTCTCACATGTTGTTAAACTCAAAAAAGATGTAGAGATTTATGGGGTGTTTGGGACACCAATTTGGAGTTGGGTGGACGTTATTATAACCTAGTCTACGTTTAGCCCACCGACTATTATAATCCATAGTCGGGTAAAGTAACTCTACTGACTTTAATAATATTTACTATTAACAATTATTACAACTCACAATTATTATAACCATCGACTATAATAATTCAATTCAGCGCCTCAAACAACAACTTGAGTTTTAGGGAAAAAATCAACGTATACCCCTAAATTTAGAGGTTGTATGATTAATAATTGAATCAATTTAGACCCTCTACTAATGATTTTACTTGATTCCATTTAAAATCAGCTCAAAATTACCTAAACAAAATTATCATTCTCCCAAATTAAAAAATAGCTAAAAAAAAATTATCACATAATATTTTTAAAAAATATAGAAAAAATAGAAGAAGACAAAAAGATGAAAAATCAGTCCCATATCAATAAAATTCGTTACTACATTTTAAGAAGTGTGAAAATTTTACATTATATTGATTTTAAAATAAAGTCTTAATAGAGGATCTAAATTGATTCGTTCATAAAAATTTAGTGTTTAAATTGATACAATTATTAGTTGTAGGTTTTAATCTCAAATGATACAACCTCAAAGTTTAGGGGTATAAATTGATTTTTTCAAAATTTTATCTCTGTCTCTTAATTTTTAGGATTTTTTTTTAGTTCATGAACTTTTAATATATTTATTTATTTTGGTCATTAAACTTTTATGTTTATTTTATTTTAGTGTCCGAAATTTTATAAAAGGTATATATATATATATATATATATATATATATATATATATATATATATATTTGCAAAGGGTATATTTTAGTCCTTAATCGTCAAAAGAAAAAAAAAAACATGTTGGCTCTTCTGTCTTTATTTTTGCTTTTAGATAATGAACAAGGTAGCTTCGAGTATGCATCCATATAATGTAGATGTGTATTGGAGTCAAGTGAGTCACACATGTTGGATGAGGTGAGTACTAGGCGAGTGGATATTAGAGGGTAGAATAGTAAATAACCAATAACCATGACCAACATGTTTATTTTTTTTTAAAGCTTATAGACTAAAATAATTATTATTTAAAAACTTGATTATCATATATAACGAAAATTTGGAAAGTTTGGAAAGTTTTAAAACTAAAATGTAATAGTATTAAAAGTTTAATGACAAAAAAAAAAAAAAATTAAACTTAATAAAAATATGTTTAATAGTTATTTAATTTTGTTTTAATCCATAAATTTTTAAAATTTTAATCTCTAGCTTAAAAATATTATCTTATTTTTATCTCTCAATATTTATATATATATATATATATATATATATATATATATATATATTTTACTTCTTGAAGTCTCATTAAATCATTTATTAAAATCTCTCTTAACTTTTTTTTAAACTAAGTAAAATCATATGTTATACAAAGTTTATGGATGGTATTAAAGGGATGGAAATAGAATTAAGTAGGAGAGTTGATATGAACCCTAACAAGATTTAAATTATCTATTAAGATATTTACAATTTTGTTGTGATTTGTAATTTTTAACAACAGCTCAAGATATAACTTTAAATATAACAATACATGTCAACCAATAATTATAATGATTAAAATAAATTAATATTTAAGTTCATCATCAAATATGTAAATAAATCATTATCAAACATAATAATTGCCATTATCAAAACCTATAAGTAATTAATGATTTTTTTGAAAAAAATTAACATATTTGTAATTAATTTTTAAATACTATATTAAAAAAAACTTTAATGAAAAATTGTGTGTGCTAATATTTTAGAAAATGAAGGTATGAGAGGCTCAAATTTCCCTTAGTTTTGTTTGGAATTGTTTTGAACTATTTTTACCATTTGATTATAAATACTCTTTAAAGCTAGATATGTATCGAGGCCTCGATTATTTTGGCTCCAAAAGAAGTTTGATTTATTTATTTTTATTTGTTAGATGAAAAGAAAGTTTGATGTTGAAATGTGAGGAGTAACTAAAAAGACCAATTATATTATTTTTTTTATTGATGGTGTTAGTGCACGATCTTCGCTCTGTTTGGCCGAGTCTCGGATGAGTTGTCTTGTTTGAGTTGATCTGTGGAAAAAGATAACTCGTATCGATGTGGTGTTCGACCCAACACACTCTGATGCTAAGCTCGAGAGTGGTAGAAAATCGAACTTAAGTGTATTAAAGTTGGATTTCTTACCCATATGAAGAAGAAATTAATACTCATATTCATAGTGGGAGATGTATTGGTCGTGGTGCCAACGTCGTACGTCTATCGTAGCGTGTCAGGGAGATAGCCGGCAGACTGGTCGACCAACTCATTTTTCCATCGGATAGTCGACTTGGTGGACCGGTCTTTGAGGAATGTTTTGCCTTTTCAGGTAACCAGATCCCGTGAGCTTCTTGGAATTCGTCGTGGGCTTCTCGAGATTCACACCACAATCAATAAAATGGGCTTTTACCCAAATGGGTTCAAAGCTCGCACCACAATCAATAAAATGGGCTTTTACCCAAATGGGTTCAATGCTCTGAAAGAAAAAACATATACAAATGCATACACGAAAAGTAAAGGCCTATTTGGTTGATGATTTGAAAACATAAATTTAAAAAAATGGATTCAATGAAAACAAAGTTGTATTTCATATTTTCAATTAGTAACTGATTTAGAAATTTGATCTTAAATTAACCAATTCTTCAAAGCGTGTTTGATAAGATTTTTATAAACCATAAAACTAGTTATAGTTACCGACTATAAATATTAGGTTCAATATAACTATTATTAATTAATTTGTAATTTATAACATATTATATTATAGTTATATAAATTTAACAAAAATGAAATGTTATATTTATTTAAGTTTTTATCCTTTTAAGCATTTTAAAATTTCAAATTCAAAATCTGGATAGTAAAGGCATAAAACAAAATGTTGTTTTCAAAATTTACACCGATCACAGAATTCAAAAACCGTTTTAGAAACATAATCTAGAATACATACAAAACACGTTGAACTTAGAGTGAATCTAAAAACATAAAACATAATCTAGATTTTCTACCAAAGAGGCTTTAACATGATTTTCATCTTAAAGATGGATGGTTCAATCTTCACTCTTAAAATAAAATCTCTCACTCTCAAATCAAGATTGATAATATATTCAAATTTTTAATAGAGAGAAGAAAAAAAAAACTTACCTATCATATAATAATTTGATATGGTAACAATGTTATACATTATATGTATTATTGTAATATATTTTCAAAACGCGATTTTAATCTATGGCAACTTGTTTAATAACCATTTTATTTTTAAAAATTATGTTTGTTTGCGTCATTACTTTACAATAATTTTTATGTTTCTCAATGAAACATTTGGAATTGAAATCAAATTTAAAAAATAAAGACAATGTTTCAAAAATATTTTTAGTTTTTAAGACTTTACTTAGATTTTTCATAGGTGGAAGTAACGTTTATAAGACTTAATTTTTAAAAATCAAATGGTTATCAAACGGAACCGCTAAAGTTTTAAAACGAATCAAAGTATTTTTTCGAAATCCATATTTTTTTTTTAATTTGATTTAAATTTTGAAATTTTAAATAAAATGGTTGGTAAACAGTCTCAACTTTGAAAAAATTATCATTAATTGAGTCTAATGCTTTTGGATGAATAGGGATGTGTTCAGTTTGTTTGGGATCTAAAAACATGAAGTTAAATTTAATGAATCTGATATATATTTATAAACCAGATATATATTTACATACAAATAGTTGTAGTTATCGACTAAATATTAGATTGAAAATATAAAAATGTTGTTTAAAAAAAATTACTATTTGAATCAGGTCAAACAAAATTCATTTTAATAAATATAACATAAAAATGTTGTTTAAAAAAAATTACTATTTGAATCAGGTCAAACAAAATTCATTTTAATAAATATAAAATAAAATTTAATATATATATATATTTTTTAACAATAAAGGAGTGTACGAGAATTTGAACTTCCGGCTTCAAGAGAAGTAGTACATCTCAATTATCGTTGAGTCATGTTGGCTTTGATAAAATCTAAGTGGTTGAAACAATAATTTATCTTATTTTTATAAATTTTCAAATATCATTAATTTTTATATCATTCTTATCAAGTACCATAAAAAAAATGACAAAAATCATTTGAAATTAATTAGTTTTTTTTAATAATTTTGAAATTGATTATGGTTTGTGTGAATCTGTGATTCTCGTTGTCCCCAATGCCCCCACAAAGATTTATTTTTTATTTTTTACAACATGAGAATCAAACTTAAAATTTTATAATCACTAGTTGATCAAGGTTGTTTTTCAAACGAGGATCTTGCTCCACATGGATGACCTTCATCCATATGTACTTCTTTTATTAAAAAATTATCTTTTTAACCAAATATTCAAAATTTTCAAAAAAAGTAGTGTTGGAAAGCTAACAGCGACAACTTCACTTTTATACCTCGTTACTATAATTCTGCAAATTTCAGAACTGATTTAAAGGGGTACATTCAAAAATTGATATCTTTTTATCTAGATAATCAAAAACTTCAAAAAGGACACTGTTGGAAAGCTAAGACAGAGAGCTTCAATTTGATAGGGCACTGTTGGAAAGCTAAGACAGAAAGCTTGAATTTGATACGTAGTTTCACTATTTTTGGAATTTTGTATCAAAAGATATATATCGTCAAAGTTATGAAAACTTCACTAAACCGAGAACTGAATATACGACTGAAAACATTAAAACTGTAGCTAAACTTCGACGATCTACCTTTTAATACACAACTCTACAAATAGAGTGAAACTAGATATCAAATTGAATCTCTGTGTTAGCTTTTCAACCGTACCTTTTTCGAAATTTTTGAATATCTCGGTAAAAAGATGTTAATTTTTTAATGCACTCGTGAAAAAAATCTTCAATTCTGAAATTTGCAGAATTATAGTCCAACTTCGATGGTCTTTATCTTTTGATACAACTCCAAAAATAGTGAAAGCAGGTATCAAATTGAAGCTCTCGTTCTAAGCTTTCCAACCATACATTTTTTTAAAATTTTAAATATCTGGTTAAAAATATATCAATTTTTTAATAAACGAAGTACATAGTGAGAAAGGTCTTCTGACATCTAATAACTATATACTATATTCTTATACAATTATATGGTGCATGTTAAAAATTACATTAATAATTTGATGCAAGTTCAAAACTAAATCTTCTATGACTAAGTAACCGAGCATAACTCAACGATAATTGATATGTACTATTTTTTTAAAGTTATAGATTCAAATCTTCATACCCCATTTATCGTATTTAAGAAAAATTGCATATTCTACCAACTCAAAGACGAGAGTTAATAAAAATTGCAGCAGGGTCAATGCAACATCTTCATCAGAGGCTCAACCAATTAGGGGTGTACAAAAAATCCACAAACCGTCAAATCCAACCCAATTTTTCGGGTTGGGTTGAGTTTGATATTTAAAAAATCGAATTTTTGGGTCGGTTCGCGGGTTGAACCAAATTTGACTAAATTAAAAAAAAAAAAAAAAAAAAAAAATTATACATATACATAATTGAGTTGAATTATATTTATGTTTCACACTTTAGGGTTATATCACTCTTCTTCCAATAATGAAAATAGAAGAGAGAGTGTGCGAGCCTTGTTTGGGCCAACAACAGACAAGATTGAAAGTGTCAAGTTATTTAGGGAACTTGAATCCTTTTTTTCTCAGACTGCCACCATTATTACTTCCATTTGAGAAATGTCAAATCTTACAAATATCGGGTTTCTACGCAGATGATATTGTTCCAGCGTGATGTCAAATGATCTAATTTTTTCAAATATAAATTTTTTTGTCATTTTATTGATGTTATCAACACCACCAATCTCGTGAAAAGTAATTGTGATTCTCTAAAAACAGTCATTTTTACTCTCTAGAAGTAATGACCATCGCGATTCCTAAAGAGAAAAAACCGTGAATGTTCGCGATTGCGATATATATGGAGAATTACAAATTTGGAGGAGGGATGAACACGAGGGCACTATAACTTTTCTCTCGATTGATAGTGTTGATGATGTCAGCAAAAGATAAAAAAAAAAAAAAAAAAAAACTTGCATTTTAAACTTGTGGGTCAAATGACATTACGCCCCCAAGTAGAGATGTCCACAAGGCGAGTCGAGGCCGGATAATAGCTTCCCGTCCCCCATTCCATTACCCATACCCTCAAAATTCCCTGTTTAATTTTGCGGAGAACGGGACAGAGATTCCCTACGGGTAATTCGCGAGGATCAAATTTTCTCGAGTAATTTTCCCTGTTTATTATTATTTTTGTAATTTATTCTCAATCAATTTTTTTTTTCAAATACTCTAAGTTTAAAATTAGATAATTTAAATCATAATAAAAGCAATTTCTAAACTCATAGCCTCCATAATTTCTAAAAGTTCAAAAATTATAAAATAGAGTAATAAAAGCAAAAATATTAAGTATTAACAATAAAGTTTCAAAGGTAAAAAAGTCTTTAATTTTGAATACTAACGACATAGTCCAATTTAAATATTACAATTAAGTGATCGACCATAGTCTAACTTTAATATTATAATCAACCATAAATCATTCAGGGCGGGGTGGGTATGTTATTACTCCATCCTCGCTTCGTTTAGCAAACGAGGCGAAAAACGATTCTCGTCTCCGTTCCATTTTTCGTGTAAATAGAAATTCTCCGTCTCGTTCGGGAGGGGTCCCTGTAGCGTCGAAATTGGACAGGTTAAATGAACATCTCTACTTTTAAGAGTGGGACATTCGTGCAAACTCCCCTACAAATAATCATTTCAAAAGGTTCACAAACTTCCCTTCTGTTTTTTACGTGAAACTTTGGACTTTGTCATTTTACTCATTATTTAGTTTAATTTTCATCTCTTACTTTTAAACCTTAGGTTAAAAAAATCATTTATACCTTTCAATTTTGGAGCTGTATCGCTCAGAATCATCAACGGGTAAATTTATACATTCCGTTAAAATTTCATTTTAAAATTGATAATGCATAGCCTTTACATTTGTATGAGAAATCTTTAAATGCAAGGAGTAATGTAAATCAGAGAGAACATTGAAATCAAACCGATATTAACAGGTTTTCATTAATATAAGCGTTTTTTTTTTTAAGAATTACATGATATATAATTTTTCTCGCTATTTTTGTAAGATTTTGAGAGAATATTTTTTTTTTTAAGTGATTTTGAGCTGATTTTAAATGCAATTAAATGAAAATAGCTATTAATAACTAAAGAATTGTCTAAATTGATTAAGTTAGGATTTAAATTGATACAATTATTAATTTGAGATTTAAATGGATGAAACCCTCAAATTTATTTATGGGTTTAAATTGAAAGATACATTCTTAAAAAAATAAATATGCCCAAACCATAACCATAAGGACACAATTTATAATTAAACATAAAAACATGTACATATTTTAAACAACAATAAAGACAACATTTTATAATAGGACATTAAATAACATAAACAACAATAAAGACAATATTTTATAATAACACATTAAATAACATAAATACATATAAGGACAACATTTTATAATAGGATATTAAATATTAAATTTTGTGTCTAATAGATAATAAATAAATAAATATATATATTAGACGCAAAATTAAAAAAAAATTGATAAGTAATTTTTTGAAAATGAGAAATATATTAGATAAAAAAAAATAAATTAATGTTTAAAAATTTATTCGACAATTTTTAAAATTGTCAATGTGAAACTTATATAATATATGAACTATTGATTAAGAAGATAGAAATTTCAAATCTTCCATCCAACGAGTAAAAAAAATAAAAAAAAATCTTAAAGTTCAAGAGTCTTTCTAGTAGACGTACTCTTGGGGTACTCTAATCTCAAGTTGTCGAGGCTTGCCAAAATAAATTTATAAATCCTATAACCTTTAGCTTTGCAGCTAGTGGCAACAGGGTCGAACCACAGAGAGGGACTAACAATTGAAATTAATATTTTGAGATGCAATCAAATTGATTAGATGATTTTTGTCACAAAACGGGGGTTTTAATCATGCAAAGTAAGGAAAAATCGCTAACGGAAAAATAAGAATGAGATTAAAAATTGTTGGATTTGGGGGATTTTGGGATTTTGCTAAGCATTTTAATGTTCATCATTTAATTCTAAAATATGGCTAACAAATTGTCATGCACGCGGACGGTTACCCGGGAACCCTAAAGTAACCGGCTTCATGTTAATTAATTAGAATTAGCAATCCTAACTAAACAGTATTCGCAATCGCATTAGAGTGATCAGCCCCAATTTAACCCCGAACAGTTACTAGCTATCCACGACGAACGTTCGATTATGCACCCTAAATGCTAATTGACTACCCAGCAACCCTAAAGTAATCAACACTCAGCATGCATAACACGATGTTTCGATTTGTTCTATTGTCCTGTGTTACTAAGTCGACAAGGAGAGGTACGACATCGCTAGTCTATAACGTTAACACATGCTAGAAAACAAGATTGTCCGTCTAGAAATCTAACACATGCATAGATTAAGCAAGAACAATAAATGCATACAAGAATTGAAGCCAAAATAGAACCAATATGCTTAATTATCAAAACATTAAAGGCTTAACAAAAATCCCTAATCAATCCCAAATCCTACACGATTACCTTAGCCGACCATAGAGAAATTGATCCCAATAGCGTCCATGGGAGCCTTGGCCATAATCCCAAGCTAATTACAAATGAAAAGGTCCAAAAACGCCCAACAATGGCGGAGCAAAGAGGAAAAACAGCGGAGAAAGGAGAAGGAGATGGCTGGAAATCGTCTTTACAGCTTAAATATCCGTCGGAGCGTCGAGACGCTAGGCCAGCGTCGCGACGCTGCGACCTAAACTTCTCAGCGCGCGCATCGCGATGGCGTCGAGACGCTAGGCGAGCGTCTCGATGCTGCCCCGATAATTTCCAGCGCGCGCCTCTTCGGAGCGTCTCGACGTTGGGTGAGGGTCTCGACGCCAGGCAGCGTTGAGCAAGCGTCTCGACGCTTGCTCTCGGGTTTGGGGCTGGAAAATTGCCTTTCTTTGGCAATTTTTCCCGGTTCTTCTTGGATGAGCTTCCCCTTTTCTCGATGCACTCTTGGGGCGCTAAAACACCTTCTTTAGCCACGAAACGCGTCCAATGGACACCATGAGCTCTATGCCGCGAAACTCCTATAAACAAGACAAATTAAACAAGTAATCACGACTTTTAGCTAGAGTTAGAGAGTGATAATTAGCTCCAAAATGGAGTTATCACTTTCCAAGTTAATCTAAAAGTTTATAAACTAAACTTATAATTTAATCTTAAAAAAAACGGTGAAAATTATATCCACAATTATTAATAAATTGATAGGCGCAACCCTAGCCAAATGTGGCATGAGGAAAAAAGTGTTAGCAATTAGCATGGAAATTAGTGCCTAAAAAGTGAATCACAAGCATTAATTATTACTCATTAAAAGAAAGAGTAAAGGACAGGACAGACATGTAATTAATGAAAGGCAAATTACAATGATTTTTGGTTCAAAATCTTATGAGTGTTCCCTTAAATAGAAGCATGCCAAGAAGATTTTATGCCTAAAAAGCAATTCTCAACTCAAATTAATTTTTCAGAATTGCCAACAAGGAATAAAATTTAATAAACCAATCATTTATTGTTATTAGACTTTTTATTTTTTTTATTTTTTTATTTATATATATATATTTATTGATAACATGTGCAGTGGTAATCGAACCTAGGACCTCATATACATCAGAGTCAAATACATACTCAATTGAGTTGTGCTCTTGTTGGCTTCAATGAACTTTTATAGAAATGGTTAAAATATTATTTTTATATTTATATTTTTAAATATCTAAAATTAGTTTCAATAAATCTTAAATTATAGTTTAATATATTTTTTTTCATTTTTTTTTTTGTAAAAATATTTAATTAATGCGAGGATTTAACCTATAACATCTTAGTCAATGACACAATCTTATGTCAATTGAGCTATGTTCGATTTGACATTTTTCATTCTTTGTAGACAAAACGAATTCATAAATTTCTTCTTAGGTTAATCATTAAGATTTTTACTTTATAAAAAATATTTGAGATAATTACTTAATATTTTGCTTTTGTTGCAATATATCTTTCTTATTTTACATCTAGCTCAAATCTTAACTAAACTTATAAAACGGAACCAATTTTAGTAATTAGCACAATTGAGAAATAAATTATTTTAAATTTTTATTTTTCCCTCTTCTCTTTTTTCTCTAATCCATCAACTTTATTTTAAAAAATTCCTTTCCATGTCTCTTAATCAATTTATAATCATTTTATTTTATACTTTGTTGAAAATGATTAAGATAATCAATCACTTTAAGCTTCCAACTTTTTTGTTGCAATATTTTTGTTTATTTTATATTTGTATTTCTTTAAGATCTCGACTGACTTAAGAAATAAATTAAAAAAAGAAAATCAGAAATTAGTTTAAGGTTTTGTTTAGAGTATTGAGAAGAAAAAAGAAATAGCCCATTACTTTTATAAACAAAAACATAAAAAGAAATAATTAAAAACGATTCCAAACCAGTCATAACATAAGGCGACCGTATTAAATAGTTGGAACTAATTGATGTCGATAAATTATTTATATTTGTCTCCATTTATTGGAAAGAGAATTTAAAATATAAATCCCCATCGGAATGACGATTGGCCCCACCGTCATTTTTATTTGTTCGTCTAAAAATAATTTATCGATTGATTAAAAAAAAAATAATAATAATAAATAAAAAATAAAATAAAATAAATAAAAAAATTATAAGTTTACTCCTCAACTTAAAAAAAAATATATATATAATATATCTCTACATTTTTTATCTTGTATCTAATAAATTCTTATTTTTTTTAAAAAAATTGTTTAATATATTCCTCCTATTCAACATTTCTTTTTAATTCACGAATTTATTAATTATTTTTTAAAAAATAAATTCACACTTGAACTTTATATTATATATTGTTTAAGAGAGACCAAATAGATACTAACTTCAAAGTTTAGATTAGATTTATAATATATATTTAATACAAATAAATAGAAGATAAAGCCTCTTGGACTACCCATCGTGCAAAACAAGAAAAAGCTTGAGAAAATATGGTCTTCCCACTAAGTCGAAAATGGGAGAATTTCTAGTACATCTGTGGTATGGAAAATCTCCATACCACTGCCTTTAAATGACTGTCATGTGGCGAGAGATAATTTAACTTAACTAAGGATAGTTTAGCTGGGACCCACTCTTTTAAATACATTATTTTCTCCTACTAAAAAAATTTAACAAATACGTTATTTATTTAAATTTTATCTCCTCGTTTTTTATTAATATATACTCTTTGCATTCTCATTATTATTATTTTTTTTTTTAATATTATTCAACTTCTTCATTGATATTTAAAATATATTCAAAACTTTATGCTAATTTTTCAGGTTGATTTGTAGAAGGTTTATTTTCTATATCCATTTATTTCACTTTTTTCTTTGCTTTTCACTTCCTTTCTAATATTTTCTTTATTTTTTATTTTTTTTAAATGCAGAAAATATTTGAATTACATTTGGAAATCTACTAGAGCAAATATTAAAGTATGTTGCGTTTTAGTATTTGTTTTTTTTTCTTATGAAATTTGATTATGTATATTATTATTATTTTTTTTTTGTTATTTTGAGTAGAGTTATTGTTAATTTTAGGTTTAATTGTTAATTTTGTCAATGGTTAGCTAAGAAGAACTACATATGAGTGAATTTTCTCCCTAATTGAACATATAGATTACACTTTTTGTTTTATATATTGTAAAGTTAATTATTATAGTTCATGTAGGTGATATTGACTTAAATTCTATTGGAGTAGATAACACTATTGAAGTAAAAAATGAAGCAGAGATAGAGAAAACAGTAGTTGTACCTTTTAGAATACAAACCTCCTACAAATACCGCTGAAAATATTTAAAAATTTGATAGATAAGAAAACTTAAAATAATAGTGAAATACTCTACCAAAAAAAATAGTAGAAGTTGTTAGAAAGACAAAATATTAAAAAAGAAATAAAAAATTAGAAGCGAAATTATCTACCAAAAATCGTTGGAGAGACAAAATATTAAAAAAGAAAAAAAAGATTAATAAAAAATGGAGAGAGAATTTAAATAAATAATGTATTTGTTAATTTTTTTAGTAGGAGAAAATAATGTATTTAAAAGAGTGGGTCCCAGCTAAACCATAGTAAGTTAAGTTAAATTATCTCTCACCACGTGTCAGCTATTTAAAGGCAGTGGTATGGAGATTTTCCATACCACGGATGTACTAGAAATTCTCCCGTCGAAAATTGAGCCTCGAACTTCGGAGGCTATCAGATGGACTAAATTATTGTCCTGCCCAATCAGATGAGTGAAAGAGATTCACACCACCACCTCCTTAAAGTTTTTTTTTTTTTTTTGGTTGTTGTTGAAGGAATATGTAATTAATTAACTATAATAAAAAATACCCAAAGAGCTACAAGAAAAGCAAACTCAACAACAAAGAGGGTGGACAGACCACCCAATGGCACAACCCAACATGGGTAAAAGCATGGTCACCTAAACTATGGGCCACTTTATTCATAGATCGAGGGACAAAACTCAACTCTTTCACCCTAAGAGATAGCATTAACGTCCGAATTTCACCCAAAACAGTACTTTGAGGGATAAATGAAAAAAATTATTAAGGACCATCTTCACCACACTTTGAGTATCAAATTATGCCCAAAAACACGTGAGACCCATGGCGGCTGCCAGCTTCAGGCCACAAAGGAGAGTCCGTGTCTCACCTGAAAACGAATCAATCTTCCCGACCAAATGGTCTGATCGGACAACCACCTCCTTCAAGTTTAACACTTCAAGAATGAAGAAGACAATTGTGGTGAATAGATTTTATTTTTTTTTAAATAGAAGTCACTTCAATATCTTGAAAAAGTTACGAACTTCTGAATAATAGGTCTCACTCGAGGTTGAAGAGGTAGACTTGTAATTTAACGCAACAAATAATTACAAGTGAAATTAAATATTAAAAAAAATATAATAGGTGGGACCCATAACTATCATGCGCCTGAGAGTCACCATCTTTGTCTTCCCTAAAATAATGTAAGCCAGAGACGGCTCTGACTCTTTTTTTCTTTTCTTTCTTCTTCTATTCTTTAAAATATTCTCTTCTCAGTTCTCTCTCTCAATTCCTCGGCGATTTTTATCTCTACTGCCATTTTCAGGAGCAAAATCGCCAGAGCCGCCGATTTCACTCCCGAAACACTGCCGATTAAGCCGCGTTATTCTCTCTCTCTCTGTCACACCTGGTTCGAATCTGCAGTCAGGTACCAGCCACACTTTTGTTTCCCTCTCTGTTCGATCTCATTTTTGTGTTCCCGAGGAATCGAATCGAATGGATCGTTCTTCGAATTTGTGTTTGTTTCGAAGAATGTGAACCTTCATTTTGCTAAAAGTTGTTTGATAATCGATAGCAGTCTTCTCAATTGGAAGTTATTTGCAGATTTCTGAAATGGCTGTGTAGTTGTAGTTGTAGTACAATTTTCTTTTCCGATACGAGTTGGTTTGCATTTCAGAGTTCATGAACAGAGCGTTATGGCCAGTGAGATGTTCGTGTTGATTATTGATTTTAGTTTGAATCGATTTCTGATTTTTGCGCAGGAGATTGTAGATTTTCAATTCGTTATCGGAGTTTTTGGATCGTTTTTGAGAGTTTCGGATAAAGCAGAAAGTTATATCTTATCGAGTTTCGTGAAGATTAGAGAATAACGGCGGAAGATTCTTTTTCATGTGGTCCGGTAGTAGCCTCTTCCACTAATTAATTTTATCTACTCCAATTATTTATTAGTAAGCATGTCCGCTCCGATTTTTGTTTCAATAATGTTGATAATTTGAAATTTCTCTTCACCATGTGAAATCACTTCTGGATCCAAATGGTTAGCTGAGCTAAGTAATCTAGCAGTGTTTAGATTTCAATAATGGAGAATGTTGAAATGTCTGGCCGTAACCTCCAGTTTTGAAATTTGGAGAAATTGTAGGAGATCGAGGTAGAAAAATTTCTGAATTAAAATCGTGAAGAATGTTGTTATCATATCATGCTTTTATCTGTTGCTGTCTTCTTACTTCGATTCTGATGTAGGATTTCTATGCATTGTATATACCTCACTTTATGCACATCCTGGGTTTTATCTCTTTCATTCTGTTTGGCACATTATTAAGCGATAACTTTGTAGGGTAATTTGTGACTGATGAGTGCATCATTTTCTTTAAGTTCAGATTTCTTAGTCCGGGTGACCATTGGTTTTTTGTTTTTAAAAAATTGCCCTGGTTGTCTCAAAGTTATTTACTATGATTTTTTTCATCTTTCCTAGGAAAACATTTGAATTCTGAGTCAAATTCAAAAAATAAAAACTACTTTATGTAGTTTTCAAAATTTTGTTTGAATTTTGAAAACACTAGTAAAAAGTAGATACCAAAACTGAGAAATCATTGATGCAAATAGTGTTTGCAAGCTTAATTTTCAAAAATGCAAATAACGGGGCCTTAGGATTTTGTTGTTTGTGTTCCCCCACGGCAACCTATTTATACTTTTAGTATATGTATTAGAATGCTTTTAGAAACTAGTACCATTTTAACTTTGTTCTAAACAACAGCCAACCTGCACAGATTAGTAGAAAGGAATTTTAACATCAGAGTTCGATCTTACGAGCAGGGGAACACTTTCAGTGGTGATAGGTACAATGATCATTCTGATTCTGACTTACAGATGGATGATTGAGAGGGTTAGGAATCTTTGTTGAAATTCTTTTTGGGTTCTCAGATGAGTACAACAACTGATGTTACTGGCAGTAGAAGGGGGAGGGTTGTTCTTTTCTTCTTCAGCTTCTGGTTATAGCAGTAGCCTGACCCTTCTTGTATTGGGTCAGAAGAGCGAAGATAAACCCATGAGAGTTTTGCCATTGTTGGTGGACCGAGAGCCTGACCTTAACATTCAGCTGGCTTCAACAAAGACGTGGATTTCCTGGAGGCGTGCCTCCTCCTCCTTTCGCTGCTTTCGTCGGAATCCTGCAGGCCCAACTCCATCAGCTCCTTTGAAGAAAGCAGCCACTACAGTACAGCGGCAAGGCAGTTTAAGAACATCTCCTCTTTCTCATGATAATGGCAAGAATCATGTTCCTAGTTCAAATGATCAGGCTAATCTTGCAAGCAAAATGGTTCTTAAAAGTAGCTTGAAAAAGGCATCAAATGCTACTGCAGTTTCTGTTCGGAATGCTGATAATGGAAATGAAGCATTGGGAGCAAAGGGTAGTTGTGACTCTAGTCGTGTAGAAAGAAGGAAAGTTCAGTGGACAGATACTTGTGGAAGCGAGCTTGCTGAAATCAAAGAATTTGAACCAAGGTATGAATATACTTCAAATTTGTTAAAATCTAATTTATAGAACAAGCATTATTTTTGTTTTGAAGCTTGCATATAGGTCCATGTTCCATGTATATTCTTCATTCCACCTAAGAAGCTATACAATTTCAAAGTTCATCATATCATTCCCTTTTGAACAATGGAAAATTTTAAGTCTTCATTGACATTAACATGCATTTAGTTATAATGGCCACTTCTAACTGCCTAGAACCTTGCCCACCGAACCCTGCCCACCGCTTTAAAGTGAGAAATTATTAGAGGAGGCCGCCACAATGTGGCTGACAATTTTGCACCGTTGGATTAAGAGAGAGAAATTGCAAAATTACTTCAATTTTGTATCTAATGGTTAATAGAGTAGATGAATTTTAAGATCTGAATCTGATAGTTTTAAAGAGTCAACTACATTGAATAAGTTGTCTTGTAAAGCCTAGTTGGCACGAAGGTTGCAGTTATTTTTTAGGAATAGTTATAAATTACATCCCATGGTTTGTTATCGAGCAGATCATAGTCTAATGTTCTAAAAATAATTTAAAACACCCTCTAGTTTGAAAAGTTACAAAGCATACTGTTTTGTCTATTGACTTAAAATCAAATTCATTTTTGGATCACATATTGAATAAATTGATAGGTGTATTTGAAACCATTTTCAAAACATGGAGATATGATTGTCAACTAGACGAACAACACATAGAGTACAATTTGTTATTATCCTTATTTTTCATTGTTCTTGAGCACTTAGAAAGTCATTTCAAACCGAGGGTTCGGGTTGTATTTCTACTTAGTTTGTTTCTTAATCCCCAATGCAGTGAAATAAATGCATCTGACGATGAAAATGATATTGGGAAAAGAAGGTGTTTATGCACTATCATGTAATTCAAACCCCATTTTTACCATTGATGACATGTGCTCAAGATTCTCAAAGATCTGCTGACTTGAATCAAATCAACTTGTTCGCTCGAGGATTTTTCATGACAGAGGAAAGTTGTGTCAGCAATTTTAGGCAAGCAGGAACCATCAAGGAAGTCTGTTGGTTCCCATGATTTCTGTAAGTTTTTTTTTTCACATGGATGACCTCCATTTTTTCAGTACTTTTTTGTTGGTTTTTCACTGTATCGTCCCTCGATTTACTCTGTTCATTTCTTGTTTTTTTTTCCCTCCCTATATGAACAATTTTTTTGGGATATTTACTGTTGAGAATTTAGAAGGAAGCTTTTGATTAGGCTTTTGTTGGTTGATATTTTGAGAAAATTAATGATATGCAGTGACTATTGACTATTGCCATATGAACTCTGTTTATGTTGATTCAATGCTCTCTCTCATTGAGAGCAACAAGAAAAGTTTGTGCTTTATTATGAGATTCTGAATGTTGAGGATCCACCTCGGAAAGTTGAAGGGACCTCAGTCATAATATAACATACATTAGCTACTCCTTCTATCATCAAATTGATTGTAAGATGGAATCCATGATGTCTAATATGGTATTCCATCGAGATTCCACTTCGAAAAGATGAAGCGACCTCACTTATGATGAAAGTTGAGGATTCCACATCGAAAAGATGAAGGGACCTCGTGTAACCCCATTGCTTCTAATACTGAAGTCTGTTCAATTTCTTGATGAAATATATGCTCTCTGTTTATTGAAAGGTTTCTGGGATTAAGAATGGAAGAGTGGGCAGTCAAAGTTTGTTCATTAATTACTGCCCGAATTGAGTATAAACTAAACGGAATTGTTCTCGCCAGGGACTTGGCTGGCTAGTGGAGCCAAATCTCTTACAAATTTATGGTTTAATTTTACAATATATCTCTTAACTTCAACTCTATTTCAATTCTACCCTTAAAATTTTGCATTTTTTTTAAAAAAATTGGAATTTGATGGAAATGTCCCAATTTCAATCCTAAGAAAATGTTTATGACAATGAATATTTCAAGAATAAAATATAAGTATTGAAAATGAACAAATAAGTATTTTATCATTTTGTAAAGTGAGCATACCGTAATTAACATGTACTCCCTCCTTTGGAGTTGGAGGTTCGAATCCTCATACCTTCATTTGTCATTTTGTTGTACTAAAAAACATCTAACCGGTTCTAAATAAATTAAATTTCTTATTATTAATAATAGATCCACATCAATTATATTTTTGTTATATTTCGTTAATTTTGTTGATATTTTTATGAAAAAAATGCACAAACTACCTAAACTATGAGATTTGTTACAATTACAACTATGAGGTTTGTTACAACTAATCCTCTCGAACCTATAAATGTATGAAAATGTTGAGGGGGAATTTGCACAATTTTTCTTATTATGACTTCGATCAAAACTTCTTGAATATCCACCCCACACATTATTGAATTAAAAAAAGTATGCCCAAAAAAGGAAAAAAAGAGAAGGAAAAAAAAAAAAAAAATTTAGGTTCCACCGAGACTTGAACTCGGGTTACTGGATTCAGAGTCCAATGTCCTGACCACTAGACCATGGAACCGTGTTGAAGACAAAATCACAAATTTGAAATATTATACACTTTGAATTTGGCAAATTTTTGGTCAATTATACCCTTTAGATGATTTGGTGCGTTTTCCAACTTTCGATCAAATTTTCAGTTAAATTTTTAAGTGACATCTATTTTTAATTATTAAAATTCTTTAAAAAAAAAAAAAAAAAAAATCTCTTTTTCCCAATCCCTCTTTCTTCTTGTTCTTTCCATGGTCGTCGTCGGTCAAATGCCATTTTTTTTCTTTCTTTTTTTCGTTTTCCTCTTCTCTTCTCCCTTTCTCTCTCACCTTCATCTCCCCCTACCCTACTCTCCTTCTTCCCCTCATTTTCAAAAAACAAAAAATCACATTTTTCTAACAATCTGTATTTTTTTTTTTAAACGGGAGAATAAGGGAGAAAGGAGAAGATGGATGTGAGAGGGAGGGAATAAAAAAAGGAGAGAAAAACAAAAACAAAAACAAAAGATAAAAAATATTACAAGGTTTTTTTTTTTTTTTTGAAAACGAGGTGAAGTGGGGAAATAGAAGTGAGGGAGAGGGAAAGGGAAACAAAAAGAAAAATAAATAACAGTCAAGGACATTTCGATGGAAGGATGAAGTAGGGAGTAGGGATTAGAGAAGAGGGAGGAGAAAGAAAAAAATATATATATTTTTTAAAGAATTTTTATAATTAAAAAATATTTTTAATTTAAAATAGTGTGACACCATATTAAAAAATTTAACGAATGAACTAAAAACGTAACCCATCTAAACTTTTTCAATGGTACTAAATTCAAACCAAAAAAAATAATGTGCATAAACAGCACGTGCGGTTGACACGCTTGAGAATCGATTGAACGGCCATTGAATCATCATTCTTCATTGCTCCAAACTCCTTCAATGGCTTGTATTTTTCTGAAACTTGGCGACATCTTATCCACACCAAACATATCCCTAATCCATTTCTCCCAATCAATCTTTGACTTCCAATTCCGATTCCATTTCACTTCCTCAACAATCTGAAAGAGAAATTTCATCCAGAGAAGAGGAGAAATGTCGGGGGCTTGTTCAATCCCCTTCTCGTCGCCGGCCGCCGCTTCACCGTCCGCCTCCGCCTCCGCTTCTGCGTCTTCATCTTCGCCTCACTGTTCCATCAGATTCTCTTCCTCCAAGCCTTTCGTCTTCACCATTCGGAGCTCTCAGTCTGAAGGCCCTCTCCGGAGACCAGCGGCTCCTTCTCTGAGAGAGCCTTCACCGCCTTCCTCGCCCTCGCCTCCTCTTAAGCCGAATCCTCCGTCGCAGTCGCCTCCGTCGGCGCAGGCGTATACTACGAAACAGGATAATGTGATCACCTTGGAGATTCAGAGGCAGAAGGCTAAGGAGCTTCAGGAGTATTTTAAGCAGAAGAAGCTTGATGATGCTAATCAGGGACCGTTCTTTGGATTCATCGGGAAGAATGAAATTTCCAATGGGAGGTCGATTTTATTATTTCATGTTTTCTCCTTCGATTTTGAAGCTCTCTGCAATTCTCTTGTTGAATTTGGATTTGGATTTGGATTGGCCCTTTTTCTTTAAGGGATACAAACAAACCCTAGATTTCCGGTAATTTAATAGTATATGGGTTATTATTATCACTCATAAACAAAATGGACTTCTCGATTGAGATGATTTCTGAAGCGAGATTCATTAATTGCCAAATTGTTCTATGTTTTTCATGCTCCATGTTTAAAGTTTAAACTACCATCAGGACGAAGAGGATTTTCTTTTGACTTATAGTAAGCTTCAATGTGGTGCCAACTGACAAAAGAGTTCAACAACTTACGATAGGTTTAAGATTGTTTTTGAAATGGTTTAAATCACTTTTTTCACGTTCAAAATCACTCTAAAATATGATTTTAATCATTCAAAATCAGTTTTGATTTCATAAAAATCGCTCTTGGTTAACGTTAAGTTGATTTTGAATGTTTTAAAACATGTTAGGAAGTGATTTTGAACGTGACAAAAGTGATTTCGACCATTCCAAAATCACTCTCAAACATGTTCTTAGTTAATTTTGCTTGTAGCTGCAAGTTTTGATTGTGTTCAAGTGCCTAAACTCCATTTTTTTTTAGCATGAAGCGGAACTATGAGAATTCTTTCTTTATCTTTATGGATAACCAATCCATTTCCAATATAGTTTGGAGAGTCGTTTGCATCACTGCCTCTGTTTGATCAATCATATGCACTGTATTTTGTGTTGATTTTATTCAGACTCCCAAGGGTTTTCCTATTCAGTTTATTGATTTTAGGCTAAATTATACAAAATATCTTTAACTTTGGGGTAAGTTTCAATTATGACCCTAGTCTTTGAAAAGTTTCATTTTTACCCTTCAACTTTGAAATTTGTTTGGTGAAGAGTTTTTTCGTGAAAATAAAATGGAAAGGAAACTTCGTCAATTTCTATCCTTTTAATCGGAAAATATATTTGTTGGACCAGTTTCAACGTTCGAGGGTACTTTTTGGAACAAATTTCAAAATCTAGGGGCATAATTGAAACTTATTCCAAAATTCAGGGGCATTTTGTATAATTTAACCTTTCTTTTATATGGAAATGACATTTATTTGATTTTGACATTGCTCCTGAAGATTTGCATCTGGTTAAGTTAAACTGATCCTTTATGTACCTTCATTCCATATTTGACTGAATCTCATAGTTGCTAGTAGAAATCAGAGCTGTTCAGTTTTCTGGTTAAGGTTCTTCACTACTCTTACTGGGTCGTTTTTCACTAACAGGTGGGCAATGTTTGGTTTTGCTGTTGGATTGCTGACAGAGTACGCTACTGGTTCTAACTTTGTTGATCAAGTAAAGATCCTCCTCTCGAATTTCGGGATTGTAGATCTCGAATGACACAATGTACAAGGTCGATGTCGCTATATTTTTCCAATTGCTGTAATTTCTGTATCTACATCCTGTAATTCATCTGATAGTCTTCTCGAGAGTTTTGTTGTTTGATACACTCAATTGCCATTCAAGTGCTCCTTGCAATACTTACTGTTTTTCTGTTATATATAAAAGTCTTCCTTTTCTTTATGAGTCTGTGTAATTCACTGGGAGCATATTAGCTATTCATATCTTGCCAAACTTTTGTACCTTCATTTATAAAGTAACATAATCAACCTTGAAAACATGATAGATTTCTTCTTTCTTTTGTTACTTACATTGCTTCCTGCTGCATCATTGTTCAACTAGGAATATACCTGCCTCCTCTTTCGTCTTTCGGTTTATAACTTGTTTTTGTCGATAATTTATATCGATAGACATTATTTTAAACTCGAGTTTTCCTTTTGTATTTAGCCTTTGACTTTCCTCGATTCATTTGTCATATGGTATGGACTTGCATGTCTGGTTGCTAGCTGCTTGAAATTTAGGTGAATGGGAAACTTTTCAATACCTAAACATATATATATATATATATATATATTTTTGGAGATTTGAAATTATGACTTCTTGGTCGAAGATGCATATCTTGTTTTTTTTTGCAACAGTAGTTTAATTAATGCGGGGATTGAACCCATGACCTTTTGGTCACCGGCTCAACCCAATGCCAATTGAGCTATGCTCGGTTTGGCGAGATGCATATCTTGTTGAAAGCACAAAACTTTTTCAACACACCAAATGTCATAATTATTACTCCAAATAGAGTTCAACAAAATACGGAGAAAGATTTGAACCTTTGGACCTCTTCGTCAAGTGGATATGTTTTAACTAGTTAAATTATAGTTGGCGATTTAACATAGATGATTGGACTTTCCTCTGAGACTTTTTTGATGTTGAAATTGGCATAGGTTAAATTTCCTTGATAAGATTCTTGTCACTCTCCTAAAACTATGAGTATGTTTGGTAGTGATTTTGAAATTGTAAAAATCATTTTGACCTATGATCATTCAAAATCAATGTGTGATTTTTACTCAAAATTAATTTTAAATGACAAAATGCGTGTTTTAGAGTGATTGTAACCCCAATCACTCCCACACGTACTTTTAAGAGCAAATGATCACAACTATGAGGGACAAAAAATCCAACAATAAAAAAGTAAAGGAAGAACTTATTTATATATCTACTTTCTTTGAGTTTTTGTACGGATGACCCACCCCTCGGAGGTCGTGAGGTTTTTTTACCCGGATTTTTTAAAACTTATGTTTTTTTTTACCTTCTTTCGTGATAAGCAAGTGCACAAAGTCTGTAGTACCCTTCACTGAGCACGATCACGAGGAGACAACTATGGGGCCCTCGTGATAAGCGAATGATACGAATGACTTTTCACCAGAGGATACACTTGCTTATCACGAGAGATAGGTCATCTGTACAAAATCCCCCCTACTTTCTTCCTTGTAAGAAAGAGAGTTAACATCAACACCTAATTTATCCCTTCTTGTTCCATTTAAGATTAAAAAACACACAATATCAACTTGAATGAGTTGGTGAAAACAATGCACTTGCTTGCAAGAAAATTTTCAAAAACATGAAAAGATTACAAGTTCATGATAGCAATTACACATAACAACAATATAACCCACAAGTAAATCACATCATCCACAAGTTTGAGTTGTTTTAAGATTATCATTGGAAGATTCAAATTCCTTTTATCTCACCTATATTTATATTAGAAAAGAAAAGAAATAAAAACTCAGCAACATCACTCTACATTTTACCTATTTGAATAATTGGCTCAACACATTATTTACATTCCTTTTAATTGAAATGTTGTCCATCCAAATCCATCTTATCCACACGAATGCCGATGTCACCGTCGTGGCCAAAACTACTCGTGGTCGTTGTCGTCGATACGCAACTTCACCTCGCAAATCCGATCCAACAACTCGACAACATTCGACATAGGAGGCCTCTCCCTGTTCTTCTCACTTGTGCACAAACAAGCAATCCTAAAATACTCCTTCACATTATTAGCCTCCATTAGTTCCTCCCTAGAAATGCAAGCATCCACCATTTCCATATGCCTATTTTGGGCCACCAAAATCCGAGCCCATTCTATTAAGCCCACTTCTCTCCCATCCAAAACCATCGGCAAATTGGGCCTCCGGCCCATTGCAACCTCCAACATCAAAATCCCAAAACTGTACACGTCAGCCTTCACCGTCGCCACCGTCATTCCCTCTATGTACTCCGGCGGCATGTAGCCCATAGTTCCGGCGAACTGAGTCGACACGTGCGAATTGGAGCTCTCGATCATACGGGCCAGCCCAAAATCGGAAATATGGGCCTCGAATTCAGAGTCCAATAAGACATTTCCGGCCTTGATATCTCTATGGATAATGGGCCGAGAAAGCCCATGTAAATAGGAAAGCCCATTAGCAACTCCCCTCATGATCTTCAACCTAGTCTCCCATGGCAATGGCTGCCGCGAGGGCAAATATCCATCGTCGGAATTCTGATCGGCGGAAGTGGAGGTCTCGTACAAGCAATAATCAAGACTTCCTCTCTCGACGAATTCGTAGATCAGAAGCCTATCGGCGCCGGAAACGCAGTATCCCAAGATCTTGACGATGTTTGGATGGCGGAGTTTTCCGAGAGTTTCCATCTCGGCTCGGAATTCGCGGAATCCTTGGAAGGCGTCGGGGTTGAGTTTCTTGATGGCGACGGTGGCGCCGGAGGAGAGGCGAGCCTTGTAGACGAGGCCGAAGGAGCCATCGCCGACGATTAAATCGTTACTGAAATTCTTGGTAGCGGATCGGAGTTCGGCCATGGAGATTTGGAGAGAAGGATCGAAGGAGGCGCTCTCGTCGACGGAGACGGAGGTGAGATCCAAATTGCGGTGGCGAGTAGGTTGATGTTGACGGGCGATTCGATGCTTGGATTTGAACTTTTGGCAGATTAAGAAGATGCAGAAGAGGAAGAGAGTTGCGACGGTGAAACTTGCGATGGATGCGAGAATTAGGACTGAGGTCGATTGCATGGCCTGATGATCTAATCTGTAATCTGTAATCTGATTGTGATTCTGATCTGAGAGAGGAATTTCAATGGCGAAATCAGAGATGAAGAAGAGACAGAGAAGGCGGCCAATGAAGAATCAGATCAAGGAGGCTTCCACGAATTTGCCATTGCTGCTGCTAGTCAATAATTCTCAGTACGTTATGTTTCAGCAGTCAACTGCTTAATTATCTCACATTCATATTTTACTAAAAAAAAAATAATAATTAAAAAATTAAAAAATTAAAAAAAAAAAAAAAAAAACTTTCAACTATGAAAAAGGTTAAAAATGTCATCATAGCTAACAATTTTTTAACATCTCAAACGTCTATATTTTTCTTTTTTCGATGTCACCTTAATACAAGTTAGAATTTAGAATTTAATTGTTCATAGAATTTTGTATTGTTAACCTTGTTCAAAGGTATTTTTTTTTTAAATAATCCTAGTTTAAGAGTATTTTGAAAGATTTTCAGAACTTAGGAGTATTTGTGTTGGAAATTTAGAGGGATCAATTTATGTTGGTAACTAAGAATTAATCTACTACCAATTTTTTTTTACAACTAAATGTTGTAGGGTCACTTGTTTCGAGATATTAGTAAGTAAATTAGCCTTAATACTTAGAAATAAAAACAAAAAATGCACATTTTTGGAGCAAGAGAACGAAATAGTTTATTTAAAAATATAGATCAAAACCAACTAAAGTTAAGCCAACAACGGCATGATATATCGCATAGGTTCAATCTTCCACCTCAACATGTTGTCAAAAAAAAAAAAAAAACTAAAGTTAAAAATGCATTGCTGATTTAATCAAAATTAGAGATGTCCATTTGTCCCGCCTCGCCCCGTTGGAAATGGAGCAGGAAGCAGTAATTTTTTTTTGGCCCGTTAGCTAAACGGGGCGGGGACGGGTTATAGCATACCCACCCGGCCCCATATATATATATATCAAAAAATTAACTATACGCTACTTTATTATTCGCAGGGAAAATTACTTGCGTAGAATATTCGTATTCGTTACCTGCGAATTTTTCGTAGGAAATACCCGTCCGGTCTCTGCAAAATTAAATGGAGAATTTTGCAGGGACAGGACAGGTAATGAAATGGGGGACAAGGATGGGGGCGGATCCGACCCCGCCCCCTCCCATGGACATCTCTAATCAAAACAACGTCACGAATTTGATCTCCTACCCACATGTTATAAAAAAACAGACGGATGACAATAGTATTTAAACCAATAATTAATGGGCTTTTTTTCTTAGGTTTTTTGTTTTTTTTTTTAATATTGTTTAATGGTATGTCTTGGTATTCTTCAATCATGAATGTTTGGCCAAGTCAAAATGTTGCATTAAGTGACTGCCCCAAGTGTTCATCTAATAGATATAGGAAGCAAGCGGACAATTAATTGTGGTGGGCCCCATCTATTCCACTTCTTTTTATTTTTTTATATATTTTATATATTAATTAATATAGAAAAATAGATTGAAATCTAGATACACATATTTTTATATATTTATATATTTTTTGAGCATAGTTATATTCAGGGTATTAAACTTTTGTCGACATATTGATATTTCCATTGACATTTTCACACATGTCTATGAGTTCGACATCTGATATAGGAGGTAAATCTACACTTCCATTATATCATAAAGAGGTAAATCGACACTTCCATTATATCATAAAAAATAGATGAAATGTTAACAAAAAGAACACCAAAATAGAACTAGGATGAATATAATATTAATAATAAGTAATTTAGCTCATTTAAATAGAGTAAATTGTTTATTTATTGATTTAAATATATTTTTTTGAATTTTTTATTTTTAATATTTTTCTAAAAATATTCATCGACGTCTACATAAAATTGAGGTCTCGATATTTTATATCTTGGTCATATTATTATTTATTATTAGGCTCATGTATCATTGTACCATTTATTTATTTATTTTTAATATCATTTTACAATTAAAAACATTCTTCATATATTAACCTTATGCCAATTGAACTATGATTGATTTATATAATTATGCTCATGTGAAGTATTATGGATTGAATTACCCTGTTCACTTTATCCTCCTAAAAGAAGAAAAAATGCGAGTAAATAAATAAATTGACCAATCAACATCAATATAACTTAGTAATTAACCCAAATTTTATACTCAAAATAATAATATTAATAACAAACTTACCCAAATAATTTTTTTTTTTTTTGAGTATAATTGACCCAAATAATTGTAGTTATAAAAAATATATAAATACATTAATTAATAATTCCATAATTTGCCCATAACACTCATCCAATAGAGTAGTTTGTTTGACAAGGCAAACCTACAATTTATTAATACAAACGGTATAAAATGAGATCTATATTAAATTATTATAATACAACTTGCATAGAACGTTTCAGCAGTACAAAAATTAGTTTAAATAATTAAAGCATTTTAATTAGTTTAAATAATTAAAGCATTTTTCTTAACCTTTTCTTTTTTCTTGAGTATGCATTACTCTTAACTTAGTATGAGAATAAGTCACATTGACTAAAGCTGTTAATCAGAGAAAGCTAATAAGAATTCTAATTATTTCCAAAAATTCAACAAAGAACACTAGAATTCAAGCGTAACGTATGCATCTATGTCGAAATAAAATGTAACAAAATTATATTTTTGTAAATAATAAACTAATTGAAAATCAAACCTTGTTAAGAGTCTAGACCGACAGAATTTTGTAGAATTATATCATGTGATGTACTATATTTGTTCAAAAAATCAAACTAATGTGATACCAATTTGTTTGCAGAACTTATATCCTAATTCCGAATTGTAAGGATGAAAATATCTGTCGATATATCCGTAAATCGAAGAGTTCGATATAAATATTAAGGATAAATAGATATCTCCAATATTTTTTATAAATACTCTAAAACATAAAAAAAAAAAATATTATCTATTAATCTCAATATAAATATAGGTACTAATAACGAGATCTATAATTTAGTTTGAAAGTAAAATGAACTTAATTATTAATTTAAATAAATTTTTATCGATATAGATATTTTTATCATTGTTCCGAAGGCATGTAATGTGGAAGCAATTCATTATTTATTTATTTTTTTTTTGACAACATGTTGGGGTGGAAATTGAACCTAAGACCTCATTGTCACTAGGCGATACATCATGTCTATACTCTTGTTGGCAGCAATTCATTACTTGATACCATAAAATAAAATGAAAAAAATCAGAACAATGAAATAATCTATATTTATTACCTAGGGATATCATCTTAGTTTTATTTTGCTAAGAAAAAAAAACTTTTAATGATAAACCTGATTTTATAGAAGTATTGATAAGAAAGAGGAATGTCTTTGGACTAATAGTATTAATAACAAATATTAAATTTAAGAACATTAACAAAGATCCAATGAATATTCTGAAATATGCTCTCAAATGTCAACAATTGCAGATGCCACCAAATAAATAAGAATAACATTTCGGTCAATTTGGGCATAGCTCAACTAGATATACCCTTCACCCAGAACGCAAATTTCCCAACTCCAAATGTTTTTTCTTTTTTTAAAGCTGTAAGTGTCCAGGCCAGCTTACGCGCACCTCGACTATTCTCACAGGACAGACTGTTTAACCCTACAACATTTGGCTGCCAAGAAAATCCTTAGGAACAACCCCAAATGTTGTTGAAATCTACTAAATAAATAAAACTTTTCGGACAAATAATTATTATTTGATTTTAATAAATACATATCAAATAAACATAACCCAACAATTAAGATATCTCTACTTTCTTCTCTAAATCATAAGTTCAAACCCACCAAATAAAAAATATATTGAAATTTAGACCTAACACAGAAAAATTTCCCAGCACTACGGTCATATGTGTATTATACTCATTTATTATCAACTACATTAATATTATTTAAAATGATGTGGGATTCAGCAACATTAAAAAGTTATTTATAAAGAAAAAATCATAATGTGAACAAAAATAAGAAAATACTACGAAATTACTGAAAATCATCCCAACTTAAATACCTCAAGTCTGGGTTGAATAGAAACATCTGTAATCCAAAATCAATCCCTGTCTTGAATTACCATCAAAAGCATAATCATAAATCATTAAATTGCTATGGAAAAGGTTTCTTTAGTAAGAAAAGGGAGAAAAAGCTTGAAGCATATTAAAGATATTTGCTAAAAAAGATCAAGGACCCACGCGGCATTTCCCTTTCAAAGCTTTCAAAAAATCAAATCCGTGGTAAATTTAGTCAGCCAGAGCAGACACCACATACTTCTCACCGTGTAGAAACAGCAACACTTCTAATTTACTTTTCTAGAGAGAGGACAAATGTATCATTCGATAGCCACACACGGTCACACCTTAACTAATCTCACGGGATAACCGTCTGACTCTACTACATTTGGTTGTCAAGAAAACTTGTACGATATTAAATCCTAAGTAAGTGGTCATCATGACTTTGATAATTTCATTCCCATAATTTGAAAATTGTATTCGAAATTCTACTACTGAGTACAAAATATATCTCAAACTCTTAAAATAATATACAACAAAAGCAAAAGGAATGGATAAATAAAAGACTATAAAAGGTCCATACCCCGCGGTACCAGAAATTTTCACTCCAACACTAACATTCTAAACAAGTTAATTACACAGCATAATCAATCAGAATTAGTCCCACCCCAGGAGAAGCAACATAGACAAAAGAAATCCCAGTAAAAATTATGAAGATTTTTTTTATTTTTTATCCTTCTATTGTTATAGTATATTAATTTAAATCTCAAACCTGAAAAATGATGTAACTGACATCCTCTCTGTTTCTTTTTTTTTTATATATATGTGAGTGTCCGGGTTTACTTGCGTGCAAGTTGCACCTCGACCAACTTCACGGGACAACCTGACCCTACTACAGTTGCATCCTCTCTGTTAATTAAATTGATGTTTTGGGTAATCATAGCTACAAAAAGACACTGATGTTTGGTAGCTAGACAATTTCGGGTGGGTGCTAGTTTTAGCCTGTTTGATTTCGTAGTTGAATTGAAGTCTTTCCCTGAGATTCATCACTAGATAAAGACTTCCCTATAGCTAGATGAGATGAGACTTCTAGTGGAGGCTAATTATAGCTCGTGGTTGAGCTATATAAGTATTTTTGTGGCTAGGTTATGCAGAATTTCAAATGATGTATTGTATTGGTCATTTTTAACCATTCTTAAACTTAATTCAGAGAATGAATTGTGATTTCACTACTTCTAACGTTCATCAATGGTGAAGAACTGAATTAAAAACCGTTAAAATATAAGGGACTAATTTGAAACTTCTTAAATAATAGAGACTAAATTAAAAAAACACTCAAACATTAAAAACTAAAACATATAGAGTATTGTAGACATTTTGTACCATCAACATATGATATAAAAAAGTAACTCAAATTAACATGAAACACAGCAGAAAATGCCGTTAAACCTACAGGACAAGGGTTAATGTTTTCTAACCTCAATGCAAATATTGTTCCTTTCATTTCTATCAAACGTTTCTCACGATCGATCATTTCTATCTAGAATCTAAACCCTTTTCTTTTTCCTAATCCACTTTATAAATTATCAGATCAAATGATTCTCATTTAAAATGAGTACAACACTACTAGCTAGCAAATAGGAGACATAAATCCTTGAAAAAATAGCATGAAAAATACGCTCATAATTGAATGCTTCAATTACCTCTGACCTGAATACAGTTCAATAAGAACTGTTCCACTGATCTCGTAGGCTCCCATATGAACTAGCGTGCCCTGAGTCCGACCACCGACTAATGTTCAACAGAAGTGGTTTACCAGAGTAACTAATTCAGCTCCATATTAGCAGAGATAAACAAACTAATTAGTTAATAATTTCAGGTCGTTGTCACCATCCACTTCAGGAGGTTGAGGTTCAGTAGAGACACCTGACCTTAGAGGAGTGCAGGCAACATTTCTGACTATAGAAGAATAAAGATCAAATTCTGCCTTCAGTTTCAAACAGCTTGCTTCTATCCACCTCTCCGCAACACTGGTAGCTACACTGTCTTGGCTATCCCTCTCATATTCTTCAATGGCAGGTCGTATTTCATTGTACAACGAATCAAGTTCGGAGGTAGCTTTATTCTTCATTTCCTGCACAAAAACTTAATGAAGTGCCAGCGGAGCAACGGTTTTGAAGCCTACCAAAGTGTTTTCTCATTGAGACGTAGAATGAAAGGATATTACTCCCAGTGTTTTAAAAAGCCCACTATGGCGCACGTCTAGCTTCAAAGAAGTGAGGCTCCCTTAATGAAGCCCGCTAGCGCTTCAGCGCCTTGAGCCCGACTTCCTACTTTTTTTTAAATAAAATTTCAATTTTTAATGAAAAAACGCATAAATGTTCTTTCAATCTCGAATAAAAGTTCTATTGTCTTAAACTTTTCATCGTCTTATTATTCATCATACTATTTTTCTTTCATATATAAAAAAAAAATTATTAACATTAAATGTGTGCCTCATGAAAAATGCACTTAAGCCCCAGAGAGGGCGATTGCGCTTTAGTACACCTTGAGCTTTAAACAAACATTAATCACTCCATAGCTCGCCAACAAAGACTATCGTAAAACGCATTTATTACCTCATACTGTAAGACTTCTTCTCGTGCTTCCTTTAACTCTAACAGTCGAGCAACATAATTTGCATCTACTTGCTTCAGGGTAAAATTCTTCGTCCTTCCATTAGATAAGTTTCTTGATCGTTTTTTGGCCACAGGTCCAGGTCCAATGCGATAATTACGGCCTGCAGTATTACTTCGAATACGAGATATCATTGCATTTTGATGTGAAAAGTTCTGCTGCCTATTTTGTGGATGGTCTTCTGGCTCCTCCTTTGCTTCATTTTTAATTTCTCCCACAACTATATTTTGCAATTGAACTGAATTGTTCGAGGTATCAATAAATGCAGAGGATCCCAGCAACTGTTCAGCTCCCAAATTATCGTCCATGATCATTGGGTCCTCATTTTTCAGATAACCCTCATACTCAGAATATGGGTTATTTAATGCCGTGTGGAGCTTAGTGCAAGGCTCATCCTCTGCAGAATCGTACAGTGGAATTTTCTCAACTGAATACCTAAAACCAAGCAGGACGGTTAATACAGAAATGCCTCCATATAGATCTGTATAATAAATTTAAATCAGCTGTGACAGAAAACCAAAGGGATACTAACAATGCAAGATATTAGTTTTTTTTTTTTTTTATAAGAAACATCAAGGAACTATGATAAGAAAGAACCAGGAACAAACAAAGGGCTGGGTGCAGGTGCTGATCACCCACCCCCACCCCAAAGACAAAACCATTAGATATTAGAATTTAATACTAGCATTATCATTAACCACGCTAAATAGATCACATTATGTTAACTAATTGGGATTAAACAATATCAACAGCTTGGCAAGGCAATAAAATGTTTCATAATCTGGTTAGAAGTTCAAGATCATTTCAGCCATGAGCCAACTACCCAAGTTATTAAGGCCCGTTTGATAACCATGTCGTTTTTTGTTTTCTGTTTTTGAAAGTTATGTTTGTTTTCTCACCATTTCTTTACTATAGTTTTCACTTCTCTTAAAGAAACATTAGCCAAATTCCAAAAAACAAAAACAACTTTTTTTAGTTTTCAAAGCTTGGCTTGAATTTTAAAAACATCTTTAGAATGAGAAGGCCAGAGGCATAGACAAAACTTTACCTATCATCGTCATCTTCCCACAAATAGGTATCCTCCTGACAAGGAAAACAAATTGATGTACATCAGAAAATATAAAGCAAAGAAAATAGTTTGCAGAGAAAAAAACATTATCCAATTTGTGATGAATTTTACACCCTCTCGCCAGGAACCATGATCTTATATAATGTCTTGTGTTCGTTATTTTAAAAGTAAAACTACTGCACAAATAAAAAATTACCAGGAAGCCGCGAGACTTGGCTCCAAGGAATCCTGAACAGCTGCTTGCACCACAGAGGCAGCGAACCTTAGCACCTCCATACCATTCGAAATTATAATCATATGCCAGTTCAGTCCCAATGGAAATGTCTTGCTTTGCAAATATCCCAACCCTTATTTCACCCAACACATTCCACTTCCTCGTCTCACAGTTAGGGCAGCTGCAAGCTTATAATAAAGAATTAACAACAACTAAACAACTAAACAACCAAGACCTCGTTTGATAACCATTTGGTTTTTGGTTTTTTGAAAAAAAAAAGTAGTTTATAAAATCTTGTTTTAGTTTTTGGAATTTGGCTAAGAATTCAAATGTTTCCTTAGGAAAGAGAAAACCATTGTAAAGAAATTGTGTGAAAACAAGCACAATTTTCAAAAACCAAATGGTTATCAAACATGGCATAAGTAATAAAAGGTTAATTTTGTTTACTGACATACTTTCACTCTCTTCCCCTAGTATATATATATATATATATATGGTAATATTCAGCATAAACAACTCACCATGAATGATTTATAAATCTAGCAAGACTTCCCTTTCTAGTGGCATCAATTGATTCAGAGGCATTGAGCGAGATAATGTAAGCATCTTTGAGTCCTACAATCAAGGTATAGAAAATGATGGTCTAAATTTATTATATAGTTCACCAGAGATGTAATTTTGACAAAATTGATATGTTACCCTGATTTTCATAAGTGTGGGATCTCCGTTTTGCTTCCTTCCAAGATATAACTTCCCCACAATATTCAATAATAAATTGTCCACTCTACGTTGTCCCCGAGAAACAAACAGAAATGGAAAGTAATCTTTAGAGGAAAGTTCAATTTTGATAGTAAAGATGAATTTAAAATCAAAGTCCACTCATTTAAGTCTCTTATTGCTGGCACAAGAATGCCTCTGCAGCAAGCAGTCTTAAAAAATCTGATGTTCGTTACAATGCTACACCAAGATTTAGATAAGTTGTAAGAAACCGAACTTTCATTGAGAAGAATGAAATAATAGACAAGGGCATACAAAAAACAAGTTAAGAGTCCCAAAAAAAACTACAAAAATGGACTCCAATCCAACGAAATCAAACCAAGACCACAATTACAAAAAAGGCTGGTGACCGACGCCCACAAAGAGGCATTAATTAAACCTAGCCACCTTCCAAATATCATCACAAGACCGCTAACCACCTCCCAAACATTATCATAAGACAGTTTCACATCTCTAAAGTGTACATTATTATACTATGGCATCTTGAAGTCCTATTATTTAAGTAAATATAAATTATATGACTTCAAGATGTCATAGCATTGATACTAAAATCTAGTTGGTGCATAAGTTGCATCTCAAGTCAATTACTATTTAAAATCATCAACTGCATCTTGTTTCAGAACGAAACTAATTTTTCACTAATATATGAAAAGTACAAAAACAGTGGGTACTAAAAATAAATTTGTCAAATCAACTACACCTTAGAACACTGATGAAATCATCAGTTTAATCACATTATCAATGTGGCAATAAAGATCAACACTATATTAGCAGAAAAAGGACACACAAAAGAGATTTGATCCCATATTGAAGAACAGTATTCGTCCAATGAGACATTTAACGAATACAACAATCTAAATGAGATATTTAACAAATACATCTATCTACCTTGTCAAGTAAATAGAAATACCTTTATATTTTCATCAGCTAAAAGGCCCCACCCACTGCCTTCAGTTTTGAATAACTTTGTTCTTGCATACTCACATTTCTGAAATCTCTGTTACATATTGGGAATTGAAAGATAATTTAGTTTAGCCAAACAAGTCAGGGCTGCAAGTCATCGTTCTAATTCTCATTCCAAGCACATATAACAGATGATTCCAATAATAGACCAATTGTGAAACTAGATTATATAAATAAACAACAGACTGACAGAGAGTTCTCTACAGAACATAGCAGAAGGCCTCGTGAATTTACTAAACAGCAACCTTAAGTCAAAAACAAATTTATTCAAATACATCGAGGTAAAGTGTACATTATTATATTATAAAGATTGGACTACAATTTTAAAAAAAAGTATATATAATATATATAATAAATAAATAAAAAATAGTATAAGCAATACATTATATATCCAGGTTACCAAGTAGCCTCATGATTACCTGATTCCTGCAATGAACACCAGAGGGACAATATCCAGGAGTACACTCAGTGCTGGTTAGTACATTCAAGCACCCCTCTCCGCAAGCACTATCGGTATCATCAGCGTCAAATTTGCAGTCACAAACTGCAATGTCTTCCTCCTTCTGCTTCTTGTGTCTATAGGAGAAAAAAACCAAATCAAAATTCATAAAATTTCTAATACAACCTTTTTTTTTCAATAGAAGAAACTATTTCATTAAAATGACAAAATATCCAATATTTATATTTCTAATTAGCAGAAAAAGAGGATAAACTATAAATATTAAAAGATTGGGGAAAACTAAACTACCATCGGTTGACCTAGTAGTCAATATGGCAAGCGAAAAAAGTAAATGTGATTCTAGAGTACGGGTTCAAGCTCAATGGTGTCTGCCATGCCTGGAATATTAAAAGTTGACCCCATAATTTCTTAACAATAGGGTCAAACAATTATCCTATGAAATTAGTTGAGATGAGTGTAAAAGGGCTTGGGTACCAACACAAAAATGCTTATAACATTCTGTCACAAGCTCCAACCTTCAAATTAAAAGGATGACCACCAAGGCAAAGATGAAGAAGGTTTTTGATGTTGCAAGTGTTAGGATTTGGAGTCAAATTGAAGTTACAATTTTTGAAAGAAACTCGCCAGCCGAATGACGCACGCATGGATTTTTTGGTGTTGAAGTCTTGGTCAATTTGGGCCCAAACCCCAGTATCTCGACACATTAGGTTTCACAGCTATATTCATATATATAGTGTTTAATTTTGACTTTAGTCAATATTGTAGTGTGACTTTAGTTTTAAGCGGCTGAAGCAAGAAAATCGTGAGATTTTTTTTTTATCCGTTCTTTTGTGTTATGGCAGTGAGTAATTGAGTATTTTTCTTTGGATTGAGGAGTTTCTATTTGTTATTTATCCCAAACTACCGGGTTGTGGTACTTGGAAGCGAATAGTTCGAGTTGGGCTATTTGAGAGAGAATTGTAGAGCGAATTTGAGGGGCCTCTTGTAATCTCCATTATAGTAGAACCTGCAGTTGCAGAAGACTGGACGTAGTCCCGAGATCGGGGCGAACCAGTATGTCTCTCGGTGTCGTTTCTCTTTTCTCTTTATCTTTATTATTGTATTTTGTGATCGTTAACTTTTTGGTTCTAACCAGTGAAGTGGGAGAGGGTGAGATATAATTTAGTTTGTTATTCCGCAGTTTATTTATATCTCGTTGTGTTTTTACTCCCAAGAGCAAGGTGAGGCAATCAACCAGCTAAAGGAAACTAAATACGATATGCCCAAATTGAAAGGCCAAAGGGAAGGAAATAGTGGAGGAAAAGTCTCACATCTCGTTAGGTGGCAAACAATCACCAAGTCACATTTTGATGGCGGTCTGGGTATTGGTGGTATAAAAAACATAAACATAGCTTTGATTGCCAAATGGCCAATGGGGTTGGCGTTATTTTAACAAACCACTTTCTCTTTGGAAAAGAGTGGTCACTAGCATCCACGACTATAACTATTTTGATTGGCACACTCAGGGGCGATCTAATACTAGCCTTTGTAGCCCTTGGGTCAGCATTTCCCGAGCTTGGAAAACAGTGGAAGCTTATGCTACCTTTTCACTAGGGAATGGTTCGAGAATATCCTTTTGGCACAATCCTTGGCTTGGTAATTTCATTTTGAAGGATAGTTTTCCTCGCCTCTACAGCATCTTTTCAACTCCAAAGGGCTCAATCTCTGAGTTTTGGGACCCGGTGTGTTCTGCTTGGAGTATTACTTTTCGTAGACTGCTCAAGGATATTGAGATATCAGATTTTAACTCCCTTCTTCAAGTTCTCTCCGTTGCCAAAGTTGGAATTTCTGCAGATTCTAGGAAGTGAAGCTAATGGTTCTTTCTCTGTAAAATCCTTATTTGGTAAACTTAATGACTCTGATCCTTTGCCTAAGGATGTTTTTAAAGTAGTATGGAAGACAAGACAAAAAGTCCAAAGAGAGTGAATATGTTATCATGGATATTGCTGAATAACAGTTTTAGTCTTAATACCTTCAGAAAAAATTGGCTTCGTCTTGCCTTCAACCATCTATGTGTTTTTTCTTTGTTGCAAGAATGGGGAGTCTCTCAATCACTTATTTTTTCTGTTGTCCTTTTTTATCTAGCATGTTGGTTCAGCCTTTTCAACATGCATTGGATTTTGTCCTCAAACGCCAAAGATAATGTTTTACAGATTCTTACAGATCCTTCTCAACAATAATGTTCTCAGTTGCTTTGGGTTAACGCGGCCAAAGTTTTACTTTCAGAGTTATGGATGGAGAGAACGAACTCGAGAATTTTTGAAGAAAAACAGAGTTCCTGGCACAATCTCTTTGATTCAGTCCACCGCAATGCTTCTCTTTGGTCTTCTCTTACAATGTCTTTTAATGATTTCTTTTTTCAAGACATTGTCTTAAACTGGAATGCTTTTATTTATCATATGTGATATGTTTCTATTTTTATTTCATGTTTATTTGTTTTTCTTCTCTCCTCTGCGGAGTTTGTATCCCTTGAGCATTAGTCTCTTTTCATTATATCAATGAAAAATGTCGTATCTTGCTCAAAAAAAGAAAACTCAAACCAGAGAAGCCTGCGAAAAGGTGATCCAATTGGTATTAATAGAAAAAATGTAAGAATGAAAAGCAAGGGAAATAGTACCCTACAAAGAAGCAAGATGTATGGTATCCCAAAGTTCAGTCGAAGCCCCATTCTAAGATTCCTTTCCTCCAATTTTCCCAAAGTGAAGTTCAGATCACAAAACATCATAAAATGACAACCTTTTTTTTTTAGAAACATAAAATGACAACCTTGGGGTTAAGGGAACCCAAAGGTATACCTCCCAAGCCACTTTGCCAAAAGAGAGTGATTCTTGTTATAGTGGTTTCTGAAGCCAAAACAACCAGAACAAATTGATTGCTTTACCTTGTTCCAACTGACTGGATGAGAGTTTTCTTCCTTGCTATGACTTACCTAGTAGAAATTACTCAAATCATACAATAGCAGAAGCCACTATGGACATCAAAAGATGACATAAAAGAAGTAGAAAAGGTTTGAGAGAAAGGCTTGGATGAGGGTCAATCTACCACATTTTGTTAAAATCTCTCTTTTCTGATTTTGAAGCTTGTTTGACAACAACACGAGTCCAGAAAATGATGCCCCTTAGGTTAAGGTTTGGGGGAGACCCATAATCTTTGTTTTACACAAGTTGACATTCAGCTACAAGAATAACTGAAAGAAATTTGTAATCTTGAGAAGACTGAAGAAATTTGTCCTTTGAGGTGGGTGAGAAAAGAGTTGTCTCATCGTCAAATAAAAGGCGGTTCATGGTTAAAGTTGCTTCGTCCCACTTAAGAAAAACCACATTATGTTATGTACAATAAAACTCATGAAAACATTCATTGAAACATGTAACATATTGAAAAGAGGGAGATGGTGAAAATGAATAAAATATCTTACTTCCGATAACAGAAATCATTTTGATTGATATCTTTGTAATGTGGCAGTCCTTCAATATTTTGATCCTTCAAATACAATAAAGCTTTTATTAACTTTCTTGTTAAGTTCCACAACATGAAGAAAGATAAACCCATACATAAATCAATGCCTCGTTTACATGAAATATTGACAGGAAAAGATAACAAAAAATATCAATGAAAAGTTCATCTAGAAGACATGTTTTACTGAGATCAAGGACAGTATGGTATATATACATTCCAGAGTGTCTAACAGCAATCCATCTTAAACAGATAAGATGTATGTTGAAAAGGTCGACAAAACCAATCGAATCAGTGCTAATATGTAACTTTGAGAATTCAATGAGTTCTTACATCATGCTAATCTCCCCAAAAGCATCTCTTCAACTGGTTTCAATAACTCCTCCCTTACATGATTAGTGCCTAAAGGCATTTCAAGCTACTCATAGGCTATTCACTACCTATGCAACCTACAATAAATGCCATATAATTTACCCTCTCACCAGAAATTTGCTTAAGTTTACCCCGTTTTCACAAAAAGGAATGTATCATTTGTAGATTGTAGATGAGAATAGACTCCATTTCTCCATATTAAAAATAAATAAATATTGAATCTACTAGTGCTCCTTCACTTATCAATCTACGTAACACATTGATCATCCGGCCTAAGCTTTTGGGTAACTACAATTTGTCCGGTCTACTATATAAGAAAATATAGAAATCGGTTACTGTTATGCACCGATGATCCATTTTATCCATCTAGGATCAAATTCCTTTTGCTTCAATACATCCTCCAAAAACTTCATGTCAACTACACGTGGATTTCTAGATAATTGTGAGGTTCATCCCAACTGTTTCAATCTCTTTCGTTTTTCCACAGCTTCAATAGCTACTAAGGGTTTTCCCAAGACCGGGTGATACTCTTTCGTTTATATCTGGTTTACTTTTGGGACACCCTTTTAAAAAAGATAAGAAGACTCTTTGGCTCTGTCATGTTTGAGCTTTCTTTTGGAATTTATGGTTGGAACGTAATGCTCGCATCTTCATGCATCATTTATTGATTCTACTTCGTTGCTTGCTATTACTTGGTGTAGATTGTCTCCCCCTTTCTATAATTATAGTCTTACTACCCTCTATAATCAATTGGAGAGTTTTTTGTAAGTTATTTTCGATAGGATAATATTTTGTACTCCATTTCATCATATAAATCAATGCTTACTGTTTCCTATAAATAAACTTACAAAAAAAAAAAAAAAAAAAAAAAAAAAATAGCTTCTAAGGTTGAATAACATTAGTGTAATGTGTCCTTCGTTTATTTCAACTCATAACGACACTCCGTGTTTGTTACAGACACATAACTATAAATGTCATCATGAAATTATGACCAAAGCTCCTAGCGGATGGAATCTATCAACTACATCGACGTTGATACAACATGAAGCAAAAAATATAAAATCTTAAAGCACTATAAACATCTAATCAGAAACGAGAGTCGAACTAACCATGGAGGGATTCTAAATCTGGAATCATCAAGGTTCCGCCAAGACCACGTTCTTCATCTGCCACACTAGATACAAAAATAGAATCATCTGTTTACTGGAAACAAACACTTCATACCATTCCCTTTCAATTTATTAAACTCATCAACAAACTTTTAGCTTTGAAAAATAGGTCATCAAATTTTATTTAATGTGGTTATAATTTCCAGATTCCATATGATTCCACTCAAAGCCCCTTCATTACCCAAATGTAGGCACATTTCACATTTTCCTGATAAATATGAACTTCTATAAAACATCAGAAAGGGGAAAAACGAAAACCCATCTTCATTGATTGATAACCTTCAAGCTTACAGTATGAACAAAAACAAACACTGTTGAAATCATAGGAAAAATTAAAGGTGACAGAACAAAACCGAACTGATTACCTTGCAAATACAGCACATATTGTAATGCGAATTGAAAACAGAAGAACAAAAATGAATAGAACTGGCGACAATTTAACTTGCAACTAGATTGAAATTTTAGGAACCGACTTTGAGAGTAATTGTAGCCTTGTTCAGACGATTAAACAAGTAAAATAGCTTAAAACTTACAGGATTCTTCTCAGCAGCAGCCTAGAGTTTCAGATTCATTGGGGGAAAATAAAAGTGATTAAATTGTCGAAAATCAGTGAATGCGAAGTGAAGCAGTCTGCAATGTTGATGTTGAAGAATGCTGTAGAAACATAGAGACAAACCTTCGCGGATTCTGGGAGCGAATTCGACGCCATCGGACTTTCGGCGCGCGCGTAGACGAACAAGGCACCTTTCTTTTTCTTTTTCTTTTTTGAATATTAATTTTGGTTTTGAGAAATTCTATGTTAAAAAATTTCATTACCACCCATAAATTTCGGTCAATCAGCGATCGCCACGTGTCTCGAGCCAGCGGATCGAATAACCTTATTCGGTCCTAAATCAATTGGGCTCAAAATCGAATTAGGCTACTAGCAATTTGGCCCAAAGCCTAAACGCACGTTAAGCCCATAACCCAAAAGTCTATTTGACTTAAGCCCATTGAGTCTAAGCTCATTGGATCCAAGCCCAAACTCATTAGATCCAGGCCTTTTTTATTATTAGGCCCACGAAAAACTTTATAAATAGAAAACTCATTCTTCATTTTGAAGGTTCACAAAATTTATACTCAAAAATAATTCTCAATCCCTGAAACGACTAAACAATCCTTCAACATCGAGAACAAACTGCGAAACCCTAAGCTGCGAAGGCCTCGATCCAAATTCAACATCGACAACAAGCTGCGAAGCCCTCGATCCAATTTTAACACTCGAAGCTACGAAGCCCTCGATCCAATTTTAACCCTCGATCCAAATTCACATCGAGAACAAGTTGCGAAGCCCTCGATCCAAATTCAACATCGACAACAAGCTGCGAAGCCCTCGATCCAAATTCAACGAGAACAAACTGCAAAGCCCTCGAAACAAATACATTTAGAGAGAAAGAATCAGAGGATCAAACATTAGAGATTGTAATCCACTGCGCACTGATACATACAATACAAATACAAATTCAAATTTCATATACACGTGTCGAATGTCTAATCCACTACGCACTAATACATACAATACAAATACAAATTCAAATTTCATTTACACGTGTCGAATTTTCATCATTCGTTCGAAATCTCGTGTGAACAACCATATTATGTAGTTTGGTTAAGATTTTTTTATAAAATATATATATATATATATATATATATTTAATTAATGCGATAATTCAACCGAGACATCTTAATAAAAAACACAACTTTATGTCAATACAACTATGCTCGATTTGGCAAATAGTTAATGTGTTTTCTCCATAATATTATTCAATTTCTCTCCTTATTCTGTGTATTAAATTTTAATTTTTTATCACCATTTACGAAAAAATATTTTATATCACTTTTTTCCCTAATTTGATTTTCATCATTTTAGGAATTTCTTCTAACTTTATTTCTATGATTTGAGCATTTATTTAAGTTAATGTTTTTTTTTTTTCCTCCACATTTTTCTTCTCCTCTATTTTCATTATCTTCTTCATTTTCTTTGTTTCACAAAAACAACCTTTCATAGCATATGTATAGGTAAACATTACCCTTTACGTTAATATTTTTTCTTTTCTATAATTTTCTTTCTCTTCGTTTTCATTCATCTTCTTCAATTTTTTTTTTTTTATATATAACCACTATACATACTTACTTATGTATACTGTATATATAAATAATATGTATATATATATATATACTCACCATATATACTTATATATAAATAATATGTTTACTTTTTAGAAATTATACGTATTTTGTATATATATCCCTTATATATATTTCATATATGGGTATATATGGTTATATACTTCATATATATTTATAGATATTATGTATTTTTTTTAAAAAAAATATGTGTATTTTTTTTATGTATATGCGCACATTATATATTTTATATATGAATATATATTGTAGAGAGGAATGTTTTTAGGTATGATTATTAAAGAGAGAAAATATATTTTTAATGAGAAGATATAGACGTGATTAATTTGAGTTTTACTAAAATGAGTTTGGTTTACTTTATTTTATTTTATTAAAATGTTATTGAGATTAAAGAGTTTTGAAAATAATTGTACGTTTATGAAAATTTTGAAAGTAATTGGACAATTTTTATAAAAATAAAAACTGAATATAAAATTATAGGCTTAAAAGATGATTTCTCGTGTCCTAATTTAAATTAAAAAAGTGCAGGACTGTGGTTTTTTATTTTTTTTTAGAAGGGATTGGTTTGTCGTTTGATAACTAGTACAGATTTTTGTTTTTTAAATTTAAAAACTATTTTTAACATTCTTTAGAAAAACCTAAAAAATAAATATATATATTAGTTTTAGGTATTGTTTTATTGTTTTTTTAATTTCTTTAATTTTTCCCTCTTTTATATGTTTAATAATTTAATCTTCTTTTCAGAGATAAATATTAAAGTTTTTCATTAGAAAAAATAGATAATGTATTTTTTTTAATTGTTATAAATTAAAAATGATTGAATATATTTGAAAGGTGGACTATTTTTTACCGTTGAATGTTAGAGATACAAAATATAAAAAATGATAGTTTCAATGTGGGATAGTAATTATCTTTAGTTATGATTTGAGTTTGATATTATTTTAGTCATGGTATATATACTTTTTTTAATCTACTTTTAAAATAGGTTAAATTATATAAAATATACTTGAACTTTGAGAAATGTTTCATTATATTCTTAGATTTTGAAATTTTTCATTTTAATTCTTAAACTTCAAATTAATTACTTAAAAAAATATCTTTAATAATATATAGAACATTTGTCGGTCAATGATATTAAACGTTCGAAACAACTTAAGTCGATTTTAATCCGCACATATATTATATGAAATAATATTATAAGTCGATTTTAACCCGCACATATATTATATGAAATAATATTATAAAAATAGTTATTCATTTTAAAAATGATCAAACAAATTTTTATTTTTTCTTTTTATTTAAAAAAAAAATAAAAAACAACATAAAACAAAATTAGTTATCAAACATATATATATATAGTTTTTGTTTTAAAAAAATATAAAACATAAAAATCAAAAACTCAACTGTTAACTTTGAAACGGAAGCAACAAAATTGCATAAACATTCAAATAAGCACATAAACAAACCTTGCAGATTCAACCCAACCCATCCGGCTACGATATTTAAAATATATATAGTTTCAATATTAATATACAAAAAATTACATTAATCATCCTTAAGTTAAGATTTTGTAACATTTGGATCCTAAGATTTCGAACTCAACAATTTTACCCCTCATTAGTTTTTGAGAGGATCATCGAGTCTGTTTATGCCCAAAAAAGGTGCAAGACGATTTCAATGGCCTTGGATAACCCATCATTAAGCGTCATTGCCTTTGCTAATTCCACTGAAACGTCCATGGAGTATTAAGCTTCAAAAGTTTGCATCGATTCACTAAAGAAGTTTATGACAATTACACCCAACCCTGCAGAGAAATTGAGGACGATATCATCCAAGTCAAGTTTATAGGGCCATGGGGAAATTTCAATAGCAAGTGACAAAGAAGGTAATGTCACGAGTCATTCGATTGGGCTGACCATCGTATAGGTTAGCTGACCGCCATGGATGCTCCCGTTCAACGTTCACGTGACTGAATCTTTTATCACAACTCCAAATTTTGCCGTGAACACATTGGTTCTGTCGCTGCCACACAACTGACAAAAATGCATAGTTGGGTTGGGTCCAATACTTAATGGTCTTGCAAAAACAACGAGGAAATATTAGAAAAGGTAAAAACATATAATAAAAAGTTGGGTGACCAAAATTTCCAAATTTACTTACTATCATTATAATGCCAGAGGACATGAACATCAGTTTTTGAAGCACGCCGACAGAACCAACATTTAAACCTTATTCAAATTACAATACAATCAATAAGGTTTGGTTTGATAACCATTTGATTTTTGAAAATTAAGCCTATATAAACAGTATTTCTACCTATAATTTTTTTTTTGTTTTGTTATCTACTTTCTACCAATATTTTTAAAAATCAAGTCAATTTAAAAAACTAAAAAAATTAGCTTTTATTTTTATAATTTGATTAATAATTCAAATATTTTAAAGTGTAACATAATAAAAAAAAAAAAAAAAAAATTTTAAAAGCAGAAAACAAAAAACAAAAGAATTATCAAAAGCCTAACTTAATACGTAAGGTCAATTCATTGCTTATTTTTGCCATAGACAAGGTTAAATACGTAATTTCCTAAAAAAGAAAAAAAAAAAAGAAAAAAAAAGCACCAAATTAGCGTTCATTAGTAAACTAGCAGCTTTTTGCCTTTTCCATTTGCTAATTTCCAAATTCAGTTTCCATTTCGTTCGCAAAGAGTTCTCCACAGAAGTTGGGGTCAGAAAAGAGAAGAGGGCGACACTGTGAAAATCCTCCCAAAAACCCTTCTAAATTTGGAAACCATCAATCGCCATTAGCCGCAAAAACCCGAATCCGGAGCTGTTTGCTCCACAAATCGCCGTCGACTGATCGGGGTGAAACGTCCACTGTGACTTTTTTACCTCGGTCGGTCTGAATGCCGACGAAATGAGCGTTCACAAGTTCCAGATATTCGACTCTCTCCCTGCTTAGCTGCGAGGGGGAGACACTCCGTGCCTGCTGCCATCATGGCCAAGCGCGTTTTCCAAGTTTGGAAAGGGAGTAATGTGAGCTTTTTCTATTTACTCTCCTCATTTTCGATTCAATTTCACTCTTGTTTTGTGTTTTTCTCATCTGGGTACTCTCTGGTTTTAGGAAATTTTGGTGGGTCATGATTGGATTTTGTATTGGTTTTTGCATTTTGTTTGATGGAGCTTAAAATTTGGTCCAATTAGGTTTCCATGCGTTGTTTACTTCATTATTTCCATGGGGGCTTGTTATATTAAGTGGAGGCAACGAGGATAAATTTGAAACTTCCTGTTACTTTTTTGTTTTTGTTTTGTTTATTACTTTTCTTGGCCTAGAAATTGCCGAGCTTAATGGCTTAGTTGACTAGAGAGCTTGCTTCCCGTTCTTGCAATCAAATGAAGTTCTTTAAATCATAACTAAAACTACCCCCTCCCTCAATTCCTTACAGTCCCTTCAAATTTTTGGTACAACGAAACAAAGTTTATTGGCCAGGCAAAGTATGGTAGTCGTTTATTCGAGTAACGTGGGGCCCAAAGGGATTGTAGGTGATGTGGCATGCCTTTGATTTCTAAGATTGTCGGTTTATAGGGAGTTTAGTACAAAGGTGTTGTTTTCTGAGGCCAACTTCCGGTTTGTACCTTTTAGCTTGGACGTGTATGTAGACTTTTGTTTACATTGGGAATAAGTGCGAGTCTCTCAGAAGGATCAGTATTGACGGTGTTGACAAGAGTCCAATGCATTTGTTGTGAATAGAATTGGGATTACTAAAGTCGTTTGATAACAATTTCATTTTTTCGTTTTTTGGTTTTGAAAATTGTGCTTGTTTCCTTATAATTTCTTTTCTATGATTTTCACATTTCTTAAAGAACAGCTTGAATTCTTAGCCAAATTCCAAATTCCAAAAATAAGATATTAAAAACTATTTTTTTTTTAGTTTTCAAAATTTGGCTTGAATTTTGAAAACATTTTTAAAAGTAGATAACAAAAGAAACAAATTAATAGGTGAAAGGAGTGTTTATAAACATAATTTAAAAAAACCAAATTTCAAAGTCAAGACCACGTCATTTATTTATTTTCTAAAAAAATTGAGATGTATTAAAACTAAAGTAGATAACAAAACAAAGAAATATGGAGTAGAAAGTAGTGTTTATAAGCTTAATTCTAAAAAACAAAATGGTTATGAAACAGTGCTCGAGTAGTTTCATGACATGTCTTAATACATGCATCTTGTTGTGAACAGATTTCCTCATGTTGGGGGTATTGTGGAAATAGTTTTTGGGATAACAGGTGCTTTTGACTAACTATGGGTGAAATTAACAAGATCATTGAAGGCCTTTTGGTAGATTTTCAAACTCTGAGTAAAAAGTTGTGAACGCATATTGCAAGTATCATTTAATGGAGTTGGTTTTGTATGTTACTCATATTTAACCTATTAAATAGGTATAGGTCACCATTTATAAATTAAGGAACCAGGCTCATGAAACTAGGTATAAGCATCTCCCTCACGGCTGGGTCACCATGGATAACTCCTGGTAACATGGGAAGATTTGTTATATCCACTGTGATAATGATGGAAATAAGATTAGATTCATAGTTAAAATATCAGAACAGGACTTTTATGGAGTCGAAGTGGAAAAAAAGAATTGACATGGGGTCTAAGAAGCACTGACACGGACACGGCGATACGCCAATTTCAAAAAAGGTAGGATACGGATACGTTGGGGACACGTTAGAATTTATATATTATTTTTTAGATAATATGTGTATATATTGTCGTAGTAATACTTCAAAATAAATTAATCATACAAATTGAAAGAAAGGAAATGGGGATGACATAAAATCAAGGGGAGAGAGTCACAAAGAGCAAAGAATAAAAACTTAGGGTTTTTTTGTTTGTTATTTTAATTTAAAAGGTTGGGCTATATCTATTCAAAAAAAAAAAAAAAAAAAAAACTATTGGGCTTTTAATGAACCGTCACAAATTTAAGAAAAAAGAGTCCAGGAGTGTCCGTCCTAAAATAAATAATTAAATAACATGACACCGATTTTGGCGTGTTGGACACGTGTTCGGGGCGTGTCGGTGTCCGACACGTGTCCGTGCTTCCTAGCCTGGGGTTAAGGTCAGATAGCATATTAAACATGCTGGCAAGAAAAAATGTAACCTTATACTCTTGCTGTCACATTCAAGGTAGACATGTTCTCCTATGCATCCCCTTTGTGGCTATTTTCTCTTCTATTTCGTTCTATCTTGGGCTTCAAACAGAGTCTATAATCGTGCCTTGAAAGCCCGGGTAGCTTTGCTCTTGTGCATGTTTTTAACTTCTTGGATTAATCTGAGACTTCAGGGCTGTGGTAAAACTACTTCATGACTCGGAGATTTTGAGGCTATTTGAAATAAGTTAATGTGTTCAAAGGATGAAAGGAATATAATTTTGGATTCTCAAGTTCTCATTTAGAATTGGTTTACCTATTATCTTTTCCCCCATTTTTCTTAGCATATATGTTAAATGAAAAACATTATCAGTAATTATGTAACTTTTCATCTGCAAAACTCCTCCGACACCTCAATATTCAATGGATTTGATATTGGCAATATTGCTTGAATGACGTGTAAAAATGTTGTTTGTATGCATCATACATTATGTTTCAGTTTTCTATTTGTCATCCTGAAATTGAAGGAATCATATAGAGAAGTTGGAATCTCTGAACTAAGATATTGGCCAATATTCACCTTTTCTACCTATGGCTTTTAGTTACTTGGACTTTAACATTACCTTCTTTTCCTCAACTCCGACTCCCGGCTCTCTAACATGTGTATTTCCACCATGCAACTGTTGCATCTCTGATGTTGAATTGAATTTCTTTGGTAACCTTTTGGATTAAGATGAACCATGGAAAGTTCTACTAATACAAACGTTTTTCCTCCGTCTAAACTCATGTTTTCTTCAATACATTTTCTGAAAACCTTTTTGACATCTCTCTTGCAGAGGTTTATCTTTGGAGGAAGGCTAATATTTGGGCCTGATGCTAGGTCAGTCATTGTGACTATATCATTGATCACTGTTCCAGTTGTAATATTTTGTGCATTTGTTGCAAGGAATCTTGTACATGAATTTGAATCATATAATGCTGGATATGCAGTTCTGGTGGTAGCTATTGTGTTTACCATCTACGTAAGTATTCTCTGACTTTTCCTTCTGGTCGAGGTTTAGTGTTTGGCATTTTATTTAAACATTATTTGAAGTCTCTTCATATTGTGTGCCATGTTTATGTTATGGTCATGGATTTATATGCTTAGAAGCACTATTTGGTCTTTAGAGTTTGTAATGTTGATCATTTGACCTGCAGCATATTGATTTGGACTTTGAACATGATCACGATTATTATTAGTGTATAGATTCTTCAGGGCACTTAAGGTGTTGGCATAATGCACGTGAAGTTTAAGTTGAAGGATGAGTATGGTGTAGATCAAGAACCAGTGAACCACTATAGGCCTAGCTTTGTGCACTTGTTTAATGATAAGGAAGGCAACCATCAATTTTTGTCTATTAAAAAAAATGATAAAATGTGCTAGTGAGAATACAAGATGTCACGGACCAAAGAATAGGGAGAAAACTTTGTACCAGAGATGTTTTAGATACATATTTTAACTTGGACATTCAAAAGATAGCTGGAATATGTGGGGAATGCATTTGAAGAGGGGAGGGAAGTAAGGAAATAGAGGGAGGCTACAGAGATCAAAGTAAAAATGAGAGATTATGTAGACTTTCATTCTGTATAATAGGCTCCTAGAACTATCTTATTAAAATAGAAATAAAAGCCTAAGAGAACCGAAATAAATTCTGGGTGACTGTTTCGTAGTATTGAGATGAAAAACGTTATTGTTAGAAAGCAAAATTTCTTTGAATTCGTCATGAGCATCACATAGCTGCTATCTCATCATCTTACATAAAAGCTTCACCTATCTCGTCCTGCTACACATCTTGGCATAACCTAGGAAAATGTCTTGCATCCAAGTCTTTCTCCTGGAGTTATGGTACCAACGGTTAAATATAAATTTCAATGAGATAATTCTTTAGTGCCAAATAGTTAAACTTAATGCTTCTATGGATATTCACTGCGTTACTACACATTATTGTGGCATGTCTACACCTGTATTTGACAATGTTTCCATGCCAAGATTATAAGTATCAGTTTGACTTTTGATGCCAAGTATTTTTTTTTACAATTAAATTATGAAATTTCAGTGCACTTTTGCTTAAGAAGAAAAAAAAAACGTACCCAAGATTTGGTATAAAGTGGTCATTTGGTTGGTTTCCATAGGTATTGGTGCTGCTTTTTCTTACTTCCTCCCGGGACCCGGGTATAATTCCACGGAATCTACATCCTCCAGAAGATGAAATTCGTTATGAGTCTTCTTTATCACATGAGCATGGGGGAAGACAAACACCAGGCCTCCAATTTCCACGGACAAAAGAAGTTTTAGTCAATGGTGTTACTGTGAGGGTGAAATACTGCGACACGTGTATGCTCTACCGTCCTCCTCGTTGCTCCCATTGCTCTATTTGCAACAATTGCGTCGAAAAATTTGATCACCATTGCCCGTGGGTTGGTCAATGCATTGGTCTTGTATGTTTCTAAACTCCATCTCAATTACTTTATTGGCTTCTAAGTTCTATACTGTCCTAGCTAAATTATTCTTGACTTCTGTTGATATTCTATTGCATCTTAATACCAATCAAATCACCCTTTGTACTTGTGCAGCGTAATTATCGCTACTTCTTTATGTTTGTGTCATCTTCAACTCTTCTTTGCATCTACATATTTGCGATGTCAGCTTTTTACATTAAAGTTCTGATGGAGGAAAATAAAGGCACAGTCTGGAAGGCAATGAAGGAGTCCCCTGCCTCAGTTATTCTAATGGCTTACTGTTTCATCTCTCTGTGGTTTGTTGGTGGACTCACAGGCTTCCATCTGTACCTTATAGGCACAAATCAGGTTGGTTAAGTCCTGCTTTTGTTAATTTCCAGTTTTTTGCATCCACTGGTAATATAAACTCAATTGATGAAAAACCAATTAGTGGGAAGAAGCCATCATTAAATCCCAACCTCTCCTTACTCGTGTAAAAAAAAGGAAGTTTTGGCCAGGATTTTACTAACTGTATATCTTTACTCGATTCTAAATAGATTTACGAAGTTAGTTATTGGAGAACACAGGCAGAACTTCTATTGATGTTGGCCTTTGATTTTCAAACTTTGTTTAATATTTAAAAGCAGATCTATATCTTCCTCACAACTATGAATTGTTAAATTGAAGTTCTGAAAAGTTCGTTGAAATTTGCAATACTCTGGGTGTCCAGCATCATAATGTGTGCATGTGTGGGTTTAATTAGTATCCTCCAGCTTGAAATCGTTCCTTTTTTCCAGACCACCTATGAAAATTTCCGGTACCGAGCTGACAACAGGTCGAGTGTCTACAGTCAAGGTTGTCTGAATAATTTCCTGGAAGTATTTTGCTCAAAAGTAAATCCCTCAAAGAACAACTTTCGGGCCTTTGTACAAGAGGAGGTACCAGCTCCTCCAGCTCCTCCCCCTTTACGTGGGATGGGCACAGCCGAACACGATGATTTGAGCGGGGATCCACGTTCAAAGGTTGAAGATGATCTGGATATTGGTGAGGACCTAATGAAGATTTCCCAGCGTCGTAATATCGAAGACATAAGCGAGGATATACGCAGTAGAGGGAGCACAGGTCCTCAGCTTAATGTCTCGGAGGCTAACTCTAGTTTGGGTTCTGATCATCGAGCTCCCACCATTCGATCAGATGCTCGACACTCAAGTTGGGGTCGTAGAAGTGGAAGCTGGGACATCGCATCCGAGGTTCTTGCCAATGCCAATGTTACCGAAAGCAGAGCCTATGCCCCTTCAAAAGAAATTCAGCAGTGACAAGGTCTATCATATCAGCATTCCGAGTACGAACTATGATTCTAACAATCAAGTGGAGGGTGTCGAAAAGCAGTTGGAGGAGGAACGGAATTTCTTCACTTTAGGTATAAAATTATACTGTTATATTTCGTGGAAATGCTGGTTATTCTATTTTGCAAAGTATAGGGTGTGCTGCTTATAATTGTTGAAGGAGGAAGGTGAAAGAGTGTTTTTGCCAAAATCTATTCTACTTTCATCCTCCTCTTTGATGTTGATATTTGTGTAACATTCTGTGAACTGAACTACTTCTTGTGTGGTTTATTCTTTGTGTAATTAGTCAACTACATGAAGCTGGGACTTGGAAAAATCTAATTGTTAATGCCTTTGAAGTTAGTTGAATTTGATGGTCAGAAATGAGAGAACCATCTTGATAAATCTAGATGGGCTTAGAATTTTTAATAGTAGAAAGATCCATAACTGTAGGAGTAATTACGAAAGTATTCTGATTTTGTATCTAATGATTATCAGGGATAAAATCTACATCCGGCGGTTTTAAATTTCAATGAATAATTTTTCTAACCGTAGATGGCTGCATACACGAATGTGTTTTTTTTAACAGTCGGAGTCTATTGAACTGTAAAATATTGTTCACAAAGTCCCCAAGTTTTCATACTGTTGTAATTTTTATTTTGTTACAACATTTTAAAGATTGGTGTTTTTTTGGGGTGCTGTGACTAATTATAGATAGCAATGGTATTATATCATTACTGTACAAAATTACTGTTTCTCAAATGGCTCGACTCAGTCTAATAGTGTCATTTGAATTATTATTTTTCAATTAATTAAAAGCACTGTTTAAAATTGTCATGCATGCTTATGAATAAAATTAATATATTTTGTGTATTCCTCCCCTTGAAGTCGCAGGGTTAAAAAAGAGAAATTCTCCAAAATGGCCAATTTTAGGGAGGATATTTTTTTTTTTTTTTTTTTTTAGATTTTCTCCAATTTTAGCATTCTTTAGTTTTATTTATTTTTCAAAATTTTCGTCTTCTCCATTTTCATTCATTCTTTCATTTTCAACAACATTTCATATACATATATATATATATATATATATAAAAGCATTTCTGTTAGTGTTATTTTTTTTCCATATTTTTTTTTCTCTTCATTTTCATTTACCATATTTTTTTTTATATATATATAACCACCATATATACTTCATATATGAATTACTCACACATATTGCATATATACTTATAACATATGTATTTTTATATATATGTCAACCATATATACTTTATATATTGCATATATACTTATAACATATGCATTTTTATATATATGTCCACCATATATACTTCATATATAAATATACAATATATAAGTATATTCATATATATTATATATACTTATAGATAATATGTATTTTTTTTAATATAAAATATATGTAATTTTTATATATGTCCATCATATATACTGATATATACTTCATATGTGGGTATATATGGTCATATACTTCATATATATTTATAGATATCATGTGTTTTTTTTAAAAGAAAATATATGTTATTTTTTTATATATACACACCTTATATATTTCATATATGAAAATATATATTGCAGAGGAAATTGTTTAGGTCTGACTAGGAGGAGGAAGAAAACAATTTAAATTAGGAGAGAGAAGACGATTTTAAGAAGGAGAGAGATCTGATTAATGCGAATTTTATGATTTCATTTTTTTTAGCTTGTTTTACTTTTTATTTTATTTTATTAAAATGTTAGAAGAAATTTAATATAAAATGTTAGAGATGTTGAATGGTTTGAAAGTAATTGCAGCCAAACGTTTATGAAAAATATTAAAGTAGTTGAACATTTTTTATAAAAATAAGAACTGTGGACATTAATATAATACTCAATAGTAATTGACATGTGAGAATAAAGATTCAAATCTTCATACTACAGGGTTGTTATACTAAAATAAATATATATATATATATATATATATATATATATATATATATATATATATATATATTCAAAAGCTTGTATTTTCTTATTTAATCAAATAAAGATTTGAATGATCCTTTTAAAATTTAAATCTTCCTTTAAATTTCATATTTTCATACAAGTTCTTACATTTTTAAATATTTACTTTGTTCTTAATTTTTTTTTAAGTTCAACATCTAAAGGTGGGAGAATTCGAACTTTTGACCTCTTGGTCAGTGATATATGTCTTAAACCAGTTGAGTTATATTCAAGTTTGTTTTTTTATTAACCACTACACAAATTTGAAACTTGACACTCGTCTATTATACACTACTTTAAATACTTATTCATATTGACATTTAACTCACGTCATTAACTAACAAACAAGAAAGTGACCATCTTTGTAAAGTTAACCAAGAGATTAAAATAGAATGTATAAAAATGTATGAACTAAAAACATAATAAATATTGAAAAATTCAGGGACTAAAAAGTGAATTAAAACCTTTTTTTTATTTTTTATTAGGTAGTACCTAAGTATGGTTTGGAAAGGGTCATAGCAATGGAGTGCCTCAATAAGAGGTGCAAATTGGTGGTGATATTAAAAAAGGGGTCATAATTCAAAAGAGATTTTAGCTTTTATCCCTATTTAGACCAACCATTTTTTTTAAAAGAGAATTAGGTTTAGAAACCCTACAATTTTCTTTGTGGGCATCTTACTTCCAATCCTTATCTATTCCAAGTTTGGTTTGGGTCACTTCTCAAACCCTCATTTACTTACTTTCATTTGATTTTTTTTTGTAAAGATTGTTTCTATTTTTTTAGACTATTTTTCGATTTGTGCGTGTCATCCCTACGCAGAGACCATACTAATCTTCTATGTATCGTTCCAATTTTATCGAATGTCCCCGAAGGGACATAAAGTTGGTTTCTATTGTTCATTGATCTATCATTTTTTTTTTAAGAAAGTTGTTTGGTAGTAATTAGTTCCTCTCTCCCATTCATGAAGTTTTGAAAATTTTGACAAATTTTATTTGAAAACTTTAGAAGTACTGTTTGGAGACAATGTTGGGAAATTGTTTTTTATATTTCGAAACAAAATTTAGATTTTTAATATGGAAAAATATTTGGCAAAGATTAGTTTATACCCTAAAATTTTGAAGTCAATTAAAACCTTAAACTTTCATAAGAGTATCGATTTACATTCTCTCTTAAATTTCATTTGAAAAACGTTAGTTCAACGGGTAAAAAATTATAATTGTGTATCAATTAAATCTCTAAACTTTTATAAGAGAGGCAATAATCTTGTTACAATTTACAAGTCACCTAATTGTAATTGACATTTAGAAGTTTGAATTTTTTCATTTGTTGTTATTGAATTAAAAAAATTAAACTAAAATAATAATAATAATAATATTTTTTCAAAACAACTCATCGATAGCCCTTTGTTTTTGTCCATCATATGATTCAAAAAACATGTTTGCTAATAATAATTTCTTTTTCTTTTCCATTTTTCAAATCAAATAGTTGAAACTTTTAACCAAATTTTGAAAAAGAATAAAAAACAATAAATAAGTGTTTGAATCCCAATTTTTAAAGAAGATTTCAACTTTACTTAGATTAAAAAAAAGAAAGAAAGAAAAAGACAGAGAATAGAGAAGACAAAGGAAATAACCCATCATTTACCCAAACAAACTTTACTACTGAAAAGAACAAAAAAAATAAAAAAATAATAATAATAAAAATAAAAATAAAAATAAAAAAATATTCACCAAATAAGTAATGTATTAAATTTTCGTCGACATATCTACATTTTTTTATGTTTATGGTTCGACATCGACCTAAAGAGAGTGAATAAACTAAATAACAAATTAATATGAATATAATATTAATAATAATTTTTTTTTTTTTTTTTTTTTTTTTGACAACATGTAAGAATAGAGGATTGAACTTAAGACCATCGACATCGACATTTTTATAAAATTAGACGTGAACATTTAAACCTTGCAAACAAGTAGTATTTTTTCTTCCCAATATGATTATGTAAAAAAGACATCAAAAGATGAATAGTATCATAAAATTAGAGCATATATCCATTTGCACCAGATCATAAAATGTGGATCAAATTTACCTAAATTTCTCCAAATGTTGAAGTGACAGATTCCTTACAAATATAACAAGATTTAAATCATACCTGCTTTTCATGTCCTGTCTTCTTTTTCTGTCTCCATTCTTCGGGAGAATTTCTAGTACATCGATGGTATGGAAAAACTCCATACTACTGCCTTTAAAAAATGACACGTGGTGAAATGGTTTAAAAAAATAATATATTTAATAGTGTGGGTCCCGTTAAACAACCATTTTACCACGTGTCATTTTTTTAAAGGCAGTGGTATGGAGTTTTTCCATACCACCGATGTACTAGAAATTCTCCCCCATTCTTCCTAACTTGTACTAAATAAAATATAGAGGCTGCAAAATATAAAAACCTCACCCATACTATGGAGACCTATAAATCAACACTACGACGTCAAAAAAATTCTTAACGATAAGAGGGAGAGCACGACATATTTTTTGAACGGAGTTAAATTTTTTATACAATTTTATGGCGACTTGTAAGTTAAAACATGAAAGATTTATAATAAAAAGTGACATGCAAAATTAACGTGATAATATAACTGATCAATTAGTTAAGACATACATATTTGAAGCTAAAAAAAAAAAAATAAAGAAAGAAAAAAAAGTTGACATTGTAAAGATTTTAAACAAACTATTATTGTTGCTTAGTTGAATAACTTTTTGCAACTTGACTTTATATTTATTTATTTGCATATATCAAAGAATTATGTCCAACTGTTCAAAAAAACAAAATAATAGTAATAATCAATAATATATATAACTTCAAAAGATTGCCTTTTTTTTGCAACATGTTTCAATAAGTATCAACAAAAATGAAACAAAATAAATTCAAAATGCTGGATTGAATTTAATCGAATTTATTTAGATCTATTACAAACTTAATTATCTTTTTGATAATATATATAAATTGCTTGTAAACTATAATAATTAAATAAACATCTTTATATCTACATCCTATGATTTTTTTATTTATAAAAATAATGTATTAGTAATAAATAATTACAAAAATAGAGTAGTTAAATCGTGTATCATGGTCACGAGAGTATGGTAAATCGTGTATCATGGTTATGAGTACGATAAATCGTGTGTCATGACCACGATTGTTGGGAAATAGATACGATTGTCAAAGTAAATTGTGTACCATAGACAAGATTTATGGAAATTTTTCAATCCTATGTTTTATCTTCAATTTTTCGATTCGTAAGAAATCAAGAACAATGAAGTCGATGAAATTTTGTTCCGAAAATTGACTATTAAACAGAGGATAGGTGACATGTCGGAATCAATTTGATGATGACGATTGTTGAACCGACGATTTAACGTTGCTGACGACGGTTGTCGAACGGGAAAATCCATGTCGATCGACTAGCATTATTTAGCTCAATATATCGACGAAGCTATTTGAGCCGGCGGAGCAAATGGAAAGCGACACTTCGGACGACCAAAAAGGGATTGGCAGAATTGATACAGAGAGAAGGATTTAGAGAGAAATGAGTGATTATGGGTCAAGAGGAAACAATCGAGTCATGATTTGAAGGAGGTGTTTCGATTAGAATTTGAGGAGTCGTAAACCCAATTCAAAATTTCAAAATCAAATTTTCCCCTGGTTAGAAGAACTTTCAATCTTCAATCCACTTCAAATCAAGATTCAGATTGTTGTTTTTGTTCTAAGATTATGGTTTGACGTATAAATGTTCGAATTCAGCAGTCTCCAATCACCACGATAGAGAGAGAAATGAGAGAGTGAGAAATGAAGGAGAGAGAAGAAGCATTTGCAAAATTTACTGATTCCATAAATTGTGACCATGACACACGATTTTCCCACAAATTGTGGCAATAGCACACAATTTACTTTACTCGTAACCACGATTTAATTACTCTATTTTTTAAATAGTTTTAAAACTAATCTATTTTTTTTTTTATAAAAAAATCTTAGATCCACTATAATACATATATCAGACTATGATCACCGTTGTTCCTATATAGTATTTTGTAAAGACAATCAAATTCATGAATAACTTTACATATATCATCATTTTTAACTTTTAAACATATGTATGTGACAAATCACCTTCTTCCTCTAGATTTTCATTTAGAATAAGATTATATATATATAAATAAATAAGAGAATTACTAAACCTAATTTCCATACTTAAAATTATATATATATATATATATATATATATATATAAATAAATAAGAGAATTACTAAACCTAATTTAGATAATAAGTATGAAATAAGATAAAGACATAAATATAAATAAATAACTCTCTAAATAGATATTTCTAATATCAACCTTAAAGTTGGAGCATGAAAGATCACAAATGCCCAACTTGAAAATAAGGTAAGGATAAGATAAATTTTAAAAAATATGTAGCCTTTTAACGCGGGTTGGTCCTCCAATCTTTAGGAGAATGCTCCACATTACAACTTTAATTTTCTAAGAGCCTCCAAATGCGCGGTTTGGTGCTCCAATCTTTAAGTCGATGCCCACATGACATCTATAAATTTATGTGGGCCTTCGCATCATTGGTTTAACCACGCAATATCAATTTATGCGAGTCTCTGAACGCTGGTCGATGTTCTTCATTGCAAAATAAAGTCCATGGTTGTTCACTATATAATAAGGAGAGGACAAATTAATTTTCATCTCAGTGTTCCCTTCAGTAATTTGAAGGAGGGGAAGAATAAAAAATTTGCCCTAAGTTTTTCCTTCCTTTCATTCATCGAAAGAGAGAGAAAACAAAATTTTGCTCAAAATGACGGAAGTAAAATCACTATGACATAGCTAAATATGCTATTAGTAAAATAAAAAATAATTTACTTTACTAATAACCTACTTTGTCTCACTAGAAATGAAGCATCCTACTCTCCTAAGCGGTTGAGTTCGTGCCTGAAAGTTCGAGCCTGAAAGTCTCCCATTTTTACCCCTGATATCGGATAGACGCAAAACGTAAAAAAAGCAGCGCCATTTCATTTTTTTTTCTTCATATGAACAAATTTGCTAGATGACCCAAATCAACTCAAACAAAAGACAAAAGATTTACAGTCTCCAAGTTAAAAATTGTGGGTTGTAGTAGATTTAAAACATAGATTTAAAGAACTCGACAGATTGAACTCTGACGAACTCCATGGATTAACAAAAAAAATACAGATCTGAAGCTTACCAAAAAAACGAGCCGCAAATAAATACAAACCAGATCTCGTTCGTGAGGTGTCGTGCAGCTGTGTTGGACGAAACTGTGTCGCAGATTCGTCGACGGTGACCGGAGCGTGCGAGGTGGCGGTTGCCTCATATCTAGACTAGAAATGCAGATCTAATTTATTATTTATTATTATTATTTTTTTCATCTTCTTCTCTTAAAAAGTTGGGGGATACAGTTTTTGTTTGAGTTTTCAAGATCTTCGCTATGATATCATGACAAATCACTCTTTTCTTCTTGATAATCATTTAGAATACGATGATATATATACAAGAGAATTACTCAACCTAATTTTCATAATAAATATGAAATAAGATAAAGTCATAAATGTACTTAATATTTTTTTTAAGATAGATATTCCTAATAGAGAAAACAAGAGAAAACACTTTGTCAATATGTTATATAGTTCCAATATTTTTTCAATTAAAATTTTATTGTTTAAGAAGTTTTGAATTAATCCGTATGTTTTAATATTTTTTTAATTATATCATTTATATATTAGCATATGTTAAATGTGGTTGATAGTAAACTTACATTGACACAATATTTAATATTTAATGATTTGATAAAAAAAATAGAAAATAAATTAGGTTAAAAAGGTAAATATAAATTGATAAGTTGACAAACTTTTTTAAGTTTTTTCTTCTAATTGGCTTGTTCTTTTTCTAAAATTTTACCGACTCACATTCGATATTATCCCATGTGACATAAAATTCTACCAACTCACATTCGATACTATCCCACGTGACATGTCGTAAGTTTACCAATCAGTCGTGATTAATATTTGCTGACAAAAAGGTGTAGAATTAAAAGAATAATGCCTATTTCCTCACCAAATTAGTAGGAATAATATTCTTACTTAACACTATTAAAATTTTAATAACCACACGAGAAATATGCAAATATAAGAAAGAAGATAATTTTTCTTCTTCTTTTCAAAAAGAAAAAACCAAATAGCTATTAAATTGTGAATTGTGGTGAACTGGTGAGTATATTATTCAAATTAAAAATGTAAAAAACTAAATCAAAAGTTTTTAAATAATAAGAGCAAAATCGAAAGAATAAAAAAGAACACTTGTATCTTAGTGCTTCAAACATATATTTAACCATTAATAATTAATAATGAAATATTGACAAGATTCAAGATTTTTCTCATTTCTTCCGCAACCTTCTTCCACAAAATCATTTTAAAAATAAATTAAAAAATATTAATTTATACCCTTCAATTTTAAAAATGGTATTAATTAAAACTTCAAACTCATAATTTATTATTCTGTCAATTTAAGCACTAGATTTTCGATTTAAAAAAAAAAACAATTTAAACCCTTGCGACTTTCGATCTCCAAACCAAAAAAATAAAATAATAATAATAATAAAAATAAAATATAACTATTTTCAATCCTAGATTTTCGATCTCTCCTGCCATATGTATGACTTAATAACCAAGAGGTCTGTGGTTCGAATCTCCCCACCTCCAATGTACTCAAAAAAAAAAAATCACTTTATACTTTTTTTTTGAAGGGAAACATCTTTATTAAGCAGAAGCCATAGGGGCAAGAGAGTCATTACATGCGATGGCTAAAAGCCACGAAGGAAAGAGAGAATCCCAAAATACATTCGAAGGAGAAGGAAAGCGTGCTAGGGCATCAGCCAAACGATTGTCAAGGCGGTTGATGGAGACGATTGAGCAAGCTTCGCACGATTGAAGGAGATTTCTACAGTCGACTACCCAAGATTTTATATCATTGAAGAATACAGAACCAGAGTTGAGGGCTTGGACTGCTGAACTGCAGTCGGATTCGACAATCAGGTGAGAAATTCCCAAAGAGCAGGCGATGGAAAGACCCGCGCGAAGAGCTTCGAGTTCCGCATGGAGAGGATTTTGAAAGTATCTTCCTCTTAAAGCACAGGCATGTCGAACTAAACCAGCAGAATCTCTAATTACGATTCCAATTCCAGCGGTTGTTGAGATGTAGAACCAGGATGCGTCAACATTTACTTTGAAAAATCCTTTCGGTGGAGGAGTCCAACCAAGAGAAGTCGACTGCTGCGTATGAAGAGCAAAATTGGAATCCTGACCAGTGACTCCCTTAGAGAGTTCAATGAGGTAATCTGTAATCCATTTTATTTTTGCTTCAATATCAAGAATTTTCTGTCCATGGTTAAAAGAGTTTCTGTCATTCCATAGGGCCCAACAGATAATGCACGCTAAAGCCAGATCTTGCTTGCTTGGATGAGAAACCCAGAGGTTCCAATGATCAGTTAGAGGAAGATGAACAAATTGTTTGTGGACAAAAGATGGAAGAAGACAGGTCCAAATTTTCTTTGCCCTTGGACAAAATAAGAGGATATGAGAAATTGATTCCACACCTGTTGAGCAAAGGGGGCAAGAGGTACTACAATCGATACCTTTACTTCTTAGAGTAGCATAGGTGGGAAGGTAGCCTTTTAAAGCTTTCCACATAAAATGCTTTATTTTGTTATGAATCTTTAAATTCCATAGAAACCGCCATTGTTTAGAAGAATGATCAATCATAGAGGGGCCATCCGTGTATTTCTGATTAAGTGCAAGTTTGTAGCCACTTTTAACACTGTAATTTCCATCTTTTGAGTAGTGCCACATCCAGCTATCTTCCCCAGCATTGATACTTAGAGGAATAGAGCATATAAAAGGAACATCATCCTTATGAAATAAATTAGTTAAAAGAGGGACATTCCAGCATTTGTTATCCAACATTAGCATATTCACAGTGAGAGTGGGGGAGCTGTTGGGTTGGTTTAGAGGAGTGAAAAGGGATTCCTTAGGAATCCATCTATCTTTGAAGGCAAGAGTATCTAGCCCATTGCCAATTTTTAGGCGAATTCCTCTTTCCATTAGATCTCTTCCCCATAGAACACTTTTCCAGAAAAATGAGGGTGAGGTTCCCAGAGAGGCCTTTAGAAAGTTTGTATGGGGGTAATATTTTGCTTTTAAGGTTCTGGCTATGAGGCTTGAAGGATGAGTCAATAGCTTCCAAGCCTGTTTGGCTAAGAGAGATTGATTAAAAAGTTCAATGTCTTTAAAATTTAGCCCACCTTGAGTAATAGGCTTACAAAGATGATCCCATTTACACCAATGGATCTTCTTAGAAGTGTTATTTGAACCCCACCAAAACCGAGAAATAGCCTTAGTGATATCAGAGCAGATTCTCTTAGGAAGCCTGAAGCAACTCATAACAAAAGTAGGGATAGCTTGGGCAACACTTTTGAGTAAAATTTCCTTGCCTCCTAAAGAGAAAAACTTGGACTTCCATCCTGAAATAGCTTTCCAAACCTTCTCTGTTATGTAGCTCAAATCAGCCCCTTTCTTTGAAGAGAAACAAGAGGGAACACCAAGGTAGCGACCCAAATTCTTGACTAGCTTGACACCAAGGATGTTCTGAATATGACCCTGAAAAGAAGAACTGATTTTAGGGGAAACAAACAAAGCTGATTTATTAAAATTAATGGACTGACCTGAGGCTTTTTCATAATTGTTTAGAATAGATTTTATGGTGAAACAATTCGCACTAGTTGCTTTAAAGAAAAGTAAACTATCATCAGCAAAAAGAAGATGAGAAATTGGGGGGGCAGTCCTAGCAATCCGAATACCAGAAAGGAGATTAGTGGTTTGAGCATGAAGAAGGGCTTGTGAAAGGCCTTCCGTGCAAAGAAGAAAGAGATAGGGAGAAAGAGGATCACCTTGCCTTAGCCCACGAGAAGGATGAATATGACCCTTAGCTTGACCATTAATGATAATAGAAAAAGATACAGTAGTTAAGCATTTCATAATTAAACCAATCCACTTATGACTGAAGCCAAATTTGTGCATTAAATTTTCCAAAAAAGCCCATTCAACACGGTCGAAGGCTTTAGACATATCTAGTTTAAGAGCTGCAGAGCCTTTAGAACAAGAGTTATTTTTTTTAATATGGTTTATACATTCATGAGCAAGGATAATGTTGTCAGAAATAGCTCGAGAAGAAATAAAAGCAGATTGAAAGGGAGAGATAATAGAATTAAGAAAAGGTTTTAGCCTATTAGCCAAAGTTTTAGAGATTAACTTATAGGAAACATTACAAAGACTAATAGGTCTAAAATCAGAAACCATAGTAGGATTCTTAGTTTTAGGAATTAGTGCAATATTAGTATGATTCAAAGAATCAATAGAAGCAGAAGAGTTAAGGATAGCTAGACATTGATCAATAGTAAGATTACCAATGATTGACCAATATTTTTGGTAGAAAATAGCAGGAAAGCCATCTGGACCAGGGGCCTTGGTAGGGAACATTTGCTTAAGAGCAATTAGAATTTCCTCACCAGAAAATGGAGCATCAAGGCTGACATTCATTTCATCCGAAACCAAAGGCTGAATATTATCAAGAATTAGATCCATGTCCATAGAGCAAGGCCTAGAAGAAGAGAACAAGTCAGTAAAATAGTTAATAAAAGCAGAGTCTATATTTCTAGGATCCTCCTGCCATACATTCAAAGAATCAAAGATTCCTTCAATTTTATTCTTCTTATGGCGTATAGAGGCTTTTTTGTGAAACCATTTAGTGTTGCGGTCACCCCATTTTAGCCAATCCTCTCTAGATCTTTGCTTCCAATAGACCTCCTCTTCACAAAGGAGATGATCCAAATCATTTTCTATAAGGAGAATCTTATTAAAGTCAGGATAGGGAGAGGAACAATAAGCTGTTTGAAGGGCACTTTTACAAGAAGAGATCTTTGATTTTAAAGAACTAGAGAGAGAATAACCCCAAGACTTCAAATCTATGGAGACATCTTGTAAAAAAGAGTAAAGATCCTTGTTATAAAAAGAATTATGATGGTTTTGAAAGGCAGTAGTAATAATGGTGCGACAATGATCATGGAGAGTCCAATGTTCTTCAAATTTAAAAGATCGAGGGTGACTAGGATTAGGATAAGGAAAAGTAATGGAAGTATTAGAAATTGAGAGCTCAATTGGTCTATGATCGGATTCCGACCAACCCAAATGCTGATTAGTTATGGAGTTAAAAATATCTTCAAAAGCCGAATTAGCTAAAAAACGATCAAGACGAATAAAAGTGGGAGAACGGGATTTCCAGCGATTAGACCAAGTAAATTTTTCTCCCTTAAAGCCCAAATCCTTAATGTGGCAATCATCTAAGACATTCCTGAAAGAGGCAAGAAGATTTGGATCACGAGGAGCCCCTCCTTTTTTTTCTGAATTAGAAAGGATCTCGTTAATGTCACCACCAATTAACCAAGCTGAGTCATCATTATTATGGATTCTTCTTAATAGATCCCAAGAAATAGATCGTTTATGGGCTTCAGGATGGCCATAGAAACCTGTAAAACGCCAATTCATATCCTTCCATATTATAGAAGAATCAATATGGGATTTAGAAGAAGACCTAATAGTAATAGAGACATCGTTTTTCCAAAGCAGGCAGAGTCCACCACCTGATCCTTCATTTGAGATAGTATAGAAATCATGAAAACCACCAACTTTCATTAGCTTACTCATTGAGAAAGAATCACACCTGATTTCCGAGAGGAAAACAATGTGAGGTTGACGTGAGTTGAGAACTTCTTTAACAGCCCGGAATGTCCTAGGATTACTCATTCCTTGGACATTCCAACAAAAGATTTTCATGGCAAAGGCTGAGGTTGTGAATCAACCTCTGCCAAGGTAAAGTCAATAATACTTGAGTTGCCAGGAATTGAAAGGCATGTCATACTCTTAGATTTTTTTGAATTAGTAACCACGGGATCTTGGAGACTTTTTCTTTTATTATCAAGATAAGGAATATTAATGTCAAGAAAGGGATCCTTAGCTAAATTCTTTTTTTTTCCCTTTCTTTTGCTGCTAGAGGGGGATGGTTGGCTTGAAAAAGTGAATTGAGGAGAAAGATGGGGGTTAATATGAGGGTCAAGGGGAGTGCGTGGCAGGGAAGGGGAGGCAATAGTGGGGTTAGAATTTTGGGTTTCTTGAAAATTTTGAGAGTCAGCTTGCTGAGGACAATCTGGTATGGGAGGAGGATTGTTGTCTAGAGATGAATCCAAGGAAATATTGAGGGGTGATGGGTCAGGGAGAGAAGATAAAGGGGATTTTTTATTTTGAGGAGAGATAGGGCGATAAATGCCAATCTTTTTGGTAGATGGGCTGGATGTGAGAGGTTGAAAACGGAGGTTAGGACCATAGAGATAGTGTTTAGGATTTTTAAGAGTTGGTTCAGCAAAAGCCGCCCCACAGTCCTTGACTAGATGCCCTATTAGACCACAAAAGTAGCAGAAATCTGGGAGGCGTTCATAGCGGATGAGAATCCAATTCTTTGGCTGAAGGTCATTAATAAACAGTTTAATACCCCTTCTAAGAGGCTTCCTGATATCAATGGCAATGCGAATCCTTAGACTAATACCCCAACATCGACCCATATCGTCATCTTCAACATCAATGAAAGATCCAATGGCATTCCCCAATTCAGTAGCCATTATTCTGGTTCTGCAGGCAATTGGCAAATCAAAAAAATGAACCCACATAGGCACAATTGAGAAGGACATATCTGAAGGCTTAATCATAGAATTGGGTTTAACCAAAATGAGCAAACTCTTATCAAATATCCAAGGCCCCGAGAGGAGGCTGCGATTTAGATCAGTAGGGTTAGCAAAAATAAAGACAAATAGGTTCTTGGATAGGTTATGAACAAGAAGATGATCTTGGTTCCATATTTTGCGAAATGATATCTGAATTGTGTCACTTGTTATGAATCTTGGGCAAAGAAGCTTGCCTATGAGATGTAAATGTAAATTGCTAGGGGAGTGGTCAAGAGAGGGGGGTTTTAGGGAGATGATTGTTTGATCTTCTTCATTTGATAAAGACATTTTACTCCAAATTGATATTAAATCCTCTTCTTCCATGCAGGGCAGGGATAGCAAGGAAGTGGTCTTGAAGAAGCAAGAAAGCAATCCAAAAGGGCAGAAGAAATTAACAAGGGAGATCAAAACTCAAGGACAAGGAATTAGAAGAAACAGTAGTAGCAATCTTTAATGCAAACACAAGTTTGAAGACCAGCAGCAAGGCGAAATGACCACACAAACAAGGTGGAAGGGCGCCCAGATGTAACGGGAAAAAACCCTCACTTCTTGGAGGTTTCTTGGAGGATTTTTGAAATTCCGTACAGTTTTAAATCACTTTATACTTTGCTAGTGCTGATTTATAACTATTTTCATTTTATTTTATTTTAAATTAAGTAAATAAAATTATTATACTCCAAAAATCATATCAAAGTAGAAAAAAATAAATTATCATGTAATTATTTTTTAAAAAAATAGAAGAGAAAGACGAAAAAAATGAAAAACCACTCCTATTAATTAAATAATTATTAATATTCATTTATTTTTTATATTTTACTACAATCTACGTTAGTTCTTGCATCTAAAATGTATTATACATTAACTATCTTAAAACCCAATTTTAAGGGGTGTTTAAATTAATTTACTTATAAAAAAATTAGGATTTTAATAAAGAATTTCTAAATTTAAGAATATAAATTAATTTTTAATCCGACAAATTTTATCAAATCTTTCCAATCTCGTAATGCAACGGGACTCTTCATTAGTGGGTCCCATCCCAAGAGAGTCAAAGCTGACTGAATATAACGTGGCAGCTCACTATTGGCCAATAAATCCAACTCAAACAAAGATCCGTATCATCTTTCATGGGTTCTCACTGTACCCGATAAATCCGCGGTAGGTAAATGCCCAATCGGTCCAACTCCAAAACCCGACCGACCTAAAATATTCTGGAAGGACACGTGTGCTCGGTCCCACATAATTTACACACGTGTAAAGATTTTGAGATGTCGAGAAAGCGACACGTCACTCCCTTATTATTCAATTTTCCCCCACGCACCACGCTCAACGTGGATTCCACTCCCCCTCAAAATCCACTTTTGACCCGTCACTTCAATTTTTATCCACGTGTCTTATATTGACGTCAACATTGTTTTTTAATTATTTTTGTTTTATATATATAATAATTATTTTGTTTCTATTTTCTTTTTAAAGACGTTAAGTAAAGGACATAGTGACGTTTGTTTGTTCATGATGTAAACTTCAATCAACGATATTCAAGTAAAATCAATTGTATTTTTCAGAACATTCAAGTAAATTTTAGAGAAAAATCAATTTATAATATCCTCAAAAGTTGTATTATTTAAAATTCTTAAACTCCATTAAAATCTTCACTTACTCTAATAAGTGAATTAATTTATATATTCATTAGAAAAAAATAAGTATTCAAAATTTATAATTTTATTAATTAAACTCTAAATTTTCATACAATTTGTTCGTTTATAAAAATTTATCAAAGTTTAGAATGTAATTGATATAATAGTAAGTTTCTTCATGTTTAAATTAATATTTTTCAAATAAAATCTAACAGATTTTATAAATTGATACACTCATAAAAGTTCAAAGTTTAAATTGTGAAAAAAAAAATTCACAACGAACTACCGAAAAATTATTATGAACTCTTTACAAAAAATTCATTGCACAATCCTGACTGTGTTGTTCAATGATACCTTATGCATTTCTATATATGCATGCCGGAGTTGAGACGATGCTGCATAATTCATCTAAAAAATATTTGAGTTGAGTGAAATATAAAGAAACACTCATAACTTCGTGTTTCAAAATCGAAATAGAATGTTTTAGTTAATATATCTTCGACGCATTCGATTAGAGAAGCGATACTTAAGGTTTGTTCGAATTTAAAGGGCAGTATCGACATAAAGAATGTTCGGCCGAATATATGGAGAAACCGAGTTGAGAATCCAACTGCTAACAAGATCGTTACAACGTTCCTAATTGGCACTAGCCTCTATTTCTTTGGGGTTCAACAAAGATTTATTAACAAAATTATACTAACTCTTAGCTCCAAGCGTCATGGCAATGACTCGACTCCATAAACCATAATTATCACTAGTGAGAAGAGGCGTAGTAAGAATCGTGGATAGACTGTCAAAATGATGGATTGAGTACGCATCAGACTTGACTGATTGAGAAGAAGTATTTACTTCAGTGCTTGACCTGATAAAAACTGAGATAAAAAAAAAAAAAAAAAAAAAAAAAAACTTAAACCAAGAAGATACTGAGAGAAGAGAAAAAATCACACAAAAACACGTGAAATAGAAAACTAAACAATATAAAATCTGCTCTGATACCATCAAAAATCAATTTTAAATATGATAAACTGATAAGACTGTAATTTGAATAATCATACAACATATATATAAGGAAAAAAAAAATATAAATATTAGAGATAAATAAATATAACAAAAAGATTTAAAAATACTTAAATAAAAAAAAAAACTAAATCGATAGTTCAACAAAGATTTTATTTCACAACCCAAATTTAGAATTAGAAGTTTGAATTGATTTGACCTAAATTTTATTTATGATTTTTTATTCTTGTATGTTTTGCTCGGAATATGACATCAATTAATTGTTGGCAAAAAAGAAGATGTTTTTTTTTAATTGAGATGCGAATTAATTAATTATTATTATTTTATTTTATTTTTTTGTAGTACGTTTCCTTTTCAAATTTATATTGTAGAGGATTTTTTCCACGTGTTTCTCGTATAGAAAACGTGTCTGACATTTACGAATAAGACAGTGACATGTGTACAACGTGATGGGACCACAAGAAAAAATTGAGATTTAGATTTAGGGAAGGGAGAAGAGAACCTTATTTTTCCTTTATATTTTTTCTTTATATTTTTATAATTCTGTTACATTTATTTAAATTCATGTGGATTGTTCTATTAATTTTGTTACGGAATGAAACATCCCTATTCAAACCAAACCAAATTGTTTAATGAAATCAAATTGAATACACTTAAAATCGAATCCAACTCATTGATATTAGTAAAATAAATCCAAATTCAATCCACATTTTTTTCTCATCATATATTATATGTAACATAAATAGAAATACAAGTTACTTTGCATAATTATAAATAATCATTTATCATCAAAGAATATATATATATATTACAACAAAAGTATAGCTCAACTATGTATTAACTATGGACTAAGATAAGACCTCGATTCTATCTGTTGTAAAAAAAAAATCATTTTGATCAAGCTTAAACCTCTCCCATCAAGTTAACACATTTAATCAACTAATATTTAAATATTTTTTTTTTTATCTCAGATTTTATTTTGAAATACTATTGGGTGGACTGAGTTATCATAACTCAGTCTACATTTTGTCCACCGACTATTATAACCCGTCAATAAAATAATTATAATAACTTTAACAATATTTATTATTCACAACTATTATAATTCAGAGACTATTATAATCAACTCAACACGCTCTAAACAATCTTTAAAAGTATGTTTGATAATGTTTCCGTTTTTTGTTTCTTGTTCTCATTTCTCATTTTTTAAGAAACAAATTTGTTTGATAACTATTTTTTGTTTTTTGTTTCTAAATTTTGAGAAACGTTTCAAAAAAAAAATGTCAAAATTTGAGAAATTACAAAAAAGATGTTCTCTTGGTTTCGTTCTTTTTTTTATTACTCCGTTACTCAAAATTTTATTAGATTTCTTGATGGTTCTGTTGGTTGGAAGAACCCCCAAATAAGTCTTTCTGTGCTTTGTGTCTTTAGTTCAAATTTGGAGTAACACATCTTGATTTTATTTTATTAAAAAAAATTTAGTCGGTTGAACTAGTTATGTACTAAAAAACAATAGATTAGAATTTTGCTCACTAAAATAAGTATTTAGTCTCGTTTTAATATTTTACAACCACGGCATTTACAAAACTATATAATTGAGTTAGATTTGAGTCGACATCCTTTAAGACAGAATGACTCGAGTAATAGATGACATTGCAAATCAAATTTGGACAGTATTTAAAGGATAAATTATTGTTAATTTTTCATTGAGACTTGTTTATGTATTAGATCATGTAAACCGTGGATAATTATTTTTAATATGTTTTAATGCACGTCATATCTTTTTTATATTATGTATATTAAATTCTATTAAAACTTAAAAAAAAAAAAAAATTATCAAACAATATTTGTAAGTGTTTCTTTTTTTTCAAAAAACAAAACAAGAAACATTAACAAACAAGTTTATGTTTTTTTTTTTTTCCAAATAATAAGAAATAAGAGTAGTTATCAAACATGTTCCTACTTCTAGTTCTACAAAATAAGAAACGAAAAATGAAAAACAAGAAATAGAAACGAAAACGTTATCGAACTAACTCGAGGCAGTTTAATTTTGGTAGAATAAATTAAATTCAGAATGTGTACTTTTGACCAAAGAACACAAAAGAAAAGAAAAAAAAAATGAGTGAGGAAAGGAAGAGATAATAATAGGATGAATCATTTTGATACATCATTGCATAATGGACCAAGCTACAAAAGATGAGTATGGTATTATTACATTTTTTTCTTTTTTCTCTTTTTAGTAAGTTTGACTTGTTATTAACAATAAATACTTCTTTGCATAATCATATACATCCATATTTTTTTTTTTTTTTGTAATTTCATAAACTTAATCATTTAATAATATTTGTCTTTCTTCCTTTTTTGAATGGTGTTTTAAAGAACCAAACTAAAAAAAAAAAAAAAATAACAGTCTTCTTATTTACACAAACCAAAAGAATAACATCTCATTTTTCAATCTTTTTTTTTTTTTTCTTTTTTTTGAAATGAAAAAAAGCAATGTTTGTTTTATATGTCATTTAATCTATTAGGAAGACTTACAAAATATCAAAAAGTGAGTTAAATTAATTTTAGCCAAAATTTTAAACCAAATAATTAGGAAGTTGCTCAATCAAATTTTATTTTTCAAGTATTTATTGTGTTATTTAACGTATTTGTTTTAATTCGATCTTACACTCCTCTTTATTTAAAACTTGAAACTAAATATATTTTAGTATTTTTTTAAAATTTTACAATATTAATTATATAATTTTATCCCTGTTAATTATTAATTATCATTAATTATATTTTATTTTGTACCACATTTATTACCAAAAACGATTTTCTAGGTCAATTTTCCTTCTTCTCCCTAATTATCATTTTCAAAGTCATGTGTAAAATAAAAAAGGTAAATGTGTAACTCATTTGCCATCTTCATTAATTAGTCAAGTTAACATGTTTTCAAGAGGTTGGTACAAAAATGAGAAGAAAACAAAAAGTCTAACTTAATAGATAAAGATAATTATATATTTTGAAGTTAAAAAATTAATCTTTTCCTACATTTCTAGTAAAAAAAATATCATTTTTTAGATATAAATTAGACACCAACCTAAACACAATTTAATATTTAAATAATTAAATCATCTACCAACATAAATATAGTATAAATATAGTTTATAAACACAAATAACATTATCCCATTTGATATATATATATATTTAACAATATTTAAGATAGAAAATTCGAATATATTTAACCTATTAATTACTAATTCATATACTATAACCAACTCTTAACATATTTCTCATAAATTCATAATGTAACATAGGTTTATGATCTCTATTTAAATTACTTTTTGAAATAAATATTCTAACTACGACGCTCCCATGGTGATAATATTAGATATTTCTGCCAATAATAATAATAAAAAAAACATCACGAAAATTAATATTGAATACGAGGAGCCAAAATGTTACCTTAATAGCGAGGAAACGTTCAAAATAGGATAATTGAAAAAAAATACATGCAAAGCTTAGAATAAAGATATTAAAAAAAATTATCATCTAAAAAATAAAAAATGGATTAACTCTTGAGCGAAAAAAAAAACAATCCTAAATAAAAATGTTTTTTTTTTTTTTTTATTTTACTTATGAAAAAGGAAAAAAGAAAAAATCGTATGATCAACCGGACGACGAAGAAGGATACTGGTCGCCGGAATCATTCCATGACGTAGCCGGATGGTAATCGGAGGCACTCTGGTTTTGATTTTGCGGCGGCGGTCGGAAAACTCTCATCTGCTGCTGCTGCTGCTGCAGCGGCGGCGGAGGGGAGAAAACAGAATTCGAAACAGAGGAAAACGACGGCGCCGGGGACGTCGCCGGCGAAGATTGAACTGGAGCCAACCGCGCATTGTAAAACATTTGCTGCAGTAAATTCGAAGGCTGCCCAAGAAGTTCGCTGGAGTTTTGAAGCAAATTGGAATATTCCATGTAATCCCGGTAATTTTGTGTCTGAAACGCCACCGTACGCGGCGGAGCAAATTGGGGGATGACGGCGGAGGAGGAGGCGGCCGGAATGTGCTGGGGCGGAGGAATTAATCTGACATTTTCAGGGAAATTGAGTTTTGCTCTGTTTCCTCTGAATCTGAGGGCGGCTTCGTCGTAAGCTCGGGCAGCAGCCTCCGCCGTGTCGAAGGTGCCGAGCCAGACCCTCGCCGCCTTGTGCGGATCTCGAATCTCCGCCGCCCATTTACCCCACGGACGCTGCCGTACTCCTCTATATCTTCGTCGTCTCTCGCTGGCGGCAGCGGCTGCCGCCTCGTTGGAGATCATCGGAGACGCAAAAATAGCGGCAGCGGGATTTGAAGCCACCGTGTATGGAATTGGAACTTCTTCTTTCACTATAAAAAAAAAAATCAAATCAAAATGTGAACATAAAGATAAAGTTAACCATTTTTAAACATACAAAAACAATAACACAATTTTATTTTTGTTACATTATACTGTTATATTGCTTAACACAAGATGAAAAATGACTTTCTCTAAATATCAATATGCTCAAATTTGTGGGCAAATTACTCGAACATAGCTCAACGACTAAGATATTAACAATTGTTTTCAATAAAACATTCAACCATCTCATGAAAAAAAATAAACAAAACTGGAGAGCATAATTCAACTGGTCTTAAAATATTATATCATCCATCAAAATATTCGAGACGAAATGTATAAGAAACTTTTATGTTTCTTTCCACATTTGTTTCGTGAATTTTTAGAATTGAAAGATTATATAAATAAAAAGTTCGAGAAAATTTCTAGCTCGGCCGGTGATACGGACCTGTGCCGGAGGAAGATTGTGCTTGAGATTGAGAAAAATGATCATCAAAACCTCTATAAACCCTCGAAAGAGGATCAAAATTAGGCTGCGTTTGTATAATTTCTTCCTCACGCATTCGTTTTTGGCCAACCCAATAACCAGGACAAGAACTCGAACCCGAAACATAGCTCGGTTCCGAGCTCGAAGAATAAGCCGACAGCGGAGAAGATGCCGATGCCGATGCCGATGCCGATACAGATGTGGATGTAGTAAAAAGCTGCTCACAGCCATAGCCCCAGTCGGGTGCCGTCTGACCGGACACGACATTAGTTAACGCCGACACCATCGCCGCATCTCCAACGGCGGAATAATAATCGGAGTCATCATGTTGACCGAACAATAATCTGTGACGGTCATCACTGCCGCCGTCGCTGCCGTCGCCATCTCCGCCGCCACTTGGAAATTGTGCCAAGTCACCTTCAATTCCTCGCGGATTCGCCACCTTGAACGAGCACATGCAAAATCCTCGTTAAAAATCGAAAACCCAAAAACAAAAACGAAAAAACAGAGGGTGCTGATTTTGATTTTCGATTTTGGTTTCGATATTTTTAAGGAGAAGGGAATTTAGAAGTGTTTTTTTTTTTTGAGAAAAAATAAGTTGCGGTAAATATATGGGCGATTTTAAGGAATTTAAACACGCGCAGCCGAAATATGAACAGTGAAAAATGAAAATCTCTGTTTTAAGAATTGGGATTTCGGATTTGTGATTAATCAATTTTTTTTTTTTTTTTTTTGGAAGAAAAAAAAAAAAGAGGAGATTTTTTGGAGATGGGGACTGAGAAAATGAAATTTCTTTTTTATTTTGACTGATTAAAACATGAGATTTTGGATACGAATTTAAAATTGTCGGTCTTAAGAGAGCGAGCTCAGAGAATTCATATTGGAATTCTTCTCTGTTTTGCCGACTAAGAATGGCCAAAACCCTTTTCTTTTTTTTCTTTCTATTTTTTATTCTTTTTTTTATAAATTAAATTTCAAGCATTTTTTGTTTATATATTCTTCAAATCACTAATAAAAATAAATAAAACTACAAATTTAGTGTGTTTTAAATAGATTGTTTCTCATGACTTATAAATTGGTTGATAATCAATTTAGATTATGTTTCATGTTTTCTGATATATTAAATCTAATAAATATATATTTAGTATGCAATATAAATTTTATTTTAAAAAATTGTTTCTTGATTATATAATTTAAATTGTGTAAATTCTTAAAAATATATATATATATATATATTTTAATAAATATAGTATTACATATCATAAATTTATTTTTTTTAAAATTAGAATATGTATGATATAATATATGAGAAATTATATCAACAATAATTATACAAAATTTATAGCATTAAATATGTTCATATCTTTGGATAAAAAACTAATAATAATATGTTCATATCTTAATTAATAGTAGTTTATAGTTAATCTAATTTTTAGTTGACTAATACAATTAGTCTTATGATTTATAAAAAAATTATCAAACACATTTTAAGTAATTAGGTAAATTGATATTTAATTTATAAATTTGCTATCATATTTGTTCTAATTTCTGTTTTCAAATTAACAAATATTCCTAAACTTTCAAAGTTATATTTTATCTATTTAATAAAAACTTTATAATAAAATTTTGAGCTTTCAAATTGTGTCTAATAGTTCATTTAATGATAAACAAATCTCTTAGTTTGATAATTATGCGACAAAGTGTTTGAACTTTTTTGTTTTTAATTAAAGCGAGGATTGAATCCATGACCTCATAGTCACGAGCACAATATTTTTAATAAAAGCGAGGATTGAACTCATGACTTCATAGTCACGGGCACAACTTTATGCCAATTGAGCTATACTCGGTTTGACAAAGTGTTTGAACTTGCCTCAAATCAATCAACACATAGTCACCACATAATCTTCAAATGGTGTATTCATCAAGACATAAAAATATTAGATTGAGAAAATTAACGATAAAAGACGTATTAACACAAAATTAAAAGATTAGAAATTTATTAAAAGTAAATAAAATACAAAGACCAAATAAATACAATCTTGATAAAGTTTAAATAATATAAGTTTATAGATTAAATTTAAATTTAAATTTAACCAGAAAAAGTGTTGCAAAGAATTCTCACACTATTTGAATGAAAAATCAGAATATATATATATATATATATATATATATATATATATAAGATAATGAAAAATCAGAATATACTAGAATATATAGAAGCATGAATTTATGTAACTTTTATTTAGCATGTAAAATTCTATATGTAATGAATAAAAACAGGGCAAGTTTAAGCATGTGTGTTTGATGTAGTATAAAATTTATGATTTATTTGAGATGAACAATTTTGGAGCATATTCAATTGTTGTGTTCTTCACTGTGTTGAATCCCTCTTCCACATTAATTAAATATTTTTGAAAAAAAAAAAAAAAATGTACCATGAGAGATCAAGCAAATTAATTATATCCCAAAAGTAAGTCAAATTCTTCTTAACCTTGAGCTACAAACTTAACTTAGTTAAATTATTAGTTTATTCCCGAAAATTTCAGCTTTGCATTTATTTAATTCTTAATCTCTGTTTAAAAAAACAAAATCCTAAACTCCAAAAAAATATTTAATAAATTCCTAAACTTTCAATTTTGTGTCTGATAGGTTTCTAATTTTTCAATTTTATGTTTAATAAGTTCTTCGCCAATTTAATATTTTTTAAAATTTCACAAAATTAAAAGTTTAAGGTCCTATTAGAAATAAAATTCGATTTTTATATTTAGGAGTTCCGTCAATCTTTAAAATTTTCAAATATGTCAGGGATCTATACGCTACAAAATGTAAAATTCAAAAATCTATTAGACACAAAATTGAAACAAAATAGATACAAATTTAAGACTAAACTTGTAATTTAACCAAAATTATTTAGTTAAGTTGTACTTTTTGCCCTTTGTTTCAATCAACCTTTTTAGTTATAAAATTTTCAAATTTGTTGTTGTGCTATAAATGTGTATCGATTAACCATCGAGGGTTGACCTAGTGGTCATAAATGAGCCGTTTGGTTGACATTTTTTAGGGTGGGCATCAGGATGAATATGGCTTTGTGATGGTCATTCTCACGTTTGGTTGACGTCTTAGAATTTATGCTCATGCATAGCTTTAGCCCAGACATTAGAAGTATGACTTTCTGATGACTTCTGTTTTAGCTTTCTCCGAAAGTCATGGTGATGGCTTGTTCAGGTATGTTATCTTCTTCCCATTGTTTTTTTTTTTTTTTTTAAAAAGCTTCTTCTTCATTCTCTTTTTTACAACGTTTCTTCTTCCTAAGTTTTTTTTTTCTTTTTAATCGATTTCAGTAGCTTCTTGATTTAAGATGAACCATATCGAATCTCATAGGTAGTTGTGCAATAGTTATGCGATCGCATAGCTACCTATGTGATCGCATAACTATCGCATAACTACCTATGTGATTGGATAGCTATCGCACAACAACCTATGTTTAATAATCGATGATAGATTATATTTAGTTTTTGAATTATATAACATTTATTATTAGTTCTTCAATTTTATTATTGTATTAATTGTATAATTTTAAATATCTTTAGTTGAACATAATTATTGAGATTTATTGTTAAATAAAATAAACAACAATTAATTATTTAAAATTTATTTGCAAATTTTATGACATTTCCACCAAACAGAGACATCATTTCTTCTCCTGGAAATCTGATGACATTCACATGCAGCATCAATGATTCACATACATCTTATTACTAGACATCTCATTCTCATGCATCTTCTATTTCAGGCATCTTCAAATCCTCAAACCAAACGACCCCAAAGAGCCTTAGGACTTCAATGCCCTCCTAGAGGGAATGATTTCAATCCTTGGTAGCCACCTACTTCAGAATTAATTTCCTACGGGTTTCTTTGGCAGCCAAATGTTGTAGGGTTAGGAAGTCTGTCCCGTGAAATTAGTCGTAGTGCGCGTAGGTTGACCCGAACACTCACGAATATAAAAAAAAAATATATATATACATATATATATATATATTAAGATCGCACATATACACTATTAAAAAATGTTAACTAATACATAAGTTTTACGTGATTTTTTTTTTTTTTTTTTTGTTAATTTTTATCTCGCATTTATTAATAACAACAATTATTCAGATAATAATGAAAGGGTTAAACTATAAATTTAGTTTCTACACTTTTAGATATTTTTCTATTTGATCTCTAAAGTGTTAAAAGTGTCTAATAAGTCTAAGAAATTTCAATTTTAAGTCTAATAAATCCTGAACTTTAAATTTGTGTTTAATAGATTTTTTTTTTTTTTTTTTATATATTGAGGTGGGGGATTTGAACTACAGATCTTTTGGTCATCAAGACATACATATCCCAGCTGAAATTGTAAAGTGTTCAGATATTAACTTAAAAATCATTTTTTTTAATTTGAAAATAAATAGAAATTTAGAAGGAAAAAATGTCTTTTTATCATTTCATAAGGTCTTTTTCGAAATTGAGGAAGAAATTAAAATTGTAGGAAAAAAAAGATAAAAGTTGCGTGGACCTATGTTGAATCCACCCTGATAACAAATGAAGGTACAAGGATTTGAACATCTCTGACTTCAAATAGGGTAGTACGTGTCAATTAAATGAATTAATTTTTTTTTTCTTCTTTTTTTCTTTTCGTACAACAATTGAGGATGTAGAACATTTGTATTTCCAACCTCAAATGAAGAAGTATAAGGAAAATTTTGAATCTCAAACTTCAAAACAAAAAATGAGTATATGTCAATCAACCCGACATGGTGGGGTAACCAAGTTATTTCTACACGAAATATAAACTAATACAATAATATTATTATTATAATCATTTATCATTTATAAAAGTAGAAGACTCAACATATACAATTGTAATTTGACCTCAACTTTTTTCATTGGAGAATTTTGGTCCCCTGATTTTTTTGATATAATATTTAAATAAAATAAAGAGCACATGTAAATTAATTTATTATATATAAAAATATGTATTTTAAGAAACTCCTCCATCACTAGCTCCTTTTTCCATGTATGAAAACTTATAGGGTTAGCTAAGGAAGAACTATAAAGGATAGAAAAGTACACATCAAAAAGAAGTTCAACTAAGCACTTGTTTTCTTTTTCTTTCTTTATGTGGCTTCATACACATTTACTTCCACAAAAAAAAAAAAAAAAAAAAACTTAAATTGAACTTAAAAAATAATAATGATTAATAATATTCAATTTATTTCAAAATATAATGTCCTCTAATTATAAAATTTGAATGGTTTCATTCCTAATTTTTTAATTTTTTTTATTCGTTTTATAATTTAATAAAATATTTGAAATTATAAACTCGTGATTATTCAAATACAATAGTATTATTATTATTATTTTTTTAATCGATTGACATGACATGTTATATTTTTGGAGAAATTTGAATGAAGCATCTAATTTTTTAATTATTTATCCAAATATATATTTGATTCTTGTAAGCAATGTTTTGATTATTATAAATAATTTTCTTATTCTTAGACTATAACATAAATTAAATGCTTCATTCAAATATTTTAAAAAAAAAAGTCACATGTTGCATAAAAAAATCTACAATTTACAAAAACATCTACTAGAAAATAAGAATAAAAAGAAAAAGAAAAAAAAATTGTCCAAACCCGGGTTTGAGAACACTACACCATAAACACTGGCTTTTGATTCCCAAGCTTCCCAACACTGCACCCCTAACACTGTTTTCTGATTTCTAGACTTCCAACACTGCACCCCAAACACTGTTTTCTGATTCTCCAGGTTCAGAACTCTCCCAAACAAACTCTCAGAGTTTAGATTTTCAGGGTTCTTAACCCAAAACAGGGAGCCAAACGCCCCCTAAAATTCATGGACTAAACTCGTAGTTTTTTTTTTGTTTAATAAGAGATCAAGATGAACTAAATTATATGATGGTACTAAGTTTATTTGGATTAAACTTAGTAAGGAATTCTTGAGTAAACTTACCTATTCTTATTACTTATCATTTTTTTTTTAAGGTCAACAAAATGTGAGAGTTTTGAATCCCTAATTTTTTTACGATAATTTTTTTATATATTTATATAACATCATTTTTTGGCTACTTCAAACATTACAGTCTGGATCCATGCCCAAAAATTACTAGTATTTGATTTTGATTTTGATTTCTTGAACCAATCTCCAGCTTATTCCTATCAAGTTTCCATATTATTTTTAGAAAATCTAAAATTAAATACTAATTAGGAAAGATAAGATTGAGAAGTAATCTACATTTAAAAATATATATATATATATATATATATATATATATATATATATATATTTTGAAATAATCTATATTTAAATATTGATACTAGGTTAGGCTTGTACGAACATACGCTTTATGATTATCCACATTGAAAAATCAGAAAGAGAGGCATTAATTATAACTATAAGGTTTAAAAAAAAAAAAATATATAAATAAATAAATTGGGTGGATAGAGTTTGAGATGGCGTGGACTTTGACTGGATAAAATAAGAAAACTAATTAAAATTAAATAAAATCTTATCAAGCTTTTCATACTCTTTTGCAAAGGAGCTTTTCATACTTGCAAGTAACATTTTTGACATTTCTAACTTCTTGTTAATAATATATACAATAAATATTTGGATTGAATTGAAAAATATCACACTTCTCAACCCTTTTTTATTTTTCACTTTCTAAATTAAACAATAGTTTAAAATTAGAAATTCTTACCTCCCTCCAAATTTCAAAACCATAAAATCAAATAAAGACCCGAAAAAATATTAGATGTTCAAAATTCATAATCATTGACTAAAAACAAATAAGAAAAATGAGGCAAGCCGACTGGTCGAAAGAACCGACCGAAAAAGAGGAAAGGAACCGACTCACGAAGGGGTCGGTCCGAGAAGAGGAATCGTCGACCTCGTCGAGGAGGTCGACCGACGCGAAGGAGACCGATCTCTCGAAGGATCGATGTTGTGGCCTAGGCATCAAGTACCGACTCAAAAGGTAATTTTATGTCTAATTGCATGAACGGTACAAGGCTCATCAATAGACTATTTATGAGCGTAACAATCCATAACGAGACTCATAAAAGTAGAAAAGGCATGATGTAAAATATAACTAAAATTATTTTCATATGAGTTATATTCTTACTATCGAAGATTCCTTCCATATTTTTTAATTGATTATCATATTTAATTTGATTGTCGAAGCCTGTATCTACGTACTAGACATCATCTATATTTTATTTTGTAAATCTATACTTGTTCCGTTACCATATAAATTTATCGTTGATTAAATTTTAAAGAAACTTGTCTGCTGCAATATAATTTATTTTGTTTTGTTGCAAACAATTTTGAATTTATAATCAAATTTTAGAAGACAAAAAAATATTTATAAAAAAAAACTAATATTATTTCAATATTTTAAATTTTAGCTAAGTTTCTTTATTTATTTCTTTTATTCTAAAGAAATTCTCGATAAAAGAAAACATAAATATTGTTTTAATTTGTTTTAATAATAAAAAAAAATGAATTATTAAATTCGATTAAATTTGGATTTTATTTTTTTAATTATTTTGTCATGGTTTCATTTTTTTTTTCTCCTTTTTTTTCGAGACATAGGTTTGCAAATGTTAAAGTATATTTGAGAATAATTTAAAAAAGTTAAAATTACTTTGCATACTTTTAATTATTTAAATTTAATTTAATAATATTTTATATTTTATAATATAATTTTTATATAATTAAAATTATTTTTGAATGATTAAAGATATATGTGTGAGTAAACATGTTAATCCAGCATTATATCAATAAAATAAAAATTTAAAAATTAAATTAAATTAAACTTTGTAGTTTGGCAGTAACTTCTTAATTCAGCATAATATCAATAAAATTAAAAATTAAATTAAATAAAACTTTGTAGTTTGGCAGTAGCTAACTTTTCTCTTTCTCTGTCTCTCTAAATTCGGTGATATTTTTTTTTGTCGTATTATTGACTTTTATTCGGACATTTTTTTTATTTACTCTTTTTTTTTTTTTTTTTTAATTTTATTTCTGATGATTAGATTTTTAATGCCATCTTATCACGACCAGGATGTTCCATAATCTCCATTATCCAAATAAATATCCAATTAATTTAACCTATAAACTGTATATTTTCAATTATGATTTATTTAGAACTTCATAAGTTGGTTTATTGTCTCACTGGATTTTTTTTTTTCTTTTTTTTTTTAAGCAAAGAAAGACTCTGGAATTAAACAAACCTGCCATATGGTCTACAAATATATATGTGAGAGGTCAACACATCAACATTAAACACGTGCTAGAAGTCGTGAGGAAAGTTTCTAAAATATTACTCTCGGATTCTCGCATCTAGCTAATAAAGTAATAAGTTAGAATCACCATCACGAACTTAGAAATAGTGAACTTAATGTTATAGATAAAAATTGACTAACAAAAAAGACTGTAGGTGAATATAAAGTCGGTCCAGACCTACATTAACCGAAAAAAGTAAGAGACCGACCTACAAGGGACTAACCCAAAAATATGATAACCATTTTTTATTATTTTTTATTATTATTTATATTAACCATTGATTAACTTCTTTAATAATACAATAATAATTCTAAAGTCTATTTAATAAAACAAATATTTTTTTCTCAAATAACGAAATTGAATTACATGCATAAATGTGTCACCAAATTCTTTTATTTAAAAGTCTTGTAAAAGTTACATAAAAATTTTGCTAAAACATGTTATTATATCAATAAACGTCTGGCCAAAATTAGACTTTTGGTATTCTCGAACGAATTCTACGACGAGGCTGAAGTATATGTAAGTGTGATTCATCATCAATATCTTGTTGATCTTGTTGTGTTATGTCACAAAATTTTGATGCAACGTTTGTCTGAACTTCTGATGAGTGCACATGAATCTCATCATCAAGTACATGAAGTTCTTGGTCTACTTTTAGTACTTGAATTTCTTCCAGTCGTTGTCGTGTGCGTCTACAACGAATACATGGACATGATTTGTATGTAAATCATGTCCAAAGTACACGATTTACCTCTTAAATTTTGTACCATGGACACGATTTACACTCTACTCAATCGTGTACATGGTACACGATTTAATTACTCTATTTTTTAAATATTTTTGGAACCTATTTGTGTAATTACTTTTTAAAACTACATTATTTATAATTTAAAAAAAAAAAAAATCCTATTTTAACCTTTAAAATTTCTAAACCTTACCTTTTGTTTAGGCAACCTGCTTATGGTCACTTTTTCTTGTTAACCTAAATATATTCTGAAACCCAATGTTGAAGTGTGACTCCATATACGTGTTCTTATGGATATTGATGGATCAAGATCAGGTAAATAAATATAAGATATTAATTTTAGGCTTCTATTTAATATTTTATTAAAAAAAAATTAAAAAAATTAGGGTTTTGATTTTTTTTTTGTTTATGCAAAGTTAATGAATTTAAACATAATTTTTGGAACTAATATTGGAAATAATGTTGGAATGTCTGGAATATATTAAGTCATTAGAAGGTGTCATATATAAATTTTCTAATGACTTCAGTCGCCCCCTAGTCTGTCATTTGTAATTTTCTCTTCTTCATAATAATATTGTTCTCTCTCTTCTGTCTGTGGACATAGCTAACACAACGTTAATGAACCACGTAAATTTGTGTCAATTTTCTCTTGCATTTTTTGTTCTTTGTTATCCGCGTAACAAATAATAATAATATTGTTAGCGCAAAATTTTAGACTTTCCCTTTTTGCGTGTGTACTCCGCCTATGTCGTCGTCGGAGCGTAGTGAGGTACCTGCACAGAGGAACTAGATAAACTTGCACCGGTGTAGGCCAGGCCCACGAGACTCTGATGCTTAAGTCAAATAGTGTACTGAGCGTAAGTAGGAGTAGTAGAGTGAGAACTCGTTTTAGGCGTCTCTTGTTTGCACATGTAATGAATTGCGTACCACAGACGTACTTGTGAGAGTATGTTTTATAGGTGGGAAATTGTGGACCGATCGGGTCGGCCCGTTCTTTCCGAATCATGAAGATCCGGGATCTTGGTGATGAGGCGTGGACAGTCAATATCAGTTCGTACCTATCCTCATGATGATGAGGACCTTCGATTCCCCAATTTTAGGCGGATCGAGAGGGACTGTTGTACCGTTGTCTTGTTAGGTAAGGCAGGAGTGTCCCATTGATTCACTTGTCACCCCACGTGGGGGTGGTGACAACATGACAACACAACCGATATGGAAATACCATGAGGGTGTCTTATGCGAGGAACTGATAGGTCGACCATCTGCTTTGCGGACGTATGATGACGCCTTCAGGGTCTCGAACTTGTGACGTCGGGCGCCTGTCTCATGTTGAGGTGGCCAGTAACAAATATTAACAATTTCTTTCTTTCTTTTTTTTTTTTTTTTTTTTTTTAGATTCAAAAGTCAAAAACATAAAAATTAAGTCAATTCTTAATGGTTGAAATAAATATATTAATTGGATAGTTGAACAAATGTTGAGAAGATAGAAAAACATATTTTTCTTTCTCTTAAAATAAATAAATAAATAACATGTAATTAAGATAATTCAAGTTGAACGTTCTTTTTAATCAAATAAAATAAATACTTGATTAAACGTAACTTGCTATGACCAAATAGTTATCATCATTTTAAAGTTATTTTTGTCAACGTTGAACAACGGTATCAAGCAAATGGGAGAGATTAGTTCATACGTGGTTGATGCTTAATTAATTTCATATTCATTACTTTTAACTAATTGGATTAGAGTATACTCTAATCCTATTATATAGAGTACTATATCTAAAAAAAAAAAAAAATAATAATAATTGGAGATTTTTTTTTTCTTTTTCTGTTTGGTTGTTAGACATTATAATAAGTTAATTAACGAATTAAAGCCTTAGAATTTGATTGACTTTTCAAATTTTCATTTGAACAGCTAATTTTAAATAGTAGTAATAATAATAATAATAATACCAATTTAGACTAATTATGTTGAAAGTGGAGATGGAGGTCAGCTTAAGAAAGAGCTAGGAATAATATTTAGAAATTTAAAATTGTATTGCGTTCAAATTGTGTAGCTACTTGAGCCTATAATTAATAAATATCTATATAGTTGAGCTAATCACGTTGACATAGATCCATCACAACTCGAAGTAATATTGTTCAAAAGGACAATTTTCAATTGAAGTGTGCTCAACAACGATTCAACCAAATATAAAGGGACAACGACTCAGATATCTTCACAATTATATGATATTGTTCACTTTAGGTATAACCCTCGTGACTTTACTTTAGTTTTACTCAAAATGTCTCATCTAATTGAAAATAGTTGTCATCATTGTTTTTTTTAAGCTCAACCACGGATTTCCTGTGACTAAAGTCATTTTTTGTCGACAAGGCAAGTCGGGGGCATGACTCTTATACCACTTATATGTGGTCGTTGCAAAACTTTAGATCATAACTAAAGATTATTTTTTTTCATGAGATTATAAATAAAAGCAAGGGAGCAGCACACCCAAGATCAAACCCCATTCTCAAATAGACTAACGTGCCTCTCAACCATCAAACTACAAGGCACCATATACTTATATTAAACGAAACTAAACATATATAATCGAAAAAATACTCTCCTATAAATTTAAAATACAAAAGGAAAAAAAATCGAGGAGCACGTGCCTCCCTCTAGCCCCTACGTGAATCTGCCCCTGGGACAACAACTTCATATATCTCCACAATAGTATGATATTATCCACTTTAATTATAACTCTCATAGTTTTGCTTTTGGTTTCACCCAAAATGTCTCCATCATTTTTTTTTTTTAAGTTGAATTAAGTATTCACTGTGACTATACCACTTATAAAGGGACGACAACTTCATATATCTCCACAATGGTATGATATTGTTCACTTCGGACATTAACCCTCACGATCTTACTTTTGGTTTCACTCAAAATGTCTCATCTCATTCGAGATAGATGTCTTCGGTTATATACTCGTGATCCTCTCCTTATAGCAATCATTTCAAGCACACCATATCCTCTTCCAATAAGTTAAATTATCGAACTCGGTACTAACTAATTTATAAATTTGCCACAAATTTTTAATAAATACCATTCCAAATTCACGGTATTGAGTTAAACCTTTTTCATACGAAAGCTTATAATAAATTATAAACTTTAATATCAATACTCTTCTTTAAAAATGTAATTTCAATAAAACAATTGAAAGCTAGTAAAAATAAATTTCTTCCATTTAGATTATTAGATTGGTGGATGGATGGAATGATAATTTAATTTTTTTTTTTAATTTTTTTTTTTTTTTTTTAAGGGGGAGATTCAAACAATTAAAGATTTGGTAACACATCCGATTTCTATTTTTGATTTTTGAAAAACAGGTATATTTGTTAACCAATTCAAATTTTGGTTTTTCAAATTTTGAAAACGTTTTTACATTTCTTAACAAATTTTAAAAACGGAAAAAAAGTTTTCAAAAACAAATTTTTTATTTCAGTTTTTTTTTTAATTGTCAAGCTAGATATAATTTCAAATCAAATATTTATTTATTTATTGAAATTAGAATCAAATGGTCACTAATATCTTTTTTTAAGAAATTATCATTAATATTATTAATATATTCTTAAAAAAAATATTATGTATAAAAATATTATTAATATAATATATCAAACAATTTTTTTTTAATATATTATACTTTAATATTATTGTGATGTTACACCAATGTACCTAACCACTTTACTCAATTAACATGTTTTATTTTTCTGACTTTAGAGATGATAAACGTCAACTAAAGATTGTCTAATATATTAAACTATCGACACAAAAAAAATATATATATTTTAGAGAAAATCATTTTTTTACTCAAAAATTTCAATTTCATCAAATAATTGTACCTTAATTAGATTTTGATAAATCTTGTCATTTTTACATTATAATAAATTAACATTACTCTAGAAAATTTAATTTTTATTTAAAAAAAAAAATACGAAATATCCAAAGTTTCAACTTTTGTTGTTTTGAAAAATTAAAAATAAAAAACAGTTAACAAATATATATGATTTTTATTTTTATTTTTTTTTAAAAAAAAACAAAAACCAGAAAAATTAAAAACAAAAAACTAAATAAGTTATCAAACCGGAAAAATCTTTTAGATTTTTTTTTTTTTTTTTGAAAAGCAAAATTCAATACAAACGCTAAGCAACAACCAAATCACGCAAACAATAGAACTCGATCTCAGGAGGGAGATCCTTCATCCAAATCAAACGTCTACGAAAATTCAAGGTCATCTGCGCTAACTGATGCGCCACCATATTTCCTTCCCTAAAGGTGAGATTGCAACTGTCCCTAAAAGAGTGAGGAAAATCGCGTACTCACATCCACAACTAGCATTCTCACTTCCGTTAAATCCTCACAAGATTCTTCGAACAAACGAAACACTCGAAAAGAGTCTGTTTTTTTAGTTAAACGTTCATTAAGTTGAATTAGGCTCATGTTAGACATTAGAAATAATTAATTAATAATTATATTTAACATGTGTTAAATGAAAAGAAAGCTTATTTTGAAGGGTGGAAGATAAAATAATAATTAGGTGGAAGCTTTTGGTGATATTATAATTAGTATAGAATTTAGATTATAAATTATAATTAGTACTTTTTGGACTTTTGTAGGTGAGGGGCGTGGCACCTGAAGAATTGAACCTGGTCCGTTTTGTCAAAAGTCTCCGGCCGACAACGATGAAAAAATATATTTAACATGTCGTTTCTCTCCATGCTAACAATTTTTTTTTCCCACTTTTTATTTGTTTAAATACTTTTTCCATATTTAATATGAGAAAATAATTACAAATAATTTAAGGAAATTGTAGTAAATGACAATTTAAGACTTATTGTTTGCAAATATAGCATGTTTTTAAAAATTTTGCGGATATAGCAATTTCTATCGCTGATATCTTATGACTGATAGAAGTCTATCGCTGATCACCTCAGTTTTTTATAGATTTTTGTCAGTGATAATAGTCTATCAGAGATAATAGTCTATCACTGATAGAAGTCTATCAGTGATATAATAAAGTCTATCAGTGATAGAAACGGGTTTTTTTTGTCATATTTGCAAAACATTTTAAAGTTTGCTAAATGTGCAATTAGTTTGGGCCTGATTGCTATTTGTGCAACCAGCCCAATAATTTAATTACTCTTTACTGGACAAATATCAATCTTTTAATTAAATTTCAACTTTCTCAAATAATTGAAATAACATAAATGTTATCAATCTTTTAATTAAATTTCAACTTTCTCAAATAATTGAAATAACATAAATGTTGATATGTTATGTATAGTTGTAATTACAATTAATTGATTAAAAATATTATAAAAATAATTGAATGTTTAGAAAATTTTATTAAAAAAAAAGCATTCTTCTATTTTAATAAGATAGGACATCCGGCTCCCCTATTTATTATTATTTTTTTTTAATCAAAATTTTTAAAAATTTATTTAGATTGGGCGTGTAAACAAAGTATATACGTTGAATTATAATATATAAACGAAGTATATATGTTTGATTATAGTATATAAATTATGATAGAAAAGTTGAAATATTTTAAGATATGGAATTGGACGGAAAAAAAAAATATTGACTAAAAAAAAAATGTAAATAAGAAAAGAAAAATTACTATATATTAAATGACAATGAAATATAAAATTTTGCATAATATTTTTGTTGAATTATAGTATATAAACCAATATATATATTGGGCACAAAAAAAAATAATATACACTAAAAACATCAAATATAAAATTTATCATTATATTTCAAAATAAGTAAAGTGAATAAGATAAATATGGAAAAAGTTAATTAAATAAAAAATATATATATTAATGAACCATATAAATAATTTTAAATTTTATTTAATAAAAAAATTATTAAATGATAAAATACACAAATTGTTTTTTTTTTTTTACCAAATTGTTTGAAAATTTCAAAAATTGAAAGACATTTTAAGAATTTATAAAAAGCAAAAGTCAAACCTGACTAAAATTGTAATATTTCAGGTCTAACGACATTTATGAAATATAGGGTTAAAAAATCGTCATTTACCATAATTTCTCATAATTTAATCTTCAAATTTATTTACATTAAAATGTATAAGATAGATTGCACCTCATTTAGTTCATAGTAAATACAAACTACTAATAATTAGGTTAAATTGCAACTGAGAGTTGATAAAATTTAAATTTTGTGTCAAATAGATACATAATTTTTTTTTAAAATGTTTAATAAGTCTTTAAACTTTTAATAATTTTTAACAAATGTTTAAATAATTTTTAATAAATTCTTAAATTTTTTATTTTGTGTGTTTCGAAATTTTTAATTTGTGTCTAATAAGTTATTACCATATTCAACATTTTTTAAAATTCACCAATCTTAGACTCTAAAATTGAAATTTTTAAATGCCCTATTAAACATAAAATTTAACATTTAAAAAATGTCGAATATGTCATAGATTTATTAAATATAAAATTAAAAGTTTAAGAATTTATTAGATATTTTTTTTTATAGTTGATGGATAAGACATAATTATGAAAGTTTAGGAACTAAACTTTCCATATAACCTATAAATTAATATGACATTTTTCCTATTGACTTTTAGCTCTTTTTCTGTGTGCGCGTGTGGGGGGATTTTTCCTCTTTTATATGACTTTTTATTTGCTTTAATTTTTTTTTTTTTTTTTTTTTTTGCTAATTTCTAAATATTATGTCACGTAATTTCTCAAAAAAATAATAATAATATGTCAGTTAAGTTTATTAGTAATCAATTTTAATATTGGTTAGAAATTAAATTGAAAATTATGAAAACATAATGAACTAAATTGAAAATTCTTAAAAAGACTAAATTGATAAAATATTCAACCTCGAAATTATTTTAGTGATTTGCAGAATAAAAATAAACTTAATTGATTTTGATACATCAATACTTTTTATATACCGCTTGTTGCACATACAACAATCAGACTAAAAATAATTGTAAATTTAGCAAAATTTAAAATATTTTGCAAATATGACAAAAAATTCTGATAGATTTCTATGAGGGATAAACTTCTATCACTGATAGACTATTATCACTGACAAAATTCTATAAAAAAAACTACTATCAACAATAGACTTCTATCGGCGATAAACTTCTATCAGTGAAAGAAATTGTCATATCCGCAATGTTTTTTAAAAAGTGCTATTTTTTTTAATTATTTTACTCTAAATTGACATTTGTTACAATTTTTCTTTTATATAATTGTATTAAAATATGACATTATACAACAACTAAATACTATTGACATTATAAAATGATAAATTGTCCAAAAATACTCATAAATTATCAAAAAAAAAAAAAAAAAAAAAAAAAAAGTTTTAAAAATGCTCTCACATTTAACACACAAAACTTTAATGTGTGAAGGGTTAAATTCTAACCTTGTATGACATGGAAAAAATGAAAACGTAGACCGGTTGTTAAAAAATCATGAAAATTCTATTTTATCCACTCAAAAGATAAGAGAATAAAATAAAATTGAGTAAAAATCGGTGGAGAATAAATCATATGTCTATGTCTTCATGATTTTTTAATAATTCAGATGTTCACATTTTTCATTTTTTTCATGTCACACGAGTATATGTTAGAATTTAACTGTTCACATAAGAAGTTTGTGTGTTGTTAAATGCTAATGTTTGATAACATTTTTTAAATGATTTCATAGTTTAAGAGTAGTTTAAAAAAAAAATCATAATTAAAAGGAGTATTGTTTAAACTTTCAAAAAATCAAAAGTATTCTTAAAACAAAATTCGTATTTCATAGTTTAAATTTATAAACCAAGGTTTTATGGAACTACATAAATGTAGAGATATGTATATTTATTTGATGACAATTATAGCCTTAGGTCAAAATTGTTCTCAATGAAAACAAAAAATCGATTCAAAATATGTTTCTATGTCATTGAGTAATTAAAATGATACAAATCTTTGATAAAAGGAATGAACTCCTAATTTTTAACACAATTAATTTTTTTTAAGAGTATTTTAGTTAATGCGAGAATTGAACTCGTGAACTCTACACAACTTTATGCCGCTTACCTTTAATAAAAAATCAAATTAATATATATATATATATATATAAAATATATTAAAAACAAAAAAAAATAGTGAGATTAAATATTTTTAAATTTAAAAAATAAACTTAATAACATAATAGTTATCAAACCAACTCTCAAATTTAACTAATAAATATTCTTTGTTTCAAAAATAAAAATAAAAAACTAATAAATATTCTCATCCCGTTTAAAACAAGATGTCTATATTTTTTAAAAGAAAAATAAAAAACAAGATGTCTATCAACAAATAGAAAAATCATCATATCTACTTAAGTAATTATTTGTGCTTTATAGATTGTAAATAAAATATTGTTTTTTTAAGACAATAAAATATTAATGTTTTGGTCCATCTTTTTTAGATTCTTCGAATTGATTATATATTTTGTTTTTGTTCAATGTATAATCTAAATTTGTTTTATTTATTTTTAAAAAAATCTCAATTAATTTTGTCACGTTTGTTTTATGGACAGAAATTATTTGATTTTATTTGCTTTCGGTTGCTTTTCTTACAGCTCTGTCGGCTAATTAATTTTTAATAAACATAATTAAAGTGTCATTAGCATGGGATTCGCCTGCACTATTTCCACGTGTCCCTGATTTGTGCAATAATCCCCTCCTAATAATTTGAAACTTTTAAACATTGGTGACAGACAAGTAATTTTAGCAAACAAAATATTGTTTTTCACCATCATAATTTTAGAAAATTAACTCAACATCTCATTTCTTTTTAAAATATCATCATTTCAATAGCCCATTCTAAATATTATTTACTTTTATATGTCATCACTCAATTTATTATATCACAAAAATATTTAGTTAATAGATATGTCACATCATATCAAATTATACACTATTTTATATGCCGTGTCATGAATCAGTTAATTTGAACTTAATTTATTTGATTAAGACATGTTATCAACCAAAAAAATAGAGGGCGTTTGAATCATCCGTTCACACGTTGTACTAAAAATGTGTCATAAATCGTGTCAAGTTCTTTTGTTCCTATAAACTACTGACACTGCTAACAATGTCGTTCATGAGTTAAACATAGATGCAATTCAAATAATACATTATGTGAAGACTTTCTTCTTAGAAAGCAATTTAGTTTGTTTTCTTTATGGCCTTGTGTTGTACTCGGAGAACGTACATGTAAGTTCAAGAAATGTTTTTTTTTTTAATTCAATAACATGTGAAGCGAGAGATTCGAACATCAGACTTGTTGATTGAAAGTATATGTCGTCAGACTATGTTTCAAGTTGACATTCAAAAAAAATGTAATTTGATTGGACGAATAAATTAATTATATGGATGAGTAAATTTTTTTTTTTTTTTTTGAACCATATGGATGAGTAAATTTAAACTAATAAAAGACAAATATTTAGGATTAAAGGATTGATTTAAAAAAAAAAAAAAAAAAAAAAAAAAAAAAAAAAACTAGAAAAATGGTAACATATGTCAATTTAGAGTAAAATAATTAAAAATATAGTATTTTAAAAACAAAATTGCGAATATGGCAATTTCTATCACTGATAGTATGATCTATCGCTGATAGACTCAGTTTTTTATATAATTTTGTCAGTGATAGTAGTCTATCAGTGATACTCATATATCAACGATAGAGTCTATCGATGATAGCCACTGATTTTTTGTCATATTTATAAAATATTTTAAATTTTTATAAATTTATAATTATTTTGGATCTGTTTGTGCAATCCGCCATTAAAACTATTAAATAAGTGCTTTATTGGATATAAAATGATTTGTAGGACCAAATCAAGTAAAATGAGGAGGAATGTGCAGATGTTGATTCGCACGTGCGGGGGCAGAATAATTAAATGGAGGAACTTGGTCGGCGGTGTGTCAATCTCACACTCGTGCAAGAGTCGTAATTTTAATAATAATAATAATAATAATAAAAGGAAAAAAAATCATAATATTAAGAGCACACACGTCACGGGCATTATGGAGTTCCTCACCAATCCTCCATCAAATTAATTAATTTAATAAATAACCACAATTCACAAGTTCAAATCATGTGCCAAAAAGCCAACATGTGCATTAAAATTAAAATTAAAAAAAGAAAAAAGAAAAAAAATCAACATATGCATTAATGATTAGACTCAACAAGTTTTACAAGTTGGATCCCTCTTAAATTACAAATTTACAAGTTCGAGCCCTCCTAAATTACAAATTTGTCATTGATCGAATTCTAATAGTCATACTCGTTTAATAGTTTCCACTGTTTCGTCGGCTTGTGCAGAGGCCCGTGCGATTTTTGAAGGCCTTCGACTTGCCATCGAATGAGACATTTAAGCTTTTTGTTCATTCTGATTTTGTGGTTAACGTTACGTTAACATGCTAAACGAGGTTGATGCAATGCTAGTTAGAAGAAACTCATACCTACATTTCAGATATTTTACCTTTGAAAGATATTTTTCAACGTATCTTGTTTTCTTATATTTCTATGGCTAAAAAAAAAAATTGACAGCATGCGGGTAGGGAAATCAAGCCTTCGACCTATTGGCCGTACATTATGTCAGTTGAACTATGCTTATATTAACATAACTATTTTGAAAAAAAAAAATAGTATCAATAAAATTGTTGTTCTGAAAAAAATTAAAACGGGTCTGAAATCAATCTCATATATACCATTTTTTTAGATAGGTTAAATTATAAATTTAGTCTCTCAACTTTTTAGATTTGTGTTTATTTAGTCTCTAAACTTTAAAACGTGTCTAATAGATTATTCAACTTTAAAAAAAATATCTAATAAGTCTTTAAACTTTTAATTCTGTGTCCAACAGATTCTTTAATTTTTAATTTGGTGCCTAATAGGTCATTGAGCTATTTGACATTTTAAAAAAATTCAAAAATTTACCGTACGAACTGAAAGTTTAGAATTATATCACACTGTAAATTTCAATATTGAATATAATAGATCAGTTATTTAAAATCTATATATGTCAAGAGACTATTAGATAAAAATTAAAATTTTAGAAATTTATTAGATATTTTTTAAATTATGAAACTCTATTAGATACAAAATTGAAAATTGAAAATTTAGAGATATAATAGAAATTTTTTTAAAGTTCACAAATATTTTTAATACAAACTTAAAAGTTGATTGAGTGATTAAGCTTATAATCTAAGCTATAAGACATTAATTATTAAAAATGGGAAAATAATCTATTGACAAATGACCTTTTGTTATTGCCAACAAGAGCATAGCTCAACGGCATTATGTATCGCCTAGTGACCATGAGGTCCTAGGTTCAATTCCCCACCCCAACATGTTGTCAAAAAAAAAAAGACCTTTTGTTATTATTATAAAACAGAACAAATAGATAAAGGGTGAGAAAAAAAGGAGGGGACAATGTGGATTGTGGCCTAATAATCATTTTAGAACCAAAGTTTTATGTATACTCAGGCCCCTTTGATAACGTTCCTGTTTCTTATTCTCTGTTTTCCATTTTTCGTTCTCTGTTTCTTGTTCCCTGTTTTTTTAGAACCATAAACAAAAACATGTTTGATAACTACTCTTGTTTCTTGTTTCTTGAAAAAAGAGAAACAGAAACACAAACTTGTTTGATAACGTTTCTTGTTTCTTGTTTCTTGAAAAAAATAAAATAGAAACATCGTCATGTTTGATAATTAATTTTTTGTTAATTGTTTCTTTTTTCTCTTTATGTTTTTTTTTTTTTATTTTTTATAGTTTAAATAAAATTTAGTATACATAATATAAAAAAGATATAACATGCATTAATAAAAAATAAAAAAAACTAACCAAAGTTTACATAATCGAATAATCGAATACAGATAAGTCTCGATGCAAAATTAAAAACAACCATAAAATTGTATTTATACTTCAAATGTTATCCAAATTTGATTTCATTTGGTATATGTTTTTGTGTGTTGACAGGGTAAGGAGACGTTTATTTAAGAATAGGGAAGCGAGTCTCCAACACGCCAAAACAACGTTCAATAACATTTCGCAGTGAAAAAATGACGATAGTTAAACACTTTTCCCTACCTCGAGGATGATGCCTTCCTTGATCTAAAATCTCGAAGTCGTTGTCATTCGTCATTGTTTGTTATGGGTCGTGTTTTAAATTTCCGTTCACGTGTAGACATTTCTACGTGTCAATGAGCTCAATATTGACATTTCAATTATATTATAGATAAATTTATGTTATATAACTAAAATATCACTATTTGTGAACCTAATATTTAATAGTGAGAAATTTAAGCTAATTTAAAAATATTGAAATGCTAATTTGCAAAGTTTAAAGTGTCGTCGTCGATGAAAATATAAAAATATCGATGTCAATAGATACTTATTAAAAAAAAAATAATGTATTTAAATAAAATAAATAAAAGATATTACAAATTTAATAAATAAATATAATAAATATTTGAATGTATTTAAATAAAATAAAACATTTATTACTGATATTAGTAATTAGTAATGTATCCTAAAAAAACAATAGTAAAATTCAAAATTAAAATAATATATATATAAAAAAAACTGCATAATTAAGAAAAAAAAAAAAGAAGGTTAAATTAGGTTTTGAAGTCAAGATCTCATAGGTGAAGAGCCTATTTGGGTGCTTCTCTTGCCAATGAACCAACACTAATTTACCATTATTTTGGAAACAAATTAATATAAAGAGAAACGGAACTGGGAGAAACACCTTTTTAAAGTTTCTCAAATTTTGCCTATTTTTTATAAACGTTTCTCAAAATTTAAAAACATAAATAGTTATCAAACAAGTTCGTTTCTTAAAAAATGAGAAACGGGAACAAGAAACAGAAAACGGGAACGTTATCAAACAAACCCTAAATCACTCATTAAAATATAAAGTTATCAAAAGTAAATAAATCAATTAGGACTTTTTACAAAAGTAAATAAATCAATTAGGACTTTTTACATGACCCATCATTTGTAAATATAAGAAAATTAAGTGTATATAGTTATTAAATCTTTAACTATATATTTTTTCCATTAACAAATTTTAAGTGAATGGTCATTTTTTAAATATTAATAAAAATAACAGGATACTGATAATTTTTTAAAACGTGTTTAAGGATAAAATTAAAAAAAGAATTATAATTCACAATTACATTATAATTAAAATAGCTAATTTAATTTGTTGTATGTAATTCTTCAATGGATGCATTGATTAGTAGGTCCTTCTTAGCATTAAAAAATTAATTAATTACTTAAATTAGTGTGCCCTAGACCAGAAAAAAAAAAAATTATGCCCAATTAACATAAAAGTTATATATGGTTGAAAATCCATTAAAGGTTGATTATGATAGGTTATACTTTTTCCTTTTTTTTTTTCTTTTTTTTGGTGAATATTTTGGATTTTAGTTCAACTATTTTTGGCATGGTTTGGTCAATTACAAGGGATTTGGTTTTATTTGCAAATTGCATGTAATTAATATTCTAATGGAGAATATTAAAAGCTCATGCATGAATCTAAATTTCAAAATTCCATTTTTCTCATTCACATTCAAATATCAACTTGGCAGTATTATGGTAATTATAATTTTATTTCCTCTCCCCTAAATATCTATTTTTGTCCAACCGAACATAGTTTAATTGATATAAGGTTGTGTCCGTCACTTTAAGTTCAATCCTCACATTAATTAAAATACCGTTGTAAAATAATAATAAAAAAAATATAGCACTTTTATAAAAAAAAAAAATTGTAGATATAACAATTTTTATCACTAATAGTATGGTTTATCGCTGATAGTAGTCTTTTTTTATAAAATTTTGTCAGTGATAATAGTCTATCAGTATAGTCATAAAGTCTATCAGTAATAGTCATAAACTCTAGGAGAATTTCTAGTATATCCGTGGTATGGAGTTTCTCCAATTTAAACTTAGCCAAATTTTAGTTGGGACCCACCACCATTTTAAATACATTATTTTTTCCTTCTAAAAAATAACAAATACATTATTGATTCAAATTTTCTCTCCTCAATTTTTTTTTATTATTATTATTCTTTATTATTCTTTATTATTCTTTTCATTCTCAATTTTTCCTTCATTTTTTAATATTTTCTCTCTAACTTCTTTCACTAATATTTTAAAATATATTCAAAACTTTCTTTTTCTTCATCTACACTATTAAGCTAATTTTCAGGTTCATTTGGGAATGTTTTTTTTTTTTTTATAATTTACATCCATTTATTTCATTATCTTTTTTCTTTGTTTTTTTCTTCTTTCTAATATATATATATTTTTTTCATTTTGTTTTAAATGTAGAAAATATTTGGATTACATTCATCCCTACCGGAGCAAATATTTAAGTATGTTGCGTTTTAGTTTTTGTTGTTGTTTAGGGTTTAGGGTTTAGGGTTTAGGGTGAAGATGAAGAAAAAAGAAATTTTGAATATATTTTAAAATATTAATTAAAGAAGTTAAAGATAAAATATTAAAAAGGAAGACAAAAAATTGAGAATGTAAAGAGTAAAAAAAATAAAAAAATAAATAAAAATAATTGAGGAGAAAGAATTTTAATAAATAATGTATTAGTTATTTTTTTAGAAGGAGAAAATAATGTATTTAAAATGGTGGTCCCAGCTAAACAATCGACTACCTCTGCCAACAAGAGCATAGCTTAACGGCATGATGTAGCCTAGTGACCACGAGGTCCTAGGTTCAATCCCCCACCCCACATGTTGTCAAAAAAAAAAATTTAACTACCTCTCACCCGGTGGCAGTGGTATTAATTTTTTTGTCATATTTGATATCGACATCCATAAATATTCCTATAAATATATTTTTTTAAAAAAACATATTTAAATTAATAATTGAGTTGTTTTTACTTTCAAATTAAGTTATAGATCTTATTAGTATGTAGATTCATATTAAAAAAAAAAATTGTAAAGTGGGTATTTATAAAAGATATCAAAAATATTCGTGAACTCTTATTATTTGTATCGAACCTTTCGATTTACGGATATATCGACGGATATTTTTATCATTTTGAGGGAAATATTATATACTTTTAACCTTTGAAACCAAGAATATGTATACTCTATGACTATTTTGATATATATGCCTTATGTCTATGGTGAATCTCACATTATATTTTCCATTTTAAGGGTGTTTGACAAAATTGTGTCCTATTTAAAATTTCAAACATCTTTTATTGATTCTCCCTCTGAATTCTTGATATTTTTTTTTTTTTTTTTTTTATATAAAAGAAAAAAAGTGACATGTTTAAAGAATTCTAAATGATTGGTTGAATGTATGATTACAAAAAATGAAAAATTTGAATAATATGTGTCCACCATTGTGATCAAAGAAGAATATTATGAAGCTTTGACTGACAAGTAATTGATAGAGAAAGAAATTCCAAGCTCAAAGTTTAAAAAAGCTTATTCTTCTTATTCTTTTCATATATAATAATATATTTATATTAATTTAGTCTCTCTTATTATTATTTTTTTATTTTTTATTTTTTCTTTCCACAGTTTTGTAATTAGAATGATTTGAATTTTGGGAAAATTGTATCGACCACCTCTTATTTTCGCTTGTTTGTCAGACTAATCGAATTTGAAAAACAAGTTAAATTGACTTTTTACTGGTATTATCGTTTTTTTTAATCTTATTTTCTAGCTCACTCGCTTTTCCTCTCTCTCCTCTTAACGTTTTTTCTTCTTCCTATTCATCCATTGTCGGCGATTCTCTCATAATGATTCTCATCCACAATAACTCTTTCGTGATGTTTCGAGAACCAGGAATTTTACAAATTTAAAACATTTTCGATCTGAAAAATCTAAAAAAAAAAAAAATTCAGATCTTGAAATTTTCAGATTTGAGACCAGCCCACAGCGCCCAACTAGAGCTAGAACGAGAAAATAATATTAAAAAAAAAAACGATGTCAGCAGAAAGACAATTTGATTTTTTTTTTTAAAATTTGAGTTAGTTTGATAAATGGACCAAAATAGAGGTCGTACATTTTTCCATGGTAAATTGTAACCGATGTCAATTTAGAATAAAATAATTAAAAATATAGCATTTTTTTTAAAAAATTGCGGATATAACAATTTCTATTATTGATAGACTCAAATTTTTATAGAATTTTGTCTGTGATAGTAGTCTATTAGGTGATAGTCATGTATCAACGATAGAGTTTATCAGTGATAGCCACTGAATTTTTTATCATATTTGCAAAATATTTTAAACTTTGCTAAATATATAATTATTTTGGACTTGATTACTATTTGTGGGACGAACGTTTTTTCCGTTGAATTTATCCCTATCTGTGTGCTTTTAGGAAAAAAAAAAAAGAAATAAAGAGTTCTAGAAAGAGAATGTTTTAATTTTAAGATGTGAGAAAAGAATATCTTCAAACTTTTACACACAACCAAAATTAATTGACCAAATTATTGATATGGGGATATGGGTTTGGCAAGTTGTCAATTATTATTTATTTATTATTATTATTATTATTATTTTTAATTTTGTTTGGAGGTTCAGATCATCTGGGCTTTTCTCCTCCACCAACCAAACAAACAAACAACTAGCTAGGGTTTCACAGTAAAGTCCACTGTTTTTTTTTTTTTTTTTTTTTTTTTTTAAGTAATTTAAAATCTTATTTCTTTGCCTTTGACTCTTAAATTGAAACTATTATTTTAACAGTTGATCATCCCATGCTGCTTTGCTTTGACTTTGACTGTTTTTTCATCCTTTTTTCTTTCTTCAAACTTTGATGCAATTTGAATTATGTGGATTGGTAGATTTTTCTTTTTTAGGGTTGTATTCATTACCATTAATTTTTAAATTTTTAATTTCATCAATTACCTTAAATCCCTAAAATTTAATAAGTATGACAAATCAACTCCCTAAATTTTTAATTTAATCGTATTCCAATGACCTCCTAAAAGTTCAATTTGAGTAATATAAGAGAAGTGCAAATTTGTCATATGTAAAAAATAAATCAAAATCACCATTATTCTTCCTCTCGTATTCTCCCTTCCTCCAGCTAACCTTGCCGCTGACACCGCCCACCTCTCCCTATTCGGCTGCTGCGACTCGAATCGCCAAACCATGCAAAAAATAATTAAACTTCAAGGGGTTAATTGCAACACTTATCAAACTTTTAGGGGTGTGATTGATCAAAATGAAAGTTCAAGAGATTAATTATAACAAACTCCATAGTTGAGAGAATGGTTTGTGCAATTCATCCATATTTTTAATATTTATTTCTTTCTAATTTCTTTAGTATGCTTTCACATTTTTTAACACGTTTAAACTCATCAAAAAGATTCATAAACAAAAATAAAATTAAAAAAAATATATTTTTTAGTTTTCAAAATAGAGGTTAGATTTTGAAACCGTTTTGAAAATTAAACAACAAAACAAAAAATACGTGGATTGAAGTAATATTTATAAACTTAATATTAAAAGTTAGAAAGTTAGAAATAAAATAATTATTAGGACTTTAATATTTATATTTTTAAAAAGTAAAGTTATATTACCAACGTTAAAAAGTTTTCATATAAAAATACATCTATACTATATATGTGTGAGTTTGTTATAACTTATAACCAAATTATAAAGTGTTTGCTTCATTTGATGCACAGATTATTGTCCATCATATTTTTTAATGATTTTTTTTTTTTTTTTTTTAATGTCCAGTAAGTTTGACTAGCCACTTGTTAAACTGGTACTTCTAATCCAATGAAAAATCAACAAAATAAAGGAATTCAACTGAAAGAAAAAAGATAAATAAAAGATAACCCAATTTTCATTAATTTGACCAAGAAAAAAAGAAGCTTGTTTAGTTTTGATAAGACCAAAAAAAATAATAATAATAATAATAATAAATAAATAAATAAAAATTATCTAGTTTACTTGGGGCTTGACTTCATTCATCCAATATTGACTATTTGACTTTGTAATCTAACTAGTATTCTATTTACTGGTGAAAAATAAAATAAAATAAAATTAAGTTTACATTAAAGTTTTCTTATTTTGTGTTTGTGTGCGGAGAACCTTAACTTAAAAAAGTCTCTTATAATTTTTAATTTAAAAAAAAAATTAAAGTGCGTGTGATATCATATTGGAGTTTTATCTAAAAACAAGTTGACATAACTCATGTATTTTATATTGTGAGTGGTGTCTCTTTATCCTTTAAATGTGAGATCTTCAACGCGTCTAATATGTTTTAAACTTTCAATTTTTCATCCAATAATAGATTCTTGAATTTTTCATCCAATAATAGATTCTTGAATTTTTAATATTGTGTCTAAACTTAAAGATCATTGATCGATTTGACATTTTTTTTAATTCACGAACTTACTATACACATAATTAAAAATTTAAAGTCTTATTAGATATAAATTTCATATTTTATATTTAATAGATTGATTAATATTTTAAAAAATAAATGAATATGTTAGGAATTTATTAAACACAAAATTAAAACATATGTTGACATTTTAAAAGTTTACGAAGCTATCCTAAGTAAAATTTGAAAGTTTAAAAATCGATTAAACTTTTTTAGAAACCTTTTGGAGACAAACTTAAAAGATAGCTTATAATTTTACTTTAAAAAAACACACCAAAGCACACTAATAAACTAAATATTGTCATCTAAATAGTTTAATATCATTTTTATGGTCGCAATTTAAACACATTAACATATTATCTCCAATAACTTTGTAAATTATTACGAAAAGAAAAAGAAAAACAGAAAAAATGTGTAACAGTAGAATAAATATATTAGTACCCATATTTTAATATCAAAAGCTGGAATAGCTCAGTTGGTTAGAGCGTGTGGCTGTTAACCACAAGGTCGGAGGTTCGACCCCTCCTTCTAGCGTTTATTTTTCCAATTTTCTTCTCATTTTCTTCAAACATATTGTACCACTCTTCTTATTTTTTGTATAAACACTCCCCCTTTTTTTTTCTTCTAATTTCTTTGTTGCATTAAAATCTTTCTCCTGAGAAATTATTTGAGAAGGCTGCCACAATGTAGCTTATAGTTTTGTACGGTTGGATGAGAGAGAGAGAAATCTACATATGATGATTTTAGAGAGACAACCACATTGTGGTGACCTCATTCAATAATTTGTCATATCTTGAAGAAGTGATTTTATTCAACACAAAAACTATCTAAAATTTGTCATATCTTGAAGAAGTGATTTTATTCAACACAAAAACTATCTAAAGGAAAATATAGAACATGATTGTTGTTTCTTTCTCCATTTTCCTCTTGATTAGTTCTTAAGAGGATGCACGTTTTGCAGGTTTTGAGCTACGTTGAGCGGTAGGTGGTAGTTTCTCCGACGGACCACGTGGCAGCGGTTTTCTGGTCTCCCTTTCGATCCGACGTTTGAGCTCCCTGAGTATTCGAACTTGACTCAGCTTCTCAGGAGACAACATTTCCCAGTAAATGCCTGCCATTCAAAACATTTTGGATTGTATATGAGACTCCCTTATTGATATTACAAACTTGTTCATAGACTCAAGCAAATTGAAATGTGCTGCACTAATCTTTGGAGATGTGCACTGAAAAGAAAAGGCATCTTTACTTGGATAAATTTTCCTTTACATTCTACAAATATTGAATGTAGATGTGCAGGCATCTGAAGGATCAAACTTGATTTTCTAGAGGGGAATTTGGCATTGAAAAGCAAAGCTGCTAACCTTGGGGTTTAGGGATTTTTGTATTGGTAAAAATGACCTGCGTCGGAGTGCATACGATGTCTACTGGCACATCGTGGACTAATAGCTTCTCGACTGGAATATCATCCACCAATTGACAATCGTGCACTGCAAGAGAATTGGAAGACCATATTAGGACAGGATGGTCAATGAAAATGTACAGCCAAAAGCACAAATAAAATATGAACTTTAATATCAAAAGCCTTTCCAGAGGACTATGTCTCTCCCAAATTCTCACACTGACACTACCCAAAATCATCCCCTAAGGTAAGGTCACCACTAACTCTCCCTTCTAAGTTACCTCTAACTAATTACTACAATGCCCTTACTAATCTCGTACTAATATATTCCCAATATATTCCTTACTAGTACTCTCACAAAATTAACTAAATTGCACGATCTAAGTTGATAGTAAAGAGTATTTAGATATTAAGCACTGAAATTTATCTCCACCTGTTAACTTATGTAACCCAGCATTTTGTTACTGAAAATAATGAAAATAAAGAGAAGCTAGAAAATAAGATAGAAGCAAAGTAGTCTACACAACCAGAAGTAACAATTGGAGTCGAGTCATCAATGGCTCCCATGTACCGCAGCATTCCATATTCGAGTTCCGCAAATCCCTGTAAAGAAACATAGATAGAATCAAGCATGCTCTTTCACTCGCATGAGATTACAAAACTTAAACAATACATTCCAGTTTCAAAGTGGCAAAGAAGGCAAGAATAGAACTACAGATGTAAGTTATGTGCAAACATTTCTCTTTTATCCTTCGTGTAATTGGTTGACTAATGGATAATAAGAGAAGATATGAGCAAACAGTTTTATTTTAGCCGAATGCATGACCGACGACCGACGACCGACGATTATAAAATCTTCCGAGCAAATTGTTAGGATCTCAATAACAAGAAACACAAAGATAGAACTATATCGATAGCCTTTCGAGAGGGCTATCTCTCTCCTAAAGTCCCACACTGAACAATTATGCCCTTACTAATACCCTACTAATCTTCCCCATATACCCTATTAGTACTCCCACATTACCAGCAATGTTCGAAGTAAAAGATAAAGCCAGCATTGACATTCTTACGTCTTACCTCTCCCTTGCCAAGTCGAGCACCTGTTCTGGGGTCGACAGCAACAGAACCAATGACAATCAGATCAACTTTAATCTTTTCATCCAGTCCAATTGGCTTTCCGTACTTCGCTACCCCAACAGAAGTACAGGCCTCGTTGATGGTAGCAGAAGTCAACATGCCAGATTCAACTATGGAGAAAAACCCTGTTCTCAACCGGGGCTGAGGTGTTAATAGTTTTTTGCCACCTGATGATAAACAAGATACTATTTATTTTGTGATTTAACATGAAGAAAGTTGTTGTGTTGCGCGTATCCCGAATCAAAGATGATACATACAACACTCGTTAAGTAATTAAATGAATGAAGTTCATGATTCAGTCAAAGCCTACAATGAATTGATTAAACTACCTGGCGATAATAAGTAAATCTAACAACATTGTTGACAAAGCCAATTATCAAGTTTACTATTGAAAATTCATAATTTCACTTTCAATAGATCTTTCTTAGTTTTGTCAATAAAGTAAAACCGGCGCTTTAGTTTGTGAAAGAATACCTCTTACTCGTGATATATATTGCAATGTAAGAACGATTACAATATCAAAAGAACATAAGAAACACCCAGCGATTTCGAGTGTGCTGGTGACCTCTCCTAGCCCTAGAACTACTGTTCTATTAACATTCAAAAGCTTCCCGACAACAGCCAAAAAAAAAGAAAGCTTAAATACTAAGGTACTCAAAAGCAACCCTAACGACCGTACACAAAAGGTCCCACAAAAACACCCCCACAAACCAAACGGCTATATAATATGATATGTTCCTTTCCTTTTCTACCCTTCCTTGCATAAGTAATTACCACTGGGGCCTAACAGTTTGATAACCATTTGGTTTTTGGTTTTTAAAAATGAAGCTTCTAAACACTACTTCAAATTTCCACCAATGAGTTTCTTTGAACTGTTATCTAGTTTTGACAAATGTTTTCAAAATTCAAGCCAACCAAATTTCCACCAATGAGTTTCTTTGAACTGTTATCTAGTTTTGACAAATGTTTTCAAAATTCAAGCCAAGTTTTGAAACAAGCTTAATTTTCAAAAATCAAATGGTTATCAAATGGGACTTTAGGAACTACCAATAGTGTTCGAGATGACGTCAAAATCACCAATCTAACATATGTAAATTTTACTATTTACATGTAGTGAGAGTTCTAATATATTAACAACTTGAAACATAGTCTCTTGACGATATAGTATATGACAGAACTCACAAGATGGTGGATAATCTAAACATAAACAAACAAGAACATCAACAAAGAGAAGTCAAAAAATAGAAAGTATATATATATATATATATATCTGTTGAAAAACAAATATAAACGCCATGAAACTGACCCATAAGTGTAAGAAGCCTAACGCCCTTCTGAGGGGAATCCGGATTAACCTTCACGCACTGTGAATCCCTAAATACTTCCAAATCGCACAACTAATAGAACTCAATTTCATCAGGTATATTAGGAAAGAATCAAAATTCCCAATACTGAAAAGACCGATTCAAACATTTTCTTTCCAACAAAACAACTCAGGAATTGAAGTGCTCACTCTATTGGCAGCTTCCATGGCGCCGACGAAATTAGGGATTCGATGATGAACGGGACGGGGATTTGCCGCAATGTTCTTCGATTCCATCAAATCCCAAATTCGTTTTCGAATCACCCATTTCCAAGCTTTAGGGTTGTCGTCTGAAGCGGCTTCCGTGTCTCTGATTGAAGCTTCGGCCATGGATTTTTGAGCTTGGGCGTCGAGGAGAGACCTCTCGGCTTCAAAAGCAGCTTCGTCGAAAGCTATGTCGCGTTGGGGATTGCTGCTGCCATTTCTACTGCTTTCCAGCTTGAAGTTGAAGTTGAAGTGCGTTTGGAAGTGAAGATTTCTTCCGATGGAAGGAGATTTTCGAACTGCATTGAGAAATTTGGATTTGATTGAGAGTAGTGGGTGGGATAATTGCAGGAGACTGGAATCCATCAACGAGAATTTCAGTCGGGGCTAACTGATAACTGTTTTTGTGGATGCTTCGGCGCGGAGGACGATGAGATAATATCATAATACATCTATATGGTATAATAATCAAGTTCTTTTAAAATTTTAAACCATGGACTAAAATTTTATAGTCCAAACTTTCTAAATTTCTAATGCTAAATTGAATATAACTAAATCGATATGAACTCAACTCAACAACATAATTATTAATGTTTTTTTTCTTTTTTTTTTTCTTTTGGCATAATTCGACGATAATATGAAGTGTGGAGATTTAAAAATCTGACATAAAAATAAGGACAATCATTTTTTTCCATCCTTATTCACGGTTAATTTGTCTGAATTTTTTTATTTTCATTCTCTCTTCCATTTCCCGCCCGTAGGGGGGGTCCCACGGACCCCGCAAAAAAAAAATAGACATCCCTATCTAAAAAAAATAGTAATAAAATTTCAATGTGTTGCAGTGACATTTACATCAACCCAACATCTCTTAATGTCAAACCGAACATAGTTCAATTGACATAAAGTTGTGTCTTTGACTAAAAAGTCATGGGGTTAATGGAAAAAAAATAGTATTAGAAGAAAATAAGAAAAAACTACCATGAAACATAAATTTATTTTGAATGTATATATATATATATTAGTTTTTTAAATTGTCTCACAAGTTAAAAAAAAAAAGTATTTTTTGAAAAAGTAGAAATAATAACAAAATTACACATATACATTTTTTAAAATGAAAAACAAAAAAAATATAAAAACAAAGTCTCTATTTCAAACCATTTTTAAAAACATGCTTCTATCAGTCATAAAATTGTCCTTATTTTTTTGTTTGCAAATAAAAGCAAAGTCACGGTTAATTTGTCTGAAGTGTGGAGACTTCTATCAGATATCAACGATAGAAATTGCTATATCCGCAAAAAATTTAAAAACATACTATATTTACAAACAATAAATCTTAAATTGTCATTTACTACCATTTCTCTCTATATATATATATATATTATTTTCTACTATAATATTTTACTAAATACGATATTTTCATTCTCTCTATGATACACTAAATATTTTACTATATATATATATATATATTATTTTTTAGTGGAGATTTGTAATAATGTATAGCAAAAATATTTAGTATAATTGCAAGGTTAACAATGCTGTGCAAATATAGTAAAATATTTGAAATAAGATTTTTGTTCTTCTATTATTTTGAATTTACCCCTCTTTATTTATAGTTTTGCGAATGACATGCCTAATTTATTTACTATTAAAGTGCATGTTAGATGAATAATGATTTACTATTGTTATACTAGATTTACTACTAACATGCATGTAAAATATGAATGTTACTATGCCTATGTTAATATACTACTTGAAATGCGTGTTAAATGAATCTTGATACATGAACGATATATCTGACTCACTACTAAAATGCATGTAAAATGAAATTTGATACACCAATGATTTATCTAGTTTAACTGTTAAAGTGCATGTGTAAGCGAACTATGATACACTAATAGTATATAGCGTTCAATATACTACTTGAAATGCGTGTTAAATGAATCTTGGTACATAAACAATATATTTGACTCACTACTAAGATGCATGTCAAATGAAACTTGATACACTAATAATATACTTGATTTACTAAAATAAAATGAATGTGTAAACCAACGTTGATACACCTAATTTTACTACTAAAATGCATGCCACATCAATGCCGATACACCAATGTTGTATTTGAAATTCATGTTAAATGAATGATGCTGTACGATCAATGTACTTGTTTTACTAATAAAATGTATGTTAAACGAATTTTGATACACCAATAATACACCCGATTCAATGTTATACTATTAATATATTTGAAATGCACATTTCACAATCCATAACGTATTAATATTTTCATCTATCCGACACTTTTTCGAACCTCTGATATTTTCATTGATACACATTTTTTTTTAACAACATGAGGGAAGGAGGTTCGAACGTGATCGTGATATTTTCGTCGATACACATTTTGTTTTAACAACATGTGGGAAGAGGTTCGGACCTGAAACGGGTTGCTCATAGTTTATATATTTTGCGGATATTGAGTTTTGTTCATGCACATAAATCCTTATATATATATTAGGTTAATAAACAAAAGTTAAAAGATATAAGAACCTGAAATTAGTACTACGCGCGTCAACTTCTAGTCCAGCGGCAAAGAATTTTCCCGCCTCCGCCATAGCTTAGCTTGGATTGAAGGAAGCAGAGCAATGTTGAAGGCGAAGAGTCTAAGGAAGGCGGTTGTGCCGTCCACTCTCATCGGCAATCCTTCTCCCGGAAATCTCCAGCCAACTCGTCTCGCCCTCCATGTACGTATCTCCTCCTCTTTACAAGCTATTCATCAACCCTAACCTCTGTATTCCGTCTCTTTCAATGTATCTCAACCTTCCGTCCTTTTCTTTCTTCTCTCTAGGTTACTCCGGACGATTCTTCGTGCTGGGTCTTCATCGCTTCCGGTTCCCGCGTTTTTAAACTCCAGGTATGCTGCTGTCTGCTGACCTGCTTTTTCAGCGTTGTGTGTTACTCTGATGTCTCGTTTTATGTGTTTGTAATCTAGTTGAAATGTGTAGACGTGCTTGATTTTGTATGGGATTAAGCATGGCGTTCTGTTGTTGCTAGTAAGAATGGCATTGAGTGACTGATTGCAATGTGGATGGGTTTTGGAGATTCGGAGTGATTTTTTAATGTTTTTAGTTTTATGTGCTTCTTCTAGTTGGAAAGGGCTGAAAATGAGTTATGAAGGTGGTATTCTTAGTCACCTCCGATTATTTTGTGTCTGTTTGCTTGATTGTCTAAAGGAGGTCGGTGTCAGTTAACTCTCAATCATATGTTCTATCTAGTGTTCCGTGTTCTTACTAGTTTTTCTTTTGTTTACAATCTCAATTTATTGAGAAAAGCTTCAGATATATTTTGTAGGCTGCTATTAGATGTGAGGGTGGCAGTAGTTTTATTGGATGATGAAGGAGGGCTTGAAGTTGGCAACTTAAGGAAAAGGAATGTAGGTTTCTCCTCTTAATGGACGTGGTGTTTTCATAAAGAAGAAGGCTCTCTCTGGCATGAGATTATTGTTAGTAAGCCGTCTTGACATTTCATTTCCATTTGCAAGGAGATTTTGCAAGTGGTTTTTGGTGTGAAAGTTGGTAGAGGTGGCACGGTTTCATTTGGTGCTAATTCTTGGGCTTCCAATCCTCCTTTTACAGGAAAATTTCATGGGACTTTTCAATCCAGAAATTTTCGAAAGTTAAATGCCAGTGCCAGTCAATGTGGAATACTGAATACGGGAGCAAATGGGTGGAATCTTCTATTCTGAATCCCTCTTAATCATAGGGAAGTTATAGAATGGGTAGATATGCTGCATTTTTCCTAATTAGTTCGGTCCTCATCATAAAGGGATTATTCAAAGTGGTTGTCGGGAAAGGCCAAAGGCACTTTCTGAATTTCTTGGAAGGATATCTCTTGTGAGATTCCGTCCTTTTCGAGTTTAATTCGGTTTTCTGTGGGGGATGGGTTGGATACCTTTTTTTGGGAGGATCAATGGGTGGGGGATAGTCCCCTCTGCTCGTTGTTTCCTAGGTTATATCACTTGTCTTTGATGAAAAATCATTCATATTTTTAACCAGTCGGAGAATTCTCCCTCCTCCTTTGGCTTTCGTCAGACTTTATCTAATAGGGAAACCACAAACATTATGGCGCTCTTGGCTATAATTGGGGGGCTTACTCTTAGTCCGGGGAGAAAGGATGCTCGTATTTGGATTCCGAACCCCGTTGAGGGCTTTTCTTGCAGCTCCTTTCAAAGCTTACTTAATCCTTCCCCGATTAGCGAGTCAGTCTTTTCTTCTATTTGGAAGGTGAAAGTCCCAAAAAAAGATCAAGTTTTTTGTGTGGTTGGTCATTCATGGAAGAGTGAACACTTTAGACCGTCTCCTGAAGAAGAACTTTACCCTGGTTGGTCCTTTCAGCTGTATCCTTTGTCGGAGGGCGGAGGAAGACCTGGATCATTTGTTATGGAGTTGCGAGTTCGCTCGGGATGTTTGGAACCTCTTTTTTGAGGTGTTCGGCGTCCAATTTGCTAGGCACAAACGCCTTAAAGAGATGATCGAGGAGTTCCTTCTCCATTCGCCTTTTCGGGAGAAAGGAAAGTTTTTGTGGCAGGCTGGGATCTGTGCGGTTTTATGGGGTTTATGGGGGGGAAAGAAACAACAGAACCTTTAGAGGTTCGGAAAGGGATCCTAGTGCTATTTGGTCCCTTGTTAGATTTCAAGTTTCTTTGTGGGCGTCGGTGACACAACTTTTTTGTAATTACTCTATAGGTATTTTATTACTTGACTGGACCCCTTTTCTTTAAGGGGGCGGTCCTTCGGGCTCTTCTTTTTTTGGATGCCCGTGTATTCTTTCATGTTTTTCTCAATGAAAGTTTGGTACCTTGTAAAGAAAAAACAAAAAAACTTTAGGGTCCTCCAATTCTCTTATCCTTTTTCAATCCCATCAGAGATGGTCCTACCTCATCTATGGAAAACCATTAGAAAAAGTTAGTTTTTGCTAAACCTTCGTGTTGGACTGTCACGTTGATGGAAGATGCTCTCACATTGGCTGTTGCCCCTTCTTTATGTGTGTTATGCTTGAAAGCTAAGAGTTGTTTCTGCATAGTTAGGTAGGACCTGAATAAGGTGACTGTTTGAATGCAGTGGTAAAAGATTTTAATTGTTAATGTACTGAGTCTATCTTCCTCAGTTTCTGTCTTTTATTTTCTATAAAATATTGATTGCGGTACATTTCCACTTTATTTTCTTTAGATTTCCATGGAAGAATCATCAGTTATCGAGGGAAAAGACAGCTTACTGATTCCTGAAGAGGCGGAGGTATAATAATTTATCATAGTTTTGGTCTGGTATATCACCATTTGCTTAAGGTTCCGTATTTGATATTCATAATAGAAAGAGTAGGAGAATTTTGAATGTCGCCATAACCTATCTGCCCATGCTTATTGAAGGTTCTAGACTCTTCATTACTCAATCGCTGTCCTCATCGCTCAGAAATCCAGAGCTTGGTCCTGGCTGAAGTTGATAGTTAAGTCAGATTATTCTTGATCACATCTGTCTGTGCATGTATGTAATGCCATAGATGAAATATCTATATTTGTAACCACGTAAAAAGAAAAGAATCAATAACACATCATTTTCTACGATTTAGACATAGACACACCACTCAAACTAAAGTCTCCAGGATTCATGTATTACTATTTTTTTTATTGATATGGTGCATTAATTCAGGTTCCAATGACCTATTACTGGGGACGGTAGATTCCTATGGTCACCTCATTGTTTCTAAACTAGATGCCACTGGCAAAGGTACATTATCTTTACACTGTTGTATTGTCATGATACCAATGATTTATAATCAAGTTCCATCATGAAATATTTGGAGCTTTCTTTAATATTAGTTGACAAAGCTGCACATTGTTTGTACATGATAAAAATACGTGTCATGACTTTTATAGATACAGTGCATATTAATATTAACATTGATTCTTTGCTTAGAAGGTTCATCATAGCTGAGTGACAAGGTTTCTTTCCTCGATACTTGCTTTTAATTTTCTCCAGAGCACCTACCTTAGTTGGTTAAAAAATTGTCTGCCATGCAAGGTCAAGATAGAAAACAACGTTATGGTGCTCTCGGTTGGTTAAAAAATTGACTGCCATGCAAGGTTTAGATAGAAAACAACGTTATTTATAAACATCTAGAGTCTGTTAGATATTGTTTTATGAAATAAACTTGATTATTGCATATTCTTCAAACTTTTTCTTTCTTTCTTGTACTTCTCTTATAAAGCAACTTTTCCTGCATGTCGGTGCTTCCGTTGATTAACTGTTCATGTTCTCTTCTATTTTGAGATATAAGCTCTTCAAATGTACAAACAACTTATCAATATTTCTTGAAATTTCAGATGGTTACAGCTTTACGTATTCTGTACTGCCTCAAGATTCAGGTCTTGGTGAGGGCAGTTGGGCAGGATTATGCTTCAGTCCAAGTGAATTGTCCACGGTTTTCTATTTCTTCATTGAATATTTTTTTAAACTCTTGCACAGAAATTCATTCCTTCTGTTATGTTCAAGATGCTCACTAGTAACCCATATACACACACACACAAACATACTTCTTCAAAATAAAATGTTTCCATGTGTTAGTTTGCACACTGTGAAACCGTAGGTAAAACTTTGTTAGTGATTGTTGATTCCCACTGTTGACTTTTTCATTTTGTAACTCTAAATTTCTAGTTCTAATATAGGCACATGTACACATACATGCTGGAATCTGATTTTAGAATGAAAAGAGGGGAGAGTATAAAGAAAACAAATATCAGATGCTCCTTTCTAGCTTTATTTTACCAGAGAAATTATATTTAGATTTACACCTACCGACTACAGTAACCCACTAGATACCTCCGGATTTAATCTCTTTTCAGGCAGCTGTTGCTCATAGCTTCGGTAGAACTGTTGATATTTATGACCAAGACATCCATGTCCGGACATTACGTACGTAAGTACTACCATAAGTTGCTTTATTCATTCTATTTGTTGTGCTACCTTTTTGGTGAGGTTCATTGTCTTATCAGGTCTGTCCACATTGAAAACAGAGTTTACAACAAAGGCAACATAACTGCATTCCAGTTGGTTCTGTTAGCTGTAGGAACTAATTAACAAGCTAACGAACAATGTCTCCTTAGAGAGGACATAGAGGTACAACATCAAACATTTTGCTAGCAATGATAGTAGGCCACCAAATTACCATGCCCAAGATTGCCATTCTCTTAAGGGGAGGGCCAAGAAACAATTTTCAATTTTGGAGTGAGTGACTTCCCTTCGAATTTTCCATATTAACTTCCTAATACTCCTCTCTAGTTGCATTGCCACTCTTTTTGGAGCTTTAAAGATAGAGAAGTAATAAATGAGAGTGTTGAACAGTGTAGATGGAGAAAGGATAACTTCCACCCTTCGGAATGAGCCCCTTCTTCCACCTATCAAGCTTCCCAGAAATTCTCCCAACATACAGTGCCAGTTCCACAGGTTCTAAAAAGGAGCCTTTTCATTGTCCATTAAGTTCTCTTTTATTAATGACATGATAGGTTGGATCACAGGGATTCATGATCCTACTTCTTACCATGATAGAAATTCATTTCGGGCTGAGCTGAAAAGTCTTGGGGGTTCTATGAGGATAATGGTCGGTTTGCTTAAAGAAAGATTCCAATGGGGAGCCCTTTTTTATAGCGGGCTTCCTTCCTTCCTTGGGGGCTGTTTATTTTATTTTATGCACTTGTATTCTTTCATTTATTCTCAATGAAAGTTCGGTACTTTTTCAAAAAAAATAAAATAAAAGATTTCAATGGGATCAGAAGGATTCGTGAGAAATTGGCTCAAGGGAGAAGAACTAGAAATATGAGAAGATTTAACAAGAACTTGAATGTTTCAAACTTCTTTTTCTTTGATATTTTTGTTTCAGTTCAGTTTTGAGTGATTAAAGATGTATTGAAATTGTCTTTTGGAGCTCTATAACAAGGCTCTTAAATTCTGCTTGGGTTGTTTTTACTTGCACTGTACGTACTCATGCTAATAAGAAGTTTTAACCTTGAGTTGTGAACTCTTTGAGAAATAATGTATAAGAGGCAGCCAACAAGAACATAGCTCATCGGCATGATGTATCGCCTGGTGACCATGAGGTCCTAGGTTCAATCCCCCACCCCAACATGTTGTCAAAAATAATGTATAAGAGGCCAGTTTGTTTCTTTGTGGTGGCATATTTTTTGATATTTGATATTATGATCTTGTTAGGGCTTCACTTTTAACCTTTATTTTTTCATTAATTGAATTCTTGAATATCTGTTCTTTTTTCCCCTGCTAAAAAGATTAAGATTTTATGTCTTTCTTTTTTTAATTTCTGTTTCAGACTCTGGTATCCAACTGCATTGAGCTTCTTTCAGAATCTTTCTTCTGGGAATGGAAGCTCTGTATTAGCTGTCACAGAAGGTTGTCAGGTAAATGTGTTATGAGACCACGTTTACTACCTAATGGGACTTTTCTTTCATCTTCCACGGTGACTCTCCTTTTCATCTAATGCAATAACTGCAGTTGACGATATGGGATTTGAGAATGAAAGAAAATGGTGGTTGTCTGCAAAGAATCTGTGGCTCTGTTGGTGATAACTTCTATGCTGTCTGCACTTCCTCAAATGGTCATATTGCAGTGGGTGGAGCTGATCGAACTGTAACAATCTATGATCCTCGAAGGTGATTGCCGTTGAACTTGTTACAAATACAACCTGCATAGGTTTCCTTTCTCCATAGTTTTCTTTGATTTGTCTACAGAAATCTTTTGAGACCAGAACACAAGTTTATCTGTTTGAAATTATTCTCATGTATGGAGATTGCTTAAGAAATTCCAACCCTTGAGACGTACATTTTCCATAAAACTCTTTCATTAATAAACAATGCACAAGTTCATAACATGGTAATGCTAAATGGTATAATTGTATTGATTGTACAAGCTCGTTAGTAAACCGTCAATATGCTTTACAAGGATATGTGCTCGCATCTTCATGGATAAATCTCGTGCTATCGGTTGTTTTGTTGATTCTACTTCGCTTCGAACCAACATTTGGAGCAAGCGGTCTTCCCCTTTTGTAATTATAGTCTATTTACCCTCGCTAATCAATGAAGGTGTTTTTTGTAATTATTATATGATATCATCAGCTTTTGTATACCTTCTCATCATATCAATGAATGGTTTTGGTTTCTTATAAAAAAAGGATATGTGGTGAGAAAATAGATTATTAGCTTGCTTTCAATTACATATTCACCACGACTAAATGATGTAATTCACATTCTAATTTAGGTGGTCAGCATTATCAAGATGGGTTCACTGCTCGAAGTATGAGGTTAGTTAGACTTTCCACCAGTCCTCCCTGGAAAATTAGAGAGTTTCCAAAGAGTAGTTTTCTTTTAATTTTTCTTCTGTGGTTGTGAAGGTCCTTAGAGCTGGCATTGCTGGTCATTATTCCTTGGTGTAGGCCAAGGTTGTTTTATGAGAACGTGGCAATTTATGGTTTTTGATGTCATTGTAGAGTCATTAATTATTGGCTTGTTATTTCAACTGTTCAGTGATAAGAAGACCTGGTTGAAAAGAAAAAAACTAACCAAAATTTATAATTCGAAGTACACTGTAGACACCAAATTATCATTTACAATATGCAAGTAAATGTAAAAAGGCTAGTTTTTTTTTTTCTCACCTATTTTCATTAAAATGCCAGTGGGTTCATTTGATAATAATGTTTGTACTTTTGTGAACCGGCATAATATTGATATCTCTACTGCATATTGGAGGATAGATTTTCCATTAGTTGACCACTACTGGCTAGTGCTCAACATGACACTATCCTCTTGTTCTTAAAGATGTTTTGATACATTCTTTATACATTTTTGTAATTTCCTTTTTTGTATAGTTATCAATGTCCCATCTTTCTTATTTGCAGATTACGGGATTGGCTTTTTCATCAATTGACTCTGAACACATTTATGTCCAGGGAGTTGACTATGAGGTAAGCTTCTCAATTATTATGGTCCTTTCTATTTTTATCCTTAGCTGGTCCATGTCCATCTAACTCTAATGTGGAGGAAATTCATCTATACTTTAGTATCTTTGCCTAGGAAACCAAAACTGGTCTCAGCATATTTTTCCTAGGGTAACAATGTTCATACCCAGATTATTCTAAAATCAGCATCTTGAAAAATATATGGATCTTTTCTCATCTGACTGGGAGAGTACATCTCAATGATATGTCTTTTGGTTTTGGGCATTTGGATCATATGTTATGAGAGTTTTCATTTGGGATAGCTTTCTTTGGTTACTTTTGGTTTTGGGCATTTGGATCATATGTTATGAGAGTTTTCATTTGGGATAGCTTTCTTTGGTTACTTTTGGTGTGTTTTTGGCTTGTAATAAATTGTATTGCTTGATGATGGAGGTGTCGTTTCATCTAGCATTTTCAGGATGATAGATGGGCCCTTTTGCATGCAATCTTTCTTGGTGTTATGTGGACTGTTTGTCCAGAGAAAATTGAGAAAAAACAAGATATTTTTTTTAGATGGATTGGGACTCCTTGGAAGTGTGGTCTATGGTTAGTTTTAACACCACAAGGTCTATAAAGCAAGGAGTTCTGTAATTATCCTATCGCTTATTATCAACACTTGAAACATTTTTTTGTTGGTTTTTCTTATTTCTTTTTTGTATTACCCATTTATATTCTTTCCTTGGTCTTACTGAAAGCCTAGTTTCTTATTAAAGAAAGTACATCTCAATATGCTGACAAATTGAGATTATATATACTATTGATTGAAAGGTCTTTGAGTAATGTGTGAGTTCTCATTAGGTTCAATGTGTCACTTTGAGCTTCGGTGGTTAAGCCGTTTTGTAACTAATTCGTTACGTCTTATTTTGCCTGATTGGAGGCATTTTCTTTAGCTTGCCTCCTTTTGTGGGCTCCTTTTTTGTATGCCCTTGTGTTTTTTCATTTTTTCTCAATGAAAGTTCGGTTATTCAAAAAAAAAAAAAAAAAAAAAAAAAAATTATACTGATGAAGTTGCTTTACTTTTTAATCTCATTCTTGTTCTGCTTTCTTCATTTTGGAGACCGCCAATTTCGGCCTGTAGGTAGTTAGAGAGGGTAGCTTCACGTGTATTCCATTCCATGTTCCCATGTTCTGGCTGTGGTGTCAAATGAACTTGCTTATTTTCTCAGTAATTCAAATTTCCTATGAAAGGATCTCATTATCATAACATGATATAGCGATGAGCACTTTATAATACCTCATATGGTGCTCTTCTACGGATAAAGGGAGATTTTCTGAATAATTAACTTGAACGTGGAAATCATGCAGGCCTTTTGTGGACAGTGGAAAGAAAGCAAGAAAGTATTTTCATTAAGAGGAGACTCAAATTGGCTTGGGTTTAGTAAGGTATGAAATTTCTCTGTATGTTCCATCAATTTTGTACGGTTTGAGCCAAAAATATATCCTTTGCTAAATTTGGAGCTATATTAGCTGAGTTCAATAGTGCGTTTGGATAATTTTTCGTGAGCAAGTCAAGCTCATATGTTATTAACTTCACTGTAGTGTAAACTGAACTTGACATCTTGACCTCTGATAAGTCTATTGTGATGTTACCTTGGAACATCGCCCTCAATTACTAGCAACCAAATTTGGACGATAAAGATATCTTTGTAACAGTCATAATTGAAAGTCTTGATTAATTTCCCATTCATGGGAGGTGTTCGGAGAAAGCATGTTGACAAATAATCACCCTTTATTCAAATTTAAGATTTTCTGCACGAAGAAAGTCTATTGTGATGTCAATTCATCATTGATCTCTCAAGATTATATCAGCCTATTATTGAATCTTCAAGAAACTTGTATTGATCTTATAATCAATATAAAGACAATTACTCGTGTTGTTTGGGGAAAAGGATTATGACATATCAGTTCTCTGTCATATTTCAGAGCTGCAGGAGGGATGTCTTAGGCGGATGGTGTGATTCAGGTAGCATCTTTTTGACAGATGTTGCCAACGATAGCAAAGACGACACGCGGAATGGTTTCGTCAATGGCCTTTCCTGAGTCCTGCTGTCTTCTCTTAACGGTACTCTTCTTCCTGATATCAATAATGTTAAGTTAGTTCTGAAGTAGCTAGTTAGGTTTTAGTCAAACAATCCTTTGATTTATTACTCATCATCAGTAATGCTTATTCAATGCGTTGTCTACTAGTACCGATCCAGCAGTTCGCTTTATACATTGTTAGGTGATTCTAGTACTCTTGCACATGAGGTAACCCCTTACTTTTACATATTATTTAAGGAACTTCATTCTGTGATAGCGGTTACACTGGTGAGGTTGTACTTTGTTCTCACCCACCCCTTTTTTGAGTAATAGTAACACCATTATTATTATCATTATTATTATTATTATTATTATTATTTTTTTTTTTTTTTTTTTTTTTTTTTTTTTTTTTTTTTTTTTTTTTTTATAAAGAACCGATTTTTCATTGAGAATAAAATAAAAGAATACATGGGCATCTAGACAACCAAGGCCACAAAAGAGAACCCCACTAAAGGAATGAGTTCCAATCAAGAAAAATAAGGCCTATAAAACAATTACAAAATAATTGTGTCATTGACGCCCACAAAGAAACGTAAAATGTGACAAGAGCCCACACAACGCTAGGCTTCTTCTAAGTCCTATTATTTCTTTCACCCCATAAACCCCAAACACTATTATTATTATAAGAACACAAATATTTGATTAGTGGTATAAAATATTACAAAAAGGGGAGGAAAGCGGTATTCTCTAGCTATAGAAGATTACAAAAGAAAAATCTTTTAACTGGCCCAAAGAGAAAGCAACCCGAGCATAGAGCTCAACTGGTTTAGGCGCATATCCTCTTGTTCAAGAGGTTAGAGATTTGAATCTCCTACTCGGTTCATCTTTCTAAATGAAACTATTGGGTGGGGATTTAGACTTTCTCTTTCATGATTAGTTTGGTTTATGTCAATTTCAATTTGTTGTTTTGAAGCGAATCTAAATGAAATAGATTCTTCAGGTCAATCAAACACTTGCTTGATTAGACTGGGTCATTTGAGATGGCTTTGGCAAATAAAATCATTAACTTAGTAGGAATAGGACAGACTTGAAAGCCATGGATCTCTGGTCCTGAAACCCCTTAGTTTGAGGCTTTCTAAACTTGATTATGAACATTTCAAAGTCAAAAGAGTCGAGAAATACTGGATCTGGGGCTTGCTCTTGCTCTCTAGTTGGGTAGCTTTGGTGGGGTTTTAATCACTTTCTTTCATCACAGCAACCAGGAAAACCTAAAAATTGTAGGCCCTTCCCTTCTCTGATGTCATCCATCGGATCAAACAGCTCACCAACTGCCATCAACTTACATTATCTAGTTTGGCTCGTCTTAGCTGTTCTTACATCACATATCTTCCCGTCACATCTCACTCGTTCTCTCCGCTCTTTTCATTTTAGGTTTAAATTCTATTTTGATCCATAAAAACATCGATATTAGGATTTCAATTTCACAGATATATCGACATGTATTTCTAAAAATATTTACAAACTAAGTCATAAATGTTGTTATTAGTATTTATATTCATATTGGGATTACTATATGATATTTTAATATTTTATGAGTATTTATAAGAGATATTGATTAATCTTTTATGGTCAGAAACCATAAAATATTAAAATAGAATGTTTAGAGACATCTATTTTAGTTTTGTGTAGCATAAACTTCACATAAACATACAATCAATTATTTCAAATTTTATTGATTACCAAAAATTAATTGCAAGATCTGAAATAGATTTGTTTGCAAAATTCCAAAACTAAAATAGAATATTTGAAACATTGAAAGTTTAGAAATTAAGATAAAATAAAACATGAAAATTCAATAAACAAAATAGGATTTAAACCTCCTTTGATATTTCTTCCATTCAAAGGGAAGAAAAAAAGAATAGTTTAATTAGGAATGGTGGTTGATTTTTTATTTTTTTCAGAATTGTTTGGAAATTCTAGAAGGAAGAGACAGGATTTTGTATTACATTTCACACGTGTAGCGTTTAGTTAAATTTAGGTGCAAAGTTTCAAAACCGTGATTATAATATTACTAAACCTATGATAGTTGGACAGTGATTGATCCAGAAAAGTGCTTTATTATTATTATTATTATTTATTTATTTATTTTTTAAGTGAAAACCAACGAAATGGTCAACTCTTTGAACCATCCTTTTTTCAGGAATAATAAATCTTAGAATCCAAGTTACTTTCCCAGCTGATAAGGGCTGTTTTTTTTTAATATAATAATTTTTAAAAATAATGATGTTTTAAAGGGAGATAGTCTTTTCAAAAGACACATTTTGTTTTTAATCTCTTTTTATGTATGTGGCTCCCCTTCAGTTCTTCTTAGTTGGAACCTCTTTTTCTTAAACCTAACCTCTCCACACGAGCAAAGGTAGTCTTTTGAAAAGAGGATCTTGCTCCACGTGGATGTTCTGCACCTACGGAAAAGTTATTTTTATAAAAAAAAATTGATATATTTTTAACCAGATATTCAAAAATTTTAAAAAAAGTATGGTTGGAAAGCACTATTTTTGGAGTTGTGTATCAAAAGATAAAAATCAAGTTGGACTATAGTTCTGCAAATTTATGAGCTGAAGATTATTTTGAGTCGTGTGCATTAAAAAATCGATATTATTTTATCTAGATATTCAATTTTTTTGAAAAATGTATAGTTGGAAAGTTAATATAGCTCTAATTTGATATCTGGTTTCACTCTTTTTGGAGTTGTGTATTAAAAGATACCGATCTTCGAAGTTGAGCTATAATTTAAAAACTTAATTAAACTTAGAACTGAAGATATGGGTGAAAACTTCAAAATTGTATGTAGAGTTCAAAAGAGATCTCCTTTCAAAACAACATTATTTTTTAAAATACTTTCAAACATACATTATTTTTATAAAAATTACAATATTAAAAAAAAACAACGCTGATAAGGACTTATAATTTAGAGAAATGCTTCAATAATTTTAGTATTTTTAGGGTAATAAATATTCAGGGCTTGTTGAAAATTCTTGGTCTTATTTCGTATTTAATGTTTTTTTTCTCTTTCAAAAAACAAGAATAGAAGTATGGTTAAAAATTAAAAAAAAAAAAAATGAAAATTCTTGGTCTTATTTCATATTTAATGTTTTTTTTCTTTCAAAAAACAAGAATAGAAGTATGGTTAAAAAAAAGAAAAAAAAAGAAATGTGTTTTTGTGGTATTTGTTCTCTCAAATTTTAAGTTAAAAATAAAATATTCCTGATTTTTTATGCCATCTTAATTTTGGTATATTTGATGTACTATTTTTGAGCCAAGAGCGAGAAAGATTAATATTTTAGAAAATTGGAACAAAGAAACAGAAAATAATTCCCGAATTTCAATTTCAACCATGAAAAGTTTTTAGGTAATCGCTTCTTCAAAATTTTAGAGAGCGTTTTTTTTTTTAAAAGAAAAAAAAAAAAAAGAAAAAGTTGATTTGTTTTTTTCTTACTTATATGGTTGGGACTCTGACCTTTTGACTGAGTTTTAAATTGTTTATAATTAAGTTCAATTTCTAAAAGTAGATTAAAAAAAACAGACATGAAAGAAGGAAAGAAAATTATCAAATACATTTATTGGTGGTAAATATAAAACAAAAGTTATGAAATAAATCTTTATTTGATAAATATCTAGCTTCAAATACCAACCTTAATAAATGGGTTTAATTATGGGTTTAGAATAATAAAAAAGACAAAAAAAATAAAAAAAAATAAAAAAAAATCATGTATTTTGATTGATAGACCATTTGTTGCTTGTTAGGCAAATGACAAATCTCTAATCCAATTCCAAATCCAAAACATTTTGCATTTAGAGCCCTCAATTTCTAACTTTTCACATCACCTCTTATTTTTGGCCCCCACCCTTTTCTTTTATTTCAATTATCACCCATCTTTTATGTGATAAACCATCATATTTTTCTAGGACCACAAAATGCCTCCTACCAATAAAATATCAAGGACCCACACCCCTTTCCTTTTCACTCTAATTATTTTTTCTTTTTTTTAAAAAAAAATTGAAATATAATATTTATAATTTATATTTTTTTGTCCCATTAAATTATTTGAATTTTTGAGACTTCCTTTTTGTCACATTGATTTTACTTTTTCAGAGAAACAAAATACCATCAATTCCATAGGTGCCTGCAGACTCCAATTGAACATTTTTGCTTGGTGCCCAAGTTTGGTTCAAATATTTCATATTTAATTGTTAAAAAAAAAAAGAAAAAAAAAATACAATTCCCAATATTTTAAAGAGAACAAAAATGATGATGTAAGTTTGAATAATGGTTAAATCACTAGTTGACAATATATTGATTCTTTTTTGGTACATTGAGCTTGTTTTGGAACTACTTTAAAAGTAGTTTTTCTACCTTTTTGGACTATAATTTAATTAAGATATGTTTCAATAAAATATTTATATGTCAGTTACTCATCAATGACTTATTTCTCACTTATTTCTATAGAATAAATGAAATTGTATGTTTCTTTTTTTTAAACTTCATATACTTTCAATTCTTATTTATTTATATCTTACCTTATTGTCTATTTTGCCCTTGCATTTTTTTTAAAAAAGGACCATTTTTGTCCTTTTATTTTCTCTTTTCCTTTTATCACAATTTTTAAGACCCTTAAAAAAAATAATAATAATAATAACTTTGTATTAAAAGTTTTCATTGGGTATGGATTTGGGATTTTGAAAACACTAACTCCAGCCATCATTTTTAAAAGCATCAACTAAATGAACTTTTTGAAAGTGATCAAAATAAACCAAATTAAAAATACATAAACTATATATATATTTGTAGTATAACTTATGTATAATCTAAACCTTTTAGTCGAAATATGTGTTCTTGATCAACTAATTTTATATAAAATATGTGTTCTCGATCATGAAGTCAGATGTTCAAGTCTTCTACTTATTGTTGAACTCATCTTGATATTTTTTTTAAAACACATTTTTCAAGAAACTACAAATTCTATGCTTAATACAAAAAATGGAAAAAGATTCAACTTTTATGAGTATTTTGTTGGGTGAAAATTCATGAGATAGACATTTGGATTACTTTTGTAGGATATAGAATAACCTAGATTTTTCGAGATGCTCGAGCATCTTAGGATGTCCGTATGAAAGGCATCTCAAGAGATTTCGATGCCCTCATGAGTTTTCAAGATTCTCGGACATCTTATTTTTACTTTTTTTTTGTCATTCCTTTCATCAATTTTCTTTATTTTCATTTTTTTAATTCAAATAAATCAATATGTTCAATAAGTAATAAACAACCCTATGCAAATAATTTTATCTATATTTTTCATTTACATATAAAATAAACTCTATTTGAATTTTTATAATATATACCTCAATTTATTTTCAATTGAAATTTAAAGTGAAAAAATCGATTTATTTTACTTTTCCAATAGTGATCAAATATTTAAAGAAAAAAGAAATAGATATCGTTTATCTCAAAAGTTTCTCCGTTTGATAATGTATAAATATAATCCACTAAAAAAAATACTATCAATTATATTCTTGTCTTCATATATATTTTTTTTTTTTTTTTTGAAGAGCAAAGCTCAATACACACTAGACCACGATCAAATTACGTAAACAAAAAGATTCAATCTCAAGAGGGACATCCTCCACCCAAATCACACGCAGTCGAAAACCCAAAACCATTTGCGCTAGCTCATGTGCAACCAAATTCCCCTTTCTATGAATGAAGCAACAACGCTCCCTGAAAGCACGAGAGAACCTCACACACGCGTCCGCTACTACCATACCAACCTCCGTCACATTCTCACTCACCCCCTCAAACAAACTGCACAACTGAAAGGAGTCTATTTCTAAGATAACCGGGCTCAAACCCGCCTCCCACGTCAATAGGAGACCCTCGAATGCCGCCAAACTTTCGGCCATCAATACACTGCGAACATTGGGAACCCATGTTACAGCTGCCAACATTGTCTGACCCCGAAAGTCGTGCACCACGACCCCCACTCCTGTCATACCGTCAGAAGCTACAAAACCAGCATTCACATTAACCTCATTCTTGTCTTCATTTAAAATAAGTTGAAAGTATTTCAAGTTAAAATCAAAATTACTATTTAATACCGAACCATTTATAAAAACTTCAAAACAATATAAATTACCTTGGTTTACAGAATAACACGTAAAGTTAATATAAATTGAATTCATAGCAATAAATTATTAAAGGCACAAAAACTTATATAAATTCAAATTAACATATAAATTATCCGAAGATAGGTAAAAGTATGGTTGAAATAATACATTTTTTTAAAGACATTCTCATCCATAAATCTCTTTATCTAAATATTTTCGGACATCCTTAAAAAATTTGTCTGCGAAACAAACATAATTATTTAAAGGTGACTGACATCTATATTTTCGAGCATCTATAAATTCAGGCATATGAAGATTTCGACTCTCTAGATTCCCAAAAAAACAAAAGGCCCCTTATCTTAAATTTGACAAGGTTAATCAATTTTTACATTTATCAAATTGAATCTTAGACTTAAATAAGTGTTGCCATGTCAATCGAAATATAATTCAATTGTCAAGTTGAATCTTAGATCCACCATTGAACTAAATTTTACAAATTTTAGCAAAATTTAGCTCTAGCATTGTACATTTCTTCCATCCTTTTAAAAAAAAAAATTGTTTTTTTTTTTTTATATCCGTAAGTGTCCGGGACAACTTACGCGCACTTGGATAATTCTCACAGGACAAACCGTCTGACCCTACAATATTTGGCTGCCAAGGAAATTCGTAGGAAATTAATTCCTAGTTAGGTGACCACCAAAGATTCTTTTTAATTCCATATCCGAAAATCTAATCGAGAGTAAAAATTGTAACACTTAACCCACCCTTATGTTAAAATGAATGAAATTGTTAATTTATTGTAAAACTTGACTCAAACATGCCAAGTTTTTTAGAAAATAATAATTGTTTTTCTTACATAAATGGTTAGTAACCATTATTTAATTAAAATATTTAAATCGAACCATATATAATAGAACTTTCGAATTTAAAAATCAACCTCCAACATCTAAGATATGTGAGACACGACTCATATAAATAAATAAATAAATGCATCATTTTCCATAAATTATACATCCTTCCTCCATACTTAAATAAATATCGATTTTTTTCAAAAATAAAATAAAATAAAATAAATATCGCATTTATAATACATGTGCTCATAAATGAAATTTCAAGCAAAGTGGCAACATTCAAGTATCTTAGGGATTATTATAAAAAAAATAAGTATCTTAGGGATTATTTCTATATATTACAATAATATATATATATATATATATGTAATAAAGACATTCTCCTCACCTGGTCAGACTCAATCATACATCTTATTTATCTATTTTTTTTTTCTCTATCAGCACACACCCATTTAAATAAATCCAAATCTAATTAATTCCATTTAATATATAAAAAAAAAAATTGAAATTTCAATTAGTACATGAAAGCTCAAGACATTTGAGGAAGTCAACATCATTAAACCATACAAATCCAAATTGAATGCTGTTTTTTAGATAAATTTTTTGTTCCTTGAGAAGGTTTTAACTTTAAACTTAATTTAATTATTTGATCAAAAGTAGCAATTTTGTTATAAATAAAAATTTTATTCTATTTCTATTTCATGAACTCTTAATACATGCTCTATTTTAGTTTTTATATTGTTGGTATATAAATTTATTTATTGTCCTTTGATATCATTTTTTATAAAATGTATTTAACATAAATAGCCACGTGTATATTTAACATAAATAGTACATAACATAAGATGACGTGTACTTGTGTAAACCACATATATCTAACTTGGTACTATATTTGAAAAAGCGCCTCTAATTTATGAGAGTAATATTAAAATTTAATAGCAAAATGCATGATCCATTTTAATGGAACTATAGACACTAAAATAAAAATACACAAAATAAAAAGTTCAAATATGTAATTTGACCAAACATAAATAAACCAAATTGAAACTTATAATAAGTTGCAAGATTAAACTCATCCGGAAATCAAATCAGTAGTTTAACATAAGATTAATATTGAAAAATTGCAATATATAATAATAATATCACTGTTGTAAAAAAAATAAAAAATAATAAAAAATATTTAAATTAGTAGTTATTACCGATAGATTCTATCGTTGATATATGACTATCACTAATAAAATTATATAAAAAACTGAGTCTATCCTATCAGCAATAAACTTCTATAGACTATATTAATAGGAATGGCCATATCCGCAAATTTTTTTAAAAAATGTTATATTTTGAATTATTTTACTTTAAATTGATATATGTTACAATTTTTCATATATATATATATATACAATATTATATTTAAAAAATAATTCATTTGTCTTAAATATAATAAATGCATTTTTCTTTAACTTATATGATAATTTTTTTTTTGAATAATGAACTTATATGATAATTTTTTTTTTTGAATAATTAACTTATATGATAATTAGACATAGCGTAGGAGTATTTTGAATGAGTCTTCAAAATTAAAAAAAAAAAAAAAAAAAACTTACATAAGGTTGATGGATGTCGCATTCATATTTAAGATAGTATAGCGATGGTAGTTTAATTTTATATTATAATAATATTTGAAAAAAGAAATAATTATTTTTGGGAAAAAAAAAAGAAAAAAGAAAAAAAAAAGGAATTTGTTAAATTTTGATTTTATAATTTCAACTGCCGAAGAGAGACACGCGGTCCTGAATTCTCCCAATAAAAGGGGGCGTCCCCTAGGTTTTGCATCTCAAACAATTTCTCCTCATCGTCAATTTCTTCACAATCGCCATTTCTAAATTCTCAATTTTCTCTCTCTTTCGATCCTTCTTTCTCTCTTTGTATAATCTCTGTTCTTCGATTTGAGCGGTTGAATTCGGATCTGTCTTTCAAAATTCTGGCGTTGATTTAGCCTGAGTGCGTGTTGAATTGAAATTTGGGGTGGAATTCCATTTTGGAGCTGTGGATTTTGGTTTCGTGAAACTGGGGATTGTTATATATTGATTTCGTTTGTTGGGTTGTGGGTATTTCCGCGATTAGGGTTTCATGTGAAAAGGAGTTTCTTTGTGCGAGGATGCCAGCTACAGATTATCAGGGTTCGTCGGCTGCTTGGGGTGTTCGGAGAGATCAGCTTTACACCATGGATGGTTCTCCGACGTCTCACGAGCAGGATCTTGATGGCTTTCAGAGGCAAGTTGCTGACCGCTTCTTGGACCTTGCATCGGTTGATTCTGATGATTTGCTTTCCATAGCATGGATTCAGAAGCTTCTGAATTCCTTCTTATCCTGTCAGGAGGAGTTTAAACTCGTTCTCTTCAGCCACAAATCTCAAATCTCTAGACCCCCATTGGACCGTTTGGTTGCTGAGTATTCTGAGCGCAGCGTTAAGGCGCTTGATGTTTGTAATGCTATTCGTGATGGGATTGAGCAGCTCAGGCAATGGCAGAAGCTCTTGGAGATTGTTCTTAGTGCGTTGGACAATTCTAGTAATCAGAAGACTCTTGGTGAGGGCCAATTCCGTCGCGCCAAGAAAGCCCTCATCGATTTGGCTATTTGTATGCTTGACGAGAAGGATTCACATACCTCTGCTCTTGCCCATCGCAACCGTTCTTTCGGCCGGAACAATGCCTCCAAAGATCCACGGTCTTTGGGACACTTTCGATCGCTGTCGTGGAGCGTTTCACGATCGTGGTCGGCCGCTAGGCAGCTGCAATCCATTGGTAACAATTTGGCAGCCCCTAAAGCGACTGAGCTTTTGACTACTAATGGGCTTGCAGTTCCTATTTTTACCATGAACATGGTGTTATTGTTTGTAATGTGGGCGCTGGTGGCGGCCATTCCTTGCCAGGATCGGGGTTTGCAGGTTCATTTCTCTTTGCCCCGGAATTTCCTATGGGCAGCTCCAATCCTTCAACTCCATGATCGAATTGTGGAGGAGTCCAGGAAGCGAGATCGAAGGAATTCCTGTGGGCTTTTGAAGGAGATTCATCAGATTGAAAAGTGCACGCGTCTCATGAATGATTTGGCCGATTCAGCCCAATTCCCACTGGCAGAGGAGAAAGAAACAGAGCTGAGACAGAGAGTGGAAGAGCTATCAACGGTTTGTAATACTCTAAGGACTGGATTGGACTCATTGGAGCGGCAGGTGAGGGAAGTTTTTCACAGGATTGTTCGCAGCAGGACTGAAGGGCTCGACTCTTTGGAACGAGGGAACCCCTCTGACTAGAATGGTTGGAGTTTCAGAAACATATGTTCTACTTGGGTTTTCATGGTTTCTAGGAATAAGAGAGAAAGAACAGAGGATGAAAATATGAAGACGAGAGTGACAGTTATAAAATGGTGAGGGGACTCTTTGTATTTATTTACTCAGCGTATATTGTGTAAAGAAATTTGGATTTGAAAAACATTGGGATGGAAATGGATCTTCTCCATCTGCTGGTCTTGGTAATGTCATATTGTTTTGCAATGCCATATTTATCAGCCCATAGCTGACATGTATTGTTCATTGTTACACAGTTGTCTGTTGGTCCATGTTTTATACGAATTCTGCTGCAAAAGATGACATTACTATCAAAAGTTTCATTTGTTTCTTTCGATTGTTGATTCGCGTTTTCTCAGTGTTCTTTCTTCAGATCTTGTGAGAAAAATTTAGAATTCATGCAACTCTGGAACGCTAATCAAAATGATAATCTCCTATTGTTTCAGGGATAGCTTCTGTAAAATCCTTTTTCTATCCTGTAATTGGCATCTCTTACTTATTTTTTGAGATGGGAACCTCCTCACTTCTCCTTCCCGATAAACATCCTTGGAAAGTATGATATAATCATTTCAAACGCCATCAGTTTTCATCGAGCCTTTGGTTCGATTTCCCCCTCCACTTTTTAAACACTATGTTAAGTCTGGATGACGTTTTGATATACTGAAAAGAAGGAATGAAGTGTTGCTATGGCTGTTTTCAAGAACAGAAAGGTGGATCAAAATATCAGTGCAACATATTGTGCAATTACTTTTTAAAAGGAGTCTTCTATATGACTGGCCCCTTTTCTTTTCATAACATTTGTTATTTTTCTTCCTGTGAATATTATAAACTTGAAACTAGTGATTTAAACTGCATATCAAAGCAGTTTTTTGAACAAACCTGTAATTTTTTGTTTCTGACCAGATGAATGAATATGTTTTAGTTTGTTTGAAGTTCTTTGTTAAGTTGCCTCATAGGGTGGGATAATCTATCCTGCACCATTCTGGTCTGTGGCTACAATGAAGGATGTGGTGGACCAGGTTCTAAACTTTGAGGTGCCTGTCACGTTCCTTGTCAGTGACCTTGAATTTTTTTTACTGACAGAATTGAAGTTCTTAAGTGGAGAGCTTTGACAATTGATAAACATACTGGTCAGTGGTCTTCTGATTATTTTATTACTGAGATTTGATCTTGATTTGGTCTTCCACAGGATCTGCAAAATTTGAGGATGCTGACCCTTGAAAGAAAGAGTTTGACAACTTGGTCAGCATAATGGTAAGATTTATTCTTACACTTTTGGTCAAAGTCTAAATTTGACTTGGAAAAATTGTCCTAACCAACATATTTGGACTTTATCCCCGTCGGGTTTGACTGTCTCCTTTCTCCACAACACTTTTGTTTTACAGTGCGAGTCATAAAGTTACTCCATACGCTTGAGACTTGGAGCTTTCAGTCGCTTTGTTTGTCATCTAGGATCGAGGTAAGACCTTGTCTACATACTACAGTTGTGGTTGAAATTCATGTTTTTTAGTTGGGATCTCATTAATGGCTGATTTTTCATTCCCATGCCTGATTCTTTATTATTATTTTTTTTTTACTATATGTTGGGTGGTAGATTCAAACCTATGACATTTTGGTCGGGAGTACATTTTTATGCTAGTTGAGCATGTTGGAAGCTGATTCTTTGTTTGCTTTGGTTGTGATGATTCTCTGTTTTGTTTAAGCACAACCCTCTTTGGATTAATTTCTCTTCCTTTTCGCCTCTTGAGCTGCCACCTGTTGTTGATCGGCTCCCAAAATCTCTCTTCCCATTCAAATGCTCTGTGTTTCTGCTTCTGCCTTGCTTTGCTTTCTTCACCCTCACCACCTCTCACTCCCTCTCTACACTATATTTCTAGTATGTCTGTGTGTACTATATTTGTTAGTGTGGATTTGATCTTTCTTGGGTGTATCCTAACTATTCTCACATGACAACCATCTGACTCTACTATATTTGGTTGACAAGGTAACTTTGTAAGATATAAAATCCTAGTTAGGTGACCAGTGACCATCATGACTTGAACCCGTTCCCTCTAAGTTTTTTTATTATTTACATGGTCCCTATTGACCACTAGGCCAATTCATGGTAGTTTAGGTCCCTTATCTTGTAGAGTTTGACTATTACTGTGCAATATATCTTCATCCAATTTTTGTTGGTGCTGGTTGTTGGAGTATGATCTCTCTAGATAATTCCTTTTGAGAAAGTCGATATTATATCGAATTCCACCGACGACCGAGGTCCCTTCTCTGGTAGAGGTTGACTTCTACCTTGCATTGTAATCTAACCTTTCGCCCATTTTTTTTGTTAGTGCTGGTTTTTGTGGTATGACCTTTCTCAAGGATCTGTTCTAAATGCTAATGAAGTTGACACTTTATCGAATCCCACTTAGGTCCCTCATTTTGTAGAGTTCGACATCTTGGGAATTCTGGTTTCTTCTTGTCCTCCTTGATTCGATCCTTTAGGGCTGCCCTTACCATTTTCTCCACAGTTTATGAACTGGCTTTGGCCCTACAAATCATGGGACAGGGTCCCATTCTTCATCATCTTTGATGTTAACCCTCTGTTTTCTATTAACCATTAGTTCATGATATTCTTTTCATGATAAAGGAGAGTAGAGCACCCACCAAAAATCAATATATTTCAGCCAGAAAAGACACCTATGATTTTCTGTTTACAAATTTGACCATTCATTCAGAATCTTGAAAGATTGTTAGACCCAGAATTTAATGAATTTTGTATGTATCATGAGCCTATGGTTGGAGCGTTTAGCCAAGGTGACCTACAATAAGTTCTTGCCAATAATCACGAACTAAATTATTAAACTAAAAGCCAATGTAAGACGAGCACGTAGGGGAAAATGGCCGTATGAAATAATGAAGAACGATAAGACTGAACCACGTGGAATACTCGAGTCTATGAAATCACAAAGCTACATGTTATCAGTAATAGAACTTTGTAATAAGCTTCCTCCATTATTCCGAGCTACTATTCCTCGCCTTTTTTTTTTTTTTTTTTTTTTTTGTGTACATTGGGGATGAGGGGATTCGAACCACATACCTCTTGGTCATCAACACATACATATGTCAGCTGAGTCATGCTCGCTTTGACACTATTTCTCGGCGTCAACAGAGATTTTAGATTTCGTGCCTTTTGCGCTTAGCGTCGGAAAGAGGTGCTTCTATCGCGAAGGTGCTAAAACTGAGAATAATATGGACCAGTGATTTTATTTTCATTTATTTTTTAGCGTAATTGAGTGTTATAACTTTAAAAATAATTTATTCAAAAAAATGGTTCCAAAAGAGTAATCTTAGTACATAAACAATGTACTTAAAAGTAATTGAAGGACAATCAAAAGGAGTCTTAGATAATTCATAAATCGAAACTTTATTATTTTCAACATTCTTTGCTTTTAAAGTATAGTTGTTCCTAGTTCGCTTCGAAATAGAAAAAAACTCATGTTTTATCATGTACTTGAAGAATGAGAGAAATTAACCCCAAAGTTTTATTCTTTGAATTTAATTTTGATCTTGACTATGAGGTAAAAATGATACTCAAATCAAATTAGAAATGATTTTTTCGAAATCCAGTAAATAAAATACCTAAATTATTTTTTCAAAAAAAAAAAAAAAAACATAAAATCCATTAAAAAAAAGCATTCAAACTCAACCAACCTTTAAAAATAATATTAAAATAAAGTGACAAAATCAAACAGGAGGAAAATATAAGATTATATAGCAAATACATTGAACAGAAAATATAGGATTATATAACAAATACATTGAACAGAATTTAGACATCTTCATTATAGATTTGTGTTTTTTTTTTGTCTGAAATTTACCAAAAAAAAAAAAACAATTTCAATGTTATTACAAAACTTGGTTGATTTAAGATATAAATTTGGAGTTCAAAATCCTTTAATTTAATTTTATTTATACTTTCTTAGACAAGGAAAACTATCTTAAAGGTGTGGCGGCGTGACCTGAAAGCCAAACCATTTCGAACAGGGTTTCGAGTCAAGCTCATGAGTCGACCCATGTTACTTGAGACTCGAATAAAAGTCTAGACCCGCCCGTCATCTATAACAAAACCTAAAATTTGAACATCCACATAGATTGGTAAATTCAATTATTTGTTTTTAGAGGTCCATTCATTTGGTTTAAACATTTGAATGACAAGAGAAAAAAGTTATATACAACCTGTTTCAGTACCTTCCCACCATTACAATAGGCTCACAGACACATTAATATGGCCAACATCATAATGTAACTTTTCAAATATAATATCTTAGTAGGACAAATAAATACCAATTTTTTTTTTTTCAAAATTATTTTAATTAATGCAAGATTGAATTCATGACTTCTGAATCATGTCAATTGAATAATGCTCGATTTGACAAAAATAAATATAATATAATTTTTTTTTTTTTTTTTGCAAAGGTAATTTAATCAATGCATGGATTGAACCATGACCTCTTAGTTAAAGGCACGACCTTATGCCAATTGAGCTATGCTCGGTTTGACAAAATTGCGAAAAAATTATAAAGATCCAAAGTTAGAACATCCAAATGCATTAATTGATTGTATCTCATCATCAATCATACTAATACATTATCAATTACCATCATCAATTTTTTTTTTCATTTTTTACACAAAAATTGTCAAACCCTAAAATCACATCTTCATCCTAAACCCTAAACCCTAACCCTAAAAATCTGTCATTCATTTTCCCTCTATAGAACCAGAAGCAGAAGTGAAATTAGAGCCAATTTAAGTGGAAGAAGAAAGCCCATGATTACCTGCATTTAGCATCCAAGATTAGTAATAAATCCCAATTATCACTCTCAATATTATAAAATATTATTAAAAAATCAATGGTAAAGTTCCTAATTATGCCAAAAACAAACACACCCATTTGGTTTGTTGTCCTTCAATCAAGCCAGATATAAAAGCACCCACTTTTCACTTTTTGACTTTTGTCCTCAAAACACTTTTGTTATTAAAATATCATTTTTACCTTTGTATTGTTACAATTCTTATACTTCTGTCAACTTCCAAATCTAGTTGATGCACAACAAAAATTGAATTATTAAGGTCTATTTGATTTTTAATTTTTTAAAATTAAGTTTATAAACACTTAAACCTACTTTGTTCTCTATTTTCAAAATTTAAGATTCAAGCTACAATTTAAAAACTAAAAAAAATAATTTTAAAAAAGTAATTTGACTACGAATTAAAAAAAACACGATAAAAAATGGTAAGAAAACAAACCCAATTTAAAAAACAAAATGATTATCCGAACCTACACTACAAAATTTGAACTACGTCGTAGAAAAGGTCAAAGACACAATTTTATGTGAATTGAAATATGTTAGATTTAATACAAAAGTTTAGGGCTATTAGAATTTTTTCCTATTATAGTCCTCTGCTCTACCAACTAAGCTAATGTCGGTTGTTTAGCAGTTAATTTTTATCAAAGTTATTTTTTAGTCAAAACAATTTGAATATTTAAAAGTAATTGGGCAAATTATAATAAGCTTCGAGAAAGTATAGAGCCAAAATGACATTTTTAGCCCTAGTAATTATAGAAAGAGAAAAAAAGAGAGAGAAATTAGTACCCTATGTGTTCCATGGTTTGAAGTTGACAAAGGGCGAATAGTGGCAGAGTCCACTTCGCCGGTGGGCAGTGGAACCGCCGGATTACTGTTGATAAACGGCAGACTTCCTCCTTTCTCCGGCATCAACGGCGGCACCGTCAACGGCGCACTTGCACTCGGCGGCGGACTCGGCGCCTTTCGAGGGTGAAACGGCCAAGGGTATGCCGGTGAAGACGGCAGAACTCCGCCGGAAATTGGCGCCGGAGACTCCATTGGAGGGATTTGTGGAGAAAGGTGGGAACTTTGAGGTGGGGATGAAGCAGAAACCTTCACAGCAAGCTTTTGAGAGCCATTGCAGGAGCTTTTAGAGCCATTGTTGAAGGAAAAGAAGAAAACACCAAGCCGTGATGGATGCCACTGAAATTTTTTAAGTTCAAAAACAGAGAAAAAAGTTCAGAAACTCAAAACCCAGATAGAAATTTGGTTAAAGATGACAAATTTTCACTAATTTCGTTTGGAAACTCAAAACCCAGATAGAAATTTGGTTAAAGATGACAAATTTTCACTAATTTCGTTTGGAAACTCAAAACCCAGATAGAAATTTGGTTAAAGATCACAAATTTCCACTAATTTCGTTAAACCCAGATAGGAATTTCCACTAATTTTGTTAACCCACAAAGAAAAACAGGAGAATGAACCAATTTTATTTGATGAACACCCAATTCAAGGTCCTTACAAAATAAGAGAGAGAGAGAGAAATATTTACCTTAAATGTGGTGGAATTGGGTTTGGTGAGAAGAGTGGCATGAGTGTAATTACAGAGATTGAAATCCCTTTGATTGTGGAAAATGAAGAGTTCATAATGAAACTTGTGCTTGAAAACTAAGAAGAAGAAGAAGAAAAGAGTGAGAAATTTAATAACAAAAAGACAAAACAAAACAAAGTTATTTGAGTGTACTTACTGATGGAATCTCCAATATGAACAGAGGGATTTTTCCATTGTGAAACTCCATCAACAACAATGGTAGTAGAGGAGTAACAAATTTGAAACAAAAATGTTAGAAAAAACAAGAACACAACCATCAATAAATGGATCTTCATCATCATTTTCAATTCCTCTCAAGAGAAAAAAACTTGGAGCAAAAAACAGCCTTAAACCCTAAAGAGAGAGAGAAAAGATGAACTTGAAATGACACAACTGTTGAGACTGCCATTAACAAAAGTTTGAATGGATGACAGACAAAATTTTGAAGAATGTGCACTTTATCTATTTTTTTAAAACAGTAAAAAAGTTGTAATGATTTTGGTTTATGAAAAAAACAACTATAGAAATTTCAAGAAAAAAAATAAGTTGATTTTTTTTAGAGTGGCTATGAGGAGTGATGATGGGGATTATTATTCTTAAATGATTACTTGAGTGAGTGATTATGCATTCTCAAGTTTTTTTTTTTTTTTTTAATCTTTTGAAACCATATAGTATAATATAATGTTTGCTTTATCTTTTCTTTCTTGAAATCTTTACCTTTTTCTAGATTATCTAATCCTTGCTTTATTGAAGGTCATGATGCTCATACTTTGATGCATTTTTTTAGGGTATTAATTTTCTTTTTTCTTTTCTGTTTTTCCATTATTTTAATATTTGAGGGTAGAAAAGTACCTTTGACACTTTTGAAATTTTTTGAGAAGAAGATGAAGAAATTCTAAAGAAAACACAACATTGTTTTAGATGATAAAACTACAGTCAATATGAGCATAGTTGAACTGACATATTGTATAGACTAGTAATCAAGAAGTCACGAGCTTCATTCTCCACTCCTACATGTAAAAAAAAAAAAAAAACTTGTATGTCACATATGGTAAAAATAAAACAAAGTTAATGTTGAAAATCTCTTTTTTTTTTTTTTTTTTTTTATCTTTTACTTTTATATTTCAAGTTTATGGTTTTTTTTTAAAGGTCAAATTATAAAAATACTCTCAAACTTTATCATTTGTTTAAAAAATACTTCATATTCTTTCAACAATTATAATATTATCCTAGATCTTCCATAAACTTTAAAGTTATCATTGGAATAGAGATTTTAGAATTTTGGATGAAAAATCTACATGATAGTGACTCAGACGCTTGCATGAATTAAGATCGAAAGAATTGCATTTTGCAACGTCAAATTTTAGTCCAACATTCTAATAGATTTGTTACTCCAATGATAGTTTTAAAATATTTACGAAAGTTGAAGGATAATATTGTAATTTAGAAAGAATAAATGCATACTTGAAATAAAAGACAAAGCTCAAAGTTTTTTTTTTTTTTTTAAGTGTTATTAAATTGAAATTTAACTTAAATATGTGTACTAAGAATGTATGGAATTTGGAAATAGAGGAATCTAAAATTTCAATGACGAAAGAGGATTTAGATTCATTTGATTGGTAATCCATTTATTATTTATTATTCATCATTTGCTGTAAAAAAAAAAAAAAAAAAAAAAAAAAAAAAAAAAAAAAAAAAAAAAACTGCCTTTGTTATTGTTGGTGAGTTTCTTGGCCTTATCTGATATTAAAAAGACAAAAAGAAAAGAAAAAGTGTCTCTGTGCAGTGTGCATTCTATTGGAAACTTGACCCAATAAATGGTTATTTACGTATCATTTTTTTTTATAAAAATATATATATTTTTTCAAACGCATAAAATAAATATTTATTATTGAAAGTTTTAGGGCAAGTTTTATTACTTCAATTAATTATATACTTGATTTTAGCAGATAATTTTTTTTTAACGAAATTGCGAGAATGTTTCTTTAAAATCGTCAAAGGTATATTTATTCGTCCTTTAATAATTATTAGATACAAAATCAAAGTACTTTTATAATTTCTCTCTTTATTCTATCACATTGTGATAATCTTCTTAAATAATTTTTTTCAGTGCTCGACTCCAACTAAAACATATCTACAAAAAGAATATATATATATATATATATATATATATATATATATATATATATATATATATATATATATATGTTGAGGATCCCACATCGGAAAGATGAAGGGACCTCACTCATAATATAACATACATGGGCTACTCCTCATAAAATCAATTGTTTAGGATGAAACCCCGTGATGGTATCAGAACCCATGAAGCCCAAACAGGTATTCGGTCCAAACCCAAAAAATCACCATCTTGAGGGGGCATGTTGAGGATCCCACATCGAAAAGATGAAGGGACCTCACTCATAATATAACACACATGGGCTACTCCTCCTATCACCAATTGGTTTTAGGATGAAACCTCATGATGTCTAATAATATAAAGTCCCATTGAGAGTGTTCGTGGCTAACTATAAATTTTCAAAAAAATGAAAACTAAATTGAAGATTATAAATTCTCTTTTGATTTTATTTTAGTACTTGACTACTAGTACTTAATTTCAAACGTTATTTTTGCAAAGATATTTAATTAATGCTAGAATTTAACACGAGACACAAATTAATTAATATTTGTTAGTTTATGGTTAAGGAGGTTGAAAATATATTAGTTGTAAAAAAGAATGAAAAATATATTCACATTGGGTCTCTTTTTAAATGAATATTATTATTCTTATTTTACCAAATTTGGTAAAATTAACTTCAAACCAACCGTAAATATATTTTAGAAATTATTGAAAATCTTTAACTAAATTTAGAATTTTGAAAGTACATTCAACAAAAATGTTATTTAACCTAGGAATTAACTTTAGAAACATCTAATATAATTAAAAAAAAAATAGAAATACAAATGTGTTTCCAATGAAAAAAATATAGTTTTATGAGAAGTTGCCATCACCTGAAGGTAATATTCTGTCCTTTTTATTCTTTCCAGACAAAGCAGAATGCAATGGTGACAAATCAACAAAGTGAATTAGTCTGAAAAGATGGGATTTAATTTATTATTTAAAATTGTTTTTGTTAATAAAAAATAAAATTATAAATTGTATTTAGGTAGTCTATATGCTTCAAAAAGTGTCCAATACCATTAAAAAAAATCTAAGTGAAGATAAAGAGGACTCAGATCCATCTGGTTAAAACTTCTTCATCGTATATTTCGCGCACCTCCATTGGGACTTCTTCCACCCATAGACGTTCGAGAAGCGACGACATCGCCAATTTCGCCATTGCGTGTGCCAATCGATTTGCCGAGCGATTGCACCACCGAAACGAGCAGTTTCATCAATAACTCTCTTCAACTCTGAGTAGTATTTCTAAGTAATTTTTCTTTGGATGATTCAAAAGTTGAACCACTCGAAAAGAATCTGTATCCACCTCCAACTTTAGTGTCAATTTAGTCTATATATTTTAAGAGAATTGAATAGATTCATGAACTTTTTATATCGGTTAATTTATTCTAAACTTTCAATTCTATATCTCATAAGTACCTATCATTTCACTATATTTTTGCAATTTCTCAAATAATGAAAATTTAGTTAACAAGTCACGTATAAAGTCAACGATAGTTACATAACAGGTACACATACAATTAAAAGTTTAGAGACTTAACAAAAAAATTAAAGTATAAAAATGAAGTAAACAAAACCTTGAAACTTTAATTTTTTTCTTGAAAGATATGCTACTTCCCGCTCTTCGAGATACCACTCTTATAATTTATTGAAAATGAAGTCTAGACCAACCTTAGTGAGCATTTGGCCCGCCTCTTCAAAAAAAAAATCTAGCTAGTTAAATACTTCTCTTCTTATTTGTTATTTGTTTAAAAGAAATTCCAAATCACTTCAATTATAATTTTTTTAATGGATTAAAAACACTTTTTACCCCTTTCTAAAGTTTTAACCTAATATTACCAAAAAAAAAATTAAGTGAACATTTCTAGTCGATCTATGAAGACTTAAAAAAATGACTGTTTAAAATAAATTTTAGCTGATTCATATCTTAGAATTTATGAAATGAAATTCTATAATAACAAACAAGAAATAAGGACAATTGTCAAACCGAACATAGCTCAATTAACATAAAGTTGTGTCATTGACTAAGAAGTTCGTAGTTCAATCTCCACGCTCGAAATTAATTAAACATTTTTACAAAAAAAATAAATAAATAATAAGGGCAGCAAGAGCTCAGCTCAAGGCTCAAGTAATAGGAGTTGCTTTGACCTACATCAAAATGAAAACTTCAAGAAAAGGCTATATGGTCTAAGGTTGGAAAAATCAACTTCTGTATTGGGACTTGAGAGTTTCTAACATAAGTTATTACATACTAAAATTCACGAACTAAATTGGTATAAATTCTAAATTACTGAAACTAAGTTATTACATACTAAAGTTCCAGTTTATGGACTGAAATTGAAGGACTATATTGTTACTTTCATAAAAGTTGAGGGACCAAAAATGTCTTTCAACCAAAACCCGAAGGGGTGAGAACTTCGAGGAAAAATAAAAAATAATAGACTATATACCTTTAATACCAACACACTATCCTCAAGTATCATAACAAAACAAGACCATAAAAATTGTACTACTAAACTCAAACTCAACTTCCTCTATTTACTCTCTCATGCATCAAAAATTTGTGAGACAGACAGAAAGTTGAGCTACCTCAAGTTTCTAGTTTTATTTGCTCTAATCCACTTTGTTTTAATATCCCTATAAATTACCTTCTTTAAATCATGTATCCTGTCTGTTGTAGTATTCTTGTCTCTGTCAAAATCTGTTCTTTTGATAAAAGGATTTTGATCGCCAGCAATTTTCCTCGCAGACCCCTCGACGATCAGTGGCAAAGAATATGTTTTTGATAACGTTAATAATGTGCTCTATCTCTTCTTCTGCTTCCTCTTGCCTCGCCCCTACAGCGTTTCTTATCAGTTGAACACGTCTCGTGGAAGATGAATAGAGTTCACCATTTCATGGAATTAACTCGCCGAATGCCTCGTGGGGGTGGTCGCTTTTCAACCACAGGAATCACCTTTTCCATTAGCTGCACCAGGAAAATATCAAACCAGCAGTATCATTACATGTAAAACACTTCTGATGTACCTTAACTTTTAACTTGTCACTATAGAATGAAAGAGGTCCAAATTCCTAAGCATCAAGCAAACAGATGAACAACCAGTTTGTCAAATTTATCAGATATGCAGACAAAACTTTTTTAAAATGAAGAAATTTATATGTATGCACACCCCAAAGAGCAAGAAACGTCAAGTTTAATAAGTTCTTGTCAATAATCACGATGTGGAGATCATTGGCCTTGAAGCTCGTAAACTTTGAAAGCTTGCATCCTCAAATATTATGCGTAAAGCCAAACTTAGCCTTCATCTTTGCAAACTATAAATAAAGGAATCATATATTACGACTTATTTAATCAACAAAAATGTAAGTAAGAATCTGGATAAATTAATCTCTTATAGAACTTCCAGAAGACCTTGATATTGCAGGACTTGATGAAGCTCATTGAACTGTTTTCTTTTTCTTTTTGGCCAGTCAATAATCAAGACTTGTAGCGAAATATATTGTTGCTGTCTAGTTTCAAATGCTAACTGTCCTAGAATGTACTATAAAGTTCTTTTTAAGAGAAATTAAAAATCTAACAAAGGCTAGACGATAGAGATTATCAGTATAGAATTTTTTGCCACTTATAACAACATCTAATGCAATCAAATATTAAATAAGCCAATATTTGATGAACTTCAATTGCTCCTAGACAAGTACCCAAGAGGAGCACAAATACTACATTTAATGACGGATCAAAGATTTCTCATTGACATGGAGCAAGAAAATTCCTTACAAATGTTTTAACAGGACATCTAGATTCCAGAAGAAACTCACATTGCAATTTCTTTTTTTTAAAGAAAACAAGAAAGACAGCACGAGAGAGCTTAAAGATAATACTCAAAACAAAAACTCTTTCATCACACAGTAATACTAGCATCAAAATTTAAAATCAATACCTGCTTAAACCTTTCCTTAGTCCTCTCAGCCTGCAAAAGAGAGAAACTTTAAATGTAATCAACAAAACTGCAAACATACAACAGTGTTCTCGGTAGTGTTTACATAACTACAAAATTATAGATCTAAAACTACTCTAGCACAGAACCATAAAAATAATATGAAAGAGAGTGATAACACTTGAAAGTTAAACCCATGGCCATACAAGATTTTTTTTCTCTTCAAATAGAAGAAGTTTTTATCGGAACTCAAAGTAGATAAATTAGTTATACAAGTAGACAAGTAGTCTTTGGGTGCCATTTGACTCATGAGTTAGGTTTATAAAGCCCTAAGTTGTGAAGTCCAACATACATTCAGTACGTAAGTTTATTAATCCCAGATTACAAGTTTGTTAATCTCACAAACATAGACCTGAACTTTTGAAACTTGTATTCAAATTACACACTTACATCCACAAATCACAAACCTACAAACCAAAGACATGCAAGTCTAAACACAAAGTTTATGTAACCATTCATTCGAACAACCTAAACACACAGCAAATCCTTACTTCCCAACCCCATACAAATGACAAACCTAGATTATCAAAATCAGAATCATACTAAGTTGAATCCCACTCATCTAAGGGTATTTTGGGAGTGATTTTGAAATGGTTAAAATCACTGGTGCACTTTGAAACATGTTTTTCAAAATCAATTTTGATTGTATAAAAATCTAGTTTAAAAGTGTAAAAATCAATTAAGAGTTTAAAATCATCAAAAGACCAATTAAATAACGGTGCCCTGAAGTCTCTTTTATCAAGAATTTAAACTCTTAATCACCAATTTTAATCCTACTTTAATTAGGGAGCCCAAGTACTCAACAAACTAAGAATGCTCAGCACTCCAAATAATAATTTTGATCAAATATGATCCAGCATTGGTCCTAATCAGACAAATGATTATTCAGTAGGCATTGCAGTAAAGATATGGCTCACAAGATCCAAGTTATAAAATAATAACAAAAGATTCACATAAGAAAGAAGATTTGATGTAGTCCAATTGACTGAAGAACAATTAATAGTTAGATCGAGCTTATTCGAGTTGAAGGCACACAAGGAAACCAAAATTACTTGGAAGTTTTGTCAGCAATAAACTGCAAGGATGATGAATTGTTTGACTTAATAACATAATAAAACCAAAATGACATTTAATTTTTATCAAAGTTAGCTAATGTCGGTTGTTTAGCAGTTAATTTTTATCAAAGTTATTTTTTAGTCAAAACTAAATTTGAATATTTAAAAGTACTCGGGCTAAATATAATAAGCTTCGAGAAAGTATAGAGCCAAAATGACATTTTTAGCCCTAGCAATTATAGAAAGAGAAAAGCGAGAGAGAAATTAGTACCCTATGTGTTCCATGGTTTGAAGTTGACAAAGGGCGAATAGTGGCAGAGTCCACTTCGCCGGTGGGCAGTGGAACCGCCGGATTACTGTTGATAAACGGCAGACTTCCTCCTTTCTCCGGCAACAACGGCGGCACCGTCAACGGCGCACTTGCACTCGGCGGCGGACTCGGCGCCTTTCGAGGGTGAAACGGCCAAGGGTATGCCGGTGAAGACGGCAGAACTCCGCCGGAAATTGGCGCCGGAGACTCCATTGGAGGGATTTGTGGAGAAAGGTGGGAACTTTGAGGTGGGGATGAAGCAGAAACCTTCACAGCAAGCTTTTGAGAGCCATTGCAGGAGCTTTTAGAGCCATTGTTGAAGGAAAAGAAGAAAACACCAAGCCGTGATGGATGCCACTGAAATTTTTTAATTTCAAAAACAGAGAAAAAAGTTCAGAAACTCAAAACCCAGATAGAAATTTGGTTAAAGATGACTAATTTTCACTAATTTCGTTTGGAAACTCAAAACCCAGATAGAAATTTGGTTAAAGATGACAAATTTTCACTAATTTCGTTTGGAAACTCAAAACCCAGATAGAAATTTGGTTAAAGATGACTAATTTACACTAATTTCGTTTGGAAACTCAAAACCCAGATAGAAATTTGGTTAAAGATGACAAATTTTCACTAATTTCGTTTGGAAACTCAAAACCCAGATAGAAATTTGGTTAAAGATCACAAATTTCCACTAATTTCGTTAAACCCAGATAGGAATTTCCACTAATTTTGTTAACACACAAAGAAAAACAGGAGAATGAACCAATATTATTTGATGAACACCCAATTCAAGGTCCTTACAAAATAAGAGAAAGAGAGAAATATTTACCTTAAATGTGGTGGAATTGGGTTTGGTGAGAAGAGTGGCATGAGTGTAATTACAGAGATTGAAATCCCTTTGATTGTGGAAAATGAAGAGTTCATAATGAAACTTGTGCTTGAAAACTAAGAAGAAGAAGAAGAAAAGAGTGAGAAATTTAATAACAAAAAAACAAAACAAAACAAAGTTATTTGAGTGTACTTACTGATGGAATCTCCAATATGAACAGAGGGATTTTTCCATTGTGAAACTCCATCAACAACAATGGTAGTAGAGGAGTAACAAATTTGACACAAAAATGTTAGAAAAAACAAGAACACAACCATTAATAAATGGATCTTCATCATCATTTTCAATTCCTCTCAAGAGAAAAAAAACTTGGAGCAAAAAACAGCCTTAAACCCTAAAGAGAGAGAGAAAAGATTGAACTTGAAATGACACAACTGTTGAGACTGCCATTAACAAAAGTTTGAATGGATGACAGACAAAATTTTGAAGAATGTGCACTTTATCTATTTTTTTAAAACAGTAAAAAAGTTGTAATGATTTTGGTTTATGAAAAAAACAACTATAGAAATTTCAAGAAAAAAATAAGTTGATTTTTTTTAGAGTGGCTATGAGGAGTGATGATGGGGATTATTATTCTTAAATGATTACTTGAGTGAGTGATTATTCATTCTCAAGTTTTTTTTTTTTTTTTTTTTTTTTTTTTTTTTTTTTTTTTTTTTTTTTCTTTTGAAACCATATAGTATAATATAATGTTTGCTTTATCTTTTCTTTCTTGAAATCTTTACCTTTTTCTAGATTATCTAATCCTTGCTTTATTGAAGCTCATGATGCTCATACTTTGATGCATTTTTAGTGTATTATTTTTATTTTTTATTTATGTTTTTCTTTTCTGTTTTTCCATTATTTTAATAGTTGAGGGCAGAAAAGTACCTTGACCCTTTTGGAAAACCTTGAAAAGAAGAGGAATAAATTCTAAAGAAAACACGACACTGTTTAGATGAGAAAACTATAGTCAATATGAGCATAGTTCAACCGACGTATTGTATATACTTGTTATCAAGATGTCACAAGTTTGATTTAAAAAAAAAATGAGAAAACTACAGACTTGTATATCATATGTGGTAAAAATAAAACAAAGGAAATGTTGAAAATGTCATTGTTTTTTATCTTTTACTTCTATATTTCAAGTTTATAGTTGTTTTTAAAGGTCAAATTATAAAAATATTCTCCAACTTTATAGTTTGTTTAAAAAATACTTCATATTCTTTCAAGAGTTGTAATATTATCTTAGATCTTCCATAAACTTCAAAGTTATCAACGGAATAGAATTTTTTTAAAATTTTGGATGAAAAATTAGTGACTCGAACGCTTGCATAAATTAAGATAGAAAAAATTGTATTTTGTAATGTCAAATTTTCGTCCAACATTCTAACAGATTTGTTACTCCAATGATAGTTTTGAAATATTTACGGAAGTTCAAAGATTTTTTTTTTTTTTTTTTTTAAAATAAGTGTTATTAAATTGAAATTTAACTTAAATATGTGTACTAAGAATGTATGGAATTTGGAAATTGAGGAATCTAAAATTTCAATGACGAAAGAGGATTTAGATTCATTTGATTGGTAATCCATTTATTATTTATTATTTATTATTCATCATTTGCTGTAAAATAAAAATAAAAATAAAAAATGGCTACCTAAGAATTACACTGCCTTAAGCCTTTCGGGCCGTTTGGTTTGAGGATTTGCAGATGCCTGAGAATAGAAGACGCCTGAGAATGAGATGTCTGGAAATAAGATGTCTGGGAATCAATGATGTCTATGTTTGGTGTTGCATGAAATTTCCGTGGAATAAATTATGTTTATGTTTGGTGCTGTCTGGGAATGTCATTAGATTTGTAAATAAATTTTAAATAATTAATTGTTGTTTATTTTATTTAACCACAAATCTTAATAATTATGTTCAACAAAAGGTATTTAAAATTATACAAATTTTTAATTTTAATTAATTAATTAATACAATAATAAAATTGAAGAACTAATGATAAAAGTTATATAATTCAAAAATCAAATATAATCTATCATCGATTACTAAACATAGCTATCGCACATCTTAAATCAAAAAGCTACTGAAATCGATTTAACAAAAAAAAATAATAATAATAATTATATAGAGCTCTCAGAGATTGGAATGAATTTAACCAAAAAAAAAAAAGAAAAAAATACACAAACTTGAAATTAGAGTTTGGAATTAATTTAAAAAAAAGAAAAAAAAACTTGGGAGAAGAAACGTTATTAAAAAAAAGAATGAAGAAGAAGATTTAAAAAAAAATGGGAAGAAGAAGACATACCTGGACAAGGCATCACCATGACTTTCGGAGAAAGTCGCCTAAAACGGAGGGCATCAGAAAGTTATACTTTTGATGCCTGGGCTACAAGCTATGCCCGGCATAAATGCAAAGACGCCAACCAAACGTGGGAATGACCATCAGAAAGCCATTCCCCTGATGTCCACCCTCAAAGACGCCAACCAAACGACCCCTTCTTGTTCTTGGTGAGTTTTTTTTTTGGCGCTATCTTATATTAAAAAGACAAAAATAAAAGATAAAGTGTCTCTGTGCACTGTGCATGCTATTGGAAACTTGACCCAATAAATTGTTATTTTCGTATCATTTTTTTTTAATAAAAATATATATATTTTTTCAAATGCATAAAATAAATATTTATTATTGAAAGTTTTAGTGCAAGTTTTATTACTTCAATTAATTATATACTTGATTTTAGCCGATAATTTTTTTTTTTAACAAAACTGCCACAATAGGAATGTTTCTTTAAAACGGTGAAATGTGTATTTATTTGTCCCTTAATAATTATTAGATACAAAATTAAAATACTTTTGTAACTTCTCTTTCTTTATTCAACAATGTAAAACAATTGGTCACATTGTGATAGTCTTCTTAAATAATTTTTTCAACATAATGCTCGACTCCAACTAAAAAATATCTAAAAATGAATATATATATATATATAAATAAAGTCTCATGTTCGTGAATAACTATAAATTTTCAAAAAAATGGAAACCAAATCAAGGATTATAAATTCTCTTTCGATTTTATTTTAGTACTTGTGAAATTTCTTCCATTTTAGTACTTAATTTCAAATGTTCAATTCTAGTATTTGTGCTTTCAATAAATTTTAAAATTAGTCTTTATTATTATTATTTTTTTGCTATTTAATTAATGCGAAGATTGAACTCGAGACCTTTTAATTAAGAACACAATCCTATGCCAATTGAGTTATGCTCTTGACAAATTAGTGTTTATTAGTTTATGGTTAAGGTTGAAAATATATTAGTTGTAAAAAAGAATGAAAAATATATTCACATTGGGTCTCTTTTTAAATGAATATTATTATTATTATTTTACCAAATTTGAACTTCAAACCGTAAATACTAATTTTAGAAATTATTGAAAATATTTAACTAAATTTAGAAATTTGACATTCAACAAAATAAATGTTATTTAACCTAGGAATTAACTTTAGAAACATCTAATATAATTAGAAATAATTAGAAATACAAATGTGTTTCCTATGACAAAAAATATAGTTTTATGAGAAGTTGCCATCACCTGAAGGTAATATTCTGTCCTTTTTATTCTTTCCCGACAAAGCAGAATGCAATGGTGACAAATCAACAAGAAAATTATAAAATTAACAAAGTGGATTTAATTTATTATTTAAAATTGTTTTTTTAATAAAAAAAATAAAATTATCCCCAAACTTTTAAAATTGTATTTAGGTAGTCTATATACTTCAAAAAGTGTCCAATACCATTAAAAAAATAATAATACCCCTTTTTTTTTTTAATTACATGATAAGCAAAAAGCTAGAAATAAAAAAACACCAACTAAAGTTCAACCCTCTTTAAGATAAAGAGGACGGAGGCCCATAAGGTGAAACTTCTTCATCGTATATTCCGTGCACCTCCATTGGGACTTCTTCCATCAACAGATGTTCGAGAGGCGACGACACTGCCAATTTTGCCACCACATGGGCCAATCGATTGGCCGAGCGATTGCTCCACCGAAACGAGCAGTAGCGAAGACGGAGAGCCAGACATTTGATTTCATCAATAACTCTCCCCAACTCTGAGTAGTTCTTCTTTGGATGATTCAAGAGTTGAACCACTCAAGAAAATTCCGTATCCACTTCCAACCTTAGTGCTAATTTAGTCTATATATTTTAAGAGATGTTAATTTATTCCAAATTTTTAATTCTATATCTCATAAGTACCTATCATTTCACTATATTTTTGCAATTTCTCAAATACACAAATGAAGTCAACAATAATTACATAACAGGTATACGTACAATCGTAAAAGTTTAGAGACTTAAAAAAAAAAAAAAAAAAAAAATTAAAGTAAAAAAATGAAGTAAACAAAACCCTGAAACTTGAGATACCAATCTTATAATTTATTGAAAATGAAGTCTAGACCAACCTTAGTGAGCATTTGGCCTGCCTAGCTAGTTAAATACTTCTCTTCTTATTTGTTATTTGTTTAAAAGAAATTCCAAATCACTTGGATTATAATTTTTTTAATAGGTGCTTTTAATGGATTAAAAACACTTTTTACCCCTTTCTAAAGTTTTAACCTAATATTACCAAATTTTTTTAAGTGAACATTTTTAGTCAAATACTTAAAAAGATGACTGTTTAAAATAAACCACATTTTAGCTGAGTCATATCTTAGAATTTATAAAATGAAATTCTATAACAAAGAGAACAAGAAACAAAGGCAGTTGTCAAATCGAGCATAACTCAATTAGCATAAAGTTATGTCATTGACTAAGAAGTCAGTAGTTCAATCTCCACCCTCCGAATTAATTAAATATTTTTACGAAAAAAATAAATAATAAGGACAGCAAGAACTCAGCTCAAGGCTCAAGTAATAGGAGTTGCTTTGACCTACATCAAAATGAAAACTTCAAGAAAAGGCTATATGGTCTAAGGTTGGAAAAATCAACTTCTGTATTGGGACTTGAGAGTTTCTAACATAAGTTATTACATACTAAAATTCACGAACTAAATTGGTATAAATTCTAAATTACTGAAACTAAGTTATTACATACTAAAGTTCCAGTTTATGGACTGAAATTGAAGGACTATATTGTTACTTTCATAAAAGTTGAGGGACCAAAAATGTCTTTCAACCAAAACCCGAAGGGGTGAGAACTTCGAGGAAAAATAAAAAATAATAGACTATATACCTTTAATACCAACACACTATCCTCAAGTATCATAACAAAACAAGACCATAAAAATTGTACTACTAAACTCAAACTCAACTTCCTCTATTTACTCTCTCATGCATCAAAAATTTGTGAGACAGACAGAAAGTTGAGCTACCTCAAGTTTCTAGTTTTATTTGCTCTAATCCACTTTGTTTTAATATCCCTATAAATTACCTTCTTTAAATCATGTATCCTGTCTGTTGTAGTATTCTTGTCTCTGTCAAAATCTGTTCTTTTGATAAAAGGATTTTGATCGCCAGCAATTTTCCTCGCAGACCCCTCGACGATCAGTGGCAAAGAATATGTTTTTGATAACGTTAATAATGTGCTCTATCTCTTCTTCTGCTTCCTCTTGCCTCGCCCCTACAGCGTTTCTTATCAGTTGAACACGTCTCGTGGAAGATGAATAGAGTTCACCATTTCATGGAATTAACTCGCCGAATGCCTCGTGGGGGTGGTCGCTTTTCAACCACAGGAATCACCTTTTCCATTAGCTGCACCAGGAAAATATCAAACCAGCAGTATCATTACATGTAAAACACTTCTGATGTACCTTAACTTTTAACTTGTCACTATAGAATGAAAGAGGTCCAAATTCCTAAGCATCAAGCAAACAGATGAACAACCAGTTTGTCAAATTTATCAGATATGCAGACAAAACTTTTTTAAAATGAAGAAATTTATATGTATGCACACCCCAAAGAGCAAGAAACGTCAAGTTTAATAAGTTCTTGTCAATAATCACGATGTGGAGATCATTGGCCTTGAAGCTCGTAAACTTTGAAAGCTTGCATCCTCAAATATTATGCGTAAAGCCAAACTTAGCCTTCATCTTTGCAAACTATAAATAAAGGAATCATATATTACGACTTATTTAATCAACAAAAATGTAAGTAAGAATCTGGATAAATTAATCTCTTATAGAACTTCCAGAAGACCTTGATATTGCAGGACTTGATGAAGCTCATTGAACTGTTTTCTTTTTCTTTTTGGCCAGTCAATAATCAAGACTTGTAGCGAAATATATTGTTGCTGTCTAGTTTCAAATGCTAACTGTCCTAGAATGTACTATAAAGTTCTTTTTAAGAGAAATTAAAAATCTAACAAAGGCTAGACGATAGAGATTATCAGTATAGAATTTTTTGCCACTTATAACAACATCTAATGCAATCAAATATTAAATAAGCCAATATTTGATGAACTTCAATTGCTCCTAGACAAGTACCCAAGAGGAGCACAAATACTACATTTAATGACGGATCAAAGATTTCTCATTGACATGGAGCAAGAAAATTCCTTACAAATGTTTTAACAGGACATCTAGATTCCAGAAGAAACTCACATTGCAATTTCTTTTTTTTAAAGAAAACAAGAAAGACAGCACGAGAGAGCTTAAAGATAATACTCAAAACAAAAACTCTTTCATCACACAGTAATACTAGCATCAAAATTTAAAATCAATACCTGCTTAAACCTTTCCTTAGTCCTCTCAGCCTGCAAAAGAGAGAAACTTTAAATGTAATCAACAAAACTGCAAACATACAACAGTGTTCTCGGTAGTGTTTACATAACTACAAAATTATAGATCTAAAACTACTCTAGCACAGAACCATAAAAATAATATGAAAGAGAGTGATAACACTTGAAAGTTAAACCCATGGCCATACAAGATTTTTTTTCTCTTCAAATAGAAGAAGTTTTTATCGGAACTCAAAGTAGATAAATTAGTTATACAAGTAGACAAGTAGTCTTTGGGTGCCATTTGACTCATGAGTTAGGTTTATAAAGCCCTAAGTTGTGAAGTCCAACATACATTCAGTACGTAAGTTTATTAATCCCAGATTACAAGTTTGTTAATCTCACAAACATAGACCTGAACTTTTGAAACTTGTATTCAAATTACACACTTACATCCACAAATCACAAACCTACAAACCAAAGACATGCAAGTCTAAACACAAAGTTTATGTAACCATTCATTCGAACAACCTAAACACACAGCAAATCCTTACTTCCCAACCCCATACAAATGACAAACCTAGATTATCAAAATCAGAATCATACTAAGTTGAATCCCACTCATCTAAGGGTATTTTGGGAGTGATTTTGAAATGGTTAAAATCACTGGTGCACTTTGAAACATGTTTTTCAAAATCAATTTTGATTGTATAAAAATCTAGTTTAAAAGTGTAAAAATCAATTAAGAGTTTAAAATCATCAAAAGACCAATTAAATAACGGTGCCCTGAAGTCTCTTTTATCAAGAATTTAAACTCTTAATCACCAATTTTAATCCTACTTTAATTAGGGAGCCCAAGTACTCAACAAACTAAGAATGCTCAGCACTCCAAATAATAATTTTGATCAAATATGATCCAGCATTGGTCCTAATCAGACAAATGATTATTCAGTAGGCATTGCAGTAAAGATATGGCTCACAAGATCCAAGTTATAAAATAATAACAAAAGATTCACATAAGAAAGAAGATTTGATGTAGTCCAATTGACTGAAGAACAATTAATAGTTAGATCGAGCTTATTCGAGTTGAAGGCACACAAGGAAACCAAAATTACTTGGAAGTTTTGTCAGCAATAAACTGCAAGGATGATGAATTGTTTGACTTAATAACATAATAAAACCAAAATGACATTTAATTTTTATCAAAGTTAGCTAATGTCGGTTGTTTAGCAGTTAATTTTTATCAAAGTTATTTTTTAGTCAAAACTAAATTTGAATATTTAAAAGTACTCGGGCTAAATATAATAAGCTTCGAGAAAGTATAGAGCCAAAATGACATTTTTAGCCCTAGCAATTATAGAAAGAGAAAAGCGAGAGAGAAATTAGTACCCTATGTGTTCCATGGTTTGAAGTTGACAAAGGGCGAATAGTGGCAGAGTCCACTTCGCCGGTGGGCAGTGGAACCGCCGGATTACTGTTGATAAACGGCAGACTTCCTCCTTTCTCCGGCAACAACGGCGGCACCGTCAACGGCGCACTTGCACTCGGCGGCGGACTCGGCGCCTTTCGAGGGTGAAACGGCCAAGGGTATGCCGGTGAAGACGGCAGAACTCCGCCGGAAATTGGCGCCGGAGACTCCATTGGAGGGATTTGTGGAGAAAGGTGGGAACTTTGAGGTGGGGATGAAGCAGAAACCTTCACAGCAAGCTTTTGAGAGCCATTGCAGGAGCTTTTAGAGCCATTGTTGAAGGAAAAGAAGAAAACACCAAGCCGTGATGGATGCCACTGAAATTTTTTAATTTCAAAAACAGAGAAAAAAGTTCAGAAACTCAAAACCCAGATAGAAATTTGGTTAAAGATGACTAATTTTCACTAATTTCGTTTGGAAACTCAAAACCCAGATAGAAATTTGGTTAAAGATGACAAATTTTCACTAATTTCGTTTGGAAACTCAAAACCCAGATAGAAATTTGGTTAAAGATGACTAATTTACACTAATTTCGTTTGGAAACTCAAAACCCAGATAGAAATTTGGTTAAAGATGACAAATTTTCACTAATTTCGTTTGGAAACTCAAAACCCAGATAGAAATTTGGTTAAAGATGACTAATTTACACTAATTTCGTTTGGAAACTCAAAACCCAGATAGAAATTTGGTTAAAGATGACAAATTTTCACTAATTTCGTTTGGAAACTCAAAACCCAGATAGAAATTTGGTTAAAGATGACTAATTTACACTAATTTCGTTTGGAAACTCAAAACCCAGATAGAAATTTGGTTAAAGATGACTAATTTTCACTAATTTCGTTTGGAAACTCAAAACCCAGATAGAAATTTCGTTAAAGATCACAAATTTTCACTAATTTCGTTTGGAAACTCAAAACCCAGATAGAAATTTGGTTAAAGATCACAAATTTCCACTAATTTCGTTAAACCCAGATAGGAATTTCCACTAATTTTGTTAACCCACAAAGAAAAACAGGAGAATGAACCAATTTTATTTGATGAACACCCAATTCAAGGTCCTTAAAAAATAAGAGAAAGAGAGAGAAATATTTACCATAAATGTGGTGGAATTGGGTTTGGTGAGAAGAGTGGCATGAGTGTAATTACAGAGATTGAAGTCCCTTTGATTGTGGAAAATGAAGAGTTCATAATGAAACTTGTGCTTGAAAACTAAGAAGAAGAAGAAGAAAAGAGTGAGAAATTTAATAACAAAAAAACAAAACAAAACAAAGTTATTTGAGTGTACTTACTGATGGAATCTCCAATATGAACAGAGGGATTTTTCCATTGTGAAACTCCATCAACAACAATGGTAGTAGAGGAGTAACAAATTTGACACAAAAATGTTAGAAAAAACAAGAACACAACCATTAATAAATGGATCTTCATCATCATTTTCAATTCCTCTCAAGAGAAAAAAAACTTGGAGCAAAAAACAGCCTTAAACCCTAAAGAGAGAGAGAAAAGATGAACTTGAAATGACACAACTGTTGAGACTGCCATTAACAAAAGTTTGAATGGATGACAGACAAAATTTTGAAGAATGTGCACTTTATCTATTTTTTTAAAACAGTAAAAAAGTTGTAATGATTTTGGTTTATGAAAAAAACAACTATAGAAATTTCAAGAAAAAAATAAGTTGATTTTTTTTAGAGTGGCTATGAGGAGTGATGATGGGGATTATTATTCTTAAATGATTACTTGAGTGAGTGATTATTCATTCTCAAGTTTTTTTTTTTTTTTTTTTTTTTTTTTTTTTTTTTTTTTTTTTTTTTTTTCTTTTGAAACCATATAGTATAATATAATGTTTGCTTTATCTTTTCTTTCTTGAAATCTTTACCTTTTTCTAGATTATCTAATCCTTGCTTTATTGAAGCTCATGATGCTCATACTTTGATGCATTTTTAGTGTATTATTTTTATTTTTTATTTATGTTTTTCTTTTCTGTTTTTCCATTATTTTAATAGTTGAGGGCAGAAAAGTACCTTGACCCTTTTGGAAAACCTTGAAAAGAAGAGGAATAAATTCTAAAGAAAACACGACACTGTTTAGATGAGAAAACTATAGTCAATATGAGCATAGTTCAACCGACGTATTGTATATACTTGTTATCAAGATGTCACAAGTTTGATTTAAAAAAAAAATGAGAAAACTACAGACTTGTATATCATATGTGGTAAAAATAAAACAAAGGAAATGTTGAAAATGTCATTGTTTTTTATCTTTTACTTCTATATTTCAAGTTTATAGTTGTTTTTAAAGGTCAAATTATAAAAATATTCTCCAACTTTATAGTTTGTTTAAAAAATACTTCATATTCTTTCAAGAGTTGTAATATTATCTTAGATCTTCCATAAACTTCAAAGTTATCAACGGAATAGAATTTTTTTAAAATTTTGGATGAAAAATTAGTGACTCGAACGCTTGCATAAATTAAGATAGAAAAAATTGTATTTTGTAATGTCAAATTTTCGTCCAACATTCTAACAGATTTGTTACTCCAATGATAGTTTTGAAATATTTACGGAAGTTCAAAGATTTTTTTTTTTTTTTTTTTTAAAATAAGTGTTATTAAATTGAAATTTAACTTAAATATGTGTACTAAGAATGTATGGAATTTGGAAATTGAGGAATCTAAAATTTCAATGACGAAAGAGGATTTAGATTCATTTGATTGGTAATCCATTTATTATTTATTATTTATTATTCATCATTTGCTGTAAAATAAAAATAAAAATAAAAAATGGCTACCTAAGAATTACACTGCCTTAAGCCTTTCGGGCCGTTTGGTTTGAGGATTTGCAGATGCCTGAGAATAGAAGACGCCTGAGAATGAGATGTCTGGAAATAAGATGTCTGGGAATCAATGATGTCTATGTTTGGTGTTGCATGAAATTTCCGTGGAATAAATTATGTTTATGTTTGGTGCTGTCTGGGAATGTCATTAGATTTGTAAATAAATTTTAAATAATTAATTGTTGTTTATTTTATTTAACCACAAATCTTAATAATTATGTTCAACAAAAGGTATTTAAAATTATACAAATTTTTAATTTTAATTAATTAATTAATACAATAATAAAATTGAAGAACTAATGATAAAAGTTATATAATTCAAAAATCAAATATAATCTATCATCGATTACTAAACATAGCTATCGCACATCTTAAATCAAAAAGCTACTGAAATCGATTTAACAAAAAAAAATAATAATAATAATTATATAGAGCTCTCAGAGATTGGAATGAATTTAACCAAAAAAAAAAAAGAAAAAAATACACAAACTTGAAATTAGAGTTTGGAATTAATTTAAAAAAAAGAAAAAAAAACTTGGGAGAAGAAACGTTATTAAAAAAAAGAATGAAGAAGAAGATTTAAAAAAAAATGGGAAGAAGAAGACATACCTGGACAAGGCATCACCATGACTTTCGGAGAAAGTCGCCTAAAACGGAGGGCATCAGAAAGTTATACTTTTGATGCCTGGGCTACAAGCTATGCCCGGCATAAATGCAAAGACGCCAACCAAACGTGGGAATGACCATCAGAAAGCCATTCCCCTGATGTCCACCCTCAAAGACGCCAACCAAACGACCCCTTCTTGTTCTTGGTGAGTTTTTTTTTTGGCGCTATCTTATATTAAAAAGACAAAAATAAAAGATAAAGTGTCTCTGTGCACTGTGCATGCTATTGGAAACTTGACCCAATAAATTGTTATTTTCGTATCATTTTTTTTTAATAAAAATATATATATTTTTTCAAATGCATAAAATAAATATTTATTATTGAAAGTTTTAGTGCAAGTTTTATTACTTCAATTAATTATATACTTGATTTTAGCCGATAATTTTTTTTTTTAACAAAACTGCCACAATAGGAATGTTTCTTTAAAACGGTGAAATGTGTATTTATTTGTCCCTTAATAATTATTAGATACAAAATTAAAATACTTTTGTAACTTCTCTTTCTTTATTCAACAATGTAAAACAATTGGTCACATTGTGATAGTCTTCTTAAATAATTTTTTCAACATAATGCTCGACTCCAACTAAAAAATATCTAAAAATGAATATATATATATATATAAATAAAGTCTCATGTTCGTGAATAACTATAAATTTTCAAAAAAATGGAAACCAAATCAAGGATTATAAATTCTCTTTCGATTTTATTTTAGTACTTGTGAAATTTCTTCCATTTTAGTACTTAATTTCAAATGTTCAATTCTAGTATTTGTGCTTTCAATAAATTTTAAAATTAGTCTTTATTATTATTATTTTTTTGCTATTTAATTAATGCGAAGATTGAACTCGAGACCTTTTAATTAAGAACACAATCCTATGCCAATTGAGTTATGCTCTTGACAAATTAGTGTTTATTAGTTTATGGTTAAGGTTGAAAATATATTAGTTGTAAAAAAGAATGAAAAATATATTCACATTGGGTCTCTTTTTAAATGAATATTATTATTATTATTTTACCAAATTTGAACTTCAAACCGTAAATACTAATTTTAGAAATTATTGAAAATATTTAACTAAATTTAGAAATTTGACATTCAACAAAATAAATGTTATTTAACCTAGGAATTAACTTTAGAAACATCTAATATAATTAGAAATAATTAGAAATACAAATGTGTTTCCTATGACAAAAAATATAGTTTTATGAGAAGTTGCCATCACCTGAAGGTAATATTCTGTCCTTTTTATTCTTTCCCGACAAAGCAGAATGCAATGGTGACAAATCAACAAGAAAATTATAAAATTAACAAAGTGGATTTAATTTATTATTTAAAATTGTTTTTTTAATAAAAAAAATAAAATTATCCCCAAACTTTTAAAATTGTATTTAGGTAGTCTATATACTTCAAAAAGTGTCCAATACCATTAAAAAAATAATAATACCCCTTTTTTTTTTTAATTACATGATAAGCAAAAAGCTAGAAATAAAAAAACACCAACTAAAGTTCAACCCTCTTTAAGATAAAGAGGACGGAGGCCCATAAGGTGAAACTTCTTCATCGTATATTCCGTGCACCTCCATTGGGACTTCTTCCATCAACAGATGTTCGAGAGGCGACGACACTGCCAATTTTGCCACCACATGGGCCAATCGATTGGCCGAGCGATTGCTCCACCGAAACGAGCAGTAGCGAAGACGGAGAGCCAGACATTTGATTTCATCAATAACTCTCCCCAACTCTGAGTAGTTCTTCTTTGGATGATTCAAGAGTTGAACCACTCAAGAAAATTCCGTATCCACTTCCAACCTTAGTGCTAATTTAGTCTATATATTTTAAGAGATGTTAATTTATTCCAAATTTTTAATTCTATATCTCATAAGTACCTATCATTTCACTATATTTTTGCAATTTCTCAAATACACAAATGAAGTCAACAATAATTACATAACAGGTATACGTACAATCGTAAAAGTTTAGAGACTTAAAAAAAAAAAAAAAAAAAAAATTAAAGTAAAAAAATGAAGTAAACAAAACCCTGAAACTTGAGATACCAATCTTATAATTTATTGAAAATGAAGTCTAGACCAACCTTAGTGAGCATTTGGCCTGCCTAGCTAGTTAAATACTTCTCTTCTTATTTGTTATTTGTTTAAAAGAAATTCCAAATCACTTGGATTATAATTTTTTTAATAGGTGCTTTTAATGGATTAAAAACACTTTTTACCCCTTTCTAAAGTTTTAACCTAATATTACCAAATTTTTTTAAGTGAACATTTTTAGTCAAATACTTAAAAAGATGACTGTTTAAAATAAACCACATTTTAGCTGAGTCATATCTTAGAATTTATAAAATGAAATTCTATAACAAAGAGAACAAGAAACAAAGGCAGTTGTCAAATCGAGCATAACTCAATTAGCATAAAGTTATGTCATTGACTAAGAAGTCAGTAGTTCAATCTCCACCCTCCGAATTAATTAAATATTTTTACGAAAAAAATAAATAATAAGGACAGCAAGAACTCAGCTCAAGGCTCAAGTAATAGGAGTTGCTTTGACCTACATCAAAATGAAAACTTCAAGAAAAGGCTATATGGTCTAAGGTTGGAAAAATCAACTTCTGTATTGGGACTTGAGAGTTTCTAACATAAGTTATTACATACTAAAATTCACGAACTAAATTGGTATAAATTCTAAATTACTGAAACTAAGTTATTACATACTAAAGTTCCAGTTTATGGACTGAAATTGAAGGACTATATTGTTACTTTCATAAAAGTTGAGGGACCAAAAATGTCTTTCAACCAAAACCCGAAGGGGTGAGAACTTCGAGGAAAAATAAAAAATAATAGACTATATACCTTTAATACCAACACACTATCCTCAAGTATCATAACAAAACAAGACCATAAAAATTGTACTACTAAACTCAAACTCAACTTCCTCTATTTACTCTCTCATGCATCAAAAATTTGTGAGACAGACAGAAAGTTGAGCTACCTCAAGTTTCTAGTTTTATTTGCTCTAATCCACTTTGTTTTAATATCCCTATAAATTACCTTCTTTAAATCATGTATCCTGTCTGTTGTAGTATTCTTGTCTCTGTCAAAATCTGTTCTTTTGATAAAAGGATTTTGATCGCCAGCAATTTTCCTCGCAGACCCCTCGACGATCAGTGGCAAAGAATATGTTTTTGATAACGTTAATAATGTGCTCTATCTCTTCTTCTGCTTCCTCTTGCCTCGCCCCTACAGCGTTTCTTATCAGTTGAACACGTCTCGTGGAAGATGAATAGAGTTCACCATTTCATGGAATTAACTCGCCGAATGCCTCGTGGGGGTGGTCGCTTTTCAACCACAGGAATCACCTTTTCCATTAGCTGCACCAGGAAAATATCAAACCAGCAGTATCATTACATGTAAAACACTTCTGATGTACCTTAACTTTTAACTTGTCACTATAGAATGAAAGAGGTCCAAATTCCTAAGCATCAAGCAAACAGATGAACAACCAGTTTGTCAAATTTATCAGATATGCAGACAAAACTTTTTTAAAATGAAGAAATTTATATGTATGCACACCCCAAAGAGCAAGAAACGTCAAGTTTAATAAGTTCTTGTCAATAATCACGATGTGGAGATCATTGGCCTTGAAGCTCGTAAACTTTGAAAGCTTGCATCCTCAAATATTATGCGTAAAGCCAAACTTAGCCTTCATCTTTGCAAACTATAAATAAAGGAATCATATATTACGACTTATTTAATCAACAAAAATGTAAGTAAGAATCTGGATAAATTAATCTCTTATAGAACTTCCAGAAGACCTTGATATTGCAGGACTTGATGAAGCTCATTGAACTGTTTTCTTTTTCTTTTTGGCCAGTCAATAATCAAGACTTGTAGCGAAATATATTGTTGCTGTCTAGTTTCAAATGCTAACTGTCCTAGAATGTACTATAAAGTTCTTTTTAAGAGAAATTAAAAATCTAACAAAGGCTAGACGATAGAGATTATCAGTATAGAATTTTTTGCCACTTATAACAACATCTAATGCAATCAAATATTAAATAAGCCAATATTTGATGAACTTCAATTGCTCCTAGACAAGTACCCAAGAGGAGCACAAATACTACATTTAATGACGGATCAAAGATTTCTCATTGACATGGAGCAAGAAAATTCCTTACAAATGTTTTAACAGGACATCTAGATTCCAGAAGAAACTCACATTGCAATTTCTTTTTTTTAAAGAAAACAAGAAAGACAGCACGAGAGAGCTTAAAGATAATACTCAAAACAAAAACTCTTTCATCACACAGTAATACTAGCATCAAAATTTAAAATCAATACCTGCTTAAACCTTTCCTTAGTCCTCTCAGCCTGCAAAAGAGAGAAACTTTAAATGTAATCAACAAAACTGCAAACATACAACAGTGTTCTCGGTAGTGTTTACATAACTACAAAATTATAGATCTAAAACTACTCTAGCACAGAACCATAAAAATAATATGAAAGAGAGTGATAACACTTGAAAGTTAAACCCATGGCCATACAAGATTTTTTTTCTCTTCAAATAGAAGAAGTTTTTATCGGAACTCAAAGTAGATAAATTAGTTATACAAGTAGACAAGTAGTCTTTGGGTGCCATTTGACTCATGAGTTAGGTTTATAAAGCCCTAAGTTGTGAAGTCCAACATACATTCAGTACGTAAGTTTATTAATCCCAGATTACAAGTTTGTTAATCTCACAAACATAGACCTGAACTTTTGAAACTTGTATTCAAATTACACACTTACATCCACAAATCACAAACCTACAAACCAAAGACATGCAAGTCTAAACACAAAGTTTATGTAACCATTCATTCGAACAACCTAAACACACAGCAAATCCTTACTTCCCAACCCCATACAAATGACAAACCTAGATTATCAAAATCAGAATCATACTAAGTTGAATCCCACTCATCTAAGGGTATTTTGGGAGTGATTTTGAAATGGTTAAAATCACTGGTGCACTTTGAAACATGTTTTTCAAAATCAATTTTGATTGTATAAAAATCTAGTTTAAAAGTGTAAAAATCAATTAAGAGTTTAAAATCATCAAAAGACCAATTAAATAACGGTGCCCTGAAGTCTCTTTTATCAAGAATTTAAACTCTTAATCACCAATTTTAATCCTACTTTAATTAGGGAGCCCAAGTACTCAACAAACTAAGAATGCTCAGCACTCCAAATAATAATTTTGATCAAATATGATCCAGCATTGGTCCTAATCAGACAAATGATTATTCAGTAGGCATTGCAGTAAAGATATGGCTCACAAGATCCAAGTTATAAAATAATAACAAAAGATTCACATAAGAAAGAAGATTTGATGTAGTCCAATTGACTGAAGAACAATTAATAGTTAGATCGAGCTTATTCGAGTTGAAGGCACACAAGGAAACCAAAATTACTTGGAAGTTTTGTCAGCAATAAACTGCAAGGATGATGAATTGTTTGACTTAATAACATAATAAAACCAAAATGACATTTAATTTTTATCAAAGTTAGCTAATGTCGGTTGTTTAGCAGTTAATTTTTATCAAAGTTATTTTTTAGTCAAAACTAAATTTGAATATTTAAAAGTACTCGGGCTAAATATAATAAGCTTCGAGAAAGTATAGAGCCAAAATGACATTTTTAGCCCTAGCAATTATAGAAAGAGAAAAGCGAGAGAGAAATTAGTACCCTATGTGTTCCATGGTTTGAAGTTGACAAAGGGCGAATAGTGGCAGAGTCCACTTCGCCGGTGGGCAGTGGAACCGCCGGATTACTGTTGATAAACGGCAGACTTCCTCCTTTCTCCGGCAACAACGGCGGCACCGTCAACGGCGCACTTGCACTCGGCGGCGGACTCGGCGCCTTTCGAGGGTGAAACGGCCAAGGGTATGCCGGTGAAGACGGCAGAACTCCGCCGGAAATTGGCGCCGGAGACTCCATTGGAGGGATTTGTGGAGAAAGGTGGGAACTTTGAGGTGGGGATGAAGCAGAAACCTTCACAGCAAGCTTTTGAGAGCCATTGCAGGAGCTTTTAGAGCCATTGTTGAAGGAAAAGAAGAAAACACCAAGCCGTGATGGATGCCACTGAAATTTTTTAATTTCAAAAACAGAGAAAAAAGTTCAGAAACTCAAAACCCAGATAGAAATTTGGTTAAAGATGACTAATTTTCACTAATTTCGTTTGGAAACTCAAAACCCAGATAGAAATTTGGTTAAAGATGACAAATTTTCACTAATTTCGTTTGGAAACTCAAAACCCAGATAGAAATTTGGTTAAAGATGACTAATTTACACTAATTTCGTTTGGAAACTCAAAACCCAGATAGAAATTTGGTTAAAGATGACAAATTTTCACTAATTTCGTTTGGAAACTCAAAACCCAGATAGAAATTTGGTTAAAGATGACTAATTTACACTAATTTCGTTTGGAAACTCAAAACCCAGATAGAAATTTGGTTAAAGATGACAAATTTTCACTAATTTCGTTTGGAAACTCAAAACCCAGATAGAAATTTGGTTAAAGATGACTAATTTACACTAATTTCGTTTGGAAACTCAAAACCCAGATAGAAATTTGGTTAAAGATGACTAATTTTCACTAATTTCGTTTGGAAACTCAAAACCCAGATAGAAATTTCGTTAAAGATCACAAATTTTCACTAATTTCGTTTGGAAACTCAAAACCCAGATAGAAATTTGGTTAAAGATCACAAATTTCCACTAATTTCGTTAAACCCAGATAGGAATTTCCACTAATTTTGTTAACCCACAAAGAAAAACAGGAGAATGAACCAATTTTATTTGATGAACACCCAATTCAAGGTCCTTAAAAAATAAGAGAAAGAGAGAGAAATATTTACCATAAATGTGGTGGAATTGGGTTTGGTGAGAAGAGTGGCATGAGTGTAATTACAGAGATTGAAGTCCCTTTGATTGTGGAAAATGAAGAGTTCATAATGAAACTTGTGCTTGAAAACTAAGAAGAAGAAGAAGAAAAGAGTGAGAAATTTAATAACAAAAAAACAAAACAAAACAAAGTTATTTGAGTGTACTTACTGATGGAATCTCCAATATGAACAGAGGGATTTTTCCATTGTGAAACTCCATCAACAACAATGGTAGTAGAGGAGTAACAAATTTGACACAAAAATGTTAGAAAAAACAAGAACACAACCATTAATAAATGGATCTTCATCATCATTTTCAATTCCTCTCAAGAGAAAAAAAACTTGGAGCAAAAAACAGCCTTAAACCCTAAAGAGAGAGAGAAAAGATGAACTTGAAATGACACAACTGTTGAGACTGCCATTAACAAAAGTTTGAATGGATGACAGACAAAATTTTGAAGAATGTGCACTTTATCTATTTTTTTAAAACAGTAAAAAAGTTGTAATGATTTTGGTTTATGAAAAAAACAACTATAGAAATTTCAAGAAAAAAATAAGTTGATTTTTTTTAGAGTGGCTATGAGGAGTGATGATGGGGATTATTATTCTTAAATGATTACTTGAGTGAGTGATTATTCATTCTCAAGTTTTTTTTTTTTTTTTTTTTTTTTTTTTTTTTTTTTTTTTTTTTTTTTTTCTTTTGAAACCATATAGTATAATATAATGTTTGCTTTATCTTTTCTTTCTTGAAATCTTTACCTTTTTCTAGATTATCTAATCCTTGCTTTATTGAAGCTCATGATGCTCATACTTTGATGCATTTTTAGTGTATTATTTTTATTTTTTATTTATGTTTTTCTTTTCTGTTTTTCCATTATTTTAATAGTTGAGGGCAGAAAAGTACCTTGACCCTTTTGGAAAACCTTGAAAAGAAGAGGAATAAATTCTAAAGAAAACACGACACTGTTTAGATGAGAAAACTATAGTCAATATGAGCATAGTTCAACCGACGTATTGTATATACTTGTTATCAAGATGTCACAAGTTTGATTTAAAAAAAAAATGAGAAAACTACAGACTTGTATATCATATGTGGTAAAAATAAAACAAAGGAAATGTTGAAAATGTCATTGTTTTTTATCTTTTACTTCTATATTTCAAGTTTATAGTTGTTTTTAAAGGTCAAATTATAAAAATATTCTCCAACTTTATAGTTTGTTTAAAAAATACTTCATATTCTTTCAAGAGTTGTAATATTATCTTAGATCTTCCATAAACTTCAAAGTTATCAACGGAATAGAATTTTTTTAAAATTTTGGATGAAAAATTAGTGACTCGAACGCTTGCATAAATTAAGATAGAAAAAATTGTATTTTGTAATGTCAAATTTTCGTCCAACATTCTAACAGATTTGTTACTCCAATGATAGTTTTGAAATATTTACGGAAGTTCAAAGATTTTTTTTTTTTTTTTTTTTAAAATAAGTGTTATTAAATTGAAATTTAACTTAAATATGTGTACTAAGAATGTATGGAATTTGGAAATTGAGGAATCTAAAATTTCAATGACGAAAGAGGATTTAGATTCATTTGATTGGTAATCCATTTATTATTTATTATTTATTATTCATCATTTGCTGTAAAATAAAAATAAAAATAAAAAATGGCTACCTAAGAATTACACTGCCTTAAGCCTTTCGGGCCGTTTGGTTTGAGGATTTGCAGATGCCTGAGAATAGAAGACGCCTGAGAATGAGATGTCTGGAAATAAGATGTCTGGGAATCAATGATGTCTATGTTTGGTATTGCATGAAATTTCCGTGGAATAAATTATGTTTATGTTTGGTGCTGTCTGGGAATGTCATCAGATTTGTAAATAAATTTTAAATAATTAATTGTTGTTTATTTTATTTAACCACAAATCTTAATAATTATGTTCAACAAAAGGTATTTAAAATTATACAAATTTTTAATTTTAATTAATTAATTAATACAATAATAAAATTGAAGAACTAATGATAAAAGTTATATAATTCAAAAATCAAATATAATCTATCATCGATTACTAAACATAGCTATCGCACATCTTAAATCAAAAAGCTACTGAAATCGATTTAACAAAAAAAAATAATAATAATAATTATATAGAGCTCTCAGAGATTGGAATGAATTTAACCAAAAAAAAAAAAGAAAAAAATACACAAACTTGAAATTAGAGTTTGGAATTAATTTAAAAAAAAGAAAAAAAAACTTGGGAGAAGAAACGTTATTAAAAAAAAGAATGAAGAAGAAGATTTAAAAAAAAATGGGAAGAAGAAGACATACCTGGACAAGGCATCACCATGACTTTCGGAGAAAGTCGCCTAAAACGGAGGGCATCAGAAAGTTATACTTTTGATGCCTGGGCTACAAGCTATGCCCGGCATAAATGCAAAGACGCCAACCAAACGTGGGAATGACCATCAGAAAGCCATTCCCCTGATGTCCACCCTCAAAGACGCCAACCAAACGACCCCTTCTTGTTCTTGGTGAGTTTTTTTTTTGGCGCTATCTTATATTAAAAAGACAAAAATAAAAGATAAAGTGTCTCTGTGCACTGTGCATGCTATTGGAAACTTGACCCAATAAATTGTTATTTTCGTATCATTTTTTTTTAATAAAAATATATATATTTTTTCAAATGCATAAAATAAATATTTATTATTGAAAGTTTTAGTGCAAGTTTTATTACTTCAATTAATTATATACTTGATTTTAGCCGATAATTTTTTTTTTTAACAAAACTGCCACAATAGGAATGTTTCTTTAAAACGGTGAAATGTGTATTTATTTGTCCCTTAATAATTATTAGATACAAAATTAAAATACTTTTGTAACTTCTCTTTCTTTATTCAACAATGTAAAACAATTGGTCACATTGTGATAGTCTTCTTAAATAATTTTTTCAACATAATGCTCGACTCCAACTAAAAAATATCTAAAAATGAATATATATATATATATAAATAAAGTCTCATGTTCGTGAATAACTATAAATTTTCAAAAAAATGGAAACCAAATCAAGGATTATAAATTCTCTTTCGATTTTATTTTAGTACTTGTGAAATTTCTTCCATTTTAGTACTTAATTTCAAATGTTCAATTCTAGTATTTGTGCTTTCAATAAATTTTAAAATTAGTCTTTATTATTATTATTTTTTTGCTATTTAATTAATGCGAAGATTGAACTCGAGACCTTTTAATTAAGAACACAATCCTATGCCAATTGAGTTATGCTCTTGACAAATTAGTGTTTATTAGTTTATGGTTAAGGTTGAAAATATATTAGTTGTAAAAAAGAATGAAAAATATATTCACATTGGGTCTCTTTTTAAATGAATATTATTATTATTATTTTACCAAATTTGAACTTCAAACCGTAAATACTAATTTTAGAAATTATTGAAAATATTTAACTAAATTTAGAAATTTGACATTCAACAAAATAAATGTTATTTAACCTAGGAATTAACTTTAGAAACATCTAATATAATTAGAAATAATTAGAAATACAAATGTGTTTCCTATGACAAAAAATATAGTTTTATGAGAAGTTGCCATCACCTGAAGGTAATATTCTGTCCTTTTTATTCTTTCCCGACAAAGCAGAATGCAATGGTGACAAATCAACAAGAAAATTATAAAATTAACAAAGTGGATTTAATTTATTATTTAAAATTGTTTTTTTAATAAAAAAAATAAAATTATCCCCAAACTTTTAAAATTGTATTTAGGTAGTCTATATACTTCAAAAAGTGTCCAATACCATTAAAAAAATAATAATACCCCTTTTTTTTTTTAATTACATGATAAGCAAAAAGCTAGAAATAAAAAAACACCAACTAAAGTTCAACCCTCTTTAAGATAAAGAGGACGGAGGCCCATAAGGTGAAACTTCTTCATCGTATATTCCGTGCACCTCCATTGGGACTTCTTCCATCAACAGATGTTCGAGAGGCGACGACACTGCCAATTTTGCCACCACATGGGCCAATCGATTGGCCGAGCGATTGCTCCACCGAAACGAGCAGTAGCGAAGACGGAGAGCCAGACATTTGATTTCATCAATAACTCTCCCCAACTCTGAGTAGTTCTTCTTTGGATGATTCAAGAGTTGAACCACTCAAGAAAATTCCGTATCCACTTCCAACCTTAGTGCTAATTTAGTCTATATATTTTAAGAGATGTTAATTTATTCCAAATTTTTAATTCTATATCTCATAAGTACCTATCATTTCACTATATTTTTGCAATTTCTCAAATACACAAATGAAGTCAACAATAATTACATAACAGGTATACGTACAATCGTAAAAGTTTAGAGACTTAAAAAAAAAAAAAAAAAAAAAATTAAAGTAAAAAAATGAAGTAAACAAAACCCTGAAACTTGAGATACCAATCTTATAATTTATTGAAAATGAAGTCTAGACCAACCTTAGTGAGCATTTGGCCTGCCTAGCTAGTTAAATACTTCTCTTCTTATTTGTTATTTGTTTAAAAGAAATTCCAAATCACTTGGATTATAATTTTTTTAATAGGTGCTTTTAATGGATTAAAAACACTTTTTACCCCTTTCTAAAGTTTTAACCTAATATTACCAAATTTTTTTAAGTGAACATTTTTAGTCAAATACTTAAAAAGATGACTGTTTAAAATAAACCACATTTTAGCTGAGTCATATCTTAGAATTTATAAAATGAAATTCTATAACAAAGAGAACAAGAAACAAAGGCAGTTGTCAAATCGAGCATAACTCAATTAGCATAAAGTTATGTCATTGACTAAGAAGTCAGTAGTTCAATCTCCACCCTCCGAATTAATTAAATATTTTTACGAAAAAAATAAATAATAAGGACAGCAAGAACTCAGCTCAAGGCTCAAGTAATAGGAGTTGCTTTGACCTACATCAAAATGAAAACTTCAAGAAAAGGCTATATGGTCTAAGGTTGGAAAAATCAACTTCTGTATTGGGACTTGAGAGTTTCTAACATAAGTTATTACATACTAAAATTCACGAACTAAATTGGTATAAATTCTAAATTACTGAAACTAAGTTATTACATACTAAAGTTCCAGTTTATGGACTGAAATTGAAGGACTATATTGTTACTTTCATAAAAGTTGAGGGACCAAAAATGTCTTTCAACCAAAACCCGAAGGGGTGAGAACTTCGAGGAAAAATAAAAAATAATAGACTATATACCTTTAATACCAACACACTATCCTCAAGTATCATAACAAAACAAGACCATAAAAATTGTACTACTAAACTCAAACTCAACTTCCTCTATTTACTCTCTCATGCATCAAAAATTTGTGAGACAGACAGAAAGTTGAGCTACCTCAAGTTTCTAGTTTTATTTGCTCTAATCCACTTTGTTTTAATATCCCTATAAATTACCTTCTTTAAATCATGTATCCTGTCTGTTGTAGTATTCTTGTCTCTGTCAAAATCTGTTCTTTTGATAAAAGGATTTTGATCGCCAGCAATTTTCCTCGCAGACCCCTCGACGATCAGTGGCAAAGAATATGTTTTTGATAACGTTAATAATGTGCTCTATCTCTTCTTCTGCTTCCTCTTGCCTCGCCCCTACAGCGTTTCTTATCAGTTGAACACGTCTCGTGGAAGATGAATAGAGTTCACCATTTCATGGAATTAACTCGCCGAATGCCTCGTGGGGGTGGTCGCTTTTCAACCACAGGAATCACCTTTTCCATTAGCTGCACCAGGAAAATATCAAACCAGCAGTATCATTACATGTAAAACACTTCTGATGTACCTTAACTTTTAACTTGTCACTATAGAATGAAAGAGGTCCAAATTCCTAAGCATCAAGCAAACAGATGAACAACCAGTTTGTCAAATTTATCAGATATGCAGACAAAACTTTTTTAAAATGAAGAAATTTATATGTATGCACACCCCAAAGAGCAAGAAACGTCAAGTTTAATAAGTTCTTGTCAATAATCACGATGTGGAGATCATTGGCCTTGAAGCTCGTAAACTTTGAAAGCTTGCATCCTCAAATATTATGCGTAAAGCCAAACTTAGCCTTCATCTTTGCAAACTATAAATAAAGGAATCATATATTACGACTTATTTAATCAACAAAAATGTAAGTAAGAATCTGGATAAATTAATCTCTTATAGAACTTCCAGAAGACCTTGATATTGCAGGACTTGATGAAGCTCATTGAACTGTTTTCTTTTTCTTTTTGGCCAGTCAATAATCAAGACTTGTAGCGAAATATATTGTTGCTGTCTAGTTTCAAATGCTAACTGTCCTAGAATGTACTATAAAGTTCTTTTTAAGAGAAATTAAAAATCTAACAAAGGCTAGACGATAGAGATTATCAGTATAGAATTTTTTGCCACTTATAACAACATCTAATGCAATCAAATATTAAATAAGCCAATATTTGATGAACTTCAATTGCTCCTAGACAAGTACCCAAGAGGAGCACAAATACTACATTTAATGACGGATCAAAGATTTCTCATTGACATGGAGCAAGAAAATTCCTTACAAATGTTTTAACAGGACATCTAGATTCCAGAAGAAACTCACATTGCAATTTCTTTTTTTTAAAGAAAACAAGAAAGACAGCACGAGAGAGCTTAAAGATAATACTCAAAACAAAAACTCTTTCATCACACAGTAATACTAGCATCAAAATTTAAAATCAATACCTGCTTAAACCTTTCCTTAGTCCTCTCAGCCTGCAAAAGAGAGAAACTTTAAATGTAATCAACAAAACTGCAAACATACAACAGTGTTCTCGGTAGTGTTTACATAACTACAAAATTATAGATCTAAAACTACTCTAGCACAGAACCATAAAAATAATATGAAAGAGAGTGATAACACTTGAAAGTTAAACCCATGGCCATACAAGATTTTTTTTCTCTTCAAATAGAAGAAGTTTTTATCGGAACTCAAAGTAGATAAATTAGTTATACAAGTAGACAAGTAGTCTTTGGGTGCCATTTGACTCATGAGTTAGGTTTATAAAGCCCTAAGTTGTGAAGTCCAACATACATTCAGTACGTAAGTTTATTAATCCCAGATTACAAGTTTGTTAATCTCACAAACATAGACCTGAACTTTTGAAACTTGTATTCAAATTACACACTTACATCCACAAATCACAAACCTACAAACCAAAGACATGCAAGTCTAAACACAAAGTTTATGTAACCATTCATTCGAACAACCTAAACACACAGCAAATCCTTACTTCCCAACCCCATACAAATGACAAACCTAGATTATCAAAATCAGAATCATACTAAGTTGAATCCCACTCATCTAAGGGTATTTTGGGAGTGATTTTGAAATGGTTAAAATCACTGGTGCACTTTGAAACATGTTTTTCAAAATCAATTTTGATTGTATAAAAATCTAGTTTAAAAGTGTAAAAATCAATTAAGAGTTTAAAATCATCAAAAGACCAATTAAATAACGGTGCCCTGAAGTCTCTTTTATCAAGAATTTAAACTCTTAATCACCAATTTTAATCCTACTTTAATTAGGGAGCCCAAGTACTCAACAAACTAAGAATGCTCAGCACTCCAAATAATAATTTTGATCAAATATGATCCAGCATTGGTCCTAATCAGACAAATGATTATTCAGTAGGCATTGCAGTAAAGATATGGCTCACAAGATCCAAGTTATAAAATAATAACAAAAGATTCACATAAGAAAGAAGATTTGATGTAGTCCAATTGACTGAAGAACAATTAATAGTTAGATCGAGCTTATTCGAGTTGAAGGCACACAAGGAAACCAAAATTACTTGGAAGTTTTGTCAGCAATAAACTGCAAGGATGATGAATTGTTTGACTTAATAACATAATAAAACCAAAATGACATTTAATTTTTATCAAAGTTAGCTAATGTCGGTTGTTTAGCAGTTAATTTTTATCAAAGTTATTTTTTAGTCAAAACTAAATTTGAATATTTAAAAGTACTCGGGCTAAATATAATAAGCTTCGAGAAAGTATAGAGCCAAAATGACATTTTTAGCCCTAGCAATTATAGAAAGAGAAAAGCGAGAGAGAAATTAGTACCCTATGTGTTCCATGGTTTGAAGTTGACAAAGGGCGAATAGTGGCAGAGTCCACTTCGCCGGTGGGCAGTGGAACCGCCGGATTACTGTTGATAAACGGCAGACTTCCTCCTTTCTCCGGCAACAACGGCGGCACCGTCAACGGCGCACTTGCACTCGGCGGCGGACTCGGCGCCTTTCGAGGGTGAAACGGCCAAGGGTATGCCGGTGAAGACGGCAGAACTCCGCCGGAAATTGGCGCCGGAGACTCCATTGGAGGGATTTGTGGAGAAAGGTGGGAACTTTGAGGTGGGGATGAAGCAGAAACCTTCACAGCAAGCTTTTGAGAGCCATTGCAGGAGCTTTTAGAGCCATTGTTGAAGGAAAAGAAGAAAACACCAAGCCGTGATGGATGCCACTGAAATTTTTTAATTTCAAAAACAGAGAAAAAAGTTCAGAAACTCAAAACCCAGATAGAAATTTGGTTAAAGATGACTAATTTTCACTAATTTCGTTTGGAAACTCAAAACCCAGATAGAAATTTGGTTAAAGATGACAAATTTTCACTAATTTCGTTTGGAAACTCAAAACCCAGATAGAAATTTGGTTAAAGATGACTAATTTACACTAATTTCGTTTGGAAACTCAAAACCCAGATAGAAATTTGGTTAAAGATGACAAATTTTCACTAATTTCGTTTGGAAACTCAAAACCCAGATAGAAATTTGGTTAAAGATGACTAATTTACACTAATTTCGTTTGGAAACTCAAAACCCAGATAGAAATTTGGTTAAAGATGACAAATTTTCACTAATTTCGTTTGGAAACTCAAAACCCAGATAGAAATTTGGTTAAAGATGACTAATTTACACTAATTTCGTTTGGAAACTCAAAACCCAGATAGAAATTTGGTTAAAGATGACTAATTTTCACTAATTTCGTTTGGAAACTCAAAACCCAGATAGAAATTTCGTTAAAGATCACAAATTTTCACTAATTTCGTTTGGAAACTCAAAACCCAGATAGAAATTTGGTTAAAGATCACAAATTTCCACTAATTTCGTTAAACCCAGATAGGAATTTCCACTAATTTTGTTAACCCACAAAGAAAAACAGGAGAATGAACCAATTTTATTTGATGAACACCCAATTCAAGGTCCTTAAAAAATAAGAGAAAGAGAGAGAAATATTTACCATAAATGTGGTGGAATTGGGTTTGGTGAGAAGAGTGGCATGAGTGTAATTACAGAGATTGAAGTCCCTTTGATTGTGGAAAATGAAGAGTTCATAATGAAACTTGTGCTTGAAAACTAAGAAGAAGAAGAAGAAAAGAGTGAGAAATTTAATAACAAAAAAACAAAACAAAACAAAGTTATTTGAGTGTACTTACTGATGGAATCTCCAATATGAACAGAGGGATTTTTCCATTGTGAAACTCCATCAACAACAATGGTAGTAGAGGAGTAACAAATTTGACACAAAAATGTTAGAAAAAACAAGAACACAACCATTAATAAATGGATCTTCATCATCATTTTCAATTCCTCTCAAGAGAAAAAAAACTTGGAGCAAAAAACAGCCTTAAACCCTAAAGAGAGAGAGAAAAGATGAACTTGAAATGACACAACTGTTGAGACTGCCATTAACAAAAGTTTGAATGGATGACAGACAAAATTTTGAAGAATGTGCACTTTATCTATTTTTTTAAAACAGTAAAAAAGTTGTAATGATTTTGGTTTATGAAAAAAACAACTATAGAAATTTCAAGAAAAAAATAAGTTGATTTTTTTTAGAGTGGCTATGAGGAGTGATGATGGGGATTATTATTCTTAAATGATTACTTGAGTGAGTGATTATTCATTCTCAAGTTTTTTTTTTTTTTTTTTTTTTTTTTTTTTTTTTTTTTTTTTTTTTTTTCTTTTGAAACCATATAGTATAATATAATGTTTGCTTTATCTTTTCTTTCTTGAAATCTTTACCTTTTTCTAGATTATCTAATCCTTGCTTTATTGAAGCTCATGATGCTCATACTTTGATGCATTTTTAGTGTATTATTTTTATTTTTTATTTATGTTTTTCTTTTCTGTTTTTCCATTATTTTAATAGTTGAGGGCAGAAAAGTACCTTGACCCTTTTGGAAAACCTTGAAAAGAAGAGGAATAAATTCTAAAGAAAACACGACACTGTTTAGATGAGAAAACTATAGTCAATATGAGCATAGTTCAACCGACGTATTGTATATACTTGTTATCAAGATGTCACAAGTTTGATTTAAAAAAAAAATGAGAAAACTACAGACTTGTATATCATATGTGGTAAAAATAAAACAAAGGAAATGTTGAAAATGTCATTGTTTTTTATCTTTTACTTCTATATTTCAAGTTTATAGTTGTTTTTAAAGGTCAAATTATAAAAATATTCTCCAACTTTATAGTTTGTTTAAAAAATACTTCATATTCTTTCAAGAGTTGTAATATTATCTTAGATCTTCCATAAACTTCAAAGTTATCAACGGAATAGAATTTTTTTAAAATTTTGGATGAAAAATTAGTGACTCGAACGCTTGCATAAATTAAGATAGAAAAAATTGTATTTTGTAATGTCAAATTTTCGTCCAACATTCTAACAGATTTGTTACTCCAATGATAGTTTTGAAATATTTACGGAAGTTCAAAGATTTTTTTTTTTTTTTTTTTTAAAATAAGTGTTATTAAATTGAAATTTAACTTAAATATGTGTACTAAGAATGTATGGAATTTGGAAATTGAGGAATCTAAAATTTCAATGACGAAAGAGGATTTAGATTCATTTGATTGGTAATCCATTTATTATTTATTATTTATTATTCATCATTTGCTGTAAAATAAAAATAAAAATAAAAAATGGCTACCTAAGAATTACACTGCCTTAAGCCTTTCGGGCCGTTTGGTTTGAGGATTTGCAGATGCCTGAGAATAGAAGACGCCTGAGAATGAGATGTCTGGAAATAAGATGTCTGGGAATCAATGATGTCTATGTTTGGTATTGCATGAAATTTCCGTGGAATAAATTATGTTTATGTTTGGTGCTGTCTGGGAATGTCATCAGATTTGTAAATAAATTTTAAATAATTAATTGTTGTTTATTTTATTTAACCACAAATCTTAATAATTATGTTCAACAAAAGGTATTTAAAATTATACAAATTTTTAATTTTAATTAATTAATTAATACAATAATAAAATTGAAGAACTAATGATAAAAGTTATATAATTCAAAAATCAAATATAATCTATCATCGATTACTAAACATAGCTATCGCACATCTTAAATCAAAAAGCTACTGAAATCGATTTAACAAAAAAAAATAATAATAATAATTATATAGAGCTCTCAGAGATTGGAATGAATTTAACCAAAAAAAAAAAAGAAAAAAATACACAAACTTGAAATTAGAGTTTGGAATTAATTTAAAAAAAAGAAAAAAAAACTTGGGAGAAGAAACGTTATTAAAAAAAAGAATGAAGAAGAAGATTTAAAAAAAAATGGGAAGAAGAAGACATACCTGGACAAGGCATCACCATGACTTTCGGAGAAAGTCGCCTAAAACGGAGGGCATCAGAAAGTTATACTTTTGATGCCTGGGCTACAAGCTATGCCCGGCATAAATGCAAAGACGCCAACCAAACGTGGGAATGACCATCAGAAAGCCATTCCCCTGATGTCCACCCTCAAAGACGCCAACCAAACGACCCCTTCTTGTTCTTGGTGAGTTTTTTTTTTGGCGCTATCTGATATTAAAAAGACAAAAATAAAAGATAAAGTGTCTCTGTGCACTGTGCATGCTATTGGAAACTTGACCCAATAAATTGTTATTTTCGTATCATTTTTTTTTAATAAAAATATATATATTTTTTCAAATGCATAAAATAAATATTTATTATTGAAAGTTTTAGTGCAAGTTTTATTACTTCAATTAATTATATACTTGATTTTAGCCGATAATTTTTTTTTTTAACAAAACTGCCACAATAGGAATGTTTCTTTAAAACGGTGAAATGTGTATTTATTTGTCCCTTAATAATTATTAGATACAAAATTAAAATACTTTTGTAACTTCTCTTTCTTTATTCAACAATGTAAAACAATTGGTCACATTGTGATAGTCTTCTTAAATAATTTTTTCAACATAATGCTCGACTCCAACTAAAAAATATCTAAAAATGAATATATATATATATATAAATAAAGTCTCATGTTCGTGAATAACTATAAATTTTCAAAAAAATGGAAACCAAATCAAGGATTATAAATTCTCTTTCGATTTTATTTTAGTACTTGTGAAATTTCTTCCATTTTAGTACTTAATTTCAAATGTTCAATTCTAGTATTTGTGCTTTCAATAAATTTTAAAATTAGTCTTTATTATTATTATTTTTTTGCTATTTAATTAATGCGAAGATTGAACTCGAGACCTTTTAATTAAGAACACAATCCTATGCCAATTGAGTTATGCTCTTGACAAATTAGTGTTTATTAGTTTATGGTTAAGGTTGAAAATATATTAGTTGTAAAAAAGAATGAAAAATATATTCACATTGGGTCTCTTTTTAAATGAATATTATTATTATTATTTTACCAAATTTGAACTTCAAACCGTAAATACTAATTTTAGAAATTATTGAAAATATTTAACTAAATTTAGAAATTTGACATTCAACAAAATAAATGTTATTTAACCTAGGAATTAACTTTAGAAACATCTAATATAATTAGAAATAATTAGAAATACAAATGTGTTTCCTATGACAAAAAATATAGTTTTATGAGAAGTTGCCATCACCTGAAGGTAATATTCTGTCCTTTTTATTCTTTCCCGACAAAGCAGAATGCAATGGTGACAAATCAACAAGAAAATTATAAAATTAACAAAGTGGATTTAATTTATTATTTAAAATTGTTTTTTTAATAAAAAAAATAAAATTATCCCCAAACTTTTAAAATTGTATTTAGGTAGTCTATATACTTCAAAAAGTGTCCAATACCATTAAAAAAATAATAATACCCCTTTTTTTTTTTAATTACATGATAAGCAAAAAGCTAGAAATAAAAAAACACCAACTAAAGTTCAACCCTCTTTAAGATAAAGAGGACGGAGGCCCATAAGGTGAAACTTCTTCATCGTATATTCCGTGCACCTCCATTGGGACTTCTTCCATCAACAGATGTTCGAGAGGCGACGACACTGCCAATTTTGCCACCACATGGGCCAATCGATTGGCCGAGCGATTGCTCCACCGAAACGAGCAGTAGCGAAGACGGAGAGCCAGACATTTGATTTCATCAATAACTCTCCCCAACTCTGAGTAGTTCTTCTTTGGATGATTCAAGAGTTGAACCACTCAAGAAAATTCCGTATCCACTTCCAACCTTAGTGCTAATTTAGTCTATATATTTTAAGAGATGTTAATTTATTCCAAATTTTTAATTCTATATCTCATAAGTACCTATCATTTCACTATATTTTTGCAATTTCTCAAATACACAAATGAAGTCAACAATAATTACATAACAGGTATACGTACAATCGTAAAAGTTTAGAGACTTAAAAAAAAAAAAAAAAAAAAAATTAAAGTAAAAAAATGAAGTAAACAAAACCCTGAAACTTGAGATACCAATCTTATAATTTATTGAAAATGAAGTCTAGACCAACCTTAGTGAGCATTTGGCCTGCCTAGCTAGTTAAATACTTCTCTTCTTATTTGTTATTTGTTTAAAAGAAATTCCAAATCACTTGGATTATAATTTTTTTAATAGGTGCTTTTAATGGATTAAAAACACTTTTTACCCCTTTCTAAAGTTTTAACCTAATATTACCAAATTTTTTTAAGTGAACATTTTTAGTCAAATACTTAAAAAGATGACTGTTTAAAATAAACCACATTTTAGCTGAGTCATATCTTAGAATTTATAAAATGAAATTCTATAACAAAGAGAACAAGAAACAAAGGCAGTTGTCAAATCGAGCATAACTCAATTAGCATAAAGTTATGTCATTGACTAAGAAGTCAGTAGTTCAATCTCCACCCTCCGAATTAATTAAATATTTTTACGAAAAAAATAAATAATAAGGACAGCAAGAACTCAGCTCAAGGCTCAAGTAATAGGAGTTGCTTTGACCTACATCAAAATGAAAACTTCAAGAAAAGGCTATATGGTCTAAGGTTGGAAAAATCAACTTCTGTATTGGGACTTGAGAGTTTCTAACATAAGTTATTACATACTAAAATTCACGAACTAAATTGGTATAAATTCTAAATTACTGAAACTAAGTTATTACATACTAAAGTTCCAGTTTATGGACTGAAATTGAAGGACTATATTGTTACTTTCATAAAAGTTGAGGGACCAAAAATGTCTTTCAACCAAAACCCGAAGGGGTGAGAACTTCGAGGAAAAATAAAAAATAATAGACTATATACCTTTAATACCAACACACTATCCTCAAGTATCATAACAAAACAAGACCATAAAAATTGTACTACTAAACTCAAACTCAACTTCCTCTATTTACTCTCTCATGCATCAAAAATTTGTGAGACAGACAGAAAGTTGAGCTACCTCAAGTTTCTAGTTTTATTTGCTCTAATCCACTTTGTTTTAATATCCCTATAAATTACCTTCTTTAAATCATGTATCCTGTCTGTTGTAGTATTCTTGTCTCTGTCAAAATCTGTTCTTTTGATAAAAGGATTTTGATCGCCAGCAATTTTCCTCGCAGACCCCTCGACGATCAGTGGCAAAGAATATGTTTTTGATAACGTTAATAATGTGCTCTATCTCTTCTTCTGCTTCCTCTTGCCTCGCCCCTACAGCGTTTCTTATCAGTTGAACACGTCTCGTGGAAGATGAATAGAGTTCACCATTTCATGGAATTAACTCGCCGAATGCCTCGTGGGGGTGGTCGCTTTTCAACCACAGGAATCACCTTTTCCATTAGCTGCACCAGGAAAATATCAAACCAGCAGTATCATTACATGTAAAACACTTCTGATGTACCTTAACTTTTAACTTGTCACTATAGAATGAAAGAGGTCCAAATTCCTAAGCATCAAGCAAACAGATGAACAACCAGTTTGTCAAATTTATCAGATATGCAGACAAAACTTTTTTAAAATGAAGAAATTTATATGTATGCACACCCCAAAGAGCAAGAAACGTCAAGTTTAATAAGTTCTTGTCAATAATCACGATGTGGAGATCATTGGCCTTGAAGCTCGTAAACTTTGAAAGCTTGCATCCTCAAATATTATGCGTAAAGCCAAACTTAGCCTTCATCTTTGCAAACTATAAATAAAGGAATCATATATTACGACTTATTTAATCAACAAAAATGTAAGTAAGAATCTGGATAAATTAATCTCTTATAGAACTTCCAGAAGACCTTGATATTGCAGGACTTGATGAAGCTCATTGAACTGTTTTCTTTTTCTTTTTGGCCAGTCAATAATCAAGACTTGTAGCGAAATATATTGTTGCTGTCTAGTTTCAAATGCTAACTGTCCTAGAATGTACTATAAAGTTCTTTTTAAGAGAAATTAAAAATCTAACAAAGGCTAGACGATAGAGATTATCAGTATAGAATTTTTTGCCACTTATAACAACATCTAATGCAATCAAATATTAAATAAGCCAATATTTGATGAACTTCAATTGCTCCTAGACAAGTACCCAAGAGGAGCACAAATACTACATTTAATGACGGATCAAAGATTTCTCATTGACATGGAGCAAGAAAATTCCTTACAAATGTTTTAACAGGACATCTAGATTCCAGAAGAAACTCACATTGCAATTTCTTTTTTTTAAAGAAAACAAGAAAGACAGCACGAGAGAGCTTAAAGATAATACTCAAAACAAAAACTCTTTCATCACACAGTAATACTAGCATCAAAATTTAAAATCAATACCTGCTTAAACCTTTCCTTAGTCCTCTCAGCCTGCAAAAGAGAGAAACTTTAAATGTAATCAACAAAACTGCAAACATACAACAGTGTTCTCGGTAGTGTTTACATAACTACAAAATTATAGATCTAAAACTACTCTAGCACAGAACCATAAAAATAATATGAAAGAGAGTGATAACACTTGAAAGTTAAACCCATGGCCATACAAGATTTTTTTTCTCTTCAAATAGAAGAAGTTTTTATCGGAACTCAAAGTAGATAAATTAGTTATACAAGTAGACAAGTAGTCTTTGGGTGCCATTTGACTCATGAGTTAGGTTTATAAAGCCCTAAGTTGTGAAGTCCAACATACATTCAGTACGTAAGTTTATTAATCCCAGATTACAAGTTTGTTAATCTCACAAACATAGACCTGAACTTTTGAAACTTGTATTCAAATTACACACTTACATCCACAAATCACAAACCTACAAACCAAAGACATGCAAGTCTAAACACAAAGTTTATGTAACCATTCATTCGAACAACCTAAACACACAGCAAATCCTTACTTCCCAACCCCATACAAATGACAAACCTAGATTATCAAAATCAGAATCATACTAAGTTGAATCCCACTCATCTAAGGGTATTTTGGGAGTGATTTTGAAATGGTTAAAATCACTGGTGCACTTTGAAACATGTTTTTCAAAATCAATTTTGATTGTATAAAAATCTAGTTTAAAAGTGTAAAAATCAATTAAGAGTTTAAAATCATCAAAAGACCAATTAAATAACGGTGCCCTGAAGTCTCTTTTATCAAGAATTTAAACTCTTAATCACCAATTTTAATCCTACTTTAATTAGGGAGCCCAAGTACTCAACAAACTAAGAATGCTCAGCACTCCAAATAATAATTTTGATCAAATATGATCCAGCATTGGTCCTAATCAGACAAATGATTATTCAGTAGGCATTGCAGTAAAGATATGGCTCACAAGATCCAAGTTATAAAATAATAACAAAAGATTCACATAAGAAAGAAGATTTGATGTAGTCCAATTGACTGAAGAACAATTAATAGTTAGATCGAGCTTATTCGAGTTGAAGGCACACAAGGAAACCAAAATTACTTGGAAGTTTTGTCAGCAATAAACTGCAAGGATGATGAATTGTTTGACTTAATAACATAATAAAACCAAAATGACATTTAATTTTTATCAAAGTTAGCTAATGTCGGTTGTTTAGCAGTTAATTTTTATCAAAGTTATTTTTTAGTCAAAACTAAATTTGAATATTTAAAAGTACTCGGGCTAAATATAATAAGCTTCGAGAAAGTATAGAGCCAAAATGACATTTTTAGCCCTAGCAATTATAGAAAGAGAAAAGCGAGAGAGAAATTAGTACCCTATGTGTTCCATGGTTTGAAGTTGACAAAGGGCGAATAGTGGCAGAGTCCACTTCGCCGGTGGGCAGTGGAACCGCCGGATTACTGTTGATAAACGGCAGACTTCCTCCTTTCTCCGGCAACAACGGCGGCACCGTCAACGGCGCACTTGCACTCGGCGGCGGACTCGGCGCCTTTCGAGGGTGAAACGGCCAAGGGTATGCCGGTGAAGACGGCAGAACTCCGCCGGAAATTGGCGCCGGAGACTCCATTGGAGGGATTTGTGGAGAAAGGTGGGAACTTTGAGGTGGGGATGAAGCAGAAACCTTCACAGCAAGCTTTTGAGAGCCATTGCAGGAGCTTTTAGAGCCATTGTTGAAGGAAAAGAAGAAAACACCAAGCCGTGATGGATGCCACTGAAATTTTTTAATTTCAAAAACAGAGAAAAAAGTTCAGAAACTCAAAACCCAGATAGAAATTTGGTTAAAGATGACTAATTTTCACTAATTTCGTTTGGAAACTCAAAACCCAGATAGAAATTTGGTTAAAGATGACAAATTTTCACTAATTTCGTTTGGAAACTCAAAACCCAGATAGAAATTTGGTTAAAGATGACTAATTTACACTAATTTCGTTTGGAAACTCAAAACCCAGATAGAAATTTGGTTAAAGATGACAAATTTTCACTAATTTCGTTTGGAAACTCAAAACCCAGATAGAAATTTGGTTAAAGATCACAAATTTCCACTAATTTCGTTAAACCCAGATAGGAATTTCCACTAATTTTGTTAACACACAAAGAAAAACAGGAGAATGAACCAATATTATTTGATGAACACCCAATTCAAGGTCCTTACAAAATAAGAGAAAGAGAGAAATATTTACCTTAAATGTGGTGGAATTGGGTTTGGTGAGAAGAGTGGCATGAGTGTAATTACAGAGATTGAAATCCCTTTGATTGTGGAAAATGAAGAGTTCATAATGAAACTTGTGCTTGAAAACTAAGAAGAAGAAGAAGAAAAGAGTGAGAAATTTAATAACAAAAAAACAAAACAAAACAAAGTTATTTGAGTGTACTTACTGATGGAATCTCCAATATGAACAGAGGGATTTTTCCATTGTGAAACTCCATCAACAACAATGGTAGTAGAGGAGTAACAAATTTGACACAAAAATGTTAGAAAAAACAAGAACACAACCATTAATAAATGGATCTTCATCATCATTTTCAATTCCTCTCAAGAGAAAAAAAACTTGGAGCAAAAAACAGCCTTAAACCCTAAAGAGAGAGAGAAAAGATTGAACTTGAAATGACACAACTGTTGAGACTGCCATTAACAAAAGTTTGAATGGATGACAGACAAAATTTTGAAGAATGTGCACTTTATCTATTTTTTTAAAACAGTAAAAAAGTTGTAATGATTTTGGTTTATGAAAAAAACAACTATAGAAATTTCAAGAAAAAAATAAGTTGATTTTTTTTAGAGTGGCTATGAGGAGTGATGATGGGGATTATTATTCTTAAATGATTACTTGAGTGAGTGATTATTCATTCTCAAGTTTTTTTTTTTTTTTTTTTTTTTTTTTTTTTTTTTTTTTTTTTTTTTTCTTTTGAAACCATATAGTATAATATAATGTTTGCTTTATCTTTTCTTTCTTGAAATCTTTACCTTTTTCTAGATTATCTAATCCTTGCTTTATTGAAGCTCATGATGCTCATACTTTGATGCATTTTTAGTGTATTATTTTTATTTTTTATTTATGTTTTTCTTTTCTGTTTTTCCATTATTTTAATAGTTGAGGGCAGAAAAGTACCTTGACCCTTTTGGAAAACCTTGAAAAGAAGAGGAATAAATTCTAAAGAAAACACGACACTGTTTAGATGAGAAAACTATAGTCAATATGAGCATAGTTCAACCGACGTATTGTATATACTTGTTATCAAGATGTCACAAGTTTGATTTAAAAAAAAAATGAGAAAACTACAGACTTGTATATCATATGTGGTAAAAATAAAACAAAGGAAATGTTGAAAATGTCATTGTTTTTTATCTTTTACTTCTATATTTCAAGTTTATAGTTGTTTTTAAAGGTCAAATTATAAAAATATTCTCCAACTTTATAGTTTGTTTAAAAAATACTTCATATTCTTTCAAGAGTTGTAATATTATCTTAGATCTTCCATAAACTTCAAAGTTATCAACGGAATAGAATTTTTTTAAAATTTTGGATGAAAAATTAGTGACTCGAACGCTTGCATAAATTAAGATAGAAAAAATTGTATTTTGTAATGTCAAATTTTCGTCCAACATTCTAACAGATTTGTTACTCCAATGATAGTTTTGAAATATTTACGGAAGTTCAAAGATTTTTTTTTTTTTTTTTTTTAAAATAAGTGTTATTAAATTGAAATTTAACTTAAATATGTGTACTAAGAATGTATGGAATTTGGAAATTGAGGAATCTAAAATTTCAATGACGAAAGAGGATTTAGATTCATTTGATTGGTAATCCATTTATTATTTATTATTTATTATTCATCATTTGCTGTAAAATAAAAATAAAAATAAAAAATGGCTACCTAAGAATTACACTGCCTTAAGCCTTTCGGGCCGTTTGGTTTGAGGATTTGCAGATGCCTGAGAATAGAAGACGCCTGAGAATGAGATGTCTGGAAATAAGATGTCTGGGAATCAATGATGTCTATGTTTGGTGTTGCATGAAATTTCCGTGGAATAAATTATGTTTATGTTTGGTGCTGTCTGGGAATGTCATCAGATTTGTAAATAAATTTTAAATAATTAATTGTTGTTTATTTTATTTAACCACAAATCTTAATAATTATGTTCAACAAAAGGTATTTAAAATTATACAAATTTTTAATTTTAATTAATTAATTAATACAATAATAAAATTGAAGAACTAATGATAAAAGTTATATAATTCAAAAATCAAATATAATCTATCATCGATTACTAAACATAGCTATCGCACATCTTAAATCAAAAAGCTACTGAAATCGATTTAACAAAAAAAAATAATAATAATAATTATATAGAGCTCTCAGAGATTGGAATGAATTTAACCAAAAAAAAAAAAGAAAAAAATACACAAACTTGAAATTAGAGTTTGGAATTAATTTAAAAAAAAGAAAAAAAAACTTGGGAGAAGAAACGTTATTAAAAAAAAGAATGAAGAAGAAGATTTAAAAAAAAATGGGAAGAAGAAGACATACCTGGACAAGGCATCACCATGACTTTCGGAGAAAGTCGCCTAAAACGGAGGGCATCAGAAAGTTATACTTTTGATGCCTGGGCTACAAGCTATGCCCGGCATAAATGCAAAGACGCCAACCAAACGTGGGAATGACCATCAGAAAGCCATTCCCCTGATGTCCACCCTCAAAGACGCCAACCAAACGACCCCTTCTTGTTCTTGGTGAGTTTTTTTTTTGGCGCTATCTGATATTAAAAAGACAAAAATAAAAGATAAAGTGTCTCTGTGCACTGTGCATGCTATTGGAAACTTGACCCAATAAATTGTTATTTTCGTATCATTTTTTTTTAATAAAAATATATATATTTTTTCAAATGCATAAAATAAATATTTATTATTGAAAGTTTTAGTGCAAGTTTTATTACTTCAATTAATTATATACTTGATTTTAGCCGATAATTTTTTTTTTTAACAAAACTGCCACAATAGGAATGTTTCTTTAAAACGGTGAAATGTGTATTTATTTGTCCCTTAATAATTATTAGATACAAAATTAAAATACTTTTGTAACTTCTCTTTCTTTATTCAACAATGTAAAACAATTGGTCACATTGTGATAGTCTTCTTAAATAATTTTTTCAACATAATGCTCGACTCCAACTAAAAAATATCTAAAAATGAATATATATATATATATAAATAAAGTCTCATGTTCGTGAATAACTATAAATTTTCAAAAAAATGGAAACCAAATCAAGGATTATAAATTCTCTTTCGATTTTATTTTAGTACTTGTGAAATTTCTTCCATTTTAGTACTTAATTTCAAATGTTCAATTCTAGTATTTGTGCTTTCAATAAATTTTAAAATTAGTCTTTATTATTATTATTTTTTTGCTATTTAATTAATGCGAAGATTGAACTCGAGACCTTTTAATTAAGAACACAATCCTATGCCAATTGAGTTATGCTCTTGACAAATTAGTGTTTATTAGTTTATGGTTAAGGTTGAAAATATATTAGTTGTAAAAAAGAATGAAAAATATATTCACATTGGGTCTCTTTTTAAATGAATATTATTATTATTATTTTACCAAATTTGAACTTCAAACCGTAAATACTAATTTTAGAAATTATTGAAAATATTTAACTAAATTTAGAAATTTGACATTCAACAAAATAAATGTTATTTAACCTAGGAATTAACTTTAGAAACATCTAATATAATTAGAAATAATTAGAAATACAAATGTGTTTCCTATGACAAAAAATATAGTTTTATGAGAAGTTGCCATCACCTGAAGGTAATATTCTGTCCTTTTTATTCTTTCCCGACAAAGCAGAATGCAATGGTGACAAATCAACAAGAAAATTATAAAATTAACAAAGTGGATTTAATTTATTATTTAAAATTGTTTTTTTAATAAAAAAAATAAAATTATCCCCAAACTTTTAAAATTGTATTTAGGTAGTCTATATACTTCAAAAAGTGTCCAATACCATTAAAAAAATAATAATACCCCTTTTTTTTTTTAATTACATGATAAGCAAAAAGCTAGAAATAAAAAAACACCAACTAAAGTTCAACCCTCTTTAAGATAAAGAGGACGGAGGCCCATAAGGTGAAACTTCTTCATCGTATATTCCGTGCACCTCCATTGGGACTTCTTCCATCAACAGATGTTCGAGAGGCGACGACACTGCCAATTTTGCCACCACATGGGCCAATCGATTGGCCGAGCGATTGCTCCACCGAAACGAGCAGTAGCGAAGACGGAGAGCCAGACATTTGATTTCATCAATAACTCTCCCCAACTCTGAGTAGTTCTTCTTTGGATGATTCAAGAGTTGAACCACTCAAGAAAATTCCGTATCCACTTCCAACCTTAGTGCTAATTTAGTCTATATATTTTAAGAGATGTTAATTTATTCCAAATTTTTAATTCTATATCTCATAAGTACCTATCATTTCACTATATTTTTGCAATTTCTCAAATACACAAATGAAGTCAACAATAATTACATAACAGGTATACGTACAATCGTAAAAGTTTAGAGACTTAAAAAAAAAAAAAAAAAAAAAATTAAAGTAAAAAAATGAAGTAAACAAAACCCTGAAACTTGAGATACCAATCTTATAATTTATTGAAAATGAAGTCTAGACCAACCTTAGTGAGCATTTGGCCTGCCTAGCTAGTTAAATACTTCTCTTCTTATTTGTTATTTGTTTAAAAGAAATTCCAAATCACTTGGATTATAATTTTTTTAATAGGTGCTTTTAATGGATTAAAAACACTTTTTACCCCTTTCTAAAGTTTTAACCTAATATTACCAAATTTTTTTAAGTGAACATTTTTAGTCAAATACTTAAAAAGATGACTGTTTAAAATAAACCACATTTTAGCTGAGTCATATCTTAGAATTTATAAAATGAAATTCTATAACAAAGAGAACAAGAAACAAAGGCAGTTGTCAAATCGAGCATAACTCAATTAGCATAAAGTTATGTCATTGACTAAGAAGTCAGTAGTTCAATCTCCACCCTCCGAATTAATTAAATATTTTTACGAAAAAAATAAATAATAAGGACAGCAAGAACTCAGCTCAAGGCTCAAGTAATAGGAGTTGCTTTGACCTACATCAAAATGAAAACTTCAAGAAAAGGCTATATGGTCTAAGGTTGGAAAAATCAACTTCTGTATTGGGACTTGAGAGTTTCTAACATAAGTTATTACATACTAAAATTCACGAACTAAATTGGTATAAATTCTAAATTACTGAAACTAAGTTATTACATACTAAAGTTCCAGTTTATGGACTGAAATTGAAGGACTATATTGTTACTTTCATAAAAGTTGAGGGACCAAAAATGTCTTTCAACCAAAACCCGAAGGGGTGAGAACTTCGAGGAAAAATAAAAAATAATAGACTATATACCTTTAATACCAACACACTATCCTCAAGTATCATAACAAAACAAGACCATAAAAATTGTACTACTAAACTCAAACTCAACTTCCTCTATTTACTCTCTCATGCATCAAAAATTTGTGAGACAGACAGAAAGTTGAGCTACCTCAAGTTTCTAGTTTTATTTGCTCTAATCCACTTTGTTTTAATATCCCTATAAATTACCTTCTTTAAATCATGTATCCTGTCTGTTGTAGTATTCTTGTCTCTGTCAAAATCTGTTCTTTTGATAAAAGGATTTTGATCGCCAGCAATTTTCCTCGCAGACCCCTCGACGATCAGTGGCAAAGAATATGTTTTTGATAACGTTAATAATGTGCTCTATCTCTTCTTCTGCTTCCTCTTGCCTCGCCCCTACAGCGTTTCTTATCAGTTGAACACGTCTAGTGGAAGATGAATAAAGTTCACCATTTCATGGAATTAACTCGCCGAATGCCTCGTGGGGGTGGTCGCTTTTCAACCACAGGAATCACCTTTTCCATTAGCTGCACCAGGAAAATATCAAACCAGCAGTATCATTACATGTAAAACACTTCTGATGTACCTTAACTTTTAACTTGTCACTATAGAATGAAAGAGGTCCAAATTCCTAAGCATCAAGCAAACAGATGAACAACCAGTTTGTCAAATTTATCAGATATGCAGACAAAACTTTTTTAAAATGAAGAAATTTATATGTATGCACACCCCAAAGAGCAAGAAACGTCAAGTTTAATAAGTTCTTGTCAATAATCACGATGTGGAGATCATTGGCCTTGAAGCTCGTAAACTTTGAAAGCTTGCATCCTCAAATATTATGCGTAAAGCCAAACTTAGCCTTCATCTTTGCAAACTATAAATAAAGGAATCATATATTACGAATTATTTAATCAACAAAAATGTATGTAAGAATCTGGATAAATTAATCTCTTATAGAACTTCCAGAAGACCTTGATATTGCAGGACTTGATCAAGCTCATTGAACTGTTTTCTTTTTCTTTTTTGCCAGTCAATAATGAAGACTTGTAGCGAAAGATATTGTTGCTGTCTAGTTTCAAATGCTAACTGTCCTAGAATGTACTATAAAGTTCTTTTTAAGAGAAATTAAAAATCTAACAAAGGCTAGACGATAGAGATTATCAGTATAGAATTGTTTGCCACTTATAACAACATCTAATGCAATCAAATATTAAATAAGCCAATATTTGATGAACTTCAATTGCTCCTAGACAAGTACCCAAGAGGAGCACAAATACTACATTTAATGACGGATCAAAGATCTCTCATCGACATGGAGCAAGAAAATTCCTTACAAATGTTTTAACAGGACATCTAGATTCCAGAAGAAACTCACATTGCGATTTCTTTTTTTTAAAGAAAACAAGAAAGACAGCAGGAGAGAGCTTAAAGATAATACTCAAAACAAAAACTCTTTCATCACACAGTAATACTAGCATCAAAATTTAAAATCAATACCTGCTTAAACCTTTCCTTAGTCCTCTCAGCCTGCAAAAGAGAGAAACTTTAAATGTAATCAACAAAACTGCAAACATACAACAGTGTTCTCGGTAGTGTTTACATAACTACAAAATTATAGATCTAAAACTACTCTAGCACGGAACCATAAAAATAATATGAAAGAGAGTGATAACACTTGAAAGTTAAACCCATGGCCATACAAGATTTTTTTTTTCTTCAAATAGAAGAAGTTTTTATCGTAACTCAAAGTAGATAAATTAGTTATACAAGTAGTCTTTGGGTGCCATTTGACTCATGAGTTAGGTTTATAAAGCCCTAAGTTGTGATTTGTGAAGTCCAACATACATTCAGTACGTAAGTTTATTAATCCCAGATTACGAGTTTGTTAATCTCACAAACATAGACCTGAACTTTTGAAAGTTATATTCAAATTACACACTTACATCCACAAATCACAAACCTACAAACCAAAGACATGCAAGTCTAAACACAAAGTTTATGTAACCATTCATTCGAACAACCTAAACACACACAGCAAACCCTTACTTCCCAACCCTATACAAATGACAAACCTAGATTATCAAAATCAGAATCATACTAAGTTGAATCCCACTCATCTAAGGGTATTTTGGGAGTGATTTTGAAATGGTTAAAATCACTTCTGTCAAGTTCAAAATCAATTTGAAACATGTTTTTCAAAATCAATTTTGATTGTATAAAAATCACGTTTAAAAGTGTAAAAATCAATTAAGAGATTAAAATCATCAAAAGGCCAATTAAATAACAGTGCCCTGAAGTTTCTTTTATCAAGAATTTAAACTCTTAATCACCAATTTTAATCCTACTTTAATTAGGGAACCCAAGTACACAGCAAACTAAGAATGCTTGGCACTCCAAATAATAATTTTGATCAAATATGATCCAGCATTGGTCCTAATCAGACAAATGATTATTCAGTAGGCATTGCAGTAAAGATATGGCTCACAAGATCTAAGTTATAAAATAATAACAAAAGATTCACATAAGAAAGAAGATTTGATGTAGCCCAATTGACTGAAGAACATTTAATAGTTAGATCGAGCTTATTCAAGTTGAAGGCACACAAGGAAACCAAAATTACTTGGAAATTATGTCAGCAATAAACTGCAAGGATGATGAATTGTTTGACTTAATAACATAATAAAACCCATCGGGGCAAATGTTGGGAACTATAAAACAGGGAATTAGAATGGGATTGATAAAAGAGAGACTTCAGGAAGGTCTGAAGGATAAGGAGAATACAGAGAGGAAATAAAAAGGGGCCAAATGGAGGGAGAAAAGCTTAGGCTCCAACATATTATAAGGTCAGGATCAAAATAATCTAAAGCAATCTCTGACAAGTCCTGCATTCGAATCCCACTTTGTGATTCTCCATGACTTTACAAATTCTCAAGCAACTTTCTCCGACAAAAACGAATGCAAGCAATAACAAATAGATCCCAAATCCAGTGGAATAGAAAATTGAATTAAAAAGATGTTCTCAATTCTCATGTCACATGTATGAAAATCCCAAAAAAAAAAGAGAAAAAAGAGTACCTTTTCCCTCAAAAGCCGCTCATTCTCCTCCTCTAACCTTACAGCTAACGACTCTAATTCCACTTGATAAGCCTGTGATCCGAAAACCAAAAAAAAAAAAAAAAAAGTACACTATCAAACACCATACCACAACAAATTATGCTGCAAATTGCAATCAAACAAGTATTGAAAATGGAAGTTGTTTTGATTTTCATTTGTTTATAAAGAGCATTCAGTTCAGTTCAGTTCAGTCACCTGCTTCCTTTCTCTAGACCTTGCTGCAGACTCCCTATTCTTGATCATCCTCCTCTGTCTTTGCTCTGCAGCTTTATCCAAAGGTTCCAAACCAGCTCGCCCTCTCTTCCCTCTGCCCCCACCACCACCACTTCCACCACTTCCAATCAATTCATTCCCAAATCCAATAATGGATCCTTCGACCTTATCCAATTCCTGAAATGAACTGGCCGAAATCGGATCAAACGAAAAAACCCCACCACCCAACATCTCGGCCTGCGGCAATTTGACATCCTCAACAGGCACAACAGCTCCAGTTTTGACAAGAAAATCCTCGAGGGTAATCAATTCTTCGGCAACCTCCTCCTTCAACTCCTTCCTCTCGCCAGACACAATCTCCCTCCAAACATCATCCACAGTTTTGCGATTGGTATCAATGACGACGGAGGAATTAGTAGTGGTGGTGGTCGGATTCATGGGAAAAGAAGAGGGGTTAGAGGAATCAAGAAGAGTGATGTGTGCATTTAAGAGAATAGAATCGGTGGGATTGGAATCGTAGCCATTGCTAAGAAGAAGAGTATGGGTTGTTCGAGTTCGATTGCGAGATTGGGTATTGTCATAATTCCTAGAGAGATTGGAGAGAAATTGGGGTTTCAACAGAGAAGCAGCAGATGAAGAAGAAGAAGAAGAAGAACCTCGAGATAGATCCGATTTTGGCGAATTGGTGGAAGATGCGAAGAGCTTCGAAGGCGCCATTTTTTTTGTTCGTCAAAATAGGCAACGAATTCGCAGAGATTCTCTCGAAACTCTTGTGGGAATCTTTCTACAAAATTTGTGAGAAGAATTTGTTTTCTGATTTGAGAGCGTTTTCGTTTTTGGTTTTTGGTTTTTTGTTTTTGGATTTTGGTCTGTTGGTTGGGGAAGAGAGAAGAAAGATGGCGCGTGAGAGCGCGTGGAATATGTAACCGGGAATAGCCGGTATCCGGTGGAGGTTTCCAGAGGCTTCTGTTAAGCCCAACTTCTACACCTAACCGCCAGCCGGCATCAGCCTGTGAGTCAAATGGCGATTTTTTTTATTAATTTCCTTATTAACGTGAATAATTACGATTTTTATTTTTATTTCTTATTTTTTCTCATAAATATTGACATATTTATTAAATTCATCTATTAAAAATAATAAACTTTCAATTTTAAGTTTAAATTTAAAAAAATGTTAAAAACTCGAGTTGTATTGGACACAAAATAAAAAATTTAAGGACATATTATATACTTTTTAAACTCTAGGGACGTATTGGACACTTTTGAATGTTTAAGGACGTAATAGATATAAACTTAAAAGTTTAACAACCAAATTTATAATTTAACCTCTTTGTTCTTTCAAAATCACGGAAAGATGAGAATTCAAACATCTGACCTATTAGTTGAAGTTTGAGTATTTTAACTAGTTGTGAGCTATGTTTAAATTGGTGATCAAATGACATGTGTTCATGTATACTTTAATCAAATTTATATATAATAAAAGTTAAAATATATTTTTTTTGTCTTTGATGATAAGTTTTTTTGATCCTAAGTTTCAAAAAATTATAGCTTAGTATAATCTTTAAGGAATAATCTTAAAATGTATATATTTGACACGAAACTATGATTTGATATGGTTATTTAAAAAAGGCTAGATAGATCGAAGAAATAGAAAATTAGAAGTTCAAAAATTTAAAAATTTATTAGACATTGTCTATAGTTAAGGTACTTATTACATACAAAACTAAAATTTAGAGGTCTATTTACATTTTTTAAAGTCGACTTATTAAATACAATCTTAAAAATTTGGACACTAAACTTCTAATATAACTTAAATATATATATATATATATTTTTTTAAACTTAAAAAGTTAATGTATTTTTAAAAACTATTAATGGTTGTTTTTTTTTTTTTTTTGGGTTAAAAAAGGTTGATATATTTTATAAAAAAAAAAAGAGACAAAAAAACAAAAAAACAAAAAAAAACAAAAACAAAGGTTGATATATAATTAAATATATATTTTTATTAATATATTTTAATAATTTTTTTTTTTTTTTTGCAATGGTAATATATTACGAAAACCAAACTAGGAAAACCCTACAGCCTAGAGCCAAAACATTAAAAAACACATAAAGAAGAACAAGGAAAACATTTCACGACTCACAAAAATAGATCCCAAGGAAGAACACTAATAAAGATTGGAGACCTCAACACCTAGCCACAAAGCACATAGGTCATATCGGTCTGATCACTAATGAGAATACACTGAGGAGAACAGAGATTAGCCCCATGAACACGCGAGTTCCGTTCCCTCCAAATATGATAGATGGTTGCATACCAAGCCAACCTCCAAACTCGTAGCCAACAAGAGTCTAGCTCAACGAAATGTTGTATCGCCTAGTGACCATGAGGTCCTAGGTTCAATCCCCCACCCCAACATGTTGTAAAAAAAAAAAAAAAAAAAACTTTAAACCCGATGTTGGAATTGGTCACCCTGCCCCATGCAACAAATTCAATCCAACTCAGTAGACCAGGTAGCCAACCAATGAGAAAAATGACCCCACCGCAGAAGCCCCGTCCACACCGTCTTATTAAACGAGCACTAAAAGAAAATATGGTTTATTGTCTCCACAACAGTCGGACACAACACACAGTCTGACGAAACCAATGGATCCCATGCATGAATCGTAGCCCGAATATATAAACAATCCTGGATGGCAAACCAAGAAACAAAGGAGTGAAGAGGGATATTACCCTAAACCACAACAAACTCGCCCATCACATGCAATCTTGACGAGGTCGAAGCACCCTTAGACACTAGCTACCAAAAACTCATCTGATCTCCCAAGATCCCAAATAAAGTCCGATGAAGGTGGGGAACAACCGCCTAGACTAACAGAATCAAAAATCCTCCATCTCCCTAGTCGCACAAGAAGTGTCATGACCCGTCAGGAAGGAGGAAGTCCGACACAAGGGCAAACTCGAAGCTACCCATCGCACAAATCAACCCCTCACCAAACCGCTACAAAAGCCCCCCACCCTGAAGCCAAGAATCCATTCAAGCATGGCACCGTCGCCCATCCCCAATGGTTATCTAAACGAACGGACGAAACTACTCTCGAAGCCAAAACAATTGCCCACGTACACTAAGACTGACTAAACGACAAACGAATAGACCATAAAGACTTCCCTCAGAGAATATAAGTGTCAATTCAGGTAATCTACAAGGACCCAACCGTGTAAACAAGAACTAGAGCAACTTCATTACAATTGCTGAGTTCCAGGATCGGACATGGTGAATGCCCAAACCTCCCTTACTACACGGCATGCACATATCAACCCAGGCTACCTTAGCACCTCCTCGACCCTCAGTGTTCCCCATCCACAAATAAGCTCGAAGAACATGATCCACTCCATTAACAACATGAGCAGGGAGAACACACACAGTCGTCTAGTAGACCAGAAAGCTATGCAGGACAGATTGAATAAGCTGAAGTCTGCCAGCATAAGAAATGTGTTATACTGTTTCACTCTAGGTTGTTTCTTGTTTGGTTAATTCTGATTGTTGAGGACAAACAATATGTTAAGTTTGAGGGTGTGATAAACGTCAAATAATTAGCATTTTCTCTATGACTCTAGCTTGTTTGTGGTTAAAGTAAAGATGTTTCGAATAGATAGTTCAATCAAACGGTTTAAATTAGGCTAAAGTAAGAAAGCCACATGTTTAGAGTTCTCTCGTGAATATTGAGTCAATTTAGGAGTTAAAAGATGAATTTTGATATTTTGATATTTTTTAACCCATTTTTTACCTTGTGCACGAAAACTATCAAATTGCAAAATGGTCAGTAAAACGGCCGCATTGCTCCACAAACATTTTTTGATGCAGCTGCATTGCTCTACATGTCATTTTCGGATGCAGTATTCTGCCCTAGACCAAATCAACGGACTTCATGAAACAACTTTGACCGAGTTTATTTTGCAATTACTTCTAGTTATTGACTCCAATAATCCTTGGGGAATGTTGTTAACACTATTTTCGGAGCTCACCAACCTACTATAAACCTATAAAATGAGCCACAAATCACAGATTTAAGGCATTCGAATTTTCGGGGAATCGATCCTCTCCGGAGGAAGAATCCGTCATTCCATCAACCATTCTATCACCACCACTCAAGAACACCTTCATTCCTCATGCTCGACAATCTCTCTTAGGATCGACCTCTGTATTCAATCTTGCACTCTTAAGTGAGAATTGTAAGTTTAATTCTTTTTGGAAGATGTGTAATTCAGATAGAGATAGAAGCCTTAGAGTGACTTTATGTTTTTGTAGGAACCTTTAGATTATTTTCCAGATTTTACCCTTGATGTCTTTATTTTCCAGCACTGTTGTTTAATTTTTAGTTTCATTTATTAAACGTTTTATATTAATGAAATTTTCTAGTATTCCTTTCATTTCGAGCTAAGTTCTTTTGAGGGATTCGATCTCGTGGATACCCTAAAAATGAGATAGCCAACTCAATGTGATCGGTTGACCACCACAATGTTCATTACTATTCTCCTTATTGATTTGCACGACCGCAATGTGATCGGTCCATCGACTTTTGGTAGAAACAAAATTTATTTGCACCAGATTTTTCCTCAATGGAGTGCTCTCATTCTTGAATCGGTCGCCAGTTTTTTTTTTTCCTTCTTCGGCTTCAAGCTCAATTTGTCATCTATTTGTCACAGTGGACATATGGCTTTCAGAATCGTCATCGTTGAAGTATGTCCCCTTCCTCCCCAACATCGGCGTCACCTTCATCCTCCGTAAGACTGTCGACGAGGCCGAACAAGGTCGACTACAACCAATTCCTTGTATTCATAGATGTCACTTTGTCCAGCACCGCCTTCCATGTTCTCGCTCGCATTTTAGTCCAGCTCAAATTCCTCACAACAGAAGTCGGGGAAACCACCATGGTTTCCTGGAACTTCCTCACACTCATCGTCACTTGTAACGACATCGAACGAGAAGGAACACAAGAGTTCATTTGTTTCCGTGTGGGTCCTACTTTCGAGAGCCCTGTTTGCGATTTTCATGATGGTCGTGACCCGATCTTGAACGATTTAGTGTTTTTTTTATAATTTTATTTTTTTAAATAATAAACAAGTATCTATCGTCAAGCAACACGTGAGTTTGAGCATGTGTGAGAAGTCTTTCTAACGGTGTGATTGAAACAAAAAATTAACCGAGGGCGTGGATTGATACGCTTTAAAGATTTAAATTGATGAAATTAAAACTTTAAGGTTAAAATCGGTACATGTCAAGTTGAGAGTCAAAATTGATTTTTTTTCCTTTATATATTTATTAAAACCTGTTTAAAGTACAAAGTATTATATAGATATTAAAAAATGTACAGCATCCTAAAACTTTAGATACCAAATTTATAATTTAACAGATTATAATTTTAGTATTTGATTTGGAGTGTACGTTTCTCTACGCTTTTTTCTTTTTGTTTTAAATCTAAAAAATTCCAATTAAATTCCGAAACTTTAAATCAGAAAATGTCATATGTCCATCAATCATTTCATTTTCAGATCATTTCAACTATTTACTACAATATACTAATTTTGTCAACATTAATGAATAAGTTCTTATTCTTTTATATGTCCACAAAATTCTTATTCTTTTAATTGATTTATATCATTAACTATAATTTTAATGGATAAATAAAAAAAAATATTATGCTAAATTATAAAATAAAAAATAATCATGAACTTTATGTCATTTGTTTAAAAATCATTCCTATTTTCCTTAAAAAAAAAATAATAATAATAATAATAACTTTTAGATGAAAAGCGGACCTACACATACATTGTTCTTTTAGACTTAATTTCGACAAGTGTCTCAATCACCTCTACTTCTTTTTATAATTTAGCTAAAATATCCTTTATTATAATATTTTTTTTTTCAAATGTATTTAATTAATATAGAGATTTGTCAACAAGAGCATAGCGACATGAGGTTTTAGGTTCAATCCTCCACTCCAACATGTTGTCAAAATATATATATATATATATATATATATATATATATATATATAAAAAAACAACTCAGGATCTTTTAGTCAAGGGCACAATCTTATGTTAATTGAGTTTTGCTCGGTTTGACATAATATAATATTTTTGTCATTGGATACAGTCTTTTACGTCGCTGGTATAACTTAATTTTAAAATAAATAATAATAAAAAAAAAAAATCTTAATTATGCTTGTACATCTTTGTTTTAATTAGGCCAAACTTCCTACCTAGCTTATGAAGCCTCTTTTTTTTTTTTTTTTTTTTAAAAAGAGCTTATGAAGCCTCTTAGGAAACCATCCTACCACATAATACATATTCAAACCACACACTTTAAACTCCTTTTTGGCCCTCTCATTATTGCTTGCTTTCTTAAATTCCACATTTTAAAATGGAGTAGAAGTAATCAATTTTTCTATGGGTCTAAAAATACAAGGATTATTGCTTCAAAATAAAATAAAATAATAAAAGATTTAGCCAAGAAACAACATTAATTTATAGTATAGTGAAGTATAAGCTCTTAATCTTTAGAAATATTGAAAAATACTCTAAAATGAATAGAGAAATTATAACAAATGTCAATTTAGAGTAAAATAATTAAAAATATAGCATTTTTAATTTTTTTTTTACAGATATGACAATTTCTATCACTAATAGTATGATCTATCGTTGATAGAAGTTTATATAGTAGTCTATCACCTCAGTTTTTTTTTTATAGAATTTTAGTCTATCAGTGATAGTAGTCTATCCACTGATAGTCATATATCAACGATAGCTTCTATCAGTAATAGCTATTGATTTTTTGCCATATTTGTAAAATATTTTAAATTTTGCTAAATTTGTAATTATTTTGAACATGATTGCGGTTTGTGCAACCAGTCCAAATAAATATGAGCATCACAGAAATATATATAAATTATCTACTTATTAGTAAGTTTAAAAAAAAAATCCATTGTTTCTTTGAGAATATGTGGGGAGAATCGAACTTATGACTTTTTAGTCACTAAGTCAAACATTATGTCAGTTGAACTATGCATGTTGACAAAAAAATAAAAAAAACATTGTTGTTACTTTTAGTTTATTAATTTTTTTATTTTAACAATCCCAAAAGTAGGAGTCGAACATGACATTTGAGATGGTAGTATGTATCTTATCTACTAAAATATGTTCGAATCAATATATTATGTACTTCTAATATATACATTTTCGATATTTGAACTTTTAAATTTATAAAAGATTAAATTGTAGAGATAATGTTTCTAAACTATAGTCAACTTTAATTTTGGCCCATCATTAATTAATTCCAAAAAAACCATAACCCCATCAAAATTTTGACCTAACAATTGAATTATAGCTTGAAAGGGGAAAAGTAGATATGGTCATTATTTTTGGGTTTTGTTGCCTCTCACAATCACTAGGCATAAATTGGAGACCATCTCTACAATCAACAAAAACGACAAGGGAGAACTATTGGCGTAGATGCTCCCATATGTATGGAGAGTTTTTTTAGCATTTTCGTTCGTAATTTGAAAACAATCGACCTCTCGATAAACAAAAATTAGAGTTGTATTTCATGTTTTTCAGTATTTTCGGATGTGTTTGATAATTGATTTAGAATGTGTATCCTAATTTAAACAAGAAAGTTAAATTACAAATTTAGTTCACGAAATATTAAAGTTTGTGTCTTTTTTATCTCTAAACTTTCAAAATTATTTAATTCTTAAACTTTCGAATTTTTTAATATTCATGAATTTACCAGACTAAAAATAAAATTTTAGAGTTCCATTAGACATAAAATTCAAATTTATATCTAAATAGATCGATTCATTTATATTTTTTTTGAATTCGTAGATCTATTAGATACAAATTAAAATTGAAAATTTATGGATTTATTAGACACTTTTGAAATTTATGAGACTAAATAGACACAAACCTCAAAATCAAGGGACTAAAATTGTGATTCAACATTTAAGTAATATACGAAATGTGTTTAATAACTATATTTATAATTAATAAGAATAGTTTTAGTTACAAACTAAATATTATATTGAATCTTAACCATTATTATTAATTATCAATATGTTTTGTGTTATAATTGTGTATAAATACTGCTTTAGAATATCATAGAATTTATAATATATTATATTATACACATTTTAATTTAACAAAAATATAATGAAATGAGTTTATAATATAAAATATTATATTTATCAATTTTATTTTAAATATAAATCTATATCTAAAAATTTTAAATTCAATATTTCCACAATTTTGGATCCCATAATCCAAAAACACATTAATAAAAAAAATATAATATTCACTAAATTCATTTGAGTAATGAATTCGGAAACAAGAACAAATTAATTTGATTGATAAAATTTGAAAACATAATACAAAATTGATAACATAAAACAAAATTGCAAAAGGGATCTTGAAAATTTTAAAATGACCACAGATTCTATACTTTAAAGGTATTTTACATTTTTATTTTACAAGAGGAGGTGAGAAATTCAAATCTATGACCTCTTAGTTAATATTCATACATCATGTCAGTTGAGTTATGTTCGTGTTGACAAGAGTATTTTATATTTCAACATAAATATAACTCAACAGTAATTAACCTTTACTTGTTCCCTTAAAAAGAATATTTAATATAATTTAACTTTGTGACCAAATGTTATAGACAATCAATTAATTTTTTATTATTAATTTTTCTTTTGACAACATGTGAAGTGAGAGATTGAATCAAAGACTTCTTGTTCACTATTCGATACGTCATGTCAGTTGAGTTAGATATAGTTGTTGGAGACCCGAGTTTTACTCGGGAGGAAAGTAAGGCACATGGAATTCAGGAAGTGTGGCACCTTGTTTCATTTTTCTGAAGGTGAAGCTTAGAAAGTTATGCAACATAATATAAGGACAAAATATATGACCACAAAACTACAAAAGAAAATCCAACTTATGCAGTAATAATTAATCAGCAATCCCTAAAATCTGGACTATTATTCGGCAAAATTTGGCATATATTTGCTTCCAATCAAATTCAACAAGCAACTCTTCCTCTATGAGTTGTTCTATCTCTCGCTCGGGTTGGATAATTTTTTGTCAACGAGTTAAAACATATATTTTCGATCAAGAGATTAGATATTTTTATTCAAAAAAAAACATGTGACTTACCGCTAGATTTTGGTAAAATAACTTTGACAAGTTCATTTTATATTTGACTTGTAGAGATGTTTATCTAACTTTAAATTTAACTAACATAAAAATATAGAATTAGGTTAACATTTTGGTGTTTGTATTTTTTGAAATTTGTATTATTTAGTCCATATATTTTTAAATGCCTAAATTTAGTTATCGTGCTTTCAACAAATCTTAAAATAGTCTTTATCAATAGATTTATCATGGATTTATTGTTAATTTTTCTAAAAGTAATTAGTCAATATCGGCCTTTCTTCTAATAATTTTGAAAATATATCCACATTGTATTTTTTTTTTTTTTTATGAAAATTATTATAATTCTTTTCCAAAGTTAGATAAAAATTAACTTCGAAATAATTTTAAGCATTATTGAAAGTACGAGGACTAAATTTAAATATTTGAAAGTACAATGAATAAAACGGAATGAATCTCAAAGTACTACAAAGACCAAAGTGGTATTTTAACCTAACTTTTATTCATACATACTCACACAATTGTTAAATCACCATTGAACCCAAAAGCTTAATTGATGGGTTGCCGACATCAATACTCTAACAATAATCTTATACATGGTTTACATGTCCCAATCAGATCATTTTGCACAATTCAAACACAAAATTTATGAGTATACTGACTTTCCAACACCGAACCTCTCATAAACTCGTACTTATTAAGTGTCAAATATAAACCTTACAAGATTAAAGAGATTACATTTTTTTTAGGACAATAGATGCATAAATTTGATAGGTATTGACATTATTTCACATTCATTACAAATTAGGAAGATACAAAAATATTTGTACGGATGACCTTAAATTTTAGTCTGTTTGAGAGAATGACTTGAAATATAGAAACTAGTCCAATTGACTCTTTGCTGACATCATAAACTATTTCTTTTAATGTTATTTTGGTTGCTCTCGCTCTTGTGCGTGCTCCATTTTTTAACTGAAATTTTCTACCCTCCTATAAACGTGAGTAAGAAAAATAGTCAGCGAAAACTATTAAAAAATGGTTGATGATGTCAACAAAAGATCAATTTGACTAATTTTTAAAATTCGAGTCAATCCTTCGAAGTGCTGAAAATTTAAGATTCTCCGTACAAATATAATGTGTACCATCATACCATAACTTTTACCAACACGAACATAACTCAGTAGTAATTAATCTCTACCATTTCTTTGGAAGACCACAAGTGTTCAGATCTCTATACCTATCGTTGGAACACGAACATAACTTAGTGGTAATTAATCTCTACCCTTTCTTTGGAGACCAGAAATGTTCAAATCTCTATACCTATCGTTGGGCCAGAAGAAAAAAAAAATCATACCATAATTTTTGGATAGAATTCAAAAGTTAAATCATGAAAATATAGAACAATAAAGAGAAGTTTGGTTGTAATGAGCTTTAAGATTCCTAATAAATATTCATGAGGACAAAATAATACCATGTCATCTCATAAAGAAAAAAGATATCCCTACTCATTGTCCTAACAAAATTCATAATATTAGGAAGCTCAAGCCTTCATTAATTGTTTCTTGCAAGATTTCTTTTCCATTATATATAAACCAAGTCTCATTTTTGGATACTAAATAATAACTACTCTTGGCTTGTCCCAATTCAAGATTCAATCATGGGGGCAAAATTTAGGGCTTCCAAAATCAGAAACAATACCAAAATTTCCCCATCGATCTTAGCTAATTGTTTTGCACATTTGTGTAATTTTTCTCAATCCGTTTCAATTTTGGGTTTTGCAGATGATCATGAACAGCAGCAGATTAGAATTAAGTCTCAAAAAAGTTTCAATGTAAACGATGAATACCTTTGTACACTGAGGACCAAATCCAACGTTGAATTCTTCACAAATGCTCAATTGATTGTCCATGAATCGCCGCCGTCTACATCTTCTTCCACAGAAGCAATCTTGCTGCAGCCTGGTCCTTCGATTCTCGAATCGCCATTTCTTTTGATGTTGCCGGAGCTTAAATGTCTCTTAATCGATTACTTCGATGTCAGTGCCAAGGCTTCAAATCTCTGCATTCGTCTCCTCGCAAACGTTAAATTAACTCGATCTAACTTCTTTTACATTCAACAATCGCTCGATTCGATCGAGAAATACTCTTCGCCGGAGAAAATTGAATCAATCGCCTCCGATCTTCTCGCACTTAAGGCGCCATTTTCCGATCTCGACAAACGCGATTTCGCGCTAATCCACGACGAATACGCAGCGGTTTCGTATCGTCTGAACTGCACGAGGAAGAAGGTAGCAAGAAAAATCAGATCGATCAAAATCATCGATAGACTCACCTGTGGATTGATCGCCATTACAGCTCCAGATCCAGCACTTTTCCGCTGCTTCCGATTGAAATCCTTCCGCAGAAAGCTCCTCCGGCATCAGATGCTTAGAAATGGCGGTCTTGAAAAAGTAGGCGAACAACTGGAGGCGGCGGCCAAGGGAAGTTACATACTGAACAGAGAGATGGACACGACGAGCCGACTGGTGGTCCGACTCGAAGACGCCGCCGATCACGGTAAGGCGATGTTGCGGTTGTTCGTGGAAAGGAAGAAGGAGAAATTTGCAGTAGCGATGGCCATGGATGAGGTGAAGAAGAACAATCTGAGCATCGGAAAGCAAGTTGAAGATGTTGAAGAACACTTGTATTTGTGCATTGTGACCATTAATCGAACCAGAAATTCTGTGATCAACCAAATGTAGATGGCAACGGGATTGGGGACAGATTTCTAGCGGGAAAAAAACCTTCACTTTTATGGAATATATACATTTTAAGTTAAAATTTTATAAAAAAGTTAGTTTATTACCTTCTTTATTATTTGGTTAATCTTAAACTTAGTTCTTATAGTTGATTTTAACCTAATTTTTATCGAACATTTTAGACTCGTATCGATCATTGGAGACTCCTTGTTTAAAAATATCATTTTAGTCTCCATATTTTAGGACTCATATCAAGTGTTGGACACCTACTATTTGAGACTCCTTCTCGCTTAACTCATATGCCTCCTTTACTTCAAGCATTATGGGTTTGAGAACTATTGTTAGAAATCACAATGGTGACACCATGTTGGCGGCACACGTGTTCAAAACTTCACTAGTTTTGTAGAGCATCGAAAGCGATTGTTTTATTGGACGACATTAGTATAACTCTTGCAACATGTCTTCTCCCATATATTGAATGTGAGACGATTTCCCGTATTTACAAGCAATAATCTCGAGGAAAAGATTTGTTGCACCGATTCGATCATCTCACGTCCCTCTCTAGGTGGTCAAACAGGTCGCCCTTAGCTCGACTCGTAACTTGCTGCAAACATTCATGGTTGGTTTTTGGGCTCATGACCTTGGGTCCGCACCCATTGGGCCATGTTAATTTTTCCTATAACAACTACGAATAATTTTGTATGTTGAATTTTTATCATACTCCCAATAATATTGATGATTAATAAATTGTGCTGACTCAATCACACTCTCAATTAAAGTATTGGCTTAAGCATCAGAGCGTGGTGGACACATCACCATACCGGTGCTAGATCTTTCATTGCAGGTTTTGGATAGATCGACATGTCGCATACCTTTCAATTTGACTTATCCTCTTGCTCGACCTAATCTACGCACCAACGATAGTTACAATCTATTATTTTTGACCGCACTTCAAAACTACACAACCAACCTTAATAATAGTTACCATCTATTATTACTGATCACACTTCAAAACTATGCAATTAAACCTAACCACATTTATAGGTTTCAATCAAAACAATGGTCTGCAAGGTTTGGGATGCTTTGCAAAATCAATCAATGTCGGAATAATTCTTCGAGGGGAAATGAAGAGATATTGAAATTGCAATGACTAAAAACAAGAAGATTGACATATCACACATTTATACGTTATGATGGACTTTTGAATAATACTTACCTCATGACCGTTAAGTAAGAATCTTCTACTAATCATCATTATATTTTTTTATGACAATGAATGATGAGTGCAGAAAATGAGAGTATATTTTTTAAAAAATAATTGTCAAAATTTTAATGGTGGTTAGTAGGTTAAGTATTATTCGAACTTCTTGTCGGGCTTCAATTCCCTCAAGACGATCCAGTTCAGCCTCATCATTGGGTCGACCCAACCCAACCCGACCCGAAGAAGTAAAGGCCCAAGTTCGTCCCTGATCCAAGCCCAGCGAGCTTAAGACACTGTTAGAGTCTGGGCCGACCTGACCCTATTTCTAATTGTTAGGCTCATGACCCAACCCTTGGACTTGGCTCATTGAATCAAAGTTTGTGTCGAGCTTGGACCAGACTTGGGTCCGACCCATTCGATTAGTTCATTGAGTATTAATTATTTAATTATTTTTTGATAAAATATTTTTTAGACTTTTAAACCAAGTTTTATTAAAAGCTTATTGATGTTATATTTCTTATTTAATTTTATTTTATGGTATTAATGAATGATATTATTTTCACTTTATTCAAGTGATAAATTTTATTTTAAACAAAATCGAGCATAGCTGCATAAGGTTATGTCCGTGATTAAGAGGTCATGAGTTCAATCCTTGCATTTATTAAAAACACCGTTGCAAAAAATAAAAATTATTTTAATATTATATTCTTTTAGATTTATTTATTTATTTTTGTATGCTTCTAATTTTTTTTTATTAATGATGAGCTATACTATCCATAGTATAAAAATATATTTTAGAATATAAAAATAGAGAACTTTACAAATTTAAATAACTAACCTATAGGAATTGTGTATAGACTAATATATTTAGGTTAGTCCAAAGATAAGTTAGCCCATTCTTCAAAAAAATGATCCATATCAAATCCAATAAATGTTTGGGCTAGGCCGAGTCGGGCCAGTCAAACTTTGACTTTGGATCGAGCTTGGGCTGGTCTTTATATCCAATCCAATAAATGTTTGGGCTGGGCCGAGTCGGGCCGGTCAAGCTTTGACTTTGGATCGAGCTTGGGCTGGCCTTTGGGCCACGGGCCCGATGATGGGGTGAGATCTAGTTAATAACACGACAGAGTGAAACAATCAATGATCCCAATAATTAATTGGATAATAGATATTATTGCAATTCCTTGTCTTCACTCATTGCCATCACTCGAGAAATTTTGGTGCCCATAGAATTGCTCGTGCGATTTTTTAAGGTAAGTTTTTGTTAAATCAAAATCCTTCTTCCAGTTAAAAGGAAAGGGTGATTTGTAATTTTGACATTTATAATTGGGTGCATTTATTGTTATTAGAAGATCTGGCTATATCTACCCATTCGAGGCTTGTTGGTTAATGAAGTATTATTTAAAAAAATAAAAAAAACCAATGAAGAAAATCCCTAAAGTATTATAGCCACGTGACATGTCTTCTTTGAGAAAAAAAAAAAAAAAAATCATCAATGTTTTGAAGTTTGACAAATTATTTCTCAACCATCCCACTCCTACATTATTAAAACAAGGTGTACTTTCATTGATTTTATTTACCAACCCCCACAAATAATTTGTCAATATTTGTAATTTTTTCCTAACAATATGTTTGGTAAACTTTAATTAAAGTGGGTGATAATAAAATTTTGAGAAATATATAAATTAAATTAAAACTAGGATTATTTTGAATTCAACATCTCCGAGGACGTGAACTTTTTACCTTATAATTTTAATTTAGGTTATAATGTTTTAATCAATTTTTTTTAGATCAACACGTGAGATCGAAAAAATTAAAAAAATTGACATTTTAATTGAAGATATATGCCAGAACTAGTTAAACTCTATCTAAGTTGACGTAATGTTTTAATCGGTTAAGTTATACTCAAATTGATAAATTGAAATTAAGATTAGAACTTAAAACACAAGAATAATCGTGCTAAATTAAATGAGCGATTAATTGATTTTAGATTATGTATCGATTAAATGTATATAGAGTTTTTTTTTGGCAAAAATTAATTTATACCCCTAAACTTTAGAGTTGTATCATTTTAATTTTAAACCCAAAACTAATAATTTTATCAAGTAAAACTTTGAACTTTCATAAATGTATCAATTTACACTATATGTTATATTTATTTTGAAAAATGTTGATTGAAACGTGTAGAGACTTATAATTTTAGTAATTAAACTCATAAACTATAATAAGTGAATCAATTGTATGAAAATTTAGGGGTTTAATTGATACAACTATAAGTCTTCACAAGTGTAAAAATTATAATTTTTCAAAAGGAGTTTAATCGAGAATGTAAAGTAATATACTTATGAAAATACATGTCAATTACAACTAAACTATGCTCACTCCGGCGGTGAAAATTTAATTTGTTAAATGTTTCGTAAATGTAGGTTACCAGATATGTTTGAAATAGTTTTTTAAATGCCAAACTGAGCATAGCTCAATTGACATAGGGTTGTGCCGGTGACCAAAAGGTCATGGGTTCAATCCCCACATTTATTAAACTAAAAAAAAAATAGTTTTTCAAATGTTTACAAATATTTTTTAAATACTTAATTTTTTTTAATCACTTAAAAAAAAATTAATAACAATATTTAACTAGGGCATTAACATATACATAAATATGAATGAAGATATTTATTTTAAAAAGTAAAAGTTAAAAGGATCGAATTAAGCACGCACTAGAAAAAAAAAAAAAAACAAAAAACGAAAAACAAAAAACAAAAAACAAAAAGGAACTTTCTATCAAATTTTAGGAAACAAATTGCAAGTCGAGCTTAATTTTTCGAGTTCGATTCACTTGGCCGACATTTGGGTTTTCAATTTTTCTTGAAAGTGCCAACAGTTTAGCGAATTCATGATTCACGTGATCGATTTCGAAGCTTAATTGCGCGTTTCAGTTGATTGTTGGTGCCATAATTTCACTACCGAAGAGAGATGATCCCCCGATGGTGCCTTTAATTCCTTCAATTTTTCTGTTTCTGTTATCTGTTTAATCCGCGGAGTGTTTTCTAAACCGCAGAGTTCTTACGCTCAACAGTATCCGATTCAACTGGGTTTTCTTTTGACTTGCATGGCGCCAATTTCTGTGCTGAATCTCTGTTCATGTGCTGTTTTGGAGTAAGTTTTCTGGGTATCTCTCTAATTCCTCCGTTGAGACTTCAGGCGTAGCTCGAGTGAGCTCTTGACCGCCAGTGTTCATTGGGTTAGTTTTTTTTTACTTTTTTTCTCCATCTTTTAGGTTGTCAACGTTGGTGGGTTAGTTTAAAATAGACACCATTTGAATGTATTTGAACTTAGACGAGCCTGGCTTGCCTTAGCTGTGAAGTGCCGATACTATTCTGTTTCGTTTTCAGCTTAAAGTGTGCTTAGTTTAATGTTTTGGGACTTTAGTATTGTTGCTTGAGACTTTTGGGATTGTGGGGTTCTTCTTTTTGGGGTGTGCTTAGCTGTGCGCTATGCTGTTGAGGAGTTTGGCTTGAGTCTGGCTAGACATAGGGGTTACAAAGAGATGATCGAAAGTTCATTTTCCACCCTCCTTTTCGTGAGGAAGGAAGGTTTTAGTGGCAGGCTGGGGCGTGCCCTGTTCTGTGGAGTGTTTGGGGGAAAGGAATAATAGAATCTTTAGAGGGTTGGAGAGGTCTTCGAGTGACGTTTGGGCTCTTAGTAGGTTTAGTGTTGTCTCTGTAGACTTTGGTGGCTAAGCTGTTTTGTAACTATTCGTTAGGTCTTATTTTTACTTGATTGAAGATCCTTTCTTTAGTTGGCCTTCTTCTTTTGTTAGCTTTTTTTTTTTTGTATGTCCTTGTATTGTTTCATTTTTTCTCAATGAAAGTCCGGTTATTCATCAAAAAAAGAAAAAGAAAAAATAGTGTGGGCTACACTGAAAGTTGAAACTTGATATTGACCCAATTGTGTGTTGTCATAGAGTTGTAATTTGTCTGTTGATGCCATGCTACTTCTTCAGTTCACTGAATGAAATGGGGGAATACTTGCATAGACCGTGCTTCTGAAAATTTGGTAGAGGGAGGTAGCAGCCTAGAAGTGAAGAAGGACTTGTCTGTGGCCAATGTGTATGTGAAAAATTGGACTCAGACTCTATATGGGTAGCAGTTGAAACATATCGAATTCAGCTATTATCAAATTTTGAGATCTTTTAGTCTCTTGAGTTCAAGAATGTTAGTTTCTCACCTCAAAGAGGTTAGTGTACAGCAATCTCAAGTTCTACTATTCTTTATAGTTACATATATTTTGAATATTGGAACTAATCACATTGGGTATTGAAACTACGTAGATTTTGGAATATCTTTGAGTCGAAATTTTTGTTGTTGCTTGCTTTTAGTTCATAAAACTTTGACAATTATACTTTAAAGTTATAAGTATAAGAAATAATCTATGTGACTTACTCGATCACTCCTTAATGAAATTAGTGTGTTTCTTTTATGTGTAATTTTTAATGTATATTAGAAATGCTAGGTCATTAAGAGTTCTTCAATTGCAGTGGACCTCAGATTTGACTTCAGGCCTTCAAGTATGTTATTGTTATATTGCCTACAGCATCAAGGGCTGACCTTTATAATTGGTGACCATTGATATTGTATTAGCATCAATTTAAATATATTAGCATCAGTTTTATTCATGAAAATAATTACTAATCATGATTATTCAAGCATTACTTGAACAATTATTTATGTGGCATCCAATAATTCAAACAATTTATATAACTTGTTGTCTGGGCGATCTTTTCTACAGTATCTATTGACGTTTTCAGAAAAATGAATCATTGAAAATTTTGTTGCCACCAACTTTTATATCCTAGGTCATCTGACAACTGAAACTGAATTTCTAAATGAAATGGTTTGACTCCCTAGTTTGTGCTGAGAATTGAAATTGAAACTAAACAATTTAATGTGGCTACACCTCCAAGAATTTGCTCTGTTATTTGTCATTTGGCAACAACTTTTATGGTTATGATGATATCTTACTTTGTGCGTCTGAGATCTTTAATTGCAAATAAGTTAGAAAAATGTTACATCATTGTTATTTCTGAAACTTTGTTGCAAATTAGACTACTCATTGCAATTGGTTGAGATGGAACATAAAAGGGTCATGTTTTGCAGAGCGCTACGGTGTATGGGGGACACAGACATTAGAGTAATCTACTATCATATCACTGATAAAGAGAGGCACAATAGTTCATTTACTCAACTCTCCAGAAAAATAAAAGAAACAAAAGCTGCATTTTCTCCACATGCAAGGAACTTGCTGTTCCAGTGCTCTTCAATCATATTCTAATGACTGTGTAATGATCATCCACAATGTGAATAAACACATATTTGGAATTTGGAGGTTAGATTACTTGGAAAACCATTTCTTTCATATTTAAGGGTGTGAGGTATTCCCGCTTATGGCAAAGGTTTTGTTCTGGAAATTGAAGGCTAGGAGCAGTGTGTTAGTGCACCTATCAGCAGTGGAAGAAATCTACTAACGGAGGAGGAAAAGGCCACTTATTTCAGATCAATAACTAAGTGGATGGGTAAGCAGAGGCCTAACCTGAAATTGAATGAATTGTCAGGGGACGAAGAGGTACTTATTGGGATATCAAAATGTGTTCAAAAAATGCATCTACTGCTTGATATGTTTGGTTCATTATGTGTTAAATCACCAATCAACCCAAGAGCTTAAGCTGATGGGTTATGGTAAATTTAATTATCTCAATACTTCGCCTTTTCAAAAATTTAAAAGCCTTTTGAAAAAAACAAATATCAATACTTCAACACTCCCCCTCATTTGTGGGCTTAAAAATTTGTAGAAGACTCAACAAATAGAAATCAATATTAATTGGGGAAATAATATTATAGGGGTTCAAACACATGACCTTTTGCTCTGATACCATGTTAAATCACCAATCAACCAAAAAAACCTAAGTTGATGGGTTATGGTAAATTTAATTATATCAATACTTCAACATTATGCATAATGATAAATGTGTCCAGACCTTTCTGTTTGACCTTTTCTATATGCTTCTTGGCTTATTTTTGCAACCTTTTAATTATCTAGGTGGAGGATGCTTCTATCCTTGGACCTATCTTTGGGACTTAGTGTTTCTGATGGAAACAATTGATAGTTTTGCTCTTTTTTTTTTTTTTTTTTTTTTTGCTTTCTTGCTCTGGTTTAGACATGCTTTGACTCAATGTCATTATCTGTTGGCTGGCAGAAGCAATTAGTTGCAGATCTAGTTAAGATACAACATGATGGGACTGTAGAAGTTGATATAGAGAAAAATGCTCCTGCTGCTTCAGAACTGTTAAAGCTTCATCCTACCTTGGAAGGGACATCTTTCGGAGTTGATGATTTCATTTCCGAGTCCTTCAAATTGATTCCAAGGTTGAAGATTGCAATACTTGTGGTTGGAACAAGAGGAGATGTGCAGCCTTTCTTGGCTATTGCAAAGAGGCTTCAGGCATGTTTGAAATAGTTAATTTGTTTTTACTACCTGCACTTTTTTTTCTGGTCTCTCTGTTTCACTATATATTTCTTTTTAAACTCTTGATTTGGCCATCGTTGAACTGTAGTTGTATATAGATCTTGGAGCCTAGAGGTGTGAGCGAATGAATGTGTTGGTAATTTGTTATATTGGATTTTATTTTCGCAAGTTGTTCAAGAAGATTGTGTCATTTTGAAGTTATTACAATAGTGAATCATCCTCATTGGCAAAAGTTGTTTGGCTGATATTTGATCTCTCTGGCACTGCATCTAGAGTCTATCTCAATCCATGTTTAATTTCAGGGATTAAATCGAATAATTTTAATCTATTTCCCATGCTAAAAGATCAAAATTACTACTTATTCATTAATAAAAAATCAATGTGGTTGGTGTTCTATGGTGATTTCTCCTTCTTCTTATTTTTTTCTTTCCTTTTTTTGTTAACCATGTATAATTATCTGAGCCTGCTTGCAGGAATTTGGCCATCATGTTAGGCTTGCCAGTCATACTAATTTCAGCAACTTTGTGAAGTCTGCTGATGTTGACTTTTATCCTCTGGGTGGTGATTCTCGTGATTTGGCTGAATGTAAGATGTTCAAAATTTTGAAGACTTTGGGCACTAACATTATGGGGCAATTTTAAATGTTTTACATACTTATTTACCTGTTATTTAGTTGGAGAGACCCATAGGACTAGGGATATTACATGCATAATTATTATTGTACACATCAGATAAGCGACCAAAAAAGTTGATAAATGTAAAACAAAATTGCTAATATTATTTATGTTTCTCTAATTATGCCTGATATGGTTTGGTATATTCATTAGAGCTTTCTCTCTTACTATCTATATTTTTATTCTTTCTTTCTCAGTTGCTTGTCTTGCATTACTGATTTTGTAAAATTCAATTTTAGATATGACCAGAAACAAAGGTTTCATTCCATCTGGACCGGGAGAAATATCTGTTCAAAGAAAACATCTAAAGCTCATTATAGAGTCCACGCTTCCTGCTTGCACCGAACCAGATCTAGAAACTGGGAAACCTTTTAGGGCTCAGGCAATTATTGCTAACGCTCCTGCTTATGGTGAGTGATAGTAAGCAAAGTTAAGCATCTCACTTCAATGTCATTCTTCAGGTGTGTTTTCTAACAGGTGCTCATCACCCATTTGAAAATTTTCTTAATGTCTTAAAAGTCTTGGAAGAAAGTAGGTCCAAATTTCTAGGGTCAGTAGTATAATTTTATTAGTTACTTTTGAACTAGGTTTTTTTAAGAAGAAAAAAAATAAAAAAATAATTCTTTGCTTGCAAATTTAATATGAGACACACTATGAGAGTTTAGATAAAGGAACTATAAATGGGATGACCTAAACATCTCTTTCAATAATATTGAGATTTATGGGTTTAAATTATTAACCTCAAACTGTAATCTTCATTTATTGATTAGGAAAATAAGATAGACAAAGAAAGAAAAATAGATCACTTAGATAACCAGACAATGCCCATAATAAAGTCTATTATTGAATATTTAATTCCTTTGTTTATTTACTAAATTACTGATTGATAGGTGGAATAGAACTTTTGCTGAAAAAGTTTTCAAATTTCACATTGTGCTTGTTCGATTCGGGTTGCAGGACATACACATGTTGCTGAAGCTCTTCGTGTACCATTACATATCTTCTTTACAATGCCTTGGACGTAAGTTGATTATAATTGTCATTGTGCTGATGTTGCTAGTTTTTATTATACATTTTGGGAAAAAGATATCAATTCTAATTCTGTGGAAAAGAAAGATCAGGGGCCTTCCTTGTAGGATTTCTCATCGGGTGTTTGGTTTGGGATTATGTTCACTTTTTTTCTTAAAATAAGAAACCAACACATTTAAAAAAGCTCCCAAATAAATAGTAAAAAAGGAAAAATAAAAATAAAAAAAGCTCCCAAATACAAGAGGAAGATAATAAAAGCTTCCAAGTACCCTAGAGCTTACAAAATTGCACTGCACTGCACTTGACCAGAATGAAAATTAGGACCATAGTTACAAAGAAGTTTGAATGCACCAACTTGAGTCTGAGTGTCTAACAAGATCCCAAAGTTCAGTGAAACTCCAATTATTCTACTATGAAGATTTGTCTCAATCCATATCTCCCAAAGGATAGCTTTAATAACATTGGACAAAAGGACTTTTAAGTTTGGCTTCTATCCAATGAGTTGGATCACATTCATACATATGAAAAGAAAAAAAATGCTCTTTTACACACCTCAATCCATATTTCCCAAAAAGATTTCTTTTACATGGCTCAATATGGTAAAAAAATTGTTTTGACTGCTGATGGCGAGTCGTATTTTACCATGCAACAACCTAGGAAATGTAAGTGAATAGATAGGTTATTGTCTCCTAATTTTCTCAATTAAATTAATATAGATAAATTTTTTAAGATCACGCCTTCTTACATTTTTTATTGTTAGGCAGGCCCACAAATGAATTTCCTCATCCATTGGCACGTGTACCCCAAAATAGAGGTTATTGGGTATGTACACTTGTTTTGAGTCTCTCTCTCGTACTTGCAAAATTTTCTTCTCATGTGTCAGTGGTTTAGGTGATTTCACTAGTAACAATGTTCCATCACCATTATTGCATTATCCAGGTTTCATATATCATTGTGGAATTACTGATATGGTGGGGAATAAGGGGATCCATTAATGAGTTCAGGAGGAAGAAGTTGAAGCTTGCTCCCATTGCATATTTTAGTACATATCGTGGATCAATATCTCATTTGCCTACAGCCTATATGTGGAGTCCCTCTGTTGTGCCAAAGCCAAAGGGTACAATGCCATTTCTGATTTGAATAAATATTTTGAAGATTTTTTTATTGATCTTTCTTTTTTGGTGTTTATTATGCCTTTGCTTTTATATGATTTATAAGTGACGTCTTCTTCTTATTTACTGTATTGGAATATGAATATTTATATTGATATTCTTTACCATCAACAAGAAGTCAAGAACCATCTTGTTCTTGACTATGTTTAATCAATTGAATAAAATGATGTTAAACTTTGTAGTGCTTAACATTGGATCACAACCGTTATTCTCAAGTGGAGTACTTTTTTTCTCAAGTGGACATCCTTCGACATCTTTGTTCCTACAAAACGAGGGGAAGATATTAGAAGACCTTACCTAACAGTGATGTGGTGGTATCAATACAATACACATTAATAATTAGTTAGTAATTGGACGGATAGTCATGGACTAAGCCATTAGGAGAGAAATCGATTCAAATTTTGGCAAAGTAGCAATACGTTCTTCTCTAATTGCTGGCTGATGTTTGTTCGAACAATTTTGCAAGTGAGCTAGAAGGAAAACCTTGAATTCTGTCATGGGTGCTCCTACTGGGGTTTCTTCTCTCAATCATTGCAATCAAATTTGCAGTGGGTTTCACTATTGTAACTTGGTATTTATTATTTATAGCAAGAGATGATCAAAGAGATGATCACCTAGTCAAGTTATCATCCTCTGCTTGTTCCTATCTCCGAATCGTTGGATGGGGCCCATTTAGCAATCCTAGTTACTGGGCCTTGTGATCCATTTGAGCTGAGATCTAGCTTAAGAGAAGCTAGAAACTGTACTCCACAATTATGCTACTAATTCTATTTACATTTGTAGTCTGAGACTCTGAGGAGAACAGATGAGCCCAATAGGCAGTATTGAGGAACAGTAAGATTATTAAAGAAAGAAACGATTAGAGCTTGGCTTGGAAGGATTAGCTGGTTGGGGTATTCAAAATTGATGGCTCTGCTTTAACTTTTAAACTAGTTTTTGTGTATTCTACTCCCAAGATAGAAATAGAGAACTAAAGTAGAAAAACCTCTTAGGTATCCTGTCTTCTTCATTCACTAATTTTACCTTGCACAAAAAAGAGTAGTCTAGTGAAGTGACCATTATTCATATGACTTTCATATTGACTTTCATATTGACTTTTAGAAATTGAACTTCTTCTTTTGCTCATCTTTTAGTTTACAAGTTTAGTATGTCCGATAACATTGCCAACTCTACTTCCTACTTATATTCTTAGTTTTTTCTTCTTGGAGTTTGTGTATACATTTAATTGTGTTTTATACATATGGCCAATTGGTGCAACTTTTTTGCAGATTGGGGGCCTTTAGTTGACGTTGTTGGCTATTGTTTCACGGACCTTGGATCCAAGTATCAGCCTGAAGAGTTGGCCGTCCAGTGGATTAAAGAAGGAACAAAACCTGTATACATAGGATTCGGGAGTATGGTATGGTGACCTCACCACAATAAATGTATTTTTATAACATTTTTGGTCAAATCTAAAATGTTATGGATTCCATTTTTTAGGCAGTCCATTTTATCTTGCAATCATTGGATAGGATCCTTGATTTTTTAGGCAGTTCTTTGATAGAAATTTTGGGGGAGTGTTAAAAAGTACTGATAAAAGATTATAGTTATCCGCTTTCGGGTTGAATTGCGATTTAACACTTCTTAGTTGTTATTCAATGTGCCCATTGACTTTTCTTATAAATGTTTTTCAAGTATGTGAAACCTTTGGTATAAAAGCTATTGGACTATTATTTTTGCTTGATCAGCCTCTTGCGGAGCCTCAGAGAACAACTGATATCATATTGAAGGCATTAAGGGATACGGGGCAAAGAGGAATAATTGACCGGGGTTTGGGAGGCCTAGGCAATTGTAAGTGTATTCTTCCCTTTTGCATTTTAAAATTATTCCAATCAATGGTTGTATTCTTCATCTTTTAACTGCTTTTAGTTAATATGGACACTCTATGCTATCTTTTCTTAAATACCACTTGATAAGCTGTGAATTTGATACTCGTCAACAGTGGCGGATCCATAACCTTAACTCACGGGGGCTAAAATTTGTATTCGTACCTAATAACAAATAGAAAACAAAAAAATAACCACAAGGGGGGGGGGGGGGGGGGACTATTTAAAAAATTATGCCATAAATTATATACAAATTAAGTATGCTCTCATAGTTGGGGGAGACTCGAACCCCCTGGGCCTAAGATAAATCCGCCGTCAATGATGGGGTTGGTTTAGTCTGTCGCTCTAGCAAGAATATTGTATAGTTAGACAACCTCATGGTGTGCTTCATTCACCATCTCTGAAAATTGATTTTGGACTTCTATGCATGTAGATTAAAAACGTGCGAGGCAAAGACGGTCAATGATGAGAAATCTGAAACATTCAAATTCAAAGGAGTTGATATGTTAACCTATAAAGATGTTGATTTTGTTTGCCTAGTTTATATTTATAATATGTCAAATTTTAAATTTAATTAACCATTGGAATAATGGTGAGAAGATAGATTCCCGTGCTGTGAAGAAGCCCTACTTTCTTCTATGACAATGTAGTAGGTATAGTTGATGAGTGATGATGACTTGTATGACCATGACTCATGCATGAATAGAGTATTACTTTGAAAGAAACTACCAACATGGTAATACAACAAAATTTAATAAGTATCTTCCAGATTTTGCACGCTGATACTTTTCTGATCCTATTAACTTCGATGAGTTTGGGTATTGTAGCTATGCTGTGTAGAGAGAAAAGTTCCTGAATAGCACTATGTTGTACAGGTATAGAAGTTCCTGGAAATGTTCTCCTTATACACGACTGCCCCCATGATTGGTTATTTCGTCAATGTTCAGCTGTGGTGAGTACCTTTTTTATCTTTCATTAAGCTGACTCCCAAAAGCTTAAGCTTCGGCATTCGTCATGCTGTGTTTTCCTGAATTTTCATTGTTCCTGTGACTTTTATAACCCACCCTCAAAATACATTGTTTTGGGAGGAATATGCTCATCACTAAATGCTATCAACCAAACTATGATAGGAAATTACTTGGGTTCTGTTTGATAACTATTTTGTTTTGATTTTTGAAAATTAAGTTTCTAAACACTACGTCCACTTATGAGTTTCTTTGATTTGTTATCTACTTTTGACAAATGCTTTCAAAATTCTAGTCAAGTTTTGAAAACTAAAAATTCAAATCTGTCCAGGAAGCAAGCTTAATTTTCAAAAGCCAAAAACAACAAATCAAATGGTTATCGGACAAAGCCTTCCAAATACGTTTTCAGGAATACTGTGTTGATGCAAATTAAATCATCTATTTTTTTTTTATCTGGGCTGCAGGTTCATCATGGTGGTGCTGGTACCACAGGCACAGCACTTAAAGCTGGGGTAAGAAGTTTCTATACTGTAAGAAAATATGGTTTACTATTAGCATGAGTGCATCATCTGTCATGGGGCAATTGTTTTTCTCTGTTCTGATTCTAAAATTTGAAATTCAGTGCCCTACGACCATAGTACCATTCTTTGGAGATCAATTTTTCTGGGGTGAGACATTACATCAGAAAGGCCTTGGACCTGCACCGATCCCTATATCTCAGCTAAACGCTGCGAATCTCTCAAATGCTATTAATTTTATGCTCCAACCTGAGGTGGGATCATCTTTTTGCAGTGTTTCATTTCATCAATCTTAAAACTTCTCCCAACTTCTTTTGATAAATGTAGTCATTCAACTCACAGTTGGAACGAACAGAATGTTCTATTTTGTAATGCATATTGGATCTTAAATGAGAATCTATCTCTAATAACCCAGGTAAAATGTCGAGCGAGGGAAATAGCAGAACTTATCGAGAACGAGGAGGGTGTTGTGGCAGCTGTTAATGCATTTCACCATCATTTACCTCCAGAGTTGCCTATTCCGCCTGCATTCGTAGAGGAGGAATACTTTACAAGCGGCCCTCTGCAATGGTTTCTTCTAAAAGTCGAAAGGTGGTGCTGCCTTCCTTGTGGTCTTAGGTTTTGATCTGCAATGCCATTTTGAGGTATAGGTACAAAAATGTGTTCTTTTCATTCTTGTTTTTTGTATTTCATTCATTCAAATATATGATTCATGAAGCTTGTTAGATGAAAATAAAATATTACGTCATTGTAGCAGTGTGTCAATGGTAGTTCAAAATAAGCAAAATGTAGCCATTTGAGTATTTAGTGAAATAGTATTCTTCGAAAATGATGCAAAATACACACGCCGACTCGAACACTCACAAATAAGCATAAACTCATAATAGTTAGAGGCCCACAATTATTCTATTGCAAAGATCCCTTTACTTCTCAAGGAGCAAGACCTTCCTGCTCAATGCATGGTGGCAGTGGAGGTGATGGCGGTGTTGGAGGAGCGCTAACAGTAGTGTCACAATAGACCTCGAGAATGTTACCTTCTTCTGCTGTATATCCCAAGGAACCGAGTAATGTTGGCCAACACTTATGTTGGATGATTTCGATTGATTTGCAACAGTTGAGACTTAAGTCAGTTTTCCCGTTGAGAAAGAATGTGATAATTTCACTACTACATGCTCGGAGGTGAAACAAAGATCCCCAACAATCCGATGCATTGCCTTCTAAATTCAATCGTGTCACTAGGCTTACTTTAGGGTTTGGCCTAGACTCTGCCATGGACGAGAAGGCGAAAGCTAGAAGAGAGGTGAGAATGAAGAGCTTTAGAAGGTAAGCCATGAAGAATTTTGGTAGGTAATGGATGATAAGAAAGCTAAATTTCTTTGTTTGCCAATTGATTGTGTAATGTAGGGTTTATATAGGGAGAGTGATGAGTATCTCTTTTATTTTATGTAACAGAAATGGAAATAAAAATGAAGGGACTTGGTTTATTTATTGAGTGAAATTAATGAGTTTATATAACTTATAATTATATCTTTAACTACTAATTAACCTACAAATCACAATCATTTAGACATTTTACATTGTCTTTGCAGTTTTTTTTTTTTTTTTTTTTCCTTTCAGCTTCCCAATAACCTTTCAAGTTCCAATTTCTCAAACGGAAGATTTATTTCTTATTTTACTTTATATTTTTATAATTTAAATTAGGAGATAATTTTTCCAAACTCTTTTTCTTGCTTGTTTCTATATATGAAAATAGGATTGAATTTAATTATTATAAGCAATTAGATAATTCAAGAATCTAATCAAATGACCTATATAAATTTGTGAGAGAAAAATAATTTTCAATAACAAGGTAGTGTTTTTCTTATCATATGTTTGAAAGCACCCTCTAATTAAATTTAATAATTATCGATGCATTGCGTCTTAGAATACACATTTTTTTTTTTTTTTTTTTTTTTGTGAATAATATGTTAAATCAAGCCTAGCTTAATTGACATAAAAGTGTGCTATAAATTATGAAGTCTGAGGTTCGAATTTCCTCAACTATTTTTTTTTTTTTTTTAACAACAGTAAACAGAACGAAAATTAAAGAACTAACCCTCAAGCTTCCTAACACAAGAGAGGAAAGAAAATCGGAAAATCGGTGGGAACATGATCCTCCCACCGATCAGAAACGTTGTACGTCATAGCAGCCTTCGCCAAACGATAGGCCATCTAGTTTCGCCGCCGTTCCTAACACAAGAGAGGAAAGAAAATCGGAAAATCGGTGGGAACATGATCCTCCCACCGATCAGAAACGTTGTACGTCATAGCAGCCTTCGCCAAACGATAGGCCATCTAGTTTCGCCGCCGTTCCTAACACAAGAGAGGAAAGAAAATCGGAAAATCGGTGGGAACATGATCCTCCCACCGATCAGAAACGTTGTACGTCATAGCAGCCTTCGCCAAACGATAGGCCATCTAGTTTCGCCGCCGGTTAGTGTGGCTGAACGAGGTTATTTTCGCTGCTAGAATCAAAGAAATCGCCTCTGATGAAGTGAATGATCTTCGTAATGTCCGCCCTCTGATGATTAAGAAGAAGACAAACCTCCAAAAAAATCCATCTCCACCTCAACCGAGCACCTTACGCACTCGAGACTGAAAGTTGCTGTCGCCTTCAACACTTCAACAATCGCCATTGCTTCTAGGATTTTGATTTCACGTCAACCAGAAAGAGCCTTGCAACCAGCCAACAGAGAACACTCCCCTGGTGGTCGCGCAAAGCCCAACCCAGCCCAGCCTTGTTTGATTACGCACAAAAAGAAGCATCAGTATTCAACTTCCAACCATTTTTCGCCGGGAGAACCCACTCGTCACTGGAATCATCCGTCCGAGCTTCTGTCATTCCAAGTTATTTCCTCTTCTCTCTATCAATTGTGGATGAGTTTACATCTCGATTTAGAGTTTGTGCAATAGTCCACCCAATTTTTAAACTGACAAGTTCATATGTAGCTTTGGCTCCCTGAAACACTACTTGATTTCGAATCTTCTAAATTCTCCACACTATCAACATCGACTTTGCCAAATCATCTTGTGATCTTCTGTCTAGAATCCAATCTCAATGCTCTTGAATCGACCAATGAAACCTGTTATCACACAAACAACTTAAGTCAAGTTCAAGAAATTGAACCCAACAATATTTAGTTAAAAAAAAAAAATTTGAACAACTCAACGAATTTCAACTCAAAAAAAAAAAAAAAGGATATATTATGAAATATATGAAAGTGTCCTTATGGATTTAATTTAATCATGATTAATTCTTCACGCTTGCCAATATGCTGATTAATATATTTTATCTGTCAGATAATTGGATTGTTTAATTAAGGCTAATGGAGCTCATATGCATCCGCTTTAAGAAATTTCAACCATTTTAAAGCAACTTTGGACAAACCAAGAAATTCCATTAAAGTCTAAAAAAGATTAATAAATCATCTTCTCTAATTTATGAAGCACTATCATATCAGAAATCACTAATCAAGATGCAATTCTCTCTCAAAATCATGGGTTATTGGCCACCATCATTTTAAAATCAATCTTAATTATGGGAGATTAGATCTTAAAGAATCAAACTTTAATTTGTGTGTTTGATTGGCCCTTCAAAATGATTTTGCAATCATTATTATTTCTTTAATTTGTTACTAATTGGTGACTCTTGTATATATTTTCTAACAATTTGAATGTGTATAGCTCAATCGACACGATCTAATGACTAAAATGTCACAAATTCAATTCTACCTATGACAGAGTAAAAATATATATATATCAATACAATTCAACCGAGGAATCAAAATTAAAAATATATATATGGAGATTGTTGATTTCTTTTTTCTTCTTCTTTTAAAGAGAAAATATTATAAGTTAAGCTAACAACCTAACATAACATCATCATTATGTCAAACCGAGCATAGTTCAATTGACATAAAGTTGAGTTTATGACTAAGAGGTCATGGGTTCAATCCTCGCATTTGTTAAAATACCGTTGCAAAAAAAAAACATCATCATTACATTAATTGATCCCAAAACATGCTTTACTATATATAATTTCCTTTTTGCCAATTGAATGTGATGGTAATGATACCATTGGGAACTTTTTTATTACTCAAACTTTTATTATATTATATATTATATATTATATATTATAAGAAAAAGAGAGAATGAGAGAGCTTCATCTTTCTTTCTTTAGTCTTAACTATATCTTTGAGAGATGAAGTCCATGGGGAAGAAGTGCAATTAATTCAGGAGAAAAATGAGATTCCACCACCAAAAGGGCAAAGAAGATGAAGCATTCATTTTGAGCTATGTGAAGGGCAGAAGATGGATTTTTTTTTTTTCGTTCGACAAGTGAAGGATTGAAACCTCTGACTTTTTGATCGTGAGTAACTTCTGATCTCTTGGTCGAGGGTATATTTCTTAGCCAGTTGAATGAATTGAATTTAGGGTGGATGTATTATGGTGCTCACTTCTCGTAAGCCTGTCACACTAGTTCTTCATATGCTTCAAACAACAACTTTTTTTATTTTTATGGATAAATATACGTTATTAGATAGTTTGTTAGTACCTCTTTCTCTTTCTCTCGAGTTGTTTTATTGTATTGATCAATTATATTTGAACTACTTGATGGAAATATTGATCAACATGCTAATTTTATGATGGTAAAAAATAGAGAATAAATATATTCTCATTCACACTTAATGGATGCAAAGGTGTTTACTTAAGTAAGAGATAAAAACCTAATTCCGAAAAGAAAAAGGAAAAACTAAGTAAAATAAATAATATCTCTCTAATTATATTTACTAAATACAATCAAATAAATATTTAATGAATAAATCAACACTCCCCTCAAGCTGAAACTCGGTCAAAGATATCTTTCATTGCCTGCTTGTTAATTTTGGGAGCCCCTTTGTTAACACATATGCAACTTGCTCGGTTGTTGAAAGATAGAGATTTACATATTACCTCATCATCAATCTTTTCTTTTATAAAGTGTTTATCAACTTCGATATGTTTAGTCCTATCATGAAAGACTGAATTATGAGCTATGGAAATGGTTGCCTTATTGTCACAATAAACACGCATATGCGTCATCTGGACGGAATTCAATTCTTCCAATAGTCTTTTTATCCATATATATACCCTCACATATGTCATGGGCTAAAGCCTTGAACATTGCTTCAACACTTACTTCTAGCTACTACACTTTGTTTCTTGCTTCACCAGGGAATTAGATTGCCTCCAACAAATGAGCAATAATCAAAAGTTGATCTACAATCTATAGTGTAAATTTCAATATGCAAGTGATCATACTTCTAAAACAATATATCTTTTTCTGGAGTTCCTTTCAAATATCTCAAGATCTTGTAAATTGCCTTAAATGAGTTGGCTCTGGAGCATGCATGAACTGACTTACCATACTTACTGTGAAAGCAATATCTGGATGAGTGTGAGATAGATAAATAATTATTTGATCATTAGCTTTAACATTAACCAATTGGTTATTACTTTTTTTTTTTCTCGGTTAAAAACATGTAGAGGCGATGACTTGAATGTCTGACGTTTAAGTCAAATATAAAATGCATTGATCGGTTCAACTAGCCTCATGTCGTTAGATTGAGAATACACTCTTTGTTCTTTTCTTTAGATAGTAAAAAATAATACAAATCATTATTATAATTTAAAAAAAATCAATAAGTACTTGTTAATTTGAGGCCGGTGTAAATTAAAAATATGAATATAATTATACTACTAAAATTCTAAAGTCTTATTTGATAAGTATTTTGTTTTTTATTTACTATCTAGTTGAACCTAAGTGAGTTTTTTTTTTTTTTTTTTTTAATGTAAGTGAGTTTGTTATTAACTTATCCTAAGTGAGTTTGATTATTACTAACTTATTATAATAATTTCAATCTTCTTTATTGTTGGAGAAAGAGCTCTGGTTGAAAGCAGAATTTTGATTACTATTTCTTACAACTTTTAGAACTTGATAAAGATTAAAAAAAAGTTCTGATTTTTAGTTTTAAAGGATAATGAAATTATGACTAAATTTTTTTTTTTTTTTTTTTTTTTTTGACACATAAAATTAAATACTTGTTAAGAATAAAAAGGTAGAAATAAAAGGGCTGGTGGGCCCAAAATAATTATAAATTTAGTAAAGTTTAAAACATTTTGCAAATATGACAAAATATCAGTGACCATCACTGATAGACTCTATCGTTGAGACTACTATCACTGACAAAATTCGATAAAAAATTGAGTCTATCGATAAACTTCTATCAGCAATAGACCATACTATCAGTAATAGAAATTGTCACATCCGCAATTTTTTTAAAAAAAATGCTATATTTTAAATTATTTTACACTAAATCGACATCTGTTACAATTTTCCGAAATAAAATGATCATTATGTGAACCTTAATTAATTTTAGGCAACTAAAATATTTTCTAGTGGGAAGGACAATCTCAGGCATGGACAAAATATATTATATAAACCATAAAAAAAAAAAAAAAAAAAAAAGATGAGAGAGAAGATGACCTCCTTGAGGTTGATGTTCCAAGAAATTGTTCTAATTCTTTGCAGTAAGTGAGAGTTTCTAATTTAATACAACAACTGCATTCAAACAACATCATCCTATAAAAACACTAAGAAAAAACCACTAATTGACAACTAAAATTTAATTTGTTCTTCATTTCTTACCATAATCTGAATTCTTCTTTTTCCTGTTCTTTTTTTGTTGGGTTTCTTTCTTGTCTATTCACATGCCAATTTAGTGTCAAAGCTGCTGAGACATATAGCAAAAGCCTGGAATGCAGACAGCGGGTATCGATAATCCATCGTAAACATGTCCTTACCGACCTTTCCGAACTGAAGAATGATCTTGTCGTGGTCCGAATGGGTAGGTTGGGCCGGCTGGGGAGGTGGCTGCGACGGTACTGGCGCCTCTGCAGCAGGTGAGGTTGCAGCAATCAGCTGAAAATTCTTTACAGATGCAACCGTCACCCTCCCCCGAAAATTGAGACACCAACACTGCAACTGCTCGTGCCATCTAGGTGCCTTGTTCCGGAGAACCAAGGGTTGATCCTTCACCTCGCCATCTTCATCAACAAGCATTCCCGCAACATCGGAGAACCGGGAACTGCTGAACTCAGTGGAATGATCGATTGACTTGGAGAATGAAATGCTTCGGAATGAGTCTTCGAGGGGGCGAGGATTGAGCTCGGGCTGGCCCGGAACAGAGCAACCTGGCTCAAGAGATGAAGTGGGGATTGAGTACATGGTGCAGTGCATCCTCCGGGGTCCCCTTGTACCTAATACGTTCAACTCGTATGCAATCTGTGCAATGCTGTAGCTTCCAGCGGGGACCTTTGGAGAAACCTTTTTGGAGTAGAATCTTCGGCTTCGCCCGAGGGTCGGAATTTGGTTGTTGTTGTAAGGAGGCTGTGTATCATATATAATGAATTTGGTTCCCAGAAAATTTGATCTGAAACACAACCAATCACAGTTCACTTTCATTTTGCAAAGTGGAAATTTATCTGTTTCTTTTGTTTCAACAAATTTGTATGGAGTGATGATCATAGTTCAGCAAAGTCTCCTCATTTAATAATAATGAATCAGATGTTGATAGCAGAGAAGATCATAATGATCTTGAGAATTAAAAGTGCACCAACAGCATACCTTAGCTTTCCTATATAACCGTTGCTCGATCTCGATATATCGTCCACAGCCAATGATATAACATACTCTGTAGAAGTAGTTCTCCTGGTTCTTTTTGCAGAAAGAAGAAATTTCCCATTCTCAACAAGTAAAGCTGCATGATTATTGCAATGGTTTAATGTTCAAATCAGTATATGCAGGGCTAGATAAAAGCAACTGAAGAAAAACGTAACTCGGTAGCTAAATTAATTGCAATTTGTGTGAGATATGTCGGTTTTCGTTAAGCCAATGAAGCTCACAAAACAGATAACATGCCACTTCTGCACGACTATGTTACCATCCCTACGAAAATGCTAATTCCTTTTCAAACGAACAAGTAAAAAACGGTTTCGAGTCAAGCCAGAGGCTTTCTCAAGCTTTGTTTCAATATTACCCCGCAACCATGCTAAGCCAAGGAATAGAACGTGGAGGGCTGCCTGCACCCTTAGTCAACCTTCTTATTACAATATTGACTCTCTAATAATATGAAAAATCACAGTTCTGGCATTCAAAAGAATTTGTGAACAGTCATATTGTTATCGAAACATCATTGCAGCAAGAGCAACAAGGAAGTTAAGTTCATAATTGTCAAAGTAAAAGAAATATTTGCTTTTATCGCCCTCATTATGTATAAATTTTGTATAGTTAAGAAAATGAGCTCCCTCACAAGAGGTTTAGTTGGCGATTCATGAAGATAATCTCTTGGAATACAAGAGGTTTGGGAGATCCAGCAAAAAGGTTATTATTAAAGAAATTCTTAATGGACCATTGCCCAGAAATAATGTTAATTCAAGAAACAAAGACTGAGAAATTCGATTCCCGACTCATCAAATCCTTATGGAGCTCTAAGGATGTAGGTTGGTCGTGTGTTGAGTCTATTGGACACTCGGGGGGGCTGCTGGTTTTGTGGGACGAAAGTAAGGTGAAGGTCTTAACAGTCTTCAAAGGAAGATTCTCCCTCACAATTAAAATCTCCTTCCAATCAAAGTCAGAATGTTGGATCACATCTTGGAAATCGGTGGAATGTTTTGCTCCTTTCACTCTTGGAAATGGCTCAAGGATTTCATTTTGGCATGACCTTTGGATAGGTGATAATTCTTTGAAATTGGGATTTCCTCGTCTCTTCATTTTATCTTCTCTCCCCAACGGATCAGTTTCAGAATTTTGGGATTCTCTCCACGGAGTTTGGAATATTACCTTCCGAAGACATCTTAAAGAAGTTGAAATATCAGATTTTACAAGTCTTCTTGAAGCACTCATGGTCGTGCAAATAGGCCCCACATTAGACACTCGAAGCTGGATTTTAGAAGTTTCTGGTTCTTTCTCAGTAAAGTCTCTCTCGAGCAAGCTTAACGATTCTTGTCCTTTAATAAAGGACTTATATTCAGCTTTATGGAAGACAAAATGTCCTAAACGAATCAGCATTCTTCCATGGATCTTACTCAATAGCAGCCTCAATACAACCGATGTTCTTCAGAAAAAATCACCCAAATCCAATTTGCAGCCGTCGATTTGTTTCCTATGCCGAAATAGTGGGGAATCACTCCTTCATCTTTTTTTTTTGGGTGCTCGTATTCGCAAGCTTGTTGGTTTAGATTGTTGAGCCTTTTTAATATGAAATGGGTGTTTTCCTCAAATATAAAGGATAACATTACTCAACTTCTTTCGGGTTCTCTCCTTCCCCCTCGATCTCTCTTACTTTGGATCAATGGGGTTAAGGCCATTCTCTCGGAAATTTGGATGGAAAGGAACAAGAGGATTTTTGAAGACTCTCAAAGTTCTTGGCATGCTCGTTTTGACTCGGCTCACCTCAAAGCCTCTCTTTGGTGCTCTCTTTCTAGTTCTTTTGAAGATTATTCTTTGCAAGAAATTTCTTTAAATTGGAATGCTTTTATATTTCCCTTGTAATAGTTATATTTTTTCAGTACTGTTTTTTGCTTTATTATGCTTTATTTCACTCCTCTGTGGAGTTTGTTTCCCTTGAGCAATAGTCTCCATTCATTTTATCAATGAAGTGGTTTGTTTCTTGTTCAAAAAAAAAGTTAAGAAAATGAGCTTACCAGGACTAAGGCAAAGATAAAGATGATAAGTTAAGTTAGATTTATTCCTCTTGATAAAGCATTGAATAGTACCATCACGCGACCCAGGCTGCAAAGAGGGAAAAAAAGTGTATGTCAGCATGGTTAAGCATTGATCAGTCAAGTAGACCTATATAGTTCGAGCACGACCAACAACATGGCGATCCACCGAGAAGAAGTAAAATCGCAATCCTCACAAACACAATTCCCTGTCTTAGAGTGAATGGCAATATGGAAATGCTTTAAGAAATAAACCTCCATTGTACATATATGTGAATTCACATATAAAAGCCAACTACATGAGTGAAGTACATGAACAGAATAGTTATCCTATATGAAAATAATTTCAAAGCCCTTAAGAAAAAAACATATACCCACCTGCTTCAAGGCGACGGGGAAGGTAATTTTCCCGGTGAACTCGGGACTTTTGACAATTTCTTTGCACATGTCCCTCCATGACCTACATACAGCAGCACAAGCAACAACATTTCTCCGAGAAGGCCAAGTATTCTCACTTGCCTCCAGTCTCCGGACCACATCACATAATAACTCGGGTGGAAGGCTAGCCCAGCGGCTAGTCTGTAGTAGCAGAGGTTCATCATTAAACTCATGAACCGGTCCATGAGATTTCCCCCTGGAATGGCCAGGCAGCCTCACCTCAAAACTACGCCTTGATAAGCTTCCAAATCCATCCCTCACATCACGAAGTATGCTGCGGAATGACATTTACCCGATTTTACAAAAGGCCTAGTCGTGTTAATGTATCTTTGAGGAGAGAGTACAGACAAAAAGGCGCTTGAAGAATGACCAGAAGTCCATCTGCAAATTCATTAAACATTGATTGGTTTCCATCAACTATACTTAATAAACAAGAAAGAAAAGGAAGGAGACAGATAGAGTAAAGCAAAAAAGCAAGGAAAGAAGATTCTTCAAAAGAACAAAAAGCAAACCTCACATGGACCTAAAGCAGCATAAAATACCACTCTTTTGTTAGAAACATCTTTTGGCTGCCTCTCTTAATTTTGACACAAAACCAAATTACCACTCCTTGGTATCAAACTCTCTATAGTAACATTTAATTCAAATATGGAATCATGCTCTAATGCTTAAGAATCAACCAAATAATTCAGCACAATATCATCAACATTTCTTCTGGATAAGAACTTTCCCAGAGGCTGAAGAGTCAAGAAAACTTCAACATTGGGTATTGTGTCCTTTACTTTGATTCATTAATTCAATAATTTGACAAGGAAAATAACTGAAAAGAAACAGAAAAAAAAGAACTGACATATAGCAAAGCAGCCATAGATTCTCATGGTCTAAGAATTCATATGATCACTCAAAAGAGGGAAATGCAAAATCTGATTCTAATAACTGGTAAAAAGCACAAAGCACAGGCCAAAAAGACCAGAGAACAAGCCTCAATGATGCTAAAATATACATTGTTTTACCACTAAATCTTCCCACAGATCCATAACCACTGCTAGCTTCTAAACACAAACTAAATCTAACAAACCCAATATTCAGGATTCAAATTCCCAAGACCCACTAATGCAAGAACAGAGAAATTCGAACAAAATTGAAAGAAAACTGGGGTTAAGACATGAGAAAGTGCAGAACAATTGCAAAAGGCAGAAAAAGCAAAAGCACCAAGGAAATATTTGGATTCATTGCAGCACCAAGAGGATTAGTGCAGGACCCAGTTGAAGATAACCCACTAAGAAGCTCCACAAACAAGAATCACAACTTTTTTTACAGTGAAAATAAAATTGACAACAAACACAAGAAATTGAGATGAAAAATTCATTGATTAGAACAAAAAGCAACACATGGGGTATGGGGGTTTGAAGATGTTCATGGCAGAGGAAACACAGAATCGAGAAGAAATCAAAAGAAAACTAAGAAAACCCAATTCTAGAAAACGAAAAATTTGTTCAGAAAATTGAAAAAAAAAATGGAAACCCAGTAGAAGGCGGCCATTGCTTGAAGGGTTAGAATCGAAAAGAGAGCTACTCACCATTTCTCTTCTTTAGCTTCGAAGGGAACCCCAGAAGAGAGAGCCCCAAGTTTTTACTCTCTTCTCTCTCTCTTCAAAATCCTCTTAAATCGAACCCATCAATTGTTGTATGTCTAACAATTAAATAATAAAGTTAGCTTCTTTTTATTACTTTACTGTCTTCTTCTTAATTAATCTATTCAATTCCTCTCTATTTAAACAGATTTGAACCAAGCTGGTATCAATTATCATTTCAAAAGTTTCGATAATTTAATATTTCACTTGATCAATTTTTAAATTATTATTATTTTTTATTTTATTTTTATTTTTATTATTTTTTTTTTAGAATGAGGTTTGTTTTCTTCCGATTTATTATAATAATTTTTATCTTTTTTAAAAAAATATTTAATTTTTTAGTCAAATTTAAAAAAAAAAAAAAAAATTTAAAAAGGGAAATTGTAGTAAATGACAATTTAAGGCTTATTGTTTGCAAATATAGCATGTTTTTAAAAATTTTGCGGATATAGCAATTTCTATCCCTGATATCTTATGACTGATAGAAGTCTATCGCTGATCACCTCAACTTTTTATAGATTTTTGTCAGTGATAATAGTCTATCAGTGATAATAGTCTATCACTGATAGAAGTCTATCAGTGATATAATAAAGTCTATCAGTGATAGAAACGAGTTTTTTTTTGCCATATTTGCAAAACATTTTAAAGTTTGCTAAATTTGCAATTAGTTTGGGCCTGATTGCTATTTGTGCAACCAGCCCTTTTAAAAAACTAGGATGATTTTTTTTTTTTTTTTTTTTTTTTTTTTTTTTATGAATTAATCCTACAAACCATACTTCCACTGTCTGTCAACAACATTTTCAAAATTCTTAAATCTTGAAAACTAAAAAAAATAGTATTTAAAAATTTGTTTTTTTTCAATTTGATTAAAAAATTTAAAAATGAAAATTATTATAAAAATAATGATGACACAATTTTTAAAGGGTTGGTTACATAAACAACGATCAGATCCAAAATAATGACAAATATAGCAAAATTTAAAACATTTGACAAATATGACAAAAAATCAGTGACTATCAGTGATACACTGCTATCGCTGATATATGATCATCACTGATAGACTATCGGTGATAGTCAACGACAAAATTCTATAAAAAACTGAAGTGATAGACTACACTATCAATGATAAATTACGATAAACTACTATTATTGATAGAAATTGTCATATTTGTAATTGTTTTTTAAAAAAATGCTATATTTTTAATTATTTTACTCTAAATTGACATCGGTTATAATTTCTCATTTTTAAATGATTATGACTTATTTATTTTAATTTTTTTAGTTTTCAAAATTTAATTTTAAAAATATTTGTTAAAATTAAAAAAAAAAAGGAAAAGGAAAAAGAAGAAGAAGAGTAAGAGTAAGAGTAAGGTTTATAAATTTAATTTAAAAAGAAAAATTAAAAAATTTAATGATTATCAACTCGACTTTTGTATATAATTAATTCTTTTTGTTTTTTTGGTTGAAATTAAAAAATTGGTTACATTTCTTTAGAAATAGATGGGGAAGAAAAAGGTGATGAAATGATAGTGACGCCATATTAGAGATAATATATAAATACAAAAAAGAGAAGTTAGTAATAACTAAAAGGAAAAGAAATATTAGTAGTTGAAGAAATAATTCAATTAAATATATATATTTATATTTAGAACTGAATTTACCAATTTAGCCTTGGACAGTTGACAGTTAAACGGTGGCCCTCCTCCGTTAGCTTGGAACGAGGAGAGCGCATATTTGTCCCATTTTTAAAACTAACGGCTAACGGCGTTAGAGCAGGTGGGGGAGGGACCAGTTATCAAATACGTCGCAGCCATGGTATTTTCTGTGTGGATGGATCTGGTTGTCGTTCATTTGAGGAGTGATGACGTCATCTAAATAATCATACGGTTTAGAATGTACGTAAAGTGCATCTGCATTGATTATGTTTTGTACCTTTAGCCGTTTTAACTCCCGAGACTGTGCAGATAAAATGGTTATAGGAATCTGTCAGATATGATTTTTAGATTTTCGATTTTTTCTTATTTTATAAATTCTATTTTCGCATCTACCAATCAAACTTCAAAATTTGTTTCGACAGAAATATAACACAACCGACATATTATACAGATTAGTGACTAAAAACTCACGAGTTCGATCTTCCATCTCACATTGTTATCATTTTTTTTTTTTCGATCAAATTTTAGAAAAATAACTATTTTGACAAGATAATTTTTAGAGAAATTTGACATATAGCTTGAATATTTTGACCTAAATGAGATTTGACTCGATTTTTTTTTCTAATCTTTTGATTGGGTCATATTATTTTATTATTATTATTCTATGCCCACCCTCTCGTTTTTCTCCTCCCTATAACTCTTCTGTCACACTACTTCTTCTTCTTCCCATCCTCTTATTGTCGTCGACCCTTCTACTGTCGGTGAAGGATCCTTCCATACGACGTCAGAGCGGTGAGCAGTGACATTGAAGCACATGTGCGCAGTGGGAGAGTCGTCGGCAGTTGAGAGAGAGAATGAGATGGATAAGAGTGAGGAGAAAGCGAGATGGAGAGAGCGAGAAACGAGATGGAAAATAGGGAGGGGAAACATGTTCGTTGACGCAAGGAAAATGTTAGGAAAGCTTAATTTGTCTCAAATATTTAAGATTGTCTGTCAATTTTTTTTCATAATTTTGAGTATGTATATTAATGTATTAATGTAATCATGTATTTAAGTCATATATGTTGGAGACTAGTATTGGATAAACAAATATTAGGTTACAAAATAATATACTAGGGAATTTAACAATCCAAATATAGTTACTTTTTGAAAATTTTGAAATTAAAATGAATATGTTGAAAGGTTAGAGACGAAAATAAAATAGACTTCAAAATTTAGTGATTAAATGAGATTTAAACCTATTTATACTTTTAGCTCTTGAATCTTTTCACATTTTTTTTTGACAACTTGTGTAGGGGTGATGGGATTGAACTTAGAATCTCTTAGTCACTATCCATCGTCACACTTGAGCTATGCTCTTGTTGCCACATTTGTTAATTTCAAACCTGCTAGGTTAGATCACTTCTCCCCATTATTCTAATTCTCCTTACTGATTTTTAATAAGTTGAGGTTAGTATGAGTCTATGAGATCATGTTGCTTCATCTAAAATTTACAAGATTAAGTGCTATGTTTATGTTTCCTCATCTCAAAATTGAATGAAAGAAAGAAAAAAACTAGTGTGTTAAATATTGATAAGAACATTTTTTGTAATTGTAATTAAAAAGTATATATTTTGAACCTGAGACATGAAATATTGGTAATACTTTATTGAGCTAGATATCTTAATTTAGGTAAAGTGAGTTCGATGTTTGATATATTTAAAATAACGAGATTACATTTTAAAATAATTTAAAAAGTCAAAACAATAGGTGAGTTGCAAATTATTGACAAAAATAGGTGACTATTGATGATCGAGCATAATGTTATTACATGAAGTTAATACGCTCGTTGAGTCAATGATACATTTTACACATACTCGTTCTTTTAGACGATATAAAGTTAATAGTGATTTCCAAACATGATTTAAAGTAATTTGTCTTTGAGTGTCCCGAATAATCGTTGGTTAGATATCTTCTTTTTTTTTTTTTTTTTTTGTAAAAAAGAAGATTGTGTTTGAAATGGATAATTAACATTTTTTGGTACGTCTTGTCAGTTTGTTAGTTGGATTCGTGTTTGCATCACGTCTCCAAATGTTTTCGATCTCTGTTAATGATTTCATTGAGGATTGCTTTCCAGGGCGATGGGGTTTGCTGCAAGGCGATCCATATTATGCCCCCCTATTTCTTTGTGATGGTGGCGGAAGTTCTATCACGTATGTTGAGTACGCTCCTCCCTCGAAGTTTGGCTATCACTTATCGATGTGAGCACATTCGTCTTACTCACTTGTGTTTTGCTGATGATCCGATGATTTTCAGTGCCGGGGAATATGGGTTATTTGTCCTTTATTCAGGCTACTTTGGGGCGGTTTGAGGATCTCTCGGGCCTTGTTACTAACTCAGGTAAGAGCTCCATGCTTTATGCGCGTGACTTTTCCTGTTTGAGGCCGAATATTTTAAAATATTAAATGTTTTGTTAGATATAAATCCCTATGGGTTGCATGGATTGGGGTTTATGCTCATCATGGGTGGAGTGTTTGGATAGTTCAGCCCTCGACTCAAATTTTCAGGTGTTGGCGAGCTATTCTACATCTACGTGATAGTTTTTGGGCTCTTATTAGATTTTCCATTGGTGATATGGCAGACGCAGTGTTATTTGGTTGGATCCATGGCTACAAGGGGGTCTCATTTATGTTATGGCAGCTTTTTGTTGCCTCAGTTTTTTAGTTCCTTCTTTCAGATGGCTCCTAGTGGTGTCCTTGTGCATCTTTCTATTCACAAGAAGGACTAGGTAGTAGAGATCTCCATGGCGGGGCGGAGTCGGGTAATGCCTTCTCCGCTCCCGTCCCCGTCTCCCATTTCATTATCCGTCTTCGCGAAATTCTCAGTTTAATTTTGCGGGGACGGAGCGGGTATTCTCGCGGAAAATTCGCGGGTAACAGGTATTTTTCGCGGATAATTTTACCCGCGAATAATTTATTTTTTAATTTATTCTTACCTTTTTTTTTTTAAGTTTTGTTATTCGTTAAGTTGATTAATATTATATATATTTAATCCAATAAACTTTATTTGTAAGATGTGTGTTTTTTTAGAGCTTTATTGATAAAATGTGTATTTTTTTAGAAAAAAAAAAATGAGTGTGTAGTTAATTTTTTTGATGAATAATATATATATGTATATATATAAAAGTATACGGGGCGGGGCGGGTATGCTATTACTCGTCCCCGCCCCGTTTAGCTAACGGGGCAAAAAAAATTCCCCCTCCCTGCTCCATTCCCCGTGTAATCAGTGGTTTTTCGTCCCATTTGGGACGGGACAAATGGACATCTCTACCAGGTAGTCTAGTTACTTGATAGATCTGGTACCTTTTCGTTAGTCAGTGCATGTGACTCGTTGCAACCCTATTGTCTTGTGATCCAGTGGCATAGACTTATAGTTATGGGGGATAATATTCTCAAATACTCTTTCATCGCTTGGCTGGAAATTCGCGATAGGCTAATGACACAAGATTGTTTTCGTGTCATTGGCCTATCGAGTTCATGGCTCGTGTTCTCAGCCCCCTCAGATTCGTTTGTAGGTCTTTCGGTCTAGGTTTTGTCTGAGTTGGTCTGTTTTTTATTTCTCTTGCTGGATTGCGAGCTTCTATTTTCTCCTACATTTTTTTTCTTCAGTAATATATTATTTTTTGAAAAAAAAAAAAATATATATATATATATATTATTCTTTTATTAAAAATGAACGCAACCTCTTGTTGAGGACATATGTCCCTTAACTAGTTGAAAGTTAGGTTTCTCACATTTCAATGAAAACATTGAATAGATTTAATTGTATTTTGGTGTATATATATAATGTATGGATACATTTACCCATATGGGCTTATCTGAAAGCTAAAAATTCCAAACACGATTTAAAGCAATTTATCTCCTAGTGCGTATTAGATATACATATACTCGCGGATTTCCTTCCAACCGTCTGGAATTCAATGACGACTCCTATAACGTGTTAAATTATTATTCATTCATCAACTCCTACAAATTAATATTCTTAACGCCAAATTAACATGCCAAATTATCATTTATGTAATTTAATTTCAAACGATAATATCAAATAAAACTTATAAAAAATTATTAAAAAAAAAAAAAAATATTTAAAACATAATTAAAAAATAGTGTCTACATAGAAAGGTACAACATTACATTAATGATTTAAATTTCATTTTCGTATCCCAACTTTCAACCTTTTTTGCCAACAAGAGCATAGTTCAACGGCATGATGTATCGCCTAGTGACTATGAGGTCGAATCCCAACATGTTGTCAAAAAAAAAACTTTCAACCTTTTTCCTTTTAGTTTTAAAATTTGTTATATTATTACTAACTTTAAAAATATCTATTTTAATTATTAAAATTTTAAAAATAATCATTTTAATCTCTCTTTATTTATTTTTAACGTATGATAACATATTAATGCGACTATGCGAGTACGATTTTAAATTATATATATTTGACTGTTGGAGACAAATATTTAACAACCGAATATTATTTAAAAAAAATAATATAGCAAGGATGAAAATATTGTTTTTTTAAATCTAGTGACTAAAATATAACAAACTTAAAATTTTATAAACCAAAATAATTTTTTATGCTTTGAGTTAAGAATGATATTTAAACCTACATTAATATACTTAATCCGGTATAAAAATGAATCTCAAGCTTTTTTTTTTTTTTTTTTTTTTGAGTACATTAGGGGTGGGGGATTCGAACCACAGACCTCGTGGTCGTCAATTCATACATATGCCAGCTGAGCTATGCTCGCTTTGGCAATGAATCTCAAGCTAATATAGATATAACTCAATTAATTTAAATATTGTATATATGGATTTAAAAGAATATATAGAGTTAGGTTCAAAACTTCGTTTTAAAAAGAAAGACGGGTGACATTTTTTGGGATTTATTTAAATATGAAAAATAAGAGAATATTACCTAAACCACCCCCACTAATTTTGGAAATTGACATGGGCCATGCGTGAAATGACGAAAATACCCAGCATGCGCTCGGCACGTGGGTGATGACGACAAGAGCATGGGGGAGTTTGTGTTGGAAAATGGTTTCAGTGTGTCAGCTGAAAACAAGGGTTCAGCCATCATTTCAGTGAATCTCAACACCTTCTATTCCATTTATTACTATTTTTTTTTTAATTCAAAAACCTATAAATTAATTAATACCAAGTTTTAGTGCTATGGATGCCTAGGTTTTTTTTTTTTTAATATCAAGTGGTTAAAAAATTAATCTCTATGTTTAAATGGGATAAGTTCAACTTTCACTCTAAATTTTTTATTTCATCCATCTCAACTTTAAATTTAGATAGGTATTATAGTTTTTATCCTCTATTTAACTTATGCTAATTCATCAACTAATTTTCACAAAATATAATGTAAAAAATAAAAAAAGAAAATAACTCTAAAAACGTGATGATTTAATTAAAATCAAACTTTGAATAATATTAAGTGCATGTTTGAAAATGATTCTGAAATGGTTAAAATCACGTTTAAAATCACTTTTAATCATTTAAAATTAATTTAATATTTAGTTTTATACTTTTAAATGCAATTAAAAATTTATATCGAATTATAAAAAATATGTTTCAGAATACAAAATTGATTTTAACCATTTCGAAATCACTCTCAACATGCCATAAAATTTGATTTGTACACAAAATCAACCATTAAATAATTCCACCATTTTTTTTTAATTTAAAAAAACACTTTGATGTCATTTTTGTCTAAATCCTATCCATTTCTTACAAAGTATGTGTTTTTTTTCCTTTCTATAATTCATTCCACACACATTAGATACCTTTTTCAATGATTCTTTGAACAAAATCTACCACGTGCATTGTTGCGTAAATTTTCAATGCAATATCGCAAGTATATTGATCAAGTTTTAACATAGTGTATCAGTATCAGAATACCGTCCTAAACATTGGTATTGTAGCTATCTCACTTAATTACAACGAATACAATCACTCAATTTTCTTTTAGAAAATGAAATTGAATGATGAATAAGGATCAAAACAAAATAATAACATAAAATAAAAGTTGAGAGAATAGGAGGGAGATATCCTAGAGAATTGATTTCATCTATCAGACCAACGAAATTAAAAAACCAAGATTGATCCGGTATATGTTCCATAAGTCAAGAAGTCATAAGTAAAAATGGTCATTTACGAGAGCACAATTAACTCTCTTGCAAAATTATAAAAATGACATTTTTGTATAGCTTTTAATAACATGCAATGCATTAAGGCCTGTTTGGTTCGATGGCATTGAAGGGTAGACATGGGCTTGGTCCGAAGCCCATGTTTGGTTTGAAAGTTGACAATTTATGCCCGGGCATCATTTATTAGTTTTAGGTATGGTTTTTCAAACCCTCCGAAAATCACGACTTTTCCTTTAGCCCGGGCATAATTTTCTTCATTCTTCTTCTTCTTCTTCTTCTCCGACTTTTCCAGGTATGTCTTCTTCTTCTCATTTATTAAATAAAATTCATTCTTAAAGGTCCTATAAATAAGATATTTAGGTTTAGTCAAAAGGTTGACAAAACACACTACTCAGTTTTCCTACGCAAAGAAATGGTTCTCTCAAAACTACCTTTCTTTCAAACAGCTCCCACAAGTCTTGATCTCGTGTTCGAGTCATAGCGAGAAATATCTCATGGAAAAAGGAACACAAGAAGATTGTTGTCTTCAAAGGTTAATAAGATCGATTCCAACGCTTCCGATGCGGGGGTTTGAAGTGTTTATTCCCTATAAAACTGACCGACCGAAAATCAGTTTTGAAATAATCAAAACCGACTCCGACCGATGATGGTCGAAAACCGACTGATTTAGGTCAGTTTGATCGGTTTCGATCGGTCTGATCGGTTTTCGGTTTGAAGTTGGTCATGCCTCTACTCAAAACTAGCAATAAATAGGTTATAGAGATAGTTCACTTTGTGTGCTATCATGCATGCAATACTTTTTAAAGTTTAAGGTAAAAAAATGTAACATTTATCCAAATTTAAGGTGCAATTTAATGAAATTAAAAGTTTGGATTAAAAATTGATACATGTAAGTTTATAATTAAAATTAATATTTTTCCTAATAAATTTAAGCCTTAACTATAATTATTCTACTCAACTATAATTATTCTATCTCTGAATTTTTAATTTTGATTTTAGTATACATTCTTTTTGTGATGGTTGGTCTGAGCATAGTTTATTAGATAAGATCTTTATTATCTTATAATTTTTTTTTTTAACAATACCTTAACCAGTTGATTAAGAAGAAACAGGTGCAATAACACCAAAAGTTTGCTCAGAAAAAATGTGGTTTATGTCACGACTTTGGAGAGCTATATGTCTAACGTCAAAAGCATTACAATCTAAAAGCCACATTAAAATCTTAGACGTCCAAGTGGCAGGAATTTCGTTTCCACAAACAAAATATGCTAATTTATGGACTATTATATTTCTCTCTCTACAGATACGATTAAAGTTGCGAACATTTCACAAAAAAGGTTATCTGAAGAGCGTTTTCATTAATCAAGCTACCACTGTTAGATCTTCACCGAATCCATGGAGAAAGGGAATGATTTGAAGTGCATCACTTTCAACATAGATGGCGAGAGAACTAGAATTTAACGACAAAAAATAAAGACCTTCAACAATTGTTTGGGCTTCCAAACAATGGATACTCCACTTCAGCGAAACATTTTTACATCCTACCAACATAATTTTCCCAAGCCCATTCGGGAGAACCCAACCTATGTCTCCTCGATTTTGAGTTTCGCTCCAAGCAGCGTCATAGTTCAACTTACTACAAGACATGTAAGGAGGACACCAAACCTTCGTTTGCCCATTACTAATTGATGTAGTCATCGCCTGGGGAGGATGAGGGTTCGACTTGAGGCATTCCTCAATGTATTTGCCAATCAGAGTATGGAGAGCCTAATTTTTTTTGGCTCACTACCTTTGTATAAGAGATGATTGTGGTAGGTCCACAGTTACCATAACACTATTAACTTAGCTCTATGCACCCTTTTGTCTTTGTATTCTCTAGTCCATTCCATAGTAATTATTGATGCTTCATTCAGACCTGATAACAAAAATAAAACTATCAGGGAGTGTAATATAATAACTCCACACATTTTTATAAAATTTGCATTCCCATAAGATATGTTTAGTTGTTTTACACATTTTTTTTTAAGAAAAGACAAGTGAACTCCTTTGATACGAAATTACCATCTATAAAGTTAATGGTTTCATCTTCCATTTTGCAATTGTAACCTAAATAAAATTTATATTATTCAAATATCAATATGACATGGTTAATTAAAGTGATAAGTGATGATTATTTGGTATTGGTGTGATACATGGAAGTTAATTGGCAAGAGTACCTTGGACATACCGAGAAAAAAAAAAAATGTACTTGGATTTCAATCTCGTTATTTAAAGTCTTATTTGATAACTATTTGCTTTTTTTTTATTTACATTTTACATGTATTTTCAAAATTTAAATTAATTTTAAAAAGTGGGTTTTTAAAATTTGCTTTTATTTTTTAAATTTAATTAAGAATTCAGATTTTTTTTTTAAAGATAATTTTTTTAAAAAAAATAATTTTAATTTTAAAAATTAAAAATTAAAAATCAAATAGTTATCAAAATTCCATCGTGATAATAAAAAATAATTATTTATTAGAATTAAATTTAAAAGATGGGACGTATTGTGATTTTTCGTTTTATCTACATAAACAATACAACAAATTAAAATTGAGAACTAATTATAATTTAAACAAAATTCAAAAATAAAATAAACTTTCTCGTTTATTTTATGCTTTTAAACTTTTCCTCAACATAGAGATTATTTTAGTTATTTTTATTTTAATTGACAGAAATACGGTGTATTCATGTTATTTATTTGTTTTAGATAATGTTTTTATTTATTAAATCTTAGTAGCAATTTAATGTGTTCACACATGAATCAATAAGAAACTATATAGCAAATATGACATATATTCTGCTATATTTAAGATCCGATAAGAATTTATTATAATTACAATCAATGACTCTAATAATCTCTAAACTTTACATAATTATTATTATCATCCTTATTGAATTTTCATATTATTGTATTTTATAAAAACATTAGAGATAGTGAGATTATTTTTATCACACTCAATGATCAGCCAGTCATAATGCATAGATCGAGTCTGTTTGCAAAAGAGAACTCTAATAATCAAATAAAAGTCAAGAGACTTCTTTAAAATAACAATCATATTAATCGTGTGCAAGTGATTAAATATGTGATCTTTGAAGGGAAGTAGTAATTATAGGATTGTGTTTACAAAAACTTAGATTAAGTTGTCTTTTGAAGAAGAAAACAATTAATCGTTAGGTCGACAAAAAAAGTGAAATATGATGATTGTCGTGGATATGTTGACATACAAATGTGACACTTAGGTGAAGTGATTTTGGCTTGGCTCTAGAAGCATATTTTAATACTAACCCCTAAAACTATATGAAAATTTAAAATATAATATTGAGTAAACAAATAGTGTTAGGTAATATTGAGTATGAAATTGAATACTTTTTGAACAAAAGAGGCATGGATCAAGGCTGCCACACACTTGACTTTTGGCTACTTTGACTTGTAAATTTATTAGGGTATAAAGTGATCAACAAGCTAAGTACAAAATTAAATACAATATGAAGTTAATTAAACCTCTAATTATTTTGGTTGATATTAATATTTATTTGAATTTTTCACATGTAAAAATATATGTTAGAAAAAAAAAAAAAAGGAGGGCAGCTAAAAAGTTATCCCAACTTAATAAGTAGATTTTTTCCATATGCATTTTAACCTACTAGTTTAGTTTATTATCACGTGGCCGGATGCTCAAGTTTATAACAATCCTACACTTTATAAATTGAAAATTTTAGATTTTTAAAAAATGATAAATTTATTTATTATTTAATATATAGTGTAGTTGTAAGAATATAATATAGTATTAAACTAATTATTATTATTACCAAAAATAAGTTAATTTTTTTTAAAAAAAATGATGAAATATCCTTGAAAAGAGTTTTTTTTTTTTAAAAAACGGAGGATTCAACTTCTGACCTCTCTTGATTATGACGCAAACTTTATGTTAATTGAATTAGGTTGACAGGTTTGATTATGACGCAAACTTTATGTTAATTGAATTAGGTTGACAGGTTTATTTCTTTTTACAAAGATAAAAGATAAAAATTATATCTAAATTAATTTATGTATTCAGTCAATAATTTATCATTAGTTTATAAAGTCAACATTTTATCATTTATTCCATTATAAAAAAAATATTGGAATAGAGAAAACTTAGAGTTGGGGTGTATAAAAAAAAAAAAAAAAACTTTTCACATTCCAAAACTTTATTATTCGATAATTAAATATATTTAGATAAAAAAATATTGATTATAAAATTAATTTATGTAGATATAGGTAATCTTTTTACATTTTAGCTTTTTACATTTCATTATTTTTAAATATCAATTAAAAAATATATAGGTATTTTCATTTTTTTATTTAAAAATATTTTTTTTGAAGGACATATTTTGAAATTTTTATTTGGTCCAATTTGTAACCATTATTTTATTTTTAATTACTTTATTTCTAATTAAATAGAAATTTTTTAGGAATATAAAATGACTAATTTTTTTTGTATTTCAACCTTTTAATTTTTAATTCCAACCTTTTAGTATTAAAGTTTTTGTGAGACACATAAGGTTACATGATTTCGTTTCCAAACAAAAGGAGCATAAGTTTGTAATTGACCAATAATTAGATAGAGTGATAATGCATTAATTACAAAATGACAAAAAAAAAAAAAAAAAAAAAAATCAAGACCATAGCTATACAGTCATTTCCAAACACTATTCTTCAATTTCAATATCAAAGTAGAGTTGTAAAAAGTTGCAACCCTAACATTCGAGATATTGATTCGATAAATGCTTACGATCTCTTCCAACTTGAATGTACCATCAACATATTGAAATATTTTCAAGATTGAAGATATTTTGAAAGCAATAATTTTTTTTTTTACAACAATATTTTAATTAATGCGGAGATTTAACTCATGACCTCTTAGTTAAAGACACAACTTTATATCAATTGAGTTATGCTCGGTTTGACTTTAGAACAATGAATTGAGAGAACAAAGATAAAAGAAAGAATAAAACTCTGAAGTGTTTTAAAAAAAATGGTGGAAAAAAGCTCACTTTTCCGTGGTAGATGATGAGAAGTTACAAACCCTTTGGAATTATAGACCTCTTAAAATTCTATTATTAATTATAATTAATTAAAAATAATTTAAATTGTAGGAAAAAACTTTGTGTCGTTCCAACCTTATAGATTCTATACAATTATTAATAATTAATTAATTAATTTACTATTTATAATTTTTTTTGACAACATGTAGAGGTGAAGATCGAATTTATGACCTCTTAGTCACTAGTCTATAGAATATGTCGGTTGAGTTATGCTCTTGGTACTATTTATAATTAATCGTTAACAGTCAAAGCGAGCATGGCTCAGCTGGCACATGTATGTGTTCATGACCAAGAGGTCCGTGGTTCGATCTCCCACCCCCAATGTACTCAAAAAAAAAAAAAAATCCTCACTAAAACAACTTTATAACTCCAAATAGTTTAAAGTTTATTTAAAAAGAATCCAAAATTATAATTTACGACCAAGATATTACTTGGACAACCACTCAAGGAAAAAAAAAAAAATGTTAACATGTCTCAATTGTTATCATGTATTTATATATATTTTGTTAAGTTCTTGTAGTTAATTTTTTTTTTTTTTTAACAACATGTTGAGGTGGGAGTTGAACTTAAGATCTCGTGAGGCGATATATCATGTCGTGGACTATATTTTTGTTGGCTTGTTGTAGTTAACTTTGAGAAACAACCAAATGTCGTTTGATATGCTCTTGTTAGCTTGTTGTAGTTAACTTTGAAACAACCAAGTGAGAGATGAGAATGCATTAATTTTTTTTAATCATATGTACAATAAGTGTTTAATCAAATGGTAGCTGACAATCCATATGGGTTATTAAATAGGGGCACTTTGGGAACTATTTATCACTTCCTTTCTCTCCCTCTTACAAAAAAATAAATAAATAAATAAATAAATAAAAAATGGTCCACTCTATATGCTGATGATACTAACACCACTTTTATAACATGTGTTTAGTGACAAGTTTTGGTAGGTCACAAATAGTATTATTTGACCATAATTTCATTTGAAATAGAATTTTATAACAATCACTATTATATATACACATGGACAAACTCCACTAACCAAGGAATATGTCTACAATATGCTATCTATGCCATATGCTTTAGCCAAAGAGAGTGATCACTATTTTATTTTAATTTATAAACTTTCTAAATGTATGTTTTAATTTTGAGTGAAAAATCTGTTTTTTCAACGATATTTTAATTAATACGAAGATTGAACTCATGACTTCTTAGTCAAAGATACAACTTTATGTCAATTCAACTATATCTTCGGTTTGACATAATTTTACGAAAATTGAACTCATAACTTCTTAGTCAAAGATACAACTTTATGTCAATTCAGTTATCTTCGGTTTGACATGAAAAATCATTAGTCATTGCTGTTAATTTTTATTGATTCGTTTATTAGAGTGAAATCTTTATTTTTTTTTTAATTTTATTTACCTAATTCAAGAAATTAGCTACATGTAGTAAATTAGATGCCGGATTTCTAAATAAATTTGGATATGTGTCTTTTTCTATGTATTTTGTAATCCACTATTTTTAAAAAAAAAACTAATTTTGAGTTGCATGTAAAAGTAGGACTTTTTGTGGTATTTATTTTACAATTCTAAACCCAAATTCAAAGGCAGCTAGAGTCTCATTTAGTTGGGTCACACACACTTTATGTTATGTCCATAATGTTTCTTGTGGCCCAAATTGCATATATGATCCCATCATACTTTTTTTTTTATTTTTTTATTTTTTTTAGTGGAGATCTTCGAACCATAGACTTCTTGATCGTCAACACATACATATGTCAGCTGAGTCATGCTCGCTTTGGCAGCTCTGATGTTCATATATTAGTTTTGAATTTTTGTTATTGACACCCTTTTTTTTCTATATTGTTTTGGACAGACAAAAAAACTCATTATTTGAGTCGAAAAAAAAAGTTTACACACTGTTTGAACACATAAGATCCCAAGATAAAATTCTATATTAACCAAAATTTATTAACATATACAACTCATTCTCCATACCGATATGCTATTGAATGGTCAAACAAAAGTGGTAGTCATATCGTGTCAATTCCGTGTTTCCAAGAGAGTTTTTTAGTTTTGTGGATTTTTGAAAAGAAAGATTTTTGTAATACACCTTTTTATTTTCTTTACAATTGACATAGACCGAAGTCATCCACTAAAATAAAGAGAGAAAGAAAATCAAGAACGATTCAAGGAGTCGTCCATTAAAATAATGTGAGAGAACTTTCTTTTTTTATTTTTTAGAACAATTAAATGCGAAAGTATGAGATTATTTAAAACTCTGATTTCAAGAGAATGAGTAGATGTCAATTACCGCTGAGAGCTATACTCATGTTGATAAGAAAGGATGAAAAAACTATACAACAAAGACGTAGGTTAATTATAGCGACATATTGAATAATTTGTTTAGTATTAATATGACATAGATATTTACCAACATATTAAGAGAGAAAAAGTTCAGTGATTTGTTGTAATGCACTCCAAAATGGTTTCCTCTTTGGAATCATGTCTTTGTTCAATTGTTGCCTTAGTTTTCCCTTCTTCTTCTCTCTTCTTTCCCCACAGAACCAAATAAAGTCCAATCACCAGCAAAACAGCCCCACCAAGACTGCCACAAAATCAAATCCCTTTTCAAAACATAAAAAATAAAAATAAAATATCGACTCCACAAACTTTCGTTGGGATAATTGTACAACTGACCCCCTATTTTGGCCCGTTTGTCAAACTAATCCGAGTTTAAAAAATAAGTCAAATTGACATTATGCTTAGATTGTCATTTTTTTTTTCTAAATATTATTTTCTAGCTCTAGCTGCAGGCGCAGGTTGATCTTGCTCTAGCTACGAGCGTGAGCTGATCTCACTCTAGCTCTAGCTTCATTTCAGATCTAAAAATTTCAAGATCTGGAATTTTTTTCAGACTCGAGACCATCCCGCACCCGCAACTAGAGCGAGATCAGCTCTTTCAGATCTGAATTTTTTTCCAGATTCGAGACCAACCTGCGCCCGCTAGAGCTAAAAAATAATATTAAAAAAAAAATGATGATGTCAGCAGAAGGTCAATTTGACTTATTTTTTAAATTCGGGTTAATTTGACAAACGAGTCAAAATACCGAGTCAGTCGTACAATTTTTCCCCAAGTTTCATTCTTTTTTAACCTTATAATTTTACTCAAAAAAATTAAATCAACCTGTCTTCTCTCTTTCCTTTTGATTAGTTCTTTGATTAATTTATGCAAAAAAATATATAGAATAAAAGAAGTTTAAAGCATAATTGACCTTCCCAAATGAAGGGTTTCCTTCCATAGAAATGCTGAGAAAATTGCTGTTATGATGAGAGCTAATGGTGTAAACATGGCTGTGAAAACTGGCCCTTTCTTCTCCACACTCCATATTTGTAGCCAATAAGTCATTCCGGTCACAATCACACCCTGCAATTTTAAACCCTTCCGTCAAATCACCCTAGACTCGAAAGCTTAAGTTAATTAGGACATGTTTGGCGGGTTTGAAAATAAAAATTTAAAAATAATAGATTCAATCAAAATAGATATATATTTCATGTTTTTAGATATGTATTTGATAGCAAATTTAAAAATTGTATCTCAATTTAATTAGTTCTTCAAAATGTATTAAAAAAACTACAAACCCTAAAATGAGTTGGAGTCACCAACTAAATATTATATTGAATATAAACTATTATTTATTAATTCATGAACATATTTTATGTTATAAATTTTGTATAATTATTATTTCATAATATCATATAATTTAATTTAATAAAAATAATTGAATTTATAACTTCTTTTTGTATTTTTTTTTTAAATTAAATTTATAACATAAAATACTTTATTTATTAAAGTTTTTATCCTTTTAAATATAATTCTGCATTTTAAAATTTAAAATTCAAAATTGGATACACTCAAAACAAAACAAAAAAACAAAAAAAATTAGAATTTACACGATTTGGATTACAGAATCTGAAAATGTGAATCTGAAAACAGTTTTAAAAAATAAAAAATTGCACTGAATTTGAGAACATAAAACAAAATTTATATTCTCCTAAATTACAAGTGAGATATTAGTTGGACCGGTAATAATATTACAAGTTTTCGAACACAAAGCCTCTTACTTTGATACCATGTAAATCTTGATTAGACCCTAAAGGTTAAGACGACTATCATACTCAAAAACTTAAGTTAATAAGGTATGACAAGAGGTAATGACGGACACGCAACTTTCTACTTTGGATACCATGTTAAATCATGCCCAAAAGTTTAAGCGAATAGATTAGGATAAATTTGGTCACTTTTATAAGGTTGTTTTGAAAAGAAAAAAAAAAAAAAAAAAAAAAAGAGAAAAAAGAGAGATTTTTACACAATAGGCAACAGATAAGAGTTGAAGATTCCATCCAAGTTTCCAAGCTTGTGGCTTTCTCTCCATCACCACAGCCCACAAAGCTGATTGTATCATGCTGAAGAAGCACTGCAAAGTTGTAATTCTCAATTTTGCTGGATATTCCTTCACAATGGAGCCCTTGTAAAAGAAAAAAGTACAAAACTTCAAAAAAAAAAAAAAAAAAAAAAAAAAAAAAAAAAATTGAAAGTGTTTGAGGGGGAAGTTGGAAAAAGAATAATAATTAAACCTGCAAAACAAGCCACAAAGACCAAGCAATGTTGGCTGAAAGCATAATGAATGAGCCTTTAATCCATTCCAATGTGTAGTGAGCTTGTTGATATGAATTAGAAGTGCTTTCAAAATTATTATTATTATTTGTTTGAATACTTTGTGGGTACCAATTCATGAACTTCATTGGTGGACCCTTCACAAAAGCAAACACCAAAGCCCCAGAAAATCCTATCACACCTCCCATCAACTTGCCAATTCCTTCCACCTTTTTTATAGAAATGCTTTCATATCTGATTCAAAAAAAACCACTTATTTAAATCAACAAAACACAAATAAATAAATAAATATTATATATATATACCTGAAGAGAAGAGCAAAAAGGAGGGTAATGGCAGGAATGGTGTTGGTAGTGGCAGCTGCAAATGTTGCTGATGTGTGGTTGATTGCTATGTAATAAAGGTTTAAACTCAAAGTGATTCTGAAAAGAAAAATAAAAAAATTATCTTTTTTTTTTTTTTATAAAGATAATTTCAAGTTCACATCATCATTCTCATACATACCCACTTAGAGAAATGAAGAACACTTTGGAGAGAAACTTGAATGATAGAGGAACTGCCTTTTTTCTGCAACAATTTCAATTTGAATTTCAATTTTGTGGGTCGGGTGTTGAAAATAAAAAGATGTTAAATACTCGAACCTTTCGAGTAAGAAGGCGAGAGGAGCCATGGCGATAGTAGCGAAAGCTTGACGATAGAAGACGAAGACGGGGGGATTCATGCCTCGAGAAATGGCTGCTTTAGAGAACAAAGCCATTCCGGAGTAGACACATTGAACAAACAACATTGCAATGTAGGGCTTGTGGACCTCCAAAGCCTCTACATAACCAACAAAACTCTTCATGTTATTTTCTTCAAATTCTCTTTCTAAGACTTAGGGTTATTGCAAATTTAGGAAGGAAATTGAGGAATATATATATACACAAAATAATAATAATAATTGGCCTCTGTGGGGACTTCATTCCACTAATATGCACTACACATACTTGTTCGTCGACTGTTTCTTTGCTTTATTGGTTATTTTAGGGTATTATCTTATGACACGTGTTATCTCACCTTTTTTTAAAAGTACTTTTCCTTATCTCTCGTATTTAATTGACGGTTATAAAAGTGTCCTAGGGTTTATTCAATTCATTTTCATAGATATTTTCACGTATCCATAATTTTGACAGGCTGTTTTTTAATAATATTACATTTTTTAAAACTTATTATTAAAATATTGTAAGTTTGAAACTATTTATAAAAATAATGTAGTTTTAATTGGAGGTCGTCTTTTCAAAAGACGACCTCTACATGCAAGCAAAGATCGTCTTTTCAGAAGACGACCTTGCTCCACATGGATGGAGGTCGTCTTTTCAAAAGACGACCTCGCTCCACATGCATGGAGATCGTCTTTTCAAAAGACGATCTCCATCGGTATATACTTCTTTTATTAAAAAATTGATATCTTTCTACTCAGATATTCAAAATTTTCAAAAAAAGTATGGCTGGAAAGCTAACAGCGAGAGCTTCAATTTGATAGGTGGTTTCACTATTTTTGGAGTTGTATATCAAAAGATAGAGACCATCGAAGTTGGACTATAGTTTTTCAAATTTTAGAACTGAAGATTGCTTTGAGGAGTGCATTAAAAAATTGACATATTTTTACCCAGATATTAAAAAATTTCGAAAAAAATACGGTTAAAAAACTTACAGAGAGAGCTTCAATTTGATATTTGGTTTCACTATTTGTAGAGTTGTGTATTAAAAGATACAGATCGTCGAAGTTTAGCTACAGGTTTGAAGTTTTCAGTGGTATCTTCAGTTCTGGGTTTAATGAACTTTTCATAACTTTGACGATATATATCTTTTGGTACACAACTCCAAAAATAGTGAAACTAGGTATCAAATTGAAGCTCTCTATGTTAACTTTCCAACAATACCCTTTTCGAAGTTTTTGAATATATGGGTAAAAAGATATCAATTTTTTAATACACTCCTCAAAATAATCTTCAGTTCTAAAATTTGCAGAACTATAGTCCAACTTCGATGATCTCTATCTTTTGATACACAACTCAAAAAATAGTGAAACCACCTATCAAATTGAAGCTCTCGTTGTTAGCTTCCCAACCATATCTTTTTTTAAAATTTTGAATATCTGAGTAAAAAGATATCAATTTTTTAATAAAAGAAGTACATACCAATATCCATGTGGAGCGAGGTAGTCTTTTGAAAAGACGACCTCCATCCATGTGGAGCGAGGTCGTCTTTTCAAAAGACGACCTCCATCCATGTGGACCAATCTTTGCTTGCATGTGGAGGTCGTCTTTTGAAAAGACGACCTCCATTTAAAAGTGCAATATTTTTATAAATAGTTTCAAACTTACAATATTTTTATAATAAGTTTTAAAAAATGCAATATTATTAAAAAACAGCCAATTTTGACATGAAGTGAAATCGATATTTTCATCCTAATGAAATATTAAAAAAAAAAAAAAAAACCACAAAAGAAAATATAACATGGACATAATATTATAATAAATATATTTATAAAATATTTATTAATTAATTTAAATATATTTTTAATTTTTTTTAAAAAATATCTATCGACATCCATATTTTCATCGATATATCTATAAAATTGAGACATTGATATTTTTGTCGATTTCGACATTTATTTTTTCTATTTTGACAACATGTTGAGTTGGAAGATTGAACCTAAAACGTACAACTTCTTTGATGACTAACTGAACTTCAACATTTAAATCTTTGAATTGGATATATTATATTATATTATAGTACAATAAATAGGAGGATTGAACCTTTCATTTTATAGGAAGTACTCATTAACATTCAATTCCGACTTACTTTTATTGGTTGTTGGATTTTGGTTGGTTGTTGGATTTTTCTCCCATATTTCATCTTTTCATAAATAATTTTGGTGGGTCTTTAAAAAGATTATTTATCTCTCTTATAAAGTTTTTTTTTTCTTTTCTTCTATTAAAATTATTTTTCCACTATGATTAATCACATATATTACATTATGGGTAAAAAATAGTTTTGGTGTCTGAATTTTTATAGAAATAACAATTTAGTCTTTACACTTTTGCTGGTAACGATTTAGTTGTTATACTTCTAAATTTCATGAAGAAAAAAAACTATTGTCTCAAAAGTGACTAATAAGCATGTCTCTTAGAATCTAATGAATAATATACCAAATCCAAGTATTTCAAATCATAATAAATATGGACTTGCAACAAAAATAAAGAGAGGAAAGGAGAAGAAACATCATGCATCTTCAATCAGTCACATTTGTCTCGATGGCAATTCAATGTATATTTTTATATACAAAAAAGAAAAAAGAAAAACTCATTATTCCTATAATATATATATATTAGGCCTCATCAACCTGGTGTCTCTTTGGATTCACCATTCTTGAGTCGAATATCCGTTGGTCGAATACTCGTTTGGGCCTCATCAACCTGGTGCCTCTTTGGATTCACCATTCTTGGGTCGAATACTCATTTGGGCCTCATCAACTTGGTGCTTCTTTGGATTCACCATTCTTGGGTTGAATACCGGTTTGGGCCTCATCAACCTGGTGCCTCTTTGGATTCAATACCCTAGGAAAAGTAATTCATGTATTTTATATTGTGAGTGAGATCCTTTCATCTTTTCGATGTGGGATCCTCAACATTCATCACTCGCACATTGTAAAAATAATAATAATAATAATAAAATTATAAAAAGTTATTGCAAATTGATTTGGAAAAGAGAGATAAACCAATTGGCCACTACTAGGAGTCTTTGAGTCAAATCGCACCTCATTTCTCTTCAATAATAGGGGACAAATGCACAAGGAGCCTTCTTTAAAAATAAAAAAACATATACTTTTTTTCCCTTCTCCATCCTCTCATGAGATGCACAAAAATATTTTCAAAGTAGCAATATATATTCCTTCCTAATGCAATTTAGTGGATGTTAATTTAAACATGTGGCATTTAATCTAATAGTAAACTCATTTAATTTCAAAGTGTAACTAGTGACTACTTTATTAGCATGATAATGAAATATATTTTTTTTTTGCAAAGATATTTTAATTAATGTGGAGATCGAACTCATGACCTCTTAGTCAATGACACAATCTTATACCAATTGAATTATACTCGATTCGGCATGATAATGAAATAATTGATAAGAGAGAAGAAACTGAAATTATTGTGTATATACAAGGAAGTACTTAGTTGAATAATATAATATAATATAATAATTGATAAGAGAGAAGAAACTGAAATTATTGTGTATATGCAAGGAAGTACTTAGTTGAATAATATAATATAATATAATATGTATTAAATTATTATTATTATTTTTTTTAGTTCAACTATTCTTAAAGGTACTTGAGAGATTTCAACCATCGACTTTGAGATGATAATTAATATCTTATCTACTTAGTTATGTTTGAATTGATATGTAGACTTAAAAAAAAATTACACGATGAAAAATGGATGAATATTAATTACATGACAGAAATTTAAATAGATTTTGTTGGGAAGGACAGGAACACAAACAAAATCTTCAATTAGTTAGAAGTGAAAAAAATTTAGATTATACTTTTGTCGGTGTGATTTCTTTGGGCGAAACCAAAATATACAATTTTTTAATTTAAAATAGATAATACTATACCAATATAGACTAGAGATGGAACTCAAAGAAAAAGAAAATAGTCCAACCGAGCATAGTTCAATTGACATAAAGTTGTGCATTTGATTAAGAGGTCATGTGTTCAATCCTCGAATTAATTAAAATATTGTTGCGGAATTAGGGTTGATAAATATCTTTATAGGGTTGGGGAGAAAATTCTCTAGACTTATTTTTATTTTTATTTTATTTTTTGGAGATAAGATGCAAAATAATTAAATTCTCCACCCACCACCCAATTGTAATGTTTTTAATTATTATTCAAAACAATAATTTAAATTAGTAAATGATTTTGATTTTTAACAAAAATAAACATGTTTAAATATTTATTAATGGAGGAAATTTCCAACTCTAATCTCGAATCTCCAAATCATGGAATAAGGTACTAGATAGAAAGTGTATCTACGACCTACTACTCCTTCTCATTAACCATTGTCATTTCAAAAATTAATTTGGGAAAATGATAGAATAAAGTAAAATATAAAATAATCAAATATCTGTTTTTGCTAAACGCGAAGCATAAAAGCACTTATTTTGTTACACATTGTATCCAACAAACAAAAATCAAAGGGATCTTAAAAAAAAACAAAAATCAAAGGGAGGGCCCTACATCCAATATTATTCTTAATGGCCAATCAATATTTATAGGCCTTTGATTTTCTTTTTCATGGATTGAGTGTATTATGCACTATTAATTAATTACAAGGGTTTAATTTGATTCAAAAATAAATATTTTTAGAACAATGTTTGAAAATAATCACCATTAATAAGGGTTTAATTTGATTTAAAAATAAATATTTTTAGAACAATGTTTGAAAATAATCAACATCTCACACACATGTGTAATAATCTTGCTTAATACAACTCAATAGCATAATAAAATTATAAAATATATATTTTTAATAGTTAAATGTATTTTTCTTTTTTTGCGGGGTGAAGAATCGAACAGGATTGACAACCAAATACAATTTTCACTTTTAAAATATACAACTTTAAATATATTATTTTAAATTACTAGGCATCAACTAGGATGATTTGAAATTGCATTTTAGAGGGTTCTATCACATCATGGCATTTAAAAGGGTAAATTCATATAAATATATATATATATATATATATATATATATATAATTGAAGTGATACCACCAATTACATGATTCACAAAATGTTGCATATATTTTTATGTAGCTTTTCGCCCTCAAACATGAGATGTTTTAAAAAAAAAAAAAAAAGTTGAACATATTTTTATGTAGGTCATGAGATGATTTTTAAAAAATTACTAATAATAATGACATGATTTAGTGTTGATTTGAATTGAGCATTTTTTTATAGAAATATTTATAATTAATACAGTGTAAGTTTAGTTACCTTTTGTCGCATTTTTATTCCCAAATTTATTAGTGTCAAATTATTATAAAAGACGACTATTAATAAACAATATGAATTAATAAGTTTAAATTTGTATTTTAAAAAGTATGATCGACGTTGAATATTATCGATGGTCAGTGACAGGGTAAGAGTGGTGGTGGTCGTCGGTAGTTGTCGGAGGTCGCCACCGATGGTTGGCCGGAGGTGTTGTCGGAGAAGGTCGCACAGAAGTGGTGACCGAAGATCGACGCGGTGGCCGAAGGTGATCACCGACGGCAGTGTCGAAGGAAGTCGACGACGGTGGACGGTGGTAGTCGCCGACAACAACCATGGATTGAGGAAATTTAAAGAGGTAGTGTGAAGGTATTTTGGTAGTTTTAATATATCATGAAAATTAAAGAGTATTCTCAATTAAACACAAAAAATTCAAGGCCAACACATAAATGAATCTATGAGAGGTACAATTTAAAAAAAAAAAAAAAAATGTTTGATATAACCTTAAGGTCATGTTGGATGAATCATGTTGGATGAGTCACATTTGAAAATGACACAATTTGTTAAAGTTGTCTAAATACCATATTCATGAACGCCAATTTTAAAAAAATGAAAAATGACACCATTAATTGATTGATCATCTTTTCAATTATATCCCAAATTAGTTTTTTTTTTTTATGGCATTTGAATTTATTTATTATTATTTTTTTTTTAATCTTTTTGTTTTCTTATTATTCATTTTTATTTTGGCGGAAACTACCTCAATTTTCGTTTCTTCTCTTATCAGACTTTACCATTTTTTCTTCATATATTCTACGTTTATAAATTATAATTATATATACTTTGTTTATATATATTAATCCAACATATATACTAAGTTGTTTTCCAATTTGAAATATATACCTCATATTATTAAATATATACCACAAAACATGAAGTGGAATGAAAAAAAAAAAACCATAAACTTCATCCTAAACACTTCAACCACCAAAATCCAGTTATCATCGTCTTCCTTCAGACTTTGGCCGCTACAGAGGTGACCCAATCGAATCTGGGCAGGCGGCGGCGAGATTTGAGCTTGGTAGGATACTTGGATTGACGACGGAGTCAATATGGAGAGGGATTTTGTGATGAGAGACTCGTCGGGAGGGAACATTGCGCAATATTTGGCAGTGGAGAGTTGAGAGATTTGGATTGAGAGTGAGAGTGAGAGGATTCGTTTTAATGACATCATTCTTTGGCTTCCAAGTCACCGAAAATTGATCGAGTCGTCTGAGATCTATTCAAAACGTCGTCGTCTACTGCAGCACCATCATGGTTTCGTCTGTGCGTCAGAATGATCGTGTAGAGTTGGTTTGGTTTTGATCAAGTGCGCCATCGTCAGAGATGCGTTGTTGGGGTTCAGATCGTTCAAACGTCGCCGTGAATCGTCTGCTTGAGTGTCGTCGTCGTCGGAGTTAGATGAAGAGGATGGAAAATGGTGTTTTGTCATGAATGAGAGTTAGAGCTTAAAGTGGGAGAGCTTAGAATTTTTGGAGAGAGATAGTGGGTGAGATTTTAAGATTTTTTTTAAAAAAAAAACAAGAGTATTTTGGAGCTGTTTTTTTTTAATATTGCAATTTTTGAAATTTTTTATAAACATATGGCATGTTTTTTTATTGTATATCGTCTGCTCACACAAACATAGATCATCTTTTCAAAAAACGATTTGCATCCACGTAGATACACATCGTAGTTTGAAAAGAGGATAATCTTCGAGGGCACACACATATCGTTTTCAATCGACGATGTACATCCACGTGGCTTTCAGCACATCTACATTTGAACATTGTGCCTTCAAAGATCGATATTTTTTTACAAAAAAAATGAAAAAGGTATGTCTGGAACGTTAACACTGAGAGCTTAAATTTGATACCTGATTTCACTATTTTTGGAGTTGTATATGGAAAGATAAAGATCGTCAAAGTTGAACTACAGTTCTGAAATTTGTAAAATCATAGTTCAACTTCGATGATCTCTATCTTTTGATATACAACTCCAAAAATAGTGAAATCAGGTATCAAATTCAAGTTGTCTGTGTTAGCTTCCCAACCATATCTTCTTCAAAAATTTTGAATATCTGAATAAAAAGAATAACAATTTTTTAATTCACAATGCTCAACTCTTTTCGTAATTGCAAATCATACTTGAAAATGCTATGTGTGCGGCTACAAGCAAATCGAAAGAAGATCTCCATTCACGTGGATAAGTAAAGACCTTGAATAAAAATTACAATATTAAAAAAAATCACTAGTATTTTGATACAGTATCTCAAAATTAAAAAGATATCCATCCCATTTTCAAACAAATAGTCCAATAGTACAATTTCGATTTTCGTGCTGGATATCCCACTTTATCCTAACCATAATTTGCTTCCATCTATCATGCATCATTTTTCACTCAAATTATTTTTAAAAGAAAAAAAAAAAATTAGAATTATTTATTTCTCTGTTCGATATAATATATAAATATAATACTACAAAGAATATTTAAATATAATGCAAAACTAGAATAGCACATTTTAACTTTACATTGATGTGACCTGTTATAAAGTTGTCGAGTCTTGATGCTCTCAAATAACAACTGAGTAAAGTAAATATAATGGGAAGACGTGCATAGTTGAACGGATATTATAAATGAGTCATTAAAATGTTAGAAATTTAAATTTTTATCTATATATTGTAAATAAAATAATAAAAAAAAAATCTTTAAAATAAGAAAGAGAAAAAATAAGTAATACATAAAAACAGCAGAAAAATATAGTGATAAAATATAGTGAATTTGACCCGACCAAATGAGCTTGCAGAGACAATCACTTTATACGAGCAGACGTGCTCGACACACTCAGAAGTTTCAAGTTGTCAGAAATCTGGATTGAAGATCACACACCTTGGATAAATGATGCTCGTGTTAGAAATTTACCATTTTCTTAACTATTTGTTTTTTTTTATTTTATTTTCATTGTACCTAAAAAAATAAATCTATCTTTATATATATAAATATATAATATAAGGTAAAAATTAAAATGCACTTTTGTATTAGATTTCAGTTTCTAGTTGAATTTAAATTTAGTTTCTATTTATTCTCGGAGGTTTCAATAGTGACATGTTTGGTCGTGATGTTTGAATTTTATTTCTAATTGGTCTATGAAGTTTGAAATTTGTTTCTAATTAGTCCCTGAGTATAAAAAGTAAAAAATAAAATTCAACTCGTTTAAAAAATATATTTCAACAAATTAAAGTTTAGTAAACATATGTTAATTGTCACGTCCTCATTCCATCATGTCAACTAACAATTAACTCTACTCATTGATCATTTAGAAACCAATTCAAACTGAAAATCAAATTCAAACCTTGAGAACCAAACATATCACTTTTAAAACATCAAAATCAAATTTTTAAGACATCAAAATTAAATAGAAATTTAATTCAAATTTCAATAACTAACGCATTCAATTTTATAATTTTTTTTTTTTTTTAAAACAATATTTTGTAACCAATTGAGTTTTTTTTTTTTTTTTTTTTTACGTTTTTACATTCATTAATAAATTTTAAAAAGAAAAAAAAATAAAAAACTAGTTTTTATTTAAAAAATTCAGTAGTTTTTTTGTTTTAATTTATTTATTTATTTAAGATTCTCTAAAATCTATTCAAATGTCTATTCAAATTGTGAACAAGTTAGATATAATTATTAAAATTATCTTCAAATATTTATTTATTTATTGAAATTGAAATCAAATTGTCATTAATATTTTTTTTCAATGAAAATTGTCTTTAATACTATTGGTATATTCTTTAAAAAAAGAAAAATATTATTAATACTATTGTGATGTTGTCAAACCAGACATAAGGTTGTATCCGTGATTAAGAGGTCATACGTTCAATCCTCGCATTAATTAAATATATTTACAAAAAAAAAAAAATATCAATCATTGTCTAATATATTAAAATATTAACACAATAAATTCTTTTTATTTTAGAAAAATCCCTTTTATCCTAAATTCTCAAATTCATCAAATAATTGGACCTTAATTAAATGTTGCAATTTTTACATTCTAATAAATTAACATTATTTTAAAAAAATATAAAATAAATAGTAATTATCTAACAACTTTAACTTTGGTTGTTTTCAAAAATAAAAAACAAAAATAGTTATCAAAGAAGTTGTTTGATTTTCTGTTTTTAAGACGGAAAATAAAAAACTATTATCAAATATAGATTTTTTTAAAAACTAAAAATAGAAATTAAAAAAAAATAAAACTAAAGACAAAAAACAAAAAATTGAAAGATGTCTACAAGTATCAGTTTTCAAAATTTATAGACTAATAGAAAAGTTGCGGTGATTAAGAGGTCATGAGTTTAATTCTCACATTTATTAAAATACCGTTAAAAAAAAAAAAAAGTATCAGTTTTCAAAATTTATAGACTAATAAAAATTAAGTTCAAATTTCAAGACTAAAAATTATTTTAACCCTTAATAAATCTCACAAACTATCTCCAACAATAAAAATAAATAAATATGAATTAAGTTGGATAAATATGAATTAAGGTTCCTTCCAACTAAACTTATGTACGTCGGAATTGGCAGAATAATTGATGGTCAAATTAAATTAAGAAACTATACAAAACTTATACATGAAAAGCATTCCTCCCCAAAGTATATGTATAAATCAACAAAATGGTTAAAAAAAATTCTAGATTACAAAATAAAAAAAACAATACTTTATAATTCTTATGTATTTTTAGGGATAATTACAAATCATAACGGGTTGATGCAGTTGTTCACACGAGATTTCGAACGAAGGATGGAGATTCGAACACGTGTAAATGAATTTGAATTTGATATGGTATTGTATGTATCAGTGCGTAGTGGATTACAATCTCTAATGTTTATCCTCTGATTCTTTCTCTCTCAAATGTAAATGTATCTCGAGGGCTTCGCAGCTTATTCTCGATGTTGGATTTGTTTCGAGGGCTTTGCAGCTTGTTCTCGATGTTGAATTTGGATCGAGGGCTTTGCAGCTTGTTCTCGATGTTGAATTTGGATTGAGGGCTTTGCAGCTTGTTCTCGATGTTGAATTTGGATCGAGGGCTTTGCAGCTTGTTCTCGATGTTGGATTTGTATCGAGGGCTTCGCAGCTTGTTCTCAATGTTGGATTTGTATCGAGGGCTTCGCAGCTTGTTCTCGATGTTGGATTTGTATCGAGGGCTTCGCAGCTTGTTCTCGATGTTGGATTTGTATCGAGGGCCTCACAGCTTGTTCTCGATGTTGGATTTGTATCGAGGGCTTCGCAGCTTGTTCTCGATGTTGGATTTGTATCGAGGGCTTCACAGCTTGTTCTCGATGTTGGATTTGTTTCGAGGGCTTTGCAGCTTGTTATCGATGTTGAATTTGGATCGAGGGCTTCTTAGCTTGTTCTCGATGTTGGATTTGTTTCGAGGGCTTTGCAGCTTGTTCTCGATGTTGAATTTGGATCGAGGGCTTCTTAGCTTGTTCTCGATGTTGGATTTGTTTCGAGGGCTTTGCAGCTTGTTCTCGATGTTGAATTTGGATCGAGGGCTTCGCAGCTTGTTCTCGATGTTGAATCTGCAGCTTCGCGTAGCGGTGAAGTCTTCAGATGTTTGTGAAGTCTTCAGATGTTTGGATCGAGGGCTTCGCAGCTTGTTCTCGATGTTGAATCTGCAGCTTCGCGTAGCGGTGAAGTCTTCAGATGTTTGTGAAGTCTTCAGATGTTTGAACTTGGAGTGGTGTTCAGTCTTCAGGATTCAGGGAGTCTTGTGAATTCTCTCTGAGCTCTTAGGAGAGGAAATTTTCTGAACCTTAAAAATGAAGAATGAGCTCTCTATTTATAGAGTTCTCATGGGCCTGGATCCAATGGGCTTGGGCTTGGATCCAATGGGCTTGGGTCCAATGGACTTTTGGGTTCTGGGCCCAATGGTTATTTGGGCTTGGGCCAAATTGTTATTTAAATAACTTTTATCCCGATTCGATTTCGAGCCCAATTGAACCATGACCGAATTTGCTCGGTTAAGTTTATTCGATCCGCCGGCCAAGATGAAGACATGTGGCGACCGCTGATTGGCCGAAATTTCTCGGTCAACAAATGCCCCCTTTTTCGAGAGTTATGCACATGTACGTGTGGGTGAGTCTCGGAAAAGTTAAATTTTGAAATTGAAATGTAGGACACCCCTAATTTTGAATCTGCCTCGACATATCAATCTTATCGAAATATGAAATTTGGTCCATAAATCAATTCTTTTGATTGATACATCTTTCTATGCCAATTGACCAAAAAATATGAATTGGATTTACAATTTTGATCTTTCTTATCTGGCAGAAGCTTGACTTGAACTTTAGTAGATTCTTGTGTTCTACTTTAATTCCATTTTGGATGTAGAGTAGAGTTTTGGAGTTGCCCAATTGAATTTTGAATAGGATTTGACTTTGAACTTTACTCCAATTTCGAAGTGGGATAAAATTTGGAGTATACCCAAACCGCCAATTTCGATTCGAGACTTGGATTTAGATAAATTTTGACTCTAAATCATGCTTGGAAATAAAATTTGGAATATGCCCAAAATTTTAATTCTAGGAAAAACTATGATATTTTCTTGAAGTTTGGCTTGAATTCGGAGTAGAAGTGTTGAAAATTTTATTTTGGCATATTTGATTTGAGACTCAGATTTAGATAACTTTTGACTCTAAATCACGCTTGAAATAAAATTTGGAATATGCCCAAAATTTTAATTTTAGGAAAATTTTGGGTTTTGCTGGAAATTTAGCTTGAATGAAAATTTGACTTGGTATAATTTTGGGATTCCAATCAATTTTGACATGAAGTTCGAAAATTTGAACTTAAGGTCATGATTATGGAAGGAAATTTAGAACCCACCTAAATTTCAAGTTGAATGAAGTATTACAATCTAAAGATAAATGGTAACAACAAATCTTGTTTGGCAAAGTGGAACATGTAGAACCTTTGTTTCCTTTGGTCTTGGGTTCAAGTCCACCTTTATACATATTTTTAGATAATTTTCTAAAACAGTCGCGCGAACTTGGAGGCGCGCGCGCGATGATGCAAGCGCGCGCAAACTTGGAGATGCGCAAACTTGCAGCTGAACTTTGAGATGCGCAAACTTGCAGCTGAACTTTGAGATGCGCAAACTTGCAGCTGAACTTTGAGATGCGCAAACTTGCAGCTGAACTTGCGAACTTGGAGATGCGCAAACTTGCAGCTGAACTTGGAGATGCGCAAACTTGCAGCGCGAACTTGGAGGCGCGCGCGCGATGATGCAAGCGCGCGCGAACTTGGAGATGCGCAAACTTGGAGATGCGCAAACTTGCAGCTGAACTTTGAGATGCGCAAACTTGCAGCTGAACTTGCGAACTTGGAGATGCGCAAACTTGCAGCTGAACTTTGAGATGCGCAAACTTGCAGCTGAACTTGGAGATGCGCAAACTTGCAGCTGAACTTGGAGATGCGCAAACTTGCAGCTGAACTTGGAGATGCGCAAACTTGCAGCTGAACTTGGAGATGCGCAAACTTGCAGCTGAACTTGGAGATGCGCAAACTTGCAACTGAACTTGGTGATGCGCAAACTTGCAACTGAACTTGGTGATGCGCAAACTTGCAACTGAACTTGGTGATGCGCAACGCAGCAAAACTTGGAGATGCGCAAACTTGCAACTGAACTTGGTGATGCGCAACGCAGCAAAACTTGAAGATGCTGAACTTGGAGATGCGCAACGCAGCAAAACTTGAAGATGCTGAACTTGGAGATGAGATGCGCAGCGCAGCTGAACTTGGAGATGGGATGCGCATCGCAGCTGAACTTGGATATGAGCAGCGCAGAGATGGAAATTTGATTTGGCCTAATAACAAGCTGAATGAAATATTACAATCTGAAGTCAAATAGTAATAATGAAGCTTGTTTGGCGTAGTGGAATTGGTACTATCATTGCTTCTTTTGATCTTGAGTTCGAACATCGATTACGTACCCTTGAATGGAAGGGATCAAGTCATATCGTAGTTCAAATGGAATGTAATCCCTTTTTTTTTATTGTTGTGACTGAACTTAAAGTATATATATATTTTTTTCTTTAAGTTGCCTACGTACCCTTAGATGGAAGGGATCAAGTCATAACGTAGTTCAGGTTACATGATGAATGATCAATTTTTTTTTTTTTTTTACTTTGGGTCGTTCACCTTTTAAGCTCGTGCAGGCCAGGAGCAACATGTAGTTTATACTCTTACGTTAAGGAGTATTACATTTTATGAGATCTTATCTTCGTCATGGTCTTTATCAAATCCTTCGCTTGTAGGATTGGTTAGAACGATGAGATTTTTCTTCACCTTCAAGGAACCCTCTGTATTTATGTGGACAGAAAATTTCCTCTTCATGCGTGAAGGAACACGACTGTGAATCTTTTGGTCGCTACTTTCTTCATCAAAGAGTCTTGCCCCTACAGTCTTCATCTTTCCTTCTTGTTGATCGTTTGTCCCTTTGAGGCGATCAAAAACAGATGTTGAAGGTCGGTCTTTCTTTGATGTGGAGACACTTAACCTTTGGAAAGCGGAAGTTCGAGTGGAGGTAGAAGTTAGACATGAATTTTCTTCTTTTGTCGCGGCCATACTCATCCTTTGGAAGACCGAAGTTCGAGTAGTGGAAGGCTTGATGCGATCGAAGACAGAAGTTCTTTGGTCGACTTCTTCTGCGTTGATGTAGCATGAAGTTGCAAAGATTTCTTCCTCTTTTTTGATGGGAAGGAAACTTCTTGAGAGAGGGAGAGATGAGAGGTAGAGTTGTCCCACTGGGCGTGCCAATCTGTTCACACGAGATTTCGAACGAAGGATGGAGATTCGAACACGTGTAAATGAATTTGAATTTGATATGGTATTGTATGTATCAGTGCGTAGTGGATTACAATCTCTAATGTTTATCCTCTGATTCTTTCTCTCTCAAATGTAAATGTATCTCGAGGGCTTCGCAGCTTATTCTCGATGTTGGATTTGTTTCGAGGGCTTTGCAGCTTGTTCTCGATGTTGAATTTGGATCGAGGGCTTTGCAGCTTGTTCTCGATGTTGAATTTGGATTGAGGGCTTTGCAGCTTGTTCTCGATGTTGAATTTGGATCGAGGGCTTTGCAGCTTGTTCTCGATGTTGGATTTGTATCGAGGGCTTCGCAGCTTGTTCTCAATGTTGGATTTGTATCGAGGGCTTCGCAGCTTGTTCTCGATGTTGGATTTGTATCGAGGGCTTCGCAGCTTGTTCTCGATGTTGGATTTGTATCGAGGGCCTCACAGCTTGTTCTCGATGTTGGATTTGTATCGAGGGCTTCGCAGCTTGTTCTCGATGTTGGATTTGTATCGAGGGCTTCACAGCTTGTTCTCGATGTTGGATTTGTTTCGAGGGCTTTGCAGCTTGTTATCGATGTTGAATTTGGATCGAGGGCTTCTTAGCTTGTTCTCGATGTTGGATTTGTTTCGAGGGCTTTGCAGCTTGTTCTCGATGTTGAATTTGGATCGAGGGCTTCTTAGCTTGTTCTCGATGTTGGATTTGTTTCGAGGGCTTTGCAGCTTGTTCTCGATGTTGAATTTGGATCGAGGGCTTCGCAGCTTGTTCTCGATGTTGAATCTGCAGCTTCGCGTAGCGGTGAAGTCTTCAGATGTTTGTGAAGTCTTCAGATGTTTGGATCGAGGGCTTCGCAGCTTGTTCTCGATGTTGAATCTGCAGCTTCGCGTAGCGGTGAAGTCTTCAGATGTTTGTGAAGTCTTCAGATGTTTGAACTTGGAGTGGTGTTCAGTCTTCAGGATTCAGGGAGTCTTGTGAATTCTCTCTGAGCTCTTAGGAGAGGAAATTTTCTGAACCTTAAAAATGAAGAATGAGCTCTCTATTTATAGAGTTCTCATGGGCCTGGATCCAATGGGCTTGGGCTTGGATCCAATGGGCTTGGGTCCAATGGACTTTTGGGTTCTGGGCCCAATGGTTATTTGGGCTTGGGCCAAATTGTCATTTAAATAACTTTTAGCCCGATTCGATTTCGAGCCCAATTGAACCATGACCGAATTTGCTCGGTTAAGTTTATTCGATCCGCCGGCCAAGATGAAGACATGTGGCGACCGCTGATTGGCCGAAATTTCTCGGTCAACAGCAGTAATCCGCCCTACCTAGTTGAGACTGGAGGAGTTATCTAGCCCGAACTAACATGGAAATAAGAAATTTTGTATTAGTGTGATGCTTAGTCTCCCACATTCTAATGCTTAAATAAGTAGAAAAATTAAGGATGTGTTTGGATGTTTAATTTTTGAAAAAAATCATTTTAGAAAAATTGGAGTGTTTGACAACCACCCAAAATAAAATTTTTAGAATAAATTTTGAAAATAACTCATTTTGAAAGAAACATCTAATATTAACTTTTAGAAAAAAATGTTTTTTTTAAAATTTATTTATTTATTTATTAATTGAGAATTCTATCTCATTTTTATAATATATTGAAATTACTAAAATACCTCCACACTACTATTTTAAATTTTCTCCCCCATAATTGTTCTCTGCTACCTCCTCCGACACTGTTGACGTAGACTATCTCAGGCAAACGCCAGCGAATTTCGGCGACCACCTTTGGCCACCGTCACCAAACTTCGGAGACCATCTTCGGTGACCACCTCTTACGAAAGTCCGACAAACCTCCGGCTGACAACCTCCTCCGATCAGCCACCGACGACGACCTCTAGCGAGACTTCGGTCGATCTCCGGCGACACCTCCGACGAAAACCATCCCAGCGGCAGCGACCTCCACAAACTAACGACCACCACCACCACTCTTACCCCGTCATCATAATTTTTAAAATACAAATTTAAATTTATTAATTTATATTGTTTATTAATAGTTGTCTTTTATAGTAATTTGACATTAGAAGAAGCTATGTTTAAAAAAAAATTCTAGAAAAATGTTTAAAAAAAATGCATTCTTCAAAAAACATTTTTTTAGTAGTCAATCTCAAACACACGCTAAGTGTGGTTAAGCTGAGCTTGAGAGTAGATAAAATTTTATTGGATACTATTTATGAAGAATGAACTCTCATATTTATAGTGTGAGTTGCGTGTTGTTAATGAGGTTAGCGTCGAACGCCTACTTCGACGTGTTAGACGAATAAGTGTCGGACATATCGATTAAATGATTGTAGTTGGATCGTCGAATTCGATTCGACAATCCTATTATCGAGATTAAGTGTTGTCTCTTCAAACAAATAAATTGTGTGGATATCTTGAGATTCGTGTCCCTAAATCTCAAGTGGGCTTTACTCATAACAATAACTATTTACTTAAATAATTTCAAATACTTCTATAATTTGTGAAATGTAAAATCAATCAACTTTAATGGAATTGGCACATTCCATTTATTTAAGAAAATAGGTTAGAAGCTAGCCACTCCACTATAATTTGTAAATATTTTATTTTAGAAAATGAGTTAGAAGCTAACAACTAAAAGTTAACGTGAGCATACCTCAATCGCTATAGTGTAAAATTTGATACTAAGAGGTTTAAGTTTTGAATCTTCCATCCCCATAAAAAGAAAAAAAAAAAAAAAAAACTAGGCATTTGCAAAATATTTTATTAGTTCCTTCCATAAGATTAGATTTTTTTTTTTTTTTTTTTTTTAATTTTTTTTTTTTTAAGAAGATCCAATAAGAAACTGCTGAAGCGATCATGTTTGTGTAATACAGAAGTCAAATTGCATATAATTAATAATTATATGAAAATGAACATCCACATAATTCCTTCATTTCAATTTTTGCACACAAACACCCTCCACTGTTTTCAAAAGCCACATGCACTCTATTTTTTTATTATTTTTTTTTAGTTCAATAGCCACATGCACTGGGACATTAATGTTTAAATATAGTTGCTTCCATTATGTACACTGTGATATTAAAAAAAAAAACACTACTTTTTTTTTATATATATATATATTTTTCTTTCTTGTCCATAATGTATAGATACGTTTTTGTGAAAAATAATACGGGATTATATTATTGAGTATAATCAATATATGAGAATATGAATTGAATGAATATTTATATCCTGATTGCTAGGATAATTAAAAAAAAAAAAAGAATAATCATGACAGATTAGGAAAGGATAATGTAAATTAAGGAATTGGAATTTCTTAATTTACATTAACACCCTCCTTCAAATTCAAGGTGGTAGTGGAGAGACCAAATTGAGTTTGCTAAGTAATGATCGGAACTTGAGGAGGTTTACGCGGCGTTATATAAGGATAAACAAATTAGAGGGAGGATGCACGGATATAGGTGCACGGGGAAGATGCACAAATAGAGGCGCGCGGACAGATGTATACTAACATACAATTTGCTTGAATAGAACCAAATCAACATGAACCGAACCAAAATGAACCAAACCGAACTAAAGTGAATCGAACCAAACGAAATAAAAATGAATTGAGCTGAAGTCGAGTGAATCGAACTGCCCAAGCCTATCTGAATTTCGCGTGAAGGAAAGTTGAAGGGACGATCTAGGCGGCGAAGGTCGGAGTTGTATAACATAGAGTAGTGTGGTGGAGGAGGGTCCAGGCACAGCGGATCTGAGGCGGACGGATGGCGACGGGTGGGTGTAGTGGTGAATAGAGCTTCATGGATTTGGGCGGTTGTGCGGCGGAGGGTTGTGTTATGCGAACAAAGGCACGAACAGAGGGGATGTGCGGCAGTGTGCGAATGGGGAAGATGCGTAGCGGCGGTCGGAGGGAGCGACAATGAAAGGTGGTGGCAGGCGGCTGAATAGAGGGGATGTAGATGAACAAAGGACGGTGAACGAACATATCTCTTCAGATCTAGGAGGTGGAGGGAGGTTCTTCGCGGATGACCAAATCTGGGCAGCGGGCGGAGGGCGGCGGTATCGAACTTAGCGGCGGCAAGCGGAGGATACGAACGGTGGCGAGCGGAGACGGAAGGTGGCGATGACAGACGGTGGATTTGAACGACGGCAGGTAGAGGTGGTTGAATCAGAACGGCGGCGGGCGGTGGAAGGTGATTGAACGTGGCGGCGGCGGGTGGCAGAAGGTGATTGAATCGGAGCGGCGACGAGATCAAGAGAGGAGAGAGGAACGATGATGGAGAGTTTCTTGGAACAGACAAAAATGGATCGGATGATCGAAACCAGATGAACGAGATCGGGCGACAGCGGCGCGCTGCCGCCGTAGGATTTAAGAAGATTTGTTTTCCTAGAATTTCAGACGGAGCTCGGCTCGGATACCATGTGAAAAATAATACGGAATTATATTATTGAGTATAATCAATGTATGAGGATAAAAATTACATGCATATATATCCAATAATTGCTAGGACAATTAAAAAAAAGATAGAAATAATGACAGAATACAAATTAGGATAAAAATTACATGCATATTTATCCAATCAACAATTTTAAATTATATATATATATATATATATATATATATATATATATATATATATTTTTTATTGTAATATAAAGATTACAATTTATTTTTTACAAAATGTGGAGAGAAGACTCCAACTAATCAAAAGTATCTATATTATATGTAATGAAAAATCTTAAAATTTTATTTTTTAAATAAATAAATTATTCATATTCAACTACTAATTTTTTAGGAACTTTATTTATTTATTATTATTATTATTATTATTGACCAAGGAACTTGATTTCTTAATAGTACTTAATTTTGTTACTTTATTGATGCATTATTGTTGCAAAGATTCTTATCTGAAATTTCTTATTTTCGAACGCTTTATTATGTTCATCATACAAACTTTGAAACGAAACGAAGGGTCTACAAATTTTGTTCTTTTTGATAATGGATCAAAGATCCTCCTCCCTACCTTGTGCAAAACATGCCATATTATAAATTGACATGGAGCCCCACAGCCAAATGGCACTTTGGTTTGGTTTGGATGACAGGGTGCAAACTTTAAGATAACTCATAATAAAAAAAAATTAAAAAAAATTAAAAAAACCCCTTATATATATATTCATTCTAGCCCAAACTTGAACGTATATAATGAATCTAGACCTTTCGAAGTTATGATATTGTCCACTTTGGGTATAGTCTTATCGACTTGCTTTTGGTTTCAAACAAAAGACATCATACCATGGATCATTCATTTTTTTAACCAATGTGGGATTTTGTTAGCACTCCTAACAATCCTTTTCTCAAACAAAATACTACATTTGAGCCTGTTTTGTTTCCAACAATCCTCTCCTCGAACAAAATACTACCTCAGTCTCCCCTCATATAGGATCTTAGTCATCACGTATTACACTTGAAAGAAGCAGGATCGTAGTCATCCCGTATTACACTTGAACGAAGCTCAACCACAGATTCACTATGACTAATTATGTCTATGTTCATTGGAGGCGGCTCATCTCAATATCTTTGTTCGACACCCGAAGATTTTACAGACATGGGCTAAGTCAGGGACACGACTCTGATACCATTTGTTAAGGAGAATAAACTCAGACATCTCCCCAATGGTATGATATTGTCCACTTTGGACAAAACCCTCATGACTTTACCTAAAATCTCTCATACCATTGCTCTCATACCATTGGAGACAGTTGTTCTTCTTTATATAGATCATTCTTTTTCCTAACGAATGTGAGACTTTGTTAGCACTTCTAACTGTTATGACGGAATCGAACAACAAATAATAAAAGTGCGAGAATCAAGACAGAGTTTACGTGGTTCATTAACGTTGTGTTAGCTACGTTCACGGGTAGAAGGGAGAGAGTAGTTTGTATTACGAATATGAGAGATTACAAAAAAAATACAGATTAGGGGGCGACAAAAGTCATTAGAAGATTTATATATGACCCCCTTCTAATGACCTAACATAATGGGTCAAAGCCCAATACAAATACAAAATGTGGAGTGCGAGACCCTCGTACTAAACCAGTCCTGGTGGGTCATAACAGATTCAAGACATTCAAACACTAACATTATGAAACATGGTGACCAAGTCACCATAACTCACCTTAATTATCAGCAATAATTGACATATACTATTTTTCTTTACTCTTGTTTGGAACCTTCGAATGTGGGAGGGTTTTGAAATTATTTCTCATGTCAAAGAAAGTAAGGGATTTGAAATCACTTATGATTTGAAATCTTGTTCCTTTCCAAATTTGTCCGATTTGTCAGAATTTCAAACTTAAAAAAATATGTTTCCAATTTTACCCCAATTTCAAACTTAAAAAAATATGTTTTCAATTTTACCCTACAAATATTTATCTTTCTTTTTAAATGCATCCTTACATTCAGTTGCATTGTTTCTTCTAAGGAAACTATTTCTTCCATATTCAAGAATACTCAACCTAATTTTTTTTTTTTTTACAATATAAGTTAACTGAAGGTTAGTTTCTCTATTTTTCTTTTTTTAATTGCTTTGTTGATCTTCTTAATTTTTAGGGAATTCATAATAAAGGGCCCTTTTTTGAAACTCATTTGAATGGATGTCCCATTTTTTAAAAGTGAGTTTCGTGTCCCTTTTATTTTTTCATTTTCTCTCTCCTTCATTATTCATTACTTTTTTACCCTCCTAACTTCACCTTTTTTTTTTTAGTTTTATCTTTGAAACACATACTCATCTCTCCCTCCCAAGATTTTCTCCTCCCTAATTTTTATTTACTATTTCTTTATTCTCCCTCCCCTAATCTGAAATCTTTAATAATCAATGATATTCTATCACCTCTAATCCAAAATCTCTTATAAACAATGTTTCAATTTCTCTGATTTTATTTATCCTAGAAATAATTAAAAAAATGTTAGATTTTATTCTGTTCCTATTATGCCTCACATTCAAACAACGTATGGTGTGTGAAAGAATGGAGATTTCCGGACTCAAATCAAATCGTCAAATCGGTGGTGACTGATCACCTAAAAAATGCACTCGTCCCCAAATCGGCCGTCACCAAGAAGAGAAAGATCATCGTCGACCTCAATTCTTCAAATTCCGGAAGAGATATTATGTTTTGATGTGGGGTGAAAACACTGGGATAATGTGGTTATGGTTCAGGTTCGAATGATCCTACGTTTCAAAATTGACAAAACTCGACTCAATTTTGTGTTCTGGTTCTTGGAAGAACCACTTCGAGGTATTTGATTGGATTATGTTTTTTTTTATTTGATTTTTAACGTATTTATTTAATTTTTTTTTTTTTTTTTTTTTTTTTTTGCAATCACAAGATATTTTGAAGATTATATTTTGTTGCAATAACTATTTATTTAATTTTTGCAAAACTTTTTTTTTTTTTTTTTTTTTTTTTTTGCAATTACAGGGTATTTTGAAGATCATATTTTGTTGAAAAAATATTTATTTGATTTTTGCAAAACGTTTTTTTTTTTTTTTTTTGCAATTACAGTGTATTTTGAAGATTGTATTTTGTTGCAAAAACTATTTATTTGATGTTTGTAAAACTTTTTTTTTTTTTTTTTTTTTTTTTTGCAATTACAAAGTATTTGAAGTTTATTTTTTATTCCAAAAACTATTATTTGATTTTTTTTTATAAATACAGTACAATTGTTTTTTAGTTTTTGCCAGTGTAATTGCAGTTTGCAAATTATAATTACAGTGTAATTGCAGTTTGCAAATTACAATTACACAGTTTGCAAATTACAATTACAGTGTAATTACAGTTTGCAAATGTAATGTGTAATTGCACTTTGCAATGTAATGTGTAATTGCACTTTGCAAATTGCACTTGTTTTTTTTTAATGTAATGTGTAATTGCACTTTTCAAATTGCACTTTTTTTTTTTTTTTTTTTTTTGAAACCGATAAGATTGAAAATGGTGGTATATGTTCTGATTTTTTTTTCCTACTTATTTTTTATTTTTTATGATTTTCTAGGTAATTTTTATGATTTTCTAGGTAATTGTTTTACGTTCTTTTTTGTAGTTCTTAATTTTTGTAACACTTAAAAGAGGGAGAGAGAATAGAGGAAATACGTTTTTTTTTTTTTTTTATAATTTTTAAATTTTTATAACAGTCAGAGGGAAGAGGGAGAGAATAGAGGAAATACGTTTTTGTTATTTTGAATTTTTGAAACAAAGAAATAGGAGGGAGAGAGAATAGAGAAAATCTTGGTGGAGGGTTATGAGATTTGAGAAGGGTAATTAAGTAATGAAAAAAGATAGGAGAGATAAACTAAACTAAATAAGAGACATATATCTCACTTTTGAAAAAAAGTACATCTATCGATTTTGAAACTTAAAAAGGGTCATTTGTCTCATTGCCCCTTTTTTTTATTTATTTATTGATTCAGATAAGGGGAAATTTTAGTTCCGACACAAGAAAACTATTTGGGCTTTTGAGCCATTGTTTTTAAAATTCACAAGACCCTTGGGTGTGAAAATCCTAAAATATCCTTATTTTTTTAGGACATGAAGTTACATTTATGCCCTCAAGTCATAATATCCTTATTTTTTAGGACATGAAGTTACATTTATGCCCTCAAGTCATTTAATTGAAGAAACCTTAATTTTTACCAACTTTTCACCCACTCTTTAGTTTTAAAAATTTATAATCTTCATTATTCTCACATTCTTCACGTTTTTCAGCTCGAAGATTAATCCGACAAAATTTCATCTTCATCATTCTCACGGTCTTCACGTTTTTCTCTCTTTAAACTATCTAAGAAGCTTTCTCAACTTATATTCTCTTGAAGAAAGTATGTATATGTATACCCAATTATTTTTGTTTAGAATCATAAAATATTAAATGGTTGTTAGAATCACGATTTTTCCTATGTATTTGCAAATTACCAAATTGGAATTCACGAATATTGACCGAAATTCGCCCAGATATCGTCGGTACTCACGTACGATTGTATTTTGGCGAATGGAACCTATGAAATACAGACCGGTACCAACGAAAAAAAATATCGGCGGGTATTTTTCTAACACAAAAATATCGGTCTAGAAATTGTGATTTAACGATTTGATAATTTGGTAGTGACAACTTTTTTCTTCTTCCAATTTCTTATGTATTTTTATTATATGCGTGCACAAGATGCCCTGCATTTGAGTATGTTTTTTGTGTTGTGGTAGAATGAAAGTGAAAAAGATTATGAAGGTGGAGAGTTAAGAGGGTGTCGTGTGACGTAGACACTGGAATTACGTACATTGATTTTTTAGGTCGGGTTTATAGCCTAAGTAGTATAAATCCAGATTTGTATGACCTTGTAATAAGATTTATACTCTAATTGAAGTCCAAAGCATCGACATTTGTTATTAAGAATGACGAGGACCTTCACACTTTCTTGACTTAGGATGAAGTCTCTGCAATTCCTATTTATATATCCATTGTGTCAAAGTTTTCGAGCAACCTTATCCATGCACCTCCAATGCATCGACTTCCTATTCCATTTACGATCCCAAATAATCCATATTCATGCACTTCTAAGCAAGAAACACCATCGACATCGACTTCCACATCCTTCCTATATAACATAGGGAAAATATCATTAATATTCACATTTTCCCCATATAATTTAGTTCAAGATATACCATAAACGAACTTTTATTCTAGCGTGCACAATTGTCTAATAATGTGGTGGCATATAACTTGGGGATGACGCAGACCCTGTTACTGAACACGGTGTCTATGATTGTAGTGAAACAGGAAATTTTGGTGAAGAAAGTGATGAGGATGGAGAAGAATGTGACGATCCTGGTGAAGACAACGGTGATGGGGTGATTAGAGAAGAGATACATGTACAAAACACTGTTAAGGTTCCTTCTGCACATGTTCACGTTCTTGCTTCTTATGCTCATGTCTAGGTTCTTTCTACACCTGTTATGTTTGAGGTTTCTTTTGCACCTGTTCATGCAACATCATTGTTAGGCCAATCGATTGAAGACGTAAAAGTTAGAGAATTTTTTATGACGAAAAAAGCATTGTGCATGAGATTGTATGTTATAACAATCGGAACGAACTTCGAATTTAAGGCTAAGAAGTCGAACAAGAAACTTTGTGTACTCATTTGTAGGAATGTTGAATGCAAATGGAGACTCCGGGCTATGAAGTTTAAGGATTGTGATATTTCAAATTACCAAATATTCTAATATTGATACATGCACAAAAAAAAAATGATGACCCACAACTATCGACAGGCCAAATGTTCGATTTTTGGCCATCTATTGAAGTCGAAGTTTGAGGATGTCAGTTGTATCTATAAAGCGAAGGACATTGTAAATGATCTTCAAAATGAGTGTGGTGTGAACCTGACTTACGACAAGGCTTGACGGGCTAGATAAGTAGCGTTACGTCTTGCTTGGGGGTCGTTAGAAGAATCTTTCAAACTCTTACAAAGGTTCGGTGAAACATTGAAAATTGAAAATTCAGGTACGTTGTTCGACTTGAAAATTGATGACAATAAGTACTTCAAACACGTATTTATGGCATTAGGTCCTGCTATTAGAGGTTTCTTGAATTGCATTCGACTTGTACTAATAATAGATGATACACACTTGAGGAAAAAGTACAAGGGTAAGCTTCTACTTGCGATTGTTGATGACAACAACCAATTATACCCGATTGGTTTTGGAATCGGTGACGGAGAATCAGAAACATCGTGGGTGTATTTTCTTTGCCAGATGGAACGTGCAATCGGACATGTCAGTGGTTTAGTCATTGTATCGAATAGACATCCCAGCATTCAGAAGACGATTAAAATTGTATTCCCTGAAGTTGTTCACTGTTTATGTATACGCCATATAAGTGAGAACCTTAAGACTAAGTTTAAGAAGGAAGACATTTGTAAAGTATTTCTCCAAACAACAAAGACATGTCGCGAAGTATAGTTCAATGATTATTGGCGACAATTTGTACAGTATCCTAGAGCACAAAAGTATTTAGAGGATATGAGGCTAGATTGATGGGCTCGTGTTTTCCAATGTAGACGAAGGTACAATCAGAACACCACAAACCTCGCGGAATGCATGAATTATGTATTTAAGGATGCGCGTCAACTACCGATTACGGGATTACTATATCATATTAGAGGGTGGTTTCAAAGAAAGTATTACAAGCGTCGAACCAAGCACGTGAATCGTGAGGCAACAATATCGAAATATGTCGAGGAGATTCTGGTAACAATAGTAGAAAATGCGAGGAGACACAAAGTTGAACTGATAGATAGATTCGAATTCGAGGTTGACGATGGGTATTTGGGTGGATGCGTGAATATTGAGACTAGAACGTGTACTTGTCATGAGTTTGACTACTATGATATCTCATGTTCTCACGCAATACCTGGATGTTGCATCGTGGCATAGACCCCATTACCCTATGCTCTTTGGTATACCATATGGAAACTTTGGTAAACTCATACTCAGAGCCCATATTTCCGCTTGGGCATCTGTCAGAGTGGAAAAAATCACCTGACTTCATTGACTATGAAGTACTTTCCCTGAAACAGGTTGTTAAAGTGAGTCGACGCCAAACGTTGAGAATACCATATGCAGGTCAAACTCAACAAGTGCATATATGCAGTCGGTGTGGTAAACACGTTTGCCTAAACATATCCAATTGGGTTTCATCGGTAATATTTTTCTTAGTTGTACCTACGTGGGAACAACAAGTCAACAAGACTGAAAAATGGTCATTGGAGGGGATTTTATCAACCATTTGCATTTTCATGGTCAACCTATACAAATTTCAAAGATAAGTTATCAATGTGGAGAAGTTTGGGAGAAATGGTGAAAATAAAGCATGTTGTGGCCCAATAAATGAAGACGATGTTTTTTTTTACTAGTGGATGACTGGACTGATAAATTTATCGGTGAAGAATTACCGGTGACGAAACTGATGCTTAAACCTGCCTAGAAATACCGGTTTCTTTGCCCACCGGTAAATTTACAGTTTTTGTTCTCAACCAACAAAAAAAAAGTGCATGAAAACCATTTTTTTCAAAGAAAATACAACAGAACATGTCGAATAGGTTATATAACAACACATATAATCCATAAAACTTATCGAAATTATCGATTCAATAGGAAATTTTTAAATCCCAATGTTCAAACCCTAAAATCGTGATTGAAGAACATATCTCGTGTTGAATTTGAACTTGCCCACTAGTTCAACAATGGAAACGAAGAGAAGCCAAAGATCGATAAATCGATCAAAATTTCAATGGTTTGAAATGAAGAGACACTAGAGATCGTAATTCGATCAATTTTGTGCGAAGGATCTTAAAAAAACTAAGAGTATTTTAGTATTTTCACACTCATGAGTTTAAAAGGATAAGTTTTAAAATCTTGGACCCAAAAGTTCAAATAGTTTCCATTTCAATCCATCTCGATATCAGCATACGGTCATCTTAGTTTACCTTGTTCAAAAACTATTCTCATTAAAAAAAATAAATTACATATATATTTTTAAGTATTATATGATCCCACAATTTGTTTGTTTATGTTACTATATATAAGAAAGTTAATGATTTATTCGAAATATTTCAATTGTTGTAAATTGTATTCTTCAAACCAAAGTAAAGAAGAATTTTTTTTTTACCAACTATTGTATAGAATTGTTAGTTAATGGATTGTATTATTATATCTTAGCCACACGAAGTATTTATTCTCCAACACTTGATCATCATATACAAATTTGAAATTAGACCGATCATAAATTTGTGTCATTTATCAAAGATCATATTTTCTTATGCAACTCAAGTATAACCAAAGATTTAAATGTCGATGTCGACGGAAATATCAAGATTTAGATTTTATGGAAATATCAATAAAATGTCGATGTTGATGAATATTTCTGAAAAAATTTAAAAAATATTTTTTAAAAAAAATATATTAAAATTAATAAATAAACATTTCACTCTTAAATGAGTTAAAATACACTTACTATAATATTATATTCACGTTATGTTACTGAGTTGAAATACACTTATTATAATATTATATTCACGTTATGTTACATTTTATTGTTTTTTTTAATACTTCATCTATTTTGTACGATATGATGGAAATGTCGATTCACTCCTCATGTCGATGTCGAACCTATGGATATGTAAAAATATCGATGAAAATGTAGACATGTCGACAGAAATTTAATAAAACGTGTATAACTCATAATAATTAGCCCTTTCTCCATTCTAAGCCAAACAATGTACTTATAAAACACATATGTAAGTTGGTCTCATTGTACTCTCACTTTCCTTTGTAAAATGGTTTAGAATTTTCTATGACCATCTATTCATATGTCTCAATCTCATACCAATCATCTTATTTAGAAGATTGTTCTCGAATTATTTTTTATTTTATTTTAAAAAAAAAAAAAAAATTAAAAATTATGAGCATTGTAAAAATAAATATTGAGAAAGGAAAACAATTTAGACTCTAAACTTAGCACGTTGTAGTAATTTTAACCCTAAACTTTCAACTTCATCAATTTGAACTTCAAACTTACACAAGTGTTGCAATGTAAACCATCGACTTCCAATTTCATCAAATTAAACCTCAAACTTGAATACGTGTTGGAGTGTAGACCCTAAACTTTCATTTTCATCAAATTGTGAACTCCAAACTTGCATAAGTGTTGCAATGTAGACCTTAGGTTAACTTTTCTTTTGAATCTGTTAAAAGTACGACTTACGTTTATTCGAATCGAGTCTCTTCATTTATCCAACAAAAATCATCATAAAAAATTTATGTAACTTTAGGGATACAAAAATCATCATACAAAATCATGAGTGTTGTATGACTGGTCTACATTGCAACACTTACGCAAGTTTGTGGTTGAATTTGATGAAATTGAAAGTTAAAAGTCTACCTTGCAACACTTATATAAGTTTGGAGTTCAAATTGATGAAATTGAAAATTCATGTTAAAATTGCTACAACCTGTTAAATTTAGGTTTCAATTATTTTTTTCTGTAAATATTATTATAAGAAAGTTAACGATTCATTAATTTTATGCACCTATCCATTTACTCCATTACTCTAGCCAAATAGACAAACTAAGAATATCTTAATTTTAGCTTTATATGGGATAAAATAATAATAAAAACAATGTCAAAATTCAGAAGCAAACAATGATTAAAAATGTAGAATACCATAAAAAGTATATATATTATATATTGTTTTTACCTTTTTAGATATTCTTAAATTATGAAATATAGGCAACTAAGATGTATTTTTGTGGACAAGATTTTGTTATTATCTATTAAAGAAATAAGCATGTGTAGAACTATTACATGATAGCAATATGTACTTGAGTGTTGTCTATTTCAAACCATATCACTATTTAATGTTATGATACCTAAATTTTGGTTTCATTTTTCTTAGGAGAATATGATGACAAAAATATTATATTTTTTAAATTTGATCACTTACAAATGTCCATCAATTGGTGATCGTTGAATTAAATTATAGCTTACTTTAAATCAATTCAATACGAGTTTTGTTCTTCTTCCTTGCCAACAAAAGCATAGCTCAACGACCTTATGTATCGTCTAGTGATCATGAGGTCTCCTTGCCAACAAAAGCATAGCTCAACGACCTTATGTATCGTCTAGTGATCATGAGGTTCTAGGTTCAATCTCCCATCCCAACAGTTGTCAAAAAAAAAAAAAAAAAATTGATACTTTTCTTTAATTAAAATTGTTTGTTAAACATAAACTTAAAAATTTCATCGTCTTTTTTCTTTTGAGTTCAATAAATGCGGAGATAGAAATTGAACCTCCGATTTTATGGAAGATAGTATATGTTAATTACCTTTGAGTTCAATACGGAGATAGGAATTGAACCTCCCATCGGAGAAAAAAAATGGTGCCCACTACAAATTCTCAATTATATTTTTCTTTATTGAATTTCAAGAATGTGACCTGACCTCCTTTTCATAACTCAGAGCCCAGAGGACTGCTATTATGGAATTAGGCTGGACCATGATGTTCCCAAGCACTTGGCCAGCTTGGCCCACTTAGTGCCAATATACACACTAGCTAGAACTATGAAGAAAAAAAAAATGTTATAAACACTCCTACCATTTAGATTCGAAAAATTTCTAGTACTACGAAAGTATCATACTCCTAACTTTTGTTCACGATATGATTTTACTTTTATAAATATTTTTTTAATGTTGGTGGATTCCACATCATTTTTAAAAAGATATTGATGTAGCAAACAATAAATAAGAGTATCCATACGCTGATAATATCAAAAATCTTCCCGACTTGATCCCATCTGAATAAACAAGAAATAAAGCACCAAGAGACCATCACCAAGGTTTTCTCCTTCTACCCTTTGCCATTCCAATATGGACCTGCTTCAATTCACTTATAGTTCAAAAAGTTCATCACAAAAAGGCAAATCTTTATGCAGCTGATTTTTTTTCAACTGATAGTTCTCAATCACAATGATCATGGTTGTGATTTGGGCAGTTCGACTTGTTTGAACACCACCCTGCTTACTCTATAATGTAAAGTTCGACGTTCACACTAACAACAGTTCAATTGATGAAGTCTAGTTCGGTTCGAAGATTCAAGTCCCCCCATGTCAACATGGATCACACTCCATGGACAAAACAGCATTTCATGATTGTTATGGATGCAGCAAACAGTGCCAAGAAAAGAAAAAGTAAATTTTCACTGAACAAAACCAATTCTTCCCACATGTTAGTGTATCAAATCAACACAGGTAACAAGTAATTTACACACTATCAAAATTGATTTTGACAAAGGCAGGTTTAAGAGTGGTTTTGAATATGAAAAAAACGATTTTAACCATTTCATAATCACTCCTAAACATGCGTTCAAACTGTCCACTTCCAGACCAAAATGCTCAACTGAATAAAGATATCTATCTACACAGGAACATTTTTGCATGAGAATATAAGAATATAACCAGTTGTTTCCAAAGCAAGAATCCCCCGAGCAAGCGAGCTCAAGCCCTTCAAGTAGCAAGGAATTTGGTTATTCTATCAGGATTGCAGATCGTCAAGATGTCGGCATATGTGCTAGAAGTGACAGTGGCTGATGAGGAAATGTGTTTGTAGGATCAGTATACACAGGAGGGAAAAACAACCTCAGAGTCAGAGATGTCACAACTTCTCTAAATCTAAGATCCTGTCTATCTACAAAATGAAATTCATTGCACAAACCAAGTAACTATTAATGTCCCTCTCAGAGGAGAGAACTCACTGATTCCAACATATTTTCACTAAAAGCACAAAAATGTGACTAAAAAGTCATCACAGATCATTGGAGAATATTTCCAGCCAATGCCTCCTCAAGTCACACTATGTTTTAAAAAGTCCACTGAGGCGTGCGCCTAGCCCAGGCGCGGGCCTCTAAGCCTCGCTTTAAAGAGGTGAGGTTCCTTAATGAGGCGCGCACCTCGAGTTAACTTCCAACCTTTTTTAAAATAAAATTTTAATTTTTAAGGATGAAACGCATAAATATTCTTTCACTTTCAAATAAAAGCTCTATTTTCTTGCACTTTTCATCATCTTATTATTCACCATACTATTTTCATTCATGTATTAAAAATATATTTACATTTTTCTATTCTGCACCTCATAAAATAAAACCACGCTATTTTTTACACATTTCACTTAAGCCCTCGAGAGCTATTGCGCTTTATTGTGCCTTGAGCTTTAAAAAAGGCTCAGCAACATAAATTATAGAAAAAATGCAATTGAGAGAGTGAGTTATCAATTTATGCTCATCTCATAACACATTCAAAATCAATTCCCAGATTCAAGCCCCCAAATTGAAAACTTAGGCCCCATTTGACAACCATTTGATTTTTTATTTTTGGTTTTTGAAAATTAAGCTTATAAACACTACTTCTACCTATTGAATTCCTTTGTTTTTTGTTATCTACATTTTACAAGTATTTCAAAATTCAAGCCAAGTTTTGAAAACTAAAAAATATAGTTTTTAAAATTTGTTTCTGTTTTTGAAATTTGGCTACGAATTCAAATGTTACCTCAAGAAAAAATGAAAACTATTGTAAAGAAATGGTGAGAAAACAAGCGCAATTTTCAAAAACTAAATGGATATCAAACGGGGCTTAATAACTTAAACTTTTGTTCTTTCTTGGAGCTTGAAGCTTAAGCATAATGCAGAGTGGAGCTCCAACTCTTTGATTATCAAAAAAATATATAATATAAAATGAACGAAGAAAGCACCACGAAATCCACAACATTGAGAAATGATAGTATGCAATTCTCCATTTAATGAGTTCAAGAATCCAGTAGCACATATAATCATGTTGTGTATGCTAGACAATTTATCCATTTGAAGAATGCGAGAACAAAACTGTAGAATTAGTTCAGAGAAATGGCATCAATTTGACACATAAAATATATCCAACCATTCTTCAAGTTCCTAAAAACCACGATAGACTCCCCAAAAGTAAAAGGCAAAACAATGAAAAGCAGCCATTTGTATTGTCACATTTCTAACTTTACATGCTAGATGTAGGCAATGTAAATATAAATACCTGAATACAACTCTCCCTCATTACTCGCATAACCAGAAATATAGACAGCAGCAGGCAGCAGCTTAACGATTCAAAGTAGTAGCTTAATTGCAAGCAAATCTTCCAACCTTAACGATTAATGAAATCCCGATCCAATTTCCTTTTGCTTCAAGTCGAGTGCGATGCGCTCATTTTCAAGCTTCATCCTCTCATTTTCCATCCTCATTTTTTCCAACTCACGGTCTTTTTTCTTGTTAAATCTCTCCCACTTGAACTTCTGTTTCTCCAATTCCAACATTTCAACTTGAATTTGAAGCTTCTGATCTTCCATCTGAAGTAATCGAAGCTCCATCCACTGCTTTTGCGATGTAGAAGCTTTCGTACTTTCAGTTTCTAAGTGAGCTGTATCGGCTTGAGCAAATTGTGTTTGTGAGTAACCATGAGAACTCTTGTTGCAATCAAGAGGACTCAAGGAATTGCCACAGGCATGAGCATCGTCATGGTCTTGGCCTCGTCTTAGCCTCTTCACCGAGCCTCCTAATACCCCAAGTGATCGCTTGTTGTCCCCATGGGGTGCAAAATTCTCCTCAAAATCATCATGTTCATCAGTTTCACCATGTTCGTTATCATCAAAATCATCATTTTGGTGTCTCCTTGGCTCATCATTATCGTGATCGTCCCTTCCTCTAAAAGCCAACTGCAAAGAGTGCTGCAAAGAAGGATCATGAGGCAGATGGAGTCGATTTGAATTATGATAAGAACACATCTCCTCATAGAACAGTTGCTTTGAGTTTAAAATTTTTCTCACATCATCCTTTTCTTTGTCTGTCAAATAATCAATGACATCAAGAAGTGCAGGGTTCTCAACAACCTGGCAAGAAGTGCCTCTTCCAATTATATCATTGAGCCTCTTATACCTCTTATTGAGGTCATTAAACTTATCCTCACACTGCTGGGGTGAAACTTGATAACCCCTTTCAGCCATGACCTTTGATATCAATTTCCATTTACCTTTCTTCTGTATAATTTGACATTTCCTTCTTCCACCCCCATCAAAATCTGAAACAATATCATCTCCAATATAAGACACTGCTGTAATCAGAAGCTTCACCATTTTATCCGTCCATTTCACGCGATGCCACATTGATCCCTTCTTCCCTTTACTACTCTCATTATGGCCATCAATACCATCCTCAGTAAAGCTCGGCTCGTCGTCGCTAGCCGAGTTTTTACACCTTTCTCCCTGTTTATAATCTACCAAAGACATGGAATGGTCACAACTTTGTAGAGGTCCCATTGAAAGCGAAAATCCCTCCTGAATGGAAGGATTGGCTGAAGATCCCTGACGAGTATGAGGATGATGATGTTGCTGGTGTAAGGAGTGAGAGTGTTGTGCTTGATTATGAAGCTTAAACGATCCTTGCAAATCAAGACCTCCATAAGAGGCCCCTCCTTGTGATAAATTTCCTTCCATATATGTCTCAAAAGAACATTTCACACTATCGATCCTATCTTTCACGTGATTCTTAAATTACAGAATGCAAAAATCAAGCGCACCCAGATCACTAAATCACTAAATAATCATCCCTAAAATTACAAAATGCAAAAATCAAGCACACCCAGATAGAAATTTCCCGACTAGATGATTTGAAATTACTTTCAAACAAACCCCATTTGCCCAAACAACAAAAGAATCAACATAAACCCTTCAAACACGAGTAAAGAGAAATCACCCCCAAAAGAACCTAAACATTCGAGAATAGCGATTAAACCCCAAAAAGGGGGGAAGATAAGAGAAACAACCCTTAACCCTTCAAAGGAAAGCGATTAACAAAGAAGCAAAAGCACTTATCTGAGCAAAATCCGCGAAGAGCTGAAAACCCAGAAAAGGGAAAATGCAAAGAGGCGAGGAGAAGAACACATCCTGGCGCTTATTGGGTGCGCGTGGCGATCGAGAAGGGGAAAAAGGCAGGGATTGATGTGGGTTGTTGTATTTTAATTGAAGAAGAAAAAAGGGAAAAATGTCAAAATTGTTGGCAAAAGAACCGATCAGAGAAGCCAATGCGTTGGAAGCAGGTTCAATGAATGCGAGGATCTGGTGGGCCATTAAATTTGACGTCACAATTCGTCACAAAAACTTTTTTGCTTCCTTTTTTTTTTCTTTTGTTTTTAGTACATGGGAGATTCGAACCACATAACTCTTGGTCATCAAGATATACACGTGCAAGCTGAGCCATGCTCGCTTTAGCCATTCGGTAGCATCTCGTGTATTAGTAACAAGGATTTAAATATCGATGTTGACGAAAATATCGAAATCTCAATTTTATGAAAAATGTCGATAAAATATTGATGTCGATACATATGTTTGGAAGATTTTAAAAATATTTTTAAAAAATTATGGGTTGGTTGCACAAACCGCAATTAGGCCCAAAATAATTGTAAATTTAGCAAAATTTAAAACATTTTGCAAATATGACAAAAAATCAGTGGCCATCACTGATAAACTTTATGGCTATTACTGATTGACTTCTATCAATGATAGACTTCTATCACTAATAGACTATTATCACTGACAAAATTCTATAAAAAAAAATACTACTATCAGCGATAGACTTCTATTAGCGATAAACTTCTATCTGCGATAGACCATACTATCCGTGATAGAAATTGTCATATCTGCAAAAAAAAATTAAAAAGTGTTATATTTTTAATTATTTTACTCTAAATTGACTGTTACAATTTTTCAAAAAATATTTTACACTTTTAAATGAGTTAAAATACATTTGTAATAATATTATATTCATATTAGGTTATATTTATTTTGTTGTTTTTTTCTTAATATTTCATCAATTTTGTATGGTATGATGGAAATGTCGTCACCCCTCATGTCGATATCGAACCTATGAATATGTAGAAATATAGATGGAAATATCGACACGTCAACGAAAATTTAATACTATGATTAGTAGTAGCCTCCGTTTCCGTTTCTTTTTTTTTATTATGTTTGGCTGCTTCAATTCAAGACTTCCCTTTATTTCACACAAAAAAAAAAAAAAAAAAAAAAAAAAAAAAAAAAAAAAAAAAAATTCAAGACTTTGATTCCCATATTTTTATCTTCTTTTTTTCCCTTTGCTCCACTGCATCTTCAAAAGTGATTCCATTTAGGATTAAAGTTTTGTTTTTCTCTTCTTTTATCTTAAAGTAAATTGGGGTAAGGACAAGAATGTCTAAAAAGAGGGAGATAAACATGAAAAAAAATGTTCAATCTATCTTCATTTTGGAATAATGTTTAAACTCTAAATTTAATAATTTTATTTACACAACCTTGAACAATTTCATCTACATAACATTGGACAAAATTACACTCTCCCATTTTCACAATTTATAAATTGAATAAAATAGTAAAATGGAAAATTGTTAGTAGAGAGAGGGAAGTAAGAGATGAAAAAATAACATAGACGTTTAAAGAGAAAGAAAGTAATGACAACCAGTAACATTTACATGGTTATACACTTAAAGTGCATTGACTAAGAAAATGAATTTGACGGCACCTGAGGAAATTATGTTTGTCCCATCTAGTTGTATATAAAGCGGTATACAACGAATTAAATACAATCAGAAGTAGGTCATTGGTGTGATGGCATCCGTCATAAAAATGCAAGGGAACGAGGACTGCGTGAGCGTTTCCCTCACAACTTTTGAATGTTTTCCTCACAACTTTTGAATCGGACAAATCAGTAACAAATCGGAAACGCACGATTCAAAAACTCAATAAATAAATAAAAAAAATACGAAAATATCGTATTAGTAGTCGGAGAAAGTTTTGATTGGCAACTTCACAACGATTAAAAATGTTTGGAGAAACTATTGTGTGGCGGGACGACAGTGGAGAATAGAAGAAAACAATGAAGGGAGACGATAGAGCGGCTCTAAATTGAAGATGAACCGTAAACTAAACTAACGAACCGAATAGACCCATGTATATAGGAATTTCCGAATAATGAATATTAATAATATTATTATTTTATTAAAATTTATTTTATTTAGTTATTTGAATTTTAAAATATTTACTCTTCTAATTCTACCATATTTAATTAATTAAATATTTTTAAACTTTAATATTTTTCATCTTTATTGTTATATTTGATGTCGTCTTTTCTAAAGTATTTTGAACCTTGAAATTAGTTAATGTTTTCATATTTATTTTTTTAGTTATTTAATGTTTGCATATATAATTCTCTAATCTAAACTTTGCTATTTATATTTATGTTTCAATTTTATTTATCAAATTGAAACTTACGATAAACGATACAATAAATTTTAATTTTGATACACGTTTCGTTTCACGAGTTCACAGTACTATTAAAATATCTATAGTTAGTTTGCAAGTGTAGGTGTGTATGTATTGTATGCCTGGTAGTCTGTCGGGCGCTCAATTAGTCTGAAGGGGTATACACGCAACGCATAGATACCTCAATCTGAGCTTAACAGGAAGATATCAATGTATGGATTGTTGTAGGTTAACGATGAAATCATCCTAGAGATGTTGATTGACTGCCCCTACATTGTAGGGTGCCAAGACGATTATTTGTTTCCTATTTTTAGGGTATCCACATTGGGATTGCACTAGTTGTAGTCATTGCGTATGAGTGTGTTCGCGTATATATCTTGTCAAGTTGTGGATGGCACCATTTTGAAGGGATATGCGCAGGTATACATCACCCCACCCAACCTAACGGAAACAATAACCCCAGCTGAAATTAACGGCAAACGAACAACCCCAGCAAAAAAAAGTATGGTCTTTAATTATTTTATTTTAAAATAAATGAATTGTAAATTAATAAATAGAAAAATTATAATGGGGAATAAAAAATAACAACTATCAACTCCTATCACTCTAGACCTAGAGTCCAAGTTATTCCAATATTAAGACCTTTTTCATTTTCGCGGATTAAACATAGACAATCCTCTTAATTTTCTAAAAAAATAAATAAATGATTATATGGAAAAAAAATGGGGAAATTTTCAAAAATAACTAAGAATAAAAAACTGAATTGAAAAATAGCTAAGAAAGTTTCATATTTTCATCACATGACTACCACAATTTTAGAGAATGAAGTTCATAATTATCATCCCAATTATACCCTTGGTATATACGTTTATTTACGGACAACCGACATAATTCATTTTAAATTTTTTTTATATTTATTTTAATTTCTAACAATTAGATTCATTCATCCGTTTTTGAAGAAAAAGTTTCTAACAACTGGATACATGAATTTTGAAGAAAATAAAAAATCTCAACAACTTAGATTGAAAATGTTTAAAACAAAAAAAAAAAATACAAATTTTTCTCACTAACAACCCTCTTAGATTACCCTCCTAGATTCATGCATTTTGAAAATAGGGGTTCATTATTTTTTTCCCAAAGTTGAAAGGAGGACATGTACGAGAGTGAAGAGAGACTAAGATCCTTGATCACTTCGAAAATAGGTCATTTTGGGGGTCGAAATTTTCAGCCCAATTCAAGCGTTCAACGATGTAAAAGGTTCACATATATAGTTTTTTTCAAGATAGAGAGTTTCAAAGGTGAGAATCGATGGTTGTTTCAAATCAATTTGGAGGAGGGAATATTTGCAAATCTCCTAATTCAATGTTGCAGGTAATGATACAATTGATTGAACGTTTTCCCAGGTAAACTCAACCTGCATACCAATTTTAATGTTTTTTAGTATCATTTGTTCAATGCTCACGGATTAATGGTTTACGGTGTATATACACGCATATACTTCATATGATATTCTTACATGTACATTGTTATAGATGTAACTACGCATATATACCCACACTAGAAGTTATCGAGGACCCTCATTTTTATAATTTTCTTACATCCGTCTATGGACATTTTAAATTTTTTAGTATCATTTGTTCAATGGTCAGAGAGTAATGTTTTATGGTGTATATACACACATATACTTCATATAATATACTTACATGTACGTTGTTATAGATGTAACTACGAATATATACTCACACTAAAAATTATCGAGGTGTCATTTTTATAATTTTCTTACAACCGTCTATGAACATTTTAGTTTTTATAAACATCAATATGCTGAAAATTTAATTGCTTATATAATTTTCTTACAGCTATGTTATACTTACATGTACGTTCACCAATTAATGGTTTGTATATATACACATATACTTCATATGATATACTTATATGTACATGTAACTTCGAATATATACACATTAGAAATTATCGAGAGGATCGTTATTATAATTTTTGTCACAGCCTCTCTAAAAATTTTAGTTTAAAAATTAATTTGAATTAATATTCCAGATTAGATTTTATTGAATTTTGTTTACCTGTTTCGATTTAATTGGTGGTTGTTATCCTTGGTTTGAAATTTTTTATTATTTTTTATATGATTCACTCTTAAAATAAATCTTTATTTTTCTCGTGGATTCTTTTTGAATAAATCCTTATTTTCTCCTTCATTTTCTCTCGGAATAAATCTTCCTTTTTTGTAGGGGGTTTGAGTTCAATACTCTAACGTTCACATTTTTTTGTTAAGTAGTTCAACAGTTAAATGGCTGAAGAGTAGTTTCGTCCAATTACATTCTAAAAAAGTTTTTAATTATAGAAGTTAGCTATTTTTCAACATAATAATTAGTTTAGCTATTTTTCATCTGACATAGTCTCGTTTCAGCTATTCTTGTAGTTGCCCATTTGTAATAAGTCAATCTTATTTAATACATCATTATGACTCAAATGGGACAAGTCTAACGGAATCCTCATCTTGTAGATTTCTTGCTACACTTTTTTTTCTTCATTCCTCTAATTTAAGTATCGGAGCGTGTATCACAAGCATCACACTAGTGTGCAATCTTTTCTATTCTATAGGACGTCCTTTTTCAAATTTACTATTGAAGCCCGTAAACGTTAGGTGAAAATTTCTCGGATCAAATTGGTGGTTTAGTTTTCTAAGAAAGGTATTACATAACTATTATTTACAACAAATGTTCACATGAGGCCTGAGACCAAAAGAATGAGAGTCGACCCTCTTTACCGGGTCAACCACAACCCACAAAGGTCGACCTCCTCAGGTCGGCTCGCACATGGGGTCGGTCACGACTCAAAAGGATTGACTCCCCCCTCGGGGTTGGCCTTGGCTCACAAGGACCGATGCTTCATGAGATCGTCCACAACTCGTTGGTGTTGATCCCAAGATGTTTAGATTCAGTCAATGCATAACCACCCTCTTCGGGTGAAACGTCTCAAACCCTATAAATATGACTCATTTAATACGTGTGACTACCGTTAAACTTCGATATACTATAAATAACGAATGAGAACAGAAGGAAGATTACAACGAAATCGAAATACACTTACGCTTTTACTGTCAAAATACTCTATAAAGTCATTCTCTAATTTGATCGTCGAAGTTTTTGTGGTTAAGCAATACATCGATGCAACATCATTTATTCTTATTTGTTTTGCAGGTTCCAATCGTTATCTCAAATAAAAATTCACCACGGATCTATTTTTTGGTATCAACAATTACATTACTAAAAATTTTAATTGAACAAACGAAAAGAAATAAGAGAAAAAAAAATGCATGTATTTACTAGGTGCTCCCACCCAGTGGCGGATCCAGAAATTTAAGTGAGGAGGGGCTAAAATAAAATTAACCACAAAAAAACAAAGCCCATTTACCACTAAGCTCAAAGGTACTTTTAAAAAATTTACCACAGATTATATACAAATTAAGTAAGCTGTCATAGTTGAGGGGGGGCTCGAGCCCCCTCTGGCCTAAGGTAAATCCGCCCCTGCTCCCACCCGAGCAAGCAAGATAGAAAAACAAGCACACAAACAAGGTATTAAGAGATTTTCTTCGAATGGGATAAAATAAAAGAAGAATACTTTATTAACCCCATTTCTTTTTTCTTTAAATAGTTGTCAAATCTTTAATGTTTTTAAGTGAAAAAATACTTATTTAACTAATTATAATTAGTAGGGTGAAATACTTGGAAAATTTCTAGTACATCTTTTTTCATACCACTGTTTTTCATTGATTGGCACGTAGTAGCGATATTTAAAATTAAAAATAAGTGAATTTTGAGGGGACCCACCAATTTTTTTAATTAACTAATTTCCTTCTCTTCAATCTTCTTCGTCTCCTTCTCTCTCTTCTCTTCCCTCACTTCCCTTTGGTTGGTTTAAAAAAAAAAAAAAAAAAAAATCAAAATCAAATAATCATCTTCTAATTAACAAACTTCATTCTCCTACATTTTTTCCTTCATCTTCTTCCATGGGTTTAAAACAACAAAATCAAAATAAAAAAACAACCATTTTTCTAATGATTTCGATGAAAAGAGAAAAAAACAAAATGAGTATTAATTTTTAGGCCAATTCCATTTGGGCGGAATCACCAGATCATGAATTAATTCACTCCAATTCTGGTACATCTGTGGTATGGAGTTCCATACCACTGTTTTTGGATGAATGACACCTGACAATTTTTTTAAGATAAAAAATAAACTATTTTTTAGGTGGGACCCATCAAATTTTAATTAACAATTTTCTTTCCCTTCGATTTTGTTGGTTCTTTCCTCTCTCGTCCTTTCACTTTCCTTCATCTTTTTCACTTTGTTTAAACAACAGAATCAAAATCAAATCACCATCTTCTAATTAACAAACTTACTTCTGACATATCTTTTTCGTTCCTCTTCCTCTCTCTCCACTTGCTTTCATCTTCTCTGGTGGATTTAAAACAATAAAATCAAAATCAAATCACCATCTTCTAATGATTTCGAGGACGAGAGACAAAAACAAACGAGTATTCATTTTTAAGCATCCGCGAAATCACCAGATCTAGGTCTTCTCCAAAGATATGAAAAAATTATCTTTAGTAGATCTATGAATTAAAAAAAATGTAACAATGAAGGATCTATTAGATACAAACACTTTCTTAAGTTTACAAAATTAAAATTTCAAGACTTATCAAACACTTTTGAAAAATTTAGATATTAAATATACGTTTGTGAAAGTTCTTGACCAAATTTGTTATTGATTTTATTGTATTATAAATTTGTTATTGATTTTATTGTTTGAAATCAACTAAAGAAGATGAAGGGAAGGGAAGAGAAATGAAGAGGAGAGAGAGGGAGGAGAACGAAAAAGAAATTGAAAAGAAAGAAAATTGTTAATTAAAAAATTAGTGGGTCCCAACTCAAATTTCATTTATTTTCTTTATCTTAAAAGAATCACCACGTGTCATACATTCAAAGACCGTGACATGGAAAAAAAATCCATACTACGGATGTACTAGAAATTCTCCTATTGGCCTAACGGACAATCCAACTCTGAAATTCTCCCATTGGCCTAGCGGACAACCCAACTCTGACGCTCCGACACTGATTCAATCATATGTACTAGAAATTCTCCCATTGGCCTAGCGGACAACCCAATTCTGACGGTCCGACACGGATTCAATCATAGGTTGACACTGTTTTTTAGAATGTTTCTTTCTCTTCCTCCTTTCAATGTTTTTTTCTTATTTTTTTTTTCTATTTTTTTTTTTTATTTAAATTTCAAATTTTCTTTCCATTCTTTTTTTTCTTTTAAAATTGTGTTTTCTCATTCAATTTAGGATTTATAATTTAATGTTTAGAGTTTTGAGTTTAGTATTTAAGGTTTATTAACTTTAAGGAAAGAGCATCAACCAGAACCACATTCTTTAATACTAAACCCTAAATCATAATTCATAAATACTAAAATTTTAAATTTTAAACTCCACGGGAATACATATTCTCATAAAAAGAATTTTTTTTTGAAAAGTTAAATATAAAAAAAATTGCTTTGACATGTCACAACTAAAGGTTGAGCCATGTGGAGCTAAACGTCCAGAGATTTCTAGTACATCTATGGGAAAATTCTCCATACATCTATTCAAGTTACGTGTAATCGGGAGAATTTCTAGTACACCCATAAGAAAATTCTCCATACATCTTCCATTCAATTCAAGCTATGTGTAATTTTAAATTAATTTGTTAAATCAGTAAAAATATGAGTGGGACCCACGTCTTAATTTCTCACTCCCTTCCACGTTATTTTATTTTATTTTTAATTCTCTCTCCTCTCCCCATTTTCACGTTTTTATTTTTTTTTTTAATTTTTTCTCTTCTTTTCATACTCTTCCCTCTCTTTTCTCTTCCTATTTCTCATTTTCTGCCACTCTTAATCACCACCATTCTCATCGAGCCGCAACTGTAACCGTCGCCAAACGATCCATTTTTTTTCATTTTTTTTTTTTAAGATCGGAGGGAGGAGAAATGTGGGCTCTCCATTTAGGCGAAGCGTTAAACTCACTTACGTCCGGATCTGAATTTTTTATTTAACCTAAAATCGTGGGCTCCTCATCTGGACGCGACGATATCGTTACAGCGGCGACTTTGTGGTAGTGGTGGTGATAAAATTTTAGAATTGTTTAAAAAAAGAGAAAGATGAAGAGAAATGAGAATGAAAAAGATGGAAGATAAGTAAAAAAAAAATTGTAAAAGGATGGAGAGAACCGTTAAAAAAAGAAAAAATAAAAAATGTGAACTCCCGTATTTTTACACATTTTTGTAGGAGAAACAAATCTACATGTGGCCATCATTGAATAGAGGGGTATATCCAACGGATGTACTAGAAATTCCCCGCTAAACGCCCCAAAAGTGTCCTTCATTTCCTTCTCATTGATTGACACGTAGCGATTTTTTTTAAATTAAAAATAAGTGAATTTTTAGGGGACCCACCAATTTTTTTAATTAACTAATTTCCTTCTCTTCAATCTTCTTCGTCTCCTTCTCTCGGGAGAATTTCTAGTACATCGGTGGTATGAAGTTTTTCCATAGCACTGCCTTTAAAAAAAATGACACGTGGCAAATGATTTAAAAAATAATATATTTAATAGTGTGAGTCCCAGTTAAACAATCATTTTGCCACGTGTCATTTTTTTAAAGGCAGTGGTATAAAAAAACTTCATACCACCGATGTATTAGAAATTCTCCCTCCTTCACTCTCTTCCTAATTAACAAACTTCATTCTCCTACATTTTTTCCTTCATCTTCTTCCATGGGTTTAAAACAACAAAATCAAAATAAAAAAACAACCATTTTTCTAATGATTTCGATGAAAAGAGATAAAAACAAAATGAGTATTAATTTTTAGGCCAATTTCATTTTGATATTGGCGGAATGGGCCAAATCACCAGATCATAAATTAGTTCACTCCAATTCTGGTACATCGAGTTCCATACCACTCCTTTTGGATGAATGACACTTGACGATTCTTTTAAAATAAAAAAATAAACTAATTTTTAGGTGGGACCCATCAATTTTTTAATTAACAATTTTCTTTCCCTTCGATTTTGTTCGTTCTTTCCTCTCTCGTCATTTCACTTTCCTTCATCTTTTTCACTGTGTTTAAACAACAGAATCAAAATCAAATCACCATCTTCTAATTAACAAACTTACTTCTGACATATTTTTTTCGTTCCTCTTCCTCTCTCTCCACTTGCTTTCATCTTCTCTAGTGGATTTAAAACAATAAAATCAAAATTAAATCACCATCTTCTAATGATTTCGAGGACGAGAGACAAAAACAAATCGAGTATTCATTTTTAAGCATCCGCGAAATCACCAGATCTAGGTCTTCTCCAAAGATATGAAAAAATTATCTTTAGTAGATCTATGAATTAAAAAAAATGTAACAATGAAGGATCTATTAGATACAAACACTTTCTAAAGTTTACAAAATTAAAACTTCAAAGACTTATCAAACACTTTTAAAAAATTTAGATATTAAATATACCTTTGTGAAAGTTCTTGACCAAATTTGTTATTGATTTTATTGTATTATAAATTTGTTATTGATTTTATTGTTTGAAATCATAACTGAAGAAAATGAAAGGAAGGAAAGAGAAAGGAAGAGGAGAGAGAGGGAGGGAGGAGAACGAAAAAAAATTGAAGAGAAAAAAGATTGTTAATTAAAAAATTGGTGGGTCCCAACTCAAAATTCACTTATTTTTTTTATCTTAAAAGAATACCACGTGTCATTCATTTCAAAGACACTGACATGGAAAAAAACCATACCACCGTGAGAATTTCTAGTATCCGTGGTATGGAAAAATTTCATACCACTGCCTTTAAAAATTTGACACGTGGCGAAATGGTTGTTTAACTGGGACCCACACTATTAAATATATTATTTTTTTAAATCATTTCGCCACGTGTCAATTTTTTAAAGGCAGTGGTATGGAGTTTTTCCATACCACGGATGTACTAGAAATTCTCCCACCACCATACCACGGATGTACTAGAAATCATTCCATTGGCCTAGGGGACAACCCAACTCTGAAATTCTTCCATTGGCCTAGCGGACAACCCCTCTGACGCTCCGACATTGATTCAATCATATGTACTAGAAATTCTCCCATTGGCCTAGCGGACAACCCAATTGTGACGCTCCACACTGATTCAATCATAGGTTGACACTTTTTTTTTAGAATGTTTCTTTCTCTTCCTCCTTTCAATGTTTTTTTCTCATTTTTTTTTTTATTTAAATTTCAAATTTTCTTTCCATTCTTTTTTTTTCTTTTAAAATTGTGTTTTCTCATTGAATTTAGGGTTTATAATTTAATGTTTAGAGTTTTGAGTTTAGTATTTAAGGTTTATTAACTTTAAGGAAAGAGCAAAAACCAGAACCACATTCTTTAATACTAAACCCTAAATTATAATTCATAAATACTAAAATTTTAAATTTTAAACTCCAGGGGAATACATGTTCTCATAAAAAGATTTTTTTTTTTTTTTTTTTTGAAAAGTTAAATACAAAAAAAATTGCTTTGACATGTGACAACTAAAGGTGTAATCGGGAGAATTTCTAGTACATCCATGAAAAAATTCTCCATACATCTTCCATTCAATTCAAGCTACGTGTAATTTTAAATTAATTTGTTAAATCAGTAAAAATATGAGTGGGACCCACGTCTTAATTTCTCACTCCCTTCCACGTTTTTTTATTTTATTTTTAATTCTCTCACCTCTCTCCATTTTCACGTTTTTTTTTTTTTTTTTTTTTTTTTTTAATTTTTCTCTTCTTTTCATACTCTTCCCTCTCTTTTCTCTTCCTATTTCTCATTTTCTGCCACTCTTAATCACCACCATTCTCATCGAGCCGCAACTGTAACCGTCGCCGAACGATCCATTTTTTTTCATTTTTTTTTTAAGATCGGAGGGAGGAGAAATGTGGGCTCTCCATTTAAGCGAAACGTTAAACTCACTTACGTCCGAATCTGAATTTTAAAATCGTGGGCTCTTCATTTGGGCGCGACGATATCGTTACAGTTGCGGCTCTGTGGTAGTGGTGGTGATAAAATTTTAGAATTGTTTAAAAAAAGAGAAAGATGAAGAGAAATGAGAATGAAAAAGATGGGAGAGAAGTAAAAAAAAAATTGTAAAAGGATGGAGAGAACCGTTAAAAAAAGAAAAAATAAAAAATGTGAACTCGAGTCGTATTTTTACATATTTTTGTAGGAGAAACAAATCTACATGTGACCGATGATTTAATAGAGAGGTATATATGCAACGGATGTACTAGAAATTTCTCGCTAAACGCCCCAAAAGTGTCCTTCATTTGGTCGTCTCTATATTATTATTGGACTAGGACCCTAAAAGATGTGGGTCGGGTCGGCCTTAAACACAGAAGTGGACCGGTGATTGAATATTGGGCCATCGGAGGGGAGTTTTGCAATTTCATCGTGGACTCTTAATTCCATTTCCACCCCCAAAATCAAGAATCATAAACCCCATTCTTCCCCCTTTGCAATCAATCACAGAGCTTCCAGAGATCGACAATGGCGACCGAGGAAGAAAGCACAGTCAAGGAGCCGTTGGATCTCATAAGGTTGAGTCTTGACGAACGCATTTACGTCAAACTCCGCTCTGACCGCGAACTCCGCGGCAAACTCCATGTACAGTATACTCCTCCTCCTCCTTCATTACTTCTTCTCTTTCCCTTTTCTTATCTTCTCGCTTTCTTTTCTCTAATGGCGTTGTCTCTCGAATGCCCCCAATTGTTGCTTTTTCTAGTATTTTTCTTTCGATAAAACGAATCGCTTTGGGAATTAGGGTTTTGTAATCCTTTGATTTTCCTGGTGGGTTTCTTTTGGATTTGTTTATACTCATTTTTAGTTTCTTGTAATTAGCAATTAACCTTCTTCTATTATTGGGAATGGATTTTTATGAATTTGGAAGAATGCCCTAATGGTGAAAAGTACCAAAAATCAAAGTAGACCTGTTCCAGATAGATCTCTGGTCTTACCCATCGAAAATGAAGTAGAAAGACGACTGTTTTAGTATGGTCTGCTTCTTATTATATATGCAAGTATGCAGATGTATTGTTATGAATGTGTTCCTTCCCAATTGAACCTCCCAATATTACAATATCAAGGCCTAAGTCTGCTAATTTTTTATTCTTTTAACATATATTTGTCCATTGTTCTAGGGTTTTTTGTACTTAGAGATTTTATCCCACCCATTCTTATGGGGCTACATTTTCTTATATAAGCGCTTGATAACCATTTGGTTTTAGAAAATTGTGCTTACAATTGTGCTTACTTTCTCACTATTTCTTTACGATAGTTTTCATCTTTCTTAGCCAAATTTCAAATTCCAAAAACATGATTTTTAAAACTACTTTTTTTAGTTTTCAAAACAGTTGTAAAAGATAGTTAACAAAAGAAAGGAATCCATAGGTGGAAGTAGGTGGAAGTAGTGTTTATAGGCTTAATTTTAAAAAATTAAATGGTTATCAAATGGGATCTTAGTAATTAGTACCGATGTTCTAAGTGGAGACCTTGTTTTTTTTACTTATTTCTGTTACAATGCCCTGTGGGTTGTGATCCACTCATCTTCAAGATGTTGCTTATGATTAATAGCTGACCCTGCGGACTCTTCTATTGAGATTTATCGTTCCTGGAGTTTAACTGCTTTCTGTTGCCGGCTATCTTACTTTGCAGGCTTATGATCAGCATCTCAATATGATTCTTGGTGATGTTGAAGAAATTGTTACCACAGTCGAAATTGATGATGAAACTTACGAAGAGATAGTTCGGGTATGCTCATTTTCTTGCCTCCCCCTGTTTTGATAGGATAGGAGAATTATTCATAGAAAAGAGAGTTTGAAAGATTGTTTTTTTTATAGGAGAGTTTGCAACATGGAAATGAAAAAAATGAATCTTGCATGAGGATTGTATTGTAACAATCTTGGTATTTTTAACTCGAAGCATTGAGCTCCGTGCTGTAAAACAAATATGTACGACGCACATGAGTCCATTCAATAAACACTTGTTAACTTTACTACCATGCGAAAGATAGTTTTGAATACTCTTAAGTTGGTCTCATTTTCAAGTAAATCAGGTGGGTTTTCAGAAGTGAACATTTGACTACTAGTGAAGCATTGCGTTCTTTAAGGAAATAAATACCTATATAGCTCAGAAGTTCCAAACCTAAGGAAAGAAAGAAAAGAATACCCTGTCCCTCAAGCTGGTTCATTGAGTCTATCCATACTTGTTATGTTAACTTGAGTATTTCTCTTGTGTGTACTTCAATTAAGATTTCATATATTTATCTATTTTCTTTTGCAGACTTCACGGCGTACGGTCCCGTTTCTTTTTGTTAGAGGAGATGGTGTCATATTGGTTTCACCTCCGCTGAGGACTGTTTAAGTTTAAGATTGGAAGTTCGCTTGTGTGCATCCTCAATGAGTTCTTATTCATCTTCTCCTCTACTGGATTGACGACTGGAGCTGAAAAGTTTGGGGATCCGACATCCTCGGAACTATCAAGTACTCGACCCCTTTCGTAGGCTAGACTTATCCTTTAGTTGTTATGTGTGTTGGATTCTGTTACATAAAACAGATACTTTGATAACTAGTTAGTTGTTATGATATATAATGAGCGTTAACTGTAGTTTTTGACATTTTATTCGCTGCACAAATCGAATGCCTTCAGATTTTGTAAGCAAGGCCAAGTAAGGGCAATTTGACATTATGCATCTAAGCCACAGAGTTGTCATTAATCCTCCCTTATTGAAAAGCTTGTTTTCATGTGTTGAACTCATTTGTTTTAATTAGTAGTCGAAGAAGTGTGATGTATTTGTGAATGATATAGTCCCTTGATGTTTCTTATAAAAAAAATAAATATCATGAACTGAATTGATCTGAGTTGCTAACTTTTACCCCAAGTGAGAGCTTTGGAACTGTAAGCAGTATATTTGTATTTCAGTTTCTTCTTGTCGATTTGGTCTACGTAGAAAAAGCCCAACAGACTAGGATATGTGATAGTAAGTAATCGTACAGTTTCAATATACAGAATTTTTATGGTCATTTTTTTTTTTAATTTTATGTTTGTTTTATCCCAATTTATTCAATACAATTTCAGGGTAAAATTCATTTTTAATCCCTCAGGTTTGGTAATTGTGAGTTTTGTCTAGGTTCTAAAATTGGACAATTAAGTCTCCAACTTTTGATAGTCCCTCATTAACAGAATTCGTTGCAATTTTAAAAATTAAAATAATAATAATATTATTTGTTTTTAAAAAAAATCAACTCCCTCCTCTCATCCATCCCACGGGTCCCTCTTTCCCTCCTCCAACCCTTACTCTGGCGAACTCGTGTCGGAAACGAAGGCCAAGATGATGGCGACGATAAGGAGGAAGAGGATTGGGGCTTTGTAAGAGACGAGATGAAGAACGAGTGGAGGTGACAGCCGCCAAGGCCCAGAACTACATATTAGAGTTGTTGGTTTTGGGGATTAATGAAATTGTAGAGGAGATGAAACCAGCGAAGGAATTAAGTTGGAAACGGTCAGCTCAATCAGTTGAGAGACAAGAAGGGAGAAAGTGTCGGATTTGTTGGCGGGATTGAGGGTGAGTTGGGTGATGCGAGTGGCAGCGGAGTTGCAGAAACAGAACCAAGAGATGATGAAAGAGAGTTTGATGGCGGAGACATCGGAGAGGGAGGTGAGAGATAGAGCGAGAGAGGTTTTTGTTTCTGGGATTTTAATGGAGGAAGAATGGTGGGGTTAAGACTTAAGGAGTGGGTTTTTATTTTGAATGGTGGAAGGGAGGGGTGAAGGACATTGTTTTGTATGTGAAGGAAAGTGGAAGTTGAGGACGAGCTGCAAGCTGCATTTATAGATATGTTATTCGCTATTGAAGAAAGACGAGAGAGAAAGGAGGAAGAGAGATGCGGCGGCGGGTTTGCCGGAATAAGGGTTGGAGGGAGAGAGGGGAAGAGAGGGGAAGGGGATAACAATAACAATATTTTTAAAATGTTTTTTTTGTTTTTTGTTTTTACTGAACCTAGGACCTCATGGCCACCAAGCAATACATCATGCCATTGAACTATACTCTTGTTGGCAATATTTTAAAAACGTTGACAACAATAACAAAGAAACTCGTATAGGTAGAATTAGTAGTTATAAGCTTAATTTTCATAACCTAAAAATCAATTGGTAATCCTACACGGTCCAAGCTATATTGCCTTCGGATTGTAAAATAAAGTACAAGTAAATAATAAGTTTAGAATGTTGGCAGTAATAAGTTTAGAATGTTGGAAGTATTTGGATCTACATCTACATATATTGTTAAAGAAAATAGTAGAGTGTGAATTGATAAGTTGTGTAAAAGTAATCACGATGGAATAAAGAATTACTTAAATGAATCATCAATCACATAAATATAAATATTTAGTAAGAAATTACTTCATCAAATGAACTCAAAACTTCATAAACATAACTTCATAAACATTTATATCTAAGCATAACTTACGGGATAAAACATATAATTCGATCTTCCATTCCCTAATTTATGAACTAAAAAACAAAAAACAAACCAAACCAACAGTGCATTTACAATAAAATAACAATGATATGCCATCAATCTTCGATTCACAGGATCAATAACATCCAAAATTCTTTTTATTCAACCCACAAAAGTTGATTTATTCATCTCTACTATACATCAAAATTGCCAACAAGAGCATAACTCAACGGCATGATGTATCGCCTAGTGACCATGAGGTCTTAGGTTCAATCCCCACCCAACATGTTGTAAAAAAAAAAAAAAACTATACATCAAAATCAGGTTGTTAAAGGAAAAAGTAAATGGTCCTGACCTGAAAAACTGGACCCTGATCAATATTCAAGCTCCATAATCTAATTCCACACCTTTCTCAATTAACTCAGAGATTTCTCTACGTTACTTCATAGCAGCTTCAATTTGCTCATGACATGGAACATAATTCATATGCAATATAACAACTCATTGACTGCCACTTCAACTCGTTGCTTTGAACAGTTTAAACCAAAACTTTCTCATGCCAAGCTTTAGGCGAATAATAAGTTGGTTGATACATCCCATTTCTTTGATTAGCAATTCGGGTTTGACATGTGCATTTGTGCACGTAGACAGCTCCTGTAGTCATTTCGATCGACACTCGATGTCAGTGATCTGTTGTACCATCTCCTTCACATTAGCCAACAGTGATCAGATAGTGATCAGATAGAAGCAGTACTTGTTCTGCAGTAAAAATCCATAACCTATCAATAAGTTTTCAAGCCATGAGAAACTTAAGAAGCAGTGAAACATGGCACTGCAAGCCTATGACAAATGACTATGGAATTTAGAACTATATCTAGTCATTAGCTATACCTACAAGTTATGCTTATGCAGCACCATCATCAAAGAGAGACTGATAGAATCTTTTCCTCTCCTCTGGCTCAAGTAAACCTCCTAGGTTGTTTCCTTTAGCATCAGGATCATCTAGTTCAAACTCTTTCCTCTTGTTTTTTTCTGATCTACCCAAAAGCATCCCCTTCATTCTCTTCTTTTCTAAATTCATCAAATGATGTCGCTTGTTATATTCGTGAAGTCCCTCCTGCATCAATTCTCCAAACTTATCTTTTACAACTACTATTGGATCTTTGTCAATTAGTTCTGATCCATTATACCCTTCTCTAAGAAGAACAGTGTAAATCTGATACTTGTTTGAGACATAGAATATGCCAGGGTGCTTAAGCAGCAACGCGTTCAATTTCGCTGGCAGACCGAATTCCCTGCTGAAATGGCCAAGTTTCAAAATCGATGCTTTCTTCCATAATGTCAGTGACAATATCTCATGAATCAACCCCACTGTCCTCTTTTCCATCTCCTTCGTACCTTGCACCAAGCCTCCAGGGTTTACATACGGCGAAATATACGGAGATGCATTAAATTCATGAAACTTGTCCCATGAATTCACCCAAGTTGTTGGTAAAGAGCATGAGAAAGCTGGCTCAACTCCATGCTTGCAAGCTGAAGATTCTAAGCTGGAAATTGCTAGTTCTGGTTTCCAAGAGACCAGTTCTATCTCCATTGAGTTTCTTTTTCCACTATAGTTAACAATTCGAAACACATCTGAATATTTGGGAACAATTCTTAACAAGTAGTCATCAGGGAGCCCAAAATTCCGCCTCAATTCGCCAAGCTTCACAACATTTAGTCTCTGATTCAAAGCCATCATCAGCAACTTCGCCAATCGCACGACAAAAACAGGCTCCTCCATATCTTTGACAGCTTCTTCCTCTTCAACCAAAGCCATCATCCTCTTTGTCATCCGAAAGTAGTACTCATCATTTTCGAGATAAACTTCAAAGCAACAAGGATACTTTTTCAGCCAGTTAAGGGCTTTGCCTTGAAGATCGAGGGTTTTAAACTTCTTTTGGAGAAATTTTACAGGCGCAGTCTGATTAGGGCAACGAATAATGATATTCTTGATTTGGTTATTAACAATCCATCGACGATTACGAGATAGAGCAGATTCAAGGTCTGGGTCTTTCTTCATTGACCATAAAGAAAAGTTTCTCAGAAGGAGCCTATGATTACAATGCCTAAGCTTCTGCAGTAGTTGAAACAAGATCATTTTTCTATGATCCTAATACCATTGATTAGGTCTCAACTCTAGTAGTAGAGACAATCCTGCGGGAAGATGATTAAAATGAACTAAACAATCAAAAAGAAGCTAAATGAAATGAGTATGGAAGAACAAAATTGGGTTCTATGAAAGAAATTAAAGGAAACAAGCAAGCAATTAACCAGAAGATCATATATTATAGAAAATGAGCGTAGGGCTCAATCCATCTATCTTACCTGGTGCGGTGAAGATGACGCTGAGCGGGAGGAATGGCGGCGGCGCAGTGGCGGAGGGGGACGGTGGTTGTTGAAGAAGCTCCGCCGGCGATGGAGAAATTGGAAGAGAATGGGAGAGAATTGGGAGATTGCGGTGTCTGTTTGGATGAATTAGAAAACGTTGAGGTAACTTGCGAGTTTAAGAGGTCAAATCCACAATCAAATTAATTAATTCAAATCAATTTAACTCTATAAATGTAAAGACTTATTTATTTAAGCAAATCTCTGAGCATGTAAAAAGTTTTGTACATATATTTTCAAATTTGAAACCTTGTTTTATCCATTTGAATCATGATCCAAGCATCCTCAATTCGACATTTATGTAGTTTTTCGATTCACCTACATAGGCCTTTGATTACCTAAAAAGTAGCAATATTGGTTTTTTCTTGGTTGAAGATAGAAAAGCGCGATCACATTACGTAGCTAGAATGATAGTCAAAGATGTAATGAAGTGAGAGAGCGATTTAGCGACAATCTAGTTACTAGAGCAAGAGTGAGATCCATAGCTAGAGGAAAATATATGACTATATAGTGAGTGAGAGCGAGAGTATCTTCAAGTCATAGCTAGAGCTAAAGCAAAACTAGAGCGGCAATATCTTCTTGACATAGTTAGAACTAGAGCCACAGACAAATCCAGAGAAATGTTCACATGATATTTCAAAAGAAGAAATTTAATAGGTGTAAATGAACTTGAAAGTTGAAAGTTTTACAAGTGTTACAATCCTGTTGACTTGTTGATCTTCCTCGATCGACATGTTAGCTTGTTGACCTTTTGAATCAACTTCCAGGTTGATTTTCTTGGATTGACTTGCTGACTTGTTGATCTTCTTAAAGTCGTGTAGTCTTCGAGTCTTTTCAGTCTTGAACATTGAATGTCGAATGCTCAAAAGAAATGGTTGCCTCTTTGTTTATAGAGTTTGATGAATCTAGTATGAGTTTGAGCCTGGTTGATTTTTGGCTCAACTTTTGGGTTTGGACTTAATCCAATCCTTTTAAATAGGGCTCAAATTATTTAATTTTGGTCAAATTCCTTGTTAGTGATCTCAAGCCGAATTAGCTTCGGGTTTAACCGCCACAACCCCGCCACATGACATAATTTGATTTGACTAGTTTTAACTTGTCCGATGAATCAACTAGACACGTGACATTATTTGATTTGTCAATTTCTCATGTCTTTTGATTTAAGTGGACACATGTAAATTTGTAACTAGTCTCAAATTTCTCAATATATATTTGTATCATCAATTTAAATTAATGACGTGACAACTTGTGATTTACCGAAATTTCTTATTTAACACGATGCAACATTATTATTTGTTTATTTATTTATAGAGATGAGCCTTGTATACTTGGTGGCAGCTATACAGTAAGGTTACTTTAAGAAAATGGAGAGAAGAAGCATTACATTCAGAAGGGGATCTTTAATTATAGCTTTCCAAAAGAAAATGAAGTAGAAGAAAATTGAAAACATTAGGATATAAATCCCTCCCTGCCCCTGCTAAAGGACCAGCAGCCACAATATGTATTCCACCATATTCATTATAGAGTATTATAGAGTAAGGGCTGATGTGAATCTTTTCCTCCTTTAATTTAAGTTTTTTTTTTTTTTTTTTTTTTTTTTTTTTTTTTTTCTTTCTTTCTTTCTAGTCAACAAAAACATAGCTCAATGACGTCATGTATCTGACCATGAGGTCCTAGGTTCAATCCCCCACCTCCAACATATTGTAAAAAAAAAATGGTTTTGTTTTTCCTTCTAACAATATTGGAGGAATCTCCTTGTATGCAAAACTTATGGCTTCAGATTTATGTTACATGTTCTTGTTGTTTTGCCTCTTTTTTAATGGATAGAGCCATACATTTTTGTAAATGTATGTCTATGTATGTCTAATACCTATAACAAATTCGAAAAATTAGTCGGCATTGAGACTATTAATGTAAATAATAAACAACTAAAAAATAAATCGCCGTTGCCGGGGATCGAACCCGGGTCACCCGCGTGACAGGCGGGAATACTTACCACTATACTACAACGACTCAATTGATAATAAAAACCCAAATATATATTAAGATAAATAAATACAAACAGAAAAAAAAGTCACAACACTTTTAGTCCCTTAACTTTCATGGAAGTAACAATTTTAGTCCATGAAATTTAGATTGTAACGATTTAGTCGTTGCACTTTAAATTTGTAACAATTTAGTCCTGAAACTTTAATACGTAACAATTTAGTTCTTGTACTTTAAAGTTTTTAACTATTTAATCTATGTCGTGATTTTTTTTTATTAAGATTTAATGAAATTTCTTACGCATGTAGATCGATAAAATTGATTATGAACTAAATGTGTTTATAAACTACAAAGACTAAGAGTTTGTTTAAATTGACTACTAAAAAAATGTTTTTGAAGAATACATTTTTTTTAAACATTTTTATAGAAAGGATTATAATTAAAACACTATATGTTTTGTTACAATTTCTCAAAAATATTTTTGTACACAAGTTTGTTTGGTTTTTGCTCTATACTAAAAGTGTTTATACTAATGTCAAATTACTATAAACGACGATAATTATAATGAATTAATAAGTTTAAATTTGTATTAAAAATTATGATCGACACGTTGATTATTGTTGATGGTCGGTAACGGGGTGAGGGTGGTGGCGGTCGTCGGTGGTTTCCGGAGGTTAGTGGCGGTGGTTAGCCGAAGGTGGTGAATGGCGATCGTCGTCGATGATGGGTGGCGGTGGTCGTTGCCAATGGTGGGCGTCGACGACAACAATGGTAGAAGTGAATGTGGAGATATTTGAGAAGAATAATGTAAGGATATTTTGGTAATTTTCTTATACCAGGAAAATTTGAAAAGATTCCCAATTAAACACAAAAAAAAACTATTTTTCTAAAAGTTAATATTAAGTGTTTTACCAAAATGACTTATTTCTAAAACTGAATAAGTCGTTTTGGTGGTTGCCAAACACCACAACTTTTGCTAAAACAACAATTTTTTCAACATTAAACATAGGAAGTCAATCCAAACACACCCTAAGTCATTACCTAAAATAAATTGACATTTAATTTTGATGAGATTTTTTATGATAAAGATTAATTTGTTACAAATTTGAAAGTATAAATATTAAATTGTTGCAGGCTAAAGTTTAAGGACTAAATTGTTACACATTTAAAAGTCCAGAGACTAGATCGTAACACTCTGAAGTTGAAGTTGAAGGACTAAATTGTTACTTCCTAATTTTTTTTACCATAGCGAATTTCCCACCATTTCGAAAAATCCAAAAAATAGTGTTAAAAAAATATCATTTTGTTTAGTTTATGCCATAATTTTGCTCTTTGCTCATCTCCATTAGGCATTAGAAATGTTCTAAATCAACCTTTTAAGTCTTTAACAAATATCTAATATGTAAACTTTCAATTTTTTTTAGTTAATAAATCACCAAATTTTAAAAATATTAAATAAATCATTTATCTTTCAATTTTGTGTTTAATAGGTCCTTAATATATTAAACACATTTTTTAACATTATCGAATCTATTAAACATAAAATTAAATTTTGTGTCTAACAAGACATTAAACTTTTAATTTTGTGTCTAATAGAATCACAAGTTTTAACAAATATTGAAAGGATCAAGGACCTATTAGACACTCACTTGAAAGTTTGAAGATTTACTAGATACAAAATCGCAAGTTTAGAGATTTATTAAACATTTCTTAAAGTTCAACAACCTATTAGACACAAAATTAAAAATTTAGGGACTAAACTTTTAATTTAACCTAATTACGAAAAATTGTATCAGATGTCAATTTAGAGTAAAATAATTAAAAATATAACACTTTTTAAAAACATTGCAAATATTACAATTTCTATCACTGATAGTAGTCTATCGCCGATAGTAATCTATCACCGATTCACTGATAGTAATCTATCACCTCAGTTTTTTATAGAATTTTGTCCGTGACTATCACTGATAGTTGTGTCTATCAGGGATAGTCTATTAATAATAGTCACTGATTTTTTGTCATATTTATAAAATATTTTAAATTTTGTTATTTTTGTCATTATTTTGGAGGTGATTGCTATTTATGCAAACTCCACATTCTTTACCTATCTAAGACGTAAGACTTTTACTCTAAGGAGATATTTTCCTCCCATTGTTCTTTTTAATAAGCCTCATGTTAGGAAGATCTTGGGTTTATGTATTCTTTGTTTGCAATTTGCATTGTAAAAGAAATGGATCACAGAAGCATAGATTTTTGAAATCTATGTTTCTTTTTTTTTTTTTTAATAAAAATCAATGTTTGGTTTATGGGTTAATAATTTGAAAGAAAGTTAGGTTGTGGTATAAAAGATGAATTTTATAAGCTCGAGTTTATGCAACCAATGGGATTATCAAACTTGTAACTTCATATGAGAAAATTAACGTACCAAACATTTTCAAAGTTTCTTAATCCTAGATTAAAAAATTCAACTCATGAATCAAACACTTTAGTAAAGAATGGTTATTATATCTCGACTTAATATGTCGTATTCTCGTAGATATTTCTCTTTATAACCATACAAATAGTTGTATATGTTTATTGCTTTTTCCACTATACTAGTCAAAATAGAACCAAACACCCATAGAATTTCATGGATTTGTTTTGAAAATTCTAATATAGAAAAAGAAAAATTATGTCTTCTTGTACTTTTGATCCAATAAATTATTATTTTAACTCAAAAATTCCCACATAACTTTGGTACCAAGTTTTGTGATAATATCAGCCAGCAGATTGATAAAAGCAAGCAAAAATAATATTCAATATACCTAACCAAATATAAAGTAAAAGAATGAAGTTCAACATATAGTGATAGTCAAATACAAGAGAAAATGAGAAAACTAGCAACTCAAATCCAGACCCAACACATTTAAAACAAGACAGTAAAACAAAGGAACATATCCCTAAAATCTATAATCAAAATGCATCATCCAAACAATCAGTGCAAATATTCTACCAAAATGGATTCCAATTACATATGCCAAAGTCAAATATGACAACTATGTTGGAATTAATTTAGTAATTAATTCATAGGCGGGTAACAAATTCAATAACAATTATATTTGGGTTATTTAATATATTGTTGTATTGATTATGGACCCAAAGACTTCTCATATAGTAGTGTGGCCGGTTCTTCCAAAAAAAAAAAAAATATAGTAGTGTGGCCGGTTGAACAGAAACCAACTCGTTAGTCCTAGCTAGGGAGATTATGAGAAATCCTACGATCAAAATATATATATATATAGTTAGGTTCTAGTAGCTATAAATGTTTTAGCTGTCAATGTCTTAACCATTAAAGTCAAAACTACAATGGAATTTACTTATTTGCTCGTTAGGTCTTTTTGTAATTATTATGAATTTTAAAAATTCTAAACCATCCATTTTCATTTTTCATTTTCTTGACCAAAGTCTAGCCGTCATTTTCTCTCTCTCTTCAGCCGCACAACAACTCCTTTCGCTCACTTTTCTTCCGCACAACAATCCCATTTCGCTCAGTTTTCTTCTTCAGTGCCCGGTCTTCTTTCTCCAGCGACTGCACCCCAGATGACATCAAGTCGTTGCATCCTCAATGCGTAGATGTGCGACGACTAGTCCCCTTGTTATTTTCCTCCGCGACGCCCAGATGGTCTCCTTCGAGACTAGTTTGACACCTCAAATCTAAAAAGCAATCCCCTTTCACGCAGGTTGGTCTTTCTTTTCTCTGACGTCTGCATCTCAAATTCGAAAAATTTAACATCCACGCACCAACGAGTTTCTCCTCCACGACGCTCAGATGTGCGGCGACGTTGTCCCCTTGTGCCAACAGCCTTTGACGTGTCCTCTCCGGTTGTTCAGACGTGGAGGAAAGGGAGGAAGGAGAGAGATAAAATAAAGAAACTTTAGGGTTGTTTATTTTTCTTTTATTTTTCCCTTGATTTTACAACAATATGGTTATATATATATATATTTTTTTTTTTTTTTCTATATTTCTTTCATTACACGTTTATATTTCTAAATGTGGCGTATATTTAATAATATGAAGTATATATTATTGTTTGATTTCATTTTTATATTTCATAAATATGAGATATATGTAATAATATGAGGTATATAATTCATATTGAAAAAAGGGTTGGTTGCACAAATAGCAATCAGGCCCAAACTAATTGCAAATTTAGCAAACTTTAAAATGTTTTGCAAATATGACAAAAAAATCCGTTTCTATCACTGATAGACTTTATCATATCACTGATAGACTTCTATTAGAGTGATAGACTATTATCACTGATAGACTATTATCACTGACAAAAATCTATAAAAAGATGAGGTAATCAACGATAGACTTCTATCAGTCATAAGATATCAGCGATAAAAATTGTCAAATCCGCAAAATTTTTAAAAACATGTTATATATTTTTAATTATCTTATTCTAAATTGACATTTGTTACAATTTTTCTTGAAAAAAATAGTATATATGCTAGATTAATATATATAAGCATGATATAATATTATATTAATATATAAACGTAATATAAATATATATATATATATATGTTAAATTAATATATATATATATATATATATATATATATATATATATATATATATATATATTGGGCTGGTTGCACAAATAGCAATCAGGCCCAAACTAATTGCAAATTTAGCAAACTTTAAAATGTTTTGCAAATATGGCAAAAAAACTCGTTTCTATCACTGATAGACTTTATTATATCACTGATAGACTTCTATCAGTGATAGACTATTATCTCTGATAGACTATTATCACTGACAAAAATCTATAAAAAGCTGAGGTGATCAGCGATAGACTTCTATCAGTCATAAGATATCAGCGATAGAAATTGCTATATCCGCAAAATTTTTAAAATCATGCTATATTTGCAAACAATAAGTCTTAAATTGTCATTTACTACAATTTTCCATATATATATATATTTGAATTATAATAATGAAATATATATATGTTAGATTATAGTACTCTTAGAATAATATATACCAACGAAGTTGTGAACTACGGTGCAGTCGAAAAGTTGGGCTGCAAAAATTGGAGAATCTTCATAAACGAAATTCTTTTAAGAATTTGAAGAATCTTCAAACTTCAAAGTACCATATTTAAATATTTTTAAAAATGAAGAGTAATTAAACGAGATATGGATTAAGATAAAATCATCCATTATTACAATAATAAATATTTAACGAATATCTAAATATAGAAATAATAAAATAAAATAATTTAATAAATAGACAAATGTGTCTAGATAATTAAAGTGTAAAAATGAAATTAAAAAAATACAAAAACTAAATGCTAAACCTGAAATATTTCTGATGTATGGACAATTATGAAATATAGGATTGTCCAAATGACCATTGTCATAATTTCTGAAATATTAATTTATAAATTTTAATAATTTTCAACTACATTAGACTTTAAATTATACTTTTTATTTAGCCTCTCCGTTAATATTATGAATAAAAATATTGGTGTTAAATAAATTTGGACTAAAGGGGTAGATTATGTCAACATGAACATAGTTCAACTAACATATAACATTAAACTAATGATTGAGAGGTAAGAAGTTCGATCTTCACATGCTTTAATTAAAGAGTAAAACTTGCTTGCTGGGCTACAAGCATCTTTTGCAGTCCGCCACATGTCATTATTTGGCTGCCTAAATATTTAAACCATTTTAAATAATAAAAAAATCTTACACGTAGTTTACTTTCCATTCAATTAACAACTCTTCCTACTTTCTCTCTCTTCAATTAACAATTCCTCCTACTTTCTCTCTCTTCATTTCTGTGCAAACTTTACAATTTCAACTCCTCCTACTTTCTCTCTCTTCATTTCTCTACCCTCCAAACTTAGGCCATAGAATTTCAATTGAGGTTATTTGAAATTTGCAGGGCTGAGTGTTATATAGGCACAAAAGAAGTGAAGGAAAGAGTGGGAGTGAGAAATTTCATGGTCGGATTCATTTTCAATAATCAATTCCTTCAAAACACTTACCGAGAGAGGTTGGTAAAGGGAAATGTAGGTTAGATTTTATTTTTCTAATAAAAATCCCCCAAAAAATGGAGAAATTCTTTAGAGTATTGCAAATTTAAGGAACTTGACTGTGTTAAAAAATAGTTAACCAAAAAAAGAAAAAAGATACTTATGGTAGGAAAAGAAGAGAGAGTGAGAGATGAAATTGAAAACTCAGATGGAAGTGGAAGAAAGAGAGAGAAAATAAGAGAAGTTGTTCATTGGATGAAGAAAGAAAGAGAAAGTTAACGACAAAAAAACAAATCTAAGTAAACGGCGTGAAGAGTTTTTTTATTTAAAAAATAATATAAATATTCAATCAATCCAATTGTGACATGTGGCTGGCTGCAAAAGATATTGTAGCCCAAAATTTTACTCTTAATTAAATAATTTTAAAAAAAATAAAAATAAAAATATGCGGATGGAGGTACTTTTTTTACGATTTTGATATTGGGGTATTTGTTTTTCTCCAACTCTAAATTTTATTATTTATATCTTAATATTCTATAGTACTTTTTTATTTTTATGTGTATCTTAATAGAACAATATCTACATAATAATATATAGAAAAAAAAAATAGGAAACGACATACTTATATAATGTTAGAAAACTTTAGTAGATTCAACTTTCATTCTCATTCTCCTTTAATTTTGGAAATGAATTATTATGTAGTTTCATTTTTATCTCTAATTAATTAATCAACATAGCCTTCTTTTTTTTTTGTAATTTAGTATTAAAAAAAATCTTATAATATAATTCAGATCAGCAAACTTTTCCATCACTTATAGTCTTCCAAGAAGAAAAAGATAAGTTATGGCATTGGTGAACACACATTATATTAATTTAAAGACAAATAAAATAACTATTTGTTGAAGCTCTCCTTGATCTCTCCAAGAACCCCTGACACCAACCCAAATTACAAATCTGAATTATTAAAAAAAAAAAAAAAAAATACTCCCTTACTAATGGTTATCAATTATTCTTGAATCTAAATTTAAATTTGATTAATAGAGTCTATTTACTTAATATTACTATAAATTTAGTATTTGACGAACGGGCTTGGACTTGCGATACCTGAAAGGATAAAATAGTGAGCTAAAACCGGTGTGGTGCTAACCACACAGGCTCCGACGCTAAGTTAACTTGGAGGGAGGGAGAGAATGAATATGAAAAAAGTATTTTTGTAGAAGTTAAGAATGATCTTTTGCCTTACTTTTCCCTCTTCCAATTTGTTTCCTTATATAATCCATCCATATGACTGTTTCGTGTCATTAAACGGGTTTTTATGGTGTAACCGCCCGTGAAGAAGGGCTCTTTTCTTGCAGCTGAGCCGATCCCAAGAGGGGTCGACCTTCTTGGCCAAACTGATCTCAGTGTCGACTCTGATTCTTAGTGGGCTGAACTCACTTTTCTTGTGGGCTTTTAGGGATAAGATATTTTACACATAACAGTTGCCATTAATCATCATTCTTGTTATATTCTACAACTCTGGAGTCAAGATTCTTAGTGAACATTCATCCTTTGCAGAGGGTAGAGCCTTCTTCCAAACTTTTTCTGCACGGTTTTCTTCTGCCTTTCATGGGTGATTTGTCAAAACAATCAAGGAAGGTTGAGTCATGCCGGACTAACTCGAATGACCAAACCTTCGAGCCTTCTTTAGAAGGAAAAAGCAAACGTCAGTCTCGACCTGTCGTACCCGGAGCTCGTTCCTTGGGACCATTGACCCAATAGACTTTAGACATCTTGAGAGTGACTTACAACGTTCCAGCGATTGTGGGGATGAAGCTCTTGGCTTCGGGCGAGCGCATGGAGATTCCACCTTCGGGTGAAATGGCTTTCTACCGAGCGATGCTTGAAAGCGGCGTTCGTCTACCGCTTCATCCTTTCGCTCAGGGATTTTTGTCTTTGATAGGCATTGCCCCGGGCCAACTTATGCTCAATGGGTGGTGTTCCTTGCTGAAGTGTTACATACTCTGGCTTCGACAAAGGAATATGTCTCCTATGGAGGCTATTGATTTCATATCTTTACACGTTTTGAAGTAGAGCTTTCGAGGCTCCCTCTTCTACTAACTCAATCCTCGTTTGTCTAGGGAGTCCATTGTTCGGTGCCCCACTTTTGTCAAGAAGTGGAGAGAGCAATGGTTTTTTGTGAGCAACTCTTGGTTAACGGCTTCTGATGATGGTTTGATTGTCTCGAAGGACTTCAGGATTCTTGGTATGTTTGCTTCTTTATTCTTCGTTTCGATTCTATTTTCTATTTTCTTTGTAGGTTGTTGACCAAATTCTCTTTTGTCTTAGTGGACGGAAAATTGGTGGTTTCTTCTCAAGTTTGATCGTTTCGAGATGTTTCCATTCTTCTGCCCGACACGCCTCGGTGGGGCCTGAGTATGGTGCAACAAGGCTTCTTAGTGAAACATCGTTTAACTACTGGTACTCTCCCCGTCTCAACTAGTACGTGGATTTCCTCTCTCTTTCAGGATTTTACTACTATTTGGGTCGATCTTCTGGGGTAATGTTTATGATATGTCTCTCTTTCCTTAGAACCTGTTTGAGATAGACTTCTGTCTTTATTTTGAAACGAATTTTTAGTTTGGGTCTGATCCACCATTGGTTTCCTGAGGGCGTGGTTGACCCTGCGGAATGAGCTTCCCATAATGGTCGGCCGACCCCACAGGGGTCTGCTCCTTTCACATGTCGATTCTTTTATCAGATCGACTTCTTGTGTTTAAGCCTCGTTCGAACCACGTCGAGTTCGGCTCGTGCAACTTAACTTGAATCCCCATCGGGATTCAACTTTGTGTGACGTCAATCCTCATTGGTCTTGACTTTTTGTTATTGTATACGTGTATTCATGTTTATTAGGCGTGTCTTCCCATCAGGTGATGTCGGTGGTGGATCGTTTGAAGCTGACATCAAAGAAGCGACCCTTGGTATTGGAGCCTTCTAAGGTCATTCCGGTGTTGAGTTCTTCAACCGAGATGTCAGGTGGACACCCTGCCAAGAAAAAGCGCACTTGCTCTTCGTCTGTGTCCCGATCTAATGCTCATGTTGATGCCCCCTTTCAGACTCCTCTTCTTGGGAAGGGGAATTCCTTTGGCGGCAACCTAATTGATTTTTGGGTTCCATTGCTTTCTAATTTTGATGAGATCATTATTTTGAGACGTGTCTCTTCTGGTTGGTTGGAGTTATCCAACTATCATCCCTTCGTTCGCTATACGAATCCTCAATATGGGTTTTCAGAGTGTTGCCATGCGCCTTCGGGAGGTAGTTTTCTTTACTTTTTTCTGGTTTATTTGTTTTCTGTCGCTTTTTGTTCACTTCTGTTGTCATTGCGCAGGCGTATCTAGCCATATCGGCCTCGACTCATAGAATTTTCGACGAGGTTCTCTTCCTTCGTTGATCTTCTGTTCCTCAGTCTGAGTTGGATCATGTGAAGGTTGCTCGTGTTGAGGTTGTTCAATCTTTAGAAGGTGACAACGCTTCGTTGGCTGTAGAGCTTGCGGAGGCTAAGGCGAAACTTTCCTTGTCGTCTGCGGAGCTTGTTGCAACTGTAGAAAAACTCTCTTTGACGGAAACTCGCTTAAATGAACCTTTTTTCTTGGCTGAAGAGTTCAAGAAGAGCCTCCAATACATCTCTCTTCAGGACGAGATGATGGGTGCTGGGCTTACCTGGTCAGCTGATCTTGCCAAGGAGCGTCATCCTGAGCTTGACTTTGATTTCCTCCATAGTTGCTTTAAGGAGCTTCGTGATCTTCCTCCTACATTTGAGGACTTTGGTGCCGCGATTGGTGAGGATTTTGGCGCAACAACTGATGAGGATTTTCAAGAGGATGTTCCAGATTTTCTCGAACTCTTATTTGTACGATTACATTTTTTGTGGTGCTGGTTTGTCTAGCTTAACTCTTGTAGTGTTGGTTGGTCCAACTTTAACTTTGGTTGCGTTGGTTTGCCTAACTTAGGTAATACTATGCTTGTTTTGATTTATGAGTTGTTTTTTTTTTTTTTTTTTTTTTTTCCCCGGATAGTGAAATGCATGTTTTTCCTATCTCTTTGCTCCCACTCAAGTTTGTTGGATTTTGTGATATTATAACACTTAAGTAGAAATGGAAATGCACGCTCAGTGGTGCTTTTATTTGATAATTTTCGAAAGTACAATAACAACTCTTTAGGCAAGTAACGACTGTGTGGTTTTGTTTTCATGGCTATATCATAGCATAGTCGTGATGCTAGTTGTTCTTCTTTTACTGTTCCTACCCCCGTTGGCGTTGGGAATTTCATGTTCAAGTGGTATGTCAACGAGACCGCCTTCAGTTTGTGGATCATTGGTTTGCCTAGTATGGCGTTATAAGCCGACTTGCAATCCACGACTAGAAAATCTACCATGAGGGTTACACAGGATGTTGAATCGTTGAACGTTACTGGTAGTTTAATGTTGCACTCTAGTACTACTTGTTCTCCTGCAAATCCAATCAATGGGTTGGAGTTGTTTCGTTGAGGGTTGAACTCGATGCCCATGGTTTTGAAAGCTGCGAGTGACATCACGTCCGTTGAGCTTCCTTCGTCTACTAGTATTCAATGTATTTTCACATTTGGCCACCATTACTGCTATCACCAACTTGTCGTTGTGTGGCTGGTGGAGCTGTGAAGGTGATAGTTGTGTCCAGTTGTATGGTTCAATAGACTTCCCATGTGGTAGGAGAGTTTCGTGCTTCTCGCGTGTTTGCTTTCCTATTTCTTACTGATTCTCCGTCAACAGGTCCTCCGAATATAGTCTTAATGTCTTGGGGCGGTGTGGAGTTGTCGCGTGGTCCCCCTTTGCCTCGGGCTTCGCCGTTCTTTTCCTTTGTGTACTCCTTCAACTGCTCTTTTTGGATCAAGACTTCTATTGACTTTTTTAGGTCGTAGCATTTTGAAGTGGTATGACCGTGGTCTTGATGGAACATGCAGTATTTGTCCCGTTTCCACCTACTTACGTCAATTTTCAACTTGGCCCACCACTTCAACGTTCTTTGATCCTTGATTTCCATCAGGATTTGCTCTACGGGGACTATTTTTGGAGTGTACTTTTCAAATTTGATTGTGGGTATGGCTCTTCGGAGATATCTTTCATGTCGATCTCCTATCCTTCTTCTGTCGGTTCTTCATTCGAGGGTTCCACGTGCTTGGAGCAATTCTCCTGCATTCATATATCTATGCACACGAGTGAGAAGTTTAAGGTGCGTTCGAGTGGCTTTCTTGCCTAGGGACCATAGAAAATTATCGTCCTTTAGCTCGACCATTATTTCTGTTAGGATCGTTCTGTCAGTATAGTTCTCGATTTGTAGTGCCTCATTTTTTAAGCAGGCTGACAACATATTCTCGGAGGGTCTTTTTCTCTCCTTGCATGATAGTGAGGTGATATGTGGACGATTTGCGTTGATTTCGACCTCCCAAGAACTGGGTAACAAATGCTCGAGTAAGCTTTTTGAGAGGGGATATGGTACTCCTACCGAGCTGCCCATACCACTGTTTGGCTGGATCGACGAGAGTGATGGAGAACGACTGACATTTGATCCCGTCTCTTATTCCATGAAGTTCCATCCAAGACCGGAAGGTGCTGATGTGCTCTATAGGATCAGTCGACCCCTCATAGGTTTTCATCGTCGGGAGCTTGAATTTATCGGGCATCTCTTCCTGCATGATTTCTTCTGTGAATGGCGGATCCACTTGTTCCAGGAGAGTTTCCAGATTGTTCTGGTCAGCTTCTTGGGTTTTCTGTATGTCGCCCAACCGACTTTGGAGTTTTTGCAACTCTGCGGCCCAAGGTTGATTTTTCTTCGCCTCAGCCGATTTCTGCTCTGGCTGGCACATCTTCAACTTGCTGGTGACAAGTGTCAAGGGGCTCATGACGGTCGACAAATGACTCTTCGAAGGTCCAACCCGAATCATGCTTCTGCTGCTTTGCGGCCTTCATACTCTCCCGTGCTTCCAGCATCTACGAGTCTGAGGTGACATGTCGTGGCACTCTCATGGCCTGCTATTTCCGCCTATCACCAGTCTGCTGACTTCGGGTCTCCTTGTTTGAGACTCGCCCTGACATTCCAGAGTTGGCCCTTTCCCTTTGGTCGGATCTCGCTGGATTGGGGTGCGACCTTATTGTGAGTCCGATGTTCGGACGTTCTTTTGGATCCTCTTCATCGATTTCGCCATTGATTATTTCTGTGTTTGTAATAGTTCCAGGATGCGGGCTACGTTCTGATCCAGCCCTTGGACCTTTGCTTCTAATGCCTCATATCGTCGGTCGGTCTTTGCTTCTAGAGTGGCGACTGAATTTGATTCCTCCGCTACTGTCGGCGACGTCACTACTGGACAAAGCTCGCTTCTTCGAGCGTTCTTGTCCACTGGGATGCTTTGATCGTCGTCCGATGTCGATTCCGTAGTGTGTTGATCGTGGTTTTTCGCCTCGCCTTCCAATTAATCCTCGGAGGCTGACACTTTCCATATTGCAGTCCATGATCTCGAATGGTAATTTGAAGATGGTTTACTCGTTCTCATAGACGGCACCAACTGTTGATACCAATTTTTGGTATCAACGGTGAATTTAGTATTTGACGTGGAACGAGCTTGGGCCTGCGATACTTGAAAAGACAAAAGAGTGAGCTAAATCAGGTGTGGTGCTAACCACACGGGCTTCGACACTCAAGTTAGCTTTGAGAAAGGGAGAGAATGAATATGGAAAATAATTTTGCGGAAGTTAAGAATGATCTTTTGCCTTACCATTCCTCTTTCACTTTGTTTCCTCATATAATCCATCTATATGACCGTTTAATGACCATTTCGGTTCATTAAACGAGTTTTTATGGTGTTGGTAACTCTCGGGGTTACGAAGATAGCGTAACTGCCCGATAAGATGGGTTCTGTTCTTGCGGCCCAAGCCGATCCCTAGAGGGGTCATCCTCCTTGGTCGAGTCGACCCAATGGGGGGTCGACCTCCTCATGATCGAGCCGACCTCGGAGTCGGATCTCCTTCTTAGTGGGCTTGGCTCATTTCCCTTATAGACTTTTAGGGTTAAAATATTTTACCCATAACATTATATATTTCAACCATTAAAAATTATAAACTTACATAAGTCTTGTAGAAATACCTATCTTAAATATGAATTTTTTGGGTGACCAAAATTAACTTACTATAACTCAAGCTAAATATTTATAATATAATTGAGTTGGCTTTCTCATCTTTTAGTATAGTCGTTTGAGTTTGACAGATGATTGCACACCAATTGTGAATTAGGTAAAAGAAAAAAAAAATATACGTAACTCCAATAGGCACAAAACTCGTGCATAGTTTTCTAAGCCAACAAGGAAATGTTAGGTTAAAAAAAAAAACCGTCTATAATATTCCCTCTTCATCATTTTAAGCCATTTCAGTTTGTTTGATTTTTTGTCCCTTTCTGTATGTTTCATTAAAATCTTCATATCATGTGATGCACTCCTTTGTCATCTTAACGTCTTCAACCAAAATAATTAAAAATAATTAAATACAATAACCACTACACGTTATTCACCAAACAAAACAAACCCTTTTTTTTTTTTAATTTTGTTTTTTTGTTTTTTTTTTTTTTTTTTGCATTGCTCCTCTTTCTAATTCGAACAAACATATGAATTCTACACGCTACCCACACCTTTTTTTTCTTCTTTCTAATGTACACAAAACAAACTGAGATTTTTTTTTTTTTTTTTTTTTTTTGAATTGAATTGGAAGAGATTTAAGAGGATAGTCGTAGAAAAAAAATTATTCAATGTGGTCATCTTTCCTTGTTCTTAGCATAAAACAGTCAGCTATATGAACGTTGTTGTAGTCCAACTTTCTTTTTTCGGTGTAGAAGTTAATTCATTAGAGTAGCTAGAGTCCACTTGCTCCGATTAACTTCGTCAATCCGAAGGTGATGGCCATGGCCAGCCAACCTCCGACCAACACTCTGGCGATGGATTTGATCGGCGATGCTTTTCCGAGGATGGCGCCCAACCACCCGAACACGACGAGAGCCAACGTCACTGCTGCCACAACCACCGCGAGCCTTACCTTATACTCTCTTATAAATGAAGCTGCCAACAATGGCACCATTGCTCCTAGAGAGAAAGCCAAGGCGGAGGCCGCCGCGGCTTGAAGCGGGTTCGGCAGCTTCTCTTCATCTTTGGTCTTCTCTTGGCTTTGTCTTTGTCCTTGTCCTTCCAAATTACTTCTTTGCAATTTATCTCTCTCCATTTGAGCTACTTCAATGTCCAACTGCGAGTAAACGGACACGAACTCGCCGATCGCCATACTACACGCGCCAGCGATCAACCCGGCGAAGCCGGTGAGGATCATGGCCTTGATGTCTTGTTTCACAGCTCCAACTCCCATCATAAGCGACGCGGTCGAGACGAGCCCGTCGTTGGCGCCAAGCACGGCGGCGCGTAGCCATTGCGCGCGTTTTGAGTAGTCGAATTCCTTGGTTTGGATCTCCAACCCGGCTTGTTGCTCCAAATTACTTATGTTCAACTTGTTGGGCTCCATTTTTTTTAGAGATCTTGAAGATCACAGCAAAAGAAAAAAGATTTAAAAAAAAAAAGCAAATGAAGTTTGAAGAAAGATGAAGGAGATGAAATAGAAGAGGAATTGTGGAGGACACACGCCCTGAAGAAGGGTATTTATGGAGAAAAAACAAAAGCTTTAATTGGATTTAAAGATCAGACAACAAATTAAAGTGGAGTTCATACACAAGAGCCACTAAAAGAAGGAAGAAAAAGAGCAAAATTAATGACAAAAAAAGAAACAAACTTTTTTAATTTTAATTTTTTTAAAAAGTAAGACACATACCTATGGAGGAGGAGAGGCTTCTAAATTGTGCTAGAATAATGAAAATGTTGATTCTTGCATATCATTTTGTATATCCATTAACAAATAGTGGTCAAAATTTATATAAAAGCAAAAAAGGATGATATGGATGGTGTTGGAATTGACCAAAAATGGAGAAATATTATGATATTATAGGGTAATTTATTAGGAATTTATTATTCTTAGAAAATAGTTAGTATTCATTAGTATTAGAATTTATATGTATTTTGAGAAATTAAGATTAGGGTATGTTATATAATTTAAATACATCTTATTCTAATGAAAAATTAAGACACATGATTTTGTCGAATCAACTTAGTTTTGTCGTAATTTATTTAAACATTGATGTAAAAAAGGAGAGAGCCTTCAAATAAGACGAGTTTATTAACATTTTAGCTTAAAAAAAAGGAAGAGAGATTATTACCATTTTTTTTTGGAATAAAAACAAAACAGTACTTTCGTTGTTTCGAAATAATCAAGAGGAAGTTTTGATATTTTTAATGTCTTTTAGACAATCTGTAAATAAATTTTGTAGGGAAAAAAAGTATTCAAAAGTGGCGTTTAGGAAATTAATTAAAAATTGAGGAAGAAAAGTTCTAAACAAAGAGTAAAAAGGTTAAATATGAGCTGATGGATCAAACATGGTGGCCTATGCAACAAAGTTAAAAGCTTCCACAATTATTATTATTGTTTCATTTAATATATTAAAATGATTGAATATATTCTAATTTAACATCATATCAGATTGTAGGGTTTTATTTTATAAATAAGGTAGTTTTAAAAATATTTACCGAAATACATTTCTATAAATATTTGTAAAAATAGAGTAGTTAAATTGTGTGCTATGACATGATTTAAACGGTAAATCATGTACTATGAACAAGATTTACAAGGTAACTCATGTACTATGAACACGATTTATAAGGTAACTCATGTACTATAGACATAAGTTTTTAGGGTTAAATCATGTACTATGGACATAGGGGCGGAACTACAGTAGGCCCAGAAAGCTCGAACACCCTAAACTTTAATATATATCATAATATTTTAGCTTGGCTTAGTGGTAAAGAAGCTTTCAGCCCCCTCATCTGGTGACTGTGTTTGAGCCCCACCCAATATTTTTAAAAAATTAGATATTTGAAAGAACAATAACTAAAATCGGAAGAGATTCAAAGTACAGACCAAAATAATATTTTACCTTAAAAAATATAGTCACATTTTTTATTGAATAAATTTATCAAAATATATCAAGCCCCTGACGTAAAGTTCCAGATCCGCCACTGTATGAACACAATTTATATGTAACTAGATGTCAGTTGAGGTAGTAGATGTGAGTCTTATACGTACACGATTTAAATATAAACTGTGTCCATGATACATGATTTATCCTAAAAATTGTGTCCATAGTACACGATTTATCTATTATACTCTATTATTTTTGTAATTATTTTTTTAAAATAAAATATATATATATAGCAATACTTTAAAATTCCTTGACTTAATACAATTTTCGAGCCCACCTGTGAAATCAAGTATTAAGAATATATTAAAGGATACGATGAATGAGAATTAGAATAATTGGAAAACCAAAATAATAATAAAAAAACTTTATAAAAGGAATCACTAAGAAATGGATTTGAAGCTTTAAAAACACAAAAGAGAGGTTGGAAACCAAAATAAAATAATAAAATTAAATAAAAAGATATAAATTAGTATGAATTTGTTACATTAATCCCACCTTTGGATGATCTCTTTTATCTGCCGTCAGTGACTTTTAATTTATAAATGAATTAACAGCTTTTCTCTATTTATATATCGAAATTAAAAAAAAAAAAAAAAATTATAAAGGGGCTTTCGGTTATATTTGAAAAAGATGGAAAGAAAAAGAAAAGCAAAATAAAGGGGAAATATAAAAGTAGTGTGAAGGACTAAAATATTCCATGTATGTATGTGTATGAGGATAGCACCATTTTATGATCTCTTTCGAACATAAAATCTATTTTGAGTTATATAACTTATTAAGGATGGGACGAGACATTTTTGTGAGAATTGTTTTTTCTAACTATGTCGGAAGTTTCTTTATTAGGTTTCAACGTTTTAATTAAATCTGTGACCTCTTAGTTACTAGGTCGTACATTATGTCGGTTGAGCTATGTTCATGTTGCTGATGTTTTTATAGTTTAATGTTGAGTGTTTTGTTGGATGAATTTTGTTTATTTTATCTCACTTGACTTATGAATATTTTTCTAATTTTATTTTTAAAGAAAAAATTAATTTTTCATCTCGTTTAAGTTTAGAATTCAACAAACTTAATAGTAAAGTTGCCTACAAAGGGAAAAATAAATTCCCTAAGATTTTGATGTTAAATCGTCACAATGTAGATTCGATTAGGGACTAAGATAGATTGAAAGAAAGTTTTTGTTTTTATTATTATTATTATTATTATTATTATTTTGATTGATTGATTTATTCTGTTTCCAAATTTTGATTCCAATAGTTGTAATGGAAGGTGGTCATGAAAACAGTAAATATCCAGCAAAGAAAGGATAAAGAGAACATGCTGTAAAAAATAATAATAATAATAATAATAAAAAAAAATAAATTAATAATAATAATAGGATTGCAACAATCACGATAAAAAATAATTGCAAATTTAGCAAAGTTTAAAACTTTTTGCAAATATGACAAAAAAATAAGTGTCTATCAGTTATAGACTATTACGGATAGATTTTATGACTATTACTGATAGACTTCTATCTGATAGACTATTATCACTAACAAAATTCTATAAAAAAGACTACTATCAGCGATAAACTTCTATCAGCGATAGACCATACTATCAGTTATAGAAATTGCCATATCCGCAATTTTTTAAAAAAAATGTTATATTTTTAATTATTTTACTCTAAATTGACATATGTTACAATTTTTCATAATAATATTTGATATGGGTAGAATATTATCATAGTTTTTAATATAGTTTCTTGGTATTACCAAGTGAAATTTATAACCATATATCCAAATGTTGTAGAATCAGATTAGTCGTAGTGCACGTAAACTGGTCCAGATACTCACTCACTCAAAAAAGAAAGAATAAATAAATAAAATTTATGGTAAAATAATGGTAAATATAGTTCTTTGAAATTTTTTGTAAATATAACCATTTTATCTCTAGAATTCAATATAATACCTCAACCTAGCTTAAAAGAAACCTATAAATTTATAATTTACTTAGTAATTGTCTCTTTCATCATTTAAAAAGCTACGATTGATTTTCATAATTGATTATGTCTCTTTCATCATTTAAAAAGTTACGATTGATTTTCATAATTGATTATTGCTGTAAATGTTGGTTAAGGTAAATCATTACAATAAACTTTTTGTTTTGACAACGTGGGGACGGGGGATCGAACCTAAAACCTCTCGATCACCTAGTTCATACATAATGTCAGTTGAGTTATATATTGTTGACAAATCCTTACAATAATCATTATTTGATAGATGTGTTTTTAGATTATGACTAACTTTGACGTTGGTTTTAAGTAACTCATAAGGATCACTAATTAATGTCATAAATCATACGTTTATTTATTTATTTATATATATATATATATTTCAACACAAAATTATATTTTTATTATATGCTATATTTGGTTAGTGAGATGCTAAAATTACTCGCCCTCTCACTATTGTCATATTTTAGGAGACCAAAACCAAACACTCAACAAGTACTTATAAGAAAGCACCAAAAGGAATATGCTTAGATTTGTGAAGTAGTTTTCATTGCCCAACTTTCCTTTCACTAAAATTCCCATTAAAAATTGTGTTTGCAAAAATGGCCCTTTGTTTGAAATATTGAATAATTTAGGTCCACAAGTTTGGATGATTTCTCCAACTTGTTTGGTTTTTTGGGTTTTGTTAATAATCTAAAGAATATTTATATCATTTCATAGAAAATACAAAAACAAAAGAATATTGGAATGCTGAGAAGGATTACACCAAAATTTCATAGAGTTAAGAGAGTGGAGATTAACAAGGATAACATTTTAAATTATTGAAGAGTGTGCAATCCACAAGACTACCACCAACTATACCATTATCTTATTCAACTAAATCCAACTTTTTTTTCTTCCTTTTGCCAATCTAATTTCCAATCTACTAGGAGAATTGTAAAATCTAACTCAATTTCGAAAATTTTTTGTGTATTTCTGACTTAATTTTGACAACGGTCTCACATTTTCAATTTCACTCGTGAAATTTCGTATGTTATTCTATCATTTTTTTTTTCTTATCTTCTTCCCTTCTTCTTTTTCATAAGTAGTAAAAAAAAAAAAAAAAAAAACTCACTGAAAATTTTTAAATTTCTGTAAACTCAAAACCCGGTAAAAAAAATCAAATCTCAACTGGGTGATTTATTTTTGTTAATCGAGAAGGAAAAAATTATTGTTTTTTTTAATTGTAGTATGTTTTTTAGAGTGTTATTTGTTTTGACGATAGATTTGTTTAGACGATCATGAGATTTGTTTACACGATCGTATTATTTGTTTACACGACCGTGTTGTAGATTTTTTTTTTTTTAATCGTGATTTTGTACCAAGAAGATTGGTTGATATTAAATCTGTGTTTTTTTATGGAAGATTTGTTGGTATTAAATGTGTGATTAAGAAAGATTTGTTGGTTGATGAAATCAGATTGAGAAATATTTGATTTAAATCTGTAAAAAACAATAGCTTGTTTCGCGTTTGTTTCGTGAAAATTGTTGGAGGGAGGAGAGTTTTTCATTCGTTAAATTTGGTGAGAAAATTGTAAAGAATGATGAATTTCATGTTTGTAGGGGAAGTATAAAAAAATAGTAACAGAGGAGAGAGAAAGGAGAGAAGGATGAAGAAGGGTACACACATAATTTCACGTTTCAAAAATGTTGAAAAAGTAGGTCCTCTTTTAAAATTAGGTCAGAAACATTAAAAGTTCAATTTCAGGTCAATTTTGACAAACTTTTCTCAAATCGAGTCAGATTTTGCAATTCCCTAATTTTTTTCTTAATTGATTATTAATTTTAGCTTAATTATGATCCTAATACACTCATACAAACCTACAAGTATTAGAAAAGTAATGTAACTTATAATTATCATTGAGGTGTTTTTGTTAATGTTATTGAATGAAAAGTATTTGGTTGAGAAGTCTATATTCAAACATGTGATGATTCCTAATACACCAATACAAACACATAAAGTATTAGAAAAGTGATGTGACTTGTAATTATCACTTAAGTTTTTTTTTGTAAATGTAATTGAATGAAAAATATATGGTTGCATTGCGAAGTCAATATTCAAACATATATGATGTGTGATTGTAAACCAAGTAGAGAATGTGGGAAAAGATTGAATAAAATAAAAGATCGAATTTATTCTAATGAATCGATTTTAAAATTGTATATTTGACAGTGATCTAATCTAACATGGTGTTAATCAAACGAGTATATGAGATTTTCTTTTTCTTTTTTAATTTAACAATATTAGGGTGGTGATTCAAACATCTACCTTTTATTCGAGGTTGAACTATGCTCAACTTAACTCTAAAATTCTTTTAAAGAGAGAGTGCAAAGAAATATATTAAAGAAATTTAATAGTTATAGTTAATTAATTACACTTTATATATATAACAGGTGGAAGTGATGGTTCAAACTTCTAACCCCAATTTATTGATCAATGATATATGTTTTAGCTAGTTGAATCCGGTTGAGATTACCCATTGACTATATTTTAAATCTTAAATCATATTTTAATTTTATATATTTTGCAATTTTGTGATTGGATATGCTTATTGCTTTCTAGAAATAAGTAAGGCCCAAATTAAAACTTGGAACATCCTCTTTGTCCTTGTAATTCATCTTGGGCTTAAACAAAAGAATGTCTACAAAAACTTCCACAAGTAGATTGGATTTGAAGCATAGCTACTAACCAAAAGCAATATAGTTTTTTGGGCCATTTCTCACTACACCACATAACAAAATGGGCTAAGTACAAATTTTATATGATAAATTGTCTCAAATGTTTTTTTTTTAAGTGGTATATTTTCAAAGATGTCAAAGATCTTATCATTTTTATTTTTATATTTGAATATTTTTTTTTTTACCATTATGTCCCTTGTCAAGATTTTTCCTCCATAATAATATTGATTTTCTCCTACATTTTGTGTCCTAAATTATAAATGTATAATAAATATCAAAGTTTCTCTCTCCATTTTCTTAATAATATTTTATACGATTTTTTTCTTTTTAATTTGATTTCCACCATTTTAGCTATTTCTTCCTACAATTGATCAAATTTGATTTCCACCATTTTAGCTATTTCTTCCCACAATTGCTTCTACGATCTTAGGCTTTCATTTCTTTCGCATACTTTTCATCCTTTTCATTTACTATCTTATATATTTCAGACGCTTCTCTATCTAGATAGGAATGAATATGTATTCCTAACATACATCTGTCTCATGTTCTGATATACCATGTATATACAGGTTATATATCATTATAAAATTCTCTCATTGTATATCTAGGTAGAGAATATATATGATCTAATTTATCATTGTTAGTAGTACATATATATTAGGTAATATTTTTTTTTTATTAATAAATATATAATATATAATATAAGCATGGATTATATTGTTTAATATGTCACGAATAGTTATACGTATGTATACCAGGTCATTTATACGAAAATGGGTCATATATAAAATTATAGGGTAGAAATGAATATATATACATAACATACGTTAGTGTATTCATATTTTTTTCCAATATAATCATGTATATATGATTATAAACATACTATTATGTAATTCATACTTTTTTCCAATATATCATGTATATAGTGTAGATATGATTATAAACATACTACTATGTAATTATGTAGAATATGAATGAATATATATTATATAATATATCATTTATTGTACACATATATACTAGTTCATATATATGTCTTTTTATATATACTAGCTCATATATTCGGTCGCTTCTGTATTTTCAATGAAGAAAAAAAATATCGCTTTAATTTCTAGGAGGGGGTGTCTTCGTTTTGGAGGAGAGAGAAAGAAGGATTTACCGTAAGGAAAAATAGTATAAATGTTAGTTTTAAATTTCATTAATTCCTCTGATTGTATATGACTTTTTGAATTCTACTTTTTCCTTAAATAAGTCGAAATTAGTTTATTTGATTTCTGTAAACGGTCATAGATAAAAGAGCTTAAAAGTAATTGTAACCTAACTTTTATAAAAAATCTCAAACCTAAGTGCTCATTTGTGATTTAAATATGAATATGTGGACATAAATATAAAATCATAGTAAAAATGATTATTTGTGTACTTATCTCTTTTTATATTTAATCTTCATATACTATCACTCTTTAAATAGAGTTTCCAAAAAAACAGTCTTATGTGATTGAAATATGGGGAAAAAATAAAAAATTTACCCTAAACTTGAAAAGGTGTATAATTACCCTAAACTTTTAATTTTATCAAATTGCAGCTTAAAGTTTGATAATTATTGTAAATAAGTTTTGCAATTTTTACACTTCGGATAGACTTTTATTTGAAAAACCATCAATGAAAAATTCACTATGGTCATTTAATGAATATACAACATATACTACAAGAATTTTTGGTTGTGCCGACAGTAAGAATAACACCTTGGTAACTTTTTAGGCATTTGTTAAGTTTGTTTGAGGTTGAAAATGACGCATGGTAATTGTGTAGGCACTTGTTAAGTTCATTTGAGGTTGAGAATGATACTTGGTAACCTTTTAGGCATTTTAGGCTATTTTGCACTTTTAAAATCACTTTTAGGCACTTGCTAGGTTTGTTTTAGGTTAAGAATGACACATACTTGTTAACTTTTTAGGCATTTGTTAAGTTCGTTTGAGGTTGAAAATGACACTTGATAACTTTTTAGACACTCATTTGAGGTTGAGAATGTTACTTGGTAACTTTTTAGGCACTTTTAGATTCATTTTAGGCACTTTCTAGGTTCGTTTGAGGTTAAAAATGACACTTGATAACTTTTTAGGCATTTTTAAGCTATTTTGTACTTTTAAATTCACTTAAGGCATTTGTTAGGTTCGTTTGAAGTTAAGAATGACACTTAGTAACTTTGTAGGTACTTTTAGGCTATTTTACACTTTAGACTTTTGCTAGGTTTGTTTGAGGTTAAGAATGATACTTAAGAACTTTTTAGACAACTTTAGGCTACTTTGCCGTTTTAAATTAGACACTTGTTAGGTTTGTTTGAGGTTAAGAACGACACTTGATAACTTTTTAGGCACCTTTAGGCTATTTTACAATTTTAGATTCACTATAGACTTTTTTAGTCAAAACTATCCATCATTATGAAACTTATTGTATTTTATGTGTTTTGTTGTACTATTATATTGTATTTTATGTTTAGCTAGTTTGTAGTGTCAGGGGCGGGTTATGTGTTTTAGGCTCACTTTAGGAGTTTGAGTGTCATTAGTCTTTTTAGGCAATATTAGCCCCCTTTTAAGCTACTTTAGGAGTTTGAGAGTCAAAATAACACTTAGGAGGTGTTTGGCCCAAGGAGTTGTTGGAGAAAGAATTGGGGGAGAAGTTTTATCCCCGTTTGTTCCACGGACTTGTTGAACTCGGATAAAAAATATTAACTCCCCAGACTTCTACCGTAATTACTATTCAACTCCCCAGACTTCTACAATGATTATTATTTAAGTCTGATTCGTTTTTCAAGGTAGCACATTTCTCTTTCTTCCTCTCTCTCCCTCTCACAATATTTTTAATTATTTTAAAAAAAAAACGTAATTTAAACAAAAATGTGTAAAATGACTAAAAATGCAATTCAGCCTATTTTTTTTTTTTTAAATATAAATTAAGTTGTTCAATCAAAATTAGAACTTAAATCAAATTCAAAATGTAGTATTCTTACAATGGAGAATAAAAACATCAGTTTATTTGGATCCGTTTAAATTAATGAATTAAAATCTTTCAAATTCACATGTAATATTTAACACTATTGTACGACTCTCTTTTATTTCAAAACTATCCAAATAAAATGAATAATTAATGTGAGTGATATTGAAAAAAGAATGTGAAGTATTGTGGTCAAAATTATTTTTGTTATCTTCAAAGAAATTTGTGAATGATACATAAAATAAAAAGCAAAAATCACATTCTTAAAATTTATTAAAATTTACTGAAAAAGGTCTTTTAACAATGAAATTATGAAAAATTATAAGAATTTTTTTTTTAAAAAAAATAGCTAAAATAAACCATTTTTTTTTTGTTGATATGTGTTGATGTTCAGGTAGAGTGAATTTAGATGGAATGACAAGTTTAAGAGGGGGGAGGAAGACGTGTTTGACACGTGAGTAAACTATACTTATAGGTAGACAATCTTATAATTCATAAAATTAAATATGAGTCCTAACAAAAAATATATATATATATATATTTTTTTTTTATAATCAATGTGAAAAAATAATGTGAAGTATTGTGCTCAAAATTATTTTTGTTGTCTTCAGGAAAATTTGTCAAGATAGATAAAATAAAAATAAAAATATTTTATTTTTAGAATTTATTGGAATTGGAAAAAGTACTTCATAATAAAATTTTGAAAATTTGTAGAAGAAAACAACTAAAATAAACTCAGACTTCACAACTCCAGACTAAACAACTCTCTGCTCCAAACACACCATAGACTAAAAAAACTCCCTGTCCCAAACAGACATACCTCAGAACTCCCCAGACTAAACAACTCCAGACAAAACAACTCAAACTCCCCCCAACTCCTTGGGCCAAACGCCCCCTTAGGGGGTGTTTGGCTCAAGGAGTTGTAGGTAGTCGGAGAGTTCTGAAGTCTGTGTTTGGGGCAGTGTTTAGTCTGAAGTTCTGAAGTCTGTAATGTGTTTGGGGCCGGGAGTTGTTGAACTTAGAGTTCTGACGTCTTAGTTTATTTTAGTTGTTTTCTTCTGCACAATTTTTTTTCTGCAAACTTTCAAAATTTCATTAGTAAGGAATTCTTCCAATTTCAATAAATTCTAAAAATAATTTTTTTTTTTTTTTTTAATTTTATCTATCATTTGCAAATTTCTTTGAAAACAACAAAAATAATTTTGAGCATAATACCTCACATTATTTTTTTCATATTGATTATCACATATATATATATATATATATATATATATATATATATATATATATCAAATTTTGTTAGGATTCATATTTAATTTTATGAATTCTAAGATTGCGATTTTTGTTTTTTATTTTATGTATCCTCTGCAAATTTCTTTGAAGATAACAGAAAATAATTTTGACCACAATACTTCACATTCTTTTTTCAATATCACTCACATTAATTATTCATTTTATTCGAATAGTTTTGAAATAAAAGAGAGTAGTATAATAGTGTGTTAAATATTACATGTGAATTTGAAAGATTTTAATCCATTAATTTAAACGGATCCAAATAAGCTGATGTTTTTATTTCTCTCCATGGTAAGAATACTACATTTTGAATTTGGTTTAAGTACCAATTTTGATTGAACCGTCTAATTTATATTTAAAATAATAAAAATAGGTTGAATTGCATTTTTAGTCATTTTAAACAATATCGTGGGAGGGAGAGAGGAAGGGAGAGAAATGTGTTGTCTTGAAAAATCAGACAGACTTGAATATAGCTACTGTTAAAGTCTGATGAGTTCAATAATAATTACGGTTGAAGGTTTGGGGAGTTGATATTTTTTACCCAAATTCAACAACTCCATGGGCCAAAGGAGAAGTTCTTCTCCTCCAACTCTTTCTCCAACAAATCTTTGGGCCAGACACCCCTAGATATTATAGGTTTAAGATGTTTGTGAATCAAAGATAATTATTCTTGTTTATGTTTAAACTTTTTCATATTATATATTTTTTCTTTCAAGTTTGTAGTTGTGTAATTTGAAGGTGACTTTTGAAAAAATTACGGACGAAGACAAAAATAGAAGTGTTTTAGATTAATTGTTTACTTTTCATTGTATTCTTTATTTCGAGAGACGGTAGTGGAAGTGTATCTATTAGATGATATTTTTGTAAGAATATTATATTTTAATATATTGACTTTTATGATATTCATTACGTCTTAAAATTGTGCAATTAATAATATTTGCGTTCCAATAATATTGAATTTCTAAGTATTTCAAAAGTTAAAATCATAAAAAAAAGTAATAAATAATAAAAAGCAAAAAAAATTACCTATGTCGACGCAAACCGTAGCGTCAACATAGTCATACTTATGTCGACGACGCAAACCGTTGCGTCGACATAGACATAATTGTGTCGACGTAAATATATCTACGTCGACATTAGGCTTTTTCGGCGACTTAATGCCGACGAAATGGTCGACGCATAATTTTTGTCAATGTAACCTGTGCCAATGCATTTGGTGATTTTTTTCAACGCTTTTTAGGTTAGAAAAATTCAAAATTCTTGGAGTGATACTACAAAATTAATGAAACTTACTAGAAAAACAATAGTAGACCCAAATTTTTATTGAAATTTGTAAAGACTTAATCTTGTGCGTCAATAAGGCTTAATTTTGTGCCACCTTTTGATTTTGATTATTATTATTATTATTATTTTAAACTAGTGGTTTTAAGAAACTTTGTACTTACTTTTTGCTTGTATTAGTGGGTGAATTTAGTTGAAATTCAACATTAGCTAAAAGTTGCAACAAAATTTAAGTTTTTTTTTTTTTTTTTAGTACATTTGGGGATGGGGGGATTCGAACCACAGACCTCTTCGTCATCAAGTCATACATATGCCAGCTGAGCTATGCTCGCTTTGGCCAACAAAATTTAAGTTGTACGTACATCAACATGGTAAAAATTGATTATTTTCCCTTAAAATATTTATGGAGTTGGTCAATGACACAATGTTTTAACATATTTTACTCTTTGCCTTTTTAATCTATTAGTTAATTAAATTTCATGAAAAAATGGGTGTTTAAATGTAGAATATATCAAGTAAAATAATATTTTTGGTATTTCATACTCTGTTTATAATTTTTCTCAATACAATGTCTTTAAAAGTGTATTAAAGAGTAAAAAAGTATATAGGCATAAATTATTAAGAAACAAACTTAATATTTTAAAAACATAAAATTTAAAAGGAAAAGGTCATTAAATGTAACATTAAGACAAACTTCAGGGTTCTAAATTCAAAACAACACGTCAAAACGCTCCTTAAAGAGTTGTTTGGCTCACAGAGTTGGGAGGAATATAGTTGGGGGAGTGAGTTTACCCACACGTATTTCTCTCTCTTCCTCCCTCCCCTTCTACCATATGCAATTCAACTTATTTTTATTATTTTAAATATAAATTATGTTGTTCAATCAAAATTGGTATTTAAACAAAAATGAAAATGTAGTATTCTTACAATTGAGAGAGTAAAAACATCAATTTATTTAGATCCGTTTAAATTAATAGATTAAAATCTTTCAAATTCGCATGTTATATTTAATACACTATTGTACGACTCTATTTTATTTTAAAAAGATCCGAATAAAATGAATAATCAATATGAGTGATATATTGAAAAAAGAATGTGTAGTATTGTGGTCAAAATTATTTTTGTTATCTCCCAAATTTGTGAAGAATGCATCAAATAAAAAGCAAAAAACGCATTCTTTAAAATTTATTGGAAGAAGTCTTTAATAATGAAAATATTAAAAATTGTACAAAAAAAACAAAATAGCTAAAATAAGTCGTCATTGTTGTGATGCTTGGTTTCAGGTGCGGTGGATACAGATGGAATGACGAGTTTAAGTGGGTGGAAGCGGAGAATAATGTGTTTTGACACATGGGTCAAAGACTATACTTATGTGTTGTTATTGTTTTGTTTTTTTTTTCTATTTAAAAAAGTTTATAAAATATACCTACATTAATAATAAATAAAAAAAATCTCAATCTAAGAATTTATGAAATTAAAATAAAATGGGAGAAGATAGTCTTAATTAATATATATATATATATATATATATATATATATATATATATAATTAATGTGAGGTATTGATGTCAAAATTATTTTGTTGTCTGCAAAGAAATTTGTAAAGGATAAATAAAAATAAAAAATAAAAAATTATATTCTTAGAATTTATTAAAAAAAGTCCTTGATAATGAAATTTTGAAAGTTTGTAGAAAAAAATTGTACAGGAAACAACTAAAATAAATTTAGAGTTCATAAATATAGGTTTAATAACTCCCTACCCTAAACACAAAATAGATTTAAGAACCCCAACGAAACAACTCTACATCCCAAACACACAAACTTCAGAACTCCCGAGACTAAACAATTCCAGACTTATTAACTCCTACTCCCTGCGGGGTCGTTTGACCCATGGAGTTAGGAGAGTAAGTTTACTTTCTGTTTTGGCCCACAAAGTTGTTGAACTCGGGTAAAAAATATCAATTCTTGAAGTCGGTCTCATTTTTCAAGACAACACATTTCTCTCTCTTCCTCTCTCCCCTCTCCCATGATATTTTTAATTATTTAAAAAAATATATAATTTAAACAAAATGTGCAAAAGGACTAAAAATGCAATTCAATCTATTTTTATTATTTTAAATATAAATTAGGTTGTTCAATCAAAATTGGTACTTAAACCAAATTCAAAACGTAGTATTCCTACCCTGGAGAGAAATAAAAACATCAGTTTATTTGGATCCGTTTAAATTCATGAATTAAAATCTTTCAAATTCACATGTAATATTTAAACCACTATTGTATGACTCTCTTTTATTTCAAAATTATCTAAATAAAATGAATAATTAATATGAGTGATATTAAAAAAAAGAATGTGAACCATTGTGGTCAAAATTATTTTTTGTTATCTCTAAAGAAATTTGTGAAGGAGACATAAAATAAAAAGCAAAAATCGCATTCTTAAAATTATTGGGTTGGATGAAGACGGAGAAGAATGTATTTAACACATGGGTCAAGGTGAGACTATACTTTATGTGTTGTTCTTTTTTTTCTTTAAAGAAGTATGTAAAATATACATACATTAATAAAAAAAAAAAATCAATTAATTTTAGAATTCATCAAATTAAAGAGTAGTCCTAAAAAAAAAAAAAATAATAATAATAATAAATAAATAAATAAAAATAAATAAATAAATAAATAATATATATATATATATATATATATATATATATATGATAATCAATATGAGAGATATTGAAAAAATGATGTGAGGTATCGTGTTCAAAATTATTTTTGTTATCTTTAAAGAAATTTGTAAATGATAGATAAAATAAAAATAAAAAATTGCATTCTTATAATTTATTGGAAGAAATCTTTAATAATGAAATTTTGAAAAAAAAACAGATAAGATAAATTTGGACTTCACAACTTCACGTTCAACAACTTCCAAACTCAAACACACCACAGACTTCAGAAGTTCAGACTAAACAACTCAATGCCTCAAACACAACACTCGAGACTAAACAACTCTAATTTCTTGGGTCAAACGCTCGTGCACCTCCTTACTACAAACAACTTGATAGCACCCTAAAAGTGCTAATATTTAGCTCCTAAGGAGCCGTTTGGTTTGAGAATTTGCAGATGTCTGAGAATCAATAATGTCTGTGTTTGGTGTTGCAAAGAATGTCATCAGATTTTCATGAGAATAAGTTATAAATAATTAATTATTGCTAGTTAACTCATTTTATTAAGTCAAATTATTAAAAATAATTGTAATCTATTAGATTTTAATTTAATCTCCCTTCATTAATAACTATATAATTTCAGGTTCTTGATTTTATTTAGCAATCGGTCTTAATAATTCTCCTCAAAGAAATGTATTTAGTAAATTTATATAAATTTGTAATTTTAATTATTTAGTAGAATAATAAAATTGAAGAAATAATGATCAATGGTATGTAGTTTAATAAAATTGTACGAGTTTTATATTGAGAATTGGAGAATAATAAAACGATGTAAAAAAAAAAGAAATAAGAAAAAAAAGAAAAAAAGGAAGAAGAGAATTGGAGAATAATAAAACGATGTAAAAAAAAAAGAAATAAGAAAAAGAAAAAAAAAAAGGAAGAAGATGACATACCTGTTGCTTTCGAAGAAAGTCATCAAATTGGAATGTCATGCTTTTTTGTGATGCCCGGACATAAATTCAAAAATTGCAAACCAAACATGGTCATGGCCATCAGATACTCATTCTCATCCTGATGCCCACCCTCAAAGACGTCAACCAAAGGCCCCTAAGTCTTGTGAATTAAAGAATTATTTGTGCTTAATGTTTATATTTTGTATAATTTAATTGCTTAGGGGTAAATCAGATCATTGCGTTGATTAAGAGCTTAAATGGATATTTTAGAACATATTATTAATTAATCGTGGTGTAGGAGAACCTTGGTAGAACGATAGTCCCAAGTTCAAGTTCTTGGGTAGTACAAATTTCCAATTATCTTTTTAAAGCACAGACCCCAAGCGTCGAGATGCTGGCCTGTACGCCGATCATTCTCTCTCGGGTTTTGGCTTTGTAAGACGATTTCTCTCTAGATTTTTGGGATTTTCTCCTATTTTCTTATATATCAAGGCAAAGACTTTGTTGGTTTAACTTGGTTTTCATCCCGAGCAAGGTAAATGCTCTAATTTGAGGTTAGGGGTTAAATTTGATGCGATTCAGGAGGGTTTAATTCTTAATTTTGTAGCTTAGCATGACTGATTGGGCATTTACTTCCTCTATGCATATCACATGAGCATGTTTGATTGATAGGAGTAGACAACCTTGATTTCCAGCATGTTCTGTAGTTAAAGATTATGATGCATTGCCTCTCTTAATTGCCACGTAACACGGAATAACCCGAAAAAGTAAAGAAATCGAAGTATCAACATAGACTTCCTAGTTGAATGTTCGTCATAAAATGCTAGTAACTGCTTTAATTAGTTTAGAACTGATCAATCTGAATTAATTAATAGCACTGTTTAGTTAGAATTGACGCCTCTAACTAATTTCTATGTGGTCGGTTGCTTCAGGGTTGTCGAGCAACTGTTTATGTGTTCAATTATACTCTTGCTAAGTATATGTTTGAATCCCAATGAATCGAGTCGCATCAAGGTCAACCCCGACCTTTAAAATTAGGAGCACACGCTACATTTTAATTTCTTGTTATTTAATTTTCCGTTAGCCAGTTTTTATGCTTTCTTTTTTAATTTTCCGTAACCAATCTCCTCCCTACTTTACTATTTTATTTTATCGTTTTAGTTTGAGTTTTAAATAAAAAAAGACAAATAGAAATTAATTAGGAGAAATTAGTTTAGGTTCCCTGCGGATCGACCCGACTACCACTAGTTGCAAAACTTAGTTGTAGCGGTATTATAAATGTTATTTTGGCTGGATTCGACACCCCGAAGACAAGTGAACATACCAAAAATCCATCCACCTCAGCTCCTAACAATTTAACATCTCAAATGGGATTCCAAAATATCAAACTCACATGGGATTAAAATATTTGAGTAATGGAATAAATTATGAAACATCAATCTCTTTCTATTTGAGTAATGATTGAAATTTGGGTTGAAAAGAATGAAAGTTGCCTTACAAAAGTTCTACAAAAGAAAGATGGTAGATAAATATCATATTGTATTTGCCAATTGAGGTGACGGTAATATCGTGTCATTATCAACCCATTACAATTTTAGCCTCCATAGCTATACTATATGGTGGCAATTCCTATTTAAGCTTGCATTACCACTCATTATTAAAACTAAGTGGTCGCTTAATACAATTGTTTTTTTTTTTAACTCCTTGTTAGATTATGTATAATCAATTTTTTTTTTCGTTCCTATACTTTTATGAAAAGATGCGAAACATATCATCATTTATATTTATATTAATCTTTAAAGGAGAGTGGTCCTTCAATCTAAAATCTTTAATCACTATTTTGTTAGATATTTTACTTTCCAATAATACAATTTGGTATAATATATATATATATATATATATATATATATATATATATATATTTTTTAAGGATGGAATATTTATTAAATTTCAAAAAAACAGAATTAGATTTTTTAAATAACTTTTGTTTCTTAAGAAAGAAAAACATTTTTTATATAGAAATTAGTAAGTATCGATGTATCCGATTAGATAGGCAAAATTACTACCACAAAAATGATGAAATAGAGTCAATCAAGATCGAATGGCCAAAAATAAATATTTTAACCAATGTTAATATGAAAAAATCCGATTAATGGATTAAAAAAGTTTATTTTAAAACACAATACTCATTATTGAATTAATATACAATTAAGGACAAATTATCATAATGGTCTCTAAGGTTTGTGTTTGATAGTATTTGGGTCTCTAAGGTTTCAAATCCAACCATTTTACCCTCGACGTTTTTGGTCTTCCGTCAAAATTTATGTTAAATACTGACGTGGCACATAGTTTTTATTAATTTTTTTTTTAATTTTTTAATTATTAAAATTAGAAAAAATATTTTTTTTAATTTTTTAATTTTCATTTTTTCTATCTCCTTCCTCCTTCTTTTTCTCTTTTTCTCTCTCCTCTTACATCTTATACTTCATCATCTATGGCTACCGACGCCGCATGCCTCCCTCGCCCTCGTCGTCCGTCGTTGATGCCGACGTCGCCCACCTCCATCGCCCTCGTCGTCCGCCGTTGACGCCAAAGCAGCCTGCCTCCTTCGTTGTCTCCTTCCGCCTCCCTCTCCGTCTTCATCTCTCTCTCCCACGGCGATTCTCAGATGGCGGCGACGAGATCACGACCCACGTACAGACCTCCAATCGGTGTTGTCTAGATCTGAAATGCCCTCTTGAAATCTTCTGTAAATATTTTAGATATGAAATTGTGTTTATTTCTACAAATCAGAAAATTTTCAATGAAAGAGGGGGAAAATGTAATTAAAAGAAGAAAAAGAAAGGAACTTGAGGAGGTGGGCGACGTCGTCGGCGGCAAGTTGTGACGGCGAGGGAGGCGGACAGCGACGACGACGACGAGGGAGGCGGGTAGCGCGGCGGAGTGGTGAACGACGAATGGCAGCGGTAGCCATTGATGGTGAAAGTATGTAGCAGGAGAGAGAAAAAGAAAGAGAGGGAGCAGGAGGAAGAAGAAGATAGAAAAAAATGAAAAAAAAAATGTTTTTTTTTTAAGTTTATTAATTAAAAATATATTTTTTTAATAAATTTTTGTGTCACGTCAGCAATCCGTTAGTATTTAACATCAATTTGGACTGTGGACTAAAAACGCACCAAATACAAAGCTCGGTGGTAAAATTGTTGGATTTGGAACCTTGGGGACCCAAATGCTACCAAACTCAAACCTCAAGGACCATTAGGGTAATTTGCCCATCAATTAATTATGATCATCATAAGGATTCATAAAGTTCTTAGTACAACACACAAATGGAAATTATTTCCCCATCATTTCTAGTGTCTAGGAGTTTTTGCACAGATGAACTCCCCTCCTTTCGGGTCGCAATGTCAATTGACCCAACACTTAAAAACGCGTGATTTATGCCATTTTGCTTACTTCACCAACGTGTGAAAAGTTCAGTCTACCATCCCCTCATTTCATCCCTCTTATCACGATTTTCATCTCCCTCTTATCATAATTTTCACTCTCTCATTGATATTCTTTCTTCATTTCTCCCTCCCAATCGTTTTTTGTCCTCAGTCTAGAGAATAAAGAGATGTCGTCGACGGGGCTACATTCTTCAAAGGAGTGGATTCTCAAGTCCCTGTCAATCTATGTGTGTTAGAGAAGGAAAGAAAGGAGAGAGAGGTGAAATTTTTTATATATTTTTTGTGGGTTTCAATTTGATTTCATCGTCGATAAGTCTGTCGGATTCACCGCTCTCCATCCCAACTACGGTTGCATCGCTGCTACTTCTTTCGCCATCGCGTGAGAGTTGTTATCGGAGGCTCTGGCCAGATGACGAAAAAATGGCAGGGAAGGGAGAGATGAAGAAAAAAAATCGAAAAAGAAAAAGTAAGAATCGTCATGATAAGAGAGAGATGAAAATCATGATAAGGGGGATGAAGTGAGATGAGAGAATCATCGTGATAAGAGAGATGAAGTGAGGGGAGAGAATCGTCTTGATAGGAGGGAGATGAAAATCGTGATAAGAGGGATAGAGTGAGAGGAGGGTAGACTGGACTTTTCACGCGTTGATTAGGTCAACAAAAGAGTATAAATCATGTTTTTTTTAAAAATTGGTCAATTGGCATTACACCTCCGAAGATCATCCTTGCAAAAACTCCCTAGTTTCTAGCTCTAAACATTTAACTTCGGTATAAAATTTATTATTTTAAAAATAAAATATTCAAAATTATTATATCATTTCAATTGCATTATATGTATTATTAATCTTATTAGTAAAAATGATAAATAATATCTATTTTATTTTTACAATATACGAGATGTAAAATCGAACTTTTGATTTCTTGGTCAATAGCTCACGGTTGAACTATGCTCATGTTGGCCTTACAAAAATATATCTATACAAAATGATAAGATAAATATTAATTATATATGGTTACCGTTTATTTTTCTGATCACTAAATCAAGTATAATAATTCACAAAACATAGTTTATTAGGAAAATATTTACCTTATCTTACTAGAAAAGTATTTACCTCAGAAAAATATCTAATTTATCTCGACGTATTCTTAGAAAAAATATTTAATATTTATCTTATTATTTTGTATAAGTATTATATAGGGTTGGTTGCATAAATAGCAATCAGGCCCAAAATAATGACAAATATAGCAAAAAAAAATCAGTGATTATCACTGATATTCATTGATAAAATGACTATCACTAATAGACTAATATAAGTGATAGCCACTGACAAAATTTAAAAAATAGAGGTGATAGACTTCTATGAGTGATAAACTATCACCAAGTAATAAAAATTGCTATATTTACAAATCTTTTAAAAAAATGTTATATTTTTAATTATTTACTCTAAATTCACATATGATATAATTTCTCTATTATATATTTAATTTAAAAATTAAATTTAATTAGGGATATATAAATGGGAAATTGTAACGGATGTCAATTTAGAATAAGATAATTAAAAATATAACATGTTTTTAAAAAATTTGCGGATATGACAATTTCTATCGTTGATCACTTCAACTTTTTATAGTTTTTTGTCGGTGATAATAGTCTATCAGTGATATGATAAAGTCTATCAGTGATAGAAACGAATTTTTTTGTCATATTTGCAAAACATTTTAAAGTTTTGCTAAATTTACAATTAGTTTGGGCCTGATTGCTATTTGTGCAACCACACCTATATAAATATTGAACTTATTCTGAATAAAATGCTTTACTATCATAATTTTGAAGGAGAAAATGTATATATATTTGTTAATTATTGTTTTGTTTTCTAAAATTATTGAACGAAATAAGTATGTGTTTGGTAATAAACTTTTTTTCTCGCTTCTTCTATTTTATTTAAAATTTATATTAAGTTGAAGTCTTACTTGAAAAATAATTTTCTTAACAAAAAAATATCAAATTTATAAATAAAAAAATGAAATGCATATTTTTTTTCAGTTTTTTTTAAAAAAAACTTCCTTCAAAATTTATATACAATTGTGAGATCTTCCTTAGAAATCGAAAATAATGTTAAATCGAGAATAACTCAATTGGTATAAGATTGTGCCTTGACTATGAAGTCATGATGAATTCTCGCATTAATTAAATATTTTAAAAAAAAAAAATCGAAAAAATTAAATTTTTTAATGTTATAAAAATTAAAAATATATATGAAATATGAGAATTTAAACTTTTCGGTTAAGAAAAAATTGAGTTTTATTTATTTTTAGGTACAAAATTAGGTTAATTGTATGTGGTTTTGTTGGAATTAATTTATGATAAAGATGAAATAAAAGGTGTTTTTGATTATTGTGTACCACATTAATGAATGAAGTCTAAATGAAGTTTTGTTTTAAAATTGTTAAATGGTGAGATGTCAATTTCATTCATGGTTTCAATGTCGGGAGAGATGGATACGCCTCAATCAATTTCCAACCTAATTACTTTAACTTAATATAAATTTACAACTATATATTATAATGTCACTAGATACTAACTATTCCTACCAGGGGCGGAGCCACGTAGGGGCCAGGGGGGCACGTGCCCCCCCTGAAATTATTAATTTTATATGTTCGTATACCGGAGTTTAGAAAATATAACTAACACGTTATATATTTGTATAATTAATTTCGAAAAATGAACAAGAAAGTTAATCTGGTCTGATGGCAGGGGCACAGTTTTCGAGTTTTGTGTTTGGCATGCCTGAGTTCGATTCAAAGGGAATGCAAATCTTTGTTTTTTATTTTGTTTATAGGTAAATTATTTTATATTTGATAAAAAAAACATAATTCTATTTAAAAAAATTAAATCCTTTAGTAAATTATTTTAGATTTTAAAAAATAAAAAATAATTCTATTTTGAAAAATGATAAATATTTCAAATTATATTATTTAATCATATATATTTAAGCTTTTTTTTTTACACATATATTTAAGTTGAGATTCTAAAATGGTTTATTATTGTTTTTGAATTAATATTACCTAATATAAATATTACATCTTCTAAAAAAAATCAACATTTGAAAATTTTAATTTTGTATTTAATAAATACGTGATTTTTTTTAAATGTCGAATAAGTTGATGAGACATTAATTTTATGTCTAACAAAATATTTAATATTTTAAATTTTCTAATATATCTTTATATGATACAAAATTAAGATTTTAATTATTAGACACAAAATTTAAATTTGAAGAATCTAATAGACAGAAAATTGAAAGTGTAAGGATCTATTAGACAGAAAATTGAAAATTTAAGGATCTACCAGACTAAAAATTGAAAGTTTAAGAGTCTCTTACGCACATTTTAAAGTTCAAGGACTATATAGACATAAATCGAAAATTTAAAGGACTAAACTTGCAATTAAACTCTATTGGAATTGTGCCCCTCCTGACAAAAATTCTTGGATCCGCCCCTGATTCCTACTACATAAAATCTTCTTATAACTTAAATCTTGCACCAAATATTCTATTTTATTTGGATGAATAATATCAAGTTTAAATAGTACCTTTGTGTTTCTCACTTTCACTTTTATCTCTCTTTTTTCAATAACAATAATTAAGATATTTCCATTGTTTTTTTAAGTATTAAAATTAACGTGATTCTTAAGTTTTAACATATGAATGAATTGATTATTAATTGAGTTAAGAAGTTCAAAAAATTTGTGATTATTCATGTATGTATAGAGAAAATGCAATCGTATTAAGTATTTGGCTTTCAAAATTCAGTATTAATTTAAATATCATAGTTAGAGGGGTTTATGAGGCTGGGTATGACTTCCCGCTCCCCATTTCGTTCTCTGCGAAATTTTCCGTTTAATTTTGCGGGATCGAGCGAATATTTACTGTGAAAAATTCCCAATGAATTTTGCGGATATTTCCTGTGGGAAATTCCCGATTTTCGCCATAATTTCTATCTCAACTTAAGTATTACAACCAAGTTAAATACTATGTTTTTTTTTTTTTTGACAACATGGGAAGGGGGATTTGAACCTGAGATCTCTCCCTCATAATTCATACATTATGTCGGTTGAGTTATGCTCTTGTTGACAGTTAAATACTATGTTGACATTTATATATATATATATATAATCGGGTCGGGGAGAGGACGAGAATATCATCCCCTCCATGTCCCTGTTTAGCCAACGAGAAGAAAATGTTTTCCGCTCCCCGTCTCATTCTCCAGGTAAATGAGATTCTTCGCCTCGTTCGAAGCAGGTCTCCGCGAGGCCCGACTCCTTGAGTTAAATAGACATCTCTAATCATAGCATGGTTGTTTGTGATGTAAGTATATTCATCTCAGTTGAGTCACTCTCACTTGAGATCTAACGCCAGTCTCGTACAAAAACGAGCCAGAATTATGCATCAACCTAACCCTAACAAAAATTCAAAGCTAAGTAAGTATGATGTAAAATACTTGGATATGAGGGGTCAAAATCTGAAGATCCTCCAAAGTTATATTCTGATAATGGGGATTTTGAGTAATTGTTGAAAACTTTTTAAATTTTACTTTTATTTTTCTCTCTGTTTTCACAACTGAAATAACTTCCTCTAAAATCTAAATTACATAAAATTATGCCCATATCTTTCCCTTAATAGGGTTTTTGACCCTTTATTTCGGTAAATTACAATCTGACCCCACTAATCCCACTATAATATAAATACCTTCATCTTCTTCACCATGTCCAAAACTTGAACTCCCTCAACCTCAACCACTTTACTTCTCCTCTGTAATTAAATTTCAGTTCCGATGATGGATTTGAACTTCACCGCCAGGAAACCGCCGCATACGGCGGTGAGGATGGAAATGATAGAACAGATGCCGGAGGCACCACAGCGCGGCTACCACCACCGCCGTTCCCACTCCGATACCTCCTTCCGCTTAGCTAATTTCGACGATCTTCTCCTCTTCGACCCTCCCGACCTCGATTTATCATCTCCCCTTCCTTCTCCATCGCCGTCGCCCTCTCCGACGCCGGCGGGGGCTCATATGGCCGTCGATTCCCCTGAAGACGCTTCTGCCTCGAAACCTAGGGCTGGTAGCGGTAACGGTAACTCCGCTTCCTTCTTCGGCGCTCACTGCCGGAGCTTATCGATGGATTCCGACTTCTTCGACGGCTTGGGGATGGCCGGAGATGGCAGCGACGGTGAGGTACTTGGCGGGAAGATGAGTCGCCATAGGCATAGCAATTCCATGGATGGCTCTTTGACCTCCTCGTTTGAAGCTGATTCCACCGTCGGAATTGATTACTCTAAGAAGGCCATGGCGCCTGATAAACTCGCTGAACTTGCTTTGATGGATCCTAAAAGAGCTAAGAGGTAGTTCATTGATTGATTCCTTCATCTTCTTCTTCTCCTTCGCCTTTTCTCATCTGGGATTGTTGAACTTTGAATGTTCTTCTCAAATTCCCTGCAATTAATCAAAAGTTTAGTCTGAATTAAGTGATAATGGGATTGGGATTGGGATTGGGATTGGGATTGGGATTTATCTTCCATTTTCAGGATTCTGGCGAATAGACAATCTGCTGCACGGTCCAAGGAGAGGAAAATCCGTTACACAAACGAATTAGAGAAGAAAGTGCAGATGCTTCAGTCAGAAGCGACTTCCCTTTCTGCACAAGTCACAGTGTTTCAGGTATTGCTTCTATTTTGTTGTAGTAGCAGCTTAAGGGCAAAGAAAGATGAACTGAACAGAACAAGAATCTTTAAGGTCCCATTTGATAACCGTTTGATGATTTTCATCTTTCTAGAAACATTGAATTCTTAGCTAAATTCCAAAACTATAAACTACTTTTCTTTTTGAACATTGGTTCCACCAACGTTTATAGACTTAATTTTCAAAAACGAAAAATGAAAAACTAAATGGTTATTAAAGGGAGTCTTAATCTATTCTTACTTTAGAAGTCTAGAAGTCTTATGGGTGAGCTGTAGCTATCAAGTATATGTGATGCTGATGGAAGAACTGATGTCTTTGACTTTTCAAATTTATAAGTGAACTCTTGTAATCTACTATGGTGCAGAGAGATACCACTGGATTGACTACTGAGAATAGAGAACTCAAGCTAAGGCTGCAAGCCATGGAGCAGCAAGCCCATCTAAGAGATGGTATGTGTGGTTCTTTTTCTTTTTTAGTACAAGATATGTGGGGTGGGGGATCGAACCTCGGACCTCAAGAAAAGGAGTACATGTCATTTATCACTGAGGTGTTGGCGGTTCTTCTTCTTCATTCATCATTTTACTATGCCTTATGGAAAAAATGCTCACTTTTCTGGTTTCATTTTTCTTGAGGGCTTCATTCACACTGCAAGTTGAGATGTTAACTACATTTTAAATGTTTGGTGGCTTACACTACAGCTCTGAATGAGACACTGAGGGAGGAAGTGCAGCGGCTTAAGATAGCTGCTGCCCAACTGCCTGTTGCAAATGGCAACTCATTCAACTTTGGAGGGCTGCCCCCTCAATTCCCTCCTCTCCAGCCATCCTTGCTTCAATTTGGAAACTCCCAGAATCATCAACAGCAACAGCTGCTTCACATGTCTCAGCCTGATGCCCGAGGAGGAGAGTCTTCGCCGTCCCAGCTTCCCGGAGCTTAACCAGCCGCGCTCCGGTAACATCTTTAGATAATACATTACCATTAGTGAGGATTGATATTCTATTTGGGAAGCTAAGGAATTGTAGCCTGTCTTTCTACATTTGGATTTGTGTGTGTATACTTGTAAAAAAAATACATGTGTACAAAAAGCTGCATTTATCTCTTTGATGTTTGAGGATTGTATTGTACTTACCACGCAGGAAATAATAGGGCTCACTTCTTTCTTAGATGCGGCCAAAAGTTCAGCCCTTGCTTTGCTTTGCTTTATCTCCTGAAATAAACAGCTGATCATCATTTAAATATCAAGTTACGCAAAAGACAATTATTTGGTTCAGTATCTTTTCGTACTGTCATTTGACTGAAGTCTATAAGGAGAAAAACCGAAAAATAAATAAATAGTGATGAGAGAGTTCGAGAACATGTCAAAGTGTGGTAATTGACATATACTCACTTCCTTGAGGTCGAATCTGCATACCACCATTTGTTGTACTAAAAAAATAAAATGAGAATTCGAGAACATATTAATCATTCATTAACACTCGAAATACACTCCTTCATTAATACTCGAAATACACGCCAATAGCCTTTCACTAGGAAAAACACGACTATAACAGTCAAAATTCAAGTGAATCTAGAGTTTCACTACAAATTAAGCAATACAACAGAATACAACTTCTATAAAAGCATATCAACTCCTGTGCAACTTACAAACACAGCTCTCATTTCCCAACTCTGCTGCGACACAAGGAGGTTGAACTTTATCAACCGCATACCATGTTGAGCGAAGCTCAACCAATTCAGCTAGGAAATCGTCCAGCTTCTCTTGGCTAACATTGGGCATTACCACAACATGGGCGATATTTCCCTCACATGCTAGCTGCCACCTCCGAACAAACTCTTCATCTCGGGGTCGTTCAAACACGACTGTACTGCTGAGTTCATTCAGCATTGCACTAATTCCTGCGTCGAGAAGGCGGCCTTTCAGGTAGTGTGCATTTCTGAGACACTTCTGGACTTCCTTTTGAAACCCTGTATAGCCTTTTTTGTTGAGGGTGTACCAAAGGAAGATAGGAGCCTGGCCATTCCGGCTTCCCATGATTGTGGCGTCTCTTGAGGCTAGATACTCAACATTGCTGGAGAGGGCATTTATATGCTCCAACCTTGTAAGCTGAACACCACAAGGCATTGGACATCCAACGAACTTGTGGCCGGAAACACTTACACTTCCGATGGGCTTCTTAAACGAGACTTTTGGTGCCTGCTCAACAACACCACCAATGAGCCGAGATGGATTACTGAAACTCAGATTGAAAATTACCAGCAAAAAAAATACAGTTCTACTTCTAAATTTGCTTTCATTTCAGACGAGACAGAATGGTGAAGGGGAATATAAAACCAAAAGGAGAAATATCTTTTAAAGCATTAACATGAATGAAAATAATTCAGTGGTTCACTAATCAAATATCGCATGCCAACTTCTTATTTCACTGTTTACTTGATTCAGGAGGTGAGCATGTCAGGTCTTGAAAAAACCCGACTGATAACCCCGTACAATTAAAAATGATTAGAAGTCTAACAGAAGGGAGATGGATCAAGTTCATCATTCAATTAACAAACTACTTTGTAAAAAAACAGAAGTCTAACAGCAGGGAGATGGATCGAGTTCATCATTCAATTAACAAACCACTTTGTAAAAAATCAGTACAAAAAGTTGATGCCTAATTGGACGAATGGTCCGATATATATAAAATATAGGAAGAAATTATTCAATTCATTAATCAATGGTTACCCCGTTTTTGGGCTAGACAATTATATTTCATGCATGGATTTACCCCAATATTCAATCCAGAGAATTTAGCAGCTGGATTTTATAGGCATTCTTAAATCTGCCTATCCAACCACTAATATGATTCGCCTACAATAGGCAGAAGAAGTCAACTAACGGCGAAAGGGAGTATTTGTTGGCAGGGAAGAATTAAGTGTAGGATAGGAAGAGAGTTAGCAGTTGGATAAGTGACATCTTGATTACGGAAAAAACATGCAGAGTCTAGGGGCTTGGCAGGAAATCCGTGATAGAAGCCAAGCACAGCTAGTACGTTCCAACACTCAGAGGATTAAAAAGAGATATAAACCAAAATACATTGAGAGGCCTCACTCTCTAAGTCCAATAGACTTCCTAACACAATACCCATGGTTCTAACAGTTCACAAAAAAGACAGCTCCACCGTTACTCACGTTCCCTACATTGCATCACGTCCCTCCTCGTTCACCCTCTTCTTCGAGCATACGTAAAGTGAATTGGAGGCCTAAGGTTCCAATCAATACTGCCACCCAAACTTTCACCTTACCCTCTAGGTCGGAAGGTCAAAAATGATAGTTAAATTAAGTTAGAGTTAGTACACCTCCAATTTAGTTGTTGCCAAATCCATTGAATCAGAACTTCCAAGCCTTCCTGGGCGAACCTCCCAAACGGTAGATTGTATTAGGGACAGCTCCTACTTGGGAATCAATTCCACTTACAATGGGAGGCCTAAAGTTCTTATCAATACTGCCACTTAAACTTTCACCTTCCTCTTTTAAGAGGTGGAAGGTCAGAAATTGATAGTTACCAAGTCTTTTTCTTTTTCCTTCAGAAGATAGATTAAAGTCAACCCTCCGATGTGACCTCTTTTGGTTGTTGCCAAATCCATTGAATCGGAACCTCCACTCTTGTGCAGGGTGTGAGGATAATGGGCGAATCTCTCAAATTAGTAGTTTGTATTAAGGACAGCTACTCCTTAGGAATCAATTTCCACTTGCATGGGATTACGTTGTATATTTCCTTTCTTAGCAGCAAGCGTAGAGCCAGATTTTTTCCAAGGGCGGGGCAAAGTAGAGAACCTTAAAATTTAAATGCTTTTATATAATTTTCTTTTTTTGATAAGAGTTTTTAAATAATTTTCTTAACATAAGACGAACTCCACAACTAGATAAGTTGGGTTGTCTAAACTGAGTCTCTCCTTGATTTCCACTCGGTTGTTTAGACTGACTCTTGATATCAATCACTTTTCTGAGAAAAAGAAAATAACAAGTCATGAAAACTGAGGCTTATAAAAGGCTGGGAAGTAGTACGCTGTACGCCTAGATCACTAAGTTCTCCACAGTAGGGCCCAGACACACTTCGAAGAAGAGTTTGATCCTAGCTTAGAAGGAATGCATATGACGTCAAACGTGGTTTCCAAGGAGCTAGGTAGAGGGAAAGAGGTTGCTAGCTACAAGTAGTCTGTCTCGCCTTTCAAAAACAATGAGAGCAGTTGTGGCGCATAGGTGTGTAAACACTCTGCTGAATAGTTCAGGCCAAAACCAAAAGATAGTTAAAAAGAAATGTTTGATAAATCTGTGAAATATTAGGGCCAATGATGCTTAGCTAGTCCTTTTACATGATCCGCCACGATCGGATTGAGGCATTGTCCAAACACCATCAAGGGCCAATAGTGGGAATGGTGAATCTTGGCCAACGGGCGATCCAACAATGTTGAGCAAGTGAAGAAGGGCAATGTTGCCTTTAAAGCTCTTTCATCAAGACAGGACTTGAGGAAGAAGCCCTAGCCAACTGTGGTCACAACCGCAGTAAGACAAAAGGCACATATTCTTTAGAATGAGTGGGTGTAAAGGTAAGATAACATTGATAGGATGGAGGACATGGTTAACAACCAAGAATTAAGGCCAGATAAGAAAGTAACAGCTGACAAGCAACCACCCCCCTTCCCAAGATAGTTAGAACTGAGCGTTTCTTCTTTACTCCACCCTTGCTTAGCATCCCCCCTTCCCGAGATAGTTAGAACTGAGGGGTTTCTTCTTTACTCCACCCTTCCTTCAATTCAGTACACAGGCTACATGAATTTCTAACTTGTGGATGTAATTAAGCTCGAGCATATCATCAACTGCCACACACATATGTAAGCAGCAAGGAAAAAACAGCAAAACTGGAAACATGCCCTAGTGAAAATTGTAAGTAGGCAAAAAAGTGACTTACACGTTTGACAAAAGGCATCATAAGTCCAAACAATGCCCCATCACAATGAATGTAGAACCGATCCTTTGAGAACCCACATTCGTTGAGTGTTTGTATCACGAGATCAAGATCATCGACAGCTCCTTTCACAGTGGTTCCTACAACAAGAATTCACTCAAAAGTCAAATCCCGCCAATAAAACGAATATATTCCCCTTTTGAGTTGCAAAAAGGCAGAGAGGGAAAGAGAAATTACCAATATTGATATTGAGTATAGCTGGTTTGTCTTTGTTAGCAAGTAAGTTGACTCTAAGGTCAACACAATCGATCTCACCAGATACCAGAGTGCCAACCTTCACACAGTCCATTCTATACATTCTAGCGGCTTTGAAAACAGAATAATGAGATTCCTGAGAAGCATACAGAATCCCATCCGGCAAAACTTCTCTCCTACAACAAGAACCAATGCCTAAAGTTTCACAGCTGCTAAAAAGCATGCATAATTCATAAACATGGTACGAAATAGGAAAGGCAAACTCAAATGAAACTAACCCAACGAGTATCCCATGAAGATTGCCTTCCGTACCACAATTTGTAATATATCCCCAATACTCATTCTTCTCAATCTCCCAAAGGCGAGCAAACCAGTCCAAGACCCCAACCTCAAACTGCCTCGAGTGCACGCCATAATTGCTTTCAATGAACGGATCGCCGAGATTGTTAATCGAGAAATGCTGCATCTGCGCCAGAGCACCATAATCGAAGTCCAAATTGTAAGGGTAACCTAAAACACATCGCAGAAATCCAAATCCAAATCCAAATCAGAACACAACGAAAAATCTCAAATTCGAAAACAGAAACAAGGCACAGATTTCAAGAAAGTAAAAGAACAAAAACCTAAATGATGTTTAGTCCTCTCGAGGAGATTCTTTCTATAGCGAGCCAAGACGCTAGCCATGTAAGCATCCTTATCGCCGGTAGAATCGTCATTGGCCTCGGGCTCGGTGATGGCGAAGCAAGAGGTATGGACATTTCTACCAAGCACAATCTCCCTCTTCCCTTTCTGATTCGATTCAACATGTAGTTGTCCATTGAGATCCACGTCATTGGTAACCGCCAACGGCGGGAGAGGCTCGGAAAACACAACATCAGGACCAAAATCTCCGATCAAAACCTTCGCCCCACCGTTGTTCGCACTTCCAACCATATCTAACTATCTTTCTCTCTTCTGTTTCCGAATCCTGATCTCAAAAGCCAATCAAAACTCACAATCCAAACAGATTACAGAAATGGAAAGCAATGAAAAAGACAGAGAAAAGGAGAGAGATGAAGAACGAACCTTAATGGTTGAGCTGAGCCTGAGTATTCGCGCTGGAGAGAGGGAAATGTATGAAAGTGTGAGAATCTCAACTCCACGAGTGATGGCTTTTATAAGACCCATAATCTTTGACAATAATTATCACTATTAATTTTCGTTAATTATATTATCAATTTGATTTTCTCTTTTGACCCTTTTTTTTTGTTTTTTGTTTTTTTTTTTGTTTTGTGTGAATTTTACTTTTAAGATCTTTTCTACCACAAATTATCAATTATCAATTATCAATATATAAACCCTAACCCAACCACCACGAAAATATCTAAAACTAGTCTCCAAATCAAAATAATAAAAACACATATAAAGACAACAAATATTCTACATCAAAGCATATCTCTCCAAAAAAGTTATATATCTATTTTAATCTATCATATGTTAAAATGGATAGTTTAAGATCAACATGAACATAACTGACATAATGTATAAACTATGAGTGAAAGGTTTCAGTTCAAATTCCCTCTTCATATGTTGTCAAAAAAAAAAATTGTAACAAAAACAATATTAACTACCTTCTTTGAAAAATCGGGTCAAATATCATTTGGACACAATTTTTGTCTCTGGTTCATGTTAGTCAACACTTTTTTAATATTGTTTTTTCTTACTCTAGTTGATCAACTCTTTTGGCTTGTTATTTTCGCTTTAACTCTTCGCTTTGGCTTCCTCTTTTTCCTCTCGTTCTTGTTATTCATCGCATTTGTCTTCCAACGAAAAATGAATGCTACTGAAATAGATACGAATTTTTCTTGGATAAACGGGGATCGATGATTTTAGTGTTTCAAGCAAATTCTTATCATCAGAATTAGATAAAATATCTTTACACGAGTGGCAACAAGAAGAAACTAAAGTATATAATTTTTAACCCTTCGAGAGTTTCAATGATGGAAGTCTATCAGTTTTAAAGGAGCGTAAGAGAGAACAGTCATGTTAGAAGAAGATATGTGGGTGGACGTCAAGAAAGAAATAGAGAGTGACTAAACATGTGAGAAAGAGAAATCGAAAATGAAAAAGAACGAGAGATAACAAAAATAATAATAACCTATTTGAAAAATGTTAGATTATAATTTATAAAAGCGAATTAAAAATAAATGGGTGGCAGGGCAAAGGTGGGTCCCAGCAAAGAAGTAATTGAATATTCTTATTGAGAAATGTAAAGAGGGCCGACGGGACCCGAATCACGTGATAACGCTTTGGAATCTCCTAAAATGCCACGTCAGCTTCTCAATTTATATGGGTTTCTTTGTCACTAGTGTGTAGTATTTTTGCCCATATATAAAAAAAAACAAAAATATAACTATTTTGGTTTAAGTTAAATTAGACTGAATGTCAACAAAAGTATAGCTCGACTGATCCGATGTATTGATTATGAGATTCTAGGTTCAATCTCTCACCCTTACATGTTATCAAAAAAAAAAAAAAAAATCAACAAAATAGTGAGTGGTGTAAAGAGAATTTTTCTCATCAAGTGATATCAGAGTTTTAATCCCATCTATTTTAATTTGGTTAAAAAAAAATGTTTTTAAAATCGACATGGAGCTCAACCATCATGTTTTTTTTCCTATTTTTTTATGTTAACTTTTAGGGTTTAAACGTTAGGATTAGAATTACAATTGTGTTAGGATACAAGCAATATCTCATATTCGCTAGAAAAAGGAAAGATCATGGGTATATAATGAGTGACAATTATCTCTAATTGATATGAGGTTTTTTGAGTTAAACCAAAAGTAAAGTTACGAGGGTTTAGGTCCAAAGTAAACAATATCATATCACTGTAGAGATGTCTAGGTTTCGTTGTCGTCTTTAATAAATTTAGTTTTTTTTTTTTTTTTTTATAGAAATTAATCATAAGTAAAGGTGTATGAATTCAGTCTAATGTTTATGAAAAGTAACGAATTAAATTTAGATATTTGGAAGGAGACCAGATAAAACAAAGTGTTAAACCATAGAAATTAAAATAATATTTTAACCTATATTTTATTTAGTATGTGTGATTTTTGTAAGGATGGGATGAAGGAGAAAAAAAATAGCTCCATATTTCTTTTTTTTTTTTTTTTAGGTGGGAGGACAGAGAAAGGACTTAGAGGGAGAGAATTTCTAGTACATGGGTGATTGTCACGTGGTCAGAAGTAATTTAACTGAACTAACGATGGTTTAGTTGCTACCCACTCCTTTAAATACATTATTTATTCTTACTAAAAAAAAAATTAACAAATACATTATTTATTTAAATTCTCTCTCCTCCTTTTTTTTTTTTATTCTCAATTTTTTTTTTTTTAATATTATTCAATTTCTTTATTGATATTTAAAATATATTCAAAACTTTATTTTTCTTCATCTTCATTAAGCTAATTTTTCAGGTTAATTTGAAGAAGGTTTATTTTCCATATCCATTTATTTCATTCTTTTTTCTTTGATTTTCACTTTCTTTCTAATATATTTTTTATTTTTTATTTTTCATTAAGCTAATTTTTCCGGTTCATTTGAAGAAGGTTTATTTTCTATATCCATTTATTTCATTCTTTTTTCTTTGTTTTTCACTTTCTTTCTAATATTTTTTTATTTTTTATTTTTTCGTTAAGCTAATTTTTCAGGTTGATTTGAAGAAGGTTTATTTTATATATCCATTTATTTCATTCTTTTTTCTTTGTTTTTCACTTTCTTTCTAATATTTTCTTATTTTTTATTTTTTTTAAATGCAAAAAATATTTGGATTACATTTGAATATCTATGGAGCAAATATTTAAGTATGTTGCGTTTTAGTATTTGTTTTTTTTCTTATGAAGTTTGATTATGTATATTTTTTTTTTTTTTTTTTTTGTTATTTTGAGTAGAGTTATTGTTTTTTTTAGTACATTGGGGGTGGAGGGATTCGAACCACAGACCTCTTGGTCATCAAGTCATACATATGCCAGCTGAGCTATGCTCGCTTTGGCAAGTAGAGTTATTGTTAATTTTAGGTTTAATTGTTAATGCAAAAAGTAAAAAAAAAGAAAAAAAAATATTAATAAAAAACGAGGAGAGAAAATTTAAACAAATAATATATTTGTTAATTTTTTTTAGTAAGAAAAAATAATGTATTGAAAAGAGTGGGTCCCAGCTAAACCATCGTTAGTTAACTTAAATTACCTCTCACCTTTCTTTTATGTGCTGAGGGGTTGTCACACCTTTTAAATAGAGCTGAGGAAAGAAAGATGATCTCAGGTTTAGCCTTATCTCGTGGGGGTCGACCTCTTTCCCACCTATTTTTTGCTGACGATAGTCTGCTTTTCTTTCGGGCAAATATTAATGAGGCACTTACGATTCATAGACTATTGCGTCAATATGAGAAGGCTTCGGGGCAGACGGTGAACTATGAGAAGTCGGTCATTTCCTATAGTGTGAGCACCCCCCAGGCTCTCAAGATCGTGTGTGTCAGATACTTCGTGTGGGGAAAACCACTTTTCACCGACAGTATTTGGGTCTGCCGTCATTCATGCCTCGTAATCGCTCAGGTACCTTTCATTATATTAAGAACCGTGTGTGGCGCGTGTTGCAGGGGTGGAAAGGTACTGTCTTTTCGGTGGGTGGTCGAGAGGTCCTATTAAAGTCAATTATTCAGGCTATCCCATGTTATACCATGAATTGTTTCAGGCTTCCTAAGGGCCTTTTGAGTGATATCCATAGACTGATGGCTCGATTCTGGTGGGCGGGGTCAGAAGATGACCGTCGGGTGCATTGGGTGGGTTGGAAATCTCTTTGTCGGCCGAAGGGGTTGGGGGGTATGGGCTTCCGGGATCTGGAATTATTTAATCAGTCTCTGCTCGCAAAACAATGTTGGCGGCTGCTGCGCTTTCCGAACTCTTTCCTGGCGCAGGTCATGAGGGACAGGTATTTTCCAGGTTCTACTCTTATGGGGGCGCAGTTGGGATCGAGGCCTTCCGCCATCTGGCGGAGTCTGCTAAGGGGCCGGGAGTTGCTTGAGCGAGGGACCCGATGGCGCATAGGGAGTGGTGAGAGTGTGATGGTTTATGGCCATAACTGGATCCCAGGCGAGTCTGGTTTGCGTATTGTTTCACCAGCTTCGCTGCCCCGTGAGACGCGGGTGTGTGAGTTGTTTACCAGGTGCGGTGTTTGGGATGAGGTTAAGTTACGACAACATTTTAACCCCGCGGAGGTTCAAGCTATCTTAACGATTCCGACTGATCGTCGACATACAGGGGACCAGGCAATTTGGAACAGTGAGGAGTCAGGGGTTTTTACGGTAAATAGTGGTTACCGGCTGGCCCAGATAGAGTCTTTACGACAGGAGGCTTCTGCTTCGTCTGTTGAGAGATTGTAGAAGTGGTGGACGGGGATTTGGAGGATGGGGATCCCGAGTAAGATACAGATTTTCGTGTGGCGGCTCAATTTGGATCGCCTTCCGACTGTGGATAATTTGGGGAGAAGGGGGGTTGATATTTTGAATGTATGTGCCCTGTGTGGTAAAGGGGGAGAATCTAGTCTCCACGTTTTCTGGCATTGTAAGTTTGTACGGGGGGTATTGCAGGATTCAAAGTTTGGATCCCTGATACAGCTGCCAGTTGGGGGGGATATGGCTGATCTTTTATGGGCATCCCAGGAGAAATTGGGATGGCGGGATTTTGAGGAGCTTTGTGTTCTGTGGTGGGCAGTGTGGGGTTATCGAAATCGGGTTCGGATGCAGGGCGCTCGCCTTTTGACCAATCTTGGTGCATGGGCCTCGTGCTATCTAGAGGTCTACCGTGCAGCGAATGAGCGAGGGGGTGGGTTCACGGTTGGTGAGGCTACTCGGGGTCGGGCAGTGTGGACTCCACCACTAGGGGATGTGTATAAAGTGAATGTGGATGCAGGGTTTGTGAGAGAGGAAGGACTAGGTGGTTTGGGCATTGTGATTAGGGATTCTAAGGGTCAGGTTATGCTAACTGCAGTGACATGGGTCCAGCATGTTAGAAGTGTGGCAATGGCGGAGGGGCTAGCAGTAGCGGAGGGGTTGCGATTAGCCTGGGAAGCCAGGTTTCATTCGATAGTACTAGAGACGGACTCCTCTCAGATTTGTCACTTACTTCAGGGGACCGTTGAAGACTTATCAGAAGTTGGGGTGATGGTGCAGGACTTGTGCTCTCGGTTTTGTCAATCGTTCAGGGGATGTTGTAGTTTCATCCGACGTGAAGGGAATGAGGTGGCGCATCAATTAGCAAAACTAGCTCTGACTTTGCGTAAGAATGTAGTTTGGTTGGAGGACTTTCCTCCTCAAGTTGAGTCTTTTATTTTGAGTGATGTCGCTATCGCTTAAGCTTTGTACTGAGCTTGGCTCTCAAAAAAAAAAAAAAAAAAAAAATGTAGTGGTATGGAGATTTTCCATACTACCAATGTACTAGAAATTTTCCCGACTTATAGGAGATAAATTTTGGGGTCCGACCAAATCTCAAGATCTTTTAAAAATTTATTTATGATTTTTATTCTTTTATAAGATTTATGTCTTTATCTGTTGTATACTTTTAAAATGGTAATGATTCTTCCACTTTTTTTTTTTTTTTTTTTTTTTTTTTTTTTTTTTTTTTTTTTTTTTTTTTTTTAATTGGGATCCTTGCATGTTGTAATGATTGTGTGAGTTGAGTATGAGTTGAGTAAGTTTGTTGTGGGTCGTTCTTGACATTAATATTTACCGACAACTCCTTTGTTGTTTAATTGGCATGAATTGTATACTTGGGTTCAACTTCATCTCTAGAATCAATTGATTCTGCTAGGGTGTTGTGCTCACATGCTCTAAAATCGGGATCATATTTTCTTTGAGTGCTCGTTCAATAAGTAGGTGTTGAAGAGACTTTTACTGTAGGTTTGTTCTTCCCATCAAGTTGTTGTATGGCCTGGTGAGTTGTTTTGGATTTGCTGCATGAGAGGCGGGTGACTGGCGCAGACGGTATGTTTGGAGGCTTGCTTGGTGTACGATCATTTACCATATTTGGAGAGAATGAAACTTTTGTGTTCATGAAACTAGTCTCGGTTCTCCTCAGTATGTTTTTATTAGTGTTTAGGCGATATGACTTAATAGGTGTGCTTCATGGGTGAAGTTTTTTTTTTGCCCTCATCTCTATTAATATTCTTCCTTGAGATTTGTTTTGGTGAGTTGTTCTCTTTGTTCAATGAGTTTTTTTAATGTCTTATCCGGGAGTGTGGGTTCTCTTTATTTGCTTTTCGTAATATTTCATTGAAAAAAAAATAGCATGATTTAAACTAATTTTTTCTATTATTTAAAAAATATAGTTTAATTATTTAAACCAATAAAATAATTAAAACTGTATTCATAAAAATATGATTTACTCAAATTTTAGTTCAAATAAATATAAAATTAGATTTCTTTATTTTGAGAAATCTTGATTTTTAAGTGGAGATTCCTTCATCCTGACCCTATTATAAAGGGCTGGTTGCACAAATAGCAATCAGGCTCAAACTAATTGCAAATTTAGCAAACTTTAAAATGTTTTGCAAATATGGCAAAAAAATGCGTTTCTATCACTGATAGACTTTATCATATAATGATAGACTTTTATCAGTGATAGACTATTATCACTGATAGACTATTATCACTGACAAAAATCTACAAAAAGCTGAAGTGATCAGCGATAGACTTCTATCAGCCATAAGATATCAGCGATAGAAATTGCCATATCCGCAAAATTTTTAAAAACATGCTATATTTTTAATTACCTTATTCTAAATTGACATCTATTACAATTTCCCCTATTATAAAACTAATAAATAAAGTGAAAAGTTAATTAAGAAAATCTCCATGATTTTTTTTTCTTTTCAAATCTTCATGATGTCGAAGAAGATAAATGATATGTAATAATAACTTAAGACTATTTTTTAATTAAAAAAACGCAAAAAAAAAGAAAAAAAAAAATCTCCATATGAGTTTTTTTTTCTTAAACCAAACACGATTCTAAATTTATAACTACCTAACCATTTATAGTTAGCCTTGAATTATTATTCGATTTGTCATTCTCGGTTATAGAATATTGTTTTTTTTTACAATATAGTAATATAATTGATATTGAATAAATGAAAGACGTTAACTTAACGTACTATTTAAGGTTGGAGGATTCGATCATTCATCTATGCAATTGTTGTAAAAAGAAAAAAGAAAAAAACACTCAATAAAGTATTATTATATGGTCAAAGTGATCATATAGCTCAGAATAATTGACTTGGTAAAAGTAGGGAAGATATTGTTCCATTTAATAAAGAAAGACAATATCATCGTACTATTATGAATATATGAAAAAGTCATGTTATTCCATTTGATTTTTAGAAAACGTAACCAATTGAATTTTTGGTTTTTAAGTTTTTGAAAACGTTTTTACGTTCCTTAACAAATTTTAAAAACGAAAAAAAAAAAAATCAAAAACAGGTTTTTTATTTCAAAATTTAAGGGTTTTTCTTTCTTTTCAACTTTATTTAAACTAGTAAATAACACGTGCCATGCACGTGAAATATTTTATCATTTTATTTTAAAGTCTAAAATATAAATTTAATAAAATTGATTAATTTTTTTTTATTTTTAAATAGAACATGTTATTTTAAATAAACATATATAATATTTGTAAATAAATTGTTTAATTATAATCATTTTCATATTTACTTTTCTCTTTTAAAAAAAAAAAATCTATATTAAAGTTGGATATTTCAGTTGATCTACCATTTAAAAGGAAAGAAACCAATTAGTAGAAATTATAGGAATTAGAAAAAAAGATAAGTTCATTTAATTTTTAATTTTGATAAACAAAATCACATCACTTTGATGGTTTTAGTTTGAATCATCATAATTAACTATTTTATATTTTTTAAAAAATTTAAATTAACCAAGCAAAAAATATTGGAATTTGAATTATACGATTTTAAAATAATAATATAATAATAAATTTATGCAAATAATCACAATTCATGATAGTTAAAAAGGAAAAGAAAAAAAAATCAAACCGAGCATAGCTCAATTGGCATAAAGTTGTGTCATTGACTAAAAGATCATGGTTCAATCCCCGCATTAATTAAAATACCTTTGCAAAAGAAAAAAAAAAAGTAATTTATTAGCTAGAGTTTGAATAGAAAATATTTATCATACGTAAGATAATATTGATTGAATTTAAATTTTTTTTTTTTTTGACAACATGTTGGGGGTGGGGGTTGAACCTAGGACTTCATGGTCACTAGGCGATACATCATGCCGTTGAGCTATGCTCTTGTTGGCGATTGAATTTAAATTGAATCATCATAATTAATATGTTAAATTGAATTTAAAATCTTTTATTTTAATTAATAATATGTTATCAACTATGTTTTTTTTTTTAAACACTTATGTTCTTCGATCATAGTATTTTAATACAAAAAATTATATTTTTTTTTTTTGTAAAAGTATTTAATTAATGCTGAATAGAGATTGAACCCTAAAAATTATACTTTTCATCATAGTAAAATGTTAAAAAAAAAATTAGGATGAATATAAAAAAAACCAGTTTAATTAAAATCTATATAATAATGTTAATTTTGTTCAAACTTAAAATTAGAATTTACAATTAAAAATTAAACTCAATTTTTTTTTCGATTATAATTTTACAAAGCCACACAAACTACGATCATGATTAACATTGCGACAACTTCTTTTCACCGCCTTCCATTCTATCAACAAAGCAACAACGGTGGTTCCCCCCTCCATAGAAGCATCAACGTCCTAGGTTTGCTCTATTTGTTCCGGCGAGGTGATGACGGTGAGCAAATGTTCATTTTCTGACGAAGCGGCTCCCTCAGACGATTTTGCTGCGGTGAAGACGAATTCCAACGATGCGAAAGCGCCTCCCTCCGACAAATCTACAAATCTACAAAGCGCCTCTCTTTTGTTCTGAATTCCTCTTCTACTCCATCATCGACGTTAGTTTCTTCTATTTGATTAAACATCAGCGTCACGTCGCGTCGTTTCCTCCCAATCAGTCACATTTAAGGTATTTAATTAATGCGAGAATCGAACTCATAACCTCTTAGTCAATGACACGCTCTTATGTCAATTGAGTTTTGCTCGATTTGGCAACAACCATAAGTTGTTGAGAAGGGCAAACTAAAATAATGAAGAGCAAAATGGGTAGAAATTTTTTATCCCATTAAGCCCTATTAAATATAGTAAAATAATATAACAAATTAAATACAATTATTGAAATTTTCTTCAAATGTTTATTTATTTATTTATTAAAATTAAAATCAAATTGTCATTAATATTTTTTGGATCGTCATTAATATTATTAGTATATTCTTTAAAAAAAATATTATTAATAGTTTTTTAGTATAAAAATATTATTAATATAACATATTATAATTTTATTTAAATAATGTTTTTCTAGTATTTTATATTTCAATATTATTGTGATGGCACCAATATACCTATCCACTTTACACAATTAATATATTCTATTTTCTTGACTTTAGGGATGATATCAACTAAAGATTGTCTAATATATTAAATTATTGACAAAATATATATATTTTTTTATTTTAGAGAAAATTATTTTGAACTCTAAAATTTTAATTTCAAATCAAATAATTGGACCTTAATTAAATTTAGATAAATGTTGCAATTTTTACATTATAATAAATTAACATTATTAAAAATAAATTATTTTATAAAAAAACAAAATAAATAATAATTATCCACCAACTTTAAACTCTTATTCTTTCAAAAATAAAAAATAAAAAAGAGTTATCAAACCTCATTTTATTTTTATTATTTTTTAACAGAAAAAAAAACCACCAGGCCTAAATAATTTTAAAAACTAGACAAATAACTAACTTAAAAAAAAGACAACAAAACATATAATCAAGGATCCTCTCTAGACAACACAAGTTTATACAGGATTAGAATGTCCCCACCAATTACTATTTCAAACATGGATGAGTTGAATTAAGAAAATAATTAAAAAAATATTTAAATATTATTTTGATCAATAAACTTTTAGCTTTATTCTGCTAACAAGAACATAACTTAATGGTATGATGTATCGTCTAGTAACTCTGAGGTTCTAAATTTAATCCCCACCCCTACATGTTGTCAAATACTTTTCAAAAAATACTTATTTGCAAAATTCCAACACAACGGTAACTTCTTACCATAAAGTTATGCATTTCAAAAATTTTATTGAATAGAGTGTTGTATCAAAATTATAATTAAAAATTGAGATAAATAAGAAAATAAAGGAACCAAAGCCATCACTTTTTAAAAAAATATATAGACCAAACATACATCTAAAAAATATAGAGACTAAAATTACAATAACAAAAAATGAACGTTTTGTAAATACATAGACCAAAATAAACAAATGCGGTCGAAGTAAACATATCTCACCAATAATTTGCATGTATTTCAGATATGTATTAAAACGTTTTTTTTAGTATATTGGAGGTGAAGGGATTTGAACTACAAACTTCTTGGTCATCAAGACATACATATGTCTGAGTCATGCTCGCTTTGACATGAATTAAAAGATTCTAGTCATAGAAAAAGATATTAATACCTTAACGAGTTGAGTTATTTGAAAGTTGTATTTATAATATTTGAAGGCAAAAGGCATTTTGTAACAGTTAGATTAGGCAGCATAAGCTGCAATTAAATAAAAATAGTTAGAGGCATTTGATTAATTATTAGAAGGAAAAGAAATGTCCCTTCGTTTACTCAAAAAAAAAAAAAAAAAAAAAAATGTCCCTTCGTACACACCAAAGGCCACTTTCGGGGCCACGTCATATGCATCTGTTTTGGAATATGTTTTTGCAATCAGTTTCAATGTAACGATAAACCCGGCCCATCTTCACATTATGCTCTAATACCAAAAAATAAAATATAATAATAATAATAATAATAAACAACTTTTTTTTTTTTTTTTTTGAGTACATTGGGGATGGAGGGATTCGAACCACAGACCTCTTGGTCATCAAGTCATACATATGCCAGTTGAGCTATGCTCGCTTTGGCTAATAATAAACAACTAGGACCATTCTTAACTAACAATTTCGAAAAATTGCAAATATTTTTTTTTATTGTAATATCCCTCCAAATTCTAAACCTAAAATTTGATTCTAATTTGATTTTATTTATTTATTATTATTTTTTTTTTTTTTTGCGAAAACAAATGCCCTAATTTTACCCATTAAAAAAAAAGAAAAAAAAAAAATTATAACAGATGTGAATTTAGAATAAAATAATTAAAAATATAGCATTTTTAAAAAAAATTGCGAATATGACAATTTCTATCTAACGTCTATAGTTTTTTTTTTTATAGAATTTTTTCAGTGATAATAGTCCATCAGTAATAGTCATAAAGTCTGGTAGCCACTGATTTTTTGTCATATTTGTAAAAATGTTTTAAACTTTGCTAAATTTGTAATTATTTTTTTGCCTGATTGTTGTTAGTGCAACCAGCCCAAAAAACAACCCCATCCCTTTTCGTTTTCCAAATGTGACCTAAAATAATTTCCATCAAGATAATCCAATTGTATAAATAATTCATCTATATTATCTCAATTTTTTTTTTGGATTTCGTTCTTAAAAAAAAAATGGATTTCTCTATTACATTAAAAACAAAATAATGTTGGCATAGTACTAGCTTTCGCTTTCTAAAATCTAGACTTGAACCTTTCAAAAAAAAAAAAAGATCTAGACTTCATAATTTGTCCCTATTGGACATATATCATTTGTATTGAAAATGTTGTGTTAGAAATTATTAATCGATATAATTTTGTCTCATTAAGTTTTTATTATTATTTTTTATTTATTTTAATAAATCCTTAAGTTTTATTTGTCAAATATATCTTTATTTATTTTATCAATACATTAGTACTTGGCAGGATGAATATAATTTCATGATAATTGACTTGTACTATGAGATCGGATATTCAATTTTCATTCTCATATTTATTGAAGTAAAAAAAAAGAATACTAGTTATAAAGGATAGATAAAATAAAGTAAAAATTCATTTTTAAAATTTATTGGAATCGAAAGAAATTCTTAATAACAAAAAATTAAAAGTTTGTAAAAAAAAATGGTATGAAAGAAACAACTAAAATAAATTTAGACTCTAGAACTGCATGTTCAACAACTCTCTATCCCAAACACATCACAGATTTCAGAACTCCAGACTAAAAAATTTTTTGCCCCAAACATAGGGGGCGTTTGACCCAAAGAGTTGAAGGAGTTGGAGTTGTTTAGTCTAAAGTTTTTTTTTTGTTCGGAGAGTTGTTTAGTCTGGAGAGTTCTGAAGTATGTGTGTTTGGAGCAGAGAGTTGTTTAGTATGAAGTTCTGAAGTCTTTGATGTGTTTGGGGCAAATAATTGTTGAACCTCGAGTTCTGAAGTCTGAGTTTATTTTAACTGCTTTCAAACTTTCAAAATTTCATTATTAAGAATTTATTCCAAATCCAATAAATTCTAAATTTTTTTTATTATTATTTATTTTATCTATCCTTTACAATTTTTTTTTAAGACAACAAAAATAATTTTGAACACAATACCTTACATTATTTTTTCACATTGATTATCAAAATAGATATATATATCCATTTTTGTTAGGACTCATATTTAATTTTATGAATTATAAGATTGAGATTTTTTATTTTATTTTATTAATGTAGGCATATTTTACAAACTTCCTTAAAGAAACAAAAAAAGAACAATACATAAGTATAGTCTTTTTTTTTTTTTTTTTGATAACATACATAAGTATAGTCTTACCATGACCTATGTGTCAAACAAATTAAACCTTTCTCCGTTTCCACCCTCTTAAACTCGTCATTCCATCTGAATTCACTGCACCCGAAAACCAGCATCTCAACAATGACGGTTTATTTTAGCTATATTTTTTACAATGTTTTCTATAATTTTTCATATTTTCATTGTTAAGGACTTCTTTCAATAAATTTTAAGAATGCGATTTTTGTTTTTTATTTTATGTATTCTTCACAAATTTCTGTGAAGTTCACAAAAATAATTTTGATCACAATACTTCACATTCTGTATTCTGTTTTCAATATTAGTCACATTAATTATTCATTTTATTTATATAGTTTTGAATAAATAGCGTGTTAATGAATTTGGAAGATTTTAATACATTAATTTAAACGGATCCAAATAAGCTGGTGTTTTTATTTCTCTCCATTGTAAGAATACTACATTTTAAATTTGGTTTAACTACCAATTTTGATTGAACAACCTAATTTATATTTAAAATAATAAAAATAGGTGTTGAATTGCATTTTTAATCCTTTTACACATTTTGTTTAAATTACGTTTTTTTTTTAAATAATTAAAAATATTGTGGGAGAGAAGGAGAGGGGAAGAGAGAGAAATGTACAACCTTGGAAAACGGGACACGGTTGAATAATAATTACTGTAGAAGTCTGGGGAGTTAAATAGTAATTACGGTTGAAGTCTGGGGAGTAGTTGATATTTTTTATCCGTGTTCAACAAGTCCGTGAGCCAAAACGGGGATAAATCTTCTCCCCCAACTCTTTCTCCAACAACTCGTTGGTCCAAATTAACAACCCTTAGTAATTATAAAAGTAATATTAATAAAATTAAAATTATAACACATAAATTTTTGATTTAAATACATACTCGAATTGAATATTAAAGGAATGATTTGATTTGATTTAATTTCTAAATTATAGAATTCAAGTTGTTTCTTAAATTATAAAATTCAAAGTTTTATTTTTATAAATAGATTCTTTATTTTGTGAAATAATTTTAACTGTGATTTTACATCATATTAAAACTTTGAATTAAAAATGATTGTTTAAAAAAAAGTTCTTACATCGAAACATATATTCGAAAAATTAATTTTACATTTTCTTTGTCATTTTTTAATAGCAAAAATAGTTTTATTTTTAGAAAATAGAGGTTACGGTTTTAATGGGTGCAAATATTATACTCATCCGTACTAAAAAAAAATTATATGTTATATTCATTAGTTTTAAATTCTCATTTTTTTTTATATTAAATATGCGAGATGGGGGATTCGAAATTAGTTCATATTTTATGTCGGCCGAGCTAAAATATATATAATTTTAGTTTTGATTAATAGTTTAAATTCTCCATTTTACTAATCCCTTACATAATAACTCGTACAATCTTACACCAAAGTGAACTTAACTCGACGGTAATTGATCTGTACTATATCTCTTAAGGCCTCTTGAGGACACATATCCCTCCCTCTCCTTTTATTGTTTACGCCCTCCAACTTCATCTCCCATTCAATGTCGTTGTCGTCTCCCACATAAGAATTTGTAGTGCAAATTTTGTATTCTTTTTTACTGGAAATTTTCAATCTTCATCTCATTTTCTTCTTTTCCAAACGAGTAGTTGCTATGAAACAACAATCCCACATAATGCCAAACTGAGCATAGTTCAATTGGCATAAGGTTGTGCCCGTAATTGTGAGGTCATGGGTTCAATCCTTGCTTTAATTAAATTACCGTTGCAAAAAAAAAAATCCCACATAATTATAATTGTATAGACCGATGAAGTATGTGGAGAACGAGAGGAAGTTAGGGGCCAAAGCGAGCATGACTCAACGGATATATGTATGTGTTGATGACCAAGAAGTATGTGGTTCGACAAAAGAAAGCTTTGTAACACACTTTATAAAGCTTCATAGGATTGAGCTTATAAGCTTCGAACACTAGATATATAGGAGAACCAACCCGCAAAGTACACAAAAACTCATATCACGACGTGTGAGAGTACAATACTAAAGAGCATTAACAATATTGTGATAAAGAGAAAGTACTCAACCATTTCAGCACGTGTAAGAAGATTATTTTTGTTTAGTAGTATTCTAAGGAATATTTATTACTTTGATCTTAAACACTAACGTGAGGGAAATTATTCGACGAGGAGACAAAGATGCTTGAAGAAAAAGGCCTTAAAATTATTCCATGAGGAGATGAAGATGCAACATAATTTCTATTAATGCTTGCTGTCATGTATATATTTTGTTGAAACAATTTCCATATCAAATTTATTTGTATATCTATATACTTTCTCCAACTAAATTTCAAATATATTGCTTGGTTCAATGGGTTAGAATTTACTAATGTAGTTGATTTTCTAAAATTTACATCCATGTTTTTTAATCATTAATATATTATTTTAGAAAAAATATAATTGTACAAAATAACTTAGTTATATTTTAACTTTTTTTTAAATACTTCAACTTTCATTATTTTGCTTATATATTTAGAAGATAATTCTACAATAATTTATTGTTATAATTAATATTATTTAATTTAAATATTATATTTCAATGCTTTTAAAATTATGTTTATATAAAAGATAAATTACAAGTTTAGTGTTTAAACTTTAAAAAATTTGTCAAGGTTTTTAAAGTTTAAAAATGTCTAAATAAACTTATATTTTTTTTTATTTTTTATCCAATAATCTTGGACACATAATGAAAAAAATAGTAATTTGGTTTTGGACATAGGTTTTTGAACTTTAACTATTTTTTATTTCTTTTTAATTTAATTGAACCTTAAACTTTTTAACTAATAAATAAGTTAATTTTTTAAAATGTTGAATAGATTGGGAACTATTAACCACAATAATAAATTTTAGGTCTAATATAACATTTTTTTTTTTTTTTTTATATAAGATAGGTTGGATCTATAAATTAAAACTTCAAAAATCTATTAAATCCAAAATAAAAAAATACGATAACTATTAGACATTATTCAAAGTTGTGGGACCCTATAAACATAAATATAGTTCAAAGGCTAACTTTATATGAAATTGTGTTCTTTTGACATAAGGTTTTGGATTCGCCACAGTTGAAGATGATATATTTATAATTGAAGTTGAGCGTGTATGTATATCTTAAGTTGGGGTTTTTGTACGGCGACCCACCATTCGGAGGCCGCGAGGTTTTTTAACCCAGTTTTTGAAAACTTATGTTTTTTGACCTTCTCTTGTGATAAGGAAGTGCACAAAGTCAATCGTACCCTTCGCTTATCACGAGGAGATCACAGTTGTCTCTTCGTGATCGTGATAAGCGAAGGGTACGAATGACTTTATGCACTTCCTTATCACGAGAGAAGGTCAAAAAACATGGGGTTTTTGTACGGATGACCCACCCCTCGGGGGCCGCGAGGTTTTTTAACCCAATTTTTGAAAACTTATTTTTTTTGACCTTCCCTCGTGATAAGAAAGTGCACAAAGTCAATCGTACCCTTCGCTTATCACGAGGAGATCACAGTTGTCTCCTCGTGATCGTGATAAGCGAAGGGTACAGATGACTTTATGCACTTCCTTATTACGAGAAGGTAAAAAAAACATAGGTTTTCGCGACGAAGGTTAAAAAACCTCGCGGTCCTCAAGGAGTGGGTCATCCGTACAAAAATCTCATCTTAAGTTTATATTTATTATGTGTTCTCCATTTTCTAAAGTTTCTTTTATGATTGAAAGAAAATTTATTTTGTTATTATCTTTGTTGAAAATTAAAAACTTTAGCGATATGCCTTGAGCTATCATCTTGAGCAATAAAAACTTCGTTACATAGTCTAGTTTGGTAAATTCAGCATTAAATTTAATATATCAAATAACATAGAAACATCACATGCATGACACGTGCTAGCTAAGGACTAGATAAAAAGTGGAAAAAAAAATAAAAAAATTTAAGGACATTAACCTTACTCATTTTTTTAATACCCAAATTGTCCTACCGTTTATGTTTAATTTCTTTTATGTTTCCACATCTAAAAAAAGGCTTACGTTTTTTTCTTTTTTTTTAGACAACACTTTTTATTATTTTTTGGATAACATTAGATATTATAAAATTAAAACATAAAAAAAGTTTGAGAAAAGAAACAATAAATTCAATCCAACGATTCTATAATACTTTTTATGAAGAAAAAAAATTCCAACCCCACAATTTTTATTGACTGTTTTTATATATTTTAATTTTATTATAGTCACATTTATAAAAATGCATGGTTTTCAACCACTTTGACTTTGTTAAACGTCATTTCAAATATTAGAATAAGAAAAAAAAATTCACCTAATAACTTTAAGTTTTATTAGATATCATGAAGTTCTATTTTAAAATAAATTAGTAATAAAAGTGAGGTCTCTTCATCTTTTCGATATGAGATCTTCGAACAAGTTTCAATCATATTTATGTTAAATATAATTTCTTTTATGTTTCCACATCTAAAAAAAACTCTCTTTGTTTTTTTTCCTTGAAACTAAATATGAAAATCTACTCCACACATCTCTTTGTAACATGCAAATATTAGAAAAAACAAAGCAAAACATAATTTTACATTTTTTTTTTTTTAGCAAACGGAGTTTTTTTTTTTATGGAAAATACTGCAATTTTATTGGTGAAAATATTGTCATTATAGTTTTAAATTCTCCATTTACTAATCCAATAAATAGTAGCTCATACAATCCTATAAAAGAAAAAACTCATTTAACCAATATAAATATGTAAGTTAGGTTACACCTTCCCTCTTTATTGAACCTTTCATACTTTCCATCTATAAAAAATAGCTTAAAAACTTACATTTGACAAAGCAAAACCAAGTTTCAAAGTAAAAGAAGAACAGAAGGAATAAATCAACTTTCAACCTACCAATGATAAAAAAGACTAATACTACTCAGGTGCTACTAGTGGTGGTTCTCTTCTCGACTGTAAATTTGTTGGCGTTCATTCAACCTTCAATGGCAGACGATGATTACGAGTCACCAATATGGACTGGGTGGATAGATGAAGATAGGGCCCCCCTTCTATATCCTTGTATAATTAAAATCAAGAGTGATAAATGTCAAGTAGCAGTTCATGAATATTACTTCAACTTCAGCAAGGAAATGGATCTAAGTTGTTGTGTACATGTCAAAGCTATGGGCAAGCGTTGTGCTCGAAGTTTTGAGTTTTGGTTCTCCTTTCCTGAATTAGAAGACCTGAAGCCTAATCCAATTAAGCTTTACAATGATTGTGTTACAAGATTGGCGGCTCTCGCACCCAGTCCACTTTAACCTTTAAAATTAGCTTTTATGTATTTAATGAATAAATAACATGGCTTACATGTGATCAATGAATCCAATCATCATCATTATTATTTTAATTATGTATCTTTCATCATCTTTTAAAAGAACATGTTGAAATAAATTCGATCTTGGGTTGACTTGGTATAGATAAAATAAAACAAAGTTCAATAACATATAGTTTCTTTTATCACGTTGAGAATTTTTTTTTTCTGCTAATAATAACAGATCTCAACATGAATGACGAGTTAAACTTGGCAAAAAAAAAAAAAATTGAATGGTTTCATGACAACTATTTACAATCACATTTGGGTAAAAACGTCAAAAGATAAATTAAATCACATTGAAGGACACAATATTTTTGCTATCTAAACAAATAGCTTAATTTTTAATTTTTTATATATATTATTTTAATTCAACAATATGTGGTGGGAAAGATTCTAACGTTTGACCTCTTGGTTGATATATGTTTTAACCAATTAAACTATGATCGGGTTCGATGATTGAGAATTTATTTTGATTGAAAATTTATTTTCTTAGAGAGGTTTTGTTTGTAAACTAAGAGATATTTAGGTTGGCATCTAACGAGTAAATGTTTTTTTTTTTTTTTTTTGAGATACAAATGTTATTACAAGTTGTTATCATGTTTAATTATGTTTCAACATTGCTATATTTATGGGACCATGAGTCATGGATCCTTTCTTATTTGTGTCGTTGTGTTAGCTAAGTGTATTAAAAAATAAGTCTAGAGTTGAGTAAAATATATGTATGAGAAAATAGAAACCTTTTCGTGTCAAAAACTAATTTTTTTTTATATAAAAAAAATTATTTACGGATGCCAAGATTGTAAACATATATTAGGAAACGAAGAAAAACACAATTTTACATTTTTTTTTTCTTATAGGAAACATAGTTCTCTCTCTACAGTAAAAAACTGTCACGTCATCTTCGCAGATTCCACACTAGCCCGTGAATCCACCTACCTCAGTGTAGTTAAAGTCCTCTGAACCCGGGTCGTCGCCTCACGAATACGTCGTGTATATTGTCCCACATTTTCCCGGCCCCAACGATGAAGCACAGTCATGCACCTGCCTGTGGCCCTAGCCAACTCAGTCGGCCCCACCGCAGAGGCAATCACCCTCAACTCACTATAACCACGCCCTCGAACTCAGACAACTGCACCCAGGCCTCCTCAAACCAGCGTATATGTCACCCAAAACACAGCCCCTCCGCCCACAAGGCGTATGGAGAGAAGAAACAATTTATGATCGGATTTGTTGTAGTCCATATGTTCCACTGAAAACTGCAGGAATAGATCCCGCCATGCCGAGGTGCTGAAGCATCGGTCAATACGCTCCCATATCGTCGTTTGCCTTGACCTGCCATTACACCACGCAAACAAGTCACTAGTAAACCCCAGATCAATCGAACCACATTCATCCACAGAATCCCGACCTCCATTCTTCTCAGACTTATAGAGGAAGGCATTAAAGCCTCCCTCAACCAACCATAGTGGGAGCTCACTACCCCGCAACTGTCGGAGAAGAGACCATGTCAAGTATTTCTGCACTAACTGAGGATAACCATAAAATCCACTAAACCGTCACTGTTTCCCATCCCAGTCAACCGAACAATCCACATGATTCAGGGAAAATGAAAAGAGGCTGAAAGTCACCTCCGAGGTCTATAGCAGCGCCAAACCACCCTTACTGCCAACACTATCCACACAGAAACAACTAGAAAAACTCAACTGGAACTTAATGTTTGTAAATCGCGCACTCACCTTTGTTTTTTACAGGAACAAAAGCTGGGATCACATTGATTTCACCACCTTAAGCAATCGATGGAATGCATGGTCCAACCCCAAACCCCGTACATTCCAGAATAACACATACATGATGACTGACGGGGCGACAAACCAACCACCGCCAAAACAAAAGGATTTGTCGGCGTTGAACAACCACGCTCCCCTGAAGCAACAACCCTCTTCGCCTTCTTCCCCGCCTCTCAACTCGATCTAGCCCATCCCCTCCATCCTCAACCCTTACCTGTTTTCTTAACACCACGTCCCCCTGAATTTCACAGTTCGTCATATCCATCAGCGGTCTACGTGCCTGCTGCTTCCAACCTTTCAAAACTCGCAAGCTCTTTGGACCCCAACTCATTGCCCCCACTGGATCGATCACCATCCGATACGACGTCCTAGGACTCAACCTCACCCTCCCCCATCAGCTTCTTCCCTTATCTATCTCATGTTCATTCCCCTTTTCCCATGGACCTTCACTTCTGTATGTCGACCCGGAAGCAAGACACTCCATGGAACCCACTTGCAGCCCCGACCCCACTTGTGGATCAACACTTCCCCAAACGACGTGGGAAACATGATGTTCCACCAGAACCGTCGGGACCTCCAGAGCCAAAGCACGCTCACTTAGACTCGGCTCCTGGCCCAAACTAATATGTGGATCTACATTTCCCTCATCCACCAGAGAAGCAGGACCCTCCACATTATCAACAGACGTTGCCTGATTCAAAACGTGCTCACCCTAAGTCACCCCATGGCCGAAATTTACACACTTCCACCCTCCAGTTCGAAAGCAGGACGCTCCGCGACCCTAGGCCTCACCCCATCCTCGAGTAGAGCCTCCATAGTACCATCCTCCCCACCTCTCACCTCTTTACCTTTAGGCAAGCCCACCCCGCTGTTGGGATTTATGCCCTAAAACCTCGTAATTAATTAATAATTATTTGATAACTATTTTATTATTATTATTTGCAATTTATAATATTCATTATATATAAAAATCCAAGTTTATTAGTGTAATCTTGAACAATATGTAGTTGACATACGAGAGGATCATGTTCAAGGAATAACCTAAACAGTCTATAGTACATGGATAAGGTTGAGTGTCTTATCCTGGTAACACTATTGATACGACCCACTTTGTAATTGTTGCAAATGATTTGATCCAAATCATTCATCTAGAGACATGTGAGTGAGACTATCCTATACAATGAGTTTGTATAAGACTGGACCACGAAATATATAATCTCTCTTTATAATCCGTTATTTGAGAAGATTAATATTTCATAGGATGATCATATGTGACTCGATCTCAATTCTGAGTGAGTTATGAACTCCTGCCTGTGAGGGCTCGTCCTTTGATTTGTATGGGTGAGAATGACCTTTATAGTCGATTCAATAAACCTATCATTTTGGGGACTTGACCAAATAGGGAGTTGGGAACATAAGTTTCACAAGATGAAATTCACTCCTTCCCATATAGGGAAAGTAGATGAGTAGTTCCCTTAAGTGCTGATTTCGGGACTTGAACAACGAGGCCCCACCCTCTCACTCGCCCAAGAGGGACTTGGTTTATGGTTGGATTATAAACATATTGTTCATTAGAGAATCAGTGGTACTTAAGGTGTAAGATGTAATTACAGGAGTAAAACAGACTTTTGACCCAGCTGTAATTACGAACAACTCGTGAAGGATCGACTTGCATGTAATGGTTATATCTATGGACACAACTTGTCCTACAGTGCATAAGAGTGCGACTCTAAGCCTATAGTGAAGTGACCTAGAGTTAATGAATGAAAGTTAATTAATTAAAGAGTTTAATTGATTAATTTTGTATCATTGGAGCTTACAAATATTAGGTCCATAAAGTCTCCTTACTAGCTCATAGTAACACTAAAATGATCAATTTAGTTGAAAGAAAAATTTGAAATATTTAAATTAATATTTAATATATTTGATATATTAAATATAGAAGAGAAAAATATATTTATTATATTTGATACATTAAATATTAGATGAAATAGTTTATGTATTAGATACATTAATATTGAAAACTATATATAGATATGAAATTTTAGATGAAATAGTTTATGTATTAGATACATTAATATTGAAAACTATATATAGATATAAAATTTGGATGAGATTCAAATTGGTTAAATGTATATTATAAAAGATTAATTTTATGATATTTGAATGAGATTCAAATAAATATAAAATACATATTTTAATATAATAAATATAATAAATATTAAAATGTATTTTATTAAATAAAATTAATTCCTAAAAGTCCTATAAATATGACATTTAGGTTTAGTAAAAAAGGTTGACCAAAAACACTACTCAGTTTTCCGAGAATTGTTCTCTCAAAACTCTATTCTTTCGGCTCCCACAAGCTCTTGGTCCCGTGTTCGAGTCATAGCGAGGAAGATCTCGTGGAAAAAAGGAACATAAGAAGTTCATAGTTCTTCAAGGTAATAATATGCTTAACTTGTAATATTGTTTAATTCTAAATAAAACAAAGATCGATTTCAAACGCTTCTGCTGCGGGGGTTTGAAGAGTTCATTCCCTTCACCCGTCACCCCCTCAATTTGAAAACCCAACAGAGGCCCTCACACGACCTTCCTCCCTCCAATCAGCCCCACCACTACCTGACTGTCCCCCCTTCCTAGAGAACTCACCTTCTTTCTTATTGCGCACGAAGACCAGCAGAACAACGCACATTCATTCCCCATATTTTTCCTCCCTAAAAGCCACAATCCCACCTTATCCCGACACTTTCGTCGCACATACCCCTGACACCCACAATCATGGCAAAAATCAAGAAGACGTTCATATAAAACGGAACACCAATATTTCATACCTATACCCTCCATGATCCGAAAACTTTTTTAAGGACATTAACCTTATTCATTTTTTTAATACCCAAATTATCCTACCGTTTATGTTTAATTTCTTTTATGTTTTCACATCTAAAAAAAGACCTACGTTTTTTTTCTTTTTCTTTTAAGACAACACTTTTTTTTTTTTTTTTTTTGGGTAACATTAGATATTATAAAATTAAAACATAAAAAAATGTTTGAGAAAAGAAACAATAAATTCAATCCAACGATTCTATGATACTTTTTATGAAGAAAAAAAATTCCAACCCCACGATTTTTATTGACTGTTTTTATATATTTTAATTTTATTATAGTCCCATTTATAAAAGTGCATGGTTTTCAATCACTTTGATTTTGCTAAATGTTATTTCAAATATTGGAATAAGTTAAAATTTCTCCTAATGTTCACTTTGATTTTCAATCATATTTATGTTGAATATAATTTCTTTTATTTTTCCACAAAATTTGAGTCTGTTTTATTATTTATTATTTATTATATATATATATATAATAATAATAATAATAATAATAATTGCTTAAAAAAATACATATACATCATTAAAATCTTTAGTAAATATCTAAATGCATAATTTTTTTTTTTTTTAAAATCTTAAATATTTCTAGTTTCATACGTAATTAGGTGGATAATTTTTCCATGGTTTATTAATTTTGTAATTGATTGCTTAGATATCAATGCATTTAAAATTATATTTATATGAAGATTAAATTACAACTTTAGTTCGATAAATTCTAAATTTTTAATCAAATTTTGTATGTAATAAATCATTGAACTTTAAAAATGTCTATTATATCTATAAACTTTCAAATTTGTTTCTAATATGTCTTAGACATATTAAAAAATAAAATTAACGGTTATATTAGACATAAATTTAATTTTCTTATCTATTTTTTTTAAAACTCTATCCAATATAATATAACCTTAAATCTTCAATTTTGTAACTAATAATTACATCATTTTTTAAAAAGGTTGAATATGTTAAAAAAATTTAGACACAAAATTAATTTGATGTCTAATAGAATATTTAATTTTTAAGAACTTTGAATATGTTACTGACCTATTAGATACAAAATTGAAAATTCAACATTTATTTTTTAAGTTCATGAACTATATAAAGTACAAATCTAATGTAGTTCGGAAACTAGACTTGTAAAATCTAATATAAATTTGTGTCCCTAACATAAAGTTGGACTCCACACATCTTTTTGTAAGATGCAAATATTAAAAAAAAAATTAAATTTTTTAAAAGAAGAATAGAGAAAAGAAACAATAAATTCAATCACACGATTTCATAGTTTTTTTTTTATGAAAAAGAGTCAACCCCACGATTTTTTTTTCTACATTACACCACGAATTTTAGTGACGATTTTGTTTATATATATATATAGAGGACTGGTTGCACAAATAGCAATAATCAGGCCCAAACTAATTGTAAATTTAGCAAACTTTAAAATGTTTTGCAAATATGGCAAAAAAACCCGTTTCTATCACTGATAGACTTTATTATATCACTGATAGACTTCTATCAGTGATAGACTATTATCACTGATAGACTATTATCACTGACAAAAATCTATAAAAAGCTGAGGTGATCAGCGATAGACTTCTATCAGTCATAAGATATCAGCGATAGAAATTGCTATATCCGCAAAATTTTTAAAAACATGCTATATTTGCAAACAATAAGTCTTAAATTGTTATTTACTACAATTTCCCATATATATATATATATATATATATATTTAATTATAGAATAGTTCTATTTATAAAAATATAAGATTTTTCATTATAAAATATATATTTTTTAGATGTGGTTGTTTGTGAAAATTTATTTTCAATCCATTTGATTAGCTAAATTTCATTTCAAATATTGGAATATGAAAAAAAATATTTTTATCATTTTTTTTCGGAAAATTATAACAGATATCAATTTAGAATAAGATAATTAAAAATATAGCATGTTTTTAAAATTTTTGCAGATATGGCCATTTCTATCGCTGATATCTTATGGCTAATAGAAGTCTATCGCTGATCACTTCAACTTTTTATAAATTTTTGTCAGTGATAATAGTCTATTAGTGATAATAGTCTATCACTCATAGAAGTCTATCAGTGATATGATAAAGTCTATCCGTGATAGAAACATATTTTTTTGCCATATTTGCAAAACATTTTAAAGTTTGTTAAATTTGCAATTAGTTTGGACCTGATTGCTATTTGTACAACCAACCCTTTTTTTTCCACATTTATTTATTTATCGAATATGAACCGTTTTAGAATTTCGTGTTGCAACCTATTCATTTCCTACCACTATAAAAAAAAAAAAAAAAAAACACACTATTATACTTTTCTTTAACAAAAATTTGATTTAAATTCTTATAGGTGAATATTATTTTTTAATTCATACAAAAACTGAAATACGTTAGATAAATTTATGTTTTGTTAAGTTAAATTATGTAATAAACTATTATTTAAAATTATACTATAAAGTTGATTTTATAAACAAAAAAATCACAAGCAAGAGAAAAAAAGTCATCTAAACATGTATTAGATAAGGAAGGAAAACATAATTTTACATTTTTATTTTAGCAAACGTAGTTTTCTCTGGAAAATAATGCAATCTTAATGGTGAAATTATAACTCATTTAACCAATATAAATATGTAAGTTATGTATGTTACACCATCCATCTTCATTGAACCTTTCATACTTCTCCATCTATAAAAATAGCCTAAAAACTTGCATTTGACAAAACAAAGCAAGTTTCAAAAGAAAAAAAAAGAAGAAGAGAAGGAATAGATCAGCTTTCAACCTACCAATGACAAAAAAGACTAACACTAATCACGTGCTACTAGTGGTGGTTCTCTTCTCGACTGTAAATTTGTTGGCGTTCATTCAACCTTCAATGGCAGACGACGACTACGAGTCACCAATATGGACTGGGTGGATAGATGAAGATAGGGGCCCCGTTCTATATCCTTGTATAATTAAAATCAAGAGTGATAAATGTCAAGTAGCAGTTCATGAATATTACTTCAACTTCAGCAAAGAAATGGATCTAAGTTGTTGTGTACTTGTCAAAGCCATGGGCAAGGGTTGTGCTCAATGGTTTGAGTTTTGGTTCTCCTTTCCTGGATTAGAAGAACTGAAACCTAATCCAATTAAGCTTTACAATGATTGTGTTACAAGATTGGCGGCTCTTGCACCCAGTCCACTTTAAGCTTTAAAATTAGCTTTTATGTATTTGATCAATAAATAACATGGTTGTCATGTGATCAATGAATCTAATTATCATCATTATTATTTTAATTATATATCTTTCATCATCTAAAAGAACATGTTAAATAAATTCGATCTCGGGTTCACTTCGTAAAGATAAAATAAAGCAATGTTCAATAACATGTAATTTCTTTTAAAGATTTTTTTTTTCTGCTAATAATAACAGATCTCAACATGAATGACGGGTTAAACTTGGCAAAAAAATTGAATGGTTTCATGACAACTATTTACAATTACATTTGGATAAAAACGTCAAAAGATAAATTAAATCACATTAAAGGACAAAATATTTTTTCTATCTAAACAAATAGCTTATTGCCAAAGCGAGCATGGCTCAGCGGGCATATGTATGTGTTAACGACCACGAGGTCTGTGGTTCGAATCCCCCCACCCCCAATGTACTCAAAAAAAAAAAAAACAAATAGCTTATTATTTTTTATTTTTAATTCAACAATAGGTGGTGCGCGATATTCCTAACGTTTGATCTTTTGGTTGATATATGTGTTAACCAATTAAACTATGATCAGGTTGGATAATTGAGAATTTATTTTTTTAGAGAGGTTTTGTTTGTCAACTAAGCGATATTTAGGTTGGTATCTAACGAGTAAATATATATATATATTTTTTAAACAGAAGGTAAATGTTATTACAAGTTATTATCCTGTTTAAATATGTTTCAACATTGCTATATTTATGGGACCATGAGTCGTGGTTCCTTTTTTATTTGTGTTGTTGTGTTAGCTAAGTGTATTAGAAAATAAGTCTTTAGAGTGGAGTAAATTATATGTATGAAAAAATAAAAAAATTTAGTGTCAAAAACTAAATTTTTTATATATAAAAAAATTATTAACAAATGCCAAGATTGTAAACATATATTAGAAAACGAAGAAAAACACAATTTCACATATTTTTTTTTTCTTATAGGAAACATAGTTCTCTCTTTACAAGACTAGAGGTGTTAGTAAGAAATTTCGTCCAATTAAAAAGTGTCACGTCATCTCCGCAGATTCCACACTAGCCCGTGAATCCACCTGCCCCAATGTAGTTAAAGTCCTCTGAACTCGGGTCGTAACCTCACGTATACGTCGTGTCTATTGTCCCACATTTTCCCGGCCCCAACGATGAAGCTCAGTCATGCACATGCCTGTGGCCCTAGCCAACTCAATCGGCCCTACTGCAGAGGCAACCACCCCCATCTCAAGCCCTCGAACTCGGGCAGCTGCACCCAGGCCTCCTCAAACCAGCGTATATGCCGCCCAAAACGCCGCCCCTCCGCCCACATGGTATATGGAGAAAAGGAACGATTTATGATCGGATCTGTTGTAGTCCATATGTTCCACTGAAAACTGCATGAATAGATCCCGCCATGCCGAGGTGCTGAAGCATCGATCAATACGCTCTCATATCGTCGTTTGCCTTGACCTACCATTACACCACGTAAACAAGTCACTAGTAAACCCAGATCAATCGAACCACATTCATCCACAGAATCCCTAAAGCTACTGAGCTCTGCCTCCAGCTTCGCTCGACCTCCATTCTTCTCAGACGGATAGATGAGGGCATTAAAACCTCCCTCAACTAACCACAATGGGAACTCACTGCCCTGCAACTGTCGGAGAAGAGACCATGTCAAGTATTTCTGCTCTGACGTGGGATAACCATAAAATCCAGTAAACTGTCACTGCTTCCCATCCCAGTCAACCCAACCATCCACATGATTCGGGGAAAACGAAAAAGAGGCTGAAAGTCACCTCAGGGGTCTATAGCAGTGCCAAACCACTCTTACTGCCAACACTACCCACACAGAAACAACTAGAAAAACCCAACTGAAACTTAATGGTTGTAAATCGCGCACTTCACACCTTTGTTTTTTACATGAACAATAGCTGGGATCGCTTTGATTGCACCACCTTAAGCAATCGATGGAATGCATGGTTCGACCCCAAACCCCGTACATTCCAGAATAACACATACATGATGACTGGCGGGGCGACAGACCAGCCATCGCCAAAACAAAAAGGATTTGTTGGTGTTGAACGACCATGCTTCTCTCAAGCAACAACCCACTTCGCCTTCTTCCCCGCCTCTCAACTCAATCCACATCCCCTCCATCCTCAACCTTGACCTGTTTGCTTAACACCACGTCCCCCTGAATTTCACAATTCGTCATATCCATCAGCGGGCTACGTGCCCGCTCATTGTCCCCACCCGATCGATCACCATCCGATAGGACGACCTAGGACTCAACCTCCCCCCTCCCCCATCAGCTTCTTCCATTACCTATCTCACGCTCATTCCCCTTTCCCCTTGGACATTCATTTCTGTATGCTGACCCAGAAGCAAAACACTCCATGGAACCCACCTGCAGCCCCAACCCCACTTGTTGACCAACACTTCCCCAAACGACGTGGGAAGCAGGACGTTCCTCCGAAACTGCCGGGACCTCCTAGGCCAAAGCACGCTCACCTAGACTCGACCCCTGGCCCAAACCTATTTGTGGACCTATATTTCCCTCACCCATTTGAGAAGAAGGACACTCCACATTATCAAAAGACATTGTCTGATTCAAAACGTGCTCACCCTAAGTCACCCCCTGGCCGAAATCTACACTTCCACCCTCCAACCCGGAAGCAGAACGCTCTGTGACCCTAGGCCTCACCCCATCCTCAAGTAGAGCCTCCATAATACCATCCTCCCCACCGCTCACCTTTTTTCCCATTAGGCAAACCCACCTCGTTGTTGAGATTTATGCCATAAAGCCTCGTAATTAATTAATAATTATTTGATTATTATTATTTACAATTTATAATATTCATTATATATAAAAATTCAAGGTTATTAGTGTAATCTTGAACAATATGTAGTTGACATACGGAAGGATCATGTTCAAGGAATAACCTAAATAATCTATACTATATGGATAAGGTTGAGTGCCTTATCCTGATAACACTATTGTTACGACCCACTTTGTAATTGTTACAAATGATTTGATCCAAATCATTAATGTAGAGACATGTGAGTGGGGTATCCTATACAATGAGTTTGTATAAGACTGGACCACGAAATATATAATCTCTCTTTATAAATCCATTATTTGAGAAGATTAATATTTCACAAGATGATCATATGTGACTCGATCTTAATCTTGAGTGAGTTATGAACTTCTACCTGTGAGGGCTCGTCCTTTGATTTGTATGAGTGAAAATGGCCTTTATAGTCGATTCAATAAAGCCTGCCATTTGGGTCTTTGTTCAAATAAGGAGCTGAGAACATAAGTTTCACAAGATGGAATTCACTCCTTCCCATATAGGGAAAGTAGATGAGTAGTTCCCTTAAGTGCTGATTTCGGAACTTGAACAATGAGACCCCACCCTCTCACTGGCCCGATAGGGACTTGGTTTATGGTTGGATCATAAACATATTGTTCATTAGAGAATCAGTGGTATTGAAGGTGTAAGATGTTATTACAGGGGTAAAACGAACTTTGGACCCAGCTGTAATTACGAATAACTCGTGAAGGATTGACTTACATGTAATGGTTATATTCATGGACACAACTTGTCCTACAGTGCATAAGAGTGCAAACTTTATGTCTATAGTGGAGTGATCTAGAGTTAATGAATGAAAGTTAATTAATTAAAGAGTTTAATTAATTAATTTTGTATCATTGAAGCTTATAAATATGTAGGTCTATAAGGTTCCCTTGCTAGCTCATAGTAACACTAAAAGAATCAATTTAGTTGAAAGAAAAATTTGAAATATTCAACTTAATATTTAATATATTTGATATATTAAATATAGAAGAGAAAAATATATTTATTGTATTTGATACATTAAATATTAGAGGGAATAGTGTATGTATTAGATACATTAATATTGCCAAAGCGAGCATAGCTCAACGGGCATATGTATGTGTTAATGACCAAGAGGTCTGTGGTTCGAATCCCCCCATCCCCAATGTACTCAAAAAAAAAAAAAAAGATACATTAATATTGAAAACTATATTTACCTATGTAATTTGGAATATTATAAAAGATTAATTTTATGATATTTGAATGAGATTCAAATAAATATAAAATACATATTTTAATATAATAGATATTAAAATATATTTTATTAAATAAAATTAATTCCTAAAGCCTTATAAATAGGTTTAGCCAAAAGGTTGGCCAAAAACACTACTCAGTTTCCTACGCAGAGAATTGTTGTCTCAAAACTTCATTTTTTTCAAGAAGGCTCCCAGAAGCTCTTGGTCTCGTGTTCGAGTCATAGCGAGGAAAATCTCGTGCATAATGGAACACAAGAAGTTCATAGTTCTTCAAAGGTAATAGTATGATTAACTTGTAATATTGTTTAATTCTAAATAAAACAAAAATTGATTCTAAACGCTTCCGCCGCTGGGGTTTGAAGAGTTCATTCTCTTCACCCCAATTCAAAAAATCCAACAGAGGCCCTCACACGACCCTCATCCCTCCAATCAGCCCACCACTAACTGGTTGTCCCCTCTTCCCAGAGAACTCGCCCTCTTTCTTATTGCGCACGAAGACCAGCACAACAACGCGCATCCATTCCCCATATTCTTCCTCCCCACAAGCCAAATTCCCAATCTCATCCTGACACTCTCGTCGCACATGCTCAGACACCCACAATCATGGCAAAAATCAGGAAGGTGTTAGCTTTATGAGCTTCAATGCACAACAACGCGCATCCATTCCCCATATTCTTCCTCCCCACAAGCCAAATTCCCAATCTCATCCTGACACTCTCGTCGCACATGCTCAGACACCCACAATCATGGCAAAAATCAGGAAGGTGTTAGCTTTATGAGCTTCAATCATACCATTTGTTTTGATGATAACAAACCTCTAATTTACTAATGATTTTAGTGTTTCAAAGTGTCCATAGCATAATTCTTAGAAAGAAGATTCTAATGCATCTTGAATAATTCGAATCCAAGCTCAGACAAGAAAGATAGTGACAAAAGAAGATTGAAGTCAAAATCCAATGTGGCATTGACACGTGGCACTTTGCTGATGTGGAATCTGACGTGATAGCTAACGTGACTCTCATTGTATTCGTAACGTAGAGCTCGGAAAGACGATTCTAACGCATTTTCAATCGTATAAATCAGAAATCAAACAAAGAAGTAATGATCAAAAGAAGATGAAAAATATTTACTCAACACGACGTGGACGATTGAGAAGGCGACACATGGCACATGCACAACACCCCAACACACCAACCCTCCTCCTTTTACCATTAACCTTTGAAAAATCATCATTGATGATATTTTCTTTTACCATTAAACCCCACTTTTGAATCTTTTAACCTAGATCTAATGACCAATTTTAAATCGGCTTTAATATCATTTTAGGCCAAAATTTCCTATAAATTTAGCCACCTTTCTCCTCCAAATCATTCAATCATTTTTGCTGAATTTTTCTCTCCTAAGCCACCATTGTTGATCTCTTCCAAGCTAAATATTTTTCTATATCACAAGAGATTTGTGTGAGAGATTATAGTGCTCAATTTGTGTATCAACAACTCTGGTGAGAGTTTGATTTTTGTAGGAACCTTTATTTCATTACGTCAATTGGGATTTGTAATAAGGTGTGGGTGCACCTTGGGAATTGAGTGAGCGGTCTAATCCTAAACCTGAAAAAGAATTTGTAGTGGTTTGATCTTGAACCCGCGAAAAAGATCGGTATAGGTTAGGTCCTAAACCTGCAAAAAGATTCGTAGTGGTTTCCTCTAGAACCCGCAAAAAGAGTGATTGTTCGGTTTGATTCTCACCCGTAAGAGAATCACGACAATAAAATACCCAAGAGGAGCTTGGAGAGTGGAGTATGAATTTCCGAACCACTATAAAAATTCCCGGTGTCATCTCTTACTCTCTACTCTTTTAATTTTCATTGCCTATTTACTTATTTGAGTAAGTTGCATGCTTAGGAAAATTGTTACATATTTTTAGCAATTTTAGGGTATTAATTCTATTAGTTTGCTTTGAACTAATTTAGCTTAATTTCTCGAAAAAGTTTTAAAATTGTTAAGCAACCCTATTCACCCCTCCAGTGTTGCCAACCGATCCTACAGAAGGCGTTCATATAAAACGGGACACCAATACTCCATACCTATGGCATCCATGATCCGAAAACCCCGTCTCAAGGCCCAATCGATTTGCAGCACGACCCAAATGCGAAGAACCGGCCCCAACCACTCCCTCAATTCCACGCCATCTACTTCTTCGACTGCCCCCATCTTCTCTCCAAGCAAACGAGCTTTCTTCAACACCTTCAAATTGAGAGGGATGTTATGGATATGTACCCAAAACGGGCACTGCCAGAAAGCTAAACGAGCCACTATATCAGACTCTTGCGGCTCCACTAGCACTTTCAAAGCCCTATAAAAAGTCCAAGGACTCGTCGATAAAACTCGCCTCTTCTCCTCCATCGAGCGAAAATGAATAGCAAAAACATTGACGCCCGTCGCCTCCACCCGCGTGCTGTCGTGGACTAGCCAGACCGCCTTCATCACTGCCTGGAACACCTCGACAATGACTCGCTGAAATGAAAAAACCTTGTCCACAACACACAAATCAGTAAGTGTCGCCGACAAGAAAGACTCACCTTCGTCTGGTTTTAGAACTTCCCGACTACCCCTTTGTGAGATTCAACGCTGAACATCGAGGTACCAAGTCCTCTATCGCTAGCCACCCCAACCGATTCAAACTGCCAGACGCAAGGAAGATAAGTTCCTCCCGCCGGAACCCCTACAAGAAACCCTAGAAACCTCTAAAAAAGAGAGAAAATTCGTACGCCTAGACCGTTTCTTAGATTTGCCACGGTTAAAAGATGATATATATTCATAATTGAAGTTCAGCGCCTATGTATATTTTAAGTTTATATTTATTGTGTTCTCAATTTTCTAAATTTTCTTTTATAATTGAAAGAAATTTTTTTATAATTTATTTTGTTATTATCTTTGTTGTCAAAATTTGTGTACTAGTTAGAAGTCTCTAATTTTATTATTACTTAAAAAAAAAACTTCATTACATAGTATAATTTGGTAAATTCAACATTAAATTTAATATATCAAATAAAATAGAAACATCACATGCATGACACGTGGTAAGGACTAAATAAAAAGTAAAAAAAAAAAAAAAAAAAAAAAAAATTTGAATCACATTAACCTTACTCATTTTTTAATACCCAAATTGTCCTACTATTTATGTTTAATTTCTTGTATGTTTCCACATTAAAACTTTTTTTTCTTCCTTGCATTATTTTTTTCGGGAACATTAGATATTATAAAATTAAAACATAAAAAAAAGTTTGAGAAAAGAAACAATAAATTCAATCAAACGATTCTATAATACTTTTTATAATACTTTTTATGAAGAAAAAAAAAATTCCATCCCCACTATTTTTAGGCTGTTAAAATAATATTGTATTTTTTAAAACTTATTACAAAAATATTGTATGTTTGAAACTATTTTTAAAAATAACGAGTTTTAAATGGAGGTCGTCTTTCTCCTCACGTATTTTGAAAAGACAATCTTGCTCTACCTGGATAAAAGATCATTGATATGTACTTCTTTTATTAAAAAAATGATATCTTTTTAACCAGATATTCAAAATTTTCAAAAAAAAGGTATGGTTGGAAAGCTAACAACGAGAGTTTCAATTGATACGTGGTTTCACTATTTTTGGAGTTGTGTATCAAAAGATAGAGACCATCAAAGTTGGACTATAGTTCTGCAAATTTCAGCTGTAGAGAGTGCATTCAAAAATTGATATATTTTTACCCAGATATTCAAAAACTTCGAAAAGGGTACTGTTGTAAAGTTAACATAGAGCTTCAATTTGATACCTAGTTTCACTATTTTTGAAGTTGTGTATCAAAAGATATATATCGTCAAAGTTATGAAAACTTCATTAAACCCAGAACTGAAGATACGACTGAAAACTTCAAAATTGCAGCTAAACTTCGACGATCTGTATCTTTTAATACAAAACTCTACAAATAGTGAAACTAGATATCAAATTGAAGCTCTCTGTGTTAGCTTACCTTTTTCGAAATTTTTTAATATCTCGGTAAAAAGATGTCAATTTTTTAATGCACTCCTCAAAACAATCTTCCGTTCTGAAATTTGCAGAGTTACAGTCCAACTTCGATAATCTTTATCTTTTGATACACAACTCCAAAAATAGTGAAATCAGGTATCAAATTGAACCTCTCGCGCTGTTAGCTTTCCAACCATACCTTTTTTGAAAATTTTGAATATCTGGTTAAAAATATATCATTTTTTTAATAAAAGAAGTACACATGAAGTTCATGTGGAGCAAGATTGTCTTCTCAAAAGACAGCCTCGTCTTTTGAAAATATATATATATATATATATATATATATATTTAATTATATAATAGTTCCATTTATAAAAATATATGATTAACTTTTTTAGATTTGGTTGTTTGTGATTTTTTTTTTTTTTTTTTTACATGTACATAACTTTTTATTCATAAATTATATATTATGCTTATTGAAGTATGTCGTGTGAATTCTTACATTTCAAATATTGGAATATTAAAAACAAATTTCTTATTATTTTTTCCTCTACATTTATTTATTGAATATCTACCGTTTTAGAATTTTAGGAGTGTACTCATTTCCTACCACTATAAAAAAAAAGACTATTATACTTTTCTTTAACAACAATTTGATTTAAATTCTTTATAGGTTAATATTATTTTTTAATTCATACAAAAACTTAAATACGTTAAATAAATTTATGTTTTGTTAAGTTAAATTATGTAATAACTATTATTTACTATATTTTGTCAAATAAAAAAAAACTATTATTTACTATACAACATTTTAAATTATACTATAAAGTTGATTTTCAAAACAAAAAAAATCACAAACAACCCACATGAATAAAATCTAGTATATTTTATAAGTGATTATATATCATATTAAAATTTTGAATTAAAAAAGAAGATTTATTTTTTATAAAACAAATCTTATCTAAACATGTATTAGAAAATGAAGGAAAACATAATTTTAGATTTTTTTTTTTTTTTTTAATTTTTTTTTTGTTTAGCAAACGTAGTTTTCTCTCGAAAATACTGCAGTTTTAATGGTAAAAATATTGTCATTATAGTTTTAAATTCTCCATTTACAAATCCAATAAATAGTAGCTCACAATCTTATAAAAGAAAAAACTCATTTAACCAATATAAATATGTAAGTTAGGTTACACCTTCCCTCTTTATTGAACCTTTCATACTTCGCATCTATAAAAATAGCCTAAAAACTTACATTTGACAAAGCAAAACTAAGTTTCAAAGTTAAAAAAGAAAAGAAGGAATAAATCAACTTTCAACCTACCAATGACAAAAAAGACTAACACTACTCAGGTGCTAATAGTGGTGGTTCTCTTCTCGACTGTAAATTTGTTGGCGCTCATTCAACCTTCAACGGCAGACGACGATTACGAGTCACCAATATGGACTGGGTGGATAGATGAAGATAGGGGCCCCCTTCTATATCATTGTATAATTAAAATCAAGAGTGATAAATGTCAAGTAGCAGTTCATGAATATTACTTCAACTTCAGCAAGGAAATGGATCTAAGTTGTTGTGTACATGTCAAAGCCATGGGCAAGCGTTGTGCTCGAAGTTTTGAGTTTTGGTTCTCCTTTCCTGATTTAGAAGACCTGAAGCCTAATCCAATTAAGCTTTACAATGATTGTGTTACAAGATTGGCGGCTCTCGCACCCAGTCCACTTTAAGCTTTAAAATTAGCTTTTATGTATTTGATGAATAAATAACATGGCTTACATGTGATCAATGAATCCAATTATCATCATTATTATTTTTATTATATCTTTCATCATCTTTTAAAAGAATATGTTGAAATAAATTCGACCTGGAATTGACTTCGTATAGGTAAAATAAAACAATGTTCAAAAACATATAATTTCTTTTATCACGTTGAGAATTTTTTTTCTGCTAACAATAACAGATCTCAACATGAATGACGGGTTAAACTTGGCAAAAAAAAAAAATTGAATAGTTTCATGACAACTATTTATAATAACATTTGGGTAAAAACATCAAAAATTAAATTAAATCACATAGAAGGACACAATATTTTTGCTATCTAAACAAATAACTTTTTTTTTTTTTTTTTAATTCAACAATAGGTGGTGCGGGAGATTCTAACGTTTGACCCTCTTGGTTGATATATGTGTTAACTAATTAAACTATAATTATAATAACATTGGATAATTGAGAATTTATTTTTTTAAGGAGGTTTTGTTTGTCAACTAACGAATATTTAAGGGATATTTAGGTTGACATTTAACAGATAAATGTTTTTTTTTTTTGAAACAACCAATGGTAATGTTATTACAAGTTGTTATCATGTTTAAATATGTTTCAAAATCCTATATTTATGAGATCATGAGACATGGTTGCTTTTTTTGTGTTTGCTAAGTGTATTAGAAAATAAGTTTAGAGTTGATTAAATTATATGTATGAGAAAATAGAAACGTTTTGGTGTAAAAAATTAAGAGTTTGTTTGATAATGTTTATATTTGTTGTTTTCTATTCTCTGTTTCTCATTTTTTAACCAACAAACTTTGTTTAATAATTGTTACCATCTTTTATTTCAAAAAATGGACAATGAGAAACTATAAAAAGACGTCATTTTATTTCATTCCTCTTTATATTATTCTATTGCTCTTTATATTATTCTATTCCCTTTAGGATTAAATTGGCTATCGGTTCATTCGTCAAATAACTGCCCAATTTTCTTTTCAAAAAAAATAAATAAAAAAATAACTGCCCAATTATTACTCTATTTGTAGAGGGCTAGCTTTGAGAATAGAGTGCCAAAGCGAACATGGCTCAGCTGGCACATGTATGCGTTCATGACCAAGAGGTCTGTGGTTCGAATCCCCCACCCCCAATGTACTCAAAAAAAAAAAAAAAAGCTTTGAGAATAGAGTAGAACCACTTTTTTGTTTTTTTAATTTATTTCTTAATTTACAGTTAGTTTGTTTGTTTTTTTTTTTTTTTTTTTTTTTCTTCAACAAGAGCATAGCTCAACCGCATACCGCCTAGAGATCATGAGGTCCTAGGTTCAATCCCCCACCCCAACATGTTGTCAGTACTTTTTTTTATTTTATATATTTTATATATTATTTAAATTTTGAATCAAGCAAAATATATATATATATATATATAACTTTTATATTTTATTTTTATTTTTAAATTTTATAATATATATTTATATATTTGTTTGTTCAAGGTATAAAATGCCGATGTCTATAGAAATATCGTGACCTCAATTTTATAGAAATGTCGACGGAAATATCGATGTCGATAGATATTTATGAAAAATATTAAAAACAAAAATTCAAAAAAAATATTTAAATTAATAAATAAACATTTTACTCTATTTAAATGAGCTAAATTATTTATTATCAATATTATATTCACCATAGTTACATTTTAGTATTATTTTTGTTAATATCTCATCGATTATTTACGATATAATGAAAATGTCGATTCACCCATTATATGTCGATGTCGAACTCATGTTGATGTAGGAATGTCGATGGAAATATCGACATGTCGACAGAAATTTAATACTCTGATTTTTTCTAGTGCACTTGAACCAGTTAGAAATCTTGCAAATATAAATTTTGCTCACTAAAACATGCATTTAGTCTCACTAAAACATGCATTTAGAGTTATATAATAGAGTACATAATTTAAACGGAATGACTCAAGTGAAAGATGACGTTGCAGATCAAATTTGGACAACATTTGATGGATAAAATTAATTTTATTAGTGTTGTTAGTTTTTCATCGGAGCTCACTTGTATTAGATAATGTAGACTTTTGATAATTTGATTTTTTTATATATTTTAATGCATGTTATATATTTTGTATATTATATATAACCAAATTCTATTTAAATTATAAATAAAATTAAAAAATAAAATAAGAAATAATTATCAATCAAGTTTTTTTTTTTTTTTTTTTTATTTATTTAAGAAACAAGAAACGATAGTAAACATGTTTCTGTTTTCTAGTTCTTATCAAACAGAGAATAAGCAATAGGAAATGAAAAACAGAAAACGAAAACGTTATCAAACTGACCCTAAGTTACACATATTTTTTTATTATAGGAATCATAGTTCGCTCTTTACATGTTGGAGGTCTTGACAAACCGAACATAGATCAATTGACATAAAATTGTGTCATTTACTAAAAAGGTTAGGGATTTAATCTCTCAATCCCCGAACACGTGTCTTCATTTTTTTTTCAAGAAACAAAAAACGAAAAACGTTATCAAACAGGTTTTAAGTTATTCCATTTGACTTTAACGACACAACATCGTTGATAAGACATTAATTTCTCAAACTCATTTAATAAATATGTGCAAGTCATTTTCATGGAATTATTACCTCTAACTATGTAAGTCATTTTTATGAATTTATTACCTACAAAGCTACAATTTGTTTCTGGCGATCAAAAAAGCACAATCAAGTTTTAAAAGTAAATATGGGTTTGAAAATTTGAATATAATCTTCGACGTCAAGAGAAGTCGTAGTAAATATCAATTAGTATTGAAGTGTGTTAATGTTGACATTAAATGATGAGATTTTAATAAAAGTAATGTGTTTAATCTTTTTCATGTTATTTATGTGATTGCAAAGATATTTTAATTAATGTTCATGACCTCTTATTATCACAACCTTATGTCAATTGAAATATACTCTGTTTGCCATATTTTTTTGACGACAAAATGACTAGTGTCATCATTTTATTCAAATTTCAAATCACAAAATATGACTCTTGAATATTTTAAAATACAACCTTAAAATTAGGTATCAATCTTGGTCAAGTATTGAATTCTAGCCATATTGACCCACTATTGAATTGAAGGCTTTTTTTTTTACTGAAATTGGGATGCAATAACTCCCATTCAAGAACCCAAAGTTTCCTTATTTCACCTTAGCACTTTATACCATCCCATCCCAATCACTTTCCATTTTTATATAACAATAAATTATCATCAATTTGAGCTCACCAACTTTTGTCATCTTTTTTCTTTTCTAGCAGCTCCTTTATATTATTTGTGGAAAGCTTCTGCTTTCTATTAATTATAATCTTTTTTCCCTTACAAAAATTCTTTAGATTAAGTTATATTAATTACAAAAGTATAATAAACTATTATACACTTATCCACTTAAATATATAAGGATTTATACTTAGGATTAAATTACAAGTTTAATTTTAAAAAAAAGTATTTCAAAAAAAAAATAATAATAATTTTAAATTTGTGTCAAATAAATCTTTTAAAATGTCTAGATTTTTTATTTTTGTATGAATAAATACTTTTAAACATATTATCTAGTAGACTCAAAATAAATAAATAAATAAATAATCAAAGACCTATTAGATAGTGAGGTTTAGAAATCACATAGACCAAAGACACAAATCTAAACATTCACCAACTAATTTAATTGTATATAAAGTTGTGCCGGACATAAAATATTGCATTCGCCAATGCATAGAGTAATCATATTTTATCTCAATTAACATAAAATACCTAAAAAATTTCAACATAGTTTTAGTAACACAAAATTCATATTTTTCTCAAATAATTCTAAGTTCGTACCTCTTTCTTAAACAAAATTTCACAAACATCAAACAATTCTCAATTAACTTAAAATACCTAAAAAATTTCAAATAATCATAAATTGCTTTTAAATTCATAAAATGTCTCATTTAACTACCCCAAAGGCTAAAATCTCACTACTTTTTTTTTTTTTTTTTTTTTTTTTATTATTATCCATACATAGCCATTCAACTTTGTTTTTCAATTCTTTCAATTCTTCATCATTTGGTTATTTTATAGAAACAACAATAAAATTTCATAATTTTTTATACTTAAAAGTCTTCCGTTATCGTTATCGTTATCATAATTAATTGAGTAATTTAAATTTGATGTTTGGACATACACTGACGATGATTGGAAAGTTAGAACATGTTTCAAGTCTTTTTCATTTTTCATTCATTAAGTAAACATAGATGGATATGTTACAAAATCTTTTCATACATTGAGTAAACATAGATGTACTTAAAAGTACCTAAAAAACATTACAGACCGATTTAAACAACAAGCATCGGTGCCAAAGCGAAATTTTGCAAATAAGCATGGGCCAACATTTTGCCTAATTCCACCTCAGAATAGACACTAAGATGACCATGATCTGCATTAAAGCCCGGTTTGTGGTCACCGACAGCGCGTCCGATAGCTTCCTTGGCATCCAAGACAGCAATTTTTGGCAACTTGTTCTTGACTGCCTCCTCAGCCCTTCGTACTTCTTCAGTACAATTTATGGTTTTGCTGATGAAAAAGTCTGGAGTTGCTATCTTGACCTACATATTTGACACAACACCAATAATACAAATTAATTTTAGTGAAAACTATATATATATTTAGGAAAAGAGATGGAGATATGACGAACGAGAATGATGGGCAATTCCGGATGAAACAAGTCCTCGCGCAAGTCTGTTATGAACTTGGTGAGGTCTCGTTCGTAGTTATCCGCGTCTATCTTGACTGCAGCATCGGATTCGCCTTGATACCAAAAAAATGCTCGGATTTTCCCTCCATTTTTTCCGGAAGCATTAATCCGTTCGACCAAATTTGTGTAATTGATGGTCCCTTTAATCCACTCTCTGAGGTGGGTTCCGCCGATGGCACACGGAACAAGACCAACAATTCCAATGTCGCTCTTGTTAGCTTGGACTAGAAGCTCGTTTGCGAATGCCATGCCGGGGCCAACTCCATTAGTCCTTCTGTGATCAATATCCCAATGAAGTGGCTCATGGGCCAATTCCCAACTTAATCCAGCAGTAAATCGAAGGATTGACGTTTGAGATTGAGATTGGGGAGGAATATATCCATCCCATTTACAGTGCTTCATAGAATCGTCACAAATGACTCCACCTCGGCCAGCCATGTTGCTTTGGCCGCCGAGAATGAAAATGTTGTCCGGCGAAGAAGAAGCCCTCAAGAAAAGAAGTAAGAACCCTAAAAAGGCAGCAAAAGAGATGAGATCTGCCATTTTTGTTAAGGCCTTGAGAGGAGTTTTTTTATGCAATCTCACAGTGAAAAAGAAAGAGGAGAAAGAAGTATAGAGAGTGTTTGGCGTGTTTGCCCCCTTCATTCTTGCTTCTTATATAGAGCCTCAATGTTTTTTTTTTTTTTTTTTTTTTTTTTAATTTATTTATTTAGAGGCCGAAGTCTCCTAAATTATTATTTTTTTTTGTTGGATTTTAGTTAGTAAACTTTCCAATATTCTTTTTAACCTTCAAACTTTGCATTAAAAACTTTGAATTTACTATACAACCATTTTATGTCATTATTGAGTTGGTCAAATATTGAATTTTAAAAATGGATTTATATTTATTAAATTCATGAAAATTATTATAGAAAGAGATAAAAAAAAAAAAATAAACTGCGAAATATAATCACTAACCACCTTCGTTACCTATTATTTTTTATGTTCAAACATAAAAATAAAAAATTTAATAGAAAAAACAAAATTTTATTTTCTTATACCTTATTGATTTTTACTGGCATGAGATATTCAATAGTCAATAAAGTTATGAAAACGATTCTCTACTTATAATAGAAAAATAATAAAAGTTAATTGGTCATATATATATATATATATATATATATATATGTAGTTTTAATTGTTAAAATTTAGGTATTTAGAAAAGTAAACAAAGGATATGATAATAATAATAATAAATTGAGGTGATTAAAATAAAAATATTAATAAAATTATATTGTTAATACAACTAGTTAGTTACTAAAATTGAATAACTAAATTGAAATGTATAATTAGCTTTTCATAAACATATATGGAATGAAGGTTACCAAATATTTCACAAAATTAAACTGTCAAAATGTCAACGAAAAAACAGAAAAAGATGGGTACATTTATAATATGATAGTGGTACAAAGTTTGATTTATTTATTTAATTGTTTTTTTTTAATAATATATTGGAGTGGAGATTAAACTTTCATGGTCGATACATCATACGTTGAGTTGAGTTATGCTCTTGTTAGCTTATTTATTTAATTTTTTACTTTTTAAGATTAGGTATATTAATCTTGAGATGGTGAGAGCAAACGTCTCTCTTCCCATTATCATTAAAAGAATATAAACAATCTTGGGAGAGACAGAGAGGAGAATAATAAAGATAACAGAGCCTAAAAATGGCAATTGAGAGGGAAATAAAATTTGAAAGAGAAAGATACCATTTTGAAATTTTGAATTTTGAATTTTCATTATGTGAGAAAATTTAGGTCTCTTTTATAACAATTTTTTTTTTTTTTTTTTTTTTATCTACTAATTTCTAATCATAATTTTAAAATTCATCCTAAATTTTGAAAACTAAAAAACTTAAAAGTACTTTTTGATTTTGGAATTTGGTTAAAAATTCAAAATTAAAGCTTCCTAAAAGAAAAAAATAGAAAGATTATTGTAAAAAACAACATGTGAGAAAACAAGCTAAATTTTCAAAAATCAAAAATTAAAAAATCAAAGAATTTAGAGAGTGATTTTGATTTTATATAAATTTAAAAAAGAGAAATTGTAGTAAAATGACAATTTAAGAATTATTGTTTGTAAATATAGCATGTTTTTAAAAATTTTGCGGATATAACAATTTCTATGGCTTATATCTTATGACTGATAGAAGTCTATCGCTGATCACCTCAACTTTTTATAGATTTTTGTCAGTGATAATAGTCTATCAGAGATAATAGTCTATCACTGATAGAAGTCTATCAGAGATAATAGTCTATCACTGATGAAGTCTATCAGTCATATAATAAAGTCTATCAGTGATAGAAACGAGATTTTTTTGCCATATTTGCTAAACATTTTAAAGTTTGCTAAATTTGCAATTAGTTTGGGTCTGATTGCTATTTGTGCAACCAGCCCTTTAAAAAAATCTGTTTTACAAAACAATAAAAATGGTTAAGATTTTGTTAAATTTGATTTTATCACGTTCCCGGCAATCCCAAACTCTTAGACTCGTTTGAGATTGGTGTAACTTTTAAAATAATTATGACTAAGCAAATTAGTGTTGGTTAAATTTCACATTTAAATATAAAAAAACAGGTCACAACCTTTGGTAAATTCAAATGAAATTGATAAAGTTTACGTCTAATGACCAAAATAGACAAACATATTATTTTAATTATTTATATGTTGATTTTCAATATATGAATTATTATACGTTAGTTATTTATAATTTTTATTGTGGCTACTCTACAATAAATTTTTAGGAAAAATAATTGTTATATAAAAGAGATTTTTTTTGTGATTTCGATTCATAATTATTTTAAAAATTTAGTGTTCCTGTGATCACTCCCTTCATTTCAATACGTATTCCATTACAACTATATTTTAAAAACAAATAAACCAAAAAAAAATTAGATTAAAAAAAATCACAAAAACTAAGCGGATTTAAAAATATTTTGACTCATTTTTTTGAAATCAAGAAAAAAAGAAAATATATCAAAGGTATAAGTAATTAAATATATATATATATATATATATATACACGAAAGGGATTATTGGAGAATTTAAAATCAGAAGCTACAAATTAAGGCTCCCTTTGGGATGCAGTAGCTTTTAAAATAATTGGGCTTTTAAAATAATTGCTGTCATTGGTAAATTTCAATTTAGAAGCACATGAGAGCATTTGGTTATTTCAAACAAAATTTTGAGTGACAATTTTTTCTTCTTATTCTGTTTCAAATTAAGAAGAAAATTTTGGCTAAAAAAAAACTGTTAAATAATTTTGATATTCGTTGGCTTCATGTTCATATAAAACTCAATTCATGTCCAACACCAAAAGCGGAAGGATGTGGAAAGATATAAGTGGTCAGTAAATATTTTAATAGAAAAGGCGTGAGATTAACGGAGAAGCTAAAAATTATTTTAATAGAAAAGACGTGAGATTAATCGAGAAGCTAAAAACTAAAGCTACAATTCAGAGATTCTCAAAATCAAATAATTTATAAGGAATTTAGAAAGTAATTTTATATAAATTTTAAAAAAATCTGTTTTACCAAACAACAAAAACGGTTATTTTTAACGTTTCCACCGCAATCCCAAATCGAAACTAAGAGATTTTAAAATTCAAAGAATTCAAAAATTGATTTGATATAAATTTTAAGAAAAAAGTGTATTATCCAACGCATAAAATGATGAGGATATTTTCAAAATCACTTTTGCTTCCCACCGCAATTCGAAACACAACATTAACTTTTTCAAATTATGTTCTCCTCTTCTCTAAACAGCAAAGCGCTTGAACGAGTCGCTGTCTCATCCCAATAAAATCATTTTCTATTTTTATAAAACGATAAAATTTTATAACTTTTTTTCTCAGTTTCCATTTTTATATAACCATAAATTCTCATCACTTTTTTCCAATTCAAATAACTACACTTTCTGTACCACACAAAAAGTAATTTCTTCTACCTCATCTATTTATGTGAAATAGAGTTTTAAATTTTAATATAGATTTGTTTTTTTTTTTTTGTTCTTTTCTTATTATTTTCGATAAATGACCTCGTGAGATGTGTTGCCTTTAATATAGGGAGGGAATAAACTAAAGAAAAGAAGGCATCCAGAAAGAGACAAAGAAAGGAGAATAAAAATGAGAAGTGATTATTAGTGATTATTATTGAAGTTGATTAGTGATATAATATGGTATTGTATGAGAACAGAATAAATTTGTAGTAATATGAGGTAATTTATTGCAAATGGAGATAGTTAATTTGTGATAATATAGTAATGACAAACCAATTTATAATGGTTTAAACTAATCACAGACATACCAACTTGAACATAAACGAATATAATATACGAATTAAGAACTAAAACCTAAAAGATTAGAAATATAAATACCTCATCCTCCATGTTGTAAAAAAACGACCAATCATACACATTAAATTATTAGAATTAAATTCAAATTATAGGAATCAAATTGTATTCACACGAGCTCCGAGCTCAAATGAGTTTCTTTTTCCAAACTATTATCCGTGGACTTGTTTATCCTTTTGTTTTTGCAAATCTTTAAATCAACTTTTCAGATAGATTTGATTTGAATCAACTTTTCAGATAGATTTGGTTTGTGTAAACTTGTTTAGTATACACACCTTCTAACATTTTATTTTTTTAATTTAATTTGACTCAATTCAAAACTTGGTCAAATTATTCATTTCTTATTTTTTTCAGAAAGTTTTCCTACATTCAATACATGCATGATTTTGTTAATTTGACATACATCAATTCAAGTGGGGAATCATGGATGAAAAACAATCACTACAAATAAGCAAACAAAATAACAACTATTTGTGCCCATCTTTCTTGAGAAAATGATTTAAAATAATAGTTTTTTTTTTTTTTTTTAAAGTTCTTCATTTTGATTAATATTTTTTAAAATAGAATAAAATAAATAATTTACTATATGGAGATGGAGGTTACAATTTTAATTTGGTTAGTTTTATAACCTCTATCTTAGATTTAAATGCTTATTTTTAAAAATAGAATAAAATGAATAATTTACTATAAGGTAATCATTATTTATTTATTTTATTTTATTTAAACAGACAATAAGGTAATCATTTAATGATTAGATAAAAAAATTATTCAATCTCGTGAGTCGTGAGCCACTCTAAGAATATAGAGTAAAAGAGGCATGAAAAAAAAAAATTCCCTCCACAAATATGTAAATAAAAGACTTACACAACATTGTTGATAAATGACTATTACCTACAAATAAATGTAAGTAAGTCATTTTCATGAAATCAATGAAATCATTACCTACTATTAAGATAAAAAACACACTATTATTATACTTTTCTTTAACAACAATTTGATTTAAATTCTTATAGGTGACTATTATTTTTTAATTCATACAAAAACTGAAATACGTTAGATAGCAAAAAAAAAAAACTCATCTAAACATGTATCAGATAACGAAGGAAAACATAATTTTACATTTTTATTTTAGCAAACGTAGTTTTCTCTGAAAAATACTGCAATCTTAATGGTGAAATTATAACTCATTTAACCAATATAAATATGTAAGTTATGTATGTTACACCTTCCCTCTTCATTCAATCTTTCGTACTTCCGCATCTATAAAAATAGCCTAAAAACTTGCATTTGACAAAACAAAGCAAGTTTCAAAGGAAAAAAAAGAAGAGAAGGAATAGATCAGCTTTCAACCTACCAATGACAAAAAAGACTAACACTAATCACGTGCTACTAGTGGTGGTTCTCTTCTCGACTGTAAATTTGTTGGCGTTCATTCAACCTTCAATGGCAGACGATGACTACGAGTCACCAATATGGACTGGGTGGATAGATGAAGATAGGGGCCCCGTTCTATATCCTTGTATAATTAAAATCAAGAGTGATAAATGTCAAGTAGCAGTTCATGAATATTACTTCAACTTCAGCAAAGAAATGGATCTAAGTTGTTGTGTACTTGTCAAAGCCATGGGCAAGGGTTGTGCTCAATGGTTTGAGTTTTGGTTCTCCTTTCCTGGATTAGAAGAGCTGAAACCTAATCCAATTAAGCTTTACAATGATTGTGTTACAAGATTGGCTGCTCTGGCACCCAGTCCACTTTAAACTTTAAAATTAGCTTTTATGTATTTGATCAATAAATAACATGGTTACATGTGATCAATGAATCCAATATATTTTTGCTATCTAAACAAATAACAGATCTCAACATGAATGACGGGTTAAACTTGCAAAAAAAAATTGAATGGTTTCATGACAACTATTTACAATCACATTTGGGAAAAAATGTCAAAAGATAAATTAAATCACATTGAAGGACAAAATATTTTTGCTATCTAAACAAATAACTTAATTTTTTATTTTTTATTTTTTTAATTCATTAATACGTGGTGGGGAAGATTCTAACGTTTGACCTTTGGTTGGTATATGTGTTAACAAATTAAATTATGATCACGTTGGATAATTGTGAATTTATTTTCTTAGGGAGGTTTTGTTTGTCAACTAAGCGATATTTAGGTTGACATTTAACAGATGGTAAATATATATATATTTTTTTTAAAACAACCCATGGTAAATGTTATTACAAGTTGTTATTACGTTTAAATATGTTTCAACATCGCTATATTTATGGGACCATGAGCCATGGTTCATTTTTGTTTTGTGTTGTTGTGTTAGCTAAGTGTATTAGAAAATAAGTATAGAGTTGAGTAAAATATATATATGGGAAAATAGAAACTTTTCGTGTAAAAAACTAACAACTTTTGAAGGGGTTTTTGTACGGATGACCCCCTCACCAAGCGTAAAGTTTTTTGACCTTCTTTTTCAAATTTTAGGTTTTTTTACCTTTTCTCGTGTTAAAGCAAGTGCCATCTTCCCATGAAAAGGTCAAAAAAATTAAATTTTATCTTCATCATTTGGGATTAATTTCGATTTGATCCCCATAAATTTTAAAATTAAGTTTCTTCGTTTACACAATTTGATAAAAACCAAAATAAATCGGCCATATTGTTATAAGTCATTAGAATATTGAGTACGTTGCAAATCTCTTCTTACATAACAACGATCAACAACTTGTCTTGTTATTGTTTGTGTTAGATAAATATAATGAGACTTGAAGTACAATAAAAAAAAAAAAAAAAATAATACAAAGATTTCAAATGAATGAAAAAAGTGTCTGACAACATTGTTGAAGATTAACGTAACATTACGAATCAATAGAAAAATTTCAAAAATCCCATAAGGAAAAATAATAATAAAGGAATACAAGAGACACATGTAATATTTTACTAACATTGGAAAATAGAAAAAAAATTAAGATGGAGTGAAAATGAAACGACTTTATGATTGAAATATGGAGTTTAAATTTTCTTTATATTATTCTCCATCTCTTAGTTTAGACTTAAATTCTAAATTTGCTAACCTCAATATCAATAGCATAACTCATTTAGTAAATATGCATGTGTAACTTACTTAAGGTTACACACTCTTAATTGAAGTGTTTAACATGAATTGTTTGCCCTATCCTATAATACTTATAAATAGCTTTTATTTTTTTACCTGTTTTCTATATAAAACGCACAAGTATAAAAGGTCATAAGAAAAAACTTTCAAGCGAACAATGGCAATGAAGGCTAACACAATTGGCGCCATTGTGGTCCTTTTATATCCGCTATAATTTTGTCAGCTTATGTTCAACCATCAACGGCAGACGACGAATACAATTCGCCAATATATAGGACGGGTGGGTAGATGAAGATAGAGGTCCATATTTAAGACCGTGTTTGAATATAATGAGTTGTGCAAAATGTCAAGAACAACTCTATAAATATTACTTCAATATTAACAAGGATGAACTCGATTTAAATTGTTGTGTGCATTCGTTAAAGCCATGGGAGAAGAGTGTTCTCGGAAATTTGAGGGTTGATTCTTCTTTTAAGGGTTCGAAGCTTATAAGCTCAATCCTATGAAGGTTTACAAAAACTATCTTGCAAGGCTTTCTTCACCCATCCCACCCATGACATTATAAGTCTTGAAATTATCCAATAATAAAAATTTGATATATTGTTCACGGTTTTCATATGATAATGAATCGATTTCTATTTCGCTATTGTCTTACCCATCTTATTTATATAGAGCACAAAATAAATTTAATTTTATCGTGTCAAAGATAAATCTTAAATCTTAAACAACAACTTCGAACTACTTGAGCATTGTAGATGTTTTATATCCAATAAATTGTTCATAAGATTTCGTCATCTTGAAAAATTGGATACATGAAGCATATAATCTTTTCCTACAAACACATAAAAATTAAGTAATAATTTACAATTACATTCAGATATAAAATATTGTCATATATTAAATAATATTATTCGTTGAACTTTTTCCTCTTTCAAAAAGAAGACAAAAAAAAATACTCCACCTAAAATTAATTAATCACTTAGTATTTAAACTCAAATAAATAAATAAATATATATATATATATATATATATATATATATATATATTTATTTATTTATTTATTTATTTATTTATTTATTTATTGTGATAGTATGATAAATGTTATGAGATGGGATACTATGGTTATTACTATTCTTTTATTTTTACCTTTTAGATAAAATGATGGGTTAGGGTCTATAATTACTTTTCCTTATTTTTGATTCCTTTAAATTTTTAGATTTTTAAAAAATAATAATAATATGTTTTAATTCCGCAATTAAAAAATAGATTTTTTTTGTTTTTTATAAAGTTGTGATTTGTAATATGTTTTATCTAATTAAACTTTGGCTCTTATAAGTTTACCCGATCTTGAATAATTTTAGAAAAAAAAAATATTTTATTTATAAAATATGAGAATTTTTTCATTATTTTTTAAATTGTTGTTAAAATTATCATTCAAATGAAAAATTATGTCTTTACATCCCTAATCTTCTTGCTTAATCTTTAAATGAAAAACTTAAAATGAATAAATATTATTTGTTTAAATTTAGTGTTATAGAATGTAAAAAAGATTTAATGAATAGAATGTTATCTATTATTTCTCTAAATATATTCTCTAAAAGATATTTAATAACGTACTTAATTAGCTTCAAATTTATTTTTAAAAAAATATAAATTTTTATCTTCATCATTGGAGAATAATATCGATTTGGTTCTCATCAATTTTAAAATTAAGTTTCTTCATTTATACCATTTGGTGAAAACCAAAATAAATCGTCCATATTATTATAAGTAATTGCAATATTGATTACGTTGCAATCTCTTCTTACATAATAACGATCAACAACTTGTCTTGTCATTGTCTATGTTAGATATATATTATGAGGCTTGGAACTCAGTAGAAAATAAAATATAATACAAAGATTTCAAATGAATGAAAAAAGCGCCTAACAACATTGTGGGAAGCTTAATTGAAGTTTTTAACATGAATTGTTCGCACTCCCTTATAATGCTTATAAATATCTTTTGTGTGCATGTTTTTTTTTATATAAAAGAACACTGACAAGTCTAATAGGACATAAAAAAAAAAAAAAAAAAAACTTCCAACCGAGCAAGGCTAACACAATTGGCGTCGTTGTGGTCCTTTTATCCACTGTAATTTTGTCGGCCTATGTTCAACCATCAACGAATTACGACGAATACAATTAACTAATCTAGGACGGGTGGTTAGATGAAGATAGAAGCACATATTTAAGATCGTGTTTGGATATAATGATGAGTGCAAAATGTCAAGTGCAACTCTATAAATAATATTACTTCAATATTAGCAAGGATGGACTCGATTTAAATTGTTAAGCATTCGTTAAAGCCATGGGAGAGGAGTGTTCTTGGTACTTTGCGGGATGGTTCTCTCTTCCATAGTTCAAAATTTATAAGCCTTAGTGTAAGTATACATTGTCTGCAAGTAATAAATTATGGAAATATTTCAAGTATCGTATCCCAAGAGGGTGGTCTAGAATTTCAGCTTCCAAGATGTGCCAATGTGTTGAAAACAAATGAGAGGAAATAAAATGTAACCAAATAATAATGCATGTGATTGATTCATGGTGATATTAAATAGATTCAAAGTAGAAAAAAACAACTTTGATTCGGTTTCAACCACTATTCCTTGAGGTAATAACCTTGATGCGGCTGTATCACTCACCGCATTGCTTACTTTCTTCTGGACTATGAGTTCACATCTCTCATTCGACCTCCGTGAGTATACCTTTAGGAGTCCATAGCCATTAAACCTCTATTCCTAGGGCAAATACAAACTCAGATGAATCACACACACAACTCTTTAGTCCTACGGTGTGCCTTATTCCTAATAGGGTTTAGGGTTTACATGACGACCTATTCCTAGCTAGGTTCTATATTGTCAAAGTCTTCTCAATGCTTTGACTCAACTACCATGTTAATATGAGTAGCTAGTTCAAACGAACTAAACTAAATTATATTCAATGAAGTACATGGGTTTGATACGAAGCTATCATGCAAAACTTGAAGGCTAAATTCTCTTAAACTGTTTGCTGGGCCAAGTTTTTGGAAAGTTTAGACTAAGAAAGTTTTGCCTAAAGAAATCGATTCATAACAAACCTATGATTCCAATAGAGTCCATGTTTGTTTTTGCACCATTTGACATAAAAGCTCTAGTAATCCTCATTGAGGGGTACCCTATCATTTTTTTTCAAACAAATCTAAACACAACAAAAGAATATGCGGTTAATAACTTCATATGCCAAAGATATAATGTCATCACTCAAATGCATTTAAAACAAAATACTTATAATTAACCTCATGGAAATTCAATGAGCTAGATATCCAAAGGTAAGGGGAATAGTGTTACTCTCCTATTCTGATTCAGTCTCATCTCCCGTGCTATTATCCTCGGTCTCATACTCTGATGGTGGATCTTCAATTAATGCGGAAGGAAATTCAGGAAATTCAACATGCAAGGCAATAACGACTAGAGCCTCTTTGATCGCTTCATCTCAGCCCTTGGTGTAGATCCAGTAAGCTTTTATTTGTGCATTAAGATGCGCGATTTAGGTTGTTGGTTGGTCATCTCCATGTCCTGCCTTCTGTTGCTGCGAAGCGCTGCTTCTTTTCCTCTGGTCCTCTTCTGACCTTTGCTATGAGGCGCAACTAGGTAATGAGGGCACCATAAGGGGGGTCGATCTTCATGGCAGGCCGAGTCGAGCCCCTCGAGGGGCTCGACTCCTTCGTTACTTGAGAACCCAGGGCCAAGCCGACCTGTGTGGTCGGCTCCTTCGTTTCTTGAAGGAGTCGGAGTCGAGTTGACCTGTGTGGTCGACTCTCCCATTGTGGGGCGACCGAAGAGCTTGACTTCTTCTTATGAAGTCGGGGTCAAGCCGAGCTTCTAAGGAGCTCAAATCCTTCTCGACGCCAACCTCTCGGGTTGACACCACTTCCCTCTCTCTCTCGGCTTCTCCTCGTGGGTCAGATTTTATTCTTGAATGGACCTTCGTGTTAGGGTCTTGGGATTTTACCCATAACAAGACTAGTGATTCTTTTCATTTCAATTATACTCCGATATATATTGATATTTACAGTCAGTCTCATACCATCGAAAATTGATTTTTGTTTAAAAGAAGAAAAAAAAAAAAACTCCAACAATTTAGATTTTATTATAAATGACTCAAGGAAGAAAAAAAAAGAACTACTCACCTTGAAAATGATTAGCAACCCTCCTAAATTCATACATTTTGAGGATGGGATAGTTACCATTGTTGTATGAGATCGGAGTGAAGATTTTTTCATTCCAATTATACTCGAGTATATATTGATATTTACAATCAGCTCATACAACCGAAATTTGAATTTTGCTATAAAAAAAATATTCGAGGATCTTAGACTTTAAAATGTCTAACAAAAAAACTTCCAACAACTTAGATATGGAAATGACTAACAACCCTACTAGAATCATGCATAATGAAATTTTTTTTTTGTTGGGAGTTGAAAGTGACAATGTAGACAAGAGGCGAATGTCCTTGCTCGCACCAAAAATACAACATAAAAGGTTTTGGGAATCGAAGTTCCCAGCCCAATCCAATATTCGCGACGTAGAAGGTTGAGGTAAAGGGTTTTGTTTAAGATTGATGGTTTTAAAGTTAGGATTAATATGAGAGTTTCAAGTCGATTAGAAAGATAGAAGTTTTGCAAATTACTAATTCAATGTTGCAGGTAATGATACAATTTATTGAACATTTTCCTTCGGTAACTCAACATGCAACCCAATTTAATTTTTTTTAGTGTCATTTGTGCAACACTCACATATTAATGGTTTGTAATATAGGGTTGGTTGCACAAATAGCAATCAGACCCAAACTAATTGCAAATTTAGCAAACTTTAAAATGTTTTGCAAATATGGCAAAAAAATCTATTTCTACACTGATAGACTTCTATCAGTGATAGACTATTATCACTGACAAAAATCTATAAAAAGCTGAGGTGATCAGCGATAGACTTCTATCGGCCATAAGATATCAGCGATAGAAATTGCCATATCTGCAATTTTTTTAAAAACATGCTATATTTTTAATTATCTTATTCTAAATTTACATCTGTTATAATTTCCCTATAATATATACACGCATAGTCCATATGATATACTTATTATATGTTGTTATAGATGTAATTATGAATATCTACTTACACCAGAAGTTATCAACCACCTTAATTCTAATTTATTCTTTAAACTTTTAGAAGTTTTATTATTCTTCCACCTTTTAATTAAAATTATGAAGTATGTTTATCAATTATATTAAAAGCAATCAAATTCTAATTTATTAAATTATGACATTGGCAAAATCCCATGAAATTTACTAGTTTTTTTTTGTTGGTGGCCTTACTAATATGGAGAAGTATGGTTGGCCCCACCGAGTTGGAGGGGAGCCAGAGTACATACCCTCAAATTATTAATTTTATATATTTATATATAAAAATTTAAAAAATATAGCTATCATTAATTTGTTTATGCTTTTTGTACTTATATATTTTTATAAATGTAAACGAGGACTTTGTAAAACTATCATCGATTGACGACATTACAAAACTGTCATTAAATTTCGGAAATTTAAAAAATTCTATTTTTTCTTGCCAAAAACGCGTCCCAAACTGAACATGACTGTTTTTTTCTTCCCCACATTAATATTGGTTTGCCCCTCCGGTCATTTATTTTCGTTTTTCTAGTAATGATTTTAAAAGGTTTATTATAATTTAGTTTAGAGTTTAGAATTTTGGATTTTGGGTTTGGGGTCTGGAGTTTTGTAAGGAAACAAGAAGTTTATTTTATTTATTTAGGGATAGATCTAGATTAAATAATTTTAGAATATAGACAAATATAAAATACATATTTGTTAAATGTAAAAACAATATAAAAGAAAAAAAGAAAAAAGAAAAAAAAGAATAGAAAAAGAGAAGAAAAAAAATACCCATAGCTTGGGCAGCCTAAAAAGAAAAAGAAAAAAAAATCGTAAAAGAAAATGAAAAATCAATTTTTGGAGTAACACGCACCGTGTTGGAGTTTGACGGGTTAGAGTACGCATTTTCAACCTACACTCCAAATAAGACAAAAAAAACCACTCTTTTGTTTCGAAATTGTTTGAAAATAACTTTATTTTTTTAATTTATTTAAAAAACAACCCTTTCATCCTAAAAAAATCTGAAAAAAACCTCAATGAGGATTAGGAAGGAAAATGAAACTTCCTTTTTTATCATCCAAAAGTTTATGGCCTAATTTTATAGATATCATAAAATATCAATTTTTTTAAAACTATAAAATATCTGTTTCCAAGACTATAGTTTTAGGGGTGGTTTGGCCAACGAAGTTGGGGAGTGAGTTTACTCCCCGTTTGGCCCATGGAGTTATTCAACTTGGATAAAAAAAATATATCTAGACTTCAACAATAATTACTACTGAACTCCTCAGATTTCAATCGTAATTACTATTGATGTCTGTTCAATTTTTCAAAAAAACACATTTCTGTCTCTCCTTCTCACTCCTTTCGACCATATTTTTAATTATTAAAAAAATGTAATTTAAAAAAAATGTATAAAATGACTAAAAATACAATTCAACCTATTTTTATTATTTGCTAACAAGAGCATACTGGCATGATATATCACCAAAAAAAAACTTATTTTTATTATTTTAAATATAAATTATATGTTATTCAATCAAAATTCGTACTTAAAAAAAAATCAAAATGAAGTATTTCTACCCAGAAAAATAAAAACATCAGTGTATTTGGATTCGTTTAAATTAATGGATTAAAATCTTTCAAATTCATATAATATTTAACACATTTTTGTACGACTCTCTTTTATTTCAAAACTATCCAAATAAAATGAATAATCAATGTGAGTGATATTGAAGAAGAACAATATTAAATATTGTAGAAAAAAAAAAGTTAAAATAAGTCTTCATTGCTGAGATGCTGAGTTCCGGATGTAGTGAATTTAAATGGAATAACGAGTTTAAGTGGGTAGAGGCGGAGAATGATATGTTTGATGTATGGGTCAAGGATAAAAGTTTTTTTTTTTTTTTTTTTTTTTGTAAAATATACATACATTAATAAAAACAAAAAATATCTCAATCTTAGAATTCATTAAATTAAAATAATAAAAATTATTTTATATATATTCATAATCAATGTGGGAGATATTGAAAAAAATGAGGTGAGGTATTGTGCTCAAAATTATTTTTACCGTCTTCAAAGAATTTTATAAATAATAAATAAAATAAAAAGAAATTTGAAGAAATATTTAATAAGGAAATTTTGGAACATAAAAAAACAACTAAACTAGACTCAAATTTCAGAAGTTTAACAACTCTCTGTCTCAAACACAACACCTCCAAGGTTATTCTCAAACACAACACAAACTTGAGAACTATAGAGACTATATTCTCAAAATATATATATATATATATATATAATATTAATATTTTTTTTTATAAAAATATTATTAATATGATAAATTATAATTTTATTTAAATAAGTTTGTTTTTTTCTAGTATATTATATTTTAATATCATTGTGATGATATCTATCCACCCTACACAATTAATATATTTTATTTTCCTAATTTTAGGATGATAAACGTCAACTAAAGATTGTCTCTCCTTCAAAAAAAAAAAAAACTAAAGATTGTCTAATATATTAAATTATCGACACAATAATTTTTTTTTATTTTATGAAAAATCATTTTTTACCTTAAATTTTTAATTTCATCAAATAATTATTTTTTGATAAATGTTACAATTTTTACATTCTAATAAATTAATATTATTTTTTTAAAAAAATATTTTATAAAAAATACAAAACAAATAGTAATTATCCAACTAGTTTGGTTCTATTTTTTTGCAATTTTTACATTCTAATAAATTAATATTATTTTTTAAAAAAAATTATTTTATAAAAAATACAAAACAAATAGTAATTATCCAACTAGTTTGGTTCTATTTTTTAAAAGCACGAAACAAAAATCAGTTATCAAACATATATGATTTTTATTTTTAAAAAATAGAAAATCAAAAATAGAAATTAGAAAAATAAAAAACCAAAAACAAAAAATGGAATCTATTATCAAACGAGACCTTAGTTAGTGTTATTATTTTACACTTAATATCTATTTACTCAATACTCGTCTTAATCAATTTATATGACTTTTAATACATGTTAACTATGTTACGTGTATAATCGTCATTTAATTTGATAAAAAAAATAAAGATAAAAGGATGAAAATGACTGTTACTTAAAAGTTTATGAACTACAATAAAGCTTTTAAATTTTTATATATTAACGCTTAGGTTTTTTATATAGTTAGCTAAAGTAAACATAACTCAGTAGAATGGAAACCATCAACCTTGATTTTGATATGTGAAAACTTTTACTACAATTTGTATTATTATTATTATTATTATTATTATTATTATTAGTTTTTTTTTTTTAAGCATATATTGGTATCATATTTCTACATATGTCCATAATTTTCAAATTTTAGATTAAAAAGAAAGATTTTCCTTACTTTATCTGTGTTTCCTTAACTTTTTTCTGCCCTTATTAAATAGGATAGAGAAATTTGATTAAATAGGAGAAAGAATCCTTTGGAATACAAAATATAGCTTCCATTGCGTTGAGGGTTGAACATAGGCGGACAAAATAACAACAGATAAAAAGACTAGGACGATTCCAATTGTGTTAGCTTCCATTGCCACTGCTCGGTTGAAAGTTTTGAAAGTTTTTTATTTGATGCCCTATTATACTCTTGTGTGATTTCATATAAAAAAACCAATTATTTCTATGCAGAGACCAAACACGAAGAACAATAACAAAAAGGAGTAAATGAATGGTGATTCAATGCAGAGACCAAACACGAAGAAGAATAACAAAAAGGAGAAGTTTCCTCATTTATGAAGTCTATCAATTTTGTACTACCTTTTACACTTTTTTTTTTTTTTTTTTTTTTTTTTTTTTTTTTTTTTTTTTTTTTTTTTTTTTGTAATCTTGACTTTGTAACATTAATTATCTCAACAACAAAACTAAGTCTAGCTACACAATTATTGAATAAAAAAATGAGTATAGATTAGTGTTCAAGACATTCACTTCTTTTATTGTGGTTTAACGTTTAAATTTTCACCATCACATTTTAAAAAAAATATTATATAAAAGCTATAATAATCAATTGAATTTATGTAACTCATTTTTTTTTTTTTTTATGTAACTACCAATAAATTAATAAGTTGGATAATTTTGATTGCTTTGGATGATAAGGATACTTTGGTAATGAAAAAAAAGAATTAACCACTAAAAGTATATCAAATGGAAAATTATGAATAAGAACTTTATCATACTAGTATTTTCGTTCCCTCATCTTCGACCTATTCCACTCCAAACGATATTTTTTAGAAAAGAAAACTAAATAATGTTTACTTCTCTTTCAGGAACAATATTTATTTCACATTCAACGAAAAGCGAAGGAGTTTTGAGCAAAAATAAAAAAATAAAATGAATTAAGTAATCACCAATTTTGAGTAAAGAATCGATGTAGAATAAAAAAATGAAAAAAATTGGAAGAAAGAGAGATGAATATTGTGTACCAAAAACAAAAACAAAAAAAACAGTGTTGAGAGAGAATTAAGACAAAAACTACATTTGGTATTGTGTTTGAGGAAGTTTGAAGTGATTTAGAAAAAATCTTAGCCGTAGAATTAAGGTTCTTAATTTTTAAGTACATTGGGGGACTTTATTTGTATTCCCAACATTATGGTTTAAAAAAAAACCGGGTATTGTAGGGATATCTATAAAATTGAGACCACAATCTTTTGCTCCGTCATAAATATTTTAATAAAAAAAATCAGCCCTTATTGCTTTCAAGTTTCAACCCCTTTATTAACTTTTGGTTCCACCCAAAATATCTCATACCAATGGAAAATGTTGTCCCTCCTTATATACTCAGGATCTTCCCCTCTTCGAACCGATGTGAGACTTTGGTCGCACTCCCAACACAAATTAAGTGATTGGTTGAATTCATTAAAAAATAAAATTAAATGATTATCAAACGCGCTTGAGTGAATTGTTGAATTTATGTCAATCTAAGGCGTGAATAATTGAATTCACATAGCGAAGGTCGATAGTTTGATTTAATCAATTATCATTGCGAAGGTCGATAGTTTGATCTCATCACCCAACAATTATTGGATTCACAAATAATAAAACAACCTTTTAGAGTAAAATTTTGTTCATTAAAAATAAAAATAATAAAAAAACTAGTTCAATAATTACAACGAAAACAATCGACATTTGAAAGAAGAAAAACAAAAGTTTTAACCCTTTCATTTTTTCTCCTAATTTTCAAATCATTATTCTTCTTGGGATACCTTTTTGTCTGTCCCTATATTTTTTCATAAAAATAGATGAAACAAAAAGAGGGAGGAATCTTTCAATTTGAAATGAAAATTTACAACACACTTGAGCATTATTGAAAGATAAAAATAGAAAAGAATTTGTCCACATTGAAATATACAAGAATCATCATTTTATTTTAACCCTACATTAAAATATACGAATATAGGAAAAGAATTTGTCTACATTGATAAAAAAAAAATATATATATGAATTTGTCTACCTTGAAATATATGAAAAAATGATTTGTTTTTTTCCTATTAAAAATAAAAAAAACTATAATTACATTTCTTTATGAACTGGTTGCACACACAACAATCATGTCCAAAATAATTGCAAATTTAGCAAAGTTTAAAACCTTTTGCAAATATGACAAAAAAATAAGTAGTCATCACTGATAGACTTTATGACTATTACTGATAGACTATTATCCCTGACAAAATTTTATAAAAAAAGACTACTATCAGCGATAGATTTGATAGAAATTGTTATATCCGCAATTGTTTTTTTAAAAAATGATATATTTTTAATTATTTTACCCTAAATTGACATCGGTTATAATTTCTCTTTCTTTATTTTCATTACCTTCACAGTTTTAGATTCTTTTAACAAATAATAATATGTTTTAGCTACGCAATTTAAAAAATATAAAAAAGAATTTATAAAGTTGTCATTTGTAATATATTTTATCTAATTAAATTCTTCCGTCTTATCCGTTTATCCAATCTTTAATAATTTTTTAAAAATAAATCTTTATAAAATATGAGAATTTGACAAATTCAATGAGGAAGAAACATAACTTGGACATTCATTAGCATAATTTGGACTTTCAGTAATTTAAATTAAAGAGGAAAAATAAAGTGAGAAAGTTTCTCCTCCAATAAAATTAAAAAAAAAAATAATAAAAAATTTGAAATCTCATCACATTCATAAAACAACATTTAATTAATTTCAAAACTTTTAAAATTATATTTTTAACTATAAAAACTAAATCCGTTGAAAAAAAAAAAAAAAAAAACTATAAAGACTAAATGAAAAGATAACTTTTAAAATTATATTTTTAACTATAAAGACTAAATGAAAAGAAGAAAAAAAAGATAAAAATGAGTGGGTAAATTTCCGAAAATTAATTATGTTAATTATAGAGAGAAGATTTTGAAAATTTATTATGTTAATTATGGAGAAGATTACGAAAATTAATTGTCACGTTAACATATGCTGCTGAATGTCCAAATTATGTTCTTCTTCCTTTGCCAACAAGAGCAAAGCTTAACGGCATGATGTATCGCCTAGTGATCATAAAGTCTTAAGTCCAATTCTTCGTCCCAACGAATTGTAAAAAAAAAAATAAAAAAAAATAAGAGAGTGTATGGTTGAAGTATGGAATAGAGATGGAGATGGAAATGGGAATTGAGATGGGGAAAAGAAAAAGTAATGATTTCTTTTTTAAGAAGAAAAATTGATTTCACATTAATTAAGGGAAAATTGTAACTAGTGTGAATTTAGAATAAGATAATTAGAAATATAGCATGTTTTTAAAAATTTTGCGGATATGACAATTTCTATCACTGATATTTTATGGCTGATAGAAGTCTATCGTTGACCACCTCAGTTTTGTATAGATTTTTGTCAGTGATAATAGTCTGATAGAAGTCTATCAGTTATATGATAAAGTCCATCAGTGATAGAAACAGATTTTTTTGACATATTTGCAAAATATTTTAAAGTTTGCTAAATTTACAATTAGTTTTGGCCTGATTGCTATTTGTGCAACCAACCCTTAATTAAGGCCGGTTCAATAAATTAAGTTTTTTTTTTTTTTTTTAAATGTCAAGTCAATTGGTATTGATAATAGTTTTTTAAAAATGTTTGATTCTCCGAAAAATCTCTCTAAACCGAATGAATTGGTCGATTTTTCAGTTTATTTTATTTACCTATCATTTTGGTTTATGTATTATAGGTTTAATTCAATTTAAATTTCACTACCTTGAACTCTTAATAAAATTTAAATTAACATAAAGGATGGGATGGAGATGTAAGAGTATATTAATTTTTTTTAAATGCACAATTTAAAACATAGAAATAAAAAGTTAAGAAGTTTCCAGAGCTAATATGTTTGAGCTAACTAAGCTCTTTCTTCTTTCAAGTTTACCTATTTTGGATGATTTTAAATTTATGTTTAATTAATTTTTTTATAAAAAAAAGGAGAAATTTGAAGAATCCAAACTTGATGGAGATTATTTGGACCATAGATTGCATAAATTAGTTTTTTTTTTCAGCTTTGTGTATGAGATGACTAAGGATCAATAATTTCGTCGGAATATTTTCAATAAAAAAAAATTGTCGTTTTTTTTTTACAACATGTGGGACGATAATTCAGACCTCTGACCTCTTAGTCAATAGTTTATACATTATGCTAGTTAAATTATGTTAATGTTGGTTATGTCATTACATCACTAACCTTTTTTGCTTAATCTTTGAATAAAAAACTTAAACGAATCAATATTATTCGTTGAAATTTAGCGTTGTGCTTGAAAAGATTTAAGGAAAATTTCTTCTTTCTCTAAATATATCCTCAAAATGATATTCAATAAAATTAATTATGTTAAATTACCAATTAGTTGATTCGTATTTTATGGACATAGTTTCAATTTTACTTTTTCAAAATTTTCAATTTTGTATCTTTAATATTTGGGGTTAATTTTGATTTGGTTCGAATGAACTTAAAAACCGTCCATATTATTATAACTCATTACTATATTTAGTACATTCCAAATATCTTCAAATATAACAACCATCAACCACTTATTTTGTCATTGTGTTAGATAGATATTACAAGATCAGTTGGAGCGGTAGAAAAGAAATAATAACACAAAATTTTCAAATGAATGAAAAAGGTCTGACAATACTGTATGCAGGAGCGAATCCAGACAATAATGTTTGGGCGACAAAATATTATATTATATAAATATATGAAAAAAAAATTACAAAAAAGTCCAGAGATTCGAATCCACACTCAGGTTATGTTAACTTTACAAAAAGTTATAGGCAAGGGGACAATAATATTTGGGTTTAGGGTATTATAAATATATAAAAAAATTATCATAAAAAAAATCAAAAGCTTCTTTGGAGTGCCAAAAGATCATTTTATTCAAATTTGAAATCTGAAAATATGACTCTTCAATATTTTCAAATACAAGCTTAAAATAAAATTAGGTATCTATCTTGGTCAAGTATTGAATTCTAGCCATATTGATCACTATTGGATTGAAGACTTTTTTTTGTGAAATGAGAAGCAATAACTCCAACCAAAGTTAGGTTAAAGCAGAAGGATTCCCACAAAAGACTATCATCTCCCATTGTCTACCATTGAAGAAGCCAAAGAGTTTCCTTATTTCACCTCAGCACTTATACCATTCCATCCCAATCACTTCCCATTTCTATATAACAATAAATTCTCATAAAAAAGAATACTTAAGAAGAGAATCCAAAGAATGATGTGAATACTAAAGAAAATAAGACATTCAATAATAAAGAGAAGGAGAATAATCTTTTCATTCATTAACATGGATGGATTAAAATTTAAAAGTAATACTTATAAAAAAATAACAGGTGCCTAAGTGAAATTTTGTACATAAGCATGGGCCAACATTTTGCCCACTTCCACCTCAGAATAGGTGCTAAGATGACCATGGTCCGCGATAAAACCCGGTTTGTGGTCATTGACAGCACGTTGGATTGCTTCTTTGGCATCCACGACAGTGATTTTTGGCAACTTATTTTTGACTGCCTCTTCAGCCCTCCGCACTTCATCCGTAAAATTTACTATTGGGCTGACAAAAATGTCGTGGATTGCTATTTTGACCTGTATGTTTGACACAACACCAATAATACAAATTAATTTTAGTGAAAACAAATTCATATATATTTAAGTAGAGAGAGATGGAGATAATGACGAACGATAATGATGGGCAGCTCCGGACGAAACAAGTCCTTGCGCAAGTCCGTTATGAACTTGGTGAGGTCTTGTTCGTAGTTATCTGCGTCCATCTTGACGGCAGCATCAGATTCTCCTTGAAACCACAAGAATGCTCGGACTTTTCCTCCATTTTTCTCGGAAGCATTAATCCGATCCACCAAATTTGTGTATTTGATGGTCCCTTTGATCCACTCTCTTAGATGGGTTCCGCCGATTGCACATGGAACAAGACCAACAGTTCCAATGTTGCTCTTGTTAGCTTCGATCAAAAGCTCATTTGCGAAGGCCATGCCGGGCCCAACTCCATTGGTCCTTTTGGGATCAATATCCCAATGAAGTGGCTCATGGGCCAATTCCCAACTTGATCCCGCGCTGAATCGAAGGATTGAAATTTGAGATCGAGATTGAGGAGCACTACTACAAATATGGGAATAGATGACATGTGAATCAAGGAAAACCAATGGGAAGAAAAAAAAAAGTGTCATCTTCAGTTTGGGGCGCTTTTTTGGCAGGAAAAAACGGAGTTTTTCAGATTTCCGAAATTTAATGACAGTTTTAAAATGTCATTAATGAATGACTATTTTAAAATGTCTTAAATTGTTTAGTTTTATTTATAATTCATTTGTTAAAAAAAAAAGAATTAAAAAAAAACTAAAAAAAAAAATTGAAAATGAAAATGAAAATGAAAATAAAAATGGAGGGAAATGTGAAAATCTGAAATATATTTTATTATATATATATTATATTATATTATATTATATATTATTAATGTATTAAAAATAATACAAATTCCTACTTTTCCATTTTTTGAAAATCCATCTCCCGAAACCCTTCTCCCTTTTTTTTTTTTGTCTGCCGATTTCCTCTTCTCCGCCAAGCTCCGCCGAGGTCCGCTGCCAAGCTCCGAGCTCCGCCGACGTCCGTCTTCATCGCAGCCCAGGTCCCTTCGCCGGCGATCTTATCTGCTCCAGCTCCGCCGACATCGCAGCCCAGCTCCTTCTTCGTCGCAGCCGTAGGTCCCTCGTCGTCGCAGCCGAGCTCCGTCGTCGTCGCAGTCGATCGCCGTCGTCATCGCAGCCCAGGTCCGTCGTCGTCGCAACCGCGCAGGTCCGCCGTCGCAGCCGCGCAGGTCCGCCGTCGTCTCCGCCCATATTCCACTCGGTATCTCGATTTTCCCCCCAAATTTTCGATTTTCGATCAGTAGGCATGAAGGAAAGGAACTCGATTAAGGCCAATTCTCAATTCTAGCATCAGAACGGTCATTTGCCCTCCTTCAAATTTGCCAAATTGTTCAATCCTTAGGCTTCATGGGATAAAGTTTTCATATACTTAGCTTTATTTTGTATTCTATAAATAGTAATCGTAATAATTCTTAGTTTTCTGGGTTTTTTTCGTTGTGGATGGGAAGAACTGAAGTCTTTATTGGTTGTTGCAGTTGTGGCTTGTTTTGTTGTTCTGAATTTTAGTTTATAACTATGAATTATCTACCATTAATTTCTAAGTAATTGGGGTAGTGTGAGTTCGTCTAATCTATAGTTGAAATCGAAAGAAAAAAAATTATCTAGTGCATATTGTTATAAAAGATTGAGTTTCCCCTTTTTGCCAATTTTTATTATTGAATGCTATTCTCCTGATAAAGGAAGGGGAAAAAGAAGCCATGGATGGGAATGTTCTTAATACTTGGTACGTAATGGATTGGATGGATTTTTTTTTTTATTATCAAAGTTGTGCTTTGGTCTTTGGCTTGAATGTTTTCTACAACACATTTTGTTCTGTTCTTAATGCAGGATCAACAAGGAGATGTCTTGCATTGGATGAGATAATCAGTTGCCCTTGTATATGGGCTGCTTTGGGGTTCGATACCTATGGTTGGAGGCATTTGGTTCATCTTGTAAGTTGCCATTTTTATACCTTTCTTAGGCATATATGTGTTTAGGATCTCTTTTGGGTACAGTGTTTCTAAATGAAACTTTTCCCTACTATCACTTCTATAAAGCATACTAATTAAGGGTCTGGTGCAATATTCAGTCTATGAACTCCTGGTGCAATATTCAGTCTATGAATTGGAGTTCATGTTAGCAATTTGGATTCCCAAGCTAGAGAAATAATTTTCTAGGCCGTTCTAATTTGATTTAAGGAAAGAAAACTGAGTTATATCATTTAATGTTGATTCAGAATCAATTTTTTGTCTATTGATAGATTCAATTTGTTGAAACCATGTTGATTAGAAAAGAAAAGTCCTACTGTTATGATATAGTTTGAGTCCGTATTTTAATCAGATGATTATTATAGGCATCCTTATAAATATAAGTTTTTTTCACAAAGTAATTTTAACTATAATAATCATAGTCTGTGTATATTGTTGATGTGAAATGCTATCATATACATATTCCAGATGGTGTTTTTACTTGCCATTTTCCTCCCAAAGATTACATTTGAGTTCATTTATTGATTTATTTTGCATATATGATAGCTTGTCTATTTCTTTGTTTGGAGTAATTCGTTAGCTATTGCATTTCCTTATCCAGGATTTCTTCTTTATTGAAGATTTGGAGAACTTAATCTTTATTATTTTCTATCTCCTTGTGTATCTTAGATTGATTTTGTGTGCGATACTTTTGGAGTTTGGAGGTTTTTTTTTTTTTTTTTTTTTAATGTCTTATCTATCTTATATTTCAGATTATTGAGTTTTAGAATTTCCAACAAGAAAACACAACGACTGAACATAGTCTGGGTATATTGATAGACATTCTAGATGAGGAATGGATGCGAGACACTCCCTCGTAATGATAATTCTCAGGCTTCATTTCTCTATGGTCACAAAAGTAATCTATGTCATTTGCTTATTTTGTATCATTGTTCTATCATTATCATAGATCTTCTACTCCCACCGGTGGTGGTTGTTTGGACTGAGGACTCGAGTATGTCTCCTAACTTATAACTGAAATTGAAATTTTAGCATTTAATAGTTTGAATTTAGCAATGATGAGTTGTTAATGTTACTTACATGTATTACTTCAGTTATGAAAATGTTTGATTTTTTTATTAGTTTAGTAGGGTTTTTTTTTTTTTTTTTTAATTCTAGGCTGTAGTTATTTTTATCCCTTTGTTTTGAGTTAATTTAGATAGGTTTTTGGTTTGAGTCTATGGTTTATTTCTGGAGAAGTTACACTTTCATGCCTTGATTATGAGAGAGACAATTTTTTTTCAAAGGTATACTTTTTTTATTTAGATTTACAATATTTTTTAAGCCGGTGAGATATGTATAATGTTTGTTCTTTTGTTTCTCTTCCGTCTTTTAAGCAGATGCTTGCTAGTTGCTTGGTAAAAGATCCTTCCAAATGACCTTCTACAAGTAAGTTGCTTACAACATTCATTTTTTAGCAAGTCCAATCAAGTGATTATATTGCACATAGTTGTTACATGCATGTTTGGCACTTCTACTGCTTAATTGGTGTGGGGTTTTCCACTAACAAGAATATTCAAGAAAAAAATTTCTCCTTAGTAAACACTTTTTTAGGCACTTGCTAAGTATGTTTGCTAATAAGGTTCAGGCGGGCGGGCTAGTTTTAGGTACTCGTTGAGAGCAAATTTTTGAACAAAGATTGGGTTCTAAATGGAGTTTGTTGATGCACACTTATGAAGGAGCTTTGAATCAAATATCTTCGGTCTCTAAGGGGTATGTCATGTAACTTAGAATATGAATTAAATTTCTTGATTTACCATTGGAGTTTATTGGATGTCTTTACTTTGTATATTTAGACACTTCTTAATGGTTATCCCGTAGTTATGGTAGCCACTTTTGCTTTTGTTATTTTCTTTCTAAAGTTTATTGGATGTTTTTAGTACTTTGTAGATTTAGATACTTCGTAATGGCTATCCGCAGTTATGGTAGTCACTTTTGCTTTTGTTATTTTCTGTGCAAAGTTTATTGGATGTCTTTGGTACTTTGTAGATGTAGACACTTCTTACTGGCTATCCTGCAGTTATGGTAGTCACTTTTGCTTTTGTTATCCTCTTTCTAAAGTTTATTGCATGTATTTGGTTGGTAATATATTAGTGACTTACATAGTATACTAATGTGGCAATTCAAAATTTATTGTAGGGGAGGAGCTTATAAGAGCAAATTTTTGAACAACGACTGCGTTCTAAATAGAGTTTGTTGATGCACACTTATGAAGGAGCTTTGAATCAAATATCTTCAGTGTTAAAGAGGTATGTCATGTAACTTAAATATGAGTTACATTTTTTGATTTGACACTAGATTTTATTAGATGTCTTCGGTACTTTGTAGATTTAGACACTTGTTAATGGCTATCCTACAGTTATGGTAGCCACTTTTGCTTTTGTTATTTTTTTCTAAACTTTATTGCATGTTTTCGGTACTTTATAAATTTAGACACTTCTTAAGTTTAGTTGTTACAATGTAATTTTAGGTACTTTTTGACTACTTGTAATTTTAGGTCTATTTTAGTCACTTGCTCAATTGTTTTTCACCTACGGATTGTTTTCTAAGTATATATAGCTTATAACTATTTGGGAGGATTCTGGATATTTGTTGAAATGATTTATTGTTCTACTTTCAAAGTAAAAAGTTATTGTGTCTTCTTGAATTTTTATTGCAGGAACTACAAAGTGAAGTGAAGATATTTTCTTCGAGCTAGAAGTCATATTGCAACAAATGATGAACTTTTATTGTTGGGTTAAATGAATATTTCATCATGTTATGCAACATTTTACTATTAATGTTGCAACAATTTAGGGGCATCGTAGTTAGTTTCAATATTGTATACATATGAATTAGTTTATGTAAAAGTTGATGAAATTTGATATTTGAATTGCAAAAAAAAAAAATGACGAATAAAGGAAATGAAACTTAATTTGTAACAAAAAAGAGAATGTGATAAAGTAGAAGAAAAAAAACTCATCCGCCCTGTTATTACATATGTTATGTTTGTCACCGTCACACTAGACATAAAGTGAAAAGAAAATAAATTATGGTAGGATTAAAATGGTTTGATTCTATCATAGAAAATTGACGAAATATTATTGAGATTTTTGGACAACCATATTCAAACAAAGAATACAACTAGTTAGTTATTAAAATTGAATGACTAAATTAAAATGTATAATTACCTTTTCATAAACATATATGGAGTGAAGGTTAACAAAAAAATTTCACAAAATTAAACTGTCAAAATATCAACGAAAGAAATAGAAAAAGATGGGTATTTTTTTTTATTTATTTATTTAAATTTTTTAAACAACAAAGTTTGTTTTTTTTTTGTTTTTGTTTTAGTATATTAGGGGTGGGAGGATTGGAACCACGTAGACTTGTTGATGGTCATGCCACTTTATTGAGTTTGTTTTTTTAGGTTAGGTATATATATTAATCTTGAGATGGTGCCATCAAACGTCTCTCTTCCTATTATCATTAAAAGAAAATAAGCAATCTTGGGAGAGACAGAGAGGAGAATAATAATGATAACAAAGCCTAAAAATGGCAATTGAGAGAGAAATGAAATTTGAAAGAGAAAGATACCAATTTTCAATTTTCATCCTGAATTTTAAAAATTTAAAAACATACCTTTAAAAAGTATATATATTTTTTTTTATTTAGAATTGGGTTAAAAAATTCAAAATTAAGGCTTCTTAAAGAAAAAAATAGAAAGACCAACTAGAAGAATAACTAAAATGACAAGTTGAAAAATAGTTAATCTAATTATCTGGTTAAAAAATAGCTAACATCTATAATTAGAAATTTATTTAGAATGTAGTTGGACGAAACTACCCTCAGTCATTTAATTTGAGCGAATTAAAAAAAATGGTGAAACTCAAACCCCTCTAAAAAAAGGAGATTTATTTAGGGAGAATGATGGAAAAATAAGGATTTATTCGAAAAGAGTACTAGAGAAAAATAAAGATTTATTTCAATAGAAAATTATGGAAAAAAAAAATATATATGTTACGGTCAAAACAAGTATAACAATCACCAATTAAATCGAAACATGTAAACAAAATTCAATAAAATATAATCTAGAATATTAATTCGAATTAAGTTTTAATTAAAATTTTCATAGACGATTGTGAAAAAATGATAATAACGGTGCCCTCGATAAATTCATGTGTGTATATATTCAAAACTTACATGTATATATAAGTATATCACATAGAGTATATGTGTATATACATAAACCATTAAGAATGTACATATCAGTATAACATAGGCCATAAGAAAATTATATAAGCAATTAAATTTCCAGCATATTGATGTTTGTAAAAACTAAAATGTTCATAACGGTTGTAAGAAAATTATAAAAATGAGTGCTCTCGATAACTTTTAGTGTAAGTATATATTTGTAGTTACATGTATAACAATGTACAGGTAATTATATAATATGAAGTATATGCGTATATACACCATAAGCCATTAATCCGTGGGCATTGGACAAATGATACCAAAAAATATTAAAGTTGTTATGCATGTTGAGTTTACTTGGAAAAACGTTCAAATCAATTGTATCATTACCTGCAACATTAAATTAGGAGATTTGTTATCTTCCAAATCGATTTGAAACAATCATCGATTCTCAACTTTGAAACCCTCAACCTTGACAAAAAACTATCAACCTCAACCTTCTACCATCCTTGAATGCTTAAATTGATCTAAAAATTTCGACTCTCAAAACCTTTTATGTATTTTCGGAGTGAGTAAGAATTTTCGTCTCCCTCAACTCTTGTCTCTGTACCATTATTGTCGTCGTTTCAACTTTGGAAAAAAAAATGAACCTCTCTTTTAAAAATACATGAGTCTAGGAAGATAATCTAGGAGGGTTGTTAGTGCGATGAGATTGTATTTTTTTTCTTCTTATTTTGCTGCTAAACATTTTCAAATTTAAGTTGTTGAGATTTTTTTCCTTCTTGAAAACGCATGAATGTGGTTGTTATAAACTTTTTCTTCAAAACGCATGAATCTGGTGGTTAGAAACTGAAATAAATATTTTTTTAAAAAAAATTGGTATATCGATTGTTTGTAAATAAACGTATATAGCCGGAGTATAATAGGAATGAAAAATGTCAACTTCACTCCTTAAAATTATGGTAGTTCTCTCGACGGTTTTTAAAAACCGTCGGGAGAGTATCTTGCTTCTCTCGACGGTTCTTCAAAACCGTCGAAGAACGCACTTAACTTTCAAAAAATGAATTTTAAATATGACGATTTTTAAGAACCGTCGAGAAACTGTCTAGTTATCTCGACGGTTTTTAAAAATCGTCGAGAGAGTATCACGTTTTCTCGACGGTGTTTCAGAACTACGAGATAATGTTGTTTTCCCTCAACGAAATAATAATCCGTCGAGAAAGCCGCATTTTCTCTCGACGATTTTTTAAATCGTCGAGAGAACGTTGTTGTCTCGACGAAAATAAATCCGTCGAGAGAACATCCGTCGAGAAAACATAAAATTCTTGTAGTGTAGCTATTGGATGAAAATATGAAACTTTCTTAGCTATTTTTCAATTCAGCTTTTTATTTTTAGCTATTAGTGATAATTTTTCAAACTATAGAAAGATTATTGTAAAAAACAAATGGTGAGAAAACAAGTCCAAATTTTCTAAAATCAAGAACTAAGAACTAAATATTAACGAGAATTTAATTTATATAATGATTAAAATATTAATAAACATTATGAAGAAAAAAAGTGTGATAGATGATAAGGATAGGTAAGTGTACCAAAAACTTTCTAACTAAATTTAAATAAACTTAGTACACTCATATAAGTTTTGTCTATGAACTTTAAAACTTTAAAATTTGAACTTTAAAAAAAAAAAACTTGAATGTATTAAATATCAAAACTTGAATGTATTAAATATCTCTAAAATTTAAAAAGTTTCTAATGAGCACCTAAACTTTAAATGTTTCCTACACTTTCAATTTTGTTTCTAATGAATCCTTTGGTTTAGAAAAATGTCGAATAGGACAATGGTCTATTAAAATTAAAATTGAAAATTTGAGAACCTATTTGATACAAAATTGAAGTTGAAAAATATACCGAACAGTTTATTAAATTTCGTGGTTATATTTTTATTAAAATTTTGAAAAGGTTAACAAATAAACTAATACTTAAGATTGTCAAGCATAACTCAACTGTTATCTAGTGACTATGAGGTCTTCGGTTCAATTCTCATTGTAATAAAAAAAAAAAAAAAAAATTGAAACGAAATTACAAAGAATAATTCTATACTAAAAGGACATAATATTTTTTTTTTCTTATAGAATTTAATATTAAAAATTAAATATAAATCATTTATATTTATATTTATTTTAAAAAATATATGTTTAAATTATTTTTAAGAATAAATTTTAATATAGTTTAAATCAATAAAAGTGTTACTCCTTATAAATGTATAAAAAAAAAACAGTGAAAAAAAAATAAAGGAATCATAGTGCAGGTTTGAACGTTAGACCACGAAGATATTGGGCAAGCGGACGGTTTGATAGTGATTTAGTATTTAGTTTTTAGTTTTAATTTTTGAAAATTAAGCCTATAAATCATATATCCACTTGTGAATTCCTACCATAACTTTTATTTTTCTTAAGGATACATTACAACTATTAACCAAATTTTCAAAACAAAAGTAAATTATTTATTATTGTTTTCTTTTTCAATTTTTAGCTTGAATTTTGAAAACTTTTCAAAAAGATAAATAACACAACCAATGAATTCATACGTAGACTTAATTTTCAAAAATAAAAAATAAAAAACCGAATGATTATCAAACGGGGCCTTAATCTTTGAACTAAAAGTGTTGTATTAGCGAGGTGTTAGCAAACACGTCGCTAAAAGTGAAGTTTCAGTGACGCATTTTAACTCGTTGTTGAAGCCTATATTTATTTTTTTTAAAAATATTAATCCCGACCATAGCAGAGTTATAATGAATTTTTTTTTCAAATTGATACCAGTCTCCCTATTCCGCAGCACCAAATAAAGATTGAATCTTTGTCTTTGACGGTATCATGAACCAATATAAAATATATTTAAAAAATGTCTAAGCTTATCTAGATTCAAAAGTCTCAATGTTGATATATAATTTTCATAATATTTTGATATTTGTCCCAAAAAAAAAAAAATAAATAAATAAAAAATAGTAATAAAAAATCTCACATAACACTCTTTCAAGATCGAACATAATGTCATTTATACTTGAAGCATTAATGCATAGGAACTAATCTGCCACATAAAAAAAAATAAAAATAATGTAAGCAAGTGAATTAAAATTTAAACTATGAATAACATATACTTAAAGGAACATAAACAATTAAACTCATCAAATACTAATTAAACTTATTAAATTAACCCAAACAACTAAATTTATCAAAATGACAGAAAAGTATATTGAAAAAAAATATGTTAATATGAAAGTTCAAACATCCTGCATGCTTTTATATTCATTTATCTAATAAAAAAAAACTTTATTTTTTCATTAAAAGAACATTAGAAGGATACCATAGACAACACCCGCAAATTAACTTTGAAGTTGTCGAAGTTGTTGCAGACACTAGAGTAAATTCAACATAATTGTAATATATATTACAACAAACAAACAAGGAATCATGACTACATAGTGCTATCTAACATTTATGCTGTGATGAAGAATTGGGACAATGTGGCAAAACTGAGAAATGTGATCAAGGAAAAGGATTTGAAGAAGATGCTTAGGCAAAGTGTGATTGAAGATAAATTAAATCACATTGAAGAATTCAAACGTTTAACATATATATGTGTTAACCAATTAAACTATGCTTAAATTGAATAATTGAGATTTTATTTTTTTAAGGTGGTTTTGTTTATCAACTAAGTGATATTTGGGTCCACAGACCTCTTGGTCATCAAGATATACACATGTGCCAGCAAACCATGTTCGCTTTGACACCTAATATCTCTCGTTAATTCAACATTTGTGAACACTATTTTTTTTTTTTTTTTTTTTGTTGGAATCTTGCTGACGCGTTTCAAATGAAAAGTATAAAAAATTATACACAAATTTATTTTTCAACAAAAACAACATAAACTTTATGATTGATGACAGGTAAAATATTACTTTTTAAACACAACATAAACTTTAGGAAAAAAATCAATTTATACTCCTAAACTTTGAGGGTCGTAAACTAACAATTGTATCAATTTACACCTTTTGTTAGATTTTATTTGAAAAAAATAAATTTAAACGGGTGGAGACTTATGATTTTAACAATTAAATCCATAAACTTTCATAAATGAATCAATTCTATGAAAGTTTAAGAGTTTAATTAATAAATTACAAGTCTCCACACATGTAAAAGCTTACATTTTTATACTAGAGGGTGTAAATTGATACACTTATGAAAATTTAGGATTTAAATTAATACAATTGTTAGTTTAGGGTTTTAATTGATACAACCCTCAAAATTTAGGGGTATAAACTGATTGTTTCCCTAAACTTTATTAGCTTTATCATCAATGCATAACCTATATCTATAATAACGATATACATGAGTAATAATAAAAGTAATATTAATAAACTTAAAATTATAACATCAATTTTAATTAAATACTGTCGTTAAATATTTAAGGATTTGATTGATTTTGCATTTTGATTTTATCTAATTTAATACATTTTAACAGTGATTATATATATCATATTAAAATTTTGAAATAAAAAAAAATGATTATCTTTTTTATATAAAAAAATTCTTAACATATGATTCTAAACATATATTAGGAAACAAAGGAAAATATAATTTTACATTTTTTTTTTTTTGGTCTTTTTAAATAACAAACCTAGTTTTCTCTTTACAAGACTGTGCAGCTTTGATGAAAATATTATAGTCATTCTAATTTAAAATTCTCCGTACAGTAACCCCTGAAATCTTAAGAAAAAAAAAAAAAAAAAAACTCATTTAACGGCTATAAATATGTAAGTTATATATGTTACATTTTCTCTCTATTGAAGCGGCGGAGAAACTTTCATATTTTCATTGCACCTATAAAAATAGTCTGAAAACTTGCATTTGATAAAGCAGAACCAAGTTTCAAAGGGTAAAAGAGAAGGAATAGATCAACTTTCAACCTTACAATGACAAAAACGACTAACACTACTCGGGTGCTATTAGTGGTGGTTCTCTTCTTCACTGTAAATTTGTTGGCGTTCATTCAACCTTCAATGGCAGACGACGACTACGAGTCACCAATATGGACGGGATGGATAGATGAAGATAGGGGGTACATTCTAAGACCTTGTATAGTTAAAATAAAGAGTGATAAATGTCAGATAGCAGTTTATGAATATTACTTCAACTTAAGCAACAAGGAAATGGATCTAAGTTGTTGTGAATGGGTCCAAGTCATGGACATGAATTGTGCTCAACGTTTTGAGTTTTGGTTCTCCTTTCCTGGACTTGAAGACCTCAAGCCTAATCCAGTTAAGCTTTACAACAATTGTGTTACAAGATTGGCGGCTCTCGCACCTAGTCCACTTTAAGCTTTAAAATTAGCTTTTATGTATTTGATCAATAAATAACATGGCTTTCATGTCATGAATGAATCTAATAGATGATAAATGATATTACAAATATTATTACAAGTTTTTTTTTTTTTTTGCAACCGTATTTTAATAAATGCGAGGATTGAACTTATGACCTCTTAGTTACAAACACAACCTTATACCAATTGAACTACGTTTGGTTTGGTTTATATTATTACAAGTTGTTATCATGTTGAAATATGTGTCACGATCCCTATTTATGAGACCATGAGTAGTTGTGTTAGCTAATTTTATTAGAGTTGAGTAAAATATATGTATGAGAAAATAGGTATATTTTGGTGTCAAAAACAAGATTTACACATGATTTTTGAGGTTTAACCAAATCATAAGGATTCGATAGAAGATTTAAAAATATAGAAACAAAATTGAATTTTAAAAAACAAAAAAATAAATAAATAAATAGCAATAATGCATTCAGTTTTTTTGTTTTGGATTTTTTATTTTTAGAAAACATATTTATTTAATAACCAGTTGAGTTTTTTATTTTTAAACTTTTAAAATCATTAAAAAAAATTAAACCGAAAAAAGAAATAAAAAAAAAAAAAATTTAGATTTCTAAATTTTAAGTTTCTTTTATTGAAATTATCAACGAGGTAGATATATTTATTGAAATTATTTATTTATTTATCTGTTTATTTATTAAAATTATAATTAAATTGTGATTAGTATTTTTTTTGCAATTTAAATTGTGATTACTATTATTAGTATATTATTAGCATACAAATATTATTAATATAATATATATTAATTTTATTCAAATAATGTTTTTTTAATATATTAATTTTTAATATTAGTGTGATCAACCAGTATACCTATCTACATTACACCATCAACATATTTTATTTTTATGATTTTAGGAATGATAAACGTCAACTAAACTTGGTCTAATAAATTAAACAATCGATTATTTATTTATTTATTTTTTTTTTTATAGAGAAATTCTTTTTACCCTAAGTAATTGACATGAAACAAATTTGTTCTAAGAAGTTTTGGTAACATATTGTGTGATATAGAACATTTTGTCTTAGGTTTGGTCACAACGTCATTCGTGACAACAAATTAGTTTTTGCATAACCGATAATTCCAGTGTTTAATTATTGAACCTTAAACTTTAAATTTTGAAACTAATAGATACATCAATTTTACAACATTTAATTTTCAAAAGGTTGAATTTGAATATGTAAGAGAGCTATTTGATACAAAATTGAATCTTTGTGGATCTATTAGACTCAAAATCAAAAAATTAAAGACCTCGTAGATACTTTTTATGATTTAGAAATCATATAGACCATGGACACAAGTCTAAAAGTTCAGAGACTAATTTAATCGAATATGAACTTGTACTCGCGACATAAAGTCTTGGATTCGCTCTTGCATACGAGTAATTACCATGGATTACATACATCTAGTGGAATGAAAACCACTTTCAACATAAAATTCATATTTTTCTCAAATAATCGTACCTCTTTAATGACATTTCACAAACATCAAGCAATTCTCAATTAACCTAATTGACTCGTACTTATGCTCTTAAGCAATTCTCAATTAACCTATATGACTAGTACTTTTTCTCAATTCTCTCTCTCACAACTCTTACTTATGTTCAGACATGTCTGACTTAAGCATCGGAAGCCCGTGGGCTATGCCCACCGGTGCAAGATGATGTTTTCTCTCTTCCGGTGGTATCCAGGCAGACGTCGACCACCGCTAGCGGCGAAAATTGCGGAGGAGTTCGATGGTCCAAAATCCTGCATCAACAAGAGTTAAACATATAAAATCAATTACTAAATTAATTTTGATGATTAAATATCTTTAAGAGTAATTTTGAAAATGATTTTGAGAGTTATTTTGATTCAAATGTTGAAAATCTTTTTAATCATTCAAATAGTATGAAAATTGCGTTTAAAAAATGTAAAATCAATCAATAAAGTAATTTTAAACTAGAAAAAAAATAATTTTAACTATTTCAAAATTATGCGAAAAAGAAAGTGATAGAAGTGATTTTAGAGAGAGCGTTCCCCAATGCATAGAGTAATCACCCTAAATTACATAGATCTAAAAACCACTCTTAACATAAAATCCATATTTTTGTCAAATAATTCAGAGTTCGTACCTCTTTCTTAAGCCAAAATTTCAAACATGAAACAATTCTCAATTAACAAAAAAAATACTTAAATTTCTAAAATAATCATAAATTGCTTTTAAATTCATAAAAGATCTCATTTAACTACTCCAAATGCCAAAATTACTCATTACTTTTTCTTTCTTTTTCTTTATTTATTTTCACCATCTTTTTTTTTCTTCTTCTTCACACCATCCCCTCTGTGCTCGTGTTATTCTTTTTTCAGCCCACAACTTTATTAGTTCCTTTCAATCTTCTTAAGCAACTCTTGCTTTTGGTTTAGCTACAAGAATTCTTCATTTCTTTTCGTGGATTGTTTTGGAAAATTTGTCCAAATTTACCAAATTCTTTCATTTCCGGCTACTTTGTTTATTTCCTTTTGCCTAACAAGCAATTCAATTCCTTTCTTTATTCATTATTACTATCCCTAACCATTCAATTTTACCTTTATCTTTCTTCCATTTCTTCATTATTAAGTTATTTTAAAGAAACAACAATAAAATTTCATAATGATGTATACTTAAAAGTCTTTCGTTATCATATGATAATTAATTGAGTTACCTTTTATTCAGAGTAGGTTTGTTGAGGTTACCATTTAAATACATTATTATCGCCTAAATTTGCTCTTTCCTTCAACCCAAAACAAAACAGATACATCATATTGAGTTTGAAAACTGGATTTATATTTATTAAATCCATGAAAATGGTTCACACGAGATTTCGAACGGCGAATGGAAATTCGACACGTGTAAATGAAATTTGAATTGTATTTGTATTGTATTTGTATCAGTGCGTAGTGGATTACAATCTCTAATGTATGATCCTCTGATTCTTTCTCTCTCAAATAAATGTATCTCGAGGGCTTTGCAGCTTGTTATCGATGTTGGATTTGTTTCGAGGGCTTGCAGCTTCTTCTCGATGTTGGATTTGTATCGAGGGCTTTGCAGCTTGTTCTCGATGTTGAATTTTTTTCGAGGGCTTTGCAGCTTGTTCTCGATGTTGAATTTGGATCGAGGGCTTCATAGCTTGTTCTCGATGTTGAATTTTGATCGAGGGCTTCGCAGCTTGTTCTCGATGTTGAATTTGGATCGAGGGCTTCGCAGCTTGTTCTCGATGTTGAATTTTGATCGAGGGCTTCGCAGCTTGTTCTCGATGTTCAATTTAGCAGCTTGTTCTCGATGTTCAATTTAGATCGAAGGCTTCGCAGCTTGTTCTCGATGTTGAAGGATTGTTCAGTTTCCAAGGATTCAGAGAGTCTTCGTTGTTTGAGAATTCTCTTTGACCTCTTAGGAGTAGAAATTTTTTGAACCTTAAAAATGAAGAATGAGCTCTCTATTTATAGAGTTCTCATGGGCCTGGTGGGCTTGGGCCTGGATCCAATGGGCTTGGGCTTGGATCCAATGGGCTTGGGTCTGGTCTTTTGGATTCTGGGCCCAATGAATTTTTGGGCTTTGGGCCAAATTGCCATGTAAATAACTTTTTAGCCCGATTCGATTTCGAGCCCAATTGAGCTATGACCGAATTTTCTCGGTTAAGTTTATTCGATCCGCCGGCCAAGATGAAGACACGTGGCGACCGCTGATTGGCCGAAATTTCTCGGTCAACAAAAATTATCATAGAGAAAGAAATTAAAAAAAAAAGTAATCTACTTTATATCAAATATAATCACTAACTATGCTTACTTTGTTACTTATCATTAAAAATTTATAGAAGAGGTTTGAAATTTAACTAGTTTTGAAATTGTTGTAGTGTTCATAATTTTTCCCATTAAATGTTGATTGAAGAAGAAAATAAAAAAATATAAAATAGATCATCTCCAATGAAGGAGCTAAAATGTGCTTAATTAGAAAAGGAGTACTGAACTGTTTTTAGCTCATTAAAAAAAGTATTTCCATCAAATTTAATGTGTAGCATTTCCATATATTTCAATGTAAACCAATTTTTTATTTTTTTTTCTTCTTCAATGTAGACAAATCCTTTTCCTACCTTCCTATATGTCAATGTAGGGTTAAAATAAAATGATGATTCCTATACATTTCAAAGGTAGACAAATCCTTTTCTATTTTTATATAACAATAAAATGTCATTTTTTTTTCTCAGTTTCAATTTTTATATAACAATAAATTATCATAACTTTTTTTCTTTTAATAAATGCCTATGAAATGTGTTACAAATTTTCTATTCAAATATAAAAGCAATTGCAGAAGAATGGAATTTATTCCCATATTACTTTTCATGTTTCTTAAGAAAATGATTTAAAAGAATAGTTTTTTTTTAAGTTGTTGGTTTTGATTAAAATTTTAAAAAATATAATAAAAAGGAATAATTTATTATATAGAGATGAAGATTAAAATTTTAATCCTAGTTAGTTTTATAACTCTATCTTAGATTTAAATTCTCATTTTACTAACTCCAATAAGTAATTATTTAATCACTAGTTCGATTAAATAATAATGAAAAAAAAGTCATTAAAAAAAATGTTCTTTCCATTTTTCAAGCACTCATTCATAGCATTTAATTATTGCAATATCGTGAATCATGGGTCACTCTCAAAAAAATGAGTAAAAGAGGTAGGAAGAAAAAATGAATAAAAGAAGTGATTTCTACCAGTTTTATTGTTCTGCCTTTTATTTAAAGTTATCAAGTATTTCTACTACAAATTTATATTTTTGTGATTACAAAAAAAAAAAAGTTACATAAATTCAACCAAACACTTGATTTTTTTTTATTTTTTATTTTTGGAATACATTATGGGTGGGAGGTTTAAACTACGAAACTTTTTGGTCATCAACACATATATATGTCATTTCAGTTATGTTCGCTTTAGCAAAATCAGTTGACTTTTATGATAAAAAAGTTTTGGTAGTCTATAATTAAGTTTGTTGAGATTGAATTAATGCTACAAAGTAAGAGGTTTGATGAAACAAAGTTGTAATAAAAGAAGAATTGTGGTAAAATAGAAGAAAATTAATTTGAAGAAAAAAAAAAGTGGTAAAGTAATAAAAGAAAGCTCATCCACACCTATCATAAGATTAAAATGATGTATCTATATTGTAGACATACGATTAAAATGATATATCTATATTGTAGACAGAGTCTTAATTTGATCAAATAGACATAATGTTATTAGAAGAAAAAAAATAATACAATCAAATTCAAACGAAAGAATATAACTAACATAATAATAATGGTAGTTTAGTTAGTTGTGTTGGAATTAATTTAATAATTAATTCATATGTGGGTAACAATTCAATAACAATTATATTTGGGCTATTTAATAGTTATTTGTGTGATCTTGATTATGGGCCCAAGACTTCTCATATAGTGGCGTGGCCTGCTGAGTAGATACCAGTCAGTCCGCGTGGATTATGGGAAACCCTAGGATCAACATATATATAGTTTAGGTTATAGTCTCCAATAAGCTATGATGCTTTAGCCTCTTATTCCCCATCTTATAGAGAGGATTGTCCATGATTGGTCGGATCCATGATTGGTCTAAGTTGCATAGATGAGGAAGACCATGAACCAAGTTGCATAGATGAGGAAGATCATAAACCACAAAGTGTTGAAGGCTATAAATTCATCATATCCAATGGTTTCAGGTAATTCTAATCCCTTTTAATTTAGTTTTCTTTCCTGCTTAGATCTAACAATTCTGTCATGATTGTTCTTGGATTAAATGTATTTATTCTTGAATAATCATATATTGGATTTTTCTCAATATATTTATAACAAGTTATTGTGTTTGAATTTGATAAAATTAAAATTTTGAAGGTATATTTTCTTTTTCATAAGGATATATGAAATGAAGGTTAACAAAAATATGATTACAAACATTTTTTTTTCTTTTTATTATTATTATTTAAATATACACATTCATACTTTACTCTATGAAAACATTTCTTAATTTATATAAAAATGACAACATAAATTGATAATTACGATTTAAATTCTTCTATATAATGTAAATCTTGAAAAAAAAAAAACTTAGTTGATTAAAGAATTTAAATTGATTGTTAAATAAACATGGACAAAATGTGTTGTCCATAGAAACACAAATAAGTTATAAACATTACAACACATAATCCTAAGACAACAGAAACAAAAAAACCAAAAAAAAAAAAAAAAAACATAAAATAACTAGGTAAAATCTTGCAAATAAGCTTGGGCCAACATTTTTCCCATTTCCATATCTCTGAGTAGACACTGAGTTGACCATTATATGCGTTAAGACTCGATTTATTGTGGCTCATAGCGCGTCTGATGACCTCTCTAGCATCTACAATACTCATTTTGGGCAGCTTGTTCTTGACCGCCTCCTCAGTTCTCCTTATATCTTCGGTGTGTAGTTTATGATTGAGCTTACCAGAGTATCCCAAGTGGCTATTTTCACCTACATATTTTATTGAACCACATATTTTTGTGAGTGAAAAATATATATTTAGAAGGTTAAATTTAATTTAATGAGTGTTTTATCAAAATATAAGAACATATTCTAAATTTTAAAATTAGAGGGAACAAATTCTAACATTATTCAAACTATATTGATCAAATTTATAATTTAACTATTTTAGAGAGAGAGAGAAATTAATATGACAAACCAGGATGATGGGCAGTTGTGGGAAGCCCAAGTCAGCATGCAAGTCAATGAAGAACTTCGTGAGGTTTTGTTTGTAGAATTCAACGTCTACTCTCACGGAAGCATCAGATTCACCTTGGAACCAGAAAAAGGCTTGGACTTTTCCTCCATATTTTTTTTGAAGCACTAATTCGGCCGACCAAATTGGTATAATTGATCATCCCTTTAACCCACTCCCTTGGATGGGTTCCTCCAACAACACAAGTAACAAGACCGATTATTCCAATGGTGTTATCCGCCTCGAACAAAAGCTCGTTTGCAAAATCCATACCTGGCCCAACTCCATTAGCATTTTTTGCGGTCCATGTCCCAGTGAAATGACTCATGAGCTACTTCGCATTTCGATTCGACATTGAATCGGAGGATCGAACTGTTGGATTGAGACTCTGGTGGGATATATCCATCCCATTTATAATTGTTTGATGGCGGTGTCCCAAAACACACCACCTCGACCAACTATATATTGCTCTGGTCTCCTAAAATAAATACATTGTTTGGAGACGTTATAGTCTTCGAAAAGGATAAAAAAAAAAGCACAAACATAAAATGAAAAGAAAGGAGACTAGGTTGGCTATTGATAAGGATAATTTCTTTGGATGAAAGTTACTTTTACTCCAACACACAAAAAGAGAGTCAATAAGAGCATAGCTCAACGGCATGATTTACGGCTTAGAGATCATGAGGTCCTAGGTTCAATCTCTCACCAACATGTTGTAAAAAAAAAAAAAAAAAAAAATCCCACAAAGAAAGAGAAAGAATATCACAACCGTGTTAAACTTAAGAAGATCACAACCTTTATATATTATATAGGTGATTGGAGGTATTGTTGGTCATATTATTATGTCTTCATGGCTTGAGGGAATTGGGAAGGGTTGGGAATAAGGGCGGATCTAGAAATTTTCGTTAGGAGGGACACAGTTTTAATCGGAATTAATTGTAAGTTTAGTCGTCCTTGAAATTTTCGATTTATGTTTATATAGTCCTTAAATTTTAAAATGTGGGTAAGAGACTCTTAAACTTTCAATTTTTAGTCTCATCCTTAAATTTTAAATTTTGTGTCTAATAGATTCTTCAAATTTTAATTTTGTGTCTAATAATTAAACTCTTAATTTTGTATCGAATAGAGACATATTAGAAAATTTAAAATATTAAATATACATAAAATTAATGTGTATGAAATACAAAATTAAGATTTTCAAGTATAATTCGTTGATTTTTTTTTTTAAAACATATAATATTTATATTAAAAAATAATAATAAACCATTTTAGAATCTCACCTTAAATATATATGATTAAATAATAAAATTTGAAATATTTATCATTTTTAAAATAAAATTAATTTTTTATTTTTTAGAATCTAAAATAATTTACTAAAGATTTAATAAAATAGAATTATGTTTTTTTTTTCAAATCTAAAATAATTTACCTAAAAACAGAATAAAAAATAAATTTAAACAAATTTTTGTATTTGATTTTTTTTTAGAACATATAATATTTATATTAAATAATATTAATTAAAAAAATAATACATCTTAATTATATATGATTAAATAATAAAATTGGAAATATTTATCATTTTTTAAAATACAGTTAATTTTTATTTTTTAGAACCTAAAATAATTTACTAAAAATTTAAAATTTTATTTATTCATAAAGGATGGAACTTGAGGCGTGCAGGATAATATACGTGGATTTCGTGTCCTTGCCATCAGACCAAAAAAATCAATTTCTTAATTTATTTCGAAATTATATATACAAATATATAAATTGTAGTCATATTTTACCAACATCAATATACAAACATATAAAATTAATAATTTGAAAGGGCGCGTGGCTCCACCCCTCATTGGAAAGGGTTTAAGAAAAAAAAATGTCTCTTTAATATTACATTTAAATTATATAGTAATATTTTTTAGGGAAATTGTAACCGATGTCAATTTAGAATAAGATAATTAAAAATATAGCATGTTTTTAAAAAAAATTGCAGATATGACAATTTCTATCGCTGATATCTTATGGTTGATAGACTTTTTATAGTTGATAGAAGTCTATCGCTGATCACCTCAATTTTTTATAGATTTTTGTCAGTGATAATAGTCTATCACTGATAGAAGTTTATCAGTGATATGATAAAGTCTATTGATAGAAACAGATTTTTTTTGCCATATTTTTAAAACATTTTAAAGTTTGCTAAATTTGCAATTAGTTTGGGCTTGATTGCTATTTGTGCAACCAACCCTAGTTTTTAAGGTAAGGATGGAGAATTTGAATATCAATCTCAATGTTTTCATTTTTAATTACTTTTTTCTTTTCTTTCTAGCTTATTATTTTAGGATATGATATTAATTATCAATTATACAAATCACAATAGAGTAATAGTTTATCGAAACTAATACTTTTAATGTGATTTCCTAAAAAAATATTATTATTTTATATAATTGGTTATGTTGGATTCAATATTAAAAACATCATACTAATAAATATAGGACATTATTTACACTAATCTAAAATGATCGATAAATAAACAACAACAAAAAAAAAATTGTAAAATTAAAAACACCAAGTTGAAACTAAGTGTACCAGACAAATCAAATTAATAATTTAGCTTAATTAGAAAAAGAAAGCGGTTTAGAAAAGAGGAGAAGATGATTAGAAAAAGTTAATCATAATATAAGGCTTCTTTGGTTTATCATTTTAAAACAAAAACTAAAAGCTTAAAAACAATGAATTCTTTGTTTGGTAAAAATTTAAAAATAATGAAATTCAATCCAAACTTGCATTTGGTAATAATTTAGAAATTGAATTTCAATTTAACTAAATATTTTTTTTTTCATAAAATTTATCTCAATTTAGTTTGATCTTTAATCGAAATTGGTTCATATTTCCCTTCCCATATAATTTAGGCTCAGTTTGTGTTTGCAGCTTTTAAAATAATTGTTTGTGCAAGTTAATTAGTGTTTGGTAAATTTCATATTTCAACCCAAAAAATTTAGAAATATTGTTTGGTAAATTACTACTAAACTTTGATGAAATAGTTATATTGACTCGAATATAAATCTATTTCAATAATTAAGTATGAGTTTGTATTAATATTTAATTTCAAAAAATTTATAACATAATTATATAAAACTTTATAAAACTTAAAATAAAAATTATATTTTGTTTATTCTACATAATTTTATAAACTATATAAAAATATTGATATATAAAGAAGGGGTCAAACAAAATATAATTTTTAGTTTAAATAAAAAACATTAAGAATAATAATTTAAAAATAACAAATCAACCTGAATGAAAAATATATTTTATTCAAATTATTTAAGAATCAATTATAAAAAAAAAAAAAAACTATTTTTCACAACTTTGTAGTAAATACATTTTGAATCTTATTTATCAAACTACTAAAAATCTATTACCAATCAAATTTCATTGTCTCCTCTATAGCAAAATAGTATCCAATTTGAATAATTTCATTAAATATATTTAAAAAAAAGGTGCCAACTAAAATTATGAGGGTCTAAAAGTGAAAACGTTTTCCTTTTTTCCATGCATTGAAGTGAATCACCATATTTGTAGGGAATCACTTTTTTAACTTGTTTTACTCGTTTTTTTAGAGTGGTTCATGACTCACGAGAGCAATAATTAATTGTCATGAATGAATGCTTGAAAAATGGAAAGAGCATTTTTTTTAATGCATTTTTTTTATTTAATCCAACTAGGGATTAAATGATTATTTATTGAATTAGTAAAATGAGAATTTTTATTGAGGTTATAAAACTAATTAGGATTAAAATTTTAACTTCCATCTCTGTATAATAAGGGCTTGTTTGATAACGATCTCGTTTCTTGTTTCTTGTTCCTGTTTCTCATTTTTTAAGAAACAGACTTGTTTGATAACTATTCCCGTTTCTTGTTTCTAAATTTTGAGAAACGTTTCTAAAAATTGGGCAAAATTTGAGAAACTACAAAAATGTGTTTCTCTCAGTTTCGTTTCTCTTTATATTAATCTGTTCCTAAAATAATATAAAATTGATGTTGGTTCATTGATAAGAGAAGCTACCTAAAAAGTTCTTTTGTTCTTAGGTTCTGGCTTCAAAACCTGGGTATTACCCTTTTTTTTTCTTTTTTTTCCTTCTTAATTATGCAATATGTTTTTATATATTATTTTAATTTTGATTTATTTTTGCAAAGGATTAATTTTGAATTTTGGCACTTTGTATTTTTTTTTTAGGATACATTATTAATATTAGTAATAAGTCTTTTATCTTATTTAAATATATTAAAATATTTATTTATTAAATGTAAAAAAATATTTATTTATTAATTTTTATGTTTTTTTTTTTCATAATGTCTATTGACATCGACATTTTATCGATAATTTCATCAACATTTTCATAAAATTGAGACCTCGATTTTTCATAAAATTGAGACATTGACATTTTAAACTTCGCAAATAAGCATTTCAAGATTTTTAAATTAGTTTAAATTTCTCACTATTAAATATTAGGTTCACAAATAGTTATATTTTAGTTATATAACATAAATTTATCTATAATATAATTGAAATGTCGATTCACCTCTTCTGTCGATATTGAGCTCATTGACACGTGAAAATGTCGATGAAAAATGTCTACACGTCAACGAAAATTTAAAACACGGTCCATAACAAACAATGACGAATTGACAATGGTTTTTGGATTTTAGCGCAAGGAAGACATCATCCTCAATGTAGGGAATACATGTTTAACTATCAACTCGAGTGAGAGATGACATTACAGATCAAATTTGGACAACATTTGAAGGATTGATACAATTTTATCGTCGTTTTTAATTTTACATCGAGACTCATTTGTATTATATTATGTAAATTTTGGATAATTATTTTTTTTTATATGTTTGAATGCATGTTATATATTTTTCTATATTATGTATACTAAATTCTATTTTTTTTAAAAAAAAAAATAATAATAACATAGAGAGAAAAAGATAAAAAAAACATAAGAAATAATTATCAAACGAGTGTTTCTATTTTTTTTCCTTTAAGAAACAAGAAACAGGAAACGTTATCAAACAAGTTTCTGTTTCTGTTTCTTTTTTTTTAAGAAACAAGAAACAAGAGTAGTTATCAAACATGTTCCTATTTCTGGTTCTCAAAAAACTAGAAACAAGAAACAGGGAACAAGAATCAGGAAACAAGAAACAAGAAACGGGAACGTTATCAAACGGGCCCTAAATTATTTCTTTTTATTGTACTTTTTAAAATTTTAATCAAAATGAAGAACTTTAAAAAAAAAAAAAAAAAAACTATTCTTTTAAATCATTTTCTCAGAAAACAACGACACTAATAGTTGAAACTATTCTTTTAAATCATTTTCTCAGAAACGACGACACTAATAGTTGTTATGTTATTTTATTTGTTTATTGGTGGTGATTTATTTTTTATCCATGAGAAAGTGAATTTCAACCTCTAACCTTTCAGTAAAGATTAATTAATTGGTTTAATTCATTAGAAAAAAAAAATTAAATGATTATCAAACGCGCTTAAGTGATTGGTTGAATCATTAGAAAAAAAAGTGAATGTCGATAGTTTGATCTCATCAATTATCATTACGAAAGTCGATAGTTTGATCTCATCACCCAATAATTATTGAATTCACAAATAAAACAACCTTTTAGAGTAAAATTTTGTTCACTAAAAAAAAAATATAGTTCAACAATTACAACGAAGAATAACATTTGATTAAAGAAAAACAAAAGTTTTAACCCTTTCACTTTTTCTCCTAATTTAAAAACAAAAGTTTTAACCCTTTCACTTTTTCTCCTAATTTTCATTTTAGGGTATTGAGGGTATTGTTTTTATCATGATTCTTTTTGGGATAACTTTTTCTCTTACCCTATATTTTTCCACAAAAATAGATGAAACAAAAAGAAAGGAATCTTTATAAGGAAAGAAAATAGCTCTATTTGAAAAGAAAATAGCTCTATTTGAAAAGAAAATTTACAATACACTTGAGCTATTTATTGAAGATAAAAATAGAAAAGAATTTGTCTACATTGAAATATACAAGAATCATCATTTTATTTTAACCCTACATTCAAATATATAGGAAAAGGATTTGTCTACATTGATAAATTTACAACATTTCTATATTTGAATGTAGGGTTAAAATAAAATGATGATTCCTATAAATTTCAAATGTAGACAAATTCTCTTCTATTTTTATATAACAATAAAATGTCATCATTTTTATCTCATTTTCTATTTTTATATAACAATAAATTCTCATCTTTTTTTCTTTCAATAAATGCCTATGAAATGTGTTACAAATTAAATCACATGTAATCACATGGAAAAATGCAATATTTTAGCTATCTAAACAACGGACTTAATTTTTTAAGAAAAATTATAGTAAATGACAATTTAAGACTTATTATTTGCAAATATAGCATGTTTTTAAAATTTTTGCGGATATAGCAATTTCTATCGCTGATATCTTATGACTGATAGAAGTCTATCGCTGATCACCTCAACTTTTTATAGATTTTTGTCAGTGATAATAGTCTATCACTGATAGAAGTCTATCAGTGATAGAAACGGGTTTTTTTGCCATATTTGCAAAACATTTTAAAGTTTGCTAAATTTGCAATTAGTTTGGGCCTGATTGCTATTTGTACAACCAGCCCATTTTTTAATTCAACAAGATGTGGTGTGTGGTGTGGTGGATTCAAACGTTTAACCTTTTTGTTGATATATGTGTTAACCAATTAAACTATGCTTAAATTGAATAATTGATATTTAATTTCTTTAGGGTGGTGTTTTGTTTATCAACTAAACTATATTTGAGTGACATCTAAGGGATGATAAATATTATTACAAGTTGTTATCATGTTGAAATATGTGTCAAGATCTCTTAAAAAAAAAAAAAAGTCGTCAAACATAGCTTAATTGACATAAGGTAGATTCAAAAGTTTAGCTTGAAACCTATTTCAATATAGAATAAAATAAAATTAGTAATTATAATTAATATCTCTCATCTTTTTTAGTAGATTGAGGGTGGAAGATTCGAACACAGATCTCTTAGTCATCAAAATATACATATGCCAGTGAACCCATGTTTGCTTTGACACTTAATATCTCTGGTTAATTCAACATTTGTGAACACTATTTATTTTATTGGAATCTTGTTGACGCGATTCAAATGAGAAGTGTAAAAACTTATGCCCAAATTTATTTTTCAACTAAAATAACAACATAAACTTTATAATTATGACGGGTAAAATATTACTTTTAAACACAACATAAACTTTATTAACTTTATCAACGGATAACCTAAATCTATATAACGATATACATGAGTAATAATAATAAAAGTAATATTAATAAACTTAAAATTATAACATCAATTTTAAATAAATATTGTCGTTAAATATTTAAGGATTTGATTGATTTTGTATTTTCATTTGATCTAATTTAATACATTTTAACACATTATATATATCATATTAAAATTTTGAAATAAAAAATTCTTAACATATGATTCTAAACATATATTAGAAAACAAAGGAATATATAATTTTACTTTTGTTTTTTTTTTTTCTTTCTTTTTAAATAACAAACATAGTTTTCTCTTTACAAGACTGGAGGTTGCAGCTTTAATGATGAAAATATTATAGTCATTCTAGTTTAAAATTCTCCATATAGTAACTCCTGAAATCTTAAAAAAAAAAAAAAAAAAAACTCATTTAACCAATATAAATATGTAAGTTATATATGTTACATTTTCTCTCTCAACCTGAAAAACTTTCATATTTTCATTGCACCTATAAAATAGTCTGAAAACTTACATTTGATAAAGCAAACCAAGTTTCAAAAGGTAAAAGAGAAGGAATATATCAACTTTCAACCTTACAATGACAAAAACGACTAACACTACTCGAGTGCTATTAGTAGTGGTTCTCTTCTCGATTGTAAATTTGTTGGCGTTCATTCAACCTTCAATGGCAGACGACGACTACGAGTCACCAATATGGACGGGATGGATAGATGAAGATAGGGGGTACATTCTAAGACCTTGTATAGTTAAAGTAAAGAGTGATAAATGTCAAATAGCAGTTTATGAATATTACTTCAACTTAAGCAACAAGGAAATGGATCTAAGTTGTTGTGAATGGGTCCAAGTCATGGACATGAATTGTGCTCAACGTTTTGAGTTTTGGTTCTCCTTTCCTGGGCTTGAAGACCTCAAGCCTAATCCCGTTAAGCTTTACAACAATTGTGTTACAAGATTGGCGGCTCTCGCACCCAGTCCACTTTAAGCTTTAAAATTAGTTTTTATGTATTTGATCAATAAATAACATGGCTTTCATGTCATGAATGAATCCAATTATCATCATTATCATTTTAATTATATATTTCACCATCTTTAAAAAGAACATGGTCGAAATAAGTTAAATCTCGAGTTGGCTTACTATAGATAAAATAAAATAAAGTTCAATAATATAGAATTTATTTTTAACACGTTGATAAATTTTTATGATTATATTAACCGATCTCAACATGAATGACAGGTCAAATTAAATTTGAAAAAAAAAAAATGGTCTCATGACAACTATTTGCAATCACATTAAGATAAAACGTCCTAAAATAAATTAAATCAGAACACAATATTTTTGTGTCTAAACAATGAACTTAAATTTTACTTTTATTTTTTTTAATTCAATAACATCTCGGGTGTAAAATTCGAACATTTGGCTCTTTTTTTTCTTTTCTTTTCTTTTTTTTTTTTTTTTTTTTTTGATAAATGTGTTAACCAATTATACTCAGGTTGGATAATTGAAAATTTACTTTCATAGGATGATTTTGTTTGTCAAGGAAGCGAATATTTGGATGACATCTAATAGATGATAAAAAATATTAAAAGTTGTTATCATGTTCAAATATGTGTCAAGATCCCTATTTATGGGATCATGAGCCGTTGTGTTAGCTAATTTTATTAGAGTCTAGAGTTTTAGTAAAATATATGTATGGAAAAAAAGGGACATTTTCGTGTCAAAACAAAATTTACACGGATTTTTTAGATAATTTTTTATTTTTAGAAAAAAGATATCTTTTGTAACCAATTGAGATTTTTATTTTTAGTTTTTCAAAAACATTTTTACATTTATTAACAAATTTTGAAATCGAAGAAAAAAAATTCCAAAAAACAAGTTTTAGATTTCAAAATTTTAGGCCCGTTGGATAACGCATTCAATTTTTAGTTTTTGGTTTTGGATTTTTCTGATTTTTGTTTTTTGTTTTTTAACAATAAAAATCATACATGTTTTATAACTATTTTTTGTTTTTCGTTTTTTAAAAAATAGAAAATCAAACTTGTTGATAACTGTTTTTTATTTTTGAAACATAAAAGTTCCTGGTTAGATAATTACTATTATTTTGTATATTTTTTATAAAATAAATTTTATTTTTAAAAAATAATTTTAATTATTAGAATGTAAAAATTGCAACATTTATCAAAATTTAATTAAGGTCCAATTATTTGATGAAATTGAAGATTTGAGGTAAAAAATAATTCTCCTAAAGTAAAAAGAATTTATCTTGTTGATAGTTTAATATATACCAACAAGAGCTTAGTTCAACGACACAATGCAACACCTGGAGTCCTAGGTTCAATCTTCACCCCAGCATGTAGATACTAGATAGTAATCTTTTGAGAAAACAATTTATAATAACAATAATTCTAAATTAGCAACCGGAAATTTTAAATAAAAAGACAATAAACACATAAGCTAAAACAAAATTAAGATAATTACACTATTAGATAAATAATAAAGGGTTTGTTACAAATAACAATCAGGCCCAAACTAATTGCAAATTTAGCAAACTTTAAAATGTTTTGCAAATATGGCAAAAAAATCCGTGATAGACGGATAGATTTTATCATATCCCTGATAGACTTCTATCAATGATAGATTATTATCACTGACAAAAATCTATAAAAAGCTGAGGTGATCAACGATAGACTTCTATCGGCCATAAGATATCAGCGATAGAAATTGCCATATATCCGCAATTTTTTTAAAAAGCTATATTTTTAATTATCTTATTCTAAATTGACATCGGTTACAATTTCTCAATAATAAATTTAACGAAATGCTGTAAGAAAATACGGACATGGATGATAGATGAAATAAGAAATAGGATAATAATTATTCACAAATAAGGAAATACAAACATAATGATAATAAACTAAAGAAAAAAAAAAGTAAATAAAAATAAGAAAAACAGATTTTAATTTCCAAAATCCAACCCCTTGTTCCCCATTTTGTTTCTATTTCTTTCATTTTTTCATTTTTTGATTCTACATCCAGTGTTTACTTAAAATTGATGATTAATTAATTAATTTTATTTTTATTTTTTTCAAAATTATATATGTTTGATAACTGATTTCGTTTTCTGTTTCTAAAATAAATAAAAAATGAGTTAGCAATCAAAAGTATAGTTGAATGACATGATATATCGAAGGCGGACCTATGAAAAGATTAGAGGGACCATGACCTCCCAAAATTTAGAATTTTTTTTAGTATATGTAAGCACAATTTCTGCTTTAAAAGATATAGTTTTAATGACTATACATAATGGCCCCCTCAAAATTAATGAAATTGTGTACTGTTCCATTTCACTGGCTAATTACTACCACGTCTCTTAAAATATTTATATAGAAAATTTATTTAAAAAAAATGTTGAAATGGCTATTTTAGTCTATGTATTTTTAAAAATTATTTTATTTTAACTATTCTAATTTCAAAGTCAAAATTTAGTTCTCATATTGTCAATAATCTTAAAATTAATTCATACTATTAGTTTATTGGTTAATTTTTTCAAAAATAATTCAATTCCGCCACCACTCTATAACTATAAATTTTGGAAACATATTTATTGTGATTTTTCTTAAATATATTTTTTTAAAAATGTATTGTAAGTTTTTTAACTTTCAATTTTATGATTTAATAAATTCACAAACTTTTAAACATGTTTAATATATCTCCAATTTTTAATTTTATATCTAATAAATTTTCGAATTTTCAATTTTAAGTTTAATGTAAATGGAGATCTTTGTCCTATTCGATATTTTTTAAAATTCAATGACTCCTTATAAACAAAATTAAAAGTTTAAAGACATTTTTGACACGTTTAAAATTTAGAAATTTATAAGATAATAGATTGAAAGTTTATAGATCAACTAGAGATTTTGTAAAATCTAGAAATTTAATAAACTCGTGCTTTAAAGTTTATGGACTAAACTCGTAATTTAGCTTTTTTTTTTTTTTTTTTTGATAAGACACCGAAATGAGTTAAATTAGATGATGGTAGTAAGTTTATTTGAACTTATTTAGGAAGCTTTTGGTACACTTATTTATTCTTAACACCTATAAAATTTTTGTAAGGTCAACATAATGTGGGAGTATCGAACCCTATGGTTTTTTTGTATATTTTTTCTAATATTTATATAACATCTTTTTTGGCCCCCCAAACATTACCGACTGGGTCCGCTCCTGGATGTATCGCCTTTTAATTATGAGTTCTTAGGTTCAATTCCCTACCCTAAGTAAAAAAAAAAAAAAAAAAAAATGATTACATAAATTCAATTGATTATTATAAGTTTTATAAATAACATTTTTTTAGAAATGTGAGGGTGAAAATTTAAACGTTTAACCTCAATAAAAGAAGTGAATGCCTTAAACACTAATCTATACTCATCTTTTTATTCAATAATTTTGTAGTTAGAGTTAGTTTTGTTGAGATAATTAATGTTACAAACTCAAGATTACATTAAAAGAAAAATCAGACGTTATAAATTTAAAAAATAAAAAATAAAAAAAAATAAATAAGTGTAAAATGTAGTACAAAATTGATGAGACTTCATAAATGAGGAAACTTCTCTTTTTTTCCGGTTTGGCGACACTGCATTGAAGTAGAGTAAATGAATGACCGTAAATTCAAAGTCTTTTCTATTTCGAATTTATCCTCATTTTTTAAAAATAATTTCGTTTAAAAATATCATGCCAATTAAAATTACAAGAAGAAACTTCTCCTTTTTTTATCTTCGTTCATAGAAGTAAATAATTGAATCACCATTCATTTATTTGCAATTCAATGTCATTTTTTTTTATGGTCTCTAATAAACATGTCATTCCAAGATATTCAAACTCTCATTCCTATTATTAACTAAAAATAATCATCGACATTCAACATGTGGGCCCAACAATAACATTAACCAACGACTGAGATTCGAACTTCAGACTTGTTCCTTATAATTCATACATTATGCCGGTTGAGTTATGCTCATGTACCAACGTGTGGAAAAAGAGATTCGAACTTAAGACTTCTGACTCATAATTCATACATTATGTCGGTTGAGTTATGTTCATGTTGATCATTAACAATGTTGTTCTACCTTATATATTTCCAAAAATATGGAGAAAAAAAAATCACATAAACTTTATTAGCTTTATCAATGCATAACCTAGATCTATCTAGATCTATATAGCGATATACATGAGTAATAATAAAAGCAATATCAATAAACTTAAAATTATAACATAAATTTTAAATAAATACTGTCCTTAAATACATTTAAGGATTTGATTGATTTCGCATTTTGATTTTATCTAATATAATACATTTTAACAGTGATTATATATATCATATTAAAATTTTGAAATAAAAAAATGATTATCTTTTTTATATAAAAAAAAAATCTTAAACATATATTAGAAAACAAAGGACAATATAATTTTACATTTTTTTTTGTTTTGTTTTTTTAAATAACAAACCTAGTTTTCTCTTTACAAGACTGGAAGTTGCAGTTTTAATGGTGAAAAATATTATAGTCATTCTGGTTTAAAATTCTCCATTTACAAATTTTAAATGGTTTAAAATTCTCCATTTAAACTTGAAAAAAAAAAAAAAAAAAAAAAAAAACTCATTTTACCGGTATAAATATGTAAGTTATGTATGTTACATTTTCTCTCTCTTTATTGAAGCTTTCATATTTCCATTGCACCTATAAAAATAGTTTGAAAACTTGCATTTGATAAAGCAAAACCAAGTTTCAAAGAGAAAAAGAGAAGGAATATATCAACTTTTAACATTACAATGACAAAAATGACGAACACTACTCAGGTGCTATTAGTGGTGGTTCTCTTCTCGACTGTAAATTTGTTGGCGTTCATTCAACCTTCAATGGCAGACGACGACTACGAATCACCAATATGGACGGGATGGATAGATGAAGATAGGGGGTACATTCTAAGACCTTGTATAGTTAAAATAAAGAGTGATAAATGTCAGATAGCAGTTTATGAATATTACTTCAACTTAAGTAACAAAGAAATGGATCTAAGTTGTTGTAAATGGGTCAAAGTCATGGACAAGAATTGTGCTCAACGTTTTGAGTTTTGGTTCTCCTTTCCTGGATTTGAAGACCTCAAGCCTAATCCAGTTAAGCTTTACAACAATTGTGTTACAAGATTGACACGGCCCTCGCACCCAGTCCACTTTATAAAGCTTTAAAATTAGCTTCTATGTATTTGATCAATAAATATAACATGGCTTTCATGTCATGAATGAATCCAATTATCATCATTATCATTTTAATTATATCTTTCACCATCTTTAAAAAGAACGTGGTTGAATAATATAGAATTTCTTTTAACATGTTGATAAACTTTTATGATTATATTAACGGATCTCAACATGAATGACAGGTTAAATTAAACTTGAAAAAAAAAATGGTCTCATGACAACTATTTACAATCACATTAAGATAAAACGTCCTACAATATAAATTAAATCATATTGAAGAACGCAATATTTTTGCTGTCTAAACAATGAATTTAATTTTTTTTTTTTTTTTAATTCAATAACATCTAGTGTGGAAAATTAGAACATTTGACTTTTTGGTTAGTATATGTGTTAACCAATTAAACTATACTCAGATAATTGAGAATTTATTTTTTTTAGGGTGATTTTGTTTATCAAGTAAGCGATATTTGGGTGGGCATCTAATAGATGATAAATAATATTACAAGTTGTTATCATGTTGACATATGTGTCAAGATTTCTATTTATGGGACCATGAGTCGTGTAAGTTAATTTTATTAGAGTCTAGAGTTGAGTAAAATATATATATGGGAAAATAGGAACATTTCCGTGTCAAAAACAAAGTTTACACAGGATTTTTGAGGAACAAAACTGAAACTTAAGAAATTAAGGACCTCATAACACATTCAATTTCTTTTTATGATTTTTTAGTTTTAACTTTTAGAAAACAAATCTATTTAGTAACCAATTGAGTTTTTGATTTTTAAGTTTTCAGAAACATTTTGCATTCATTAACAAATTTTAAAACAGAAGAAAAAAAAATTCCAAAAAATAAGTAATTTAGATTTCAAAATTCCAGGTTCTAACGTTATTCAAACCAAAAAATAAGTAATTTAGATTTCAAAATTTCAGGTTGTAACGTTATTGAAATTGTCAACTATATTTATTGAAATTATCTTCAAATTTTTATTTAATTATCTGTTTATTTATTAAAATCATAATCAAATTGTGATTAATATTTTTTCTGGAAATTGTGATTAATATTATTAGTATATTCTTCAAAAAAAAAAAAAAAAAAAAAAAAAAAAAAAAAAAAAAAAAAAAAATACTAATATTTTTTAGTATACAAATATATATTAATTTTATTCAAATAATTTTTTTTTAATATATTATTATCTAGTATTATTGTGATATTACACCAATATACCTATCTACTTTACACCATCAACATATTTTATTTTTTTGAATTCAAGAATGATAAACGTCAACTAAAGTTTGTCTAATACATTAAACAATCGACACAATAATTTTTTTTTTAATTTAGAAAAATCATTTTTACCCTAAACTTTCAATTTCATGAAATAGTTAGGCTTTAATTAAATTTTTTATAAAGGTTGCAATTTTTATATTCTAATAAATTAACATTATTTAAAAAAATATTTTTTTATTTATTAAAAATACAAAACAGATAATAATTATCTAACCAACTTTGGTTGTTTTAAAAAAATTAAAAACGAAAAACAATTATCAAACAAGTTTGATTTTTTGTTTTTTAAATATAGAAAATAAAAAACAGTTATCAATCATATATGATTTTTCTTTAAAATATAGAAAACAAAAATCTGGGGCTATTAAACGAGACCTAAAATAATTTAAATTAAACCTATCGCGTATTAAAAAAAAAAAAAAAAAAACTTTTGAAACCAATGGTGCAAATAGAAACCGATATTGTCAAACCGAACATAGTCTAATTGGCATAAGATTGTGTCATTGATTAAGAGATCATGAGTTCAATTCTCATATTATTTAAAATTTTAAAATATTTTATTATAATTTAATAATTAATATTTTTTATTATAAATTTAGTCATTAAAAATAAAAAAATTTGAATAACGTGATGACTTATTAGACACCAAATGAGTTTTTATTTTGTATGTAATAGATTCGTGATTTAAAAAGTTGATGACCTATTAAACCATTGTGTTTTCTTCTTTGTGATAAAATGAGACTATCCAAAAATAGCTAAACTAATTATCTCCTTAAAAAATAGTTAATCTCTATATAATTAGAAACTGTTTAGAATGTAGTTGAACGAAACTACGAGACATTTAACTGTTGTTGAAGCACCTTATTCAGAGGATGAGAGAAAAATAAGGATTTATTCGAAAAAAATTTAACTAAATTTTTCATGGACGGTTGTAAAAAAATGATAATATATATGTGTATATACATAAATCATTAATTAGTGGACGTAGATCAAGTTTTTTTCTTTTAGATATTGCAAGATCAAGTCCGTTTCACCAATCCTATAGAATTTACTATCAATACTAAATTTCGATATCAACAATTTTTAATATAATTTGTATTTTTTTTTACCTTGTATAGGTATCATATTTCTATTTTTTTTTATTTTTTTTTTGGACAACATGTTGGAGTAGGGAACTGAACCTAAGATCTCATGATCACTAGGCGATACATTATACCGTTATGCTATCCTGTTGACTATCATATTTCTACTTGTGTCACATGCAATTTCCAAATTTTACATTAAAAAAAGTTTTCTTACTTTATCTGTGCTCCTTTCCTTGTTTTATGCTATGCCCTTATTAAATTCGACAGATAAGAGAGAGAATTTCAAACCTAACTAAAATAAAATAAAATATCGTAATATAATTAACTTATATTTATTTATTTTTTTGGGATTATTCAACTCTTTCTTTTTCCTATGAATCAACATTGTATTTTTTTTTTTGAAAAAACATAAATTTCATCTATTGAGGTAGATGATAAGGCTCCATCCCATGTCCCAAGAAAGAGAACAAAATAAGGATTTTCAGCACAAAAAGAGGGAAGAAGACAATGACTATAAATTAGAGTATTCTATAAATGTCCCTCCAAATTTAAACCCATTAAACTAGAGTATTCTATAAATGTTCCTCCAAATTAAAACCCATTAATTCATCTCATAATTAAGTTTAATTTGGTCCTAAATTAAAAAAAAAAAAAAAACAGTTATTGCTATCTTCTCCCCCACCTATTCATCCAAACAAAAGTTTTCAGCTACTAAAATATAAAATAGATTAAATTACAAGTTTAGTCTATAAAATTTTAAGTTCATATATATTTGGTCTATAAATTTTTAAAAATATTTAATAGTTCCGTAAACTTTTATTTAATAAGTCATTGACATATTAAATTAAAAAAAAATAATAATTGATAATTAATCTATTAGATATAAAATGAATTTTATGTCTATTTTTTAAAAAAAAAAAACATGTGGAGTGGGAGATTGAATCTAGGAGCTAATAGTCACTAGTCGATACAACATATTAGTTGAGTTATGTTCTTGTTGGCAATTTTATGTCCATTGAGACCTTAAAATTTTAATTTTATGTTTAGTAGATTCATGATTTTTTTAAAATGTCGAATAATTCAAAGACATATTAAACACAAAATTGAAACTTTAATATCTATTAGACACTTGCCTTATGAAATCCATGCTTACTATAGTTACTTTTTTATGAAAGGATTTTTATCATTATTAAAATCAATCAATTTCCGACTTATTAAATTATGAAATTGGTGTAGCCTAAGAGGGTAAAAGAAGAATTTTCTCCAAAAATCAACTATTATTTATGAATCAAAAGTTAATAACTACAAAGGAGCAATGCTCTATTTATAGGGATTTGAAAAACTAATCATAATCCTAACAATCCAAGAAAACTAAACATAATCTTAATTAATCAAAGAAAGCAATCATATTTCTAATTAACCAAGAAATTAACTCAAAATATCTAATTAACCAAGAATCCTACTACATCTTGTCAAACTCCCATATAATTTACTAGTTTTTTTTTTTTTTTTTTTTTTTTTTTTTGGCTTTACTAATATGGACAAGTAGGATTGGTCTTAAACCTTATTGAGGTCAGCAGATGGATTAGTCCCTTTCCCATCCCATTCCTATCACTTCCCATTTTTGTATATCAATAAATTCTCAAAAATTAATTTCTTTTTTCTCATCCTATTTTTGGAATGAGTTAGGCATTCTCTTTCAAATAAAGCAAGTTTCTGAGAATTTATTAGCTTATTTTAAATTAAAGAAATAAAATAGCCTAAATAGAATTTATGAGGGAAAACGAAAGGTATTTTTCTTTACGCCTGAAAGGGTTGAAAACTTGAAACAGACAATTTCAAAGTTCAATAAGGACTTACTTTTTTTATTAAAATATTTATGACACATCTAAAAGGTTGTTGTCCTAATTTTAGCAATGAGAACTAACTTAACCAAAATAAAATTAAACACAAACAAACAAAAAAAAATCAAACAATTTTAACCAAATATGTAACCAAAATAAAATTAAACACAAACAAACAAAACAAATCAAACAATTTTAACCAAATATGTGACAAGTTCAACAATATGGGCATGCATATTTATCGAAAAACTTAGAGCGAAATTTTAAAATGTCTCAAACCAATCTATTACTTTTTTTTTAAGATATGTTGGGGTGGAGATTAAATCTAGGACTTCATGGTCTATTTTAAGATATGTTGGGGTGGGGATTAAATCTAGGACTTCATGGTCACTAGACGATTACATCATGTCGTTGAGCTATGCTCTTGTTGGCTCAAACCAATCTACTATTAATGTATCTAAGGATGAGGTGGGAGAGATTAGACTAAGCGAATTGATTTTTTTCAAGATGTGAGAGTGTATTAATATTTTGTAAATGCACAATTTAAGACATAGAAATAAAAAGTTTAAAATTTTTTGGGTAGTATGTTTTAGCTAATTAAGCTCTTTCCTCTTTCAAGTTTAACGGATCTTGGATAATTTTAGATTTATGTTTAATTAAATTCTTTATAAAAAAAAGAGAAATTTGACGAATTCAAGCTTCATGGAGAAACATTATTTGGACACATAGATTGCATAAATTAAGTTTTTTTCCAGCTTTGTGTATGAGATAACTGAGAATCAATAATTTCGTAGAAATATTTTCAATAAAAAAAAATATCGTTTTTTTTTACAACATACGATAGGGTGATTCGGACCTCTGACCTCTTGGTCAATAGTTCATACATTATGCTAGTTGAATTATATTCATGTTGGTTATGTCATTACATCACTAATCTTCTAACTTAATCTTTGAATAAAAAATTTAAACAACTCAATCTTACTGTTGAAATTTAGCAAAAAAATAAATTTTAATATGATAATTAATTGAGGATAAATCTCACTCAATGCATCAAACTCTTACTTTATTTTTAAAGTTAAGATTTGATTAAATGAGGCATTGTTTTTTATAAATTATTATTTCTTTTTTTAAATTAATGACTTTTTAAAATTAACTGGATAATATAAGATAAAATATGGCTATTGTGTCTAACGGGTGTTGTACGGTGTTAATATCTTCCCTACACTCAAACGACCCCCGAACTTAATTTCTGAAATCGTAGATCAATTTTCCTTTCAAGGAGACTAATCACACCCGAAATGATTGATGGCGACTCCAAACTCTTTTATTTTTAAATAAAACTCTTAAAAAGGTGATGAATCACACCCGAAATGATTGGTGGTGACTCAAAACTCTTTTATTTTTAAATAAAACCTTAAAAGAGGACGTCAACCGCTTCATGTCGCGAAGACGTTGCGACACAAGAGACACGTACATACCAATAAAATTACCCGCATTGGAAAAACTGAATAATAAGAAGAAATAATAAGTGAAAATGAAACGTCTTTATGCTTGAAGGGAGTTTAATTTTTTTTTAATGTTCTTTATATTTTTGTCCATCTCTTACCGTAGACTTAAATTCTCATATTTTTTTTCTTTCTATTTTTGTTCATCTCTTAAGTCAACTTAAATTCTCAATTTGCTAACCCTGAAGAGAATAATTTATTCAATAAATAACCATGTTAGTTACCTACCTAGCCTCTTTAATTCACTATCTTGATTGAAAATTTTAACATAAATTGTTTACGCTGGATAATTCTTATAAATAGATTTTGTGTGCTTGTTTTCTTTATATAAAACTACACACAAGAATTAATAAGACATAAAAAAAAAAAAAAAAAAAAAAAACTTTCAAAAATGACAATGGAGGCTAACACAATTGGAGTCATCCTGGTCCTTTTATTAATTTTAATGACCTATGTTCAACCATCAATGGCAACGACGAAGACTACAATTCCCCAATATAGAACGGGTGGGTAGATGAAGATAAAGGCCCATATTAAAGACCATGTTTGAATATAATGAAGAGTGCAAAATGTCAAGTGCAACTCTATAGATATTACTTCAATTATAGCAAGGATGAATTGGATTTAAATTGTTGTGCGTTGGTTAAAGCCATGGGAAAGGAATGTTCTTTGTATTTTCAAGGGTTGGTTCTCCTTTCCAGCAATCGAGGCATATAAGCCCAATCCTATGAAGTTTTACAAAAAGTGTGTTACAAGGCTTTCTTCGGTCGTCACACCCATACCATTATAAGTCTTGAAATTAACCAATATAATATTTGTTTTATATAATTTTCATGGTTTACATAGGAGAATGAATTCATTTCTATTCTTTTATTGTCTTACTAGTCATATTTAATAGAATGTGAAATTAATTTGATGTTAATCTTGTCAAGTAAAGATAAATCTTAAATAACGACTTCTAACTGAGAATTGTAGATGTTTTTATAAGATAAAATTTTCATAAGATCTTTTATAGCTTTTGTAGAAAACAGTAATTCATAGCAAACACTAATTTATAGCTTTTGTCTTCTTCGCTCTTTTTGTGGTGAACATTTATTGGATTGATTTGATGGAGCACATAAATTCCTTATCCTTCCATAGCCTCTTTTTTCTCTTTCTTGCATCATGCGAGCCTTTTCATCTACCTCAAGAGATGAAATTTAATTTATGTCCCCCACCCCATTGTCAATGAAGCATTAATTTCTTTCTCATTGATTGAAAGCCAACACCTTGTTTAATTTTCTCTCTTTTTCATTCTCTTTTTCACCAAATAATGACGAGCACCCGTGCAATCAGGGGCGCATCCAGAAATTTTTTTCAGGAGGGGCACAATTCCAATAGGGTTAACTGCAAGTTTGGTCTTTGAAATTTTCGATTTATGTCTATATAGTCCTTAAACTTTAAAATACATGTAAAACACTCTAAAACTTTTAATTTTGAATAAAACTCTAAAATTTTCAATTTTGTATCTAATAAAGACATAATAGAAAAAAAATAAAGTATTTTTTACAAAAAATATTTAATTAAAACAGGAGTTGAACCCCTGACTTCTTAGTCAATGACACAATTTTATGTTTTATGGTCGGTTTAACAATAATAATATATTTATTAGATACAAAATTAATTTTTTTTTAAGTGTAATTGAGTCTTCAATAGTTTATTTTTACTGGAAAAAAAAATTAAATAACTAAGACCTATTAAATACAAAATTAAAGTTAACACAAATTAAAAAATTTAAAGACTAAATTTGTAATTCTCTATTCATATAAATATAATTTTAAATATTTATATATAATTTTTTTTTATTAGGAAGATATAATATTTATATAAAGTAATATTAATTTAAAAATAATAAATCATAAATCATTTTAGAATTCTCTACTTAAATATATATTAAGTAATAAAATTTGAATATTTATCATTTTTCAAAATTGAATTAATTTTTATTTTTAGAATATAAAACAATTTACTTAAACATTTAAAATCTTCAAAATAGAATTATGTTTTTTTTTTTTTTTAATAAAAATCTAAAATAATTTAACTGAAGAAGAAGAAAAAGAAAAAAAGTTGGCAGTTTGGAGAATCGAACTCAGGGCGCCTCAGAAAGTATTGTTGAAATTCGTGCTGCCAATAAACCAGCCAATACTATTGCAACCTTTTTCGATTTCTTATATACATATAGATAACCTATAGTTATATTTTTCAAAAATTTATATACAAACATATAAAACTAATAATTTGAGGGGCACGTGCCCCTGGCCCCCATGTAGCTCCGCCCCTGCCTGTAATCTCCTATATAAGGAGGAAGAAATCCAAGTCCAACTCCAATTGAGTTTAACAAGATTGTTATTTTTTTTTCTCTATGTGTGTTTGTTTGAGAAAAAGTAACTTCCATCCAAAGAAATTATCCAATGGCCAATCTAGTTTACTTTCTTTTCACTTTATGTTTGTGCATTTTTTATCCTTTTCGGAGACTATAACATCTCCAAACAATATATTTATTTTAGGAGGCCAGAGCAATATGGCGGGCCGATGCGGCGTGTTCTGGGACACTGCCATCAGAAACTTCAAATGAGATGGATATATCCCACCCGAGTCTCAGTCCAATAACTCAATCCACCGATTTACTGTCGAATCGAAAATGGGAATTCGCTCATGAGCCACTTCACTGGGACATTGACCCCAAAAAAAAACTAATGGAGTTGGCCCTAGCATGGCTCTTGCAAACGAGCTTTTGTTCGAGGCGGGCAACACCATTGGAATTATCAGTCTTGTCCCTCGTGCTGTTGGAGGAACCCACCTCAGAGAGTGGGTTAAAGGATATTAAAGTTAGTTAAATGATATTAAATTTAAATGAAACTCCTCTCATAAGTTTATTTAATATCCTTTAACCCACTCTCTGAGGTGGGTTCCTCCAACAACACGAGGGACAAGACTGATAATTCCAATGGTGTTGCCCGCCTCGAGCAAAATCTCGTTTGCAAGAGCCATGCCAGGGCCAACTCCATTAGTTTTTTTGGGGTCAATGTCCCAGTGAAGTGACTCATGAGCGAATTCTCATTTTCGATTCGACAGTGAATCGGTGGATTGAGTTATTGGACTGAGACTCGGGTGGGATATATCCATCTCATTTGAAGTTTCTAATGGCAGTGTCCCATAACACGTTGCATCGGCCATCCATATTGCTCTGGCCTCCTAAAATAAATATATTGTTTGGAGATGTTATAGTCTTTGAAAAGGATAAAAAAATGCACAAACATAAAGTGAAAAGAAAGTAAACTAGATTGGCTATTGGATAATTTCTTTGGATGGAAGTTACTTTTTCTCAAACAAACACACATAGAGAAAAAAGATAACAATCTTGTTAAACTCAAATGGAGTTCGACTTGGATTTCTTCCTCCTTATAAAGGAGATTGCAGGGGTGCTCGTCATTGTTTGGTGAAAAAGAGAGAAAATTAAACAAGGTGTTGGCTTTCAATCAATGAGAAAGAAATTAATGCTTCTTTGACAATGGGGTGGGGCGGGACATAAATTAAATTTCATCTCTTGAGGTAGATGAAAAGGCTCCTCGCATGATGCAAGAAAGAAAAAAAAGAGGCTATGGAATGATAAGGAATTTATGTGCTCCATCAAATCAATCCAATAAATGTTCACCACAAAAAGAGCGAAGAGACAAAAGCTATGAATTAATGTTTGCTATGAATTACTGTATTCTACAAAAGCTATAAAAGCTATGAAGACAAAAGCTCGTTAATCTCCTTCATAGTCAAGTTTGAAAAAAAAAAATTGTGGGAGCCATCTTTTGAATTAATTACAGATGGGCATCCACAATTTGCTCTTAAAGTTAAGCTTTACTGCCATTTATGAAAACCATAACAACCAATGGTTGATTATAAATGAGTTTCTTTGAAATTAGAGTGCATTTAGTTAGGCAAATATGTATTATTTGTGCTTACAAATTACAATTTGGTTGTCAGCCCAGTTAGACTCTGGAAAAAACAATTATGTATTATTTCGGGCTTGAATTGACAATTTTACAATAATTATGGCAATTTTAAGAAAGGGCTAAAATTTGAGGGAAAAAGAAAAGTTTCCTTTTGTAAAACGTGATGATTTACATTTGTATGTTTGTGTTTGTGACTATTTGGAAACAGTTAATGCATTATAGTTAATACAGAAGGTGATGGAGACAATTGATAATACAATTTTGGTAATTTCATCCAAAAATATTAAAGTCTCATAAATGGAGGGAAGAGATATGAGTCACTTGATTGGACACGAAATAAACTCAATGTTGAACGAGACAACTATATATTTGAGTATCTAATAATAAAAATTAGGATAAAAGAAATCAATTTATGTGAATGATGTTGTAACGATGTACTATGTGTCTTCTAATTTTTACACTCAGCTGTGGCGCATCAACTATAAAATGAATGTATATTTATTTAACAAAAAAAAGTGTTGAACTATTTTAAATTCCATCTAATTTAATTAATTTCGTAACAGATAATTAATGGAGAAGAGAGAAAGCAAGGTTATTTGATTTTTTTCCTCCATCTACGCATTTACTTTTCATTGACGAAGAAAAATATATGAAATAAAAGTATATTGTTCTATGTTTCAAGGTAGGACTAAAAAAGGATTAAAAAAAACAAAAAAGTTATTATATACCTAACTTATTTTAATTGCCACGACTTTTAACAGAATTATGAAAGACACATTTTGCTTATAATAGGTAATAAAAGCTAATTGGTTTGAACGGAGCATAGCTCAATTGGCATAAGATTGTGCTCGTGATTATGAGGTCATGGATTCAATCCTCGTGTTAATTAAATACCGTTGTAAAAAAAAAGCTAATTGATCTATTGGTCGGATGTATATGTCTTAACCAACTAGTTGGATTATGTCCCGGTTAGCTTCATCATTATAATTTATTCTTTATATTCTTAAAGGTTTTATTATTGTTCTACCTTTTGATTAAAGTTACCAAAGTATATTTATGATAATTACAAGCAATCTACCTGATCATATTAATTAAATACTTTGAAAAAAAAAATCATTTGAGTAACATTTTTTTTTTTTTATCTATTTTTTTTTTTTGCAATGGTATTTTAATTAATGCGACGATTGAACCCATGATTTCTTAGTCACAGACACAACCTTATGTCAATTGAGCTATGTCCGATTTGACAATAATTGATCTATTAGTAGATATAAAACACTGAAACCCTAAATTTTCAATTTTATGTTAGATCCATGATTTTATTTTTAAATGATGAATAATTCAATGACATATTAAACACAAAATTGAAACTTTAGAGAACGATGAACATAAAATTAAATGTTAGAAGGATCTATTAGCCATTTTATAAAGTTGAAGGAAGCTAGTGGATATAAAATTGGAAGTATTTAATGATCTATTAGACACTTTTTAAATTCAATAGACTTGTTAGACACAAAATTAAAAGTTCAAAGATATTTACTCGACACTTTTAAAACTTTAAGGACCAAATAGACACAAACATAAAAGTTAATGTAATGTAACCATTTAAATACATATGCATGTAATTGGTAATTTTAAAATTACAAGTTGTAAAAACTGATGTAAAAACTTTAGTGATATATATATTAAAGTTAAATATATCACTAAGGTAAGTATGTGAGATTAGGTCCATGAAGACCCTTTTTTTAGTATGAGTGTCTTCCAGGCTTCGGAAGATTGAAATGTCATGAGAAGCCCCTTGTTATTTAAATTAAGTTAGGTTTTAAACAGGATTTTGTAGGTTATCTCATAATGCAATTTGGCAACCTAAAAATCACTTCTTAGAGAATATGACATCTTAGAGAAGGAGGTTTGAAAATTAATCATTGTAAGTAAAATACTCAATATAAATTTTTTTATTTAAATATTTATTTGGTGTTTAATTGAGAATCCTCTCTAATTTTCGAAGTATATTAAAATTATTAAAATAAATTTTCTCCACCCATGGTTGTTGTCGGCGACCACCACTGTTCACCGCCAGCGACTTCTTCCGGCCCCACCGCCGCCAACTTCCAGCGACGACCTCCGACGAACACTTCTGGTGACTACCTCCGGCGTCTGCCGTCCATCGACAATAGTCAACGTCGGTCATAGTTTTTAAAATATAAATTTAAACTTAATAGTTGTACTTTATAGTAATTTTACATTATGAAAAACACTTTTGTAGAGCAAGTAAACCAAACAAATTTGAGAATAAAAACACTCAACCAAACATAACATAGGAGTGTTTTAATTATAAACATTTTTATAAAGAAATGTTAAAAAAAAATGCATTATTGAATAACATTTTCTTTAATGGTCAAACCAAGCGGATTCTAAATTATTTTTTTAGTAATTTCCAGTGAATCAATAGGGAGGTGATTCCAAGTGATTTGGTTAGTGATTGTAAAATTTTGTTTTAAAAATGATTTAACATTTAATGGTAAGAAATTTCTCATGAAATTGTTTTTGAATTTTGGATTATTTTTATTATTTTGATTTAAAAAATGTTTGTAAATGAGAGAATTTTAGTATTTAAAAAAATGTTATCCTTTGGAATATGGATTAACTTAGATATTTTGAGAAGATTAGGGTAATAATTTCTCAGGATTATTCCCACTTACAAGTCCATCCCTCCCTAAATGGGAAGGCCAAATTGAATGTCCCTTGATTCATGGAAACAACCTCATTCACATGAGCAAGCTCATTTCTTTTAGGAATTTCCATTGGATCTTTTATCCCCAATCAATCCCTTGATTTCACAATTTAGTTTCCTGAGGTTTTTGTCGAAATTCTGGTTCCAGATTGTTTTCAAAACCGGTGTAAGTATAAAAGTATCGGAGTTTTGAATGGATCCCTTGTCTTGTTTGTTTATCCATGCAAACAAAGTGAAAACCCCTTCGATGTTTGGGAGATGGACATTTGGGAAATGGAGAACAAGGATGAAGGATGAATGTGGTGGTGTTTCGTGGTCAAAACTATTGACAATCGCAATCGACCGTGTTTCTAGAATTGATAAGCCATTGTTGTTTCTGAACTCCGATGAACTTTTAATGGAGTCGAGGGAACAACAGGTGATTTTGTACAATATTAAAACTCAACCGATCAAACAACCTCCAATCAAAGGAGATTCAATAAAAGAGGATCCAAATGGCTTCCAAGCTACTTTTATCATTAAGACGGTTGTCGGTAAAAGAAAGAAATCATATTACCCGTTATTAGTATTTATATTCATATTGATCAGATTATTGAGATTAATAATTAATGATACTTTTTAATGTTGTAAAGGTATCATTAACTTTTAATATCCATGTCCAACCTTCAAATTTAAAGATATATATCCACGTTTTGATCTATGGTCTATGTGAAAAGTGTAAATGCAGGGGTATGAAAATTCTTTAATTCCTTCCAAACAAAATATTTCACCCAACGACTCCAAACTACATTATTGGTCCATTAGATCATTGGCTTTCAGGCTTTAAATTATGTGCTTATTCTCCATAGTACACCAATTCCTGCCATTTTTTCTCTTCCAAGATGCTTCTTCATAGCCCATCATCTCTCCTTTTTTCCACAGTGCCTCCTAATGGCCTGATCTTCTTTCTAGATTAGTGATAATGCTGATTTTTTTTATTTTTTTTTATGAGATATTAAAAAACGATATATGTTTGATAATTCATTTCGTTTCCAGTTTTTACAAAATAAAAAATTACAACTTGTTTGATAATGGATCACTCATGAAAGAAGCACTAAAATAATTAAAATTTTATATAATTAATTACTTTTTATATAATCCTTTTAAAAAAATATTAATTGCTTTCTATAAAAATGAATAACAAACTATTTTTATAATATTATTTCATCTAATATATGTACCGACTAAAATCGACTTTCGAAAGTTGAACACCATTAACAGACAAATGTTATATATATATTTTTTAAGTAATTAATTTGAATTTCAAAAATTAAAAATGAAATTTTTCAAAGTTCAAGTATATTTTATATAATTTAACCTATTTTAAAAGCGTTTTTCTAAAGAATGTTTAAAAGAGTAAGGTTTCGTTTCCAATAAAAAAAAACGGAAACTCATTTTTTTCGTTTTTAGTTTTTCTAAAGAATTTTAAAAACGATTTTTAAATTCGAAGAACAAAAAGCGGATCAATTAGGGAACGTTATAGGGCCCGTTTGATAACGTTCCCGTTTATTGTTCCATATTTCTTGTTTTTTGAGAACCAGAAATAGGAACATGCTTGATAACTACAAAACAGAAACTTGTCTGATAACTATTTTGTTTTTTGAAGAAAAAAAAAACAGAAACATCTGGTTTGATAATTGTTTCTTGTTTCTTATATAAGATGCATTAAAACATATCAAAAATAATTATCCAAATTTTACATAATCTAATACAAATAAGTCTCGATGCAAAATTAAAAACAACGATAAATTTGTATCTATCCTTCCAATGTTGCTCAAATTTAAACTGTAATGTCATCTTTCACTTGAGTCGTTGGCCTTAAATTATGTTGACTCACATCTAACTCAATTATCCTGCTCGGTATGCCATTGAAAAAGTCATCTTGACTATCATTCATCACGTTTAAGAATATTGAAAGCCCCCAACATGCCAAAACAACGTTCGAGTGAAAAAATGTCGATTGTTAAACACTTATTCTCTACCTCGAGGATGATGTCTTCCTTGCTCTAAAATCTTGAAATCATTGTCAATTTGTTATTGTTTGTTATGGACTGTGTTTTAAATTTTCGTTGACATGTAGACATTTTCATCGACATTTTTACGGGTCAATGAGCTCAATATCGACATGAGAGGTGAATCGACATTTCAATCATATTATAGATAAATTTATGATATATAACTAAAATATCACTATTTGTGAACCTAATATTTAATAGGGAGAAATTCAAAACAACGTTCAAGTGAAAAAATGTCGATTGTTAAACACTTATTCCCCACCTCGAGGATGATGCCTTCCTTGCTCTAAAATCTTGAAGTCATTGTCAATTCGTCATTGTTTGTTATGGATTGTGTTTTAAATTTTCGTTTACGTGTAGACATTTTTATCGACATTTTTACGGGTCAATGAGCTCAATATCGACATGAGAGAGAAATCAACATTTCAATCATATTATAGATAAATTTATGTTATATAACTAAAATATCACTATTTGTGAACCTAATATTTAATAGGGAGAAATTTAAACTAATTTAAAAATCGTGAAATACTTTATTTGCAAAGTTTAAAATGATGTCGATAGATATTTATAAAAAAAAACATAAAAGTTAATTAATAAATAAACAATATTTTTTTAATTAATAAATAAATATTTTAATTTATTTAAATAAGATAAAATAATTATTAGAATTACTAATATTAATAATATATCTTTAGATAAAAAATAAAAAAATAAAAAAATTGCAAAATTGCAAAATTCAAAATTAAACCCTTTGCAAAAAAAAAAATTATATTTAAAATATTGCAAAGGAGAAAAAAAAATTAAAAAACTAGTACCCAAGATTGACCTAAAAAGAGAAAGGTCATAATTGGGCACTTCCATTACCGACGAGCCAACATCAATAATTTGATGTGTTGCTAGGAACGGTATAATATAAAGAGAAACGGAATCAAGAGAACCACATTTTTGTCGGAATCAAGAGAACCACATTTTTGTAGTTTCTCAAATAATTCTGTCCTTTTTTAGAAATGTTCCTCCAAATTGAGAAACAAAAAACGAGAATAGTTATCAAACTAGACCGTTTCTTAAAAAATGAGAAACAATGACAGAAAACGGGAAACTAGAACTTTATCAAACACATCTAAAAAAAAAAAAAAAAAAACGGATTGGTTATCAAACCGGCCTGAAATTTTGGATGTTCATGTCGGTATGCACCTAGGAGATACATGCCTCAATGTTGCCTTCACAGTCTTTTATAACAAATCAAAGTAGCAAACTTTATCAACCTCTCCTTGGGTGTGTACTGTATATATGTACATATAGAAAGGGATGAATTGCATATTATCTTATAACTCAGTAAAAATCTTACACAAAATTAAAATCCACCTTATATCACAAGGAATAGCAAAACCAATATTTTGTGGAAAATAAAGAGATTCATTGATTTTTAATTCACATATCCCCTCATTTTATCTCATTAACAAAGGTTAAAAACATATTTTTAGGGCTTGTCTTTCCTTGTTTTCGGGTGCCACTATCTTTTATGAGAAATATCAAAATATTAAGAAATTGTTGGACGTGGGAAATGAGTTAAAATAGTTTAATTTATGAAATTAGATAATTTATGTTTGGGATGAAGAGCTTTTTAGTTTTGTTTCTGGTTGGAGTATAGAATTGTTTAGTCCAGGTTTAAAAAGTCTCTCTTTGAAATTTGGAATGCATATTTTTTAACATGAAGTTTTAAAGCCTCGATTTATGTTGGCTGTTTTGTTTCTAATAATTTTTTTTTTTGTTGTTGTATTTTAGAATTAGAGTATATTAGATATCAAATTTGCAAAATTTAATAATAAATGTTTGTTCCCATCCATTCTAACATTTTTTTAGATTTTAAGTTATATTATTCTACGTACATTAGTAAGATGTAACAAACACCCAATTATAAGATGTAACAAACACCCAATTATAAGCCAACAAGAGCATAACTACATGCCAAACCGAGCATAGCTCAATTGGCATAGGGTTGAGCCGGTGACCAAAAGGTCATGGGTTCAATCCCCGCATTAATTAAACTACCGTTGCAAAAAAAAGAGCATAACTACATGATATATCGCCTTGTAACCTTGAGGTCCTAAGTTCAATCCCTCACTCCAACATGTTGTCAATTATAAATACCAATTTCCCTTCCCTTCTCCTTTTCATTTCATTCAACAATTTCATCTTCTAAAAATCTCACCAACAGAAAATCCGAACAAATATGTGAGTATCGAAGAATGACTCCATTATTCTCATCTCCAAAGATCGCTTCACTTTTGTTTTGTTTCATCATTCTTCGTGCACTGTAAGGATGGTCTCAGAGTTACCAACGTCTTAATAGCGGCTTCAATGACCGACTTTTGATGTTTTGTATGGAGAGTGGGGCCAAGCCCGACAGGCTTCCAAGATCACGTAGAGGTCGTATGATTTATAAAAATTCAGGGCTCTCTTGAAATATTCGTATTGGTCATATGGTGGGTTTGAACGCGTACCGTGCTTTTTTTCATGGGTGAATCCAAAGATTTTGGTAATGTCCAGTCGACCAATGTAACATGTCCGACCAATATCTGAGTAGATCAAGATATAATTTCGAAATCTAAACAATAAATATTTTGAAATTACTTATATAAAAGAATTTAAGAAAAAATAATTGAAGAAGATAAGTACCAAATCAAAATTATAAGTTCGGTTTTTTGGACAAGGATGTTGGACATTTGAGAAATTATTTGGCCACATGTCATGTACAACATGGACGTCGTAGGCATATGACTCGTGCCGTGGTTACCTTCGGTGCTGTATAAAGTAGGTTGCTATTGTACCACCATTTGAAAGTATTGAAATTTATATGATGACAGTGACGACGGACAATAGGAATAAGTATAAGAAATGGTTATTACTGGTTATTGTGTTGTGTAATTGAATAGAAATTAAAGAAAAATAGAGGATTGATAGACAGAGAGATTGTATACAAAAGGAAAGTAAGATCTTTTATAGGTCTAAGATTAGGATTTAGGAGGTAGGATAATTTAGTATTTTATGGAATCATCGTAATGCATATAAACACTACCATTTACAGAGGTCATCCCCAAGTTTCCAACCTCGGCCTGCAATGTTGAACGAAAACAAATGTGAAATAATTAATATTATATTGTGATTAAATATTAATATTTAATATGTTTGTTAATAATTAAAGTAGATGAGTAAATATCTTCAAATAAAAAAATAATAAAAAAACAAACACTAAATTTTAATACTAGGTTATCCACTCAGTTATGTTTTGATTGACCCTATATATATCCGTTGAAGATTATTGACAACTTTGCTTTTATTATAAGATAATTATTTAAAAATTTATATGATTTAAATGGTAAATCGTTTATTTAATCTTAATTGTTTGATAAAAAAATTTAAAAAAAAATTGTCAATAAAAAAAAATTGAATCAATGTCCTAATTTCATTCACATAGGAGAATAGACGTGAAACAAAAAAAATATATATATATGGAAGGATGGATTTGAAATTTTTTGATTAATAAATAATCAAATTTATCAAACCATTGATTCTCGTAATCAATTTCTATTCATGCAATTATAATCTCAAATGGAGCTTTATTTCTATTCATGCAATTACAATCTCAAACGGAGCTAAAAGTCACATAAATATATCAAGTGTGATAACATATTGAATATTTTCTCAAAATAAAAGAAAAAATACTATACTTTTTTTTAAGGGTTGGTTGCACAAACAGCAGGCCAAAAATAATTGCAAATTTAGCAAAGTTTAAAACTTTTTACAAATATGACAAAAAATCAATGTCTATCACTAATAGACTTTATGACTATTATTCATAGACTTCTATCAGACTTTATGACTATTACTCATAGACTTCTATCAGTGATAAGTGATAGACTATTATCACTAACAAAACTCTATAAGAAAAGACTATTATCAGCGATAAACTTCTATCAGCAATAGATCATACTATCAGTGATAAAAATTGTCATATCCGCAAAATTTTAAAAAAAATCCTACATTTTTAATTATTTTATCCTAAATTGACATATGTTACAATTTTCCTTTTTTTAATCTAAAATTACTACTTTCGTACCATTAATACTTAAATCCGGAACCCACGAAACGGAACATATAAATTGAATTTTAAAGCATTTGAAACCCATTTCTACGTTTCAAACCAAGATTTTTAATATGATAGTAATTTGGATTCCTAAACACAAACGTAGTTTTGTGACCATGCTTCCAATTACTTGTCATTTTAAGTTTCAAATTCTTGAATTTCTAAAGAGAGCATACATTATTAAAAAAATAAAAAAAAAATCACAAATTCAAAATGTAAAAAGAATTGAAAAGTGTAACCTATGTGATTTTTAAAAATAAATAAAAAAAATACTAAAGAAGAAAGTGGTTAAAAATTTGTAATAAAGTTATTCAATAATGATAATTAATGTGGGTAAATTTGAAAAGCAAAATTATAAAAATTCAGAATATGGAACTCTCCCATAGGGTGGGTTTGAACACGTACCGTGGTAGTTCCATTCGTGAATTCAAAGATTTTGGAGGTGAACATTTGTTGAGAAATTACTTGGGCACATGCCATGTACTGTGAACATGGGCGTGGTAGGACTAGGACTCAGTGCTGCATAAGGTAGGCGACATTGTTGGACCATTTGAAAATGAGAGTGACGAGGGACCATAGGAATAAGTATAAGCATTGTGTAATTGTATAGAAATGAAAGAAAAGTATAGCATTCTTTTATAGGGTTTAGGAGGGGATAATTAAAAAAAAAATTGGAGTTTTGTAAGGGTAAGGAAAGTGAGGTTGGGGTGGTTGAAAGGCGGAAAAAGTGTGAAGAAGAGAAAGAAGGCGAAATAAAGCTCTAAACAAACAATTGGTTGGCTACTAAGATGACTAATTTATTCATTTATTGTCTCTTTATCTTTAATGTTAATCTATTCCTAAAATATGATGATAAACTCATAATCCTTTCGTTTTATTTTTATCATAATAGACTAAGGGCATGTTTGAGAGTGATTTTGACATGACCAAAATCAATTTTTTCTTTGCCAAAATCACTTTTCTTTAAAATAAATATGTTTGGCAAAATACAAAAATTGATTTTAGCTAAATTTAAATCATTTAAAATTGATTATTAGAGCATTAGTTGATAGGTGATTTTGGTTGAGGTGATGGATCGGGAATTACCATTCAAATTTGCCCTCATTCTATTCAAATGTGAAAATATAGAGTTTTGAAGATGATGATGGACCGGGAATTTTTCTCACTTTTATTTCTATTTCTCTTATATATAGCATGTTTTGCTTAATAATATACAAGTTGTCTCTATATAATTGAAGATGTATGTATTACTCATTGTTATTCAATATGATCAAATTCAAAGTTTTTCAATATTGCCCCTAATTATTTTCACTTCCTCCTCTTTTTTTCCTTCTTTTTTTCCTTCTTTTTTTCCCTTTTTAACCCTCACAGTTATGAATGAGATGCATGCCCTGCCATCATCAAAAAAAAAAAAAAAAAAAAACCCTTTTCTTGCCCATCCACATTTGTTGAGGAAGCTTTTTTGTGTTGCATTTTGGTTGTTACTTCATGTTTTGATGATGAAGTGAATCTTTGAAATGATGGCTCTTTTGGAATTTTTCTTCTCTATTTCTCTTATATAGCATGTTTTTCATAATAATATTCAAGTTGTCTCTATATAATTCTCAAAATCGATAGAGGTCTATTTTTTTTTTCCCTACGTCAAAGATTTAGTAATTCAAAAAAATTAACTCTCCTCAAGATTTTCTGAGGATTGCGGATCGAACCTAAGACTTTATAATCACTAATTCATATATCATGTCAATTGAGCTATACTTCTTATTGGCAAAGTGGTTAAACCTTGTTTTCGGGTGCCACTATCTTTTATGACACATTAAAGTATTAAGAACTTGTTTGAGCCGTTGAATGAGTTAAAAATATAATTTGTAGAGTTGGATAATTTATGTTTGGGATGCAGAGCTCTTCCGTCTGAGTCAAGTAAGTTTATGTTTGGGCGCAAAGTTGTTTAGTCTAAGTTTAAGAAGTCTTTCTAGTCTGAGTTTACACGGAGTGTTTAGGAAGTCTCTATTTGAAGTACATATTTCTTTGGGTTTAGTCTAAGTTTAGGAAGTCTCTCTAGTCTCGGTTTACACGGAGTGTTTATATATATATATATATATATATATAAATATATATATATATATTCTTTTTTTTGTTGTTTATTATACAAGAGAGCTATATTAGATATCAAAATTTCAAAACTTAAATAATAAATATTTGGTCCCATCACAACTCGATGAGCCAAATACCCCCAAGTTAATAGAAACCGGATTGGGATGGGGAATTGAACATGTGACCAGGGGCGGACCCAGCCGGTCATGTTTGGGGGGCCAAAAATATAAAGAAAAAAAATTATTCCAAAAATATCAAAAGTTCGAAATTTCCACATTATAGTGACCTTATAAAATTTTTATAAGTGTTAAGAATAAGTAAATGTACCAAAGACTTCCTAACTACAATCAAATAATTTAGTTCGATGTCTTATCAAATAGAAGTAAAGAAAAAAAAGAAGAAGTTAAATTACGAGTTCATAAAAAAAAAAAAGAGTTAAATTACGAGTTTAGTCCATGAACTTTAAAGCTTGGTCTATTAGATTCTTAAACTTTAAAAACTCTCTAATTGGTCAATAAACTTTCAATCTATTATTATAATATGTCCTTAAACTTTCAACTTTGTTTTAAATTTTAAAAAAAATATTGAATAAGACAAATATATATTAAACTTAAAATTAAAAAAGTTGAAGACTTATTAGATACAAAATTGAGAGTTAGAAGATATATTGAAAAGTTTTTAAAGTCGTGAATCTATTAAACACAAAATTAAATACAACATTTTGAAGAAACTAAATCAAGAAAAAATACAAATATAATGTTAACCTATTTCCAAAATTAGTAACACCAAGTTGGACAAATAAACCAATTATGTAGATTGACAAATAAAATAGTAGAGATTAATTTTAAGATCGGTTGAAAATACGAAAAATAAATTTGACCATTTGACCATTTAAAATAACACTGACTAAATAAAACAATTCTCAAAATACAGGGATTAAAATGTCATTTCAACATTTTTTTTAATATAAATATATACGAAAGAAAATAAAAGTTGAAATAATAATAAAAAAAATTAAAAAAGTTAAGAATAAAAAATATATTAAAAACTAAACATAAAATGTCCTTAAACATTCCTTTACATTTAAAAAAGAGAAATCGTCAATTTAGAGAAAAATAATTAAAAATATAGCACTTTTTTAAAAAATTTGCGGATATGACAATATTTCTATCACTGATAGTATGATTTATCGCTGATAGAAGTTTATCGTCGATAGAAGTCTATCGCTGATAGTAGTCTTTTTTATAGAATTTTGTCCGTGATAATAGTCTATCACCAATAGAAGTCTATCAGTAATAATCATAAAGTCTATCAGCGATAGTCACTGATTTTTTGCCATATTTGCAAAAAGTTTTAAACTTTGTTAAATTTACAATTATTTTTAGCATGATTGTTCTTTTTGCAACCGGCCATTTAAAAAAAAATATAATTATTTTAAAAAATAGATTTTTATATATTTTTAAATTAAAAAAAATAACCTATTATAAATATATATATAAACATAAAAGAAAAGTAAAAAATATGTGCTAAAATGTATTTCCAATGGGTTTCAAACTCAAAACCACACGAAAGCAAGCCTCGCCTCAACGCCAATAGACATACAAAGTTCCATCACATTAAGGGGCCAAATTTTATAAAACACTAACACTATATATTTTAAAGCAAAACTTTTAGGAAGAATTGCAAAATCTGACTTGATTTTGAAAAGGTTTGTCAAAATTGACCTGAAATTGAAATTTTAACATTTCTAAATCGCTGTCTTTAATATTTATAACCTAATTTTGACAGCTGTCTCACATTTTGAATTTCAATAGGTGGTGAAATTTCGAATATACCCTTTTTCTTTCATCCTTTCTTCTCTAAATTTTTTTTTATCTTCTTCTTCTCTGTAAGTAGTTTTTTTTTCTATCTTCATCCCTTCTTATAATAAAAAAAAAAAAAAAAAAAAAAAAAAACTTTCTATGTTAGTAGTTTGTTTTATCTTCATCCCTTCTTATTTGTAAGTAGTCAAAAAAAAAAAAAAAAAATCTTAAAGAAAACCAAATCTCAGCTGATTTATTTTTGTTAATCGGGATGAAAAAAAGTTACTGATAGTTTCTTTTTAATCTTGTTATTTGTTTGTAGTTTTTTTTTTTTTTTTTTTTTTAAAAAAAATTATCATCGTAGGATCGATCGTGTTATTGGTTAACAGTTATTTGTTAACACGATTATGTGGTAGATTATTTTAGATTTTTATTCATGGGATTGGTTAACACGTGTTATTGGTTAACACGATTATGTGGTAGATTTTTTTAATTTTTTATTTTTTATTTTTTATTGTGGGATTAGTGAACATGATCGTGATATTGGTTAACACGATCGTGTTATTTGTTACCACGATCGTGTATATTTTTTTAGATTTTTTATTTTTTATTTTTTTATTTATTATCGTGAGATTGATTTCAAAGATCGTGAGATTCGTTTCAACTATGTGTGGTAGATTTTTTTTATATTTTTTATCATGAAATAAGATTTGTTGGCCTATGATTTGGTTGATGAAATCAAATTCATAAATATTTGATTTAAATTTGTACAAATTTATCGGAGGAGATATCTTCCTTCTTCTTAACATTTGGAGAGATGAATTTCAGGGAAGATGAAGAAAATGACAGGGAGGAAGAGAGAGAGGAGAGAAGGATGAAGAAGAGTAGAAACATAATTTTACATTTTAAAAAAGTTGAAAATGTGGGTCCGCTTTTAAAATTCAGTCAGAAATGTTAAAATTTCAATTTTACGTCCATTTTGGCAAACATTTCCCCAATCGGGTCAGATTTTGCAATTCCTCAACTTTTACCTACTTGTATGAAAAAATTCTAAGATTTTGGAGGGCCATGGCCACCTCTAGTCTCTAGATAGGTTCGTCCCTGCATGTGACCTCTTAGTTATTAGGTCGTACATCATATCGATTGAACTAGGCTCAAGTTGGTTAATAGATAACGGATTATAATATTTGTAATAATAAAAAAAAAAGAAATATATATATATATATATATATATTTTAGAAAAAACCACTTTTTATATTTTTGTGAATACTTTGTAGGTGGAAATCCTTATTGATGAAGCTTAAACGGTTAAGGCAAAATGAGAGAAAAGTTGTAACTCCCAGCCATGAGCCATTGAATTAAAACAGCCTTAATTTCATCACAACAAACCTCCCAAAGTACTAAATAAAACTTAAAAGAACCGAAAAACTGCTAAATATATTTATATATATAATAAGGAAGAGATTAATTTGAACCAAGAGGCAAAGGCAAAGGCAAAGCTGAAGCAAAACCAACCTTTGTGACCTAGAAAAGAAAAAAACTACTCGTGTCTATCAAATTGGCAAGACAAAATGACTGATTTCATTCCGTATACTAACCCGAGCAACATTTTCATTCTCGGAGGTCAGAGCAACATGGCTGGCCGAGGTGGTGTCTCCAAAGACCCAATCACAAACAAAAATATATGGGATGGATACATCCCACCAGAATCCGAGTCCAACGGCTCAATCTTTCGGTTGACCGCTGGCTCGGTATGGGAACAAGCCCGTGAGCCACTTCATTGGGACATCGATGTTAAAAAGACGAATGGAGTTGGACCTGGCATGGCTTTCGCAAATGAGCTCTTGGCCAAAGCTAGCAACGACAAGAGCATTGGTGCCATTGGTCTTGTTCCATGTGCCATTGGAGGAACTCACTTGCGAGAATGGATTAAAGGGAGTGATAGTTACACCAAATTGGTTGATCGAATTAAAGCTTCGGAAAAACATGGGGGAAAAGTTCAAGGGCTTTTATGGTATCAAGGAGAGTCTGATGCTGCAGTAGAAGAAGAAGCTAAGTTGTACGAAAGAGAACTCACCCAGTTCTTCATTGACTTGCGTACGGACGTGAACCACCCTGAACTACCCATCGTCCTGGTTCGTCATCTTCATGTCTATAAAATTTATAAATAGATTAGTTTCTCAACTTTAAAATCAATTTTAAAAAGTGTTTAATAAGTTCTTAAGATTGCGCTTAATGCTTGATCATGGCTTGAACGCATGACCAAGAGGTTCAAGATTTTATCCCCACCCTAAATTACATAAATATCTTTGCAAAAAAAATATGGTTTGAATACTGTTCTCACCCTCGTGTTTTGTTATCTATCTTTTTTTCAAAATTAAACGTTAAGTTTTGAAAAAATTAAAAAAATATTTTTCTTAAAAAAAAAAATAAAAAAAAAATTGCTACGTATTCTAATGTTTTCGGAGAAAGATGAAAATTATTGCAAAGACATTACTAGAAGAATTTTTTTTTATTTTCACAAATAAAAAATCAATTAAAAACTAAATGGTTATCATTGGGGCCGAAACTTTCAACTTTGTGTCGGATAGTTTTTTTCGCATTTCTGATGCCTGGTTTGATAATTATTTTATTTTTATTTCGTTTTTTAAATTTTATGTTTGTTTCCTCCCAATCTCTTTATTGTGGTTCTCTTTTATAATCAAGAAACAATTGAATTTTTAGTCAAAATTTTAAAATAAAAAAAAATAGTTTTCAAAACCTTGGTAGAATGTATATAACAAAACAAAGAAACTCAGGAGTGAGAGTATTGTTTATAAAGCTCAATTTTCAAAACCAAATGACTATAAAAAATTGGCGTCGATTTTTTATTTTATGTCTAATATGTTCTTTGCATATTCAACATTTCTTTTAATTCACTGATCTCTAGACACGAAACTTAAGGTTTTTATATCTAATAGACCAGTTAATTTTATAAAAGTTCGAATATATCACAGATCTATTGAACACAAAAATAAAAATTCAAGGACCAAATAGACATAGAGCTGAAAGTAATTCAAGAACTAAACTTATAATTTAACGGTATAAATATGTCTATTTTTGTATTTTTCAATGGTAAAACTGATGTAAAATATGCAGGTGAAGATAGTAACTCATGATATTTTCATAACTCCAATTATAAACTTCAAGGAAGATGTATGGAAGGCTCAAGAAGCAGTGACACACAAGCTACCAAATGTAAGAATGGTGGATGGTTTGATAGCAGTGGGCAACCTTGAGGAAGGGCTTAACCAAGATAAAGGTCATCTTAATGTTAAATCTGAAGTGAAATTGGGAAAAATGTTGGCTAATGCATATTACTCAGACTTTGGCCACATGCTCACTTGATCAAATCAAAATGTGCCCTATGAAATTACCCACTCATAATTAAAATAAATACCCAATAAAAATGTATTTGGAGTTAGTGAGTCAATTTTAATGCTAAAACTCCAATTATTCCAATACTTATTAAATAAATGGTGAAATTTATACTTGGATATTTTCGTGGTTGTGTTTCTTTCAACATTTCTATGACTTCATTTTCTGTATCATTAATAACATGTGTGTGTGGGAGATCGAACATGTGACCTTTTAATTACTGGTCTATATAATATACCGATTGAGTTATCTTCAAGTTAATCTTAAAATATTTATTTAAATCTAAAGTAATAAGGTTCAATCTGATTATATTGAATCGAAAATTTAAGGTTATTATGGTGGTGGTCAAGACAAATTACCAATTAAATTTACCCAATCGGGTACCACAGAAGGCCAACAACCTTCACCCTCAAGCGGACGAAGCGTGTTCGTGAGCCACCAAAAATTTGTCTTAAAAAATTGTTCGAGCAATTTCATGGGCTGTGGTATTACTCGATCTATGGCAATAGGAGAAAGAGATTGACCCCCATTTGCGCGCCAACACATGAATATCGTTGACGATGTTCTTGATCTCAATGAGATATTCTCCATTTTTGTTCAGCAGATTAATGACTTCGAGAGCGTCCGACTCAACCAACAAAGGTGGTAGCGATGCCGGATGGAGGGAGGAGATGTGCCTTAATGTTGTTTGTAGAATATATGACAAGGTTAATAATGTTGTTTGGACAATGATCTCATATACACAATAACAATAATATGATATTGTACACTTTGGACATAATTGTTCGTGCTTTTTCTTTTGGTTTCCACACACCCAACAATCTTCTCTTCCAACAAATATTACCAAACATAACCTCTCATCAAATAGTCATTCATCCCGTGTTTACTCTCAGAGCAAAACACTTTTTTTATCGGGTTAACTCCCTCTTCATTGAAACACATCACCTACCTACTCCAAATATCTCCTTAATGATATGTTATTATGTCCACTATAAACATGAACCCGTGACTTTATTTTTTATTTCACTAAAAAAGCTTTATTCCAATGAAAATAGTTGTTCTCTCTTATAATATTCACGATTTTACCTTTATCTAGCCAGGAGAGATAATTGTCTCACTTATAATATAATTAAATTTTATTAAATTTTATTAAATTATTAACTTTGACAAATTGGTTAGTAATCTTTCATTTTACTATATTCTCCAAGTGAAAAAAGTAGACAAATTACCAATGCCTACAACTTTTTGTGGTAAGGTTATATATTTTCATCCTTTAGCTTTTGAACATTCTTATAACTTAATTTTTTTTTAGAATATGTTGGTTAATTTGTTTGCAATATTCATGTAGGTCGGAGCAATTTCCAAGTATAATTTTGAGAATATATTAATTTCACAACTTATTCTAATAACTTAATGTGTTGAATTTGATGTAGTTGATGAGGTTGAATAATGTTACAATTTATTCCCTACCACAAAAGATCGAATTTTTTGGTCAATAATTCATGCTTTATGTCGGTTGAGTTATGCTCATATTGCAGACCAGTCAAGAGTTTAGTATGTAAAAATTTAGTATTTGTACTTTAAGATCTCATTTTTTTTTAGCTCAACAACATATATGTGGGGTAAAAGAATTTGAATCTCTAATCTCTTGGTCGAAGATGTCTTTAACTAGTTGAGTGCTTAGGTTGACTATTTTAATACCTTAGTTGATTATTAACATCTTTGACCGAGAGGTTAGAGGTTCAAATTGTCTTATATACTAGAAGAAGAAGATTCAAAATTATACATTGAAGGAAGAACAAAAAAAAATAAATAAATATAATTTTTCATTATTAGTCCCAATCCCCTCGAGAAGAAGAAGGAAGTGAAAGAAGATGAGAAGAAAAAAAATTCTCGGTCTCAATCTCGGGCGAGATCGCCACTGAAATAACACATGTTTTTTTTGTTAAAACGATGTTATTTATGTCAACATGAACAAAACTCAACCGACATATGATATAAATTAATGACCAAGATGTCACACTTCAATATCTTTATTTATAAAATAATCGTAACATTTTTATGTTATTTCGAGCAATTACCTATTTCATCTCGTAATTAAGAGCAAATCCAAGGGATATTTTGGTAAATTAGCCACAACATTCTCCTTTTTACACGTCAGGCATTTATCCATTTCCATTCTGTAGCTTCTTCAATCTTTTAAATTAATATTAAATTCCAAAAATAAAAACATTAATTAATTATAATAATTAATATTAAAAAAAACATGAATGACGAAATTAGCCTCCATCTTCACTCGAAATACCCAACCACTCCATCTTCTTCCTCAAGATTCTATCAACAGTCAAAGATCCTTCTCTACTGATCAATAAATATTCCCAATCTACTTCTTCCCTTACCTTTCTCCCTTACTTTCTCCTCCTACTATGGATTTTCCTCCTCTCTGTTGATTCCATGGCGGATATGGATTTCGTCGAGGGAGTTGGAGAGAGTTCTTCGCCGCCTCGAAGCTTTGCTGCCTTCTGCGCCGTCCACGATGTTCGGAACGATGTTTATACTCGCTTAGTTGACTCTGGACATGAGGAGGCTGTTTCTAATCCCCAATTTCGCGAGAACTTGGATGCTCACTTCAATCGCTTGCCTCCGAGGTAGTTTTGTTTCTTCGATTTTCTTTTATTGTGATTTTGCTTTGCTATTTTCTATCAACTGTAATTGCATTTGCTTCCTTGCTTTATTTGCTCTTCGATCTTTTTCCTGGGGATTTGTAGTGGAGGTAGCTTGTCTAACTGTATTAGGAAGTGGATTAGTGATTGCTGATTTTGGTGGATTACTTTTCTGGGGAATTTTCCCTTTCTATTACGTGTCTGTCTTAATCCTACTGCTTCTGCTTGATGCTGGGAAAGTTCGTGTTATGACGATTTCTTTTTTGAATTTTAGTTGTGTGTATATATATTTTTTGAAAAGTACTTTCGGAGTATTATTGGTCATCAAGTTTTGAAAACAAAGAGCAGATTCTTTTTAATTACTTTTTTCAGTTTTTGTAATTTAGGTCAGATTTTCAACGCGTGTTCAGAAAGTAAATGGTTAATTGACTTGATGTTTTTGAAAAATTATTATTAGATTGACTTTTTACTTGTTGGAGTAAGGTTGAATTTCCCAGCTTAACAACTTACTGCTTGAATAATACAAACAATCAAGGAACAATGGTGTAGTTATGATTATGATATGGATGAAAGCAAAAGTTTAAGTGTGATTTGATTAAAGGTTGATATGCTAGTGGAAAACAAGATTCTCCTAACATGCTTCAACTGCTGGCTGTAGAATAGAATTATATTGATAACAAAAAGAACCCATTTATATTCAACTCAAGAAAAAGTTCAGTTATTTTAGAAGAATGTTCCTTGGAGCTGGAGGCACATAATTATTTGAGATGCTAATAGTTGTACTGCAGACATTAGAATTCTGAGCTACGTAACAAGGGTTTCATAGCAACATATAGAACGTTTAGTTTATTTGAACCATTGAGTCTCTTTTAACGTGTAGCAGTCAGTCATGGTCTTGTTACATAATGTTCTAAAGAATCCTCGAACGGAGTTGCATACTTACTTGAGTGGTTTTGTTTCCATAAATGGTGAGATAGTGCTCTTCTTTCCTTGCTATCCAATGGCCAAGGAGAAAACTTTGATCCTAAATGGTGTCACTTCTCGATTTGAACACAAAGAACTCAGCCTCGTCCTACCACCTAGATAGACGAACACCCACTAGCTACTTAGCTACTAGGCTCAGAAGAAAACTCCCTCTAAGAGCAAGGATTAACCTAAAACGATCTTTTGAGGTTCACTAAACTTTTGCTTTGGCCTTGAAAGAACGTTAGGTGAAGAGGTGGCTGCCCTCAACTTGATCATCCTTTTGTTCAGTGGACCTGCATAGCCTATAGTCCTTTAAGAAAAGGTCTCTATTCATAATGATAACTAAGGGTCATATATTGCACGTGGATTGTTTTTTATTCTTTCACAACGATACACTTCTATTATTTCTGAGTTCCTTTCTAATAAAAGGAAAAAAACTTCTCTCTGATTCCACTCAGAGTTCGGGGAGGGCTTATGAAGCTGGAAATTTATCCTGATTTGTTCTGTTAAAAAAAAGTCTTTCACATTTCAACATTTTCTTCTTCACATAAATAATACGTTCCAAATTCATCAATTCAGCTTCTGTCTTTAGAAAATGATGTGTTTCTGGGTAAGTGACTGAAATGATCAAGTAGTTTGATTGGAGACATAGAAGAGTTTTTTGAAAAAAATGATGATTAACTTCATTGGTATCATATCCCTGGTTAAATGCCTGCTGAGCTCTTTTGTAGTACTTGTGGCTGGAAAAGAATGACAGAACTTTAGAACACAAGGATGAGGACTTGATAATACTATAGAATATTTCAAGTTTTATTGTGTCATCTCGAACCTTTTTGGACAAGAAATTTACTAATCTTATCAAAGACTACTGGAGATTAACCATCAAGGGTTGGCCTAGTGGTCATAAAGGGCCTTGGGATTTCAATGTTCTCCTAGAGGGAATGGATTCAATCCTTGGTGGCCACCTACCTAGGAATTAATTTCCTACGGGTTTCCTTGGCAGCCAAATGTTGTAGGGTCAGGCGGTCTGTCCCGTGAGAATAGTCGAGGTGCGCGTAAACTGTCCCGGACACTCACGAATATTAAAAGAAAAAAAAAAAAAAAAAGACTACTGGAGATTTTTTAATTTTATTTTTTGTTAAATAATAATCCAATGGATTGGGCTTGGCTGATGCCTTATCTTATCTTCATCCCATGTTTTGTGTTTATATCTTAAATTGTGTTTCTCATCAGAAAAATAAAAGATGCAATTAAATGGCTAGGGAGTATATAAGTAGTATAACATATAGAATTCACATAGCTATATGGTATTTTTGGGTAGGGATGATCTACTCTACTGAATTCTTCTTAAATTATTAACTTCTTCGGTTTTTATAATTATTCTATGTCAGTTATGGACTTGATGTTAACATGGAGAAGGTGGAAGATGTTTTGTTACATAAAAATCTTCTTTCCCTAGCAAAGGATCCAGAGAAGTGCCCCGTTTACCACATTCGCTTTCTGGAGGTATTTTTTCAATTACAACTGTCTAATTTGTAGAGGAAACTAATGGGCATTGTTACTTGGTTCTAAACGTTCTTATAGTTTTGTGCATAGAGTGTGGTTATGCCAAACATATGGTGGAAAACATATAACCTGAGGCAAAAAATTAGAAAATGGCTCGCAGAAAGAGAAAGGTATTATCAGTTTCCTATTGATGACTAGTTAGAGAGAGAGACAAATTGGAATTACTGTATATGAGGTCATAACCACAACTGCTGAAGGTAGAACTTCCTAGTATCAGAGAAAAAAACTGAGGATGGCGCATTTCTACGGATTGCATCAAATTGCCATTGGTGGCACCTGGAGGGTAGGAATGCTATTCTGCTTGTTAAATATAATCCTCCCCAGCCCCTGCATCTTCTCGAATGGCCAATACAAAATGAATTTAGAATGCGGTTGTATGGATTTCTAGCAATATGGTTGCACAGAAGAAAGTCAGATGGTAGTAGTAGTACTAAAGCAATTGAGATAATACATTATATCTTTGATAATGATTTATGTTATTTCCTGAATATCGATTGATATAAGCGGCTCTATAAATTAGTGGTTGCATTAATCATTCCCATTTCTTGAGATATGAAAGTGCTGTAATTTTTTCCTTTCAATAGTTTTTTTTTTGTTTTTTTTTTCCTGGTAGTCTATGTGGTAAAATAGATCTAACGATAAATTTGGCTTAAGGACAACCAAAAGAAAAAGTTGTTTTTGGGTTCTGAAATCTTTGCATTAGTTCAGCCTTTTGGTTCAAGAGGAATGAGAGATTTTCTGAAAATCAATTATGAGGATATAGACGATAGTAGGATTTTAATTTTGACTTGTTAGTGGTCTAAAATGTCGTTGTAAAGTCTTTGAATTTTGGTTCTTCTTTTGTCCCATTGTATTTAGATAGGCAATTCAATTTTTACTTGTTAGTGGTCTAAAATGTCGTTGTAAAGTCTTTGTATCTTGGTTCTTCTTTTGTCCCATTGTATTTAGATACACAATTATCGTGCAATTTTTCATAATGATTCCTTATACCCCTGTAACTCTGTAACAATCTCTCTTATCAATAAACTCTTCATTTTATTTAAATAAAGTTTGCATGTTGTTTGTTTTAGCTTTGTTTCAGTGGTCGGAGGTTTTATTGCTCTACGCTTGTTGTTTTGTAGCACTTAAGTACTAAATCAGATGGCAATGATGATCACGAACTTGATAGTATTCTTTTAAGTGGTTCATCTAATGAAGCAGCTGATAGAAGATTTCGACTGTCACACAAGAGGTGATTATTGGACTTATTGCATTTTCATCAATAGGCCAACCTTCTCTCCCCTCCCTGTTGCCCTCTCTCCAATCACTTAGTTTCCTTTCCTCAAATAGTTGATATGTGTTAATTGATTTTTTAATCATTGGTTTGTAGAACTAGAGGCAATATAATCGACTTTGAGCCTTGTTCCAAGCTTGAGGACTTAAATTTGGATGTAAGAAAGAACTCAAAGGCCATGGATGGGAGATATCATATAGAAAGTTTTTCCAAAAGGTATAATTTAAATTAAAGCGGAAGGAATTTATGATTTATCACAAGCATGTTTGTATTCAGTATTTCTGTGGATTCATCATGCTGAAAATTCTTGTAGTTCTCTTCAGGGTTCACATTTTAAGTAATACTGGCCATCTATAATTAGATATTAAGATGTTTTCTAAAAGCACAATGCAGGCAGGGTATTTCACATGTTCCAATACACGAAGTAATATTTTCAACTGTTGACAAGCCAAAGCTTCTCAGCCAGGTAAGCTGGACTGAGTGTTATCTTTTGTTTTTTATTATTATATCTTGTATATGAATCTTTTGGCGAGCCAAAGTTTCTTAGCCAGACATGGTCATTGGTATCTTGTTCTTAATGCTCCTGCACTAATGGAACTTACATATACCATACCAAGGCTGGAATTCTACAAATTCTGGGAGTTATAGAATTTATAACTTACATGTGTTTAGCATTTCTTACTAGCTTATGGTACAATCTTTGGAAGATGGCTTGAAAGGAACAGCCAAACTTTTAATAAGGCGGAGACTTTTTGATAGTTTCTTTTAAATCAATTTTAGTGCTACATCATCTTCGTGTGTTACTCTCATTTGAGCGACTGTAGTCTAAATGATCTTTTGGGCAATTTATTTCAGTAAGAAACCTTTTCATTGAAAGAATGAAATATACTAGAGGGTCTCCTTATCTTCAACTGTGAGCTAGCTATATAATTACTTGTTTCTAGAGAAGGGCTATATAATGTAAGAAGAGGAATTCCATTTTAATATATATATACATGAAGGGGCGTAGTTATAAAAAGCAGTTGAACATGCTCTTGGTAAAGAAGTAACAAAAAGATACAGTGACCCAAATTTCACGGTACCCTTTCTTATTGTGCTGAAAGACTTCTATTCCTGTATAATTAAAATTCCTCAAAAAAGTGGCCCTGAGAGCATTGAACCATAAACACAAAGTTCTTCTGACTAGCAGAGAAACCACCAATTAATGCATGGAATATATCTTGAAAATCAGGGGTACACAAATTGAGGGCTAAAAAAGCTATAAGCTTCTATCTGAGATGGACAGTAAATGAACACTCTATCATGGGGTGATTAATACTCATACTAGGTGTTGAGAATAGTTCATCATCTATCCTTGTCATTTGCTCTACGTCGGTCATTATTATGAAAGTATCAATGTGGTAAAATTCACACTGGTTTTTTCTAACAAGTTTTTTTTTTTTTCTAGCTTTCGGCTTTGCTTTCTGATATAGGACTTAATATTCGAGAAGCACATGTGTTTTCGACATCTGATGGTTACTCCTTGGATGTATTTGTGGTGGATGGATGGCCTGTTGAGGTACAATATTGTGATATATGTTAAATGTATAGTTTAGGCCTTTGTACTGCCCGTTTTCATATCTTATTTTCTTGTTGGATTTTGTTGTTTTATTCTCGTATTCTTATCCTATTCATATGATAATATTAATGTACAGTCATCTTATGGAATGATTGGAGCCTCTGATATGTCTTTGCTATTTGGCTCAAAGTTTGCCTTATTTCCCTCATTATCGCTTGTTCCTACCTTCCTGTCATGTCACTCTCTGGCCTTCAGAAAAACAGTTTTTTAGTTTGAAGAACTGTAGTTTTATTCTGAGTTCTTACTCTATTGTATAGTCGGCCTTATAAGTTGCATGTTTGCAGCAACCACCCCAAAAGTAATCCAAGCTGAAATGTTGGGATTAGAGTGCTAGTTGTTGCTCAACTGGGCATTTGGTCTGCGACATAAAAAGAATCATCATGGGTTGGCCTAGTGGTCAATAAGAGCCAATGTTTATGTAAAGAATAACAAACTTAGAAGGAATGGGTTCAAGCCATCGTGGCCACCTACCTAGAATTTAATATCCTATGAGCTACCTAAGCAACCAAATATAGTTGAGTTAGGTAGTTGAGGTGCACGCAAGTTGAATCTGGACAACCAAATATAGAAGGATCAGGTGGTTGTCTCGTAAGAATAGTTGAGAATGCACGTAAGTTGGTCCAGACTCTCACAAATATCAATAAGAAAACAGAGACATGAAAACGTGTATGATATTATTGGAGCCCTTTTCTTTAGTTTCGCTCTTTTTGGGGTTTTTTGTTTTCCCATTCTTTCATTTCATCTAAATGAAAGCTCAATTTTATTAAAAAAAAACTATTTTTCTTCACATTTTACATTTGTATCTAAGAATTTTAAATGGAGAATTGCATCAGACGGGTTACTTAAAAAATTATGGTTTATCCCAGGACAACCACCTTCTAATATTTTAAGAAGGATTGGCATTATGTATCCTTTATGACAGGATCTGTGCTGAGTCCAAATGTTGCTGACTTTGCAATCTTGTGACCAGGAAACTGATGGCTTGTACGAAGCTATGGAAAAAGCAGTTGCTAGATATGAGGTAAAATATGTTTTTTTGACACGATCTTTAATAAGAGATTGAGTGAAATGGTTATTACCTGATGAACAAGGGTTCCTAGATATTTTTGCAGCAAATGAATGCACGAATAGTAATTATACAACCTTTAACTAATTCTTATTCCTTTTGTCTTTTTGTCGTGTCATATGCAAATTTTAGTGATCTGTTCTCTATTGCCTGTGGTAGAAGATTGTTTCAAAACCTCATTTCAACCCTTTTTCCCTTTCCAAAGAGGGAATGTGAAGGAAATAATGCAACTTCTTCTATGCAATGCAGGGGTCGTGGTCTGGTTCTTCACATTCACATTCTCATTCAGCAGTCAAGAAAGCATTAGACGCCCAGGCAAAATCAGCAGATTGGGAAATAGATAGACGATTACTGAAGATATGTGAAAGAATTGCATCTGGATCTTGTGGTGATTTGTAAGTTAGAAGTTTGAACAAAAAACACATTTTTCTTTGACTACGTCTAGAACCATGGTTCCCTTATTAGCATCTTACAAAAATTGCATCCAAATTAATTACATCTGGGTATTGTTGTGATATGTGATATGTGATATGTGATATGTAAGTTGAAATGAAGTTTCATATCCTAAGCTGGCTTGGACCCTCTGATATAAAATATATATATATATATATATATATATATATATATATATATTAAGCAACCATCTTTTCCATTCATCTCAATTTCATATCATAAAATGAGATATTTGTTATTTGTTTCTTCTTTGATTGTTGCAGGGTTTTTATGTGACTCATTTTTCTTTACTCATCTACAGGTATCATGGACTATATCTCGGTGAAGATGTAGCTGTCAAGATATTAAGATCTGAAGATCTAAATGATGATTTAGAGGATGAATTCAATCAAGAAGTGGCAATTCTCAGGTAATTTTGATATGTGATAACTGATAATAATATTTTTTTAAAAAACAATTAAATCCGAGTTTGGGGTATGAACCTAGGGAATACGGACAGAAAGATGAAAAATATTGATATTTATCTTTAAAAAATCATTATACTGTATGTTAAAGGATCCACTGATCATTTCTGCCTGAGGACACCGTGTATTGATGGTAGTAATTTTATTGCTTATTTATTGGCTAAGCTTTTCTCTCAAACTTCTATATGTTGATAGTTTATTTAGTTAAATCATGCAGAACATGTGCACAGTTTCAGCTTGAAAGTGTACGTCCTGGGAGATGCACATTTTTCACAAAGTGATCTGTCTGGTAGATATTATGAAATTTCTTTCTTTGTTTTGTTTTTAGAAGAGATCATGTTTGGATTGTTTTACATATAGGGGCCTTCAATTGAATAGGTAGTTCTTGAAATTGACGAGTGTTCAATTAATTAATAAAAAATGAACTTGCACTCCTGAAAGTGAAATTACAAAATATGATGTCCGTGAAATTCCTTGCATTCGAACATCATAATAGAATTAAATACATTCGTGGAACTGTTTTGATGTTTCCCACTTCACATTTCCCCTATCCATTGATAATGGTTTCCTTCTGTCTCAACATTGATGAAGGGATACTTTCTAGAGTTATGTTTTTTAATCAATTTGTTATAGGTGTATCTACCGCCATACATCCTTTGTGAAGGGATCTTAATTAATCTGAAATGCAGGAAGGTCCAGCATAAAAATGTAGTTCGTTTTATAGGCGCATGTACAAACTCTCCACATTTGTGTATTGTAACAGGTAATAAATCTCTGCTCTAGTGTTCCTTTATTTTTTTGTTTCTTTGTTTTCCCTCATCAATTTTTGGTTAGTTTCCTGTAGGATCTTCTTCTGTAGTTTACATATATATCTTGATAGATGTTTGCCTGCTTCTGACAAGAGTTGCATGCAAAAAAGCGCTATTTTGTAGCAATGAGAAGATTGAGGCCAAGTGAAGTTAGGAAAAGATTGATGGCCAAGTGAAGTTAGGAAAAGATTGATGGTCAAGCGAAGCTCTCCTAACTTCACGTTCTAGTGCAAGGTTTTGATGGAGGTCAACTTTGTTACCACACATAGTTATTGTCCTTAGAGACTAAGTTGGCCGAACCTTAGTTTTGGCCAATAGACAAGAGTCACAAGACTACTTAGTCTTCCTCATGCTCTTGATGAAATGATATTGACAACACAAGGAAGCGAAGGTTTCATTAAATTTAAAAAAGAAGAAGAAAAAAAATTGAAGAATTGACTTTATGATTTTTTTCTTTTTCTTTTTGAGAATATAATAACAAATTTCATTTGTTTAGGATAAACCACAAGCTTGGGAATAGCATGCTTTAGAGAAGAAATGGTTTTTGATAAATGAAACATACAAAAAGGGTAAAGCCCAAGAAGCTAAAAGAGTTGCATAAAAGGTATCTTGTTGGAATGATTATGGTGAGGGGATAGTAACAAAAATATTTAGATGAAGAAATGAAGATAATGAGGCAGGCTCTTGTTAGATCTTGAGTTAGTTAGTATGGGTTGTTTATGTGGGCTAGACGGGTAGTTAGAGTTTGTTAGAGGCCAACAATTATAAATAAGAGAGCGAGGGTGGTGAAGTGGGATAGGAATTTTTTTGGTGAGTATTCCAAGTAGCTTGGAATTGGGAGAGTAAGGTGAGGGTTCTAATTTCTTCCTCATTTTTATCTTTTTGTCATTTCAATACAAATACCTATTTTATGTCTATCTAATTGGTATCCGGCCTCCGGGCAATCATTTTGAGTCTGGATCTAAAATTGAAATATTCATGGAGATGTTTGAGTCTGGATCTAAAATTGAAATATTCATGGAGATGTCTAGATTGCCATTAGAGACGAAGAGTATTTTGGTATCAATGAATTTGATTAAAGACCACAAAATCAGTTTAGCAAAGCTGAATTTGGTTCTTAAATTTACTTTCTTCTATTTTATTTAATTTGTGTTCTTATCTGTATTGTTCAAATACAAATTTTAAATTCGTTGTTTTTTGCAGAGTATATGCCAGGAGGGAATCTGTATGATTACTTGCACAAGAACCATTTCGTGTTGAAGCTCTCACAACTGCTGAAGTTTGCTATTGATGTTTGTGAAGGAATGGCATACTTGCATTTAAATAACATTATTCATAGAGACTTGAAGACGGCAAATCTGCTAATGAACACTCAACATGTAAGATTAGACCATTATTCTTACTGGAATTTGCTTTGTTAGCTTCTGAAGTGTAGCAGTATACGTATCTTAAACGGGTATTTTGATGTCAAACGAGTTTTATTTGTATTGGGGGTGTTGAAAATAACAGAAGAATGAAAATATATTTGAAAGTTGTTTTGGTGTTTGAAAGAAGTCATTCTCTCCCTTGGATAAGGGGAAAACGAAACCAGGGTAACCAAACTAAAATAGCTATGCAAACGAGATATAACTCTAAGCTCTGATATGCTAATTCTAACCGTGAGAAGTAGTAATTCACTCTACTATCAATAGTAAACAGTCACTGTTGCCCCAAGCTGCATGAAAAGGTAAATATATTAAGTGGTGCCATGTCCTCTACGAAATATATGTGAAGGTGTCTTCATGTATAACTGTTACTTTGGATTATGAATTGGCCAAGTCATATGATGGAAAAAACATTGAGCAGTTAGTCTCTAGTAAAGGTCACAGTACAAAAGAGAGAATAAGATTTCTAGTCAGGTATAGCTCTCATAGTCATGCTGTTCTTTTTTGAATTGGTGTTTTGGACCTAATTAAATATGTAACATGATGGCCTTTTATATTATTGGTTAACATTGTTGGGATCCTCGGGCTGTTTTGATCAAACTGTTGAAGCGGTTGTACACACTTATTATTACTTCAAAGTTTCCATTCCTGCGTGGAACATTTGTATATTTTCTTGTTAAAAGATATGCCAAACATTTACAGAGAGCTGAAATTAGGAAACTATTTATGTAGCTCACACTTTCACATAATGTTTTTTTTTTCGTAAATTTCTTCAATTGTATATCTCAAAATTACTTCCTGTTGACTTAGTGTGTCTCATGTGAGGATTTTGTTTGCTTTCATTTAACTTTGGAGAATCAATGGATGCCAAGGATATAAGCCAATAGTCACCTAATGATCTGCTTTTATGAGCTTGTACTGACAAAAGATTTCAATCTTCTCACGAGTAAAAGGCATGTCTTCTTTTTGCGTTCAAGGTTGTAAAGGTGGCAGATTTTGGAGTTGCGCGATTCCAAAGCCAAGGAGTAATGACAGCAGAAACTGGAACATACAGATGGATGGCGCCTGAGGTGATAGATCTGTCGGTGGATATTCTGTTTCTATTATATACATGTTTTTTAATAGATCTTTCATCTCTTAGAACTATGCGTCTCGAGTGTTTTAACTGGAAATCTCCTTCGTTGCCATATGAAATATATACGCTCAAGGATACATTGACTGATTATATATATAAAAAGATATATTGACTGATTTTTTATTTATTTTTTTAATCAGAAACAAAATTTTTTGTTGAATAAATGAAAAGAGACTAATGCTCAAGGATACAAACTATACAAGGGTGTGAAAAATATTGACAGGTTTTTTATATTTAGGATAATATGCATGGAGTTCCAATTTTTATTTATTTTTTTTATGATTTTTTCTTCCACGTGAGAGCAGAAGTAAAACTTTCACTAATGAGATTGACAAATTACCAAGCTGGCTTGCTTAATTTCTGAATTTAGACATTGTATTTTATAGTATTGACAGCATTTCAATTTGACTTCAATCTTTTTGGGATGATATTACTTTTCACTTCAAGGTAATAAATCATCTGCCATATGATCAGAAAGCAGATATTTTCAGTTTTTCGATTGTGCTATGGGAACTAGTAACAGCAAAGGTACATCTCAAGTCGACTACAATGCTACATTTCCTTTTTATTTATTTTTGCTTGTATTCTAGGGAGCAATATTGTATATAAGATGATTACATATCTTCATTATTATTTTATTGATTGGTTAATAATTATAAGATAATTACTACTTGTTTGTGATCATCCTTTTCACCCAAGCTTATGGCATCTCAGGTTCCATATGATTCCATGACACCACTACAAGCCGCCCTTGGAGTAAGACAGGTTTGTTTACGTCGTAATTTTTGGCGCATTACTAAAAGTATACGAGAAGACCAATCTATTTCAGGTTAGATTTCGTGATCTGTTTTCAGGGACTACGTCCAGATCTTCCAAAAAACGTGCACCCTAAGTTGTTGGATTTGATGCAAAGATGTTGGGATGCAGATCCAGTAAATCGGCCTCCATTTACCGAGATAAAAGTTGAACTTGAAAATCTCCTCGAAGAAGTTCAGGTAGCTTATTTATACCTCCCTCATGGATAATATTGCACAATATGCAGCAACCCTTCTAACTTTCTGATCCCATGTGTGGCTTAGATGTGTACAAAATATGAAGAAAATTGTGCAGCAGTTAACGGCAGCTGATATATACTCGTAGAAGTGCAGTATTCGATTTCGGCATACCCTGTATCTTGCGTGAGGATATTTATTTTGTTTTCCATTTTCAGTTCTTCATATAGTTAATACAAATATTGTACATCAGAGAGAAATAGAGAGAAATATAGAGGCTGATCAGTGCAAAAAGAGAAAAGAAATAGCATGTTCTCATTACAAATATACTTGACCACGGGGTTATATTTGCAAATATAGTAAAATGAGCTGTTGTTAGCCTTTCCAAATTGTTCAATGGACCTATTTTTCTTCTTTTTTCTCTTTTTATAGGTCTTTAAACACATCATAATGCTTCTTCTGTGGCCTTGCATTATAGAAAATTAGCAGCCTTATATGACCTTTGCAAAAAAGCCTATAATTATTAGTAGGTGATCGAATTCTTTTTCGAAATGGGTTTGCCTTGTAAGGAACTTTAATTGAGTTTTTGTTTTAGAAAATTATGTATCAATTTGATTAAACTATTGTTTAGTGGAAAATGAATTGTCTTTGTTGAAAGAAAGAGCAGGGGAAAAGTGGTAATGATAGTTTCCATATTGGCTGCCATTTTAAGCATTAAGCTTTTGCAGGAAGGTCCTTTTATTTATTTTCTATTTCTAATTTTAAGTTCCCTAATTGCATTCAAAAGAAGAAGAAAAAAAGCTCTCTGCAAACAATAGTACAAATTAAAATATAAGATTCCATCTAATTATAATCGCTAGTTTTTTTTTTTTTTTTTTTTTTTTTTTTAGTACATTGGAGATGAGGGGATTCGAACTACATACCTCTTGATCATCAAGACATACATATGTCAGTTGAGTCATGCTCGCTTTGGCATTATAATCGCTAGATTCGATTGCAAAAAAAATGACAAATCATTGCCTTCACTCCATCTAGAGTTGGTTTCTATTAATAATGAATTACTAATATGAGTATAGTTCAATGTACGATCTAGTGATTAAGAGATCACTACATAACGTATGATCTAGTGATTAAGAGGTCATTGCATAATGTACGATCTAGTATCACTACATACCGTACGATTTAGTGATTAAGAGGTCATTACATAATGTACGATCTAGTGATTAAAAGGTCATTTCACTCCCCATTGTCAACAAAAAAAAAAAAAAAAAAAAAAAAATACTAATTTATATACTTGGCGACTGTTAATATTCGATAATCTAGATTGAAGTTAATTATCTTTTTATAATTGAAAACCACTATGCTACAGAAGAATAATATTATGTTAATTAACCGTTCAATGGTAGAACAATTAAAAATACTTTTAGACTTAAAATTATTATGAATTATTGTTAATGATTTCTAATCAAATTTTTCTGTTTTAGTATCAAACTTTTGGTTATTATAGCAGCAGCAATATTGTATTATAGGGGAAATCATTCCCAAAAAAAATTGGTATATTATAAGGTAAATTAGCAAGATTTATTTCAATATGATTGGTGTACTGTAAACCCAAAGAGAAAGCAACCAAGATTTTCTTTGATTGAAGCCCAACTGATAACCCTACTTGGTCTGCTACAGCTTGTTGTGCATAAGCTTTCCAGTTTGAACTTTGAAGAGATTCAAAATGGTTTTTATTTTTATGACAATTGTGGAAATTAATATAGGTGATATTGATAGAGAGATTTCATATAATAAATTTGTAGTGGAACCCAATTTGAAAATTTTGATTTAGATATTGATTCCTGAGGTTGTGTGTTATTTGAGGTATAGTTTCTAAAAAGGAAAAAAAAAAAAAGCTTCATTTAATTTAACAACATTAATTTTTTTTTTTTTTTTTAAGGAAGATTGAACCATAGACTTTTGAAATGGTAATCAGTGTCTTATCAACTAAACTATATTTGGATTGGTAATTTGTAATAATTTAACAATATTTACTGGGAGCCCGTGACTAGAGATGATCATATATATATATACATTTGTTCTTTTAAGTAAGAAAACATGATTGAAACAACAATAGAAACGTTTAAAGTGAATTTTTTTATCGAATAGTTTCTTAGATAAGAGTTTTTTTTTTTTTTTTTGTTAAAACGATGGATATAGAGAGGTCGAAATATTTGAAAATTCGAGTTTTTAATTAAAAATTTAGGCGATAATAATGCATTGATCTTGCGATGTGCTCCCTCATCCGTGGTACCCAGTGGTTGTTTGATAATTTATTTTGAACCTCCACTTTCTGCTATCTTAGGCGAAGTGCTCACCCACTACACCAAGTAGTTGTTCCATAAAAAATAATATTGTTATACTGTAGACTCAAAGCCAAGATCTAGGAGGGAAGATGGATAAAGGGGTACTAAGTTGACCAACAAACCGATAGAAAGTTTTGTCATTGACTAAGAGGTTCAATCCGCGATTTAATTAAATACCTCTAAAAAACAAAAAATGTACAAAAAAAAAAAAAAAATGAATGATAACAACAAACTTAATTATCTACATATATATATATACAATTGAAATCGAGTTGTTCATGATATTACATATATATATTTCAATTTTTACACATCAATTGTCATATTAATTTTCGTCCATCATTTTAACAGGAAAATTCTCCAAATTTTTTTCTTTTAACAATTTTAAAATTGAAGAGTTAAAATAAAAGTTTTCAAAAAATATAGGAGTATAATTTAAAACCTATCTTTAAGTGTAGGATTATTCTATATAATTTAACCAATAATATATTTGCTTATTCAAACAAATTTGTCAATGGGTGTTTTAAGGTTTCATAGTATCTTCTATTGTTTTGTTGATTTCTCAATACATCTCAAATGTGGATGGGTAGAAATTTGGAAATTGTCAATGAACCAGAAATGTTTTCAAAGAATTTCCTCTTTTTTCGAGATTTGGTGTAACTAATCAAATTGGTTGTAATCAATTAAGTTTTTTTTTCTAAATGTATTTAATTAATTGAGGGATTGAACCAAGGACACTGTATGTCAATTGAGCTACGCGGTTTGTCATCCAGATTACCGTGTGACAGACAAAAATACTTACCACTATATACTACAACAAATTGATGTTTTTAATAAGTATAAATCTACATTATTTTTTTGTAAACATATTTAATTAATTAAGTTTGATTCAAATTATTCAACACCACACTTTGTTAAAAGACGAATTTCCAGAAAGTTCCCACTTCCAGCCCTGAAAGTTGAGTTCTTACGTCTTGGGAATCTTAAAAAGGTCACAAAGCATATCAGAAAATGACAGAAGAACTAAAGGGAAAAAAAAAATACAGAAGATTAAATTATAAATTTAGTCTGCAAATTTGTAAATTTGTGTATATATTTGATCTTGAAGCATAAAAAATATCTAATAGATTTTTAAATTTTTAAAAAATACCTAACAAATTCTTAAACTTTTAATTTTGTGCCTAAATTAGTCATAGATTCGTAGATTTTCAATTTTATATCTAATAACTTCTTAATTTATTTGGCATTTTTTTTTTTAATTCAGGGACTTACTAGATACAAAATTAAAAAAATTTGAGATCTATTAGACAAAAAAAAAAAAATATATATATTTCATAATTAAGATATTAAGTTTATTTATTTATTATTATTTTTTTAATTTCAAATGTATTAGACATCTATTAAATAGAAAATTGAAAGTTGGAGAATCTAGACATTATTTAAAGTTGATGATTCGTTTGAATACAAACTTCAAAGTTCTAGGACCGAAATTGTTTTGTGACAATATGTTGGGGTGGGGGATTGAACCTAGGACCTCATGATCACTAGACGATACATTAGCTCTGCTCTTGTTGGCGTTTGAAATAACTGAAAAAACCTTTGATTTTTGTCTAAAGAAATGCAAGATATGACCGTGGATGTGGAATGGGTGTGAAATGGGGAGTTTTTTTTTTCCTTCTTTTTTTCCGAAGAAACCTTTGATTTTTGTCGAATATGTGGTTGTGGTTCGGTTAGGTTTCAAAATTTTCCTTTTCAAAATTTCAGTTTTGGTTTGCGGTTTGGCTCTCAAATCGAACCAATTTGAACCGTGAGTACCCCTAGTAAGAACAATTATATTCATTGGTACAAAACTTTTTGAGTGAAGCTAAAAACAAAACCATAAAAAATTTAGTTTTGAAATATTAGAGTCCTGATCTAAATTTAGGGAAATTCTCAGGTTAAACAAAAACATAACCTTATTAATCATATAAAATTATAGAAAATCAAAATCAAAACCAAAGTTGTAATAGATTTAAAGTAGACAATATTATATTATTGTAGAGACATATGAAGAGTTTATTCTTCTTACTCCATGTTATATTATCGTATGTCATATTAAATCATGACGGAACAACTCTGATGAGTGATACACTATTTTTAGAATACTTTGAAAATATACAAAGTACCATTTTCAGAATACATGGAAACAATCAAAGCTTAGCATCTCATTGTTTTTTCCTTTTGGTGTTTGAAAACCCTAAAAAGTAAAAAACAATAGATAAGAACTTTCACACAAGACAAAGTGTTTCCATAATTTTGCAAAATTACAGTCCAACACGTTTTGTCTTTTTTTGTTGTTGATATAATTCCAACTTGGATTCTTGTTCTTGTTTCATAGCTAGAAGTGTCGTTTTCTTGTTTTGTTTGGTATCCTCAATTGACAAAGTCTACTATTCACATAGCCTTTCATGTATGCATGTGAGTCTAACCCCACTTTTCAACTATAGCACACCAATCTATAGGATCATGACACCTTAACATTCAGATCATGAATCAATTATTCATAATAATTCACTACTCCAAAATACATACAAATTAACTTCTCATATATCCTCTCTAAAAAAAACAAATTAACTTTTTTTTATGCATAAGGGAGGTAACACGTAAGAAGAAGTGTTAGAGCTATTAGACATCATGAGTCTTCTCGATATGAAATCCTCAACATGATCCAAGATAGTGGATCTTTGGATTCAAAGATTTTGGGTTGAATACCCGTTTATCATATTAGGCTTCGTTGAATCTGATACCATATTAGACATCATGGGGTTTCATCCTAAAACAAATTGATAATAGGAAAAGTAGCTCATGTATGTTATATTGTGAGTGAGGTCCCTTCATCTTTCCGATGTGGGATCCTCAACAAAAGCAATTATATAATTAAGAGAAATTGTTTCAAATGACTATCCATGACATATTTTTAAGAATGTTCAAAGATTTTACAATTTTCATGTGTAGATTTGAATATATATTTCCTTACCAAGATGTCTTTCATCAAGGTTCACTTTTTCATAATGATTAAGTTTTTCTCTCCATTTTGTTTCTTATACTCCGAAAATATAATAATCATACGTTTCTCTTCCATAAATTAATCTCGATTCTTTTTCTTAATATTTTTCACAATTTTATAGCATAGATTTCTTTCAACCGATTTTTCACGATTTTAACATCAAATTTTCATATATTATATGAGTATATTCCTTAGAGTAATCTATACATACAAAATGGAAACCTATATATATGATTAGAGTAACCTAATTAAAATCACAAACGTAAACAATAATTCATATTTTTACCATCCCAACAAAGTAGAATAAAGTGAGAAGTTTAAATGTCGCATCAAAGACATAAAAATCAGATGATAAAGAATTGGAGTTAACTCTCATATTTGACAATGTCAAAACGTCATAGTTATTATGTTCCCACTATCAAATTTATGATCAAAGATATTAACTTTAGAAAATTTCACTAATCATATAGGGGGCGTTTGGGGCGCAGGGTGGGTTATTATAGTTGGTGGGTTATTATAGTCCGTGTTTGGGGTGCAGAGTTGTATAGTCTGGGTTTAGTAAGTCTGTGTTTGGGGTGCAGGGTTGTATAGTGTGGGTTTAAAATACAGTTTTCTTTAACATGAAGTTTGAAATATGTGTTTATGTTAGTTTATTTTTTTTCTACAACTTTTTGTTGTATTTATATAGTTAAATGTATATTACATATTAATTTTTTAAAAATTAAAAAAATAAATATTATTTAGAAAATCACAAATAATCGACAACAAGAGGCTCGGTGGAGAGAGAAATAATACAGTTTTCTTTAACATGGAGTTTGAAATATGTGTTTATGTTAGTTTAAAAGTTAAAAAATAAATATTATTTAGGAAATCACAAACAATGTTCGGTGAAGAGAGAAATTTGGGATGAAATGGAAGATAAAAAATCGTGAGGTGAGGAAGACAAAGAGAGAGAGAAAATCGGTAAATTGAGTGAAAAAAAAACTCGAAAAAAAACAAAGAGAGAAGAAAACTCGGAAAATTTAATGAAAAAAAAAAAAAACAAAACAAACTACTGTAGAACTGCTACAGTAAACACTGTAGCAACCCGGGGTTATAATAACCCTCAGCCCTAACTTATATAGTTGGGGCTCCAAACTAAGCCCACCCCACCCTACCCAACTCGGGCCAAACAACCCCATAGTCCAATAATTTGAGGAGAACGACAAGATGACTTTTCTTGAAAACGTGTGGGGTTGGGAGAGTTAGATTCAGAACATTGATAAATTAAATTGACTTTTTATAAAGTGAATCCAAACTATGGCTATATGTATTATATTTTAAACAGGATAAGAAAGAAGCCATCTGCAAGTTGAAATTATTCACTAAAATGTGAAAGATTTGGTGGATATTTCTATTGTCTAATTTTGGAATATACATATGCGGATATGCCTATGAAATATAATCATTGATATATATTATATTCATTTAAAGTTAAATGAATTTATCCAAAATAATATAATGATAAATATAATTTTTTTTTTATAAATATAATAAAAAATAATTAAAGACAAATTATCCTAATGGTCCTTTAGATTTGAGTTTGGTACATTTGGGTCCGTTTTAAATCCAACAATTATACGAGGTTTGAATTTAGTTCGTTTTTGGTCTCTTCGTCAAAATTTCTGTTAAATTTAAATGCTGATGTGACACTTATTTTTAATTATTAAAAAAATTTAATTTTTTTTTTCTTTTCTTATAAAGAAAGAAAGAAAAAAAAATAAAAAAATAATTTTTTTTCAATAATTAAAAAAAATAATTAAAAATATGTGTCACGTCAACATTTTGTCCGGACTTAACATAAATTTTGACGGAGGGACCAAAAACGAACTAAATTCAAACCTCAGAGGTATAATTGTTGGATTTGAAACCTTAGGGAATCAAGTGCTACCATACCCAAACTTGAGGGACGTCCATTAGGGTAATTTGCCCAAAAATTAATGATAGTCACGTAAGACTGTTATTGCTGATAGTTATTGATAAAATGACTATCACTAATAGACTGCTATCAATGATAGTCATTGGCGAAATTTTATAAAAAGGATAGGAGTGTATCAGTAGTTATCACGAATATTCATTCACCTTTTATTAGTGACTATCACGATAAAAAATTCTATATTTACAATTTTATTTTAAAAAGTGATATATTTATAATTATTTTACTATCGATTGACATTTGGTTGAATTTCTCAAGTTAAATTAGTATGGTTTTATCTTTTAGATTTTATTTAAAAAAGAAAATTATATTTATTAGATTCGATTTGGAATTGCAGTAGCTTTTTAAATAATTGCTGGCAATTGTGCGAAGTGTTTGGTAAATTTTAGTTGTAGACTTGAATAAGTTAGTTATCGTGGTAAATAAATATTAAATTATTGTGATTTAATTATAATGACTAAAATAGGTATACTATAAAAAAAAATAATTGAACGATTATGCAGTAGTGATTTTAATTAATCGATTATAAAATAATTTATTTTATTGAATACAAAAGGCGATTAAGATTTTTTTTTAATCACCCCTTAATTTTAAAGGTGATTTTTGAAAATCTACATAGACGTGGATCCACCTATACTATAGGTTTTTGTCCACTATTTGTATCATCTTTAAGTAGTTTGACCTTTGTTTTGATATTATCCAAAAGGTTTTAGAATCTTTTTGGGAGAAAAAGAAGAGTCCATATTTTTATTCATGTTGTTTGTGTCCACTAGTGTAAAGAGTTGATTCTACATACCATGGATTCTTATGCATTTTCTTCCTATTATTAAATTTACATTCAAACATGATCCAAAACCAAGTTGGCAAAGAATTTTGAAACCACTATGATTTTTTATCTCATTAATTAGTGGATTTCATTTTCCCAGGTAGGTGAAGACTTCTTCAAGATAAAAACAAAATTTAATTTCCATTCTAGCCTTGTCTTGTCACAATATATAATGGATCCTCTTTATTTCTTAAAAATAAATAAATTACTTTTTTAAAAGTGAGACACAATTCGAAATTATTGTGTGAGAGTTCCTTAATTAGTCTCTCCTAATTTTCTTCTTAGTAAAATTTGTGGAATTTCTTGAAAAATATAATATAGCCTTATTGCAAAAGTAAACCAAGTGTGTCATGAATTTACTCATGTTTCTTGAAAAATAATATGCATGATTAAGTATTTATTACTCCATTTGTATTATAACTTGGAAAAGGGTAAAAAATGTCAATTTAGAGTAAAATAATTAAAAATATAACAATTTTTTAAAAAAATTACAGCTATGACAATTTCTATATAGTATGATCTATCGTCGATAGAAGTCTATGTCTATCACCTCAATTTTTTATAGAATTTTAGTCCATCAGTGATAGTCATATATCAACAATAGCTTCTATCAGTAATAGCCACTGACTTTTTGTCATATTTGCAAAATGTTTTAAATTTTGCTAAATTTACAATTATTTTAGACTTAATTACTGTTTGTGCAACCAACCCTTATAACTTAGCGGTTAAATTATATATAATATTAAAATTTGTTATTTGTTTAAGAAATATCTATATTCTCTCAAAGTTCTAATATTATTTGACCTTTCATAAAAATTTCAAAACTATCCTTGAAGTTTAGAATTTTGAAGACCGACAAAACGCTTCTTTCAAATTTAATTTAGGTAAGCTTTCTAATCACCGTTCATTTTTCTTTCAGCATTCTAATAAATTTTTATTTCAAAAATTAGTTTTGAAATGTTTTTATGAAATGTCAAGATAATAGTTAATATTATAATTTTCTAGAATTAAGGTATTTTTTAAACGAAAGACCAAGGTTAGAGGTAATTTTTATAATTTAGCCTAATTTATAACATCTCGAGAGTGAGAGAGATGAAAATCACATTAATTAATCTTGTAATGAAATCTCACCGAAAGCAACTTTACCGATTTATTTATTTATTTTTATTTAATTTTTTTGAGGAAGAGCAACTTTACCGATTGATTAACCACTTCATAATAGAGTATGCATGCCAGCTTATTAATAAGACATTTGCAAATTAATATAATGAATTAACGACTACATGTTTTTGAGATTTTTTTGTTTTGAGTACATTGGGGGTGGGGGATTCGAATCACATACCTCTTGGTCGTCAATACATACATATGCCCGCTGAGTCATGCTTGCTTTGGCATGTTTTTGAGATCTAACCAAAGCATAGTTGACGTACTATATTAAAAAAATATATATATAGACGATCCAAAACAAAAAGAAAAAAGAAAAAAGTAATGCTTGGAATACGAAGCTTTGAATTTATTTATTTATTTTTGAAAAATAAGTTTGAAATAATGCCACATAATTTTATATAAAGTTGACTTTATAAAATTAAAAACTTAGTTACATTATTACATTATTTTATTCATTATTGAGTGAGAATGTTACCATATCTTAATAATGTTAGATATCAATATATAATAACTCTCTTACCAGCTGACGTAAAATATATTTATAAAATGTTAGAGATTTGAATTTTTCCTTCTAAAAACTCAGATTTAAGAAGTAAATCATTTTTTAAATTTTCGTGAGGTATATATATATATATATATATATATATAAAGGCTATTTATAAAAAAAATTAAACATTTAAACTTGAGAGTAAACTTTCATTTAGAGTTTTTTTTTCTTCAAACTATATTAATAAAAGCAAGAGTTCTTTTAAAACATATATATTGTTACAAGATGTTGATATATATTAGGTATTATATTTATTTGATAATCAAAGTTAAAAAATAATATAAGGTATTATATTCAAAATAATTTTTGTTGTTTTCAAATTTTTTTTTTTTTTTGTAAATGACAAATATAAAATTTCATTTTTAGAATTTATTGAAATTGGAATAAGTTTTTAATAATAAAATTTGAAAGTTTGTAGAAAACAATTGTGCATAAGAAAGCAGCTAAAATAAATTAAGAGTTCACAGAAGACCAAGTTCAACAACTCTCCGTCCCAACACACCACAGACTTCAGTCTAAATAATTCTCTGCTCCAAACACACATATTCAGAACTGTCAAGGACTAAACAACTTCAACTTCCTACAACTCTTTGAGCCAAACGCCCCTATATGTTTATTGACACAATTCATCATATAAACTAAATATCAACTTAATTATTGTCTATATCTTCCATGGTTGTGGAAAAGATATGTTTTTGACAGCGTGTAAAGAATGAGGAATCGAACTTGTGACCTCCTAATCACTAGGTCGTACATTATGTTAGTTGCTCATGTTTTTTTTTTTTTTTTTGTAAAAATATTTAATTAATGTGAGGTGGGAATATCGGACATCTGACTTTTTGATGATTAGTTTATATTTAAATAAGTTGAGTTAGGTTCATGTTCGTCACCACTAGTTGAAAAGATTAAGAAATTTACTAACATTTTATAAATGCAAAGATATATTTTTTTTTTTTTTTTTTTGGAAGATTTGACTAATACATAAAGATTATATTAAAAAATTTAAAAGTATAAAAACTAAATAAGAAGTTAAATAATATAGGACTTAAAATGATAATTTAAACTTCAAAACTAGAACCAATAGTTTCTAATTTTTTTTTTTAATCATTGGCTTTTTTTTAGCTTCACTAATTTGTAAATGTTGTAAAGAAAAACTATTGAATGCACTATATCTGTAATAAAATCATCCTCGAAGAAAGAAAATCTATAATAAAATATAATGAACTTTTAACATAAAATAATCACCGGCCCCAAATTGAACAGCAATTATTGTGGGTGGGCTCCTTATCATTGTATCTGACCATATAAAAATGATGATTTTTTTTTATTAATAACCTACTTTAAATAAATTATTATAGAAATAAGATAATTTTTAAAATATTTATAAAATTAGGGTACCTAAATCGTGTACTATGGACACGAGTTAACTAAATTGTGTCCATGATACACGATTTATAGGTTAACTCGTGTCCATGGGACACGATGTATGAGATAAACTCGTGTACTATGGACACGATTTATATGTAACTCATGTCCATGGTACACGTGTACCACGTACGCGAGTTGCTTACAAAACTCGTGTACATGGTACACGAGTTCCATCTAACGTGGCAATATGTGCAAGACACGTCATAAAATTCGTGTTCATGATACACGGATAATTACGCCATAAATCATATACCATGAACTCTTATATCGTGTACCATGGACACAATTTAGTGAACTCGTGTCCATGGTATACGATTTAGGTATCCTAACTTTAATTTGTAAATACTTTGAATTTTTTTTTTTATAATAATTTATTTAAAGTACATTATTAATATAAAAAATTCAAAAATAATAAAATAAGTAACTTTCATTTATGTCAGGAGAAGAAACATTTTCCTACATTATTGACCCTATATATTCTTTTCAAAAAAAAAAAAAAAAAAAAAGACCCTATATATGCAAAAGTTCATAAATAGGGTTCGGAAGGTAGAACCATATATATAGGTTTAATCACTATTTAATGTTATAACCACTCCCCGTTTAATTTCGGTAAGTATTCTTTTAATTAAAATTTGTATTCATTCTTCATCAAAATTAAGTTTTTGTTTTTTTAAAAAATTAAAATATTTTTTTATTAACTTAACTCAACGAGGTAAAATATATAATTTTGACTAATTAAGCATTCAAATATTTGAATCATCTATTTGTTAAACTAAAAGATGAAAAGAAAAAATAGTTTTGATTAAGACCATAAAACTTCTTTTTTGGAATATGACATCCACGAAAATCCATGAGTCAAAGTCTAAATCGCTTTTAGAATGTGAGAATTAGATCCATGGGCATATAAAATATTTGGGATAAAAAAGGAATTTCAATACTCTCTTATTTTAAGCTTGGAAATTACAATTTTTTTTCTCCTTATATATTAACTTCGATAACATTTTAATCTCTATATCTTTCTTGTAACAATCTATTAATCTTTATTTTAATTTATAAAAAGAAATGATAAACACCTTAAAGGTTAAAACCTTTACATTCAGGATGGTTTATTACAATAGTGACGATTTAGTAAATATAAATATAGTTCAATTAGCTAAGAATTTATGGTTTGAAAGGTGAAAATTGAGTACTCTTCGTACACTTAAAAAAAAAAAATTATTTGAAAAGTAGTTGAAGTTACTGTTTGTTTCTTTAATTATGGAGAAAAAAAAAGCATCTAATCAGATAATGAAATGAAAGAAGGGATGAGAAAACTTGAAAATGCATTTAATAAGACAAATATTTATATAAAATAAAGCACAGCCTCTGCTTTGAGCAAAAAAGGCTGAGCTGAGCTCCAATTACAGACAAAGACAACATGGGATTCTGTTTTAAACAACCAAATACATGAAATTTAAAATGCAATGTAATAATGCTATGAAAATAAAAAACAGCAAATACTTGATCTTAATTCCCCTATGCAACAAACTAAAATTCACACTGCTTCTGATCTTTCACAAAGCTGTCTTATTTTGACTTCGACATATATATATATATTCTCACCTCACCTTCCTGCACCAAAAAACAAAAAAAAAAAAGTTATTACTTGGACCCAATGTTTTTTAAATTTTGGACACGTGTAAGAGAATGAGATATAAAAAGAGAAGAATTTTTTTTTTTTTTTTGTTTTTTTAATAAAAAAACAAATGTCCAAAGTTTAGTGGTGGGCAATATAAATTCATGATGCATGTCCGGCCAACAGGGAAGTATTATTATTTCTTTTATTTTAATTGACACTTTCTCTCTCTTTATATTAAGAATTAATAGATATTATGTTAGGTTATGTATGTGGAAAAAAGACAACGTGCTTTGGAGGAGAAATTAAATTACCTTGATGTAGAAGGGCATTTAATTCCTAGTAATGGGGAGGAGGTGGTGGCGATGAGTAGTAATAGACTGGAGGTGGTGGGGAGTGGTACACCGGTGGTGGTGGAGAGTAGACGGGAGGTGGGTAGTATACCTTCTTTGGTGGTGGTGGAGAGTGGACGGGAGGAGGGTAGTATACCTTCTTCGGTGGTGGTGGGGAGTACACGGGAGGAGGGTAGTACACCTTCTTGGGTGGTGGTGGAGAGTAGACTGGAGGTGGGTAGTACACCTTCTTCGGTGGTGGTGGAGAGTACACGGGAGGTGGGTAGTACACCTTCTTCGGTGGTGGTGGAGAGTAGACGGGAGGTGGGTAGTACACCTTCTTTGGTGGTGGTGGAGAGTAGACTGGAGGTGGGTAGTACACCTTCTTGGGTGGTGGTGGAGAGTAGACGGGAGGTGGGTAGTACACCTTCTTGGGTGGTGGTGGAGAGTAGACGGGAGGTGGGTAGTACACCTTCTTGGGTGGTGGTGGAGAGTAGACTGGAGGTGGGTAGTACACCTTCTTCGGTGGTGGTGGAGAGTAGACGGGAGGTGGGTAGTACACCTTCTTTGGTGGTGGTGGTGGAGAGTAGACTGGAGGTGGGTAGTACACCTTCTTCGGTGGTGGTGGAGAGTAGACGGGAGGTGGGTAGTACACCTTCTTGGGTGGTGGTGGAGAGTAGACTGGAGGTGGGTAGTACACCTTCTTCGGTGGTGGTGGAGAGTACACGGGAGGTGGGTAGTACACCTTCTTGGGTGGTGGTGGAGAATGGTAGACGGGAGGTGGGTAGTACACCTTCTTCGGTGGTGGTGGAGAGTAGACCGGAGGTGGGTAGTACACCTTCTTGGGTGGTGGTGGAGAGTGGACCGGAGGTGGGTAGTACACCTTCTTTGGTGGTGGTGGAGAGTAGACTGGTGGTGGGTAGTATACTTTCTTTGGTGGTGGTGGAGAGTGGTAAACCGGAGGCGGGTAGTATACCGTCTTGGGTGGTGGTGGAGGAGAGGCATAAACATAGTTAGCATTGGTGGTTGATGCCAAATTTAGAGAAAGGAGAGCAACAAAGGCAGCAAAAAGGAGAGGAGCAGCTGAAGATCCCATTTTCCCCATCCTTGATGGATTGGTGGGTTTCAAGTCTGCCTTTCACAACACCTTCCCTCACCTTTATATAGCTTTGGCCTTTTACCCACTTCACTCACTCAAAACTCTAAATTTAGAGATCTCTGGTGAAATTTAATTTAATTACTTCACCTAGAAAATAAAAAAACTATTTCTTTAATAACATACGAAAATCATAGACATACACACCACCTATTATTGTCGGTAGATGACCAAATATGGTTTAAATAATAATATGTGTTGTCATCATGTTTGGACTAATTATGAGAACTCCACTAAGCTTCAACCTTTTTTTATACATAATTTTGCAATATCTTTACATTAAAGTTCTGAGATTTTTTCTTCATCAGGGCTGCTAAGCTGACAAAGTAGCACAACATTTTTAATTATTTGTATCACTTAACTTAGAATATATTACATCAACTGTTTAGTAAATAATTAGACCTAATAAAACTTATTTAACTCACTCTAAATCTTAGGTGATTTAAAAATGATGATTATGTAGCTTGTAAAATTTACTTACCATATCTTATATACAATTTGTTAGGTTTGGATAATTAATGTTAATGGCAATGAACCTAATGAAATGATTAGTGTACGTATTAAAAAGTATTTAGTAGAAAAATTAATTTGAAAATTGGGTGGATTAGTGATGGATTTAGGAAGGGTTGATGGGAATGGGACCCGGCGGCTTGACTTTTTCTTCGTCTAATTTCTAAGATTGAATGGGAATGGGAATGGGTGGTCCAATCTTTGTCGGTTTGCTTTCACATCTTTGCATGGCTTTGGCTTTTATTTGTACTTGTTTTTCTGTGGGCGACGATTCAAAACTTGCAAATAATTTCTTTTTCCTTTTAGATTCCAATTACTTAAATTATGTATCGTTTAAGTACATCAATGAAATACTTGTATAGATCGACTCTCTATAGATTAGTTAGTATGTCATGCCAATTTTTTTTGTTAATTGTATATTATTAAGTTATGGTAACTAAAAAAGGAAGTTATGAAATATAAATGAATTTTTAAAAAGTTGATGGATTAATTATGTGACGTCGGAGTAGTGGAGTACATGAATCAACCCGACACCACATCCGGAAGGAGAGAAGTTTTAAAAAATTTATAGTTACGACCTATATCGACAAAGTGCACCTAATTCCTTAATGGTGACTCAATCATAGAAATTGTCAAGTTATCATATATGTTTGGCGACCTCTTAAGAAATTTTTGGAGAAACATGTAAATGGAGACAAAGCATACTGGAAGAACTCGTGTTGGCCTGTAGGAAAAGTCTTCACTCTTGAAAGCAACACAAGATATAGTGACGTGACCAGTTCGCAGGGATGCAAGAAAAGGCCGAGGCCGCCAGACACCTAATTCAGATCCCAAATCTTGGTCTGAATCCTGAATTTAGGGTGTTATCAAATTAAATAAACGATATTAAAAGTTCAATAATTAAATTTATAAATTAACGAAAAATCAAATTGGTTTCGAAGATGGTTCTAAAATTATTAAAGTAAATCTAGTGTGATGCATTGTTTGTTAAAAATACGATTTAGGAAAATTTACACGAATGATCCTCGAGTTTGGGTTTGGTAACCTTTGGGTTTCTAAGGTTTTAAAATCAACAATTATACTTGAGATTTTGATTTGATGCGTTTTTTTGTCCCCTCTCAAATTTTCAGTTAAATTTTAAGAGAATACTAATCGTGTCACCTATTTTTAATTAAAAATATTTTTTAATTTTAATTTTAATTTTTCTTTCCCCTCCTCCCTCCTCCCTCCTCCCTACATCAATCTTCTTCTTCCTCTTATGGCCTTCGTCTACGCCCTCGATTTATTTTTCTTCTCGTTTTCCTTTCCCTCTCCCCTCCATTTAAAAAAAAATCTACTAAAATATTTCGTTCTCTACAATATTATCCCCTTCTTTTCCTCATAAAAAAAAATCGTTTTTGACAGATCTGAAACGGAGGGAAATTTCCCTTCGTTTTACATTTGGAACGAATCAGATCCGAGTTCATTTCAGATCTCTGTAAAAAAACATTTTTTTTTAAATGAGGGAAAAAAAAGAAGAAATGGGGAGATGGAGGTGAGAGTACGAGGAAAAGGGAAATTAAAGGAGAACGAAGAAAATGTTAAAAAGAAAAAAAAAAAAATATAGTTCTAAATCCAAACTTTAAAGATATAATTATTAATATTAAGATAAAAAATGCTACTACAGTGACTAATTTTCTCTAAATGTTAAGTGAAAATATCATATATTTTTAATATTTTTAATATTTTGTATAATTATTCTTTTAAAAAACCACATTTAAAATTCCTTATCTTCTGGTTTGCTTTATTCAATTTCCAACTACTCTCATCTTTCATTTGCCCTCCTATTTCTCCAATTTAATCAACTATCAATTTCAATATTATATATGCCACATCATTTTCCTTCTTTTTTTTTTCCCCCTAAAATTAATGAAATTATATATATATATATATATATATATATATATATATATATATATTGATCCCATAACTTTGTTTTTAAAATAAGCCTTAATTAAGTAGTTACAAAATGAACTTTGTCTTACTAATGTCTCTACTTACATCTAATAAGGTTGCTATAGCCAAAGTTGATTTAATTAGGTGAGATTCATATATATATATATATATGATTTGGACTGTATATTCATATAATTTCAATAGAGTCTTATTATTAATGTAACTCACATGCAATGATGGAGCCTCCAGCCCCCACCACAAAAAAGGACAATTATTAGTTTAATTTAAAAAAAAAAATTAATCTCAATGGTGAAATATCATAGGCAGCCAATGTGCAAATTAACTTATAATGGATATTGCACACCATTAAGTCTTGAATCCATCATATGAAAGTAAGATGAAAAATTGATTATGATGTTTACACCTCAATAAGTTATTCAAACCTATGACATTTGTCAAAATGAGTATAATTTAGTTATAATTGATATATACGACTTCGAGATTAAAGGTTCAATTTCTCAGGTCACCAATGATTGTTGTACTACTAAAAAAAATAAATAATAATATATATATATATGTATGATATAATATAATATAACATAATCTAATATAATATAATGCTCTTTGAGCTAACTTGAAAAAAGAAATAATAAAATAAAATTTAATTTTTATTTTTATTTTGGAAATTATCTATTTAACTTAAATAATTAAATTTATTTTATTTTTTAAATTATGAATAATAGTTTTAATATAAATAAGGTTACAAAAGGACATTTGGTTTCTGTAATTTCAATTAAAAAAACGATTTAGGGTTGATTTGAATTGCATATCTAAGTGTTTAATTTTTTAAAAATGTCATTTTAAAAAATATCGTAGTGTTTTGACAACTACTCCAAATGAATTTTAGAAATAAATCATTTCGGGTGAAACATTTATATTAAAATATTATGTTTTTAGTGTTTAATTCATAATGCTCTCTAATTTTCATAGTATATTAAAATTATAAAAGTACGTACGTACCACTCACACTACTCCTTTAAATTTTCTCTACCTATGGTTGTTGTCGGCCACTTCCTTCGGCCACTTTCGGTGACCACCTCCGGTTACCGCCGTCGATCTCCAGTGACTTTCGGTGACCACTTCCGGCAAAAATTCCGACAGACTTCCGACAACGAACTCCAATCGACCTCTGGCGACTTTTGGCGAAAATTTCGGCTGACCTCCTCCTCCGACGACAATCGTAGAAGACCTCCAACGAAAACTCTGACAACGACCACCACCAACAACCTTCAATCGATCACCAACGACATCTTCGGCCGGCCACTAACGACGACCTCCGACGACCACCACCACTCTTACCTATCACCGACCATCGACAATAATCAACGTTGGTCATAATTTTTAAAATACAAATTTAAACTTATTAATTCATATTGTTTTGTCATTTATAATAATTTGACATTAAGAAAAACGCTTTTAGTATAGGGCAAACCAAACAAATTTGTGGATAAAAATACTTTTGAAAAAAATGTAACCAAACATATGAATATTTTAATTATAAATATTTCTATAAAAAATATTTTAAAAAAAATGCATTTCTTAAAAATATTTTTTAGTAGTCATTTCAAACATATCTTTGTCTTTTCAAATTTGTAATAATTTAGTTTATACTCGCTCTTTATCCTTTCAAATTTGTAATAATTTAGTTCATACTTCCTTTTAGTAATTTAAAATTGTTGATAATTTAGTGTCCCTACTATCAAAAAAGCTCATAAAAATAAATGATGAATTTTTATTATATGACAAGTTAAATTTATTGCTTATAGTTTATAAAGAGATTTTCCTAGCTAGTTTATCAATTTTAAATCTTAATAAAATATCACATAATAGAAATTAATAACAAATTCTAAACCTAAAAGGACTAAATTATTGGTAAAATGTTACAAATTGTAACATACATATAATTGCATAAGCATATAACACTAAATAGGTTAAAGAATTAAGTTTTGTGGGGATCCATATGCACGTGACAATCACATGGTGTATTTGATTCTATCTGTTCTCTTTGTTTGAGTTGTTTAAAGTGGGAGTAGGTGACAAATTGGGTTACCTAAGTAAATCATATCTTGGTAGGAAAAGTTGTTAACTAATCAATGAATGATTTGGCCATCTCTATTATTATTATTATTATTATTATTATTATTATTATTATTATTATTATTATTATTATTATTATTATTATTATTATTATTATTATTACAGTATTCTACCATGGTGTGTTTGGCAGCAGACAAATAAAAACCACAAGTTTCCATTTTCATCCAAACCAAAGTAAAAAAATTAAAAAATAAATAAATGCAAAGAAATTTTAATTCTATTAATGATGTTTTTCCATTTATTTTTAATTTTTTTCATTTTTTAAAAAAAAATATTTAATTAATGCAGAATATGAAGATTGAATTATTGACCTTTTAGTCATGAACACAACATTATATCATGCTCAATTTGTTATATTTTAGACTTTGTACTTACCTAACATCTATGTTAATTCATGAAATTTTAATAAGTAATTATTTTGAATTTTTGTTTGCAAAAACATAACACAAATCTATATACCATGAAAACCATATAATAACACAAAGTTATGGCAACATCTAAAGAAATTTATGGCAATATTTAAAGGAATTTTATCGAGTATATTGTCGTTCAAGGGACTAAAACTATTCCTTTTAAAAAAAAAAATTAGTTCAAAGTATTAAAGTAGTATTTAAATTATTTTTTTATAAATTTTGTCATAAACACTTATTCACAAATTCACAAGTAACCTAAAACATAATTGACGTGAACTGGCGATGATGAAGTTCCAGATTTAATCTTCTATATTGTTGTATAAAAAATACTAAAGTAAATTATCAAATAAGTCCGTTTCTTAAAAAATGAAAAACAGAAAAGAAAAAAAAAACAATAAACGAAAACGGAAACGTTATCAAACAAGCCTTTAGGTGACCATAAAGATTTAGAATCAATTTCATATTATTGTATAAAAAATACTGATCTATAAAATGAAACTCATTTTTTTTTTTTTAAGTTTGGTCATGGGTGTGACTTGGCGGCTAGTTTGAAGGGATTTAGGAGATTAGGTGCTTAAAAATTTAATGAAAAACATAAGCTAATATAGTTTTTTTTAATAATAATAAGCTAATATAGATTAAAATCCTAAACGGTAGCGAAACGGAGCATGGCTCAACTGACATAAGATTGTGTCAGATCATGGGTTCAATCGTCACATTAATCAAATACCTTTGTGTATCAATTTAGATATATTACATTCATAACTATTTTAACTTGTTTTATTTAAAATCAACTCAAAATTATATAAATAAAATTATTTTTCTCCTCAAATTTAATAAGAAAATTTGTTACATATAAGTAAAAGAAAATAATATAAAAAAAAAAAATCACATTAATGAAAACACTATACCTATTTTATTCTAGCATTTAACTTCCCTCTAATATTATGTTAATCACTAAAAGAAGTCTTCTACATGTGTGTGAATTATGAATTAAGGGGGCGTTCGGCCCTGTCTTGGGTTTGAGTGGGTTTGTCTTCAAAAGCCAAACCCATGTTTGGAGGGATAACTTTGAAAACCATGGGTTTAGAACCCAAACCCATGGTTTTAGGTTTTCATCCCTTCTTACTTCTCCAATTTTGTTTCTCCCTCTTCATCAATTTTCAATTTGACATCAACAATTTTATCCTCTCTCCATCAACTTGACACTAACAATTTTCTATTTTATCTCTTTATCAATTTTGTCATCAATTTTAGCTATATGTTTATTTTTTTTTTATATATATATATATATTTTTTTAAAGTTAAAATATATTTTTTTCTATTATGAAAAATAGTATTCTTTGTTAAGTTTTTTTTACTACTTTCAAATATGAATATATTTTAATATTATTACAAAATTTTCATTAATAGCAGTGAATTATTGGAATGTAAGTTATATCCGAACTAAAATTTTTTGTAATTGTTTTTTCTCTCTACTATTTGTTTATTTTATGTATTTTTTCAACCGTATTCTATAAGCTAATGTTGTGTTTGTAATTTTTTTTTTCTATTATAATAATTTTTTTTTCTTAATTGAAATGTACAAAAATTCATTAATGATGTATTTTTTTCTTCATTCTTTTATTTCTTGTTTTTTGTTTTTTTGGTTTTGTTAGAGGTTTTTTTTTTTTTTTTTTTTTTTTTATTTATGTTTTTGTTAAAATATATATTTTTCCATCTTATTCTATAAAAACTTTTTTCATCAATAGTAATGTAACTTTTATTTTTATGTTGTAAAAAGAAAAACTTTTTCTTCCTTTATTTTATTTTTTTGTTTTTCTTAATTTTTAAAAGGTATATTTTTTCATTCTATTTCATATATATATATATATATATATATATATATATATATATATATATATATTAATGAGTACAAAGTATGAAAATTGTTTAATTTATTTTCTTATTCTTAGACTATAACATAAATTAAATGCTTCATTTTTTAAGTCTCAAAAGAAGTTTGTTCATGTTACATGAGGCCGAATTTTATAATTCACAAGACAACCACTAGAAAATAAGGGTAAAAAAAGGAAAAAAAAAGAAGAAGAAAAGGAAACTGTTCAACCCGGGGTTCAGAACACTGCACCCCAAACACTGGTTTCTGATTCCGAGGCTTCCCAACCCTGCACCCCAAACACAGTCTTTTGATTCCCAGGGTTCAGAACCCGCCCTGACAAACCCCCAGGGTTCTGATTCCCAGGGTTTTGATTCCAAAACATGGGGCCAAACGCCCCCTAAGGGTTTTAAAAAGTAATGAGAATATGGTCTAAACTAATTCACTTATGCCAAATCGAGTATAGCTCAATTGACATAAGATTGAGCCCGTGACTAAGAGATCATGGGTTCAATCCTCGCATTAAAATGAGTAAGTACAAGTCAATTATTGTGGAGAAACGAAACGAAACAAAAAAAAAAAAAAAAAAAAAAAAAAAATATATATATATATATATATATATATATATATATATATATATATATAAAAAGTATGTAATCTAGTTCCACAAATTGCAGATAAAAAGAACCAGATCATATCTCGCAAATTCAAAACTAAATAAAAAAAAATGCTCTTAAATTGAAGGAATGAAGATTGAAATGTCCACTAATAATCAAACTTGATAAGATTAAAAAAAATGGTGGATTTAACACTAACAGGATAATAATTCATAAATATTAGATACATTTTTCTTGTGATTGATTTTCAATTAATAATTTCACTGGGACTTGTTAGTCAATCACTTCTCAATTGTTTTGGATGCCGTCAATATGAAAACATGACTTTTTGGCCCTTGGCTATAATATATTAAATGAGTAATAATAATTTATGAAAAAACTCCATAAAATAAAAAATAAATAGCGTGGAAAGTTGAAAAAATAAAAAAATAATAAAGGGAGTGGTTAAAGAATTAGTCAATTGTGTATCACATTTAATATTCAAAAATTGACATGTTCGGTCACCATATATTTGATTTGAGGGCTGCTTCATTTACTTCATTTTTTTATTCTTACTATTAATATTATCTATATGAGCGACGTCGATATGAGGGGTGAATAAAAATTTCCATTATACGGTCTAAATTTAATGAAATATTAAAAAAACAACAAAATGTAACATAACGTGGATATACTATTATAATAAGTGTATTTTAATTCATTTAAAAGTGTAAAATATTTAGGGTTTAATTTAAAAAAATATTTTTTTAAAATTTTCAAAAATATTCATTTCGACATTTTATTGATATTTTCATCGACATTTTCATAAAATTAAGATCTCAATATTTTCGTCGACATAGACATTTAAATCTGTGCTACGAACTCAAAATACATATACATATGTGTATTAGTAGTATGTTTTGCTACCAATTTTCTATTGTCTGAAAATAGCTGCCAAATTATATTCTTTACTTACCCAATCCCTTATCCTAAATTAGGTCCAAAGGTGACTCATCAAGGTCAAATTCAGCAATAATAATATTATTATTTTTTATTTAAAAAAAAAACATTAATATCATCTAAGTGATAGATGAAAAATGCAACTTCAATAGAATATAATTAAGAAATGAATCATGTCAACTTAAACATAACTCGACTGACATAATGTATGAATTATTAACATAGAAATCAGTACTTTGTATCTCCTATTTTACCGCACGTTATAAAAAAAAATATAGAATGAATCTTATTTATATTCTTAATTTGTGAATTTTTTTATTTTTAAAGAAAATAGAAAAATTCAATTTATTTTTAATATTTATACTTATTTAAGCGAGTCAATTTTCGTTTAATTTTTTTAAATCTATCAAGTGTTGAAACATGAAATTTTAAATATTGAAAATTAACACATCAATAGATAATTTCCATAAAGATACAGCCACCAAAAAAGAAGCAAAAATCCAACCACAAAACGACTATATGCTACAAAAAAATCCAAAAAAAAAACAAAACAACCTCCCCCCTAATGTTCTTGTCAATCATAAACACTATTAATTTCTCAACTTATTCGAATTTTTAGTTCATTAAAAAAATTTAAAACTCGTAATATTGATTTTCCAGCTTTATTTAGATCTATGGTTCATTTTAATTAAATTAAAGCATTTGACGTTTGATTTGACTCACTTAAATTACACTGTTAAAAATATTTTTTGAAAAAAAACGTTGGTTAATGATTTAGGGTAGATTTTGACTTTTCAAACGGTTTAATTTTGAAAGAAAATCTTTTTAGCAAAAGTTGTGGGTTTCATAATCACTCAAAATGACTCCTTAATTTATAAATAAGTCCCTCTACGTCAAATATTTGATATCAATTTTTAGAAGAAAAAAAAATGTTTTTTTAAATGTTTTTTTTATTTTTTTTAAATGTTTTTTTATTTTTTGTATTTTTTTTTGTATTTCAAGAATTAAAAATAAGAATATGTTTGATAACTTTTGTGTTTCAAATGAACTTATGCTTAGTTGAAAATTTTATCAATTTTTTCTAGTATATGAAAATGACCAAAATATATTTATACTATCTTTCTCAAATCTCTCCACCTTCATCTCTACTATGGTTGTCACTAGCACCAACAACCACTTCCATTCATCATCGACAATTGCGCCGACCACCGACGGACCACCGCCACCCATCTCCGACAACCACCATGGCACCACTCCCACTCTACCACCGACCATCGCCAATAGTCAACGATGATCATTCTGTTTTAAATACAAATTTAAACTTATTCATTCATATTGTTTATTAATAGGGTTCTTTATAATAAGCAAAATTGCACCATGTGTTATTTTAGGCTAAAACAATTACAATTATAACATTTTTTAAAAAGATTTGTAAATATGACAATTTTTTATCGGTGATAGTATATGCTAGAAAATCAATAATTAGTGCTGATAGTTATTGATACATTTTTTTTTTATATAGAATTTTGTCAATAACTATACTGATTTTTTTGTCATATTTGCAAGATGTTTTATATTTGCTATATTTATCATTATTTTTAGTCTATTACAATCTATGCAACTAACCTTTATAATAATTTGACATTAATAAAAATATTTTTAGTATAGCAAATCAAATAATTTTTTGTATAAAAATATTTCAAAATAAATTTAATTAAATATACGAGTGATTTAATTATAAATAATTTTTATTAATAAATATTTTTTAAAAACATTTTTATTTTGATAGATAATTCAAACAAGGTCTTAAAAAAATATTATGTGTTGAGAGTTAGAAACCAAATTGGAAAGAAAACACAATGAAGATAATATCTACTATTGTTTGTGAAGATAGTGGAAAATTGAATGTAAAATTAGAATTTATTATGATATATATGATAATAACCAATTGACATGTAAATTTGGAATTACATAATAGACTTGCACACTATCTTATCAAATGGACATGTGAATTAAAATTAAAAAAAAAGTTTCTCCGTAAAATTATTAAAATAAGGTTTACCGGATCTGCCTAACTTATTAATTTAATATTTTAAAAAAGTTTATTTATTTATAACTTTTTTCCATTTGACTTTAATTTAGCTATTATCCAGCAGATAAGCACTTTTTTTTCTTCTTTTCTTTATCTTTATGTAAGGCACAAAGTTATCATCATCAAAACTTAGCCCAACGATGAAACATTTTTAAACTATTAAAATTTCTTTCGTAGCTACTTATTTAGGGTGTGTTTGGTCCAAATTTGACAAGAAGTTGGAAGGAGAAATTAACTCCCCGTTTGGACCACGGACTTATTAAACTTTGATAAAAAATATCAATTCCTCAGACTTTAATTACCATTGAACTCCCCAGACTTCTACGATAATTATTATTCAAGTCTGTTCCATTTTTCGAGGCAACACATTTCACTCTCTTCCTCTCTCTCCCTCCCACAATATTTTTAATTATTTAAAAAAAACGCAATTTAAACTAAATGTGTAAAATGACTAAAAATGCAATTCAACCTATTTTTATTATTTTAAATATAATTTAGGTTGTTCAATCAAAATTGGTACTTAAACCAAATTCAAAAGGTAGTATTCTTAGCATGAGATAAATAAAAATATCAGCTTATTTGGATCCGTTTAAATTAATGGATTAAAATCTTTCAAATTCACGTGTAATATTTAACACAATATTGTAGGACTTTCTTTTATTTCAAAACTATCCAAATAAAATGAATAATTAGTGTGAGTGATATTGAAAAAAGAATGTGGAGTATTGTGGTCAAAATTATTTTTGTTATCTTCAAAGAAATTTGTGAAGGATACATAAAATAAAAAACAAAAATCGCATTCTTAAAATTTATTGAAATTTACTGAAAAAAGTCTTCAACAATGAAAATATGAAAAATTATAGAAAACAAATAGCTAAAATAAACCATTTTTTTTGTTGAGATGCTGATGTTCAAGTGGAGTGAATTTAGATGGAATGACAAGTTTAAGAGGGTAGAAGAAGACGTGTTTGATACATGAGTAAACTATAATTATAGGTAGACAATCTTATAATTCATAAAATTAAATATGAGTCCTAACAAAAAAAATATATATATATATATATATATATTTTTATAATCAATGTGAAAAAATAATGTGAAGTATTGTGCTCAAAATTATTTTTGTTGTCTTCAAAGAAATTTGTCAGGATAATAAAATAAAAATAAAATATTTAATTTTTAGAATTTATTAGAATTGAAAAAATCCCTTAATAAGAAATTTTTGAAAGTTTTTAGAAAAAGATTGTGCAGAAGAAAACCGCTAAAATAAACTCAGTCTTCAGAACTCCAGACTAAACAACTCCCGGATCCAAACACACCACAGACTTCAGAATTACAGACTAAACAATTTCCTGCTCCAAACATACATACTTCACAACTTCTCAGACTAAACAACTCCAGACAAAATAACTTCAACTCTCCTCAATTTCTTGGACCAAACGCCACCTTAATGAATTAATTAGGTGCATAATACTTACTAATATTAAAAAAATATTAAAAAAATAATAATAATAATAAAACACCGAATTCTTGTTTTTAAAATTACAAACAATTAGAATTTTAATTATTTAAATAACTCCAAGTTGTGGTGGTCGCCATGTCTTTCGGTTTTTAAAATCTTTACGAGTCAAATTGAAAATTATTTCAAAAACAATATTGTACATATTCTTAAATGAATATAGATTGTAATGGTTTAATGTTTTTAAGAGATAGTGCTAATAAACCCTTATTTTTTTTCTTCTTATTTAATTAATTCCTATTTGACATTTTTTTAGTTAACCTCAAGTAATTCGAACCACAGATCTCTTGGTGATCAAGACATACATGTGTTAGTTGAGCCACGCTCGCTTTCACAAACTAGTTTTGTGGAGTTAAGTTAGTGAAATTAATTGTTGTTTTTATGGGGTTATAACTAAACTATTTTTAGCATTTAGAATGTGTATTAAAGTTCAGTTGCTATTAATGAAATTGTAGTCTTCTCCACTTATTTTCTCTCTCGAACAACATTGGTATCAGAGCTGAATATTAAAGGGCATGTGAATGGGAATTAGTAAGATATCCTTTAGAGAAATCGAGTGGTACACTTTTGAGAATTGAGAGAGATGTAGTGAGGATCGAGCAGTCTTTCTTTACTGGCTTCACCGATGTTTGATGTCGAAAACTACCAAGCATGAGTTATCCGAATGCAAGCCTACATAGATGCTTGTGATTATTGAGAAGTAATTGAGAACGACTATGAGGTTGCCTTGCTTCCCGATAATTCAACAATCAACCGGATCAAGACTCACGAGGAGAGGGTCACCAGGAAGGCAAATGCTAGAATTTGCCTATATGCAGTTGTGTCTCCGTCCATATTCAACAGAATTGTAGCCTTGAAGTCAGCAAATGAGATCTGAGAGTTCCTCAAATGTGAGTATGAAGGTGATGAGAGGATTAAGGGCTTGAAAGTGGTTGAACTTGGTGAGAGAATTCAAGAGAATGCAAATGAAGGATTCTGAGTCCATTAAAGAGTACTCAGATAAGTTGTTTGCGATTCCTGACAAAGCAAAAATATTAGGAACTAATTTATCTGATAATAGATTGGTTTAAAATTTTTTAGGCTTGAGTGATGTCTGAATTCCTTGTCCTTTAACACATTTTTTTAAAAAATCAATTTTAACTGAAATTAATGATTCAATTTGAATGAGTTCAATGTCCTCAATTTTTAGCATATTATTTAAAACCTCTTTTGAACCAAATTTTTCATTTAAGAAACAATCAATATTTAAATAACAACAAAATTATTTCCTCCTTTGCAAAAAAAAAAAAAAAAAAAAAAAATTATTTCCACATCCCAACAACATTATGATCCCAGTCAAAAGACATTCTCCAAAATTTCGTTAATGGTTTGGTTCGATTTGTTTTTTATTCTTCTAATACATAAACCAAAACAAACCAAACACGAAAATCTGTATTACCACTTCAGTTTTGGATTTTTTAGTTCATATTTTTTTGTTTTTGGTGTTTTAAAAAAAAAATCATATATGTTCAATAAATATTTTTGCTTTTTAAAACAAAAGTTCAAAGTAATTGATTGTTTTGTATTTTTTTATAAAATGAAAACAAAAATTTCTAAAATAATGTTAATCTATTTAAATTAAGGTTAAATTATGTGATGAATTTAAAAATTTATGATAAAAAATAAATTTATCTAAAATAAAAAGAATTTATTGTCTCGATAGTTACGTTTAATATATTAAACAATTTTTAGTTGACGTTTATAATTTTTAAAATTAGGAAAATAAAATATTTTTATTAAGTAAAGTAGTTAGGTATATTGATGTAACCTAATAATAATATTTTTTTTAAAAGACTACAAATAATATTAATGATAATTTTTATTGCAAAAACTATTAATAAAAATTTGATTTTAATTTCAATAAATAAATATTTGGAGATAATTTAAAATTAAGGGAAGAGTAAAATAATTAAAAATATAGCATTTTTTTAAAATTTTTGCAGATATGACAATTTCTATCACTGATAATATATGGTTTATCGCTGATAGTAGTCATTTTTATAGAATTTTGTCAGTGATAAAAGTCTATCAGTAACAGTCATAAAGTCTATGACTGATTTTTTGTCATATTTGTAAAAGATTTTAAATTTTGCTAAATTTAGCATTATTTTTGGCTTGATGGCTGTCGCGCCTAAAATGAATTTTGTAGCAACCCTACAGATTCAAGTCCATGCACCGACAGATAGGGAGAAGAAATCATATAATTTTGCGGGTAGCTCACCCAAAACTTTACTACCTTTCTAATCATCAATTTTCTATTCTATATATTTACAATCATGCATCTCAATAATTATTCTTCTTTTTTTTTTTTTTGGAAAAGTCATACATCTCAATATCTACAACATGTTTCTATAAACTTTTAATATGGCTGGACAGGTGGCAAACATTTCCTTCAGAAAAATAAAATAAAAACACATTATTGCCTACTTTTTGTTGATCTAAAGAGTTGAGTTGTTTAGTCTCGAGTAACGAAAAAAATAATTAAGAAATAAAAAAAAAAAAAAAAAAAAACACCACATTTTACTTGAAAACTCCCAAAATCAGATAAACATCACTATCTACGGGAAAAAAAATCGCTGATATGATATGAAAATTTATTACAACCACACGACTCACCGAACTCAATTTCAGATAAAAAAATTCTTTCAAAACTTTATACCACTCACACTAGTAGCATTTGTATGCTAGATTTAAAATATTTCTAATTAAGTTGAATAGAAACCAAAGTCATAGACTAATTTGATAGTATCGGGAGCTTATAACTTTTTCGTACATTTCAAATGTGAGTTTCCTGTCTTTTAATATTTTTTTAAAATTTTATTTCATCGATATTTGAAATTATAATTGATACTTTATTCACTAAATTTACGTCGGAATTGGCAATTTATGATCTAAGTCATCTATCCAGCAATGTTTAGAAAGATGATTTTCAAGCAGGTTTTTGGTTTTATGTATTTAAAGTTTTTAAACCTAATTGAACTGATTGAAAAGATGAAAACATTATGATGCAAATTCTAGAAAAGCAACTTGGTGTTTGGTATATGCTATTGAAGATGCCGTTCAAATTAAATATATATTTGGAAAACGACATTTATTGGGGGGTGTGAGTATTTTGTAGATGTGTTTCAAAATAAAATTTAAAAAGTTTTGTAGATGAGAATGGTCTAGTAGAAACCAAAATGACCCATCAATTATTACAACCAATTTTTAAATCTTGCAATATTTTATAGGGAGATTTTTTAAAAATATTTTGAAAATCCAATCTTAATTTACGAGGTTAATACCTCATCCAACACAATCTCTATGTTAATTGAACGATGCTTGATTTGATAAACAAATATTAAAAAATTTATCATATATATAATTTAGAAGTATATTATGCATATTTGTTACAAAAATAAATAATTCATAAGTGATAATTTTTTCTCTTTTATAGGATTTTTTTATATTGATAATATATTTAAATAACTTATTATAGAAATAGATTAGTTTTCAAAATATTTGTCAAACTAGGTACCTAAATGTGTACTATGGACATGATTTTCCTAAATCGTGTCCATGGTACATAATTTAGGGGTAACTCGTGTCATGGTACACGATTTAGGAAGTAACTCGTGTACCATGACACAATTTACATGATTTACATGACGTGTCAACCTAAATCGTATATCATAGACACAAGTTAACTCCTAAGTCGTGTACCATGAACACGAGTTACATGTGACGTGGCAGATCCATAAAGTATATCTAGAATTAAAATTTGACTTAAAAAAAAGTAATAAAAAAAAAATTCTTTTTAAATTATAATTTCGCAAATCACCACATAATTAAAAAAAAATTCATCACGCTACCAGAAAAAATAATAGCAGCCACCTTTTAAACCTATTTTCAAAATACGGAGACGAAAAATGTATCTCTTTTGAAAACCTATCGTTGATCAAAATGATATTTTTATCTAAAGTAAACATTCTTTTTAAATAAAAAGAATCTTATATATGTATATTATTAATGTACAATAATGTCTCGCTCAACATGCATAATGTACAATGTACGACCTAGTGACTAAGATGTCACTAGTTCAAACCGAACATAGCTCAATTAACATAAATTTCATGTATCCGGACTAAGAGGTCATACGTTTAATCATACATTAATTAAATTAAATAATGTTTTAAGAGACGACTTTATTAAAGTGATGGTATTACAACGTTTTCAACACTAATTAATGTAAAGTGGAGAGTGTTGAATGAGTCTTTCTCTAGTTTGGTAAAGTGAGATAGCGAAAGAGAACGAGAAAGCTATAAAAAAAGCTATAAAAAGAAGAAAAATAATTAATGGAAAGGGGTACGTGTGGCCTATGCTTGGAGTTTTTTTTTTTTTGAAAACAAGCCTATGCTTGGAGTTGGGGTTGGTGTATTACATGTCAAATCACTTTGTATTAGCTACGCCCATTCATTGCTGCAGATTTTCTATTCAATTTACATTTTTTTTTGGTTTTGTGGCCCCTTCTCCAAAAACTATGCTTCATAGCCAACTTTGACTTTAGTTTTTCAAAATAAATATATTTTATAGTCTATTAAATTTGGTCTATTAGTCATATATCTTTATCACTGAGAACATTTTTATAGTTTATTATGATAAATTTTTGTCACCAATAGACCAGAGAATAGTCTATTATTATATTTCTATTTTCGATAAAATTGTATCATATTTGTAAATATTTTTATTTTGTGTTAGATTGTTGTACATACCATCGTTTTTTTTTCTTTTCTTTTGAAACAACCATTGTCCTTTTAAGGGCACGTGAAAGTGTACAATAAAAATTTGGATTGAAGATTCAATACTTTAATCTGTTGAGTTATGTTTAGATTAAAAAGTTATTCAATTTTTTTTTCTTTAATAAAGAATACATTCCTAGAAATTAAACCAAGTATTTTTGGATATTTTTTGTTATTATATATCTTATAAAAAAATATTTTTGTTTATGAGAAAAATAAATTTATAGCTTTAAACTTTGGGTAGACCTTCCGTTATAACTATTTTCATTTCTTCTGTTTAAAATTAACTTAAAATTACCTAAACAAAATTATTTTTCTCTCAAAAATCAGTACTAAAGTAGCAAGACAATTTGACACGTAGTTCTTCCCAAATAAGTTAGAAAAATATAGGAAGAAGGAAGGATGGAAAACTATTTCGCATCAATTGGCATAATACAAAGCTATGATAATATTTTCAAAAACTTTATTAAATATAGTGCCGTGCTTAAATTCTTATAGGAAAAAAAAATGAGAAAGAAAACCACATATAGGTAATTAAAAATAGTTGGTTAAGTGCACGGACAAATATAGATATTTTTAAAGTAAAATGGACAAAGGTGAAAGAATATGGAAACCAAAAAAAAAATAAAAATAATAATAAAAAAATAAAAATAAATAATAATAATAATAAAAAAAAATGAGTGTAATGTAATGACGAAAAGTAGATTTAAATCAATGGTGGTTAAGAAATAATTTTGGTTGACTCATTAAATATAATTTATATAATGGCTATTTTTAGATTTTATTTGATTATTTTTAGAAAAACAACTGGTTCAATTTCTCTTTTAAGTGTTACTTTTCATAAAATAATTTTTTTTATTATTTTTTCAATTCAATATGTGTGTGAAATTACTAATAGGTATAATGCTTAGTCCGAGAATTTATATAGAGAAGAATTTTTTGCGGCGCTAGGGTTCTTCCATACCAACTTAGCTGTTTTAGCATTATTATTATCACTACAATAAATTTGGCCTGCAATCGTAACTTTATAATGAAAATTTTTCAATCCACCATTTAATATGATGTCATCGTATATTTACGATGATGGTTTGTAACCGTAATTGTATATGTATAATATCGGTTTAAAAATGTCATCGTATGTATAAAAACATCATTGTAAGCTATTTATAATGATGGTGCATGTCAACTTTCATAAATTAATTAAAAAAAAATAACAAAAAAATATTGTCTCCCTTTAAAAACCACCCATGCACAAATGGGAGCCGGTGGTTTTTGCTGAATAATATTCTAAAAAATATTGTCATTCAAATAATATTGTCATTTTCAAATTGCTTTGTTCATCAAAGCAATAACTTCTTGATCATACAATATGTCAAAATTTGAAAATGCTGGTTATATATAATGGTGTAAATTTAGATACCTTTCTGCAAGTACACAATGTCCCTGCTCAAGACTTCCACAAGCTCCACTTGGAGTTCCAAAGCTTGCAAATTTGATAGCTGAAATGAACTGCCCAGCTACACAATGCAGGTTGATCTTAAGCACATTCTACTCATTCAGTCCTCCATGGTTCTGATGGGTGTTTTTGATGACGGGCGATATACTCGGATGCCTGGGTACAAATAGTTGTAATTGATCTCTTTACAAGAGTAATCCTTGAAGGATTCCCGCCAAGTCTCCTCAAAAACCACGATCAAATTTTTCGGATGGCATCAACCAAGACCGCGGAACATGATACCTAAAAGATCAAAATATCAAATGAAATCAGAAAACGAAATGCAGAATTTAGTGTTTGTCCAATGTCCAGAATCATATTGTCCACTTTGAGTATAAACTTTTATGGTTTTGTTTTTTGTTTCACCCAAAATGTCTTGTATCAATGGGGATAATTGTCTTTGCTTATATACCATGGATCAATCTCTTCCCTAACCAATGTGAGACTTTGTTAGCACTCCTAACAATCCTCCCCTCGAACAAAGTACCCACTTGGAGCCTCCTCTCGAACAAAGATCTACTCTTCCTATCTTCTTGATAGGGCTACTCTTTCTATCAATCTAGCCGACTCCCCTCGAACAAAGATCTACTCTTCCTATCTTCTTGATAGGACTACTCCTTCTATCAATCTAGCCGACTTGATAGAGTTATACTTCTTGTTTGTTACTCAAGCACTTTTTGTTCGATCCAGGGATTCAACATGAAGCTTCATTAATTATATTTGTTTGGAATCTGAGGAACTTTCCATACACATAGGGTACCATGACTCTGATACCAATTGATAAGAACAACGAAACTCCACATATCTCCACATTAGTATGATATTGTTCGCTTTGGGCCTAAAACCGCATGACTTTGCTTTTGGTTTCACCCAAAAGACTTCACACCAATGAAGATAATTGTCCCCACTTATATATCATGAATCAATCTCTTCCCTAACCAATGTGAGACTTTGTTAGCACTCCTAACAGAAGTTCAACATTTATCATGGCATAGAAATCACATCGTCCATCAAGTATTTCCTGAACAACATCTATTTTACTGCTACTTCCCAAACAGTAACACTATGAGACCCCTTTTCTAAATTCGAACTTCAAAGTTCAATTTAAAACAGGATGGGAGAGTAAAATGCAATTCAGAGATTATGATTGATAGAAGAGAAATATTAAGAATATTGTCATAATGTTCAATATTCAGAGTAGCTAACTCCAAAATCATGCGAAGGCAAAGGAAAATTCTTTTAAAAAATAAAATGTAAATTTCAAAAGTTACTCCTATACTTTTAATGCGGGTTATTTAGATGCCTCGTGTTTTTTTTTTTTGAAAATAATTAGAAAAAAATGGTTGTTATCAAACTATTTAGAAAAATAGGGTTTTTTTTTTTTTTGTCTTTTATGGGCTACGCAGGTTCAAAACGCGCACCTTAGTGTGAACACAATAATTTTGACGAAACATTTTAACAGACGTTTAAAATTCCGAAGGGTGTTGGAAACAACACAAGGAGGGTGGTAGGCAAGCAACCATACCCCAAAGCAAAGAGGCGTTCTATGTTAAATTTGTTCATTTTTTATATAAATAGTCTAAACATCAATTTTAACGCGGTTGGAACGTCGTTTGAATTTTTTTTTTTTTAAGAATATGGAAAAACAAATTGGAATAATAATAATAATAATAATGGGGAATTATCTTTCCTTATAAAAGGGTAAAAAAATAAAATAGAAAAAACATTCCCATGTTTCGGCACATAAAAGACAAAAAAAAAAAAAAAAAAAAAAACCCTATTTTTCTAAATAGTTTGATAACAACCTTTTTCTTCTAATTATTTTCAAAAACCACCCCTCACCTAAATAACTCCTTTAATGCCAACCTTTGCCAAACAACAAGACGAATCGAGCTTCACCTGAGAAGACATAGAAGCTCATTTGTGTACCCTAACTTGCAATTCAAAAGAAAAAGAAAAAAAATCAGCATATTAGAATTTGAACAAAACAACTAAGAAAATTCACAAAACTAAATTCAGAACTTCTGGAAATGAGTTGATCGATCCGACGAACTAGCACTACTTTCAGTGAAGCAATTAATTGAATTTCATAATTGGAAAAAAGAGAAATTACCACAAATTAATTCATAAAAGTTGAAAACCCAGTAGAGGAACAAGAGTGTTAGGAAATAATGAAGTGAAAACAAACTCAAGCCCATTTTTGTTAAAGCCGAAATCAACCTAGATAAGCAACCTACCTGTGTGTTTGGCTTAAATTAAGGTGGCCCAATAAGAAGAAAAAACAAGGGATGGATGGTGGTTTTTTTGGGGGCAACTACAAGAATAGCGGAAACGAAACTATGCAAGATGAAAAATAGCTAAACTAATTATTGTGTTGAAAAATAGCTAATTCTATAATTAGAAACTTTTTTAGAATGTAGTTGGACGAAACTACCCATTTAACTGTTGAACTACCTACAAAAAAAATTTAGAGATTTACAGAATTAAATGAAAAACAAAAAAAATGTGAACCTTAAAACATTGAACTCAATCCCCACAAAAAAGGAAAAATTATTCTGAGAAAAAATGAAGGAGAAAATAAGGATTTATTCAAAAAAAAAAAAAAAAAAAAAAAAAAAAAAAAAAAAAAAAAAAAAGATTTATCTGAAGAGAGAATCATGTAAAAAAAAAAAAATTAAGACATGGTTAAACCAATGATAACAACCACCAATTAAATCGAAACATGTAAACAAAATTCAATAAAATCTAATATGGAATATTAATTCAAATTAATTTTTAAACTAAAATTTTCAGAGACGGTTGTGACAATTTTTTTTAATAACGATCCTCTCGATAATTTCTAATGTAAATATATTCGAAGTTACATGTACATATAAGTATATCATATGAACTATATGTGTATATATACAAACCATTCATTGGTGAACGTACATGTAAGTATAACATAGCCCGTAAGAAAATTATATAAGCAATTAAATTTTCAACATATTGATGTTTATAAAAACTAAAATGTTCATCGACGGTTGTAAGAAAATTATAAAAATGACACCCTCGATAACTTCTAGTGTGAGTACATATTCGTAGTTACATCTATAACAACGTACATGTAACTATATCATATGAAGTATATGCGTGTATATACACCATAAACCATTACTCTGTGAGCATTGAACAAATGATACTAAAAATTTTAAAATGTTCATAGACGGTTGTAAGAAAATTATAAAAATGAGGGTCCTCGATAACTTCTAGTGTGAGTATATATTCGTAGTTACATCTATAACAATGTACATGTAAGTATATCATATGAAGTATATGCGTGTATATACACCATAAACCATTAATCCGTGAGCATTGAACAAATGATACTAAAAAATTTAAAATGTTCATAGACGGTTGTAAGAAAATTATAAAAATGAGGGTTCTCGATAACTTCTAGTGTGGGTATATATTCGTAGATACATCTTTAACAATGTACCATGTAAGTATATCATATGAAGTATATGCGTGTATATACATCATAAACCATTAATCCGTGAGCATTGAACAAATGATACTAAAAAACATTAAACATGGTATGCATGTTGAGTTTACCCGAGAAAACGTTCAATCAATTGTATCATTACCTGCAACATTGAATTAGGAGATTTGCAAATCTTTCCTCCTCCAAATCGATTTGAAACAGCCATCGATTCTCACCTTTGAAACTCTCTACCTTGATAAAAAAAAATTATCTACGTCAACCTTTTTCATCGTTGAACGCTTGAATTGGGCTGAAAATTTCGACTCCAAAAATGACATATTTTCGAAGTGAGTAAGGATCTTAGTCTCTCTTCACTTTCGTCTTTGTACATATCGTTTCAACTTTGGGAAAAAAATAATGAACCCCTATTTTCAAGAGGGTTGTTAGTGAGATAAATTTGTTTTTTTTTTTTTTTTTTTTTGCTGTTAAACATTTTCAAATCTAAGTTGTTGAAATTTTTTCTTTTCTTCAAAATTCATGGATCTAGTTGGTAGAAACTTTTTTCTTCAAGAACGGAGAAATGAATCATTGTTAGAAATTAAAATAAATATATAAAAAAAAATTAAAATTAATTATGTCGGTTGTCCGTAAATAAGCGTATATACCAGGGATATAATTGGGATGATAATTGTGAACTTCATTCTCTAAAATTGTGGTAGTCATGAGATGAAAATATGAAACTTTATTAGCTATTTTTCAATTCAGTTTTTTATTTTTAGTTATTTTTGAAAATTTTCCTTTTTTTTCTCTAGAGGAATTTGGGTGCCCATTAAAATCACGAGCGGCTGTTTTTTTAATTCTAATTTGTGGCAGTTACTGAGAGAAAAATGAAGGGTTTTTCTTTTATAGGTTTGAGATATTTTCTCTTTGTTGTTGATCCCAAACTATCGAGTTGTGATATTTGGAAGTTAATAGTCATTGTTAGGCTATTAAGGATAGATATTTGGAAGTTAATAGTTATTGTTAGGCTATTAAAGGTAGTTTGTAGCCTTGTACTAAAAAAAAAAAAAAAAAAAAAAGGTAGTTTGTAGCCTTGAGTTGAGGACTTCTTGTAATCTCCATTATAGTTGAACCTGTCGTTGTAGAAGACTGGACGTAGTTCCGAGATCGGGGCGAACTAGTATAACTTTCGGTGTCGTTCGCTTTTCCCTTTTATTTATTAATGTATTTTGCGATCGATAACTTATTTGGTTTTAACCTGTGAAGTGGGAACGAGAGATATAATTCAGTTTGTTATTCCGCATTATTTACATCTCGATATTTTTTCCCAACAAGTGGAATCATAGCCTTTGATTCAGGAGACATGAGACCGATGGAGCCAAAACGTTTCGAGGGAGTCACAAAATTTGATGTAATTTTTTTTGGTTATAGGAAGATGTAGGTCAAATATTTTATAACCTGCAAGAAAGTGCACAAGGCACTAAAGGAGAGATCGAGAGAGATGTCAGATGGAGATTGGGAGGCTCTGTCCCGTGTTTCACGGTTGGGAGCTCGAAAAGTTCAAGAACGCGTTTCGGTGCTAATAAAAGTGTTTTAAGGCTTCGAGAATGAACCGGGCAAAAAAGAGAAGCAAAAGATCAATTTGACACTGAAGGTCCCACATCGAGACAGTGTCTGTAGCATCTCGACACTGTGCAAAGGAAAATTCGGAAATTCAGACCCGAGAGCAAAAGTTGCCATAGGGTCGCGACGCTATGAAGCGCGGGCGCGAAAGAAATTTTGTCCGTAGCGTCGAGATGCTGCCGGTCTCCCCTGTAGTATAAATAGGAAAGTTCTGAATTTTTTAGGTCATCCTACACATTCCCTCATTCCTCTTTCCCCCATTCCGAGTTGTAGGGGCTAAAAACTTCATTTTCTCTCTAGTTTCTTGTATGAAAGCTTAACTTTGGTTGATTTGTCTTGATTTTCATCACGGTCAACTAAGGTAAGTGTTCTAATTTAAGGCTAGAGATTATAACTTTGATGCATTTAGTGAGGGTTAGTGTTTAATTTATAGCTTAGCATTTTATTAGCTCTTGCATCTTCTTCCTATATCGATCTCGAATAGCATGCCTTTTTAATTAGGATTGACACCTCTAATTGTTACACATGTTAGTTTTTGTTAGCAATTGATTCCTGACAAGTCTTAATTGTCAAGTAGCAAAGGTCTAATCGTGGCTAAGTATTTCGAGCCTATATAAATGGTAGGCGCTAGATTTACTTATTGTTTTCAGGGTGGGCTTAAGGTTTGGAGAGAAATCGAATTATTTTACGGAATAGTTCGTCGCGATGTTACCCGTCACTGTCTTTTAATTAATGTAGGTACCTTAGATTAGTTAAAGGGCAAGTTTAATTAGAATTGCATGTTTCTAATTAATTCGTTGGGGTGTTTGTACCGGAACATGGTGAGACATTTCATGTGCTTGAGATAGAATAGCTATGCATGTTAGAATCCCTATGATATAAGTCGCATCAAAGTAAATCTCGATCCTTTAAATTAGGAGCACAGGTTACAATTTTAATTTCTTGTTCTTTAATTTTCCGTTAGTTATTTTTCCTGTTTGTTTTAATTTTAGTTTTAGTTTAACAAATCCCCGTTTTATTTATTGTTTTAATTAAGACAAATAGAAATTAATTAGTAGAAAGTTAATTCAAGGTTCCCTGTGGATGACTTCTGCTGTCTACAAGCTACATAAGCAAAGCCAAATGTAATTTGGCGGGCCTCGACAAACCGTTTCACCACCCACATTTAAATGACTCATGAACCCAACTCTGTTTTCGTATACATTTTTTTGTTACTTTTTCTAAAAAAATTAGTTATTTATATTTTATTTTGGTGCTCAATCACACTATAAAAAAGATATTGGTGAAGACTCCTTTTTATTTTTAGAATATTCTATTTTTCTCGAGAACGTCGGCTGCTCCGCATCACAGGCACGTGACGACACCACTGTCATTATGCTACCCGTCTTTGATCCCATTTGCTTAGGGAATCTGATTTCAAAGCTTCTTTGCCTAACAATTTTGATTCCTTATTAACTCTAAGACTTTGCCCTTCCTCAGACATCTGCTAAAAACATCTTTTGGAGGAACTTTTTTGGAGCTATCATTTAGCTATCATTTAGAACATATGGCTGAAACGAAACAATAGAACTTTCAATGAAAATGCCATGACAAACTTCTCAACTTTGAGAACACACTATTATCTATGCACCTTCCTAATGTTCTAAATCAAAGTTTTTTTTTTTTTTTTTTTTTTTTTAAAAATTTTAATTATGGTTTATCTGACATTGACATTGACATTGTACTCAAGTGGAAAACTTTCCTTTTTATCTCTTATTCCTTATCAATAAAGTATCTTTTTTTCAAAAAAAAAGAAAAGATATTAATTGACTAAGAACTTATATTCTCGTACAAAATGTCTAAAGTTCAAATTCTCGTACAAATGTCTGATGTTCAAATTCTCACTCTTACCCATTGTTGATTTCAAATATATATATATATATATATATATATATATATATATATATATATATATATATATATATATATATATATATATATATATATATATATACGAGTTTAATGATTACAAATAATTAAATTTTAATAACTTCAAGAATAAATTACAATAAATATTATTTAAAACTACTGTCCCATGAAACAAGGATTTTGGTGGTCGACTGACCATAACAATTAAACAAGGTCATTTGTTCTAAAAGTTGGAAAGTTGGATGGTGTTTTTGTTTTTTTTCTTTTGTTGGATGTTCAATTTTTTTTTTCCAAAAAAAAAAAAAACATCATCCGTTTAAAGTACACCACTTTTGCCTTCATCTCCTTCAAGAAGGCTTTATCTAAAATCACTTATAAATTCTTGCAGAGCTAGAATGGAGGTGGTGGCGAATTAGGAACGGGGCACTTCGGCCAAGGGCTCTTATTCGGTTGCTTTATATCTTTTTCTTTATCTCCATTTCCATGTGATTGCGGACACTTATCATTTACACGGTGGAGGAGTTTCGCCGGTGGGTGAGAGCTGTGGTGGTGATGGAACACGAGTGAACGGTGGAGCTTCTTTGGCGGCGGTGGCGTCAGCGGAGGGTAAGAGTTACTGTAGCTTGCGGCGGCGGCCCTCGACGGGGAGCTCGGAGAGATGGATGCCGCCAAAATGGCAAAAATTAGATAAGCCGAGGCCAACAACGTTGGCGCCATGGGGATTCTTTTAGTTTCTAACCAGTTTATCTCATTAAATAGCCTTTAATTCAACTTAAACCTGGTCACAAATGTCACTTAATTTGGTTATTATGTCAACTTTATTCATTTTGTTTATTAAGAATATTTCAACTTCATATCGAGCTTATTTAATTCAATTGGGTACGTTAATAAATATAAGAGTAAATTATATTTACATATATTATTTGTGTGTGATTCATTTATTTGTTTACGAGAATCGAAAATGAATTTATAAGAATGTGTAATGACCCTTAATATTTATGGTCTAAACTAACAATTAATTAAGGCATTATAATCTCTGAAAAGGTACTATTTTCACCGGCATAATGTTAAACTATATATAAAAAAACTCTTATTATTTATCAATATTATTAAATAAATTCACTATATATATATGGTTGGTTGCACAAATAACCATCAGACCCAAAATAATTGCAAATTTATTAAAATTTAAAACATTTTACAAATATGGGAAAAAATTCGTGGGTATCATTGATAAAAGCTATAGTTGATATATGACTATCATTGATAAACTACTATCACTGATAGACTAAAATTCTATTAAAAAAATTGAGGTGATAGACTACTATCAGCCATAAACTTCTATCTACGATATTGTTCTCGGGATGTACGTCAGACCTTTAATCTGAATGGACACTTATCCCATCTCTAATCTCAGCAAAACTGCAAATCATGAAATTGAAATAACTTTCGTCAAAACTTGTGCATCTGACGTGATTCATCCACAGATATCCTTACTCGTTGCCAGTTTCAGACCATGGAAAAGAGGAGGGATTCAACAACTAAATTGAATTGACAGTCCGAGAAAAAAACATTAAATTGACCTTTTGATTCCTAAACAATTTTCTTTTATATCAAATCGAAAGTAATTATGAGTATCTTTCAAACTAATATATATATATATACTATTTAATTTACCTTGAAATATTGACGTGTTTGTTAAGGAATACTAATTTTTGCTCTTTTAAAATTCTTTCAACATATTAACTAAACATGGTTTTTTTTTTGGCCCCAAGTATAATATAAATTATATAGGGTTGGTTGCACAAACATCAATATCCAAAATAATTATAAGTTTAGTAAAGTTTAAAATCTTTTGCAAATATGGCAAAAATAGATTTTATGGCTATTACTAATAGACTTCTGACAAAGTTCTATAAAAAAAATTACTATCAACGATAAATTTCTATCGGCGATAGACCATACTATCAGTGATAGAATCAATTTTTTTTAAAAAAATGCTATATTTTTAATTATTTTACTCTAAATTCACATATATGTTACCATTTCCTAATTATATATGAAAAGCTGATTAGAATAAATCCCACCATTTCCAGTTTCATAAATAAATGAATAAGAATAAAAGATTATGAAACTTCGTGGAAAAAGTCCCAACTTCAAAATATATTTTGGAGGGTGGTTTAGGCGTCAACTTCGATCGATATCTCAAAGTCAATGTAAATAATTAATTGAAAATTAAATATACGCGACTTCAGCCAGCTTTAGCAAAAATCAAAATCAACTAATTAAGGTATTTAAACCCCTTCGATTTACATATTATTGAACTAAAAAAAACTTATACATACTCAACATTACACAAAATTGTTGTGTACAAAAAAAGAAATACTTAGGGGTGTATAGCCCAATTAGAAGTTGATGGAGAAGAAGTTGGGGGATAAGTTAACTCCCCGTTTGGCTCAGACTTGTTGAACTCGGATAAAAAATATCGGCTCCCCAGATTTCAACAGTAATTACTATTGAACTTCAGACTTCTACGGTAATAATATGTCTCATTTTCCAAGGCAGCACATTTCTCTCTCTTCCTCTTTCTCCGTCCCTCCCACAATATTTTTAATTATTAAAAAAAAACGTAATTTAAACAAAATGTGTAAAATGACTAAACATGCAATTCAACATATCTTTATTATTTTAAATATAAATTAGGTTGTTCAATCAAAATTGGTACTTAAACCAAATTCAAAATGTAGTATTCTTACAATGGAGAGAAATAAAAACATCAACTTATTTGGATCCGTTTAAATTAATGGATTAAAATCTTTCAAATTCACATGTAATATTTAACACACTAGTACGACTCTCTTTTATTTCAAAACTATCAAAAATAAAATGAATAATAATGTGAGTGATATTGAAAAAAAAGATGTTTAGTATTGTGGTCAAAATTATATTTGTTATCTTCATAGAAATTTGTGAAGGATACATAAAATAAAAAAGTAAAAATCACTTTCTTAAAATTTATTGGAAGAAATCCTTAACAATGAAAATATGAAAAATTATAGAAAAAATTGTACAAAAAATAGCTAAAATAAACCGTCAATGTTGAGATATTGGTTTACAGATGCACTATAGATGGAATGAAGAGTTTAGGAGGGTGGAGGTGGAGAAAGATGTGTTTGACACATGGGTCAAGGTAAGACTATATTTATAGTTTTCTTTTTTTTCTTTAAAGAAATTTGTAAAATATACCTACATTAATTAAAAAAAAAAAAACTCAATCTTAGAATTCATAAAATTAAAGATAACAAAATATATATATATATATATATATATATATATATATATATATATATATATATATGATAATCAATTTTTTTAAAAAAAATAATGTGAGCTATTGTGCTCAAAATTATTTTTATTGTTTTCAAAGAAATTATTAAAGGATAAATAAAATAAAATAAAATAAATTTCATTTTTAGAATTCATTGGAATTGGAAGAAGTTCGTAATAATGAAATTTTGAAAATTTGTAGAAAAAAATTGTGCAGTAGAAAGCAGCTAAAATAAACTCAGACTTCAGAACTCTAGGTTCAACAACTCCCTGCCCCAAACACATCACATACTTCAAAACCCATGCTTCAAACACACATACTTTATAACTCTCCAGACTAAACAACTCTCACCCCCCAATTCCTTGGGCCAAACGCCCTTAAGGAGTTGTTGGAGGAGGAGTTGAGGGAGAAGTTAACTCCCCGTTTGGCCCACGGACTTCTTGAACTCAGATAAAAAATGTCAACTCTCCAGACTTCAACATTAATTATTATTGAACTCCCCAAACTTCTACAATAATTACTATTCAAGTCTGTCTCACTTTTCAAGGCAACACATTTCTTTTTTTTCCTCTCTCTCCTTCCCTGCTCCCACAATATTTTTAATTATTTGTTTGGAGTAATGAGTTGGAGTTAACAAATCTAGAGTTGTTTAGTAATTCGTTTGAGGAGTTCTGAATTATGTGTGTTTGGGGGCATAGTTATTTAATCTAGAGCTCTTGAGTCTGTGTCGTGTTTGGAACAAGGAGTTGTTAAACCAAAAATTCTGAAATCTAAGTTTTGTTTTAGTTGTTTTTTTTACCGTTTTTTTCTTTCTAAAAACTTTCAAAATTTTATTATTAAGGATTTTTTTCTAATAAATATCCCTTTTTGTTATGATTCAACTTTTGTTCGGATCTGAATTCGGTAGGAGCGTGAGTCTCAAAACTGAAACAAAACGGAAGTGAGTGTCGTTATTCGTGAAGCGATGCAACCAAGCATCGGTCGTTTTAGCAGGCCACCGTCGTCGAGAACTCGAACGGATAACAAACTATCTCTCAAGAACTTGAACCGATCGCAAACTGCCACGTATAGGTCAAGGGTCGAAGATGATAGCACAATAAATTTGCTATCTTTAGGGCTTTTATTATGTTTGTTTTGGAGTTTAAATGACTTCTTTAATGGTATTATTTATCTAAAGTGTGGATTTCAAGTATTTTGAGCTTTTTAGAAGTTATAGTGTGAAAAGGAAGCTTAAAAGATGTATTTTGATGACCTAGAGCCAAAAGAATAAGAAATCAAGCAAAAAAATGATGAGGGGAGAACGTCTAGACGCTTTAAAATGAATCTAACAAACCAAAAAACTCGAGGGGATAGCGTCTCGATGTTGTACCAACGCGCACAACATCCACCATAGAGCACCCCTCTATCACGACATTCAACCATTTTTTATTCTTATTCTGCATTCGTTATTTTTATATTTGTAGCGTCGAGCTATAGCGTTTAGATGCTATGCTCGACGCCGAATTTCCAAAATTGTTTCACGCGTTTTCTAGGACAGTGTCGAGACACTGTCTTTAGGAGGAGCCAACTTTGGAAGGAGCCAACTTTGGAAGATTTTAACCTTGTTTTTGAAATACACTCTTTGGGGAGGCTAAATGACACTCTAGAGAGTTGAAGAAGAGATTTAGAAACTCGGGAACGAGGCTTGGCACGCTACAAGAGTTTTTCTCCTTTACCTCTGTTTTATTGTACTATTTTATGGATTCTAGACTTTGTCTAAGCATTATTTTAGTGATTATGAGTAACTAGACTCTTACTTAGGGGATTGATGTAATTATTTTAGTTTTCATGTTTGATTAATCTAAGTTCTTCATATTGCAATGGTTATTCACGTGTTTATTTGTTTAATGCTTTTATTCTTTTGACCAAAGTATAAATTGTTGCTTGTTTAAATTCTAGATTGAAAAAGTAGAATTTAGAGTAGAACTCGAGCACATGACTACTTGTAAATTCTTGCATGGAACATGAATAATTCTCTTAGAGTTCGTTAATAGAAGTTGTGTAATGCCTTTCTTTTCTATTTAAAAACTAGACAAACATAATTTTATAAAAATGGAAGAAAATTAGTTGGGCTCTATCGGGTCAATTATGATTTTATTCTTCTGGCCAAAGTATAAATTGTTGCTTGTTTAAATTCTAGATTGAAAAAGTAGAATTTAGAGTAGAACTCGAGCACATGACTACTTGTAAATTCTTGCATGGAACATGAATAATTTTCTTAGAGTTCGTTAATAGAAGTTGCGTAATGCCTTTTTTTTTCTATTTAAAAACTAAACAAACATAATTTTATAGGAAGGGAAGAAAATTACCTTTCTTTTCTATTTAAAAACTAAACAAACATAATTTTATATATAAGAAGGGAAGAAAATTAGTTGGGCTCTATCGAGTCAATTATGATTTTATTCTTCTTGCCCTATAACCGTATGCATTACTATTATTGGACGAATATATTAATTAAGCATAAATATATTCGATGAAATCAATTACATAGGTTATTCTCTCCAAACGGTTTCCATTATTTTTTAAGTCATTTAATTTTCACTCAATCTCAAAGTATTTTTAGTCTAAATAAAATTTGCAGTTTTTTATCTAGAAAACCAATCTTGTGGACGATACTCTTTACTTAAACCACTATATTAAAACTTTACCCGTACACTTGCGGTAGACAATAAATCATGCAACATAGGAGAACAAAACAACGGATTGCGCCACTACTGTCGCTGGAAGAGGCGTTCACCGATGAGAACAAAAATACAAGGGGAAAGGGGAGGCGAGATGGGAAGAGAAGGAGAGACAACAAGAGAAGGAGGCGTTCAAGCGTGCTTAGGCCATTTTTTGCAATAGAGAATTGAGTGAGGACGTCGATTTCACGTTGAAGGGAGAGAGAAGAGAGATCAGATGAAAGGGAGGCGTCACGCGTGAAGGAAAGTGGGCAAACAATTTTTTTTTTAGGTTGGACTTCAACAGTAAATATTGTTGAATTCCGAGTATTTGGTCCAAAAACTCCAGAATTTAAATTACTCGCGAGCCAAACGGTATGTCCACTCCCCCAACTCCTACCCCGAAGGCGAAACTTGGCCCTTAGAAGTTGTTTAGACACTTTAGTTTCACCATTTTTTGGTTAGTAAGATTTGAATTTTCTCCTTTAATTTTTTTTTTAAATTAAGGATGATTTTCTCACACAAACAGTAAGATTTTCATTTTTTTTACTTATTTTTATAATTATTATTTGATTTTTTTCATATTAAAATTTTAAGATAGGATAAAAAAAAAAATTAAAATGGGATAGGAAATACATTCCTGCCCTAATTAATTACTAATTACTTCTTTATTATGTAAACTTTTGTATTCATAGATTAATAAAAGTGATTAAATATTTATATGAAATCAATAATTAAAAATAAGACATAATTTTAAAAACAAACTTTATACATAAAATTTGACTTTAAACAGTTCTTTCAAATTTTAACATTTACAAAAATAGGGAAGAAAATAATGAGGGGTTTGGGAATCGAGGTCTATTGTTGGCTTAAGTATTTTTCTTCTTGAATAGAGATAAGTCTTTGTAATCTGTTCTTCTTGTAATCGTGATCAGTGTATGTTAGCTTTGAAACGTTTCTTCATAGTCTAAGCCTTCAATCTGAGGGCATGCCCTTATGCAACTAGGCAACACGAAGCATCAAAGTAACTTGTAATTGTTAAGCACTTTTTACTAAAGTACTTCTAAACGTGCCTCTAGAATGGAGGTGCCGGCGATGCAGGGACGGGGCACACGGGCCAAGGGTTCTGTTGCCGCTCTGGAAGTTTATCTCCTTCTTGGGATGGTTTGGAACACTTGTCTTCACGGTCAGCACTTAGACGGCGGAAGGGTTTCAGGAGAGACTCGTTTGACGGCGGCGACGGTGGGGGAGAGCTACGATGTCTGAATAGGATTAGACGGTGGAGCTTACTTGGTGGTGGCGATGGCGGAGGGGAAGAGTGGCCGTAGCTTGCGGCCACGGCGGCTCTCGACGAGCTTGGAGAAATGGAAGCCACCAAAATGGCAAAAACTAGGTATGCCATGGGAGCTGCCGCCATCGGGACTTTTGTAGAGTTCTGACTTGAATTAAGCATACATGTTCATTTCATTAAATAGCCTTTTCGTCAATACTAATGAAAATTGTTTGTCTTTTTTCTTCGTAATTTTTATGAAAATAAAATATAAATTTTAGTACATAATATTTGGCTTTGACTGATTTTCACTCTTGAAAATATCATCACCACACTGCATTTTTCTGTAATTTATGATACTTCTTCGCCTATAGCTTTAAATTGAAGAGCTTTTCATATCTTCTCCCAATTCTTATGTTTCTCATATACTTATCTATTGAAGTATGGTCATTTTTTTTTTTTTTTTTTTTTTTTTTTTTTTTTTTTTTTTTTTTTTTTTTTTTTTTTTTTTGACTATTTGTCATTATTATAAGACTCTTAATGTATTAAAAGGATTAAATATATCAAGAATCTATTAGACCCAAAGTTAAAAAAAAAAAAAAGACTTATTTGACATTTTTAATGTTTAAGAAGCCATTTGACATTTTTAAGGGTGTTGTTTGGAGCGCTAGGTTAAAATAATCTGTATTTATAATAGTTTGTGGTCATAATACTTTATTTATAATAGTTTGTGGTTATAATACTTTGTATATAGTAAATACTATTAAAATCAGTAAAATTGTTTTATTAAATGTGGGTTATAATAGTCGGTAGGTCAAACTTAGACTGAGTTATAATAATTCAGTTCACCTAATCTCATGTTGGTGTCTCAATCACCTACTTAACATTTAATAACCTAATTAGAACTTCAATAACCAAACTTATAATTTAAACTACTCTGTATAAATTATTAGAACACCCTATATGTACAAATAGGCGTGTGACTAATTTTTTTATTATAAAAGATATTCATAGATTCAAAACGATGTCTTCTAGATTAAGAAGTCATATATTTGAGTCCACATCCTATTTATTGTTAAATTGAAGAAAAAAAAGTTATAAAAAAAAGAAAAAAAACATCCCGAGCACTAACATATCTGAGATTTTTATTTTATTTTATTTATTTTTTTGTGCGGAACAATTCGATTTAAGAGATATATCTTCAATAAAAAATTTAAAGGTTCCAATCTCTCTCACAAATATTATACTAAAAAAATCTATAAAAAAAAAAAAAAAAAATTATTAATAGGAAATTAATTGTAGTTCATTTGTCTATATATTAATTCTTCCACCAACTAAATTGTCAGACTAAAAAAAAAATTAAAATGAAATGACTTTTTAATTTCTTAACAATCTTTTTTTTTTATCAAATCAAAAGTAATTATGAGAATCTTTCAAACTAATGTTTTTTATTTATTATTTAATTTACCTTGAAATATTGACGTGTTTGTAAAGGAAGTAAAAACATTATTATTATTTCCAAATTCTTTCAACGTATAAGCCAAACATAGTTTTCTGCCCCCCACATATCGTTTTTTTTTTAGTATTTTCATATCGTATATACTATATAGTTTCATAAAAAAATGAATATAAAAAAGCAAAATGAAACTTAGTGGAATGGAAACAGTCCAACTTCAAAATATTTTAAACTGTCAAATTCGATTTCGATCACAATTCTTAAAGCCAATATATTATTCATTAAACAAAAATATAAAATAAAAATGAAGCATACGTTACTTTCAGCATTGTTTTTTTTTAATTCGAGAAGATATGTTACTTCAGCATTGGTCGAAACGTTTTTAGGTACACATTAAAATCTTTTTAAAGTTTAGGCACTCATTAAATATATATATATATTAAATAGAGAGATGAACAAAATTATATGATGATACTTAAATTTATTTAAGTTAGTCCGTATGTCTTTGATACACTCACATATGCTTATCACCAGGGGCGGATGTACGTGGAGGCCAGAGAGCAGTGTCCCCTGAACTTCCCCTGAACTTATAAATGTTTTGAATATGTATATACAATTTCGCTAAAAATCTACAAAACATCTCTTGGTCTGATGGTTGGAATACAAGCCCAGAGTTTACATTGAAGAAGGACGTGGTTTTGATTCCTAAAAGGCCCATATATTGGAAACAACGGTTGATTTTATGAGAGAGAAAATAGTTTGGAGGAAAAAAAGTAACAATTAGTAAACAGTTGAAAAAAAAGGTTGATTTTATGAGAGAGAAAATAGTTGGGAGGAAAAAACGTAACAATTGGGAGGAAAAAACGTAACAATTAGTAAACAGTTGAAAAAAAAAAGATAAACAGACACGTCCAAACAAATAGTATATATTGAAAAATACACTTAGTAGGTTCACACTTAATAGGTTCAAAACACAAAGAATAAAGAAACATATACATAGTATATATATATAGACAAACATATTTCAATTCCCATCAAGTTTCATTTAAAGTGTATAAACTAAATTTAAACGAGAAAGTACAAAACTAATAAAAGTGGTAAAAAAAAATCATTCAGATGGATTAAAAAAATGACCTAGGATAAGTAGTATTGGCTGTGAAAATTAGAAGAATGACTTACATATTTCAATTCCCATCAAGTTTATAAACTAAATTTAAACGAAACAAAGATTCAAGATGGATGGAAAGTACAAAACTAATAAAAGTGGTAAAAAAAACTCATTCAGATGGATTAAAAAATGACCTAGGATAAGTAGTATGGACGGTGAAATACACCCTTGATTAGAAGAATGACTTAAGGAACACCCTTGATTAGAAGATTGACCTGAGAATGTAGTATATATTGAGACATACACCTAATAATAATTAGTATATATTGTAAAATACATTAATACATTTATAAAAAAGTGTAGATAGTGTACTGGAACACCCTTAATTAGAAGAATGACCCGAAGAAGTAGTATATATTTGAGACATACACCTAATAATAATTAGTATATATTGTAAAATACATTTATAAAAAATTGTAGTTGGTGTACTGATAGTGTACTGAGAAAACATTTATCAAAAAGTGTAGATAGTGTACTGGGAAAACATTTATTAAAAAGTGTAGATTGTGTACTGAGAAATTATGAAAGAGGAAAATACACCCTTAATTAGTATATATAAGAAAATACATCCGAAAATACATTTGTCAAAAAGTATAGATAGTGTACCCAGACAAAGTATATATAAAAAAATACCATGGAAAAAACTCAATACTCATGGGTTTAAAAACAAGAAAAACGGGTAGACAAAACTAATTACACATCTGATTATCAAGAAAAACAGGTAGATAAAACTAATTACACATCTGATTCTCAAGAAAAACATCTGATTCTCAAGAAAAACAGATAGATAGAACTAATTACACATCTAATTCTCAAGAAAAAATAAAACTAATTACACCTGATCCTAAAAAAAAAAAATGGGTAGATAGAACTAATTACACACCTGATACTCAAATTCGACCCAAGGCTCTATTTTTCTCGATGGTTCAACTTCACTAAAACAAATCATTCAGGTCTTCAAACTCGTCTTCAAGCTTTGATATCCTTCCAGTCAAAAACTCAAATAGATTCTGAACGACATTCTTAAACTAAGCAAACAGATTCTCCATCATCATCTTCATACTTTAGATAAGTTTTGATATCCTTCTAATTCTTCATCCTCGTCTTCTTGATTATGAACGACATTCTTAACTTCGTCGTTGTCTGTTGTTGATTCGATTTGTTGGCTTTCTTCTTGCCCGCCCATCATATGCATCAATAATTCTTGAAAAAAATATAGGATGAGTGGCGTATGGTCGACTGAGAAGGAGAAACGAGATGTTGGTGAGAAGGAGGTGACAATTGACCGTGAATGGAATGAAGAAGATGAAGAAAAAAAAATCTTTTAAAATTTCAATTTTCAAGACTCTAAAATCAATCCCATGTGTTTAGGGATTTGTAGGGGAGGTAATTTTATTTTTGGGAAAAATGGACGAAACATACTGAATTTTTTTGTTTGGTTGTTGAGATATTTAAAAATTAAAATAAATAAAAAGTAAATAAATTAAAAAAAAAATTAAAATAAATAAAAAGTAAATAAATTAAAAAATTAAATTTCGATTATGTGGTCGGACTGTAAATTAGGTTATCTACTAGGGACATAATCGGTACGTGTTCTTTCCCTTCCTAAAATCTAGTTAGTTATTGAATGCAAATAGAAAAAAACCTAATTTTATTTTAAAAAATCTTTAATATTTTTAATTTTTTTCGGTGGATAATTTTTTTAAATGGTTTATCATATTCTGTAATTAATATTACTTAATATAAATATTATATATCAATTTTTTTAAAATTGTTTTACATAAAAATTAAATTATAAGATTAATTTTAATTTTTTTTTAACTATAATTTAATATGTTTTAAAACTTTCAATTTGGTATTTTTTTAATTTAATTTTGTGTTTAATAAATTATTAAAGTTTAATAAGTTCTAATATGTTTATGGACTTTCAAATTTGTATCTAATGAATCTTAAATATATTTAAAAAATAAAAATTAACAAATATATTAGACATAAATTTATTATTCTTATCTAATTTAAAAAAAAAAAAAAATTATATCTAATATTACACACAAAATTAAAAATTGAAAGATCTTATTAGCCACTTTTTAAACTTCAGGGACCATATAGATTCAAATCTAAAAGTTCGAGAACTAGACTAGTATTTAATCTAATATGAATTTGTGCCCCGTGACCTAAAGTTTTGGATCCGCTCCTGCTTATCACAGATAATTTTTTTTTAATAGCAACATAATTTGAGATTGTAAATTCGAACCTCTGGATTTTTTGTGATTTTTTTTAAATATTTATATGCTATAATTTTGGGTCCGTCTTTGCACACGGACAATTTTTTTTTTTTTTTTTTTTTGACAACATGTGAGGTGAAGATTCGAATCTAAAATCTCAAAATTACTACTCCATACATCATGTCAATTGTTGTTAAGGATAAAAGCGGTTGCTAGAATGGTTGGCGTGAATTATGATATCTTCAAAGGCTTTAGAAAGTGTTCAACTTTCTTCGGAGATGTTGATTCTTTTGATTTGTTTAGTTGATTTCCTTTTTAATACCTCCAATCATTTTGCAATATATATCATAAAGGAGGATTATCCGGGGATGACCTTGCTGACTTGTCGAACACCACCATCCGCTCACATTTCGATAGGATTTTCAAAGGAGAATATGTCTTATAAATCTTTAAATTTTTAAGTTTTGTATCATATTTTGAGTTTTTGTCATATTTCAATAGAATTTTTTGTCTCAAATAGTATTAGGTCCAAACAAAATTTCACATAAATTTAGAAAGATAGATCCATAATATATAAGTGAGGACAATTATCTTTATTGACATGAAGTTTTTTTAAGTGAAAAACAAAACAAAATTATGTAGATTTGTACTCAAAGTTATATTGTGGAGGTTCCAACGTTGGTATTTGATAAAGATGCCTTAATTTATGAGTTGTACTCAAATTGGCGAAGTTGAAAATTTGAGTTGCAACTCCTCAAATAAGATCATGCTCAAGGCATCTAGTTAATATTAAGCAAATCATTAGTATTTATATTGTCATTTCGCATTGAAACACAAAGTTTTTGGACAATTATATCCTATTTAATAATCCAACAGGGCGTTAAAAAAAAAAAAAAAAAAAAAATCCCAGCATAATCGAAAATGATGTAATTTGGTTGGAAGTAGTTTGATTACACATGAACTCCGAGACACTTCATTCTAGTACAATAATATGAAAATTTAAATATAAGAGGATAATATTAAAATAACATTTATTTAAAGCTAAGCGAAGACTCTACTCGTCAACATCTTATTAATCTAAGGAATAAGGTTTCACTCAAAATGGTGTTCTAGTACTAGAATGGAGGTGGCTGCGATTTTGGAAAAAAATCGACTTTCGAGTATGTTTGAAATGACTTTTATGAGCGTAAAAACATACACCCTGAAAGAAACTATTTTTTAAGCGTTTGATACGTCATTAAGCGTTTGATACGTCATTTCAACCAGGTCATTCTTTTTTATAAGTCATTTCAAATAAGTTATTTATCTTTCACCGTTCTACTTGTGATAGGTGGAGAACTATCGGTGGAGAGGAGAATAATGTTTCATTTTTTATTTCTCTCTATTCATTATAATTTATTTTTTGAAAATTTGAAATTTGCGACTCCTAACTTATTAATTTGAATGAAATTACATTATAATATCAAAACCCCATTCTCAAACAGAAGATGAAAGCTCAATTTAAACTTGGTCAAATGTTACTATGTTTTTTTCATTAAAAAAAAAAAAAAAAAACTGCATATATATTTTTTTGTTACATAAAAGTTCGTCTTCATGGAATTTATTTAACGCAAATGGAAAGGCATTCAAATCTCATCCTATATATATTTTTTTGTACTCTTAATTATTAAAAAAAAAATTGTAAGTCATTGTTAACATGAGCATAAACATATGTTGTATGAATTAGTGACCAAAAGGTCAAACGTTCAATCCCCACCTATTGTAAAAAAAATGTAAGTCATTTTTAAATAAAAGACGAGCTCAACTTAACCTAGTCAAATATTACTATGGTGTTTTATTTTTTCTCTACAATTAATTTTTTTTTTAAATAAAAGAACTTAATTAGTCACACAACTAATGATTTTAAGATCGAACAAAATAGACTCAAAATCAAGTCCAAATAAAGAAAATATTTTTTTTGGTTACATTCATTTCCTTTTTTTTTTTTGTGATCAGACAACAAAAAATCAGACAGAACGCAAGACCAACCAACCAAAGAAAGAGGAATAGAAAACGGGACTCGATTGAACGTATCAATATACATTTCCTTTCTATCAACTAAAGTCTGGTCGAGCTGTCTGAGGTCCACGGTGCATCCGGTAAGCTCTTTCGATATTCATCTCCAGAGCCCAGTCAGATGCTTCAATCCTTCATTCATATTCCGTCTCCTTCCTTTTTTCATGTCTATATTGCGAGTTTACCGCTCGGATCTTTTACTAGTCTTCCCCTAACATGTTAAAAAAGGGCGGTCTCCCCTAGACCCCCGGCCTGCGCGCGGTTAGGAAGATTGGCCACAATTTGAGCGGTACTACCCACCCTACCCTATCACCTATAGGTTAGACAATATTTTATTGTGTGATGAAAGTAATGAAAACTAATAAATTTCAAGGCAAGATCTCCTTAAGCATTGCGGTTGTCTTTTATGTGACAGATTGTGGCAGTTCATTAGTTTATCAAAATATATATGAGGAATTTGAATTTTTATGTTAGTTAAATTATATTCATGATCAAATTAATAAAATATAGTCCATATGAATAAATGCATATGTGTGAACTCTCTATTGTTAAAATGCATGTCATTATACTCATTTGAATCATCCATCTTACTTTAAACTTTAAATTATATTCATTTTCAAGGTAGTTGTTCGGCTGCATATATATCTAGATTATGATGTGCATGGCCTGCTATTTTATTTTACTATTATTTTCTTACCTGTCTTTAAAAGTGATGTTTTGTCCATTTAGATTGAATTGTTTTAAAAACAGAGTTCTCATTTTCATTCAATTTGAAAACATGACATTTTGATGTTTGCAATAATTAACCCCCTCTTGTTATATGATATATTGAAGTTAACAACAAGTTGCCCAAAATGATAAATATAAATATTAAAATTCAACTCCAAGTGTTTAGGAAGAGGACTTAGGGTTTAGGAACGAGTCAATTCTTTGTACTAAAAACAAAGGAAAAAAAGAAAAAACAATATAAATATATATATATATATATATATAATTTGTAGGATTTTTTTTTAATATATAATAAGAACATTTGTCTCAAATCGAAAACAAAGAAGAGAGTCATGGACTCCAAATACTATAAAAAGAGCATGGACTCCAAATACTATAAAAAGAGCATATGACTTTGACTTTCATGTACTAACTCTAATTAAATTTACTATAGTATTCTCTAGTTTCTTAGTGTTGCAAAGTTTTAGGAGAGTTGTTTTTTGGGTTGGAAAAAAGTTATGTGATATTATTTTTTTAATTTCTCAGTTATTTTTCTATTTATTCCTGCTATAAAACTGAGAGATTTTTTCTCAACATAATCTTCTTATAATATGGATGTGAATAAATTTATATATGTAAATACTATATAGGGATATATAAAGAATAAATATTAATTACTACGCCAAAATGAGCATAACTCAACTGACATAAAGTATGTGTTAAAGACTAGAAGTCTGTGGTTCCAATTCCCACACCCTCATATTGTCCTGAAAAAAGTAAATACTAATTACCACTACACCCAAAAACTTAAGCTCCTGGATTAAGATAAATTAATTAGGACAATTGTACTCTATGTCTATATTCAATTAGCCAAAATAAAAAAGATCTAAATTTTTAAACTAGTTGTACATTATTTCTAGAGTGATTTTAGGGAGGAAGGTGAACAATTGTGTATGTCAAATTTACCCTCATTTTTCTTTCAACCACACTTCATATTTTTATAAACAATAAATTAAAAAAAAAAAAAAATGCATGTCACTTTCAATGATTTTGGTTAGGGCATCCTTAAATCCATGATGCTGTATTTATTCGTATATATGGTCAATATTTCATTGGGCATCTCGCACGTTGTGAGATGTAAACACGCATATATACACCAAAATAGAAATTCTAATATATATCTTAATACCCTAAATAATGTAGTTGAGTCTGTATATAGAATGACACACCTTGCAACTAAATAAAAAAAAAAAGAAAATAAATAGGCTCTATAATTGGTGATTTTCAAATGTTGCCAGATTAAAAATATCCCTACAAAAGCGGGTTGTTGTTTTTTAAATCAAAGTAAAATCCCTAAATCTAAATCTCCAACTCCCCCCTCCCTCAACACAACACGGATATGGATATGAAGAGCTATTCCCATCAATTTCGACCCAATTTCCGACTAACGTCAGTGAATCGGCCGTCTTGACCCCGCACCGAACAAAGTCTACGAGGTGTTCGCCGCCGATCAACCTCGCTGTGGGATTCTGACTGCTGATGACGTTGCGAAAGTAGAAGTGTGAATGTGACTTACTTCTCCCACCGCTGGAGGTCGAGATTTTCCGGTGATAGGACAGGCTCCGTCGAGGGTGAGAAAGAGAAAGAAGGAAATGATCGTCGCGATGACGCCGATAGATCATTTTGGGATGAGAGTTGGAGCTAGGGAAAGTTCAAATCTCTACAAATTTGAAGTTGTAGAGGTGAAGTATATAGCGCTTAATTGAAAGACTTTCCTCTTGTCTCTCTTTTGTACTTTATTCTCTCTGATCAATGATGTATTTTTTTAAAAAAACAAAAAAAAAAAGATAACGGACATAAAATTGAAAATTTAAGAATCAATTAGACATTTTTTAAAGTTTAAAGGCCTATTAAATACACAATTAAAAGTTTATGGATCTATTATACACTCTTGAAAGTTCAAAGATGAAATATACGCAAGAGTAGTCAAACTTTTAATTTAACCTAAAAACATGAAGTCTCGATGATTTGGGTTGATCAAAACATAAATAGACAAATATAGAATTAGTTTTGGACACCATTACATTGCATGGAACATAATTACTTTCGATAACCTTGCTTTTATATATAACAAAATCTGTTTAAATTAACAACATTTGATTTCTGAATCACAAACGTAGTAACATTATCTTTGGAACCTAGAAGACAATCAACAATAATAAAGGGTGCCATTTGTGTGAAACAATTGACTTTCTTTCTGTCCTAAAATGGAGGTGGTGGCGATTTAGAGACATGTTGCTTTGGCCAAGGCTTTTTCCTCACCGTTTCGTCCTTCGATTGTGGTTCTGATTCATCATCGTCTCCATTTTCCCATGCTGAGGCTGCTTGTTTGCCTTTAAGGCCAACTTTAATTGAGCCAAATAATGGGAACAGCGGCGGCGGGAGAGAGCTGTGGGGGTGAGATTGGACGGGGCTTTTAGAGGGTGGTGGTGGAGGAGAAGGGTCAACGACGGCGCTTGCGGTGGTTTCCGACGGTAGCCTTAAAGCTATGGATGCTACCAAAACAGCAAAAACTAGATTGGCGGTTGAATACCCCATTTTTAAGTATATAGCAAGAGAGGAGACTTATATAATCGCTCCAATTAAAAAAAATAAAATAATTATTATTAAATAAGTAAGAGGGAGAGATTCAAATATCCGACCCCTAATATTATTTTATTGCAATACAAATTAAGTATTTTTTTCGTTTGTTTTAATTATGTATATATTTAAAAACATAAGGTAGGCCTGCAGAGAAGTTTAATGCACTATGTACAAAACTAGGGTTTGATTTGTATGCACTGAAATTAGTGTGTTTGAATAGATAAAGAGTGTTTAAAATATTCCACAACTTGAAAAACTCAACCAACCTCGTTCCAATCTTAATGGTATTGGTTTGAAATGTCTTCTAATAGTAATTGAAATCAAAATTCCGTAATGAAATATCGTCTAATCGTAATTGAAATTAAAAGTAATTAATGAAGCTTATGAGAATCATTTTGATGTTGTTTACTACATGAAATATTCAATCACATAATCTAATTTCATTGAATGTGTTTACCTACATGAATTTGTAATTAAATTTGTAATATTACGATAATGCCCTTTATAAATAATAAAAAAAAACTAAAATATGAATGGAAAAAGACGTTCATATGGGAAAACCTGTCTATCTATTGCTTCTTCCCAGTTTCAAACATTCAACCCCCACTCGAGTTCGTCTTCCTAACTTTTTCTTTTTGATTTAGAGACCAAAGATTTCGACGTCTTTATTTTCGGTTAGTTTAGTTTCAAACATTCAAGCCCCACTCGAGTTCGTCTTCCTAACTTTTTCTTTTTGATTTAGAGACCAAAGATTTCGACGTCTTTATTTTTGGTTAGTTTTGCGGACTCCTCATAATCTCAAAAAAATTGTTTTTCATTTGAAGTGAGCTACATAACAAAATTTGTGACAGGAGAGATTGCAGTTTTATATGTGGAGGTTATGTTGGAATATTTATTGGGAAAACCCCAATATATGATTATTCAAGAATAAATACATTTAATCCAAGAACAATCATGACAAACTTTTGGGATCTAAGCATGGAAGAAAAACTAAATTAGAGGGGATTAGAATTACCTGGAACCATTAGATGTGATGAATCCATAGCCTGTAATATGGTTTGTGGTCTTCCTCGTCTATGCAACCCAGACTAATCATGGGCAATACTCTCTATCAGATGGGGAATAGGAGGCTAAAGCTGCATAGCTTATTGGGGACCACAACCTAAACTATATATATGTTGATCCTAGGGTTTCCCATAATTCCCTAGGACCAACGGGCTGGTTTCTGCTCAGCAGGCCACACCACTATATGGGAAGTCTTGGCCCATAATCAAGATCACTCAAATGCCTATTAAATAGCCCAAATGTAATTGCTATTGAATTTGTTACCCACATATGAATTAATTATTTAATTAATTCCAACAGGTTAGAGTTGAAATTCTATGAATTATGGGAAATTAAGATTTAATTTTCTCCTTTACTTTTTTCTTTTCCTCATCTTTTTCAATTGATGTTATAAATAATGGATTTTTTGTTTTTGGACTTTGCTTTTGAGAGACTATTTGCCTTTCGTTGTTCTTGGTTTGTGAAGTAGTAAATGTTGATATGTTTGAAGAACTAGAACAAATTGTGTTGAAATTCTATTAATTCATTGAGATTTTGAAAGATGCACATGAAGGAAAATTCAAGCTGCAGGATAAGTTTGATTTTCTTGAGAAGGTCTATTACCTACTTTTGACTTCGTCTTAAAGAGTGGACATTGTGATTGATGAATTGGCATGCATGAAGAATGATGAAAATCAGGAGGAGGATTTTTTTTCTCCCCCCAACAAAACTCAGATTCCTAAAAAATTTCTGGCTCTCGTTTGATTTCGAGTTTCTTGTCAAGTTTGATTTTGTTTTTTCAACTCTCGTTTCATTTCGAGTTCTTTGTCTAGTTCGATGTTTTGTAGGTATTGTTATGCCTTTCGATATATGTCTACTTTGATTTTGAGTTTCCTGTATAGTTACAAAGTACAAGGAAGAGAGATAAATGGTAAATTGTGTAAAGTAAAGGACAAATAAGGTGTGGGTCCCACACATCAATGGGAATGAGATTTAACACAATTTTGGGCTTAATCAAATTGGGTAATCTGATTGTAGGATTATGTGTCAGGACCACAAATGATTACGTTTGTAGAATTTCGTAAACATCATCAAACATCAATAAATGGGTCACATCAAGCTAATTACAGAGTTTTTATTGCAAATTACGGGAGTAAACACTCTAAGAGTGTTTAAGATATTCCCTTGTACTCATTTCTCTCGGTAGAACTAAGGGGAAAACTAAAATTATTGTCTAAAAAAATTATAGTATTTTTCAGAATTTAACATGATAGCTGTTGGAAATACAAACAAATTTCCGCGCATTGGCTAGATAAGGTGAAGATCATCGGTATATAAGTGAGGACAATGATCTCCAAAGGTATATATAAGACTTTTTAGATAAAACCAAAAGTAAAACGACCATGAAAGTTGGGCCCAAAGTGAACAATATCATATCATTGTGGAGATATCTAGAGTCGTTGTCCCCTTATTAATGATATTAGAGTCATGCCTCCAACTTAGCCTTGTCGCGTGTTGATAGAAAACTTAGCCTTGTCGCGTATTGATAGAATTCCTTCAACTTAGTCTTGTCGACAAAAAATTTCGTGTTGATAGAATTCTAATTCTCTTGTCTAGAACAAAGAAGTGAGTGAGCTAATTAAAATGACTTAGTCATAATAAATCCGTGGTTGAAAAAATTAAAATTGTTATGAATAGAAACAAAATCTCACATTCCAAAAACAATATCATCCCTTGTTGAACTCAAAGTTTTTTTAAAAAAACATATTTATATTTATGTGGCCTTTAATATACAATATTTCTTCATTGTATTATTTACTGGGAACTAAAATGTCATTCAATGTAAACTCAACATTTGTATTAAATTACTTTATAATCTATTATCAAAATGAAATTCTCAAACCGAAGACCGACTCAAATTAAACTTAGTCAAAGATCACTTTGTTTAATTTGTCAACATAATTAACTTTTGGTAATAAAGAAGCCAACTTCATAAAGTTTATTTAATTCAAATAGAAGGAACCTAAGGGGCATACTAATCAATAGTTAATGTGCCAAAGCGAGTATAGCTCAGCTGACATATGTATCAGTTGACGACCACGAGGTCTGTGGTTCGAATCCCCCCATCCCCAATGTAATCAAAAAAAAAAAATCAATAGTTAATGTTTCTCCAACAACACTATGACACAATTTTTAAACGTTAAAATATGATTTTGATTCATATATTTTAGGATTTATTCCATTTTAGTCTTGATGTACTTTTAAATGTCTAAATTTAGTCTTCGTACTTTTAATAAATCTTAAAATTAATCTTTACTATTAACTTAATTAACTTTTTCAAAAGAAAAAAAAAATTAGTTTCTATTAATCTTCTCGCTATAAATTTTAAAAATTTACACATTATTTTCTTTTCTTAAATGAAAAGTATTGTTTTGATTTTACGAAATTATCTTATAAAAAAGTTAATCATCAAACTAATTTTAAGATTTATTGAAAGTACATAGATCAAATTAATGGAATGAGTCTCAAAGTACAAGGACTAAAATAACATTTTACTCCTTATATATTACTTCTAAGAATGACTTTGTTTTGAGAACGACTTTTGTTTAAAAAACAAGTTCTCATATTTGTCATTCGATCCAAATCATAACTATTAATTCCAAATTAAGACAATTTCAAACTTCTTAGTCATGAGAGATTACAAGGACTAGAGTTTTAGAAAAAAAAAAGTCAATTCTCCATCTAATATTTACGTGAACTACTATGCTTTTGTTTCCTAACAAAGACTATTATTATTAAACCCTAGCATGTAATGAAATGGTTTTGTTTGTTGTAAGAAACCAATTTAATGTGTAGCATAACATACGTAAAAGTTTTTAATACTAACATTATTTATTTTTTCATGGTTCATTTTCTACCATAACAATTGACTTTCAAGTTAAAAAAAAAAAGAGACAAATAAAAAAAATGAATTTCAAGTTTTAATGATAGCTCAATTGGTTAAATATATACCTTGGACTAAAAAGTTCAAATTGGATTCTCCAACCTCTTGTTACGTGGATTGAACCTAGGACCTCATAGTCACTAGGCGATACATCATGCCGTTGAGCTATGCTCTTGTTGGCTATTTTAGAATAGAATAAGTCTACTTATTAGAGTAATTTAATGTTACATTTTAGTTTTGTATATAAATTTAAATATATTATTATTTATTAATGATAAAATAATAATAAGATTCGAACCAAGTTTAATTAACACAATAATTAAATAGGTATAGACAAAACTTTACAAAGATTATACATTACACGAATTTTGAGATTATTTTCCGACAATATTTGACCTAAACCCTAAACTAAGAAGAAGAAAAAAATACCTACATTAACTAGGAGTGAAGTTATAGAGGTTAATTTACTCTTAATTATTTTTGTTGTTGTTTTGATGCATAACCTTAACTTCAACTTCATCTTTATAACTCTATAAGCTCCATTTATCATTTGTCTCTTTTGATTACACCATACGAAATGTGTAATGAACTTTATATATGACATTATGCTGGCTAGAAGATCATACTACGGTTAAAAAAAAATTGTAAATTTGGAAAAGTAGAAATTCTAGCCTAAGTAGGTGATATGATCGATCTATTACAAACTATACTTAAATAACAATAAAAGTAGACCATATAAGATTATATCCATACATTACATTATATTATAAAGTATGTTCAAATAACATCTAATTTTTGAATCATGATCATAATTCAGCAGTAATTGACATGTAATAATTTCGTTGAAGTCGAAGATTCAAATTTTCATATTCCATATTTGTTGTAAAAAAACAACTATCTAATTTATGAACGAAAGATAATAATATTATTTGAAACTAGAGAAGGCCGAAAATCCGAACGAGCTTTTGAGGCCATCCTGGTTTCCATCAAATACAATAATCACTTGTGTTGCTAGAATGGAGGTGGTGAGGAATTAGGAGCGTAGTGTTTTGGCCAAGGGTACCTTGGCTTAAGAAAAAGCTTCGAAAATAATGGTGGTAATTCAAATTGATCATCATCTCCATTTTTGCCTGCTGAGGCAAGATGAAGCTTCGAGCTAACTTTTACGGTGTCCAATCGTTTCTCAAGAGGTCGCTCTGAGCTTTGTACCGGTGGTGGCGGCGGCGGAGGAGAAGGGTTGACATAGTTTGCGGTGGTCGCCGGCGGCAGGCTAAGAGATATGGATGCTACTAATAAAACAGCACAAACTAGATTGGCTGTTGAACATCCCATTTTTTGCAATCTAATTTTACTCACAAGCGAGGGTTTTTGTTTTTTTTTTCTTGCCTTGAAATAAACGTCTCCACCTCTTTATTATATGAGGGATTTGATTTGTTAATATTTTATGTTATATTATTAAAATAAAATAGTTTTTGAAAATATTTGGAGAAGGCAATGAAGGTATGCTCAAATAAAAGTTTTATTAATTATTTGAAGGAAGTTTAGGAGTTGTCGCGGATACACACCATATATATAAGTATGTGATTAGTATACCAAATATAAAGTATATTCGACACAATAATATATCTTAGTTGATTTTGAAATATATCCGTCATAATATCTTAGTTGATTTTGAAAGTTTTGTTATATTTGCAAAACTCCAAAAACTATAGCTAGTCTTGCAATTCTCCTACTGTGTTTTGGGTATGCATTTCTTCTTTTTATGTATTATTTATTTTAGCTATGATGTTCACTGTTGACCAACTCTCAACTTAAACTTTGTCAAATATCACTTTGTTTAGTTTGTCTTCATAACCATGTTTTGTGTTAATTACAAAGTCAACTTCGTATATATAAACTTTATCTAATTCAAATAAAAAAAACTTCAAGTAACACTCATGTTTCTCCATCGTATGACGCTACCCGTCTTTATTATATTATAAATATAATATTTAGTGTGAAGTTAGTCGGATCAATATACTATATTATATGGTATTAGTTGTGTGAAATTCTTAGTTTGATTTTAGGTAAATTACATTGGGCTCAGAAACAACAAGCCCAGAATAATTACAATTTTAGTAAAATTTAAAATATTTTGTAAATATGACAAAATATCAGTGGCTATCACCGATAGACTGATAGACTTCTATCACTGATAGACTACTATCACTGACAAAATTTTATAAAAAAAACTGAGTTTATCAGTGATAGACTTCTATCAGCGATAAACCATACTATCAGCGATAGAAATTGCCATATTTTTAAATTTTTTAAAAAAATGCTATATTTTTAATTTAAATTGACATTTGTTATAATTTCTCAATTACATTAGTGGTCTGTAATTTGAGTTTGATAGCATTTGAATCTCTAAAATTTTAAAGTTTGTATTTAGTGCTTTTTTTTGTGTTCGCTGCGGCCGCTTCATCTTGATTTTCTTCTCTCTTTCTCCTATCTTCTTCTTCCTATTTCTCCCATTCTTTTCGATGTAAACTAACAAAAAAAAAAAACATCTTGAAACTAAAATCATCGTTTGCACAGAACAAATTAGTCAAACAGACGCTCCCTCGCCCGAATTTGAAACAAGGAAACAATACGAACATAAAACTCGAGAAGAAAGCAGTAGGAGAGAAAACTCACAAGGACTAAAAATTGACTTACTGATTAGAAATGTTTGGAAGAATGAAAATATTCCAACTAAATGTGCCCACTTCTCATTTCCTCTCTGCCATCAAATTCTCCCTTCCTCGGAACGACAAACAATGTTTTCGTCCCCAATATTCAACCAGTAAATCATATTGGTGTACTGATTCAAATATCGTTTCAAATTTGGAGTGCACTTAGAAAGAAAAAAAATTAAACATCCCAATAAATGAGAAAAAAAAGTGGGGAAAATAAGAAGAAAAAAAAGGAGAAAGAAAGGAAAAGAAAAACAAGAAGAGGTGGCCGGTGGCGGCGAGATAGATAACATGGAGGAGATTAGAGGCGCATGCAAGAAAAGAAAAATATTTTTTATTTATTTAATAATAATAAAAAAAAAATCACGTCAATCCTTGGTTCCGTTAGTAATTAGCAAAAAAGGTGATGAACAAAAAAAAATGCACCGAATACGAACTAAAATTATTGAGTTTGTACATTGGAGGTGGGAAGATTCAAACCACAGACCTCTTGATCATTAAATCATACATATGTCAGCTGAGCTATGCTCGCTTTGGCAAATTTATATAGAATTTATAGAGTTTAATTAAAGGTTAAATTATATTACTATAATTTTCTCATGATTTTACGATACAAATTTATATAGAATTTATAAAGTTTAATTAAAGGTTAAATTTATTACACATCATGGGGTTCCATCCTAAAACCAATTGGTGATAGGAGGAGTAGCCCATGTGTGTTATATTATGAGTGAGGTCCCTTCATCTTTCCGATGTGGGATCCTCAACATGCCCCCTCAAGATGGTGCCTCTTTGGGTTCACCATCTTGGGTCGGATCCCATTTTTGGACCGAATACCCGTTTGGGCTTCGTGGGCTCTGATACCATATTAAACATCATGGGGTTCCATCCTAAAACCAATTGGTTTTAGGATGGAACCCCATGATGTTTAATATGGTATCAGAGCCATAGCTTATACGAAAAAGAAAACTCAATCATTTTTTTTTTGTTGGAATACGCAATGGCCAAAACAGAAATTGAGCTCTCCATTCAACTATTTCATCAATGCTCTAGTTTAATCTCCATAAAGTTGAATTCCAGCAACTATCTCATGTGGAAATCTCAGATCTTTCCCCTCATACGAACCATGGGAATCGAGGGGCATCTCACTGATGAAAAGCCACCGGAAACGCACACCACTGATAGCAAAGGAGAAAAACAGATCAATCCCAAGTTCAATACTTGGACAAATAATGATGGGCTTCTCACCTCATGGCTCTTAGGATCCATCAATGAAGAAGTTCTCAGCATGATTGAGAGCACAGAATCAGCCTACTGCTTGTGGAGTTCCTTAGAAGAACAACTACTCACCATAACCAAGGAGAATGAGCTTCATCTCAATGAAGCTTTGGTTAGCCTAAAAAAAGGTAATTTAGAGCTTGAAGTGTATCTAAAAAATTTTAAATCTATTTGTGACAGGTTGGCTGCCATGAAGAAACCATTAGATGAAATTACTAAGGTTTTTCACGTAGCAAGAGGACTAGGAAGCAAGTACAAAGATTTCAGAGTAGCGATGCTGTCAAAACCACCTTATCCAAGCTTTAATCAGTTTGTAATATCGTTAAAGCATCACGAATTACAGTTGATAGCCGAAAAGGAAGAAGAAAAATCATTTCAAATCAATCACAATGAAGCCTATTATTCTCAAAGAGGAAACTTTCGAGGCCGAGGAAGGTTCCAAAATCAAAGGGGAAGAGGTAATTATTCAGGAAGATCATCTCACCAATACCCACGACAACAGCCTCCTCAAACACAAAGCTACTTCTCAAGACAGCAGACTACTCAATTGGACAACCCACAACGCGCATTACCGGTCACTCCCTCAGTTGAAAAAAATCCTAATGAGCAATGCCAAATTTGTGGAAAGATGAAGCACACCGCACTTGAATGTTGGAACAGATTTGATCATTCTTATCAATCCGAAGAAATGCCCAAAGCATTTGCAGCGCTATCCTTTGGTGAAACTGAAGCCGCTGACCCAACATTATTTGCGGATTCAGGCGCCACAGCTCACATCGTGAGCAATCCTGGTAAGTTGTCCAATGCAAAATTTTATAATGGTCATGAAAAATTATACATAGGAGATGGGAAAGGGTTAGAAATTTCTCACATAGGAAAATATTCCTTAAATACAGGCACACATAAACTACAATTAAACAATGTTTTGGTAGTGCCTGAGATAAAGAAAAACTTGTTGTCAATTAGTAAACTGACATCTGAAAATGATTGTTCAATTAGTTTCAATGCTGATGGATTTGTGATTAAGAACAAGCAGGGACTAATCTTGGGCAAGGGAGCTAAAAAGGATGGATTATATGCTTTTATTGAAGAAAACCAAGCTGCTTTCAAGGCTTTCACTGCAACCATGAGTTCTAAGGCTTCATTCTCTATATGGCACAAGAGGATGGGCCACCCAAATGACTATGCTTTAAAATTTTTGAATAATTCTCAATTGCTTGATATATCTAGTTGGAAAACGAACAATCTAGTTTGTGATATTTGTCAGTTTAGTAAAAGTTGTCGATTACCTTTCAATCCTAGTAAAGAAAAATCTGCTTTTCCCTTACAAAAAATATGTTGTGATCTGTGGGGGCCTTCACCCATTTTTTCTTGTCAGAACTTGAGGTATTATGCAAGTTTTATAGATGACTTCTCTAGATATTGTTGGATATATCCGTTGAAAAGAAAATCTGATTTTCTGTCTTGTTTCATCAAATTTCAAAACTTAGTTGAGAATCATTTTCAGCGAAAAATAAAAATATTTCAGAGTGATGGGGGTGGCGAGTTCACTTCCTCTACTCTCAAAGAACTACTTGAAAAACAAGGAATTTTCCACCAATTTTCATGCCCACATACACCACAACAAAATGGAATCGTAGAAAGAAAACACCGACACATTGTTGAAACAGGATTGACTCTCCTATTCCAATCAAAAACTCCCACCAAATATTGGGTCGATGCCTTCACAACAGCCGTATACCTCATAAATAGGATGCCAACCAAAACTCTAGATATGAAAACCCCTTACTTCAAATTATTTGGAAAAGACCCTGATTATAGCTCACTAAGAGTCTTTGGGTGTAAGTGTTTTCCTTATCTAAGAAATTATGCAAAGGATAAATTCTCAAAACGAACCTACCCATGTGTGTTTATAGGATATAGTCCTATTCACAAAGGATATCGATGCTTAGACAATACAACAAATAGAATATACATTTCTCGACATGTAATCTTCGATGAGAATGTTTTTCCTTTTGATAAAAATTACACTAAAAACACATGCTTTGAAGAAAATATGGCAGTTTCTGAATTTACAGGTTATGAGGAATGGTGCAATGCCAAAGACAATCACAATTCAAAAAAGAAGGATGCCACACAAGGACCACAACGTGAAGCTCAACTTACAACCAATAGCAAGCCTACAATAATCTGGGAAAATTCTCAACCTAACAATGAAACGCTCGAAAGCAGTACACAAATTGAAGAATCTATCACCACACCTGAAGGCGAGCTCTTCATTGAGGAAGATACAACCGCCGACAACATCATTACACTTGAAACACATGGAACAACAACAAATGACCATCACACGGTTATAATGGGCACACCGAGCAGCACAACTACAACAAATACTTATGAGCTGGACAGTACGCACACTCCCACACCACTTCAGCCACATCAGGTAAGTTTACTCCCTGATATAAGTGAGCAATTATTTGTTGACTTGCCTTTAATCCCTGCAGGTACTCATGCCATGGATTTAACATCCACCAATCACCCAACATCAGAAGCAACTTCAACACATCACATGGTTACAAGAGGAAAATTACAAAAGAATCCCACTCTTGATCCAACCATAAGTCGAGTAGTCGAACTAATTCGAGACAAAAGTCACCATCAGGCCTTGATTGCCGAGCCCAAAAGCTTCAAATCAGCCTTGAAACTCCCTCAATGGAAGCAAGCAATGGAAGAGGAAATGAAAGCGCTCGAAGAAAATCACACTTGGGACTTAGTCAATCCTCCTCTACACACCAATATAGTAGGATCCAAATGGATTTTTAAGACAAAGCTTAAAGAGGATGGAAGTGTTGAACGATACAAAGCGCGTTTAGTGGCACAAGGATACTCTCAAGTTGAAGGCATTGACTATGAAGAAACCTTCAGCCCGGTGGTCAAACCAACAACGATTAGACTAGTACTAGCGTTGGCGGTCAACTTAGGATGGAATCTTCGACAATTGGATGTCAAGAATGCCTTCCTCCACGGATATCTCAAGGAAGATGTGTATATGGCACAACCTCCAGGCTTTCAAGACCTAGAAAAACCACACCTTGTGTGCAAATTAAATCGATCGTTATATGGCCTAAAACAGGCCCCGAGAGCATGGTTTGAAAGGCTCTCTCAATTCTTACTACACATAGGATTCTCATGTCCATACTCTGACCCTTCTCTTTTTATTCTCAAAGACAACTCTGTTCTTATATTAATGTTGATATATGTTGATGACATAATCATGACAGGTAACAACTCAAGTTCCATGGAAACTCTCATCAAGCAACTAAGCACTGAGTTTTCCTTAAAGGATCTTGGATCTCTTCACTATTTCTTAGGCATAGAGATACTATCAACCTCAACCGGGATCACCATATCCCAAAGTAAATATGCCCAAGACATACTCAACAAAGCAAAAATGACAGAGGCAACTCATCTTAGTACTCCAGCTGCAGCCACAACCATAGAAGCCATAGATGACAATGAGCTAGTTGATCCAAAAGAATATAGAAGTATCGTAGGATCACTTCAGTATCTAACTCTCACAAGACCAGACATCACATTTGCAGTAAACAAAGTGTGTCAAAGTCTACAAGAGCCAAAGCACAAAGACCTAAAGGTTGTTAAAAGAATACTTCGATACATCAAAGGCACTATCAGGTATGGGTTAATCTTTCATAAAAATGGCTCTCTAAACATCTATGGTTTTTCTGATGCAGATTGGGCTGGATGCATCGATACTAGACGAAGCACATCAGGGTCATGCATATTTCTAGGGCCAAACTGCATATCATGGAGCTCAAAGAAACAAAGCACTGTGGCTCGATCCAGTTCTGAAGCTGAATATAGAGCAATGGCATCCACTACAGCTGATCTCACATGGATAATGTTCCTTTTAAGGGATATCGGAATTCAAATGTTCAAACCACCAGAACTTTTATGCGACAACATGAGTGCCATTTATATGGCGAAGAATCCTGTTTTTCATGCAAGAACGAAACACATAGAGATCGATTACCATTTCGTGAGAGAAAAGGTTGCTCTTGGACACCTCACCACAAAGTTTGTGACATCAACAAATCAAATTGCAGATATTTTTACCAAAGCTCTACCCAAAGCAAATTTCAAGATGTTAAGGAGCAAACTAGGAGTGTATGAGATACCCACCAGTTTGAGGAAGATGTGAAAAAGAATTGAGTTAATTCTGATTTACTGAAGGAACACCCTAAAATTACTTCAAACAGGAACCATGAATCATAACCAACTTAGCTTTAATTTCTCCACAATTGGAGTAATTGGCTCTCTTTATTGATTTCCTTTAATTACGTTGGTCCACACCTCATCCCATGGATTATTCACCCCATTAATCACAGCCATATTTTCATTATACACTTTCCTTTCATAACAATTTTATTATTATTCTTTTTTAGCCGTTGAAGCAAATTCCTTATCAGTTCTTTTTTATTTTCGTGTAAGCTATAGAATAAATAGGGCTTATTTTGTTTGTAATTGACACAGTGAATGAAAGTGCATTTTCATACAAAGGGTGATTTGATTTTCTTTATGGTATCAGAGCCCACGATGCCCAAACGGGTATTCGGTCCAAAAATGGGATCCGACCCAAGATGGTGAACCCAAAGAGGCACCATCTTGAGGGGGCATGTTGAGGATCCCACATCGAAAAGATGGAGGGACCTCACTCATAATATAACACACATGGGCTACTCCTCCTAATACCAATTGGTTTTAGGATGGAACCCCATGATGTTTAATAAAATTTTCTCATGATTTTACGATACAAATTTATATAGAATTTATAGAGTTTAATTAAAGGTTAAATTATATAGTTTATTCCATAAAGTTTTACGTATTTGTGTCTATCTAGTCTCTAAACTTAAAAAAAAAATGTCTAATTGATTCTTGAATTTTTAATTATGTGTCCAATTAAAAACCTCTAAACTTTAGAGAGTGTCTAATAAGTTATTATAACCACTACTAGAAAATGGGGAATAGATGACATGTGGGCCAATGAAATACAAGGGTGAGAAAAAAAAAAGTGTCATCTTCCGTTTGGGGCGCGTTTTTGGCGGGAAAAAACGGAGTTTTTCAAATTTCCGAAACTTAATGACAGTTTTCTAATGTCGTCAATCGATGACAGTTTTAAAATGTCCTAAATCGTTTACATTTATTAACTATTATTAATTTGGTTATATTTTTTTACTCAAACATTTTTTTAGAAACTAGAAATACTTATTAAAGAATTATAATTAATTTACAACTAAAAAATAATGAATTAACAAATAAAATAAAATAAGGAAAAATGGAAAAAATGGAAAAATCAAAATTGTGAAAAAAACACTATATATATATATATAAAATCCCTAAATTAGATGAACACATCAAGAAAGCCTAAATCCTCTCAAATCGATTTTGAAATTACGCTTCCCTCCCCTATGTCGATCTCGCCTCCTTCCCCTCCGTCGACCTCGTATCCGTTGCGCTCGCCTACGGTCGGCCTCGCCTCCACCTACCGTCGGTCGCCATATCCTCATCTTCTCATCCAGTGCATGAGTATTCTCAGAGTTTCTGTGTTAAGTTTATAATTCTTGGAAAACTTGTCGTGTAGCTGTAGAACTGACCAAATGAAGATTAGAGGTTGGGGTTGGGCATTTAATCGTTTGGACTCGTATCCGTTGCGCTCGCCTTCGATCGGCCTCGCCTCCACCTATCGTCGGTCGCCAGATCCTCATCTTCTCATCTAGTGCACGAGTATGTGTTAAGGTTGGGGTTGGGCATTTAATCGTTTGGACATTTCTCTGAGTTTTTTTTTGGTAAAACAAAAGAAACGAGTTTAAGCTGTTTTGTTTTGAGTCACTCAAATGTTTTTTTTTTTAGACAACATGTTGGGGGTGGGATTTGAACCTAGGACCTCATAGTCACTAGGCGATACATCATGTTGTTGAGCTATGCTCTTGTTGGCGTCACTCAAATTGAGTTTTGAAATTAGGGAATAATATGGATTAATGAAGATATAAATGTTGGAAAAATTGGGATTGTTTAGTTTAAGTAGGAGAAAAAGAAAAAACAAAAACGAAATAAAAAGGAAAAGAAAAGGGAAAGTTAAAAAAAAAAAAAAAAAAAGGAATTTAAAATCCCTAGAATTAATTTTCTCCCTTTTCTCTTCTCCACGCGATTTCAACCCCAACAGCCCCTCCTCATTCTTCTCTTCTCCTTTCGTCTTCTCGCCGACGATTCATCTCTTTCTTTGCGCAATGACTTCCGACGGCGACTACATGCGCTTGCTCCGACCAGACGCGCACGACTACGACAAGGAGCTTCAGCGGGTGTGCGTGACGGCGACGACGCTCCATGTACAGCAACCTTCCTGTTGTGATCTTCTTCAGCTTCGAGACCCAGGTTGTTATCGAACTCATTTTAGAACACCCGTTTGGCTTTGATTTCATTTGGCAATTTGGTGTCCATTCGTCACTACTTTCAAGTTGTTTGACTCAAAATCCGAGTACCCACTACGTCCCAGCTTTTGTTTTTCAAAATTGAGCATTTCAGAATGTTGTTCCACAAGACGAGTTGCTTTGGGTAAGTTTCGTTCTTGAGCTATTTCAAAGTTTTAAAATAGTGTTCTATTTTCTGGATTCGGCTTGTGGATAACTTTGAACTAAGTAAATTAAAGTTTGGGACGACTTTGAGAAAAGAACCATTTGGGTAAGGCTTAACTTCAAGACTTAAGCCAACATTTTTTTTTCAAGCTTATTAATTTGTTGTTTGAAATTATTTTAGGACTTGGTGAAGGAAAGCTACGTTATGGGTTATTAGTTCTTGTTTTTCATTTTCTTTTGTTTAAATCTTTGTGGAAAGTGAGGTTTTAATGAGTTTTTAATTGTTGTTCGTAGTAATGACCCGAGTTAACGGTCTTTGAAAAGTAGGGTCGTTATAGGGTGTAAGGAACCGAACCACCTGCAAAATGGGTTTCTACTTTTTAGTTTTTAGTTCGTTTCTTTAGGAGACCAAACTAGAACCTCATCTAAAGAGGTTCATAGTGATCTTATTATTCATAGGAACTAAGATTTATTGGGATAAAAAATCTTAGTTATACACACAATCGTTGATTTCTTTTTCCTTCAACTATTATGCATTCTAACTATATCCTTTTCCTTGCAGGTTGACATACCATATGCAGATATCCATTGTTGATAATAAACTTACATGCTTTGGCTTTGATTATGAATTGGTGATTGCATCACTATTTGGAGATAGCTAAGAGTAAGTTACTTTTTAATTTAGTTTCTATTTAGTCATCTGCTTAGAACTCTTAGAGGAGAAGTGAAAGCAGATAAGACCTCTGATCTCACCTGAAAGATGCAGGGCTGTTAAGTTCCTCAGGTGGGTGTGCAAAAATTTTGTGAAAAATGGCTAACATTTTCAGAAATTGATCAACTAATTTACTGTGTTTCTCAAAATTGGTTCAGGGAGAGAGAAGCTCATTGAGGCTTTGCCTTATATATATAAGCTCATTGAGCCTAACTTAACCAAAATTGGTTTTTCAAAATTCATCAACTAAGTTAAGTGGTGAAGTGTAGAAGCATTTTGCTATGCTTTTGTTTAGTAGCTATGACTTAGATTTGGGAAGTTAACTTGCTGTTGTTCTGTATGAAGCAATTAGTTTCAAATCTATTAGAGCAGCAAGTGTTTATGGTGCTATTAGAGCTAAAACCCTCCCCCCAATCTCAATGTCATGGTTATTGAGAAAGGAAGGCCTCTTTCCAAGGTTCGGTTCCATCACCCATTTTGGACTTCACCCTTTTTTAGGGGATTTTTTTTGGTAGTCTGAGACAAATTTCGATATTCCTTGCTAATGGGCAGGTCCAAATTTCTAGAAGAGGCCGTTGCAATGTGACAAATGGGCATTATACCGATGCAAAGGTGAGGGGTTTTCATCAATTAGTTCTTCTTACTTTATCTTGGATTGACAATCAAAAAGCAATATTGCATATTATTTGTTTCATAATTTTACTTCCTTTAGAGTTTGGCAGAGCATTACCCTAGAGCCATAAAGAATTTAGGGGCCTTTTCTTCAATGATCACGGTCCAATGGATACAATGTCCTGGTTTTCCAATCATGGAGTTGAACTCAAGGTTGTTTCAAAGCTATTGATCTCTTGCTTCTTCCTTATTACTATTTGTGAATAATTTGTGTTTAATTGCCAATAGATTGAGGATGATGGAAGGGTTTTTCCTGTCAACAATGTTGTCTATGGGAAAACTTAGAGTTTATATAAAAAACCATTTCTTCATCTTCAGCTTTCCAGTTTCCATTTTCGTAGTAAATTCGACCTCATCAATGACAGGAACAGTTGATGATTCGAATAGCGATGTCTCGATTCTGATCGACCAACCCAACGAGTCCGCTCTCACCAATGCTCATTCGTGTAAGTTTCTACTATCTCTCACTTCTAAAACAATTTAATTTATGCAAAAGTTATTAAAAAAGTTTAATCAAGTGAAGATAGTTATTAAAACATATTTGTGAACTGTTTGTATATATTTTTTAACCAAACAAATTAATATTATTTTTTTCAGATTAAGTAGCCCCGGTTGATCCATCACCCCACCCCACATTGTAGCTCTTATCTCCTAGGTTTCTCTCTCTCTCATTTTAGTATAAAAATTAATTAAGTAGTTATTCTGGTTGTGATCGTCTGAAAAATTTGGATCACTAGCTACCTAAATTTCTCTGTCGTATCGATGGCAATTGCAGTTTTCGTTACATGTCTGGCTTGAAATCATGGCTTGAACCTAAATCAATTTTGAAATCATGTTCAAGGAGGCGGAATCGGTGAAGAAGGCTCGTGAGGACTCGGCTTGGATCATCAATGGTCGTTGAGCCAACTGTAATCTGACTTCGCTCAGCGCTTGACACAGCTCTAGGTCAACTTCAGCTGCTCCTTCGCAAGCTAGTCAACTAGGTAAACACACTGAATAAATTGGTCAATTCAATACTTCACAGTGAAATTTTGGTAATTTTGTTGAAAAAATCATAACTGAGTGGGGAGAATTGAGTGGGGAGAATTCGTTGCATCGCACGTTTTCTTTACATGAACTTTAGGTTCATTTTTGGATATATCATTCACATATTAGTTATGTGCATGATATACACTTTTGATGCTCCCAACATCGGTTGATCATGTGATCAACTGAATGAAGTGTTTTGGTGGGCACTTACGAAAGTGCACCTTCGATGATCTATGATCGGTAATATATTAATTATTTATCAAATATTCTTTTTCTTTCAACTTGACTTACATAGTATACTAATGTGGCAATTCAAAATTTATTGTAGGAGGAGCTTATAAGAGCAAATTTTTGAACAACGACTGCGTTTTAAATGGAGTTTGTTGATGCACACTTGTGAAAGATTACATTTGGATTGTTGATGCAAGCTTATAAGAGGTATGCCATGTAACTTAAATATGGATTACATTTCTTGATTTGACACTATATTTTATTGGATGTCTTCGGTACTTTGTAGATTTAGACACTTGTTAATGGCTATCCTGCAGTTATGGTAGCCCGTTTGCTTTTATTATTATTTTCTAAATTTTATTAGTTATTTTTTATTTTTATTTGTTTAGTTCTACCATTACATGTATCATGTCTAGTATTGCAATAAATGATTGATTTTTTGTTCAAGCTACAAGTGAAAACATTTTTTTAAAGCTAGAAACCATATTGCAATAAATGATTGACTTTTTGGTTAGGTTAGATGTATATTTCATTATGTTATGCAACATTTTAGTGCTAATGTTGCAATAATTGTTGGGCATTGTAGTTAGTGTCAATAATGTACACATGATTTAATTTGTGTAAAAGTTGATGAACTTTGGTATTTGAATGATATATACAACCTCATATTTCAATGATATATAGAACATCGGTTGGTGATGTGATAAACTTAACGAAAGTGCAGATTCAATGGTCTATGGTTGGTAATATATTAGTGACTTACATAGTATACTAATGTGGCAATTCAAAATTTATTGTAGGAGAAGCTTATAAGAGCAAATTTTTTAACAACGACTGCGTTCTAAATGGAGTTTGTTGATGCACACTAATGAAGGAGCTTTGAATTTATTACATTTCAGTGTTAAACAGGTATGTCATGTAACTTAAATATGGATTACATTTCTTGATTTCACACTAGATTTTATTGGATGTGTTCGGTACTTTGTAAATTTAGACACTTGTTAATGGCTATCCTACAGTTATGGTAGCCACTTTTGCTTTTGTTATTATTTTCTAAACTTTATTGCATGTTTTCGGTACTTTGTAGATTTAGACACTTCTTAAGTTTAGTTGTTACATTGTAATTTTAGGTACTTTTTGACTACTTGTAATTTTAGGTCCATTTTAGTCACTTGGGTAATTGTTTTTCACTTACGGATTGTTTTCTAAGTATATATAGCTTATAACTATTTCGCAGGAACTACAAAGCGAAGTGGAGATATTTCCAAGGTAGAAGTCATATTGCAATAAATGATGAACTTTTTTGTTGGGTTAAATGAATATTTCATCCTGTTATGCAAAAATTTAGGGACATCGTAGTTAGTTTCAATATTGTATACATTTGAATTAGTTTATGTAAAAGTTGATGAACTTTGGTATTTGAATGATATATTGATATCTACATCTTATTTCAATGATATTGAATTGGGTTAAACTTGGATTTATTTAATTTGCTTTGTATTTTTCATTATTATTAATTAATAATATTAATAATAATAATTATAATTAAAAATATAAATATTAATATATTTAGATTTGATAAAAAAAAAATTCTATTATTGATTTTGTGACAAAAAAATCATGTCATTGAATTCGTTTTGTTGACTCACAATAGTTGTGGTCTTCAAGCTATTAATGACAGAAAAATTAAGTCATCAAAGCGTACAAAATTTACTGTCTTCCATTCCGATTCGATGACAAATAAAAATTGTCGTCAATTATGTTTACATGACAAAATATGGTATGAGTGGTCATTCAGTGACAATGTTTATGTGTCATAAAATAAGGTCTCTTGACTGAAAAAAATTGTCATTAACCGTATTATGAAGACAAAAAAAAACTGTCACCAAACGAACATTGACGACAGTTTTCGGTTTTTGTCATCTATAGAGTAAAGAAGGCAGGGGCTATAACGACTGAAAAAAATTGTCATCTAAAGTCCTGATGACAGTTTTTATTTGTCATCATAGCCCCGATTTCTACTAGTGAACTCTCAATTTTGTGTGCAATAAGTCTCTGAATATTTATTTTTGTGTTTAAATAGGTTTTTGACCTATTCAATATTTTTTAAAATTCATCGATTTACTAAACATAAAATTGTAAGTCTTAAGGTCCCATTAGACATATAAATCAATTTTATATCAAAGATGATTTGAATTTTTAAAGTTTTTAATATGTCAAGAATTCTAGGGAATACAAAATTAAAAGTTCATGTAGATACAAACTGTATAAATGTCAAAATGAAAATTAGATCTAAATAAATTTAATATATATTTTTAATTTTATCTTAACTTTTATGTATTAATAAATAGATCTTAATTACTAAATTATTATTTGCATTCTTCTAAAGAATCTTGGACGAATAATAATTCTACTATACGGTTGATTATGGCATTTGTAAATAAATCTTTTAGAATAATAATTACTAACTATTTGATTGAAAAATGAAGGCCTTATTTAATAGATTTTTTTTTTTTTTTTTTTTTAAGATACTTCATTGATGAGCCAGAAAAGAGTACAAATGAGAGGCTAGAGGAAAGTCTCTCAATTTTAGCTCTATAGTAGAAGTATCATAATTACAAAACAACTTCGATTTGGAGCACCATAAAACAACATTGATGATAATCTCCTCCCATAACTGATGAATGGACTTTGATTTATCACTAAAAATCTTGTCGTTCCAACCAAATATACCATAAAAATGGCCCCAAAGATGTTGCATCACATAATATGTTTGACATTTACTTGGGGCATAGCAAGGCTTTGAGATATAAAATCCTCAAGTCTGTTCGAATAGATAACATATTTGAATCATTTAAAAGAGTGGACCAAAGGCTTTTAGCATAGGGGCAATGGAGAAAAATATGATCCATAGTTTCTGCATTCCTTTTGCAAAGCACACACCAATTTGGATTAAGACACATCGGTGGAAGACGAACTTACATTTTCTCTGCTGTGTTTAAACCTTTGTGAATCACAGTCGTCCAAAGGAAGAATTTGCATTTTTTTTTTGAGTAAAGAGTATTCCAGAGATTCCTGAGTTTTATTTAATAGAGAATTCAGATTGTTTTATGTTTTCATATTGATTGAATTCACAGAATAGATATGTAATCTAGATTTTATTTTCGAAAATTGCTTTCGGATTATGTAATCCAAACAGAGTAGTTTCTAAAAAATAACATTTGTTTATTTTCAATTTATCCGAATTTAAATTTAAAATTTTAAAATGCAGAATTATAATTAAAAAAATAAAAACTTGAATAAATATAGCATTTCATGTTATAATCTCAATTAATATAATATGTTATAAATTATATGATATTGTAAAATTATAATTATACAAAATTTATAACATGAAATATTTTCACAAATTAATTAATAATAGTTTATATTTAACCTAATATTTAGTTGGTATAACTAATTTTATAGTTTAGATTTTTTTTTTATAAATACGTTTTGAAGAATTAATTAAATTGAGATCAAATTTCTAAATCTGCTACCAAACACATATATATGAAAACATGAAATACAATTTTGTTTCCATTAAATCCGTTGCTTTCAAATTTTCGTTTTGAAAATATACTTTAGAGCATGATAAACCCTTTCTCTATCAAAAATAAGAATAAAGTTATCAAACAACCTCCGGGTGTAATGACTCAGCGTAACATATATGGTGTGGGGGTTCAATCCTACAATTGTGCATCGATGTAAAATGTTTTATTATGCTCAAATGTTTTTTGTGCAACTATTTAAAATATTTTATTACAACTAAAATTTTAAGCGAACATAAACATAAGTCAACTGACATACTAATAAGTAAGGGGTTGTTTGGGACAAAGAGTTGCAAAGAGTTGGACTTAATAAGTCTCCATTTGTTTAGTGTGAGGGGTTAGTTATAGTCTGGGGACTTCTAAAGTCTGTGTATTTGGGATGCACAGTTATTTAGTCTACAGTTCTTAATTTTGTGTTGTGTTTGGATGAGGGATGTTAAACTTGAATTTCTAAATTCTTAGTTTATTTTAGCTGTTTTGTTCTGTACAATTTTTTTCTACGAACTTTCAAAATTTAATTATTAAGGATTTCTTCCAATAAATTCTAAGTATGAAATTTTTTATTTTTATTTTATCAATTCTTTACAAATTTCTTTGAAGACAATAAAAATAATTTTGAGCACAATATCTCACATTATATTTTTAATATCTCTTATATATATAATTATTTTTTTTACTCATTTTTTTGTCATTTTATTTTACTTTCATGAATTTTAAGATTGTGATTTTGTTTTTGTTTTTATTAGTGTAGGTATATTTTACCAACTTCTTTAAAAAAAAGAACTACACATAAGTACAGACTCATGTGTCAAACACATCCTTCTCTTCCTCCACCCACTTATACTCGTCATTCTGTCTAAATCCACTACACTCGAAACCCAGCATCTCAACAATGATGACTTATTTTAACTGATTTTTTTTGTACATTTTTTTCTATAATTTTTCATATTTTCATTATTAAGAACTTCTTCCAATAAATTTTAAGAATGCGACTTTTGCTTTTTATTTTATATATCCTTCAGAAATTTCTTTGAAGATAACAAAAAAAAAAAAAAAAAAAAATTACCACAATACTTCACATTCTTTTTTCAATATCACTCACATTGATTATTCATTTTATTTGGATAGTTTTGAAATAAAAGAAAGTCGTACACTAGTGTTAAATATATATTACATGTGAATATTTGAAAGATTTTAATCCATTAATTTAAACGGATCCAAATAAGTTGATGTTTTTATTTCTCTCAATTGTCGGAATACTACATTTTAAATTTTGTTTAAGTACCAATTTTGATTCAACAACATAATTTATATTTAAAATAATTAAACTAGGTTTAAATGCATTTTTTAGTCTTTTTTTTTTTTTTTTTTTTTTTTTTTGCACATTTTGTTGAAATTACGTTTTTTTTTAAATAATTAAAAATATCGTAGGAGGAAGGTTGAATGAGGAAGAAAGAGAAATGTGCTAGATCCTTGAAAATGAGATAGACTTCAATAGTAATTACCATTGAAGTCTCGGGAGTTGCTATTTTTTACCCGAGTTCAACAACTCCGTGAGTCAAACGGGGGTAAGCCCAGTCTCCCCAATTTCGTGGGCCAAACGACCCTTAAGAGGTTTTTGTTGTTTCATCCCCACCCCACATCAATTAAATACCTTTAAAAAAAGTAAAAAGTAAATAAGATTAAAGATGACACAAAATATGTATTAGGATAACAAACTTCACAATATTTTTATAGTATAACATGATGTTGTCCACTTTCGAACAAAAGTTCTCGTGTCTTTGTTTTTAACTCTCACTCAAACGGCTTTTAATAGAAATGGTTATTCTTATTTATATACTATGAATCTTTCCTCTAGCGGAAAGGAGGAGGTGGCGCATCAAGGATGTATGAGGGGGGCCACTGATAACCGTCATCGGGTGGCGAGAGCCGACTTTGCAATTGTGCTCGCTTCATAGTTGATATTGTTGAACGAACTTGAAGAAGGTTGTATGGCTTCTTGGAGGCTGGCTCTCGAACCGCCGGTGGCGGTGGCGGTGGATATTCATAAACAGAATCCGCAGTGGCTGTTGAGGGGAAAATTAGAGAGACAAATAATAGAAGCAAAGAAGCATGCATAAGAGAGGCCATAGAAAAAGACTCCATTTTCTACCTACAATCTTAAATCCATATATATAAGAAAACTTTGCTCTTTTGTGTAAACATGTTGCCCTATTGTAACTTCACCCGAGGTGACTTACAGGCAGCATACGTGTCAAGTTGGTGAAAGACGGACCAATACGGATTCAACACGTGGGATTTACTCAGAAAATTATGGATTATGTATACTTAATTAAGTGCAATCAAATCCAAGGAGAGATTTTATTATTTCAATAAGATGGAAAATGATTGTATTAAAATGGTATTTATAGAAGACTAATTCAACTTTAACTTGGTCAGATATCACATTGGTAAAAAAAAAAATCCACAATTAATTCTGGTTAATTAAGAATTTGACTTGATCATAAAGGTTGTATATTTCAAATAAATTTAAATTAAAATAATTTATTTAATGTTTATTTTATACATTTCTATGACGTGTCTCATTTATTTATATTAGGTTATGTCTACTGGTTATTTTGCTTAGAGTTGTGTTAATGTCACGGTGTACTTGGATTATAGAATTGAAATTAACTTAGCTACTTGCAGTTATATTACTCTTGTAATTTTTTTTAGCAGGTGTGGGTCAAGATTATTGTAATAAGTTCAGCTTACTATCTTAAAATGTGGCTTAGGTGGAGAATCATTTTTTTTTTACTATTTTACCCATGCTAAATATTAAATTTACAACTTTATCAATTGTTTTTAAAATTAGCTTAAATTGTCCTGAAATTTTAAGTTGTTTAAAAAAAATGGATAATTAAAAGGAAAAAAAAAAAAAAAAAAAAAGATAATTATGGTTTTTTTTTATTACATATTTTTTTAGAATTTTTTTTTATTTAATTCAAATAAAGAAATAAATTGATTCCATAAATAGCAACTAAGTCCAAATAATGACAAATATAGTAAAATATAAGATTTACCTGAGTTTCAAGTCAACATATAAGTTTTCCAATGTATTTTTATTCTGCTTATAAATGACTAGTAATTAAAATTAATAACATTATGTGGAAGTTTTATCTATGAATATTTACCATTAATTTTGTTGGACCAAGATTTTGGACCTTCTTGATCTTCCTTGTACTCCGCTGTGAGCAGCGGTCGGCGGCATGGTGGGGACCTGCAGGAGGAAATAAAACATCATCTATAATAATGGTAATCTCATTGAGTACCTCTAGATGGTAGATTAATCTAATTGCAAATTTCGAGATGAGACCCACAGTTTATTACGTTTGCAGATTTTAGTAAACGTCATCAAACGTAATGGATGTGGGTCTCAATCGTTAGAATTATCATTGATTGATTATGTTTGGAGGCAAACATGATCTTAATCATAAATCTTCATAACCTAAAAAGAACAATTTTAAAGATTTGAAATAATTTAACAATAAAAAAAAAATTGAAATGAATATAAAAGGTAGTTTAAAAAAAAACATCGAGTAAGGATCTAAAACAAATGCAAAATGCAAATTAAAGATAAGTAGGGGATAGCAATAAAAATAACTTAATAAACAAATAAGCATGGATATGTACAAGCATATTAAAATTTAAGAAGAACATATTAGAAATCGACCTCCACTATCAAATAATCGACCTTTCACTTTTAAAAATTTTAAAAAATCGAACTCCTAATATTTCTAAATTCCGTCATCCGATATTTTATAAAACAAGATTAGCAACATTGTTATTCTTATTCATGACATAACATGAATATATCATGACAATGTAGAAATATCAAAATGGTAAAACAAGTAAGTAAATCGAAATAATATAAGATAAATAAATAAAAGATAAAATGACTAAATAAGAAAAAAACATAAAAAAAAAAAAAAAAAAAATTAATAAATAATAATAAAATTAAACTAAAACAAGTAAGTAAATCGAAATAATATAAGATAAATAAATAAAAGATAAAATGACTAAATAAGAAAAAAAACATAAAAAAAATAAAATAAAATAAATAAATAATAATAAAATTAAACTAACATTTTTTTAGCTCCTTTTCCATCTCCGCTCTCCCTTATTCGTTTTTTTCGGGAAGAGAAGCAACAAACCTCCTCGATAAAGGTATGTTACACTCTTCTTTTTCGAAAAAAGAGATATAAATAATGTTCAATAACAAACTTAAATTATATCTTTGGTTCCCACTGTCAGGTTAAAATCAAATAAGGTATCGATCACAAAATACAATAATAAGTAGAATGTAAAAGAAAACGACACTGAAAGTTATATTAGTTCACCTCGATCTCGGAACTACGTTCAGTCTTCTACAACGGCAGATTCAACTAGAATAGAGATTACAAGAAGTCATCAACTCAACACTACAAACTAGTCTCAATAGCCTAATAATGACTATTGACTTCCAAATATCACAACTCGATAGCTTGAGATCAATAACAAATAAAAAATACTTCAAATCCACAAGAGAAAAACCTCATTTTTCTCTTAGTAGCTCACTCCCACACAAATTAGAATAAAAAAAACAGCAGCTCCAAGCTTTCTTCCTCCTTATTGATGATTTTAATGAGCACCCAAAATCCTCTTTTATAGAGAAAAAAAACCACCGTCCATCCCTTGTTTTTTCTTTTTATTGGCCACCTTCATTTAAGCCAAACACACAGGTTGCTTATCTAGGTTGATTTGGGCTTTAACAAAAATGGGCTTGAGTTTGTTTTCACTTCATTATTTCCTAACACTCTTGTTCCTCTACTGGTTTTTCAACTTTTATGAATTAATTTGTGGTGATTTCTCTTTTTTCCAATCATAATCTCTGAATTGCATTTTACTCTCCCATCCTGTTTTAAATTGAAGTTTGAAGTTCGAATTTAGAAAAGGGGTCTCATAGTGTTACTGTTTGGGAAGTAGCAGTAAAATTATAAGCTTAAGGGTTTTCTTTCGACAGAAAAGAATGTTCAAAATGGAAGAACTTGAATACAAGGAAGCCCTTGAACTCTTTAGTTTGAATGCTTTTAAGGAAAGGTTTCCAAAAGAAGGTTATTTGGGACATTCCGACCGCATTGTCAATCTTGTTGGAGGTCATCCTCTTGCAATTACAACATTGGGGAGGAGTTTGCACCGGTGGACTGGGTCCACGGGCCTCCGATGCTTAAGTTAGAGAGGTCTGAGCGTAAGTAGGAGTAGTAGAGAGTTAGGGTCGAGTTACCCGTTTTTCTTCCCTTCCATCCAGGAAGTGGATGGGTATTTATAGTGGGAGTGTATTCCCTGAGCGACCCGGTTGCTAGACCTCTTGGCGGGTCTTCAAACAGGGTCGAGGAGATGCGGACCAACCGGGGTTGACCTCATACTCCTCGTCATGATTTGGACAGTTGTCGTTCTCCGACTCCCAAAGAGATTGGGGGCGACGTTGTGCTGTCGTTCGTCAGGTGTGGCAGGTTGTCTTGTCGATTACATCTCATGCTGATCGACAGACGGTGTGACAACAACGGATCCTCACTTGATTCGCTAAGCCTGCTCTGAAGGCGTTCCGGGGGGTTGGTCCCAGATGGATGGTCCGTCCGAGGCTGGTGTGATGGCCCCCACTTCTTGAAGAATGAGTCATGACGTCAGCGGATGACCTAAGGCCTAAGGTAGCCCGTAACAAATTTGTTTAAAATATTTATCTTAAAACTATATTTGTTATCTTTATATTGTCTTGACCTTTATATTGTATCTAAATGGTCACTTTTAATGAAATGGTCTATTCTCTCTAAGTTGGGTGCAAGACCACTATATTCAATAGTTATGATATATATTTTTTTTAAAAAGAATACTTTATTATATATGTAAAAAATATACCGAAGTAGTTTACAAGAAAAACCTTCCAATTAAAAACATTAAGAAAAATATGAGAAGTGTCATGAAAAGAGAAAATTAGACTTTAAGGACCAAAGAATCGTAAAAACAAGAATGTCTTCTCAAATCAACTCAGAACCGTGTTTCCTATTGTTGAATTCTATCATTAATTTTGTATTCAGATAGTCCAAAGCGAAGCAACGAATGTTATGACAGAGAATGTGGTTGTGAGAGACTGTTGAAGCTTAGAGTCGCCTCACAAAGTATCGACGATCCTATCAGGCCACAATTGATCCCAAATTTCACTAACAAAATTACAATGAAGGAAGATATGGTCAATGTCTTCGGAGCTATTGGTTTGTTTTACTTTTTTCTCTTTCATTTTTTTTAATCTTGTGTTCTATTTGTTATTATTATTATTTTTTTTTTTTAGAAAACTCATGGTCGGCTTGGATTACCTTTTACTACTTCAGCATTATTTTTTATAAAAATAAATCAATAAAAAATATTCTATATAAAAAAATTCTATATTTTACTTTTTTTTAAAGTAGTTTAAAATTTAAACAAAAAGGTTTTTTTTTTGGGTTGGATTAGATTAAAAAAAAAATGATTCTATTTATCTTAAAAAATTGTGATTATATTAATTACAATTTTGTTTTCGGAGTATATATTTGGAAGAATTTTGGATAAGTATCTGTCAAGTATTTCATCATATGTCAAACTGAACTATAACCGAGCATATCTCAATTGACATAGTCTTATGTCCCTCATTAAGAGGCCATGAGTTAAATCATGAGGTAAATCTGTTGGGAGTGCGAGGAGTGCGACCAAAGTCTCACATCGGTTAGGAGAGGAGAAGATCATGGGCATATAAGGAAGGACAACATTCTCCATTGGTATGAGGCCTTTTGGGGTGACCAAAAGTAAAGTCATGCGGGTGTATGCCCAAAGGGGAGGCTTTGATAAGGAAAATCGGACCTCGGCTTCATACCAATGGAGAATGTTGTCCTTCCTTATAAGGAAAATTACGAGGCCTTTTGGGGTGACCAAAAGCAAAGCCATGCGAAGATATGTGGGGTCCGATTTTCCTTATCAAAATCATCACATTAATTAAAATATCCTTAAAAAAAAAATAATAAACAACATTCGATTAAGGGGGTGTTTGGCGGGAGTTGGGGAGAAGTGAAGTTTTATCCCCGTTTGTTCCGGACTTGTTGAACTCGGAAAATATCAACTCCCCTCAGACTTCTACACTAGTAATTATTATTCAAGTCGGCAGCACATTTCTCTCTCTTCCTCTCTCTCCGTCTAACAATATTTTTAATTATTTAAAAAAACGTAATTTAAACAATAGGTGTAAAATGACTAAAAATGCAATTCAACTTATTTTTATTATTTTAAATATAAATTAGGTTGTTCAATCAAAATTGGTACTTAAACCATATTTAAAATGTAGTATTCTTACAATGGAGAATAAAAACATCAGTTTATTTAGATCCGTTTAAATTAATGGATTAAAATCTTTCAAATTCACATGTAATATTTACTTTTATTTCAAAACTATCAAAATAAAATGAATAATTAATGTGAGTGATATTGAAAAAAGAATGTGAAGTATTGTGGTCAAAATTATTTTTGTTATTAAAAAAAAAAAAAAAATTGTGAAGGACACATAAAATAAAAAAGCAAAAATCGCATTCTTAAAATTTATCGGAAGGAAGTTGTTCACACGAGATTTCGAAAGACAGATGGAAATTCGACACGTGTAAATGAAATTTGAATTGTATTTATGTATTTGTATGTATCAGTGCGTAGTGGATTAAAATCTCTAATGTTTGATCCTCTGATTCTCTCTCTCAAATGTAATTGTACTCGAGGGCTTCACAACTTGTTCTCGATGTTGAATTTGGATCGAGGGTCGAGGGCTTCGCAGCTTGCTCTCGATGTTGAATTTGGATCGAGGGCTTCACAACTTGTTCTCGATGTTGAATTTGGATCGAGGGTCGAGGGCTTCACAGCTTGTTCTCGATGTTGAATTTGGATCGAGGGCTTCGCAGCTTGTTCTCGATGTTGAATTTGGATCGAGGGCTTCACAACTTGTTCTCGATGTTGAATTTGGATCGAGGGTCGAGGGCTTCACAGCTTGTTCTCGATGTTGAATTTGGATCGAGGGCTTCGCAGCTTGTTCTCGATGTTGAATTTGGATCGAGGGCTTCACAGCTTGTTGTTCAGTCTTCCAAGGTTTCAGGGAGTCTTCGTTGTTTGAGAATTCTCTCTGAGCTCTTAGGAGTAGAAATTTTCTGAACCTTGCAAATGAATGATGAACTCTCTATTTATAGAGTTTCTCATGGGCCTAATGGGCTTGGGCCTGGACGATCTTAATGGGCTTGGGCTTGGATCCAATGGGCTTGATCCCAATGAGCTTTTGGGCTTTGGGCCAAATTGCTATTTAAATAGTCTTTCTGGCCCGATTCGATTTTGAGCCCAATTGCGATTATGACCCAAATTGATCGGTTAAGTTTATTTGATCCAACGGTCCTGATGAAGACACGTGGCAACCGCCGATTGACCGAAATTTCTTGGTCAACCGAAGTTCTTAACAATGAAAATATGGAAAATTATAGAAAAAATTGTACAAAAAAATAGCTAAAATAAACCGTCATTTGAGATGTTGATTTCCGGATATAGTGGATTCAGATGGAATGAAGAGTTTAAGAGGGTGGAAACGGAGAAAGATGTGTTTGACACGTGGGTTAGGATAAGATATGTTTATTCTTTTTTTTCTTTCATAAGTTTGTAAAATATACATACATTAATAAAAACAAAAAGATCTCATAATGAAATTTTGTAGAAAAACATTGTGTAGAAGAAAACAGTACACAGTAAAATTATTTTATTCGAACCACAGACCTCTTGGTCGTCAATACATACAATATGCCCGCTGAGCCATGCTCACTTTGGCCAAACATAGTAGAAGTTACTATAATAAATTGAGCTAGGTTGTATCACTTGTCTGGACGTTTAAGCACATAATATCTAAAATCAAACATTTTGACTAACTATTTGGGTTTGTCCATATATAAGTTGTGTGAAGACTTTTACCTTTTTATTTTGTTTTTTTTTACATGTCGGTAGAGAATCGAAACTAGAACCTCGTGGTCACTAGTCTTCCATCAGGTCAGTTAAGTTATGTTCTCGTTGACATTTTATCGTGTACTTTAAATACGATAGCACAATTGTGGAGTGATTTTTGAAATAAATTAGAAAAGAAAAAGTTGTTTTAAAACAATTTAGAAAAAAAAGTAAAACTTGTTTGCTGCGTGGGCTACAAGTATCTTTTGAAGCCCAGCCACCTGTCATGATTTGATTGACTAATATTTAAATCATTTTTAAATAATAAAAAAATCTTTCATGCCGTTTACTTGGTTTTTGTCTGTAACTTTTCTTTTCTTATTCAAGCAAATTAACAATTTCAAGGCCATGAAATTTCAATTGAGGTTATTTGAAATTTGCAGGGTTGATTGTATGTTAGATAGACATAAAATTTCAAGTGAATTTTTAGAGGAAGTGAAGGAAAGAGTTGGAAATTTCACGGTTGGATTCATCTGGTAAAGGGAAGGTCAATTGGATTTTATTTTTTTAAAAAAAAATTCCATAAAATAAAATGGTAACAAAAAAGATTTTATTTGTCTAGAGATATTGCAAATCTTACTACGTTAAAAAATAGTTAACAAAAAAAAAAAGAAAAAAAAATACTTATTGTAGAGAAAGGAAGAGAGAGTGAGAGATGAAATTGAAAACAAAGGTGATATGGAAAATGGAAGTTGAGAAAAAAAAGAGAAAATAAGAGAAATTGTTTATCTGACGAAGAAGAAAAGAAAAGTTACAGAAGAAAAAATTGAAAGGTTTTTTTTTATTTAAAAAATAATATAAATATTCTGTTAATCAAATCGTGACCAGGCTGCAAAACATCATTGTAGCGGATACTTGTAGTCCAGGCTGCAAGCAACTTTTACCCTTACAAAAAAAAAATGAGTTTGCGTTGAAAGAAGAAAATAGCTATAGCTGGACTTCATCTTCCTCACACTTCTACAATTTGGACCAGCCAGAATAACCTTCCTTCGAGGAATTTTCAAGCCCTGCAAATCGACAGAAATTCCACTCCGATCATTCACAATTCAAAACTTCACGAAATTCCATAAATTAAATCGTTTTCGTATTTCAAAATCCAAATTACTCACGCTGAAATTAGATGTCCGCGAGGGACGCAGATCATGATAGAGCTATATGCCGTCGCCGACTTCACCATCGTCGTATCCGCTCTCGTCGCCTTCGACACTGACGAAATCGCCCGATCCACGATGGTGATCTGAATCTTCTGATCGGGAACGCAAGTCTTAGGCACAGCGGCGTTCAAGCACCTCACTAGGTATTGTCTTCCATAAGCCGCTCTGTTGTCTCATATCCCTTCTCCGGCCGCCGCGAACAGATTGTTCGTCGGAAACTGCGAGAAATCGCCTCCGGCACAGGCGGTGGCTATTGTACAAAATTCATGAAAAAATGCCAGCGGCTGAGAAGTTTCTCCTGACCGGAAATTTTAACTCTTTTTTTCTAAATCTCTTTTTCTAATTTATTTAAAAAATGACGCCAAACCCAAATCACCCCAAATTGTGCGAAACAATTTGAGCCTTTTCCAAAGAATTATAGTTTAATATTGTTGGAAAAAATAGATACTTTATTTATTATGTGAGAAACATGCAATAATAAAAAAAAACTTCGAAAAATAGGGTTAATGGTAAAGCATTATAATTGGTGAAACATACCTCAATAAGTGAATTTAAATCTCCAATCTCAATCGAGATAGTACATGTCAAATGTCAATTAATATTATGAATTATTCTCATTTTCGCGAAACATTTTGAATTGGTAGATCAAAGAGCTGCTGAGACAAGAATGTCATCCCAAATTAAACTTGACTACGGGACTTGCTGATCTTAAAGATACGATTGTTCCTCTCTATCCACAAATATCATTACGTAGCATTAAACAAATATTAACCATAGCTTTGAGAGAAATCTCCTATGGTTCAAAAAGCTATAGTTTTATAATATCAACTTTAGCTGATTAGATATAAGATCAAGAGACAAACTATACATGATATTAAGAGACAAACTATATAACTATACTATATAACTATGTACTTCAAACACTACATCCAAAACTATATAAAATATACCAATTCACAAAGTAACAAATTCCAAACCAATTAAAACATTTTCTATAGGGCTACCCCATGCATCCTTCCTAGAAGCTAGATCCCATATTTTATTCAATAATTGGTTTTGATAAATCTGAAAAAGCTCTTAAACTTAGCGAAAAGGAGGTGGTGGCGACGGATCGACAAACTCGATTGGCCACGGAGCACTCGCAGACTCCACACTCAATCCTTCTTGTTCCTTAAGAAGTTCCTTAAATAGTGACTGCTTCATGATCGGTCGTGTAAGATGGTTGTGTGGCTTTTTCGACGGTGGCGGTGGCGGTAAAGTGTCAACGGAGTTTCCGGTGACCGGAGAGGGTAAAGTAATCAGGGAGCTGAGAAACAATAATAGAAAAGAAGCAAAGAGAAGAGAGGCTACTGAAGAAGAAGAGGACTTCATTTTCGGCGCACAATCTTCAATAAATAAAAGAGGGTTTGGGTTTATGAACCAAAGCTTGGCATCCCTATATACAACAATAATTTTGGTCTTGTGGGAAAGTTTGAGGGAACTTCCGATCTTCTATAATAAAGGAAGAGTGGAGCTCCAAGAAAATGGTGATGTTTAAAAGTCAAGATATAATGCCCTAATGTAACTACACTCTATGACTAATTTAGGATGCTAGGATTGCGACAAAAGTCGGGGGTTTTGTACGGATGACCCACCCCTCGGGAGCTGCGAGGTTTTTTAACCCAATTTTTGAAAACTTATGTTTTTTGACCTTCTCTCGTGATAAGAAAGTGTACAAAGTCATTCGTACCCTTCGCTTATCACGAGGAGATCACAGTTGTCTCCTCGTGATCGTGATAAACGAAGGGTACGAATGACTTTATGCACTTCCTTATCACAAGAGAAGGTCAAAAAACATAGATTTTCGCGACGAGGGTTAAAAAACCTCGCGGTCCCCGAGGGGTGGGTCATCCGTACAAAAACTCCGACAAAAGTCCTACATCAGTTAGAAAAATATAAGATATGCAGATATATTAATAAAAAATAACTATCTCAATTAATATGAATCATCAAAAGTTATATCCAAGTTTAAACGAAATTTCATACTATTGTATAGCTCCAAAATACAATTCTCGAAATCTCTCATACATCTCAACGATATAAAATTGTCAACTAGACACATTGTTTATGATTATTATATAATTTCTTTCGACTTCAGACAACGAAAGACAACTACTAGAGAAATTATTAGAAGAAGCCGTTACAATGTAGCTAGTAGTTTTATAACGTTGGAAGTATGAGAAAAATGTTATAAAAAAAATTTGAATTTGAAGATTATTATGAAACATGCTATTTTCTAATCAACATATGAAGTTTTATCAGGGGGACAATTATATTGTGGTGGCTTTATTAATACTTTTTTCAATAGATAGAAATTGGATGCGTTGAAATTTACACCCAAAATAATGGATGTTAAATAGCTAGCTTATTAAAACAACATTCTTTTCTTAATAATGGAATGACATTTTCCGAATAGAGGAGGAATTCAAACTAAAATGGATCAAACATCCCAATCACCCATGCTTAATTATATTTTTTCTTCAATTAAGACTTTGACTTTATTATAAAGTTTATTTAGTTCAAATAAATTTATTTGGAAATATAACTTAATCACAAACTAATAAATACTTGTTCAATGTTCATTGTATGATGTAGTTCATATATACAAAATAAATATTTGATTCGCATCAGTTGAATGTTTAAAGTGCTTAAAAAAAAACAATGAATGTTTAAGGCCCGGTTTGATAATTTGTTGGTTTTTAATTTTCTGTTTTTAATTTTTTTTTTTTTTTTTTTGACTTGTAATTTCTTTACTATGAACATTTTTTTTAAAAAAAGATTTGGATTCATAGTCCAATTCCAAAGACAAAAACTATTTTTTTTTTCTCTTTAGACCATTGAGTTGATAGAATTTTGTTTAAATATGAAATTTCATTTTCATTCCATCGAAAGCACGACTTTTGGAATTTGGCCCCCTTGCTACAATATATTATTATCCATTGGACGAGGTGGCCAAGAGAAAAAACATAATAATGAAGAAAATGTCAACTTCAGACTTCATATTCAAACGAAAAAATATAATCTTTGAAAAGAAGAGTAGGTTTAGAACAAGTCAATTCTCCACAATATTGTTGTCAGTTACTAAAATTATCTTTTAAAATAATGGCTCATATTAACTTAAAAAGATTTTGAAAAAAAAAAGAGATATATTTTGAGTCCTTAAAAGTTGGGTAATAGACGAGTTTGTGTTAAGGACAACTACATCAATCATCTCCACAGCCTGCAACAAATATCTTCATATTAATATGATATTGTCTATTTTAACATAAAATGCCTCCTTATAGTGGAGATGTCCGTGTACAAATAGAAATCAACTATTGACTATGTCATCGAGACACACCAACATGGTTAAGTGATTTTATCATTTTCTAACCATGTGAGACTTTGGTTGCACTTCCAACTCCTCTTTCTCTCAAATTTGGAAAATTCTTCTTCTCCTCCTCCCCTTAGATCTATAATTTCTCGATCTTTCCTTCTCTTCTTATTCTTCTTTCCCTTTTCCTCGCCCCACCCTCTTCCTCCGGCCACCACCACCTCTTACCCTTGTCGTTGCCCCCACCCCTTCACCCCGGAAGATTTGGAAAGAAAAATCTTTCGAAAAAATGGTTGGAGCAAGCAAATATTTCCAAGAGATATAGAAAAAAGTGGGAGGAAATGTTAAAATAAGAAAAACCTTATCTAAATGGTTATCAAATGGTTCTTAATTTTTAGTAATATTTGTAACACTCATTAAATTATAAATTTAATCTTGGTACTTTGAATAATATTTTTATTTAATCCTTTTAATTAACTTAAACTAAATTCAATTACATCTTGAACCCCTTCAATTATCCTTCTATTAAATCAAATATCTTAACAAAGTGGGATGTTGTAACAAATCCAAAAAATAAAGGTGGCCTCGGCATAATAAAAATGAGAGTGATGAATGAGGCGCTTCTGTGTAAATGGCTTTGGCGATTTGTAAGAGAAAAAAATATACTTTGAGCTAAAATCATTGCAAATAAGTACACTGGCTCTCTAATCTTGCAGGTTTTCCTATCTATCGCAGAAAAAGCTCTTCCAAATCTCTATGGAACAATATTATCAAACTCTTAGCCTTTTTTCAATGCCACACCAAATGAGAAATCAACAATGGGGATTCTATTTCTTTTTGGCATGACAACTGGTCAGCCAATGGATCTTTATCTTCTGTTTTGCAGCGTTTCTTTGCTTTATCATCGAAGCAAAATCTCTATGTGGCCGAGGCTTGGTCGACATCAGAGCATTCTTGGTCTTTATTTCCCCGAAGACCTCTGCTTGATAGAGAAGGTATTAGCGGGAATGCGGCGACAACGGACCTCCCTAAGCCTTCCTTGATTGTACAAGCTCTTTAGCACTTCTTTTGCCAGAGAGGCTTTATCTAATCTTCATCTTGTAACTAGCAATCTACCATTTGAAGCTAACTCAATTCTCTCTGAAAATTATTGATTCCAAAAAAGTGTAAGTTTTTCATTTGGTCCATTCTTTATAGAAGTATCAATACAACAAAAAGATTGCAAAAATGTAGCCCAAAATGCTTCTCTCCAACCGAGCTAGTGTGTTCTTTATCATTCTAGATCGGAGGATATCGATGATTTATTCTTACACTGCAATGAGAGCCAATAAGAGCATAGTTCAACGACATGATGTATCGACCATGAGATCTTAGGTTCAATCTCTCACCCCAACATGTTGTAAAAAAAACACTAATATTTAGAGAATTGACGTCTAATGTAACATTACCATTATATAACTTTAGATTGGATTAGCATGATTTAGGAGATTGAGCTCGCATACAATATGAATAGACTAATGTTTAAATCATATAACTTTGAGTGTATTTGACATGCTTCTTAAAGGGTTTAGAAGGATTAAAAGTGTTTCTCTACAAGTTGGTAGGGTTTTTTTTTTCTTTTGAGAAGGTTGGTAGTATTTAGTTAAAAAGCAGATAAATTTTAAATGTATATAAAAATGAATGTCTTTAGAGTCAGTTTGGGATTGGGGTAGCTTTTAAAATAATTGTTGCCAACCAAATTTTTACCAAGAATCAATGTTTTATGAAGCAGTCTTGTTTGATAAATTTGTGCTTTGGACATGAATAAATTGGTTATAGTGTTTTGGTAAATGAATATTAAATTATTGTGATTTAGTTAAATGGACTAAAATAGACCTACTATAAAAATTTGTATAATTTTTTTAAGAAAAAAATAATAAGATATTATTTATAAAAAAAATAGTTGCATTCGATTTATTAATTAAAAAATCATGAAATAAAATTTGATTGGGTGAAAATGATACTAGATATATAAATAAATCTTAATTTTAGAAAGATAAAATTGAAATTTGAAATTTTATTAAAAAGCCTATTCTTAGAAAAATTAAAGGATAGGAGAGAACAAATTTTAAAAAGGGTGTTAGATGAACGTGAGATTTAAAAGTGATTTTAATAAATTATACAACAATTCATTATATCACACACAAAAAGCAGTTACGATTTTTTCTTAATCATGTACAATCCTTTCAAACGCAATAATAAATCTAATCTTTAAAGTACTTTTAGATAAATCATTTAAGAGGTTGTGTTTGAGGTGTTCAGTGAATTATTATATAGTTGATGGATTATAATAATACTTTGTTGGTTATAATCAGTGACGGATCCAGAACCTAAAGTCAGGAGGGGCTTAGGATACTTTTGAACACATAGATATATGTATATAATAATTTTTTATTTTTTTTAGAATCATAGGCAAGATTCAAAACTTAATGTCGAATACATAAATTCGTATTAAATAATTTCAAACACATTAATATAATGTATATTAATTTATAGATTAAATTATAAATTTAGTCTTAGAATTTTTAAAATTATAAATTTAATCTTTGATTTTTTAATATTTTAAAATTTACAGACACAAAATTAAAAAAAATTAATCACCTAAGACACAAAATTAAAATTACATAAATTATTTTTTTTAAATTTTCAATTTTTTAATTACCTAAGACATAAAATTAAAAGTTTAGAGATTTATTAGGTACTTTTAAATAAAAAAATAAAATTATAGTATTGTATATTTTTTTTATTTAAAAATAATATATTTATATTTTACTAATTGTTAGATAAAATATTTTAAAAGAAATATATGAGAATCTAAATAATAAATATATAAATTATATATATATATATGAATTATTTATTATAAATTTAAAAAAATTATATGTAAGAAAAGTCTAAATAGTTACCTTAAATTTGAAAAGATAACTTTTAATATATAATATTTTTAAAATCAAATGTATTTTTGAGAAAAACTTGAAATATATACCTGAAAAAAAGGAAGAAAAACTGCAAATATAAACTTAAAACGAGAAGAAAAAAAAAAAAAAAAAAAAAAAAAAGGAAAAACTGGAGAACTGTCGCCAATGGGGTTTGAACGTCAGAGGGGGCTAAAACATGCTTTAACCACTGAGGCAAGTGATGATTTTACAAAAAATTACGCTGTACTTTATATATATGGGTAGTGTCTCAAAGTTGAGGGGGGGCTCGAGCCCCCTCTGGTCCCTTGGTTAATCTGCCCCTGGTTATAATAATATGTGAATAGTAAATACTATTGAAGTGAATATAGTTACTTTATTGACAGTGAGTTATGATAATCCGTAGGTTAAACGTGAACTGAGTTATTAAAGTTTATTTATTTATTTTTTTTTTTTGGTCATCTGAAACTTTGGATGCTACCATCTAAAAAAAAAATTGAAAAAATGAACAACAAAAGATAAATAACTTCTACTCAACATCATAAATTGTTTTGAGTACATTGAGGTAGGAGATTCCAACCACAAACCTTTTAATGGTTAATATAGTTACTGAAATTATTAAAAAAAAAAAAAATTAATTAGTTGATAAAAGAAAAAGAAAAAATAACATTTAACATTATTGAATCCTAGCCAACGCCCACACCACTCGAGAGGGCAGCTTTATATGATAAGAGCAAATGCCTCCTCCTCTTCCTTTCTGCAACAAATATGGAGTTAATTTTATCAGATTTCACCATATTAAACTTAATACTCAAATTTTTTTTTTTATTTTTTTTTTTATGAAAATAAGAGAGACAATTAATTTAGAAAAATTATAACACGTCAATTTAGAGTAAAATAATTAAAAATATAGCACTTTTTAAAAAATTTACGGATATGAAAATTTCTATCACTGATAGTATGGTTTATCGCTGATAGTAGTCCTTTTTTTATAGAATTTTGCCAGTGATAATAGTCTATCAGTGATAGATGATAGAAGTCTATTAATAATAGTCATAAAGTCTATCAGTGATGATTTTTTTTTGTTATATTTGCAAAATGTTTAAAACTTTACTAAATTTGCAATTATTTTGGGTCTATTGCGGTTTGCGCAACTAGCCCATTAATTTATAACACCAACTTTGAGGTATTAATACTAAAATTCAAACTAATAATTATAACTATTTAAATCCTAAATTTTATAAGTGAAGTGAGTAATTTTTTTTTTAACCACAATGCGGTTTTTCTTTTCTTTTTTAAGAAAAAAAAAAAAAAATCAAAAATCAATTTATATCATTCAATTTTGAGTTTTTGAGTTGTATCGATTAAAATTCAAACTTAATAATTATATCTATTTAAACTCTAAATTTCATAAGAATCAATTTTTTGAACTTTTGATCACTAGTTTGTCTCTACTAGTTGAACCAATTCATGCTTGTCATAAGTCGATCAATTTATACCACATACGTACTAATACACGTACTATTGTACAAATTGATTAAAAATGATTAGCTCGACAGTAATTGATATTTACCATCTTCATGGACGTCGGAGGTTCAATCTCCTATCTCCATATTGTGCCGATAAAAGAATAAAAAAAATAAAATTGGCTTAAATAAAATTTTGAACGGGGTTACCTTCAATATGTATAAATACTACATGCAATCACATATCTAGAAGGGGGGCGGCGGTGACTTTCCGACATGGTTGGGTGGCCATTGAAACTTGGGCGGCGGTGGCGGTGACGGCTTTGTGGCCGTTGCACATGGCGGGGGTGGTGAAAGAGTTTTTCTATGATGAAGAGAAGGCAGTGAGAAATGAAGCTTTTTGATCGGAGAAGAGTGGGCGTCCACCGCGGACGGCAAGCTTAACGAGAGAATTAATGCTACTAAAATGGCGAAAACGAGAGAGGCAATTGAAGACTTCATTTTTTTGATGTTGTATTTTAATTGCAATGTGAAGTTTGAATAGGTTTCATATATTGCCACACCACACCAACCACTCCGGGGAGGCTGCCTTGACCTTTCTCTCCAATTGGACATAGGAATTAAAAAAATGTGGAGTTTGGATAGCATACGCTTCCTCTCTCCATCTCATTACGTCTATATTAGATTAAATTATAACTTTTAATAGTTGGAGAGTTTATAAAATTTTAATTTTATTTTTAATTTAAAAAAAAATCTTGAATTTGTTACATATTTTTTTTAATAAGTAAGGATGGAGATTCGAACATTTACCATCTTGGTCGAAGGTGCACATACTTTCGATCAGGTGAGTTATGTTATCGGTTTGATAGATTTATTACACTTTTTTTAAAGTTTAGATTAGTATTATATTGATATAAGATTACATTTATCGTACATAAAATTGCTCAAATCGATCGAAACTGAGGTCGGTTCGAGTTGAAACCGAGACGGTTTAACAGTTTCAGTTTGAAAAATATGAAAACCGACTATTTTTTATCGATTTCGGATTTTTGCACGATTAGACAGAAAATAACAGAACCGACCGAATATCTATATTTATTTTTAAAAATACAATATTGTTTTATATATTACGAATGGTGCAAGTGGCGTGAAACTTGAATTAGCAACCTTATGTAGTCATTTTATTTATACATTTAAGTCTATTAGCTCAAATTACCACAATATCCAGCGGTCTACTAGCCACCCGGACTCCAACGATCAAGTCAAATATGAGAGTGATGTAGAAAATATGGAGAGAGTGGAGTTTATATGGATTGTCTTTTTCCTCCATGCATCTTCTCCTTTTATAAGCTTTCCATGTGATCGTTTTGTGATCGTTTTTGTTAGGAGTGCTAACAAAGTCTCACATTGGTTAGGGAAGGGATTGATCCATGGTATATAAGTGAGGACAATTATCTCCATTAGTATGAGGCATTTTGGGTGAAACCAAAAGCAAAGTCATGCGGGTTTAGGCCCAAAGTGGACAATATCATACTAATGTAGAAATATGTGGAGTTCCGTTGTCCTTATCAGTTTTATGACCGTTTTGTGTCATTAAACGAGTCATCATAGCGTTGGCAACTCCCGAGAGTTACAAAGATTATGCAATTGTCCGGGAGGAAGTGTCTCCTAGCTGGTGGGTCGACCTCTTCCAATTTAGTTTCTATGGGGTCTTTATTATTTGGGTTTGATTATTTCGTCCCTAACAATCTTCACTCTTGTTGGGTGATCTTCTACAAATTTTCAAGCCCACAACAAATTATGACAAGGTAGTATTTTCAAATATATTTTAAAATCGTGAAATTTTCATTTCTATTTTTTGATTAATTTTAAATACTATTATACCCCTCATTAATGTGCTTATTTTCATATGGAATAAAATGATTGGGGTATTAAATTTTATTTTGAAATAAATTTTGATTTTCTCTCTCATTCATTTAGTGTATTAATGTGTTCATTTTATGATTTCATTTTATCTCTATTTCCATAATAAAATAAAATAAAAAAATTATAAAAACAATTATATAAAAATTATATAAAAAAAAAAAAAAAAATTTGTACGCAAGTTGAGTGTATTAAATTTCATGTTTTAAATAAATTTGATTTTATCTCTAATTTTTTTTTTTACTACTTATTTATTTATCATTTAATTTTTTTTTATATATAATCATCATATATATTTTATATACAAGTATATACTCATATATATTGCATATATACTTATAACATATATTAATAACTAAAAGAATAATAATATAACTAACATAACTAGTGATAAGAAGGTTAGAAGTTGAATTATCTCCATATAGTAAAAAAAACAAAATATCACAAATAATAATGTGGTGATTATTTCTAGGTGTATATTTCTCACATATTTATCTATTTATCTATGAATACTTATCTATGTTTTTCGGAAAAATAAAATAATGTGGTAACTGATGCAAGTGCAATCACCTCCATTTGAGTGATTTCAATGAAAAAAATAGTATCTAAATGGCATCTTCCAAACAAAAGACCAACTCAACTTTAAATCGGTTAAAATATCATTTTGGTGTTGTTTTTCACAAAAATAACACCAAAAAAAAAATTATAATTATTATTTCAAGTTTCATTTTTATATATATAAAACAAATATGTTAATGATCATTTTGTTTTTTATATTTTGCGACTTGTTTGATATAGTCATTGATATTTATAAATATGTCCAATGTTTTCCATAAATCTTAAAATTGGTAACTATTCAAAAAAAAAAAAAAAATTCTCTATTAATTTTTTATTTATAAATTTTGGAAATATTGAATGATTTTTTTTTAAAGCTCATTTCATCGGGTGCGACGGATGTGTAACTCCATATGCGAAAGAGCTCACTCTCACTCCTATTTATTTTCTTCGCATAGTCTTCTTCCGTTTGAATACCATAAAGACTAAGTTCAAATTCAACCGAGGTGTAAACTGACATGAAAATTATTATTATTATTTTACCAAGTTCAATAAAAAAAAATACCTTAAACAACCGATAAAGATTAATTTTAAAATTTATTAAAAGTACGTAATAAATTTAGATATTTGGACTAATAATTAATACTGTAACCTAAGAATATCAGTCATATTTTTTATTAAACAAAACTAGCATGAATATATATCAAATTTCAGAAAGTTCTGAATTTGCAACTCCATCCAAATTTTGAATATGACCCGTTAATTAAAAGAATAAAAATTAATTATTCAATTAATTGGAATAAATAATTGCATCACTCGAAATCGATTTTCTCATTTGTGTGGTAAATCAAAGTTCATTAATTAAAGCAGAGATCGAACTCAAGATTTTTTGGTCGATCAAGAGTATAATCTTATATCAATTGAATTATGTTTAATTTGACAGATTTCATTATTTGGTGTACAAGAGTTCCTTTGAACATAGAATGAATATAAAATGGAAGATGAGAGAAAGAGAAAAATAAAATAAAATAAAAAAGTGAAAAACTAAAATCGGTATAAAACTAATAATACCAAATCATCCTTTGATTTAGTTGTGAAATAAACAATTAAAAACATATTATCTAAACCTCAATGAGCAAAATTATTTTTTAGACCTAAGATCAAATAGACACCAAATAATTATTTCTTTATAATATAGAAGTGTGTCATTCATATACGGAAGACAAACACAACTTAGATCGGGTCAAATATCCCTTTCATTATGGTCATTTCTTCTTCCATTACGTAGTTTAATTTGTTATTAAGACTCTGACTTGATCAATAAACTTTATTTAATTCAAAGTTAATGACACATTATAACAACCTTTAGTCAATATTTATTGTATGACTAGCTCATGTAACTTCTTGGATATTAGATTGTGTCTACAATTAATGTTTCTTCACTTTGACTAGACTTAATATTTTAATTGATTGAGAACTTGAGATTAAAACATATAATTTTAATTAAAGAGTCAGATTCGAACATCCCTCTCAACCTCTATATATGTCACTCCGAAAAAATTTAAATTATTCATTTGGATTTAAATATCATAGGAATTAAAATATATTATATTTAAGATACACGATGTTATAACTAATAAGTGTCCGATTGAAGCGAAGACCGACTGTTTGGATGTTAGTAATCTACTTAATGCAATTGGAGTTGATGTTACGATAGAATCGAAAAACAAAGAACAAAATAAGCGCAAAAGAAAAATCGACACAGATTTATGTAGTTCACTAACATCGTGTTAGCTACGTCCACAGGTAGAAAAAGAGAACAAAATTATTACGAATAAGAGAGAATTACAATTGACAGACAAGGGGCGGCTGAAGTCATTAGAAAGTTTATATATGACACCATTCTAACCTAATACAAAATGGGTCAAAGCCCAAAACGAATAAGTAAAACTTAAATCAATTTTTTTCTTTAGGAGCGTTGCCCCTATACCTCCACCAGGGCGCTTCGCCCCTGAACCCCGATTCGCTGACCGGTCAACGAGATCCCGTACCGAATCAATCATAAAAGGTCATAACAGATTGAAGGTATTCCAACACTTGATATCACCACAGTTGCTTTTTTTCACGAGAAAAGTATTAATATTGAATTTGAGAGAAGTCGCTGGAGTTATCTCATTTGTCTATGTGAATCGACTGAATAATTTCTTTTTAACATCAAACTTCATCTTTAAAAAAAGATGTTTGGAATTTTTTTTATTGTACTTTCATTCATGTGTTCTACATATTAATTTAAAGTTATAACTCATCTTAATCGAGTTATATTAAGCCCACTTGTAAGTATATTAGTATAGTGCTTGTTATTCAATTTCGCAAGTACTCTACGAATTGTTACAAATAATATAGTAGTTCGAGTATAACTATCATTCTCTATCAAAAATGAAAGTTAGTAATTATCAATGTCTTAGTTTTAATTTTATCTGAACACCAAATAATAAAAAATGATGGAATTTAAATTTGCTTTTAGTTAATCTACTTCATGTCTGAAAACTAACCTAAACAAAGGGATAAACTCAGTGATTTAAAACTAAGAAATGATTTCACAATTATCTCTTCCTCTTTCTTCGTTCATTAATAGCTAAAATTATTCCATTTTTCAAAGTTCTCAGCAAACTTTATCCTATACACTCGGTTTTCTTTCTCGAGTAGTAACAAAATTAGTTGGCAATAAATTGCTTGTATCTCTATTACAATTCAAACTATTCAAATAATGGAGAACCTAGAACCTAAAATTTTGTATCTCTATTACAATTCAAACTATTCAAATAATGGAGAACCTAGAACCTAAAATTTATCGCAGAATCTACACGAGTATCTCTATCTCTCATATAAGTTAGAAAAAACTATTCAAAATCATCAATAATTCTTCTTTCTCAACCTAAAATCATGACAGGAAATTGATGCAAAGATTGACTAAATCTACACTTGCATTAAGCTCATAATAGTTTTTATAATCAAATATAAAATTAAAATTTTAACTATGAACTGGGAAGAGTATAATTCAATAAACAATTACATCAAATTAGTTAGAAAATAAATTATTTTATAACAAAATCCACAATAAAAATCTCAATCGACATGTCATGTGTGATGTGCATACATTAAAAAAAAGAAAAAGGAAGGGAATTAGGGTGTGTTTGGATTGACTACTAAAAAAATGTTTTTCAAAGAATGCATTTTTTTAAAAACATTTTTTCTAGAAATGTTTCTAATTAAAACACTCATGTGTTTGGTTAAATTTTATCAAAAGTATTTTTATCTACAAGTGTGTTTGGTTTGACACTAAAAGTGTTTCTGTTAATGACAAATTACTATAAGGAAAATTATTAATAAACAATATGAATTAATAAGTTTAAATTTATATTTGCCGTTTAGAGTTTAGGGTTTACTATTGTTGATGGTCGGGGTCGGGGTCTGGCGGTTAGGGTCGGATTCGGGGTCAGGGTCGGGGTCGGGGTCGAGTTCGGACAGTCGGAGATAGGGACGGGGTTGGGAAGCCAGGGCTAGGGTCGAGGTCGGGTGGCCGGGGTCGGTGTCAAGGTCGTTGTCGGGGTCGGGGTCAGGGTCGGTTTCAGGATCGAGCGGTCGGGGTCCGGCTCGGGTGGTCAGGTCGGCGGTGGTAGGGTCGGGGACGAGTGGCTGGGGCGGCGGGGGTCGGGGTCGGGTGGCAGGGCTAGGGCGGCGATGGCCGGGTTCGGTGTCAGGGTCGGGGTCGGGTGGTCGGGGTCTAGGTCGGCGATGGTCGGGTCTTGGCCGGCGGTGGTAGGGTTGGGATCTGGTGGCTGGGGCGGCGGCGGCGGTGGCCGGGGTACGGGCAGCAGCGGCGGTGGTCGGGGTTTGGGCGGCGGCGGCGGTGGCCGGGGGTCGGGTGGAGGCGGCGGTGGTCGGGGGTCGGGCGGCGGCGACGGTGGTCGGGCGGCGGCGGCGGTGGTCAGGGGTAGGGCGGCGACGGCGGTGGTCGGGGGTCGGGCGGCGGCGGCGGTGGTCGGGGGTCGGGCGGTGGTCGGGGGTCGGGCGGTGGTCAGGGGTGGGCGGCGGCGGCGGTGGCCGGGGGTCGGGTGGAGGCGGCGGTGGCGGGGGGTCGGGTGGCGGCGGCGGTGGCCGGGGGTCGGGTGGAAACAGCGATGGCGGGGGGTCGGGTGGCGGCAGCGGTGGCTGGGTTCGGGCGGCGGCAGTGGTGGTCGGGGTCGGGTGGCGGCGGCGGTGGTGGTCAGGGTCGGGTGGCGGCGGCGGTGGTGGTCGGGGTCGGGTGGCGGCGGCGGTGGTCGGGGTCGGGTGGCGGCGGTGGTGGTCGGGGGTCGGGTGGCGGCGGCGGTGGCCGGGGTCAGGTGGCGGCGGCGGTGGTCGGGGTCGGGTGGCGGCGGCGGTGGTCGGGGGTCGGGTGGCGACGGTGGTGGTCGGGGGTCTGGTGGCGGCGGCGGTGGTCGGGGTCGGTTGGCGGCGGTGGTGGTCGGGGGTCGGGTGGCGGCGGCGGCGGTGGTCGGGGGTCGGGCGGCGGCGGCGGTGGTCGGGGGTCGGGCGGCGGCGGCGGTGGCCGGGGTCGGGTGGCGGCGGTGGTGGCCGGGGTCGGGTGGCGACGGTGGTGGTCGGGGTCGGGTGGCGGCGGTGGCTGAAGTTCGGGCGCCGACAGTGGTGGTCAGGGTCGGGTGGCGGCGGCGGTGGTGGTCGGGGTCGGGTGGCGGCGGCGGTGGCCGGGGTCGGGTGGCAGCGGTGGTGGTCAGGGGCCGGGTGGCGGCGGCGGTGGCCGGGGTCGGGTGGCGGCGGCGGTGGTCGGGGTCGGGTGGCGGCGGCGGTGGTCGGGGGTCGGGGGTCGGGTGGCGGCGACGGTCGCCGGGGTCGGGTGGCGGCGGTGGTGGTCGGGGGTCGGGTGGCGGCGGCGGTGGCCGGGGTCGGGCGGCGGCGGCGGTGGTCGGGGGTCGGGCGGCGGCGGCGGTGGTTGGGGGTCGGGTGGTGGCGGTGGTGGCCGGGGTCGGGTGGCGGCGGTGGTGGTCGGGGTTGGGTGGTGGCGGCGGTGGCGGGGGGTTGGGTGGCGGCGGCGGTGGCCGGGGGTCGGGTGGCGGCGGCGGTGGCCGGGGGTCGGGTGGCGGCGGCGGTAGTCGGGGTCGGATGGCGGGGGCGGTGGCCGGGGTCGGGTGGAGGCGGCGATGGTCGGGGTCGGGTGGCGGCGGTTGTTGCCGGGGTTGGGCGGTCCGAGCGGGGCGACGAATGGCCGGAGTGGGAGGCGGTGGCCGGAGTTGGACGGTGGTGGTCGGAGTTTGGAGGCGGTGGTTGAAGAAGGTTGGTTGGGGGAGAAAATTTAAAAGAGAAGTGTGAGGGTATTTTAGTAATTTGAATACAATATGAGAATTAAGTAGGTTTTTCAAATAAACACTCAAAAACATTTTTTTCAAAAGTTAATATCAAGTGTTTCATCCAAAATGCATTATTTCAAATACTCATTCTCCAAAAATTCATTTTGGATGGTTGCCAAACACTTCAATTTATTCCAAAATGACTTTTTGCAAAAATTAAACACTTAGGAATCTAAACCAAACACACCCTTAGAGTAAAGAGAAAATGACATTTTGCTGACATCATTCTCGCTGAAATTTCTCTCGCTCTCGCTCTCGCTCTCGTTCTTTTGCGGGCTCCATTTTATAACTAAAAATTTCTCATTCTCGTGAACGTGAACGAGAGCGAGAGAAATTCCAGCGAGAGTGATGTCAGCAAAAGGTCATTTTGACTAATTTTTAAAATGGCGCGTCAATCTCTCGAATGGGCCTTAATTTAAGGTCATCTGGCCAAATATCTCAAAAATGTGCCTTCAACCATTAATTTTGCTTCCCTTGCCCGAAAATTTCCGGAGCATTTTGATCTAAATTCTAAAATATATATATATATATATATATATATATATATATATATATATATATATATATATATATATATATATATATATATAGGGCTGGTTGCACAAATAGCAATCAGGCCCAAACTAATTGCAAATTTAGCAAACTTTAAAATGTTTTGCAAATATGGCAAAAAAATTCGTTTCTATCACTGATTTGCAAATATGGTAAAAAAACCCGTTTCTATCACTGATAGACTTTATTATATCACTGATAGACTTCTATCAGTGATAGACTATTATCACTAATAGACTATTATCACTGACAAAAATCTATAAAAAGCTGAGGTGATCAGTGATAGACTTCTATCAGTCATAAGATATCAGCGATAGAAATTGCTATATCCGCAAATTTTTTAAAAACATGCTATATTTGCAAACAATAAGTCTTAAATTGTCATTTGCTATATTTGCAAACAATAAGTCTTAATATATATTAGGGAAATTGTAGTAAATGACAATTTAAGACTTATTGTTTGCAAATATAGCATGTTTTTAAAAAATTTGCGGATATAGCAATTTCTATCGCTGATATCTTATGACTGATAGAAGTCTATCACTGATCACCTCAGCTTTTTATAGATTTTTGTCAGTGATAATAGTCTATTAGTGATAATAGTCTATCACTGATAGAAGTCTATCAGTGATATAATAAAGTCTATCAGTGATAGAAACGGGTTTTTTTGCCATATTTGCAAAACATTTTAAAGTTTGCTAAATTTGCAATTAGTTTGGGCCTGATTGCTATTTGTGCAACCAGCCCTATATATTAACTATTTTTTTTAGTTTTCAAAAATTAATTTATTTTAAAAATATTTAGTCCGGTTTAATAACGTTTTTCCTGTTTCGTGTTCTGATTCTATGTTTCTTGTTTTTTGAGAATTAAAAATAGTAACAGATAACTACTCCTAAAAAAAAAACTCAAACTTGTTTGATTATTTTTATTTTATTTTCAATGTACAAATCTTTATATGGATGGAACACTAATATATAAATGCTTGCTTACTAAATATATATGGATGGAACACTAATAAATATTGATGGCTATTAGTTATTATATATCGGAACAAAAAGCATTTATTACAATATGAACTTGTCATATTAAAAGACAATAACAACTTAAGATTTTAGGAGAAAAGTCGAACAAAACATTATTGAAAATAGCGAACCCTCACTCTCGGGCGGCTGCTTACTATGGATAAAGCCAAGGCAAAGCAAAGGCATCTCCTTTCTGCAAGAAATATGAATTTTTTTAACAGATTTCCTCTTATTAACCTTAGTAACACCAGACTGACAATTTTACCATGTTATTATATAAGAAAAAATTATAAAAAAGTTATAATTTTTTATTCAATTAGTTATTAGAATATTTTAAGGGAAATTGTAGTAAATGACAATTTAAGACTTATTGTTTGCAAATATAGCATGTTTTTAAAAATTTTGCGGATATAGCAATTTTTATCGCTATATCTTATGACTAATAGAAGTCTATCGCTGATCACCTCAGCTTTTTATAGATTTTTGTCAGTGATAATAGTCTATCAGTGATAATAGTCTTATCAGTGATATAATAAAGTCTATCAGTGATAGAAACGAGTTTTTTTGCCATATTTGCAAAACATTTTAAAGTTTGTTAAATTTGCAATTAGTTTGGGCCTGATTGTTATTTGTGCAACCAGCCCATGTTTTAAAGAGAAAAATTTTGTTACATTGTAACGATCTCATTGAATAATCTACACTTAAAAGATAGTCACGTTTGTAACGATGTCATTAAATAATGGGACCCCTAAAAGAGCTTTTTTTTATATGAATTAAACCAAAACAAAAAAAAACTTCTACAAAAGAACAAAGCTAATGAATTTACCTTCGTGGTGCTTGCAAGCAGTAGTAGTGTGTTAGAAAGGAGGTGGAGGTGATCTACGTGTAGGTCTCTGTGGCCATTGGAACCTGGGCGGTGGTGGCACTGGCGGTGGCGGAGAGAATAAGCGCCTTCCCCATCGTTGCAGTTCATATTGATACGGCGGAAGTGGCGGTGGGTGAGGCTGAGCGGCGGATGTGAAAGGAATTGGGAAGTTGAGAGAGAGGATTAATGTAACTAATAAAATAAAGGCCATTCGACACTCCATTTTTTTTTTGTTTGTTTTTGTTGTTTTTTATTTGATCGGTGGTGGGTTCTGCTTTTATAATGCCACTCACCAACAAGGGAGAAATAAATAGGGTTAGAAATACAAACAAAAATTCACCAGAAATCAAAAACAAAATCACAAAAGTTATGCGAAAAGTATAATATCATACCATTGTAGAGATATCTAGAGTCGTTGTCCTCTTATAAATATTATTTAGTTTCAAATTTGGACAATAAGTTAAGTTTCTCGTAAAATTATCAAACTTGGTTAACCTTAACTTGACTCTATTTTATAGTTTAGAGTCATTCCAATAAATTTATAATTATAATTTTAAATTTAACGATTTCAAGGTATATTGTGTCTTCACGTTCACGATTCAGACTTTTAAGTTGGTCACGTCACCATATCATTCTTAAGCTGCTTCTGAGAGTTAAGATTGTCCATATCGACCACATAGATCCTTTGAACATGTTTTGCCTTCACTCACATACGTTCTTGAAAAAATTTCAAGAAGTCACCCGCCATAAGATTGCTCCAAGCGAAGCACGCTTAATTTTAAAAAATTAAAAAATAGATGTGCATTTTGATGGTTAGATAGTAACTATCAATTTTTTTTAAAACAAAATCATTATGAGATGATGTCAATAATAATAATAATCTATGGTCAAACTAACAAAACTTTATAGTTTTCTTTAAAAATTGGGTAAAGCATAGTTTTAAAAAAAACGTTGTTAGAACTTATTGTAATTTGTGAAAGAATGTGAAGGTAACAACAAGAATTTCTAATCTTTAATGTAACTTACGAATTTAAATTTTAGAAATTGAATTTATAACATTCGTAACTGTGGATAAACACAATGTATCTAATTGTTTGTCTGTTTTTTATAATTGATATATTTATTCATAAATATAGTGTAATCGGTTGTCTATTAGTTTTCTACAACTGGCATACTTATTCACAAATACCGTACATATTACTATTGTAATTGCAATGTATTTATTGTCGCTCGTTTCAGATTGGGAGAGTTATGATTTGCACTACTATAAATAGTAGTTGGATTCATCATTTGTAAGTATACAAAAAAAATCTGAGCTTCAGTCCAGTTTTTGAGTTTCCTTCTTCCTTTGATTTTCTTGGTTTTGATTTTTTATTGAGAGCATGTATTCAAGAGTTCTGCCAGATCCAAGTAGTGCAAGGTTGTTGTTCTATTGGAGTATGTCGTTGAATCTTACTAAGACAATATCGTTGTAGTCTGTTTGAAACCCGTGCAGAACAAAAAATTGTTTTTAGATCCGCGCTTTTGTAAGCGTGCCTCGACTTTCGATCATTACATTCTTTTGTTTTGCAGATTCTGATTGATTGAAGGTGTTGATGTTGATATGATTATCTACAAACCATTGGAGTTTATAATCATCTCTGATTTGATTTATTTCTTGTGTTATATAATTATTGTTATACAATATATGTAATATTATCTATCTATTTGTAGCTAGTTATGTGTAATATATTTTCTAGTGTTACATAATTTCTATAAGAGTGTCTCTACTATTTTATACAATGTAACTATTTATAGATTCTTACCATGTAATAATCTGTATGTTTGTTTTATGAATACATCATATTGTCCAAAATAAACTTCCAAATTATTTAATTTCTAACACTATCACCAAGTATATGTCTCACTCTATATCAACTAAGTTTTCTTTTTTTAAAATCCAAAACTACAATAATTAGGAAAATTTTATCCGTAAAATTCTACCAAATACTTGTTATTTTTTCGTATAAGCGCCACGACGCTACTGCGATCTTTATATATAACAACTCGATAGTAGAGAATTAGACGTAGTCCACTTGATGTTGGTTATACACAACTAGAGGGAACCCGAGTTGGTATTGGAAGAATCTTCTCAAGCTTAGAGTGACCATTTCTAAAACCATGTCGCAGGCTGCTGAAATTAATGGAAGATTTATGGGAAGCAAATTTTATAAATCTCTTCTTGGAGTTAAAAAGGTTGACTATGTTCGAGTTGTGTGGTGTAGACTATCGCTTCCTAAGCATAGATTCATCATTTGGCAGGATGGTAAATTCTTAGATGTTGACCAGAGATAAACTTCAAAAGTTGCAAATCTCCATTGCTTCCCCGTATTGCCTGGTATGTAATGATTTTTTTGGAGAGTCATGACCATTTATTCTTTGTCTGTCCTTTCTCTGTTGCGTTATTAAGGATGATTCATGAATGGCGGGGTTACACAACATGACCCTTGATTTTTCCTGATTGAAAGTGTTAGATTGGATAACTGGGTCGGATTTATATTTATATATAATATGTATTTTTTTTTATATAAAATATGTAATTTCTATATATACCAATTATATATACTGATATATGTTTCATATATGGGTATATATATATATATATATCAGTATATATATATATGGTTATATACTTTATATACACTTATAGATATTGTGTATTTTTTTTTAAAGAAAATATATGTATTTTTTTTTTATATATACTCACCTTATATATTTCATACATGAAAATTTGTTTAGGTAGGAAGGAGAAGACAATCACTACAAGAAAACAGGGCTATTGCATAGGTTTTTTTTAGCTATAGCAGCGGTTTTAAACTGCTGCAACACTTTTTGCAACGCTTAAGAAATCCCTGGCTAAACCCGTGTTGTAAGGGATCTAGCAACACTTTTTAAAGTGTTGAAATGACTTCTCACAACCGTTGCAATAGCACTCATCTTATTGCAACATTTTTGAAATAAATAGCAACACTTTTCTTATTTGTTTGGGCTTTAAATTTTTTAAAGATTTTTTTTTATTTGGGCTTTGTCAATTGTCCAAAAAAAAATGAACACCCTATTGCAACACATTTTAAAATCGCAGCAAGAAAATCGTTGCAATACATATATTTTGCAACAATTTTTTATTTGTTTTCAGAAATTGTTGTGATTTTATTAAATTTTGCAGCACTTTCTAAACCGTTGTAAAAAAATTGTCGCAATAGACTAATTTTCTTGTAGTGAATTTAAATGAGGACGTGATTAATGCAAATTTTATTATTTCAATTTTTTTTTTAAATAAATTTGTTTTACTTTTTATTTTATTTTATTAAAATATTAGAGAAAATTCAATATAAAATGTTAGAGATGTTGAAGGGTATGAAAATAATTGCAACCCAACTTTTACGTTTTTTTTTTATGATTTTTTTTTATATAAATAATTAGACATTTTTTATAAAAATAGAAAGGGAAGACATTAATATAATATAATAGGCATCGTGGCTGATGGAGCGCAGGTAGCGCAGCGGAAGCGAGACGGATCATTGGCATTCTAATTTCATCAATTTAGCTAAATAAGAAACATGCACAAGGCTTTGAAATAAAAGGAATTAGAACATATACCTCTTGTAGTTCTAAAGACTTCTCTTCCAACGCTCGGATCTCCTCACGAACCCTTCGAAGCTTCCCTCGAACTGCTCGAGAACCACCTCCGGTAGTCCCGCTATCCTCGGGCCGAGCAACGGAGTGGTGGGACTCCTTTATGAAAGAAAAAGTTTGGAAGAAGAAGATGGGAAGATGAAAGTGATGAGGATTTTGTGAGAAGAAATCTAACACTTAGCTTTCTAATTTCTCAAGTAACAGGAACTCTTCATGCTCATCCAAATATTCAAACTCTTTGAAAATTCATCAACCTCAAACCATTTGAACTTCATCCAATTTATAGGCAATTCACATGCAACAAAGTCTTTGCTTAGCATGACACCTCAAATTGGATGGATTAGTCTTCAACCAAGTGTTCCAAAATTGATGAGTTTATATGCATGTTGTTGGTGATTCACAATCCACTTCACAACTTGGATAAACCCACTCAACTTGGATAAATCCACTCAACATGGATAATTTCACTTGTAATATTTTGTCATTTTAAAATTAATTCATAATTAATTTTAATAAGCAAAATAAATTATAATTAATTAAACTTTTTAATTAATTAATATTATTATTTAATTCAATATCAAATATTAATTAAATAATAAGACTAATCCCGGTTTCTTAAACCGAATCATCACACATGAATCCCTATTCATGTTTTACACTGATCCCATATTTAAATCATATTTAAATATGTCCATCATTCTTCCAAAACCGAATTTCAATAAATTCAAATTCTTTCTCTCATATTGTTACACGGCTTAATCCGAGCTAGCCAGGAGAACCTAAAGGACCTACAAATCATGAGCTCCAACGATACGAGATTAACCAGTCAAACTCTTTAACCAAGCTAACCAACATTCGTTAACCCCCAGAGACTCCACTAAAGTCCAAGGGTTGCACTCTCCTCACCGTAGATATATTTCTGTCCTCTTGATATAACCATCATTAGTAAGTCGATCCTTCACAGGTCGTTCGTAATTACAGTTGGGTCAAAATAACCGTTTTACCCCCGTAATTACATCTTGTTCCTTAAGTCCCACTGATCCTCTAATGAACTATTGGTTTGTGGTCCAACCACCAAACCGATTGGTATGTGATCTCATCACTATACCAAGTCCCTCTCGGGCCAATGAGAGGGTGGGATCCCTAGTTCAAGACCCGGAGTCAGCACTTAAGGGAACAACCTCTCTACTAATCCCTCAGAGCGGGTAGGAGTGAATTCCATCTCGCCGGACTATGTTCCCAGCTACCTACCCGGTCTTATCCCCAAGATGGTAGGCTTATTGAGTCCGCGATCTCGGGCCACTCTCATCCATACAAGTCAAAGGATAAGCCCGAATAAACAGGAGTTCATAGCGTGCTCAGGATTCAGATCGAGTTACCTAGGTCATCATATGAAAAAATCGGTCTTTACAGTAAACGGAGTTATAAAGAAAGAGCGACTTGTTTCGCGGTTCAGTCTTATGCAAACTCATTGCATAGGACACCCCCACTCACATGTCTCCACATGAACGATTTCGGATCACATCGTTTGTACTATACAAAGTGGGCCGCGTCCAATAGTGTCCCCAGGATAAGGTACCCAGCCTTATCCCTATACTATAGACCGTTCTGGCTATTACTTGAACTTGATCCACAATCATGTCACACATGAAGTTCAAGTATACAACCTATAGCCATGAGTTCTTTATTTATTGGAGTTAGGTTAAAACTTTAAACAATTCACTTTATTCCGTAACAACTTTACTGAATAAAACTCAATAACAACTTTATTGCAAAATAGAATATACATTCGGTTTACAAACCACGAGTTTTAAGACATAAAACCCAACAGTGGCTCCTTTCATTTTATTTTTTAAACTCTCACTCTTTAATTTCTCTCGCTTCCTCTAATTAAAAAATAAAGCAATACATTTAGACTGTGATTATTTATTATTATTATTTTAGAAAAAGAACAAAAAAAAAAAAAAAAAAAAACTACAAAGACAAGATCATTAGTGTAAAATAATAAATCACCCCTGTTTTTTATTAATATTGTTATTTTCGAAACTTATTATAAAAATATTACATTTTTCAAACTATTTATAAAAATATTGTAGTTTTTATTGGAGGGCAAAGGTCGTCTTTTGCTTCCACCGATAAATTTTTGTTATTCAAATTACTGGCGGTAGTTTCACCACATCACCCAGGTCGTCTTTTCAAAAGACGATTTGTCCACGTGACGCCACATCACCCAGGTCGTCTTTTCAAAGACGACCTGCTTCCACGAGAGCGCAGGTCGTCTTTTGAAAAGACGACCTGATTCCACGAAAGTAGAGGCCGTCTTTTCAAAAGACGACCTTTGCCTCAGTCTCGAGGTCGTCTTTTCAAAAGACGACCTCCAATAAAAACTGCAATATTTTTATAAATAGTTTGAAAAGTGTAATATTTTTATAATAAATTTTGAAAATAACAATATTAATAAAAAAACAACCGTGATAGGAATTGAAAGAATCAAATATAATTTGGTCCTCCAAAGTCTTGTTCGGGAAGTAATGTGTCAAAACATTGGGCAATTTAACTTTATAGACCCCAAATCAAAAGTGATGGGCTTTTTGACCCCCAAGGTTTTAAACTATATATTTTAGACCCTTGAGTGTGAATGATCTAAAATACCACTGTATAGATCCCTCATCTCTCCGCAAGAAACTTTACGCAAAAAAAAAGTTCTGGATTTTTTCCTTCTTCTTCTTTGGACCTTTCAAACTTGAAATTCTGATTGTCCAATTTCTTCTTCATTCTTCATCTATTCAATTAGTGGGTAACTCATTATTCTCATTCCCATCGTTTCTTCAATATATTAGAGTTTCAACATTTAAATTTTTAATTTCCAATCGATAATTTTGTTAATCGCTAAAATTTTGAAGATTTTCGACATGTTCGGTTGTTGTTTTACGAATTTTTTAAAAATGGATTTGGCGAGAACGAAGACGTAGGAAGAAGAATTCCAGACCGATAAATTTTTTCTTCCGACTGAGAAATTTACCGATGATGAAATTTGTTTTCTCTCTTACGTAAATTTACCGGGAAAAATCCACCACTAAATTTACCAGTCTTGAATTCCCACCGGTAAAGCAATACATTGTGCTTTGAGCAACATGTGTGAATGAGACTTCTCCGACTACGAGCAAATGTCTTAGCATCATCAATAAAGAAGGTAACTTAAGTAAAATCAACGCATTCCACGCCATTTAAAAAGTTTACCACCTCTAAACAATCAGATTCCACAATCATAGAATGATTGAGTAACAACGAAGTGCTAGCAATTCCTTCAATAATGATAAAAGTTTCAAGAATCTTAACCTCTCAACTATGAGTGATCTTGACACAAGAGCATAGCTCAACGACATGATGTATCGCCTATTGACTATGAGGTCCTAGGTTCAATCCCCCATCCCTACATGTTGTAAAAAAAAAACCTATGAGTGATCTTCGATTATGGTGATTACTGACGACCAAGTCTATTTGTATTTGGTCGTCATTTGTATTTACACTTGTTTTATCAATTACATATGAAAGTAAATGAATTCCTAAAAGTAACTTAGGACCTACTTAGGCAATCTGAATTCTATTTTATGTTTTCAAATTCAATAAGTCTACGAATATGAGTTTCGTATACAATATGAATTCTATTTTTGAAAATTATTTTCGAATTTTGTGATCCAAAATATGTAAATTTTTTGTTTTCAGTGAATCCAGATTTTGAATTTGAAATTTTAAAATGCTAAATTTTATTTAAAAAGATAAAAACTTTAATAAATATAGTATTTTATGTTATAAACTTAATTTATTTTTGTTAAATTAAAAACGGTATAATATATATGATATTATCAAATAATATTTATAAAAAATTTATAACATAAATATGTTTGGGTCTTGAAACTATTAATGCTCTCTTAGAGGGAATGAATTCAATTATTGGTGGTTCCCTACTTATGAATTAATTTTCTATTGGTAGCTAAATATTGTGGAGTTAGACTCTGTTTTGTGAGATTAGTCGAGGTGCGCGTAAGCTGGTCCGGACAATATAAAGAAAAATAACCTAATATTTAGTTGGGATGACTAACAATTAAATTTTTTAAAAAAAAATTTAAACCCGTTTTAAAGAATTAGTTGAAATGATATCTAATTTCTAAAATAGTTATACTACATATATGATATGAAATATATAACTCACTTTTCCAATTTCTATTTTCAAATTACCAACCAATCAAACACTTAATTAACTTGTATGAAAGTTTAAATTTGCTCACATTTTTTTTCTTTGAAATTTATTTTAATGTCGATCATAGCTTAATTATATTTATATTGTTCATTTATATCGTTCACATGTACTTTACAGTCGCGGGCCAAAAATTCATCATTTCACATTGTTCAGAATCAACTTGTCAAATATAACAGCCGACATTGATAGAAAAGAAGAAAGAAGAATGAAGAGTTAATAAAATAATTAATACATCAATTCAAGTTTGGAAACTATTTTTTTTTTTTTTTTTGGAAACTAAGTTTGATTACTCTTTAATTAGCACAATAATCATGTTGTGAAAAAAAAATTTAATAATAATAATAATAATAATAAATAAATAGAAATCGTACTAACTATTTTTTCTCCGAATCTAAAAATAATTTTAATTTAGGTTAAATTATAAAATTTGGTATATTTATGAGGTTATGTTTATTTTCTAATAAATTTTTAAATTTTAAAAGTATAACACGTCCCTAAATTGTCTCTAAATTTTTAAAAGTGTCTAAATAGATCAATAAACTTAAAAAATATCCAACAAATTTATAATATTTTAATTTTATATCTAATATATAATTGTTATATAAGCTTATAACAACTGAAAAAAAAATTGTCATGACAGTTTTTATTTGTCATAGCCCCAATTTCTAGTACTGAAGACACTTTTTAAAAATAAAAAGTTTAGAGACTTATTTAAAGATATTTTTGAAAGTTTAGAGACTTGATTTAACATAAAATTAAAAATTTAGAAATGCATTAGAAATTTTTTTAAATTCAATGATTTATTAATTTTTTATTTTTTTGACAACATATTAGGGTAGTGGGTTGAACCTAAGATTTCATGGTCACTAAACGATACATCATGCCGTTGAGTTATGCTCTTGTTGGCTAAATTCATTGACTTATAACACAACCATAAAAGTCCATTCATTGACTTATAACACAACCATAAAAGTCCATACACATAAATTAAACGCAACGTAACCACAAAAATTCAATGAAAAATCTTGTAATTTAAAAAATACAAATTTATTAACCACAAACCAGGCATGCTTAGTAGATAAAACCATAGATCATCATTTCAAAGATTGATAGTCGATCTACCACTCATAATTGTTAGAACTAAATAATAATAATAATATTTTTTTTTTGAAATATTTGAATAAATACTGCAAGCCTCACGCGCTAAGTCCCCAAAGTGAGCAAAATAATCACTGAGACACTTATAATATAATAACAAGTATACATGTTTAATGCATGTGTATTTTTTAAATTGGTAAATAATTAAAATTTTATATATTTTTCGAATAAAATATTATTATTATTATTTGTTCAACTGGAGGTGCTCGTTGACTCGTTTAAAGAAAGTAATTTGTTTTTCAGATGGAAGAAAAAGAGAGAAAAAAAAACAAAAAATTAATGATTTGTCAACTTTTTGTTAACAATTTTAACCATTTTTTTTTTTTTTTTTTTTGGTTGTTGTTGTAGGATGATGATTTAATATATTAAGAATAAATTTGAGAATTTTAAATGAATAGCTGTATATTTAGTTAGAAAATTGTTACGGGCTATCTCAGTCTGAGAGGTCAGCCGCTGACGTACGTTACGATCTACTTCTCAAAGAAGTAGAGGTCACGACACTAACATCAGACAAGTCAACAACTTAGGACCGATCCAGGGTTCCGAGGGTTCGAGCTTAGCAGCCCACCTGAGGATTCGCTGTTGTTAAGGCTGCCTCTCGATCAGCGTGAGAGGTGATCGACAAGACACCCCCAACTCACCTGACGGGATGGTGGTACAACAACGCCCCCAATTCCCTTAGAAATCGGGGGACAACGGTTACCATCATCATGACAAAGTGTACAAGCAGACCTCAGGCGGTCCACCTCCCCCCTCCGATTCGAGGATCCTCATGATGGCGGATTAGCAAAATCATCCAGGGAAACAGATGCGGGAGGCAAGGAAACAAATGTGTAACTCTACGCAAATCTCTAACTATTTACGACTCCTACTTATGTTCAGACTTTTATCTTCTTCTCCATGTGCAGGTACCAACTACTTCAGGCGACCGTCATCCACGACGGAGTTCGGCGAAAAGGAGAAGTTCAATATCTTGCGTCAACAAAAATAATAATAATAAAAAAAAATAACAAATAATAAGTGATAAGGGAGGATATATATTCCTTTAAAAAAAAAAAAGTTAACGGTTGGATTCCATACCTTCTTTGAACTAATTAAAAAAAATAGTTTAATTAAAGAGACAGCAGCCGGGGGATCCGATGTAAATGTTGGCCAAACAAAATGAAGTTTGAATAATTGACGCGTTGATCAATGAACGCGTTTGCTTCCCACAAGAACCAAAGCTATATATATATTAAGGCCTTCCAAGCTGTGTGCTTAAACACAAAAAAGAAATCCACTCTCTTACACAAAATGGTTTCTTCAATTTCCTCTACTTTTGTTTGTTTATTACTCTTGTTTCTCTCCCTAACTTCGCTGCCGTCTATAGCCACCGCCGCAAACTCCCTCCGCTCTCCTCCGCTGCCGTCGTCTCTCCGAAGGCGCTCTCCTCCTCATCGCCCTCCTCCACCTCCGCTTAACCAGTCACCTCCACCGCCCACACCGCCCACACCGCCGCCACCGGCGTTCCAGTGGCCGAAAAATTTCATCTCTAAACGGACACCGCCTCCTAACTTCTAGATTCTACTCATTACCATAATTTATATTTTCAGTTTTTACTTGAGATTCAATAAGCTCCAGTGTTGGATATATGTAATTTTTTCTTGAGATTCAGTTCAATTTATGTTGGATTATTTTTTAACATTCTGTTCGAAATATAAACCAATTTGGTGCCATAAGGTCAGCCGGGCGATTTGATAATCAAATAAGAGATTACTAGATTTATTATAATCGCATATTAATTGCTTGTAGCATAAATTTTAATCAAATAAATAAATAAAATAGAATAATAAGTCACCCAACAGTTTGTAGGAATATTACAACGTGGGGGAGTGTGGTTCCTCTTTTGCATTCACATCTCTTCGCCCTCCATTACTTTTTCGGGCTTTAGTTCCCACATTTTTTTTACTATTTAGTTATGTTAGGATTAATCGAATAACAAATAACAAATAAACTCAAAAAATAATCGACGTATATTTGCGTGGTTCATTAACGTCGTGTTAACTACATCCACATGTAGAAGGGTGAGAGCAATATTATTACGAATATGTGAGAATTACAAAATGACAGGCTAAGGGTGGCTGAAAGTCATTAGATAGTTTATATATGACACATTTCTAATGACCAAATACAAAATGAGTGAAAGATCAAAACGAATAAATAAAACCCAGCAAGACTCCTATACCGAACCAACCGTAGAGGGTCCTAACAAATTCAAGACATTCCAATAAATTCATATTCAAACAAAATTGTATATTTAAGGAGACTTCTTAGATCATACACTATCATATTTGGAGTAATAAACCTCTATCATTTGATGTAGAAATTGTCTATGAATATAAAAATCATCTATAATAATATAAAAGATAAAAATCATCAATTAATGATAGATATTTATTATTGAGAGGTAAAATTAATTTATTACTAAGAGACATAAATGTTGGTATTAGTGAACACTATAAAAATAAAAATGATATATCAATGATAATATACTAAGATAAAAAGGAAATTATCTCAAATTGTTTGAATGGTGTGTGGATTTTTTTTTTTAAAAAGGCCATATTGTATTTTTTTTTGTGGGTGAGAAATTTGTAAATATGACGATGAACTTTGCTAACCATTATATTTTTTCATTAAAGTTAGAATATTTTTTTGTTTGTAAATTTCTTTCAATTATAAAGTTGAGTGTAATTTTGGCCAACCAAGTTGAAAATTGTCATAGTTCTTGGTTGTAAACACTTGACTTTTGGTCCTTCGTGTGTCTATATATATATTCATAAAAATTTTGGCTACAAATCAAAGATAAGTTTCAATGACGCAATGATAGAAGATTATATTTGTTATTTAACTCTATCAAATTCAATATATATATTTTGAACAAAAGAAGTTGATTTAGATAAGAGGTGAACAAATTGATGACTATTTGAACGAAAGTTTGATGATGCTTGATTCGAAGGAATAATTATTGAAAAGACGACTAAAATCACATATTAATTAACAAAATGAAACATTACAAAAGTATCTTCATTAGTTAGTTAGTACAAGGCTTTATTTTTAATGAAATCTAAAGCAAATTAAGTTATGAAATGTGGGATGTGCCCAATAATTTTCTCTCAAAAATATTTATTTAATATCGTTAAATTTCACAGATTCTTAAAGGGGCAACTACAAGAATAGCTGAAACGAGACTATGCAGGATGAAAAATAGCTAAACTAATTATTGTGTTGAAAAATAGCTAACTCCTATAATTAGAAACTTCTTTAGAATGTAGTTGGACGAAACTACCCTTCAAGCATTTAACTGTTGAACTACTTAAAAAAAATAGAGATTTAATCAGAATTAAATGAAAAACAAAAAAAAAAAGGTAAACGTTAGAGTATTGAACTCAAACCCCTTGCAAAAAACGGAAGATTTATTCCGAGAGAAAATGAAGGAGAAAATAAGGATTTATTCAAAAAGAATCCACCAGAAAAATAAAGATGAGAAAATGAAGAAGAAAATAAGGATTTATTCAAAAAGAATCCACGAGAAAAATAAAGATTTATTTTAAAAGTGAATCATATAAAAAATAATTAAAAAATTAAGATATTGTCAAACCAAGGATAACAACCACCAATTAAATCGAAACATGTAAACAAAATTCAATAAAATCTAATATGGAATATTAACTCAAATTAATTTTTAAACTAAAATTTTCAGAGACAGTTGTGACAAAAATTATAATAACGATCCTTTCGAAAATTTCTAATGTGTATATATTCGAAGTTACATGTACATATAAGTATATCATATGAAGTATATGTGTATATATACAAACTATTAATTGGTGAACGTACATGTAAGTATAACATAGTCGTTAGAAAATTATATAAGCAATTAAATTTTCAGCATATTGATGTTTATAAAAACTAAAATGTTCATAGACGGTTGTAAGAAAATTATAAAAATGACACCCTCGATAACTTCTAGTGTGAGTATATATTCGTAGTTACATCTATAACAACGTACATGTAAGTATATTATATGAAGTATATGCGTGTATATACACCATAAACCATTACTCTGTGAGCATTGAACAAATGATACTAAAAAATTTAAAATGTTCATAGACGGTTGTAAGAAAATTATAAAAATGAGGGTCATCGATAACTTCTAGTGTGGGTATATATTTGTAGTTACAACTATAACAATGTACATGTAAGTATATCATATGAAGTATATGCGTGTATATACACCGTAAACCATTAATCCGTGAACATTGAACAAATGATACTAAAAAACATTAAAATTGGTATGCATGTGAGTTTACCCGGGCAAAGTTCAATCAATTGTATCATTACCGCAACATTAAATTTGGAGATTTGCAAATATTCCCTCCTCCAAATCGATTTGAAACAACCATTGATTCTCTTCTTTGAAACTCTTTACCTTGAAAAAAACTATCTATGTGAACCTTTTACATCGTTGAACGCTTGAATTGGGCTGAAAATTTCGACTCCCAAAATGACCTATTTTCGAAGTGATTAAGGATCTTAGTCTCTCTTCACTCTCGTCTCTGTACATTGTCCTCGTTTCAACTTTGAAAAAAAAATAAAATAATGAACCCCTATTTTCAAAATGCATGAATGGTAATCTAGGAGGGGTTGTTAGTGAAATAAATTTGTATTTTTTTTTTTGTCTGTGTTAAACATTTTCAATCTAAGTTGTTAAGATTTTTTCTTTTCTTTAAAATTCATGGATGTAGTTGTTAGAAATTTTTTCTTCAAAAACGGATGAATGAATCTAATTGTTAGAAATTAAAATAAATATAAAAAAAATTAAAATGAGTTATGTCGGTTGTCCGTAAATAAACTTATATACCAAGGGTATAATTGGGATGATAATTGTGAATTTCATTCTCTAAAATTGTGGTAGTCATGGAATGCAAATATGAAACTTTCTTAGTTATTTTTCAATTCAATTTTTTATTCTTAATTATTTTTGAAAATTTCTCATTCTTAAATAGTGAAAATGAACGAGAGTAAGTCTACCTAACACTTAGCTTTAGGCTTGTTAGGAAATGTGAAGCCCAACAAATACCATACAAGCCCAAATTAATTTAGTTAAGCAATTATTCTAATTGACTCTTTTTCGTTTGGGAGACAGATCCACGTAGCGAGCTTATTCCTCGAGCAGAGATACACTACAATTATTTTTTTATGGTTAGTTGTCTTTTGAAAGTTTTGTTATTTTATAGGTATTTTTTTAACCTTGGAGTTTGCCAAGATATCAGCAAATAGCCGTTGTAGTGGGGAGTAGAACCTTGACATTTGTCAAAATGATCAATTTCGTTGTAGTGCGAGGGAGAATCGTTGTTTTGTCTTCAAGTCGAAGATTGTTAATTAGGAAATATAAAACCCTAATACAAAAAGCCCATACAAGCCGAAATTAGTGTAGTTAAGTAATTATTCTACTCGACTCTTTTTTGGTGGCTTCTAATAGGTTAAAAAGAAGGGATGATCCGTTGATTTTCTTATAAAAGAAGAAGATGTTGAAGCCTTCAATCATCACTCAACAAAAATAAAAGAAAAATCAAAAGAAAGACATTTTGGTTTTGTCCCTAGGTGCTCAAAGAAGAAGAAATTGTGGGTTGCGGATTTTTTCTTTTTCTTTTAAATTCAAGTGGCTGCTCTAGAAAATGGTTTTTTTTTTTTTTTTTTTTTTTTTTTTTTTTTTTTTTGAGTTTGAGCGTTATTTCTTTGTTGTTGATCTCAAGCTATCAAGTTGTGATATTTGGAAGTCAATAGTCATTGTTAGACTATTGATGATAGTTTGTAGTGTTGAGTTTGAGTGCTTCTTGTAATCTCCATCATAGTTGAATCTGTAATTGCAGAAAACTGGACGTAGTCTCGAGATCGGGGAAAATCAATATAACTTTCAGTGTTGTTTTATTTTTTATTATCTTTATTACTGTATTTTGTGATCGATAACTTATTTGGTTCTAACCTGAGAACGTAAGATATAATCTTATTGTTATTCTGCATTATTTATATCTCACAACACTATATCACATAAAAGAAAATGAATCTCATTTTTTTTTTTTATCACTTTAGTTGATACAATATAAATTTATATTCCTTCCCACATGGTAATGTTTAAAAAGACTTTCACAATTGATAAAATATAAAGATGGTGTTGTCGTTTATGCCACAGCCACCAATATTGACATCGGAACTCAATAATGGATCCCTCTCCCTCTCTCTTCGTTAAAAGAGAAATTAACATTTATTTTATTTATTTAATTCATAAGATCAAGCCTTGAAAGATGGAACGTTTGAATACAAGGATGAATATGTAACAAAACGAAGATAACGAAAGTGTGGAAACATGAGAGAAATGGCACGAAGGAAAGAATTATATCAATTGAGTTTGATAATTCGATATCTTGAATTAAAAATGTTACAAACATTATATAGTAAATTAATTAGTAAATTAACCCACTAACCTTGTAATTCTCTGGCATAATCTCATTAGGCCACTAACACATTTTCTCTCGGTTATAACCACACACATGTCACTAATCCCACTAACACATTTTCTCTCAATTATAACCACACACATGTCACTATAAGATTTAAATTAAATTAAATAAATAAATAGTTTGCACTAATTTTTAACACTCCCCCTTAGTGCAAACATACTATCAACAACACCAACTCCAATCCTGAATTCTTCATACTTGGATTTACCATCCGTCTTGTTAAATATATAAGCAACTTCCAAGGATAACTTCATAGGAGTAGTAATTGATTTTGACTTCTTCATGTCAATCCGAGTTAACAAAGTATTTGCATACCCTTTCTGTGGGACAAAGTATCCACCTGGCTTTTCAACCTTCAAGCCAAGAAAACGTCTCGCTTCATCGAAACTCTTCATTTTAAAACCAATAGACAAACCATCTCGAAAAATAAAATTTTCTCTTCTATTTGGATCCATGCATCTCCATCTTTTTCTGTGAGTACCATATCCAACAAATATACAACGCCTAACCTTTGGAACATGAACATAACAAACTGACCCAAAAACTCGAACATAACTCACATTGGGTTTACGAATTATGACGTGACAAACTGACTGAATAGTTGCTGCCCAAAGCTCCTTTGGAAGATTCTTTGCATGCAGCCAAGACAAGCACATAGATGTAAGGCGTTGAATGTTATGCTCTTTGCAATATGTCTGAAATTGATCAGACATATATTCTCCCCCATTATCTGTGCGAAAACACTTTATCGGCAGCATAAATTCTTTCTCCACTAGCTCCTTGAACTGAATAAACTTGGAGAAAGCCTCACTTTTAGCCTCCAAAAAATACACCCAAGTGAACCGAGTAAAATCGTCCACTATAACCATAACATAACGACAACCAGAATAACTGGGTATTTTCGTCGGCCCCATCAAATCTGAATGGACTAACTGCAATGCAATAGTAGCTTTGTTATTTGAATTTGGGAAAGGGAGACGATGAGATTTCCCAAATTGACAACCAGGACAAACCACATCATGACGAATTTCTTTAAAGATGGGAATACCATCAATAAGTTTCTTCATAGAAATTCTTTGCAACAATTGATAACCAACATGACCCAACCGAGCATGCCAAAGTGTTGCACTATCATTCTGACATGTCTTTTCAACATATGCATCAGTTGCAGACAAAACATAGAGGGAATCTTTCCTCTTTCCAGTAAACAAAACATCACCATCAAATTGTTTAATATTAGAAACAATTTTCACATCATCTGGACCAAAGAGAACATACCTCCCAGAGTCGGCAATCTGAGAGACCGAAACCAGATTCTTCTTTAAACCTGGAACATGATAAACATCTTCAAGAGAAATATCACCAACATTTGATGCACCATCTTTAACGTTAACTTGCCCCTCTTGAACAACAGGATGTATGGAATTATCAGCCGTCGCAATGACTCTTCTTCCTTGATGGATACGTACATCAGAGAGAAGAGAAACATTTCCAGTTGAATGATGAGAACAACCAGAATCAACAATCCAATCCTCATTATAATCTATAAAAGCATTAGCATGCAAATTATTGGGTTGATCAATAACTTCAATTGATAAGCATTGTTCCCAAGTAACTTGTTCAAGTTTGTTACTTTCCTGTACAACATTTGCTTCTGCTTCTTTGAGAATCACCCGACAACTTTGTCTAATATGGCCGATTTTTCCACAACGTTGACACACCACCTTTACCCGACAATCACGTTTGATGTGTCCCGGCTTGCCGCACCTAAAACATCCTTTTAAATTTCCCTTGGACTGCCCTTCAACCTTGGAATCCTTGCTGTCATTTGAATAAAACCTTGGAGAAGAATTAACTCTTCCCTTTTCTTTTGCATAAAGAACAGCTTCCACCTCAGAGTGAGTTTGCTTGTAGTTGCTAAACATTTGTTTCATCAATGCTTCCTGATTTGAAAGCAAATTTTCCAACTCAATGATAGAAGGTTGATTTACCCAACCTTGTATCGATGAAATAAATGGCATAAACTCCTTTCGCAGTCCACGGATAAGATAGCGACGCACACGAGCATCACTAATCGGATCATCTTTGTCTAATTCTGAAATTTCAGAACATAAAGTTTTAATTTTCAGAAAATATTCTGAAACCGACAAATTACCTTGAGTCCTTCCAGCAAGTTCGTTCTCCAAATATTGCAACCTCGTCGTGTTCTTTTGAGTGAACAACCTTTCAACTGTGTCCCACACTTTCTTTGGACAACTTACATCACGAACATGCTCAATGTACTCTTTGCCAATGGAAGTCCGCAAAGCAAATAAAGCTTTGCCACACTTGACCTTCCACTTTCTTCGTGCCTCAACATTCTCCAGAGTATCTTCTGGAATTTCTGCATCATCACCGGAAACAAGATCCCAAAGATCTTGCCCTTGTAGAAAAGCTTCCATACATAGCTTCCAATAGCTATAATTATCACCGGCAAGCTTGTCTACACAAACACTGTTTCCACCGTTCATCTTCAACGAGTATTTAAACTCAAACACTAAACAAAGAACCTTGAAGCTCTGATACCATGTTGTTAGGGACAACAACATCCACATTGTAACGATATTGTTCACTTTGGGCATGGCCCTCATGGTTTTGCTTTTGGTCACCCCAAAAGGCCTCGTTGTAATGTAGATGTTGTCCCTTACTTATATACCCAAGATCTTCCCCTTTCCTAACCAATGTGGGACTTTGTTTGCACTCACAACAATCCTCCCCTCAAACGAAGGACCACAAAGCCTCCCCTCAAATTGTCATCTATCCGTGTTTACCATGACTATGTCATCGAGGACATGGTTAGGTAAGGGGCATGGTAGAAAAGCTCTACCATGCCCCTTAGTGAAAAGCTCTACCTAAATTCTCTTCGTTTTGTTAAGAATTAGTGCAAATTTATTTAGTTTTAAATCTTTGAAATTAAGGTGATGCCACCTATTTAGGCTAGTGCCACCTCTTTAGGTAGTGTCTTAGGTTTTTTAGGATTATGTCTTAGTGGGATCATGGGAGAATATTAAGGTGAGTGGGAAAAGTAATGAGTATTAGTTTACTATTTAATTAGCTATAAAAGCTTGTAATCTTTTCAATTCAAATCATCGAATTCATTTGAGTAATTCTTTCCTTCGTGCAATTTATCTCTCGTTTCCACACTTTCGTTCTCTTCGTTTTGTTACATGGTATCAGAGCTTCAAGGTTCTTTGTTTAGTGTTTGAGTTTAAATACTCGTTGAAGATGAACGGTGGAAACAGTGTTTGTGTAGACAAGCTTGCCGGTGATAATTATAGTTATTGGAAGCTATGTATGGAAGCTTTTCTACAAGGGCAAGATCTTTGGGATCTTGTTTCCGGTGATGATGCAGAAATTCCAGAAGATACTCTGGAGAATGCTGAGGCACGAAGAAAGTGGAAGGTCAAGTGTGGCAAAGCTTTATTTGCTTTGCGGACTTCCATTGGCAAAGAGTACATTGAGCATGTTCGTGATGTAAGTTGTCCAAAGAAAGTGTGGGACACAGTTGAAAGGTTGTTCACTCAAAAGAACACGACGAGGTTGCAATATTTGGAGAACGAACTTGCTGGAAGGACTCAAGGTAATTTGCCGGTTTCAGAATATTTTCTGAAAATTAAAACTTTATGTTCTGAAATTTCAGAATTAGACAAGGATGATCCGATTAGTGATGCTCGTGTGCGTCGCTATCTTATTCGTGGACTGCGGAAGGAGTTTATGCCATTTATTTCATCGATACAAGGTTGGGTAAATCAACCTTCTATCATTGAGTTGGAAAATTTGCTTTCAAATCAGGAAGCATTGATGAAACAAATGTTTAGCAACTACAAGCAAACTCACTCTGAGGTGGAAGCTGTTCTTTATGCAAAAGACAAGGGAAGAGTTAATTCTTCTCCAAGATTTTATTCAAATGACAACAAGGATTCCAAGGTTGAAGGGCAGTCCAAGGGAAATTTAAAAGGATGTTTTAGGTGCGGCAAGTCGGGACACATCAAACGTGATTGTCGGGTAAAGGTGGTGTGTCAACGTTGTGGAAAATTCGGCCATATTAGACAAAATTGTCGGGTGATTCTCAAAGAAGCAGAAGCAAATGTTGTCCAGGAAAGTAACAAACATGAACAAGTTACTTGGGAACATTGTTTATCATTTGAAGCTATTGATCAACCAAATAATTTGCATGTTAATGCTTCTATAGATTATAATGAGGATTGGATTGTTGATTCTGGTTGTTCTCATCATTCAACTGGAAGTGTTTCTCTTCTCTCTGATGTACGTGTTCATCAAGGAAGAAGAGTCATTGCGACGGCTGATAATTCCATACATCATGTTGTTCAAGAAGGACAAGTTAACGTTAAGGATGATACATCAAATGCCGATGGTGTTTCTCTGGAAGATGTTTATCATATTCCGATTTTAAAGAAGAATCTGGTTTCGGTCTCTCAGATTGCCGACTCTGGGAGGTATGTTCTCTTTGGTCCAGATGATGTGAAAATTGATTTTAAACAATTTGATGTTGATGTTTTGTTTACGGGAAAGAGGAAAGATTCTCTCAATGTTTTGTCTGCAACTGATGCATATGTTGAAAAGACATGTGAGAATGATAGTGCAACACCTTGGCATGCTCGGTCGGGTCATGTTGGTTATCAATTGTTGCAAAGAATTTCTATGAAGAAACTTATTGGTGGTATTCCCATCTTTAAAGAAATTCGCCGTGATGTGGTTTGTCCTGGTTCTCAATTTGGGAAATCACATCTTCTTTCTTTCCCAAATTCAAATAATAGAGCTACGGTTGCATTGCAGTTAGTTCATTCAGATTTGATGGGGCCGACGAAAATACCAAATTATTCTGGTTGTCATTATGTTATGGTTATAGTGGATGATTTTACTCGGTTCACTTGGGTGTATTTTTTGGAGGCTAAAAGTGAGGCTTTCTCCAAGTTTATCCAGTTCAAGGAGGTAGTGGAGAAAGAATTTATGCTGCCGATAAAGTGTTTTCGCACAGATAATGGGGGAGAATATATGTCCGATCAATTTCAGACATATTGCAAAGAGCATAGCATTCAACGCCTTACATCTATGTGCTTGTCTTGGTTGCATGCAAAGAGTCTTCCAAAGGAGCTTTGGGCAACAACTATTCAGTCAGCTTGTCACGTCATAATTCGTAAACCCAATGTGAGTTATGTTCGAGTGTTTGGGTCAGTTTGTTATGTTCATGTTCCAAAGGTTAGGCGTTGTATATTTGTTGGATATGGTACTCACAGAAAAAGATGGAGATGTATGGATCCAAATACAAGAGAAAAATATGTTTTTCGAGATGGTTCGTATATTCGTTTTGAAGTGAATAGTTTGGGTGAAGCGAGACGTTTTCTTGACTTGAAGGTTGAAAAGTCAGGTGGATACTTTATCTCGTATGCAAATACTTTGTTAACTCGGTTTGACATGAAGGGGTCAAAGTCAATTACTACTCTTATGGAACCATCCTTGAAGTTGCTGATATATTTACCAATCAAGGCGCTTGGTAAATTCAAGTTTGAAGAATTCAGGAGTGTACTTGGTGTTGTGGATCATATATTTGCACTAAGGGGGAGTGTTAAGAATTAGTGCAAATTTATTTATTTATTTAATTTAATTTAAATTGACATGTGTGTGGTTATAATTGAGAGAAAATGTGTTAGTGGGATTAGTGACATGTGTGTGGTTATAACGGAGAGAAAATGTGTTAGTGGCCTAATGAGATTATGCCAGAGAATTACAAGGTTAGTGGGTTAATTTACTAATTAATTTACTATATAATGTTTGTAACATTTTCAATTCAAGATATCGAATTATCAAACTCAATTGATATAATTCTTTCCTTCGTGTCATTTCTCTTCTGTTTCCACACTTCCCGTTATCTTCGTTTTGTTACATGGTAACAAAACGAAGATAACGAAAGTGTGGAAACATGAGAGAAATGGCACGAAGGAAAGAATTATATCAATTGAGTTTGATAATTCGATATCTTGAATTAAAAATGTTACAAACATTATATAGTAAATTAATTAGTAAATTAACCCACTAACCTTGTAATTCTCTGGCATAATCTCATTAGGCCACTAACACATTTTCTCTCGGTTATAACCACACACATGTCACTAATCCCACTAACACATTTTCTCTCAATTATAACCACACACATGTCACTATAAGATTTAAATTAAATTAAATAAATAAATAGTTTGCACTAATTTTTAACAGAATATTATAATCTCCATTTTACATTTATTGAATAACGGTAACAATAAATTAAAGGATAGAAAAATACATTCAAAGTTTTGATGATTTATAAGAGAAAAATAAGCCTCTCTCTAACTTGTTAATTATTCCAAAAGAAGCAAGCTAATTAATTTTACCTTGATGAGTTCCAAACTCTAGAGTACTACTGTGTGCTGTGTTAGAAAGGAGGTAGAGGCGATTTAAGGGTGACCTTTCTCGGCCAAGGCATCTTACCCGGCGGTCGCCGCAATCGTAGCGTTGAGTTTAATTTGTATTTCTTCTTTGGAGCTGGCAGCGGTGAGCCCTGCCTGGAGACCGGAGAAGGAAGATATGGGAAGTTTTTAGACGGAGGCGAAGGCGAAGACGGCGGAGGAGGTTTGTATTCATAAGGCTTGGTGGATGGAGATGGCCGGTGAATGTAATGTGCAGTCAATTTTGAAGGCATATCTAAAGAGACGACTGCAATCACAAGCAAGAAAACATAGTAGGCCAATATTATTATAGACCCCATTATTCTCTTTCTACCTCTCACACCACACTACTACTTATAAATGGTTTGGAGAGTAGGACTATTTTGTTGAATAATTTTTCCACATTATATAATAATAAAAAAAAAAAATGAAGAATATCATAATTGACCATAAACTTGACTTGATAAATTATATCTATTTTTATCGTAAATTTTTAATTTAAGAAAAGAGTAAAATATTTTTTTGGTCCCTAAAGTTTAGACGGACCATAGCGATTTCATCTCTCAAATTTAAGACATCCTCCATTTTGGTCCTTTTGACCGCTAGTAAAAAAAAACATCAAATAATTTGAAATATTTAAAAGAAAACGAGGTACCAATAAATAAAATAGAATAATAAGTCAAGTTTCTAGAAAAATTATCATGTGGGCAGTGGTTCCTCTTTTTCATCCACACATCTCTTCCATTAACTTTTTTGTATCGGTAAAATATACTTTTAGTTGACTCTAGTTAAATTACATTACAAGTTTAGCCCATAATTTTTTAGAATTGTGATTAGTTTGTCTCTAAACTTAAAAAAATATTAAATACACTAAAATAATTTTGAGCTACGAATATCTATTTAGGACTGCCATTAAGGGCTATGATGATGGTGGACAATGAATATCTATGCAAATGTGTTTTTTTTCTTTTAGCCTTTTAATGTCGGCCGCCTGTTAATGGTAGTTCAAGACAATCATTAATGGACAACCATGAGATCCATGAGATATAGTTGAACGATATGATGTATCGCCTAGTGACCATGAGGTGTTAGGTTCAATTCCTCACCTCCAACAGGTTCTTGAGGTGAGGAATTTCTTCCCTCGAAGACCCCTTTTGGATAGAGAAGTGATTGCTTGGGCCGATATATCTACTGCTTGGCACATTCCTTCTCCGATTGCTGGTAAGGATTGTATTTGTTGGGTTCCTGATAAAAAAGGTCTCTTTTTAGTGAAATCTTTGAAATGGTATCTTTCCAGAGAAGTGTCCCCTTCTTCTACAATACAAAACTCAGGGAATCTTTGGAATACTCTTTACCCAAAAAAATGCAAATTCTTCCTTTGGACTGTGATTCACAAAGGTTTAAACACAGCAGAGAAAATGCAAGCTCGTCTTCCAGCGATGTGTCTTAATCCAAATTGGTGTGTGCTTTGCAAAAGGAATGCAGAAACTATGGATCATATTTTTCTCCATTGCCCCTATGCTAAAAGCCTTTGGTCCACTCTTTTAAATGATTCTAATATGTTATCTATTCTGCCGAACAGACTTGAGGATTTTATATCTCAATGCCTTGCTATGCCCCAGGTAAATGTCAAACATATTATGTGGTGCAACATCTTTGGGGCCATTTTATGGTATATTTGGTTGGAACGAAATGACAGGATTTTTAGTGATAAATCAAAGTCCATTCATCAGTTATGGGAGGAGATTATCATCAATGCTGCTTCATGGTGCTCCAAATCGAAGTTGTTTTGTAATTATGACACTTCTACTATAGCTCTTAATTGGGAGGCTTTCCTCTAGCCTCTCATTTGTACTCTTTTTTGTCTAATCAATGAAGTATCTTTTTAAAAAAAAAAATTCCTCACCTCCAACATGTTGTTAAAAAAAAAAATAACAACCATTAATAGTGTACGTAATTATTAACTTGACCAATATTATATGTTTGTCATTATATGTGTATCATTACATATCCGTCATTAACTATCCGTCATGAAATTTGCTCATAAGTTTGTCATTATCTATCTGCCATGAAATGTGTGTTCCGAAATTTAAATGTTTGTCATTATATTTCCGTCATAGCCATATTTTGAATGTTTTAATGGTAGGCAATTACACATGTGGCTAACCAATAACATTTCTCTTCAATCTATGTATATGTCAAAATCTCAATTGTATTCACTCAACAATTAACTTTTCACAATTTTTTTATTTTATTTTACTTATTCACCCAAACCAAATCAAAGAAACAGAATTTAACACCATAATGACATATATATATATATATATATATATATATATATATATATATAAAACACTCATTCAAAATTTACCTAAATTCACAACAAAAATTCTATACACATAACACAAAGCTAAATCAAACAAAACAAAAAGTCAAAATTTCAACATCATCTGTTCTAAAATAACCCAAAACTAACTTGAAATGAAAATATATCACACTTCTATATATCAAAACACATAATACATATGAGACCACCCATCCCTCCACAAACTACATCCAACAATATTAAGATGATGTTTCAGATAATGCATGTACAACAACATATTAATTCTTTATAGATGAAGAGTGTGTTTGGATTGACTACTAAGGGGCCGTTTGGCCCACGGAGTTGGGAGAAGTGGAGTTGTGGAGAGTAAACTTACTCCCCGTTTGGCCCAAGGAGTTGTTTAACTCGGACAAAAAATATCAACTCCCCAGACTTCTACAGTAATTACTATTCAACTCTCATTCATTTTCCTCTCTTTCTCTCTCTTCCTTTTACAATATTTTTTAATTATTTTAAAAAAAACATAATTTAAACAAAAAGTGTAAAATGACTAAAAATGCAATTCAAGCTATTTTTTATTTTAAATATAAATTAAGTTGTTGAATTAAAATTAAAATTGGTAGTTAAACAAAATTTAAAATGTAGTATTCAAGAAGAAATAAAAATATAGCTTATTTGGATTCACTTATATTAATGGATTAAAATCTTTCAAATTCACATGTAATAGTTAATCGACTATTGTACGACTATTTGTTTTATTTCAAAACGATCCAAATAAAATGAATAATTAATGTGAGTGATATTGAAAAAAGAAGGTGAAGTATGATAGTCAAAGTTATTTAGGTTATCTTCGAATAAATTTGTAAAGGATACATAAAATAAAAAACACAAAAATCGTATTCTTAAAATTTATTGGAAGAAGTTCTTGATAATAAAAATATGAAAAATTATAAAAAAATAGGTTCTAGGTGTAGTGCATATGAAATTACGAGTTTAAGTGGGTGGAAGCGAGGAAGAACGTGTTTGACACATAGATATGTTTATGTGTTGTTTTTTCTTTATTTTTTCTTTAGAGAAATTTGTAAAATATACTTACACTACAAAAAACAAAAAAAAGAATCTCACTTTTAAAATTCATAAAATTAAAAAATTAAAGATTGAGTCTTTAAAAAATAATAATAAATATATATTATTGATAGTCAAGATGAGAGAGATTAAAAAGTTAATGTGAGGTATTGTGTTCAAAATTATTTTTTGTTATCTCCAAAGAAATTTGGAAAGTAGATAAAATAAAAATAAAAAATTGCATTGTTAGAATTTATTAGGAAAAGTTTTTAATAAGGAAAATTAGAAAGTTTGTAGAAGAAAAAAAAATTGTGTCGAAAAAACTAGTAAAATAAATTCAGATTTCAAAACTTGAGGTTCAACAACTCCCTATAAAAAATATATGGAAAATTATAGAAAACAATTGTACAAAAAAAATAGCTAAAATAAACCATCATTGTTGAGATACTGATTTACGGGTGGAGTGAATTTAGATGGGAGGCAGAGAAAGATGTGTTGTGTTTGACACATGAATAAACTATACTTATGGGTAGACAATCTTATAATTCATTAAATTAAAGATGAGTCCTAACAAAATTATCTATATATATATATATATGGGTGGACAATCTTATAATTCTAAAATTAAAGACGAGTCCTATATATATATATATATATATATATATATATATATATATATATATATATATTGATAATCAATGTGAAAAAATAATGTCAAATATTGTGCTCAAAATTATTTTTGTTGTCTTCAAAGAAATTTGTCAAGATAAATAAAATAAAAATAAAATATTTCATTTTTAAAATTTATTGGAATTGGAAGAAGTCCTTAATAAGAAAATTTTGAAAGTTTGTAGAAAAAAATTGTGCAGAAGAAAACAACTAAACTAAACTCAGACTTCAGAACTCCAGACTAAACAACTGCTCCAAACACACCACAAACTTCAGAACTTCAGACTAAACAACTCTCTACCCCAAACAGACATACCTCATAACTCCCCAGACTAAACAACTCCAGACAAAACAACTCCAACTCCTCCCAATTCTTTGGGTCAAACGCTCCCTAAAATAATGTTTTTGAAAGAATGCATTTTTTTAAAACATTTTTTTTTAGAAATGTTTCTAATTAAAACACTCATGTGTTTGGTTACATTTTCTTAAAAGTGTTTTTATCTACAAGTGTGTTTGGTTTGCTCTACTAGAATGTTTCTCTTAATGTAAAATTACTATAAAAGACAATTATTAATGAATCATATGAATTAATAACTTTAAATATACATTTTCCCATTGAAGTAACAAATTAAGCTTAGCTCAATTGGCATTAGATTATACCTTTAACTAGGAGATCGGGGTTCAATTTCTTGATTAAACATATGTCTATAAGGAAAATTGTAACACATGCCAATTTAGAGTAATATAATTAAAAATATAATTATTTTTTGCCTGATCGCTATTTCTGCAACCAACCCTATATATAAAGCATAAACACTTACGAATAAATAATAATTATACGTGCAAGGTTACTTATAAGAGTACTAGAGTTGGTGCACGATTTATCGTATATACTTTCACACATAGTATCCACACTATTCTGCAGAACCCAGTTGAAGGGGAGGTACTGCATGTGAAAATATTGAAAAACCCACGTAATTGATTCATATATATAAGATTTCATGCAAATTTAATAAAGTATAGAATATAGTCAATGAAATTTTACCTTTATAAATTTTCATTTTGTATTCCTGCGTGAATCTTAGGGAGAGTGCTTAACTCCACATTTTCAACGATCTAAATAGTTTGATACATTACAACAACATAATCGTAAGAATTAACAATTAAAAAAGTTGAAGATGAGAAGACAAAATTCTTCCAAAGATTCTAGCTATTTATGATTCTAGCTACAAAATTCTTCTTCAATCTTACCGCACATAAACTTCAATCTTTACACAAAATTCTCTCCATAATGGATAACAATCAGCATCCAATGATAACTAATAACAATCAACATTCTAATATTACTTCGTATGAATATAACATACTGTAGTTAAGTTAAAATCATTTAAATTGTCATTATTACTTACTCGATGTGATATGGGTGGAGTACTCTTAGTTCCTTGGCCATTTCTAACATGTTGGCTAAACGAACCTCTTGAGACTTCACCTATTTTCAAAGGGTGGTTACTTGGTCAACTATCATAATACTTTTTTTTTTGTTATCTCATTAATCACATACATCCCAAAGAATCCTAAAGAAAATAAAAAATTATTATAAAACAATAAAAAAAAAGTAGTTCATGATTCAAAATGTAGAATATATACTTAGGCACGATGTAGGTGAGTATGCATGAATGACCTAATGGAGTCATCCCACAGTAATGCATATGAATGACCTAATGATGTCTTCACGGTGTATATAAATGATTTTCTCCTTTTCCAAATATGTGCTCGCTCAAAGTGATATGAATATTAGCGTTCACTTACATATTTGTGAGCTTTAAGATATTGATTCAAGAGTTTCATATTAAGGTTGACATCCATATATTTACAATCTGGTGTTATAGTGTTGGATTTCGTCGGAGATGGAACTTATCACAAAGAATATTACAAATTGAAATTCCAAATATGTACTTGCTTAAAGAGATTTGAATAAAATAAATCAGTTAGATTGAAAAGAGGGCCTACATTTTTCTCCTTCATTAGTACAAATTTGTGAGACCATGCCACAAACTCACTTTTCGCTTGAAAAGAAACAATTGTTTCTCCATACCTCGTGATAATATAGTTTGAACCTTTTTTTATTGGACGACATCAGATGCAAATGTAAATTTTAAGTATAGTTTTCAAGAACTGTACAAAACATTATTTATTAATAAATTATTTAATAGATTAGTTTTCCAGACAATGTCTCCCACTAGTATAAAATGGGCTTTAACGGCGGTCCATGACAGTCCAGATTCGACATTAAAAGCAATGATGTCGGTCAGGCAACGGACATCTATACTAGTGTCCTTGTAGCTCATTAATGTATGCCTTTAAACTTTTAAAGTTTTCCTTCACGCTTCTTCATCACAAAGTAAATGTGATATGAGTTAAGAAGAACTGAACCGAAATTCTCGATTTTTTTAAATGTGGAATTGAACTGAAGGCCAATAAGGTATATATAATCGATTGGTTTGGTTGTGCTCGATTCGATTATTAATTGATTCAATTTTTAGTTTTGTGAACTATTAAGTTTTTGTCCTTTTTTATTTCCCTAATCCAAAAGGTGCGATGGTGTTGGACAAAATGACGTGCGATTGAGAGAAAATGGAGGTGCAACGCCCAACGAAGATGGTGACATTGTGCGACGGTGAGGAAAACAAGAGGAGAGGGAGGTGTGACAATAGTATGAAACGACGACAAGGCGAAGAAGTACCAACAACACTGTGGGAGTGGGATGAAGAGTCGACGACCATTGGAACGAAGAGAGAGATGAGGGCGGCATGGTGCGGCGATTGCGATGGGATTTAGAGAAGTTGAGTGAGATGCTGCGATGCCATGGGATTCAGAGGTGCGGCGATGATTTGTGAATTGATGCTAAAATGGGGACAAAATTCGAAGAGTTAGAGTTTCTTAAAAATGATATATATATATACCTCGGTTCGGTTCACTTTTGGTGGATTTTTCAATGAAAAATCGAACCAAACCCAAAATATTCGGTTTTTTATAAATACAAACCGACTTGTCCAATTTTGTCCTATACAATCGAACCAAACTACTGGATCTATTCGGGTCGGATCAAATTTTCAAATTTTCGGTTTTGACTAGCTTTCACCCCTATCACAAAGAGGTACCATTAGCCTCAATATCCATGGAGCATTGTGGTTAAAAAGAAACGACGGCCTCTTTAATGACTCTTATAAAGATCTGAATAGCTTATAGGAGAACCTCGTCATGTCAGCTTCAACGTTGACATCAAAATGTTCCCTCTTTGTGTATTACTCTTCTTTTTGTATTGCTCTTAATTGACATGTTTTTCATATTTGTAAATATGTTACACAAATAAATAATTTGTAAATATGACAATTTTTTAAATTTACTGGTCTATCATTGTTAGACTAGTGATAGGACCTTTAGTAGAGATAGACTTCTCATATTTTCAAATACGTTTAGATTATGTTAGATTTGCTGTTATTTTGTGTTAGATTCCATATAAGAAATTGTTTTTTTTTTTTTTTTTTTAATTCATAAAAGCAAGCCTTGAAAGATGGAATAAGATTCCGGTTTTATAAGGATGAATAATATAGGGCCCGTTTGATAACATTCTCGTTTTCTGTTTCCTGTTTCCGTTTCTCATTTTTTAAGAAACAAACTTGTTTGTTAACCATATTTTCATTTTTTGTTCTTAAAATTTTAAAAACGTTTCTAAAAAATGGGCAAAATTTGAGATTTTTTTTTTTTAGAGGTTTCTTATAATAGTACTCTGGGTTGTTGATTTGATGCGCCCCTACCTTCACATTTCTTCCCATGGTCCTTGGTTTGAGGCATAAAGGATTTTTTTTTCCTTATATTTAAATTTTGTTTTAACTCATGATTTTAAATTTTTCAATAAATATATTATTTTAATTTTTAGTACACTTAAAATTGTTTAGGCATAAAGGATTTTTTTTTTCCTTATATTTAAATTTTGTTTTAACTCATGATTTTAAATTTTTCAATAAATATATTATTTTAATTTTTAGTACACTTAAAATTGTTTAGAATTTTGCTATATATAAATTTTGTTCACTAATTTTTTTTAACCTCGTTTTAATATTCTGCAACCACGATATTTATAGAACAATATAATTGAGTTGAATATATTTGAGTCAACATCATTTAATTAGAATGAATGACTCGAGTTAGAGAGCAGATCAAATTTGAGCAATATTTTAAAGATAAATACAATCTTATTGTTGTTTTTTTAATTTTGCATCGAAAGTTATTTGTATTAGATTATGTAAACTTTCGATAATTTTTTTTATATTTTTAATGCATATTATATATATATATATTTTTTTTTTTTATATTATGAATACAAAATTATATTTAACTATAAAAAGGAAAAAAATAGAGAAAGAAGAAAAAAGGTAAAAAGAAACCAAAAACGAAAAAATAAGTATCAAACAAATTTTTTTTGTTTTTTTTCTTCTAAAACAAGAAATAGAAAACGTTATCAAACATTTTTTTTTTTTTTTTTAAAAACAAGAAACCTAAGTAGTTATCAAACATGTTTCTATTTTTAGTTATAAAAAAACAATAAGCAATAAATAAAGAACAGGAAACAGAAAACATGAAACGAGAACATTATCAAACGGTCTCATAATCTTCATTTTACATTGGCTGAAATTGGAATAATAAAGGGATTGAAAAATACTAGAAGCCTCCCCCATGATAACATTTTAATTCCAATCCAATCATAAACATTAAATCCCATAACATCTTCCACAAAAGAAGTAACCTAATTAATTTTACCTTTTTGATGCAAACACTAGTAATGTGTGTTTATTTGATTTTTTATTTGATTTTTGAAAGAACCACTAGTAACGTGTTAGAAAGGAGGTGGATGCGATTTAGCACTGAACCTTCGTGGCCATTGGAACTAGGGCGGTGGCAACTTGGATTTGTACTTATTCTTGACTGCCGGTGGTGAGAACAGACCGGCCGCGAAGGAGGAGATGAGAGTTTTTTAGACAGAAGCGATGGCGGAGATTTGTATTCATGAGGTTTGGTGGATGAAGATGAGTGAATGGAGTATCTCTAAATTTTGAAGGCAGATCTAAAGAGCTAAATAATGTTGGAAAAAAACTCTCACTTCTATCGCAGAACAGAAAATAACTATGAAATTAAAAGAAAACAATACAAATAGAAAACACAAAAATTTACGTGGAAAACTCCAAAACCGTAGAAAATTCCAAAACCGTAGAAAAATCACGGCCCACCAAAGAAAAATTATTACAATCACACAGAATTCTCTCCCCGATTCCATTACAAGACACTCTATTCAAAATTAATTTGAACCACTCACACCCTTTTGCCCAACTCTAGAACTAAAAAAATACAATAGAGAATTTATCTAGAGTTATCACAAGCTTAAAATGTTTCTAACTAGAACGATTAAAACTCAAAGTCATAGGCTCCTTTTATAGTCTTTGGAGCACATGAGTTACCTAATTCTTTCCGATGTGGGACAACAATCCTTCTTATATATTGTCAAAATCGGCGATTATTAGTGTGTTCGCTTTAGGCATAATAACGCTCATGAGTTTGCTTTTGATTTCACCCAAAAAGCCTCATACCATTGGAGATAATTACCCTCTCTTATATACTCATGATGTTTCCCTTATCTAACTAATGTGAGATATTTTTTGTACTTCTAACCGTTATATTTGATGAACGGTCATCGTGGTGGGCACCTGAATTTGAAAATGCACCAAGGGACAAAAAGTCTTTAAAAAATGAATAATTGAGTAAAGTATAATTAACAAGCTCAATGAAAAGAAGAACTTGAGAAAAGATCAAAAGATCAACAAAGAGGAAAAAGAAAAGTTAAAGTCACGATAAGCTCTTGACAAAGTGGTTGAATAAATGATCAAGAGCCATAATTACGAAGATCAATAGACAAAGAAAACCAAATCTCACGTACACACAAATGCAACATTTAGCAACATATATGAAGAGCCAACAACATATATGAAGAAGCATCTAAAAACATCCAATGTGGAGAAAAGCCTAGAAGAAGAAGTAGATCCATTAAGAAGAAATCGAACATGAAACTTGGTGTCAAAAGGTGAAAGATGTTAAACCCATAGTGTGTAAATTAATTTACAAAATAAAAACTCGAGACAATAGGACGGTAGAGAGATATATAGCTCGATTTTTGGCGTGTGGGTTATCGTTAAACAATAATATGGTTTGCACTATATGCTGAGACGTTTAGTTTAATTAGTAGTAAAGTTAACCATTGTTCGAGTATTATTAGTAGTTGTTGCTAATAAGGATTGAAAATTATGACAAATGGATGTTAAAAATGCTTTTTTAAATGGAGAGTTAGATAAAAAAAAAAAATTATATGGAGAAACAAAAAGGATTTAAGCATGAAACTCCTCCACCGCGGGTTAACCAGTCACCTCCACCGCCCACACCGCATTCTCCTCCACCTCCGGTTAACCAGTCACCTCCACCGCCCACACCGCATTCTCCTCCACCTCCGATTAATTAACCAGTCACCTCCACCGCCCACACCGCCGCCACCGGCGTTCCAGTGGCCGAAAGATTTCATCTCTAAACGGACACCGCCTCCTAACTTCTAGATTGTACTCATTACCAAATCATTTCCACTGCTTAATTTATATGTTCAGTTTTTCCTTCAGATTCAATAAGCTCCGGTGTTGGATATATGTAATTTTTCAATTTATGTTGGATTATTTGGTGCCGTAAGGTCAGCCGGGCGATTTGATATATCAAATACGAGATTATTAGATTTATTATAATCGAATATTAATTGCTCGTACCATAAATTTTAATCAAATAAATAAATAAAATAGAATAATAAGTCACCGTTTGTAGGAATATTACAACGTGGGCGAGTGTTGTTCCTCTTTTGCATTCACATCTCTCCGCCCTTCATTACTTTTTCGGGCTTTAGTTCCCACATTTTTTTTTCTCTTTATTAGGATTACTTTCTATTTAGTTATCTTACAATAACTCGAATAACAAAGAATAAATAAGAACAAAAAAAAATCGACACAAATTTACGTGGTTCAATAACGTCGTGATAGCTACGTCTACGAACAGAAGAGAGAGAATAATATTATTACGAATATGTGAGAATTACAAAATGAGAGACTAAATGTGGCTGAAAGTCATTAGAAAGTTTATATATGACACCCTCCTAAGGACCAAATACAAAATGAGCAAAAGCTCAAAATGAATAAGTAAATCCCAGCAAAACCTCTATATCGAACCAATTGTAGAACATCCTAACAGATTTAAGACATTCCAACAAATTCATATTCAAACAAAATTGTATATTTAAGGAGACGTCTTAGATCATACACTATCATATCATAATTGGAGTAATAAACATCTATCATTTGAGTAGAAATTGTCTATCGACATATAAAAATGTTCTATAATAATATAAACCATAAAAATGATCAATTAATGATAGATATTTATTATTGAGAGGTAAAATTAATTTATTACTGAAAGACATAAATGTTAGTATTAGTGAACACTATAAAAATGATATATCAATCATAATATACTACGTTAAAAAGGAAATTATGTCAAATTGTTTGAATGGTGTGTGGATTTTTTTTTAAAAAAAAGGTCATATTTGCATATTATATATATATATTTTTTTTTTTTTTTTTGTGGGTGAGAAATTTGTAAGTATGACGATGAATTTGCTAACCATAACCATTATAGTTTTTAGCATATTTTTGTTTGTAAATTTCTTTCAATTATAAAGTTGAGTGCAAGTTGATGCGATGGGAGATTATATTTGTTCTTTTAATCTCCATCATAATTAAATCTGTAGTTGCAGAAAACTGGACGTAATTTTCAGATGGCAAACCAATATAACTTTTGGTATTGTTCTCTTTTTCATTATATTTATTACTGTATTTTGTGATCGATAACTTATTTGGTTCTAACCTGTGAAGTGAAAACGTAAAATATAATTTTGTTGTTATTCCGCCTTATTTATATCTCACAACACTCTATCAAATAAAAAGAAAGATGGATCTCATTTTTTTCTTTTTTTCATCACTTTTAGTTGATACAATATAAAATTATATTCCTTCCGACATGTAAAAAGACTTTCACAATTGATAAAATATAAAGATGGTGTTGTTGTTCATGCCACAGCCACCAATATTGACATCGGAACTCAATAATGGATCTCTCTCTCTTCGTTAAAAGAGAAATTAACATTTATTCTAGTTTTGTAACTCATAAGAACAAGCCTTGAAAGATGGAACGTTTGAATACAAGGATGAATATAATCTCCATTTTACATGTATTGAATAACGGTAACAATAGATTAAAGGATAAAAAAATACATTCAAAAGTTTTGATGATTTATAAGAGAAAAATAAGCATTTTTCCCACATCGAAAAGAAAAAGGGACCTCACTCACAAATATAACACGTACATGCGCTAGTCCTCCTATCACGAATTGGTTTTAGGATGAAACCTCATGATGTCTAATATGGTATCAGAGCCCACGAACCCAAACGGGTATTCATCTTGAGGATCATGAGAAGAAGGGACCTCACTCACAATATAACATACATGGGCTACTCCTCCCATCACCAAAGCTAATTAATTTTACCTTGATGAGTTGCAAACTTAGAGTACTACGGTGTGCTGTGTTAGAAAGGAGGTGGAGGTGATTTACGGGCGGCCCTTCTTGGCCATGGCCTCTTACTTGGCCGTGGCTCCCATCGTAGCGTTGACTTTAATTTGTATTTCTTCTTTGGAATTGGCAGTGGTGAGCCCTGCCTGGAGACCGGAGAAGGAAGATATGGGAAGTTTTTAGACGGAGGCGACGGGGAAGACGGCGGAGGAGGTTTGTATTCATAAGGGTTGGTGGATGGAGATGGCCGGTGAATGTAATGTACAGTCAATTTTGAAGGCATATCTAAAGAGACGACTGCAATGACAAGCAGCGAGAATACATAGGAGGCCAACCCCATTATTCTCTTTCTAGCCTCTCACACCACACTACTACTTATAAATGGTTTGGAGAGTAGGACTATTTTGTTGAATAATTTGTCCACATTACATATATAAAGAATAAAACAAAAACAATAATAATAAAAAAAAAACACCCTACAAAGATTCTATACACATAACACACAAAGCTAAATCAAACCAAACAAAAAGTCAAAATTTCAACATCATCCCTTCTAAAATAACCCAAAACTAACTTGAAATAAAATATATCACACTTCTACATATAAAAACACATAATACATATGAAATCACCCATCCCTCCACAAACTACATCCAACAATATTAAGATGATGTTTCAGATAATGCATGTACAACAACATATTAGTTCTTTATAGATGAAGGGTGTGTTTGGATTGACTACTAAAATAATGTTTTTGAAAGAATGCATTTTTTTTAAACATTTTTTTAATAAATGTTTCTAATTAAAATACTTATGTGTTTGGTTACATTTTCTTAAAAGTGTTTTTATCTACGAGTGTGTTTGGTTTGCTCTACTAGAAGTGTTTCTCTTAATATAAAATTATTATAAAGAGCAATTATTAATAAATCATATGGATTAATAATTTTAAATATATATTTTTCAATTGAAGTAACAAATTAAGCTTAGTTCAAGTGGCCGGAGCGCGGGGTGGTGGTGGTGGCGGTGGCGGTGGCGGCGGCCGGAGCAGGGTGGTGGCGGTGGGGTGGAGGTGGTCGGTGAGGGGCGGCGGTGGTCGAAGGAGGTTAGTGGGTGGAGAAAATTTAAAACACTAATGTGAGGATATTTTGGTAATTTTTATACAATGAGAATTAAATAGGTTTTTCAATTAAACACCCATTTTTTTTTTATTTTTTAAAGTTAATATCAAGTGTTTCATCCAAAATGCATTATTTCAAAAACTCATTCTCCCAAAAATTCATTTTGGGTAGTTGCGAAACACCTCAATTTATTCCAAAATGTTTTTTTTTTCAAAAATTAAACAATTACGAATCTAAACCAAACACACCAAACATGACAAACAATAGAACCACCTGTCCCTCCAAAAATTGCACATTAGCAACATCCAAAATTACTTTTATATTAATTAAAAACAAGATTACTTTTATATTACTAACAAGAATTCAAGTAAACCAAGTGCTTACATTAAAACTACATCCAACAATATCTAAAATTAATTTCATTCTACTAAAAAGAATTGTACTTTTTGTTATCTCATAATCACAATACTTTTTTTTTTTGTTATCTCATAATCACATACATCCCAAAGAATCCTAAAGAAAATAAAAAATTATTATAAAACAATAAAAAAATAAAGTAGTTCATGATTCAAAATGTAGAATATATACTTACGATGTATGTAAGTATGCATGAATTGACTTAATGGAGTCATCTCACACTAATGCATATGAATGACCTAATGGAGTCATCCCACAGTAATGCATGATGTCTTCACGGTGTATATAAATGATTTTCTCCTTTTCTAAATATGTGCTCGCTCAAAGTGATATGAATATTAGCGTTCACTTGCATATTGGTGAGCTTTGACATATTGATTCAGGAGTTTTATATTAAGGTTGACATCTATATATTTACAATCGGGTGTTATAGTGTTAGATTTCGTCGGAGATGAAATTTATCACAAAGAATATTACAAATTAAAATTCTAAATATGTGCTTGCTTAAAAGAGATTTAAATAAAATAAATCAGTTAGATTGAAAAGAGGGACTGCATTTTTCTCCTTCTTCATTAATAAAAATTGATTGTGTCAATGGCAACAATGTCATCCTTTGATCCTATAGTAAAATGGCCTAGTGTTTCCTAAAAAAATTGAAAAGAAACAATTGTTTCTCCATATACCTCGTGATAATATAGTTTGAACCTTTTTTATTGGACGACATCAGATGCAAATGTAAATTTTAAGTGTAGTTTTCAAGAACGGTACAAAACATTATTTATTTATAAATTATTTAATAGATTAGTTTTCCAGACAATGTCTCCCACTAGTACCCACTAGTACAAAATGGGCTTTAACCACGGTTCATGACAGTCCAGAATCGACATTAAAAGCAATGATGTCGATCAGGCGACTGACATCTATACGAGTGTCCTTGTAGCTCATTAATGTATGCCTTTAAACTTTTAAAGTTCTCCTTCAGGCCTCTTCATCACAAAGTAAAGGTGATATTGAGTTAAATTTTTTTCATTTTTGAGCCCAACCAAGAACTGAACCGAAATTCTCGATTTTTTTAAATGTGGAATTGAACTGAAGGCCAATAAAGTATATAATCGATTGGTTTGGTTGTGCTCGATTCGATTATTAATTGATTCAATTTTTAGTTTTGTTAACTATTAAGTTTTTATCCCTTTTTATTTCCCTAATCCAAAAGGTGCGATGGTGTTGGGCAAAATGATGTTGTGATTGAGAGAAAATGGAGGTGCGGCGCCCAATGAAGATGGTGACACATTGTGCGACGGTGAGGAAAACAAGAGGAGAGGGAGGTGTGACGTAGTATGAAACGACGACAAGGCGAAGAAGTACCAACAACACTGGGGAGTGGGATGAAGAGTCGACGACCATTGAAACGAAGACGAGAAATGAGGGCGGCATGGTGCGGCGATTGCGATGGGATTTAGAGAAGTTGAGTGAGATGCTGCGATGCCATGGGATTCAGAGATGCGGCGATTGATTTATGAATTGATTGCTAAAATGGGGAAAAAATTCGAAGAGTTAGAGTTTCTTAAAAATGATATATATATATATATATATATATATACCTCGGTTCGGTTGACTTTTGGTGGATTTTTCAATGAAAAATCGAACCAAACCCAAAATATTCGGTTTTTTATAAATACAAACCGACTTGTCCAATTTTGTCCTATATAATCAAACCAAACTACTGGATCTCTATTCGGGTCGGATCAAATTTTCAAATTTTCGGTTTTGACTAGCTTTCACCCCTATCACAAAGAGGTACCATTAGCCTCAATATCCATGGAGCATTGTGGTTAAAAAGAAACGACGACCTCTTTAATGACTCTCATAAAGATCTTAATAGCTTATAGGAGAACCTCGTCATGTCAGCTTCGACGTTGACATAAAAATGTTCCCTCTTTGTGTATTACTCTCCTTTTTGTATTGCTCTTAATTGACATGTTTTTTATATTTGTAAATATGTTACACAAATAAATAATTTGTAAATATGACAATTTTTTAAATTTACTGGTCTATCACTGTTAGACCAATGATAGGACCTCTATCATCGTTATCATTTTTATAGTCTATCTTTCTTCCTGCTTATCACTGACTTTTCGAGCGTAGTCTTTAGTAGAGATAGACTTCTAATATTTTCAAATACGTTTAGATTATGTTAGATTTGCTCTTATTTTGTCTTAGATTCCATATAAGTAATTGTTTTTTTTTTAATTCATAAAAGCAAGCCTTGAAAGATGGAATAAGATTCCGGATTTTATAAGGATGAATGATATAGGGTCCGTTTGATAACATTCTCGTTTTCTGTTTCTGTTTCTCATTTTTTAAGAAACAGACTTGTTTGTTAATCATATTCTCGTTTCTTGTTCTTAAAATTTAAGAAACGTTTCTAAAAAATGGACAAAATTTGAGAAACTTTTATGTTTCTTATAATATTACTCCCTTTTGACTAACCAAAATGGGTGGTGGTTTGTTGGTTTGATGGGCACCCACCTTCACATTTCTTCCCATGGTCCTTGGTTTGAGGCATAAAGGAATTTTTTTTTTCTTATATTTAAATTTTGTTTTAACTCATGATTTTAAATTTTAAAATAAATATATTATTTTAATTTTTAGTACATTTAAAATTGTTTACAATTTTGCTATATATAAATTTTGTTCACTAAATTTTTAGTCTCGTTTTAATATTCTACAACCACGATATTTATAGAACAATATAATTGAGTTGAATATATTTGAGTCTAACATCATTTAATTAGAATGAATGACTCGAGTTAGAGAGCAGATCAAATTTGAGCAATATTTTAAGGATAAATACAATATTATTGTTGTTTTTTTAATTTTGCATCGAAAGTTATTTGTATTAAATTATGTAAACTTTCAATAATTTCTTTTATATTTTTAATGCATATTATATCTTTCTTTTTTATATTATCAATACAAAATTATATTTAAATTATAAAATGGAAAAAAATAGAGAAAGAAGAAAAAAGGTAAAAAAGAAACTAGAAACAGAAAAATAATTATCAAACAAAATTTTTTGTTTTGTTTTTTTTTTTTTTTGACCTTTTTGACTGGCGGTGGTGAGAACAGACGGGCCGCGAAGGAGAAGATGAGAGTTTTTTAGACAGAAGCGGTGGCGGAGGTTTGTATTCATGAGGCTTGGTGGATGAAGATGAGTGAATGGAATATGCAGTAAATTTTGAAGGCAGATCTAAAAGAGCCAAATAATGCAACGAGAAGGGAGAAAAGATAGAAGACGAATATTAGTGCTAACAATAACGAAATTCAGACATCTCCATAATATAATATTGTTGGCTTTGGACATAACCGTCGTGGATTTGCTTTTAGCTCAATGAAAAGAAGAACTTGAGAAAAGATCAAAAGATCAACAAAGAGGAAAAAGAAAAGTTAAAGACACGATAAGCTCTTGGCAAAGTGGTTGAATAAATAGATCAAAAGATCAACAAAGAGGAAAAAGAAAAGTTAAAGACACGATAAGCTCATCAATCAGACAAAGAAAACCAAATCTCACGTACACACAAATGCAACATTTAGCAACATATACGAGAGCCAACAACATATATGAAGAATATTAAGGACAACGGGAACCCAGACATCTCCACAATGAAATGATATTAACTCTCATGGCTTTACTTTGGTTTCAAACAAAAGGTCTCATACCAATTTGAGATAATTGTCACCCATTATATACCCATGATCTTTCCCTTTTCTAGCCAATGTGGGATATTGTTTGTATCCTAACAAATAAGCATCTAAAAATATCCAATGTGGAGAAAAGCTATGGAAGAAGAAGTAGATCCATTAAGAAGAAATCGAACATGAAATTTGGTGTCAAAAGGTGAAAGATGTTAAACCCATAGTGTGTAAATGGATTTACAAAATAAAAACTCGAGACAATAGGACGGTAGAGAGATATATAGCTCGATTTTTGGCGTGTGGGTTATCTCTCAACAATAATATGGTTTGCACTATATGATGAGACGTTTAGTTTAATTAGTAGTAAAGTTAACCATTGTTCGAGTATTATTAGTAGTTGTTGCTAATAAGGATTGAAAATTATGACAAATGGATGTCTAAAATGCTTTTTTAAATGAAGAGTTAGATAAAAAAAAATTATATGGAGAAACAAAAAGGATTTAAGCATGAAACTCATCAAGATGCCTGCAGCTAAGATCTAATTTTTTTTTTTTTTTAAAAAAATACTTCATTAGTATCTGAGAAACATACAAAGGATGAAACTCATTATATGAACACTATCGAATTCAAATCGATATTGGAAATATCGTAGCTAGAGAAGAAATGAGATTTTTTAGACCGAGAGGTCGCTAAAACAATAATATCGTCTCAAATCGACTGAAGGTTTCCAGCAAAGTTGTTTAAAATTTAATTGTTTCTTTCTCTTCAAATACTCTAAAGAGGAGGCACCAAAATATCTAATATTTTTTCATAATTGTGAGTCGTTACATGCAAAATTCAAAGAAACCTCATTTTAAAGCTCGAATTTTAAGATATCTAACAATTGAACAAGGCTTTTGCCATACTAATTATGCGGGAGATCATGATATACAATACAAGACGGTGAATTACTGGTGGTATTAGAAAGGAGGTGGAGGCGATTTACGGATGGTGCCCTTTGGCCACTGATATGGCTTAATAGATGGTGGTGGCGGGGCTGCCCGCCGTGATTTGAATAGGGAAAAGACATGGTTGCTAGGAGGCGGATTGGGGCGTTTTCTTGATGGAGGTGGTGCAAATTTAAAGGGATAATAAGGATCTGTTGCCCTTGCCTGCAGTGGCGGCGATGACGGGCGACGGCTCGTGTGTTTATACGGCTTCTTGGAGTGAGGGGGTGGGAATATAAAAGGGTAATAAGGAACTATAGGTCGGGTGGTCGGAGGAGTTGGTGGCGGCAACGACAACGACGGAGGAGATGGGTGAATATAATGTGCAGTAAATTTTGATGGCAAACTTAAAAAGACCAAAGCCATGAGGAGGAAGAACACAAAAAGGGGCATATGAGATCCCATTCTCATTATCTCTCCAATTCTAGGAAGATGGATTTTAGATCTTTGAAAGCTTGGTATCTCACCTACTTTATTATATATGAAAAACACTTGGTTAACCTCCCAAATTTTTCATACTTAACTTGAGATATTTGCATACAGATGACTCCATCGGAAATCTTAGGGAAGATTCGAGATCTTAGGAAAGATGCTTGTTGATCACGAGAGAATAACAAAAAAAACTTGCATTTTAAAACAAGAGTCATTTGACATTAAGATTCTGGGGTCATCCGTTCAAATATATACTTACTTTACCAAAGTTTCACCCATAGTTTTTCTTTAAATTTTAGATTTAAAATATTATTTTAGTATGTGACGACATATAATATTCATTTTAATTTATTTTTTACTCACAAATGTTTAAATGTAATTCTTATACTTTCAATAAATCTTAAAATTAGTACTAATTTGTTTGAAGTTAAATTTTTATCAAATTTAATACAATAATAATTATAAAAATAACTTTTATTAAAAAAAAGATACCATGTAAATATTTTTTCAAAATAATTTATACATCGCGGTTAGAGATTAACTTTTATAAAATAGAAAAGTTAATTATAAACTAACGATAGAGATTACTTATAAAATTTATTAAAAATACATCAACTAAAATTAGATGTACACATGAAATAATAAAATAGAACAAAATAAAAATTGAATGATCCAAAATAGTACTTTGAATCTAAATTTTATCACGTGAATAAGGGAGGGAAGTTTCCAACATGTTTCTCAAGTCGACAAATTTGAATATTCAACTTTTTTCCCCTCTTTTTGAAATAAACAAGTTGTGGGAATACTGATTAAATAGTTGTCTTTATCAAACATATATTTAGTCAAATTTGTATGGGTCCACTGTGATGGTTGGTCCAATAAGTTGAATAATGTTGTCCAATGACTCTGACCAATTGACACTAGTTTCACTTTTCACAAATCAAAAATTAAATAAGGAAACATTTACAAGTTGGTCAAAAAGATTAAATTAAAAATTATATATTTGAGCAAGTATTCTTTAAAATATGCTTTCTTTATATATATATATATTTTTTATGTGGATTTCTGGTTTGTTTTTTTTTAAATGGATAGCAATAAAAAAAAAAAAAATGCTATTTTATAATCTTTAATTCTTACTAGTTGATTAAATTTAATGTATTTAATTATATATCTTTAATTCTTGCTAGTTGAGTATTTAATTAAAAAGTGCTATTTTATTAAATAAGAACTTAAAAAAAAAGAATTTTAGAGTATAATATCAACAAACCAAATCGACAGATAATACTGTAGAGATAAAAATTCAAATTAAGTTGATTTAACCTTTTTATACTGTTATAAACATTTCTCTTTGTTGCATTTTTTTTTTTTTTGCAACAACATTTTAATTAATGCGAGGATTGAACTCGGATTGATTAACCCATGACATTTTAGTCACAATCACAACTTTATGTCAATTGAGCTATGCTCGATTTGACAGTTCAATTGACAATCATAGTATCATTTTTATTTGCTATAACACGCTTCATAATATATATTTGTTTCAACATGTTACTACTACACATTGACATAATAAAAGTAAAGCCATCTTTATATTACAACAATGACAAAAACTATTATTCTTTTAAAGATTTAAAGATTAAAATCTAAAATTTGAAACTTCTCCATCATCAGAGATTTAAATCAAATTATAATTTTTATATCTAGAGAGAAATTGTATATCTAGAGAGAAATTGTGCACTGGCCTCCTTAAAAATTGATTTTTAAAAAATGTCCAAATACATACTCATTTTCGTAAATATGTTTTCACTCCATTTTTTAAGATTATTATGTCCTCAATTAATTTTATCTCGTTAATAAATAATTACAAATATATATTTATTTAATTATTTTATTAAATTATTTATAAAATTCACAATCCGATATTAATTGTTTTCTCTTCTCCTATATATTAATAAATCACATATATTTATTCATTAAAAATCACAATCGGATATTAGTTGTTTTCTCTCCCCTATATATTAATAAATCACATATATTTATTCATTAAAAATCACAATCTGATATTAATTGTTTTTATCTCTCCCTATATATTAATAAATCACATATATTTATTCTACAATCTATGATTATGTACCTATTTATCTCTCTATTGAATTTCATGATTTGATTTTAGTTAATTTATCATCTTTGATTTCTAATCAATTTCAATATCCCACGATTTCAAATTTCGTTTAGCTCCATCTCATTCAATTAATCATTCTTCTACATATTTTTTCAACGACTCTTTATTTTTCAGCTTCCACACCAATCCATCATTTTGTTCTAAATGAGTATGTTTTATTCTTCTTATTTTTTTTTTTTAGGATCTATTCTTATTATTTTTTAAATCTGAATAGGTACATATTCTTCACCGATGAATCTTCTCTTTCAAACATTTTATATTTTAATATTACATTTTCATATTAAAATATACTATGGCTGAATCTTATATTCACATCTCTTCTCTTTCCAACTCTTACCAATTTCATTTATATGAAAAAATCATGGGATTATGAAGCATTATTATGTGTCAATATATTTTCATAATATACGGTATATATGAAAATATTTTAATTCTATTTTCATGTATAATTGATACATTAATATATTTTCATAATATACGGTATATATGAAAATATTTTAATTCTATTTTCATGTATATTTGATACATTTTCATGTTAAAATATACTATGGTTGAATCTTATATTCATATCTCTTCTCTTTCCAACTCTTATCAATTTTATTTATATGAAAAAATCATGGAATTATGAAGCATTATTATTTGTGAATATATTTTCATAATATACGGTATATATGAAAATATTTTAATTTTATTTTCATGTATAATTGAATTTTATGTTTAATGATTACATATGGTAGTTTATTAATTTATATCCTATTATACCATGTATATATTGCTAAACAGATTATACTATTTATGTTATGATTACATTTTGTAGTTTATTAAATTACATATCCTTAACATATGGTACTAATATGAAAAAAAAAATCATTAACTTATGGTACAAATTTCATGTCAAACTATATTCATTACATATGGTAGTTTATTCATTTACATATCTTTAAAAAAAAAATAATAATAATAATTAAAATTACATACCCCATCATATGGTAGTATATATTATCAAAATACGGTATATATTAATATATTACATGCCTATTTGAATATTATGTTTATAACGGATTACATTTTCATTTACATATTAACATATATCATGTATAACTAATTACATACCTTTAACAATGATAGTATATGGCCAAATCGAGCATACCTCAATTGACATAAGGTTGTAATTGCAGTTCGATTTGAGGAATTGTCAATATTAAAATCCTGACGATGATTATAAATTATTTTATTTTATTAAACAAAAATCTTCATAGTAATAGCGCAAGTGTTTTATTTGTGAAACAGTTCGATGTGTTTGGTCATTTATAAAATAAATAGGATCTTTATACATATTTGTAAAACCCTACTAATTTGAAGGCTACGTTCTTAGAAAGACCTCACACTTTTTATAAGATACATAGATTATTTCTCTCATTGTCAATTGATTTTGAGATGAAACTCCGTAATATCATTATAGCATATATATAGCTTCAATAGATAATTGGTGGTAGTTTTTGTAAGGTGTTATTTATGATTGTTGGATAAGAAGAAGTATAATAGAAATAGAGTAATAAAAATGATACACACAAACAAAGAGGGTTTAGCTTATTAAATAAATTCATAAGAGTAAATACTAAATATACATATTAATAATATGAAAGAGTAGTTGTGTTAGAAAGGAGGTGGAGGCGATACACGGACGATTTCTATTGGCCATGGCGCTAGGTCTTTTCGCACTGCTATGAGCTTGTCCATTGGAGCTGGAAGAATATAGAGAAGCAATAATAATAAAATGAAAAGGGAGAAAATTACAAATTGGCGTAACATTGCAGACAACTTGGCCTCTCCAATTCAATTCACAACTGTTTGATATGCAAAATCTAACCCACACTTAAATAAGAGAAGAAATGGAAAAGTCTGTACAAATATTAACTCTTAGGGTATAAAATTCAAGGTCATAAATATATAGTTGGTGGCCAAAACCCATAGAAAATTCAAAATCATTATCCTCCTTGATATTAATTCAATCACTAATTAAACAAAAAAACAAAACAAGTCAAATCGAGCATGCCTCAGCTGACATATATATGTGTTGACGACACCCCAATATACTAAAAAAAAATTAAGCAAAACAAACCAACTTTTTTTTGAAAAAGATACTTCATTGATTAGACAGAAAAGAGTACAAATGAGAGGCTAGAGGAAAGCAAAACAAACCAACTTCACAAATCAATACAATAGCAATGCTTGCATGTGTTTTTTTTCTTCCTTTTACGTCTACATGACCTTTCCTAATAGACCATAACTAGGAAACTTACAACATATTTAATACGTACCTCAATCAAAGAAATTTCTTTTATAAAGACGGTTCACCTAATTCATTTAAACGATCCATCTTGGAATAATAATTTTTACTCTAACTCCTAATTCCTTGCATGAAAAGAAAAAATAAAGGACATCACCATGTCAAGGGGGGAGGTTTTACTATCAACTTAATTTTCACAAACTAGCTTTAGATCAAAATGGACAAAATGAAGATTTTAAAAATATTAGTATTAGACATCATCGTGGTTTTAGGATGGAACTCCGTGATGTTTGATATGGTATCAGAGTCACGAAGCTCAATCGGGTATTCGGTCCAAAATGGGATCCGACCCAAGAATGGTGAACCCAAAGAGACACCATCTTGAAGAGGCATGTTGAGGATTCCACTTCGGAAAGATAAAAGAACCTAACTCTCAATATAACATACATGAGTTACTTCTCTCATTACCAATTGGTTTTTAGATGTAACCCCATGATGACTAATAATTAGGATTAAAATAGACAAAAACTAGTAGTACGAGAACCAAAATAAATGATTTGAAGGTATATAGATCAAAATGAATGAAAACTAAAATTACAAGGACCAAAACAAAATTCAACGGAGTTTCAGGACTTGTTTGGTAGACAATTTAGATTTTGTTTTCGGACTGATTGAAAATTGTCTTCGAATTCTTGTGATCCAAATAATTTTGGGCCTGCATGGGTCATGATTTAAATGGAGAAATCTGAAAAAACAAGAGATTCAATGAAAACAATGTATTTAATGTTTTTCATATGTGTTTGATAGCAGATTTAGTAATTTTGGATCTCAATTTAAGAATTCTTCAAAATGTGTTAATTTTGTTTTTAAAAATCATATAGTGGGAGTCACTGACTAAATATTAGGCCGATTATAAATTATTATTAATTAATTTATAAACATATTTTATGTTATAAATTTTGTTTAATTATTATTTTATAACATATTATATTATACAATATTTTAGTTTAACAAAAATAAATTGAGTTTATAACATGAAATATTATATTTATTAAAAAATTTATCTTTGTTGGGAGTACCACCAAAATTTCACCTTGGTTGGGAAAAGGAGAAGAAGAACTTCATCTTCTCTCTTTTAGGGTTTCCCTCGTGGGTGTGCAGGCGGCGGCGGCGTGGTTCAGCAGACGAGTGGGCCGTTCCTTCGCCAGTCTTCGCTAGTGGCGGTGGGGGCGGCGCACGGATGGGGAAGAAGAAGAGCGTCCAAGGGCGTTTGGTGGATGATGGCCATGGTGCGATTTCGGGTGGGTTGTCAAAGAAACCGATCCCGAATAAGCGGCTGTCGGAGGTGAAGAGCATCTTGAGGGCGGGCGGCGGCGGCGAGATCCTTCGTCTAGATGGGCTTTCAGACGTGGTGGCTGGGCGGGGGTTGACGCCGTCTGCTCTGAAGTGTGTTGCAGCGGAGGGCGTTGATAGTCAACCTTTGAAGGCGGTGTGCGGGGGCCTGGGGGCGGCGGCGGCTGAGCTTCAATTTGGGCAGATTGGAGGCGGAGGTAGGTCGTTGGATTTGGAGAAGGGGATGGCTCGGGTCGGGTTTTCTCCGGACCGGTCCGACCGAACCGGTTCCCTATCCGGCCGGTCCGACCGAACCGGGCCCCCTGCTGTACTAGCGGTTCCGGCCGTTTCTCCTCATGGACCGTTGAACCCGACTGCTCTATCATTTGGGTGTTTAGACCAGACCATCCATGGTTCTCCACGTAGTCAAACAGCTGATGGTATTTCCTCTGGCCAGGTTGTGGTGGATGATTCCGACTTTCCTGTGAGCTTGCAGTCAGATTTCACTGTGTCTGATCCTTTAAAGGCTAATGATATCGTGGTGGGTCTTGGCCAGTCTCGGGGTTCTGTTTTGGGGCCTATTGGTCCCCCTAGTCTGGGGGGTAGTGGTGATAAGGGTGTGGGTTCGTCTAGATCCTCGTGGGCCTCGTTGTTTGGCTCCTCTAGTGCTACTGAGGAACCAATGGTTTTTACCCCCTTGCAGGTTATTGATGGTGTGCGGGTTGTTGTCCCCCCTCCAGGTGTCCGTGAAGAGGGTATCGCTTTCTGGCAGTATTCTATCGTTGGTCAGTTTGTGGAAGGGCGTATGTCGTATACAGGTCTGTCTCGTTTGGTGAGCCAAATTTGGGGTCGGGTTGAGATGCCTGTTATCTCTACTATGGATAACGGGTTAATTATGTTTCGTTTTCGGTCTGCGGCCTCTCGTGACTGGGTTCTCTCAAACGGCCCGTGGCATATAGGTGGTCGTCCCATTTTATTGAGGCAATGGACTCCAGGTATTGCTCCTGAAACTTTTGCTTTTGACTCTGTCCCTGTGTGGGTTTCTCTTTTTAATGTGCCGTTCGAGTTGTGGAATCGGAATGGGCTAGGTTCTATTGCTTCGGCTGCTGGTAAACCTATTTGTTTAGATCAGACGACTGCAGATTGTTCTCGCCTATCCTTTGCTAGGGTGTTAGTGGAGATTGGGGTGAATGATGTGTTGCCTTCGTCGGTTCCGGTTAAGCTTGAGGAAGGGATTGTTATGGTTAGGCTTGAATATGCCTGGAAGCCGAAGCGTTGTACCCACTGCCAGGTGTTCGGGCACTCTAGTTCTACGTGTAGCAAACAGGCTCCCATAGAGACTAACGCGAATCTGATTGTCTCCCCTGGTGGCGCTCGTGTTGATTCCGTTGCTGCCTCAGTTTCTGTTCCCCTACAGTCTGCAAGTCCCTTGGATCAGCCTTCTAAGGAACGAGTAAGGGATCCTAGAGTTGTCAAAACTCGTAAATCAGATAAGAGTAGGGATCCTTCTGGTCCTCCTCGTTTGAGTAATTCCCGTATAGGTGCTACAAATAGCAGGAGCCCGTCAGTGTCCAACTCTTTTGCCGCTCTGGCTCTCACTGATTCAGATATGGTGTCTGATTTAGTTTCGGTGCCCCCAATTCCTCCGCGTGGGCCCTCCAGTTTGCTTACAGCTGCAGTTGGTCCTACTAGTCTGTCTGATGTGGGTCTGAATTCTATGACCGTTGAGATGGATGAGGCTCGTGGTGATCCTCTATTGGATCAGGGTTCAGTTACTTCTATTTCCCCTGTTGTCTATGTCTAGTTGGTGTTCTTGGAATGTGAGGGGGCTTAGTGATCCTGCGAAGAGTCTTGCTGTTCGTTCCTTCCTTCAGTCTGCTTGCGTGGGTTTTTGTGGTCTGTTGGAAACAAAGGTTAAAGCTCATCAGTTTCAGTCTGTGCTTCGGAGGTTTGGTGGAGGTTGGCAGTGTGTCTGCAGTTATGGTGATTCTGGGTTGAGTCGTGTTTGGGTTATGTGGCGCACGTCTCGGTTCTCGTTTATCCCTTCGGTAATCGGGCCTCGGTTGATTTGGGGTACCCTGGTGGATCGGTCCTCCCAGATATCTTTCCATGTTGCCTGTGTTTATGCTCCTAACTCTGAGGTTGAGAGAAGGGAGGTGTGGGACGACATCGTTTCTATGTGTCAGTCCTGGTCCCTTCCTGGAGTGGTCATGGGGGATTTTAACGTTATTCGCGCTTCCACGGAGTGCTTTGGAGGTAATTTGGTTGAATCAGAAATGTCTGGGTTCGATGGTATGATATCTCGTGCAGATTTGGCTGAGCTTCCTGTGACAGGTAGTTGGTACACGTGGACTAGATCTCCTCAGGGGCCGTTTGATATTATGAAGCGTCTGGACAGAGTTTTGGTTAATTCTTGCTGGATGTCCTCTCTGCCTGTTTGTGAGGTTCGGGCTCATAGTTGGGGTATTTCTGATCATTGTCCGTTGGTGTTCAATGTGACGAGCCAATCCCTTCATAGGTCGTCCCCGTTTAGGTTTTTTAATCACTGGGCGGAGGACCCTCGGTTTTTAGACACTGTGGCTAGTAGCTGGGTTCAGTTTCATGATATCTCTCCGCTGGCTGCGCTCATGAGGAATCTGAAGTCTCTTAAGCCCATTCTTCGTCAGGCGTTTGGGTGTTCGCTGTCGAGCCTTAGCCTGCAAGTGACTATGGCCCGTGTTCGTATGGAAGAGGCTCAGTTAGCTTATGCTGAGGATCCCATGTCTCCTACTCTCCAGGGCCTGGCTAACAGCGCTTGTCAGGATTTCTGGGCTTTGACTCGGAAGGAGGAAGCCTCTCTTCGGCAGAAATCCAGAGTTCAGTGGCTTTCCCTTGGTGATCGAAACTCCAATTTTTTTCATCGTAGCGTTAAATCTCGGATTCTCAGTAATAGCATTCAGTCCCTTACTATTGATAGTGGTCGTATCCTGACCTCTCATTCTGATATTGCTAGGGAGGTGGTCGCCCACTTTCGCGGTATTTTTGGTTCCCAGCCGATCGGCTATAGGGATCTTACTGATCAGCTGTCTTCGATTGTTGATTTCCGCTGGTCCGAGGAGTGTTGTGCTGATCTGGTCAGGCCTATCTCGAGCGAAGAGGTCAAGCATGTACTTTTTGCGATGAGTAGTGGGAAGGCCCCTGGTCCCGATGGTTTCCCTGTTGGTTTTTTTAAAGCGGCTTGGAGTGTTATTGGCAATGACTTCTGTAATGCGGTGCGTCATTTTTTCTTGTCCTATTTTCTTCCTTCTGGTGTGAATGCTACAGCTATCACATTGATTAAGAAGAAGGATGCTCCTACTGGTCCTGATGATTATAGGCCCATCTCCTGCTGCAATGTGGTTTATAAATGCATCTCGAAGATCCTGGCAAATCGCTTGAGTTCGTGGCTTCCTGACTTTATTGGCCCTAATCAGTCTGCATTTGTTAAGGGTCGGAGTATTGTGGATAATGTCCTCTTGTGCCAGGAGTTGGTTGGTGGGTATCATCTTAATAAGGGTCATCCCCGTTGTGTTATGAAAGTGGATCTTCAGAAGGCCTATGATTCAGTCCATTGGGATTTTTTATTCGGTCTTCTGTTAGCCATTGGGACTCCTGTTCAGTTTGTTAGTTGGATTCGGGCATGTATCACATCTCCTACGTTTTCCATCCTTGTCAATGGTTCGTTAGAAGGTTTCTTTCCGGGTCGTCGAGGCCTTCGTCAAGGGGATCCGTTGTCTTCATATCTGTTTGTGATGGCTATGGAGGTGCTCTCTCGGCTGTTGAATTCTCCCCCTGTTGATTTCCGCTTTCATCATCGGTGTGAGAAGATTCGCCTTACCCACCTTTGTTTCGCAGATGATTTAATGATTTTTTGTGGGGGGGACTACTCGTCGCTAGCCTTCGTCCATAGTGCCCTCCTGAGGTTTCAAAGATTGTCTGGTCTCTGTGCGAACTCGGCAAAGAGTTCCATGTTTTGTGCCGGGGTCTCCTCTTCTGTGGCTTTAGGTTTATCTGGTGTGATGGGGTTCTCCCTTGGCTCTCTTCCTGTTCGTTATCTTGGTCTTCCTCTCGTGTCTGGTCGGCTTTCTTATGCGGATTGCAAGCCTCTCCTTGAGAAGATCATTGCGCGGGTTCAGAGCTGGTCTGCGCGTGCTCTATCTTACGCTGGTCGTTTGTTGCTTATTCGGTCTGTCCTGCAAAGCTTTCAGGTTTATTGGGCGAGTGTGTTCGTTTTGCCTCTTCGTGTAGTAGACGAGGTTGATCGTATCCTTCGGGCTTTCTTATGGCGAGGAAGCTCTTCTGGTAAAGGTGGAGCAAATGTAGCTTGGGGGGATGTTTGTGTTCCTAGGGATGAGGGTGGCTTAGGCATCCGTCACATTCGTTCTTGGAATGTGGCTGCTGTTATGAAGCTCCTTTGGCTTCTTTTCACGCGATCGGGCTCGTTATGGGTGGCCTGGGTTGAGGCTTACATTCTTCGGGGTCGCTCCCTGTGGTCTGTTCCTATGCAGGCTAGTTGGTCTTGGTGTACTCGGGCTATTTTCCACCTTCGTGAGCAGTTTCGTCCTCTTGTCCGGGTCGCTATCGGGGATGGGCGGCGTGCCCATGTGTGGGCTGATTCATGGCTTCCCGGGGGCCCCATCGTTCAGCGGTTTGAGGAAGGTTTGGTTGGCGCTGTTGGTAGTTCGATTAATGCCCTGGTGTCTGATTACCTTCTCCCGGATGGGTCTTGGCATTGGCCCTGCGTGACTTGGGAGATGGAGGATCTGTTTCCACAAGTTCAGGCTACTGTCCCCAATCTGCTTCAGGCTGATCGAGCTATCTGGGACCCCGGTCGTTCTGATGTCTTCACGATAGCTAGTGCTTGGGAGGTTCTGCGTCCTCGTCGTGATTGTGTTAGATGGACCAGTCTGTTGTGGTTTGATGGAAACATTCCCCGGCACGCCTTCATTGCGTGGTTGGCACTTCGGGACCGGTTATTTACTAGGGCCCGCCTCCATGTTTGGAATCCCTTACTTCCGTCAGGGTGTGTGTTGTGTTCTGCTTCATCAGAGACGCGTGATCACCTTTTCTTTGAGTGTCCGTTTAGTTCGCATGTTTGGACGGGTCTTCTTCGTTGGGGTCACTCCTCTCATCGTATTGCTATATGGTCCACCGAGTTAGCTTGGATTTGTAGCATGAGTCGGGGCGATCGTCGTAAGCGTCATGTTTGGAGGCTTGCGTGGGGTGCGGCCATTTATCATATCTGGAGAGAGCGTAATTCCCGGGTCCACGGGGGTAGGCTCCGTTCTCCCCAGTCTGTTCTCATAAGTGCCCAGGCTGATGTGTCTTATAGGTGTGCCTCGTGGCTAGGGGCGTTGATGTCTCCTGTGTCTATTAGTGCCCCTCCGTGGGACTTGTTTCCGTGAGTCTGTTCTGGTTTTTCGCTCTGTGTTTTTGAGTGCCTTGGCCCCGGGCTATGGGGCCCCCCTTGCTTTTTTCTCGTAATTTATATCGCCTTTGCAAAAAAAAAAAAAAAAGGAGAAGATCATGAGTAATGGACAATCATCTCCATTGATATGAAGTTATTTTTTTTTTTTTTGTAGAACCAAAAGTAGAGTGATGAGAGTTAAGGCTCAAAGTTGGACAATATATAGTAATGTGGAGATATGTGGATGTTCATTGCCATAACAATCATTTTAAAGCCAAACCGAGCATAGCTCAATTGGCATAGGGTTGTGCCGGTGACCAAAAGGTCATGGGTTCAATCCCCGTATTAATTAAACTACCGTTGCAAAAAAAAACAATCATTTTAAATATAGTTCTACATTTTGAAATTTGGATATACACTGAAAACAAAAACAAAAAAATCGTTTTGATTTTACACTGTTTGAATCACAGTATTCAGAAATAATCTTTAAAAACAAAATCTAGATCGTTTGGATCTCAGAAACAAATTTAAAAAATAGAATCCAGCTTGTCAAGATATATTATTAACTTGAATCAATGAATCTCAAAACATAAAACATAATTTGTATTGTGCCCAAACAAACTTTTAAAATTTTGAAAACAATTTTTTTTTTTCTTTTAAGTATATCTAGTTCAAAATATATTTTAAAGGATAAAAGATTTAATAAATATATAGTATTTTAGGATATAAACTTAATTTATTTTTTAAAATTAAAATATGTATAATATATGATACTATAAAATATATGATATTATAAAATAATAACTATACAAAATTTAGAACATAAAATATGTTTATAAATTAATTAATAATAATTTATAATCAACCTAATAATATTAGTGATTACTAATTTTATGGTTTATTAAAAAACATTTTACACATTTTAAAGAATTAGTTAATTGAGATACCATTTTTAAGTCTACTTAAAATACATTTAATTACTTATTTTTAAATTTTTATTTTCAAATCATGTTTTGTGTTTATCCTTCAAACCCAATTGGTTATTTTTTTTTAATTTTAATGACAAGTATAATTATTTTCTAATTAATCTTTCTCTCTCCTAACTTTTCTTCTTCTTCGAATTTTTTAATTATTATTAATAGTTTCTCTCTTAATTAGTTTCTCTCTTTTACTTTTCTGGTTGGAAAATTATAACATATATCAATTTAGAATAAGATAATTAAAAATATAGCTTATTTTTAAAAAAATTTGTAGATATGACAATTTCTATCGCTGATATCTTATGACTGATAGAAGTCTATCGCTAATCACCTCAGTTTTTTATAGATCCATAAAAGTCTATCGTTAATCACTTCAGCTTTTTATAGATTTTTGTCAGTGATAATAGTCGATCACTGATAGAAGTCTATCAGTAATAGAAACATATTTTTTTTGTCATATTTGCAAAACATTTTAAAGTTTGCTAAATTTGTAATTAATTTGGGTCTGATTGCTATTTGTGCAACCAGCCCTTTCTTCTTGTTATCTTTCTCTTATCTTCATGTTTCTCTTCTTCGATTATACCAATAACTCTTTAGATCGATGCCCTCAAATGCATTGTCTGCAACTCCGAATGAGGTACCTCTAAATAACAATAATATTTTTGGTTAATTTAATATAACACATTTCTCAAATTTTGTTGAATCAATTTAACTTAAAGATTTTTTATAATCATTTTTTTTTAATTTAGAGGACTAAAATATAGCTAAAACTTAGAGGCAAAATAAAAATTAAACTCAATTTTTTTTTTTTTTTTTTTTTGCAAAATTATTTTAATTAAGGCATAAATTGAACTCATAACTTCTTAGTTAAGAGCACACTCTTATGTAATTGAGCTATGCTTAGTTTGTCGATTAGTAATTTGGCCAAAAATATTTAATTTTCAATAACTAATTTTAAGATAAAAATATTAATTTATTTTGAACCTTCTAATGTTAAAATTAAAAAAAAAAAAAAAAAAAAAAAAAAAAAAAAAAAAAAAAAATCCTAAATTAAAAATTAGCATATTAAAGTGAAAAAAAGAGCACTTTTAAATTAGGTTTTTTTTTTTTGTTTTTTTGTTTTTTTGTCTTTTTAGAGAACACTTTCAAATTAGTTAAACTAACCAAAGTACATGATATTTTATTACGAAACTTAAATAAAAAAAAAAAAAAAAAAAAAAATTGGCCATATTAAAAAAAATATGTATTTTCAATTTTTTCTAGATGTTGCAAATAATAATAAAATTAGTTTTCTTCTTTTCTTTTTCCATTTGTTTAGTTGAACTATGTGGGTGAATAATGAAACACGAACCAATATATATTAGGATTCAAACCTAAATCAATATTTTTTTTACTTAGATACCTAAAAACGAAATAAATAACAAATTAGATGGTTGATTTGCTTGTTTATTTAGTAAAATTAAAATCTAAAAGGATGCAATTTAAAAAAGGGCTGTTGCACAAATAGCAATCAGACTCAAACTAATTGCAAATTTAACAAACTTTAAAATGTTTTGTAAATATGACAAAAGAATCTGACTTTATCATATCACTAAGAGGCTTCTATCAGTGATAGACTATTATCACTGACAAAAATCTATAAAAAAAGCGATAGACTTCTATCAGCCATAAGATATCATCGATATCCATATCCGCAAATTTTTTAAAAACATGCTATATTTTTAATTATTTTATTCTAAATTGACATTTGTTACAATTTTCCTTTAAAAAATATGTATTATAATTTTAGTTAAATCTTAATTTCAAATTCACGGAAACAAATATTCTTTAAAAAAAATGGGAAATTAATTGAAATTTAGTTGAATTTGAATTACAAATTTATTAGGGTTGGTTGAAAAAATAACAATGACTCAAAATAATGACAAATATAGCAAAATATAAAATATTTTGCAAATATGGTAAAAAAATCAGTGATAAACTGTTATCGCTAATAGTCATTGATAAAATGGTTATCGCTAATAGACTTCTGATAGTTATTCACAAAATTTTATAAGAAGATTAGAAGTATACCAATAGCTATGATCGATAGTCATTGATATGCTATCAGTAACTATCATCGATAAAAAAATTGTCTTATTTACAATTTTTTTAAAAAATGTTATATTTCTAATTATTTTACCGTAAATTGACATCAGTATAATTTCTCAACTTGGTAAACTAAAATTAGTTAAAGATACAAAATTTCGCTTTAAATTAATAATATTTATTGTAAAAAAAAACATAGGTATGATATTCCATTTAAACCTAGTGATATATATAAAAAAAAATGATCTCACAATTATTTATTCATGATTCGATTTATGCATGAATCCATTTTGTTGACATGATGAATCAAAGTTGAACGTATATCGCTTATTGTTTGAGTTATCACTATCTCGTCATATAATCGTCATATATAAAGAGGTAAAACATTTTGTGTTCGAATTCTTATCATTTTTTTTTCTTCTTAATTAATACTATTTTGTTTTTCTTAATTAATATTGAGATTCTATTTTCAAGTTCTCAAGTCATGATTGGATAATGTTTGTCCTTTTATGTGCAACCACCATTTTTGACTTGGAAAGCTCAATAATGGATCTTGTTTTGTTTAGATCTCAATTTCTTTCTTTCTCTTCGTTTCTTACTTTTTTAAAAGTGAGAATTAATCTATTTTTGTTTTAATTCATAACAACAAGAGCCTTGAAAGATGGATTCCGTTTCATATAAGGATGAACATAATCTCCATTTTAGATTTGCAGAATTAGCTAGTAATAATAAAGGATTAACAAAATGTCAACTTAAACCAAAAAAAAAATCTAGAAATTAAATTTGTTAGGGAAAAGTAAATTTAGATTTGTTATTTCATAAAAGAAAAGAAATGGTAGCTGGAGAGGTAAAATATGAATGTTCCTCCACATGATTACATTTTATTCGAATCCAACCATAAAAATGAAACCCCATAAAATATACCTTAATTCATGATGCAAACACAAACACTAGTAGAGTTGTTAGAAGTTAGAAAGGAGGTGGAGGCGATTTACGGGTGACCCTTCCAGGCCAAGGCTTTTTAGGCGGCGGTGGCGGCGATGGCCGGGAGTTGAATTTGTCTGTGTTCTTGGCTGGCGGCGGAGGAGGAGGAGGATAGGAGAGTTTTCTTGATGGGGGCGGTGGCGGTGGCGGAAGCTCATATTCATATGGGTTGTTGGATAGAGAAGAGTGAATGTAGTGTGCAGTCAATTTTGATGGGAGATCTAAAGAGAGAAATGCAATGAGAAGGGAGAAAATATAGGAGCCAAATATTAGAGATCTCATTATTCTCTTTCCCAATTCTAAGTTTGGTTTAAGATGTAGCTTTCAAACTGCCCTCTTACAAATCTCTTATGAACATGAAGGAAAAAGCTGTCAAATTTGAATAGGTAGATGAGATGATGATGGTTGGTCAAATAAGTTGAATGTTATTTAATTGCTACCACCGACACAATTATACATTATAAAAGACTTTTTATTTGAAAAAGACCTAAAGGGTATGCTGATATTTGCTGTTCACGACAACAACACACGCAACACAATGATACTGCCTAAAGATATGTCAATTATGTCCGAGTTTCGAATCTCCAGTTCTAATTTGTACTAAAAAAAATCTAACATTTTAATATAGAGTAAAATTTGGTTACGCCTTCACTTTCATCTATCATGACCTTTGTTTTCAATTTATCTATCATTCTATTCTTATCTTTTTAATTTTTGTTAATTATTTTTTAAGGCAGGGAAGTTCTTCGAATTTGCAATGCTCTAAAAAATTTCTCCATTTTTTTTTTTTGGGACTTTTCTTAGAAAAATAAAATTCAACCGATTTTTTTCCACTTTCATCTATCATGACCTTTGTTTTCAATTTCATCTCTCATTCTATCCTTATCTTTTTAATTTTTGTTAACCATTTTTTAAGGCAGGGAAGTTCTTCAAATTTGCAATGCTCTAAAAAATTTCTCCATTTTTTTTTTGGGACTTTTCTTAAAAAAATAAAATTCAACCTAATCGCACTACCATGACTGACCTAGATGAATCCAACCGTCAAATTTCCCACTCTTCCTTCACTTTCTCTAAAAAGTACTCTAAAAATTATGCCTATATAACACACAATATTCTACTTTTTTGTTGCATTTTAATTAATGCGGGGATTGAACCCATGACCTCTTAGTCAAGGGCACAACCTTATGTCAATTGAGCTATGCTCGGTTTGGCGAATTTTCAACAACTTTGCTAGAAGTTTTCAATCGATTTGGGATGATATTATTGTTCTTGCGGCATCTTGGTCTAAAAAATCTCCTCTCTTTTCTAGCTATGATATTTCTAACATCGCTTTGAATTAGATTGCGTTCATGTAATTGGATTTTGGCCCTTATATGTTTCTCACATACTAATGAAGTATCATTTTTTAAAAAAAAATATAAATAAATTCATAACAGTTAAATACTAAATATAAATAACGGTCAAATCAAGCAGAACTCAATTGACTTAAAAAGGTGCTCTCGACTACGAGATCCGATGTTCTGATCATCGGATGCTCGAATCTCCCACCCAATAATATATATATATATATATACACGTTACACGAATTGTGAAGGATTTACCTTATATTATATCATCAGGTTGTGGATGCAAAAAGTTGTGTTTAGAAAGGTGGTGGAGACGATCTAGGGATGAATTCATTTGGCCATTGGTTGGATGGTCCTGGTGGCGGTCCTCGCCCCCGCTGTAATTTGACAGTGTATTGCTTATAATTTGGCGGCGATTGTAATTGCTTGTGCTTCTTTGGTGGCGGCGATTTGAAGGGATTCGAATGAGATAATGGATAATGAACGTTTTGTGCTGTAAATTTTGATGGAAGACTTAAGAACACCAATATTGCAATGACAAGGGACAAAATAAATGGAGCCATTGTTGATGCACACCCCATTATTATTCTCTCCAATTTTTTACCACAATGTGTTTTTCTATCTACTTATATACAACTTATTGGCCTCTTCCATCTTTATATTTAATGAGAAGTTTTACATAAATATGCAAAAAAATATATAAATAATATACTGGTTAAATTATAATTTTGGTCTTTATTCTTAGATATTATAGATTTCATCCTAAAATTAATTGAAGATTGTGAGATCCTTTCATCTTTCAGATGAGTGTTACTCTAAATTAGAGCATTATTGATATAATAAATTTACTGTAACTTATAACTCAAGTTTTTAGGTTGATTGTTGATTTAACACGGTATCAAAGCAGGAGTACTGTGTTCAAACCTCTATAATGTCACTTTGTTCTCGATTAATATTGATTTCCACTTGACATCAGTTCTCCTCAATTATTATTTATTTCCAATATACTTGACATCAATTCCTTACAAATTAGTACTGTGTTAGAGTGTTGATATAGTTAAATTCGAGAAATTGTGGTAAGTTGCTAGAATAAAAAATGGCAAAAGTTAAAGTTATTTGTATTCAAAATTATAGCTATTCTGATTGTAGGGGATAAATGACAAAAAAAAAAAAAATAAATAAATAAATAAATAAATAAATAAATGATTTGAATTCAAAATTTTAGTTCACATTTTTCTAGATTTATGGATATTTAAATTTATTGGTTCCTTAGGAGATAAATGACAAAGATATATATATATATATATATATATATATATATATATATATATATATATATATATATTTGTTCAAAATTTTAGTTCACATTTTTCTAGATTTATGGATATTTCTATTTATGGATATTTAAATTTATTGGTTCCTTAATTTTTTGTCTAACAATTTCCAAGTTTGTTGGATTTTTTTTAATACGAAGATAGGGATGTGGGTAAATGAGTGGTACTTCTGGTTATGCAAAATTCGTCTAAAGAAAGGAAAAAAAATGTATTCAGGTCTTCCAAGAAAATTAGGAAAAAATGTGTACATTGAGGAAATCAATCGACTAATATTTGCATGTACATACCTCGCAAATGTACTTTGTCGAGTATTAACAACTTAGAGCAAGATATGTAAAGCATATGAGTGAGCAGTGAAGAGAATTGTGAAATATTTTGAAGAAGATGAAAGTAAATTGAGAAATTCAAAGGTTGACATAAAAATGAACCTTAATGAGGAGAATTCAAATCAATGAATTGCAATTAGGCAGTCAGGTAGGTGGTTATTTGATTTTTTGGAAAATAAAAAATCTACTTTGGGAGTTTTAGTCTTATTAGATTTTTGCTGAAATTGCATGCTAAATTTTTCCTCCATTTAAACACGTAGAGACTTGTAAATTTGACAAGTAAATCCCTAAACTTTCAAAAATAAATTAATTGTATGAAAGTTTAGAAGTTTAATTGATAAATTATAAGTCTCCACACCTCTGAAAACTAACACTTTTCTAAGATAGAGTGATGATGTCGGCAAAAGGTCAATACATACATGTGCTGAGCCATAGTTTGACCTTATATCTCTCAATAGTACCATGTTATAAAACCTATCTCAATAGAGAAAAAATGGCCCATGCAGGTTTCGAACCTGCGACCTTCGCGTTATTAGCACGACGCTCTAACCAACTGAGCTAATAGGCCAATTGATCATTAAGTTCTACGTTATGTTATAAAACCTATCTCGATCTATTAGACACAAAATTTATAGATCTTTTAGATACAAAATTGAATGTTTAAGGACCTATTAACTACAAGAAAAGACAGTTTTAGCGACGAAATTATAGCGACGAAATACGAAGCGTCGCACGGTTTGCGACGAAATGTCAAATCGTCGCTCGGGAAAGCGACGAACGAATATGTCGTCGCAAGGTCGTGCGACGAATTAATAAATCGTCGCCTCGCTTGCGGCGCTTTATGATTTCGTCGCCAGTACATGCGACGAATTATTAATTCGTCGCAAGGCCACGCGACGAATATGTAGATCGTCGCACGGCCTTGCGACGAACCATATAATCGTCGCATAACCTTGCGACGAAACATACAATCGTCGCATGACCTTGCGACGAAAAGGAAAATCGTCGCATGACCTTGCGACGAAAAGTAAAATCGTCGCACGGCCTTGCGACGAAAATTTTAAATCGTCGCACGATCCTGCGACGCTTTATTAGTTCGTTGCATAATCTTGCGACGATTTTACTTTTCGTCGCAAGACCTAAATTAAAAACACTGGCTTCGCATTTATAGTTTAGGGACTATATAGACACAAATTAAAAAATTAAGACTAAATTTGTATTTTAACCTTATTTGAATTGTGTCCCCTCTGACATAAATTTCTGGATCCGCCCCTGTGTGTAGGTATAAAATATGACGTATATATACATATATACGTCATAATTTTTATACCTACACATATGTAGTGATAGGTGTAGCTACAAATACATACACTCTCCCTTTGCAAAAAATACATACTCTTTTGTTTTACAACATGTGGGGTAGAGATTAAACCTAAGACCTCTTATAGTCACTAGTCGATGCATCATGTCATTAAGTTATGCTTTTGTTGGCACATATACTCTTTTTTTATTGCTAGATTAATGTCTTAGGATATATATACATATATATTTCATGTGCTATATTTACCTATACCTAGTATAGTTGTAACTACGAATATATACGCACACTAAAAATAATTTCTCAGAACACCAGTTTTATCTATCTTTTCAGCTCTTTGAACATTTTAAATCTCGATAAGAATTTAGTTAAGAATTTAAATGTTTTTTCAAAAAATTTGAAAATCATGATAAGAAATTGTAAAAAGGTATATACAATTTTTAAAAACCAAATAGTTACCTGAGGCAATTTAATCTGATAGCTTTAGCTTTTACTATCCAACAAGTATATATTACTTTTAGTTATAAGCATGTTTTTTTTTCTCTCTTTTTTTTGAAATAAGGTAGTCACTTTCAATTACTCATTCAAAGAAAAACTCAGAGAGTTACAAAGATTAGCGTCTAAAAATAAAAAGTCTAATAACCAACTTTGGATAAAAAATCGCCCATTCCCCATTTGCACTATTGGAGAAAGCTCAATTTGCAATCTGATGGCCACTATGTTGCATGATTTGGGAGCATAACAAACCCCTTTTACATAATTAAAAGAAGTGAATGAACCCTTTATTTCCTCAACAATTGCCTCTGAGGAGATGAATTTAACTAACCTTCGAGTATAGCTTTGATCCGTACTATTGAATCAGATTCAACCCAGATATTGTCGATGCCCCATTCTAGCGCCAACTTCAAACCTGCCAACAACGCAGAGCTTCCGCCAAAAGAGCATCGAGCTTCAAAGGGATAAATTCGGCCTTCGCCACCACCAGCAAAGTTATAAGCAAGTTAATTCAACAGTCCTAAGCTATATATAAAAAAAAAAAATTGACAACATCTCCTAAGCTATATTTTAGTACAAATATTTAGAAGTTTATTAATTATGCAATGTAAACTGGTGTAACTGTAGTTTTATTATTTATGTGATTTTTAATCATTCTAGCTCTGAATTAATTTAAAATACTTGATCCACTTAAAGTTTCATATTGAGGTTTCAAATCTCCCACACCATGAATTTGTGTTGTTGTACACTTACACAAAAATGGTGGGGGGAAGAGATGGAAAATATTGTACAAATATTGACTTGAAAGTTGAGAATTATTCCAAGTCATGAAGAGAACTATTAATATTGATTTACTCATTAGGCAAAATCAATACTGGGACCATTCACCGGACTTGTACCACTACGCAAGTTTGTACAAATATGAACTCTAGAATTTAAAATTCAACATTTATAAATGGCTGGGCCCAAAAACTATAGGAATAACAAATTTTTCATATGTAACTTTATAAGTTATCTGTCTCATTAGACAGTGTTTCACTCTATAATATTTGATTCTCGAAAAACTGGTAGAATTTAACTGTTTCAGTCGCAACTATGATATTTCAACAACTAATTCTAAAATTATTTTGTTATTATTTTTTTAAAAAAATTGTAACAGTCAATTTAGAGTAAAATAATTAAAAGTACAGTATTTTTTTAAAAAAATTGTGGATATGACAATTTCTATCCCTGATCGTATGTCTATCGCTGATAGTAGTCTTTTTTTAATAGAATTTTGTCGGTGATAAAAGTCTATGAGTGATAGTCATAAAGTTACTGTTTTTTTTGCCATATTTATAAAATGTTTAAAACTTTCCTAAATTTGCAATTATTTTGGGGCTTTTGCAATCAACTTCTTCTTTCTTTATTTATTTATTTTTTATTTTTTCACGTGGACTATATTTACACCATCTCAACTAGCATTTTCTTTTTGTACTCTTTAGTATTCTCTTTTTCACTCTTTTGAAAGAGATCTTTTTTCATAAGATCAATTTTTTTTCTTCTTTGAAACTCCATACGATCAAGTTCATGACATATTTTTAAGAACTTATAAAAATTATGAACTTGAACATACAATTGGTAGTGGATTTACTTATCCTAAGCTATAAGTTTATTTTTTATTTTTTATTTATTTGTAATTCCATACAATTCAAAGTATATATGTTACATGTTCTCAAATATCAAACAAGTTATGAAGTTGAACATACAATGTATATATTTGGGAGGGATTTTGGTAAGGCAAAATCAATTTTTCCATTGTCAAAATTACTTCCCTTCACAATAAAAATGTTTCGCAATGGATTAAATTGATTTGAGAAGAATTTAAAATCATTTAAAATTGATTTTTAAAAGATTAGTTGAGGGGTGATTTTGGATGAGGTGATGGACGACCGAGAATCACCAAAAAAAAAACTTGCCCTCATTCTATTCAATTGTAGAAATACCAATATTAACCATTTAGCAACACCAATATTACCCCTCTATTCTTAAACCCGTGTTTATTGGGTAGATGGTGTTATTCTTCTTTGTTTGTCAAAGCTTTAAAATTTCTCTCATTCTACTAGAGATGTCCATGGGGCGGGGCGGGGCCGGGTAATGTCTTTCCGCCCCCGTCCCTGTCCCCCATTTCATTACTCGTCCCCGCGAAATTTCCGGTTTAATTTCGCGGGGACGGAGCGGGTATTCCCCACAGGTAATTTTTACCGCGAATAATTTACTTTTTAATTTATTCTTATCCATTTTTTTTTTAAGTTTTGTTATTTGTTAAGTTGATTAATATTATATATATTTAATTCAATAAATATTTATATGTGTGTTTTTTTGGAACTCTATTGGTAAGATATGTATTTTTAGTGGAAAAAGGGGGTGTGTAGTTATTTTTTTTTATGTATATATATATATATATTTAAAAGTATACGGGGCGGGGCGGATATGCTATTACCCGCCCTGTTTAGCTAACGGGGCAAAAAAAAATTCCTCACTCCCTGCCGCATTCCCCGTTTAATCGGGGATTTTTCGTCCCATTCGGGGCGGGGCGAGGCAAATGGACATCTCTACATTCTACTTTCGGTGCTCTTTTTAGTAATTTAATAATTTTAAAATTAGTTTTGAAACCAAACATAATAATACAAAATTATTTGTAATTAGATAAAAATCACCTCAACCCAAACATAAAAATGATTTTTTAAATATCAATTCTATCAAATTAATTGTAGTATAATCTATTCTTTTTAAATCGATATTTTAACAATTATTTCCAAACATGCCATAAATTTGTTTGGCAAAATCAATAACTAAAGCTTGTACTTATTTTTTTTTAAGGTGATTTATCATATATTTGGATAAGAAGAAGTACAATACAAGTAGAGTAATAAAAATGATACACCACACGTTGACCTGCATCATTAGCAAACTCCTTTGATTCAATTTGGTAATACTAAATAAAATACAAAATAAAACAAAAACGATCGATGCACAAAACACTTTAGGCAAAGAATAAAACCAGAACCCAAAATCACAAATCACAAACAAAGAGGCAGAGATGTTTTTGATTAGTATGGGAAATGTGGAGATGGTAGGGCCCGTTTGATAACGTTCTCCTTTCCTATTCTTGTTTTGTGGGGATGTAGGATCCGTTTGATAACGTTCTCCTTTCCTATTCTTGTTTTTTAGTTCTTGTTTCTTATTTCTTTTAAGAAAAATATGTTTGATCACTGTTTCTGTTTCTTTTTCTTGTTTTTTTGACAAAACTTGTTTGATAACCATTTATTATTTCTCATTTGTTTATTTTTTTTTATAGTTTAAATAGAATTTAATTATACAATATAAAACATATAATATGCCTTAAAACATATAAAAAAAATAAGGGTAAAATTCAATTTATACCCTTAAACTTTGGAGGTTGTATCAATTAAAACTCTCTAAACGAATGATTCTATCAATTTAAACCCTGAACTTTCATAAGTGTATCAATTTACACATTTTCTAAGAGAATTGTTAGTTTTCACACGTGTGGAGACTTATAATTTATCAATTAAACCCCTAAACTTTCATATAATTGATTCACTTATGAAGATTTGGAGGTTTAATTGCTAAAATTATAAGTCTTCACGTGTTTAAATTAACGTTTGTAAAATAAAATTATAACAGAAGGTGTAAATTGATACATTTTTTAAAGTCCGGGGTTTAAATTGATACAATCAATAGTTTACGGTTTTAATTGATACAACCTTCAACGTTTAAGGGTATAAATTGATTTTTGCTCAAAAAATAATTGGGTTGGTTTCATAAACAACAATCAGACCCAAAATAATGTCAAATACAGTGAAATTTAAAACATTTTGCAAATATGACAAAAAAACCAGTGACTATCACTAATAGACTGTTATCGTTGATATATGACTATCACTGATAGACTACTATCATTGTTAATCACAGACAAAATTCTATAAAAAAAAAATTGAGGTGATAGACTACTAGATTACTATCAGCGATAAAAACATGTCATATTTACACATTTTTTTTAAAAAAATGCTATATTTTTAATTATTTTACTCTAAATTGACATCTTTTACAATTTCTCAAAATAATTATCAAAAGTTTACATTAGCTCATAAAAATCAATTTTCTTGTGAAAATAACAACAAGAACAAAAAAAAATTATACCATTTAAATGTTGCCTAAATTTGATATGCAATGTTATCTCTCCCACTCGAATCATTCTCCTTAAATGATGTTAACTTAGAACAAACTCAATTATATTATAAATGTCGTGGTTATAAAATATTAGAGTGAGGCTAAATGCATGTTTTAGTGAGCAAAATTTATATATTGCCAAATTTTAACCGATTCTATGTGTACTGAACAATTAAAATAATATATAAATATATTTATTGTAAAATTGGAAATTAAAAATAAAAAATAAAAAATATATATTGCAAAATAAAAAATATATATTCAAAATAAAAAATATATTGCAAAATAAAAAATTAAAATAATATATAAATATATGCAAAATTTAAAATATTAAAATGAAGAATGATTTATTGAGCAAAATTATATTGTTTCAAATGTACTCAAATTTAAAATAATATATAAATATAAATATTAAAAATATCAAAAATTAAAATAATATATAAATATAAATATTAAAAAAATCAAAATCAAAATCAAAATTTTAATTTTAATTTAAAATAATATATAAATATATATTTCAAAATTAAAATTTAAAAAATTAAAACAATATAATATACTACAAAATTAAGAATGAAACAAATTTAAAATGAATGAGCATTATTTCGGATTCAAATTGGAATCTTCTAAACAAGATGGAATGCCCCAAACCAACAAGTCATGAATGTATTTTACATTCAAAACTATAATGGTATTATATCATCAATGCTCCTTTATGGTGCTCTAAATCAAAGTTGTTTTGTAATTATGATACTTCTACTATAGCGCTTAATTGAGAGGCTTTCCTCTAGCCTCTCATTTGTACTCTTTTCTGTCTAATCAATGAAGTATCTTTTTATAAAAAAAAACAAAACCGGTGTAGTTTCTCAAATTTTAGCATTTCTTTAGGAATGTTTCTTAAAATTTAGAAACAAGAAACGAGAATAGTTATCAAACAAATTTGTTTCTTAAAAAACAAAAAAATAAAAAACAGAAAACGTTAGATAACGGACTCTTATTAAATCAATTCATAACCGTAGATATTAAATAGTCAATCGAGATACCAATTATCATTCCAAAGTTCGATTGTTGGATTTGCCACCTCTGCAAATATTTCACTAAGAAAAAAAAAAAAAACTAAATATAAATATATGTTGGAGGAAGGGTTTACCTTATATTATAGCATCAGGTTGTGGATGCAAATTGCAAAGAGTAGTTGTGTTAGAAAGGAGGTGGATACGATCTAGGGATGAATCTATTTGGCCATTGGTTGGATGGTCCTGCTGATGGCGGTCTCCGCACCCAAGGTAAGTTGACAATGGGGCGAGCTGGTGGAGATGGAGGATGAACACTTGTGTATTGTGCACTACATTTTGATGGCAGATTTAAGAACACCAATGCAATGACCAGGTAGAAAATAAATGGAGCCATTATTGTTGTAGACCACCCCATTATTATTCTCTCCAAGTAATCCAACAAACTGTTGTTTTCTATCTGCTTGCTTATATAGAAATTATTGGCCTCTTGCACTTATTATATAATGAGAATTTTCTCATAAACTTTTTATCAGAAATGTTAGGGAGCAAAAATACACGCTACGATTCAAGGTCAAAACGAGAGAGGAGCCGACCCCATAGGAATCGAGCCATAGAGTGTTTTAATATAAAAGTGTGTTAACCCATGTATCTTACAAAGAGTGTGAGGTTGGATTTTTAAACTGCCCCTCAAGATGGTGTCTCTTCATCATGAGTCATATCTCATTTTTGGACCCATTTGGACTTCATGGGCTCTGGTAGATATTATGAGGTTTCATCTTAAAACCAATTGAGAATGAGAGAAGTAACTCATGTATTTATAGAGAAATGTGAGGTCCTTCATCCTTCCAATGTGGAATCTTTAATAAGCCACGTGTGCAACCGACAATTTTTTTTATTAAATTATAAACAAAATGATGATGTAAATTTGCTATCATTACAACATTCAAATTTGTTTTTAAAAAAATTAAAACATTCATAAAATATGGCTATGACGGACATTTAAAGCACATTTCACGACAAACGTATAAGGACGAACATTTGAGCAAATTTCATGACGTACAGTTAATGACAAATATATGTAATGACAAACATATGGCGACATGCATATAATGGCAAACATATAATAACAAACATATAATGGCGAACATATGATGGTTAAATATGGTTTCTAAACATGCTCTTTACTTGGTTTTACTCAAGAACACTCTATTTGACAGGATATATATCAATGAACACATAAATTTAAGACAATAAACTATATTTTTAGTACTATAAAAAACTCATAAATGAACGTTGTCAGCAACTCGAGAGAAACCAGCTGTATGATGGAAGCCGGTGATTCAGATCATGATCGACATCCGAGACGTGTTGCAGTTCGAGATCAAACTTTCAGGTTAGCAAGATTGATCGTCATTTGGAGCGTCGAGCCCATCAACATCCATCGCCATTTCTAATTTAGGTTAATTTAGAATAATATAGAAGTTTGTATTCCAACACCTAATACACTTATAAAAGACTTTCGTATTGCATTGGATGGATATATAAGGATGAGATTATCGTTTATGCAACTACCAATTTTGACTTGGGGGCTCAATAATGGATGATCTCCCTCCCTCCCTGTATCGTTGTTTTGTTTTGTTTAATCAATTTCTTTCTTTCTATTATCTCACATCTCAATATTTTTTAATTTTGATGAGGCGATGATTCAGATCAATTTCTTTCTTTTAGTACAACGACCAATTTTGATGTTTTGATTAATTAAATGTTTAGATTGATTGCTTATCTTTCGTTTGTACATTTATTTTCTTAATGCTTATAATCTTCTGATCAAAGAATGTATGATTTAAATCTATGCTTGTGAAATGGTAGTTTAGACTAGATCTTGATTGCATGACTAAGGGTAGTCCTATAACATGAGAATGATTAGGACTATTATTTTAAAGGTTGTTTAAGGAAGAGTTCTTAATGCCTTGCATGTCTTTAAAAACTAGATTGATACATTAGTTTTATTACATTGCATGAGACCAATTGTGCTCGTTAGAGTCAATTCTTACTTTCTTCCTTCTAGACTTATGAAAATTTGCATGAATAATCTAGGCTATTCGATTGATTGAAACGTCAAAACTAAAAGGCTACATCAATCCTCAAGACAAAGTATTTAGCTACTCGTGTTCAACAATAAACAAGTCTTAATGCCTTGCATGTCTTCGTTCCCGTCGCATAGTCCACGAACTTCAGCTTCTAAATCTTTTTCTCCGCTTCCCTGGTTGTCTTCTTCTCTCCAAAGTGTGGTAAATATAAAAAATTGGGGGTTTTTCTCTTTAAATTTGCATCCTCAAGTCGGCTAGAAAAATTGGATTTTATACCTTGATACGCCGCAACGTCGAGACGCTGTCCCGAAATAGCTCCGTTTTAGAATTGGAAAGTCAGCGTCGAAACGCTAGGCACAACGTCTCGACGCTACGGACGGAATTGACGTTGTTTGGCTTTTCGTAGCGTCTCGACGCTACTACTGCGGGATCTTTGGCTTGTAGAAGAAATTTGAACGTCTCGACGCTATGCTCTCGGGAATTTTGGTTTGAGCTTCTTTTTCCCTTGGCTTGGTTTCTTCAAAATCACTCAATTGGCTCATCTTTGCAACATAAACCTCCATAAACCTCTATGTAGCTCAAATTGCTCAATTTCTACAAAAAAAAAAAAAAATCAACGTGAAAATACTCGTTTAAGGGACAAACTAGAGATAAAAAGGCTATAAAGATAGCACACCCCTTTGTGTGCTATAAAAAATATGGATGTTTTTTTTTGTTTTGGTGTGAGAGAATGGGGGGTTTGTGGATGGAGAAGATGGTGAATGATGGAAGATGTAAGAATGTGTTGATGGAGTTGTGAATTTTAGACCTCCCAATCAACAAGAAAATTGAGAGATTTTAAAGCCAAAATTCATTCTATTTTTGTGCATAAATTACTAGCTATATTTTCAATTTTTTTTTTGTGCCAATAATGGCTCATCCAAAAAAAGAGGTCATTTTTGCCAAGTAAACCAAAATTCAAAATAACTTCCTCCTTTTATTAATTTTTTTTTTCACTTTACTCCAACAAACAAAGGTAAAAATTAACAATAAAAAATGGATTAGAAGACTAATAACAAACAAATTAACAAGCAAAAAAAATCACAAATTATGCATTTACATTATTAATCTAAGAAATTAAATTTAAAAGACCTGGACAAAAATAGGTGGCTATCGACACAACAACCAAGACACACATCTCTCCTATAAATATGGAGTTTCACCCTTCATTGAAGGTAGCCAATTCGCATCACTCTCACTCCCACTTGAGCTTAGAACTCTCTCTATCTTAAGCATCAGAATGGTGTGGGGCTAGCCCCACACCGGTGCAAGCTTTCTCTCTCTCTCTTTGCAGGTTGACTTCGGACCACATGACGGACTCCCTCAACTTTCTCTCTAACTTAAGCATCGATGTAGTGTGCGGTCAGCTCCACATCGGTGCAAGTTTTCTCTCTCTCTTTGCAAGTCGGTCTCAGACCATGCGATATACTTGCTAGCCCGTAGCCCGCCTTCGAGGAGGTCCAGATTCTTGCAACAACATATATTAACCTAATATAACATTCAAACATTTTAGTTAGAGAGAAAAGAACCTGACACCATACACGGAAAAAAATAAAAATCAACGAATGAGAAAAGTTTTAATACTCAGTTTATTATTTTTTTTTATAATGATGGCGCAATAATTTGGACCTCCCATCGTTGAGCTTTCAGCGGGTTTCTCCGTCGTCGTTGGATGCTCGCTCGACCTGCACAGGGAAACAGAAGTTCCTTGCACTGGTGTGGGGCTGCTCCCACAAGGCTCTGGTGCTGAAGTCAGAGAGTGTCATGAGCATAAGTAGGAGTATTGAGATGTCGAATTAGAGTTACGCACTTCCCCTCTCGGCGGGGATCCCAAATGGAGGTATTTATAGGCAGCGTGGTGCGGTTACCACTTGACGATTTCGCGTCGGTCGTCATTATGAGGGTCCTCGAACCGAACGAGGAGGTGGGGATGATCTGTGTCGGTCCGTACTCTTTGCCATAATGACGACCGTCGATCCCCGAATTTCCGGTGGATTGGAGGTACTATTGTACCGTTGTCTGGTCAGGTGAGTCAAGAACGTCTTGTCAGATATTTCTCACACTGATCGAGAGGCAGCATGGCAACAACGAGTCTTTGGATGACACGGAGGCTCGAATCTGTAGGGACCTGGGGTAGGCCTCAGGTAGTTGAGATGTCTTGTGCTGACGTCGTGGCCTCAACTTCTTGATGAAGTGAGTCATGATGTAAGCGGTTGACTTCATGCTGAGGTAGCCCGTAACAGATATAATATAAACTTTATATAAAATAGATGTCAACCTGATTGTAACTCAAGATTAAGATACATATTGTAGATAAAATATGAGAGGATCCAAAATCTCCACCTACCTGCACATGAGGTAAAGTCTGAATCCACGGAAATAGCATAGAAGTTAAGGGTCTGGCATAAAATTCTAATTCTATTTTATGTTCCAAGTCATGAAGAGAACTATTTGATATTGATTTACTCATTAGGCAAAATCAACACTGGGGTCATTGAAGCTTGAATTCTACACCCCACTTGTACCACTATACGCAAGTTTCTACAAATATGAACTCTAGAATATAAATTAACATTTAATCTCCAAATCTTAAATGGAGAGAGTCCGATTTTGAGAGAAGTTTTTACTTGGATCGACGATATTAGATCCTTGGTTATTCGATTTGAGATGATTTAGTTCTCCTTCATCCCTCGAAATCGAAATGTCCCTGCTTACCAGCTAGCGAAGAGTACTTTTTCAAGAGTTTACTCCCTTGTCAATGAACACTTTCCCTCCTTGGCTTATCAGCCTCGTGAGAGATTTATCCTTTTACTTATTGTAGTCCTAGTGACATTATTGATCTTCATTGAAGTTAGTTTGTTCGAATTTTTTTTATTTCATTATATTTGTATTTTTTTTTTAATCTAATTTTGTGTCTAATCAGTCATTGAACTTTAAAAATGTCTACTAGATCTATAAACTTTTACAGTTTAAATTTGTATCTAATACATTAAAAAAAAAATAAAAAAAAAATACATAAATAAATAAATATTAGACATAAATTTCATTTTCATATCTAATTATATGTATATATATAATTTTTAAAACTCTATCTACCTAATATAACTTTAAACCGCAATTTTGTAACTAATAAATACCTCATTTTTTATTAAAAAAAAAAAAAAAATGTCATACATGGCTTTTAGACACAAAATTAAACTTTTAGATACAAAATTAATTGTGTAGAATGGGCACTAGTGGTACAAGATTTATCATACTTTGTTATTCATCGTCACCCAAAATAAGTATTCCCTTGCAACTCAGCATCTTTGATCACCGGAACTTCATTGGAGAACGGCGTCTGGCGAGTGATCATAGGGGACGGAAAGCTGGTCGACGCCGCCGTCCATGAATCCAACCAAGAATTGGCGGCCGAGATGCTCCCATTTGGTGTACTCATGGGAGGGGGGCTTAGCGAGCTTGAGGGAGATGAGTAATGCAATGGGAATGACTGAAAGTATGAAGAGATTGAAGAAGAATCTGGTGGAGCAAACGGTGGTGGCTGTTCTTGTTGGGAGTGCAAGGGAGTTCAACCAAAGTCCTAAATCGGTTAGAAAAGGAGAAGATCGTGGGTATATAAGGATGAACAACATTCTCCATTAGTATGAGGTCTTTTGGGTGACCAAAAGCAAAATCATGCAGGCTTATGCCCAAAGTAGATAATATCGTACACCTCAAATGTGTAGTCATTGGTGGAGATCCGTGGTGTGCTCTAGTGAAGGAGGGCCTAGATAAAAGTATGTAAACGGATAGAGATGACTATTCGAGGGGAGGATGAGGGTCTAGGTAAAAGTATCTAGACGGATAGAGATGACTAGGGGAGTGCTCCGGAGAAGCAAGGCCTAGATAAATGTATCTAGACGGATAGAAATGACTAGAGGAGTGCTCCGGGAAGGAGGGCCTAGATAAAAATATCTAAACAGATAGAGATGACTATACGAGGAGAGGATTGTTGGGAGTGCGACCAGAATCCCACATCGGTTAGAAAAATGGAAAATCATGGATATATAAGAGGCTTTTTGGGTGACAAAAAAATAAAACCGTGCGGATTTATGTCCAAAGTGAACAATATCGTACCCGTGAACCCTCCAAAGGGTTTACGAGCAAAATTATGGTTTTCCACCAATTTTGAATTTCTTCGACATCCTCCAAAACAATAAAACATTTTGTGTTGATTCATAATTCAGACCACATCAGAAATCACCACCTAAATCGAAGGCTAATCAATTTAATTGTGTTAGAAAGGAGGCGGAGGCGATTTAGGGATGGCTTCTACTGGCCATGGGTCTGGAATTTTCTGCAGTGTGGACTGGCGTGGAATCGTGACGGCGTTGGGAACTATGAGCTTGCCCATTGCCATCGGAGCTGAAGGGATATAAGGAAGCAATAATGCAATGAGAAGGGAGAAAACAAAGGTGGACATTTTGGCCTCTCGCTCAACTATATATGGCTTTTCCTTCTGCTTCAGAATTTGGCCTCTCGCTCTTATACCACATACAAAATTCAAGAGGACTCCATAAATATATGAAAAGTGGATAATATATGAAAAGGTGAAGTTGCCACGATCATAAAAAAAAAAAAATACAAAAAAAAAAACAAAGGTGAACTTGCCACGATCTTGATACTAAAACTTTTTATTTAGTATTGTAATTCACTTTGTATTAAAGAATTTATACTCTTTTTATTTGTCTTTTTAGTTAAAACTCCGTACCTAAACTTTAATTTGTAACGATTTAGTTCTTGTATTTTTAATTTTATAATAATTTAATCTGTGGACTTTAATATGTAACAATTTAATCTCTACCGTGAAAAGTTCCATCAAAATTAAGTTCTAATTTTATTATTGAACGACTCTGTCTTTGTAGCTTATAAACACATTCATTCCTAAATTAATTATTTTATCGGTCTACATATGTAAGAATTTAATTAAACTTATCAATATTTTTTTACAGTAAAGACTAAATCATTACAAATTTTAATATAAGATTTAAATTATTACATAATAAAGTTCAGAGACTAAATTGTTAAATTAAAAGTACAGTGACTAAATCATTACAAACTAAAGTCTATTAGACTAAATTGTTATTTCTATAAAAGTTCAATAACTTAAAGTATTTTTAACTTTTTTTTTTCCGCTTAGTGACAAAATAAATGCTCAAAAGGGTGTAATTTATCTAGTGTTAAGTGGCAAGGAAAATACCTCCACATATATTTACAATCAGTGGCAGATCTAGAATTTGAAGGAGGCTAAAAAAAATTATTCATACAGGATAATAAATAGAAAAAAAAAAATAACCATGAGAAAGTGAGGTTGAAACCCGATCCAAGATATCCAGAGGGGCTAGACATACCGGAGACTATTTTGAAATTTATGTCATAAATTATACACTAATTATAAGTATGCTTTTAAAGTTAAGGGAGGGTTCGACCCCTTGAGACTAAGGTAAATCCACTCCTGTCTGCAATGACACGATATTGTTCACTTTAATTTGGACATAAACTCTTATCGTTTTACTTTCGGTTTCGCTCAAAAAGTCTCATACCAATAAAGATATATCTCATCATCATTCCCTTATCCAGTCAATGTAAAACTAGGTCGCATTTTCAACATTTTTTTTTTTTTTTTTTAGCTAACATTTTCAACATCTTGCCCTATATTTCTTAGTATAGTTTTCATATTAATCGAGGGTGATATTGAAAGTTTAAATAATTTAGAAGTTGGTATTCCAACTCCTACCTACTACTTAATTATATAAAAGACTTTCACTATAAAATACTTATTGGAATGAGATTGTGGTTTATGCAGCTACCCAATATTGACTTAGGGAGCTCAATTATAAAATTGTCATTAATTATTATTATTTATTTAACTAATATGTTTTAATATGAAAGTTAATGCATTTTATAAGAAGAGAGACTAAAGAACAATATGTATTTTTAGCAAACCTAAAGTGTAATGATAAGGTATTATAGCAAATATGGTGGTGAGTGAGGGTAAAGTATATAGGAAAAACATTAGGAGTCGAATAAGTTGTACGATATTAAACCTGAGTTTTACACAGATTTAGACTAAGCTAACTCATACCAAACCACTTCCAAAAAGTTGTTTTTAAAGGATATAGAATTACATATTTGAGAAACTATTTTTAATCTTTTTTCTTCTTATATTTTTGATTTTTTGTTTTGAAACATTTATATTTGTTAGTGTATTTCTACGAGTGGTTAGTTTCAATGTAATTTTTTTAATATATATAATATATTAATTAGATTTTTTATATTTTTTATATTTTTTTAATTAGAGGAAATTACAGATTCCTTCTAAAGTAAAGCATTTCATTTGGCGAGCAATTCAACAACTTATTCCTACTATGGAAATTCTACAAAATAGAGGATTGGATGTGGTACCTTTTTGTCCTGTATGCAAGAAGAAAAGGGAATCAGTGTTTCATGCTTTATGTGGGTGCAAGAGGGCGAAACAAATGGTGCTCCTTACTGTCCCACAACTTATTCCTTTAATTTGTGATTCCTTATCCTTTGTTGAAACTTGGGCAAAGATTTGTATTGTTGCGAAGGAGGAGGAGTTAGAAATGCTAGTTTTGTGTTTATGGTCGAACTGGAATGATAGAAATACTCAACTAAGGGGAAATCAGATACTTGATCCGGAGGTTCGTAAAGATTGGCTCCTACACTACTGGGCCGAATTCAAAAACCATGGGGCAAAACACTCTTCAGTGCTCCCGTTTGCTGCTCATCATGTGGCGCAGGCGAGAGAAATACCTCCCTTGCCCGCAGGAGGAGTCAAGATTAATACAGATGGTGCTTGTAAAGACGGGAGTCCAAGTATTGGTGTTGGGGCGATTTTTCGAGATGGTGAAGGGACTATGGTTGCTGCAATGACGAAGAACATCCCTGAACAATATCCTCCTCTGTGCGCTGAAATTATAGCCATTTTGGAAGCTTTGAAGTTGGCTGTTCGATTGGCTCACGATTGTGTCCATCTCTGCTCGGACTCGTTGCAAGCGATTAAACTCCTTACCAAGCAGGAATCCTCTTTATTGGAGATAGCAAATTGGGTGTATGAAATTCAAGCCTTATCTCAACACTTCCAGGTGATTGAGTTTATGCATGTGGGTAGGGAGATGAATCAAGCTGCTGATCGCTTGGCTAAAGAAGCCTTTTCGAATTCCCTTTCTCATTTATGGTTGTCCAACTTTCCTTCTTGGCTTCATGTTATTGTGGAGAAGGAAATGACGTATCATGTAGCCCGTGTGGCAAGTTCTTTTTAATATTTAATGAAGTTTATTTCAAAAAAAAAATTAGATTTTAATATAAAAGATAAGAGGAAGAAAAAAAAAAAAGATAAGTAAAATAAGGGCTGGTTGCACAAATAGCAATCAGGCCCAAACTAATTGCAAATTTAGCAAACTTTAAAATGTTTTGCAAATATGGCAAAAAAACCCGTTTCTATCAATGATAGACTTTATTATATCACTGACAGACTTCTATCAGTGATAGACTATTATTACTGATAGACTATTATCACTGACAAAAATCTATAAAAAGCTGAGGTGATCAGCGATAGACTTCTATCAGTCATAAGATATCAGCGATAGAAATTGCTATATCCGCAAATTTTTTAAAAACATGCTATATTTGCAAACAATAAGTCTTAAATTGTCATTTACTACAATTTCTCAGTAAAATAATGTATTACTTTTATAGGAAAATTATAATGAAGGACTTGGGACCGTTTCAATTAACATTCCTTTCTTAAGAAAAAAAAAAAACTTAGAAATATATATATTATATATATTTTTATATGAGCTGGTTGCAAAAAAGCAATCAAATCTAAAATAATTGTAAATTTAACAAAATTTAAAATATTTTGCAAATATGACAAAATTATCACTAATAGAAACTATCGTGATATATGACTATGACTATCACTAATAGACTAAAATTCTATAAAAAAAAATTGAGGTGATAGACTACTATCAGCAATAAACTTCTATCTGCGATAGACCATATTATCAGTGATAAAAATTGTCATATCTTGACAAATTTTAAAAACATGTTATATTTTTATTATTTTACTCTAACGGCATGTTTGAGAGTGATGATTGAATTATTGATTTTAAGGGAAGAGATTTAATAACAATTGATTTTGTAAAATTGATTTGTATATAATTATTTTAATGTTTGGTTTGGAGTGATTTTTATATAATTAAAAGTGATTTTGAATTATTATGTTTGGTTGTAAAAGTGATTTTAGAATTATTAAATTACTAAAAAAAAATATTATATTTATAAATTATTTAACTGACAATTGGAAATCAAAATTAAAAGTTGCACATCATAAATGAAACAAAAAAAAAATTGTTTGAAAATTACTTACTATTTAAAATTAAAAAGTCGTGAAACAAAAATTCTTGAAAAGTCATGAAACTATAATAAATACGATATCATAAATGAAAGGTTGCACATTGCGGAAATGCAAAATTGAAAATCAAAATTAAAAGGTTGCACAGGGTTGGTTTCGAATCCTGGTATGGATGAGAAAGAAACAAAATTATTTCTCCTTTGACCAACAAACCAAATTCAAATTTTCATAAATTAAATGAACATAGTTATAAATATAGATATACAATGGATATTTTTAATTAAAAAAAATAGTTATTTTTAAAACAAAATCTCACAATCACTTACAAAAAAATCACTCGAGAATCACCTCCCAAGTGATTGACCGGGAATCACTAAAAGTGATTTAAGATTCTTCCAAAATCAATTTTTTACCATTGCCAAACATCACCATTTTGAAATAGAAGTGATTTTGAGGATGCAAAATTGATTTTAGTCCTCCCAAAATCACTCCCAAACATGCCCTAAATTGGCATCTGTTACAATTTCACTTTTTATATTTACTCTTTTTTTTTTCAACATTCTCTATCACAAATTTTAAAAAATCTTTTTTTTTTCTTGGTTAAATTTGTTCTCTCCCGATTTTAATTTAATAAATTTAATAGATAAAATTTTATTCTCTTTCTACTTCATACATCAGGATATTTTTTTCTCAGACTATTATCACTTACAAAATTTTATGAAAAAAACTACTATCAACGATTCTGATTCTGATTCGGCTCATGAAAAAGACTACTATCAACGATTCTGATTCTGATTCGGCTCAAACGCCTCTAATGACGAAAACTTGATCCAAATTCCACTGATTCTATTTCTTTCGCTCACTCTCAAATTCAATATCATCGGTAATGATATGTGGGATGTTGTCATGGAACGTAAGGATTAAGAATCGCGTGGAGAATTTCTTCGCTGCTTCTTGTAGTTGATTTTTTGGACCTGCATGTTGCATCTTTTGGTACATATTGTTTATGTGTTCTTATTGTTGTTGTCCGATTTTTAAATGTTGTAAATTTTTAATTTGTTTTTAAATTTAAATTACATTCTAAGTTTAGTTTCAAATGATGACTTGATTTATGAGACGGTAGATTTGGTTTAATTTAAATATTTAATTGTTGTATTTATTATTGGGGACATTTTAGTCCATCTCACTATATTAGAATCTATATCTTTTATAGATAGAGACATATATCAAACTCTTTAAAATAAGAGACATCTATCGAAATGGAAATAACACATGGTTATATGTCTCGTTCCCTACTTTATATATCCAATAGTATAATTAAGTTGATCTCTAGAGTCATTTTGAGTTGTCAAATTCCAACATGACTTGGTGGATTAGATATAAATTATGATCTAATGGAATATTTTTCAATGCCAAGGGATGATTTTGGGTTTTGAATAACCCCATCTGAAAAGTTTGTGCAAATATTGAATGTGGGATGTAAATTTCAACACGTTATAAAGAGACTTATAATACTATTTTCTTGATAACGTCTATGTTAACAGGTTTATACAAATATAATTGAATTTATTTCATTTATCTTTTCAAAAAAATTCACCGCATACTAACAACATCAATCAATTAAGTCGAGCATAGCTCAATTGGCATAAGATTGTGCCCTTTGACTATTAGGTCATGGATTCGATCCATATATATTAATTAAATACATTTGCAAAAAAACATCATCTGTAATACTTATTTTTAATTATTAATTTCTTTTTTCTTTTTCTTTCTCCTTCCTCCTCTTTTCTCTTTCTCTTTTTCCATCTCAATCTTCATCTTCATTGTTCATCTTCCTCTTTTTCTTCTCATGGTCGTCATCGGCGATACGCCGGCGACGGTTCTTCTTCTTCCTCTTCGTCTCTCTTTCTTCCTTAATTTTTATCGAAAATATGACGAAGGACAAAAAACGAACCAAATCCAAAGAGGGTATAATTGTTGAATTTAAAACTTTGAATACTGAAGTGCTACCAAATTTAAACCGAGCATTAAAGTAATTTTTCCATTAATTTTGTTTATCTAGCTTCTCTTTCTTTACTCTTTTGAAAGAGATTCTTGGTTCACAACTTAGATTCTTGGTTCACGACTTGAGGATTTTATATCTCAATGCCTTGCTATGCCCCAGGTAAATGTCAAACATATTATGTGGTGCAACATCTTTGGGGCCATTTTATGGTATATTTGGTTGGAACGAAATGACAGGATTTTTAGTGATAAATCAAAGTCCATTCATCAGTTATGGGAGGAGATTATCATCAATGCTGCTTCATGGTGTTCCAAATCGAAGTTGTTTTGTAATTATGATACTTCTACTATAGCTCTTAATTGGGAGGCTTTCCTCTAGCCTCTCATTTGTACTCTTTTCTGTCTAATCAATGAAGTATCTTTTTCAAAAAAAAAAAAATTATGAAGTTGCGCTTCCATATTTGGTAGTGGATTTACTTATTTTTTTAGCTATAACTTTGTGAAGTCCATATAAATTAAAATTTTGTTACATTTTCTCAAGTATCCAATAGCTAGGTTAAACAAATTAAGGTTAGGAATTCAGACTTATTAAATCTGTTGGCATAATCAATAACTTAAGCTTGTACTTATTTTTTTTAAGGTGATTTATCATATATAGTTGGATAAGAAGAAGTATAGTACAAATAGTGTAATAAAAATGATACACACACGTTGACTTGCCAGCAAACTCCTGAAATGTTCAAGTTTCCATCCATGTTCTAATTTTGTAATACAAAATAAAAAATAAAAAATAAACGATGCACCACAAACTTAAGGCAGAGAATAAAAACAGAACCGAAAATCCCAAATCACAAACAAATTAGAGACACAGAGGTTTTGATTGGCATAGGAATTGGGTAGGTTGTGTTATTAAATCAGTTCACAAATCACAACACTGAATACTAAATATAAATATATGTTCCACAAAGGCTTTTTAGTTTTTACCTTATATTTTATCATCAGGTTTTGGATGCAAACAATCTCCGGGTTGATTGGTGATTTAACATGGTATTAGAGTTGTTTTAGAAAGGAGGTGGAGGCGATTTACGGAGGAATCTATCTGGCCACTGGTTCGATGATCCCGGACCTGACGGCGGTATCGGCCCGCGCTGTAACTTGACAATGAAATGAGAAGGGAGAAAATAAGGAACTATTCGCCTGAAGATCGGAGCTGGCGGCGATTCTGACTGCTTATACTTCTTGTGTGGCGGCGATATGAAGGGATATAGACGAGATGGATAATGAAAGTTTTGTCCTGTAATTTTTGATGGCAGGTTTAAGAACACCAATGAAATGAGAAGGGAGAAAATAAAGGGAGCCATTGTTGCAGACCCCATTATTCTCTCCAATTATTTCAACAAAACTGTGTTTTTTTGATCTGCTTAGGTGATTTGAACTTATTGTCCTCTTGCACTTATAATATTATGAAAATTTTCTCTTCTCTACGGAAAAATATAATATATAGGTTAAATTATATATTTGGTTTTTATGGTTTTGTTAAATCTCACAAGTGGTGGTTCATAAATTATGTTTTACTTAGTCATAGAATTGATCTGATATAGTCGATTATGTTACACTTTACAGATAGAGTTTGTAGCCAAAGCAAGCATAGCTCAGCTGGCATATGTATGACTTGATGACCAAGAGGTCTGTGGTTCAAATCCCCCCACCCCCAATGTACTCAAAAAAAAAAAAAAATACAGATAGAGTTTGTAATTGAGAGAAAGAGAGATGAAAAGTAAGTTGTTATTACAATAGAAAAAACCAAACATTATATAGGTTTTTCTTACACCTATTTTAGTGTTTCCAAAATAATAGGATCAACATATGAATAGAAACAATAATACTAAAAAATCTCATTCAAACTAAAACTCATTCAACTTTAACATCCTCCCTTAAACTAAAACTATGTGATTTAGTTTAAACTAGAGAGTGAAACAACTCCAAGCAGATTACGAAACTTCACAAACGTTGCTAATTTAAGAGGCTTGGTTAATATATCTGCAACTTGATCCTCGCTTCTACAGTAGGTCAATTTGATGATCCCATCATTTGTAAGATCTCTTAAGTAATGATATCTTATGTCGATGTGTTTGCTTCGTCCATGCAAAACCGGATTTTTTGAAAGCTTGATTGTTGAAGTATTGTCACAGTGAATGATAGAGGCTTCTTCTTGCTTATAATGTAACTCTTCAAGAATATTTCTTAATCAGATGGCTTGACATGCACATGATGTTGCTGCTACGTACTCAGCTTCAGTGGTAGACAATGTGACAATTGCCTGTTTTTTGGAAGACCATGAGATAGCTCCTGAACCAAGCATGAAAACATACCCTGTAGTACTCTTTCTATCATTTAAATCTCCTGCATAATCACTATCGCTAAAACCAATAAGGTTTAATTCGCCCCTTCTCTCATAAAATATGCCAAGATCATGAGTCCCTTTCAAGTAACGTAAGATTCTTTTTGTTAGTTAACTCAAAGCTAAAGTCTATTTTTAGTAAATTGCTATATTTGAAGTTAGTGGGGTAAGTATTGATATATTTAGAGTTAGTGGAGTAAGTGGCTATTTTTGTGGAGTTAGAGTTAGTGGAGTTAGTGGCTGTTTTTATGGAGTTAACTAAGCTACTTTTAGCATTTAGAAAGTGTATTTAAGATCAAATTTTATTGAATGAAAATGTAGTAGTTGTATTCCCATTTCTCTTCTCTCTTAGAAACAACAGTGGTATCAGAGCTAAATTCTTAAGGGGCCTGTGAGTGAGAGTTAGTGAGATATCCCTTAGAGAAACCGAGTGATACACTTTGAGATTTGAGTGAGATGGAATCAGGATCGAGCAGTCTTTCTTCACTGGCTCCACCAGTGTTTGATGGAGAAAACTACCAAGCATGGGCTATCAGAATGCAAGCCTACATGGAGGCTTGTGATTATTGGGAAGCAGTTGAGAGCGACTATGAGGTTGCTGCACTTACCGATAATTCAACAATCAACCAGATCAAGACTCACAAGGAGAGGGTCACCAGGAAGGCAAAAGCTAGAGCTTGCCTATATGCAGCTGTGTCTTCATCCATATTCAACAGAATTATGGCCTTGAAGTCAGCAAAGGAGATCTGGGACTTCCTCAAAGGTGAGTATGAAGGTGATGAGAGGATCAAGGGCATGAAAGTGTTGAACTTGGTGAGGGAATTCGAGAGAATGCAAATGAAGGATTCTGAGTCCATTAAAGAATACTCAGACAAGTTGATTGCGATTGCCGACAAGGCAAGAGCATTAGGAACTGATTTATCTGACAATAGATTGGTTCAGAAAATTCTGGTTTCAGTTCCTGAGAAATATGAAGCAACCATTGCTTCCTTAGAAAATACCAAAGACCTCTCTAAACTCAAGGTGATAGAGTTAGTAAGTGCTTTGCAAGCACAAGAGCAGAGGAGGTTGATGAGGCAAGAAGGAAGCATTGAGGGGGCACTGAAAGTCAGAATGCAACAAGGAGAAGGTGGAAGAGAGAAGAAGTGGAGAGGAAGAAAGGATAGTGGCAGCAGTAGCTCAGATTATGCTGTAAAGGATGATGGAAGTGCAGGTTTCAGCAAGGGCAGTGCATGCAAGCACTGTGGGAAACATAATCATCCACACTTCAGATGTTGGAGAAGGCCAGATGTGAAGTGTAGAAGGTGTCATTCAATGGGGCACATTGAGAGATTCTGTAAGGGATCTCAACAGCAAGGAGGAGCACATGCTGTAGTACAACAAGAAGAAGATCGACTTTTTGTGGCTACCTGTTTCTCATCAGTCACTCAATGTGACAGTTGGTTGGTTGATAGTGGGTGTACCAATCACATGACAGGTGACAAGGAGTTGTTCAAGGACCTTGACAAGTCATTCAAGTCAAGGGTGAAGATAGGAAATTGTGAGTATCTAGAAGTAAAGGGGAAGGGCACAGTGTCAATAGAGAGCTGTGTAGGAACCAAGTTGATTACTGAAGTGCTCCTAGTTCCTGAGATTGATCAAAACTTATTAAGTGTTGGTCAACTAGTAGAGAAGGGATTCAAAGTATTATTTGAAGAAGGAAAGTGTCTTATTCTCGATTCCAATGGGAATAAGTTGTTCAAAATAAAAATGCAGCACAAGTGTTTCTTATTGGATCCACTCGAGAAGGAACAAATAGCTTTCAAGTGTCAAGTGAGTGACACTGAGCTATGGCACAAGAGGTTGGGGCATTTTCATCAGAAGGGGTTGCAGTATTTGCAGAAGAATGAGATGGCAGTTGGAGTACCAGTTCTGGAGGAGCTGAAAGCAAACTGCAAAGCTTGTTTGACAGGGAAGCAAACGAGACTGCCATTCAAGAAGTCAATTTGGAAAGCAACAGAGAAGTTGCAGCTCATCCACACTGACTTGTGTGGACCTCAACCAACTCCCTCACTCAATGGTAGTAGGTATTTCATTATTTTTATTGATGATTATACCAGAATGTGTTGGATTTACTTCATGAAGCATAAGTCTGAAGTAGCTGAAGTGTTTCTGAAGTTTAAAAGATGGGTTGAGAATCAGAGTGGTTGTCAGATTCAGGTGGTAAGGTCCGATAACGGGACTGAATACACGTCACAGAGGTTCAATTTCTTCTGTGAAGAAACTGGAATAGAGCATCAGCTCACTGCTCCATATACTCCACAACAAAACGGAGTCAGTGAGAGGAAGAACAGGAGTATTATGGAGATGACAAGATGCATGTTGCATGAGAAGAACTTGTCAAAGGAGTTTTGGGCTGAAGCAGCAAATACATCAGTTTTTTTATTGAATAGACTACCTACAAGGGTATTGGAGAAGAAGACACCCTATGAAGTTTGGTTTAGTACTAAACCAAAACTGAAAAATTTGAAGGTGTTTGGTTGTTTGTGCTTTTCTCATGTTCTACAGGTGGAGAGAGACATGTTGAGTGAAAAGGCAAAAGCAAGAATCTTTGTAGGCTACACCGTGATGTCCAAAGCGTACAAGATCTATCAACCTCACAAAAAGAAGATGGTGATTAGTAGGGATGTTCAATTCTTGGAGGATGAGGATTGGGACTGGACAGAAGAAGCAGAGGTGAAGAAACAAGAAGTTTCTTTGGATCCTTATGAACTGGTTGATGATGCACCAGTTAAAGGGACTAGACTGCTGAGTGAGGTATATGAGAGAGGTAGTGTAGTTGTGTTAGGAGCAAGCTAGATGTTTGCAGCATTTGAGTTAGGAGGAGTATGTTAGTTAACTCAAAGCTAAAGTCTATTTTTAGTAAATTGCTATATTTGAAGTTAGTGGGGTAAGTATTGATATATTTAGAGTTAGTGGAGTAAGTGGCTATTTTTGTGGAGTTAGAGTTAGTGGAGTTAGTGGCTGTTTTTATGGAGTTAACTAAGCTACTTTTAGCATTTAGAAAGTGTATTTAAGATCAAATTTTATTGAATGAAAATGTAGTAGTTGTATTCCCATTTCTCTTCTCTCTTAGAAACAACACTTTTGGCTACTAAGAGATGAAGCTCAGTTGGAGATTTCATAAACCTGCTAATGAAACTTACAGCATACATAATATCAGGTCTTGTAGCTGTCAAGTACATCAAACTTCCAACTATTTGCTTGTAGAGAGTACTGTTGACCTTCTTCCCTTCATGGTCCCTTGGGAGCTTCAAGCTGGGTTCAACTGGAGTTGAGACTAAGTTACAATCTTTCATTTGAAATCTATCCAAGATCTTCAATGCATATTTAATTTCTTCTGATTGATGAAAATTCCAGCTGCTGATTGCATTACCTCAATGCCGAGAAAATAATGCATCATCCCTAGATTTGTCATTTCAAACTCCACCATCATGGACTGCTTGAATTCTTCAAACATTATTGGATCTTTACCTGTGTAAACAAATCATCTACATACAAACATACGATCAAAATCTTGTTTGGAGGTTCAAATTTAATAAAGAGAGTATGTTCGTATGGACATTTTTCAAATCCAACTCTAACAAAGTAAGCCTCAATCCGACTATACCAAGCTCTAGGTGCTTGCTTCAACCCGTATAAAGCTTTCTTCAACCGATATACCTTTCCATCATTTCTCTGTTGTTCATAACTAGGGGGTTGATCTATGAAAACTTTTTCATTCAAGTTTCCATGTAGAAATGCTGATTTCACATCCATTTGAAGAATTTTCCAATTATTTTGTGCTGCCATTGCTACCACCATTCGAATGGTATCATGTCTTGCAACTGGAGCGAAAACTTCATTGTAATCGATGCCAATTTGTTGCTTGTACCCTTTTGCAACGAGACGAGCTTTGTACTTGTCTACTTTTCCATCTTTATTCAGCTTTGTTTTGTAAACCCATTTAACACCAATGGATTTTTGTCCTTCAGGAAGTTCTGACAACTCTCAAGTATTGTTTTTCTCTATTGACTTGATCTCTTCATCCATGGCTTTCTGCCATTTTAGATCTTTCACAGCTTCTTTAAAGGTTATTGGATCACATTCTGATAATAAAGCATAATGGACAAGTGTTTCGTTAGAAAGATCACCACTAACATCGTAATCTTCCATCCATGCTGGTCTTCTTCTAACTCGTTGTGATCTTGAACTTGTACCTTCTGTTTGAGTTTCAATAGTCTTAACTAATTGTTGAACTGGTCTTTCAGGTTGTGATGGCGAAGATACATCACTGGTAGTTTCATCAAAGTTCATAGGTATTGATTGATGCTCCACAGTATCTTCTATCCAGTTCCACATGCTTACTTCATCAAATATAACATCTCGACTAATTACAATTTTACCTGTAATAGGATTGAACAATTTGTAAGCCTTTGATTGCTCACTAATGCCAAGAAAGACACATTTTTGGCCTTTGTCATCTAGTTTTTTTCTTCTCTCATCAGGAATATGTGCATATGCAATGCACCCGAAGATTCTGAAATGGTCAACTGATGGTTTACGCCCATCCCAAGCTTCTTGAGGAGTCATGTTTTTAACCTAAAAAGTGGGACTTCGATTCAAAACATGAATAGCCCAATTTACAGCTTCTGGCCAAAAATGCTTTGGGACTTTCCCATTTGCAATCTTGCTTCGAACCATGTTGAGGATAGTACGATTCTTTCTTTCGGCAACACCATTCTGTTGAGGTGTGTAGGTTGCCGTCAGTTGACGTCGGATTCCATGCTCATTACAAAAATTTACAAATTCTTGTGACATGTATTCTCCTCTGCGATCCGTCCGAAGAATTTTAATTTTCCTTCCAATTTCATTTTCAGCTGCCGCCTTAAAGTTCTTGAAAATTGAGAATGCTTCTGACTTTTCCTGCAAGAAATAAATCCATGTTTTTCTGCAAAAATCATCAATGAAAGAAATAAAATATTTCTTCTTCCCATTTGATATTGGATTTATTGGGCCACATATGTCAGAATGGATTAACTCCAAAGGTTTGCGCGCTCTCCATGTTTTACCCTTTGAAAACTGTTCACGATGTTGTTTGCCAACAACACAATCTTCACATACTTTTGAGGGAGGAGAAATATGAGGAAGACCAACCACCATTTGCTTCTGAGAAAGGACTTGCAAACCTTTAAAATTCAAGTGGGCATATCGCAAGTGCCAAAGCCACATAGGATCTTCTACAACCGTCTTGAAACATGTTTCCAAACCTTCTAGTTTTAGTGGAAACAACCTGTTTGATGTCATCTCAATACGAGCAATCAATCCTCTCCTTGGATCATATATTTCACAACCGCTTTCTTTGATGGTTGTAACATACCCTTTTTCTTGTAACTGTCCAACACTCAACAAATTGCTTTTCAAGTCAGGAATATAAAACACATTTGATATAGTTTCAACACTGTCTTTTTTGGTCTTAATTTGAACATCACCTTTGCCCACAACATTTACTTTAGAATTATCACCAAACGATACAGTAGAATGATAACTTTCATCCAAATAGGAAAATAGAGACTTGTTACCACACATATGATGGCTGCAACCCGTGTCGATATACCAGATGTTTGATCCAAGCTCATCATTGTGGTGACACGTCATCAAAAGTGTTTCTTGCTCCTTTTTTTCTATGAAATTGGACTGCTCTTCTCTTTCATAGGTAAAGTTGACGGTGCATTCAGACTTGTAATGACCAAACTTATGACAACGCTAACATTGAATGTTGGACTTATCAAGCCTCGAGTTATTGGACATTTTTTTGTGTTGGTCATGTTCTCCACCTATTCCTCTTCTTTGCCATCTACCACAACCTCGACCACGGCCTCTATTTGATCCTCTTCCCGTAGAATTTTCACCTTGAGTTGAAACCTTCAAGGCTTGTTCTTCAGTTGGACCTATAGTTGGCGTCATTCTTTGCTCATGCACACAAGTAAAAAACTTTGTAATTCATCAATTGATAAGTTATCGACATCTTTTGATTCCTTAATTGAACAAACCACATAAGCAAATTTAGGAGCCATCGACCGAAGAATCTTCTCAACTACGGTGACATCTTCAATCTTCTCTCCATTGATCCGCATCTTGTTTACTATAGCCAAGGTACGCGAGAAATACTCACCTACGGACTCATCTTGCTTCATGTGAAGAATCTCAAACTCTTTGCGAAGAGCTTGGAGCTGCTGCCTTTTAACCCTCGTTGTGCCTTGATACTTTTTCTTCATGGAGTCCCATATTTGCTTGCATGTGTCTTTTTCCAAAATGGTCTCCAAGATGGCACGATCAATGGCTTGGAATAAATAATTCTTGGCCTTGAGATCCTTCAGCCTCCGTTCCTCTAACTTCTTTTGCTCAACTTCTGGAAAGACAACTCCAGCGGCAGGTTCATTCACTCCTGCATCTACAACGGTCCAATACTCTTTGGACCGTAGAAAATTTTCCATCAACATACTCCAATGATCATAATGACCATCAAAGCAAGGAATTGTCGGTTGCACATAATTGTTTGTGGCCATCTTTTTTGCTTTGCTAGCTACCTTAGAAGATAAAAGGAAAAGATGATATAACTTGGCTCTGATACCACTGTTACACTTTGCAAGATAGAGTTTGTAAGGGAGAGAAAGAGAGATGAAAAGTAAGTTGTTATTACAATAGAAAAAACCAAACATTATATAGGTTTTTCTTACACCTATTTTAGTGTTTCCAAAATAATAGGATCAACATATGAATAGGAACAATAATACTAAAAAACCTCATTCAAATTTAACAGATTAACACTGTTTTTTTTTTCAAACGTATTTAATTAATCTAGGGTAGAGAATAACCTGTGACGTTTTGGTATTATTTCATACTGGATATCAGTTGAGCTAAATTTATGTTGGCGTCAATTAACACCAAATGGAAAATTACTATGTGAAAAATAAAATATATGATAACAAGGATAGTTTGTGAAATTTGATTTAATTAGGAGTCAAATTAAAATTAAAAGTTAATTTTTTTTTGTTTTAAAGATATTTGAATTAATGCGGGATTGAATCCATGGTCTTTTAATTAAAGGCACAACCTTATGTCAATTGAACTATGCTGATTTAATTAGGAGTCAAATTAAAATTAAAAGTTAATTTTTTTTTGTTTTAAAGATATTTGAATTAATGCGGGATTGAATCCATGGTCTTTTAATTAAAGGCACAACCTTATGTCAATTGAACTATGCTCGGACAAAAATTAAACCTTTTAAATCAGACTAATCAAATTTGTAAATTATACCTAATATACCATTTAAATATAAAGTTAGAGAGAAAATAAAACTGACACCGTAAATAAGGAAAAAGAATAAAAGTTATTCAAATATAAAGTTGGAGAGAAAATAAAAGTGACACCGTAAATAGGGAAAAAAAATTGTTTCTCCCCACTAGTAAAGAGACGAATGAGAAAAGTTTTAATATTATATCATAATGTTTATAAATTATTTGATAGGATAGACTCAATATAATAAATATATAACATTCATGGCAAATGATTAATGCATATATCAAGTACTAAAATGTCAGACATTCGAAACAACATTTCAGGCGTTAACTAAAAATTTGAATCTCCACCTCATGAATTGTCGAATTAAAAAAAATATTATATATAATAAAAAAGACTAAAGCCTTGTTTTTAATTTGTTTTCTTATAATTCTAATTATTTTACTGAGTTACATTTTATTTAGATAAATATTATTCTTGATTAAACTTTAAAACCAAAAATTAAATCTAAAAATTACTTTTCGAAAGTTATTTTTTTTAGTTTTTAAAATTGATTTGATTTTGGTAGAAAGTTGAAAAAAAAAACAGTATAGAATTCTTCTCATTTCAAAATATATATATATATATATATATATATTATTTATTTATTATTATTATTTTTTTTTATTTTTTTTTATTTTTTTTTGGTGGTGGTGTAGATAAGATCCATTTATTTAATATAATTTTAGAAAATAATTGATGAGTAGTGCAAATAAAGCTTTTGACTATCCCAATTATTAAATGCTTTCCAAGGTTGAAAATGTTGCTCCATCCGACAAGTATACATTGTTGAAATTTATTATATAATTAGAACATAGTTTATATGATTTTTAATCATTATTCTATGTTGCTCCATCCGACAAGTATGCATTGTTGAAATTTATTATATAATTAGAACATAGTTTATATGATTTTTAATCATTATTCTATGAATTAATTTACAATACTTAATGGATGAATTCACAATTAATGTACTTCCTTCTCAAAAGAGCGGAACGTCAAAGTCCTCCAAGAAACTTCCAAGAAGTGAGGATCTTTCTTCGATTCATTTTAGCGTCTCTCTACTATTGTGTGTGGTTCTTCTCGCCTCGTTGCTGCGTTTTGAAGCCAGTTGATGAGTTCAACTCATTGATACTCTGTTTTCCAGACTGTGCTTTGCCTCCTCCTCTTTGATTCTACTTTTGTGGAGGCCTCTGTCTCCTTTGTTTTGCTTCTTGATTTCTGAAGATCTCTTTCTCTGCCCTACATGGAAGAAGATGAATTGATATCAGTTTTGAATAACATGTCTCTATCAAATGAAGAAGACCAAACTATTATCTCCCTTAAACCCCACTCTTTCAACCCACACCATTGACAATTTAAACCTGCATTTAATAGGCAAACTTCTTTACCCAAGATTCATAACATGTGACACAATCCAAATATATTTTCGCAAGATTTGGAACCAACCCCATTTTCTTGCTCATAATCTATCCAAGAACCTATTTGTTTTCATTTTTGCTGTTGATCTTAACCGCATCCTCCTCTCAGGGCCTTGGATCTTTGATAAGAGTTTACTCATTTTAGTTAAACCAGACCCTATGATTAAACCCTCTGAAATGGTCTTCTCAACAGTACCCATATGGGTTCATCTATTTGACTTACCTATTGCTTGCAGAACTAGAGAAATGGCCACTGACTTAGGGAATGCGATTGAAACCTTCATAGATGTTGAAGATGATATGGGTCGATGCTGGGGCACTACCCTAAGAATCCGCATTGCCATTAATATCAGCAAGCCCCTCAGGAGGGGTATCAAGTTATCCATTGATGATTTTCAACCTAAGAGTTGGATTATTATTCGTTATGAACGTCTCCCAGATTTTTGTTACTTTTGTGGCTTAATTGGACATTTGGTTAAAGACTGTGGAGCTACCTTTATAAACCCGACCCTAAAACATCCTAAACACTACCCCTTTGGGCCCAGCCTTCGTTTCCAACCACTTGTATCTAGCCCGTCTGCCAAAACTGCTAACTTTTTTCGCCTTGTTTCCCCTAAAAACAAGAAACCACTCATCACTCCTCTTACTAACCCACCACCCCTCTCTAATCCCCCTGTCTCTCCTATTGATAAAGATCCCTCTACTCTACCAGATTGCCCCATCCAAGCTGGGTTTAAAACCCCTCAAGAGACTCAGAATCCTATTCTTTCATTTGAAGTTTCCCCTCTCATACCTCCCACTCCCTGTACCCTCCCTATAAATTCCCCTGGCCCTCCTCCATTCTCCTTTACAATTCAACCATCCCCTTTGAGTAACAAAAGAAAAGGAAAAAGAAAAAAGATTACTGCAGATTCTCTTCTTGATATAAATGTTCCATATCTTGATAATAAGAGGAAGAGTATGCAAGATCCTGTGGTTACAAATTCAAAAAAATCCAAGATCATGACAAATGTTTCACTCCCTGACAATTCAAGCATTATTGACTTTACTTTGGCAGAGGTTAATGCACAACCTCGGCCTTTACCATGAAAATCTTTTGTTGGAATGTCCAAGGAATGAGTAATCCTAGGACATTCCGTGTTGTCAAAGATATTCTTAAACTACGCCAACCTCACATTGTTTTCCTCTCGGAAACCATATGTCACTCTTCCTCTATGAACAACCTTATGGTTGTTGGTGGGTTCAATGATTTTTATGTTGTCTCTAATGAAGGATCAGGTGGTGGGCTTTGTTTACTCTGGGAAAATGATGTTACGGTCACTATACGGTCATCCTCTAAATTCCATATTGATTCTTCTATATTATGGAAAGCTAAAACTTGGCGTTTTACAGGATTCTATGGACAACCCGAAACTCACAGGCGACTATCCTCTTGGGATCTTTTAAAAAGACTTCACAATGATGATGACTCAGCTTGGTTAATTGGTGGTGACCTTAATGAGATCCTTTCTAATTCAGAAAAAAAAGGGGTGCTCCTCGCGATCCTAATCTTCTGACTTCCTTTAGGAATGCTCTAAATGATTGTCATGTTAAGGATTTGGGTTTCAAAGGGAAAAAATTTACTTGGTCTAACCGTTGGAATTCTCGTTCTCCCACTTTTATTAGACTTGATCGTTTCTTGGCTAATTCAGCCTTTGAGAACATCTTCCAATCTATAACTAATCACCATTTGGGTTGGTCTGAATCTGACCATAGACCCATTGAACTTTCACTCTCTAATACTCCTATCTTCTTCTCTAATCCTAGTCGTCCCCGCCCCTTTAAATTTGAGGAGCATTGGACCCTTCATGATCAATGTCGCATTATCATCACTACTGCTACCCAAAATCACTATAATTCTGTCTACAAAAAGGATCTTTATTCCTTTTACAAGATGTCTCTATGGACTTGAATTCTTGGGGTTACTCTCTTTCAAATTCCCTAAAATCAAAGATCTCCTCTTGTAAAAATGCCCTTCAATCAGCCTATTGCTCTTCCCTCCATCCTGATTTTAATAAAATTCTCCTCATTGAAAATGACCTTAATCATCTTCTTTGTGAAGAATAGATCTATTGGAAACAAAGATATCGTGAAGATTGGCTAAAATGGGGAGATCGAAACACTAAATGGTTCCATAAGAAGGCCTCTATAAGGCATAAGAAAAATAAAATTGAAGGAATCTTTGATTCCTCAGATGTTTGGCATGAAGATCCTAATGATATTGATTCTGCTTTTATTAACCATTTTAATAATATGTTTTCTTCTTCTAGGCCTTGCTCAATGGACATGGATATAGTTCTCGACAAAATCCAACCACTGGTTACAAATGAAATGAATGCAAGTCTTGATGCCCCTTTTTCTAGTGAGGAAATTGTTATTGCTCTAAAGCAAATGTTTCCAACAAAGGCACCTGGTCGGGATGGTTTTCCTGCAATCTTTTATCAAAAGTAGTGGTCTATTATCGGTAATATTACTATTGATCAATGTCTTGCTATACTTAACTCCTCTGCTCCTATTAATCCCTTGAATCACACTAATATTGCTTTAGTTCCTCAAACTAAAAACCCTTCCATGGTTTCTGACTTTAGACCTATTAGCCTTTGTAATGTTTCTTATAAGCTCATCTCTAAAACTTTGGCTAATAGGTTGAAACCCCTTCTCAATTCCTTAATCTCTTTCTTCCTTCACATTACTAAGCTCATGTAAGAACTCATTATTCTCATAAGCTAATTTAGTGTTCTTCTTTTTAAGAGTCATGTATTTAGCACCTAGCTTTTCAAAATCAAACTTAATTTCATTATAGGCATTCATAAGCTCATTGTAGGAGAGACTTTCGTTACTTACCTCATCGTCGTCACTTTCATCATCGGTATGACCCATCAAGCACCAATGAGATTCTCGAAAATCTTCTTGCTTTGATTGGTAGAAATTCCCTTGATTTCTAGATTTAGAAATTCCTTTCACATCAAGAAAATCATTAGAAATACAAGATGAATATTTTATCGAATCATTAACTCTAATGTTTGCCATAAGTTCAAACAATTAAGTTTTCAAGAAGTAAAATTTTCAAAAATAATTCTAAGGAAAATAATTTTCGAAAATTTTCTTCCAAAACAACACTTTTTCAAAAATAAATTAAAAACGAGCTACCCGCTCTGATACCAATTGTAGGATCGGTTCGCAACACTAGAGGGGGGTGAATAGGGTTGCTTAACAATTTTAAAACTTTTTCGAGAAATTAAGCTAAATTACTTCAAAGCAAACTAATAGAATTAACACCCTAAAATTGCTAAAAATATGTAACAATATTTCTAAGCATGCAACCTACTCAAATAAGTAAAAAGGCAACTGAAAATAAAAGAGTAGAGAGTAAGAAATGACACCGGGAATTTTTATAGTGGTTCGGAAATTCCTACTCCACTCCCCATGCTCCTCTTGGGTATTTTACTGTTGTGATTCTCTTACGGGTGAGAATCAAACCGAACGATCACTCTTTTTGCGGGTTCAAGAGGAAACCACTATGAATCCTTTTGCAGGTTTAGGACCCAACCTATACCGATCTTTTTCGCGGGTTCAAGATCAAACCACAATGGTCCTTTTCACGGGTTCAGGATCAAACCACTCCAAATCCTTTTTCGGGTTCAGGATTAAACCGCTCACTCAATTCCCAAGGTGCACCCACACTTTATTACAAATCCCAATTGAAGTAATGATATAAAGTTCTCACAAAAATAAAACTCTCACACAAATCTCTTGCAATATAGAATAAAATTGAGCTTGGAAGAGTTCAACAATGGTGGCTTAGGAGAGAAAAATTTAGCAAAATGATTGAGTGTTTTGGAGGAGGAAGGTTGCTAAATTTATAGAAAATTTTGGCCTAAAATGATATTAAAGCCGATTTAAAATTGGCCATTAGATCTAGGTTAAAAGATCCAAAGATGGGGGTTTAATGGTAAAAGAAAATATATGATTTTTCAAAGGTTAATGGTAAAAAGAAGAGTGTTGGTGTGGTGGGGTGTTGTGCACGTGCCATGTGTCGCCTTCCCAATCGTCCACGTCATTGGTCGTGTTGAGTAAATATTTTCCATCTTCTTTTGGTCATAACTTCTTTGTTTGATGTCCGATTTATGCAATTGAAAATGCGTTGGAATCGTCTTTCCGAGCTCTACGTTACGAATACAATGAGAGCCACGTTAGCTATGACGTCAGATTCCACATCATCAAAGTGCCACGTGTCAACGCCACATTGGATTTTGCCTTCCATCTTCTTTTGTCACTATCTTTCTTGTCTCAACTTGGATTCGAAGGATTGGAATCTTCTTTTTAAGAAATATGCTATGGACACTTTGAAACACTAAAATCATTAGTAAATTAGAGGTTTGTTATCATCAAAACAAATGGTATGATTGAAGCTCATAAAGCTAACAATCTCCCCCTTTTTGATGATGACAAACTACTTTAGAAAAATATTCTGAAAGTAGGATATGAATAATAATATTGAAATATTTCAATTAGTGAGCATCACAAATCAATCACTAATCATCACATATATTTTTCTAAACAATTTCTCCCCCTTTTGTTAACATCAAAATAACAATTAAAAGCAAAAGCTCCCCCTAAAGATAATCGGCATCACAATCAATTAAAATAAATAAATCTCCCCCTCAAAATAATAATCAAGTAAGTAATAGCAATCAGTTCATGTAAGTTCTCCTAATAAATGACCTCATCAAAACATAACTTCAAATTCAAATGAAATCAATGATTAATAAATTAATCAAAATCACCCTCGATAAGCAACATAATATTTAGACAAATAAATATGTTGCTCCCCCTAAACAAGTGAGTCATATAATGATGGCAAAAGAGCAAACAGCATCACAATTAATATTTTCAAAACTAAGCCAACATAAATTATCATTTTTAAGAGGCATTAACTCCCCCTTAAAATAAGCATACTAAAAAAAATATTCATATTAGACTCATGGAGTTCCATAAATCAATATGAAAAAAATAATTTCAATTCTTATCATTTTCACAATAAACTCAAAGATATTTCCAAAAGTGTAAATGACTACCAAAATATAAATTCCAATTCAAGGTATTTATCAACACACAATCAATCTCATAAAGAAATCAAACATTTAAGCAATATGAGATATCAATTATAAAAAGATACATAAAATATTTAACTATATAACTTCCCAAGTTTTTCACACCAAATACCAAACTATGATGATCAAATAAATATATAACATTCAAAGTTTATTTCATGCAAAGATATATCAATAACATAGTCAATACATTTTTCTTTATAAAAAGAAACAAAAGAATATCAAATAAATGAAACATGTCAATAATCATTACAACCCAAACAAATTTCATTTAAGGACAAATTTAAATTAAATCTCACAACCAATAGGATTCATGAATAAATAAATAAATTAAAACATTTTTCCTATTGGGAGGGATTTAACAACTCTTTTTATGTCTCCTAATAACATTAAGGAATCATCAAAACATAATGCTTATAAAAATATACATTCAAGCTCAATAAAGCATTAAAACAATCTCAAAATATTTTTAAACTAACAATACTTAATACAAATTGTAAGAGTGAAACTCAAACAACAATGTATCAAGTGAGATAGTTAAAAAAAAAATCAAACAATTACTTTCACAAATTAATAACAATAAATAAATCAAATCAATTTGAAAGACCATACAATGAGTAAACCACATAAGTTTCCAAAAGAAACTTAATCATAATTGATTCAATAAACCTATTTAAAACAAAATAAGGAAACTATTAAAACAAATTAATACTCAATATTTCAGAAAATCAATGATATTGGCTAAAAAAAACAAATTCAAAGACCAAATAACTATAATATGTTAAAATAGTTTTTCAATAAGAAACTTCCATGACATGTAATTCTAAAATTCAAATATCAAATCAATAAGGATTATGAATAAATTTGAAGTTAATTTCAAGAGCACATAATAATATATTCCATAAATAAGCAAAACAATAAATATAAATGCCAAAAACAATATTCATAAATATCTAATTAATATTCAATCTAATCCACCATAGTGATAAATCATCAATCCAAAAAAAAATTGAAGTCAATATAATAAGCAAGTCACAATTCAAAAATAACAAAGTTTCAAAACATCCCAAAAATTCAATTTGTCAAACAACAATTTATATTAATGTCAATAATTCAAGAATATATAATTCAAACTCAAAAGGTATATCTCATAGAAATATATTCAACTATCCATAAATAACATTGATAAGAAAATCAATTCAATGTATCAATTTCTCAAAATATCACAATATAAAAATGTCAACTTTCCATTTAAAACTCCATTAATATCAAATTCAAATTAAAAAACAAAGATGAAAACATAAAAAAAATTCAAATTATCTCAAAATTCATTTAAAAGATTAAGTTACCAAATGAAGATTTTTCCTTTTGAAGCACCAAGAGAGCCATGAAGTTGCATTTGAATTTTGAATAATTTCCTTTTAAATCTCAATCAATCTTCAAAATTTGAATATTGAGCACACCTACAAAAAAAGATTTAACAAATAGTTTTTGGTACCCATACTTGTTTGGGTCCATGAAGGTTAATCTCAATCTTTGGAACCCATTTCTTTTTAGTTCCCGTATTCATAACATTTGTAAAATTTGATTTATGCAAATAACATGAATTTGATTTATGACCGAATTTGCCACAAGAGAAACAAGAAACATTATGCATAAATTTTCCATTCACGTAATATTTATTCGTTTTCACATAAGTGTTCTTTTTATAAGTATTTTGAAATTTTGTTTTATAAGGAACATTTTGCTTTCCATAACTATTAAGCACAATTTTCAATTTGTAACAATTTGGTCTAATATGACCTTTAATTCCACAATAATGACATGTAGGCACAAATCTTACATTATGAACAAATTTAGCATTGTGCACAATATTAACCTTAGCATGAGAATGATTTTTCACAAATTTAGGTTCATCATGCTTATGCACAAATTTTGGTACATCATGTTTATGCACATTACATTCAGGTAAAATATTAGGCAAAACATCACTAAGAATACGTGAAGATGCTTTAACAAAAGTAGTTTTCAAAGTAGATGGAGTAACACACTCATCAACATAACCAATACCTCTTTTGTCATTTGAAGGTTTGCCCATGTCAATAATTTTATCTAATTTTTGTGCACCTATTGTCAATTTATTAATGGACTCTTTGACACATTTAAGCTCCTTAAGAAGATTTGACTCTTTTTCTCTAAGAGTTTTAACAAGTTCATGCAATTCAAATATATCATGCTCAAGAAATTTAACTTTATCTAGCATAACACATTTTTCTTCATCACACGAATTTTCAACATCATCATGTTTCACAACATCATTGAGATTTAATTTCAAGCATGCATTTTCTTCAACCAATAATTTATTTTCAACCATTAAGGCATTCGAGTCATTTTTCAAATCTAAATTAGATGGAGAATTATTTTTCTCATTTTCTTCCTTCACATTACTAAGCTCATGTAAGAACTCATTATTCTCATAAGCTAATTTAGTGTTCTTCTTTTTAAGAGTCATGTATTTAGCACCTAGCTTTTCAAAATCAAACTTAATTTCATTATAGGCATTCATAAGCTCATTGTAGGAGAGACTTTCGTTACTTACCTCATCGTCGTCACTTTCATCATCGGTATGACCCATCAAGCACCAATGAGATTCTCGAAAATCTTCTTGCTTTGATTGGTAGAAATTCCCTTGATTTCTAGATTTAGAAATTCCTTTCACATCAAGAAAATCATTAGAAATACAAGATGAATATTTTATCGAATCATTAACTCTAATGTTTGCCATAAGTTCAAACAATTAAGTTTTCAAGAAGTAAAATTTTCAAAAATAATTCTAAGGAAAATAATTTTCGAAAATTTTCTTCCAAAACAACACTTTTTCAAAAATAAATTAAAAACGAGCTACCCGCTCTGATACCAATTGTAGGATCGGTTCGCAACACTAGAGGGGGGTGAATAGGGTTGCTTAACAATTTTAAAACTTTTTCGAGAAATTAAGCTAAATTACTTCAAAGCAAACTAATAGAATTAACACCCTAAAATTGCTAAAAATATGTAACAATATTTCTAAGCATGCAACCTACTCAAATAAGTAAAAAGGCAACTGAAAATAAAAGAGTAGAGAGTAAGAAATGACACCGGGAATTTTTATAGTGGTTCGGAAATTCCTACTCCACTCCCCATGCTCCTCTTGGGTATTTTACTGTTGTGATTCTCTTACGGGTGAGAATCAAACCGAACGATCACTCTTTTTGCGGGTTCAAGAGGAAACCACTATGAATCCTTTTGCAGGTTTAGGACCCAACCTATACCGATCTTTTTCGCGGGTTCAAGATCAAACCACAATGGTCCTTTTCACGGGTTCAGGATCAAACCACTCCAAATCCTTTTTCGGGTTCAGGATTAAACCGCTCACTCAATTCCCAAGGTGCACCCACACTTTATTACAAATCACAATTGAAGTAATGATATAAAGTTCTCACAAAAATAAAACTCTCACACAAATCTCTTGCAATATAGAATAAAATTGAGCTTGGAAGAGTTCAACAATGGTGGCTTAGGAGAGAAAAATTTAGCAAAATGATTGAGTATTTTGGAGGAGGAATGTTGCTAAATTTATAGAAAATTTTGGCCTAAAATGATATTAAAGCCGATTTAAAATTGGCCATTAGATCTAGGTTAAAAGATCCAAAGGTGGGGGTTTAATGGTAAAAGAAAATATATGATTTTTCAAAGGTTAATGGTAAAAAGAAGAGTGTTGGTGTGGTGGGGTGTTGTGCACGTGCCATGTGTCGCCTTCCCAATCGTCCACGTCATTGGTCGTGTTGAGTAAATATTTTCCATCTTCTTTTGGTCATAACTTCTTTGTTTGATGTCCGATTTATGCAATTGAAAATGCGTTGGAATCGTCTTTCCGAGCTCTACGTTACGAATACAATGAGAGCCACGTTAGCTATGACGTCAGATTCCACATCAGCAAAGTGCCACGTGTCAACGCCACATTGGATTTTGCCTTCCATCTTCTTTTGTCACTATCTTTCTTGTCTCAACTTGGATTCGAAGGATTGGAATCTTCTTTTTAAGAAATATGCTATGGACACTTTGAAACACTAAAATCATTAGTAAATTAGAGGTTTGTTATCATCAAAACAAATGGTATGATTGAAGCTCATAAAGCTAACACTACTAGTTCTAACTCCTTTGCTTTAAAATCTATACTCAAGAGCTATGAGAAAGCCTTAGGTCAGTCTATCAATTTTAACAAATCAGCTTTGCTTGTTTCCCCTAAACTTGGTTCTTCTTTTCAGGTCTATTTTCAACATATCCTTGGTGTGAAGATAGTTAAGGATTTAGGTCGATATCTCAGTGTTCCTTTTGCTTCTCCTCAAAGAAGGGGGCTGATTTGAGCTATGTGACTGAGAAGGTATGGAAAACTGTTTCGGGATGGAAAGCCAACTTCTTTTCTATGGGAGGCAAGGAAGTTCTAATCAAAAGTATAGCTCAAACCATCCCTACATATGTGATGAGTTGTTTTAAGCTCCCTAAGAGAGTCTATGCAGATATTACCAGAGCAATATCTCGGTTTTGGTGGGGTTCAAACAACAACTCAAAGAATATCCATTGGTGCAAATAGGACCACCTTTGTAAGCCCACTCTCCAAGGGGGGGCTCAACTTCAAAAATATTGAGCTTTTTAATCAATCCATATTAGCCAAACAGGCTTGGAAACTCTTAACTAACCCCACAAGCCTCACTGCTCGAACCCTTAAAGCTAAATAGCATCATCACTCTGACTTCCTCAATGCCTCTCTAGGAAAATCTCCTTCTTTCTTCTGGAAAAGCGTTCTTTGGGGAAGGGACCTCCTCTCTAAAGGCATTCGCTACAAAGTTGGAAATGGGATGGATATCTTTGCTTTTAAAGATAAATGGATCCCCAAGGAATCCCTCTTTACCCCCGTTAACCAGTATAATAATCCCCCAATACTACCGTGGATATGCTAATTTTGAACAACAGAAGATGGAATATTCCCCTCTTATCCATTTTATTTACAGAAGCAGATGTTCCTATTATACAATCTATTCCCCTTAGCAATATAGCTAGAAAGGATAGTTGGATGTGACATTATTCGAAAGATGGAAATTATAATGTCAAAAGTAGCTACAAGCTTGCTCTCACTCAGAACTTCCCTGATGGCCCCTCTGGAAGCGATCATTCCTCTAAACCTTGGCGGGTTTTATGGAATCTAAAGATTCATAATAAGATAAAAATCTTGATGTGGAAAGCTTTAAAAGGTTATCTCCCTACTTATGCCATATTACGAGGTAAAGGTATTGAGTGTTGTACCTCATGCCCTCTTTTCTCAGCAACTATTGAATCAATTTCGCATGCCCTTCTGTTTTGTCCAAGGGCCAAAGCTATTTGGACTCGTCTCCTCCCATCTTTTCTTAACAAGAATTTTACCCACCTTCCTATTGCCGATCATTGGAACCTCTGGATTTCCTCCAAAAATAAGCAAGAATTGATGTTAGCTTGTGTTATATGTTGGGCGCTTTGGAATGACAGAAATTCTATTATCCATGGAAATCAAGTTCTTGAAGTGGAAGCAAAAATAAAATGGATTTCGGAATACCTCATTGAGCTGTTTAAAGGAACCTCCGGCCAGAATCTCCTTACTGCTCAACCTACGAAGCCTTCAGCATCTCCCTGTTGGTCTCCTCCTCCGGAGGGCTTTCTCAAAATGAATGTGGATGCCTCTTGGACCTCCACCTCTACCGCAGCTGGAGTTGGAATAGTCATCAGGAACTCAGCTGGTACAATCAAACATGCTCTTGCTTTAAAAGGAAGCTTTTTTCAAAACCCCTACCATGCGGAACTCGAAGCTATTCGCTCAGGACTTACCTTCGCTTGCTCTCTGAGGATTAACCATCTAATCATCGAGTCGGACTGTGCTTCAACAGTTCATGCCCTCGAAGCCTTGTTCCTCAACGACACTGCTACTTTGGTTGCTGACTGCAAATTTCTCCTTCGAACTCGCACAACTTTCTCGATCTCCCTCATCCATCGCCTCAGCAATCGCCTGGTCGATGCCCTAGCAGCCTTCGCTTCCCCTATTTCGGTAATGTGGGATTCCAATTTCCCTTCGAGGATTTTATCCCTAACATGTAAAGACTTATTTGTCCCTGTAGCTTCTCCTGTTTAAATAAAGTTTCCTTTTTCAAAAAAAAAAAAAAAATTACAATACTTAATGTTATTATAAAAAATTACAATACTTAATCCGCTTAAAGATTCATATTCAGATTTCCCAAATCCCCCACCCCACGAATTTGTATTCTTGTACAAATATTTGAGTGCAAAGTTCAAAGTTATTCCAAGTCAGAGAACTATTTGATATTCATCATTTACTCGCTAGGCAAAATCAACACTGGGCCCTCTTCTAGTTTGTACAAATATGAACTCTAGAATATAAAATTCAACCTTATAAATAGATGTGTCCAAAAACTATTCATATGTCAAAATCATCCCATACCTATGTGATAGTCACTCATGCTAAACAATCTACTTAGCAATATTCAACTTGAACATACATCAATTAGTTAAGACATATGTTCTCGACCAACAGATGAGAGGTTTGAATCTCTCATTCCAAATGTTATCATTTACGTACCCAAATTAATTTGTTAGCCACAATTTTCTTTCACGTTGTATTATAAAGACCAAACTTTTTTTCTCCTTTGTTTTGTTAGTATAGTATACAAATTTTCTCACTTAAAATTTAATTAATAAATTTTAATTATCTTATTCGACAAGTATTTGACTCAATAATATTTCATTCTCCAAAATTGGTTGAATTTTACTATTTTATGCATAGGAGTATGTTTAAAAATCAATAAAAATAAAAATAAACCTCCTTTTTTTAGCAATATAATTTTGTCATAATTGAATTTTAATATCCACTCCACGCTAATATTACTTGACCATATGTCTATTTTAGCACGTTAATGCACATAGTCAGAGTTTTATTTATTTATTAATTTATTTTTAGTTCAACAATATAATTAATATTTTTTTTTTTTTTTTTTAAAGTAAAAACACATCAATTAAACTATGTTGACGTTGGCACACATAAAATAGATCTACGTCATCTCTAGATATTAAACCCATATTGCGTAACAATAATAACTTTAAATCTAGATGTTTTTTAAAAGAGAATTTTAAACTTCGTAGAATAAAATGAAATTTGAACAAATTACATATGGATCTGGATAGACTTATCATTCATGCATCGACCTAAATGTTGACAATATTTAAAGTATCTCACCTAACATTTTTTTTTTCTCTCTAACTTTTTTCTTTTTGACTTTTTAAAAAGAGTTTTGACAAAACTAAACTTCTTTTGATAAATTTTATTTTTCTCTTGTTTTTCACGTTAGAAAATGGTAAATTTGTACAACATAATTCTAACCCTAATTTTTCAAAATACATATAAATGCTAACTAGATAATAAGTAAGTACTAACTAGTTTGTTAATACGGTAATTTCTTAATATAACCTAACATATAATATTATAATAAATGTATTTTAACTAATTTAAAAGTGTAAAATGTTTATTTATTAATTTTAATATTTAAAAAAAAAATTAAAATCTTCTAAAAATATTCATCGACATTTGATCAAATTGAGAATTCGATATTTCCGTCGACATCGACATTTAAATCTTTGATTACCTCCCGAAGATTTTAGTTTATAACTTTTTAAAAACGTAAAAGTCTGAATATTATGGCAGTGAAACACTGAAAACCGGGCTCAGATCTATTATAATAATAATAAATACTTTTGTTCAAAAAATAAACATTTTCCTGTCGCTGTAATACAAAAATATTTCCGACCAAGTGGCTGAAATTCAAATTTGATGGTATTTTTCAAACTTATTATAAATAAATATTATATTTAATCTATGCCTTATGTTTTATATGATATACTTTTATATATAAATATAAAAAAAATAATCCCTAGTCTTTTTTTTTTCGTTTTCTTTTCTGCGTACAATAATTCATAGTCTTTTAAGTAATTCTGAGTTTCATTTTTATATTTTAAAATTGAATAAATGTATTGAATTTTTTTCTCAATTACGTTCTTTCGTTAACTTTTTTCTAATATAAATGGATGTGTCGTTAAGATTATTGGATTAATGTATTTAGACACCCAATGATAATTCAAGGTGTGAGAGATTCCAATATTAAACTGTAATAAGAAGAAAAATAAAAATAAAAAAGGATTTCAATGTCCCATTAAATTATGTCAATAGAATTGGGAGGAAATGTAAATAGTGTAGTCATACGCATCCATCCTTCAGCATCAGCAGCAAATTTCTTACAAAAAAAAAAAAAAAAAAAAAAGAAGGATGAACAAGCAACATACCGCTATCGCCATCAGTCCAAGGAAACAATCCGAGAATCATCCCCCATGAAGCTTCTAGAGACAGAGATTTGACGAAGAAGACGGCACGAGCAAGATTGAGAGCGAGAGTTTGTTCGCTTTCTTCCGTCAAGTTGTGAATCAAGCTCTCGCTCTCAATCTTGGAGGGAGGAAGGAAACGAAATGAAAAAAAAAATTGTTGTAACTGAAGGGAAATACGATAATTTTATTAGAATGATGACGCCAACAGTAACTCCCCTCAACCTTCTTCTCATTTGTTGGAATGTCTTGAATCTGATTTGGGTTTTTACTTATCTCTTTTGGGCTTTTGCCCATTTTGTATTAGGTCATTAGAATGGTGTCATATATAAACCTTCTAATGACTTCAGTCACCTCTTATCTGTTCATTTGTAATCTCTCCTACTTCGTAATAATACTGCTCTCCCTTCTGTCCGTGGACGTAGCTAACACGACGTTAGTGAACCATGTAAATATGTGTCGTTGTTCTTCTACGCTTTCTTATTCTTTGTTATTGATTTATCGTAACAAAGTGGTATCAGAGCTATGTCCCTAACTTAGCCAAAAATCCTCGAGTGTCGAATAAAGAGATATTGACGAGTCTCCCAAATGACATTGTCATCATTTGAGTCATAGCGAATCCGTGGTTGAGCGGGATGCTTAAGTGGAATTCGGATGAGTGACTATTTGAGGGTCATGGTTGAACTTTCCGGGTTGCTCAAGGATCCTGTCTGTGGAGAGGTCGTGGTACTTTGTTCGAGGGGAGGATTGTTGGGAACAAAGTAGACTTAAGTGTGGTACTTTGTTTGAGGTTGTTAGGATACAAACAATATCCCACATTGGCTAGAAAAGGGAAAGATCATGGGTATATAATGGGTGACAATTATCTTCAATTGGTATGAGGTCTTTTGGGTGAAACCAAAAGAGTTTCACTTGTTCTTAATAAGTGGTATTAGAGCTATGTCTCTAACTTAGCCAATGTTTTTAAAATAAATCATTGGGTGTTGAAAGGACTAATTTATCCAAATAATGAAGCAAATTTTTCTTCCATATTCAAGAAAAATCAATGTCAATCAAGGAAACCAAATTTTTTTTTTTTTTACAATATAAGAAAATTAAAGATTAGTTTCAATTTTGTTTGTACATTGTATTTTGCAGGGTTTTTTGTTTTTTATATTTTTGCTTTGCTCATCTTCTTAATTATTTATTTATTTATTTATTCAGATAAGAATAATATGTTTATGGTTCTTTTTAAACTTTGATCCATTTTTAGTTTCATGTTTTTATTTGGATGGTTGAACATTAGTTGAAGAAGAAATCAACGAAAAAAAATATAAGCAACTTTCTTTTGATTTTTGATTTTATGTCATAATAAATCAACAAAACAAATGAAGAAATGTTTTTTCTATTTTTTATTTTGAAACAGAAATGAAAGAAAAAAAAATACAATACATCCTGTCGAATTATAAGAACCTAACAATAAAATGTTATATTCTTTTTTCTTAATTTTTTTTTAAGCATCCAAACAAGAAATTCAATTTCACTATTTTCAAATCATTTTAATTCCAAATGCAAATAAAAATCTCAAATCATTTCTATTTTTTAAAATCCTAGAATTTGAATCATTTCTACTCAAGTCGTTCATACACCAAATGAAGCATAAGTAATACAACCTTAATTTTAGAGAGTGGGTCATATTCTCTTTGTGCTCAAAATTTTGAGTCATCCGTACAAATTTTACATTCATGCAACGTACTGTTTAGAACTTAGAAAGGAGGTGGAGGCGATTTACGGGTGAACCATTCCGGCCATGGCATCATAGGCGGCATCGGTGGCGGTGGCGGCGGCGGCCTGAATTTGTATTTCTTCTTGGCCAGCAGTGGTGAGTCTGGGCTGCTGGGAGGAGGAGGATAGAGGAGTTTTCTAGACGGCGGCGGTGGCGGTGGCGGCGGCGGTGGCTCGCATTCATAAGGCTTGGTGGATAGAGATGAATGAATGTATTGTGCAGTCAATTTTGAAGGCATATCTAAAGAGAGAAATGCAAAGAGAAGGGAATAAAGATAGGAGGCCAATAATACATACCCCATTATTATTGTCTTTCCAATTCCAAGACTTGGCCTCTCACATACATTATATATATGAAAAATAAATGATCTCGAGAAGGACACGCCATCAGTTGGTAATTAATAGAACAGTTTGTATTTTTTCTGTCTTTTTCTTTTTAGATAGACAGCTTGAATGGTGAATGTATACATTTGTGATCTCTATGGATTACAAGTCAAATTTGAATAGGTAGATGATGTGATGGTTGGTCATCTAAGTCGTTTCGATTATTATGAGACTCATTCAACTCAATTTTAGTTTAGTGGAGATACCAACAAGTTAGATCAGAGATTTACACATTATGTTTATGTTATAAAATTGAATAACAAACAACAAATCGACACAAATTTATATGGATTAAACCAAGTGTCATAATAATTTTCAGAAAAGTTTCAGTAAACCATTTATCTTATGTAAAAAAGGAAGGAATAAATTTTATCTTGATGTTTGCTTATACGATGATGATATGATGATCTTCTTTTTTGTTTTTTTTTTTTTTTTTTTTTGTAAGTAACTCAGAAATTCTTGAAGAATTTTCATGATGAAGAAATTTGAAATGACTAATTTAGGTCTCATGAAATATTTTTTTGAAATTCAAGTCAGACAGCATCAAAGTGAGATTTTTCTTTCACAAGAAAAGTATGTTGATGATTTATTCAAAAACTTTCACATGAGCAAGTGCAACCCAGTTGTAACTCCTGTGGCATCAAATGAGAAGTTATGTTGTGATGATAATGTTGGTAAACCATATCCAAAAAGTTTTCGAAATCTAGTGGGTTTGTTGATCTATCTTACTAATACCAGGCTAGATATTATGTATCATGTTAGCATCATTTTCCGGTACATGAATGAACCAAACAAAAATCATTATGTTGTTGTTAAAATAGTTTTGAAATATTTGCAGGGTACCAAAAAGCATGGACTCAAATATGTACAGGAAAAGGATTATTGCTAGTTGGTTGGTTACACTGACAGTGATTGGGTAGGTTCTGTTGACGATCGAAAAAGCACTTCAAGTTATGTGTTCTGTTTGGGCTCTAATGTAATATTTGGAGTTCGAGAAAGCAACAAATTATAGCCTTATCTTCATCTGAAGCAGAATACACGGTTGCAACTGAAGCTGTTTGTGAAATTGTTTGATTAAGGAGAATCCTCAAATGTAATATCTTCAAATAGAGCAGCTTGTGCCAACAAAAATCTTCTGTGATAATATGTCAACAATTGCAATGACCAAGAATCTTGTCTTTCATGCTCAATGAAGTATATTGAGTTACGTCATAATTATATTAGATATTTGGTAAGTAAAGATCAAGAAATCTACTTAGAGTTCATCAACACCAATGAGCAATCGGTTGATATGTTCACCAAAGTTGTTAGAGAAGTTCAAAAAGTTCAAAAGTTCAAGAAGTTTTTGAAAATTATATATTAAGAGGAAGTGTTAAATGAGTAATTTGTAACTTCCAATAATTATTCCATTGAGGTCTTCAATGTCACTCTTTGGAATATGTAAGAGGTCTAGGAATAAATAAAGGTTATGTAATTTTTCTAGAGAGTTATTTCCTCAATCATTAATTAGGAATATCTACAGTCTTCTCGTGACACCTATAAATAGAGGTGTTCTCCACCTCTTATAAATAAATTTCAATTGAGTAAAGTGTTATAGCACTCAATAGAAAAGAGATTTTGTCTCATTTTCTTTCATGGCCTCCAATAAATTCAAATAAGGTTACATTTGCTTAAATAAAATTTTACAGTAATTTTTTAAGATAATTTATTATTACTAAGGATAAAAATATTCAACTATATATATATCCGGAAGAGTTCGACATATAGATATTAAAGATTATTTGATATCTCTCCTATCTTTTATAAATACACGTAAAACATAATATATATATATATATATATATATATATATATATATATATATATATATATATATAACTTAGTTTGGAAGTATTATTAATTTAAAAAAAAAATTATTTACACAAATATTCGTTTAAATTAACATGGATGTATCATTCATATTCAGATATCAACCGATATATTTTCATCTTTCATTATATCATTGATATCCAGATATCAACTGATATATTTTCATCCTTGACTAATGACTATTACCGAATATAAGAAATATTAGCAAGAATCGAGAAATACAATACAAATAATAAGAAGAATACAAATTTAACCGAGAATGAAAACAAAACCCAAAATCCCAAATCACAAAAGAGAGGCAGACGAACTCCAAGTTGCAGAAATGTATATCAACAACAAATACTAAAAATCTTCCTCGAATAACTAAGCTTTATCATAAATATCATGATGTTATTCTGGATGCAAATAGTAGTGTTTAGTACGGAGGTGGAGGCGACTGATCCATGAAATACGGATCCCAGGGCGGGCGTATTCTGAATTCCAACGGCGGCGGCGGCGGCGGCGTATCTTCATAAGGCTTTTCGGATGGGGATGGGGATGGTATTAAAGGAAAATAGGGAACTATTGGCTCGGCAACTGGAGGTTGTGACACTGCAGACTCGAATTGCTTATGCTTCTTTGCTAAAGGAGATGGATATTGAACATATCCACTAAATTCTGATGGCAGATTCAAACACACCAAAGCAATGAGAAGGGAGAAAACAAATGGGGATATTCCAGATCCCATTGAACACCAACAATATGGGTTTTGTTGTTCTGCTTCAAAACTTGGCCTCTCCCATCCCACTCATTATATATAAGAACTTTTCATAAAGCTTACATGGTGGCTCTAAGGGTCGTTTGGGGCGCACGGTGGGTTATTATAGTCTGTGTTTCGGGTGCAGAGTTATAGTCTGGGTTTAGTAAATCTGTGTTTGGAGTGCAGAATTGTTTAGTCTGAGTTTAAGAAGACTGTGTTTGGGATACAATTTTCTTTAACATAGAGTTTGAAATATGTGTTTATGGCAGTTTATTTTTTTTTTTACAACTTTTTGTTGTATTGTATAGTTAAATGTATATTATATATTAATTTTTTAAAATTTAAAAGAATAAATATTATTTAGGAAATTACAAATAATCCACTACGAGAGGCTTCGACGTTGTTGGTGGAGTAGAGAAATTTGGGATGAAATCGAAGATAAGCAATCGTGAGGTGAGGAAGACAAAGAGAGAGGAAAAATCGACAAATTGAGTAAAAAAAAAAAAAAAACAAAGTGCTAGGGTGTAGGAAATGGGGGTTATAATAACCTCAAACACCCTCTCCCTAAACCTGCGTGTCAAACGTGGGGTGGGTTATTTAAGCCCACTCCATTGGGGTTTGATTTTTACATTGTTGGATCGATCGAGAATTCTATGTTGAAAAGATGAAATTACTTTTTTCATTGTCAATTAATTTTGTGAAAGAAAAGGATATTATCTAAAAATCATTTACAACATTAGCACACTCACATGGAAATGTTTGTACAAATATTAACTCTTAGGTGGGGCTAAAAAGCATAGAAAATGGAAATGTTTGTACAAATATTAACTCTTAGGTGGGGCTAAAAAGCATAGAAAATTTAAAATCATCGTCCTTGATATTAATTCAATCACCAACCAAAACAACCAACTTAACAACTCAATACAATAGCATTGCTTGACTTGCAGTCGCTTCTTGACTTCTACATAGTGATTTATTATTAGCCACAACTTCCATCGTGTAGAAATTTATGAGTTACTCTAATTTATTTCTAACTCATGTATTAAATCTTTACATATAAAAGGATCTTAAAATATCAAAAACAATAGAATAAAATAAAAATAAAAAAGTTAGAGAAATGAGAGACTCATCTGTAATTTTCCTCCAAGATTTGAGAAAGAAATCGCCTCCCTAATTCAAGAGTGGACGTAAGTCTAGTACTGAATCACTATCGCCTCAATTGCATGCAACGTGGCTGGAGGAGCTCCACAATTCTAACGCCTGTCAAATAAAGCAATTGTTAGACATTTCATTTTGGGCCTATGTGTTTATTATAGCAGTCCAACAAAGTGATATTTTAGCTATTCAACAACTTCAATAAGCAAAACTTGATGTTAAAAAGTTGAAGAAATCAGAATTATGGCGGTTGCAACATATGAGATTGAGAAGGATCCACTCATGCATTTAAGTTTTAATTTAAACCATTTATCTCGAAGGTAAGATTCATATTTAAATCAATTAATATGTGATCAAGATAGATTAAAAGTATTAAGTACAGGTGAACAAGAAGGTGAACAAGAGCATAGCTCAACCGCATGATGTACCCCAACCAATCACGAGTCATATCACTACCGCGCAAATGTCTAAGAAGAGACCACGTCACATGTTTAATTATATTGATTTGTAAAATCTTGTTAACTTAGTTTTAGAAATTGACTTCCCAAAAAATCTCACATCTCTTCTAACTAATTCTTAAAAATTCTCATTTTATTCCTTTTTCTATCATACTTTTCACTCTCAAATTTGAAATTTACCAAATACACTTATTTAATTCATATTACACTTGATTTTGTTAAAGCCACAATTATATTAAGAGTTACAACAACCCCAAATTATGCCTAAATCTTATGAAACCTAGAATTATGAAGTGAGATTTAGTGAATTTTTTTTTATCTTGAGCTGTAGTTTTTTTTTTTTTTTTTTGAAAAGGGATACTTAATTAAGAAAGGTATGTGAGGAACATACAAGGGCCAAAGCCCATTACAAAAATGTTTTTCAATTCAAAGCGATATTGGAAATGGCGTAGCGGGAGAAAAGAGAAGATTTTTGGACCAAGAGGCCACAATAATATTATCCCAAATCGTCTGATGGCTACGGACAAAGTTGTTGAAAATACGATTGTTTCTCTCCCTCCAAATGCTCCAAAGAGAGGCCATCAAGATATTGTGGATGAGAATATTAGATATTGTGGATAAGAATATTTTTCTGAGAAGTACCAACTGATGCTTAAAGCAAACATACAAAGCTCCTCGACTTTGTCAAGGTGAAAAACTTATGCAAAAGGACTCAGCTTAATCCAAATGAACTGAGAGAGATTGCAGTGAATGAATAAATGATCGATGTCGTCTGATCTGGATTGACATAGGACACACCAGCTCGGTTGTAGAGAAGCACTTGGGCTACATTTTTGCACTCTTTCAGCTATGTTGATACTTCTATATAGAGTGGACCAAATGAAAAGCTTATACTTTTTCGAAATCAGAGATTTCCAAAGTGAATTGAGAATAGCTTCAGATGGCAGATTGTTGTTTACATATGAAGATCGGATAATGTCTCTCTGGTCGAAGAAGTGCTAAAGAGTTTGTCCTTTATAAAGAGCCAAATGAAGGAGTAAAGACCACCAATCAAAGAAGGTTTTGAGAGGGCCGCTGTCACCGCATTCCAACTAATAACTTCTCTATCAAGCTGTTTTGTTAATCCAATTGTAGTACATAAATTCAAGCAATGTTACATTTGCTCAAAATACTAAATAGCCATACAAATTCAGACTTAATTTTCGTAGGTGATCTATTATTACTTGATAAGAAATATTAGCAAGAATCAAGAAGTAGAATAGAAATAAAGTAATAAGAACAATACAAGTTTAACGCAGAGAATGAAAACGAACCCAAAACCCTGTTAAGGAAAATGGAGCCAAACAATTAAAGCCCATACTTTAGCTTTTGGCCCAAATGACTTAAGTAAGCTATCTTACTTAATTGGCTAAAAAGGAGGTTGCTTTTTTATTTGTTTATAATTAAACAAATATCAGTGGCGGTGGAATAGTTTCTTAAATAGAAAAGGGTGGGGGTTTATTTTCAACAAGAAAAAAAGGAAAGCTGCCGAGGGATTTAAAAGAGAGAGAGAAATTGAGTGCTGTTTTTCATTTGTTGTCACAGAGAGGAAAAAGAAAGAAAGCTGTAGGTAATTTCTTTTTTTATGTTTCAACTGTGAACATTTTTCTTGTGAAGAATTTAAGAGTTATTGTTAGAGTGATTCGTGAGCATTTTTCTTTGAGAGAAAAGTGAGAGAAATCACTCTGGAGCGTTTCTCAATTCTTGTAACTTTCTCCCCGACGTTATAGTGGAACCTGCAACGGTAGCAGAGAACTGGACGTAGCCCACATTGGGTGAACCAGTATAAATCCGGTGCCAATCTCTCTTCCCTTGAACTTGATTTATTATCGTTCTTATTGCTTAGAAGTTTTAGGTTGGTTTATCTATTCTTCTAAGCTCCGGTTTCAAATTGTTTATTCCGCGTTAAGATTTGAAACCAATAACTGATCTGGGTTTCTTAGATAAAATATATATTGTCTGAATCTAGTATAGATTTTGGATTGATTATATTTGTATCGAATTACCCTAACAAGTGGTATCAGAGCGATTGGTTGTAGAACGATGTCAGGAGAAGATCATGGGAAAATGGTTATATTTAATGGATCAGACTTTTCTTTTTTGGAAATGTCAAATATTGGATTATTTGCATTCCAAGGAATTGGATTTGCCATTGGATGGAAAGCCTGAGGAAATGGGAGAAGCAGAATGGAAAAAGTTGGACAGAAAAGTGTTGGGGACTGTTCGCCTGACTTTGACAAAGAATGTGCAAAGCAGTGTGGCGAAGGAGACAACCACGACAGGACTTATGTCAGCTCTGTCTAACATGTATGAAAAACCATCTATAAACAACAAGTTGTATCTCGCAACTAAATTCTTTAATTTGAAGATGGCCGAAGGTACATCTGTTATTACTCATTTAAATCAATTTGATTTGCTGATAAATCAATTAGTTGCAGTTGATTTAGAATTCACTGATGAATTGAATGCAATATTGTTGTTGAGATCATTACCTGATAGCTGGGTGATGAACGTCATTTATGTCATGTTTTTACCCTTTAAAGCATACTCATTAATTGACTTTTTGAGTTAAATTGAAGATAATTGTGCATGTAATTGATAAGAAAAGAATAAAAATAGGAAAGTCGCATGCCCAAGGCCGTTTTGTCATTATGAAGCAATTAAGAGGGTAAAAGAGTCATTTTTTATAAGAATTAATGTTGTTTTAATTATTTTCAGGAAAACTGTATTCTGCTTCAGCTTGTGGCCACAGAGTTTCAGCTTGTGGCCACAAAGGAGTCACAGAGTGCCGAATCCAGCTTGTGGCCACATACGAGGCCACAGAGTGCAAAACCCAGCTTGTGGCCACACAAGAGGCCACAGAGTGCAGTTGACTGGTCAAACGAATTTGTTGAGATATTTGTCAAAGATCTTCCAAAGATTCAGCCAACCAACTCCCTATTTGACCTAACAACTCTTCCCAAAGATCTCTCCCTCATTATAGCAACCTCCAAACAAACCCTAAGGCCTATAAAAGGCACCTCAATCCTTCATTCAAATCATCGATCATTCTTTACAACAATTAAACTCCACATAGTCGATCAACCTTCTTCCTCTCTCGAAGAACTCACCCAAATTCCCGAAATTCCAAACAAGAGCGGACCACTCCTCTGTAATAGTTCTACTTCAGCCAGCTCCGAAAGGAAGGTGCTGCGAGGATTCGATTTGCATTGACGACGTGAATCGAGCGAGTAGAGACCCTTCATCCGTTGTCCACGAGTTCGAGAGAGAGAAAGTTGGAAAATTTCCAGATTTACTTTCTATTTAATTCTGCACATTTTCTATTTACATTCTGTTTTTATTTCGCATTTATTTCCGTTTTTAACCTTACATGCAAAATTACCATTTTACCCTTTTAGCAACTTTCGCATTTATAAGTTAATTTTCAGTTCAAAACCTTTGTTATTCCAATTCTGTTCTTTATTTATTATTTACATTCTGTTTTTGTTCCATTTTCATTTTATCTTTAATTTTCGAGTAAAATTACCATTTTACCCTTTTAGCAATTTTTGTACTTATGCATTATTTTTCAATGAAGTATTTTAGTCTAGTTCTCATTATGAGCTAAGTTTTCCAAAGGGATTCAATTATGTGAATGCCCGTTAAGAAATGAGCTAGCTTGACAGCTGTAAATTACGGTTTTACCCCTTATGCCTTATGTGGTTCGTCCTTTACTGAATATATGCAAAAATGTTATATTAATTTGATCACTTAATTAGCATGAAATGTTAATGTCGATACTGGACAGGTCGGGCAATTAACGGCTCTCGTAAAGGTGATATAGCAGAAAAACCTAGGAATAGGATTTCGTCGATTGTCCTTGATGATTGGGGCAAAAGACTATAGGATCAATAGGATTGCATTCTTAACCATCTAAGATCACATTATCCACTGGACCGTGAGTATAATGGCTTAGACTCCTAAAGGTACTTGCAAAGAGGCTGAATAGGAGACGAATCCGATCCAAAAGCATAAGGTACTATGTGGTGACTCTGTGGTCACAGGCTGTCAAGTAAACTCAACTTTGGGCTGAAACATGATTGGATCCCTGTTTTTATTATTTCTTTTCAACCCAAAACCAACCAAACATTATCAATTTATTTTTGTTACTTTTCATTGCATTCGGAGAACAATTCTTTCTAAAACTAAATTCTTCAACAGTCTCTTGGGATACGATACTTGGAATACTTTCCATTTTATTACTTGATTGACAGTGTATACTTGCACTTGACCATATATCTATTGCAGGTTATTGAACCAAATTAAACACCCACGTTTTGGTCCATCAAGTTTTTGGCGCCGCTGCCGGGGACTGTTAACGGAATTTTATTTTATTTAGATATTGTTATTCGATTGCGGTTAGGAAAAATAGGAGTTGAGCGCACGGGAAATCTATAAGAAGTTTTGTTTACTAAAAAAACTTCTAAATCTTCCACCTGGAGTCGATCCTCCTATCAACCTACAAAAAAAAAATATCTCTTTCTCAAAGAATCTGATTTTTGTTTTGTTTTCTTTTGCAGGTTTAGTTTTTTAAGAAACAAAGAGCATAACACTTTCGAGTTACAAAATGGAAGTAGACGTCACAACAAAGATAACAAACATGCTGAGAAAATCAATCATGAGAAATGATACCTACATTTCTCTTGTGTACAAACTTTCTGATATCTTTTGTGTTAATTGTGGCGATGAGCATTTCTCCCAACATTGTCCATTTAATCGTTATTTGTCTATTTCTTGTGTTTATTGTAGAGGAAGTCATGAATTTGATAATTGTCCTTATAACCCAGACTCTATATTTTTTATAGGAAAACCAGGCAGTGAAAGTATGTTAATTCCTTACCACACTGCTTGCGACTCAAGATGGAGACATTACTCCAACTTTCTATGGGGAGATCAAGAAAAGGTGAAAGAACAAACGATCCCACAAGTGTCAACCGAGGACAAGAGCATCGAAGAACTTATAAAAGAATATAGAGCGAAAACCGATGCTGAGATGCAAAGCCAAGGAACATCTATTCAGGATTATGAGATCCAGATAGAAGAGAGTGTGGACGATTTGAAGATCAACCTACAAGAAACCTTGCTTAAAGGCAGAGAGACTTCTGAATATGAAGAAATAAAACAATGTGAGGCAATGACACTCGAAAGTGACTTTGAAGATAGAGAACCTTTGTTCCTAGAAAAAGCAATGAGCACTCCGGCAATTGAAAGCATTAAAGAGCCAAAATGGAGAGAAGAGATTAAAGAAAATCCATTTGAAGAAAACAAAAAAGAGAAGGAACCAGAAAATGAAGTTGTATTGAGCCATGATGCAACAACTTCACAAAAAGAAACATTCAATGTTCTCCAAGCATTGAATTTCCCTGATAAAATCCAAGAATTTCCTGCTATTAGTTTAATTGATATTTCTACTTGTTGTAACTTGCAGGAAACACTAAAAGAAAAAGAATCCAGGGAAGAAGTAGAAGAGGAGATCATGGAGGAGGATAATGCACCAGAAATTGAGACCCCAATTTCTGCATACAAAAGCATACATAGATCTCTTATGCTGATCAAAGACGACCGTAAGTCAACAAAGCCGAACATGATTAAAGCACCTCAACTAAGGCTTAAATCTCGTCCATTATCAAGACCTAGGTGCAAGATGAAAGTTGACGGTCCAAAGAGAATGAATAAGACATTAATCTCCCTTTTGGAGATTAGATAAGTATTCTTTTAACATGTTTTTATTTCATTATTTAAAAAAATAAAATACTATAAGTTTTGTAGAGTAGTTTCAAGCAAAATCAACTCTGGCGTAGACTGATCCTGCCAAGGAAAAGGTATTTAAGTTGACCGTAGGGAACACCTTTTCCTGGGGACCTAACTGGGAGATGATTTGAATGAAACCGCTCCATAGAAACTTATAAGGAATATTAAAAAATATGTTTTTTTTTTTAAATAAAAAAAATAATAAAAAAAATAGTGTTTTCAAAATAATTCAGCTTGTTATTTTTTTGTTTATGAACTTTTTGATGTTTTTCTTAGTATTTCAGGAATAATTCTCGTGGATGAGAGATTGACTAGGAAATTCAAAAACATAGATTTGTAGAACTATGTGGCCACAAACCAGACTAGCACAAAGAAAACTATGTGGCCACATAGTGCACTAGTGAAGGGCGATGACGTCATTTAAAAAGTCAGAGGGGTTGACCTATTTTGGAAACATATATAAGTCAAGAGACCCTCTCCTCTTTTGTTTTTCAACCTACAAGTCATTCCAAAAAGTTCCAAGTTGAAAAGTCCATTCACGAAAATTCTCCCCTCTCTCATGCACGCTCAAACCCGTCGGGACCCATGGCTGAAAAACCCACTGTGATCGCCGATGTGGCCGTTCCTGATCGTACTCCATTGCGTTCTGGACGCCGGAGGAAATTCAAAGATGTCCAACCAAGACCCATACAAGAGGAACCCATGGTCGATTTACTTCCAACATCCTCAAAGAAGAAGGATGAACCCAAACCACCCATAAAAATCGGTCATTGTTATACGTGAAGGTGGAGAGAAGGAAAATCCAGCGACTGGAAGCCCTAGGTTAATCCAAACTCCCCGGTTGATCAATCCCAAGAATCGGTGATCGGTAAAAAAAACCCATGAAAATTCGAACTATCGCTTGGTGTAAAATGATCAAAGAGATGGGAGAAAATAGACGACGAGCCCTAGCTGAAACTGTTGGCAATTCATCAAGTGAAGAAGAAGAAGTTCAGCTGAAAGCTGGGGGACCTCAACAAAATCGCGTTCTGTGCGCGAGGACCCACCTCCGGTTTCAAAAGTAAGTATTCCTCCAACAATTCTTGAACGTTCTGATAGAGAATCTTTAGTGTACAGGCACACCAATAAGCAAACCGAGACCCCAATCGACCACCAATTTGAATTAAGAAGAAGAGATACAATTGGGAGTCTGATGCAAGAATCAATTCTTTCCCCAATCATGGTGGAGAGGATGATTAAAGAAGTCGTGGAGAAGGAAGCCTTGCTAGCAGTGAAATATCAAGTAAAGAAGAGTTGTCAAGAGGTAGAGCAAGCTTTGCAACAAGCTATCCAAAGAGATATCGCTGAACAAACAAGGAAAGAAGAGGAGAGAATACGAGAAGAGAAAAGTTTAATACAAGCTGAGAAAAAAAAATGGAGAAAGCTGAAGAAAGATTGAAAAAATTGATCAGAGAAAGAAAAAAAAAAAAAAAAAAAAAAAAAAAGGAAAAGATATAGCAACTGGGGAATAATTCGACCGGTTATTTGAGTATTAGACGGAAGGAATGAAATTTGAGCCAAACACTTCTTCAACTGAGAAGGAGGTTGAAGGAAATACTGAAGAAGTTCAGGAAGGGAATCCTACAAATGACACAACCATTTCCTTGGAACGAGGGATGCTGCTGCATTGCATCCTAAAACGGTCTTGACTCAATATTGGGAGGTTTCTAAGAGAAGAGTTGATTACTTATGGCAAGAAGATGGCTGAAAAATTATTCTGTGGGTCACTTGTCACTCGACTTTGCCTCAAAGTAGGACTTAAGCCTCGACAAAGTGAGGAGACAAGTTTGCCAAAGCCAGCCATCACTGCGCAGCTTGTTCACAAGTTACAATTTTTCCGTAACCAAAAGACCGGTAAAGCATTAACGTCGCATGCGCCCAAGCCAAAAGGTTGTTCCACCTCTGTGGCCACAGAGCAGTCACAACCTACCACCAGTTCAGAAAATATTCCTAGCATCACCCCTTCTCAATGGCAGCATATGATCCAACAGAATATGGCCTACTGGGCATATGCCAAAGAGAGGGATGAGCTCATTCAAGGGTTCTTTAATGCCTTGGCTCCGACCTTGATGCCTGCTTTCCCGACGTTTTCTCCCGTTTGCCTGAATATTCCATCGAATACCGATTCCGAAGACGACGCCTCGTTTAAAGATTAGGGGAGTACCGTTCTTCCTTACTCTCTGCTCCTTTCCTTCATTTGCTGAATATCTTTTTAGTTTTGTTAGTTAAGATTCAATTGTTAGTTGATTTGATTTTCTGGTAGGATAGAAGTTGCATTATTTCGTTGTTTTGTTTTTCTGGTAGGGTAGAAGTTGCATTTTGTTATTTCATTATTTCGTTGTTTTGTTAGGGTAGTAGTTGTAGTTGTTCCTGCTAGGATAGACGTTTTGTGGAATGTGCCTAATTGAACTTAATGACTTGATTGCACAAGTATGAGAATGTTTTTAGCATGCTATCTTTCTTTTGTTTTCTTTAAAGTAACCTTTATGATGATAACTAGAGTTTATCTCTGCTCAAATAGTGCCACATGTCATAGCTTGTAAGTTTTTTTCAAAAGCATAGGGTTCCATTAGTACTTTTTTATGCAAAACTTTTTCACAAGTCTAAACTTCCTTTTGTTTAACCCGTTTAACATGTTTAGGAGAGTTTAGCCTTGACGTTTTTTTGTAGACTAATGCTCACACCATCCCTTTTGAAAAAATCTCTTGAATAGTCAATGAGGACATTGCCTCCTTTAAGTTTGGGGGGGTGAAGTATATTTGTAATGTGTTGACTGCTAGGTCTTGATTGTTATGTCTCTTCCAAAGGAAGAATAGTTGGAAAAAAAAAAAAAAAAAAAAAAACATTATTTCTAGAGGTACTCCTCCTTCTTAAGTTAGCTGAGTAACCAGGGGCGATCATGGGCCCCATGGTTGTCACTGCATGAAAGGGTAACTAGGAAGTGAGTATTTATCTTAGTTTGTGAGGCTTGCTCGTAGCTAGATGCATTGTGCAATGAAATTGCAGGCAAGCTGGAACGAAGGTGAGTCTAGCAATAAAGATTCTCTAGAGAATGGTAAAAAAAAAAAAGAGAGAAAAAAAAAATGAGAAGCTTAGCAGCAACACAAGTTTGGGGGAGAAAGTGTTAAGAAGTTCACACAAGGAAGGAAAAGTCTAAGCTTAGTTTATTTCACGAAAGGGATTATCCTAGACTCAGTGACTAAAGGTTAGATAGATTAAGCATATGGTTAGGATAGACTAGAAAAAGCTTTGTTTACAAAATGAAAGTAGAAACTTATGTGAGAAATTACTTATGGGATTATGACTGGCACTAGAGTATGAGACCTCTCCTGAAAGGTTGTTTATAAGCGAACTTTGTTTGAAAGCATGTTAAACATTTGCGTAATTGTACATTCTTGTTATTATTATGTGTTGAATTGCTTGAGGACAAGCAATAAGCTAAGTTTGGGGGTGTGATGAACGTCATTTATGTCATGTTTTTACCCTTTAAAGCATACTCATTAATTGACTTTTTGAGTTAAATTGAAGATAATTGTGCATGTAATTGATAAGAAAAGAATAAAAATAGGAAAGTCGCATGCCCAAGGCCGTTTTGTCATTATGAAGCAATTAAGAGGGTAAAAGAGTCATTTTTGATAAGAATTAATGTTGTTTTAATTATTTTCAGGAAAACTGTATTCTGCTTCAGCTTGTGGCCACAGAGTTTCAGCTTGTGGCCACAAAGGAGTCACAGAGTGCCGAATCCAGCTTGTGGCCACATACGAGGCCACAGAGTGCAAAACCCAGCTTGTGGCCACACAAGAGGCCACAGAGTGCAGTTGACTGGTCAAACGAATTTGTTGAGATATTTGTCAAAGATCTTCCAAAGATTCAGCCAACCAACTCCCTATTTGACCTAACAACTCTTCCCAAAGATCTCTCCCTCATTATAGCAACCTCCAAACAAACCCTAAGGCCTATAAAAGGCACCTCAATCCTTCATTCAAATCATCGATCATTCTTTACAACAATTAAACTCCACATAGTCGATCAACCTTCTTCCTCTCTCGAAGAACTCACCCAAATTCCCGAAATTCCAAACAAGAGCGGACCACTCCTCTGTAATAGTTCTACTTCAGCCAGCTCCGAAAGGAAGGTGCTGCGAGGATTCGATTTGCATTGACGACGTGAATCGAGCGAGTAGAGACCCTTCATCCGTTGTCCACGAGTTCGAGAGAGAGAAAGTTGGAAAATTTCCAGATTTACTTTCTATTTAATTCTGCACATTTTCTATTTACATTCTGTTTTTATTTCGCATTTATTTCCGTTTTTAACCTTACATGCAAAATTACCATTTTACCCTTTTAGCAACTTTCGCATTTATAAGTTAATTTTCAGTTCAAAACCTTTGTTATTCCAATTCTGTTCTTTATTTATTATTTACATTCTGTTTTTGTTCCATTTTCATTTTATCTTTAATTTTCGAGTAAAATTACCATTTTACCCTTTTAGCAATTTTTGTACTTATGCATTATTTTTCAATGAAGTATTTTAGTCTAGTTCTCATTATGAGCTAAGTTTTCCAAAGGGATTCAATTATGTGAATGCCCGTTAAGAAATGAGCTAGCTTGACAGCTGTAAATTACGGTTTTACCCCTTATGCCTTATGTGGTTCGTCCTTTACTGAATATATGCAAAAATGTTATATTAATTTGATCACTTAATTAGCATGAAATGTTAATGTCGATACTGGACAGGTCGGGCAATTAACGGCTCTCGTAAAGGTGATATAGCAGAAAAACCTAGGAATAGGATTTCGTCGATTGTCCTTGATGATTGGGGCAAAAGACTATAGGATCAATAGGATTGCATTCTTAACCATCTAAGATCACATTATCCACTGGACCGTGAGTATAATGGCTTAGACTCCTAAAGGTACTTGCAAAGAGGCTGAATAGGAGACGAATCCGATCCAAAAGCATAAGGTACTATGTGGTGACTCTGTGGTCACAGGCTGTCAAGTAAACTCAACTTTGGGCTGAAACATGATTGGATCCCTGTTTTTATTATTTCTTTTCAACCCAAAACCAACCAAACATTATCAATTTATTTTTGTTACTTTTCATTGCATTCGGAGAACAATTCTTTCTAAAACTAAATTCTTCAACAGTCTCTTGGGATACGATACTTGGAATACTTTCCATTTTATTACTTGATTGACAGTGTATACTTGCACTTGACCATATATCTATTGCAGGTTATTGAACCAAATTAAACACCCACGTTTTGGTCCATCACTGGGATACCATGAAGACTGCATTTTCTAATTCATGTGGAAAAGAGAAATTGCAGCTTTCACAGGTTAGAGATTCTATTATAGCAGAAGAGATCCGCAGAAAGGACTCAGGTGTTGCTTCTTCTTCTGGTTCAGCGTTGAATATGGACAGGGGGAGAAGTTATAACAGAGGTCATAGCACTCAAGGTAAATCGAAAAACAATAGAAGCAAGTCCAGAAACAGCAAATTTGAATGTTGGAATTGTGGTAAGCCTGGACACCTGAAAAGAAACTGCAAGGCCCCAAAGCGAACTGAGGGGAATGAAGCCAGTGCAAATGTTGTTGAAGAAGAGATACATGACGATGCTCTGGTTCTTGCAGTGGAAAGTGCTCATGAGACATGGGTGATAGATTCAGGTGCGTCATTCCATACTACAGGGAACCGTGACATTCTTGAAAATTATGTTGCAGGAAATCAGGGAAAGGTGTATCTTGCTGATGGAGAGCCTTTAGACATCATTGGAACCGGTGACGTGAATTTGAAAATGGCGAATGGTTCAGTCTGGAAAATTCGCCAGGTACGTCACATTCAAAATATGGTGAAGAACTTGATTTCTGTAGGGCAGTTAGACAACGAAGGATGTGAAGTATCCTTTCGTCAAGGAAACTGGAAGGTTACAAAGGGTGCAATGCTAGTCGCTCGAGGAAGCAAGTCAGGGACTTTATATGTCAACAGCAATGACAAGGACATGGTGGTTGTTGTAGATCATTCGAGTCAGACTGGTTTGTGGCACAACAGGTTGGGACACATGAGTGAAAAAGGTATGCAAATTCTTCACTCTGCAGGGAAGTTACAAGGACTAAAGGCAGTTGAACACAAGCTGTGTGAGAGTTGTATCTTTGGGAAGCAGAAGCGTGTCAGCTTCTCAAAAACAGGACCAACGAGAAAACCTACAAAGTTGGAGTTAGTTCACACTGATGTGTGGGGGCCTGCTGAAGTTTCTTCCCTCGGTGGTCCCAGATATTATGTGACCTTCATAGATGACTCAAGCAGAAAGGTATGGACTTACTTTCTCAAACATAAATCTGATGTATTTTCTGTTTTCCAAACTTGGAAGGCTATGGTTGAGAATGAGACATGTCTGAAAGTTAAAAGCTTGAGGTCTGACAACGGCGGTGAATATGTTGATGGGGAGTTCAAAAGATTTTGTGCAGACAACGGGATTGTGATGGTAAAGACTATTCCAGGGACACCGCAGCAGAATGGTGTCGCAGAAAGAATGAACAGGACATTGAATGAGCGTGCCAGAAGCATGAGATTACATTCAGGATTGCCGAAGATGTTCTGGGCAGAGGCAATCGGCACGGCGACCTATCTGATCAATAGGAGCCCGACCATATCACTAGACTTCAAGTTGCCTGAAGAAGTCTGGAGCTGTAAACAGGTAAACCTTTCTCATCTAAAGGTTTTTGGTTGTGTGTCTTACCTTCACATTGATGATAGGAGTAAATTAGATGCTAAATCCAAGAAATGTTATTTTATTGGATATGGCGGTGCTGAGATTGGCTATAGGTTTTGGGATGACCAAAACAGGAAGATAGTCAGAAGCAAGAATGTGATTTTCAATGAAGAAGTTATGTATAAAGACAGAACAACAGTTGATTCAGAAAAGTCTGAGTCAGAAGAGAAGACTCAATTTATAAGTCTTCCAGAGGTTGAGACCAGAACAATAAGAGTTGGATATCAGAACACAACTACTCCTGAAGAACCAGATGTTGAATTTGAGGAACCGGTTATGGAATCTAACGAACCGACTGTGGAACCTGATGAAGTTCAGAGGACGCCACCTCCAACAGTTAGGAGGTCCAGCAGGACTATCAGACCACCACATAGGTATTCCCCTACTTTGAATTATATATTATTGACTGACAGAGGTGAACCTGAATGTTATGATGAGGTGGTTCAACTGGGAGATTCTGTCAAGTGGGAGTTGGCCATGAAGGATGAGATGGATTCTCTTATGACGAATCAGGCATGGCAACTGGAAGAGTTACCAAGAGGTAAGAAAGCTTTGCAGAACAAATGGCTTTACAGAATAAAGCAAGAGCATGATGGTAGCAAAAGATATAAAGCAAGGCTTGTAGTCAAAGGCTTTCAACAGAAAGAAGGTATTGACTTCAATGAGATATTTTCTCCGGTAGTTAAACTAACTACTATTAGAACTGTATTATCAATAGTGGCAGAAGAGGATCTGTTCCTAGAACAGATGGATGTAAAGACAGCTTTTCTTCATGGTGATTTGGAGGAAGAAATTTACATGAAACAACCACGAGGTTTCATAGTACAGGGGCAAGAGAAAATGGTGTGCAAACTTCAGAGAAGCCTGTATGGTCTCAAACAGGCTCCCAGACAGTGGTATAAGAAGTTTGATAGCTTTATATGCAACAGTGGATTCCAGAGATGTCAGGGAGATCATTGTTGCTACGTAAAATCTCAAGGTAACTCATATATTATTTTACTGTTATATGTTGATGACATGTTGATAGCAGGTGCAAACAAACAGGAAATTCTAAAGATAAAGGCTGAATTATCTAAAGAATTTGATATGAAAGATTTGGGAGCTGCCAAACAAATCTTAGGGATGAGAATTGAGAGGAAAGATGGTACATTGACATTGTCGCAGGAAGAGTATGTGAAAAAGGTACTGACCAGATTTCACATGGAAGACGCAAAATCGGTGAGTACTCCTTTAGCTTGTCATTTTAGATTATCTAAGGAGCACTCACCCACTACTGAGCAGGAAATAGATCATATGGCTAGCGTGCCATATGCTTCAGCTATAGGTAGCCTGATGTACGCCATGGTTTGCACAAGACCGGACATTGCACAAGCAGTGGGAGTTGTTAGCAGGTATATGTGTAATCCAGGGAAGCAGCACTGGGAGTCTGTTAAATGGATTTTCAGATATCTGAGAGGGACAACTGATTATGCTCTGCATTTTAAAAGGTCAGATTTTAAACTGCAGGGTTATGTGGATGCAGATATGGCAGGTGATACAGATGGCAGGAAAAGTACTACCGGGTATGTTTTTACTTTGGGTAATACTGCTATTAGTTGGGGTTCTAGACTGCAGAAGATAGTAGCTCTTTCTACTACAGAGGCTGAGTATGTTGCAGTTACTGAAGCAAGTAAGGAGATGATATGGCTTCAGTCCTTCTTAGAAGAACTTGGCTTAAGATTGGGAAAGGGGACTTTGCATTGCGACAGTCAGAGTGCTATTCATTTAGCAAAGAATCCAGTGTTTCATTCGAGAACGAAACACATACACGTGAGATACCATTTTATCAGATCAATCTTGGAAGATGGAGCGCTGGTGCTTGAAAAAATTCCAGGAAGTCAGAATCCAGCCGATATGTTTACCAAGACAGTTCCTGTTGATAAACTGAAGTTGTGCGCAACTTCAATTGGACTTCGACATGAGTAAAGATGAGTCGTTACCGTTGCATGGGAGACATGTTGCTTGTTTTGTCTCCAAGTGGGAGATTGTTAAGGAAAATGGAGCCAAACAATTAAAGCCCATACTTTAGCTTTTGGCCCAAATGACTTAAGTAAGCTATCTTACTTAATTGGCTAGAAAGGAGGTTGCTTTTTTATTTGTTTATAATTAAACAAATATCAGTGGCGGTGGAATAGTTTCTTAAATAGAAAAGGGTGGGGGTTTATTTTCAACAAGAAAAAAAGGAAAGCTGCCGAGGGATTTAAAAGAGAGAGAGAAATTGAGTGCTGTTTTTCATTTGTTGTCACAGAGAGGAAAAAGAAAGAAAGCTGTAGGTAATTTCTTTTTTGATGTTTCAACTGTGAACATTTTTCTTGTGAAGAATTTAAGAGTTATTGTTAGAGTGATTCGTGAGCATTTTTCTTTGAGAGAAAAGTGAGAGAAATCACTCTGGAGCGTTTCTCAATTCTTGTAACTTTCTCCCCGACGTTATAGTGGAACCTGCAACGGTAGCAGAGAACTGGACGTAGCCCACATTGGGTGAACCAGTATAAATCCGGTGCCAATCTCTCTTCCCTTGAACTTGATTTATTATCGTTCTTATTGCTTAGAAGTTTTAGGTTGGTTTATCTATTCTTCTAAGCTCCGGTTTCAAATTGTTTATTCCGCGTTAAGATTTGAAACCAATAACTGATCTGGGTTTCTTAGATAAAATATATATTGTCTGAATCTAGTATAGATTTTGGATTGATTATATTTGTATCGAATTACCCTAACAAACCCCAAATCACAAACAAGAGCCAGGCCAGACAGATTTGAGTGCACAAAAATCTTCCACGAAGAACTAAGCTTTATGAATAGTAGTGTTTAGTAAGGTGGTGGAGGCGATTGATTGACGAACTCGGGTGCCCAGGGTTCGCGTTTTCTTAACTTAGACGGCGGCGGTGGGGATGTCATTGGCTCAGCGACCGCAACCGGAGGTTGTCCCACTGCCGACTCCAATTGCCTATGCTTCTTTGCTAAAGGAGATGGCATATTCAAACACACCAATGCAATGAGAATGGAGAAAATAAATGGTTCCGTAATAATATTCTTCCCTCTCTCTTTTACTTGTGGACGTAGGACGTTACTGAACTATGTAAATCTGTGTCGATCTTTCTTTTGCGCTTATTTTATTTTTTGTTATTGGATTTTATCGTAACAGAGGTTAACTCACCAACCAAAACAACCAACTTAACAAATCAATACAATAGTATGGTTTGAAGTCTACGTAGTGATTTATTAGGCTACAACTTGCATATACACTATTGATAGGAAACTTACAAGATATTTAATACCTCAATCCAAGAAATTTCTTTTTTAGAGACCGCTTCAAACAATCCATCTAGCTTGAAATTATCACAATTGATCCAACTCTGACTCCTGTTTTCTTTACTTACTACGGGAAAACACATTGTCAAACACAAATTATTCTATGAAGTTGTTATTCGTGGTCTTCTAAAATCGTCATAGGTAGATCTTAAAAATTTATGTGTCTTCCAGTAACTATTAAATACAAAATTATAGTACTCAAAAAAAAAAAATAAGATACAAAATTATAGTATTTTTGCAATTTCTCTCTCATACGTCAAAGTGTACAAACCTGTCAACCACATTATGGCAGTCTCTTCAAATAATTTATGTCACACCCCGCCCCAAATTACCTTACAGAACTTAGAATGAGTTTTGAACACAATAGACCCGAGTGTACAATAAATGTTAGATTTAATTTAAATCTAATGTAATCATTAATTTAGTTCATTTACACAATTGAGTCAATTAATTAAAAGGTAATTTCTCTAATTAACATCTTGATGTATTGTGTATATAATATAAAGATTAAAAAAAAAATAAGGATCGGCCTCATTCTCTGTCATAGTCATTCTCACTATTATTGCAAAAGGGTTCCCTCATCTTAATCTAATTTCTTCACTTGGCTGTTGGCCGGGCTACAGCCCGACAAGTGGCTCAACCATAGGCTCAATTAATTAATTTTTTTTAATTTAATGTTTCCTTCCATTTTCTTTTCTATTTTTTTTTATGTAAACTTTAAAAAAAAAAAAAAATCTTTTTTTTTCTCGAAAATGTTTTTACCTCTAATTTAAGTTTATGGTTTAGGGTTTAAGGTTTGAAATTTAGGATTTAAAATTTAGGGTTTATGATTTAGAGTTTTAGTATTTAGGAATTACAGTTTAGGGTTTAGATTTTAGGAAAAATTACTCTAATCGTCCCTCAGGGTTGGGTTTGGTAGCACTTGGGTCCCCAAGAGATTTCAAATCTAACCATTATACTTGAGGTTTGGATTATTTGGTTCGTTTTCGTCAAATTTGATGTTAAAAATACTAATAGAATGTTGACGCCTATTTTTAATTAAAATTATTTTTTTAATTATTAAAATTATTTTTTTTCTTTTTTCTTTCTCTTTCTCTTTCTCTTTCTCCTCCATCTTCCATCTTCTTCCTTCCTTCCTCTCATGCTCGTGTCGCCGCGACTGTTTTTTTTTTCTTCTCTCCTGTGCATCTCCCTCTCTCTTTCTCATCCTCCTCCTTCCTCCTCCCTTCATCTTCTCTCTCCCATGGTCGTCACCGGCGATTGTTTTTTTTTGTTTTCCTCTTTCCTTTTTTTTCTCCCTCTCTCTCCCTCTTCCTCTCCCTCCCCATCTCACCTCCATATCTCTCCCTTTCTTCCTTTCCCTCCCCATCTCACCTCCATCTCTCCCTTTCTTCGCCTCGTTTTCAAAAATAAAAATAAATAAAATAAATTACAGAACTGTGTTAAAAAATAAATGGGAGAAGGTTGGGTCCTTTTCAATAAAAAAAAAAATTGTCAAACCAATATCCGCATTGACGAAAAAAAATGGCTTGACAAAAATCCTAAACCCTATAAACCCTAAACCCTAAACCCTAAACCCTTCAATGAGAGGATCATATCCGCAATAGGCAATGGTTTGACCATTGACCATTGATGAAAAAAAACCTTTTGCCATTTTTCAAAATGGCAAAAAACAAACCATTGTCCTCTCCAATAAAAGTTGGTCAAGGTGGCCACGTCAAGCCATTTTTTTTAACACATATCTGTAATAATAAAAAAAAAAAAAAAAAAAAAAAAAAATAAATAAATAAATAATTAATTAATTAATTAAACGAGGGGAAGAAAGGGAAAGAGAAAAAATAAATAATAAATAAGGTTTATAATTAAAAAGAGAAAGAAAAAGATAAAATAAATAATAAATAATTTTTTAAATAAGGTTGATAATTAAAAAAATATTTTTAATTAAAAATAGATGTCACGTCATCATTTAGGACGACCAAAAAACGAATCAAATTCAAACCTCAATATAATGGTTGAAACCTTGGGAACTCAAGTGTTACCCAACTCAAACTTGGTAGACCATTAAAGTAATTTTCCCTAGAGTTTTAATCCTAAATATTAATGTTAGACCTTAAATATTAAATCATAGATTTGAGGAGAAAATATATTTTCGAAAGAAAAAAAAAAAAAAAAAAAAAAAAAAAAAAAAAAAAAAAAGCTGAAGAAAATATTTTAAGAAAATAAATAACTAATTAATTAATAAATTGACACGTGGCAACTTATGATTGAGTCCTGTGTCGGGCGGGTGGTAGCCCAACGAACCGCCCATATTACTCTTACGGTATATTGTAAGCTTGTTTGAAAACTAACTCTCAGCTGTATAAGTACAACGAACAAAAGATTGAGGATCTTGGCGGATTTCCTTTTTCTTTCTTTTTATTTGGAGGAGCTCACATTTCTTTTTCTTTAAAAATGTCATTCAAAACCGTGTTTTGAATATATTGAGGAATTAATAATTTATGACTATATTGACTTTTCTAATGTTTTATAATTTGACTTGTCTTAGATATTTATAAGAATGTTCAACTTTGATTTGTTTGTGGTCACTAAAGATAAAAGTTGCACATTGTGGAAAAAGGAAAAAAAAATTGTGAGGAAGGAAATTAAAACAGATGTCCTTGAGAATCTCGGTTAAGAGAGTATCCCCACATGGTCTTCTTTTTGCCTCTAGTTCTTTTTTGATAATCTTCGGTGGATTTTTCCCATCTATGTGTTTAGCTTGTGAGATAATTTCTCAAATTGAAGCTCAAATACACATTATTTTATTTTTTATTTTATTTTTTAAATACACAATATTTTGACACATGAATTATATTTTTTATTTTTTATTTGCGAATACACACTTTTTGACACATGAATACATAATTTTTGACATATGAATATATGATTTTTTCTTTTTTCTTTTTTCGAATACAATATTTATCGCCTCCTAATGCATACACAGTATTTATATTTATCGTCTCCTAATGCATACACAATATTCTATTTATCGCCCCTCCTGCCTACACAATTTTGCGTGTCCTTAATTCATTAACTGATTACACTCCTATTTAATTCAATTCATCTTTAATAATAATAATAATAATTTTTTTTATTTTTTTTATTTTTTTTATTAAATACATTTTAATTTTGAGTTAGAGTGAGTTTGTGCATTTTTTGTTTTTTTAAGTCAATCTCGTAGATAGTTTTTTTTTTTTCACTAAAATATTAGTATTTAAAAATGGTTGGATTGAGGTACTTTTTTTTTTTTTTTGAGAAACTTGGATTGAGGTACTTTAATCCTTCCTTCTTCCAACAAACACACGCTAAAAATAACTTTTGACCATTTATATAATTAAAAAAAAAATTAGACTTCTATCTAACTTTTGACCATTTATATAATTAAAAAACTTTTTTTTTTTTTTTTTTTTTGAGTACATTGGGGGTGGGGGATTCGAACCACAGACTTCTTGGTCATCAAGTCACACATATGCCAGCTGAGCTATGCTCGCTTTGGCATAATTAAAAAACTTTTTTTTTTTTTTTAGTACATTGGAGGTGGGGGATTCGAACCACAGATTTCTTGGTCATCAAGTCACACATATGTCAGCTGAGCTATGCTCGCTTTGGCATAATTAAAAAAAAATAAAAAAATAAATAAAAAAATAAATAAAATAAAAAAACTTTTTAGACTTCAATCCATCACTTATTTAATTTTGGACATTCATGTTATTATTCCGAAAACAAATTGGAAAATGAGCCGTGATATCAGTTGTATGTAAAATTACATATGCCACACTCATTAAATTCATATAAAAAAAATATTCATAAAAAACAAAAATGTAATTTTGTCACCCATTTATACCATTTTCTAGATTCAAATAATTATTTTATGTCAAATCGAACATAGTTCAATTGATAATTGACGTAATTAAGAGTTCATGGTTCAATCTCCGCTTTAATTAAATACGAAAAAAAAAAACATCTAGATTAATAAAAGTTATTTGATTAAATTTGTTCAAATAATTATTTAAGATTTTTTTTTTTTTTCTTTAACCATAAAACTAAAAGAAAAATTATTTTCATCTAGATTAAAAAAAGTTATTTGATTAAATTTGTTCAAATAATTATTTAAGTTTTTTTTAGATTTTTTTTTTCTTTAACCATAAAACTAAAAAAACCCTCGAACAAAAATAATGAATTCAAAAAAATAAAAAATAATAAAAATAAAAAATAAAAAACTGGAATTTTGGCCAATATATACGTCTGTATTCATGAATTTTGGTCGATATACCCAAGGATGAAAATATCGATATCCATGTTTATATCGGCATTTCAATTTTACGGATATATCGATAAAATATCGATATCCATGAATATTTCTGTAAATCAATTTTTTTAAAAAAATATATTTAAATTAATATTTAAGTTATTTTACTATAGATCTAGTTAGTAATATCTATATTCATATTAAATTTAATATATGATATTTTGGATGTTTTATGAGTATTTATAAAAGATATTGGATATATATCCATTACCTTTTAATATCTATATCGAAGCCTCCGATTTACGGATATATCTACGGATATTTTCACCTTTGGATATACCAGCTTTCAATTTCAGATTGTTTTAAAGATTTTTTTTAGTTTGTTTTATGTTTGTTTTAAATTTCAGTTTGAGTGTTTAAACTTTCAATTTATAAGACTTTAACAATGTAACTTTAAATTTTGTATTTGATAGTTCATAGGCATTTCTTCTTCTTATTATTATTATTTTTATTTTATTTTTTTTTATATTTTTTTTTTTTTTCTAAAAAAATTATTTTTTAAATTTTTTAATATGTCTCTATAAAACACGAAATTGAAAGTTTAAAGATCTATAAAACACAAAATTAAAAGTTTAAGGATATATTAAACATAACATATTTGAAAGATAAAATACAAAATTGAATGTTCAAGGATATGTTAAACATAACATTGAAAGTTTAAAGATCTATTAGACTCAAAATTGAAAGTTTAAGAGTACGTCTATTAAACACATTTTAAGGTCCAATGATCATATAGTCATGAATCAAAAATTTCAAGGATTAAACTTGTAATTTAACCTTATTTGAATTGTTTCTCGGATAAAAATTCTTGAATTCGTTCTTGCTTTGTAAACTTGGAAAATCAGGGACGACGACGACACTGAGGCAGTGTCAATTGTCGTTTGACCGAGAGAAAATTGTAAATACGACGTGTTTATTTGATTAAAATTTGAATCTAAATGATTTAAGAGAATTTAAAATATTAGGGGTAAAAGGAGGAGGAGGAGATAAAGGGGATAGAAAAAAAGAATTTAAAAAAAGGCTATAAATTCTTTATTTATTTTTTGTTGGGCATTTTGTGGATTTAGGATTGTTAATTAGAACAAGTGTAGTTGGAGGAGTATTGTGTGTGGAAGGGATCTTTACAAGGAAGGATTTAGATGGAAAGTTGCCAACTGTAGGCATATTCTTATTCACAAGGATCCTTGAATTGCTGGTAAAGGCATTTGAATTCCTTGTTCATGGCTTCTTCAAATGGCTCTTCGCCCTTGATCTTGTCATTCGTGGATTGTAACGGTGTTGATGATCATATGTCACAGATATCGTTTTGTCATTCATTTCAACTCAAAAGATATTGTTTACATCATTTATAATAATAGGGTAATACACTTTTAGTCTCGTTTGAAGTTGGTTTCTATTTTATCCGTGAAGTAACCTCAAGAGGGACGCCTTAATTCTAAAGTTTGGAAAATAGTTTAAATAGTCCTTGAACTTCTTTGATCCTTAGTTGACCAACAAAGACACGATGTGACAGTTAAATTTTGTTGACTATACTTACTTTGAAAAACAATTAACTTATCCCATCTTTTCCTACTCACTTTCACCTCCTTCTCTGTTACCGTCGACGTTACCGTTGTTCACCTTCCTGTCACGTCACCATCCTTCCACCGTTGAGGTCATCGTCGTTCTGTCATTGAGGTTGTCGTTGTTCGGCCATTGAAGTTGTCGTTGCTGAGGTTGGTCCTTCCTCTGACAAAAGAGAGGAGCCTTCGAGCCACTTTCGTCCTGTTCTAGAGATTTGGAATGAAGGAAAGTTGAATAAAGTTTTCAATCCAAATTTAGAAGACTATTATGCCTTTCATTTTACACATTAAATGTCGTATCAATTTTCATTTTAGTTGACAAGATATTCGGTGATATTTTTCAAAACAAATATCTATACAAATTTAGACTTGAATGGGTAAAGTAAAACATCAATAAAATAATAATAAAGCTTGTAGAAATTTGTGAAGGGTAAGAATTATTATATTATTGGATAAGAAATATGAGCAGATAACTATGCAAGTGCAGGCCTCATTCTCTCCAATTCAAGCAGCCTTTTCCTCTCGCACTTCTTATATAATCACCAATATGTTTGCCAGTATTGGACCTTACTTCATTATGGATAAAGTCGTTAGAAGGAAACTGCTCTTGTAATTTGTAATTTGTAATTTCTCCCGATTTGAACTAAACCTACCGAACTTGTAATACAATTGTTCTCTCTTTTGCCTGTAGTTCAGACAATTTTACTGAACCACATAAATCTGTGTCGATTATCTCGCTCTTATTCTTTGTTTGTCGATTTTGTTTTAACAAAAAAAAAAAAAAAAACATTATCACTTTCCAAATATAAGCCCGTTTATGCCTAACTAACTAGTTCGACTTTCTTATCTTCTCCCATATTTTCTTAACTCTACCGTTATTGAAGGAAGAGATTTATTCTCTGTGTTATATATATTGAAGGAAGAGATTTATTCTTTGTGTTATATATCTATAGATATTTGGTCTGTGATGAAGAAAAGATAGAGATATTCAAGGTGATTTTGACAATTATTCTTTTCATTTTACACATTATAAGTTGTATCAATTTTCATTCTTAGAAAGATCTTTGGTGATATTTTTCAAAACAAAAATATATATACAAAATATCTATTTGGGGGTTCGATTCTGGCATAGGACAGATTTTCAAAAAAATTATCAAACAACCACTCAACGGCTGAGTGAGCGCATCACCTAGAGATAGCCCAGAGTGGGGTTGATTGATCCTGCACTCATGCAAACAACCACGCAGAGATGATTTAAAACCTACACATGTGGAAACAACCACGCACGGGGCATGAATTTAAATGTATTATTACCGTCCAAAAAAGACAAATTTTTAATCGAACAACCACTTTGTGCAGTGGGTGCGCTCCGCCTAAGATAGTAGAGAGCGGGTGAGTGAGCGTACCACCTAGATAGCCTAGAGTGAGAGTTGATTGATCTTGCACCCGTGCAAACAACCAAGCACACGGGGCAGGAATCAACGGGTAACACACCTAGATAGGCCAAAGTGGAAGCCCAAATGAAAAAATATGTATAAAAATATTTATTGTATTATTGGATAAGAAATATGTGGGGAAATAGGAATATATACACAGAGTTGGGTTAAGGCAGAGAATTAAGGAAAACAGAAGCCAAAATCAGAAACAAGAAATAGGCATATAATCGATCATGTTCTGATTCTGAATGCAAAAAGTAGTGTGTTTAGTGTTTTAGAAAGGAGGTGGAGGGAATTTCACGGTGAACTTGGGCGGCCATGGCGGCATCTCTAGCTCCCTTGATCGTGAGACCCTCGGCACCGGCACCGGACCCGGCCCCGAAGGAGGAAGGTGGTTCATCGGAGGAGGATAATAATGAACATATGGTGCACTAAATTCTGATGCCATATTCAAACACACCAATAATACAATTACAAGAGACACAACCATTGCAGACCTCATTCTCTCCGATTCCAACAATATGGGGCTTCAGAATTTGCCATTTCCTCTCGCACTTCTTATATAACCACCTATATGTCTCTATTGGACCTTATTTCACACAACTTTACTGAACTACATAAATCTGTGTCGATTATCTCGCTCTTATTCTTTGTTTGTCGATTTTGTTTTAACAAAAAAAAATATTATCACTCTATATTCGAAGAAGCCGTCATAATGTGGTTGATAGTTTTTACCCTTTGAATTAAGAAAGAAATTGTAAAACTATTTTGATTTTTTATCTAATAATTATTAAGAATACATAAATTGTAAGATTTAAATCAGACTATTTTAAGTGATTGTTCCTTTAATAATTTGAACCAATCAAAGGGCCTACAAGTGTGAGAGGTTTTTAGCCAAAGCGAGCATGGCTCAGCGGGCATATGTATGTGTTGACGACCGAGAGGTCTGTGGTTCGAATCCCCCACCCCAAAAAAGTGTGAGAGGTTTTAAAAAAAAAAAAAAAAAAAAAAATTGCTTGCATAGTGATTTATTAGGCACCAACAGGTCCACATATCCCTTCTCCTAATAAATGATAGCTAGGAAACTTGCAAGATATTTCATATTACCTCAAATGGCTCAATCCAAGAAATTTCTCTTATAGAGACACTTCAAACAATCCATCTAACTTGAAATTATCACAATTAATTTAACTTTGACTCCTATTTCCTTTACTTAATTACAAGGGAAAAGACATTGTCAAAACACAAACTATTCAAAAAAAACTCAAATTATTCAACAAGTCATTATGATTATCTTTTGAAATCTAACGTGAGGATTGACCCGAATTTTAAAAATTTGTCAAACTGTCCTTTCGTTGATATTATCAAACATCTTTTTAATATTATTTTGCTCGCTCTCGCTCGTTTTTTTCTCGTTCTCGCTCGATCACGGGCGGGTAGAAAATTTCAGTTATAAAATGGAGCTCGCCCGTGAGCGTGAGCGAGAACGAGAAAAAAAAAACGAGCGAGAGCGAGTAAAATAATATTAAAAAAATGTTTGATGATGTCAGCAAAAGGTCAGTTCGACAAATTTTTAAAATTCGGGTCGATCCTTCAAACGGCTAATAATTTAGGGTCTTCGGGTCAAATATCTCATAATTATTGGATATAAAATTGAAATGCTTTTACAATTTCTCTCATACATCCAATGATGAAACAGTGCATAAAACTGTCAACCACATTATGACAGTCTCCTCAAGTAATTTATGTCACACCCGTCTCAAATTACCTTACGAAACCTAGAATGAGTTGGGAAGACAATAGACTTCCAGTATGCAATGGGTTAGATTTAATTTAAATCTAATATAAACACGCTCCTATTTTCTTTTACTTACGGGGAAGAAAACACATCATCATGAGGTTCTACTGTCAACTGATGCCACAAACTATCTTAGCTTAAACCTTTATTATTGCATTTGCATATGGTTGTTATATAGTTGAACACAATCTTCGGAAGTTAGAACATGTTTGGTATGTAATTTGGATTCGATTTTATGTTTTTGATTCATTAAGTTTCACAAATATTCATTTGACACGTGTTTTAGAAATATATTTTCGGATTCTATGGTCTAAATAGTGAAAATTTTGAAAACAATATTTTTATGTTTTTGTGTATCAAGATTTTGAATTTTAACTTAGATATTAAAAAATTATTAAATATAGTATTTTATGTCATTAAACTCAACTCATTCATGTTAAATTAAAATATGTATAATATAATATATATTATAAACTATATGATATTGTAAAACAATATTTATACAAAATTCATATAAAACCAAGGACGAAAATATCGATAGCAATATCGGTAATTCGAGTTTTTACAGATACATCAACGGATATTCTAGAGAAAATCATTGATTTGGGAACTTATAAAAATATTGTAAATTTTGTTGTGAAACTTTATAACAAATTTATTTAAGTAATAAGGCAAAAAAAAAAGTCCCTCTTTCTTATTCATAAGCAAGTTTCCGAGAGGGCTTGGCTTAGTTGATCCATGATTTATGTTTCGTCTTTCGTTTCCTTTTTGTAAGTAAAAAATGAATAATAATACAATAATAGATAATATTGAAGACCGAAAAATGAATATGAACTTGTATACTTCATCAAAGGAAAATAGGGAACTATTGGCTCAGCAACTGGCCACTCTTTGCTTATGCTTTTTGGGTAAAGAAGATGGATAATGACTAAATTCTGATGGCAGATTCAAACACACCAATAATACAATGAGAAGAGAGACAACAAATGCAGACCTCATTCTCTCCGATTCCAACAAGATGGGATTTTCGTTCTGCTTCAAAACTTGGCCTCTCCCACTATATATGAAAGGTTTTCATAAAGCTTTCTATGGTGGGTCTATGTAAAAACTTTAGAAAAAATTCAAAACCACAACTGTTCGATGTGCAAAATCAACACTCACATAAAGAGGAGACTTGCAGCCGACTCTTGACTTCTACATACATACTGATTTATTAGCCACAACTTGCTTTTCACGTTGTGCCCCCATACTAGCATTGCTCGACTTGCAGTCGCCTTTACCGTCTACATGACCTCTCCTAATAGACGATAGCTAGGAAACAACTTACAACATATTTTTTACAGACGGTACGAACAATTCATCTCGAAATCACATTTTAACTCTGAATCCTATTTGCTTTACTTACATGGAGAAAGGACATCATCATGCCAAGAGGAAGGTTTTACTGTCAACTGATGCCAAAAACCATCTTAGTTTAGACCTTTATTGCATATGGTCGTTGTACAGTTGAGCACAATTTTTTAAAGTTAGTTACCTGGGGTAATGCATATTCGAATAGCAAGCGGAATAGGCTGATTTTGGTGTGTTGGAGCCTGGAGGAGGGTGCAGGAACTCTGCAAATTCCTGCTTTAGCACCTGAATGAATCTTACCATACAAAAGTGATACCAATCAACAATATTGAAATAACAATTGTACTGACTTGATTAAGAAAATAGAGTAAAACAGTTCCATGTAACTCAAAGAATTTGGATATCTACCTACCTCTTTGAGCAAGCTCGAACCCAAACATTTATGAAATTGATCGTCTTCAACCCTGTTACTCGCTCTACTCGTAACAATATTTCCACAAATTCAATTCAATCTAACAAGCAAGTCATAAGCTAGTAAACACCTCAAATATCGTATATTCAATCTAACAAGCAAGTCATAAGCTAGTAAACACCTCAAATATCGTATATTATTCCCATCATTCATCTAAAGATTCTAAACAATGTTCCGAACAATTGGGATGCGGTGAGGAGTAAAAATACATTAAACTTCCGACTCTCACCATTGTTATAAAAGCAAATGCTAGCCTTTTAATATGTCATAAATATTGGAGTTCAAAATATCAATCCACCAGGACAGAATTTATGACTGTTTATGAGGGATAAAAACAACAGTTCATAAAAAATGTACCAGATATATTATCGAATTCTGAACCATTACATAATTGTACATCAATATTCAATTGCACAGTTGACTATTGAAACTCTCTGAATCTAATTCCCCTTAAATTTACATGCAACTTTAATATTCAGTGAGGTTGGCTACAAATTTGCCTTATCCTAACAGCATGTCTAACATATAATGGGGTGCATAAGCAGCTAGCAAAATGTGCCCTAGAAGATGATACGTCTCCCATTTAAATTCGTCATCCTGTCTCTAAAGCTTATTCACCTTTTGCCGCCAGATGCGGAACCAGACCTCGGACCGGGATGTCGCGAGAACTGTAGTCGCAAGTAATTAGATTCGGGATCTTGTTCGTCCATTTTATAACCTGTGCAAATCAGGAAAAAAATTTAGCAAATCTATCGTGTATTCTTTCAACAAAAACTAAATATAAACAAGTTTCCACATGATGAAATGAAACTACTTCCATTTATAGTTGAAAAATTAATTAAACATGCACCTAGATGTTTTCTTTAATAGGAAACAGACTTTCTTTTTTTTTCTTTTTTTTTTTTTTTTTTGATAAAAAACAATTTTATTGATGTGTGAAATTTACAAAAAGGATCAGAGATTCATGGTGATTACAACAAGTTTTCCCAGTTGATTTTCATGTCAGAGATCCATGGTTATAAATAATAATAAATAAGTAAACTAAAATAATTTATTTAAAAATAAAAAAAAACTCATCTGTACAAAAGAGAATCTGCATCTCTAATCATCCCGTAACACAAAACCAATCCCTTATTTGACCAGCTATAGCCTTCCCAATGCCACACCCGAAGGGACAAGCCAAACATACAACTATCATACGCCAAATTGCCTCCTTAAAAACCTTGAAAGCCACTTGGCGAGGGAAAGATATATATTTGTTATTACCAATGCCTCCTTATAAAAGATCCAGTACATGAACTTTAAAGGAGTCTTAAGACGGTTAGACTTAAAGCCCACCATTCCATTCCAAAAGGATCCCAAGAGAATTTTATTAGTCTGGAAAAACTTCAAAGCATCTAAGATGCCAAAAGTCTCCTTTCTCAGCTCCTTGAACTTGCTATTAATCTCCTTGAGCTCAGCCATGACCAGGAAACCCTTGAAATCACTTGGAGTTTACCAGAAATCCAACGAGAGGATAAATTTGGAATGAAACAGCCACACTCTTTTAAATCTGAAAAGAGTGAGGACGCAACTTAAATCTCACACTGTTAAAACGACAGGAAAATGGTCAGAGGCGAGTTTTTCATGTCTTTAACTCTACACCATTGTTAACTTGCTCGTCCACTTGCTGGAAAAGAAAATGCATTCAATAGAAGTGCCAACAACCTTCTCTCTCAAGTTAGACCAAGCAAACGAACCATCAGTCAATAGGATGTCCACAAAGATAGGACGTCCTTGATCAAAGTAAGAACTAACAAGCCGAGTGAAAGGAATTGAAGAATTTATGTAAGGGGTGGAGAGGTCTTCGGAGGAGGTATGGGAGTCGTGAGGTTCAATTTGTCTTTATGGTCGTCCACTAATCGGACTTTTTGTAATTATCAGCTAGGTGTTCTTCTTTTGACTTGGAGTTTGTTGAGAACTCCTTTTGTGGGCTTGTTTTTTGTATGCTCTTATACATTCTTTAATCCCCCCGGACATAAACCAAATAAGTTTTTCAACTCCAACCAAAACTCCTAAGTTGTCCAGAACTCCTCGACATAAACCAGGACACTCATAGCCACCCAATAACCAGAAAGACATGATATACATGCATGTATACACAAGTTCAATAATGGTATAAACATGATAGGAGTTTGTCTAATGAAAATGATATTCCACAATGAATTCAATTCCAATCTTTTCTATCTGGAGTAAAAAAGAAGTTGGAAGGGAAAAACATTGCTTCTATAAGAACTGCAAAAGCCAATATGGAACAAATGTGAATATAATTCACCTTGCAATGCACTCATGGCAGTTGCTGCACAGGCTGGGTTTGCAAAATCCACAAAACATAATATCAGGGGGTCCCCACCACGCTATATTTTGAAACAAATGTGACATGAAATACGTAGTAAAGGTTAGAGCACATTCAGGAGTTAAGAAAGAGAAAGAGAAATCAAAAAACAAACAACAAAAAAAACAGTTACTAGTAATGGGCTATTACATGTTTAGATTCTTTGCTCACAAGTCTCAATTCTTTATATCCCACAAAGGGGCGGAAAATATCTACATTGGAGTAAAGGAATGAAGTTCTTCAAGTAAATAATTGAAAAGGGAGAGAAAAAATCAATATAATTTTGCATTGGCATCACCACTAAGAAAAAGGATACGAGCTACTTCCCTCCTGGAGCTATCTGAAGGAAGTCCTTCAACATATAAAGTGTTGGAGGCATCAGGAGGAAGAGGCACAGTTTCACGTCCGTGCCTGTTCATTGAATCTACAGGAAGATGATTACCATACTCAATATTTCGACCATTTGGTGCAAGATCAGGAGAAACTGCATGAGGACGACTCATTACAACAGAATCAGGTATTGAAGGCCCAGGCATTCTACTCACAACTGGAATTCTGTTTAAAACAGGCCTTCCCATCCCCATTTCCCCATGGGTAGGTACTTCTCCGCCGGAAGTAAAAGAAGAAAGTTGCTTCAGAAGCAATTATGAAAAGTTTTCAGCACACAAACTGCAAGGCAAGAAGAGAAGATAAATGTAGATTTCGGTCATACCGCACTTTGGAGATAACGATCATATGCTGATCCAATAGTTTGTGTATCTTTTACAGCCCGAGGACCACCACGATCATCACTTGCTAAATAATTGTGCATCTCATGGCCGGTAGGAAATCCAGCGGATGGAAGTTCTGCAGAGAGTGAAAGCAGGGCATAATTCCATTTCCAATTTACAATAAAGGAAAAATGCTAACAAGACAAAAAAAAAATGAGCTTAGTCCACACATGAAACAACAGATGCCCCTATATAGCAAAGGAAAAAAAAAATAGGTCCACACACTACTTCAGTAATATTCAATTAAGAGGTTCGTCTCCTTGAGCTTTGAAAACACTGGCCAGACCAGTTGGCAAGGTAAAACATATTTTGATATCTCTAACCCTCAAAACCACTGGAAAGGAGAGGGCAAGAGACTTTCTACCAGCTAAGAAGATGGGAAAAGAAAAGAGAGAGAAGAAACCATCGTGACCTTCCCAAAAACAACTCCTCGATATTATTTCAAAGGCTCCCACAATCTTCACAGCATTTCAAAAGGAGACAAAACGTATGTGGAAAGCTCGAGAGAGAGATGCTTGAATCAAAGTGAGATGCCCCTTTTCGGAGGAAAATAAAAGAGCTTCCACCCTTGAAGCTTCTTTTAAACTCTTTTCAAAGATAGGAACCCAAAAGGCTAAACATTCTGGTCTGTCATTCAAGGGGAGCACGAGATACTCACTAGGAAAACAACATGTGAAAGACTTAAAATAATTTGCCCGTAATTAACAAGACGACTTCCTGTAACTTCAGTTCCATCTTCCACAAGAAATTCCTAAAGCATTTTTCAACTACCACTGTGGAAGGCTTGGGGAGGGACTTAAAACGGGTTACTTAGGACTACTTTCATTTTCTACTTACTACCAGGGCTTCCAGCACAAAAGGATTTTTGTTGGTGTAGGGTTCTAATCCTAGAGACCTCATTTTGGCGTCATTGCAGTGGGCTTACAAGGACCACCAATCTTTCGATCTCTTTTCTTGTATGCAAAGTACAACAAACTATAACCACCTTGCTTCCAAGTGCAAAACGCTAATTAAGTTGAAAGATTGATCCTTTCCTAACATCAAACAAGCTGCCTCCTAAGTACATTGGTGCGCATAGAGGTACTGTTGGCCCCAATATCTCGACTAGACCCCTCTCTTGACTTGCATGACATGTTTTACTCACCAGAATATAGAATGGATTGAGGGAGGTTTGAACTCACATTGCTTGCTTGTCATGCTAGATTCCATCCTGCCAAGTTTACCTACTACCAAAAGCAATTATTAAGCTAGGGATGCTTTTAGCTACTAGACTCTCGGTAGTTAGGGTGCACAATTCACCACTTCACCTAACAGCACAACTCTTGCATTGCTCTTCCACAGCCTATTTTCACGATTCAGGTTGCCCCCATTTCGCTTGCCACTACTACAGGAATCATTTGTGCTTTCTTTTCCTCTAACTACTAAAATGTTTCAATTCACCTAAACTGTATGTGTTAAAAGAAAATACATATTAAATAAACTGTATGCCATTATGTTAGCAAACAATAGTTTTATTTTATTTTTTCTCCCAGTTAACTGCTTCAACACCAACAAGTTGAGAGATAATTGGAAAGCCTTCTCTCAAATTACAGGAAGTGAAGCAAAAATGACTCTCTTGCACATCCACCACTAGAACCAAAAAAGGAGAATTGACTTATGTCATCTATCAGATGAATTTTATTGGGCAATCAAATTGCTATAATACCCCTGAAAGAAACACTCTAAAGTAGTATTTCAATTTCCTCTTGGGTCGAAAATCAACACAACTTAACAAATCAGAATAAACCTGAATTCAATTACTTTGTGAACACAGATTATTCACAACTAACTTCCCAAATCAAAAACAAACAATAATACAAGAACGTTTCCGGATACTTTTATGGAATTAACCCCCATACAGATTCACTACACCAAACTAGCTGCAAAATCATCATACCCACTTCAAGAATTGAAGAAAAGAAACCAAATTTCAGAGAGAGACTTCAAATAGCAGAAAATTAAACATGGTGGAGCATACCATATTCAATACGAGGTCGTTTAAGCATGGCTGGCGAGGGAAGCAGAGGCTGCTGCCGATTCCAATAATCATCCGCCATATATGCTGCAAGTTCCAAGAATTAGAGAGGTAGAAGACAGGGAAAGCGCGATCTTGGAAAGCGGAGAGAAAAGGAATTGAGGTTCCACGCAGAATTTAGAGGGAGATTGCTAAAACCCTAAATTAACAAAACAGAGGATTAAATTTAGAGATGTGTGAGTAAAATCAAATGTTTGGAAGCAGAGCAAAGCGCTTTTCGAAAGATCCAATGCGCGAGACCTCACCGTATATATTACGCCACAATTAAATTGCCTAATCCCACGTGATCCAATAATTAACCTCATAAGTAACTGCATTATCTTATCTACTTATTACTCTTTTTGGAAATGTTACCCAATTTTTTTCTCAACTCATTTTATAAAAATGTTTTGTTCTAGTTCTATATAAAAAACAAATTATTTAAAAGGCTAATTTAATTTTATTAAATATATATATATATATATATATATAAAAGACTATTTTTAGTAATTATCTAAGATCCTTATTAAATCGTTCATCTAACGTAGTTTAATTAGATAAATTATTGTCAAATCTAACGTAGTTTAATTAGATAAATTATTGTCAAAGTCAGCTGACATATGTATGTGTTGATGACCAAGAGGTCTGTGGTTTGAATTTTTCATCCTCAATAACTCAAAAAATAAAATTAGATAAGTTATTATAATTTTTAACCATGTAATGTGATGATTGAACTCATGATCTCTTAGTAAAGCACGTGTTAATTCAGTTATGTTTGGTTTGACAACTCGTTATATTATTGAACTAGAAAATATAAGAGAATAAAAAAAAATAGGCATACTTTTTGAAATTTTAAATCTTTTTTATACAAACTATATTTCCCTTTTTAATCTAAAGAGTTTGTTTGAAAATACCTTTAAAAGTTGTGGATTTTATTGTTTTTCATCTATATTTTTCATTTTTCATTTTTAGTACCAATATAGAAGAAGAAAAAACTAACAAAATAAAATTTGGTCACGAATTGCCCATTGAGAAGGTTCTTCAAGTCCAACTCCATTCCAATGATTCCCTCGAGCATGTATAGCTCATGCACAACAATGTTTTACCTTCTAGTAAATAGGAAACTCAAAATTAATCCACATCCAATGATTCATTCAAACATGTATAGCTCATGCACAACGATGTTTTGCCTTCGAATAAATAGGAAACTCAAAATTAATCCACGTTGTTGTTTGTTTCGTAGTTCATCCATAAAGAAATGAATTTCATTTACAAATTCGTCATTGCCTTGAAGAAGATTCCAAAGGGTGAGGGAATCCACCTCGGTCCATAGGGGTGAGACCTGCTTCAAAAGAATTGATGATTCCATCAAGAAATGTCATCGCTTATGCAAGCTCCACATAACCGACAAAATTAGGGTATCTTCCCATAGAAAGCATGGTGTTTCCTCCTGAATCACGTAAAAATACACCTAGACCAACATTTACCTCAATAATAGTAGCATCGAAGTTTAGTTTGAAAGATTCATGAAGGGGCGATTCTCATTTTTCTAGAACAGGAAGTCGAGCACTTCAAAGGTGGTTCACACTAGGGGTCGTTGAGGATGTCGGGGACAAATGCACGACTAGGATCTTTGACCTTTGGGCATCATCGAAATCTTGGATGGGCTCTAAAGCCCATTCAACTAGGTCCCGCACCTGGGTCGTTTGATTGTCTGTAAAGACGGCGACATTTCTTCTTTTCCATAAGGCCGAAAGGATCACTACAGAAATGCACGGGTCTGCAGTTTTAAGTTCATTTATTGCTCTACAAAAAAAAGATTTCATATCATAATATCTTTCACCAATAAGGCTCGAGGTAAGAGCCCAATATCATTTTCAACTCCATTTTTGCAAGATGGACAATCTCAATGATCAATGGTGGTCCGTTGGTGGAGATTGTAATGTGTAGGAAGAGTATCATTGCATGTTTGCCACAGGAAGATCTTTAGTTTAAGCGGGATTTGCAACCCCCCACGAAATCTTACACATTTTTGTTGTCTCCAGACGGGCTGATATTGATGTCTCGCAATCTTTCTTTTGGGCGACTCGATAACCACTCTTAACGGAGTAAAATTCTCACTTGTCATAGTGTCAAAATAGACTATCCTTAGAGGATTAATGACATAAAGGCCGAGGAGGTGTGAGGATTTTGAACATTCTTAAGGAGAGAAAATTCCTCGAATTTCCTCATATTCCAAGTATCATTATGAATTAGGTTGTTCACCTTAGTGTTTACTAATGGCACTAATGGCCTAGGAGGTGTGAGGATTTTGAATATTTTTTCTCTAGGAATCCATTGGTTTGAGTATATAGCAATGAAATACTCATCTCCAACAAAGTTATCCTAAGAGAAATATTTTGCCTTTAAAGAATGATCCCTATTAATAACCCGCCAAAAGTGTTTGGCCAAGGAAGCATTGTTAAACAACTGTTTTGATATTGTCTGCAGAGAGGCTTTCTCATTTAGCTAAATTAGACAAGAACTATTGAATGGCTTCTTCAATCAAGTGATGTTGTTGTAGCCAAACAACAAAAGAAAGCATATGAACAGCATCGACCATTGTTTCAATCTCTGTGGTGAAAGGATTGCGCACGTAATCAATTTCTTGCATTGTTTTCCACGATTCATACCCCTATTTCTTCTTAAGGTAAGAGGGTCTGGAGGAAAATTAGTCATTCAATCTTGTAAACTAATCAAGACCGTGAAGAGAATGCAGAAAGAAAACCATTTTTAGTGGAGACACCGACTAATAAGATTGCCGACAGGAGAACATATGTCGTGCTCGATATAAGGGCGGTGGGTTTTAGTGTTGGAAATGACTAGCATGTGCGAGAAAAAATGATAATCTTTTTACAACCCTTATCTTTTAAATTATTACCGTTTTATATTAATTGCAAAAACGTTTTTATTATTATGAATTCATTTAATTTTGAATTCATTTCCATTAAAACTTTTTTGAATTAATTTACGTTAAAACGTTTTTTGAATTAATTATGAATTAATTTGATTTAATATCTTAATTAATTTTGATTGAAACTCTCAAATTTTTTTCTCTATTTAAATGGAGGTTGATGGGGCTTTTGGATCCATTCACTTTTGATTTACAAAACTCAATTCTGAGCATCGTACTTTTGTCTTGATTCCAATCCTTCTCTCACGAGTGGACGTGAAAGTGGGATGTTGTGTTAACCTTGGAGAGCAACCGGCATAAACGATTAACACTGAGGTCGTGTCGAATTTTGCTTTCAAGGTAGTGGTTTACCACGATGCAACGATTGATTTTCGGTTTTCGATTTCCAACATTTAGTGAGTATAGGTTGTAGTTCATTTTCTAGTGGCTTCTCTTATATTCGAATTGTGTTCATAAACTTCTGCCCAAATCACCGCATTTATTCTCCTAATTCAATGAATTTTGTTGCCCTTTTCAGAGTTTTTTCATAAAAAAAATTGTCATAATTTAATTTAACTCGGGATAAATTCGTAGAGGGAGCTTAAAACAGCTAGGGTGTAGGTTGGTCTGGCTTAAATTTTGACCAAACTTTATGTTTATTCTTTTAATTTTTAAATATAATTTATATTTACTAATCTGATTCTATATATCTTAATTCTATTATTTTCATGATCATTTATATTTGTTTTTTTAGTTTAATTTAGTGAGAGAATTCGAACTTTAGACCTCATGGTCGATGACACGTCTCTATCTCTACGTGAATGTATATTTGATTTATTTATATTTGTTTTTAGTTTCATTTCTACCAAGTCAACCCAAATATTATTTCATATCCATCTATATTTAATTTTAGTTCCATTATAATTTATTAAACCTATTTCTATAAAGTCAATTCAAAGTAATTTGAGACCTCGACTAAAAGCAAGGATGAAAATATTGATATCCATGTTGATATCGACATTTCAATTTTACGGATATATTCATAGATATATCGATAAAATATCGATATCTATGAATATTTCTGTAAATCAACTTAAATATTAATTTAAATCAATTTTTTTAAAAAAACATATTTAAATTAATATTTAAGTTATTTTACTTTCAATCTAAGCAATAGATCTAGTTAGTAGTATCTAGATTCATATTAAATTTAATATATGATATTTTTGATGTTTTATGAGTATTTATAAAAGATATTGGATATATCCATTACCCTTTAATATCTATATCGAAGTCTCCGATTTACGAATATACCCACGGATATTTTCATCCTTAACTAAAAGCCAAAAGGCACATAAAAACAATATAATATAGTTTGTAATGGTTAACAAGAATATAACTCAACTGACATCATATATCGACTAGTGATTATGAGGTCTTAGGTTCAATCTTCCACTCCACATGTTGTAAAAAAAAAAAAAAAAAATTAAATTATACAAATACCTCTAAACTTTGAGATATGTCATATGTGTCAATTATGCCCCTAAATTTTGAAGATTTTCATTTTAGTCCTTGAACTTTGAAATTGTTCCTTGTTAAAATGATGGACGAAAATTGATCGTCAATTGAGGTGTAAAAATTAGAAGGCAAACGTGATATCATTAAAAAAATCGAATTCAACTATAGGCTATCAAGATCATTGTTAACATTCATTTCAACTCAAAAGATATCGGTAACGTCATTTACAACATCATTCATAGAATCATTTTTTACACATCAATTGTCACGTCAATTTACGATATGAATGACGTTATAATAATGTCATGTATGTCTTCTAAATTTTACATATATATGTTGCAACTTGTCGTGTCAATTTATATCCATCAATTTAATGGGGAAAACTCTCCAAAGTTTTTTTCTTTCTTTTTTTGGTTAATTTTAAATTCCAAAAAATTAAAATGAAATTTTTTTCCAAAGTTGTATAATTCAACTTTAATAAAATTGTGATTAAATTATAATTTCGTCACTGAATTTCAAAATTGTATTTATTTAGTCCTATATTTTAAAAACTTTCAAATAAACCCCTTTAGTTTCAAAGTGGTGATTATTTTGCTTTCAAAGATTTCTAATGTCCGACTTTTTTTTATTATGTCAGTTTAACAATCACCATTAAACATCTAATAATCTAATAATCTTTAAATAGTACATTTAATGTACTTCAAAAACATTAAATTATACTGTCAACCAAAAAATTAGAAGTTCAAATCTCTCACATATTGTCAACATATATATAAAGTTAACAATAACTTATTAGACACCAAAATAAAACATATATATAAAGTTAACAATAACTTATTAGACACCAAAATAAAAGTTCAATGACTTGTAAATTCTTTTAAGTATAAAGGCTAAATAACCTTAAAAGTTAAAAACATTATAAAATCCTTTGAAAGTACTGGGACGACTTATGGAGACCACCAAAAGTTTGAAAGTACTGGGACGACTTATGGAGACCACCGAAAGTTCGAGAATTAAACTTCTAATTTTTACCTAGCTGGTGAATAATTATAATATTTATAATAGGACATTTAAATCTTGAAATGTAAGTATTTAGCACTTATTTCCCAACATGAAACTTAAAATTAGTTTACACCACAGAAATTTACAATCTTCACTGAACAAGTTCTCAAAAACTGAAAAACTTTCTACTCAACTCCATAGCATTTTAAATGCTCAATCATTTGAACTTTAAGACAAAAGTAAAATCGATAGAAATTAGAGATGAATTTGACTGTCTTTTCACTCTCTTCTTTTTTCCTGGATATGATTTTGAAGGTTGAGAGCGAGTGGACAGCAGCATCTGTTCCAATGAAAAACACAAAAGAGAGAGTTCCTGTGCATAAAAGGTTAAAAAAAGAGAGCTCATGGCTTTGTCAACCAAGATATTGACATGATCAACTTCAGTCCATGAGCGACAGAGACAAAGACAACAACATTACAGCTACTAAAGAACCAAATTCTGATTTGAGAAATGGTCTAGAAGGAGAGAAGCTAAGAAGAAAAGAATGTGGTTTTTTCTTTTTTTTCATGGGGGTGGAGAAAAAACAAAGAAACAAAATTTTCTTTGGCTACTATAATCTTAATGGATGATTTTTATATACACTAAAGATTCAACAGGTCGTAACAGGGTAGGGCAACGGGCAACCCATAAATAAATTGGACAAAATAATTTGAGAGAGATAAGGGTTAGAAGGAAAGAACGTTATAAACAAAGGTCAAAGGATCCTACTTCCTTTTTGTACCATTTCTTTGCTCATCTTCCAAAAATCATCACAAGTATTGTCACTGACATAAAATGGCTTGGAGTAGGACTGCAGTGGATTGGATTCTCGTTCTCCTGTTGCTAAAGTTGCTGGGAAGCTATTGAAACTGCATCGTCCGCTCTCTGTGAAGCCAGTCCCGAAACTGAAGACTTGTCCGAGCTGCGAACGTTATATCTCTCGTATACCTTCTCACGATTCTCTGACCACCAATTTTCTGCTTGATGTTCTCCAAATCTTCTCCGGCTGTAAATGCAATTGTAATATACATTATAACAACCGCACATTGAAGCATTTTATACTCTACCTCAGATTCTAACACAAAGCATTAGATGTCCAAAACCGTGTGTAAACCATTAAACTGACAGATGAGAGTAATTTTTCAAGAAAATTATCTGTCTAAGAGTGTGCCTGCCCTACAATTTCTTTTTTTTTCTTTAGTTAAAATATCATTTTGGTCTCTACTTTGAGTCTCGTTCCATTTTAGTTCTTATACTTTCAAATGTCTAATTTTAGTCACTAATTTTAAGATTTATTGAAAGTACCGGGACTAAAATGGAATAAGACCCAAATTACAGGGACCAAAATGATATTTTAACATTTTTCCTTTTATGAAACTTTTAAAGAGTATGGTAAAGCCACAGAAGAGTGGAACCCAAGGACATGGGTAGAGCAAACTCCCTCCCGAGGAACTAACGCAAAAAGGTTCTCCAATTTCCAATAAGTCCCTGCCCTACAACTTCACCATTATGGGCATTATAATTGTAAATAATTGTAAAAGAGTTGACAGAAATTAGTATTATTCAAGTTTGTCCAAGAAGGTTCTATAAGTACACGTTCTAGATAACATGGAGGCTATTTTTTATAATTTTCTAGAGCCCAAATAGAACTCATTTTACAAATAGGGGAGCTTCAGCACATGGATTGCATATTCTTACCCAATAATTAAATTAGCAACTAGTCAAATTGCAAGTCACACCAAAGAGACAAAGATCACTGTATTTCTATATGCTGAAACCTAAAAAGAAACAGGAAAAAGAAACATCACCTGAAGCGCACACGTTTTAGATCCCGAGTACCATCCCGCAGAGCCACAAGAGTAATATATACACCAGGCTCATATTGTTCAATCCATTCAGCTTCAACTTGAGTAGCATTAACCAGTACAGAAGTTTTGGCTCTAGAATTATTGTCACCATCATGTAAAGACTCGGACTCCTTGCCAACAGCTGCCAACGATGCACTACTGCCAACTGGCTGAGCCCCTCCATTATTTGGCAGTCTAGCATCTCGACTGCCAATTCTATCTTGTTGCAGAATACTTTCATTTGTTCCAGAAAGCTCCCTGGATGAATGAGCTGTGCCATAGCTTCCTTGCCAAGCAGCAGCATCAGATGTCGTGGGAGATGCACAGGAGTAGCTGCTAAGTGAATCAGATCGTGAATGGCGCTCTCCATTCATATTCAAATGGTAGGCGCCATTTGACTCCAAACCATTTGAAAGATGCACTGATCTCATTTTCTCAGCATCATATACTCCAGGTGGTAACCTCTCAGCCATATCTTTAAGCTGGAACAATTATAGGATATAATCTACTATTAGAACCACAAGTATTATTTTCAAAACATTTCTCACAGGTTGAGCATTGTGGAAGAAAAAGAAACCAATTATAACATAGTGAATATTTCTATTAGAAGCCCATGTCGTTTCCTCTTATTGCTCTAGCCTCTAGGTTATATACATCATCGTTCATTCAACTACACAGCTACAAGATAATTCTTTATGAATGAATATTTTATTCGTCAGACACGAAGACCACACACTTCACTGCATGATATTGTCAAAATGATTATTTATAATAATTTTAATGCATTCCTCTTTGAACTCGAACAAAGATCAACTTGAAGCATCAGAGACAGCAAGCTTTGTAGAATAGGGAAAATAAATTCAAAAGAAAATAACCTGAGCAGTTAGTAACTTGATGACTTCTTTGGCCGCTTTAGATTTACCAGATTCCTCTGCAGCCAATGCCATAACTTCTCGTGTTTTCTTCGTAGATTTCTGAAGCTCCAGTTCCTGGAATTCACATTTCTGCCTCAGGCTCTCAACCTGTATTATTAGACATCAAGATAAGATCATACTCAGTCATGAAACTAATTCCACCAAATAGTGCACAAATTTTATGAGCCAAAAGGAACGAGAACCAGTTCGAGGAGAATTTTATTTTTAAAGAGTCCTATGACTATTCTTCTTTTTTTATCCATACCAATTAGAAAGTGAGAACAATCTATTTCAGTTCTGGAGTGGGAGATTCCTTGTTGCTGTTTTGGTATCTTCTGTCTTAAATGGATTCTCTCTTATATTTAGGGGGGGTTGGAAAGGGAATGACAACCAGGAGGGGGGAAATGGCTTACCTGTGAACGTAATTTATGCACTTCGTGATTCAAGAGATCATTTGTTTTCTTCAAACTATCAGTTATACTTTTGGAAAAGGCAAGTCCTGACGCTGTAGGAACAGGAGTAGCAGATCGTGGAGGGCTTGGTTTCCTTGAGAAAGGTGACACGGATCTAGAACTTACTCCAGAAGCAGTGAGGACTGGTTTGGGAGCTGTTCGTCGCAGATCAACAGCAGTTGATAATACAACATCTCTAAGCTGCAATAGTGAAGGTGCTTGAGAGGATCGAACAAGGGAGAACGTATCAGCCTTCTTTCCTTGTTTAGCCGCTTTGTTGTCTAATTGCTTTATCAAATCCATATTGGAAGGAATCGACTTAGATATTCTCATATCAGGCTTGTCAATCCTATCCTTGTTCTCACCTGAGAGGCGAGGCAAAGCATTTTTTCTATTGTTATTACTAGCTTCTGCTGCCTTAATCAGTTTTGCATAACATGAATCACATACACGATATGGTTTGCCGGGATTAGGTGCAAGTGCTGCTCTTAATGCTTTTCTTGAACTACAAGAGTGGCAGTGCACAAGTCCACAATTATAACAGTTGTGTCTCTTCCGTGTAAACCCAAATGCCTGTCTGCAAGCAGAGCACTGTGACTGCTCAGCACTAGAAACCCATTTGTGAATACAAATGGCAGCTGTGTAATTTGAACCACACGCTATATATTTCACATGTCTGTCCTTCAAAGCCTCTACCAAAGTTGGAATCTTTCGATCTTCAATATCACCATGGCCCAATCTCCCATTTGCACCCTTTCCCCATGTGTAGACTTCATTTTTGGATGTTAATACCACCACATGATATGCACCACATGAAACTTCTTCAACGGATTCCCCAAAAAGCTTACCCTCTACCAAGCAAGGTATCTTTCCATCTGCACTGGGATTCCCAAGCTGTCCATAAACAGTACTTCCCATTGAGAAAACTTGTCCTGAAGTGGTCAAACCAACAGTAATGCTGTGACCACAAGCAACTTTGTGAAAATCATAATCAATTAGCGCCGGCACACATGTGGGTTTAAGCCTGGGTTCCTTATCTCCATGCCCCAGACGATTTTTATCTCCATCACCCCACGTAAACAGTTTACCCGATGAAATGCTCGCACTAGATTGCGTCACAATAACTTCAACTACAGCAGCAGTATGCCACACCCCACATGCAACAGCAATTGTCCTCAGGCCTGATAAAGATTCCACTTCTTTTGGATATGAAATATTTTCTCTGTCTCCATGGCCCAGTGCACCAAATGTTCCATCACCAAATGTGAAAAGCTGACCCATTGATGTTACTAGAGCTGTATGCCATGGACCACATGTCACTGAAGCAACTTGAAGTCCTTCAAGCGGACCAGAGACTCTCTTTGGTATCCAATGGCTGACATCACTGCCATGACCAAGAAGCCCTGCATTATGGGTACCATCACCCCATGTATAAAGTTCCCCAGTCATTGTAACGGCACATGTATGGAACTCTCCACAAGCAACAAAATCAATACTACTAGCTGCCAAGGATTCAACCATACGAGGTTGAATTACATCCTTCACCACACCATGGCCAAGGCGGCCTCCAGATTCCTCTCCCCACGTAAAAACTTCCCCTTGCCTTGTCACTAGGGCAGCATGCCTGACCCCACAGGCTATATGATGTATATCTAGAACAACGTTAGACTCCAAAGGTCTTGGCAGAAGTACATCTGTCCTCAAGGTCACGTAACTACTATTTTTTTCAGCCCCAATCTTCACAATATTGTCACCAACAATCTCACCCCATATGTATACATCACCTAGGGCATCACAATCATCTGGTGCAGACCCATGACTAGAGGTGCTGGGAGCACTTGAAACGCTAACTCGCATCACATCAGAACTAGACCCCTTTACTTGCATGTTTGTTTGGTTTAATGATACATGAGCCCTCTCAGAGTTTGCAATGTAATTTTCAGGTTGAGAAGTCTTCAGAGATATATTTGCGTTGAAACTGACAAAAACTTCTGGAGAGCTATTTCTATTCACGCTGTGTGAACTGTCACTTGGGCTATTTGAAGTCAATTCACAACTTTCCTGAAATGACATCAGCAAACCATGCATTAAACATGGAAATCCAAGCTACAGGTAATGTAATATTATGCATATTGTTTATAACATAACACTCCAAAAAGAATAGTGTGTATATAAAGGAGTGTATAAAAACGGGATTTAAAATTGGAAACTTGCTCCAACAATTAAAATTGGAACTTCAAGGAACGAACTTCTAGAATTGTGCATCCTGATATAAGGATTATTACATCAATCTCAGTAAATAAAGGGGGAAAAGGGAATGCAAGCAGACTGCACAGATTTACTATTTAGTTCCAATATCCCAGTTTCTGTTGTTGTCTCAATGCCTCTTCTTCTCTTCACTTTTGCTTCTTCAGAAATCTTAAGTTATTCTCCCTGTGCGTGGGCAGGAGTGGCAGCATGATCTTCATTCTCTTGAAGCTGCGTCTCCATTTTGAATTGAATTTATCTTGCACTTATCCGTTACAAAATTGACTTTTCCAGAACCCAAGTTCGTGGACTTACTCAGAAGTCAGACCAATTCAAATCATCAAATGGACACTAAGAAATCCTCTGCAGCAATCTTGATCAAGCAAATTTATAGGATACTGTCCGAATGAGCAGATGGACACTTAACAAATTTAACCTCAAGAATATCAACCCCACTAATTGTTCCGCATATTGACTACTGCTCTACTCAATAGTTATTAGAGTAATCAGCCAGTTTTTCCCCTTCTCTTTTGATTGGACATCAAGATATTATTAAAAAAGGAATAAATCAATACAAGAAAGGGGTGGTAGATAAGCAATCCACCCACGAAAGGCCCAGGGAGCTAACAAAGAATTGGCACTATTCTAATCAACCAGAAGTGAAGATTATTCAATACGGCATGCTCTAAAGTCTAAAGTTATTTTTTAAAGAACAATGCTTCATTATTATTTTTTTCAAAATATGAAAAGCACAGACATTGAGCAAACAGAAAATTAGCAAGTACATCTATAAAAGGCTTTCAAGCGAAAGAGTTTACATCAAGATAGAGGCCTCCATCACTCCAGCCATCAATCTTGGAACGCCCACCTTGACCAGATGCTATTAAAGCTTTCAGACCTGCAATCCAAGCCTCTGCCTCAACTTTATCCTTACAAATCTAAGGAGCAAGAACATATCACCATTACCATCGAATCAAAAACCCAGTAAAAGATAATGACTTTTAAATAGAAATAGAGCAAAAATGTACATCACCAACCAGATCGAGGGATCGCTTCCCGTTGTTGTAAATAAGAGAGAATGATAAGTAATCCTTTTCTGGACGAAGATATCGTTCAAAGACAGCCTGAATGAATTCAATGTGATAGTTAAATAAATATCAAAGAAAGGATTAAGTAACAATGTGTGCTAATTGCATCAAGTAGGAAGAATAATTATTATAACTTAGCATTAGAGTGATAACAAATAAAATAAATATCTTACAGTTCTTTGTCCAGGAATAATTTGTGATATTGAAGCTAACTTCAAACTTCTTTCACCTTTACTTGAAATCCAGATCAAGGAAGATTCATCCTAAAAATAGAAAAAAACAACAGTGATAATGTAAGGAATACTATATTTTTCAATGTCAAAACTGAATCTCTTCATTGCTCCAGCCTCCAATAATAAACTTCCCATAGAAAAAATATGTTAATATACATTTCTTGTTAATCAGTGTCATTAACAAAACAAATAAAATTCCGTTCATAGCAATGTGCACCAAGCCAATAACAATATATTTTTCAGATTGGTTAACTTTCCTTGTAAGATAATTCCAGCACAGTGGTGACAACACCACAAAAAAAAGCACACCAAATTTTTTAGGTTTTTTTTTTAATGTTATTGTATGTGTACCTACATTTATGCCATATGTATACAATTTAGTTGACAACCAACTTATCCATATGCGTAGATCCACTGAAGTCTATGAAAGATCATTAAGATTCTTTTCTCCTTCAACCTCTCATACAGAATCCAAAGAACATAATGTGTACCAAACAAGCAAATAATTATCACACTAAGTTGCAAATTTTCATTAAAAGGCAGCCGAAAGTTGCTCTAATAACTCACTTTCTTTAAGATAATGAACTAATTTAAAATCATGATGCCAGTTACATTCTTGCGGATAAGAAGCCAGTAAACTGAATAACATTTCATTCAATAATCAATATGAAGTGGAAACAATGATCGAAACAGGGATAGTAATATGAGTTACAAGGTTCTCAACACTTGTGAAATGATGAATTCTATGCATTAGATCACTCAAAAACATTAGAATTTCCCCACATCACATTCTGATCAAGGTTACTTCCTCGGTGAATCCATGAATTATCAATGCCTGCTGAACATTAAAATGAAGAAAACCATTTGCTTGAACTCTGTCCTAGTATTCAAAAATCACAAAAATTGGTCCCTATATTCTTGCAAGAAAATGTTATCAACTTTTAGCAATTAAATAAGTCACTGAATAGCAGCAACGCAAAAGCATTGCAAAGAGAGATGAGCAAGTATTACCACCAATTTTTCATTGATAATAGTAAGCTATTTTGGTAACTGCCAAAAAAGAAAAGAAAAATGTCTAAAGGATATAAAACTTCTATAAGACTTATTAAAATCATTATTGGAACCAAACTCACACTAGAAAGCCTAAATGGACAGAACTTCGGCTTTCCTTTACGACCATATTTAAGCAGTTGAGCACCCTTCTTCAATGCAATTAATGCCTGCAAGATGAAATCAACCTTGTGAAACTACCGCAAAGAGGAAAAGGAAATTATAAGCAAAGTTGTATATTGAACAATGGTAGAGCAAAAAATATGGCTGGAGGATTTGGTTTCAGCTTCACAATGGGGCTGAAGAAGTAAAGTAACAACTGGAAATATTTGAGGGGATAAAAGAAAAGAAAGAAAACCACTATAATACCCTTATCCTTAAGCATTAAGGGCACAAAAATCACATGACCATCCATCACAAGTCAGTTTTAATAAACCCAGTTGTTTAACAAAAATAACATCGCCAATCTATTTTGGAAAAACTCAGAGAATTTAATTCGCTTCAGAAATTTACTAATACTCAGTTCTGAGTATTGGCATCCAGGATACTGTTACAGCTTTGCAAACTCAAAAGGGCCATGACCAATCAGCATATCTCCAGTTACCGATATAAGATGTTAAATCCATCATAATTCTGATTTGAATTGTTTTTTTTTTTTTCTAGAAGAGAAACAATTTCATTGATTAATGAAAAAATGAGGGAGACCTCAAATCACTCAAAGGTGGATGACATAAAAGTTACCCAATTCATAATAAAAAAAGAGGGACTATATTCCGGGAAAGGGTTACATTTACACCAATACATAGCACGAAACAAAATTAAATCCATAAAATGTGAAAAGGTTGTAATTCTGTTTTGAATTGTTTAGAACTTAGCTTCAAACAATTTTATATATCATCCCTAAAGCATCCCTAAATTCATGTATTTTTCTCTCGACATTTTGTCGAAGTTAAGTCTGTAAAATCAATACAGGAATTGAACACGGAACATGATTGGATTCGAAATAGTTCTCTTTATTGACTCCTAGTTAATCGGAAAAAGCTCAATTTCGAAGTAATTCAATCAGCCCATCAAAGTTCAGCATGTTCTAAACGCCAAAGACTTACGCGACTTCGTATATCTAACAATTGTTAGTCAAGGTAGAAGAGAGAAATGAAGAGCCCAAGTTAAATTGTGTAGTACAGAGAAAATATCACGAAGTATCTATCTTCTCTTCCACGATTCAATTTTGACCAAGAACATCCCAACAATTCCGAACATTCAGCTAATGACGTTAGAAAGAAATTTGAAGTTTCGGGGAAAAAAAACTAACGCAAGAAAGTCGGGGACCAAAAAAAATAGAGCTCAAAGCGAAGATAAAACGCAGAAACAGAGATGAAGAAGAAGACCTGCTCGATATTACGGTCGGCATTTGCATAGCTAAAAGGATCTGCCATTCCATGTGAAAAAATCGCCAAAACGCCACCACCCGGTCTGATCACTCCGCCGCTCTCCGGTCATCCTATACGGCGACTAAATCTTCCGTACACTAACATCAACAGTCACATCAGGCCCACCGCAGAGCTTCCTCTCTCTCTCTTTCTCTCTATCTAAAACTCACTACTGACAAACAAAAACAAGATTTCACAGCTCCCTCCGCCTCGTCCTTCCCCGAAAGCTTTGTAGATCTGTCACGCTCCTTCGAAGCCAAAGTCCTAGAACCTCCATTCGAAACACAGAATCAAAAACATCCTCATATTCTCGGCTTAAACTCTTGGAATGAGAATCAAAAACTGAAATACAGCCTCCAAAACGGTTTCTCGGCAAGCAAAGATGGCTTCGCAGCAAAGAAACCGCCTCCGACGGCGAGAAATGACCAGTTCTCGTAGCCGCCGGTGACGGAACAAAGCGAGAACCGGCGGAGGAGACAAAGAGTCTAGAGAGAGAAAAGACGTAGTCGGAAAGTCTGTAAAAGTACAGAGTCAAAGACGGGAAAAAGAAGAAAACCAATTAAACCCAATAAATTAATAAATTAATAAATAATAAAAGAAACTTCTATTAAAAATAATTAAATAAATAAATTCGCAATTTCTTCCTTATAAGTTATTTTATTTACATATCATAAATTATTGTAATCTACCAAAATTACAAATTTAATTTTCAGTATTTATAATCTAATAATTTCCAAATCAAATATTTATATTCTAATGCAGTTGACTGTCGACATTTTTGAATGTATGACTTTGAAGTTATTTACATTTATATTTACAATATTATTTTAAAATTTTAATATATGAGAAATAGATAGATATCATGAAACCAAAAAAAACCAACTGACACATTTGCAGCAAAAGAAAGAAGAAAAAAAATCTTAATTAAAGTAATAATTTTTGCGTTATACTATATAGAATCAAAATAGAATAGATTATAACTGCCTCAGTTTTCTAAAGTTTATTATAAAGATCTTCCAATGGTTTTTCTTTTTCCTTTTTCTTTTTTTATTTATAGCGGATTTAATAATAATACTAAAGTTTAATAGGTCTCTAAACTTATAAATTTGTGTTCAATAGTAGCGGTGCAAGCATAAATCGTGATCAAAATCGATCGGAACCGGCTTGGTAATTCTAGAAACGAATTACAGTCTGTCGTTTCGGGTTGGTGAATATGAAAATTGGTCCACTCGAACCGATTGTTTAAAAAAAAAAAATACAACCGCATCTGACCGCTTCTATAATTGAAGTTTAAAGGAATAGGTCCCTACCTTGAAAAAATATTTAATTGGTTCGTAAATTTTCAATTTTGTGTTGAATACGCTCTTTAATTTTCAATTTTTGTGTTTAACTGATTTTTCAAATTTTAATATTGTGTCTAAATGTGTCGTTGACTTATTTGACATTTTTCAAAATTCATGGACCTAAACACGAAATTAAAATTTTAGGATTCAATTAGACACAAATATCAATTTTATATCTAATAGATCTGTTAATTTTTTAAAAAAATTGAAATGTGTCAAAGACTTATTAAACATAAAATTAAAGTTTATAAACCAAATAAACACATACTAAGAGGCGTTTGTTTTTTTAGAATCTAAATAATTTTGAGTCTTGGGTGAAATTATAGTTGAGTCTTGGGTGAAATTATAGGTATCTGCCATTTTAGAATATCTCGTTTGTTTTGAATAAGTAATTTAAAAGAATGTCTAGCGATAACTGTGTTTGTTTTGGAGGATTACGAAAATATTTTAAGGGGTGTATCATACCAATAATGTCCTTAGTAATATTGAGATAATTTATATATTATTTTAATCTAATTTAAATTTATATAATAGTTTTTTATTTTTTATTTTAATATTTTATTTTTAAATAAATTTAGTTTATAAAAATAACTAAAAAGTTTGTTTCAATATTTGTGCAAGAGTGAAAACTCAATAAATACACTATGGTGCACTATTGAAAAAATAGATAATAAAAGAATTGCTCTTTCAATTTTGATTGAAAATATCAAATTGTTATTCAATTTAACTAAAATTTATTTTATATCTAAAGGTAAAATATAAATATAGTTAATTACATATAGTCATTTGCTAATGGATGGATGCATTAATTTATTATATTAAAAATTAAATATATTAATTTATTTTTAACTACAAAATAAATAAATGATGTGAAATAAAGAAAAGTGATGAAAGAAAAAAAATATAAAAGACAATTGTGCAGGTCTAATAATTAAACTGATGTTCATCCTATGAAAATATAAGATTACCATAAAACAAAGGTCTAATAATTAAACTTCTAATTTAACCTAATATAATAACAATGATAATAAAATACATCCTCCTAAATAACAAAAAAAAAATTCAAACAAGAAAATATTTTTAGATAAACCGAGCTAACTCAATTGACATAAATTTGTGTTTTTGACTAAGAGATTATGGGTTCAATCCCTACATTACTTGAGTACTTTTACAAGAAAAAAAAATATCTGAATTTCTCTCGAATTTGAATAGATTCATATTCTTCGAATTCGAATTTGAATAGATTCATATTCTTTTACTATTTCTAGTTTTTGGGGTTGATTGTATGGTGACTATCGAAAATGAAATATATATATTTTTAAAATTTAAGATAATTTAATTATTTTATAGTAATAGCTCATGTGAGATAATTGACATTTGCCATTTCTTTTCAACATCGAAGTTCAAAACCTCAACATTTGTTATACTAAAAAAAGAGTAAATATAGTAGTAAATTGCAATTTAAAAATAAATATGCACATGACCAGATTCATAATTGTGTATTCGTGAGGATAAATTTGATAAGTATCTTTTTATTTTAGTTGAATCAGTGTGGTACTCAGCTCAACACGGTCGGATGCTTAAGTTAGCGAGAGGGTAGAGGAAAGTTCGAGCTTAAATGGAGTTCGCAGAAATTGCTTACCATATATGAAGAATGGATCATCATATTTATAGGATGAGGTGCATTGGGCGCGGAGCTTACGTCGTATGCCTAGCTCGTCGTATTGCAGAGGTAGTCGACGTGTGTCAAGGGATATATGGGGAGAGGTCGGTCGCGCCACCTTCGTAGGCGACGAACGTCAGGGGATACTCTGGAAAAGGTCGGTCGTGGTGCTCGTCAAGGTGGCGAGCGTCAGCAGGATGACCGGGGAAAGCCGACAGAAAGTCTCCATCTGATAACTGTCATTTCTCCCCTCGACGATTTATCCGCGATGGTCGGCTCTAAGGGCCGACCTCGGAGACTTTTTTTGTCCCTCTTGGTAATTGGGTTTGTGGGCCTCTTTAGAATTGGGGTGGATCTTTCGGGAAGGCGTTGGTGACGTCAGACGGAGTTGACTCATAACAAATCACACCATCGTTATTTGTTTCTAATCATTATCTATAATTGAAAATGTCTAATCAAATTAATATGAAAAACATAATTTTCAAATTCAACAGTTACTAGACATTTATTTATTTATTTATTATTTTTTTTTGTTCGACACATATGAAAGGAAGAATTAGAACTTTTGACATATCTTTCAATATGTCCATACCACTGCAATTGAATGGATGACACGTGGCGAAATGATTTAAAAAAATAATATATTTAATAGGGTGGGTCCAGTCAAACAACCATTTCGCCACGTGTCATCCATTCAAAGGCAGTGGTATGGAAAAACTCCATACCACGGATGTACTAGAAATTCTCCCAATTGAGTTATGCTCAAGTTGAAGTGCAACCAATTAAAGTATGAAGTATTTGAGTTGTTTTGTTCGCTTACTTGAATATTTTATTGACTAATTTAATAGTTTTTTTTTTCTTCTAAGTGTAGAAGCAAAATTGAAGAAAGATGAAGATAAGAAAGTTTTAAGCCAAAGTCCAAGAGTTCAGCGAATTAAAAAAATGTAAGCATGGCGCCTAGGCACTATGACGTGAAGAGGAAGGAAATGATCCAGCTCCTAGGCGCTACAATGAAAATCCTCAAGTATACAATCGTTCTTTTCTTTTCGGGCAGACAAAAAGGAAGACACAAAACGGTTGGACATTAATTTTGAGGATTTGAGCAACCGAACGGAGCGAGAGTGGAAACTCCTAGAACCGCCGTGATTTGTTTTTTTTTCCTCTTTCCGTCCTCTTTTCTTACCTGTAAACTTTGATGTTGATTGTTGAGATTTTCGTTATGAACTATTTTTTTCTAGAGCTTTATGTAATCGTTTATCTAACCCTATTCTTCTTAGTTAGTAGTAGAGATTTCTATTTCATAATTGGTTGAGAAAACTTTTTTGAGCTCATGTTAGAATTTGGTCAATCTTTGCTTTGTTTTTATGTCATAATTTGAGGTTGAGAGACAAGAATTATTGATGATTCTGAATTATTTTTCCTAGTTTATACCAGAGATAAACATATGGTTGTAGATTTTATGGCAAAGTAGATTCTAGGTTCTTCATATTTGAATTGTCTGAATTGATAATGACAGTTATCGAGAGAGAATATCGAATCTATAGAATAGAGTTTGTCAACAACTTAAATTAATTTCAACTTTTAATAAATAAAGAATAGGAGCAGATGAACATTACTCTAGAATTACATTAAACCAAATTTACTCATTCGTTCTTGTTAGTTTTAGACTTTTACATATTTTAATTCAAACTTCATTTGAATTACATCCACCCTTGATTAATCGGTGTTCATATAAAATTGAAGCTAACGAATTTGATAATTAGTGAGCATTCATTCCCGCTAAAGAACAATATTTGATATTCGAACTATTGTATTACTTGAAACGATTCGTACACTTATAAAATTAAACAATAAAACGAATTATAAATAGTTATCTTAACACACATGCATAACCTGTCATATTTAATAAAGAAAAAGGTCGAAGTATAAAAAATTGATATTAGGATGTGTTGTATTAACATCCTAAGCGGGTTGGGAGATTATAAAAAATAGATAGTGATACTAGGATGTGTTTGCATTAACATCCTAAACGGTTTGAGAGATTAAAAAAAAACGGAGTAGGGATGTCACTAACTTTTGCGTGGCTTTAAGCATTGAATTTGTAGGCTTTGGAAGGATGAACTGACCTACAAAACAAAGATTGAGAAAATGGTGTGATGCCTGCTACGATGACTCTAATGCTTAAGTCAATATCATAGTTTTAGTAGTAGCTTAAGAGTTTTGTAGACCAGAATGAATTACTTCCTTCCTAGACTTAGTTGATATTTATAGTGAGCTCGTCTTTCTTTTTTCCTCCTAGATCACTGATTTGGCTTCGTTTGGATGAAGTCGGACTCGGCATGGCCGACCTTGTATTTTTGTGGGCTTTTGGCCCACAAGAGTTCCTTCCAGACCTCTAATCTAAGACTGAGACTTTGACATGTTCTTCTGGGAGTCGGCATCGACCTTGGTCCCTTAGGCCGACCTTGCTCATCTTAGAGTTTGGTCATTTATGAGCTTTCACAAGGTTAGTTTTAGTTTTGGGCTGGTCTGTGGAGGTAGATTTCTTTTTCTTCGAGAAATGATTCGTCAGAACCAGCTTTTATATGGTCTTTTTAATTAGTCCATTATAAAAAAAAAATTGATTCTAAAGTGATTTTTATGGTTTAGCATTTGTAGAATCACTTTTAGATTAGTGCAACCAAAATAACTTGGGATTAAAATCATTTTTAAGGAATTGTAACCAACACATAAAAAAAAAAAAAAAAAAAAAAAAAAAAAAACATTAAAACCAATTTTATATATAAAAAATATGTTTCATTAAATAAAATAAATTATAAAGCCAATGAGCATAATTCAATATACAAGATACTTATATATTTAAGATTGTTGATTCTATCTCTTGTGAATACTTGTTGAATTCACAAAGGAAAATGTAAATAAAGAAACAAAAAAATTATATATATATATATATATATATATATACTTTTGGATTGACAAGGACATTTGATCCGAAGAGAAGTAAACGGCAACTTCCCGAATTAAGTAGCAGGTCCAAAAAATGAAAAGGTCTTCAAATCACATTAATGAAGAAAATAACACCTTTCTTTATCTCTTGTGCTGCTCACTACCACAAGAATTATTATACTAAATATAATATTTTGAAATTCAATTTTATTGACCAAAATTAATCAAGCATACACAAGTTGAGAGATGACTAAAAATAAATATTTTTTTTTTCAATTTGAAATTCTTATATAAATATAATCATGGCATTTTGTAATTTTGTAGAGTTGAGAATGGGAATAGCGTATTAAGGGCACACATTGATGAAATTCCCACAAATAATTGTAAAGGGCATCCCATTCTTTGTCCAATTCCTATTGGATCACATTCCTGGTTTTCGACATACCCATCAAAAGTGACCCACATAGCTTCCTATTTTTTTCCCTTTTTTTTCAAAGTAATATAACACGGAGCCCTCACAGTCGAGACAAGACACGAAGAAACAAGCAACACAAAAACAACAAGCTAACAAAGAAAAAATGGAAGATAAGTAAAAAAAACGACAACTCTACGACTCGTGCCCGAGATGCGTGATCAGAGTTTGATTCAAATACACCAAAGCAAGAGGTTTCACATCCTTACCTTCCCGGATAACAAAAGAATTGAAAACAAAAAGGAGACCAGCCACCAAACCACCTAAATACTATCTTTAAAAGGAGGGCCAATGGACTCACCTGTCCTTTGAGTGGACACTTGACACCATCTAAAATTCGATTAATATTTAGATAAACTATATACGAGTGATAAATGTCACTGGTTGAAAGGAGAGTGTTTATAAACAAACAAAAAAAACTCTTGTTTGCACTACACTAGCATGCATGGGGGCAGATCACATCTCGACAACAAGTTTCAATACAAACAATTTGCAAATGTAAAATAATAGAAGGAATGGTCCAACCTATAATTGATTTTATTTTCACAATTTATATTATACAAACACATTCTCCACCTTATTCTATACAATTCATTTTTTTTTTAAATTATAAATTTATTAAAGAATATCAATTCTTATTGACACGTCAACTTTTAAAATATATCGTTGAAATGCCTTGATTTGAGATCTTATTTTAGTCATTTAGATTAGTATCATATATAAACCCTTTAATGTCGTTCGCCATAATTAATTTGTAATTTCGGTACTCTCTCCTTACAAAGTAAATAAATGTTTTATCTTTCTGTCTGTAGTTAACACACGGTTAGTGAACCATACCTTTTAGTCACGGGCACAATCTTATGTCAATTGAGCTATGCTCGGTTTGGCTAATGTGTGCCCAATTTGAGCGGTAATAATGCATTTAAATTCATGCCCCGTGCATGATTTTTTGCACAGGTGCATGTAAGTTTTAAATCATTCATGCCTTGTGCGTGGTTTGTTGCACAAGTGCAGGTTTTAAATCATTTCTGCCCCGTGCGTAGTTTTGTTGCACAAGTGCAGGATCAATCGAACCCCCACTCTCTGCTATCTTAGGCGGGGCGCTCACCCACTGCACCAAGTGGTTGTTCAAAATTTGGGCGGTAATAATGCATTTAAATTCCTGCCCCGTGATTTTTTCACAGGTGCAAGACCAATCAACCCCCACTTTGGGCTATCTAGGTGTGTTACCCGTTGCACCAAATGGTTGTTTGATAAGTTGTTTTAAAACGTTCCTGCCCCGTGCATGGTTTTTTGTACAGGTGCAGGATCAATCAACTCCCACTCTGGGCTATCTATGTGATGCGCTCACTCACCCGTTACACCTAGTGATTGTTTGATAATTTTTTTGAAAATTTGTCCTAAAGCAGAATCGAACCCCACTCTCTGCTATATTTTTTTCGATAAATTTATGTATACTTTTTTCGATTTATTCTTTGTTTGTCGATATGTTTCTGTCCTAACATATATGTAGGTTAATATTTTTACTCAATAATTATATATGTGTCATGATCTTATCCTAAGATTAGTCGTTAGTAAAACTCATGTTGAAGAACAAATCCAAAAGCTATAATAGCACGTGATTAGTGGGAGCATCATTTAAACTTGTTCTACAAGTAATAACAATAATTCCTTATCAAAAGAACCAAAGCTATTTATATGGGAAAATGGCTTTTTTTTATCAAAGTAAGGGTTTCTGATCCCATTATCGACGACATATTTTTATTAAATTAATATCTTTTACATTATTTAATAAATATCAAATGGTTAATTTGCAGTCCTGTTTATTGTATATTGTAATTTAATTTATTGCATATTATACGATCTAAAATGTCGACTATATAAAAGACATTTTTTTAAAATAACAAATAGTCTAATGGTTGACGAATATTGGAATAGGAGAGATTTGTATCGGAATACTCGTTTAGATTCGGAGGGCAAACTAAGGAGTTTAAGGAAGATCGCATTCTTGTTGTGAAGAAATATTTGATGGTCTTTTATTATTATTATTATTGTTTTTTTTTAATATGTCGATCAGTGTTCCGACTAGCTTAAGCGATACTCGACTATTTTCGCCTGGCTCTAAGGAAATCAATTCTTAAGTAGGTGACTATTAATGATTGAACTCATTTCTCTTGTTGGATTTTAATACTCTTAAGACCTTTCGTGAGCACTAGGATAACCCTTGGATGATTTTGATGGTTTTTTATTAAGAAATTGTGTTAATATTTTATTTTTCTAAACTTTTTTTAGTGATTTTCTTTAGCCGCACAATTTGAAATGTACAATGATTGGATTGACAAAATCTCTTAAATGGTAAAGGTAATGATATAATTAATAAAGAAAAAAAGTTATAGAAAATGAATTATGTTTCTAAAGTCTAGGTTTGAGGGTATATATCTTAACTTGTTGATGATTAGATTGACACAAATATAAATTGCCTTGATAATGTCTATAACCATTTTAAGCGTATAAAATTTGTTGGCGCAAGATTTTGGATCACTCCCTTCCGCTCGCTCCGTCGCCGAACCACGATGTCGTAGCCAATCGGTACCTGTACAAAAAAGAAAAGGTTAAACTTGCACCGGTGTGGGGCTAGGCCCACACAACTCTATGCTTAAGTCAGACAGGTCTGAACATAAATAGGAGTGGTAGTGAGTAGAGAATTGCCTAGAGTTACACCTCTGTTACGTACCTCCCTCATCCTTGAACATGAAGGATATTTATAGGTGGTGAGAAGGGAGTGTTCTTCGAACGGTTCTGTCGGCCATCATAATGTGGATCCTCGAACCGGGGTGAGGAGTTATATATGGACCGGCTAAAGTCGACCTGTATATACCTTGTCATGATGAGGGTAACCGTCGTCTCCCCGATTCCCGAAGGGATTGAGGGCGCTGATGTACCACCGTCTCGTCAGGTGAGTCAGGGTGTCTTGTCGATCATTTATCACGCTGATCGAGAGGCAGCCTGACAACATTAGATCTTCGGGTGAGCTGTTAAGCCCAGATCCTCAGAGTTCTGAGGTCGGCCCCAGGTTGTTGACTCGTCCGACGTTGGTGTCGTGGCCACGACTTCCTGGAGAAGCAGGTCACAGCCCAGATCCTCAGAGTTCTGAGGTCGGCCCCAGGTTGTTGACTCGTCCGATGTTGGTGTCGTGGCCACGACTTCCTGGAGAAGCAGGTCATGATGTGAGCAGCTGAGGTAGCCCGTAACAAAATTAATTATAATTGATGTAATGTCACAATTTCAAGTAAGATTACGAAGCAAAGTCTCATATTCACCCAAAAAAAAATTAAAAAAAAAAAAATATATATATGATACATAAGTAAGAGATATTTTGAATGGAAGTAAAAGAAAAGCTATATATATATAAACCTTCGTTTTGAACACTGTAATTTTAAAAAACAACCATTATCGAATATATATATATATATATATATAGTAAGCTAAGATTTTTTTTAAAAGTATACAAACTAAGATTTCGACCCTACAAAAATTAAAACCAACAAAATCGTCTAAAAATACATGAACCAAAATGACGTATACTTTTAAAACTTAAAAAAAACTGAAGGATATAAAAAAGGCATGAGTAGAATGAGAGAGGGAGGAGTAAGTGAAGGAACAGGGCCGACCAAGAAGAGTAAGAATGTCGAGAGAATGGGCAGAAACAAAACATAAAACGATAAAAAAGAGGATGACACAAGAAGAAAATAAAGGTGAAGAGAGAGAAATATGAGGCAGCTTCCAAAGGCTAGCTTTGCGTAGAAGAAGCCAATTTTCAAAGAGGAGAGGGACCAATATATCCCCATCCCATCCCTCTTCATTTGACCTAACCACGCACACTTAACCCTACCTTTCTTTAGCTTCCGTTTCTTTCTTGTCTCGTTTTACCGCTACACACTTTAATTTATATAGTTTGTCTTAAATATCATTACATTTGTTATGTGCAAAAGAAATCGATACAGATTTACGTGGTTCACTAACGTAGTGTTAGCTACATTCACGGACAGAACGGACAACATTATTATTACGAAATAGGAGATAATTACAAAATGACAGATTAAGGAGCGACTTAAGTCATTATAAGGTTTATATATGACACCTTTTTAATGTCCTAATACAAAATGAGTCAAAGCTCAATACAAATAAGTAAAACTCAAATCAGATTTTTCTTTTAGGGTTGTCTCCATACCCCCACCAGGACGCTTTGCTCCTGGACCCTGACTCGCTGAACCAGTCGTAGAGGGTCATAACATATTTAAGGCATTCCAACAAGATTTTATCCTAAAATAATTAGTTATAAGAAGGATAACTCAATGTTATAAAGTTTATGAAGTTCCTTCATCTTTACCATGTATGAATCGATGTAATTTGAGTTTATATAAATTATTTATTAGCATGATCTTATGAAAGTTGTTGTATCTCGGATAATTTAGGAGGGAGAGGTAGATTTTGAAACAAATTAGAGAAATAAGATTGTTTTAAAACAAATTAGAAAAATGGGTCGTTTTTTTTTGTCTTTATTAGAGTGCGCACGTTGAGAACGCACACTCCAACTCGGTCAAAAATTTGTGGCCCAATCATATGGCGCCACGTGTTTCTGTTCGCCCTCCCTAATTTTTTTTATGGGAGACTAATTTTTCATTAGTTAATACCAGAAAATAAGATAACCAGTTAATGATTACTTTATTTTGTTTGGTTTTGTTTGTTATTATTTTATTATATTTTGTTCTTTTTAAATAAAAAAAAATTATTCAATATCTTAAAGAAACAAAGAGGGCTTCTAAAAGGACTTTAGTAGTTGAAAAATGACTATTTTTTCAAAAATAGATTACAAAACAAAAGCAAAATGATAAATAAGCTTTATAATTGTCCAACGACCCCTAAATGATTCAAACTTAACATTATTTGGGCTGAATTTGTGTAGCTTTAAAAATAATTGTTAGTAATGCTTAAAAAAAATGTAAAATGAAGCAAATAAATGCATGATAAAATTAGATAAAATAGAAATTGTTAAGAGTTAGTTGGGAGAGAATGAAAGTTCTTGTAAAGTCAATATTTCAAAAGGTACAGTTAATTAGGATTTTACCAACGGTAATTAAAAAAATAATTTTCTTTCAATTAATTTATAATCAATTTTAGCCAAAGCGAGCATAGCTCAGCTGGCATCTGTATCAGTTGACGATCACGAGGTCTGTGGTTCGAATCCCCCACCCCTAATGTAATAAAAAAAAAAAAAAATTATAATCAATTTTACCAAACACTAAAAACATTTAAAACTCTTTCATAATCAATTTTTAATCCTTACAAATGCATCCTTGGACTTCTTGATAACAACTTGGTTAAATTGTCAAAAAATATTCTTGAACTGAGTTATGTTTCAAAAAATACTCCTAAACTTTCAAAAGTTTAAAAAACACTCATGAATTATGAAAAATATTTCAAAAATATACTTGAACTCTGAGAAGCGTTTCAAAAATGTCCTCAATGTTAACAACACACAAAATTCTAATGCAGACGTCAAAGTGTTAAAAAAAATTATGAAAACGTAGACATTTGATCTACTATTCATCGATTTTGTCCTAGTTTTGTTCTATTCACTGATATTTTGAATTAATAAAATAAGATTTTTATGATTACACTTCGGATGTCTATATTTTTTTTTTTATGCCACACATATACAAGTTAGAATTTAACCGTGCACGTACATTAGAATTTTGTGAAGACATTAAACGTTTTTTTTTTAAATTCAATAGTATTTTTGAAACTTAAATTTGGTTGGTTTTAAATTTAAAGGACAGATTCAAACCCTTTTATGATCTATATTTGTTTCAGTCAAAAAAGGAAAATGAAAAAGAAAATATAAAGGATATGATATGGGTTGCATATTTATATGGAGCCCTAAAAACACCTGGTTCATCCCTTTTTGTCCACATTTTTTTTTTTTTATATTTTTTTCATTCTACTTTATTCCAACTTTGCCTTTCCTTATTTTTCTTATTTTTTTCCCCTTTTTATTTAAAAATTAAATGCATGCGTATCTTATATAGTTTTTTCATGACTTAGAAGTGATTGTCACGTGAGAGTTACACCGAGGAAATTAAATGGTTTTAGGTACATTTTTTCTAAACCCACACGCTTACATGTGACATGTTTCACACACTGCATCCAATTTTAATGATATCATTCACATCAACAATACAACTATTCACATTTCATCATTCAATTCAATTCATTTTGTTCTTTTATTTCTTTTATTTCATTTACATTGAAATTATCATCTCAAACATCTCTTCGTCCGGCGATAATCTTTTAAAACGGATTAGTACTGTGTTTGTATGTTAAATAAAACCTTCGTGGGTACCGTCGACGATGAGGTAAGGTACAGTGTAAACTTGCACCAGTGTGAGGCTAGGCCCACAAGACTCTCCGTGGGTACCGTCGACGATGAGGTAAGGTACCGTGTAAACTTGCACCAGTGTGAGGCTATTGGAGGAGACTGGGGCGGATTGGAGGAGACTGTTCTTGTTGGACAAGACACCTTTATGGCGCTTTAATGAGCTTGGGGCTCGAGACCGTATTGATGTCAGCTGTCACTTCATGCTGAGAAATGTGGGAGAATATTATTTGAACCAACTCTGACCTTTTTTTTTTTGCAAATGTATTTTAATTAACGTAGGGGTTTAGCTCATGACCTATTAATTAAAGACACAACCTTATACCAATTGAGCTATGCTCGATTTGGTACCAACTCGAACCTTTTGATCAATAATATAATGTTTTAAGTAGTTGAACTATGTTCAAGTTGACAACTTCACTACTTAACTTTGATACCATTTAATGAGACACTTAATCTTTATATTTCAACAATAATATGATATTGACTACTTTGAATCTAAACCTATATAATTTTATTTTTGTCTCAATCAAGAGACTCCATACTTAATAAAAAATGTTGTCCATATAATTATATATATTTCCACTTTTAATAGAGGTAGATTGTGCTAGTTTCTTCATTAAAAAAAAACAGTCCAATTGAATCACAAACATCATGTTTAAATCATTCAAGATCAACATAAACATAATTTAATTACATAAAGTATATATATATTTTTAGTACATTATTGGGGTGGGAGAATTCGACATATACATATGCCCGCTGAACTATGATCGCTTTGGCACATAAAGTATATATTCTTAAACAAGAGTTGCGGGTTTAAATTCTCCATCCCACGTGTCTAAAAAAAAAAGAAATAAATCATTCAGTGAATTTAATTGTTTTAATTGATGCAGTAATGTTACAAATGGAAGTTTTAGTATATTGTCAAATACATTGGACTTTAGTGAAATGTCCCATCTCGCAATTAATGTAACTACTACCATTTGAGAATTTCATTTATTTTTCTTCACTTTAATTTAATTTGCAATTTGGAAATTATATAAATTCACATTCACAGACATATTTGAAAGTAAACTGCTTATTATCCGAATTTCAATGCGCAAGTTGGAGGTAGAATTTTTGTTCACACACTCAATAAATGATTGCAGTTGGTCAGTCACTTCCATATAACTAGACTATATTTTCTTTCTGCCAAAAAAATATTTTTTCATTATCTAGCTTGGTCATTGGATTTTGATAGGGTTTTTTTTAGGTTTAGGTTAGGTTTACTTTACTCCAAACTCAATCAATGAGTAATTGTGATGGTAGGACACATTCATTACATTTGGCGACGTTTATCAAAATTTATAAACGTAATCAAAGCATTGACTCCACCTCAAAATCTGCAATCGAATTACACCATTTTCTACGGGTACTCAATCAGATTACCCTTGATTATACATGGGTCTCATCTGCATCATCAAACTGATCAGTGTGAGGGTAAAATCAAAAGTATATAAGGAAGTACAACATTCTCCATTGGTATGAAACCTTCAGGGGTGACCAAAAGCAAAGTCATGCGAATTTAGGCCCAAAGTGAACAATATCATACCAATGTGAAGATATGTGGGTCCGTTGTCCTTATCCGGTATTGGATAAAAAGATTAACAAATTGAGAAGAAAAAAAGACAAATTAATTACTTTAATGTTGAAATCTAGTTAAAGTGCACAGCGGCGATGGGCTTCTCTCTCTCGACATGAGGGTGCTCCCTCCTTCTGAGGGCTGGTTTTATTTTATTTTGCGGCGGCAAGGGCTGGTTTATTTCGCGACGGCTAGGGCTGGAGGATAGGCGGACGACGGCGAGTTTTCAGAGTTTGACGACGGGACTAGGAGGCTGTTTTCGGAGGACCAACGCAGTGGGAGGCTCAGTGTGGATATTTCTTTTTCACAGGTTTGCGTTTTTCCTCTGCTTTGACGGTTTGGGCGTTTTGGGCTTGTTGGGAGTGAAGCGATTGGAGTTTTTCGGGGCGATTGATACTGCCTGATTACAGTCAATGGTGTGGTTTGAGGTTGTGTGACAGAGCTATTTTTTGGGGGTTTTGGCCGAGCAGAGGTTGGGTTTTTTTTGGGGGGTTTGAGTATAATTTATACTACTCTGCTGGGTTTTTGCTATTATTTGTGAAGCGGCTGTGGGGCGATTTTTGTCGATCCCTTCGGGGAGTTCTACTGGGTTTTTGCTCTTATTTGTGAAGCGGCTGTGGGACGATTTTTCGTCGATCCCTTTGGGGAGTTCCAATTTGTTTTTTTGTTTACTGTGTTGCGGTTTGGAACGATGGAAGATTTGTCTCGCCGGTGGGAACGTTTCACTCTGACTGAGAGTGAGGAAATTGAGATTGCGGCTTCGAATTCGAATCTGTTGTGGTCGTCAGCCAATATTCAGAGATGCATAGTTGCAAAATTGTTATCAAGCAAAAAAGCCAATGCGGAATCGTTCCGCTCAGTTATGAAGGCTGTATGGAAGGTCCACGCAAATACCCGAATCGAGATGGCAGACGAAAATATTTTTTATGTTTATTTTTGCACAGAGGCGGAGAAGGTAAGGGTTTTGAAGGAGGGCCCTTGGACATTCGATCGATCGTTGATTCTTATGGTGTCGCCGGCGGCTTCTGAGCAGTTATTTGATTTGGATTTTAGAAGGGCTTCTTTCTGGATTCAAATCCACAATGTTCCGGCAAATTGTATGACCCGTGAGATGGCAGAGTTGGCAGGGAAGCTCATTGGTAATGTCGAGGAGATTGAGTGCGACGATTTAAACAGTTGGACTGGTCCGTACATGAGAATGAGGGTCAGTATCGACGTTACCAAGCCACTGCGGAGAGGTCAGAAATTCAGAACAATTGAGGGTAGGTCTGTATGGTGTCCCATTCTTTATGAAAAATTGCCCGACTTGTGTTTTAATTGCGGGATACTAGGACACCCTCATCGGGAGTGTCTGCAGGAGAGTAACGATGCCTCAATGACAGGGCTTCATCAATATGGAGATTGGATGCGAGCAACCATTTTGAAGAAGTCTGTGGTGGGTTCTTGGGAGGATGGGAGTAGTGGGGATGGGTTTTGGGGCAGTCGGTTTCGAGGGAGGGGGGGGGGGGCGTTTTGACAGATGGGGAGGTCGGGGGAGGAGCGATCAGGCTAGTTGGCGTCGAGAGCAGGGCACCACAATTACCCCTGGTTCGAAAGAGGTTGGGGAGGGCGAGGGGGAGCTTCCAAAGCGGGACACCCCATTGGTAGGGAGTGGAGTGGAAGAGTCTGAGGGGAGGGTAGGGATTTCTATCCCCGGGTTGGGCAAGGGTGAGATGGAGAATGTCTATGGGGTCGGGGCAAGTGAGGGGTTGAGGGAGAAGGTGGTTTTGGGGAGTGTGGAACGAGTAGTTATGTTGGGGGATGTGAGGGCTATTGGGCCGGACTTGGAGGGGTCAGTGGGGGAGGGGCTGGTGATGGGGTCTGTGGGAAATAACTCTAGTTCAGAGATGGAAGTGGAAGCAGCGGTTCAGGGAGGAAGGAGTTTGTCTACTATCGGGAGAAGGTATCGTAAATTGGAGGGGGCAGGTAGGAAAACTGGGGAATGTAGTGGGTCTGAGCCCGTCCTGGGTGGAAAGCGAAAGGGGGTTGAGGAGTGTCCTGAAGCTAGGTTGGCAAAGAAGGGAAGGCCATTTACAGCTCTGGAGTTTGACCTTTTATCGGCGGAGACTGTGGATCAGTCTCGCCGTTCGCAATGAAAATTATTTGTTGGAACGTCCGGGGACTGGGAAACCCGAGGATGTTCAGAGACCTGAAAGATGTTGTTCGTCTTAACAATCCTGGTATGGTTTTCTTGTCTGAAACGAAGTGTGGTACAGGCAGGATGGAGGAGGTACGTGTGGCGTTGAATTTTGTTGGTTGTTTGACGGTGGAAAGTAATGGTAACAGTGGGGGACTCTGTCTCCTCTGGCGGAAAGAGGTGTCGGTGGAGGTACGATCTTTCTCGTTAAATCATATAGATTGTAGTATTGTCTGGCGTGGTTTAAAATGGCATTTTTCGGGTATTTATGGCTGTCCTGAAAGTCAGAATAAGCGATTAACTTGTGAACTCATTCGTCGCCTTGCTAACGATGACGATTCACCCTAGTTAGTGGGAGGAGATTTAAATGAATGTTTGTGGGCGAAAGAGAAGAAAGGGGGGGCGACTACTCACACTCGGTCGATGGAAATGTTTCGGGAGATGGTTCAGGAGGTGTGCCTGAGGGATTTGGGTTTTCTGGGGCGTGCTTTCACCTGGTCAAATAGGTGGCAGGAAGGTGGGGTAATTCTAAAACGCCTTGATCGGTTTTTGGGGAATTCGAATTTTGAGAAGTTATTTGGTCGGACACGGGTGAGTCATTTGGACTGGTACGCTTCAGATCATAGGCCTATTTGTGTTGAGCTTCAGATTCAGTTACCCAGAAGGTCGGCTGCCAGCTGGGTGCACAACTTTCGTTTTGAGGAAATGTGGACTTTGGATCCTGATTGTGGGGATCAAGTTAATACTTTCTGGTCTGAGGCTGATGGGCAGGGTGGCTTAGTTGACTCGGTGGAACGATCTTTTCGAGACTCATTGAACAGATGTAGTAAGGGCCTCCAGGAGTGGGGAAGGTTGAAGAAAAAAGATTTCTACAAGGAGATTGATACGCAACGAACTTTGTTGCAATGTGAGTATGATAGGGAGGAGGGTTCTGATTTTGGCGAGATTCGCAGAATTGAGCGAAGATTAGAGAAAGCTTTGTTGGCTGAAGAAGTTTATTGGAAGCAACGTTCCCGCGAAAGTTGGCTCAAGTGGGGAGATCAGAACACAAAGTGGTTTCATCGAAAAGCTTCTCTCCGAAAAGAAAGGAATCATATCAGCCAGATTAAAGGATCCCAAGGGCAATGGGTGTCAGAGGGTGCGGCGATGAATGGGGTTTTTCTGGGCTATTTTGAAAGCTTGTTCAGCTCGTCTTTTCCAACTGAGGGCGAAATTGAAGATGTTATTCAGTCCATCCCTTGTAAGGTGTCTAGGGAGATGAATGATTTTTTGACGGCCCCTTATTCTGAGATGGAGGTGCGGGAAGCGTTGTTTCAGATGGCTCCGACGAAGGCTCCGGGTCCCGATGGATTCCCGGCTTTATTTTTTCAGAAATACTGGGGAATCACCAAGGATAAAACAGTGGCTACTTGTTTAAATGTGCTAAATGCGGGGGCCTCAGTAAGGAAGTTTAATCATACAAATATTGCGTTGATACCAAAGAAGAAGCAGCCTGTTGAGGTAGCGGATTTTCGTCCTATCAGTTTGTGCAACGTTTGTTACAAGTTCATAACAAAGGTGGTGTCAAATAGGCTGAAACGGGTTCTACCAATGGTAATCTCTGAGTTCCAAAGTGCTTTTGTACCAGGTAGATTGATCTCCGACAATATCCTGGTGAGTTATGAATGTATACACCACATTATGAATAGGCGACAAAAGGGATATGGGCTTGTGGCTCTAAAGTTGGATATGAGCAAGGCTTATGACAGGGTAGAATGGTCTTTCCTGAGAAGGGTGTTGATTAAACTCGGGTTTGCTGCAACCTGGATTGATTTAGTTATGGACTGTATATCCACTGTGAGCTTCTCTCTCCTTATAAACGGGCAGTCGACAGGTTTTTTCAGGCCACAACGAGGGTTGAGACAAGGTGACCCGCTGTCTCCGTATCTCTTTCTTTTGTGCACGGAAGGTTTGTCCTCTTTGCTCTCGTCGGCTATGGACCGTAGGGAGATATCGGGGTGTCAGGTTGCGCGTAGGTGCCCAAAAATTTCACATCTCTTCTTTGCTGATGACAGCCTTATTTTTTGCAAAGCCAACCAGGAGGAATGTTTGTCTGTTCAGCGGGCCCTTGATATGTATGCAAAGGCTTCTGGTCAAAGTGTAAATTTCTCCAAATGTTCAATGTTGTTTAGTCCAAATGTTTCAATCCCTTTACGCAGTTCGTTAAGCGGGCTGTTATAAGTCCGGGTGGTGGAGAATATGGGGCGTTATTTAGGCCTCCCGTCTCATTTTTCGCGTAATAAGAAAATAGACCTGAATTTTCTTCATGAAAGAGTGCAAAAAGTTCTAGCAGGTTGGAAGGGGAGGCTTTTCTCTGTAGGGGGAAAGGAAGTTCTTATAAAGGCTGTGGCACAATCTATTCCGACTTATACAATGTCTTGTGTCAGGATTCCAAAGAATGTATGTGATGAATTGACCAGATGCTTTGCTAGGTTCTGGTGGGGATCATCTACCCTTCATAAGAAGATCCATTGGAAAGCATGGGATCGAGTGTGTTGGTCAAAGGAAAAGGGAGGTTTGGGGTTTAGAAGTTTGGAAGGATTTAATCAGGCATTACTGGCTAAACAGATTTGGCGTATTTTGCAGACCCCTAACTCGTTGGTGGCTCAGGTGTACAAAGGGAGATATTTTCGTGATTCCTCGGTGTTGGAAGCGGAATTAGGGTGGAAACCATCTTTTGTTTGGCGTAGTCTGTTGTGGGGGCGTGAGCTCCTTGCAAAGGGAGTGCGAAAAAGGATTGGGAATGGGGAGGAAACAAAAGTTTTTGGTGACCCGTGGGTGCCGAGAGAACACTCTTTCAAGTTGATCACGCATCCCTCTTCGGATAATGTTGATATGCGAGTTTGTGAGCTTCTGACGGGGGAAGGTCGGTGGGACGAAGGGAAGGTTCGAGAGGTCCTTTGGGAAGTGGATGTGGACCAAGTGTTTGCAGTTCCGATTTGTCGTTCACATATAAAGGACAGTTGGCTTTGGCATTTTAGTAAAGATGGTGTTTTTTCTACAAAAAGCGCATATAAGCTTTTTATCTCTGATAAGGAGGAGGCCTCTTGCTCTCAACCAGGAAGGTTGGCGCTTTGGTGGAATAGGCTATGGAAGGCTCCCATACCAAATAAAATTAAGGTATTTATATGGCGTCTTTTTCATAATATACTTCCAACAAATGATAATTTATGTAAGAGACGAGTCCCTATTCATCCTTGGTGTGTTAACTGTAAGCGAGAAAGAGAGACAACATGGCATACGTTTTTTTCGTGTAAGAGGGCAAAAGCTATTTGGTCCTCTTTTATCCCTGTGGTGAGTGTACAACAGGGTTTGCTCCCTTCAATCCAAGATATGTGTGTGTGGGTGACGGTACATCTGAGTATGGAGTTGGCTAGTCTCTTTTTTGTGACATGTTGGTTTATATATGGATTGATCGAAATGCTGTCAATCTGGGTAGAGTCATTCCCAACGTGGATGATCGTTTGGAGAAGATCAGGTCTTACCTATGGGAGTTGGACCAGTCGCGAGAATTGGGTGATGGTGGATTAGTAGGGGAGCAAAGGGTGAGCGGGGGCCCGCTTACGCAGGTTTGGGCAGCGCCGATCATGGGCATGCTTAAGCTTAATACTGATGCTGCAGTTTCTAAATCCATGTGGCGGTCGGGTCTGGGGATGGTGATTCGGGATGCGGGAGGTAAGCTGATTGTGGCGCAAGCGGAGGTTGCGGAGGGTCTGATTGACGTTTTGTCTGCTGAAGCTTTGGCTTTGCTCAAAGGGCTGCAACTTGCAGTGTCTTTGGGTTTGTCAAATATTTGTGTGGATTTGGATGCTCAGATTTTGGTTCGAGCTTTGCACTCAAATGGCCTGACTTTGGCTCCTCAGGGTGTTTTGTTGGAAGAGATTAAGTTGTTGATGCCTCAGTGTGGTGTGATGGGGCCGTTCTTTAGCCCGCGAGCGACTAACAAAGTGGCCCATAATTTGGCGGGTTATGCTTTGTCTACGGGGGTTGTTCTGTTTGGGATTTAAGCCCCCAGACTGGTTGTCTAGTATTTTGCTTTCAGATTCTTCTACTTGTAGCCCTTTGGGCATAACTATTGCGTAATCTACTAGTCTCCTTTGCTATCAAAAAAAAAAAAAAAATGTTGAAATCTAGTTGAAAATGAAGGTCGTTTTCCTTTTGTGAGGAAGAAACCATAATGTGAATTAATGGAGGAGGGAAGAGATTGAAACTCCAAGTGAAAAACAAAGAAAGAATAAACGGTAGAAAGTGAAAATTCGTGTTGGAAAATGAAATTTACGAGTATCCACACGAGTCTGCAGAAGAGTAATGCGAGTCCACTAAAGAACGCATTTGGACAATGAGTTTGCACACACGATTCTGAACCAAATTAAAGTGAAAAGGTATTATGATAAACCCTCTCACTAGAAAACATTATTAGAAATAAGATAACAAAATAAACAAACTGAACAAAGGTTTATAAAAGCTTAATTTTTAAAATCAAAAGGTTATAAATATGAGTCTTATTTTTTAAAAAAATTCTAATAACATTTATTGAAATATAAGGTGAAAAAAAATGATATTTTACATACTAAAATAAAATAAATATGAAAATACACCCACCAAAATAGGAAAAAATTGAATATCATCATCCAAAGAAAAAATATATATATATTTTACTTTCCACATTATCTACAAATTCATATATTGGTTTTGATTTCTGAGTTTGTGAAAACCCAAAAAAGAGTAGTTCCCCAATATTGAACAACAAACAAAAAATCTCACTTTATCTTTTTACTTTACTTTTGCAGTTTGCTTTTCAGTTCCTTCTCTTAAACAAATTTCACACACAAATAATTCCTTTGAAAATAACATATACCCTTTTGCTCTATATTCAACATATTTGGACTATGTAATCAAAACCTCACCCATTACAATTTCATTACCTTTTTTGCATACTTTCATATACAAAAGGTAATAATAATAAAATAATAATAAATGAAGGACCCCTTTTCTCTTTTTAGGGTTTTTTTTAACATGGATTTCTATAAAGAAAAAAAAATTGAAAAATGAAAAATGAAAAAGGGTTGATTTCACTCCTCTTTTAGAACTACTACTTTGAGAAAATTGTTTATTTCAAAATACTTTTTCTATGCCAAAGATTTTTTAAAGAGACCATTTTAAATAAGTAAATAAATATTTTTTTAGCTTAGAAAAAAATACCTTTTTTTAAGTTATAAAGGTGATTTGAGTTTATTTTAATTTAATTCCTTTAATTATTTGATTATTAAAGTTTAGGGTTGATGACAGTTTTAGTTTTAGAACATTTTATGAAGTTAATTAAACTAAGTTTATGTTTTGTATTGAAAGAGTGAGAAGTGATTAAAAATAAATTTTAACAGTTTTTTGTGTTTGTAAAAATAAATTGTTTTATAATCTGTTAAAATCACTTCTCCTTATCACGTTCATTTCACACCCTTCCAAAATCGATTATTTCTTAGCTTTTAGATTAACTTTTTAACAAATTTTCAAATCTTTCTAAAATTTATTTATATATTTAGCACAACCAAAATTTATTTTATAATTTTTTTTAATTAATAAATCAAATGCAAACATTTTTTAAAAATAATATCTTATTATTTTTTTCTTAAAAAAATGTATACAATTTTTTATAGTAGGTTTATTTTAGTCGTTATAGGTACATCACAATAATTTAATATTTATTACACGATAACTAACATATTCAAGTCTACTACTAAAATTTACCAAACACTAATTTGCTTCCTAAAACAACTGATTTTTTTTAAAAGCACAGTTGACAGCAATTATTTTTAAAGCTACCGCAATCACAAACGAAGCTTAAATCATAGAGACCAAAATGAAACTAAGTTCAAACCATAAAAATTTAAAAATCATAGAGACCAAATTAAAACTATGTCAAATTATTGGAATTAACATGTGGGGGTGAGGAGATTTGAACCTCTAACTTCAATATGACCGATAACATATACCATAACTAGTTGAGTTATGCGCTGATGTTGACACCAACTAAATTTATATTTTATCATCTTATAAAAACATGATTTATCCAAAACTCTTATTTACATTATGCATAGAAAATTAAGAGAATTAATATTTATAACATAATATTTTGTAAGAAGTGCACAGTTTGCTGCAGTTCTTTGAAGGGGGCCCTATTTTGGCCATGTCTACATCACTTCTATCCCTTGAAGTATGCTTTTCTCTCTCTCTCCAATGCCACATTTTACTTTTAGGAGAAAGGGAAGGGCCTAAAATTTTATGGTTGTTTTTAAGGGTCAAAATGCACATTTTGGTAATCATTGGTAATAATATACCAATTGTTATAGCCATATGATTAGGGCAAAAAAGGCCAACCTTTTTTCCAAGTTACCTAAGGACTATAACATGATTATTGCATATGGCAACTTCAATTTTACACATGTTTTAACATCTCATTCATTAAAAAGAGAAGGAAAAAAAAAAAAAAACTAGTCATACCAAACAAGCCCGTCATACCAAACAAGTCCTTGATTTCATTATTTTATTTTTTTTGTGTTTAGGATCACAAAAGATTAATATACTTGAGCAAGTTTAATTCCGTTCAGATGACTCTGTACAAATATTCATTTATATCTCACAATTTCAACACTTTACCGTATACGGGCTACAGGTAAAAACTTTACGTTTTGAAAGTGAGCTTAATTCTGATTGGATGACTTCTTTCCACTTAAGCAAGACATTTTTTTTATAGATATAAGTTGAATTACCATGAACTACGCTATGACAAACATGTTATCAACAACTACATATGCTCAATTCCATCTTTGTCTTGCTATGACATGTTTGGGACAAAGTTGACTCTCCCCTCAAATAGTCATCTATCCGTCTACCTTTATCTAGGCCAACTCATTTTCTCTCGAGCACACCTCCAATCCGATAAAGCTCAATCACAGATCTCCACTAATGATTAGGACGACTTTGAGGCAAACCATTATCTTTGTTCGACACCCGATGATTCTACCGACACAGCTAAGTCAGGAGCATGACTCTGATACCACTTGTTAGGGACAACATAACTCCACATATGTCTCCACATTTGATATTGTCCATTTTGAGCATAAGCCCTCGAGACTTTATTTTTGGTTCCACCCAAAAGGGTATTATACATACCAATGAAGATGTTGTCCCTCACTTATATACTTATTATCTTTTCTTTTCCTAATCGGACTTTGGTCGTACTCCCAACCCGATATAATTTATCAAAATCTTTTTATTATCCATATGTACCCTACATTCTCCAAATTATCAGTGTGGTTCTTATTTGTGTTTTAAGATTTTTAATTTTACTTTTAATGTATTAAAAAAAAGAAATTGTAACAAATGTCAGCTGATAGTAGTCTATTATCTCAATTTTTTATACAATTTTAGTCTATCAATGATAGTCATATATCAACGATAACTTCTAATAGCCACTGATTATTTGTCATATTTACAGAATGTTTTAAATTTTGCTAAATTTGTAATTATTTGGGGCTTCATTGCGGTTTGTGCAACCAGCTCTTCAAAAAATTCATTTAGGTTATTGCCATTATTAGCAAAAAAAAAAAAAAAAAAAAAAAAAAAAAAAAAATAATAATAATAATAGTATTGAATTACTGTATAATCAACATATTTAGACAAATGTGAATTAGTATCAATAATTAATTGGTTAATATGTATGGTGTCAAAATTTTAAATCATACGTCAATCATTATCACTCTACCTCCAAATTAATAGAGAAATGAAGTAAACTTATTAAAATAATAAAGAAAATGACAAACAAATGTGGATCCGTGGCGCAATGGTAGCGCGTCTGACTCCAGATCAGAAGGTTGCGTGTTCGATTCACGTCGGGTTCAATTTTTTTTTTTTATATCATACAATTGATCTACACATGAAAGTTAATGGATTTAATTGATACAACCATCAAAATTTAAGGGTATAAATTGATGTTGGCCCTAAAAAGAATTAACTTGACAAGATGTATCAACCAACTTTCACCCTAAACATTTAATTTCATCAAATTAGACCTTAGACTTAGATAAGCGTGATAATTTCTACCTTATATTCAAGTTTTGCTAATTCCATCAACTAATTTTAATAAAAATCAATGTAAACATCTCTATAAACTCTAGTTGAACTAAAAATAAATCTCCAAAAAACTCACTAATTTGTCACGTTAGGCACGAATTTTAGTGTGATTAATGCACAAATTAACCATTAAACAATTTTGTCAAAACTCATCAGTTTTAACCAAAAAAAAAATCTCTAGTGTCATTTTTCCTTTGAAATCATATCAATTTTATACAATTTATATGTTTTATGATTTATTGAACACATGAAAATATTATTTTAACAATGTTTTGAACGAAAATTTATCGGAGGAAAAAATTGTAACATTTTTTTAAAGTTTTTTTTTTCAACATTAAAGTTTAAGATTAAGATTACAATAGTTACTTAAATTTGAGGTGAAATTGGATGAAAATTTAAAATTTATGGTAAAAATTGATAGAAGTTAACACTCTTATTTTTTTCCATAAAAGAAATGAAAAAAGAAAAAGAAAAAACTTTCAAAGAAAAAGATATAACTTTGAATGGAATTATGGAATCACCCATGAAGCGACCTATAAAATATGTGCTGCATTGCACGTGAACTTTGGATGACAAAATTTATAATACCTATTTTTAGTAGGACTGCAAATCCAAATCCAAAAAATAAAAAAAATAAAAAACAAAGAATAGGAAAAGCATAATTCGAAAAAAATAAATAAAGCAAGAATCAATACAAAATTTAGGTGGTTCATTAACGTTGTGCTAACTACGTCTATCAACAGAAGGAAAATAACACGTTGTATTATAAAATATAAGAGATTACAAATTACAAACTAAAATAGCAACGTTGTGTTAACTACGTCTACCGACAAAAAAAAAGATAGCACGTTGTATTATGAAATATGATAGATTACAAATTGCAAACTAAAAGAGAGACAAAAGTAATTAGAAAATTTATATATGATACCCTTTTAATGACCTAATACATAATACATAATGAGTCAAAACCTAATTCATATACATAATGGTATTCCAACCGTGAGATCCCATACCAAACCATTCGTAACGAGTCAAACAGATTCAAAGCATCCCAAACACATTTGATTCGAATGAAATTGGTATTTTGAAGGGTTTTTATAATTAGTTTTACATCATTTTTTTAATATTGACGCAGGAATTTTAATTTAAAAAAATGGAAGAAAATTAGAATATGTATCCCTAAATTTGGGGTTCATGTGTTGCTAAAAAAAAGAAAAATAAAAAAAAAGATGCCTCCAACCAAATTTTATTTATCACATGGTCGATGGTCTAAGAGCCAAATCGATTGACATAACGACGTGTCATTTAACTAAAAAATTATGATTATGATTTTTAATACTGACATTAATTAAATATCTTTGAAAAAAAAAAAAAAAACTTCGCATTTAACATTTAAGATATTCCCCACTTTTTTTTTCAACACACATGATCGGTCTCTTTATTTTGAAACCACTGATTATGATTCTACTGTAAAATCTAGTTGGCATTTATATTTTCAATCACAATCCTCACTTTTATGATTTTATCTCTAAAAAAATTAAAATTTAATAATAAAAGATACAAAAATTATCTTAATTCTTACCATCTACACAACACACAAATATAAATAAATAACACTACTCGAATCTAAAAAAATTCTTCTTAGTCCTTAAAAAAAATTCAAGTTTTTTTGTATTTATTTATTATTATTATTATTGATAAAGATATAAATAGGGTGGAGAGTTTTAAACTAAAAAAAATGAAGTTTTATATTTGAATTTGTATTTTTTGAAATGGATATTTTAATTTGTAATTTGTATTGACATAGCATTAATCATTCATAATAGTATTCTTGTAGATGGGGTTGAGCCCTTTCATTTATGAGTTTTTTCCTAACAAACCTACTAAGCTTAACCTAATTATCAATTAGATTTAGGCCCTCATCAACCAATGAAAGATTTAGCAAATCTACCTTATTCATGGGTAGAGCTAAAAAGGAAAGAAGTTGCCCTAGATCAATTTTGATACCAAAAAAAAAAGTTATATAGAAAAATTAAAGATTTTTAGGTTTTAGCCAACATAAGCATAACTCAATCGGTCACCTAGTGATTAAGAGGTCGCACGTAAAAATTTCTATAAGAATTTCTATAAAAGTAAATTTTCTATTTTGAAATATATATATATATAAAATGTACAATATTCTCTCATTGTTAAAATTTATAGCTTCAAATGCAACAACATATTGTTTTTTCTTCTTCTTCTTTTGAGCATTAAACAACATATGAAGGGAGAATTCGAACCTCTAACCTCTTGGTTGATGGTACATACTATCGATGCCAAATCTGGCTACGAAAAATTGCACCTAACCTTCATGTGCTTCATTGATAAATTTGTAATTTAGGGGGAAAAAGTTGCATGCAAAACAAAAAGTTCTACACACAAGTATGATGCCTGTCACACAGGCTCCGATGCTTAAGTTAGATAGTAGATTGTAGAGTGTAGCAATAGTTTAAAGTATGAGGAAGTTGAGCTTACTTTGAATATGTTATAATGTAGTATTTATATGAGGGTTGACCTAAGAACTCAAGTTTTTCTCTCAAAATTGAATCAGAAGGAAAAATGGCTAACCAAAGGTGTCATGGACCGGGAGAAAGCGAGACACATGCCCCTAGAGGTGAAGACGTCATCTCGCCGAGGAATTGAGCTTCCTTTTCTCCTCAGGGCCCACTTGGGTCTCGAGTTATCTATTGAGCTTGAGTTTCTTCTCGTTTTCAAGTTGTAGTGTCGTTGAGCCAATTTTGCCTTGGCTTTGTCCCTGACTTTATTTTTCCTTTTTGGCTTGTCCCTTTAGGTCCTAAATTACCCATAACATATACCTTAATCAATTGAGTTATACTTAGGCTAACACGAGCTATTCATTTTCATCATATTGATATTGATCATAACTTTAAATTAATAACCGTAGATGATAGGTTTGGTAAAATCGCATGGTTTGATATGAGACGAGTTAAAAGAATGACAATTGGGAAAACAAACCCTAAATCCCAATCAACCCAATTTTGAGTACTGAATCAATTAGGGTTAACAAGAGGAATGTCTAAAGAGGGAGTGCAACATGGAAAATATCTAAACCACTCTCATTTTGGTAGCTAAAATTTGTAAGTAAACTTACACACCAAGTAGACAAAAATACATTCATACTATATTCTACAATTTAAGGATTAAATGAAATAATGCTTTAAAATAAGAAATGATTAGGGTGAGAGAGAGAAAAGTAATGGATGACAAAATAATAGAAACGCTAAAATAAAAAAATTGACAACTACACTTAAAGGGGAATAATGAAAAATTGCATTTGACGGGTATTGTATACCTCCAGACCTACTTTTGTACCCCACGTTTAGGTCCATCGAAGTTGTATATAGGCCTGTATACAGTTCATTAATACCCATCCTAACTTTTTGCCAACCACCGTAGCCCATTGGTGTGACACTACCATTAAGTGACTGATGCATGTGTAGTGAACCGAGGACTGCTTTATCAGGTATCATTTCCCAAAGGTCCGAACAATGATGAACTTAAGGATTTCAAAAGTCTAACCCCATTCAACACTCCATAACTTGAGTTCGAATGTATTCGAACTTTCCGGTCTAATCTCCATGGGCTATAGACATTTAGATTTGAGGTCGTTCAGCTTGTGGGTACTCGTCAAATGCTGAATCTAGCTCAAAATCCAATGATGGACAACGAGCAAATACGCCCAAATCTCACAAATTTAGTGTTGGAGGGAGTGGGTGATGACCTTCAAAGCTGAGTTTGCAAACTAAAAAAATTGAAATTGAAAGGATTGCGGGTTAAAATCGATGCTCAACCAACCAAGACAAGAGATCATTGAAGGAGAAGAAGACTTACATGTTGTTGTCGCTGCCACGTCGCGCCCTCGCCGAAGACGCAACGGAAAGAAGCCACGCTGGACGTGGGTGCGTTGTCGGAGATGAGATCAGAGATGAATGAAGGCGTGAGGTGGTGGCGATTAGAGAGGGAGTCATGAGTTGATAGAGGGAACGATTGAATGAGAAAAAAGGGTGAGGAGAAGGAAGAAGAGAGAAGAAGGAGTATGGTTTGTTTTGAGTATTTAATTTTTAAAACAATTTAATTTTTTGTTTTTTTTCTTATTCTTTTCTTCTTTTCTTTTTGTTTTTCCTCATAGTTTCTTTTCTAAATGTTGAAATTTGAAAATAAATTGGGTATGGTCTTATGAACTTGAATGAAGAATGCAATAAATGATTTAAATTTTTAAATATTGACTCCTCAAATTTCACCATATTTAATTAATTAAATGTTTTAAATTCTCCATATTTACGTTGTATTTAGGGAGAGAGTTAGAGATTTAAAGATTTTATTTTAGATTTCGAAAACAACAACCCATTTTTGTAGTGATTTTTTTTAAGCCAGCAAAATTTGAAACCCCTTATTATAAGGCCCATTTTTTTTTTTGTTATCGGTTTAGTTGTAAGGTGTGTCATTGTATATGCACCCAAAATTTGAAACCCCCGATTATAGGCTCCATTTATTTATTTGTCATTGAAGATGGATGTTTACGACAGACGAGAAGTCGGAGCTGCATTGGTCGACGAATGTGTTCGAGCGGAGCAGTTGCCAGAAGAATGCGACAAATGAGGAGGAGAAGCTTAAATGGGCGGGGATTGAGAGGCTGCCGACCTACGATAAAGTGAGAAAGAGGATGCTGAAGCACGTGAGGAGCGACATAAAGGTTGTTTATGAAGAAGTTGAAGTTCCAATTTTTTTTTTTCTATTGCAAATCTAGAACTAAATCAGAATTTAATGGAATATATATGTGTATATACAACAATCCGTACGCGTATATATGTGTGTCTACATCTCAACACCTGCGGGACGACCACTGAAACGGTATACATGCGTACATGACTCAAACGTGCACTTAACGGGAAGACCTCAACGTGTATGAAAATATTTTGATTTTTGATTTTTTTATTTTAAGATTAATTAATTAGAAAATAAGAAGTAGTTGTTAAAGGGTGATGTTATAATAGACATAACAAAATATCCACCATCCTCCCTAAAAACACTCTAAAAATGGAAATGAAGTGCTCCGACATTTTTCATTTTAAGGTATTTATTGGAGACATTTTTCTCAAATCTTCAATAGTTAACGAGAGTGAACTTCTTGGAGGCCCAATTTTAAGAAGGAAAATTTTAAAAAATAACTAGGAATAAAAAACTGAATTTAAAAATAGCTAAGAAAGTTTCATATTTTCATCTCATGACTACCACAATTTATTTTAGGGAATGAAGTTCACAATTATCATCCCAATTATACCTGGTATATACGCTTATTTACGGACAACCGACCTAACTAATTTTAATTTTTTTTTATATTTATTTTAATTTCTAACAATCAGATTCATTCATCGTTTTTGAAGAAAAAGTTTCTACCAACTAGATCCATGAATTTTGAAGAAAAGAAAAAATCTCAACAACTTAGATTTAAAAATGTTTAACAAAAAAAAAAAAAAAATACAAATCTATCTCACTAACAACCCTCGTAGATTACCCTCCTAGATTCATGCATTTTGAAAAAAGGGGTTCATTATTTTTTTTTAAAAAGACTAAGATCCTTACTCACTTCGAAAATACGTCATTTTGGGAGTCGAAATTTTTCAGCCCAATTCAAACGTTCAACGATGTAATAGGTTGACGTAGATGTAATAGGTTGACGTAGATACCCAATTCAAACGTTCAACGATGTAATAGGTTGACGTAGATGTAATAGGTTGACGTAGATAGTTTTTTTTAAGGTAGAGAGTTTCAAAGGTGAGACTCGATGGTTGTTTCAAATCGATTTGGAGGAGGGAAGATTTGCAAATCTCCTAATTCAATGTTGAAGGTAAAGATACAATTGATTGAACGTTATACAATTGATTGAACGTTTTCCCAGGTAAACTCAACATGCATACCAATTTTAATGTTTTTTAGTATCATTTGTTCAATGCTCACGGATTAATGGTTTATGGTGTATATACACGCATATACTTCATATGATATACTTACATGTACATTGTTATAGATGTAACTACAAATATATACCTACACTAGAAGTTATCGAGGACCCTCATTTTTATAATTTTCTTACAACCGTCTATGAACATTTTAAATTTTTTAGTATATTTGTTCAATGCTCACAGAGTATTGGTTTATGGTGTATATACACACATATACTTCATATGATATACTTATATGTACGTTGTTATAGATGTAACTACGAATATATACTCACACTAGAAGTTATCGAGGGTGTCATTTTTATAATTTTCTTACAACCGTCTATGAACATTTTAGTTTTTATAAACATCAATATGCTGAAAAATTTAATTGCTTATATAATTTTCTTACGGGTTATGTTATACTTACCTGTTCGTTCACCAATTAATGGTTTGTATATATACACATATACTTCATATGATATGTAACTTCGAATATATACACATTAGAAATTATCGAGAGGATCGTTATTAAAAAATTTGTCACAACCGTCTCTGAAAATTTTAGTTTAAAAATTAATTTGAATTAATATTCCAGATTAGATTTTATTGACTTTTGTTTACCTGTTTCGATTTAATTGGTGGTTGTTATCTTTGGTTTGACCATATCTTAATTTTTTTATTATTTTTTACATGATTCTCTTAAAATAAATTTTTATTTTTTTCTGAGATTATTTTTTGAATAAATCTTTATTTTCTCCTTCATTTTCTCTCGGAATAAATCTTCGAGTTAGCTATTTTTCAACCCAATAATTAGTTTAGCTATTTTTCATTTGGATAGGCTCGTTTCAGCTATTTGGCCCCTTTTAAGAATTGGACTGTCCATATTTTGGGCCCAAAATGAACTACTGATTGATCTAGCCCAGCCCAACACGGTGGAAACTACCGGTTTATTTCTTTAATTAATTTTAATAATCGCATTAGTTTTTATTTTTTTAATGCTTATTTCTGATCAAGGCATGATCCGGAAGGTCAATGGCTGTCCCTTGGCCACCGCGGCAAGGTTTTTGACTCTCCTTCAACAAAATTAAATTAATTAATCGGAAAGGTATATATATATATATATATTCTCCGATCTTCTCCTCCATTTCCGGCGAGAGCAGAGATTTTCAGTCATGGAAACCAGACTCTCCGCCGCTCTCGGCCTCCCCTCGCCGGATCCCGTTTGCTATCCTTCTCTTTTCGAATTCCCCACTCTTTTCTCCAACTTCGATTCATTTCTCGTCGGAAATAGACCCTCTAAACATCGGAATCACTTCCAGTACCCTCCTCTTCCCTTTTCTTCATTGTCCATATCCACCGAAGACCAAGTTTTCACTCCCAAATCCACCAACTGGTTCAAACCCCCCTCTAAAACCACCCCCAAAATTCAATCCCTTATCAAGAACTTATCCGTCCTCGAACGGGCAGTCGTCGGCGCCGCTGGTGGCGCCATGGCCGGTGCCTTCACTTACGTGTGTCTCCTTCCACTCGACACCGTCAAAACCAAGCTCCAGACCAAAGGGGCTTCGGAGATTTACAAGAACACATTCGACGCCGTCGTCAAGACCTTTCAATCCAGAGGGATTCTTGGGTTTTACAGCGGCATTTCCGCTGTAATCGTTGGCTCTGCAGCTTCCTCGGCTGTTTATTTCGGAACCTGCGAGTTTGGTAAGTCGATTCTCTCCAAATTTGATTACCCTTCTCTGCTAATTCCTCCAACTGCTGGGGCAATGGGAAATATCATCTCCTCGGCTATAATGGTGCCGAAGGAGTTAATTACTCAGAGAATGCAGGTTGGGGCTCAAGGGAGATCTTGGGAGGTTTTGATTAGGATTCTGGAGAAAGATGGTGTAATGGGGCTTTATGCTGGCTATTTTGCTACATTGCTTAGGAATTTACCAGCTGGGGTTTTGAGTTACTCTTCGTTTGAGTATTTGAAAGCTGCAGTTCTGAGCAAGACGAAGAGTAACAATCTTGAACCTCTTCAGAGTGTTTGTTGTGGAGCATTGGCTGGTGCTATATCGGCTACTCTTACAACACCTCTTGATGTGGTTAAGACACGGTTGATGACTCAGGTTCATGGGGAGGCTGCAATGTACAGCGGGGTGTCGGCTACGATCAAGCAAATATTGCAGGAAGAGGGGTGGGTTGGATTGACCCGTGGAATGGGTCCTAGAGTTCTTCATAGTGCTTGCTTTGCGGCGATCGGTTACTTCGCTTTCGAGACGGCGAAACTCGCCATTATGCATCATTATCTTAGTCAGAAGGAGGCTTCGGAATTGGCTTCTGCTTCAACTTGATTGGCATTGTATTTCAGGTGACTATATGAATAACTTTATCTTTTTGGATTTTTTCTTTTGGATATGCAGTTTGTAGCATTTCATTTAGATTTAGGATAGAGGAAGAGCCCATCAAAGCTCGAACACCAGAATTGACTTTCTGAGGATTTGGAGAGGTTGTAGAAGGGATGATCCAAGCCTCCATGTCTTGAACTTGATCTTAAATGGGTTTTCTAGGACTCTAATTTGAATCCCCTTGAAGATCAACATTTAAGCATGTAGCAATAATCGGCTACTTAGATTCTAACCGTATATCCTCCACAAAACAATTGGGGTTACTGTTTCTTAAGCTAAAACCAGTCTCTGTGCTTTTAGACATGTTGCTTAGTATTTCCCTTGTGAGCCACCTGCCGTTTTCTATCTGATACTTGCTCGAAATGATTTTGTGCCATAAAAGGGTTAACTTCTCTCGGATATCCTTTAGTTAGAATGATCTTTTTGCATTTGATACATGAATTAGTAATCCATCATCTCTATGAAGTCAATTGTACACTCCAAGTTGTAGTATCAATAGTTATGTGAAGGGAAAAGAAATGACCCTATATGAGATCTCATGTGAAAGTAATGTGGGGTAGATAATTTTATGGATTGACCATCCTTAGTGGTAGGTGTTCTTATTTTCATTGAACTGTCTCTGATAGCCTGGATTTTTAGAAGAGCTTAAGTCGCACATGTAAACTATTTCGGCTAACATCATTACAAAGTCAATTTACTCTCTGATTCAGGGAGTGAAAAGGGTGCCCGATGTAAAGCATAAAAGTCAAAACGTTGCGGCAGTAGGGATCGAACCACATAATAGAAGGATAGCCTTTTACGAGCATTATTTTCTTGGGCAGGATAACTCTTGCATTGTCGTAACGTAACTTGGTCGTCAACATTTTGAACTCAACTTTTTGTTCCAGTGCACAACATCTAGTTTTCTTATCAATCAAGAATAGATCATACGTGGTTCCATGTGTGTCAATTCACTATAGAAGTTATGTGATCATGTACGTTCTTACAATTGGCAGGAATGAACATTTGAAGCCCTTCAGAAGAGTTGAGAGACTGCTAAGAAAGCTTTGAATCGACTTCTCGAGGGCAGCTACGTGAGGTAGGCGATAGGCGTTTTTATGAGGTTTACTACCTATGGTTTTGACTTCTCCTATGTGTATGTTAAAGTGATGTTTCTTTTCAATGTCGACTTAATTCTCACCTATAAATCGGTCAAAAGTTCAACTTTGTATCTTGGCAGATAATAAATATTTTTTGTGTATTCATTTGCTAGGAAGTTGAATTTGATACAAAGAGCAATTTGGTTTACAGCAGAATGTGTTTTATGTTGAATAATAAGTATATTGTTCTTTCTCATGGAGTTTTAAGCTCTCTATCAAGAAACTCAGAATCGAAGTTTCTATAATCAGAGCTCGGATTGTGATTTTCTCTTGCAGTCAACTTTTTTTTTTTTTTTTTTTTTTTTTTTTTTTTTTTTTAGTGGGGGATTCGAATCACAGACCTCTTAGTCATCAAGACATACATATGTCAGTTGAGCCAAAAAAGAAAAACGCGACGGTGACTGAGTGGCTTTAATTTAATAGATTATGACTGAGTGGTTTTTATCTAATTCACATGATTAGACATAAAGTTCTGCCTTTGATGTTGTTTATCAAAATCTACAAACGTAATGAACTGTGAGGTCCATCCGTAATCGATCCGATTACCGATTACGTCATTTGCTTGAACTCATCTTAGGTGTTCAATCCCATTGTGATTGATTATGTTCTATGCATTTTTTCACTATACTTTTCATATTTTATCATTTATCTCTCTTCCACGTCCCCTTCTCTACCCTATATGAAGAATGTAGAATGTGATTTATTTCCAAATTAGTTACTAGAATCATCTCTCAATAACTAGACGAGGAATACGAATTCAAATCAGAGGTCAAACGAGTGATGTCGCACGACTAAAAACTCGATTTTCAGCGGATAATAATCACGTGTTTTCATGCATAAATTTATGATGCATGCACATAGTCTTGGATATTAGACATAATAATAGAAAGTTGGTACACGAAAGTGACAAGATTAACTGAAAAAAAGTCGTATAATTGAAAAAAAATAAAGGTTGTTACCTTAACCCTCTTTAACCCTCTTCGAGGTTTACAAAAACTAACAAAAATCACATTTCAATCCTCTCCCTCGGAGTCAGACTATATTATTATCATTCCATCCGCTTCCTCTTTCCTTTTCCTCGACCAGTTATGTTCACACACCTCCAATGGTCATCTACAACAATCATTTCCTCTAACTTTGTCCCACCTCCAATGGTCATCTACAACAATCATTTCCTCTATCTTTGTCCTCCCATTCAGTTATAATACTACTCTCCTTTCCCTTTTCTTCGATGTCTTTAACACGAGAGGGAGACTGTTGGTTGATGCTTGAGAAAGACTCCTTCTGTTCTTCCGTGGGGGCATCAGCATCGGGGGCCTCGACTTCCACCGGGCAAGAGTAATACAAAATGTTTCCTTCAGTGTTTGGATCAACATCAAATGACGATGTCCAACTGCTCTCAGTTGATTGGAGGTATTCTTCCCAGCTGAATGCCGCTAAACTTTTGTTTAATTATCTTGTTTGCTTGTTTTTTTTTTTTTTTTTTTTTTTTTTTTTTTTTTTTTTGATAACTTGTTTGCTTGTTTGATATGTGATAATGATGTGGTAGGATTATGAGTAAATTCATATTACTCATGGTTAAATCCTTTAAGTTTCATTTTGGGTTCTAGTTTACTTTTCATTCTCTATAAATAGATAATCTCTTTCATGTATTCATTAACTTTTGATTCATAATAAGATTCTTGGATAAACTTATTGGAGAGAACTCTCCATAGTCATTTAGGCTACACCAGACATGTTGCTAGCTTGTGGAAGAAACCAAACATCAACACTAATCTTTAAACTATGAAAGGAAGGGATTAAATATAAACGAGTTAGTGAAATACCTTAATCTGTTATGTAAAGATTGTAGAGAATCGAAGAATATGGCCGACGATTGTGTGTACGAAATCATATGATACCGACAAGGTAAGGAAGAAGGGAGAAGACGAAGGTGAACGGTTTGTTTGTTTTCAAATGAGAGGAGAGAGAGCATATGAAAAACAAGCCGATTTTCCATTAACGATGATGAAGTTATTATTTAGTAACGACATTATCGTAATCAACAAAACGTGGTTACAACAAATTATAGTTGAGTAAACCCAATCAATAAGTTTAGAATTGCGATTGAACGATACACAAATAAACACAATAAAAGATAAACTGATTACCATTGGAAGAATTCCATTACTATTAAATCCATTACTATTGCTGAGTTTTTTTTTAATTACGAAGAGGTAAACAAGCCTTAAGAGTATAAATGTGAGCTTTAAATTTAAGGTGGAGATGTATTTATATTTTTGTTTTAAAGTTATTTAGACCTCATTTAGTAAATTTTTTAAAGGGCTGGTTGCACAAATAGCAATCAGGCCCAAACTAATTGCAAATTTAGCAAACTTTAAAATGTTTGAAAACTCGTTTCTATCACTGATAGACTTTATTATATCACTGATAGACTATTATCTCTGATAGACTATTATCACTGACAAAAATCTATACAAAGCTGAGGTGATCAGCGATAGACTTCTATCAGTCATAAGATATCAGCGATAGAAATTGTTATATCCGCAAAATTTTTAAAAACATGCTATATTTGCAAACAATAAGTCTTAAATTGTCATTTACTACAATTTCTCTTTTTTAAAATTGGACTTAATTTCTTTACGATGCATATTTCTTAAGAAAATATTAGATTTTTTTTTAAGTTTTCACCCAATAATAAATGTGAAAATGAATGTAAATAAATGTTGTCTTGGTGAAAAATATCTTACTAAAACCAACGGGTACGATTTCCCGCTCTCTGTTTCTCACAGGCGAACCGCCAAAACAGAGGAAGGAAGCTCAGTGGTGGTCAGTAATGGCTTTCTTTCTTTCTACTCCATAACTTCCAGTCAGTCGTCTTCTTCCATTTTAGGATGATGATGATGATGATCCACTCGTCTTCTTCACCGATCTTCATTTTCTTGATCCTCTCCAATTTCGCCTCTCTTTCCCTTTCTTTCTCCCCCAATCAAAACGTTACCCTCTCCGGCGACGCCCATCTCAGAAACAACGCCATTCTTCTCACTCAAGAACTCAATTGCCTTCCCTTTTCTTCTTCCTCCACCTCTTCTTCCGGCGGCGTCGGAACCGCCTTCTACATAAACCCTATTCGCTTTCTTGATTCCTCCACCAATTCCACTGCTTCTTTCTCCTCCCGATTCTCCCTCTCCGTCGTTCCCACCCCTCTCTGCCCTTCCGCCGACGGAATCGCCTTCCTCATCACCTCCGATTCCAATTCTTTCAGTCGCTCTCATGGCTATATGGGCCTCCCCAAAGAACCCTCTCTAAATTCCCCCTTCTCCTTCATCGCCGTCGAATTCGACACCGATTTCAACCCTAATCTCGGCGACATTAACGATAATCATCTCGGCCTCGATGTCAACTCAGCTACTTCTTTGACCTCTGTGGATTTAGGGTCGAGAGGCATTGTTCTCAAAAATGGTAGACGGATTAATGCTTGGATTGAGTACAGGGATGATTCGAAGATGATTCAGGTCTGGGTTGGGTATTCGCAGACTCGACCGGAAAATCCTCTTTTGGTTGCGCCGATTGATCTCTCCAAGCAATTTAAGGAGTTTATGTATGTGGGTTTCTCTGCTTCTAATGGTCAGGGCTCTGCTCTTTACATTGTTGATAGATGGCGATTTAGAACTTTTGGGTTGGTTCCTTCTTTGAGTCCTGTTGATACCATTAATGAATGGGATTGTTTTATGTGCTCCTCGCCGGAGGATTCGAGCGCGAATAGCAGACATGTTTTCGGTGCTCGTAAAAGGAGGAAGAAAATTGATGAGATGACCCTTGGATTGGGGGGTTTGGCTGCAATTGTTTGCTCTATTATTGCAATTGTTGGTTTGGTTGGTTTTGTTTTGATGAAGAAGTTGAGAGGTAGAGGAAGTCAGAGAAGGTGTGAATTTGAGATGAACAGAGTTCCAATGAGATTGTCTCTTGGGGAGATAAAGATGGCTACAATGGGGTTTAATCAAAACAGAGTTGTTGGGGAAGGTGGTTCTGCAATTGTTTACAAAGGGTCTCTTGCATCAGGTGGAGAAGTGGCTGTTAAACGATTCGAGCGAGGCACTGTGAACGATCATCTGTGCAATCCTTTCGCCACGGAGTTTGCAACGATGGCGGGATGTTTACGACACAAGAATTTGGTTCAGCTTCATGGATGGTGCTGTGAGGCAAATGAGTTGGTGCTTGTTTATGAGTACTTGCAAAATGGAAGCCTTGCCAAACTTCTTCACAAGGGCTTCTCCAATTCACAATTTGTCCTTCCTTGGAAGAAGAGGTTTTCCATAGTTCTTGGGGTTGCTTCTGCATTGACATATCTTCATGAAGAGTGTGAGAGCCAAATTATCCATAGAGATGTCAAGACTTGCAACATTATGCTCGATGCCGAGTTCAATGCCAAACTCGGGGATTTCGGTTTGGCTGAAGTATATGAACACAGTTCGATCACAAGAGAAGCAACCATACCAGCGGGAACAATGGGATATCTTGCACCGGAATACGTTTATTCTGGTGTTCCCACCGTTAAAACAGATGTTTACAGCTTCGGTGTGGTGATGCTCGAAGTTGCCTCGGGAAGGAGGCCCGTAAATGAAGACGGTACGGTGCTTGTTGATTGGATTTGGGAGCTATGGGAAGTGGGGAAACTGATTGAAGCATCTGATACAAGGTTGATGGGAAAGTACAATATAGTAGAAATGGAGAGAATGCTAATGGTGGGACTTTTTTGTGTACATCCAAATCATGAAAAGAGGCCAACTGTGAAAGAAGCTGCAAGGATTCTTAAAGGGGAAGCACCACTCCCAGTACTGCCATCAAGGAAGCCAAGGGTCAGCATCCGGCCTATTTTTCCCGATGATGATTCCGAAGACATGGAAAGTCCTTGTGGCGATTATCTCGGCCTCGGCGAGTCGGCGTGGATGACCCCCAAGAGTCAATTTAGTTAGCTGAGAACCGTTAAACCGACGTAAAATGGCACGGCGCTGCTGAGATTGCAAAGACTTCCAAATGGTTGCAAATGAAGAAGCAGAACACAGTCACCTAAAATAATTGAAACCACAGGTTTTGTTTGTTGTATGGTTTGTGGTCAAACTTTAAGGATAATGTCTTAAAAAGGGAAGGCAGGATGTTTTTTGTTTGGTATAAGGATTTTTACATTAAAGAAGGCAATTATAGTTTCATATGAATAAGAATTCATAAGGAGAATCTGATGTCAGATTGTTGTAGGCTCCAAAACTGAATTTATTCCTGAAATATTCAAACATGTTGACCCCAAAAAGAAGTGAAGTGCAACAATGGGCTTTTCTTTTCTTCTTTCTCATCTTTATCTTTTTATCTTTGAAATTGTCTATTTTTGACTTTTACACTAAATAATTTGGATAACATATAAAAACGGGTCATGATTCCGTCTAAATCACTCTAGTTTGATAATCATTTGATCTTTTTTTTGTTTTTGTTTTTTTGAATTTTAAACTTATGAGTCTACGTTTTAAGTTTCTTTGTTTTGTTATCTATATTTATATCTATATTTTCAAAATTTAAGTTAAGTTTTAAAAACAAACTAAAAATAAAATAAGATCAAACAACCACTTGGTGCAGTGGGAGCGCTCCGTCTAAGATAGCAGTCACCTAGTCACTTAGTACAACGGGTAAACACACATAGATAACGTTGATTGATCCTGCATCTGTGCAAACAACCACGCACGGGTGCATGAAGTGCATGAATTTAAAATGCATTATTACCGCCTAAATTTTAATCGCCAAACTCTCTCGCATTAATTAAATATCTTTGTAATTTTTTATTTTTTTATTTTTTTTTTAAATCTATGGAACTTGAAAGTAATCAAGAGTACCAAAAAGTCATGGTTGTGTTTCAAGTCAACCTTGTTGCAATTTGGAGGCACCATTGGATTTTTTTTTGGATTTTTTTTTCATTATAAAATATACAAAAAGTGCTTTGGAAGATATTAACTACTCCCACTAGAAACCATACAAAAAAAAGGAGGGCAAGTCTCAATGAATCATTATACTTAACTTTATAGACTTTGCATCATAAAGAAATATTAGAAATATGGGTGTCTTTTTCAAATGCAATAATCTTCCCCTTTTCAAATTAAAAAGTTTATCATTATCATTTTCTACAAACAAAAACTTGTCTGTTTTTTAATCTTCCATGAGGGTTCCTACAACCTGCACAAATCTAATTGAAGACTAATGATTTGTGGAATTCATTGCTTTTATAAATTAATATGCATATATTATTATATTTTTTTTTTTTAAATTTGATTTGGGTGGATTGTTAGTTGTTATATATATATATATATATATATAAAAGTGATAAGTAATTTTAAGTAATTCATCTTAAAATGAAGCTTTTAAAATTAAATAGTAATTTTTTTTAGTTAAATAATATGTGAAGTGGTAGATTCAAACTTCTGACCTTTAATTAGAACACGTGTTTTATGCCAATTGAGATATCAAATGGTAGTTTATGATAAAAAAAAAAAAATTGGTGTTCTTTTGACTTTTATTTTTTTTATTTTTTATTTGGTCATCTTCCTCCAAATTGTCCTTTTTCTATGTTTTTTTTTAAATAAAAATTGTCTTTTTCAGGAAATTGTTTTTTCCCCTATCTAAAGCGTGTTGTTTATTTAGCAAGACTAAAGAACATGAGAAAGCATCGAAATAAAAAGCAATATAAATGAATGATAATGACATTATTTTTATATATTATTTACTGAAAATTGCCTTGAATTTGACATTAATTTCTATTCCTAATGTTTTTTTAAAATATTTAATTAATGTGGAGGGGAGAAATCGAACCTCAAATCCATTGATTTGTAAATAGAAAACAATATAAAAATTAAAGCGTAGATAAGAGTCAAACCTACGACTTTCTACTTAGAAAACAAACATAAACAATATAAAAATTAAAGCGTAGATATGAGTCAAATCTACGACTTTCTACTTAGGAAACAAACATTTTATCCACTCGTTGAGGTTTATTTGAAAAAAAAAAAATTTGTAAAAAACAATTGTAGCTATTATAAAGAATAATAATTGTACATATTATATGTTTACCTTATATCCTTTTCATATTGCACTAAAGAAAAAAAATAACCTTTTCATATATCTAATCAATTAAAAACACATCAACTAATATGTGTGTACAATACAGAACACTAATTATAGATAATTAATTTTAAATTATTTTATTTAAGAGCTGCACACTTTTCTTTATTTGAAATTATCAAATAACAACTCGTTAAATTAAGTTCTCCTACTATTTGGTTTTTAAAAAAATAAGTTTATAAAATCTGCTTTCACCTATACTTTTTTTTATATTTTTTTTTTATCTACGAAGTTTTATAAATGAAAGATGAAAATCATTGTGAACAAATGACAAATTTTAAAAACAAAAAACCAAAATCTCAACACCAAATGATTATCAAACGAGAACTAAATAAAATCACAATTTTTAATAAAAGTGTTAATTTATTTTGAAAAAAATAAAGTTAAAAACATGTTTAATAAAACATTAGCAACTATTAATAGAGTGTTAGGGTATGTTTGAGGTGATTTTGAAATTGTTAAAATCATTTTTGTCATGTTAAAAAATACTTTGAAACATGTTTTTAATCATTCGAAACCAATATGGTATGAAAATCATGTTTAAAAGTGTAAAAACTAAACACATATTAGAGTGATGTCGAATGATTAAAGACATGTTATAGAGTGATTTTGAACATGACATAAGTGATTTTAACCATTTCATCACTCCCAAATATGCCGTTAACCATTCCAAATCCATTTTGATGGTATGTAAATCACGTTCTAGAGTGTAAACAAAACATTAAAATAATTTTGAATGACTAAATAAGTAAATGCATGTTTTGAAGTGATTTTGAAGATCTCAAAAGTGATTTTTACTATTTCAAAATTATTCACAAGCATACCTTAATCAATTTTATTGTTATGTTATGATTTTGAAATAATCGCTTGTGAGTTCAAACTCACATAATAAATAAATAATGAAAAAAAAATTGAATACGTTTTGGAAGTGTTCTAAAAAAAAGAAGTTGAAGTGAACTCTATTATTATGCTTTATCTATATTATTTTTACTTCAATATTCGTAATGATTCAAATTTATGACATTTGTTCGAGAGTATATACCAAAAACTTGACACCTTGTATCCTTTTCACATCTCTAATCAATTTAAACAACATCTGCATGGATACCATACATACATTATAGACAATAAATTTTAATTTATATTGAAAAACTATATAAATTTAATTTTAACACAACTTATTAAAACTAGAAAATAATCAACTCATTAAAATTAAATAATCAACCAATTAGATAAAAGTTTGCAACATTTTCGTTATACAAGCATGTCAATTAAAAATAAATAAATTAAAATTAACAACATTTTTATCAAATTGACCCATTGTTATTGAATAGAAAATGTGAATCAACATTATTGTTATGTTTTATTTTTAATTAACATTATTGTTATGTTATGTAATAAATAGTGAAATGAGAGAGCAAAAATGTAAAATGCTTTCAAACATAACATAGTAGAGAAAGAAAATAAAATTGAATACATTTCATGAGATGATGAGAGAGATTTCATTCTTAAAGAAGATTTTTTTTTTTCTTACGACATTTGACGTTTGGTGGAATCGAACTTGTGACATCTTAGTCACTAAGATCGTTGGTTGAGTTATGTTCATCTTGATTAAAGAAAGGTTCTTTAACGTTGAAGTTGATGCTTTTATCTATCAAAATGACGAATAATAACAAAAGGAAAAAAAATGACTAGTAAATGTATTAAGAAAAGATGAAAAGAGTGAATCTTCCCATGAATTTGTACATTATTGTTAAAAAGAATATGTTTGACCACAGAAAAAAAAAAGAGGATCTAAGAAGTGAGGAAATTTGGGTGGATGAGCAATATTGAAATTATGAGGGGGGTGGAGGAAAAGAATTGAAATTGGGATAGTAAGGAGGAAAATTGAAATAATTATTGGGAGAGGGTAGGGGAGCAATATTGAGATTATTATTGGGAGAGTATGCCGGGTTTTCCTCCCAATCATGATCATAAATGCTGAGTTCTTCTTCACACGGCGGCGGCGGAGTGGGGAACAAGACATCAACAGAGTCCGGCGGCGGCGGCGGCGGAGTAAAAGCATTTTGAGAAACAGAGGGGAGAGAATTGGGGGTCGGCGAAAGGATCCCGAGCGGCCGGTCGACACACTCCGGAAGAGATTCTTGCTTGTATACGGGCGGCGGAAGATTGGGGTCGCCGGTGAGGAGTTGGACGATGTACATGAAATCAGCGGGGGTTTTCAGGCAAATTATCCTATCCTTTGGCTCGTATATTATCACCGGCGGTTTGGCCGGATTTGGAAGTGGCGGTTTCTTGATCTTTCTTCGGCGAGAGATTTGGAGTTTTTCCACTACTTCTATTCTTCCCGGCGGCGGCGGATTAGTATAACCTGAAGAACTCATCACTTCTTTCTTTCACAAATTGGCCGGCGTCACTTAATTTTTCTTGATGATGCAAAACTTTCAACTAATTCATCTCAACTTTGCTGTTTTTATAGTGTACATTATTATTCCAATTCAACCAACTCTTTATACTACCATTATATTCTTATTCTTATTTTAGGCTCAATTAATGTATACAATATAGTTTTAACAAAATGATGTGATGTAATTAACAAATGTTATGCTTTCTAAGTTTTTTTTTTTTTTTTTTTTTTTTTTTTTTTTTTTTTTTTTGGAGAAAAATACTTTCTAACTTTTATGTTTTAATTTATGAAATCGGCATACTAAGTACTCTTTTACGGTCTCCATCTATCACATTTTGGTCACTCTTTCACGGTCTCTACCTATCACATTTTGGTCATTCTATCTTGAAGTTCATTTCAATGTAGTTCACGTACTTTCAAATATTTAAATTTATAAATCTTCTATACCTTTAGTAAATTTTAAAATTAGTCAACGTCATTGATTTTTTAAGTTAATTTTTATCTAACTTTCCAAAATAATAATAATAATAATTTATATATTTTCAAAAGTTTTAGAGAGAATTTTTTATCTAACTTTCCAAAATAATAATAATAATAATTTATATATTTTCAAAAGTTTTAGAGAGAATTGATAGAGATCATTTTTTTTTTTTTTAATTAATCGTAAACTAAGGATGGAGACTGATTTTAAGATTTATTGAAAACATAAAAATTAAATTTAAACATTTGAAAGTAGAATGAACTAAAATAGAACTAAGTTTCAAAAATACAATACCAAAATAATATTTTAATCTAAAATTTAAAAGTTACACATCTCATATCATCACTTTATATATATATATAGTAACTCACTTTGCAAAACTCATTGTATTTCTTTGATAAACTTTGTTTTTGTCTTGATTTTTCTCTTACAATAGGATGTATTTATACAACTCTAATCTCCCAAAACATATAGGAAAACTAACTAAATGCTAACTAAACACTAGCTAGTTTCCTAATCGGGTAATTCCCTAATACCCTCCCTCAAGTTGGAGCATGAATGGTCACAAATGCCAAAATAAAGTGGGAATAAAATACAATATTATGATAAAAAAAAATTGCAGCCTCCGAACGCGGGTCGGTGTTGCAAACGTCAAGTCAATGCTCATTGCATCTTTAAATTTTCCAGGAGCCTCCAAACGCAGGTTGGTACTCCAATCTTCAAGTCGATGCCAACATGGCAACTTTAAATTTCTGCGGGCTTCGCTTCATCGCTTGACCACGCAATATCTGGAAAAAAATCTGCCAGCTTCCGAATGCGGGTCGGTGCTTCACAAATCAAATTTCATGGTCATGCTAAAACACATTGTGTTTCTTAGGTTTTCTTTGTATTTCCTCTTGTATTTTTGCCTTAGAAAATGTTGAATTTATACAACACAACTCTAACCCTAATTCCCAAAATGTATATAAATGCTAACTAAATAGTAACTAAGTACTTAACTAATTTCCTAATACGGAAATTCCTTAATACCCTCCCTCAAGTTGGAGCATGAATGGCCACAAATGCCCAACTTGAAAATAAAGTAGGAATAAAATAAAATATTATGGTAAAAAAAATTTGCAGCCTTCGAACACGGGTCGGTGTTGCAAACTTTAGGTCGATGCGCATTGCATCTTTAATTTTTTTGAGTTTAAATTGGTTGTTGTTATAGAAAATTGATCACGTAATACTAATGATTCACTAACTCATAAAATTTACTATTTTTAAATTTATATGTTGTTATTCTTTTAAAATTAAGGGATTGTAAGGACTTGAATTGAAGAAGAAAAAAATCAATAGAGAAAGAATGAAATTTAAACTTATAAAAGATTAGAGACCAATATTAAAAAAAGGTTGAAATATTAAGGACTAAAGGTGTGTTTGGATTGACTACTACAAAATGACCTTTTAAAGAATTCATTTTTTCTTTATAAACGTTTATAATTAAAACACTAATGTGTTTGATTACAGTTTTTCAAAAGTGTTTTTATCTACCAGTGTGTTTGGTTTGCTCTACATATTTCTCTTAAATGTCAAATTATTATAAAAGACAATTATTAATAAACAATATGAATTAATAAATTTAAATATATATTTATCAATTAAAGTAATAAATTAAGCTTAGCTCAATTGGTATAAAATTATGTCTCATATATTAATTTAAATATTTTTTCAAAAACTAAAAAAAAAAAAAAAAAAATTAAATTTGTATTTTAAAATTTATGACAGTTTACTATATTGTTGATGGGCGGTCGGAATGAGGTGGGGGTGGTCGGAGCAGGGTGTTGGAATAGTGTGAGGGTATTGTGATAATTTTAATACAATACCAGAATTAAGTATGTTTTTCAATTAAACACCCAAAAACATTTTTTTTCCAAAAGTTCATATTAAGTGTTTCATCCAAAATGTATTATTTTAAAAAATTATTCTCCAAAAATTCATTTAGTGGTTCCCAAACATTTCAATTTATTTCAAAGTGATTTTTTTCAAAAATTAAAAACTTATGAATCTAAACCAAACATACCCTACAACATATATTTAATCTTATTATTATATATTTGCCGCATAGAATATGATAGATACTCTCTCCTAGTATGTATGTTTTCAAGTAAGTTATAAGCAAAAAGTTCAATAAAAATAAGTATTTTATTCTATTTGGCTTAGCTTATGCCTGCTTGATACCAAGTTTTTTTTTTTTTTTTGGTCACTTCTTCGTACATTATATAAATTATATCGGTTGAATTATGTTCATGTTGTCATAAATTATTTTAAGCAATTTGATTATTAGAATTTCTTATTGAATTTGAGTGACATGTAAGTTTGAAGTCGTTCTCTAATTTTAGTCACACACCCAATATCATTAGCCACTACACATGATGATTATATTTCTATAAGTTAAAAGACTTGATTGAAAGAAAATAAAAAATCAAGCAAGCAAGTTCTCTACAAAAAAAGAAAAAAAATATATATATGTTAATAAATTATGGTGTAGTGGAATATATAAATATATATATAAACCGAAAGTTGTATATATATTTGAATGCAGTTGTTTTGAATTTGGCATATGTTATGTGTGCAGATTCAAATAATTTGTTATTTTTAATTGTTTTTAAAACGACAGCTCTGAATAATATGCCCATTTAAGATTAAGCATCCATAAAATTGACTTTTAAATTTAAATCATTTTAGGTTAAAATTATCCCGTCATCTAGTTTAGTTAGCATGTTAACTCAATCAATTGAAAGATGATTTAAAACTATTTTTCAAACTTAAAAAAAAAAAAAAATGTTCATTTTAAAATTTGAGAAACCAAATAAACATGAAAAAATAATGCATTTTACTCCATATGTATAAAAGCAAATCAATGGCATAAATAATTAATAAACAAATAAATTATACCTTGAATCAATTATTTATCAACTGCCAAAATATATTTTTTTCTTTTTTCATAAAGGTTACATTTAAATATAATTAATATAAAACCTTTTTTTTAAGATTGAAATTATAAACAAGTCTCACTCTTAGAAGATGATAAAATCATAGGTATATAAGAAGGAAGAACATTCTCTATCCGGATGAAGTCTTTCGGATGGAACCAAAAGCAAAACTACGAAGATTTAAATTTAAAGTGGACAATATCATATTAATATAGAGATACCTAGAGTTACGTTGTACTTATCAATACTTACCAAAAATAAAAAGTTAGTAAAATAAAAATTCACAACTCAGTATGAAGCACTCATCTCAATTGATAAAAACCAATTGGTTTAAACAATATTTATCTTAAGTTTGATTGTTTGAATTCTGGTTCTAGTTGTTTAATTTTTGTATTAAAAAAGAAAAAAAAAAGGCCCTCTCTTACCAAATAAAATATTTAATATATGGGTGAACTTTGTATATTGTCTCCAACAGAAAATGAAAATAGAAAAAGAAGAAAAATAAAAGTCAAATCTCTCTTTTTCTCTCTCTTTCTCTAAAACATACATGAATTGCCAATTGCTAAAAATAAATTAAAGCTGTTAAAAATCATTGGAATCTGTATATAGAACTGGAAAATTGTAAGGAAAAAACAAAAAAAAAAAATTCCATTTTTGTTGTATGTGTAAACTGGTATATATTGTAGTATATGTGACAAAAAATGGGTATAAAAAACAAAAGGAAGCTCCTACAATATATAATGTCCCATCTGAAAGCCACCAAATAAGAAAAAGAGAAATAAATGGATTATTTAAAAAAAAAAAAAAAAAAAAAAAATACACAGGCCAGCCAAGGGAAGATCATAATTGATGAAGCCATTAAGAAGGATCCAACTTGTTGGATTGAAGAATCTTCGACGTCGAGGAGATGATGTTGAATAATTTAGGAACAATAATTATGCCAAAACCCTCCTCTAGAAAAGAAAATCAATGATGAAATTGAAAAAAAAAGTGTTAATGGAAATCAGGGAAGTAATTTTGGAAGAAGTCTAGGGATGATGACAAATTGGGAGCTATGGGGCTTAGGTCTTGGAAAAAATGGGTAAGTGGGCTGAGATCAGCCGCCCCCGGCATGGCCTGCGGCGGCGGGGTGAAAATATTCGGCGAAATTGGCGGCAACAACCCTGGCGTCGGCGATAATATCCCGGTTGGAAAATGACCTACCCTCCCCACTCCTTGTTCTGTATTACTACTCATCATCGGCATCGGCATCGACATCGACATCGACATCATCTCTGGTGGGACCTGATGATGATCAGGGCCACGAGACGAGGGTTGGTGGCCGGTGAGGCGTTGGACCAAGTCCTTGAACTCGGTAGGATCGGTGTGGATGATCTTGGGGGAGACGGTGTAGATTATGACGGGTCGGATAGGAGGGGCCGGGAGCGGGAGCGGGAGCGGCGGCTTTCTGATCTTGTGGGAGTCTTTGGTGATCTTGAGGGCGGAGGGACGGGGGCCTTGGAGTTGAAGCTCTTTTCTTTCAGCCATGGTGTTAGTTGTTGTTGAAGGAGAAAGGAGGCTTCATGAGAGTTGAAAGATATATATGGAGAGAGAGAAATAATGTGGGAGTATATATTATATATATTAGGTATATATGTAGTAGCGGTTTGGTTTCTTGGTGGTTTAGAAGTTTGAACTTGTCTTTATAAAACCCATTCTTTCAGTGTTGAAACAGTCCAACTCAAGTCTTCAATACTACCATATATCATTAATTCATTTTTATGTGTCTTTTCCACATCAGATATTCACATGCTGACCTGGTATATCCACCTATGTTTTCCAATTTCAATCTGTAATCTACCTATTTTTATAAAGTTTGATACATTTCTATAAATTATTTTATGGTTATTAGACTTGACGTGAATATAGTTTAAGTGATTAGATATTTTGTACCTCATTTTTATAAGTCGTAAGTTTGAATCTTCACTTCGTTTATATACTATAAAATTTGATGTTATGATTCTATGAATATGAGACCGGCAGGCACTATTAATTAGTTTTATTTTTTATTACAACAAATGAGAGACGAAGATTTTTGAACCTTCGACGGCAAGAAAAGTAATACATGTTAATTATCGTTTAACTATATGCTAATTTTATTTTAGTGGTATTAAATATGGTTGATGATTTTGAGCAAATGTTTGAATGTGTTAATGTCTATTGGTGCCCTTCTTTGTAAATCAAAGTTTTATGTCTGAATCTTTGTGAATCTTTGTGCTACAATTATTAATGTTATATTCCTAGATAAATATATAAATAGCATCATTATAATGATATTTAACGTACTTTAGAAGTTTTCGTATGTTGTTCAAACAAATTTTGTATATGTTTTGTGACTTTTCTTGACTTTCTTACAAAACTACTCATTGGATAACATATTTTCTTTTGAAATTTCAATGGAGTAAAAACTTGATATTTCATATATATATAATATAAATAAGCAAATCAAATGACACAAATTATTATGGGGGGTTGCACCACCGACAATCAGTCCCAAAATAATTATAAATTTAACAAAATTTAAAATATTTTACAAATATGACAAAAAAATCAGTGGTTATCACTTATAGACTCCATCGTTAATATAAGACTATCACTGATAGACTACTATCCGACAAAATTCTATAAAAACTGAGGTGATAGATTACTATCAGCGATAGACCATACTATCAGTGATAAAAATTGTCATATCCACAATTTTTTTAAAAAAATTACTATATTTTTTATTATTTTACTCTAAATTGACATCTGTTACAATTTTCTAATTATTATTAATAATAATAACAATAAGTAAATCGCGATCGACCCTCACACCTCTTGGTCATTAATTCATATTTTTATGTGGGTTGAGCTATGCTAATCAATTATTTATCCACGGTCAATTTTATTTTTCCATGAAAGTTAAATTTAAATATAATTAATATAAAACTTTTTAAGATTGGAATTATAAATAATTAAGAGTGGATACTGCCTTTCTCCTTTAAAAATTTACAAGTTGTAGGAATATTTTTCAAACAAAAAAAGAAAAAAGAAAAAAAGAAACAGTGACCCAAAACTAATAATCTTCAATTTTCAAAACCCTAGTAGGGAAGAACTCGTCTCTCAATTGATAAAAACATTTGATTTAAAGAATTGAAGTTTTAATTCTTTGCTATAATCATTTTAGGACAAAAAAAAAAAAAACTTCTATTAAAAAAATGGTTTTTTTTTTTTTTTTTTTTGAAGAGCAAAGCTCATTACAAACTAGACCACAATCAAATCACGTAAACAAAAGGATTCAATCTCAGGAGGGACAACCTCCATCCAAATCACCCGTTGTCGAAGACTCAAAGCCATTTGTGCCAACTCATGTGCAACCACATTCCCTTCTCTATGAACGAAGCAACAACGCTCCCTGAAAGAACGAGGGAACCTCAAACACGCATCCGCTACTACCATGCCAACCTCCGTCACATTCTCACTCACCCCCTCAAACAAACTACACAGCTGAACGGAGTCTGTTTCTAGGATAACTGGGCTCAAACCTGCCTCCCACGCCAATCGGAGACCCTTGATCGCCGCTAAACTCTCGGCCATCAGTACAATGCGCACATTTGGAATCCATGCAACAGCCGCCAACATTACCTGACCCCGAAAGTCGCGCACCACAACCCCCACTCCTGCCATATCGTCAGAAGCTACAAAACCCGCATCCACATTAACCTTATACCTTCCCCGCGGAGGGGCCAACCACATAACATGCTCACGGTCCGCCCTCCTCGAAGCTCCCTCCACCATACCCCTCCGATTAGCTTCACGGAAAGAATTCAAGTAACTGCCAACCCAACCCCCAATATCAGTGGTAGATCGATGCCCTGTAAAACGAGCCCGATTACGAATGTTCCACACCGACCACCACAGAATACAGAGCTCCTCAAACTCATGCCACCCCAACTTCTCCTGCAGAAACCACAAAAGAGATGTGATGTTCCCCTCCGGCCGAAACTGTAATAAGAAGTCGAATTTGGAGGCCGTCAACACCCTTCGAAAGAATTTGCAGTGCCAAAACAAATGAAGGTTGGACTCTCCTCCCTTCCCACACAAAACACAGGTATTAAGGATATCGATCCCTCTCCGTCCCATATTATCTAGAGTTGGGAGCCTGTCAAGACAAAGTCGCCACAGAAACACTCGGATCTTACTCGGAATACCCAATCCCCACATCCCCCTCCACCATCGCGTCAAGGATTCCACTGATGAAACAGAGGCCTCGTAATGCAGGACCTGTGACTGCGCCAACCGATACCCACTCTTCACTGTATACATCCTTGAGTCCTCAAAATGCCAAACTGTCTGATCCCCTGTATGCCGACGATTGGACGGAATCGTCAAAATGGCCTGAACTTCCATCGGATGGAAATGTTGTCTAAGTCTGGACTCATCCCAACCTCCAATCACAAACTCTCGTATGGACAGGTAAAGTAGCCGGCGAAGTAATACGTAAGCAAGATGTCATTGGCACCCAATTCTACCTATATACCCCCACCCTCTCTCCGTTACCAATCCGCCATCGAACTCCAGATGCCAGTAACTCTCGTTCCCATAGTAGACTTCTCCAAATAGCGGACGGGGATGATCCCAACTGTGCGTCGAAAAAATCAGAATCTGCATAGTAGCGCCCTTTCATGATTCGCGAGACGAAGGACGATGGCTGATGTATCAATCTCCAACACTGTTTGGCAAGAAGGACCTGATTAAACATCTCAAGATCTCTAAACCCCATACCGCCTATGCATTTAGGCATACATAAAGATTTCCAACTCACCCAATACACTCGTCTATCCTCCTCAAGCCCGTTCCACCAAAACCTAGCCATGAAATTGTAAATTTTGTCCAACGAAATAGAAAAAGAAGAAATAAAAGTAAAAAGTTCTCTCTAAAATACATGGAATTGTCAATTACTAAAAAGAAAGCTGTTGAAAATTAATTGTCAAAATGGGATGAATTTAAATATAGTGAGTAACACGTTTAGACATTATTTGTCCACTTGATTAATTTTGACTAATTTATTTTATTACACGATTAGAAGTTGTCAAACAAGTTCTTCTTCAATTAATTTCCATTTTAGTCATATTGCTCATATGGTTTAGAAAAAGGTTGTATTATGAAATTCAAATGAATTTATAAATCTATTTTTTATTGTTTATAGTTGCAAAAAATCTTCAAACTAAAGAATTTGATTTAATCCCCTTGTTATTTATTACTCACAAATGAATTTTTAGAAAATATTATTATTATTATTATTATTATTTATTTATTTTTTTTAACCGTTAAAGGAGGAAATTGAATTATATCTTAGTCATTAAATCGTACATTTAGGATTTAACTATGCTCATGTCGGACTAAATTTTAATTATTTTAAATATATTACTTTAAAGAAAATTCAACTACCCTTGCCTAACATTTAGAATCCACATTTATCAACATTTTGTTGCATCTCATCCAACCTATTTTTTTTTTTTTTTTTTTTTATTTATGATCCAAGACCATTATTTCTTCCATCTATATAATTATATGTTCTCTAGATTGAAGAGGTCACAAAAAAAAGAAGAGTGCAAATTATCGGTATTATATTGTTATCGTGTGTTTTTCTCTTACATTCAACAACGCAAAATATTTAGTCATATTGTGTGAGTCTCCTGATCGAATATATAATTTTTCATATATGACATTTTATTTTTTATTTTTTAGTTCAACAAAATGGAATGAAGATTCGAACATATGATCTTTTCATTGATGATATATATACCTTAAGTAGTTGAGCTATTTTCAAAAAATTGACTTTCAAATGTCTAATTACTTGCTATCTACCCTATAGTTGTGTTTTTATGACAATATTATAAAAGTAATTATTGTTTTATTAATATTTAATGAAAATAAGATTGAGTTTGAAAAAGTTTATACTAAAAGTACCTAAACTAAAATGGAATAGAACGAAACTTTATACTACAATGGAACTCAAACCAAGGAACCAAAATCATATTTTAAGAAATTACTTATATAATTTTCCATTAGTTAAATATTTAAATTTCAAGTGATATAAAATCACTGTCATAAATATAATCTCCAACCACTCCTTTCTACCACACACAACTCAACGCTAAAGAAATTTCCTCTCTCACGATCTCCTTTAATTTGTAGTGGAGCTTAGAATTCATTTTTTCAACACAAAATTGTTAAGTTATATAATATTTTAATTCGAAAAGTGTACCTTATAGCAAGAGGATCAAGAAAAGACTTAGAAGTAGTGAGAGATTATTAAATCATCAAAGGAAGGATTAAAATAAATTTAATTATATCACTCCTCTAACATTCTTTTTTATTTGTGGATTTTTTTTTAAAAAAGATTGATAAATAGAAATTAATATTAATTAGAAAAAAAAATGACATTACATGAATTCGAATTCTAGACTTATTCATACTATGTTAAATCATTAATCAATACAAAAATTTAAGTTGATGGGTGTTGAGGATCTCCCACATCGGAAGGATGAATGAACCAGGTTAAAACACATTGATTCTCTTTGATAATCTTCGTTTTTCTCTTTTTATTTCTCATTAGAATAGAATGTATTTATACAAAAGAAATGTTAAACCTAATTTCTATTTTAGGTATACAATCAAATAAAAACATTAATGTAAATATTCAACTACCTAGAATAGATATTCCCTAATAGAACCTCACTCACAATATAACATACATGAGCTACTCCTCCTATCACCAATTGGTTTTAAGATGAAATCCCATGACCTCTAATATGGTATCAGAGTTCACATCCGGTCCAAAAATGGGATCCGACCAAAGATGGGTGAAACCAAAGAAGCACCATCTTGAGAGGCCATGTTGAAGATCCCCATCTTGAGGGGCATGTATCAGAGCCCACGAAGTCCAAACAGGCATTCGGTCTAAAAATGGGATCTGATCCAAGATGGTGAACCCAAAGAGGCACCATCTTGAGGGGGCATGTTGAGGATCTCACATCGGAAAGATGAAGGTGAAGGGACCCAATGACAACTATGAAACTATAGCTCAATTATTGGTATGAAGTTGAAGATCTCACATCGAAAAGATGAAGGACCTAGTGACAACTATGAAACTATAGCTCAATTGGTATGATGTTGAGGATCTCACATCGTAAAATGAAGGACCTAACGACAACTATAAAACTATAGCTAAATTGATATGATGTATGAACTAGTGACTATGTTGAGGAATGACTTAGCGACAACTAATGAACTACCGAATATGTTTTAGGTTGGATCTACCGAATATGTTTTAGGTTGGATCTACCGAATATGTTTTAGGTTGGATCTCCACCAGATCGAAGAAAAAAAAAACACATTAATAAGCTAGTAGTGAAAGTCAATCAAAACTTTTTGACACCGTGAGACTCATTAAGTTAAATTTAAAAGCAATAAATAGAAAAGTGTTTGAATAAAATTAAAGATTGAAGGAGAGGAAGGGAAAATTCAAAGGTGGGGAATATAAGGAGGGAGTCTTTGGGTGTGACCAGACTTTGACATATTTAGAAGGATGCCATGGGGGACGACAAAGTATACAACGCGCGATGCAATAACTATATGTGTATTTAATTTCCCTATCAACTATATCATTAATACTCATATACACCCTTTGCCTCTTCTAAAGCTATTTAAAGTTGCTATATATAAATTACATTGAGTTTGGGGTGTGTCGTGTGACCGAGTCGAGTGTGGCCTGTCGGTTTGAATATTAGTACGAACCCCTTTGAATATTATCGAGAATGATTAGAAAAATATTTCGACACATCATGCCAGTTGAACTATGCTCTTGTTGACATCTAATTTAAGAATATTAAGTTGACCTAAAGTTGTATAAATATATTGATCCATTCGAAATAAGATAGAGTGGATAATATCTCAATAGTAAGATATTTTTTTAATATCAACTAAATTCCTAAATTAGCTAGATAGTGAATAATCAATATAGGAAGATATTTTTTTAATACAATAACGTAGACATCTTTCTAATATGATAGGGTAGATAATATTTAAATAGTACGAAATCTTTTTTGAAAAACTAAAAACAAAGTAAGATTTATGTCTAAATTAGACAACATCACATCAATATAGAGTTACTTTGTGTGTAGTTTTATAGGTATGTGAGTGAATTCACTATTTCAAAATAATAGAGTTACGTTGTGTGTAGTTTTATAGGTCTCTGAGTGAATTCACTATTTCAAAATAATACTATCAATTTACAACCATGCATAACACAACACAAACCCAAGCATATTTTATTTAATATTTATCTAAAATCGTAAGGACATCATATTTAAAATCCATCATTTTGTACACAAAGAGGAGTGAAATATTAAGACAAAAACTTAAAACGTCAACAAGAACATCATATTTAAAATCGATCATTTTGTACACAAAGAGGAGTGAAATATCAAAAACTTAAAACGTCAATAAGAATATCATATTTAAAATCGATCATTTTGTACACAAAGAGGAGTGAAATATTAAAACAAAAACTTAAAATGTCAATAAGAGCATAGCTCAATAGCATGATGTATCGCCTAGTGATCATAAGATCCTAGGTTCAATCTCCACCCTAACATGTAAAGGAAGAAAAAAAAAGAAAAAAAAAAAATTAAAAAATAGCTAACAAACTTTCATATTTTCATTTGATGACTACCACAATTTTAGACAATGGGATTGATAATTTTATTTACGAAAAGCCCCCAATTTTCATCCCGATTATACCCCTGGTATATACGCTTATTTACGGAAAGCCCCCATTAACAACCCTCTTAGATTCCTGAATTTTGAAAACAGTTTTTTTTTTTTTTTTTTTTTTTCAAAGTTGAAACGACGACAATGTACAAAGAAAAATTGACGACAATGTACAAAGAAAAATTGAGGGAGACGAAGATCCTCACCCACTCTGAAAATACGTCATAGAAGGTTTTGGGAGTCGAAATTTTCAGCCCAATTCAAGCGTTCAACGATGTAGAAGGTTGAGGTAGATAGTTTTTTCTAAGTGGAAGGTTTCAAAGTTGAGAATCGATGACTGATCCAAATCGATTTGAAAGATGGAAGATTTGCATGCAAATCTCTTAATTCAATGTTGCAGGTAATGTGATACAATCGATTGAACGTTTTTTCCGAATAAACTCAACATGCATACCAATTTTAATATTTTTTAGTATCATTTGTCCAATGTTCACGGATTAATGGCTTGTGGTGTATATACACGCATATACTTCATATGATATACTTACATGTACATTGTTATAGATGTAACTACGAATATATACCCACACGGTTTAGGGTTTAGGGTTTAGGGTATCCATATTTTTATAATTTTCTTACAACCGTCTATGAACATTTTAATTTTTTTAGTATCATTTGTCCAATGCTCACAAAGTAATGGCTTATGGTGTATATACACGCATATACTTTATATGGTATACTTGCATGTACGTTGTTACAGATGTAACTACGAATATATATCCACACTAGAAGTTATCGAGTGCGTCATTTTTATAATTTTCTTACAACCGTCTATGAACATTTTAGTTTTTATGAACATCAATTATGCTGGAAATTTAATTGCTTATGTAATTTTCTTCCAGCCTATGTTATACTTACATGTACATTCACCAATTAATGGCTTATGTATATACACATATACTTCATATGATATACTTACATGTACATATAACTACGAATATATACACACATGAAATTATCGAGAGCACCGTTATTATCATTTTTTTCACAACCATCTATGAAAATTTTAGTTAAAAATTAATTTGAATTAATATTTGCAGATTAGATTTTATTGAATTTTGTTTACCTGTTTCGATTTAATTGGTGGTTGTTATCATTGACCATATCTTAATTTTTTTATTATTTTTTCTATGATTCTATCTTGGATTAAATCTTGGATTAAATCTTTATTTTTCTCATTCTCTCTAAATAAATTATTATTTTTTCTTATTTTTCCTATTTGTAGGAAGTTTGAGTTCAATGCTCCAACTTTTAATAGATGGTCTCATGTATGCAATTTTTGTCAAACCGAGCATAACTCAATTGACATAAGGTTGTGCCCGTCACTAAGAGGTCATAGGTTCAATCCTCGCATTAATTAAATACCGTTGCAAAAATTTATTCTAAATAGAGAAGTTAGCTATTTTTCAGGTCGTTCAACTTTGGATACAAATAATAAAATAAGTTAGTTATATTTCATTACGGTTATTTTAGAGTAGCTATTTATTACAATTACCCTTAAAAAAATACCCGATTGAATTCACATGAATTTGGGCCCATGGTCAATATCTTACCAATGCTAGAAGAGTTTATTGATTATGATGGGCTGGGTGCAAATATTGAACGAGGCCGCGAACCACCATGTGGCTACTCTTAAATAATTATTGGAAAATTGTGATAGATCTACTCTACAAAAATCGGAATGAAATATAAATAATTAAGTTGTTTTCTATTTACATTTAATAACTAGCTAAATTTCAAGATGTGAGACAATACCTTCTATATCGATTATGTCTTTTGTATATATATATTTTAAGGTGTGAGATTTGATTTTTCGATTTTCAACAGCCTCAGTCAACAGTCTTGAAGTTCATCGAACGGAAAATGGAGGAATAAATGTTGAAAAATGAAGCTTACGACGAAGATTTTGAGGAACAAATGTTGAAAAATGAAGCTTACGACGAAGATTTTGAAGATGATGATCTTCTCAGTAGGGCATGGAAGCACTTAAATCTCTCGACAAAGCAAATTCTCGACCTAATTCTGAGCTTGTTGTTCGTCGGCCACAAGACGTCGTCGGTCCGCCATATGGCCGACGTCGGTCCGCCATAGATAAATCATTGATTATTACCCTCTATGAAAAAAATGATATTGTGTGGATGTCCGATGACTGTGACGTTGGAGTTATAGATACTTAAACATACAGACACGAAAAGGAAACAACAGCGATCACAAACAATACTTGCAAATTTTGAATTTAACATTATCATTGTCTAGGTAGTTATAATGTTTACTATAAGTAGTTTGTTTATTTTTTGCAAATTTTGAAAAATACATGCATAAGTATGAGTAATATCTATAAACTTAGTGAACAATGAGCTTTTGAGATTATTTTTAGCCTCATTTTTTTAAGCAATTATATGATTTTTGGCTATATAATTAAAATAAAATCTAAAATTTTGGTAACCTAATTTATATTTAATATACTGTATTTGATTTAGATTCTGTTTAATTTTTGAAAAAAATTATTTAAAACCACCCAAAATAATTTTTTGGAGAATGAGTTTTTGAAATAATGCATTTTGGATGAAACACTTAATATTAATTTAAAAAAAAAATATTTTTGGGTGTTTAATTAAAAATCTATTAAAAAATAATTTGTCAAACTTCGAGCTAAGAAAGATTTATGACCACTAGATCTTACCTTTTGTCGAATGAAAATTTTATGGTCATGTGACAAAATTATAGTCATAGAATTTATTTCATGGCCTAGGCTCTTTCGAGCGAGTTTCTTTAGAGAGGTTATGTTCTTATATAAGAGATAAAATTTGTAACTTCTACTTTTATAGTGGAATTCTTCTAATTTGTTTAAGGGTTTTCCACATAAAATTATTGCGTGTTATTCTTCTTTTTCTTCATTATTATTATTCTTCTCCATCAAAGATCTTGGTCCATTACGTCTTGATCCAAAACACAACAAAGTCCAATATTATATTGATACCAGAGTTCTATAAGATATTAAATGTTTTAAAATAATTAAGATTATTTTGTAATAAAAAAAATTGACAACAACAAATGAGATCAACGTTTAAATTTTTGGTCAAAGATAGTTAATCTATAAAACCCCTAACCCATATTCTTTCTTCAATTAATGTTAATTTATAATAACTTACTTAAAAATGGGTTAATTTTTTTACTTGTGGGTCAATCTTCTTAGGTGGGGTTTGAGTATTTTTTTTAATACATTGAGGATGAGAATTCGAACCACAGACCTCTTGGTCATCAAGACATATATATGTCAGACATATGTCAGCTGAGTCAGACTCGCTTTGGCAGTTAGAATTTGAGCTATACATAATGCATCTTATTATTCAACAACAAAAATAAAGTAGACATACACAAAAGACAACATTCATAAATTTATAATTTAAACTTAGGGTTATGGAATGACTTTTAAGTAGTTAAAAATATTTTTCTAAACATTTAAAAACTCATTCCAAACCAGACTTCAACGTTGACTCAGACGATTAGAATACGATTATCCATTTACATGCCGAACACAAACCCGGACATTTATTTATTTATCTATAAGAACACTGTAAAGTAACACAACACGGATATTTAAGAGTGTTCATTTTGTGGAGATGCAGAGATTATAAGCTTAGTTATATCCTCCCCTTCCTGTTGGCTTGTTGCCATTGTAGCCACTTCTGCCGTTGGGTTCATTGCTATTATATCCACTTCTGCCATTGGGTTCATATTTAGCTTCCAGAACCTTTCGTCCTGAAACGTTATCAAACTGACATTAACTAATCACTTTCCTAAATAAAAAAGAGCCCAACTCACTTAAAATATTAGGACATATGCATGTTATTAAAAAATGTTCAAATATGCCAAACACCGCCTAACTCAATTCACATAATCTAAGAACTAGTGACTAGAAAGTCGTAAGTTCAAATTCCGACCCCACATAATGTCAAAAAAAAAAAAAATTAATAAGAAAAATAAAGAAGAAGAAGGTTTAATTTTTGGTTAAATAATTTTCATGGAAGAAAAGACACAAGGTAAAAATATTTTCATAAGGTATAGATCAAAGAGGACTCACAACATAAACATAACTCAACTGACATAATGTTTGACCAAGAGATTAGAGGTTCGAATCCCTCACTGCATGTTGTCAAAAAAGAAAAGAAAAAAAAAACGAATAAATACTCAATTTTGTTTTTTAGAAAAATTAACAATAAACTAACCGTATGAATCAGAGATTAAAATTGAACATTTGAAAGTTTAAGCAGTAAAATGAAAATAAAATTTGAAGTACATTAGACAAAAAGATATTTGAACTTTAAAAAACATATATTACAGTTCAACTTTGCATATATAGCACTACCTTATAATTTTTGGTATATCAATTGACCGATACACCAAATATAAGGTATAACAGTTATTTATATCAGTTACAATTGATATACCGTCAAAATCAAATAAAACATTCGTAAATAGAACACATTAGCGTTAAAACCTAATTCAGACCATTAAAATCGAATTAAAACCACCTCAAATCGAAATGAAATATATTATACAATTGTTTGATTACTGTTATACTATTTGGTGTATTAAAGTACAACTGATAAGAAAAGTTGAATTAGGGTGTAAATTCTAAATTGTACCGACCAAGTGCAAATTCTTGCGACATCGAGTCGTAGGGCAGAGCAGCCGCTACATTCTGGGTGGATATGAGGAGGAAGATGGCAAGGAAAGCAGCCATGGCCATGACTCCGGCAGCCTTAGAGTTCGCCATTTTGGAGCTAATTAAAAAGTGTTATTGGGTTGAATAACACTTCAAATTTTGGTGTGTATTTATAGTTGAAGATAGCTTTAATTTATAACTTAAGTAATTAATAAAGGATAAGATTTGAAATGGTCCACATTCATAGTTTGATTGTGAGTTGTAATTTTGGCACCCAATTTTCAACGCTATGGATAAAAGTTTCAAATATATGACGTTATTTGTATGCGAAATTCTACCTTTTGAACTGTACTTCTATGTAAGAATTACACTATTTTTCTTTCTAAAATAAGAAAGAAAAATCTTATCCAGGGTAGGCTTTATATAAACTTTTTTTAGAAAAATGTTAGATTTTTTAATTTTCCGTTCAAATTAGAAGCATGGTCAACATACGGCATCTTAAAGATGCATAGTCTTTGTCGCATCTACTAATTCTAGTAAATATACAAAATTATACTTTTTTTTTTTTTTTTTTTTTTTTAAGTTGAATTTGTGTGATAAAATTTAAATCTCAACTTTCTTGGCGGAGAGTATATATATTAAGTTATATTTATTGTTAGGATACAAACAATATTTTTCGGTACACAAGAGAATAATTATCCTCAAATGGTATGAGGTCTTTTGAGTGAAATCAAAAGCAAAATTACGAGGCTTTAGGTTCAAAGTGGACACTATTATACCAATTATGAAGATGTCTCGTTTCTTGTCGTTAGTATTTATAAATTTTGTAATGGAAACACATTTAATATTGCTTTTATTTTTTAACAATTATATTTATTTTTGTGAACAAAATTCCTCAATTTTCTAATCTACTCCTCGAAACTTTTTTTTTAATATTAAATATGGGGTTTAGGGTGTGTAGTTTGTTCATTGTTTTTGAAAATGGGATAAGATTTTAGTTTTTTTTTTACTTTAAAGGATAAATGTCTATCAGGTTAATTTTTAAATATTGATTTTTAAATATTGGAAACAAAAAATAAAATCATTATTTTTAAAACTACTAGTGAGAGTGACGAGATTTTGAGATTCTTCCAGCCTACAAAAATATTTTTTTAAGTAATTATGATGTTTGGGTTATATAAATAGACGTATTTTAAAAAATTCTACAAACTATACTAGATACTTTTTTTTTTGGTGAAACTTTCAACTAAATTCAAATTTTGTTGAACTCAAAAAAAAAAAAATATATAATAATAATAATAATAATAATAATTTTTTGTAAACCTCGTATTAACACAATCTAAATGTATTTGTAAATATGACATAATTTTGAGTGATGGAAGCATATCCTATAAAAATAGTCTATTAGTAATAGAGATCCATCGTTGATATACCATAAAATGATCTCGTTGATAGACTATAAAAATGGTCTCGGTGGTATAAATAAACTATCAAAATGGTCTATGAACTCTACAAGAATTTTGGCTTCTCTCGACGAAAAAAAATTGTCGACACGAGCCGTCGGCAAAACTCGATCTTCTTTCGACGGTTTTTTGCTTACTGTCGAGAGAAGCTTCTCTCGACAGTTTTGGCAAAATCTTTTGTTTTTTTTTTTAAATCTCACAATATTTTGTATTGTCGGGGTCCAAGGGCGAAGCGCCCTGGTGGGGGTATGGGCACAAAGCCTTTAAAGAAAAAATTTGATTTGAGTTTTACTATTTGTTTTGGGTTTTGACTCATTTTGTATTAGGTCATTAGAAGGGTGTGATATATAAACCTTCTAATGATTTCAGTCATCCTCTAATCTGTCATTTGTAATTCTCTCATATTCGTAATAGTATTATTCTCTCCCTTCAGCTCGTGGACATAGCTAACACGAACGTTAATGAACCACGTAAATCTGTATCGATCTTCTTTTGCGCTTTTTGTTCTTTGTTATTCGATTATATCGTAACATGTATTTGAAATGCCCTCATAATATTTGAAGCTTATTATACCTAAAAAAAATTGGGAACAAAATTAAACAAAAGTACATTTATAATAATCTAAATTTGTTTTTACAATTTATTTGTAGAAAGTTTGAATACAAAATAAAATTAAGCCGCACTACTATAGAAGAAATCGTCATTCGATCTCGTTAACTTCATGCAATCTTCAAAGTAACTTTTGTGAATAAGATCAACTCAAATTACTTGAAAATAAGAAAATCAATAACACATTAGAACATAACATAGGGAAAAGAAAAAAAAAAAAAAAAAACTTAGAAATATAAACTCAAAATTTGTAACTTATAACAACAAATAAGAACTAAATTTACCTAACACCCTTTACAAAACCAAATGGAGCCCAAATGTCTCATATGTCTATTTCTCATCTCAATTTCATAACTTTCTACAAACAAGACCAAACTCACAACTCATATACTTTTTTTTTTTTTTTTTTGAGTACATTGGGGGTGGGGGGATTCGAACCACAGACCTCTTGGTTATCAAGTCATACATATGCCAGCTGAGCTATGCTCGCTTTGGCCACAACTCATATACTTAAATACAAGCTTTAAGAGCAAGCATCAACCCGATTAACTCATATACTAAATTTACCTGACACTTTCAAAACTTTACGAACAACACATAACATCTAGAATTCAACTTTCATGCACTATATATATGTATATTAAAGAAATCACAAGTAAAACAATCTTCCTTCCCTCTCTCCTCTCTTCTCCAACCAAACAAATAGGCACAACACACATTAAAACATGACCAAACTCAAATTACTTAAACAAAACTAAAACAACCAAATTAACTTAAACAAAACTAAAACAATCGAATTAACTTCAACTAAATTAACTAAATTTAAACAACCAAATTGACTAAACTTAAACTAAACTTCACTAAACTAGAAATATAATAGAAGGTAAAGCTATCAAATTCAATTCATCTTTTAACTAAACATAAACAATCAAATTTACTAAACTAAATTTACTGAACTTAAACATGGATGGTTAAACTAAATGGTAATCCTCCAAGTAACACCAATTGAAGGTCACCAAAGAAAAAGAATCAAGTAAATCCTTCCCAATCTCATCCATCCATCTCAAGAACAAATTCTACCATAAATTTAACCCTGCCAAAATGATAGAAGAAGAGGAATTAGTTAAGTTTCACATGATTTTTCCATTGGTCTTACCAAACCATTTGCATTAATTATAATGCACAAAAAACTCACCCTCACCGAAGACACCATCACATGGCCTTAAAACCAAAAGGAGCTAAAATCAAATGACCAAAATATGTCTCTTATTTAACTTTTCCTCTCTCTCCTTTCTCCTAAAAAATTATGAAATATAAACCACAAAATCAGCAAGTTAAGTTGAATGAGAGATGAGGGTTGCTTTCTTCTAATCAAAATTATTTTTAAACATCTACAAAGGACACACAAATAGAAAAATGTAAGTAAATTAGGCATAAAGTATAACAAAGTGATGTATGTAACTGCAGTGAACTGAAATTGGATATGGAGAAAGTGATCATGCATAAAGTATAACAAAAAATATCTAATGTGAATTACTTCAAGCCAAATGAAAAAATTGGAGTAAGAAGAGTAAGCAATTGAGTGTGAATTATATTTGTTTCAAGAAATTGTTATACTTCTGGGCCAAATGAAAAAAATGGAGTAAGAAAAGTAAGCAATTGAGTGTGAATAGCATATGTTTCAAGAAGTTGTTAGCCTCGGAAGTTAAATGCAGGGCGAGTGGCGGCAAAGTTGCAAACAACAGGGCGAGCGGCTGTGGAGGGCGATCGGCGAGCGAAGCAACGGTGGAGAGCGAGCAGTGGGAGAAACGACGGTGGAGGGCGAAACGAAGGAGGAAAAATTGATAAGGAAATCGAAGAGGAAAAATAGAATAGAAGGTCAACTTTTAGGTTAAAAAACTGGAGTTCTCTCGACGATTTTTGTAAACCGTCGAGAGAGGTTCCGATTTTCTCATTTTTTAGATGAACAATATCGGACCTCTCTCGACGGTTTACAAAAATCGTCTAGAGAAATTCGATTTTTCTTGACGTGTATTTAAACCGTCGAAATTTTTTTGGTTTTTCCCGACGAATTTTTTAAACCGTCGAGAGAGGTCTGGTTTTTCTCAAACCGTCGAGAGAAATTTCGTTGACAGATTTTAAAATTCTCAAAGTTAAGAAACTCAAACAACCCAAATTACCTTAATAACAAAACAAAAACAACCAAATTTTTTTCTTCTTTATTTTAACTAAAACAACCAAATTAATTAAACTAAACTTAACAACCAAATTACTAAACTAAAACAATCAAATTAACTTAAATTAAATTTAAGCAACAAAATTAACTTAAACCAAATTAACTAAACTTAAACTAAATTCGAAACTAGAAATATAATGAGAAGGTAAAGCTATCGAATCCAATTCATCTTTTAACTCAACATAAACAACCAAATTAACTAAATCTTGAACAACCAAATTTACTAAACTAAATTTACGCAATGGATGGTTAAACTAAATGGTAATCCTCCAAGTAACACCAATTGTAGGCCACGAATATTTTTTTAAACTAAATCCTTCTCAATCTTCATCCATCATCTTAAGAACAAATTCTACCCTAAACTTAGGCCGGCCAAAATGATAGAAGAAGATGAATTAGTCAAGCATCACATGATTTTTTCATTGGTCCTACCAAACCATTTGGGGTGATTTAGGCTAGGGGTGTTGTTTTAGAAATTAATTAGAAGAATAGGATTGTTTTCAAACTATTTAGAGGAAAGGGTAGATTTTTTGTCGTTAGTGGGGTGCGGATGTTCAACTCGCGCATTCCACCAGAAAGTTACACGCCGTTGAATAAATCTCCATCTTTCTCTCAATTAAAAAAAAAAAAAAAAAAAAACTCTTTCTTTCTTCCGACTCAAAAAAACTCTTTCTTTCTTCCAACTCTCTTTTTTCAGCAATGAAGATCGTCTCGGCTCAGAGTGTCAATTCGGCGATGAAGAATTCTTCAAGATTCAATTCCGCGTCGGAAGTTGCCTCGCTTTTCTCCGACGACAATAAATATCTATTATCGGAATTTGCCTCGCTATTCCGAAATTAGCTAGACAGATTCGTCTCTCCCCTGCAAGAAGATGAAGAACAGAGTGTGAAGAATGGAAACTGTGTATTATGGACAAAAGAGGGAGGAAGAGAGAGAAAGAGATAGATAAATTAAAATCATAAATGAAAACAACTCTTTAGTTAGTTTAATGGAGATTAAGTCGATTTCTGGAACACTCTTTCATCAAATTTTGAATTAAAAAATTTGAAAGAAATCTCAACAACTTCAGATCCCAAACCAAACATGGGCTTTCCATTTCTAATAAATCCCGCTTTAATCTCGAACCACTCTCAAAATCCTAATTCCAAATTCTCAAAACCATATAGAAAGACAGAACAACAAACTCCCAATTTCTTCCGTAAATGCCAACAACAATCTCCAAATTCACGAACCCAAAAATTAATCGATAGCCAGAGAAAAAAAAGGGAATAATACTTTGAAGAAATGAAAATAGTTCATGGTTGTTGTGTTCTTGGACTGCAAAGTAAACGAATTTCAATGTTGTTCACTGCCTCCAAGATTCATTTTGATAAATGGCAACGCAAAACCCCAAATCGAAAACAGCAGCACAACGTCTGGAATTCCAACGACGTTAAGATTTGGTCCAACTTTCTTGAATGCGCGTCTTCAAGATGCGTATTCCAACACTAACGACAAAAAATCTACCCTTTCCTCTAAATAGTTTGAAAACAATCCTATTCTTCTAATTAATTTCTAAAACAACACCCCTAGCCTAAATAACCCAACCATTTGCATAAATTATAATGCATAAAAAACTCTCCCGCACTAAAGACACCAATCACATGACCTTAAAACCAAAAAGGACTAAAATCAAATGACCTAAAAAAAATGTATGAAAAAATCATGAAATATAAACCAAAGAATTTGGAAGTTAGTTAAATTGAGATGGTGGTTGCTTTATTCTAGTTAAAACTATTTTTAAACATCTCCAAAGTTCACACAAATAGGAAAATGTAAGTAAATTAGGCATAAAATATAATATGTAATTGAAGTAATTGGATATGGAGTGAGTGATGCATAAAGTATAACCCAAAAAAAATATCTAATGTGAATTACTTCATCGCCAAATTAAGAAATTGAAGTAAGAAAAGTAAGCAATTGAGAGTGTGAATTACCTTTGTTAAACCACCAATCACAACCAAAATTTGTTCACATTTGGAATTAGAAAATTGGATAATTTCTTTCATTCATCCATCTGTTTCCCTCGATTGAAGAGAACGAAGAGGTAAGAATCTTCCTCATTGGTCGTCGACTCGATCACGAAGACGTTGTTGGGCACACTCGTCGTTGTTCTTGGCAGCAACCCGGAGTTCTAGCGCGAAAATGTTGGATTGTGTTGTCGTTGTTCATGGGTGTCGTGGGTAGTCGCACAGTTGATCGTTGTCGCTCACGGTCATTGGAGAAATCAAGCTACTATTGTAGACGAGGGAAGAATGTCGTGTGGGTCTGGTTGTGTTCGAATGTTGTCGGTGAAGAAGAGTGCCAGAGTTGCTTATTGGAGAGAGACCTTTGAACCGCGTCTGGCCACTCCCGAGCAACACTCAAGCAAGATCGGTTGGATTGTTGGAAAAAAAATAGGTTGCAGCCACAGCCACATCAGTACGAATTCTTTTTGGTTGTATAGTTATTTCATACCATGTATATATTTTCAACACGTAAATAAATATTTAATAATATGAGATATATATTTTGTATATAATTTTTATATTATGTCATTTGTTAAACCACCCATCAACCAAAAAATTTAAGTGGATGGGTTATGATAAATTTAATTATATCAATATGATTTCAAACACAGGAACTTCAACTCTGATACTGGAAGTGCGACCAAAGTCTCCTATTGAATAGAAAAGGAAAAGATCAAAAACATAGATCAAAAACATATAAGTGAGGGATAACATCGTCGTCATTGGTACGTGAGATCTTTTGGGTGAAACTAAAAGTAAAACCACGAGGGTTTATCTCAGGGTGGACAATATCATATCAATGTGGACATATGTGTAGTTACTAACAGGTACTATGTTCCATCATCAATCCGTTCAAAAACTTATTTATTTATTAATATAATTACCAAATGTTTTGCTATACTTTAAATCAAAATGATTTCATTTTTATGATGGGGTGGAAATTGATGGTGATCCCAAGAAAGTGTGGAAAGAGCAAAAGTGCACATTGAACATGAGGAATATATGGGGATGAAAATTGCAGAAAGTGTGTGTTTGGTTGGACAAAAATATGAGAATTTTAAGACACCAAATAGAACCCATGTGGTTTCTGATAGTAATAAGTAACGGATGACGATCAGGATTTGAGCCGTAGAAGCTATATATTTTTGAGGTCCAAATATATATAATGTACTATTTTTTTTTATTTATTTAATAATATAATGAAATATTATTATTGTTTTTCTTCTTATAATTAATTTACATTTATATTTCATGAAAATGATGCAAAACCCCCCACGTGATATCTAATGTTTTTTCTCCATAAACTCCAATCCTACGGATCACTCCAACTCCATTTTCACAATCAAAATAGTTTTTTTTTAGAAATTTTTTATATTTTGAAAAGTTTGATTATTGTTCTTCTTTAACTTATATAATCATCTTATATATTAGGATCCTTGACTTACAACCACAAAAAATCCTACACCAATTTGGTTTCAAACCCAAGAGAGATAATGTATTTGAATTTAACTTTATAAAAAAATCAAGATAAGAAAACTAGTAGCTTATCTAAGAGGATTTAGGACATGTTTGGGAGTGATTTTGGAAGGACCAAAATCACTTTTAGCCCAAAATCAATTATATTTCAAAATGGTGATGTTTGGCATTAGTATAAAAGTGATTTTGGAAGAATTGAAAATTACTTTTAGTGATTCCCGGTCAATCACTTGAGAGGTGATTTTGGAGTGATTTTTTGCAAGTGATTGTGATATTTTGTTTTTAAAAATGACTATTTTTTTTTAATTAAAAATATCAATTGGATATAAATATTATTTATGTTCATCTATTTATGAAAATCTCGGTGAAAGGAGAAATAATTTTGCTTCTTTCTCACTCATACCAAGGTTCGAAACCAACGTTGTGCAACCTTACAATTTTGCATTTGCAACCTTTTATTTATGATATATTATTTATTATAGTTTTTCATTTATGATATATTATTTATTATAGTTTCATGACTTTTTAATTTTGTTTATAATGACCTTTCAAGAATTTTTGTTTCATGATTTTAATTTTAAATAGTAATCATTTCCAAACAATTTTTGTTTAATTTTGATTTTCAATTATCAATACAATGTTATTTTTTTTTTGTAATTTAATAATTCTAAAATCACTTTGGAACCAAACATAATAATTCAAAATCACTTCTAATTATATGAAAATCACTCCAAACCAAACATAAAAATGATTATATATAAACCAATTTTACAAAATCAATTGTTATTAAATCTCTTCCTTTAAAATCAATAATTCAATCATCATGCCCTTATATACTTAACAAATAGTTGCCGATCATTTTCACTTCAATTTTCTATATATATATATAACAACTTTAAAAAAGAGAATTATGAAAAGAACCAAGTTTTTTTTTTGAAAAAAATACTTCATTGATTAGAGAGAATAAAATACAAAGAGAGACTAGAGAAAAGTCTTATAATTAAACGCTATAGTAGAAGTATCATAATTACAAAAATGAAAAGAACCAAGTTTATAACTCAATAAGTGCAAATGCACAATTTTACTTATTATGGAGACCTAAAAAGTACAATAATCAAACAAATTTATTTATAAACCTACTGAGAACTTGAACTTGACAAATTATTCAAGGTGATCAGCACAATGTTGTTGCCATCTTAAAATCGTCAGATCTAGATCTTACAATTTATATTTTCTCTAAATTGTATGATCTAAATCGTCAAATCTACATCATAGTTAAGTGTTTAATGGAGTCTAGCCAAGTTTCTTTGTTCCTAATTACTTGTGAAAAAAATATTCAAAATTTGTGCGCAGTGTGTTGGAAAATATATTCGTATTTGATATCGACTTTGTTGATTTTATCTAAACTTAAGTTGCATGCATAAATTGTTGGAACTTGTTGTAATTTGTAAAAGAAAGTGAAGATTGAATACCAAGAGTTTCTAATCTTTGGTGTAATTTACGAATTAAATTCTAGAAATTGAATTTGTAGCATTCGTAACTATTGACAAATACTGTGTATTTGGTTGTCTGCCAATTTTCTATAACTGATGTAACATTTGCTAAATCGTGTCCATGGTACACGATTTATGGGTTAACTTGTGTCCATGAGACACTATGTACGGGGTAACTCGTGTACCATGGACACGAGTTATGACGAGTTATGACCATCCCACTTGCTAAAAAATTTGTAACTAAACCCATGTACAATGTACGCGAGTTGCTTACAAAATTTGTCAGTACATAAGCGTCCTGGCACGTCATAAAATTTGTGTCCATGGTACACGATTTAGGTACCCTAGTTTTGTAAATACCTTGAAAACTACCATATTTTTTTAATAATTTATTTGAAGTACATTATTTAATATAAAAAATCATGAAATTTCATTTAAAAAAGATATATAATTTCCTTAATATTTCAAATTTCTATTGAAATTTTTTAAAAATGAAGAATGATAAATATTTCAAGTCAATTAAAGCAACAAAAAAAAAATATATATATATATATATATGGAAAATTGTAGTAAATGACAATTTAAGATTTATTGTTTGCAAATATAGCATGTTTTTAAAAATTTTGCAGATATAGCAATTTCTATCGCTGATATCTTATGACTGATAGAAGTCTATCGCTGATCACCTCAACTTTTTATAGATTTTTGTCAGTGATAATAGTCTATCAGAGATAATAGTCTATCACTGATAGAAGTCTATCAGTGATAGAAACGGGTTTTTTTGTCATATTTGCAAAACATTTTAAAGTTTGCTAAATTTGCAATTAGTTTGGGCCTGATTGTTATTTGTGCAACCAGCCCTATATATATATATATTAATGAACGATATAAAAATAATATAAATAATTCAAATTTTATTTAATAAAAATAGATATGCATTAAGTGACCATCTAAACATGGAATATAAAATATACAAAATTATTTAAAAATTTTGAAAATTGGAGAGCATTTAAAGCTTTAAAAAAAGCAAAATCCGAATATTTTAAGAATTTGTTGGATTATAGTATATAAACGAAATATATATTGAATTATAATATATAAACAAAGTATATATATTGGATTATAATATATAAACGAAGTATATATATAGGTTGAAAAAATTTAAATATTTCAAGATATAGAGTTGACATTGAGCGGAAAAAAAATATTGACTCACGACGAAATGTGAATAAGAAAAACAATTAGTATATATTAAAACATGGAATATAAAATTTGTCATAATATTTTAAATTTTGATTGAAATTTTTGAAAAATGATAAATAAGATAAATATGAAAAAAAAAATATTTTATTAAAGAATATAAAAACAATATAAATAACTCAAATTTTATTTAATAAAAATAAATCTACATGAAATGATAATCTAAACATATGAAATATAAAATACACAAAAATTAAAAAAAAAAAATTGTTTGAAAATTTCAAAAATTGAAAAGTGTTTTAGGGATTTAAAAAAAGCAAAAGTCAAGCCGTAACCGTAATATTTCACATCTAGTGGGTGAAAAAATTGTCTTTTACCATAATTCATCCTCTACTAAATTATGCACATATTGATACACTACAAGAATATAGGGGTTTTCCCAACGTTAGAAAGCATCGGAATAAATTCCAAAATAGTATCGGCAAATGCTATCCCAACGAAAAAAGAAGATCGTTATGAAATGTCCTAGGGAATACTTTTGCCAACGCCATCTGTGTTTTGGGGTCGCCAATTTTTTTTTTTTTTTTTTTTAATCTCAATTCTTCATTTCTAATTTTATTATAATCCAAATATATTTTTTTTTTACCTATAAATAATTGTGTACACAAAAATGATATAAAAATAAATTTATTGAATCAAATTTAGATTCTTAGAATTCATTTGTATAAAGTTTGAGCTCTCAATAAAATTAAAATTACAATCCAAATATTTACAAAAATAAAATAAATCTAAGCAAACTAAGAATAAAACTTTACTTTTTACCACTTCATATCATCATAATCTTCAAAAATAGCCTTTGTTACATTGACTCCGACCCAATACACCTAAAAAAAGCAATAACAAATTTATCAAGAAAATGAATACTAAATTCATTAAATTAAGAAAAAAATAACAACTAAACTTATCAAAAACATGAACCTATCACATCAAAACTTGTTATAACTTATTTAGCTTATCAAACTTGTAATAATTAACTTGTTATAACTTATTTAGCTTATCAAACTTGTAAGAATTAATTAAAATCCTTAAGACATAACCAATTTATCTAAAAACTTAACTAAATTTAAACTTAATAATATAATAATTTAATCACACAAATAAGTTCAAAAATCACACTATACATATGATAAGCTACAAATCTAACTTTAAATAATTACATAATAAATAACCTAAACAAATTTATCATGAACCAAAAAATTAAGTTTAAATTTCAACTTTTTAAACTAATGAAAAAAAAACTAAGTTTAAATTTCAACTTTTCAAATTAATGAACTTTTAACATCTAAACTTAAACGTAAACATAAAAAAAAAAAAATTGTAACACATTAAATTAAACACAAATCATTAAAATTAACATAAAAATCAAGTAAAAAGTATAGGAACATATAACAACTAAACACATAATTCTTAGTCATAAAGATCTTTTCACTTCAACTTTGAAAAGAAAAAAAGAGTCTAAAATGCAATACCAAAGGGAACAGGGGCGGAGCTACATGGGGGCCGGGGGCACGTGCCCTCCTCAAATTATTAGATTTAAATATTTGTATATAAAAGTTTGAAAAATATAACCTTACTTTATCTATTTGTATATCCGAAATCGAAAATGATAACAAAATTGTTGTTTGGTCTGTTGGCAAGGGGCACAAATTTCAACCAAGCTTTCTAATCCCTCCTGGGTTCGAACTCTCCAATGCCAATTTCTTTTGTTTTTTTTTTTCTATTTTGTTTATCAATTTGTTAAAAAAAAACATAATTTCATTTTAGTATTTTAAATTTTTAAGTAGATTGTTTTATATTCTAAAAAATAAAAATTAATTCAATTTTAAAAAATGATAAATATTTCAAATTTTATTACTTAATATATTTAGCATGAAATTCTAAAATGGTTTATTATTATTTTTAATTTATATTACTTTATATAAATATTATATCTCCTAAAAACAAATTATATATAAATATTTAAAATTATATTTATAAAATAGAGAATTACAAGACTTTCAATTTTTAAATTTGTTTTTAATAGATTAAAGAATTTAGATTTATTAACTTTAATTTTGTATGTAATAAGTGTTAGGCATTTATTTTTTTTTTTCTAGTAAAAATCAACGTTGAGGATTCAATTAAATTTATTAACTTTAATTTTGTATCTAATAGGTATTAAATTTATTAACTTTAATTTTGTATCTAATAGGTCTTAGACATTTAATGTTTTGTTCAGTAAAAATCAACTATTGAAGACTCAATTACACTTGAAAATTTTAATTTTGTATCTAATAAATACATTATTATTTTCAAACCGAACATAACTCAATTGACATAAAACGATGCTCTTGACTAAGAGACCAGTGATTCGATTCTTGTATTAATTAAATATTTTTGTAAAAAATAAAAAGGAAATACGTTATTTTTCTAATATGTCTTTATTAGATACAAAATTAAAAGTTTAAGGATCTATTAGACTCAAAATTGAAAGTTTGAGAGTGTTTTACACACATTTTAAAGTTAAAAAACTATATAGACATAAATCAAAAATTTCAAAGACTAAACTTGTCGTTAACAAAATTGTGCCCCTCCTGACAAAAATTCCTGGATCCGCCCCTGAAAGGGAAGACATTCATATTTTGTTCAAGGAAACGGCTTCAACCGATCCCCATTCTCCATTTTCAGGTACACTTCAACAACTCACAAAACTAAAATACTTCAATTTGCAATACTCAAAAGCATCAATTATTTTTTGTACTTTATTCGACGTCATTCTTTAGGCGTCGGAAAAAGTACAATTTTATAACGCCAACAAAATGACGTCAAGAAAAGTTATTTTTATCGATAATTTTTATGGTGTCGAGAGAAAAAGTGTTGAAAAAGATCAAAATTCTTGTAATGATATTATACAATTGGTTATTTTTGTGTTTATTAATATTAAAAAAGAATAACTAGTATTTTAAAACCATTAGCTATGCTTTAAATCAATTTTATCCATTATTCAATCCAAGTAAGATTTTTTATTTATTATTATTTATTAAAAATTGCGAGAAAACGTTATACATCATCAAAGCAAATCGAGTAAATACTAATTTATTTCAAAGAAATGGGAATTTATTGTTTCCATAGCAATAATAATAATAAAAAATAGCTGAAAAATGAAAATAAGTCTCAGTTCTGTAGCACACCCTTCCGCCACATGTCACCTCCTCAATAATTTATGGAGGAATATTCCATTTCAGAATTCAGTATTTAAATTTATAATCTCTATTTTACTTTAATATTTAAAACATCGAGGATTAATGAATAATAAATTAAGAAGTCAACCATAATAACAGCCCCTTAAAAAAATGATTTAACATAATTAATTGAGAGAGAGAGAACGGAGTGTGAGCAAGAGCATCCGCAACCTAGGATTAAAGAACTTAATTAAGGAAGTAAGTAAGCTATATAATTAATTAAAGAAGATTAAATTCGTTTAATTTAATCGCTGTGTAATTTAAGTTAATAGTATAAACGAAGATACGCCACGTAACCCGTGTAAATCACGTGCGTTGCAACATGCCTTATTACGTTTGGATGTAATTTATTAATTAATTAATTAATTTAATAATGTGTATTTCCTAATACTTCTCCTTAAATCCACTACTGCAAGCACACTGTATCACTCCCATTTCCTGCCGACCATCTTCCTCTTCAAATTACCATTCTATCCTTCTCTTCTTAAATATCTGAACAACCCTAAAATGGAGAAATAAATACTTTTTATTAATTGATTTCTTAAGAATTATATAAATATTAAATAATTGGTAGTAAACAAGTATATTCTTAAAATCTATATAGACATTTATTATAGCGTTGGTTACACAAACAGCAATCAGACCCAAAATCATTACAAATTTAGCAAAGTTTAAAATATTTTACAAATATGACAAAAAAATCAGTAGCTATCACCGATAGACTCTATCGTTGATATATGACTATCAATTTCTATCAGTGATAGATTTCTATCACTGATAGACTACTATCACTAACAAAATTCTATAAAAAAAAAACTGAGTCTATCAGTAATAGAAATTGTCATATCTGCAAAAATAAAATAAAATAAAAAAATAAATAATTTAAAAAGTGTTATATTTTTAATTATTTTACTCTAAATTGACATCTGTTACAATTTCTCTTTATTATATAATTGAGACTTTTTTTTTATGGGGTGGGAGATTAAACTTAAGACCTCATGATCACTAGACGATACATCATTATATAATTGAGATTTGCATGTTAATTTAGGAATATGTGCAGATGATTAAAGTATATAAAAAATATAGCTAATGAACTTAACTTAAAAAAATTGTAGACTAACCAACAAGAGCATAATTCAATGGTATGATGTATGACTAGTGATTAAAAGGTTTTAGGTTCGATTTTTATTCCACATGCAACAACAACAACAACAAAAAAAAAAAAAAAAAAAAAAAAAAAAAAAAAAAATGTGAACTATGATTAAACAAAAAAAACTATTTACTGAATAATCAAGTGGTTGATCTTCCATCAAAGAAAAATTATGTATGTACATATAACATTTGAACATAGTTGGTGTGATTTATGAACTCATTTAATGATGTGTAACTTATATTGATATATATTGTCCAATCAAAATTCATTTTCAAATTGTTAACTTGTCTTTTATTGTACTGATTTTGGTGTCGAAATCAAACTGATCTGTGACTTATATTAATTATATTGTCAAATTCAAATCAAAATTCATTTTGGTGCATACAATAACATTTAATTAATATACAAACAAATTAGTTGTATTAATTATTGGGGTTGATGCAACAAGTTTTTTTTTTTTTTTTTTTTTTTTTGCAAATCAAACAAGAACGAAAACTAATTATATTTTTGTTCCCTAATTCAAGATGGAATATTAATTAGACCCATACTTTGTTTATAAAACTTATATGAAAGACTTTTTAAAAATTGCATTAAATTGCATCATTTAGATTAGATAACACTGGCGACTAAAACAGTGAAAAATCTAAATTATTCTTCTAATAATCAGATGTAACAAAAACGAAGAGAACAAAGTGTAGAAACAAAGAAAAAATAGCATGAAGGATCAAATGTTTTAATTTAACTCTATACTTTTAATTGAAAATGTTAAGTATTTATAGGTAAATAAATAGTAAATCCCTAACCCACAAATTATTCCATTAACTTTAAAATTGGGCTGGTTGCATAAATAGCAAACCCAAAATAATGACAAATATAACCAAATTTAAAATATTTTGCAAATATCGCATAAAATCAGTGAATATCACTGATAGACTGTTATTGATGATATCTATTAATAAAATGACTATCACTGGTAGACTACTATCAATGATAGTCACGGACAAAATTCTGTAAAAAAACTGAGGTATTAGACTACTATCATCATAGAAATTGTCATATTTTCAAAAAAAAAAAAAAAATGCTATATTTTTAGGGAAATTGTAGTAAATGACAATTTAAGACTTATTGTTTGCAAATATAGCATGTTTTTAAAAATTTTGCGGATATAGCAATTTCTATCGCTGATATCTTATGACTGATAGAAGTCTATCGCTGATCAGCTCAGCTTTTTATAGATTTTTGTCAGTGATAATAGTCTATCAGTGATAATAGTCTATCACTGATAGAAGTCTATCAGTGATATAATAAAGTCTATCAGTGATAGAAACGAGTTTTTTTGTCATATTTGCAAAACATTTTAAAGTTTGCTAAATTTGCAATTAGTTTGGGCCTGATTGCTATTTGTGCAACCAGCCCATATTTTTAATTATTCTACCCTAAATTGACATTTGTTATAATTTCTCCTTTAAAAAATTTCATAACCATCCCATTAAGTCGTTAACAACATTCTTCGGAATTAGAAGTTACTACTCTAATTTCAAATGACTAAAAAAACTAACAAAGTAATTGAATTTGCCATAATCTTTAACATTAGATATTCACTTGATTTAATTGAATATATAGCTACATCCATCCAAAATAATTAAAAAATTATTGGAATGAAAATGAATAGCAAACTAGTTGGTTAGATAATTAGAGAAGTTTTGATTAGTGAGGGCAAAGGGTATAAGAGTCATTTAGAAGACAAAATTTCAATGACAACTAAGTGAGGTTTGACTAATCAACGTCAATCACTTTCTAATAATAACTCTACCGAATAAAAAGAAGCCACGTGGGCCCTTAATGCCACGACCATTACACCTGTTATACACCTCCAATCTCACGCACTTCACATCACCAACCCTCTCTCTAACCACGATTTCAGAAATTATTAAAAGGCCAAAAATATATATATATAAAAACATATTTTGAATAATTTAATTTATATTTTTTTTAATTGCGTCACCACTAACTATGATTTCAACCTTCGATCTCAAATGAATGAATATATATCAATTACTTTTAAGTTATGTTCGCTTCGACTTAAATTTATATTTAACAATTATAGAAGCATAAATTTTTTTTGAATCTGTCTCAAATAAAAATTTATTGGATGTAGTTGTTTCTAATAACTATGCTATGGATTCAAAAATTTGCATGCAATAATCATTTAAATTATTTTTACAATTTATCTCTTACATATGTCTAGTGGTATAAAACTGTCGACCACATTTAATTATTTTCTCAAATAACTTTTTTATTCCATAAGATTTTTGTTTTTTAGGTAATATATTACTAAAACAATCAAGATCTCACACTTGATGTTAAGACAACAAGGAAAACACTAACAAAACACACACCCTAAGCAGGAATCCCACCAACCGAAGAAGGAAACAATACATAAGATAAGAAAAGAGATCCCATAGAGGAAATCGAAACGAGGAACCACTCATTCAAATGAGCATCGCTCCGATCAATCTGACTAGATAATATGCAAGATAGACTGAGGAAAGGAAGAGCTTGCATCATGAGACGAGAGTTTCGTTCACTCAAAATATGATAAATGACTACACACCAGCTAATCTCTAAATACGACTATTATGACGCACATCCTTACTAACGTGAAAAATTCAGATCAACTATTGTTGACCACTATAAGATTCAACGAGAGGAGCGACCCGAGCATAGAATACCTCTTCACATAACATTCTAATAATCCATAAGTTTTTTTTTTTTTGACAACATGTTGGGATGAAAATTGAACGTACGACCTCATGATCACTATATCATGTCGTTGAGCTAATAACCGATAAGTTATTAGGATTTAAATACATTGTAAGCTCTCATTTAATATATTTTTTTTTCTTTTTTTTGTTAGTTTCCATACACACGCTCACACCCTTCCTTGGTCCTAACGACTCTCCAACCGCCCACGTACGTTTCTCTTCACACCCATCTTCACTCTACATAATTCCATTCTTCTCCCTCATTTCTACATCTCTTCTCTCTCTCTCTCTGTTCTGATTTTCACAATGTTCTCTTCAATGTCCGACCACCACCAAATCCCCCACGCGCCACCGAATCTCCCTCCTACGCCGCCGTCATTCGCCTCTCATCTCGAACGGAAATGGAAGCCCCATCTCGAAACAGCCCCCAATTGCCCCCGCTGCGCCTCCGCCCACACCAAATTCTGTTATTACAACAACTACAGCCTCTCCCAACCCCGCTACTTCTGTAAATCCTGCCGCCGCTACTGGACCAAAGGCGGCTCCCTCCGCAACATCCCCGTCGGTGGTGGCTGCCGCAAGACCCGCCGTTCCAAATCCTCAAGATCCTCCTCCGCCGTCTCACGTCCTACAAAATCCGACCTTTCAACCCAAATCACCGATTCCTCCTCCCCCACTGGATCCGACATCGACCTCGCCGCTGTTTTCGCTCGCTTTTTGAATTCCCCGCCGAGTACAGATCCCCACGCGCTGACCAGCTCGCCGGAATCCGTTGACCCATTGGACAATCTCACGGCGGAGAATTCCGAGATCTTCTTCGGTGATCTCTCCGATTTACTCCTGGAAGAGGAAAATCATCAACCCCATGATCAAAAACAGGGGATTCCGAGAAATTACGAGAGTTTTCAATTTGAATCGTTACAGACGGAATTGGGCGTTATTGATGATGAAGTATGGCCGTCACAACAGATTCAACAACTTCAAGAATTCGACTCTTTTTCTTGCAATTACAATGCCAATCAATTCTGTCAAGTGGGTGACAATTGGAGCTCATTCGACTTTGCAGCAGTAAATAATATCGAATATTTCTAATATAATTTCGTTTCATTTACATAGATTTTTCATACTCTTCTGTCCAAGAAAGAGAGATATATATATATAATATAATATATATGCTAAGAATTTTTTCCATGGTAGATAGTACATGGGATTCGATAATGTTACATTCAAAACTATATGTTAAAATAAAATAAAACTTTGATGATTAATGATTATGATCAAATACGATTTTTGCTTAATTTTGAATTCAATTTAGCGTTGAATAATAATGGTTGATTTGCTTGGCCTTACAGAAGAGTCAAAAGTGTTATATTCTGCGATTGTAACTCTGCAACTATAAAAGGGAAAGAAAGTCAAAGTTTGAATTGAATTGTCAAGAAATCTGAGAAGTGAAAAAGAATCTTTTATTTTAACACACTGCTTAGCGAAGACGAAGAGTGACCAAAACCAAAGATAAACATTTGTTTTTATATAAATCTTTTGTGAGATTAACTTAAATCACTACCTAATTTATACTAATTTCAATTTCGTCTTTTATGTCTGGTCTACATCAATCTACTATTATCCTATGGGAACAATTTTGTTTAGATGGCACGATTTCATTGCACTCACGGGTTCATGGGGTTAGTGTGTGACCTACCACGGGTGTTTGGCCCAAGGAGTTGTTAAAGAAGGAGTGAGACTTGTTGAACTCGGATGAAAAATATCAAATCCTCAAACTTCAATAGTAACTTCAACCGTAATTACTATTTTACTCTCCGACTTCTACCGTAATTCTTATTCAAATCTCCACTTCTACCGTCATTATTATTCAAGTGTGTCCCATTTTGTAAGGCAATACATTTATCTAATTTAAACAAAATGTGCAAAATTACTAAAAAAGACAATTCAACCTATTTTTATTATTTTAAATATAAATTAGGTTGTTCAATCAAAATTGGTACTTAAACCAAATTCAAAATATAGTATTCTTGAATAATTAATGTGAGTGATATTGAAAAAAGAATGTGAATTATTGTAGTCAAAAAAAAAAATTTTATCTCCAAAAAAAATTGTGAAGGATACATAAAATAAAAATAAAAAATTGCATTCTTAAAATTTATTACAATAAATCCTTAACAATGAAAATATGGAAAATTAAAAAAAAAAATATATATATATATATATACAAAAAAAAAAATAATTAAAATAAACCGTCATTGTTGAGATGCTGGTTTCCGAGTGCAGTGAATTTAGATGAAATGACGAGTTTAAGAGGGTGGAGGCGGAGAAAAATGTGTTTGACACATGGGTCAGGATAAGACTATATTTATGTGTTGTTCTTTTTTTAAAAGAAGTTTGTAAAATATATCTACATTAATTATAAAAACAAAAAAATCTCAATCTTAAAATTCATAAAATTAAAGATGAGTCCTAAGAAAAATATATATATATATATATATATATATTTTATAATCAAATGTGAAAAAAATAATGTGAAGTATTGTGTTCAAAATTATTTTTGTTGTCTCCAAATTTTTTTTTTGTAAAAAATAGATAAAATAAAAATAAAAAATTTCATTTTTAGAATTATTGGAATTGGAAGGAGTCCTTAATAATAAAATTTTGAAAGTTTGTAGAAAAAAACTGTACAGAAGAAAACAGTTAAAATAAACTCAGAGTTCAAAAGTACCGGTTCAACAACTCTCTGCCTCAAACACACCACAAACTTTATAACTACAGATTAAACAACTTTTTGCCCCAAACACACATACTTCATAACTCTCCAGACTAAACAACTCCTCAGACTAAACAACTCGAACTCCCCCAATTCTTTGGGTCAAACGCCCCCTAAATGTGCTTCGTAGCTAGGGTTTTATAGACTATGGTCTCGATTAGTGTCCTTCTTGGGATTTGTTTCTGTGAGTTGCTTAACTTGTTCTTCTAGATGTGTTTTTGAGTGTTTTAGCTCGAGGTTGTGGCATCTTCCTCGTTTGCTTTTCATAATATACTATTTTTGAAATAAATAAGTAGAATAATAAAATAATAAATTAGTAGACATGTATTGTAAGTCATGTGTGAAAGTTGAAAGTTGAATTAGTTTTATGTGTAACTCGACTAATTCAACACATTCATCTCATTTTTTTTTTTATTATTATTATTCCAATTTAAACTTTGATTGTAGTTGGTCTTATACAATCAACTAATTTTTTATCCTTCAAATATGTAGAGTTTTTTTTTTTTTTTTTTTTTAATATTGCTATTTATAAAAATATATTAAAAGGCAAACTATTTATAAAAATATTGTTGTTTTAAATATACCAACATACATGGTTTTTTTCAAAACTATTAACATATTCAAACTCTTTTACTCAAATATGTATTTTCAAAACTATTAACATATGACTTTTCAAAAGATGATGTACATCCACCTGAACATACATCGTCTTTTGTCGATGTGCATCCACCCAATCATTTTTTCAACAACATTTTTTAGCCGCATGCATTAAAAAATTGATATCATTTTACTCAAATATGCAAACATTTCAAAACAAATATGGCTGGAAAAGCTAACAAAGAGAGTTTCAATTTAATACCTGATTTCATTATTTTTGGAGTCGTATATCAAAATATACAGGTCGCCGAAGTTGAATAAATTGCAGAAAAACTCCAGAACCCTAGTCTAATTTCAATGACTTGTATCTCTCGATATACAACTCCAAAAATATTAAAATAAAATATCAAATTGAAGCTCCCTCTATTAGATTTACAGTTATACCTGTTTCAAAAATTTTACATATTTAAGTAAAAAAATATCGATTTTTTAATGCACACCGTTCAAAAATAATGCTGAAAAATGATTGAGTGGATGCACATTATCTTTTGAAAAAACGATGTATGTTCAGGTAGATGTACATTATCTTTTGAGCAGACATGTATGTTGGTGAATTTAAAATAACAATACTTTTATAAATAGTTTACTTTTTTGATATATTTTTATAAATAATTTTGAAATATGTCATTTTAAAAAAAAAAAACCAAACAACAACATATCGTCAATTTGCAATATATAAAGAAAATATGTTATATAAGAAAATTACTAGTATCTAATAATTCCTGGATTCCTCTAGTAGATTTAATAAGAATTAAATTGAAACTCTCAATACTATAGGGATAAAAAATTGAAACCAAGCACAAACTATAGTATAACTAAAAATTATAATTTAATCTTAAGATTATTTATAACATAGTTTTATCTCAATTGAGAATTGTAATGACTTTATATAGTAACTTTTAATATAATTTTAAATATCTTGAAATGCTTTTGATAATTAAATATATTGCCAAAATTTTATGTAAATTAATGTAATGTTAAACGATGAAAATTAAGTATGTTTTCTTGTTTCCATATTTATCAATTTCTAATCTAACTAAGGTAAGAGTCTAAAAGAGTTTGAATATTATAGGAAGAACAGGAATATGTGTAAAAAAAAAAAAAAATATATATATATATATAATATGTTCTATCTAAAATGAGGGAACAAATTATACAAAATGAGTTACAAATTATACAACTACTAATTTAAGATGATTTTTAGTTAAACTAATTATTTCATTAGCCCAAAAGATAATTTATGGACATCAATGAAAAAAAAAAGGCTAGAAATGACATTTTGGTATTGGCTTTCAACCTTTCATAGACCTTGTAATGTTTATACATTGATTAATTTAGGGTGAAATAGTGTTTAATATTAAACACTACACTGAAATGTTTTTCTTATAAAAAAATAAATGCATATTTTTTCATCCTACATTGTTTAATGTTGACAACAATGTTTGGAATTTGAAAACAAAATCAACATAGTTGATAACTAATTAAAGTAAATCTAGCTTAACGATAATTTACATGTAATCATTCTTATCTTACAATTATATATATATATATATATATATATATATATATATATATATATATATATATATATATATATATATATATACGTTACATTGTAGAGGGGAAATTCGAATGTTGGATACACTGAAGTCCCTGCATCTCTTAGTCAAGGGTATAACTTTATGTCAATTATATGTTCAGTTTGGTAAAATAGATAATTTAAGAATAAATTTAATGAGTCCCTCACAATATTGAAGTTATATAATTTACAATTTCATGTTTTAAATAATTTAAAATAAATCTTAAAAAAATATGCATTTATTTTTTTTATAAGAAAAACATTTTTACATTAATCCCATGGTATTAGATTTTTAATATTAAAATTTTTGTTTCTATGTCTATTTGGTATATATAAAGAAGGGTTCGGTAGAATTTAAACTTTTTATTTTGTGTTAAATAGGTCAAAGTTTCGTAAGTCTTCGTACTTTTAATTTTGTATTTAATAAGTCTGCGACGTACTAATGTTTTTTTTAAAAAATAACTGATTTATTATATATAGATATGAATTTCATGTCTATGAGATAAACTTTCAATTGTTTGTCTAGTAGGTCCTAAAATTTTAAAAATTAACGAATATATCCAAATACCTATTAAACATAAACTTAAAAATTCATAGATCTATATGACATAAAATAAAAGTTTAATGACCTATTAGACACATTTTTAAAACTCTACATAGTGGATGCAAAATTAAAAGTTCGGAGACTTATTAGATATTTTTTGAATTTTTGGAACCAAATAGACACAAACTCGTGGAACTAATCAGGGGCGGATCCAGAATTTGATGTTTGGGGGCCAAAAAATTAGAGTATATAAATATTAAAAAAATATCGTAAAAAATTCAAAGGTTCGAATTCACACACTCTCAAGTTATGTTGACATTAAAAAAAAGTTATTAGTGATAAACATATGTGAGTGTATCAAAAACTTACATACTAAATTTAAATAAACTTAATACCATCATATAATTTTGCTCATCTAAAAAAAAAAAAAAAAAAAAAAAAAAAAAAAAAAAAAAAAAAAAAAAAAAATTGAGTCCCTAAACTCTAAAAAATCTTTAATGTGTCCCTATACTTTCAATTTTGTTTCTAATGAATTTCTAGATTTTAAAAAATGTCAAATAAATACAAGGATATATTAGACTTAAACTTGAAAATTTGAGGACCAATTAAATACAAAATTGTAAGTTAAAAAATATATTGAACTCTTCTTGAAATTCGTGGTCTATTAAACACAAAATTAAAAGTTCAAAGATTTATTAGACATTTTTAAAAAACATTATTAAAAAAAAACCACAATATAACAAGAATTTGTTTCCACACAATTTATAAAAAGAAGATTAATATAGTCTAAATTACTTTTGAAAATGTTAATAAATAAATTAATACTAAGAGTTGATAGATTTTTTTAAAGTACGAAGAATACTAAATTTAGATATTTGAAATTACAATGACTAAAATAAAATAATATAATTCTCTGTATATATATGTAAACCTAATATTGACTTGCCTTATAATATATAAGCCTACTAATTGTATTCTTATCGATAAGAATTAATTATCGCAGATGTCAACACGAGCATAGTTCAACTCACATAAAATATGTGTATCTTCAATCGAGAGTTCAAAAATTTGAATTTTTTACCGGGTCACATTTTGTCAAAAAAAAAAAAAAAAAAAAAAAAAAAAAAAAAAAAATCTTTGAGATTAGAGTTATTCATTATTAAATGTCACTTTGATACCTTACCAACAAGCTGTGAATTATTGGTTTTATATAGGCGGGCAGCTCAACTGAATATAATATTATTTATGCAAAATAAAATATAAAAAAAATGTAGCCAAACTTTTCATTTTCTTGATAATAAGAACATTTTAATATAGGCGGGCAGCTCAACTGAATTCAATATTATTTATGCAAAATAAAATATAAAAAAAATGTAGCCAAACTTTTCATTTTCTTGATAATAAGAACATTTTAATATAGGCGGGCAGCTCAACTGAATTCAATATTATTTATGCAAAATAAAATATAAAAAAAATGTAGCCAAACTTTTCATTTTCTTGATAATAAGAACATTTTAATTTGTTGGATTGTAGTCTGTCGATATAAACATGACTCATCGTTTAAGGCACTACTTTCTTTAAAGCTCGAGATTTAAATTCTCAATTTTCATATTTTTGGAACTAAAGAAAATATTTGTTGAATTGTAGTCGTTAAAATTTAAAGAATAAGGTTAAACTACAAGTTTATTAGTTCCAGGACGGACCTCTGAAGGGACTAGGGGGCCACGGCCATGCCTTAAATATATACTATTGTTGTTAAATACATTTTGGCCCCCCAAAATTAACAAAATCTTATTCTGCTGCAGTGGTTATTGTGCATAGTTTATATTTTGTTGTGTCATAATTTATTTGCTTTACATTTTCTTCCATATCAACAAGAAGTCAATTAGAGGCATATAGCTCAGGTCGTTGGAGTTGGATAAACCTACAGCACTAGAATATTTTAAAGTTGAGTCTATTTATAAGGGAATACAATATCCAACCAATTAAGTCAATTTTATATAGCCAAAGCGAGCATAGCTCAGCTGGCATATGTATGTCTCGACGACCAAGAGGATTTTGGTTCAAATCCCCCCACCCCCAATGTACTAAAAAAAAGTCAATTTTATATATATATATATATATATATATATATATATTCAGATTTACAAACTATATGAAGGTCAATTCCTATTCTCATTAAAAAATAAAAAAGTGTGAAATAATTAATTCTTAATTTACTTTTTCTTATGAAGTTATTAGTTTCCATTTTTTTCCTAGGAGTATTGGTCCGCATGAATATTTCCATAAAATTATTAATTTTTTAGAATATAACAATCACAAATATAAGAATAAAGATACGACTGCGCCTTCTATTTTTAGAAGAGATGTAGGATACATTCATGAATTATACTCATAATAACATTTAAACCTCATTTTTATCTGCAACAATATAGTTAATTCTATAATTTATGCAACCTATATCTTTAAGGTTATACAATTTTATAATTACAAACTCACAAATTAAAATACTTGGTACCTAAACTATATTTCAATTCAATCAATATGCTAACTAGTATAGATACAGTAAAATAAATAAACGGGTAAACGGGTAATCCAATTCTCTGAATGAGAGATTGAATTCTGAAAAAATAAGTTGTCACAATGTGACCGACTCTTAATAACCATCGAATATGAATTAAAAAAAATTCATGCCGTTTAATAACTAGAGGATATATAAATTTGAAATATTTTTATAGTTTTTCTCTCATATATTTAATAACGTAAAACTGTCATTCACATTGTGACGGTCTCTTCCAATAATTTATTGAGAAAGACGTCCAGACCTCGAGCTACTCCGATCCCGAGAAGGTAGAGAAAGTCAATATGGTGATGTCAAGAAATCACATGGCCATCATTGAAAAAAAAGGATCATAAATCTGTAGGTAGTGTGAATTAATGGCAGTGATATTTGGTTACGTTTCCTCTCAACTTATTCTGTGGCTGGTATCAAATTCTCACAAATATGTCGCCTTCATTGAATGCTGTTTGAGCTACATCATTTGGGCCCCATATTTCCAAGTATATTACCTCTTCTTTTTTTTCCTTTTTTTTTTATAGAGAATTTCAAGTTTAACAATAATTTACTGTTCCTCTCCATTTTTAAATATCTAATTAAGTAACCTATTATAAGAATATGATGAATGTGTCCCACAAAAAAGATAAGTTTATGTTGTGAAAATTATACTCACAAAGAAAAAACAATAGGTTAAATTATAAATTTATGTTTATTTGATCTTTAAACTTTAAAAACTATAAATTTTAGTCTATAGATTTTTTAATATTTTAAAATCTACAGATCTACTAGATACAAGATTAAAATTTTAGGGTTCCATACGCAACATTAAATTCAAATTTATATCTAATAGGTCAGTTAGTTTTTAAAAAAAAATAATTTTTTTAATTATCACACAAAATTGAAAGTTTATAGATATATTAGACATTTGAAAGTTAAGAGATGAAATAAACACAAATAACAAAATTGAGTCACAAAGCTGATAATTTAACTAAAAAGATAATATTTGCCTAAGTTCAATTTTTAAAAAAGTATTTGCATGGTAAAACAAAAAAAAAAAAAGTAAATTCATACTTATGCCAAGGATCTTTCTTTCATCAAATAATATTTTGAAACGAAGGATAAGAATAAGGGAGATAAAAGTGTTTAGAAAGGCTACGAGTTAATGAATCAAGTAAAAATGTTACAATTATTTTTTTATTTTTTATTTTTTTGATACCATGTGTGGGTAGGATATCGAAGCTAGAACCACTTGGCCAATAGGCTATATATCATGTCAGTTTAGCTATCTTCTAATTAGCTTTAGGTTTGATAACTGATTTCGTTTTCTGTTTTTAAAAAACATTAAACCACAACTTGTTTGATAACCATTTTTTACTAGCAAACTATTTTTATAATATTATTTCATCTAATATATGTACGAGTTAAAACCAACTCAAATTATTTCGAACGTTAAACATTATTGACCGGCAAATGTTCTATGTATATTTTTAAAAATAGTTTTTTAAACAACTAATTCAAAGTTCAAGAGCTAAAATGAAAATTTTTAAAATCTAAAAGGAATAATTGAAATTTTCCTTATGGGGCGTTTGACCTAAGGAGTTGGGAGAGTTGGAGTTGTTTAGTCTAGAGTTATTAAGCCTGGGGAGTTCTGAAGTATGTGTGTTTGGGGCAGAAAATTGTTTAGTCTAAAGTTCTGAAGTTTATGGTGTGTTTGGGACAAGAAGTTGTTTAGTCTAGAGTTCTGAAGTTTGTGCTGTGTTTGGGGCAAGAAGTTGTTTAGTCTGGAATTCTGAAGTCTGAGTTTATTTTAGCTGCTTTCTTCTACACAATTTTCTTCTACAAACTTTCAAAATTTCATTATTAAAGACTTATTACAATTTCAATAAATTCTAAAAATGATTTTTTTATTTTTATTTTATCTATCTTTTACAAAAAAAATTTAAGAAGACAACAAAAATAATTTTGAGCACAATACCATACATTATTTTTTCACTATGATTATAAAAATATATATATATATATATATATATATATCCATTTCTGTTATGACTCATCCTTGATTTTATGAATTATAAGATTGAGATTTTTTTTTATTTGTATTAATGTAGCTATATTTTACAAACTTCGTTAAAGAAAAAAAGAACAACGTATGTGTCAAACACATAAGTATAGTCTTACCCTGACCTATGTGTCAAACACATCTTTTTCCGTTTCCACCCTCTTAAACTCGTCATTCCATCTGAATCCACTGCACCCGAAAACCAGCATCTCAACAATGACGATTTATTTTAGCTATTTTTTTGTACAATTTTTTCTATAATTTTTCATATTTTCATTGTTAAGGACTTCTTTCAATAAATGTTAAGAATGAGATTTTTGCTTTTTATTTTATGTATCCTTTACAAATTTCTTTGAAGATAACAAAAATAATTTTGACCAAATACTTCACATTTTTTTTTCAATATCACTCACATTAATTATTCATTTTATTTGGATAGTTTTGAAATAAAAGAGAGTCGTGTGTGTTAAATATTACATTTGAATTTGGAAGATTTTAATCCATTAATTTAAACGGATCCAAATAAGCTGGTGTTTTTATTTCTCTTCATTGTAAGAATACTATACATTTTAAATTTGGTTTAAGTACCAATTTTGATTGAACAACCTAATTTATATTTAAAATAGTAAAAATAAATTGAATTGCATTTTTAGTCATTTTCCCCATTGTGTTTAAATTACGTTTTTTTTTTTAAATAATTAAAAATATTGTGGGAGGAAGGGAGAGAGAGAGGGGGAAGAGAGAGAAATGTGCAGGCTTGGAAAACAGAACAGAGTTAAATAGTAATTACTGTAGAAGTCTGGGGAGTGTTGAAGTCTGGGAAGTTGATATTTTTTATCTAAGTTCAACGAGTGTGTGGGCCAAACGGGGATAAAACTTCTTCCCGACTCCTTTTCCAACAACTCCTTGGGTCAAACACCTCCTCAAAGTTCGAGGAAATTTTATATAATTTAACCTATTTTAAAAGTGTTTTTCTAAAAAATATTTAAAAAGTAAGGGTTTAAAAATAACGGAAAACGGAAATGCGTTTTTTTTTTTTTAAAAATTCGTTTTTAGTTTTTATAAAAAAAATTAAAAACGATTTTTAAATTTTAAAAACCAAAAACTGAATCGATTATCAAACGCATCTATTTTAAAAATAAAAAAATAAAAAATAAATAACAAATTGATTACCAAACCGCTCTAAATTATCAAAACTAATAATTAAACGTATCGAGAACATGTATATATAATATCAAAACTTGTGTGAACATAATATAAGATCTCTAAATAGAACTCATTTATTTTAATTTATAAATATATAACATTAAAAGAACTAAACATAACTTAGAGATCTTATATTATGTTCACACAAATTGATTACCAAAGCGAGCATAGCTCAGCTGGCATATGTATGAGTTGATGACCACGAAATCTGTGGTTCGAATCCCATACCCCACCCCTAATGTAAAAAAAAAAAAAAAAAAAAAAAAAAAAAAAAAAATTAAATTAAATTTATGAATATAACGATGACTTAGCAAACATCCACCACTCTCACAATCAAAACCACACTTTTAGAACACACTCACCTCCTCCTTTACACTCAAACAATCGCACACAATCGCGCACTTTAATCCTACAAATATATACTTCAAATGAAACTCTTTTGAACACACAATATATAGAAAAATTGTAACAGATAACAATTTAGAATAAAATAATTAAAAATATAGTATATTTTTTAAAAAAATTGCAGATATGACAATTTCTATCGCTGATATCTTATGGCTGGTAGAAGTCTATCGCTGATCACCTCAGCTTTTTATAGATTTTTGTCAGTGATAATAGTCTATCAGTGATATGATAAAATCTATCGGTGATAGAAACAGATTTTTTTGCCATATTTGCAAAACATTTTAAAGTTTGCTAAATTTGCAATTAGTTTGGGTCTCATTGCTATTTGTGCAACCAGCCCTACTCAAAATCACATTTTAATTACATGATAATTAGCTCCAAACCAATTTTTTATCACATAATTTGTCTTCCAATTTAACTCACACTTTTCAAAACTAATGAATCCAAGAATTAAATTTAACTTTTTAAAATAACATTACAATTCAAACATAAAAACATGAATATCTAACTTATCATGAAAATGAATTCTAACCTAAAAAAAAATAAAACAAAGCACTAACTCAACTAATTTAAACTTATCCAAACTTATAAACATAATAAGTAAAGTTAATATTATTAGTTTAAAACTAATAGCTTGACATAAATATCAAAATTTGACATAAAAATCACATAAAGAATATTGTAACTTATTCAAACTTATAAATATAATAACTAAACTAATTTTTCAAAATTAATGAACTAGCACATTAAATTAGAAAATAAAAATATCTAGAAACTTCTTCAAATATGTCACTTCAACCACAAAAATAAAGGAACGTAGTAGCTAGTTAGTCATATAAATTAAGCAAGTAAAAAGAAAAGTCATAATCATCACAAAACAATATAGAACTATAATAACTTTAAATATTTTATGAAATTTGGATCCTTTACGAAGTCAAAATCCATCTAAAGATGCAACTCTTGTTTAATCTATAAGGAACAAATAAAATAAAGTTATCATCATGACACCAAAACACATCAATTATAGTGAGCTTACCCTATTAGAGTCTCACAATAAAGATGAGAGTTCACACCTAGAATAATCAAACACAAAAGCAAAGGAAAATCAATTATACGTCCATAAATCAAATAGTAGGTCATTAGCTATACCTCTATTATCTTATACCACCAAGTAAATTTGTCCTAAATTTCCTTTAATTCCTAGTCGAGAACAATATAGATAGCAACTCAATATAACTAAGTTGAAAAGAATTGTTAACAAACTAGCAATTAGTTGAATAATAACTTAGAGGTACAAAATTCAAAGCTCTAAGTCTTGTTCTAAATCCTAAATTTCAATCCAATATAAATTTTAGGGTTCAAACTACAAAGTTAAATAAGAAGCAACACCAAAGATTCAATATATATAGAACATACAAAAAACGGAGAAGAAGAAGAAAACGAAAAAAGAGGGAGAAAGAAAGGAAAAAAAACTAACGGTGGTAGGAGATGAGCGGTGGTGGAGGCAGCGACGTTAGTGGTGGTTGTAGTAGAGGAAGAAAGAAATAAATGAAAACGAAAGAGGAAGAAGAAAATGAAAAAAGATGGAGAAAAAAATAGTGAAGAGAAAGAAAAATTCTTAGAGTGAGCAGAGAAGAGCGGCGATTGTGGCGAACAGAAAGGGTGAAGGCAAGGCAACGACGATGACGGAGGGTGGCGTCGGAAAAGGTGGTGCATGTGGCTTGATGGTTGCAACATAGAAGAAGAAGAAGAAGAACCCAAAAAGGAGAGAGGAAGAAAAGAGAGGAAAAAAGAAAGTTAAGGTTTGTAAGTGCCACTTTTTCTCGACGCCATGTTTGAAGCGTTAGAAAAGACACCATTTCCCGACGCATCGAGAATGGCATCAGAAAAACTTGCAAACTTTTCCTAGCGTCGTATTAGAGAAGTCGGGAAAGGACTTTTTTCCTACGTCATTCTAGATGCGTCGGGAAAGGGTGCATTTCCCGACGCCTCTAACATGGCATCGAGAAATAATACTTCTTTCGATGATTTTCCCGTCGGAGTAAAAGTTGTTAGGAGAGGCCAAAATTGTTGGAGTGCATCTAGAAGAAAAATGTGCATAGAAATTTGAAAACTATAATTCTAACAAGGGTCAACTACAAGAATAACTGAAATTTAGAAGCGCGAGTTGAAAAATAGTTAACTTCTATATTTAGAATAATATTTACAATATGTTTGGATGAAACTACCCTATATGGAAACGATACAGCATTGAACTCAAACTCTCTACAACAAAGAGATTTATTGATAGAAAAATAAGGATTTATTCCGAATGAGTCTGGGGAAAAATAAATATTTATTTCAAGAGAAAATGATGAGAAAAATAATAAAAAAAATTAAGATATGGTCAAAATAGGTTGTTTTTTAATAATATTGCATTTTTTAAAACTTATTATAAAAATATTGTAAGTTTGAAACTATTTATAAAAATATTGTACTTTTAAATGGAGGTCGTCTTTCGATACACAACTCCAAAAATAGTGAAACTAGATATCAAATTGAAGCTCTCTATGTTAACTTTCCAACAATACCTTTTTCGAAGTTTTTGAATATCTGGGTAAAAAGATATCAATTTTTTAATGCAGTCCTCAAAATAATCTTCAGTTCTAAAATTTGCAGAACTATAGTCCAAGTTCGATTTGTCTCTATCTTTTGATACACAACTCCAAAAATAATGAAACCACGTATCAAATTGAAGCTCTCGCTCTTAGCTTTCCAACCATATCTTTTTTTGAAAATTTTGAATATCTGAGTAAAAAGATATCAATTTTTTAATAAAAGAAGTACATACCGATGGAGGTCGTCTTTTGAAAAGACGACCTCCATCCATGTGGAGCAAGATCGCCTTTTCAAAAGACGATCTTTGCTTGTGTGGAGGTCGTCTTTTCCTCCATTAAAAGTGCAATATTTTTATAAATAGTTTCAAACTTACAATATTTTTATAATAAGTTTTAAAAAATGCAATATTATTAAAAAAACAGCCGTAAAAACAAGTATAACAACCCCTAATTAAATACACATGTAAACAAAATTCAATAAAATCTATTCTGGAATATTAATTCAAATTAATTTTTAACTAAAATTTTCATAGACGGTTGTGAAAAAAATGATAATAACGGTGCTCTTGATACTTTCTAATGTGTGTATATATTCGAAGATACATGTACATATAAGTATATCATATGGAGTATAGGTGTATATGCATAAGTCATTAATTGATGAACGCAAGAGCGGAGCCACGTTGGGGCCAAGAGCACGTGCTCCAAATTATTAGTTCAGTATATTTATATATAAATATTTAGAAATTATAACTACATGTTGATATATTTATATATACAAAATCGAAAAATGCACCCAACGGCACGATTTTCAAGCTCTCTCATTGGTTTGTCCTTGTTTTTCAGTTAGATTTTAGAAAAACACAATTCTATTTTTAATTTTTAATTTTTATAAATTATTTTAGAGTCTAAAATATAAAAATTATTTTAATTTTGAAAATGATAAATATTATTATTATTTTTTAATAAATATTACTTAATATAAATATTACTTCTAAAAAATATATATATTTTATATAAATTTTTAAAATTATATTTATATGGATGTAGAATTACAAGTTTAGTCCTTCAATTTTTAAATTTATGTTTAATACCTTCGAATTCATTAACTTTAATTTTGTATCTAATAGGTCTTAGGCATATTATATTTTTTTCTCTAAAAATCAACTCTTGAGGACCCAATTACACTTGAAAATTTTAATTTTGTATTTAAGATACGTGATTTTTTTTAAATGTCGAATAAGTTGATGACCCATTAATTTAATGTCTAACAAAACGTTTAATATTTTAAATTTTCTAATATGTCTTTATTAGATACAAAATTAAAATTTAAAAGATCTATTAGACTCAAAATTGAAAGTTTAAGAGTGTGTTACGCACATTTTAAAGTTCAAGGACTATACAAATCGAAATTTTCAAGGACCAAACTTGTAGTTAACCCTATTGAAATTGTGCCCCTGACAAAAATTTCTTGATCCGCACTTGGGTGAACGTAGATGTAAGTATAATATAGGACGTAAGAAAATTATATAAGCAATTAAATTTTCAGCATATTGATGTTTATAAAAACTAAAATGTTCATAGACGGTGGTAAGAAAATTATAAAAATGACACCCTCGATAACTTCTAGTGTGAATATATATTCGTCGTTACATTTATAACAACGTACAATGTAAATATATCATATGAAGTATATGTGTGTATATACACCATAAACGATTACTCCGTGAGCATTGGACAAATGATACTGAAAAATTTAAAATGTTCATAGACGGCTGTAAGAAAATTATAAAAATGGGTGCCCTCGATAACTTCTAGTGTGGGTATATATTCGTAGTTATATCTATAACAATGTACGTGTAAGTATATCATAGGAAATATATGCGTGTATATACACCATAATCCATTAATTCGTGAGCATTGGACAAATGATACTAAAAAAACATTAAAATTGGTATGCATATTGAGCTTACCCGGAAAAACGTTCAATCAATGGTATCATTACCTGCAACATTGAATTAGGAGATTTGCAAATCTTTCATCTTCCAAATCGATTTGAAACAGTTGTTGGTTCTCAATTTTGAAATCCTTTACCTTGAAAAAAAACTATCTACCTCGACTTTTTACATTGTTGAATGCTTGAATTGAACTGAAAATTTCGACTTCCAAAACCTTCTATGACGTATTTTCAGAGTGAGTAAGGAACTTCGTCTCCCTCAACTCTCGTCTCTGTACATTGTCGTCGTTTCAAGTTTGGAAAAAAAAAATGAACCTCTCATTTCAAAATGCATGAATCTAAAAGGGTAATGTAGGGTTGTTAGTGGGATGAATTTGTATTTTTTTTTTCTTTTTCGCTCTTAAACATTTTCAAATCTAGGTGGTTGAATTTTTTTTTCTTCAAAACCTATGAATCTGGTTGTTAGAAACTAAAATAAATATAAAAGAAATTGAAATTGGTTAGGTCGGTTGTCCGTATATATATCAGAATATAATCTGGATGAAAATTGTAAACTTCATTTTCTAAAATTGTGGTAATCATAGATGAAAATATTAAACTTTCTTAAGTATTTTTTTATTCTATTCTTTAAAATTACCATTCTAAAAAATATAGACGCCTCCATCAACAAGGAGGTCAAATCATAAAGCCCAATACCTCGTAAGGCCCAAGTCCAATTGTCATGACAGTCACTTTTGAGTCTAACTTAATTAAAAGTGTTTTTTAAAAAAAAAAAAAATATCATACAAATACTTTTCTTTTTAATTCGTTTTTGTCAAATTACAAACTTAGGCAAATTCAATTACACCTCCAGATTTTAAATTGTGAATCGAAACTATTAATGATTATTAACGATAACGTGATATTTTATTGGATAAATGTTGATTGATTTGACACAATATGATCGATAGATAAAAAAAAAAAAGTGAACAACTAAACAGAATAGAGTGTTAAATATTAAAAAAAAAAAAAAAAAAAAAAAAAGTCTAATACAATTAAAAAATAGTGTTAATATATTTTACTAGACGGTTGCGATCCCTTTAATAAGAGTCAAAAGGGTTTAGATATTAAAAAAAAAAAAAAGTATGAATATTGATTCATGAAGCATGCCTTGCATTCTCTAGATTGACATTTTCTATATCCACATAATTTTGTATGTGTTTAAGAAATGCTTATAGACTATGAGATGTCACATTCATTTCATAAATCTAACATTTCGGAAACATTATTATAAATTGTTTAAATTAATTAAATTTAGTAAAAGTTATCCGAACATAAAATAATAGTAAAAGTTGTGTGCTGCTGTCCAAATTGGTAGGTTTGAAAGCAACATATATATATAAATTGAACTTGTATAACTTTTATTTGATTTGTGAGAATCTTATTGTTAAAAGTTAGCTAGTAGTATAAAATTTTAATTTTATTGGTTCGATTTTAAGTAATACATGAGTTTATATATAGACTATAGAAATAATAAATTTGAGAAACAAATTCAAATTTATAGTTATAAGGTATGATATATCTATTTGGAGATTAAGAAGTCTTGGCCTTCCAAATTTTTTTATTGTTTTTTATTATATTTGTGTATGTACAATTAACTTAAATGTAGAAGGTTAGATGTTAATTAGAGTAAAATAATTAAAAATATAACGTTTAAAAAAAAAATTAGATAGTAATCTATTATTGATAGTGTAGTCTATCACCTCAATTTTTTATAGAATTTTATCGGTGACTATCATTAATAGTCATATATATCAGTGATAGCCACTGAATTTTTATCATATTTGTAAAATGTTTTAAATTTTGTTATATTTATCGTTAGTTTGGGTCAGATTGTTGTTTATGGAACAACCCTATATAAATTCATATAAATATTCTCATTTTGGCTACGATTTATTGTTTGAAGTAAATTTGTTGGTCACGTACTTGCATTTTCTTTTATTATTATTATTATTATTATTTTTTTTTTTGACAACTTTTTTTTTTTTCATACCATTGATGCAGTCTCTAAATTTATATTAATGGCAAGAATGTTCTCCCTATTTCGAATCGGTGGAGGTAAGGAATATAATTAGTAATTAACAATAATGAAAATCAATGCCAAATCGAGCATAGTTCAATTGACATAAGGTTGTGCCTGTGACTATGAGGTCATGGGTTCAATCCTTGCTTTAATTAAAATACCGTAAATTACTTAGTATCTATATTAAAATAAAATATTTTTTTTCTTAAAAAAAAGTTAATTAAATTTAAAAATTAAAAAAAAAAACAAAAAAAAAACTATATTCATATACAATGGTATATATATATATGATTTTCTAACTCTGCAACTTTAATTTATATTAATATATTTTTATTTGTAATTGACTTTGAAGTTTTAAAAATTGTTGCAATAGTCGTGTTTTTTTTGTAATATAAAGTTATTCAAACTTAATTTGGGATGTCTTTGCTTTTATACTTATCACCAATAACTTTATTGTTTTTGTAGAACATAATTTTTCAGACCCTATATCATAGATAGGGATGGCAAAATTCCCCGCGGGGTCGGGTCCCCGCGGGTCCCCGGTTTGACCGGGTACGGGGTCAAACCGGGGATTTTATTCGGGTCCCCGGTCGGGGACGGGGCGGGGATGGGGATCCCCATCCCCGCCCCGTCCCCGGCCCCGAACCCACCCCGAATAGTTTTTTATTAAATTTTTTTAAAAAAATATATATAATATAGTAATATTTTATATATATTATTTTTTAAAAAATTTTAATTAACTTACTGTTAGTTTATATATATATATTTTATTTATTGATAAACTTTTTTTAAAGTTTAAACATATATTTATTGATATTTATTTAATTTTTTCAAAAAAAAAAAAAACAAACAAACAAAGAGACGAGGATATTTTCTCCGCGGGGACCCGATCCCCGAACGGGGATTCCCCGACCCCGACCCCGACTTCTCAAAACAGGGAACGGGGCGGGGATGGGGATGAAAAATCCCCGCGGGGACGGGGATGGGGAGTGCATCCCCGACCCCGCCCCGCCCCGTTGCCATCCCTAATCATAGATCTAAGATTTGCCTTCGAATATAATTATATAATTGAGGATGATTTGTATCAATTTTTTTAAAATTATATAAGGTTCTATCAAATTTGAATAGAAGAGAATATTCTAAAGAACATGCAAGGTTGTAAGTAATAAGACAATTAGTCAACATTTGCTTACTCTAATCACATTTAATTTTTTTAATCTAGATATAACTTGAAAACTATGCAATCATATTAATAAAATAAAATTTGTCAAAAAAATAATAACAACAGTAAAGATCGTTCCAGTCATGAATGGTTCAGCTAAAACTAAAATTGATTTTTTTTAAAGCTACTAAAATTTAATGAACACATTATAACTTGCTATTTTTTTTTTTTTTTTTTTTTTTTTTTTTTTTTTTTTTTTTTTTTTTTTGATTACATTGGGGGTGGGGGGATTCGAACCACAGACCTCGTGGTCGTCAACTGATACATATGCCAGCTGAGCTATACTCGCTTTGGCACATTATAACTTGAATTACATCACCTAATTGAAAAATAAAAATTGATTAACTAATAATATAGAATCCCCCAATATATTCAACAAAAATACAAAAATATGGCTCATTAGCTACGTGTATGCATACGCAATACCTTTATTTTCTAATATAAATTATAGGTTTAATCTCCATTAAAATACTCATATAATTGTTTTTAATTTGTCGGCAATGTCAAAATAGTTCCATAATTTTTTTTTATTTTTTATTAGTTTGTAAATTAAATACCCTCCCTCCTTATAAGATAACACAACATTTTCAAAACAATTATTGTTAATTTATTCATTGTTTGGTAAGTTGGATTTAGCTTACAAATTATATTAATTTCTTTTACTTTGATTAAAAAAAAAAAAAAAAAAAAAAAAAACGTGGCATGGGTCAAGCGCTAGCACAAGAATCCATTTTTTTCTCATTAAATTCCATTTTAGCCATTCAATTTAAAATTTTATCCTTTTTTTTTTTTCTAAACTTTTAAAATTTCTTTTTAATCCATAAATTTTAAGATTCTTACCGTTATATTTGACAAATTATTCAATTTGTTATGGACGATGTGTGACTTCAAATATGTACATTAACGTGCTAATGTAGGCAGTTATTAAAGTTTTATCAACATTGATAGGTATTCTTAATAAATCATGGAAATTAGGAAATTCATAAAAATTAATTAAATTAATAAATATTTTTCACACTTCAAATAGATTATAAATAGTTTTTTTACCCGTAATTATATTTAGGTAAAAAATCAATTTATACCCCTAAACTTTGAGGGTTGTATCAATTAAAATTTATACCCCTAAACCTTGAACATTCACAAGTGTATCAATTTACACCTTCTGTTAGATTTTATTTGAAAAAAAATAATTTAAATGGTGGAGACTTATGATTTTAACAATTAAACTCATAAACTTTAGGAGTTTGTACGTACTTAGCCTTAAGACTACTATAATTTTACAAATATGTACAAATGTCTAATTTATTTAAGTTGTTGTTCAATTACATTAAAACCCCTCATATAACTATTGAGATTTGTATGAAATAAAATAAAATAAAATTTAATCATTTAAGGTATAAGTAGATAATTTAATACATAATTTAATACAATTGTAAATCCAAAAATTAAGGCATTAATGATATTAATCAATTATAAGTTCATTTACTCTCATCTCCAAGCAAAACTCTCTCTCAAAAAATGACTTTTTTTTTTCTCATATATACATTATTATGCAAAACTCTCTCTCTCCAAAGACATATATACATGATATAATCAAATATAAATTAATATACTACCATATGTTAAAGATATGCAATTAGTTATATATATATAGTCTATTCCGTATGGTTTTTGGTTTCTAGTCTGATTTTATTAGTAGCCATGATCGGGGTATATTCGTGTAAATAAAAATGTCACCAGTTTTAAATATAAGATTCAGTTAGACATGAAATATTTTCATATATACCGTATATATTCATATCTGATGGTTCATTTATACATATATTTTCATATAAGTGTAAATGATAATTATTTAAAAGTGAAGAAATTATGATCATAAGTTCTAGACGTGATATATTTGAATATGAAATAAATGTATAAATTTATGTTATGAATATATATTCACTAGAATAATAGAATTACCTAAACAGTTGAATGTATAATATATAAGTTAGTATATATGATTTATAATATGATATATATTCATAATTGATTTCTTATTAAATAGACAATGTTATATTCAATTTCTAATTTGTCTATCTATATTTTATTTTATTAAAAAAAATAAAATAATAATAGACAAATTAGAAATTGAATATAACATTGTCTATTTAATATAAGAAGTCAATTATGAATATATATCATATTATAAATCATATAGAAATTGAATATAATATTGTCTACCCATATACATGGTATATATGATCAAATATAAATTAATATACGACCATATGTAATCATTATTATGCAATTCGTTATAAATAGTATATTTTTATATAAATGAAAATACCAACTATTTTAAACATAAGAATAAGTTATGTATGAAATATCTTCATATATATATACGATATATTATAAATATATTCATACCTATTGATTTATTTGTACATTGAATATTTTCATATAAATAAATTGACTAAAAAAAACTAAAATGGTGGGATAAATGTTTGTAATTAATTGATGGGAGAGAGAAGCAATTAAAGTGCAAAAAATTGAGGGATTAAAAAATTTATAAATAATTCAAAATAAATGAAAAATGTAATTAATTAATAGGGAGAGAAAATTAAAAAGGACATAATAGTCATCCAATTTGGTGAAAACTTTGTGAAAATAATATTATATTTAGACATTTTTTAAAATAAGATTTTTAAGCAGGCTACCATGCACAATTTCTCTAAACTTTATAGCAATTGTATGAAAAATTAGGAGTTTAATTGATAAATTACAAGTCTTCACACGTGTCAAAACTTACATTTTGATACCAGAGGGTGAGGGTGAGGGTGTAAATTGATACACTTATGAAAGTTCAGGGTTTAAATTGATACAGTTGTTAGTTTAGAGTTTTAATTGATACAACCTTCAAAGTTTAGGGGTATAAATTGAATTTTGCCGTTATATTTATTGTAGGTTAAATTATACATTCAATCCTTGAACCTTCAAGTTTGTGGCAAATAGGTTTATGAACTTTAAAAAATGTTTAATATATCCCTAATCTCTAGAAAGTATCTAATAACTTCGTATTATGCCAAAGCGAGCATAGCTCAGCTGGCATATGTATGACTTGATGACCAAGAGGTCTCCCCACCCCAATGTACTCAAAAAAAAAAAAACTTCGTATTATATATTTTTTGTGTTTAATAAGTCATTGATATTTCAATAAAATGTCTAATAAATTCCAAGTTCTTAAACTTATTCAACATTTTTTAAAATTTACTGGCGTATTGGACATAAAATTGAAAGTTAAATATTCTAATAAACACAAAATTCCATTTTATGGCTAATAGTTTCGTTAATATATATTTGAGAAAAAATCAATTTATACCCCTAAACTTTGAGGGTTGTATCAATTAAAACCCTAAATTTTCAATTGTATCAATTTAAACCCTAAACTTTCATAAGTGTATCAATTTACACCCTCCATTAGAAAATTTTTAGTTTTCACACGTGTGGAGACTTGTAATTGATCAATTAAACCTCTAAACTCTCATACAATTGATTCAATTATGAAAGTTTATGAGTTTAATTGTTAAAATTATAAGTTTTCACTCGTTTAAATGAATGTTTTTTCAAATAAGTTCTAATAGAAGGTGTAAATTGATACACTTATGAAAGTTCAGGGTTTAAATTAATATGATCGTTAGTTTAGGGTTTTAATTGATACAACCCTCAAAGTTTAGGGGTATAAACTGATTTTTTCCCTATATTTTTTTTTTAAATGTTGAATATGGCGTTGACTTAATAGACACAAAATTAAAAATTTAAAACCTATTAAATACTTTTTTAAGTTCAGTGACTTATTATACATAAACATATATATTTGAAATCAGATGAGAATGAGAGATGTCAACAAAAGCATAGCTAACAAAAGCATAGCTTAACACGATGTATCGGCTAGTGACTATGAGGTTCTAGGTTCAAATATAAAATAAAATAAAAATATGTCTCAACTAGTTGAGTATGTTAAGGTTGACGTACTGATATTTGTATGGATGGTTATAAATTTTGTTAAATATTCTAGTGATATTTTGATATAGTATTATTCGATTAATGAGAACATTGATAGATATATCCATGAATAAAAGTTGTATGCTTGTGAGCCATAGCCATAGCAGCATCATCTTTTTGGAGACGTGATATGATTTGGCTACTTTTTTTCTACTTGCTTCAACCTTTACCATTTCTAACATTATCACAATTCACAAACAATAACTTTCTTTCATAGCATTTTTTTATTTTTTCTTTAAAAAAGTAACTAATTTATTTCACTTTCATTCTAACTAAGAATCTTACCTTACCTACTGATACATAACTTAAGAAATGTATTTCATAACAAAGTTATGCAAACGAGTAAAAAATGAAAACGGTACGAAACGAGCTTGCATTTGCAATTAAATTATGTAATTGTTATAAACTTTGGTATTTGTATTTATGGGACAAGAACAGTGCATTCTCATGGGAATATTAAAAAAAAAACTCAAACTTTATTCTTATCTACTTGCTGAACTGGATGAGATTAATTAATATTAGAAATCCTGTTATAAGATTCAATCAATTATTTAATCAGGGAAGGAACTGATAATTGAGGTCAAATCTGTAGTCACCATCAACATTTCTTAAAATTTGAGAGCTTTCTTTTTTAACAAAAGAAAATTCAAAATATAAAGAGGAACTTTACTGAGAGCTCTGCTCAGAGCTTAGGCAGAAGGAGAAGGAGAAGGAAAGGTTCCTCCTTTATGTAAAGATTTGAAATTCAAAGGGCTAATACTGAAACCAAGAAGTGAAGAAGGGGTTTTAGTTAAAGATATGAAGAGGAAGAGAGAAGTGGAAAAGGAATCTGAAATGAGGTCTGCAACTGCAGAGCTTTCTGTATTGGCCAAGTTAAAACCAGTTGATCCTGCTGCTTCTGACATACCCACCAAGCCCTTTCTCTCTCTTTGCAATTTGATCCTTCAATTTCTTGGTATTTCTCTCTCTCTGTGCTTGTCTTGAGAATTGTTGAAAGGAAATGTTCCTATTAAATGAGATTGGTTTGGTTATTTTTGTTGCAGATAAGGTAGGACCAACAATGAATGTTCTGAGACAAGACATTCATCAGAATATTCAGGTATAAACTATAAACAGCATCAAAATGGCAAACATCTCTCTCTTTCTAAGTCTATTACTCATAATTTATTTGTATATTCTACAAATGGTGGTATAAAATGCAGAGGTTGGAGAGCATGTATGAGTCTGATCCTTCAATGTATTCAAATATGGTAGAAATTCTGAAGAAAGAGACAAATGAAGGAAATGCAAGGAAGCTTACCAGCTGTAGCAAAGCCTTTCTGTGGTTGACAAGGTAAAATCTATTCATTCATCAAAATTCTTCAGTGGAAGTGTTTCTCCTTCCTTAACAACTGCTAACTGGGGTTAAAGTACTTATATAATTAAATTTCCCGTTAAGTTCGTAATCCATCAACTTAAGGTTTAGAGTTGAGTGATGATTTGTTTGGTATCAGACAGGAGGTCATGTGTTCAAGCTCCTTCAATGTCATCTCTCCTAGTTAATATTGATTTTCACTTGTCGGGCATTCTATAAATTTCCAAACCCACAAGTAAGGAGAAGTGTTAAAATATAATTAAATTCACCGTAACCTATTGCTTAAATTTTTGGGTTGAGTGGTGATTTATCAACGGGTTGTGATACAAACTAATTGGTTCCTCTGCTTTTGTTGTGTTATTCTCTGTTCTTGTTGTTTTAATTATGTTTTCTGTTTGATCATTTTCTGAAAAAGACCAGAAGACGTCTATTTAATTTGCCTATCATTTTCTCTCTCTCTCACTCTTCTCTATGGAGTTGTTGATTAGGTATTAAAAATGAAACACTTGTGAAAACAAACGTAAAATAACCTTGATTGGTTTCTTTTTTATGAGTTTGTTTAAGGTTAGGACTTGGGACACACAGAAACAACTTAAAGTTGTGAGCATAATGACAAGCAAGATGTATATTATAATATGAAAGAGAACAAGGAGGAAAACAAACCTAAAGTTAATAAAAGAGACTAACTTCTATAATGTATTGCTTCTGAATTTAATGACCATTCTAACTTTTCATTTACCTGTGAAGAATAGAGAAAAAAAGATTATATATAACACTGATTATGGAGATTTACTGTGATATAGGTCCCTGGATTTTACAGTATCCTTATTACAGAAGTCAAAAGAAGAACCAAGGCTGAGCATGGAGCAAGCAGTAGAGGATGCTTACAACCTTACTCTAAAGCCATGGCATGGATGGATTTCATCTGCTGCTTTCAAAGTATTTCTACTTGTTCATCAAACTATTTAACTGTGCTAACAATCACACAATCATGCTTAAATTTTTTTTTTTTTTTTTTCATAAGAAACATCAAGGGGCTATATTAAAAAAGAACCAGGAACAAACTAGGGCCGGAGTGGAGATCACCCCCCAAAAAAACTAAACCAAAAGAGCCTTCCAGTCATTCATAATCATGAGGAGGTTGTAGTTACAAAATATCTTTGTATGTAAAGAAATCCACCAGGAGGCCGTATTTTCTACAGAATTATAAAAAAAATCAAAGCATAAAGGCTTCTCTTCAAAGGTTCTGGCATTCCTTTTATTCCACAAGTGCCACAAGTGCCACAAAATCCTAAACCTCTTAAACCCTAAATCATGCTTAAATTTATTACCTCCATTACTTCATTTGGCCAACTTCTCAATCCACTTCTCTCATTAGAGTTCCTATACCAGTTTCAAACAAGGATCATGTCTTTTGTGCAACCAAAACAGTTGCAATGGGTTGTATATGTATTCATCATTTTCTGTTTTATTTGACTCTTGACTTGTTTGGAATGACTTTTCAAGTGATTAAAAACATTGTTTTAACACTTAGGAATAACTTTCTAAGTGCCAACATAAACATAGTTCAACTGACATATTGTATGAACTAGTGACCAAGAGGTCAGGGGTTCAAATCCCGCACCCCGCATGTTGTCAAAAAAAAAAAAAAAAAATTCTAAACACTTAGAAAGTCATTCCAAAGAAGCCCTTAATTTAAGCACTTGAAAAGTCATTCCAAACAAGCCCTATGTTTTTTATCCGATGATCATGGTAGTTTTGTATAAACAAAAAAAATATTACGGTTCTTGCAGATAGCTTTGAAGCTTGTCCCAGATAGTGAAACCTTCGCTAGTCTCCTAATGGCCAAAGACGAAAAAAACGATACCCTTGTGGAGGAAATAGACTCCTTCATTTTGCAGCTCTCGCCTTTTCTAGAAGATAGCCATTCTATTCTGGTAAACTCAAGCATCACTTTCAGCACTATAACCAAATCAATCACCGTTTACCTACTGAGCATGTTCTTTTTTTCTTTTCAGAGACTGTACAGGTTAGATCGCTTAAAGTCTGCATAAAGAAAGACCAATGGACAAAAGAAGAATAGATCCTCAAGTTTTGAATTTTCTTTGTTTCATTTACATTTTCTTCTGTACATAAAACATGTAAATACACAGCCATAGGTATCACAGGAAAGTTTCCCTCTTTTCCATCCAAACTTCCTGCAGGTATGGTATGCTGAGAGGACCCTAGTTAGGGGTATATTGGCAATGTTAGTATGTTAGTAGTAAGGGCATATACTCTAACTAACTTCCTAAGTAATTACCCTATATGTCCTTATGGGCAATGTTAGTATGTTAGTAGTAAGGGCATATAGGGTTATTACTCTATATGCCCTTACTACTAACATACTAACATTGCCCATATACCCCTAACTAGGGTCCTCACATATGCATACACTTCTAATCTTTCTGGTTTCATACAGATGTAACAGTTAGGCTTGTAATGTAACTAGTAGAATTTCAGGCCTCGCGTGGTCAGTAATCTTTGACTGCATAATATATGGTGTGCTCTGTTTAGTTAATGTCAACAAAACAATTATCTTTATCTGAATGATACATCTTGGTTACTGTCATAGAAACTTTATCCTTTGACATCCAAGATGGGCAAGTCTAGGCTTTAATCATCTACCATCAGTGGATAAGAAGTTATTTGTATCAGAACCTAAAAAACAGCTAAACCATGGAAGAATTTAGTTTTTCTTCCGGTTGGGTTTGGAGGAAGTGAGAGTTTGAAGCAAAATACAGCAGCCTCCACTAATCCTTTTATGTTTCTTCAGTGTTGATTGAAAAGCTTGCGTCATGCGGATTGTTGTCAAACTAATCATATCATATATGAGTTTCAATAGATTTAAACAATTTTCATACAACGTTTATGCTACTGAAAATAAAATTTGTTCAGGCCAACTGTTTGAAATCATAAATAGATATCTTAAGCACATCTCCATTTCCCAGATTTCCATTAGGTTCAGCACCTCTTCTTCCAAGTGGTATAGCTGTCCATACCTTCCAATTGCAAGATGTACCATTCTTTCTTAAATATTGAGTGATGCTAGCTTCTTTGTGGCTAGAGACAAACAACTGAATTTTTGGAGAGGTCGAGAAATCAGGTGAGGAGGTTTGGGAGGTGGCTAGGTTTAATGCCTCATTGTGGGCATCGGTCACTAGGCCTTTTTATAATTATGATTTTAGTATTGTTCTTTTGGATTTGAGTCATTTTCTTTAGTTAAGGTCATACTCCCTTTTTTGTATGCCCTTGTTTTCTTTCATTTTTTTCAATGAAAGTGCAGTTTCTTGCCAAAAATAAATTGCAAGATTGTGAGTTTAAAACTCATGGGAAAGACTCACGCACCCATGCATCCTATAGTTAAGAGTATATACAAAAAAAAAAAAATAATAACAAGCTAACTCATATGCTTAAGTTTTTAACTTTAACGGTAGATCTTGTGTTCAATCATTGCAATGTCATTACCCTCCCAATTTATATTGATAGTCACTAATTGGGTGTCTCGTGCAAAATACCAACCTGACAAGTATGGAGGAGTTTCAAGAATATGTATAAGAGATTAAGTATACTCTAAATCAATATTCAATATGCTTCTTATCAAAAGAAAAAGGTATGCTCCAATGACAATTCTATCTACTTCAATTTTTTAGTAGTAGTGATTTCATTACTATGCTGTAAAGGAAAAAGGTTGCACCACAAAACAATCTCGGATATCGAAAGAAAGAAACTACCTTAGTCCTCTCTTCTTCAAAGAGTTTGTTGACCACAGCATGCTTAGGAGGAACACCAGACCTCCATTGGTGTTTTTCTCTTCATCCTCCATGCAGAAGGGAACAGTGTTTTTCATCCTCAAACCCTGTAGATGCCAACTTGGATGCTATTTGCATTGAGAGGAAATTGGTAATGATGTTTTTGACTTAGACTAGCATAGAGTGTAACAGAAAAGAAAAAACTGATATGACAAAAAGAGGCTGTCACTCTGTTCCTCAATGATCAACAGACATTATTTTCATCAATTATAGATATGATTTTGTAATTGTGCTAGGAAGTTCATATATAAAAATTGATCAAGAGACTGTATTTAATGTTTGTGAATGATCTAAATGCACCATCGTCTAGATTTTCCTCCTTTTTCCATCATGCAGAAAATCCATAACAAATAGACCCTTGAAAATGATTTGAATGGGTTCGCGTTCGAACCAAAGGTTTAACCAATGATATCTAAACTTATCAAAATGCAACACCTCAGTGACACCAGAAAATCTGCTTAAGCAATTAGGTTTGAAGTTTAATTGAATAATTAAAGAAAATGTTACTTTTGCAGTTGAATGCAAGTTCAATGAAATTAACTACATGCTTTGACTATAAAAGGCGGATTCAAACTCGGGAGTAAGGATAGCTATAGGAGTAAGTTTAAGAATTTGATGTGCCAATTGGATTCTACATACGACAGAAAAATCCTTGCAGGTATTGTCACTAGTAAGATGTTCGATGAGGAGTTCCAATCGGTGCATATCCGATCAATATTTGTCTCCATAAACCATAATTTGCGACAAAATGTTGATTCTAGTTTCAACACTTTAGTTTAAAAGGAAAATAAAGAGCTGAAACCATCAACAAGAGAATGTGCAAAAGAAAAAGGACCATGAAAGAGATTAAGTTTTATTCCAACTAGAAGATATAATATGGTTACATTTGTTTGCTTCGTAATTTCATGAATTACTTGTAATCTCATGCAATAGATTACTAGAAGATTGAAACATTGAATCATAACTTAAAATTCTACCCCGTGTTTCTCAATACAGGGCAGCTCGAAACCACCTTTTCAGCCGAACCATCCAAGCCAGGACCTTTCATGAGTTTTCCAAGCAATTCCACCGGGTCAAAAAAGAACTCCACCCCCACAATTATACCTTTCTCATCCACCTGGTTCATCAAAAAATTCAATAAGAATAAGCCGAAAAGAGTAACATACAAGCAAGAATTGAAGTTGGATGCAACCTTAAAAATAGCAATTCCATAGAATTCAACTCTCTCCCCAGTGGGGGCATGGCTTTTGAAAGGCCCCTCCATGTAGCCCCAATGCCTGAACTTGAACACAATATTTGGGGGCCCCGAATAAACTTGGATAATCTCAAGAGCAAAACCTCGAGGGAACGTCGTGGTGAAAGCTCGGTGAGATGATTCAGCTGTCTCCTTTGCAGCATTATAGTACCTGTATTCCTCAGGTAGTGAAGTCTGAAGGAAGGGATTGTAACCTCCAAGTTTACTTACTTCTTCAATAGTTAAAGGCTTTCTTCCTGAGAAATGTTTGTTTTGTTTAGCATCAACTTGATCAAACAACATATGATTATCTTCTTCTTCATAACATTCAAACATTAGGGATGCAATTTCTTATGTTCTTCATACCATTGAGACAGAAAGTAAACTTGCTTAAATCTATTGTTCTGAAGTCAGTGATTGATGTCTTATGGAACATTTCCATCTCAAAATTCTTCACTAGGCTTTGCACCCTCTCTTCAAGTGACCCAACAGGCCATACCTTCCAAAGTGACATTTATAAGTCAAAATCTTAAAAGGGATGAAACCCTTTTGCATTTACAACCCAAATTGGCAAATGGAAACAAAACAAGACAAAATTAATAGAGAGAGAGAGAGAGAAATTACTTGAGTTCTCTCTTCTTCAAAGAGCTTGTTGACAACATCATAGTTAGGAGGAATACCAAATCTCCATTTGGTGTTTTTCTCTTCATCTCCACACAAAAGGGAACGATACTTCTCATCTCCAGAGGCCATTGTGAATTATTTGTTCTTCTGTATTAAGAAGAAATCAAGGTTTTCGGGGGTGGATTTGCAATGTGGGTATGGTGGGATTTGCATCTTATATAAAATTGGAGAAGAAGGAAAGAAAGATGGTTACTATTACTCCCAGTGGCGGCGGTGTTATTGAAGTCATCCCTGACATAATCCATTGTCACACTGCAACTCTTTCACGTTACTACCTCAAAAAAAAATCTTTGACGTTGGAATATTTGATGTTTTTTCGTCGACCGTCATCAAAAATAGCTCATGAACTTGAGAAATTGCATAAAGTGACCTGTGATAGCAAAACATTAACAAAAGTGACCCGTCTCCCACACAAATGTTAAAAGTGACCGGTTTGAGGAAATGGAGGGTGTGAAATTATACATATGCCCTTCAGTAAGGAAACCCGAATGTGTCTATGCGATCGCACAGCCTATGCCATGGCATAGGCAATTTCCATCGCACAGCCTATGCCATCGCACAGCCTATGTCATCGCACAGCCTATTCCAAACTTCTTTTTCTTACAAAAAAAAAAAAAAAATTAAAAACAGAGGACGAAAAATTCATTGCTATCTTCGAGTAAATCCATGGCATAGGCTATTTCTTGATTCTCACATTTCTCAAATCATCAACAGAAACCGTCTCTTTATTACTCCTCAGCCACTCCAAAGTCGTGGCCTTGACCGGGGCGGGGATCGAAGATGACGAAGAAGATGAAGACATACAAGGAAAATCAGGCAGCGGAGGGAAATCCGAGTAGAACATTAGAGTATCATCATCATCAGAATGAAAATTTTGATGAGGCAGCGGAGGGAAATCCGAGTAGAACATTAGAGTATCATCATCATCAGAATGAAAATTTTGATGATTATTTTGATCTTGATTTTGTTGTTGTTGATGTTGGTTCCAGATCTGTGTATGGTCTATCTGATCTTCTTCTTCATTTACAAACCCTGCATGCAGATCTTGACAATGAAATTCCACAAGCTCATTTATTTTCTCTCTAAATTTCAAAATTTTATCACTACCTAAAAACCAAAAACAAAAAACAAAAAATAAAAACCCAATTTGAAAAAAAGAAAGAAAAAGAAGTTGATTTTTTTTTTAAATAGCCTATGTCATGGCATAGGCTGTGCATGAAAATTGCCTATGCCATGGCATAGGCTGTGCGATGGCATAGGCTGTGCGATGAAAATTGCCTATGCCATGACATAGGCTGTGCGATGGCATAGACACATTCGGGTTTCCTTAATGAAGGGCATATGTATAATTTCACACCCTCATTCCTTCAAACCGGTCACTTTTATCATTTTTGTGGGAGACGGGTCAGTTTTGTTAATGTTTTGCTCTGACAGGTCACTTTATGCAATTTTCCCATGAACTTACGTTTCTAATTCTTTTAAATTATGTGATTTTTTTTTCTTTTTGTTAAATTATTAAAAGAAGTTTTAAAAAATACTCCTCACAAAAATGTTTCATAAATGTTGTCGTCGTTAACAAATAACAACACATAAAATTCTGACGTGAATAATCAAATGCTAACTTGTACTTGAAAAAAATGAAGAAAAGAGTGTGAAACGAACATAACTCAATTGACATAAGGTTGTGTCTTAACTAAGAAGTCATAAGTTTAATCCTCGCATTAATTAAAAAAATCTTTTTAACATGTTCACATTTTCATTTTTTTTGTCACGTTACACTAGTAACTCTTAAAATTTAACTGTTTACATCAAAATTTTGGGTTTTTTTTTTCCTTTTAATGGAGAGGACATTTTTCAAATATTTTTCATAGTTTATGGGCATTTTTTAAACATTTTTCATAGTTTAGGAGTATTTTTTATAATTTACCTTGTTTTTTCTCATGCAACTATTGAAAAGTTGTTATTATTTTGGTTAAATACATTTAAAAAAAAAAAAAAAAAAACCTGCTTCATTAAAAACCAACCGCGAAACAACAACTAACCTCATTGAGAGCAGAGGCAACCCAGTTCGTAAACTCTGAACACCAAAAGAAAACTTCTTCTCCTTCCGAAGAAGAAGAACAAGGCAAAACAAAAGAATTTTCAAGCGCAACATGCGCTAAACAGTGCCAACAAAATTACAAGATCGGCTACGAAAATCAAAAGACACACAACCAACCTTAGAAGCTTCAACCAAGATACCCTCAAGGATATTCTTAGTCTCTGTAAGGTCAAGTCTCGGGCACTTCAAAGCTCCAACAACAACTCCACCCAATACTTGTTAACGGACCTTGTAACGATCTGGACTTCGACCCTAAGGCCAGGAAGGTCAGCCCTAACAACAGTATTCCTGTAATTACAGATGCACCAGAAAGTAGTGATCGTTTTTGCTAGATCAATCTTACGCAGATTAGCATCCATCCAGTCTCATAGATCACGAATCGACCAAAACTCCCTGCAAACAACATAAAGGTTCAATAAGCACAACATGATCTCAAGCCAAACCTTTTTAGCGAACTTACACCTCCGGAGAACGTGGAAGGTTGATTCAACATTTTCCTTGCAAAAAACATTAGTATAGCACTTTTTAATTTTTTTTTGCAAATATGGTAATTTCTATCACTATAGTAGTCTATCGCTGGTAGTAACTTATCACTGATATTGTAGTCTCACCTAAGTTTTTTTTATAGAATTTTATCGTCTATCAGTGATAGTCATATATCAGCGATAGCAGTCTATCAGTGATAGTCATATATCAGTGATAGCAGTCTATAGTAATATTTTTTTTTTGTCATATTTGCAAAATGCTTTAAATTTGGCTATATTTGTCATTGGGCCTGATGGTTGTTTATGCAACCAATCATTTTTAGGACTGAAGTTTAGACTCTCGGGTAACGATCTATTTAGGCTCTGTTTGGGATTGCGGTGACTTTGAAAATAATTGCTTCTAACTGTGCTTTTAGAAAAATCAGCTGTACTAAGAAGTAAATAAGTGTTTGGTAAATTTCAATTCTAAACCTAAAAAAATAGATGGTAATGTTTGGTAAACTAATACCGAATTTGGGAGATTTAACTATAATGACCAAAATAGACATATAATTTCAAAGAATTAAAAACAACATTTAATATAATAATTAAAATTACAAAATATAATTTTTTTAATTAAATTTATTTTGATAAAATGGTGTTACTATTCCAAATTTAATTCAAAAAATATATAAGAAAAATAAATTAATGTTAATTTATTCTTAATTTTAATTTTATCCACCATTTTAAATTACTTGATACATTACTTCAATAAAATTATAGAACAAAAAGATAGTGTTGTTTTGGAAGAAAAAAAAATAGAGTTTAAAGTAGAAAAAAAAAAATAGATGAATTTTTTTTACCGATAAATCGTGGGAGAAGATGGAAGTTATGGAGGGATAAAATATGAATTATGAAAGTTAGTGGGAAGAGGCACCAGATTGTTTGGGAATCCAATTTGAAAAGCTACTCTCTATTAGATTTTAGAAAAGCAAGGAATTAGAAAAGTGATTTGATTTAAATTAATATAAAATCAGATTTACCAAACAAAAAAACGGTTAAGATTATTTAAAAATCACTTTAATCACCTTCAAACGCAACCAAACGGAGCCTTAGAGTTTGTTTGGGATTGCAGTGAGAAGGAAAAAAAAAAATTGAAAAAGTCGTGACCGTTTGGGGTGTTTGGTAATATTGATTTTTCTAAATTTTATATAAAATTATTTTTAAAATTATTTGATTTTCAAAATCTCTTAAATCATAGATTCTAGAATAACTAGACGTTTTTTTAACGATTTCTCAAAATGACCACTATAGCCTTAGGTATATTATATATTTTTTTTCATTTTTTATCTTTTCATATATTTTCTCTTTTTCTTTTTACACGTCTCAAAATATCGAAAAAATTGAATCAGAATATTTTTAAATTTAGAGGTGTTGAATGTTATAGTATTTGGTTTCTGTAATTCATACTTGATTGATTTTTTTTTTAATATAGTTGTATTATATTATTTAGATTTACTTCGATATTAAATTTTGAAATCAAGGGGATAAGTTTTGAAATGGAGAGAGTGATAATATGAGATCCTAAACACAAAAGAAATCTTCATTACAATTTTATATAACAATTATGTTTCTGAAGTGTATATCGTTTAATTTAAAGTAACCACAAAATATAATAGAAAATTGTAACAGATGTCAATTTAGAGTAAAATAATTAAAAATATAGCATTTTTTATAAAAAAATTGCGGATATGGCCATTTTTATCGCTATAGAAGTTTATCACTGATAGACTCAATTTTGTCAGTGATAGAAGTCTATCAAGTTTATCAGTGATAGTCATATATCAACGATAGAGTCTCGGTGATAGCCACTGATTTTTTGCCATATTTACCAAATGTTTTAAACTTTGCTAAATTTTGCAATTATTTTGGGTCTGATTGCTATTTGTGCAACCAACCCAAATATAATTTGTAATTTATCTCTAAAAAATGTAAATAACTAATTTATAACAATTCATAGTCCAATCGTCCATAGCTCAATTGACATAAGATTGTGTCATTGACTAAGAGGTCGTGGGTTCAATCTTTACATTAATTAAAATACTTTTGCAAAAGAAAAAACAATTCATATATTAAACATCAACATATAAATAATTGAAATAATATGTCTGTCTATTTTAGTTATTATAGTTAAATTACAACAATTTTGTTTTAATTTACCAAATGTTGGGACCTGTTTTTTTTATGTTTGTAAGTGAAATTTATCCTAAGTATATATTTTTTTTTTTGAAAAGAAGTATATCATTTATTATACCTAATAAGTATATCATTGACATCTTAAATATATAAATGATATACTTCATATTAAATATATTGTTGATTATACCTAATAAGTAAACAAAAGAAAGCCAACAATGATGTATCCGCTAGTCACCATGAGATCCTAGGTTCAATCTCCATCCAAAAAAAAATGTTTTATCTCTCCCTTTCTCATTAACAATGATTGGTTTTTTTTTTTTTTTTTTGAGGTTACATGATCACCACTTTCTCAATATTAATGTCAGCATCTACAAGTTTGAGACTCGTTGTTAGAGAGGGTTCTTTTTAAAGAGATTCTTATGATTTTTTTCATTTTAAACTTTGGAAGCCTTTCATTTATTACTTCCATTAATGAAGTCAACATATCCAAAAATTTATTATCTGCTCTTTACACTTAGGTCATGTTTACCACTCTATAATAGATTTTTCCCAATAATTGTAATAAATCAATCGTAATCGATGGTAATGGATTAAGGGTTTCAATTATAATCAGTTTACGGTGTTTACTTCAGGTCAATTCAAACGTAATCTTAATTTCATTGATAATGTTTACTTTAGGCCAATTCAAAAGTAATCATTCCTGAATTTACCATCGTACTCTCGGTCATAATTGCAAACTGACCGCCAAAACACAAACGTCTTCTTCCTCCTTCGTCTCCGCCCTAAATGTCGTTTCAACTCTCTTCTTCATCATTCCTCCTCTCCGCCCATAAATCGTCGTCGGACCGTAGTTTTGCAACTGATTCAAGCAAGTTCTGAAAGTTTGGACCGTAGTTTTGAAGAAGCAGTTCGTGATTGCTTCACTTGGAAAGTGTGGATGAAATATAGATAAACTTTATATGTTTCGGAAAGTCTGGACACATGATATAAATCATGTTTATAGTCTAGTTTGTACTCATGTTTTGAATCATGTTTGTAATCATTTTGATGCTATTAATATAAATCATGATATAGTTTTCCAAATCGTGTATATATGTATTGTTTTTCCTTGTTTGTGCCCTAGTCCGATCGATTACGAAGTTGAAGACGACATATCTTCTTCGTATGCGAAGGATAAATATACAAAAACTATGAAGATGTCTTTAGATTTGATCTCCGTAAACACTCAGAATAACTAAACGAAAATTACTTGAATGACAAAAAATCGAAATTACATTTATCAAAGGAAAAAACCTTCACAGAGGATTTTCATAAAAAAAAAAAAAAAAATACTTTCACAAGAGGAAGAGGAAAAAAAAATGTCAAAGTGTATAAGAATTACATTTAAGAGAATCGAGGGAGAGGAAAAGAACATTTGTAGAAGGAAATTGATAGAAAATAAGTGTAATGGGATTAGTCACGAGGTGGGACCCACGGTTTAATTATGTTTATAGATTTTGGTAGACGCCCTAATAAATGTTGTGAGTCTCAGCATCAGAATTACTATTGATTCATTACGTTTGAAGAGAAGTAAACGCGACGTTAGTTATATTTTCTGCCTAAAACAAACCAACCATTTCTTTCTACTGATTTTTTAATTAAAAAATTAAAAATAGATTGCAGAGATGAGATATACCATTGAATTTGAATGGCAACATTAGGCATAAGAGACTACTAAATTTAGAGGTGGTCTTGAACAATCAATTTCATCTCCATTTCTTCTGAGTTCAATCTCACCCCTAATCGACCCATTCAACGACTTCAATTCATCAATCTCCTCAATTCCACCACTTTGATTCTTGAAAAAATCCTCAGACTCTCGTATGCCATACACAGACACTTCTTCAGACACTCGTGACTAAGGTGGGGATGTTGGAGGGGAGTAGATGTAAAAACAATAATAATAATAATGTTGTTTCCCGTTCCCAATTCCAGTTGACACCGAGAAAGGTCAAAAAAAATCTTGTTTTTCGGTCCCAATCCCGACTGGGATTGCCACCGAAAAAGGCAAAAAAAAAAATGATTAATGGTTATTTTGGACAATTACCCATATATCAAGTATGTGAGTGATACATTATTTTATGTATATCATCAATATAATTATAACTCATATATACTCATGACGTCATAGTCACGGACACAATTTTATGCCAATTGAGCTATGCTCGGTTTGACAAAATTTGTTTTTATGGGCGGTATATAATGCAGTTAAATATTTTAAATCATTCATGTCCCGTTTGCACGGTTCATGATCAATCAACCCCACTCTGGGCTATCTAGGTGATGCGCTCACTCACCAGTTGCACCAAGTGGTTGTTTGATAATCTTTTATGAAAATCTGCCCTAGGGCAGAATCGAACCCCCACTCTCTGCTATCTTAGGGTGGGGAGATTCGAACCACAGACCTCTTGGTCGTGAACACATACATATGTCAGTTGAGTCATGCTTGTTTTGGCATAACTCATATACTTTAATATGAAGTATATTGATGATATAGCAAAACTATCATGGTAAGGATATAACTGATTTTTCCACAATGAGCCTTCGATTTTACTATATCTGGAAATTATAAAAATGGTTGTTATATTTGTAATTAACTATTTATATATATCAATGGAATAGTATATCGATGATAAATAACTTCGATGGATAAGGTACAAATATTTCATCTCAAAGGTCGATGGGTTGTTCTCCCTCCTCGAAATTATTGAACTAAAAAAAAAAATAATAGTGAATCAACGAATGGGACGTGTCCCCGAACTTGAACGTTTTGAATTATATATATATATAGTTTAGCCTCCATTTAGCAAAACATGTATTTGGCTCGTTGCCTTGCAGCCCCGCGTTCGAATCCTGGAATTTTTAATTGTCATTTTCAAATTCAAATTCCATGATAAAATTGAATTCCATATTTTTCAGATTTTATGTGGTTAAATAAAAATAGATGGTTGCATAAATATAATAAATATATTAAATTATAAAAAAATTTCTAAATATGATAAAAAAAAAATTAGTGATAACTAATGGAGCTAAGAACATATTTTTACATAAATAGCAATCATCTCTAAAATAAATACAAAAAAAAAAAAAATATTGCTATATTTGTAATTAACCATTAGTTTTTTTTGTTTGTTATATTTGTAAGTGGTCATTGCATTTTGCCAAAGGGTTGTTAGGTATTAGGCACTTTCAAGGAATTAGATTAAGTTATCCAACTCTTCGAATAGTCAAATATGAATATGCATGCACTTAGCTAATTATATGTCAAAGCGAGCATAGCTCAACTGACATATGTATGACTTCATGACCAAGAGGTCTGTGGTTCGAATACCCCACCCCCAATGTACTCAAAAAAAAAAAAAAAAAAAAAAAAAGCTAATTATATTGCTCTCTTCGCTAATCTGGACATAAATCAACATATATCTTCGATCACGAGAATAGAGATTCTTCAACACACAAGTTATGTGATGGATGCATTTGACAAACTTTTCTAATTTCATCACATTTGATAAATTTTATGGGACCATGAAAATTAATGGCTCATTTCGTAGAGAATTCATATTGTTTTATGTTTTCAGATTCGCTGAATTTATTAAATATGTGTTTGATAGGTAATCTAGATTATATTTTTGAAATTGTTTATGGATTTTGAGATCTAAATTTTGAAAACAACATTTTTTATATGATATTATTAACATTATATATTATATGATATTGTAAAATGATAAAAACTTAAATAAAGATAGTATTTCATGTTAATATATATATTATATGATATTATAAAATAATAATTATACAAAATTTAATCATAGAATATGTTCATAAATTAAATTAACATTAGTTGATATTCAACCTAATAATTTAGTTGGTATTACAACTTGTTTTATTGTTTATAAAAATCTTATCAAACACAGTTTGAAAAATTAGTTAAATTGAAATTCAATTTCTAAATTTGCAACCAAACACATATATGAAAACATGAAATAACTCTCTTTTCATTGAATCCCTTGTTTTTTAATTTATGTTTTAAGATCGTCAACCAAACAAGCCCTAAAAATCAATATCCTAATTCCTAACCAACTTTAACATAACTCAAATAGTTAATAGCACAGGGTGAGAGTTTGATCTTGCACTTGTGTTACACAAAATTATGCAATGAATATCGCAAGTGTGTACGGGTCAAGTTGTAATATCGTGTATGTAAATACGAGTATCGTCCTCAGAATTGGTTTTTTAGTTAACTTAAGTACCGCGAATACAACCACTTAATTTTATTTAGAGAAATAAAACTATAGATGATAGTATTGAAAAAAAAAACATAAAATAAAAGATAGAGAACAACGAGAGAGATATCTTAAGGAGTTGATTTCACCAATTAGACCAATAAATCAATTAATTAACGACTAAGACTCATGCAATAAATCATATGTCAATAAGTCGTATGTAAAAATTGCATCTTTCGAGTACAATTTTGAGCGTCGAGACGCTATCCCCTCGAAATTTTTTGATTCTCTTCACTTGGGACCTCTCATATGTGCATTCTATTAGCTTATTTTTCATCATAAATCTTTTAAAAACTTCGATTTGCTTCAAATGCTCGATATCTATAAAATAATAAAATATAAAGGTGAAATTAACCGTGAGTCTCTAAACTAGCCTAAAATAGGTCCATAGCTCATTTTGTGAGCTATCAACTTGTGCAACAATTTAAAATGCATTATACCACCCAATTGTTTGATCAAACAATCATTTGTGAAGCGGCTCAACACATTGTCTAGTTTGTCCTAGAGTGAGAGTTCGATCTTGCACTAGTGCAATAATTTAAAGGGACTTTGGCAAACACCAGATCAGGAGTTAGCTGATATGGGAGTAAAAATTTAAATGTTAAAACTATTTTTTTTCTTCGTTTGATACAATGTCTTAATTAGTTGAACTAAGTTTAGGTTGACTCGCTCAATCTAATTTGAATTATATATTAAAAAAATCATGACTATATAACAAGTCAACACATGTGATTGAATGAATCCACTTCGAGATGTTGTGGGGTGGGGTGGAGAACTTTTTCTTTACCTCCTTCAAACTTGGATTCGTATTCTTCATAGACAAGTCTATGATCAACTCTTGGAAATTGACATTTTGCATCACATTGTATTATTCCTTGCTACGGGACGAAGTAGCAATGTCATTCAACCATTATTAAATCAATTGCATTTTTTTTTTCTGTCGGTGAGACACACAAGAGCATCTTGTCCTTCAAAATTTCTTGATGACCCAGTTGGTTTCTCTTTCACTCTCTACTAACCACGCAAAAATAAAAATAAAAATGTTTCTTCTTTTGGCCATTAAATTCACAAACTCATTTCTCTGCCATTTCAAATGAAAGTCAATGATCCTGAAAAAAAAAGAAAAAAATAATGAAAGTGAGAGAAGAAGAAACTTGAGCGAGAACTCCCAATCCAAAAATTAAATCCTCATTTCTTCACCAGATACTCATTGATTGATCCAAAAATTAAATCCTGAAGACTCATTGATTGATCGATTCTTTAAGATTTACAGTTTCTTCTCCCTCGATCATCAATGATGTCTTTAGTCTCAAAAATTAAATCCTGAAGACTCATTGATTGATCGATTCTTTAAGATTTACAGTTTCTTCTCTCTCGATAATCAATGATGTCTTTAGTCTCATCGTCATTTTTGGCAGCTTCAAACCACCAGCTCCCATCTCTTTCCCAAAAGCATGTCTTCCTTCATTCTTTCCTCTTCAAGAATACTCAGAGCACCATTTCTTCAAAAACCTCCATTAAAGTGAAATGTGTTGCAATCGACAACGGTCTCTTCACTCAAACCAACCCCAAAGTTTGACATGTCACAAACAACACCAACTTCGTCTACGTCATTCTCGAAGGTCAATACCAATCTTCCCTCACCGCTGTCGTACAATCCCTCGACAAGAACAAAATTCACACTAATTACGAAGTGAGTGAGTTATTTAGTCGAAGACCTTCACAATGAATCAAAAAATTATTCTAATATTTGAGCAAGTTTGTTTTGGATTAATGTAATATCTGTTTAATAAATTCAAAAATATGTTAGTTACTTTTTGAAGAAATATTTGTTAATAATTTTATATTAGGTTTATATTAAAAAAAAAAAAAAAAAATCCACCAAATACGTGGCGATTAGCTATCTCCTATCCGACCATATAAAAAACAAGTTCAAGGCTTTCGGGGCTAACACCCCGACCTAAAAAAAGAAAGCATCAACATTAAATTGACAATTTCCAACTGATCTTTATCCAGTTTACTTAACTCACAAAGAAGATAGCTAAATACAAAAAAACACCCAACACATAGATGGTTGAGTGTCATGTACTCAAATCATAATAGGGACAAAATTATTAAATTGATTTGTAATTTAACCAAGAATAAAGAGAGCTAAAAACACTGGTGTAAAAACTCATGGATTCGCATCTCAATTTACTATTATCAGCAAATATCACTTCATTTCAATCATGTTTATACAATCCAAAAATGCCAGAAAAATAAATCAGCATATGAACCTGAGAACGAGAGACAGACAGAGAGAGAGAGCAACAACTGTGGTAAGTTCAATAAACAATATATAGTTAACGAAGAGTTGCATGAAGGGAAATTTGGCGGCATTTACATCCCCTCCAAACAATTGTTCAGTGGAAACAGAAGAGTTTATACTTAGATTTGATGGCTCAAAGTCACCACATCTTTCCTACAGAAGATCAAATCTTCCTTTGTCTGTACTCTGTAGCTATTTTGATGCGTTTGGGTTAAGGGTTAGCTCTACAAGGGACCAGTACTTTTTCATTCACATTTCTAATTCTAAACTAAACTAACAAGTATCTGCATGGTTAATAATCATGCCAACAAATGCCATGTTATCTGCCAATTCTAATTTGAGAAGATGTGGCTTTGGATTGGGATTGTGAATGTTGTCTCTTACCATTGTTGGATATTATTCCACTGTCACTTACACTGCCTTGACTAACATTTTCTTCAACTTCAGAAAATTCTCTCGACCACGAATTCAAAGGAATCAGATGGCTATCATCCTTCGCACTCTTCCGCTGCTCTTCGTGTCGTTTAACGTTTTCAGAGAACCGATGGATTGTTTTGTTAAGTTTTGCAATTCCCCTTTCAACTGGTTCTACGACGTGTGTTACTGTATACTTCATGTCATCAACAATCTGATGGCAAAAAAACAAGGTCACAAACGACTTATCAGTACCTAGAAATATTTAGTTAAAATACCATTTTGGTCCAAGTACCTAGTCCCTGTACTTTCAAATTTACTAAAACCATCAAAATTAACTTCAAACTAACAATAAAGACCAATTTTAAGCTTTCTTAAAAGTACATGGACTAAATTTAGATATTTGAAAGTACCAAGGACTAAAATGGAATGAAACACAGTATAGGAACTAAAATGGTATTTTAACCTAAATGAGAAGCGAAGGTAGGATTAGAAAGAACAAGGTTAGGTCTTACAATTTCACTGCTTCCAAAGACAACGTCTCGAACACTCTGGGGGAAATTCAAACGCTTCTCTCTCTCATCATGGCGACCCAAGCGTATTTTAGTTGTCCGTTCAGAGTCTCGAACCTCCTCTGGATCTGGTGGCGTTCCTATGGATGCATAGTCAGTCAGCACCGCAACATTACGAACACATCTTTCTCCACGTTTATAAGGTACTGCTGGAAAGGTGTAAACATGTGCGACGGCAGCAATACCCATCTGAATGAGATGAAATCATTTTAATTTGTAACACTTGCGAGGATTGCAAATGAAATTCAAACTTACAAAAGGATAACATAGAACAAAAGAAGTTTTTACAATATAATATAATGAGAGATGTAACACTCTTGACAATCAAACAATGAGGTTAATTGTTCAGATTGTAAAAATATGGGGTTGTTATACTTATACATATAATAAACAGTATTCGAACATGTTTTTACAGAATCTTTGTTCTAAAAAACAAAAAGACTATTATTATAAAAATAAAAATAAAAATAAAAATTCAAAATACCCTCAAATAGGCCTTCACAAAGTTGGCTTCTTCCCCTTGAAAAAAGAGATGGTTCTCACTTTTGAAAACGATACCCTCCCAATCAAATTTTAGCAAACTGACATACTATGGTATACTCTTCAGTATGAGTTAACTCCTGTGACATCTCAAGCTTTCAAGTACAGGTTGCATAGAAGTTTAACTGATCAATTATCTCAACCAAAAGAACGAAATAAAGTGAAGTGAATGCCTAAAAGCACTACCGTAAGATAAATGAAGCAAACGGGCAAAAAAATGTAGTCATGGCTAACCTCAATACATATTAGGTAATCTTGTATGCGTGTCTTTAGCTCCCGAGCCAAGGACCCTTTAAAAGCTCCTACTGAGAAAAGAAAGGCAACGGCAACACCTTGCCACCAAGTGAGGAAAACGATTGACTTGAAAACAAGAAACTTCGCCAATGGTTTAATTGGTTCCAATTTGTCCTTCGTGACAGAATAGAATTGGAGAAGGCAATATAGGGCCCACGATTGACTAAAATTAAGTACAACTGCCAAGTAGGGATAACTGTAAGAATACAAGAGAGACAGGTCAAAATCAATACACAAAGACTAGCAAAAGTATGTTAGAACTAAGTTCTCTAACACCTAAATAAACACATACCCATATCTCCACCCAAACTTTCCTTCTCCATAAACCCCGAAACTTTCAAGAATCATAGCTAGGAGCGCACATATCATCTTCAATATCATCTGAGATGTTAATCAAGGACCAAAATCATGATATGAATTTGACAAGAGCATACTTATTTCAAAAGAAAGAAAGAGCAAAAAGAAGATCACATACATATTGAACAATACCAATTTTCACCGCATGATAGAAGTCAGAACCAAGATACCAATCCCTTATGAAGCAATTTAAGGGAAAAGGATGTTCTACAAAGCCATATGCATATTTTTCCGTCAAAAGAGGTGTGCTAGAGTCAACAACAGTCTGACTTTCTATGAATTCAAGTGTACGTTTCTCACCACCTGTCAACCATATAAAAATTGTAAAATTTTCAGCATTAGTTGAGGGCATAAAACTAATCCTGTAAAATGAATTAATCACCCATCAAAACAGTTTAGCATCTTACAGTTACTGCAATACGATTTTTTCTTTAAAGAAACTAATTCATTGAAAATATAAAATATACATGAGGATGGGGAGGAAAGCCTCAACCCGTGCTAAGTAAAGTGGAAACAAAGAGGCTTATAATTAGCACAAAGAGAAGAAAAATCATAGCTATCAAAATGTTTACCAGGACCCAAAAAAAAAACCTCCCACAAATATAGTTGCAATATGATTAACGTACCCAAGCAAGCAATAAGGTATCTTTCAAAGCAATATAATGCAAAAGCCTCATAGCAGTCCCGTATCACTTCACAGTTGAATGCACCATTTGAATTTAACAACGACAGGAACTGCAGCCCAAAAAGAAATTAATAATAATAATGGCACAAAATGTAGAAATGCGTCAAATACAAATTAAATGTATTCAGAAACTTCTCATGTCATACCAACACAAGCCAGATCCCCTTCGTTTAAAAAAATTATAAATAAAACAATAAGAAACAAGCTTCATTGGATAAATGAAATTACAAAAGAAAAACACATCGAATTGGCACAAAGGGAGCTTAGACTGTAATTACAAAAAGGCCCAGAAAGTTTCATCAACTAAAAGCAACAAAAGTGAGATTTTTCATAATTGATATTTTTTTCTCAGCAAAAAATCCCAAAAGGAAGCCCTAATAAAATGCAACCACAACATCATCTTCCCTCTTCTGAATTCTTCTGAATGAGTACCCCAAAAAGTAGTCATGGATATGGGGGGGAAACTGTTGATGTTTGAAGGGAAGTCAGTATGCCAATTCAAAGAGAGGAAACTATTGTCCCAAAATTTAGTAAACTGGCAAGAAAAAAAGATGAATATGCATGTGCCTCCATGGAGAAGAAACGGGTACATGCAGGCAAAATGGTTTGGTTCTTACAAGCGGACCACAAACCATAAAGTCTCAGGACCAGAAGAAGCTAAAACTTCGCCGGAAATGAGTTCGGCCTGTTTTAAGGTCAACCATTGCCGGGGAGATTTTGGAAGAAACGCAGGTATGAAAATTGGAAATTTAACTGCTGTTTTTGGTGGCAATGGGTTGCTGCTGTAGTCATAATAATAGGTCAATAAATTAATTTGTACATAGAATTAGTTCATATTGATTGTTTGTATTAGGGTTCCTCCATTCTTTACGTTCCTATGCATTTTTTGTCCAAAGTTTTGTACCCAAGTTCTGTACATATTTTTAATTGGTGCTAAAACTTGATCTTAGTTACAAATTTGAGAGCCCTATAAACAGGCCCAAATGCAGAATTTATATTTTGATAAATTTTAATAAATGTGATTTCGATCTCAATTACACTTTCTGTTAGTTCAACTTTGTCCATGTCCTCCAGTATCAGAATCAGTCCATCCTTGACGTGAAGCTTAAAAAAATTATCTCGAGTTGATAGCAATTTTGTTTTTGATGATTATGCTTGTTCTTGTTTTTCCCCTCACTGAAAGAAAGATTTGATTTTGCAAAATCCCAAAATCGAAAACAACTTAATGAATTCCTAGCCAGATTCCAAAATGGACAAGAAGCTTATAAAAACTAGTTGGTTTTAGTTTCCAAAACTTACATGGATTTTAAGAAGGTAGATAAACTCAGAGGGAATTAATTTTAAAAAACGAAATGGTTATCATACACAGCTACAGAAATAACAAATTTAAAATCTGAAAAACAGAGAAAATATAAGAAATGTAGGCACCGATAGACGCAAGCTACTGGGAAATCAAAGCAGATTGCCTGGAAGGTGACACAGAAAAATTTAATGTGAGAGAAGGTTCTCATGAAAAGGCTAAAACCTATGCCATTTCACTCATCTCCCCTTCTCATAAGTCTCGTAACCAAATAAAAATGTAAGAAGTTCTGAAGCTATGGGGGGGAAACTGTTGATGTTTGAAGGGAAGTCAGTATGCCAATTCAAAGAGAGGAAACTATTGTCCCAAAATTTAGTAAACTGGCAAGAAAAAAAGATGACTTCGAGATTCAAAATCCATTTTTCACACCAAGCACCAGCTGTGGGAGAGAGACCAATTAGGATGCCTTCCTTGGATTTTGTCTTGCGTATGCCTTCAAGGGCTGATTCCCACCCACCAAAAGAGGGGGGGGGGGGGGGGGGGGGGGGGGGAGTTAGGAAATTGTTTAAAGTGTAATCCATAATAAAATGAAATTCATTTTCAAATTTGAACCTGAAATATATTTCTTCAGAGCCCCAAGCGTTCATCACTTAACCATGCAATGCAACCATATGGAAAGCCTGTTACTTAAAATAAATGCACTTGCTAGCCCTATTTTAACTAGGAGTGCAACAATATTATGTTGAAGGAGACACCATTAATTAAAGATTCCCAACCATATTAGGAGCAATTAAAATAAAATAAAAATTACACAAATAAATGAAGGATGTAAAGAATAAGGGAAGTAGTATTCCTCTCACCGATTCTAGAGAGTAAACAGGAACCATCAATATAAGACCAATCAGAAACTTCTGTTCCTGAAAGAAGGAAAGGCACTCTGTCAATCTACAGAATAGTGCCAAAAGAAATATAGTATATGATAGTATCATCTCTCAAAATAAGCAAAGAAAACACACGAGTTTATGTACATCCGTACACTAAGAAAGCCAAAGGAGTAAAACTCCAATTAGTTTCACTCTTCACACTTAATATTTTGTTAGACATCTATCATCTATGTAACCAGAGTTATCGTGTGAAAAATTAACAACAAATAATCATCTAAACTAATAGAAGATATATAATTAGACATCAAAATGAAATCCACCAAGGCTAACATGTTGTTTGTACAATGAATTTTATTGGACATACCGACATACGCATCTCTTTTCACCCAAGCAGCAAAGTAGAAGAGTTCAAATGAGTGACAAGAATTTCAAGAAAGATAATATAACTAGTCCTTTGGAATTCCAATCAAATGAAGGAACGTAACAAACCTCTGGTTGATTATAAGAAGCTAAATGCTCAATGATGAGATACGTGGAAAGAACAAGTGCAACAAGGACGAATACACCAGCACTGAGAATTGTCCAGCTGAAGTTAGGTGCTGCTTCAGTGCTTAGATTCAGTAACCACATCTTCCCTGATCTACTGGAGGATTCAACCATATTGAAGAGAAAAAACATAGTGTAGAAGAACGTCCTCCATCCCATCAAGCAAAACTGTTTAAGAAATCCGGTTAAATAGGAATGTGCTCAGATCAAAACCAACTCATAAACCAATCTTGCAATGACCTATTCTACTATTAATTTTTCTCCCAGATCACTCTTAGTTTGACCTCAGAGAAAAATGAGTCAAGCCCTTGCAAAGTAAAATATACAGATTCGCCAGGAATAAATTATCTTGAGACTACAGTGCACTTAAGAAAGGGTAGAGATTGAAGAACCCCACCAAACAATATACATAAGACCTATAAAATCAAAATGTTCTGAATAAACATCAGGAATGTAACCATGCTTTGAAATAAAATCAACTCCCACTATGCATACATTTAACAAGTATGGAATTCTTCTGATCACAATTTCCCTCCACGTCTAAACCAGTATCGTCCCCGAGGAAAATAAATCAAGATATTCAGTTCACAATCTGATCGAGGTAATCGATCGATCACTAAAGACAGTCATCGGTGATGGAGAAAAAGCAATCATCCCTATATGATATTTTGAGTAATGATTAAAAATGAACACAAAGATCTGTGACAGCACAAGCGATTCGACATTGCAAGTGACCATCAAGTCTTAAAGATACAATTTCTTGAACAAGATTAGACGATAGCTAGCAATCTTATACAGTGTGGAGTGAGTTCAAACATACTGATAATTACAGAAGAAGAAAAAATCACCTCAGTGAGAAAGATGCATTGAGTTTCAGTATTCAAGAACTCAAAAAGGATAATAATCATATCAAGTTTCCAAAATCAACACAGGAATTAATTAAACTCTAAAACACCAATCAATCAGGCAAATAACGACCTTAAAGACAAAAAACTAACGCAAATGGAGGAGATAAACTACAAGAAAAAACAAAATAAAATCACAAAACTTCACAGAAAACGAGAGAGAAAGAGAGATTATCCATTAAAACCTGCGGAGGAGATTTCTTCCCGGAGAATTCGAAGCGTTTCGGTATAAATCGGAAATCGGAAATCGGAAATCGGAAGTTGCTTCGGCAATCGGAAACGTGGATTTAGGAAGAAGAAGAAGAAGAAGAAGAGAGAGAGAATTGAAACCGACTAAAGTGACGGAGTCGGTGAGAAAGCGAAGAGCACAGTAGAATTTCAGCCGTTGATCGAAGGCAACCACCGGGACCCACAGGTGAGGCGGAGGGTGCCGATGGGGCTGTTACGGACGGATAAGAGAGTTTTTGCCGTCCTCGGCTGCCTCGGAGATGTTGACGGCTTGTTTGCTTTTATATGCAACGGCGTTACGAGGCAAGCCGTAAATGTGTGACGTGGCTACAATGGAATTATTTGTAAATCCACGTCATCGAATTAGTAAGACAAAATCGTATCTACTTGTCATGTCAGCTACCTACAAAATTATTTAAGGGAATTATTTCAATATATTTTGTTCAATTTTTACTTCTAATTTCTAAATTATAGTTTTTTATTAAAAAAATAAAAATTAACCTCTAAATTTCATGATTGTTTCTAATAGAAAATTGTTTTTTTAAGTTCCTCAAATTTTAAGATTGTGTCCATCTAATCTTTATATTTTAAAATGTTTTTTTTTTTTTTTTTTTTTTTTTTTGCGTGTGCGTGTGCGTGCGTGTCATGAATTCTGATTGTTTAACATATATGGTTAAATGTCTCCACTGGTAATTCTTAAATAATACCATCAACACTAAGATTAAATAAATATATTATTTTTAGTTCAATTTGGATAGAAAAATTTGAACCAGAGATCTTTTGATAACACATCTTTCTGTCAGTTGAGCTATGCTCATTTTGACAAGATTAAATAAATGTTGAAAGCATAGAAACTTATCATAAACTTTTTAATACAAGTACTTACTACACACAACCTACTTTTAAAGGCTTAACTTAAGTTGTCAAACCGAGCATAGTTCAATTGGCATAAAGTTGTGGTCTTGACTATGAGGTTATGAGTTCAATTCTCGCATTAATTAAAATATTTTTGCAAAAAAATAAAAAAAACTTAGCTTAAATTTTTTTACCGGGTTGAGTTATGTTTTTGTTGGCCTTAATATTTTAAACTTGGTTAGCCATTTTTTTTTTTTATATACGAAACATGATTATGAAGGAACTATATTAATAGAAAAGCAGAAACTTTGCTTAGCCAATTCTAATAACAAATTTAATATGTTTTTTTCTTTGTTTTTTTCTTTTTTTGAGTTCAAATGTATTATATCAACAATAATAGTAACAGCCATTTATTTTCAATCGACCTAACTACCCTTTTATTTGGAATATGACATATATATAACAAAAAAAAAACATTTTCATAATTAGCATTTTTATAAAGCTGATTTTATCTTCGGTTTATATGATCATGTATTTCTTTTCTTTTTTTTTTTGAAATGGATCATGTATTTTCAATACATAAACAATTCAAAGTTTCATCATATCATATACATTTAGCTTAAAAAAAAACCTCCCCACTTCTAGACGAGTCCATCTCTTCTCTTCAGGCAGAGAAACCTAATATGATGAAAGAAAAATTATTTCATTACAAACCACGAGCTAAATATCGACAAAAATATCGAAGTCTTAATTTTATGAAAATGTTGATAGAAATATCGATAAAATGTCGATGTCAATAGATATTTCTGGAAGATTTTTAAAAATAATTTTTTAAAAAATATTTTAAATTAATAAATTAACATTTTACACTTTTAAATGAATTAAAATACATTTGTTATAATATTATATTCCCATTAAGTTACATTTTGTTGTTATTTTTTTAATATTTCATCGATTTTGTACCGTGTGATGGAAATGTCGATTCACCCCTCATATCGAACCTATGGATATGTGAAAATGTCGACGAAAATTTAATACCATGATTACAACAACAGTTCTTCCAAGTCGAACAACAAAGGAAAGAAGAAACAAAAGTGGCAAAAATGATATGTGGGATTATGAATAACAAAAATAAATGAGAAATTTTTAGTCAACATTCCATAATCTATGCCTAGAAGCTAACATCTCAATTATTTTTACCAACTGGCCTAAGCCTAAGGTAGTGTGAAAGAGTACATTGGCTTAATATATATCGCATAATTCTAAATACTACTACATATCTGCAACACTTTCATGTTTCCAAATATACAAAAAGAATGAGAGCCTTTTCTATTCTATACGCCACAAATGGGAATTTTGTTCTCTAACATGATGAGCAGAAAATTGAGTTGCTAGCTCCTCCTAACCATATGTATTGTTCAACGACGCTTCAGGAAATTGGTAACAAACAATGACATCTGAGATTGCGGCCGGGCCCTCGGGATTCTAATGGTAAAGCACATTGGAGGACCCTCCTCCTTCTATCCTCTGCAAATTATGTAGTGGCAGGGCAGCAACAAAATGAAAATCTCCCATTCAATGGAACTTGTTACTTTGCAGGCTGTTGAGCTTCAAATCACCGTGGCGTTCGAACGTGATACCCGGTGAGCTTCTTCCAAGTCCTTTAAAAACCTGCAATACCAGCCAATGGTGACATCATGAAAATAATGACTTGCTCAAGGTGTTCACAAAGGGATTATTAATAGGTTCCAATATGGAAACTAATGAACTTGTGTGGTTGTAGTGTAGGAGATTTCTTCTGCCTTTTATTCTTCTTGTTCTTTCTTTCTTTTTCTTTTTTTCCTAGAAAAAAGATGTGAGTGGTTGGAGATTTGTGACTTGTGAGTACTGCAAGAGTACTTGTTGGACCGTCTACTACTAAGGGCCGGATTGGAATGACTTTCTAAGTGTAACTTATAGGAATGTTATTAAGGGTATATTAGTAATTAGTTAGGGAGTTTGTTAGGATATTTAGTTATAAATAGAGTAAGTGGGAGAGGAGAAAGATAGGCAATATTTGGTGAGTAAATTAGGGCTTGAAAGCTACCTCAAGAGAGGGAGCGTCCAAGTACCTCGAATACTTGGTTTATCGTGTATTTCCGTTTATGATTTACATTACAATATAGTTGGGTTCTATAAGTAACCTACTACTACTTGGGGCCGTCTACTTAAGGGCCTGTTTGGAATGACCGTCTACTACTTAGCACTTAGAAAGTCATTCTAAATAGGCCCTAAATTACAATTGCAACCCCATCATCCAAATTATCACATAGGAACAGTTACTAAATTGTATCACTAAGATTTATATCATAAATGGACATCATGTAGACACAGAAAGTAAGACAATATCCTTGATAAAAAAAAAAAATTAACACGTTTTCCATCTTGAATTCATATAGCAAATTGGCAGTTGTAATAACTCATAAAATAGATCATGAAATCAAATAGCCAATATTGCTTACCTCTTAGAATTTAGAACCACGGAACCACCCAGTATAAAACGTATTCCAGAAGTAGTTGCGTTTTGTAAAGCTACAGCACGCGACTCCTCATATGTTGTCCCACCTACAATAAAAATGATAACTTCTTGTGGCCTGCTTCATAACAAAGTAGCCAAGTTAAATTCATAAATTTTAACAAACGTTTCTTCCTAAAAAATAGAGCATACAATTGTTTTTATTAAAATATACAAAAGGAAAACGCTAAGCCCTTTGGTCCAGTGGAGTGACTGCCATTTTATGGAGATTGTGGCACGAGAGGAACAAAAGAATATTTCAAGGAAGACATCAAAAATGACGTTTTTGGGACCTAGTTAGAATTTTTGCTTCTTCTTGGTCTTCTACTTCTAAAGATTTTTGTAATTATGGCGTGATGGAAATCTTTGCCAATTGGGAGCCTTTTTTGTAACCCTTTGGGTGTGGGGATATGTCATCCCCCTTTTTTGTACTCTTTTGATAATGATGAAAGTATCGTTTCTTATAAAAAATAAAAACAAAAAAGCAAAAAAACAAAATTATGATCATCTGATTCCAAAAGCAGCATATCAAATTCTTGAAAAAAATACTTTAAGCTTGATCTGAAAAGGCTAAAAAAATACTTTAAGCTTGATCTGAATGCCTTTTCGAATCTTTACCTACTTAAAAATCATAGTTCATTTACTATATGCTACAAGCATCAGAATCATCAATCTTCAAACGTACAACACAGTTCCAAAATACCATGTTCTGTAAAAATCCCAATGAGAAACTACTTAATTAGCCAATTACGACACAAATGATAAAGAGAATCAAGATGCACATTTTTCCATAACTTGCCTGAAATTAGAAGTCAACGGACTACCCCCCCCCCCCCCCCCCCCCCCATAAAAAGAGAATTGGAGTTTTGTAATATTTATCCATCTAACAATCACATACCATATAACTTATAATTTAATATGCAAACATGAAAGTTCTAGCAAAAAAGGATAGAAACAGAGACACGCTCACACTAGCAACAAACCTTCCTTGCTGAAAGTGATTCCCAACAAACGGGTAGTCCACATCTCTCAATCGTCCCTTGATTATACTTTCCATGGTCTGGACCACAAGAGGTTGATGTTGAGTATACACGTTCTCAACCCCCTAAAGCAGAAGGGGAGAGAAAACAATATATAAGCACCCTAAACTGCAAACTAGAAGAAATTATGTATTTCTTTTATATAAGCTTCCAGCATACCTTTAATCCACGAGCCATGTTACGAGCAATATTCAGAAGATCACGATTCCCATAAAGATCACCTGTTCGCTTATCAACACCAGCTTGTTTTAAAAGGAACTGGACAAGCTGTCATATCATGTTGTTGAGCACATCAAGATAATTGAAGTCTAACCCATTATTTGTAACGTAGAAGTATGAACTACATTGCAATAATGGTTTGCCAAAGAATGACTAGTTTCTTACAAACACAAGAGGATGAAGAAACATAAATATTTTCAAATCCTAAGAGAAAGATATCATGAATCTGTATATTATAAATTATACCCATAAAAATAGACAAACATGCTTAAAAACTTTAAACAGAGAAGTAGATGTTAAAACAATTGATAAAAATGATGCTTTAATGTATACATTACCCCTTTTTTATATTTGGCAGAACGAGAAGCCAATGTGTTGAAAAGCTGCATCAGTTGGACAGGGCTCTCCTTCTCATACCGTAAGGCATACAACATAACTAGGCGCAGACGGTCTATATCAGAAATACTCTCATTGTTTAAAAGATTTGTTACAGCCTGAAAAGCACAGGAGCAGAGGTGGTTATGCTGAAAGTGACAACTAAATCTCATCAATTAATAATCTCATAGTTATAAGATGTTAGAACTATGAAATAAAAAACAAGAAACATCTAACATTTAATAAAAATTGTTTTAATTATAATAACTGCCTCAAAACTTAATGTAGCATATTCTTGTAATAGACAAAAAAAGATAATTCACATGGTCTTTTAACTCTCTTATCCTTCATTCCCAGCAAAATAGCAGAACTAGATTATAGTCCCCAGTATCGTGCTAAGAAAACCACTAAATAGATGTCCGAGAAAATATGAAGATGGAACAATTTCATGATTTCACATGTTGTGTATACATATATATTTATTTATACCGATACTAACAAGATCATTTTTTTGGGTAATGGGTATACTATTCCATTAGTTATGTATCAACATTCTAACAAAAATACTTGTATGCAGCAACAATCTCATGGTCACCAAGGTAAATGCATTTAAAAAGGGCACATTTTAGTGAGTGCTGCTGCTACAGTTGGTGGCGAACTTGCTTTGAGAAAAAATGTATCACAGTTGGTTTTTTTTTTTTTGAAGAGAAACAAATTCATTGATAAATGAAAGAAAAATGGAGCATAAGCTCGAGCACCTATTGGTGAGTTACAAAAAAAAATGTATCACAGTTGGTGGTGAACTTGCTTTGAGAAAAACGTATCGGTAGCTTATATGTCATGGAAGGTTACAATTCAGAAGATGGCGTACTAATCAGTGAGCGTGTATATATATGTATGTGTGTGTATGTATATATAAAGCATATTCACAAAAAATAAGCGGTGAAGAAAATATTATAACCTCAAAAGCAGCCACTTGCCCACCATTGCAAGCCAATTCTTGTTCTGTCTGTGAAACTAACATAAGCTTTCGCTCCTCAACTATTTTACTCATTTCTGTCACCAATGTCACATGCTTTGAAACATTACCATGCATTTTTCTGTACTCTGGATAATTATCAACAAATTTGGCCATGTCCTCTGCAGAAAACAAAGCATAAAAACAATTTAGTAACTTGATTTAATCCCCATAGTTGATCCTCCACAAATACCTACAAAGAGAATTTCAAACTTTATTTCATACAAACCTATTGTTTGTATGTTCTGGTTACTTTTGGCAATTTGCTGGAAATCATCCACTAACTTCTTGATATTCATCCCAATATCTCCAAAATTGTCGTACATGTTAGCTTTATAAAACGAATCTTGCTCTGACGATAGCACAACCTCCTGCAAAATCCCAAAAGGCCAAACACAATTAATTAGAATTGTGACTTAAGTTTAATTGTCTAATAGAAAATGTATACTAGTGCAGAGTAGAAGAGTGAACTTTACACCTGTTGATCCTTCGAAGACTTCCCAATGTTTTTCAAGTCCACTTTATTGTCTTGAATACCTAGCAATTCATGAACCATTGCCTAGAAAACATAACTATAAATAACCAACACCAACATGTAGTAACAACAAAGCCAAAAAAGTAAATTTTGTGATCCCAATACCTGATAAGTCCATTGATTCAGTAAGGGAGTCAACGGGTCATCCCTCCTATCAATTACCAGCAACAAAGGGGAAATTTCCATTCTTCGGAAATCAAACAGACCACTTTCTTGCTGATACATAAGTTTCTGGTACATCAGAAACGATAGAAATTAGAGATTGTTACCCTTAACTTGTGTAAATAAAGCCTAAAAATAAAATAAAAATATGAATTGGAAGTCATGACACCGCTTCTAGAGTTGAGTATAATTGTATGAAAGGGTTAACTGACTAATTAAAGTAACAAAATGCAACTTGTAACTATATGAATTTACGTACTGATGCTTCCTGTGCTATCCTCTTGGCAACATCAGAAGTCCTTTGGTACCGAAGTACAGGTCTTTGTTTTAAGGCCAAGAAAAGTGCTGCAATGCCATCTACAACTCGATCACAGAAATGTTGCAAACTTGGAGGATCAACAACTGCCGGGATCATGTATATATGGTTTGATGACATATTTAAAGTGAAATGATAAGGATCAATGGCAATGAAATCCCCATAAAACTCCTGCATGGTCCATTCAAAAATTATATGTGATTATAGAAATTAAAGGTAACACGTGAATACAATACAACTCAAGCAAACCGACTAAATCAGATGATGAGCAGGATGAGTAGAGAATGGAGTTCAACACTAAGGCTAATGAACAGGATCAATGACACATAAAATAAGGTTCATACCATTGATAAACTAGTCATCTATTTTGACATAGGACAACAAAGGGAAAGGACCATGATTCCAGGATACTATTCAACTTAAGAACTCAATGTGGATTATTCTTCCCTGATTTCATCCACATGTACGATTTCTTTGTAACACGGATTTGAGAGAATCACCAAGAAGTTTATTATTAAAAAAACAAACAGATACAATTGATGTTCTCTTCAGCCATGACTTATGTCCTATATAATTCCTGTGGAAGAAAAATTACCACGACTTGCTGGACAACATCCTGCTCGTCTGAATCAGCCAGTATATGAATCTGAGTTTCCTTCAAAATGTTGGAGAAAACTGTAATTCAGATATACAGAAGAATGATTAACGTATCAATAGCAGATTATTATGAAGTCTCAAAGTTACTTACACAAGTCAAAAATCCATGAAAGATATGAAGAACTCACAGAGGTGATACTCCCCAAATCTAGGATTAGCCAGCTGGCGACGCAAAAGCTGTATATTCTCTGATGTAGGCCTGAGAAAGCAAACCGCTTTAAGATGATACATGGATTCTCTTGACATAGAAATAGTATCTACCAGTTCAACCAAAAAGACTTCTTTCTGAAGAAGTTCCGACTGCGAGTACGCCACACTAACAACACTAACCTGAAACCAAAAAATAATAACAATAAAAGTTTATTATTGTGATCTAAATGTTGCATCATCACCACAAACACCCATCACTCCTTTCCCCAAGCTATCTCACAGAGGAGGTCCAATGCTAGCATGATTGCAATATATGTACCATGTCGCCAATTTTACATTATGACCCCATATTTATTAAACCATCATATAAAACGTTACATATCAGGATTCAGGAAATGCAAACTTTAGCTTAGAGGAACTCACGCATTGCCTATCTAAAAGCTTAAATTTCACGGATTATGGCACTATACATTATCTATCCAGCAGAACTGGCAAAATAACTCATTCCAATCGAGATTATTTGATCAAAATCGATATTCAGCACCAGAAGGATACAAGAATTGAACGTTTCTTCATTTTGGAATACATTGCCACTCCAGCTCCACGTTCATAGAGATCGAAAAAATCATATACCAATATTACACGGGGTAAATCATCAGAGTTTGCTCTGCAATACAGCTAAAAGATTCTATAATACACACTTTTCCCCACTAGTTGAGACGAATACCGTATCAAAATTTTCCTAACTTCTACTATTTTTTTCCTTCTCGATACCAATCAGAAAGAAAATTGAAGGAATGGAATGGATATGAGGGCGCGTACCGTCTGAGAATCGAGGATGAGAACCTTCATGCCGGAGATGTCCTGCAACATCTTGTTGATATAATCCCGAACGACCGATACCAGCACCATTTTTAGCTTGTAGACCTTCAAATTGGCAGTCGTGACCCTGGGACGAAAGAGAGTAGAATCGCAAACGCACAGAGAGGATGCAGGATGGATGAACTCAGATCTGCGACGACCGACGAGAGGAGAAAGCGAAATTCGACAGTCGGTTGGGAAGTTGCCGATGAGTCACGACGATCGTCAAGACGCACCGTTTTGTTCACTCTTCCGCTCTCTTTGAAAAGTAATAATAATCTTCTTCCATTTTTTCTTTTTCTTTGTTCTTCTTTTTCTTTGTTCTTCTTCAAAATTTAATCCTGAAATTTGTAATTGTATTTAGCTTAAATTACTACTTTATTCTATATCATTTTATATTTATTTTAGGGTTGGTTGCACAAATAGCAATCAGCTCAAACTAATTGCAAATTTAGCAAACTTTAAAATATTTTGTAAATATGACCAAAAAAAAAAAAAATATGTTTCTATAATTGATAGACTTTATCCTATCAACTTCTATCAGTGATAGACTATTATCACTGACAAAAATCTATAAAAACCTAGGGTGATTAGCGATGGACTTCTATCAGTCATAAGATATCAGCGATAGAAATTGTCATATCCGCAAAATTTTTAAAAACATGTTATATTTTTAATTATCTTATTCTAAACTGACATCGGTTACAATTTTTTTTTATTTTATATTTCGTTTCTTTTTATTTTTTCTTATTTAATCTTGAAATTTGTAATTGTATTTAGCTTAAATTAATTTATACTTGGTTTTAATTTGAGAAAAATACCATTTTCTATTTTATAAATGCTTTTGTTTAATATCTCAATATGTCTATGATATTAATGGATGTGAATTGTTCTAAAAACAAAAATAGTTTTCTTACTTTGCAAGTTTTTTTAGATGTAAATAGTTTTCTTACTTTGCAAGTTTTTTTAGATGTAAATTTAAAGTTCTGGTCAATAATACAATGTCTTCACGTGAGAGGAAAATAATAAAACAAAAAGGTAGGTCGAAGGTGGATTAATAAAATAAAAAATAAATACAAAGATTAAAATAATGATCTTATAGACATAATCTTATGTCAATTGAGTTATGCTCATAACTAATCAATTTTGATAGAAGGGTAAATTCAAACGTAGTTGAGTGGATAATCTATTTATTATTATCTCAAATGTAGATGGTTTTATTCCATATATGTCAATTGATATTTAAAAAATACAATAATGGGATTGATAGGTAGAATATATTTTAGATCATTTTTTTTATGTGACTTGTTTTCTTGTGCCACGACCCACGTACCAAATTATCCTTTAGTTGTGTAATTGACATGGCACGTCAACATTTAAGAAAAAAATATTAAAGACAATGGTTAATTAAAATAAAAATCAAAAGCAACACAACGCCAGAGCATAGCTCAATTGGCATGATGTGTTGCTTAGAGTTTTTTTCCAACCAATTGGTGTCCTCCCTAAATCTTTCTCGTGGTGATGATTTACAGGGTTCACAACTACTTCTTTTAGAGTAAAACTTGCTTGCAGCACGATGTGCTACAAGCATGGTTTGGTTGGGCTACAAGCATGGTTTTAAATTTTCGTCGACATGTCGACATTTCCATCATACCGAACCTAACGTTAATATAATATATATAGGGGATTTGTTGTGTCACAAATTAGATTTTGAAAGACTTTACCTAATTTGTCTGGAATTTGTCAAATGAAAGACTTTACCTAATTGTAAGACTTTACCTAATTGTAGGGGATTTGTTGTGTCACAAATTAGATTTTGACCGATATCGGTTGGCCAGTGTATGCGTGGATCCCTAATTTTAGGGAACAAATCACAAAATTAAATGGACCTCCTAGTTACACACGGGTAAGTACAGTTCTATAACCCAGAACCCACGTAATATATATGACGTAATATATGTGTGCCGCAATGGTTGTATATCCCCTAGTGTGACAACCGTATACCCCACAGACGCGTGTGTGTGGGATATACTCATCCGATAATACAAAGATACATAATGGCAGACAATACGGAAAAAAAATTCGTCTATTTTAACGTGCAATGATCCACCTCACCAAATAAAGTATTCAAACAAATTAATCATTCAAAATAAATAAACAAATTTCAAATATAATATTATTAAACAAAACAAATCTTAGAAAGGTATAATAGAGAATCAACACAACCAGATTTTCTCCTTAAAAAAACTCTAGCCATACATTACAACCTAAATACATATTTAGACATAACTCATTAACATTTTTCTGTAGACATTCCTCTCATTTTCCCAATTTAAAATACTCGAATTGAAATTCCATGGCCTTCAAGTTTGTAGTACAGAGAAATGAAGAGAGTAAGGGAGGGAAAGTAGGAGAAGTTGTTAATTGGATGGAATAAGGAAATTAAAGTTACCGACAAAAACCGAGTAAACGGCGTAGAAGATTTTTTTATTATTTAAAAATGGTTTAAATATTTAGTCAATAAAATGGTGGTTGATGTGCAAAAGATAGTTGTAGCCCAGCGAGTAAGTTTGACTCTGGACTCTTCTTTTATTACAGATACTTAGGGGTCGTTTGATAACGTTCCCGTTTCTTGTTTCTTGTTTTTGTTTCTCATTTTTTAAGAAACAGACTTGGTTGATAACTATTTCCATTTTTTGTTTCTAAATTTTGAAAAACGTTTATAAAAAATGGCAAAATTTGAGAAACACCAAAAAGGTGTTTCTTCTGTTTTGTTTCTTTTTATACATTGTTGTTCTTATTTATAACAAAAATGTTTTGTTGGTTTGTTGGTAAGAGATATCCTCAGATGAGCACTATATATTAAAGGCATAACATATTAGTTTTTGGTTTTTTATTTTTCATTTTTCATTTTTTTATATATTATTTTAATTTTAAATTTTGTCACTTCCTATTTTTGTTTTGTTTAAGAATAGTAATTTTTTTTTTTTTTTAAGTATCAATACTAATGTGAACCGAATATTAGTAATAAGTGTTTTATCTTATTTAACTACGTTAAAATTTTATTTATTAATTGTAAAAGAATTGTTTATTTATTAATTTAAGTATATTTAAATATAAATATATATATATATATATATATATTTATTCATAAATATTTATTCACATTGTAATTTTATCGATATTTTTATAACATTTCCATAAAATTGAGACATCGAAATTTTCATAAAATTGTGACATTGATGTTATTGAATGTTGTTTTCGTGTGTTGAAGACTCGATTCTCTATTCTTAAACAAATGTCTCCTTATCCGGTCAACACACAAAAACATATACCAAATCAAATCAAATTTGGATAACATTTGAAGTATAAATACAATTTATGGTTGTTTTTAACTTTACATCGAGACTTATTTGTATTCGATTATGTAAACTTTGATTTTTTTTTGATTGCGTGTTATGTCTTTTTTATATTATGTATACTAAATTATATTTAAACTATAAAAAGGAAAAACAACAAAGACAAAAAAGACAAAAAAGAATCAATTAACAAAAATTAATTATCAAACATGATAATGTTTCTATATATATATTTTTTTTTTTTATAAAAAAACAAGAAACAAGAAATGTTACCAAACAAGTTTCTCTTTTGTTTCTTTTATTTCAAGAAACCAGAAACATGAGTAGTTATCAAACATGTTACTGTTTCTAGTTCTAAAAAAATAGAGAACAAGAAACAAAGAACAAGAAACAGGAAACAGGGAACAAGAAACATGAACGTTATCAAACGGACCCTTACTTACCCAACATTTGGATTTCTACCTAACCTTTTATGGTTTACTTTACCTACGGATTCTTTTGATGTTTAACTATTGCTAAGCAAATTCTCTAGAATAATATTTTCATTGAACCTAAACTTAACTAAAAAGCAAGGTTTTGAACAAATTTGTTCTCTCCTTCACCAAAATCTAAGTAAAGAGACCAAAATGAAATCAAATTTAGATTGAAAAACTTTCTATCATTGATCGGTAAGAACTTTTAATATATGTTCCATTTTTGCTAGTCTTTTTGTTTTTGTAACCTAAAAATTTAAAAGAAACACAATTGAAAATTTTGAAATATCGAAGACTTTATAAGACTCATTTAAAAAAAAAAAGTTTTAAAGAGTAAATCGATAATTTAATATATTTTGTTAATGAACATTTTTTAAGATTTATTATTATTATTATTTATTTATTTTAGTTTTAATAGAAATTGTTAGTGTTATTTTATGTAGTTGATCGATGCATTCATATAAATGTAATACATACGCAAGTAATCGACAATGTTGTGGGTTTGGGGGCGATTGTTGGGGACACCCACAGTAACATTGTGCTCGGGACAATTGAGCTTGTGGAGGCCCTGGCCTTAACAGAAGCATTTCCAAAGCACATAAACCTCAAACATATCTCCACGTTGGTATAGTTATGATATTGTTCACTTTGGGCATAAGCCCTCATAGCTTTGCTTCTGGTTTCACCCAAAATGTCTCATTTACAAGATGTTGTCCCTTATTTATATACCCATGATCTTTCTCTTTCCTAACCAATGTGGGACTTTGGTTGCAATCACAACAATCATCCCTTCAAACGAATGACCACAAAGCCTCCCCTCAAATAATCAGTTATCCGTGTTTAGACTCGAGCATTATCATTTTTAACCAGGTCACTCTTCATCAGAGCATCCCCTGTCCGATAAGCTCAACCATGAATCAACTATGATTATGTCATCGAGGCACACCAACATGGTTAAGTCCACTCTGATACCACTTGTAAGGAACAACAAACAACCACATATCCCCACATTGGTATGATATTGTCCACTTTGGGCATAAGCTCTCATGACTTTGTTTTTTGTTTCACCCAAAAGACTTCATTAGAATAGAAATGTTATTCCATACTTATATACTCATGATCTCCCTCTTTCATAACCAAATGTGGGACTTTGGTTGCACTCAAAAACAGGTTTGAGGGCGATTGTTGGGGACACCCACGGTAACACAATGTTCACAACGAAAAGTTTCAACATTGTGCTCGAGACAGTTGAGATCGCGGAGACTCCAACCTTTAACATAAGGTATTTTCAAAGCACATGAAGTTGCCCTCCATCCTTTATGGGCGGAGGTCAATTTCCTCTTTCATTAGAATTTGCTTTTGAAAAATGACACTTTTGTAAAGAAGGTTCGACCTTTTGTCCATGTCCTTCAAGACAAATAACACTACATGAAGGATCAAAACGTCCCAAATTTGGGTTGTAGAAGTGTAGAACACACCCGTGGGTGAACAACGTCGTCAATCTTGATGCACCTTCAATTTTAACTTCTTCTATTTTTGTTTCTATTGTGTATTACTCAAACAAAGAAAAAGAATGCTATTTTATGGCAGCATTGAATAAAATTTTATTAGAGAATTATCTATGTTACGGAACTATTGAGTATTTAGTTAGCATTCCTATGTGTTTTGGTAAATTAGAGTTAAAGTTATGTTGTATAAATACATATCATTTTAATGAGAAAATCAGGAGGAAAATCATTGTGATTTGTCATGGTATTAGAGCGAAGATCTTGAGAAGCTCAAAACATACAAAAACCCTAGGGCGACAACGATTCTGCCGCCCCCCAATGACGTATCTCTCCGATCTCGTCTACATTTTGCAATTGGTTGGTTTGCATTAATCTTCTTTAAGAGAAGAAAGAAAAGAAGAAATGAAATAATAATAATAATAATATGGAGTTGCTCCCGCCCGTTCGCCGGAGGTGAAGGAATCGTCGTCGGCGTAGGCTCTTCGAAATTGGTTCTCTGTCGCCCGTCTCGATTTTTCTTCGTACGTTCAGATCTGAAGATCTCTGTGGGTTGAGGTTGCGGCAGTCCGTCGAGATCTGAAGATTTTTGTCGGGTTTAGCCGCTCGAGTTTAGATATGCTGCTTATTCGTCGAGATTTGAAGCTCCGACCTTTCGTCGGGGGTGAAGGAGCCGTTGCCGCACAATATAGCGCGCGACCACCGTAGGCTACTAGAGGCCAAAAGGAGTTCTGTCGCGTTTACCGGTGAAATCTTAATATTCTGGCATTTGAATTTTTCTACTACTTTTATTTTGACCACTGAAATTCCAAGGAAGGATGATGTTGGCGTTTGAAGAAAAAAAGAAAAGAAAAAAAGAAGAAGAAGCTTATGGAATGAGATTTCAATGACTCTTTTTGTAGAAGATTTGAAGTTTGACGGTGTGCCGCTGCCTGCAAACCTTTTGATTTGATTTGAAAAAAAAGTTGGACAATGTGTTGTCCGTTTGCGTGAGAGTGAAAAAAAAGAAGACATTTACAGCCTCGAACTCAAAAACCCACGTGGATAAGAGAGATTCGTGTCCACGGATCCAACATATGATATTAGTATTACAAGTGATAGTTTGTTTTACTAATGGTATACTCTGATTTTTTCTTCCGCTAGCACACATGACTGTGTGAACTGAAGGGAACACGAAGGGTGTTTGATTCCTCATCTCCTTCGAATTACAGGGGACACTGAGGGAGCTCAAATTGTCCTCTTCTTCGATGATGATAAATGAAGGGAACACTAAGGCGAATACCTTTCATTTGAATTACTGGAACACTGAGGTAATTGATTCGTCATCTCCTTCTTATATGGTGAACAACCATGAAGTCTAATCTGCAATGAAGAGCATTGACCCGCGTTCGGAGGCTCGCAGATTTTTTTAAATTGTGTGGTCAAAGCGATGATGCGAAGCCCGCAGAAAATTAAAAATGTCATATGAGCATCGACTTGGAGATTGGAGCACCAACCCGCGTTTGGAGGCTCTTGGAAAATTAAAGATGCAATGAACATCGACCTGAAGTTTGCAACATCGACCCGCGTGCGAAGGCTACAAAATTTGTTTTACCATAACTTTTTATCTTATTCTCACTTTATTTTCAAGTTGACCATTTGTGATACTTCATGCTCCAATTTGAGTGAGAGTATTAAAAAATTATCTATGTTAGAAAATTATTGAGTATTTAGTTAGTGTTTTGAGAAATTAAGGTTAGAGTTATGCAGTATAGAAAAATCATTATGATTTGTCAAATTTACTTTGGTAAAATCTTAAAAAAAAAAAAAAAAAAAAACTTTTTGTAATACATGTAAATAATATACCAATACGGCAAGGCTATTTATTTATTTATTTATTTTTTAATTGTTTTTGCAATTTCTGGTATTAGTTGGGGGCAGTTAAACCTTTTAGCTACATTATTTGTCCATTTTCCTCTCACCTCTGTAATACCACAGACCAACTAAAATATTAATATTAATAAAATTAATAAAAATATATAGAGATTAAATGATGTAGTTATTAACTAATTAGGACAAAAATCCAATTATATTAGAGGAAGACATTATTATTATTATTATTACAATTTATTTTTTTTCTAGTTTACATGCGTTTTTTTTAATCTTCGTCAAATTTTAAGTTAAATCTGAACGAAAAGGTTAGGTGACAATAATTTTTATTAATTTTTTTTTTAAAATTTTTTGTAATTATTAAAATTAAAAAACAAACCATTTTTTTTTTCTCTTTTTTCTCCTTCTTCCTCGACCTCTGTATTCTTCTTCCAATCACTGCTTCCGCCGCCGTTGATTGACACTCGAATGAAAAGTTGAGCCGAGTTTGCAGCTACTCAAAATCATAATGTATCGCTTAGTGACCATGATATTCAATCCCCCACCTCAATATGTTGTCAAAAAAAGAAAAAAAAAAAAACTAACCAAAGTCGAATCCTAAAGAAGATTGAGAAGAAAAAATGAGAGAAATATATATATATATATATATATTTATAATTTTAAAAACTATTTTTTAATTAAAAAAAATAGTTGTCTAAGTTTTAACACAAAAATTGACATAAGAAAAAAAAAACGCACCAAATACCAGACAAAAAAAAAATGTTTTGGAATAAGAAAAAAAAAAAAAAAAAAAAAATAATAATAATGTAATTTACCCGGTAAGTAATTTCCTTTCAACACCTCGTACACTCAATTCTGTATTTTATTTCGACTGGTCTTCAAACTTCAACTTCACCGCCATACATTTTTCTTCTCTGTTTTGCTCTCTCTGCAACTCATGAACACTGGATCGAATGCGCATGTTTCTATTTCATCCATCAGGCGTTGAACCCATTTCTTTTTCTTGGATTTAGCTATTATTCTTCCATCATTCTTCGCGTTTACTTTGCTGGATTTCTGGGATCAGGAGATGAATTCCTGATGCGGCAGCGGAGAATCTGTTCAAGATGAGAGGAAATCCCCCGAGCCCCATTGAACATAGACATCGATTGTCTTCTTCTTCTTCTTTTAAGTGAGTATTTGCTTAAGCCACTTTCAAATTTTTGATGCGAATTACTAAATTTGCTCGTAAGTATATGTATTGACTTCGAAGTTCGATCTTCATCTTCTACATTAGCTTCACTTCTTTAGATTTGCATAGTAATTGTGGAGATTCGAGTGGTTAGAACGAACTTATGGAGCTTGATTTGTTTCTTAACTAAACAAGGAAAATGAAATCCAAGTCTGAGCGTAATTCAAATAGTGAATGCACTAAATTTATAAGTGAAGGATCTGGCATGTAAAGCTTTTTACTAGCTGGGGTTGTTTCTTAAAGACAATTTTTCCTAAATTAGGTTTGAGTTCTTGTTCTTTTCATGGATTTAGCTCTTAGCTCTTAGCTCCCTCTCCCTACAAATCCTTAATTAAGCAACTTATACATCCAATCAATAACTAATTTCAGCAATCTTTGCAATCTTTAAGAAATTCTTACCTAGCGAAATTGCCACCATGAACAATTAGTTTGTCTCTTCTGCTTAGAAACTGCAACTAATTGTACATATTTCTTTGTTTTACTGGATGTTATTTTACTATCTGATTGGAAATGGATATATGAAAAAAATGCTAATATTGTCTTGAATGTCTTCTGAAGTAGTGAAGAAACAAGCAAGAGGAGGTTCCAAAAAATTAAAGATTTCAAAGTTGTTGAGAGGGCCCTGCACATTCCCATTCGCGATAGGGTTTTGAACTGCAAACCTTCGTTAAAAATCGTGCTGGTTATTATAGTATTGGGAACAATAGTGACATTCTTCCATTCACCTTCAGTTCATATTTCAGATCATCCATTAAAAGGAGCTAGGTACGCCATTTTTATTGCTCAACTTGCTTTCAAGTGCTTTTGTAAAACCCATCTTGTTATATTTCTCAAATGTTATAGTAGCTCTAAATGCAACTTCATAGCTTTACTTACTATGAGAAACAAAAAATAAATTGAGAGGAATATTAATGGAGAGTATGAAACTGGAAGAAGAAACACAAAATCAGGAAGCTAGATAAGAAAACTAATGATGATAGGGTAATCTGTTGGGTGCAGATTGTGTAGCAGGTTTATGATATTTTAGGGATATGGGTTCCTAACTTCCTATCACTTTCATTATTATCTGGTCTTAGTTTACCCTTCGTATCTTCTTCTCAAAGTAAGAGGCTGTGAAGCTTATTTCTTGAACTTCTCTTCTAGGACGAAGTATTCTTGGCATATTACTACTTACCCGTGATATCTTATGTGAATTTTAAGAATCCAATTTTGCAATATTTGAGTGAGAAGTTTAGTGCTCACTTGCAAGTTCTTGTTAGCAGATGGACAGGTAGAGATGCTCGTTACATGTCCTTTTCAGAAGTCAACTGGGATGAGGTTTCTGATGTTGTCGAGTCACTGACTGACCGGGACAAGTATCGGGGGATTGGCTTGCTCAACTTTAATGATAGTGAGGTTGACCACTGGAAACAATTCTTTCTGGAAGCAGAGCATGCTGTTCTTCAACTAGACCATGCAGCCAACAATTTAACATGGGAATTCCTATACCCTGAATGGATTGATGAGGAAGAAGAATTTGAGGTTCCCTCTTGTCCTTCTTTACCAAAGCTTCAGATTCCTACGAAATTCCGTATAGATCTTGTAGCCGTGAAGCTGCCATGTGACAAATCAGGTAGGTGGTCAAGAGATGTGGCTCGGATGCATTTGCAACTTGAAGCAGCAAGGGTTGCTGCATCTGCTAAAGGGGATCGTTTCGTACATGTACTTTTGGTGACTGAATGCTTTCCTATCCCGAATCTCTTTCGATGCAAAGAACTTATTACACATGAAGGGAATGTATGGCTTTATAGACCTAACTTGCATACCTTGAGGGACAAACTACAGCTCCCCATCGGGTCATGTGAACTGTCAGTTCCTCTAAAGGCTAAAGGTATTTGATATTACTTTATGCATAATGTCCAAAACTTTTCTACTTGCTCTTTAATTGTTCTAAATTGAAACGTTCTGTTAACTTGACCTACTTGAAAATCTTCTATGGCATATTATCTTCATTGGGCTTACCCCAAGGAGCTCTACTACTTTAATAGATAGGTTGTTGTCGTCGCTCTTGCGGTTGCCTTAACTGTAATACGTCTGTTTGCCAAGTATATTCTATGCATCAAATCTGGTAGATGTACAGGCTGGAAATACACAACATAAATAAAGGATTAGGTATGTTACTGCTATATTGAGAGACTGACAGGATAAAACTTTGCGAACAGAATACTTTTACTCGGAAAGAGCAAACAGAGAAGCATATGCAACGATTTTACACTCCGCACATGTATACGTCTGTGGAGCTATTACGGCTGCTCAGAGTATCCGCATGAGTGGTTCGACGCGGGATCTTGTAATACTTGTTGATGAAACAATTACTGAGTACCACAGAGGAGGCCTGGAGGCAGCTGGTTGGAAAATCTATACAATCCAAAGAATCAGGAACCCAAAAGCTGAACGAGATGCGTACAATGAATGGAACTACAGCAAATTCCGTCTTTGGCAGTTGACAAATTATGACAAGATAATTTTTATAGATGCCGACCTGCTCATTCTTAGAAATATTGATTTCCTCTTTGAGATGCCTGAGATATCTGCAACAGGAAACAATGCAACCTTATTCAACTCAGGAGTTATGGTGATCGAACCATCAAATTGCACATTTCAGTTGCTAATGGATCACATCAACGAGATAGAGTCTTATAACGGTGGTGACCAGGGGTATCTAAACGAAATCTTCACGTGGTGGCATCGCATACCAAAGCACATGAACTTTTTGAAGCACTTCTGGGAAGGAGATGAGAAAGAGAAGAAGGAGATGAAGACTCGTCTTTTTGGAGCTGACCCTCCAATCCTCTATGTCCTCCATTATCTGGGCAATAAACCTTGGCTTTGCTTCCGGGACTACGATTGCAATTGGAATGTAGACCTTCTACTGGAGTTTGCTAGCAATGTTGCACATAAGAGATGGTGGAAGGTGCACGACGCCATGCCGGAAAATCTGCAGAAATTCTGTTTGCTTCGATCGAAGCAGAAGGCGCAATTGGAGTGGGACCGAAGGCAGGCGGAGAAAGGAAACTTCACCAATGGTCACTGGAAAATAAAGATTAAAGACCCTCGTTTGAATACATGCTTTGAAGATTTTTGCTTCTGGGAGAGTATGTTGTGGCATTGGGGTGAAACAAACTGGACAGACAATTCTTCTGTAACTCCATCTCCTACTACTACCACTAATACAGTATCTCTCTCATCTCTGTAAACTTTTTGTTTTGTTTTATTTTTTCCCTCGAATTAATTTTACCATTTAGATTATACGTATGACAGAAGTTAGAAGTGAAAGTTACATATAGAGCAAGTACTTCTTGTTGCTGAAGTTCACCTTACCTTCCTATTTTGCCTAGATGGTTGACTTGTTCCCATGGGATACTGTAACTCAGAAATATAAGGGACTGTTCAAGTGTTGTTTTCATTTCAGAAACAATTTCCTATTTCCAAGAGCAAATATTTAAAAATAATTTGATTTCTTTTAAGTTTTAAAAAGTTTTAATTATGTTGTTACACTTGAATGTTTATCTTTAGTGGGTCGTTAGATTAGTATCGAATCATTGACTTTTGGGTTATTAATTTGTGTTTTTATCCACTGAGCTATATTCGGATTGACGTCGTTAGTATCGATTGTATGTTCGGATTGACGTCGTTAGTATCGATTGACAAGGTGTAGATGCAATGCAACAAATCATTTTTTAAAATTTAGACTAAGTATTAAGATATCGCAACTAATTTGGTGCATTTTAGAAGTTGTTTGACTATGCATAACTCAAATGACATGGTATATAGACTAGTCACTAAAACATCTCAGGTTTGATTTAAAAAAATAAATTAATTGCGGAATATAAGTATAATTAACTGTTAAAACATATATATATATATACTCATAAAAAATTTAGAAAATCCCCACTTTTTTTTCCCTGAAGAATAGCTTAACTTTATTTTCCACAAGGTGAAAAAAGAAAAAAATAAATAAATTATACAAATACTTCGCAATTTGAAGGAAATTTCAATTATGTTCACTTTGAAAAATTTCATTTTCATTGTGTTCCAAAAAAATATAATTTTTATTAAGATAAATGAAAATTGACGTAACAGTGTGTAAACTAAAAATGATGACATACGTAGATATCTCTAAAATCATTTATATGATTAATTTTCTTTTATGAAATCATTTATATGATTAATTTTCTTTCATACATAAACTCTCATCAATTTATTGTAATGTTCTTGGGAACAATTTTCAATTTTTACACATTAAAATAAAGATTCACAGTGTTTATTTATCTTATTTAAAAAAAAACAAATAATATTTTTTTGAACAAAATTAAAACTCAATAATAAAAATGAGGTGGGATAACTATTTGATTTTTTGTTTTTTAAAAAACCAACAATATAATAATTTCTGATGATTTAGGAAAACCAATATGAGTAAAACTTAGTTGCAGGCTGGGCTACAACTATCTTTTGCAGCCCAGCCACGTGACACAATTTTAATGGCCAAATATTTATATTATTTTTTAAATAAAAAAAATCTTATTAGGTTTTCACGCCGTTTATTGTTCCCCTTCTTTTTTCCTTTACTTTGTAACTCTCCTCATTTGGCTAGAAAAATCAAATTTCATTCTCCAATAAATTAACTTCTCCTACTGTAGAGAGAAATACAGAATGAACAAAGAAACAGTATATTTATTTCTTCCGCTTTCGTTTTCTTCTTTGATTCTTTATATGTTTTTTCTTCTTCCCTCTCCCGTTTTTCATCCATTTTCTTTTCCAATCGTCTTTGTAAGGTGGAGAAAAATTGGAGAACAAACACAATTAAAAAATAATAATAAGAAGAAAAATGTCTTCCTCTACTCTCTGTTATGCAATCACTTTTTTATTCTTATTGTCGATAATGGAATTGAAGCCGAGTGGATGAAGTTTGCATTGTTTGTGACAATTGAGATTTATGTCGCTTGGATGAAGTTTGCATTGTTTGAGACAATTGAAATTTATATCTGATTAATCTATTGGAGGTTGAAGTTAAATTTACAGATGAAAGAATGAAAGTCATGAAGTAAAGAGAAAAAAAAGGAGAGCAATAAACGAAAAAAAAGCAATAAACGCCGTGAAAAACTAATATGGACTTTTTTAAATTTTAAAATAACATAAATATTTGGCCAATAAAATTGTGACAGGTGGCTGGGCTGCAAAAGATAGTTGTAGCCCACCCTGCAACTAAGTTTTACTCAACCAATATTACTCGTAAATATTTCGGATTGAGTAAAACTTGCTTGCTGCCTGGGCTACAACTATCTTTTGCAGTCCAGCCACCTGTCATGATTTGATTGACTAATATTTAAATCATTTTCACGCCGTTTAATTGGTTTTTGTCCAGAACTTTCATTTTCTTATTCCTGCAACTTAACAACTTCTCTTACTTTCTCTCTCTTCATTTTTTCTGCACCCCAAATTTTAAGGCCATGAAATTTCAATTGGGGTTATTTGAAATTTAAATGGCTGATTGTGTGTTATATAGGCATAAATTTTCAAGTTAATTTTTAGAGGAAGTGGAGGAAAGAGTAGTAAATTTTAGAGTTGGATTCATCTAAGGTTGGTAAAGGAAAATGTCGATTGATTTTTTTTTTTTTTTTAAGAAAAATCTCAAAAAACAAAAATGGTAACAAAAAAAAAGATTTGATTTGTCAAGAGATATTCTTTAGAGTCCTACAAATCTTATTAAAAAATAGTTAATAAAAAAAAATACTTATTGTAGAGAAAGGAAGAGAGAGTGAGAGATGAAATTAAAAACAAAGGTCATGGCAGATGGAAGTAGAGGAAAGAGAGAGAAAATAAGAGAATTTGTTTATCTGACGAAGAAGAAAGGGAACGTTACGGAAGAAGAAAATAGAGTAAACGGAGTGAAGAATTTTTTTTATTTAAAAAATAATATAAATATTCAGTCAATCAAATTGTAACACCTGTTGGGCTGCTGCAAAAGATAGTTGTAGCCCAGGCAGCCAGCAACCAAGTTTTACTCTTTCGGATTGCATCTTTTCGGAGCTTTCGGCCGCCATCGCAACTCTGTGTTGTGAGCTTCATCATCTCCAGTTTTACCAATTTTCCATCCACTCTTCTCCGAACCGTATTGATTCTTCCAACGCCCATTATCTGAATTCAAATCCCAAGAGCAGGGATGGTCTTGATTATGGCTCGTAATTTCAGACTCTCTGCAGTTTCAACTTCAACAATCCTTCCACAGACTGGCTCCCAATGGTCGCCCAGAAATCTTCCCTTCCCATTTTTCGAGCATCCATTTCCTTCTTCCTCGAACAATCCTCTAATACTTCAAGCCAGAAAGAGAAACTCAGAATCAGAGCCAGTTCTCAAACGAAATATCGTCGAGGAAGTGTCGGAGGACGAAGAAGATGACGAAGAACTTGAAGACGGTAAAACCCTCTCTCAATTTCTCCCTCTAGATTCTAATAAATGCTAGATTAGACAATTTCTTGATTGCGTAGATGAGATAATGGAGGATGATGGCGAAGATTACTTTGATGAAGAATATATGGAGGATAATGCTGAAGTCTATGTAAGATTTTCGCCTCTAAATATGGAGATATTGAGCTGAACTTTTTCGCGCAAATCCTGGATTTGATAATTTTATTTGAAGGTAGGGGATGGCGGGGAAGGAGGTGGAATTTCCCTTGCTGGGACATGGTGGGATAAAGAAGCACTGGCTATAGCTGAAGAGATTATTCTTTCATTTGACGGTGACTTGAAGATTTATGCCTTCAAAACAGTCTCTAATTCCACTGTTCAAGTGCGTATTGAAAAGCTTTCTAACAAGTAAGTTTTGCAATCTCTGTAGTTCTGTTCTGTGTGTGTTTCTTTGTATCTTTTTAAATTTTTTTAAATAGAAATGCATTGCATATGTTCTAAAACTTTTTTGACTGAGGTTTGGTTCTCTTGCGAGATAATATTTTCTTGTTGCTGCATTGATAAGAATGAAATGCTGTGTCCAAGTTCCTCCTGTCCCAACCTGCTCTCCTCTAAAAGAATTGTTTGAACGATGTTGATGTTAGGAAATAATAGGATTATAGTCCTACATTTTTTTTTTTATATCTGTGAGTGTCGGAGCCAGTTTGCGCGCACCACTAATCTCACCGGACAACCGTCTGATCCTACTACATTTTTTATAGAGAGAAACAATTACTACATTTGGTTGGCAAAGAAACTCGTAGGATATTAAATCTTAGGTAGATGGCCACCATAGTTTGAACCCATTCCCTCTAAACCATTACGAGTTCTACATTTCACTCACAAATTAAGGAAGAGAGTTCACACCAGAGAGATTTATATGAGTTCACCCAGTTCAAATGGGTTTTTTTTTTTGAGAAGGGAAACAATTTCAACCCAGTTCAAATGGGTTAGATCCAATATTCTACTAATGCTGTAGGTTTCACTGTAATGGATGGAAGAAGATAACAACAATAGTTACTAGACAAGTTTTGTCACTGTTTTTCTCTCAAAAATTAACTCAGATAATTCTCTTCTCCTTTAAGCCTCTCATATAGTCTCCTCACCCCACTATCTTCAGAAACGAAAGATAACTAAGGTTTATGAAGTGCTGGCCATTTTGGAAATCCCTGCCTTGCTTCCGGTGCTGCTATGCCTACCTCTCTAGATAGATGCTCGCATTTAGCATTGTGGCGAGTGGCGCCCAACTCATGGATGAAATCTTGCGCTAGTAATGCACACGTCTTTAAACAAAATTTTGACGGGCTTGGTTTAGACCCCAAAATTTAACAGTTGTATCTAATTATCTTTTAAGCTGGAAATGGAGATGCCCTTTTGCTTTCAAGTTAATCAAGAGAAAATCATTACCCTTTGGCTTCAAGTTTACCTTCTGACATTAGTGTTCTGTGTTCTTACTGAGCCCATCTCACAACACAAGTCAAAGCAGAATAGGATTTCTTTATTAACTGGAGATGCCCTTTTGCTTTATTGCTCGAACTAATCACATAAATCTGAAGGATTTTCAGATATTGAAGATGTTACAATTGAAGTCAAAATGTGGTACATTTTAGATGTTGTTTTCCCAAAGTTTACTGTCGATGCATGTGTACGTTCTTGGTAAGACTAAGGATCATTTCCTGGGTTATACTTATAATTCCCAACAATGCACCTCAGATCGGGATCACCCAGTATTGAAGATATTGAGGCTTTTTCTACAACATATCGAGCACGATTAAATGAAGCAGAGCTTGCTAAATCTGTGCCAGAGAACATATCTTTAGAGGTATGCTTCCTTTTTCCTTGTTCTATTTTCCTCATTCTTCTCGCATCATCAACCAATCTATCTTTAGCTTCTGAATGAGAAATTCTCACTTCCATTATTCAAATTAGTTTCCTAATTGACGAGCAAAAGAAAATTGCTCTTTCAGAATTACTCTGTTAGCCTTTTGGGTCTAAATGGATGTTAATCCTTCCTGCATTATAAGGTCTCATCTCCTGGTGTTGAACGGGCTGTTCGGATTCCTGGCGATCTGGATCGGTTCAAAGAAAGGGCAATGTATGTGAAATACACAAACGACGTTGTTACAGCCAGTTCATCCTCTGAGAGCGATGGCATTTTCAAGCTCGTGTCGTTCGACATAGAAGCAAGGTGCTGCACTTGGGGTTTAGCAGACGTGAAGATAAATAGAGAGAAGGCGGGGAAAGGAAGACCACTAAACAAAAAGCAAAGAGATTGGCGTTTAGAGACTTCCTTTGATTCATTACGTTTGGTTAGGCTGTATTCTGATTGCTGATATGCAATTAAATTTTGGTGGGCGTTGGTGTATACTGTATAGTAAATCCATGTCGGTTGATTCTAAGATTGAAAATTTGTTGTTGATCAAATTTTACAACTAGAAAAAGTTCCCTTCAACTCAATTTTGGAAGTTTTTAGCTCACGGAGTGCTGATCAAGAAGTCGAGCCTTACGACATGATTGAGAGCGTTTTTGAAATGATTAAAATCATTCTAAAACATGTCTTAAATCATTCAAAATGAATTTAATGTTTGGTTTTACACTTTTAAACGTTATTTTCATACCATCAAAATTGATTTCGAATGACTAAAAACATGTTTCATAGTGATTTTTGAACGTGACAAAATTGATTTTAACCATTTCATAACTACTCCCAAACATGCCCCAAACATGCCCGCCCTTAGTCGCCCTTAGTATATGTGTACTTCTTAGGTTATAACTTTGTTAATCCCACAGCCAATATGAATCTATCTTTTATAAACTCAGACTTACGAAACCATATTTTTTACTATCTTTATGAGTAAACATAACTTAATCAATCATGTTTGAAGTTGATTTATAAGTCCTTAACTCAGACTTATGAAACCATATTTTTTACTATCTTTACGAGTAAACATAACTTAATCAATCATGTTTGAAGTTAATTTATAAGTGCTTTTGGAAAACAACGCGATACAGTGCTTTGTGAGAAAGCACTTTGCAGAGTACTTTTATTCAAGTGTTTGTTAAGGAGAACTTGTAAGAGTGTAGAACAAAACATTAGAATGATTCTCATTATACACTTTTTACTGAAGTTCTTATGGGTTGGAGTACTTTTTTACTAAAATCACTCATTTCAAAAGCATCCCTAAACTCACTTTGTACAATTTCAAGTTCTTAGAATTTATTCTTTTATACAACTCGAACATAAATTTTACAAATTTAGACTTTCCTACTTTGAACTTCAAGAATTTATCCTTCCTGTCAGATTTGGAAATTTCGTCCCAAACATATTCTACTACTCTCAATAGGATATTTTATAACTTTCTTACTATCAATTTCTCTAATTTATTTGTATTCGTTTTAAATCAAAATTTAAGATAAATTTACTTATTTTAACATTGTACACCAATTGTTGGCTATATATGCAAACATGAGTTTAACTCAGCGGTTGAAACATCTACACTCCTCCCATCGAGATTGAAAATTCAAATTTTCATCTCATTTTTTGCACTCAAAAAATGAAAAAAAAGCATGATATTTTGCAGTTCCTTACAATGCATTTCTGTATTTTTTTTAACGTTGTATATAAACTGTTTGTACATAGTAAATTGTAATGCATGAGGCATGATGTATCGCCTAGTGACCATGAGGTTCTAGGTTCAATCCCCCACCCCAACATGTTGTCAAAAAAAAATTGTAATGCATGAAATATCCTATACCTTATCTGTAACGAGCAATTGGACATTGACAGAAGCACTCCTCATATTGTCTTTGATAGAAAACGACCAATCAGCCTCTTTCACAGCGTGCTTTGTAAAATCAAAATCCTCAAGAAATAGTGGGTGTAGGACCATTTTGACCACAGAGCAGCAGAAGAGTCCACGCCAAGTGATGAATGGAAAACGGCTCTTTTTGTCTCCAGCTTTAACTTTCTAACAATATTTATCCTCCTTTCATGGTATTTTCATGATTCTCTTCTTTTATTTCTTCTTTAATTAGGCTAACAACTCACTAATTAATTACATGCATGATAATTATTGATGGTTAATTAGCAGAAGAATCAAAGTAGGAGCAGCAAAAACAAGTTATCTTTTTGGGAGTTTTTCTTACCATTGGTGGTGAGGTAAGCAAGTCATACACTTGTTGTAAAAGTATTCAAGGCCGCAGCTTAAGGATAAAAAGCCTAAAAATATAGCTTTACTTTCTGCTTTATTGACCTATTTCATCATCTTTACGAATTTGAAAATATGTAGATTAAAATTTCTAACTTATAAAAGTCCCACAGAATGAGAGAGAGAGAGAGAGAGAGAGAGAGACAATTGTATACAAATGGGGTATTAGGTGGAAATGAAAAGTTTTAAGTTAAAAGTAAGGCCGGGGGTTGGTGTGTGGGTGATCGAAAGCAGTGTCTGCATGCACCTATTGTCATTATCTTTATAAAAATCCATCTGTTACTACCTTTTCAAAGCCTGCACTAAAAGGAAAATATCCACACAATTCTTTTGGAGATTATATATAATCAACTCAAGGTTGTAGGTTTTGAGCACTAATGAGGCTATTTGGAGGGATGGAATGGGGGAGAAGCCTTGGGGCTGCGTGGGGGTGGCTTGTCATTGGCTTGTGGGTGGCCGCCGAGGGGTTCCCGGCCGAGGATCTGGTCGGGAGGCTCCCCGGACAGCCGACGGTCGGTTTCAGACAATTTGCAGGCTATGTCGATGTCGATGTCGATGCCGGGAGAAGCTTGTTTTACTACTTTGCTGAAGCTCAGCAAGATCCCCATCTCCTGCCCCTCACTCTCTGGCTCAATGGAGGTTTGCTTTGTCTGTTTTTCACTGTTTTATAGATCTATGGAGAATTTGGGATCACTTTTGGAAAAAGTGTTTTTAGGAGTGAGTACAAGTTTTCTTTTTATAAGTGTTTCTCTTCGTGTCTTTTTTACTGTTCTAAGAATTTTTAAAATAACTTTTGGTTTTTAATATGGAACACTATGAAAATTTTGAAAAGTATTTTTATGAGAAAGCATTCTTTACTTATTCAAAAATCATCCAAAACTAATCTTGATTGGTTCCATAATATTTCCATCTCTTGTTCTGTTCAGAACTATTTTAGTTTATGATGGGTAGATCTTGAAACTCTGAGAATCTTTGAGAGAGAGAGAGAGAGAGAGAGAGAGAAACTGAAAAATAATGGAGCAGTTGGAACAAGAGCAGAAAGTTTTCTTTTGGGTTCTTTTTGATTTGATCAAATCTGCTAATATTAAATTCTTCAAAAGCCATTCTTTTATATAATATATAAATATATAAATATATAAAAATGCAGGTCCAGGTTGCTCCTCCGTTGGCGGGGGTGCCTTTACAGAGTTGGGACCCTTTTATCCTACAGGTGATGGTCGAGGCCTTCAAAGAAACACCATGTCCTGGAATAAAGGTAGTTCTTTTTTTTTCAATATAAAAAACAACTAAATTCACATGTTAATTCCCAAATTTATTATAAAATTCTTATTGATGTGCTGAATTTACTTTATTAGCCTCTAATCTACTGTTTGTGGAGTCTCCTGCTGGGGTAGGATGGTCATACTCAAACACAACCTCAGATTACACTTGTGGCGATGACTCTTCTGGTTCTCACTCCTAAACTTTCAAATTTTTATTTCTTTTTTATTTTTTGTTTTATTTGTCATTATAAAAATTGAGATTGGATCTGTGCATATTTGGCAGCTAGGGACATGCTCACCTTTATGTTGAGATGGTATGACAAGTTTCCAGCTTTTAGAGATAGGTCATTTTTCCTTACAGGAGAAAGTTATGCAGGTAAATTTGAAATATAATATATATATATAATTTTTTTTTTTTTGTTAAATTATAAGTTTGGTTCATAAAGGTTTAAGATTTTTAACCATCATGGGTTGACCTAGTTGTCATTAAGGGCCTTAGGAACTTAGAAGAAATGAATTCAATCCATGGTGACCACCTACCTAAGAATTAATTTCCTACGGGGTTTCCTTGACAACCAAATGTTGTAAGGTCAGACTGTTGTCCTGTGAGAATAGTCCTCGCGGATATCAAAAAAAGTAATTATAACTTTTGTACATCAATTTTTTTCAATAGGTCTTTAACATTTCAAAGTGGTATCTATGTTATCTTTATACTTTAAATAGTTTCTATCAAGTCTTTGGAATATCAATTTTTGTCCCATAAATCTCTCCTGTTAACTTTATTAGTATAACGCTTATATCACTAGACCATTGAACTTGCCCGAAATTAGTTCCATTGTCATGGAATTGTTAAACAATGCAGTCAATTTTTCACACAAGCATTATACTGACTGTTAATGATAAGAACCTGTTAGACACCATTAAAAATTCATAGATATCACCAGAGAATAACTCAACTGGTTAAGACATATGCTCTCGACCAAAAAGGCCAGAGGTTCAAATCCTCCACCCATTGAACTCAAAAAAATATATGTATATATATAACTTTGAATGTTATTTTTTTCTTCAACCTCGGCTCAGAAAAAGTGGAAGAAAATAAAAAATAAAATGTATTTATTTCATGCAGGCCATTACATTCCTCAGCTAGCTGATGCTATATTGGACTATAACATTCACTCAAAGGGCTTCAAGTTCAATATCAAGGGAGTTGCTGTAAGATAAACTCATCTCCATTTCAATCCATTCTCCAATTTGCTAGTATATTAGACATCAATCACATTTCGATTAAACTATTTTTCTAATGATACCTACAGATTGGGAACCCATTACTTAATCTGGACAGGGATGCACCAGCAACCTACGAATACTTTTGGTCTCATGGGATGATTTCCGATGAAGTTGGGCTTGCAATCATGAGAGATTGTGATTTTGATGATTATGTGTTGACGAATCCACACAATGTAAGCAAATCGTGCAACGAAGCCATAGCCGATGCCAACGGCATCGTTGGCGAGTACATAAACAACTATGATGTTCTTTTGGATGTCTGCTATCCCTCCATTGTCGAGCAAGAGCTGAGATTGAAGAAACTGGTTCGCACAAATCTTTCCCTTTTCTTTTTTTTTTTATGCCACTTCCATTTTTTTAGTTCAACAATACATGAGATGATGATTCGAATTTCTGACCTTTTGATCGAGATTATAATGTCTTAAGTCTTAACCAATTGAGTTCTCCTCGAGTTAGCAACTATGAGACTAATTGAGTTCGGCTCAAGTTAGCAACTATGATTATAATGTCGTTTTCGTTTTTAATGCATGGAGTTTTTGGTTGTTTTTGCAGGCAACCAAAATGAGCGTGGGAGTTGATGTGTGTATGACCTACGAAAGGCGTTTTTATTTCAATTTACCGGAAGTTCAAAAGGCTCTTCATGCCAATCGTACTAATTTGCCTTATGAATGGACCATGTGCAGTGAGTAAGCCCAACATTCCCTTTTTAGGTTATTTATGAAATTTTATGGTTGAGTCTATATCATTATGTCTCTTTTAATTTTAAATTATGATTCTATCTCGATAACCTTATTAACTAAATAATGAAACGGCATGTGTCAACCTTAGTGTAGTTCAACTTATCAAAGGTCTGTTTGGAATGACTCTTCAAGTGCTTAAAAACATATTTTTTTCCATTTAAAAACATTTTTTTGAAGTACTTGGAAAGTCATTCCAAACAGACCCTAAGGCATATCTTTGACCAAGAGCTCAAATGTTCAAATTCTAACCCCTTGCGCTATTGAACTCAAATATATATATAATATATGGAACTAAATTCCCTTTGTGGACAATGTTATTCTATCTTGTTTGTCTAGTTGCTTATTTCTTTATTTTTCGTCATTTGTTTAATTGATGCGGTGTGTTTACTAATTCAGTTAATTACCAATAACCATCTTATAACCTATAAACATCTTAGAACTTTTCTTTAGTTATGCCAAACACAATCTAAATCTTGATTTTTGGTACATTTGAGCAGCTTAATAAATTACAATTACAATGATACAAACATCAACATGCTTCCCTTACTGAAGAGAATAGTCCAAAACCACATCCCAGTTTGGATCTTCAGGTACATTTTCAAATTGCTGTTTAAACTTTTTGAATACTGAGAATAATGAATGAATTATGAATGAATATACAGTGGGGATGAGGATTCAGTTGTGCCACTACTGGGGTCTAGGACGTTGGTCCGGGAGCTGGCTCATGACCTTAACTTCAAGGTCACAGTACCATATGGAGCTTGGTTTCACAAGGGTCAAGTCGCCGGCTGGGCCATCGAGTACGGGAATGCACTGACATTTGCGACGGTGCGAGGGGCGTCTCATATGGTACCCTACGCCCAGCCCTCCAGAGCTCTGCATTTGTTCTCTACATTTGTTCGAGGGAGGAGGCTGCCCAATTCTACCCGCCCTTCCATTGATGATTAAACAAAACAAACTACATTTCATTGTGTTTGTTTTGGTGGCTTAATAATAATTCAAAGAGTGGAATGCAAGACTTCTCCATTCATTTAGTTTCCTTATTCCTTCATTATGTTGAGAGTTGTTTTTCTTAACTTAAAGAAAATGCTAAGAAAAGAGAAATTACAACAATGCATAGCTTTTTATACACACTCGCTTGTATGATTGAAGTTAATTGTATTGAAATCTAAAAATGCTTTGTGAGAAGAGAAACAAAGCCTGGGAAGCAAAAACAAAACAAGTTTCCAATGCACACAATCATTACTCTTAGCATGGAAGCCAAGTCATTTTTTTCAATTTCTGTCTGTATAAAACACATCCCATTTTACCCTACTCCTTCATATCCTTTCTTTTACAAAGACTTTTTAGATATTGTTCCCAATGGCTTCTATCAATAATAGCGAATACTACTTCCCATATTTCCCCCTACCACCTTACCATCCTTTTCAGCCACCGTCTACTCCTCTGTTACCGCCACACAAACCAATTACTCCGCCACCTCCAATTGCTCCTCCACCACCGACACCTCAGAAGCCAACTGCACCTCCACCACCACCCAAGCCAATTGCGCCACCGACACCTCAGAAGCCAACTGCTCCTCCGCCACCACACAAGCCCGTTACACCGCCGACACCTCAGAAGCCAATTGCTCCTCCACCACCACCACGCAAGCCAATTGCACCACCGACACCTCAGAAGCCAACTGCTCCTTCGCCACCACGCAAGACAATTGCACCACCGACACCTCAGAAGCCAACTGCTCCTCCGCCACCACACAAGCCCGTTACACCGCCGACACCTCAGAAGCCAATTGCTCCTCCACCACCACCACGCAAGCCAATTGCACCACCGACACCTCAGAAGCCAACTGCTCCTCCGCCACCACGCAAGCCAATTGCACCACCGACACCTCAGAAGCCAATTGCTCCTCCACCACCACGCAAGCCAATTGTGCCACCGACACCTCAGAAGCCAACTGCTCCTCCGCCACCACGCAAGCCAATTGCGCCACCGACACCTCAGAAGCCAAATGCTCCTCCGCCACCACGCAAGCCAGTTACACCGCCGACACCTCAAAAGCCAACTGCTCCTCCACCACCACACAAGCCAATTACACCGTCGCCACCTCAGAAGCCAACTGCTCCACCTCCACCACGCAAGCCAATCGGGCCACCACCACCTCAGAAGCCAACTGCTCCTCCGCCACCTCGCAAGCCAGTTACGCCGCCGACACCTCAGAAGCCAACTGTTCCTCCGCCACCACGCAAGCCAGTTACACCGCCGACACCTCAAAAGCCAACTGCTCCTCCACCACCACGCAAGCCAATTACACCGCCGCCACCACGCAAGCCGATGGCTCCTCCTCCACCACACAAGCCAATCACACCTCCGCCACCATACAAGCCAATATCTCCCCCATCTCCGTTGCTTCCGCCGCCGCCACCGCCTCACCACCACCCGACAGTGATCATCATAGTGTGTGTCTCATTGGGTGGACTTTGCCTGCTTGCATTCATGGCAGCTGCACTCTTCTGTTTCGTGAAAAAGAGAAAGGAGAGAAGTGTGGAAGAAACAGAGATCATCCACATTGACGAACACAGGAAGATCAAAGAGGCCATAGTTGCAGGACCCCATGGATCATACGAAACTGTGGTTCTATCAGTTGAGGATGACATCCATGTAAATGAAGAAATCATAAGGAGCGAGAAGGTTCAAGCAAAAGGGTTGCATCGTACGCATGAAGCAGGCGATCCAGAAGCAGCGTCTTCTTCCACTGATCCCCATCTTCAACAAAAACCTTCCTCGCCACAAAATTAAAGTTAATCATTTTGGACAGAACAACAACAGTTTAATAAAATCAACAAAACCCAACTAAATATATATATGATTATTCCCACTAATAATTTTTAAAAAATTTGAATTGATTTTTTCTTCTTCCTTTCCCAGAAAATATGGGTAATTACTATTGAATTCTTGTAAAATAAAATAAAGGTAAACTACAACTTCTATTGTGTCTAATTCGTCTCTCAATATTTAATTTTGTATCTAATAATAACAGGTCGCTAGACTTTAAAAATGTCAAGGTCTCTAAAATTTCAATATCTCATCTAATAGGTAGTTGGAATATTTAATTTTTTTAAAATTAATTTATCTATTAAATATAAAATTAAATTTTATATTGAATATAAAACTAAACTATCATCTAATAGGTGTTTGGCATATTCAATTTTTTTTAAAATTAATTTATCTATTAAATATAAAATTAAATTTTATATCGAATAGAACACTAAACTCTCACTTTTGTATCTAGTAGATTCGTGAATTTTAAAAAACGGTCAATGACCTATTTGACACAAAATTGAAATTTAAAGTTCTATTGTTCTATTGGATATAAAATTGAAGAACATATTAAACATTTAAAAAGTTCATAAAGACACAAAATTAAAAGTTTAAACCCGATAACCATTTATTTTTTAGTTTTTTATTTTTGAAAATTAAGCCTATAAATATAAACAATAAAACTACCTATGAGTTCCTTTGTTGGGTTATCTATCTTTTACAAACAAAATTAAAATACAAGCCAAATTTTGGAAACAAAAAATGGTAGCTTTAAAAAAAATTGGTTTTGTTTTTGGAATTTGGCTAAGAGTTCACTTTTTTTCCTTAACAAAGATGAAAATCAATGGTAGGAACTCATAGATGAATGTATTGTTTATAGAATTAATTTTTCAAAAACCAAAAACTAAAAAATAAATGGTTATCAAACGAGTCTTAGAAATTGAAAAAATTAGACCAATTAGACAAACTTAAAAGTTCAAAAACTAAACTTGTAATTTAACCTAAAACAAAAGAAAAGTATCGAAACAAATGAGCTACATGAATGAATGATATTATTAGTTTTTTTTAGTTAAACAACATGTGGGGTGGGACAAATCTCTCTGGTCGAAAGTATATACTTTAACCGGTTGAGATATGTTTAGATTAGTCATCTGAATTAATTTATTGATAACTCTTCCCTAAAAGTAAATAATTTTTAAGCTAAATATATCGAATATATATAAATCATCTCTAATCTTTTAGGACAAAGTTTAATTTAATCTATCTTTAATATATTGAAAAATCTCAATTTAAGTCATTTCAAGAGAGAAAATTCCTCCTTATAATTTTTGGAAAACAAAAAGTACGTCTTATTAAATTGTTGTTTTTGATAAACATGTTTGGATATGTGAGTGTGAGTATATAAAGATGAAAGAATCGTCAAAATTGATCCAAAAGGTGTCGATACAAATAATGATATCGGGGTTAAAGTCACGTTTACCCCATATACTACAAGAAAATATGGCTATTGCAGCGGTTTGTTTACAACAATTTAGAAAGTGCTACAAGATTTAATAAAATCGCAACAATTTTTTGTAACAAAAAACTTAGCGTTGCAAAATGTATATATTGCAGCGGTTTAATAATATGTTGCAATATATGCAACTTTTTCTTTTTTTATAAATTTAGAACCACTCCGGTAGAAGATTCCAAGATGGCTTTAAAGACTTTTATCCTAGATTTAAACAAGCCTCTCGTTTTCCAAGTTAGCCTCCTCCTTTTTCTCCTCAATACATTTTCTGTTATTTCCCGCAAAGTTGATATCATACACATCATCGAAATTCAAAACCAAACTGTCAAATGCAAATAAGCCACTGTCGTTTAGGCTCTTAAAATTTTATTTTAGTCCTTTTAACATCTTCCAATCTTTGTGTTTAACATAAATTCTTTTCTTGATTACATTTAATCTATGCTAAGTTACTTGGTTGTGCTCATCTCAGTTGAACTAAAAGTATTTCTGTCATTCTGTCATCTTTAAACATTTCTATCTAATGGTTGGTCATCTTGGAGAAGCTTATAATGAATGGGTTCACCAGCCTTGGCAAGGAGGGCCCTCGATTTTTCGAAAATTATTTTCTGGAGGTTTTACTTCGATTCTTTATAAATTATAATTATATGTTGTCACACAACTTTAAGCATGAAGATAAACACAATATCAGATGGTCATAAGTGCTCAAACTACTTTTCATGCATAAACTTTTTTGGTGGTCGTACTAGCAATTTTCATCTAATAATTTGCTCTTTAATATATATGCTTCTGTAAATTTTTAACTTTTGCTCACAATTTAAAATCTCAATGAAGAAGAGTATACTAAATCCTTCACATATTATAGTATAGCAATGCACATGGAAAACAATCTATAATATTTTCCCTCTGAGACTAATAATCTCTCATATACTATGTATACATAGATGTGATAGTTGATATATACATATATGCGTGATAGTTAATATATAACTTTTAAGAGGGTTACTTTGTTACTTTGTAATCCCTTCATTTTTATAAAACGGACATGTCTCTGTCTAGTTTTTAATAGAAAAGAAAGACATTACGCAATTTCTATTGACGGTCTCTAAGAGAATTCTTCATGTTCATGCAAAAATTTACAAACAGTCATGTGTTCGAGTTCTACTTCAAACTCTACTTTTTCAAGCTATAATTTAAACAAGCAACAATTTATATTTTGGTAAGAAGTATAAAAACATTAAACAAACAAACAAACAAACAAACACATGAATAACCGTTGCAATATGAAGAACTTAGATTAATCAAACATGAAAATAAAAAAAAGATTACATCAATCTCCTAAGTATTTAGTCTAGCTACTCATAATCACTAAAATAATGCTTAGACAAAATTTAGAATCCATAAAATAATGCAATAAAATCAAAGGTAAAGAAGAAAACTCTTGTAGCGTGCCAAACCTCGTTCCTGATGTGATCTGCACGTTCACTAGCTCTCTAGAGTTTCCTAGCATCTTCAATGAGTGTATTTCGAATTAGGGTTCAAATCTCCCAAAGTTGGCTCCCCCTCAATCAGATTAAAAAGACAAATATTTATAGGAAAATCCGGGCAGCGTCGCGACGCTAGAAATAGTGTCTCGATGCTTCCTCAAGAAACGCATGAATCATTTTTGGAAAGTCATCGTCGAGACGCTATAGCTCGACGCTACAGGTATATATATTACGAATGCGGAAAAAATCACAAAATTCGTTGAATGCTTCATTGGTCTGGGTGCTCCTTGGGCGAGCTGTGCGGGCTCGCGACCTTGGTTAAAAATCGAGGTTGTGCTGCAAACTTTATTTTTTATTTTTACGATTTATCCATATATTTTTTTAATTAGTTTCAAAACTACCCTATATTTGTAATTTTTTTTTATTTAAACTACATTATTCTTTATAAAAAAAATAAAATCCAAAATCAACCTGTAGCTAATCCACGTTAGCAAATAACGGTTCAATCACCATTCTGTTAGGTTAAATTAAGTTAGGGGCTATTTAGAACCATTTTACAAAGGAACCAATGGACATCAACACCAAACCTCGAGGATCGAAAGTGCATTTGACCCTAAAATTAATTATTTTATCATAAAATTATGGTATGAACATAAAGTTAATTATTTTATCATAAAATTAAGGTTAAATTACAAATTAAAATTTAATCTTTGAACTTTGAGATTTGTATCAATTTGATACTTAAACTTTCAAAATTACAAATTTAATCCATGAACTTTCGAATTTTATAAAATCCGCCAACACCTTATGAGAAATCAAAGTATTTAGATAAAATAACCTTTTATTCTTAGATTTTTTTATTACTGAGCTAAAGATCCCTTATTTATATAGGGTCGGTAAAGACCATTTAAGGTTATTAACACGGAATTCATGGTGGTCATAACCCTCGGAGAGTTACAAAGGAGGTATAACTCTTGGGAATATGTTACTTCCAATTGGTCAGTGTATTCGGTCGAGCCGACTCGAAGGGAGAGGTCGGCTCCTTCCTATTGTCGACCCGAGGGGACGGGTCAGTCTTCTTGATGCTACGTGGCCTACCAGAGAGGAAGGGTTAACCTTCTTGGTTGGTCGAGTCGACCTCCTTGTGGGGGTCATTCTTTGTTGTGGCCGACCCGACCTGAGAGGCCGACTTCTCCTTTTGCGTCATTCTTTTTTTGCTCGATCCTTCTTCGTAGTCAGTCTCTTGACTCGATTTATGGATTAACAGTCAAGTAGGCTTCTTCTTTCTCGTTCATTTTGTTAACTATGGTTTAAGTCGGATTATTTTTCCCAATGAAAGAAAAAATAATATATGGGGAGGGAAGGGTGAATACGAAAAAGAAAATAAAATTATCTTGGATATTGTATTAAAAATTAAATTAAATTATAAATATCTTATAAAATATAAAATAAAATAAATATTATAACTAAAATATTTTTCGAAATCTGAATAGGAATATACGATTTACTCCACCCATCAATCTCCTATAAATAAACATAGAAATTCAAAAACCTTAAGAAAAGGTTGAGAAATTGGGAAGGAACAAAGTTTAGAATTAAATCAATTTCTGGCTCTTACCTAAGTCCTAAGTCCTAACCCACCATCTCCGGCGACAAGGAGCGGAAGCATACCCAGCGACTCCGGGAACCTGCACCGTCGATCCACACTGTCGCCACCCGCAACCCTCGTTCCGGCGTCTCCCTCTTTTCTGTCTTTCTTAATAGGTAATCTTATTCAGATTTATTTTTGAAAATTTTAAATAATTGTAAATATAACATTTTTATTTTTTTAAGTTTTGCAAGTATAGTCATAGCTGATCTAGCTACGGATACATTTTTTTTTTTTTAAATATATATATATTTATATATTTTTTTTTTATAAAAAAAGTTTCGACCCCTCGAATATTTTTTATTTTTTTCAGGCACATTGAAAGCTCTCTTCCCGTCGCCATTGTTGTACCTCTTCAACCTTTCATTCTTACACTTTTCTCTGCCTGATTTCTGAGCTCGCTTCCACGATGAACGATCTTCTTTCGGTATTTTTGCTTTGCCTAATGTCTTCAATTTCTTCATTTTTTTCTTTGCATTGCATTTTCATGTTTTGTAGATGGTTTCCTTTTCTATGGATGATTTTGGAAGTTTCGATTTGTGGGTTTTGTCCTAAATTTGATCCAAGCTTTGTTTTATAGCTTTTCCGATTTGTTCGATCCACTTTGCTTTTTTTAGATGATAAAGGAATTAGACGTGTTTTTCTTCAATTTCACTTGTGGTTGCCGAGTGAAGTTTATGAATTCTGAACACTGCTCGAGGGCTTGGAAAAAACATAATTCTATTTCTGTCTACTTATATTTCAACTACCCTGTTTTCTTACTTGTTAATCTCCAATTTCTCTATTGCTGGAAGTGATTTTTGTCTTGTTACTATATTATGTTGACTCTTTACTTCTCCTTTCACAAAAATATTTACGTAGTGTGACATTAGACACTGATTTATTTGGACGAATTACGATACTGATATGATAAGAATAAGATGGCTAGGTCAAAACATATGATTGGAACCTTTTGGACTGAATGAAAGGTTGCAGGTTGCAGGCTGAAAATGACGGATGTTCTAGACTTTCATCAGGAATATCAGTATTTTGGTACTCCAAAATTTTATTGAAAAGTGCCCAATTTTCAGTTGGGGGCAAGAGCTTAAAATAGCATGTCTCATGGGTGGATCATTTAATACCTTGCATCATCATGCAATCTTCCTATAATGAACTCGTTTGATTAATTATTTGTACTTTCAAGATGATAATGAAGTTTTGCTCTCTTTATTTCCACCTCTCGGTCTGTTGTCTAGATTGTGAATAATAAGAGAGTGACAGTAGAAAGACTTTATAGAGCAGACAAATAAGAAAAATCTGAAAAGGGATATTGGTTGCTGGCATAGTCTAGAGTGATAATGGTTGCTTCTTGGTTCTAATTACCATTATTTCAGCCTGTTGTTCCCAACCAAGCAAGAGGGAAGAAACAGGTTCAGGATACACATTGAGCTTAGCTGTCTTCTCTTCCAACTTTTGCCCTTTCATATATACTGTTTTTTTTTTTTTTTTTTTTTATAAGAAACCAAACTTTCATTGAGAAGAATGAAATAAAAGAAGGGCATACAAAAAACAAGCCCAGCAAGCGAATCCCAAAACTACAAGAAGGGACTCTAATCCAACAAAATCAAACCAATGCCATAATTACCCTTTCATATATACTGTGAAGTATAAGAGAATCAGAGATAACAATAGCTCCTCTGTGTTGGTGCTTGTGTAGTGGTGGGTAGGTTCACTAACTTTAGTAGTCATGGAAAGCCGTTATCACTTTTAAAAATTTGTCTGAGGATCAATTGATGCGGAGGAAATACCTGACTTATGGAAGGCTTCCTAGGTTGTAAATTTATTAAGGAGGAAGGCTTCCTAGGTTGTAAATTTATTAAGGAGGAAAAATTGTTCTGCAAGGTAGGGTTGAAATGCAACTTCTTTAGTTTGAGGCCTCAAATTTTGAAAACAATTGTCATGATGAGGAAATAGAGGAGTTGATCATTCTTATAAGCAGACTAGAAAATTGCTGGACCACTAATGAAGAAGATCTTAGATTTAAGAGAGGCTGTAGTTAGGTCTTCCTTTACAAGATCTTATTTTTTTGTTGGATAAGAAACTTTTCATTGATGAAATGGAAGTTACAAAAAGAGGGGGAAGATAAACCTCATTCCAAAGGAAATTACAAAAAAGCTTTCCCAATGGGCTACACGAGTGACTGAGCTCCCAAATAAAGAATTTGACGTTCTTTGGGTATTTCCCTTTCTAAATGTTGAAGCATAATAAATCTCTACTTGTAATTCCATGCGAAGCGAGGTCTCTTGTGAGTGACTTTGTCGAAAAAGAGCCATCCTTTTTGGATACCAAACCAAAATAACTTGCCGTTGAGAGGAGTGAAAGGAGGAGAGTAAATTGGAGAGGGCAGCCCATTCCTAAATTTCAGATTCAGTGAGTTTCCTCCTCAAGTTCAAGTACCATGTGTCATTTTCATTGTCCCATGGATCTTGAATAATGTCTTCCTTCTTGAGGGATAGAACAAATGGAGAAAGGGAATCTGTTAAAATAGAGGAAGGGAATCTGTTAAGAAACTAGACAAAATAAAGAGAAACACAAAGGAAACATATATCCGATCTTGAGCCAAAAGCTCTGATACCAAAATGTTTAGAAACTCCCACGAGTGGATCTAACAACCTTGCTGAAGAACAAGACCTTTAGATCTCAAACCCGAAACCCCAAAAACGCAATTGGAATCAACCCACGGAAAAGTGTAGAACGGATTACCTTGACGATCACGATCAAGAGTAAGAAACTTGTTTCTAAACTCGTGATTCAAACTACTCCACAAGAGGTATGATCAACACCACTTGAATGATTCTAGCATGCAATATCTAAACACAAGAAATTGCAAAAGTTGGAAGAATTAGCTCTCAACCAAAGCTTAAAGGATAAACTCACTTTAATTCAAATTGATGATAATTGTTGTCGTCTACAAAGACTCCAAAAGAGCTTTATATATAGCCCTTGAAAATTCTAGCCACTAACTCCCCCACTAACAAGAGTAATTTTAGCTACTAACTCTTGTAAGTTCCATCCACTAACCATATTAATTTCCATCCACTAATCCAACTAATAAACTCTAAAATGCATTAAAGTCATAATAACCACTAAGAAAATATAACCTATGATATGAAGACAACATAAATGCAAAGTTTAAAATATGGTAAATAAAACATTAAATCTAATGAGCTTTCCATAACCAGCCATGAGTGAATAGGAATGTAGTTTGAGTTCATATGGCACGATTGAGACGCTATGGTTCGTATCAGAAACCGTAAAGAAGGGCTTTGTTGCCAAGCCATGGATCCTTCCAAAAAAGAGTGCTAACCCCATTACGCACATTACACAAAATCCGGTTATAGATGAGGTCCTTTTTCTTGTCAATGTATTTCCAAGGCCCATTTGATGTACTCAAAGTTTTATGTGTGGGCTTGAACCCAAAGTGATTGGTACCATGTTTGGCACCTATTACTCTCCTCCATAGAGCATTCTTTATTTTCTTTGTAAAACTTCCAAGACCATTTACTTGCCACATTTTAAATGTCAAGTATAATCTAGTTTAAAATATAATAATTTTCTAAAAAAACCTCCAAGACCATTTAGCTAGTAGGGATTGGATTTTGTGTTTCAGCGTGTATAACCCAAGACCTCCCTCCACAATAGGTAGCTTGACAGAATCCCACTTGAGAAGGTGAGCCCCTTTCATATCCTTATTTTCTTTCCAAAGGAAATTTCTAAAGATCCGCTCCAAGGAGATATAAACCTTTGAGGGTAGAGGCAAAAGCGATAAGTAGTAAGTGGGAATATCAGGAAGCGATGCTTGGATTAGAGTAAGACTACCTCCTTGGAGATGGGTAAATGACCCTAATTTTGCAGTCTCCTCTCAACCTTTCTGATGATGGGAGCCCAAAAACTGAAGGTATGATGATTCCCATTTAGAGGAAGGCCTAAATATGAGCTTGGCCACTATTCAACCTTGCGACCAAACTCCAACGCAAGTAAGGAGATAATATGTGGCTCAACGTTAATTCCCAAAATTGAGATTTGTGTTGTTAATATTAAGATTTAAGGCCAGAAACTTCTTCAAAAACCTTGGTAGTGTAGAAAAAATTGTCAAGATCCAACTTCTCATAAGAGGAGAAAAGGATAGTGTTAGAAGTATTGAGTAAAAATATTAAATTTACCATAACCCATCAACATAAGAGGTTCGAACATATGACCTTCTGCTCTATAGTTGATGGGTTATGGTAAATTTAATATTTTTGGTTGAGAGGAGCATGAAGAAGAGAGGAGAAGCAGCTAGCCATCCAAGCGAGCTTCTCTGAAGAGGCATGGAGAAAACTCGATCTTTAGAAGCTTTAAAGATAAGAAATCTACTACCTTAATAACCATTATCAGCCTCTATGGAAAATGAATTTTGGTCAATTGTGAAAGAGTGGTTAGGTTGTCTCCGGTCCATGGAGGATACTTGGTTGGTGTGCCAACGAGTCCAATGGTGGGTGGGGGGCCAACGTCGGGAGTGAGCGTTTGGGCATCGTTTACTTCTTTCTTTCAAATTCCTAGTCTTTTCAAGATCATTGTTAATAATTTATTTGAGACTCGGGAGACTGCACATGTTGCTGTCCCATATGATTTCTACCAACCAAAGTGCCTTCGTGATTGGTAGACAAATTTTAGAGGTGGCCCTTTTTGCTAATGAAACAATAGATACTATAAGTCTTATAAAATGGAAGGTATTTTCTTCTTGATTGATTTTGAAAAAGTGTACAATCACGTGTCCTTGGAGTTCTTGGATAATTGTTTTCCCTTGTTTGTAAGAAATGCTTTGGGTACAAGTGAAAATCTTGGTTGGGCATGTACCTACGTTCAGCTAACTTTCTAGTTTGATCAATGGCAGTCCCAAGGGAAAAATTTAGGCATATTAGACAAGGAAATCCTCTCTCCTTTCTTTTTCACTTTTGCGGTGGGTATGGGCATCCTTACTCCTTAGCAGAGGACAGGGAGGGATAAGGTTCACCTCTCTCTTTTACAGTCTGTTGACAATACCATTTTCTTTGATTAGGAAGATGATAGGAATGTTACTAAGGGTATATTAGTAATTAGTTAGAGAGTTTGTTAGGATATTTGGTTATAAATAGAGTGAGTGGGAAAGGAGGAAGATAAACAATACTTGGTGAGTAACTTAGGGCTTGAGAGCTATCTCAAGAAAGGGAGGGTCCAAGTACCTCGAACACTTGATTTATCTTGTATTTCCGTTTATGATTTACATTACAATACAGTTGGGTCCTATCAGAAGAGTTGACTTCTTTGTTAGTCAAACGTCATCGTTAGAATTTCTGAGTGTATTTGGTTTAAAGATCCTTAGAATTCTTGATAAGGTAAGTGGGCTGTGTTAGTGTTGGTGTCAAGTATTGTCAACAACCTGTAAAAGTGGTATGTGCTGGGAAACAGTTATGCGTAGTCTTATAAAAAAAATAAAAATTATGCGTATATGTATAGATATATTAGACAAGGAAAAACTTTGTATTGCAACTAAATGTTGGAATCGTGCCACATGGCTGTGTTACAATAACAGAGATTTGTGACTTCTTTGTGAGTGCGACCATAATCTGTTTGTAACAAAGATTTGTGACTTCTTTGTGAGTGCGACCATAATCTACAGAACGATAAAAGTTTTGTGGTAGGATGTGATTAGCTTGTTTTATGAGAAATTTGGGTGTTGAATTGGAGGGTTACTATCCTAAAAATCTTTGCAATTCAATGGCGTTTCCCTATAATTCGGTTCGGTTTATTTTGGTTCACTCTGTTCGTTGTGCATCTGCCTCCGCCTGTTCGCGCAAACCCTCGTGAAGACCCAAATCGGCATTTGTTCGTCCAAATTATCTAACAAACTCAATTTGGTTTCACAACTACCATCTTGAGTTTGAGGGAGGGTGTTAGGATTTAGGATTTAGGTTTATGGATTATTCTTTCCTTAATTGTTATAGATTATTCTGTCCTTAATTATGTTTGTTCCTTCCTTATTTGTCATAGCAATATCTATATAAAGCTCCATGTAATTCTCCCTTAGTAGAATGAATAATATACTTTCAATATATTATAACAAAATGAAAGGTGTTTCTATTTAAAAAGAAAGATGTTTAATAACAAACCTAAAGGGTATACTTTCCACTTTTCTAAAACAAACCTAAAGGACAAATTGCAGGCCTTTTTATAGTAATGAGTGGATTGTTCAAAGTGGGTAGTTTAGAATAAAAAGGATTTCTTTTCTCTTTCAGGCGGCTGGCTTACCTGATTTGGGTTTCCATTTGCATGTAGTTTTCTCTAAATCAATGAAAAGTGTTACTCATTTCTAAAAAATAACAGATCTAGAGGTGGGAAGAGGTGTAGGTAAATGTTTGACATCTAGTTGGTGTATTGTATATTGAGAATTTTGGCTCTTATAATTCTTTTATTGTTTACGCCAATTGGAGGGCATTTTTTGTTAGCTTCATTGGTGGTCTCTGATGTATACCTTATCTACCTCTTCTGAAGTAAAAAGAAACAAAGAAGAAAGAAAGAGAAGTAAAGAACTATACTAATTGAAAGCATGCACTTGTGCTGAATCTTTCTTGTGTTTGTTACAAGTTACACTCTAAATCAATTATGGGAAAGTTTAGTATGAATTGAAAGTAAACCGAAGACCTAAGTTGTTTCTGGTTCAAAAAAACCGAAGACCTAAGTACAGGATGTGTTTGGCCTTCACAGTGGAATTTTTTTTTTGCTACAATCTTTTATCGTTCATTGCTGCTTTGATATTGCATCTCAGCATTTATGTTCATTTTAGGATGTATTTACTTTATCATCTATGATCTATCAGATATACTTTATGTTACTTGAATAAAGTTGTAACTTCCATTAACGGCACTTGATAATGTTTTGAAGGATTCCTTTGAGATCCCTCGGGGTCAAACTTCTAGAGGAGGAGACATTGAGCTAGGAAATGCTCCTACTAATGCAGGGGATCTGGGCTTGGAGGATTTCTTTAAAAAGGTGTTTGAATAATCTCTTTTGCCTGGTTGAGCAAGTAGTAAATTTGATGTTGCAATATAAGAATGTTTTCAATGATTCAGTTTGAGTGCATACATTATACTAGTGTTTTTTTCTTTTTTTTTAATCTTATCCAGGTCCAAGATATTGAAAAACAGAATGAGAAGCTGGATAAGCTACTAAAAAAACTCCAGGTATAAATGCCTATTTTCCTACCTTCGTCATATTTTTTGTTATTTTGAATGCAGCTCCCTGGATTAACTCTTGTCCACATACACACACACACACACACAAACCTCATGGGCCACCATTATGATTTGAACCTATTCCTGCTATGCCCTTTACTTGTTTCATTGACTCCCAAGTCCTAATGACCACTAGACCAACTCATGGCGTTGAAAATTGTTCCAATTTGATAATGTGATAAATAAATTCCACAAAAACAATTCCACCAAAGGTGCCATTAGTTTGTCTTCGTTTGAAAAAAAATTGAAAATTTAATTTAATATTAGATATTTTATACAAACCTAAAATTAATATAAATTAAATTGTTCTACCCTCCCTAACTCTCTCCATCTCGACTATCTCACTCTTCTATGTCACCTCACTTAGTAACAAGTAGGGCTCACCAAAGCTAACTAAATCTAAGTTCCCCCACCTTTTACATTACATTTTCCCTCACCTATCACTTTGAAAGATGCCAGGTTTCCAGATTTTCTGTAAACAAACGTTCTGGTGTTTCTCTGCTGTAACATTTGTAATACCTTTTTCCTTAAAGTGTATACTGTATTCACTTCATTCATTTGGTTTCAATGTATATTTCTGTTTAATTTACACCGTTACCTTGTACTCTTGAGTCTTGAATGTTTTTTTGGACCATTATTGTATTCTCTAAGAACTTGGAGTGGCATCAAATCATTCAGTTATTTTACCAATTCAAGAATGTTTCTGGTGAATCATTGGATATGAGTTTTCTCTGTGTTAACTTTTGAGACGATCCTTTGGAAACTTTTAGTGTATCACTATCACCCCCTATGGGAGAATGAGAAGTTTTGGGGCTTCTAGTTGGAGGGCTTGAAGGCTTGATGTTTGGTGCAGTTCAATGCTTTCTGGGCTTCAATCTTATGGGAATTTTGATTTATTTTTTAATAACTTCAACAATGGGCATACTCGAGTATTTGTTTTGCCTTGAGTATTTCTAGTATGATTTTAGTTTATTTCCAAGCTGCAAGAAACCTTAACATAAGAACTGATGAAAAATGTAATGTTTTGGTTATTAAGTATTCGTCAAAGTATTGTGAATGTTAGTATGGTTATTCTAGTGTTGTAAATATATTAGTTATAATTTCCTTTATTCTGATTCTCTCAAACCCTTAGCATTTACATGGTATCAGAGCTAGAGTTTTTAGAGGTTTAGATATTTTTTTGGCGTTAGTGTTTTTCAAGTGGGGGTAGGTTGACGTTTGGGTCATCATTTAGAGTGACCGTTTGTCAACACCACCCACCATAAACATATATATTCCAACTTAAGGGGAGTGTTAGAATGGTTAATCTAGTGTTGTAAATATTTTTTTTTTTTTTTTTGAAGAGAAACAAAATCATTGATAAATGAAATAAAGTGGGAGCAAAAGCTCGAGCACCTATTGGTGAGTTACAAAAGCTGTCCAATTAGCAATTAAATAAGAAAGACTGTAATTCGAAAAAGGATGTATACATTTACACCAATACAAAGCATTGAAAATTATAAAATCCATCAATCGATCAAAAGAAGAGGAGGAATCCTTGAAGATATTAGTTATAATGTCCTTTATTGTCTTTTTCCCTTCCCCTAATTAGGTTAACCTTGTACATTGGTATATATATCTATCTAAAGTGAATGAAATTGATTATTTTGATTCTCTCAAACCTTTAGCATTTACAAGGAGGACTATCCTTTTATGCTTTGTTGTCCCAAAACTTGTTCCAGGATTCACACGAGGAGTCCAAAGCTGTGACTAAAGCTCCTGCAATGAAAGGTAATTATATAATCACTCATAATTCATAAATCCTATTTTTTCCTTTAAATTTATGTTTGTTTCAAACTTTCAAATAACAGTATTAATATGGATTTACATGCAAAAGAGATTTATTAACTCGGGAAATTGATTTGCATAACATTGTTTTTGGTTTCTATTGCATATACCCAATGGTCTGGCATATTGTCTTATTTCCTATCATGGGATTTACGTGCAAAAGATACTTATTAACTCGTAGACATTGATTTGCATATTTTTGACAAATGGAGATAATCTAATTCATGTTAAAGGGTTTGGAGATTGATTTATATGAAAAAATGCTCTCCGTACACCTCCCTCCCTCCCTTTCCCAACTATGTCTTCCTCCATGTAACTGGCTGGAATCCACCATGCCTCGCCGGAAAAGCGAAAACACAAAGATCAAATGATTTCACCATAGATCGAAAAACCTTCTCTATCTCCCTCTCGGATAGAGTTAGGCTTGTTATAGTATACTTGTGAAGGAGCTTATAAGTCTTTTGTCCTTTATTGTAATTTACTATTATTAGGGTTAGGGCTTTCATGTATGTTTATATATTGTTAACTCTTCTAAATGGAAAGGTGAATGATTCTCTCATATTTGGTCTTACAATATCAAGGCTCACAGAAGCTACTAAGGATCGATCCTACACTTTATCCTTAAAGAAAGAGTCTCCCCCATGGCTCATCACAACCTTCACTTCTTTGATGGTTGCTTCTCTCAACCAGAAGTTCTTTAAGGAAGATAGAACTGATGAATATGCTATTTGGGTTGAAAAAATATCCAATAGAAAAGGATACTGCGGTGAGATAGTGAAATATGGTGTCAATGGAGGATTAAATAAGTTATTGCTTCCGGTTGGTGACAAATGTGGATGGAAGAAGTTTCTCTCTCTTCTTGAAGGCACCAACAACCAAACAAAAGTCTCCTTAATCATAAAATCCACACAAACTGCTGCCGTTGTCTCCCCTCCAACCTCATACAAGCAAGCCTTACAGGCCAAGGGTTATACAAAGCCGACTTCTGGCAACCCTTCACAGTCTTCATCTGCAAAAGGTAACTCATCTACCTGCGAGCTTGCTGATTTCTATCCTGAGAGGGTTATTATTATTCATAGGCGCTACCTCCATGATGATTGGACCGAATTATCAAAGGAGATCCAACTTGAGGTCACAAACTTTGGTACTATCAACCCTTCTCAACCAGATAGAGCCCTTCAATCGGTTCTTGATAAGGATCAAGGCAAGAGTTTGTGCAAAAACAGAGAATGGCAAAAGGTTGGAAGATTTTTCGTCAAGTTTGAACCATGGAGCTCCGAAGCCTTTACTAGGAGTCCAACTGTGCCCTCCTATGGAGGATGGATCAAGGTCAGATACCTACCGGTCGACAAATGGTCATTTGAAACCTTCAAAGCCATCGGAGATGCTTGTGGAGGGTATTTGAAAACTGCCAAGAAGACATTATCTAGGCTAAACATGATGGAGGTTAGTATCAAGGTTGAAGAAAACGTTTATGGCTTTATTTCAGCAGAAATAGAACTCTCATCCTCATCTACTAACCCATTGAGAGTCTTGATCGATCCTTTTTTTGATGAAACCCCCTTCATCAATTACAGTGCCGGAACCCATGGGAAAATCTCCCATGCTCAGTCGGTTTTGGGCACATCACGCGCCACCGTAGCCCCATCTCATCCCTCTCCCAATCATACCACTCTCAGCTCACGCGCGGAGCCCACTCTTGACAACCCGTACCCTCGAGCCAATCACGACGATCGATTTGGATAGAAAATTATCTCCAAGAGTTTTTTTTTACTCATTTGGGTGCCTGCTTTCATTGCTGGATTTTTGGTCTCCTTTCAATCCGTGTATCTGCCTTGGCCTTTGCTTGTATTGATTAGGAGAAAATCACACAGATTCTTCTTATTCTGTGTTTCCTTTGTTTTTTTGTTTTGTATTGGTTTTGTATCTTGTTAAGGAGGGATAGAGTCTATCCCCTTTTTGACTTCATTATATCAATGAATGGTTACCGTTTCTTATAAAAAAAAAGACATTGATTTGCATTACATTGTTTTTGGTTTCTATTTCATGTACCCAATGGTCTGGAATATTGTCTTTATCTTATCATGGGGTGCAATATTGCTAGAAAAATATGCCAATTATACCATTTTTTGAGTGTAATATGATGGCTTAGAAACATGCATTGATGAGAGACATTTAAAAGATTCTAAAATTTGACATTTTTAATAGTTTTTTTTAAAAACTCTAAATTTTGTTTCTTGTTAAAAAAACGAGGGTTTTTAAAATTTATTATGGTTTAAACTTTGGAGGAAACTGCTTTTGTTCTCTTTTCTCCTTTGGCTGAACAAAGGCTAATCGAAGTAGTGCTACTCAAACTTTTAAGAAATGTGTAAGGGTACTAGTAAGAGATATTTTGGGAAGATTAGTAAGATATTAGTAAGGGTATATTAGTAATTAGATAAAAAGTTTGTTATGGTCTTTGCTATAAATAGAGGGAGGGAGATGCGAGCAAGGTAAACAATTGTTTAGTGAGTTTCGGGCTTGAGGGTGTTCTCAAGAGGGGAGGGTGCAAGTAACTCGAATTACTTGTAAGTTCTTTACATTTTATATTGCAATATATTGTAGTTCTAGATTCTCGTTAGGTGGTATCCTAACAAAATGTTGTGTAAACCTTGTTTTTAAAATCAGAGTTGTGGATTTGTGCACGTTTAGATCACAATCATGCATATCAACTAATCAAACACTCGAGAATTTCATTTTATCTCTACAATTATATGGGTGCATGCCATTCTATTAAACTTCTTTATTATTTTGGGAGATCGATAGAATTTGGTTTCATTTTTGAAGGTTAATATTTTCTGAGTCTTTTAGCTCAAGCAAAATGTTTTATTTTGTCAATATTTTTTTTTAATCTAAATTTGTGTGTATGCTTTAGGGGCTGCATGGTTACTTTATGCAATATATATGGTTTCTAAAGATTTTTCGTGTTCATCTAATTTACTAATGTGTCATGTACATCAGCAATCAAGCAGCGGATGGAAAAGGATGTCGATGAAGTTGGAAAAGTTGCACGTTTTCTGAAGGCCAAAGTCGAAGAACTCGACAAAGAGGTGAGTCCTTTTGCTGCATCAACTTGATGCATGTTCCTTATGAATAACCTATTGTCCTACTTTCTGTCTAGTAATTTCTAAATGTGACCATGTTTCCTAAAGAAAAGATTGCTAAGGCACCCTTCCTCCCATATTTTTCATTTTTGGGGTATTGGTGTTCCAGAATCTGGCAAATAGGCAGAGGCCTGGGTGTGGAAAAGGATCAGGTGTAGATAGATCAAGAACAGCAACTACTCTGTATGTTATATGCCAACTCTTCAATTTCATTTATAACTTTTTTATTTTTTATTTATTTTTATGATTGTTCCCACGTTCATGGAATAATTGTATCATAATTCCTGATAAATTTACAAACCATTACTTTTATGATGCGTTTGTTTTTTCTTCTATCACCATATGTGGGTCAACTTTTGCAAGTAAGATGAGACTAATAGGCGCGTTCAGCTGCTAAACTAAACATGAATACTTTAAATTTTTGGTTAATGTTTTTGTGTTTGAGAGGTATCAAAATTCCTAATACCTTAATATTAAGTTAGATACTTGATCTAGAGTATTAGACCTATTAAATGCGTGCACTTAGAAAATGGACATAAAAATTGCCTCTTTAAGCTATTCCAATATGGTCTAGTTAGGGAGGAGGGCGATTGAAAAACAATTGATAGATGGTTTTTTCCTTAGCTTTTTTTTTTCACAGCATTGCTGGGATATTATGAAAGGAGGGACTAATAATTTGGATTTGACAGAGATGTGAGAAAAAAGTGTTGGGGAGAGCACGATAACTCTTCTTTGCGTCTTGTTTTGTATGAATTCCAGTTGTGTTTTGTGAAAGCTTGTTAGGGAGGAGAGTAAAGATTTTCTTCTGGGGTTTGATGAGAGATCCCAAGGAAGCTCAAGGGCTGACAAAGGTTGTAGAAGGGACATGGCCATGTCCATGTGTCAACTCACATTGAGCTGCAAGCTCTACTTTTATAACTTGATAATGAATTAAGAAAAACAGTTCATAATAATTAAATTGCACATAAAATCAATTAAAATAGTAATTAAATTGTAAAATGACCAACTTTTTTCAATTGAAATAAATTATTAACTATTGAGTACAATGCATTATTTCAGTTTGGTATGTCTTGATTATTTATAAAATTAATTATAAAACAGATCAACCATGCAAAAGTTTTTAAACGTGTATTACATGTGATGCCCCCCTCATTGTAGAAGATAAAAATTTCAAAGAAGGTCCAATTATTTGGTTGGGCAGGTTTTGCTTGGAAGGGCGAACACGCCGGACCATGTTTTGAGGCATTTTCCCTTTGTGGTGGGCCCGCAGTGGTCCATTCACTATAAGAGTGCGTCGGAGGATTTAGATCATATCCTTTGAGGCTATCAGTTTGCTCGCTTTATTTGAGACTTTTTTTTTTTTGGTATTTGTTTGACTAAGAGCAGGGAGTGCAGCTCTATGGTTGTGGTGGTTCTTCTGCATCCGCTGTTTTATGATAAGGGTCGAGTTTTGTAGCAAGCGGGCTTCTTTGCAGTCATTTGGGTTCTTTGGCTTGAGAGGAACGATAGAATTTTTAGGGATTTGGAGAGATCTTGTGGTGTAGCCTAAATGACTAAAGGAGTCCAAGAAGTCTATCAAGATCCTTTATTATTAATCAAAAATCAAAGGGTAACAAGTACAAAAGAGCAAATCTCTATTTTATAGAGAATTGGAAAATTAATCTTAATCCTTACAAACCAAGGAAACTAAACACAACCCTAATTAATCTTAATTACCCTCTTCCTACTACATCATCTTGGGAGGGGAGGAGGTTTGGGCGTTGGCTAGGTTTAACGCTTATATGGGTGTTGGCTCTAAGGATTTCGGTAATTACTATTTAGGTCTTATTATTGTGGATTGGAGTCCCTTTTTGTATGATAGCTGGTTGGCTCCTTTACTTTGGGTTGTTTATCTGTATGCCTGTTGGTTTTCCCTTTTGTATTCTTTTCATTTCTTCTCACCATGAAAGCTTGATTTTCCTATCATTTAAAAAAATGTAGACATAAATAAAAGCCCTAAACTAATTACAATAGTCAATCTTTGTAGTTACAACCTTACTTGAACATGATTTGTTCTATAGGTTGTACAACTGTGTTCTTGAGTTCTAAGTACTCAATCTTTGTAAATTTTAAAATTACTCCAGGAGTCGTCCACCTTCTCCCCTTCTTGCTTAGAAGGTGTTTTAGCTACAACCTCCCCTCTCCCATGTGCGTTGTGTTCAAATAAAAATGTATTCTCTCTCTCCATCTAGAGGTTATCAGTTATACTCTAATACATGGATTTTGACGGCTCGTAATTTGATACTTGTCTACTCCCAAGTATATTCTCCTCAAGTACTTCAACATGAGTTTTCTATTTTTTGCCCAGCAACAGCTCACTCATGGATCTGATGCCACTGTTAGGACTTGGGAATGAATTTTCAGTCAATATTTAATGAAAACAACACAAGGGAAAGTATTTGAGAGACTTCACAACACTCCTTCCAACCTTCCTAATATGATGCTGAAGGCCGTCCTGTCCAAGTGAATGTTCTTTTTTTTTTGGTAAGAAACCGAACTTTCATTGAGAATAATGAATAAATAGACGGGCATCCAAAAAAAACAAGCCGGATAAAAGGAGACCCAGAACTACAAGAAGGGACTCTAAACCAACCAAATCAACCAAATCAAACTAAGACCATAATTACAAAAAGGCCCCATCTCCTCCACTACTCTCATCTTCATCCTCTCTATTACTAACACTAATAGCCTTGTCCCTTTCTCTTATTCACGTGCCTCCTGATTCTCTTCTTTTGTGCAAAAATTGCATTCAGGGCCTATCATAAGTTAGCTAGAACAGACTTCAGTGTACAAAGGGAGACCATCAAGTTTGGATTTACTAATACTATATGCATTATAGCTTGTTCATAATCTTTTCTATCTTAGGCTTCCAAACATGAAACACCGTAAGTTTTAGGATTGCCCTCAAGGTTACTTCATTGGCCAATGACCCTTAGTACAATTCCACCAAGCTGCAACCTCCTTATTAAGATTTTGGGCTGAAGTATTACGGTCAACTATCAAAGACTTGGAAAGGTTCAGTCTTAAACTAGAGGTAAACTCGGAACAGTCTCACCACGGTTTGCAAATTTTAACTCCACCAAGTAAGAAGAGAAAAAGAATATCATCAGCAAACTTCAGATGACTAAGAGGGATCTTCAATAACCATCACCCTTGCGAGCAGTGGCGAGTTGAAACTCAGTTCAACTTTGGAATTGTAGACGTTGTATTGAATAGTAAAATGGTGTCTTCTCCTCGGATTTTGTATTTCGGCTATAAAGTCAAGTCGAAGTTCAGTTTTTTCTTCTTTTTCTTCCAAATTCGTTTTGATTCCTAGTGCTTCATCAGTTTGTGAATTTCTTGATGTCTTGATAAATATATTTTCTAGTAACTGAAGTTTTACTCGTTGATTGCATTATTTTGTTTTAGTGCCTTGAAAAAGAAGTTGAAAGACAAGATGACTGAATTCCAGGTAAATTTTATTGATCTCTTTGTTGGATTGAAGTCATTATTGCCTAAGATCATGGGTTGAATGGATTGTCACATTTATTGTAGGTTTTACGTGAAAAAATCCAACAAGAGTATCGGGAGGTTGTTGAGAGACGGGTTTTCACAGGTTTGATCTCTCAGTCATAAAAATACTGGTCCTTAAAGTTTTATAATTTTGGCTAATTGACACTGTTGCCTTCTGTGTTTTTCAGTCACGGGCGCTAGGGCTGATGAAGAGGTAGTACTTCCACTATTATTAGAATTCCAGTGGATCCCATTGATAATGTTTTAATGTTCCATGCTCATTTTTCCAATTAATTATATGAACGTGCAGACCATCGAGAAATTAATTGAAACTGGGGACAGTGAACAAATTTTTCAGAAGGCAATTCAAGAACAAGGGCGAGGACAGGTCTGTTGCTTCTCCCTTATCATCCCATCCCCTTCCTCCTTTCCCAGTCACGTTCTTTGCTTCAGTCTTTACAATGGATGTTTATGCTTAGAATCTTTATTGGTGTGTACTGCATTATTAATGGTATCAGTATACATCAAAATTCTGTGCTTTGATTCCTGGATGTTGATATTTTTCTTTCCATGTATTTATTTTATATTGCTTTGTAGGTAATGGACACTCTAGCTGAAATTCAAGAGCGTCACAGTGCAGTTAGAGAACTAGAGAGGAAGTTACTCGAGCTACAGCAGGTATATTATTAGATTTTATGCATCCAGGTCTTCATTCCCTAGAAGTGGTAGCTACGTAAAGTCGAATATTAAGAAGAAAAGTTTTCTTCTGTCAACCGTATAATGGTTAGTCTTAACTGTGTTTGGTCATGCTTACATGTATATCATTTCACTCTTAAATTTTGCATACAATTGAATATCCAACTTTAACTTGATTTCTTTTATGCAACTGCCAAGTCAACCCCCAGCAGGTTTGGATGTTTAGACAGAAGCTGGTTCTAAGATTTTTTTTTATAAGTCCAAGATTTTTTATTATATGGTTTTAGAAAAGCATTTAGTGGAACAAAAATAAGTAGTTTTAATTACAGTCTAGTGTCTGTTTCAAACATATTTAATTCTGAATCCTATTTTATTAATTGGATTGGTCATAAATCCTTTGGGAATTTATGTAAGTACGTTCATTTAAACTTTAGCATCTCTTCTGAGAATTGTATCTTAGGAAAATTTGCATGGAAGGAGAATAGTAGTTGGTTTTCAATATTAAAACAGTAATAAGGAGAGGCTTTTCTTTTCCTCATTTTCATCTTTTCTTTCTTTTAGTCGTCTGTCTCGCACACGGAAGAATAACTACATAACACAACATTCACCAAGCATCCTTAACTTTGCAGGTATTTCTCGACATGGCAGTATTGGTAGATGCACAAGGGGATATGCTTGACAATATCGAATCACATGTAATATTATTAGTTTGATCTCGAAATACATTTTGGAATTGTAAAATGAATTCGTAACCGCGTTATTCATTCTGGTATACTGGTTCCAGGTTACAAGTGCAGTAGATCATGTGCAACAAGGGAATACTGCTCTTCAAAAGGCAAAGAAGCTGCAACGGAATTCTAGGAAATGGATGTGCATTGCCATCATAATCCTTCTACTCGTTGTTGTGGTCGTAGTTGTGGGAGTTCTTAAGCCATGGAATAATGGTAAGGGTGCCTAAATGCCCATCCATCAGTCTGTATAAATATATCATTTCAAAGGATTTATTGTATTGTACCTCTGCTTGAACATACAATTTGTGTTGATTTATTACATCCATTTTTGGAACAAAGATACTAGGTGTGTGTCATATTGTTTTCGAGATTTAGTATATATAAATATATATAAGAGCATATTCTTTATATCTTCTTCAACAAAATGTCCATCTGCAAGCCTTCTGTGATTTTTTTTTCAAGTTCAGTTCATGGACTTCAAAAACTTACTGTAAGGCCTTCTCTTTTTTTAATCAAGGGTTTCACTTGTCAATTACCGTTGTAATATGCTAATTTTGGCTCGATGAGTATGTGAATAAATAAGTGTAACTTCATGGTTATGCAGTATGTGGTGATAATATTGGGATGGTATTTAAACTTTTAGGAGCTGTTTGGGGCGTTGAATGAGTTAAAATAGTCGGTGGTTATAATAGTCTGTAAATAGTAAATGCTATTGAAATCACTGTAGTTACTTTATTGACTGTGGTGGGTTATAATAGTCGGTGGGTTAAACCTGAATTGAGTTATAATAATCTAGTTCATCTAACTCTAAGTTGGTGCTCCAAATATTTCTTTAGTGTAGTGGGATTGAAGAAATGAGTATCCAGTTCTTTTTATCTTTAATGTTAAATTAATTCAATTTAAGGAGCATTTAACCTGAAACTGGAATTTTGTTTGGGGAAAAAATGACCTATCTGGGGTTGGGTATTACTCTATCAATGTTAATGATATTGATAAAGTATGGGGGTTTAAGACAATGACATTTTACTTTACCCTAGCCAAATAGATCCTTATGTACATTTTTTGTGGTCCTTCTCAGAGTTTGACAAGTTAGTGATAGGAATGTTATTAAGGGTATATTAGTAATTAGTTAGGGAGTTTGTTAGGATATTTAGTTATAAATAGAGTAAATGGGAGAGTGGAAAGATAAGCAATATTTGGTGAATAAATTAGGGCTTGAGAGCTATCTCAAGAGAGGAAGGGTCCAAGTACCTAGATTTACATTACAATATAGTTGGGTTCTATCAGTTAGCTAAAGAATCTAAAAGAATTACCCATGTTTGGCTGAAGAGTCCAATGCTACTTGAATGGAATACAATTGCCAATTTAATTTGGTCCGATTTAATACTCTCATATTTTGGAAAATCATCGAGATATATATAATATATGCTATAATATTAATATATAATATAACGTTGCAAATGACATCTATTAGTGGTATACGTCTATCATTAATAGATTGATTGATGTAAAGTAGTGATAGACATCATCTTTATTAGATGTGTGGGGTTGAGACATTGAGAGCGGAAAAAATTATTGCCAATTGCAAGGTTATTTTATTTTATTTTTTCTATATTTGCAAATCCAAAATATTGATGCTATATTTGTAATTAAATGAGTTTTTTTTTTTTTTTTGCCATATATTCTAGGGGTGGACAAACCAAACCGATGAACCGACCAAACCGACCGAAACCGACATCAAACGGCCGGTTTTAGGTGATTTTCGGTCGGGGTCGGTTTTTTAAATAAAAAAAAACGAAGTTCGGTCCGTCGGAGTGGCCGGAAAGCCCATTTCCAACCGACCGACCGAAAATTTAAAGGATTTTTTTAATTAATTAATATATTTATTGAAAATCAGAAGAGTTTTTTTATTTCTTCCAAAATTCATCCTCAATTCACGTGAATTTCCTTGATTAGTGTGAAATCTATCTTTTCAAACAAAAATTAATTATGATTTTTTTTTCGCTCACTCCCCTTCTTTACTTCTCATATCCCATCAATCATTTCATCTTCATTTATTTATTTTTCTTTCTCTTTCTTTTTCTCTCTCCTAATTTTTTTTTTCATTCTACTTCATCTTCCTTACCTAATCTTTTTCTATTTTTTTTATGACTTTTCCTGTTCCCCTTCATTGCACCAGTCCTCCTCCCCCTTCCTTCCACCGGTCGTCAACCATCATTACCGCCACTTCCTTCCACCAACCACACCACCATCACCGTCGTTGCGTGAGACTTTTTCTTTTTCTTTCATAATCATTCTTCCTCTCTTCTATCTTTAAACCGACCGAAACCGACCGACCGCTACTATGGTCGGACGGTCGGCACTCTAAACCTCCCAAAACCGAATATCACCGACCGACGCAAAACCGACATGTCGGTGGCCGGCGCCGGTTTCCGGCCAAAATCGATGCCGACCGACCGATGACCACCCCTAATATATTCAATACACCAAAAAATGGTTGACATTCTTCCATTGTAGTGATAAAAGTAGTGTTTAGAAGCTAAATTTTCAAAAAAAAAAATATGATAACAAGTGACACTCATTCTATTGGTTAAATTATAAATATGGTACCTATAGTTTAATTTTAATTTGGTATTGTTTCAAAAGTTCCAATTTGGTCTTTTATGATTTTGTCTTTGTTTCACTTTGCTCCCATGGTTCTAAAAGTTTGAATTTGGTTGCAATGGTTTGAGCTTAGTTTCAACTTTGGTTTCTATGTTGTGGACCTGTTGTTAAATTTCACTTATTGCCTCTAAATTCTATTTTACACCTTAAAAATTCATATTTTTTTTTACTTAGCATTAAACTTTAATGTTTAATAAAGTCAATTAACCCAGTATAAAAAATCTTAGCTCATTGTCATGTACAAAAAGTGTCAATATCATAATAATATGAATAATTTGTAAAGTTTGACTAAATTATAGGGATAAAATTGAAACTTTTTAAATTATAGAGGCTAAATTAAAACCAAATCCAAACGGTAGGAACTAAATTGAAACGGTAGGAACTAAATTGAAACTGAACTTAAATCACATAAACTAAATTGAACGTAGACTCGTACCATAAAAACTAAATTGAAAATTTTAAAGCGAGTCACATTAAAACTATGCCAAACCCACATAAGAACCAAAAATGTAAATTTAACCAATAACAAAATTGAAAGTTTGAGAATTAATTAGCCCCACTCTTACAAAGTTGGAAAAATTGTACGACTGATCCGGTATTTTGATCTATTTGTCAAACTAACCCGAATTTAAAAAATAAGTCAAATTGACCTTCTGTTGACATAGCGTTTTTTTTTTTTAATATTATTTTCTCGCTCTAGCTCTAGCTCTAGTTCTACGGGCTAGTCTCAGATCTGAAAATTTCAAGATCTGACATTTTTCAGATTTGAAAGATTTTAGATTTAAAAAAATGTTGGTACTGTACGGGAGAGTTGCTGATGGATGAATAAGTGAAAGAAAAAAGGAGAAAAAAAAAATATGTTTTCGGAAGAGGGAAAGAGGGAGAGCGAGGGAGCTAGAAAACTAGCTACAAAATAATATTAAAAAAAAAAAAAACGATGATGTAATGTGAATTTAACTTGTTTTTCAAGGATAGTCCTCGGGTCAGTACAATTTTCCCTACAAAGTTCATAATTCAAGTTGTAATTTCACCTTTTGAAAACGAAGGAATGACAATGATATAGTCTTATTTTATTTATTTATTTATTTTTAGTGTGAGAAAGTCTTTCTTTTAGTTTGAAGAAAAGAAAAAGAAAAAGAAAAAGAAAATTGAAGCCCACCCTGCTCTCTCCTCTTCCCCTGTTCCTCTCAGACAAAGACCACATCCCACATCCGCCGCCCTCCGCCCTCCGCCGTTCACTGCTCACCGTTCCTCCGGTTGAAGAATACTGGTATGTCTCTCTCAAATGAACTCACAAGCTCACACTCACCACTTCATTTCTTGATTCTCGTGGAGTTTAGGGTTCGATAATTACACTCTCATCGTCGTTCAACTTTGAGTTTAACTGCAACTGCATTCATCAGAATTCGACTGAACTGTAATCAACAATAAACACATGTAAACGTTCATCCTATGAATTAAACTTTTTGAAGTAGAGGTGTAAAGTAAATTCAGTTTTAGGGTTTATTATGTTTCTTGCTCTTACAGCTTTCTAATAGGAGATTGGGAAGATTTGATCTAGTTAGACGCTGTTTCTGTTTCTGTTTCTCTATCTGATTGGCGCTGTTTGTTCTCTCTTTGGCAGTTTTGATTCAAATGAGTGCACTTTCATTTCTAAGGCCGAGAAAATTTGCTAAGTTCTCTTTGGTTTTGGGCATTTCACATCAATTTTACGAGAATTTTGGCTTATTTTCACCCAATATCATCAAATCCTTCCTGAATCCATGTGCCCACCAGTCGCATATTCAAACCCTTTTGAGGGCTTACCCATTAGGCGTATTGTATTCGACTAAATCCTCCAAACCTCCTGAATATGAGATGCCTACGGTTACCTGGGGAGCTGTTCAAGGGCGCAAAGAAAAACTTGTGTCCCGAGTCATAATCTGTGACTACCTTAAAAGTTTGGGGATTGTTCCTGATGAATTAGAACACTTGGAGCTGCCTTCTACAGTTGAAGTCATGAGAGAGCGTGTCGAGTTTCTTCAGAAGTTAGGATTGACGATCGATGATATTAACGAGTTCCCCTTAATGCTAGGCTGTAGTGTTCGCAAAAATATCATACCTGTTCTAGGGTACTTGGAGAAAATTGGGATTCCAAAGCCAAAATTTGGGGAATTTATTAAGAATTATCGACAGGTCTTGCATGCTAGTGTCATTGTTGAGCTTGCTCCTGTCGTTAAGCTTCTTCGTGGGCTCGATGTGGATAAAGAAGATATTGGATATGTTCTCCAGAAGTACCCTGAGCTTCTTGGTTTCAAGCTTGAAGGGACAATGAGTACATCTGTTGCATATCTTGTGAGTATAGGTGTTAATCCAAGAGATATTGGACCAATGGCCACCCACCCAATACCCTTACTTTTTGGGGATGAGAGTTGGAACCATGATCAAGCCCCTTGTTGAGTTTATTGTTTCTCTAGGATTGCCAAAGATAATAGCAAGAATGCTCGAGAAGCGAGCGTACATACTTGGTTACGATCTCGAAGAGACTGTGAAACCCAATATAGATTGCTTGCTGAGCTTTGGGATTAGAAAGGAGCTGCTTCCTTCAGTGATTGCACAATATCCACAAGTTCTTGGGTTGCCTTTGAAAGCTAAGCTGTCTTCCAGGAATTCTTCTGTGACCTAAAGCTCAAGATTGATCCTGCAGGTTTCGCACAAGTGATTGAAAACATGCCACAAATAGTCAGCCTTCACCAACACGTGATAATGAAACCGATAGAGTTCCTTCTCGGACGCGGGATATCCTCCTCTGATGTGGCTAAGATGGTTACCAAATGCCCCCAGCTGGTCGTTTGTCGAGTAGAACTCATGAAAAACAGTTACTACTTCTTCAAGTCCGAGATGGGTAGGCCAATTAAAGAGCTACGTACAGTTTGGAATCGAGGATAAAACCGAGGTATGAGAGGGTGCAGAGCAAGGGAATCAGATGTTCGTTAAATTGGTTTATCAACTGCAGTGACCAAAGATTTGAGGATAGATTGAAGGGTGATTACATTGAAACAGAGAGTTTGGGGCCATCATTTTGTATGGGAGGGAGGTTAGAAAAGAAAGAAAAGAAGAAATATTAAAAGGGAAAGGGCCTCCGTTTTCGCTCTGTCTCTGATCTGTCGCTCTCTTTTCTCTCTGTTGCTATTCCAAATTTTGAACCTCAACGACGGATTCACTCTGTTTCAGGCACATTGAAAGCTCTCTTCACGTCGCCATTGTTGTACCTCTTCAACCTTTCATTCTTACACTTTTCTCTGCCTGATTTATGAGCTCGCTTCCACGATGAACAATCTTCTTTCGGTATTTTTGCTTTGCCTAATGTCTTCAATTTCTTCCTTTTTTTCTTTGCATTGCATTTCCAAAATCATCCATAGAAAAGGAAACCATCTACAAAACATGAAAATGCAATGCAAAGAAAAAAAAGGAAGAAATTGAAGACATTAGGCAAAGCAAAAATACCGAAAGAAGATCGTTCATCGTGGAAGCGAGCTCAGAAATCAGGCAGAGAAAAGTGTAAGAATGAAAGGTTGAAGAGGTACAGCAATGGCGACGGGAAGAGAGCTTTCAATGTGCCTGAAACAGAGTGAATCCGTCGTTGAGGTTCAAAATTTGGAATAGCAACAGAGAGAAAAGAGAGAGCGACAGATCGAAAACGGAGGCCCTTTCCCTTTTAATATTTCTTCTTTTCTTTCCCTGCAATCCAACCCAACCCATGTACACCCCTATGAGGAGATGCTTACAATTAAATCCGAGGGCAATAAATATTTTGAGATAACTCTTTTTTATCTAAAATATTTAGAGACCTAATAAAAAAAATACATAGTTTATTTATGTATAGTTAGAGAATTAAAATTAATGTGTTGATATTTCAGAAATTTGGAGCATAGTTTATTTATGTTAAGAGCATAACATGTATTCGCTAGTGACTATGAGATCCTAGTTCATCCTAAAAAGGAAAATTGTAAAAAACCTACAATAATTTGGGATTTTTGTGTAATTTAATTTGGGCGGGGCCTAATTAATTTGAATTTCATTTGAGATATTTCAGCCCACCAAATAATCCGTCATTCCGTGCCGCTTGGATATTAGTTGTCCGCCGTCGTCGAGCTTCGAACCCCAATTGAATGTGAATCAGAGAGTGTTTACAGGGCGGCGGTGCGATGGTGAAGAACGATAGAGAAGAAGGCGGTGCGCTCTCACAGCCTCGTGCTCGACATGTCAAGAAGAGAGCTCTCAAGAATAAAGCTCTTTCTGTCTCTTTCAATGAGAAAGACTTGAAGTATTCCTTCAAACTATGCACCAACTTGATTCGGAATTTTGTTTGAATATCGATTTCTATCCGTTTTCCTCTTGTGGTTAATTTCTTTTTTATATGAATTTTGCTTAGGGACTATGTTACTGGATTTCACAAGAGGAAGAAGAAAAGGAGAAAGGAAGCAGAGAAGCAGCAAGAGGAAGCTAAGCGGCGGAAGCTCATTGAACTTCGCAAAAAGGTTTGGCGAACTTTTCTATTTTTTGAGAAGGAACTGCTGCCGAAAACAGATAACTATTTTCTCCTTCGGAAGAAAAGCTACTATGAGAGTTCTGGACTTTGAAATTTGTCTGTGAATAATGCGATTTTTCTAGCCTTCGATGAACTTAGGGCAGTGCATGAATAAACCTTTTCTGGTAGATTGTTGATTTCCTAATAGAACTGCAGAACCATTGGGATTCTCAAGGGCTAGAAAGAGAACCAAACACCTTTGATCTGTCCCAGGTTTAAGGTTATATGAATTTATTTCAATCCTTAGTTTCAGAGCTCACATCGGGTATTTAGGAGATTTGCTCTCATCTCTCTTTCACTAAGCTACGGGTAATGATGGTTGAACTTAATCGTACTTGTACCATATTCATCAGGATAACAAAGTTAGAAGGCATGTTTATGCAACAATAAATCGAGCTTTCTCAATGAAAGAATGTACAAGGGCATACAATGCTACAAGAAATTACTCAAATCCAAAAGAATGAAACCTGGCTGATAGTTATAAAAAGCCTTAGCCACCAGGGCCCATTATGAAGCATTGAACCTAATAATCTCCCACAACTCCTCTTCAGATCTCTCAACACCCAAGTAAAAAGTCCACGATTCCTATCAAGCCATATCTCCCAAAGAATGGTGAAGAAACAAGCCTGCCAAAGAATTTTGCCCTTCTCCTTGAAAGGGTGAAACAACAAAACCTCCTCCATTTCTCAAAAAAAAAAAAAAAAAAAAACCTCCTCTGTCAAAGTCCTACAATCCCTGCTTGTTTCCTAAATAGTTTATCCATCTTAAGAGGTAGAACTATCAGATCATTGCCTCTGAGAAAAATTCAAATAGCTTTAAGATTTTGACCACACTACTGCCGCAAATGATACAGATGATGGTAAGGGAGGGTTAGGGGAAGGTGATTTAAGTTGTGAGAGATTGCCTCTAGCTTTTCTGTTAATTTTAATTGTGAATCCCCCTCAAATTTTATTTTATCTATATGTTTTTCTTCTTTTAGCTTGATGCATGTATCTGATCATCCTTCAACTAAAATGCTACTAATTAGTCATCATGTATGTATTGTATTTTATAAATATTTTTATTGCATAAGTTGTGTAAAATATTATTGACAGAGGAAACAAGGAAGAGAACAGCCTTGCGTTCATATATGCTTTTCTTCTATAGCATCTGGGATATATTCTCTGATAGTCCTAAATTATCTTGCAGAGAAAAGAAGAAAAAGATCTGGTGCTACATGGAGGTATTCCACCAGCTGACCGTCCGGCTGATGAGCAGAATGATGATCACGAGGACGAGGAAGAGAAGCCATTAGCACCAATTTCTGGTATTTTACTAACAACTGCACATTAAAATATTAAATGCATGTGATAAGCCATTTGCACCAGCTTGCTTAGAACACATGTCTATTCAATTAATTAAAATGACATATAATAGTTACAAGTTCTTCCCTAATACAAGGGGAGAAAAGAAGTGTCCATCTTAACAAATCAGATTGGATATTATTTCGGTTCATAGGGAAGCTAAAAGGTCAGGTTATATATGAACAATAAGTTGGAAAGTTGATATAGTTGATAATGATATACATCATTTTAAAAAAAACAACAGTCTTCATTTGTATAAACTCTAGAACTTGGAATAGTATTTCGATAATTAAACACTGGAAGTGTGATTTATGTTATAGAGCTACATGTAGCATAATTTTGATCCGAATGTGCTTTTGGTTTTCTCTGTAGAGACAACAACCTATGACAGTGGAAATACCAAAGTCACTGTGACAACAAGTGAGGTATCTCGTGAAGAAGAAATTGATCCCATCGATAAGCCACAGACAGCAACAACCCAACTGTTTGCAAAGGATAAGAAGCATAACCTGCCCATTGCCAAAAAGAAGCCATTCAAGAAAGTTGCAAGACAGAAGTCAAGGCCAAAGCCCCTAAGTAAAAGAGAGAAAAGGAAAGGAAGTAAAAAGAAATAGGTAATTATACTAGGCTTTTTTACTCGCTCTTTACTAAATGTTCGATGTGATATGATTTATCCGCTATCACACGAGAATACGGAGTGATCTTGAGCCTGGGCTGTAGGGATTTGAGGGTTTTTAATTACTTTGTAAAAGGTTTGGCCATTTTGCAAACTGTGGAAGTGCACATTTTGTTTTTATGAGAAGCTGAAATGATTCGGAGGAAAAAACAACAGATCTCGATTCTCAACTCGTCTAAGTATTGAAAAATTCTCTAATTGCTTTTATTGAAAGCATGTAATGTATGTACATGTGTGATGATATTTCTTGCCAAATTAGTAATGCATTTGCATTTCATATCAGCATTAATGAGAAATAATCCGAGCATCTTCTTTTTACAGAAAGGGTAATATTGGACACTGTTCGATTTTGAGACCCATGCTTATTTTCTATTGTGCAAATGGAAACAAGTTTAGGATGTTATAGGTGCATTATAATATTAAGTTGAAAGCAAATTCTTCAGCACTTTTTTTTAATAAAAAAAATTCTGAGAGTTCCTTAGTGTTGTGTTTTTATAGGAAATATTTTTCCTGCTAAAACGTGAAAAAGTATCCGGGGAGATTTATGTTTCAGTTGTTTTGAAACTATTAAAATTACTTCTCATATTCAAAATTGTTCTAAAACATGCATTTAATTATTCAAATCTTCTTCAATTGTTTCTAAATACAAATAACCTTATCGAAATATTTTTAAAAAAAATTGAACATAGAAGCAAAACTGTTACTGTAAAGACAAATGTAACTTAACCTGTTTCATTTGATGTAAGGTAAAGACGATTAAATAATCTTCCTACAATGACTCGACAATGTAAAAAGCTATATTATCAAAGAGATTTAAGCAAGAGAATACCTTGAGTTGATGAACCTTCCAATTGTCCAGACAGAGAGATCTTGGCATAGATACAAACAGAAGGTCATCTGCTTGCACAACCATCATATAGGAACCAACGGAGCTTTCAGAAGTAGAAGCAGTTTCATTTAATAACAAAACAATCTGTCCATCACGTTTACAATCAAATAAGTTCACTAATTTTTTTTTTTTTTTTGAGTACATTGGGGGTGGTGGATTCGAACCACAGAACTCTTGATCATTAACACATACATATGTCAGCTGAGTCATGCTCGCTTTGACAATAAGTTCACTAATTAATCACACGGGATTCTATCAATCTTTTAGTTTCCTTTTTCCACAATTGTGTGCAGAGAATAAAAACTTGCTAGACTTGAACTTTTACCCTGTACAAAGACAGATGAACATAGATATTAAGACTGCTTCAAATGAAGAGTAATCTTCGTCTGAGCAGCTCTGATCATGAATAAATCCTCTGGCTATGCCTACACAATTTGCAATATCTGCAAAAGAATCATCTGGGACTTTGAAAGATATATTATCTATAAACTTCTGCTGACAACTCTGATCGGCAGAGACAGCTTCAGAGGAATCCTACATGGGGTTTACAAGCAAATTAAAAGGTTAACAAACTTTCTTCAACAGTGTACATTGCGGACATCATGCCTTTGGAAACTGCAGCCAGTCATGGTTATGAAAGTTAAGACTTATATTTAACAATTAACATGGCAGACAATTGTATCATGATTGATGAATCTCAGTGAATAAGTAAACAAGAGATCAAGCCTACATATAATATGCTCAATAGCAGAATAAATACCTCATAGTATGATACCGAAAGAGGAACACTAGAAGACATGTGGTGGGGAACGGATTTGGAATATCCGTTTAATTCACAGGCTGTCGAAGCCTGACCAAAATGAATTTATAAGCCTATTGACCTTTAGCTTTGCAGCTAGCGGCAAAAGGGTCGAACCACAGAGAAGGACTAACAGATTGGGAATTAATGTTCGAGATGCAAATTAATTGATTGATTGGTTTTCGTAACAAAAGGGGATTTGATCATGCAAGGAAAGAAAATTGCTAACGGAGAAATAAAGAAGTATGGGATTAAAAAGTGTTTGATTCGGGGGATTTCGGGATTTCGCTAGGCATTTTAACATTCATCATTTAATTCAAGAGTAAGGCTAATAATTTGATATGCACGCGGTCGGTTACCCGGAACCCTAAAGTAACCGGCTCCATATTAATTAATTAGAACTAACAGTCCCAATTAGACATTATTCACAGTCTCGTTAGAGTGATCAACCCCAATTTGACTCCGAACAATTACTAGCTAACCACGACGAACATTCGATTATGCATTCCAATTGCTAATTGACTACCCGACAACCCTAAAGTACTCAACAACCAACATGCATAACACGATACTTCGATTAATTTTATTGTCCTGTGTTACCATGGCGACAAGGAGAGGCAAGGCATCGGCGCTAGTCTATAACGTTAACACATGCTAGAAAACCCGATTGACCGTCGTTGAAATCTAACATATGCATGGATTAAGCAAGAACAATAAATGCATTCAAGATTTAAGCCTAATCAGAACCAATATGCATAGATTATCAAAATATCAAAAGCCTAACAAAAATCCCTAATCATCCCGAATCTAACACGAGTACCTTAGCCGACCATGAAAAGAGTTGTCAAAATCGCTCTAACGGAAGCTTGGCCATAATCTCAAGCTTCAATACAAGTAAAAGCTCCAAAAACTAGCCAACAATGGCGGAGCAAAAAGAAATTTAGAGAGAAAGCCGAGAGGAAGAAGATGCAAAAACTTGGCTGCAAAAATCGCCTTTTAATTTCGTCGGAGCGTCGAGACTAGGGGTGGCCATCAATCGGTCGGCATCGGTTTTGGCCGGAAACCGGCGCCGGCCACCGACATGTCGGTTTTGCGTCGGTCGGTGATATTCAGTTTTGGGAGGTTTAGAGTGCCGACCGTCCGACCATAGTAGCGGTCGGTCGATTTCGGTTGGTTTAAAGATAAAAGAGAGGAAGAATGATTATGAAAGGAAAAAAAAAGTCTCACGCAACGGCGGTAGCCGGTGAAAGGAAGGGGGGCGGTGACGATGGCGATGGTGTGGTTGGTGGAAGGAAGGGACGGTGATGATGGTTGACGATCGGTGGAAGGAAGGGGGAGAGGAGGAGTGGTGCAATGAAGGGGGAGAGGAAAAGTCATAAAAAATGAAAAAAATTAGGTAAGGAAGATGAAGTAGAAAGAAAGAGAATGAAAGAAAAAATTAGGAGAGAGTAAGAGAGAGAAAGAAAAAATTAGTAGAGAGAAAGAGAGAGAAAAAAAAAAAAAAAAAAAATAAAAATAAATAAAAGAAGATGGAAGAATTGATGGGATATGAGAAGTAAAGAAGTGGAGAGAGAGAAAAAAAGTCATAATTAATTTTTGTTTGAAAAGATAGATTTCACACTAATCAAGTAAACTTACGTGAATTGAGGATGAATTTTGGAAGAAATAAAAAATTCTTGAGATTTTCAATAAATATATTAATTAATTAAAAAAATTATTTAAATTTTCGGTCGGTCGGTCGGAAATGGGCTTTTCGGCCACTCCGACCGACCGAACTTTAGTTTTTTTATTTAAAAAACCGACCCGACCGAAAATCACCCAAAACCGGTCGTTTGATGTCGGTTTCGATCGGTTCGGTCGGTTCATCGGTTCATCGGTTTGGTTTGTCCACTCCTAGTCGAGATGTTGCGACCTAAATAATCAGCACGCGCCTCGCGATGGCGTCTCGACGCTGCCCCGATAATTTCCAGCGCGCGCCCCCCTCGGAGCGTCTCGACGCCACGGCAGGGTGTCGACGCCAGGCAGCGTTGAGCAAGCGTCTCGACGTTGTCTGCACGACTCTTGCTCTCGGGTTTGGGGCTGGAAAATTGCCTTCACTTGGCAATTTTGTCCGGTTCTTCTTGGATGAGCTTGCCCTTTTCCCGATGCACTCCCGGGGCGTTAAAACACCGTTCTTAGCCACGAAACGCGTCCAATGGACACCATGAGCTCTTCGCCACAAATCTCCTATAAACGAGACATATTAACTAATTAATTACGGCTTTTAGCTAGAATTAGGGAGTGATAATTAGCTCCAAAATGGAGTTATCAACAGGCAGCTTGACGAGGATTGAAAGGGGAATAGGGACAACAGATCTTCACAAAGTATTTTCCTTGAGATTGTACTAAAGGGCATAAGAAAAGCTTCCTTGAAACTGTGGAAGTAAATTTATCGCTTAGATATCAATTTGATGATAATGTACATATGAGTAAACAGATAATTTCAAACAAGACGTGCAAGTTCAAAGAAGGCTTTTGGTTTTGATTTCCAAATATGAAAAATCGAATTATTTCGGTCGGTTTCGGGTTTTGTTAGTTTGAACAGAAAAAAACCCGAAACCGACCGATAAGTAGTTATTTTATAAAAGCGAAAGGAATTTCAAAGAAGGTTTTTGGATGGGATGGTAAGGAACTCTACCTTTAAGTGCATGGGTTCAAAGCCACCTCTTCGGTCCATTTTTACACGAATTGATATATCATATCAGTTGAACTATATATTTATTGGCGATTTGAGATGACTGTCAAGTACAATTCTAAGATGGCATATATGGGTAGACTGGTTGTTGGTAAGGATGACAGACTGTTTTTTAATAATATTGTATTTTTTAAAACCTATTATAAAAATATTGTAAGTTTGAAACTATTTTTAAAAATATTGCAGTTTTAAATTCTACACGTTGCTCCACGTGGAATTTGTTAAGAATTGTTAGACACAAAATTAAAAGCTCGCGGTTGAAAGTTCGAGAACCAAATAGATACAAACATAACCTCAAAGTTTAGGACTAAACTTGAAACTCTGATTAACACCATGAAAGACAATAACTTTAACTTATTTAGCAAGGGAAAAGAAAGTTTAGGACTAAACTTGAAACTCTGATTAACACCATGAAAGACAATAACTTTAACTTATTTAGCAAGGGAAAAGTCGCAAACCTCCAAAGAAAATTTAAAAAATATATAATTTTTAACTTTTTTATTTTTAATATTACAGGAAAACAAGCTAATTAATTACCAAAGTTTTAAATGTCAACCTAAAAAGAATTGTGGATGTCTTAATTATATGAAAATATTGAAAGAAATATGGATAAAATGTCTAGAATATTTCTGAAAAATTATAAATATAAAAATGTATAAAAAATATTTAAATTAAAAAGTAAGTATTAATTCTTTCTAAATAAGTTTAAATTTTTTATTAATATTAAATCCACACAATAGTGATGTTTATTGATATTTTAGTTACATTTGTTGTGGAACATGTGAAAATGTCGAAAGTAATTTAAAATACTGATTAATATTTAATACAACATAAACACCTAGGAGAGCAGGGGGATTTCCTTATTAAAAATCCAGCTGAACTTAACCCCATGCGGCTTCAACTTCTTAGCCCGCTCATCGGCACGCTCCTGAAGCCTCCTAATCCTCGGCGCCAAGTTGCACACGAAGTCCTGAGCCCGTCGCCCCTCGCCCGTCAATCCCTCCAGCTTCTCTAATCTCCACCGTTCGATCAACACCTCCAATATATCGGCGTAGTCACTAGCCGTGTAGATCCCGAGCCGTTGAGCCACAGCAGAGAAGTGTTCGAATAGCCTAGGGTCCTGCCCATCGTACATCAGGTGGGCCGGCATTGTGATATTCTTCTGCATCATGTCGGCAATTGCCAGCATGGCGCCAGTGGGGTCCACGTCCAAAAGCTTATGGACGATTCTAGAGTAGGCGTTCTCGTGGCGCCTCTCGTCGGCGGCGATGGTGCCGCAGATGCGAGCCAGGACTGGATCGCCACCGTCTATGGCCAAACGGGCGGTGTTGTTGTGGGATACGAACGTGGCTCGCTCTTGAAATGACGTGTACACGAACCCCAAGTATGGGTTGTTCTCCAATCCTGCATCCTATCCAAGTGCCTCACATTTATAGCTCACCTCACATATCCTCGATCAACTTTATGACTATTATAATAATAATAAGATGAATAAAACTATCTCGACTACAAGTATATTTTGTAATCCAGCCACATGTCACAACTTGATATATTTATATTATTTTTTAAATAAAAAAACTCTTCGCACCGTTTACTTAGATTTATTTTTTTGTCCGTAACTTTCTCTTTCCTTCTTCATTCGATAAGCAACTTCTCATATTTTCTCTCTCTTTCCTCCACTTCTATCTTTAGTGAGTTTTCAATTTCATCTCTCACTCTCTCTTCCTTTCTCTACAATAAGTATCTTTTTTCTTTTTTTGGTTAACTATTTTTTAACACAGTTAAGTTCTTCAAATTTGCAATACTCTAAAGAATTTCTTCATTTTTTTTGGCATTTTTCTTAGAAAAATAAAATCCAACCCTTTTCCTTTACCAACCTTTCTCCCCATGTGGTTTAATTTCGTTGTTAGGAGAAGTGTTTTGAAGAAATTGATTATTGAACTCCAAATTGAAGAATACTAATCGCACTACCATGACCGACCCAGATAAATCCAACCGTGAAATTTTCCACTCTTTCCTCCACTTCCTCTAAAAATCCACTTGAAAATTTATGCCTATATAACACTCAGTCCTGCAAATTTCAAATAAGTGCAGGGTAGAGAAATAAAGAGAGAGAAAGTAGGAGGAGTTGAAATTTCATGACCTAAGTTTGGAGTACACGGAAATGAAGAGAGAGAAAGTAGAAGGAATTGTTAAGTGAAGAGAGGGAAAGTAGGAGGAGTTTTTAATTGAAGAGAAAGAAAGTAAACAACCTCATATTTTTTTATTATTTAAAATGATTTAAATATTTAACCAATCAAATAATGACACAGGCGGGCTGCAAAAAATACTTGTAACCCAAGTTTTACTCTAATAAAATTTAAATATTATTTTCATCTAAATATTTCAAGTTTCATTCCATCTTTTTTGTTATTATTATTATTATAATTATTATTATTATTATTATTATTTTCTTAAAAAAAAACATAATGTGAAAATATATAGAGAATGTTAATAGAGACAATTAAAAAAAAAAAAAAAGGTTATCAATAAGCCAAAATCACAGACCATTCTAAGCTTCCGGAGCCTCAATTAATTACACAATCGAAAGTACATAACTAAAACAATATTTTGACCCAACCTGATTTTAATGAACTAGTTGGTGACTATGAAATCTATCAACATATAATAATTCAACCCGGTTTTGTTGGTGATTATGAAATCTATAAACATTGGGTACTTAAGATTTTAAATGTATGGGTTACAAACTTGACTATGAGATAATTGATGACTTCTTTCTTAAAGTCGGAAGTACAATGACATGCACTTTTTTCTTGAGGTCACAAGTACAAATTACTTGTTATTGTACTGAAAAATGAATTATAAATATCGAAAGGGAAAAGTTTTAAATGTCACCTCTCATTCAAACACCCTTCGAAAGGTTTGTTTTTATTTTGGGGATTCGAACTTCTGACATGGTCGAAGAAACATGTTTGATTTCAGTTGAGTTGTGCTCATGTAAACGCCTAGAAATATCTTGGAGCATGAGCTATGTTTGAAATTTTAAATCTCGTTTTTTTTTTTTTTTTTTTTTTTTTTTTTTTTTTTTTTTTGCCTTTTTTGTAATTTTTTTTTTTTTTAATACAACAAATATGTATATATATATTTGAAATCTCAAATCGAAGAAATCTATGGCCAACGTGAGCATAACAGATATAAAGTATGAGTTAATGACCAAGAGTTCAGATGTTCGATTCCACACCCCCACATTAATTAAATAATTTTGTTAAAAAAAAAAAAAAAAACTTTGTAAGCCATGCATATGTATATAAGGTACATAAAGTTTAAAAGATTTTGCAAATATGACAAAAAAATCAATGGCTATCACTGATAGACTTTATGACTATTACTATAGACTTATATCAGTGATAGACTTCTATCATTGATAGACTATCATCACTGACAAAATTCTATAAAAAAGACTACTATCAACGATAGACCTTTATGAAATAAACTTCTATCAACGATAGACCATACTATCAGTGATAGAAATTGTCATATCCGTAAAAAATTTAAAAAAAGTGTTATATTTTTAATTATTTTACTCTAAATTCACAATATGTTACAATTTCTCTAATTTGATTTGAGTAAATATTAAAAGAATAATTAAATATTTATTTTTTTAGTTTAGGAATTAGGATCACATTTTTAGTTTTTTTTGAAAATCCAAATAATTTAAAGTAAATTAGAAATAAAAAGCGATTGCATGCTCTCTCACCATGCCGGCGCCGATCAAGTACTGGATAGTCCTCTCAATCATGACCATATCGACCCGACCCGACAAATATAGGTAGGTCCGAAGCAAATCTCCATGGCGGTTCTCCTCGGCGGTCCAAGCCCGGGTCCAGGTGGCCCATGGACTCCGGCTAGCCCCAGTCTCGTCCTTAACCCCATCGAACGAATTAACCAGGCTCTGATAAGTCGGCAATGCGTCCTCTGTAATCATATCCCCGACCAGCACCACAAAATACTCGTCCGGCAACTCCGCCGTCCGAGCCTGCAGAGCCCTCACTTGCTCTACAAATTCCCCGTACGGCCGCGTCGAATCCGGCAAGAAATCCTGCGGCTGCCAGCTCTGCTCCACACCCTTCAGCAGCGGTAGCACATTTTCACTCGCCCAACCTTCCAGCGACTTGAACAATTCCACCTTTTCCGGCGGCATCGAGTGTGTCCTCCGATTATTAATCGGACTCGGCCTCACTATCGCCGAAATTGCCTGTAACGATGGCCGGAATCTGACTGCGGACGACGGCGATTTCAGCCGAAGCTGAGTGAGATTCCGGCCGATTGGGACCGCTGAACGACTTGGAAGGTGGTTTGAGGTTACCGTTTGCATGATGCTCTTGAACTTGAAATTTGGGGTAATTTGGGATACCGAAATTACCTAATTTATAAGAAAATGGAAGGGCATCCTATGTAATTTGCATGTTTTTTTTGGTTGAGTATAAGGGTGGGAATAACCACAGACCTCTTGGTCGTCAATTCATACCTATGTTATAGCTGAGCATAGCTTGCTTTCGCGTAATTTAACTCAGTTTCGACGTAATTTGCATGTTTTCAAATTCATCTAATTGTACCGAATATGCATTCGTATGCTATTTGGATTATGTTTTTTAAAGTTGTTTTTTAATTCTAAAAAACATTTTCATTTTTATGTTTTTATATCTAAATTTTAATTTTAAAATTTTAAAATGTAAAATTATATTTATAAAACTTTAATAACCCAATTCATTTATTAAAAAATTAAAATATGTATAATATAATATATTATAAATTAATATTTATACAAAATTTATAACATAATATATGTTAATAAATTAATATTTAGCTAGTCTCATGCTTTATAAATATCTTATTATACACTTTTTTTAATAATTAGTTAAAGTTGAAATTCAATTTCTAAATTTGCATATAAACATGAAAACATAAAATATAACACTATTTTTTTATTCAAACCCTTATTTTCAAATTTTTGTTTTCAGATAACTCTTATTTTCAAACTTTTGTTTTCAGATAACCGCCCACCAAACATTCTTCAAATATCTAGGATTAAATTTAGAAAAAAGGGAAGGGTAATATGATAATTGTGTCATGTACAATATGAGATCCCATATGAGTGATTGAAAATGTAGATTCGTCTCTTATGTTAATGTCGAATCTATAGACATATGTAATATCTATAAAAATTTAATACGTTGAAGAGACAACATTTTTTCTAATATAGTTTCACGCATTTTATAATTGTTGGTTGAAATTAAAATAAAATGGGGTTAACATACCAAAAAAAAAAAAAAAAAAAAAAAAAAAAAAAAAAGTTTTTGTATGGGTTTATATGATTTTCAATTTTAACTTGATGTTTATGGTTTTAAACCATTTTCATTTAGTCTCTATGATTTAATTAGAGATAAGTACACAAATAGTTATCGTATACCTATGATTTTATATTAATGTCTACCGTTTATATTATTATAAAAAATGTCCAACTACTTTAAGATTTTTCATATATGTGTAGTTCAACAGTGGCAGATTCAAAACTTGAAGTCGGGGGCTTAATTTGTATATATGAAAATAATTTTGAACACATTGATATATAGCAAGGGAATTCAAAACGGCTAAAGTGAGCATAATTTAACTGTAATTGACAGGTACTACCTTTCATGAGGTGATCCATCCCAAAATCGTACTAAAAAAAATCAAAACTTTATGTAAGAGCACAAATTAAGTTGATGGACTAAACTTCTAAATCAACCTCATATATATATATATATATATATAAAAAAAAAAAAAGAAAGGATAACTTAACTTGAAATAATAAGTAAATTTAATATAAGAATTATGGCTTTTTTTTCTTAAAAATAATTTAGGTATTTAAAAAAAAATCTAGTCTAAATAAGAAATTAAATTACAATATAGTATTATTCTTTGAAAATAATATTATATATTTTAATATTATTAAATATTTATACACTAACAATATAATAATAATATATATAACAATTATAAATGCACAAACTAAAAGGAAAGGGTTGGAGCTCGAACTTTGGGTGGGGGCTCGAGCCCCTCAGGCCTACGATAAATACGTATCAGGTGCAATTAGAATTAACAAAGTAAAAGAACATAGGAATTAATGAGATTATATTCTCTTTCATTTTTCTCATTAATCACATCTCTCTTCTCATTAATACCGTTTTCTATTTCCTCTTTAAAATTGTCATCTCTCTCTTTATAATAAAGCCTAAAAAGTTCTCTCCCCAATTTATATTTATATATTTTATATATAAGATGGGTAAAGGGCTGGTTGCACAAACAACAATCAAACCCAAAATAATTGCAAATTTAGCAAAGTTTAAAACTTTTTACAAATATGGAAAAACATCAGTGACTATCACTGATAGACTTTATGACTATTACTCATAGATTTTATGACTATTACTGATAGACTTCTATCACTGACTTCTATCACTGATAGACTATTATCACTGACAAAATTCTATAAAAAAAAGACTACTATCAGCGATAGACCATACTATCAGGGATAGAAATTGCCATATCCGCAATTTTTTTTAAAAAGTGCTATATTTTTAATTATTTTACTGTAAATTGACATCTGTTACAATTTTCCTATTTAAAATATATATTTTTCTTTTAAAAAATACATAATATCTATAAGTATATATGAAATATAAGACCATATATAAAATATATATATGGGTATATATAAAAAATACACACATTTTTAAAAAATAAATACATATTATTTATAAGTATACTTACAATATATACTCACATATGAAGTATATATAGTGGGTATATATAAAAAATACATATATTTTTTTTTAAAAAAAATACATATTATCTATAAATATGTATGAGTATATATAATAAGTATTTGAAGTATTTGTAATATATATATATATATATATAAATATATATACTTTCGTGAAAAGAAATTCTTAAAATGGTTTAAATCAAATTAAAAATAAAAAAAATCGTATAAAATATTGTTACGTAAATGATGAGAGAAAATTTATGTTTATTATACAATTGAAATTTAAGAAACAAAATAGATAAAGAAAATTAATATTATTATGAGGATAACACAAAATAGATAAAGAAAATTAATATTATTATGAAGATAACACATTAATCAGGGACGATAAGCAAAAATAATAATAATAAACAAACTTAAAACATAAATAAAAAAATTCAATCTTAAAACATATTTAAAAATATGTTATTAAAGGTGAACATATCAAACAATTGATCTTTAATTAAACTGCACAAATTTATATTGTAACTTCTTTTTAATAAAAAATTCAGATAAACAAATTTAAAACGCGGGAACGTATAGAGTTTTGGAAAGCCACTCAAGTGAGCTTCCTCCCCACTTCATCGACATCCCCAGTTTCGCGCTAGAAGTCTAGAACAATGAATCAAACATGAGCGGCTCGATTCTGGGACCTAGAAATATAAGAGAAAAATAGATGAGAGGCAACATGCCGAAGTATTTCGATAACAAAAAGACCCACTTTCGAAAAGTCTTCCTCTTCACCTTTGATGAGTTTGGTCACCCGTAAACAATCAGATTCTACATGAATGTAATCAGAACACGTCATAGGGATAGATTCCATTCCCACACAGATGACTTGAACTTTAAGAATACTTATCGATCATTCCTCTTTGGACGGCCAACTCTGAAGTAACTCATTGTTACATTAAATGTATCATGTATTCCTTTATTCATGAAGTTTGACGAAATTTAAATTACCGAGAAGTTATAAGGAGCAATTGGTAATAATATAAAAGTTCAAATTTACTATTTGGAAATTGGAATGGTGAAGTGGCGAGATTGGTAGGGAAGGTTGAAGAAAATGAATCATAATAATAATTTTTAAAAAAATGCAAACAAAAAGAAAATCTTTTTCAAGTACATTGGAGATGGGAGATTCGAACCACAGACCTCTCGGTCATCAAGTGATACATATGTCAGCTGAGCTATGCTCGCTTTGACAAGAATTTTATTAGTTTCAGTTTGCTACAACGGCAGTTTTGCACCTTGAATTTCAAATATTTATTCTTTGTTTATCGTTTATCCATTCCTTATGTTTATGTTAAAGTTTTGAGATTTGAGAAGACAAAAAAATATATATATATTATTTATTTTATAGTAGTTTTTTTTATTTATTTTATATTTTTTTTTTTTTACTATTGTGTTTCTAATAATTTATTTGGTTGGATTATTTTCTAAGTAATTTTGGAGGGCTAAACCTGTTTTTTAATTAAATTATTTCAGAGTTATTATCTTACCAAAAACCGCTTAACAATTTTTTTTTTTTTTTTTTTTTTTTTTGCAACAGTATTTTAATTAAAGCGAGAATTGAACTCATGACTTCATAATCACAACTTTATGTTAAGTTATGCTCGGTTTGGCCGCTTAACAATTACTTTATAATTTATGGTAGGAAAAATATGTTTAAATTAAAAGGATATCAAATCGGAGGATAAGATTCTCAAAATTGCAGTCAGTATAAACTTAAATGTACAAGTTTTTTTTTTTTCTTTCTTTTTTCTTTTTTATATGTGTGGGTGAAAGATTGAATCTAAGAAATCTTAATATCGAATTGATATATCATATCAGTTGAACTATATATTTATTGGCGATTTGAGATTTTTTTTTTAACATATATATATATATGACACGTTTTTATTTCAAATATTTAATAAAAGTGATAGTCAATACGACATACCAAACTGTCAAGTCAAGTACAATTCTAGGATGACATATATCGGTAGATTGGTTGTTGGTAAGGACGACACTAGGATATAACGGTTTTTAATCAAGATTATATATATATATATATATATATATATATATATATATATATATATATATTTTATAAAATCATAAATATATTCATTTTTTATATTTAATTAGTAATACAAAAAAGATAGGAATTAGGATGGCATATGGTAGTTGATATTGTTAGGTACCCTATTAGGCACTCCACCTAAAATTGATACTCTTCTTCTCAAGTACATGAAATGAAAGGGGTAGATCTTGCACCATAAAATACTATATGACCTACTTTTAATTATAAATATTAAATAGTAACTACTACGGTTGTACCTTATATTTCTGATGCTTTATTTTTAAATATTGTAATTTTTTTGAAGTTTTTTAAAATATTATAGTTTTCAAATTATTTATAAAAATATTACAATTTTAAAGATATCTCTTCTTGAAGAGACGATGTTCAATCACGTTAGTTGAAACGATGTCCAATGACATGATAATAAATTTAAAAAAGAATTGTCACGTCATTAAACATTGTCTTTTCAAGACATGTACACGCAAGTTGACATCAAATTTTGCTTGACTAAGTTGATTGCCTTCTAATAGAACTCCAAAAGTGCTATTTTATAACCTTTAATTCTTTTTAGTTGATTCGAATTATTGTGTTTAATCACATGTTTTTGTAGGAATCGAGCATTCAGAGGTGAATGAGACACTTATATTAAATAATAACTCAAAAGAGGAGTTTTAGAGTATAATATCAACAAATCGAGCCGCAGATGATACTATAAAGATAAAAATCATTTAATGTTCAAAGTTGGAAGCTTGGTTATGTTAGACTTTGATCTCGAGTTCGATTCTTGAACAATGTGATTGTTTCTTATATTTTTACTTCAACATCGTCAAGCTACTCAGGAAACAACACTCATTCAACCATTCATCCAACAATCTACAAAAACTCAGTCATTCATCAACGTGTCACTCCAACAATCCACAAGCCCTCCTACACCACAAGTTCAGGAAACAACACTCATTCAACCATCCATCCAACAATCCACAAGTCATTCATCAACGTGTCACTCCAACAATCCACAAGTCTCCTACACCACAAGTTTTATATTTATTTAATGTTTTATTTATTTATTTTTATTTAAAAATAGTAAATGGTTATTTCCTTTTTAGTATAAAAAGGGGAGAGTCCACACCTACACACATGACACACCACACACCATTCCCCTTACACCAACACACACCATCACTAATCTCCCTTTTTTTCCTTCTAGCTCTGTTTAGATTTTTTTTATTTATTTTTATGTTCGGCTAAACTTGTAATGCTGATTTAGAGGTTTGTCGGGCTTAACGTTTTTGTGAGATTTTTGGTATTAAATTGCAATCTAATGCTAGGTAGTTAGCATGGAACGCTATCGTGCCCAACTAATTGACTAGTTTAGAGTTAATTACGATGCTTTGTCGGATTAATTGCATGATAGGATCTTAGAAACTTTTCATAGTTGTTCAAGTTAAGTCGATTAGGCTTTTAATTAAGAAATTGTATTTTTATTGGAGTAATCGATGAGAAAAATCCATTAAGTCCCGACAATCTCTGAATTAATTTCTGTTTATTTCTTTAATTCTTTAATTCTTTAAATTTTTTCTTTAATTGTTATTTTAATTTATTACATTAACATGCAATCCAAAAAAAACCTCATTTATTGTTTTTACATAAAATTTAATTTAGAGAATTTAAATTTCGTTTCTCTCCGTTCGACTCGGTCCGCTGTAGTTTACTGCAAGCCGTTGATCGGTAAATATAAATTGTATTTGACGGGCCTCGACAAGCTCGCATCACTTTCGTGTCTAAAAATCTTTCGGTCTAGGGTTCAATTCCCACCTCATGTAATATTGCATATAAAATGTTGATGAATATTTTTTTTTCTATATTAAATAAACGTTTTTGAAGATTTGAACCACGTAGAAGTTATACTCATGTCGAGAGTAGTTATTATACACAGTGTAAAAATCATGTATATTTTAATTGGACATCATTTCTTTAAGAGATGATATCTTTAAAACTCAGATATTCCTATAAATAATTTGAAAATTATAACATTTTAATAACAAATTTTAAACATTACAATATTTAAAAAAAAATGCCCATATTTCTAAAAATATTTAGCCATAAATTCTAATAAAAGTTATTGATAAAATTATATAAAATGTCACTCAATTTCATTTAAACTTTGAAAAAATTCATTTTAATATTTTATCTTAATGGATATTTGGTGGGCGAATTTGGCTTCACAAAACTAAATTTAGGTAGTTCCAAGATTTAATTTGTGGTTTTTTTCTTTACAATATATAAAGTGTAGATTTAATCTATAACTTTTTCGTCACTGATTTATATAGCGGATTGAGCTATATGCTCCTATTGACCTTTAATTTGTGCGCAAATCTTTGCTTAAGATGTAAATTTTTAAAAAAATATATTTCTAGGATAGATTTAAGAAGTGTCTGGACCGTCAATCCTTGCTAAACATTTGCTAAACATGTCTGATATGCCCCTCCATTCTTTAAGTTTATAACTATATACATTTTAGAAAGAAAAAATCAATTTACACTCTTAAATTTGTCTTAAATTTATCAGGTTGTATAAATTTTCAACTTAAACTTTTAGTTTAATAAAATTAGACTCAAGTTTATGGAGGCTTGTTTGGAATGCGGTGATTATCATATTTGGAGAGAGCGTAATTCGCGTGTCCATGAGACTTGTTCCCGCTCCCCTAAGTCTGTTTCCATTAGTTTCTAGGTCGACTTCGCTTATAGGCATGCTTCGTGGTTGAGGGTGATGTTGACTCTTGTCTCTATTAATGTCTTAGTCTTGGGTGGTGAATCTCCCTCTTTTATTCTAGTAATATATTACAAGAAAAGAATAAACTTAAATTACATGTTATACATCAAAACAAAAACTTTATAATAAAGACATTAACGAGATAAAAAAAAATTGCAACAAAAAAAGTATTACAATTATTATACTTTATTTAATTTTTGTTGATTCACTCGCTAATTTTAGTAAAAAAAAAAACAACATACAAATCTTTGTAAACTCGCTAATTTCTATTCAATCAAATTTTGCACAAAATCTAAGTTTGATTAATCCACAAATTAATTATAAGATAATTTGATCAAAACTCATAAATTTTAACAAGAATTTAGCTTTAATCTCGTTTTTTATTTGAATTTCTATCAAGTTTTTACTATATATATATATAGAGGTATTTATGTTTTATAATTTATTGATCATATGAGCATACTTTTTAAACACAATTTCAAATCAAAACTTATGATTGGTAAAAATTGCAATGTTTTTTCAGGTTTAAGGTTAAGTTGCAACACGCATCTAAGTTTCAGGTGCAATTTGATGAAATTGAAAGTTTAATAGTAAAAATTGATGTAATTTGATAAATTTAAAGGTAAAAAAATATTTCTTCCTTTATTTTATATTTATTGATTTGAATGAATCCATACTCAGACTAAATGAGATTGTATGATTTAAAAAAAATTAAATCAAATTGGGAGCAGGTGACAATTTTCTAACATTCGACTTCTATTTCTAGAAGGTAATCATTTTTGGTTGATTTAGTGGGCATCAAAAGCTTAGAGGGAATGAGTTCAATCTATCGTGGTCACCTACCTATAAGAATTAATTTCCTACGGGTTTTTTTAACAATCAAAGGGTCAGACAGTTGTCCAGTGAAATTAGTCGAGGGACACTCCCAATCACTCACGGATAACAAAAAAAAAGTTTCTAGAAGATAAGATTATTAATAAGCACAACTATGGGTTTTTTTTTTTTTTTTTTTGACCACATGTGGAGGGGAGGACTGAACCTCTAGCATCTTGGCCACTAGTTCACACATCATGTAAGTTGAGTTATGTTTTACCCTCCCGTTTGTTGAATCTAACCTTCGTCTAAGAGTTCGGGATTCTGATCGGACGACTTTATTTGCCCTAGCTTGCGAAAATTTTTGTCGGGTAAGTTCCGACCCTAACGTAAATGCGGTGAAACGTAACAAAAACTTAAGGTTGTGTAATAGAAAGATTCGAATTGTGAAAATTTAATCATACTCGTTGTACTTATTCGAAGGGTGTTAATATAATCCCTTTAAGATGAGAAAGAAATAGCACTATTCAACCTGTTGCATCATATCTCCTTCCTTTTTTTCAAGGATGCTAGATGATATTAATTTCTAGATATTGACATTAATTACTTTGAATAAACAAACCAATGAACAATACTTTCTTGAATTATTTTACGTACGCAAGATAGGAGGATTCTAGATGATATTAAATTTCTAGATATTGGGACATTAATTGTTTTTAATGAACAAACCAATGAACCATACTTCTTTTGAATTTTGTTACACACGAGGATACGAGGATGCTAGATGATATTAAATTTCTAGATATTGTTACAATTATTTTATTTATTTATTTTTTTTTTATTTTTTTTTTGATTAAATAGATATTGTTACAATTATTCAAACCTCTAAACTTTTAACTTTTAACTTGTTGAATCATGTGTTCTAAAATTTTATAAATCTTGCAATCAAACCATTTGAATTTAATTTAGAGAAAGGTAAATTTGTCATGTGACAAAAATAAGCCTTAAACCACTTTTTTCTTCCTCTCTTTTCTTCCTTCCTCCGCTCAACTTTGTCGCCATCGCCCATCAAAATTGAAATAAATTAGCATATTTCAAGTGATTACGTACAAGCTTAGGCTTAGAAGATTTCGAAATCTGCACCAAAAAATTTGTTGGAATTTGGAATTTGTAAGTGATTACAGCATGTAGAGGGTTTTTTGATGCATATATTACTAAAGCAAGAGAGGGGTGAGCTTTTTGGTGCATATATTATTAAAGCTAAGAGAGGGGTCTCTCACCCCGAAATCAGGACATGATCGAGTTGTCGAAGTCCGCCAAAATAAATTTATATTTTACCGATTCCCAATAGAACCAATATAATTAATACCTCAAAGTTAAAAGGAATGTAAAGCCAAAAAAAAAAAAAAAAAAAAAAAAAAAAAAAAAAAAAAAAAAAAAAAAAAATTGGATGTTGTTCATAATTAAAACTGAAATTTAAAATAAAGTTTAATTAGAATGAGTGAAAAATATAATCTTACAAAATTTTCAATTCAAACTTGTAACTCTCATCCAATTGCAATTTTGATAAAGACATAAATAAATCATTATTTCGAATTCAAGAACTTACGAATCCCGCATTTAAGTGTAAATTCCCCTAAGTTAATTGATTGTAACAAACATCACAATCAAAATTTATCAATAAATTAACTTGGCACCATCCCTCCATATTAACTCAAATACAACATCAAACACAATAGAAGACTAAACTAATTTTTTTTTGTGTATTTTATATGTCATGTTTAGATTATCAATAAATTTTTTTATTTTTTTTATATTATTCATTAATATTTATTGTTTTAATTGATTTTTCCATATTTATCTTATTCATCATTTTTTTCGAAAATTTCAATCAAAATTTGAAATATTATGGAAAATTTCACTACAAGAAATATTGCATTTAGCAACGAAAATAAAATGTTGCTAAAGCCACTATTTCGTCGTTAATGGTCGTTAGCGGCGAAAATGTGAGCGTCGCAAGAAACATCGTTTTAGGGACGTTTTGACAAAATCGTCGAACGACTTGCGACGTTCATTGATTTTGTCACAATACTTTTGCGACGATTGTAGATATCCGTCGAATTATATAATTTCGTCGCAAAAATAGTTGCAACAAAAAAAATTATCGCATACATTTCGTCCCAAATTTATTCCGAAAAAACCTATATTTTTGCAATAATTAATGCAGTACTAACAAATTGGTTTGAATAATATAGAGACGTTTTCAAAGTTGGTCGCAAAATCTATGAAAACTATTATACAGAATGGTGGATAATTCATTCCTGAAAGTTGAAAAGATAGCATATATTCATGACATGTAAACTATCTTGAACAAAGTTTCAAAATTACAAAAATATATCATCCCAAAATACTCGGAAAGACGTAGATCATTCATTTCTTCTGTAGTCAGCAAGTATCGATTTAATCTTGAACATCAAAATATCAATTGTTAAATATAAGTAAAGTCACAACTCACAAGCAATATCACGAACACATTTACTAAACGTCCATAAACTTAAGTCACAAAGTCTTAAACTTTAACAAACAAATTTTAAAATTAAATACAGTCACAAATGACATAAAAACAAATGTATTTATCAAGATATTCAACCAACTATTTCATTCACAATCCTTTGAAGGAAAACTATTTCATCGATAACGGGATCGATGGAAAGAAACTGAAGATCATTCAAGTATCGTAACCCAACAACTGGTTGCAAATAGAAATAGCTAACAAGTCAAGCTTCAATAGAAGACTAGCAAAATAACAAATGTGACAATTGAATAAAGTTATGTACAATCAAACCACCCAGAAGGAAAGGAATTAAGAACCTTTTTCTAATCAATCAAGTGACCGGAACATTTCCCAAATCAAATATTCAAATAGTTCTTTATAGATTTCCTAATTAGAATTGAAACGGACAAATTACATGGATACTCATTAGCATATCACTTCTAAATCATTGAATTTTCAAATCATAATTAAAGCGACTCCAACCATCTCTAATTTTTTAATACTCAAAAAACAAAAACATATACAACTATATCATATATACCTTCAAATGCATATGCAATTTTTCACGAGACATGCATAAGTAAAGTCTCAAACAATTATATAATCTCAAAATTATGTCACAAAGTCTCAGAAGCCATAATCGGCTGAATCTCAATCTCTAACAAGCAAATTCTTAATCCCAAGTAAAGTCACAAATGACATAACATTCACAAAGATTAATCACTTCCTAACAATGGTAAACACTAACTACTATCACAACAACAAATATAAACACACACCTACGACTACAATGCAAGTATTTTACATACCTCCAAAAGCTTGACCACAATTATTCCTTGTCTTCTTTCTGGGTCCTCCATTTTATGTCTTTTTTTATCCACATTCAATTACTTCTTTATTATCCTCTAATTTCATCAAAATGCCCTACCATTCTGTTATAGATGAAATCAACTCACACTCCACCTCGTAAGGCTTACGACACACTCCACCTTCTAGCCTCATGACATCATCCACCATATGACATCCACCCTATGTCATCATCTAGAGTTAAGACGTCAGCACTCATACTTCTATAAATATGGAGCTTCATCCTTCATTGTAGGAGGCTTCATGGGGGTACGCATCTTTCTCTCTCCTACTTATCTTTGAGACTCTCTCTCTAATTTAAGCATCAGAGGGCTCAGCCCCACACCGGTGCAAGTTTACCTTATCCTTCCTGTACAGGTACCCGACCTTCCCGACGGACACCGCCATACGAAGGAGCGCGGCGAAAAAGAGAAGGTCCAAATTCTTGCATCAACACATTCTATAATATTTGACTTCTTAAATTCAAATTGTTGGGGCATATTTAATATATTTTAGACATAATAACCATATCATCATTTGCACATTTGAAAGCAAACATCTGAATTCCATTATCATCAACTCCACAACCCCACACTAATTCTCATCATCATGTGATAAATGAATCGTGGCAAGCTAGTGGCAGATCCAGAACTTGAAGTGAGGGGCTTAAATTCATATATATGAAGATCATTTTGAAAACATTAATATATAGAGTAAGGGTGTTTTTAACCATAGTAGGGAGATTCAAAACTTAATGTCGATGGCACAAATTCGTAGTAAAATAATTTTGAATGCCTATATATTAATTTATAGATAAAATCATAAAATTACAAATTTAGTCTTTGAACTTTAAGGTTTGTGTCTATTATTCGTGTCTAGCTATTTAATTTTTGAACTTTCAAAATTATAAATTTAGTCTTAATGTCCTTAACTTTTGATCTTTTAAAATTGACAGATCTACTAAACACAAAATTACAATTTTTCAGATTTCATTAAATATTAAATTCAAAATTTATAGAATAGTTAAATTATTTTTTCAAAAGTTCAAATTTTTTAAAGACCTATTAGATACAAAATTGAAAGTTTAGAGATTTGTTAGACACTTCTAAATAATAAATAAAAATTATAATATTGTATATTTTTTTATTTAGTTTTTTTTAGATACTTGTGAAATCTTTGGGAAAAAAATATACAAATATTTAGGGTAAATTTATATATATATATATATATATATATATATATATATATACAAATTTATTTTGTCAACGAAACAAAATTGAAAAAGAACGAAAAGTCCAAGGGGGCTAGAATTCACCTATATGGTTGCAGAGGCTAGACCGCTAGACATTCATTTACCACCAAGACAAGACTTAATTTTGAAAAAAATTCTCTAAATTATATATGAACCCTATATTGTTTCAAATTTGAGGGGGTCTCGAGCCTCACTAGACCCATGGTAAATTCTAGAGATGTCCATTTGCCCCGCCCCGCCCCGCCCCGACCCCGACCTGCCCCGCCCCGAATGGGACGGGGAATGGGGCAGGGAGCGGAGAATTTTTTTTGCCCCGTTAACTAAACGGGGCGGGGGCGGGTAATAGCATACCCGCCCCGCCCCGATTATCCGCCCCGCCCCGTATACTTTTATACATATACATATATACATTATTCGTCAAAAAATTAACTACACACTTCTTTTTTATCTAAAAAAATTCACATTTTATCAATAAAGTTTCAAAAAAAACACATATCTTACAAATAAAGTTTATGAAATTAAATATATATATATATAATATTAATCAACTTAACAAATAGCAAAACTTAAAAAAAATGGATAAGAATAAATTAAAAAAGTAAATTATTCGCGGACAAAACTACCCGCGGGGAATACCCGCCCCGTCCCCGCAAAATTTAAACGGGGAATTTCGCGGGGACGGGGACGGGGGCGGGGAAGGCATTACCCGGCCCGGCCCCGCCCCGCCCCATGGACATCTCTAGTAAATTCGTCCTTGTCCGAAGCTACATATATTTTGATTAATTCCATCCATGGTATTTCGATATTGAAATATATTCATAGAACAATACCATAGACTATTATATCTAAATTTACGGTCGATCTTAGTTTATTAAACTTAATGGGCACATATATAAATGTTCAGCGCAAGCAATGTGATGAAACTTTTAAACGAAACTGAATGCAACGTGCAGTGTGAAGAAGTTTTGTCTATGAGGTTTTTGTTTGTGTGACCTTGTGTACGGTTGCATGAGTGCGAGTGTAAAACGTCATCTACAATTTTGTTTTATGTTTCACCGGTCAAACAAGATAAAGAGACGAGGAATAATTTTGGATATGAAAATAAATTGTGGAGATTATTTAGGACATGTTTAGTAGAAAATCCGTATTTTCTTTTATTTAAATTTTAAATTTTAAAATGCAGAATTATATTTAAAATTATTAAAAAATAAATAAATAAAGTATTTTAAGTTATAAACTCAATTCATTTTTTTTTGTTAAATTAAAACATGTATAATATAATTTACTATAAAATTATAAATTATATGATATTATAAAATATGTTAATAAATTAATTAATAATATTTTATATTTAATCTAATATTTAATTGGTGTTACAATTAGTATTATAATTTAAAATTATTTTAATCCATTACGAAGAATTAATTAAATTAAGATTAAATTTCTACCCAACACATATTTAAAAATATAAAATACAACTATGTTATAATTTAATTCTTTGTTTTCAAATTTTTGTCTTCAAATCAATTAAGCAGGTCTAGAAATTCTATATATGAAAAATATTTCAATCCATATTTGTATTTTTGAAATATACATTAATTACAAAATATCTAATGGACACATGTATAACTTCAATCTGAAGTTCACAAAGCTATAAAAAACAAAATTGTGTAATTTGAGTCTCTAAATAGCCTCTATTAAATATAATGGGATTTCAACTGGGCAATTAGTTAAATATTTTTTCACCTTAAAAATAATTATGACTTGAATTTTCATAGATTAAGTAAATAGTTATTTGACATAAAGTTAATTAGTTTATCATAAAATAAAAATTAATGTCTCTAAGATTGAAGATAACTTTTTCTAAGCAAAATTTCAAAATATATATATATTTTTTTTTGAATTTTCGATTATGATTTTACATGAAAAGAAGAAGCTAATTAATACACAACATAAACACACCTAGGAGAGAATGGGGATTTCCTTATTAAAAATCCAGCTGAACTTAACCCCATGCGGCTTCAGCTTCTTAGCTCGCTCATCGGCTCGCTCCTGAAGCCTCCTAATCCTCGGCGCCAAGCCGCAGACGAAGTCCTGAGCCCGACGCCCCTCGCCCGTCAATCCCTCCACCTTCTCCAATCTCCACCGTTGGATCAGAACCTCGAGTATATCGGCGTAGTCATTAGCCGTGTAGATCCCGAGCCGCTGAGCGACGGCGGAGAAGTGGTCGAACAGCTTTGGATCCTCGCCGTCGTACATGAGGTGGGCAGGCATGGTGATTTTCTTCTGCATCATGTCGGCGATTGCCAGCATGGCGCCGGTGGGGTCCACGTCGAGAAGCTTCTGGACGATTTTGCAGTAGGCGGTCTCGTGGCGCTTCTCGTCGGAGGCGATGGTGCCGCAGATGCGAGCCAGGACTGGGTCGCCGCCGTCTTTGGCTAACCGGGCTGTGTTGCCGTGGGATACGAACGTGGCTCGCTCTTGGAATGACGTGTACACGAATCCCAAGTATGGGTTGTTCTCCGTTCCTGGATCCTGTCCACGTGGTCGCATTTATATGTCATTAATAATAATTAAACCCCGTTTAAATGAATTAGTTGGCACAACTTTGACATCTTTTTAGGCGGAAAGCTTTAAATGTAGGAGTTAATAAACTTTAATTTACAAAATTTATGTTTGGGGTAGATAGATTTTAGCCTAAATTATCAAAAAAAAAAAAAAATACAACTCAATTATACTAACGTTTAAAAATGTCTCAACACTTGTCAATGATAGGTTCGATTCTCTCAATTTCACACATGTTGTAAAGACTTCCCAACGTTTCAAAAATGGATTGTTTTTTAAGAATATTTTTTTAGATGAAGCTCGAGTTAAGAGATATTTTTGATTATTTAGCCAAGATTTTAAAAGCTTGAATTAATTAAAATCTAAGTAATAATGTAAGTTTGGAAACCAAAAAAGACTGGATTTGAGTATAGCTTTTTAGTTCAAAATTTGTAAGTGAGAGATCAAATCATCCACATTTGAAATGATAATTAGAAACCATATTATGCCACTGTGTTGCCGTCGTACATGAGGATACAAACGTGGCTCGCTCTTGGGGGGAGGGGTCAAGTTTTTTGATCTTCCCTTAAAATTTTATGTTTTTTTTATCTCTCAGGATAAGCAAGTATTCTCTAAAAGTCATTTGTATCATTCGCTCTCCTCGTGATCGTGCTAAGAGTACTACAGGCTTTGTACACTTGCTTATCATGAGAAAAAAAACTTAAGTTTTAAAAAATTGGGTCAAAAAATTTCACGAGCCGAAGAGTGGGTCAATCCGTACAAAAACTCCCACCAAACCATGCATGCCATTCTCACCTAAACCCTCTTGGAAATGTCTTGGGGCATGGCCGGTTAGGTTAGAATTTTTAAATCTCACTTCATATCATTAACTTTCAATTTTTTCTTTTTTTTCCTGAAAAAAACTATATATATATATATATATATATATAGAGGACGGAAAGATTTCTTCTAACCTCTCGAAGAGGTTGTCTTACCTATCTAGACATTAACTTACAAATTTTTTAAACAATAATTTTCTTAGCCCCTTTTTTGTAAATTTCCTTTTTAAAATTTGATAATATAACTTTTAAATAATGGTACTCGATGTTGCCTTATAAAAACTATATGTTGCACTATAAACCTCGTTCACATATTTATAGATTTGACGTCGACCCAAAGGGGATTAAGTCAATATTTTCATTATACTATAAAAAAATCGATAAATTTATAAAAATAAAATATTAATAATAAATATTGTAATTCATTTAAAAAAATGTAAAATATTTATTTTTTAATTTTAAATAATTTTCCGAAAATATTTATTGATATAGACAATGGATGTTTCCACTGCCATTTCTGTCGACCTAGTAAACCTTCAGTATTTGCATGTATTGTTTTTTTTTTTTTTTAATATTTGCATGCATTTAAGACACATATTTTGATTAAGTAAATATTAAAAAAATAATTAAATGTCATAAAAATATTTACTCTTTTAATTCAATATTTTTTTTTTTTTTTTTTTTTTTGAAAACCAAAGAATTAAAACTTAAATGGGTCTCACCATCCCGGCGCCGATCAAATACTGGACAGTCCTCTCAATCATCTGCATATCGACCCGACCCGACAAATAGAGGTAGGTCCGAAGTAAATCTCCATGGCGGTTCTCCTCGGCGGTCCAAGTCCGGGTCCAGGTGGCCCACGGGCTCCGGCTAGCCCCGGTCTCGTCCTTAACCCCATCCAGCGTATTAATCATTGTCTGATAAGTCGGCAATGCGTCCTCCGTAATCATATCCCCAACCAGCACCACAAAATACTCGTCCGGCAACTCCGCCGTCCGATCCCGCAGATCCCTAACTTGCTCCACGAACTCCCCGTACGCCAGCGACGAATCCGGCAAGAATTCCTGCGGCTGCCAGCATTCGTCCACCGGCTTCAGCAGCGGCAGCACATTTTCACTCGCCCAACCTTCCAGCGACTTGAACACGTCCACCTTTTCCGGCGGCATCGAGTGCGTCCTCCGATTCTTCAACAGAGCCGGCGCTGCTATGGCGGAAATTGGCGGGGGAGATTGCCGGAATCTGAGGGAGTACGGCGGAGAAGCCGATTTCAGGCGGAGGTGAGCGAGATTCCGGCCGATTGGAACCGGCGAGTGAATTTGAAAGTGGTTTGAGGTTTGCGTTTGCATGATTGCTCTGTTTAATTTGGGGCAAATTGGGAGACAGAAATGACCTAATTTATAAGAAATGAAAATATGTGTAATTAAATTTACCAAAAAGGGAAGGGTAATATGGTCATTTTTGGGATGTAGAATCCGGTGGGTGCTGTGGTTTTCTCAAAGGCGACGGAGAGATTCCCATGGGTAGACAAACAGCTCATATTTTGTATAACATTTTTTTTCTTTTTTATAATATATTTTCAAGCATTTTATAATTGCCCAATGAAATTAAAATAAAATGGGTTTAGCATACCAATTTCTTTTACTTTTTAATTTTAGGTAATTTTATTTTCAACTTTTCCCCTTTTTTACAATAAAAAGTGCAATGTGATTTTGAAGTCCGGACGTTAAAAGAAGGAGTATATGTTAATTACTGTTGATTTGGACTGCGGAAGAGAATCAGTATAAAAATTTGCCCTGAACAAGTATGATTGAGAAGACTATATAACATTTGAACCTATTTTCAATTTGATTTATATTATTTTACGATTTTCGTTTAGTCTCTATGATTTAATTAGTCTAGAAAACTAAGGTATAGCCACAGTCCGGTTCCCAGGGTTAGAGTATTCCCTATTAGAAGCCTACTCAAATCAGAACAATGGTCTCTATGATTTAAATTATTCATAAGGATTGACAAAATTTAAAAATTTAACTACAAATTTAGTTCTCAAACCGGGTGTCTATTTGATCCATGAACTTTCTTAATTCCAAATTTTATCTCTTAAACTTTTGAACATTTTAAAATTCAAGTATATGTTGTGCACAAAACAAAAATTTTAGTGTTCCAATTTATATCGGATAGATGAATTAATTTTTAAAATTTTCGAATTTATTATGGACTTATTAGACACTTTTAAAACTTCAAAGATACATAAAGACAAACTTCAAAGTTCGAAGACTAAACTCATAATTTAACCAAATTAAAATTAAATTCGGGCTACATTGACAAATCGGTATTAGTAAAATAAAAGTTCAAAATTACTATTGTAATTGGCAAGTGGCGACATTGGTAAAAGAAAGGTTTAAGAAACTAATCATAATAATATTTTTTTAAAAAAAAAGGGTTTCATTAGTCTCCGTTTGCTACAACTGCAACTTGAATTTCAATTTTATATATATATATATATATATATATATATTTTTTATAGTAGCTTTCCAAAAAAGAACAAAATTGTCTATCGTCTTTCAAGTTTATGAGGTTGGATTAATTTTAGTAATTTCGGAGGGCTAAAAATTAATTTTAAAGTAATCAAATTCGTTTATAATCATTTTTTTATAAAAAATACTCCTCGATCATCCGACAAAAAATCACTTTACAATTAATTTAAAGTTTATGGTAAAAAAAAAATTAAAAATATTAAAATTAGCATGGATATCAAATATGTTTGGATGGTAAGCTGAAAATAGAAATTTAAAAAAACAATAAATTGAATGAATACAAAATATTCTATTTTATGTTGTTAGAAGTTTGTTTGGTAGCAAATTTAGAAATTAGATTTTAATTTAAGTAATTTTTTTTTAATGTGTTTTATAAAAAAATTATAAACCATAAAACGAGTTGTAATCGACTAATGAATATAAAATATTTTTAATTAATTTATAAACATATTTTATGTTATAAATTTTGTATAATTATTATTTTACAATGTTATATAATTTATAATATATTATATTATACAAATTTTAATTTAATAAAAAATAATTGAGTTTATAATATGAAATACTATATTTTTTCAAGATTTTATCATTTTAAATATATACACTTTAAAATTTTAAATTCAAAATTTGGATACTGAAAACAAAAAAAAAATGTTACAGTTTTCAAAAACAAAATTCAAATTGCATATCAAACGTTTATTCGTTAAATCTAAACGCAAAATAAATTGTATATAAACCCTTTGTTTTTCTTTGTTTATTCTCAATTCTTCATTTTGTGGGATGGGGATTCAAATCTATGATCTGTTAGACAGTAATTTATACTTTAGCTTGGTTGGGTTATGTTCATGATTTTTATTTTTTTATAATTATTATTAAGTTCTATTCATTTTAGATGTTTGAGCATATATATGACGTCATTAAAAAAATATGTATATGACACGTTTTTATTCCATATTTTTAATAAAAGTGATATTATTAGGACGTACCAACTGTCAAGTACAATTTTAGTACAAGATTATTTATTTCATTTAAATATGCTATTAAATTTTTTATATCTAGCCTATCATTCAGTTAAAATTAATTTTCAACTGACATAAAGTATATGTTCGACAATGAAGTCTATTTATAATATTAAGAGTATTATTATCACTTTTAAATAGCATATGTGAAAATGACTATATGAAATAATCTATTTTATTATTCAAGAACAACTCTTATTCTGCGTAAGTATAGAAATTCAGAATACGAGTTGTTTTATGTATATAAATAATTATATTTAACCTTAAAAAAGATAGGTACCATATTGAATATTGAATTATGCTCAGATTAGCTTACAAATATTGTTTTTAGTGTTTATATATGTCACAAAATTTTAAAAGATTATTTTATTTTTAACTATGTTAAATATTAGTCTCTAAAATTTTAAAATATATATTTTATTTTCAAAAAATTTAAAAAGTAACAAGTGTTATTTTGTTGTCATTATGTTTTAGACAAATGTGGTAATTTTGAGTAACAGGCTAACAGCCAATATTAAAGTAACATATGTTAGCCAAATATTTTGTCCGAATGGATATTTTGAAAAGGGTTTGAGGACTTTTGATTTTCTTGGGAAGTTTGGCTTCGCAACCCTAAATTTAAGTTGTCATTTAACATTTAACAAAGTTTTTTTTTTCTTTTTGTGAAGAAAGCTGTGTTTGAGATGTAAAATTAAGAACGTTAGATTGGGATTGCAGATTTAGGAAGTTTATATAATATTTAATTGTAATAGATCAATTCTTATATTTTAAATTTATTTAATTTTATTTTAATTAAAATGTTTGTAATACATTTTGTTATTTTAATTTGATTAACTTAAAAATAAAATAACATATAATTGTGTTATATTAATATGACTAAATTAAAAATTAAGAAAAAATCTCTTAATTGTCTCTCAGGTTTAGGTTTGGTAGCACTTGAGTACTCAAAGTTTCAAATCCAACAATTATACCCCTTTCGTTTTTGGTCCCTCGGTCAAATTTACCTATTCTCCTTCTCCTTCTCCTTTTTTGGCCCCTCTGTCAAATTCTTATCCTTTTCCTTCTCCTTCTCCATCTTTCATCCTCCATCCTCCATCCTCCATCTGATTTTTCTCCTCCTCCATCCTCCATCTTCTTCCTCCCATGGTCGTCGTCGACGACTGTTTTTTTTTTTTTTTTGTTCTTTTCGTTCTTTTCTCCTGTTCATCTCCCTCTCTCTTTCTCATCTTCCTTTTTCTTCCTCCCTCCATCTTCTCCCTCTCATGAGCGTCGTCGGCGACTGTTTTTTTTATTCTCTTCTTCCCCTTTTCTTCTCCCTCTCTCTCCATCTCCATCTCCATCTCCATCTCCATCTCCCCCTTCCTTCCTCTTGTTTTCAAAAAAATATATATATGATCTATTTAAATAGAACTGTATTAAAAAAAAAAATGTTTTTATCTGAGTAACATTTGTCCACTCTGGCAACGGAAGAGGAAAACGAAAGGAGGGAGGAGAAGGAAAGGGGAACAGAAAAATGGGAAGAAAAAAAAAATAGTCGTCAGCAATACGCCAGTGACAGCCATGGGAGGGAGAGGAGGATGAGGAGAAAGAGAGAGGGAGAGGAAAGAGAGAAGAGAAGAGAATGAAAAATAAAATAAAAAACCGACAGCCATCGGAGGAAGAAGATGGATGAAGGTGAAAGGGGAAGGTGAAGGAAAAGAAAAATAAAAAAAATATATTTTTTAAAGAATTCAATAATTAAAAAAATATTTTTAATTAAAAGTAGGTGTTATTTTAACAGAAAATTTGTTGACGAAGAACGTATAAATGTTGTATTTAAAACTTTGAAAACCCAAGTGCTAACAAACCCGATCGACCATTAGGTTAATTTTCTAAAAATTACTCACATATATACTTTTGTTTACTTGAATATAACTAATATAAAAATTAAATACTATTTATTTTATTTTAATAAACTCAAAGTAAATGCTTTTGACAATTGTTAATTTAAAAATATAATATTTTTTTAATTTTTAATACCCAAACTGTTGTTAATTTAAAAATATAATATTTCTTTATTTTTTAATATCCAAACTTTAAACTAAATATTAATATTAGAGAAAAGGTGTCCAACTCGGGTAAGTGAGTGAAAAAATTAGCTGTAATAAAAATATAATATTTTTTTATTTTTAATATCGTAAGTTAAAACTAAATATAAATTTTAAAAATAGTAATATTAAAGAAATAGTATCCGGCCTGAGTGAAAAAAGTGAAAAAGAAAAGAGACAGAAAACAATATAGAGAGCTATAGGCCCTGAGTTAATGGAGAGAGGAGACTTAGGTGAGGTTACATAGTAAACGAAAATGTTTCATAATTTAAAATATCAAACCCTAATCCCCAATACAATATAACTAGAATATAAATTCACGAGTTTATGATGCCGGACTTCTACCAAGTACTAAATACCAATACAACACGCCAACAAGAGCATAGCTCAACGGCATCATGTATCGCTTAGTGACCATGAGGTCCTAGGTTCAATCCCCCACCCCAACATGTTGTAAAAAAATACCAATACAACACAAATCTAATGATAAGGACAAAAAACAGTTATACTCAAAAGTTCAGAAACAAAAGCAAATCGGTTGAAAATATAAAAACCTAAGGGCATGTTTGGGAGTGATTTTGGAAGGACCAAAATCACTTTTACATGCCCAAAATCAATTATATTTCAAAATGGTGATGTTTGGCAATAGTATAAAAGTGATTTTGGAAGAATTGAAAATCACTTTTAGTGATTCCCGGTCAATCACTTGAGAGGTGATTTTGGAGTGATTTTTTGCAAGTGATTGTGATATTTTGTTTTTAAAAATGACTATTTTTTTAAATTAAAAATATCAATTGGATATAAATATTATTTATGTTCACCTATTTATGAAAATCTGAATTTGGTTTGTTGGTGAAAGGTGAAATTATTTTGCTTCTTTCTCACCCATACCAAAGTTCGAAACCAACGTTGTGCAACATTTTATTTATGATATATTATTTATTATAGTTTTTCATTTATGATATATTATTTATTATAGTTTCATGACTTAGGTGAGGTTACATAGTAAACGAAAATGTTTCATAATTTAAAATATCAATTCAACCCTAAAACCTAAACCCTAATCCCCAATACAATATAACTAGAATATAAATTCACGAGTTTATGATGCCGGACTTCTACCAAGTACTAAATACCAATACAACACGCCAACAAGAGCATAGCTCAACGGCATGATGTATCGCTTAGTGACCATGAGGTCCTAGGTTCAATCTCCCACCCCAACATGTTGTAAAAAAATACCAATACAACACAAATCTAATGATAAGGACAAAAAAAAGTTATACTCAAAAGTTCAGAAACGAAAGCAAATCGGTTGAAAATATAAAAACCTAGATGTAACAAGCGTAATTCATTTACGATGATGCATTTTACCATTTTGTAAGGACTAAAATGTAAAAGCCTTGCAAGGAACTAGGTTACAAGGACTATGAACCCTAATTCATTTGTAATTGTAGAAAAAGAAGCTTACACTAGAGACCAAGTAGTATACAATATGATTCTCATTTATTACCAATAAAATCATGGTTGAGCTAGTTTTGCAAGAATAACTAAATCCAAAATCTTAACGTCTAACGTATCATCTACCTTGACAATTCCATCGGTGCCATCTACACCGATCAATTTTCCCGTGGCACCTCGCAAAGCACCACCCATTATTTTAATCTTGTCGGACTTCCTCGGTACAATGACTTCTATATCGGTAGGAGGAGCTGTTACCGTTTCACCATTGCCATTTGACCCGAGACCGACCCTACATGCGCCATCCTGACCAAAACCAAAAACTCAATTCAAGATTTGTTTTCATAATATTACATAACAAGACCGACACTACACATTTCCACCTGGTTTTACATTAGAATATTACATAACAAATACATAGATAAAGAATAAGGGTGGGGACAGATATGAATTGTGGTGGGTGGTTCTCTTATTCTTAAAAATTCAACGACAAAGTTGTACAACCTATAGAACAGATCCAAGTAAGGTCGTGGGATGGTTCTCATTTTTAAACCCTGCCTTCTCATTGACCCCCTAAACTTCAAGACTGAAATTTACTCTTTCCAAATATTTTTATTAACCTCATCAAAACAGCTGAACTTCTATATTAACAACCAACATTAGAAGCTTTAGTATGATTCTCTTCGGTTCTTTATCAAATTTGTTTGAGTTCCTTGTGGAGTTCTTTTACAAGTTTTTCCGTAAGGCAATTGAACACGGAGCATATGTTAATGTAATAATGTCTTTCCCCATGTACTCTTTCATTTGATCTCAATATGAAAGCTTCGTTTTTTCAACAACAAAAAAAATGTTATCCATAAGAAAACCAGCCACTTCTACCCCTCGGAAACAAATATGTAAAAAAGTTGAATTTAAAATAAATAAAGATATATATATTGTAGAGGGGCAAAGCTTTAGTAAAATCATACATACCGGAAGCACCTCACGGATTACTCCCATGACGAGATCATCTCCTGACCTCCGAACATTGACCAATATGTCTGGCACGTACCATGGTCCTTCGGTATCACCACCTGCCATTTTAATTTATTTTTTCAAATCATTAATAGAGCAAAAAAAAAATACATTTATTGGAGATGTCAATGGAAAATGGAAAGAAATTCCCATTTATTGCAAGAGATTGAACTTCCTCAAGTTTTGATACGATGTACCTATGAAATAAATTTTATTCCAGATCTTTCTTGAGGTAGTTTAAATGCGCCCTAATAAAGTTTTATCAATTTAAAAATAAAATAAAAAATTGTATCGATGCAGGCCCACCCTAGCGCTCGACCTAATTTTTGCTTGCATTAATTTATAGTGGCGCACTGGCCCCCTTATTATGTACCAACATGATAGAATTTTTGCTTGCGTTCATTTATAGTGGCGCACTGGCTCCCTTATTATGTATATGCACATGTAGTATGGCGAGTTATAATCAAATTCAGGTGTTACTCATTGATCATTTATAAATACACTTTCCTCCCGATAGTAAAGAAAAATACGAATTTATGGCAAATACAAACGATAAACTGTTGCTAACTCTATTTGTAGCATAAATTCTATGAATGGCAAATTCAAATTAATGGAAAGTTCTATCATGCTGGTACATAAAAACACAAGCCATGCTGAAAAGAGTAATACCTATAACAGGAGACATCATATCCAGACCACCTGTGCCTGGTGTCATTGGCTGCCCACCAGGAGTGCCGGGAAGATAGGATGCTGAATTCGGTGTCATGGGCTGTCCACCAGGAGTTGAAGGCAAGTATGGGCTCGGAGCATTTGCTGAACACAAAGAAAAGTAATATTAAGATAAAATACGCTAATTGTAAGGAAAACCTGAAATAAATACAAATGCACCAACCATAGGCTGAACCACTATCCCGAGGGGTACCAGCATCACTGTAACTGCCACCAGGAGTGTTGGCCCAACCAGAACCAGGAGTTGGAGCTTCGTAAGTTCGTGAAGGAGGGCTTCCTGGCTGAAGAGAGAACACATATTACTGACTCTAATGGTTAACAAACCAGGATAGTTATTGGATTTGGCAAGTCATTAAAGATCTAACCTGGTACTGTGGACTCGCTCCCCATGTTGCAGGGTTCCCTTCCTCCCAGTTGTTATCCCTGGTTTAGCAGAATCAGAACTCTCAGCATCAATCATCAAAGACAATAGTACAAAAAACTTCAAAAAGAGAACTTAAATGGATAAGCTGGTTGGTGCCTAAAGCATATGATGCAAAACGGAAAACACAGCATAACAGATCAAGGAGCTGTAAAGTTATTGATATATGAGACAGATTTATCCCACAGCCAAATTAGTTCTTAGAGCAGGCATTATACAACACAAGCACCATCACAATTGCTTCTAGGGTGGTCCAGGTACAGGACTTCACTATTGCACTACCACCACTCACACCATATAACCTGTCAGGCTGTCACTGTCAGAAGGCAACAGATGGTGAATATGTACCAAAAACGATAGCCACCCTTCTGAAAGATGGCATACCACATCTTGTCTGACTTATCTTCATTCAAGCTTCCCTAACCCAAAGTTCATTGATGAGACTCGAGGACGGAACAAATCGAATACTGTAGTAAGATTCCATAGATCTTAACTCTACAACTTCAATGATTAATATTAATATACATAATGTTCCATTTTCATTTTTCAAAAAGTCATGCTTTGCATCAATAAGGTGTTGCCTTCTTCATACTTCTGGCCTTAAAAAGAGCTACACCCCTTAGAAATACTATCAAAATACACATAAATGCAGAATACAACAGTAGCACAATCATAAAAGTGTTTTTTTAAAGAAAATGGCCAAGTGGAAAATTATGGAGAAAGAAAGACGCAACAAATATGCATCCAAGAAACTGATTCCAAATTTCCAATGCAAGACTGAGAAAAACCAAGTACAAATTATAAATCTTCATAAGTTGTAGCATCAATATTTTCAAGCTTAGTCATAAAGCTATTTATAGAAGCAGTTCGATGCATCCTTGAATTTAATTTTTTTCTTGGTTTAAAATTTTAACTGTATGACAATATCAGAAAAGTAATTTATAGATAAGATTTAAAATAATAATACTTTATTGAACCTCTACAGCACATACATTTTGCATTGTTATCCATGTTATCTTAATTAATTTGTCAAGTTCACCAGTCCATATGAAATTTACCTTGACGGACTCATGGGTGCATATGGGTTCCATGCTCGATCTCGCATAGGTGTCCTCATGCCATCATGAATTGGTGTTGCTATAAAAACAGAAAGTAAAATATGAATAAACCTTATAAAGTATAATCAGAATAAAAACAAAGAGGCAACATGGAAAGAGAACTAACTTCCAACATCTCTCATTGGGGTCATGTATGGATGCAGGGGAGTTCGAGAAGGATGCATAGGAGTTTCACTTCCCATACCATATCTAGATGCATCACTGGTACAAAGCAAACATTAGAACCTTGAAATCACAAGAAACAAACAAAATCAAATTTATCATATTTTATATTTACCGATTGGGGGTTGAAACAGCCACATTATCTGAGATAGAGGTGCGATCAACTGCAAATAAAACAAGTATTATAGAGTTAAATCCACATATTTCACTTCAATTTGAGAGACTAACCTTTCCCAGACATCCTTCAAAAAACATTTACACAATGCCACATTTAACACATACTCAAGTATTTCCCAAAATCTTTTAAAACATGCCTGTGACAACTTTCATTTGAGACTCAAGCTCTACTCGAACCATTTGGCCTTTGATTTCAACAACACGCCCACGGTAACCCTTATAAGGACCCTGCCGAACTTTCACTGTTGATCCAACCAACCCATCATGATGCCCTCTCCCACCTCTCTGTCTTCCCCCAGCTGAACCACAAGTAAACAACTTAATAAAAAAATTAGAGAATAATCATTTATCAGATAAAAATCACAAAATAATCATAAGAGTGCATAGATAATAAACAAGAGATCCACAACATACTATCATTGCGGGGACCTCCTCTGGGAAATCTCTTAGGTGACTGAGGAAAACGAGGTGGAGCCCCAAGGCCAGCAAGCCTAGAGTATGAATTACCCTGCAACATGAAAGATGTAGGAGAAACTAACTATTAAGATATAATTGCCAACAAAAATGTGCTAGTTTGTTAGTAAAGATCCCGTATTTGATCAAAACAAGAACTTACATTTCTGTTTCCATTAGATCGAGATCCACCCACAACAATACAAGACTGTGATTTAACACATATATAGCCTGCATGTTCCAAGTGATGGCGATCATAAATGAACAGGACTCCTCTGTATATGTGCTCCACTGGACCTTGTTTTCCCTACAGTAGAAGCAATTAAGCAAAGCAACACTCTAAATTAAAAAGTTGACATCTAGAAGGAAATAGATAACATAACATGAAACAGAAATCTAACCTTACAAGGACCTTCAAGAATCTTCACTACATCTTTGGAGGATATTGTGTTATTGAACCGATCTTGAACACTGATTTTCTTGTCGATCTTGCTTTTTATTTCCCTCAATTTTACAATATCAACCTCAGGTCTATCAGGAATACCCTTGAGAACCTAAAACAGAATCATTCTCGTGAGCTTACTGACTATAAAATGACAAAAATGGATGCCTGATCCAAAGCATACTCACCTGAAAAGCCTCACTTTCTACACGTATAATTACACCAAAGCTCATATTGCTGCAAAAGTTATGACAATCTATGAATCCAACTCTTATATTTAAAAATTAAGAATAAAGATTGATGTCAACAACTACCTACTCCAATAACACAAGATCATGAAGTTCATAATCCCCAATCTTCGTCACACCAGTTGTTACCTCGGAGCTCTCAACAACATCATCAGCAAATACTCGGATCTGAAGATGATAGAGATTTAGGACATTTCAGCACACTATCAGTAAAATAACATTCAACAATACGCAAGACTTATGATTCTATAATACTTCCAAGAAAGTCTAACTCACATGTTCCTTGGTTGTATCAGATAGTATAATAAGCACATGCTGCTCCACCTTCACAACCATACCAGTAGCCCCCTCCTGAGTGCCCGATATAACTTTTACATGATTCCCAGGCTCAAAGTACTTGCAAAGTTCTCTTTCATTCACAGCAAGAGTTTTCTATATAATAATAAATAAATTATTAAAAGAAAAAATCACTCGACATATAAGCTTAGCCCTTTGAATATCATAATTTAAAAGTTGAGCCGGTCAAACAAGAAGCATTTGAGTTTAGTAGTTCTTACAGGAAGGCCCTTCATTTCTGGTCTGATGTGGACATTCTCTTCCTCTACTTTCTCAACCCATCCTTTCAAATTTTTTAGATCCCCCTTAACAACAATGACAGCATCACCCTTCATAAAGTGCCCTTTCTTTCGGTTTGCAAACAAGGTAGACAAACTAGCAATATCCCCCTCTCCATTTTCTCCAGGCTTTCGAAACTTTTCAAGTTCATCAAAAGTTGGCTTTATGTTTTGGGAACTTATCGACTTCATGGACACTGTTTTATACAAGAAACCATCTTTGAAAAACTTGCCACCTATATTCTCAAAGTATTCTCCGGTAATGGGATCACGTCTGCGCTCTACACGGATATGCAACTCTCTGAATATGAAGAAGAGTAAGTTACTATGGACTTTAAACAACAATTTAAATCAAATATATGGAGGCAAGGTTACATTCAGAGAAACAATTTGGACTACCTAGCTTCATCAATATTCATAAAACGCGGTGGAGGAACAAATGCCTTCTTCTTACCAACTTCTTTACCTTCCTAAAAGAGAACTCAGGTATTAAAAACAGCATTCATTCTCCCTCGTAAAAAGATGGCAATGATCCAAGAAGAAGAAACTAGTATTATACATACATATATACATAAATATATAAGCACACATTTACACATTGTTTTCAAAGCACCGGGTGCACTCTAAGGCAACAAGTCTCTTAATTGACTCAAGGCATAAGGCGACAAAAAGGCGTTGCCCTGAGTGAAGTGAGGCGCACTTAATAAAATAATAATTAACTATTAAACTTTCAAACAAAATTAAGAAAAATAATTAAGAAAAAGTAAAAATAAAAGTTCTTAAAAAAATATAGTAAGAAATAGTGGTTAAACAGAATATTAATTAACCTTTATGAAAATAAAGAAAAATGAAACCAGAATTGGTGGTGCTTATAGAACTGATAAACACAAACACGGTCATCTGGCAGTTTGGCTACCAGATGGCAATTACTACTAAGCATGTAAGCATGTGAGCGTAGAATCACACTAGCACTCTTTAGTGCGAATTAAAAATGTAAGAAATGTAAAAGAAAAAAAGAAGATGAAAGACGACTGGAGCTGGCACGAGTCGGTTCTCCTTCTCCAATTCTTCTTTTCCTTCTTCAATTATCTTTTTTTTATATGAAACAGAGAACTTCATTGATATAATGAAAGGATACAAAGTATCCAAGAGTTACAAAAAAAAATTCCTTCTTCAATTATTCTTCTACTGCTTAGATTCATCTTCTTCTACTTCAATTCTATTCATTTTTTTTTATTATTCATCTTCGATGGGTCGTCATGGCTTGGGTGGGCTGACTTGGGTAATCGTGAGACTTTTAAGTTACGTTTAGTATTTAAAAAGTCTCTCGCCTTAGGTGAGCGCCTCAACAACACTGTATTTACATATATACTAAAAGACATGAAGACGTGAAGAAAATGCTACCTACAAAATATATTTACATAAAAGGATTGCAACAGATGAAAACGGGGAAAATGAAGCTTAAAAAACTTCTCAATATGAGACTAAAAACATTTGATGATCGTGAGTTCAATACCATAATGATGAAATACCAAAGACAATAAAAAATAATAATAATAATAATATAATAAAAAATTATAAAATATAAAATAAAATAAAAAAAAAAAACCTTCAAAACATTACCAATTTATTTGCAAGAGCCTGTAGGTCTATCCTTGGAATCAGTTTCACAGTAACCTTCTGTCGCACATTATCAACATCCACCACCTGAAGAAAAGAGAGCTTAATACATCAAAGACAGATAGAGTGAGTGAAATATCTTAACTTATTGAAAGTACCACAATTACCTTGGCAAGATCCCCCTTATGTGTCCCAATCTTCATCCTCACCCATGTGTCTCTGGAAAGATCAATTGCTTTGCTTTCAACAGAGAGAACATCAGTCATTTCTTTAATTGGAACAAGCATTATTTTTTGTGCATATAGGTTGCGTAGACCTTTACAAGCCTAAAACAATAGCAAATACAAATTTAAAGAGTTAATTGACTGGGTAAAGAATTGAATTCAATCATTATTGTATGTCCAAAAAAAGGATGTACCAACAACCAAAACAAATTTAAAGGGTAGATCCACTGCCTACATCATTGAATTCAATCTTTATTCAATAACATATCATAACAGAGCATAATATACCTCTCTAACATGGGCCTCTTTGTCGGCTTCAATATATATAAAATTCTTCAAATGATCAAGAGCAACTGCAGATCTTATCTGCATTTCAGGCCCTTTATCAATGCATTTTTGCATAAGACAAACAGCAGCCTCTCGTTCACGGCCAATCTAACGAAAAAAAGTTGCATATGCATTAATCATGAACAGCCACTCTCTAAGACAAGTACACCCAAAGGTAAAAATCTTAAGCAAAACTAAAAGAAAATATGAAATTTTGGTGAGTATAATCATACCGCGCATTTAACCATCCATAATTTTGGATCCCTTACAGAAGGTAAAAGAGCTTGCTGCTCCACTTCTGTTGTCTCCTCATCGTATTCCATGTGATTAGACCTTGCATATCTTGCTTGAATCCTTCTTTCAAGTGCTTCAACATCCTCCGCCTCATCTTCTCGCGGTAGCAATGGGCGGCGATGCATCCTTCTATTATCATCATCATCGGGTACATCAGGTGCATTATCAACTATGAAGTCTGCACGATTAAGAAATTATTGATTTGATAGACCCATACATAAATGAAAGTCATGCATCTAAAGAAAATAGTGAGATGAATAATTAATTCAAGAGTGAACAAGACACATAAGATCACCCAGAGAACCACGGACAAAGAATACACTACAGCACTAAAATAACCTTCTGTTCTCCACTCCATCATTAACCATTGACAGAATTACTAGTGGAGAGTAGGAAAGAATCTTTTTTTCTTGTCTGGGACAGCTTACGTGCACCTCGACTAATCTCACGGGACCGTCTGACCCTACAACATTTGGTTGTCAAGGAAACCTGTAGAAAATTAATTCTTAGGTAGGTGGCCACCAAGGATTGAACTCATTCCCTTTAGGAGGGCCTTTAATAGCCTCAAGGCCCTTCATGACCACTAGGCCAACCCTTGATGGTTGGAGAGTAGGAAGAATCAAAAGATTCTTAAAAATAAAAAAGAAACCCCAAAAATTTGGGAGAAACAAACAGGTATGTAGTTTCAAATCTATGCAAGCATAAGGGCGACAACTAGCTGCCAACATTTTCCTTTGCTTTTTTATATTCATGAGTGTCCATGCCACCTTGCGCGCACCTCGACTATTCTCACTGGACAACCTCTTCACCCTACTACATTTGGTTGCCAAGAATATGTGTAGAATGTTATATGTTCTTAGATTTAAAAACACTTATGGATACCCTCCAGTAGAGAATGTGTTCAAAAATTTGAGAAGATGGAAAGTCTTTTACCTTCCGAGAGAGGGGTGAATAACTCTTTGTAACTTGGTTCTCTCAAGTCTTACTTTGTATTATATGTCCTTAATTCTCATGGCTAAGAGGATAGTTCTTCAAATTTAGAGGAAGAAGAGGGACTTTTTGGAAGCTGATGAAGGAAGTAAATTAAAATTTCAAGCCCTAAGAGTGTGGAGCCTTTGGAATTGGCAACTTCAGGAAGAAAATTGCAGTTCATTTAGCTAAATGATGCAAGAGATTCACAGAAGAACCTCATGAATTGTGACATAAGGTTGTGGCTAGCATTTATGGGAAGGGTGAGAATGGTAATACTACAACTAAGAGGAAATTGGCAGGGCAGGCAATTCTTGGTGGAACATTTAAAAAAGTTCTCCACAGTCACAAACAAAACTTGAGATCACTGGTATTGGTAGTGATAGGAGAACTTCTGTTTGGAAAGATACTTATGTGGGTAGCCAACTTTCGGCACTCCAATGTTTGATCAAGAAGATGGTGGAAACATGGTTTTATAACTTTTGGTTGCTCATGAATGTTTGATAAATGTTCCAAGGAAAACATATTACAATTACTTTGTAGCGTGGAGCTCTAGAGCAATGCTAAGCTTTTATAGATTAATGCCACTAAAGCAAACATTTGAAGGAAAGTCCAGGGCAATCATTTGAATATACTAAGGAAATCGCAAAAAGAAAAACCCTAAGCGCATTCTAATTTCTACCCTAACCCATTTTCAATCAAATTTTGAAGTAATTGAACCTTAAAAAAAAAACACAGAGCCAATTATGCGAAACATACCGTCCTCTGCGTCGTCCTCCTCTTCATCATCATCGGTATCAACCTCCGCCTCAATGTCCAAAAACTGAGAACCGCTAGGCCTCTTGGCACGCCGCCTCCGACTATTGACACCATAAACTTCGTCCTCGTCATCCTCTTCTTCCTCCTCATCCTCATCTTCCTCAGCAGCGTCGTCTATGAAATCTGATCTTCTCCGCTTCCTAGTCGACCGGTCTTCCTCTTCCTCCTCTTCGTCCTCATACTCTTCCTCATCGGCGTCAATGTCGTCGTCATCTTCGTTCCTGCGACGAGGCATCCTGAAACCGAAATTCGCAAGCTCAACTATGCCCTAAGCGAAGTTACTCGAACGACCGAAATTCACAAGCTCAAGTATGCCCTAGCCCGAGTTAGTCGAACAACGATGGCGGTGGTGGAATCAGACTGAAACAGCTACGACGGTGGCGACATCAAACGTAAACGGCGACGTCGGTGGCAGAATCAAATGGAAACGACAACGGCGACAATAAACAGAAAGAAGATCGGAGGCGTTGCGACCTGCTAAAAAGAAAAAAGAAGATGACGCCGTGAAAGCGAAATGAAGATCGAGTGGCGTGAGAGTGTGAGGAAGACGAAAGGATCTACATCTAGGGTTTTTTTCTTCTTTTATTTATTTTTATTTTATTTAAAATATTAGGCTTAGTATATTAATTTAGACATTATACATGAATTATTAAATTTGTGTCGGACATTTTCATCTACATTTTTACATATCTCCATAGATTTGAGGTTTGATATTTTTATTGTACAAAATCAATAAAATATTAAAAAATAACTAAGAAAATGTTATTTAAAAGTGTAAAATATTTATTTATTAATTTTAATATTTTTTTAAAAAAATATATTTTAAAAATCTTAATAAAGGATTGGGCTGAATTTTTCTTTAACTTTTTCTAATTTGTATTATTTTAATTGTAATTTTTTTATGCAATTTTAATTGTAATTTCAAATATATGGTTATGCTTTTTTTTCTTTTACGACATGTGAGGGTGAAGAATCGAACCTAGGACCTCATGGTTACTAGTTCATACATCATACCGATTGAGTTATGATATTGTTGATAATTACAATATACAATCTACACTGTGCTTTAATATAACAAATTTGAATGTTCTTAAGATTTGTTTTCTCTTTCTCTCTTGATATTAAATAAAATTATTTTTTTATACACAAGAAATTGATATTAGTGTTGATGAGACAAATAGAGCCGTACAAATTTCAAGTGCAAAGAGTAGACAAGATATTAAAGGAGTAAATATAGCTTACAAAAAATAACACTATTTACATACAAAGATATGATATGCAATGACTAGATGAGACATGTGACATATACTGATCTCAACTATCTCGAGTTAAAATTCGAGAGCAACCTGATAGAAAATTAAGAATAAACGATGAGCTAAAAAGTCCTGTAGGTTTATAATAAAATAATTTTGGAATATTTTTTTTCTTCATAAACAACCGTAGTTCAAAATTATGTAAAAACCAACATAAATTATGAACAATTTAAATAACTCAAGATAATCAAAACATCGTAATCATACTAAGTCTTTGTCATATATAACGCTCCAAGTCCAGGATTTAGAATCTAGGATTGATACCTATTGGCTCTGACATTCTCCCAGCCTGATGACACTCAGGTTCAAGATTTGGAATTCGAATTTGGCACCTATTGACCCCGCCATTTCTCCAACATGACCACACTCAGGTCCAAAATTTGAAATCCGAATTTGGTATTTAATGACCCCAACATTTTCCTGCTGCATGACCACACTATTTCTCAAACGATACTAAAAAAAACATATATTTTATGATCTAACATTTTCTAAACTTGAGAGATTTCTCAAATAATCGTAAAGTATCTTATGAAACATTTTCATAACAACTTGGGTAATTGATTCTCATCCAAATTTCTCTCAAATATTGTAAGAATTACTATAAAATCATATATAATAATAAAAATATTTTGTAAATTAAATTAGTCACAATTAAATCCTAAACTAATTTCATAACTTAATTGTAATTGAAGTATATTTTCTGAGTAGGCTTTGCTATAAAAATAAAAAATAATAATAATAATAAATAAATAAATAAAGAGGTGTAAAAATACTCAGCAATGGACTAGAACAGTTGTTTCCAAAAACCCTTAAAAAATTCTGAACTTCTGTGGTCAATTGGAAGACGAAGAATGGGAAGCGTGAACAACAAAGGGAGACAATTCGGAACTCACCATAATCCGCCACTATGCACCCGCTCTCATCAGATCGGAGCGTTGCTTCTTGTCTGCACCACCTTCTTCCTCACCCGTGCATTCGACCGATTGTTCACCGACAACTCCTTCAATCGATTCCCTCAATCCCACTACGCCGTCGAATCGAACGACGACGGATCCGTTTCCTGGCCGGGCAGAGGCTACGGTTCCCATCTCTCTCTCAAGATTTATGTCTATGACGAGAACGAAATTCAGGGTCTCAAACCTTTGATGTATGGGAGGGACGGGAAGATCACCGCTGCTGCTTGCTTGAAAGGCCAATGGGGCACTCAGGTATTAACTCGACATTCTTTAATCCTGTAAATTCGTGTAGGCTTGATTTTGATGATTTTTTCTTTTTCTCTCTGCTTCTAAGCGGAAGTTTGATCTGTGCCTATTACTCATTTTGATGTAATGCTTAACTTGGCTTCTGATTCAGCACATATTTGTAACGAATTTTATGGAGGGACATTCATTAAAAGGTGAGGGAAAATAGAATATCCGTCCAATTTCATATCAGAGGAGATTAAGAAAAGGACACAGATTGCAAAATCTACCCTGAAGTGGGTACAAATTTTTAATCGGATTGATCTTACCTTATACATTTGGACTTATTGCAACGTTCTCAAACTTTTCTGGTTCAATGCCATCCTGTTTATCTGGTGGGAATTATGGAAAGTGGGGAAACAAATGATTTATCAGATAGAGAGAGAGAATTCATTGAGGTTTGGGATTAGATTGATTGTCTTTGAGGTTCCTCTTCTTGATTTTTAGATGTTTGAAGGCTTTTTTTGCAAGCTATCTAGCTCCTTAGGGAAGGCACTCCTAGTCGATGTTTTGTTTTCCTCTTACTTCTTAACTACTTCTTGTTCAATACAAAATTCTTTTGTAGAACTTCCCATTGGCAATCATCTTGCTTTCTATATCTTGTGATGATCTGATTGCAGGTGAAAATTCACAGATTGCTTCAACAATCAAAATTTCGAACAAGAAAGAAAGAAGAAGCAGATTTTTTCTTTGTGCCAACTTATGTTAAATGCGTTAGGATGCTAGGTGGTCTCAATGATAAGGAGATTAATCAAGCATATTTACAGGTGCAGTCCTCTTATTTTTGCTTGATATTGCAAAGTGTAGGCTAAAACAGTTACATTATCTTTTTTTTAATAAGAAACAGTTACATTATCTTAGCGATGTTTCCTATAGTTATGGGTATAGGAAAGGCTAATCTTATTGTATATTGTGCTAATTTTGCCCACCTTGTAGGTTTTAAGTCAAATGCCGTATTTCAGGCTCTCAGGAGGTCGGGACCACATATTTGTTTTCCCAAGGTATAAGGTTTTTGTTCTAGTAGTTAATATAATTAGATATTTATGGAAATGAAAACACTAGGGGTCGGTTATTGAGCCTGCGAACAGATATATTTTTAGTACTCAGCATATAGCTATTAGTCTCAGTTTTTATGGTTTTACTTTTGTTCAAATTTCACATTGAGCAAGAATAGAGCAATTTCAGGTTATTATTGGAATATATTTTGCAGTTCAGAAGTATTGTTTTCAACTTTCATTACTTAACACTCCTACTATCCGATTGCAGCGGTGCAGGAGCTCACTTATTTAAATCTTGGGCGACGTACATAAATCGTTCAATAGTTCTTACTCCTGAGGTATAAACAATTTGATAAGATAGATATTGTTGCACTTCAGATATTGATATTTATGCAATCAAGTTATCAAATGTCTCCTGTGGCAGTTGTTTTTGGTATCATTTTACTTTTGGCCCTAATTATACTCTCCAAATTGCAATCCTTACATTGATGACAATAGGTTATTCATGTCTGTAACATTTGACTAGAATGCATTTGGAACTAAACATTGCATAAATGTTCCTTAGTTCCTATTCAGCAAGAAATTTGTTATAGTTTTTGGGCAAATGAAATCTAGTTATATTTGTGTTATGTTACCATTGTGCTAACAATATCAATACTCTAGTTTGTTTTGATTGGTGGTAGTTAAGCCTTATATTGACTTCAACTTTCTTGACTTGTCTTGTATTTTTTTTTTAGATAACAATAATAATTTGTTTTCGGTGTTAGTATAGGGGGATCGAACAGATAAGAAAGACATTAGTGCGTTCAATACATGGAAAGATATCATCATTCCTGGCAATGTTGATGATGGGATGACTTCGCATGGTGCTAAAATAGTCCAGCCTTTGCCTTTATCTAAAAGGAAGTACTTGGCAAACTATTTAGGACGTGATCAAGGAAAAGTAGGTCGTCTAAAGTTGATAGAACTTGCAAAACAATTTCCAGAAAAGGTACGCTGTTCTTTAATTTGTCTCATTCTCTGAGTGAAGTCTCACATATATAGGAGTATGAAAACTCCTATTCCTTGTCATCTAATATTGAGAAATATATATAAAAAATGGATATGATATCCCAAACAGTTGGAATCTCCAGTTTTGAAGTTCAGTGGTCCTGACAAATTGGGAAAGTTGGAGTATTTTGAGCACCTGCATGACGCTAAGTTCTGTCTTGCTCCCCGTGGAGAGTCATCTTGGACGCTTCGTTTTTACGAGTCCTTTTTTGTGGTATGTCACTCTCTCTCACACACGCACTAAGCTGACAAGAGGAACAAACTGGTAATCAGGATAATATCATGCTCTGTTTGACAGGAGTGCGTACCGGTTATATTATCGGATCAGGTTGAATTTCCTTTCCAGAATGTAATTGACTACTCCCAGATCTCAATAAAATGGCCATCAAGTGAAATAGGCCCTCAACTATTGGAGTACCTGGAGTCAATTCCAGGTTAATTCACTCACCAGTTATATCTCGGTCCACATGCTATTGTCTTAATACTTACACCCCGACCTTCGTTCTCTCGTTTGCTCACGCAGATGCAGCCATAGAAGAGATGATAGCGCGAGGTAGACGAGTGAGGTGCCTATGGGTTTATGACTCAGATTCAGCGCCATGTTCTACCATGCAGGGAATTCTGTGGGAACTTCAGAGGAAAGTTAGGCTGTTTCACCAGTCAACTGAAACATTTTGGCTGCACAATGGATCTTTTGTAAATAGACAATTGGTCGAATTCTCGAATTGGAAGCCCCCTATGCCCTTGCCTTGACATAACACAACACAGGATGGCATCAATTTTGGCCTCCCTTTGTTCTTTTTGCCCATTACCATAGTCTGAAAGTTCGTATTTCATATCTTAGAATTGTAAAGTGATGTGCTATAACGTCCAGAGTAAAGCTTGTATTGCAGGATGAATTGTTAATGTAATTCAATATATGATTTTTTTTAGTATGTTAGTTCATTTCGAATTTCATCTGCTCAACATCTTCATGAAAAATAACATTTGCAAATTCACAACAGCCGCAAATGTAAGAAGTGAAGGCGAGACATTTTCTTTTTGTCTTCCCATGTTTGGAGGAGATTACTTTAACATGGCAAATTACAAAGCATTTGAATTGCCTATATGTGAGAGGTTTCGATTATAGACTCTTCTTTTGTTGACTCACACTAGACCTCTTGTTTTATCTTCACGTGCGGTGTGATTGTGGTGCGCGATCGCGCACGTGGTGCGAGGGTGCAGTTTTACGTTCGTCTTTCGAACATCATATCTTCTTTGATATAAGCTTGTTTTAGTCAAATGATTACTCATTTTTATATGTTTTTTTTTCGTGTTCTTTACAACTATGTTTATAAACTGAGCAATCAAAGGATCTTAATTTTTAATGCCAAGAAATCGAAAGGATCTAAGTTTAAACTTTGAGATGTCATACTTTTGAGCTAAATAACCATCAAGGGTTGACCTAATGGTCATGAAGAACCTTGAGACTATTAATGCTCTTTTAAAGGGAATGATTTCAATTATTGGTGCCCACCTACTTGGGAATTAATTTCCTACGAGTTTCCTAGGCAGCCAAATGTTGTAGGATCAGACGGTTTGTCCTGTGAGATTAGTCGAAGTGCGCGTAAGCTGATCCAAACACTCACGAATATAAAAAGATGAGTAATCAATGCTCGTAACTAATTGTAGATGAACGACAACGTTGAAGATGAGTAATCAATGCTCAAACCATGGTGGGATGAGAGGAATGAGAGAGAAGAAGAAGAGATAAAAGGAGGGAGAAGAGGGAATTTCACTCCTCAAAATTTCCTATTTGGACATAGAAAGATGGGTGTAGGTAGAGTGGTGTGATATTGATGGACAGAAGCAAACACTACAAGAATTTTATATTCTCTCGACGGATGTTCTCTCGACGGTTTTGTTTTCGTCGAGAGAACAATACTCTCTCGACGGTTTCTACAACCGTCGAGAGAGTATCGTCTTCTCTCGACGAAATATCATTTCGTCGAGAGAACAGCCACCTCTCGCGACGGTTTTCAAGAACCGTCGAGAGAGGATAGCCTCTCTCGACGGTTTTGATAAATCGTCGAGAGATCCGTGATCTATCTCGACGATTTATCACAACCGTCGAGAGATCGTTGTTCTCTCCCGACGGTTTACAAACCGTCGAGATAAATTAAGGTTATATCGACGGTTTGACCCAGCCGTCTAGAGAACCGGCCATTTCTCTCGACGATATATATTTCGTCGAGAGAACGGGTATGCTCTCTCGACGATTTCAATTAACCGTCGAGAGAACCGGCATGCTCTCTCGACGGTTTTTAAAAACCGTCGAGAGAGAGCTTAATAACCTAAATTCCATCGTCTTCTTCATTTTCTCCGCCCCCTCGCCTCCATCGCTTTCTCTCTCTCCTTCGCTCCCGCCCTCGTCGCCCTCGCCCTCGCCCTCGCCCTCGCCGTGCCGCCCTCTCCGTCGCCGTCGCCGTCGCCCTCGCCCTCGCCGCGCCGCCATCTCCCTCGCCCTCGCCGTGCCGCCCCCTCTGTCGCCCTCGCCCTAGCCGTGCCGCCCTCGCCCTCGCCGCCATCTCCCTCGCCCTCGCCGCCATCTCCCTCGCCCTCGCCATCGCCCTCGCCGCGCCGCCCTCGCCCTCGCCGTGCCGCCCTCGCCCTCGCCCTCGCCGCGCCGCCTCCTCCCTCCATCGCCCTACCGCCGCCGCCTGCCGCCTGCCGCCGCCGTAGGTAGTTTTTTAATTCAAACCGTCCCTAATTTTGTTTTTCAATTTTGTTAGTGTATATAATTTGGTTTCAATTTATGATACACAGCCACCATTCGCCGATCGCTCGCCCGCAAGACAACAATCGTTCCCCGCTCCACGCTACAAGAGGTATCATGGTTTACTTTTGCACTGATTAATGGTTTCTGAATTAGGCTAATTTAGGTTACTTTTTGCTAATTTCATTGTTTCATTTGTCGTATATATATGATTAAGCTAATTTGTAGATATGGTTAGGCTAATTGAAAATGAAATTGATATGTTTAAATTTTTATTCAATCCCTACAGGACTTAATTATTCACGATTCACGGGTGGATTTGAAAATTGTAGAATTAAGAATGAATAAAGATTGGATTAAACTTAGAGATAGGTTCTCTACCGGGTACGTACAAGGGGTTGCTCAGTTTATGGAAATGGCGAAGTCTCACGTTAATCATTTGGGGAAAACAAGATGTCCATGTAAACATTGTATGAATGGAATGTGGCAGTCTTTGGATGGGGTAGAACGACATCTATTTACAAATGGAATATCTCCCTCTTATGGTCAATGGGTATATCACGGAGAACCAAGCAACTTATCTAGGTTCAGAAATATTTCAACTAATTCAATACCCGATGATGGACTACGTACAACATCAAATTTTTTTGATGAAGAGAATGAGATTTTGAACATTCTAAATGACTTACAAACCCCAAACGTAGAAACAAGTGTTCACCAAGAAGATTTTGCAAACGGGATTCCCACTAATGTCCCGGAAAGTGACAGTTCAAAACGATTTGAGGATTTAATGGCTGAAGCATTTAATGAACTGTACCCTGGTTGTACGTTATCTTCATTAAATTTTTTGGTGAAGTTAATGCATATTAAGGTTATTAACAATTGGAGTAATAAATCATTGGATATGTTGTTAGAATTGTTAAAGGACGCATTTCCAATTGGTGCATGTATACCTAGTTCATTTTACGAAGCTAAGAGGAAGTTGCGTGACTTGGGGTTCGACTATCAGAACATTGATGCTTGCAAGTATGATTGCATCTTATATTGGAAAGAAAATGCCGATTTGCAAGAATGTCCAATATGTGGTGAATCTCGGTATAAAGTTGCCGAGGAAGGAGGGAAGAAGATTCCACACAAGATTTTACGTCACTTTCCTTTGATACCCAGATTGAAAAGGATGTTTTCATCCAAGCACGTTGCTTCTGAAATGAGTTGGCATAAAGACAAGCGTGTCGATGATGGTGTGTTACGACATCCTGCTGATGCGGAAGGGTGGAAGCATTTTGATAGTAAATTTCCAGAGTTCGCTTCGGAACCACGAAATGTTCGTCTGGGATTAGCTTCAGATGGATTCAATCCATTCGGGAATATGAGCAATTCGTATAGTATGTGGCCAGTGATGCTAATTCCGTACAATTTGCCACCTTGGAAATGCATGAAGGAAACCAATTTCTTCCTTTCTTTACTTATTCCCGGCCCAAAGTCTCCTGGAAAAGAGATTGATGTTTTCTTGCAACCATTGATTGAAGAGTTGAAAGAGTTGTGGAATAATGGTGTGCACACCTATGATTGCGTTAGTGGTGAATACTTTCAACTACACGCAAGTTTGTTGTGGACGATTAATGACTTTCCTGCATACGGTGACTTATCTGGGTGCCCTAACAAGGGCTACAAAGCATGTCCAATTTGTAAGGAAGATACACCATCGCGTTGGATAAGGGGTAAAATGTCTTACATGGGACATCGACGTTACCTTCCAGCCACACACTATTGGCGTAGGAATAAGAAACACGACGGTTGTCTAGAACATAGACCACCTCCAGTCGTAATGGATGGAGACGAGATTTTACAAGAATTGAATATCCATTGACCATAAGTTTATGTTGATGTTTATGTAAATTTAGATTTTGCATGTATGTTGAGTTTAGGTAAATTTAGATTTTGCATGTATGTTGATTTTATGTAAATTTAGATTTTGAATGTATGTTGAGTTTAGGTAAATTTAGATTTTGAATGTATGTTGAGTTTAGGTAAATTTAGATTTTGAATGTATGTTGAGTTTAGGTAAATTTAGATTTTGCATGTATGTTGAGTTTATGTTCATGTTTAGGTAAATTTAGTTTTTGCATTTCACTTTATGTTTTAAGTTATAATTTTTTATGTTTTTGATGCTATGTTAATATGAGATTTATTATTTTATTTTTCAGGTATTTTGGGTTGATGTTCACAAAGCTGCTCTCGAAGTGGACTCGACTGCGTTTAATTTTGAATATTTCTGTCGGTTTAATTTTGTTGTGTAAGCCAACTTTGTAACAATTTTAATTTACATTTGAATGAAAATAACTTTTTACAATCTAATGTTTGAATTTAATTAATTAAATGTGTGTTTCAAACCTATTAGGTATTTTAAATTGAAAAAAAAAAAACAGGAATTCAAAATGTGAATTAAATAAACTGATCTTCTCCCGACGATTTTGGTTAATCCGTCGAGAGAAGTCAACTTCTCTCGACGAAAAATGTTAAACAAAATCGTCGGGAGAAAGCCTTTCTCCCGACGATTTTGGTTAATCCGTCGAGAGAACTCAACTTCTTTCGACGGATTTTGCTAAACAAAAGCGTCGAGAGAGTATACTCTCTCCCGACGGATTAGGGTTTTCGAATCCGTCGAGAGAGTATCGTTTCTCTCGACGGATTAGGGTTTTCGAATCCGTCGAGAGAGTATCCTTTCTCGACGAATAGTCTGATCGTCGAGAGAAATTGTTCTCTCGACGGTGGAGGTAAACCGTCGAGAGAGCAAGCTGTCTCGACGAAAATTTAAAAGCGTCGGGAGAGCCTCTCCCGACGCCCTTATCCCGACGAAATCTCCCGACGGTTGTTTTTCCGTCGGGAAAACTTATCTCGACGGATTTAGGGTCTTTCCCGACGGATTTTCTGCGTCGAGAAAACCCTAAATTCTTGTAGTGAAATAAGGTATAAAAGAGAGTTGAGTTCCCTAGTAATAATGGTGGTGAAATGTTGATGTTGGGAGGTGGCACATTGATCAAAACATTTAAAAAGGCTTGTATTTTATAAGATGAATCCAAAGGATAGCTTCAAAACTCAGGGATTGTGGACCAACCAAACTATACAACCTTACAAATTCAGAATCCACAATTCATTTTTGAAATGAGGACAAATCCAATGCCAACCCATTTGCATTGGCATTACTATATTCTCGAATCAAATGGTGAGGGAAAAAGAGCATATTATATTATCTCGTGACATTCTGTTCCCCCCATCTTCTTATGTAATCAGCACAGCAGAAAAGAACAAGAGCAGAAACACACACACGTAAGAATCTATAATTCCGACAAGAAAACTAGGAATCCAAATCCAAAAAATCAAGCCTTTAAAACTGGGGAGACCTAGCCTAGCCCCATCTCTGCCTAGGAATTCGTGCAATTAAGGACATTTTCATTATACTCTTTCAAGATGTTCCTATTTATCCTTCTTTATTATTATATTTTTCATCCACCCCTCGAATTAGATTCTAAGTTCTTTTCCCAGTGGATAACACACCAATTTACCATATCATTTCGAACATACAGACACCAATTACTATCTCAAAGTTCGATATTCAGAACTTACCAAAAAAAAAAAAGAAAAAAAAAAATCAAGATGTTCCCGACCACATGCTCAAGAGTACAGCATCGTTTCTTGCAAACTTCCAAAGTTGCTAGCTTTCGGTAAAAGAAAACCATTTAAAAAAACCAGAGAGGGTTTCCTTTCAATTGTGTCTTTTATTGCAAAAACATTTGGAAAGTTTTAGAACTAAAAAAAGGCCTTGGGGGGTTGAACTTTGAAGACACCGAAAGTGAGATACAAACACACAATTTTGGGTTTTGAAAAAGTTACAATATATCATATCGAAAACCTAACTCCACATTAGTGTATCCCTCTTAACATTTTTCTTGGTTTTACCCGAAAAAAAAAAAAAAAAAAAAAAAAAAAAAAAAAAAAAAAAAAAAAAAAAAACTTCATCCCAATAAAAAATGTTGTCTCTCCTTATATATCTTTCCTCTTTGGTGGAATTTTGGTTGTAAAATTAGAAAATACGACTACCCCAGTATTTTGGCTTATTTATCAAACTAATCCAAATTTAAAAAATCAAAGCAAACCTTTTGCTGACATCATCATTATTTTTTTAATATTTTTTGTCGCTCTAGCTCTAACTGTGGGCTGGTATCGCTCGCTCTAGCTCTAGCTTCATTTCAGATTTGAAAAAAAAATCAAATTCGAAAATTTTAGATTTGGTAGATTTTTCAGATTTGAAAAAATTATGGTTCTCGAATCATCACGGTAGAGTTGCTGTCCATGAAAGTCGTCGGCGATAGGTGAATAGGAAGAAGAAAAAACGTGATAAAAGAGAGAGAAAAATATATGTTTAAAAGAAAGCGAGAGGGTAAGCGAGAGAACTAGAAAACTAGCTAAAAAATATTAAAAAGATTGGGTGATGAGGTTAGGAAGATCAATTTTCTTTGATTTTTTAAATTCGGATTAGTTTAACAAATGAACCAAAATAACGAGTCAATCGTACAATTTTCTCAATATAACATTTGAAAAGTTTTTCAAACTCGAGCTTCACTCTGTAGTAATTGACATGTACTATTTTTTTTTAAGTCGGAGGTTCGAATCTGGTTGCCATTCATATATAATGTTTTGATCTAAGATTTTAATTCTTCCATGTTTTTGAGCCGTATATTGTTCTATGGAGTTAAGGTCCAAAATATGTAGTAAAGGGCGTTTTCACGACTTTATCACTCAATCAAATATGTTCCACTTAATTCTTATTTTATGACCACATATTTGTTCGGCTAAGGAATGAAAACTTTTCTCTTATTATATGGATCTAACTTTTTTTCATCGGGAAAAAGTCATTTTTTTCTCAACAATGTCTGTGTCATTTATCCAATAGCAGCGTTCCATTAGATACCCTACATTGATTCTGCTTTAAGAAAATTGATAGAAAAATAATGATGAAAGAGAAGTATCACATGAAGCAGGTATTTGAAAATTGTTGATTGATTATAGGGCATTTGTGATTTCCTTTTCCATAAGAAACCTAGAAAGAAAATTATAAGGTTGTGTTTGATTTATTTGGGGTTTGGCATGCCATTCATTTATAATATATATCCTTTAATTAATGCACACACTTTACCTATCTCTTAGGTCACCCACCCTCATTAACACTAATGCTTCTTAATTAAGATAATAATGGAGGGAATATTATAAATACTCAATAAAAGGAAATGGATATCATCTAGATTGAAGACGTTTGTCTTATTGTTTTAATATCGATGTGATTTGAAGTTGAGAAGTTCGAGGTATGTGCAACAATATGTTTGGATAGTATAGAGAAATTGATTTGTATTTGATTTTGGTAGATTTGTATTATGACACTTCTTTTAGTTTAAGAGATGCAAATAAATTGATAAGGATGAGATACATTACCTATAATATTATTTGTTTTTTCGATTTAATTTTGTTAAAAAAGATGTGAATTGTTACGATAAATCAAATAACAAAGAACAAATAAGCACAAAAGAAATCGACATAGATTTACGTGATTTACTAACGTCGTGTTAGCTACGTCCATGGACAGAAGGGAAAGCAGTATTATTACAAAATATGAGAGAATTACAAAATGACAGATTAGGGACGCCTGAAAGTCATTAGAATGTTTATATATGACACCCAATAACCTAATATAAAATAGATCAAAACCCAAAACGAATAATTAAAACCCAAATCAGATTTTTTCTTTAGGGACGTTGCCCCCATATCCTCATCAAGGCGAGACTCTCGTATCGAACCAGTCGTAGAAGGTTATAACAGATTTAAAGCATTAAAGAAAATAAAACACGTTGAAAGAATTCTATACATGTTACGTGTTACATTCTAATGGTAAAGAATGCAGGAGAATCAATTAGAATGATGAAATATGTACGAAAAGCAAAGATATGGGCAAAGAATTTCATCCACAAATGCAAGTTGAACAATACAACATTAATGCTTGAGATTTTTTATGTGGCCAAACTTTGTTTGTGAGTCCTAAGCTTCCAAAAGAGTCCTATCTGCTAGGGCATCATTATATATATGTTTGCCTTTTAAATCCCACTTCATCAGTTTGATAGCTCCATCTTCTTCTTCACTTCACTAACTTTGACAACTATGTTATATTCATAAATGATTTTCTTTTTCATTCTCAAACAATTTGTATGTATAATTTATAACACAACCTCGATGTTGGTTGTGTCATATTGTACAAGTTATAATTGAAAAAATTGACTACATTGATTTGATTCGGTTATTTTCATTAAGTTCACATACGTCAATCGATTCGAGTTCAATCTAACTCTAGTAAGATTAATAGTCTATTCAATTAGTTTTCAATTTTTTTTTTTTTTTTTTTGATGTTTATTAGATCAATAAATTAGTTGTATGTGGATTTCAAATTAAAAAAAGAAAAGAAATAAATCAATTCAAATCAATTTTTGACACCTATTACCTATCTGCATTATATGAGTTGGGAATGGAAACAAACTATTAATAAGACCAACTACCACACACATGTTGGTTAGGTACACAATAGAAAACCATACATTTTTAATTTCTTAATCATATGAATACAATAATTATTATTATTATTAATTTTTTATTTTTTTTTGACAACATGTCGGGTTGAAGATTGAACTTAAGACCTCATAATCACTAGTCGATACATCATGCAAGTTGAACTATGCTCTTGTTGGCCATATGAATACATTTAATAAGTCATAAACGCTACACCTTCACACTTATAAAGGATAAATGTTAAAAAAATATTTTTCATTTTTCAACTTTAAATTTCGGTGAAAGTAACAATTTAGTCTAGTTAGTTTGTAACGATTTAGTTCATATATTTTTAATTTTGTAAAAAATTATGGAAAATTGTAGTAAATGACAATTTAAGACTTATTGTTTGCAAATATAGCATGTTTTTAAAAAATTTGCGGATATAACAATTTCTATCGCTGATATCTTATGACTGATAGAAGTCTATCGCTGATCACCTCAGCTTTTTATAGATTTTTGTCAGTGATAATAGTCTATCAGTGATAATAGTCTATCACTGATAGAAGTCTATCAGCGATATAATAAAGTCTATCAGTGATAGAAACGGGTTTTTTTGCCATATTTACAAAACATTTTAAAGTTTGTTAAATTTGCAATTAGTTTGGACCTGATTGCTATTTGTGCAACTAGCCCAAAAATTATTTTATAAACTTTAAAATTTATAACGATTTAGTCTTTATTGTAAAAGATTTCATTAAAATTAAGTGTTAATATTTTATTATGTAACGAGGGTCTCTTTGTAGTTTATAAATCATTGGTTCATCCTAATTAGTTTATTGGTCTACACATGTAAGACATATCATTAAATATTAAAATTATTTTTACATAAGGGACTAAACCGTTGTAAATTTTAAAGTAAAGGGACTAGTTTGTTACATATTAAAGTTTAAGGACTAAATTGTTACAAGTTTTAAAGTATTAAGAACGTTACAAACTAAAGTTCATAGGCTAAATTGTTACTTCTAGGAGTGGATCCAAGAACTTTTGTCAGGGAGACAATTCCAATAAAGTTAAATGACAAGTTTAGTCCTTGGAATTTTCGATTTATGCATATACGGTCTCTGAACATTAAAATGTGCGTAATAGGCCCTTAAGCTTTCAATTTTGAATCTAATAGATCCTTAAACTTTCAATTTTGTGTCTAATAGATCCTTAAAATTTAAATTTTGTGTTTAATGGATCTTAAACTCTCAATTTTGTATTTAATAGAGACGTATTAAAAAAATAAAAAATTAATTTTTTTGTAAGACATAAAATTAATGGGACCTCAATTTATTTGTCATTTTAAAAAAAAAAATCACGTATTTATTAGATACAAAATTAAAAAATTTAAGTGCAATTAGAGACAATCTTATGTCAATTGAACTATGCTCGATTTGATCGGTTTTACAACAAATTTAAAAATTGAATGACTAAATTTATAATTATATATTCATATAAATATAATTTTAAATATTTATATATAATATTTGTATTAAATAATATTAATTAAAAAATAATAATAAATTATTTTAAAATTAACTACTTAAATAAATATATAAATAAATAATAAAAATTTAAAAATTTATCATTTTTTTAAAAATATTGAGGGGAACAAAAACACAAACTGTGTCCCTTCCCACCAAACCAACAAATAACTCTATTATATTTAATGAATTTATATATACAAATATATAAAACTAACCAACAAATAACTCTATTATATATATTTAATTTGTATATACAAATATATAAAATTAATAATTTGAAGGGCAAGTATCCCTAGTCCCAACGTGACTCCGTCCCAACGTGACTCCGTCCCTGATTAGTTCCATAAAAATTTGGAGACTAAAAAATGTTTTTGAACCTAGAGTAAAATATTTCTCCATGTATTAACATTTCCATAAATAGAAAAAGTCTTACATTTATATAAATAATTCATGTTTTATTTTAAATCTTCTCTCTTAACATCAATTTTTTTTTTTTTTTTTTCACACAACATGTGGGGTGATCTGGTAGATTGAACTTAAGATCAAGATCTCATAGTCACTAGTCGATACATTATGTCAACTGAGTTCTATTGTTGACATATTAATAACAAACATGATTACATGATTGATGAAGCTCAATTTTTTTTATGAATTTTATTATCGATATCAAATTTAAATATTTGAATTGATATGTACATTCAATTTGCTTTTAGTAGTGGAGAAGAGAGTGCTAGAAAAGCTAGAACTATCACACCAAACATAGACATGAACCTAAATGTCACATGTTATAGTGAAAGATCAAAGAGTTTGGGCAACAACAAGAACATGTACTCATCCAAATTCCAATCCATTCCATTTCCAAAAAGCAAAGCCACATATTCTACAACATAATATGAAAACTTGTAATTTTCTGATTGGCAACTTCCAAAAGCTGACAATTATATTATATTTATGTTTGGATAGACTGTTTGAAAGCTATATGTTGAGACGTGTGAATAACTTTTGAATCGTTTTGTTTTAAATGAGACTATTGAATTTGGTAAGGTCAAGTTATTATATTTTTTTTTATAAGTGGGAGATTGAATCTAGGACTTCATGATCGCGATACATCATGCTATTGCTATGTTTTTTTTTAGCAAAATCGAATTATTTCTAAACTTGAGTTGAAATTTGTTCGAATCAATTGTCTATATTCTAAGAATGGATAGTTTAAAATAAATGGTAAATTAATTAAGGGTGCTTTTATAAATTTATTGTTTTTGTCTAGAGAAAGAAATATCAAAATTACATTTAATAGAAAATCTAATATTATTTATTGTTGAATGAGTTGTGATCAACTTCTTATTGCAATTTGTACAAGCAGAATTATTAAGCTCTAAGAAAACTCATAAGCAAATAGCTTGGTTCATCGATAGACCAATTAAACTTGATGGAGCTTCTTCTTCTTCATTACTCCTTAGGTTTCTAATTTAAACAATCCTGTCCCAACATTTAGAAAATGTTGAATTTTAGTTATTGAATAACAATTTTATTCCTTCTATTTAAAATTTTAATTTTTAAAATAAAAAATATAAATATAACTAATTATATAAAATAAATAATAATTTAAATATAATAATAATATTTTTAAAACTCTCCCTCTATCCTCCTTCAACCTTTCTTCCGCAAGGCGTCCTTGCCAACGACAACCACCGCCACAGCCCACGGTTCTGTAAGTCGTCGACATCGCATTCAACAGTTCCTAACGGTTCTGTAAGTCGTCGTCATCGGAGGAATCATTATTATGTCTTCCTCTATCGACGCCACTATCACTGCCTCTCCTTAGAGTAGTCGCTGCGGGTGACGGTTCGAACCGCGCCAGAAGTAGGTTGACGACACAGGTCATTCATCGCCCAAATCTGAAAAGGTAAGGACGTTCCTCGACCAGAACTGGAACAACGACGTTCGATAGTCGTTACTATTTTTTTTTAGTAATAAGGAATTATATGTTGTGGGGGGAGGGCGTGAGTTTGTGGAAAAAGATGAGGAGAGAGGGATGATTTTAATTTTCAGATTCTATTAAACAATCACTTGGTACAACATGTGAGTGAGCGCATCACCTAGATAGCCCAAAGTGGGAGTTGATTGATCCTGCACCTGTGCAAAAAACCACGCACGGGGCATGAATGATTTAAAATCTGCGCCTGTGCAAAAAACCACGTACGAAACATGAATTTAAATGCATTATTACCGCCCAATTTTTTTTCAGATTGAAGAAGAAAACTGTGACGATAGGCGGTGGGTGGTGGTTGTCGCCGACAACGAAGACTTGCCAGAGAAGGGTTGAAGGAAGAGAGAAAGAGAGTTTTTAAGAATATTATTATTGAACAACCATTTGGTGCAGTGGGTGAGCACTCCGCCTAAGATAACAGAGATTGGGAGTTCGATAAAAAAATTATCATAGGACAAATTTTCAAACAAAATATCAAATAACCACTTGGTGCAACGGGTGAGTGAGCGCATCTTAGATAGCCGAGGGTGGGGTTGCAACAAACCACGCTGAAGAGGTTCATGAGTTTAATCCCGCATTAATTAAAATACTTGCAAAAAAAATATATTATTATTATATTTAATTAGTTATATTTATATTTATATTTTAAAAATTGAAATGTTAAATAGTAAGACTAAAATTGAGCGCAAACAAAGTACAAATATGCTATATATTGAGATCGGAACTTCCAAATTCTCCAAGAACCTCCAAGAAGTGAGAGTCTTTTCCTCCAAGATGGGAGTGCCTCTTCCTCACCTCGATTGAGAGTCTTTCCACCTTTGTGTGGGTGTTGCTTCGCCTCTGCGCTGAAGCGTTTGTCATTGATCTTGGCTTCAACGACTTCTTTTCCTCAATTTGCCTCTACCGCTGCCTTCTTACATTCTCCTTTGCCTACTGGGGCTGTGCAAGCTCTTTGCCATGTTCTTGTTCTTGGCTTTAAAGCCTCCTTACTGCCTTCGTTGATTTTGTTGTTTTTTTGTCTGCTGCTTTCTTTGTCTCTTTGCATTTCTTCTTTCTCCCTTTTGATTTTCTTCTCTTCTTGTCTTTTCAAATCTCCCTCTTCTTTTTTTTGTTGCCCTGTATGGAAGAAGAAGAACTAATATTAGATTTGAACAAAATGACTTTAACTTCTGAAGAAGATCTCACTACAATCTCCCTAAATTCTTCCTCCATTAGCCATTACCTCACCAACCCCCAATTCCATCTAATTGGCAAACTTCTTTGTCCAAGATTCATAACATGTGATACTATTCAGTTATCTTTTAGGAAAATTTGGAACCAAGAGCAGTTGATTGTTCACAATTTATCAAAGAACCTATTTTTGTTCATTTTTTCTAATCTTTCTGACCTAAACCGTAGTCTCCATTCAGGCCCTTGGGTTTTTGATAAAAGCCTATTAATTCTTGATAAACCCAACCCTATGTTAAAACCTTCTGAAATGTTGTTTACTTTAGTTCCTATGTGAGTCCATTTCTTCGATTTACCCATTGCTTGCAGAAACAGAATAATAGCCATTGAATTGGGCAATGCAGTTGGTACTTTTTTAAATGTTGAAGATGATGCCCTTGGCCAATGTTGGGGAATTAGTTTAAGAGTTAGAATTGCTATTAATATCTGCAAACCTCTTAGAAGAGGTATCAAACTATCAATTGATGAATTGCAAACCAAAAATTGGATTGTCATTAAATATGAACGCCTCCCTGATTTTTGCTATTTTTGTGGTTTAATTGGACATTTAGTTAAAGATTGTAAAAAGGTTTTTGAAGATCCTGTCTTAAAGAATCCTAAACACTACCTTTTTGGCCCAAGCCTACGTTATCAACCATTCTCACCAAATTCATCCAAAAAGGTTGGTTCTTTTCACCCTATCTCAAAATTCATTGCCTCTGACCCCCTGGTTTCACCTCCCATCATCAACCCTGCCTCCCCCTCTATCAAAGACCCCTCTCTTCCTCCACCCATTTCTCTTGAAGATAATCCCCAAAACCCCATCACATCCAAAATCTCTATCACTCCACCTACCTGCCCCTCCCTTCCTATCTTGCTTACTCCTTCTACCATCACCCCTCTCCATACCCCATTCACCTTCTCAAGCCAACCATCACCCTCTATTAATAAAAGAAAAGGCAAGAAGAAGATCCCTACTACAGACCCTCTTCTTGATACCAATTTAACTCTCTGTGATAACAAAAGAAAGAGTACACAAGATCCAGCAGTTACCAACTCAAAAAAGCCCAAAAACTCCTATGACCATTCCTTCACAAGCAGCTCAAGCATTATTGATTTTACAATAGCGGAGGTTGATAAACAACCTCGCCCCCTACCATGAAAATCTTTAGTTGGAATGTCCAAGGAATGGGTAATCCTAGGACATTCCGGGCAATTAAGGACATTCTTCTTTTGCGCAAACCCCATATAGTTTTTCTCTCGGAAACTAGATGTGATGCTACTTCTATGAATAAACTTAGAATTGCTAGTGGTTACCATGATTTTTTTACTGTTTCTAATGAAGGTACAGGAGGAGGGCTCTGTTTACTATGGAAAAATGATGTTAACATCACTATCAGATCCTCTTCAAAAGCCCACATTGATTCTTCTATATCCTGGAATGGTAAGCTTTGGCGTTTCACTGGCTTCTATGGCCACCCTGAGGCTCACAAAAGAACCATTTCTTGGGATCTCCTAAGGAGATTACATAACAATGATGATTCAGCTTGGCTAATTGGGGGTGACCTAAATGAGATTCTGTTAGATTCGGAAAAAAAAAAGGGGCCGGGCTCCCTTCGTGACCATAATCTTCTCACTTCTTTTAGGCATGCCTTAGATGATTGCCATTTAAAGGACTTAGGGTTTAAAGGACGGAAATTCACTTGGTCTAACCGAAGGAAGGATTGTGCCCCTACCTTCACTAGACTTGATAGGTTTTTGGCTAATTCTGCATTTGTGGACTCCTTCCATTCTCTAACCAATCTACATCTAGGGTGGTCTGAATCCGACCATAGGCCTATCGAACTCTCAGCTGTTGTAACTCCTCCCCATCCCGCTTATCACTACCACAATCGCCCCTTTAAATTTGAAGAGCATTGGACACTCCATGACCATTGTCGTTCTATTATCACTTCTGCCACCCAACATCAAGATAACTCCACCCATAAAAAGGATCTATATTCCTTCCTTTTAGAGATCTCCTCAAATTTAAAACCTTGGGGCTATTCCCTTTCCTCTTCCCTCAAATCTAAGATTAATTCTTGTAAAAAAGTCTTACAATCTGCCTACCAAGTCTCTCCCCACCCGAACTTTAAAAACATCCTTCTCATCGAAGATGATCTTAACCATCTTCTTAAAGAGGAAGAGATTTACTGGAAACAAAGATCTAGGGAAGAATGGCTTAAATGAGGAGATCGAAATACTAAATGGTTCCACAAGAAGGCCTCTATTCGCCACAAGAAAAGTTTGATCATGAGAATCTTTGATTCTTCAAATGTTTGGAAGGAAAAACCTTGTGATATTGAATCTTCTTTTATTAATCATTTTTCTAATCTTTTTTCTTCTTCCAGGCCCAACCTTATGGATATGGAGAAAGTAATTGGCAATATTCAACCTATTGTGACAGAAGAGATGAATGCAATCCTTGATGCCCCTTTTTCTGGTAATGAAATTAGCCTTGCTTTAAAGCAAATGTTTCCCACTAAAGCCCCTGGCCCAGATGGGTTTCCAGCAATCTTTTATCAAAAATATTGGCCTATTTTAGGTAATTTCACTACCAATCAATGTCTTGCTATCCTAAATAACTCAGCCTCTATTAACCCCCTGAATCATACCAATATAGCTTTAATCCCTAAAACCACAAACCCTACTAAGGTCACTGATTTCAGACCTATTAGTCTTTGTAATGTCTCTTACAAACTAATTTCTAAAACTATTGCTAATAGGTTAAAACCTCTTCTAAACTCTTTAATCTCTCCATATCAATCTGCCTTTATATCTTCTAGAGCTATTTCAGACAATATCATTTTAGCCCATGAGTGCATTAACCATATAAAAAAGAATAAATCTAGCTCTAAAGGTCTAGCAGCACTTAAACTTGATATGGCTAAAGCCTTTGACCGTGTTGAGTGGATCTTTTTGGAGAAAATAATGGGCAAACTTGGGTTTAGTACTAAATGGATCTCTTTAATAATGAATTGCTTAACTACTGTTTCTTTTTCTATCATTATAAATGGTCAAGCTAAAGGTCATTTTAGCCCTTCCAGAGGACTAAGACAAGGTGATCCCCTCACTCCCTATCTCTTCCTTCTTTGTTCAAAAGGTCTCTCTCAAACCCTACTACATGCTCAGCACTCTAACCTCCTGTCAGGTATCAGTATTGCAAGGTCTGCTCCCTCAATCTCTCACCTTCTTTTTGCAGATGATAGCCTCCTCTTTTTTAGGGCTACTATTTCTAATTGTACTACAATTAAAACTATCCTACAAAACTATGAGAAAGCTTCGGGACAGTCTGTTAACTTCCTAAAATCAGCTTTGTACATCTCCCCTAACATTTGCCTTTCTTTTCAGGGTCATCTTCAGAGCATCTTGGAAGTCAAATTGGTTAAGGATCTTGGTCGTTATCTTGGGGTTCCCTCCTGTTTTACTTCAAAAAAGAGGGCTGATCTAAGCTACGTAGCTGAGAAAGTCTGGAAAGCTGTCTCGGGTTGGAAATCAAAGTTTTTTTCTTCAGGAGGCAAGGAAGTCTTAATCAAAAGTGTAGCTCAAGCCATCCCCACTTATGCTATGTGCTGCTTTCGCCTCCCCAAAAGAGTATGCTCTGATATCACTAAAGCTATCTCTAGGTTCTGGTGGGGCTCCAACAACAATACTAAAAAGATCCATTGGTGTAAATGGAACTACATTTGCAAATCTTTCATTCAAGGGGGTCTTAACTTTAAAGACATGGAGTTATTTAACCAATCCCTCTTAGCTAAACAAGCGTGGAAACTGCTATCTAACCCTACAAGCCTCACTGCCCAAACCTTAAAAGCTAAATACCATCCCCACACCAACTTCCTAAATGCCTCATTGGGTTCATCTCCTTCATTTTTCTGGAAAAGTGTTATATGGGGAAGGGACCTTCTATCTAAGGGGATTCGTCTTAAAGTAGGGAATGGAATGAACACTCTTGCCTTCAAAGACAAATGGTTACCTAGAGAAACTCTCTTCACCCCTATTGCTAATCAGAACAGCCCTCTTGACACTACTGTGAACATGCTAACTTTAGAAAATAAATGCTGGAATATCCCTCTCCTATCCAATTTGTTTCATGAAGATGATATTCCTATTATTTGTTCTATTCCCCTCAGCAACAGTAACAGAGAGGATAGATGGATATGGCACTATACAAAAGATGGCACTTACAGTGTCAAAAGTGGCTACAAATTAGCCCTCTCCCAAAAATTTTCCGAGGGCCCTTCAAGGATTGAACAATCTAAAAATTTTTGGTGCATCCTTTGGAGTCTAAAGATTCATAACAAAATCAAGTGCTTCATGTGGAAAGTGTTGAAAGGTTATCTACCTACCAAGGAAAAGCTAAATAAGGAAGGAGTCAGCGAAAATACCTCTTGTCCACAATGTTATGCTCCTTTTGAATCCATCCCCCATGCCCTCCTATTTTGCCCGAGGGCAAAAAAAATCTGGACTAAACTCCTCCCAACTTTCCACTACAAACATCTTTCCCACCTACCGTTCTCTGATCATTGGAGTCTCTGGATCTCCTCTGCAAACAAGAAGGAGTTGGCATTAGCTTGCATAATCTGTTGGGCATTATGGAATGACAGAAATACTATAATTCATGGGGAAAAAGTCCTTGATACAGAAGCAAAAATTATATGGATTTCAGATTACCTGGAGGAGATCTCCGAAAGCACCAGTGGCCATAAACCTCCCATTGATCTTTCTTTGCAGCCCTCTGTTTCCCAGTCCTGGTCGCCTCCCCCGGAAGGTGTTCTTAAAATGAACGTAGACGCAGCGTGGTCCTCTTCATCTTCACCGGCTGGAATTGGTATTGTTATTCGGGACTACACCGGTCTAATCTCATATGCTTCTTCTTTAAAGGGGTTCTTCTTTCAAAATCCCCTCCATGCGGAGCTCGAAGCCATTCGTTCAGGTCTCTCCATCGCATGCTCGTTGAATATCAACCACCTTATCATTGAATCTGACTGTGCTGCGGCTGTCCAAACCCTCACCTCTGAATCGGCTTTCATCAACGATATTGAGACATGGGCTGAAGATTGTCGTGAAATCTTGAAGAATCATAAATTTTTTTCGATCGTCTCCTCAAATCGCCAAAGGAACCGCACAGCTGACGCCCTAGCTCGTTTCCCTTCTTTAATTTCAGTCGTTTGGGATCCCCCTTTTCCTTCGTGGATTGTTGAGGTTGATGGATTTGTCCATATTGACCCTGCATGTAAAGACTATCTTACCCCTGCTTGATTAATAATACGTACTGTTGTTTCAAACAAAAAAAAAAAAAGACTAAAATTGAGCATTTTCCCAAGGTTGAGGATGTTCAAATTGAAACCTAAGGATTAAAATGAAACGAGTCACAAACTATTAAAGAACAAAATTCTATTTTAACTCAATTTTTTATTTTTATTTTAGTACAACAAATACAAAATGAAGATCGAACATCAGACTTCTTGAGATAGTACATGCCCAATTACTATTAAATTTAACGAATTTTGCTCACTTTTGATAATAATCTTAAAAAATATGAAAATAACTATATAGTTTAAAATTATCAAATTAAACATATCTTATCTAGATAAAAAATATGACATTTTCTATATTTTGAATTGATGATGGCCCTACAACAATTTTAGCAGTAAATAGGAAGCGGGCCCCACGTGCACAAATTCCTATGTCTGCCCACGTTACCCGTAATACTGTCATCTGTAGCTGCATCACTGGTAAAAGAAATTCGGTGACGTAAGCGTCCGAAACTGAAAGGAATTCAAATATATATAATAATATAGTTGAAAATAAACATTTTTTTCTTATAGTAATTACCAATAAAATTCTTGCACCACTAACTTCTTCACATGTTTCATTCACTCATTCCGAAAAAAGAAAAAAGATAAAAAAAATCCTACTTCACGTGCAAGCTCTTGTTTTTTTTTTTTTAACATTTCTTGAAATTATATTAAAACAAATAAAACTAATTTAACATATTGTACGTCTTTTCTTGAAATTATTTTTTATTTATTAATATTTCTTCAAAAATTAACGAATGTAATATTTGCATGTAAATGGGTAATCTTGATACTTTAATTATTATTAAAAGCATTTTTTTTTGTTTTTGTCAGTGAGATTCAAACATTTTACATATTTTATGATAGTTGAGCTAAACTCATATTAATTATAATTGAATTTCTTTTTGTCAATAGAGTGAAAAATTCGAATAGTTGACCTCTTACTCAAAAATACATATTTTATAACAGTTAAATTAAGCTCACGTTAGTTGTAATTGAGTTTTTTTTTTAATCTTTTATCATTGCCATAAGCTAAAAAGTAACATTTAACTATTAATCATAAGTTATAACACTAAAATGGAGGCAGGGCGGACCCTACGATAATGTTTGGGGAGCAAAAATGATATTATATAAATATAAAAAAAAAATTATCACAAAAAACTAGAGGTTTGAAACTCCTATATTAGGTTGATCTTACAAAGAAAATTATAAATAATTAGAATATGTGAGCGTACCAAAGACTTCCCAACTAAATTTAAATAAACTTAGTACCATCATATAAATTAGTTCATTTGTCTTGTCAAATAGGAATAAAAAAGTTAAATTATGAGTTTAGTCCATGAACTCGAAAACTTGAGTCTATTAAATTCTTTGACTTTAAAAAGTCTCTAATTGATCCTTAGAGTACTTTCAATCTATTATTTTATAAGTTTTTAAACTTTAAACGTGTCTAATAGGTCCATTAACTTTTCATTATTTTTGTTTCAAATGATTCCCTCAATTTTTAAGAATGTCGAACAAAACAAGATTTATATTAGACTTAAAATTGAAAATTCGGAGACCTGGATACAAAATTGAAAGTTAAAAATATATTAAACACAAAATTAAAAGTTTAAAAATTTATTAGACACTACAAAAAAAAAAAATTATTACATATAGACTAAATTATTTTGAAAAAGTTAATCAATAAATTAGTAGTAGAAAGATTTATTATTATCGATAAAAAAAAATATTAATAACTAAAAATAACACTAATAAAAAAATGACAACTTAATCCTCGACTGTTTTTTAATAATATTATATTTTTTTAAAATTTATTATAAAAATATTATAGATTTGAAACTATTTTTAAAATATGGTTGTTTTAAATGCAGCAAAGGTCGTCTTTTGAAAAACGATCTTGCTCCACATAGATGTCGGGCATGTACTTCTTTTATTAGAAAAATGATATCTTTTTAACTCGATATTCAAAATTTACAAAAAAAAAAAAAGTATGGTTGGAAAGTTAAGAGAGCGTCAATTTGATAACTGGTTTCACTAAAGACCATCGAACTTGGAATATAGTTCTGCAAATTTCAGAACTAAAGATTCTTTTGAGGAGTGCATTCAAAAATTGACATTTTTTTATTCAGATATTCAAAAATTTCGAAAAAGATACAGTTGAAAAGCTAACACAAGACCTTCAATTTGATATCTAATTTCACTATTTTTAGAGTTGTGTATTAAAAGATACATATCATCGAAGTTTAACTACAATTTTAAAGTTTTTAGTATTTTCAAACATATTCTGAAATTATATACCGTTTAAATTGGAGTGATATTTGTAAAAGATGACAAGAATAAAATAAAAATCCAGATAAGATATAAAGAAATTTCGAAGTTAACTCAGAATCTTTATACGTGATGCTTTTATATTTTGTTGGATAACATTTACTTTTAAAATATATATTTACTAACCTTTTTTTTATGCCTTCTATTTAGTTTTCCGATTATATGTTTTTTAAAATTAGGATTATTTATTCATAAAATAATTTATTTTGTTCTTTTATTTATTATAAACTTATTTTAAAATTCTTAATTAATTTAAAAACAAAACAATTAAAAAGTGTTTGGGGACACTAAGTTAGAATTGAATGGATTAAATTATTATAACTTGGTTCACCTTTGAACTATGGAATAACCCACAATCAATATAGTAACTATACTAACTTCAATAAGATTTACTATTAACAGACTATTATAATCTATGAATTATTATAACCACCGACTATAATAATTTTATCAACCTTTCCGACAACCTTTTAATATATTTTTGAAAGAATAATTTTAGTTTTTTTTCAATTAGAAAGAATTATACTACTAAATTAAAAGAAAAAAAAATCAAGAGTTCATCTAAATAACAAGTCTATTTTTAACAATGAAAGTCCAATTTGATAATGTTGTTTTTTTTCTTCCTAAAACATAATTTATTTACCCACAAGATTTCTACTCTCCAAAACATAACTAAAATTTCTAAAATAATTGAAAAAGTAGTTATTTGAAAACTTACCTTTGGTTGTCCAAGACGTAAAAAATAAGGAAAACAATCATTATCATTTTTTTTTTTTTTTGCATGTGAAAATCATTATCAATTTTTGGAACCTTCTTGTTTTTTCTTTATTTTTTTTTAATTGGGCTGATTTAAAAAATAATATTAAAAATCTAAACATTTTTTTAACTGTGAACAAATGTGAGGTAAAGATTACTCTAAATCTAAAAAAAAAAACGTAATTGATTCTGTTGATGACCCGCTAGACCTAGAGAGAAGGTATGGTACTTGACCCAACATGTTCCAATGCTTAAATTAGTAAGAGGCTTGTGGAAGCCGAGCTCAAGTAGAGTTAAGATGTATTGCGTACCTCATATGAAAAACGTGACTTCATATTTATAAAGAGAGGTACATTGGTTGAGGTGTCAATGTCGTACGCCTAGCGCGACGCGGTATTGACATGACCTGAGGGTGTCAGGAAATAGTCATCAAGTGGTCGACCGATAGGTTACCATATTTAGTAGTTGGCCTCGCCTGGTCGGCTCTCGGCAGGACTGACCACTTGAGTAGTTGTCATGCCAAGTGAATTGACTCATACATTCTAAGGGAACCACAGCGGCTCTTTGGGATCTAGTATGTTGACATCATCTCCGATCTTAGGTATAACATTGGCCCCACCAACGGGTCAGTCTGTCGATTGGTCGACTTATAGATCAACCCTTTGGTATACTTGTACAAAGATTGGCTCGAGTTGACGTTTGAGGGTGCCTGACTCAGACGGTTTCTTCGAGGTGGCGTTTCACTTCCCGATGCAGTGTTGGTGGTCTCAGATGAACTGACAGAACTTCGAACGGTTGCGCTTGTCGGCGCCTAACTTCATCTTCCAGCCAACAGAGCATGTTATCTCCATTAATCTTGGCTGATATCTGGATGACTAGAGTGTTGATCGGTGTGAACCGATCATACTTGGTGAAGCTCAGACGAGTCGACGCCACTACATCTGATCCCGACCTATCGTGGTTCTTGGAGTCTCTCTGTTGAAGGCCCTCAAGCGTCTTCCCCTTACTTTTTGCGGGGTCGCAACCCCTGTCGATTATACTTTTCCCTCAATCATCCATAAGTTCATCTGTCGAGATGTACTTCAAGGCTCGATTGAGAAGCTCAATGTAGCTCGTGGCAGAGTGTTTGCTAAGGGAATGAAGGAAGTCCAAGTGTCTTGAGGCCCTGGAAGAAGGCGTAACACAAGGTGTCGTCGAAGATCTGACCATCTGACCGGTCTGCAACACCGCCTGAAGGGTCTCGCGTTCCCCTTGGACAATCGTGAACATCTGTGTGGTTAGTCGCTCTATCACATGGCTCCCGACGAACAGGTCGATGAATCCTTAGGCCAGTTCCGAGTACGACCCGAATGTGCCTTCATCCAACTTCCGATACCACATTCGCGTTGCACCAGTTAGCGTCAGAACACGACATCAGATCACTTTCGAGATATTGTGCAGCTTCAAGGGGGGCCAGTAAGTTTTTGCATGCTCAATCGGGACTGAGCTCCAATTGTATTCTTTCATGTGTATTATTTCATGTCGGGAGATTGAGAGAGGAATCATCCTTGTTAGGGGGCATGCGGGTCGACATGATGTCGGAGGTGAACGACGCATGATCTCTTTTCAATAGCTCTTTCGCCCACTATATCTGTCTCGTTGGGGTGTCGTGATGGATCACGGCTAACTCTTCTCGGAGTTTGCCGCAAATTTCTTTCTTGAGCTGATCCATCTTAGAGTCGTGTCGGTGGATTGGCTGACTAGGACAGTATCTTCGTCCCCTTTAAAATGATTGGCCTTCGAGTTGAGGTAGTAGCGCAAGTCGTTTCTTGGAGTGCTCCGCGTTCTAGCGGAAGGTCTGAGCCCTAACTTGTTGTTCCCCTTTTGAGACGCGTTTCGATGCCTGACCGAGCTATTACCATCTCAAAGTTTTTCTTTCCCTTTTAGGCGGTCACGTTCCATGACTGAGGCAGATGAGTTCTCCGCATTGTTTCGGTTACACATAGCTCCATTTGCCATGACTTTCATTTTTCTCATAAAGTTCGTCATTTGGGTATGGAGACTGGAGAGTCTCATGAAAAACCACCATCATTCTTGCGACTCCTTTGTTTCTCCCTAGCTTGGGGGCCATGTTCTTGGGAGTTTTTCGATTCTTGGAAATGGTTGGCCTGAGGACGCGGTCGGCAGCCTCCAAAAGCATTGACGCATCATCTTTGCGGACTGACATTCATGGTTCATCGATGGCGTTGGTTCTTCGTCTTTCGTCACTTTTGTGGTTTGAAGCGCTGTTCGCGTCCAATGTCATGATGCTTGAAGATCTCAGGGTATGGAACTAGATTTTAAGGTATTAGTCGTCCCCATAAACGACGTCAGATGTTGATGCAAAATTTTGACTTCTTTAAGGTCGGTCTCAGATGCCCAACTAGATAACCGAGTAGACCTGTAGAAGTTTGCTGCTTAAGTTCTGATGCTTAAGTTAGCGAGAGGGTTGTGGAAGTCGAGCTCAAGTAGAGTTAGGATGTATTGCCTACATCATATGAAGAGTGTGACTTCATATTTATAAGGAGATATGCATTGGTTGAGGTGTCAACGCCATACACCTAGCGCGACGCGGTATTGACGTGACCTGAAGGTGTTAGAAAATAGCCATCAAGTGGTCGCCCGGTAGGTTACCATATGTAGTAGTCGTCCTTGTCTGGTCGACTCGGCAAGACCGACCACTCGAGTAGATTTCATTGCAAGTGAAATGACTTATAGATTTCTAAGGATTCATAGCGGCTCTTTGAGACTAGTATGCAGACCTAAACTCCGATCTTTAAGTATAACAAATACTTTATACAATAAATTCTAAATTATAATTGATCTTAAGATTACCAAACAAGCTTAATTTAAAATTGAGAAATTAAGCAAATCTTGGTGATTGAAAAGTTTGGACATATTTGACTACAATTTGGAAAAATTAAAAGAAGTAAATTAAAGACAATATATTAACTATTAAATAAGTAAAGTTAGAGTCAACTTAGGCCATATTTACTCCCTCCAAACATAATCAATTAATGATAATTCTAACAGTCAGACTCACATTGATTATATAATTTGATGACGTTTACCAAAATTTGCAAACGTAATTAAAATGTGGGTCTTACCTCAAAATATGTAATTTCATTACCCAGTTTCTCTACCACATCCGGGTGCTCAATGAGATTTGATTATTACATGGGTCCCAGCTATTTTTTTTTGTTTATTTTTTTACATGTTTGTCATTTTCTCCTTTTTCTTTGAAATATCAAAGAAAGTCATGGACACATCTGATCTCCTTCACCTTCTTCTCCCCTCTTCTGGTCAACCTCGTTGTCGTCCACCTCACTCCGGCCCCCCGCCGACCATACTTTAGAAATGATTTTCCGTTTTCTTTTTCTTTAAAAAAAAATGAGTTTTCTTAATTTTTTATATTTCAAGGTGATTTTTTTTTTCTCTTTCAAGAAGTGAATTTTCTTTTTTCTTTAAGCAAATCTTTTCATGCCTGGTCGTCAATCTCCTTTCTCTTTTTTTCTCCACAAGTTTTTTAATCTAAAATTTGTGGACAAAAAAGAGAAACACAATTTAATAAAAATAAAAAATTTGTTGGTATTTGATAAAATATGAACAAATTGTGTGAAGAAAAAAGAGAAACTCATTGCTTTAACTTTGAAACACTAAACAAAAAACGTAGAAAAAAGAGAGAATAAACGGAGGAAAGTGAAGATTCAGGTTGGAAAATGAGTTTACGAAGTATCCACATGAGTCTGCACACGAGTAACACTTGGACAACGAGTAAGCACACGATTAAAACGAGAGGGTCTTATGGTAAACTTACGAATAATTACGTGCAAGTAAACACTATCAATGAAATTTTGAATTAGCCTTAAGTAAACTGGTAAACCGATTACGATTGAAGCCTTAATTTATTACAATTGATTCATTACGATTGTTGAGAAAAATCCATTACAGTGTGGTAAACATGACCTTAGTAAATAAAACCTCATTTGTTCAAAGCCAATGATTTAATTCCTATCTCCTCATCTATTGAAATCAAAGTGCAACTTGAAAAACTAAAGGAAAAAAATCAATTTTGAATCATAAACTTGTCATGTTGTATAAAAAAAAATAAACTATCAATTTTAACAATTTGGACTATATACTTAGTTAAATGTTGCAATTTCCATCCTCGATTAAATTTTTACTAATTCATTCACTCGTTTAAATAAAAATCAATGAAAAAAAATCTTTGTAGGCTCATTAATTTTAATAATATCATGTTTTGCACGATTTAAGTTTGATTGAATAATTTTGTCAAAAACTCACAAATTTTAACAAGCTTCAATGTCGTGTTTGGTTAAAATCTTATCAATTTTGTATTATACATATGTTTTATAATTCATTAAAAATACACGAGAATACTTTTTTTAACAAATTTTCAAACAAAAATTTATGAGAGGATAAAAATTACAATGCTTCTTTTTTTTAAAAAAAATAACGTTAAAATTGTTACACTTATCTAAATTTGGGATGCAATATGATAAATTGAAAATTTAGGGTAAAATTTAACATAACTAACTAGTTTAGGGGTCAAAATTAATATTTGATCTAAAGATAAAATAAGATGATTACGAAACCGACCCAAAAAAGTGAAATACCTAATTTTTGTTGTAATAATGAAAAATGATTTAAAATCCACGAGGAACGCCGAATGAAAGAAAAAAAAGGTAGGCCATGTAAAAACCATGAAAATAATACCAACCAGCATCTCCTCGCTGGCTCGCTCATCACCTACGATTTCAAAATAATATTTCCAACTATTTATTTACTCTTTAAATTTCAATAAATAAAGGTTAAATTATATATTTAGTTCCTAAATTTTTTTTAAAATTAAATTACAAATTTAATCTATAAACTTTTAACTTTGTTTCTAATTACTAAATTTTAAAAGATGTCTAATAAGTACTTAAATGTTCAACTTTGTGTTTACTGTGTCTCTTACCTATTCTAGATTTTAAAAACTGAACGGATCTATTGGATATCAAATTGAATTTGATGTCTAATATGATTCTAAAATTTCAATTTTGTGTCCAGTGGGTTCGTAAATTTTTAAAAATGGTGAATAGGTCAATGACCTATTAGACACAAATTTAAAAATTCAAGGACGTATTTGACACATTTTTAAGTTTGACCAATTTTATCCGATGTCAATTTAGAGTAAAATAATTCAAAATAGGGTCGGTTGCATAAACAACAACCATGCCCAAAATAATGACAAATATAACAAAATTTAAAATATTTTACAAATATGGCAAAAAAAAATAATAATAAGTAACTATCGATATTATTGTTGATATATGACTATCAGTGATAGACTTTAGTGATAGTCACTCACACAAATCTATAAAAAAAAAAAACTGAGCTGACTATCAGTGATAGTCATATATCAACAATAATATCGATAGATTACTATTAATGTTAAAAATTGTTATATTTACGATTTTTTTAAAAAAAGGTTGTTTCTTTAATTATTTTACTCTAAATTGACATCCGTTACAATTTTACTTAAAAATATACAATTTTACAAGATTTATAAATATGACAATTTTTAATTCTCATAGTCTTCTATTAGATCGATGGTTATCAGTAATAGCTACGGTTATACCTTTATTTTATTTTTATAGAATTTTATTCAATAATAGTAGTCTACGAGTGATAGTCACTAATTTTTTTTTGTCTTATTTACAAAATATTTTATATTTTGCTATATTTGACATTATTTTAGACTTGATTACTATTTATGCAACTCACCCTTAAAATTTAGAGACTAAATAGGCGTCAACTTTAAAAATTTATAATTTAACCAAATTTTTAATAAATTCACCAACTTTCAAATTTCATGTGGAGTTAATTCCTCAATTAAAAAAAAAAAAAGTATGAAATTGTGTATTTTATTTATAATAATTATTTAAATTTTTAAGTTTGTGTCCAACCTGTATTTCATTTCTTCCATATTTTTTAAAATTTACAGATTTGTTGAACCTTAAACTAAAGTTTAGCATTTTATGAGATATAAAATTTAATTTTATATTTAATAGGTAAAAAAAAGTGTTTGAATGAAATTTAGACATATTAAATACAAAATTAAATTTTTATAATAAAAAATGAAAAATGAAATTATTATTATTTGCAGAATAGTTCCAAGTGTTTGTTTGTTCTCAGGGAAATTGATTGCAGAAGGAGTGATTTTGAGACAGAAGTAGCCGCATCTCGCTGAGGAAGCAAGTGGATAAGAATAAATTACTTTTTATTTATTTTTTACTCTCAGTTGTAAAACCCTGCGGTTGCCGGTTGCCGGTTGCCGGTTACCGGCTAAATTCTGTGTTCTATATAAACTTGTCTTCTTCTTCAAACTAATTTCATTCTGCAGTCTTCACCTGGAAGAGAAAATATACTCTGTTCTTTAATTTTCCTTCGAAATGGATGTTCTGCACTTCTCGTTCGGAGTTCTTGGTCAGTAATTTCATAATAAATTAGTTTCTTCTGCTTTTTCCCAGATAACGATTTTCAATTTACTCTTCGTTTTCAGGAAATGCGACTGCTCTGTTTCTGTTCTTGTCGCCAATGTAAGAACACAATCAAAACAAGAAAATCCTCTGTTTAATTTCTTCTTCTTCTTGCATGTTCTTGAACAAAACCCAATTTGATTTCTGTTTCGTCAGGATTACTTTCAAGAGAATCATCAGAAGCAAATCGACGGAGCAATTCTCCGGCATTCCTTACGTCATGACGATGCTCAATTGCCTTCTTTCCGCTTGGTAGTATCAAACTCTTCAATTCTGAAATTTGAAATTTGAAATTTGAAATTAAAAATATTCTGATTTGGGTTTGGTGCAAAATGAAAAGGTACGGATTGCCATTTGTGTCGCCACACAACATACTGGTATCGACGATCAACGGAACAGGGGCGGTGATAGAGATCATATACGTGTTGGTGTTTATAATGTACGCAGCGAAGAAGGAAAAGTGTAGAATCGGAGCGCTGTTTACATTTGCGATGGCGGCGTTTGCGGCGGTGGCGGTGGTGTCGCTCTTTGCCTTTCACGGCAAGAACAGAAAGCTTTTCTGCGGCTTCGCTGCTTCCGTTTTTTCCATCATTATGTACGGCTCACCACTCTCCATAATGGTAATTAACTCTTTTTTTATTTCTTTTTAATTTTGAAAAAAGTGCTTTTCGATTTTTTTGCTTCTCGTGAAGTTGTGACTTGTGATCAAGGTTCTGTCGTAGGGTAGATGTCGCAGAAAAAAAATAATAATTGCAAAGGGAACGGATATTTTATTGAATTACTAATTTTAAATTTATTTTTTATTGTCTAATAAATTGTTGAAGGGTGATTAGGAGGTTCTACATTTGTAATTTTGAGGGTTTAATTTTAATTACTAAATTTGTAATTTTGAGGGTAGGATTAAATAGAAACAAACCAAAGATTAATTTTTTTAAAAGTAAAAATCAATTTAGATCCTTAAACTTTGGAGGTTGTATTAATTAAAATCTTAAACTTTCATAAGTATATCAATTTACACTCTCTCTTAAAAACATGTTAGTTTTCACACGTGTATAGACTTATAATTTATAATTAAACTCTTAAACTTTCATATAATTGATTCATTTATGAAAGTTTAAGGGTTTGAATTGCTAAAATTATAAGTCTTTATATGTTTAAATTAACGTTTTTAAAATAAAATTCTAACAAAAATGTGTAAATTGAAATGAAAGCTCAGGGTTTAAATTGATTTTTACCTTTTTTATATCTTAAAATATAAGTTTTTCTTGGTACAATATTAAGGTGAAAGATTCAAACCACGTACATCTTTGGTCACTATCTAATATTTTATGTTAGTATTTTTTTTTTCGACAACATTTTAGGGCGGGGATTGAACCTAGGACCTCATAGTCATTATAGATCATGCTGTTGAACTATGCTCTTATTGACACATACTTTATATTAGTTAATTATGCTACTTTCAGTATGATTTGTAAGTAACAAATTAATTGGACACGAAATTGAATGTTAGCACTAAAATTTATAGCTTTTTTTTTTTTCTTTTGTTATAATAATTGGGTTTATCCAAGTTAGAGTTAGATGTCAAGTAAATTTTATAGTTTAGTTTTTTTTTTTTATTTTTTTTTTCCTTTGAAGAGTATTATTTTGTTATTAGATGTTTGAATTTCTTGGTATAGATGACATAGAGAAGAGACTAATTTATTTCCTTCTCTTGTTCTGTGTGAAAAAAACATGTCCAAAAGAGAGTGGTGGGGCAGTTGAAAATTTCTTACTATGGGGAATTATTTAAGTACTTTTTTGTTCTAAATTTCTGGTTGGGATGTGTTCTTTTTTAAACAATGATTTTCTCAGTTTTGAAGCATGTGAAGTTTATTTTTCAGTAACGTTATTACTAATTTAGGCAATGTTTTTGACTTGGGAAAACGTTAGTTGTCATCATCATCATCTTTGATTATTATTATTATTATTATTATTATGATTTGAACGTGTTTATCTGGAATTAGTAAACAATTTTTACACGACAAAATAAGTTGTAGATTTGATGTAATTAATAATTATGAACAGAAAACAGTGATAAAGACGAAGAGTGTTGAGTTCATGCCATTTTTCCTGTCGCTGTTCGTGTTCTTGTGCGGCACATCTTGGTTCATATACGGCCTTCTTGGCCAAGACCCTTTCGTTGCTGTAAGTTTTTTATTTTATTTTATTTTATTTTTGCTTGGTTTCCATATCCCTGCACATACACTCGCCACCCTCCAATTTCCTGACACACACCAACTTCCAAAATAACTTATTATATATTACCTTAAATTACTCGATACTTTCAATACGTTGGTAAACTTTCATTTTTGTGTTTTAATATAGGTCGACTTTAAAAAGTCTACTAGTTCTTTGAATTTTTCAATTTCGTATTTAATAAATTCAAATTTAATAAAGCATTCACATGTTTGGAGTTTTTAGAGAAATTAATTGATTATTATTAGATGTAAAATTGTTTTTTTTTTTTTTTTTTTGAGTACATTGGGATGGGGGATTCAAACCACAGACCTCGTGGTCGTCAACTCATACATATGTCAGCTGAGCTATGCTCGCTTTGGCAATAAGTCTTCTTCTTACTTTTGTGTTTGTGTCTCATATTGACTAATTCACAAATTTTAAAAATTAAGATTTTATTAAACATAAATATAAATTTTATGTCTAATAAAATTTTAAGATTTCAATTTCATGTTTAGTAAATATAAAAAATATAAAAAATTCGAAAGTTTAGATATTAAATTTATAAATTTAAAAGTTCAAGTATCTGATAGACACCGACTCTTAAAAGTTTGTAGACTAAATTTGTATTTTAATAATAAAAAAAAAATAATAAGTATGATATATGAAACAATTAATATGCATGCAAGAAATTAGATGAGGTTTGGTTAGCAGGGAAAAAAAAGGGTATATTATTATTTATTTAATGCAATAATTGAGGTGCATTTAATTGGTAGGTTCCAAATGGTTTCGGGTGTGGGCTGGGTGCGCTCCAGCTGATTCTCTACTTCATCTACCGAGATCGCCAGGCCGGCCCAGATAAGAAGCCCATGAACGATGGGTCAAACATGGAGATGGGCCTGCAGAAGGCCCAATTAGAGAAGCCGCAGGCCACCGCAAAAGTGGACCGTGATGATCAAGTCTAAGACAGACACGTGTCGTTGTGATTCAAAGACGGTGACCGACCTTTCCTCACCTCCCGGTGAGTAAATTGTGCGGGTCTCGCTTTTTCTTCTCGTCTTTGCCGTGTTAAGTTGTACTGTTGTTTTCTTGTGAGTTAAGAATGGACAAGACGACATGTCGTTCTGCAAACCGAACAAAATGAGAGGAGCGAACGACATGTCTCATTGAACCATGTTGTGGTGTTTTTTTATTTTTGGAAAAAAACATAGTGAATTTGCTTATGTATTTCGAATTCCAAATGTTACCGAAGAGGGTTAAGTGACTAGCTTTTTAATCTCCTTGTTTAGTAACAAAAAATATTAAGCTTATGAATTAACCTAGTTTTAAAATAATGGCTAAAAAAGTTATACAATTTATTAAAAAAATATTTGAGTAGAAGTTTTTTTTTTTCATAGCCAAATAAAATAACAATGATGTATTAATTAAACGACTTATATCTATACCATAGAGCCCCATTAGAAGAAAAATGAAGAAATGGGAACAAAAATTCTTACTTTGACTATTTGTTTATGAGTTTTGTATCAATCTTTCGACAATTTATTTGGACATGTAACTCAAGGTATATAAGACTCCTGAATGACAAATTTTGGCTAATTATAAATTGTCATGTATCTACAAATTAATGTTTGAGATTAATTATAAATTGACACGTATCCTAAATTAAATTTTGAGACACATTTTTTTTTGACAATTTCGTCTTTGTGACAATTTGATCAAATAAACCTACCTAATCAAATTGAGCTCAAGATAATTCAAAATACAATTTGATCCAAAGTCTAAAAGAATTAGGTCCAAAGGGCTGAGCCCATGATCAACGAAGCTCAAATCAAAATGACAGCCCAATGACCATCAAAACCCAAATCCAAAATGTGACTGAGCCCAATGACCATCAAAACCCAAATCCAAAATGGGCCATGAGCAAAAGTCTTTCTCCTTTATTTGAAGAGTTCTAAAACCAAGTTCTCATAATCAAGTCAGCTTAGAGAGAATTCATAAACAAAATATTTGAAGTCTCTAATTTGTTGAAGACCAAACATTTGAATAGATCAAGTCTTTTAGAAGCTAAAGATTCAATACCGAGAACAAACTGTGAAGCCCTCCTCGATACAAATTTATATTTTTGTAAGAGAAAAAATCGAAGGATGATATATTAAAGATTGTAATACTCGTATAACTCAATTGACATACTTGTGTTGTGCCCTTAAGCTTTAGTGAGCAAATGTTTGTCTCAGCCCAAATTACACTCCCTTTTTTCCACCCTTTCTTATGTATAGTTTTGCACAAATATATGTGTGATTTATCTAGTTTAATTTAATTTATTAATGTAAGGATTGAACCCATGACCTCTTAGTCATGAGCACAACCTTATGCCAATTGAGCATGCTCAAGTTTGACAACTCGTTTAATTTATTTTATTTTTCTTTGTAAACAACACAAATTATAAACTTTGAAAAAAGAGGGACATAATATTTTTTTTTATTATTGATTTTATATTTCTAATATCTTTTTCGCACAACCAAATTTTATCTCATTATTTTTTTAATTAATAAAATGAATGCAATTAGTTTTTTTTAAATTATAATTTTTTCTTTAAGCTGCAAATATTTTCCTTAATACGTAACAAATAATCTAGGGCAAACAAAATATAAATATATAACATTTCAAATAATTATTTAAAAAATTATAAATTATCAACAAAAGAAATTATGCAATTTTTTTTTTATAGTATGTCTATTTTAGTCATTATAGTTAAATCACAATAATTTAATATTCATTTATCAAACACTAAAACTAACTCGTTTAGGTTTAAAACTGAAATTTATCAAACACTGATTTGCTTCATAGAACAACAATTTTTTTTTTTTTCTTTCTAAAAACACAGCTGCCAACAATTATTTTTAAAGCTACACCAATCTTAAAGAGAGTCTTTAATTTGTGATGGCTCCAACTTTTAAAATAATTGATTGCAAAATGTACTTCTAGAAAAAATAGTTGTGAAATGAAGTAAAATAGTGTTTGATAAATTTTAATTTTAAATTAGAAAAAACTAGTTAGGATGTGTTATCAATTGTTTTGATTTACTTTTAAAAACCAAAGTAGGTTTATTATTTCAATTATTTTATAGATAAATTATAATGAATAGCAAAATAAATTAGGGTAACTAAAAATTTAGCTACACTTTTTGGAGTTTGCAAATATAGCAAAATTTTAAAATTTTGATTTTCGTTTTTTAAGGTATTCCCATTTTACCCTTATTAGTATAAGGTAAATCAGTTGTGACTGATAAACCATATATAAGGTAAATCAATTGTGACAGATACACCCGTATAAATCAGTTGTAGAAATGATACACTAAATATAAGGTAAATCAATTGTAGGGTAAATGAGTTGTGACTCAATAAGGTAAATCAATTGTGACCGATAAATCAGTTGTCACTGATACACCAAATATAAGGTAAATCAATTAAGGTAAATTAGTTGTGACTGATACACCAAATACCAAATATAAGGTAAATCAGTCTGACCGATACACCAAACATAAGATAAATCAATTAAGGTAAATCAGTTGTGACTGATACACCAAATATAAGGTAAATCAATTAAGGTAAATCAGTTGTGACTGATACACGAAATATAAGGTAAATGAGTTGTAGAAATGATACACTAAATATATGGTAAATTAGTCGTAGAAATGATACACCAAATATAAGATATATCAATTGTTATTGATACATAATATAAGGTAAATCAGTTGTATAATTGATACACCGAATATAAATTAAATCAGTTGTATAACTTATTTACCAAATATAAGGTAAATCAGTCGTAGAAATGATACACCAAATAAAAGGTTTATCAATTGTGATTGATACACCAAATATGAACCAAATATGAGGTAAATAACTTGTTTAATTGATACACCAATTATAAGGTTTATCAGTTGTACAATTGATACACGAAATATAAAGTAAATTAGATGTATAACTTTGTTGGCGCAAGATTAGGGACTTCCCTGAAATTCCGTGTGCTCCATCGCCGTCGGCCGCCGGCGATGGGGTAGGGTACCTGCGTGAGGAAGGAAACTGTAAACTTGCACCAGTGTGGGGCTAGGCTTACAAAGTTCCGATGCTTAAGTCAGAAAGGTCTGAGCATAAGTAGGAGTGGTAGAGAGAGATTGTGTAGAGTTACGCGTTGTCACACACCTCCCCCTCCTTGAAGAGGAGGGGTATTTATAGGCGATGAGGAGGTAGTGTTCCCTGAACGGTTCTGCTGTCCCACCATCATGTGAGTCCTCGAACCGAAGTGAAGAGGGGCCAATAAGAGTCGACCAGCGCACCTTGTCATGATGAGGGTTACCGTCGTCCCATGATTCCCGAGGGGATTGAGAGCGCTGGTGTACCACCGTCCCGTCAGGTGAGTCAGGGTGTCTTGTCGATCACTTCTCACGCTGATCGAGAGGCAGCCTGGCAATATCGGATCCTCGGGTGAGTTGTTTAGCTAAAGTTTTTGGAGTTTGCAAATATAGCAAAATTTTCAAATTTTAATTTTTCGTTTTTTAAGGTCTTCTTATTTTACCCTTATTAGTATAAGGTAAATTAGTTGTGACGGATACACCAAATATAAGGTAAATCAGTTGTAGAAATGATACACCAAATATAAGGTATATCAATTGTGATTGATACACCAAATATGAGATAAATCAGTTGTATAACTGATACACAAAGTATAAGGTTAATTAGTTGTATAATTGATACACAAAAGATAAATCAGTTGTATAAGTGATACACCAAATATAAGGTAAATCAGTTGAAATGATAACTATAAAGTAAATCAGTTGTAGAAATTATACACCAAATATAAGGTAAATGAGTTGTAGCAATGATACACCAAATATAAAGTATATCAATTGTGATTGATATACCAAATATAAGATAAATCAGTTGTATAACTGATACACAAAGTATAAGGTTGATTAGTTGTATAATTGATACACAAAATATAAGGTAAATAAGTTGTATAACGAATACATCAAATATAAGGTAAATCAGTTGTAGAAATGATTGACCAAATATAAGGTATATCAATTGTGATTGATACACAAAATATAAGATAAATCGTATAAGTGATACACAAAATATAAGGTTAATTAGTTGTATAATTGTACACAGAATATAAGGTTACTTAGTTGTATAATTGATTCAAAAAATATAAGATATATTGTTAGTGATACACCACATATAAGGTTTATCAATTGTATAACTGATATATCTTATTTTTGGTGTATGAGTCACAACTACTGATACACCAAATACAAGGTAAATCAATCGTATAAGTGATAAACCAAATATAAGGTATATTAATTTTGATTGATACTCCAAATATAAGGTAAATTAGTTGTATAAGTGATACACCATTTATAAGGTTTATGAGTTGTACAATCGATACATCAAATATAAGGTAAATCAGTTGTATAACTGATACATGAAATTTAAAGTTTATCAGTTGTACAATTTATACACAAAATATAAGGAACATCCACTACAAGAATTTTGGTTTCTCTCGACGCACAAAAATCGTCGAGAGAAGCCAAAATCGTCGAGAGAAGCTTTCTCGACGGAAAAAAAATCGTCGGCATAAACCGTCGGGAGAATCCCGTCGGGAGAACTTCTCTCGACGGTTTTTTGTGCCCGTCGAGAGAAGTGAGACTTCTCTCGACGGTTTGTCACAATCGTCGTTTCTCTCGACGGTTCGGAGAAATCGTCAAGCAAAGCACTTCTCTCGACGATTTTTCCAAAATCGTCGGGAAAAGTGTTTCTCTCGACGATTTTCACTTTCGTCGAGAGAAACACTTCTCCCGACGATTTTGGAAAAACCGTCGGGAGAAGTGTTGATTTTTTTTTTATTTTTATTTTTTTAAATCTCATAATATCCTTTTCGTTTGTAATACCCTCGCAATTCATGAAGCTTTGAAGCTTATAATACCTAAAGAAATTGGACACGAAATTACACAAAAATACATTTATTATTATCTAAATTCGTTTTTACAACTAGTTTGTATAAAGTTTGAATACACAACACATTCAGTATATACTAATATAAAAAAAATTGTCATTTGAACTCGTCAACTTCATCTAATCTTCAAAAGCAGTTTTGTGATGACATCGACTCAAACTACCTGAAAAATAAGAAAATCAATAACACATTAGAACATAGTATAAACAATATTATAACTTACGAACATAAACTTAAAAACTATAATTTATAAAGCATAAAAACTAAATTTACTTAACACCTTCAAATACAAACTTGAAGAGCATGCATATCAACATAACTCAAATACAATCTTTAAGAACATGCATCAACCAGATTAATCCATATACTAATTAATTAACCTAACATTTTGAAAACGTTAAGAACAACATAACATCTAGAACTCAACTATCATGCACTTTATTTATATATACTAAAGAAATTACAGATAATTATAACTTAAACTAAATTAAAACAATAAAATTAACTTAAATTAAATTAGCTAAACATAAACTAACTTTAAACAACCAAATTGATTAAACTTAAACTAAACCAGAAATATAATAAGAGGGTAAAATTATCGAATACAATTCATCTTTTAACTAAACAAAAACAACCAAATTAATTAAACTAAACTAAAACAATAAAACTTAAGCAACCAAATTAACTTAAACCAAATTAACTTAAACCAAATTAGCTAAACAGAAACTAACATGAGCATAGCTCAACCGACATATTGTATAAACTAGTGACTAAGAGGTCACGAGTTCGATCCCCCACCCCCACATGTTGTCAAAAAAAAAAAAAAACTAACTTTAAACAATCAACTAAACTTAAACTAAACCAGAAATATAATAAGAGGATAAAATTACAAAACTAACTTTAAACTAAACTTAAGCAACCAAATTAGCTAAACATAAACTAACTTTAAACAACCAACTAAACTTAAACTACACTAGAAATATAACTAAATTTAAGCAACCAAATTAACTTAAATCAAATTAGCTAAACATAAACTAATTTTAAACAACCAACTAAACTTAAACTACACCAGAAATATAACTAAATTTTAGTAACCAAATTAACTTAAACCACATTAGCTAAAGATAAACTATCTTTAAACAAACAAATTGACTAAACTTAAATTAAACCAAAAATATAATAAAAGGGTAAAATTATCGAATCCAATTCATCTTTTAACTAAACATAAACCAAATTAACTAACCTAAACTAAACTTAAGCACCGAAATTAACTTAAACTAGATTAGCTAAACATAACCTAACTTTAAACAACTAAATTGACTAAACTTAAACTAAACTAGAAATATAATGAACAGATAAACCTATTGAATCGAATTCATCTTTTAACTAAAGATAAATAACTAAATTAATTAAAACTAAAACAACTCAATTAACTTAAAATAAACTTTAAACAACTCACTCCTTCAAAATAAAAAATAAAAACCTTAAGCAACCCACATTTACTTCGACTAAAACAACAAAATTATTAACCCTAAACTTAAGCAACCAAATTAACTTTAACTTTGTTTTTTTTTTTCAAAAACAAGAACAAGACAACAAAATAGGCACAACATACAAAAAACAACACTAATCTCAACACATATATTCAAAATCATATTGACTACCATAACTGCAGGATAGTCATACCAAAAAGTTTTATTACCTACAAATAATTTGATTACAAGAGGATAGAGTTGATACTTATTTCGATGTTTCGCCTTACACATTTATGCACGAAACATATTGTTCAAACTAATCTGAAAAATATTTTGGGACATTAAATAAGCATAACTAAACTAAGAGAACTCATGAGTTGAAGAGAAATATTGACAATCTCATGATTTTTTATATGGAAAAAGAAAAATTAAGGGAACTCGTCAATGAACATAACAACCATAAGACGAATCAAACAATCAAATCAACAAAAACATAAAATTTGAGCCTAATTCAGAAACCACCATTTGCAAAAGTGAAAAGAATTGAAGTAGAAATGATACCTAGTAATGGAAGAGATCGAGATCGGAGCGAAGAAGTGAGGAGCAAGGGAGAGACTCTGTGTAACCTAAATTGAAAGCAGACAACCATATTGTCTAAAAAAAGTAAATAAATAAAAAAAAAAAAACTTCATATAAGTTAGGGCTTAAAATACCAAATAGGAGAGGCTAAGGACGAAGAGCGAGCGCGAAGCGAACGATGGTGGGCGAAGACGAAGCGAATGACGTTGGGCGAGGATGAACCGAACGAGGGTGGACGAGAGTGGGGCGAACGGCGACAGGCAGGGGAGAGGCGAACGACGACGGACAGGGGAGAGAGAGAGGCGAACGGCGACGGACAGGGGAGATGGAGAGGCGAACGGCGACGGACAGGGGAGATGGAGAGGCGGCGACGGACAGGGGAGAGGGAGAAGCCAAAACGAAAGAGACGCACAGTGAAGAACGAAAATGAGGGGAGCGAAAGGTTAAATCTGGTTTTCTCGACGGTTTATAAAAATCGTCGAGAGAAATGAGGGTTCTCTCGACGGTTTATAAAAATCGTCGAGAGAACCCGATATTAATTAACATGTTTTTGTCGTCGAAAAAAATTCCGTCGAGAAAACTTCCGTTGGGAAAAACCAAAATTCTTGTAGTGATCAATTGTATAACTGATACACCAAATATTAATTAACATGTGATTACTTTAAAGTGATTAACACGTGATAAACAAAATTATATAAGGTAAATCAGATGTCTATCAGCAGAAGTGTATCAACTAGGGGTGTTCAAAAAACCCGCAACCCACGAAACCCAACCCAACCCAACCCAACTTTTCGGGTTGGGTTGGGTTTTTTTTTAACATGGGTTGGGTTGGGTTGGGTTGCTATTTTGAAAAACCGAATTTTCGGGTTGGTTCGCGGGTTGAACCAAATTTGGCTCGGTTCAACCCGAACCAACCCGAATTCAATATATTAAAAAAAAAAAAATTATATATATAATAAATTCAATATATTTTTTTTTAAAAAAATTAATTCGATAATTTTGAAAGAAAAATCAAAGATTAATGATTATTTTGAAAGGAAAATCAAGGATCAGGAAATTTCATTAATGATAATTTTGAAAGGAAAATAAGGATTAAGGAATTTCATTAGGGATGATTTTGAAGTTAATTAAAAAAATAATATTTATTAATTAAAAATAATAATTAAAAAAAAAGCCAACCCGCCAACCCAACCCAACCCAACCCGAAAATTGAAGGGTTGGGTTGGGTTGGGTTGACAGAAATGTTGGGTTGGGTTGGGTTGAGAATTCACCAACCCGAAATTTTCGGGTTGGGTTGAAAAACCCTTCAACCCAACCCAACTCAACCCATGTACACCCCTAGTATCAACTTGCAATGATTTAGGTTAGTGATTAACACGTGATTATGTCAGGAAGATATTTTCGACTTTTCAACTTTGAGGTTACTGATTAATCTGTGATTAACACGCGATTACCTTAATTTTTTTTTGCTATATATCATAAACTAAACATAGTTGCTACAAATGCAATTAGCCTATTTTTTTTTTTTCTATTCTTGTAACTCCCTCTATTTTATATCGATATTTAATTTATAATTTATTATAAGATAATTATTTAAAAAAAAATTGATGATTTAAATTGCATTTAATTTTGTTTAATCTAAATTGTTTGATAAAAGTTCAAAAAAATTAAATCAATCAAAATTTTATTAGAGAATATAAGTATAAAATATATATAAATATTGAAAGATAAATTTAAGATTTATAGGAAAACTGAATCTAAACGATACATTTGCATAGATGACCCTCTTAGATTTCGTAATGTTTTTGAACCCCTGCCTTAAAAATAATATTTTTTCCCTTTTGCTGATGTTATCAACACTTCCCTTGGTTGAGCATGAGCATCATCGCGAGGAAAAAGCCTATAATACCTTTTGCTGAGCACGAGGATACTATAGTCACCCCCTCGCGGTCGTGCTCAACGAAGGGTATTAGCAGACTTTTTCCTCGCGATCGTTCTCAACAAACACGTGCTCGTACTCGGTAAAGAAAACAAAAACACCAGCTTTCAAAACACAGGTCAATTGCATTAGACCACCGGAGAGGGAGTGAGGTTAACTGTGAAAAAAAACCTTAGATGTCCTTCATCGGAGGTCACAATATTTTTTTGCCTCCCCTCGAAAATGTATGTTTTTTTGTCCTTTTGTTGACTTAATGAAGCTTGTTGATATTGAAAAAATATAAATAAATAAAAACATACATTTTAAAAAATAAAATCATTTGACATTAAAACTTGGAAAGACTCTCCTTTCTCAAAATTAAAGATGTTTCAATATTAGAATATCAAAGAAGGTACATTGAAAAGGAAAAAAAAATTGCTTGAAAAAAAAAAATAACCATGGGATTTACATGGTCAAAATCCATGACGGACATCTATCATATCACAAATATAAATTTATTTAGTTCTACCCAAATTTATATTTTTAATCTTGATTGGATTAATTTATTACTAATATACAATATGGAACAAAACTTGCGTCAATTTAATTTTTAGGTCGGAGTTAAATTTATATTTATTTTTTCACTATTTTCTTTTTTTTCAATAATTTTCATCTTATTTAATGAAACTTAATTTTTAGAATACACAGGTACAAATAATGTTTATAAATTTAATTTTCTAAAATTTTCAAAACGGAATCTTAGTAATTATATAACAATAAATTTTTATCTTAACTATTGTAAAAAAAAAATAGTTAAATTATAAAAAATATTCTTGAACCATGAGTTCCGTTTCAAAACCTTTTAATTTTGTGTTTAATATATACATGAGTTTTAAAAAATATCTAATATTATGAAATTTCATGACATATTACCATTAGATACAAAAATAAATATCTATGTTTCGAAAATTTATAGAATTAATATATGAGAACTATATACATGGGATTCAAAAATCAGAAAATAATAAATATCTATGTCCGGACGAATTAGGATAATATATCTACCTTATATTATTAGGAAAATATTTAATATTTATCTTATCATTTGTATAAATATCTCTTATTTAATTTGAGAATTAAGTTTAGCTAAATTTGTATAAATATTTATCAATGAAAAGGAAACATGTTTTCTGGCCTTATGTTTTGTTTTGGTTTTATTTGGGGTAAGATTTATTTATTTATTATTATTATTTTTGACAATATTTGGAGTAGATTTAAATGGAAGCTAAATACCATTTTTTCTATATATGTTTAATATATTAATAGGCTTATGAATTAACCTGTTTTTAACAAAAGAATTCAAATGTCCAAAAAAAGAAAGAAAAAAAACCAACAACAAAACATGAAAAATGAATAATGAATAATGTCAACTTTCTTTTCAAAAGATCCAAAAATTTAGAAATCTTCTCTCCCTCATGCCCTAATAACAGCAACAAATAAAAACTAACCCCCCGAACGCTCAACTTCTGTAATAAAAACGCTTCTTTAGAAGCACTTTTTGATACATGATAATTTAATATATGTAACAAAAAAGGACAAAAACTATCCATGACAAAACTCACCTCAATGTTGTATGAAACAAAATGTTTGTTAGACACTTTAAATTTGTTTACCTCATCAAAAAATAGATACTTGTGTTTTTTTTTTTTTTAAAGCTAAATAGATATTTACGTTAAAAAAACTAAGGTTTTAACCATTAATAGAAACCAGAAAAATTAAAAATTAAAAACCAAAAAACCAAAATCCTTAATTTTACCATTTTTGTTTTAGTTGTAAGAAAAATAAGAAGAAAATATAAGGGTGGTTTGGTTGAGGATCTGAACAGATATTTGAGAACAGTGATCTAAGGAAAACAAAATTGTATTTATGTTTTTAGATATGTGTTTAGTGACAAATTTAAAAATTGGATCCCAATTTAATTAATTCTTCAAAATGTGTTTGATAAGATTTTTATAAATCATAAGACTAGTTTTAGTTACCAACCAAATATTTATGTTAAATATAAATTATTCTTAATTAATTTATGAACTTATTTTATATTATAAATTTTGTATAATTATTATTTTACAATATCATATATTTTTATAATATATTATATTATACATATTTAAATTTAACAAAAATGCATTAAGTTTATAACATGAAATATTATATTTATTCAAGTTTTTTATCGTTTTAAATATAATTTTAGATTTTAAAATTTCAAATTCAAAATCTGGATAAACGGAAAAGGAGAAGAAAAAAAATGTTGTTTTTCAAAATTTATATTGTTTAGATTACAAAATTCGAAAACAATTTTCAAAAACAAAATTTAGATTGCATATCAAACGTATGTGAATATAAAACAGAATCTGAATTACGTACCAAATTCTCCCTCGTAAAATCAAGATGAAAAATTAGAGAGAAGATGAAAATTCGAAGGTAAGAAACACAATTTAGACACGGGAGAGAGCAAATGTTTGTCTTGGCACAAATTACACTTCCTCTTTTTCCACCCTATTATAGGTGGTTGTTCCATGATGTTTAGATTTTTTTTTTTTTTTTTTTTTTTTGGAGAATTTTATTGTCTTAACATAAAATAACACTTTTTTATTTCTTTAAATCTTTTTTGGTCATGTACATTTGAGAGTGAGAAATCAAAGAGATAATATTTAATAGTATATATATATATTTTAATAATCATGAGTGTCTGGGCCAACTTAGCACACCTCGATTCTCACAGAAAAACGGCTTGATCCTATAACATTTGACGGCCAAGAAAATTATTTTAAGTAGGTGGCCATCAAAGATTGAACTCATTCGTAAAGTATTATAGTCTCAAGGCTCTCTATGATCATTAAGTCAACCATTGATGGTTATATTTACAAATATAATTATCACTCGGCCAAATATATTTTAGAGATGATTAACTTTGATATTTACAAATATAATTATCATGAACTCCATGACAAAATGTATTATTTCCTTGAAATTTAGTTAAGCTATAAAATTTAGATTTTATTATCTGACACGATACGACACTTTTGTTTTTTTTTTGTTTTTTTTTTTTTTTGGACAAATGTACATTTGAGAATGAGAAATCAGAAAGATAATATTTTGTGAGATGATTAACTTTGATATTTACTAATATAATTATCATCAACTCCACTACAAAATGTATTATATCCAAAAATTAAACGACAAAGTTTAGATTTTATTGTCCGACACAATACAACACTTTTGTTCTTTTTCTTTTTTAGACAAATGTATACTTAAGAAGGAGAAATCAGAAAGATAATATATTTTGTCGAATGATTAATTTTGATATTTATTAATGTAACGGTCATGAACTCCACGACGAAATGTATTATTTCTTAAACGACAAAGTTTAGATTTTATTGTCAGACATGAATCACTAACGATCATGAACTCCGCGACAAAATGTATTATTTCTTAAACGACAAAGTTTATATTTTATTGTTAGACGTGAATCACGATACAACACTTTTGTTTTTCTCTTTTTTCAGACAAGTGTACATTCGAGAATGAGAAACCAGGAAGGTAACATTTTGTTCGATGATTAACTTTCTAACATAATTATCTTCAACTCTACGACAAAATGTATTATTTCTTTGAACTAAACGACAAAAGTTTAGATTTTATTGTCCGACAAATTACGACAATTTTGGTTTTTTTTTTGTTGACAAACATACAATTGAGAGTGACGAATTAGAACCTCATTGACCTAATTATGGTTAATTAAAGAACATATTTCAATAAGAAGGAAATTCTCAAAATTAAAGATGTTTCTATATCATAATATCAACAAAGGTTATGTAGAAAAGGTAAAATTATTGGTTTTTTTAAAAAAACCGTCATGGAATTTACTTGGTGTGGAATCTATCGTATATTTTTTTAGTTCAACAAATATGGAGGTAAAAATTGAACTCCTACCTAAAAAAGGAAAAATGTAACAGATATCAATTTAGAGTAAAATAATTAAAATATAGCATTTTTTTTAAAAAAAAATACCAATATGATCATTTCTATCACCGATAGTAGGGTCTATCGTTGATACTAGTTTATTATCACCTCAGTTTTTTATAGAATTTTGTCAGTGATAGAAGTCTTTGACTGATAGAAATCTATTAGTGATAGTCATATATCAACGATAGAGTCTATCAGTGATATAGTCACTGATTTTTTGCCATATTTGTAAAATATTTTAAATTTTATTAAATTTACAATTATTTTGGATCTGATTGTTGTTTGTGCAAACAGCTCTAAAAAAAAATGTAGTACATTTCAATTATGGTTAAACTATGCTGAGTTTTTGACACATAAATATAAATTAATTTAGTCATCAATGCAAATTTATATTTGTAATCTCTATTAAAACATATTATTACTAATATACAATATCAAACAACACTTGCATCAAATTGATTACTTAGTAATTAATTATATGGTGATAAATTAACACCTTAACTTTTAGAATTCATAATTATCTATCATAATTCAATTTGTTCTTACCATTTAGACTATTCATTGTCTAGTCCAAAGGCTGAAGACCGTTCGGAAAATTATGTTTTTTTTTTTGCTTTGATTAATGCAGGGATTGAACCCATGAGCTCTTAGTTAATGACACAACCTTATATCAATTGAGCTATGCTCGGTTTGACAATTTTTAAATATGTTATCCGAAACAAATTTGAAAAAACATATTTAAAAAAAAAATACAACTTTATTTTTATTCATTATTTTCAAATTTTTGTCCTTAATGTTCAAATACATTAAATAGTTTATTAAATTATAAATTTAGTCCATAATTGTGTCCAAGTCTCTAAATTTTTTTTTTCTTTTTCTTTTCAATTTTTTAGAAGAAAATTTAAAAGTATGTTGTTTAATATTAGTCTTGAACTTTTAATTGTGTTTAATAGGTTCTGACTCCAACCTATTCAAGATTTTTAAAAATTTACGAACTTATTAATTTCACAATTAAATTTTGCGTCTAAATTTTCAAAATTGAACCGTGACCTTTTAATTTTTTATTTAATATACACGATTTTTAAAAAATGTCTAATATGTTTAAAAGTTCATGACTTATGATAATTATGATAATGTCTAAACAACTTATTAGACATCAACATAAAAGTTTAGAGATCTATATATATATATATAGATATTTTTAAGGTTCAAAAACCTATTAGTTAAATATTGAAAGTTGAAAACTAAACTTGAAATTTAACCACACTAATTTTTAGGTATTCTCATACATATAAGTGGTATATTTAAGTGATGTTTAGAAAAGAAATCAACCAAAATAATATCCATCCAATTAACTTAAATATTTTTTTTCTTGCTAGTTAAAGCATCAAATAATCATCTTAATTTTTTTTATTTTTTTTTTTTATTATTATTACAATAACGATCTTAAAATCCTAAACTCACAAGTCACACGTTGGGTGAAGTAGGAAAAAACATAAATATATATATATATTTTTTTTTTGATAAAAGAAGAAAAAACATAAATAATTTTCTCTCCAACGTAAGAATAAATAAGATGATGTAAGCACAACAAACATAACATCATTATTTTATTATTAAAAACACGTGCAAGACACGTGAGGGTACACAGAGAACTTCATTAAACACACGCACAACAGAATGAGAAAAAAAAACGAAGTAAACGTCAAAGGAACTCCCAAGCTTCGCCGGCCGGCCAGTTTGCCGGCGGCCACCGGTTTCTCATGTATTACGCCGGAGATTTCTTCGCCGGTGCAGCGGTCGACCCTTCATCACGATCTGCTTTTCCCTTCGCCACTCCATTCTCTGCAGTAATAATCTGTACACAACAAAACAAAATCATCCTCAAAACAATAATGACACTACAGTACCATAATCTCACAAAGTTAAAAGCTATAAATTTTATGCTCTTGAGATTCAAATGGTGATTATATTTTGTAAAAAGAAAAACCCAGGAACGTTAATAACTTATTAAGTTTAATCTTCTTCATTTTGGTATTATTTAGCAGGGTATCTGAAACCCAGAAGTTGTATGATAATATCAACTTGAATCCCATCGAAAAGATGAAGAGATCTCACTCATAATATAAACACACATGAGCTACTTCTCCTATCACCAATTGGTTTTAGGATGAAATCCCATGATGTCTAATATGGTATCAGAGCCATGAAACCCAAACGGGACCGCATGTTGAGAATCCCAAATCGAAAAGATGAAAAGACATCACTCATAATATAAAACACATGAGCTACTCTTCTTATCACCAATTGGTTTTAGGATGAAACTTCATAATGTTTAATAGAACATAGTTCAACTGACACAAAGAGGTCAAACATTTTGAATCTCCACTCTCAAATGTTAAAAAAAAATGAGTTTGACAGAAGTTTGGTTTTGGTGGGGAAGATGGTTACATTGATTCCGGCGAGGCGCTGTTTCTCAGAGGCCTGCATGGAAGCTATAGCCTGTTACACAAAACAAAACTTAAATTTGAGAAGAGAAATAAATATAATAAAGTAAAAGTAAAAAAGAAAAGAAAAGAAATAAAAAAATAAGGAATATAATACCCAGACCAATTCATATTGGGTTTTTGTAAGAGTCCTAGGCTCGGACGTCAAGGAGAGAGACCTTTCGAGCCTAGAAGGGGTGTTGCTGTTGCTGTTGCTTCCCATTTTTAAAAAGAATAATTAAAACAAAAACAAACTTAATATTATATAATATATATAATATTGAAGTAATTGTAAGTTTTGATATGAATATTTGGAAATGGTGTGTGGGTATATATAGTGAAGGGAAGAAGAAAGAGAGGGTCGATGCCAGTGAAGCAAAGAGGGACGTGGCAGCCATGAGGACACTGCAGAAATACTTGCACATTTGGCATCTCTTCTTTTTTACTCTCTCTAATGCAACCGTTTCTCCTCTACTCTCTATAATCATACCTTTTTCCTTTTTTCCCCCCCTTTTTTTTTTAGGTTAAATGGGACGTTTCTATACTTTTGAGTTCGAGTTTGCGTCTGTATTAGAAAATTACTATGTTATAATCTGCAAGCACCGATCCGCGTTCGGAGGCTCGCAAAGACTAATATTGCGTGGCAAAGCAATGATGCGAAGCCCGTAAAGATGTCATGTGGGGATCGACCTGAAGATTGGAACACCAACCTGCGTTTGGAGGCTCCTGGGAAATTAAAGATGCAATGAGCATCGAATTGACATTTGCAACACCGACCCACGTTCGGAGGCTGCAATTTTCTTTTTTTTACCATAATATTTTATCTTATTCCTACTTCATTTTCAAGTTGGGCATTTAGAGGGTATTAGGGAATTACTATGTTAGGAAACTAGTTAGTGTTTAGTTAGCATTTATATGTATTTTGTGAAATTAGGATTGTATAAATCCTTATCATTTGAATGAGAAATTAAGGGGAATAAGGAAAATACAGATAAACATAATGTGTTTTGTCAGTCTGGAATGATTTCTCACATTTCAACCATAATTTCTATACTCTTTTGAAGTTCAAATCTTTATACCCATATTTGTTGTACTAAAACAAAATCTATTTTGTGTTGGGTAGGTTAGTGAATTTTTAAAAATAATATTGGATAGGTCAATGATTTATTAGACATAAAAGTTAAAGTTGAAAGATTTATTAAACACTTTAAAACTTAAAACACACTTTTTGACACAAAATTGAAAGTTGGAACCTATTAAGAGTTGGTTAAAGTTTAAGAACAAAAGAGACCAATATGAGATGATAATTCAAATATCCGACTTCTTGATTAAGATTATTTATTTTATGCTAGTTGAGTTATGTTGATGTTTTTTTTTTTTTTTTTTGACTTGGAGTGGGGGATTGAACTTATGATCTTATAGTTACTATGCGATATATCATGTCAGTTCAATTATGTTTTTGTTGCCGAGTTATGATGACAAATATATATACATATATATATATATTTTTTTTTTTATTATTATTTTTTTTTTTTTTTTGATGTGTTAATGGGGGTGGGGTTTCATTAATCTCAGGCCAATTCATTAATTGCTTGACTGCGTCTTTCCTCTTGTTTGTATTTTGCAGCTTTGGAAACGGTTGGCCACTGGCCTTTAATACCCCCTCGTAAATATTGAAGAACTATCCCTTCCTTTCTCTCTCTCTTTACTGCAATTCAACTACAAATACCTCATTAGGGTTTCCTTTTTTTTCTTTTTTCCATTTTTTAGTTAAACAACATTTAGGAATAGAGAATTTGACCACCCACCGAATATATATTTAAACCAGTTGAGCTAGATTGAAAAGTTGCGGATATTAACACGTATATATGTATACGTTTTTTTCTTCAACAATCATAGGGTGGAAGATCGATTATCCATTGACTGTTAAGATATGAAAATAAATACTTTATTCACTAGATAAGTTCGTATTATATTTTAGGTACGTATATAAAGTCCTTAGTTTTTTTTGGGAGAAGTAGAACCCAAATTTAATTAGAAAAATCAATAAATAGTCTACTCTAAGTCTTCTAATTTTTTTTAGTTTAACATAATAGAAGTGGAATACAGACTCTTAATTGAGAGAATATATATTATATATTTTATATGTCAGTTGAATTATGGTCGGTTTGAATTTTAACACATCAACCTTAATATGTCGTTCACAATTTTTCTAAACCTTTCACTTTCTCCTAACCTTAAACACGTGGTTGTGGCTTTTTTTTAGTACACTAAACATGTCACTCATGCCCTAAGGATTGTAGGTTTTGATTTCTTACCCATATTTGTGGTGCGGTTATAATATATATATATATATATATATATATATATATATATATATTTAAAAAAAAAACAATAATATTTTTTTTGTTTTCTCAATTTGAGTTCAGCTCAAGTGGTCAAATAGTTAGTGCCTCCTTTTATAAATTTTAGGTCCAATTCTCTTATACCCTTTATTTATAACGTAATTTTTTAATAGGGAAAACAACAATTAAGTTTTTTTTTTTTAGGGAAAATTGAAAAAGGTGTGAGGTTTGAATATGTGTTTCCCCTTTCTTATTAATTGGAAATAAAAAAAATTAGTACACGTTGATATTTTCATAGTTTAAGTCCCTATTTCATCCTTAAATTAATTATTATTTCATTTTTTTATCTTTAAACTTTGCTAATTTTAATTATTGTTTATGATATTTTATCAATCAGTTGACCAGAATTAATTCATATTAGTTTGAACTCAACATCTAAGCCTCGTTTGATAAGCATCGGAGTGTTTTTGAAAATTAAGTTTATAAATACTACTTTCTCCTATGATTTTTTTGATTTTGTTACCTACTTTTTACTAGTATTTTCAAAAACTAAAAAAAATATTTTTTGAATTTGGAATTTTGCTAAAGAATTCAAACATTTCTTTAAATGATAGAAAATAATTGTTAAAAAATTGTGAAAAAACAAGCATAATTTTTAAAAATTAAAAACTAAAAATTTAAATGATTATCCAACGAAGTCTAAGATATCATGTACGACTTCAAACACGTGTTCACATAAATATTTATTAATCATAGAATGGACAAAATAATGTATCTCGACAGGTTCTTGATAGAAAATTGATGGCAAACATTAAAGTAAGTTTTTATTTTTTTAAAAAATGATATGTTGTAGAAGTAGAAGTAAAAAATAATGTTTAAAATTAGAGAGAAGAAAAGTAATGAGTAGAAGTATTGCATGAGAGAAGATGAGATAATAATGATGAATCTTTGGTAGTAAATAAATAGTAATAAGGATGGAAATGGGCCTTGCAGATATCCATCTTTACTATTGGGCCAGCCTCAATATGGGCTTTTCATGTATGTAAGCATAAAATCACACGAGAAGGGAAGTGGTTATGGATGGACAATTTTTGGAACCCATATCCAAATATGACCAAATAAAATAAATAAATAATAATAATAATAATACTAAGATAAATGACCATTTTAAAATTTTGTCTCTCCCTCACCACCTTTCTCTTCTCATTTTACTCTTTATTTCTCAATCTCTTCATCAACTGTCATAAGGTGTGTTTAGATTGACTATTAAAAAAAAATGTTTTTCAAATAATGCATTTTTTTTAAATATTTTTTCTAAAAAGGTTTATAATTAAAACGTGTTTGCTTAAATTTTATCAAAAGTGTTTTTATTTATAAATGTGTTTGGTTTGCTCTACACTAAAAGTGTTTGTCTTAATGTCAAATTACTATAAAAGACAATTATTAACGAATAATATGGATTAATAAGCTTAAATATATATTTGCAGGTATAAAATCAATCATAGCTCAATTGACATAATGTTATACTCTTAACCAAGAGGTTGATGGTTCAATCCTTCCATCCTGCATTAATTAAAAATTTTGCGAAAAAAAAGGTTAAATTTGTATTTTAAAAATTATGATGGTGGTTGTCGGGAGTGTCGACGGTGGTCGGAGGAAGTCGTTATTTTGGTAATTTTGATACATTATGAAAATTAGGTAGGTTTTTCAATTAAACACCAAAAAATATTTTTTCTAAAAGTTAATTTCAATTGTTTAATCCAAAATGAATTATTTTCAAAACACATTATCAAATAATTCATTTGGAGTGGTTGTCAAACCCCTCAATTTATTGTAAAATGAATTTTTTCAAAAATTAAACCCTTAGTAATGCAAATCAAACACACCATTAATCTCCATTCTAACCAATTTAAAAAAGTCAATTTGTATTTTGTAAAAATTTACTCTCTCCACCTTCATCCCTCTCTCGAAACAATCTACAAAGAAGAAGAATGTGACATTGTCATTCGATCGTCCTCTTCGGCAGTTCGACTACCTTTCAGCGGTGGGGTGACTTGCGACATTGATCTGTGTGCTTCACGGATAGTTGATGACGAACGCGAGTGTCTTCTTCTCCGGCAATTCGAGTGTGAGCGACAGTGAGTTCCTTCCTCCGACGAAGCTCTTCTGAAAATAGGTGTGCAACCCGTTTCCGGTGTGTTTAGACCAACGCATTGTGGTGGTATTCCTCTTCTCATGCATCTCTCTCTTCCCGTGAAAATTGTTATCGATTAGGACTTCAATTGACGCCCAACCACCTAGCCACGACGAATAGGTGAGGTGTTTTCCTCCGATTTTTTTTCATTCTCGTTACCCACGATTTGTTTTACTCCGAGGCTGCCCACTCGAAAATCGAGTTTAGATTCACAGATTCAAAGGTGTTTGGCCACTCCGAGTTTTTGTTTTCATTAGTTCCTCAGGTGATTGTTCCATGCTTTTAAGATAAAAGAAGAAGTGTGTTTTGTTGTTGTCTTTTTTGAGTGGGAAAAAGGATGAGAAAATGGGTAGTTGTTGACAATTTTGCAATTGTTTTTTCAATTCTTTGAGTGGTAAAAGAAGATGTGGTAATATGACTAATTTGATAGGGAGTAAAATTTAGTTGCATGGTGAGCTACAAGTATCTTTTCGTAGCCCAGTCACGTGAAACGATTTCATTTGCTATATTTTATGTTTTTTTTAACCTCTACAAAATTCAATAGGGCTTCAATTATTATTATTTTTTTTGCTTTTTTTAATATATTTTCTATTTTGTTTTTTTTGTTATGCTTTTTGAGTTTTTTTCTCTCTTTCATCTTTTTCAGATTTGACTTTTCTAATTTTTTTTCCTGTTTTATCTTCTTAACCCATTTTCATGTTAAATCAGAGTAGCAAATAAGAGAAAAAGCAGAAAACGAAACTGAAATTTACAGAGGGTTTCAAAGTTAAAATAAGAGGGGAAATTGAAATTTCAAGGTTCAAATTGAAACCCACCATTTTTCTTTGCATGACATCGAATCCTTCAATCTCAAAATCAAAACTCCATTTGAAGAATATGTGAAATGGAGTTTTGATTGGGTTTTTTTTTTTTTTTTTTAAGCTGAAGCCTTTTGCGATTTTGGAGAAGAAGATGAAAAGTGAAACTTGAGACTTGCTTTACAACAAAAAAAAAATAAAAAATAAAAAAAGTAGTTTTTTTTTTTTTTTTTTTTGAAAATGACAAAAGAAAAAGTGACACGTGAATTGTAGCCCCAGCATGTTAAGCAAGTTTTAGTAACTGCAAAAGACACTTGTAGTCCAGCATGCTAAAGCAAGTTTTACTCTTTAATAGGAGTCCAGATGCTTTTGACATTTTTTTGAACATTAAAGTGGTGCTAAGTTTGTAATGGTTGAACCCTAACTATTGCAAATATTCTTCTTCTTTTTTCCAATCTCACGAATTTAGGATATTTCTCTTTTTCTTCTTTTTCAACTCTTCTTTTTTTTGAATGATTTATAATGCAAAACATGTTTCATGCTTGTAATTGGAATTAATTTCCTCTTTTTTTGCGCCTCTTGTGTATAAAGTTCATCTTAGTAAATTGGAGATGGTTGCATTGAGAAAATATTGGCAACACTTCAATTTTGTAAGTTTTAAAAGGCAAATTGTTAGTTTTTCCTTTTTTTTTTTTTTTTTTTATGTTGTTGATGCAAAGTAAATTGTTTTAAAATATTGCAATTACCTTGTATTTACAATTTACTGAGAACAAGTAACTTGTATTTACAATTACGAGATAGTTGTATGTTCTCAGTAACATTTTTTTTTTAATTTTAAGTACCTAGTACTGACAATTCTCCATGAAAGGAAGTAACTGTATGTACAATCAAGTATTTGCATTCCCTCCATAACATTTTTTTTTAAATTGTTTTGATTAGATTGTTAATTTTTTTTATCCGATGGGGTGGAGAATCCCCAATTTGACCGATTATGGGGTCAAACTGATGGGGACGAGGCGGGGTGACCTCGAACTCACCCCGAATAATTTTTTTTTATTGTTTATATATATACACGTACAATATGAGAATTGAACCCTCAACTACGAGGGAATGTACATGTTAATTACGAGCCATGTTCACTTTGGTTATAAAATATATATAATAATATGAATATGAATATTAATATATTATACAAATTTTTTAAATCCTTAAACTATTTACTGTTTGTTAGTTTATGTTTATTTAATTTAATTTCATTAGTTTGTATGGGTTTATTATAGAGAAATTGTAACAAATGTCAATTTAGAATAAGATAATTAAAAATATAGCATGTTTTTAAAAAATTTGCGAATATGGCAATTTCTATCACTATATCTTATGACTGATAGAAGTCTATCGTTGATCACCTCAGCTTTTTATAGATTTTTGTCCTTAATAATAGTCCATCACTGATAGAAATCTATTAATGATATGATAAAGTCTATCAATGATAGAAACAAATTTTTTTTTTGCCATATTTGCAAAACATTTTAAAGTTTGCTAAATTTGCAATTAGTTTGGACTTGATTGCTATTTGTGCAACCAGTCATTTATTATATTTAATTTTATTATATAATAATTTTTTATATTAAATTTTATAATAAAATTGTTAAATATTTTTAAAAACTAATTATTTAAATAAATAAACAATAATAATATTAACTTTAACATAAAAAAAAATATAAGTTTAATATATTTATCCATTTTTATTTAATTTTAATAAAAAAAATAAAAAAATAAAAATGAAAAAATGAAGTTTTTTTGTCCATGGACCCGATATCCAAACAAGGATTTCTTGACCCCGACCCCGAAACGGGGATGACTGATGAGAGAGTGCATCCCCGTGCGCCCGATTATCATCCCAACAGGAGAAGCTGAATCGTATTTTATGGTTAAAGGTTTGTTCCTTATTAATATTTATATCAAATAAAATTCCAAAACTATATCAATTTTAAAAAGCTGATTTTGAGATTTTATTTTGAAAATAAAGTTTCATTTACAAAAAAAAATAAATAAAAATTAATATGTTGTCTCTTTCGTCAAGGGCATAATCATTTAGTTTTGTTAAATTTAACTTGTTTTCTCTCAATTTGCTCCATTGATTTTCATATTTTTTTTTTATTTTTTTTTTTTTTTTTTTTAAGAATATTAGGATTCTTAACCAAATTTTATTGGGAAGTTTTTGAAAACTATATTTTTTTAGTTTTCAAAATTTGGTTTAAATTTTTTCTTAGTTTTCAAAATTTGGTTTAAATTTTGAAAACATAGTAAATTATAGTAGGGACAACAAAATTCATAGGTGAAGGTATTATTTATAGGCTTAATTTTTAAAAATAAATAATCAAATGATTACCAAACGAGACCTAAATAATTTCGATTGTCTTCCCAAAAATGACTCCATGAAAGAATAATTTATAAGTGTTTCAAAATATCTATAGAGTTGGAATTTGTTATGAAAAATCAGCTCCCAAATTTTAAAAACATTAATTATGAAATTGAATTGGGTTATTTTTTCCTCCTATGTTGAAAAAGACAGGAAGACCAAAAGACCAACAGAAGTGGAAGGAGAAGGGAGAGGTGAGGTGTGAATAGAAAAGGGGTTGACCTTTTTCTTTCCCTTCCATATAATATATAAAACTTTAAAGAAACAACCCAACTCAATTTTAAACTTTTTTTTTTCTTTCTTTTACAAACATAATAATACTAAAAAATTATTGCATCCTTCTCAATAAATGTTTCAATAATTGTAAATTTATGTTGGGAAAAAAAGAGTTAAATATCTTGTTACGTATCAAAGTTTGTTAATTATTGATTATATAATATTAAAGACCATCGAAGTTGGACTATAACTCTGCAAATTTCATAACTGAATATTGTTTTGAGAAGTGCATTAAAAAATTGACATCTTTTTACCCAGATATTAAAAAATTTCGAAAAATGTACGGTTGAAAAGTTAACACATAGAGCTTCAATTTGATGTTTAGTTTCACTATTTGTAGAGTTGTGTATTAAAAGATACAGATCGTCGAAGTTTAGCTACAGTTTTGAAGTTTTCAGTCGTATCTTCCGTTCTGGGTATAGTGAAGTTTTCATAACTTTGACGATATATATCTATTGATACACAACTCCAAAAATAGTGAAACTAGATATCAAATTGAAGCTCTCTGTGTTAACTTTTCAACAGTACCCTTTTCAAAGTTTTTGAATATCTGGGTAAAAAGATATCAATTTTTTAATGCATTCCTCCAAAGAATCTTCAGTTCTGAAATTTGCAGAACTATAGTCCAACTTCGATGGTCCCCATCTTTTGATACACAACGAAATCAAGTATCAAATTGAAGCTCTCGCTATTAGCTTTCCAACCATAATTTTTTTTTGAAAATTTTGAATATCTTGTTAAAAGGATATCATTTTTTTAATAAAAGAAGTACATATGAAATCCATGTGGAGCAAGATGAACTTTTGAAAAGACGACCTCCATTTAAAACTGCAATATTTTTAAAAATAGTTTCAAACTTACCATATTTTTATAATAAGTTTTAAAAAATACAATATTATTAAAAAATAACCCTTATTTAAGCTAGTGTCATGTATTTAGGATAGTGACATGTGTGGCTTCTATTTGGGAGAATATGCGTTAGTGGCATAATTTATCTCATGGTTATCAAACGAGTCTTAACATAGTTAAGAGTAATTTTTTTATTCTTCCATATTTTATCTACTCAAAAGATTTTCAAATATTATTATACAATTTATCTCATCATTTTTTTTAAAAAAAATTAACTTGTTGCTTCTAATTTATTTATTTTTTTAATTTTTTTAACTAAAATTAGATTTGGTTTTATTTATAATGATATTTTTATATATATTTTATCAAATTATAAAGTAAATAGAATATAATTTGTAATTTAAATTATATAAAATTTTATATAATTATCTTATAAAAATTTTGAAGTTAAATATTAGTACAAGTTCATGCTTAATTGAAATAAGGTCACGTTTACTTCTTTCCAAACGTAATCAATCCATGATAATTCTGACTATGAACGTTTACCAAAATTTGCCAGCGTAATTAAAGTGTGACCCCACCTCAAATTATGTAATTCCATTACCCCATTTCTCTACCACCTTAGGGGTGTTCAATAAAAATTATGTAATTCCATTACTTCATTTCTCTACCACCTTAGGGTGTTCAATAAGATTATCATTGATTATTGTGTGGATCTCACCTCTTTTTATTTATTTTTTCCATTCTGTCCCTTTTTTTCTTCCTCGGATGTTTTTTCAAAATAGTGGCTTGGTTTAGTGGTAAATGTATGTCTAGTCCCCTGTGACTTAAAGTTTTAGATTTGTCATTGGCCATGAACATCCTCTTCACCTTCTTGTGCCCTTCACAGCCCATAAGTTAGAATTGAGTTTCTTTTTCTTTAAAAAAAATGAGTTTTCTCATTATTTCTCTTTCAAGTAATGATTTTCTTTCTCTTTCTAGAAGTTAATTTTCTTTTTCTGGATAAAAAAAAGAAATTCATTTTGATAAAAAAAAATGACAAATTGTTGGTATTAGATCAAAGATTAACAAATTGGAGAGTAAAAAAAGAAACTCATTACTTTAATATGTTGAAACCCTTTATTTTTTTTTCTTTTTTGTGAGGAAGAAACAGAGATGGGTGGGTTAATGGAGGAAGAAAGAGATTGAAACTCAAGAGTGAAAAAACAGAGAGAAAAAAGAGAATAAATAGAGGGAAGTGAAGATTCATGTTGAAAAATGGGTTTACGAGTATTCACACGAGTAACGCTCGGACAACGAGTATGCACACGAATATCACTCGGACAACGAGTCAGCACATGATTAAAGCGAAAGGGGTATTATGGTAAACCCACGAATGATTCCGTGCAAGTAAACATTATCAATGAAATTTTGAATTAGCCTTGGGTAAACACTATCAAAGATAAACCGATTACGATTGAAGTCTTAATTCATTACGATTGTTGGGAAAAATCCATTACGGTGTGGTAAACATGACCTAAATGTAAATTTTCGTCATTATAGTAGCTAGTTTGCAACAATTTAGTATTAATTTACCAAATGTATCCTAATTTTCTATGTTTAAATCTGAAATTTATCAAACACTAATTTACTTTATATGAGTTGATTTATGAATTTACTTCATATGAAAATTGATTTTTTTAAAAATTATTTCAATAATTACAACAATCTCAAACTAAACTTAATTAGTAAGTTTTGGATTCGTCTAAAAAAAAATTCTTTAACTTTTTTTCTTTTTTTTTCTCAAAGAAGGGATGTTTCGTTTGATCAAATAAATCTGAAATTTTTAAAATTTTTAAATCTCATTTTAGTTTAGGGAAATTACATCAGATGTCCATTTAGAGTAAAATAATTAAAAAATATAGCATTTTTTTTTAAAAAAATTACAAATATGACAATTTTTATCTATGATAGTCACCGATAAAATTCTATCCGTGATAGCTACTAATAGCAAATCAATGACTATTAGTGATAATTACTAATATACTTTTAATTTTTTTTATAGAATTTTGTCAATGACTATCGCTGATAGTAGTCTATGAGTGATAGTCACTAATTTTTTGTTATATTTACAAAATGTTTTATATTGGACTATATTTGTCATTATTTTGGGTCTGGTTGCTAGTTATGAAACTCACCCCTCCTAGTTTATAAAATTGTATTATTTTATTTGTGTATCACTCTCTAAAAATATTTATTTTAATTTTTTAACATTCAAAATTTATTGTAATCTATAGATTTTTTAAAGCTTTGTTTTTATCCATAAGATTAATGTATATAAATTAATAACTTGACTTAAAATATGTGTATTACTAATATCAACATATTAATTATTATTTATTTTTTTTCAAATCGAGCATAATTCAATTGACATAAAGTTGTCTCCGTGACTAAGAGGTCATGAGTTCAATCCTTGCATTAATTAAAATAGGGTTGAAAAAAAGAACATACTAATGTTTTTTCCATGGATTCAAGCTAAACAAGTTAATTGGGAAGAGTTTTGGATGAGTGGATATTAAATAATATAATAATAATAATAAAGATTAAAACAAGTGTTTTTTCTAAAATACATGATTTTGAGACATGAGTTTGGGAATCACACAATCTCACCACAAATGTAAAAGATTTATCAAAATTAACCTAAAATTAAAATTTTATTCTTTTTAACCTGTTTTTTTTAAATAAGGTGAAATTCTTATTTTACCTTTGAAAAGACATCTCTCATCTCTCCTCTTTGTCTTCTGCACATTTTTTTTCCTTTTCTTCTCTCTCTTCTCTTTTTCTTTCCTTTGCTCCTCTCTGTCTTCTGAGCTGAGAAATATTTTTTTGGCATTTCACCCACCCGACCTTTGGACTCCACAGACTGCAGATTTTTTTTGACATTTCACCCACCCGACCTTTGGACTCCACAGTCCTACATCTTACATTTAGTTTCCGAAAACCAAATCTCAAGATTTTTTTTTTTTTTTTTGTTAATCGGAAAGGAAAAAGTTAATGTGTTGTACATTTTTTTTTAGATTTTTTTATTTTTATTTTTTATTATCGTGTTATTTGTTTAGACGATAATGAGGTTTGTTTACACGATAGATTTATTATTATTATTTTTTTTAATTATCATCGTGTTATTTTTTTTTTGTTTACACGTGAATAACAAGATCGTGATATTTGAATAACATAGATTTATGAACGAAAATTTGTTGGTTAAAGATTTGTTGGTGGAATGAAATGGGAAAGATTTGATTTAAATCTTAAATCTGTAAAAAAAAATAGCAAGTCGTTTGTTTCGTCATATTGATTGGAGGAAAATTCGTCATTCCTAAACTTTGGAGAGGAGTAGGAATAGTAACAGAGGAGACAGAGGAGAGAAGAATGAATAACAGACGAGAGATAATTTTTTATTTTTTTTTTGAAGATTTTTTGAAGCTAGAGGTAAAGAGAATTTTCACAACCATCTGAATTAAAATTTTAATTTGAGGTCACAAATCTTTTAGATTTCATGTCAGAGATTTCATGTCAGATTTTGCAATTCTCCTAGGAGAGTTGCAAATAAACATTTTGATAGATGGAGGACTAACCCCTAACCCATTTTTTTTTATTTTTTTTATTTTAGTTTCTATTTTTTCTTTGTTTCTGTTCTTTAAAAATAAAAATTGTTTGATAAATGTTTTTTGTTTTCTGTTTTTAGAAAACACAAAATCAAACTTGTTTGGTAACTGTGTTTTTTTGCTTTTAAAACGAAAAAAGTTTAAAGTTGTTAAATAACTTTTATTTTTTTTTTGTATTTTTTATAAAATATATATATATATATATATATATATATATTAAATAATATTAATTTATTATAAGGTAAAAATTGCAACATTTATCAAAATTTAATTAAGATCCCATTATTTGATGAAATTGAAAATTTAGGGTAAAAAATGATTTTCTCTAAAATAAAAAAAATATATTGTGTCAATAGTTTAATATATTAGACAATCTTTAGTTGACGTTTCTCATTCATAAAATCAGAAAAATAAAATATGTTGATTATTTAGGGTAGATATGTATGGGGGCTGGTTGCACAAATAGCAATCAGGTCCAAACTAATTGCAAATTTAGCAAACTTTAAAATGTTTTGCAAATATGACACAAAAATCTGTTTATCACTGATAGACTTTATCATATCACTGATAGACTATTATTGACAAAAATCTATAAAAAGCTGAGGTGATCAACGATAGACTTCTATCAGCCATAAGATATCAGCGATAGAAATTGCCATATCCGCAAAATTTTTAAAAACATGTTATATTTTAAATTATCTTATTCTAAATTGACATCTGTTACAATTTCCGGGTGTAACATCACAATAATATTAAAGTATAATATACTAGAAAAATTTATTTGAATAAAATTATAATATATTATATTAATAATATTTTTATATAAAAAATATTGGGAAATTGTAGTAAATGACAATTTAAGACTTATTGTTTGCAAATATAGCATGTTTTTAAAAATTTTGCGGATATAGCAATTTCTATCGCTGATATCTTATGACTGATAGAAGTCTATCGCTGATCACCTCAGCTTTTCAGCTTTTTATAGATTTTTGTCAGTGATAATAGTCTATCAGAGATAATAGTCTATCACTGATAGAAGTCTATCAGTGATATAATAAAGTCTATCAGTGATAGAAACGAGTTTTTTTGCCATATTTGCAAAACATTTTAAAGTTTGCTAAATTTGCAATTAGTTTGGGCCTGATTGCTATTTGTGCAACCAGCCCAAAAATATTAATAATATTTTTTTTAAGAATATACTAAATAGTATTAATGACAATTTGACTCTAATTTTAATAAATAAATAAACGTAATTTTAATAATTATATCTGGTTGTCAATAGAGTTGAGAGTGTAATTCTTAAAATAAAAAATAAAAATCTAAAATCTAAAATTTTGAATTAAAAACTTGGTTTTTAATTTTTTTTAATTTTCGTTTTTAAAATTTATTAATGAATATAAAATTATTTTAAAAACTTAAAAACTAAAAATTCAATTGCTTACCAAACATACATGTTTTCTAAAAATATAAAAAATAAATTAATAAATAAGAATTGAATGGGTGATGAAACAACTCCTAAAATGTTAGTTTTAAAAAGTTTTTAGGCCTTTCATTTTTCTGAAAAAAAGTTTTATAGAATAAAATATGAAAATAAAAAGTTGTATAGAATAAAATAGTCATGACTGGGTTGAATAAGCATGAAAATAAATGAGGGAGACTTTTTGTTTTTTATAAGCAAAAAAAAAAGATATATTAATAAAGAATCGTAAGCCCCTTCTTTTAGTCAAAATTGACATATACTTCGTTTTTTGAGGTGAAAAATTCAAATCCTCAGACTCGAGTTGTACTAAAAAAAAAGCCGTCTTCTCTCTTTCTCTCTCTCCCTCTCTCTCCTTCATGTTCAACGGTCAACCTTCACCCATCTCTGATGATGGTAGTTCTTTTCCGACAACTCAGGGCAGTCGTACCCACAAACTCGACGACAACAAATCACATTTATGGCGATCATAGTCTAATTTAAGTGTGGTAAATTAGACTATAACCTTTGAATTGATCGAGGACGACGTTGAGTAAGATCTAGTTGGTAATCCTGCTAAGTATTCTTCGGGTCGGTTATTAATCTTTAAACTAAGTTTCATAATTAGTATATTAAAGTGCTTAATTTTGAAAATTGATTCAGGTCGGTCGAAGAGTTTTAAGTTGAGCCAAATCTATTTTCAAATTAATATTGAGATAAGTGACTCTACTATGAGAATGTCTTAGTGCTAAGTTGGAAAGTTGTATGATGTTTGAGACGGATCTACGTAGGTTAAATGTTGAGTATGATGTTTAGGAAATATGGGTGTCTAAAGCAACACAATTTTCCGCGTTGTTTCATGTTTAAAAAGATTTATTTAAGAGGTTATGTTATGAGACTACTTCAATTGGTTTCACATTTTATCTTAATTTATATTTTACAATATTTTTAATGGGATTTCAAATATCAATAGTCGCCTAACACATAAAAAAAAAAAAAAATAAAGTCCGATGTATTAAACATTTGAGTTATGTTGATATTCATAATAGAAATATTAACTAAATGTATAGTTCAATTAATTAGTATTAAGTAAATATTTAAAAGTTAAAACTTACAGTATGTTGGACTAATAATAATAATTAATTGTCAAACCGAGCATAGCTCAATTGGCATAAGGTTGTGCTCGTGACTAAGAGGTCATGGGTTCAATCCTCGCATTTATTAAAATACCGTTGCAAAATAAAATAAAATAATAAATAGTAATAATAATTTAAAAATACTATATTTCTAATTATTTTGGTAGCAAGCTGGTTAGTGGTCCTACGTCTTCAAAATATATATATATATATATATTTATTTTAATGTAACAAAATGTTGAAGGATAAACCCTAAATTCGAATCCCTGCTTCAGTACAATTCTTAAATAAAAAAAAAATAAAAAAAAATAAATAATAATAAATAAAAAATAAATATCGGAGCATGATAATTTGAAAATTATTATTATAATTAATTTCTATTATCCTAATTAGGCTGTTTTTTTTAATATTGTAATTTTTAATTTTTTTTATAAAAATATTGTAGTTTTGAAAGTATTTTTACAAATAATGTTGTTTTAGAGTGAGGTCGTCTTTCACGACCAAGGTCGTCTTTCACGACCTCTACAGCAAAAGTCAAGTCTTGTTCCACATGGATGGAGATCGTACTTTCAAAAGACGATCTGCTTCTGCAACTATGAAAAAAAAAATTAGATTAAAAAAATTGATATTTTTTTACCCAAATATTCAAAAATTTCGAAAAATGTATAGTTGGAAAGCTAACTAAGAGAGCTTGATACCTGATTTCAATATTTTTGGAGTTGTGTATCAAAAGATAAAAATCATCGAAGTTGAATTATAGTTATGCAAATTTCAAAACTCAAGATTGCATTAAAAAATTGATATTTTTTTATCCAAATATTCAAAAAATTTGAAAAAGGTACGGTTGGAAAGCTAACACAAATAGTTTCAATTAGATACCTGATTTTGAAATTTTCCGCTATATCTTAAGTTTTGGGTTTATTGAAGTTTTCAGAACTTTAGCTCAACTTCGATGATCTGTATCTTTTGATACACAACTCAAAAAATAGTGAAACCATATATCAAATTGAATCTCTTTGTGTTAGCTTTCCAACGGTACATTTTTCAAAAAAAAATTAAATATCTGGGTAAAACGATATCAATATTTTAATGCACACTACTAAAAAAAATCTTCACTTTTAAAATTTGCAGAACTATAGTTCAACTTCGATGATCTTTATCTTTTGATACACACTCCAAAAATATTGAAACCAGGTATCAAATTGAAGTTCTTTCTGTTGGCTTTCCAACCATACATTTTTCGAAATTTTTGAATATCTGGATAAAAAGATATCAATTTTTTAATCCAAAAGAATTTTTTCATAGTGGCAGGAGGAGATCGTCTTTTGAAAAGACCATCTTCATCCATGTGGAGTAAGATCGTCGCAAAAAGACGACATTTGCTGGCGTGTAGAGGTCGAAAGACGACCCCATTTTAAAACAACATTATTTTTAAAAATACTTTCAAAACTATAATAGTTTTAAAAATTCCAACCGAAGAATGTATTTTTAATAGTACATTTCTGTTCAATTTTATTTTTTTTTTTTTTTTTTTTTTTTGACCACATGTTGGGGAGGGGGATTGAACCTAGGATCTCATGGTCACTAGGCGATAGATCATGTCATTGAACTAAGTTTATGATGGGTTTCAAACTATTTTTCTCGGTTTGACATAGATTAATTATTTCGATAATACATTAGTATCAAAGAAAGAAAGACTTTTTTTTTTTTTTTTTTTGTAATTTTCAAAACTTTTTATAAGTTTATGATGGGTTTCAAACTATTTTTAGAAATAGTGAAAACAAAAGGTATGTTTAGGGGCAGAGGAAGGGGTCGGGGGCAAGTGCCCTTCCAAATTCTAGCATGAAATGTGTCTTACCTCTTTCCTTTTGCCACTTTTTTACATAGGTTTTGCCATCATGACTTTCATGATATTGTCCACTTTAGACATAACGACTTTACTTTTGGTAACCCCTTTTGGGTTTGGTAACCCAAAAGGCCTCACTCCATGGAGAATGTTGTCCTTCCTTATATACTCATGATCTTCTCCTCTCCTAACCGATGTGGGACTTTGGTCGCATTCCTCGTACTACCAACCGATCTTTAGAGGGTCGACATTCTTTGTTCTTGAGCCGACCCCTTCCATTTTGTCGACCCCCATAAAAGGTTGCTTTGCCATCTCAGGTCAACTCCTATAGAGGTCAGTTTGGTTCTATTCGACCGAATCCTATAGGAGCCGATCTTACTTGATCAGTCCGACTCTTATGAGGTCAGTCTAACTAACTTGAGTCGGTCTTTGCAGGAATCGGCCCTTTACGCTTTTAGTTTTTGAATTTAGTGATTATTTTATCGTAGGACAAGAGGCCAAATAAACATATGATGGAGATGATTGTTCAAAATTTAAAAAACTAAAACAGATCTTTTAAAAGGTTATTGGCCAAAACAAACCAATTCTAAGGTGGATGAATCAAAATTAGACTAAACTAATTTATTTAATAAATATAATTCGATGTGGCAATAGGTGTGGCTGGGCGACATCTTAGGGGAAGGATATAAATGTAAAAAAATGAAAAAAAAAGAATTAGGTTAGGATATGGGGGATGATGTTTGTGGGCTATATTCATCATTGGAAATGCCCACTGCCACTATCCTTCCATCCATACCCTCCCCATCACTCATCTTGTCCCAATTTTGTTCCACTTTCAATTCTAATTTTTTCCTTTTATTTTAGGCTTAATGTTTGATTTTTTTTCTTTCAATCTCCATTATTTAAAAAAATAATAATTTCATTATTTATGAATTTAAGTCTACTTTATTTAGCCCATAATCGTAATGAATCAATCATAAAAAATGTTTCAAACACAATATATTATCTTTTGAGGTTGTTTATTTAAGCTTCGATTCAAACGTAATTTGATTTTTATTAAAGTGTTTATTTACGTGTTAAATTTTGTAAGTTTATCGTAATACACTTTAATATAATAATAAAAACAAAAACAAAAGGAATCGGAAACAACGCTTCTCACTTTCTTTTTTTCATTTTTGAACGTTCGACTATCGAACCATCTTCCTGTCTTCTTCCTCCTTCCTTCTTCTCCGACCAAGGTCTTTTCGTCTTCTCCGAACAAGGAATTTGAAACACTTTGATTTCCACTACCATCGTTGTCGACATATTGGAAGGAGTCAACCCTCATTCTTCTTCTAACATCGTGGTACGCTGTTGACCCTTTTTCGTTTCCTAAATACTCTTGGTTTGAATCTTGGTGTGAGTCTTATTTAGACTCTTGTGCATACACTTGTTCTTTGTCCTACTCTAGTGCTTTGGCAGTTTTTTTTTTTTTTTTTTTTTTTTTTTTTTTTTTTTGCATATTACTAATATTGTCTACGATTAAAGGCTACTTGAGGATCTGTGTTTTGATGTTTAACCGTCGCTAATAAACTGAAATAAGATTATTTTATCACTTTTGTTTCGATTATTTATCATGGACGAAACCAAAGAAACGAAAATATGTTTGTGTAATATTTAAAATTTATTACGTAGATGATACATAGATTACGAGAGCTTGAAGAATGGAAAAAAAAAAAGAGGTGTGAAGTCCTACTGTGGAGTTGAGGATGTCGAAGAAGTAAAAGAAATAAAAAATCTTGGAGAGAAACTAAAATTAAAGTGTGATCCCACGTAATGTGCAATGAGAATCAAATTGAGCACTTTTTTTTTTTTTTTTTTTTTTTTGGTGTAATCAACTGACATAATCCGATTGGATTATGACGTGCCAATAGATTGATTATTTGTAAAAAATAGATAATAATAATAATAAAAATTATAGGTAAAGATATTTTTATAAATTTAATTTTTAAAAATAAAAAACAAAATATATATATATTTTTTTTTTTATAAATGTTAGGGTGAGGGATTGAACCTAAGACCTCATAATCAGGTCATACATAATGTCATTGAATTATTCTCTTGTCGGTAAATATCACATAATTATGAAATGTAGTCTTAATGAATTCGTTTATCATAACACATTTTGTTTGTTCGATTGAGTACCGCATTAAGATTTTTTTTTTTTTTTTTTTTTTTTTTTTTTTTTTTTTACATAAGAGTTGTTGACTTAATTATATAAACATGACATATTTGTCAACGATACTTTTAGAATATATTTTAAAACTATTTGATTACTTAAGAGATGCATTAAATTAGGAAACAGAAATGAAATCATTTTTGTACCAAAATATCTTTATAATATGTCAATTAAAAAAAAATAGTAAGGACTATTTTTAAAAATATTGTTATTTTAATTAGGTGAATTGACATGAAATGAGCTTCAACCAGGGGATGTACGTCGTCTCTTGAAGAAACGACGTCCATTGACATGGCAAAAATTTGTCAAGTTGGATGTCGTCTTTTTAGAAGCCGGCATACATATATCATTTTTTCAAACGCGACACGAGCATATTCACTTGATACACTAGTTCCTTCACGGCTCAAGTTCAAACAATATACTCATGCGACACGTTTGCAAAATTTATATGTGTACATCGTTTCTTAAAGATACAACATTTAACTTGACAAAATTATGTGAGGTCAATGGATATCGTCTCAACTTCGTCTTTAGAGACGAGGTTCATCTACCTAATTAAAAAAAACATTGTTTTTATAAAGAAGAGAACTTCGTTGCTAGCTGGGCTACCCTTCTACAACCCGACACGTGACACAATCATATGTTATCACATGTCAAAACAAAATGTTTATTATTTTTTTTATTTGCTTGCCTTTTGTCTTCTTTTTTTACTTTTTTTTTATTATTTCCTTTCGTTTTTTATTTTTTTATTTTATATATATACATATAAACAACGATTACATATTTACTTTTTCATTTAAAAATTATGCATGGGTTTAAAATAAGGATGATAGAAAAATAAAGTTTATAACTTTATATCTTAATATCTCACTTAAAATATTTGAAAATAAACTTAAACAAAATAAATTAATGCTCTAAATCTTTCACAATTATCTTAAACTCTCGAATTTCATTTCACTTGATTAGTTTAAAATAAAACGATATTGTCAAAGATTTTATAAGAAAAAAAAGAGAAAAAAAATGTTATTTATAAATAGATCGGTGATTTTGAAATATAAATATATATAAAATATATATTCTTTAAATGAAATAACAAAAAATAAAGGAAAAGATCAAATGAAAAATAATATTCTTGCTTTTGACACGTGACAACTTTATTTATAAGGGACCGTTTGATCCACGAAGTTGGACGAGTGAGCTTACTCCCTGTTTGACCTATATAGTTGTTGAACTCGTAAAAAATATCAACTCCCTAAACTTCAACACTAATTACTATTGAAGTCTGTACCATATTTTTAATTATTTAAAAAAAGAACGTAATATAAACAAAGTGTAAAATGACTAAAAATGCAATTCAACCTATTTTTATTATTTTAAATATAAATGGAGTAATATTCTTACAATTGAGAGAAATAAAATATTTGAATCCGTTTAAATTAATGGATTAAAATCTTTCAAATTCACATATAAATATTGAAAAAAGAATGAAATATTGTGGTCAAAATTATTTTTGTTATCTTCAAAGGAATTTGGGAAGAATACATAAAATAAAAAGCACAAATCACATTTATTGGAAAAAGTTCTTTAATAATGAAAACATGAAAAATTATAGAAAAAATGGTAAAAAAAAAAAGCTAAAAAACCATCATTGCTGAGATGCTGGGTTCCGAGAGGAGTGCAATGAATTCAGATGGAATAACGAGTTTAAGTGAGTGGAGGCGGAGAATAATGTGTTTGACATATGCGTCAGTGTAAGGCTATACTTATGTGTTGTTATTGTTTTTTTTTCTTTAGAGAAGTTTGTAGAATATACATACATGGCTAAAAACAAAAAACAAAAATCTCAATCTTAAGATTCTTGAAATTAAAATAAAAAGGTAAAAGATAAGTCCTAACAAAAATAGATATATATTATTGAATATGTTAGGTATTGTGCTCAAATTTTTTTTTTTTTTTTTTTTTGTCTTTGAAGATATTTATAAATGAGATAATAAAAATTAAAAAACTACATTATTAGAAGAAATCCTTAATAATGAAATTTTGAAAGTTTGTAGAAAAAAATTGTACAGAAAAAAAACAGCTAAAAGAAATTCATATTTCAAAACTACAGGTTTAACAACAACACAGGCTTCGAACTTTGTACCCTCACAGACTTCAAAACTCCCCAGATTAAACAATTTCATACTTATTAACCCTATTTCGTGCAACTTCTTGTTCCAAACAACTCTTAAATAGTTTGGAAACAATAATTTATCACCTTATATATTCAATGATATATTTTTCATGGACCAAGCATATTTATACTGAATTCCAATTTCGATTAGCATAGTTAATTTTCTTTTCTTAAAATCATATTAGCTAAACTTATTTGTAGTACAATTTGAGAATATGAGAATTCTAAACTCCGATTTCAAGTAAGTGCAAATGTCAATTATGAAAGTATGCCAAGTTGATAAGGTGTGTACATTTTTATTTATTTATTTATTTTTATTTTTTATAAAAGGATAGTCATAGCTCGAACAGAGCCCCGAGGCTACCAAACTCACAAAATGAGAAAAAATTCGAGAGAACAGGATCTTTCCACTTAGTCGTTAACAAAACCTCAGAAGCTTTATAAGCAATCTGATGGGCCAAAACATTATCCAGCCGATTCACATGAGCAAAGAAAAGAACTCCAGCGACCTCTTTCAGGTCCAAAATTTCTCTGATGAAAAAACAATTGATGTGAGATCAACTCCAATGTCATTAAGTAGGTTACTAACCTCCAAACAATCGGTATTCGCTTCAATCAGGCACTTATCAGGAAACGAGTAGAAAGATATCGTTTTTAATCCTTCTACCATGGTCATAGCCTTTATAATTTTAATCTTTAACTGACCACTAAGAGTTCGATAACAAGCCAGTTTGACAGAGTTATGATGGTCTCGAACGACCCACCCAAATCTTGTCCGTCTGGAATCAACTTTAAAGGAAGCATCCACATTCAACTTCCATCTATTGCAGGATGGAAGCCTCCACCCCACGGACACCCATATCCTGCACTTCTCCACTTTAGACCTTAGTTTTAGATAAGTGTGCACGTTTTCATTGATTCATTTGCACGTCATTATTGTATGTTTCATTTTATGAGGAAAAAGAGCATTGAATTAAGTTTTTTTTTTTAAAAAAAATTGCACAATCGACTACGCAACCAATAACTTTTTTTTTTTTTTTTTTTATTCCTTTACCGTCTCCTCATTTTATTTCCTTTTCTGGCGAGGGTCGCCACTCCAGCTCCATAAATAGAAGAAATGAAAGGAACGAAATAATAATAATAGAAGAAAGGTTTCCGTGGAAGTAGGTTTTGTATATAAAAAGGGTGATTTTGTCCCTCTTCTTTTTTCTTTTTATTTTGTTGGAAACTATTAAACCTATCATTTTTTTTTTCTTTTGTTGGAAACTATAAAAGCTATCGATATCTATAATACGGAAGGACAAAAATAACAACCATAACAATAATTTCTTTGTTGACGTCCCCGTGAACATAACTCAACGATAATTGATACAAAGACGTTGGGTGAACATAACTCAAGATAATTGATATATATTACAGAGTAAAACTTGCTTGCTACCCGGGCTACAAGTATCTTTTGCAGCCCAACCACCTATCATGATTTCATTGGTTAATATTTAAACCATTTTTAAATAATAAAAAAATATTTCACGCCGTTTACTGGGTTTTTGTTCGTAACTTTCTCTTCATTTCTCTACACTCCAAACTTCAAGGCCATGGAATTTCAATTAGGGTTATTTAAAATTTGCAGGACTGATTGTGTGTTATATAAGCATAAATTTTCAAGTGGATGTTTAGAGGAAATGAAGGAAAGAGTGAAAAATTTCACGGTTGGATTCATCTGAGGTTGTAAAGGGAAAGGTCGATTGAATTTTATTTTTTTTTTAATTAAAAAAAAATGGTAACAAAAAAGATTTTATTTGTCTAGAGATATTTTTTAGAGTATTGCAAATCTTATCGCGTTAAAAAATAGTTAATAAAAAAAAAAAATACTTATTGTAGAGAAAGAAAGAGAGAGTGAGAGATGAAATTGAAAACAAGGTCATATAACAGATGGAAGGGGAGGAAAGAAAGAGAAAATAGGAAAAGTTGTTTATGTGACAAACAATAAGGAAAAACTAAGTAAACGGTCGTGAAGAGTTTTTTTTTATTTAAAAAATAATATAAATATTCAGTCAATCAAATCATGACACGTGTCGGGCGGTAAAAGATACTTGTAGCCGGCACTGTAGGTAAGTTTTACTCTATGTTACATCTGTGACTGTGTCAGAGGTTTTTTTTTTTTTTTTTTTTGAGTACATTGGGGTGGGGGGATTCGAACCACAGACCTCGTGGTCGTCAACTCATACATATGCCAGCTGAGCTATGCTCGCTTTGGCCTGTGTCAGAGGTTATATCTTATTTATTTTACTTAAAAAAATAAAACAAAGTTTACTCATACACTTGACAAGGTGTATCAAATTTGACCTTATACTCTCAATTTTATCGATTTGGACTCTAGCTTTAGATAAGTGATGTAAATTTTACTCTTTCTACACAAATTTATTTAATTCACCCACTAATTTTAACAAATAATAATATAAAAACTCACTAAATTAACTTTCAAATTAAGTTGGATTTTCTGTTTTTAAATATGTGTTTGATAGCCGATTTAAAAATTGAATATCAGTTGAAAAATTGTTACAAATGTAATAGTTATCATTAAACTCATGATTTCTTAATCAATGACGCAACATTATGTCAATTGAGTTATGCCCGGTTTGACAATATATTATGTTACACTAAGGACAAACCCATATAATATAGTTTGGAGGGGTCGTGTACTAAAAATGTTTGGATGACTGAGTTTTTGATAATATTTTGAGAGTCAACGTAATTATTTCGTTATATCAAGATGAACTCTATTTGGACATCTTTTAGAAACTATTTTCAAACTCCATAAATCAATTAAAAATAAAATTCAAAACTTCGAGACCAAACCTATTAATTTTGAAACTTGAAGACCAAATATAAATTTAATTAAAATATTAAAGACCAAATTTGTTAATTTATAAAATTGAGGAACCAAATAGAAACTAAGTTTAAATCTTAAAGAACAAAATTGTATTTTATCCCCAAAATTACAAAAAATAATATTTAAAAAAAATTACAAATCCAATATAAATTAAAATACATAAGTTAATGTGTGTTTTTTTTGCAAAGATATTTAATTAATGCAATGATTGAACTCATGATCTCTTAGTCGAGGACACAACCTTCTGTCAATTGAACTATGCTCGATTTGACTAAGTTACAGTGTTGGAACAAAAGATTAGCGTGTTGGAAAAAAGAAAAAAAAAATACATAAACATGATCAATATATCATTCAGTCAGTCGGTGTTGTTGATTATAGTTAACAAATATATATTTAATTAGCATTTTTATGATTATAGTTAATCAATATATATAAATTAATGAATAATTTATGTTCATGACTCTATATCGAATAAAATTATATCAACTACCATTATAAATTAACCAATTATATCAAGAGTCATATATTTGAATTCATTCATCTCTTAATATTGTGTTGAAATAAAAATTAAAAAGTTAACCAATTATTTATAGATTAAAAAAATGCTATATTAGTAAATATTTTTTAGAAAATATATATTTGTAATTAGTTTTAAGCAAATACATCTATAAAAAAAATTAAAAAATAATGTTACCCATTTAAATTGAAAAAACACAATTCCTAAACACATATAGGTAAATATGTTAAAAGTTAATTATAATTTTATAAAAACAAAATTGAATACATATAAAAACCATTTAAAAAGAAGAATTTAAAAGATTCGTTTTGAAAACGAGGCAACCCCTAAAACTATTTCAATTTCTTTTTCGAAGCACACTTCTTTTAATTTTAAGAAAAAATAAATAAGTCTATATATATATCAAAGTTTTTGTGTTTATAATGTGAACTCTACTAAATTTAAAATCTGTATTTACCGAAAACATAAAAAAAAAAAAAAATGTTTTCAAAATTTTAGAGAATGTTTTTGTAAACCGTCTTGGTTTTATTTGATGTTTCTAGATTCACTCGGTTGAAAAACAGGCTGTTTTTTTTAATAATATTATACTTTTTAAAACTTTTTCTAAAAATATGGTAGGTTTCAAACTATTTTTAAAAATAATGTTATTTTAAAGGGAGATCGTCTTTTCAAAAAACGACCTCTACACGCGAGCAAAGGTCGTGGAAGTTCTTAGAAGTTCTGAAAACTTCACTAAACCCATAACTAAAGATATGGATGAAAAAATCAAAATTGTAGCTAAACTTGGATGATCTGTTTTGATACACAACTCTAAAAATAGTGAAACCAAGTATCAAACTGAAAGTGATATAATATCCAAAGATACAAATCATCGAAGTTTAGCTACAATTTTGATGTTTTCATCTATATCTTCAGTTCTGGGTTTAGTGAAGTTTTCAGAACTTCCACGATCTGTATCCGACCTTTGCTCGCGTATAGAGGTCGTCTTTTGAAAAGACGACCTCCCTTTAAAACAAGATTATTTTTAAAAGTAGTTTCAAACTTACAATATTTTTATAAAAAGTTTGAAAAAGTACAATATTATTAAAAAACAACCTGAAAAATATGCATTTGATAGATGTATTTTTTAAAATTATTTTGAAAATTATTTTTGAATTTTGTGTTCTATATAGTGAGGATTCTGAAAACAACTTTCGATGTTTTTAATGTATGAATTTAAAATTTTAAAATTTATAATTGTATTAAAAAATATATAAAAAAAAGATATATATATATTCCATCAATTCATTTTTTAAAAAATTAAAATAAGTATAATACAATATACGGTAAATTATATGATTTGGTAAAATAAGAATTATATAAATTTTATAACATAAAATAGGTTCATAAAATAATTAATAATACATTCAGCCTAATATTTAGTTGGTAATATTTTTAATTTTTTTTTTAAAAAACTAATAGCTAATTTTATGATTTATAAATATTTTATAAAACAAAATATGAATAATTGTTTAAATTAAAATTCAATTTCTAAATCGGCTACTAAACACATATCTGAAAACATGAAATACAATCAAGATGTAAAATGTCAATGTCGAGAGAAATATCAAATTCTTAATTTTATGAAAATGTCGACGAAAATATCGTTAAAATTTGAACTTCGATAGTTATTTGTGAAAAAAATATTTGATTAATAAATAAATATTTTACACTAATCAAATGAGTTAAATACTTAATTATCAATATTATATTCACCATACTTACATTTTGTTAATATTTCATTGATTGTTTTTATCGTATAATGAAAATATCGATTCATCACGTATGTTGATGTCAAACCCATAACCATAGACATGTGTAAATGTCGACGAAAATTTAATATCCTGAATACAGTCTAATTTTCATTGAATGATTTTTTTAAATTTTTTGTTTTTAGATAACCAACCAAACAGATGAACTATTTGGATCAGATTTAAAAAATAGTTTGAAAATATAAATATTTTGGTGAATCAATTTGATTAAGTTAATCTAAAAATAAAAATGATAGAATTTAGATTGGATACCAAAAAATAAAAATAAAAATGAAAATTTAAATATTTTGGTGAATCAATTTGGTTAAGTTAATCTACAACTATCTTTGTGAGTGGAGGTTGAGGGAGGGCCTGGAAAGAAATAAATAATAGCAAGGCACATCTCAAAACTTGTTTGAAAAGATTAAACAATGGACTTTTTCTTTCTTACTTTCTATTTTTTTGAATTAAGTTTTTGATAGGTGGTGCTTTAATTGAATATTTGTTACTAATAAAAAAAGTATTTACCTTGCTTAATAATTTTTTTTTTTTTTTTTTTTTTTTGGGTTAATACAAGGACATTAAAATTTAAACTGGTGACCTCAGGGGAGTAAATATATGTTAATTATCGTCAAACCATGCTTACTTTGGCAACAAATAAATTTATTGTTTGAAAGATCTACTCATCAATAAATGAATAAAGATTACTTTGGATTATGTAGTATTTGACCAATTAACTTTGACCATTAAACTATGTCGTTGATTAAAAATAAAAATAAAAATAAAAATAATGTACCATCGAAATCCACTTGAATGATGATTTCTTTTTATTACATCAAATAAAGAGATGAGAATTGAACCTCCGACCATTTTGAGAGGTAGTATATGTCAATTAGAGTTATGCTCACACTTTGACTAGTTGAATTAGGTTTGATAGTGTAATCATCGAATAGTCACTATACTAGTCTTGAGCTGCTTGCCCGAGTGAAAATTGTCCCTACAGACCAACATAAGCCATTTCAACATGTAATTACATATATGCTCACTTTGACAAGTTAAATTATGTTTGATAGTGTATTCATCGAATAGTCACTATACTAATCTTGAGCTGCTTGCAAGAGTGAAAATGAATGTGCACCTTGTTGGTATAGGTAGTAATTATCAATTCTTTTAAGCTTCTCACATTTTTGATGTGGTGTCAGTTCATTCATGTACCCCTTCCCTACTTGGGCATCACAAGCATAACCTAACTAATTAATATATCCTAATCGAAATGTTAAAGATTCGAATAATAATCACTCTCACGACTAAAGTGAACATAGTTTAGCAGTAATTGACACATACTTCTTCTTCTTCTGGGTCAAAAGTTTAAATTTTCATCCCCACATTTGTTGTAATAATAATAATAATACTAATACTAATAATAATAAGCACTACTACTCATGGTTGAACTAAAAAAAATATAATTAATTATAGGATAAATTAAAGTAGATAAAATAGTTATTTTTAAGTAAAAAATTTCTTTTTAAAATGAAATTTATAAGGCGTTTGGCCCAAGGAGTTGGGAGGAGTTGGAGTTGTTTTGTCTGGAGTTGTTTTGTCTGGGGAGTTGTTTAGTCTGGGGAGTTTTGAGTTATGCTTGTTTGGGACAGGGAGTTGTTTAGTCTGGAGTTCTGAAGTCTGTGGTGTGTTTGGAGCACGGAGTTGTTTAGTTTGGAGTTGTGAAGTCTGAGTTTATTTTAGCTGTTTTCTTCTGCACAATTTTTTTTCTACAAACTTTCAAAATTTTCTTATTAAAGACTTCTTCCAATTCCAATAAATTCTAAAAATGAAATATTTTATTTTATTTTATCTATCGTTGACAAATTTCTTTAAAGACAACAAAAATAATTTTGAGCACAATATTTGACATTATTTTTTCACATTGATTATAAAAAATATATATATATATAGATATATAGATATAAATATATTTTGTTAGGACTCATCTTTAATTGTATGAATTATAAGATTGTCTACCCATAAGTATAGTTTATTCATGTGTCAAACACATCTTTCTCCGCCTTCCATTGATAGGGACTTGTTGAATCTTAAGTTCTGAAATATGAGTTTATTTTACTAGTTTTTTCGACACAATTTTTTTTTTCTGTAAACTTTCTAATTTTTCTTATTAAGGATTTTTCCTAATAAATTCTAACAATGCAATTTTTTATTTTTATTTTATCTACTTTCTAAATTTCTTTGGAGATAACAAAAAATAATTTTGAACACAATACCTCACATCACTTTTTTAATCTCTCTCACCTTGATTATCAATAATATATATTTATTATTATTTTTTAAAGACTCCATCTTTAATTTTTTTAATTTTATGAATTTTAAAAGTGAGATTTTTTTTTTTGTTTTTAGTGTAAGTATATTTTACAAATTTCTCTAAAGAAAAAAAAAACAACACATAAATATATCTATGTGTCACACATTCTTCCTCGCTTCCACCCACTTAAACTCGTAATTTCATATGCACTACACTTAGAACTTATTTTCTATAATTTTTCATATTTTTATTATCAAGAACTTCTTCCAATAAATTTTAAGAATACGATTTTTGTGTTTTTTATTTTATGTATCATTTACAAATTTATTCGAAGATAACCAAAATAACTTTGACTACCATACTTCACCTTCTTTTTTCAATATCACTCACATTAATTATTCATTTTATTTGGATCGTTTTGAAATAAAACAAATAGTCGTACATTAGTCGATTAACTATTACGTGTGAATTTGAAAGATTTTAATTCATTAATCTAAGTGAATCCAAATAAGCTATATTTTTATTTCTTCTTGAATACTACATTTTAAATTTTGTTTAAGTACCAATTTTAATTCAACAATTTAATTTATATTTAAAATAAAAAAAATAGGTTGAATTGCATTTTTAGTCATTTTACACATTTTGTTTAAATTATGTTTTTTTTTTAAATAATTAAAAATATTGTAAAAGGAGGAGAGAGAAAGAGAGAAAAATGGAGGAGAGTTGAATAGTAATTACTGTAGAAGTCTGGGGAGTTGAATAGTAATTACTGTAGAAGTCTGGGGAGTTGAATAGTAATTACTGTAGAAGTCTGGGGAGTTGAATAGTAATTACTGTAGAAGTCTGGGGAGTTGAATAGTAATTACTGTAGAAATCTGGAGAGTTGATATTTTTTGTCTGAGTTAAACAACTCCTTGGGCCAAACGGGGAGTAAGTTTACTCCCCACAACTCTACTCCTCCCAACTCCGTGGGCCAAACGGCCCCTAAGTGGTCATGATATGTCTAAATGAGTGAATATAATTTTTTTTTTTTTTATAATAGATATGAATTCAAATTTCTAATATCTTGATGGAAGGTACATATTTTGTGACAATTGAGTTACGTTTGTGGTGGAAATAAAAAAATAGAATTAATTTAAAGGAAAGATGTTGATTTAAGCATATTGTGAGAAATATAATCACCCTCAATAGCAATAACACAAACAGTATCATTCTAAAAGGTTAAGCTATTGAAAAGTCTGCTTTGACAAATTTACCCTACTCTTTAATTCATCATTTCAATAATATTGTTAATATATTTTTAATAAGTTTGATAGATCAACTGTGTAATTTATCTTTACATTTTCCATATTAAAAGGTGGAATATTTGATTTTTTCTTTTAGAATTATTGTCCTTTATATAATTTCAAAATTCTTGACTTCCACCTTATAATGATAGTTTAGATTTAAGAATTATCTATCTTATATATAATTTTAAATTTTAAAGCTCGCACACAATCATCATAGTTTATTTTGCAACTTATAATATAACGTGGGGATTAAACACATGATCTCTTAGTAAAAGACACAACCTTATGTCAATTGAGTTATGCTCGGTTTGGCAATGCATCAATTCTTACACGTGTGTAGACTTCTTCAAATATCAAATTTACCAAATGAGCAATATTTTATTTTCTATTCCTCCTCTATTTTTTTTTACCAATTTTTAAAAAAAATACTTAGGGAGCGTTTGGCCCAAGGAGTTGGGAGGAGTTGAAGTTGTTTTGTCTGGAGTTGTTTAGTCTGGAGAGTTGTTTAGTTTGGAGAATTGTTTAGTCTGGGGAGTTCTGAGGTATGTCTGTTTAGGGCAGGAAGTTGTTTAGTCTGGAGTTCTGAAGTCTGTGGTGTGTTTGGAGCAGGGAGTTGTTTAAGTCTGGTGTGTTTGGAGCAGAGAGTTGTTTAAGTCTGTGGTGTGTTTGGAGCAGGGAGTTGTTTAGTCTAGAGTTCTGAAGTCTGAGTTTATTTTAGCTGTTTTCTTCTGCACAATTTTTTTCTACAAACTTTCAAAATTTTCTTATTAAGGACTTCTTCCAATTCCAATAAATTCTAAAAATGAAATATTTTATTTTTATTTTATCTATTCACAAATTTCTTTGAAGACAACAAAAATAATTTTGAGCACAATATTTGACATTATTTTTTCACATTGATTATCAAAACTATATATATATATATATATATATATATAGATATATTTTGTTAGGACTCATCCTTAATTTTATGAATTATAAGATTGTCTATCCATAAGTATAGTCTATCCATATGTCAAACACATCTTTCTCCGCCTCCCATTGACAGAGAGTTGTTGAACCTCAAGTTCTGAAATCTGAGTTTATTTTACTAGTTTTTTCCATACAATTTTTTTTTCTACAAACTTTCTAATTTTGCTTATTAAGGACTTTTCCTAATAAATAACAATGCAATTTTTTTATTTTATTTTATCTACTTTCCAAATTAAGATAACAAAACATAATTTTGAACACAATACCTCACATTAATTTTTTAATCTCTCTCACTAATTATCAATAATATATATTTATTATTAATTTTTAAAGACTCAATCTTTAATTTTTTTAATTTTATGAATTTTAGAAGTGAGATTTTGTTTTTGTTTTTAGTGTTAGTATATTTTACAAATTTCTCTAAAGAAAATAAACAACAACACATAAACATATCTATGTGTCAAACACATTCTTCCTCGCTTCCACCCACTTAAACTCATAATTTCATATGCACCTAGAACCTACTTTCTATAATTTTTTATATTTTTATTATAAAGAATTTCTTCCAATAAATTTTAAGAATACGATTTTTGTGTTTTTTATTTTATGTATCCTTTACAAATTTATTTGAAGATAACCAAAATAACTTTGACTACCATACTTCACCTTTTTTTTTCAATATGACTCATTAATTATTCATTTTATTTGAATCGTTTTGAAATAAAACAAATAGTCGTACTATAGTCTATTAACTATTACGTGTGAATTTGAAAGATTTTAATCCATTAATCTAAGTGAATCCAAATAAGCTATATTTTTATATTTTTATTTCTTGTTGAATACTACATTTTAAATTTTGTTTAAGTACCAATTTTAATTTTAATTCAACAACTTAATTTATATTTAAAATAAAAAATAGGTTGAATTGCATTTTTAATCATTTTACACCTTTTGTCTAAATTATATATTTTTTTTAAAATAATTAAAAAATATTGTAAAAAGAAGATAGAGAAAGAGAGGAAAATGAAGGAGAATTGAATAGTAATTAATGTAGAAGTCTGGGGAGTTGAATAGTAATTACTGTAGAAGTCTGGGGAATTGATATTTTTTGTCCGAGTTAAACAACTCCTTGGGCCAAACGGGGAGTAAGTTTACTCCCACAACTCCAGTCCTCCCAACTCCGTGGGCCAAACGGCCCCTTAGGAGGTGTTTGGCCCAAGGAGTTGGGGGAGTTGAAGTTGTTTTGTGGAGTTGTTTAGTCTGGGGAGTTCTGAGTTATGCATGTTTGGGGCAGAGAGTTATTTAGTCAAAAGTTCTGAGTTATGCCTGTTTGGGGCAGGGAGTTATTTAGTCTGAAGTTCTGAAGTCTGTGGTGTGTTTGGAGCAGAGAGTTGTTTAGTCTGAGTTTATTTTAGCTGTTTTCTTCTGCACAATTTTTTTTCTACAAACTTTCAAAATTTTCTTATTAAGGATTTCTTCCAATTCCTATAAATTTTAAAAATGAAATATTTTATTTTTATTTTATCTATCCTTGACAAATTTCTTTGAAGACAACGAAAATAATTTTGAGCACAATATTTGACATTATTTTTTCACATTGATTATAATATATATATATATATATATATATATAGATATATATATAGATATATAGATATATTTTGTTAGGACTCATCTTTAATTTTATGAATTATAAGATTGTCTACCCATAAGTATAGTCTATTCATGTGTCAAACACATCTTTCTCCGCCTCCCATTGACAGAGAGTTGTTGAACCTCAAATTTTTAAATCTGAGTTTATTTTACTAGTTTTTTCGACACAATTTTTTTTTTCTACAAACTTTTTAATTTTCCTTATAAAGGACTTTTCCTAATAAATTCTAACAATGCAATTTTTTATTTTTATTTTATATACTTTTCAAATTTCTTTGGAGATAACAAAAAATAATTTTGACCTCACATTAATTTTTTAATCTCTCTCACCTTGATTATCAATAATATATATTTGTTATTATTTTTTAAAGACTCCATCTTTAATTTTTTTAATTTTATGAATTTTAGAAGTGAGATTTTTGTTTTTGTTTTTTTAGTGTAGGTATATTTTACAAATTTCTGTAAAGAAAAAAAAAAAACAACACATAAACATATCTAGGTGTCAAACACGTTCTTCCTCGCTTCCACCCACTTAAACTCGTAATTTCATATGCACTACACCTAGAACCTATTTTCTATCATTTTTCATATTTTTTATTTTCAAGAACTTCTTCCAATAAATTTTAAGAATACGATTTTTGTGTTTTTTATTTTATGTATCCTTTACAAATTTATTCGAAGATAACCAAAATAACTTTGACTACCATACTTCACCTTATTTTTTCAATATCACTCACATTAATTATTCATTTTATTTGGATCGTTTTGAAATAAAACAAATAGTCGTACAATAGTCAATTAACTATTACGTGTGAAAGATTTTAATCCATTAATCTAAGTGAATCCAAATAAGCTATATTTTTATTTCTTCTTGAATACTACCTTTTAAATTTTGTTTAAGTACCAATTTTAATTCAACAATTTAATTTATATTTAAAATAAAAAATAGGTTGAATTTCATTTTTAATTATTTTACACCTTTTGTTTAAATTATGTTTTTTTTAAAATATTTTTCAATTTGATTTTACTTTCAAATCAAGCAAACAAAATAGTTGTGTATTTAATTACTTTTCTAAATTATAAAGATTTTTTTTATAAAGTTCATATATATTGTTAAAAAAAATACCTAAATAACATAATCCAAAAATAATGTAATAATAAGTTATAAAAAGACAAACCACAAAATTTCTAGACTCTTAGTCCATGTGATTTAAATTGGACAAACATTTTATCATTTTTCTAGAACAAAGGTTTCTATAACTATTTTCACTTGATTCCATTTAAAATAAAAAATTATCAAAATAACTTTTTTCTTCCTAAAAAATCTAATAAAAAAAATTATAATTTATCAAGCATAACTCAATTGACATAAAGTTATGTTTTTGACTAAGAGATCATAAATTCAACCCCCGCATTAACAAAATATCTTTACAAAAAAAAAAAAATATGTGTATAGGATAAATTACACTTTTACCCCTGTTTACATTTGATGCGTTTTTTTGTCAATTTTTTCTCTAATTACTAATGGAAACTAACGTGACATTTATTTTTATTAAAAAAATATATTTTCTTTTTTTTTGGACCTAACATTTATTTTTATTAAAAAGAATTCTTTCTCTCATTTGTAAAACTTGTTTGGGCATATGTTTTGCAGCCCCACGTGTCACGTTTTCATTGGTCATTTAAAATAAAAATAAATAATAAATAATCCCTACCTAAATTTAGACGTTGATTGTTTAACATTTTTTTTCTTTGTATGTCGTCAAGCAAGTCTCAAATTTCACTTTGCATCTTGTTACGATAAATCAATAACGGAGAATAAAAAAGCAAGCGTAGAAGAATCAACAACACAGATTTACGTGGTTCACTAACGTTCCACAGGCAGAAGGGAGAACAGTATTATTACGAAGTAGGAGAGATTACAAATGAACAGATAAGGGGCGGCTGAAAATCATTAGAAGGTTTATATATGACACCCTTACCTAATACAAAATGGGCCAAAACCCATTCTAATGACCTAATACAAAATGGGCCAAAACTCATTCTAATGACCTAATACAAAATGGGTCAAAGCCCAAAATAGATAAGTAAAAGGAAATTCATAATAAATGGCCCTTTTTTGAAACTCATTTGAATGGATGTCCCATTTTTTAAAAGTGAGTTTCGTGTCCCTTTTCTTTTTTCATTTTCTCTCTCCTTCATTATTCATTCTTTTTTTACCCTTCTAACTTCACCCTTTTTAGTTTTCTCTCCCTCCCAAGATTTTCTCCAACAAAATCTTCAATTCTCTCTCCCTAATCTTTATTTACTATTTCTTTATTCTCCCTCCCCTAATCTGAAATCTTTAATAATCAATGATATTCTATCACCCCTAATCCAAAATCTCTTAGAAACAATAAACATTTTCTCTGATTTTATTTATCCTAGAAATAATTAAAAAAATGTTAGATTTTATTCTGTTCCTATTATGCCTCACATTCAAACAACGTATGGTGTGTGAAAGAATGAAGATTTCCAGACTCAAATCAAATCGTCAAATCGGTATTGACTGATCACCTAAAAAATGCACTCGTCCCCAAATCGGCCGTCACCAAGAAGAGAAAGATCACCGTCGACCTCAATTCTTCAAATTCCAAAAGAGATATTTTGTTTTGATGTGGGGTGAAAACACTGGGATAATGTGGTTATGGTTCATGTTCGAATGATCCTACCTTTCAAAATTGACAAAGCTCGACTCAATTTTGTGTTCAGGTTCTTGGAAGAACCACCTCGAGGTATTTGATTGGATTATGTTTTTTTTTTTTTTTTTTTGCAATTACAGGGTATTTGAAGATTATTTTTTTTGTTGCAAAAACTATTTATTTGATTTTTACGAAAACGTATTTATTTAATTTTTTTTTTATTTTTTTTTTTGCAATCACAAGATATTTGGAAGATTATATTTTGTTGCAATAACTATTTATTTAATTTTTGCAAATTTTTTTTTTTTTTTTCAATTGTTTTTTAGTTTTTGCCAAGTACTATTATTAATGGCTAATGTACAATTACAGTGTAATTGCAGTTTGCAAATTACAATTACAGTGTAATTGCAGTTTGCAAATTACAATTACAGTGTAATTGCAGTTTGCAAATGTAATGTGTAATTGCAGTTTGCAAATGTAATGTGTAATTGCACTTTGCAAATGTAATGTGTAGTTGCACTTTGCAAATGTAATGTGTAGTTGCACTTTGCAAATGTAATGTGTAGTTGCACTTTGCAAATGTAATGTGTAGTTGCACTTTGCAATGTAATGTGTAATTGCACTTTGCAATGTAATGTGTAATTGCACTTTGCAATGTAATGTGTAATTGCACTTTGCAATGTAATGTGTAATTGCACTTTGCAATGTAATGTGTAATTGCACTTTGCAATGTAATGTGTAATTGCACTTTGCAATGTAATGTGTAATTGCACTTTGCAATGTAATGTGTAATTGCACTTTGCAATGTAATGTGTAATTGCACTTTGCAATGTAATGTGTAGTAATTGCACTTTGCAATGTAATGTGTAATTGCACTTTGCAATGTAATGTGTAATTGCACTTTGCAATGTAATGTGTAATTGCACTTTGCAATGTAATGTGTAATTGCACTCTGCAAATTGCACTTGTTTTTTTTTTTTTTTGAAACCGATAAGATTGAAAATGTTGGTATAAGTTCTGTTTTTTTTTTCCTACTTATTTTTTATGATTTTCTAGGAAATACGTTTTTTTTTTTTTGTAATTTTTAAATTTTTATAACAGTCAGAGGGAGAGAATAGAGGAAATAGGTTTTTGTTATTTTGAATTTTTAAACAAAGAAATAGGAGGGAGAGAGAATAGAGAAAATCTTGGTGGAGGATTATGAGATTTGAGAAGGGTAATTAAGTAATGAAAAAAGATAGTAGAGATAAACTAAACTAAATAAGGGACATATATCTCACTTTTGAAAAAAATGACATCTATCGATTTTGAAACTTAAAAAGGGTCATTTTGATTTTTCCTTTAGGAGCGTTGCCCCCATACCCCACCAGGGCACCCCGTACCAACCAGTCGTAGAGGGTCTCATAACAAATTCAAGACATTTCAACACATCTTCTTCTCCAAAATCGCAAAACCCGCTAAAAAAAAATCAATTTGAACCTTGAAATTGAAATTTCTCCTCTTAGTTTCACTTCACAAATTCTTCAAAAAGGATTCAATGCCCTACAAAGAAAAATGGTGGGTTTCAATTTAAACCTTGAAATTTCAATTTTCCCTCTTATTTTGACTTTGCTTTATATTTTTTATCGTTGTTCTTCATTTATTGAATTTGGTCCTCTCGATATGAGGGATATTTCCGTTCACTTTTAGGGAAAGGGGAGTTGAAAATTTCAATTCATTTTATGCCTATTTTTCTCCTATTTGCTATTCTGATTTTGCATAAAAATGAGTTAAAAAAAAAAAAAAAAAAAAAAAAACTAAAAAAAAAAAAAAAAAAAAAACTAAAAAAAGCCTAACAAAAAAAAAAATAGAAAAAATATTAAAAAATAATAAAATAATTGAAGCCCCACCAAACGCGAGGAAAAAACTTAAAAAGCATAAAAAAAAAAAAAAAAAATGAAAAAGATATTAAAAAAGGAAAGAAATAATAATAATAATTAAAGCCCCCAAACGCCGTGAATTTAGTAGAGGTTAAAAAAAAACATAAAATGTAGCTAATGAAATCCTTCCACGTGGTAAAAACATAAAATGTAGCTAATGAAATCCTTCCACGTGGTGGCGGATGGATACTTGTAACATGCAACTAAGTTTTACTCGTTGTCAAAAAAAAAAAAAAAAAAAAAAAAAAAAAAAAAAAAAAACTAAGTTTTACTCTTTCTTTATTCCTCTCCCATTTCCATCCTCCTCATATATCACTCTTTCTCCTCACTAATAGTTGCCCTAACCAGTCGGACTACAACTTTTTTCTTCTCATTTTCTTTCCTTTTTTTTTTCTCTTATTTTTTTTTCTTCTGTTTAATATATGCATCTAGAATGGGGAGACCTTGAATCGGAGGGGAAATCCTCTTTCGATTGAGATCAGAGACGTCCCATATGCATCTTGTCAGTTTTTTTTTTAAACATGGGAAACTGAGGCGATTTGGGACGAACCCAGATTGAATGAGATTTTCTCTTCGATTCAAAGCCTTGAATCAGAGGGGAAATCCCCTTTCGATTGAGATTAGGGACGTCCTATATGCATCTTGGCGATTTTTTTTTGAAATGTTGGAAATTGAGGCTCGATTGAGATTAGGGACGTCTCATATGCATCTTGGCGATTTTTTTTTAAATGTGGGAAATTGAGGCGATTTGGGACGGCGATTTTTTTTTAAATGTGGAAAATTGAGGCGATTTGGGACGAACCCTGATTGAAGCGACAACCATTGGTGAGGAGAAAGAGAAAGATAGGAAGAAATGAAGGAAGAATGAAGAGAAAAGAGGGAAAGGAGGAAATACAGTTTTTTTCTTCTTCTTTATGCAGGAGTGAGAGATCAAACCTAAAACCTCGTAGTCTAGGAGTGAGAGATCAAACCTAGAACCTCATATCTCTAGTTCATCCAACTATGCTCTTGTTGATATATGATATGAAAATTAAAAGTTGAAGGTTTTAATTGATACAATTAGTAATTTAAGGTTTTAATTGATACAACTCAAAATTTAATAGTATATAATTTTAGACCGATTTTCACCCTTATTTTTATATTATAAATTAAAATAAATTAAGAATATTCTCGAAATCTTAATCAAACCCTCTCCATGGAAAAAAAAAATAGTTTGGATATCCTATTTGTTTATTTTTCAAATTAGATTATAATCTAGAAAAAAAAAAATTAAAAAAATATAAAATCGTCGTCAAGTAATTTTTTTGAATTTTAAAACACGGGTTAAAAAACTATTTTTAAATTCTAAAGTTAAAGAAAAAACTTATAAAAATGCATCATATGTCTACATGAATTGAGTGGAGTTAAGTTAGGGAAGTTTTTTTGGACTAACATGATTTTTTTACTTGGTTAGTTTCTCAACCCGATGTCTGAGTTGGGTCGGGTCCACGGGTTGATGAAGAGTGAACAACAATAGTGAGCGATCAAGGATGACCTTTGAGGCGAAGTGAGAAGTACGTGAAATCAGGGTGAAGTTGCTATCAATGGGAGAGTGAGATCGAACAAAGAGGCGACACGACGAGGCGACAATGTTCGAAGAGGCAAGGCGAGGCGACAACGACCAACGAGGCAAAGCGAGACGAGGTGATGCATGAAGTTCTGGAACAAGCGAAGAGGCGTATACGAGGAAGGGAACAAAAACAACGTGTTGTGAGAACTTAAAACGAACTGATATAATTGAAACCCTAAAAAAATATGTATATATATATTTACGTATAAAACCGCTTCAGTTCGAGTTGAACCAAATTATTTTTCTCTGAATTCGATAATCGAATCAAATCGGTTGTTCTTAAAGAAAAAAAAAAACAACCCAATCCAATTTGAAAGCTAGTCTAACCCAACCTAACTCTTGTGATTCGGGTTGGGTTAGTCGGATTTTTTTTTTAGGTCATTGAGTTCGTTGAATACCCCTATATATCTAATGTACATAAAATTTCTGCTCATTTTAGCAGCTTTCGATATAAAAATTGTTATTTTAATGAGATTGTATTTACTTAAACAAGTTTCAACTTAGATTGTTAAGCAATGTTGACCTTGTTTGGTATTGATTCCAAGAAATTATCCCGGCATTCAAATGATAAATCTCCTATATAATAAATGAATAATAACATTTGTGCTCAAAAAAACATTTTTGTAGTATAGTATATAGTTTTGAAAAGTAGAACTGAAATGAAATAAAATTTCTCCTTGCCAACTCGTCTCAAAATAGAGATATTAACATATTATTAATAAAATTATGAGAAAGATATTTAAGTACACAAATAAAACAGCAATATTACGAAAAGAATATATAGTCCTTGTCAAACCGAGCATAGCTCAATTGGCATAAAGTTGTGTCCGTGACTATTAGGTCATGGGTTCAATCCTCGCTTTAATTAAAATATTTTTGAAAAAAAAAAGAATATACAACATAAAGTTGGTTAAATTACAAGAAGATTTTTTGGCAACTTGGTTACACTACAAATTTGGTCCATAAAGTTAGATTTTAAGATTTTTTTTTTTTTTTTTTTTGACTAAAGACATACATGTTTTTTTTTTACTTTCTCTCGTGTTCAGCAAAGGTGAAAAGTGATTCATATCTTTCGTTGATCACGACCACGAGGAAAACGACTATAGTACCTTCGTGCTCAATAAAGAATATGAATGACTTTTCCTAGAGGAGGTGAACTTGTTTACGCCCCAAAACTCCCCCCTCCCCCAAGTTTCATGTTTGTATTTAATAGGTCATTAATTTTTTAAAAAAAAAATATATAATAGATCCCTAAACTTTAAATTTTGTGTCTAATAAGTGATTTGTATTTTTAACATTTTTTAAAATCAACAACTCTATTAGATATTGTTGATACCTGAATCCAGGTAGGCTTGATGCACTCGACTTCCAAAAGTGATATCAACCGCAAATTTAGTATTTTGAGGATGAGATCACACACCAGTATGATGCTAGCCACACATGCTTCGATGCTTTAGTCCGGTTCAAGCTTAGAAAAAGTTAGTATTTTAGTAAACTATTTTAACGACTTTGTCTCAGCTCCCAAAAGGTTTTTATAGGGTCCAAAGACCTAAGAATCTGTTTCCTTTTTGAATTTTCAAATGTTGGGCTTATAGTTGATTGTCGGCCTCAATGGGCTGGTATAGACCTTGACCTCTCTTGTGTCGAGGCCAAGGTGATAAACCACTTTTTCCTTTCGTTGAGTTTCGTTCATTCTGAGCTCGCTTGAATTTGGACTTTTTATTCTCATATCTTGAACCTTTTTTTACTTTGATTCTTATGTCTATTTTCACTCCATCGCATCATATAATTTTTTTTTTTTTTGCCAAACAAGATATTAAATTTTTGAATTTGTGTCTAATAAATTCGTAAACTTTTTAAAAAGGTTAAATAAGTTAAAAGAATGATGAGATAACAAATTAAAATACATTTTTTTAAGCTCATAATCCTATTTAATACAAACACAAAAATTGGAGAAGTAACCTTGTAATTTAAATCGATAAATTAAAAAAAATGGAATTTAAGTGCGATAGGAGGGGGAATTTTAGTATAATCCTAACCTCACGCGCGCCATGGATGGGCGCACGCATGTTATGTTATGTGATGTTATGTATGTGATGGGGAATGAATGACATGTAGATGATTATATGCATAAGCGATAAAGAAGAATAACATTTGACTTCATTTCTCTTGAGGACCTAGAGAGAGAAAAAAGAATGAATGAAGAAAATTCAATCTGATTGAATACAGTTTTGACGTCCGCAAGAACGACACAGTCTCTCTTCTCTCTCTCTCTCTCTGCTTTCTCTCTCTAAGTTACAGCGAGAAACAGGTCGTGCCTACTGTGGGAGAATCCCTCCATGAGTTCACAGACTGTGAAATCTATGCCCGCAAGCTCCAGCTGACATATTCCAATATCAATTTCAGGTGGAGGAACAACAACCATACTCAATTTCTGATTACTTCAAAACCTCCACAATTTTCTCAATTTCAAGCACTTCATCTTTCTAATTCTAGAATCTCAGGTCTTCCATTCCTACCTTCTAATTTCTCTTTCAACTTCATTCCACTGCGTACATGTTGTTTCACTCCTTTTTGGATCCTTCATTTCTCTTTGATCGACTTCTTGCTTTTTATCTCTTCTCTGCTTTCTTTTCTGCCAGAATGTCATCAGCTTTCATTTTTCTGTGTTTTGTCAATCTTCCTTTGGGATTTTAAGCATGACCTTTCTTTATAAGTTTTTATTCAATTGCCTTACTCCTTGTTTATTACTAATTGTTTCTCGGGGTGTCGGGGTTTTAGATTTGGGTTTATTTTTGGAAATTTAATTGGGTTTTTTCTTTTTAGAATTTTAAGTTCGTCTGGGGTTCTTTTTAATGAAATTATGATTATCAATTTGGTTGTAGTATTTTGATTTTCTTCTGAATGTTGAATTTAAAGTGGATCTGACATGTTTTTGTACAGAGATTCATACGGAACATCGAGGTTTGATCCTCTCTGGAAGACATGGTCAGAACCCAAGGGTGTTCATTCTATACTCCTCTCTGTCTTGTGTTTGGGAAAACTGAATACAACATGCTCAAGCTCAAAACTTATCCACTTATATCGCTGCAAAATAACGAACCTGTGGCCTGTAGGGTTGGGTATTGGGAGGAATCCTCTCTGAGTTGAGCTTTCTTTCAGTTTTCCACGCACTTTACCTTTACTAATTTTGTTGGGTGGGTTTCTCTTTCTTTAGCGAGTGATTCTAGCTTGTAATTGGGAAATATGGTAACATCGGGGCCACCCACTCCTATGGGTGGTGGTGCACAGTCTGTTTCACCCTCACTTCTGCGATCTAATTCTGGATTGCTGGGAGTTCAAGGTGGTCTGCTGCCTTCTCAGGCAGCCTTTTCTTCACTTGTATCGCCCCGTAATCAGTTCAATAATATGAATATGCTTGGTAATATGTCCAATGTGTCATCTCTCCTTAATCAATCATTTGGAAATGGGGCTCCTAATGGCAGTAGCCACCCTGGTGCGGAGCCAGACCCTCTTTCTGGTGTTGGCAATGGAATGAGCTTTAATAATCCTTCATCATCATTTGGAGCATCAAATATGACAAATCCCATTTCATCCGTCCAAGGGCAGAATCCACAATTTTCTAATCTTTCTAGCAGCCAGATGTTATCAGATCAGCAGCAGTCACAACAACTTGAACCCCAGAACTTCCAACATAGTCAACAGTCGATGGAACAGTTTTCTGCACTTCAGAGCAATCAACAACAACAATTTCAAGCAATTCGAGGGTTGACGGGTGTTGGATCTGTAAAGTTGGAGTCTCAAGTGACGAGCAATGATCAACATGGACAGCAGCAACAGCAGCATTTGCAAACATTGAGAAATCTTGGTGCAGTGAAAATGGAATCACAACGACTTCAATCGCTGAGAGGTTTGGCACCCGTAAAAATGGAACCCCAACAATCAGACCAGTCATTATTTCTGCAGCAGCAGCAGCAGCATCAACAACAGCAATCGCAGCAGTTTCTCCATATGTCTAGACAGTCCTCTCAGGCAGCGGCTGCCCAAATTAATCTAATGCACCAACAAAGGCTTTTGCAATTGCAACAACAACAACATCAGCAACAACATCTCTTAAAAAGTATGCCTCCTCAACGGCCACAATTGCAACAACATTACCAACAGCAGAACCTTCCCTTAAGATCTCCCGTAAAACCAGGATATGAACCTGGAATGTGTGCTCGGCGTCTAACTCATTACATGTACCAGCAGCAACACAGACCTGAAGTAAGAATATGTTACTTTGAATCTTTTGTCGTGTCCAGAGGGGATGACTATCTGACAGTCTAATTTGTTTGTAGGACAACAACATAGATTTCTGGAGGAAATTTGTTAACGAGTACTTTGCACCTCATGCCAAAAAGAAGTGGTGCGTTTCCATGTATGGAAGTGGGCGACAAACAACTGGAGTTTTTCCTCAGGTCTGCTGCAAGATACACTACGTCCTTATACTAGTTGGCATCATAGCAGTAGAAATTTTGATGAAACTTGATACGTGTAACAATATATAAAATTTATTCTGCTTTCATTTTTGGAATAATCATTCGTAGATTCTTTGAATGCTTACTATTTACTTGTCATCATTTCATCGTTGATGCATTATAAACACCATTTTCTTTGAAATTTTCAGGATGTATGGCACTGTGAAATATGCAACCGCAAGCCTGGGCGTGGCTTTGGTAGGTTCGGTTATCATGCCTGCTGGTTGGAATTTAAAATTTCTGCCAAATGCCCAATTCTAATGGCATTTGCTGAGCACTTTCATTAATGCTTCTTCAAGGTTCTTTCTTGTGTACTTCTTATCTTGATGGAATATTTTTTTACTATTACAGAAGCAACTGCGGAAGTTCTTCCCAGGCTTTTTAAGATCAAGTATGAAAGTGGTACTATGGAGGAACTACTTTATCTTGACATGCCTCGTGAATATCATAATGCATCCGGTCAGATCGTGCTGGATTATGCAAAAGCAATACAGGAAAGTGTTTTTGAGCAACTTCGTGTTGTTCGCGATGGCCAACTCCGAATTGTTTTTTCTCCAGACCTTAAGGTTGTGTAAAAGATACTTTCCCCCCCTTTTCTGTGTGTCTGCATGTACGTGGTTGTGCTTTCAACAACTTAGAAGGTTTTATGGCCCAAATTCAATATTCAGTTCATGATGATTTTCCCCTTGATTCCTTTCAGATATGTTCATGGGAATTCTGTGCTCGACGCCATGAAGAACTTATTCCTAGGAGATTATTGATACCTCAGGTTTAACTTCATCTTGTAACACATTAAAATCAGGCCCCATATTGCTCTCCCGAAAAGCACTACCTTGTATTTAAATTGACCCGGTTGTTTGTAAAATTATCTCTATGATAATCACTACTACAGCCTGCTATCTATCTATTTGTGACTGACAGTTGTTATTCTCTTTATGCAGGTTAGTCACCTTGGGGCAGCAGCTCAAAAGTACCAGTCTGCCATTCAAAACGCATCATCCAATTTATCAACTCCTGAATTGCAAAATAATTGTAACATGTACGTCCTTCTCAACATGCGTGTTTCTTTAAACAAATACCTCATCTGTTTGCTTCTGCCTGTGTTAAAGTGTTAGTGTGATTTGCTGACACTTTGTTAACATCTTGAAATATGAAAACGTTCCCAGGCCTTTTTTCCACTCTCTTGACCTTGGGCTTTTATGTTTTGGTCTTTGCAGTCTGGGATAATTTATTGCTAGTGGTTTCCTTTAGAATCATGATTCGTTTCTTCTAATTCTATAAGGCCTTTGCTTTGACTTTTCCATAAATATAATTTTTGTAGTTCATTCCTTATCAACTACTATGGTCTTAGGGCATCGATTGTTCATTCTAATATGCATTGTGATTCTTAAGGGTCTGTTTGATTGGTGATCTGATAACATAAATTTGAAAACAAGAGATAAACAAAGTTGTATTTCATGTTTTCAGATATGTGTTTGATAGCAGATTTAGAAATTGGATCTCAATTTAACTAATTGTTCAAAATGTGTTTGATAAGATATTTATAAACCATAAAACTAGTTGTAGTTACCAACTAAATATTATATTGAATATAAACTATTATTAATTAGTTTATTATGAGCATGTTTTATATTATAAATTTTGTATAATTATTATTTTACAATATCATATAATTTATAATATATTATATTATACCTAGTTTAATTTAACAAAAATGAAGTGAGTTTATAACATGAAATACTATGTTTATTAAAGTTTTTGTCCTTTTAAATATAATTGTGCATTAACCAATAACCATCATGGGTTGACCTAGTGGTCATTAAGTTCCCAAGGAACTTAGAGGGAATGAGTTCAATCTATGGTGATGGTGTACGTGGGCATCTTTAGAGAGTCGGACTCTGTAGATGTTTTATGTTAAACTACACACCGAAATCTTCACGGTTCTTATGGATGAAGTATATCAATTGGTTAACTCTGACTTTTATGTGCTTTGTTTTGAAATCAATTATGTTTTTGAAGTTCATTCAAGCTTGTTTTGAAATCAATTATGTTTTTGAAGTTCATTCAAGCCCTTAATGAATTGTGCATAGGTTTGTGGCTTCAGCACGACAATTAGCTAAAGCCTTGGAAGTTCCGCTGGTAAATGACTTGGGATATACAAAGAGATACGTACGTTGTCTTCAGGTAATAAATAAATCACATCAATTTGTGGCCGTTATGAGTCAAAAAGTTGTAGGCTGTGGGTTTTCAATGAAATGAATATCAATTTTATCTTAATAGACACTCGGTATTTATTTGCATAACACTTAAACGAGGGTTCTTCGCCTATGATTTTAGACGGGTAATTTTTTTGTAATTTGTTTTATTGTTGCTTATTTATTGCATATCTCCTCTAGATAATCAGTTTTAGTAAATATGACTGGATTGTATTTGAATATTGTTTGCCATTGGATTGATCCTTTCAAATGGTTTGTTTCTCTTAAATATAATTTCTCATGAGGTTCAACTACTTATTTTAGGTTAAATTCGATAGTTTTCCTGGCGTTGTGGGTTCACCTAGTTAACATTCTAACCTTGTTCTACAGTTCAAATATTGTGCTATATTCATGCCTATATAACTTGATATTCCTTCACGGAAGACGAAACTTCCTTTACCTTCACCTTTTAACTCCAACAGTCATTTCTTTTTCCACATATTTTAGAAGCCCGTTTTTGCCAGCTTTTCCAAGTCCGAATAATTAATTTTTTGGATGGATTATGAAGATCACAAATACTTTTGGTTCATGTTGGAATATGATTGAAATTTTATTACATTACATGAACTAGTTGCTTAATTTGTTATATCATATCTACGTATGAATTTGCCAGAAATGTTTGTTAGGTCTGATTGTTTTGTGCTCCCCTTTGATTGTGCGGCGATGGTTCTGTATGTGAAGTACAGTGTTTTTTTTAGTTTGGAATACATTTTTGAATAGTTTGCATATTCAATTGTTCATGGCTTACTGAACATAATGTAAGCTATTCATCAATTTATTTCAGCCGTTCATTTCCTGAGCTCTAAAGCTGAAGCTTTTTTACATACATGTGTCTAAGTTTCGACTTCTTTTTTCATTGTGTGGCTTTTTTTTGGCTTTTCAGATATCCGAAGTGGTTAATAGCATGAAGGACTTGATTGATTACAGCAAAGAAACAGGGATTGGGCCAATGGGTAAGTAGAATCTTGTTGATGTTATTGTTTTATGAGCTTTTCAAGGGCAGTTTGGAAGCTGCGTTAATAAACTATCACACACACACACAGATAACAAACAGTTTCCTAACTCAAGAAGCACATTTAACTATCATGGGTTGGCATCAAATGATCAAAGAAACAAGTTGTAAAATTAGACCTCTTAGAATATGAAATACACTATGCAGTTTTTGCTGCAAAATTCTTAGGATCAAATGCTTGTCTAGTGGTTATTGTGATGTTGATTGAAAGTCTGAACCCGTGGTCTAGTAGAATAACAGTAGATGGTGCTCTGTGTTGTGAACTTTAGATCATTAGTAAAATAATGAACTGTTTTAAAATTTTAAGTGGATAACTTGAGGGTATGATGGAGAAGTAAAGACAGCTTTTGTTGAAATTATGGAAGGGCTCCTTCATATCTAATTGAGAGAGAGATTCTGAGGGGGAAAGACCTGAAGCTTCCTCAGTGTAGTAGTTTGTATAGTTTCTTTCGGTCATGCTCTCTGTTTTGCTTCAGAAGCAAGATGGACCGAAAAAGTTAGAAAAAATTATATGTTTGTTGTTATTGATATTTTATGTGCTGTGGATACCTATAGCAGCTATTTTTCCAACTTTTCCAACTGTCATCTGATTGTTCTGTGGCGTTGGAATGGTCTCACTTTTCTTTAGATAATTTTTTTTTATAAGAAATGGCCAATGTATTCGAAACAAGTTCTTTAATAGATTATTGAATGTATCTTCTTGTGTTATCAATCAGATAGTCTAGCCAAGTTTCCTCGGAGGACTAGTTCATCATCGGGGCTTACTAATCAAGCTCAAGTTTCTGATGAGCAGCAACAGCAGCAACAACAACAACAGCAATCATCCCTAGCCCAGCACTCAAATAACAACCAAAGTTCTGTCCAGGCTTCTGCAGTGCAGCTTACAGCTAGCAATGGTGTGACCAGTGTAAATAACACCGTCAACCAACCTTCAACATCAAACTCAGCGAGCACCATTGTTGGGCTTCTTCACCAGAATTCTATGAACTCGAGACAGCATAACTCTATGGCTAATGCTAGCAACTCATATGGGGGAAGTTCTGTTCAGATTTCATCTCCTGGTTCCTCCAGTACAATTCCGCCTACGCAACAGAACCCTTCTACATTCCAGTCACCAACTCCCTCATCATCTAACAATCTTTCACAACCATCGCATACAGCTGCAAAGAATGCCAATCAGATGAGTGCTGCTAATTCTCCGGCAAATATCTCTATGCAACAACCCGCTTTATCTGGAGATGCTGATCCTAGTGATACACAGTCCTCCGTGCAAAAGATCTTACAAGAGATGATGATGAACAATCAAATGAATGGCCCGACAAGTCTGGTTGGTGTTGGTTCGGTGGTCAATGATATGAAAAATGTGAATGGGGTTTTGCCTACAAGCAATACAGGTCTCAACAATGGGAATTGTATAGGGGGAAACGGGACAACGAACAGTGGCTCAGGCATGGGAGGAGGTGGATATGCTCATGGATCAATGGGTAATGGGCTTGGGCAGACTACCATGGTTAATGGAATGAGGACAGCAATGGGAAATAACTCCATTATGAACAGACGAATAGGAATGGCATCGCTCGCTCTAGAACAAAGCATGAATGGTCAACCGCAGGATTTGGGAAACCAGCTTTTAAGTGGACTAGGAGCTGTAAATGGCTTTAGTAATCTCCAATTCGACTGGAAGCCATCCCCATGAAGAAAAACTATATATACGGATCATCATATATGGATTGGTGCTTGATCTCAGCTGCTCGTGCAGCATTCAAATTATGAGAATATGCCGATGGCCCTGCGAGAGATGGCAGGCACCGCATGGCAAATCAGGTACGAGGCATAATGATTCACACTTTGTACCAATATACATGCTTCTATATTATACGAAAAGGAATGTCTGACGGCTGGTGATGGTGATGGTGATAGGGGCAGGTTTTCTATGATTTCAAATGTAACCTGTCTATTTCTATAGTTTTTTGCCTCCAATATTTGGCCTTTTTAGCAATTTTCATGATCTTACATTCTTCATAGCATTTTTGGGTTTTGTTATGATGCTTTTCAAGGAATTTGGTGATTTGGAAGAAATCCAAATTGGGTTGCAGAGTGCTAACCGAAGGAAGTTTGAATTCAGGTGGAATGAATTACTTGAGAAAGTAGTAAAAAACAAATGAAGTGGATCTCCTACGGTTGCTAAATCTAGAAACAGACCACATGGAAGGCAAAACAAGGTTGCCCCTCTTGGTCTTGGCATACAATCTTTCGAGCTTCTTGCTGCTACAACAAATTTGGGGTTCTTGTTTGTTTTTAATGAATGGTTTCGCTTAAGGAAATTTAGAATCTTTTCAACATAGGACTCATTTGTTTATCCCTAATATTAAAGGAGAGAAGAAACAGAAAGATAATTTTTCTGATCCCACCATTTTAAATAATTGCACAAAAATCTTTATATGAATATGTGAATCATTCTCACGGAAAGGACGGGGAAAGAAACTCGTGCTCGAGTTTTTGTAAGCGATTTGAATTTTTGATCTCTTGATAGATGATATATGTTTTATGTCAGTTGAGCTATGCAAGTCAAGAAAAAGAGAATATCACCATTAGTGTGATAGTGGATTTAAATCTAATAGAAATGTAAAAATAGTTAATGGATGGGGAAAGAAACCGTCGTTAATGGATCCACGAGCTTTGCTAGACTTGGTATATTATTTACAATCTAATATTCACTTACCAAATTTTCTTCTCCAACATATGTAATTAGAATACATGCTTATGTTAATACACTAATATACATACTTTTAATAAATATAATCATATATATATATATAGGGGAGGGGTATAAATGTAAAAAAGAAAAAAAAGAAATAGGTTAGGATATGGGGGGAGGGGATGATGTTTGTTTTGTGGGCTATATTCATCATTGGAAATGATTCATTTGGCAATGTCCATTGTACACTGCCATCCATACCCCTCCCCAATCCCCATCACTCATCTTGTCTCTATTATTTTTTTAAATAAAAATTCCATTCATTATGCATTTAATTTTAAAATTTAATAATCACAATTGTTGAAGCTATTTAATTTCATTATCAAAGGGTTCATCTACTCACAATTATTGAACAAACACAAAATGACCGTATATAAATCTTAAAATCATGAACTATAATTGCCTTAATTATTTTATATCATAAATTACTAATATTCAATTTTCGGTCAAATAAGTTTCTACGCAGTATAGCATTTAGATTTATTAAAAAAGTTTGTAGAGATTAAGGTGATTTGTTTTCAAAATTGGGATTTAAACCTTGTTAGGTTAGGACAGAGCTATTTGCGCCACCATAACTCAACTGTCATGTATTTGACTATGATCTTAGGTTCAATCTCTACCTCATTTTGTCAAAAAAAAAAAAATCTATAATTTTTGGTAAATGTTCTATTTTTGGGAAAAAAAAATCAGTTTATACCTCTAAACTTTGAGGGTTGTATCAATTAAAACCCTAAACTAACGATTATATCAATTTAAACCCTGAACTTTCATAAGTATCAATTTACACCTTCTATTAGAACTTATTTGAAAAAAAATCCATTTAAACGAGTGAAAACTGATAATTTTAACAATTAAACTCATAAACTTTCATAATTGAATCAATTGTATGAAAGTTTAGGGGTTTAATTGATCAATTACAAGTCTCCACACGTGTGAAAACTAACCTTTTTCTAATGGAGGGTGTAAATTGATACACTTATGAAAGTTCAGGGTTTAAATTGATACAATTGAAAGTTTAGGGTTTTAATTGATACAATCCTCAAAGTTTAGGGGTATAAATTGATTTTTTCCCTTTATTTTTTAAGTAGTTGGGTTTATTTTTTGAAAGGTTAAGTAGTTAGTTTGGTTTATGCAACCTCTTTTGCCCTTACTTTAGATTGATCTTTTAGTATGGAAGTGGTCCTTTCCCTCCTTGGACTGATTTAATTGAGGAAGAAATGCATATATATATATATATATATGGTATTAAAGTTTTAAACTCAACAACTTTAATAGAGTTTGTATTTAGCAGCATTTTAGGTCCATCCCTTAGTTTTTTTCGCTAATTACTAACGAAAAGTTAACGTAACACCTATTTTTTTATTAAAAAATATTTTTTTAATTTTTTAATTATTAAAATTAATTATAAAAAAATCTATATTTTTCAATTTCCTTTTCTGGCTTCTTTCTCTCCATTCCCCCTTCTTCCTCCCTTTCCAAATTTTTTTTTTAAAATAATAATAGTAAAAATTGTTATGAGAAATTGTGTGTGAGCATGAAGGGAAGATCAAGAAAGTTAATCAATTTTGCTCAAATCTAAAACGAAAAAAAATTAGTGGCAGATGTTTGTGAGGAAAAAGAAGATGGAAGGAGGAGGGAGGAGGACAAAGAGGATGGAAGGAGGAGGGAGAAGTAAGAGGAAATAGGGAGGAAAAAAAAACATATTTTTTTGTGTTCAATTTTAATAATTAAAAAGTTTTTTTTTTTTTTAATAAAAACTAGGTGCCACATCAGCTTTTCGTTAGTAATTAACTGAAAAACTAATGGAGAGACCAAAAACAAATTAAAAAGGGTAAAATTGTTGAGTTTGAAACTTAAGTGACCCAAATACTATAGACTCAAACTTGATAGACCAAAAATGTAATTTACCATTTTTTTTTATTGTTTTTTAAAAGAAGCCTAAAAAGTTTTTTTTTTTTTTTTTTTTTTTTTTTGAAAAAAAATAATTTAGACCCTAAACGTAGTAACATTTTTAACCTTAAACTTTAAATTTCATCAAATTGAACTTCAAACTTGCATAAGTGTTACAGTGTAGATTTTGAACTTTCAATTTCATCAATTAAACCCCAAACTTTCATAAATGTTGCAATCTAAACCAAAAACTTCCCTCCCCATCTAATTAAAATTTAGATCTCCATTTCAGTATGGGAAAATTGAAAAAATATCATTTTCTCTCAATCTCATATTCAATTCTTTTCGAAAGTAATTGGTTCACAATCTGTTTCGTTTTTCTTCGTTGTCCTCCTTTTGAAATTGTTTATGGGTCAATCCACTTACACCTCTTGATTTGCTTCTTGTTCCCTCTGATGTTTTTTTTTGTGAGTGATGCAACCACGAGTAAGGCCAATTTGATCAAGACCTTGCACAAGAAGGTCAATGAGAGGATTGAAAAACAAAACTCAAAGGTTGCTTTCATAATTAACAAAGGACGAAAGAAACTAATTTTTCAACCGGGTGATTGGGTTTGGGTACATTTTCGCAAGGAACGATTCACATCTCAAAGGAAGACAAAGTTGCATCAAAGAGGGGATGAACCTTTTCAAGTTTTTGAACGAATTAACAAGAATGCCTACAAGATTGATCTTCTAGGAGAATTTTCAATAAGTTCTACTTTCAATGTTGCTGAATTAAGTCCTTTTATTGTAGATGACTTTCCTAATTCGAGGACGAATCATTTTGAAGAGAGGGAAGATATGATACGGATCACATGGTGTTCCACAAGTTCCAATCGGACCTATTACACGATCCAAGGCCAAGAAAATCCAATAAGCATTCATCCTTCAGCTACAAAATTGTTTAGGCTTGGTTCAACCTCCATTTCATGTGTTACAAGTTGATTCAAGTGAAGAAGGAATATTTGGAGCTTTAGAGTTCAACATTTGCAAAGTTGAAGTTGATCGGGGAGTTCCCATGAATAATACTTGAAACACATTTTGAGGATTTTATTTATTATTTTAGTTTCATAAACTTTTGAGTGTAATTTTCAGCTTTTTAATTTCGGGTTCAAGCTTACACAATTAAGGAGGTGAGTTATCAAACTTGTCAATCATGGTCATTACTCTTTGTAACTGTTTTTTTTTTTTTTTGGTTTTTTAGGGGTGGCTATACAAACCCACGAAATTTGCTCTTGTAAGGGTAGATTATTGATGAAAGAAATTACAACTCTCAGGTTTGAGATCATTTTCTTAGAAATCCAACATCTTTTTGCATTCCAAGTGTTCTTGCTATTATTCTTGTGATAGATTGCAACGAGCATTAATCAAGTTTGATTGTAGAGTGACTCAATCTAGAACAAGATTTCTCTTTGATCTTAAGATGTAATCTAATTATAACCTTGTCTCTTGGTTCATCCTAAATTTGCATTAGGAGATGTTAACTTCTTTGATTCAAGGGTCAACATAAGCTTGAATCTTTGGACTGAGGGTTAGAGTTTTCTTATCAGAACAAGATCCTCGAAGATCTTGAAATTTTCAAAGAGGCGCTTACTATTCAGCAACATCTTCAAGAACCATGTCGACAAACATCGAATCCTCTGAGAAAGCCAACAAGCTCTTTGTTGCCTTTCATAATGACCGATGTTTTAGACCCAATACATTGGTCGATTAACACTGCAAATTCCCACCAAGAAAACCCAGTAAAAAAAATTCATTTTCAACGAAATAGGAGGAGGCAAATGAGAAGGAGAAGAGGGCAATGATTGTTGGCCATGAATTAGAGTTTTTTTTTACGAAGGAGAGCGAATGAAGAGAGAGTCTACGAAACTGAAGATGTTTCAATTTATTTATTTATTTATAAAAAAAACAGAACTGGAAGGATAGAAAAAAAAAAATACAGTCGTCGACGATGTCATGATGTCACGATGGTGACCATGTTTGGGAGGAAGAAAAAGATGAGAGAAAGAAGAAGATGGGAGAATGAGAAGGGAGGAGGGATAAAGAAAAAAAATTGTTTTTAATAATTTTAATAATTAAAAAATTAATTTTTTTTTGTAATAATAAATATGTGTCACGCATCTCTTTAGTATTTAATATAAAAATTGACAGAAACACGAAGAAACGCTACCAATGCAAACAAAATTGTTAAGTTTAAAATCTCTAAGGACCCAAAAATTATCAAACTCAAACCTGCCAAAATTGTAATTTATCCATTAAATATATACATTATAAAAATGATTTGATTTATCTTTTATAGAAAAACAAAAAATTAAAAATAGTTACCATGTTTGATTTTTTATTTTTAAAAACTTGAAACCAAAAAATATTATCAAATATGTATGATTTTTGTTTTTAAAAACAAAAATCAAAAATCAAAAAAAAAAAAAAAAAAAAACATCAAAAAACTATAATCACTAACAAACGAAGCCTAAATAACTTTATCGAAACAAATTTGAGTTATAAAGAACATAGTTCTAATATCTTATAGTTGATTGGATGTATATAATAATGTTATAAAGAACATAGTTCTAATATCTTATAGTTGATTGGATGTATATAATAATATTTTTTGAATGATTTTTTTGAACTAAAACCTAACATGGTATAAAATACAATACGTTTTTAAAGTTGTGAAAATTGCAACACATATCTGAGTTTAAGGTGTAACTCGATGAAATTGAAAGCTTAGTGTAAAAATCGGTACGCCTTGTCGAGTTGGTCACAAATTTATCTTTTATAAACAAATATGATAATATATTAGTAATGATGTAATATGCGTATGAACATAGTTTAACATTAATTGACATGTACTTTATCCTTTGAAGGTCAGATGTTCAAATTCACAAAACCTACATTTATTGTACTAAAAAAAAATAAGGATGTAGTATGTTATTATTGTGAATAGGAGTGAAGCCATGTTGGGTCAGAAGGGCTAAAGTCCCCGTCCTTATTTATTATCTTCTTTGGAATATTTATTCTTTTTCATTTTTTAGAAAATTTATTTATTGAAAATTTTACCATTTTATAATATATATATATATATATATATATATATTTATTTATTTATAACATAATAATAATAATAATAATAATAATAATAATAATAATAATAATAATAATAATGGTTATGAGTGAATTTGAACCTAACGAAACACCACCAGACTAAATGAGAAGTCAGATGAACCACATTGGAAGTGGAAATAGACCCAAGCTCAAATAGGCCTAGGCTCGACCAGGTCGAGGCCGACCCGACCTCGGACCCAACTAACCACACACATGATCCAAATAGGCCTAAGACAAGCTTAGGCTCGACCAATGAGGTCGAAGCCAAGGTGGCCCAAATGTCTCATGGTCACGCGCCAAACGTGCCCCCAACCAAAGAAGACTCGGTTCAACCTCTTTTGGTCCATTCAGAAGCGAAAATCGAAAATTCTAGGTCAACCCTCATATAAATACAGTGTTATGACTCTAATGTAGGTAAGTTAAACTAGCCCTCTCATCCTAAAAACTTGTTACATTTTTCTTCTTGATCCTCTAAAGCATCAAATGGATGTGACAATCAATTTATCCTATTTTGCAGGTCACCTCTTTTCCTGAAAAAGAAGTTAGCTGAATTCATCTTGCTTAGATTAGCGCATGCACGTGCAAGTTAGGTGAGTTCATCTTGCTTAGATTAACGCATCAACAGTTGGCGCTGTCGGTGGGATATAAAGAGGGTATTTTACTGAAACACACCAACGTGAAGAATGAGAAAAAGACAGACAATCTGAACCACGCCCTAAATGAAGATGACTCTGACTAGGACTGCCACCCATGAAAGGTCGGGATCCTGGGGTAGAATTCCCATGTTCCTACAATCTTACCTCTAGCGACAGAATCACCTCGACCTCATCCAACGAAAGGACAAATCGTGGACAAACTTGAAGCGTTGGAGAAAAATGCAGATGGAATAGACTATATATAACCTGACCCACATACTAGAAATATTGGATCGAAAAAATCCCCCTCCATAGGTTCAACAAAGACGAATGGATGAAGATAAAGGAAAATTCATTTGCGATCCCGCCAAAGCAAAAGTCCGATGGTAGAAGACATGAGTATTGACCGAGAAATTTCGGCCAACACGTCATCATTCACAAAGTGATGACAAACTTACATTTGGGACGAATCTTAAATCGACATGTGTCTCAAATTAAATTTGAAGACAAAATTGGCGATTCTCAAGAAAAACGCCACATGTCTCCATCATGACCGTTTGATCGAATAAGCTTAACAAATCAAATTGTGTCATATTACAATTGGGCTCAAGATCAAATGGGCTCAAAAACTATTTAAATGACAATTTGGCCCAAAACCCAAAGGATTAGGCCCAAAACTTACAAAACCCAAATCCATATGTCTGGGCCCAAAAGCTTGTCGGGCTCAAGCCCACTTTGTTCCCATGAGAACTCTATAAATAGAGAGTTCATCCTTCATTTGCAGGGTTTAGAAAATTTCTAAGAGAAGTCACAAGCAACGAAGACTCCACACTTGAAGGCTTACACTCCACACTTGAAGGCTTCACCTCTTCGAGAAGCAAATCTAACATCGAGAACAAGTTGTAAAGCCCTCGAAACAAATCAAACATCCACACTTGAAGGCTTCACCTCATCTAACATCAAGAGCAATCGAGAACAAGCAAATCAAACATCGAGAACAAGTTGTGAAGGGATACATTTACTTCGAGAAATAATCAGAAGATAAACATTAGAGATTGTAACACATACATACAAATCAAGTTCATATTACAAGTACTAAATTTCTTTTGTAGGAATCTTGTGTGAACAAATTTATGCCTAATCTTTTGGGCTTTGAGTCAAATTATCATTTGATGATGGAATAGAAATTCTATAAATAGAGAATTTACCTTTCATTTGGGAGAGAAACGACTTTAAAGATCAAACTTAATTTAAATCCTCCTGAAGATTTGATGATCAAACTTAATTTAAATTCTTTTGAAGAACTTAAGATTGAAATTAATTAAATCCTCTTGAAGAACTCAAGATTGTATTAACTTAAATCCTTCCCAACAACTAAATCTTAATAGTGGAAGACTTATAGGCTACAAAGAATAAAAGCATTTCAAAGACTTTAAAAACTAAATTATTTAATTTGTGGGAGAAAGAATAAAAGGATGAGTGTACTTCAGTACACTTATATAAGAAATCAATAAAAATTTAAATTTTATTCCATAAATTAATTAAATATTTAAACTCTAAACTCGTGGAACAAATAGGTAGTGATTTAATTGAATCTTTGCTTCCAATAAAAAATGTATACTTTCCTTCACGACTTTAATTTTTCTTTAGTTCAAATTGATTTAAGGAAGTTGTGCATAGACATGTCTTTGTTACTCCTACATGTTTTTTTTCTTTTTTTTTTTCGTAATTATAATTTTTTAATCGATTATATTTATGCTGCTTTCAATTCGACACCAGGTTCATTTTTATATGAAATTTAACACGTTTATTAAATTATATTCTATTTGGTAAATTTAGTTGTGTTAATTTATTTATGATATTAGAGGGTTATTATCAAGAATGACATTTATGTAAAAAAAAAAAAAAAAAAAACTATGAATGTTGTTTTTTGTCACTATCACTTTTGATGGGTACATCGGATCGGTCAATTCAATATTTTCAAAAACTTTTTTTTAGATTTGAAGGATTTTTTTTTTTTTTTTTTTAAAAAAAAAAAAATTTATATTTGGGTATCTTTCAAAATACCATAAAAAAATAAATCTGAGTTATAATTCATTTTGCCGAGGATCACGAGATCTGAAATTTTTTTTAATCAAATTTTGCTTTTTTTAAATGAAAATCTCGGTGCAAATCTTAGTCAGATCTTGACAAATTCATATCCTCCTCCTGATCATCCTTACAAATTCTTATTATTGCTTTTGAAGAATATTTTATTACGTAAACATATGAAATATTACTTTTACTAAACATATGAAATATTACTTTTACTTGGAAAGATACCCAAATATTTTCGACATTGTTTTAAGAAATATTTTTTTATAAAGATACCAAAATTTGTAGTTTAAAAAAAAAAAAAGGAAAAAAAATTTCGGACCATTTTTTTTTTTTTTTTTTTTTTTAAGAAAATCTTCGGACAAAAAAAAAATTGAAAAAAAAAATCTCGGTGTCGGATCTGGCCAGGATTGCACCGAAAAATGCTCAAATTGATAATGACAGAAAAACGAGGTTAATGTTGATAAATTGTTTGGAAAGGAAGTTATTCTTCATATTAACCCGAAGACTATTTTGAAAAAAAAAACAATCAATTTGTACTAACTTTAGAAGTTGTATCAATTAAAATCCTAAACTAATAATTGTATCAATTTAAATCCTTAACTTTCAAAATTATATTAATTTACACATTCGATTAGAATTTTATTTTAAAAATGTTAATTTAAAAACTTATAATTTTAACTCCTAAACTTTTATAAGTGAGTAAATTATATAAAAGTTTAGGAGTTTAATTGATAAATTATAAGTCTATACACACAAGTAAACTAACTTCTTTTTTCTAAGAGAGGGTGTAAATTGATACGACGAAAATTTAGGATTTGAATTGATATAATCATTGATTTAAGATTTTAATAACCTTCAAAATTTAAGGATAAAAAATAATTTTTACTTTTTAAGGATAAAAATTAATTTTTACTTTGACTATTTTTATGGGCTGGTTGCACAAGGAAGACACAAAATAATAGCAAATTTAGTAAAATTTAAAACATTTTGTAAATATGACAAAAGAATCAGCGACTATAACTAAAAGACTGCTATCGTTGATATATGACTATTAGACTACTATAAGTGATAGACTATTATTATCGATAGATCATACAATCATGGATAGAAATTAACATATCTGCAAAATTTAAAAAACGTGATATATTTTTAATTATTTCTAGACAATTTTTCTTTTTTTATTAGAGATGTAATTACATTATAAAAAAAAAAGAAAAAAAAGGAAAGGTACGTGCATGGCACGTGGTAATAAAACTGGTATGCGCGAGGAAGAAGAATAACGTTTGACTTCTTTTCTCCGAGGACCTAAAGAGAGAGGAAGTAAAAAAAAAGAAGAAAGAATGAAGAAAATTGAATCCGATTGAATACAATTTTGACGTCCGCAAGAAGGACACAGTCTCTCTTCTCTCTCTCTCTCTCTCCGCTTTCTCTCTCTAAGTTACAGCGAGAAACAGGTCGTGCCTACTGTGGGAGAATCCATCCCTCCATGAGTTCCCACACTGTGAAATCTATGCCCGCAAGCTCCAGCTGACAATATTATCAATTCAGGACGAAGAAGAAGAAGAAGAAGAAGAACCAGACTCCATTTCTGATAACTTCAAAACCTTCACAATTTTCTCAATTTGGTTCTGCTCTTCATGTTCTGACTTCCAAGCATTTCACCTTTCTAATTCTGTTCCTGGTGACTCCTCTAACCTCTTCCATTCCTACCTTCTAATTCCTCTTTCAACTTCATTCCACTGCATACATGTTCTTTCACTCCTTTTTCGATCCTTCATTTCTCTTTGATCGACTTCTTGCTTTTTATCTCTTCTCTGCTTTCTTTTCCGCCAGAATGTCATCAGCTTTCATTTTTCTGTGTTTTGTCAATCTTCCTTTGGGGTTTTAAGCATGACAGTGAACATAACCATGGGCTTTCTTCATAACTTTTTATTCAATTGCCTTACTCCCTGTTTATTACTAATTGTTTCTCGGGGTGTTGGGGTTTTAGATTTGGATTTCTTTTTCGAAATTTAATTGGGTTTTTTTTCTTTTTAGAATTTTAAGTTCGTCTGGGGTTCTTTTTAATGAAATTATGATTATCAATTTGGTTGTAGTATTTTGATTTTCTTCTGAATGTTGAATTTAAAGTGGATCTGACATGTTTTTGTACAGAGATTCATACGGAACATCGAGGTTTGATCCTCTCTGGAAGACATGGTCAGAACCCAAGGGTGTTCATTCTATACTCCTCTCTGCTTTGTGTTTGGGAAAACTGAATACAACATGCTCAAGCTCAAAACTTATCCACTTATATCGCTGCAAAATAACGAACCTGTAGCTTGTAGGGTTGGGTATTGGGAGGAATCCTCTCTGAGTTGAGCTTTCTTTCAGTTTTCCACGCACTTTACCTTTACTAATTTTGTTAGGTGGGTTTCTCTTTCTTTAGCGAGTGATTCTAGCTTGTAATTGGGAAATATGGTAACATCGGGGCCACCCACTCCTATGGGTGGTGGTGCACAGTCTGTTTCACCCTCACTTCTGCGATCTAATTCTGGATTGCTGGGAGTTCAAGGTGGTCTGCTGCCTTCTCAGGCAGCCTTTTCTTCACTTGTATCGCCCCGTAATCAGTTCAATAATATGAATATGCTTGGTAATATGTCCAATGTGTCATCTCTCCTTAATCAATCATTTGGAAATGGGGCTCCTAATGGCAGTAGCCACCCTGGTGCGGAGCCAGACCCTCTTTCTGGAGTTGGCAATGGAATGAGCTTTAATAATCCTTCATCATCATTTGGAGCATCAAATATGGCAAACCCCATTTCATCCGTCCAAGGGCAGAATCCACAATTTTCTAATCTTTCTAGCAGCCAGTTGTTATCAGATCAGCAGCAGTCACAACAACTTGAACCCCAGAACTTCCAACATAGTCAACAGTCGATGGAACAGTTTTCTGCACTTCAGAGCAATCAACAACAACAATTTCAAGCAATTCGAGGGTTGACTGGTGTTGGATCTGTAAAGTTGGAGTCTCAAGTGACCAGCAATGATCAACATGGACAGCAGCAACAGCAACAGCAGCATTTGCAAACATTGAGAAATCTTGGTGCAGTGAAAATGGAATCACAACGACTTCAATCGCTGAGAGGTTTGGCACCAGTAAAAATGGAACCCCAACAATCAGACCAGTCATTATTTCTGCAGCAGCAGCAGCAGCAGCATTCACATCAACAACAGCAACCACAACAGTTTCTCCATATGTCTAGACAGTCCTCTCAGGCAGCGGCTGCCCAAATTAATCTAATGCACCAACAAAGGCTTTTGCAATTGCAACAACAACATCAGCAACAACAACATCAACAACAACAACATCAACAACAACATCTTTTAAAAAGTATGCCTCCTCAACGGCCACAATTGCAACAACATTACCAACAGCAGAACCTTCCGCTAAGATCTCCTGTAAAACCAGGATATGAACCTGGAATGTGTGCTCGGCGTCTGACTCATTACATGTATCAGCAGCAACACAGACCTGAAGTAAGAATATGTTACCTTGAATCTTTTGTCGTGTCCAAAGGGATGACTATCTGACAAGTATAAATCGTTTGTAGGACAACAACATAGATTTCTGGAGGAAATTTGTTAACGAGTACTTTGCACCTCATGCCAAAAAGAAGTGGTGCGTTTCCATGTATGGAAATGGGCGACAAACTACTGGAGTTTTCCCTCAGGTCTGCTGCAAGATACACTACGTCCTTATACTAGTTGGCATCATAGCAGTAGAATTTTTTAATTTTGATGAAACTTGATACGTGTAACAACATATAATATTTATTTTGCTTTCATTTTTTGGAATAATCATTTGTAGATTCTTTGAAAGCTTGCTATTTATTTGTCACCATTTCATCGTTGATGCATTATAAACACCATTTTCTTTGTTTTCAGGATGTATGGCACTGTGAAATATGCAACCGCAAGCCTGGGCGTGGCTTTGGTAGGTTCAGTTATCATGCTTGCTGGTTGGAATTTAAAATTTCTGCTGAATGGCCAATTTTAATTGCATTTGACAAGCACTTTCATTAATGCTTCTTCAAGGTTCTTTCTTGTGGACTTCTGATCTTGATGAAATATTTTTTTACTATTTCAGAAGCAACTGCTGAAGTTCTTCCCAGGCTTTTTAAGATCAAGTATGAAAGTGGTACCATGGAGGAACTACTTTATCTTGACATGCCTCGTGAATATCATAATGCATCCGGTCAGATCGTGCTGGATTATGCAAAAGCAATACAGGAAAGTGTTTTTGAGCAACTTCGTGTTGTTCGTGATGGCCAACTCCGAATTGTTTTTTCTCCAGACCTTAAGGTTGTGTAAAAAATACTTTCCCCCCCTTTTCTGTGTGTCTGCATGTTCGTGTTTGTGCTTTCAACAACTTAGAGTGTTTTATGGCCCAAATTCAATATTCAGTTCATGATGTTTTTCCACTCGTTATTTCTTTCAGATATGTTCCTGGGAATTCTGTGCTCGACGCCATGAAGAACTTATTCCTAGGAGATTATTGATACCTCAGGTTTAGCTTCATCTTGTAACACATTAAAATCAGGCCTCATATTGCTCTCTAGAAAAACACTACCTTGCATTAAAAATGGCCTGGTTGTTTGTAAAATTATCTCTATGGTAATCACTATTACAGCCTGTTATCCATCTGTGTGAGTGTGACTGACAGTTGTTACTCTCTTTATGCAGGTTAGTCACCTTGGGGCAGCAGCTCAAAAGTACCAGTCTGCCATTCAAAACGCATCATCCAATTTATCTACTCCTGAATTGCAAAATAATTGTAACATGTACGTCCTTCTCAACATGCTTGTTTCTTTAAACAAATACCTTATCTGTTTGCTTCTGCCTGTGTGTAAAGTTCTAGTGTGATTTGCTGACACTTTGTTAACATGTTGAAATATGAAGATGTCCCCAGTCCTTTTTTTCACTCTCTTGACCTTGGACTTTTACGTTTTTCTCTCCGCAGTCGGGGCTTATTATTGATATTGGTTTTCATTAGAAGTATGATTCGTTTCTTCTAATTCTATAAGGCCTTTGCTTTGAATTTTCCATAAACATAATTTTGTTAGTTCATTCCTTATCAACTACTATACTACAGCCTTATGGCATTGATTGTTAATTCTAGTGTGCATTGTGTTTCTGAAATTAGTTTGAGCATTCATTCACCGGTGAGAATGGGATTGTTTTTGCATTCATTCCTTGTTTGTAAAGATTTGTGTATAACCAAATCACGCTTGATTTTTATTTTGGGTAGACGTATAAGATGGGTGGCATTATATAATGGCGTATGTGAGCATATTTAGAAAGTCGGACTCCGTAGATGTTTTATGTAAACTACACACCAAAATCTTCACGGTTGTTATAGATGATAAAGTATATTAATTGGTTAACACTGACTTTTATATGCTTTGTTTTGAAATTAATTATGTTTTTGAAGTTCATTCAATCCCTTAATGACTTGTGCATAGGTTTGTGGCTTCAGCACGACAATTAGCTAAAGCCTTGGAAGTTCCGCTGGTAAATGACTTGGGATATACAAAGAGATACGTACGTTGTCTTCAGGTAACAAATAACTCACATCAATTTGTGGTCGTTATGAGTCAAAAAGTTGAGGCTGTGGGCAGTCAATGACAAATGGATATCAATTTAATTTTAACACTTAGTATTTAGTTCCATGAAATTTGAAATTTAGACTAGGGTTCTTCGCCTATGAATATAGGTTTAGGTTGATTTTACCAGGTCTTGGGTATTGAAGATGTTTGACATATAATTAATTTCTTTACTTACCATTTTCTGGACTTGATGTATTTTAGATGGGTAATCTTTTTGTAATTTGTTTTATTGTTGCTTATTTATTGTATATATCCTCTAGATTGTATTTAAATATTGTTTGCCATTGGATACATCCTTTTAAATGGTCTGTTTCCTTGGGTTTCTTTCTCATAAACATAATTTCTCATGAGGTTCGACTACTTATTCGATAGTTTCGTTGGCGTTGTGGGTTCACCTAGTTAACATTCTAACCTTGTTGTTTTTACAGTTTTTCTGCCTTTTTGGTCGACCCTCATTGGTTGCCGGAGTCTTCCTCCCTATTTGATTTGTTTGTTTATTGGGCTCCTGTTTGAGCTTGTTCCTCTTCTATTCATCAAAAGAGCTCTTTTGTCGTTTTGCACAATTTGATGTCTCTTTTGTAACACTTTACATTTAATCAATGAAAGGTTACCGTTTCTTATAAAAAAAAAACATTCTAACCTTGTTCTGCAGTACAAATATTGTGCTATGCTCGTGCCTATATAACTTGATATTCCTCTACGGAAGATGAAATTTCCTTTACCTTCACCTTTTAACTCCAGCAGCCATTTCTTTTTCTACATATTTTAGAGGCCTGTTTTTTCTATCTTTTCCTAGTCCAAATAATTAATTTTTTGGATGGATCATGAAGATCACAAATACTTTTGGTTTATGTTGGAATATTTATTATTGAAATTTTATTACATTATATGAACTAGTTGCTTAATTTGTGATATCATATCTGCGTATGAATTTGCCAGAAATGTTTGTTAAATCTGATTGTTTTGTGCTCCACTTTGATTGTGCGGCGATTGTTCTGTGTGATTTTTAGTTTTGGAATACATTTTTGAATAGTAATTATATTCAATTGTTCATGGCTTACTGAACATAATATAACCTTTTTTTAAGTACAATAATACCTATTGATTCATCAATATATTTCAGCCGTTCATTTCCTGGGCCCTAAAACTGAAGCATTTTTTATATGTATGTATCTAAGTTTTGACTTTTTGTTTTTTCTTTCTTGTCGTGTGGTTTTTCTTTTGGCTCTTCAGATATCCGAAGTGGTTAATAGCATGAAGGACTTGATTGATTACAGCAAAGAAACAGGGATTGGGCCAATGGGTAAGTAGAATCTTGTTGATGTTATTGTTTTATGAGCTTTTAGCAGCTTTTGAAGGGCAGCTGGAAGCTGCGTTAATAAACTATTACTCACACACACAAACACACACAAACACACACACACTCGCAGATAACAAACAGTTTTCTAACTCAAGAAGCACATTAACTATCACGAGCTTGCCAGACAATCAATGAAACAAGTTGTAAAACTAGATCTCTTTGGGGGTGTTTGGAGCACCAACTTGGAGTTAGATGAACTGAGTTAATAACTCAGTCTACATTTGACCCACCGACTATTGTAACCCACAGTCAATAAAGCAACTATACTGACTTCAATAATATTTACTATTCACAACTATTATAACCCACCCCAACCCCTTTGAGGTCATAAGTTCAAAATAGTAATGCCTATCATGGGAGAGTGAGGACCGTGTTCAGAGGCATTCTTTCTTGGTTTTACTCCCGCAACGGTGCATCCTTTGTAGATGTCTATGTGAGGACCTTCATAATTTGTTGTGGGGTTGCCAGTTTGTTCGGTCCCTTTGGGCTAGATGGTTGGAGGCTTTCGGTATTCATTGGGTCTGGAATGATAATTGTGTTTCTTTGATTGAGGAGGTGCTCCTGGGCTCGCATTTTCGAGAGAAAGGGTCTATTTTGTGGCACGCTAGCTTCTTTGCTATTCTATGAGAGGTTTGACTTGAGAGAAACAATATAATCTTTAGAGAGGTGGAGCGTTCTTGTGATGAAGTTTGATAGGAGGTTAGATTTAATGCCTCTTTGTGGGCTTCGGTCACTAAACCTTTTTGTAATTATGGTCTTGGTGTGATCTTGTTGGGTTGGAGTCATTTTTTGTAGTTTGTTGGAACTTTTTGTATGGCTTGTTTTTTTTGTATGCCTTTGTTCTTTCTTTCATGTTTCTCAATAAAAGTTCGGTTTCTTACAAAATAGTAATGCCTATCTTAGAATATTAAATATACTATGCAGTTTTGCTGCAAAATTCTTAGGTTCAAGTGATTGTCGAGTGGTCATTGTGATGTTGATTGAAAGTCTAAACCTGTGGCCTAGTAGTCTAGTAGAATAACCGTAGATGGTGCTGTGTTGTGACTTTAGATCACTAGTAAAATAATGAACTGTTAAAATTTGAAGTGGATAACTTGAGGGTATGATGGAACAGACAGCTTTTGTTGAAGTTATGGAACGGCTCCTTCATATCTAATTGAGAGAGATTCCGAGGGGGAAGACCTGAAGCTTCCTCAGTGTAGTTTGTATAGTTTCTATGGGTCATGTCCTCTTTTTCTTCAGAAGCAAGATGGACCGAAAAAGTTAGAAAGGATTATATGCTTCTTGTTATTAATATTTTATGTGCTATGGATACATATAGTGATATAGCAGCTATTTTTCCAGCTGTCATCTGATTGTGATCTTTGTGGCATTTGAATGGTCTCACTTTTCTTTAGAAGATCATTTAGAAATGATCATTGTATTAGAAACAAGTTCTTTAATAAATTATTGAATGCATCTTCTTGTATTATCAATCAGATAGTTTAGCCAAGTTTCCTCGGAGGACTAGTTCATCATCGGGGCTTACTAATCAAGCTCAAGTTTCTGATGAGCAACAGCAACAACAACAGCAACAACAGTCATCCATAGCCCAGCACTCAAATAACAACCAGAGTTCTGCCCAGGCTTCTGCAGTGCAGCTCGCAGCTAGCAATGGTGTGACCAGTGTAAATAATACCGTCAACCAACCTTCAACATCAAACTCAGCGAGCACCATTGTTGGGCTTCTTCACCAGAATTCTATGAACTCGAGACAGCAGAACTCTATGGCTAATGCTAGCAACTCATATGGGGGAAGTTCTGTTCAGATTCCATCTCCTGGTTCTTCCAGTACAATTCCGCCTACGCAAAAGAACCCTTCTACTTTCCAGCCACCAACTCCCTCATTGTCTAACAATCTTTCACAACCATCGCATACAGCTGCAAAGAATGCCAATCAGATGAGTGCTGCTAATTCTCCGGCAAATATCTCTATGCAACAACCCGCTTTATCTGGAGATGCTGATCCTAGTGATACACAGTCCTCCGTGCAAAAGATCTTACAAGAGATGATGATGAATAATCAAATGAATGGCCCGACAAGTCTGGTTGGCGTTGGTTCGGTGGTCAATGATATGAAAAATGTGAATGGGGTTTTGCCTACAGCTCTCAACAATGGGAATTGCATAGGGGGAAACGGAACAACGAACGGTGGTTCAGGCATGGGCGGAGGTGGATATGGTCATGGATCAATGGGTAGTGGGCTTGGGCAGACTGCCATGGTTAACGGAATGAGGACTGCAATGGGAAATAACTCCGTTATGAACAGACGAATAGGAATGGCATCGCTCGCTCTAGAACAAAGCATGAATGGTCAAACGCAGGATTTGGGAAACCAGCTTCTAAGTGGACTAGGAGCTGTAAATGGCTTTAGTAATCTCCAATTCGACTGGAAGCCATCACCATGAAGAAAAGCTATATATACGGACCAACATATATGGATTGGTGCTTGATCTCAGCTGCTTGTGCAGCATTCAAATTATGAGAATTTGCCGATGGCCCTGCGAGAGATAGCAGGCACCGCATGGCAAAACAGGTACGGGGCGTAATGATTCACACTTTGTACCAATATATTTGCTTCTATATTATACGAAAAAGGAAAGTCTGATGGCTGGTGATGGTGATAGGGGCAGGTTTTCTGTGATTTCAAATGTAACCTGTCTATTTCTATAGTTTTCTTCCTCCAATATTTGGCCTTTTTTAGCAATTTTCATTATCTACATTCTTCATAGCATTTTTGGGTTTTGTTATGATGTTTTTCAAGGAATTTGGTCATTTGGAAGAAATCCAAAATGGGTTGCAGAGTGCTAAATGAAGGAAGTTTGAATTCAGGTGGAATGAATTACTTGAGAAAGTAGTAAAAAACAAATCAAGTGGATCTCCTACAATTTTGGGGAACTAAAAGGGGAACCCAGTTGCTAAATCTATCGAGCTTCTTGCTGGTACAACAAATTTGGGTTCTTGTTAAGGAAAATTTAGAATTTATTGAACATGTGACTGATTTGTTTATGCCTAATATTAAAGTTGAAGAGAAGAAAACAGAAAGATAATTATTCTGAACCCACCATTCTTAATAATTGCACAAAAAACTTTCTATTCTCATAATCGAATCATCATTCTTGATGAAAAGATTGAGAACACAAACCAATGCAAAGTCTCTATCCTTTGCCTTGTCATAAAATCCACCTCTTTTAACTCAAACTTCAACGTAATCTGGCTCACAAATACTGTTCTCAATTCAAGTGAAGAATATTTGAGTTCCCACAAAGAAATACACAAACTACAACAGAATTGAAGAAAAGATTGATGGAACGACAAGAGTTTTCGATTTTTACACATGAGGATCGATATACATATACAAGATGATGAAGAAGAAGAAGATGGTGTAATCTTCAAACTTCAAAGCTCGAGATACTTGTCGATGGAGGCGGACAAGGTGGATTTAGGGACAGCCCCAATGATGCTCTCTCTTTTCTGTCCATTCTTGAAAAACAGCACTGTAGGAATGCTCCTAATCCCATATTTGGAAGCTGCATTTGGGCTACTGTCAGTATTGAGCTTCAAACACACAATTTTGCCTGCATATTCCTGCGCCAATTCCTTAATCACTGGCTCAATCATCTTACATGGTCCACACCACGGCGCCCAAAACTCAACCAGCACCGTCTTCTGATTCTCCGCCACCAACTCGTTCCAGCTCGAATCTGTAACCTCTATCACTGCAATTTTTGTCACAAAAACAAATCAAATTTCTTATCTTAGATGCACGAAGTAACACATGTATCTTATAAAGACTGGGAAGTCTCTTGATGACTAACCGTCGTCAACGGCTCCACGAGCTTTACACGTGACAGTGCTGGATTTTCTGAGAGTGGAGGTGGAGTTGGAAGGAGAGGAGAACCTGAATCCCAATGTGGAAGTGGGTAAATTGTTAAGGCGTTGAAGGGACAAAGTTGTGTTTTGGTGAAAATTAGAGGAAAAAGGGTGAGATTTGGGTCTGGAAGTGGTGGCGCACATGGCGGCGGCGGTGCTCAGCTGTATACAGTTATCGAGTGCCATTGGAGTAAAGTAAACTAGGGCAAGAGGGAGCTATGGAGGAAATTAGAAAGAGTATTCTTTTTTTGTTAATGGATATTGGTGAATTTAGGGAATGTTTTATGATTTTATGAGGTGTGGAATGGAAGAAGTTTGTTACAGAAATATGTGGATATAGACGCACTCTTATTTTCTTCCACCCAATTGCATTTGCTACCGCCTGGATAAATAGTGGGCACTGAATTAAAGGTTTTTTTTTTTCTCTCTCTAAAATAAAAAAAAAAAAAAAAAAATTGACCATTCAAGGAGTGGAGTGATGGGGAGGGTGACCATAGTTCATTAGGGTGGGTTTAGTTGGTGATTTGTTTTCAGTTTGAATGCAAATTTATAAATTGAATCTCAATTTAACTAATTCTTCCACCCCTTGATCCGGAAGGTATGCCACTATCGGCTACTATCGAGATATACATGTCTGCCTCCCTTGAAAGCTCCTGGTGCTGCGACTATCACCAGTAAGTTGCGTCGGATCAACATCGGGATTAGAATCCACTGCAAAAGCAACTAAGTCAACGCCTATTTGCTCTGGATCTACTGGCCCGGACGCTTGAATCTATTCACCGCAAACAACCGAATATACTACTGTTGGATCTTCCGCTGCTTCTGTTGTTTATCTCTAAAGGGGCTTATGCACTCCACTCGCAGTCGTATAAACGAACGTTAGAGCGAGCGAGCGAAGCCTTCAATTTAGGGGCTTCCCCCCTTATCCCTCACCCTACCCTTTCATTTCCGCTTAAGCTTCCCCAGTTTGGGGGATTAATTGATTGGATACCCGAGAACCATAATCTTTTCTAGGAACTGCTTAGGCTCCGGTAGCCCCGACTTCTGCCTCTATCAGGCGGCGGCAACCCCACCTCCACAGCCACAACATGAAGGAGCAGCTCCTTAAGACTAAAGAACCTACTAAAAAGATAAAGTCCCGGGGACTTATTCTGACTGAAACAAGGCCGACTGCAACTCGATTGGAGGAAAGGGCTGCGAGGTGACCCCAAAAATCCCAGCTAGTTTGGGCTGGCACTTTTCTTCAGAAATTCATTCGAACGGGTAGGGTTTTCTTTCTTTTTGCTTTTCATTCCATCAAGGTCTTTTGAGAAAGAAGAAAGAAAGGTAGCTTGCTTACTTAGCGCTTGCGCTAAGGAAGACTACACAATTCTGGTGGCATAGCAAAAGCCTCATTTTTTTTTTTTTTTTTTCATTCAGGGGTGTGCGAATAATTTTCTTCTGATACAGATGTGGAATCCTACGCATAAACTATGCTTGCTTATGGCTGGGAAGAAGAAGTCCTCTTTCTTTTTTCTTTTCCAGGGAATCAATTTGCCTATGGTTTATTTTCTATCACCTCTCGATCGCGTAGCAAGTAAGAAAGCCATAAAAGTTCAGAGGTAGTAAGGGCGAGTACCTTGTACTCTGCTTCGGCACTAGACCTGGAAAGAGTCGGTTGCTTTTTGGAAACCCAAGTCAGTAGGTTTTTTCCGAGAAATACGCGGAAGCTAGTAGTTGACCGTCTGCTATCGGGACAGCCAGCCCAGTCGTCATCGGAGAATGCAAAGAAGGTGGTTAACGGTCCCAGAGTGATGGTTAGGCCAAGGCCAAAAGAACCCTTCAGCTATCGTAAGATGCGTTTTACAGCCTGAAGATGTACGATGGGTGGTGAAAGCGGGAATGAACTGACAAACTTGATTGACGACATAAAAGAAAGGAGACGAGAGGAGCCCCGTACACCTCAACATTTATTATAATAAATGCATCATATCGTGAAAGATTACAGTCATAACAGTATGGTATATGTAACGTTGTTGCCCCAGTTTGAGACCGAAAGACATGACACAGTAGCAAAATGTTCCCCACTGGGGAATACCGAGGTTTTATGCATATCTTCTGGCGCCATCTCCCGCGCCTGTTAAGGCTAGTCATCATTAGCTCTTTGTTTTTCTAGCCGCTTTCCTTGCTTCGCCATACCGACGAATGGACTTACTGACTAAGTCACTTAAGGCTGCTCGCCTTTATACGACTTGGCTTCGCTATCGCTCATGACTTGTATTGTGGTCGACCTAAAAAGTGTGCCCAAAGGGCAGCGGCAGCTGTGTGGTTCCACGTCGCTAGATTGAGATCTGTAGGGTGGCGGGGACTTCGACTGCCTTGTATCAGGTGAAGATAAGGGGGAGGACTATAATGACGAGGACGACATACCCACTCACGATCTACTAAAGGGCAAGTAGCTTGATTGGTTCGAATCCAAGTCGTGAGATGACAGTGATGGTGAGGAAAATAGACAATTTTTTATATTAATAATGTACTCTAAATAAATTATTACAGAAATATGGTAGTTTTCAGAGTATTTACAAAAATAGAGTACTAAATCATGTACCATGGACACGAATTTGCTAAATTGTGTTCATGGTACACGATTTAGGGGTGAACTCGTGTCTAAAGGGACACGATATAGGGGATAACTCGTGTACCATGGACACTGGTTATGACCACCTCATTTGCTCAAAAAATTGAATATATATAACCAAACTCGTGTACCATGTACGCTAGTTGCTTACAAAACTCGTGTACATGGTACACGAGTTCCATCTAACATGGCGGCATAAAAAAATTAAAAATATAGCACTTTTTTTACCGACAATTTTTATTATACCTACTTAAATTCTTCAATTTTTTTTATTTTTATTTTTTAAATTTTGTTAATGACTATAAGAGATAGTAGTTTCATCTATGACTATGAGTGACTATCACTGTTTGTTTTTTTTTTTTTTTTGCAACGGTAGTTTAATTAATGCGGGGATTGAACCTATGACCTTTTGGTCACCGGCTCAACCCTATGCCAATTGAGCTATGCTCGGTTTGGCACTATCACTAATTGTTTTGGCATATTTACAAAATGTTTTATATTTTGATATATTTGCCATTAGATTGGGTCTGATTGTTATTTATGCAACTATCTCTAATTAATTTATGAATATATTTTATGTTATAATTTTGTATAATTATTATTTTATAGTATCATATAATTTATAATATAGTATATTATACATATTTAAATTTAACAAAAATGAATTGAGTTTATAACATGAAATACTATATTTATTTAAGTGTTTATCATTTTAAATATAATTCTCCATTTTAAAATTTTAAATTCAAAATATGGATAAATTGAAAGAAAAAAAAATGTCGCTTTCAGAATTTACAGAGTTTGGATGATAGTATCCGAAAACAATTTTCAAAAATAGAATCTAGATTACCTACCAAACTCATATTTGCTACTCTGTGAATCCGAAAACATAAAACAAAATTTGAATTGTCGGCTAAACATACCCTTAATTATCACGAATACTATTTGTTTTTCAACATGCGGGGTGATAGATTCGAAGCTCTCACCTCTTGGTCACTAGTTCATACATGATAGTTGAGTTATGATCATGTTGATAATTATCACGAAATACTATTACCTAATTTTATTTAGTAAATTAATGGATGAAAACACAATTAAAACACAAATAATAGTTGAAAATAAAAGATTGAGAAAGATTAGAGATAAATATCTACGTAGTTGATTTCACTCAACGATTCAACTAATCAAACAACCACGCAAATATTCCTTACGTCAAGAAAGCAAAAGTAATAACACTCTTATGAACACAATTAACTCTCTTTGCAAGATTATAAAATCGGCACCACTGTTTAGTTTTTAATAACAAGCAAAGACAATAAGATTATTTATTTAGGAGCCCTAATCATTGACAAGTTAGAACTTCATGCAAATAAGTTATAGTTTAAACTACCTCTTATCAAGCCTAATTTAGACCAACCATCGAGTAATCCGTGATCAAGAGATTAAAGCATTAAACACATAAAAGCCTGAATGAAAGTAAGATAATCAATCAAGACATTATATTCAATTAATCAAATCATAAGGCCTAATGAAAATACCACCATTACATACGACATGCTGCTTTTTCCATTCATTCCTTTCAGGATGACCTTGAGCTTGAAAATCTCTTCCCTTACTCTAATGATCTCTTTTTCCTCTCCAAATGAAGTAAGTTTTTGAAAATAAGGTTCTAATCTCTCTAAAAATTTCTCCTATTGAATGAAGAAAATATGTGTATTTATAATGGATCACTCAATAACCTAATCTAATTACGAATTCATAATCTCATCAAATTAGGAATTCATAATCAAATTAGGAAGGGTTTTCCTCCCAAAGACGACATACAAAATTTAATAAATCTAGAAAACCAGGGAAAAAACGCATGCAAAATAAGGAAAAAAACAGGTGTAGTGTCTCGACAATGTCCATAACATCTCGATGCTACAGACGCAAAGAGGGAGGCACACATGCATTTGTGGTGTTGAGATGCTTTGTGGCGTTGAACTAGGCATTGAGATGCTATATCTGCAGGTTGTTTGAATTGGAATGTCTTGAATCTGTTATGACCCTCTACGACTGGTTCGGTACGGGGTCTCGCTGAACTGGTCATTGAGATGCTACATCTGAGCTTTACTTATTCGTTTTGGACTTTGACCCATTTTGTTTTAGATGATTAGAAAGGTTGATTTGGATTTTACTTATTCGTTTTTGGCTTTGACCCATTTTGTATTAGGTCATTAGAAGGGTGCCATATATAAACCTTCTAATGACTTCAGCCGCCTCTATCTGCCTCTTTGTAATTCTCTCCTATTTCGTAATAATACTACTCTCTCTTCTGCCCGTGGACGTAGCTAACACGACGTTAGTGAACCACGTAAATCTGATCGTTTTCTTTTGCGCTTATTTGTTCTTTGATATTGATTTATCGTAACATTATTAAAGACAACAAAACCCAAACATCTCCACAATATTATGATATTGTCCACTTTGGGCTTAAACCCTCGTGGCTTTGCTTTTGGTTTCCCCCAAAAGACCTCATACCATTGGAGATAATTGTTCCCCTTATATACCCATGATCTTTCCCTTTTCTAGTCAATGTAGGACATTGTTTGTATCCTAACATAGAATAAAAATGAACTTCCTCTGCTTCGTGGTTTTTTTTTTATTCTGCTTTACAAAATCTGAGTAAAAGTAGATTTATTGATTCCAATCATTCTCTGATGAGTGAACGTTTGAGTTGAATGTTGCGTTAACCTTGAGGAGCAACCGACATAAACGATTCACATCGAAATCGTGTCGATTTTGCTTTCAAGGCAATAGCTATTCCATGACGCAACGATTACTTTATGGTTCTCGACATCTAACAAACAATACTGTCCTAAAATATCAGATTCCTCAAGATGTAACATCGTCATCGAAATTGTATGAATAATCATGAGAGATGGGATTGAGTTGATGAAGGATATAACTTTGGAGAACACACATGTGAAACATGTAAATGGAACAGTGAGATTTAGAGCATGTTTGGAAGTGATTTTGAAATGGTTAAAATCACTTTTGTCTAGTTCAAAACTACTCTGAAACACGCATTTAATCATTCAAACTCAATTTAATGTTTGGTTTTACACTTTTAAATGTGATTTTCATACTATTAAAATTGATTTTAAATGATTAAAAATATGTTTTAAAGTGATTTTGAATTCAACATGACAAAAATGATTTTAACCATTTCAAAATAACTATTAAATATGGTGAGAACGGAGAGATATAATTATTGAAGGGCTTCCTCCTTTGTATTATTATTATTATTTTATTTTTCTATGTTAAGGCTTTGTGTAGTTACAATTATGAACTTGAATGATAATGATATATAAAAAAGATTTTAGGTACATAATTTTCTTTTCTTTTCTTTTCTTATAACACCGTCATCGAAATGTGGAGGGAATAGCTACCGAGATTTATTAGGGAATTACCATATTAGGAAACTAGTTAGAGTTTAATTAGTATTTAGTTAGTTTCCTATAGGCTTTGGGAGTTTAGGGTTGTATAAATACATCCTATTCTAATGAGAAAACTTAAGACAAAATACAAAGAGAAAGATTATTAAGGACAGCAAACAACCATCATATGTTTTTTTTTTTTTTGGCTTGTACACTTTGCCGAAAAAAAAAACAAAAATCAAAAATCTGTTGGCTGTTTGCTGTCAGAAATGAAAAAAAAAATTTGAGTTTTGGTGACTCAAACCAGCACACATGATCGTGTGTTCGATGACGATGAATGAAGGGAACACTGAGGCGAAAACCTCTCATTCGAATTACTGAAGGGAACACTGAGGTGGAAATTCTTCGTCCTCTCCTTCAACAATCATGGAATTTGATTTGTGAAGCACCGACCCGCGTTCGGAGGCTCGCAAATTTTTTTCTGATATTGCGTGGTCAAGCGATGATGCGAAGCCCACATAAATTTAAAGGTGCCATGTTGGCATCGACTTGAAGATTGGAGCACCAACCCGTGTTTGGAGGCTCCTGGAAAATTAAAGATGCAATGAGCATCGACTTGAAGTTTGCAACACCGACCCGCGTTCGGAAGCTGCAGATTTTTGTTTTTATTTTATTCTCACCTTATTTTCAAGTTGGACATTTGTAATCATTCATGCTCCAACTTGAGGGAGGGTATTAGAGAATTACCATATTAGGAAACTAGTTAGAGTTTAGTTAGTATTTAGTTAGTTTCCGCTTTGAGAGTTTAGGGTTGTATAAATACATCCTAATATGGTAACTCCCTAATAAGATTATCAACCTACACAAAAACAGCAAAACAAAATGAAAAGATACGTATCTAAGAGCTTTTTCAAATAAAAATTAAAAAGAATTAAAAAAAAAATAGAAACTTAAATAATTGCTCTAAAAAAAAAGTGCTTTAGCTAGACGAAATCAACGTTTATATGTCAAAAATACATAAAAACTCTTCAATTTTTCTTGGTCACTTCTTCTTTGAATTGATACAACTTACTAGGCCAAGCTAATTTTCTTTTCCTAACTAACAAAACTGATCCGGGTGTGAATATAAACTCTCCAACTCTTGATCTATTAATATGTCTCAACGGAATTCAACTATGCTCGATTTTATTTATTTATTTATTTTATTTTTTTAAATTTATTATTATTTTATTTATAGAGCTAGAATGTAAGTATGATAAATATCAAATATGACAAAATAGGTATAACATAGTCAATAAGTATTTTTTTTTTTTTTTTTTTTTTTTTTTGACAAAATGTAAGGTGCAAGATTGAACTTAGGACAGTTGAGTTATGCTTTTGTTGGCAACTTAGGTTGCATTTATAATAATAATGCTATATCTTTTTAAAACTAAATTTTAAAAAACAATTATTAAATATTTTAGAAAAAGAGTGAACTGATACCCTCGACCAAACATATTGTTAAATTAAAAAATAAAAAAAAAAAACCCTCAATAAAAACCTGCTTATGTAAAATAACATTACTAAAAGGTGTAAACGAACACTTTTTAGTTCAAAGACCTATTTCACACCAGCCTGAAAGTTTAGAAACTAAAGTTGTAATTTAACCATTTAAACATTAAGTACTATCATTTTTTTTAATAGATAAATTAAAATATACTTTTCTCCTATTTATAATGTAATATTTTTAAAAATAAAGTTATTGCTATTTGAATTACTAATCATTTATTTATGTTTTTAAGGAAGAATGATTATTCTTTTAAGACCATAGTCAATCAAAACGTAATTCAATCGATAAAATATCAATTATCATCCCTAAAAGTCGATGTTCGATATTCCACCCTATAATTATTGAACTAAAAAAAATCTACAAAATGATAATTACGAAGGGAACATATATATTTTTGAGCAATTAATTTTGTAATTGATATCACAAGATAAATTGAAATAAAGTTGATAAAGAGAAAATGAGAGCCGTACACATGAGATTAGTTCATTAGGAATGAAAATAAGATAATTAAATGTAGAGTTAAAAATTGAAGAAACAAAAGACAAACACAGAAAGAATAATGTCAACTGAAATCGCTTTTAAAAGCAAAAACCACAAGGGTAGCTAAACCGTCATTATCTCCCATAGGAAGTAATTAGCTCTCTAATTAATTATAAATTTCAATATCCCTTTATCTTCTCACATGTCAAATCAACTCATTTTTATTTAATTAATATAATTAACTAAAACTTTGAGACATAAACAACCGTAAAAGTTTAAATATTAAATTTGTAATTTAACTTTTTATTTATTCTGATTTGATAAAATTTCAACTAATTCGTGTTTTTAAATTTCTATTGTGGTTAAGTGAACGGAACCTGTCTTATTATTTTGGTTTTAAAAATTTAACAAAGTAAGATTAAAAATAATATTAAAAAAAACAAAAGAGATTAATTCTTTTGGGTTACTTCAGCCATTTGTCGGATAACACGTCAACATATAAGAATAAGTCGCATAGATGGGATGTCTTACAATTCCTTTGACAACTCCATATGTTGTTAACTTCTTACTAATAATTCTTTTCAAAAACAACAATTTCTTTTTTTTTTATTTTTATTTTTAAATTATTTTTGTTTAGTTCATTGGTAAACTCAATAATCTTTTGTTCAAGAACCAATAAATAATTCAACTGATTTCTTTAAATAAATCACCTAAATTTCAAGAGTAATTTTCATAAATAACACATTATAAACACGTATAACAAGAAGTTTAAAAGTTTACTTAAAATAACATAATCAAAACTCAATTGATGTTCAAATATAAAATACAATATTTTACTATATTTGTAAAAAAAAATTAAAAGTTAATGACATTTTTAAAAATACATATTAAAAATTATGTTTTTGAGTGAAATTTTTGTAAATTTTCAACCACCACAAGCTCAAAATCTAGTAAGAATACAATCCCTTCGACCTAATCACGAAGTCGCAATACCTTAAATATGGCTAACTTAACCATAGGTCATAGTTAAAACAATTTTATAATGGATAGTTAAAACAATTTTTTTTCAGTATCGGAGATTTGAATCTCCACCCATATATTATGGGTAATAAAATTCCGAAAGCCAAACCGAACATAGCTCAATTGACATAAAGTTGTCTTTGACTAAAAGATCAGAGGTTCAATCCCTTCATCTTGCATTAATTAAATACCTTTACAAAAAAAAAAAAAAAAATCTCGAAAAAGAAAGAGGAAATCCACGTACCAGTTGAGACGAGGAGAGTACCAACATAGCCTATGCTTCGCGAATTGAGCGAGCTTGCACAGAGGCTACATATCTTCCGTCAAGTCAAATATCGGAAGATGAAGTCAGTAGTATGCAACTAAAGCAAAAACAAGTCGAAGCGAAGAAGGAGCAAACGTACCCATGAATCCTTCCACTTTTTGACGCAGGTGGGACACGCGAGAGCTAAAGTAGTAGAAGAGTGAAACTCGAAAACTCTGCTTCAGAACATGCAGAGACAAAAAATTTGTAGCCTCCATGGCAGACGTGTTCCCACATTAAAGTCACAATATATAACACCCTAGCAAAGAGCACCATCCGTTAGGCATGAGCTGACCCAAAGCGATGACCGTCAATGACAGAAATCGTCGAGAAAATGGATGAAGAGGCAAATGAATGATGCTCTCGAACATCGTCGGATAGAAAGCTACCTCGTGAGGAGGAGAAAGCTCCCCACGCTCGCCAGAAGCTAAAGGTTTCATTCCCACATTCACCGAAATGTCATAAGTCGCGCCCTCAAGGTGTCCAAGGCCCCTTGAGTCAGAGGTTCCAAAAAGCGGGCACGAGGCGCTACAGGACGAGAACAACATTTACTTTTGCCTTCGGGCGAGGGCTTAACGGTCACATCATCCGAGTTAGTCAAACACGACTCGACTTTCTTCGACGGCCCCGCTAGATCACCCATGAGAAATGTGAAAGAGGTTTCGAAAGAAAGAAGAAAGAAGCTACTTTCCACACGCGGCCAAGGAAAATCCTCACTCAAAGGTTTCGCAGAGAAACTAGAATGAGGATTGGGGGCAACTATTATGAACAAAATCTCAAAGCCTAGCACAAAGTCTTATTTAAGAATAAAGCTCGACCCATGAAGAAGGGCCAAGAGAGAGAAGGGGGTGGCGTGTCAACCCAAAGGGTCAGCGCAAAAAAAGGAGGAGCCGACCCCTCACATCAGCTCGACATGGTCGAAGGGTCAAGCAAATAATCGTCTGACCCCCCTCAAGGGGTCGACTTGGCCACACTTCAAAGAAGTCGACCACACAGGTCGACCGTACTCGACGTCATCGAAGGAGTCGAGCCCCTCGAGGAGCTCGACTCAACTAGCCGCAAAGGTAGACCCCTCGTGGGGTCGACTCGACCGAAAGGAAGAAAGCACTGACCCTTCCCTCAAGGTCGGCTCGACCTCTCATCAGCTGAAGAAACGTCTCCCTAGGGTCGTTACACAATCCTTGAAACAGTCGGGAGTGACAAAGGTCATGAAGACCCCTCTTAATGGCCTTTAATGGTCCCAAAACGGTTTCAAATGGTCTCTATATATAAGGAAAAATGACTCCAAACACAATTGATAAGCAAGAATATCATATCAAAGATATTATACTCTCTATCCTTTCCATATTTTTTATCTATAGCTAACTTGAGCGTCAGAGCTGGCGTGGATAGCTCCCCACCGGTCCTTAACTCACTGTCTTTTCTCTCAAGTATTGCAGGGTTAAGCTCCTTCCAATTCACTTATGTCAAATTTACAGTCGATACCAAAAATAAGTATCAACAACACACGCACTCATAGTAACATACTTGCCCAGTTGCAATTAGGAAGTATTAACTTAATCACTTATTCATGTTTAATTTGCAACTATTTATATTTCCTAATCTAATTAATTGATGAATAATTTTGAGGAAACTATAATATATGGATATAGATATTGGCAATACATCCCTAAGGTCAATACTTAGCCTGCAAAAAAGTTAGAATCATTCACAAAAACAACTAATACTATTTGGTGTTCATCCCCAGAGAGTTTGACAATTAATTAACTTAATTTAGTACTTAGTAGTTGATGGTAATTAGAGAATAATGAATAAAATGGTAGTATTTACGTAAAGAATACTTTACTTCAAATGATAGGTGAAGACTTCTTCATTTAGAAAAAAATATTTGGGTTGCCATGCTGAAGTTTCTTTAATGAAATAGATCTTCCTAACAGACTAATTTTATCTTAGGAAGAAACCATGAGAGACTATTTGGAGTCTATTTGGAGTGGTGGATGAATTATTATAGTTGGTGTTTATAATAATTTGTGGGTTATAATAGTTGTGAATAATAAATATTATTAAAGTCATTATAATTACTTTATGGACTGTATTGTAATAGTCGGTGAGCCAAACGTAGTCTAGATTATAATAACCCAGTCCAATTTCAAGTTGGTGTTCCAAATACCTCATAAGATTTGACAAGAACGTACTCTTAATTCTTAAATGGATAGTGTGCGTGCGTGAGTGGGTGTGTGTTAAAATACAATTTTGATCGTATTAAAAAAAACATTTTGGTCTTTGTAGTCTAGAGTCGTTCATTATTATTATTATTATTTTTTTTTTTTGGTCAAAGTGTCTAAATAATCTAGTCCTTGTATATGTAAATCTTATAATTAACTTCCCACTAATTTTTATCGAATTTTGTAAAATAATATTTCATTAAAAATAAGACAAAATGAAAATAAGCTTTCATAATTCATAGTAAGAAGACTAATATGAACTAATTTTTTCTTTTATGGAAAAGTTTACAAAAAAAAAATCAGAGATTTATTAAAATTACATGGTTATTAAATTACATGGTTAAAATAAAATAAGTCACAATGAATCAAAATCAAAATAGTATTTTAACCTTTATAATTATGGGAAATTATAGTAAATGACAATTTAAGACTTATTGTTTGCAAATATAGCATATTTTTAAATTTTTTGCGGATATAGCAATTTCTATCGCTATGATTGATAGAAGTCTATCGCTGATCACCTCAGCTTTTTATAGATTTTTGTCAGTGATAATAGTCTATCAGTGATAATAGTCTATTATTGATAGAAGTCTATCAGTGATATAATAAAGTCTATCAGTGATAGAAACAGATTTTTTTGCCATATTTGCAAAACATTTTAAAGTTTGCTAAATTTGTAATTAGTTTGGGCCTGATTGCTATTTGTGCAACCAGCCCTTATAATTATTGTGCATTATTACATAATATTTACAATTTATGAAGTCGTGTATAACCACGATGAATTATGAATGACTTTCTAACAACGAAAAGCTACATATATATATATATAGACAATAAATATTCACAAAATTAACATACAAAAACAACACATTTGTCAGCCAAAAAAAAAAAAAAAATATAATATAATATATATATATATATATATATATATACATTTATTGGAAAAGGTTAGGTGTATGTTTGTTTTAAGAAGGTGAGAGAAAAGGTACGTCATTGTTTTCATAACAAAGACATTCGATTTAACAAAATTATGGTGAGTTTTGGGGTACAAATTAAGCAGCTTTTAATTAAGTAATGCTTAATTAATAAAAACTAAAAGCCATTCTATTTCTAACCCTTTTCACTACAGAAAGATATGAGATTAGAAAGTTGGTTTTACTACACCCTACAAAATCTAGCCACAGACATGACATCAACAAACATACTTAATTTAAATCTTAAATAATTTCATAACTAACGTTTTAAAAGAAGATACTATACTACACATTAATCAAATTTCGTAGTAAAACTAAAACATGGTTGTTGTTAATTGTAATTTTAAGCTCAAATGTCGTCACTTCCATGATTTAATATATACAAATAATAATTAAGGGTGATGGTGTAATTTGAGGTTTAAATAATATATATATATTTTTTGAAAATGGTTAAATAATGATTGCCTCCATTTTATGTGTGCACCTCGATACCAATGCGAACATGACTCAGCTGACATATGTATGTTTTTGACGACCAAAGTTTGTGCCTTGTGGTTTCAGAGGTCTGTGGTTTGAGTCCCTCCACCTCAATGTACTCAAAAAAGTGTGCACTTGCCTGCATAATAAAAAACAACTACGCCATTAACAACAATAATACAATTAGCCTAAAAAAAATAATAATAAAATAATACAAATTTATATATTGCTCTCAAGGGCAAAATAAATAGTTATAAGTTAATTATTATTAAGATATATTTGAGTTGCATGCATGGAATTAATAATAATAATAACAAAATGAATTTACATCAAAAGTAAAAAAAAAATAAGTAAAAAAAAACAATTAATACATCTAAACTTTGGTGGTGATGGATGACTAAAAATCTCAAACTAATAATTATATCAATTAAAATCTTAAACTTTCATAATCCAGTCAATTTAGACTCTTCTTGAAATTTTGTTTTAAAACGATTAATGCATAACTTTTACACGTGTATTAAACTTCTTTAAATATAAAAATTAACATAATTAAAAAAAAAAACACTTGAATCAAATAGATATTAAGGATTTATTTTATTTATTAATATGAACGATTTTCATATTTTTTTCATCTTCCTCTATTTCTCTCTACCTATTTAGAAATAATTACATGATAATTTTTCTTCCTACACTATCTTTAAGGGAAATTGTAGTAAATGACAATTTAAGACTTATTGTTTGCAAATATAGCATGTTTTTAAAAATTTTGCGGATATAGCAATTTCTATCGCTGATATCTTATGACTGATAGAAATCTATCGCTGATCACCTCAGCTTTTTATAGATTTTTGTCAGTGATAATAGTCTATCAGAGATAATAGTCTATCACTGATAGAAGTCTATCAGTGATATAATAAAGTCTATCAGTGATAGAAACAGGTTTTTTTGCCATATTTGCAAAACATTTTAAAGTTTGCTAAATTTGCAATTAGTTTGGACCTGATTGCTATTTGTGCAACCAGCCCTATCTTTAATTTAGTGGGTTTTAGGAGTTGAATAATATTATTTAGGTTTGATTTTAAATGGAATCAAGTGGCCAGAGCATAGCTCAATAGCTTGATGTATTACCTAGTGACCATGAGGTCTTAGGTTCAATCTCTCACCTCAACATGTTGTAAATTTTTTTTTTTTTAAGATTTTGATTAGTAGAATCTCAAAATTTACGGGTATAAATTAATTTTTTTTTTTCTTAAAAATATTATGATGTGTGGTTGGAAATTAAAAAAAGAAGAAGATATATATATGTGTGTGAAGTGTGAAGTAAATATTTAGGAAAGAAGTCATTGCACTAGGAGAGACGTCACTTTAAGTTAAAAACCGAAAGCTGCCCTCTTTGGCAAACGTGTATATGCTATTGAGAGAGAAAGAAAGAGACGAGTTTGATGAGACAATAAGATAACAAAAATATATGTCTCTACACATCAAAAAAATATATATATAAAAAAAAAAAAAAAAAAAAAAAAAAAAAAAAAAAATTGTCGTGTGAAAACAACAAAAGTGACTGGCTATCCACAACCCTTCCTTTCCTCTCTCTTAAACCAACCCCACTTTGCAATTTAATCTCTTATATATCTTTATAATTCTCCTTTGGCTAGGGTTTTATTTCTTCTTCTCTTTCCTTGGGTTGTTGTATATATACAAGCAGATTATCTTTGATCTATTTTTGCAGCTATATAATTAAGGCAGTTCTTGATGATGATCATGAAGGATTCTGGGGATAATCATAATCATAATCATAATCTTGTTAATTATGAGTATAAATCATCTTGTCCACGAGGTCATTGGAGGCCTGCTGAGGATGAAAAGCTTCGTCAGTTGGTTGAACAATATGGTGCCCAAAATTGGAATTCGATTGCTGAAAAACTTCAAGGCAGATCAGGTATTTATTTACCCCCTAATATTCATCTCATCTCATCTCATCTCAACTCTCCTCTTCTTATATCAGATCGTTTTCAAGTGATTATGATTCCAACGATTGTATATATACAAAGTTGTGAAAATTTCTATCTTGGACCCATCGAGAACAGATTAATAAAGGTTACCAATAAATATGATGATAATATACGTATATGAGTAAAGAGTTCGTTTTTAAAAAGTTTAAAGTTTTCTTAGATCATTTTCAAGTGATTATGATTCGAACGATTGTATATATACAAAGTTGTGAAAATTTCTATCTTGGACCGATCGAGAACGGATTAATAAAGGTTACCAATAAATATGATGATAATATACGTATATGAGTAAAGAGTTTGTTTTTAAGAAGTTTAAAGTCATTTTCAGGTGATTATGATTCGAACGATTGTATATATACAAAGTTGTGAAAAATTCTATCAATAAAGGTTATGATCGAGAACGGATTAATAAAGGTTACCAATAAATATGAGGATAATATACGTATATAAATAAAGAGTTTGTTTTTAAAAAGTTTAAAGTTTTCTTAGATCATTTTGAAGTGATTATGATTTGAACGATTGTATATATACAAAGTTGTGAAAATTTCTATCTTGGACTGATTGAGAACGGATTAATAAAGGTTACCAATAAATATGATGATGATATATGTATATGAGTAAAGAGTTTGTTTTTAAAAAGTTTAAAGTTTTCTTAGATAATTTTGAAGTGATTATGATTCGAACGATTATATATACAAAAACGGGTTGATTTATGTATATGAGTAACGGGTTTGTTTTTAAAGGGTTGAATTTCCATATTTGTTATCTCAATAATTTTGATTTTGCTAATTAACCCTTCAAATTTGGTTTGAATTATGGTTAGGAAAGAGCTGTAGATTGCGATGGTTTAATCAGCTTGATCCAAGAATAATCAGAAAGCCATTTAGTGAAGAAGAAGAAGAGAGACTTTTGGCGGCTCATCGAATACATGGAAACAAATGGTCACTTATTGCCAGACTATTTCCTGGTCGGACTGACAACGCTGTCAAGAATCATTGGCATGTTATAATGGCAAGAAAGCACAGAGAACAATCCAAGATTATGTCTGGTAACAACAACAACACAACTTATCAACAATTTTCACCTTCTAATTTTCTCAAAAACCAAACACAATCTTCACCAATCATAGTTTCTGACAACAACAACAATCAAAACTCCTACAAAGATGGAATGCTTTGGAATTTCAGACATGGCTACTTCAAAGATTCTTCCGACAACATTCCTATTAATCTCCATAGACATTTTAATTATTATTATCCTAATTTTAGAACAACAACTCCCCCATCATCAGCTAGATTTTGGTTGCCAAATCATAAGATTCCTTTTGGTAGTGATAGTAGTAGTAGTAGTGGAGTGATTAAGAGAGAATTTGTGAAGAAGTTCATGCAGCCTAAGACTACTGATCAAGAACAACGACAAGAACATCATCAATCTCTTAAAGACAAGGATATTGTTCCTCCCTTCATAGATTTCCTCGGAGTTGGAATTTCTTCTTCATCAAATATATAATATTATTCCATCTTAATCTAGCTTCTAATTAATTACTTGTTATTTTTACTTATTAATACATATGATGTGAAAATTAAAGGTAGTTCTTTTAGATCTATAATAAACTCTTTTTCCCATCTTGTGATATGGTATTATAAAGGGATGACTTTTCATGCATGATTCCTCTGCCAAATAGCTAGCTAGATTTCTTGTTAGTTTTTCCATTGGATTTTCTCAATTTTCGATCTTCATTTTGTTGTCTTATATAATTGAGCTATACTCGAGACCTCTCGCACCCTAAGCGAGAATAATTTATTTATCTACGTAGGTATGTGCGCATGTGTTATTTATGTTAAAATTATATAAGATATATGACTTCTAGATGATCCAAATATTATCATAGATATATAAATTTTAAGAATAATGCAAATAAAGATTCAACTTATTAGGTAATGGAAGCTTCTATATATATATATTATTCAATTCATTGACAGATATGACATTAGTATAAACTGTCCATATCAGTAGATTTGGAGAAGCCTATCAATATGGTTGCAAGAAACTTATAACCAACTTCATCACTTTGGTACTTAATTATTATTTGGATTGTAATTAATTAAAGGGATCTTTTTGATATATATCAACAATTAGGAGGACTTTATTTCATCTAGTTTGAGATTTGGCTAATAATATACATCTCTAGCTCTTCGTTTTTTTAAGAAAAATCCAATGAAAATCTCCTAGGTGTTGTAATGTATACGATGTAACCGAGACCTTCAATTTAAAAGTTTGGGACTAAACTTGTACCGGCATGATTCTAGTACTACTTGTTCAAGACAAAACATCTTTCATATTTTCACTCAATAATATGATATTTTTTATATGACTTTACTTTTGGTTGACTCAAGAGATCTTATTACCATGCAGATGTTGTCTTTTACTTCTTATTACAAACATAGTTTTATATTTCTACAATAATATGATATTGTCTACTTTAAGCTGGATTACTCGTGAATTTGCTTTTTAGTGAGTTTTATCTAAGAAGTCATATATTATTAGATATGTGTTGTCGTTTACTTATTACTCTCTACCGAGAATAAATCGAGAGTGCATTATTCAATATTCTGAAAAGAGAATTACATGAATATTTATACAAAGATTGTTATGACAAATAAGGAAAGAATATCGTAACGTAAATTAAAGTAAATGGAATTACTTAATTTGCGTAACACTCTCGATGAATAAAAGACTATTATTTTAAGCCTTCCCTCAAATATATCCATCCATCCACCTGTCTCCTCTCATTTCGGGTACATTATGAGAGTTGCTCTTACCTAGTTGATTGACTCATTTTCTTCGAAACACATCGTTTGGGACATGACTCTATTATCATTTATTAGGAAAAACAAATCTCTCCATATTTCTATAATTGTCACAATATTGTACACTTATGAGCCTTAAGCTCACCTGAATTAATGCTCTTGGTTTCACCCTAGCTAAAAGTCTCATACCATTAAAGATATTGTGCTTTATTTCTCCCATCAAAATAAAGGACCATTGAGCGTCCCGTAAAATACCTATCCATCCATCCACTCGATCTAAGTACACATTCAAGAACTTTTATCTTATCCAAATCTAACTCTTCGTCTCTAGAGTACACCACTTGATCAATAAAGCTCCACCATATATCACACATGACTTTATATGTTTTTCGAGATATCACACAATTTTTTCTTTGTTCTACACTCGAGGATTCTTCTTAAGATAACAAATCTGATCTCTCATATTTTCACAACGTGATACACTTTACACCTAAGCTCACATATATGACTGTGTTTTTTGTTTCACTTAGATTAGTTGATATTGCATTACGCCACTCGAGATAGGTATAGGTTGTTGCTATTGAAAACAAACATATTATAAGTGTGCTACCAATAATCTTTAGAACTAGTCCAATGAATTATATTGTATCTAAAAAATTTAAATCGTTATTTTAACTTTTAACAAAGTGACTTTATTGAAAGATTAATTTACATAAAAGATAAAATTTAAATTTTGGACAAAAGTAAAAAAAATAATATATATACATATTAGATATTATGAGGTTCATCTTAAAACTAATTGACAATGAGAGGAGTAGTCCACCGAGTGAGGTCCCTCCTTTTTTCAATGTGAAATATTTAGCATGCCCCTCAAGATGTACCCTTCTTAGATCGGATTTCATTTTTGAACCGAATACCATATTTTATATATATCTTGGAGTTCCATGTATCTTACATTGTGAGTGAGGAATTGAAGTCCCTCCATTTTTCACCAATGAATAATAGAACAAAAATATTCAATTCACAATTATATTTTCTTTTACATATTATATTATTTGTGCTGGTTGAATTTTTTTTTTTTGTAAACAAATGTGTAGGTTAAAATTTAGTACTTTTAACGTATAATTTTTTTTTACTTTTCAAAGACTCGTTCTTGTTTTTTTTTTTTTTGAGTACATTGGGGGTGGGGGGATTCGAACCACAGACCTCTTGGTCATGAACATATACATGTGCCAGCTGAGCCATGCTCGCTTTGGCAAAGACTCGTTGATAACTTATTAGGGTTTTGTTTTATTAATTTATTCTTGTCTTATAATTTCAATAGCCAAAAACCAAACGAGTGGTAAAAAGGACATCTAAACTTCCAACATTTTGCTCGGATATCCTGCTATGTTGTTTACCAAAAAAAAAAAAAAAAAAAAAAAAAACCCAACTTCCCAAGATTTTAAATTGCCATTAAAAAAAAAATATTTTTCCTCTCCTAAGTCGTATGTAATTTGAAAGTCTTAAAAATGTAGATTCAATGCGATAAGTTTGAAAATCCTTTTATTTATGGAAATAAAATGTCTTTTAGTCCCTAATTGACTTCTCCTTTAAACCCCTAAAATTCATATTGACATTTTTGGCAAACCCTAACAAATCCTTCATGCCATAAGACAAGGAAAGAATGTCTTATCTTGGTTTAAATTCTATTTATTAACGTTTTCATTTATTTTGTTTTATCGGTATTTATTATTGAAAGACTATGTTTTAGTCCTCAACTTTCACAAAATTCTGACATAAAACATGTATAAGAAGATCAGAAATTCGAACTCTCAATTTTATATATTGTAAAAAAAAAAAAAAAAAAAAACATAGCTATATACTCATCAGTTGAAACATCATATTCTTCCATTAAAAGGTTGTAGGTTAGGATTGCTATTTCCGTATTTGTGAATTGCAATGTGATATCAAACAAATATATATGTATATATTTAACTAAATATCATTTTGAATTTTTTCACTAAATTTTTATATAGGCTAAATTATACAAAAATATAAATCACTCAATTTTATAGTTGGTTTAATAATATTGCTCTTTCAAAAGTTTCATTTATATGTTTTTCTTTTTTAATCATTTCCTCAACTTTTTCATTAAAATGAGATGGAAAAGTGACGTGACAGTAAAATACACGAAATATAAGTGGTAGATTTCAATTATAAAATTTTATTTTAATTCTTAACCTTTGAAATTATGGAAAGATAATGTAAATTGAATGCAATTGATGAAACTAGGATAATATATAAAAAAGAAAAAGAAAATGACTAATGAAGAAAGTAATTTTCATCCTCAATAATAATGTAAGAAATCAACCATCAAGGGTTGGCCTAGTGGTCATAAAGGGCCTTGGGACTTCAATGCCCTCAAAGAGGAAATGAGTTCGATCCTTGGTGGCCACCTACCTAGGAATTAATTTCCTACGGGTTTCCTTGGCAGCCAAATGTTGTACGGTCAGGCGGTCTGTCTCGTGAGAATAGTCGAGGTGCGCGTAAGCTGGCCCGGACACTCACGGATATAAAAAAAAAATAAAAAATAAATAATGTAAGAAATCTATGGAGAATAAATGTACTTTAATCAATTTCTATTCTTTTTCACTTTCTTTTCTCCATTCACGTTTTAACATTAATTTTCCTCTAACAAAGTAAATACTCCATAATTTTCCTATCTCAGCCCTTAGAAAAAAAAATTCCGAAGGGAAACACATTAAATAGTAAAATTATATTTTACTTAATGTGACTAAGACTTTGATTTTTTAATTTTTTTACAACTCCCACTCATGTCATATTTTCATCTTCATTTTAAGCCGAGTAAGTTAACGAAATGATTGTTTTAAAACAATTTTAATGATTAAAAATACAATTGAAACTTCCTACGTATGTCACGTGTACCACTATTCTATAGGACATCACCACATCATTAATTTTTTTTATAGACTTTGAACAAATTTAAACTTTCTAAAGATAATTTTTTTTTTTTACAAAATGTTGGGGTGGGAGATTGAACCTAGGACATAATCACTAGGTGATACATCAGGATGTTGAGCTATGCTTTTATTAGTCTTTTCGAGAATTAAATTAAAATCAACTTTACAGACGATTAATTGAAACCTATCCTTTTAATCCTATCCTAAAAGTTAAGAGGTCTTTTGTTTTTATAGTCTTTTTATATAGGTGTATTTAAGAATAATAGAATATTTCTATACATTTGTCCACCCAGTTTTCTTCCAATAATTATTTTATAGAATAAATTTTGATTGTTCAAGAAAATATTCTAGGAGTATTTACTAAAGTGTGAACAATATATACAAATACATCAAGCATGAAATTAACCATATTGAAAATGTTATCAATTTTTATTTAAACATTTGTTAGGCTAACTAAATTATTTACTAATTATTAGTCAAAATTACTATTGAAAATTTTCTCTATTTAACCAATACATAAAATACCAAAGTGAGCATAGTTGAGTTGTAATATTTACATCTACTTTTCCTCTTGATCACGTTGGATGTTCAATTCCTCCTACTCAGTGGCGGATCCAAAATTTTATGTTAGGAGAACTTGATATATTTTGATATTAATTTATATATTACTGATCACTTTTAGGTTAAAATATCATTTTAGTATATATACTCGAGGTTAATATAGATTTTTTTTTGAATGTTAACACTATACTAACAATTAGATTAAATTTCTTAAAAAAAAATAATAATAATAAATTAAATTTAAGATTTATAGAAAGTATGTGATTTTTTTTTTTTTTTTTTTTAAAAAAAGAAAAGTATATGGACTAAATTTAGACATTTAAAAGTACAAACGCTAAAATAAAACAATCCAAAATATAGGGACCAAAATGATATTTTAATCTATTTTTATACAACTATATATATAAAAAAAATGAAACTTGAAATAATATTTATAAATAATAACATTTTAAATCATATATATTTATATAAACAAAAAAAAATATATTTAAATATGGTATTTATGATAAATGCTAGATGGAGTGTTGGCTCCGGGTACAAATGGAGCGTTGGATTTCGGGTTGCTGTCAACAGCCCTCTTTGGTTTCAAATCATCGGAGTCGTCCTCGTTCGATCTTTGTGGTGACATTGTATCTTAGCTTTTTTAAGCAGAGCGTTTAACTTTATTCACTCTTCTCACAGATGACGCCAAATGTTGGCGCAAGAATGTGGACTTCCCTCCATCGAGCTTCCGGCGGGTTGTGCCACTGCTGGATCCGAAGTTCGACCTACACAAGGAAGAGAGAATAGCTTGCACCGATGTGGGGTTGTCCCCACTGAACTCTGAAGCTTGAGTTAGAGAAAGCTCTAAGCGTAAGTTGGAGTGTAGTGCAGATTGCGTAAGAATTGCATACCTAGTAATGACCTTTGTGGAGGTATATATAGGTCAAGGGGGCGTGGACTGTTAGTATCGGCTCGTACCCTTCCTCATCATGAGTATCTTTGATCTCTCTGATCTTAAGCAGATTAAGGGGCGTTGTCGTACTGTTGTCTTGTCAGATAAGGCAGAAATGTCTCATCGAACATTTTTCACCCTGATTATGTGGGACGGTGACGACGGGACGATAGCGGATCTCCGAATTGTTCGAAGGGTCGTATCCCGATGGAACTTAGGGGTCGATCCCAGGTCACAGATATGTCATTTGGTGACGTGAAGGCCTCGACTTCTTAATGAGGTGGATTGTAACGTCAGAGGTTGGTTTCATGCTGAGGTGACTTGTAACAACTTGTTTAATCAGTAAAATTTTAAAATAACTACAAAATTTCAAGTTCTCTAATTAACTAGTCTAAATAACCATTTGTTCTTTTTCAGCTATTTGGTGGTTGAATTATTTATAATAATCATTAATTGACTGTAAACCTTTTTTTTTTTTTTTTTTTTTTACTTTTATAGTTTTTATTAATATTTATATTTGTTATTGTTTTCTGAAATCATTAACCTTTACTTTTTTTTATGTGTCTTCTCACTTCTGTAGTTCTGTTTCTTTTGAATTTAACTATCGAAGCAATAAATTGGCTTCTTCGGAAAATAATTTTTTAGTCCTATGGATAAGTGAAATCAGCTCTACGCAATAATGACGTAAGACTACTATTTGCTTAAAGAGAGCGAGAGAGTTTGAGTTAATTTTGAACCTTGATTCTTTTCCTTTTTTGAGTACTCATTAATTTATAATTATACACTTATTAGTGATGATAAAAAGCTCATGATTAGACAGGAATAATGTCACTTCAATTTTATTATATATAAAAAAAAATTGAGAGAGAAAAAATTTAGATTTACACAATAAATAATCTCGGTAATCGGGCTGGTTGCACAAACAACCATCCGACCAAAAATAATTACAAATTTAACAAAATTTAAAAATCTTTTGCAAATATGGCAAAAAATCAGTGGCTATCAGTGATCGACTTTATGACTATTACTGAGTGATAGAAGTCTATCACTGATAGACTATTATCACTGACAAAATTCTATAAGACTGACAAAATTGTATAAAAAAGACTACTACCAGTGATAGACTTCTATCAGCTCTATCAGCGATAGACCATGCTATCAATAATAGAAATTTTCATATCTGCAATTTTTTTTAAAAAGTACTATATTTTTTATTATTTTATTCTAAATTGACATCTGTTACAATTTTCTATAAATAATCTGGGGGTTATACTCTCACATAGGGGCGGAGCTACGGTAGACCCAGCGGATCGAGCTCTCCTAAACTTTAAAATATAATCTATTTGTATTATAAATTTCACTTATATTAATAATATTAACGACTTAGTGAAAATTTAGTCTCGAACCCTACCGTTGCGGCCAGAGTTTAAGTCTCACATCTCTCATTATTCTATTTTAAATAGAAATAAATACAAATAATTAATTCTATGGTAAATTATAATTATTAATTTTTTTTAAAAAAAAGAAAAATTAATATCATTTTAGTTATTGTATTTTGAGATTTAAGTTGAGACATGTTTTTTTTTTTTTTTAATTTTTATTATATAAATTTTGGAAACATATTTTTCTTCCGTGATTTTTTGAATAAAAATATTATATATATTCTAAGTTCTATAAGAGTTTACTGTCCCTAATAACTAATTTTAAAATTTATTAAAAATACAAAGACTAAATTTAGACATTTTAAATTATTTAGACTAAAATAATATTTTAATTTAAAAAATAGTAGTGATATTTTTCATTGAATAAATTAATATTAAAATATATTAAATTTCAATATAAAATTCTGGATCCGCGACTGCTACCACACTAATTATTTGAAGATGTGGGGGAAATACATGAGTCACATGACCTTAATTTTGTCACCTACCTACAAAAAATACAAGTAGCAGCTCTTTTATTACTCATTCGAGTTGACGTTTGTTTGTTTTTTCTTTATCAACATTTGCATTTAAAGGCAGTCGGTGGCTACATAATTTCCTTTTAATTTAACCTATGCTTATATATATAGTGAATGGTAAAGGATTAAAATTAAATCCCAATATCTACCTATCTACTACAAACTCTAACTCCCCCTCTCCATTTGAATAAATTGAAGAATTAGTAATAACCAAGTTGTGTACAATCATACAATCATAAATTATTTGGGAGGCCACCAACAATGCTATTTGCAGGCATGTATGAAAGAAAAATTACAAAAATATTTTAAATTTGTATTTGTAGTTAGTAAGGGGTTTATAGATTTTTGAATTCACGTCTAACCATTATTAAAAGACAACCACGTTATGACGACTCATTATTTTTTTGAATAAAAGGTTGATGCTCCTTCGGTAAGTATACCAACAAATGTCGAGTATAGAAAGATTTGAGTCTCCGATCTAAAAAAAAACAGTAGATGTCAATTACTATTAAATTATCCATAAGAGTAAAACTTGTTTGCTGCCTGAGCTACAAGTATCTTTTGCAGCCCAGCCACCTCTCATGATTTGATTGAATCATTTTTAAATAATAAAAAAATCTTTCACTTATTGTGTAACTTTCATTTTCTTATTCCACCAAATTAACAACTTTTCCTACTTTCTCTCTCTTCATTTCTCTACACTCTAATTTTAAGGCCATGAAATTTCAATTGGGGTTATTTGAAATTTGCAGGACTGATTGTGTGTTAAGGGTTATATAGACATAAATTTTCAAGTGAGTTTTTAGAGGAAGTGAAGAAAAGAGTGAGAAATTTCACGGTTGGATTCATCTGAGGTTGGTAAAGAGAAGGTAGATTGGATTTTTTTAAGAAAAATCTCCAAAAAAAAAAAAATGATAACAATTTTTTTTTATTTGTCTAGAGATATCCTTTAGAGTATTGCAAATCTTACTGGGTTAAAAAATAGTTAACAAAAAAAAAAGAAAAAAAAAATATTTATTGTAGAATAAGGAAGAGAGAGTGAGAGATGAAATTGAAAACAATGGTTGCAGATAGAAATGGAGGAAAGAGAGAGAGAAAATAGGAGAAGTTGTTTATCTGACGAAAAAGAAAGGGAAAGTTACGGAAGAAAAAAATCTAAGTAAACGAGCGTGAAGAGTTTCTTTTATTTAAAAAATAATATAAATATTCAGCCAATCAAATCGTGACACGTATTGAACTGCAAAAGATGTTATAGTCCGACAAGTTTTACTCTATCCATAATATTAAAAGAAAAATTTACCTATTAACTAGTACAAACTCTTTAACTAGTTAATTATAAATTAAACAATCAAACATAATTCATGAAAACAAAACCCTCTACTTGAATTGGAAAGAATTAACAAGATGAGAAGCCTTATGTACAAGTTCCCCACTCTTTCTGAGAAATTACAAGTACTCTAATTTTGTATCAATGATTATTTAGGTGTTTCATTGTAGCCGCGATCTATTGAATAATTTTTTTTTTATATTCGTGAGTGTTCGGGCCAGTTTATGCGCACCACGATTAATCTCACGGGACAAATCCGATCCTACAATATTTGGCTGCCAAGGAAACCCGTAGAAAATTAATTTCTAGGTAGGTGATCATCAAGGATTGAACTTATTCTCTCTAGAAAGACATTGAAGTCACAAGGCGTTTTATGTCCATTAGACTAACCCTTAATGATGGATCCGATTGAATAATGAAATCAGTCGATTGGCGGATTTGAATGAATTGGGAGCCTGTAAAGTCTAAAAGAGTGGCCATTGCCCATCAATGGGAGTTGTTGGATGAAATTAATATCATAAAACAATGGTCAGTACAAAAGTCACCAACTTTTCTAATTTTTCTCGATCCCATTCAATCGATTCGACCCCACTGTTTTTCCTTTTATTTACAACCCCAACCCCCATCTTATAAAATGTGCCCTCCATCTCCTTCCCATCCTCAAAGCAGTACTGTAAGAAAGACTAAAACCCTAGCTCTGTAAAAGAAAAGAAAATGGCAATGGGAGCTCAGGGAAGAGGCAGTGCTGTCGGTCGAGCCATCGTCGTCGCTGCCGTTTTCGGGTTAGTTATGATGTCTCAGCTGCAGAGCATTGAGGCAGCTGTTTACAATGTCGGTGACTCCGGTGGATGGACTTTTAACGTCCAAGGTTGGCCCAAAGGAAAACGTTTTCGTGCTGGTGACATTCTCAGTAAGTTCCTCCCCAACACATTTGTTAACAAACTCGATAAATGATTAGTTCAAACTTAAGTTAATAGATTACAATAAATTTAATTATAACTGTTGGAATGCCTTAAATATGTTAGGAGACCCTAAAATAAAAATTTGATTTGGGTTTTTACTGTTTTGAGTTTTGTCCATTTTGTATTAGATGATTAGAAGGGTGTCATATATAAACATTCTAATGACTTTCAGCCGCCCCTTATCTGTTCATTTGTAATCTCTCCTACTTCGTAATAATACTGCTCCCCTTCTGTCCGTAGACGTAGCTAACACGATGTTAGTGAACCACGTAAATCTGTGTCGTAACAATAACAATACTTGAATATTGCAGAGTTCAATTACAACCCATCGTTTCATAACGTGGTGATAGTGGACCAAGCTAGTTACACCAGCTGCAGAACTCCGGCGGGTGCGAAAATTTTGAAATCCGGTAGCGACCAGATAACGTTGAAAAAGGGTCCGAGCTATTTCATCTGCAACTTCCCCGGACACTGTGAATCCGGCATGAAGATTGCCGTCAATGCTCTCTAAAACACTAACCTTATTATTGTCGTCCTTGTTGTAGCTGCCTAGAGATACTATGTAGTTGTACGGTTTGTCTTGTGTGCTTTTTAAAAATGTTATTTAGTGTTAAATAAAATTGTGTCCTTTATATTATATAGTGGGAGTGTTTGTGTTTCTAGTTGAAATGTCACTTCCTTGTTGGAAAGTTATATATTTTATTTTATGTGATCATATTAAGACCAAGTGTCGTTTGTGTGCTTCTTCTCTAGCTAATAAGATTTTCCTCTACTTTTCTTTGATAATTTAACTGGTTGGATAAAAAACTTTAGAGTATATTAATATAATTTTACCAATTCTTATAATCTATGTGTGTTTAGCTGTAATAATTATTAATACACAACTTAGGGTAGGATGTGGGTATGGGTTTATCAAGGTATGGCTTTAGTTACTATGATTTTTCATGTTATTGAGGAATTGAAAAAGTTAAAAGTTTGAGTGAGTGCAATACAATGTTATTAATTTAGACATCAATACTTAACTTGTATTATTTTTCAAAAGTTTACAAAAGTTTATATAGAGAAATGAGTAAAACTTACTTGCATGTTGGTATCTTTGCAGCCCAGCTACGTGACAGAGTTTGATTGACCAAATTTTATATTATTTTTTTAATTTAAAAATCTTATTTAATGTTTCACACGCTACTTCAACGTTTTTTTTTTCTTTCATTTTTTACTCTTCTCTATGACTTTTAATTTTCGATTTTTCCCTCCTCTCTTCAATCGTCTCCAATATCTCTTTTTATCTATGATTTGCTACTCCAAAATCTTAGTAAACATTTAGGGGGCGTTTGGCCCCGTAATGTGTTTGAGTGAGTTTGACTTTTGAAGCCAAACCCATGTTTGGGAGGATGAGTTTCAAAACCATGGTTTTCAAACCCAAACCCATGAGTTTCAAAACCCAAACCCTTACTTTTCATCAATTTTCATAATTATGGTGGGTCCCAACATTTTTCAATCAATTTTTTTCATTCTTATGGTTCCATCATTTTTCTTCCAATTTCACATTTCTAATTATAATTATATAGTTTTCTAATTATATTATCTAAATAAAATTATTTTTTTTAATTTATTTATATTTAATCTAATTTACCATAGCTCAAAATATATTTAATTTTTAGTTGTAAGATAAAATAAAATATTTGAAGCGTATGTTAATATTTTAAAAAATAATATTTAATTTTTAAGTTAATAAATTAAAAATTAAAAATAATAATTATTAACAATATTCAATTGATTTTAAAATAGAAGGTAGTTTTTCTTTAATTACAAAATTAGATTTTTTTTTTTCCTTTTATAATTCATGTGAAGCTTAATTAACTTATGAAATGTTTGAAATAGCTTCTGAAAATTATTATTTGAATCAAGATTTCCTTCCAATGCCCGTTCTTCAAGTTCTTGAGTGTAAATTTTAGTTTGTATTTAATTAATTCTTGTTTTCTTCTTTTTGTGTTTTTCATTTCAATTTTTTTTTTAATTCTTTATCTAACTATATATTTTTTTAAAAAAAAACAAACCGATTGACATGACATGTTATGTTTTTTGAAACGCTTGAATGAAACATTTAATTTTTTAATTCATTATCCAAATATATATTTGATTCTTGTAAGCAATGTTTCGATTGTTGGAAATAATTTTATTATTCTTAGACTATAGCATAAATTAAATGCTTCATTCAAACGTCTAGAAAAAAAGTCACATGTTGCATAAAAAATTCTACAATTCACAAAACATCCACTAAAAAATAAGAAGAAGAAAAGAAAAAAAAAAAAAAAGTAGCGAAAGGAAGAAAAACAAATTGTCCAAACCCGAGTTTCAAAACACTGCACCCGAAACACTTACTACTGATTCCCAGGCTTCCCAACACTGCACCCCAAACACCCAGGTTTCAGAACTCTCCCAAACAAACCCACCGTATTTTGATTCTCAGGGTTCTAAACCCATTACGGGGGTCAAACGCCCCCTTATTAATCTCTCTATCAACCTCACTAAGCTTTTTCATTAATAACTAAAAAAAAATCTTATATACATTTTTGAATTTGTGGTTTCAAAATATTTTTATTGTATAAAAAGTTCTTTAACGAACTTAAATTTTGAAAATCAAAATGTTGGAACAAGATCTTTATTATTTAATTGATTTAGATCCATATGCATGATAGCATGGCAAAAATTGACAGAATTTTAGAAAGGTAATAGTCAATTATTTATTTAAAACTTGAAATGAACAAAGAAATTAGATAGAAGAGAAAAAAAGGAATTTTATTAAAAATTATCATAAAATGTTAGACAATGGGATGTGTGAGGTTTTAGATATTATTATTATTATTAAAAATTGTATAAGATTTTTTTTTTTTTTTTTTTTTTTTTTTTTTTTTTTTTTTAGATGATTTGATACTGCCAAATTTTAGTAAACATTTTCAAATGTAAAGTTTTAGATATTATTATTATTATTATTAAAAATTGTTGTGGGATTTTTTTTTTTTTTTTTTATTGTCAAATCTTAGTAAACATTTCTAAATCATCATTAAAAAAGAGATATTGGAGAGAATGGAAGAGAAAAGCAAAATCGAAAATTGAAAGTCATGGAAAAAAGAAAAAACGAAAGAAGAATAAATGTTGAATTGGCGTGAGATATTAAGTATGATTTCTGAATTAAAAAAAATAACATTAAACTTGGTCAATCAAACTATATCACGTGGCTAGGCTCCAAAAGATAGTGGTAAGTTTTACTCTAGGGAAATTAAAGTAGTTTGTGACATGTTTTATAAAAAAGTAATTGTTTTATTTAAAGAATATAAACATATATTTAGTAGATAATTATTGAGTTAAGTACCCACTTCTCAAAAGATAATTTTAGTAATAATAAAGTTTTTTTTTTTTTTTTAAATATTTTAGATTTTTTCTTTAATGACACTCTTTTCCTTACCTTTTTATGCAATCACTCTTATGGTTTATTCGTTTTTTATTAAGGAAATAATTAGATGATATAATACGTGTTGGGGATAAAAATGGATAAAAAGATTAAACCTGAGAAATTAAGACGTTGAAACCAGAGTCACACCAGTTTAGAAGAGGTTTAGACCCAAAAGAAGAAGAAGATTTGAGCCTCTAGCCGAGCCTATAAAGGATCACGTGAGCCTGCAACATGCATGCCCACAGTTTGCCGAGAGCTTGGAATAAGTTCGGTCCAGCATTTTTTCGGAGTACTCTAAAAAGGAAAAGAAAATTCAGACCACCCTCCATATAAATACGTCATTATTGTAACTCCAACTTTGCACTTAAAATACTAGTTATATTCCAAGTTCAGATTTAACTTAGGCATCGAAGCGTGTGTGGCTAACACCAACACCACACCAATTTTCATCTTTTCTCTACTGCAAGTGATATCGTCTTCAGATCAATAAATTTACTGTTGAAGCACGTGAAGGTTAGGTACAGTTGTTCCATTCCTATTTTGGTATCAATAATACTAATATTTTTATTCAATAAAAATAAACCATAGAAAAAAACTACTCCCGTAATAATTTATCAAAAAAAAAAAAAAAAAAAAAATGATTAAAGTCATGTTTTCAATCATATATTACCCACATTATAGATTAAATATAGAAGAAAAAAAAACAAAGCAAAATTCTCTGTCATTGAATAATAATAAGGAGAAATTAAAAAATATATATATATATATATATATATATATATATAAAATAAAAATAAATAAATACTCCTCAACTTTACTTTTATATTTTTAAGAGTATTCCTATCCTTTCAAAAGTTGTAATATTGCCAAATCGAGCATAGCTCAATTGGCATAAGGTTGTGCCCGTGACCTTGGTCATGGGTTCAATTCTCGCATTTATTAAAATACCGTTGCAAAAAAAAAAGTTGTAATATTACCATTGTCTTTCATACGTTTGCGTGGATTAAGTCTAAGAACGACATTCACTCACGTCAACTTTTCGTTCAATATTCTCACGATTTTTCTATTCCAAGAGTATCTTTGAAACATTTATGAAATTAGGTCAATGGTAATATTGCAACTTTTAAAAAGATAGGAGTATGTTTGAAACAATGACAAAATTCATGGGTATTTTTTTTTTATATATAATTTAGCCTAATAAGAACAAGATCAGTTTTCTTTGTTGTATATTATCTATATTTTTTCGGTTAAATTACAAATTTAGTTCTGAATTTTGTGTCAAATAAGTCTCCTAAATTTTAAAAAATGTCTATAGTACTAAGTTCATGAACTTTCAATTTTGTGTTTAATAGGGTCCCTGAATTTTAATTTTTTTTTTAATAAATCCCTAAACTTTCAATATTGTGTCTAATAAGTCTTTGAATTTTTAATTTTGTGCTTAATAGGTCATTGCACTATTCCACATTTTTTAAAATTCAAGATTCTATTGAGCACAAAATTGAGAAATTACCTAATTGGAACTAAAATCCAAGCTAAATTCTAAAAACTAAAAAAAAAAGTAGTTTTCACAAACTTGATTTTATTTTTGGAATTTGGCTAAGAATTCTAATGTTTCCTTAACCAAGAAGAAAATCGCCAATAAGAGCATAGCTCAACGGCATAATGTATCGCTTAGTGATCATGAGGTCCTAGGCTCAATCACCCAACATATTGTCAAAAAAAAAAAAAAAAACCAAGAAGAAAATCATTTTAAGAAATTAGGAGAAAATAAACACAATTTTTTAAAACCAAAAACCAAATGGTTATCAAACATGCTAGTAGTTTAGGAACAATTTTGTTTCTATTTTTAAATTTTCAGAAATGTTGATACTAGTTTTTTTGTATCAACAGTGAATTTAGTATTTGACATGGAACGAACTTGGGCCTACAACACCTGAAGAGCCAAAAGAATAAGCTAAGACCAATGCGGTGCTAACCACACGGGCTCCGACGCTCAAGTTAGCTTGGAGAGAGAGAGAACAAATATGGAAAGTATCTTTGGTAAAAGTAGAGAATGATATTTTCCCTACGCTTCAACATCTATCTATTTTCCTTATATAAGTTTTTCATATGACTGTTTTGTGTCATTAAACGGGTCATCATGGCGTTGGTAACTCCGGGAGGTTAGAAAGATTGCGCAACTCTCGGAAGAGACATTTTCTAGTTGGTTGGATCGACCCCATGAAGTCGGTTATGTCTCCCCTAAACAATTCGACCTCGAGGGGGTCGAACTTGTTCTTTTGGTCGAGTCGACCCTTCGACGAGGGTCGGCCACCTCCTTGGCGAGCCCTGTTGTGAGTGCAAACAAAGCCTTACATTTTGGTTAGGAAAGGAGAATATTATGGGTATATAAGTAAGGGACAACATCTCCATTGTAATGAGGCCTTTTGAGGTGGAACCGAAAGCAAATCCATGAGGGCTTATGCCCAAAGTGGACAATATCATTACAATGTAAAGATATACGTGAATGTTAGTTGTCTCTAACATGCTCCTTAGACTCGTCGACCTTTCCTTCTTTTGCTATGTCACCCCTAAGGAATTGACATTTTCTTATCTCCCGTTCTTAGTGAGCCGATCTTTATTTGAGAGTGAGCGTTTTGCTAGGGCTATAAAATTTTAGCCGTAACAAGAAAAAGTAGTGATCGGTAACTATTCTCTATTTTTTGTTTCTCATTTTTTTGGAATGGTTTCAAGGTTGTACATACATTTTGAAAACAACAAATTTTGATTGCTAGTTTCTTGTTCCCATTTTCATATTTTAAAAACATGAATAAAACTCATTATTTTTATCATGTTTTATTTATAAAATGTATAATAAATGTTAAAAAAAAAATTAAATTGAACTTTATAATTTTGATTATTTTATTTTAAACTTTTATTTTCATATTCTTTGACTTTTTAAAATTAAAAATGAAATATGATGAGAGGGATAATTCAGTATATTTAGATAATTTAAAAAATAACAACTACCAGAAAATATACGGTTAAAAAAAAAATACTACCAGAAAATATGACCATCCACCACGACTCGTTATTAATAATCATTAAACCAAAATATATTTTTGTTCTTTAAGATTTTGGATAGGGGTCAATTTGGTGCCCGTATCAAAAGTGATCCTTTTAATCCGCGAAGTTTCAAAAAAAAAAAAAAAATGTTATGTTGCTTAAGGGGCAGTTTGGTTTGAGAATTTGCAGATGCCTGGTAATATAGGAAATGTCGGGAAATAAGATGTCTGGGAATTAATGATGTCTGGTTTGGTGCTGGATGAGAATGTCATCGGATTTCCATGGAAATCAATGATGTATGTGTTTGGATTTTCATGGAAATTAAATAATGTTTGTGTTTGGTGTTGTATTCATCAAATTTGCAAATAAATTTTCAATTGTAATTAATTAATACAATAATAAAATTGAAGAAATAACGATAAAGATTATATAATTCAAAAACCAAATATAATTTATCATTGATTACTAAACATAACATACACAATATGGGATTGATCCATATCCCAATAGTTTCATGTTCGTAGACCTGGAAATTACAAAATATTGTGACATGCTAATTCGAATGTTATAACCTTCTACGACTGGTCGGTACGGGGGTCTCGTTATTCGATAAGTTGTGCGATCTCATAGCTAACCCACATGTTTAGCTATCACATATTTCTTCGATTCTGCTTTATCTCAGATCGAATAGGTTTCAATAGCTAGAGATTGGAATGAATCTAACAAAAAAAAAAAAAAAAAAAACCCTAAACCTGAAATCAGAGTCCGGGAAGAAGAAGATTTTTTTTTTAAAAAAAAAAACAAATGAGAAGAAGAAGACATACCTGGAAAAGTCGGAGAAGAATGGAGAAAATTATGCCCGGACTAAAGGAAAAGTCGTGATTTTCAGAGGGTTTGAAAAGCCATATACCTAAAACTAATAAATGATGCCCGGGCTAAAGGAATGCCCGGGCATAAATTGTCAACTTTCAAACCAAACATGGGCTTGGACATCCCAAGCCCATGTCCACCTTCAATGCCATCGAACCAAACGGACCCTAAGTCATTTCACCATTAGTTGACTAATGGTAAATGGGTTGTTTGGCCCCCCGAGTTGGGTAGGGTGGGGTGGGCTTAAATAGCCCACCCCGTGTTTGGAGCCCCAACTAGTTGGGACTGGGGGTTATTATAACCCCCGGGTTGCTACCGTGTTTACTGTAGCAGTTCTACAACAGTTTTTTTTTTTTTTTTTTTTTTTTTTGAGTTTTCTTCTCTCTTTGTTTTTTTTTTTTTTTCTATTTTTTCATTTAATTTACCAATTTTTTCTCTCTCTTTGTCTTCCTCACCTCACGATTTCTTATCTTCCATTTCATCCCAAATTTCTCGCTTCACCGAACCTGTCGATTGTTTGTGATTTCCTAAATAATATTTATTTTTTTAACTTTTAAAAAATTAATATGTAATATACATTTAACTATACAAATAAATATAACAAAATGTTGTAGAAAAAAAAAAACTAACATAAACACATATTTCAAACTCCATGTTAAAGAAAACTGTAGTATTTCTCTCTCCACCGAGTCTCTTGTTGTCGATTATTTGTGATTTTCTAAATAATATTTATTTTTTTAATTTTTAAAAAATTAATATGTAATATACATTTAACTATATAAATACAACAAAAAGTTGTAAAAAAAAAAAAACTAACATAAACACATAACTCTGCACCCCAAACACAGACTTACTAAACCCAGACTATACAACTCTGCACCCCAAACACAGACTTACTAAACCCAGACTATACAACTCTGCACCCCAAACACAGACTTACTAAACCCACAGATTATTATAACCCACCAACTATAATAACCCACCCTGCGCCCCAAACGCCCCCAAAATGACTTGACAGTAAATGGTTTTTTTTTTTTTTTTTTTTTTTGAGTACATTGGGGGTGGGGGGATTCGAACCACAGACCTCTTGGTCATCAAGTCATACATATGCCAGCTGAGCTATGCTCGCTTTGGCCAGTAAATGGTTGATTGTACTAGTTGATTTGGAAATATTATATTAATTTAATAATATTTTGTTTTGGTGACAGTACAATTTTTTGCCTCCATTTGTTCTCTCATTTTTTCTTCCCTCTTCTTCTTCACCAAATTTTGTCGGGGACGACTGCCTTAATCGTTTGCTTGTCACTCTCCATCTTCAACGTATGTACCTTCTGTTGTCGTCGCTGATAAACGTCATTGATCAGATCTAAAATTGTTAGTAGCGTTAACAAAGCCCCACATTGATTAGAAAAGAGAGAGATTCATACTATATAAGTGAGGACAACCATCTTCAACGCTTGCACCGTCGTTGATCAAATCTAAAAGTGTTAGTAGTGTTAACAAAGTCTCACATTGGCCAACAAGAGCATAGCTTAACTGACATGATGTATCGACTAGTGACCAAAAGGTCATAGGTTCAATCCTTGGTTAGGAAATAAAGAGATGTATGGTATATGAGTGGGGACAACTATCTCCAATGATATGAGGTCTTTTTGGTGGACAATATCATACTATAATATGTATAGAGGATCTCGAGGGGTAGATAAATATTTTAGACTTTTTCTTTTCTTTTATGCTTTATTCGTATTTTATTAAGGAAAAATGATATAATACGTGTAATGGTTAAAAATAAATACGAGAAATTAAGATATTGAGCGTTGAAACCAGAGTCATATCGATCCAGAGGAGGTTTAAGTCCAAAAAAAAAAAGGATTTGGGCCTCTAGCCAAAATCCACAACCTCAGCGGGGGGCCGAGGTCAAACCTATCAAAGGTTCACGTGGGCCTGCACAGTTTGGGAGAGCATGAAGATATATGGAAGGTCGTTATCCTTATCAATTGGTATCCAAGCCATGGTCTAAAAAGTCTAGGTATGTGTCGGAGAAATCTTTAGATTTCGAACAAAGAGAATTAATGAGCCTTGATCGTGCTCTATCTGGGTATTCCCAACTCCGACTTAGATAAGAGCAAAAGTGATTCGTGCAGACGTATTTCAGACGGATTTGTTCGAGGGGAGGCTCAAGTGTGGTATTTTGTTCGAGGGAAATATTCTTAACCGTGCTAACAAATTAAAGTCTCACATTGGTTAGGTAAAAGAGAGATCTATGCATGATGTATAAGTGAAGACAAGTATGTGTCCAATGGTATGAAGTCTTTTGGGTGAAAAAAAAAACAAAGTCATGAGGGCTTTATGCCCAAAGTGGACAATATCATACCATTGGGGAGATATGTGGAGTGTGATACTTTGTTCAAAGGGGAAGATTGTTAGAAGTGATAACAAAGTTTCATATTGGTTAGGGAGAGAGAGATCAATGGACTATGAGTGAGGAAAATTATCTCGAGTGGTATTATGCCTTTGGGTGAAACAAAAAACAAAGTCATGTGGACTTTATGCTCAAAGTAGACAATATCGTACCATTGTGGAGACATGTGGAGGGTCGTTGTCTTTATCATAAATGAATGAGAAACTTTCCTTCGTTTCAACTCAAGACTGGAACAAAATGGGGAAACTCTCTTCATTCTAGATCTATTATGAAACGAAGGGGAGGAGAAGAACGACAACGACATTCGCAAATGATGAGAGTCACGAGCAAGCGGAGATGGCCATCTTGGAACAATTCTGGTGCCCGGTTTTCGGTGTGCTCATGAAAGACCGCGTCCTTTTGAAAATCGGTCAGTTTAGAGGTTATTTGAAATATTTTGCGTTTTTTCTCACTTGTATTTTTTTTTCTTTGGATTTTCATTGGTTTAGAGGATTTTGCATGGATTATCTTTGTGAATGAAGATTGTGTTGCTATCGAGATTTTTTTTTTTTTTTGTCGAAGGTGTAGAAGAGAAGGAATGAGAAGATGCTCGATTTTCGGTGAGCTCATGAAAGATCATGTTCTCTTGAAAATTAGTCAGGTTAGAGGTTATTGAGTGTAACGCCTTTAACAGAGGATTCAAAATCAGGATTCTGTACTTGATGACCCCGACATTCCCTTAACTTTGAAGTTTCTATATGATTGAGCCACCGAAAAGTAAGGTGCACATTTTTTTGTATATGGAGTGACTATCAATTCTCTTAAGCCTTTCTCAATCATATTTTTGAATCGTCATCTTACTGGGAGAGGTTCCGCTCTGGTACCATCTGTAACGTTCCAGACCCAAAGATTTGGACAAGAATTCAAAATTCAGATTCGACACTTGATGACCCTGACATTCCCTTGCATCCTCTGCAGACCTAACCACGTCACCATACTAATCTTGAAATGCTTGCAAGAGTGAAGACTGTCTCCACAGACCAACGCATGCCCTTTTGGCATGCTTTGTCTTCACTTACATCATGCTTCTTGGGAAAATTTCTACAAGGTCACCCAACCTTGAATTTCTCCAAGTCAAGCATGCTTTACTTTGACGTTCCCATGATAAAACCACCAAAAAGAAAGATGCACATTGTTGGTATAAGTAGTATCTATTCTTGTCTTTCCCAACTTTACTTCTGAATCCTCATTATCTCTATCATTAAGAGGTTGTCTCACTTAATTCATTAAGAGGTTGTCTTAGTTACAACTAGAGAAGGAGTTGACCAAGTCATATGTCTTAGTCATAAAAAAAATTAGTTATTTAAAATTAATATAAGTGCTAGGTCAACAAAATAGTTACTATCTTTTAAAAAATAAAAAATAAAATAAAAAAACTAAGTTATTATCACGTACTATTTCCGTCAATTGACTAAGCATCAAATAATTTCAGAGTTCATTTAGAATATTTTTCTAAACCTACAATTAAATGTCTCTTTCGAAATTTCAAAGACCAAATAGACACCTACTCCAAACTTTACCGAGTGAAAGTATACTTTCCTCTAATTATTATTATTATTATATATTCAAATACAAATATCTTGTGTAACAAATTTTCCAAATTTTGTCGTCTAAAAAAAATTATTGTTTTTATTATTGAATTTGCCTAATGAGGCCAGCGGCAGCTGCACTCTGCTGGCTAGTGCCTATCTAGTTTTTTTTTTTTTTTTTTTTTTTTTTTTTGTTGAAAACAGCCTATGTATTATACTTTGATTTTGATGACTTTTTCATGCCCATTAATCCAATAAAACAACAAATTATCATATAAAGGCTTCTGCAATTATTGAACTCAAAATAATTAAAAAAAAACAAAAAAAAACGACAAAACAAACCTTACTTTGAGCTTATAATTGTAAATATGTTTGGCTCGCAGCAATTAATTAATAATTATGCAATTTTTTTAAAAAATTAAATAGGTTTGTTGAGAATTTTGAACTTCCCCCTTTCCGCCGTGTTTCGTTGGGCGCGTCGTGGACCAGTACATGGAGAGAAAAGTAAACTTGCATCAGTGGACTTGGCCCACGGACATCCGATGCTTAAGTCAGAGAGATCGGAGCATAAGTAGGAGTAGAGAGAGAGAGTTTAGGGTAGAGTTACCCGTGTTTTCATCCTCCCCTTCCTTTTGAACAGGAAAGGTATTTATAGCTGGTGGTGAGGAGAGGTTTCTCGAGTGGCCCAGTCCCTTAGCCTTCGGACGAATGTCTGGACCGGGGCGAGGGGACGCGGACCAATCGGAGTTGGGTCCACGCGCTTTGTCATGATTGTGGCAACCGTCGTTCTCCGATTCCCGAGAGAGTTGGGGGCGCCTGTTGTACCGCCTCTTTGCCAGTCGTGGCAGACTGGCTTATCAATCACATCTCGTACCACTCGAGGAGTGGCGTGATGACAGCTTGCCTTCGTCAACTTTGGGAAGCTTCATTCACCGAAGCTTCGGGGTCGGCCCCTGGAGGACAATTCGTCTGGAACTCGATGCGATGGGCCTCGCTCCGTGGAGAGCGGGTGTGACGTTAGCGAGTGACGCGAGAATTAATGTAGTAGCCTGTAACAAGGTTCATGAAAATATCATACCATTAAAATTGAAAAATTTAACAATTTACCAAATTAATGTTGAATAAATTTGAATTAAGCAATAGTTGATTTTTTGGCATTTATATATTAAGCAAGTAACAATAATTTAAACAGATATTTCCATCAATTGGATTTGCCATCATGTAAATTAAGTTAAAAATACTGCCTTTCTTATGATAGTTAGCTTTCATTATGTTGTTCACCCTACTATTATCAATTAAATATTTTAAGATTTTTGTTTATTGTTCACTAAAGTATTATATATTAAAAAAAAGAAAATTGTATTCGATGTCAATTTAGAGTAAAATAATTAAAAATATAGTATTTTTTTTTAAAAAAAATTACAAATATGACAATTTCTTTCTCTCATAATTGTCTATTACCTCAATTTTTTATAAAATTTTGTCCATGACTATCACTGATAGCATATATCAGCAATATCAGTCTGGTGATAGTCACAATTTTTTGTCATATTTATAAAATGTTTTAAATGTTATTATATTTATTATTATTTTTGGTCTTGTGGCTGTTTATGTAACCCGCACTTAAAAAAATTATAAATTATATATTATTATTATTATTATTATTATTATTATTATTTTAAGATTAAAAAAGTAAGGGCAGTGGGCTTAAATACAACTTAAATATTTAGACAGTTATATTTATAACAAGACTAAATTTATATAGTAGTCTTTAATATTTGATATTCGAGTATTTTTTTAATTTAGAATATTTTTTAATTAATCATTATTAGTAAATGTTAAAATTGACTAATGATGGACATTATAACATAATACTATTAATAAATGTTAAAATCGATTAATGATAAACATACACATACCATAATACTCAATGAATCAATGAATTAGTAAAATTTAGACAATACAAAAAGTATCTAATAGAAGAAGACAAAATGAATTTAAAGGAGAAATTAGAACCTTATGCTTTTTAGATGACATTTATGTTATTAATCAATTTTAACATCAGAATCTAGTAAAAAAATAATAAGTAAGAAACTAAATCGATAAAGATTAAACATAAATAATAAAATTTTAAATTTCAAAACAATAGATACTATATTAAAAATAAGAAAGAAAAAAAACATCTAAATATTAGAGACAACATAACTCCATATTAGTATGATATTGTCCACTTTAAATCTAAAAATTCATGACTTTGCTCTTAGTTTCACCCAAAAAGTCTCGTACCGAGGGAGAATGTTGTTCCTCCCCTCGAACAAAGTACCACTGTACCACTGGACCTCCCCTCAAATAGTCATTTATCCGTCTAGTTCTTATCCAAGACAACTCCTTTACCGGAGCACACCGCCAGTTCGATAGAGCTAGACTTCCCCCTCAAATAGTTATCTATCCGTCTAGCTCTTATCCAGGCCAACTCGAGCACACTGCCAGTCCGGTAGAACTTTGACTTTGAGGCTCACCATATTTTTTTTTTTGACACTCGAGGATCTCCACCAATGACTACAGTTTTGAATCTCGTCATATTTTTGTTCAGCACCCGAGGATTCTACCGATACGGCTAAGTTAGGAGCATGACTCTGATACCACTTTTTAGAGATAACGTAATCTTTGTTCGGCACAACTTAATTTCAACTCTTTTTTTTTTTTTTTATAGTACATTAGAGTGAGGGGAATTCGAACCACAGATTTCTTGGTGGTCAACTCATACATATGCGAGTTGAGCTATGCTCACTTTGACAATTTCAACTCTGATTTCACCCAAAAAGATCTTGTACCAATAAGAGTGTTGTCCCTCCTTATATAACCAATTAAAATGCATATTTTTCAATTATTATTAGTATTTTTTTTAGATAGAAAAATAGAAAGAAAAATCACCATCCCACCACCAAAAGAAACTTTTTTTCTTGTTCTACTTTGGGTTGGAATGGGAAAAAAGACTTCCAAATAAGAAATATCCACCGTGTTAATGTAAAGCTTGAGCGAAAAACATTCAACTAAACCAAGGATTTCTCTTTCTTCGGTTTGTCAAGCCGTCGGAGATTCCAGCGCCGCCGCCGCTTCCGCCGCCGTCTCAACTGTGGTGCTGAAACAAGGTCCAAGTCCTTCAATTCCACAGAGGAATCTTCGTTTCCTTATAGCCTCTGCCTTTGCTCCCCCGCTTGGGGATGCCGATCAAGAGCCCACTCTACGACCGCCTGAACCATCATCTTCCTCTCCGACGGCGCCAGTAGTTTCAGAAGTTATAATGTTCTCGAGAGATTCTAACGTTCTATTCAGTGGCGGCGGTATCAGGTCTTTGACTCTTTCTTTTTCATCACGTATGCATAAATTCAATGGTGATTTCTGCTGTAAATCTCTCGATTGTATTGATGATTCTCGTGACATTCCATATCTGGATGGAGATACTGAGTTATAGATTTTAATTTTTATTTTCATTTTTGAAATTTGCCTTGTGTTCCATTGGCGTCTGTAAAATTGCATTCAAATGAAACTTGTGGATACTTTATTTGACATGTTCTTTTTGTAGTAGACTTTGCTATTCAGAGTGGTCCAGATTACCTGGCCATCTCATGGATGGTGGACCTGAGTTTTTTGTTTAACTTCCTGCTTTCACAATAAGATTCTTTTTGGCACCTTTTTTTTTATTTTTTTTGAAACTTGAAGCAGTTAATCTGCAATGGCTGAGTTCTTAAAAGTGGTCATAGGGCCCATCATCTCTGGGGTGTGATTTTGAGTTGCCCTCATCATGGATGGATTTTTCAGCCATGCATCATTTAATTTCTTCAAGAACTTAATCATCTTTTAGTTTTATGATTTTGTTGGTTGGATTGTGAGGCAAATCTAGTTGTATTTTCTATGCAGAGTTGAAATCTAGCTCTCATGATCCTTGCTGCTTCTGTGTGTTTAAGGCAACAATAGGCATAACAAGAGACAGACATATTGATTGGCTAAAATATTTATTTTCTTCTTTTGGTAGTTTTATTACAATGTGTAGTTTTGGAAGCAGTGAAACTTGCACATCTAATCATATTCTCTTATTTACTTTCAGTTTTCTCTCTGAGAATCGGACTGGAAAGTTCAGCTATGGCTATTCTAGTTTCAAGGGTAAAAGGGCTTCGATGGAGGACTTCTATGAAACAAGAATTTCTGAAGTCGATGGGCAGATGGTCGCTTTTTTTGGTGTTTTTGATGGTAGGACTTCGTATTTGTTTGCAATTTTATATCATTTTGCTTGTGAGATTGAATCAGAGGCATAATTTACATCTGGGTTTCTAAAAATTGTTTCTATATTTATGTCACCATTTTACAGCATTTAACTTGATCCAATTCATTTAAGAACTCTCCTTGTAAGATTCACGAGTCGTCCAGTGTAATGCATAAACGCTTGTTCTTTTCCCCAATTTAATGGACACTGTGATGTTACTTAGGTCATGGAGGTTCCAGAACAGCTGAATACCTTAAGCGCAATCTTTTCAAGAACCTAAGTAGCCATCCAGACTTTATCAAAGACACAAAAACAGCTATTAGTAAGAAGTTGTACTTCGTGCATATGATTTCATATTTTCTTTTTGTCTTTGCTAGTGGAGCATAAACTAGGAAAATTACTTATTTTGCAGTTGAGGTTTTTAGACAGACAGATGTCGATTATATTAATGAAGAGAAAGGGCAGCAGAAAGATGCCGGGTCAACTGCATCAACTGCTGTCCTGTTGGGGGATCGTCTCCTTGTTGCAAATGTTGGGGATTCCAGAGTAGTTGCGTCTAGAGCTGGTTCAGGTTGCATATACTTTTCTGTCAAGAGTAGGAAGTACTGAAGAATCTACTTAATTTGAATAAAAATTGAAAATGGCAGATCCAACATTTGTTGTTCAATTATTGTATTAGTATTGAAAATGAAGATTTGTTGGAATCAATTGATATGTTGTAATTTGTTGCAGCTATTCCTCTCTCTATTGATCACAAACCTGATAGATCAGATGAACGGGAAAGGATTGAACAAGCTGGAGGTTTCGTTATTTGGGCAGGTAAAGTACACTAATTTTGTTTAAATGATACAGTATACATTCCAAAGAAATCATAATGAATAAAGTTTTTCTCGTATGTTTTTTTTTATATAAATTACAGAACTACATTTTATCTGCATTTATGAACTTGGTATTGGAGATTTTCCTTTTGCGTTCATTTGTAGCTAGTATTAAATGTCAATCCTGATAATATCTTTATGGACATAAACAAATTTTGTTCATCAACATTTCCGTCTTTATCCACTATTATTATTTCCATAACAATCTTTATCAAATAGAAACTAATCTTAACATTTAAGTTTGAAATGAAACTTCTAATTTGTTGCAAAACTTAACCCAGGAACTTGGAGGGTTGGTGGTATTCTAGCAGTTTCACGTGCCTTTGGAGATAAGCTACTCAAACCATTTGTTGTTGCTGATCCCGAAATTAAGGTTGGGAAGCTATCTTTTGTACTATGAACTTGTAGTTACACATTTATTTTGGTCTAGCACGTATGAGTCATCGGCACAAGTTTTCTATGTTATTATTATTCGTATTTTCATATGTTCTCCATCAAATGTGAATGAAATTTATCCCGAGGATTTTGCATGTTACAGTAGTTAAAGTAATATGCTTTGAGCTTTATTATCGTCTGGCAAGTGGCAACCATATTTAAGGGCAGGATATATAATTAGCAGTTGACGATCTTTCATTCCAATCTTTAAAATGCAAAACCCTTAACCATAGATCTGTTTTTGAATATTTATCTATTTCCTTATGCTCTTAATAATATCTTCTGGAAATTTGGAAGAGAGCTTTGCTTTTGCTATATTTACCTGCTTCCTTGACACTGATTTTCACTCATTTGGATAGGAAGAAGAAATCAACGGTGTAGATTTTATTATTATTGCGAGTGATGGACTTTGGAATGTCATATCAAATGAGGTGATTGTTTATTCAAATTACTTTGACTTTCTCTGTCTTGTTCTATTAGAGAGATTGATTATTCATTTATTTAATTTTTTAAACAAAGAAGATTTGTTCTTATTTTGACCTCTTAACCTGTGATAATGCTATTTGGAGATCTTAAAATCAGGGAATACTTCTCTGGGGGTTGGAAGGATTCAAGTCGTTTGGCTTTTCTCCATTATAGACCAATCGACCGAAAGGAGAGATTGAGATAGTTGTCACGCACCCTTCTTCCTTGTCATAATCTTAGAAACCAACTATCCCATAACCTCCTGAAAAAGGGGAAAACAGATAAAAGAACAATACCCTATTGTCATTCATCCTTGAAAAAAAAAAAAACTGTTATCATTCTTTAATTGGAAATTGGAAATTGGAAAGTACTGCATAAACTACACAAAACAAAATCCATAGGATGGTTGAAAATGGATAAGTTTTCCATTAACTCGTCCTTTCGCTAGTCTTTGGGGTATTAGCACAGAGTTTTCTAATTGTGCAATTCCATGCTTGTCGACCATAATTTTCTAGTTTGGGTAGACATTTACTCGAGTTATAAAACTTTTTGAACAAGTTTTTGAATCCAAATGCTAGAAATGACGGCTACTTCGCGTGATTTGTTGTCTATTGTATGTGTAAACTGGTCTAAACAACAAAAACATTAAAAGGTTTGAGGCTAAAAAAAGGGGTTCCTCTAGCTTATTCTCCCCCCTTGTGGAAATTTGTTCTCAATGAAGCTACAGGGATCTACACACAGAAAGCTGAAGTCAAACTGTATATTTTCTAAGTTTCATCTCTGTTTTTGTGCTTTGCAGGATGCTGTAGCATTAGTGCAACACAACCAAGATGCAGAAATGGCGTCAAGAAAACTAATCCAAGAAGCTTATGCACGAGGGAGTTCCGACAATATTACATGCGTCATTGTACGATTTGGTTTTTCATAACTCGATCGGATTGTAACTCGATATAATCCGATCAAACTTGTATGAAGTAGCAAATAGCACGCAGTTCTTTCCCATGGAATGTCATGACTAACTACAGTTACTGGTCTTAACGAGGCCTTGATCCTCAAAGATAGCTGATTTGTTTGTTTGCTTGTATTAAGTCGAATATGTAACTTGTGTTCTGGACGTTCTGCTCAATTTGTAGACTGCTTAAAAAGTTAAAACATTGCCTTTATGTATATGACATACTGATATGTTCCAACTTTTTTTTTTATTTCAATGACGTGTAGGGTTGGTGATTCGAACTTCTGCCTTATTGACTGAGGACAAGTGCATTCACCAATTTTACTCTGGTCGACGTTCCAACTTATGTTGCAGATGTTTCACTGGATTTTGTGCCACTTCATATATGTACTTCGATTTATTAATCATAGTAGTCATTATTACTGATAATGAAAATTGATGTAGTGTTGATGTCATTACTGACAGAAATGATTGAAATTAGTAATTCAAATTAAAGGCACAAAGTAAAGTTTAAGCTTGTAAAAGTACATAAATAGAGTTGTAAACTTGTAAAAGTACATAAATAGAGTTGTCACAAAAGTGAAAGTATAAAACAAAGTCAAAAGATATAATTTAACTTGAATTGAAACTTCTGTCTCGAATTTAAATAGAGAATACTGATTATACATTAACTTTATCATTAGTAGGTTTTTAGTAAATCTCTTATATTGATGAAATTCATAACATAACTTATTTATCGAGGTATCATGTGGGGGAAGAAAGATCTTATTTCTTTAAACAAAATATTAACATTTCTATAATTACATGCACATCAATCATTAAAGTTGCCTATTTTCCAGCTCCATTGTCCCAATTAATCATTACAAGAGATGGAAAGTTTGCCCATACGAGGGTGTAGGGGAGAATGGGGACCATACCTCGTGTTTCAAAACCAATCTAGTTTAATATGTAACTTAAATTATAAGTTTAGTCAAAGAAGTTTGAATTTTGTGTTGTCTCAATAAATTTTTAAAAATATTTAATAAATTTATGAATTTTCAATTTTGTGTCTAATAGATCTCTGACATATTAAAAAAATAATAATTAATAATTGAAACTATTAGATTTAAAATTCTTTAATGAGACCCTAAAATTTCAATTCAATATTTATTAAATTCGTGAATTTTAAAAAATGTCGAATAAGTCAATGACCTATTAGATACAAAATTAAAAGTTGAAGGTTTTCCTATAAATTTTTTAAAGTTCAAAAATCTAATGCACTTAAGATTGAAAGTTTAAAAATCTATTATAAGACACAAAATTTAAAGTTCGGGGACCAAATAGATACAAACTTGAAATTTATGGGACTAAAATGTAATTTAGTATAAGATACAGTATATTAATAAATTCAACCTTTTTTTCATCAATTGGTTCTATGGTGTAGTGGTTAGCACTCTGGACTTTGAATCCAGCGACCTGGGTTCGACTCCCGGTAGGACCTTAATTTTATGCAAATTATTACTTTTTTTCCCATTTCCAAAACTGCATCAAGATGGGCCAATCTGGAAGCCCAATATAAAATATAAATCAGCCCAAGCCCATACAAATGAGGCAGTAAACGACAAAGGCGTACCGATCAGAAGTACACGTGGCGATATATAAGAGGGCTGTGAGCAAAAAGCTAAAAGAAAAAAGATAGTGTACTTTGCCGGTGCATCATAAGCGCCACCATGTTGACAGTTAAAAAATACTGTTTGGTTCCCGCGAAAAAGCAGTTTTCTTTGTATTAGTTTATTTGTGAAAGAACTGGAAAGGCACGAGAAGCTAGTGGGCGGTGGGGATCGAAGCGAAGCGAAGCGAAGCAAAGCAGAGTACTTCATTAAGAAATGACCCTATTTCTCTCTCTTACTTTTCTCCATTTTCTCTACTCCCAATCCTCTCCTGGAGGAGCTTGCTCTGCTGCAGATCCCTGATCTACGACGAAAATGGCGAAGGATTCTGAGTATTACGACATTCTCGGTGTTCGTCCTTCTGCTACTGAGGAGGATATTCGTAAAGCCTATTATCTTAAGGTTAGATTTGATTTCTTATCTATGAAGGATTTTTGAGTTTCCTTCTGTTTTAATTTATTGATTCCTTGTTTTGTTGCTGGGATTTGTTATTCAATGGCGATCGAATAGGTATACTAAGATTAGTATATGATTAGTCTGGTGTGTTTGTGTTAATTGTTCTGGTATAGGCGAAACAAGTCCATCCGGATAAGAATTTGAATGACCCTCAAGCTGCTGAAAGGTTTCAGGCAAGTGTACTACACTACACTGGTTGATTAGCATTGGTTTAGTTTTTCTCAGTGGTGGATGTCCTATATATTTGTATTGATTATTGTTTGTAGGTGTTAGGTGAAGCTTATCAAGTTTTGAGTGATGCAGTCCAGAGAGATGCTTATGATAGGAATGGGAAGCACAGTGTTACTAGGTTAGATCTCTTGGACTGTTTTGTGGGATGTTTTTGCACAGATGACCCCTCTCGGGAGTCTTAATGCCAAATGATCCGATTTTTTAAAAACGCATGGTTTTTGACTTTCGTGATCGGCAAGTCTCCTCAAATCTTTCGTACCCTTCGCTGAGCACGATCGCGAGTAAGACGACTATAGTGTCCTTGTGCTCAGCGTAGTACTGGTAACGTCAGCAAATGGTAAAAAAAACATGCGTTTTCGAGAGGGAGTCAAAAAACATTGCGACCCCCGAGGAGGTCATCTGTGCAAATATCCCCTGTTTTGCGCTGTTTGTTCTTTCTATTGACATTATTTGATTTGTCATGTCCAGGGAATCCATGCTTGACCCTACTGCTGTCTTTGCACTTCTATTTGGAAGTGAATTATTTGAGGACTACATTGGACATTTAGCTGTAGCATCAATGGCTTCATCTGAATTAGCAGAGACCCAAACTGGTGGTAATCCAGAGAGATTACATGATAAGTTGAAGGCAAGTTTGCCTAATGGTGCTTACAACTTACAATAAGTGAATATCCTTATATATAATATGATTTATTTTTTTAGTTCAACATTTGTGGGTGGCGAACCATCGATCTTTAATATGGTAATAGGTGACTTATCTACTGATTGAAATCCCCTTAATTATATGGAATTGTTGTGCCTTCCCTTCTCAACAAGATTTCAGATTGGCCAACTTCTGCCTACCCACCCAGATCATTATTGCAACAAACCAAGACAACCTTAAAACAAGAAGATTTCCATTTCAGAGTACAGAAATAATACTGAAGACACTATTGTATCTAGTCAGATTCAAGCTTTTGCTAGAACAGTTTTAGATGTCAACATCTTTGAGAAGCTGTGGTTTTAGATTCCCGCAAAGTTAGCACTTAACATCGTACTCTTCCATGCTCCAACAAGGGGATGTATACTTATAGAATGTGTTATTTTGATCAAGATTCACTTTCTCTAAACCATGATCTCTACATCCCTGATATGCAACTTATCTAATGTAGGCTGTCCAGAAAGAAAGAGAAGAAAAACTTGCACGTGTACTCAATGGTTTTCTTAATCAATATGTTCAAGGTGACAAAGATGGATTCTTACAGCATGCTGAATCTGAAGCCAAAAGACTTTCTAATGCTGGTAAGAACAACTATGAGTATGATATTGCAATTACACTCTTCCTTTCCGGCCTTTTCCCCTCCAGAATTCATTAATTACTAACTTTGATCGTTTCTCGTTGCAAGACTTTTGAATTCTTGTGTTTTTCTATGCAAGACTAAGTGTCTAGCCATGTGAAACGGCACCTTAATAAGTTTGACATTTTCTTGAAAGTTTTTCCCCATCTTGGACATGCAGCTTTTGGTGCGAGTATATTACACACTATAGGCTACATTTATTCAAGACAAGCAGCACAAGAGCTTGGAAAGAAAGCCATTTATCTTGGCGTGCCATTTGTGGCTGAATGGTTTCGCAACAAGGGACATTTTTGGAAGTCACAGATAACAGCTGCAAAAGGCAGGAAGATCTCAAGCTTACACTTTGTCTTCTTTTCCTCATCGATGATCGAGTATTCTGCTTTAATATTTTGCTACCTAATCATATCAACTATTTTGTATGCATCCAGGTGCTTTTCAGTTGTTACAACTTCAAGATGATATTTGCCGGCAGTTTAAAATGGATGGTAGTGGCCCTGGAAATGACATTGAATCACATATTCGAGCGAATAAAGACACATTTCTGAATTCTTTGTGGAAGCTTAATGTAGTGGACATAGAACTGACTCTTATAAATGTGTGCCAGATGGTAAGCTCTCTCTCTTTTTAATGTTGGAATGTCTCGAATCTGTTATGACCCGCTACAAATGGCTTGGTACGGGGGTCTCGTTTTGTATTGGACTTTGGCCTATTATGTAATAGGTCATTAGAAGGGTGTCATATATAAACCTTCTAATGATTTCTGCCGCCCCTAGTTTGTATTTTGTAATCTCTCCTATTCGTAATACAAACTATTCTCTCCCTTCTGTCCGTGGACGTAGCTAACACAACGTTAGTGAACCACGTAAACTCTGTGTGATTCTCGTGGTTTTATTATTTGTTGTTCGATTCTTTCATAACATTTTAAAAAATGAATATTTCGGAACTTATCATTAGTAATGATACACTTGTTAAAGGCAATTAAGACTAAGGAATCAGTATTAGCTAAATTGATACTTTGATATTGAAAAGATATATTCTTATTAGGCATAGATAATGACTTTTATGTGGTTCAATTTGTTCCCCAGGTGCTACGGGATTATACTGTTAAAAAGGAAGAACTAAAAGCTCGTGCTCTGGCTCTAAAGATACTTGGAAAGATATTCCAGGTTCAGTATGAGATTGATATCCATCCACCCTTTTCTTGTTCATTGATTGCCAGAGGCCAAGAAATTAAACAGTTTTTTCCATTATTAAAGTTTTTCTTAGTTTTACTAAAATTTCATTGATGCCCCACAAGTTCTGGCCTTTTCTACATAAGGATCTAGTGATAATGGCTCCTCTCTGATGTCAAAGTCACACAGTATAAGATGCCGGCATATTGTGCATTTTTCTGATGTATTTTAAAGAAGGGTGATAATGTTTCATGTCTTTATCAGCAGGAGAAACATGCACAAAATGGTGGAACATCAAGAAAGAAAAGTGGTGCTGCAGTAGATGATGATGATGGAACGAGTTCAGAGAGCAGTGATGATGAGGATCCCCAAAGACCACTATCATACCGAACTCCTTTTCTTACTCAGGCAAGTACATCCACTCTTCTCTTTCAACTCAGAAGGCTCCACTTTATCACATTTATGTTGAAACTCGAATGGAAAATAACATATAGCTCAGAATTGATCAGCAAGATCTTGTCCCTTTTTTTTTCAGCTCGTCTAGAGTAAGTATGCTAGTTGGACAGCTAGGTTTTCTAATTCTGAAACTCATATGAGATGTAAGAATACAAGCAACTTACTTGAATGAGTAATCAACGCTTACCTGCCAATATGAGCATAGCTCGTATAATGTATGACTTAGTGACTAAGAGGTCACAGGTTCGATTCCCCCTCCCACATGTTTACCTGAAAGTGTGCCCCGCCTAATTTTCTTGGAAGTGAGAAGCAAGAGAGAGAGGATGTGGAAAATCATACCTCTCCCTATGGATTTAGTTTAGGCCGGGGAAGTGTCCTCAATATGCACATACATTGAGAAACTATTGTCAAAATAATTTTGGAAGTTTGTATTTAATATGTTCTTGAAATTTAAAATGTCTAATAGATTCCAAAACGTTAAAAGTGTCTAATAGGTGAACTTTTTCAATGGTGTCTAATTTTTTTTATTATTATTTATTTATTTATTTTAGGAAAAAGTGTTTGATATAATTCATCGAACTTTCATTTTTGTGCATAAGTCATTGACATATTTTTGCATTTTTTAAAATTCTTGGACCTACTAAACACAAAGTTGAAAGGAGAATATGTGAGGGAATGTTAGATACAAAATTAAAAGCTTATGAACTATTAGACATTTTTATACTTTGAAACTTCTTAGACAAAATTTAAAATTTAAGAATGTACTAAACACAAACTTAAAAGTTGATAACCTAAACTTATAATAACCTTAAAGTTATTGATTTATTGGAAAAGTCCCAGTTGATCACAATAACCATAAGAAAAATAAAGTAAAAGAAAACAATTGTCCTTTTTTTTCCCTAAACTTAATCCTAAAAAACGAAAACAAATGTGAAAATAGACAAGTCTTCACCATAGTCTTTAGTTTTGTGTGCAAGTATTTGTGATCATTTTCTAATTGGTTAAAGAATTTGAGATGAAATTTTGTAATAATTTACTGAAGACAATTCATGAGACATAAACAGCACCTCATTACCTATGCAATCATTATATAATGTTGATTATTAAATTTCATGCTTACATTAAGGTCAAATTCCAACAGAGAATATCTCGATTAAAACACTTGTATTTGGTTAATCATTTGCAACTTTTGATGGGAAAGTAGGTCACTGTTGAAGTTCTATATGTTCATGTCGTGCAGGGTATTGGTAGACTGTTCAGATGTCTCTGTAACCCAGCATTTGATGTGGACGATGAAGAAATTGTGTATAAAAGCAAATGATGAATATGTCTCATCATTTATGCAAGAAGGTAGAAGGTTTTATCTCATATCTTTCAACAAGCACAGAAGGCCCAAGCCTTCAATTGTGATGACCAAGTGATGTGGGATTTGAACTAATTTCAGTGATCTTCCATTTCAACAAGTTGAGACCATCATGTACAAGTACAAGTACAATCGATTTTACTTGTTCTGTTAATAGTTCTTATATCCATATATATTATTATTTTTTCCAAACGGTTGCAAATGTAAAAAGCTAATCGAGGGGTTCCTCCACACATTGGAAACAATGATTCTATATTTTGTTTAATTATGAAATTCTATTGCGAATGAAAAACTATTTTCATTTCCAAAGTCCGCAAGACCACAAAATTTTATTTACTCACAACTTCTCCTAGCAGTGGCCTCCAATGACTGGAGATACTCTGTTGCAGTTTTCTATCCAGAAGGTCTACTTAAAGCATGTGTTTCAAACAATAATAGGCTTGGCAACAAAATGTCCAGAAGCAACATATTTACAGATGAAAAAGAAAGGGAATACCGATAGCACAAAGTCCTCATCATGTGTTCCAATTCCCCTTCTTCGGTGGAACATGTACGTGGTTGTTCGAGAATAGAACTTATTCCCAGGTTGTTCAATGAGCCCGATGAAGAACAGCAGTTGGAACACGGTGAGCTTGGACTGCTGCACAAGCACAATGCACAGACATCAAATTTAGACAGCCGCTCATGATGAGAGAATGGCGACCCGAGCAGGTATGAAGAGCAGGAAATGAATCACAAACTGCCTGAACGGCAGGGGGAGTAAGAGCTGTGCATTGACTGATGTTGAGCGTTCGAAGTCCATCATCATCATTCTTGCCTTTCCCTGGTTCCCATTTTGTAGGCTTGTTCTTTATACAGCTATGTGCCAAAGAATACATTGCTCTGTCTGTTATGTTCTGACAATAGTAGAGGCCAAGGGACCTCAGATGAGGGCACATGTTTGACAAAGCAACCACACTATCATCTGCAGATGAGGAAAAATGATCAAAACAACATTCAGCTACATTATTATAGCAAAACCATTGTTCCAAAAATATAGAACCATTGCTTCCATCAGCCATAAAAAGGTTAAACAGCAGCTTGAGAGAAAACGAAAAACACCCACGAGAATTTTCTGAAGAACTCACAAACAGACCCAACTATGAAAGACCTTTCATCACTTGCGGCAGACAGGGATCGCTCTCAATTTATGGAAGAGGAAACTCTCAAAAGATGGAAGCTCCCGTATCTGAGGGACTTCCCATAGTTTAAAATGATTTTCTCTCATATCTAAGACAAAAGAGTAGCTCCATTCTGGAAACAGGGTAAGTTCTCTTAAAAGAGGTGGTGGAACAAGTGATGATTGTGATTCTTATTCAAGCCCAACAAAATACCTATCACCAATTAACCAACTCCAAGGCCCCCACTCACATACAATCATTTACCCACTCATCAGTTTTTAAAAGGTATGTATGGCGGGAACCACACTAATCTCAAGGGACAACTATCTGACCTTACGACATTTGATAGTCAAAAACTCATAAAGGCTACCATAGATTTTTTTTCTTTTTTCTTTTGTAATAAGAAACAGATTTTTGCCAAACCGAGCATAGCTCAATCGGCATAAGGTTGTGCCCTTGACTAAGAGGTCATGGGTTCAATCTCCGCATTAATTAAAATAGCTTTGCAAAAAAAAAAAAACAGATCTTTCATTAAAAGATATGAAAGAATATACCAAGGCATAAAAAAAAATAGCCCAACAAAAAGAAGCAGACAAACTGAAAAAGGAGTTCCATAGAGTTTGAACCCATGAGAAGATGCTATTTGGTTTTCTTTCGTAGGTCCATTGAAGAAAACCATGATTTTGTTTCAATCTATCAACTTCATTGAGCAAAGGGCTTTGCTGGGCAATAATAGCCAGCATTATTGGTGTAAAACAAGGACCATTGATTTAATAGCAATCAGAGCTGGAAGGATAGGAAGTGAGTGAGGAAGGATTTTTGAGGTTAACAATATCCCTTTCTGGAGGGCTATGAATAAGGGGTAATTTGACTAGTTGGCATCTGTAATATACTTGAGCTTTAAAGTTCATTAACAGTGCCTCAAGAAAAAGATCATGAATCTGACAAGATATACTCGATCAAATAAAAAGCATCTATGATCTTTTAGTTACTAAATATAAATTTGTCAATTGTGTTAAGAGATGTACCTGTAATTAGGACACAGCCACACAAGTCTAGGGATCTAAGATCAGGACATCCATAAGCCAAACTCATCACACCCACATCACTCACATTTTCACACCATCCAAGATTTACAATCTGCAAATGATTACAGTATTGTCCGATAGCCTGCAAACAAAATGAAAGGTGATTACACCAACAAACTTCATACAAGCTATAAAATTAACAAAATGAAAGGTGATTACACCAACAAACTTCATACAAGCTATAAAATTGCTTAATCTGTACTTTGTACCTGCAACGCAGTGTCAGATGCAGCCTTGACACAGCCACAAAGATTTAGAACTTTTAGCTTTCTGCAATAACTGGCCAGATAAGCCAGGGCAGTGTCACTGAATGCAATACAACCACTAATATTAAGTTTTTTAAGATCACGACAACCATGAGCCACGAGGTATAGGGAAAGATCACTGAGCTTGAAACTTTTGCTCAGGTCAAGGACCTGCAGATCATGACAATAACTAGCAATGGTCTCAACAGCACCATCTGCAAGTTGGGGTTTATCCTGGCGCAAGATTAGAGTTTGCAGTTTTGCAAATTTAGGAGCAAGGGATAGGACCAAGTTGTTCATGTTGTTTTTGCACCTGAATAAAAAGTTGAGACCAACTAGCAATTAACTAAGGTGACGATTTATTTTTATGTCATGAAAGTTGTCCATTTGATAAAACAGGAAATCTTGATAAAACAGGTTCACCAATAAAATACTACTAACAAATTCTATGTGTATTATCATTATGATATGCTTGAGCTAGCATGATGTTTCACCACTAAAGGGTACAAGGCCATAATGTGTTATAGCCTACATCACATCAAAATAGCTGTCATTCATAAAATGAATAAATGTCTAAAAGTAAATGTCGAAGCTATACTTACAAAATAACAGTCATAAGTTTGTAGCTACAAAAATCAAGCTTGCACCATTCCTGATACGTTTAATGATTTATAAGTCAACCTCCAAAAACAGAGCTATCACTTAACACTAGCAACGAGAGAACTTAAAAGTCATATCTGATAATTATGGGAAGTTATCGATCTTCTCTACATAGTAAATACTTATGCAAGGAGCGGTAAAAATGTGTAACGTGAGGAAAGTTAGTTATGATATCTAGTCGTACGGTTATGCGAGAGGGATGTATGTTCGACAGGTTTTATTTTACAGCAATCTTTTGTCATAGGAAGGAGAGTTCCCACCCTCTCGGCTGAGTTATCTTTGTATTGCCTTAGGGCTGAGTTATCCTTGTATTCCCTTAGGGCTCTTTTGTGAAGTTGAAATAGATATTGTAAGGGAAATATACCTTACAGATGTTTCCTATCATTTTTTGCTGATCTCCTGTCCTATCAACTTTGGTCTACAACAGAATAATACGTAATAGGCATACGAGAATTACGTAATTTATCAGGCCAGATTTATGACTGGGGACAACAATACCAAAACCCATGTTTTCCTGTTTTCAATGATAACAGTGATATATTCTTAAGCATGTAAAATCAAAGGCATACAGATCCGTATTTCTTGCAAGGTTTTGACACATCTGACTCATCGCATCATCTACCTCCCTTCCCCTTAGTGGGATGGGAAGGGAGATAGATGGTTTTATTGATTGGAGCCCCTTCCTATGGTGGATTCCCTTTCGCGGGCTTGGTTTTTTTTGGATCAACGTGTATTCTTTCATTTTTTTCTGAAAGTTTGGTTCTTTATCAAAAAAAACCAAACATCCATCTCCCCTCTCATCCCACCAAGCCTTCATAGGAAGGTTTGTGATTGCTTGAGGAAATAAGTAATATAAGCACTCATACATAAAGTAGCAATAAAATCAGAAGAAACGAGTCCAAATCATCATATGAAGCAATAGCAGAAGGAGAAAATCTATATAATATAAACCCGACACTGCAGCATAGTTGAACTGATTAAGACATATACCTGACTAAGATCATAGGTTCGTCCCACCACACCAGTTGTTTTTTTCTTTTTTTTTTTAAGTCCAAGTGGGGTGGGGGATTCGAACCTCGGACCGAGATTAAATGTTAAACCTCAGACCCAGATGATGTTAAACCTCAGACCCAGATCACATGTTTTAAGTCAGTTGAGCCATGCCCATCTTGTTGGAACTCAAATAAAGTATAACCAGACACCGAACATTAAAAAGAAATCTCTAAACCCATTGATAACAATACAAGTCAATATGCTTATAGTCACATCAGAGGTTAAAGGATCAAAGTTGGAAATAGAAAGAAGGGCGATTGAAGGCAGATGAGAGGAAGTACCATGAGAGAGAAAGATGAACGAGGCCAAAGGAAATAGCATCCCTCCATCCACGACAAACGCCTGAAGCCACAATAACAGTTCGATCATCAACAAGCGATACAATTTGCAAGAGAAGCTCCATAGGAATGTCTTTCCATCCGGATATCACTCCACCCTCCATTTTAACTCCTTTAGCACCACCAAACTCGATTCCATCACCACCACCACCAGCAAGCATCATTAGTTTCTTAAAGCACAAATTCAAGTCCTCACTCCTCAATTTTCCTTTATCAACCATTTTACTCAAAATTCCCACAACCCCCTTACCTAAAAAACTTATCAGACCAGCCCAAAAATATCAGAATTCCCTCGCTTCTGCCACCTGAAAGAAAGAAAGGAAAGATAAACACATTAAACCAGTAAGAGACATGCAAAAATAAAGTATCATATGTGCAATCATGACCTCGATTCTCCTTTCAAAGATGAAAGGAAAATCAAAAAACAGAGTGACCCACTTCAAAAAAGTTGCAGTTTTGCTGCTAAATGGTTGAAAACAAACAAGAAAATCCCCAAACAAAGAAACCCAGAAAAATTTAGACAAAAGAAATCGATTTTGAGGCAGGAATCAAAAGGAAGACGAAGTAAAGGGAAGAGCAAGCAGAGAAAAGGCAATCACAAGAAAAAACAACAGTGAGTCCTGTGTCCCGGTGAGCGATCAAAGCTCAAAATCCATCAACGATCAATAAAAGGATTACAACAAGTTGATTACCTCGGAGCGATTCCAGATGAAAAATAACAATAGAAAATCCTCAAAGGCGTAGCTGCTGAACGGACAAGCGAATGTGGTCTATAAAACGAAAGACACGCAGAAGAGAGAGAGTCGGAGAGAAAGAGAAGAAAGCGTCCGTTGTGGCAAAGGAGTAATGCAGATTGCGCCACGTGGAAAGCATCATGCGTGCGTGTGAGGATGGGCTTTGGAGCTTTGAGTGGGGCCCACTTCTTCTTTTTTGCGTAGGGACTACAAAAGGATCTATAATTGTACTAAAAATCAAATTTTGAATTTGGATTTTTATTTTTTTTTTTTTAAGTTTTTATTTTTTAAAAAGTTAATTTTATCTATAAATATTTAGGAAAGAGAGTGTGTGTAGAAAGAAGATTCTCAGTGTTCAAAACCGAAGCCGCACAAGAAAGCAAACCAAACCAATTCCTTTTCAATTTCATCCACAAACCAAAAATTGACCTTTTTCTATAAAAAAAACCCCATTTTTTTCCTTAACAAAAAAAAAAAAAAGAGTATATTATTATACATTCCTTAAAAACTAAAAAGTGGTGAATGGCCTAATCACCCCTATTTAGAAATATTCATGGTAAATTTTCGTCCATATTTTTCATCTACATTTCTACATATTCATAATATTGATATGAGATAATCGACATTTCTATCCTACTATACAAAATCAATTATATATTAAAAAAAATAACAAAATGTAATCTAACGTGAATATATTATTATAATAGATGTATTTTAATTCATTTAAAATTATAAAAATATTTATTTATTAATTTAAATATTTTAAAAAAAAATCATTTGTAAAAATCTTCCAGAAATATTAATCTATATTTCCATAAAATTGAGACCGGACAGCAACATTTAAATCCATAGAGATAATGTGCTAAATGATATATTTTTATTGTCAAACCGAGCACAACTCAATTGTCATAAGGTTGCGACTATGACTAAAAGGTCATTGGTTCAATCCTTGCATTATTTAAAATAATATTGTTGAAAAAAAAATGATATATTTTTTATTATTTTAAAAAATATTTATTATAAATCTTTTTATTATTGGTTAGATTTTACGTGTTAATTAAATATTTTTCTTATCAAAATAGTATTACATCTATTAAATAATAAATTTCATTGCTATTTTTTTTAAAAAAAAAATGTTTTTAAAATAGTTCTAAATTCTCTCTAACAAAATCTCACTTGACAATTTTTTTATAATTTCTCCCTTTGTCTTTAGATAATGAATAATAATAAATATAGGATGATATTTTCTTAATATATAATAGATAAAGAATAATAATAAATATACGAAAATATTTTCTTAATACCTTATAATGAATAATAATAAATATAGGAAAATATTTTCTTAATACAATAGATAGATATCTTCCTAATATGATAGATAGAATAGATAATATTTCAATACTCTCCCTCCAAAAATAATAAAAACCATAACATTTATTTTTCAAATATTGGAAGATATTTTCTTAATACAATCCGTATATTTCAATATTCTCCCTCTAAAAATAATACTCTAAAATCTCACTCCAAAATATGAAAAGATATTTCCTTAATCCAATAGGTAAATTAAATATTTTTGTAATATAATATATAAGAGATATTTTCTTAATACAATAGGTAAATAGAATATCTTTGTAATATGATATAAGAAATATTTTCTTAATACAATAGGTAAATAGAATATCGTCAATATGATAGAAGATAATATCTCCATACTTTCCCTCCAATCCAAAAACAACAAATCCTAAAATTTCTCACCCCACGTATGTGAGCGCTTCGGCCGACGTCCATGCTCCGTCAAATCTCTGTAAAAATGCAGAATGGCCTCGGCAGATTTGTCGACGTTGATGCTCCTGATGGACGGAAACAACTGACGGTCGATCTTTGTTTCTCCGAAAGTTGAATCAAAAGCAGCAGCAGAGAACCAGCTTTTCGACAAAGCTGATGACGGAGAAACCTTGACTTTTTTCAAGGAGAAATGGCTTGCCATGATGCTTGTTAGCGGGTTAAATTATAAAATTGCAATAACATATGGGCCAAAAAGATGGATAGACATGCAACTAAACCACCTAAAGAAAGAGATATTTTTTTGATTATTTTGTTCCTTTATCAATAAATAGGATAAAAATAATTGTAACGTTGCCCAAACCACGTTTTGAAACTGCGTAGTCCCATAAAAGACAAAAAAAAAAAAAAAAAAAAAAAACAATCATTTTCTTCTAAGAGTAAAACTTAGTTGCAGCTTGGGCTACAACTATCTTTTGCAGCCCAGCAACATGCCAGAATTTGATTGGTTAGATTTTATGTTATTTTTTTAATTAAAAAATCATATTTAATGTCTCATGTCACTTCAACCATTTTTTTCTTCCATTTTTTCCACTTTCCCATAACTTTCAATTTTCAATTTTGCCCTTCTCTCCTTAATTCTCTCCAGTATCTCTTTTTATGGATGATTTGCTACTGTCAAATCTTAGTAAACATTTATTAATCTCTCTATATGCCTAATAGCGTAGCGAAAATTGGCAGAATTTTAGAAAGGTAATAGTTAATTATTTATTCTATGATAAATGAAGTGAAATTGAGTTGAAAACTTGAAATGAACAAAGAAATTAGATAGAAGAGGAAAGAAGAATTTTATTGCAGAATTTTAGAAAGGTAATAGTTAATTATTTATTTTATGATAAATGAAGTGAAATTGAGTTGAAAACTTGAAATGAACAAAGAAATTAGATAGAAGAGGAAAGAGGAATTTTATTAAAAAATGTCATAGGATGTTGGACAATGGTGAGGTTTTAGATATTATTATTATTATTAAAAATTGTCCCAGGATTTTTTTATCGATGATTTGCTATTTTCAAATCTTAGTAAAAAATTTCAAATCATTGATAAAAAAAGAGATATTGGAGAGGATTGAATAGGGAATGACAAAATCGGAAATTAAAAGCCATAGAAGAGGGAAAAAAAAGTTGAAGTCACGTGACGCATTAAATAGGATTTTTTAATTAAAAATAATAACATAATACTTGATCAATCAAAATCTGTCACGTGGCTGCAAAAGATAGTTGTAGTCCAACTAAGTTTTACTCTCCTTCTAAATAGTTTCATAATAACCCCTTTTTTTATAATTTGTTTCAAAAATTACACCCCTCACCTAAATAACTCCTTGTTAGCTTTAACGACCCAGAGCAGGCGTTTCCGATGAGTTCTTCTTTCAAACCAGTGGCATCGTCAAGTCTGGTGTGAACCATTGAAGATGCCACCATTGATGGTGTTGTTTGTAGACGCTGCCACCAGAAGTCTGAAGGAAGCAACGAGGACGCTAATGTTCGTATAGACGTTGCCACCGTTGCTGCTATTGTTCGAAGACGTCGCGGTTCAAACGCCACTGTGGGTTTGTTTAAGCCACTGTTGCCATCGTCGTTCAAATATCGTTGAATCTGTCATGTGGGATTGGGTTGCTATTGCCGAGGTCGGAAGGAAATTAATGGTTGTTAGAGTTGTGGTGTTTAAGATGAAAGGAAGGTATATATTTTATAATATGAGGTTTATATTCTTGTTTGATTTAATAGGGATATAATTCAAATTAAAAAAACTTATTAGTATATATGTTGGATTAATGTATATAAACGAAGTATATATGTTGGATTAATATATATAAACGAAGTACATATGAAAAAAAATGTGAACGTCAGCCCAAGGGGGAAAAGACCACGACCATTGTTGGTGTCCACTACCCGTCCACGACTGCCCACTGCTGCTGACCGGAATGCTGCTGTTTCTCGCTGCGACAAATGAAGAAATGAAAATGTTTTCCAGCGAAAAGAAAAATAAAAAATAGAAAAAAAAATAATAATAATAAAAAAATTAAATGTCATAAATGAAATAATCAGTTTGTGATATAATTGAAAAGTCAATTAATCACATTAAATATATTTTATTTTTTGTTTTTTTAAGTAGAGTCTAAGAGATATTTTAGCCGTTGACAAATTTTATCATTAATTATCACATAGGACTCACCAACATGATTATAAATTATAGTTATATCATGATTATAAATTATAGTTATATTAGACATTTTTAAAAAATTCTACCTTAGGTAGAGATGTCCACGGCCTGGGTCGAAGTCGGGTAATGTCTTCTTCGTCCCCCACAAAATTCTTCGTTTAATTTTGCGAATTTTGCGAGGATCGAGTTTTCTTTGTTGGGTAATTTTCTTCGTTTCTTTTTTCTTTTTAATTTATTCCCAACTATTTTTTTTCAAATGATCTAGGTTTAAAATTGGATAATTTAAATCTAAAAATAAAAAAAAAAAAACTCTTCAATTTTATATACAAACATAGTCTAACTTTAAATATTATGATGAATCATAATCCCAGTAAAAAATATTTCAATTTTAAATATTAACTCAATATAGTCCACCTTAAATATTTAAGTATTTATTCCCAACTATTTTTTTCAAATGATCTAGGTTTAAAATTGGATAATTTAAATCTAAAAATAATAAAAAAAAAAAAACTCTTCAATTTTATATACAAATATAGTCTAACTTTAAATATTACGATGAATCATAATCTCAGTAAAAAATATTTCAATTTTAAATATTAACTCAATATAGTCCACCTTAAATATTTAAGTTTTTTTTTTTTTAGTACATTCGGGGCGGGGACAAGGATGCTATTATTCGTCCCCGCCTCCCGCCTCGTTTAGCTAACGGGGCGAAAACCATCCACTCTTTTTGCCTCATTCATCATTCAGGACAGGTCTCCGTGGAGCCGGGTTAATTGGACAAATATTTAATTTACTTTATAGATTTGTTATAGGAAAAATAATAGCTCAAACCCAAAATTCCAAAGGACAAAAAGGCCAATCCCAAGAAGTCGCCAGCGCCACAAATGTCGGCCTAAAGGAGGCCCATTGAACCGCTACCTCCTTAGAGTCGACTTATAAGTGCAACGTCGATCCCTCGAGAGAGATCAACTAAAATAAAGAAAGTTGACCCTCGAAAGAGTCGGTCCAAAGAATTAGAAGTGCCGACCCCTCGTGAGGTCGGCCAAGACATGTAAAATCACTCTCAATAGAGCAGTTCAATAAAGGACGTTTTAGAAGGATCTTCAATATATATCATTTAATGATTTGAAATGGGTTGTTATTAAAGGAATCCTAACAACCTTATATAGAAAAACTATATAAGAAAGAGAACACAAAAGAAATGGTAAGGGTGCAAAAATCATATTTTTCCATTTCCAGTAAATTTGATTTGATCTTCGGAGATCTTGTAACTAGCATTATGCCGATGTTAGATATGGTATTAGCCATTAGCTCTTATTTATTTTTGCAGGTATACTCCTTTCTTTTTTTGGAATTAACAAGATTATTAAAATAGGTTTCTAAATAATTTTTTTTTTTTTTTACAATATGTTGGAGTGGAGGATTGTATCTAGACCTCATGATCACGATACATCATGCCATTGAACTATGCTTGTTTCTAAATAAATTTAAATAGAGAAATAACAGGTTTCTAAATAAATTTAAATAGATAAATAAGTATATATTAACAGTTAATTTATGAAATTGAAAGACAACACGCAAAAGCAACAAAAATACTGTTTTTTCAATTGCGTTTTAAAAGTATCCTATGATTCCTAAATCCTATCTAACATTTTTTATATTAAAAATATGTTTCTTTAATTGTATTTTATTACGAATATACCCTTGTTCTGTTATATCCTAATGAGAAGAGAGTTTGAAGAAAAAATTGGATATCGATATTCTTTTTTTTTAAAAGAAACAATAATTCTCTACTTGATGAAAAATCTTAAAATAAGAAAATAAAAAGTTGAATATTGTGGAAAGGCCATGATTGATGAACTCTTTGGCAGTTTTCTTTATAATAAATGTCATTTTCATATTTTATAAATCCAAAAAATACTTTTTTTTTAGGCAATCGAATAAAATGACTCTAATTTAAAGCATCAATTATGTGTTTGGTAACATTTTCTCAATATTTTATTTGTATATTGAAAGCGCCTTTTCATTTTTTTTTTTTTTTTTTCAAATGTAACACTTGAAAAACATGATTAAAATAGTTTTTTAATTTTAAAAGTTATTCTTACCGGGCAAGATTATTTTTTCTTTTTTTCTTTTTAGTATTCAAACACGGGTAAAGTATCAAAATATTGAACCATCGAATTTGAGATGATAATTGATAATTTTTTTTCACTAAAAGCTTGATTTCACATAGAAAAACAATATTTTGTGGTGATTGTTACCTGCATTTTCTTTAATAGAATTTAAATTAACTTTTCTATTTTATGTTTGACTTTCTGTTTTTAAATCATACATGCTGAGGGGCGGTTTAATTCCTATTTTTGATTTTTAGTTTTTGATTTTTAAAAAAGAGATGTTTGGAATTGAGTTTTTTATTTTTAAATTTTTGAAAGCATTTTTACATTCTTTAACTATTTAAAAAATGGAAGAAAAAAAATAAGTTTTTGATTTAAATTTTTTATCATTCGCTTATTGAAATTGTCAACAAATTATATATAATTATTGAAATTATCTTCAACTATTTATTTATTGAAATTTGAATCAAATTATCATTAGTATTTTTTCCAATGAAAATTGGTATTAATATTATTAGTATATTTTTTAAAAAAATATTATTATTATTTTTTAGTATAAAAATAATATTAATATAATCTATTATAATTTTATTTAAATAAATTATTTCTAGTATGTTATATTTTAATATTATTGTAATGTTACACCAATATATATATATCCACTTTCTATAATCAATATATTTTATGAGTAAACATTAACTAAAGATTGTCTAATATATTAAAGTATCGACACAATAAATTCTTTTTATTTTAGAAAAAATTATTTTTACTTTAAATGTTTAAATTTTTAATTAGTCAACCTTAATTAAATTTTGATAAATGTTGCAATTTTTATATTCTAATAAATTAACATTATTTTAAAAATATAATTTTTTATTTTATAAAAAATATATATAAAACAAATAGCTTTAAATTTTTGTTGTTTTCAAAACTAAAAAATAAAAAATAATTATCAAACAAATTTGGTTTTCTATTTTTTTAAAATAGAAAATAAAAAACAGTTATCAAACATAATTTTTTTTTTTAAAAACAGAAAACTAGAAATAAAAATTAAGAAAATAAAAAATCCAAAATTAAAAACTGAATTGGCTATGGCCTAATTTATTTTGTTTTCTGTTTTTAAAAAACAGAAAATCAAACATGGTTTACTGTTTATGTTGTTTAGAAATGTTTGACAAATAAAAATATATGTGGATATGTAGAGAAATAAATTGTTTAAAGAGAAACGTTAGAAAATAACCTTTGAGAGAGAGAGAAAAAGTTTTAGGAGAAAAATAGAGAGAGAGAATAAAACGTTGGAGAGAGAAAAGTCAAAGTTTCAAGAGATATATTAAAGGGAGAATATTAGTCAGAGAAAAAATAAAGAATCTATTAAATAAAGAATATTAGTAAGAGTAAAAGATAACTTATTTTAAAAGAAAAGAAATCATAGAGATTTTTTTTTTTTTTTTTTTTTTTTATTATTTTTTTTTTATTAACAATATGTGGAGATAGGAAATATGCTCTTATGGGCAAAGAGAGAAAAGGTAAAAGAGTGAGATGAATATATGTTAGATAGATAATATTTGGTTAAAGTAAGACAAAATTTAGAGGGAGAAACATTAGAAACATTAGAGAGCAAATGGTGAATTTTTGAGAAAAAATTGTGAGTAAACGTTAGAGAGTAAACGTTAGAGAAAGAAAGATAAATTAGAAAAGTGGGAGAGGTGTGTTAAATGAGAGTGAATAAAAGTGGGGTTAAATACATTTTTTATCTCTTATGTTTGAGATTTGTTTTACAGTAGTCCCAACGTTTTAAAATTGAACAATCAAGTCCTTAAAGTTTTATAGGAGATATGCTCTTACGAACTTCGGTTTGCAGCGGCGGAGGCGCGACGGCGATGAATAGATGAAGAAGAGCTTCAGTTTGTGGCGAAGACAAGAGTGTTACGATAAATCAATAACAAAGAATAAGAAAGCGTAGAAGAATCAACAACACAGATTTACGTGGTTCACTAACGTCATGTTAGCTACGTCCACGAGCAGAAGGGAGAGCAATATTATTACGAAGTAGGAGAGATTACAAATGAACAGATAAGGGGCGGCTGAAAGTCATTAGAAGGTTTATATATGACACTCTTCTAATCTTCTAACCTAATACAAAATGGGCCAAAGCCCAAAACAGATAAGTAAAAACTAAAAACCCAAATCAAATTTTTCCTTTAAGGGGCGTTGCCCCAGTACCCCCACCAGGGCGCTCCGTACCAACCAGTCGTAGAGGGACTCATAACAGATTCAAGGCATTCCAACAAAGAGGGTTACAAACTTCGATTTGCAGCGGCGGCGGCGCGGCGGTGATGAATAGATGTAGAAGAGCTTCGGTTTGCGGCAAAAACAAAAGGGTACGAACTTCGAAGTTCAGCCGAAGACGGCAGCGACGCTATGGCGATGAACAAATGACCACGAGCGGGCGAAGGATGGGTACGGCGATGAAATGAACCGAATTTGAGAGTCACTTGGCGATGGCGTGAAGAAGAAAGTGCGACGATGGAACAAAGAGAAACGAGAGTCAGGAAAAAATTTCTTTTTTTAGGAATGAGGAAAAAGATTTTTTTTTCGTACTAAAAAAAATTCATTAAATAACGAATCGGTCGGTAGGTCGTGTTTCGACTTTATTGGTTCAGATGACCGACCGATTTTTGGTTTTTTTAATTTAAAAACCGACTGGTTTACGTCGGTTTCAGTCGTTCGAGTCGATTTTCGGTTTAATGTTGATCACCCCTACTCAGATCTGAAATTACAACAACAAAAACTCCTCGAAGTTTGATGTAGGACCAGATCTCCTTAACGACGTTGGTGCGAGAAACCTCCGGTACACCCAAGAAGTTGCTCTCAACGCTAGAGAAATATGTGCGACATTCAAAATCCCCGTTGGTCGGTTGAGTCAACGTCGAATCATGGTCGGAGGCCTCCTTAAATTAATTTAAGGAATGTGATTGGAGAATTATAGGAAAAATTGTTTTGACAACTCTATATTTCATAAATGTCTATAGGCTAAAAATATTAGTCTTTTAACTTAATTAGTTTTTTTTTTTTTTTTTTTTTGGGTCAATATACTTTTTATATGTTTTAATTTAACATATATACTAAATATTTAACAATTTGAATTATATACCACATATTATTAAGTATACTTCGCATTTATGAAAATATAAACATTGAATGAAACCAGAATATATAAGCCACACTTATGAAATATAAATATGAAATAAAACAATAATATATACATTGTATTATTAAATATACATGTTTCATAACTGTGGAATGAAACAAAATATATATATATATACTCAGTATGTATACTTTTTCCAAAAAAAAAAGTATACAAAATATGAGTATCTCATATGATTAAATATATACCCCTACATTTATGCGATATCCCACATTACACATTGAAAAATTAGGGCTTAGATATGAAAGATGCAAAACATTGGATGCTCTTCATTGGAGACAGAAGCCCTTGCCATCTTGATCGAAATGTTGGAGACCAAAATGTTGTCTGGATCTAAACGCCAGAGACCGAAACATGTATGGATTTACCTCATGACCAAAATGTTGCCCTAAATAAACTTGACAAATAGTCAATTGGGGGCGATCGTTCCATATTGATTAATTGTCAGTGACGGGAACACTATGACGAATCTTTAACTTGAATAGCCTAAATTAATATTCTGATTTATCCTCTAACCCAAGATTAGCTAGGCAAACTAAGATAAATAAACATGTATAGCCTATGTCACCTACGACATAACTCAACTTTCGTTACTTGACGATTAGGATAGGCGATCACGTCACTAATCTTTAACAATCTAACATGCATAAACCATTAAAGTGTCAATGTAATAGAAGATGTTTGCTAATTTAATATGCTCATGAGAAGATGATGCTTGCAATAACAAATGGTAAGTATAGATTAGCACTAAACCCTCACTAATTGCATTCAAATATAATCCCTAACCTTAAATTAGAGCACTTACCTTAGTTGCTCGTGGTAAAATTCAATCCAAACTACAAAGTTTAAGCTCCAATACAAGAAAAATGAGAGAAAGTAGAGAGAATTTGAGGTCAAGCCCTTAGAATTCGGAATACAAACAATTGGGGAGGTAGAGAATGAATGAATGATCTAAAAAAAAAGGAACATTATCCTTTTATACTAGAGGCAGCGTCTCAACGCTACGGACGAAACTATTTTTCGCACGCTTTTTGGAAGCGGACTTTCTGTTGAATTTCAAGTCGTAGCGTCACGACGCTACAACCTAGTGTGTCGACGCTTCGCCAAGTAATGAAGGTTGAGTTATGTCGTAGTTGACATAGGTTATCCATGTTTACCTTAGTTTGCCTAGCTAACCTTGGGTTAGAGGATAAATCAGAATATTAATTTAGGTTATCTAAGTTAAAGATCCGTCATAGTGTTTCCGAGAGCAAGCGTCGCTAATCTTTAACAATATAGCATGCATAAACCATTAAAGTGTCAATCTAATAGAAGATGCTTGTTAATTTAGTATGTTCATGAGAGGAGGATGCTTGCAATAACAAATGGTAAGTATAGATTAAGCACTAACCCTCACTAATTGCATCAAAATATAATCCATAACCTTAAATTAGAGCACTTACCTTAGTTTGCTCGTGGTGAAATTCAATCCAAACTACAAAGTTTAATTTCCAATACAAGAAAAATGAGAGAAAGTAGAGAGAATTTGAGGTCAAACCCCTAGAATTCGAAATACAAACAATTGGGGAGGTACAAAATGAATGAATAATGACCTAAAAAAAAGAACATATTATCCTTTTTATACTACAGGCAGCGTCAGCGTCTCGCGCTAGACGCTACTGTTCAACGTGTCGACGCTTGCTCTTGGGTTTGATGCTGAAGTGAGGCGTTTTTTTTTATAAAAATATACAAAATTGTTATCCTCTCCCCTGGATTCAGACTATTCATCACATTTGGGATAGACCATTCATCACATTCCGAATAATATTTAATTAATTAATTTACATAGTATAAGCATTCAGAACAATTTGTTAATATTATCTCCTAAAACTTTATTTTAAGTGCTAAACTAACGTAATTGTCTGATTCAACCCTTAACAATTTAATTTAATAAAATATATAATTTAAGCACGATAAATTCCCTAAACGCACCAGACTTAGGAGCTATAAACTAGTATTTTTAGAATGCTATCACTTGGCAATTGGCCAAGCTGATTTCTTTTTTTTGGAAACTAAACATTTGTATAATGTTGCTCTCAAAATGATGTACCTATGTAGTTAAACCAATGTGATTTCACTTTTCTGGAATTAGATGCTCTCAATTCAAGTGATTAAAGTCAAAGTGAGCATGACTCAACTGACATATGTATGTGTTGACGACCAGGAGATCTGTGGTTCGAATCCCCACCTCAATGTACTTAAAAAAAAAAAAAAAAAAAAAAAAAAAAAAACCGATTAAAGAGAATAAAAAAACAAAAACCTAAACCTTATTCACTATCCATGTGGGATTCAACAAGCTTTTGTCAATAGAGTTCTTATATGTTAGGGTTGTGACTAAAGTCACACATGAAAATAAACAAGACCAAAAGTTTATTACAAGCCAGCAGAACATCTCCGTTAAGTATATATGAGTAAAGTCTAAACCTTTTGACAAATATTATTATCCATGTCAAGATACGTTAAAAAACTACTCATAATAATATTTTCATTGTTTGCTGGGCTACATCTCAACTCTGGTTCAACATGTGGCTCAATTATAGCTTGCTGTCAATTATTTATTTTATTTATTAAAAAAGAATGTTTCCTTTTCTTTTCTACCTTTTTTTTATGTTTAATTTTCAATTTTTTTTCGAGAATATGTTTTCTCCTTACATTTAAGGTTTAAATTTTAATATTTAAGATTTTGGGTTTAGTATATAGAGTTTATTAACATTTAAGGAAAACCTTCAACTCAAAATCCTACGATCTAAATCCTACAATCTAAACCCTAAATACTAAAACCCTAAACATTAAATCCTAAAATTTAAACCCTAAATCATAAACTTAAATTGAAGAGGAAAACATATTCTCGAAAAAAAAAATAGAAAAAAAATTGAAAGTTAAACATAAAAAAAATAGAAAAGAAAACATTTTTTTAAAATAAAAAAAATAATAAATTAATTAATTAATTGACAAGTGACAAGTGACAACCTATAGTTGAGTCACAGGTCGGAGCGGTAGTCCAGCCATAGTCCAAGCCAGGATATTACTATGAACTTTAACTATCAATAGAAAATGAACCATAATAATATCATCGTAAGGATTTGAAATCAAAACATATTCAACCCACATTAGATATAATAAATTGTGGCAACTTTAATCTTCATAACATATGACCAACGTGAATTTGAAATGGTTGCTTAACACAAATACTTCGAGTGATAGTTTAAAATAACATATGACCAACGTGAATTTGTGTCAGTTTGTGCGCAACTCAACAATTTTCATAAAAAAAATAATTGATAACTCATAGGATATTAAATCTTAGATAAGTGACCCCAATGATTTGAACTTATTTCTTCGAAACCTTTTATTATTTACATGGTTCTTATTGACCACTAGATCAACTCATGATAGTTTAAAACAAACAATGTTTAATTTTCTGCGATAAACTTTAGGCTTAGAAAGAGCGGTGGGGTGGGTTTCTCTTTTTTAGTCCATCCCAAACCATATACCTAATACCAATATTATTGATGTTAGGTTTGAGACTCATTATGGATCAATTAAATCCAAAGAGAGAGTGAATATATTAACTATGGTAACATATAATTTGTTTTTTTTTTTTTTTACAACATGTTGGGGTTGGAGATTGAATTAAGACCTCATGATCACTAGACGATACATCATGACGTTCAGTTATGCTCTTGTTGGCACATATAATCTGTCGGAAGGAACAAATGTAAAAGAGAAGTTGAAGTAGTAGAGATTGTAATTACTTTTGATTTTGAGGGATAAAATTTGTAATTTTCTCAAGACGTGTTCTGGAAAGTCCCCATTATTTTTCTAATTCGCATTTAAGAAAGGATAAGATTTTGAAAAAACTTAAAAGTCAAGTTGAAACTTTATAATAAACATACATTTTCAAACCTCCCAATGGCTAGAGAAGCTAAATAATATTAAATAAAAGAAAACCACAAAATATACAACTTTTGTGTTTATTTAATGTCAGAATTTTGTTAACTATATTCTTAATTGATCTAGGGGCAACACATCCCAAAAAATAATTAAAATAATAATAATAATAATAAAAATCAGATACAATTTTTTTTTTCTTTTTAATATCTATGACTGTCCAAACCAGCTATTCGCACCTCGACTAATCTCACGAGACAACTGTGACCCTACAACATTTGGTTGCCAAAGAAATTCATAGGATTCCTAGATAAGTGACCACTAAAGATTGAATTCATTCCTTCTAGAAAGGTTTTAATAGTCTCAATGCCTTTATGACCACTAGATGAATTCTTGATGATTTTTTTTTTTTTTTTTTTGACAACATGCAGGTGGAGAATCGAATTTCTGACCAATTAGTTATTAGTTCGTATATTATGTCGGTTGAGTTATACTTATCTTTCTCATTTTTATGTAGCATCACACAATTCTTTCGAACGATATTAGAGAACATCAAATAATATCTTATGATAAACAAAGAAACAGAGTACATAATAGGGTATTTTGGAAGCCCTATTCATCATCATTATGAGCAATCAAATAGTAGAAAACAGTTAAAAACCAGTTTGATGCTCAGAAAGCAAAACCATCCTATCAGATGTAAAGAGATGACTACTTTAATCCCATTCCATTAAGTGGAGTAGGAGTAGTTATAAGCTTTATCCTAACAAGTGGAAGATCCAAAATGGCTAAGATATTTAGATTACTTAGGTGGCCATCTCAGGCATCTTTTTACTACAGCCATTCATTTCACTCTATCTATTGATGCTTTTATTTAGACTCAACTTTTTTTTAAAAAAATCAGAGGGTACTTTCTATCATATCCTTCCTACATCTGTCTTGATCTTCTGCCAAACATTTTTCCTTTAACCCATTAAAAAAGAGAGAAAGATACTGTCTGCATCTCCATGAATCATTGAATTCTGCACTCATTTTGGTCTCTGTTCATTTTCTTATTATTCCCATCTCAGCTTCCATGATTGATGTTTTGAAATTATTTTGTTTTTCCTTTGGCTAATTTCTGGTACGTAATTATTGGGTAGGTTATGGCTTTTAGGTATCTATGGTCTAAAAGGCACTAATATATTTAATAAATTTTGCTTTTGTCCGATTTGCTGATTAAATAAATAGTGTGTGGCTCAAAGTATTCTACACTTGAAGTTAGCAGTCTCTGTTGCTTCTTTTTTTTTTTTTTTTTTCTGATTGTTTGGGGTTGGCACGTAAGTTTTTTTTTTTTTTTTATATTCGTGAGTGTTCGAGTCAGTTTATGCACACCTCAACTATTCTAACTAGACAATCATCTGAATCTATAATATTTGGTTTGATAAGAAAATTCGTAAAAAATTAATTTTTAAGTAAGTGGCCACCAAAGATTGAACTCATTCCCTCCCCTACTGAGTTAGCCCACCCTTGATCGTTGTGGCACGTAGGTTATTAAACCTCAGAGATCTGACTAGACCAGTCACTTTTCTGATGATGCTTGTTTGTTTGTTATTTAGGTAAACATTCATAATCAGAGATGTTTCAATTTAACACGTAAATCCATCACTCATTGTAGAAAAATAGGAAATGGTCAAGTAGTGAAATAAATGTGTCAATACTTGTCAATTTACCTGTAAAGGTTGGACTTTCTGGAATTACGATCAGCAGGTTGATTTGATTTTGTTTTCTGGCACAATTCATTCTTTTGGATCCTGAAATTAGCAGCAACAAACAGAAAAAATCATAAGAAAACTCGGGTAGGAAGTGCTTTTGATTAAAAAAATGAAGCCAGATCTCATTCATGTGGCCAATAGATTACACAAATGCAGTAATGTTAACGTGAAGAAACTAAATCTTTTTCTAGCCAGCGAAGAAAAGCTAGCTTACGTTTCAGAAACTATCTTGAGTCTGAAACAAATTGCAACTCCTCCCCATTGTCTTCTAGTACAGACAACATGTTTATTCTGTAAGATTCAAAGGTTATGCCATTGTCATATGAACTTTGTTTTAAGCAACAACCTTTCCACCAAGTCTACGAAGAAGAAGCCTATGTTGGTCCATCCATCGTTAGCCTCTGGATCTGTGGCATTGCTGAAGGCTTCTCCTCGACATTAAGAAGATCCAAGTCTCCTTATAGATTACTTTGATTGTGTTCTTATTTTTTTTTAACAAGAAACGAAACTTTTCATTGAAAAAATGAAAAATATCAGATTTCCAGCAACATCCCTGACACATAAGAGAAGACATGCCTACTGCTAATCCGCTCTACGAGCCCATGATAGTACACCAAGCAGAAATGAAAGTGAAATCATAGCTTACATAAAGTCTTCATTTTTTTTCATTTTTAGAAAAGATTAGAGTACTACAGTATGTCTAGAATAAATTTCATTCTCGAATAGCTCTATAATCCGCAGCTTCTTTTCTTTCATCTGATTGACTCTACTTTGTTTCCACACCAACCATTTTGTGAAACCAAAAGCTGGAAGACTATGATTGTAGATAGCAAAAGGAATAAAATTTAGAACCGAATAAAAGAGGGATTGTGCAATATTCAATGATTTAAGAAGCCACCAACCTAGTTTTAATCATATGCCAACTCCAACTAATGGCAGCCATTTAAGAATCATAGTAAGGTAATAAATTGTGTTTTTTCCAGACCGTCTTATTTAACGGTTGGGGGAAAACATTGCTCTCATTGAGCTGTATCTACTTTTGGCTTGTAAAGATTACTGAGAAGTGAGGAGGATTTGAACCCTTTTAAACTATCACTTTTTTTAAAAAAAAAAGGTGTCGGACATTGAGAATAAATGAAAGAATACAAGAAGAAGAAGAAGAAAAAAAGGCTCCAAACAAGTTAATTAACGTTCAAAAAATAATTACAAAACAAACGTGTCACCGACGTCCACAAAGAACGTGGTAGGGACCAGACAGCACCTGGGTTTGTCTCAGCCCCTATAAACGTCCTATTGTTTCTTTCACCCCACAAAACAGTACACATGCCAAAGAAACTTCCCTTTCTCCCGAAACGGCGGATGGAGGAGGAACTCCTCGATCATCATCCTAAGATCCCTGGGTCTAGTCAAACACCTCAAAAAACAAATCCCAAACACCCCGAACAAAATTGCAACTCTACAGGAGATGATCCAAGTCTTTCTCCGCCCTACGACAAATAAAATAATGAGAATAAATAATTAGTCTTCCAGACATTAATAAAATAAGCCTTTGAAGAGGACAATAAAGGAAATGGAAGATGCCACCAAACTACATTTGAAAAATGACTACTGATGCGGCCCTGCAGGACGCTTTATTCTCTTTAGTTGTTTGCAGCCCCTAAACTTTCGACTTATATGATAGATACCAACATGATTAATGAACCGAAGAAATTGGTTGTATATGAAAAGGGGACCTACAATTACTTAAAAAGTTTGGAATACCTCAAAAAGCCTTCTATACTTGAGCAGTTGATCGAATTTTGAAACTCACCCCACTCACTTTTCTTCATCAAATTGCAAGCCAAAGTCATTCAATCATCTTTCTCTCTCTGCTTCAATATCAAGGATCAACTATGCAGCAATCCACGTAATGAATATGCTACTCCTACAGATTCATAGTCCTCTTTGAATCATTTTCTGTACTTTTTAAAGGAAACATCAATGAATTATATATCGATAGAATCATTCAATTTAGTTTTACAGTATTTCTTTAAGAAACAAACACAGATTGCATGAAAAAGTCAAGCAGAAAGATTCTTATTCAGTCTCTTTTATGAAGCATAACTGAATAAGAATGGGTAACATCTAAAAGTGAGTGTCATCGTCACATACTGAAATGAGTCTGAAGATGCAATTCTAGTCAACCATATGAGTTGAATACATATAAGAAAACATATGTTGACAAAAAAAAATTATTTAACAAAAAAAGGAAATTGAAGGACGATAGAAGATACCAAAACTTTTGAAATCCAATCTTGAAAAAGTTGTTCATTAGGAAATAAGCCACAATGTAGAGAAAAATGTTCCTTGGATGGCATATTGACCTGAAAAGCAGCATAATACATATCTGTAACTCTAGAAATCACGACAGGTAAAATCTTTTGCCCCATCTTTGAAATCCACACGTCAACAGAATAGTCCATATATCTTTACAAAAACTAACTATGAACTTCAGCCGTGAGAGATGGAAGCTAATCCATTTCAGTAGTTAATCCCCCTTCATAACCCTTATCAGCAGGAGTGGTGGAAACCTTCGAAGTCCTCCAGAGAGCTGGTGCAAGCTGCTTTCTCATCATCCTCGCATCAATGTAGTATGCACCTCGGTTACTCTTCCAATTCAGATAATCTGGTCGCCTAACTCACAGGTCACAGACAGCACAATCTAAGAAGCACGGACACTTCAATTCGGCTAACGTGTCTTTGTCTGACACATGTCGGACACGTATTGGACACTTGTTAAACACTAGTTGTACAAAGTCAATATGAGTTACACTTATTATCCATACTAAATAGACACATAATAATATAGGACAAAAATAATAAATTTTGAGCGCGAAATACGCATATAAATGCATAAACTTATTCACTTTGAATTTTCATCTTGTATAAAAATGATGTATATTTTTAAAATGCATATTTTAATAAACATGTCATTATCGTGTCCGTGTCCTAGATTTATAAAAAATGATGTGTCACCGTGTCCGTGCCCATGTCGTGTTGTATCCATATCCATGCTTCTTAGGGTGTCATCAAAATAAAATAAAATAAAATAAAATAGAAAAAAAGCAAGAGCTAATGCCTATTGTGTGTTTAAACTTTTAGCAGCTACTAGGTGGTGATTGGCAAGGATGGCAGAATTTCAGAAAGAAAGATTAGGACAGTCGCTGCCAACAAGCTCAATGGGTGTAGATGGCCACCAGAAGAATGCATCCCAACATTTTTCCCTGCCCATGTATCCAAACCGTCTATTGTATAAGCCCATTGGTCCTGAAGCCTGTGCTTAGGTTTTACTGAAAGGTTAGTCATTAAATGTGCAATCATTATTTTCAGTGTTGGGGCCTCTCGATCCAACTTTTGCACATCTAGGCTATCAATCCAGATGAAATGGCAGCTGTGAATGGTATAGATTGACTAGGGTAGGATTGTGATATGTTGGTTAGTGCGAATGCTGACTTAAATAAATGTGCAATCACTATTTTTAGTAAGTTTTTCGGAGGAGAGTGGCCATAAATAGGGTGAATCAGAGACAGAAGGAGGTAAGCAATTGAGCTTTGCTCAAGAGGGAAGCATCCAAATTCTTCGAGTTTAAGAATTATGCACAATATAGTAGAGCCACGAATAGGAATGATTTGGAAGATCCAAAAAAAAAAAAATAGAGGTATTTGCCACAACGCTGATAAAGATTTCAGTGGCTTTCTTAGTGAGTAGCTTTAAGGAATTTTGCATCAGTGAGGCTGATAAAGACAGGTGATGAGATTGGAGGCCACAATACTGGAAGCAATAGAACCAGATAAAAAAAAATGAGAATGAGCTAAAGCATAACCAATCAACAATCTACACTAGAAGGGAAAAAAATTGAAGAGTTGAAGCCCAGAAAATTGCACGCAATATTGAAGAAGAAAAGAACTGGAAAGAAATAATCTGATCAAACAGAAACTATTGTTTGAGAGAGGAGAGAATTGGGGAAGTCTACAATTTCATTCAAACACAACTTAGAATAAATACAGACTCTAATGTTAAAAATAGCAACTTAAACTAACTAAAAATCGCAACAACTTCCCACCTTCCTATACTTTATGTGCAAGGTAAGAACTATTCTTCCTCCACTATTTTAGTCTAGATTTCTTTGACCTTAATGGTAGGAGATGCCAACCAAAACAGACTTGGACTTGCAGATTGAGTTAACTAGCGTTCTCCTCCTGACTCAAATGCTGCAAACAACTAGTTTGATCCTAAGAGCTTGAAAACGACTAAAACTAAAAGACTTAGTGAAGATATCTATTATTTGCTCCTCTGAGTTGCAATGAACCAGCTGCACTTTTCACTCGGATCTCACTCAACTCTCACAGATGAAACCAGAGAATAAAGACTTCTTGATCCTGACTCCATCCGTGTATCACTCGGTTTCTCTCAGGGATATCTTACTAATTCTCACTCCTGACTCCATCTGTGTATCACTCGATTTCTCTCAAGGATATCTTATTAATTATCACTCACATGCCTTTAGACACTAAGTCTTTTAGTGTTAGTCATTTTCAAGCTCTTAAAAGTAAGCTAGATGTTTGCAACATTTGATTGGTTTCTCTCAGGGATATCTTACTAATTCTCACTCCTGACTCCATCTGTGTATCACTCGGTTTCTCTCAAGGATATCTTATTAATTATCACTCACATGCCTTTAGACACTAAGTCTTTTAGTGTTAGTCATTTTCAAGCTCTTAAAAGTAAGCTAGATGTTTGCAACATTTGATTGGTTTCTCTCAGGGATATCTTACTAATTCTCACTCCTGACTCCATCTGTGTATCACTCGGTTTCTCTCAAGGATATCTTATTAATTATCACTCACATGCCTTTAGACACTAAGTCTTTTAGTGTTAGTCATTTTCAAGCTCTTAAAAGTAAGCTAGATGTTTGCAACATTTGATTGGTTTCTCTTAGGGATATCTTACTAATTCTCACTCACATGCCCCTTAGACACTAAGTCTTTTAGTGTTAGACATTTTCAAGCTCTTAAAAGCAAGCTAGATGTTTGCAACATTTGAGTAAGGAGGAGTAAGCTTTACTATTATTGTAGGTAGCTTAATATGAGAGACATTGTTGCTATTTTTAGTTAGTTTAAGTTGCTATTTTAAGCGTTAGAGTCTGTATTTATAACCAAATATCCTAACTAACTCTCTAACTAATTACCCTTCTGTCCTTACTACTATCATACGAATATTCTCAATATATCCCCTAACTAGGGTTCTCACACATTCCTATCATCCATAAAAGAATTCATGGTCTCTCCATAATGGCAACTACTGCATAAAAAGAGATTCTGTTGGTTAGTTTTCCATGCAACAGAAAATGATTATGATGGCCAATGATAATATGGCTCTACTGAATCTTCCACACACTGGAAAAGACCAAGATATAGTTTCTACAGAACTAATTATCCTGATTAGCCATTTATGAAGGAAACTTCTGTTGTACAAAGAGGTTGTTTTTTCCCTAAACCCTGAACTAGAACAGTCTATTGATACCCTACAAGCAAAATGGATAGAGAAATTATAGGAGCAATTGTTGTCCCACATACTGAAGCTGCAATGCAACAATATTTTTCAAAGACCTACTTTTTCCATAGATGGAGGAATATTGAGAGAAAGCAAACCTTGGAGGGTTGATTCAAATACTTAAGTTCTCATACTCAAGATTAAAATGGCCAACGAACTCTAGCCACCAACATCCGAAATTCATTATTCAAGTTAGGTTCCCCTGCCTTTGTACTAAACTGACACAATCACAAATGTTGAGAATATCTCTAGATAGTGGAGCAGTGCTATGTGGACTACCAAAGGCTATAAATATTTGAATTTGGCCGTGAGAATGTGAAAACCCCAAGCCAGAGAGGCAAAGAGTTGGGCCAAATAAATTAACACTATTTAACAATGATATATATCAAGAAATTACAAGTTATCTAGGCATTAACAAGGCTTAGTTTTCTCCCCTACTTTAGAAATCTCTTCTCTAGACTTTACACTTTTAACGAACCTATACCCCTTAGCTTATGAGACAATTCCTCCACATCATGTCTCTCCTTCTAACAGTGTCGTTCTATTTAGTCTGTATGCAAAAATGGCCTACTCATCACTACAACTTCCCCCATAACTATATTTCGCAGCTCCCCTTGTTTTCTTTTCCAAGTATGTGAAGTGTTAAATCACTAGTCAACCCAAAAGCTTAAACTGATTAGTTTTGATAAATTTAATTATATCAAATACTCTAAACACTCCTCTTACTTGTGGGCGTGGAAATTTGTAGAAGACCCAACAAGTAGAAATCCATAAATCCATTACACAGGACCTCATGTTCTACCACCACGTTCAATCAACAATCAACCCAAAAGCTTAACCTGATGGATTATAAACAATTAATTATATCAATACTCTAACATGAGGATTTAGCATTATTCTTATGAAAACAATCTTATTGATACAGACAAATAGTAAGCCTACTAAGAGTAGAGATATACATGGGAGTATTCACATAAGCTGAGGGGTATCAGTTAAGAACCAGGCCTCTCAAATGCCTAAACAACTTGTAATGCTTTTCAGCCAACAAGAACATAAGCCAACTGACATGATGTATCGATTAGTGACTAAGAAAGGTCCTAGGTTCAATTCCCCACCCAACATGTCAAAAAAAAAAAAAAAACTTGTAATGGTTTTCACGTAAATATGTATATGAATGCTAAATAATGGCAATATGTTTGTCTGTACCAGAAATGAAGTACTCAAAACATTCTCTTCAGGTTATGGCAACACAGGTCTCCTTGAGGCTCCACTCCACCAAGCGTGGTAACTCGCTGCAATGGAGATCGAAAGGCAACCACAGTTATTATTACTATTTGAGCGCTCAAAAATTCAGTTAGCTTAAAAAAAAGTTCAAATGTTTTCACATATTTGGTTGAACTTCCTATTCAGATTTCCTTTCATCAACCAACAAATTCTCTCTCGTCACAATTTAATCCTCCAACAAATCCTCTTTAATTTGGATCTTAATAGTTTTTTTTCTTTAACAATTAAACTAAAATTAAGATTTCTCATAAATTTTAGTTTCCATTTTGATTAAGATTTTTAATTAAATATTTGTATAGAAATTGTGATTTAAGTTTTTTCCTTCCTGATTAAAAAAAATCGACACAATCTTGTCGATCCTCGACAAGATCTTGTCAATTCTAGACACAATTGTAATTCTCGACATGATCTTGTCAATTCTCGACACAAAAATGACTCTTACTCAGTCATTCCTTTATGCAATCCCCATGAAAAACATGTAAACACTTTCCATTCTTCTTCTTCTTCTTCTTCTTCAACTCATCCAAACAGATCACACAAATTCCATCTCAAATCTCTTCAACATCTCCGTCACCGCTCCGCCGCATGCCGGAATCATTCCGAAATCTTCTTCTTCGGCGTCGACGACGCCAATTTCACGGCGATCCTCAACATACCACATCGTCAAATTCACCGTCATCGGAAATACTCTGTCGGAGCTTCTCGAATTCGCTTCCTCCCTGATTTCGATCCACCGCTCGATAAGGGCATCGGCGACCAATTCAGCGTCGATTCGTCGAGATCAGGATTTCGATGGGCGAGACCTATATAATTATAACATATGATTTTGTGGCGGTGGAATTGTGATGGATTTTGTGTTTGAATTTGGGATTTTAGAAATAGAGATGACGAAGGAGAGGTTTTCAAAGTAGTGGATTTTTTTTTTTAACATATGTTGGGTGAAATGGTATTAAATGCACATGATAAAAGTATCTTATCCCAATGAGACAAGTATATAATAAAGTTATCTAAAAAATATATATATATATATATAATAAAGCGCTAGCGTATAGTACCTGAAAATATTCTATAGTCGATCCACGCCAGCGTGTAGTACCTGAAAATATTCTATAGTCGATCCACATGAATTTTATTCATGATATGCTCTAGTGCATAATCGAAAGCATCTGTAAATAATAATATGCGTCAGAAAATGTAACACAATTGTAAAAAGATGGTTGTTTGGTTGTTTCAAGCAATGAAATAAAATATGCAGTAAAATAATGGTAGAAGAAATAATACGAAAAAACATTCAAGACATTGGCTCACGGCTACCCTACTGACGCGTATATATTCATGCAATAGCTTAAGAGTTAACTTCACATCTTCTCAAGTCTAAGCACAGAGATCTTCAAGCGCCTCTTTGTCGGTGTCGCGCGACGCAAACTAAGCTAGTTATATGTCTACGTATTAGCTTGTTCATTAACGTGCTCTCTTTATATACGCTTACAAGTGGTTGTAATATGTCTATTCTCATAAGCTAGTGGTCGTTTTTAAGCTCACTCTTGAGTATTTCTCATGCACTACGCTTTTGTCGAAGTCATTATGTACTATTATTTTTTATCAGATGATCAGTCAGACAAAAGCAGTTTAGGACCCGTTTGATAACGTTTTCGTTTCTCGTTTCCTGTTTCTTGTTCCTTGTTCTTTGTTCCTTGTTCCATGTTTCTTGTTTTTTGAGAATTAGAAACAGGAACATGTTTGATAACTACTATTATTTCTTGTTTCTTGAAAAAAAAAAAAACAGAAACTTGTGTGATAACTGTTTCTTGTTTCTTGTTTCTTGTTCTTTTACTTTTTTTTTTCATAGTTTAAATAGAATTTAGATATATAATATAAAAATTATAACACGTTAAAATATATACAAAAAAATAATTATAAAAAATCTACCTTATCTAATACAAGTAAATCCCGATGCAATTTTTTTTTTTCAAATGTTGTTCAAATTTGATCTGCAATGTTATGCAATGTTATCTCTCACTCGAGTCATTCCGCCTTAAATAATGTCGACTCGAATCCAACTCAATTATATAGCTCTGTAAATGTTGTGGGTTAAAAATATTAAAGTTAGAATAAATGCATGATTTAGTGAGCAAAATTTATATTTGCAAAATTTTAATTGAATTTAAGTGTACTACAAACACAAATATATATATTTATTTATTTATTTATTTATTGCAAAATTTATATAATATATAAATCTATATTGCAAAGTTTAAAATTTAAAATTCAAAATTAAAATAACACATGAAAAAAATACTGCAAAATTAATAAATAATATATATTGTAAAATTTAAAATTTAAAAATTCAAATTCAAAATAATACATAAAAAATAGGAAAATTGTAACTGATGTCAATTTAGAATAAGATAATTAAAAATATAGCATGTTTTTAAAAATTTTGCGGATATGGCAATTTCTATCGCTGATATCTTATGGCTGATAAAAGTCTATCGCTGATCACCTCAGCTTTTTATAGATTTTTGTCAGTGATAATAGTCCATCAGTGATAATAGTCTATCCCTGATAGAAGTCTATCAGTGATAGAAACGGTTTTTTTTGCCATATTTGCAAAACATTTTAAAGTTTGCTAAATTTGCAATTAGTTTGAGCCTGATTGTTATTTGTGCAACCAGTCCTAAAAAATAATGCAGAATTGATAAATAAATTATATATAAAAAAAAAAAAAATGCTCTATCTTAGTCGAACCTGTGAAGTCTAATGGAAAAGATAGTCGGGAGCATTTTTGTGACAATCAAAGAGAAACATCTTTTTGTAGTTCCTCAAATTTTGTCCATTTTTTGAAAACGTTTCTCAAATTTTAGAAACAAGAAACGGGAACAGTTATCAAACAAGTCCGTTTCTTAAAAAATGAGAAATGGAAACAAGAAAAACAGGAACGTTATCAAACGGGCCCTTAAATAAAAGCTCTCGAGAGAAAGATTCGAAGATGTTTTGTTGAACTAAACTTCACATAAACATAGTTGCAATGAGTAGGGGCTACGTCTAAGTCTTGAATATAAAAATTAGCTCATAATAAGAAATGTAAACAACATCATACAGTAAGCGTTAAACATTAAACTAAGAAAATGCAAAGGAATGAAGGGAATAGTCGTCATTAAGTTGGACTATGTTGAAGGAGATCTTCTCTTCTTCAACAACGGTACATTTCAGAATGTAGGAGTTTCATTCTGCAACTCGGTCTCCAATGACAATTTATCATTTTCTTCTTCTCTAAGGAACTCTAAACTATATAAAAATTGATAAGGTCCATTTCAGAATGTAGGAGTTTCATTCTGCATCCCAGTAGTGTTCTTCACGCACTTCAGAGAAAGCGACGTTTTGCTTTTTCGAATATTCTCTTGGTTTGAGATTTACATCCTAAAGCCTTGTAATTAATTAATAATTATTTTTAAATGATTATTTATAATTCATAATATTCATTACTTAAAAAAACCAAAATTATTAGTATAATCTTGAATAATATGTAGTTTACATAGTTGATCATGTTTAAGAAATAACTTAAATAGTCTATGAAATAATTTAAATAGTCTATAGTATATGAATAAGGTTGAGTGTTTTATCTTGGTAACACTATTAATACAACCCGCTTTGTAAATAGTTACAAATTATTTTATCCAAATCGTTCATGTGGAGATATATGAAAGAGAGTATCACATATAATGAGTTTGTATTGACTCAAAATACTTAATTTTGTATCATTGGAGCTTATAAGCTAGGTTCATAAAGTCTATTTGCTACCGCATAGTAAAACTAAAAGCATCAATTTAGTTGAAAGAAAAAAAATGAAATGTTAAAATTAATTTTTAATATAGTTGATATATATATATGTTAAATATAAAAGTGAAAAATATATTTATTGTTAATTTTACAATTTTTTTTGTTTGAAAATAGGTTGTATATAATAATTGTTATTACATTAATCAAAAGATAGGATCCAAACATATCTTAGATTCCACCGAGAGCTCGTTGGTTTATTTATTTTTTTTATTTTTATTTTTGCTTATCTTAGGTGTTGGATCAACTAACCAGAATTTAGTTTTATTTTGTTTCATTGTCCATCGTTAAATTTTACCAATGTGCATTAGGCAAAGATATACTATGCAAATTTTAGAACTGAATTCTTTTTAAAGGGTCACAAATTACTGAGAGGAATTATCAATCTCATTAATTAATTTTTATTTTCTTTGTGGTGAAAGTTCAAGAGAAAAACAAAAGCAATTATGGGCAACGATCGAGGAGCAGAAGCTTGGGGTTTCATTAAACAAGTAGTATCCGGACGATGGTTTATGGTATTTGCTTCGTTTATGATCATGATCGGCAACGGTTCAACTTACATATTCGGAACATACTCAAAAATGGTAAAGACTCAATTTGATTACAGTCAAACTCAAATTAACACCTTGGGATTCGCCAAAGATCTTGGTTCGAACATGGGAATTTTTGCAGGGCTTCTAAATGAGGTGGCTCCGCGGTGGGTTCTATTCATGTGCGGTGCATTTTTAAACTTTTCCAGCTTCTTCATGATCTGGCTAGCCATCACTCGGCGTATTGCCAAGCCCCAATTTTGGCAAATGTTCCTTTACATTTGCTTGGGTACTAATTCATCAAATTTTTCCCACACTGTCATTGTGGTTACTAGTGTTAAAAACTTTCCTGACCGACGAGGTATTATTTTGGGGCTTGTTAAAGGTTTTGTTGGCATTGGAGGTGCCATTTTAACCCAGGTGTATTTAGCCTTTTATGGCCACGAAGATCCATCTAATATTGTTCTTCTTTTCTCTTGGCTTCCCACTACCGTAATTCTCGTCCTTTTCATCACAATTCGACCTATCAAGATCCATAAACATCCCGAAGAGCTCAAAGTTTTTTACCACTTACTTTACGTCTCCATAATATTAGCTCTTTTCATCTTCTTTTTGACCGTAACACAAAAAGAAGTCGTTTTCTCTCAAGCTGGCTATGTGACTGGCGCGTGTGTTATCGTAGGCTTGTTATGTCTACCCATTCTCATCGCGTTTAGAGAAGAACTATTTATTTACAAGCTCAACAAACAAAATTGTGGTGATTCATTTGTCAATGTTTCAATTGTTGAGCAAAAGCCTCCAGTTGTAAATGTCTCTGACAAATCGGTGTCCACATTGGAGGAAATAGCTGAAATTTCGCCATCGTGTTTCTCAAACATATTTAATAAGCCTAAAAGAGGGGAAGATTTCACCATCTTGCAAACCATTTTTAGCAAAGATATGGGTCTTATTTGGTTAGCTTTTTTTTCTGGATGTGGGTCCTCTATTGCGGCCATTGATAATTTAGGCCAAATTGGTGAATCACTTGGCTACCCAGCACAAGCCATAAGCATTTTTGTATCTTGGGTTTCTGTATTCAATTTCTTCGGTCGAATCTTCTCTGGTTTCATCTCTGAGGCCATAATGGTCAAATATAAATTACCTCGTCCTCTAGTGTTAGCGTCTGCATTTCTCCTCACTTGCATTGGTCATCTTTGTATCGTCTATCCAACTCCGGGTTCGGTCTACATTGCTTCCATGATTATTGGGTTCGGGTTTGGAGCTCAAGTTCCATTGCTATACTCCATAATCTCTGAGCTTTTTGGGCTCAAACATTTCTCGGTGTTGTTCAATTGTGGGCAAATGGTTGTACCATTGGGATCTTATATACTAAACGTGGATATAGTGGGGAAGTTGTATGATATGGAAGCTTTACGTGAAGGTGGTAAGAAAACGATGGGCAAGGGGGTAACTTGCATTGGAGCTCATTGCTTTAGTGGATCTTTCACAATATTGACGATAATGACATTGTTTGCAGCTGTGAGTATGCTTTTGTTGGCTTATAGGACTCAGGAATTTTACAAAGGCGATGTATATAACAAGAGCAAGGAGGACTTATGGATTCCACAATCGAAAATGGAGTTATATTGTTTAGATAATAAGAACGTTGATAATTAAACCATTTTTGGTCTATTAGTGACATATTTCTATCATTGAGACCTTTTATAGTTTATCTACGATAGACTTCTATCACGGATAAAATTGTATCATATTTGCAAATCTTTTAGATTGTGCTAGATTTGCTATTATTTTGTGTTAGATATGCAATTGCCCCTAATATAAATAAGTCGTCTAAAATAGACTTTTCTTATCTTAAAATTAAAAAATTACAACTATGGAGATGATGATATCTACCATAATTATAAGTAAAATGGAAAGTGAAATGATCGACTCCACCATAATTTTGTACTTTAAAAAACTAACCATAGGTTTAGTAGGAATTTGGAGGGTTAGCCCATAATTTTGTACTTTAAAAAACTAACCATAGGTTTAGTAGGAATTTGGAGGGTTAGCCCATGGGTTTGACTTATGAAACGTGGGGTATACAATACAACTCCTTGCCCCAAACGTTTTTTTGGGTTTGGAACTCAAAACCACCTAAACCCAAAACATCGTCAGGCCCCCAAGATTGTGGATGTTCCTGCGGAAAAGGTTATACTTCATTGTGTGCTAAAAGTTAATAAATTTAACAAAAAAAATTAAAGGGGAATATATAAATGGCTATATCAATAGAGATTTCCTCAAAATACATAAACAAACCAAATTTAATAAAAAATAACTTGAAACTAACTAATTTTAAGAAAAGTTGGTCGCATAAATAGCAATCAGACCTAAAATATAAAACATTTTTGAAAATGGGACAAAAATGACTATCACCGATAAAAAATGACTGTAATTATCACGGATAAAAACTGTTATATTTTCAAAATGTGCTGCTAAATATAAATCCTAAAGTGATACCCTGGTGCAATTTTACTTTTAAGAATTATTGAAAATACACGTAACAAAATAGAGGACCAAAATGGTATTTAACCCCCCCAAAAAATAAAATACTTGGTGAAAGGAATGAAGACAACAGAGACTGCAACTATATAATAAATGCACGTTTTAAGCTACATTATTCATCCTGAAGCAAAAGAAGTGAAATGTTGAAGCAAAAAAACACAGTGGATCATTTATTTGTTATAACGAGGTACTAGCTTCTCCCCCAGATAGTGAAAATGATCATTTTCCCCTTCAAGAAGGCGCACAACCTGGTATTAGTGAGCAATGTGGTTAACATATAAAAATGAAAAACAAAATGGGAGTATTCAATTATAAACTCCACCACAATAATCATGAGAAGCAACATCAAGGGATATTCAAACAATAATGATGATCGAGGTTATTAAGATCCTGATTGATAACCGTTTGGTTCTTAAAAATTAACCTTATAAATACTACTTCCAACTATAAGTTTCTTTGTCTAGTTATCTACTTTCTAACCATGTTTTTAAAATTCAAACCAAGTTTTGAAAAACTAAAAAATGGTGAGAAAACAAACATATATTTCAAAAACGAAAATGGTTACAGGGTCTAAGAAAAACAATTTTGTCTTGTGATATCATGAAAGTCAAATTACCTCTCCCATTGATGGACGATTCTCAGGGCTTATTTGCACGCATAAGTATGCAGTTCTAGCCATGAGGTACAATTCATATGTGTCGTATGTCTTCGCAACATGGGAATCAATCAGTTCATGTAATGCTAAGTTCTCAATTAATGGCTCAGCCTGAAAATGAAGAGAAAGAGACAGTTGAAGGATCAAGACATGTAGAACATTGTCATAAATGGCATTATACAAGTGTACATGGAAAAAGAAAATGATAGGAAACCATAATTTGAAATAGAAAATTATGGAAATTAATTGCTATCGGAAGAAAAACAATATAGAGACTTGTTAAGTATTTGAGAGGCTCAGTTCTTTGTATTTATAAGGATGCCTTCTCTGTTGGTACAAGGCATTTGGATAACTTTTATCTACTTTTGTCACTCTCCCACAATTTTAGGATCTATCTGGTTTCTCCTCCATTTTCATTGTATTGATATGCAATTGTATTAATGAAGGAAAGAAAACCAAACAAGTTTCACTCATGTAGTTTTACTTTTTGTTTCACTCAAGATGTCCTATGCCAGTACAGAAGTTATCCTTACAAATACAAAGGATCTTCTCCATGTCTAACCAAAGTATGTTATTACCCCAATTATAACTTTCTTACTGTAACATAAAAATTCTGGCAAATCCTTACAACAGAATACTCACCCACTCTCGCAAAGATTGTCCTTGTATATCATCTTTCGCGTCGAACACCTTGCGTCCAGATATTAATTGTAATAGCACAATTCCAAAGGCGAAGACATCCGTTCTTACTGATAGAATACCATTTTCTGCATATTCCGGAGCAACATATCTACATATCACAAACAAATGGTTAGAAACACCACAAATAAAATGAATAAATTCAACTATTAAACATAAGAGCTGACCCAAATGTGCCGAGTATCCTTGTATGTGAAGTACTATCATCTTTTGTCTTCCATTTGGCCAAACCAAAATCACCTATCTGAGTTGAAAAAAAAAAATGTTAAGAATGCAGCTTAAGTTCATAGATGTTGAAGAAAACGGTTTCTAAAAGTTTTCTTCCGTTACTTGTTACTTTCAATAGACCACCTAATTTAGACATCTTGACACACAGCCTTGCTCCTTTTCTCAGTGAGTACAGATTTTCAACCAGTCTGATAACTAGAGGCTATTCTATATAAGGAATTATTTGGAAAGTGGTAGGAACTTGGTCGATCAATACTTCATTAGTAGTGTTCCATTATATTCCTACTTAAACAATAAGAAGAATACTAGAACCATGTTACAATACAGCTGATAAGGAGTTGATCCTTCATAATTAGGAAGTGCTCGATTCTATTTCTCTGAAATTAAGGTTTGTTTAATCTTGAATTGTTTGTTCAATTTTAATCTTGAATTGTTTGTTCAATTCTTGGTGGCCATTAATTTCCTACAGTTTCTTTGGCAACCTAATGTTGTAGGATCAGGCGGTTGTCCTGTGAGATTAGTCGAGGTGCGCATAAACTGGCCCAAACATTCACGGATATCAAAAAAAATCTTGAATTGTTTGTTTCTTGCCCAAGGACCACACAAGAAATGAACTTTTTCTGACCAGGAATTTCAATTCATTGGATGGCTAGATTTCCATCTAAACATACAAAAAAAATGCCATCACCATTCATTGGATTGCTAGATTTCAATCTAAACATACAAAAAAATGTCATCACCGAAGTCCCATCTAAAAGAATGTAAAGGGACTACATCACATGGATGAAGAAAGAAAAATAGAAGTCTGATGGGCAAAAATAGACCACATTCTTTCTAGGGAGCTGGAATAATTTAGGCTCGTTTGATAACCGTTTGATTTTTGAAAATTAGGCCTATAAACACTACTTTCACACATGGGTTCCTTTGTTTGTTATCTACCTTTCCCAACTGTTTTCAAAATTCAAGTCAAGTTTTGAAAACTAAAAAAAAGTAGTTTTTGTTTTTGGAATTTGGCTAAGAATTCAAATGTTTCCTTGAGAAATATGAAAACCATTGTAAAAAACCGGTGAGAAAACAAGCATAATTTTCAAAAACCCAAAAATCAAAAACTAAATAGTTATCAAATAGGTTCTTTAACCTCTGACCAAGCCTATACAGTAAGACAAAAAAGGATGCGAATGATTATTTACCATAGGAACAAAATCGTGTGTGAGCAATATGTTGCTTGGACGAACATCTCTATGTATTACAGGACCTCCACGACATTCTTCATGCAGAAAACGCAGTCCCTTGGCAATTCCAACGGCAATGCCATATCTTTGATGTAATTCAAGAACTATTGTTGTCTTACCTATTTAATTACCAAAGAAAATGTTAATAGAGGGAAAAAAACAAAGTTTGGATTACAGTTAATCCCATTAAAAGAAAGCCAAGCAAAGATTAAAAGAAGATGAATTGGATCAGTGGGTTTCAAGCTACTCACCAAATAAGTGAAAATCAAGAGACCTGTTGCAAATATATTCGTACACCAGAACATTTAAATTTTCCTTGCAACTATAACCCAACAGCATCACTATGTTCTTGTGACGAGCAAAACTCAAAACATGTATCTCAGAATGAAATTCTACAAATCCTTGTGTACTTTCTTCTTTTCGCACTTTTGCAGCAATGAGTTGCCCACTTTTTAGTTCACCCTTAAAAACATGTCCATAACCACCCTCTCCTAATAAGTTTGCTGCTGAGAAATCGGTAGTTGCTTGCTGAATGTCAGAATAGCTAAATCTCATGGTATCCTTCATATGCAACTCAGACCTCGTTCCACAAACAGAACATATAATTGGTGCTTCTGAAAATTTCTGTTGAAAGACGTCCTTATTTGGAAGTATAACAATCTGAGAAGCAGTTGCATAAATATTCTGTTCACTGGAATCTGTACCTATAAGACAATATTAATTTTTTATTGAGAACCAAGGACCTGAAATTTAGATATTATGAAACAACATAAATGAATAGTCGTTTGAAACAAATTTGTTAGAGGCTAGAAACACTCTATTCATGCAACTAACATCATGCTCAATCATTTTTGGCTTTTTGTTTGTTTGTAATCGATGTCTTTGCCATAACCAGTTTCAGGCACTTTGCTTCTATTCGCTCAGAGTCTTTATTACTTGGTTTTTTACTTTTAACATGTCAATTGAACTGAGAAGGAAATGCATTACAGCTTTTTTAGATCTATTGAATAGCAGGTGGAAGCTCATGTCTATCTGTAGTAGAGAAAAATTGAAACGATAAAACAAATTTCTCTGGATCTACAATAGAAATCATAAATTCTGGTTGATTTTCCAGTGATATGCAGTCTAATTCAAAGGAGTGGCGTAGGGAAATCTCAATGAGATAAGAATTCTATTCTAGAGTATATTTTGTTTGGGTTACGCGAAGTTCAGAGGTGAAGCAGGATACCTCCATGCCGAGAAAGTAAGTTGTGAACTCAAGGAAAGTGAGAGGGAACAGGTGTTTAGGCACAATTTTATGCATGAAATATAAAGATATGCAAACGTGCAGCAGCTTCCTTACCTGATTTTTCTTGCCGAGAAGATGACTCAGGATCCAATGCATGCTCTCTAGACATGCTACTAGACGAACTGGACCAGTTGCTTTGTGCAGATGAGCTATCGTGAGAACTACTTTGGAATGAGAAGCTTTTGATGGAGAGAACAGTCTGCTCACCATCCCTCAATTTATGTTCTAGTTTATCTGCCCCAGTTGTAGTCTTATTTCTCAAAACTCTCACAGACAAGTTATCTTGGATTACAGCAACCTTGGAAGATAAATGTCTAAGGTAAAAGCTCTCATCCCGTCGAAGATGCCTGTTAAACTTTGTAAGTTATTAATTATCATACAAGTCAACACAGAAATTCAGAAACTTGAAGATTGCACTCGAGGAAACATGTAAATATAAAGAAAAAAAGGTTATTGTGGTGGTTCCTATCAGCAAACAGAAATTCTATTACATGTACAATAAATGAAGTGAGCATTATTATATAAACCCAACTTTCTATTGTGTTTCAGCATTCAGTATTAACAACTGCGCTCCAAGAAAAATGACGAAATAATTACGTTCAAGAAACATTATGTACAGTGGCATTAGATACATAAGACATAAAAAAAAAAAAATTGACTCAGTGAATGTATGCAACCATCATCATTATCATGGCCAAGTCAGTTTCCATTTTAAGACTTTATAACAATTTTATTTGATGCTGCCCCATCAAAAAGGCCAGAAGATTAATATTAAGGTCCTGTAATTTAAAATCTTCTTCATATTTTTATTTCAAGTATATTCCAATTTCATTTGCTAGAGAATGTGAGTTTAAGCACTTCACAACACAGTTCATTATTAAATGTTCGAAGTAAATTAAAACACAGATGGTCAAGACGTACCATATTATTAGTTTCTTACTGATGTTCATTTACTATGTTGACCAAGAATATTTTCTCAGGAGCAGTTTGCATAAGTAATCAAAGAGAAACTGTCAAACCTGTCGAGTATAACCCAGCTCGCGCTGAAGACCATAATTTCTTGTAGAATAACATTCTTAATAGGGAAACCAGCAGTAATTCTGACTTCAATGCTGACCTGTATATTAATAGACTATCAACCAATAGGAATTGGAATAAAAAATGCAGCACTGTTAGTCTATGGGTAAGAAAATAAAAAATTGAAGCAACTGACAGCACTTCTTTGCATTTTTCTGGGACTCCTCTCCTTGTTTCCTTTTTGCACTTAGGATAAAAGATGATAAACTTATTAAACTCTTCAAGATAAATGGCTAGTTTCAGATTGTATCACACCAAATAAGTTATTCTAGGCGATTTCAGTAAATTTTAGATCCAAGTGGACGTACTCAAATAGGAGTACTCTATTGCAGTTATTATCACATGTGACTACAGACTATGGTACTTATTACTTCATGTATCTGAACTTGTTTATGGAAAGAATGCTGTGGTGGTAGATAGACTCCTATCGAAGTTAGGATTTAAAGTAGAAGGTTAAGAGTTATGACACCATACTCATTAATCAATAATGCTACTTAAGGGCTGAAATCGTCAATATCAACCATCATGAGCCAAGAGTTTTTTTTTAGAGAAATAGTAGATGACTTAACCACTGAGTTATGCTTATGTTGGAAAGATGCTTATCCTAAGAAGATAAAAAAAATTCTTTGGGAGCTAAGTCTCGGTGCAGTCAACACGGCGGATAGACTTCAACGGCGTATGCCTTATTTATGCATCTCTCCTTCTTGGTGTTGTATGTGTGCTTCAAATGTTGAATCTCCTGGTCATCTGTTTGCCCATTGTTCCTTTGCTTCTCGTTTTTGGGATTTCATTTTGGAAGCCTTTCATTGGTCATTAACTCTGCCTCATAACATTTATGATCTTCTGGCTGCTGTTTTGGTGGGTAATCCTTTTGTGGGATCAAAGAAGACCATTTGGCTTGCTTTTATTAGGACCTTCTTTTGGTTTCTCTGGCGAGAACGGAATGCATGGATTTTTCGTAACATTTTTTCTTCTTTTGATTGCTTTTTAGAATCGGTTCTTTGTCATGCTCTCTTAATTTGTAAAGGAAGTGCTCATTTTTCCTATTATAGCTTAGCTTCTTTATCCTCCAATTGGAGAGTTTTTATGTAATTCACCTACAGGTGCCCGGGAGTTTTTTCTCCTCCATTTCATCTATCAATAAAATTGTTTCCCTTCTAAAAAAAAAAAAAATCTTACTAATGTCACTATAACTATGAAACCATTATCTCTATTGTGAAACCTGCCTTTTTCTTAAAATTTAGATACAATGATCCATGAAATGGAAAATATAAAGAAATAGTTGAAAAGAATCTTCTGAGATCAGAAAAAGCTGAATAGAAAATAAGAAATAAATGGTTTTTAAATATGACTTTTTTCTCCTCAAGAATATTGTATGGGCATTACCTATGGCCCATTTGGGTTGAGACCTACTTGGTAGGTATAAATATTAAATATCTAGAATTTAAATATATGGAAGATTAAGTTTTATTTTTTAGATATGTGGGGGAATTTTTTTCATTTATCTAATAAATTCATAACTTATAAAAGAATATATTCATGCTTTAAATAATTTAAGATCAGTCCTTAATCAAAATTAATAAGTTAAAATATTATTTTGGTCCTGTAATTTGAGTTTCGTTCAATTTTAGTCCTTGTACTTTCAATAAAGCTTAAAATTAGTCTCAACTCTTAGTTTGAATTTTGAAGCTAGTTTTTACCGAAATTGATTAGATAATAATAATAATTTTCATACAAGAAAAGACACAATGTAAACATATTTCCAAAATTGATAGTGGGAAGGCTAATGGAGACTTAACTTTTTTTTTAAGAAAATTTAACTTCAAACTAAGAGTAGGGATCAAATTTAAGCTTTATTGAAAGTAAAAGGACTAAAATTGAACGAAACTCAAAGACAGTGACCAAAATGGCATTTTAACCAAATTAATATTATTGAATATATTATTATATTGAATATTTGATTAATAAATTAAAAATGACCAAATTCTAAATAATTAAATTTCATTAGTACAATGACCACAAGGTAATATTAAAATAAAATAATATACATAATACTTAGAATTTATTAAAGTTTTGTAATTTTTTTTTTTTTATTAAAACTACTATAGTAATAACTATTTAAATGTTAATTAAAAGTACTAAGCAAGGATACTGCTAACTAGATCTATAGCTTAGATTGGAAGTAAAATAACTTAAATATTAATTTAAATATGTTTTTTAAAAAAAATTGATTTACAAAAATATTCATGGATATCGATATTTTATCGATATATCCATGGATATATCCGTAAAATTGAAATGCCGATATCAACATGGATATCGATATTTTCATCCTTGGTACTAAGTATTAATTAATAAAATATTAATTATGCTCTTCTAGTTATAAAAAATTTATGACGAGCCATTTTGTATACTTAAGTTTTGTTTCTAAATTATTGAAATGGTGTCTAAATACATCTCTATTTTTTAAAAAGTGTCTCATACATCCATAAAATTCTAATGTTGTGTCCAATAATTAATTTTGTGTTTTTTAGTTGAGTTGAGGTGGAGATTCAAATCTCTGACCTTTACGTCGAAAATATAGTGAAGTTTTTTTTACAACATATGGGGTGGGAGATTGAACCTAGGACTTCCTGGTCACTAGTCCATCATGCCAGTTGAGCTATGCTCTTGTTGGCTCGAGGATATAGTGCATTACTAGTTGAGTTATGCTTAGGTTTATCAATTTCGTGGTTAATAGGCCTTTAAACTTTAGAAAGTGTCTCATATATAGACTTATTATATACAAAATTAAAAGTACTCCTCTTGAGGCCGGTTGTTCGAATTCTATCCTATTAAATACCACGAAATGTTTAGATAGAGTTTTTCTTTTTTATTTTAGTACAACATTAACCTCTGACTTTATGGTCGAGTATATAATGTCTTCACAAACTAAGCTCAGATTGGGCAATGTTTAGATAGAGCTACCGTAAACGAACTTGTAATTTAACCTAATTATTTTTGGAACTAAAGTTAAAACTCAAAAAACAAACATGGATGGATAGTAGAATTCTTTAAAATCAAATGGAGGATGATGAGGAGTTAGAGGAAGAAGCATTACCCCTCCTTCTTCACACGTCTCTGCACTTTTCTGAAGCATGGCGATATAAGCATCAGCTTTCTTCGAAACTTCATCCTCCATTGCACGAAGGCTGGTTCCAGCAAACGACTCAGAGCATGCTTTCAATTGGTACCCCACTATCGCAAACCCACACAAACGCAGTAAACATCAGAACAAATCTGCTAACCTAACATCACATTTCCTGCTAAAAAGAAAAATAGAAACAATAACTTGAAATCGAGCAAAAAACTTACTCGGATGAGGCACTCTATGAAGGATTCCAAGCACAATAAGCGTATCGCCTCCACGGAGAATGTCGCCTCTCATCCACAAGTTCCTAAGAGTAATCTGGAGCTCATGTTCAGTTCGATCCTTGGTAGCATCATACGCAATGATAATACAGGACGAAGAAGGACTCGGAGTCTCCATACAACAAGACCCAGATTGCAGTCGGAATCGAATACCCTTTTATCCGTGAAGAAATCGAAATCGAAATCGAAATCAAGGAGAAATCTGTAGCATGATGGAGATTTCTGGGCAAAAATCAGAAGAAATTCTTGATGATGATTTGGGGCTTTCAGTCTCATTCTGGAAGTGAATCGGATTAACATAATAATTCGTGAAATTGTAGGAAGATATTCTAGAGGATATTCTTGGTTACTCTAGAAAATGGATCGGCATTTCTGCAATTTGAATTGAGCTGGATGCTAGACGCCATTCAGACGCTTCTAAAATGCTTCAATTCTTTTATGTTTTTCTTCGCTAAGTAGTTCGTCGCTTTCATATATCACAGGATATTTGTCTAACATCACCCTAAATTAAGTCACATTTGGTAGATTAACCAGTAATTTTAAAAAGTAGTCAAAATGACATTTTGCTGACATTACTCTTACTCGAGATTTTTCTCCTTCTCGCTCACGTTCAAGAATTTTCAGTTATAAAATAGAATCGCACGAGAGCGAGAAAAATCTTAGCGAAAGTGATCTCAGCCAAATATTAATTAGACTAATTCTTGTATTTCATGTCATTCTCTCGTCTTAATTTAGGGTCATTTGGTCAAATATCTCATATCTCATCACTCTTTATTCCTTCTTCGCATCCCATATATCATCAAATATCTCATATCTCATCACTCTTTATTCCTTCTTCGCATCCCATATATCATCACTGTTTATTCCTTCTACGCTTCTTTTGTAGGAATGTTGTGAAAAATAATAAACTTATGCTCGGAATAAACTTTGATTCCTTAATTAGAATTTTGTTATTTATTTATTATTGGGGTAATGATCGGAATTATTATGTTATTTTATTAACCTCCTTTTCATACATCAACCATGCACCAATACGAGTCTAAACTTGGAAATTGATGATTTCAGCATCTACTATAACATCAATATAATGAATATTTTTTAATCAACCTCGTGGATAAGGATCATAAAAATAAAAAAAAAAAATTAAAGATCAATAAGTTCAAATAAGGGTGGTCATGACTAGGGATGGCAACGGGGCGGGATCGGGGATGCACTCCCCATCTCCGTCCCCGTGAGGATTTTCAATCCCCATCCCCACTCCGTTCCCCGTGTTGGGGAGTCGGGGTCGGGGTCGGGGAATCTCCGTTCGGGGATCGAGTCCAGCAGGAAAAATTCCACATTTTTATTTTTTAATTATTTTTTATTAAAAAATAATTAAATATTGATATTAAAAAATATATTTAACATTTTATTAAAAAAATTAACAGAAACGTTTATATTAATGAAAATTAATATACAAATTAATGAATTTAATATAAAAGTTAATGAAATTATATTAGAAAAGAAAAAAAAAATACTGGAATAGACAGTAGTTAGGGTAAGTTTAAAAAATAAAAATATATTATTAACATTATATAATATGATAATAAAATATTATAATTTTATATAATTATAATTATAATATATATATATATATTTAAAATTAATAAAAAAAAAATGATTTCGGGACGGGTCGGGATCCCCTTTCCCCGATCGGGGACCCGATTAAATTATCGGTTTGACCCCGTACTCGGTCAAACCAGGGATTCCCCGACCCGATTGGGTTGGGGACCTGCGGGGACCATCTATCTAAAATTCAGAACAAAATACATTTTTGGTATATGAGCTTTGGGATTTGTGTCTATTTGGTCCATGGATTTCAAAAGCTGGACTTTCAATACTTCGGGTTTGAAAAAGATGTTCTAAATGGTCTCCAAGTGATTTGAGAATTTATTGTCGATGTCGATTAAGAGATAAGCAATTGTTCCGTGAGATTAGTCGAAGTGAGCAAGTTGGCTCGATCACTAACGAATATTAAAAAAAATGAATATTAGGTTGGCCGTGAAATCTAATGAGTAAGTAACTCTAAAATCAAAACCATTTTTTAAAAGATTATAGACTAAACTCTCGACCAAATAGAAACTTATTCAAAAATCAGGAATCAAAAATGTACTTTACCATTCATATAACTCTTGTAGAGTTCTTCAGTTAACAAATTTGTAACTTCGGATAAACATAACTTAGGCTTTCTAGTTTTAAATTACACCAATCTTGCTAACTCGTGTGTCAAATACATTCTATAGATTAAAAATTATAATCTCAACAATTTGAAGATCCACACCATCAGAACTCACTATTATTTCTACAACAACGTTACAAAGCTTGAGATGTTGACCCTTCTTTGCTGTCAAGGATTCGATAAATTCAATGTTTATCATTCAGATCATCAATATCCCAAGACATTTCCAATGTATTGTTCCCTTAAACACACTGTTCATAGACATTCCCATAGTCAACCTCCCAAATAATTAACTCCAACATCGAGATGAAATTTTCTCTCCGAGGATGCTGTAATCGGTCATCCTCAAAAGCATACACATTAGCTTTTATCACAACCCAGCTGCAAGCCTTCACCTTCTGTGCAGCTATATTCTCCATGGCCTTCCTGACACGAACCATGCTTTCCCATCGACCTCTCATCGCATATGCTCGAGCCAGCACCGAATACGGTAGGGATGATTGTGGTTCCAACTTCATCACCCTCTCCGCAACTCTTTCAATGATGTTCAGGTCTCCGTGAATTTCACAGGCATCAAGAAGTGATTTCCAAAATGTAGAAGTAGGTTGGCATGTTGTTGTTTTGATAATATTAACTGCTTCTTCAAATTCACCAGCCCGACTCAGCAAGTCCACCACGCAAGCATAATGCTCATTCCTCGGTACGACTCCGTGTTCATTTTCCATTGAAGAGACGATGTCTAGCCCTTCATCGACAAAACCAGCATGGCTGCAAGCTAATAAGACTCCGGCTAGTGTTATCCTATCTGCCAGTACACCTTCCCTTACCAAATTTTTAAAAGTGTGTAGGGCCTCAAAGTATTTACCATTGTTAACCAGGCCCATAATCATAGTGTTCCAAGATATTAAATCTCTCAAAGGCATATCTATGAATACCTTCATGGCATTATCAATTGATCCAACTTTAGCATACATGTCTACCAGCAAACTATCGACAATGGCATCAGACTCAAAACCCAACTTAAGAACCAAATTATGAATTTGACTACCCAACTCCACAGGTGTGAAGACTGAAATGGAGCTAAGCACACTGCTAAGTGTAATCTCAGTTGGCCTGAAGTTCTCCCTTAAGGCATACACAAAAAGCCACATAGAATCCCTCCAATGACCATGCCATGCAAAGCTTGAAATCATGGCATGACAAAGAGCTTGATCCCATTGATTGGTTTCTTCAAAAATCTGCACTGCATCCTTCAAGCTGTTGCATTTGGAAAACAAGTCAATAGCAGCACTAAGTACAATGCTGTTAGAAGTAAATCCCATCTTGAAACAGAAAGCAAAAATTTGCTTACCCAGTTCCAACTCATGGAGGCAACAACAGACACTAATCACTATTGATACAGTGAATTGGTCAGGAGAGTGCTCAGTGGTTTTCATTAGAAAGAACTGGTTTAGTGCCAATACACTAAAGCCTGATCTGTGGCAGCCCAAAATCAAAGAGTTCCAAGAGATAATATCCACTTTCTCCATACTAAAAAACATGGCAAACATATAATCAACAACGCCAACTTTTCCATACATGTCAATCAACGAATTCCCCAGCACCACATTTGACACATCCACACCACTTCGAATCATACTGCCATGAATTTGCTTACCATGACAAGCACAGGACACAAGTGAAAGCAAAATAGAGAAGGTATACTCACTTGGTCTAAAACCGGCATTTTGCATTTCCAGAGTAACCTCCATAGCATTATCAACAAACCCAGATGAAACGCAGCCAGAAATCATAGAATTCCAAGAGACAATGTCCCTCTCAGGCATTTCATCGAACAGATGGCGTGCACCTTTGACATCGCCAAATCTAAACAAACCCTTCAAGCATATGTTCCAGGATATGATATTCTTCTCTTTAATGCCATCAAATGCTTTCAATACGTCATGAACAGGACCAAATAGCGCGTATAGCTGAAGACAGCGATTACCCAGAAAAGTATTGTTGTTAAGGCCAAGCTTTACCAACTGAGCGTGGATTGTTTTCGCAATATGAACAGATCTAAGGGCTAATGACTGGTTTATCAGATGAGAGTAATGAGAAAGCGAAGCTCTGTGCGCACCACGAAGATTCTTTAGCAAGAGGTGCATATAAGTACAGTTGCCGCTATGAAGAATGGAACTTGGGTTCGAGCAATTGTAGAATCTGGCGTCTCTTGATTGGTGCTGCTTCTTGTTCCATCAGAGCAATTTCAAGCTGAGATTTATATCAATTTGAATGTAAGAAAACTAAACTCCCCCCAACTGCAAATTTGCTTCATCCAACGAGAAAAGCCTACACACTGGACCTTTTTTATTTACAATACCGCCGCTGGCATAGATCAACCTATATTTTCGGCTCCCATTAAAAAGTGTGTTAAATTACTGGCTTAGTCTCTTAATTTACAAATATGTGTCTAGGTCTAATTTTTTTTTTTAGTACAACTCACGGAATACGAGGATTTGAATCACCAATCTTGAGGGATATATGATATGACTATTACCGTTGAGTTATATTTACCTTGGCTAATAGGTCTAACTCTTACAAATATCTAATAGTCATAGGTCTTGTAACATGTTATGCCAACAAGAGCATAGCTCAACTGACATGATGTATCGACCCCAATATGTTGTCAAAAAAAAAAAAAAAAAAAAAACTTTTAATGTTATGTCTGATAGGTCTTCGACATTTTTAAAATTTTACGGACCTATTAAATACAAAATTGAAAGTTTATGACCAATTAGACACAAAATTTGATTTTATGTCTATACTTCTGTTAACTTAAAAAATGTTGAATAAGTTCATGACTTATTAGATACAAAATTGAAATGGAGGGATTTATTAGACATTTTTAAAATTTGAGGATCTATTAGACGTTTTTTTAAAGTTCACGAACATATTAGACAATTTTTTAAGTTCAAGAACCTATATTAAATTCAAACATGAAAATTTAAGCCTTGTTTGATAATGTAAGAGTATCACCTTACTAGAACTATTTTTTTTTTTTTTTTTTTTTTGACAACATGTTGGGGTGAGGGATTGAACCTAAGACCTCATGGTCGCTAGGCGATACATTATGCCGTTGAGCTATGCTCTTGTTGGCCACCTTACTAGAACTATGATCAACACTTTATTGAATGATAAATGTAAACAAGCTACAAGATAAACAAGTATTATTAGGTACTTGCACCCTCCTCTCTTGAAAGAGCAAAATAATTGTCTACCTTCCTTACTCAAATCCCCTTCCTCTATTTATTACAAAATATTCTAACGTTTCCTTGCTTTGTTATTTACTTTCTAACAATGTTTTTTTATTTTTAAAAATAATAATATATATATAGTTTTTGTTTTTGAAATTTGAGTATAACAATTCAAATATTTCTTCAAAAAAGATGAAATCACAAAGTCATTCCACAAGCACAAATTTTTTAAACTAAAACTAAAAAATAAAATAGTTATCAAACTATTATGATTAAACTTGTAATTTAACTTAAAGTTTTATTTCCGCTAATAACTTAAAGTTTGATTTCCACTAATTTCTAAATTCTAATCATTCTTCTTTATATATATTGTAATTATTTATTATTAATCTTCTCCTTACTTTTATCTTTTTTACCATTCAGTTCTTTTTTTTTTTCAAAATGTTCGCTTCAAAATTGTCTATTATTTTATTATTAATTTAACCCATGAGAGGAATCAGAGCTTGCAAAGCCACTAGAGCAAATCAGAGCATTTAAAAGGAAAACAAATAAATCATCTTACCGAAAATGCATATAAATGGAGAAGGGAGATAGATGCACCTCAATAAGATTTTCTGAATACAATATGAACCTCTTCACATACAATAGTATCAGCTCTATAAATTCTAATAATTTATCCTATTCACCACCAACAAGAGTGAGCCCAAAGCCAAAATAAACTACAAGGTTTATTTAGCATCAAAGTGACTTTTCAGTCAGCAAAGTATTGTATTTGTCATGATCTGTTCTCATCTCGTCTTCGATCAGATCACATAATTTATGCATTTGAAGATATTTATGTCAAAGAATAAAGAATCAGCTTGTGTTCTGCTATATATCAGCCAAGGCAACTAAAACAGCTCACCCTTCAAGCAGAAAGGTAATAACTGAGTTTGTTGTTCTTCTTTGTTTATATACAGAACATAGCCTATCCTTCTCCCAGCAGCTTTGAACCCGTTACGGTGCCTCGACGGACTCGCTCTATAGTTTTCACTATTTAAGTAAGCATTGGCAGCTTAGTTAGTGAATGACTTGACTGGATGGAGGATTATAACAGTCAACAGGTTGGGTAGATCGAGATCCTGGTTTCTTCTCACTCAGCTCTTGAACATGAAATGCTCTTCAATGGCCAAAAGCGAAAACTGGATACTGTAATGGGAAATAACTTCTTTGTCTCTTCTCATTTAGCTCTTGGATCTAAGTTTCTCTTTGATTGTCGACGCTATCAAGCAGGTTAGGTAGCCGAAAGATTTGGATCCTATAATGAATGAGAGATAAAGATTTGGATCCTATAATGAATGAGAGAGATCTTCCCACAATGGTTTCCAACCGCGAAGGCACGAGCTGAGAAGATAGATCTTCTTGTTGCTTTCATGATTTCACATTTAAAGATTCTGCTCATTAAGTGGTACAGCTACCCTTTCTGCCAACCTCGAGTTTCCGTGTTTTCTACAAGCATCAAGGATTCTTTCTAGCATTGGGACAGTGGGATCAAAGGGCATATTGTTGATAAAATTTTCGAGCTCGTCCATGTATCCATGTCGGCCGTAGAGCTCGATCATGCATTCGTAGTGCTCCAATCGAGGTATGATACAGAACTCATCACTCATTGAATTGAAATACTGCCTACCTAACTCAACGAGATTTTCATACACACAAGCAAGCAAAATACCTTGGAAGGTCACATGGTCTGGTTTAATGCCTTTCTCCATCTTCATCAATCGAAACAATTCAATTACTATCATACCCCTTCTATTGTGGCAACATCCTAAAATTATGGAGTTCCACAGAATCACATCCCGGGAAGCTGCATTTTCAAAAATCTTGAGAGCATACTCAAGTTGCCGGCATTTGCAGTACATGTCGACTAAAGCTCCGCTAACTACGATGTCTATCTCATAATTATTTCTAACCATGAAGCCGTGGATTTGTTTGCCTTGCTCTAGTGCAAAAGTGTTTGCACAGGCTCCTAGAAGAGTTGCAAAGGTAAATTTACTAGGAGCTGCTTCCCATTGCATCTCTGAGAAAATTGTCATAGCCTGTTCACTCATGCCGTGACGAGCATAGGTAGTGAGTAGAGCATTCCAGGAGACTTCATCCCGCCATTGACTTATTTGGTAGAACCAAACTCTGGCACTTTTCAAGTTCCCACATTTACCATACATGTCAAGAAGGGCATTGCCAATAAAGAGATTAGCATAGAAACCATTTCTATAGACAAAACCATGAACTTGCTTTCCTCTTTCAACATCTAAAAGGCCAGTACACACATTCAGTATCAAGCGAAGAGTTACGTGATCAACATCCTTAATCGAATCGCGCATCAAATGGACAAAGTCTAATGCCTCTTCCCATTGAGAGGAATGAATATACCCTGCCAACATAGCATTCCATGAAATCACATTGCGTTCAGGCATTTCATTGAAAAGCTCCCTAGCCTTTAGAACTTGTCCAGAGATTACATATCCATATACCATTGAAGTCCAAGAAATAAGATTTCTTGAACTGGGTTGGTTAAATACTTGGTGAGCATTTTCTAATGCTCCACATTTCACATACATGTCAATTAAAGAGCTCGAAATAACCTCATCCTCTTCAAAGCCTACTTTAACTACAACACCGTGAATTTGCCTACCTTCTATAAGTGCTACCAAACTTGAACAAGCAATCAGAGCATTAGAAAAAGTAAAACTCAATGGCATCACTGCTTCTCGGAACATTTGGAAAAACATTAACACTGCCTCTTTTCCATTGTCCACCTCAAGATAGCGCCTAACAATCACATTCCAAGAAACATCATTGCGATTCTGGATTTCATCAAACATGCTACGTGCATCAATCATAAGCCTACACTTTCCATACACATCAACAAGAGAACTCTCTAGAATCACATTGCCAACAAAGCCAGATTTCACAATATGCCCATGAATTTGCCTAGAAAAATGTAGAGCCAAAACAGAACCGCAAGACCCAAGGACACTAGCTAAAGTAATCTCAGTAGCATAAACACCAGATTTATTCATAGCCAAAAACAAATTCAATGCTTCCAAACCATACCCATTTTGGGTATAGGCTGTTAACATCGCATTCCAAGATCCCCCATCTCTCTGAGGCATTTCCTCGAACAGCTCCCGTGCATCCTCCAAACACCCACATTTACCATAGGCTTCAATAGCCCGATTCAACAGGAAAATCGGCGGGGTGGGGCAAAAAATAACCAAATGGGACTCGACCTTTCGAGCCTCAACGATTGCGCGAGAGGAAGAGCAAATTTGGAAGAGGCGGGCGTATAGAGGATGAGGAAAGGGGAATGCGGAATCGTAGAGGATGGAAACAGCTTTCCGAAGGCGACCCTCCTTCAGGTATCTGAGGATTGTGGTGGTGGCGTCTTTGGCGCCGGTGGGTTGGGGTTTGGCGCTCAGGTTCTTGCGGGAAAGAAGGCGATTGAGTATTGAGGCCGCAGACACACCCATGTATCAACGAGCGGCTCGAACTTGAATCCTTCGCGTACGGCGCATTCTCTTGCTCTTCTGTCGCGCGCAGGCAGGCACGCATACAAACACCCCCACCAAAATAATAACGAGCGAAAAGGTTTTTTTTTTTAAAGAAAAATTGAAAATGAAAAAAAAAAAAAAAAAAAAACCTCTATTCAATTTCAACTAATTCAACCACTAATTTTAACCCAAAAAAATAACAAATAATTGGATAAAAAAAATTAAATTAAATTAAATTAACCCAAAAAACAAATCTATGTAAACTCATTCATTTCAACTATTTGCACAAAATTAAGTTGGATTAATGCACAAATTACTCACTAATTAATTTTTGTCAAAACTCACCAATAATAATATTATTTTTTTCAAATATTAACAAAAAAAAATTGGTTTAAATCTCATTTTTCTTTGAAATATTATCAATTTTGTACCATACACATGTTTTATAATTCGTTGAAAGCATATGGGAATACATTTTTTTGTTAACGAATTTTCAAATCAAAATTTATCAAATGGTGTAAATTGTAACACTTGTCTAAGTTTGTGGTGTAATTTTATGAAATTGAAATTTTGTGGTACAGCAATATGACAAGGTTAGGGTAAAAATTGGTTTCCCCATTATTATTAGGGAAATATTTTTTAAAATAGTGATTGTAGTAAAAATGATTTATTTATAAATGGTTTATTAAAATTAATTTTAATATAATTATTTTAATGTTTGGTTTTACACTTTAAACGCAATTTTCATATAATGAAACATGATTTTGAATTATTAAAGACGTGTGTAGGAGCCATATAGGACGTGATAAAAGTGATTTTAACCATTTCCAAATTACTTTGAAACATGTCCTTAGAGCATGTTTGAGAGTGATTGTTGAATTATTGATTTTAGGAGAAGAGATTTAATTACAATTGATTTTATAAAATTGATTTTCATATAATCATTTTAATATTTGGATTGAAGTGATTTTTATATGATTAGAAGTGATTTTAAATTATTAATGTTGGATTTGTTTCAAAAGTGATTTTAAAATTACAAAATTCCTAAAATTATAATTTGAAATGTATATAAGATTTATATTAATTTATAAAATTATTAACTACCTAAATATAATGTTTAAAAAAACTACCAAAATATATAATAAAAGAATGAAATTTTAAAATATTTATCAAATTATTTTTTATTTTTTTTAAATAATTTACCAAAGATTTAAAACTATATATATATTGAAAAATTGAAAAAACAATCTTTGATTTCAACCTGGTTTAAGGGTTTTTAAAAAATAAATTATTAAAGATTTAAAAGTATATATATATTGCAAAATTGAAAAGAAAAAAAAAAAAAAAAAAAAAAAAACAAACTTCTCTCGAAATTGGGCTTAAAGAAATGCAGCTTGACATGTTTATCAACCAAGCAAACAATATAAATTGTAAAAAACGTACATAAGTATATAGGGCTGGTTGTACAAATAACAATCAGGCCCAAACTAATTGCAAATTTAGCAAACTTTAAAATGTTTTACAAATATAGCAAAAAAATCTGTTTCTAATAGACTTTATCATATGACTGATAGACTATTATCACTAATAGACTATTATCACTGACAAAAATCTATAAAAAGCTGAGGTGATCAGCAATAGACTTCTATCAGTCATAAGATATCAGCGATAGAAATTGCCATATCCGCAAATTTTTTTAAAACATGCTATATTTTTAATTATCTTATTCTAAATTGACATCTGTTACAATTTCCCTATATATATATATATATATATCTATATAATAATTTTTCGTAGTTTTAATTTAAATTAATAACCATTTGAAAAATAAATTTCTCACGATCACTCACCAAAAATCACTAAAAATCACCTCATATGTGATTGACCGGGAATCACTCAAAGTGATTTTGAATTATTCAAAAATCACTAATTAACTTTTGTCAAACATAACAATTTTGAAATATAAGTGATTGTGGGCATGGAAAAGTGATTTTAGTCCTTCCAAAATCACTCTCAAACATGTCGTTAATCGTATTTAACAACATGTAGTTATGAAGCTTCGAACCTCTAACATTTTGGTTAATAATATAATACCTTAATTGAGTTATGCTCTTGCGACTCTTATTATTAGTATTATTTATTAAATAAAAAAGTATTTTTTATTGCTTTAATTATGAACTAGAATCTCGTTTACTTCGTCGTAATCTAATTTGGCTTGCAATCGTAATAAAAAAAAAAAAAAAAAAAAAAGGCTCAATCGCAATCGGTTTCCTTTTGATGTTGTTTACTTAAGGTCTGATTCAAATGATAAAATTTTGTAATTTTATCATAATACCCTCTAACTCATGTTCAGACTCTTGTGCGCACTCATGTATCAGTTGGCACAATTTATTGATTTAGCGGAACCTCGTTTTTCGACAGATTGTCGTCTACAATTAGGATCTGAGTTTTCGTAATGTTTAACAGTCACTTATAAATCGAAATAGATTATTTTACCAACTATCATTGGATTGTTATCATATACAAAAATAAAAGGAAATATATTACAAGTAGAGTTTTGAAAATAGAATACGAAAAATATATTACAAGATGTTGAAAATATATTGGGAAAAACCCAATATATGATTATTCAAGAATAAAGACATTTAATTCAAGAACAACCATGACAAAACTTTTAGGAACTCAGCATGGAAAAAAACTAAAGGAGATTAAAATTACATGCAATGATGAATCCATAGTCCGCAACATTTTGTGGTTTGTGGTCTTCTTCATCTATGCAATTCAGACCAATCATTGAAAATTCAGCCTATTTGGGACCATAACATGAAATATATATATATATATATATATATATATATATATATATATATATATATATATTTTGATCCTAGAGTTTCTCATAATCCCTAGGACCAACGGTAGAGATGTCCATTTGTCCCGCCCCGCCCCGCCCCGAATGGGACGGGGAATGGGGTAGGGAGCGGAGAATTTTTTTTGCCCCGTTTACCCGCCCCACCCCGTATACTTTTTTTTTTTTATATATATACATATATATATATTATTTATCAAAAAATTAACTACACTCTTTTTTTATCTAAAAAAATACACATCTTACCAATAAAGTTCCAAAAAACACACCTCTTACAAATAAAGTTTATGAAATTAAATATATATAAAATTAATCAACTTAACCAATAACAAAACTTAAAAAAAAAAAAGATAAAAACAAATTAAAAAATAAAATTATTCGCGGGGAATACCCGTTACCAGCGAAATTAAACGGGGAATTTCGCGGGGACGGGTAATGAAATGGGGGACGGGGGCGGGGAAGGCATTACCCGGCCCCGCCCCGCCCCATGGACATCTCTAACCAACGGGCTCGTATCTGGTCAGCAGGCCACCCACCGTATGAGAAGTCTTGGCTCATAATCAACATCACACAAATAACTATTAAATAGCCCAAATATAATTGTTATTAAATTTGTTACCTACATATGAATTAATTATTAAATTAATTCCAACACAAGATTTATAATAAAAAAACAAAAAAGTGGGATTTTTAAAAATGGATTTGAAGTCGTTTCAGATATGAGAACCTGAAGTAAGAGAGAAAAACAGAAGACGTAGAAGATGGTAACGACGATGTTGAAGAGTTTTACAAAATGTGGAATTTTAAAAAAATAGATTTGGAAACATTTCAGATTACAAGAGCATGAAGGAAAAGAGAGAAAACAAAAGATAAAGGAGACGCGATGTGCGAAATTTCGAAAAAGAAAGAGAAAGGACAAAACATAGAATAAATGTAAAATTCAGAGGTGGCACTCTCGTGATACGCAATGGAAATCTTATTGAAGACCCTCTGAGATGTAATTTAGCGGTGTCATTTGATTATAGATTACGGCGTTCGATCCACACTTTTATTATGTTTGTAGTTTTTTAGTAAACAATTTCAATGAAAAATAAAGTAGAACTCATTGTCAAAATTATATTACGATAAGAGTAAATTAAACGCGACATAAATTTATATTAGAAACCAGACTCATAATTTGGATGGATATACCACTTACCTAACATTCAAATAAATAAAGTTAAGTAAGTAGTATATAATGAAAAATTGTAACCGATGTCAATTTAGAGTAAAATAATTAAAAATATACCATTTTTTAAAAAAAATTGCAGATATGACAATTTATGTGACTGATAATATGGTCTATCGCCGATAGAAGTCTATCACTCAGTTTTTCATAGAATTTTAGTCTATTAGTTATAGTCATATATCAACCATAGCTTCTATCAATAATAGCCACTGATTTTTTGTCATAATTGCAAAATGTTTTAAATTTTGCTAAATTTGCAATTATTTTTCCGTTGCAAAAAAAATTTGCAATTATTTTAGGCCTGATTGTTGGTTGCATTGCTGTTTGGGCAACCAACAGGTATATAATTTCAATTTTGTACTAATTAAAAAAAGGGAAAAAATCAATTTATACCCCTAAACTTTGAAGGTTGTATCAATTAAAACCCTAAACTAACAATTATATCAATTTAAACCCTGAACTATCATAAATGTATCAATTTACACCTTCTGTTAGATTTTATTTGAAAAAAATTAATTTAAACGGGTGGAGACTTATGATTTTAACAATTAAGCCTATAAACTTTCATAAATGAATCAATTCTATGAAAATTTAAAGATTTAATTAATAAATTACAAGTCTCCACACATGTAAAAGCTTACATTTTTATACTAGAGGGTGTAAATTGATACACTTATGAAAGTTTAGGGTTTAAATTGATACAATTGTTAGTTTAGGGTTTTAATTGATACAACCCTCAAAGTTTAGGGTTATAAACTGATTTTTTCCCTTAAAAAAAGTATTCTCATTAGAAATGATATTATAATTCAGTTTTGTATTCGTTAAACTTTTTTTTTAATTCAATTTTATTTTTTAGCCTTATTTTGAATTTGTATTCAATTTAACCTTATTTTGAATTTGTATTTGTTTTTCTTTTTTTTACAACATTTGAGTGGGAAAGAAATTTAAGACCTTTTGGTTACTAGTCCTTATATCAGTTCACTTGAGTTATACTTTTGTTGGCTACTACCGATTAATTTGATCATAACTCAATTGATTAAGACATATATTACTCTAAATGTCAAAGGTTTGATTAAATTTAAGACATCTTGACTACTAGTCCTTACATCAATTCAGTTGAACTATGCTCTTGTTGGCTACTACCGATTAATTTGATCATAGCTCAATTGATTAAGATATATACTACCCTAAATGTCAAAGGTTTGATTAAGACCTCTTGGTTACTAGTCCTTACACTAGTTCAATTGACTATGCTCTGGTTGGTTACTACCGATTAATTTGATCATAACGCAATTGATTAAGACATATACTACTCTAAATGTCAAAGGTTTGAATCTCCTCCACCCACGTGTTATTGAACTTTTATATAATATATATATATATATATATATATATATATATATATATATATATATATTATATATATTTGTAATTATATACTTTGTAAATTGGGTTGGTTGCACAAATCAATCATGCCCAAACTAATTGCAAATTTAGCAAACTTTAAAATGTTTTGCAAATATGGCAAAAAAATCCGTTTCTATCACTGATAGACTTTATCATATCACTGATAGACATGACAGTGATAGACTATTATCACTGACAAAAATCTATAAAAAACTGAGGTGATGGAATTATCAGCCGTCGCAATGACTCTTCTTCCTTGATGAGTACGTACATCAGAGAGAAGAGAAACATTTCCAGTTGAATGATGAGAACAACCAGAATCAACAATCCAATCCTCATTATAATCTATAAAAGCATTAACATGCAAATTATTGGGTTGATCAATAACTTCAATTGATAAGCATTGTTCCCAAGTAACTTGTTCAGGTTTGTTACTTTCTTGTACAACATTTGCTTCTGCTTCTTTGAGAATCACCCGACAATTTTGTCTAATATGGCCGAATTTTCCACAACGTTGACACACCACCTTTATCCAACAATCACGTTTGATGTGTCCCGGTTTGCCGCACCTAAAACATCCTTTTGAAGTGCCTTTGGACTGCCTTTCAATTTTGGAATCATTGCCGTCATTTGAATAAAGCTTTGGAGAAGAATGAACTCTTCCCTTGTCTTTTGCATAAATAACAGCCTCCACCTCCGAGTGAGTTTCCTTGTAGTTGCTAAACATTTGTTTCATCAATGCTTCCTGATTTGAAAGCAAATTCTCCAACTCAATGATAGATGGTTGAGTTGCCCAACCTTGTATCGATGAAATAAATGGCATAAACTCGTTTCGCAGTCCACGAATAAGATAGCGACGCACACGAACATCACTAATCGGATCATCCCTATCTAATTCTGAAATTTCAGAACATAAAGTTTTAATTTTCAGAAAATATTCTGAAACCGACAAATTACCTTGAGTCCTTCCAGCAAGTTCGTTCTCCAAATATTGCAACCTCGTTGTGTTCTTTTGAGTGAACAATCTTTCAAGTGTGTCCCACACTTTCTTTGGACAACTTACATCACGAACATGCTCAATGTACTCTTTGCCAATGGAAGTCCGCAAAGCAAATAAAGCTTTGTCACACTTGACCTTCCACTTTCTTCGTGCCTCAGCATTCTCCAGAGTATCTTCTGGAATTTCTGCATCATTACCGGAAACAAGATCCCACAGATCTTGCCCTTGTAGATAAGCTTCCATACATAGCTTCCAATAACTATAATTATCACCGACAAGCTTGTCTACACAAACACCGTTTCCACCGTTCATCTTCAACGAGTATTTAAACTCAAACACTAAACAAAGAACCTTGAAGCTCTGATACCATGTAACAAAACGAAGATAACGGGAAGTGTGGAAACAGAAGAGAAATGGCACGAAGGAAAGAATTATATCAATTGAGTTTGATAATTCGATATCTTGAATTGAAAATGTTACAAACATTATATAGTAAATTAATTAGTAAATTAACCCACTAACCTTGTAATTCTCGGGCATAAGGCCACTAACACATTTTCTTTATAACCACACACATGTCACTAATTCTCACTAACACATTTTCTCTCAATTATAACCACACACATGTTTTAAATTAAATTAAATAAATAAATAAATAGTTTGCACTAATTTTTAACAATCAGCGATAGACTTCTATCAGCAGATATCAGCGATAGAAATTGTCATATCCGCAAAATTTTTAAAAACATGCTATATTTTTAATTATCTTATTCTAAATTGATTACACTTTGCCAAAGCGAGCATGACTCAGCGGGCATATGTATGTGTTGACGACCAAGAGGTCTGTGGTTCGAATCCCCCCACCCCCAATGTACTCAAAAAAAAAAAAAAAATTGATTACACTTTCCCTCGTAAATTTGTGTTAAGTGAAAAATATTTATTAAATCGTTTCATTTTTCTCTTAATTGAGCAATTTCAAAAAAGAAAATAAATATGTTCAGTGACATCCAATTAATGCCCATAATTTGACTTAAGTGAAAATTATTTATAATTCATGTTTATTGTGCCGATGACGCATTTTTGGAAATTAATCAAACAATAAACCTTATTTAGACTTTTAATACCATCCTATTATTATTTTCCAAAGTCTCTATTCTAAACCATAAGTTTTAAATTTCACTTTAGTTCTTTGAATTTTTCATTGTGGTTCATTTTAATTTTTATATTTTTAGTATTTGTTCACTTTAATCTATGTAATTTTAACTCATTCATTTTAGTCTTAATACTTCTACAAAGTCATTTTAATATTTATTTATTAAATTCTAACACAAATTTTAAATACAACAATTTGTTTATATATATATATATATATATAATACAAAACTATGATAATATTTGAAGGAACCCAATAGGTATGTAGTGTTGTATTAAAATTTTGATTAATAAGAAATAAAAATAAAAAATTGACCAACATGGTCAATTTTTAAAACTATAAAAACTAAAAAAATGTTATAAGCAAAGTTAAAAATTAACTAAAAAAAAAAAATCCAAAAATACACGGAGGATTTAACCTAATAATAATTTAATACGATATTCTTCATCTTTCTTTCATTTTTCCTTTTTTTTCCTTTTTTTTTTAAAAAAAAAAATCCACGAATTTTTAGTTTTTTTCTTTTTTCTTTTTGGAAGGAAGTCAATATTTTAATTTAAACTATATAATCCCGGATTTTGGGATTCTAGAAACAGAATAATATATTTTTTTTTCCATTGTCTGGGACATGAATACTTCTAGAAGTCAATAACGTGACAACATGAATTTATTTGATGAAAAATACAAAATAACAATAACTTTTTCCAACCAGATTTTTTTAATAACCTTACCAACTTAGGAAGTATAAGAGTTAACGTGAGCATAACCCTTCTTGCCTTCTTGAATAATGGATAAATTAGTGACAAAGAAGTTAAATATTTGATTCACATGTTAGAAGAAAAAAAATTATACTATATCGAATGACCAAGAGATTATATTTGTGTATAATAATTTAGATAAATATATTAAATTGTAGCTATTTTTTTTTAAGTAACTTTTCATTTTGATCCAATTCTTTTGACATTCTCAATTTACTCTTACTATATTAAAAATCTCCCAACAATTCATTTGCAAGAAAAATAAAATAAATTTTGTTAACAGAAAGTTTTATTAACATATTTGGACATTTTATTTTGAGTACAGAAGCACGAAAAAACGTAGCAAAATAAGAAAACAAAACTACAACAAAAAATTAAAAAAAATAAAATAAAATAAAAATAAATAAAATAAAATGTCTTGAAGGACTATTGTCCCCATCCATGGTGGATGGTCTTCGATCCATATCTCGGAGCGTTGGGATATTTGCACGCGTTGGGCTAGCTCATGAGTGGCGAAGTTGCAGTTTTGGTTTATGAGTGACTACTTCTTTGATAGGATAAAAAACTATCAACAAAAACCTGAATTTCATTCATAAACTATACATTCTTTGTTAAAAGATTTCAGAGAACTAATGAGAGTCATTTATTTCAGCAAGGGGATGAATGTCAACTTCAATGGTCTTAGTAGTGCCCTCGAACAAGGTCATTTTCTCCACCATCTCAATAGTAACAACCATGGTAAAATAGGTTTTCATTGCGAGCATCGTTTCTGTGTTGGAGTTTCTAACTATTGCCCTTGCCCCACATTGAATCAGTGACGCCAACGTTGAGCTTATAAACATTCGAAATAGGGGCCCTGACTTTGTGAAGCCATCAACAATCATTGTCCGGATTGGTTGTGCGTTGAGCAGCAAGTCTGTTTGACGAAACGTTCGAATTTTTGTGCTTCCTCACTTCCTGCTCTTCCATCAAGTTCAACAATCAGGCAACGAGATTTGTGGTGGTGGTTTTGACATGTCCATGAATCCTTTCATTTTATAGGTGTCAAATTGCTCAAGCGATAATCACAAAAAGTTTAAAAGTTTAAGCTTAGAGAGGTAATAAACTTGAATGACTCCACAAAAGAGAGAAGCAACCTCAACAAAATTTAAATCAATCAACTTAGACCTCTTGTTGGCTGAAAAGATTTTGAGGTTTTCCCCGACCTCTTGTTGGCTGAAAAGATTTCGAGGTTTTCCTCGTTAATCAGAATCTGAAACGAAATAGTGTTCTCACACACATACATATTAAGTTGATCCATTTGACGCTAAACCTCATTTTTTCATCAAACAACGCAATAAGTTTCATTCTACCCTATCATAAGTCTTACTCATGTCTAGTTTTAAAGATGCAAAATTATATTATGTCTAGTTTTAAAGATGCAAAACCATATTTGGGCACTCAATATATGCTACTTGGACCTATCAACTTTGAAGAAAGACATTTTATTAATGAGCATGTCGAATCTGTTTGATGTACAAGGTAAGTTTCATGTGTAAATAGCATGTGAATGACATGTTCATGTGTCATAATTTGTTAATATAGTGATAATTTAATAAAATATTGATTTTTTTTTGTTAACAAATTTTAACATTTGTTTTAGGGGCTGTTTGGCCCCCGAGTTGGGTAGGGTGGGGTGGGCTTAAATAGCCCACCCCATGTTTGGAGCCCCAACTATATAAGTTGGGGCTGGGGGTTATTATAACCCCCGGGTTGCTACAGTGTTTACTGTAGCAGTTCTACAGTAACACTGTAGCAGTTCTACAGTTTTTTTTTTTTTTTTTTTTTTTTTTTTTTTTTTTTTTTTTTCTATTTTTTTCACTCAATTTACCGATTTTTTCTCTCTCTTTGTCTTCCTCACCTCACGATTTTTTATCTTCCATTTCATCCCAAATTTCTCTCTTCACCGAACTTGTTGTTTGTGATTTCCTAAATAATATTTATTTTTTTAACTTTTAAAAAATTAATATGTAATATACATTTAACTATACAAATATAACAAAATGTTGTAGAAAAAAAATAAACTAACATAAACACATATTTCAAACTCCATGTTAAAGAAAACTGTATTATTTCTCTCTCCACCGAGCCTCTTGTTGTCGATTATTTGTGATTTCCTAAATAATATTTATTTTTTAATTTTTTAAAAAATTAATATGTAATATACATTTAACTATATAAATACAACAAAAAGTTGTAGAAAAAAAAATAAACTAACATAAACACATATTTCAAACTTCATGTTAAAGAAAACTGTATTTTAAACCCACACTATACAACTCTGCACCCCAAACACAGACTTACTAAACCCAGACTATACAACTCTCCACCCCAAACACAGACTATTATAACCCACCAACTATAATAACCCACCCTGCGCCCCAAACGCCCCCTTAGAGATACTTAATTGAGATTTTTTAAAATATTAAGGTTAAAATTAAGAATTTCAAAAGATTAAGGACCAAATTTAAAATTACTTAAAAATCATATATTATTGAGTATATTTAACCTAATTATTTTGAATAATGATTGGATTGTACTAAATCTTTTGCTATTATTAATAATTGAATTAAAATTTTAAATTAAAATATCGAATAAAATTTAAAATTGACTTTATACGAAAAAGAATAAATGCTTTTTAAAAGGATATCTTGCACGTTGCTAACTTATGATTCACGACAGCAAACTCCTAAAAATAAAATTCACGAGAGGCATTCAAAAATTCATAAAATCTTTTTTAAATTAAACTATATATTCTATAAATTTATATGCCACTATACTTCCATGTTAAATCCCTCGAGATTTTTTCTTCAAATTGGTTTGTAATATTTATTGCAAGAGAGGAACGTTTTGGATGGAATTGCACAACTCCAAAATGACACTTTTGTCTCCTTCAAACAAAACCTTAAAATAAGTGGATAAAATAGTTGGATAAAAAATTTATATATATATATATATATTTTAACAAATATCTCACTAATAACCTATATAATTATAAGCATAGTTCAAGTAACATGATCAACAAAAGCATAACTCAACTGACATAATGTATTGACTAATGACTATGAGATCTTAGCTAGGTTCAATTTCCCACCTCCACATGTTGTCAAAAAAAATAAAATTAACTTAAAGTATGAACTAATGATTCGGAGGTTCGGAGTTAGATTATCATCTCGTATTAATATATATCTTGATTTTTTTTAATTTGTTTTTTATAATAATAATAATAAAAGGAAAATATCTTAAATTGTATATATTTTTCTCAAAGTAAATCACAAAATCATGCCCAAACCAAAACTTGAAGAAGATTAATCGTTTTTAGATTTGTTGGACTCCCAACAATTATTAGCTGCTAGCTGAGTAACCAATAAAATATAGCCACGTGGGTTTTTAAGTTTAAGCAAAAAAAAGTTTAGGTTTCATTTGAAAATCATTTTGATTTGGATGTTCAATTTTTAAAATTTTAAATTTGAAAAACGTTTCTTGAATGATAAGAAAGTTTACATTTTTCAAAATCTTACTTTTTTTCTTCCATTGCACTCCTCGCATACCTCCTTTATTTATATATACATTATCTCTCTACCATGCCTTTTTTTTCTATCAAACATCAATTTAAAATGTATTTTTATATTTTTCAACAAGATGAGGGGTAAAGATTTAAACTTTTAATAAAAAATATAATACAATATTCAATTAAACTATACTTTCGTGTTCCTTTCGGATGGAGAAATGTTGTTATTATAATATTTTGTCAAAACTCTACAAATTTTCACATTAACATGATATTTGAAGAATTCACATTTTTTGATGCACTTATTGTCTTCACCAACAATTATAATTCTCAACTCAGAGAACTATAGCTTACTCCACCATAAAAGTAGATCACTTGGAATGTCATATTTTCAAGACTTTTCTTCTTCGTCACATGTCGATAAATTCTACTGAAAAATTTATAGTGCAACTTCCACCTACTTAGTTCACTCCGAAAGTTTTTCAACCCTCGACATATAACTTCTACCACACACCTTGCATGATCACCAAGTCAATGCTCGTGTGCAAACTTGTGAGATCGTTAACATCACATCCTTTGTCATGGTAAAGTAGACATATCATGCTGATGAATTCTAATTTTCTTACATCATCTCTCTGACGAGAGAGACAACGTCAACATCAGACTCAGAGCCCTCTAGTGAGCATGCTTTGTTAGGACAATCTTTTTTTTATGTGTTTAGATTGTTTGCATTCCCATCAATATTACTTTTGCACCAAGTCTTTTTTCTTCTTCCAATTGCTAGTTATCAGTGTTGAATCCTCCTATGAAGTGTGTCTTTCACTCTTCAGTTTTCTTTCCTTTAATTCGACAAAAGTTTACTAGTAGCCTTAACCTCATCATTTATCTTCTTTTGATCACCTCTAGCTTCGAAACGATGTCATTGAGAACACTAAAATGTTATGAGTTTTTTGTACTTTTCATTCGCAGCTTGTGAGATTACTCTTTCATGAACAACCGATTTGAGAAGCTATTTTCCTGATACATCGCTTTTAGTTTCTCCCAAAACTTTTTGGCTGTCGAAATTCCATGCACATTTGCAAGAACATTCTTAGTCAAATTTAGTCTGATTGCACTTACAACTCTGAAATCCATTTTCTCCCCCTAACTTTTTCAGAAGCACCACCAGTCAGTATTCCCTCATCAAAGTCTTGTTTAACCCAGATTGTATCAACACATCATTGACTTGCACTTCCCACAAGTCGAAGTTGATCCTTCCATCAAATTTCTCCACGTCAATCTTTATTGGACTCATAAAATTTAACATATTTGCTTCACTCCTAGCGAATCTGTAAATAATGAACAACCCACACTATTCACAATACCGTAATTTGTTTCAAGAAATCTTTTATGATGTGAAACTTCAGACAATGTTGCAACCATAAAACATACTCATAAATCAAGAAACTACAAACCTAAAGTTCTGATATCAATTATTAGGAAAAACTTTAATTTAAGTGGAAAACTCTAAAATCGGAGAAAAAAACCACGATCCATCAATAAGAGAAACTTCATTCTATGTAAAAATTATTACAATCACACATAATTCTCTCTCCAATTCCATTACACAAATAAACATTCTCTTAAAATTTTATACCATTTACGCAATTAAAATTAGTATACCAAACCTAAAATGTTTATAATTAGGATGATTTTTTTTTTCACCTTATTACTTTCTTTTGACGAGAATACTTTTATTATCCTATTTTTCCAAAACCCTACAATATCATCATATATTATTGCAATAAAAGTGACACCTTTAACAAAAACTCATGATGTTCAAAATCTATATCTATCCACATATTACACATATAAATATACATAACAATAAGTGAAACAACTTTGTATAATTCATGGACCTAACGAATTTAATCATCAAAATCTAGACTATAAAATTGATAATATTTGAAATTAATGATGGAATGATGAAACTAAATTTGTCCTGTAGTCATCATAGATGCAGGCTGCTCATTGCAATAATGATGAAAAGCAACCTCTAAAGCTTAGAATTGGTAATCAAAAGAGAATATATAAACAAAAAAGCAAAGCCAAAAAGCTTACAAATGACTGAGAAAATTGGGGTTTGGAATTTATAATAAGCTGCATAATTAGCTGTGGAAATTAAAGATTATTATTTTTTTTTTTTTAATTTTGGCTGTCCCCTCCATCTTAGAATTTTAGTTTTATCTTCTTGAAATTGACATCTTAAGTCGATTGATTGAACCATTAATGAAGCCTAATGGCACCCACACACAACTCACAACGACTTTGACGTTGACTACTCTATTTTTTATTCCCACAATAAATATTATTTACATATGTATATTATCTTAAAAAGAAATCCTCTATTTTGACGTCTTTGTCTAATTTGTTTGAATACAATTATCTTTTGTATAAAGTTTATAGACTAGGTGTACATATTTAAAAAAAAAATAGAAATAATTAAAATGGAACCTAAATAATAAAATTAAAGAATTACTTAACTTCAATATATATAACTCAATAATTAAGAACAAGATTAATTTAATAATTAAGGTCCATTTAATAACCTTTTAATCTTAAAAAATGATGCTTGTTTTCGCATAAATTATTTTTAATATATATATTTTTTTATCTTTTTTTAAGAAATATTATAATTATTAGTCAAATTAAAAAAAAAATTAAAACGTAGGAAACACATTTAACATAATAGATAACAAAACAAAGATATTGAAAAGAAAGAAAGAAAAATTAAAAAATTAGTAATATTTTTCGAATTATTTTTTTTCATTTTTTATACAGAAATTGTAATAAATGTCGATTTAAATAATTAAAAATATAGCATTTTTTAATTTTTTTTTTTACAGATATGACAATTTCTATCGCGGATAGTATTAGAGATCGAACCACAGACTTCTTGGTCATCAATACATACATATGCCCGTTTATTTAAATTATTCAGAAGTTAAATAGGTGAAATTGAAATTTTTTAAAGTTGAAAATTGAATTTAAGTTACAATACTGAAAATTTTGGGGGAGAAATACGGTTTATATTTATAATATACTAAAGAAATGGGGTCGAGAGGCCGACGCTCCATCTAGAACACTTATTTATTTAATTTTTAAAATTCCATCTAGAAGTTATTGATTATTTATTTATTTTTAAAAGAAGAAGTTATTGATTAGTATTATTATCGCGTTTAGTGGATAGTTCTTTAACAATATTATTATTTTTCCAAATTCATTTTTCTTTGAGATAGTGCGTAAGCATTTGTTTTATTATAATTAGGGTTTGGGACCAGATTGCCCTTTCACTTTCAACGATTTTGATTTTGTTCTTTTCTACAATAAAATACAACCCTTTCAATCCAAAACTCTTTGCCTTGATTTCTATAGTTTTAATTCAATTTAATTAACGCGGAGCTGAGATCCAAGATTTTAATCTCGATTATTAGCTTACACTTTCAGTTGACAATTTACTTTTATCTTATGTTATATTTAAGCAAACACCACCCATTTATATTTATAACTTTTTTTTTTTTTAATGCGCACAACATAAATATTATAGGGTGTTTCATTGACCCACTAATTATTTAACTTCAATAATATTTACTATTCACCAACTATTATAACTCACAAACTATTATAATTATCTAATATTTTAAATCATAACATATGTCTTAATCATTTGAACGAGTTTAAATTGGCAATAAATGAGTTCTTTTAAATTATATATATATATATAAATAATCATAACATATGTCTTAATCATTTGAACGAGTTTAAATTGGCAATAAAGAATCATTTGAACGAGTTTAAATTGGCAATAAATGAGTTCTTTTAAATTATATATATATATATATATATATATATATATATATATATTTGACAACAAGAATAGGAAATTCCAACTTCTAATCTATTTTGTCACTAGTTCGTATGTTATGTAGGGTTGATCTATGCTCACGTTGGTTTTTTAGTTTAATAGTAGTAAATATTATGGAGTGTTTCATTGGTTGATCTATGCTCATGTTGGTTTTAAAATTCTTAATTTTACGCTGCTAATTTGGATCAAGTTTTAAAATTGAGGTTAAATCTCATGTATCCAATATAGTCTAAAAGTGGCATATTTAAGTGTTTAAATATATTAATAAAAATAATAATTAATAGCAATAATTATTTTTTTTTTACCAAAATGAGCTAATTAAATTATTTCAATACATTTAAGGTAAAATTAATAATTTAAAAAGATTATGGATGAAATTGAAAATTACCCAATTTAGTATGGACTATTGTGTATGGCTAAAATATATGCAAGTTGCAGTGGTATCAAAATTCAAAAGTGCCAAAAATATAAAAATATCTATAGAGATTGGATACAGATTATAATCATTGCTTATAAATAGAATAGAAACAATGAGTAGCAGGTGAATTGAGGAGGAAGAAACTAAACTACAATTTAAAAAAAAAAAATAGCAATGTTAAATAATTCTGTAGTTGTTCGACACGTTATTCTTTTTTAATAATAATTATTAAAAAAAGGAAAACCATATATTATTCAGAGATATTTTTGAACTAAAATTAGAAAGAAAAAAAAAAAAAAAAAAACTCCTCATATTTTATGCTTGTATTTGCAGCCTTCTAATCATTTTTGTTTTGGAGAAGTAACAACCTACCGTTTGAATCAATATTTGAAAAGAAAAGAAAATAAAAGAAAAAAGTTTCACCTCTATTTCTCTTGAAAAAAAAGGCGTATGTAGATCTTTTATAAAAGAGCCCAGTTCCTTTTTTAAAAGAAGATTTAAATTATTCCACCCATTCTATTATATGCACAAATTTACAAGCTTAAAAAAGAATCTAAAAATAATAATAATAATAATAATTAAATTAATTCTTGAATTTTCATGAATTAACAATTTAGCTTTCAACTTTAGTTTTAATTTGTAATTATTTAATCTTTATATTTCTAAATTTGTAACAATGTAGTCTTCGTATTTTTTTTTTTTTTTTATAAAAACAATATTATTATAAATTTTAAAGTATATTAAATTTAGAGACTAAATTATTACAAAATTAAATTGTTACCATCTAAATTTTAAGAACTAAAATATTACTTTCACAAAAGATCGGTAATATTACTTTCACAAAAGATTGGAACCAAAATTGATTTATCAATTTAAAAGCAAAAAAAATACATTTTTCTGTATGTTAAATTAATAATTTACGTTTGAGAGTTGCTTACACTAATAATTCTATGAAAAGTTCGAGGGAACATGATTCTCCCACTAAGCCGTTATTAATACCACATAAGCGTTAGAGGCAATCTGATGTGCTAATACATTATCCAGTCTATGCACATTAGCAAATGATAATACTCCAGCGGCCTCTTTCAGGTCCAATACTTCTCGAATGAAAAAAAACAATTGGGGTGAGGTCCACTACTCCAATTCCATTGAGAAGGTTACACACACTTCCAAACAATCGGTCTCTGTTTCAATCGGGTACTTGTTAGGAGATGAGTAGGAAGAGATCGCTTTTAGGTCTTTTACCATTGCCATAACCTCTAAATTTTTTATATCAAACTGGTCACTGAGAGCACGACAACCTGCTAGCATGACAGAGCCTTCGTGGTCCCGAACGACTCACCCAAGTCCCGCCTGTCTAGATTCTGCTCTAGAGGAAGCATCCACATTCAGCTTCCAACGATTGAGGGGTGGATGCTTCCAACCCTCATGGGCTTCCCGGACCTGCGCTTCTCTATTTGCAGGAGATTTCCTCTTTCCACCGCTAGCTTCTAGATCTCACCGCCTAGCCTCTATGAATTGGAGAATGCAATTTCCGATGTTGGAGATCACAATTTGATCCATCGCTCTTGTGCTATTGAAAGCCAACTGATTTATTATTTGCTCCCACATCTTCCAAACCAGTATCATCGCACATTCCACATCTTCCTGAGATCCATTGTCCAACATCCAATCTCAATGCTCCTAGATGGTCCAATGATTCCTATTATCACACAAACGAGTCAAGTTAGAAGAGGAGCAAACAACCCACAATTCCTTTAGGACCTCACAATGTCAGAATATGTGTGGAGAAGATTCCTAGATCTCCTCGCCTAGCCTCGACAAAAAAGACAGCCCACAGAGTTTCACGTTGATTATGAAAGAAGAAGATCATAAGTATATGAGTAGAACAACTATCTTTATTGGTACAAGACATTTTAGATCAAATAAAAAACAAAGCCACGAGACCTCATGTTCAAAATGAATAATATCATATAAATTGTGGAGATGTGGAGCGTTTGTTGTCCCTAATCCGGATGTTATTGGATTGTCAAATTTTTCAAATTAATATCCTGGTTTGGTGTGGTAAATATATGTCTAGTCTCTTCCCAACCCAATGGAAGATTATGTTGTCCCCAATAATTCTTAATTCCTACAAATCTTAAATTATAATCTCATCTACCTTATATAGTTATATGTAACTTATTATTGTAAAAATCAAAATTTGTGTATATATTAGAATTCAAATTAATAAAAAAGAAAAAAAAAAGTGATTAAGAAGAATTTGCTTTTGTGAAGCCGTGAAGCGTAAGGGTGACGGTGAGATCTTTATCCGTTATCTCCGTACCTTGACTTTACAACCAAACGGACGGTAACTACACCACCAAGTTACCGTGAAATTGACGCGAAATTACAATTATCTCCCCCTCACCTCTCCCCTATACCCACCTCTCGCCTCTCTGTCTTCAAACACACCACAAACACAATCAAGCCATTTCTCTCTGAAATTCCTTCCTCCACATTTCAAATCCATGGGGGATATCAGGACGAAATTCCCAATAAAATCTCGACAACAGAATTCTACAGACGAAGATTGCATCATTTTCAGAGGTTGGGATAGTGCAGTGGACGATGATTCTCAATCGGAATCGGGAGTTTGTTCACCGACGCTCTGGGGTTCCAATAATTCACGAACCAGCCCTCAATTCCACCGCCCGCGTAATCGCAGCCTGTCCCCAACTTCCCGAACCCGAGCCATAGCCAGAGGCCAACAGGAGCTCATGGAGATGGTCAGGAACATGCCCGAATCCTCCTACGAGCTCTCTCTCAAAGATCTCGTCGAACACCACCGCCTCAGCAGTTCCGATCGCCAACAGGACGGCTCCGTTGCGAAAGACGATTCCAGTTCCGAAACTTCCTTCAGAAGAGACCCCAGCAAGAAGAGGAGTGAAACTAGGGCACTTGTTACTAGAAGTAGAAGCGTCGATGGCGGCGGATTTTACCTCAAAATGTTCTTCCCTCTACCTTTCGGGCAGGTTTCGGCGAAAAAGAAGAGGAATAATAATCTGAGAACCGATTCCGGGTTGAATGGTAGTTCCAGAGTCTCCCCTAAGCCACCGCCACCGCCGCCTGTGGATAGAGATTGGTGGAGGAAGAGATCGGGCGAGAACGATGGGAGTGTCTCCGGCGGAAGTATGACGAGCAGTGGCAGTAGTAATAGCACTAGCAGCGAAAGAAGCAATAGCAGGTAAATCGTCCAGACAAAAACCCCAATTCAAAAGATTCATTCCATTGATGGGATCGTGAGTCAATAATTGTTGGGTGGTTGGAATTTTGGATAACAATCTGAACAGAACTTGGATTTGTTTAATTTTACTTGTTTTTTTTGGCTTTATATGATCAATGAACTGACAAATTGAGGGTAATAATAATTCATGAATTTTGACTTTGATTGTTTTGTGATGAACTTGAATTTGTTTTGATGTTGCAGGAATTCTGAATCGCAAGGGAGTTGCTGGTTTTGTATCAGTCCACTCAGAAGTAAAGATCGAGAGTAAAATGGGCTTCATTTTGGAGGACTACTCAAACCAAATGAATCTTAATATGCCATCTCCTTTCAATAATGCTTTTGGTATAATTCCACTAAATCACAGCTGAATTTTGCAGCTAACCTTGTCTATATCTTTTTGTTTTCTTTCTACTTTTTTTGAAAAATATATTCCTTCTCTTCATTTCTATTTTAATTTCCATGTTATATATATATTGTTTAACTAAACATTTACTTCAAGCTGTACCAGTAATTGGATGTACTTCTATCCGTGAGGTCGGAAAGGTTCTAATTCTCCTACCTCACATTTGTTGTATTAATTTTTCTTTTGGAAAGAATCGATGATGGATAATGGAACTTCCGTGTTCATGGAGCTAGTTCTCGATTTTCTCCATCCGTTCTTATCCGTGTTTAGGCCGACGTGATTTATAGGTGTGCTTTTCGTAGTTGGATGTTGTCTGCCACTACCTCTATTAGGGTTCTTTTTTTATACTGGTTCTAGTGAGTAGTTCTCCTTGTTTTATTTAATGTGTTTTTGAGTGCGTTGGCTTCGAGCTGTGAGTCACCTTATTTTTTTTTTTTTTTGTAATATATTACCAATACAACAAAAAAAATATATAATTGATGATGGGATTCTAACATTTGGACTTATAGAAAGGTCAACCAGTACACACGATATCTGCCTGTAAATAGAGTATGATATCTGCCTGTAAATAGAGTATGATATCTGCCTGTAAATAGAGTATATATACCGTCACTTCTTTTGCCACTGCTAAAGATATTTGGTTACTATACTATAATGCAATTTATTTCTTGGATATTTATAATGTAATTAATATATATATATATATATATATACATTGAAGGGGCATGATGGCCCGCCAAAAACTATTCAATGATCACAACGTCCGGAAAATTTAAGTTGTTTGGTTTCATTTGTGGACTTTGGAGGAACATTAATATATTTGAAAGATTTAAATTTGAATTTATTTTGTTATGATGTCACTTTAAATAATTATTAGAATATATTGTGAACAGAAGCATAAAATGGACATCTGGTTTAAATGGCTTTGTTAGGTTTCAGATCATTGATTAGGATAATTGGACCACAAAAACTCATATCTGCCAGACTTTTGCTAAAAAATCAATATAAAGATAATAAACAAAGTGTGTATTTGGTAAGTCAGTTTGATTATCCTAAATCATAGGTTTGTTGTTCACATGTAGAGATGTCCATTTGCCCCGCCCCGCCCCGAATAGGACGGGGAATCCCTGATTACACGGGGAATGGGGCAGGGAGCGGGGATTTTTTTTTGCCCCGTTAACTAAACGGGGCGGGGGCGGGTAATAGCATACCCGCCCCGCCCCGATTACCCGCCCCGCCCCGTATACTTTTTTATATATATACATATATACATTATTCATCAAAAAATTAACTACACACTTCTTTTTTTATCTAAAAACATACACATTTTACCAATAAAGTTCTAAAAAAATACAAATCTTACCAATAAAGTTTATGAAATTAAATATATATAATATTAATCAACTTAACAAGTAGCAAAACTTAAAAAAATGGATAAGAATAAATTAAAAAATTAAATTATTCGCGTGAAAAATTACCCGCGGGGAATACCCGTTACCCGCGAATTCCCCGCGGGGAATACCCGCCCCGTCCCCGTGAAATTAAATGGGGAATTTCGCGGGGACGGGTAATGAAATGGGGGACGGGGACGGGGGCGGGGAAGGCATTACCCGGCCCCGCCCCGCCCCATGGACATCTCTATTCACATGGGCTATCATAAATTTAGACTTGTCAAATTCATCCTTTTTTTTTTTGAATTATTATCAAATTCACCTTTTATACTATATATATATATATATATATATATATATATATATATATTCATTTTTACAAGTAATAAAGCCACAAACTACACAAGTTCCTAAGTCCTAACCAGGGTAGCCTGGGATAATAGTAATACATGACTAGGACACATTTTTTATAGAATGACTTAATGGGATAAATAAATTTGAACCTACAACTTTTTAGAAAAAATAGAGATGTCTCAACTATTAAGCCAATGTTTGGTTGCATAAATAACAATCATACCCAAAATAATGACAAATATAACAAAATATAAAACATTTTGCAAATATGACAAAAAATTAGTGATAATTCCTGGTAAACTGCTATCGTGATAGTCATTGATAAAATAATTATCCCTCTCAATGACCATTGATATCACTAATAGACTAGGATAGACTAGACATTGACAAAATTCTATAAAAAAACAAAAGTATATCCGTGACAAAATTCTATAAAAAAACAGAAGTATATTCGCAGTTATCACTGATAATTCTATCAGTGAAAAAATTGTTATATTTACAAATATTTTCAAAAAGTGCTAAATTGTCGGTGCAATTTTCCTAAAATATATTTGTGGTATAATTTTAAGGATAATTGGAAGGTTTTAATTGTTGAAAAAAGTATAAAAAAACACCCAGAATTTAAAGGTTTTAAAAAAAAAAACACAAATCATGTCAAACCGAGCATAGCTTAATTGACATAAAGTTGTGTCATTGACTAAGAGGTCAGATGTAGAATTTAAAGGTTTAAAAAAAAAAACACAAATCATGTTAAACCGAGCATAGCTTAATTGACATAAAGTTGTGTCATTGACTAAGAGGTCAGATGCTCAATTTTTCCCTGCATTAATTAAATACCTTTGCTAAAAAACATAAATCATTCGTTTTTTTTTTTCTTTTCAAGAAAATTGTATTGTGATCCTTAAGGTATTTTTTTCAAGTTTTTTTGTTAGAAAAAAACAACTTTGCCACCGGACCGATTACGATTTCATTTTTGTTTTATGTTTTTGAAATTTATACTTGTTTTCTCAAATTGGAAAAGAAAACAAAGTTTCAAGTTTTTTTTTTTTATTTTTTTTTATTTTAGATAATAAAACAAACAAACTCACTGATAAAGAGTAATGTTTATAAAATTTGAATTTAAGTCATTAATAATTTTAATTATAAAATATTTGATGGATGATTTAATATTCCTAAAATTAGATTTATATAATTAAAATCTAAAATAAATATAAAAATATGATTAAATATTATATGAAAAATTGAAGCCTCCCAAAATTGGGGACTATAGGCAATCGCCTCACTTGTTGCTTATGCCTCGAGTCAGCCCAACTTCTAGCCCCAAATGTAATGAATGCTCAAACATTTTCCAAAGAGTTTGTTCAAAAGGAAAAATACAAACAATAGAAAATCTTAAAAAAGATAGACCAACAACTTTCGTCACAAACAAGTAAGCTTCAATTATATATGGTAATTCACTTTACTCAACATTTTCTCAGTCAATTCAAATTCAAATTCTCTCCCACACAACTTTACTTTTTGTTCGAAAACTAATATTATGACTCGAACTCGTTGTATTTGAGTCATGTAATTTGCGACTCAAACTATTCTCAAATGAGTAATTATGATTGATGCGTTCTTTTTTTACTATAATATTTTAAAAATGTCAAACATATTATGAATTATAATATTGAACTTTTTTTTGGTCCTTTTATGAACTTGAGACAATTTTTAAATACCAAAATACTCCTCCTTGATTGTTGTTTACCGAAGTTTAATACAAAAATATATATTCAAATATGATTAACCAAGATGTAAATGAAAATACATAAAAGTTAAATGAAATAAAATGGTGGATAAAATTAGGACAAAATGATAAGAAGAAATAGAGATTTTTCTAACTAGTGTTGCAGCACAATAGACCCCAAACTCTGAAATTGAATATGGAACGTTTTTTTTTTTTTTTTTTTTGTCAAAGCGAGCGTGACTCAACTTGACATATGTATGTCTTGATCGCCAAGAGGTTTGTAGTTTGAATCCCCCACTCCCAATGTACTAAAAAAAAATATATGAAATATTTTTTTTGGTAAATAAGTTGCTAAAATTGGATTTAGTATAGATGAAAATGAAAATCCCGATAACTAGAGGAATGTCTAACAACTATATTTAGCAAAGTCAACTAATGCACTACTAAACTACCTTTGTTTTTAAGAGATACTTTATAATCAATTCTCCTAAAAGTATCAACTATTCAACATTACGCACTAGAACGAAAAAATTCGAACTCAATACTAAAATGAAGCCTAGGCTTTACAAAAAAAAAAAAAAAAAAAAAAACCAAAAACATTAGTCCATTGACGGGAAGTAGAGTGTATTCATAACTTGTTCAACTTCAATAGGATATCATACAAATTTCGAAAACATCATATGCGAAGTAAATATGTCAACACTTATCATTCAAGTATTTGAAAATGCAAAACAAAAATATGATGGCAAAAAAAAAAAACAAAAAACAAAGAAAAATTTAATTGAAAACAAAAAAAAAAAACTAACAACAACTATTGGGATAAAAAATAAAAATATATTAACAAAATTCATTCTAAAAACTTCAATTGAAAAAGTAAAAAAAAAATATATTAACAAAATTTCGTGAAATATCACACAAAACCCAATGCTTTAACCAAATCCCAACAAACTAATTGGGATAAACCATTAAACAATTAAAGAAAAAATTAGAGAAAAAACACTGGAATGTATAGTGGTTCAACCAAGGAGGTCTACATCCACTGTGCAAGGCGATATCAATTTTATTGCTTCAACGTCAAGAACATACAATCGATCGAAATCGAAATCAAAAGACGGAAGAGGGATAACTTCCAACAAAGCTCAAAACTCTCTCTCACAAAGAATCACCATACACCATTGAAGAAGAAAAATACTCAACAAAGAGAAAACTAATTTCTCGTGAAACTTCTTCAAAAACGACAAAGATGGCTCCAAGACCCTCTGTATTCTGGTTTTTTTCAGGATTGGAGAAGGAGATTCAGTTTCTAACTTCACGACAAATGGATGGTGATGTGGAGTCTTTCACATGGGCTTTGAGACTCATTCATTTAGGCTTTCTTCAAATAATAATTTCAGCCCAAAACTTTTAATAACTATTTGTTATATATGACTTGAGTCAAACACCCAAATCAACGATTCATCTTAAAAACTTCAATTGAAAATGTAAAAAAAAAATATACTAACAAAATTCTATCCTAAAACTTAGCAAAACTCAATGTAGTATTGAGAATCTATTAACAAAATTCATACTACAAATATACTAACAAAATTCATTATAAAAACAACTAAACAAAATTCAAAAAATACACAATCTAAAATCTAAGTTGTTAAACTAGTATAATTTCAAATTAATAAAGAAACTTACCTTAAACTAAGAGTGATTTTTTTTTTTTTGCAACGATAATTAATGCAATGATTGAACTCATGACCTCATAGTCAAGGACACAACCTTATGTCAATTGAGCTAAATTCGGTTTGGCTAAGAGTGATTTTTGTAGAGCTTGCATGCATCAGAGGGTCATCTTTACCTGATTTCTTAGGTTCTGACCCCTCACCAAAGCTTGTAACTTCACCGGACCCTACAACGCATGCATAACCTTCCTTGTCTTTTTCAGTTTTCACTCACAACCGTCCACTTTCTTAACTAAATGTAAAAATGTAAATTACAGGGTAGAAAAAATGAGATTGATCTAAAATACATACGAGATATTCTTCTTTATCTTCTTTTTCTTGATTTCTTAGGATTGAGAAGAGTGATCAACAGGAACTCAGAATCCAATCACAATATATTTGTTTTTCATTCCAAATACACTCTTTTTATCTTTCTTGTCCCATGTGCATGAGCGGCGATGAGAATGAGAACGATTTCTTCTCCATGTGTGTGAGCGACGGTGAGAATGGGAATGGTTTCTTTCCAAATTTATCAAACAATGGCGGCCCAGGGAGGGGAGCAACCTCCGTGACATTTATTTAAATCTACAAGGGAGATTCACTAACCGATTTTCTTTTACCAGGTCTCTGTGTCCGTGCCCTTTGCATTTTGAATTATGGATTTACGTATATTTGAAAATTTAAATTCACAAAGAAGATTCCGTTACCGATTTTTTTTCCATTTTGAATTTTGGTTTTACCTATATTAAAATTTAAATCAAGGGAGATTTGTGAGAGATTGATGCTTTAGTTATGCATCTCTGAAAAAAAAAAAAAAAAAAGTGGAAGATATGTTGAAATTTTTTGATAGGGGCAAAATTGAGGGATTGATGCTTTAGTTACGTATTTCTAAAAAAAAAGTGGAAGATATGTTGAAAGGGCAAAATTGAGAGAATCAGGATAATTGTAGAGCATGTATGGCTCAATTTATTTTTTTTTATTTTTTATTATTTTTTATTTTTTTTTAACATTTTAAAACACACTCCTAAAAAGAACATTTAGAAGACTTTTCCATGAAAATTCACGTTCTTAGGAGGCGTTTGGTCCAACGAGTTGCATGAAGTTGGAGTTGTGAAGTCTGTGGTGTGTTTGAGGAGACACTTGTTGAACCTAAAGTTCTCCAACAAATTTATTTTGGTGAACAATTTTTTTTCTACAAACTTTCAAAATTTCATTATTAAGGATTTCTTCAAATTCTAATAAATTTTAGAATTGATTTTTTATTTTATTTTATCTATTCTTTACAAATAATTTTGAAGACAAAAAAAAAGAAAAAAAATTGTGAGCACAATCCCTCACATTATTTTTTTGCATCGATTATCAAAATATATATATATATATATATATATATATATATTTTTTTTTTTTTTTTGGTTAGAACTCATCCTTAATTTTATGAATTCGAGATTTTTTTGTTTTGGTTGATGCATGTATATTTTACAAACTTCTTCAAAGAAAAAAAAAAGAACAACACATAAGTATAGTTTTACTCTGATCCATGTTTCAAACACATTTTTTTCGCCTCTACCCTCTTAAACTCGTCATTCCTGAATCCACTACACCAGAAAACCAGCATCTCAACAATAACGATTTATTTTAGCTTTTTTTTTTGTATTATTTTTTCTATAATTTTTCATATTTTCATATTTTCATTGTAGACTTCTTACAATAAATTTTAAAAATGCGATTTTTGTTTTTTATTTTATGTACCCTTCACAAATTTCTTTGGAGATAACAAACATAATTTTGACCACAATGCTTCACATTCTTTTTTTCAATATCACTAATTAATTATTCATTTTATTTGGATAATTTTGAAATAAAAGAGATTGATATAATAGTGCGTTAAATATTACATGTGAATTTGAAATTTTTTAATTCATTAATTTAAACAGATTCAAATAAATGTTTTTATTTGTCACGAATACTACATTTTGAATTTGGTTTAAGTATCATTAAAAAACCTAATTTATATTTAAAATAATAAAAAATAGGTTGAATTTCATTTTTAGTCATTTTATACCTTTTGTTTAAATTACATTTTTTTTTTTTTTAAGAAATAGTAATTATGGTTAGAGAAATGTGTTGTTTAAATTACAATTTTGATAGAGAAATGTGTTGTTAAAGTCTGAGAAGTTGATATTTTTTATCCGAGTTCAACAAATACGTGGACCAAACCGGGAGTTAACTTTTTCTCCTAACCCCTTCTCCAATAAATGTTGGACCAAACACCCTTATTTTATTTTGGCCCTCCTCAAATGGGCTTATAACTCACCGGTCCAGATCCGACCCATCAACCCAATTTGCCTTTCGGGTTGACGTTTTGAACAAGTCTACTACGCCCATTCGTGTCGTAGACTGGAAAACCAAGTGGGACCCGATGGCCAGTGGTCTTAGTCTGCATAAAAGACTGTTCTTTTCCAGCACAAAAACGCGGTTTCATCTTCCCCTCTCGCCAAAGTCTTCTCCCTTGAAAACTTCAACGAAGTCAAACCCAAAGAAAAATTAATTCATGACTGTAGGGCGATAATATCTATAATGCTCTCATGAATTCCAATTTTAGTTCACTAAACCCTTCTCTTTAGCTTCCCTTGTCGCCATTTGTCTGATGGGAATTCGTCTGTCACGGGGATTCATATCTGCGTTTTAAGCTGACCCATTTTCCCATTCTATCATTCTTTTCTTTCTTGGTGGGTCTCCGCGAAAATTCCCAAATCGGCTCTGAAAAAGAGAAACTAATCGAAACAAGCAACCCCTCCACGAAGAAAACCAAAAAAGGAAGTTCTCCCCACTTGATTCTAGGCAGGTATGGCTTCATTTCAGCCCAAACCCAACTCTCTTTTTCTCTGTTCCATCTATTTCTTTTGTTGATCTTGGTGTGTCAACTTTTTCGATTGTGGGTAACTTTGCTTTTGCTTTAGTTTTTCTGCTTTATGGTTTGTTTCTTCATTTTGAGCCGGTAATGGGACTATTTTGGTTTATATTATGATTTTTTTGGGAAAGATTACATATGGGGTTCTTCTTTCTTTGCAAGGAATTTGTTGCTGATTCTCCTCGTGTTAATCCTAGTTGAGATTCATTTGCATAATCACTTGGTTTTTTGCTTTTGCCCCTTTTTAGAATTGCTACTTTTTTAAAGGTATAAAGGGGGAGCCATTGATGACAATGATTTCTGATAGGCTTCTTTTCCACGACAGGACTTTGTTTGTTTCGCTTCTTAAGGTTACTTTTTTCTAGCTGAATTTCATAAATTCTGCTGGATTGTGTTTCTCAGGAGATTCAAGGATAGAAGAACTTCTTAGGGTGTAAAAGATTTGGAGGGATATGTCTACCAATGCTGCTGCTTGCGTTGAGAGAGCAACAAATGATGTGCTTATCGCTCCCGATTGGGCCATAAATATTGAGCTCTGCGATATTATTAACATGGATCCTAGGTAATGCCCAAAACTTCTGTTTGGAGCTATATTTGAAATCTATACTTCCTTGTATTGGTTGTTTCCTCCCATTAAATCTTTTAGAAGTTTTGGATCTTTTCCATCAATTCTAACGTTTCTTTCAAATGAACATTTATGAGTTGCTTACACCAATGAAAGCAGGTTTTTGTTGCTGACATGTTTTTTTTTTTTTTTTTTACTTTCAATTGACTTCTTCGACTCATTTCATAATTGTTTGAAGTTGAAATAGAATGCAACCGACCAAGTATCTATTTTTTGTTGTGCTTTTAAATGTTGACATTGGTTTTGAATGGGAAATTTATAGGCAAGCGAAGGATGCATTGAAGATACTCAAGAAGCGTCTGGCTAGCAAAAATCCTAAAATACAACTTCTAGCTCTCTATGTGAGTCTCCTTAGTCTTTCTGGTCTTTGTTGAATGTTTACCATAAACAACAATGTCCTTAGATTTCTGGTTCGTGGTATGTTTTTTATAACAACCAATTGCTAAAAGTTAATTGTTGTTAGTATGATATTTCCGGAAGAAAAGTTATGTAAGTTAACACTCTTACCATGTTACTCGTTCCTTTTTAACTTTTTTTACCACTATTGATTCAGGCATTGGAGGCTCTAAGCAAAAATTGTGGCGATACCATTTTTAAGCTGATCATAGATCGTAATATCCTGCACGAAATGGTTAAAATTGTAAAGAAGAAGGTATTTATTAACCTTGGCATGAATCTAGTGTGTTGTTTGGTTTGGTATATCACAAATCTAGACAGGACAGAAGGACAAATCGTTGAATATGTTCTTTTATTTATACTCAGCAGCCTGATTCAACTGTACGAGACAAAATATTAACTTTGGTAGATGCATGGCAAGCAGCATTTGGTGGTGGCTCCAAGGGAAAGTATCCACAGTACTATGCCGCCTACAATGAATTGAAGGCGAGTCGTTTTTTACTTTGATACACAATTTTTTAAACGTTTGACAGTGTGTAGAGATTTTTTTTTCTGCAGTTTTTTCATTTGTTTTCTCTAATACAGAATGCTGGATTTCGATTTCCACCAAGAGAAGAGAACGTCGGGCAGTTCTTTAGTCCACCTCAGATACAGCCAGTTATTGAGCACCCTGTTTCAGCTTATGACGATCTTCCTGTTCAGATTTCTCTCCAGTCTGATACTTCTGGTTTAAGGTAAAATTTTAATTCCTGTTTGGCCTTTTCTTTTTGAAAAAGCAAGGGGCTATTTAGTGTTCTTAGTAGCTTGCCTGCCTTCATCATGAGTTTCAATCCAATGTATCTGTCTACTTCATTCTTCTTGCTCAAAGCTCAAGTCTAGAATTTTTATTTTTGATTTGCCATTGCCTCACCGGATTTGACTCTGATTATAATTTGAACTTAAACAGCTTGCCAGAAATTCAAAATGCACAAGGACTAGCAGATATTTTACTGGAAATGCTCGGTGCATTGGATCCTAAGACTCCGGAGGTATTCCTCATGAAAAGTCTGTCTAGAAAAAGAAAGAATTTGAAGAAACTCATGTTTATAAACATCTTTTATGTGTTCCTTTTCCTTTTCTTATAGATTGGATGACTATAAATTTTGAAATGTCAATTTTAGACCATTTTAGGCTTTTTGATTTAGTTCCAACTTCTATATTTATTCTCCCCAAATCGTTAGGAATGGTATGGAGAGTTTAGATAAAGGGAGACTGCCCATATTTGGACTTGATTTGAGTTGGTGAAATGAAACATAATGCACAATCTGTCCTTTCTTGTTAGACATTTTGACTTGGTCATATTGGCAGGCCCTGAAGCAAGAAGTGATTGTCGATCTCGTTGATCAATGCCGTTCCTACCACAGCCGTGTCATGGTACTTGTGAACGAGACCACGTAAGATATTGTGCCATCTTCATTTATTTTCTGTAGGCTTAATCTCTGACTCGTGCCGTTTGCTCCCATTTCAGGGACGAGGAACTGTTGTGTCAAGGATTGGTGTTGAATGACAGTCTGCAGCGTGTACTCAGCAACCATGATGACATTGCGAAAGGAACATTCATGACGGAACCTAGAAGAACAGAACCTCCCGTTCCATCGGTTCCGTATATGAACCCTGAGGACGACGACTCGGAAGATGATTTTACACCGTTGGCTCGCAGGTGACTGCAATGGAGCCCTGTTATCTCGATTTATTCTTTAAAAAGTAGAATGCCACTGTTGTAACTGTTATACATGAATTGCAGATCAACGAGAGATGACGTTTTTGAAAGGGACAGGAAATTGGCGAATGGTCAATCATCACGAGTTAGTCCACTTCCTTCACCCTCATCAAAGAAGACGACTGGCCCGGAAACGATCGATCATCTCAGCGGCGACGCATACAAACCTCAAGAGTCTCCAAGGACAGCAGAGCCACCATCTTATCCACATTCAGTTTTCCCACCTTTGCCAACAACATCATCTTCTTCACCTTTCTACACTAAACAGCCTTTGTTCGACGAACCACCTCCAAGAAGCATGCCCACGAATCTGGTCCCCGCAACACCTCGGGACGGTCAATCTCGGGGCTTCCTCCCTCCCCCACCCTCAAGATATAATCAAAGACAACAATATTTTGAGCAACAAAAAGCTGTTACAACCGGAGGCAGCAACGGTAATAGTTCTTATGACAACATAGTGGAGAATACCAAGAATCTGACGCTCAGTCCTTCCACCACAACCAGATCTGCAGAGCATGAAGAAGCACTTTTCAAAGATCTGGTGGATTTTGCCAATGCCAAGTCATCTTCATCCTCCAAATCCAACCGACCATTCTGATTTCTGAGACACGAGTAGTAAAGACTGTCGTTTTGGTCGTTTTCTTATTGTTGTCGTTGTAGTGTAGGCAGGTGATGAGGTTCCTTGACGAGGGTGTGTAAGTAGGCGTTAGAATTTGTTCATTTTGCTTTGGACGGGTCTTTAGAGTCAGCCACTGATATGCATATATTATATATTTTATTCATTTGGTATATCTACAATTACTAACGTTTTGTTTGATGTAAATATATATATAAAAAATTAAAATAAAAGTTTGAATTCACACTTACGCATCATATTTTGATCTTAATTTTTTTTTTATTCATGATAAGAATAGGTTAGTGAATCAAAAATGAGAATAAATTTAATATCATCATATAATTTAGTTCATCTCGATGTCTTATTTAAAAATAATAAAAATTAGTTCATGAACTTTAAAGTTTGATTCTATTAGATTTTTAAACTCTAAAAAGTTTTTAATGTCTTAAACATTCAATTTTTTATCTTAAAGTTTATAAACTTTAAATATATCCAACAGATTTTTAATGAATCCCTCAATTTTAAAAAATGTCAGAATAAGACAAAAATATATTCAAGAATGAAAATATGTCGGATATATCTGTAAATCGAAGGATTAAGTAAGCGGCCACAGTGAGTTTTGCAAGATTGGATGTAGAAAAGAGTAAATACAAATTAAATACATTGCTTTTGTATCTAATGGTTATTAGAGGAATGAAGATTTTCGAATCTATATGGTAGGATTATTAGGAGTTAACTACATTGTTGGGATCGAGTTAATCCTTATCCCACAAGGATTAGGAAACCCTTCACAATTTGACATACATAATATATAAACAAAGTTCCCCTCAACTATTTAGATTAGTCTTAATTAGTCGTTATTGAAATCCTTCCTTCAGCAAAAGGCAAAAATAATGGTTAACCCATCACACTACGCCAACTTGCTACTCCCGGACTCCCTCCGAGCCACATCCACAGAAGCCACTGGCAGCGGCTGGTCCCTAACCTACGACTGCTTCCTCTTCAACACCAAGCTCTACACTCACACTCACACCACCATCACACCTATTCCGGCCAACGGCTTCATCATCCTCCTCCGACTCTCCCACCACCTCCGCCCACTCTACTTCCCCGATCAACCCTCTTCCTTCTTCATCGATTCCTCTCTCCAATCCCTCCACTTTTCTCCCTCCCACTTCTCCACCTTTTCCTCCGTCCACCTTTTCGTCGTCTCCACCCTCTCCCGCCTCGGCGTCCCCTCCTCCGACCCCGACCCTCTCGCTCGCCTCGTCTTCTCTTTCACCCAAACCCACCAACACACCGCCGCCACCGTCCTCGTCCCCTTGTACATTTCCTTCATCTCCACCACCTTCCTCCGCAACCACTCCGAGGCTCTCGACTGGCTCCACGGTGGCACCCCCGACTCCCACGTCGTCAGCACGTTGAGGGCCTCTGTGGAATCGCTGAGAAGGATGAAAGCAGAGAGCTTTGATGGGTCTAGTTTGTTGGAGGACGAGAGCTGCCACTGCTGCATGGTGTGCTTGGAGGAGTTTTCTCAACATGATAACGCTCGTGTGAGTCGGCTTCCCTGTTCTCATTTGTTCCATTTTGAGTGCGTCTTTCAGTGGCTTAGATTTGACCATCGCTGCCCGGTTTGCCGCTCTCCCTTGCCCTGGGTTCAAGCCTTCTTTCGGCCTCACGTGCCGCCTTCTTCTCCTTCCATAACCTCAACCTCCGACGACTATCATGATTTTGACGACAAAGATGATAGTTTTGTGGATCCCTCGTCCTCCGAGTCTCGCCCTATTCCACTTCTACCACGAATTTTCAACAAACTATGGTTCTTTCTTAACAACATTGTTAAAAAGATGCTCACTTACGTTTGAACTTATTACCTATGTCATTCATTACTTTTTAAGAATATATTTTATGTGTGTTTTGTATTAAGTTCCTATTAAATATTTGTACTAGATCATCTTATTGTTTCTCCAATAATATGATTGGTTTTTTTTTATGCATGGTCTTTCACAAACACGACAATATTTGATCCACTACACTATAAATTGTATATTTATTAGTCTTCTACGTATTTGTTTGTCAAAGTTATTTATTTTATTTTGTTGAGAATAATAATAAACAAATGAAAAATTATTGGAAGAGGCCATCACAAGAAAGGTGACTAACAATTTTGCACCATTAGATAATGAAATAGAAATTTCAAAAGTATTTTAAATTTATAATCTAGAGGTTATTAAAAGAATACCCATTTTTTTAAATCCAATTCGATGATTATAAAAGATAGACATATTGTGCCGGAGTCTCACTAAATAAATTTTCAAAAAATAAAAGGAGGTTGAAATTCAAACCCTACCTTAGAAAGGTACAAATTTGCCTAGACTATGCTCAAATTGGTTTTTGAGAAAGGAAAAGAATGAAAAATAGTCTTTTAAGATTTTTATTACCTATTTCCTCATATGAAAAACAAAACTTGTAATATCATTTGGTTCTTCAACTTCTAAATATCTATCTTTTTTAGTCTCTCAATTTAAAATAAACAAGGGTTCGAATCTCTAAACGTTTAAAACAATTAATATAAATGATAATATTGAAATTACAAATTGAAGAATTAAATTAAAAAATAATAAAGACAACAACCCATCCAAACATAATTTAATGGAACACTAGCTCAACGATAATGAACATGTACTCTCTTCCCTTAATCTCGGAGATTCTAAAATTACTAACTATACATGTCACAAATTATATGCTATATCAATATTGTTACCTTTGGTTCAATTACGAATTATATTATCGAAATAAACCAAATCACACATACAACAAAAAAAATTGCACAAAGTAAAATGAGACAAACAATTGGTAACCCCAACTTGTTATACGCACCGGAGCACATCCCGGTGGAAAGAACTTCTTCACTATATCAATGAACGCGTGCATACACAAGGTCTTACACAACCCAACTCTCCTTATTGTTGCATTTTTACTCCGAACTGCAATATACCTGAAATCCTTGATTCCACCACGAAACCGCTGTCCTCGTTTCAAAACCTAACAAAGCACTTTAGATGCACTTATGAAAAAACAGAGGTTTTTTTAGGAGGGATGAGTTGTTTTCACACCGACACTTTAGGCCCACTCAGACTAGTCAATAATAGGTAAACTGCGATAGGACACGTGGCCCAATTGTAGGGCGTGTCACTTCAAAAATTCAATACCTCATTTTTTTTTTCCTTTCCTTTTTTATTGTAAAATATGTATTTTACCTTTGTCTATATTTTAAAATCATTTAATCTACCCATAAATAAATAAATAAATAAATTTCTTGTTTCTTTACACATTTTTTGATACTATAATTTTTTTTATCATCTACACAATATTATTATAATTATAATTATATATATAAGAAAATTGTAACAGATGTCAATTTTAGAAATAATTAAAATATAACACTTTTTTAAAATGGTTGCAGATATGACAATTTCTATCACTGAATGATCTATCGCTAATAGTAGTATTTTTTTTATAAAATTTTGTTTGTGATAATAGTCTATGTCTATCACGAATAGAAGTCTATCGGTAATAGTCATATAAAGTCTATCAATAATAGTCATAAAGTCTATGAGTGATAGTACTTCTATCGGTAATAGTCATAAAATCTATCAGTAATAGTCATAAAGTCTATCAGTGATAGTCACTGATTTTTTGCCATATTTACAAAAAGTTTTAAAATTTGTTAAATTTGTAATTATTTATGGCCTGATTGCGGTTTATGCAACCAACCTGTATATATAATATATATATATATATATTTTTTTTTGTACAGAGATGATGGGTAGTACCGAAACTATTTGGAGGAAGTAGGGTAGTTAAATCTAAATAATTTCTTTTTATAAAAGTTAAGAAACTAAAGACATTTTAAAATTTCAAAAATTAAAAATAAAATAAAATTGAAAATTTTGCATTTGTCAAGTGCTTGAAGATTCTTGTATCACGAAGACTGAGGGGTGGGTTAATCACATTTCAAGACAAGTTGTGGCTGTTTGAAACGTTGAGTGAATTATTATAGTCAGTGGTGATAATAGAGTGTGAGTTATAATATTTATGAATAATGTTGCACACTTTTAATGCAGTGTAAAACCGCAAGTGTACGTGTCAAGTAATAAATAGTGTATGTAAATACGAATATCGTCCTTATGATTGGTTTTCTAGTTCGCCATTTAGACTAATGAATCAATTAACTAATCACTAAGAATCATGCAATAAATCATAAGTCAGGAAGTCCTAGGTAAAAATTGCATCTTTCGAGCCCAATTAAATCTCATGCAAAATTATAAAACTAACGTATCTGTATAGCTTTTAATAACATGCAAGGCATTACGACCCTTCATTTAACAACCTCTAAAGGAGTATCGATCAATTTCTTGTCAAAAACCTCTTTCAGTCATGCAATTAAGTTCTAGTTTAAATTACAACTTATCAGAGTAAATTCAGACCAATTAAACAAATAATCTGTGATCAAGAGATTATAATATTAAACAGATAAAAACACGAATGAAAATAAAAGCAATCAATCAAAGACACTTAAATGAATCAAAACATCAGTCTAATGACTACATAAATCCCTAAGATAAATGAGTTTAGCTAATCATATTCGACATTACAAAATATAAACTCAAAATTAAACCCATAACAAAACTACAAATTAAAAACAGAGAATAAATAAAACTAGTGTCGATTCCACGTTTCCGCTGCAATCTCCACGATCCCGAACATGTAATTGTCTTCTTTTTGCTCCCAAAAATCTCCTCTAACTCTTAAAATTAAGTATTTTCAAAATTGGGAATGACTCTCCAAATTGACTCCCCTTAAACTCCATAAAAATATGTATTTATATGGCAAAATATGACAAAATCAGTGTATAAATCAAAATTGATAAGTCTGGTGGGCTAAGATCCAGTGTGGCACATATCCATGAAGATATTGATACTATCAATTGAGCTGAAGGATCGCTTGTATCAATTACAATATTCATATCCGTTTAAAAGCATAAAGAATTGGCATCTTGGCGCAATGGTAGTGGGCTGATTGGAAAATTGTGATGCATGCGGTTCGTCAATATAACCGTGTAAGTCTCTAAACTAGCATAAAATAGGTTCTAAAGAAAGTTCATTTTGTGAGCTATCAAATAATAAATATTATTGAAGTCATTATAGTTATTTTATTGACTGTAAGTTATAATAGTCGGTGAGCCAAACGTAGACCGAGTTATAATAACTCAGTCCATCCAACTCCAAGTTAGTGCCCCCAAACACCCCGTTTAGTTCACCTTAGTAACATTTTAACTTCCTTAAAGTTTGCCAATGTGAACATACAATTGACATGTGCTACCTCCCATAAGCTCGGTGGTTCAATCTCTATTCCCATATGTATTGTTCTTAAAATAATAATAATAATGTATAGCATATACGTTAAACTTACCCTACAGACCTATAGATATGGGACAATTAAAATTTATATTGATAGCACACATTATGAATTATTTTTAGGGTTTAAATATTGTTTTTTAAGGTAACAAAAATGAAAAGAAAATAAAAGAAGTACACAAAATTAAGTTTCATTTAAAACATTCAATTCTTCCGAGCCCGCCGCATCAGCATCTCCATCTGGTATAGTTTCTCTCTTCTCTTGCTCATAGGCTCCCGTCACTCCCATCGACACTTCTTCCACCAGAATTTCAGAGAGCTTCCGCCGCAACACTCCTTGAGCCACTTCGTGTGCCAGGCGATTGCAATGTCGACGTGGAAGCTACACTTTCGAAACCGGTTTCTTTGCTCACAATCATCCCAACTTGTGAAATCTCACACATTTTGTTTTGTTGAAGCATGATCGCCACACGACTAGAGTGAGTTTCCAGTTCCATATGCTCGGTGGATAAATTCACCAAAAACCAACATAGTTGATCATCGTAGTAGGGTTTAAATATTGTTAGTTCATAGGTTTCATAATTGAGCAAATTGAAGCTTTTAGAAGATTCATGATGAAAAATAAGCTAATTTGATTCAAATTGAAGAAACCAACCAAGAGTTGGAGAGAATCAAGCTAAAGACCTCCTACCCTCGCGATGTTGCTCAATGGTGTCGCGACGCTATAAAATGCCATATGCAAGCCAAGAGACGTGCAAGAGTAGCGTTGAGATGCTACAATGGGCGTATCAACACTGTAAATTCAACTTCAACGTGAAGCTCACACACCTTGTGCTCACTCTCGCATGTGCTGCCACCTCAACGCCTCACCTCGCACCGGCGTGCGCTGCCCCTCAAAGTCTTCATCGCGCTCTTCGCCTCGGGTACGCGTGAGCGCAGACACCTTCATGCTCATGTTGGTGATTATATTTGTGGTATTTAAGTGAACTAGAACATCAAACTTGAACACTTGCCACATGCAATGAAAATTACACAACATCATCTAAATCACGTGTACCACAATTTTACAAGTGACAGTCACTGTCACATCACTTTATCGTCTTCACTTTAACGAAAAATTTGACGAATGAATTATTTTGAAACAAATTTAAAGTTTAAGAGTAGAAATAAATTTTTGAAAATTCAAGGGTATTATTGAAACCTACCATAAAGTTTAGGGATATTTGTGAAATTTTACCAAATTGTTACAATAGTTAAACAACAAGGATTAAATTGTTACATTACTACTAAATTATTACAAATTTGAAAGTAGGACTAAATTGTTACGTACTAAAGTTGAGAGATTAAATCGTTGTTTTATTTTTTTTATTTTTTAAGGTTAAATCGTTGCTTCAATGAAAGCATGGGCACCATTTTAATAAAAATGGACTCATCGAACATCTACTCACAAAAATTATATATTTAGAGGCAAACAAGCTCGAACAAAAGCAATGGAAATCTCAATCGCGAGCAATGTGAAGGGTTAGGAAACAAGGGGATAAAGATGCAGATTAGCCACCAAACATTTCTTCAAGGAATTGTTCTCATTTACACAAGAATTGCAGGAACAAATATGCCTTTTTTTTGTTTTGTCAAAGAATGAATCGACCCAAAGAAGTGCATCCCTTCCCTTAGCAAAGAGTGACTCATATATTCAACAAAACAAGAGTACTCTTTTGCTCCTTCCACAAAGGAATTGCATTAAATGGATGTTAAAACTTGAAAGAGTTATTTCTTGGAGATTAGCATTTTACCAGTTCACCAGTTTATGCAGTGCAGTTCATAGAAGGAAGGCAAAGAGAGCTTGAAAGATTGATTTGGGGCTTCTTAACTTTTTGGGAGAGGGTACATCCTTGCTTCCCCTTAGGAGCCCTTGCATATGATGATGCGTCCCCTGAAAAGTGCAGGCAAAATAAAACATTGAAAAAGAGGACATTAAGGTCCGTTCGCGATTTGATTTTTGAAAATTATGTTTGTTTTCTTACAATTTCTTACAATTTTTTTTCATGTTTCCGAATGAAATATTTGAATTCTGAGTCAAATTTCAAAACCTACTTTTCTTAGTTTTCAAAACTTGGCTTAGTTTATTAAAACGCGGGTAGAAAGTAGATAACAAAACAAATAAACTTGGAGACGAAAGTAGTGTTTATAAGCTTAATTTCAAAAATAAAAAACAAAAAACAAAATGGTTATCAAACGAGAAAGTTGTCTAGATCACGTATTCAATGAAATTATCATAACATGATAATAAGTTTACCTGTACAGCATCCTTGAGTGGCCCCCAGCATTCGAGTCGATTGTACTTTTGTGAACTGGAATGAAAATATACCCTGACCAAGGCATCTAGCAGCTCAGGATTCTCCCCAAATAGAATTGAATCTCCATATAGGACAGATTCAAGCACCTGGTTTTACAAAAACAGAGGCTTTTAGTCTTATACCAACCTTAACCAATTGCTATGCTGTCATTTCCATCATCATGGTCAGATCTGAGAGTTCTCCAACAGCTAAGGAGTTCTTTTTTGTTTTATGACTGAAATAGACAAACTTTTATAATGATGGAATATTTCATATCTTCTGTTTATGAAACTTTGGTGGATAGAGTTGTTCCATAATATGTTTTAATGAGGCTTACGTCTTGAGACAAGACTTAACTTTTAGCCTCGAGACTTATGCCTCCTTTGAACCAGAACAGGCTTACGCCTCTATAAAAACGCACCGAGGCTTCAAGTCTCTATGCCTTTAGAAGAAGAATATTAATTTACCTCATTCTTAAAAACTATAAAGGTTCGAGTTGTGATAATTTGAACTATTACTACTTTTATTGTCGTGACTTTAAAAATATTGAAGACAAAAATTATAGTACAAGTCAATCTTATTAATGATTATAGTAGTGATGTTAAATATATCCTTTTAGAATTTTTGTTTTAAGTGGCAATTGACCATGGTGATTTTTTTATATACTTTTATATGACTATTATGTTTACCAATACTTGATCATACCAATTTAGGATTTGTTCAATGTATTTAATTAAATTTGAGGCTTACACCTCATACCGCCTCGAGGCTTACAGCTGCCTTTAGCCTTTTAAAACATTGGTTCCGTGTAAAACTCTGAAAATAATGTGTCAACGATTTGGAAACCAGTTATATTGGAATGGAATATTTGAGGCTTGGTAAAGAAGATAAACTTACAAGAGGCAATTCTTTGGAGAATATGTGGTATCTAAACTCTGCAGCAAGGTCAAGCAAGGAATTAGGACCGCTCACATAGCAATGTACATGAAGACACATTTCATCCTTCACTTTCTTCCACTCAGCAACCACATCATCCTTGTTGTACCACCCTCTCAACTGTATACATTCACACTCAAAAATGAGAAGAAAAGAACAAGTTATTGTTCCACTCAAACCGTGAAGTAGCAATAAATTTATACCTGATCAAGATTGATAACATCAGAGATGGTCAAGGTGAGATTAGCAGTGAAGTCACAATGTGATAATATATATGTTCTTGGGATGATCCCTGCAGACTTGTTCACCTCCCTAGTGAATAGAACTTTTAACTTTGAAGCTTCAAATCTTGCTGGCGGAACCAATATCCGAACAGCCTACCAAAGACAAATGCATCAACATAAGACAGAGTAATACAAATTTGACAGAAAGAACATGCAAAATGTTTTTCGCTTTTTGGCTGCTTTGATCCAATATATGTTTAAACCATCGAAGCAAGGTTTGAAACTGAACTTCATTCAAGAAAAAAATTCTATGATAATAGTCAGGGGTTCTGTAAACATTATTCAGCATTTACTGTGTTCACAATAATGACTTTAACTGCTGAACTTCTTTGCTTACTTACAGGAGTATTATAATATAACGTGCATTACATACTGAAAATCCAGCAACACAATTCTTGTTCATCATTGATAATTGTAGAAAATGAAGCAAGAATGCAAGCCAGAACATAGAATCAACACCAAACACACAAATTTTGACAATTAGTTTTGTTATGGGTAAAATTAGACCTACCTGAATACCGATACAGGCGATACTCAAAGAAAACAAACTTCAGAAGCCTGAAGAAGGAATGGACCCGAACCCATGTAGGCCAAGGCCAACCAGGGTTTGGGCCCAGTCATCCAAGCCCAGGGCCCAGATAAGCCATGTGGAAGACGTGCCTTGGGCCAAAAGCCCAAGGCGAGGGTCGGCCCGCCGACCCTACCTCCCCGTCAATGCGAGGCGCGACCCCAACGAGTCTGGTTTGATTCTTTTCGGTCTAATCCAGAGGAAAATACAAGAAATCCTAAGAAAACATGGTATAAATACATCATTAGGGCTCAAAGGAGTAAGTCCAACTGAGTCTTCTCTCTCTTAAACTAAGCTTGCTACACTAACTCATTTGATCTCTAACTTAGGCATTGGAGCATGTGAGAAGCACCACACTAGTGTGTACAGTTTTATAGTCACCTCTTTTCCAAATCTACAAATCTCACTCTTGAAGCACGTGAAGGTCAGGCAAGACTTTCTTGTCTGTATTTTGGCATCAACAAGTTTCTTCTGACCAAGCATAACTCAATTGGCATAAGGTTGTGTCCTTGACTAAGAGCTCTTGGGTTTCAATCTACACATTAATTTAAATACCTTTGCAAAAAAAAAACACAAGTTTCTTCTACAAAACTAGACTTACAATCTCGATGAAACCCAAAATCCAACAACAGAATCCTCATAATTACCAGCCTTTCAAGTGTACATAAGGACAACACAAACTTCTTCAATACAAAACGCAATAAAAATCAGATTGGCCAAATTCCCAAGCACGACATTGAAAATAACCGAATAGATCCATTCACACCAAAAAAAAATATCCAATGAACAAAAATGCAGTAAAGCCATAACCCACATCAACAAAAGTCAAATCGAAAGAAGGAGAGGGGAGAAGAAATTAATGGTACCTCAGAGACGAGAGTATTGCAAGAATCCCGAGTGGTACAGAAGGAAGAAAACAGAACAACAGGTTTGTTCCTCCTCTGCACTAATTTGAAGTTGGGTTTGCCTGGGGATGGTGAAAAAGAGTAAGGAGCGCAATGAAAGGCCATAGAAGAAGCATTACAACTTATGGGTCTTCTTCTTCAGCTTCATCTTTCAGAGTCAGAACCAACCATTGTCGTCTCTCTGGGATGTGGAGAAATGGGGTTCGTAGTTTCTTTGTTTTGGGTCATGTGGACAGTGATTCAAAGACCCCCGCTCGTTCGGCCAAAATCTGAGGCCACCGATCTTCCTCCACACACATTCATCTTTCTTTCTAATATTTTCAATTAATAAAAATAAAAGGTGAGGCTAATTTGTTTTTGATTGGTTGAGGATTTTGAATGTTGTGACACGTCAATACAATCTTTGATAACTTGTGGATAATGTTCGCACGTGGCTTAAGATGAGGGTTTACACGTACTCATTTTTAAGCTTTGCAATTTATATATATATATATATATGAGAAATTGTAGTAAATGACAATTTAAGACTTATTGTTTGCAAATATAGCATGTTTTTAAAAATTTTGCGGATATAGCAATTTCTATCGATGATATCTTATGACTGATAGAAGTCTATCGCTGATCACCTCAGCTTTTTATAGATTTTTGTCAGTGATAATAGTCTATCAGAGATAATAGTCTATCACTGATAGAAGTCTATCAGTGATATAATAAAGTCTATCAGTGATAGAAACGTGTTTTTTTGCCATATTTGCAAAACATTTTAAAGTTTGCTAAATTTGCAATTAGTTTAGGCCTGATTGCTATTTGTGCAACCAGCCCTATATATATATATATATATTATTATTTCAAAAAATTGTAATATTAATATTTATTATTCACAACTATTATAATCCACTAGTCTCTGATTATTTTAACTCATTCATTTTTTTTAAATAGTTTCAAAAAATATTCAGAACTATTTTGTATTGTTTCAAAATAAGAAATTAAGTAATTTAAGTAATAACAATTTCATTTTTTAATTTTTTTGTTAGTTAAAATTTAGAAAAAAATTATTTATTATGATTTTCATATTACTTAAAACAAGAATTTTACTTTTAGTGAAATTTTGAAAACAAAAACGTCACCTATGAGCGAGAGCTCTTTGATAAACCTACTTTGTTAGGACATTTTTTTATTTAATTTTATTTTTGTCTCAATTTATACATTCTTAATAACTTTTGGACGAAGTGTTTCTTCCCATTATTGGTTCTACTTTGTTACGACAATCATTTTTTCTGTGTCGAGACTGTCCACATTCTCAATATATAGCCTTTCTTTTGCATGAAGTCTTTCTTCTTCTTTTATTTTCTATTCACTCTTCAATATTCTTTTCTCTGACATGAGTTTATTACTAATTAACTTCAGAAAAATCTAAAGTCTCCCTTCTGTACATCAAGATCGACTTCATGTATTCATAAGAAGGTGAAAGTGACAACATAAACATGAGTGCCTTATTCTCGTCATTTATCTTACTTCAATTGCCTTCAACATAGAAATGATGTCATTAAGAACACCCAAATAGTTTGAGATTTTTGTACTTTCCTTCATTCATTCGCAGCATGTCAAACGACAACTTCAGGTACAATCGATTGGAAATGTCTTGTGCTTGATACAACGGTTCAAAAGCTCTTTGGCTATTGAAATTTTATGCATATCTACACAAAAAAAAATTCTTAGCCAAATTTAGTCTTATTATTGCATTGTAGCCTTCAAATTCATTTCCTTCAAATCTTGATCACGCATATTTGGACTTTTTAGAACCTCTATTGGAACCACACCAAGATGGACTCCATGCACTAGACCACCATCACCACTTAACACTTCAGAAGAACTACTGACTCAGTCTTCCTTTCAAGACCTTGTGTAACTTATATTGTATCAACACATATTTTTTACTAGCACTTGCCACAAGCTGAAGTTAGTTATTCCATCAAATTTCAACACGTCAAACTTCTCTAGACTCATAAAGTTTAGCATATTTGCTTCACTCCTAGTGATTATGCAATTAGAAAAACTCACACTAATAGCAAAACAGTAGCTCGTTTTAAGAAATCTTTTATGGTATATGAAATTTAAGATGATGTTGCAACTATAGAGCATGCTCAAAATTTTAAGAAAAACTACTAACCTAAAGCTCTAAAACCACTTATTAAGAAGAAAAATAAAAAAACATTTTCACTTCTACTACGAAGGAAAATGAAAAAATAATTAAGAAATTAAAAAAAAAAAAAACAAGGAACATAAGAATTTAGGGAAATTGTAATAGATGTCAATTTAGAATAGCATGTTTTTAAAAATTTTGCGGATATGACAATTTCTATCGCTGATATCTTATGGCTGATAGAAGTCTATCGCTGATCACCTCAGCTTTTTATAGATTTTTGTCAGTGATAATAGTCTATCACTGATAGAAGTCTATGAGTGATATGATAAAGTCTATCAGTGATAGAAACGCATTTTTTTGCCATATTTGCAAAACATTTTAAAGTTTGCTAAATTTGCAATTAGTTTGGGTCTGATTGCTATTTGTGCAACCAAATCCAAGAATTTACTTGGAAAACTACTTAAAAAAAAAAAAAAAACTACCACCTAATAGAAAGAAACTTTACTATGCCAAAATTATTACAATGATCACACTATCATTATTAAAAAAAAAAAAAAAAAATCTCCTTAGCATCACTCCCATGATTTTTTCCATTCTCAAACATGAGTATACAAGTATAGAATTTACCTAGAATTAGTATATCAAAGCATAATGTTTTCCAAACTTGGACAAGTAAAAAACAAAGTCATGAAGTCTTTTTATAACACTCATTACTTCATTGTACCTAATTCAGATGACAATATTTGCTATTCTAATATTGTGCTTAAAACTAACATTAATGTTCTTACAAAATATTAGTAGTATTTTTCTTACATGACATGTTTTTGTTAAGTGTGGTAAAGAGTGCTCATGAACTTGATGTTTAACCATTTTGATGATATAAAAGGTGAATAATGCTAGTAAATGAAAATTGTTTCATCTAGTTCTTAGATTACTTTTGTTAAAACTACAATTTCATGATGCTTTACCTAATGTGCATAATTTTGTTGAATCTAATTTGTGTCCAAACATGAAAAAACTAGAAATATCTATGAAAATTCAAATTTTGTGCTCATACAATTTCACGGGGATCAAAATTTATTAATTAAGTAAATGGTGGTTTGAAAAGCAAACCTCCAAAATGATAAAGGTAATTTACTATGAGCAAAAAGAGAAAGACTCATTTCAACACGATTTTTCGTTTAACCCGCCCATTTTGTTGAGGAGTGTAAGGACATGAAATTCGATGTAAAATTCCATGAGTATTTAAAAAGAAAGAGACTCGCCAAAACTCATCACCCCTATAGGTAATTTGAAGGCATTTAATTTTAGTATCAAATTTGAGTCTCAACAAGCTTTTTGAATTTAAAAAACAAAGAGAAAGTTCGATCCTTAGTTTTAAGTAAGTAAACCCAAAAATAACGTGTAAAGTCATCGATGAATAATAGAAAGTAACGAGCTCCCTTAATAGAAGTTTGAGGTGGAAGGACCCCATACATTCGAATGAATTAATTGAAACAGGCCACTAAACTTACTTAGTTGCAAACAAAATAAAAGGTAAACCACGACTCTTAACTAATTGACAAGAAGAGCAAACATTTGTAGCACCTACATTTGAACCCGAAACATTACAATAAGACAAATGACCCATGATGAAGATGCCATGTGGAAGTATATAAAGCCAAATGAAGTATTATATATATATTGAGAGGAAGATTAGATTCAATTCGTAGTTAGTTTTGGAAGGAAGTCCAAATTAAGGTGCATCTGTGTGAGATCTTTGGGTTAGAAATATGATAACTCATTAATAGTATTACGAGCGGAAGAAATATAATATTCTGCACACTTTATTCATGAATTGAAGCACGTATTTATACAGGTAAAAGTGAAGAAGATAACTGTTTACAACAGAATATTAAATATGGTTACACCGTTAGAAACGAACCGATCCGGAAATTTACATTGAAATACTGATACCGGTAAGTTGTTAAATACATGGATAAGCTAATATAAAACGATATCAGTAAGGGAATGATACACCGGTAAGATATCGGTGAGTAAATGATGCATCGGTAAGTAATAGAGTCACCAGGTAATTCAGTTATAAGCCGATATCGGTAAGTGATGTATCATCGGTTAATGACATCGATATAAACAGAAATACCGATATCGGTAAATAACTAAAACACCAGTATATTGATTTACCGGTGGATATCGTAATAAATAGAAATAGTGTGGTGTCATGTTCTAGAATGGACAAAGAAAACTTGTGTTGGATAAGTGAAATCTTTCCCTAATTGTGAAAGATGTTATTTTATTAGCTAATTAAGAGGATACTTCTAAGTAATAGACGACTAACAATAAATCTTATCCAACCAATAATAAAAATAACCACTTTGGGAAAAGAAAAAAAAACTATACAATATTTAACATTGCATAAATTATCTTCCATGATGGATATGTGACAAAACCTGAGCGGTTATGCTATGGTCTTCCATAGCATTCATATTTGGCGCTATCAACAAATGGGTTGAGTCTGAAGTTGTATCCAACATATTGAAATGCTGAACCTGCACGGCCAGTCGTAGCCCCTCCAACTCCACAGCTACCTCCCTCATGGTTGGTCTCTCCTCCCCTTTTACTCTCACACACTCTTTTGCTACTTTTGCCACTTCTTTTATCTGCTCAATGTTTGCTTCTGTTGCCATTCCATTCTCCACAACTTCTTCCAAACGATCTTCTTTCATAGCACACAACACGTACATGGCTAGATTTCTCTCCGCTTCCGGCCCATCAAAGCGCACCGCCTTCTTCCCCGTTATTAGCTCCAGAAGCACGATTCCGAAGCTGTACACATCGCTCTTCTCCGTCAGCTCACTCGTCAACAAGTATTCGGGATCCAAATATCCAAGAGTCCCTTGCACCATTGTAGATATTTGAGTATGATCCAATGGAACCAGCTTTGAAGCTCCGAAATCAGCGAGTTTTACTGTGTAATTATGATCTAAAAGTATATTAGTGGACTTAATATCTCTGTGGATAATGGGAGTAGACGCTGAAGAATGCAAATATGAGAGGACGATAGCAATTTCTGAAGCTATTTTCAAACGAACTTCCCATGGAAGAGAAGCATGCTTAGTTTTGTCATGGATGTGATCGAAGAGCGTGTCGTTGGTTACGAGCTCGTACACCAACAACGGAACTTGTGTCTCCAAACAACACCCCAATAGCTTGACCACGTTTCTATGGTTGATTTGGGAGAGAACGAGGACTTCGTTAATGAATTGGTGAGTTTGGGATTGGTCCACTAGTTTTGATCTCTTGATTGCGACTGTCAAACCGTCATCTAAGACTCCTTTGTAAACTGTACCGAACCCACCTTTGCCCACCACTGCACTTTCGTCGTACTTGTTTGTAGCCTTCTCCAACTCTTCTTGAGTGAAGATTCTGAGCATGTCGGTGGGTGATTGCCACTGAGAAAGATGTTGTTGAAGCATCAGGCCTCCATTTTTCTTAAAAAACTCATCTTTTTGGTGGATAAACTTCCAATTTCTATAACCCAAGTACAACCATGTACTGCTAATTATTAACACTGTCAAACCCACTCCACTTCCTGCATTTTATTTGTGTTATCAAAAGAAGAAAAAAAAATAATAATAAATATGATACAAATTTGGCATTGACATATAAAACCTTACCGATGATGATATGTAAGAAAGCCTTGAAGTTTGGAGTGCAATTTTCTGGTGTCCCATCTGGTTTATAGTACTTGGGACATTTGCAGGTATATTTTCCTGGTGTGTTAACACACAGGTCGTCGTCCTTACAATTATGGCTTTTATTCTTGCATTCATCTATATCTGAAAATACAATTTAATTAATGTCAGTTTTTTTTACAACACGAGGGAATTGGAGCCTTAGACCTCTGACTCATAGTTTATATATTAATGTTACTGGTTGAGCTATGCTATGACTCATAATTCATATATTAGGCTGGTTGAGCTATGTTACGTAAAAATAATTGGAAAGATAAATAAAAAATTGAGTAAAACTTAGGTGTATGTTGGGCTATAACTATCTTTTGGAGTTCATGTGGCGGCGCCAGTTTATTGACTAAGTTGTATGCTCCTTTCTAAATCAGAAAAGACCCTACACGCTGTTTGTTACGTTGCTGTTTTCTTGAGAGCCTAAATGTCGAGTTTGAAAACTCAGGAACCTAAATGTTATCAAACTCAAACTTCATTATCCAAAAATGTATTTTTTCCTTAATCAATTTCTATAAAATTTAACTTTAAACTAACAATAAGAACTAAAATAGAATGAGATCCGGAAATTATAAGACTAAAATGATATTATATTTTGAGCAAAACTTAGTTGCAGGCGCTACAAACATCTTTTGGAGCCAGCTAGGTGTCACGATTTAATTGATCTAAATTTTTTTCTTTTTTTTTTAAATAAAATATTTAGTTAGTTTTTCAGGCCGTTTTAATTGTTAAGGGGTTCTTTTTATTTCATTTTTTTTTTCTTTTCTCTTCTCTTTTTCGAAGATTCATCCTCACGCAGTTTGAATTTGAAGAGTTTTTTTTTCCTCTTTCTTCTTTCTTTTCTTTTTAGAAATTCTCCCTCAAGAAGTTTGAATTTGAAGTATTTCTTTTAAGTTTTTTTTTTTTTTTTTTTAATGGCTAATGATGGGAGTTTGGATAATTTCATATTCGTAGGTTTTTTTTAAAGCTGATAAGTTTGGGGTGGGAGAAGAAGACAAATGAGATTATTAAAGCTTGGAGGAGAAGCTTACCGTGTTTGTTATGCATATGAAAGGAAAAAAAAAAAAATATGCTTCAATTTTTTTAAAAAATAAAAGAAGGACGCTTCAAATTCAAACGTGGAGATGAATCTTCCAAAAAGAAAAAATAAAAAAAAATGCTTAACAATGAAAACGGCGTTAAAAACTAACTGAATCTTTTATTTAAAAAATAAATTAAAAATTAGATCAATTAAATTGTGACATGTGGCTGGGCTGCAAAAGATACTTGTAGCCCAACCTGGGGAGAATTTCTAGTACATCCGTGGTATGGAAAAACTCCATACCACTGCCTTTCAAAAAATGACACGTGGCGAAATGGTTGGTTAACTGGACCCACACTATTAAATATATTATTTTTTTAAAACTTAGTTGCAGGTTGGGGGGAGAATTTCTAGTACATCCGTGGTATGGAAAAACTCCATACCACTAAGTTTTGCTCTTATATTTTTATTGATATTGAATGGGTAATTGATTAAAGAGTAAAACTTGCTTGCTGTTTGGGCTACAAGTATCTTTTGCAACCCAGCCATCTGTCATTGATTGGCTAATATTTAAACCATTTTTAAATAATAAAAAATTATTTCATGCCGTTTACTTGATTTTTGTAAGTAACTTTCCTTGTCTTATTCCAGCAAATTAACAATTTCTCCTACTTTCTCTCTCTTCATTTCTTTGCACTCCAAACTTCAAGGCCATGAAATTTCAATTGAAGTTATTTGAAATTTGCAGAGCTGATTGTGTGTTATATAGGTATAAATTTTCAAGTGGGTTTTTAGAGGAAGTGAAGGAAAGAGTGAGAAATTTCACGGTTGAATTCATATGAGGTTGGTAAAGGATTAAGAAAAATCCAAAAAAAAAATTGGTAACAATTTTTTTTTTATTTGTCTAGAGATATTCTTTAGAGTATTGCAAATCTTATTGCGTTAAAAAATAGTTAACCAAAAAAAAAGAAAAAAATACTTATTGTAGAGAAAATAAGAGAGAGATGAAATTGAAAACAAATGTCATATGACAAACGGAAGTGGAGGAAAGAGAGAGAATATAGGAAAAATTGTTTATAAGAAGAAAGGGAAAGTTACCAAGAAAAAAATCTAAGTAAATTGAGATTTTTTTTATTAAAAAAAAAAATATAAATATTCAGTCAATCAAATCGTGACAGGTGGCTGCAAAAGATACTTGTAGGCGAGTACAAAACTATTTTCGCTTTTAATAAATAACACCTTTTTTTGAAAAACCCTTTTTTGGGCAGGAATGGATGAATCTCGACATTTTCTGATTTTTTTTTTTTGAAATCTGGTTGAAGAGGGGAACAAGATTTCAAAAAATTAATGGCTGGAGAGGGAAACGGAATGAGAAAGGGTGGAGGAAGGAGAAGGAAGATTAAAAAAAATGAATAAGCTTTTTACATACCTTGACAACCTTGAGGGAGATATGGATTCCCTGTGAAACCATCGAAACATTTGCAACGATATTCAGATCCATCATTGAGGAAGTTAATCTTCTTGCTGTTTGGTCCACATATGCAATTGGTTTTGTTGTCAGCTGTTGAGCAAGTTGTGGTTGGGATGGCCCAATCAAGCACAACAGGAACTTCCTCTGCTGTAAAATTGCGAATATATTTGGAGGAGAAACTGAAATTATGTTGTTGGATTACAAAAGCATACCCACAGGGATTAAATTTGAGTACTTCACTGTGATTTTTGAAGCTCTCAACCCAAAACTCCAAATCTTTTAGGCCTTCAGGAATCTCTACCTGACAGCAGCCATTCCCGGAGCAGGATCCATCTTTTATAGCGTTACTACTGTTTCCACAAACAGTCATGCACCCGCTTTCGTAAGCTTCCCCCTCGAGTTGCCCGGAAACGAAAGCGTAAGTATCGCAGCCGACGACGGTGAACTTGTTCTTAGTGTGGGAAATGGTGAACATGGGGATTTTGATAGTTCGATCGTTGTAGAAATTGGAACCATTTTGTGTGTAGCAATCTCGAGCTATAGACTGCAAGATGTGGAGCTCCCCATCCCCTTGGAGGATTGATATTTTGGTTACTTCAATGTTGCTGTCTTCTAGAAATGCCTTTGGAGGATGATGGTAATGATCAGTTTTGTTGCAGGTGATTAAGAATTTGTCATTGAGATAACACCCTTTTTTCATCCCGAATGGATATGGAATTTCCAAGTTGCCACACCGTCGGTCGCAGTCCGGTGACTCCCCCGCCGCTGCTTGAGCTGTTGACAACATTATCATCATCAGAAGAATAAGCTTATCCATTGGAAGAAGATGACTGTGTTTGATTCTCTATTAACCAACACGCTTAAGCTTTAATTTGATACGTAAGTTTGAGATGGAAGACAATTGGCCTTGCAGCTCTTTCAAGAATTTAAAAAACTACTCTAGAAGGCTAGGAAGAAAGGAAGAACCAAAGTTGAAATTTTGTCCCACCACCCTTCGCAAGTATATGGATAGCTAAATATATCAAAGGGTATCGAATCAAAAGTTTTTCTCAATTAAGTCATTTTGTGTACAAGAACACACGGAATTATAATCGTCGCACAAGTTGTGACATAAAAAAAATGTAGCAAAAGTTGCGATGAAAAGACACAAAGTCGCAAAATATGCGACCTAATGACCAAACGTCGTAGCCTTTGAAATGCAAAATCGTCGCATATATTGTGACAAACTTTGAAAACTTCTCTATTAATTCAAACCAATTTGTTAGTACCACATCAATCATTGCAAAAAAAATAGGTTTTGTCGTAATAAATTACGGAAATTTTCATCCGCACCAGTTTTTGCTACGAAATTAAATAATGCGACAAATATCTTAAAATCTTCGCAAAAGTATTGCGACGTTCTTCCTGATCGTCGCAAGTCGTGCGACGATTTTGTCAAAATATCACTCAATGTCTAGAGCGACGAAGCTACAACGACGCTTCTTGCAACGCTCACATTTTCGTCGCTAACCACCATTAACGACGAAATAGTGGCATCAACGACGTTTTATTTTCATTGCTAAAAGCAGTATTTCTTGTAATGTAATAAAATTGTTAAAATAGGTTAACATGAAACTTCATTTGTCATGAAACAATTATTTGATTAACGGATATAAACACGTTAGCATGCCACTTTGAACATGTCGGATTTTGCTAATAGATGTGTTGTATTACATGTGTCAAGTTAGCATCTAAATCACATGTTAATGTTTCTTTAAAAATTGATGACTAAATTGAAAATGGTTTAAAAATTTAGAAAGCATCCTTTATATTTAGCCTTTTTGAAATAAGATAAGCAAAAGATTTTGTTGTCGTGGGTGGACACTGGATATGTCGATTTCTTTATTGAGTTCTCATTTCAGAAAAGAAGAGAAAAAGTACTTTTGTATCGATTGGAGAAGCACTAATTTAATTAAAAGACAAATATATAAATTAAACTAGAGAAATTATATCTTATCTATATAAAATAGGGTAAAAACACTTTGTCCCTGAGTTTAAGCATAAATTTTTATTTGGTACCAAATTTTAGAAAATGGTTTTAAAAAATCCATGAACCCTTAGTTGACTAACCAAATGATAATTTATCTGCTAACTTGCTGACTATATTTATTCACATGAATTTTTAATGAATTTAAAAAACATTTTAATTTTTTTTTTAGCTTATGTGATATTTTTTCGTCTTCTCTTCTTTTCGGTCACTCTCTCACTTCCGCCACCTCTTTTTTCAGGGTGGAGAGATCGAACCCCTGACCTCTCAGTCAAGGGCATAACTTTATGTGTGCTATGCTCGGTTTGACTTAGCTGGTATAATTAAGATCTCTACAATGGGATGATATTGTCAATTTTGAACATAATTCTTAGCTTTATTTTGATACAATTGAAAATAGTTGTCTTCATTTATATATTTACGTTTTTTTTTTATCTAGTCAAGGTAAGACTTTGTTCATATTCTTAATATATTAGGATAATTTTTCAACTAATTAAAAATAATAAATAAATCTAGTCCGTAAATTAATTGTGTTATCATCTTTTCGTATTTTAAACAAACTTTTAGAATTATTTCTTAAAGGTTTGAGATTATACTGCCAATTTTTTAAACTTAAATACCAAATACAAACGTATCATAAACCTTTTAGACCATCACAATTAAAGAGAGAAACTTCTCTAAACTGTGTTTAAATGCTTGATTCCAACAACTAATATTAAAAGATATAGGGTCTCGATCTACCGGATTAAAGAGAAAGAGATCGAATTAAAGAGAAAGACTGACCAACATTCCATTAACAAGTGAATTAATACATATGCAATGTATTACTAAAAACATTCTTTTTTAAAAGAAGATACAAGGCAAATGTTGACGTCTAAAGCAAGGGTCTCGGTCTATCAATTAAAGAGAAAGACTCGCTAAGGTTCTATTAACAAGTGAATTAATACATATGTAATGTATTGCTAAAAATACTTTATTGAAATGTCTTGTATCTGTTATGACCCTCTACAACTAATTCGATACGGATGTATTGTTGTTAGAAGGGTGTCATATATAAATATTTTAATGACCTGAGTCGTTTCTTAGTCTGTCATTTGTAATTCTTTCATATTTGTAATAATATTGTTCTTTCTTCTGTCTATGAATATAGTTAACACGAAGTGTGTCGATTTTTCTTTTGTAATTTTGTACTTTATTTTTTGATTCTATCCTAACACAATTTTTTTTAAACAAGATAAAATGTTGACATCTAAAGTGAGGGTCTCGATCTACCAATTAAAGTGAGACTGCCAACGTCTCATTAACAAAATTATGCAATCTATTGCTAAAGCACCTTTTTTTTTTTGTGGCTTGGCATAAAAGTGATTTTAGAAAAAGCTGAATTCACTTTAAAGTGATTTATAGACGAGCAATTGGGAAATGATTTTTGGTCCAATGATTGGATAGAGAATTGAATTTTATGACTATTATTTAAATCACAAAAATGTCATTATTCTATTTCTTTCTCTTTCAGTTTCTCTCTCTAATTTTATTAATATCTATTCTCCACTCTCATTTTATTTTTCTAATTTTCTTTCACTATCTCTTGTTTTTTTTTTTTTGATTGCTTAAATTACCTTTATCCTCTCTCTAAAAATCACATTTGAATTTATTTGTATCTCTTTTTTAATAGCAATAATATATTTTAGTTTTTATTACGAGCATTTTTTTTTTAGGAAAATCTTTCCTTTTAATTATTGTATTTATTTTTTTATATATTGTATAATTTTAAATATATTATTTTTAATAACATAATGACTCTATGATAATATAAAGTGAGAGAGGTTTGAGATATAATTTATTTTGTTATTCTACTGTTGTTGTGTTTTGTCCTTCCAAAACATTTATGCATTACATATTGAAATCTTGATTGTGCTTCAATTAGATTTTGCAAGTTGCTTGAACGGTTGTTGAACACATCATACATTTCACAAGGGGAGCTTGTGAACGTGGATCATCAAAGAGTGCTAGAGACTGCGACATAAAATCCAAGAAGGGGCGTTCTTTTAATTTTATGCATAAGACAATTTGTATTTGTTAGGGGTCGATACAAATATAATCAATCCAAATACTACTAGATTCAGACAATATATATTTTATCTAAAATCCCAGATCAGTTTATGGTTCCAAATTTAAAGCGGAATTAACAATTTGGAACTCAACGGTTTAAAAGAATTAGATAAACCAATCTAAAGCTTCTAAACAATAAGAACGATATTAGTCAAGATTAAGGGAAAGAAAATGACACCGAATTTATACTGGTTCACCCAATGTTGGCTACGTCCAGTTCTCTGCTACCGATGCAGGTTCCACTAAATTGTCAGGGAGAAGATTACAAGAGTTTACAAAACGCTCAAGATGATTTCTCTCTCTTTTCTCTCAAAGAAAAAAGGCTCACAAATCACTCTATCAGCGCACTCAAAACTCTTCAATGGAAAAACACTTACAACAAACTCTATCACTCACAGCTGCTATTATAAGAAATCTTATTTCTTGAATTATGGATTTTTGTTCAGTGCACAAAAAATCCACCCAGCTACTGTCCTCCACCCAACTTTCTTTTTTTTAATTTTGCCGTAAGTTTTTATTGCAGCCACCAGCTTCAAAAATATTAATCAAACATTTATTAGGTTTCACATTACAAATGTGACTTGGGCCAAATCAATTGGGCTTTCAACTTTTGGGCTCCATAATTCTAACAATCTCCCACTTGGAGACAAAACAATCAACATGTCTCCCCTGCAAAACGGTAGCGTCTTCTCTCTACTCATGGAGAAGTCCAACTGAAGTTGCACACAACTTCAGTTTGCCAACAGGAACGGTCTTGGTAAACATATCAGCTGGATTCTCACTTCCTGGAATCTTTTCAAGCACCAACGCCTCATCTTCCAAAACCGATCTGATAAAATGGTACCTCACCTGTATGTGTTTCGTTCTCGAATGAAACACTGGATTCTTTGCTAAATGAATAGCACTCTGGCTGTCACAATGCAAAGTCCCCTTTCCCAATTTCAAGCCAAGTTCTTCTAAGAAAGACTGAAGCCATATCATCTCCTTACTTGCTTCAGTAAGTGCAACGTACTCAGCCTCTGTAGTAGAAAGAGCTACTATCTTTTGCAGTCTAGAAACCCAGCTAATTGCAGTATTACCCAAAGTAAAAACATACCCAGTAGTACTTTTTCTGCCATCTATATCACCTGCCATATCTACATCAACATAGCCCTGCAATTTAAAATTTGACTTCTTAAAATGCAGAGCATAATCAGCTGTCCCTCTCAAATATCTGAAAATCCACTTCACTGCATCCCAATGATTCTTCCCTGGATTACTCATATATCTGCTAACAACTCCCACTGCATGTGCAATATCTGGTCTTGTGCAAACCATGGCGTACATCAGGCTACCTATAGCTGAAGCATATGGCACTTTAGCCATATGATCTCTTTCCTGCTCAGTAGTGGGTGAGTGCTCTTTAGATAATCTAAAATGACAAGCTAAAGGAGTACTCACAGTTTTTGCATCTTCCATGTGAAATCTGGTTAACACCTTTTTCACATACTCTTCCTGTGACAATGTCAATGTTCCATCTTTTCTCACAATTCTCATTCCTAAGATTTGTTTGGCAGCTCCCAAATCTTTCATATCAAATTCTTTAGATAATTCAGCCTTTATCTTTAGAATTTCCTGTTTGTTTGCACCTGCTATCAACATGTCATCAACATATAGCAATAAAATAACATATGAGTTACCATGAGATCTAACGTAGCAACAATGATCTGCCTCACATCTCTGAAATCCACTATTGCACATAAAATTGTCAAACTTCTTATACCACTGCCTTGGAGCCTGTTTGAGACCATACAAGCTTCTATGAAGTTTGCAAACCATTTTCTCCTGTCCCTGTACTGTAAAACCCTGTGGCTGTACCATGTAAATTTCTTCCTCCAAATCACCATGAAGAAAAGCTGTCTTTACATCCATCTGTTCTATAAACAAATCCTCTTCTACCACTATTGACAATACAGTTCTAATAGTAGTTAATTTAACTACAGGAGAAAATATTTCATTAAAGTCAATACCTTCCTTCTGTTGAAAGCCTTTGACTACAAGCCTTGCTTTGTATCTTTTGCTATCATCGGGCTCTTGCTTAATTCTGTAAACCCATTTGTTCTGCAAAGCTTTCTTACCTCTTGGTAACTCAGTCAGTTGCCATGTCTGATTCGTCATAAGAGAATCCATCTCATCCTTCATGGCCAACTCCCACTTGACAGAATCTTTCAGTTGAACCGCTTCATCATAATATTCAGGTTCACCTCTGTCAGTTAATAATATATAATTTAAACTAGGGGAATACCTCTGTGGTGGTCTGATAGTCCTGCTAGACTTTCTAGCTGCTGTAGGTGGCGTTCTCTGAACTTCATCAGGTTCCACGACCGGTTCATTAGGTTCCACAACTGGTTCATCAAATTCCACAGTCGGTTCCTCAGGAGTATTTGTATTTTGATCTTCAATTCTTGTGGTTCTGGTTTCAACCTCAGGAAGACTAACAAACTGAGTCTTCTCTTCATTGCTTTCATCTGACTCAGACTTTTCTGAATCAACTGTTGTTCTGTCTTTATACAAAACTTCTTCATTGAAGATCACATTCTTGCTTTTGACTATTTTACTGCTTTGGCCATCCCAAAACCTGTAGCCAATCTCAGCACCGCCATATCCAATAAAATAACATTTCTTGGATTTGGCATCTAGTTTACTCCTGTCTGCAGCATCAATGAGACGGTAAGACACACAACCAAAAATCTTTAGATGAGAAAGATTTACCTGTTTACCGCTCCAGACTTCTTCAGGCAACTTCAAGTCTAGTGATATGGTCGGGCTCCTATTGATCAGATAGGTTGCTGTGCCGAGTGCCTCTGCCTATAACGACTTAGGCAATCCTGCATGTAATCTCATGCTCCTGGCACGCTCGTTCAGTGTTCTGTTCATTCTCTCTGCCACACCATTCTGCTGCGGTGTCCCTGGAATAGTCTTTACCATCACAATCCCATTGTCTGCACAATATCTTTTGAACTCCCCATCAACATATTCACCACCGTTGTCTGACCTCAAGCTTTTGACTTTTAGACCTGTCTCATTCTCAACCATAGCCTTCCAAGTTTTGAAAACAGAAAATACATCAGATTTATGTTTGAGAAAATAAGTCCATACCTTCCTGCTTGAGTCATCTATGAAGGTCACGTAATATCTGGAACCACCAAGGGAAGGAACTTCAGCAGGCCCCCACACGTCAGTGTGAACTAACTCCAACTTTTTAGGTTTTCTCGTTGGACCTATTTTTGAGAAACTGACACGCTTCTGCTTCCCAAAAATACAACTCTCGCACAACTTGTGTTCAACGGCCTTTAGTCCCTGTAGCTTCCCTGCAGAGTGAAAAATTTTCATACCTTTTTCACTCATATGTCCCAATCTGTTGTGCCATAAATCAGTCTGACTTGAATGATCTACAACAGCCACCATGTTCTTGTCATTGCTGTTGACATATAAAGTCCCTGACTTGCTTCCTCGAGCTATTAACATGGCACCTTTTGTAACCTTCCAGTTTCCTTTGCCAAAGGATACTTCACATCCTTCATTATCTAACTGCCCTACAGAAATCAAGTTTTTCACCATATTTTGAATGTGACGTACCTTGCGAATTTTCCAGACTGAACCATTCGCCAATTTCAAATTCACGTCACCAATCCCAATGATGTCCAAAGGCTCCCCATCAGCAAGATAGACCTTTCCATGATTTCCTGCAATATAATTTTCAAGAATGTCACGATTCCCTGTAGTATGAAATGACGCACCTGAATCTATCAACCATGTCTCATGAACATTTTCCACTGCAAGAACCAGAGCATCATCTTGTATCTCATCTTCAACAACATTTGCACTGTCTTCGTTCCCCTCAGTTCGCTTTGGGGCCTTGCAGTTCCTTTTCAGGTGTCCAGACTTACCACAGTTCCAACATTCAAATTTGCTGTTTCTGGACTTGCTTCTATTGTTTTGTGATTTACCTCGATTGCCATGACCTCTGTTATTACTCCTTCCCCTATCCACATTCAGCGCTGAACCAGAAGAAAAAGCAACACTTGAGTCTTTTCTGCGAATCTCTTCTGCTATAACAGAATCTCTAACCTGTGAAAGCTGCAATTTCTCTTTTCCACATGAATTAGAAAATGCAGTCTTCATGGTATCCCAACTATCAGGTAAAGATCTCAACAACAATATTGCATTCAATTCATCAGTGAATTCTAAATCAACTGCAACTAATTGATTTATCAGCAAATCAAATTGATTTAAATGAGCAGTAACAGATGTACCTTCAGCCATCTTCAAATTAAAGAATTTAGTTGCAAGATACAACTTATTGTTTATTGATGGTTTTTCATACATGTTTGACAAAGCTTTCATAAGTCCTGCTGTGGTTGTCTCTTTCGCCACACTACTTTGCACATTCTTTGTCAAAGTCAAGCGAACAGTCCCCAGCACCTTCCTGTCCAACTTTTTCCATTCGGCTTCTCCCATATCATCCGGCTTTCCGTCCAATGGTAAATCTAATTCCTTGGAATGTAAATAATCCAATATTTGACACTTCCAAAAAGAAAAGTCTGATCCATTAAATATTACCATCTTCACGTGATCTTCTCCTGACATCGTTCTACAACCAATTGCTCTGATACCACTTGTTAGGGGTCGATACAAATATAATCAATCCAAATACTACTAGATTCAGACAATATATATTTTATCTAAAATCCCAGATCAGTTTATGGTTCCAAATTTAAAGCGGAATTAACAATTTGGAACTCAACGGTTTAAAAGAATTAGATAAACCAATCTAAAGCTTCTAAACAATAAGAACGATATTAGTCAAGATTAAGGGAAAGAGAATGACACCGAATTTATACGGGTTCACCCAATGTTGGCTACGTCCAGTTCTCTGCTACCGATACAGGTTCCACTAAATTGTCAGGGAGAAGATTACAAGAGTTTACAAAACGCTCAAGATGATTTCTCTCTCTTTTCTCTCAAAGAAAAAAGGCTCACAAATCACTCTATCAGCGCACTCAAAACTCTTCAATGGAAAAACACTTACAACAAACTCTATCACTCACAGCTGCTATTATAAGAAATCTTATTTCTTGAATTATGGATTTTTGTTCAGTGCACAAAAAATCCACCCAGCTACTGTCCTCCACCCAGCTTTCTTTTTTTTAATTTTGCCGTAAGTTTTTATTGCAGCCACCAGCTTCAAAAATATTAATCAAACATTTATTAGGTTTCACATTACAAATGTGACTTGGGCCAAATCAATTGGGCTTTCAACTTTTGGGCTCCATAATTCTAACAGTATTGTGTAATAATTCTTTGATAATTTAATCTTTGGGCGTGACCTCATGGAGTAGGTTGGGAAACCGAACCACTTTAAAAACGTGTTCCTTTATTTTCATTTGTCGCACATCTCTAATTACAACCATACTTGTGTCTAGCTATTTTATGGTTCATAGCTCATCTTTAAAATGAATTAAAATAAAATTTTAAATACAATAGAAGTTGTTATTCCAACCAGAAAAATTAAATAATTTAAAGATTTTTAGTGATCTAATTTTGTTTAATTATGTCTATTTCTGAAGGTTTTTCAATCGCTAGACCTCCATTGCTAAATGAGAGCAAAAGGTTTTTCAATCGCTAGACCTCCATTGCTAAATGAGAGCAATTATCCATATTGGAAAATTTGAATAAGGGCGTTTATTAAAGAATTGATGGAAAAGCTTGGAAATCCATTCTTATTGGTTGAACATATCCCACTAAAGAAATGGAAAATTTGTTATGTTGATCTCTAAATTTGAAAATCTTACCATGCTATGCTAGAGGAGGAATCTTCATCTGATTTTTATGCTAAGTTGTGTGATGTATCTAATGAATCTTTTACTTTAGGAGGAAAAATATCTGAATCTAAATTAGTTAGAAAAATAATTCGAACATTTTTAAATAACATTTAGGGGTTCTTTGGTTTAAGAATTTGTAGATGATTAAGAACGGTATGTTTGAGAGTGATTTTGAAATTGTTAAAATCATATCTATCATATTCAAAATCACTCCGAAACTCTTAATAATTCAAAATCAATTTTGATGGTCTAAAAATTTGCGTTTAAAAATATAAAATTAAACATTAAGTTGATTTTGAATGATTAAAAATATGTTCCGGAATGATTTTGAATATGACAAAAGTAATTTTAGACATTTCAAAATCATGTCTTAAAAGATGTATGAAAAGGATATGTATGAGAATCAATGATAATTGTGTTTGGTTGTGCATGGTAATGTTATCAGATTAGAAAATATATTTTCAATTAAAAATGTGTCACAAGGGACATGGTGAGCATAAGATCGAGGGAGCTCTTATAAGGCGAGTGAATAAGGTCTGAAACCCAATATGAAAACATATCCGCTAACCCTCAAGCCATAGAGCATAGAGACATATATGCAGATTCCAAGAATGGTTTCGAGCATGACATTGATGGACAGCCGATTGACGGATAACGAGAAAGAGAGATTTCATTAGGATTTAACAGAAAATTTGACGAAAAAAAAGCACTAAATGCAAACTTTAAGGGGGCGTTTGACCCTCGCTTTGGATTCAGAACCCTGGGAATCAAAACCCTGAGGGTTTGTTTGGGAGGGTTCTGAACCTTGAGAATGGTGTTTGAGGTGCAGTGTTGGGAAGCCTGGGAATCAGAAAACCGTGTTTGGGTGTAGTGTTGGGAAGCCTGGGAATTATAAGGCAGTGTTTGGGGTGCAGTGTTTTGAAACTCGGGTTTGAACAATTTTTTTTTCTTTCTTCCTTTAGCTACTTTTTTCTTTCTTATTTTTTAGTGGATGTTTTGTGAAATGTAGAATTTTTTATGCAACATGTGACTTTTTTTCTAGACGTTTGAATGAAGCATTTAATTTATGCTATAATCTAAGAATAATAAAATTATTTTCAACAATCAAAACATTGCTTACAAGAATCAAATATATATTTGAATAAGAAATTAAAAATCAAATGTTTCATTCAAACGTCTCAAAAAACATAACATGTCATGTAATAGGTTTGAGATAAAGAATTTAAAAAAAAAAAAAACTGAAAAATCCAAAGGGAAGAAAACAAGAATGAAACAACAAACTACTATTATATTTAAATTAAAAAACAACAAACTACTATTATATTTAAATAATATTTCCAAGTATGTATCTCCTAAATACAAATTATAATTTATAATTTCAAACATTTCATAAAGTTAAGCTTCGCATGAATTATAAAACGAAAAAAAGATTTAAAAAATTAAGAATTAAAAAAAAAAATCTAATTTTTTAATTAGGAAAAATCACCTTCTATTTTAAAATAAATTGAATATTGTTAATCATTATTATTTTTTAATTTTAATTTGTTAACTTAAAAATTAAATATTAATTTTTTAAATATTAACATGATGGCCTCAAATATCTGTTTTTATCTTACAACTAGAAAATTAAATATATTTTGGACTATTGTTAATTAGATTAAATATAGATGAATTAAAAGAATAATTTTATTTAGATAAATATAATTAGAAAACTATATAATTATAATTAGAGAGGGTGAAATTGGAAGAAAAATTGTGGGACCCACCATAATTATGAAAAATGTGGAGAGAGAAATAGTGGACCCACCAATATATTGTAATTTTAAGAAAAACCAGTTTGTGGAGGGTTTGGGAGGAGTAACCCATGGACCCAACCCTTTGCCCCAAATATGATTTTGGATTCTAAATCCAAAATCACCCAACCCAAAACGGGGCCAAAGGCTACAAAACTCAAACCTGACCACAAATGTAACTTCTTTTTTTTTTTTTTTTTTTTTTTTTTTTTTTTTTTTTTTTTAGTTTAACATGTGGGAATTGTGGTGGGGTTCAAAGTTCTGACATTTTGGTCGAAAATATATACGAATAAATTATTTTCAAGTTAATTTAGCTTTTAATTACTATTACTATTATCTTAAAAAAAAAAAAAAAAAAAAACTAAACGGTTAATAAATGAACAAGCATTATTAAAATTTAAAATTACCCAACTTCACAATAAAAAAAAAAAGGAAAAAAAATCAATTTATAACCTTAAACTTTGGAGGCAATCAAAATCATAAACTAATGGTGATATCAATTTAAACCATGAACTTTTCAGAACAGTATCAATTTACACCTTCTGTTAGAATTTTATTTTAAAAACGTTAATTTAAATACGTTGAGACTTATAGTTTTAGCCACTTAAACTCGTATATAAACTTTTTGAAGTGAATCAATTATATCAAAGTTTAGGGGTTTAATCGATAAAAATTATAAGTCTACTGATAGGCAATTTGAGGATCGTAATTACACAAATGTCTTTAAATATTATGGTTTTGTTACGAGCCGAGTTGATTTAGAGATAACACATGGTTGAAATTACTTAAATGCTTAGTTTTAATTACAATTAATTTATTTAAAAATATTTGAAAATAATATATAGTTTAGAAAATTTTCGTTTAGTTTACAATGTAGAACTGAAAGAAAAAAAATTGATGTATTTGCGATGAACAATTTATTTTATTTTATTTATTTATTTATTTATTTTTGAAAAAACAACTTACAAAATGGATTGGCTCGGAAAATATGGAAAAAATGATATTCAATTTTATTTTAGAGAAATAATTTCTAAATTCGTGGATAATATAAATAAGAAAAAAATAAAATGATATTTAGCACATTATTTATGAGTTATAAATAATTTCATATCAGATTAAATGAGAACACATTTATTTGAGATTATATAAATACAATATATAATTATTTATAATTATTTTCTTTTATTTTTGAAAATAAAAAAGGGCATATACGAGATTAAAAAAAAGTAAAATTCGAGTTGAGTTAAAGCTGTAATATTTGAAACCTAGTGACATTTATGAAATATGGGGCCAAAATAATGTCTTTTACCACAATTCTGCATTTATATAATTATGATCTTCTATTTCTCTAGTCAATGTGAGACTTTATTTTGTATTTCAAACAAATAGGGTTGTTTGGCTACATATTAGAAAGAGTATCCTACATGGAAAATGTACAAAAAAAATCATGTGGGTGAGAATATATTAGAAGAGTAGTTGTTTGTAAAGTCTCGTTTGATAACACATTCGTTTCATGTTTTTTGTTTTTCAAAAAACGAGTTTGCTTGGTAACAAATTGAATATTTACTTTTTGAATTTTTATAATCATTTTTTAATTTATAAAGAAATAAAGAATTTTTGGAAACAGAAAAAATGGTTTTTGAAAAACCCAAGTCTGTTTTTAAATCCCATACGTTAGGACATTGATCCAAGAATCCAAGAGAAAGTCGATGAAGAGACGTCCAAATCTCAGAAGCAAATGTGCAATACAATATTTGATTCAATAGTTCTTCGGACTTGATCCAAGAATCCAAGAGGAGATCAGCCTATCTTGTCGTTTTCATAGTTTGGAGGTAGGGTTTAATTGACGATCCGATGAAGACGCGTCACCTTCATCTTAAATCGGTAAAAAAATAAATCAAATGACAGATTTCACCAGTAATGTAGCCGTCTAAATCGTACCTTTCAAGTGTCATGACTACCTGAATTTTTCATAGAAGGAAATTATCATCATTCAATTTAACTATAGAAGCCTTGTTTCCAGGACTTTACGATCGGAGAAGATGGAAGAGGAGAGTCATCCAACGTAGAGCTTGATTCGCTAGTAGGGAGCACCATCAGAACCAAAGAACAGAGAGCTTGTCGTTAGACAGAGACTCTGATACCATAAAAGATTTACGCAGAGAGATAGAAGAGGGAAGAAGATTGAAGCTATAGTTTTGAGCTGAAAAAATCCTTTTTCTTGCATATTTGACTGATCAATTTTATACTATTCATATATACAATAAATGAGAGTAAAATGCTAACAAGAACATAGTTGAATGGGTATGATGTATCACCTAATGACCATGAGGTCTTAGGTTCAATCCCCCATCCCAACATGTTGTAAAAAAAAACATACTATACTTTGTTTTTTTCTTTTTTCCAACAAGTGAGGTAGAAAATATTTTATAAAATTCTAACCATATGTATGTCAATATAATCAGTGTTTTTTTTTTTTTTTTCTTTTTTCCAACAAGTGAAGTAGAAAATTGAACCTAAGACCTCATAATCAGTATATTATATCAATTGAGCTATTTACACATATAACAATTCAATAATAATAATAATCATCTTGCCATCCGGGATATGTGTCAAATTCTGAACCTTTTATGCTATTGTCCATAGCATAGTGGCTGACATTAAATTGGTTGGACAGCTCTGAAAATTTCCTCTTCCAAAAAGGTAGGACCAAAGAGAGACCCCTATTTCGTATACCGTGTTTGGAATTTAATTCTAAAGATGAACAGATGTTGACCCCTAAACTCAAGGACTTGGTCTTCCAAGGAGCAAAAAGATGACAAAAGTTGGATTAACAAGTCAACTAATGGAAAATGGTACAAAATATTAGGCTAATTCTTTATGGAAACACTTCAAAATCAAAATAACCAATATACTATACATCTATCCAATACATCCAATTTGCTAGAGGATCAAAAGTGGGTCTTTTAAATTATTAACCCCTTTAAAGAATTTCGTCCTTGAAATTCAATTAAGTGGATTCGAACTTTAACGTTCCCTAACTTGTTGCATTTTTCAATTCACGATTTCGTTTTCCAAGTGTTTATGGGCAGAATAGGGTGTTACATGAAGAACCAATCATGTCCAGATTTCTAAACGAATCCAACAAAAACATTGCAGATAAGGTAGATGTTCAACCATAAAACACCTTGCAATAATTGATTCACATTTGTGGATAACCCCTTTCAAATATTAATGGAAAAGGGTACACAATATTTAATAAATAATGAAGATGAAAATGAAAATTCCAACAATAATATGCATGACAATAATTAATTCGAGAGGATGAGAATTTCACTTTTGACATCAAATGCTTATTAATCAACATAATCTGAATTTAACAATGCAATAATAATTGTTAGGATACAAACAATATTCCACATTGGTTAGAAAAATGAAAGATCATGGGCATATAATGGGTGACAATTATCTCCAATTGGTATGAGGTCTTTTGGGTGAAACCAAAAACAAAGCCATGAGGGTTTAAGCCCAAAGTGAACAATATCATATCATTGTAGAGATGTCGGGTTCTCGTTGTCCTTAATAAATCATCTTGCATCGGGGATATGTGTCAAAACCTGAATCATTATGCTATTGTCCATAGCATTATTGATACGGTGGCTGACATCAAATTGGTTCGACTCTGAAGTTTCATCCAATAAACTAATCATCTCTTCTTGTCGGGATAAATTGTTGTCAGCCCATGAATGCTGAATCTGCATCACCCTCAGTCCCTCTAGCTCCATAGCCACCTCCCTCATGGTTGGTCGCTCCTCCCCTTTTACTCTCACACACTCTTTTGCTACTTTTGCCACTTCTTTTATCTGCTCAATGTTTGCTTCTGTTGCCATTCCATTCTCCACAACTTGTTCCAAACGATCTTCTTTCATCGCACACAGCACGTACATGGCTAGATTCCTCTCTCCTTCAGGTCCATCAAAACACACAGCCTTCTTCCCACTTATAAGCTCCATCAGCACAATTCCAAAGCTGTACACGTCGCTCTTCTCCGTCAGCTCACTCGTTAACAAGTATTCTGGGTCCAAATATCCGAGAGTCCCTTGCACCATGGTGGATAGCTGAGTTTGATCCATTGGAACCAACTTCGAGGCACCGAAATCAGAGACCTTTGCAGTGTAATTATTGTCTAAAAGTATATTAGTGGATTTGATATCCCTGTGGATAATGGGAGTAGAAGCAGAAGAATGCAAATACGAAAGAACACCTGCAGTTTCAGAACCTATTTTCAAACGAGCTTCCCACGTGAGAGATGCATGCTTGGTTTTGTCATGGATGTGGTCGAAGAGTGTGCCGTTGGTGATGAACTCGTAAACCAACAATGGGACTTGTGTCTCCAAACAGCACCCTAGGAGCCTCACAACGTGTCGGTGGTTGATTTGGGACAAAACGATGACTTCGTTGATGAATTGGTCAATTTGGGATTGGTCCACTACTTTTGATTTCTTAATTGCGACAGCCAAACCGTCGTCTAAGAGTCCTTTGTAAACAGTGCCGAAACCACCTGTTCCTGCCACTGTGCTTTCATCGAACTTGTTTGTAGCCTTCTCCAGCTCTTCTTGGGTGAAAATTCTGACTGTGTCGACAGATGATTGCCACTGTGAAAGATGTTGTTGAAGCAGGAAGCCTCCATTATTCTTGAAAAACTTCTCTTTTCGTTGGATGAACTTCCACTTTTTGTAACCCAAGGACAACCATGTGCTACCAATTAGTAAAACTATGAACCCCACACCAATTCCTGCATTTTTGTTTCTTTTTTTATTACATTTTGTTATGTGAACCAATGTAACATAAACATATAGATTTTACACACCATAAAAAAAGAAAAAAAAACTACTAACCAATGATGATGTGAATGAAAGACTTGGGGTTTTTGGTGCAACCTTTTCCCTTAAGTTTTCCATCTCCTTTATAGTTCTTAGGACAATAGCAAGTATAGTTTCCATCTCTGTCGTTACAGTGTTCTCTGTCAAGACAATCATGGAGACCATCTCTCTCGCATTCATTTATATCTGAAAAATCATCCAAAATCAACCATAAATTAGTGAATAAAAATCCTATTTGCACACTTCACTTTTTCTTCTTCTCCATATAATACAATATTAGAGGAGTAAAACTTACTTGCAGGCTATACTACAAGTATTTTTTGTCTGAGTGGATAAATATTTATATCATTTAAAAAAAAAAAAATCTCCCTAATTTTCAAACCTCCTTATCTAGATTTTTTTTTTTCATTTTCTCTCTCTCCTCTCATAGCCTCCTTCCTCCTTCAACTGTCCTTCACTTTTCTCTCTCGTTCTTCAACCCCTCCTCCTCCGGTGACCATGAAAATCGAGCTCCAACCTCAATGGATTTAAAAAAAAATCTCACTTTCTCTTCGACAGAATGATGACGTTAAATGTTTCCCGATTTCAGACATAAACTGAGGATGTTAAAGGTTAAAAGAGGTGAAAGTTACCATTTTTGTGAAGGGGAGGCTGATCGGAGTGGTGGCGACCGTTTTAAAATTGGAGGAGGGGAAAAATTAAAGGTTTTGTTCGATTGGAATCCCGACGGCCTGAGATTTATGAGGGTTGATACAAATTTAAATTTAAGGTTTTTTTTAGGGAGTAAAAAAACAGATTTTTCTTTTTTATTTTTTAAATTTAATTTTAGTGTTAGACATAGATTAGTGAAAGGAATGATGGAGAAAAAAAAAAGATGAAAATCAATTTTTAGAGGAGAGGGGTTGAAAGACCAGAGGAGAAGGGTCTTTAAAAGAGGAAGGAGAATGTGAGAGGAGAGAGAGAAAATGAGCAAAAAAAAAAAAAAAAAAATAGAATTAAAGTAAGACGTTAGAAAATTAGAGAATTTTTTTTTTTTAAAAAAATGATATAAATATTTACCCTGACGCTGTGACACATGACTGAGCTGCAAAAGATGTTTATAGTCTGCAAGCAAGTTTTACTCTAAGTGAATTATATTAATGAATAAAAAACACGTTACTTTGACATCCTTGAGGGAGATATGGATTCCCCTCGAAACCTTTCAAGCAGTGGCAACGATATTCAGATCCATCATCCAAGAAGCTACTATTCCTTTGGGTGTTTGGTCCACATAGGCAATTGGTTTGGTCGTGAGCTGTTAAGCAAGTATCATTTGTGATGCCCCAATCAAGCACCAACGGAACTCGCTCTTGTGGAAAATTGCGAATATATTTGGAGGAGAAACTGAAGTTGTCTTGTTGTATTACAAAACCATACCCACAAGGATTGAAGTGGAGCACCTTAGTGTGATTATGGAAGCTTTTGACCTCCAATCTCAAATTTTTGAGGCCTTTAGGAATCTCCAACTGACAGCAACCATTTCCAGAGCAGGAACCCTCTCTTACTTTTGTAATATTATCGTTTTCACACCACCCAACGCACCCACTTGTGTAGGTTTGGCCCTCCAGTTCGCCGTAAAGATAAGCGACAGCATCGCAGCCGATGGCGGTGAACTTGTTCTTGGTGCTGGAAATGGTAAACATGGGGACGGTGAGAGTGGGTTCATTTGAGTTGCTAGGACCATCTTTTGTGTAGCAATCCTTGGCTACGTACTGCAAGATGTGAAGCTCGCCGTCGAGGATGGATATATTGCTTACTTCAACGTTGCTGGTCATTAGAAATGGCTTTGGAGGATTATAATGAGTTGTGTTGCAGGTAATGGAGAAATTTCTATTCAGATAACACCCTTCGCTCATCCCAAATGGGTATGGAATTTCCAAGTTCCCACATGAACTTGTGCACCCAGGTAAGCCAGCTGCTTCAGAAGTAACTGACCACGCTGCCACAAAAGCAGCTGACAACATCACTCGCACAACCCTCTCCATGCTCACTGCAATAATCCACCTTGCACCTTCAATCATTTATACTCATTTTGTTTTCTTCTTTATTTTTTGTTTTCGCAGAAAATTCAAAGTCTATTAGGAACGAAGCTGTCAACCTACCAACCAATCTTGAAAATTCCTCTCATCTCACTTTCATAATATATACTATTAGTATCTACAAAAACGTATCCAAATTCCAATCATATACTCATTTAACTAACCTTAAATTAATTGCTCATTTTTTTTAATCATTATTACTTGATTTAACTTGATCAATGAGATCAAATCAATTGCTGTTCAAAAAAAAAAAAAAAACTTGATCAATGAGAGGAGCCCTAGAGATCAAATCCGAAGTTCTTAACAAAATTTTAAAAAAATACAATAATAATAAAATCTATTGTCAAACCGAGCATAACTTAATTGACATGAGGTTGTGTCATTTACTATGAGGTTATAAGTTCAATACTGTTGTTAATTAAATACCTTTCAAAAAAAAAAATTAAACCATATTTAAAAAAGGGCTGGTTGCACAAACAACAAGTCCAAAATAATTGTAAATTTAGCAAAATTTAAAACATTTTGCAAATTTTGCTAACTTTGTTGTATTTAAATATGACAAAAAATCCGTGGCTATCACGAATAAAATGTTGATATATGACTATCACTAATAGACTACTCAGAGTGATAGACCACTATCAATAATAGACTCAAAATTCTATAAAAAAACTGAAGTGATAGACTACTATCAGCGATAGACCATACGGAAATAAAAAATGTCCAATTTTTTTTTTTTTTAAATATTATATTTTTAATTATTTTACTCTAAATCTACCCTTCCCTTTAAAAAATTACAAGACCCACAATTTAAAAGTAGGGTATTATAAATAGTATTTAAATAATAATAATTCCTAGCAGAACCAAAGGGAGATCCCCACTTTTGTATGCCGTGTTTAGAATTTAATTCTAAATATGGACAGATGTTGACCCCTAAACTTAAGGTCTTGGTCTTCCAAGGATAATAAGGATGACCAAAGTTGGATTAACAAGTCAACTAAATGCTATTTGCAAATAATATAAAAAAAAAAATGCAATTTATAAATTTGCTAGGCCCTTTATAACAACTTTATTTTATGTTTTTATGTTCTTTTGAAATTTTATGTTTTGGCCTTTAAAAATTGTACTTGTTTACCATTTCTTTACAATGTCTTTACAATGATACTTCATTTTTCATAATTTTTTTGTTTTTTTTTTTGTTTTGAATTCTTAGTTAAATTTCAAATTTTAAAAACTAGTTTTTTTAGTTTTCAAAACTTAATTTGAATTTTGAAAATACTTGTCAAAGGTAGATAACAAAACAAAAAAATTTAGAGGTGGACATAGTGTTTATAAACTTAGATTTCATGTTAAAAAAAACCCAAATAATTATGAAACAAGGTATTATAGTTTAATTCTCATATTAAAAACACTCATATACTACAAAAATCAAACAACTTATGTCCGGTTTGATTACTAATTGATTTTTTATTTTTGAAAATTGTGCTTGTTTTCTCACCATTTCTTTACAATAAATTTCATTTTTTCTTAATGAAACATTAAAATTGTCACACCCTGCCGAACCTAGGACTTGGCGTGCCAACAATAGATCCCAACTAAACTATGGAATCTATTGTCGAACTTAGAAAAACTAAACACATTTTTTAAAACAACATATGGCTAGAAAAAACTTTATTGAAATAAAGTCTATAAAAATTTCAGTAAAGTTTCTTAAAAATTGGATAAATCACACTTGAAATGGAAAAAATTACAATTCAAAATGTTTGTCCTCATTTAACAACCAACTACAACTCAGTGCATCTTCACGTTCACTGTTTAGAGGCTAGTCATAAAACATATAATCATATCGAGAGATTCAATACTGAAAAACATGCAAATTTAAGTTTATAAAACTATTATAAATATCAATGTAGTATATGTCATAAAAATAATGCTAATCACTAGTTAACAAAATCAATGCATCAATACTATGTTCACATTAAAAATGATATGTAATCTAGATAAGACTGGTGGCAGATCTCGACCTCGATAGGCTTGTCGGAAACTAAAGTTCTACGTGTTGGAAAATTTTAAAAAGAAAGAGTGAGCTTAAAAAGCCCAGTGAGTGCTGAGTTAAAAAAAATGCTCTTAGGAAAAACTCTTTCTATTCAATAAAAGTTCAAAACTCGGTAAAACTTTATAAATGAATAGCGGTTTAAATTCTCAAGATTAAATAAACGTTCAAAGAGATCAATAACAAAAACTCGTTAAAACATGTAGTCATATGCTAGCAAAACTCATCACAAAATTTGTACCTGAATCTCTGTCATACTGGCGCAAAGTAATTTCAATACGCACAACACAACAATCTCTGTCATACCATGCATCGAGTAATCTCCAGATGCATAGCAATGCCAAATATCTCTGTCATAGTATGTATCGAGTAATCTCGTACATAGTTGTTGTCCGATTTCGCAAGTGTACGAATCGTCCCAAGTAATATAATGGTGTAAGTATTATTTATCGTTCTCCACATGAAATGAAAGCTACTAATTACCAAAATTATAAGCCTCAATTTTATCTAAGCAATCGATTAATCAAGGGTGGATGAAATATGAAATTTATTATGACTTAAAGTAATTAAAACACAAAAACTAACAACAATTATGGTAAATGTAGATGGAGACTCTAGAGCAAAAACTTCATCGCTATCTTCTTCTATTCTTCAATAATTAAAAGTTATAAATATTTGATTCCTAGATTGTTGACAAGTTCTACCCAATAGACTTGCTACTCTCTCAAGCAATAACAATATTCATTAAAAGATCAATTGTCTATATTTCTATGACAATCCGAACAATTCAATTATGAAGGACGTAAAACTAGCGTTGTCCCAAAACCTACAAGGATATGTCTATCTCTCATATAAATTGCGGAAAACAATTAAGGTTCATCAATGATTATCGTCTATCGACCTCAAAAAGCATTGATATAAACTCAAATTAAGATTGACCAAATCCTAACATGCATTAAGCTTATAAAAGTTTTCACAATCTAATATGAAACCAAGTTCTAACAATCAACAATGAAGAATAAGATTCAATAGGGACTTCATCTACGCTCTAGATAAGAGAATTAGTTCATAATGAAAAACTCAACAACAATCTCAATATTCAACAAGTTCATAACAAGTAAGAAAGAGGATGAAAAGAGAAAGAGAAGCAAATCCCGACGATTCCACGAGGCGTTGCTCTCGTTCCGTTTAGGTGCTCGAATCTTCAAAATCAGTGCCCTAGTCGTTTCTCTATGTCTTTCTCTCAATCTCCTTCACTTTTAAAAGATAACAAAATTCTTTTATACTTAGGGCAAAAGTCGTCGCAGCGTCTAGGCCCCTAAATACAACGCCTAAGCGCGGTAAAATCGTTAAAAAATTTCGTCTCAGTCGTCGTAGCCTAGGCGCCGTGCATTCTGCCAATCCTACGATCGGTGACGCCTAGGCACCGTATTTTTTTTTAATCACTACTGTTGCTTGGAACATCTCTTTTCTTCGAATTTCTTCCAATTTGATTCTATAATTAAAAGAAACAAGAAACAATTAAATTAGTCGATAAAATGTTCAAGTAAACCAACAAAAGAACTAAAAACCAACCTATTCTACTATGCCTAAAATAAACTCATCAATAACATAGCAAATCTCTGTGATACGTGTGCACGCAGAGCTACCCCCAAAGGGCTAAGGACCCTAACACACGATCCAAAGCCTATGTGTGTGCTAGAGTAGGTCTCAAAGACCTCTCTGTCTCTAATACACTATGAAAACACATCCACTGAAGGGGCGCATATAACGCAGCGGAAGCGAATTGGATCAATGACACTCTAATTTCATCAATTTAGCTAAACTATTAACATGCTCGAAACTTGAAAAAATAAGAAATAAGAACACATACCTCTCGTTGTTCGAATTTCTTCAATTTCGTCGCTTCAATCTTCTCATGAACTCTTCGACACCTCTCTCGAACTCTTCGAGGACCACCTCCGGTAATCCCGCTATCCTCGGGTCGAGCAACGGAATGGTGAGACTCCTTTACAAGAGAAAATGTTTTGGAGGAGAAGAAGGATGAAGAAATAGTCTTAAGAGATGAAAGATTGAGGTTTTTTTTTTAAAGAACAACTTTTGTTCTTAAAAAACTCAAAAATAACTTCTGCCGAAAGTTTTTTTTTTACAAAACTCGTGAAATCCCAACTTTTGAGTTTCTTCAAATCTCTCTTCATTTTTTGCTTTTCAAAACTTAAGAATTAAGTTTAAAAAAACAAATGATTAGTGGTGTGAAATTTGTCCAAGCATGACAAAACTCACTTTAAATATATATATATATATATATATATATATATATATTATTTTATTATTTATTTAAAAACTAATTTTAAATAAATATAATATATTTTAATTGATTAATATTATTTAATTCAATATCAAATATTAATTAAATAATAAGATTAATTTCGGTTTTTCGAAAACCGACTTTTCGCACATGAATCCGTATTCGTGTTTTAGACCAATCCCATAGTTAAATCATATTTAAATATGTCCATCATTTTTCTCTCATATTGTTACACGACTTAATTCGAGCTAGCTTGGAGAACCTAAATTACCTACAAATCATGAGCTCCAACGATACAAGTTTAACCGGCCAAACTCTTTAACCTAGTTAATCAACATTCGTTAACCTCCGGAGACTCCACTAAAGTTCAAGGGTTGCACTCTCCTCACCGTAGATATTTTTTTGTCCTCTTACAGCTAGGTCAAAATAACCATTTTACCCCGTAACTACATCTTGTTCCTTAAGTCCCCACTGGTCCTCTAATGAACTATTGGTTTGTGGTCCAACCACCAAACTGATTCCCTCTCGGGCCAGTGAGAGGGTGGGATCCCTAGTTCAAGACCCGAAGACAACACTTAAGGGAACAACTTCTCTACTAAACCCTAAATGCGGGTAAAAGTGAATTTCATCTCGCAAGACTATGTTCCCAGCTCCCTACTCGGTATTATCCCCAAAGTGGTAGACATATTGACTCATCGAACGGGGCCACTCTCACTCATACAAATCAAAGGATAATCCCGAATAAACAGGAGTTCATAGTGTGCTCAGGATTCAGATTGAGTTACTTAGGTCATCATATGAAAAAGTCGATTTTTACACTAAACGAAGTTGCAAAGAAAGAGAGACTTGTTTCACGGTTCAGATTTATGCAAACTCATTGCACAAGAAGCCCCCACTCGCATGTCACCACATGAACGATTTCGGATCACATCGTTTGTACTATGAAAAACGGGCCGCATCCAATAGTGTCCCCAGGATAAGGTACTCAGCCTTATCCCTATACTATATACCGTTCTAGCTATTTACTGTCACACATGAAGTTCAAGTATACAACTTATAGTCATGGGTTTTTATTTATTGGAGTTAGGTTAAAAGTAAACTCAATTCACTTTATTCAATAACAACTTTACTTAATAAATCTCAATAACAACTTTATTGCAAAATAGAATATACATTCCGTTTACAAACCACGAGTTTTAGGACATAAAACCCAACATCCACATAGGTAATCACCATGGGTACATAGATCTAGTGGTTTGAAAACAGCTCTCAGCATAAAACTCTTAACTCTGTCAAGTTAGTTTAAAAATCATACTTTATCTAGAATCTCATAAACTCACAATCCAAAATTAAGGCTCCGTTTGGGATTGCGGTAGCTTTTAAAATAATTGCTAGCAGATGTGCTCTAGGAAAATCTTATGAATCTGATTAGTGTTTGGTAAATTTCAATTTTAAACATAAAAAAGCAAATCCGAGCGTTTGGTAAGTTCAAACAAAATTGGTGTGGCTTGACGGTAAAGATCAAAATATACATGTTATTTTAGTTATTTATATGTTTTTTTTAGAATAATTATTTATATGTTAATATTCGATATATGTATGATTATAAGTTAATTATTTATAATTTTTATAGTTTAAATTATAAATAATATTTTGATATATTTCTATTTGTATGGTAAAAGGCTAGAAAAAATAATTGTTACATTATTTAAAACTATTTTTGAGTGACAATTTTGACAATTTTTCTTCTTCTTTTGTTTCTACTTTTTCATCCAAATGTAAGTGGAAAGAGAGTAAAAAAACCATCACTAAATAAAAAAATAAAATAAAAAATTGTTAAATAATTTTGATGTTCTGATGTAATTTGCTTTAGTTGATATAAAACTCAACCCTTTAATTACTAGAAATTGGTTGCAAAAAAAAAAAAAAAAAAATGAAAGGATATAAGTGGCCATAACAAAAAAAAAAGATTAATCGAGAAGCTAAAAATTACTCTCAAAATCAAAGAATTTAGAAAGTGATTTTATATAAATTTTAAAAATTTTTATTTTACCAAACACCAAAAATAATTAAGATTTTGTTAAAATAGATTTTTCATTCTCCCACCCAATACTAAATGACTAAATCTTCCTGACAATTATTAAATCAGTGTAGAAATCATACTCTTAATCTAAAATAATATTTCATAAACTTTCAACATACAACACCCTTAAATTCTCTAAATAATTATAAAACATATCAAATACTTCCCAAACAATAATTTCAACTAAATCATATCATTATTTGAATTCTTATAAAAATCTCGTACAATCTCATAATGAGTTAAGGAAATTCAATATTATCTTGTCTCCTACATAAATACAAATCTCTTCACTTTCATAATAATAATTAAATAATAAAAACACTTTATAAAATAAACTATTCACCATATTTGTAGCGCAATAATTTCAACCGACACTCCGACTTCCACTTGACCTAAAATTTATTTCAAAGTGAGTAACTCTTAAATTTTCAATTAAAACATATGTTGTTTATTATAAGGATACGAAGTTGTTATCCAATATATCATAGGGCTTCATCTCTCCCTCTATAATGAACCACCTACCTTTCTACTTTTCCAACAATGTTAACATCACTCATTATTATTAATATACAATAGGTTTCATCTCTCCTCCATAATGAACCACCTACATTTCTACCCTTGCCCAACAATATTAAGAAGTGAATTTGAACTTTACTTTCTGTTCAGCCTCATCATCGGGTCGGGTCGGCTCCGACTTGACCCAGGCAAAAGCCCTTCGGGCTTAAATCATTATTTGAGCAAGACTTGGGCCGACCCGACCCCTAAAACATAGATCCATAGTCCAATCCATGATCTGAACTCAATGAGCCAAAATTAGATCAGGTAGATCGGCCCTTTGGTCGGCCTTTGACCCTTTAAATAAAAATATTATTTTTAAACTTCGGGACTGATTTGAGGATTTGCATAACATAATTCCAGATTTGTAGGGAACATAATTTAAAAGCAGGTATCAACTAATTTTGAACATAAAAGTAAATTAAAAATTGATTTTAGATTAATTAATAAAAAATCTGATTTATCAAAACACCCTAAACCGTTAAGATTCTCTCATAATCGTTTTTTTCACGTTTAATTACTATTTTTTTTAAGTTTAAATATGTTCCCTTGCCCATTTTTGCTCCCGATACTCAATACTCTAAAGCTTGTTCAATTTTTAACCCTATACTTTAATAAATTTTAAATGTAGTCCTTATTGTTAAGTTTGAAGTTATTTTTTTTTATTCAAATTGGTTAAATAATAACAATAGTTTTGATGCAAAAAAGAAAGACACAATATGAACTTGTTTTCAAAATTTGGAGAGTGACACCTAGAAGATAGAGATTATTATTATTATTATTTTGGAAAAGTTTGTAATACATAGAGATTAATTTTAAGTTTTTTTTTTTTTATTGAAAATATAGACATTTAAGAGTACAAAGACTAGAATGGAACCAGCTCTTCAAAGTACAATAACCAAAATGTTATTTAAACTTTATTTTATGAATTCAACAATCATAGGATAATAATTGATATCTTTGTCAACTAAACTAAGACCAACATCCTATTTTTTTACCTACTTGACGAAAGGGTCGGAAAAAAACCGATGCTGCGAAGCTAGGTGGTGCTATTGAGTTCCGACTTAAAAGCTCTTAGAAGTTAAAAACCAAAAGACAAAGTGCATCGCTCTCACGCTCGTCAGTAAAGCTATATAGTGCTTAATAAATAAATAAATAAATATATATTTTATACAAATTAGCGTGGTGAATGAGAATTTGAAAAATATGAATGTTATATAAAAATTAAATACTTAAATGAGAGGGATATATATGGAATTATATATAAAAAGAGCCCAAGCAAATGATGTTAAAAACCGATTACTTATTATTTTTTATAAATATTGATGTTAAAAACCGATTACTTATTATTTTTTATAAATATTTAATTAATGTAGGAAATAAATTCATGACCTATTAATTTAATAGCACAAATAAAAAAATGTAAAATAAGATAAAGATATATGCTTTTACAAATTCCACAACCTAAAATTCAAAAAATAAAGGATCCAACTAATAATATTAATAGAAAAACTTTCACAATATTTAATACATAATGAAGAAAAGAATAATGAAGTTTGGAATTAAAATTCCAACTATATGCAATTGAAATCAAATGTGTATAAATCAAACAATTTTTAGTTTATCAAACCATTCATCATCTTCCATCATGGATCCGTGGCAAAATGTGGAGCTTCATGCTATCGTCGACAAGATTTGTGCTCCCACTCACAACAAACTGGTTCGACGATGTGGCTTCTAAACCTCCATCCTGCAGCAAATAAGCCACAATCTCTTCTGTGTTGTTGGCTAAGTTGACATTAACCCATTGATGCTCAGTCATCACTCTCAGCCCTTCCAACTCCATGGCCACCTCCTTCATGCTTGGTCGCTCCTCCCCACTTATTCTCAAGCAGCTTCTTCCCAACTTAGCCACTTCTTTTATCTGCTCAAAGTTCGCTTCCGTCGCCATTCCTTTCTCCACAACTTGTTCCAAACGATCCTCCTTCATCGCACACAGGACGTACATGGCTAGGTTCCTCTCCGCTTCCGGCCCCTCGAAACTCACCGCCTTTTTCCCGGTGATAAGCTCTAGAAGCACAATTCCAAAGCTGTACACGTCGCTTTTCTCCGTCAGCTCACTCGTTAACAAGTATTCCGGGTCTAAATATCCAAGAGTCCCTTGCACCATTGTGGATAGTTGAGTTTGATCAACAGGAACCAACTTGGAAGCACCGAAATCAGAGACCTTCGAAGTGTAATTCTCGTCTAAAAGTATGTTAGTCGTCTTGATATCTCTGTGGATAATTGGAGTGGAAGCTGAAGAATGAAGATATGAAATGACCCCTGCAGTTTCTGCAGCTATTCTCAACCGAACTTCCCATGAAAGAGAAGCGTATTTGGTTTTTTCATGGATGTGTTCGTAGAGTGTGCCACTCGTGATGAACTCGTACACCAACAATGGAACTTGGCTCTCTAAACAACATCCTAAGAGCTTGACCACGTTCCGGTGGTTGATTTGGGACAGAACAATGACTTCGTTAATGAATTGGGAAGTTTGGGATTGGTCCACTAATTTTGATTTCTTGATTGCGACTACCAAACCGTCGTCTAAGACTCCTTTGTAAACAGTACCGTAGCCACCTTTTCCGACCACTGCACTTTCGTCGTACTTGTTTGTAGCCTTGTCCAGCTCCTCTTGGGTGAAAATTCTGACCATGTCAGTAGATAATTGCCATTGGGAAAGATGTTGTTGAAGCATCAAGCCTCCATTTTTCTCAAAAAACTTCTCTTTCAGTTGAATGAACCTCCACTTTCTGTAGCCCAAGTATAACCATGTACTCCCAATCAATAAAACTGTGAACCCCACAGTAACTCCTGCATTTCATTTCACCAATCATAGACATTATTTATGTGAAAAATACGTGGAGTGCGCTAGATCTTAAGATATGTCTACTCTTAATAACCATTTGATAGAAAATCCAAGTTTTTGTTGCAAATGAAGTGACCTCACAATATAACATATATGGACTACTCCTTCTATTACCAATTGGTTTTAGGATGGAACCCTATAATGTCTAATATGGTATAGAGCCCACGAAGCTCAAACGGATATACAGTCCAAAAATGGGATAGACACCATCTTGAAGGGGCATGTTGAGGATCCCACATCGGAAAGATGAAGGGACCTCACAATATAACATACATGGGATACTCCTCCTATTACCCATTGAATTTTGGATGGATGTCTACTAATTTTCTCTCTAAATTTTATTGTGCAAAACTGTTAGTCACATTGTGGCGTTCTTCTCGAATAATTTCTCTACATAGCGAATGGAAGAATGAAATTAACTCACCGACGATGATTTGAACGAAAGACTTGGAGTTTCGAGTGCAACCTTCTCCCCCACGTCTTCCATCTCCTTTAAAGTCCTTGGGACAATTGCAAATATAGTTTCCTATTGTGTTAACACACTCAAACCTGCAGTCATTCAGCTTTTCATCCTTGCACTCATCGATATCTGAAAAATCCAAAATTCAACAATAATGTTATAAAAATCCCAATTATTACACAATCATTATTTCATGTGAGCAATTATATGGGATAATTATTGACCCTATATTTTTTTTTTTTTTTTTTTTGCCCGTTTTTCAAAATGATCTGAATTTGAAAAAAATACAAACTGACCATTTGCTGACCTCATCACAAACTTTTTTTAATATTTTTTCTAGGCTCTCTCGCTTTCCCTCTCTCTCCTCCGAAAAATATTTTCTTCTTCTTCTATTTTTTTTTTCTCTCTTCTATCATGCTTTTTCTTCCTCCTATTCATCCCATGGTTGGTGACTCTTCGAGGGCGACTCTCATCGACAACAACTTGACGATTCGAGAACCAGAATTTTTTCAAATCTAAAACCTTTCCGATTTGAAAAATCTACAAAACTAAAATTTTCGAATCTGTAAAAAAATTCAAATCTTGAAAATTTTCAGATCTGAAATGAAGCTAGCTCGTTTACAATCTTGAAAATTTTCAGATCAGAAATGAAGCTAGAGCTAGAGCGAGACCAGCCCGCGCTAGTAGCTAAAGCGAGATCAGCCCGCGCCCGCAGCTAGAACTAGAAAATAATATTAAGAAAAAAATGATGATGTCGAAGGACAGTTCCCATTTTTTTTTTTCAGATCTGGGTCATTTTGACAATGGACTGAAAATACCGAGTCAATGGTACAATTCTCCCCAATTATATATGAAGCTTTTACCTTGACAACCTTGAGGGAGATATGGATTCCCCTCAAATCCTTCCAAGCACTGGCAACGATACTCAGATCCATCAGCAAGGAAGTTAAGCTTTCTACTATTTGACCCACATATACAATTAGCTATAGTTTTGTTGTCAGCCGTCAAGCAAGTATTGTTACTAATGGCCCAATCAAGCACCGATGAAATTCTCTCTTGTGGAAAGTTGCGAATATACGCGGACGAGAAATTGAAGTTGTCTTCTTCAGTTACAAAGGCATACCCACAAGGATTGAAACTGGAGACATTAGTGTGATTGTTTAAGCTGTGCACCTCGTACTCCAAATAGTTAAGACCGTTGGGAATCTCCAACTGACAGCAGCCATTGCCAGAGCAAGCCCCATCTCGTACTGTTGTAATGTCATCACACAGCGCCACGCATGCAGTTTTGAAGGTTTGGCCGTCGAGTTGTTGGCCGAAAATATAAGCGTATGTATCGCAGCCGATAACGGTGAACTTGTTTTTGGTACTGGAGATTGTGTAAGTAGGCACGTTGAGAAACATGCTGGATGAATCATCATCGAGACCATTGTTCATTTTCGGGTAGCAATCTCGGGCCACGAAGTGCAAGATTTGAAGCTCCCCGGAGATGAGTATGTTTGTAACGTTAAGGTTGCCGCCCTCTAGAAATGCCTTTGGAGAATCGTAATGAGTTGTGTTACACTCGATGAAGAAATTTTCATTCAGATAACACCCTTCCCTCGTGCCGAATGGATATGGAATTCGCACGTCGCCGCACCATTCGTCGCACCCGGGTAAGGCTTGAGAAGCTACCACCACCGTCGTATTCGCTGCCGACGCTACAAAAGCTGATGATATTAAGATGGCTATGTTCAGCACTGTGAATCGAATAAGCGTCTCAGTTGGACGCCCCATGTCTGATGATTAATCTCTGTGAATTTCAAGGGAAACGAAGATGCTGAAAGTTTTTGATGGGTTTGTAGATGGAAGGAAATCAGACCTTGCTGCTGGGAGAATTTAAGGAGTTGATTTCTTTGTGGGACAGAAAATTAAAATTCTATTTAAGAAATGGGAGGGAAGGAGTCTACCAAAGTTGCTAATTGATCCTAGGTCACTTTCACATGATGCTACAATACATATATATTCAAATATATATCTTAACTAGTAGCAGCCACAATGACATAACCCTCGTGAACAAAACTTAGTTGCAGGCTGAGCTACAAGTATCTTTTGCAGCCCAGTCACGTGTCACAATTTAATTGATCTAAATTTTAATTCTTTTTTTAAATACAAGATTCAGTTAGTTTTTCACGTCGTTTCCATTGTTAAGCATTTTTTTTCTTGTTTTTTTGGTTTTTTTGGTTTTTTTTTTCTTTTTGGAAGATTCATCCTCACGTTTGAATTTGAAGCGTCTTTCTTTAAAAAAAAAAATGAAGCATATTTTTTTCTTTTTTTTTTTCCTTTCATATGCTTAACACTTACCACCGTAAGCTTCTCCTTCAAGGTTTAATAATCTCATTTGTCTTCTTCTCCCACCCCAACACTTTAAAAAGAAATCTACGAATATGAAATTATCCAAACTCCCATCATTGGCTTTAAAAAAAGAAAAAAAAAACTCGTCGTATTCACCCAGATCCAGTTTCGATTTGAGATTATTTATTTTTTATTTTTAAAAGATGAACGATCTGGGAGATTAACTTTGAAAGCGGAAAAAAAAAACTTAAAAGAAATACTTCAAATTCAAACTTTTTGAGGGAGAATTTCTAAGAAGAAAAAAAAGAAGAAAGAGAGATAAAAAAACAAAAGATGCTTCAAATTCAAAAGGGTGAATCATCGAAAAAGGGAAGAGAGAAGAAAAAAAAAATCGAAATAAAAAGAACAGCTTCACAATTTAAACGGCGTCAAAAACTAACTAAATCTTTTATTTAAAAAAAAAAAAATTAGAACAATTAAATCGTGACACCTGGGCTGCAAAAGATGCTTGTAGCCCAGCCTGCAACTAAGTTTTGCTCAACCCTCATGACCTTGGGCATAGCCCTCAAATCATTGGAGATATAGTTGTCCTCACTTATATTCATGATCTCCCACTTATTTAGGGGTAGGACATTGTTTGTATTCCCAACAATTCTCCCTTCGAACAAACTCCTATCGAGCCTCCGTATAGGCCTCAAATTAAATCATCGGAGATAGTTGTTCTCACTTATCTCCATGATCTTCCCTTATCTAGCTCATGTGAGACTTTATTTGTGATCCCAATCTCCTCATATCTAGCAAATGAGACTTTGTTTGAATTTTCAACAATAATATATCGATAAATTGATGAAGTTTATATATTTGTAGAATTTAATAACAAACTCAGTTATCATTAAGACTCCATTTGATAATTGATTTTATTTTTTAATTTTCTAGTTTTGAAATTAATTATCGTGTTACTCACGATTTTCTTACTATATGATTTTCACTTTGGTAAAGGTTTGAATTTTTAGTCAAATTTTAAAAATAAAAATAAAATTTGAAGCCACCATTTGATAATCATTTGACTTTTAAAATTTATGCTTGTTTTCTCATAGATTTTTTTACCGTGTTTCCATTTTTCTGGAATCATTTGAATTGATCTTAATTCAATTTCTAAATAATATATTTTTTTTAATTTTCAAACTTGGCTTGGACAATTTTGAAAACAGTTGTAAAAAGTAGATAACAAAATAAATGTAGTCATAAGATGAACTGTGAAAGTAACGTTTGTAGACTTAATTTTCAAAAACTAAGGTCCCGTTTAATTTTCTAAAATAATATAAAAATTAATTAGTGTCTAATTATTTTTCTTATTGCACCTCGATCATTAATCTCACGGGATGATTTTAATAGTCACAAAGCTCTTCATGACTGTTAGGTCAACCCTTCATGGTTATTATTTGATCGATTTGAAAATTTAAGGTACAAATTGATTTTCTCTAAACTAAAATAAATTTATTGTGTCGCTAGTTTAATAAATTAGACAATTTTTATTTCACGCATATCGTCTTTAGAGTCAAGAAAATAAAATATTTTGATGGAGTAAAGCGGTTAGGTATATTAGTGTAACATAACAATAATATTAAAATATAATATATTTGAATTTTTTTTATTTGAATACAATTAAAATATATTATATTAATAATATTTTTATACTTAAAAAATATTAGTACTATTATTTTTTTTTAAAGAATATACTAATAATATTAATGATCATTTTCATTGCAAAAAAATATTAATAAAAATTTGATTTCAATTTCAATAAATAAATAGTTGTAAAAAAAAATCAATCAATAAATAGATAAATAAATAAACATTTGAAATAATTTCATTAATTATATCTTATTTGTTGGCAATTTCAATAAAGTTAAGAGCACATGAATTTATGTTGAAATCATGTCAAATCGAACATAGTCCAATTGATATAAGATTGTGCCGACTAAGAGGTTATGAGTTTCACATTAATTAAAATACCGTTGCAAAAATATTTTTTTAAAATACTTTGTTTTTTTTTCATTTTAAAAATTGTTAATGAATGTAAACACGTTTTCAGAAACTTAAAAACTAAAAACTCAATTGATTATCAAAGAAATATTTCTTTGTATTTGCTCCCTTTACAATCATAATTAAGTTTAAACCATTGTTTACCTATAATTTAATATAATAAGTAGAAGGGAAGTAAACTTAAATAATATCTCATAAAAACCCCTGCGTAAATCACTTTTCTAAACCGTGTTTAACGCATAGTCCAACATGACATGCTCTAATTAATATTAGAATTTAAAATGGTAAATGTTGACGTCTAAAGTAAAGGGACTTTGTCTTTGTCCTTCGAAGAGATTACCAGAAGTTGTACAACTAATAAAAGTCAAACAATACAATTTGCCAAATTGCTTTTATATATATTTTGTTTTTGCTTTCAATATAACCAACTAGTTAAGCATATAGATAAAAAAAAAATAAAAAATAACTGGTGCTCAATTGATATATATATATATGACTAAGAGGTTTGTGATTCGAATTCTCGTAAAAAAATAAATAAATAAAAAAGTAACAGAATCATAATCCCCTATCATGTTGCTAAACTCAAATATATAAACATATAATTTTAAGTTAATAAATTGTGGCTTTATTTAATTAATCTCAATTAAATATGAGAGAAAGATAAGCTGTAATTATAAACCAATTTTATTTTTTATTTATTTATTTTTATTTTTAATAGCAGTTTTACATTGGGAATTAAAACTCGGTGAACAGCAATTTTTTTTAACTCATGTATCATTCGGCATTCGGGACGTTGAGCTTTGATAAACTATGACAGTGTATAACTATCATCTGAAGGTGAAGAATCTAATTAATTTATAAATGTAGCAGTTAGAAAAATAATTTAAAAAGTGCAATTTATTTATTTCCTTTACACATAGGGTCAAAGTCATCTTTCTTTAAAATATTGTTGTTTAGAGAGGCGGCTTCAATAATTGTATGTAGAGGTTGGATATAATTAAAAGTGATGGCGCCACCAAGGTCAAGGATAACTAAAGAAAACAATTAATTCCCAAGTCCTGATCTCTTTTTAATAACCATAGAATCCTACCTTTTATTTAACACGTTTTTCACAATTTTCAAGATTGAAGGTGCCTCCAGAGGAGGCAATGCAAGGATCTTTTCGTCATTAAGTTATACAATATGTCGATTGAGTTATACTCATGTTAACATGTCATGCTGGAGATTAAAACTTTTTAATTTTGTCAAAATAATAATGTATAATAATAAAATAGTTAGATACATAGTTGTTCTAGGTGAAATTATCAACAAAATTCAAAATCCATGAACCAATGTAGAAGGTCGACCCACACCAAAGACGACCCAAGCAACAAAAGTCGACTTCATGGGGCGGCCACGTGCAAAGGAGGAGCCGACACCATAGGGATCGACCATGGGCTAAGGAGGAGCCGACTCCTACCCGTTCCAGATTATTTTACCGAACTTAGGACGAGTTGTGAGGACAATAGACCCTAAGTATGCAATTGAATCTATTGTCAATTTTTTTTTATCTAATAACTTAATTTCATCTCAAATACAAATAATGCAGTAAATTGTTTTTACACTTTTTACATACAACAGATGATATGCATTAGCTCGATGAGACTGGTGACATATACTGATTTCAACTATCTCCGGTTGAAACTCAAGATCAAGGTGAAAAGTAAGGATAATAAAATAAGTTAAAAAGCCGGTATAAAAAAAATGAATAAGTTTCACGAAAAATCTTCATACAGTACCAAAAAAAAAAAAAAAAATTATATCCAAATGTAATTTACCCGATTCGTGGACCTGTAAAACCAACGTAAATCATGAAGAATTCAAATAACTCGAGACAATAAAATTAAACTTTGGGGTTGTAGATAAATTATTTTATTTTCTTTTACAAGGAATAATTTGTTCCAAGTGATTTGTTGGGTTTTCAAGAAACTTGTACACTCCACTCCATTTATCAATTTTCTTTTACATTTTGATAGAGATCCATTTGTGTAAGGTACATATTAGTTTTAGGAAGATTTTGATAGAGATCCAAAGTAATATAAGAAAAGTATCTAAACACTATAGTAGTTGTTTTTGTCACGAAACACCCATAGGGCAAAGTCTATGGGATCTTAGAATTGTATTCTTGATTCTCTAAGTTTTAAATTAGCTATATGACAAATGTATTTAATTGTTTAGACTTCTCAAATGTTTTGAAAGTGGGTGTTTGAGATGTTTGAATTCCGTTCACAAATTAAGTATTTTGTCTAGCCTCTTTGGATATCTCTGAAAGGATAGTTTGCGGGCGCAATAGGGAGTGACATTAGATTGTACCCTACCTAAGGAGTAAATTCATTTGCGGGCGCATAGTAGGCATATTTTCTTTTGTTTGGGTTGAAACTAGCTTTGAGATTTCCTGCTTTTATCTCTATTTTACCTACTGTTTTACAACATTCTTTATCTCCTTATTATACTGTTACCTTCTATTTCTTTTACCTATAATTGGTACTTGGTTGTATGTTTTGTGCACATTTTCTTTAAAGTATCTAAATTTTTGTTATTAATGTTCCATTCAAATTCAATACTTGGAATGTACTCTGTTTTATTACTTGTTAAGAACAATGTATACTTGTGTTTGCATTTCACGATGGAGATGGAGATTTTGTTTATTATTATTATTATTATTATTTTTTAAAATTAATCTTGAAAGTATAAGAAAAGTTCAATAGATGGTAAAAATGACAACCATCATCCAAATTTTAGGTTCACTGTCATGAAATCGAAAATTTAAGATAAAAATTGATGAATCGGTTTACAGTAAAAATTAAGATTAAAAAAAAATAAGATTAATTATACGAATAGCCACCTTATGTCTATGATATTATATTAATGTCCACAATTCCCATTTTTATAAAAAAAAAAAAAAAATGTCCAACTACTTTAAGATTTTTCATAAAAGTTGAGATGCAATTACTTTCAAACCCTTCAACATCGCTAACATTTTATATTGAATTTCCTAAAAAAATTAATAAAATAAAATAAAAAGTAGACCAGGCTCATTTAAGGAAAAAAAAAAATGAAATCATAAAACTCGAATTAATAACGTATCTCTCTCCTCATTAAAATTGTCTTCTCTCTCCTCATTTAAATTGGTTTCTCCCTCCTCGTATCCAGACCTAAAAAAATTCTCTTCTCAATATCTATTTTCATATATAAAATATATAAGGTGGGTATATATAAACAAATACATATATTTTATTTTAAAAAATAAATAATATCTATAAGTATATATCAAGTATATATCAATATATATGATGGGTAAATATAAATATTACATATATTTTATAAAAAAAAATAAATACATATTATCTATAAGTATATATACAGTATATATGAGTATATATGATGGGTATATATAAAAAAAATTATAAGTATATATGCAGTATATATGAGTATATATTTCATATATGAAATATATATAAGTATATATGGTGGTTATATATATATAAAAAAAAATGAATATGATGAATGAAAATGAAGAGGAGAAAAACTATGGAAAAGAAAGAACACTAACGGAAGATGAAGATGAATGCTTATATATACATATGTAAAATGTTGTTTTTGTGAAATTAAGAAAATGAAAGTGATGAATGAAAATGAAGATGACGAAAAATCTAGAAAACAAAGAACAATAACTTAAGAATGCTAAAATCAAGGAAACAACATTGTAAGAAATCCCAAAAGAAGTATAAAACATTATTACATAGAAAAAATGGAGAGAGAAAATAAATTGAAATTTAGGTCCGTTTGGGATTGCGGTGAGAGCTTGAAAAAATAATTTTAACAAAATCTTAATTGTTTTTGTTGTTTGGTAAAATAATTTTTTTTTAAAATTTATATAAAATCACTTTTTAAATCCTTTGATTTTGAGAATTTCCAGTCTAGTTTTAACTTTTAGCTTTTCCATTAAGATTTTTTCTATTAAAATCTTTTCCTAGCCACTTATATTCTTCCGCATTTTCCTTTTTTTCATTCAACCAATTTATCCTTCGAGTCTACTAGTATTGGACACCATTCAATGGTTGAGTTTTATAAATTAGATGAGAACATTAAAATTATTTCACATTTTATTATTATTATTATTATTATTATTATTATTATTATTTAGTCATAATTTTTTTTTACTTTCTTTTTGCATACATTTAGATGGAAAAGTAGAAACAAAAGAAGAGAAAAAATTGTTTCACAAAATTTGTTTTAGATGATGATATAAATCTAAAGAAATATCAAAATAATATTTATAATTTAAACTATAAAAATTATAAATAATTAACTTATAATCATTCATATATTGAATATTAATATGTAAATAATTGTTCTCCAAAAAAAAACATATAAATAACTAAAATAGTATGCCTAGTTTGGTCTTTATCGTCCGACACAACAATTTTGTTTGAACTTACCAAACACTCTGATGTGCTTCTTTTATGTTTAAAATTTTCATTTACCAAACACTAATCAGCTTCATATGACAGCTGATATTCTTAAAAGTACAGTTGGCAGCAATTATTTTAAAAGACAATCACAAACCGAGCTTTAATATACAAATTGGAGAGAAAAATTGAATAAATATTAAGAAGATGACACATGAGGGCATAATGATAATCAAAATTAATAAAAAAAAATAGAAATAAAAAATTTAAGATTTTAAGACATTTAAGAATATTATTCCAAAAAAATATGGGGTTTGAGCTATGGGGCTTATTCATGAATTATATATGATTACACTCCTTACCACTATGAGCTATATATTAGGCCCAATCCACAAGGCTTTGCCCTAGTCTTAGGACAAAAGATGCACATCTATATCATCTAATTGAGTCGTAAATTAAGGGGCGGTTTGGTAACTTATTCAGGTATGTTTGGTAATCAATACAGTTTTTACCTCATAGTCACTCGGCGATACATCATGCCGTTGAGTTATGCTCTCTTGTTGACAAATTTTTTAACAAGTTAACTCTTATTCATGGCTTGTAAATGGTGAATTGGTCCAAATTAATGCAAAATGATTGATTAAATTCTCAATAGAGAGTAAAATATTTGTTGAAATTTTTTAATCAATCAAACAATACATTTTCTTTTGTTTCTTCACCCAATTTCTTTGAAGAAGAAAATAATTAAAATTTTTGTTTTGTTTGATTTATTTATAAAGAGGTTTGTCGTGTTCTTTTAGTTTTAGGGCACATGGGTGAAGAAACAAGGAACATAAGAGCAACATCAATATTGAATCTGTAATTACCTTTAAAAGAATAATTTTGGTGAGAGAATATCATTATTTTATTATGTCCTTTAAGAAAAACAAATGATTAGTAATTATTTTCTTTTTCATCTATTATTTTTGTTTTCTTAAATTTTATTCTTACATATTTTGATAGTGGTATGTTTCAACAATGTCTTATTCACATTGTGCGAATATACCTCTTATTTTAAAATGATAATTTGTATGTGCATTGCATATATTATGGACGTATTATTTCTTCAAACAATAAATCTTAATTATTGGTAGCAATTTGGTCTAAATAATATTTTTTTTATATCTTTTCCATTTGTTAATTTTTTTTACGTTTTACGTTTTTCTTTTTATTTTTTAATTTAATTATTGACTTCTCCCTTGGTGGTAATTTACATTTTTAAATGGTTTAATTGAGAGAGAATTTAATGTTTGTATTAACTCATCAGTTAGTATTTGTCTTTTTAGTATTTTCACTCTCTTTCAATGTTTTTTTCTCTTTTTTATTCTCTATCTCCTTCAATTGTCATAATAAAATAAATACAATTAATTATAAATTTAAAAAATTATCCATTCAGCTTTTCAAATTGGTTAGAACGGTTCAAAATCTTTAGAAAATTAACTTTTAAAAAATTATCTATTCAACTTTTCAAACTGGTTAGAATGGTTCAAAATTCTTAGAAAATTAACTTTCATTCATTGTTTGTAAACGGTGACTTGATAAAAAATTAATATAAAAAATTAATGCAAAATTACTCATTAAGTTATCAACAAAGAGTATACATATGTTTTGAGATTTTTTAATCAATCAAACAATATATTTTCTTTTGTTTCTTCACCCATTTTCTTTCAACAAAAAATAATTGAAAATTTTAATTTGTTTTGCTTATTTTTAATGAGGCTTGTTGGGAACACAAAAGCAACACCAATAACACCAATACTAAATGTGTAATTATCTTTTTTTTTTAAAAAAATTGGTAGAGAGAATATCGTTATTCTATCCTTTAAAAAAACAAATGATTTGTAATTATTATTATTATTTTTTTCTTAAAATTTATTGTTAAATATTCAAAAAGTAGTATGTATCAAATTCACATAGTGCTAATATGTCTCTTATTTTGAAATGATACTTTTTGCGTGCATTCCACTTATTATGACGTATTATTTTTTCAAACAATAAATCTGAATTAATTTTGAGGTGGTGAATGAACTCTTCCACGGCCAACAAGAGCACAACTCAACTGACATGATGTATTGACTAGTGATTACAGTCCTAGGCTCAATCCTCCACCCCTACATGTTGTAAAAAAAAAAAAAGAATGGACTCTTCAACTTTTGTACTTTTTTTTTAATATTTATACATATTTGATAAAATAAGTCTTAAGTAGGGCAATTGATGAAAATGCATAATGTATTTGGAAGAAAAAAAAATATATATTGCATAACACACGACAGAAGTTGTTTGTTTTTTTCTTCTATTTCCAGAATAAAATGATGTTATATATTGGTGATTCGGACACAAACAAAACATTGTTAGATGATGAAGATGAAAAAAAATATAGTAGACTTAAGCGATTTGAAGAGGCGGGTGCACTCTGAAAATGAGGTAACTATGCAATATTTTTTTGGAAGCTTTTTTCTTCAAGTGATTTATGTTGTTTGCTATAGAATGTAGGAATCAAACTTTGTAAGAGGCCATCACAACATCAATGAAGAAGCATTTGTGTTTGTTTACATATGCTCTATGATATTTTTTCTATGAAACACGATAATATAAATAAACTCTTCAGAGAAGAAAAATGATTCGTACTCCTCGACTTTTAGTCGCCGGATAGGCGATGGAGGGACTGACTAAGAGTGAAGCTAGAGTTTTCAATCACCATTTTTCATTCTTTTTTTTTTAATTAAACGGGCTGCTTTTTTGGGGTTTTGTGCTTTGTATGATATGAAATAGTTTGGAAAAAACATAATTTTTCTTTTGTATTTCTTAATTTGTATTATTTTAGTGATACATTTAATTTAATTATATTTATACTCCATTCGAAAGAACCATTCTTCTTGAATCACTCTCCAAATCAATATGAAACTTTGTCTTTGTTTCTACATATCTTCATTTAGTTTAAATCTCTAGAAAAAAAAAAGTTTAAGATCAATTCAATTGTCGAGGTACGTGAATATTAATACTCTATTTCATTCATTTGTTTTAAAGTTAAAAACGACATGATATATTTTTATTGCGTTGTTTTAAGAAATTTAATCTTCAACCCAGTTTTGTTATGTTTGGCCGTGCTAATAAGCATAATTGGGAATGCATTGAAATTTGACATTACTAATAAAAGAAAAAAAAAAAAAAAAACGAAAGAAGGATCGAAAAATGATAAAGAGCGAGAAAGAGGGAGAAGGAAAAAAAATTACCCCATAACATAAAAGTAAAATAAAATTTCAAATACAATATATTCATTAAAATGAGTTTCAAATTTAGGATTTATTTGACTCCCAATTTTTAGAGTTTAAGAATTAGAGTTTTATTTTCCTATTTAAAGTTTAGAATTTAGCATTAGTTTAATTAAATCATAAGGTACAAAAAAAATAAATAAATAAATAAAAATAAAAAAATAAAAAAATAAATCTGCCTCTTAACCCTTAGGTAAAGAATTCAAGAGTTTTCTCAGACATTATTGTTTCAATTTATTTACATCAATTTTTAGTGTAAGATTAAAAATACTATTTTAAAAAAAAAATTAAAACATGATTATCACACGTATATCTTACTAGTTTATTGAAATTGGAATCAAATTATCATTAATATATATATATATATATATATATATATATATATATATTTTATATTACACCAATGTACCTAACCACTTTACTCAATTAACATATTTTATTTTCCTGATTTTAGGGATGATGGGTGTCAACTAGAGATTGTTTAATATATTAAACTATCGACACAACATATTCTTTTTTATTTTAGAGAAAATCATTTTTTAACCTAAAATTTCAATTTCATCAAATGATTGTACCTTAATTAAATTTTGATAAATATTTCCATTTTTACATCATAATAAATTAACATTACTTTAGAAAATTTAATTTTTATTTTATAAAAAAACATACGAAACAAATAGTAATTATCGAAAATTTGAACTTTTGTTGTTTTGAAAAACTAAAAACAAAAATTAATTATCAAACAAGTTTGATTTTTTATTTTGTAAACACTGAAAATAAAAATACAGTTATCAAAACATATATGATTTTTATTTTTAAAAAACAAAAAACAAAAAACAGAAACTGAAAAACCAAAAACAAAAAACAAAAAACAAAAAACAGAATGCGTTATCAAATGGGGCCTAAAAAAAATTGATTTCTCATTCTGCCCAGTTTAATTTAATAATAAAAAATATTATTTTAATTAATAAAAATAAAATAAATTATAAATTAGATAATTAATATTCAATTGGCTAATCTATTAGGTCGGTCTAAGTTTATCCCAAACTTTGAGCCATGAGCCTAGTAATTAGAGGTTGGGTCGGCTCGACCTAAGCCCAAACAGTGAGTGTCTTAGGCCTGCAAGGCTCAGACAAAGCTCGGACCTTTACTTCTTTGAGTCGGGTCGGACCAATTATGAGGCTTAATTTAACCCTTTAAAGGGAAATCATGATGAAGGACCCGTTTTCAGACCTCATTTTGACAGATGTCCTTTTTTTAAAAATTAAGTTTGGTGATTTTTTTTATCTATTCTTTCTCTCTCCTAACATTTTCCTCCCCATTTTACTCATAAAATGATTCCTAAAAAATCATTCCTCTTTTTCTCCCTTATTTTTATTATGTATCTTAGATCCTACAAATAATTATAAAAAAAAGTTAGATTTTATTCTAATTTTATTCTGCCGATTTAACAAAAAAAAAAAAAAAAAAAAAGTTTAAAAATTATTTTATTCTCCCTTAAATCGTCAATAAAATCCAAACTTACAAAATCTTCCTCTAACCCAAATTCATCTTCCCTCGCTCCCTCCCTTGGTTGACATGCTTCTCCCTTCAAATTCTCCAAGCATTCCAAGGTTAAGCTCACAAATTGGAAAGGAAATTTTTTTCCTTTCATTTAATTTTTTTTTAGGAAGTGTGACATTTTTTCAGGGAATTATAGAGGTCAACCTCACAATTTTTTTTCTTGTAATTTGTGAAATTGAGTAAAATCCAAACCTACAAAATCTTACTCGTATGACCCAAACTCATCTTCCCTCCCTCTCTCTCCCTTGGTTGGCATGCTTCTCCCTTCAAATTCTCCAAGCATCCCAGTAGAGGTTAAGCTCACAAATTGAGAGAATTTTTTTCATGTAATTTAATTATTTTTAGGATGTGTGACATTTTTTCCTGTCAAAGGGAATTGCAGAGGTAAAGCTCACAATTTTTTTTCTTGTAATTTGTGAAATTAGATTTTCTTTCAATGGCTTTTCAGATGGTTCTTCCTCAAGCTTCCTCCATGGTTGAAATCCATTCACATTCCACTGCTCGAAAAAATGAGGAAGAAAAAATGAGGAAGCTAAGAGTTTTCAATGGTACGTAGTTTTCAAAGGTTCTGATTTGAGAATTTTGAAGAATCCATTTTTTCAAGAGTTCTGAGATTCTTTTGTGTGTCCACGATTTGGTGCCTTTTGGTGCAGAGGCGTATGAGTTCAAATGGTACGTAGTTTTCAAGGGTTATGATTTGAGAATTTTGAAGAACAATTTTTGGCGTATGAGTTCAAATGGTACGTAGTTTTCAAGGGTTATGATTTGAGAATTTTGAAGAACAATTTTTTCAAGGGTTCTGATTTGAGAATTTTGAAGAACCCATTTTTTCAAGGGTTCGAGATTAAGATTCTTTTGTGTGTCAATGGTACGTAGTTTTCAAGGGTTCTGATTTGAGAATTTTGAAGAACCTATTTTTTCAAGAGTTCCGATATTCTTTTGTGTGTCCACGATTTGGTGCAGAGGCGTAAGACTTGTGGATTTGTTCGGCAGAGTTCCAAGATTCTTTTGTGTGTCCACGATTTGGTGCAGAGGCGTAAGACTTGTGGATTTGTTCGGCAGAGTTCCAAGATTCTTTTGTGTGTCCACGATTTGGTGCAGAGGCATAAGACTTGAGGATTTGTTAGGCCGACATCTTGAATGAATGTGAATGGAGAGGGAGTGTTATTCTATTAGTAAGAGGAAAGAGAGAAGGGAGAAAATCTTGGAGAGGGAGAGTTATTAAACTGAAAAAATACATAAATCAAACTTTAAAGATTGAGATTTTAGGGAGGGTAAAGACGAAATAAAAAAGATAGAGGAGAGAAAGATTAAACTGAAAAAAGACATAAATCAAACTTTAAAAAAAGATATCCTATCTTGATGATAAAAAAGAATCATCTGTCTCTTTGTCCCTAATTTTCGAAGTTTTTTTTTTTCGATTTGACAAAAAAATTTGGTAGTAATAATGTATTTAAATTTTAAATTTATGCACATGTACAACATCAACCCACACTCTAGCTATCTAGCGATGTTGGTTGATATTATTGTTATTTTATATACATTCAAGATTGAGTAAAGAAAGTTAATTCAAACTCAATTTTTTCTAAATAAATAATAATCAGAGAATATATCTCAATTTACTTTTTATTTTCAATAAATTACCATGTAAAAAATACAATTAAATAATACGGTTTGAATATCTACATTTCAATAATAATAATAATAAAAAAAATCCACCACATCATTTTTTAAAGGTAGATTTTTTAAAAAAGATTTATATAAATATTTCAATAAATTGACATGTGAAAAAAAATGTAATTAAATAATATGGTTTGATCAATAAAAAGAAATTTGTGCCAACAAGAGTATAGCAACAACATAACTATGAAGTCCTAGATTCAATCCCCACTCAAATAGGTTGTAAAAAAAAAAAAAAAAATTATTGTACAACATAGCTTTGTAGGAGTAAAAACAATTTTTAAAAGATGTATATAACTTATTTATTTTTTATATTCGTGAGTGTCCGAATCAGTTTACGCGCACTTGAACTAATCTCATAAGACCGACTGGCTGACCTATAACATTTGGCTGATTAAAATATATATTTAAATAAGGATGAGATTTTGAAACCAATATTTTTTTTATTTCATAATATAAAATTATATTTTAATTTTCCAATTATATTTTATCTTTTTTATACTTTAAAATAAAGCTATAAATAAAATTTCACCTGCATCACAATTCACAAGTGTTTACTTTCTAGTTTTAGTAAAATGAACCTACTATTCAAAATTAAAAATTTGTTCAAATAATAAATATTTAAATAAAATGTTGCATTGAAGATATAAATAAACAATTTTTAATTTTAACCACATTCAAAATTATGAAAGTTTACAAATTACAAGATTTTAAAGTATTAATCCAACATTCTGCTTACCCACTTATACTAAAAGCTAGGTGTAATACATTTGGTAAGGCTACTTTGTCCCTAATATGTCTCACTTATATGTTTCACTTGCTATAGAGTGTGTGAAAATGTCTGGAAGTGTTGGACTTTTTAGGTGATCTTCAAATATTTCAATCCAAAGAGTCTTTATAAATGCACCAACAATTGTTTTTAGAAGTCATCTTGGTGATGAACTGTGTCTCTTTGTTTTAAAAAACATTTTGTCTCCCAATGTTTCAATGTTTCTTCTCTTGTTGGTTCTAAGTTTTTTTTGTTTTAGGGTTTAGGATTTAGGGAATGAGAAACAATATTTAATGAAAGAAAAATAAAAAGAAATAAAAAGAAAACAAGTGACATACCAATGGTATAATACAAGCTTACATTAACTAAATTTTATAAGTTTTATCTCTCTCTTTTATATGCTATCTTCTCTTGCTATCCTATGGTAATATAAGAAGAAAAGTTACAGTAGAAAAACAATAGACATCTTGCACATTCACACAAGAATATGTCTTTTATGTTTGTAGTAATCACACTCTGAAAATTTTAATTTTTCTCATTTAAGTTCTAAAAACCTTACCTACTTTATTATAGGGCTGTTTTTTTTAATATTGTAATTTTTAAATTTTTTTATAAAAATATTGTAGTTTTGAAAGTATTTTTAAAAATAATGTTGTTTTAAAGTGAGTTCGTCTTTTTACACGCCAGCAAAGGTCGTCTTTTGAAAAGACGATCTTGCTCTACATGGATGGAGATCGTCTTTTCAAAAGACGTCCTGCACCTATGAAAAAGTTTTATTGGATGAAAAAAATGATATCTTTTTATTCCGATATTCAAAAATTTCGAAAAAAGGTATGGTTGGAAAGCTAACAGAGAGCTTCGATTTGATACATGGTTTCAATATTTTTTGAGTTGTGTATCAAAATATAAAGATCATCTAAGTTGGACTATAGTTCTGCAAATTTCAAAACTAAAGATTCTTTTGAGCTGCATTAAAAAATTGATATATTTTTACTCAGATATTCAAAAACTTTGAAAAAGGTACGGTTGAAAAGCTAACACAAAGAGCGGATGATTTCACTATTTTTTGAGTTGTGTATCAAAAGATACAGATCATCGAAATTGAGCTACAGTTCTAAAAACTTCACTAAACTCAGAACTGAAGATATGACTGAAAATTTCAAAACTGTAGCACAACATCGACGATCTTTATCTCTTTTGATACATAACTACAAAAATAGTGAAACCACGTATCAAATTCAAGTTTTTTGTGTTAGCTTTCCAACAGTATCTTTTTCAAAAATTTTAATTTCTGGTAAAAAGATTTCATTTTTTTAATGCACACTGCTCAAAAGAATCTTCAGTTTTGAAATGGGCAGAACTATAGTTCAACTTCGATAATTTTTATCTTTTGATACACAACTCCAAAAATATTGAAATCAGGTTTCAAATTGAAGCTCTCTGTTAGCTTTCCAACCATACTTTTTTCCGAAATTTTTGAATATCTAAGTGAGAAGATATCATTTTTTTCATCCAAAAGAACTTTTTCAAAGGTGCACAAGGAGATCGTCTTATGCTGGCATGTAGAGGACGACCATCGGACTCTAAAACAACATTATTTTTAAAAATACTTTTAAAACTACAATACTTTTATAAAAAAATTTAAAAATTACAATATTAAAAAAAAACAGCATTATTATATATTCTTTGTCTCCCAACATAAGATACCTAAAACAAATCTAAAATGCCTATATTTTATATAGGTTGAGATTTGGGGTTGGCATGTGACAAATAAACAAGAATCATGAATAAAATGACTCTTAGTGATATTCTTCCTTACGCGACGCGTCGTAGGATTGTGCTCCTCTCCATATTCTTTTGGCATTCATGGCAAGTTATATTGCCATGGTCTTCTATTATCTCATAATCTTTCCCAATGTCACCCCAACCACCTTCCTAATATCTATTAAATAGCCATTTTAACAAGCTTTTATCAAGGCTTCTAATTGGAGTCAAATTGGAATTATTTGATGATTAGGTTCCATGATGTTAACAATTTTCTTTCTAAAATTCGCCACTTAAAATTTAATCACTAATCACTAGACCTTTTTATAACCATTTGATTTTTGAAAATTAAACCTATAAATCATATATTCACATGTGAATTCCTACAATGTCTTTCATCTTTTTTAAAGAAATATTACAACTTTTAGTCAAATTCCAAAAACAAAAACAATTTTTTGAAAGCTTTTTTTTTTGTTTTCAAATTTTGGCTTGGATTTTGGAAACACTTCAAAAGATAGATAACACAACTAAAGAATTCACATGTGAATGTATTATTTATAGACTTAATTTTCAAAAACCAAAAAATGGTTATCAAACAGGACCTTAGTTTCTAGTTTTTGAAAATTAATTAAGTTACTTATAAACACTCTTTCAACTTATGAGTTTCTCTGCTTTGTTATTTACCTTTCACTGACCATCGACAATAGTAAACGTTGGTCATAATTTTTAAAATATAAATTTAAACATTTTTTTACCTTATGCCAATTGAGTTATGTTTGATTTGATACCTCAATTGACAAATACATATTTAAATTTATTAATTCATATTGTTTATTAATAATTACCTTTTAGTGTAGAGCAAGTCAAACATACTTGTAGATAAAAACACTCTTGAGAAAATGTAACAAAGACATGAGTGTTTTAATTATAAACATTTCTAAAAAAAAATGCTTTAAAAAAAATCATTCTTTGAATAAAAAAAATTAAGTAGTCAATCCAAACACACCCTACTAAATTTTTTTAGTGTTTTTTCAAAAAAAAAAAATGAAAACTATAGTAAGAAAGGGTGAACAAAGAGAGAAAAAAAAATTCAATTTCCAAAAATCAAATTATTTTTAGTGTTTTTTCAAAAAAAAAATGAAAAATATAGTAAGAAAGGGTGAACAAAGAGAGGAAAAAAAAATTCAATTTCCAAAAATCAGATAAAAAAATTCAAATGGTATTAAACCAATCTAATTTTTCAAATTCTTTTTATTTTAAAAGAGTGTTTTAATAAATGTGAAGATTGAACCCATAACCTCTTAGTCACAGGTACAATCTTATGCCAATTAAGCTATGCTCGATTTGGCATAATGGAAGCAAGGAAAATAAAAAAAGAATAAGCCTAGATGTTAGTCTTTATATATTTGTGAATATAGTATTAGATATTATGGGGTTCCATCCTAAAACCAATTGGTAAATTTTTTTAAAATTTTCAAATTCTTGTTAGTCTTAATTTCGGAACTAGTATAAATAGTACATTTAAAAAAATCTGTAGAGAGTATTGTACGAAGAACATTCGAATTCTTTACCTCTTTGTCGGTGATACATAATTGATGTCAATTGAGCTAATCGTTGAATGTCGATGGAAAAATAAAATAAAATATTTATTGTTAAAACATAAGAAATAAAATGGGACAGATAGATTATGTCTACCAAAAGCATTTGATGATTTGAAGTGTTAGCCTTTGAGCTCTATTGGAAGGAAAGAAAGAAAGAAAAAAAGTGATGCGAAGGTATATGTAAATAGAGGCCCCTCCTAATTATGTGATGAATCGCACAACTTTTTAAAGGCACACTCACTCCACACAGAAAGTGATATGTACAAAACAATCTCCAATCATGGACAATTTGAAAACACCATCCACTAGTTTTTCTTTGAAGGGTTTGCCCGACATTTTCCTAAGAAAGAGAAGTCCAATGATATAACACCTAGGTTGTCTGATCTCAACTGTTCTTTACACACCTTGACATTCCCAATGTTAAAAACAACAGTATTCAAGATTTTATTACAGTGTCTGTCTTTTTCTCATCAGCTCAAAATTTTCATCTTTTAAACAAAAATATATGATAGCGCACTCTAGAAAGTAATGGCCACTCATATATTTGATGAATTAACGTTGTTTTGGAGTGAAAGAATTTGAAGATATATTCAGACACGTGAAATCTCCAAAATGAAAAGAGGCCCCCCATTGAATCATTTTTACAATGTTGAATGGGAGATGATTAAATTGGTATCTGTGGGGGTCGAGCATCTTTCTTCACTTTTTTTATTTTAGAAAGTTACATCACAAATGAATCGAAGATATTCAAACCAATAACTCATAATGAGAAGAATAGATCGATGGGTCGAGCATCTGTTTATTTAATTAGATTAATGTATGTAGGGGTCGGAATCCTTCTTCTTTTATTTCTCTTTTTTTTTTTTTTTATGAAGTTTCATTACAAATAGGATTGAAGAGATTGAAACCAATAACTCATAATGAGAAGAGCATAGATAGAGAAATCGAGCATTTACTTACGAAAATTGTATTAGGTCAAAATATTAATTTAAATAATTATATATTTAAATGAGATTGTATTTCATGGACTCATTGCTAGGTATGATAAAAATAATAATATTGATGTTGGTCCACTATTTTTTTTCAAGTGGAATGCACTTGCTTCTCACGTGACCTCAACAGTGAATTTGTAATTTTCGGGACGAAGGAACATGCAAAACAAAGTAAACAAATTTCGATACCAAAAGTCAGTATCAGTAATAGTTGACTAGAGTGTTTTTCGGATTATAATTGACTTACTCCCTTCTTGCTATTATGGTGGTTTTTATAATGTTGGTCTAGGTCTTTCCCTCTCTTAAAAGACTTAGGAAAAGTGACCAACTGACTCTCTTAGACTTTGCTTACTCCTCTCCCTGTAAGAAAAGATAGAGCCCAAATTGGTCTAGGTCTGCCATGAGGGGTCGAAAAACGCTCGACCTGGTAGCTGATCGAGCAGTTCTCTTCCAGGCTCAAAGAGTCTGTTGTTTGGGAGCTAATCCTTGCCTTCGTTCCAATGGCTCAGGCTCCCTTTTGCCGAGGGATGATCGACATTAATTGGGCTTGGTCGACCCTCCAACGGTCAACCAAACTTCTTTCATGAGAACTTGAATCTTAGTTGTTTCATGAGTCGAGTCCCCGTTGAATTTTGGGTTGAGCCTTCTCCGATGTGTTGGACTCGCACTTGTTTTAATCCTATATTGTTGGAGTCGAGGTAACCTTCCCTATTGCATCGGGCATCGTTCGCTTGAACCGTTTTTCGAACCGGTCTTTTATATACGATTATTTTAATCCAGAGTAATTAACCTAATATAATAAAGTTGGGCATTTAAATTTAAATTAGTATCTTAATAAAAGCATCCTTTTCTCCTGAAGTGGAACTTTTCATTCACATAGGGCCTATTAATTTGAGAGTTATGGGCACCATATGGTGCCCAACTAGCTGTAATCTTTTTGCATGCCACTTTCATTTGATTGTTGTTGCAACACAAGGCATATGATCCCTTCTAAATTTCTTCTATTTTCCTTCATTGAATCAATTCTTTTGCAACCCACATGACACTAACAATAACATTACTTCTGGTGGCAGATCTATCATAGGCAAAACTAGTAATTGAAAAGAACAATCACAAATATAGAAACAGTTAGGCAAACTCATCAATTCAGTATTAATATAGTCTATCAATAATTAGTAATTACTTTAATGCTAATCCATAAATAATTATTATATAATATATAATATATTAATTACCATTTATATTTTCAAAGTTCACTAAAACTTAAAAAAAAAACTATATTTGTAATTACTTTTACAACAATACATATTCATAAGGGTTGGTTGCACCCGCCCAAAATAATGCAAATTTAGCAAAATTTAAAATATTTTGTAAATATGACAAAAAAATCAATGACTATCACTAATAGACTGTTATCGTTGATATATGACTATCACTAATTGACTACTATCAGTGATAGTCACTGACAAAATTCTATAAAAAACTGAGGTGATAGATTAATATCAACGATAGACCATACTATCATTGATAGAAATTACCAAATTTGTAAAAAAATTTAAAAAATGCTATATTTTAAATTATTTTAATCTAAATTGACATCGGTTACAATTTTCCTATTCATAGTTATCACTCAAAATTTCCTTTTTTTTTTTCTTGTACTATGTGTTAGAGTCTACTCTTGTGTCAATTATTGTTTTTGTTTGGTTTGATAAGGGGTTTTGTTTTAAAAATAATACAATGTTGAATATATACTTATATTTTCTTGTATGAAACCAAATAATAATAATATACATGAAAGAAATTTGAAAGGAGGGATCTAGATGTAAAACACGTTAGAGTATTAATATAATTAAATTTTTCATAATCCATCAATTTAAGCTTTTGAGATGATTAAAAAAATATTTAAGCTTTTGGGTTGATTGATAATTTAACATGGTACAAGAACTCAATCCTTATGTTTAAAAAAAGAAAAAAAAAACATAAATTTTTATGTTGAAATAATGACATTCCTTTCTTATTAATTTTTATGTTGAAATAATGACATTCCTTTCTCAATTAATAAGGATCATTTTTTTTTTTTGCAAATCACTAGAACCAAACATTAAAAAAAAAAACTTAAAAGTATTCGAAAGGGAGAGAAAGAAAAGTTTGTCACTTGAAAAATTGTAGTTGGACAATTGTGTGAGCTCCGGAAAAAAAAAAAAAACTACACCCAATTTTTTTTTTTTAACAAAATACACCAATTAATTAATTATTATAACTATACAAATTATCACTAAATTAAAAAAGGGTTCGTCAGCAACCATGCCCAAAATAATGGTAAATTTAGCAAAATTTAAAATATTTTGCAAATATGGTAAAAAATCAGTGGCTATCACTAAATACACTATCGTTGATATATGACTCACTGATAGACTGTTATCAGTGATAGTCACTGACAAAATTCTATAAAAACCGAGGTGATAGACTACTATCAACCATAGATCATAGATAGAAATTGTCATATCTGAAAGAAAAAAAAAAGAAAAAAAAAAGAAAAAAGTAATAATAATAATAATAATTATTTTACTCTAAATTGACACCTATTACAATTTTCCATTAAAAATGCGAGGTAATAAAATAAGTTACATTGACTCTTTTAATATATTCACAACACTTTTTTTGAATTTAGGATCTCCCCCACACTTTGAGAACATGATAAAACAGCACTAAAATCAAAGTTTTTGAAATTTTAATAATTCATTCCAAACTTTCACCTATAGATGAATTATCCAACATCCAAGGGTTAAAAAAAGGAGTTTCTATATATATAAATGGAAAGTCCCTCATAATTCAAAGTGCCACAAATACTTTTATGGCAATGGATTCAAGTACCCCATTGTTGCTCTTCTCCTCTCAATCAGAGCCTCAACACCAAACTTCCCAATCAAACAAAACCCTCTTCGTACCTTCCAAATTCATTTGGCCAAAAGGAGATTTAGTAAACGCTCATCATAACTTCACCGAACCACATGTTGACCTTAACGGCTTCCTTAAGGGCGATAAAAAGGCAACCATCCAAGCCTCCAACCTCGTAAGGAAAGCCTGCTTGAAACATGGCTTCTTCCAAGTCATCAACCACGGCGTTGATCATGATCTCTTGGCCACTGCCCTTGATAAAATGGCCTCTCTTTTTAACCTCCCTTTGAACCTTAAGACTAGGGCTTCCCATGCCCACCCTGCCAAAATGTGGGGCTTTTCCACTGCTCATTCTAATCGCTTTTCATCAAAGCTGCCATGGAAGGAAACTTTCTCCTTTGGATTTGACCATTATTGTTGCAATAGCTCCTCCAATGAACCAGCTGTGGTTGATTTCTTCTCTTCCACTCTAGGCAAGGAATTTGAAGAAATAGGGTAAGATCAAACCCTTCTCTCTCAAAAAAAAAATAAAAAATTGTCACGACTACTTCATAATAATACAAGTTTTAGGGCATGTTTAAAAGTGATTTTGAAATAGTTAAAATCACTCTGAAACATGTATTTAATCATTTGCAATTAAATCAATCAATTTAATGTTTGGTTCTACACTTTTAAATGTGATTCTCTTATTCAATCAAAATTGATTTTAATCATGTTAAAATCACTCACAAACATGTCCATAAATGTCTTTTCTTAACGGTTTTAATACTCTTTAAAATCTAAACCAAACACTATTATTTTAAAAAGAAAAATACTTTTAATCTTCTACACTTTGTTTAAAATGCATGTCAAATACATTCTAATAACAATTAGCTACAAAATGTCAATACAAACTTAGTTCAACCGACATAAAAATTATACATATCCATCAATATGTCAAATGGTCGAATCCCCACTTCGTATATATTGGGGATCACATTGTTCTCTCTCATAAAAGTAATTTATGAAAATAACTAGCCATTTGACGATTAACATTTGGATAAAATTTAATGATGAATATAGGCTTGTATATGAAAAGTACTGCGAAGCAATGAGGGACCTGTCACTTGCATTAACGGAGCTTTTAGCCATAAGCTTAGGCGTGGAAAGGTCGCATTTTCGGAAGTTTTTCGAAGATGGAAGCTCAATAATGCGATTGAACAGCTACCCAATTTGCCAAGAAGGCGGCGTGGCTCTGGGGACTGGGCCTCACTGTGACCCAACAGGCTTGACCATCCTCCACCAGGACCAGGTCGGTGGCCTCGAAGTATTTGCCAACAACAAATGGCACACCGTTCCCCCCTCTCCAAATGCACTTGTGGTTAACATTGGTGACGTCTTCATGGTTAGTTTTCGAAACTAAAAAAATAAAAAACAAACATCTGGTTTGATAACTATTTAGTTTTTAATTTTTTATTTTTAAAAATTAAGTGTATAAACACTACTCTTACTTATAACTTTCTTTGTTTTGTTATCTAGTTTCTACCATTATTTTCAAATATCAAATCAATTTTGAAAACTAAAAAAAAATTTTTAAAAAAGTATAGTCTTTGTTTTTATGATTTAACTAAGAATACAAATGTTTCTAAAAAAAAAAAAAAGTGTAACCCATAATAATAAAGAAATAGGAGAAAATAAGTTTAGATTTTAAAAATCAAAAATTAAGAACGAAATGGTTATCAAATCGGGCCTATATTATTCTTTCTCTGGTCATTCTATAACATCATATGCGTTGCCCTCTATACTACATCACCCACCTATTGACTTGAAATTTGTTAAATTATTACTCGATCCAAAATCCAAAAGTTTAATTGGATAACCATTTCACTTTTTAACTCCGGTTGATTAACTATTTGATTTTTTATTTTTAAAAAATAATCCTATAAACACTTCTTCTACTTATGGATTTCATTATTTGGTTGTTTATTTCCTACAAGTGTTTTCAAAATTAAAGCTAAATTTTAAAAACAAAAAAAAAAATAGTTTTTGTTTTTGAAATTTGACTAAGAATTCTAATGTTTTCTTATGAAAGACGAAAATGGTGAGAAAACAAATACAATTTTTATGAACTAAAAACCAAAACCAAATAGTTATGGAAAGTCTTAATTTTTTACTCTATGTTTGTTTTTTCACCATTTTTTTATAATAGTTTTTATCTTTCTTATTGAAAATTCTCATTCGGATTTAAAATCTAAAAAGAAAAACTACTTTTTAAATTTTTTTTTTTAGTTTTCAATAGCTTGTATTTTTAAAATACTTGTAAAAGATAGATAACAAAAATCAAATGGACCTTAAATTGATGGATCAGGATTCATCTAATTTTTTTTTATCAATTATTTAAACTAAACACAGGAATTTTTGGTCTGGTATCATATTAAATTCAAAAGTTTAAGCGGATAAGGTAGGGTAAATTAAAATACTTTTAACTATTTTTGTGAAGGCATTGTGCAATGGGGAATACAAAAGCTGCGTGCATAGGGCGGTGGTGAACAAGCACAAGGAGAGGAGGTCGTTGGCATTTTTCCTTTGTCCAAAGAAAGACAAGATGGTGAGGCCGCCGGAGAATCTCGCCGGCAGCGATGGGTCGAGAAAGTACCCGGATTTCGCCTGGTCGGAGCTGCTTGAATTCACTCAGAAATACTACAGAGCCGATGCTATAACTCTTCAAAACTTCACCAAATGGGTTGAGTCGTCGAGACCCTGTGATCTTTAGAGGCTAGTTGTTGCCTATGGATTCTCAATGCGAAGCTCGTAGTAGCTTGGGGTGATTTATTTGGTTTAGTGTGGAGGTGAATTAGTAATTGTTTATTTTTCTATTTTAAACTAAAATTAAGAGTGGCTTTTATTTAATTATGAGATTCGAATAATTGTGAGTCAAAGGAGTGGAGGATGTTGAATTTTGAAGTCTTGTTAAATATATATATGTTGCTGTTCGAGTTACTACGGTCTCTTCTACTGTGTTATATTAGGGTTAATATTTTCCTATTTATAAAATGAAAGGGTTTGATTGAATAATTGTTTTAACAAAATAAATTTTAATTATCGTTTCAAATTATAATTAAATGACACCTGTTAATCAAACTAAAATTTTAAGCTGATTATATGAATACTCTAATAACTACTTATAAATCAATGATTTTAGGATGAACATCACATTTTTTTTTTCTTTTTTTGCATTTTGCTTTTGCAATAATAGCAAATTTTACCTAAATAATACATGGAAAATTGGTTGTTTTTAATAATATTGTAATTTTTAAAACTTTTTATAAAAATATTGTAGGTTTAAATTATTTTTAAAAATATTGTTGTTTTAAAGGGAGGTCGTCTTTTGAAAAAAAAGACGGCCTCTACACGCGAGCAAAGGTCATCTTTTGAAAAGACGATCTTCTTCGGCATCTACGACATCTACGTTCCTTTTATTAAACAATTGATATCTTTTTAACCAGATATTCAAAATTTTCGAAAAAGGCATGGTTGGAGCTAACAGAGAGATCTTCAATTTGATACAGAATTTTACTATTTTTTGAGTTGTGTATGAAAAGATAAAGACCATAGAAGTTGGACTATACTTCTTCAAAATTTAGAACTGAAGATTTTTTTGAGGAGTGCATTAAAAATTGATATCTTTTTACTTAGATATTCAAAAGTTTCGAAAAAATGTACGGTTGAAAAGCTAACACAGAGAGCTTTAATTTGATATCTGGTTTCACTATTTGTGGAGTTGTGTATTAAAAATTTCGTAGAAGATCGTCTTTTCAAAAGACGACCTTTTGCTCGCGTGTAGAGACCGTCTTTTGAAAAGACGACCTCCCTTTAAAACAGCAATATTTTTAAAAAATACTTTCTGCCAAGGAAACCAGTATGAAATTAGTTCTTAAGTAGGTGGCTACTAAGGATTGAACTCATTCCCTCTAGGATGACTTTAAAGTCTCAAAGTCGTTCATGACCATTAGGTCAACCTTGATGGTTCAAAGTGTAGTTGATATTGAACACAGAAAAAAAAAATGCTAGCTTATAAAAGTAAATGTTAGCTTATAAACGTTATGCCAACAAGAGCATAGTTCAACCACACGATGTATCGTAGTGATCATGAGGTCCTAGGTTCAATCCTCACCCCAACATGTTAAAAAAAAAAAAAAAAAATTAAAAAAAAAAAAACCTTAAAAATATGAAATAAAATAAAAGATTTTTTTTTTCCAACAAAAATAGAATAAAACTTATTAATACTTTAGAAAACCTAAATAATAAATAACCCTTCTTTTTATTTAAAGCATGAAATATAATCAAGACAAAAAGAAAGTGATTTATTTTGTTAGTCATCAATTTCCATAGGGCTATTAATTAAGTATGGACTTGATTTAATATTTTTTCAATACATTGAAGGGAAAGTTAGAAACTTAAAAAATCTTCCAAATATGAAAAAAAAAGAAGATAGATACTTCATAAACTTAAGTGATATTTTTAAACCTTTTTTTTTTATCTAATTAAGAGCATGTCAATATAATCAAGACATAAAGTGAATGATATGTTGCCAAATCAAGCATAGCTCAATTGAAATAAGGTTGCGCTCGTGACCAAGAGGTCATGGATTCAATCCCTGCATTAATTAAAATACTTTTGAAAAAAAAAATGATATGTTTTTGTTAGTTATCAAATCATGTGAGTACAAATGATTACTCTTCCATTGATATAACTAAGATAATCTTTGTGTTATAGAGTCATGTTTAATAGGTAACATAAGTATAGTTCAACTGACATAACGTAAAATCTATTGACCAAAAAGTCGGAGGAATTTTTTTTTTAACGTAATTTTATTATTATTATTATTATTTTGACAATATGTGGGAGTGAGGATCGAACTCGTGACCTCTTAGTCACTAGTCTATACAATATGTCAGTTGAGTTATGCTCATGTTGACACGTAAATTTATTTTGAGAGGATTGTTAATTGACTATTACTCGCTGTTATCGTATCATATGAAAAAAAATCTTTTTTTTTTTTAATTTTAATATATTTTCTTTCTATATGGTGTAACTTCTTGATGATCAAATGGCCCTTAGAATTATTTGAAGAGACAACAAAAGCATGTTGGTTTATGATTGCATGCTTTTCCCAAAAACATGGAAAAAAGCATTTTTCATATTTATTCCTTTTGGCTTTTTTGTATGGATGCTTATTTGTTCTTGCACAACCCACCCTGTATCCTTTTTCCCCTTCTCCTTGGGGGGGCCTTCCCCTACTTGTGTGCCACTCTTTAAAATTATGGCCTAATCACAAAATAGAACATTATAGAACATTACAAGAGTTTAATATTCTAAAAATTAACATATTTTCATAAAATCATTACAAATATGTTAATTCATGATTATTATAATTTATTTTAATCAGCATCTCCGTTAATCATCATGATGTAAATTAAATGCATATTAACGAATAGCATTATCATGATTTATATCAATAAAAATTTAGATCACTTATCAAAAAATTTATATACATATATTATTCAACCAATACGGCAAAATGTTAAGTACAAAAATTGATTAATTAGAGTTTTTTTTTTTTTTTTTTTTTTTGGTAATGTTATATTTGTAAATAATTTTCATAAAAAATGTGTTACGGGTGAAATCAGCCTAGATCTACAGTGTTGGGCCCATCATATCCACATCCTAAGCATAATCGACTCCAGCTCAGTCATACGTCACCTGCTAGGCGTACGGCGTCTCCTGACACACGCCACCTACTAGGCGTGCGACGTCTTCTGCACACGCCACTTCCTAGACGTATGACGTCTCTCGTCATACACCACCTCCTAGGCGTCTGACGTCGGCACATCAACCAACGTCCATCTCTCCTATAAATATGGAGTTTCACCCTTTATTGAAGGTATGCGACATATGGTACGCATCACTCTCACTCCTACGTATGCTTAGTCTCTCTCTAATTTAAGTATCGAAGTGGTGGGGGGTTAGTCCTGCACCGATGCAAGCTTTCTCTCTCTCCTTGTAGGTCGGGTTCGGATCATACAGCGAACTCGATCGTCCGCAGCCCGCCAGCCAGAAGGTCCAAATTCTTGCGCCAACAAAATGTATTAGAAATTGAAGTTATGCTATCAAATTTTCATTAATTAAAATTAAAGCTGCATAATAAAAACCTAAAATAAATGGGTTAGCTCGAGTAATAACGCTCAACAATAATGATATTAGAGTAGGGTACAATCATGAGACAAGCAATGAAACTTGATTGTCTTATTGGCCGACCTTGACTAAGGTATTATAGTTTAGGAAGAAAAAGAATATTAGAAATAAAAACATAGGACCATGGATTTAGCTCTAGATCGTTGAAGATGTGAGATGGAAGATACCTAGAACCCAACAGCTTTTCAAAAAAGGGGTGACAATGGTTACATGTTGTGTCTTTAATAATTAAATTATGGACCCCTACCCTACCTCAAAGGGTATCACATAGAACCTTGATCTTGTGCCCCCCTTCATTATAAGAGATTATTCTAGGAACATATACTAATTATGGAACAAAATATTTAAATTGTTTATTACTTCTTAAGGGCATGGCTTAAATAAGTGTAATAAAAATTCAAAATAAAATAGAATAGAATTTTGACCCTAAACTTGGATAAGTTGTATCAATTTTAACCCTAAATTTTTAATTTCATCAATTAATTAAATCTTGAACTTTACTGATTGTATCAATTTTAACCATAAACTTTCAATTCATCAATTTAAACCTTAAAAATGTATCAATTTACACATCCTCATTAATTTTTCATTTCAATCGCCATTAGAAAAGTTTCTCACTCATGCTCAAAGTGTGTTCCTCTATGATAAGTATTTGTTTGTTATTTTTTTAAAAATATATCAAAAAAATAACTAAATTATTTTAGATCAGGTCACAACCATTTGTGAAAATCAGGGCGGCTATGGCTCCCTACACGAAAATAAGTGAAGCATGGTTGGCTCATAATCAATCTCTTGGGCCTAGTGGGATACCTCTCTTGCCTACCTCAAGCATTCTTTCGGAGTTGGAACGAATCAACACTTATTTTTTCGTGACAGATCCAAGATTGTTTCTCCATATTATTATTTTTTTTTTTAATATTTTTAAGATAGTCGATATTATTTTGTGGTGCTCTAAATTTAAATGATGACATATTTGTTATTGTACTCAATTAAAAAGATTTTTTCTAACCTCTCCATCATTTTTTCTTTGGATGATCTTTTTCAAAAAAAAAAATTATTTCTGGGTTGGGAAGCAACAGCAACCCATCAACCTAATAATAATGAAGGGGGCGACCGCGAAAGTCACTGAATGGGTCGGTCTTTTCCTTCAGTTTGTTCTATATTGAAAATAAAAGGCTTTCCACAAATTGAGATTTGGCCGTAGAAGGATTGAATTGCCAAGAAACGGACCGCTGCGCAACGACTAGGACTCGTGTCCGAGGAGTTTTGAGCGTGGGGTTTTAAGAGGGGCTTGGTAGCTAGGAAAGTAAAGTCGGGGAGGAAGGCGCTTGGCCTCTCGGAAGCGAGAAAAAAGCGAGCAGCAAGTGCGTTCACGTCGACGAATCTCGATTTTCGATGTCTTCCATCAAGGAGAATCCGGGCTTGATTGTTGATCTGTGTAGTCGGGATCGGTCGTTCAAGACCTTTGGTCTCTACCCGAACCCGATGACTTTGGCACTGGACGTTTCAAAAATGGGGTACTATCGACTGTACCCTTGTGCTCATATGGGACGCTTCACGCCTGCATGTTTATGAAATCTTAAACATAAGGTTAAAGTTGGGAGTTTTTTTTTTAAAAAAAAAGGATACTTCATAAAGTTGGGAGTGTATGTAGCCTGAATTTAAGAATATTATGTTTCGGGGGTATGTTTAAGGCTCTGTTTGGGTTTGCAGTAGCTTTTAAAATAATTGCTTTCATCTTTGCTTTTAAAAAAATCAGTTGTTTGATGAATCAGATTAGTGTTTGGTAAATTTTAGCTCTAGACTTCAATAAACTTCAATAAGTTGGTTATCGTGTTTGGTAAATAAATATTAAATTATTGTGATTTAACTGACTAAAATAAACATATTATAAAAAATTGTATAAATTTTCTTAAGAAAAAAATAATAAGCTATTATTTAAAAAAAAAAATATTTGCATTTGATTTATTAATTTAAAAATTATAAAATATGGAAAATAGATACTAGATATATAAAATCATTTTTAATTTTGAAAAGATTTGAAAATTTGTTAAAAAGGTGATCGTTAGATAATCTTACAAATAACAGATTTTGAAAGGTGTGCGAACGTGACATGGAAAAGTGATTTTAACGAATTATAAAACAATAAATTGTTTTACCAAACACAAAAAAAACGGTTAAGATTTATTTTTAATCATTTCTCACCCTCTTAAACGCAATGTCAAACAAAGCCTAAGAAGTCTGATTTTAACGAAGGCGCTTGGCCTCTCGGAAGCGAGAAAAAAGCGAGCAGCAAGTGCGTTCACGTCGACGAATCTCGGTTTTCGATGTCTTCCATCAAGGAGAATCCGAGCTTGATTGTTGATCTGTGTAGTCGGGATCGGTCGTTCAAGACCTTTGGTCTCTACCCGAACCCGATGACTTTGGCACTGGACGTTTCAAAAATGGGGTACTATCGACTGTACCCTTGTGCTCATAGGGGACGCTTCACGCCTGCATGTTTATGAAATCTTAAACATAAGGTTAAAGTTGGGAGTTTTTTTTTAAAAAAAAGGATACTTCATAAAGTTGGGAGTGTAGGTAGCCTGAATTTAAGAATATTATGTTTCGGGTGTATGTTTAAGACTCTGTTTGGGATTGAAGTAGCTTTTAAAATAATTGCTTCCAACTTTGCTTTTAAAAAAATCAGTTGTTTGATGAATCAAATTAGTGTTTGGTAAATTTGAGCTGTAGACTTCAATAGGTTGGTTATCGTGTTTGGTAAATAAATATTAAATTATTGTGATTTAACTGACTAAAATAAATATATTATAAAAAATTGTATAAATTTTCTTAAGAAAAAAATAATAAACTATTATTTAAAAAAAAGAATATTTGCCTTTGATTTATTAATTTAAAAATTATAAAATATGGAAAATAGATACTAGATATATAAAATAATTTTTAATTTTGGAAAGATTTGAAAATTTGTTAAAAAACTGATCGTAAAGATAATCTTACAAATAACAGATTTTGAAAGGTGTGCGCTGACATGCAAAAATGATTTTAACGAATTATAAAACAATAAATTGTTTTACCAAACACAAAAAAACGGTTAAGATTTATTTTTATTTTTAGGCGGATTGTTGAAAAAAAATTTGTTACTTTTTTTTACAATGTTATTTAATTAATGCGAGGATTGAACCCATGACCTCATAGTCACGGGAACAACCTTATACCAGTTAAGCTATGCTCGGTTTGGTAAGTTTGTTACTTTAACTAAGTATTTTTCTGTACACGAGTATGTTAATTAAAAATTAAATACTATTTTTATTTTAATATTAGTAACTATAAAATAAATTAATAGCATTTTTTTTTAATAAATAAATACGGAAATGAGGGTTCAACCTTCAACCTTCAACCTTCTTTGGAGAGTGGAGAGGTAGTACAATTATTGAAGTATGTTAATAGTTTAAACTTGAAATTAGTTATTGAAAAATTATATATTTTTCCTTGAATTATACTTTTGATTGTCAGAAGTGAGTTTAATTTTTATTTAACCTCTGAATTTTCAAAATCAATATTTTAGTTTTTAAGTTTAAAAAATAATTGTAAAAAGTATTCAAGTTAAATTGACTATCAATTTTTATTTCACATGATGTTACATAAAATTAACCAAAAATATTAGTCACGTATTAAAAAATATTATTGTCATGTAGTAATACCTAGTGCCGAGTTGCAGATCGCATTTGAAAAAGAAAACAAAATAAGAAACATCTGAAGATGAAAAAGGAAATAAAGGAAAAAAAAAAAAGTTTTAAAAAAATTAACTTGAAAAAAAAAATGTTTTAAAAAAATTAACTTAAAAAAAAAATTAAAAACAAACCCCGAGGGAAAGGGTAAACAAAACAAACATTTAAACAACCCGTCATCAACGTTTTTAGAGGCAATCAAATAACAACTTGGTGCAATAGTAAACACATTCAGATAGCTCAATGCAAACAACCACGCACGCAGGAAATTTAAATACATAATTATCGCCCAAATTAAAACTTTAGGAGCTTCACCATTTATGTGGGGGTTCGATTCTACCTTAGGGCAGATTTCCTAGATACCCCTGGGGTTGATTGATCATGCACCTATGCAAACAACCACGCACGCGGGGCATGAACGTTTTAAAACAATTTATCAAACAATCACTTAGTGCAACGGGTAACACACCTAGATAGCCTAGAGTGGGGTGTTGATTGGTCATGCACGTGTGCAAACAACCACTCACGAGACAAGAATTTAAATGCATTATTACTACCCAATTTTTAAAAATCGAACAACCACTTGGTGTAGTGGGTGAGCGTTCCACCTAAGAAAGCAGAGAGTGGAGGTTCGTTTGGGGGTTCGATTCTACTTGGTGCTGCAGTGGGTGAGCGCTCCATCTAAAATAGCAAAGAGGTAACACACCTAATTGATCTTGCACTTGTGCAAACAATCAAGCACGGGACAACTCAATTTTTTTTGCCAAACCGAGCATAGCTCATCATTAATAAAAAATACATTCACTACAAGAATTTATAATTTTCCAGACGAACTCTAACCCGACGCCTGGACCGGGCGTCGGGTAAGATATGTCTAAACCGACGCTTGGACCCGGCGTCGGGTTAGATATATTTTACCCGACGCCCGGTCCAGGCGTCGGGTTAGATATATTTTACCCGACGCCAAGTCAAGGCGTCGGGTAAGATATGTCTAAACCGACGCTTGGACCAGGCGTCGGGTTAGATATATTTTACCCGACGCCCGGTCTAGGCGTCGGGTTAGATATATTTTACCCGACGCCAAGTCAAGGCGTCGGGTTAGATATATCTTACCCGACGCCCGGTCCAGGCGTCGGGTTAGAGTTCAACTGGCAAAATAGACTAATCTTCGCATTTTTCTCAAATCGATCAAAGCCCTTACCCCTTCGCCCTTCGCCCTTCGCCGTTCGTCCTCCGCTGCTCTTCGTCGTTCGTCCTCCGCTGCCCTTCGCCGTTCTTCCTCCGCTGCCCTTCGCCCTTCGCCGTTCGTCCTCCGCCGCTCGCCTTTGGCCCTTCGCCCTCCGCCGATCGCCTTTCGCCGTTCGCCCTCCGTCGCAACACCCATTTCAACTTCCATCCCCAAGGTATGTTCTAACTGCGATTCCTCTCCTTTTATTTTGTTTAATTTCGTGATTTGTATATATATGTGTGCGATTTGATGAAATGGGTCATGTACTGTCTATTAGGGTTTAATATGGTCGAAATTCATAGCCTCAATTCATTTGAATGTGGATTAGTATTGAATGTGGATTTATAATTTCCTTGTCAATTCATTTGAAGAAATTGTTACTGAATGTGGAGTTTGTTTGTGATATTTGGAGTTTGTTTGTGTGAGTTTGTGATATTTGGGGATAATCAAATGTGGAATTGGTGTAAGACTTTTACTGCTTCCAAACACTAGATGAAGGAATTTTGAAAGTTTGGGGATAATCAAATGTGGAATTTTGTGAAAAACCGACTGATGCTCACCCCTAGATTACATACACAATTGAAAGTTTGGGATGTATCAAATAGACACCATCCTAAACACTTTATGCTGGCATTGATGTAATTTGAATTCAGATCGATTGTTTGAATAACTTGCGTTCTTCGTTAGGCGTGAAGGAAATTTGATTTCATCTACTTAATTCCTTCTCCTTTTCTTGTTTCCAATGCGCTGCTGTTGTTCAATGATTGTTCGGATTCTACTTTCTGTCGTTGGATTTGGTTTTGTGTGTCGATTTTAGTATTCTGATGTAGATCTGGTGCGATTTTTGTCTTTTTGAAGAAGTGTGTTCTTAGATCTGACCTATTTTAATGGAGTTTTTGCTATTTCAAGTATTGGATCGATCTGTCTGCTCCTGTGTACTTTACTCATCGGATCTTTAATGCATGTATAGCTGACTACTTCTCTGATATGGCTTTTTTTGCATATTAGCTACTGTTCGTTCTCGAGTATTCTGCATTGGCTTCATTTTGTGAAAAACTATATTACATTTGTTGCTTCCTTTACTGATTAATAGTCGTAATTAACGTTGTATTGCCAACCAAGCCAAGCATGCCAATATTGTTGGCACCTAATGATCGTAATTGTGTCTGAAAGGCAAATATGAATAACTATACCCTATTGCATAGTTCTTCGGCCCTCTTTCTTTCTTCTAGAGCTCATTGATGACTTGGTTAATTGAGGTATGCGTACATTGACTTCTTATATTTATGTAATTTATGTAGAATAGTTTAGAATCGTTGATTTGGAAGAAGAAAAAAGATCCTTAGAATGTATCTTTTGATTTGGAAATATGCAAATTATAAATACAAGTATTCATAAGTTTCCTAGCTATCTCTACACACTTCTATATTCATTTTCCATTTGATCCAATCATTAGTGTCTCTTGGTTCATTATATTATATTTACAAGTTGATACAGCAAATCTTTGATCAAATCCCCATGTTGCACACTTCTTTCTATTTGCCCATGTTGCACAAAAATATGCTATGCTATCCTATGCTGCACACTTCTTTCTATTTGGGTTATGGTTTGTGAAGAATTAAGAAAATGGGTTTTTGATTTAAACAGGGCAAGATATAAAAAAAAAAAAAAAAAAAAAACTAACCCGACGCTTTGACTGAGCGTCGGATTAGATAGGCTACCCGACGCATACTTTACGCGTCGGGTTAGTCTAACCCGACGCTCAGTCAAAGCGTCGGGTTAGAAATCTTTATCCGACGCTCAGTCAAAGCGTCGGATAAAGATACCTAACCCAACGCTTTGACTAGGCGTCGGGTTAGACAAAAAAAACCGACGCGATCTTCCGACTGGTCTATTGCGACCCTCTATCCCGACGCATTAGTGCGTCGGGACAGAGTTTACCCAACGCAAAAGGGTCCTATTCCGACGCTTGATGGCGTCGGGTAAAGTGTAAATTCTTGTAGTGATTTGCAAGCATAGATTTAGAAATCTAATATTTACGGGCCGTTTGGTAACGCATTCAATTTCTATTTTTGATTTTTGATTTTTATTTTTTAAAAAACAGGTCAGTAACCAATTCAGTTTTTAGTTTTTTTCAAATTTTGAAAACGTTTTTACATTCCTTAACAAATTTTAAAAACGAAAAAACAGGTTTTCAAAACCAAGTTTTTTATTTTTTATTTTTTTATTTTTTTTTAATTTATCAATAAGTTTGATATAATTTCAAATCAAATATTTATTTATTAAAATTAGAATCAAATTGTCATTAATATTTTTGTTTTGCGAAAAATATTATTAAAAAAAAGAATATTATTAATATTTATTTTTTTGTATAAAAATATTATTAATATAATATATTATATTATAATTTTATTCCGATAATTTTTTTTTCTAGTATATTATACTTTAATATTATTGTGATGTTACACCAATGTACCTGACAACTTTACTCCATCAACATCTTTTATTTTTCTCATTTTAGGGATGATAAGCATCAACTATAAAGATTGTCTAATATGTTAAACTATTGACACAACAAATTCTTTTTATTTTAGAAAAAATTATTTTTTACCTTAAAATTTCAATTTCATCAAATAATTATATCTTAATTAAATTTTGATAAATCTTACCATTTTTATATTATAATAAATTAATATTATTTTAGAAAATTTAATTTTTATTTTATAAAAAAAAAATATGAAACAAATAGTAATTATCTAAAGTTTGAATTTTGTTGTTTTGAAAAAAAAAAAAAACATTATGAAATCAGTTTAGTTTTTTATATTTTAAAAACTCAAAACAAAAAGGAGTTATAAACCTATATAATTTTTATTTTTAAAAAATAAAAAATAAAGAACAGAAATAAAAAAAACTAAAACTAAAAACAAAAAACTAAGTGTTATAAAAAAATGCATACACTATTGAATATCATAAAGTTAGAAAGTCAAGATTTTCATAATTGAAAAATTATGGTAAAGTGTAAATTTTTTTATTCTATATTTCATAAATATCACTAAATTTAAAATATTACCGTTTTGACACGGATTTTGAATTTTGTTTTTTCTAAATTTTTAAAACCTCCATTTTTTGAAATTTTCAAACAAATTTTTTAAATTGTTGTGTTTTTTTTATATTCCAAGTTTAATTGTCATTTAATTGTATATTTATTTTTATTAAATAAAAGTTAAATTATTTATATGATTTCTATATTGTTTATTAATATTTTTTCAATCGTTGAATTACTCTTTTTCATATACACTTTATAAGATTTTTTTCCTTTTTGAAACTTAGATTTTCATTATTATTATTATTATTATTTTTAGAATATTAGCTTCCTCCATATCCTTATCATTTCCTAACTTCATCCTATTTAACATTTTTGTACTTGAAAAAAATCTTAATCTGTGGGTAGAATTAAATAGGGTACTTTAAATTTGTTGTTAATCTATGGGGTTGAATTTGACTGTATTTATTTATTTTTTACATGCGGTGGGAGAATTTAAATGTAAATGATTGAGTTCGTTTGATAACTATTTGATTTTTAGTTTTTTATTTTTGAAAATTAAGCCTATAAGTAACACATTCCACATGTCTTTGTTGTGTTATCCATTTTTCAAGTGTTTACAAAATTCAACCCAGAATTTGAAAACAAAAAAAAAAAGTTTTCAAAAAACTTATTTTTTTTTTTGGAATTTAGTTAAGAGTTGTAAGGTTTTGTTTAACAAAAATGAAAGTCATTGTTGGAATTCATATATGAATGTATTGTTTATATGCCTAATTTACAAAAATCAAAAACTAAAAATCAAATGGTTATCAAATGAGGCCTTGATTATTCAAATTGTATAGTATTGTGAACCTCGATTATTGTTGTATATGCTACAACTATTTGATTTACACGAAAATTTTCGATAAAATAATGTGCTTGAAAAAAAACATTAATTTATTTGTAAAATTCGTATTAATTTGGTTCATATTAGATTTTTTTTTTAAAACAAAATTGTACTAAAAAAAAAATACAATACAAAATTAAAATTCAGCTATTTATTGCGACACTCAAAATCAAGCTAGTCACACAAATGGTTAGACTGAACCACACAATATACTTAAACCGCCACACAAAATTAAGTAGATAAGCCAACAAGAGCATAGCTATCAACCATGGTGCAAGGGACTCTCGGATATTTGAACCCTGAATACTTGTTAACAAGCGAGTTGACAGAGAAGAGTGATGTATATAGCTTCGGAATTGTGGTTCTAGAGCTTATAACTGGGAAAAAGGCAGTGCGTTTTGATGGGCCAGAAGTAGAGAGAAATGTAGCCATGTGCACTGAAAGAAGATCGTGTTAAAGAAGTTATTGAGGAGGGAATGGCGACGGGAGAGAAGTTTGAGCAGATAAAAGAAGTGGCAAAACTAGGTAAAGAATGTTTGAGAGTAAGAGGAGAGGAACGACCCAGCATGAAGGAGGCTCAGATTTTGTCACATATTCATATCCACGATGGAAGATGATCAATTATGCTTCGCTTACATGAAAATATAGTTAAATCAAGTATCTATTTTATTTCTATTTTGGGTTAATTTTTTATTTGTAATTTAACTCTTTAACTAGCTGCAAGCATAACATAACGGTTTGACATATATTACTTTTATTGTTGTTAGAGTTTCAAATCATCATACTGTTGTTAGATTTCGCTAGTGTAAGAATCGTTTCAAGTAATATAGTAGTTACTAATTATCAAATTCTTTAACTTCAATTTTATCTAAGCAATCAATCAATTAAGGATGGATAAATTATTAAAATGCTTTCAACGACTAACGTAATTAAAACACTAAGACTATCAAGAACAACGAGTAAATTCAGGTGATTGAAACTCTAGAGCAAAGATTTCATCGTTATCTCCTCATACTCTTCAATCATTAAAAATTAGAATTATTTGATTTCTAAATTGTTGACAAGTTCTATCCTATAGACTTGTTATTCTCTCTCGAGCAATAACAACATTCATTGAAGACGTAAATTGCCTAACGATTCAAACAATCCAATTATGAAGAATGTAAAACTATCATTGCCACAAAACCTACAAAGATATGTCTATCTCTCGTATAAATTGGAAAAAATAATTAAGGTTCATCAATGATTATCGTCTATCGACCTCAAAGCATTGACATCAATTCAAAGTAAGATTGACCAAATCCTAACATGTATTAAACTCATAAAAGTTTTCACAATCTAATATGAAATCAAGGTTGTAACAATTAACAATGAAGAATAGGATTCAATAACGATTACATCCACGCTCTAGACAAGAGAGTTAGTTCATAATGAAAAACTCATCATTAATCTCAAAATTCAGCAAGTTCATAATAAGTAAAGAAAATATGATGAAAAGAGAAAGAGAAGCAAATTTCGGCGATTCCACGAGTTTCCTAGTGTTGCTCTCGCTCTGTTTGGGTGCTCGGATCTTCAAAATCATTGTCCGATCGCTTCTTTATGGCCCTTCCTTAATCTCCCTCGGATCCCCTTTTTAAAACATAAAAAAAATGCTTTTATACTTAGAGTAAAAGTCGTCGCAACGCCTAGGCGCTGTAAAATCGTTAAAAAAACTCGGCCTCAGTCGTCGTAGCGCCTAGGCGTCGTGCATTCTGCCAATCCTGCCGTCTGTGGTGCCTAGGCTCTGTAAAAAAAAATTTTAATCACTGCGTTGTTGGACTTTTGCTTGAAACATCTATTTTCTTCAACTTTCTTCCAATTTGCTTCTATAATTAAAAAAATAATTAAATTAGTCCATAAAATGTGCAAGTAAACCAACAAAAGAACTAAAAAAACAACCTATTTTACTATGCCTAAAATAAACTCATCAAAATACCCCCAAACTTAGCATTTTGATCGTCCTCGACCAAAGAACAAGATTACTCTATGAATGGATGGTTGGGTTCAAATGACTCGAACCTCAATGTTCTAATTAATAAATTAATTGCAAATGAAGAAAACACTTTAAGCACAATCAATTATCAAGAATTTAAATTCAAATTTCTTTTTCATCCACTTCCGTGTGTGTGTGCAACTTATTTTCCCATAACTTCTTCATTTCCCTCGATATCTAAGAATACAAATAAAGCTCAGCACGCATGATTACTTTGAGTCATAGTGACAATCAAGAGATTAAGCAATTATAGACTTCAGTTTTATAACAAAAAAAAAAACTCAAGCATCTCATAAAAATTACTAAAATCGAATGCACAAGACTTGATACCCTCACAAAAGTTTCACTCAATATGCTCAACTGTTTAGGGCATGTATAAGATAAACGCTCAAACCAAAGCATGAAAGATATTGATCATAAACTTGCTAATATATCACATCCTCATCATCGATGAATAAAATGAATGCAAAATTACAAGGGTCTCGCTTTGGTTGTAATTGGGCTTAGGTAACGGTAGATGGATGAAAATTTTAATCCTCTCACCCGCATTAATTATATACCTTTTAAAAAAAAGTTATTGAACCTTTAACTTGGGCTCATTTAACTTAGGTTTGCATACATATGTATATAATATGTTGAACCATTTGTGACTTTAGAAGCAAAACATATGACTTGTGGCTCGGAATGCTGAGAAGCTTTTGTTCAGTTCTTTTGTGTTGTGCCCGTGTGTAATTTGTTTTGGGGATTAAGTATTTCTCATTGTTCTTCCACGTTATTGAGTTGTGGTACTTAAAAAGCAAATAGTCAGTAGACTATTTGAGAGAGTTTCGTAGTGCGAGTTGGAAGGACCTTTTGTAATCTCAATCATAGAACTTGCAGTTGCAGAAGACTTGACGTACATCTGAATCAGGGCTAACTACTATATCATTGTCGTTCTCTCTTTTAGTATTTTCTTTATTATTTCATTTTACGATCGATAACTTATTTAGTTCTAACACGTGAAGTGGGAGAGTGATATCTCGTGCCTTTCCTCTCGACACTGGAGAGTTTTACATAGAGGGTGACTTTCAAACCACTAGATTTATGTACCTATGGTGATTATTGTATGTTATGTGAATGTGTTTCCATAGTATATGAGAGATAGAGAGGTCGTGTGTTAGGGTGTTTAGCCCTTTGGGGGCAATTTTGTGTGCACGTATGATAGTTTACAAGTATTGTGTTTATGCTTTTAAGAGTTTGTATCTTGATGTTTTAATCAATCATCCATAACTTATTGATTTTTGTTGGTTTTATAGAGTTTTGAACTATAGTTGTTTATGAAAATAGTTTTACTTAAAGATATTTTATTATGTGTCACGCCCTGTCCTAGATTAAACTAAGGAGGAAGTTGGTGGGCATGTAACGCCCGAGTTCAAAAGGGTATTTTGAATGAACCAACCAACAAGGTGCACCTTCTTTTTCAGTGGCTCAATCATAAGAACTTCAAAGTTAAACGTGTTTGGCTTAAAGAAATCCTTGGTTGGGTGACCTCCTGGACATTTTCTTAAGATGCATGTGAGTGAGGACAAAGTGTCTTGTCTTCACTCTAAGGAGCAGTTCAAGACACGTAGATAACCTGATCAGGTCAGAGGAATGTCGGGGCCATTAGGTGTTGAATCCGGATTTCGAATCCTAAGCCTAGATAATTGTTGATTAGATATGTATATGTCATCAGTCTGATCAAGTCAATGCACATCATCTATTATATGTAAAGAGTGTTATTATTATTAAGTTGTTTTTACTTGAGATAAAGTTAAGTTAGCATAGCAAAGACTTGACAATAGATTTCATTACACTCTCAGAATTTGTTGTCTCAACACTTCATCCTAAGTTCGATATGGTAATCTGAAATGGGGTGTGACACATCTAAAAAATGGTCTTTTAGAAAGGGTTTGGAGTCGTCACTCACCATTATTGGGGTGTGACTGATCACCCATTTAAAAAGAAATTTGATCTACAAAAATAGAATTTAGGTTCGAGAGTTTTTTGTGCATAGAAAAAGTATTAGCACCATACAAATCCCATAAAAACAATGCTTTGTCAAAATCTTGTATATCTCATGTTATCTGTTTTAAAAAAAAAAGTAATCCTTTAAGATTAAAGAAAAATACCTAATTACCATACCGAACCAATTTTGGGAATGTAAGCAAAATTCAATTTGTTTTTGGTGAAGATAGTAATTACAAAAAAAAAACTTTTGGTATTCACCGCAAGAATTTGGGCTTAGGCATAGGGAGAAGCCAAAAAAAGGTATCAAATTTTCATGGAGCAAAAGATGCATTAGCAGTGGCGCCAACACTTTCTCATGGACAAAGGTACAATTTTTTTTTTTTTTTTTTTTTAATTTGAGGGAGGAAAGATTATATTTGAGAATAGAAATTAGTTTTATTGCGGTGAAGTGGTGATATCTGTGAAGAAAAAAATATATATATAAAGACTTAAATCTCACTAAGACTTTGGTTAATAAAGATATTTTTTTTGTGTGGGCTTCCATATAATATCACTAAGACCAACACGGATTCTTTCATTTAACCAGCCTAACACAATTACACCAAAGAGCTAGCCATTTGAAAAAAGAAAGTCGTTGCTCGTTTGTCTTGCAAAAGAATAAGAAAAAGAGAGGACCCATAGATGTGACATAACGATGCACCATTTTCTGTTGTTGGGTTACAGATATGATCATTTTCATACTTTTTCTTTTAAAAAAAAATAAAATAAAATACCCGCAAAACAAAGTAGGTTTAAGTGTGATACTTTGTTTGAAGGGAGAATTCTTAGAATACAAACAATATCCCACATTTATTAGAAAAGGGAAAGATCATGAATATATAAAAAAATAATTATCTCCAATGGTACGAAACATTTTGGGTGAAACCAAAACCAAACACTCATTGTGGAGATGTTCGGGGTGTCAAAACATGAACATGAACTTTAATTAGAGAAAAAACAATAATAGAGGGAGAGAAAGAGATCAAAGCATGATCCAATATATAAATATGTTCTTCCACTGAACAAAGAATGGGGAGAAAGAAAAAGTACAACGAAAGAAGTTGAAAATTCCTACAAACCTAACATTCCCATAAAATATTAGGAAAGGTAAACAATTTGATCTAGGTGATCATTCAACAAATGCATGTTGGTAGTAATAAAAAAAAACCAATTCAACAAACACAAGATATATGAAATCATGTGTATATATGTATATATATTCCTATATGCAAATCTCTCTACAGAAAGATAAAGCAATCCAACGAGATTAAAGGATTATCAATATCCTCCATAGCCACCACCGAATCTAAATCTCCATCATTTAAAACCGCTTCTCTCGCAGCAACTTCATCAATCTTCGAACTGATCCTATGAATGCAAGTAATTTCCTTCTTCATCCCACAACCCCTTGCCGCCAATTGCCTTTTAGGACTCGCAGCCTTCGCGGGCGCCACTCGGAATCTCTCTCCGCCGAACTGTCTACTCGGCGAAGGCGACGGAGGCCGCTCCACCTTCCTGAAGCTCTTCTGCCGAACCGGGGACGGCGACGCAGGTCGGACTCTCTTCTGCGCTGTCGACCTCGACACCCTCTGCGGGGAAGGCTGCCGGACCACCGGGGAGAGCGGCTTCTTCAACGGGGACGAAAAGGCGTTAGCTTTAAGGGAATTGATCCGAACGACGTGAGGGTTTTGGTTGTAGCACGACCACAAGTAGTCATCTGAGAAAATTGGGGAACGGGAAGATGCAGTTGAGAAAGAGCTGTTGGTTGTAGTTGAAGAAAGACAAGTGAAGGAAGAGATGGAAGAAGTGGAAGGAGAAGGGGAAGGAGGATAAGGAGAGATTTTGTTATTGAGAGAGAGAGAAGGGATTGTTGTCGATGTTGTTAATGGTGGTGGCTGGGGAATTACAACAAGTTTGTCTTGGACAACGTTGTTGAAATTGAAATCAAGACGAGGTGGTTGTAATTTCATCATCGTCTTGGGTTTGCATTTGCTAATGCAAGATCCCATTTTGATATCTGGGTTCAGTTCAATTTGGAACAGAAATGGGAAGAAATGTGATGAAATGGGAATTGTAGAAGATATAAAGGGAAAGCTGGTGAAGAAATGGAAGCTTTAATTTGTTCTCTTTTTTACTTTTTGTAAGGTTTTTGAATTTGGTTGCCGCGGATGAAAACCGTTGCACAACGGTTATAATTTTTGTATATATATATATTAGTGGGGGGACAATAATGGCTCCTACGACTACAAGTGCTTTCTTTTTCTTTTAAGATATTGTGCTCTCTTTAATGTTAAGTAAGAAACGACCATATTCAACTTTAGGGTTGTTTTTTTTTTTAATTGGGTATGTCTTAAAAGGTAATGTTCAGCTAGTTTTGGGTTGTTGGGTGTTTGAATTGAAAGGTTTGGTTGATGATTAAAGAGGAGAAATGGGAGTTAAATTTGAAACTGGGTTTTACTTTATAAAATGGGTTAAAACCTTTATTAACTTTATAATTTTTTGTTTTTTTTTTTTAATGAACCTTGGTGGAAAAGCTTTTGTTTGTTCCATTGAGTTGATGGATTAGTGGATTGGATGGTGGTGAGGTTAAACAATACTTTTGGTCTTAGAACTTTGTAAAAGAAACTATTTAATCTCTAAACTTTAATTTGTAATAATTATTTACTTGTTAAGCGGTATGATGTTAAAAAACTAAGAAATTCTAAGTTTATAAACTATAAAAACTAAGGGGTGTTTGATAACGCATTCAATTTCTATTTTTAGTTTTTTATTTTTAATTTTTAGGAAATTGGTAACCAAATCATTTTTTTTGTTTTTTTATTTTTAAAACGTTTTTACATACCTAACAAATTTTAAAAACGAAAAGAATTTTTTTTTTAAAAAAAAAAATCAACTTTATTAAAAGAAAAATTGTAACATATGTCAATTTAGAGTAAAATAATTAAAAATATAGCACTTTTTAAAAAATATGCAGATATGGCAATTTCTATCACTGATAGTATGGTCTATCGCTGATAGTAGTCTTTTTTATAGAATTTTGTCAGTGATAATAGTCTATTAGTGATAGAAGTCTATCAGTAATAGTCATAAAGTCTCACTGATAGCCACTGATTTTTTGGCATATTTGCAAAAAAAAAAAAAAATTTGCTAAATTTGCAATTAGTTTGGGCTTGATTGTTGTTTATGCAACCAGCCCTTATTAAAATTGTCAACAAGTTAGATATAATTTCAAATCAAATGTTTATTTATTTATTTAAATCAAATTTTCATTAATATTTGTTTTTCGAAAAATGTCATTAATACTATTAGAATATTTTTGTAAAAAAAAAATATATTATTAATATTTTTTTTTAGTATTAAAATATTATTAATATAATATATTATAATTTTATTCAAATATTATTTTTCTAGTATATTATACTTTAATATTATTGTGATGTTGTACCAATATACTTAACCACTTTACTCGATCAACATATTTTATTTTACTGACTTTAGGATGATAAACGTCAACTAAAGATTGTCTAATATATTAAACTATCGACACAACAAATTCTTTTTATTTTAGAGAAAATCATTTTTTACTCTAAAATTTTAATTTCATCAAATAATTGTACCTTAATTAAATTTTGATAAATCTTGAAATTTTTACATTCTGATAAATTAACATTACTTTAGAAAAATTAATTTTTATTTTATAAAAAAAAATATAAAATAAATAACAATTATTCAAAGTTTGAACTTTTGTTGTTTTAAAAAATCGAAAATAAAAAACAGTTATCAAACAAGTTTGATTTTCTGTTTATTAAAAATAGAAAACAAAAAACAGTTATCAAATATATATTATTTTTATTTTTAAAAAACAAAAAACAAAAACCAGAAACCAGAAAAATCAAAAACAAAAAATTGAATACATTATAAAAGGAGCCTAAATAATAACAATTGACACTTAAATTTGATTAAATTATTTTTAGGGCAGGACTAAGTCTTTAAGTAATTATAATATTCATTAAAGCTATATTAATATATGGTTAGTTGTATTTTATTTTTTTTATAATTATAATATTCATTAAATCTACATATTTTTTTCATAATTAAATTTTATAATTAAACTGCGCCCTAAAAACATTATTTTTTCTTTTAATTTGATATCATATATATATATATATATAGTTAATTCAATATATATTAAGGGCGTGTTTACTGGTACTAATGGAAAACTCTCAAGCAATAGATTCAATCGTAATGAAAATTTTGCAATTGTAACAATTTCGATTTATCATGTTTTCCTCCTCCCTCGTCCAATTGCAATGGGATATCTACTGATTGTGTTTCATTATCGGTAATTAGTTACAACTAACGCCAGTCATTTATGATAATGCCCTTTTTAATATTAATCAAATCTACCAAACGAAACTGTGTCTGTTTTTCATAGTCTCTCTCCATCTAATTTGAAAAAAATAAATATTTCAATCCTCATCTTCCCCATTCTTCCTTACTGTGTTGGTTTCGTCATATTTCTAACACTTTATCGCCAACCACTTATTACGTTCGTTTGTTGGACGTAGTAGCTAATCTAGACCTATATCGAGTCCTACATTTTTGTATCGTCGTGAGATCTCAGACAAAGATATTCTATATTACTCCTGCTTGGTTGAAGAGTAGGCCCGCGATGGTGATGTTCTCCCGGAAGAATAAGAGGAATCATTCTCAAGCGTGAACCAACTGTCTCCCCATCCAGAAAAAAAACACTGCTGAACAGGGGAAATAAAAGGTTGAAGTGGTTGAATGGGAAGAACAAGTTGGTTCATGTTTGTTAACAATCTAGTCGTAGTTAATGGAATTTTGAGTCGCACGGGATCACTTGTTTGACGTCTCACGTGAATTCAAATCATTAGTCTAGTAATAAAGAAAGTGCATCTAGTAACTAATCTGAGAATATTTCACATTATTAATCTAGGTAAAAATGAAGTACATGGTGATAACACACAAAATGAGTTATCTTTAACACCTATTTTATGCTAGATTAGAGGAATAAGCATGTACTTTTACGATTATACTTGATTATTTTTTAGATATCGAGCATTTTGGAGCGAACTGGAGAATTTAGAAGTTTTGTGATGAAAACTAAGCTATTTGGATACAATTTGAAGTTCTCAAGTGATAAAAAGAAAGAAAATCAATTTAAAAACTCGAGAGCATAACGCCTAGGCGCTACAAAATCGAAGTTTTCATTGAACCAACTCAGAATCGAATCGGACCGAATCGCTCAAAATAAATGAAGAAAAAATTAAATAGAAATGGAAATCAAACTGAGGACATTTCAGAAATACTACTAATCCAACCCAACGTTCAACGAACGCAGCCAACTCCTAAATATGGAATTTAAACCCAACAAAAAGATTCTTATCCTTCACGTCTAGACAGCCCACAAGCGCCTTCGACCAATTTCAACCTCTGCACATGCATCAAGCTCCATTGATGTGCGCCGCACTTGATCGTCACCCGTCCAAACGTGTTATGACAGGATTTTTACCTAAATTATGATGCAGATAAATTTTTTTAGCCTTTCTTTGAGGAACCAATTTGGATAGTGAATCCTAATTTCGAAATTACATAGTTTTTAGAGTTAGAAAAGATTTTTTTGGAGCACGAAGTAGAGATTTACATGCTCGGGATTGTGGAGATTGCAGCAGAAACGTGAATCGACACTTCATATTAGTTTTATTCTTCTTTACCTTTTAATTTGTAGTTTTGTTATGAGTTAATTATTGAGTTTATATTTTGAACTATTGAACATAATTAGCTAAACTCTTTTAACTTAGAGTCTTGATATAATCGGTCATTGAATCTTATTTTTCTTAATTAATAGTTGGTATTTAAATTTTATATTGGTTGTGAAAACTTTTCTGAGTTGAATGCATGTTAGGATTTGGTAATTCTTCGCATGAATTTTATGTCAATGATTTGAGGTTAAGAGACGATTATTATTGATGATCTTGAATTGTTTTCTCTAATTTATACATGATAAGATAGGCATATCCTCGTAGGTTTTGTGGCATATGTAGTTTTATGTTCTTCATATTTTTGGTTTGTCTGAATTGTCATAGAAATATAGCAATTTACTTTTCAAAGAATATTGTTATTGCTCGAGAGAATAACAAGTCTATAAAGAGGCGTTTGGCCCAAGGAGTTAGGAGGAGTTGGAGTTCTTTAACCTGAAGTTGTCTAGTTATTGAACTTTGAGTTCTTAAATCTGAGTTTTTTTTAACAGTTTTCTTTTGCACAATGTTTTTCTACAAACTTTCAAAATTTTATTATTAAATACTTATTTCAATTCCAATAAATTATAAAAAATATATATATCTATTTTTATTTTAGGTATCATTTACAAATTTGTTTGAAGACAACAAAAATAATTTTGAACACAATACCTCATATTATTAAATATATATATATATACTCATCTTTAATTTTATGAATTATAAGATTGAGATTTTTTTTTTTTAATTAATGTAGGTATATTTTACGAACTTTTTAAAGAAAAAAAGAACAACACATATCTTACCCTAACCCACGTGTCAAACACATCTTTCTTCGTCTCCACCCTCTTAAACTTCTCCTTCCATTTGAATCCACTATATCCAAATCAACATCTCAACAATGATGGTTTATTTTAGCTATTTTTTTGTACAATTTTTTCTATAATTTTCTATATTTTCATTGTTAAGAACTTATTCCAATAAATTTCAAGAATGCGATTTTTACTTTTTTATCTTAGGTATCTTTCAAAAATTTCTTTGAAGATAACAAAAATAATTTTGACCATAATATTTCATATTCTTTTTTCAATATCACTCACATTAATTATTCATTTTATTTGGATAGTTTTGAAATAAAAGAAAGTCGTATAATAGTGTGTTAAATATTACATGTGAATTTGAAAGATTTTAATCCATTAATTTAAACGAATCCAAATAAACTGATGTTTTTATTCTTCATTTTGAATTTAATTTGAGTTACCAATTTTGATTGAACAACCTAATTTATATTTAAAATAATAAAAATAGGTTGAATTGCATTTTTAGTCATTTTACACATTTTTGTTTAAATGACGTTTTTTTTTAATAATTAAAAATATTGTGAGAGGGAGAGAGGAAAATAGATAAATGTGTTGCCTTGAAAAACGGGTCAGAATAGTAATTATTGTAGAAGTCTGGGGAGTTGAATAGTAATTACTGTAGAAGTCTAGGGAGTTGATATTTTTTATCCGAGTTCAACAAGTTCGTGGAACAAACAGGGATAAAACTTCTCCTCTCAACTCCTTCTCCAACAACTCCTTGGGCCAAACGCCCCTATGGTAGAACTTGTCAACAATCTAGAAATTAAATAATTCCAGCTTTTAATGAATGAAGAATAAGTGGAGATAACGATGAAGTCATTGTTCAAGTCAATTCCATAGAACATATCGCTCCTTATTTTTCTCCATATTTTCTTTTATGTTTTTGTTTTGTTTCAATCATATTCTTCTATTTGCATTCTCAACATAAAATTGAGTGATAGTATTTGTGGTAATTAGGTGAACTAGAAAACAAATTCTGATAACGATATCCATATTTTCATACACTATATTAAAACTTGACTCGTACACTTGCGGTATTTTATTGCATAATTTTGCGCAACACGTGGTAGAGAGATAAAGCGTAAACTGTGGGAAGTAGGGGTAAAATTGCATTGATGAGTGGGATTTCAGGGTGGGTCAAGCACAATATAATTAGGGAGTAATTGGCGGGTCCAACGTAATAATCAATCAAAGTAAGTGATCAGAGTGTTTGATTACAGGTGAGACCAACAGTTGATTGCGATTGCAGAATTTGGTAAAAGACTTCAAACGGGTTGGTTTATGTCACGTCAAGAGCATTACGGACGACGAATTTCGTGCAAGTAAACACGTCCTAAGTTTTTTTCAATTTGAAATATCTACCTCATATTATTATTATTATTATTATTTTAAAAAAAATATACCTCATATTTATGAAATATAAACATAAAATGAAACAAGGATATATAACTGATATTATTAAATATACCTCATATTTATGAAATATAAATGTAGAATGATTAAAAACATACGAAATAAAAACCTAATGTAGAAAAATTAAGGGGAAAAAAATGAAGAAAAAAAAAATTAAATTAAAAAACCTTAATTTCATTATTTTCTCTCTCTCTCTTCCTCTCTATCCCTCATGCTCGACCAAATGCTCCCTCTCCCTCGCGCTCGACTTCCGGGGTGAAGCTTATGCAACTTTCGATGACAACGAAGCTTCCCTCGATGTCTCAACGGTGGGAGATCTTTAGCTTCTCTCGCCAGTAGCAGCGTCGGCCCGGAGCTTCTGCAACTTTCGACGGTAGCAACTCGTCTTTGCGTTCGATTATGATTTTGCAACTTCCGAACGAACCTAGCTAGGTCTGCATTAGCGGAAGGAGGTGGAGGAGTTGACAACGAAAAGAGAGAAGTTTCTGTGAACAGAGTTTTTTTTCTTTTTACCGGACAGATAAAAATGAGAATGATGGTTTAGGATTTTTAAGGAGATTTTTTTTTTAATTTCAGAGTTAAAAAGTAAAATAAAAAATATTAAAAAAAAAAAAAACTTAATGGACAAATAAGTAAATTCTAGAGTAGTTTTGATTTCAATGTCTTAGTTATTAACAGAGCTGATGTATATATAGACGAAAATTGATATTTGTGTAAAATTTGACTTTAAAATTAGTTGTGTAGCCTATAAAAAGTTATGTGGCTAGTGAAATAAGCCACAATGAAAATCAAACAACCCTTCAGAACAAGGATTAGGCCCAACAGCTCTAAACCCCAAACAATGGGCTAAATTATTTGAAGCCTTGCCAATCAAATTATGATTCCGTTGCATAAATATCAATCAGCTCAAAATAATGATAAATATAACTAAAATAATGATAAATATAGTTAAGTATAAAATATTTTTAATTATTTTATTCTAAATTTATATTGGGTGCAATTTTCTTAAAATTATTATTATTATTATTATTATTTTTTTTTTTCAAAAGATGATTATTTTGTGTTGGGGGAAGGAGATGGTGATAAATAGCTAGAATAAAATACCCAAAATGAAAATGGAAAAAAATTATATGTATTTAGAATTATTGCTACCGTGATGGTAGGGGGTGAGATGAGTGAAGATTTTTTCATTTCAATTATACTTGAGTATATAGGGATATTTTCCGTAACTTAACAATCGCAAATTGATTTTTTATTTAGAAAAAAATCTCCCAGCAACTTAGATCCGAAAATAACAACAAAAAGAAAATCTATGATTAACAATCCTCATAGATTCATGCACAAGATTTTTTTCGATAGTGTTGACAACTTGACAGAGACAAAGTTGCTCGCACCAAAAATACAATAGAAGGTTTTGGGAGCGTTCAAGCATTGTAAAAGAAGGTTTAGGTAGAAGTTTTGTTCAAAGTAGAAGGTTTCCATTAAGGACAACGGAACCCAGCATATTGTATGATATTGTCCCAGAATATTGATTTGCAAATTTTTCCGTGATAGGGGTCATTTTTAGTTTAATTTTTCTCTCTCCTATTTTTTTCATTCTTTATGTACCCTCTCTCAAATCTCAATCTCTCCCCTCATTTATTTACCGAACTTGCAATGGTACAATTTTGTGAATTGTAATGAAAGAGTATTGTTTTGAAAAAACAACACCAATACATTAGAGAGCAAAAAAAAATAATAAATAACATTTAAATAAAAACTTGACAAAGATTATGTAGACGTCAAGGTTCCGATGGACAGCGGAGCAATCAGTACAAAGCGCTTCGACCACCCATTAAAAATGTTACCTACAACCCAGAGCTCCACCATTAATTTGTTTACCTTTAAGTCATGTTTAGACATTTTATCAATCACCTTGGCTACAATCTCCTTCTCTTTTCAGTTCTTAAATCACGATTTTCCATCTCCCATCTCTAGTGAAGTCAAAGACCATCTAAAAAAATCATCTCCCGAATCACGATTTCTCATCTATCATATCCCAAATCAAAATTTCCCAGCAAAATTCATCTAAAATATGCATGACATTCTACTAAAATCAAAGACCTCATCTCCCAAATCACGATTTTCCAATAAAATTCATCTAAAAATGGCTCACATTCTATTGAAATCAAAGAACCCATCTCCTAAATCAGGATTCCAAAAATACTCATTTGAGTTTGAAGACCAGGTGTTTGAGGAGAAGAAGAGCCATTTTTTTAATAGATGTTGCTCTATAAGCTTTATTTTCACTGACGACGCTAGGTAGAAGCGAGAACGGAAAGAGAAAGAAGAATAGAGGAAGAAGGTCTACGTCAATGACGACGCTACAAGCTACAAGCAATCTTGAAATCGGTTAGTATTTTTTTTTAGTACATTGGGGGTGGGGGATTCGAACCACAAACCTCTTGGTCGTCAACACATACATATTCCGAGCCATGTTCGGTTTGACAGAAATCGGTTAGTATCTAAAGAATAAAATTATGGGAGAGGGAAAATAAAATCTAATATTTTTTTTAATTATTTTTAGGATTAAGGGAGAATAAACGGAAAGAGAAAGAAGAACAGAAGCTACTAAAGTAAGGAGAAGGTCTACGTCAATGACGGTAATGACAATGACGACGCTAAAAACAATCTTGAAATCGGTTAGTGTCTAAAGAATAAGATTAGGATGAAAGAAAATAAAATCTAACATTTTTTTTAATTATTTTTAGGATTTAAAAAAGAATAAAGTAGTAGGAAAAAAAATGGAAGAATTTTTTAGAAATAGTTGTTATGAAGATAAAATGGAGAAGAAAATGTTAGGAGTGGGAAAAACATGTATCCAATGTAAACCTCGTTTACTATGATTTCCCATTTTTATACTGCATAAATGACTCAATGTAAAAATCGTATTTTTCAACTGAAAATTTGCTAACAAAAATGTCCCTATTCAAATCCAGTCGAATGGTTACTAAAATCAAGCAACGAGTTGTTTTAGGCTTTCATGCATACATTTTCATATAAAAAAGTCACATTCAATTAAACTAAACTTATCGAATTCCCGTTGAAAAAGAAACTCAAACTAAACTCTCATTTTGTTAATCATCATTTTCCTCCTCTTCTTCCCCATATCTCAGACTTTGCAACATTTTGTGTTGGTTTTCTTTTTTCTCGTGCCTGTATTTTGCTATCTGGTCTTCGAGTACACCATATTCTCAATTACATTACGAAATCTAGGTAAATATTGTGTTGTCACGGCAAAAAGTATGATTTATGGTTCTTGATTGTGGTTCTTGGCGGTGTGAGTTTATATGAAATTTATTACGATAAATCAATAACAAAGAATAAGTAAGCGCAGAAAAATAACGACAAAGATTTACGTGGTTCACTAACGTCGTGTTAGCTACATCCCAGGACAGAAGAGAGAGCAGTATTATTACGAAGTAAGAGAGAATTATAAATGAACAGAGCGGCTGAAGTCATTAGAATGTTTATATATGACACTCTTCTAATGATCTAATACAAACTGGGTCAAAGTCCAAAACAGATAAGTAAAAATCAAAATCAAATTTTTCCTTTAGGTGCGTTGCCCCCATATCCCCACCAGGGCGCTCCACCCCTGGACCCGAGCGAGACTCCGTACCAACCAATCGTAGAGGGTCTCATAACAGATTCAAGACATTCCAACATAATTTTCGAACCATTAAGAAGGAGGTTAATGATAAGTATTGGTGGCCAATATAATTCGAAATTTAAATCAATAGAAATTTAAATGAGGTTTCATATTTAAACTTAAATTAATAACAAACTCATGAGGTCGATTTTGAAAAAAAGACAAAAAAAAAAAAAAAAAAAAAAAAAAAGATATATATATATATATATTTATTGTCTATTTTTTTTTAAAATCCACCAAGGGATGACTATTTATAGAAAACATTTCTGATTTAAAAAAAAATAATAATAAAAATTGCACCGGTGGCCATTTATGGTGAGACAATATAATATTTTTTAAAAAAACTTGCAAATATAACAATTTTTATCCCGTCATATAACTTGATACACTCTTATTTTTATTTTATTTTAAAGAATTTTATCACTAATTAATATTATATCAGTCTATTCATGATTATCACTAATTTTTATCATTTTATAAAATATTTTATATTTAATTTAAGTATGATTGTTATTTATATAACTAGTCCATAAAAAAAATTGAAAAAATGGTTCAAATACAACTTTTTTTTTTTTGCAAAGGTAATATATATTACGAAAAGCAAGCGAGGGGGACCCCATAGCCCGGGGCCGAGGCACTCAAAAACACAGAGAGAAGACCCAGAACAAACTCAAGGAAACAAGTCCCACGGAGGGGCACTAATAGACAAAGGAGACATCACCGCCCCAAGCCACGAAGCACACCTATAAGACACATCAACCTGGGCACTAATAAGAACAGACTGAGGAGAACGAAGCCGACCCCCGTGAACCCGAGAATTACGCTCTCTCCAGACATGATAAATGGCCGCACACCACGCAATCCTCCAAACATGACGCCTACGACGATCACCCCGACCCATACTACAGATCCAAGCTAACTCAGTGGACCATAAAGCAATACGATGAGAGGAGTGACCCCAACGAAGAAGACCCGTCCACACATGCGAACTAAACGGACACTCGAAGAAAAGATGATCTCGCGTCTCTGGGGTAGCAGAACACAACACACACCCTAACGGAATTAAGGGATCCCAAGCATGGAGGCGGGCCCTAGTAAATAACCGGTCACGAATTGCCAACCACGCAATGAAGGCGTGACGGGGAATGTTACCATCAAACCACAGCAGACTGACCCATCTAACACAATCACGACGAGGACGCAAAACCTCCCAAGCACTAGCAATCGAGAAAACATCAGAACGACCAGGGTCCCAGATAACTCGGTCAGCCTGAAGCAAATTGGGAACAGTAGCCTGCACTAGAGGAAACAGACCCTCCATCTCCCAAGTCACGCAAGGCCATTGCCAAGACCCATCCGGGAGGAGGTAATCAGACACCAGGGCACTGATCGTACTTCCAACATCGCCTACCAAACCTTCCTCAAACCGCTGAACGATGGGACCCCCGGGAAGCCAAGAATCAACCCACACATGGGCACGCCGCCCATCCCCGATAGCGATCCGGACAAGAGGACGAAACTGCTCACGAAGATGGAAAATTGCCCGAGTGCACCAAGACCAACTAGCCTGCATCGGAACAGACCACAAGGGGCGACCCCGCAGAATGTAAGCATTAACCCAGGCCACCCATAACGAGCCCGAGCGTGTAAAAAGACGCCAGAGGAGCTTCATAACCGCTGCCACATTCCAAGAACGAATGTGACGGATACCTAAGCCACCCTCTTCCCTAGGAACACAAACGTCCCCCCAAGCAACCTTTGTTCCACCTTTACCAGAAGAGCTCCCTCGCCATAAGAAAGCCCGAAGGATACGATCAACCTCGTCAACTACACGAAGAGGCAGAACGAACACACTCGCCCAATAAACCTGAAAGCTTTGCAGGACAGACCGAATAAGCAACAAACGACCAGCATAAGAAAGCGCACGCGCAGACCAGCTCTGAACCCGCGCAATGATCTTCTCTAGGAGAGGCTTGCAATCCGCGTAAGAAAGTCGTCCAGAAACGAGAGGGAGACCAAGATAACGAACAGGAAGAGAGCCGAGAGAGAACCCCATCACGCCAGATAACCCTAAAGCCACCGAAGAGGACACCCCGGCACAAAACATAGAACTCTTAGCTGAATTCGCACAGAGACCAGACAGCCTTTGAAACCTAAGGAGGGCAGAATGGACAAAGGCTAACGACGAGAAGTCCCCCCTACAAAAAATCATTAAGTCATCTGCGAAACAAAGATGGGTAAGGCGGATCTTTTCGCACCGATGATGAAAATGGAAATCAGCCGGAGGAGAATTCAACATCCGAGATAACACCTCCATAGCCATAACAAACAGATAAGAAGACAAGGGGTCACCCTGACGAAGCCCACGACGACCCGGGAAGAAACCCTCCAACGATCCATTAACAAGGATGGAAAACGTGGGAGACGTGATACAGGCCCGAATCCAACTAACAAACTGAACAGGAGTCCCGATGGCTAACAGAAGACCGAATAAAAAATCCCAATCGACCGAATCATAGGCCTTCTGAAGATCCACCTTCATAACACAACGGGGAGGACCCTTATTAAGATGGTACCCACCAACCAACTCCTGGCACAAAAGAACATTATTCACAATACTCCGACCTTTAACAAATGCAGACTGATTAGGGCCGATAAATTCAGGAAGCCACGAACTCAAACGATTTGCCAGAATCTTCGAGATGCATTTATAAACCACATTGCAACAAGAGATGGGCCTATAATCATCGGGGCCAGTAGGAGCATCTTTTTTCCTAATCAACGTGATAGCAGTAGCATTCACACCAGGAGGAAGAAAATAGGACGAGAAAAAATGGCGCACTGCATTACAAAAGTCATTGCCAATAACACTCCAAGCCGCTTTAAAAAAACCAACAGGGAAACCATCGGGACCAGGGGCCTTACCACTACTCATCGCAAAAAGTACACGCTTGACCTCTTCGCTCGAGATAGGCCTGACTAAATCAGCACAACACTCCTCAGACCAGCGGAAATCAACAATCGAAGACAGCTGATCAGTAAGCTCCCTATAGCCGATCGGCTGGGAGCCAAAAATACCGCGAAAGTGGGAGACCACCTCCCTAGCAATATCAGACTGAGAAGTCAGGATACGACCACTGTCAACGGTAAGAGACTGAATGCTATTACTGAGAATCCGAGATTTAACACTGCGATGAAAGAAATTAGAATTTCGATCGCCAAGGGAAAGCCATTGAACTCTGGATTTCTGCCGAAGAGAGGCTTCCTCCTTTCGAGTTAAAGCCCAAAAATCCTGACAAGCGCTGCTAGCAAGGACCTGGAGAGTAGGAGAGCGGGGATCCACAGCATAAGCTAATTGAGCCTCTTCCATACGAACACGGGCCATAGTCACTTGCGACCTAAGGCTCGACAGCGAACACCCAAAAGCCTGGCGAAGAATGGGTTTAAGAGACTTCAGATTCCTCATAAGCCTAGCCAACGGAGAGATATCATGAAACTGAATCCAACTACTAGCCACAGTGTCTAAAAAACGAGGGTCCTCCGCCCAGTGATTAAAAAACCTAAACGGGGACGACCGATGAGGGGAGTGGCTCGCCACATTGAACACCAGCGGACAATGATCTGAAATACCCCAACTATGAGCTCGAACCTCACAAACAGGCTGGGAAGACATCCAGCTAGAATTAACCAAAACTCTGTCCAGACGCTTCATAATATCAGACGGCCCCTGAGGAGATCTAGTCCACGTGTACCAACTACCTGACACAGGAAGCTCAGCCAAATCCGCACGAGATATCATACCATCAAACCCAGACATTTCTGACTCAACCAAATTACCTCCAAAGCACTCAGTGGAAGCACGTATAGCGTTAAAATCCCCCATGACCACTCCAGGAAGGGACCAAGACTGGCACATAGAAACGATGTCGTCCCACACCACCCTTCTCTCAACCTCAGAATTAGGAGCATAAACACAGGCAACATGGAAAGACATCTGGGATAGCTGATCCACCAGGGTGCCCCAAATCAACTGAGGCCCGATTACCGAAGGGGTAAAAGAGAACCGAGACGTACGCCACATAACCCAAACACGACTCAACCCAGAGTCACCATAACTACAGACACACTGCCAGTCTCCACCAAACCTCTGAATCACAGACTGAAACTGATGAGCTTTAACCTTTGTTTCCAACAGACCACAAAAACCGACACAAGCAGACTGAAGGAAGGAACGAACAGCAAAACTCTTCGCAGGATCACTGAGCCCCCTCACATTCCAAGAACACCAACTAGACATAAACAACAGGGATATTAGAAGTAACTGGACACTGATCCAAAAGAGGATCACCACGAGCCTCATCCATCTCAATGATCATAGAATCCAACCCCACATCAGTCAGACTAGAAAGACCAACTACCGCAGGAGGCAAACTGGGGGGCCCACACAGAGGAATAGGGGGCAACGTAACTGAATCTGACACCAGATCTGAATCAGTGAGAGCAAGAACAGCAAAAGAGTTGGACACTGACGGGCACCTGCTCTTTGAAGCTACTATGCGGGAATCACTCACGCGAGGAGGACCAGAAGGAGTCCTTCTCTTATCTGATTTACGAGTTTTTACACCTCTGGGATCCCCTCCTCGGTCCATAGAAGACTGGTCCAAGGAACCTGCAGACTGCAAGGGGAAAGAAACTGGGACAGCATCGTGACCAACACAAACGACACTAGGGGAAACAATCGGACTCGCACTAGTCTCCACGGGAACCTGTTTGCTACACGTGGAACTTGAATGCCCAAATACCTGACAATGGGTACACCGCTTTGGCTTCCAGGCATACTCAAACCTAACCATAACAATCCCTTCCTCAAGCTTAATCGGGACCGACGAAGGCAACACATCATTCACCCCAATCTCCACTAACACCCTAGCAAAGGATAGGCGAGAGCAATCCGCAGTCGTCTGATCTAAACAAATAGGTTTCCCAGCAGCCGAGGCAATAGAGCCTAGCCCATTACGATTCCACAACTCGAACGGCACATTAAAGAGGGAAACCCAAACAGGGACAGTATCAAAAACAAAAGTTTCAGGAGCAATACCTGGAGACCATTGCCTCAATAAAATGGGACGACCACCTATATGCCACGGGCCATTTGATAGAACCCAGTCACGAGAGGCCGCAGAACGAAATCGAAACATAATTAACCCATTATCCATAGTTGAAATAACAGGCATCTCAACCCGACCCCAAATTTGGCTCACCAGACGGGACAGAACTGTATACGACATACGCCCTTCCACAAACTGACCAACGATCGAATGCTGCCAAAATGCAATACCCTCTTCACGGACACCTGGAGGGGGGACAACAACCCGCACACCATCAATAACCTGCAGGGGGGTAAAAACCATAGGTTCCACACTAGCATTAGAGGAACCAAACAGCGAGGCCCACGAGGATCTAGACGATTCCACACCCTTATCACCACTTCCCCCCAGACTGGGAGGACCAATAGGCCCTAGAACAGAACCCCGAGACTGGCCGAGACCCACCACGACATCATTAACCTTCAAAGGATCAGATACAGTGAAATTTGACTGCACACTCACAGGAACGTCAGATGCACCCGTCACAACCTGGCCAGAAGGAACAACTTCGACTGCAGGACTACGTGGGGATCGATCATAGACCGCACCAACAGTCCGACCCAAACACCTAGGAGGAGGAATAGACCGGTTCAATGATTCATGGGAAGAACCAGTTCGGTTGGACCGGTCGGAAGGAGACACGGTTCGGTCGGACCGGCCGGAGGGAGACCCGGTTCGGTCGGACCGGCCGGAAGGAGACCCGGTTCGGTCGGACCGGCCGGAGGGAGACCCGGTTCGGTCGGACCGGCCATGAGGCAACCCGACCAGATCCACGCCCTGCTCCATCTCCAACTGACTGCCGCCTCCCTCGATTTGCCCTACCTGATGCACAGACGCCGCCGCTCCCAGGCCCACGACCACCGCCCCTATCGCCTCCACCGTCTCACCGCCGGCACTCACTGCCAAATCTTGATTTAGTAGCGACAGCACCGCCCCCCTCCTAGCCGCAACGTCTGGAAGCCCATCCAAACGAAGGATCTCGCCGCCGCCGCCCGCCCTCAAGATACTCTTCACCTCCGACAGCCGCTTGTTCGGGATCGGCTTCTTCGACAACCCTCCCGATATCGCACCATGGCCATCCTCCAACGAACGTCCTAGGCCGTCCTTCTTCTTCCCCATCCGTACGTCGCCACCACCACCACAGGCGAAACCGGCGAAGAAACGGCCCAGCTACCTACTGAACCACGCCGCCGCCGCCGCCTGCACGCCTTCGAAGGAAACCCTAAATTGGGAGATTTTTCAAAAGCTTCAACAACTATCGAATATTCAAATACAACTTTTATAAATTCACAATAGATATTAATGATTTGTGTTTTTTATTATTATTAGACATTAATGACTAAATCTATCTCTAACTAAAAAAAAATGAGTTTATAATGATGTTGAAAATAAAAATAGATCAAATATATAATTAATTGAGGGGTGACCTATGAATGATTTAATAAATTTCCATTAAATATAAGTGAAGCTGTTCATCAGTTGATTTGGTTTTTTTTAAATGAAAATAAAGGCGGCTAATTAAATAAAGACAAATCTGGAGATCTCATGCATATGACGTCTTTGCTGACTGCATCACTCAGCCCTACCTGTGACGCCATATTTTTTTTTTTTTTTTTTTTTTTTTTATAGTTCAACTTAGGGGGTGGTGGATTCAAAATAATTTGTCTAAATGTATTTTTATTTTATTTGTATTCAAAATATAAAACCTAACTACCAATCTTACTACTTGTATTAAATTCAGTCGTCGAGGTTCATAAATTTCAAATGAATTAACATTTCCATTACACAATTAGGCCGTAATTATTATTATTATTATTATTTATTTTATTTTATTTTATTTTTGAAAGGAAAGACTATTTAATCAACCAGATAAAAAGGTCGCATGGAGTACATGAGTGGTTTTGTCTAGTTCAAACCAAGACAATAACCAAGCAGGAAAATTAGAAAGCCACAATATAGAAAATATGGAAAAATCTCTTTGAGCTAACTCGTGGACCGTTCGGTTATCTTCACGGCCAACATGAAAGAAACTCAGACTATTGAACTCAGTTCTCAGAACCAAAATGTCATCAATCCAGGTGTGAACCTCCGTCCAAACTTCAAGATCTCCGTTAAACATTCGAATAAGAGTGAGGGACGCTGTAAAAAATTGATGAAATATTAAAGAGATAAAAAAAAAATATATATATATATATATATTATTAATAATAAGAAGTATTTTTAACTCATTTTAAAAGGTAATATGTTTATTTATTGATTTAAATATTTTTTTTGAATTTTGTATTTTAAGATATTTTCATAAATATCCACGACATCAACATTTTATTCATATTTACGATATTTTTGTCAATATGAGGTTTTAAACCTTCATGATCAGTTGAAATTGTAAAAAATAGATTATATATAGAAAAAAAAAAAAAACATTAATACTTAAAAGTAGTCAAGAGAATAGATAACATTAATATCTAAAAGTAGTCAAGGGAATAGATAACTTATATTATTTAGGAAAATTTGTTTAAACTAAGTAAACTATGGAGTTTGTTCATTTTTTATTTTGATCAATGACTCTTATATGTAGTTTGTTAAGTGTTGTAATCAGCTTCTTCTAATATTAAATTTATCGTTTAATTGGACTTTAGGGAATGACAAACTTATCGTTGGTAGATTTCGAAAAAAAAAAAAAAAAATCTTAAAAAAAATCTCAATAACGTCGATTTCGACCCTTCCTCCATCCATGGCCCTAGATGAAGTTTCTCAAACCCGCCGACTCCCCTTTCCCAATTCTTATCCCATTCTCATGCCCTTTCCCAATTTTGCCCCCCTTAGACTTTAGGTCCCCCCATTAATTTAGGGGTTAATTTGTCTGCTCTCAAATTACTTTTTTTTTTTTTGCGCGGGGATTGAACCTATAACCTTTTGGTTACCGGCTCAACCCTATGCCAATTGAGCTATGCTCGGTTTGGCTGCTCTCAAATTACTTAGAGCTTAGCAACTTCATTATACCCACCATCTAATTACTCAAATACTTTTTTTTTTTAAGAAAATTATAACCAATATCAATTTAGAGTAAAATAATTAAAAATATAATATTTTTTTAAAAAAACAATTATATAATTTTTATCACTGATAGTATGGTATATCGCTGATACCTGATAGTAGTCATCAGTGATAGTCATATATCAACGATAGCTTCTATCGGTGATAGCCACTATTTTTTTTTTTTTTTTATATTTGCTAAATATTTTAAATTTTGTTAAATTTATAATTATTTTGGGTCTGATTGCTATTTGTGTAACTAGTTTTTTTTTTTTAATTCACTTTCGACTTAAAATGAAAATAAAAGATTACATATTAATTATCCATGGACTATGTTCCTAACTAATGACATACTTAATTATAATGATATGGGAAGAGTGAAAGTCAATTGAGATTTATGTTGTTCAAAATTGGTAACCGTATAAATTTATGGACCCAATATTAATTAGTTGTAGTGAATATAAAACCTTTCAAAATAAGAAAATTGATTTGATTATTGATTTGAGAACTGATGTCCAATCAAATTCTTCTATCGATATTAATTTGATTGTTTATTAGATTTTTGTTTTCACTTCTACTATATTATATATTTTAAAAATTAAGATTAAATTCTATTAGAAGAAGTAGGAAAAAATAAAATAATAATAATAATAATAGTATAGTTAGAATCACAAATCTTAATTTCATCCAAATGTGAACCGACCTCATAAAAGTAGTTAAATTAAAATTTTCCACATTTGTCATTATTATCATATTTAATGGCATCTTTTACCTACCCAAATAGAAAGAAAGAAGAAAGAAGAGAGATTGTGAGATTGTGACGGTCAGTCAAACATGTTGTTATAAAAAAGAAAAAAAGAAAAAAGAGAGATTGATTGTGAAATGTCATTATCTTTATCATTATTTAATAAAATCTAAAAAAAAAAAATTAAAAATGCAAAAAATAATATTTTAATTCTTGATAACTATTTGATTTATATTTTTTATTTTTTTTTAAAAAAAATAAAGCTTATAAACAATACACTCATCTATGAATTTCTACTATGACTTTCATTTTTGTTAAAAAAACATTACAACTCTTAGTCAAATACTAAAATAAAAGCAAGTTTTTGAAAGTTTTTTTTCTTTTTTCTGATTCCAAATTTTTACTTGAATTTTGGAAACACTTGAAAAGATGGATAATACAACAAAAGAATTCATACTAGATTTTTCTCAATTTTCTTAACTAGATGGACTCAAAATGGCAACTTTCACACTCTATATCCAAGACTTTATGCTTTAACTTCTAATAAGCTTTTATCAGTCAAAGAAGCTTGGAATACAGACACAAATTCATGGGGCTTTCTACCGAGAAGAGCTTTACTGAATAGAGAACTGGAATTATGACTTTCTCTTTCAGCTGATTGAAGCGTTCCCTCCCCTTCGACAGGCACAGATTGCATATTTTGGATTCCTGATTCCAAAGGATTTTTCTCAGTTAAATCAATGAAAAATATTTTGCTTGCCGAGTCCATTCCTCTCTTAACTCCAAATGTTGGGAAGCTCTGGTCTTTATACTTCCCAAAAAAATGCAAATTCTTTCTTTGGACAGTTAAGCACAAAGGTTTAAACAGTGGTGACAAGATACAAGTCTGTTTCCCAAGTTGAATTTGAATCCAAGCTGATGTGTTCTTTGCAAGAGGAATTCTGAATCTTTGAATCATATCTTCTATCATTGCTCTTATGCCGATAACCTCTGGTCCATCTTATTTAATGAAACAAGATTGTTTGTCTCAAGACCGAACAATTTCGATACTTTCTTATCTCAAGGCTTTTTTTCAGCTTTGGGACGATATCATCATCAACGCTGCTTCGTGGTGTTCGAAATCTAAATTATTTTGTAACTATGATTTATCTATAATTATACTCAATTGAAAGGTTTTTCTCTAGTCTCTCTTTCTCTTTAACTTTGATGATGCAGTATTTTTTTTTTTTTTAAAAAAAGATTTCTTAACCACTTTCAAATTTATGATTTTTCTTATTATTATTTTTTTTTAAAAAAATCCACTAAATTTATTATAAAATAATTCTCCAAACCCAGATTTCAACATTATTGTTTGTGAAAAGAAACAAAACACACAAATCATTAATAATTTATTTTGTTTTGGGAAAGAGAGGAATATAGAAATGATAAATTCACTTGTGTCGGAATTTTGTGCTACCATAAATCCGGTGTGCACCAATTTCGAAACTTGCCCTTTCATTGGATGAGAGAATATTATATACGGAAATTCTTCTTTAGCTTTAAATGATTGGAAAATGATGTTTCAACCAATGACTGCCGTTAAATCCACTGCGATGTGGGGGCCACCCGTATTTAGAAATTTCCTTTTCCTTTATAAATAAAATTAAATAAACAAAAACTTGCACGTTAAGTTCGCGCCATTAATATACCGTCAATGAACGCGGGCCCCACACCCGATCATTTTTTATATTAATAATGTATTTTGAATAATTTATTATAAAAATATGGTAAAAGTATTTACAAAATTAGAGTACCTAAATCGTGTACCAAGGACACGATTTCCATAAATCGTGTACCAAGGACACGATTTCCATAAATCGTGTCCGTATGAGGTAACTCGTGTCCATAGTACACGACTCAGGAGGTAACTCGTGTATCATAGGCACGATTTACATGACGTGTCAACATAAGTCGTGTACCATGGACACGAGTTATCCTTATAACTCGTATACCATGGACACGAGTTACATATGGCGTGGCTTGCAAGTGAGGTGATCATAACTAGTGTCCATGGTACACGTATAAATACTTTGAAAACTACTTTATTTATGTAATAATTTATTTAAAATACATTATTAATATAAAAAAATTCTCGTAAATATTTTTATTATTATTACTATTATTATTATTATTTTTTTTTTTTTGTTATTGAAGAATTGAATACTTTATTTATTTATATAGAACTGGACATGGAGTTCAAACTATTTGTAATTATAACAAATTGTAATTTTTTTTATATTGCAAAAAAAACATATATTAGAAAATTGTAATTTTTTTTTGTATAAAAAAAAATAGTTGATTGTAAAAGATCCAACATCCCAAAATCAGTGATTAAAATTCCTAAATATCCTACCACTACAACAAATTTGACCTACGATGACAGTTCTGAACTGCCATCTTAGGTATATGATGGCGGTTTTACGACCGCCCTCTAAAGTGGTGCCATCTTAGGGGTATGATGGCGGTTATCTTTTAATGACGGTTACAAACCGCCATCTTAGGTAACCGCCATCTTAACCCTAAGATGACAGTTTGTCACCGTCATCTTATCCCTAAGATGGCGGTTTATAACCGCCATCCTATCCCTAAGATGGCGGTTTGCAACCGCCATCTTAACCCTAAGATGACGGTTTGTAAACGCCATCTTAACCCTAAGATGGCAGTTACAAACCGCCATCTTATGGATAAGATGGCGGTTCCAAACTGTCATCTTAGGGTTAAGATGACGGTTAAAATCCGTCATTATAAGGATACGATGGCAGTTTTAAACCGCCATTGTAAGTTCTTTTAATGACGGGTTAAAATCGTCACTGAAAGTACTTTTGATGACGGGCTAAAAATCATTGTTTGGCCACCAGATGCAAACAATATAATGTCGTGTTGTTTCAGTGATGTTGCATAACTGACATTCTGCTAATTCGATGAATACAATGTTAAATGTGGAATAAACTAGAATTTTAGTCATTTCGTTGAGAACAACAAAATATTTCATATTTACATCCAAAATTGCTACAAAAACTATCATAGTTCCTGAAAAATAGTCTAAATACAAAGTACAGTACCCATATTTCATATTTACATCCAAAATTTGCACAAAAGTTACAAAGTACACTACTTTACCCAAATGCGAAGCTTGCAACTTGATTTACCCATTATGTTGTACTGCGTCGAGTTTCACGTGTAAATGACTTCTTACTATTAAACTACACGAAAACAAAAGATAAATATTATGACTAAATGAAAAAATACAATGTACATGTAAAAATATAACTAGCTAGTTTGTTCACATACGTTAGGAGAATATATATACACGCCCTAGTGTAGTTCTTCCCATCCTTCTAAGCATCTTCTTCTCCTTGTACACACGCCCTAGTGTAGTTCCCGCACCATCTTGCGAGCTTGTTCATTCAAAGCTAATTATGGAAATAGTTCAATCAATAGACATCTAACAACCTGTTACGGAACTTGTTCAATCAATTAACTTTAGACTAAGTAGATAATACATTTTCTTAGAAACATTCAGATTCCACATTGCCAAAACAAAGAAGAAATTTAAGAGAAAGCAAACTAGCAAATGCACTTGTATCGATGAACAAATTATAATCATATTTAGATGAATACAAGAACAAGAACCTGACAACAAATTGGCATGCTGAGTCTCCATATTATAAGTTTAAGACGAACATAAAAGTCACATTTCAATTGAACTCAAAATGAATTTAAGAAGTACCCGTTTGCGCATGCCGCGAAATTCGCTGGAAGTAAAATCATTGCGAGCTCATTTCTGAAGCCGAGGCATAAGAAGTTTGCCCTTGAGATCGACAACCTCTTCGTTTATTTCATCATGCAATGTAAAAACAATGTACCAAATCTTTGTCCGCTCTTTGTTTCTTTGAGTTGGGAATGTCGAAATGGAGACATAGGAGAATCATGAACAGAAAATCCATTTTCAGCTCTACCCCTATCAAAACACCTCTTCATCTGTATGCAAACACCAAACCATTTTGTTTACAAATTATGATGACAGAGCACACCTGTATGCAAACACCAAACCATTTTGTTTACTAATGCATATATATATATATATATATATATTATGTTTTCATTTTTTTCTTTTCTTATTTACCTTTCCAAACCATTTGGATCTTCCAGATAAAATTATTCTTAGAAGAAACTTTCAGAGAACTCGAGGATGTACGTGTTGTTACTGTTGAAAATCATCCAAATGTACAAAAATTTGAACATATAATTTTATAAAGATCACATTGTTTTGAGCAAAGAATTATATATAGAAGACTTACAAACTAGAAGAAGGCCATCAAAATGAGGTTTTAGCATAATGCAGAAGCTAAATGCAATTAATAAACAGCCAACCAAAGCTCCATAACCCAATTTATTTTGCTCATGTTTGCTAAAACTCCTGACAAGAATGGAATCATACAACATTTTTTCAGGTTGATTAATGAACAAACTAAAGCTTCACATCAAATTCTAAAACCCCATTTCTTTCTACATGTAAAAAAGTTCAACCTTTGAATGCAAATGGTTTAGTTTTGATGTCATTTTCTGCACCAACTTTTGAAGAAGTTGAGGTGCATAACATATATATTTCGTAGGCATTGTACAAATTTGTTTGATAGATACTCTAAAAACTTCAAAAAAAATTGGGATGAAAAAGTGACTCATCAGTTGACTGTCTCAAAATGTGGTACCAAACTTCAGTTATATAATATGAATTATTAAACTCCTAGAAAGGAAAAACAAACATCAAAGAGATTTTTAAAAAAAAAAAAAATCAAATCAAATGTCATCCTAAAAAACCCACCCATCATAGCCCAGAAAAATAAACATCATAAATTACAAGAGGTGAAACAAGAAATTAATCTTACAATGGGTAATGGAATACAGAAGCACGCCTGGGATCATAGGCTGAGCTTGGCTTTATCCCAAGTGAATTGACTAGCAGAAATCGAGCTTTAGTTCCAGTTATTTGAATAGTGGGATTTCTCAGTTCAAAATAATGATCTCGCGGTTCTCCGCAAAACCAAAGAGGGACAATGAGAAGTTACAAGCTTGGTTTTTGTTAGTTTCTGGAAATTTATAGCATGAAGTTCATTAAAGGTTAGTTTGAAAATGAAAGAAAACCTAAAATCAGAAAAGGAAGAGGAAGAAGGAGGAGTGTACCTTGAAGGTGAGGCGGCAAGAGCACAGGGATGGAGAAGATGGAGAAGGGAATGGTTTAGTAGGACATCATATGGTTTTGCCTTTTTAGGGCTGAATCAAAACGACGTCGTTTTGATTCAGACTTAAGATGGCGGTTTGAATCAAAACGACGTCGTTTTAATTCATACTTATGAGTGCGGTTCTAATCAAAACGACGTTGTTTTGAGTAATTAATCAAACGACGTCGTTTCAAAGTTTCCAATAGTGAATAGATGACGGTTATAAACCGCCATTAATAGAAACCTATAATGACAGTTTATAACCGCCATTATATGTTTGATTTCAGGAAGAAAAAAAAAAACCTGGGTAAATGAGCGCGAGTTTTTTAAAACCGTCATTGTAGGGTTTAGTTCATTTTAGAACTGTCATCGTAAGCCTAATTTGTTGTAGTGTACACCCCAAACTCAAAACACTAAACCCCAAAACTTAACCCATAAACCCTAAATGCTACATCCTAATAGGACAATCCAATATATACCAAACGTCGAATAGAAAATAACCCATTTTTTTAATTCTTCCTATTTATTTATTAAGGGTAATACGAAAAAAAAAAATTAAAAAATTAAAAATTATATTTAGAATTTTTTTTAAAAATATTTAATTATTTTAGTTTGACATCTTCTACAATTTTTCTTTTATATATATATATATAATATTATATTATAGTTGTTTTTAATCATTTTTTTACGTAGATTGTAATGGTGAAATAAAATTTTAAAAGTAATTTTTTTAAATAAGGTTGTCAGTTCTCAAATGCTTTTAATGGGTAATTAACATAAATCGTAAAATAAAAATATGTATTTTCAAGATGTTTAAAATTTTACTGAAACTAGGAATAATAAAAGAAATTCGATTCAAATTGAAATAAAAAAAATTAAAAAAATCAGTTCAAATTCAAATATAATATAAAACATGATGATAGAATAGAAGTCAAATTATAATGTATTTGTTATAAATAAAAAATGTTACATCATTTTCTAAAATAAATGTTAAATTTATGCTATTTAAGATAATTTCTATTTCTTAATGGATTACCAATAACAATTAATTTTTGGTTTAATAAAATTTTATGGGTATACGACTATACTTTTTTTTTTTTTTTTTTTTTTTTTTTTTTTTTTTTTTTTTTTTTTTTTTTACATAGGGTAGACATCAAAACATCAATTTATTCAATATTATTGGTCCACGTTAGTTGGAATAAATATTAACGTTAAACTCTACCCAACACGGCTAGAATTTGACAAAATGAAACAAAACAAAGCTAAGACTTATAATATTGCAAATACTTGCTTAGCGGGCATATGTATGTGTTGACGATTAAGAGATCTGTGGTTCGAATCACCCCACCCCTATTGTACTAAAAAAAAAAAAATATATTGCAAATACTTTTCAAAAATAAAACTATACTTTATTTATTTTGATAGGTGATAGAATGTTTGAATTCAAAATTTCTCTCTTCAATTTTTCTTTCATTTAAGTAAGCTTCCTCAAAAACCTTGTATATACTATGTATCTAGCTAGGTTTTTATTTTTATTTTTTACTATTATTTATTTAAAAAACAAAATCTTTATTTCAAATTTTGTAGATAAGATATAACTTTTTCCTGTCATCAATATATCAGTTCTTAATTCAAAATAAATTTAATTAAACAATAAAAATAATAAGTTAAAAAAAATATATTTTTTTTCTTTTCCAATTTGTAGGGACAGATGATTTTGCTTGTATGGCCAATCTTTGTTGTCAACATCAGTGGGCCATTCAACACTTTAAACATAAAAAACCAAAACCTAAACATAAAAAAACCAAAACCAAAAAAAAAAAAAAAAAACTGTATGATTCGGTTTTTTGTTTTTTGTTTTTCCGGCGGTGTGTTCAGTGTCTGCTTTTTAATTTGATTGGAATCAAAGGTTTAATCATATGAACAGGAATCAGCGTCAAGAACAAACACAAACTATATTGTATTTCATGTTATTTATAAGTGTGAAAAACAGAGCAAAATCCTCTGTTCTCTCCCTATAATAAAACAGAGCATGACAAATTAAACCCAAACAAAACAAAAATGGAAAACCAACATCAACATTCAAAACCTTACGAAACAGACATCTGAGCTGGACACTATTACAAGTCTTGACAATTGGGTCTACGGTGGTGGTAGAGATCCGCTACTGGCGTCGGCAGACGGCGGCGGATGAAAGAGGAATTTAACGAAATTCTTTATAGACTGGTACATCATCGTCTTCACTAACTTCCTCCTCTTCGGAATCACTGATCTCATTTTTCCGCCACCGGCTCTGTTTGGCTTGATCGCCATTTGAACCGCCGGATTCGACAATTCCGCCAGCGCCGGAGCCACCACGTCCGTCAACTCTCTTTTCGGCCTCACCTTCACGGCCGGTTTTGATTGGGTCTTTAAGTTCACCGGAATCATTTTTCGACCCACCTTGGGCACGTCGATGGCGGTCGGAACCGGGAGGATTTCGTCGGGGATTTGTTGGGGTTTTAGAAGCAGAGGGAGACGATACTCCTCCGGCGTGATTCTGGATATCATCTTTGGGTAATTGAAGATGATTAACAAAACTACTTCGTTGGTGCTTATCAACAAAACTACTTCTTTGGTGTTCTTATACTGAATGAGAGAACGTGGAAGCTGCCAGGTACTTTCATTAGGAGGAAAAATGGGCTGCAAGATTGGTGACATGGCGCACTGTGGTTGACCCACGTGTGTAGGTCGCATAAATTGCTGCAGCACTACTTGCAGCCAAGTTTTTCTCACTATTTTTTATTTTTAAAAACGTTTTTATAAGAACTTTACAAAAAAAGTAGAAATTTAAAATTTCTTTGTGGTTTCCTTGCCTTGTGCGTTTTGCATCGCGCCTCTGCATACAAAACAAACTCATCCTTTATCAATTTTGTCCATAGTTGATGTTATACCGAAATTTGACATCAACTGTAAATTTAATTTGATTGGTGGAACGAATTTTGACATTGTAACACCTGAAACGAAAGAGATCAGTAAGTTAGGATTGGTGAGAACTTTTTACACCGACTCAAATTATCTCTAGAGAGAGAAACGTAGAGAGTGAAAGAGTTGAATATGGAAAGTCTTATGGAATTCGAATCAAATGAATTGCTTACCCAATGAGTTAAGGATCTCTTCTTTATATAGAGATCCTTGGATAGCCATTATATGGTCTACGAACATTTATGGTGGTCATAACCCTTAAAGAGTTACAAAGAAGGTGTAACTCCTGGAAAGATGTTATCTTTAGCTCCTCCCTATTGTCGAGCCGAGGTCGACTCCTCCTTGTCGCTGATCCGAGGTATGCTCCTCCTTGTTTCTGAGCCGAGGCCGACTCCTCCCTGTCTCTTCTTCGTGGTCAGTCTCTTGACTCGATTTATGGATTGACATTTGTCACGTATGCTTATTATATCGCCAATAACAGTTGCCGCCACTCTCAAACTGGGTTCTCTAAGTGAAGCGATGCTCTGTACGGTCGTATTTACCCAGGTTTGAGAGTTTATGAGGCGTTATTTTGTCTCTTGTGGTGAAACCTTTATCGTTTCTTCGCGAGGGGTCATTCCTCCCACGGGTGTCACATGTATTTACTACTTTCTGAGGGGATTATTCCTCCCGACGGGGGTCACATGTATTTACTACTTTCCGAGGGGATTATTCCTCCTAAGGGGGTTACATGTCTAGCTCCTCTCCGAACGGGTTATTTCTCCCAAAGGGGTCACATGTCTTGCTAACCTCCGAGGGGGTTACTCCTTCCAAGGGAGTCATATGTCTCGCTCCTCTTCAAAGGGGATATCCTCTCAAGGGGCTACGCGTCTTGCTCCTCTCCAAGAGGGTTATCCTCCCAAAGGGGTCACGTGTTTTGCTCCTCTCCAAGGGTGTGTGTATTCCAAGAGGCTCACGTTTCGTGTTTTGGCCTACTAGGGTCGACACTCATGATTTGGATCTAATCTCATCGAGATTGATTTCCTTAAGGCGAGGCTCTTCTACGGAGCTAGCTTCCTATAATGTATGACTGACCCCACAAGGGTCAACTCTTTTTTCACAGGTCGCTTTAGATGGACGTCCTGAGTTTGAGCCTCGTTCGAACCCCATCGGGTTCAGCTCGTGCAACTCATCTTGAACCCCTGTCGGGATTCAACTGTGTGTAACGTCGCTCCCCATCTAGTTTGACTTTGTTACTACGTATATTTTTTAGGCGCGTTCTCCCGCCGGATGACGTCGGTAGTGGAGCGTTTGAAGCTTGCGTCGAAGAAGCGGTCCTTAGTGTATGAATCTTTTAAGGTTATTCCGTTGTTGAGTTCTTCGAGGTGTCCAATGGACATTCTTCTTAGAAACAACGTTTATGTTCTTTGCTGGCGTCCCGTCCCAATCTAGTGCCCAGGCTAATGCGCCCTTCTAGACTCATTCTCTAGGGGAGAGGAGTTCCTTTGGCGACAACCTGATTGACTTTGATGGGTCGTTGCTTTCAGACTTTAATGAGACCGTTCTTCTGAGACGTGTTTGCTTTGGTTGCCTGGAGTTATCCAGTTACCGCTCTCTCGTTCGTCATGCATACCCTCAGGAGGGGTTTCAGAGTGTTGTTATGCGCCTTCTGGAGGTAATTTTCTTTACTCTGATTTGGTTTGTCTCTTGCCCCCCACTCAAGTAATTTGTTGAATTTGAGGTATCATGACACTTGAGTAAAAAGTAGAAATGCGTGCTAAAGAGTGCTATTTTATTTGACAAAAGTAGAAAATACAACAATGACTCTTAGGCATTTTAGCCACTGCGTGGTTTTTTCATTGTTATGTCGTAGCACAATCGCGACGCCAACTCCTCTACGAGGATTGTTGTTGGAGTGTACTTCTCGAAATTTCTTGAGGGTATGCTCCTTCGAGGGATCTTCTGCCTTTCTCTTCTCGGTCTCAAGACTATCTCTATCAGGGGTTTCGCGGGTTTGAAGTAGCTCTTCTGCATTCATATATTTGTGCGCACGAGTGAGCAACTCGAGATAGGTCCTGACAACTTTCTTGCTCAGAGACCATAAGAAATTCTTGTTCTTTAACTCAACCCTTATTGTCGTTAGGATCGTTCCATCCGTATGGTTTTCGATCTGTAGCGTCTTGTTGTTAAATCGAGTTACTTATTTTCGGAGGGTTTTATCCACCCTTTGTTGATGGTGAGGCGATGTGTGGATGTTTTGCATTGGTATATGGCTATGTTGTTAAATCGAGTCACGTATTATTAATTCCTTTGGCAAAAAAAAAAAAATATACAATATTAAATAATTTGAAAGTCCCCAAGTATTTAGATGTGATTTGCATTTGTTTTTTTCGACAATGTATGTAGTGGAGACTTTCTAATTATTCAATATTATATTTTGTTAGGCCGCCGACTTTCAAATCATTCCGTTTCATATTTGTTTAGCTTTTTTTAGTTATTAGAAATTATTACTATTTTTTTTTTTAAATAAGATTTAAAATAAACATATACAAATCTTTAAGGAAAATTGTCCATCAATTTAATTTAGAGTAAAATAATTAAAAATGTAACACTTTTTAAAAAAAATTGTGAATATGACAATTTCTATCGCGGATAGTATGGTGTATCGTTGATAGAAGTTTATCGCTGATAATAGTCTATTAGCTTAGTTTTTTATAAAATTTTGTAAGTGATAATAGTCTGTGATAGCAGTCTATCACTGATAATCATATATCAACGATAGAGTCTATTAGTGATAGCTACTGATTTTTTGCCATATTTGCAAAATGTTTTAAATTTTGCTAAATTTATAATTATTCTGGGTTTGATTGCGGTTTGTGTAACCAACCCAATCTTTATATTAAGATTAATTTTTTTTACGTGATGTTTCATGAAATTAATAGTCTAGTCTCTTAACTTTAAAGGTAACGATCTAGTCATTGTTAGTTTTCATATTTTTATATTTATAACAATTTAGTCAATATTGTGGAAAATCTCATTAAAATTACATGTTAATTTTTATTACGTAATTATTTAGTATTTGTAGTTTATGAACACATTTCATCCGTCCTCAATTTATCGATCTACATGAATAATAAATCTCAATAATCTATTTTTAATAAATTTTAAAACACATGTTAACTGTTATATGCTAAAGTTTAGGAAATAAATGATTATAAACGTGTATATACACTAAATTGTTTAAAAAAATAACCTTAAATTAAAAAAATTAGAAGTATATTTTTATTTTTTCTTTTTCCTCTTTGTGAGGACAGGTCGTTTCCGTACCATGTTGGCCAATCTCGGCTGTCAATTATGTTAACCCGAACAACTCTTTTCTGCATTTAAAACTCCCAAAAAAAGAATAAATAAATAAATAAATAAATAAGGATTTTCAAGTTATTAATTGAAGTATTTGGAATAAATAATGAAGTGATTTTTTGTTTTTATCATTATTATTTTTTTAATTATTTAAGGAAAGCCGGTGGTCCGGTGCCGGTAAAAAGTTTGTCCGGCGGAGTTTGTGGAGTCTCTGTTTTCAATTCAATTGAACAACGCCCAAAATCAACTGAGAAAATTCCTAATCGAAACAGAAAATCAGAACTTTATTGCATGACATTACATGTTTGTAATTATAATTTGTGAAGAACAAGGCAAAACATAAAATGCTCTGTTTTTCGGTATGAGAAACAGAGGAGGAAGACCCAACCAACAAAAAGCAAATAAAAACCTTAATACGAACATGTAAGAGCGAAGCTTACTACAAATCTTGGGAAATGAGTTCGCGGCGGTTGTGGAGCTCCGGCGAGGGACGAAAGAGGGATTTAAGAAAGTCCTTTATAGAGTGATAAATCATCGTCTTCACTAGCTTCCTCCTCTTCGGAATCACAGATTTCACTTTTCCGTCGCCGACTCTGTATCCAATCGCCGCCGTGTCTGAGCTCATCGGCTTGTTTGGAGCAGAATCAGAGACCCAATTGTCCTCCGGCTCCGGCAACACTCTGAAATGCATCACTTTATGAAATTATTATGTAGGTGGGTTTTGTGTTTCATTCAACTAAGTTAGCGTTTGTATATATATAAGGAGTTAATACCATTTGGTTTTGCAGCCGCAAAGAAATTTTCCAAAGTCTTTTCTTGGCCGACTTTTTTAAGTGGTGAGGATTCGAACCACAGACTTCTTGGTCATGTTCGGCGTATGTTAATTATATATATATAACAATTATTTATTTATTTATTTATTTTTTGAAAGAGGAAAAACTTGTATTAATCACAGTAAAAGTAGTGGAATCAACCTAGCTAAAGAAACTAACCATGGTGGAAAACAAACTAACCACAATTGAGGGTAAGGCGAAGATAAGGTGTGAGATGCTAAAACTTAGCTATACAATTACAAATTCTAGAGACATGCAAAAAGGAGGAAGAAGCAAAATTACGAGAGAGATGATTGAGTCTTTACCCGAGGTACCAATTTCATTCAGAGGGATGTTGGTAGAGATAAGAGCATTGATAGCCACTGAAGAGTCTGATTCAAGAATGATGTGATGAAGCCCTAAATTTAGAGTCAATTCAAGCCCTAAGCGGATGACTTCAAGTTTAGAATGAATCGGGCTGAGGAAGAAACCTAGAAAGAAACCTACTTTTGAAGCTTTGGCGGCAATGAGAACTCCTGAACAATTGCGGATCACCACTCCAATACCAGCAACGGAGGGGCAGAGGACCAAACACCACTTCAATACCAGCAACGAAAGAAGGAAAGGACCAAGCGACAACAATATTAATTTTATAAAAACTCACCCATAGAGCATACCAAGTTTTAATGGATTATTATTTGTATATAACAAATAATTAATTGTCGATCTTGAGTGTGGATCTCTATTTGAATTTCACGAGTTTTTTAATTTTAACTAAGAAAATTTTATTGGAAAATTTTATATTTATACCAAAAAAAAATTATTTTTAGTAGTGAATATGAACATAGCTCCGATAGCGTAAACTTGTATCTTCGACCAACTTTTTTTTGTTTGTTTGTTTAGCAAATGTATTTAATAATGCGAGAGGGAAATCAAACATCTTCCCTCTTGGTTAATAATTCATACTTTATATTAGTTGATAGACTCATGTTAACATATTAGACCAATAAATTTGATTCTAACTCGCATATTAAAATATTATATCATGTCCAAACTCATTAAAAAAATATCTAAATTTAGGCCAAAAAAAATAGTTTCTGTTTGTTATATCTTCCATTTTTTTCTCACATCTTGCCCCACTTCTTTCGCTATTTTATTATTTTATTATTATTTTTATTATTATTATTTTTTTTTTTTTTTTTTTTTTTTATCAGTGAGAGATGTATTGTAGATTTTTTGGTTACATCATGTCAACTATGTTTTGATTTATTCACATATTTTTTTTTAAATAATGTTGAAGTATTGTTTTATTAGGCCAACAAAAACATAGTTCAACTCTCATGATATGATGTATGAAAGGTCCTAGGTTGGGCTGGTTGTACAAACAACAATTAGACCCAAAATAATTGCAAATTTAGTAAAATTTAAAACTTTTTGCAAATATGGCAAAAAAATCAGTAACTATCACTGATTTACTGATAGACTTTATGACTATTACGGATAGACTTCTATCACTGATAGACTAACAAAATTCTATAAAAAAGACTACTATCAGCGATAAACTTCTATCCGTGAAAGAAATTGTCATATCCGCAATTTTTTTTAAAAAATGCTATATTTTTAATTATTTTACTCTAAATTGACATCTGTTACAATTTTTCAAAAAAAAAATTATGAATTAAAAATTATTGAATATCCAATGCTTGAAAATATTTTAATGTACTTTTGTCGATGAATGATGTTAGCCATGATTTGAGTTTCAATATTATTTTAGTCATCATATATATACTTTTTTAGTATACTTTTAAAATATGTTAAATTATATAAAATTTCTTAATTTTGAAGAAGATTTCAATTATACTCCTTAAACTTTGAAAATTTTCATTTTAATCTTGAACTTGAATTAATGGCTTAAAAAAATCCATAAAACTATATATAGAATATTTAACGGTCAATGGTGTTCAACGTTCGAAACAATTTGAGTCAATTTATTTGAGTCAGTTTTAGCCTTATGTATAGTAGATGAAATAATATTATAAAAACAGTTTGCTATAAAACATAAAACAAATAAAATAAATAAAAAATTATAAACAATTTTTTATTTTATTTTATTTTTTTTGTTAAAAAGAACCTAAAATAAAAAAATAGTTATAAAATAAGTTGCAGTTTTAAAAAAAAAAATAGAAAAGGAAACAGCAATCAAACCATTTGTTTTTTAAAAAACAAAAAAAAAATGAAATGGTTAGTATTTTTTTTCCCAATTTATTCAAATTTATGGTGTAATTTATAGTAATGAAAAGTTTAAAATTGAAATAGTCTTATTTATCTTAATTTTTTTTTTTGTTTTACAATTATTATATTTTTTTTTTTTTTTGTTGACAATTTGTAGAAGGAGAATTCCAATTTCCCCTTGCTCTTGTTGACACAAGCATTTATCTTAAAAATTAGTAAAAGTGTAAAAGGTAATATTTTTTCTTTCTTTTAATGCATGATGTAACAAAGTTCCATAAAATAAACTATCATTGATGAATTGAGTGAATACTAAATAGTTTTTCTTTTTTTTACCACATGTAAGATAAGAAATTAAACCTAAGATATCATAATCATTAATCATATATTTATACAAATTGAACTATGGTAATACTAAATTGTTAAGAATAAATTTAAATGATTAAATTGATAGATATAATCTTAGGAAGTTTCAATATTTAATAATCATCAGATCCTAGAAAGATGAATGGAAATATTGTCAACTACGACAAAATAATAATAATAATAAATAAAATCACAACCAATCAATTGAATTTTAGTTGAGTTTGAATTTAAGAAACAAAACAGAAGGCCGACAATTGAGTAGCAAAATGTTGACACATCCGAGTTTAACAAAGTTGTATAGATAGCGTGTATGTTGTGCCGTCTGCTCCCTTTTCTTCTTATTTCTTTTTACTTTCTTTTTCTTTAAGAGTCAAAAGTATTCAGAATTCTCAACTTTAATGTTGTGATTTTTTTTTTTGTATAATAAAAATTGACCATGTTCTTTTCAATTATGATCATTTTTTTAGTTGCTTTTCTGGTTCTGTTTAATCATTTTTAACCCAAGTAGTTTAATTAGTTGCAAAGGTCATAATGTGTTCTTTTACGGTTTAAAGTATAATTTTTACCCTAAAACTTGTCAAGTTAACCAATTTAAATATATTGAAGGATGGAAATTTTTATGGTGGGCCCCTATATTTATTTATTAAGGGGTGTTTGGTGGGCCCACTCATGACTGACCAACCCTAACTTGATTTGGTGGGTCCGTCAAGTTGCATGGTTTATAATTTTATTCCATTTGATATTTACACCTTTCCTATGACTTCTCAAACCAAAAATAATTTATTACATATTAATTTTAAAATGATATAGAAGGAAAATAATTTTGTTTTCAAGTTAACTTTAAACTTCTATTAAATTCATATCTTTTTATTGGATTAGCTTTTTTTTCAAAATAATTGTATCTTAGTAATATTTTCGCGATTGGAAAAGACTAATTTTGTAGTTATAATGTTTTTTTTTTTTTTTTTTTTTTTATTGTTTAGAAATATTTATCCATATTTTAATTTTTACAATTTTAGTATTTAAATATTTTATTTCAAAGGTTAAAATTGTAATTTCTTTCCATAAAAATATATGTATTTTTTTATATATATAAATATATGTGATGAGTATATATATATATATATCACGTATACTTATATATACTTCATATATGAATATATACTTATATATAATGTATGTATACTTATAGAGATAATATATATTTATTTTTTGAAAAATATATGTATTTGTTATATATAAACCATATATATTGATATATACGTACACATAATATATATTGTTTAAAGAAAATAAATGTATTTTTTATATATACTCACCATATATATATTGGAGAAAAATGATATTTTAGTTTTGACTCAGAAGAGATAAGACAATTTTAATGAGAATATATGATACACTGTAAATGAAGGGAGATATATGTGATTAATGTGACTTTAAGTAAGTTGCTAAGTGATCGGAACTTCCAAATTCTCCAAGAAACCTCCAAGAAGTGAGGGTTTTTTCTCGATATCTCTGAGAGCTTCTCCACCATTGCGTGTGGTTCTTCTCGCCATGTTGCTGAGCTTTTTGAAGCACGCCATTGTCTTCAATTTGATCTCACTCCTCTCTGCCTGATTGCACTTTGATCCACCTTCCTCTCCTTTGCTTTTGCCCAGTGAAGGGCTTTTAGCTTTTGTATTAATCTTGATCCTTCAGGATTTCTTCCTCTGATCTCTTCTGCCACTGTGTAGGGACTTCGGCCTCTGTATTAATCTTGATCTTTCAAGATTTCTTTTTCTGGCCTACATGGAAGAAGAAGATTTGGCATGAGTTTTGAATAACTTGTCCCTATCAAATGAAGAAGATTAAACTGTTATCTCCCTTAAACCCCACACTTTAAACCCCATCTTTGACAATTTAAACGTACATTTAATAGGCAAACTCTTATGCCCAAGATTCATAACACAAGTGACATAATCCATGATGGAGCGTTGATGGAACGCAGCGGAAGCGATTTGGATCATAGACACTCTAATTTCATCAATTTAAACAAAACGGAAACATGCAAAAGCAATGAAAAAGAGAAATTAGAACACATACCCTTGTAGTTCGTATTTCTCCAAATTCACCGCCAGAAGCTCCTCACGAGCTCAACGAGCCTTCTCACGAAACCTTCGTGGACCACCCACGGTAGTCCCGCTATCCTCAGGCCGAGAAACGGAGTAGTGGGACTCCTTTTACAAGAGAAAAGGAGGAAGAAGCTCCACTGAAAAACTATTTTTCAGAAGCTGAGAGAAGAAGAACGGAGAAGTGATAGAGAGAGAAACTCAATTTGAATTCACAATTCAAAAAGAGTAACCCAAAGTGCACTAAGCACTTTTTAATTTCTATCTATTTTTTTTTTTTTTTTTTTTAGTCTGTTGATATATATATATACACTGCATATATTACTTACATGTGTCTTACATGCTTGCAGGTAAGACACATGTAAATATATATATATATATATATATATATATATATATATATATATATATATTATTATTAATAAAAATAATAATAATAATTTTATTAATTAAACTTTTTAATTAATAAAAAATATATATATATAAATTAATTAATATTATTTAATTCAATATCAAATATTAATTAAATAATATAATTAATCCCGGTTTTCCGAAAACCGTCTTTTTGCACATGAATCCTATTCATGTTTTCAGACCAATCTCATATTTAAATCATATTTAAATATGTCCATATTTAAATCATATTTAAATATGTCTATCCTTCTTCCACAAACCCGAATTTGAACGATTCAAATTCTTTTCTTTTCTTTTATACTGTTTCACGGCTTTATCCGAGCTAGTCAGGAGAACCGTAAGGACCTACAGATCATGAGCTCCAACGATACGAGATTATCCCGTCAAAACTCTTTCAACCGAACTAACCAACATTCGTTAACCCCCGGAGACTCCACTAAAGTCCAAGGGCTGCACTCTCCTCACTGTAGATATATTGTGTCCTGTTGATATAACTATCATCAGTAAGTCGATCCTTCACAGGTCGTTCATAATCACAACGGGTCATTTATACCGTTTAACCCTTGTATTATATCTTGTTCCTTAAGTACCACTGACACCTCTAATGAACAATTGATTTGTGGTCCAACCATCAAATCAGATTCCTCCCTGATCAGGAGAGGATGGGCCCAATGTTCAAGACCTAGAGTCAGCACTTAAGGGAACAACCTCTCTACTAACCCTTAAAGCGGGTAGGAGTGAATTCCAATCTTGCTACAACTATGTCCCCAGCCACTTATTCAATCTTATCCCCAAGATGGTAGGCATATTGAGTCGGCGATCTGGCCACTCTCACCCGTACAAATCAAAGGATAAGGTTGAATAAACAGGAGTTCATAGTAAGCTCAGGATTGAGATCGAGTTACCTAAGTCATCACATGAAAAAATCGGTCTTTACAGTAAACGGTGTTATAAAGAAAGAGCGATTTTATTTCTTGGTTCGGTCTTGTGCAAACTCATTGCACAGGACGCCCTCACTCACATGTCTCTACATGAAACGATTCGAATCACATCGTTTTGTACTATACAAAGTGAGCCGCGTCCAATAGTGTCCCCAGGATAAGGTACCCAGCCTTATCCCTATACTATAGACCATTTTTGGTTGTCTACTTGAACTTGATTCACATTCATGTCACACATGAAGTTCAAGTACTCACACTATCGCCATGGGTGTTAGTTATTGGTATAGGTTAATACAAACACAATTCACTAAAATTCAATAACAACTTTATTGAAATATAATATATACATTCAAACAGTTTACAAACTACGAGTTTTAGGACATAAAACCCAACAATCCAAACATCTTTTCGCAAGATTTGGAACCAACCCCATCTTCTTGCTCATAATCTCTCCAAGAACCTATTTGTTTTGATTTTTGTTAACATTGTTGACCTTAACCGCATCTTTCTTTCAAGACCTTGGATCTTTGATAAGAGCCTACTCATTTTATCTAAACCAGATCCTATGATTAAACCCTCAGAAATGGTTTTTTCAACAGTGCCAATGAGGGTTCATCTATTTGACTTACCTATTGTTTGCAGAACCAGAGAGATGGCTACTGAATTAGGAAATGCGATTGGAACCTTCATTGATGTTGAGGATGATGTTATGGGTAGATGCTGGGGTACAAGCCTAAGGATACGAATAACTATCAACATTAACAAGCCTCTCAGGAGGGGTATCAAGTTATCTTTAGATGATCTCCAACCGAAGAGTTGGATTATTATCCACTATGAACGGCTTCCAGACTTTTGTTATTTTTGTGGATTAATTGGACACTTGGTTAAGGACTGTGGAGCTGCTTTTATGAACCCGACCCTAAAACATCCTAAACACTACCCTTTTGGACCAAGCCTGCGGTTCCAACCAACTATATCCAACCTATCTTCTAAGAATGTGGGAGTTTTTCGTCCTGTTTCACCCAAGAACAAGAAGCCATCTTCTACTCCCCTTAACTCTCCCTCTAACTCTCTTATTGATAAAGATTTCCCTATTCCACCAGATTGCTCTAACCTAGCTAGAATTAATCCCTCCCAAGAATCTCTGAATCCTATTACTTCAATGGAAGCTACCCCCATCATACCTCCCATTCTCAGTACCCTCCCTTTAATTCCCTCTTGCCCTCCACCATTTTCTTTTACTAGCCAACCATCCCCATTGAGTAACAAAAGAAAAGGGAAAAAAAAGGTTTCTACAGATTCCCTTATTGACATAAATGTCCCATATCTTGATAATAAGAGGAAGAGTTTGCAAGATCCTATGGTTACAAATTCAAAGAAACCAAAGAGCATGACAAATATCTCATCACCTAGCATTTCAAACAATTCAAGTATTATTGATTTCACTTTGGCAGAGGTTGATACACAACTTCGGCCTTTGCCATGAAAATCTTTTATTGGAATGTCCAAGGAATGAGTAATCCTAGGACATTCCGTGCTATCAAAGATATACTCAAGCTTCGTCAACCTCACATTGTTTTCCTCTCGGAAACCAGATGTGACTCTTACTCTATGAACAAACTCAAGATTGTTGGTGGGGTTTTTGATTATTTTGCTGTTTCTAATGAAGGATCAGGTGGTGGTCTCTGCTTACTATGGAAAGATGATGTTACAGTCACTATACGGTCCACTTCTAAATTCCATATTGATTCTTCTATATTGTGGAAAGCTAAATCTTGGCGTTTTACAGGTTTCTATGGACAGCCTGATGCCCATAGGCGTTCTTCCTCTTGGGATCTTTTAAAAAGAATTCATAATGATGATGACTCAGCTTGGTTAATTGAAGGAGATCTTAATGAGATTTTATCTAATTCAGAAAAAAGGGGGGTGTTCCTCGTGATCTTAATCTTCTTTCTTCTTCCAGGTTTGCTTTAGATGAGTGTCGGGTTAAAGATTTGGGGTTTAAAGGGGAAAAGTTTACTTGGTCTAACCGTTGGAAAACTCGTTCTCCTACTTTTATTAGACTTGATCGTTTCTTGGCTAATTCAACTTTCGAAGACATTTTCCAATCCATAACTAATCACCACTTAGGATGGTCTGAATCTGATCATAAACCTATTGAACTTTCGCTCTATAATACTCCTACTTTCTTCTCTAACCCTAATCGCTCCCGCCCTTTTAAATTTGAGGAACATAGGACCCTTCATGATCATTGTCGAACTATTATCACTAATGCTACTCAAAATCACTACAACTCTGCCTATAAAAAGGACCTTTATTCTTTTTTACAAGATGTTTCTAGAGATTTAAATTCGTGGGGTTACTCTCTTTCAAATTCACTTAAAACTAAGATCCCTTCTTGTAAAGATGCTCTTCAATCAACCTACTGCTCTACTCCTCATCCTAACTTTAATAAAATCCTCCTCATTGAAAATGATCTTAATCAACTTCTTTGCGAAGAGGAGATCTATTGGAAACAAAGATCTCGTGAAGATTGGCTAAAATGGGGTGACCGAAACACTAAATGGTTCCATAAGAAGACCTCTATAAGGCATAAGAAAAATAAAATTGAAGGAATCTTTGACTCCTCAAATGTTTGGCATAAGGATCCTAATGATATTGATTCTGCCTTTATTAATCATTTCAATAATATTTTTTCTTCCTCTAGGCCTTGCTTAAGGGATATGAATGAAGTTCTTGACAAAATCCAACCATTGGTTACAAATGATATGAATGCAAGTCTAGATGCTCCCTTTTCTAGTGAAGAAATTGTCAATGCTCTAAGGCAAATGTTTCCAACAAAAGCCCCTGACCCAGATGGTTTTCCTGCTATCTTTTATCAAAAGTATTGGCCTATTATTGGTCCTATTACTATTGTTCAATGTCTTGCCATTCTTAATTCCTCTGCCCCTATTAATCCTATGAATCACACTAATATTGCTTTAATTCCTAAAATTAAAAAATCCCCCAATAGTTTCAGAATTTAGACCTATTAGTCTTTGCAATGTTACCTACAAACTCATTTCTAAAACTTTGGCTAATAGCTAATAGGTTGAAACCCCTTCTCAATACCCTAATCTCTCCTTTCCAATCGGCTTTTATCCCTTCTAGATCTATTTCAGACAACATCATCCTTGCCTATGAATGTATCTCTCACATTAAAAGAAATAAGTCTACTTCTAAGGGTTTTGCAGCTCTTAAGTTAGATATGTCTAAAGCCTTTGATCGTGTTGAAAGAATTTTCTTAGAGAAATTAATGAATAAACTTGGGTTTAGTAAAAACTGGATTACCTTAATTATGAATTGCTTAACTACTGTTTCTTTTTCTATAATTATTAATGGTCAAGCTAAGGGGCACATTAATCCAACTCGTGGTCTTAGACAAGGTGATCCACTATCTCCTTATCACTTTCTCCTTTGTTCTGAAGGCCTTTCCCAATCCCTTCATCATGCTCAAACTACTAGGGGCGTTTGGCCCCCGTAATGTGTTTGGATGGGTTTGGCTTCAAAAGCCAAACCCATGTTTGGGAGGATGGGTTTTAAAACCATGGTTTTCAAACCCAAACCCATGGTTTTCAAAACCCAAACCCTACTTTTCATCAATTTTCATAATTATGGTGGGTCCCAACATTTTTGAATCAAATTTTCTCATTATTATGGTGGGTCCCATCATTTTTCTTCCAATTTCACCCCTCTGATTATAATTATATAATTTTCTAATTATATTTATCTAAATAAAATTATTATTTTTAATTTATTTATATTTAATCTAATTTACAATAACTCAAAATATGTTTAATTTTTTTAGTTGTAAGATAAAATAAAATATTTGAGGCGTATGTTAATATTTTAAAAAATAATATTTAATTTTTAAGTTAACAAATTGAAAATAAAAAAATAATAATTATTAACAATATTCAATTGATTTTTAAATAGAATGTAGTTTTTTTTTCTAATTACAAAATTAGAATTTTTTTTTTCTCGTTTTATAATCCATGTGAAGCTTAAACTTATGAAATGTTTGAAATAACTTCTGAAAAATTATGATTTGAATCAAGATTTCCTTCAAATGCCAGTTCTTCAAGTTTTTGAGTGTAAATTTCAGTTTGTATTTAAGGGATACATACTTAAGAATATTATCCAAATATATATAATAGTAGGTTGTTGTTTAATTCTTGTTTTCTTCCTTTTATGTTTTTCATTCATTTTTTTTTTAATTCTATATCTAACTATATATATATTTTTTTTAAAAAAAAAACTGATTGACATGATGTTATGTTTTTTTTAGACGTTTGAATGAAACATTTAATTTTTTAATTCATTATCCAAATATATATTTGATTCTTGTAAGCAATATTTCGATTGTTGAAAATAATTTTATTATTCTTAGACTATAGCATAAATTAAATGCTTCATTCAAACGTCTAGAAAAATAGTCACATGTTGCATAAAAAATTCTACAATTCACAAAACATCCACTAGAAAATAAGAAGAAGAAAAAAAAAAAAAAAAGTAGCAAAAGGAATTTTTTTTTGTCCAAACCCGAGTTTCAAAACACTGCACCTGAAACACTGACTTCTGATTCCCAGACTTCCCAACACTGAGCCCCAAACACTGTATTCTGATTCCCAGACTTCCCAACACTGCACCCCAAACACCGTTTTCTGATTCCTAGGTTTCAGAACCCTCCCAAACAAACCCACCGTATTTTGATTCCCAGGGTTCTGAACCCATTACGGGAGGCCAAACGCCCCCCTAATATCTTGTCAGGTATAAATATTGCTAGGTATGTCCCTCCCATCTCTCATCTTCTTTTTGCTGATGATAGTTTAATTTTCTTTAAAGCTACTAATTCTAATTGCATTGTTTTAAAATCTATCTTAAGAAACTATGAGAAAGCCTCAGGTCAGTCCATTAATTTCAATAAATCAGTTTTGCTTGTTTTCCCTAAACTTGATTCTTCTTTTCAGGTCTATTTTCAACATATCCTTGGTGTGAAGCTGGTCAAGGATTTAGGTCGATACCTTGGTGTTCTCTCTTGCTTTTCTTCAAAGAAGGAAACTCATTTGAGCTATGTGACTGAGAAGATTTGGAAATCAGTCTTAGGATGGAAGGCCAACTTTTTCTCTATGGGAGGCAAGCAAGTCCTAATCAAAAGTATAGCTCAAGTCATCCCTACATATGTGATGAGCTGCTTTAAGCTTCCTAAAAGAATCTATGCAGATATTATCAGAGCAATATCTCGGTTTTGGTGGGGCTCAAACAACAAAACAAAGAAGATTCATTGGTGCAAATGGAACTACCTTTGTAAACCTACTCTTATTTGGGGACTCAACTTCAAAAATATTGAACTCTTTAACCAATCTTTATTGGCCAAACATGCCTGGAAACTTCTAACTAACCCCACTAGCCTTACTGCCCGAACCCTTAAAGCTAAATATCATCCTAATTCCGATTTCCTTAATGCCTCTATAGGAAAATCCCCATCCTTCTTCTGGAAAAGTGTTCTTTGGGGTCGGGATCTCCTCTCTAAATGCATTCGTTACAAAGTTGGAGATGGGAGGGATATTTTTGCTTTTAAAGATAAGTGGATCCCTAAGGAATCTCTCTTTACCCCTTTAATCAGTATAACAGTCCAACCAATACTACTGTGGATATGCTAATATTAAATAACAGAAGTTGGAATATTCCCCTTTTATCCACTCTCTTTTCAGAAGCTGATATTCCCATCATACAATCTATTCCCCTAAGTAAAATAATTGGGAAAGACAGTTGGATGTGACACTATTCGAGAGATGGGAATTACAATGTTAAGAGTGGTTACAAGCTTGCTCTCGCTCAAAACTACCCTGATGGCCCATCTAATGGCCTTCACTCTTCTAAGCAATGCAGAGTCTTATGGAGCTTAAAGATTCATAATAAGATTAAAATCTTTATGTGGAAAGCATTAAAAGGCTATCTTCCTACTCAAGCCAATCTAAGAGGTAAAGGAATTGAGTGTTGTACCTTATGCCCTCTTTGTTCAGTAGCTAATGAGTCAATTTCGCATGCCCTTATGTTTTGTCCAAGGGCCAAAGCTATATGGAAGCATCTTCTCCCAACTTTTCTCAACAAGAGTTTATCCAATCATCATTTTGCTGATCTCTGGAATCTCTGGATTTCCTCTAACAACAAACAAGAATTAATGTTAGCCTGTGTGATTTGTGGGGCGCTTTGGAATGACAAAAATTCCATCATCCATGGAAAGCAAATTTTTGAGGTGAAAGCTAAAATTAAGTGGATTTCAGATTACCTTACTGAGTCTCCTAAAGGAATTTCTGACCAGAATTCTCTCGCTGCTCAGCAGTTGAAACCTTTAGTAGCTCTCGGTTGGTCTACTCCTCCAGAGGGCTTCCTTAAAATGAATGTTGATGCTTCATGGACTTCCACCTTAACAACAGTCGGAAGTGGTATAGTTATCAGAAACTCGGATGGTTTAATTAGACATGCTCTTGCTCTAAAAGGAAATTTCTTTCAAAACCCTTACCATGCGGAACTCGAAGCTATTTGCTTAGGGCTTTTTTTTGCTTGTTCTTTGGGAATCAACCATTTAATCATCGAGTCGGACTGTGCTTCAGTTGTGCATGTCCTCACTTTTGAAGCTTTGCTTCTTAACGATTCTGCTACCTAGGTAGCTGATTGCCGGCTTTTTCTTCGTCATCGCTCTTCCTTCTCGATCAACCTCATCCATCGCCTCAGCAATCGTCTGGCCGATGCCCTAGCAGACCTCCCTTCCCCGATTTCTGTTAAATGGGATAATAATTTCCCTTCGTGGATGTTATCTTTGGCGTGTAATGACCTTCATGCCCATATGGCTTTTACTTAATAATATCAGTACTTTTGTTCCAAAAAAAAAAAAAAAAATGACTTTAAGTTTTTTTTTTTTTTTTTAAATGAGTTTTTTTACTCTATTTTATTTTATTAAAATGTTAAAGGGATTTTAAAAATATTTGAACCTTACTTTTATGATTTTTTATGATTTTTTTTAAATGTAGTAAGCAAATTGTGAGAAAATAAATCTTGGACATAAATAAATTATAGTAAGTTAGAAGGTTTTTTTTATATACTTATCCCAAAATTAAATTGCAAAGAAAACCAAAATTTAATTCTATTTTTAAAAATAGTAAATATTTTAAATTTTATTGTCGTGAATAATTTTATAGTGGTTTATTATAATTTTAAAATTATAAATTTAGTTCTTTAATTTTTAAAATTATGTTTAATAGATATTTGAACTTGAAATAATATTTTAGAGTTAATTTTAATTTTGTATTTAGTAAGCAATATTCAATAAATTGACTGAGTTTTAACTTTTGTATCCAATCGGTCTTATAGAATAACTTATTTAAACTTTGCCCCTAACATAAATTATGGATTCGTCTCTGTCCCCACATGATTTGTTTTTGTTGAAAAAACGATGGGATAAATAGTAGGGGTCGGACTTGGGGGTTGAGACGGCGTCGTTTGGAAATCTTCATCATCAAGTTTCGAAAATTTAATTTAAATCAACGGACCTCCTCCACTTCACATATTTCTCCAGGAAGCTTCCCAGGAGCTTTCCTCTTCTTATTCTGAAGCTGCATTCAATGTTTTCACACTCCATCTATTCAATTCAATGCATGTGTTATTTTCACACTTATAAAACTCACATGGGTATGACTCAAAAAAAAATTACTCTCAACAATTTTCACTCCAATTTCATAGCGTTCATCAAAATTTATTATCAACTATCAAATTTAATAATTAATTTTTTTTTTTGAGTAATTGAATCTAAGACTTCATAGTCACTAGTCGATACATCATGTCAATTAAGCTCTGATTAAAAAAAAAAAAAAACTTTAAATTGTAAGTATTGTAATTTGTATTCGATAGGTAAAAAAATGCATAGTATTGATTAATTATACCACATAGTAAAAATTAACCGACTCTATTATGTGATCTAGTTTTTTTCACAGGTTTGCTAGTTTTTACTCTTAAATTTGGTACAATTACTCAAACTTGTTTAATATGCATTTTTATTTTAGCAAATTAAATAAAAAATTTAGATGAAAAATTGCCTCGTGTATATATATATATATTATTTTTTTTGATAGAGTACATTGAGGGTGGGGGATTCGAACCACATACTTCTTGGTCATCAAGACATACATATTCCAGCTGAGCCTTGCTCACTTTGACATTTTCTCTCGTGTATTCTGTTGAATACAAAGAGATCTAGGTGTAGCTAATTGTTATGAATTTTAGTTAATACGAAATGTTTGTTCAAATTCGAGGTATTTTGAGAGATTTATAAGGTTTTGTTTTTGTTGAAATTAGTTGGTAGATGTAATAAAATGTTTCTCTAAAGGATTGTTACCTATCCAAGTTTAATTTACAATTGAATGAAATTCAACTTTCAAGTTTAAGGCTAAAAATTCAACTTTTCTAAAAAACAATCTAATGCTACCATCATACATACTTCGTCCATTAATATTATGCCACATAATAAATAGAATTATTATTTTATTAAATAAGATTTATTGGTAAACCTATCATTTTGGGTTATTGTTTATTGTCATTCCATTTTAGGTTACCTATTTTTAAATGTCAAATTTTACTCTCCAAACTTTTTTAAAATTGATGTATACTACTACTAGTTTATTGGTAACTTTTCTTAAAAAAAAATATTTTCTATTAGCATTTTCTTTATAAATTTTGTAAATATGTTTACGCAATAATGTCTTTTATTGCATGAAAATTATTATTATTATTTATCTAATTTCGATAAAAAAAAATAACTTCCAAAGTTTAAGCTTTATTGAGAGTATATACACTAAAATTAAATATTTGAAAATACACTAAAGTTCAAACTACAAATGGTATATTAACCTCATTTATTTTAGCTAAAGGACATAAAGTTCGTAATATTGTAATCAACCAGAATTTTTTACTTAAAAATTTATATAAATATGGGAAAGCTACATTTTTACTCTAATCCCTTGTTCACAAAAGTAATATTAAAAAAGAAAGGATAAATTTTGGTGTTTGATAGAAAGTAAAATTAAGCAAAAATAATAAATAAGATTTTTAATCGAGTTAGAACAAATTGAATTTTTTCTTTTATGTATTACGGTTGATGATCAAGTTTTTTATCATATATTAAAACAATGATGCTAAAAGAAAAACTTAAATTTTTTAATATTTAGTTAAATGGTTGGTATTTAGCATAATCTCATTTTTTAATTAGTTGATTTTATATGGTAACTATCATTTTTTGGTTCAATAAAAAAGCAAAATAAAACAACAACAATAATTTAAATTAAAATAAAAGGAGGAAATATTTTTTTCTGTTCTTTTTAGGGAATATCCAATCTTTCCCACATACGTGGGCCAATCTTGGTCGTCAGAACTGTTATCTGTTAAACGAAATTGCTCTGCATTAAAAAAAAAAAGGTGATCCTGTGGCGGTCAGAATTGTGGAGTCTGTGTTTTAATCGGGTTGAATAAGGCCCAATAATAAAGAAGAAAAGTTGAAAGAAAATCGACACAAATTTACATACTTCACTAATGTCGTGTTAGCTACGTCCACGAGCAAGAGACTCCATATCGTTAATGGCGTTTTTTCTCAAGTCTATTAGGTACGTAGTTTAGCTACGTTCTTGGACCTCGTATCGAACTCGTCATTGAGGTCGAGCGTAATAACAAATTCAAGACATTCTAACATCAACCCATAAAATAAAAATGGCGAAAATTTAGAATAAACACAAGTGCAACCAAACTTTATTGCATCACATGTTCGTAATTTTTGAAGAAGGTAAAACATAAAATGCTATGTTTTCTTGTTACGAACAAGTGAGAGGTGAAGATCATCAAAAGTTTCGAGAACGAAAGAGGGATTTGATGAAGTCCTTAATAGTGTAGTACATCATCGTCTTCACTAACGTCCTCTCCTTTGGCATCACAGATTCCATTTTGTACCCGATCGCGGGCCTGGTCGACGTTACCACCCTCATCGCCGCCGTCTCTGGCTTCACCGGATTATCGTCCAACAACACTTTGAATTGCATAGCTTCTGAATTGTGAGTAATGAGTTATGCGGCTGTTTTTGTGCATATATTTCATTCTTTTCATTTCTTTATATAATGGACTTATACTTTTCTTTCTTCTACGTCATAATACTATTTATTTATTTATTCATTTTCTTTTTTAATTCATCCATTCCCATCACATCGTACTTTTTTTTCTTTTTCTTTTTTATATACAAAAAAGTTTAAACATCACCGTCCCTGACCCTATACTTTTGTCTCATAGATTCAATTTACGTGTTTTTAATCTTATAACAATTTAACATTCCATTAAAGAGCGTAATTCAATAAACATAAAATTGTGTCATTGATTAAGAAGTTCGTGATTCAATCTTCTACCTGCATTAATTAAATACCTTGATAATAATATTTATAGAACAATTTAATTTGTATACTATAAAGTTTATACCAGTTAGTTCTATCTAAATTTCTGTTAAGATTTAATGAAAAAATTTAGATAATAGAATTAGTTTAAGCTATAAATTTTAATTTATTAAATAATAAAAATTGATATTTAATTTTGATTAAAATTTTAAATTAAATTATTATAAATTTTAAAGTACAATGTTAAAGGAAAATTGTACCGGATGACAAGAAAATAATTAAAAATATAATATTTTTAATTTTTTTTAAAAATAAATATGACAATTTCTATCACGGATAGGCTCCGTTTGGGATTGTGATAACTTTTAAAATAATTAATTCCAACTTTATTTTTAAAAAAATCAATGATAAATCAAATTAGTGTTTGATAAATTTTAGCTGTAGACTTAAATAAGTTGGTTATCGTGTTTGGTAAATAAATATTAAATTATTGTAATTTAATTATAATGACTAAAATAGACATATTATAAAAATTTGTATAAATTTTTTTTAAAAAAACTAGTAAGGTATTATTTTTAAAAAAATATTTACATTTGATTTATTAATTTAAAAATTATAAAATAAAATTTGGTGGTGAGAAATAGATACTAAATATATAAAATATTTTTTTTAATTTTCGGAAGATTTGAAAATTTGTTAAAAAAATGATTGTGAAATAATCTAAAAGCTACAAATAACAGATTTTCAAACGTGTGCAAAATCAACATGACATGTAAAAGTGATTTTAACGAATTATAAAATAATTTGTTTTACTAAATACAAAAAAACTGTTTATATTTGTGTTTAATCACTTCTAACTCTTTCAATTGCAATGCTAAACGAAACCATAGTAGTTAGTTTTTTTTTATAGAATTTTGCGAGTGACTATCACATTCACATATAATAGTCTATCACTGAAATTTATATATCAGCGATAACAATCATGATAGTTACATATCTTTTTTACCATTTGTGAATATGTGGAAATGAAAATGGGTTGGAGAAGGAGATTTTATAAACTGCTTCCTTCCGCTTTCTAGGAAGCTTCACAGATCAAATTTATTAATATGGTTGACATTTGAAAACCTATTAGGACAAAGTTTTTATTTTTTTTTATGCTTACCAAGATTTTGAGGTTTAGTTTGGTAGCTATCAGATTCACTTACTTCACCGCCATCTAATCTATATTCTGCTCAACTGTTTTAAAATTTTGTGATTCCATCCAAACATATAAATATAAAAATGTTTTTTTTTTTTACCAAATTTTAAATTTTAAAATACACAATTATATTTAAAAAGATAAAAAGATAATTAATAGAGAAATTATAACAAATGTCAATTTAGAGTAAAATAATAAAAAATACAGCACTTTTTAATTTTTTGTGCAGATATAGCAATTTCTATTAATATGGTCTATGGTCTATCACCTTAATTTTTTTTTTTTTTTTTTTTTTTTATAGAATTTTAGTCTATCAGTTATAGTTATATATCAACAATAGCTTCTATCAATGATTATCACTAACTTTTTCCCATATTTGCAAAATGTTTTAAATTTTGTTAAATTTATAATTATTTTGGGTTTAATTGTTGAACCAACCCTAATTAATATAGTATTTTGTGTTAAACACTTTATTTATTTTTGTTAAATTAAAATATATATATATATATATATATATATTAAAACACGTATAATATAATATATGATATTATTAAAATACTAATTACACAAAATTTACAACATAAAATAGGTTTATAAATTAATTAATAATAGTTTATATTTAATTTAATATTTAGTGGGTGGGGACTATAACTAGTATATGGTTTATAAAAAATATTCAATTTAATATTTAGTGGGGACTACAACTAGTACATGGTTTATAAAAAAAAATTACATTTTTAATTGAACTAAGATTCCATTTCTAAATTTTCTATCAAATACATATGTTAAAATATTAAATATAATTATGTTTTGAGTGAATTTTTTTTGTTTACAAATTTTCTTTTTCAAATCACAAATCATGGTTTAATTCTTCTAAATTATATAATTAAAACATATAATATATGTTTATGTTGTTAAATTGAATATAGCTCAATTGGTATAAGGTTGTGTTCGGACTAAGAAATCATAACTCAATTATTGTTTTAATTAAAATATTTTTACGACAAAAAAAAAAAACATATGCTTATGTTATTTAAAAGAATCTTTTATACAAAATTCAGAAAATATAAAGCAGATTTTATTTTTAATATTACTGTTTTCAAAATTTATTATAAAAATAATGCATATGGGGGAATTTATCTCTTATTCATTCATCTAATTAAAACGATGTTAATTTTATATTAAGTTTGGGCATATGCTTACTGCTCACACGAGATTTTATACAGAAATTTAATATTTATTTATATAAGTGTTACAATATCTAATATTTATACTCTAATACTTTCTCTTTGCTTTGGGCTGATTGATTTACTAGATCAACCTATTGACTTGTTGATGTTTGGAGCGGCCTGTTGACTGGTTGATTTTTGGGGTGCCGGTTGACTGGTTGATTTTTGGGGCGGCCGGTTGACTGGCCGGTTGACTGGTTGATCTTTGGAACGGCCTCGTTGATTTTTGGAGCGGCCTGTTGACTATTGTTGACCTTTGGAGCGGCCTGTTGACTATTGTTGATCTTTGGAGTGGCCTAGTTGACTATTGTTGATCTTTGGAGCGGCCTAGTTGACTCTTGTTGATCTGGCCGGTTGACTCTTGTTGATCTTTGGAGCGGCATGTTGACTCTGGCCGATTGACTCTTGTTGATCTTTGGAGCGGCATGTTGACTTGTTGATTGACGTTGAAGTCTTGAATCGTCTGAACTCTAGGTGTTTGATGACTCTGAATTCTATCTTGAATCTTCTAGAACTCTAGGTGTTTGATGACTCTGAATTCTATCTTGAATCTTCTAGAATTCTCCAGACTCTCTGATTGTTATTCTGTACACTCTCTGATTGTTGTAGCTCATGACTTCTCTGAATTTTGACTCAATAATTTAAACTACCAGAATAAAAGGTGACCTTCTCTATTTATAAAATTTGATGGATCTAATATGGGCTTGGGTCTGATTGACTTTTGGCCCAAACTTATATTTATTTGAGCTTATTTTCAATAATTTGAATTATTTAAATTTGGCAAAAAAATCATTTTTAGCGATCTCGGCTGTCAACCGCCATGTGGCAATGTTATATTGGACTAGCTTAAGTCGTTCAATGCATTGTGGCATAATTTGATTGGTTAGTTTTCATGTATTAAATTTCAGGACACGTAGCATTTATGATTGTCCTAAAATTAAATAAAAAACATGAAAACTAACAAAGTTAAATAATAATTAAAAAAAAACCTCAATATTAAACAACATAAACTTTATTTATTATTATTATTATTATTTTAAAATGTACTGTTAGTTACTCAAAAGGAACTTACAATATTGCATAATTAATTCAGGAGTAATTATTATAGATTACTTGAAGGAGCTTGGAATAGCCATAATTAGTTCATCGGCAATATTATTAATCACTTGAAAGGAGTTTAGATTGTGAGTATTTAATTCTAATTCATAAGTCAATATGATTAATTACTAAACGGAGAAACCGTGCAATGGGGTTGTCGGCTAATATTGTAACAATTCAAAAAAATATATTATTCTAATATTGTAATTTTAATTTCCCGAAAAAAAACCTACACCACGTGTGGCCGCACGCATGAGATCTACGATAATGTCATGTGGTTTTTTTTTTAACAAAAGGTTAAAAAAATCTATCTAAAATATGTGTGAAGTTGAGTTTGTGTTGGTAGAGTCTACCTTATTTATATTGTGTGAAAGGCCGATTCTTTCATTTATTTTTCTTTAAAAAAAAAAAATAATAAATAAAATAATTCTCAAAAGTAATTATGTTTGGACTTTTTAGTTAAGAAACAACTTTATCTCAATTCACCTAGGTTCGATTTGACAAATTTTAAACATTTAGTCTTTATAAAGTTTAAAATTAATATTGAAATTTTTATAATTATAATTTTTTTTTTCCTTTTCCCACATTTCTTTAGAAAATTGAAACAACTTAAAAAAAAAAAACTATTAAATATTTGAATATTTTTATTTATATTATAATTTAAATATTTAAAATTATTTTAGCACAAATTTCTAATAACTTATTATGGGGTGTTTGGATTCACTATTAAAAAATATTTTTCTAAAGAATGCATTTTTTAAAAAAGTTTATAATCAAAACACTCCGGTGTCTAGTTACATTTTTCTCAAAAGTATTTTTATCTAAGTGTGTTTGATTTGCTCTACACTAAAAGTGTTTCTCTTGTCAAATTACCTAGGACAATTATTAATAAACCATATGCATTAATAAGTTTAAATTTGTATTATAAAATTATGACCGACGTTTGTCGATGGTCGGTAATGAAGTAAGAGTGGTGGTGGTTGTCGTCGGAGACCGACCGAAGTTTTGTCGGAGGTTGTTGTCGGAAATTGGTCGGAGTTTCGCCGACAGGGGCGGAGCCACGTTGGGGCCAGGGACACGTGCCTCCCCTCAAATTATTTTTTTTATGTATTTATCTACAAAAAATATAACCATCGTTTGTATAGTTGTATATATAAAATCGAAAAATGTAAAAAGAGTATCATCAGGTATGATGGTTAAGGCACAATTTTCGAGTATAGTTCCTGTTGCGTCGCGAGTTCCAAATGCCAAAATTATGCATTTTTATTTAGTTTTTCATTTAAAAAAAACATATTTCAAATTTTATTTAATCCTATATATTTGAGTAGAGAATGCGGTCGGAGATCGACGACGATGGCTGGAGGTAGTCGCCAGAGATTGGCGGCGGTCTTGGAGAGTGATGGTGGCGGTCCCTAGAGAGTGGCGGTCCCTGGAGAGTGGCGGTGGTGGCCGGAGGAGGTCACCGGAGATCGGAGACGGTAGTCGGAGGAGGTTGTCAGAGATCGAGGGCGGTGGTCGAAGGAGGTCATCAGAGATGGGAGACAGTCGCCGAATATCGGCGACGGTAGCCAGAGATGGCCGACGGTGACGTTGTCGGAGGAGGTGACCGACAACAATCAAGCGTGAAGAAAATTTAAAGGTATAGTGTGAGGGTATTTTAGTAATTTTAATACATTATGGAAATTTGATAAGTTTTTCAATTAAACACAAAAAAAAAAAAAATCATTTTTGTAAAAGCTACTATATATAAAGTGTTTCACCCAAGATAAAAAAATTTCAAAACTCATTCTCCAATAATTGATTTTGGGTGTTTGTCAAACACCTCAATTTATTCTAAAATGACTTTATTTTAAAAATTAAACCCTTAGGAATGCAAACTAAACACAGTCTAAGGCTTCGTTTGAGATTACTATAACTTTTAAAATAATTGTTGACAACTGTGCTTTTAGAAAAATCAGTTATTTTATAAATCAAATTAGTGTTTGGTAAATTTCAGCCTTAGACATGAACAAGCTGATTACGGTATATAAATACTAAATTATTGTAATTTAGTTATAATGACTAGAATAAACACTATAAAAATTTTGTTAAATATTAAGGAAAATATTTGTAGCTTAAGAAAAAAAAAGTATTATTTTTAAAAATTTAATTGCATTGCATTCAATTTATTAATTAAAAATTTATGAGATAAAATTTGGTTAGGTGAAAAGATACTAGATATATAAATTTAATAAAGAAAAAATTGAAAATTGAAAATTTGTGAGTTAGCTGATTGTTAGAGGATCTGAAAGCAATGGAACAGATGTGAGAGGGTGTGAAATGAACGTGTGATTTTAACAAATTGCACCCCAGTCGATTTTACCAACAAAAAAAAAAAGTTTAAAATTTTTTCCTAATCACTTCTATTTTTTTTTAGTACATTGGGGGTGGGGGATTCAAACCACAGACCTCTTGGTCATCAAGTCATACATATGTCAGCTGAGCTATGCTCGCTTTGGCTTTTCCGAATCACTTCTAACACTACCAAATGCACCTTAAGCAAGTGTTTGGCCCACAGACTTCTTGAACTCGGATAATATTAACTCTTCAGACTTTTCCTAGACTTCTACTATAATTACTGTTCATGTCTGAGACACTATTTAAGTATGTCCCATTTTTCGAGACAACACATTTCTCTTTTTCTCCCCTCCCTCACACAATATTTTTAACTACTAAAAAAACGTAACTTAAACAAAATGTCTAAAATGACTAAAAATTAAATTCAACTTATTTTTATTATTTTAAATATAAATTAAATTGTTCAATCCAAACTAGTACTTAAATCAAATTCAAAAGACAGTATTCTTAAAATGGAGAGAAATAAAAACATCAGCTTATTTAGATCTATTTAAATTAATAGATTAAAATCTTTTAAATTCACAGGTAAATAAATATACGACTCTTCTTTATTTTAAAACTATCTCAATAAAATGAATAATTAATGTGAGTGATATTGTAAAAAGAATGTGAAGTATTGTGATGAAAATTATTTTTGTTATTCTCAAAGAAATTTGTGAATCATACATAGAATAAAAACCAAAAACCACATTCTTACAATTTATTAAAAGAAGTCTTTAACAATCACAATATGGAAAATTATAGAAAAAATTGTAAAAACAAATAGCTAAAATAAATCATCATTGTTGAAATGTTGATTTTCGAGTACAGTAGATTGAAATGGAGAGTTTAAGAGGGTGGAGGCAAAGAAAGATGTGTTTGACATATAGGTCAGGGTAAGACTATACTTGTTGTTTTTTTTTTTTTTCTTTAAAAAGTTTGTAAAATATACCTACATTAATAAAAACAAAAAATTCTCAATCTTATGATTCATAAAATTAGAGATAGTCCTAACAATGATGAATATATATATATATATATATATTTTGATAATTTGAGGTATTGTGTTGAAAATTATTTTTGTTGTAAAAGAAATTTGTAAATGATAAATAAAATAAAAAAATATATATTTTTTTTAATTTATTGAAATCGGAAGAAGTTCTTAATAATGAAATTTTAAAAATTTGTAAAAAAATAGTACATAAGAAAATAGCTAAAATAAACTCAGACTTCAGAACTTCATGTTCAACAATTTTCTATAAAAAACATACTACATACTTCAAAACTCCAGACTAAACAATTCGCTGCCCAAAACACACATACTTCAGAAACAACTCTATCTCCCCCAACTCTTTTGGTCAAACACCCCCTAGATATCATGTTATGTAGGTTTACCTCAAGGTAATTTTAACCTTTCTTAGTGGAGACCTAACTTAATGTACGGACTAGTGCTCAGTAGGTCATATATTCGAATCCTGACTTTTGCATGTTATAAAAAAAATAAACATCTTCTAGTGGCGAAGGTATAATTGAAAAATGATAAAAACATGAGAGACAAAATTGATTTAAACGTGCTTAAACATATATTTAACCTTTAATATATTAAAAACATATATTTAACCTTTAATATATTAAAAAAATTCAATTAAGTCCTATAAATAAAATTATTAAAATTTGTTGGTAGAATTCTTATGTGTTATTAAATAATTATAGACTTTGTTGATGGATAGGTTAGATTCTTTACCATGCTGAAATAGATTTTATGTGTAAAGTAGCATTTTATGCATCCAAGCATGTTAACAATTTTTTATTAGCAAAATTTAGTAGTTCATTTTTTTTTTTTTAACAAAACTTCCTAATTTTTTTTTGAGATAACAAAACTTCCTAATTGAAACTACATCAACGCGCTCTGTTTTTGAGATTGTGGTAGCTTTTAAAATAAAATAATTGTTGTCTGCTGTGCTTTTAAAAAAATCAGCTGTCATATGAATTTGATCAGTGTATGATAAATTTCAATTTTAAACATACAAAAAAACACATCAAATTTGTAAGTTCAAACAAAATTGTTGTGGCTTGACGGTAAACATCAAAATAAACATGTTATTTTAGATAATAATTATTTATATGTTAATATTATATGAAGGATTATAATATAATTATTTATAATTTTTATAGTTTAAATTATAAATAATATTTTGATATTTCTTTAAATTTATATACGAGGAAAAATAATTGGTACATCCAATAGTATTTAAAACAAAATTTGGGTGATCATTTTTTCTTATTCTTTTGTTTCTACTTTTCTATCCAAATGTACGTATGAAAGAGTAAAAAAATCATACTTTTCTATCCAAATGTACGAATGAAAGAGTAAAAAAATCATGACTAAAAAAAATATACATATAATAATAATAATAATCTTCATGGTTTTATGTAATTGACTATCCGTTCTTATAAAACTCAACCATTCAACGTTGTCTAACACTCTTAGATTGAGAGAAGAAACTTGTTGCATGAAAACAAGGAAACACTCCTAGATTGAGAGGAGACACTTGTTGCATGAAAAAAAAGGAAGGACGTGGAATGATATAAGTAGTCACAAAAATATTTTAAGAGTAAAACTTAGTTGCTGGGCTACAACTATCTTTTGCAGCCCAGCCACGTGGCAGATTTTGATTGACCAAGTATTATGTTATTATTTTTAATTAAAAAATCATATTTAATGCGTGACTTCAACGTTTTTTTTCTTGGATTTTTTTCCTCTTCTCCATGGCTTTTAATTTTCGATTTTGCCCTTCCCTATTCAATCCTCTCCAATATCTCTTTTTTATCAATGATTTGAAATTTTTTATAACCTCACCCTTGTCCAACATCCTATGACATTTTTTTAATAAAATTCATCTTTTCTCTTCTATCTAATTTCTTTGTTCATTTCAAGTTTTCAACTCAATTATACTTCATTTATCATAAAATAAATAATTAACTATTACCTTTCTAAAATTATGCAATAAAATTCTTCTTTCCTCTTCTATCTAATTTTTTTTTGTTCATTTCAAGTTTTCAACTCAATTTCACTTCATTTATCATAGAATAAATAATTAACTATTACCTTTCTAAAATTCTGATTAAGCATATGGAGAAATTAAGAAATGTTTATTAAGATTTGACAGTAACAAATCATCCATAAAAAGAGATACTAGAGAGAATTGAGGAGAGAAGGGCAAAATTGGAAATTGAAAGTTATGGAGGACTGAAAAAAATGAAAGAAAAAAAAAGGACCGAAGTGACATGAGACATTAAATATGATTTTTTAATTAAAAAAAAAAAAAAAATCCGAACCAATCAAATTCTGGCATGTTGGTGGGCTGCAAAAGATAGGGTTATTATCAAGAATAACCCTCCTTCCAAACTTTTTATCAAAACTAACAGATTTCCATTTACAAAAATAAACTATAAAAAAAATAATCTCAATCCTTATTAGCATTTCTCGTTGCAATCCTGGGATCCAGCACCGACATTTACATTTTAAAAAAAAATTCAGAACTTAGTGGGATTTGGCTAAGATTTTTTTTTTCTTTTTTTTTTAAATGGACCAAAAATTATCGAGGAGAATTTGAATTAAAAAAATCGTAAAGATCTGGTTGCAATCTTGAGATTTTTTTTCCCTCTCTATATATTTTGAAATTTTTTTAACAAACCATTCCGATAAAACGTATAATTTGTAAACAGATGCGAAAACTTAGAATGAACGTATTTATAAAAAAACGTACTTATAAAAAAAAACGAGCTTATCAAAATAAGAATGCTAAATTAATTAGTGTCAGTGTTTATTTCAAAATTTATCTAAAATTCATATCCAGTCGTCCTTAAAAATTCTCATTGTTCTTTGGAAGAATATTTTATAAGGAAAAACATATGAAACATTATTTTTTTTTGTTGCAACGGTATTTTAATTAATGTGAAACCTATAACCTCTTAGTCAATGACACAACCTTATGTCAATTGAGCTATCATCGGTTTGACATATGAAACATTAATGTCAATTGAGTTATGATCGGTTTGATATAAAAAAAAAAAATTACAATCCTGGCCAATCTTGAGATGATAGTTGCAATCTTGGCCAATTTAAAAAAATTGAAAAAGAAAAAAAAATTTGGGTGCTCGATCCTGGCCAGGATTCACCAAGAAATGCTAAAATTGATAGTTTTGATAAATTAAGGATGAGAATAAACTTTAAACTTTGTACGGGTCTTCCAATTGAGCTTAAAGCCCATTATAGAGGCCCAAATGGTTGTAAAGAAGAAATGTAATATTTTTTTTCTTTTGTGATAACATATTTCTTTTTTTTATTAAATAATATAGTTTTTTTATTTTTTTTTATTTTTTTTATGTCTATATTTGAGCTTGTAAAGCATATTTACCACTTAAAAAAAAATTGTTAAAGTTTCTTTATAATCTACCCAGATATGCTAAAATTGATAGTGAAAAAAAATGACGTTAGTTTTGATAAATTATTTGAAAGTGTGGTTATTTTTTTTATAATAACCCAAAAGATAGTTGTAGCCCAGGCTGCAATTAAGTTTTACTCATATTTTAATGTAAAGTGGGCCACATTAATTAAGAAGCTAAAAACTAAAGCTTGAGATTATCAAAATGAAAGAATTTAGAAAGTAATTTTATATAAATTTTTAAAAAATTGTTTTTCCAAACAGCAAAAACAAGTTACAAAACCCGGTTTGGTTGGTGTCTTTAAGGGTGAGCATCAAGAATGACTTTTTGATGTCATTTCCACGCTTGGATTGCAATTTTAGAATTTAAGTCCGTATGGCTTTATGATGGTCTCTGTTTAGACTTTCTCCAAAAGCTATGGTGATCTAAGTATGTCATTTTCTTTTCGTTTGTTTTTTTTTTCTTCATTTCAACATGTGGGAGGGTTATGTAATTTTATTTTTTTGTTTAATTGATATTGGCTGCTAGCACCAAACACAAACATCAGTACTACCATACATCTATTTTCAAGTAATCTTTTATTGCAGACATCTGCAAATTCTCAAACCAAACAGTTCGATTTGTATTGAAATTTGTGAAATTTAATAGATTTTTTCAGTTGAACTTAATTTTGTAAAGTTTTGAAAGAACTCTACTTTAGTTTCACGAAACCCGTTGATTTTCAATACTTAATTTTATTATTAAATAAAGTTCAAAATACAAATCGACGATCAAGTGGCGGTGGGAGGTTTTTCTAAGGCAGAGTTTTGTGGAGGCTCTGTTTTTAATTGGCTTGATTGAACAACGCCCATTACAAACTACAATCACCCAGTCTTTGATTTAACAAACAACCACAATAATTTCTCAAGAACAAATCACAACTTTATTTAATTAAATGTTTTTAATTTTTCAAGAACAAGCCAAAACATAAAATGCTCTGTTTTTCTGTACGATGAAGCAGAGCAAGATACATCCAAAAATAAAAAATCCAAAACATAATTGATAATACATATAAGTGAGGTGAAAATTATTATAAGTCATGGGTGTTGGGTTTCCGGCGAGTGACGAAAGAGGGATTAAAGGAAGTTCTTAATCGAGTGATACATCATCGTCTTCACCAACTTCCTCCTCTTCGGAATCACGGATTTCATTTTTCCGGCGCCGCCGACTCTGTGAGTCCCATCGGCGTCGACGGCAGCTGGGTGTGAAAGGAAGGAGTTGTACATCATCGTCTTCACCAATTTTCTTCTCGCCGGAATGACAGTGGCAACTTTGGGCGGCCGCACAATTGCGACGGCGGTGCCCTGCAGATCGAAATCTGGTGTCATCCTGGTTGCCATCGGAATGTCAGTGAATTTGTTTGAGTTTTGAATTTTAAAAGTTTAAATTTATAGAAGCGTGAAAGCTTCTGTTGAGAGTTACCACTGTCGGGATTCAGGTTTCTGAGAAGCTTCACTGCTTCTGGAAGTCAATACTCTAAATTTCTATATCTTAATCTTAGATTAGTACAGAAAAATTAGTCGTCACAATCGAATAATAAAGAGCAAGACACAGATTTACCACGGATACGAAATAAATAAATAAATATATATATTCAAAATTATATTTTCAAATGTACGTAATTATTTAGTAATCTAATATATATATATAGACTTTTAAATTTATAATAAATAATTCACACTTGTATTTTATTATTATTTAAAGATTCCATATTTTCTTTGAAAGATTTCACAAATATCTAAGAATATAAATTAATATTAATTTTTTTTATTTTTTTTTAAATAAAAAGTATACAAAACTATCATTTTAATTTTGATTTCTTATTTAAAAGTATCTAAATTTTAATTTTGTATCTTTTTCTTTTTTTGAGTGCTTTAATTTTGTATCTTAGATCATTAAAAAACTGAAATTAAAAAAAACAATTTATCTACTATATAAAATTTGAATTTTATATATAATAAAAATTAAATATTTTAATTTTGTGTTAGATCTGTGAATTTTAAAATAGTTGAAAGTTTTTTTTTTTTTTTTTTTTTGAAATAACGTACGTATTATTAATCAACAAGGGTAAGAGTGTCTTTACATGCAGGGATACAATGGTCAAAACCATCTATCTCAATAATCCACGAAGGAAAAGGAGAATCCCAAAAAACTGAATTTGACGATGGAAATCGAGCTAGGGCGTCAGCGGTGCGATTGCTCCGACGATTTGCGAAGACGATCGAGAAATTTGTATGAATCTTCAAGATTTCGCGACAATCTTCAATCCAAGTTTCTATATCGTTGATGAAAGCCGATTCAGAGGTGAGGGTTTGCACAGCCGGAGCACAATCCGATTCTAAGATAAGGTGGTTGATATTCAACGAGCAAGCGATGGAGAGACCTGAACGGATGGCTTCAAGCTCCGCATGGAGGGGGTTTTGGAAGAAGAACCCCTTTAGAGAAGATGCATATGAGATTAGACCGGTGAAGTCCCGAATAACAATACCAATTCCAGCCGGAGAAGAAGTAGAGGACCATGCTGCGTCTACGTTCATTTTTAGAACACCTTCCGGGGGAAGCGACCAAGACTGGGAATCAAAGGGTTGCAAAGAAGGAATAATTGGGTGTTTAAATCCAGTGGTGCCTTCAGAGATCTCCTCAAGGTAATCTGAAATCCATGTGATTTTTGCTTCTGTATCAAGGGTTTTTCCTCCATGAATTAAAATATTCCTGTCATTCCATAAGGCCCAACAAATTATGCAGGCTAACGCCAACTCCTTTTTATTTGCAGTGGAGGTCCAGACTCCAGTGATCAGAGAACGGAAGGTGGGAAAGATGTTTGTAGTGGAAAGCTGGGAGGAGTTTAGTCCAGATTTTTTTTGCCCTTGGGCAAAAGAGGAGGGCATGGGGGATGGATTCATAAGGAGCAAAACATTGTGGACAAAAGGTATTATTGCTTACTCCTCTCATTTTTAGCTTCTCTTGGGTAGGTAGATAACCTTTTAACACTTTCCACATGAAGCACTTAATTTTGTTGTGGATTTTTAGACCCCAAAGGGTGCACCAAAATTTTTTTGATTGATCAATCCTTGAAGGGCCCTCAGGAAATTTAAGAGAGAGAGCTAATTTGTAGCCACTTTTTACACTGTAATTGCCATCTTTTGTGTAGTGCCATATCCATCTATCTTCTCTATTACTTCTGCTAAGGGGAATAGAACAAATAATGGGAATATCTTCTTTATGAAATAAATTGGATAGGAGAGGGATATTCCAGCATTTATTTTCTAAGTTTAGCATGTTCACAGTGGTGTCAAGAGAGCTGTTCTGATTAGCAATAGGGGTGAAGAGAGTTTCTCTAGGTAACCATTTGTCTTTGAAGGCAAGAATGTTCATCCCATTCCCCAATTTGAGTCGAATCCCTTTAGATAAAAGGTCCCTTCCCCATATAACACTTTTCCAGAAAAATGAAGGGGATGAACCTAATGAGGCTTTTAGAAAGTTGGTGTGGGGGTGGTATTTAGCTTTTAAGGTTTGGGCAGTGAGGCTTGTAGGATTAGATAGCAGTTTCCACGCTTGTTTAGCTAAGAGGAATTGGTTAAAAAGCTCCATGTCTTTAAAGTTAAGGCCACCTTGATTAAAGGATTTGCAAATGTAATCCCATTTACACCAATGGATCTTTTTAGTACTGTTGTTGGAGCCCCACCAGAATCTAGAGATAGCTTTAGTAATATCTGAGCATACTCTTTTGGGAAGACGAAAGCAGCTCATGGCATAAGTGGGGATGGCTTGAGCCACACTTTTAATTAAGACTTCCTTGCCTCCTGAAGAAAAAAACTTTGATTTCCAACCCGAGACAGCTTTCCAGACCTTCTCAGCTACATAGCTTAGATCAGCCCCTTTCTTTGAAGTAAAACAGGAGGGGATCCCAAGATAACGACCTAAATTCTTAACCAATTTGACTTCAAGGATGCTCTGAAGATGACCCTGAAAAGAAAGGCAAATGTTAGGGGAGATATACAAAGCTGATTTTAGAAAGTTAACAGACTGCCCCGAAGCCTTTTCATAGTTTTGAAGGATGGTTTTAATTGTAGTGCAGTTAGAAAAATAGTTGAAAGTTAGTTACATACTAAAGGCTTGTTTGATAACGTTTTCCGTTTCTTGTTTCTATTTCTCATTTTGTAAGAAACAGACTTGTATGATAACCATTTTTCGTTTTTTGTTTCTAAAAAAATGACAAAATTTGAGAAACACCAAAAATATGTTTGTTTTGTTTCATTTTATAAATTATTGTTCCTATATTATAATAAAAAAAAAGTGTACTTGGTTTGTTGGGGAGTGAAGTACTTAAATAATCACTTCACATTCAAAGTCTTCGGTTTAAATCTTAGAAATAACATTTTGGCTTTAATTTTAAATTTGGTCTATTTTTGTTTTGTTTGAGAATATATTAATATTAATATGAACCTTTTTTTAGTATGAATATTAATATGAACCTAATATTAGTAATAAGTATTTTATCTTATTTAACTATATTAAAAATGTTTATTTATTAATTTAATTATATTTTTAATTTTTTTTTGTAAATATCTATCCACATCATAATTTTATCCATGTTTTTATAAACATTTTCATAAAATTGAGACCTCGAAATTTTCATAAAATTGAAACATTGATACTTCCATCAACATCCACATTTTTTTTTTTTTGCAACGGTATTTTAATAAATGCGAGAATTGAACCCATGACCTTTAGGTCACGGGCACAACCTTATGTCAATTGAGCTATGCTCGGTTTGGCTCAACATCCACATTATAAACTTTGTAAATAAGCATTTCACGATTTTTAAATAAGTTTATTTTTCTTACTATTAAATACTAGATTCACAATAATGATATTTTAGTTTTATAACATCAATTTACCTAAAATATAATTGAAATGTCGATTAATCTTTCATATCGATATTGAACTCATTGACACGTGAAAATGTCGAAGAAGATGTATACACGTCGACGAAAATTTAAAACACGATCCATAACAAATAATGTCAAATTAACATTGGCTTCGAGATTTTAGACAAAAGAGACATCATCTATAAATGTTTAACTACCGACATTTCTCCGTCCAAAATGTTATTCAATGTTGTTTTCGTGTGTAGAAGGCTCGATTCTCTATTTTTAAACAAATGTCTCTTTACCCGGTCAACACACAAAAACATATATCAAATCAAATCAAATTTGGATAACATTTGAAGTATAAATACAATCTTATGGTTGTTTTTAACTTTGCATCATGACTTAATTGTATTCGATTATATGTAAACTTTGGATTTTTTTTTATATGTAAACTTTGGATTTTTTTTTTAATTGCATGTTATATCTTTTTTTTTTTTTATCATGTATACTAAATTCTATTTAAACTATAAAAAGAAAAAACAATAAAGAGAAAAAAGAAACAATTAAACAAAAAAAAAACAAAAATTATCAAAATGTTTCTATTTTGTTTATTTTTTTTCAAGAAACGAAAGTAGTTATCAAACATGTTCATGAAACAAGAAACAAGGAACAAGAAAAGGAAATAGGGAACAAGAAACTGAAACGTTATCAAATGGGCCTAAATTTGCAATTTTAGAAGTCTAGAGGCCAAATAGACACAAACCTCGAAGTTCAAAAACTAAATTTATAATTTAATCTATAAATTAATATATAATAATGTGTTCAAAATTATTTTAATACGAATTTATGCTCTCAACATTAAAATAAAATTAACGTCTTCTTGTGGCTTATTTTTCACGATATATTGCCAACAAATGATAACTTATGCAAGAGGAATGTGCTTATCCACCCTTGGTGTGTAAATTGTCAGTTGGAGAGGAAATCGACATGGTATACTTTTTTCTCCTGTAAACGGGCTAAAGCGATTTCGTCCTCTATTCTCCCTTTTGTATGTTCGCAACAAAGTTTGCTCCCTTTAATCCAAAAACGTGTGCGTGGGTGGCGGTTCATCTGAGTGCGGAATCAGTTAGACTTTTTTAGGTTACTTGTTGGTCCATATGGAATGATCGGAACGCACTTAATCTGAGCAAAGAGATTCCTTATGTGGTTGTTCAAGTGGATAGGACAAGGGTTTTCTTGTTGAAGCTAGATAAGGTGCGAGTCCCGAGTGATGTTGGGGAGTCAACGGGAGTGAATAGGGAAGGTGGGGGCAGGGTCGCACAAAGGTGGGAGGTCCTAGTGTTGGGCATGCTTAAGTTAAATACTGATGCAACGGTCTTCCTCGAAAGGCAGAAGTCAGGACTGGGGATAGTGGTTCGGGATGCCGACAGGAGGATGGTGGTTACGGAGGCGGAGGCTGTGGAGGGTTTGATCGATGTCCTGTCAGCCGAAGCTTTGGCTTTGCTTAAAGGGTTGCAACTCACAGAATCTTTGGGCTTGTCAAATCCCAGTGTGGAATTGGACGCCCAAGTTTTGGTTCGAGCTTTGCTTTCTAATGGTCTTCTAACGGCTCCTCAAGGAGTTTTATTGGGTGAAATAAAACTCATGTTCGCTCAAATTGGTGTTACGGGCCCGATTTTTAGCCTGAGAACGACTAATAAAGTTGCCCATATTCTTGCGGGTCATCAAAAAAAAAAAAAAAACTCAGAAGGTAATAATTCAATACGAAATCACTTAGCACAAGTCCTTATCAAAATACATTTTTCTAGGGCAAAACAATATCTTGTATTTTTCAGATCTGAAAATCTCCCTCTAAGAATAAAGAACTTCATCCCAGACGAAGTTTTCCTCTCCTGAAACGAAAAAAAAGTTGACGGCGAACAACCAAAGGAGAAGTGCGCGAACTTATTCAGAGATGGAGATTCGTCTATCAAAGCTTCAGATTTGGAACCATCTTGGGTTTCCGATGTGATGATGTCGCGCAATGGCCGACTAAAGGGAGAAACAGATGACAACTGACAACCAAAAGAGGCAGCGGTGGATAGCTGGAGGTAGGAGAGCGGCTGCGGTACGGTTAGACCGGAGCAGGTTGTCGCCACGTGCCTGCGATGCTGAGCGACCGACGTCCTCGAAAAAAAGGATATTTTAACAAATAAAAATGAGTCGTCACCAATCTTTTTTATGGTATGATTGGACACCGAAAAATAACTTTTTTCTTTAAAAAAAAAGTAACTAAAAGGGTCTACGAAAACAAAGTTGGATTGAGGAGTCAATTAAGTGTGGGGAAGGTGTTAGCATCCCACAACTCCCGGTGGCCAAATTTTATCTTGAATTTGAAAGGTTCTTTAAAGATCAGTTTGCTTGGAAACATTAGATTGTAAAACAATGTCTTATTTTTACTGCTCATTTCTCCAATATTTGAAGTTATGATCCCATAAAATAAGTGGAAATTATCCATCAATTTTGACTATATTAGAAATATTTCCGATACTTAGGAATATTCTTCAGCTCAAGAATTTGAGAGAATATTACAATTTCTCAAACTCCATAGGGATAATCATTCGTAAAAGATTTTTTTTTTAAAATAAAACATTTTTTTGTTTAAATTAAATTCATTTTTTTTGGGATCAAAGTCTCGGACTACCAAAGATTATGATTTTTCACCTCAAGAATTCTAGAAAATCGAACTCCCAAATGTTAGTTGATATTAAATGATTAACACAATTTAGATCATAACTTAACACAGAATAAATAACAAACCAACAAAATAGTTATGTTAAAATAAAATAAAATGATGCTACACTTAACTAAAGTGAATAAATAGCAAAATAGTCATTCTTTCTTTGTTCAACGTTGTTAGTTTTTTTTTAGAGGAAGACAACAAAAAACCAAATCACTTAAGGTAAATTAAACATTCTCTCTCTAAAAAAAACTTTTTTTTTTTTACAATTTTTAACTTTCGGTAAATGAGACTACAAGAGTAAAATAAGAACCATGAAAAGGTGAAGAAGATAAACAATGGGAGAAACGGAAAGGAGAAGAGAAAAAAAAAACATAGATCTAACATAATATGTGAAAACTCACATGTAAAAAAAAGGTAATGAATGAAAGAAGAAAAAAAACATATCAAGAACCTTCCGTCTACAACTTCCAGGGTGCTCGAGAAGGAAGCAAACCAAGAACAATAAACTCACTTGTTGCTTGACGTGCGATCCTTTGGACAAAAGCCCTACAAAATGCAATCTCCAACTAAGTTAGAGTTTCCATAGTGTTCTGGATGTATATGAATAAATGTGTGTGAAATGTATGAAAATATGAATGTATAAAGATATAGGTGTTGGGGCCTTGGAGTATGGAAAAATATGGGTTGTGAAAATATGTGTTGGTGTAAAAAAGAACGAAGGTTTGTGGTGAAGATGGAAGATAGAAAAAAATGTACGAGTATGTGCAGATGAAGTTGTGGATTTTGAAAATATGGATGCTTTTGCCTTGAATGAACAAGATAATGGGGAGTTTTAAAGCCAAAATCATTTCTACTTTTGTGCATACCCTTTTATGTTTTCATTTTGAAAATTTGAATTCATACTAAAGTGAGCTTTCACCGATAAAGAAAAATTAGTTTTATAAACCAAATACCAATTCATGTATTTTTACTCCAACAAAACACCATGATAAAAGTAAGTCAAAATTAACCATAAAAACATGGATTAAGAGATTAATAACAACCAAATTAACAAGAAAAAAAACATAAATTAAACCTATACATTTTTAATCTAGCAAATTAATTTAAAAAGACACGAACAAAAATACGTGGCTACATAGGTGAGAAGGAGTGAGGAAGTAGAAGAGGGAAATTGTAAAGAATGCTCTAGTAAGAAAAATAATATTAATTTAATATATTTTTGACAAATCAGCAAATATACTAACGACCATGTCATATTTTCGTTAATCAACTAACCCTCAAATGGAAATCAACAAGCCTATTGTGCCGATGTCTGCCTTTAGAGAAAGACGAAGGGGCTGTCATCCGATTGTTCCAGAAGTCACAGCTTCTGCTTCTGAGTGGCATTGGACCGAGGCCGTCCTTCTCATAGTGAAAAATTCCTGTGTCTCATCACTTGCCTTATGTCGGAGTTCCTCCAACCTCGAGATTAAAAATGTTTATTTTGAAATTTGAGGAATTAAATCAACATCAAATCTCAAATCTGATGACCAAAATATATTTGGACAAAAAAAAATAATAATAATAATAATAACCCGATAATTTAGATCCGGCCCGGTATTAGTCCGGAGTGGGTAAGTTCCCTAATTGGCCGAGAACCTGCCCGTTCATTCCGATTTCCGAATAAACTTTACCCTGTTCGTTGTCGCACTGAGGGTTGAAGAAGACAATGAAGCTCACATGGAAGAACAAGGGCAACAGTAAGAAGCGATCTCTGACTCCAATTTCAAGCCGTTCAAATCTTCCTTTTCAGGTGGAAGAAGACGATAGGGCTAATTACCAAGACAAAGAAGCAAACGTTGAAGCGGTAGACCGGAGAGAGGACGGAACACCGGACAGTTCGTGTTCGGACCTCAAGGGACTCGCTGATTCATTTCAGGCTCAAGGCGATAGGCTGGCCGAGGTACCTGTGTTTTTTATCCTATATTTGCCTTCAACAATTTGACCTGAACTTGTTATTGACATTGAATTGGAAACTTGCTTACCTACTACTTTCTTTTCAATTGTAATTGAGAATAGTATCTAATTTTGAATGTTGAATTTGAAATGTGTTCATGTGAGAGAATGATGACTTTTCTGAGGTGAATCGAAGATAAATTAATTACGCTGCAACAACCTTGCTGGTTTGTGATTAATAATTAATCAAATTGTTAATCACATTAGTAATATTCGACTAGATCGTATGCGGTTTTTCTTGCTATGCAACAACAAATAGTCTTTATGAACACTTTGTTCGGAACTTCACTTCATCCAGCCCAAAGCTATAGTAAACTGTTGAAGGAGGGAGACGGCTATTTAATAGGGACGAGAAATTTGAGTATCACTTTGAAAATAATTATTAATTTTGGATATTGCATTGCCTGAGTTTTACCTAATCTTAATGGGCGAGGGAAAGACACTACTTTTTTCCACATGCATTTGTATTTATTTTTATAGTTTTAACACATCCAATGATGCAATAGTTTTCATTTTCAAGAATTTCATTTTAAGTTATGGTATTTGCACTTAAACTATTATACGAAAGTAGATAGAAGGTATATCTCTGATGAGTAGTTGAGAAGCCATTTGTCTAAAATGAAACAAGAATGTTTCCAAATGAACATGAATCTAGATGATTCAGATCATAGTGACTATTTGGCTCATTTCGATTCAACATGGGCTTGTTCACAAATCTTTGGGTTGATTTCTCCTAGGACAATCTACTTAAAAAATGAAGCTTGTGGAGTGGCCTTCGTTTTTGTTGCTGTTATAGATATTGTCCTCAAGCTTTGACTTTTAGATGTTGAGTATTATGATTATACTCCAAGGCCATGTGCTTTTTCTTTCTTCAGGATGGGAAATTTCGGGAAGCTCTGGGAAAATGGGCGACTGCTCTTACTTTGATGCCTGAAAATGCAGTTTTACATGAACAAAAGGCACAAGTTCTGCTGGAGGTTGGGGAAGCTTGGGGTGCTTTGAAGGCAGCAACAAGTATGTTCTTTTCAATTACTTTTTACTGTTTGGATTGCCTAAGATTTTCATATTGGTCGGTAAGCTCTCTTTTGAAGTGAAATTGGTGATGGTCTTTAGGGTATAGGCATGGACATACTAATGAGTTTATCTGTACAATTGAAGTTTTTTTTTTTTTATTTTTTTTTATGATCTGGGTGATTAAGCCATACCTATTGTTTTCTTTTTTGGTTGTAACTTGTAAGGAACTTGCTTTTCCACGATTTTTTTGCTTTGTTTTATAAGGTGGCCTATATTTGATTTTTCGTTTGAACTCTGTTATTAAAATAAGATTAATTCTTCATGCCATTGAAGTTGAAACATCTATTCCTGAATTCTACCTGCAGGAGCTACCGACTTAGATCCATCATGGGCTGAGGTACAACTAACTCTTATACTATCAGTACAATACCAATATCCAGCTACACCTTTTACTCCCATCTTTGAAAATATTGTGCCCTTCTTTTTCGTCTTCGATCTATCCATTTAATTGCCTATTTTCTGTTGCAAACTTTAAGATATATGTCTGGGTATTCATTGGTTCCATATTTTGGGCGACCACGAGATAGCTTTTTGTTCTTGATTCAATCAGATCAATTTTCCTTGTTACTAGATGCATCTTCTTGTGAATGAATTATCATCAGTTAAACTTGTTATTGAACCTGCAGCTGCAATAATAGACATTTTCTTTGTACTTCCAAGTGGTTAAGTGAAAGTTTCTCACCTCTTAATTAAAGGATATGCATGCTTATGCTTTAAATCAATGATCAGCTTGAGACTCCAGCTAATTGTGAGTATTATTACCAGCTGGAGACATGACAATGAGAAGAGCCAAAGGGAATTAGAGATGCATGTTTTGTAATTGATGTTTGAGTTTGGAAGTAAAGCTGGAAGTTTACCGAATTATCTGATAATGCCGACGTGTTCAGTTTGCTAACTCCGAAAATTAGCATATAGAAATCATTAAGTTGGATAGAATCATTTAGATTCATCTCTCTTTTCAGAGATCAATGGCACACCACTCCTTTATTGAGAAATTTAGGGCCTCTAATAGATGCAATGTTTTTATTACATTTCCAGGATCTCCCATCCAAGATAAACTTCTTTTGCATTCATTATGTCTCTAGTGCATAATTATCTAGCTGACCAACTTTCCCTGTTGAGCTGATTTCTTGATGTAACTTTAGATATTTAATATTTCCTCATTCATCGCGCTGTTGACTTAGATTCAGTGAATGTGAAGAAGCTAGACTTATTTGTTAGTTTTTTAACTGATTTCTTGTCTGTTTTGATCTTGAATACGACTAGGCATGGATCACTCTTGGTAGAGCACAGTTAAACTTTGGGGAACCTGATAATGCTATAGAGAGCTTTGACAGAGCACTGGCCATCAAGGTACATCTTTATTGCCTTTATTTAGACATCCTGATTTTGGCAGGTTCATCCTATTGTATTTATACCAGTGCTTAAACCTACCAAATAAGGTATATTATTCCGTGCCCGACTCAGTTGGGTCTGTCTTGTGTATTTGCATGGTCAGTTAAAATCTAACCCTCATAGTAGTTTCCCCAAAGAAACTGTATAAAAGGTGACAGTTTTGATTGCTAATGTACCAATCATTTGGGGGCTGGGCTCAGTCGAAAGCACTAGACTCTTGCATCATTTATAGCGTCCAATCAGCGACCCTATCGGCCTGATTGTTCACTCTCGTATTTAATGCCATGAAACGTGATATATTCTAAAAAACCTTATAACATATGGTCAAAGTCTATTAAAGTTCTGCTCTATAAGACCTTGATTTGTTTTGTCGATCCCACATATTTTATGGTGAAGAAAAATTCTCTATTGTGCAGCCTGATTCTGGGGATGCCCGAGATGATCGACAAGCTGCATTGCATCTCATAAAGCGGAGAAAACAGCTCCATTCAGCTGGGTTGAGCAGTTCTAAAAATCGTTATTTGGTGGGAGACAAGTTGCAAGATGTTGACGATTCATGAAGTGTAATCTGAAAAAGAATAGGATGTAGTTTGTAATTGTGGTTTTTAGTGCAGGGTAAGAATTTCACCATAGCCAAAAGCAACATGTACCTGAGTTTACTTAGTTCCCAGATAATTAAGTCCTCTTTGTGTATGTATACTGAAACGAGGAAAAAAAAATACAGGTAGATAATGTATGGAAATATCTTCTTTTCAAATTTACTAGAAATGGCTTTAGGGTGTGTTTGGAAACCTTCCAAGTTTAAGCACTTTTTGAGAAATATTTTCAACAAAAATGTTTTAAAAAAGTGCTTAAAATAACCAATTTGTTTGGTTGCTAATTATAAATATGTTTTTTTTTCTTTCTTAATTCATATTTTTTAATATTTTTGGTTAATCACTTTGGAGTCATGTTTAGATTATTCATCTAAAAAAGTGTTTCTTACTCCGTCATCGATCATCGGCGAACGACACCTTCGTTCGACCTCTAGCCGATCACCGACGACACTTTCGGTGGGTGACCTTTGGCAACTATCGACGACATTTACCACTCTTACTCTGTCACTGACCATCAGTAATATTCAATGTCGATCATAGTTTTTAAAATATAAATTTAAACTTATTAATTCATATTGTTTATTAATAGTCGTTCTTTATAGTAATTTGATATTAGGAGAAACACCCTTAACGTAGAGCTAATAAAACAAACTTGTGGATAAAATTATTTTTGTGAAAATTCAATCAAATGTATGAATGTTTTATTTATAAAAATTTCTATAAAGAAAATGTTTAAAGAAAAATGCATTTTTTAGTACTCAATCCAAACAAACTCTTAGTCTCTTAACTTTGAGGTTTGTGTATATTTGGTTGCTGAATTTTCAAAATTACAAAATTCAGGAATCTACTAGACATAAAATTAAAATTTATATCTAATAAATCTACAATTTTTTTTAATAATTTTGAATTTTTTAGAGAATTATTAAACATAAAATTGAAAGTTTAGACACCTATTAACACAAAATTAAAAGTTGATAAACATATTACACTTTTGAAAATTATGAGACTAAATAGACACATCTTACAGTTAAAAAATTAAAATGGTAATTTAACCTTTTATTTATTAAGATCTTTTTAGGTTAAATTACAAGTTTAGTCACTGAACTTTGAGATTTGTGTCCATTTGGTCCCGAAACTTTCAAAAATGTCTAATAGACCCTAAACTTTTGTTTATAATAGGTTCTTGAACTTTCAATTTTGTGTCTAATAGGTCAATAAAAAATTTTAAATTTTTTAAAAATTAATTGATCTATTATTAGGTATAAATTTTAATTTTTTGTCTATGTATTCCTAGACTTTCAATTTTGTGTTTAGTAGATTTATGAATTTTAAAAAGTTCAAAAGTTTAGGGCTTAAATTTATAATTTTGAAAGTTAAGGGATTAAATTTGTAAATTAACATTAAAAAAATCCAACTTTTGAACATGTAAAATCACTCTAGAAGTTATACCAAAGACTTTAAATTAGCCAACATGAATATGACTCAACTAATATGAATTATGTACTCTCGAACAGGAGGTCAGAGATTCAAATTTCTCACCCAACGTAAAAAAAAAAAAAAATCGTAAATTATTAATTTTTTCAAAGTTACTTATAGAAAAATTTATTTTATTTAAAACGTATGTTTTCAAAAGCTATTCCGGATGACAATAATTGATATGTTTGAATGTTTTTAAGGAATATCGTTTCCTTGGACTATTGGCAATGAAAGGATACCATGGGATTTCATCTCAAAATCAATTGACGAGAAGTAACTCATGTATCTTATATTATGGGTGAGGTCCCTTCATCGAGTTGATATCATGGAGTTCTATCTTGATAGCTCTAATTTAGAGCAATGTTTTACTCCCTAATTATAGCTAAAAATCGTGTTTAATGCTGTTTATTTGCCTATGTTGTAGATGTTTCACGGTGAAGAGCTTGTAGAGTCCAAATAGTGCTTTTCGGGGCTAAGAAGATCATTTTAGAGCTTCGGGAATGCATCAGACAAGGAAAATGAGCAAAAGAGAAAAGTTGTGCCAAGGGGACAGCGTCGAGACGCTGCTCCAAGGCAAAAAATTAAAATCAGACCCGAGAGCAAGCGTGGAGTGATGGCGTCGAGACGCTGCTCAACTCTGCATGTAGCGTCTTGACGCTCCGAGAACGCGCGCGCGCTGAATTTTTCGTCTGTAGCATCGCGACGCTGCCTGTAGCGTCTCGACGCTACGTCGATTATAAATAGGCTTCTTCTCCGATTTTAGGTCAATCTCAATTCGTTTTTCTTCAAACTTCCGCCATTGAAGCTTTGTTTTGAAGCTTTTCTTCTCCCTTTAGCTACTGTATGAACTCTAAGGCTTCCATGGGAGCTTGAATTCTTCCAAACTCCATGGAAGGCTAGAGGTAAGTGTTGGATTTGGGGAAATTTTAGGGATTTGTGGCTAATGTAATGATTTGAGACTTTGAGCTTTTCAATTTCTACTTTGTCTTAATCTTTTGATGCATCTACTTCCTCTGATTTTATCCCCAATAGTATGCTTGCAGAATGGATTGACGCTCTTGATTGCTCGCATATGCTTTACCGTTAATAGATTAGTGACGACGTGCCTCTCCTAATCGCCTAGGTAACAAGGGTTCGGTGAAGCCGTAGGTAGTATTCCATGTTCCCTTAGTCCGTGTTAGTTAATCCCGAAGAAGTAGAGAAATCAGAATATTGGCTTAGACTATCCAAGTCAAACATCCGTCACATTTTGTCCGTTACTGGCTTTAGTTAATTTGGGATTGATCACCTTGGGTTAATTATTTGCCACGTTTAGTTATAATTGCACTTGTCTAGCTAATTTCTTTGGGACAGTTACTACGGAGGGTTCGGGTAACCGTTTGTGTGCTCAAATGATTTTGATTAAGTCCATAGAGTTCAATGATCTGATTTACATTGATTTGCAAATCCCGAATCCCCAAATCCTACACGTTCGTATTACTGATTTATTTTCCCTTAGCAGTTTAATTCTCTCTTGCATGTCTAAAACCCCCCGTTTGTTATTTTCAATCAACAAATTCAATTTAATCAACTACGGATTTGAGGATAGCTCCATGTGTTCGACCCGGTTACCACTAGCTACAAGTTAGCTTAGTAGTATCGGTTTTTATAAATATATTTTGGCAGGACTCGACATCCTGAAAGTTGTGAACCATTCAACAAGTTCACTACCACATCTCAAAATTAATTTACAATGAGAGGAATAACCCATGTATCTTATATTGTGAGTGAAGTTCATTCATCTTTCCAATGTGAGTTCTTCAACACTATCTACACATTTTTTCATGTTTAAGTTTGAAATTCACCAAACACTTATTTACTTCATATTAGAGCTGATTTTTATAAAAGCACATTTACTAACCATTATTTTGAAAGTTACAACAATTTCAAATTAAGTGTTAGTTTATCAATAAACTAGAAACAAATTGTTGGTTGCTAAATTATTACGGGTATATGTAAGTAAAATATAATTGTAGGGAAAAATCCGACTATAGACTTAATTTTAATTACAAACCAATCGTGAAGGATTGAATTACATACATCGACATAACTTACACGAGAGTACACTTGTGATTAACTTACTATATGAATATAGTAAAGTATATCAAGTTTTTTTTCTTCTCATTATTTTGTGCCTTTTTATTTTATAGTACGAGTCAAAGGTGATATCATTAATTGGTATAATCCTCTTGGTAAAAAGTTATGTCTTATCATATTACATTTTTGAGAGCTACATTCTTTCTCAATCCTTTTATTTCTCAAAGCTAACCAATAATCTAATCTTGTTTACAATGATCATTTTCTCTTAATATTGATGATGTTACAAACTATCACTTGATTACCACTTCCCTAACTCTAGCTTATGATGATGTGACTCCTTGAGAATTCTTAGGTAATTAAAAAAATTATTCCTTTCTCCATATATCTATTACTGTTCTTCTTCCAACATCTCACTCTTTCAATTGACTATAATAACAGATAAATCATAGTTACAAAATAAGTGATATCAAATTTTCCTTACTCCTATTGTTTTAATTCTTTGGCTTCTTCTTTTATCATTTCTTCACTATCTTATTGAGTTTTTGTCGTATTTTAAATTATTACAAGTTTAGTTCCTGAACTTAACTTTTAAAAGTGTTTTATAAGTTTTTGAACTTTCAATTTTGTGTCTAATACGTCATTCATAAATTCAAAATTTTTAAAAATAATTGATAAATTTAAATTTTATGTTTAATGAAACCCTAAAATTTAAATTTTGTGGAGATTAAATCCGTGAATTTTAAAATATTAGAAAGTTGTTCAGGGATTAAATTTGTAAATTGATTGGCTCTTGCTCTTTTATATTATTTGGTGAGTACGGAAAGAAATATTTTTTATTAATTGATAAGGATTTTATAAATATGCTATGTGATTTTTTTTTTTTTTTTTTTTTAAGAATATACTTTATTGATCAGAGAGAATAGAGTACAAAGAAAATGCTAAAGAAAAGTCTTCCAATTTTTATTTTTTTTTAGTCAAAAAAGTCTTCAAATTAAGTGTTATAGTATAAGTATTATAATTATACAACAACTTCGATTTGGAGCATCATGTTGTAGCATTGATGATAATCTCATTCCATAATTGAAGTAGAGACTTTGATTTATCACTAAAGATTCTATCATTTCGTTCCAATCAAATATACCATCTTCAGAACTAGGTGAATTATAGTGAAATATTTTTTATTAGTTGATAAGGATTTTATAAATATGCTGTGAATTATAATTTTAGATTTTTTTTTAATACAATTAGAAAAATGAAGATTTAAACTTTCGATCATTGAAAAATAGAGTGGTGTATGTCAATTATCGTTGACGTAAGTTTTCCATTGAAATGTTATTTGTAGAAAAGTTGTTCATGAATATGGAAAATTTTGGATATAGAAGAAAAAACACAATTATTACTTCAGTTGGCTTTTGTTGTAGCTAGGTATTATGATTTAATTAGGATGTTTATTTAAAGTACCACTATCCAACACGTTATTAAGCTTCCTCGGTAAGTTGATATAATTAATACTGATTAGGGTATTAAAAGGAATGCAACATTAAATTTAGAGCTAACTTATAAATCTTTTTCATTCAAAAACTTCTTCGGTTGATCATGTCTTTACTTTTTGTGAATGGACACTTTTTTTTTTGTTTAGTACCGACATGCCATCATGTGCATTTTTCTAATATTATATATTTTTAACATATTTGTCATGGCATCGTGTCCATCCTTTTTTTTATTCCAAGTATATTATCAATAAATTTGAACATATTTTTCATTGGTCCTAAGATTATTGGATACACATTTGGAGTTTTTTTTCTTTTCTTTTTTTTATAAAAATTCTTCGTATAATGGTTCAACTTTGCTGGATGTTCAAAATTAATTGATAAATAAATAACAAACAAGCAAGAGAAAAGAAAACGACACAGATTTACGTGGTTCACTAATGTCGTATTAGCTACGTTCATGAGTAGAAGGGAGAGCAGTATTATTACGAAATAAAAGAGATTACAAATAAATAGATAGAGGGCAACTGAAGTCATTAAAAAATTTATATATGACACCCTTCTAATGACCTAATACAAAATGGGTCAAAGTCCAAAACGAATAAGTAAAATTCAAAATAGATTTTTTCTTTAGGAGCGTTGCCCCCATACCCCCACTAAGGCGCTCTGCCCCTGGACCCTGACTCGCTGATCGGGTAATGAAACTCCGTACCAACCAGTCGTAGAGGGTCTCATAACAGATTCAAAGCATTCCAACAAATATACTGCTAAGCATGATTTATCTGAGCATCATTTAAATATATTGGTGTTATTAGTCCAAAGTTTGATTTGAAATAATTTTTCAGCCAAAATGTTTTTAAGTCTCCGAAATAAAAAAAACAATATAAATATATATATATATATATATATCAAAAGACATTCCAAACAAACCTCAAGTCATTAATTCTCTTACTATACTATCGAGCTTGTTGAAATGCCTTGAATTTGTCATAATCCTCTACGCCTGGATCGGTTAGGAAAATTTTGATTTGAATTTTACTTATTCGTGTTAGGCTTTGACCCATTTTGTATTAGGTCATTAGAAAAGTATCATATATAAATCTTCTAATGACTTTCAAGGGCAGCTACTCCTAGTCTGTCGTTTTGTAATTCTCTTTTATTCGTAATAATATTGTTCTCTCTCTTCTGTCGGTAGACGTAGTTAACACGACGTTAATGAACCACGTAAATCTGTGTCGATCTTTCTTCCGCATACGCTTATTTTGTTCTTTGCTATTCGATTTATCGTAACACCTTCTTTGAATAAAATACTATGCATTTTCTTTTCATTTTAAATCATCATGCATTTTTCTTTTTCAATGAAATTATGAGACCGTGAAAATAAAAATGATTTATTATAGGACTTTTCATTGTACTTGGGTAATTTCCTATTTCTCAAAACAAAAAGAGAAGATTTCATAACTCGATCTTGAACCAGAAAAATAATAATAACTTGAAGTGATTCTGTATTTTTCAATAGAGCAAGACACAAGATTGATTTGCGATAATGGGTACTTTTCTTCCATCAAACCTACTAAATTGAATTGATGACAATAAGCTAAGGCTGTGCTATTATTACAAATTGTACACATAATTCTAACCCTTTTTCATAAGTGGACTAAACAGTAAGCACATTGATATTTTTAATGTTTGTGATTTCGTACGATTTTCTAGTTGACACTATTTACTTACATTTCATCTTTTCTAACATACAAATTATTGACTTGTTTAGAAAACACACTCTAATGTTTGACGTATTTTCATTCTTTTTGTCTAATAAATTATTCAATTTACCTATCATAAGTATGAGGGGTGATATTTGATTAAATTCAATTATATATTACCCCATCTTTTTATCTTTTAGTATAAATCAGTCTCTCACTTATTTTAACTAGTTTTTTTACGTGTAATAATTTGAGTGAAACATGGTGTAATAATTTGAGTAAATTAAATTTACATACATTATTATATTAGTTTTGTTTATATTTATAAAATATAAACCAGTAGAAAACGAATTTTTATATTAATCATGTACTTTAAATAAATTATTACAAAAATAGAGTAGTTTTCAAAGTATTTACAAAAATAAGGTACTTAAATCGTGTATCATGGACACGAATTTGCTAAATTGTGTAACCATGGACACAATTTCTATGTACATCGCATACCATGGACACGAGTTGGTGACCACCTCACTTGCTTAAAAAATTGAATATACATAATCAAAATCGTGTACCATGTACGAGAGAGTTACTTACAAAACTCGTGTACATGGGTACACGAGTTCCATAAAACTCGTGTCCATGATATATGAGTTACACCATAAATCGTGTACCATAAACGTGAGTTAACCCCTACATCGTGTACCATGAACATAATTTAGGGAACTCATGTCCATTTTGTAAATACTTTGAAAACTACTCTATTTCTGTAATAATTTATTTAAACTAGATTATTAATATAAACAATCGGTAGAAAATTAATAAGCAACAAAAAAAAAAATCGTGGGGCTGGTGCTGTTAACGAAATTTAAAAACTAAAAAGAAAGAGAAGATGACTAAAACAGATGGAAAATTGGAGTGAAAAAAAATCCCTAGAAACTCAAGGAAGAAGAAGAAGAATAAGATTGCACGTGTTATAAGTGGAGTGAAACCTTAAGAAGTAAAATGAATTTAAAATAAATTTAAAACTAATTAAGATTAGTTTTATACCTTCTTAATATTAGTTTTAGTTTTTTTTTTTTTTTTTTTAATTTATTTCTATTATGATTTTGTATTTTGTAATCGGACAAATCTCAATATAATATATCCATTATATTTAATTGAAAGACTTTTCTGTCACATAAGATCATTTGACTGAAAGACCATATATGTTAATCCTAACATTAATTAAATATATTTGTAAAAAAAAAAAAAAAAAAATCTCTAGTCTTTCCTTTATCTTCTCTCTCAATGAAGTATATTTTCAAAAAATATATATATATATTATATTATATTTTTCTATCATAATATAATTTTTCATATGATATAACATAATTTAAATATAATATGATTTTTTTTCATAAAGAAGAAGAAAAAAGAGATAAACTGAAACAATTGGAAAAATGGAGGAAAGATGTCTACATGATCTAGAACAAATATTAGATCTTCCAAACCCTAAAAATAATTGATCCTACAACATTTGGGTATTAAGGAAATTAGTAGAAAATTAATTCCTACCTCTAGAACAAATTTTAGATTTTCCAAACCCTAAAAATAACTGATCCTACAATATTTGGATATCAAGAAAACTCGGAGAAAATTAATTCTTAAGATTAATTCCTAAGTAGGCAACTACTAGAAATTGAATTCATTCTCTATAAGAGTGTTTTAATAATCTCAAGACCTTTCATGCTCACTAGGCTAACTATCCTTACTTTTTAATATAGTTAAGATTAGATATAGTTATATAATCTTTTTAACCTGCAATAAATAATGTATCTCCTAGTGACCATGAGGTTCTAGGTTCAAACGTCCACTCCATGTTGTAAGTAAAAAAAAAAAAAACTGCAATAAATAATGCAGTTATTTATGCAATTTTGACCATGAAACCCTAGCCTTAAATAGTTTCACTATTTTGTGGAATCACACATATACAATGAAAAGGACAATTAATAATGAGAAGGAACTTGGTCGAAATTAGCAGGAATTCAAACACCAAATCATCATATGAGGCCGAGCCAGGAAAGGATAATATCACTACACTATTGTTGAAATGAAAGTTCGTAAGTTATTACTCCTTTTTCACCCAACAAAAGTCTTCCACTTCAAGAATATCAGAATAATATATGAGAAAGTTGAAATTGACTTTTAAGCCATACAATTTTTTAAACAAGCTTAAAATATTACCCAATTCAGAACTCAAATTTGAATATCTTGACCATGGTTTCTCAAATATATATATATAGTTAAAAATAATCTTATTTGGATCATAATTACGCTTAGATTAAAATTATCCTAGTTTTTAAAATAGTTGTGAAATGAATGTTTGTTTGGTAAATTTCAAACTTAAAAATGAAAGAAGTAGAAGAAATATGGTTAGAAAGATGCATAATATTTTATAATCTCAAATGTTAGGGTTGACAAGATTTTAGGCGTGCAAAATCAATCCCAAACAAAGTTTTAGACTAATTAGAAGGGATAATTGTACGACTGACCCCCTATTTTTGTCTTCAAACTAATTCGAATTTGAAAAATAAGTCAAATTGACCTTATGTTGACATCATAATTTTTTTTTAATATTATTTTCTAGCTCTAGCTGCGGGGGCGGACTGGTCTCACTCTAGCTGCGGGCGCGGGCTGATCTCGCTCTACCTCTAACTTCATTCCAGATCTGAAAACTTCAAGATCTGAATTTTTTTCCAGATTCGAGACCAGCCCGCGCCCGCAGTTAGAGCGAGATCAACTCTCGCCCACAGCTAGAGCTAGAAAATAATATTAAAAAAAAATTATGATGTCAAGAGAAGGTCAATTTGACTTATTTTTTAAATTCGAGTTAGTTTAACAAATAAATCAAAATATTGGGTCAGTCGTACAATTTTTCCTAATTAAAACTTGACTCCGGAGGATAGAGTTTGGATTGAAAGAAGGTTTGATCTAAAATGTAAGCAGCAAGCATGAATTATGATTAAAAAAGAGATGAGTAAATTGAACGTCATGGTAAGGTGGGATTGATGTCATCATTTGAAAGTGGGCGTCTCATGGGAAGAATGGAGGTGGGTGGGGGGAGGCATCATCAAATCTTTGAAAAATGGGGTATTAAAAAAAAAGGTACTTTTATACAAAATAAACACATAGTACAATGTAAAGATAAAACTCAAAAGGATTGGGGACCAATGGAGCCATGCGTGTGACCACCAATGACCCTTAAAAGCTTCCACGCCTTACAAAAAGAATCTAAACCCCAATATTCCTAATATACAAACCCCAAACCCCAAACCCTTTTGTTTTTCCTTTTCAAACCTATTATATTCTTCACTTCATCCATCCTCCTTCAACCTTTCAACCCAACACTGCCTCAACAAAGACTAAGAAAATGACCCTTATCAACATCGAGGACATGCCCAACATCACCCCAATCTTTATATATATGTGTGATTCATAGAGACGAATAAGAACTCGGGGTCGAAGTTACTATGTTTTGTGTGTTGAGATTATGATCTTTCATTATTTTTGTTCGTCAATTTCTCACTATATTTTCTTCGGTTGTAATACCCTTGCGACTAATTTGTTTTCTTCTATGAGTTATCCTTATAGTTTTTAAAGTTATAGGTTAAATTACAAGTTTAGTACTTGAACTTTTAGTTGAAGTATCCTTTATTCAAAAAATGTACTTGAACCTTTAGGTTTGTGTCTATTTGATTCGTGAATGTTTAAAAAAGTCTAATAAGTCCCCTAAATTTTAGTTTTGTGTTTAATAGGTCTCTAAATTTTTAATTTTGTGTCTAGTATATTCTAATGCCACCATAAATTGTTGTGTCTATAGTTCGTCAGTATTTTTTTTGAAATGTCGAATAAGTCAATAACATGTTAGGCACAATTGAAAATTGAAGGACCTATTTAACATAAAATTGAAAGTTCATTGACTTATTAGACATCTTTTAAAGTTCGGAGACCTGTTAAACACAAAATTGAAAGTCCAGGTGTCTATCAAACATTTTTTAAAATTCAAGTACCAAAGAGACGCAAGTATAAAAATTCAAGACTAAACTTGTAATTTAACCAAACTTATAACACAAGTAATTAAGAGATAAAGAGGTATCATGACTTCATTAATTATAATTGATGTCTAGATATAGGGTAGGAAACGATATATATATATATATATATAGAGGAAATTATTCACCATTTTTTAAAAATTTAAAACTGCAAAAAGTTATAAGTGTGTTTGCAAAATGCAAATTGTAGAAACAATTGGTTGTTAGTTTTCTAAAATAACGCTTTGTTTATATTCATTCATATGAATCTATTAAGATAATTGACTTTTTTACATATGTCTCGAATTGGATTTAATTTTGAAAATAGGTTCTTCACTTTTGAGTAACCTTATGGAGTCCTTAAAGAATAACAAAAAGAAGGTTTCTTCTAGAAACATGGTTTTACAAAACATTTCAAATAGAACAAAGAGGGTCTTGTTGGGTTTTATCCACATCTAAAATATGTTAGGTTTAAATCTTATTATTTATTTGTAAACCTTCCTTAGCCTTCCTTACATATAAATTTATTTTTGTCCTTAATGTAGGTAATTTTTTCCTAAGCTTAAGTTCTATAAGTAAGCTCACATGTTGAATTTGCAATAAAATTTAAAAATAAGTGATTCGAAGCCCTCTCATGCGAATGAAATCCATTTAGTCAATGTTTTGTTCGGGTTCACTGAAGAGATTTAGTACATCAATTAAAATTGGATGAACTTGATTATTATAATTCGGTCTACGTTTGACTCACTAATTATTTAAAATCAAGATAAGTAAATAATTACACTCACTTCAATAGTATTTTTATTGACGTAGTGTTATAATTCACCAACTATTTTAACGGCGCTAAAAATTTAACGTTAATTAAAAACACTTGAAGTGACAGGATTTTGAGTGATAAATCAAAGTTTATTCATCAGTTATGGGAGTAGATTATCATCAATGCTGCTTCATGGTGCTTCAAATCGAAGTTGTTTTGTAATTATGATATTTCTACTATAGCGCTTAAGTGATTTCTTCTAGCCTCTCATTACTTTATTTTATTCTATTCTGTCTGATTGAATTATTTTTTTCAAAAAAAAAAAAATTAAAAACACTTGAAATGAATAAAAAAAAGTCAAAATGGAATAGCAAAAGTACTTCACTACGAAAAATAAGAATTAAATGCTTGAAAGACACAAAAGAAAGGGTGTAATTTTTTTTTTTTTTTTTTTGGTTGTGAAACAAGTACATTATATTATATTATATTATATTAGAATAAATTATAATATAGTGTTGAAAAGTAGTGAAGTAGAAAAAGGTGAATAGGGTTAATGATTCGTGTTATTGCTTTAGTAAACCAAAGTCTGCGGCCATAAAACAGTGTAATTACAGAGAGGCTTTTTAAAGCCATGCTTTGTTGTATGTATCTTATTTTTACCATAAAAAGTCATTTCAAAGTTGAAACAGCCAAAAAGGAAACAGCCAATAAGGAGGCCAACCACAGGCCAGGCCTCCTCAGCAACCCTAGAGCTGCTGCTTCTTCGAATATCGAGCATTTTTTTGCTTCTCATTTCAAGAACTAATTAACTCCAAAAAAAACCTATTATGTCAAATAGTTGTGCCCTCTCCTACTTTAACAGACCAAATCTTACCAACCCGTTTATACCCGACAAAAATCAATTTATACTCTAAACGTTAAGGGTTGTATCAATTAAAATTTCAAGAGATAAGTACATGGAACAGAGGAAAGTCTTCCACCTCAGCTATTATAGAAGTATCATAATTAAAAAACAAAATAGATTTACTGCACCATGAAGCAACCTTGATGATAATATATCCTCTCACAACTTATCAAAATATTCTTTAGATCCGTCATTAAATATTTTGTGATATCTCGCTAAGCATGGATCTTCCTCAGTCCTCAAACAAACACCCATCACATTTTGTGGTAGCTTTGATCCAACACCTCAGTTAGTTTATCCATAATTATTTTCACTTGATTCTATTTAAAATCATCTCAAATCACTTGAATAAAATTATTCTTCTTCCAAAATTCTACCGAAGTAACAAGAAAAGTTATAGACTATTATTCGTAAAAAAAATTAGAGAAAAACAAAGGAAGACTAGAAAATGAAAAATCACTTATATTAACGAAAAGTCACTACGATTCATTTGATTTCAGTATTTTTTTTATAGTATTATGTAAATCTCTACATTTAAAACAATTTATGCACATGTGAAAACTCGCGTATTAACATTTTTAAAACGGAATCTTAACGATGAGTTTAGGGTTTAAATTGATTCAATTATTAGCATATAGTTTATTATAGGACAAAATTCAATTTATACCTCTAAACTTTGGGGATTGTATCAATTAAAATCCTAAATTCAGTTTAAGTGTATCTTTTTTTAAAAAAAAATGATACTTCATAAGTGTATCAATTTATACCATCCTTTAGATTCCGTTTAAAAAACGTTCACACGTATGGAGATTTATAATTGTACCAATTAAACCCCTAAACTTTCATAACTAAATCAATTTAGAACATTTACGATAAAAGAGAGGAAGAAGAGAAGATGAAAAATCGATCAATTCGCCGACATTTGAAGAAGTACATGGTGTGTGAGCATGGAGGCATGAGTGATTTTTAAATAGATGGTCTAAATTGATTCTATTAAAGTAGGGTTTAATTTATACAATTATAATTCTCTACTATATGGATACAAAAGAATGACATAATCTTGGCTCGTTGTCCACCGATTTTTTAAAAAATGTAATTCATTGATGATCCTGACAAAAAGAGAAAGAGAGGCTAGAGAAAAGTCTTTCAATTGAGTACAATGACAGATAAACCATAGTTACAAAATAACTTAGATTTCGAGGATAATATCGTCCCAAAGTTGTGAAAAAATCTTTGAACTATCATTGAGAATTCGGTTGTTACGCTCCAACCATAAATTCCATAAAATGGCACCAAATATGTTGCTCCAAAGGTTTGAGGCAGATGACTGAGATATATCAAGACTTTGATATTAGAAAGTATCAAAATTGTTTGGTCTGGAGACGAACAATCTTGATTCATTATGTAAGATGAACCAAAGGTTATCGGCATAAGAGCAATGATAGAAAATATGATCGAAAGATTTAGAATTCCTGCAACATGGATTCAAATTCATCTTAGAAATGAGACTTGCATCTTGTCAGCACTGTTTAAATTTTTGAACTTAACTGTCATTTTTTTTTGTGAAAGTATAAACACCAAAGTCTAATATTTTTTTTTCATTTTCGACACTTATAATATTACTCTTTTTATTTAGTACATTGGGGGTGAGGGGGATTCGAACCACAGACCTTTTAGTCAGCTGAGCTATGCTCGCTTTGCCAGCGACACTTCTAATATTACTCTTAGTTGGAAAATTTTCTTGTAAGACCTTGTATGTTCTCACATACATCAATAAAGTATGCTCTTTCGAAAGAAAAAAAAATTAGGGTTTTAATTGATACAATTCCTAGGGTATAAATTGATTTTTGTCGGTTTATTATACTTGGATTTGATCCCAACTTTGTTGAATATTATATTATATAATATATGACTATATGGGATGGTGATATATATGTGTAGTAATCCGACCTAACTTTGTGATAAAATGATCTATATGTTGTTGCTAGCTATTTCTAATATTAGAAAATTATGATAAAAGTGGTGGGAGATCTGGTTTGATGAAGCGGACTCTCTTTTTGACTGGAGATTTCTTCTTGTCTACTAGAAGGTTATGTTTAAACCTAATTATTGAACAATATAAAGCTGATTTAGACGATTTTAAATGATTAATGGAGAATCAAATTAAGTACACATTAGAGATTATTGGAAAGCTGTGTTGAATGTGTGTGTGAGAGGAGATTTTATGGCACTTTTTGGTTCACCAAATCAAGATAAGACAATATCCAAACTACAAGATGAACTCCTTGTAAATAGAAAATATATGCTTCATTTCTGCAATATCTAAATTCCACTCTCTTTTTACTCTCTACGTATCCAAAGCAGATATGTTGTCATTCGTCAACAAATTGAGCTATGGTCAAAGTGAACTTGATGAGGAAAGCAATCAAACTTTACCAATTGAATCATTCACATATATCTTTTTCTTTTCGCATGTGAATGGAATAACTTGATTGCAACAATGCTACCATCAGATCTAATAAGACTAGGACCTCATTTCTATCAATCATAACTACCTTACTACAACAATAAGTGAGGCAACCCAAAAACTTAAGTCATTGAACTATGATATATTTAATTATATCAATAATTTATAAGTGAGTAATTCAAACATTTAACCTGTTGTCGAGGACATATGTTAATATGACTTTTTTTTACCTTAATCGACGATATATATTTTAACTAATTGAGCTATGGTTAAGTTAGCAACATTAACTACTAACAAATGGAAACAACTCCCTATACTAAAATGGTGATATATATATTTTTTTTAATTATTCTAATAAAATTGAAAAGACTAGGTTTTTAACCCTAAGATTTGTTTATTTATTTGTGGGTTTCGCAAATTCAATAAAAACAATAACACCCCATTAACATGAGTTTTTGTATGGATGACTCACTCCTCGGAGTGCATGAGATTTTTTAACCCACTTTTTTTTTTAAATTTATGTTTTTTGACATTCTCTCGTGATAAGCAAGTGTACAAAGTTTGTAGTCCCCTTCACTGAGCACGATCACGTGGAGACAACTATGATGCCCTTGTGATAAGCGAAGGGTACGAATGACTTTTCACAGAGAGATGACACTTGCTTATCACGACAGAAAGTCAAAAAACAGAAAATTTCAAGAGAATGTCAAAAAAAAATTACACACCCCGAGTGGTGGGTCATCCGTACAAAAACCTCCCATTAACATCCACCACATGAAGAAAGCAGGTAGAATTGCCAAGAGCTTAGCATTAATTCGCAAACAATTTCTCTCTTAAAATTGGAGGTTTGATCACTATCTCCATCTCCGTAATTATTGTACTTAAAAAAACATATATACAATTGAATTCTCCTTGAATGATGAAACCTCAAATAATGTAATAATAACAATAATTAATATTTGTTAACATGAACATAGTTCAATCGAGATATTATATGATCTGATGACTAAGAAAAATAAAATAACAATATCCTTAATTAAGAGAGAGAGAAAGAAGCATATAAAACAACATAGTATTTAATATAGGGAAAAATGATTGGTGAACCCAAGGGTGATTAATAATGAGATGAAGTTAAAGAGAGAGAGAAAGAAGTGTGTTCCAAGACATAATGATTACATGGTCTTGGGGAAGCAGAAAGGGTGGGCGTGGAATTGGAATTGGCCAACCCTATGAAACAACGTGGCTGACCTTGACCGATACAGGAACACCAAAGGCCCCTCCCCTTTTTGGCCTCTGCTCGCTCGACATTCTCTAATGCCCATTCTATTCTTCTCAACCAATCACAACCCAACACACAAAATTATAACATGTTTAACACTCTTTAACATGGTTTAACACATTATATAAATATGGTCATCAACTTCATAATTATTCTTTTCAAAGTTCATATACTTTGTGGGGCTTGGTTTCATCCTCCCTAAACCCTAAACTTAATTGATTAAGATATTAAAATGTGATTACTCTTAGAAAGTTCTAAATGTTTGGACTGTATTTAATCGTAAATGTTTTGTTTAAAATACTATTTTCCTCATAGCTAGAAGTTTTAATTTTTTTCCCATTTTGGTCCCATCTCAAAACATCCATTTCGATTTCGAGTGTAGAGGGATCAAAATGAACAAAAGTGAAAAGTATAAGACGAAAATAAGATTCTAAAACTATATGTTTTAATACTTTATTTTATGGTGGACTACTCTTATAAAAGTTAATACAAATTTAGTCTTTAGGCCCTCTTTGATGACCTTTTTGTTTTTGAAAATTGTGTTTGTTTTCTCGCAATTTGTTTACAATGGTTTCATCTTTTTTTAAGGAAACATTATACTTCTTCACAATAAATTTCAAAAATAAAAACTACATTTTTTTAGTTTTCCAAATTTGGCTTGAACTTTGAAAATAATTGAAAAGGTAAATAATAAAACAAAGGAACTCATAGGTGGGAGTAGTGTTTATAGGTTTTATTTCTAAAAAAAAGAAAACTAAAAACCAAATGGTTATCAAATGGGGCCTTGAACTTTCAATTTTCTGTCTAATACGTTCTTGAACTTTAAAAATGTCTAATATGTTCCTAAACTTTCAATGTTGTGTTTAATAGGTCCTTGATATATTCAATATTTTTTTAAAAAAATTAACTAATATATTAGATATAATATTGAATTTTATGTCTAATGTGACTATAAACATTCAATTTTGTGTCCAATAAATCCATGAATTTCAAAAAAATATCGAATAGATAAAGGACCTATGAGACACAAAATTGAAAATTCATTAACCTATTAGACATTTTTTAAAGTTCATGAACCTATTGAACATAAATTTTGAAATTTCAAAAGACTTATTAAACACTCTTCAAAGTTCAGAAACCAAATAGACACAAATCAGAAACTTTAAGGAGTGAACTTATAATTTAACCTAAAATAAATTGGGGAGGAACTAACATTGCATAGATCAATCGAGTGCAAAAGTTTTATATCGTGTTTTTTTTTTTTTTTTTGAAAAATGATACTTCATTAGTATGTGAGAAACCTACAAGGGCCGAAATCCAATTACAAGAGCGCTATCCAATTCAAAGCGATTGGAAATATCATAGCTAGAAAAGAGAGGAGATATTTTAGACCAAGAGGCCGCTCAAACAATAATATCGTCCCAAATCGACTGATGGCTACGGGCAAAGTTGTTGAAAATACGATTGTTTCTCTCCCTCCAAATGCTTTATAGAGAGGCCACCAAGATATCGTGTTTTTTTTTTTTTAATTATTACTATTACGCTTTCGGTCTTTCTGTTTCATTATGCAATAGTTTGGAATAAGAAAGATCAATTTATTGATGAAGAATGATATTGTTCTAATAATGTTCTTGGAGCATGTTAATCTTACTATGAAAAAAGAAGTGGAACAAAAGTGTATGTAATAATGAGATGTAACACAATGAAGAAACCTAAGAGAGATAGAGAGAGAGAGAGAGAAAATTATAATAATAAATAAAGAATAATGTTTAATCTTGCAGACACATATTTAGGACTTTTTTGGTGTGTAAATGTAAACAAAGAGAAGTGGACAAAAGAATGCCGTAAGAAGAAAGGAAAGGAGTGGCTATGGGTTTACTACTCGACAACAAAAGTCTATATATTTAGAGTGCTGTAAGGAATGGTTCACAAACAACAAAAAACACACAACAAACCAAAATCCCAACCTAAGTGTCCATCAAAAGGATCAAAATTAACCCATCATATACAAACAAACACAACACAAAAGGACCCTTAAACCCATCCCATTCATTTCCTCCCAACTCCTCATTCATTTCTTGTAATTCTTCTTTATTCCCTTTTTTTTATATATATATATTTTTATTTATTTAAGCTGATTCGTTATGTGTATTTTTATTGCTGTAGTAGTGAGCTGAATTATGAAGGAGGAAGGAGAGTGTTTTCAAGGGTTTCAAGAGCAACTTCTTCTAATGCAACAATTCCAAACGATGCAACAAAACGGCGACGTTTTCGGTGTCGGTGTCGGTGTCGGTGTCGGTGGAGGAGGAGGAGGAGGAGGAGGGTTGATTTATCCTGATCATGTTTCTCCGATGATGTTTCCGCCACCGTGGACGGCGATGACAACCCTCCCTCAAGTCCACCACGACCCGTTTATCCCGCCGCCGCCGCCATCTTCCTACGCCAGCTTCTTCAACAGGAACAATAATCTTGGAATTGGGCAGATGGGTCAGGTTGGGTCTGTCCCATTTGGGCTGCAGGCGGAGCTGACCAAGATGACCGCTCAAGAAATAATGGATGCCAAAGCACTTGCAGCCTCTAAAAGCCATAGTGAAGCTGAGAGAAGAAGAAGAGAGAGAATCAATAATCATCTTGCTAAGTTAAGAAGCTTACTCCCAAGCACCACAAAAGTAAGTTCTTTAATTTCTTCCTCAAATTAATTAACTTTTTTTTTATTGTATTTCATATGGAATTTTCTAAAACTAAAGATTTGCCTCAATCTTGGAAGATTTTGTATAGTGAAGGCTTTGGCTATCTTCTTCCCAAAAGATGAATTTTTCGCCTTCTCCTTTTTTTTTTTTATGTGGATTTCGATTTTGTTTTTTCACCTTTGGAACATTATTCTTATTGATGTTTATTCTCTCTTCATATCTTTGTCAGTGACCAGTTTGTTATATACTAACTCAAACCAGACAAACGAGGTAGAGTTTGACTGGTTCATAACTGCCAAAACAATTTCAACCCTCAATTCATCTAAAATAATCTTCTTTCTTCTTGTTTTTTTTGTTTTGTTTTTGTTTTAATTGTTTGAACCATTTAAGCCGTTTGATAACGATTTTGTTTTTTCAAAATTATTTTTATTCTCCCAATTTCTTTCTAATGATTTTTGTCTCTTTAAACAAATTTAGGCAAATTCCAAAAATTAGAAGAAAAAAAATTACAAATTTAGCTTGGATTTTGAAAACAACTCTAGAAAATGGATAACAAAATAAAGAAACTCATAGAGGAGTAGTATTTGTAAGCTTAGTATTTAAAAACGAGAAATCAAAAATCAAATGGTTATCAATGAGGATTTTAATTTTCTCGTCTTTTTTTTTCTTTTCTGAATATGGTTAGTTTTCCTTACAACCAAACAAAACTTTGCTGGCAAATTAGAAGAGCTTAAATGAATTTTGATTAAATAATACTGCTGTTAATTTCTCCTCTCTCAAGATTGCAAATCGAATCGTTCGCTTTGAGCTCCACATGCGATATAAAATGTTTTAATTCCCAATGCAGTTGTTGAAGCTTTTAATTAGTGTAAAGTTCATTTAAATTATATATCAAGCTTTTTAGATTATATTTCTTTTTGGTATGTTGTATCAAATCTTTTCATGAATTTCATTAGTATTGAATTAATTCATCTAATTTATTTTAAAACAATTTCATAATATGTTAAGTTTGTAGCCTTGATGTTAAGGAAATTGTTTTTACAATGTTTTTGCAGACCGACAAGGCATCGTTGCTAGCAGAAGTAATCCAACATGTGAAAGAGCTAAAACGACAGACGACATTGATAGCCGACGTAAGTCCAGTGCCGACCGAGCTCGACGAGCTATCGGTGGACGTCGACGCCTCGGATGAGGACGGGAAGTTTGTGATCAAAGCATCGCTTTGTTGCGAGGATAGGTCTGATCTTTTGCCACAGATCATCAAAACCCTGAAATCCCTTCGCCTGAGAACCCTAAAAGCGGAGATTACCACGCTCGGCGGCCGCGTAAAGAACGTCTTGTTCATCACCAGCGACGACGACTACTACTCGTCTTCATCAAGCGAGCAACAAGAGCCTCCACAGAACCACCACCAATACAGCATCAGCTCCATTCAGGAAGCCCTAAAGGCCGTTATGGAAAAGGTGTGTAGTAGTGAAGATCAGTCGTCTTCAGGCAGCATTAAAAGACAAAGGACGAATAATAATCACAACAACAACAACATTAATATCATCGAACAACATCAACAACATCAACAACACAGGTCTCTCTAGCTAGCTAAATTCCATCAAATCAAACAGTTACAAGAGATTTAACTGATCAAAATGCAATTTTTAGGACATGGGTTTATCAGTTTAATTAAAATTATCATCTTTAATTTGTTTTTGGTGTGGCTTTCATATGTACAATTATTATTTATGTGTACTAGAGAGAGCAGTGATAGAAAGAAAGATCTTTTTGGTATGGAGAGAAACCTAATATGAAGAAGGAAGATAGAATTTTTTGTTTGAATTTAGTTTTGAAGTGATATTTGTGTATTGGTTGGTTGGACCCAAAATTGAGAGTGGTGTTTGTTTGGGTTTGTTTCAGAGTTTTCTTTTTTAACTGGTGGGAATTATGTCATGGATGAGAGAATGGTGACGACATGTCGTTTTCTCATATTCTGAGCTCCCCACTACAATTGCTAACCATAGCACTTTCTTGTTCTTCCCCCCTTCTTGTCTACCTCCTATCTTAATATGCTCGCTTTGACATCTTCGTTAGTTATAGTAATAGAAAACGGATGGCATTAATCAAAGTGTCAGAGAACTAAAATGTCGAGTTTGAAACTTGGATCAAAAGTTTATCAAATCCAAATCTCATGAACCAAAACTTTATTTTTCTCTTGAATTTATAAGTACTACTAAAATCTATAGTTTTTTCTGGTTTTATTGTCCATCTTTTATAAATATTTTATTAAACCAAGTCAAGTTTTGAAAACAAAAATATAAGTATGAGTTTTTAAGAACTTGATTTAGTTCTTGAAATTTGGCTTAAAATTGAAAGGTATGGTTTGGATGTGATAAAAGTTAATTAAAAAAATGGAAATAAACCAGCATAAGTTTAAAAAATAGAACAAAAAAAAATGGTGGTTAAACGCTCAATTATTGATTTTTTAAACCCATCCAAACTCTACTTAAGCTATGAATTTAAGGTTTAATTTGAGATTGTTTTAACTTTTAAATAATTACTTGCATTTGTGCTTCTAGAAAAGTTAGTTGTGAAATAAAGTAAATACTAAAAATTAGGGGTAAAATAAAATAAAATAGTATTTGGTAAATTTTAATTTTAAATTAGAAAAAACTAGTTATGGTGTTGGTAAATTAATACTAAATTATATTGACTTAGTTATAAAGGTCAAAATAGGCTTATTATTTCAATTATTTTGATGTCGAGATTTAATTTATAATTTATTATAAGATAATTATTTAAAAAATTATTTGATAAAAGTTCAAGAAAAATAATTTTGATAAAAAATTTGAATCAATCAAAATTTTATTGGACAATGGATGTGAAAATATATATAAATATGGGAGGATAAAGGGACAACGAGACATATGATCATGTTTTTTTTTTTTTTTTTTTTTGAGTACATTGGGGTGGGGGGATTCGAACCACAGACCTTTTGGTCATCAAGTCATACATATGCCAACTGAGCTATGCTCGCTTTGGCGACATATGATCATGTTTTGTTCTCATTGGATAGATGTTTTTATTTAAAAAGTTTTATATAGGTCTCTTTTTAGTTTAAATCTTTCCACTGTCTTTTTCTTTTCCTAAAGTCTCAATCTCTTCTTTCTTTTATAAGATTAAGATATCAATCTCAAAAAATTTCTCTCTCCCTTCCAACAATTTCTCTTTTTTTACCCGTAATGTCCCAAAAGAAAACAAAAAAAAAAATATCACTCCTACTGTTTCTCTCTCCTTTTACTTGTAATCTCCTAAAGAAAAAAAAATATCACTGATCCCTCTCTTCCATGGCCTCGATTTATAGAAGATGATCAAAAATTTAAAATAACAAAAAAAAAATCGAAACTTGAGACAAACTTTTCCTACTATTTTCAATCCATTATTGATACACAAAATTGTAAATACCATGTAATTGAGACAAATTTCACATGAGTGCAAAAACAGTGTTTTCAATTACACTGTATTTACAATTTACACGTAGATTAGAAAGAAAAAAAAACATATTATTGGAGGAAAATATTAGTGTTTGTAATACAATTAAAAAACAAAAGAGATGCATTCTAAGTTTGCAAATTGAAATTACAGTGTATTTGTTATTTTGCAAATTGCAATTACAGAGTAATTGCAATTTACAAAATTGAAATTATACGGTATTTGCAATTGTGCAAATTGTAATTAATTATTATTAGCAATTTTGCAAATTGGAATTACACTGTATTAGCAATTTTGCAAATTGGAATTACAGTGTCGGTGCAATAAAGAAAAATATCAATTTTTCAAAAAAATACAAACACAATAACAAAGAGTAGTTTGAGAAAATTTATAGTAGCTGAAGAACTCTTCTAAAGACAATGATAGAGAGAACCAAAATGAAAAAGAAACACCTAAAGATTTTTGTACAGAGAATTAATACAAAATTTATATGTTCCTCAAGTCTACCAAAAAAAAAAAAAATAACTAACCTCACCGAAAAGAAGAATGAGGGCGGCGGCGGCGTGAGGAAAAAGGGCGCACGACAGCGGCTTGAGGGAGAGGGAGGAGGCGGCGCAAGGGGAAGAAGGTTGTGAGATATAGAGTAGGAAGAGAATGAAATCTTATTCAATTAAAATAAATAAGGGAGAGAATGAATAGAGAAAAAAAAAAAAAAAAAAAAAAAAAAAAACTCTAAAATTTTGAAATAAAAAACGTGTTTATGAAAACTTTTTTTTTTTGTTTTTAAAATTTGTTTATGAATGTCAAAACGTTTTCAAAAACTTAAAAACCAAAAACTCAATTGGTTATCATAGACCTGTTCTCTAAAAATTAAAAACATAAATTGAATGTGTTATCAAACGGTTCCTGTTTTTAACTTTTGTTTTTTTGAAAATTAAACTTATAAATACTACTTTCACTTATAACTTTTTTTTGTTTTGTTATCTAGTTTCTACTCATGTTTTCAAAAATCAAGTAAATTTTGAAAACTAAGGTCCCGTTTGATAATATACATTCAATTTCTAATTTTTGATTTTTTTAGTTCTTATTTTTGGTTTTCTGTTTTTTAAAAATAAAAATTATGTTTGGTAACTTTTTTGTTTTCTATTTTTAAAGAATAGAAAATCACACTAATTTGATAATTTTTTTTTTTTTTTTTTTTTTTTTTTTTTTAACACAAAAGTTCAAACTAGATAATTACTATTTGTTTTGTACTTATTTATAGAATATTTTTTTAAAATAATATTAATTTATTAGAATATAAAAATTGCAACATTTTTCAAAATTTAATTAAAGTCCAATTATTTGATGAAATTAAAAATTTAAGGTAAAAAATAATTTTCTCTAAAATAAAAATAATTTATTTTGTAGATAATTTAATACATTAGACAATCTTTAGTTTAGTTGAGTAAGGAAAATAAAATATGTTAATGATGATAATTTGATTCTACAATTTAAACAAAGTTAGAGAGAAAGAAAGATTGAAAAAAAAACTCAAATTTTGAAATAAAAACTTCTTTTTGATAAAAAAATTTTGGTTTTTCAATTTTTTTTAATGTGTAAAAAACGTTTTAAAAAATTAAAAATACAAAAACTCAATTGGTTACTAAACAAACCTGTTTTTTAAAAATAAAAAATCAAAAACCAAATATAGGAATTGAATGCGTTATCAAACGGTCCCTGCAAAAAATAACTTCAAAAAAATAGTTTTTATTTTTAGAATTTGATTAATTCCCGTTTGATATTGAGTTTGGAAGAGTAAAAATGATTTTTAAAAAAATCTTTTATGGTGTTTGGTAAATCTAATTATTTAATAATCTATCTAAAATCAATTTTCAACTCACTTTCCATTCAAAATGAGGTTGGTACGGGTTTTTTAATTCTACTTTCCTAAAAATCTGCATTTTTCCTAACTATATTTCTATCGTTCAATTTATCAAATTGTTTAATATTAAACAAAATTACTTATCATTTAAATTATATAAAATTCAAAAAAATAATTATCTTATAATAAATTGAGCTGGTTACGACTCAAAATAATGATAAATTTAGCAAAATTTAAAATATTTTACAAATATGGCAAAAAAATCAGTCGCTATCACTAATAGACTGTTATTGTTGATATATGACTATCACTGATAGACTATTATCATTGATAGACTACTATCAGTGATAGTCCACTACTACAAATATGGGAATAGATGACATGTGAATCAAGGAAAACCAATGAGATAAAAAAAAAAGTGTCATCTTCAGTTTGGGGCGCTTTTTTGGCGGGAAAAAACGGAGTTTTTCAGATTTCTGAAATTTAATGACAGTTTTAAAATGTCATTAATGAATGACTATTTTAAAATGTCCTAAATTGTTTAGTTTTATTTATAATTCATTTGTTAAAAAAAAAATTAAAACAAAAATTAAAAATTAAAAATGAAAAATGAAAATGAAAATAAAAATGAAAATGGAGGGAAATCTGAAAATCTAAAATATATTTTATTATATATTTATTATATTATATTATATTATATATTATTAATGTATTAAAAATAATACAAATTTCTACTTTCCCAAAACTCATCTCCCAAAATCCATCTCCTTTTTTTTTTTTTGTCTGCAGATTTCCTCTTCTCCACCAAGCTCCGCCGAGGTCCGCCGCCAAGCTCCGAGCTCCACCGACGTCCGTCTTCATCGCAGCCGCGCAGGTCCGTCGTCGTCGTAGCCACGCAGGTCCGCCGTCGTCTCCGCCCAGATCCGCCCAGCTCCGCCGTAGTCTCCGCGCAGGTCCGCCGATGGCCACCGGTGATGCCGGAACCACGGAGCTTCGTGACGCCTTCGACCTCTACGATCAGGATCACAACGGCCTAATCTCTCACTCTGAGCTCCATCTCGTCCTCAATCGCCTCGGAATCAGTTGCTTCATGGAGGACTGTCAAAGGATGATCCGCTCCGTCGATTCCGATGGCGATGGAAATGTTAATTTCGAAGAGTTTAGGAAGATGATGACCGCTAATTCCAACTCCAAGGCGGCGAATCAGAATGGAAGTTCCGACGCCGCCGTCGAACCCTAGCCCTAGGTATCCGTAAGTTGGTAGTAAAATTAGCCGCGGCGTGAAGAGGTAAACGAAGTCGATTTCTATCCTTTGATTTCTCTGTTTCTACTTAATCATCTGAATCTGAATCTCGATGTATTGTATTCATGTATCCATCCATCCAAGTGGTTGTTGTTTTTCTTGTTATTCCTCCTGAAAGTGGATCATTTTTACGATTTTCTTTATCATGTGTTTCTTAGTTATTAGGAAATTATGTTGTAGTTGGACAAAATGTAGAACTTTTAGGCACTGGGGATCTCTTGTCCTTTATATGTATAAGCTATCATCATTACGAAGCTAAAACTCAAGAATGGGCCTTTAAACCCAAACTACTCTGTGTCTACTGTTGTGATTAATCTTTAATATTGGCCTTTTCTAATGTCTCTTGTTCAATCACATCATCAAAGCTTTTCTTTGATTCACACATGGAATAATCTCCTTTTTTCTTTTCAGATTTTATCTTCTCTTATTATATGGATAGTGATTTGAACTAACAGGGAAAAGTAATGGATTGAATTGCCACAGTGTTCCATGATGGCATAAAGCAGCAAAAGATGGAATAAAGATTGAAGTCTTTGGCTGAACTTGATTGATCTTTGAAGCATTCAAAGAGATGATATGGCGCCGAACCCTTGAAAGTTAAACTGCAAATTTTCCGCAAATTAGTCTGTTCTTTCGGCTGCCACTGAAAATCAATTGTTTTTTAATTTCTTATTGATAAATACTGATGTAACTTGAATTGAAGATTCTTTCATAGACTCCAGACAAGCAGGTAGCCGTTAGCTGGGCTTTTGAGACTTTTTCCATGGTATTTTTCAATGTCCTCCCTCACTGCTGATGGTTATAATTTGAATCAGACATCATTTGATTACTTTCATTCTAATATTCTAATCTCATTTCTTTAGATTTATTGATGCACTTCTAAAGAAATGATAGATTTATTGATGCTGAAAAGGTGGTGGGGACTCTCAAAGAAGAAGTGACTAATCTAAAGGTAACTCTAATTCAACCAACATTGACTGGTATCGTATTTCTTTCATTCTTCCTGTCTTTGTTTCTAGTAGCTTCATTTTTGTTCTTCTTCCCTTTCATCTCCATGACCATCCCAATTTCTCATTTTGTACCCTTCATAGTACTCCACGGTATGTGTCTTCTTCCATTCTTGACTTTCTTTTTTAATTTGAAGTGTATGTTTTTGTATCTCAAGAATCTGTTTGAACTTGTTGGATGAAGATGTTTGTTTTTAAATTAATTGTACACCCTTAAGTGAAATGAAATGGTAATTTAGCTTGTTTTGACATTCCAATTAGCTTCTTTCCTTTGACACCCATTTTCTCATTTCAGCTCGGATACAGGGACTACTTACAGGCCCCTCTGCAAGTAAGTTTTGTTAGACCAGAGGTCATAACTTGTAACTGAATCATTACTTGTTGCACACCTGATATATTCTTGTTTATGGTGACATTTAATATTAAAATATTGCCATTAATTTGGTGCAAATATTTCTCTGATTTTATTTCAGCCTCTTATGGATAACCTAGAGTCTCAAACTTATGAAACTTTTGAGAAAGATGCAGTCAAATACATTCAGGTATTTCTCCCAAATAATATCACCCTATTCTTCATAATTTGTTTGAATATATGTATAACCATATAATGTTTGAAGTTACCTTGATATTTACATAATTTAGCCAATTAGTGTTGTTTTTGGTGTCTAGTCTACAATATGTATTCTTATTAAGTTTATTATTGATGATTTTCCATTTCTTCTAGTGCTTTTGAGAATAGAGATGTGGTCGATGGGGCTAGGAATAAAGAACAAAATTATGTAGTGTTATTATTTTGTATTTTGTCTTAACTACTTGCTTAAATTTGATTTTTTTTTCTTCTGAAAATTATTGAACTGTTTGATTGGAATTAGTTCTTGGAGGAATCTTTGTGAAGGATTACATTTGGATTGTTGATGCAAGCTTATAAGAGGTATGCCATGTAACTTAAATATGAATTACATTTCTTGATTTGACACTAGATTTTATTGGATGTCTTCGGTACTTTGTAGATTTAGACACTTGTTAATGGCTATCCTGCAGTTATGGTAGCCCGTTTGCTTTTGTTATTATTTTCTAAACTTTATTGCATGTTTTCGGTACTTTGTAGATTTAGACACTTCTTAAGTTTAGTTGTTACATTGTAATTTTAGGTACTTTTTGACTACTTGTAATTTTAGGTCCATTTTAGTCACTTGGTCAATTGTTTTTCACTTACGGATTGTTTTCTAAGTATATATAGCTTATAACTATTTCGCAGGAACTACAAAGCGAAGTGGAGATATTTCCTTCAAGCTAGAAGTCATATTGCAACAAATGATGAACTTTTTTGTTGGGTTAAATGAATATTTCATCATGTTATGCAACATTTTATTATTAATGTTGCAACAATTTAGGGGCATCGTAGTTAGTTTCAATATTGTATACATATGGATTAGTTTATGTAAAAGTTGATGAACTTTGGTATTTGAATGATATATTGATATCTACATCTTATTTCAATGATATTGAATTGGGTTAAACTTAGATTTATTTAATTTGCTTTGTATTTTTCATTATTTAATTAGAAATATAAATATTAATATATTTAGATTTGATAAAAAAAAATTCTATTATTGATATTGTGACAAAAAAATTATGTCATTGAAATCGTTTTGTTGACTCACAATAGTTGTGGTCTTCAAGCTATTAATGACAGAAAAATTAAGTCATCAAAGCGTACAAAATTTACTGTCTTCCATTCCGATTCGATGACAAATAAAAACTGTCGTCAATTATGTTTACATGACAAAATATGGTATCAGTGGTCATTCAGTGACAATGTTTATGTGTCATAAAATAAGGTATCTTGACTGAAAATAAGTGTCATTAACTGTATTATGAAGACAGAAAAAAACTGTCACCAAACGAATATTGACGACAGTTTTCGGTTTTTGTCATCTATAGAGTAAAGAAGGCAGGGGCTATAACGACTGAAAAAAATTGTCATCTAAAGTCCTGATGACAGTTTTTATTTGTCATCATAGCCCCGATTTCTACTAGTGGTCACTGACAAAATTCTATAAGAAACTGAGGTGATAGAGTACTATAAGAAACTGAGGTGATAGAGTACTACCAGCGATAGACCATACTATCAGTGATAGAAATTGTCATACCTACAAAAATTTTAAAAAATGTTATATTTTTAATTATTTTACTCTAAATTGTTACCATTTCCCTAATAAATTTCTATATTAAACATCAATATAAATATAATATAAATATAATTGAAATAATATATCCATTTTAGTTATTATAGTTAAATTGTAGCAATTTAGTATTAATATACCAAACGCTTCAACCAACTTTATAAAGTTTAAAGTTGGAATTTTATAAGTAATTTTATAAGTATAGTGTAACCGTACTAAAGAAATTAGGAGAAAACAAGCTTAAATTTAAAAAACAGAGAACTAAAAATGAAATTGTTATCAAACGGTGTCTAAACATTTCATCTTGCTAAAATTGTGGAGGTAAAAGAAAAGGGGAGAACATTTTACAAATACGAGTTTATTTTGCCAAAAATGGGAAGTATGTGCTGAAAACTTGGAAGAGTGTGTCATATATAAACATTTTAATGACTTCAGTCGATCCCTAGACTGTCATTTGTAATTCTTTCATATTCATAATAATATTGTTATCTCTCTTTCATTCATGAACATACTTAATACGACGTTAATGAACTATGTAAAGTTGAATTTTCTTTTGCACTTTTGTTCTTAGTTATTTGATTCTATCTAACTGAGGATAAAATGGGAATGAGAATGAGAATGTAGACTTTTATATTTTGGGACTTCCTATCTACTACCCTTTCACATAATATTTTGGTCATAAAAAACAAATTGAAAGAATTATAATTAGAAATGGATGCAATAACTTATTGCAAATAAATAGGAGAAATTAGGGTTCTGATCTAGTTGAATTCAGAACCATAAATAGAATGGATAGAGTTGGGAAAATGTTGACCATACAATGCAAACCATATTTGGAACAAGATGGCTTAATATGGAAGAGTTAGTCTAATATAAATGTCCACATTTTGTAAGCTTCATTTGATTCTATATATACCCACCAAAGGTATTGTAGTTTCAGGCATTCAACTCTTGGTGGTATCAATAATGGTGGTCCCAAAGAGAAGAATGCTGGTGTGTATTGTCATTCTGCTGGTTAGCATCAACATGATTGAGACTGTAAATGCAGCAAGATTTCATGATTATAGTGATCCAATAGGTGATGTTAGTTCTGCATGTAGCCCCACAATCGAAGCTTGCAAATCAGCTCGTTTTGCAAATTACCAAACTCAACGAGTATGGGACTCAAAGATCAGCGGGTTCAAGAAGCCAAAAGGACGATTTTCCTAGATAATACATACCCAATCATTAATCTCACGGATGATATATATATATATATGTATAATGATCATCCCTCTTATGGGTCACAATAAATATTTCTTTTGTTGACTTTATCAGCACGAGAGGTAACTATAATCTCTCGCGGTCGTGTTCAACAATGACTTTTCACAATGAAATTTCTCATCACAAGAACTTTTCACAATGGACTTTTGATCACAAGAGCAGGTCAAAATACATGCGATTTTAAAAAATTAGGTCATTGACATTAAGAATCCTGAAAGGATCATCTGTGTAAAAACCCTGGTAAATATTATACCCAATAATATTAACAAAATTGTGATGGGATTCATTATTATTTATTTTTAATAATGTGTCAAACCGAACATAAGTCAATTGACATAAAGTTTTATATACCCATGATCTTCTCCTCTTCTAACTGATGTGAGACTAGTCTCCTTCGATGACGGTTTTAAACCATCATCGAATCCATCCAAAAGTTTAACATTGAAAATTAAATAAAATATCGTTACATTAATTAAAATATCGTTGCAAAAAAAAATATTTATCAGTATATTTTTAGATTGTTTTAATAAAGTTAATGTGTCTTTCTTCTAAAGAATTAAAAAGTTTGACATTAAAAATTAATTAAGTCGAGGTCATTTGTTTATCTAGGTTTGAATATAATTTTGGTTGGTAAACTTCTTATGAATTTTCTATTTTGGTTCTATGTAGTTAAAATAACAATTTGTATTTTTTGTCTTCAATAACCTCAGTTTAGAACCTTCTTTGAAATTTTGGTTTTGGTTAATATGGTAAATATGATAATGTAGGTATATAATATATAGTTCATTAAAAAAAACATATAGTTGGATAATGAATGTTTATATTATATTGTCAAAATGATTAAAATAATCTTTTTTTTTTTTTTTTTTTTTTTTGAAAAGGATTAAAATAATCTTTTTATGTTAACATTGAAATTGAAGCTTAATGAAAGTTTGAATAACTAAAATTAAGATTTCAAAACTGATCGGTAATTAATTTAGAAACATATTAGAGTTTATGCCTAGCTAGCATCAAAATTCTAAAAATTTGTAAAAAAAAATTTAAAGGAGGTTTAGGGATGGTTTTGGGTTTGTTTATGCCTACCTTCAAAATTCTAAAAATTTGAAAACAAAATTTTAAGAATACATTTGGGCAAGGGATTGGATGGATACTACGCGTTTGAGAACTCAAACTCTTTGGGGGTGTTTGACCCAAGAAGTTATATTGTTTAGTGTGTGGAGTTGTTTAGTCTGTTAGTGTGTGGAGTTGTTTAGTCTGGAGGTATGTCTGTTTGGGACATAAAGTTGTGGAATTGTTTAGTTGTGAAGTCTGAATTTATTTTAGCTGTTTTATTCCGTACAATATTTTTCAACAAACTTTCAAAATTTTCTTATTAAGGACTTCTCACAATTCCAATAAATTCTAAAAATGAATTTATTTTATTTTATTTTATCTATCTTAACAAATTTGTTTGGAGACAACAAAAATAATTTTGAGCACAATACTTCACATTATTTTTCACGCTTATCAATTTTTTTTTTTTTTTTTTGTTATGGTCTCATATTTAATTTTATGAATTATAAGATTGTCTACCTATAAGTATAGTTTACTCATGTGTCAAACACGTGTTCCTCCACCCTCCTAAACTTGTCATTCCATCTAAATTCACTCCACCTAAACATCAACATCTCAACAAAAAAAATGGTTTATTTTAGCTATTTTTTTTTCTATAATTTAAATATTTTTTTCATTAAATTTCAATAAATTTTAAGAATGTGATTTTTGTTTTTTATTTTATGTAGTCACAAATTTCCCTAAAGATAACACAAATAATTTTAATCAGAATACTTCACATTCTTTTTTCAATATCACTCACACTAATTATTCATTTTATTTGGATAGTTTTGAAATAAAAGAAAGTCCTACAATATTGCGTTAAATATTACACGTGAATTTGAAAGATTTTAATCCATTAATTTAAACGGGTCCAAATAAGCTTTAAACGGGTTCAAATAAGCTGATGCTTTTATTTATCTCATGGTAAGAATACTTTATTTTGAATTTGGTTTAAGTACCAATTTTGATTGAAAAACCTAAATTATATTTAAAATAATAAAAATAGGTTGAATTGCATTTTTAGTCATTTTACACATTTAATTTAAATTGCGTTATAATTAAAAATATTGTGGGAGGAAGGGAGAAAAGGAAGAGAGTGAAATGTGTTGCCTCGAAAAATGAGACAGACTTGAATAGTAATTACGGTAGAAGTATGGGGAGTTCAATAATAGTTACTGAAGTCTGGGGAGTTGATATTTTTTATCCGAGTTCAACAAGTCCGTGGGCCAAACGGGGAGTTAATTTCTCCTCCCAACTCCTTGTCAAACAACTCCTTAGGCCAAACACGCCCTTAGTTACTCCTTCAAGCCCCCAAACTATTTTCACATTATTTTCACATTTTTCATAATTTTGATGGTTTCCATCATTTTCTTTCCATTTTTTCAATGTGGGTCCTACTATTTTTCTCCCAAAAAAAAATTTTCAGGCTGGATTTCAAGATTTTTCTTTCAATTTTTCTTATAATTATGCACCATCTCTAATTATATTTATATAACTTTTAAATTATATTTATCTAAATAAAAATATTTGTTTCATTCATTTCTATTTAATCTTATTAACCATAGCTGAAAATATGTATAATTTTATAAGGAAAAAAATATTTTAGGTGACTTACTCATATTAATATTTTAAAAAATAATATTTAATTTTTAAATTAACAAATATAACAATATTCAATTAACTTTTATTTACTTAAAAAAATTATTTCAAAATCCTGAATTTCTTCTGATTACAAAATTAGAACTTTTTTTTTATTTATAATTTTTTAAATTCTTTCTTTGTTTATAATTCATGTTGTCACAATGTTATCGCGATGCGGAGCGGCCGACGTCCTCTTTTAAGGGTTTCGTTTTAAAATAAAAGAGTTTGGAGTCACCACTAATCATATCAGGTTTAATTGGTCACCTTAAAATGAAAATTGGTCTACGAAAACAGAAGTCAAGTTCGGAGTCGGTTGAGTGTAGAAAAGTTGTTAGCACCCTACCACACTCGTGAAAATGGTAGTCATATTTTATCTTATTTTATCCAATTAAATTTAAAAGAAAAGAACCTTATGAGAAAAGAAATAATTTATTAAAAAAAATAATGTCTAATTTAATTCAATCTCAACTTTAAAAATAAAGTAAGAGTTTAATTTATTGGGTGAAATTTATCCTTAATTAATTATCCTATTAAATTAGATGTTTGACAAAAACAAATTGTAAATTATTTGAAATCCTAAATTGTTTATTAAAAAAAATGAAAATTAAATATGAAAATGAGAAAGTGAAAGAAAGGAAACAATAATAATAGAAAAAAATAGATAAGAGAAAAAAAAGTGGAAAAAAAGAATAATGAAAGATAGCAAAAACATAAAATAAAAAAATAGAAAAAGAAGAAGAGAGAGGGACTTTTGAAACCCATAGTTTTGGAAGGGTTAAAGAAACCTCTCATCAAAGTTTTCAATGATGTCCAGGGAATAAAGTTTTTTCAGGCATATGTCTAAAAAGCATCCACCAAACATGGACATCCAAACATGTCCGTTCCCTCCAACAATACCCTTCAACCAAACGACTATTAATGTGTCCTAACTAATCGGTAATCTCTGCACTCTCTCCCAAAAGATAATACAATTTTTTTTTTTCCGTTTGTGGATGTACAACGTAACACACTGTTAATGAACTACATAAATTTGTGTGTTGCTTTTCATTTGTTCTTTGTTGTCTGATTTGTTTACGTCATAACACAATAATGAATAACACCTTCATTCAAATTCATAGCAACAAGTGCTTTGGGAGTTTTTTTCGGTTTCTTCATCACAAGTTCCTTTAATTTTGTTAAGATAACCATCAACAAACATACATTTCTTCAAAGTGAAAAGCATTTTATTCAAGTGGGTCTCATTTTCTTTACTCGTGGTGACTAATTGTTCCTCCACAGATGTCCTTATTCTTTGGCCGTGTCAGTGTTCTCTATCATAGCCAAGGATATCTTCTGATGTTGATCATTGAGTGAATTGTGGATTAACTATAATCAAATACACTTATATGACAAAGAATATGAAAGAATAAAGAGGAAAAACAGAATAAATAAAATAAGTTAAGCCTCCAACAGTAATTGAGAAGAGGTAATCAAATCAAAGGGTGATTTGATTACTTCCTGATACACAGCTTAAAGACTATTGAACCACAATCAAATTACGAATAAGGAAAAGTAATCTGGTGTAAATGCTGTCTGAGCTTGATCGTGTGATAGTTGTTTATTTTTTTGGAGGTCCATGTGATGCAATTTGGTCCAGATGCAAAACCTAGTGGTGCTTCGTCTAGTGGGTGGCCATCCTCCCCAATCTACATAAGCTGATGAACGTCAAATAGTTAGCATTTCTTCCTATAATTTTAATTTATTTCTTGTGATAATGAAGTTGTTTTGAGCAAATAATTGCAGTCAAATGATTCAAATTAGGCAAAAGTAAGAAAGTCATGTGCTCTAAACCTTCTTATGAATATTTGGTGAATTTAAGGGTAAAAAGATGATATTTTTGTGATATTTAACACATTTTTGTCTTGTGCATGAAAACTGTCAAATTGCAATGCGGCCGCGCATCACATGACACATTGTTTTTTTTAGGCAAATTGCAATGCTGCATTGTGCCCTAGACTGGGTCGACGTGCACTTCGTTAAACAGTTTGGACTGAGCTTATTTCACACTTACCTTTAGTTGTTGACTCCGAAAGTCATGGGAGAAGTTTGGAACACCAAGTTCGGCACCCTCAACCTACTTTGAGCCTATAAAAGGAGCCACAACTCATCGATTCAAATCATTCTCTCTAGAATTCTCTTTGGCATGAATAATTTTATTCATACCATTCCAGAAAGTCAATCTATCCTCCAAGAACAAAAGTTTCTCTAAAGAATAAACCATTACCCTGTTGAGGATCCCGATCCCACATCGGAAAGATGGAGGGACTTCACTCCCAATATAACATACATGGGCTACTCCTCCTATCACCAATTGGTTTTAGGATGGAACCCGTGGTGTCTAATATACCTAGAGTTAAAGTCCTGGATTGTTTATGTGTTTCGTTATGAATTATTAGATCATTTTTCAGCATTTACCTTTGTTGTCTTTATTTTTATGAATTATTAGATCATTTTTGAGCATTTACCTTTGTTGTCTTTATTTTTCAGTTCTTTATTCTTATTTTCAGTTATCACTTGCTTTGTATTTACGAATTTTACATCAATGAGGTATTTAATTCTTTCCATCATTATGAGTTAGTTTTCCTAAGAGATTTGATCACATGTGAATGTCCTAAGAATGAGTTAGCTTGACAAATGTGATTGATTTATCACCAAAGTGCTTACTACTAATTTCCTTGTTGAGTTTATTGTTTACTTGTTAATTTAAATCAACTACTTAAGTTAACATGTTAGTTGAGTCCAAATGCTGAGAAGACTTGGACAATGTTACTGATTTCACTTGGTAATATGAGATAAATGACCTAAGAATAAGGCGTCATGTGACCTTAGGAATAAGACACCATAGAACTAAAAATTGCATACTCATTTATCTAAGTTCACATCCATTAGATTATAGGTCTAATGGCGGAGACTCATAAATGTACTTGCAAAAAAGCCGAATATGAGTTGAATCCACAATTCATAGTGTAAGTTGCAACGCAAGCGCATTGAGTAAAGCACTCTCTTAGTGGCTCACACTTAATTGAATCCCTCATTTCTATCAAATTATTTCTCTCGTTTTTATCAAATTATTTCTTTCAATTGGTTATCAGCTCACTCAAACTATTTTTCTTGGTTACCTACAGTTACATTCGATTTCAATTCAAAAACATTTTCATTCGATTTCAATTCAAAAACATTTTCTTTAACTAAAACTGAATTTCATCCACAGTCTCTTAAGATACGATATCTTAGAATACTTCCATAATTTACTACTTGTTGACACCGTGCACTTGCGCTTGACCTCTGTTTTGCGCTTGACCTTTGTTTTCTTAGCAGGAATTTTACACGTACACTTTTCGATTATCAAAAGCCTTAGAAATTTAGTGAACTATTTTTTATAGAGATGCATATCGTATTTTGCAGACACATGTGTTATTTTTAATATTATACAACAATAAATATTATATGTTATACAACAATATAATATTATATGTTATTTTTAATACAACAAATTCCAAAATCGAAAATGGGATTCAACCTCTAAATTAATTCATGAAATTATGGTATTTTGACTTTTATTTAGATATCTATCATAAATTAATTCATCATAATTATAGTTTATTTAATCCCTCAACTCAACATTGTGGTTGAATTAATGAGGTATGAGACTTAGTTAGTGGCAATCCACTATGGAGTAGATTGTTGTATAAAATAAAAGGAATCAAAATATAGTATTTAGAACATAGTTGAAACTTTTTGAAATTTATAGACTAAATACACTCATAAAAATTGAAAGTTTGTATATACTATGGAGTAGATTGTTGTATAAAATAAAAGGAATCAAAATAAAATATTTAGAACATAGTTGAAACTTTTTGAAATTTATAGACTAAATACATTCATAAAAATGGAAAGTTTATATATATATATATATATATATATATATATATATATTTATTTATTTATTTATTGTCCTTGAACTTTAGGTACTTTAAATTTAAGAAATTGAAAAATACTTTAATATTTTTGGACTAAATATTTTTTACAGCGGTCATTTTCAATTTCACTCAATTGTAAAATTTCGTATGTATCCCTCTTCTTCTATTATTTCTTCTGTAACTTTTTTTTTTTCTTTCTTCTTCCATCCTTCTTCTCAAGTAGTTGAAAAAAGAAAAAAAAGTCACTAATTTTTCAGAAATTTGTAAACTCAAAATTTGATAGTGAGAACCAAATCTCAACTAGTGATTTATTTTTGTTAATCAGAGAGAAAAAAAGTTATAGGATGGTTTTGATTTTTTTTAATAGTAGGATTTTGTTTAAACGTGTTATTTGTGTAGACGATTGTGAGATTTGTGTTACACGATCTGTTATTTGTTTACACAAATTATTTGTTTACACAAATATTTTTAGATTTTTATTTTTTTATTTATTATCAGATCGTTTTGATTTTTTTTAATAGTAGGATTTTGTTTAGACGATTTATTTGTTTAGATGAGACGATTTGTGTTACACGATTGAGTTATTTGTTTACACGTAGATATTTTTTAGAATTTTATTTTTTATTTATTATCGTGGGATTTGTTTACTGATTGATTTACATGATTGTGGGATGATCGTGTGGTTGATTTTTTTATTTTTTTTAATCGTGATTTTTGTTGGTATTAAATTTGTGATTTTTGATCTTGGTTGATATTAAATATTAAGAAAGTTTTGTTGATTGATGAAATCAGATTGAGAAAAAAATGATTTAAATCCATAAAAAAAGATTTGTAAAAAAAGATTTGTTGGTTGATGAAATTTGGGAAATATTTTATTTAAATCAAGAAAAAATGTGAAATTTGTTGGAGGCAGGAGAGTTCTTCAATCGTAAAATTGGGAGAGAAAAATGGTAGATGAATTTCATGTTTGTGGGAGAAGAATGAAGAAAATGGTACCAGAAGAGACAGAAGAGAAAGATAAAAAATGGTAGAGACATAATTTCACGTTTAAAAAAAAGTTGAAATGGTGGGTCGCTTTTAAAATTAGGTTAGAAACGTTAAAACTTCAATTTCATATCAATTTTGGAAAACCTTTCTCAAATCGGGTCAGATTTTGCAATTCTCCTTTAAATTTTGTAACAATTTAGTCCCGATGTTTAATATGTAATACTTTAAATTTTGATCCATATTTAAAAAATATTATTAAGATTATTTGATGAGATTATTTAGTCCATATTTAAAAAATATTATTAAAATATTATTAAGATTATTTGATGAGATTATTTAATCCATATTTGAAAAATATTATTAAGATTATTTAATGAGATTTCTAAGATATGTACTCTTGACTAGGGAGAAGTTTGAACTCCATATATTATATATATATATATATATTAATATTAGTGATTAAAAGACTAAAGAGATCTTCTCAAAAAAAAAAAAAAAAAAAAAAAATCCTACTATTTAATTGCGTGGAAGAAGTTTGAAGATTATTAATCAAAAGAGTATTTATTCTCAAAAAAAGAAAAAGAAAAAAAAAGGGGGTAATTTCGTGAAATAGAAAGGAGATTATTTTCAAATTTCAACGCATTTAATTAAAACGTCTTTTTCTTTGTTTGGCGTAAAAGCGAAGTCTTGAAACCGCTCAGGAATCTTTGATAACCCCACTTCCCACTTCCCCCTTCCCCCATTTTCAATTCTTCTCAATTTCTGCGTTGAACTTCAACCCCAACTTTCTCTGAATTCAGATAGATAAGAGAGGGGGAGGAATCAAGCTCTCTCTCTCTGTTTTCCTTATTTTTCCTCTGCTTCGAATTTCTCTGAAGAATCAAAACAGTTCGAAACTGTTTTTTCTCTCTGGGTATGGTGGTGGAGACTCGAGTTTTGACATGGAGCAGAGGGATCAAGTCCCTCCAAGCTCTAGCAGCCCATGGTTTTCTTTTTTCCTTCACGCTTTTGCTTGCTTTCAAGCTTGACCGTGTCTTCTCCTACTCTTGGTGGTTCGTATTTGCTTTCTCTCAACCTCTTCTTCATTTTTTGTGTTTTTTTGCAGGAAATTAGTGGAACCCATTTCTATTTTCATGTCATTTGGACTATTTTTGGGTCTCAATTTTGAAGTGCTTTCCTTAGAGGGTGGGGTGGAGAGTTTGGAATTGAATTTGGGGGGTTTTTAGTCTGATATGTAGCTAGCATTTTAGTGTGTTGTTGCTCTTTATCTTATGCTAATTACTTCTTCCCTGCTTTGTTTTTCTCCTTCCCCCCCAAGGAAATTAGAATATGGTAAAGTTAGATTTCTTGTTTACTTGAAGCAAAGTTGTATTGTATTGGCTTTCTGCAATTTGTAGTTGTTCTGGGAGTTGATATGGCGGGGGCCTACTTGTGTGCTTGGGTTTGAACTTCGAAAGGAAGTTATTTAGCAGTTATTTGACTGTCTGGTAGGTATAAACGACCCTGCATGTGGGCCCCACCAAAATTGTTAGGCCTCTGATAATCGTTTTTGAATTTTCAACTTTGTGTGCTTGTGTTGAAAAGAATGTTACGGTATTTTTTTTTTTCCCAGAGAATATATGGGATGAGAGGTTTGAACCTCTGTTAAGGGTACATGCTTTATGCTAGGGATGACAAAAATTCCCGGTCGAGGACGGGGAGGGTATGGGGGTCAAACCGGGGATCCTTTTTGGGTCCTTGGTCTGGGACGGGGAGGATATCTCACCAGCCCGCTACGGTAGTTGCTTTCTGTTAGGATACCAATACCGAAATAACGGAACAAACACCGAGATAGAAATATTGCAATATTGAAAGACGGTACAATATACAAATAGCCATTCGAGAGGGTTGTCTCTCCAAAGGAGTTCTAAGGACAATCCACCAAAATGATTCCTACCCTCTAAGGTCCCCTAATACACTCTATTTATAATCAAGACACTCCTAGCTAATTATTACTATACCCTTAACTAGTACTCTCACACTTTCCCGCTCTTTTGTAAATTTCATACATCAATGAAATTATTTTTTTTATAAAAAAGATTGATTATTAATCAATCTAATTATTTTAAAAGTGATTATTTTTTGTTGCCATACACTCTAAATTTTTAAAAAACGTTTTTGGTCCTACATAATCACTTACAAAGTTAATCCGAACACACCCTAGAAGTAAATTTGTTCCTGAAACTTGGAAAATCTCAAGCTGTAGATGCACATATACAATTTCAGGCCCAAATTTACTTTTGTATAAACTCCCAAATTTTAACAGGTTACCCTTTGTTTAAACTCTAGACGTTCTTTTCTTGATATTTAATTTAACTCCTAAATTTTCATGCCATCAAGCTGATGAATTTAATGAACCACTTCTAGCTTGTCTGATGGGATAAATGTAGGTTGGAACTTATGATGTGTACATATGAATGGAAATGACATTGCAATTTGCACATAGCAATATAGCATGGTTAACTTAGCTCTAGAGATGCATGGATATTTTTTCTTTGTAATGAACTGAACTTCCATGTACATGTTCCGTTCTATTGATGAGAAAAATTAGGTGGGCAATGTAGATAAGGAGAATACCTGTTGTTGTTTACTTGAAACATGGAAAACCAAAATTATCACTTGTACTAACACAATGTTTTGTCATGCAAATCTAGATTGGGTCTTGTATTGTCTCTTTCTTCTTTTTTGTATTTTACTTGTTGGAGCTTTGTGGGAATGCATGGGAAAAGTTCTTCCCACTCCCTCCCGTTCTTCCCACTCCCTCCCACTCTTAACATCTGAATTTAACAGATAGATTCGATTTATCATTTTTCCTGCAGCATTGTCTTTTCACCTTTATGGCTTTTTCATCTGGTTGCAGCAAGAGGCAGATTCTCTCTACCGGCTCCATCAATGCCTCATGACCGATATGTATGTGATTCATCTACTTTATTTTTTAGCCTCATCATTCATTGTAACCCTAACCATTTCTGTGCTTGTTAATATTTGAGTTTTGTTTCACTTTGTTTTTCCTCTGTAAAGAACACAAATTTAAAAATTCCTTTCTGATGATGCACAGTGGGCACCGTGGCATGCTGTCATGGCAACACCATTACTTGTTGCTTTCGAAGTACTTCTTTGTATATATTTAGAGAGCAGTAATGGTAGGTAGCCTCTTTAGTTATTGTTTCTCCTTGGGTTGGTGGGGTGTTTGATTCCATGTATTGGAAGATATTCATGCGTGTAGGTTTATAAATGGAGATCATGTGACTTGGATTTTCCACCAACATTTGGACATTAATAGGGGTCCAGTAGAATAAAGAGATGCTATTCCATAATGTTCACATGTAGTTTATTCTTAATGTAGTTTAATTTCATTGCAGTTATAAATTTGAAGATTGTCTTTGTTCCCCTCATGATATTTGAGCTGGCAATTTTGGTCGATAATATCAGGTGCAATCATTTTCTTCTACAAGTTCATAAATTCTTTATCAATTGTTGTTTTTACCTCTAGAAAATTGGAATACATAATTTTAGAGTATATATATTTTTTCCTTTGAAGAAAAAAACATTTTTCCATTTAAAATGGAGATCAATAAAGAGGACGAGGTATCCTAAAACCTACCATGGAGGATTGCATAAATGCACTCCAATTAGCACCAATAATAATATCTAACAAAGAGTAATTACAAAAAGATTTACAAAGAGAACTCTATTTCAAAGCTACACAGATTACCTTTTTCGTAAATAAATAGTTATCCACACAACAATATTGAAACGTTTCTCTATCTGTCAAGCCAAAGTAACCAAAAGAAGGGCCTTAATAGTATTGTCCAATGAATTTTCTTCTTTTCTTTACCATCACGTATATTTTCCTCTTTACTATTGCTTTGCCCTCAAAACAAGCTTTCAAGTAGAATGGTCTGCAGGGGGGCTGTCTGTGTCTTGACTGTTATTCACTAATTGAATAATTGATCTTGCAACTTGTCATTACATATCAAAAACTATAAGAAAAAAGGCTATTCAATTACTTCAACCCTTCTAGAGAAGGCCCCTTAAACCTTTGGCCATTTGATATTTCGTTGTCATTTTCTCTCCTTTTCTACCTTTTCTCTTTTAAGCTAAAATACTTCAGTAATTATCATAATATCATATTCATTTCATTTTCAGATATCTGAATTTTTTCTTGTAGGATGTGTAAAGCCTTACTTCCTGGAGACGAAGAAGAAAATGTTAGCGATGAAGTTATATGGGAAACACTTCCTGTAAGTTGCATTGGGAAATTCTTCTTTTGCATGTAATGACTATTTGTTGATCAAAATTTTTGTTTGACGAAATTTCAGTAGCATCGGTAATTTACCTTCATGCTATTGCCTGGGCAATACTGCTTTAGGTTTTTGCAGAGTGATGATTATGAAATCAATACTTTCTTCTAGCACATTGCTATTAGATATGCAACACTTCCTAGAGTTTCATAAACTTTTTAGACTAAAATTTCCATACAATGAATAGCTCCGCTCTACAATTGAAAATGATCTACAAAAGATGGGACTACAGTGTGGTATCATCATTGGAATAACTATCTTGTTATTTTGAAGGTCTTCGTGATTGATATGGACTTAGTTAAAACTTATGGAGTGAGAATTAGAACTAGAACCATCATGAGTTAGCCTAATGGTTGTTGAAGCTAGTGAAAAGAGTAACAGACTTTAAGGAATGAGTTCAATCCATAGTGGACACCCTATCTAGAATTTAAAATTCGACAAGTTTCCTTAGCACCCAAATGTAGTAGTACATTTGCCTTACAACCTGGCTTGCTACTTATGGATATATTAAAAAAACAGAGTATGAGGAATCAAATAAAAAAACTAAAGAGATTAATCACCGAGCTGGGTGTGATACATGCTAATGTAGTAGTACATTTGCCTTACAACCTGGCTTGCTACTTATGGATATATTAAAAAAACAGAGTATGAGGAATCAAATAAAAAAACTAAAGAGATTAATCACCGAGCTGGGTGTGATACATGCTAAAGCAGTATTCATACATTTTGAATATATATATATATATTACCGTGTAAACTATTTAGCTGTGAAGTATTTCATCTGAAAACCTGCTACTGATAGGTTTAATTGACAAAGTCTTCTTGATTATAGGTTTTCATCCCGAGGCTCATGTCCTCATACTCATATACCTTTGTTTGGGCAAAAAAATTATTTTCATCCAGAAGAATAAGATGACAATTTTTAACTTGTTAGTGTTACCTGTATCGGAACCTTCCTGCGTATCCCACTTGAAATAACAGGATATATTTTCTGGTTATGATCTAGCATATCCTTGGAAGAGCCATTTAATGATTACCTTGATTCTTGGTTATCCTGTTTAACTCTTAGAAAATTAGGTTATATGGGCTATTGTGTTTAAGCGTTTCGTATTTTCCAGTTTGATTTTTTTTTCCTATGATATTTTCATACTTAGTTATTGATCTATGGTTCCAGCACTTCTGGGTCTCAATCTCCATGGTTTTCTTCATTGCTGCAACCCTGTTCACTCTTCTAAAGCTTTGTGGTATGTTTATCTCTTCTTAAATGAACTATGATTACTTAGTTTGATCTCTTAGAATTGTATCGAGATGACACTCTTAGTCTTATGGAAACTAAGTCCATTAATTGGTCACCATCTTAACTTTTTGATTGTTATTTTTATGGCTAAACATTTATACTTCAAATCTGTGCACGTACTTCATAATGTGCCTTCAGAGTATCAAAGCTCTTGCGTCAATTTTTTTTTTTTTTGGCTGATTGCTGCAATTTTCTACATTTTCGAACTTGGAATTACTTGCAATGATCGTGACCTAGTTCAGTTTTTTTTTTTGTGTAATGCAACTTGAGCATTTTGGGTGCTAGATGGGGAGAAATGAGCATTTTAGTGCATTTTTTTATAGGAAACAAAAAAGATTATTAACAGAGCCAAGAATACAAAAAAGGAGGATGAGATATCCCCACAAAACCAATGGTTTACAAAACAGAATCTCAATTGGTATGAATAAGTATTTTAGTTCATTTACGAAGTTTTTATTGGAAGCTTCAACATGGAAAGATTCTAATGACAATTTTAGTTTTATAGACATAAAAAGTGGAGGATGCATGGAATAAATTTCTAATGTTAGAGAATTGATGCAAGCTCTGTTTGATAATAATTTATTTGTTTTATGTTCTATAAAATTAAGGTAGAATAGTCCCAGTTTCGATTCTAGAAAGTTAAGGTAGAATAACAATTTTTCTGTTTTACTTATACTTTTAGCAAACTGTTGAAATATTTGCTAAATCTACAAAAATATTTATAAAAAAACTACTTTTTTTAGTGTTCAAATTTTACCTATGATTTAAGAAACGTTTTTACAAGTAGAATGAAAAAAAGAAAAAAAAATGAACAAGCTTAATTTCAAAACAGGTCGCAGCCTATCTATTGTGTGAACAAGAAAATACTGAACAAGAACTTTGGATCTAACCCTAGGGAAACTTAAAAAAGAATAAACATTAGGGAGACTTAGTAAACCATTTGAAGACTTAGTAAACCATTATCAAATGGGCCGTGGCTCAATACTTCTTCTGGAAACAGGAACATATTGTTGATATGCATGCAAGCCACAGGATCTTTGGGAACAAACAGTTGGGAACCTCTTTTTTTATTTCCTCGGAAAAAAAGTGTAAACATTAGGGAGACTCATTAAGCCTTCACAGACTGATGTAAAAAAAAACACCCCTTTTTTATGCAGGCAATGTAGCTGCTCTGGGCTGGTGGGATTTATTTATAAATTTCAGGTACATTGGCTTTGAGTTTGCTTTAAATATATCCATTCAAATTTATTTTTGGTCAAATTGAAAGTTTGGTTCACAAACTTTCATAGTTGTGTTTTTTTAGTTTCTATACTTAAAAAGTTTCTAATAGATCCTTCAACTTGTAAGATTATGTTTATTTAGCTATTTTTCTTTAAAAAAATTCTTATAGATCTTTAAACTTTTAATTTTGTGCCTAATAAGTCTTTCCTTTAAAAAGTTCCTAACAAGCACTAGCATGGCATGCTTATTGTGCATAATTTAAGGATCATGCAATGGGTTGATTTGAAGCTTAGATCTTAAATAATGCAATCAATCTGCCATATAAGCAGGGTGGATTTAAAGCTTAGTTCTTAAATAATACAATCAGTGTGCCATGTAAGTATTAAACTAACGAGGTTAACGAGAGGATCTTATTGGACAGAATTGAAAATTCAAGGACTTACTAGAAACTTTTTTTATTAGACATAATTATAAAAAAATAGATACCTATTAGTAACCTTTTGAAGTAGGACTAATTAGACACAATAAGTTTAGGGACCAAACTTATAATTTAACCATTATTTTTCTTTCCTTGCATATTGAATTGTTCTTGAGATTTTTTTTTATCTACAACATTTTCTTCTTAAAAATCTGCAGTATAGCTGAGTGCTTTGCATTTCTTGTTTGCACGAAGTGGTATAATCCTATGATTCATAGGCACTCTCTTGTTAGAGAATCAAGTTCTTCTTCGCTGACTATTAGATACCTTGACTGGGATAGAGGTGTGGTGGTTTCCTCTGATGAGGCTCAACCCCAAGTCAGAGTTTGTAACCTGCAGGACATTGGTGGTCACATCATGAAGGTTCCTTTAATCGTTTTCCAAATCATGCTTTTTATGCGCTTAGAGGTAAATTTTTGAAAAGGTGAATATTAAATGAAAATTTCTATAGCTTCTTGGTTTCTCATTTAAAACTTCTCAATTTCAGGGAACCCCAAGGAGTGCTTCATATATTCCTTGTCTGTTTCTGTTCTCTCCTCTTTTCTTACTGCAAGGAGTAGGTTTTGTATTTGCAGCATATAGGTCGATGGAAAAAATTATAATTTTACTAGTTGGTGCTCCTACTTCTGTAAGATATCTTGACCTAAGGTCAAAGGGTCGTGAACTTTTAGGGTTCATGCACCATGGATCGAGGTAAATTCTTGATTTTTTGTGTTTTTCTTTAGTTGATTCCCAGTTATGCAACTTGAATTGAATGTAGAATTTTCAGGATTATAGATATTATACTTTCATTTGAATCAATTTCTTCATTATTTGCAGGTTGCTAGGTTGGTGGTCAATGGATGAAGGTAGTCAAGAGGAGCAAGCTAAACTTTATTCTGCTGGATCTTCTGGGTTTGTTTTTTACCCTACTTAACTACAATCTGATTCTAGGTTTTATCCCATGCCCATGTATACTTCAATATATAATGCTATTGTTTTTTCTTTTTAAATAAGAAACAATACTTTCATTATAAATGCCATTGTTTAGTTTTTTCCATGTTTTTCCTGTAACCAGTGTATCTGGTACCCCATTCTTTGCATTATGCTCATGCCGTGCTGATATGATCCAAAATGTATTGTAATGTAAAAATAACGAACTAACAAGATAAACCAAGTGTTTCGAGGTACTTGGTCTCTCCTCTCTTGAGATCACTCTCAAGAGTCAAGCCCCAATTCACTCATCAAAATATTGCCTACCTCCTCCTTCCTCACTCCTTCTATTTATAGCCCAAATACCCTAACAATTTCCCTATTTAATTACTAATATATCCTCAATAACATTCCTATTTCCTATCATATGCTCTCTCTCTAATCCTTCAAGGGAGGCTTTGCCCCCCCCGGAAGACCAACTTTGGGGAACCATAAGGGTCTTCAAGTTATTAAGTTTTCAATCTAGGAGCTTGAACCTGGATCTTGGAGAGCATCTCCAACCTATCCAGACCCTAACAACTAGGACACCCTTAGAATTTGTTGTTGAACCCAGTATGCTACGTTATATATACGATTTTAATGCTTGATGCTTGTATTTTATTTTACAGATATCCTACTTTTCGAGATGCAACTTACTGCTGCTGTGCTGCATGATCTGTCAGTTTTATTATCTAGTTAACAGTCCAGAGGAGCCTATATTAACTTTTCCTTGTGATTTATTAATTATATCTTTGTTGGTGATTGAAGAACTTATGCTTTACTTGAACTTGTATGCATGTCTAGTTATTTTTCTTTGTCCTATATACAAAAATATAAAGTCTTCATTATTTTCTCTTTCTTATCCCTCTCTTTACTGCTATTATTCAGGTATGATACTTTCACACCAGATACTGTAAAGAAAATGACCAAATCCAATCTCGTTGATGAGGTAAATAAACCATTTTGTAATTTGAATGTTTACTTCTTGTTGCTACATATTTACTGATAGAATTGTGATAATATTGATTAATTGGGGGCATATTAGTTATCAACCAGTAAGTTTGTTAGAGAGGATTATAAATGGAGTGAGTTGGTGTAAACTTGCACATTCATCCCTTTGGGGTGTTTCGGGCACCAACTTGGAGTTAGGTGAACAAAACTATTTAATTCAATCTACGTTTGGCCTACCAATTATTTAAGTCCAGGGTATTTAAAGTAACTACATTGACTTCAATAGTATTTACTATTTACAAACTATTTTTTTTATAAGGGTACCGAGCTTTCATTGAGAATAAATGAAAGAATACAAGGGCATCCAAAAAATGATAAGTAAGAAGGCCCCTTAAATAAAAGGGGTCCAATCAAGTAATAAAAGACCTATAGAATAATTACAAAATAACCGTGTCACCGACGCCCATAAAGAAACTTGAAATCTAATAAGGGACCAAATAGCACCAGGCTCCCTTTCAGAACCTTTAAAGGTCCTACTATTCACAGCAGTGGCGGATCTAAAACTTTATGTCAGGGGGCTTGATATATATTTTGATATTAGTTTGTCAATATAAGAATAACTCAACTGACATAAAACATGGACCCTCGACCAAAAAGTCTGAGATTCGAATCCCCCACGTGTCGTCAAAAAAAAAAATTGTTCAATAGAAAATATGTCTAATATTATTTTAGGGTAAAATATCATTTTGATTTTTGTACTTTGAGTTTCATTCCATTTTAGTACATGTACTTCAAATGCCAAATTTTAGTCCTTGTACTTTCAATAAGGTTAAAATTAGTCCCCATTGGTAGTTTGAAGTTAAATTTTATAAATAAAAGTTTGTCGAATAGAATTCCCTCAATAAATGTTGGAAATATATTTACATTATGTCTTTTCTTGCATGAAAATTATTGGTATTATTCAATCAATTCTGATAAAAAAAAAAAAATATATATATATATATATATATATATATATATATATATATTAACTTCAAACTAACAATATGGACCATTTTTAAACTTTATTGAAAGTACATGGACTAAAATGGAATATTCCTAATTTCAATTATTCAACGTTCATTAATGAAATCCAAAATACAGGGACCAAAATGATATTTTAACTATTTTTTTTAAGATAAAAATGTTATTTTGGCCCCTGTACTTTAGGTCTCATTCCATTTTAGTCATTGTACTTTCAAATGTCTAAATTTAATCTTGTATTCAATAAATATTTAAATTAGGCTTTATCCTTAGTTTGAAATAGATTTTTATTGGACTTGATACAATAATAGTAATAATTTTCAGTCATGAAAGGTGAATGTGTTTCCAAAATTTATAGAAACACTATTAATAGAGACCAAATGTTCTTTTGAAAAGTTAACAATAAAGTAAAAAATAATTTTAAGATTTATTGAAGTAGGTAGATTAAATTTGGACATTTAAAAATACAAGGACAAAATCAAAATAAGATTTTGTCTCAAAAGTATAATGACCAAAATAATATTTTATCTTTATTATATCAAATTTTATTTCTACAAAAACATTTTTTTTTTTGGAAAACATACACATACACATGCATATGTTTATATGTTTTTAATTAATATAAATAAAAAGGTAATAATTACGAGGCACACATCGGTTAGAGGGTGATTTTGTAATTTACTGAACAGACAAACAAAACGAGAACCAGGGGGCTATTTTTTTTTTTTTATATCCGTGTCTGTTCGGGTCAGCTTACGCGCACCTCAACTAATCTCACGGGACAGCCGTTTGACCCTAATAACCACAAACTATTTTAACTCACTCAGCGCCCCAAACAATCCCTTATTGATTATAACTTAAACTCTGGTTTCTATCATTTACTTTTCTTTGTCATATGATTTACCTGGAATTAATCTCTCTTTGTAGAGTGTTTCATCTATAGTGGACTTCTTTATTTTCTATTCTCATTACAGATATGGAGATTACAAGCTTCATTAAATCAGCAGACAGAAGTTACGAAATTGAGCCGGCAGGAGCACGAAAAACTTCTAAATGTAACTTTCTCTCATTTATCAATTACTCTGCTTACTCAATACTTTTCTATGTTTGACGTATGATGTAAGAGAGAAAGATAAGCTGTTATTTCATGGATGGAAAACTGTAAATGTTTTTCGTGAACAGAGCACTATATTTGAGGACCATTTTCTTTACTTTTCTTTGAATTAAAAGTTTGAAACAAAAACAAATTCCTTCAAATTATAGAATCTGCTAATAATCTCAAGAATGTTTCATGTGAAAAGCCAACCTCAAAACACCTTTTTTTTGGTCAGAAACCAAAAACAAGATCGACATTTGAAAATAAAAATTTTTGCTATCAAATGAGATTGGTTTTATATTATTTGGTTCAGCAGCACAAGGTGGTCAAGCTTTAAACCTATACATTTGATTGTTTTTCAGTCTCACAAGTAGGTTTAAGCGGTTGCTTAGTATGAAATTAGTCAATTTGTTTTGCATAAGTTGGTTCATTACAGTTATCAAAAGACAGGGGAGTTGACCTTTTCTTTTCTCGAAGAATTTATTATTATTTTTTTGAGTTCAACAACATCTGGGGGTGAGGATTTAAACTTCTGTTCTTTTGGTCGAAGTTTTAATGTCAGTTGAGCTATGCTCACATTGGCTAAATTGTTTGATTTTTGGTCGAAGTTTTAATGTTTGTTGAGCTATGCTCACATTGGCTAAATTGTTTGATTACCGAAACTTTCAGGACAAGATTCTTTGTAGAGTATGCTTTGATGAACCCATTGATATGGTTCTTCTTCCTTGTAGGCATTACATTCTCTGCAGGTAATTTCTCATTCCCCTTTGTTTATCTTTTTCTGCTTTAACTTAGAATTTTCAGTCAATTTGATTGTGTTTATGTCAAATGGGATTTCAGCTCTTGTTGTGAGAAGTGTAATCGGTGCCCGATCTGTCGGGAATCTATCGAAGAACGGGTGCCTGTAAATGATGTTTAGAACAGAACAAGAAGCCCCCATATTTGTGTGGCTTGCTCAAAGCGCTGGATTGTTGCTTGTGATTTTTTTTAGATGGGACAGGCATCAACAGTGTCTAACATATGATGGTGTACATAGAATTTCTCCTGGATCAGTTTGAAAGTTCACTGAGTGTAAAGTTCACTATGATATGCATTCTCTATTTATTTGGACTGTAATTGAATGAGAGAGTATCTTTTCAACAATGATTGTGCCATAGAAAGTTCACTCAAAGTTGTAAATATGTCAAACTCTTCAACTATGTAATATTTGAATCAATTGCATCAGGTTGATTCAGGTTATTGAATTATTTATCTTGAAATTGTGTAAAAAAATTATAGAAAGTGATAATATTTCAAAGATCCATTTAACATATTGTATAAAAATTGTAGATTTTTTTTTCTTAGGTCTTCTTGAGTGTTCAAAAGAACTAGTTTAATATTATCCTATAAAAAAATGCTATGGAAAATAAAGAATCTCAATGAGTTAGTAAAGTGAAATTGAAAGAAATATATGAGTTAGTAGGGGTGTAATCGGTTCGGTTCGGCTCGGTTTGGGTCTCAAATCGAAATCGAACCGACCAATATTTAAACAATAATAGAGAACCGAAATCGAGCCGCTGAAGCTATATAACCGAACCCACCGAACCGACCGAACCATCGAACCGACGGTTTTATCGGTTCGGTTTGGCGGTTAACCAGTTGGTATACAACTAAGGTTGGAAGGTAAATGGGCCTGTGATAAATGGGCCAGAGAGGTGGCTTTAAGGTTTGAAAATATATATAACTGAAAATTTAACATATCTAGGTGGAGCTCCTTGCCATCCCACCCAGAAGCCTTCTTTGGAATTTCTTTTGCTTTTATGAAATAACTACCTATCGGTCGGTTTCGGTTTTTTTTCGGTTCAAGCTAACAAAACCCGAAACCGACCGAAATAATTCGATTTTTCATATTTGGAAACCGAAACCGAAAACCGAACCGATTTCAACCCGAACCGACTTCGGTTTCGGTCGGTTTGAACGGTTTTTTTCGGTTTTTGCTTGCACCCCTATGAGTTAGTAGAGAAATAAAACTTCACGTGGGCAGCTTGCAAAACAACTCACCAATAAATGTACTCCAGCTTGGATATATATATCTCTTGTCAATAATAACAAAACCAATAGCAAACTTGACTTTTAAAAAATGAACTAAAAATGTGGCACTGATAAGACACTTTTCGTTTGCGGTTCATTATTTAACACATCCTTAACATCAGTTATTGTTGTCTAGTGGTTATCGATACTTATCATGTTTGCTATTCATTTTTTAACTGTAAATTGTTGAGAGACATTTGAATAAATTTTAAATGTCAATGGTAGAAGTGAAACTTTTGAATCGGAAGAGATATAATTGAAACTAACCTCAAAGTTTAAGGACATTTTATTTTTGTTTTTTTAGGTACTACTCTTATGAGGCATCTAAAAAATGTTGGCTTAATTTCTCTTTCATGTAGACTATGGTTTTTCCTAGGTGCGGGCAGGTTAGGGCGGGGAGAGTGGTCACAATCGCTACCATGACCATCTAATATATAAAAAAGATAAAATTATAAAGATTACCAAAAAAAAAACAAACAAACTATTTTCCTTTCGTTCGGGTTACATTCCCGGCTGGGATCGTCACCGGGAAAATGGCAGAAACAGTGAATCATGCCCGGGATTATTCATCGTCTTCTCCCGGATTCTTTTGACAACAAACACATTTTTCAAACTCTAACTGTCGAAAATTAAATTTATTTATCCAAAACCCGTTTCCCAAATCCTAATGCAAGAGAAGAGATTAGAGTTTACCTCGAAATCGTGGGAGCTGATAAATTGAAGAAATGGTTGGGAAGAAGAAATTGTGCAGAGGGATTCGGCCCGAGATGCAGCTATTGGTGTTGATTTTAAAATAGCACACAAGTTCATTTTGTTGGCTTAAAAAAAGTAACGAATTTTAATTTTCTCGGTCCTGATCCCGACCGAGATGGACACTAAGATAGCACAAAAATATAAGTTCATTAAAATAGTCATAGTTATAAAAGATGATAAATATTTTGAGATGGACACTAAGATAGCACAAAAATATAAGTTCATTAAAATAGTCATAGTTATAAAAGATGCTAATTATTTTGAGTTATTTCAAGCAATTGCCCCAATGAATAAAAAAATTAAAATATTAAGATAACAATTTTACTGTTAATTTTCTATTTTAAAATAAGCCAACTTAACAACTACTCCCATAATATTATATATTTATAAAAATATGTCAATTAGTTCTAAGTTGAAACTTATTTGCTTATATATTATATATTATTTGGAACATTATTGTGTTATGTCAAATTGAGCATAACTCAACTGATTAAGGCATATATTTTTCGATCCATATGTTAGAGATTTGAATCTCCACCTACATATGTGTTGAACTTAAGAAAAAAAAATTGATGAGTTCTCTGATGTAGAATTTGGTAGGTGAAGACACTTACTATTTATTTTTTATTTTTGTAAAATTGATGGTTGAATACCTCATTTGCCATATAATTATTGAGCTAAAAAGAATATATATGTTCCATCCCGTCTCATTATCATGATTTCACCCTTCAAACTAGGACAATCTAGAGTAGTGAGAATTTTGTTAAATTGAAACAAAAATATCAAGAGAAAATAATTAGAAAAATTACAACGGGTATCAATTTAGAGTAAAATAATTAAAAATATAATACATTTTAAAAAGATTTAGACAATTTTTATCATTAATAACCTTCCATCAGTCTATTTGTGATAGCTATTGATATTTTCTGTATTTTATAGAATTTTGTTAATGGCTCTATTATTAATAGTAGTTTATCGATGATGACCATTTTATTAATGGTTATGAGTAATAGCAGTATATCCGTGTCTATCACTGATTTTTTGTCATATTGTCATATTGTGCTAGATTTGTCATTATTTTGGGCGTGATTGCTATTTATGCAATTAACCCAAATAATTATCCATAACCTCTCAAAACTCCTCAAAACTCTACAAACTTAATTAATTTTTATCATAAACTTTTAATTTCGAATGGTGTAGCTTTCACATTTTTGTTAGACTTCTACATTCACTCTCACTCATTTTAACCAAATGTAACATAAAAAACTTCCAAAAATCCAATCATATTAAAAATAAAATATAAACCCTCTACCAAATTAATATACAAAATTAAGTCCAAACAAATAAAAAATCCAATCATATTAAAAATAAAATATAAACCCTCTACCAAATTAATATACAAAATTAAGTCCAAACAAATAAAAGGCTAAAAGCAACCATTAAATAATGAATTAGGGTAATTTAATTATATCAATATTCTAACATCCCTATTATCTTGATCAGATTGACAGATTTGCCTGTTCAGCTAAGATCAAAGCATCAAAAGAAGGATTTGGAGTACCCAAAACTATATCATTGAATATAGAACTAGCATAAACTATGTGTTAACGATCAAGAGATTTATGGTTCGAATTCTCCACCCCACGTCATTTGTACTTCAAAATATATATATATATAGAACTCCACTTAGCCAGCTTCTAAGTTGTTTCTCTCTAACTATTATCAAAATCAGGCCATGTTGTAATCATTTTCATTTTCTATGCAGGACTTTGACTCAGACCACTGTTATTTTAGCTTGGAGCTGGAATTTCAAGTCTTCTTAAAATCTTTTGGAAGAGTTTTTGTTTGTTTGTTTATTTTTTTTTTTTTTTTTTTTAGAAATTTCCATCAAGTGTGATTTTCTAATAAAAAATTGTGGAAACTAGATTGATTCCACAGGCAATATTTTGGTTTTTCTTTAGTAGAATAGAAAAGAAATCTGTGTTGATTCTCATGTTGGAAATATTCATGATAATGGGCCAACCTTTTAAAGTTGAAATTGGAAGTATCTCCAAAGTTTCACAATTGTACAGAACTAAGTTTTGTTAAAGAGTGACCCCAAATGTTATCCTTTCTAAGGTAAAGAAAAAGAAAAAGGAAATCCACTTTCAATTGTCTAATTGAGACATTGAAACTTTACCAGACACAATTCCACATTGCAATGTATACTTCTAGATATTCTAATTCCATAATTTTGAAAATATTTTAACTATTCATGCTATGAATTGATTTGCAACATATAAAAATTGACATTGCAGGTAAAATTATGCTCAAACAATACAAACGTGAGATTGAACCGGCTCAAGGGAGCCAAGCCAAGACTCAATGCCCAGTCCAAGCCTTTGGCCGACCCGAGGTGATGAGTCGAGCGCATCAAACTCATCGTGGCTCAAGATATGATTGAGTTTGGTCGAGCCAGTCTGGACTGATCCGACCCTACCCTAATCGAGCCAAATCGATATATTGGTCTGATTCATCTTATATGCGTTTTCTAAAGGTGTTTGGACATTCCCAATATAAAAGGGCGATCATTATCGCTCGTGCGGAGTAAGTTCGATTTAGTTCATTCAACTCCCAAAAACCTTCTTTTTTTTTTTTTTTGAGTTCAACAATATGTGGGGTGAGGGATTCGAAACTTTGACCTCTTGGTCGAGGATAAATGTTTTATGTCAGTTGAGTTATGTTCATGTTGGTAACTCCCAAAAACTCTTGCTAGATACAAATTTTTTCAGATCTAACTTAAGTATCAGAGCGTGTGTGACAAGCACTGCACCAGTAGTGTGCAGTTTACTCTCAAAGCACTGCACCAGTGTGCAGTTTACTCTCTTTTGAGAGGTAATCACTTTCTCCAATTTTAAAATTATATTATTAAGATGTGTCCCTTGACTAGATTTTGATATCAACCAGATGACAACATAACAAATTATATTATCAATGTTTCTTTTCATACTCACTATTATATTAGAGACTAACAATAAAAAAACATATATCAATCAATGTTTCTTTTCATACTCACTATTATATTAGAGACTAACAATAAAAAAACATATATCCCTGAAATTAAGTTACAAATCTATGCTTCCTTTGATCACATTTTTTGTTTTTTTACTTTGGGTTTTCATCTTCTATTAAAATAAATAATAATAATATAATAAACCATATATTTTTGTAGACAATAGAAAGAAAAAAATCCAATAAAGTTTTTTATTTTCCCAAAGCAAGTCAAAATTTGTTGAGTAATGATGTTTTCATCTATTATACAAGAACGACGAGACAGAGAGAAAATTAGATTAGGGAGATAAATTAAAGAAAGATAATTTGTTACAACAAGATAAACTAGAGAAAGTGAAATAAGTTGACAAATAGGGTAGAGAGAAAGAAGGTGGAAAAAAAAAACATATTTAGACAGTGAATGAGATATGTTAGAGACCAAGAAAAAAGTGTTACCAAGAAAGATATAGATCATGCTAGAAGAATGGACATGCCTAATGTTTTGTCCATGTCAAGGAACAGAAATAATTGCATTAAAAACACCCATTTGGGACACCACAAGGGAGTTGGATATAAATAACTTTTACATTGTCTTACAAATGAGAGTGTTAGTTGGCAATGAAAATGGCTTGAGAGACCACATGGGCAAGGGAAATTCATTCTTTAATATGCTATGCTGTCTGGTCATATTTTCAATCACATCATAGAATATCGAAACGTTTTATAAGGGGACAACAACTTAGATATCACCACGGTTTCACCCAAAAGATTATCATTGGAGTGAGTTGTCCTCACTTATATACACGCATCTCCCCTTATCTAGCCAATGTGAGATTTTGTTTGTATTCCCAACAATTCTCCCCCTCAAACAAAGTTTTATAGGTCAACCATGGATTCAAAGTCATTTTACCTCACTCGCTTCTTTGTTCTAGACCAAAAGATTTTATCGATACGGAATTTTCGAGTCGGGTGCATGACTCTGATACCACTTATAAGGGAACAAGGACTCTAAACTCCACAATGGTATGATATTGTCTACTTTGGGCATAACCTTCATGACTTTACTTTTGGTTCACTCAAAATGTCTCGTACTATTGGATATTGTGTTGTCTTCACTTATATATCATGAGATCTTCCACTTATCTAGTCAATGAAAACTTTATTTGTATTCCCAGGTTTCTTCAACACCTAACATGTTTAGTTTGGTTGCCTCTATTTATAGCTAATAAGTATTCCTTGCCCTACAAATTATATATGGAACCAACAATTTGGCACTGCTAAAAAAATCCCGAAAAAAATATGTAGTAGGTTTGGTTTCAACGGTTTCTTGATTATTATGTTTGTTTAGTATGTTAGTTTTACTCGTATAAAGATCAAATTTTTCTTCACAATGTATTTCTTTCAAATTAACATACTTTTCTTTTTTGAATTTTTCTTCACAATGCATTTCTTTCAAATTAACATACTTTTCTTTTTTGTATGTGTATGAGCAAAAATATTAATTGCAAATAGTCTTATTCAAGTTTAGAGTTTTTAAGTGGATGAAATTCAAAGTTTTAAGATTAAAATTAATTGACTCAACAATTTAAAGTTTAGTGGTAAATTTTGAACTTTTTTCTAATGTATTTATAGATATTTAAAAATGACTTTTATGTGATATTTTGTTTTAATAACTTGGGTATGATAAGTTATAATGATTGAATAACATAAATTTGTCTCTAAGTTTTAAGACATTAATTTGGCTAAAAGCTAAAAAATAGTTAACTTTTTAGTGCAATAGATAATATCCATTACACTTTTATTTATTTATTTATATATATATATATATATATATATATATATATATTATAGGGGTTGGTTGCATAAATAGCAATGAAGCTCAAAATAATAGTAAATATAGCAAAATTTAAAACATTTTACAAATATAGTAAAAAATCAGTGATTATCACTGATAGACTGTTATTGTTGATATCTATTGATAAAATGACTATCACGGATAGACTATTATAAGTGATAGTCACTGACAAAATTCTATAAAAAAATGAATAGACTATTATCAGTGATAAAAATTGTCATATTTGCAAAAAAAAAAAAAAACAAAATTTAAAAATGCTATATTTATTTTGTCTAAATTGAGATTTATTACCATTTCTCTCTATATATATTTTGGTTACACTACATTTTCTTCCGTCGATATTTGTTTTTTTTTTTTTTTTACAACATGTTGGTGTGGGAGATTGAACCTAAGACTTCATGATCACTAGACGATACATCATGCTAGTTGAATTAAGCTCTTGTTTGCAATATTTGTTTAATTAAAAAAACAAAACAAAGAAGCATTCAAAGACAACCATGAAACTTTTAAAAGCATATAACGACTAAAAATATAATTTAACAAAAAAAAATTGTCATTATCAATCCTCATTCAAAACTAAACATTTGAATTGAAGCAACCCTTAAAATGAGTGACATAGAGGGCTCCAAGTTTATGTTGTCTTGACCATAGCAGGGATGCCAGCATGGGACAGATATTTGTATGAGTCCCAAAAGCACCAAAATTGCAAAAGGCAAGGCCCCTTGTTCTTTGCAAAAAAATAATAATAATAAGGATATATATCACAAGCACACCCTAGCACACACTTTTTTGGGTCAACTTTAAGGTACATTCAAATTTCAATTCTCATCACTATTTTTTCTTCATAATTTAAAAAAATAGTTATAATACTATTATAATTTATTGAGATTATTATAATTCAATGAATTTAACATCACAAATACCTAAAATAAAAGTAATATAAAGAAAAATGGACATGGGGAGAGGTCCACTTTGGAGATGATGGTACCACAACCTAATTTGATGTCAAATAATATCAATCATCCACAAAAATATGTAGGGTCACCAAATTTGAAATTAATTTAATTTAGATTGGACCATTAACCATTTGTTTTGAGTTTGTCCAAGATATGAGCAAATTTTTAAATGTAGGTAGTTGGAGGCTGTTTGGAAGTTATGTTTGAAAATTAGTTTCTATTAAACAAATCTTTTTTTCTTTTTTTTTATAATTTAGTTGACATGACATGATAAATAATAGAAATTTTGGAATAAAGATAGTAGGAAAAAGACACTATTTTGTTGTTTGTTTTATATGTTAATCATTTATATATAATAATACTTATTAATTATTAGGTGTGTAAATCTAACGTTAGTACTTAAAATTTTGAAATATCTAATTTAGTCTTTAAATTTTTAAGTTCTCAAAATATTTATTTTATTCTTAAAAAAAAAAGTTATTTAATTTTTTATTGTTGTTCTATCATTGATTGTTTAATAGATATATTGTAACTTCAAATATGTGTTAATCTTCACATGTAATATAGTTACACTGATTAGTTTGAGGCAAAAATTGAGGGAAAGAATATTAGATGATAAAACAATAGCAATGACCAAAATAGTTATGGAAAGATCTTGGACTAAAATAGATATTTTGAAAATTGAATAATCAAATTTTAAAAATTTATAAATTTAAGAAACTAAAACAAAATAAGTTTAAAAATTCATCAACCAAAATAAAATGACATGAATGTTGATATTTTAAAATTGATATTTAAATATAACTTTGATGTAACACAAGAATATGCTATACTATATATTTAAACTTGTAAGTAGAAGAAATGATTGGAAAATAAATAAATATATATATTAGAAGAATTAGTAATATTGATACATTACGGATAAGGCCGGGACAAGCAAGGTTGGTTGCCTAAATTTAGGTAAGTTTTTTTGGATAATCAGTCGGCATTAATTCGATAAGGCTAAGGAATATTAACTCGCGGCCAGGCAAAGGAAACTAACAAAACTAACTCATAATGAACCCCAAAACAAAAAAAACAAAACAAAAAAACAACTCATAATATATTACCTAATAAATTAAATCTAAATCTATTTGATCAATTATTTATTTTATTTTGATAATGAATTCCCCTAGCTAATCACTATTTTTTTCAAGCATTAACAAACAATTTAATAGGCTAGTTCTTATATCTAAAAACAATAAAAACATTAAGCATTAGAATTTTTTTTTCTTTGAATTCTTATTAAATTTTAAAAAGAAAAACTACTTTTTTTTTTAAAAAAAATTCTTTCATTTGGATTTTTAAATTTTTTTTAGAAAGCAAATAAAAACACTTAGGGGGCATTTGGCCCAAAAAGTTTGAAGGAGTTGAAGTTGTTTAGTCTAGAGTTGTTTAGTCGAGGGAGTTGTTTAGTCTGAGAAGTTCTGAAGTATGTGTGTTTGGAGCAGAGAGCTGTGGTGTGTTTGGAGCAGAGAGTTCTTTAGTCTGTGGTGTGTTTGGGACACAGAGTTATTGAACTTGGAGTTCTTGAATCTGAGTTTATTTTAACTGCTTTCTTCTATACAATGTTTTTCTACAAACTTTCAAACTTTCATTATTAAATACTTCTTTTTATTTCAATAAATTCTAAAAAAGAATTTTTTTATTTTTATTTTATATATCATTTACAAATTTGTGTGAAGACAACAAAAATAATTTTTAACACAATATCATATTATATTATATATATATATTCATTTCTTTAAGACTCATCTTTAATTTTATGAATTATAAGATTTAGATTTTTTTTGTTTTTATTAATGTATGTATATTTTACAAATATTTTAAAGAAAAAAAAAAGAGAACAACACATATCTTACCCTGACCCACGTGCCAAACACATTTTTCTCCGTCTCCACCCTCTTAAACTCCTCATTCCATCTGAATCCACTATATCCGAAAATCAGCATCTCAACAATAACGGTTTATTTTAGCTATTTTTTTTACAATTTTTTTCTATAATTTTCCAATATTTTCATTGGTAAGAAGTTCTTCCAATAAAATTTAAAAATGCGGTTTTTGTTTTTTTATTTTATGTATCATTCACAAGTTTCTCTAAAGATAACAACAATAAGACCAGAATACTTCACATTCTTTTTTCAATATCACTCACATTAATTATTCATTTTATTTGGGTAGTTTTGAAATAAAAGAGAGTCGGACAATAGTGTTAAATATTACATGTGAATTTAAAAGATTTTAATCTGTCAATTTAAACGGATTCAAATAAACTAATGTTTTTATTCTCCATTGTAATAATACTACATTTTGAATTTGGTTTAAGTATCAATTTTGATTGAACAACCTAATTTATATTTAAAATAATAAAAATAGGTTGAATTGCATATTTAGTCATTTTACACATTTTGTTTAACGTGTCTTTTTTTTAAATAATTAAAAATATTGTGAGAGGGAGAGAGAGGAAGAGAGAGAAATGTGATGCCTTGAAAAACGGGTCAGACTTGAATAGTAATTACTGTAGAAGTCTGGGGAATTGATTTTTTTTATCCGAGTTCAACAAGTCCGTGGAACAAACGGGGATAAAACTTCTCCCCCAACTCCTTGTTAAACAACACTCCTTAGGGCGTGTTTGGCCCAAAGAGTTGTTTGACAAGGAGTTGGGAAGGAGAAATTAACTCATCGTTTGGCCCACGGACTTGTTGAACTCGGATAAAAAAATATCAACTCCCCAGAATTCTACAGTAATTACAATTGAACTCCCCCGACTTCTACAGTAATTACTAGTCAAGTCTGCCCCATTTTTCGAGGCAACACATTTCACCATCTTCCTCTCTCTCCCTCCCACAAGTTTTTTAATTATTTAAAAAAAAACGCAATTTAAACTAAATGTGTAAAATGACTAAAAATGCAATTCAACCTATTTTTATTATTTTAAATATAATTTAGGTTGTTCAATCAAAATTGGTACTTAAACCAAATTCAAAATGTAGTATTCTTAGCATGAGATAAATAAAAACATCAGTTTATTTGGATCCGTTTAAATTAATGGATTAAAATTTTTCAAATTCACGTGTAATATTTAACACAATATTGTAGGACTTTCTTTTATTTCATAACTATCCAAATAAAATAAATAATTAGTGGGAGTGATATTGAAAAAAGAATGTGAAGTATTGTGGTCAAAATTATTTTTGTTATGTTCAAATAAATTTGTGAAGGATACATAAAATAAAAAACAAAAATCACATTCTTAAAATTTATTAAAATTTACTGAAAAATGTCATTAAAAATGAAAATATGAAAAATTATAGAAAAAAAAATAGCTAAAATAAACCATTTTTTTTGTTGAGATATTAAGGTTGAGGTGGAGTGAATTTAGATGGAATGACAAGTTTAAAAGTGTGGAGGAAGACTGTTTGGCACATGACTAAACTATACTTTTTTTTTTTTTTGAGTACATAGCTAAACTATACTTATAGGTAGAAAATCTTATAATTCATAAAATTAAATATGAGTCATAACAAAATATATATATATATATATATATATATATATATATATATATATATTTATATATTTTTGATAATCAATGTAAAAAAATAATGTGAAGTATTGTGTTCAACATTATTTTTGTTGTCTTAAAAAAAAATTGTGAATATAGATAAAATAAAATAAAAAATTTCATTTTTAGAATTTATTGGAATCGGAAGAAGTCCTTAATAAGAAAATTTTGAAAGTTTGTAGAAAAAGATTGTGTAGAAGAAAACAGCTAAAGTAAACTCAGACTTCACAACTCCAGACTAAACAACTTCCTGCTCCAGACATACCTCATAACTCTTCCGAATAAACAACTCCGGACAAAACAACTCCAACTCCCCCAAATCCTTGGGCCAAACGCCCCCTTAGGAGGTGTTTGGCCCAAAGAGTTGCAGGAAGTTGAAGTTGTTTAGTCTAAAAAAGAGCTAGTTAGTCTAGAGAATACTGAAGTCTGTGTGTTTGGGGCAGAGAGTTGTTTAGTTTAAAGTTCTGATATTCGTGATATGTTTGGAGGAGGTTGTTGAACCTGAAGTTCTGAAGTTTGAATTTATTTTAACTGTTTTTTTTTTTTTACAATCTTTTTTAAACTTTCAAAATTTCATTATTAAGCACTTCTTCCAATAAATTCTAAGAATGAAATTTTTTATTTTTATTTTTATTTTATCTATCATTTACAAATTTCTTAAAATTTCTTTAAAGACAATAAAAAATTAATTTTGACCACAATACCTCACATTATTTTTTTTAATATCTATCACATTGATTATCTTTTATATATATATATATATATATTCTTGTTAGGATTCATCTCTAATTTTATGAATTCTAAGATTCAGATTTTTTTTTTTTATTATTAATATAAAAAGAGTAGTACAATAGTGTGTTAAATGTTACATGTGAATTTGAAAGATTTTAATCCATTAATTTAAACGGATCCAAATAGGGATAGTTATGGAATAAAAAGAGTCGTACAATATAGTGTGTTAAATGATACATGTGAATTTGAAAGATTTTAATCCATTAATTTAAACAGATCCAAATAAATTGATGTTTTTATTTCTCTCCATTGTAGGAATACTACATTTTGAATTTGCTGAAGTACCAATTTTGATTGAACAACCTAATTTATATTTAAAATAATAAAAACGGGTTGAATTGCATTTTAGCCATTTTGTTTAAATTACGTTTTTTTTTAAATAATTAAAAATATCATGGGAGGGGAGGAATGTGCTTCCTTGAAAAATTGGACAAACTTCAATAGTAACTATTGTTGAAGTTTGGAGAGTTCAATAATAATTATTGTTGAAGTCTGGAGAGTGGATATTTTTTACTCGAGTTCAACAACTTCGTGGGCCAAATGGAGAGTAAACCTACTCCCCCAACTCCACTCCCCGTTTGGCCCATAGAGTTGTTGAACTCGGGTAAAAAAGATCAACTCCCTACACTTAAACAGTAATTATTATAGAAGAGTATGTCTCATTTTGTAAGGCAGCACATTTCTCTCTCTTTCTCCTTCCTCCTATGATATTTTTAATTATTGTTTTTGAAAAAAAAAAATATAATTTAAACAAAAGGGGTAAAAGAATAAAATGCAGTTCAACCTATTTTTATTATTTTAAATATAAATTATGTTGTTCAATCAAAATTAGTACTTAAACAAAATTTAAAATGTATTATTGGTACGAGAGAAATAAAAACATCAGCTTATTTGGATCCATTTAAATTAATGGATTAAAATCTTTTAAATTCACATGTAATATTTAACACATTATTGTACGACCCTCTTTTATTTCAAAATTATCCAAATAAAATGAATAATCAATGTTAGTGATATTGGAAAAAAGATGTGAAGTATTGTGGTCAAAATTATTTTTGTTATATTCAAATAAATTTGTAAATGATAGATAAAATAAAAATAAAAAATTTCATTCTTGAATTTTAATGGAAGAAGTGCTTAATAATGAAATTTTGAATGTTTATAAAAAAAAATTGTACAGAACAAAACAAGTAAAATAAATTCAAACTTCAGAATTTTAGGTTTAACAACTCCCTATCTCAAACACAAAACAGATTTCAGAACTCTCAAACTAACTAAAATCACCTCAGAATTTTGAATGCTTAGTTTGGGATTGCGGTAGCTTTTAAAATAATTGTTGTCAAGTGTGCTTTTAGAAAAATGTGTAGCATGAGGTTAATTAGTGGTTGATAAATTTCTCAAATATAAATATATTTCAATAATTAAGTATGAGTTTGTATTAAATATTTAACTTTAAAAAAATTATAAGGTAATTATATTAAATTTTATATAATTTAAATTAAAAATTATATTTTTTTTTACTCTAAATAATTTTATAAACTATATAAAAAAAATTGATATATGAAGAATGTGCCTAAGAAAATCTAACTTTAGTTTAAATAAAAAAGAAAAAGTAAGAACAATAATTAAAAAGCATCAAATTAAATTTTAAAAAAAATAAAAAAAGATTAGTTAGATTGTGAATAATTCGTTAAATAAAAAAAAAATTTAAATTGGTTAGTTAACTGATTTTTAGGAAAGCTAAATCCAAAAATTAAATAGTTTTTGTAAATCAAAATTAAAAAGTGATTTTATTTAAGGAAAATTGTAATAGATGTCAATTTAGAATAAGATAATTAAAAATATAGCATGTTTTTAAAAAAATTATGGATATGGCAATTTATATAGCTGATATCTTATGGCTCATAGAAATCGCTAATCACCTCAGCTTTTTATAGATTTTTGTCAGTGATAATAGTCTATCAGTGATATGATAAAGTATAGAAACAGATTTTTTTGTCATATTTGCAAAACATTTTAAAGTTTGCTAAATTTGCAATTAGTTTGGGCTTGATTGCTATTTGTGCAACCAACCCTTTATTTAAATTATTTATGAATCAGTTTTACCAAACATAAAAAAAGAAGTTAAAATAACTTCAAATTTATTAACTCCTACTTCGTGTAACTCTTTACTCCAAAGTCCAAACAATCCCTTATAAAAGAAAGTAGGGAGAAAGTAGTGTATATAAATTTAATTTTTAAAAATAAAAAATAATAAATCAAATTGTTATCAACCCCACCTAAAATTTAAAAAGTTAGAATCATCGAATAACTAAAATCACTTCAGGGTTATTTTCTTATGTGATTCTTGAACATGTTTAGGACGGAATTTTGAACAAGTAATATTAACAAAATTGATCCAATTGTAAGTGATTTTTTTTAAAAGTATTTAACAATAAATCATTTGAATAACTATTGTGTGCACTTTTAACAATGATTTTCGTATAATTAAAAACAATTTAATAAATAAATAAAAAATCATTCTAATCTCTCAATTGATTAGAAATCATTTTTAAAAGGGCTGGTTGCACAAATAGCAATCAGACCCAATCTAATTGCAAATTTAGCAAACTTTAAAATGTTTTGCAAATATGGCAAAAAAATCTGTTTCTACCACTGATAGACTTTATTATATCACTGATAGACTTCTATCAGTGATAGACTATTATCTCTGATAGACTATTATCACTGACAAAAATCTATAAAAAACTGAGGTGATCAGCGATAGACTTCTATCAGTCATAAGATATCAGCGATAGAAATTGCTATATCTGCAAAATTTTTAAAAACATGCTATATTTGCAAACAATAAGTCTTAAATTGTCATTTACTACAATTTCCCTTTTTAAAATGACTTAAAAACTTTCCAAAATTATGTCTACACACCCGGCGAAACATCAACATTTTAAAATGAAAACGACTTTGATAATAGGAAAAGTGAGTTTAATCATCCAAAAATCACTTTAAAAAACGTCTCTAATTGGCTTTTAAATGTTATTCCCTAATTTTTTAGGGATTTCAATTGAGTAAGAAACTCAATTTTAGAGGAAAATTAAGTAAAGGCAGATTGTGGGAGGGATTAACGAAAGTGATCTTATTACTTCACACGCGATCTTATAAATAAGTGTTCGTCAGTTTTTTTAGTACAATAAATGAGAGTATGAAAATTTGAACTTCCGACCTCAACAAAAAAAATCGATGTATCAATTATCGTTGAACTATTCTAATCATGCTGGCTATTATTTGGTTCATATTTTACAATAATAATTTTATATAATAAAAAATGATTTTAAATGAGTAGTGTTTGGTTTAATTAAAAAGTGATTAAAATAAATAAAAATTTAAGAATCTCCTTCAAAAAAAAATTGTTGATAATGAATCAACAATAATTTTAAAATCGTAGAGTGGATAGCATGCAACTATTGATAATATTGGTGTGTAATGTAACCTCATCGAACCTTATGCTTGTTTAGGTATCTACATTGTAAACCTACTTAGGTAGTACCCTCCTATATAGGATTATGCCTAGTTGGTTACTTTTTAATTTTATAAGCTACGACTTAGTTAGTAACTTCTAGTCTCACTCAATTGAATTACAATTAACAAATAACTTTTAATTCACATTAATTTGACAAACGGACAAAAATGAAGAGTTAATCGTACAATTATCGCACCTAGTAACATATTTATTTGTCTCATCTATAATTTGGATACTAACCCTAGGTTTTGCAGTCAGCTGACTCGAGTATATATAGTAGAATAATTCAAATAAATTTATGTGATGATATGGCCCAAAAAAAGAGAAGAGTAGGAAGGTGCACGTGGGGGCATTCCATAAAGCCTGCCATTTTGACCAAAATCTCCTTCTCCTCTTTCCCTTTCTCTCTTCTTTTGTGGCCGACAATAGAATTTTTTAGCTTCTCTATCCCTCTCTCTCTGACACTCTTCACCGACCTCTCCCTTTCTCTCTCTTAATTTGATGTGAAATCTTCACTTCATATCTACTCTTCCTAAATCTTTTATCTATTTAGGTCCATTTACTTCTCTTCGACGATAATTTTGATTGTGGAATCCACATCGATTACGTTTGAAGGTGTTTATCAAATTCGTAATCAAAATATGGATCTCACCTCAAAAATTGTAATTTCATTTCTCTACCACTTTGGGGTGTGTCGCTACGGATTTGCGATGTGAAACGACCGACTTGGTTCCTGAGAGGAGTGAGATAAGAGTCGCCACCAACAATTATTTAGAGAGTGTGACTGGACACCCAAAAAATACTAAAAAATGGTCTGCGAATAAAGATTAGGGTTCGAGAGTCTTTTGTGCATGGAGAAGTTATTAGCACCCCATGACACTAGTTCCATGAACGAATATTTAATTCTCTTGTGATATCTTTTAAAATTAACTTTTATAAAAAAATAACTTATTTTAAAAAATTTAAAATATCTCATGTTTTATTGGAAGAATGATTATCATTAATCATATCATCCATGAAAATATATATATATTTTTAATTTTATTTGACATCTCAAATAAAAATCGAAAAGCCAAATATTTAATTCTCATCATTTATTTTTTCACTTTAAATGAGTGATGTTGGATTGAAAACATAATTTTAGATTTGAGTTTTTTTTTTTTAATTTTCTTAGATATGTTTATTTATTTTAATTTTCTTAAATATGTTTTTTTTTTTAAGAAATTACAAATTCTTTTTTACATGTCTTTTAACAAAATAATTTTTTTTTGGATAATAAATATTGAAATAAAATCTTGGCATCCCAACAAATGATCTCTCACGTTAAGAGCCTAGCGGTATCTCCAACACTCTAGGTTCCAAGAGTTAGAAAAATTTTATTTTCTATTTTTAAATGTTTAATATCTTAAATTACATTTACTACATATAATAAATACAAAATATCGAGAATCACAATTTAAACAGTAAGAATTTTTACAACTAGTATTAAAAAAATATGGAATTTTTAAATTATAAGTTTGGTCCATAAAAAATGAAGTAGGAAAAATATGGATTCAACATTTTTTTTTTTAATGAGCCAAATAAATTAAAATCAATTCCATCATTTTTCAATAAATTACCTTTCTTTAAAAATTGGTTGATTTACTAATGAGGGTTTCACATTTCTATAAATTAGAGGTCATTGTCAACACAAATGGACAACGACCAAACCCTAGACGAGGCTAAGAAAATTCTCTCCATCTCTCCCCCCACATTTTTCCCTTCATTTCGTATTTTTCCCCCTCTCCCTAAGCGATCTCTACATTTTTCTCCCATTCTCTCTCACTTTTTTCGGCAATAGCAAGTTTCTTTTTCTTTTATTTTCTTTAACATTGTGTTTCATTTCATCGTTAGAGTGTCACATACTCACCCTTCTCCCCGCAAATCTCTCTCCCCCCATAAAGATTATGAGTCGAAGAAAGGAGACCCTTTTGTTTACTTTCTTTTTCTTTCTGTTTTTTCTCTTAGTTCTTCTTTCCCGCCTCCTAGTGACTCTGGCTACCAACAATGCGACAACGTCCAAACTGGGCGTCAACGAACTCCCAGTGATGATGGCCTAATCCTAAACTCCAACTTTCATGTGCGCGGTGTGGTAAATATTTTTTCTTTAAAAGAGCAAAAATATGATTTATGTATTTATTTAAAGTTCAAGTTCGTTTGATATGTTCTTGTCGATTAAAATCTCGAATTAAGTTGTTTTGTTGAACATTAAAAATGAGATGCATTCGAAATCATGTTTCTTAACTGCATTAGATAATTATATGTACATATTATGTTTTGTCAAGTTTTTTTTCCCACATATTTCGTTAGGGTGATTTATTCTCATATTTGGTTTATGCTCAATCTTATGGATTCTAAACTTTTGCTAAGCATTATTTTACTGATTATGAGTAGCTAGACTAAATAGATAGTGGATTGATGTAATCGTTTTAGTTTTCATGTTTGATTAATCTAAATCCTTTCATATTGCAACTGTTATTCATGTGTTTGTTTGTTTAATGTTTTTATCCTTCTGACCAAAGTATAAATTGTTGCTTATTTAAATCCTTGAAAAAGTAGAGTTTAGAGTAGAACTCAAACACATGACTACTTCTAAATTCTTGCATGAACATAAAAAATTCTCCTAGACCATTAATAGAAGTTGCGTAATGTCTTTCTTTTCTATTAAAAATTAGACAAACATGTTAGTTTTATAAAAATAAATGAGAATTAATTGGGCTCTAGCGAGTCAGTTATGATTTTATTCTTCTTGGTCTATAATTGTATGCATGAATATTCTTTGGATTGTTGAATTAATTAAGCATGAATCTAATCGATGAAATCAATTTCTTAGGTTATTATCTCCAAAAGATTTCTCATTAATTTTCAGATTTTTTAATTTTCACTTCATCTCATAGTATTTTTAATCTAAATAAAATTTAAAACTTGACTTAAATCACTATATTAAATCACTATATTAAATTCCATGGACGATACTATTTACTTAAATCACTATATTAAAACTTGACTCGTACACTTGCGGTACGGAATAAATTACGCAAGAAAGCCCTCAGGGTGTGGGTGACTTTTCTGCTATGTTTTACCAAAGGTATTGGTTTGTGGTTGGGAAAGATGCGTTTTATTGTTTTGAGGTACTTAATAATGGTAGACCTCTTGAGGAGGTAAATATTACTGTTATTACTTTATTGCCTAAAACTAATTCAGTCTCGTATGTGAAGGATTATCGCCTTATTAGTTTGTGTATTGTGTTGTATAAACTGATTTCGAAGACGATTGTGAATAGGCTGAATGAGATTCTAAAAGTTCTTATTTCTCCGACACATAGTGTTTTTGTTCCGAGTAGAATCATTGTTGATAATGTTATTTTGGGCTTTGAATGTTTACATGATATAAAAGGCAAGAATAAGGGGAGGAAGGCTTGGGCGGCTTTAAAACTTGATATGAGTAAAGCCTACGATAGGGTATAATGATTTTTTCTTGAGAAGTTTATGGTGACCTTAGGCATGGATGTAAACTTTGTGAACCTGATTATGCGCTGGTGTCATCATCTGTATCTTATACCTTTTCAATCAATGGTCGGAGGTGTAGCCGAGTTAAACCGTCAAAGGCATTAAGGCAAGGGGATCTGAACTTCTCCTTATTTGTTCCTCTTGTACGCAAAATATTTATCAAGGCTTTTGAGTTTCAGGAGTGATAACGGGACTCAAGATTGCGAGACACTGTCCTCCAATCTTGCATCTATTTTTTTCCGATGATTGTTTACTTTGTTCGGGGCAAATATGTCGGAGGCTACCCACAATAGCTTCGATTTTCTCCTTTTATACTGATAGGCCAAGAAATTAATTACACAAAATCGACAATCTGCTTCACTCCAAATACTCATCACTTTGTGCAGGAACAAATTGTAACTCACTTGGAAGTAGCAAAGGTGGAGGTTCATGAAAAATATCTTGGCATTCTAGTGGCTCTTTCGGCATCCAAAAGGTTGTTCTTTAAATTCATAAAGGAAAGGATTTGGAGTTATCTAATCCAATGGAAATAGAAACTATTCTCGGTAGGAGGAATGAAGATCTTAATTAAGGTAGATCTTCAGGCTATAACATGTTATGCTATGAATTGTTTGAAAACTTTGAGAGCTCTTATTGATGATTGTCATCGCCTATTGGCCCGTTTCTGGTGGGGAGATGATGATTCCAAGCAGCGGATTCATTGGACTAGGTTGGAATAAGGTTTAAATGTCAAAGCTGAGTGGGGGGTTGAGTTTTAGAGATTTAACCAATAACTCTTAGTAAAAACAAGGGTGGAGGTTGACTGAGTCCCTAAACTATCTTTTGGCTATGGTTTTGAAAGGTAAATAATATCATGATTCTACCTTTCTAGAGTCTCATGCTAAGAGTTCAACATCATTTGTGTGGCGGGGCTTACTTTGGGGGAAAGATCTATTGAAAGATAGTCTCCATTGGAAGATTGGAAAAAAAAAATGTCTCCATGATAAATGGGTCTCTAGACCCCTACAAATTACCCACCAATACTTTGTTAACAGGGAATTAAATGTGGAAACTCTATTGAATAATGCAAGGTTGTGGAATGAAGAAGCAACTAGGGATATACTTCAAGAAGACGATGTGCTTTTTATTCTGAGTATTCCTAGGCCTAGAATCTTGGGTGAAGATAAATTAATTTAGCACTATGAGAAGAATGATATTTTCTCAATCAAGTCAGCATACCATTTAGTGTGTTCAAAGGTGGTTGTTGCATCGGAGGTAAATGCCTCTAAGCTTTGTACCTGGGAGAAGTGTCATGGTGGTTCTATAAAAATCTGTCTTCAGAAATACAGAGGAATTTTTTGTTATGTGTTGGTGTATGTGGAATGCTAGAAACAATTAAGTTATGAATCAGAGATGGAATGAAGGAGACATTAATGGGGATTTAAATTTTTGTTTGTCCTATTTAAAATTTTAGGGATTTCAATTTTAGAGGCAGAGTTTCCCAGTCAATTCAAAGAAGTGAGATTGTGCAATTGTGGAAACTCCCAAATTTTCCTATTACAAGCTCAATACAGATGCGATAGTCAGGAGAGGGAGAGAAATAAAAGTGGGGTTGGGGTGATAATCCGTAATGAAAATGGTGAAGCAATGTTCACTGTGGCGCGACCGATTGACTAGATCATGGAGGTTAATATGGTGGAAGCGGAGGCAGTGCGTGATGTTATTGCGGCGACGATTGATATAGGTTTGGTCGTTTGGAGGTGGAATCTAATTCTTCTAGAATGGTTCATCTCCTGCATCAATCAAAGGAGGATTTGTGAGTTGTGAGAGTAATAGGGGAAATCAAGGAGTTGTCTTATTGTTTGTTTCACTACTCTTTTCGTTGGTGTCATTGGCTTTCTAACCCGTTGTCGTACATAGTGGCGGGTATGGCGAATTTGTTGCCTAATGAGACGGTGTGGATGGAAGAGGTTCCCGCAACAACTCGGGATATCTCCGAAGAGGATTTATTTAATGTTGGTCATCCATTGACTTCAAGTGGTGTCCCTTATTAGATATGATGGGGTTCCATCTTAAAACAAATTGGCAATAAAAGAAGTAACTCATGTATCTTATAGAAAATGACTCGGCTTTCATTGATTGGCTTGTCTTCAGTCTTGACTCTACCTTTGCCCTAAAAGATCTTGATCGTTTACGTTACTTTCTGGGAATTCAAATTACTTACCTACCTATCGGGATTCATCTCAGCCAGTCTAAATACATCAATGACCTTCTGGAACGGGTGCGACTGCAGGACACCAAACCAAGTCCTACTTCATCGGTCGTTGGTCGTATTTTCCTCTATGGCGGTGAGCTACTTGTTGATCTAGAAGGTCATCTCAAAATCAATTGGCTATAAGAGAAGTAGTCTATGTATCTTATATTGTGAGTGAGGTTCAGTGGGATTCTCAACACCCATTTCTTAATTTTCTTTTGTTGCCTTTTCCGTGTTAAAAAATAAAATAAAAATTAAAAATAAAAAATTCCAAATAAAAATTCTGATTGAGTATGCATCAAATGAGACGATGAAATCTTCGATCTTATGAGAGAGACTTCAGGTTAATTATCACTAATCTAAACTCGTTTGCAAATACTAATTTTTTTTACCATCCAAAAGGTAATTTTTTTATAGGGAAAACTACCCTAATGGTCCATCAGGTTTGAGTTTGGTAGCAATTAGGTCACCAACGTTTCAAATCCAACAATTATACCGAGGTTTGGATTTGGTTCGTTTTTTTTTGTCCTCCGTCAATTTTTTTGTTAAGTAGAATGCTGACGTGGCACCTAAAAAAAAATTCTTCTCTTTTTTCTTTTTCTTTCTTCTTCCCCTTCCCCTTCTCTTTCCCCTTCTCCTTCTCCTTCTTCTCCCTCCTCCCTCATCCCACTTCCATCTTCCATCTTCATTTTCATCTTCATCTTCATCTTCATCTTCTTCCTCTCATGACCGTCGTCTGTTTTTTTTTTTTCCTCTTCCCCTCTTCTTCTCCCTCTCCGTCTTTCTCTTCCTTTCCATTTCACCTTCATCTCCCCCTTTCTTCTCCTCATTTTAAAAAAATAATAAAAAAAATAAAAAACCTCCTCTTATCCCTCTCCTCTCCATCTCACCTCCCTCTCCCCGTTTCTTCTCCTCATATTCAAAAAAAAAAATTACAGTTCGTTACTCTGTTGGTACAAATTTGTGTTTAAATATATATATATATATATATATATATATATATATATATATTCTCCTCTTCTTCTCTTTCCCTCTTCCTTTTCCTCCCCATCTCTCCCTTTCTTCTTTTCGTTTAAAAAAATAAAAATAAAATAAAAAACAATGTATCGTCGGCGACAGCCATGGGAGGAAGAAAATGGAAGATGGATGAAGGTGGAGAAGAAGGGAAGGAAAAGGGAGGAAAAAGAAAAAAAAAATAATAATAATTTAATAATTAAAAAATATTTTTAATTAAAAGTATGTGTCACGTCAGCATTCTATTAAGATCTAACAACAAATTCAAAACTAATGGTATAATGGTTGGATTACTAATGGTATAATGGTTGGATTTGAAACTTGAGGACAGTGTTACCAAACTCAAACCGGAGACACTATTAGGATAATTTTCTCTTTTTATATTTAAAAAAGAGTAAAACTTAGTTGCACGTTGGGCTGCAACTATCTTTTGCAGCCCAGCCATGTGTCACAATTTTAATGGCCAAATATTTATGCTATTTTTTAAATAAATTTTTTTTTTATTAATTTTTCTTCTTTTTTCTTTTACTTTGTAACTCTCCTTGGCTAGAAAAATCAAGTTCCAACCTCCAATAAATTAACTTCTCCCATTGTAGAGAAAAATACAAAAAAAAAACAATATATTTATTTCTTTCACTTTCGTTTTCTTCTTTGATTCCTTATATGTTTTTCCTTCTTCCCTCTCCACTTTTTCATCCATTTTCTTTTCCAATCGTCTTTCTAAGGTGGATGAAAATTGAACAACAAACACAATTAAAAAATAATAATAATAAGAAAAATGTCTTCCTCTACTCTCTGTTATGCAATAACTTTTTTATTCTTATTGTCTTACTGATAATTGGAATTGAAGCTGAATGGATGAAGTTTGCATTGTTTGAGACAATTGGGATTTATGTCTCGGGATTAATCTATTAGAGGTTGAAGTTAAATTTTTATGTCGGATGTAAGAATGAAAGTCACAAAGCAAAGAAAAAAAAAAAAAAAAAAAAAAAAAAAAAAAAAAAAAAAAAAAAGCAATAAACGAAGAAAAAAAACCAATAGATAGCGTGAAAAGTTAATAAAGACTTTTTTAAATTTTAAAATAGCATAAAAATTTGGCCAATAAAATTGTAATATGTGACTGGACTATAAAAGATAATTGTAGCACACAACTAAATTTTACTCTTTAAAAAATGCGAATTAAATTGAATCCCAATTCCAAATGGCTAAAACCGTAAATAGATCGAATCGCAACGGACAAAACGGAATACTATTGCAAGTGGGCCATCACTACCGTACACGTGGCACACGTGAATGCCTGTTGGCTTGCAATAAACCCCGGGCCCCACACAATGCGAGTTTTGACCACTAAACTAAAAAATAATAATATTAAATACAAAATAATAAAAATAAAAATAATAATAATAATAATGAAGGTAAGGGCGTGTTTGGATGAACTCTTTTCCAATTCCCGGGACTTGGTTATTATATTCCCAAGCACTTGAAAACACAAAATTCCACACCCACAGCAAACTGCGAAAGCGATTTGTCAAACAACACCTTAGGCTTTATTATTAATTTAATAAATAATAAACCCACTACCATTTTTCTAACAACTTATTTACAAAATTATAAAAACAAAACAATTTGACTTAGGGTTTTATGTTTTTATTTTATTCTTTGATGCTCTTTTCACTTTTTTTTTTCTTTTCTTACTATACTATTTTACTATCGATTATTTGAGCACATCTGATCTTGTAACGACGTCTTTATTGGTTCACATAGATTTTACGTATTTTATGTTATATTCGGAGACTCGAAGTTGTCGTGTAAGTTAGATAATGATTTTGAATAATGTTTGTGTATTGTCGTCTTACAATTTTAACTACCAATTACTAGGACTTAGGAGTGAAACTAAAAATATTTCTGGAAGAATAAATTTTTACCTTTTAATTCTAAAAATTAGAGAGACGAAAGAAATTAAAAAAAAAAAATAGAATTTAAAATTGGAGGGGCAATTGTATATATGGATTATAAATAGAATAATAAGTTATTTTTTATTTTTTTATTACAATAAATACAGATGAAAATTTGAACTTTCAACTTCATAGAAGGTAGGTAATACTTGTGGGTTATTATTGAGTTGTCTTGCTTTCAAATAAATGAAAATGATTAATTACATTATTAAAAAAATAGTAATAAATTAATTATTTGCAAGTTTGTGGGAAGTGGAGTCTTTTGCCAATGGGAAAAAGAATGATGATAACAAATAATGTCTACTTTAAATGATTAAGGGACCTACTTTGACCCAATCTAAGTGCCTCCCTCTCTTTTTTCCTCTATTATTTCTTTTGTTTTTATTACCTTTTTGAGTAATACACATTGTTTTCTTTAAGTACATTTATTTCGTAGCAAATTATTAAAATAAATAAAGAAGGATTTAGTGATAATAGTTAACACCCGTGGACAAAGCAAGCATTATGTGGCTTTAACTTACTTAGCTATTTTGTTTTTTTTTTTTTTAAACAAAATAATAATAAATAAATAAACAAACAAACAAAGTAATTTTTTTTTTTTTAGTACAACACATAGACTATGAAAATTACCTTTGAGTTATGGCAAACTAATTGTTTGGTTATGTTAATTTTATAATTGTTAAGGATCCGACATCGGAAAGATGAAGGAACCTCACTCACAATATAACATACATAGACTACTCTTCTTATCATCAATTGATTTTAAGTTGGAACCTCGTAATCAAAATTAATTCATTCCATTATACTGACAAATGGAAATTAAAACAACAAAATTGCAAGGTTCTTATCCCCTTTTCTCATGGATTTCAACACTTTTTTCTTCTTTTACCTTCTCCTTATTTGCTTTTAAATCAATATGTTTTCAGAGCTGCTCAGCTCTCTGTACTTCTAATCAAATCCAAGTTCTTTTTTTTTAGGCTGCAAAAATAATATTCAACACAAAAAATCAAAGAATTTTCATTTGGGGTTCTGAATAATCATCATGAAAAGCTTCATCCCATTGGCAGAAAACTCTCTCTCTCTCAAGAGAGAGATATAGAGAGAAAATTGAAGAATTCTCTCAAAAGTTAGTTGAATAATCCCTTATCTCAAAATCAAGGCAATATTTGCTCTCACTTTGATCAAGAGCAAAGTCAAAACAACTAAATAATGCTCAAATAAAACTCAAGAAAAAGGCAAGAACATAAAGAAAAACAACCAAATTCATCTTAGAGAAGAATGAGAGAGAGATAGAGAGAGATGAAATCAAAAAAATTGGATCCAAAGTTGATGATATTGAAGGTTGTTGTTTTCCCCTTTTAATTTACACATCTTGTAGACCCAAAACAAGGCCAAAATCTAACAAAAATCTCTCTTCCTACCCTCTATTTACACTCCACAAAATGAAATAATAATTTGCAAAAGAAAAAACCCTAATTCCCTTTGGTTGAGAGAGAAGTTTTGATGTTCTAATCATGCCAACAAAGAAGCATGACAACACATCTTCTAATAATGTAAAGCTTTGCCCTTTGCTCTCTAAGAACTCCTCCAAATCCTCTAGTTGGAGAAGAAAGCCTTGATCTCTTGGAACTTCCACTAATGTTCATCTTCATTTGAAAATGGGATTTGTTTTTGGTTTGAGTTTTGAGAGTTTGAGAGTTTGAAGGAAGATTGTGAGAAAGAAGGTTGTTGTAGTGTTCTTATAGCAAAAGAATTAGGCATGGACCATCAAACCCCTGTGGCTCTGTCCCCTAAACCCACCAGACAACTCCCATTTTCAAAGACCCCACTTTGGGAATCCCACACAACACAGTCCCTACCCCAAAACAAAATTAAAACATTTTTTTTTAATTCATTTATTGCCTTCTCTTCTCTTCTCATATTATTATTATTATTTTTCTCTCTCTCTAGATGTGTCATTCTCTATACTTTATTGGTTGTGTAGGCATCACCCACCAGCAATGGGTCAGCCAGTCAAAATAAAAAAAAAATAAAAAAAATTGATTATGTATGTATGTATCATCTTCAACTTGTCAACTTGGACATGATCATAAGGTTATTATTCTTATTAGTGACAAATTTTTTTTTTCTTTTTTTTTTGTTATGGTTGGATCCTACTAAACAAGCAATATGAAACTGGTTTTTATGAGTTGAATCTTACAAGAAAAAGATAAATTTGATGAGGTTCGCTTATCTTTTACAAGTTTAATGCATTTTTTTATCCCCTCTAATAATTGTGTGGTGGATTCATAAATTAATACTAAAGGGGATTTTTTTATTATTAGTAGTGGGGAATTAGTTTTCATTTGTTTGGGCTAAATGTCAATGCTAGTTTTATGGATAATTTTTTTTTTAAAAAAAAACGGTATGTATGAAGAATAGAGATGGTCTAAGTTTAGCTACAGTTTTGAAGTTTTAGTCATATCTTCAGTTTTGAGATTTTTAGTGAAGTTTTCAGAATTTCGACGATACATATTTTTTGATACACAACTCCAAAATAGTGAAACTAGGTATCAAATTGAAGCTCTCTGTGTTAGCTTTCCAACAGTACCCTTTTCGAAGTTTTTGAATATCTGAGTAAAAAGATATCAGTTTTTGAATGCACTCCTCAAAAGAATCTTCAATTCTGAAATTTGCAGAACTATAGTCCAACTTTGATGGTTTTTATCTTTTGATACACAACTCAAAAAATAGTGAAATCATGTATCATATTGAAGCTCTCTCTGTTAGCTTTCCAACCATATATTTTTTGAAATTTTTTAATATCTAGTTAAAAAAATATCAATTTTTTAATGAAAGAACGTAGATATCGAAAAAGATTGGTTTAGGGTTTAGAGTTTTAGGGTTTTAGGGTTTTGAAAAGACTATCTTTGCTCGCGTGTAGTGGTCGTCTCCCTTTAAAACAATATTATTTTTAAAAATACTTTCAAACCTACCATATTTTTATAAAAAAAATTAAAAAAATTGCAATATTATTAAAAAAAAAAAGTGTTAGCCCTATTTCATGTCATATCAAAGGGCCCTACGCAATGATCTTTACCTCTTAATTATCACACTTTGATGTTATCCAACTTATATTATCTTGTAACTTTACGGAGTTCTATAATTCTGTTGCTTAAGATGACTATCTGTTTAGTTTTATATAATATTTCGTTTAACGAATTTTTTATAGGTATGCCACATCAACTGTTATTTATTTATTACTAACCTCTCTTAAATTTGTTAATTATTATTAAATACATAAACAATACAATTTATAAAATATGTGAGTCTTAAAACAAATGAAAGTACATAAATATTTTGTTGATATGCATGTGATATAAATTGCAACAACAAAGTTGTGTTTAAACAACACAATTCTTTAGTTAACTAATTATATAGTTGAAAATGAAAATCAATATATATCATACCTTATTTCAGAGCTTAGAAATCTTGAGATTTATATATTTTCTTAAATTAAAATTACGAGGGAAACAAAATACAAAAAGATAATAAACAAATGACAAAAAAAGAAACATATTTTGCAAAGGAAAACAAAAAAGAAACATATATATAGCAAGACAAAAGGTTGCATTAAGATTCTAATATGAAACAACAGAATGTTTTTTAACAAGGGGTTACCATTTTGTGTAGAGTTGGCAATCTGACACATCCTGACCTACCTGAGCTTAACATTTTCTATATCCACCATATAAATATGAAGTTTTCAGATATTTTTGAACCATTTAAATGATAATTATTCAATTTCTTATAGCTTCAAATTGTATGCAAGTAATTGGGTTTTACCTAATTTATGAAGTTCTAAATTACCAGTTTAGTTCTTATCGTTTGTAGTTGTAGTTAGTTTCGAACTTTTTCAGTACGATAAAGATGTCAGAATTTGAACTACGGACTTTAAGCGAAGAATGTCTTTACTGCAAACTATACTTCTGATTTAAAAAAAAAAAAAATATATATATATATATATATATATATATATATATATATATTGATGTAAAGAAAACACAACGAAGCAAACAAAAACGAAAAATCAGAAACAAAGGACGGAGGCCACAAAGGATCTCTCGTGTGTTCATACAAGGGTTGAAGAGGCAGAGGGACCTCCTCAATCCAGCCTGCTTTGTGGTTACTGTCGACGGCCATCTTCTCCAAAGCATGGGCCATGGTGTTCTTCTCTTTGGGTCCGAAAATGAATTTGCAGTGCTCAAAGGAAGGGGCAAGCTAGGTTTCGAATTTCCAAAGTCAAGACACTTACGCAATAATCGTCTTCAATTTTCTTTGTCAACAGGTGAATGAGTCTTTGGGAGTCCGATTCAACCACCAATCAACGGAAGTCGGCCTCTCTCGCCACCAGTAGGCAGTCACGAACGGCTAGGGCTTCGACAACATCAACCTCTGTTACATTGGGGATTGGTTTTACCTAGGTTAGCATCACCTCCCCCTCGAAATTTCGTACAATTCCTCCCACCCCGCTCCTCCTCTGATGGATCCTAATTGTTGCATCTGTATTCAATTTATAGTTGTTCAGCAAAAGGAATCCCAATTTTTTCCATTTGATTCATCAGAACTAGTTAGTTGTTCCCTTGACTGAGAAAATTCATGTTTGTCATTGTATTGCCGAAAATGAGCACAATATACTTGTACCCATGCCCATTATTTCATTCCCCCTTCTTGAACAAAGATTTCACCCCTAATTTCACAATTGCCCCGATTCTACAAGCACCAACACATAATTAGTAACTCTTCCATTTTGCACCGATTCAATTTTGTTTTAAACCACCAAACTCAATCTAAGAATAAATATATGTTTTCTGGGATAACCATGTTCCAAGCAGGCATTATATTTCAGCATTCTTTGATCGTTTTACATCCCCAAATGGCATGAACAATTGTTTTTTCCGCCTTCTACATCGTGGAAAAAAATCGACTAATTGCCCATACAATATTTAATTTGATCACTATAGTTTGGGCAAAATAGACTAATTCCCCATACAAAATGAGGTACTAATCTTTATTTGATTGACCATAATCTTTATTTGATTGAGCATGCTAGCTAATTAACTTGTATTAAGATTTAATTAGGGTTGAGAATAAAATATGAAAAGTTGGTGGATAAAAAAGAGTTTAAGAACAAATTATGAGCTTCACAACCAAATAATAAGAACCAAATTTAAAAAAAAAAAATTATAAAGGATTAAATTAAAACTAAATTCAAATAATTGCCGCTAAATCTATAATTAAAAATTAAGATTTTGTTCTAGGTGATGAATTCAATTCTTTTTTTTTAGTTCAATAATTGTAAAGACGAAAGATTGAATCATGAATATTTAGAAAGATAATCGATACCTTATCTTCAATCATGAATATTTAGAAAGATAATCGATACCTTATCTACTTAACTATGTCCGAATTTATTATTGAATTCAACTTTTGAAAATGAATCCAAATATATTCGTATTACATTCACATACAAACAATTGGATTCTTTTTTGTTAATTTTACTTTAATTAATTATAGGTCAATAAAGAAAGGGTATGATTATGATCATCTTATGCATGACTAAGATTCCAATTTGACACATATTTAACTAATTAAATGAAATGGTTAATTAGTTCCATTAAACTATGTTGATATATATATTTAATTAAAGCTTCACTTTACCAAATGCAAAGCAGAGCCCAACTTGCTTCTTCTTGTGTTCCTCCCGTTTTCGCTTCAATTCTAATAAACTACAAGAAAAAAAGTAAAATAACTTCCCCTTTAAATTAAATATGATTCTCTCCTTGGATAATGTAAAGATATGTTTTATATAAAAATAATATATTAAATTAATAATTTTGATATAATTCATATTTTTCTAATAAATAAGAGAATAAAAAAATCATATCATAAAGTAAGTAGAAACTCTATTTTATTATCATACACAAAAATGAAGAAATTTCCTTGCATTGATACAAAAGCAAGCACCATTCATTCATTATATATGTATAGAGAGACCCTACAAAATGTGTAAAATATCTCCTCTTCAAGAACAATTGAATTATTAAAGTTGATATATAAATTTAATAGTAATTAATTCATACATAACAATATATATATATTTTTTTTTTAGAGTATTATCTTAAACAAAAGATAAAGATCTTAAAAAACAAAAAAAAAAACTAAAGTCTTAAACTAGTGTAAGACTATTGTTGAAGTCTTAGACTACTTGGTATTTATCAATATGAGCATAGTTCACCGACATATTGTATAGACTAGTGACCAAGAAGTCACGAGTTCGATCTTCCACCCCACCAAATGTAAAAAAAAAAAAAAAAAAAAAAAAAAAAAAAAAAAAACTTTACGATAAATTGAATAACAAAAAACAAATAAGTGCAAAAGAAATCGATACAGATTTACGTAGTTCACTAACGTCGTGTTAGCTACTACGTCCACGGACAAAAGAGAGAGAGTAGTATTATTACGAAATAGGAGAGAAACTCTTGTAATGACTTAATACAAAATGGGTCAAAGACCAAAACGAATAAATAAAATTCAAATCAGATTTTTTCTTTAGAAGTGTTGCCCCTATACTCCCACCAGGACGCTTCGCTCCTGGATCCGACTCGTTGACCGGACAGCGAGACTTCCGTACCGAACCAGTCGTAGAGGGTCATAACAGATTCAAGGCATTCCAAGAGTAAGACTATTGTTGAAGTCTTAGAATACTTGGTATTTTAATTTGGAGCCTTGGTTATTGAATACTTGGTATTCTAATTAAAAAATGTGTAATTATGTAATAAGCCCTAATTTTTTTTAATTGAATATAAAAATTATAAGATGATGATTAATTAGTGACCTTAATTTTTTTTAAAAAAAAAAAGAGACAAAGCATTGGGAATTACATATTTGATTATATATGTGTGTTTTTTTACAGTAAGATTTGATTATATTTAGGAAACATGTAGGTAAGGGAAATGTGAATCACAGGAATCAAAGTAAGAAGGTGGGGATTTTTGGTTATAAACAAAAATGGTGGGCTTCGAATCAACAAACAAACAAGTCAGAGTTGCACGTGAACTTCTCGTGCTTTGCCAATGTCTTTGTCTGTCTATGTGTCTCAACCAATCACCACTTTTTTAATATTATCTCCATCTTTTTTTCTTTTTTACAAAAACTAAATTTGTTTATTGTTTTCTCCATAAAACCTTGTTCTTTTTTTTTTTTCTTAAAAAAAGAATTATAATAAACAAACTCATTCTTTCTCTCTCTAAAAATTGGTTAATTATACCATTGCAAAAAAAAAAAAAAAAATTGGTTAATTATGACAAATTTAGAAAGAAGATATCAATTAGGAATGTTGAAATTTGAAGTTGTTGTTTAGATCAATTTTGAAACTTGGATTAGAGTCTAGTTTTGTCTTTCTAGGTAATATGGTCATCTTGATTTTATTTTTTATAATAATGTTAAGATTAAATTATAATTTAATTTATAAGAGTGCTAGCGGGGATATCAAAACATATGTTTAGATATGTATTTGATAGCAAATTTATAAAATTCAACTCAATTTAAATAATTATTCTTGATAATAGGTTTATAAATCATAAAACTAATTTTTTTTTTAATAATAAATCATAAAATTAATTGTAGTTACCAACTAAATATTAAATTTAATATAAGCTATTATTAATTAATTTATAAAGATGTTGTATCTGGTATGTTAGAAATTTTGTATAATTATGAGTTTATAATGTCATATATATAATTTATAACGTATTGTAGTATACATATTTTAATTTAACAAAAATAAATTGAGTTTATAATATGACTATGCCTACTTACTTGCAATCGTAATCAATTAATCAAAATGAAAATTGTGGGACTCACTTCATTCTCTTTAATGGTGTTTAGCAAAATCAAGAATGAGAATAAAACTCGAACTCACCCTAAAATCTAAAATCTGCAATATCATTCACAGATTTCTTATTATACCAAAAAATGATGATCAATCTCATTCACATTCGGATTCACACTATTTTTTTTATTTTTTTTTACTTTACATTATTTGTCATTTTCTCTCTTCTTTCTTCAAACCTTTTTTTATGTTTTTATTTGTGTATTTCTCTTGTTTCCTCCTCCCTCTCCCTTTCTACTCGAATTGATTTCTCAAATGACGCATCTCCATTAATTTGACTAATTTTCAAAATCGCCTATAACTTTGCTTCCATGTTGGACGTCTCCTTCCATTAATCGACATGTGGCTTCAACTTTTCGACTAGGCTCGACCTACACTGTACCGTCGGTGACCTGCGATGCCTTCTGCGATCAACGAAGTTTGATTCCACGTTTGGTGTCTCTAGCTCTCGCTCCTTGGTGTTTGGTTTACTTGGAGTCGGGTTGTAGGTGTCGTCGTCGTCGTCCGTGTGTCGATGTCGAATAGGGGCAGATTTATGTGAAAATTTTATATATGTAGGCAAAAATAATGCCTTAATATATATTGTAATAATAGTTTATATACGATAGCCCACCAAACTACTTGGAAGGTTAATTTGCTACGGTGATACTCTATTTTTTTAGAAGTTGCTTGGTCTTGGGTTCAATTTTGACACACATTTTACTTTTTTATTTTTCTAATTTTAAATGTCTAAATCTAGCCTATATTAACATCATCTCTCTATACAATTTAAAAAAAAAATTAAAAGTGTTTAATATATTTTTCAACTTTCAATTTTGTATCCAAGAGGGGTCTCGGATTTTTAAGTTTAAGTCTAATAAATTTTTGCTCTATTTGACATTTTTTAGAAACAAAATTGAAAGTTCAGAGACCTATTGGACACGTTTAAAGTTTAAAAACTTATAAGATAATAGATTGAAAGTTTAGGAACCCATTAAAAAGATTTTAAAAGATTAAACATCTAATAGACTTAAAGTTTAAAGTTCATGGACTAAACTCTTAATTTATCTTTTTTTTTATTTGATAAGAAATCGAGATGAGCTAAATTATATGATAGTACTATAAACAAAGATGTTATCCTGACCCATCGAGATACTAGGTCTGAATCTTTTAAAAATATATATAATTAGATCTCTGAATTTTAATTTTTTTTAATTGTTTCCAAATTTTTAATTTCTAATAAATTTCTAAAATATTATTTAAAAAAAAAAACAATTAAACATAAAATTGATTTTTTTTTTCTTTTCTTGACAACACATAAAATTGATTTTGTGTCTTAACCTAACTCTAAAACGTTCTATAGGTCATCGTAATTTTCGTTTTGTTTATAATAGATTAATATATATATATAGAGACGATGTTTTTCTTTCTTTTATATATATATATATAATTTTTTTTCATATAAAATAGGAAATAATTGAGAAGCTTATTTCTTATGGTATAAAACTAGGTTACATGCCAAAGTGAGCATAGCTCAGCTGGCATATGTATAATTTGATGACCAAGAGGTCTGTGGTTCGAATCTCCCCACCCCCAATGTACTCAAAAAAAAAAACTAGGTTACATAGCATTTTTAATCCTTAAACTTTAACCTTAATTTTAATTTAAGTTTTTATAATTTTTATAGCTCTATAGTATTAGAATTCGACCTTATGTTGTCATTAGTGAGAAGGTAAACAACATAAGAAGTGTCAAACCGAGCATAACTAGCTCAATTGGTATAAAAATGTGTCATTGACTATGAGGTCTGAGGTTTGAATCTCCCACCTTAAAATTGAACTCTAAAAAAAAACATACGAAGTTATTTGTTCGGACTAAAAATTCGTCAAAATTTTGTGAACGATATTACCTAGTTCCACTCTATCAAACAATATTAGTCCTAGTCATTATTATGATTCAGCCAAAATAATACCTCAACACCCAACCAAAAGTTATGTGTTGATAAATGTGATTTACCACCCCCAAGTAATTATATTAAAATTGTCATCTCATTGAGCACATTTTAAATATCTAGAAAAATAACTTAATAAATTACATATGAAAAAATTTAAAATATTAGGAGAAAATTAATTAACCAAGAAATTTAGTAGGCGCAAAGTTGAGAACTTTTTTTTTTTTTTCAAAGGTATAAACAGTTTTTTTAAGCAAGAAAAGAATTATTAAATTCATATGCATTTCCAAACAAATTGATAATTAAAGACAAACTAAGATCTCACTAGATATTTGATATTTCAAATTGGAGATATAACAAGTTCAATCATTGGAGAATATTAAGGATTTGAAATCTTATTAAAGAAATTTTATTTAGGTTAAATTATAAATTTAGTCCATCAACTTTTCAACTTTTGATTTTGTGTCTATTTGATCTTTAAACTTCAAAAAGTGTTAAATAGGTTCATGAACTTTCAATTTTTCGTCCAACACGTGTTTAAACATTAAAAAAAATCTAATAGATCCTTAAACCTTAAGGGGGCGTTTGGCCCCCCGTAATGGGTTCAGAACCCTGGGAATCAAAATACGGTGGGTTTGTTTGGGAGGGTTCTGAAACCTGGGAATCAGAAAACGGTGTTTGGGGTGCAGTGTTGGGAAGTCTGGGAATCAGAATACAGTGTTTGGGGCGCAGTGTTGGGAAGTCTGGGAATCAGAAGTCAGTGTTTCAGGTGCAGTGTTTTGAAACTCGGGTTTGGACAAAAAAAAAATCTTTTCGCTACTTTTTTCTTTTCTTTTCTTCTTCTTATTTTTTAGTGGATGTTTTGTGAATTGTAGAGTTTTTTATGCAACATGTGACTTTTTTTCTAGACGTTTGAATGAAGCATTTAATTTATGCTATAGTCTAAGAATAATAAAATTATTTTCAACAATCGAAATATTGCTTACAAGAATCAAATATATATTTGGATAATGAATTAAAAAATTAAATGTTTCATTCAAACGTCTCAAAAAACATAACATCATGTCAATCGGTTTTTTTTAAAAAAAAAAATATATAGTTAGATATAGAATTAAAAAAAAAAAATGAAATGAAAAACACAAAAGGAAGAAAACAAGAATTAAACAACAACCTACTATTATATATATTTGGATAATATTCTTAAGTATGTATCCCTTAAATACAAACTGAAATTTACACCCAAGAACTTGAAGAACTAGCATTGAAAGGAAATCTTGATTCAAATTATAATCTTTCAGAAGTTATTTCAAACATTTCATAAATTTAAGCTTCACATGGATTATAAAACAAGCAAAAAAAAAAAAAAAAAAAATCTAATTTTGTAATTAGAAAAAAACTACATTCTATTTTAAAATCAATTGAATATTGTTAATAATTATTATTTTTTAATTTTTAATTTGTTAACTTAAAAATTAATTTTTAATTTGTTAACTTAAAAATTAAATATTATTTTTTAAAATATTAACATAGCCTCAAATATTTTATTTTATCTTACAACTAAAAAAAATTAAACATATTTTGAGTTATTGTAAATTAGATTAAATATAAATAAATTAAAAAATAATAATTTTATTTAGATAAATATAATTAGAAAACTATATAATTATAATTAGAGGGGTGAAATTGGAAGAAAAATGATGGGATCCACCATAATAATGAAAAAAATTGATTGAAAAATGTTGGGACCCACCATAATTATGAAAATTGATGAGAAGTAAGGGTTTGGGTTTTGAAAACATCAAACCCATCCTCCCAAACATGGGTTTGGCTTCAAAAGCCAAACCCATCCAAACACATTACGGGGGGCCAAACGCCCCCTAAATCTTTTGTTTCCAGTAGGTCCCTTGATTTTTAACTTTATGTTTAATAAGTCCTTAACTTGTTCAACCTTTTTTTTTTTTAAATTCACAGACCTATAGATAAAGAAATCGAAAGTTTAAGGCACATTAAACATGAAAATCAATTTTATACATAATAGATAAGTTAATTATTAAAATTTTCAAATATCTCATAGACGTGCTAAAACAAAATTGAAAGTTTAGGACCTATTAAAAATTTAAAAGTTTGGAGACCTATTAAACACAAAATTACAAAGTCAAGGAACTTATTAGAAATTTTTTATAATTTAAGGACCAAATAGATACAAACTAAAAAGTAAAGTTCAAGGATTAAACTTGTTATTTAACATTTTGTTTATTATTTCGTATATTACTTCTTACATCAATTAAAATGAATGACTTAGGAACTATAAGGATCTAAGTCAAGTATTCGGAAAATTACAAAAAGTAACCTGTCACGCGAAAATTTTAACAAAATTAATCTCTCTAAATTTTGTAATGTTTTGACCTGATTGATGTGTAAAGTTCCCTCCTTACTCTTGACTTAAGAAACCCATTTTTTTCTCATTCTCCTCCCCTCTTTGTTATTTTCATTATTCTTATTCTCTTATATATATATATCCCAACCATAGTTTGAGCATTCTTCACCGACCTTCAATGGCATCAGTTACAACCATTTTTTGATGAAAGAGTTGAACAAGCTATCTTCTAGCACGTAGAACTCGAAAATTTACATGGAATTAAAAAAAAAAAAAAAAAAAAAAAAAAAAAAAAAAAAAAAACTTCCAATCTAGTTTGCTGAGCTCAAAGTTACGACTCTTTAGAGTTCAAATTAATCTAGCTCGGCTTTACGGACATTAAAACTCAAGATACTTCAGAATTTTGATTAGTTTATAAGCATGGTTGCAAATAACACGAAAAAAATTATGAAAACGAGTAATCATTTAGCTAAAACGGAGTTGTATCGAAAGAAATACGTTGTTCGGAAGAATGGACCCAGAATCGCACTATGCGATCGTGCATGCACGGTGTGCGATTCTGCATCTATCTTCCGAAGATCGTATCTTCTTCGATACAACTCCGTTTTGGCTAAATGACCACTCATTTTCATACATTTTTTTCACGTTCTTTACAACCATGCTTATAAAATGAGCAAACTATTGAAGTATCCTGAATTTTAATCTTCGTAAAGTCGAATTGATTTAATTTAAATTTTAAAATGTCATAATTTTGAGCTCAGTTGACCAAATTGAAGGATTGTTTTTTTATTCCAGATAAATTTTTTAGTTCTACATGTTTAGAAGATAGCTTCTTCGATCCTTCTAGCGAAAATGTTTGTAACTTATTGGTAGATGAACGTCGACGAAAGCATTGAAGATTGATGATTAGTGCTCAAACTATGGTAGGATGAGAGAATAAAGAAAATAAAAAACTAAAAGGAGAGAAGAAAGAGAAAAAGCTCAAACTATGGTGGGATGAAAGAATAAAGAGAATAAAAAACCTAGAAGGAGAGAAGAAGGAGAAGAAAAAAATTGAATTTCTTAAGTCAAGAATAAAGAAGAAATTTCACACCTCAAAAAGGCATGTCCAAACATTAAATTTTGAAGATACACATCAATTTTAACAAAGTTTTTGTATGACACCTAAAGAAATTGCAATTTCCCCAAGTACTCAATCAAATCATATAGAGTATGTCTTTGGCAAAATTTTGTGCTTTAATTTTGATATGTGTGGAAATTCTTTCAAAATCTTTTCTTTAGTGGGGGTGAAGAATCTCACCAATAAGATTTTTGCAAGAAACATATCTTGATTAATAATTTAAATTGTTGAAATTGAAATGTTAACACATCTATCATCTCACAACTTTTTAAAGATTAAGAACTAATGGTAGACAAACTTTGAAATGGGCATGTTCCAAATACATTTAAAAAAAGAAAAAGATCGAAATCGTTATCAAACAACCAACCCTAAAAACTTCCATTGTATTTGGAATAGAACACATGTAGGGACAAAGTTGAGAAGCTAAATTAACAAAGATTTGAAACACAAATCCCCAATTGAATATAACACATGAATTGGGATATAAAAACCAAAATGCAAAATAGAGAATTTGAATGAAGACATATGAAGATAAGAAATTGCACATGCGGAAAGATGATTGAAAAATGGGTGCGAGTACTTTAAGAATGTTTGGGGAGCATCACAGTTGTCCTTCAAAACTACATGTTGGGTGTGGGGATGTCTGAGATTTGGACAGCCTTTGGTGAACAGGAAACATATAAGTTAAGGGCATGTTTGTCAGCTTAAACATTCTTTAATAATCATCATATTCATATTCATATATTCATCTTCTTCTTCTCTTTTTTATTTTGCAATGTCCAAATACACTTTTGCAACACATGCCCCTCAACTGCCTTTAATTGCTTTTTATGTCTCCCTCTTTTTCTTTTGTTTTTTTTTTTTTTTTTGTTGACTTTATCCCCCAACAACTCAAAGTGTATATAGTGAACTTTGTTGGTTCTTTTCATCAACCCATGAAAAAGGGGGGTCTCTATGTAATTCCATGATTTTGTTTTATGAAGGGAATTGCAAAAGATATATAAATTATAAACCCTTTTTGGTTATTTTGTAAATCACTTGCAAAGATGGTTAGTTAAAGGATGAGATAAAGTTCTATGCATAAAGTTTTGGATACACTTGTTAGGGCAAAGTGAGTCTCTATGTAATCTATGATTTTGTAAAATTATTATTTTGAGCCTAAATTCATATTATTTTTTTTTCTTTATTTCATCCAAAAACCCTCGTATCAAATTGAAATGTTGTCCCAATTATATGTTCTCTTCCTTTACTTTTTTAGCCAATGTATTGGGGTTTTTGCATTCGCAACCTTAGAAAAATATTTCTATAAGAAAGGTGTAAAGTTCAAATTACATCATACTAAGGGAAGATATCATTAAAAGGAAAGATAAGTTCAATCAAATTCAATGAATGTTTATTAAATTATGTTAATATAATTTATTTTTCTTTTTTCATTTCATTTTCGATAGAAATTTTAGCACGACATAACACTCATTATAGTTATTGAAATATTTTATTTTAAAAAAAATAAGTTGTTGAAATATTGTCATCACTTTGTATCAAGAAGATTTTTGTTGTATATCAAATTTGGGTTAAGATTTTACACAAATAAATCAAAATTGTGATTTTTTAAATGTATAGGAAAAAAAATAATTTGAAAATATAATGACCAAAATAGATAAAAGCTAAAAGTACTCAAGTCAAGTCAATATGAGCATACCAAACCGAGCATAGCTCAATTGGCATAGGGTTGAGCCGGTAACCAAAAGGTTATGGGTTCAATCCCCGCATTAATTAAACTACCGTTGCAAAAAAAGTCAATATGAGCATAGTTCAACCATCATAATGTACGCCTTAGTGATTAAGGGGTCACAGGATCGATTTATCCCTCACACACATGTTGTAAAAGTATAAAAATCAAAATGAATATCTATATTTAGTACAAGACATGTGGGAGCTATGTTCCCTTTGGCATCAAAATAAAAAATTATTCATGGTTAATTTTTAATAAAAAAAAATTAAACTTAAAAAAGTGTTGCAGATTTTACCATTATTTGATAAGTTTTCATCGTTTGAAAATTCATTAAAAAAAGTTTGATAAGATTTTAAAGAAAAAGAACATTAGTTTTTTTTTTTTATTTAAAATTTGTGAATTTTGAAAATATTATTTCATGGTTAATTGAATTTATGCAAAATTTTATATTTTTAAATGAGTAAGTTTACATAATATATTTTTACATTGTTTTTTTTTTTTAAAAATAGTGGGTGAATTCAGTGGAAATTAAATAGATGGTTAGAAATGGTAACATTTAACCAAGTCTAAGGTTGTGAAATTGAAATTTTAAGGTGAAAATTAATATAACTAACAAGTTTGAGGTAAATTTTGATTGTTTTTTCCCAAATACTTTAATTAACGTAGGACTTTTTCTCAAAGTACTTTTGTATTACTTCTAAACCTAATATTTTAAGTTCAAATAATTGACATGTCCAAACATACCCTCGTCCATATTTCAACATCTAGATTTCATTAGAATTTCAAAGAGATCCGTGTGAAGTTGGAAATCACTATAAACAAAGATATTATCCGACATGATGTCTCAACTCAACATCTCCCAACTCAACATGTTCCAATGCTCTATTATACATTTATAGCTATAACAAAAGTCATAGAATTTTATATAAAAGCTTGACCATACTAAATATAAAATTTTATCTCCATTTTATATTTCATTTTCTAATTTCATATTTGTTTTTTCAAAAAAATTCAGTTTTATCCTATCGATACTAAGTTTATTCAATAAAATGTTCTTAATTATAAGCCAAAATAGTTCAAGTGAGCATTGTTCAACGGTAATTGACATATATTACCTTTCATGAAGTTGAAAGTTCAATCTCCCTCCCGTATTTGATGTACTAAAAAAAATAAAGCAAACATAACGATACAAGAGTTTTAATTTTGTATTTTTTTTCTTTTAGTTTGGTCTTTGAATGTTAGGTTTTTTTAAGATGATTGTTAGGTAGTATACTGGCACTTTTAATAAGTTTTTTTTTATAACTGAATCCATTTTGGCTATGGTAAGTTATAATGAATTAAGTTATTAATTGTAAATTCAAGCATATAGTTGAGTAGATAAAACACATCAATTACTATTTCAAATGTAGAAAGGTTTGATACTTACACCCCGTAGTTTTTTAGTTTCTAAAAATTGACTTGAATTTTGAAAGCGTTTCTAAAAGTAGTTAACAAAATAATTAAAGAAACTCACATGAAAATTAATTTATAGGGTTGATTTTCAAAAATAAAAAATCAAATAGTCATGGGTCTGAAAAATTAGTTTCTAAAAATTGACTTGAATTTTGAAAGTGTTTCTAAAAGTAGTTAACAAAATAAAGAAACTCACAGGTGAAATTAATTTATAGGGTTGATTTTCAAAAATAAAAAATCAAAAAATTAAAGAGAAAATTGAAAAAATGAAAAGAAAAAAAAAAAGTATCGTTTGTTTGGTGGAAATCTAAAATTCTCATGGAATGTGATCTAGATTTGTCTGTTTGTTTTGCGTTAATGTGAGATACATAGACATTTTTTTTTATATATAAAAGATATAAAGGCATCTTGAGATGTCTGGATGCCCTCAGGTAAGAATCTCACCCTAATGACATTTATCTAATTTTGGAGACATTTATCTAATTTTTGAAGTCCTCTTTGCAATTTGGGTTTTAATGGCATGTTTGGCCCAAGGAGTTGTTTGACACGGAGTTGGAAGGAGAAGTAAACTCCCCGTTTGGCCCACAGACTTGTTGAACTCGGATAAAAAATATCAACTCCCCAGACTTCTACGGTAATTACTATTGAACTCCCCAGACTTCTACAGTAATTACTATTCAAGTTTGTCCCATTTTTCGAGGCAATACATTTTTCTCTCTTCTCCTCCCTCTCCCACAATATTTTTAATTATTTAAAAAAAAACGTAATTTAAACGAAATGTGTAAAATGACTAAAAATGCAATTCAACCTATTTTTATTATCTTAAATATAAATTTAGGTTGTTCAATCAAAATTGGTACTTAAACCAAATTCAAAATGTAGTATTTCTTACCATGGAGATAAATAAAAACATCAGCTTATTTGGACCAGTTTAAATTAATAGTTTAAAATCTTTCAAATTCACATGTAATATTTAATACAATATTGTACGAATTTCTTTGATTTCAAAACTATCCAAATAAAATGAATAATTAATGTGAGTGATATTGAAAAAAGAATGTGAAGTATTGTGGTCAAAATTATTTTTGTTATTTTTGTTATTTTTGTTATATTAAAAAAAAAATTGTGAAAAATACATAAAATAAAAAACAAAAATCGCATTCTTAAAATTTATTGAAAGAAGTCTTTAACAATGAAAATATGGAAAATTATAGAAAAGATACTGATTTACGGGTGGAGTGGGTTCAGATGGAATGACAAGTTTAAGATGGTGGAGGCGGAGAAATATGTGTTTGACACATGGATAGACTATACTTATGGGTAGACAATCTTATAATTCATAAAATTAAAGATGAGTCCTAACAAAATATATCTATATATATATATATATATTTTGTAATCAATGTGAAAAAATAATGTAAAGTATTGTGCTCAAAATTATTTTTGTTGTCTTCAAAAAAATTTGTCGATAAAATAAAATAAAAAAAATCATTTTTAGAATTTATTGGAATAGGAAGAAGTCCTTAATAAGAAAACTTTGAAAGTTTGTAGAAAAAAAATGTGCAGAAGAAAACAGCTAAAATAAACTCAGACTTCAAACTCCAGACTAAACAACTCTCTGCTCCAAACACACCACAGACTTCACAACTACGACTAAACAACTCTCTGCCCCAAACAGACATACCTTAGAACCCCCAGACTAAACAACTTCAGACAAAACAACTTCAACTCCACCCAACTCTTTGGGTCAAACGCCCCCTAAGATGTCAATGTAGAGGACATCCTACACTTTTGTCCTTCACACTTTTTTTTATATATATATATTTTTTTATCAATTTTATTTATTCTACATTTTTTTTATTTTGTAGGTAAAAATAAATGAAAGTATTCTTTATTAGTATAATAAATTAATGCATTCATGCACTAACAAAAAAATCATAGGCAAGTAACTATAAAAATAAAATATTAAAAGAATAAATACCAAATTATTATATAAATTTAATTACATTAAAATAATATGTAAATGAATTACCTAAAGATTCGTGAGGGTATTATTGATATAATACATAATTCTAAGACAGATTCGTGCACAAATACTGCAAAACAAACACAGTTACTCAAATATTTTCAGATATTCTTGGTAAGTTATTCCTTAAAAAAAACATGGTAGTATAAAATGTCGGGCATCTATATTTTCGGACATTATAACTCCAAGCATCCGATCTAGATTTCCAAAAAACAAACCGCCGTTATGGGACAAAGTTATTGTATATTCCGCCAAAGAAATTTCCATAACTATCCTTTAAAAACAATTCAATATCACAATCGTTCCTAGCAGGGGCGGACCTCTTTGGGGACTAGGAGGGGCCATGGCCCCCCAAAATATTTAAAAAAAAATTATACACGTAGGTAAAATATTGCCTTAAAATATATAGTATTAATAATGTATACAATTTGGCCCCCAAAGTAAAAGAAAAGACAGTTTGCTGCGGTGGCAAGCTTGTATGTTATGCATTTTTGTATTCTTGATTTCGCCACTTAGCTTATGCATATTTTTATTTTATTTTTTCTGGACTATATACATAATTAATTTCTTAAATATATTTTTTATTTTCAATGATAAAGACACTCCATATTTAGTTTTAAATATTAATAAATAATTTTTATTTAAGTTCATTTTCTTTTTATATATTTATATTAAAAAATGTTGTTTTAGTGGTTGAAAATTGAATTATTTTAGTCATTATAATTTCAAATGTCCAAATTTTTTTTTTTTTTTTTTTTTTTTTGAGTACATTGGGGGTGAGGGGATTCGAACCACAGACCTCGTGGTCATTAAGACATACATATGCCCGCTGAGCCATGCTCGCTTTGGCTTGTCCAAATTTATTTAAATACTTTGAACACATCTTAAACTTAATTCTTTCTTGAATAATTTTTTTTTAAAGTATCTAATAAGTTTTTGAACTTTTAATTTTGTGTTTAATACATCCACGAACTTTAAAAAGTGTTCAATATATTTTTCAATTTTCAATTTTGTATCTAATAGGTCATCGAATTTTCAAGTTTAAGTGTAATAGATCCTTACCTTATTCGACATTTTAAAAAATTCAGAGATTCATTAAAAACAAAATTGAATTAAATGATGGTACTAAGTTTATTTGAACTTAGTTAAGAAATCTTTAGTATGCTTACACATTCTTATCACCAATAACTTTTTTTTTAAGATCAACATGATGTGAGAGCATGAATTCAAATCTCGAATTTTTTGTGATAATTTTATTTTTTTTTATAATATAAATTTTTGGCCCCCCAAACACTAATGTCTGAATCCGCCCCTGGTTCCTAGCAAGTAAGTGTTTATGTATATAGTTATTAATCACAACCTCTAACTTTCAATTCGAGCTTTAACCCCAAACCATGTTATGAGTGACATATTAAAAATGAATGCACAAATGCCACAGGTTTCAGAACCATCTTAAAGATTGGCTGGGTGAAATCAAAGCTTAAATGGCAAGTGAGATTGAATTGTATCTCACATTCTTCTGAATAATAATGTTGAACTCCTCATGATTCTTGAAGGACTATAGGATCGCAACAGGGCTGGGAATCACAAAGTTATTGTGGAATTTGATTCTCTTCAATCCATCCAAATTCTTCAACTTCTATATATATATATATATACACAAACAAAATCTTCATCCGAGTATAACTCAATTGGTTAAAGGATTATATCTTAAAGGTTGAAACTTCAAATATTCGCTCCAACATGTCCATTTTAATTTCCTTAGTGGCTTCTCGATGTAATTAATAAAGATAATGTCGGTCTTATTTCTTTGTTTAGTACAACCAATGTGAGGATGATAGCCCAAGCGAGCATGGCTCAGCTGACATATGTATTTTTTGATGACTAGAGGTCTGTGGTTCGAATCCTCCACTCCAATGTACTCAAAAAAAAATGTGAGGGTGATGATTTGAACCTTTAACCTCAAAATAAGTAGTTGATATTTTGTGTTATATTATATCCTTGATTATAAAATTATTATTTTAACAAAAAAAATTAATGAACTTTGTTTTTAGGAAAAAATTAATGAACTTATTAATTATAAATTGAAATAAGTACATAGATAGCCTTTTAATTAGGACCAATTTTCATTTATGTCAATACTTCCTATTTTTTTTACAAAATGACCGACAATCTTAGATTTTTCATAAAAATCATGGTCAAATTACTTGTAAGTCCTTCATATTCCTCTGGACATTAAAAAAAACTTGAAAATACTAAACCTTAAAACTTCAATTCTAAACACTAAACAAAGATAAATTCAATAAGGTTAAAACTTCAATTCTAAACACTAAACAAAGATAAATTCAATAAGGAACATAATGATAAAACAAAAAAAATATACAGCAAATCTAAAAAAGAAAATTTTCAAATATTTGAATATTTATGAAAATATAATCTTAAATGGATCTATATTTCTAATTTATAGTAACTACACCCAAAGATGAAGTTGTCGTCAATGAACCCTATAATAATGAAGTTATGATGATAGGATTTAGTTGTAAATTGTAATTAATGATGAAAACATATGTTGTTATGTCAATATATCTATAAATTGAAGGGTTGATATTAAGAGTTAATCAATATTTCATCTTTTATAAATACCCGTAAAATATTAAAAAATATATATATATATATATCACGGTCCCTATATGAATACAAATACTAATAACATGATTTATAATTTAATTTATAAGTAAAAAAAAAATTATTAATTTAAATAAATTTTTTTAAAAAAAATGATTTACAGAAATATCGGTCGATATCTATAATTTATCGATATATTCATAAAATTAAAAATCTTCATATTAATATCGATATTTTAATCATGGATTGAACTTGTAACGAAGATTTGAAGAGTAACCATTTAAATTCAAAAGCTCATATTTGAGCCAATGCAACTAAAAGATTAAAAACAAAAACAAAAAAATGGATTTGAGTTTCACAATTTGTTTAAATTTAAGTTGCAATTTGATGAAACAAAACTTTAAAATTAAGTGTGACCCACTTAATTAAGTTAAACAGTAAAATTGTATTCAACTTCTCTCTTAATTATCATAACATGAGCATAACTAATTGGTTAAGCCATATATCTTTATCTTCAATAAAAAAAAAATCGAAAATTGAAATCTCTCGCCATTAATTGTTGAACTCATAAAACTTCTCTTAGTTAACTTGGATATAGGACTTTAGAAAGCAATTTAGTTGAAATCATACTTTCATTTCAGTGTTAGTAGAGGAGTTTATAGTCTTTTTTATCTTTTTTTGAGTTCAACAATTGCGGGATGAAAGATCGAACCATCAACTTTTAAGATGACAATCAATACCTAATACCTTATCCATTGAGCAATGCTCGAATTGGCAATGGAGTTTATAGTTGTTTGAAAGACTTTTAGTATGTATCTTTTAGATTTCAGCTTCTATATCTTCAATCGTATTTAGTTAGAATGGCTACACAAAATTTACAACCAAAACAAGGAAAAAGAGAACTTGCAAAATATATATATACATACAAACTATCTTCATTCCTCTCTGGGAATCCACCTACTCCACCACATGCTCTTGCTTTGTCGGCTTAGCTCGTCCATGCTTTCGTTTAACGTTTTTAAGATCTTCCGCTGCAGCTTAAGAATCGAAGCTAGAGCATTCCTTTCAGAACTTGCTTTCTTCTTCGGCTGTATTTCCTGCAAGTTCAAGACAAGACGACAACATTCAAAATCTAGCTTCGAATAGCTCGAGGAAAGAACCAATTTTTTTTAAAGTATTCTTTCATTTTTTTCAGAATGAAAGCTTAGTTTCCCATTAAGAGGAAGAAAAAAAAGATATTTTTCATAAACAGACTTTGAGCTCCAGAAGCTGAGCTTCAGTGAAGCCACCATCCTGCTCAGTTCCTGATTTTGCCATTAGCTGAATGATCCAATTAGCAGCTTCAGTGTAGTCCTGTTGTGTAGCTCTAAAGAATTGCAGCCTCAGTTTCTGCACCAAGGACAGAGCTAATAAACCTTCCATGTTGAAGTACGGGTGAGCTAAAGCTGCTTTGGCGCTCGTTCTTTGCCTTGCTTTGTATCGAACCATTGACGTCAGGAGTTCCCATCCTATTCCTTCATCTAAATCCAACAATTCAAAGCCCTTTCTTAGGTCGCCACTAGCACGAGGCTCTACGCTTTTCCTCCAGGCAACTAAATCGTAGTCACACCTTTTCAACTGACGGTTAAATTGTATGAGGCCGCTATCTGTCCGCATTGCTGGAAATGCCTGTGAGAAGAAACCGAATCAAGTCACTAATAACAGGTATACATCAATTAGAAGTTGAAAAATCACCCTTTGCTAGAAATCTTTCAACATTGTAATATTGTATACATTTGTTGATTCTCTGCATTCACAATTTTTTTTCTTACATAGTTTGACTAATCCTTCAAGACAATTGACTAACCATACAGCATTCAATGTGATATATTAATATCCTCAGAAGTACCTACGAAGACTTGAATACGTGACTTCAAAAGAATATAGGTTTGTTCTATTTTTACCCCCTCATTACTAGTTTTATTATGAGTGGCCAAGTTATATTGAGCATATACTTTTTATATGGTCCGCTGAAATGTCCACAATAAATTCTCGAAGACATTCTGTAGTAATCTACAAGATTCTACCTCAAGATCTCATTGTCAAGGGGTACCCTGCATCTCTTATAAGGAGCAACTTGAGGATGATGTTACCACAAACAGCAAGTTCACTAAGGTCTATACTGGATTACATATTGAACCAAAAGTATACATTCCCACCAGTTTACATCTACCCTTCTTGAAATACCCAAATGTCGTCACATAGGTTAACTACAAATTTAGTTCCTAAACATTAATGGTTGTGGTTATTTAGTCCCGAATTTTATTTTTTTTGATAAGAAACTAACGTAAGTATTAACATCTTGCTTAAATATTGATATAGCACACTGATTGAATTAACGAGCAATGATTTGACACAATGTGTTAAAAAAAGACTAGGTCAGCATCAGCTAGATAAGATAATGATGGATGGCTTAAACAGCTCAATGGGGAAAGTGGGTCAATACATTTTAAATCAAATTTTTTGGTCCATCCACTTGGTAGCCTACTCATTTGTGTCGTGTCATGCCTAATCATCACTCGTCAATCCAATTAACATGTCACGTCAACATTAATGATGTTAATGAAAGAGACTAATTAGAATTAAATTAAAGTTAGGAACATTAATGGAACTTTTTATATTTCAAGAAATAAATAGACACAATAAACAAATAAACAAAGTTGGGAGACTACAATTGAAATTTAGCCAGTTAAGGCAGTAGATAGACTTACCATCTGTAAGAAGATGAGACCGGCACTGTAGATATCAAATCTATCTGGGAGGTTCATCTGTTAAGGACATGACATATCATCAAAGTCAGAGACCATAAATGAAGCTTAGAAATTTTGGCATCGCCACATGGACGTTTTAATGCTGCACCTGCCATAGGACTGGGGAAAGCGCGGCTGCCACAGGAGCTGATGGAGCAGATGGAGTTTGTGTGCTCATTATGTATTGCTCTGGGGCAGCATATCTTCAATGGAAGAATCATAAATCTTTATAACAAACTTAATATGAAAAAGCATGTATAGAAGTTTCAAACCAAAGCTTCTAAAAATAAGAGTAATGAATAATTTGGATTAGCCACCATCCAGTTTCGTCATGCTTGTTTCTAGAAAGAGATTAGCATTGGTTAAAAATTGATCATGTCCTGTGTGTCTTTAGTAAAATAGATACTACAGTCGACTATTATATGTTTCTTTCTAACCAACTTGCTAAGTTCTAAAGCGGTGAACAATTTTAGAACTTAGCAAGTTGGTTAGAAGAGCAATGAAGCAAGTTGTTTGTTCAGCTTGGATACAGGCATACCGCATCATTGTCATTCCTCTTTTGTATTTCTTGGAGGGATGGGTTTGGTAGAGCGATGGGACCGTCACATCCATAATGAAAGCAGTCATTTGCCCTTTCAGTGTGGACTCCTAGTCTCCTACAAGTCCTAAAAAATTTCTCTCTTCCAAATCTACAGATTCATTTTAATAGGTTTCATTGATCCAATATTCGATGATCTTGAAGCTAGCTTTGTGTACAAGTTTAACGACAGGAACCAAATTCATTTTCTACTCAAATAAGGAAACGATTGCAAAATGAGGAAGAAATTCAGAGATCTTCCTCTACTCCCCCAATAGTTCTGTTACATAATTAGAGATAACATACCTAGGGTCCAATAGAAACTCCTTTGGAATATAGTTAATGCCAACTCGCAAATCAGCTGCAGCTCCAAGATCAATGATTTTGAAAGTGCGAGATCCTGCCCAGGTTTAAAATGAGATAAGAAAATTGTTAATCACGTAAATTTGAATCTAAGTCATATTTATTATTTACATTAGCTGGTTTTAACCTTCAGAGAAAAAAATTTGAAAAGAATTTTTCCTTTTTTTTTAAAAGAACCTTCAGAGAAAATGATATTCTGTGGCTTGATATCCCTATGTACAATCCCTGTTGAGTGAAGACTATCCAATGCAAATAAGAGCTGCCGCACAATTGTCTGAATGATTCTATTCTCCCTTTCCAATCCTTTGGGCAACTGCTGGCCCTCGCCGAGAATCATCCTTTCTACCTGACTTTCAAAACCATCACTTAGCTATCTATTTTGGAAGCTTAAAAGTTACAGCAGTGAATTTAAATAAAACTAACTCCTTTTATCAATTCATAAGTACTTATACAGAATTCTTTGTTTTATTTTTTATTTTTTTTTTTTTTTATTTTTTTTTTTTTTGAAGAGAAACAAATTCATTGATAAATGAAAGAAAAATGGAGCATAAGCTCGAGCACCTATTGGTGAGTTACAAAAATTGTGTCCAATTGGCAGTTAAATAAGAAAGACTGAAATTCGAAAAAGGGTGTATACATTTACACCAATACAAAGCATTGAAAATTATTAAATCCATCAATCGATCAAATGTGGAGGATGAGTCCTTGAAGATTCGAGAATTCCTCTCCCCCCATAATGACCAAAAGAAAACCCTATTGAAGGCTAACCATAAAACCTTCTTGTCGCCATGGAAAGGGTGATGCACAAAAATTGTTGCCAGGGAATCATTGATACCGAGAGGCAAAACTAAAGACCAGTTGAAAGCTGTGAGTATCATGGCCCAATAGTTTGATGCATAAGAGCAATGAAGAAATAAGTGTGCTGGATTTTCAGAGTTGGATTTGCACATTATGCACCAAGATGGGGAGAGTAGCATATAAGGCATGCGACGTTGTAGTCTATCCGCTGTGTTCACTGCACCAAGGCTAAGCTCCCATAAGAAAAATTTTATCTTCTTAGGGTAACGTTCGGACCAAAGAACTTTGAAGAGGTCATTCTCCCTGGAAACGTAATTGCCCATTAGACTTTCAATAAGAGACTTGACAGAGAAAGAGTTGGTAGGTTCCAAAGGCCAAATCCACGAGTCGTTGCACTCCCGAAGAGTTATAGATGAAATCAAAAAGGATATAGCAGACCACTCTTCTGATTCCAAATCATTTAGGTGGCGACGCAGGTGCAAGTTCCATGCTAGAGTGGAGGCTACCCAAGCTTCCTTGATAGTCATACGAGGGCGAACAGCAAGGCGAAAGAGACGGGGGCAAGCAAGATTAAGAGGCCCACAACTAAGCCATGAATCAAACCAAAAAGAAGTTGATGAACCATTACCCAACCATCTTTGAGCTCTACTTGAAATGAGATCTGTAGTAGAACAAATAAACCGCCAAGGGGATTTGTAATATGCTTGCAGAATAGGACGAGGCCAACAAATAAATTCAGAGCCATAATATTTAGCCATAATGACCCGACGCCATAGAGCATTTTGTTCCTGTAAGAAGCGCCAAATCCATTTGGCCAGAAGAGCCTGGTTACGCTGTTTGAAGTTGCCTATACCGAGACCGCCCATAGCAAGAGGGAGCTGTGATTGTGCCCAATTAACATTGTGAACACCTCCATCTCCTCGAGAACCTTCCCAAAGAAAGGTACGGATGATCTTGTCAAGCGATTTCGCAACCATCGAGGGTAATTGGAAAAGGGATAAAAAATAAGTAGGCATACTCGAAAGCACAGACTGAATAAGAGTGTGACGCCCCCCTTTCGAAATATAAGCATACTTCCAATTGTGAAGCTTCTGTTGAATCCTTTCAATAACTGGAGTCCAGAAATGAGAAGACTTCGGGTTGCCCCCCAAAGGAAGACCCAAATATGAAGTTGGCCATGTACCTTGTTTGCATCCGAATGAAGACAGTAAAAAGGACATATCCTCATAGTTTAGATGGATGCCCAATAATTCACTTTTGGCTAGATTAACATTCAGCCCAGATGCCATCTCAAAAATGTGAATCAGATCAAATAGATTAACCAGTGCAATAGTATCAAAGATGGAGAATAATAAAGTGTCGTCAGCAAATTGCAGATGATTAACAATGACCGATGAATTACCAACTGGATGCGAGATAATTTTCCCCATATTTGCTCCATGGCTAAGGATTCTGCTAAGGCAATCAGCTACTAAGATAAAAAGGAAAGGGGAGAGAGGGTCACCTTGACGAATACCACGAGTTGGGATGATTTTACCTCTAGGACGACCATTAATGATGATCGAATAGTTCACACTAGAGATACAACCATGAATCCATTTCCTCCATAAAATGCCGAATCCTTTGGCTTCTAAAACCGCATCTAAAAATTCTCAGTCCACCTTATCAAAGGCTTTTTCAAGGTCCAATTTGATGACCACTCCCTTTTTTCCTGAAGCATGCCAATCGTCAATTAACTCATTTGCAATCAAGGAAGCATCGATGATTTGCCTGTCTGCCACAAAAGCCATTTGGTTTTCAGCAATGGTAGAAGATAGAACTACCTTCAACCTGTTAGATAAAATCCGAGCGATGATTTTGTAAGCACATGGGATGAGGCTGATAGGCCGATAATCAGAGACAGCTTTAGAGTCAACCTTCTTTGGTATCAGACAAATGTAAGTCTCATTTAAGGAGACATTAATAATACCGGTGGCGAAAAAGTCTCGAATCATTACCATAACATCCTCTTTGATAAAGGGCCAAGACGATTTGAAGAACTCAGCTGTGAAGCCGTCAGGACCAGGGGATTTATTACAACCCAAAGAAGAGACAGCACTGTAAACCTCATCCTCAGTAACCAACCGTTCCAGAACTTCTGCCTGAGTCCTACTAATTGGTGACCAGTCCACATTAGTAGGTAAGAAGCGAGGATGTCTATCTTTGGTAAATAGAGTCCGGTAAAAATCAATAAATTCTGTTTCAATCTCATTTGCAGTTAGGAGGCTGTTACCATCTCGAGAAAGAATTTCTAGAACCGAATTTCTCCTTTTCCTGGCAGCCATAATACGATGAAAGAACTTTGTGTTTTCATCCCCCTCTTTAAGCCAGTTTAATTTGCAACGTTGCCGCCAATGAACATACTCACAAGCTGTTATCTCCTCAATATGACCTCGAATGCTTCGCCTCTCAACCTGTTGTTCCATAGTTAGAGCACCAAGTTCTTCTGACTTGTCCAACTCTCTCAATTGAGTTAAATAATGAGGAAGCTGTGAGGAGAAGTTGCTATGGTTCAGATTCCATTTGCGCAATTCCGATTTTAGGGATTTAAGCTTCATCATAAGTCCATGACCTGGCATACCATGTGTAGCATTTTGTGACCACCAGTCCTTCAAACGAGGCCGGAAGGAGTCAATTTGCAGCCAAGAGTTCTCAAAACGAAAGGGGCAAGGCCCCCAAGATACATCACCGAAATTGAGAGTCAAGGGGTAGTGGTCTGATGTGACTCTATCGAGTCGTCTAAAATAAACTGAACCAAATTTTGAGATACAGTCATTAGTCAAAAGGAAACGATCAATGAGAGATAGATATTTACCATCAGATGTTGACCAGGTATAACATCCATTTTGTAAAGGGATGTCCAAAAGATGATGATCAAGAATCCAATCATTAAAAAGGCGCATGCTTCTAGTTATGGTGCGGTTGCAAGATTTTTCCCAAGACCATCGGGTGACATTGAAGTCGCCACCAATAATCCATCTGTTGCCTCCCAGACCAGCCAACCCATGGAGCTCATTCCAATACTTCTCCCGATACTTTCGTTTGGATGGGCCGTAGACGGCCGAAAGCAGGAAGGAGAACCCATCGGCCAATGCAACCTGAATAGATACCGTGAACTGACCTTGGATTGTATCAGTAATGGTGAAATCAAGTTCGTTCCACATAATCAGAATACCCCCTTTTGCTCCAACTGAATCAAGGGCTGTCCAACCAATAGAGATAGAGCTCCATAGGGATTGAACAGTAATAAAATCCATAGATGGTAATTTAGTTTCCTGAAGGAGAACAAAACTCGGATTTTGTTGCAAGATAGTCTGTTGAATCAATGCCCGTTTTTTCCAGCAGCCTAGCCCCCTAACATTCCAAGTCAGGAACTTCATTGATCAACAAAATCACCCACCAAAATGTCCTTAACAGCGGATTTGTCATAGTGCACAGTGGACTCTAGATTTTTTAGCTCCCTTCGAAGTTTTGGCTTGTTAGCCGTAATGGCTTTCCCTTTTTTCTTGATTGGTAGAGGAGCTGGTGGAATAGCCATGATGCACAGCCCATGGTCCAGCAGCAAAGGGGCAATATCACGTAAGGCAGAGGATAGGGAGGGGCGAAAAACCGGTGGGGTCAAGATGGGAGGGTGATGTGAAGATGGTTCGGTAGGGATGGGCGAGGGTATAGGGGATTGATTACGGGGAGGAGGGGAGGATGAAGGTTCAAGGTCAAAAGCTGAGGGAGGTATGGTCACAAGTGATAAAGCAGCCGGTTTATTGGCTACGGTTTCATCAAATAGGATCATGTCGAGGGGGAGGGGGGAGGAGGGGAAAGCTTCGGCTGAGTGACAGGGGGTGTTGATGGAGTTTGGGCTGGAGATGTAACCTTCTGTATCTGACGGCAAAGAGAAAGGTTGACGGGTTGTGGTGGATCCGATGATGCCGGGTTTGAGGGTCATGGGCTTAGGTAAGTGGGATGGGTCAAGGTTTTCTTGTGGGATGATAATGGGAATCTCGAGAGCTTGGTGGGCCAAAGGAGGAAAGTGTATTTCGGGCTCGGGTTGAAAGCAGATTTCGGGTTGAAAGCAGATTTATTCTTTGTTTTATGAATAAATCTCCATTGACAGCTAGTGGACTCTCAAACATAATGTGACAGAAATCTCAAGTATTACTTCCATGCCTCCCAATAAAACATTTGTTTTCCACTAAAACCCTCCAAAATTCATATATTCTCATACTAATTAATTCCAACAGCATTCTGAGAAAATAATGGCTGTTAAGAGAAAGTACCAACATTATAGGGAAACTCTTTGCTTTGCATTAAATCTGCCAATGTAGCTTCCCCTTCAAACTTCCATATGAGCCAATATTCACCACCTCCTTTCTTTGAAGAATTCTGTGAGTAAATTCAACATTATAGTTAAAACAACAGAATAACTCCAAAATATATATAGTTATTTTATCATTTTGTGTAATAGCAAGTTTTCAAAGTCCTAACTCCTAGGCTGTATTTGATAACTACTTTTCTTTTTGGTCCCTTCCTAAGAAGCACGGATACAGATACGAGACACAAAGACGACACGACACCGACACAGCGATACGTTCATTAAAATATACTTTTTTTTAAAATGTATAGAATTTGATATATTTTGCTCACAAACTTTATTATTTGTGTCGTATATTATTATTATGTGTCTATTTAGTATGTTTAACAAGTGTTCGAGATGTATCTAACAAATGTTGGACCCCTATTGACTTTGTACAACTAAGATCTAACACATATATTGTACTAACAAGTGTCTGATATGTGCCCAACAAGTGTCGGAGTGTCCAAGTGTTCGACACGTGTCAGACACGGACACGGACACATTAACCAAACTAAAGTACCCGTGCTTCTTAGGTTCCTTCTTTGCAAATGTTATTGATATCTTAGACAAAATTTACAACCACAAACTGACTACTAATGAGTACTTTTCTTAGTTTTTCAAATGTAGCAAAATATATTCAAGTATAGGAATTAAGAAACATAAAAAAGGAAATGGTCGCTATACTAGCTTTTTTTAAAAAAATATTATGCAACAGGCAATTAGTAAAATGATGTCCTAAATTTGAAATGGTATTAATAGCCAAATGGAGAAACACCTCAAGGAAGCCATACAGAAAGTCTGCACAGCTATTAGCACAAGCTCGGCGCGCTCGCTCGTTCATCCAAATTTCAACTGCACCATACTCAGTAGCCTTTTTCAAGACAAGGTCACCTTCCTTCTGGTAAAAACAAAATACTACATATAATTCTTTGCACATTAAGTAGCTAAAGCTATAGCATTCTGATAGAACCCAACTATATTGAAATGTAAAACACAAACGGAATTACAAGATAAACTGATAAACCAAATGTTCGAGGTACTTGGACCCTCCCTTTCTTGAGATCACTCAAGCCTTAATTCATTCACTAGATAATTGATTCTCCTCCTCCTATCTCACTCCCTCTATTTATAACCAAGTATCATAACAAACTCCCTAACTAATTACTAATATACCCTTAATAACATTCTTATCTCCTTCATTTCGTAGTTATATCTTCCTCAAATAATACTAAAGTCTAAAATCAACAATTGTTGTGATGACTATCAACTATCGGTAAAGTTAAACAAATAAATAATCTTTCATGGCTAATTACATAATTATAAGTGTTTTTAAAAATCTCAAAACACTTTAGAAGCAGTGCTTAATTAGTACTTTTCTCGACCCATGCTTTACCAAAAGCACTACACTAAAAAATCTAACTTAATTTCATTCCAAACTCACTCTTAATGGATAATAATGATTAACTTAAATAAAGGTACTCACAGAAGAATCATTATAAGAACAAAATTAACTTCAAATGAGAAGGGAGGTAAAACCAAAAACGAAAAAGAGGATTCTCGCAAGCACCAAGTGTACCTTCTCTGAAGGGTTTTTAGCCAGTGACACTCTATAGACCACACCAAACGCTCCTTCTCCCAACTTCTTTCCCAAAACAAAATCATCCTGTGAATGAAAAACTCCATTTCCTTAACATCTTCCCATTTTAACAACAAAAAATCTCAATAAGAATCAGTCATCAAAGAAAACTGCTGATATAAACTAGTAATTGGCAAACCTTTCTGAAAGTGGGTCTGAAAATCCTCTCGACGAATGCAAGAATAAACATGTCAAAGAAGCCAGGAGCCACTCCAGGAGTGGCCCAGAGATAAGAAAGAGTACCCAGAGCCAGAATCGCACCAGGAATTGTGAGGGTTAACCCATTAGGCTTGGGCAAAGTGCTTCTGTATATGATATCACCGCACTCCATCACAGTACAAGGAAGCCCCACTCCCACACCCACAAAGAGATTGTGAACCACATCGATCAGCTCGGCGCCCAGAGCCGAAACCAGTAGCCTTCTCGGATTCTGAACGGATACCCTCCAAAAATAAGCGGATTCAAAGGGCGATTTTTGGTTGAACCTGAGCTTCTTGCCGAGAAATGGCGAAGTGGGTTGTTTCAAGTGGCGGGGTTGGAGGTTTGTCACTCCGATGCTAACCCCACCTGCTGCTGCAGCAGCAACGGCGGCCATGAGGTGAAATTGGAGGAGACGGGGAAGGGGAAGGCAGTGAAGAGATAGTGGCGTCGATTGAATTGGAATGAAGCTTTGAATTTCGACCACAAGTGTATGGAAGTTTCATACTTGGAGTATAATTTTGAGGTAGTTTGTGATTGTGTGGAGGTGAATGAATTGGTGGTTTGGATTGGAGAAGTGATAAACACCACAAATGACACGCAGAGTTGCGTATTTGGAATTTGGGCTTCGTCTCTTTGGTTTTGAAGTTTGGTGTCGTCTTGTGGAGGTCGATGCTTGGCTTTCAGTGTTGCTAACTTTGCTATGTCTTTTCCTTCTCCATAATAATAATCAGAATAATAATAACTTATCGTGTTCAAGATCTAAGACAACCTTTTTAATCAAGTTTTGTATTTTCTTCTTTAATTTTATATATTTTAATAATGTGGTCTATACATTTATTTATATTTACTTTGAAATCTTTGTCAAATCAATTATAGATAACTTCATCCTAATCTATTTGAGGGCCCTCGGTTGTGGAGTCTTCTATTTTGATTTAGTAATATATTATCGTTGCAAAAAAAAAAAACTATGAATTACGTGATAAGAGGGAGATGCAAATCGTAATAAGAAGGATGGAGTGAAGAGAAAGTAGGCTGGATTTTTCAAGTATTGATGAGGTCAGCAAACTGGTATAAATCATATTTTTTTAAAAAAACGGGGTCAATTGTCACCCCTGAGGAGGGTCATCCGTGCAAAAACCCCAAGAAATTCAACCACCCTATCCTATTATGAAGAAAATTTAGTTTAAACATATATAATCAACACCCACACATAGCTTGGGTCGGTTTGGATTACCGAAAAAAATAGTGTTTTTCAAAAATGCATTTTCTTTTCAACATTTTTTTTATAAAAGATTGTTTTTATAATCAAAACACTCATGTTTGGTTACATTTTATAAAAAATTGTTTTTATAATCAAAACACTCATGTTTGGTTACATTTTTAAAAAGTGTTTTTATACACACGCTTGTTTGACTTGTTCTACACTACGAACTAATAACATCAATTTTGAGTGGTTGCTGGTCACCAGCCCCAGTCATCGATCTCTAGTCACGGTCCCCTATTCACAGTCCCGATCACCGGCGACCGATGGCCAGCAACCACCGACCATCTTCGAAGTGGTCGCTAGTCCCTGATCCCGATCATTGGCGGTCGGTGGTGGTCGGCGACCGAACTAGGGACCAGTGACCCGGACTTGGATCGACGACCACCTACCATCTCAGATCCCGGTCCTGGCTGCTGGCCACCGGATGATTGGTGGTTGTAGTTCCCGATCTCAGTTGTTGGTCACTAGTCCCAAGTCTCGGTTGCCCTTTTTGCCTTCATCTCTTCCTCTTTTCTCCCACACAACTCTTCAATCTCCATCATCTTCTTCATCCAACTTCAACCAACCATCACCCTCACCTGATTTTCGATGACCCACGATAGTGGCGGTGAACGCCAAACGCGTGCAGACCAGCGAACTAAAAGTGTATTTTATCCTTGAAATTTATATTAAATTTACTAAGTAATTTTTTTCACGAGTTCAACAATTGAAGAGGTAAAATGGTAATTGAGAATGAGTACAATAATTCGCTTGGAAATACAATGCTTGTTACATAAAGATACCAAGTGTTTAGAAAATTTGTAAAGCTCGCTCAAGCTTTAGTTCTAAAAAAAAAAATTCTTTGGCTATTGAAGCATGACAGAAGTGGACTCACAAATTCTTTGGAAATTTTTCACTGTCATGACCGGTTTGAAAACGAGATTCAACCATTTGTGGAGGGCTTACGTGAGAATGAGCAACAAGGATAAATCATTTGATTTCCTTTTGTTTCTCAAAGATGAAACTTTGTGGCTAACGATCTCGCAAGACATGCTCCAAAAACCCATTGTTTGGCAATCTACAGGGAGAAAGTCCAGTCTTGGGTGGCAAACGCAGTCCACCACCGACTGTTTAGCATTTTCTACAAATTTTCTTCCTAGCTAATTGCCTGTTGTATTATTCTTGTTTAGTTTTGCTTGTTTTTGTTGTTTTCTTTGTACTAAAGAAATAATAATAATAAATAAAATTAACTTTTAATAAATCTTAAAATTAGTTTTATTATTTAAGAGAAGACAATGTGAATATGTTTTAAAATTTAAAACTAAAAGACCTTTACCACAATAAATAAATGGTGAAAATACCAAATACCACAATCTATACTCCGTGTTAGACTTCTAGTTCTAGCCAATTCACGAAAGTTTAACTAATTCATTTTATAATATTATATCAAGTAATACATAAAGTTATATAGTATAAATATAAGCTTCAATTTTATGATTATTTATACGAACATACTGTCAAAGAATTATCACAACTAAACTGTCATTCATTATCTTCTTTGCATCATAATCAGTCATTCATATAAACTAAAATTCTTGACAGTTTGACTAATATTTCGAAAGAGAAAAAAAATGAAAACAATTGAATTATCAGTTTCCCTCATGGCCCATAATCAATTATTTCAAAAAGAAAAACTCAATAACGGGCAGTCAGCTGGGATTAACTTTTCGTCCCCTAAACTGCGGTATAACTTATAAGTTAACAATAAAAATTCTCTCGGTATCACAACAATTAAATTACGTATAAATAAAGTTACATACCTGTACGCTACACGCAGGCTCTTCCAAAATCTTTCAGATTTCTACATTAATGGCCAACAATGTAATGTAAATCTCGTCCTCCATCCCTCTCGTAAACGAAGATACAACATCAGACGGGCACGGTTGCCTTATTTTCCGACTTGTGTGGCTGAGCATCCTGTACTGTTTGTTCTTGAACTGCCTTGCTCTGTTCAACTGTTGGTGGCTGAGCAACCTGCTGCTCAGCTGGTTTTTGCTCGACTGATGGAGCAGGCTTGTTCTGTTCGGATGGAGGAGACGGTGGTGCCAGTTCTACGGGAACGCACGGCCTCCAGATGGTCTCTTTGCCAACATCCATGAGAGCTATGCCCAAGGCAGATAGCTCGGCTCGGATATTGTCACTTCTCACAAAATCTTTGTTTTTCCTTGCTTGTGTTCTTTCTTCAATCAAACGCAATATATCATCTTCCACCATCCCTGCTCTCTTCAATGCTTTGTCTTTCAACTGCTGCAAAACCTGCACAGTGGAAACACCTCTCACCTCAGAAATGCATCTTTGAGTTTCATATTTAACTAGTTGAATTCTAATTTAATATATGACTTTTCATCTTGTTTTCTTCTAATCCTAATGTTTTAAAATATTTGTTGTCCCACATAGACTTGTGCTTAAGCTATATGTTAAGATTTGGAAACAAAATTTATGTTAAATGTAAAATGAAAATTTAACAGCAAGAATTAAAATAAATTTGTGTTTAGTTTAAAAAATCAGTGTCGTTTGAAGTGTGAGGACCAAGACAGTAAAAGTGTGAAGATTAAAGAAGCAGAAGAGGACAGCAGAAGATATGAACCTATGGAAATAAAATATATAAGACAGATTATATTTACTTCGGAGTAAGTAGAAGAGGACAGCAATCCAAGAACATCTAGAATTTCTCTCAATTCCTTCTTCACATTGATAAGGGACTGAATCATTGAGAGCTGTTGTTTCTTCGGTTGCTTCTTCTGATAAAATAAAAAACATGAATGGTTATTTTACATGGAAAAAAATAATAATAAATAAATAACAAAGCATTGGATATGCATGCAGAAAACTGTACCTTCAGCGCAGTTAAAGTACTATTTATAAACTTCAGAGCTTCCTGAAAAGCGCCCGTTAAAATATGTGCCGTGTTCAAGTCATCTGCCATTCTAGTTTGAAATTCAGAGCGTAGATTACTTATGCATTCTTCAGCAGCAGAGGCAACAGGATCTTTTTTGGCTGTTTTCCCCAAACCTTCAGCCAGGTTTTCCCCTTGATGTTGTGATAAAGCATCTTCACAATCTTGCAAAGTCTGACAATTTGACAAAAACAGGACATGAATATCAAGACCAATAACTAACTAAGGCCCCGTTTGATAACCATTTGATTTTTGAAAATTAAGTCTATAAACAGTACTTCCACTTGTGGATTCCTTTGTTTTGTTATCTATCTTTTACAAGTGGCTTTCAAAATCCAAGCTAAGTTTTGAAAACTAGAAAAAATAGTTTATAAAAACTTGTTTTTGGAATTTGGCTATGAATTTCCTTGTAAAAAAATTGTGAGAAAATAAGCACAATTTTCAAAAACCTAAAATAAAAAACTAAATGGTTATCTCAGTTAACTAAATGACTGACCAGTTAGGAATAATGTATCACTGAGTTCGTTATGCCACTTAGCACCACCAAGTATAAATGATTGACCATGGATTTCATCAAAAAGAAAAAGAAAAAACGGGCTGACAATGGGATGGCTGAGGGGATTATTGATAGAATTACAAACCTGGTAAATATAATAAACTGTATCTGATGCACTATCCAACTGAGAGATGGTGTAGTTGAGAGGAGATCGATAATGAGCACTTATTAAAAAGTGTCTCAAAACTAAAGGATAATACCTTTCCGTAATCTGCATGTGCAAGAAGAATGAAGTAAGTAATACTGAAAGAGCAAAAACAAAACAAATGGTAAAAAAAAAAAAAAAAAATCAATAGCTCCTTTATGCTCGTACTACCTGGCGAATGGTGAAAAAATTACCCAGTGATTTGGACATCTTCTCGTTATTATTTGTAACATGCCCATTGTGCATCCAAAAACTGATTTTACTCTCTTGGCAGGCGGCACAGCTCTGTGCAACCTCATTTTCATGATGTGGAAAGATCAAATCGATGCCACCTCCATGGATATCAAAGTTAAAAGTAAGATAATGAGCACTCATAGCACTGCATTCTATATGCCATCCTGGTCTTCCAAGACCCCACGGGCTTTCCCAACTTGGCTCGCCAGGTTTCGCGGCCTACACAATTTATATTTATATTTTTTAAAAACACTATACAACTAATTCATATTCCAACTTCATAGCCAAATTGATATCCACTTTTTACCTTCCACAAGGCAAAGTCAGCAGGATTACGCTTTCTTGAGTCAACAGCAACCCGTTCGCCTGCTCTATGATTTTCAAGCTTTTGTCCTGACAACTGGCCATAATTTGGCAATTTGTCCACAGAAAAGAACACGTCCCCATCAACAACATAACCATATTCATTCTTTATAATCTGCAAATTTATCAACCAAAAATAAAATAAGACAGACCAAATTAGTCGGAGTAATTGTTGCCCTTAATTCACATCTGAAACAACTAAATCTTCATATGAAGAAGCAAGACAACTAAAATTTAATAAAATGCAACACTCCATTGTTTTTAACTTCTAAAGAGAACGCTCCCTAGATTAATCAATATTTTTTTTTGAAAATATCCTCCAACCTATTGTCTTTTATATCCGTGAGTGTCCAGGCGCGCACCTTGAGAATACTCAAGGAGTCAAGGAACAACCGCCTGACCTTTCCGATAAGATTAATTTTCCCTTGATAATACTCGAGGGGTCCAGGGACAACCGCCTAACTTTCTTTTTGGTAAGATTATTTTTTTTTTTTTTTGGTAAAAACCCCCTAACCTTCTTACATTTGATTGTCAAGAAAACTCATAGGATATTAAATTATAGGTAGTTGACCACCATGGCTTGAACTCATTCTCTTTGAGTCATTTACTATTTACATTGGTCCTTATTGACCATCAGGCCAACCCATGGTAGTTTCTCATGAAAAGACAATAATAGCTAAAATTTAAACACACACAATACCAAGCACATTTCATCAATACATGACTTTGATGAGTATTCCACAATAACAAATATAAAAATAGTCAATAAAAATACAATAGTCCAGAAAAAAACAACATTTAAAGAATATTTGGGTGGTAAACACACCACAGAAGTAACATCGGATCACTGAACAACCATTAAGAATTCTTACTGCAAATTTCTGAACCACACTTGGCTAGGTGTGGGAAAAAAGTTATGAGTATTCTAAAATATAATTGTACATATGAGATATGGAGGCATTCCGCAATTTACAGAAACGAAAATAGTTAAAGTTTGTTGTAGACCTGGACTGGTGCATTTTGCTTTTATCGTTGAGTGGGTATAAAGATCCATACCTGAGTTATCATATCCTTTATTTGTTCCAAGTGATCTGACACACGAGGTTGGTGTGTTGGAGAAAGGCACTGAAGATCGTCCATGTCAGCAAGATACTCTTGGCAAAAGCGGTCACTTAACGCTAGTGGATTCTCCCCACACTCATTTGCCCGTCGAATTATCTGTTAATAGTTAGAAAAGAGAGTATTAATTCCCAAAATGAGGCATACCATCAATACATGACTTCATTAAATGGAGGAAACAAAATGTATTGATAGTAGCATAGCCAGGAAAAAAAAACATTGCTAATGATGTAATGATGGTCTCCAACATGCTCTCTTCATAAGCAGGAACCAAAAAACTTGGACATTTGCCATCACTAGTGACGAATCAGAAAATAAAATTTACTCAGGCCACCTCTCGTATGGCCTTACCGGGTGTATCTGAATAGACAAATTAAATCTAGCAGAGAGATACATAGATACATGGCATGGTTTAGAAAAAAAATTGGGAAGATCAGCAGTAAGGGAAATCTAACTTCAAATTGGCTATCCCAAGACTGTATCAGGTGGAAAATTCTATAATACTTTTTTATTTTAAATGATAGTTTGTCTCATATCAAAAATAAATTAGAAAAATTTAGAACTCTAATATATCGTCCCTGCACAAGTAATCATTAAGCTACAGCTAACACAACTTCTTGTTTAATGTAGAATATGTGTGTGGGCGTGTGTGTATAATTCTATACTCTCACCTTGTCATCAACATCAGTAAAATTCCGCACATAAGTAACTTCATATCCCAAGTGCTTAAGATATCTGCATGGATATAGTTACCAAGTTACATACAATTTTGAAACATTTGATGAAAAATAAATCTTCAGAACTAGAAAATAAGTCACCAGACATGAAAAAATCTAGATGTCAAGAGCGTTGGATAGATGCTAGAGGTATTATTGGCTCTCATGACTCATGAGAACAAGACTCCAGCATTCAATCAGCGGTTTAGATTATAGATGCACATTATAAGTCATGCTTGACTTTCAAGACCAGTCAGAAAATACAAAAATTGGAAAACCTCTTATTTATTATAAATATTCAGACAAAAAAAAACAGCTGAAAAGATTCACAATGCAAAGGTACTCCATGCACTAAAATGTTAAATATCTCATGTCAATAGATCAATATGTGTGTAATGAAATATCCCAAAGATCGCTAAGGTATGCTCACTTTGGCGTTCAAGTTGAAAGCTATTAGGTGGGTTTGTTTTCTCTTGTGGTTATGGAAAAGTATGAAATCCAATATAAGCAGTATTGTATCTAAACAATATATATAAAACTCCCAGAACATTGATATCCTGGCGCTATCTACAACCTCATTATCCAAGAAACAAAAAAAAATCTCGTAAACGAATGCAGAAATCGGCAAACCTGTAGAGGACGTCAAAGTTGACGGCGGCGCGGGCATGGCCAATATGGCTGAAATCATAGGCCGTGATACCACAGACGTACATGCCAACCTTACCAGGCTCCTTCGGCGTAAAGACTTCCTTCTGCTGCGTCATTGAATTGTAAACCCTAAATTCCTCCTTCGCCATTCCGACGGCAAACAAGAAACTGAATCTGGATGAGAGATACCAAAGAGGAAAGTTTTCAAATTTATGTCTAATAAAAAGTCAGTCTTTTAACATCAGGTTGGGCTATTAATTTCATTTTTAACAATTACATTCACATGTTCATTGTATTCAGAATTAAGAACATCAATTTATTGGACATACATCAATTCGTGTTCATCACTACCAAGATTTTAATCTAAAAACTCAATCAACGCTCGGGTTGTTATGTTAAGCAACTCCTCGTTTCTTTCATTCGAAATTCCTAATTGTGAGTTGTTCCAGTCGGTAGATTCGATTGGAAGAAAGAAGAAAGACATAGATTGAAATTGAGAGAATACAGGTAATAAGACAGTATAATACCAGTGTTACGAGGATGGCGGCGACGGCGGCACGGGCGGGAGTGAAATTGAGAGGCGGCGAGAGCTGCTAGTAGGAAGGAGGAGCCGGAGCCGGCGCCGGCGTCAGCGACGGCGTGAAGAGTGAGAAGGATTGGGAGAACGCGAAGGAGGTGGAGCACGGGAGAGATGAAGGGTGGATTGTGGGTATTAGGTTTCCTCTTTGTGGACTTCGGTGAATAGTTTAGCCGTTTCTAATTTGTATTAATTAAGCGATATTTTAATTTAAGGGAAAAATCTACTTTAACCCTAAATTTGGTCACTTTATCAATTTTAACACTCACCCTTCAAATTATAATCGGATAGACTGACTTATTATAATTTAGTCTAGTCAAGATCTATAAATAATACTTATTATTCACAAATTAATCTATAAATAATACTTATTATTCACAAATTATTATAACCAGTAGCTATTTTAACTCACTCATAGTCAATTTTATCGTCAAAGCGAGCATGACTCTGACGTATGTATGTATTGATGACCAAGAAATTTGTGGTTGGAATCCTCTTACCCTAATATACTCAAAAAAAAAAAAAAAAAAAAAAAAAAAATCTCAATTTTATCAATTTAAACCTCAAGCTTAAATAACTGTATCAATTTACATCATCGGTTAAATTTTCATTTCAATCCTCGTTAGAAAAATTCATCACATGTCTAAAGTCACATGGGTTTTGGTTTGTGGATTTCATGATGGGTGAGTGACCCAATCCAAAATGATTTGATAATTTTTTAAAAATAACAAATAAGTACCTAAAAAACTTTGTGGCTTTCGACATGTGTGTGAAACTTTTGTAACGGTGACTGACTTATTCGAGTATGTAAATTGATATTCGTATTCAAGTTTGAAATTTAAATTTATCAATAAAAAATTTAAGGTTAAAATTAGAATGACCCATAAATCTTGACAACTATATAAATATGAATTTTTTTTTTTTTTTTTTTTTGAGAAAAAAATGTAAAAGATGATTAGTGTTTTTTTTTACAATTTGTAAAGGTGGGGATTCAATCTATGACCTCTTAGTCACTAGTCGTATCAATTGAGTTATGTTTTTGTTGGCAAAATGATTATCGTAAACATAAATAAGTGTAGTTAAAAAAACATAGATATGTTGTATGGAATGCAATTAACTTTCTACAGACTCTTTGAAAAAAAAAAAAAAAATGGGGAATATATCTTCACCAAAATAATTTTTTTTAGTACTCAAATATAGGGTGTGGAAATTTAAACTTTCTGAAGTAAATAAATACATATCAATTATTAAAGTGTGTTCGTATTAGGTATTAACTCCCCATCAAAATGTTAAGTTTCGAATTTTGAAAATAAATAAAGAATTTTGATGGTGGTTTCATTATTTGCACCCACACAATATAATCATTCGTGTATCAACCAAAACAAAAGAAGCTACCTTAGTGAAACTCCCACTACCGTCTCCTATGCTCTCCCATTTAAATCTCCAATTGCATTTGTTTATAAAGTCAACACTCTCTCTTTCTTTCGTTTTTCATATATGGTATCAAATAGCTCTTCCAAAGTCAACAATCTTAATTTTTATAAGGAAAAAAATCCACCTTTTAAAAATAATTAAAAATATAATACTTTTTAAAAAATTTGCGGATATGACAATTTTTATCTCTGATACTATGGTCTATCGCTGATAGAAGTTTATCGTTGATAGTAGTCTATCACTGATATAAGTCTATCAGTAATAGTCAAGACGATAGCTACTGATTTTTTTTTGTCATATTTGTAAAAAAAAAAAAAAAAAATTGCTAAATTTACCATTATTTTAGACCTGTTGGTGGGACACTTGTTTTTATTAAATTTTTACTCATTTCTTACATATATTTATGAACAATTATTTTAGACCGGTTGGTGGGACACTTGTTTTTATTAAATTTTTACTCATTTCTTACATATATTTATGATTCAATTAAATAATTTTTTTTTTTTTTTTTTAGTACATTGGGGGTGGGAGATTCGAACCACAGACCTCTTGGTCATGAACACATACATGTGTCAGCTGAGCCATGCTCGCTTTGGCTTAAATAATTTATTATTATTAGCATATCCAATACCGCTCTCATTTTCATGTAAAAAAAAAACTTAAGTGACTCCCGAGCTATGTGGCCTAATCACATAGAGTCACATGTCAACCAAATATAATTATATATGTTCCTATATATTTATATTTCAAAATAAGAATATTTTATTTGTAACTAACATTTTTGTTTTTTAAATTCAACGATGGTAGAGTTGAAAATTCAACTATCAATATTTAGAAGGATAATAATATCCACTTAATTATGCTCATATTGACATTTATAACTGTTGTATATGAAAAATAAGCTAATAAAAAAGATTAGAACGAAAGCTAATTCTAACGAATCAAAGTCCATAAGGAGGAGAAATCCACTTCCACCCGTCAACCCAATGCCCAACTAGTCTTAGAAGAATTCATAAAATACCAAACTCTAAAGATGAGCGAAGTCGGCCCAACAAAAAAATATGTCAAACCCCAAGGTCGATCAAAGGCCATGAGTCAGACTCCTATGGGCCAAAAGCTCACAAGACCAGGGTCGACCATCCCGAAGTCGTTCCACCTAAACTAGATCCACCTAAGTCAAATCCAGGAGTAAAAGGAAAGACCGTCATATTTAGGGTTATGTTAAATCCATGACAAAACAAGAGAAGTTCATCCTTAGAGTTGAGCGGAAACTCTCCAAGAATAAAGGTCAATTCAAGACACAATGATAAAAAAATTCCTATTACAATTCTAAGGAGACAACCTACAATATTAATTAAATTAATTAATCTCAAATTAACGGATAAACTAATATTAACTAAACTATACTAACAATTTAACATTTGTCCTGCATTATAACTCTAAGGAAAAAAGGTTAGTTCATTCGGGTCCTAACACTCCTAAAAGTTTATCACTACTTTGATATTGACTTGAGTATAGAGTCACTGTGGTATGTACCACAACGATGTTTTCTAATCTTTGTCTTGTAGGTGATCTTGTACCTCGAAGTCTACAATTCTATCATTGAAGTTACGTGAAGGTCAAACGACTTTTGATGTTCAGATTTTAGCATCAACAATAACTAATATTTAATCTTATTAACTTTAATTTAACAATCAAATTTCTGATTATCGGAATAACACAATAATTCATAAATTAGGGTGAATTGTAGAGTCATTGCTCTTCAACTCTTTTCTCTTGACTTCTTTGAGAAGTTATCTATTGTGATACTTTTATTATAACTATAATATCTCACTAAAATGAGAAAGTAAAAGTAATCGATTACAAGAATGACAAAACTTAGCAAAATCCTTTGTCCTCATATTAACACTAAGGCATCATTTTACTTTGTCGGTAATATAAGAGCAAAATTTAGTTGCACGCTGGGCTACAAGTATCTTTTGCAGTCCAGCACCTGTCATAATTTAATTGATCTAAATTTTAATTTATTTTTTAAATAAAAGATCCAGTTAGTTTTTCACGCCGTTTTCATTGTTAAGCGTCTTATTTTTTTCTTCCAATTTTTTTGATTTTTTCTTTTTCTTTTTAGAAGATTCATCCTCACTTTTGAATTTGAAGCGTCTTTCTTTTTAAAAAAAGAAATTGAAGCATATTTTTTTTTCCTTTCATATGCTTAACACGGTAAGCTTCTCATTCGAGCTTTAATAATCTCATTTGTCTTTTTCTCCCCCTCCAAACAGCTTTTTAAAAAAAACTATAAATATGAAATTATCCCAACTCCCATCATTAGCCATAAAAAATAAAAAAAAAAAAAAAAAATAAATAAAAAAAAAAAAAAAAAAACTCGTCGTATTCACCCAGATCCGGTTTCGATTTTAGTTTTTTTTTAAAGATGAACGATTTGGGAGATTAGCTTCGAAAACGAAAAAAAAAAAAAAAAAAAAAAAAACTTAAAAGAAATACTTCAAATTCAAACTTCTTGAGGGAGAATTTCTAAAAAGAAAATAAAGAAGAAATAGGGAAGAAAAAAAAACGCTTCAAATTCAATCTGCGAGGGTGAATCTTCTAAAAAGAGGAGAGAGAAGAAAAAAAAACCAAAAAAAAAAAAAAAAACGCTTAACAATTAAAATGGCGTGAAAAACAAACTAAATCTTTTATTTTTTTTTTTTAAAAAAAATTAGATCAATTAATTCGTGACATCTGGCTGGGCTGCAAAAGATGCTTGTAGCCCAGCCTGCAACTAAGTTTTGCTCGTAATATAATACTTTGCGGTAATATAATTTGATTTATAATCGTAGTAAAAAAAGTCTTCGATCCCAATTAGTTTTCCTTTAATGTTATTTACTTAATTGAAACGTAATTTAATTTTCATTAGACGTGTTTACTTACTTTTTAATTTTTGTAAGTTTACTATCAAATCGAGTATAGTTTAATTGACATAACAGTTGTGTCATTTCTTAGGAGGCTAGGGGTTCAATCTCTTACCTTGCATACATATATGTATTTTTTTTTTTTTTTTTCAAGTTTACCATTAATACCTTTCATTTGAATCTTGTTTAGACTCTTAAGCATATTTTTGTTGGATCCTAATGCTTTAGTGTTCATTTAAATCTTATTTAGATTCTTGTGCATATTATTTGTCCGATCCTAATACTTTAGTGGACTCTCGTCTATGACTAAAGGCCATTTGATGATCTTTGTTTTATTTTGCAGTTTTTTTCTTCTCTACTGTTTCTCTCTCTATCTTTTCGCTTTCCCCTCTAATTCTTCTTTTCCATGAGTTTTAATTAGGGGTGTACAAATAACCCAGGGGTGTACAAATAACCCGACAACTCGAACAATCCGGACTACCCAACCCAAATTGTAAGGGTTGAGTTAGGTTAGATTTTTTTTTTGGGTTTGGGTTGGGTTGGTTTTTTGCCGAATCGAAAAATTCGTTTTGGTTCGTGGGTTGAGATTTTTTGGGCTCAGTTCAACAAGTGTATTTTTTTTTAGGGATTCATTTAAGACTTCACGCCATACACCTCTTTCATTGGTTCTCAACGTTGTTTTTGCCCCCCTCGCCATTTTCGCCTCGCTTCACGTTGTCGGTTGCCTCACGTCGTCACCTTGCCTCGCCTCTTCTTTTGTTCACATCCAACCGTCGCCATCGTTGTCGCCTTGCATTTCCTTTTATTTCGTTCCCATTTGAACGTCGCAACAACAACTTTCACGTTGTTTCAATCTGACAATTGTCGCATCGCCGATCATTGTTACTCCTCTCTTTAGCCGACAACCGACAATTGGCCGATGACCCAACCCGAAAAATATATGGGTTGGGTTGCTCTCTTGAATAGGGTTGATCGGGTTGGGGATTTGACCAACCCGATTCCAAAAAACTTTCTCAACTCGACTCATGTACACCCCTAGTTTTAATTATTTTCATAATTTGTCCTTCCATCAGGTTGACTACGACGCTATGAATTGGTGAAGAAAACTACGACACTGCTCAAGAATGCCAAAGAAAAATCATCACCATCAGTAAAATTGGGCGAAATACAAAGAACCCATAGCTTAAAAATTGAAACCAACTCACATAAATAATTTGTGAAGGAACCAGAAGTGTCTGTGGATTAATCCCCTTGCACATTATTGAAATTTTCAATAATGAAAGAGAGAAAAAACGAAGAAGACTAACGCTCTAGAGATTATTTCAAGACAAACTTATTTCAAGAATGAGAGAAAAAAAATGAAGAAAATGAAGTTGATGTTGTGAGGAAGAAAGAAAAAACGTGCAAGAGAAATAAATAAATAATGAAAAAAAAACAAGTCCCACGTAATGTGCAAGATTGAAGACCCCTTATATGTGCCAAAGCGAGCATAGCTCAGCTGGCATATGTATGATTTGATGACCAAGAGGTCTATGGTTCAAATCCCCCCACCCACAATGTACTCAAAAAAAAAAAAAAAGACCCCTTATATGTAATCAATGGGTGTAATCTGATTGCAGATTACGACGTGGGGCCACAGACCCAACATCATAATTAGGTTTGATTAACATATAAAAGAGAAACGTTCAATTTATTATTATTATATTTGTGAGTTCAACAACAATTGAGATTAGGAGATTCAAACATGGATTGAAAATACTTATACCAATTGATTCGCACATACATTCAAATTTACTAGTCATACAAAAAAAAAAAAAATACTAATATTGTAGGTGAAGGTCATGTGTTGTTAATTCTTGTTTAGTTTGTATGTGACTTTATTACAAGTATTTAATCAACACTCTAAATTTGAAAATTTGTTGGCAGTTGTGAGGTGTACACGAACAATTTCAAAGAGAAGAGTGTGAAATGAAATATTCCTACCATTTATAGATTCAGAGTTGACAAAAATGCCTTCTTTATTAGCATTATTGCCTTTTATATTTATTAGTGTAAGATTTATACGAAACCACAAAACAACCAACAACCAAAAAGGCCCTGACCCCATCTCAAAATAATATAAACATTCCTTTTCAAAAAAAAAAAAAAAAAAAAAAATAGGAAAATTGTAGTAAATGACAATTTAAGACTTATTGTTTGCAATTATAACATGTTTTTAAAAATTGCGGATATAGCAATTTCTATCGCTGATATCTTATGACTGATAGAAGTCTATCGCTGATCACCTCAGCTTTTTATAGATTTTTGTCAGTGATAATAGTCTATCAGTGATAATAGTCTATCACTGATAGAAGTCTATCAGTGATATAATAAAGTCTATCAGTGATAGAAACGGGTTTTTTTTGCCATATTTGCAAAACATTTTAAAGTTTGCTAAATTTGCAATTAGGTTGGACCTGATTGCTATTTGTGCAACCAGCCCAAAAAAATAATATAAACATTAACTTTTTTTTTTCTTCTTCTTCTTAAAAAAAAAAAAAAAAAAAAAAAAAAAAAAAAAAAAAAAAAAAAAAAAAAAAGCCTCAATTTTATTTTCCATTAACAAATTCTAACCAATACATATTATTGAATTAAAAAGCCATCTCAAAATAATATAAACATTAACTTTTTTTTTTTTTGTCTTAAAAAAAACAAGAAACCTCAATTTTATTTTCCATTAACAAATTGTAATCAATACATATTATTGAATTAAAAAGGTAGAAGTTTGAATTCAAACTCCTTCGAACTTAAAATAAAAAATCTGAACTCCTTCGAACTTAAAATAAAAAATCTGATTCAACTTTTTTTTAGAATTATATCTATTTTTAATATTAAAATATATTTTGCAAATTTATAAATTATCAACCTTATGTTTAAATGAGTGTTGGATACGTCTACAAGAGAAATTTGGATTTTTTTTTTCTTTTTTTAGTACATTGGGGGTGAGGGGATTCGAACCACAGACCTCTTGGTCATGAACATATACATGTGCCAGCTCAGCCATGCTCGCTTTAACACCATTTTTTTTTTTAAAACACTTATTATACCATTTTAATATTTAAGATTTTATTAAATATAATATTAAAAACTTTTAAATTTAACTTGCCTAGCAATGGGGTGAATTTTGCAACTAACTATCAATCATATTTTTCAATTAGACATGATCCACCATCCCACCCTCATTTTTTATTTATTTTAAATTTTATAAAATTTTATTTGTTGTTTCTATATTATTTTATTCATTTGAATTTAATTGTTCTTCCTTTCTTTTTATTTAATACCTTTTTACTATGAATTCTTTTAGTAGAAAAATGGTAACCGATATCAATTTAGAGTAAAATAATTAAAAATATAATATTTTTTTAACAAATAAGACAATTTCTCTCACTGATAATAGTCTATCACCTCAGTTTTTTTTTATAGAATTTTGTCATAGTTTATCACGGATAGTCATATATCAACGTTAGTAGTGATAACTGCTTTTTTTTTTGACATACTTGCAAAATGTTTAAATGTTTAAATTTTTTATTTTTTATTTTATTTTTTATTTTTTTTTTTTTTTTTTTTTTTTTTTTTTTTTTGTTAAATTTGTCATTATTTTGGGTCTGATTGTTGTTTATAGAATCAACCATTCTTTCGTATGACAATTATTTTTCTTATCAAAATATATAAATATGTAGACTAAACATAATATAATATTGTAGTTTATAACATAACATGTATTGGTTACAAACATTTAAACTTGTTTTTTTTATCTTTAAATCTGAAATTTATACAACATTAATTAATTTGGCGTTTGAACTGATTTTTTTAAAAGTAGAATTGATATAAATTATTCTAGAAACAGTTGATATAAATTATTTTAAAAGTTACAATGAAGCTTATTGTAAGCATAATATAATGAGTAAAGAGAGTCAAATGAATGGAGAAGCAAAGACTAGAAGAGAGTGGCATTTCTTTTCTTCGTAGTGGTTTACTAGATTTTCAGCACTGAATCTTCCTTTTCCTCCGCCATTTTCGCCTCTATCAAGTATCAACCAAATTTCTCTTCTCTCTCCTTTTACTTTCTTCTTCTTCTTCTTCTTCTTCTTCTTCCCCACTTTCCCATGTCTGAATTCTCTCCAGCTGATCCCAAGCTCCCACCATTCAACATGCCATTCTTTCTCATCTTCTTCTTCTTCATCCACTCTTCCATTTCTGCTCCTTATCCCTTCAGTAAGTTCCATTTCATTCATTTGCTTTCCTTCTTCTATCAACTGCGTTTTTTGAGCTTCCACTGATTTACTTTCCCTTTTCTTGGTTTCAGGCATTTCTTACCACATAGATTGCGGTGGTCTTAGCAACTCCACCGACCCATTTGGCACTACTTGGCTTTCCGACCGTTTCTACACCGGTGGCACTGCCGGAATTGTCTCCGAGCCACTCCTCTTCCACCACCCACAAGAGAAGAATCTCAGATTCTTCCCTCTTTCCTCCGGCAAGAAGAACTGCTACATTCTACCTAATTTGCCCTCTGGTCGATACTACTTCCGCACATTCACTGTCTATGACAATTACGATGGTAAATCTCACCCTCCTTCCTTTGATGCCTCCATTGAAGGTACCCTTGTCTTCAGTTGGCGCTCTCCTTGGTCCGAGAATCTCGCTCGCCATGGCGCCTACTCCGATCTCTTCGCCTTCATTCTCGACGGCGAAGCTGATTTCTGCTTCTACAGCCTCGCTACCGATTCGCCCGTGATTGGGTCTTTTCAGCTCCTTCAGGTTGATCCCTTGTCGTACAACTCAACCTCCATTGGTGAGAATTTCATTCTTGTTAACTACGGGAGGCTTACTTGCGGTTCTGAGCAATGGGGCCCTGGGTTTACCAATGATACCGACGTTTTCGGTCGCTCGTGGCAGTCTGATTTGGACTTCGTAATCCCCAGTTTGAAACAATCTGTTAGAGTTTTGTCGACGACGAGTTCTGTTAGTGGGACCGATCAGCAGCCGAATTATTTTCCGATGAAATTGTATCAGAAGGCGGTGACAGTTGGGGGAAATGGGGTTCTTGAGTACGAATTGCAGGTGGACGCCAAATTGGATTACTTAGTTTGGTTTCATTTTGCGGAGATTGATTCGAGTGTGAAGAAGGCGGGGCAGAGAATGTTCGATGTGTTTATTAATGGCAATAATGCGACGAGGGTCGATATCTTTGCGAAGGTGGGAAGCTTTGCAGCTTATTCATGGTCTTATACTGTGAAGAATTTGAGTAGCGGGTCTTTGACTGTGAAGCTTGTGGGGGTGGTTGGCTCGCCGCTACTCTGTGGGCTTGAGAATTACGCTTTGGTTCCCAGAGATCTTTCCACTGCGCCAGAGCAAGGTATGTGCGTTTTATAACATCATTTCCTAGATTTTTCGGCTACTGCTCTGTGTTGTTTTTTCTTTTCTCCACGGGGTTTGTAAATGAATCTTTACTTTAGTGGGATGGATTTGTAAATGACCTCTTTCAGTAGAGAAATTATAAGTTATAAGCATGCTTCCTTGGGTTTTTGTGGTGAAGCTTTGTAAATTTTTCCATAAATGGAAAAACTGAAAGTTGAGAATTGGTAATTGGGTAATGTTGGCAATTCTTTAGGGTTGGATTTGGGAAATCTGTAGCAGCACTTGAGTTTTTGTTTTGTTCCCTCCCAATTACTTTGATCTTTCAAACAAAAAGGGTTTGAAACAAACAGTGAAACGTTGGTTGTGTGGTTGGAAATGGAACTTTATCAGTCTAATGGGAATTGTGTAGATGCACTTCAATTGGAAAGTTGGGAACTATATAGAATGGAACTTGAATATGGACACTGACAAATCCTTTTGAAAGGGATCCTTACCAATTTTAGACACACCTTTATTTTTGGATGATTGTAGTGTCTGCAATGAGAGCATTGAAAGAGTCACTCCGTGTGCCCGATAGAATGGGTTGGAATGGAGATCCTTGTGCTCCTACAAACTGGGATGCCTGGGAGGGAATTACATGTCGTCCCAACAAGAACTCAACCGCCCTCGTTATATTTCAAATGTAAGCATCATAAAATATCTCTTTCTTTATTAGCAAGTGTCTCAAAGCATTCAAAATCTTGAACTGTTAAATTTTAGTGTTCTGGTAAGATACAAAGCATTTTCATTAAAATGAAAAAAATGAAAACTTGATGTGGAAAGTCTAAATGAACTGAACATACTCAAAGTATATTATTGGTGATTTTCTTTGTTGGGTCATCAGTTTTTTATCATCTTATAATTGGATTCTAGCCGGTTGTGAAAAAGTAGGAAAGTGTTTTTCAATGCAAAAAATCGTTTTTCCTTCATTAGATGAATTTCCTTTTTCAGTAAAATCTGATATTAATATTACTTCAAGCCCATTGTTTCTTCATTGCAAGGCAGTCTCTGTCTGTTCTCTGAGAGGAAGAGATTGTTGCTTTCCGTCCCTCATTCAATGCTTTATTTGATTTCATAAGACTTGCCTCTTTAAATCATTTGTCATTTCAGTGATCTTGGAAGTCAAGGCTTGAAAGGGTACATCAGTGACGAAATTATTCTTTTGACAAACTTGGTAAGCCTGTAAGTATCATCTGAAAATTCTTCTTCTTCTTGTTTTTCTTTTCTATAATATTACCTAACAATTATTTTTCCCTTTTTAGATAATTGACATCCATACACTAAAATTTGAGCATGGTAGAATAAAACGTTTATCACCATGTGGTTTATGATTCAAATTTATATCCATTATGGGTGATTTCTTGGCATATTAATGTTACATCTTTATCCTAAATTAACCCTACTATCTAGTACTTGTTTCATAGCTTTCATTTAGATGTAACCACATCTTTCAACTTAATTTATGCCGTTGGAGGACTGCCAATAATTTTAGGTCTAAATCCTGGTCAGTTATGACATCTGATTAACTAGTTTGTCCTCATCTCACTTGTTATTTTTCTATCAAATCTGAAGAATCAGGCCTTGCATATAAACCTTTAACCTTCTGATAGCTCTTCTGAATCATGTAGTTTTTGTTTTGTTTTATTTTTTCTCCCAAATCTACAGAAATCTTAGTTCTAACTCATTGGGGGGCACAATACCACCTGGGCTAGGTGAACATTCTCTCACACGGCTGTAAGTATGATTGTTTTTTTTACTTGTTCAGTTGCAGTTATTTGTCTTTGCTTCAATTTAGTCTACATGTACAGATTTTTATATTAATTTGTTGATGTGGTAAGCCTTGTTCATTCTGTTGATTTTGATGTGCACACTGACGCTGTTGTTACTGAACAAATTAGACAACTCAAAATCAGTTTAAATATAATCTTAATAGACTAGATTAAATTAAAAATGATGTTGCAAGGTTAGATACATCAAACTCAGTTATCTAATCCAGGTAACAGTATGATTATCTCATTAGGATGAAATAATATTTCTGGAATCTAATATATATATATTGAAAATTATATTGGATTGGCTGGATATAATCTTCTACAGTATTTCTATTGTATCATTGTCGCCCGTGATTGAAGTAGAGATATTCATCTCTAGGTTGGTTTAGCTCTTTTATTCCAAAAGTTTAGGTTGGTTCAACCTTCTCTGAAGTTTAAGCCTTTTTGCTAAATTTGCGTGGTTTCAAACCATCATTTTCAAATTTCTCTTTATTTTTATAAGGATTAAAAGTATATTTGTTCTATAAATACATACCTGTGAAGTTATAGTTGTATATTATCTGGGTATAATTTCCTATCTCTTCTAATTGAGCATTGCTGTTGAACTTCCCGTGTGGCAATAAATCATCATTTATAGAGGATTTTATTTTCTACTATTCATTTCCCCTTACGTGGTGATAAGAGTTCCCCAGTTATAAGTTGGCTAAAAAAATTGTTTCCATCCATTTTATCAGGTTGGTATGGTCCGTGGGTATGCTATTCGCGGAATCTGATTTGATCTGGTTCATGTGCAATAAATAATAATCTTTCATATATATATATATATCTAGAACTTCACTTTTACCTAAAAAAATAAATGTTTTGAAGGACTAATTGATTATCTTCTTCACATTATAAGCCTGATAACAAAATGATTTGGTGTTCATGGCAGCATCTATCAATGCTATTATTTATGCTAGAATTTATCTAACTTTGTAGGGATTTGTCAAAGAATCAGTTAACAGGATCCATACCAGATAGTTTAGCATCACGAAATCTGCATCTTGTGTGAGTATTCTGTTCCCCCTCTTGCCGATATACCTTATTATATCTCTAGTTGGTTCTTCCTCCTCTACTTTTTCGGATAGGCGAGTTCTCTTCCTCAAACTGAGCATTTAATTTTTTTTGTTTTGTTTTGAAATCAATTTTATTTCACTATGTAATTTTAATACGCAACATAGAAGTTCAAATTTTAGTTCAAGCGTTGTCATCCCTTGAGAAAATAATGAAATCCATTTTTTTTAGGGACAGCTGCAACTGTTTAAAATTTTGTAGTTCCTGAATTTAGGGGACATTTCTATGCATGCTCTTCAAGGTGGTCTTGATTTGGTTTGGTTCATCACTTTTCTCTTAGTGGTCTTAGTTTGGGTTAGCACTTTTCTCTTAATGGGGTCTTAGTTTGGGACTTGGGTTAGGTTTCTCTTAATGGTCTTAGTTTGGGTTAGCACTTTTCTCTTAACGGTCTTTAGTATGGGTTATCACTTTTCTCTTAATGGTCTTAGTTTGGGACTTTTCTCTTAGTAGCTCTCTATCTTATCAGGATATTAAATGACAATTTATTGGAAGGACGGGTGCCCGAAGAAATTTATTCTATTGGTGTGCATGGTGGAGCTATTGAGTATGTAAACTTCAACTTATATATTTAAAAATGCTCATTTATTGTCTTCTATCTTTTCGTTGATCCTTTAGTGTTGTACATTCTTGTATTTTGCATGGTGCATATTCCTCGTTCATGAGCTGCATAGTTTGCCTGTAGGTTAAACAGTTTTGAAATTTTTGGTCCTTTTTTTTCTGAACCTTCCCTAAATCAATAAAAGTTCCAGTTTTAATAGAACAGTAATGCTTTGAGATGAAAAGGGAAGTCACTAAGCACATAACCGATGGATTTTTCTTTTCTCTTCTTCAATCAGGGAGCTGAAAGCAGAGGTGGTTGCCCCTCTTATTCATTAACTTATGTCATAATTAAATTATACCAGGAGAATATAATCTATCTAGCTCATGATAAATTACACCGCATGAGTATTCATGAACTTTTGTGATAAATTACACGCCAAGGAGAATAATGTATCTAAGCACATGAAAGGAGGAATAAACACCAGGAGATTCAAGACCCCAAACTCTTTTATCTCTAAGAATTTAGGATCCAGAAACTTCTTCCAAAATCAAACCCACTCCCTAGCGAGACCACAAGCACCCATAATACCACTCGACCCGAATGAATTTTCTTAATACAGAATTGGATGAATGAAAGTGAAACTTTCTACTTCCAGTATAGAAAGATTGATAGTTCCATGAACCGAAGATGTCTCCAAAGACCCTACTAAATTTAAGAGATTCCCACTCTAAAAACAACCATTCCAAATACTATGAATTAAAATCTCAGGAAACCTAGATTGCCGAATCAGGTTTCTTGAAGAAAAAATGTCCCTAACAAACCCCCAGTTGACTTTTCCCTTTTAGACTACAGAACTCATGGACTTGACATCTGATAATTTTTAGATAAAGAAATATACATGTAAGATAAATTCTATGAAAATTACTTTATTTGTACAAGTATCTCAGTAGTTTTTAATGCACGAGTATAGCTGTCCCATATTTGAAAATATTCCCCAACTCCTATCATTAAATTCATGAGTAAATCTGATTTCTTTATTATCAAGTAAAACCTGGAAACAAATGACCCCTTAGATGTTGTACTGCATTGTTCACAAAACTTTTCCAATTCTTGCTGGAAAAGTTAAAAGAATCTAAGATGGCTTTACTCATAAAAAATCTTTACATGTTTGAATGCGATATTCAACTACATTTATTACAGAATTCCTTATCTTGTAATGAGCATTGTAGTCTCGTATTACCTCTTAGTTTTCTGCTGTGTTTTAACCCCTTTTTTATTTCTCTTCACAGTCTGTCTCGTAACAAGGGTTTGTGTGGTGTGCCTTCCCTTCCAACATGCCCTATATTTTGGGAAAATGGGCGATTGTCTAAAAATGGTAAAATTGCAATAGGTGTATCGTCCACGTTCCTTTTCTGTGCACTGCTGGCAGTGATCTACATATGCTGCATCAGAAGACGTAGAAATGATTATGATTTCGGCTTGCCTAGTGAATTAATGTGTAAGTATTAAGTTGAAAGACCTTTGATTTTCTCCCTCGTTTTTTATTTACCACCCAAATCTAATCTGCATTTATATCAATTATGTGATTACTTTAAGCTATTACATGGAAGCAATTGTTATTTAGATTTATAGACTTCCATTATGTTGTTTGTCTTGTTATCTTATCATTTTTCTTCAAATGTTACCGAAGAGAAACTGAAAGGAAAAAATTATTTGTTAATTACTAGTAAAATTATTGACCATGAGCTTCTACTGGATTATATTTCTCATGCTAATTGGATCAAGTGTAGCCTAAGATTAATTATTACGTAGTTTCACATGAATTATTAGAGCTTTTCAGGCTGGGATACTATTTATTCAGCTTTACTGACTAGAATCTTATCTTAATAATTACACACATTAATTTCTTATTTCAACATAAAAAACAAGCTGCATGTTGTTTGGATTTTGATAGGCCCCAAGCTCAAATTGTTTATCAGAGGAGAGGGAAGAATAGGGCGTAAGGAGAGGTAGGATTGTTTTGACTCAAAATTTTGGAAGTTTTGGTGTGAAAGAATGATTGGTAAATAATGAGTGGGCCATTGGTGGGGTGGATTTAGGGAAGAATTAGTGAGAAATTTGTAAGAGAGCTGGGAAGTGTTTAGTCCATGAATGTTATCTATTCATTCCCCGCGTGTAGGGTAGGGGTAGCAGGAAAACCAATTCACTCAATTTTGGGAGGAGGTAGCAAAGTCATTGGAGAAAAGCATGAAGACGATGGCATCCCAAGTGGGCTAAATATTTTGAAGAAACGGGAGAATGCTAACTAACTTGGGCCCATAGCTGGCCCACTACCCACCTCACTCCCTAAGCCTCTCTTCCTCTCTTTCTCGTATATTTTCTTTCTCCCTCTCCAAAATCAATTCTCAAAAGTTTAGACGAACTGAAAGAATGTACAAGGTCATACAAAAAACAAGCCTACAATAGGAGTCCCAACACTAGCTAAAAGAACAGGCTCTAATCCAGAAGAATGAAACCAAGCTAGTAATTACAAAAATCTTGATTAACGGACGCCCATAAAGAAGAATTAATCCATCTCAAACCTACAAAAAAACAAAATGTCTTATTATTCCTCTCAAGCCAAATACCCCACAAACTAGGGAAAAAACAAGTCTGCCACAAAACTCTTCCTTTATCTCAAAAGGGATGGGAGCACCTCCTTGATCATAAAACAACAAACTCTATTACGAGCCAAAACAATCCCAAACATCCTGAAACACCAACTCCAATTTCAAAGGGAGAAGGCAAACTGACAATCTCTTAGTAAATGGTCAAGGTCCTCCACGTGCTGCCACCCAACCACAATTGTGACCCCATACGCAATTTTTACTTGCTGTGAGCAAGGCAAGTTTAAGACACCTATATCTTAGGTTGTTCGTAGTGCTCGAGATAGTGGGCCTTGTAGTTTATAGACTTGACCTTAACACCTCATTGATTCATCTAGTTCTCCACATCTCACTTCATCCAACTTGAGGCTAACAGTCGCTTGTATCAGTCCTTACCCTGCAAACTAACTAGCGTTTGAAATTACTGATTGAACTTCCTACCATTTTTGTGAGTGTGCTATATTTTCAAAGGTCTTTGAGGCTTAGGCCACGATGCTCACCTTGGGTGAGGCTCGAATTTTTAGCCTGAAAGTCTCCTGCTCTCTTTAGATCATAAGTGGCTGTGGCTTCTTTAGGCTTCTTATAGAGAGGCTTGTGCCTCATGAGAATGCATTGAGGTTTGCAGCCTTTACCCCTCATAAAATAGCCAGAAGAATAACATTAATTTGTTGTCTAAAATTATAAACATTTGCTTATATTTTTTAATGTTAATATACCATGAGTTTTGGTAACTTAGGCCCTTACTAGTTTTACCATAAAGGTTTAAAAAAGAACTGTGAAGGCAAAGTGAAGAATAAGTTGATTCTATTATGATATTTATTTAAGAAATTGACATTTGACATATAGGAGTTCTTTTTTTTTTAACAAGAAACAATTGACATATAGGAGTTCTTGTTTCCTCCTATTTCATACTTTTATATAATCGTTTGAGTATTACTTGATTTTGGGGGGAGTGAAAGAGGGAATGACAGCCTAATATTGAGAGGATTTGGGTTAGATATTTTCACGATATCTTTTTGAAAAAGAAACAATTTCATTGATAGTATGAAATTACAATAGAAAGGGATGTCTCCCAAGATTACAAAAGACCTCTCCAATTAGACTGTCATTTGTTGAGGGGAGTGACTTCAGCTTCAGCTTGAAGAGTGGGGGGGAAGAGAAAAGAAGGTAAGGAAGAATGTGAGAACCTTGTGAGAGAGCTAGGTGGTATCTCAAATTATCTGCCTGTTCCATTTATCTTTCTTTTAATGAAGAATCAAAGGTTTAGTTCTATTGGATTCTTTTTTGAAGTCGGTTCTTTCCAGTTAGTTAGGAGGCCATTTCTGATGCATTGTATTTCATGCTTGTGAACCTCATGAAGTAATGTCAACTGGGGCTGATAAGTTTATTTAGAGATTCCTATATTCATAATCTGATAATCTAAAGTCCTGACTAAAACTTTTTTGTTTATGGTCACGCTCTCATGTTGAGAACTATATTTTAGTTTTTGTTATTTTTTTTACACAACAAATCATTTTGCTTGGATTCGCTGCTAACATATGTACCTTCTGACAACTATTCCCCAGCTCTTGCTGCAAAAAGGAACAGGTATCAGAGGCAGAAATCCTTGATGCACCTGGAAATGGAGAGTCAACATGCCAAGGGATTATCACCTTTCACTCCCCTCAACTGAGTTATGCTGCAAAAAACAGGAAATAATCCTTGAGAGAGTTTTGAAACTGCAACACACCTTTAGATTGCTAACTTAAATACGACCGTACAGGATGTTCGAACATAATACTATCATTGGCTTTGCTGCTGAAATGAGACTGAATAATCTGGATTACATGAGAGCCTTATTCAAGAATCAGAAACCAAGCAATATATCACAGAGAGCAATTACATCTTGATCAATGGAACATTGAGATTTTTTCTTTGTAGCATTTGATATGATCTAGTAGAGCATTTGATTGATGTACATTTGGAATGCATAGATCATTCTATGTAATGGGATGTCTTCATAACATGTAATTCTGTTCCAAAAGTGTATATACAGTGTTTTTGCTGAATAGCAGTAAGTTTTATCATGAACTGCTGTTGTACCAGTTGTTATTGAATTACCAGGAAGCTGTTGTTCCATTTTTCAATATTCTTGGGGATGAATGATGATGAGTTACCTTTCTGTTGAATTTTTCTAAGGTTTATTTTAGTTTTCTCTTGTGATATTATTTTAATTAGTTTAAATACAGGAGAGGGCTATAGATATAATGTAAGCTTTTGAAGTGATCAATACATTGATAAATTTCTAAGTGGTTTCCTATTTCCATTCGTTCTTTATCTGGAAAGGATGATGCTAAATAAGCTTTAAAAAGAAAAAAGACAGCAAAAAATAGTTACATGAGTTGCATAGAAGCTTTAAGAGATAGGGGGCCATCCACCAAAGATGGCAGCGGGAAAGACGGGAGCATGAACGAGGTAACTTATGCTTTTTTTTTCATCGTCATTATCTGCTTTATAGTAGAATCTGGAGAATATGAACTCATCACATTCTTCTTTCTCTGGTGCTCAATCTTGGGTCTTAGTTGTGGGTCGGGTCATGATAAAAAAGGTTCAGTGGTTGTATATTTATTATAAGTGGCGCTACTGAAAAATTCTTTATAATATGAGTTGTTAAGGATTTGTTTCATTACCATTGTGTGTGGTTTCTAATATAAGTTTAACCTTGTTTAGTAACCATTTTTTTCTCTTAAAATTATTTTGTAACATACTCTAAAAATGTTTTTGAAATATTGTCGTCTCATTTTAAGTTCGAAGAAGATAGTATCATATTTTCGTAGAGTTGAATCGAAGTAAGTATAGCTTAATGGTAATTGACATTTACTCGTTCCCTCGAGATTAGAGGTTCAAATCTCTCATTTTCTCGTTTGTTATACTAAAAAAAAATTAGAGTGTGGATTGATGAATGACGCTTAAATTTAACTATTGATTAGTCAACAACGAAACATACCTACAATTAATAAGGTTACACCACAAATCAAAACAAGACGATGATTTTTCTTCTTTTGTTGTCGTTTTATATTCAACCCTAATTTTTGAGAATGGACGTTGTCATGAAGAAAAGATTGTTGAATTAAAAGTGAGAAAGTTTGGGAAGCAAGTATAAGAACAATATCTAATTTTAACCTAGACTTATCAAATAAAAAATTCAAAGTGGAGAATGATATGAAAATAGGAATCTATAAAATTGGTATAAAATGGAAACAAAACTTCCTCATTCATGAACAAAGGTTTGGATTGATCTTTTTTTATTTGTCAAAAGATGTCAGAATCAGAGTGGCTGCAATATTTATGTTTGTGGATTGGTGCAGAGATGTCCAACCATTTCACATTTGAATATTTGTCTCTAAAAGGCAAAAACAAAAGCTAAAAGTAAAAAAAGAAAAGAAAAGAAAAAAAAGGTCCTTTTTATTCTGTTTTTCCTCTCACAAAACTGAAATTATTATTTAGTTAATTAAGCTTATATGAACATGGCCCACTGTTCTGTAATCTGTCTTTCATCATGTTTGATGTTTCCTTTGACTCTTTCTCCTTCCTTCAATGAATATGCCTTCATTTTTTAAGCTTTCCCATTATAAAAACACTTCCATTTTACAATAAAACAGAGAAAAAATCTTGTTGTTGAAGTCTGAACTAGCTAGCTGGTGTAGGGATGGCATCTGGTCCAACACGCTCTCTCTGTCACCATGTTTACGAGAAATGGTAATCGATATTTTCCATCTTTGACTCTAAAAAAAAAAGGGACAAAAATAAATTTATACCCTAAACGTTGGGAGAAATTATTTGAAGAGGTCGCCACAATGTGTCTTACTTTTGCCTTGTTAGGTGTATAAGAGAGAAATTGTAAAAGTACTTTGCTTTTGTACCCAATGTTATTAAGTGTAGACATATTTTTTTTTTATCCACATTCAATGGTTATTAAGAGGCGGACATTGTGGCGGTCTCATTGAATAATTTGCCAAACTAATTTGGATTCTAACTAATTATTGTATCACTCAAAATTTTGGTCTTTCATAAGTGTATTGTTGTGACAGAATTTGAACAACAAAGAATCAATCGATAATCGACACAGAGAATTACGTGGTTCACTAACTTTGTGTGTTAGCTACGTTCGTGAGTAGAAGGAGAGTGTCGTTGTATTACAAATTTAAGAGAGATTACATATTACAGATTCAAGGACAAAAACCATTAGAAAATTTATACATGACATCCTCCTAATGACATAATACATAATGAGTTAAGACACAATACTAATACAGAATGGTAAAACCCCAAAACTGCACAAACATTTTATCATTTTCATGGAACAAAATGTCTATAGAACCATTTTCACTTAGTTCCATTTAAAATCAACTCAAATTTGTCTAAATAACATTATTTTTTTCTCAAAAAAATGTTACCATAGCAAAAAAGTTATTACGTAATTCTTTCTAAATTGGGTAGAGAAAAATAGAAAAAGAAAAGATAAAAACTGCTCATTTCGTTAATGTGACATTTAAAGAAGTCTACACATGTGAGAATTGATGCATGAGCTATTTTTAAACGGAAAGTCTAAATTAATCCACCTATGAAAAATTTAGGATTTAATTGATAAAATTATAAGTCTCCACCTGTATGAACTAGTAAATTGATAAACTGATAATAAAGTTTAGGATTTTAATTGATACAACTAATCTCAAAGTTTAATGGTATAAATTATTGTTGTTTGTCCAAACAAAAATTATAATTTCATGAATTTGAGTTATTAGGCTTTTAGGGTTTAGGATCAAATTTTTAAATTTGTTATCAAACACATTTGAAAATATTGAAAAACATGAAATACAACTTTGTTTTTCATTGAATTCTTTTTTTTCTTTTTCAAATTTCTGTTTTCAGATCATCAACAAAAAAATATCTCTAGTAATCACAACAACTCGAGTATGACTTAATAATGGTCGTAAACACGAGATCAAATAATGATATATACAAATTATATATTTTAGTCTAAATGTTAATAGAAATAATTTTATAAAAAAAAATATAATATCTTTAAGTTGAAGGAAAATGTTTTTTCTCCCCTACTACATTTTCAAATTAATAAGGATATTAGTACCTCATCCTATTAGAGTCAAATCTCTCTATAAGATTATTGTACAGAGACTTTGTCTGTCTCCTACTTGTTGATTTTTCAGCCACTCATTAAGTTAGAGAAAAAAATAAACAAACAAACAAAGACAAATTTGTTTTAATTGAATGTTATCAAAAACCCAAAAACACAATTTGGAAAAAAAAAAAAAATTGTGTATGAAAAGTCAAGTGATAGGGAATCTAGGAAATTTGGGTCATTTGATTGGATGGTGAGGGAGTTGAAAATTCTACAATCCAAAAATTTCAAACAAACTTTAAAAAAAGAAAAGTTTTGAACTTTAGCATTAAATTAATGGTTTGCAAAAGGCCACATGAATTGGTCAGTGTTTGAAACAAACACTGTGAAATGTGATGTTAAAAAGGTTTGGTTTTTTTGTTGGTTGTTTTTTGACTTTTGAGGCCAAACCCAACTGTCCATGCAAACCCTAGCAGTTGACTTCACTTTCTAACCAATGTTGTTTAAACTAAACTAATTCTGTTTGATTAGGAATCTTAACTAATATTGCCTGATTTGGTCCAAAACTGACCATGTATCTATTCTTTTTTTAGTAGGGTATAATGGGGGAGGGAAAGTAAGGTGATTTTTTTTTTTTTTTTTTTTTTTTTTTTTTTTTTTTTTTTTTTTTTTTTGAGTACATTGGGAGTGGGGATTCGAACCACAGACCTCTTGGTCGTCAACACATACATATGTCCGCTGAGTCATGCTTGGACAAATAAGGTGTATGGGTTTGGTTAGTATTTTGAGTGTATAAATTAGAAAAATAAATAAATGGTAGCAATATTTAGGAATGTGTTTATAGTAGATTTAGAATTTGAATCCCAATTGAAAATATTCAACACGATACTTGGAGGTGGATGGATTCGAACTTCTGATCATTTGGTCGAAGCATATTTTGCATATTTGAATCCTTAATTTCTAATTTCTAATTTCAATCTTGTTTTCACAAGTTTCACTATTTTCAATAACATAATCCAAACTATGTTTTCAAAAACTATATTAGATGGAACCACATGATATCAAACATGGTATCAGAGCCCACGAAGCCCAAACGAGTATTCGATTCAAAAAATAGGGATCCGACCCAAGAATGGTGAATCCAAAGATGCACCATCTTGAGGAACATGTTCAAGATCTCACATTGAAAAGATGGAGGGACTCTACTCACACTGTAAGATACATGAGTTACTCCTCTCATTGCCAATTAGTTTTGAGATGAAACCCATGATATGAAACAAAAACAAATGTCCATTATTCATTCAATTTAATTTGATTTAGTGAATTTAAAAACAAAGAAAATAATTTGAATTGCATATCAAACTAATTTCAAACTCTCAATCATTTTATTTCCATTTCTAAACTTTGCATTAGTATTTGTTGTTTATTTTTCATAAATAATCACTTAATAGAAATCTTGATGTAGTGTGCCTGTTAGTTTTTTTTTTTTTTTTTTTTTTTTTTTTTTTTTTTTTTTTTCAGCTTGTTGAGAAGGCATTTGATCATCTACACAAATGATTGCTTAAAGCCATTTGAGAACTAAAATAGTTTTTAATACAAAGTTTGGCCAAAATGAAAATTTGGGAGTTCTAACTTCTAAGTATTGAAATAGTTTTTTTTTTAATTATTTTTTTTTAAATGTAAGAGATTAAAATAGAATAAATATGAAAAATTGGTGACTAGAATAAGATATAAATAAAGTAATTTGGTAATGAATTTTCAAACTCACATGTTTGTTGGGATATGGAAAAGGCCACAAAATGTCTTCAAGCACACCACCAAATAATTGACTTGAACATACTAATGTAATAATTTCCATCAAAAAGGCAAATAAGTTTTGTTTTATATTTAAAAAAATAAAAAAAATGAAGTAAAACAAATTATATGCCTTGTTTTGGACCAGGTTTTCCATGGAATTAATCAGCTTTTGTCCATTCAATTTTGTCCTTCATGATTAAGGATTCTTGTTATTAGGGATCCAAACAGAGCACATATAATACAATTACCCATAGATTTCATTTTTTTTTCTATATAATATGTGGGATTGAAGATTCGAACAACCACTTCTTTTTTGTAACGATATTTTAATTAAGGCGAGGATTGAACCCATGACGTTTTAGTCACGGACACAACCTTATATCAATTGAGCTATGTCGGTTTGACGACAAACAACCCCTTCTTAATCGAATGTAATAATAATTAAATGAATGGGAATAAAACATAAACCATTTCTCTCCTAATAAAACAATATAATTATGTATTTCTATGGTGGGTTTATTTTTTTTTTCCCCTCAAGATAAAGATTAAAAAAAAACGATCTTGTTGATTTTGTTGACCTTTTTATAAAACCTGATGGGATTTTTTGTTTTTTTTTTTAACCTAGTTTATTATTTAAAAACACATAAAATTACAAAATGGGAAATCAATGGTATTTGCAAGTGGGCAGCCAATGGAAAACCAAGTGGCCAACTTTTAATTGACTTTTGTGTAATGAGTTAAATTTTACATGGCTCATGTTGGCAACTTGGCCTATTTGTTTGTTTATTTATTTATTAGTAATTTTTTTTTAGAGAGTGATATTTATTTATTAGAAATCTGCCCCTTTTTTTCTTCTTATCTTTACCATTCAAACTTAGAAATGAAAATTGGAAGATTTGAAATTGTAAATTTAGTATGAAAAGCTTTAATATCCATGAAATTAAAGTAACATTGCATATATGTATTATATTTTTGACAAAAACAAAAGGTTTACTACGAATTTAAAAACATCAAATGACCCATAAAAATATAAAAATATAAGTAAGAATGAACCAATACATGTCAACAAGAGCATAACTCAATCTCATGATAATGTATCGCCTAGTGATCATGAGGTGCTAGATTCAATCTCTCATCCCAACATATTGTAAAAAAAAAAAAAAAAAAAAGTGAATGACCAATACATATATACAACCCAAAAATGGTGAACCCAAAGAGTCACCATTTTGAGGGGCATGTTGAGGATCTCACATTGGAAAAGATGAAAGAACTTCACTCACAATATAAAATTCACGAATTACTCTTCTTATTGTCAATTAGTTCGGAGATGAAAATATCAAACACTTCAACTTTCAAAATATATTTTCTATTCTTCAGAATTGATATGTGAATTTCATTATTACATCCAGAATTCATAATAAATCAGTTCAACTATGCTCTTTTTCTATTTTAGACTTCAAGATTGGTGCCCTTTCTAGAAACATATACATTTTCTTAACCTATTCAACTTCAAAATATTGTTAAAATTATCAATTCAAGCATCTAATTAATGAGAATGTAATTAAAATCTTTAAAGTGCATAAATACATCAATCAAAATTCACATACAAAATATATATAATTCACCCTTTTTCTAATACATATTTGTATGAATCACACTTTTCATTCGAATAATATTTTAAACAGTTTCATTAACATATTATCTAAAATTAAAATTTTAAATATACATTTTTACAAGCACCATAAAACATAAAAAAAAAAAAAAAAAAAAAAAAAAAAAAAAAAAAAAAATACATGAAATAATCTTGAAAAAAAAAACAAAAAGAAGTGTTAACGTACGTAACAATCGATTCCAACAACTTGGGAAGAGAGGGATCGAATGTAGCCGTTCCCATGCTAAGCAATGGTGAGCACGGTAGAATTACGTCATTCGTGTCGTGAGATTTAAGGGATGGCGGGCCCCGCTTCACGACTATTGGTGGTCAACGATCATTAGTCAACGATTGCAGCTACAAGTTATGTGGTCCATGCTCTACCTTATCGTTTCTTTTCCTATATTGTTTCCTTAAACTACCATCATTTATTTTGGTTATTAGATTTTAATTTTATTTTGGCCCTTCAAACTTTTAATATTTATTCTTTTTTGTTTTGGTACTTTAAAACAATTTTTTTTTCCCCTTAGTTTGATCTGAATATTTATTTCGATTTTTGTCACTAATTTTGTATATTTCACTTAATATGAATTGTGCTTGAATTTTCACAAATTTATATTTTATGGGTTAATAATATTTTAAATGGGCTGCTTCATGTAAATGTCTATGGTATAGAATATTGTTTGTTTGGTTCATAGTGGGGATTCTGGTCCCACTATTGAAATTTTGGTATTATTACACCTGTTTAATGAGAATTCGAAGTATTATTTTTAAAAAAAAATTCATTATATGCTACCATATTAAAAAAAGTGGCGTAGTATTTCTACTAAAAATATATATAACATACAAATTTAATGATAATAATTAAAATAAAGTTATAAGAATTTAGAAATCATATTCAAAAGTGATAAATCGTATCAAATGTCAATTTAGAATAAAATAATTAAAAATATAGCACTCTTTTTTAAAAAAAATGCAAATATGATAATTTCTATCGCTGATAGTATGGTCTATCGCTGATAGTATTATATCACCTCAATTTTTTATAAAATTTTGTCGGTGACTATACTGATAGTAATCTATGAGTGATAGTCATGTATCAACGATAACATTTTATTAACCACTGATTGTCTGATTGTTGTTTGCAACCAACCCTTTAAAAGTATTAAAAAATAAAGGAAGAAATAGATTAAATAAGATAGTTCAATAATTAAAATAATTTTCAAATTTGGTTGTTTTTTTTTTTGTTTTTTTTATTTTTTTTACAAAAGGTATTTAATTAATGCGGGATTAAACCAGGACCTTTTAGTCAAGTTAATTTTATACCAATTGAGTTATGCTCGATTTGACAATTATTGTTATTGTTGTCGTCATGATCGTCAGTCATATTTCAAAAGAAAATTTATTTTGATGTTTTTTTTATTAGTCAAATATTTGAATATTTTTTACACTTGGGACTTTCTGTTGATACATTTTTAGTTATTTTATTATCATGTAACAAAAATGGTTAATCTTTATGAATTCCTTCTCATGATTTATTTCACTTTGAAATTTTATTTTTAGATCAGAAAGAAAATGAACAAATATAAAGCTTCACATAAGATTTTCTCAAACTATCAAAGTAATCCAAATTTTCATATAATAATAATAAATAATTTTTTTTTAAAAAAAAGTGTAAAGAATTTGTTCAGAATAATTAATAAAAGTTGGGTCCATCGTAATTAAAAATTAAATAATCTGATTAAAAAGAATCTAAAAAGTTCATAAAAAATTTCCAAGATAGACTCGAATAGAGAAAGCTTTATCTAAATCCAAATTTATTAAAAGGTATACTAAAATCTTTTTTTTTTCCCTACTTTTTTCCATTTTCTTTTTTGGTCTGTTTAACATTGACTTGGACCAGTGATGAATCCATTCAAAGCATCAGATTTTTTTTAGTGGAAAATAGCTCACAAGTAGGGTTTTTTGTTTTTTTAACGCTTTAATCTTTGAAAAATAGAAAATGGGTCCATTGAAAGGGGAGTTTACATTTTTAATTAAGTCAAAATTTAGTGGAATAATTCTTACTTAATTAATATAAAAAAAATATTGGATAATTTATAAACTTACTCAACTTTAATTTTAAGGGGTTGTGGTTGATTGAATTTAAGTGTCGTGAAATATGTTTCACCAACTTGTAATAAGTTCCTGAAGTTAAAATATGGGAAAACAAGAGGATGTCCAATACTACGTGTTTTCTTTGGAATGAATGTCTAGAGATTTTTTAGGACAAATCTAAGTGGTTTATCCCTTATAGCTTTTAGGATTCATTTTTTAAAAAAATATTAAATTTGAAATTAGTTTAATTTATTTTTAAATTAAATTAATTTTAATAGTTTATTTGGTGAGCTTGATCATTTCACATAAAAATAAACTATTTTTCTTTTTCTGTTAACCTCAACCATTTTGTATCTCTATATGTTGCTGTGAGTAGATCTGACACTAACACCCTCTGTCGGGGTATACGCTAGGACACACCCGTGCGTATATACAGCCATTGCGCACCAGAAAAAAATGGTAGGGGTATACAGCTGGAGCCTGCGTGTGTAATTACTAGTTCCATTATTTTTGTAAATCTTTCCCTGAAAAAAGGGACCAGACAATACACAATCCACCCCTACAAATGAGGAGATATCGGTCAAAATCCCTTAGTTTTAAACAACAATACCCCTGAAATTATGCAATGTCTAACATTTTGGAGAATCAAATCTTCAACCTTACGTTTTTTTTTTACGTTTCCCTTTTCCATCGTGTTTTTCCTCTCATACTTTTCGAGTTCTTCTGCATTGTTCCACCACACAACAACAAACCATGTCGTCTCTTTCTATTATGGTGACATTTGATGAGATTTGGAACGAAATGAACCAATACATAAATTACAAAACTTGCAGAGTTGTGGTCCCCCGAATTCTACACTTGTGGAATTCACCAATTCAATCTCCAAGGTTCTAGAGCTGGATTCCCACCACATAATTTCACGGTTGTCCCTCTTTCGGAACGGCATGACAAATCTTTGATTACAAAAATGAGGAAAAATAGGCAGTTGTTATATTTAACAACGTGTAAATCCCCTGTAACCGTCTATTTTTTATATTTTGGGACTTTAACTGAATCCCTCAAAAAAAGAGATCACCACCTATTATCCAGATTTTCTGAAATCTTGGAGCTATCCGTGATTTTAATTCAAACAAATCACCTGTTTACCAAAAACAAATTCAACTCCCGCTGAAGGTAAAACCCGAAACCCCCTATACCTAAACTTTCATTATCATTTTAGTCGTTCGTTGGAAAAACAGTGATGAAGAAAAAATGCAAGAGAGGAAAATGCTTACGAAAAAAAAACTGCGTTTTGTGTTTTCGGTGTGCTCTGCCTCTAGGTCGAAGAAGAAGAACGATGTCGAAGAAGGTATGCGTATGTCTTTTCTGCCTCTAGGTCGAATCAAAGCAACTTCTGAGGATGAATTTAATTCTAGGCGACGTGGTGCAGGTTTCTCTCTACTCATAAACTACATGATATCAAAATATTGTGAATCGTTACCTTATTTAAAAATAGAGTATTCTCTCTTTTAAGTTGTTGACCTATTTTATTACTCTGTATGTAGTAATGCACACCCCCCAGTGATGGTTTATTCGTTGGTTGTATAACTTCTTCGGGTATACATATTTCCGGTTCCCCCTACAGAAATCGTTTATGCCCATTTCTTACTATGTGTGCAGGCATGCACACACCGCCACTGTTGATATTCTTTTTACTCCGTTTGCAGACATACACACAGACACCCTGCTTTGTTTTTGCTCTGTGTGCAGTCATGCAAAGACCTACGTTGATTGTTGCTTCGTTGGCTATCACACTTACTATGGTTAAACATATCTGGTCCCCCTAGTGTCGTGTATGTCTAATTCTTACTACGTATGCAGTCATTCACACACCGTGTTCGTATTCTTTTTACTCTGTTTGCAGGCATTCACACACCGACCGCCACTTATGGATTCGTTCTGTCTAGACTCATTTATTAATTATTTGGGGCAGAAGGTATATCTATGTAATACTCATGGGATAAATGTCATTTCAGTTCTAAGATTTTTAGCGTCCTCTCTATGTTAAATCCACGCCTAAAACTATTTTCTCTCTCCTCCTAACATTTTATAATTTTAATATTAATTTTTTTATTCTCAAAATTAGGATAAATTGGGGAAGGGTAGACTTGTCCATTTGGTTGTAAATAACTTACTAAATATAGGTTTTAGACATAATTTAAAAGAAAAAAGACATTAGACATTTTTCATGTTGTCTTCCTTACTTTTAGACATTCTTCTGGTTTTCCCTTTAAAAATGTCAAATAAATCTTAAATATTTCAATTTTTCATGCTAATATGCGACACAAATTGAAAAAAATTGTGTTATAAGACTACCACCTTCGAATTTTAATGTTGTGGGCCACCTCGACATGATGTCATGCTTGTGATGTCACCCTACCTCTTAACAAGGTTCCTAGCACGACCCAAGAAGTCTGGAGCAGAGGACGGGTCGATTCGTCCCCCGGTTAACTTGGAGGGCCCGGATGCGCCCCTATCGGGCCGTGCAGTTAGACCGTTGGTAGTTCGCTGACACCGCCGCCGTAATCACGGTCAGCGGTAAGGTGATCCCCTAAAACCCGCCGAGAATCAAAACCCGTCCCCTCGCCATGGATGAGGAGGCGTACGATCCGAGCATGATTTTTCCTTTCCTATCTCTCCTATAAATATGAGGTTTCATCTTTATTGAGATATATTATTGATATATCTCCTAGTAATTATAATAATATTATATTATTGAAATTATATTCTCTATATTTAACTTTGGAGAAATTTAAGGAGAAAATATTTATTGTCTTGATTATATTTGTATTGGCATTAGATAGAAAGAGATTCATGGAAAATTTGTCACGGTATCAGAGCGGCAGCGTGTACGAGAGGTGGAGCGACAATGTGTACGAGAGTGATCGGTGAAGAGGCATGAGATCGAGATCGAGGGATCTGAGGCGTGAGTGTGGCGGCGATAAGAGATCAGAGGTGGTCATTCCCCGTTAGTGTGGCAACGCGAAGAGATTAGAGGTGGTCTTTCCCCGTTAGTGTGGCGGCGTGAAGAGATCAGAGATGGTCATTTCCCGTTAGTGTGGCGGCGAGAGTTCGTTTCCAAGAGAGCGAGAAAGATTTTCTGATTATTCGAGAGATCGGGTGAAGGTGACACGACTGAATCTGAGTTTGGCAGGCCCGACGTGAGTATGGTTGTGAGGCGCGACTCTGATTTTATGTCTGAGGGTCGTGATAAATAGTGGGTTTCTGATTTAGCATGTAAAAAAGTGGATTTGCGTACCGAGAAGGAAAAAAAATGTTAATTGTGAAATGGCTATTTTTTTAAAGCCATTTGTGATTCATGAAATTTGTGACATTTTGTCGAGAGATCGACAATGCAGTTCGGCGAAGAGTTTCGGCGTTCGTGATTGAGAGTTCGGTGAAGATGGTTGGACGGAGAGTTCTGACGTTCAACAGTAACTGTTAATTTATCATTTTTTTTCAAGTTGGACATTCGAGAGCTTCATCTTCCAACTTGAGGAGGGCATTGAGATATATTACTAAATATCTCTTAGTAATTATAATAATATTATATTATTGAAATTATATTCTTTATATTTAACTTTGGAGAAATTGAAGGATACAATATTTATTCTCTTGATTATATATGTATTGACATTCACGATTAAATGAGAAAAGAGATAGGAGAGATTCATGGAAAATTTGTCCGTCTTTCATATTGAGGCACACACAACTCATACACTTAAAGTTCACTTAAGTTCAAAACTCTCTAGTTGACTTAAGCATCGGAGTGTGTTGGACTCAACCCCATAATAGTGGTGTAAGTTTTTCTTAACTAACTTTGCAGGTCGTACTCGGATCACATACTACCATCTGAAGTCTTACCAAAGAGAGTCTAAATTCTTTCAACAACGATATCTAATAAGTTTCAACTTTTAAAGATTTATAAACATTTTTAAACTGATATTATTTAAAAAAAAATTATCGGACACCAATTAAAAAAATTAGAGATTTTTTTTTTTTTTAAAGTTAAAAATTTAGAGAGCTTATAAATAAAGATGAAAAGTTTATGAAGTAGATTTATAATTAAACTAAAAATAGTTAATTAGTGGGAGGTAATAAAAGCAATTTGATCACGTGCGGTTTGACCCGAAGAATAGGGTCTCTGTCCACGTATGCACGAGACCAAGCAGCAGTCAAAGATTCCTAACGTGCTAATTTCAATCCGTGTTTTAATTTTTAATTTATGAATATTATTATTTTTTTTGTCAAGTGAGTTTTAATAATTTGATAAAAAATATTTATTGAATATTGTTGCATTTATTTAAATTCGGTGCCAGCGTGTGAACGGGTTGAAGAAACCCATGAGAAGTGGAAGACAGTGAGGAAAAACAATGTGTTGCTGACGTGTCACATATTCTATCTCTCTCTTGTTTTCAACTACCGTATTTTTTTTTTTTTTTTTGAGTACATTGGGGTGAGGGATTCGAACTACAGACCTCTTGGTCATGAACACATACATATGTCAGCTGAGCCATGCTCGCTTTGGCTTGTTTTCAACTACCGTATGATCATGATCCTATGATGCTTAATGAGAGAGATTTCTTCATTATTAGTTTTGTTCAACTTTTTATTTTTATTTATTTAATATTAAAATTATGTATAATTCGAGATTATATTTAATCTATTATTTGGTTTTGTGTAGGTTGATTTGATTTTTTGGATTTGGGCTTATTTGGTTAAATTTTATTTTATAAAAAAGTTATATAAAATAGACAATGCCAGAAAAAGAAAAGAAATTTGGACTCTCTAGTAGACTACTCGTGGGAGGTGTCCAACGCCTTTCTCCTATATTCGGATAGAGAGGCGAATGGTTCAGCTCATTTGTTAACTAGTAAGGTTATTTTGTATTCGCACTCAATGATTTTAATTAATGTGAGGATTGAACTCATGACCTCTTAGTCACAAACACAACCTTAATTTATGCCAATTGAGTTGCCCTCGTGCGTGGTTTTTTGCACAGGTGCAGGACTAATCACCCCCCACACTGGGCTGTGTTACCCGTTGCATCAAGTGGTTGTTTGATAATTTGTTTTACATGCTCCATGCGTAGTTGTTTGCATAGTTGTTTGCACAGGTGCAAGATCAATCAACCCCTACTCTGGACTATCTAGCTGATGCGCTCACTCACCCGTTGCACCAAGTGGTTGTTCAATAATTTTTTTGAAAATCTGCCCTAAGCAGAATCGAACCCCCACTCTCTGCTATTTTAGACGGAGCGCTCACCCACTACATCAAGTGGTTGTTCGATTTTGGGTTGTTACTTCTGTATCTAAAGATAGTGTAAACCCTTTCTACTGTTGCCAACAGTAGAAAGTTTGATAGTTAACGAATTTAATTTTTTTGTTTTTTAAAAAGAAAAAGGAAAAACCCTCACATCCACCTCGATTGATATAAAAAGACCTTGAAATCAATTCTTAATTTTTTTTTCTCCAATTAAAAAAGAGTAAAACTTAGTTGCAGGCTGGGCTACAACTATCTTTTGCAGCCAGCCACGTGACAGATTTTGATTGACCAAGTATTATGTTATTATTTTTAATTAAAAAATCATATTTAATGCGTCACGTGACTTCAACTTTTTTTTTTTTCGACTTTTTTTTCTCTTCTCCATGGCTTTTAATTTCCGATTTTGTCCTTCCTTATTCAATCCTCTCCAATATCTCTTTTTTATAAATGATTTGAAATTTTTTACTAAGATTTGAAAATAGCAAATCATCGATAAAAAAATTATGGGACAATTTTTAATAATAATAATAATATCTAAAACTTCACCATTGTCCAACATCCTATGACATTTTTTAATAAAATTCCTCTTTTTCTTCTATCTAATTTCTTTGTTCATTTCAAGTTTTCAACTCAATTTCACTTCATTTATCATAAAATAAATAATTAACTATTACCTTTCTAAAGTTCTGCAATAAAATTCTTCTTTCCTCTCCTAATTTCTTTGTTGATTTCAAGTTTTCAACTCAATTTCACTTCATTTATCATAGAATAAATAATTAATTATTACCTTTCTAAAATTCTGTCAATTTTCGCTATGCTATTAGGCATATGGAGAGATTAAGAAATATTTACTAAGGTTTGACAGTAGCAAATCATCCATGGAAAGAGATACTGGAGAGAATTGAGGAGAGAAGGGCAAAATTGGAAATTGAAAGTTATGGAGAAGTGAAAAAAATGAAAGAAAAAAAAGCGTTGAAGTGACATGAGACATTAAATATGATTTTTTAATTAAAAAAGATAACATAAAACCTGACCAATCAAATTCTGGCATGTTGCAGGGCTGCAAAAGATAGTTGTAGCCCAGCCTGCAACTAAGTTTTACTCATTAAAAAATACCTTTTAGCCAATCATAATCGTTATCTACCGACAATCAAATCAATCTGATAATTAATTTTATTAATCTTTTTAAGAGTAAAACTTGGTTGCTGCCTAGGCTACAAGTATCTTTTGCAGCCTAAGCACCTGTCATTATTTGATTGGTTAATATTTAAACCATTTTTAAATAATAATAAAATCTTTCACGCCGTTTACTTGATTTTTGTGAGTAACTTTCTTTTTCTTATTCCATCAAATTAACTTCTACTTTCTCTCTCTTTATTTCTCTGCACTCCAAACTTCAAGGTCATGAAGTTTCAATTAGGGTTATTTAAAATTTGAAGTTTCAATTAGGGTTATTTAAAATTTGCAGAGGTTGATTATGTGTTATATATACATAAATTTCAAGTGGGTTTTTAGAGGAAGTGAAGGAAAGAGTGAAAATTTCAAGGTTAGATTCATCTAAGGTCGGTAAAGGGAAAGGTCGATTGAATTTTATTTTTTTTTAAGAAAAATCCCCAAAAAAAAATGGTAACAAAAAAGATTTTATTTGTCTAGAGATATTTTTTAGGCGAATCTTACTATGTTAAAAAATGGTTAAGAAAAAAAAAATACTTATGGTAGAGAAAGGAAGAGAAAGTGAGAGATGAAATTGAAAACAAAGGTTATGGCAGATGGAAGTGCAAGAAAGAGAGAGAAAAGGGGAGAAGTTATTTATGAAGAAGAAAGAAGTTGTTTATCTGACAAAGAAGTTACGGAAGAAAAAAATCTAAGTAAACGGCGTGAAAAGTTTTTTTTATTTAAAAAATAATAGAAACATTCAGTCAATCAAATCGTCACACGTGTTGGGCTGTAAAAGATACTTGTAGCCCAGGCAGCAAGCAAGTATTACTCTCTTTTTAATATAACATTTTTAGGTAGCAGCAATCACTTTTAAAAACATTCTCAAAACTCCTTTTAACTAAGCACATTGTGAAATAACCTTTTGATAAAAACAATTTTTGTTAGAATATTTAAAAACATTTTGTAAACTTCTTTTCCTTCCCTTTCAACTTTTTAAGATTTCACTTTCCATAAATACTTAAGAATATATGAAAAAAAAAAAGAGAAATATATTGGATAACACCAATATCCGATAATGTTATTAATTATGGTTTGAGTATATTTGGAGCCCACAATTTTTGACTCAATCCGAGATTACGATGAGATAATGATCTCTAATTAATCTTATTGCTTTTGGTCAAGCTTTCGGCCCCCTAAAATCCTTGTCTCTTTCATCATCTTTATTATTCCTTAAAAAAAAAAAAAAAAAAAAAAAAATCTTCCTCCAATATTTCCCAATTTTCACATGCAATCTCATCTTCTTTTTTTCTCTTTTAATTTTATTTTCTCAATGTAATTAAATAATTCTTTTTATTTCGATGTTTAAAATTCTCGAAAATTCAAATGATATCATTTTAAAATTTTGAAGATTTGTATAGGTCGTTTTTTATTTATTTATAAACGAAGTTTATTTATTAAAATCTCATTTGCATATCACGGTATGATATTGTTTTTTTTAGAACATGCAAAGTGAGAGATTAAACCTCTAGCCTCTTGGTCTTTGGTTACAAATTCCTACGACATGTCGGTTGAGTTATGTTCATGTGCACCATATAAGATATAAGGTATAAAATATAAGGTAGAATTCTTGTTTTTTTTTTTTTTTAAAATAATATATTTTTGATGAATTGCTATTATTATTTTTACTAATAAATTATGATTACAATATTTCAACAAACTAAAAGCTTAAATCTTATTTTGGTACATTTTTTTTTTCAATGGAATTTTGGTACTAATATTTTTTCTCTTCCAAACTTTCAAATATCATACTTCTAAATATTTTTTTTATATAGTTTTAAATCTTTTCAAATCTATTTTAGTCATTGCATTTTTTAAATTAAAAATTTATAAATAGTGATAATAGTGAATCATAATAGTTCTTAGTTTTTCATTAAAAAATTAAATAATCCATTACCAATTACTTTTTTTAAAAAAAAAAAAAAAAAAAACTTATGAAACACAATATAATTATTTGATGAAAACAATGAATAATTAAAAAATCTAAAAATTTCCTCAAGATATGCTACCATTATTTGTAATGGAATTGATATAGAGCCTTATTCTGTAATGGTTTATTAGAATATAGTCCATAAAATAGAATAAGAATAAGAATATAATTTCAAAAAACCTTACAATTTTAAATATCTATAAAAAAAAAAAAATATATCGTCCTAAACATAAGTCAACTAGTTAAAGTAGCAAATGTGCAGTTTGTTTGAGGGGAAAAGTGAGAATGGGACGAAGGTTGGGTATGGTAGTAGCAGATGCGCGTATGAGGTTCTCTCGTGCTTTCAGGGAGCGTTGTTGTTTCATTCATAAAGAGGGGAATGTGGTTGCACACGAATTAGCACAAATGACTATGGATCTTCGACAGCGGGTGATTTGGGTGGAGGATGTCCCTCCTGAAATTGAATCTTTTTGTTTACGTGATTTGATTGTAGTCTAGTTTGTATTTAACTTTGCTCTAAAAAAAAAAAAAATAGTTAAAGTAAATATATTCGAAAAAGAGATCCTATATTTTGAACTTAAGTTAAAAAAAAAAAAACACAAAATAAATATGAGGGAGGGAAAAAGAATCCATTGGTGGAGGAATTTGAGGAGATTTGTAGAGGAAAAAAAAAATGATGTGGGGATGAGGTGGCAATTGTGGGCGAAGGAGAGCACGAGGGGAGGACAAAAGATGATGTGTCAGCGTAATCTTGATTCATATAAAATGTCAAATCCAACTATAAAAAGTGACAATATCAACATCTCTCCATCTTCTCTCCTTGTGATTATCTCCACATATATAAATATATCTCAAATTTCAATCTAACAATAACATCATTTTTTTTAGCCATGTGTTTAATTTATTCACTTTTAAATATTTTATTAAATTCTCTCTATTTTTTTTTATTTTATTTTTTTAGAATAAATATAACTCAATTAATAATACAAGGCAAGAACATGTTTAATTAGTGATCCAATTAAAATTTATAGTTGTATTTTTTTTTTTATTACTTTAGGTTGGAGATACAAACAATATCTAGCGTTGGCTAGATAAGAGAAAAATCCTGAGTATATAAGTAAAAACAAATATCTCCAATGATATGAGACATTTTTAGTAAAAACAAAAGTAATTAAAATCATAAGAACTATGTCCAAAGTAAACAATATCATAATATTGTGGAGATATATCAGTTGGTTGTCCTTAACACTATTTTTGGTAATAGATTTATAGTTCGAAAACACTACAAACATATAAATATTGTTTTCAAAAGTTTCATTTTATTGTCATGAAATAGAAATTCACTAAATTAATTTGATTTAGAATTTGAGGAAAAAATTGAATCTAATTTGATACTAAACAAATGTTGATTGCCTTTTAAAGTAAAAGTTTAAATCTTCCCCCAACAATTGTTATATTCTAAAACAAATAAACAAGAATCTAACCTAACAAAATATTTCCTAACAAGAGTTATTATTTTCACTAATTTTGATTCCTTTGAAAAAAAAAATTACAAAGATTTTTAATTTGTAATTGGATTAATCTTAGTATTTCTTTCTACATTTTTAACCAAAAAATAAAATAACGCTTTTAAAAAGAGTTGACCCAAATTTATTTTTTTCTTCAAATTTTGTTACATTAAAATAAAATGTTAAATCATAGAAGTTAATTTACCACGTATATAAATGAATTGTCATGTTAAATAATTTATCTCGTTCCTCTCAATGTTATCAAAATGTTCGGTAGTGAAACTTAATTTCTACAATGTTTAGGACAATCGAGTGTTAAAGACACTATGTTAAGTAATTTATGATATTTAAGACATACGTTATCAATACTAACCTAAACATAAATTCAACTAGTTAATATAATAAGATTTACATTATTCTTTATGAAAATGTATAGAAATTCAAATTTTCGAGGACTAAAAAAATTAAAAAATAAAATTACTAATATCTGGAGGGATTATTTTTTGAAACAAAATATGTGATGGAGTTATGTTTAAACCACTTTAATAATATATGCACTTATCTTTTTTTTCTTTTTCTTTTTCTTTTCAACATAATATTTACACTTTATCAAATATCGGAAACTGTGGAAATTAATCATTAATAAGGTGGTTTTTACAGCAGAATAATAATAGCCCTTTTCGCCTACTAATCACCATTTAGATTGCATTATCGAATGGATAAAGTAGATTTTATTCTCTCTAATTATTACATTATTTTCAAAAATCTCTCATATCTCATATCCTTTGTCTTCATCTCCCTAAAATGTCTTCAACTAAACTAATTGCGCACTAACTATTTCTTTGTATTGTTTTTTATTTCTTAAAAGACTTTCAAAATCTTAAACAAATCTCTAAATCAAAAATATGTTTCTAGAAACACACTTTAAAAAATTAATGTAAAAGCTAGCTAGAAGCCTATAATATGAAATAATTAAAAAAAATAAATAAATAGAAAGGTGACAATAATAATAATAAAATGTGATTAAAACAACTAACTCTATATTCCAAATACAAAACCATCAACTACCGAAAAAGGCTATTGTTTTCTTTTTTTAAAATTATTTTTCCCGAATAAACCCAAATAAAGTTTTTCTAACGTGAAAATTTCATACATGCATCTACTTTACTATATATATATTTTAATATACATATATAATTTTTTTATGGAATATCATAAAGAAAAATATTATATATATTTTTTTGTAAAGAAAAGTCAATTTGTAACTGGGTATTTGTCTATCTAAAATAGACATAGTGAAAGGGATTTGATTAATACATATGTGGGGTAACAAAAGAGATAAGCCATGATAAATGGATGGAATATTTGCATTAACAAGGAAAATTGGATATTATAGATAGAGAGAGAGGATGTGACAAAATTAGATGAGTGCTCAAAATAGTATACTCTAAGCTCATCTATCTATGAAAATAAAGATTTTGGATTATGGGTTCTATGAATATATATATTCAAAGTGAATCTAAAAAGCTAGCCAAAACAAGCATGACTCAGCGGGCATATGTATATGGTCATGACCAAGAGATCTGTGGTTCGAATCCCTCCACGCCCAATATGTTACTAAAAAAGAATCTAAAAAGCTACAAATGATTTTCTCCAAATTAATTTATAATCTATTTTACTCAACACTAAAACGATTAAGATTATCTCAAAATACTTTCAAGGCCGGCAAACTCAATTTCAAATGTGAGCTAATTCTTACAAAATCTTATTGTGTCTCTAATTTATCATATTTTCATTGTCGAGAGCATGTTTATGCCAATTAAACTAGGTTCGATGGTTCGATTTGACAAATCAAACCGATATTAAGAAAACAAAAAGAAAGTAAAGAAATCAACCCATAAATAAAATTCAGGCAATATTAAGACTTAAGTATAACACTAAAAGAGGCCTAAATCAGCTAAAAAAAATCCAGAAAAATGCACAAAACTAGCCAAAATAAATATTCAAAACAATTCACAAATCTATAGTCTTGATTTAGCTAAAAAAAAAAAATTAAAAAATTGAAACACAATTAATTAAAAAAATTACTTTTAAATTAAAATTCTATTTTAATTCTATACTTATTTCTATATTTATTTTGAGAGAAATCACGCGGGTTGAAATTATAAATGTTTTGGAGTGGACGAAGTCAATGGTCAATACCATACATTATACAATATTACAATATTACAATGTTACATTACCGGGCCCCACCAAGCCAAATAACTATTTTCTAAATATCCCCATTTTGCCCTCCCGCTCACACTCACTTTCCGTACACTTCTGAACTAATGTTCCACTGCGGTCTCTCACCCACTGCCCCTACTCTACTCTCCCCATCTCCACCCTCCATTTCTTTGACTTTTTTTTGGATCCAACGCTCACAACTTTAGGGCAGGAGGGAAAATGTCAAATTTCACATCTAGTTGGGGAATTCATAAATTTTGGTTGTATAAGAAGGGTCAATGTTGTATAAGACAAATTGATGTATGAAAAGGACGAATCAAATAATGCCAGATCAGACTTATGGGTCATTTATGGGTTTGGGAAGTTTCTTGTTGGGTGTGCTCTCTCTCAATTATCCCCTCTCTTTATCCTCTTCCTATTTACAACTTGTCTACAATATTTACCACAAAATTATCAAGACGTGTGGAATCCTTCATTTATGCCTTCATATATGCCCGACATAGCCACAAGTCTTTTCAAACCTGCACTTCAAACACATGTTTTTTTAAAATTATTTAGAGGTAATATTCTTAGGTTTAAGATGTCGAGAAGACGTTGATATTGGATATATTATGAAAATGTGAAGGTTGGAATGCCTTGAATCTGTTATGAGACCCTCTACGACTGGTGGGGGTATGGGACAACGCCCCTAAAGAAAAAATATGATTTGAGTTTTGACTCATTTTGGATTAAGTCATTTAGAGTTAATATTCTTAGGTTTAAGATGTCGAGAAGATGTTGATATTGGGTATTGTGAAAATGTGAATGTTGAAATGTCTTGAATCTGTTATGAGACCCTCTACGACTGGTGGGGGTATGGAACAACGCCCCTAAAGAAAAAACTTGATTTGAGTTTTGACCCATTTTGGATTAAGTCATTTAAAGTTAATATTCTTAGGTTTAAGATGTCGAGAAGACGTTGATATTGAGTATTGTGAAAATGTGAATGTTGAAATGTCTTGAATCTGTTATGAGACCCTCTACGACTGGTGGGGGTATGGAGACAACACCCCTAAAGAAAAAAATCTGATTTGGGTTTTTACTTATTTGTTTTGGGCTTTGACCCATTTTGTATTTTTTTTTTTTTTTTTGAGTACATTGGGGGTGGGGGATTCGAACCACAGACCTCTTGGTCATCAAGTCATACATATGCCAGCTGAGCTATGCTCGCTTTGGCAGACCCATTTTGTATTAAGTGATTTAGAAAGGTGTCATATATAAGCCTTCTAATGACTTCAGCCGCCCCTATCGCTTCATTTATAATTTCTCATACTTCGTAATAATACTATCTCCCTTCTGTTCGTGGACGTAGCTAACATGACGTTAGTAAACTACGTAAATTTGTGTCGTTCTTCTTCTACGCTTACTTATTCTTTGTTATTGCATCGTAATAGTGAAAAATGGGGAGAAGGGGAAAGGATTGGTTTAGGTATTGGTGAGAGATAAAAGACGGTGATGAATGGATTGATTCAATGTTTTGTGAAAAGGGAGGTGCCCATATCTACATATAGTGGGAGTGGAGTGGAGTGGGGAGTTGTTTTGTTTTGTGTATTTGTGTTAGTAATATATGATGTTAATATATATGAAATGTGATTGGTGTTAGGAGAGAAGGGACAACAAATTTTGATGAGAGGGTATAAGATAAGATACATACAAATACAAATTAAAAGGGAGGGGGGGTGGGCATGGGAGTGGCAGCAGAGTTCAGGGGGGATGAACTTGTAAAACTCACACAAATGCCCTAATTAAGGTCCACACTCATGTGAACTCAGAATCCCATCCACTTGCTTCTCTACCCTGTGGGCCCCCACTTTCTCTCTCCTCCCACCATCTCTCTATTCATCTCATCTACGTAATCAACTTTAACTATATATATATATATATTTCTTTTTTTTTTCTTTGATTTCTTATCTTCTATGTTTTTGTCGGCTCAAAAATATTGTGTTTTTTAAATTTGTAAATAAATTTGTAAAATAAGTAATATTATACAAACCCCTCTAAAATAGGTGAGGGAATCCATCACCTAGTGAGGATTAATTAATCATGCACCTATATGCAAACAACCACGACAAGGCATAAACGTTTTAAAACAATTTATCAAGCAACCACTTGGTGCAACGGGTAACACACCTAGATAGTCCAGAGTGAGGGTTGATTGGTCCTGCACCTGTGCAAACAACTACACACGGAACAAAAATTTAAATGTATTATTACCGTCCAAATTAAACGATAACTTAATAGAAAGAGAGAAGTTTGACAAATATGAAAAAAGAAAGAAAGTATTGGACATTTTCTCTTCACTATTCAGGGACATTTTCTCTTCACTATTCAAATGTGAAACTCAATTAAACGATAAGTTAATAGAAAAGAAACTCAATTAAACCTAACTTAATAGAAGATACTGGTTGCAATACTTACCAAACTATTAGAAAAATAATTAGTTAAATTAAAATTTGAAAGATATAGTTGTAATAAACTGATAGTTAATAGTTGATTTTGAAAAAAAAAAATTAAAAAAAAAAAAAACCAACATGAATTTTTTTTTTTTTAGTATATTAGGGGTGTGGTGATTCGATCTCAGATCTGAGATCTCTTGTCATCAAAACATACATATGACAGTTGAGCCATGCTCGCTTTCGAAGAAAAAAAAAAAAAAAAAAAAAAAAAAAAACTTGAAATTGTAAAATGGTAAGAGGATTTGAAGATCCTCCATGACCCCAACATAATAAATAATAATGAAAAAAAGGAAATCTTGAATTATTATATTATGTTCCCCCCATCCTGATGGTCCTTAAACAAAAATGTCACTCACCATGAATCTTCCTATACTTACTTACCCATATTTATTTATTTATTTTCTCTCTCTCAATCTCTAAGTTGACCCACCTCACCCACATACCCATATCTCCCACACCCATAATAATTGGATTCCATCCCTTCTCCCTCTTTCTTATTTTATCATTTCTTTTTTAATCAAATTTAATAATAAATAAAAAAAACTCTTAATTTCCTATATATATATTCCAGCCCCCTGAGGCCCTCAATTTCCCATTCATATTCCAAATCTCTCTTCTTTTTCCAAATCATAAAATGGACGACGATCAAAGCACCGCCAGTGACTCCACCTCCGTTTCTCCGGTCACCCCATTCCTCTTCAACCCATCTCCGTCGCCCACGGCGGAATCCCGAAAGCTTCCCTCTTCCCGTTTCAAAGGAGTCGTCCCTCAGCCCAACGGCCGATGGGGCGCCCAGATTTACGAGAAGCACCAAAGGGTCTGGCTCGGCACATTCAACGAAGAGCACCACGCCGCCAAAGCCTACGACATCGCCGCCCTTCGCTTCCGCGGCCGCGACGCCGTCACCAACTTCAAACCCGACTCCTCCTCCACCGCCGCCGTCGAAGAATCCGACTTCCTCAAATCCCACTCCAAGTTGGAGATCGTCGACATGCTCCGCAAACACACCTACAATGACGAGCTCCAGCAGAGCAAGCGCCACCACCGCGGTCCCACGGCAGCGGAGGAAACTCCCTCCCTCTCCGACGGCGATTCTGAACGGCGGGAGGTGCTGTTCGAGAAGAGCGTGACGCCGAGTGACGTGGGGAAGTTGAACCGGCTGGTGATTCCGAAACAGCACGCGGAGAAGAATTTTCCGTTGGGTTCCGACGACGGTGCGGCTTCGGCGAAAGGAATGCTTCTGAACTTCGAGGATATGGGAGGGAAGGTTTGGCGGTTCCGTTACTCGTATTGGAATAGCAGTCAAAGCTATGTGTTGACCAAAGGCTGGAGCCGGTTCGTCAAAGAGAAGACTCTCCGAGCCGGGGATGTGGTTCGCTTCCTCCGCTCGACCGGTCCGGACAAACAACTTTATATCGATGGAAAACCGACCACGGTTCAGATCGTGAAGCTTTTTGGAGTTAATATTTTGGAAGTGCCATTGTCGAAGAAGAGAGAGAGAGAAGGGGTATTATCGGAATTTCAACCTTCCAAGAACCAAAGAATAATCAAACCTTTGTAACACATAAATTAATTCACCTTTTTTTTTTGTCAAGTTGCGAAACGTCACTTGTATTAACCCAAAAAAACGGAAAAAAATTAAAAAAATTATGACAAGAGATTTACGTAAATGAATTATGAAACTCATGTGTTTTTAATTTAATTAATTAATTAATTTATTATTGTTATTTTTAAATATCAACTTGCTTGCACACTTGCTCGTAGAACTATTCAAACCTCTCATTTAAATCTCGTGCCTAATTAAACTATTCCCTCTATTTTTTTTAATACTTCGTCGATTAAATGTTAATTACTACAAATCTAATTTCTCTTATTTTTCTATTTAATAAGCGTGAATTAATAAATATGATACTTGTTGAAACATGTGAATATAATTTAATTTTGTTGGATTATACTCTTTTATTATATTAAACATGACTAAAATAATAATAAGATACTACCTATTACTTTTCTTTAAGTTCAAAAGTTTGATTCTCTATTTTTTACTTTGATAGGATAAAAGTAATCTTTTTTTTATTTGGATTGTAATATTGTAAAAAAGGCTAAATTATAATTTGTCCTCTCTCTCACAGTGATTTGCAAGATTGAAATAAAATAAAATAACATAAATCCTCTATTTGAATTTTAGTTTTTTTTTTTTTTGAAAATTAAGCTTATAAATCATATATTTACATGTGAATTTCTACAATAACTTTCAACTTTGTTACGAAAACATTACAACTCTTAGCCAAATTCCAAAGAACAAAAGCAAATTTTTGAAAGTTTTTTTTTTGTTTTCCAAATTTTAACTTGATTTTGAAAACACTTCAAAAGATAGATAACACAACCAATGAATTCATATGTGAATGTATTGTTTATAAGCTTGATTTTAAAAAACCAAAAATCAAAAAATAAATGGTTATCAAACGTGGCCTAAGTGTTCAAATGATTTTTTTTTTTAAATGACAAAATACTCGATCGTTGTCAAATCGAGCATAACTCAATTGGAATAAAGTTGTGTCATTGACTAATAGGTCATGGATTCAATCATCGTATTAATTAAATACCTTAAACAAAAAAACTCGAGCATTATGGATCAAAATTTATTTTTGAAAAACATGAATTCATATTTAAAATTCAAGAATTTCAATTATTAATGTGGTTTGATAACCATTTCTTTTGTTTATTTGTTTTTTTAGTTATTCTTTTTAAAAGAGGGCTGTTTAACAATATTATACGTAGTTTATATTTTCTTAAAATATTATTGAAATGGCAAGTAAATTTAAAAATTAAAATCAGAGTAGTTTTTTAAAACAGAATTTTATTTTTCAGAAGCTCTTTTTCTTCTCGCAACACTTTTTTTCTCTTTTAACAAAACTTTTTTTTTCTTTCTGAATTCCAAAAAAAAAAAAAAAAAAAAAAAAAAACTATTTCTCCAACTTTTTCCTCTCTAAATATTTTTTTCTGTCCTTAAAACTTTCTCTCTTTACTTTTATTTCTCTTTCATAAAACATATCACACTTTTCTTTATATTAAAATTGAATATTTTTTGCCAAAACGAACATGACTCAGCTGACACATGTATATGTTAACGACACAAGTCTGTGGTTCGAATTCCTCCATACAAAAAATATATATATATATATATATATATATTTTTCCAAACTCTTTTCATTGAAAAGTTTTCCTTCTATATGTTCAAAGAAAAAAAAATAGTTTTGGATCCTTCTATAAATATTTCTTTCCCTCTCTCATTTAATTTTCTCTAACATATATATTTCTAAATTTTCTCTCCTGATAAACTTTTGATTCAGTCTTTTTTTTTAAGTTATTTTTATAACATATATATTTTTTTTAAAAGATACTTTATTGGAGTATGTGTGAAACATACAAACCTTACAAGAAGGCAATCCAATTATATTCGAAATCAACCCAGAGATGTCAAGATGAAACTTGAAGTCTTGTTGAACAAAAAGTATAAACGAAAAGAAACAAACTGAATCATAGTGAATGAATGAATCGAGTCGAACCGAACCAACCCGAGCCCTCTATTACATATCATTGTCTCTCTAACTTTTCTCTCTCTATAACATTTCTTTATCCTTCTAACATATCTTTTACTCTCTTAATTTTTCTCTCCAAAGCTAGTCTCTTAAATTTTCCCCTCTAAAAATTCTCTCTTTTTTAAGTTTTTATTCTCATACTTTTGCATGTTTTTATCTCTCTATCACACATCTGTCTATATGTCTATAATCTTTTAAAGAAAAGAAAAACAAAAATAGTTATAAAAAAATGTATGATTTGTCTCTTAAAAATAGAAAACAAAAAACATAGGGGTGGTAAAAAAACTACAAAATGGCTGCTGCTACAATGTAAAGAATACAATGTTGTTGTCACCTTCATAATCATTAGATTAGATGTGTGATAAAAAATACATTTTTATTTTCTCCTAACTGGTAGAAAAGTAATAGTAAATGCTCCCACAAAAGAGAGTAGAAGTAAATTGGGTCAAGTCAATCTATCAGTTTCCTCTAGGGTTTACCTAAAGACCAAGTACCATAAACACTTATATATATATATATATATATATATATATATATATATATATATATATATATATATATATATATATTTCCTCAAGGTATTTATTTATGTGGGACATGCCCTTGTATGAAAGGTTAGACTTGTCGTAAAACTTAAGAATCAAAAGTCAATCCTTGAGGATGTTTTAAATATAGTTATGGTTGCTAAAGTTTTACTAATAATTCTTTTGTTTTTATTTCTAAACTTTAGAAATATTTGCTAATTATTCTTTTTTAAATGTAGTAGGGTTCTCTCATTTGAGTATTGTTGGGAGGACGTCGTAATGTTATTGGATGATATGAAAAGGTTCGAAAATTAGTGGATGAACCGGTCACGATTAATATAAAAGAGGCGACGACAGGTTCACACGAAGAGGAGATGAAAGATAAAAAGTAGAAGAATAATGGTTAGAGAAAAATAAGAGACAAAAATGCTACATATACTAAAAAAATATTAAAATAATTTTTTAACTCATTAAATTTTTTTTGTCAACAAATCTAATCAACAATTGTGAAGGTAGGGATTAAATATATTTTTCTTTGATTGAGTCAACAATTATGAAGATGAAAAAGAATCAAATAATTTTTTTTTTAATTCGACCATATGTAGAAATTGAGGATTCAAACCTCTAATCTTTAATCTTTTGATAAAAAATATAATACCTTAACTATAATACAATTATACTTAGATTGACGTGAATAATGAAAAAGTAACATGCTTGAATTGACATTACTTTTTCATAATTTAAAGCGTAACAAATTACATTTGATAGAGTTATTAACTACAACAATTACATAAGTAGTCTAATTATTAAAATTAAAAATTAAATTATAACAACCATTAATTATAATTTTAGTAGTGATTTTTGCAATTTTTTCTTGAACTAAAGTGGTTTCTTATTCTTATTTCCTTTTAAAAAAATGGTTTCTTAGATATATTCAATGAACTTAATGATTTACATTGAAATATAAATTATATAATGGCTGACATTTTGAATTCGTAAAAAATAATATTTGCATTTTATATATAATGTCAACTGACCCTAAAAGTCAAAAGTTGTCCATATCTATTATCAACCAATTGCTTTGATTAATTCTTGATTTATTGTAAAATGGTTGTTGGCTGTTTTGTTTTTGGAGACGAGGTAGTTACCTCAAATCTAAGTCCATATGTTCTTAATTAGAGAATTAATTAGTAATGTGCACATATGACTATGAAAAGCTTAAAGTTATGTTGACATTATACTTTTTTTTCCTTATTTAATGATAGGGCTAGGCTGTTTTTTTTTTTTTTTAAATATCGTTATTTTAAAGGGAGGTCGTTTTTTCAAAAGACGACCTCTACACCCGAGGTAAAGGTCGTCTTTTGAAAAGACGATCACAGAGAGAGAGCTTTAATTTGATACCTGATTTCACTATTTTTTAAGTTGTGTATCAAAAGATAAAGTTGAACTATAGTTATGCAAATTTCAAAACTGACAATTCTTTGAGGGGTGCATTAAAAAATTGATATCTTGTTACCCAGATATTCAAAAACTTCGAAAAAGATACCATTGGAAAGCTAACACAGAGAGCTTCAATTTGATACTTGGTTTCACTATTTTTAGAGTTGTGTATCAAAAGATATATATCGTCAAAGTTATGAAAATTTCACTAAACTCAGAACTGAAGATATGACTGAAAACTTTAAAACTGTAGCTAAATTTCGACGATTTGTATATTTTGAGACAACTTCAAAAATAGTGAAACCAAGTATCAAATTGAAGCCCTCTCTGTTAGCTTTCCAACCATACATTTTTTGAAAATTTTGAATATATGGTTAAAAAGATATCAATATTTTAATAAAATTAGCATTGTCACGAAGGTCGTCTTTTCAAAAAACGATCTTCATCCCCTTTGCTCGGGTGTAGAGGTCGTCTCTTGAAAAGACGACCTCCCTTTAAAACAACAATATTTTTAAAAATAGTTTCAAACCTACAATATTTTTATAATTTTTTTTTAAAAAATGCAATATTATTAAAAAACAACCTAAAGTATATGATGAAAATGATATTGTCATATGACCCAATCGACATAAATTATGAACTATTGACCAATAGATAAGAGATTCGAATCATCCACCATAATTATCAAATATATATATATATATATATAAACATTCTTAATTCTTTTTTTTTTTTGGGTCAAGAACATAACTCAACCGGCATAATGTATGAAATGTGGGTAAAAAGTCTCACGTTGGAGTCCCGTTCTCCCATGTTGTAAAAAAAAAAAAAAAAAAATCTTGGTAATTTTTTTTGGATCCTAAATGGGCCTAAGGCCCATGTATGTGGCCGCCCTTGTAACTCGGCTCAGTACCTCTAAAAACGTTATCCTCAATTCATCCTCATGCTGTTTTTCGTTAGTTGAAGTTGCAGAAAATGGCAATTGCCGCTTCGCTCGTTCGAGTTCCATCACTGAAGCTCTCTTCTTCAGTCTCACATGGCGATGATCTCTCACCTTCCTCAAAGTCGGCTTCCTTTATGGGCGCGCCACTTAATTTTCTTCCCTCTTATCGCTCTGGTATGTCACAGTCCTTCTACCAATCTGCGAACTACCCTCAAAACGTTGTAGCTTGTTTGATTCCATGGAATATTTCGAAGCTTTATGACTTCTAATTGTTTTTCTTATCATTCATTTCCGTAACGAATTGAGCGCAAAGAAACTACTTAAGTTCATTTTACATGTTAGTGCATCTTGTTTTTTTCTCGTTCTATGCAGGGCAACAAAAGAAGTTTCCTGAGAATCTTGTAGTTATATCGAAGAAAATTTCGGGTCTGGAGGAAGCCATGAGAATTAGGAGGTACACCAGAGTCATGGGCTTTAAGGCTCTTTAAGCACGTATGAGACTGTTTAATGATTTGTTGATCTTATACGCTTTTTTTTCTTATTGATTCCGGTTGAATGCACTGCTTAAATACTTTACTTGTTGATGGTTTAGGCTGCTTTATGGTGTTTCTTTATTGTAATACTCTTTGCTAACTTATAGATTTTACTATTTCTGTTCCAGTGAATATGAAAGGAAAATTTGTGATTTCTAGTGGTAGAGACTAGACAGGAGAACTTGCTCTATCCTATTAGCCAAAACAATGTACAAAATTTTGTAGTAAATAATTTTTTCCTTGAGCCAAGCATTAAGAGTTCCATTCTAAAATATATCTTGGAACAATTCCATGAAGTACGTGTTAAATCCCCAATGAACCAAAATAGTTAAGCTAATGAGTTAAAGTAAATTTAATTATATCAATACTCTAATACTCTCCCTCACTTGTGGGCTTGAAAATTTGTAGAAGACCCAACAAGTGAAAATCAGTGTTAAATCCCCAATGAACCAAAATAGTTAAGCTAATGAGTTAAAGTAAATTTAATTATATCAATACTCTCCCTCACTTGTGGGCTTGAAAATTTGTAGAAGACCCAACAAGTGAAATCAATATTAATTGGGGAGAAAATGACATTAAAGAGGGTTCGAATACAGGATCTCCAGCTCTGATACCATGTTAAATCACCATTGAACCCCAAAACTTAAGCTAATGAGTTGCGGTAAATTTAATTATATAAATACCTTAACCATGTTGACCTAGTAGTCAATAAGAGCCTTGAAAATAATAATGGATTTAGAGGGAATGAGTTCAATCCATGGTGGCCACCTACCTAGGATTATCCTACGAGTTTCCTTGGCGACCAAATGTAGCCGGTTGTCCCGTGAGATTAGTCGAGGTGCACGGATATTAGGATTTTTTTTTTTTATATCAATACGCAAATAGTACAGCTTGATAAAGCTTCAACACTTATAAAAAATTGCGAGGGTTGGGTGCTTTGTTACCTTCTAAACTTTTAATTGCATTCCAAATCTCCAAGCTGTCAAAGGATGAAACGACCATCCTCTCCTCAATTATAGAGAGCTTGGAAAAAGTTCATTGCTTCTCTCTCAATCTAGCTCTCAGCAAGCAAACTCGCACGGCAACTGTTGATAACTCCAAAATCAAAGCTTCTTTTCTCCTGCTGGTAGCAATTTTGTGAAAGAAACCAGAGTTCTTGTTACTCAAGTTCTTTAATTAAGAAATAAGAATAAAGATTTTGATGAAGATGTCATTTCTTGATACTCATTGCTTTTGTTGTTATTTTCATATTACTTGATTGTAGCTACCTATATAGTTTTTTATTTTTTTTTTTATTTTCTTTTATCATGTAGAGAGCGAGAGCTTGAAACTGTGACAAAAATTAGAAAGAGACAACCATTGAGGCGTGGAAAGGTATCTCCACGTCTTCCTGTGCCTGATCACATACAAAGGCCTCCCTATGTTGCTTCTTCTATACTGCCAGAAATTTCAAGTGAATATCAAATGCATGATTCTGAAGGAATTGCTCAAATGAGGGCTGCATGTCAGCTTGCTGCTCGTGTGTTAGACTATGCAGGAACTCTAGTTAGAGTAAGTTTTTGGCTTCTACATTCAATATCAGTTGCTTTATCATCTAATATATTGGTTGTGGAACCCTGGTTGTTATTAGTGTTTAATTATTTCTGATTTAATTTTGGTTTGACATCATATTTGGATAATGTGGATGTGTTAAATGACATTTTGAGTTTCTCTTGACACTCATGATTTCTTTTATCAGCCCTCAGTAACAACAAATGAAATTGACAAAGCAGTGCATCAGATGATTATTGATGCTGGTGCTTATCCTTCACCTCTTGGCTACGGGGGATTTCCAAAGAGTGTTTGCACATCAGTTAATGAGTGCATGTGTCACGGAATACCAGACTCTCGTCAATTACAGGTTACATTTTTGTATATCAAATACTAGTATACTACATAAAATTCATGTTTATTACACTAATAATAACTCTTTTGTGCAGAATGGTGATATAATAAACATTGATGTGACAGTCTACCTAAATGTATGTGCTTAATTGTTTCTCATTCTAGATTTTAGTCCATCTCCATACATGTTTACTGCTTATTGTTACGTTCATATAACATTGTTGTTTATAACGGTAGTGCTCTTTTTTTCCATTAGTTTTAGCACCTCTTTATTCTGGAATCTACTTAAATGTTTAAGTTTACTCCGCGTACGTGCTGCAAACCTATATTCTGGAAGCTATGTTTATTTCCAAATTCATAAATGAGGCGCATTAGAGGAGAGTAAGAATTGTAATGATGAAATTGTCTCCTTCAGAAAAGAAATCACGTCTCTACTATTTAGTCACCATAATACCAAAACCAAATAAAAACATGAATATTAGTGGGAGTTCCTTTAAACCAAACCAATATTCAAATTTTGGGCTAAAGAATTCTTCACATAATGACAGTAAGATTTGCAGAAACACAAGTCAATTTGGAATCTTTCATTAGCACAAACACACAAATATATATAATACATATATACTAATAGATAGATAGATCACAAAACTTGCTTTCAGTTCTTAGTGATAGCACGCGGATATTTTGGACTTCAAATGAAGTACGGTACAAGTTAGGGTTAAATCTCCCAATTGTCTGGTAATGAGTTTTCACGATCCAATGAACTTCCGAAAGATAAAAAATTAGTATGCACAGTTCCATGCGAGACCTGCCCTCATTCATTGAATTTTTGTTAGTTGACATGCAGCACCTACGTGTTAGTTTTCTTCTGAGATGGCTAAGTTTTTTTTTTCCCCCTCAAATGTTAGGGATATCATGGAGACACATCGAAGACATATTTTTGTGGGGATGTAAGTGACGGAATGAGCCGTCTGGTGAAGGTACTTTTTGTTAATTTCAGAATAAGTAATTTTATAACGAAGGGCTTAATATTGAAGGTTGTTCAAAGTTCGTAGTGCAATTACCTAATGCTCTTCTCCTTTGCCTCTTTTTGTAGTTGTTGGGCGGGCCCCTCATCCCCCACCCCCTAGGATGTTCCTTCTTGATTATATCTCTATTATCAATGAAATTGTTTCTGTTTCCTATAAAAAAAAAAGATTATATCTCTGTTTCATATAAAAAAAGAAAAGAAAAAAGCGTAATGATTCTCTTTGAATAAATTGTTCATATCTTGTGTACTAATTTCTTTCTTTCCTTTTTTCTTATTTTTTGAAACAATCTTGTGTACTAGTTTCAGTTCTATGCTAATCTTAGTATTATATGGTATTTCTTTTCTTTTCCCCCTTCATTATTTATATTCTTTTGGTGTTTCAGGTTACAGAGGAATGTCTCGAGAGAGGTATTGCTGTATGCAAGGATGGTGCTAGTTTTAAGAAAATTGGGAAGAGAATCAGGTATTTTACGTAATCTCAGTTTGTTTTATGGGTGAAAACTACTTTTTGCTCGATGATCGTTTGCCAATTCTCGATCTCTCTCCCTTTTTCTTTTGGGTTCTTTTATAAAACAAAATTCCTTAAAAAAAAAATAAATAAAAAAACAACAAAATCAGAGATTGGGTCATTCATTCAAAACCAGCAATGTATTTGAAACACTTGTATCAATAGTTAAGAAACAGAGAATCATGGAAGATTTCTTACCCCATTAATCATCTCTTTCTAAGTATTTCTAAGCATTGTTGATAAAATGCCCGTAATTCAAACATCAACACCCAGAAGACAATAAAATAAAGTTAAACTACTGATAATTTTTTAGATCACCAATTAACTCAAAAACTTAAGCGGATGAGTTACGGTAAATTTAATTATATATTAATACTTTAACACCCACCCTCAGTGGTGGACTTGAAAATTTGTAAAAGGCCCAACAAGTGGAAATCAATATTAATTGGGGAGGAAATGATAATGCAGAGGTTCGAACACATGGCCTCTTGCTCTGATACCATGCTAAATCACTAATCAATCCAAAGGCTTAAGCTGATGGGTTACGGTAAAATTAGTTATATATTAATACTTTTACAGTTCCTAATAATCTACTATGTGCAATTACCAGTGAGCATGCTGAAAAATACGGCTATGGGGTGGTGGAGCGTTTTGTTGGGCATGGTGTGGGAGCTGTATTTCATTCTGAACCACTTATATATCACAACCGTAAGTGGTCCTCTCTCTCTTCTTTTTAGGGGATCCTTTTGCTGCATCTTACCTAAATGGTAGTCTGTTTTTTGTAACTCATTGTTCTTTGGTATGGCCAGGCAATGACGAACCTGGTCTTATGGTCGAAGGTCAAACTTTTACAATTGGTAAGTGGTCGACCATGTTGTTCTAAAATCAATATTGCCTTTCTGTGTACGTGCAATTTTAGAAGCCCTTGCTAACTTTTATTTTTAGCATCTACTTTAGAAGCCCTTGCTAACTTTTATCTTTAGCATCTACTTGAAAATTTATTTTGTTCGTCAGATGAAGGATACATTTTTTGTTCATAGGCATTACATTGAATCATCAAGGATAAAAGGAGAAAAAATAAATTTTCATTGGACTGCAAACTAACAAAATGAATAGATTATAGATTATACCTGTGATGTTTGTGTGCAAATAAATTTAGTAAAAAATTGTCCAAGTGATGTGGCATATATTATTGGTTCAAGGTAGAGGAAAAATATCGAATAAAACTGAAATATAAATTTTATAACATCATTTGCTTGAAGGAAATTTCTTTTTCATTTCTTTTTTGCCTGATAAGAAACAACATCGTCATCATTGAAGGGTTAAATATAGAAGAAAGGGAAGACTAGTCATTCTTTCCCAGAAAATCCAAAGGAAGAACGGACCCCCCACTGGTTTGAATATTAAAAGAATTATAATTACAAAAATATTAGCCAAAGAAACCATCTATACTACAACCAATAAAACTTGTCTATACACTTTCGTCATCTACAAATTCATCCAGCCTGAAAAACATAATGCTTTATCTCGAGCTAAATTCCCAAAATGTAGCACCAGTTAAGTCTGCCAAACTTGGGTTTTTCTACAAATCATCTTCCAAAAATCTTCAAGATGATATGGACGGCACCATTAAATATTGAAGTTAGTAGCCGTTTGAAACTACGTAGAGCATAGTGACAAGCAAAAGTCCTCTCGAAAGGCAATTGATATTGTGATGTTTTCTTGGTATTCCAATATAGTTTTATCTTTGTATTTAGTGTGAATTCTTGTTAGGTGGTATCCTATCAGTGGTTAAGTTAAGTTAGGAAGATTACCTATAAGGCTATAAGTAAAAGATCGAACTTGCAAATGGAGGGAAAGATAGACAATAGTTAATGAATGTTGGGGTGAGATTCTGACCTCTTGAAAGTATGTGGAATTTTGGCTGTTTTCTCTCTTATGTTATTCAAGTGAAAATACCTTAAAACTGACCATTTTATTTCACCTTTATATTCATAGTTTTAATATCTTCATTACAGAACCGATTCTTACGATGGGAGGCGTCGAGTGCATAACATGGCAAGACAACTGGACCACTTTAACAGCTGATGGTAGTCCAGCTGCTCAGTTTGAGCACACTATTTTGATAACTAGAACGGGAGCTGAAATTTTGACCACCCCTTGACATTGCATGTATATACGCAAGGAACTGTATGTAGCTTCAATCTTTTCATTTTACCAATTTTATTGACCAGTTATATCTATCTACCATATACTTTTGTTTTGGTTGTTACATCAGATTTAATCAGCTGAATTTCAGTATAGATTTCAGTCCTGTTGAGAATTATTCTTTATTCATAGGGTCAAACAAAGGAAGGAATTAAAGAATCAGGAGAAAAACAAAACAAATGAATATTTTAGTTCAACAAGGGGTGGAGAATTCGAATTTCTGACCTCTTGGTTAAGGGCACATGCCTTCACCAGTTGAGCTACACATTTAGGTTAATCCAATATTGAATATACATGATGACAACTCGAATACATAATTCGAAGAGCTATAAATCATAAACTATGGTAAAACATATTGTCAACCAATATTTATCAAATTTAGAATAGGTTTAGAACTTAGAAGAAATAGTTTGATTCCCTTGATTGGTTTTTGGAATTGAGAGATCCAGAAATGAAACTTAAGGAGTCATAGTGAAAGCGAGTCTTCATCTTCACGTGGAATTAAGGGTAGGTCTGAATTCATTGCCTTTAGATTTAGTTTTTTTTTTGCCTTAATTTACTGTCAGCTTTCATCAATTTTCATTTGGTCTTCTGCAATTCTTTTGTTTTATTTTGCCTCTTTGAATCTGTTTCTTGCCTATTCTGTCATTTTAGTTCATTTAATGTTTTTACATTTTCTCCTTTCTGCCACTTTTTCCTTTATTTTCTCATTTCCATGTTTATAGCATCCTTTTTCATGCCTTCTTCACTCGCATATATATATATATATATATATTTATATATTTTCTAACATCTTCAATAATAAAATAATATTTTGCTAATTTATAGAATGCTAATGTGAAACATTTTTTTTTTGAAAATTTTGAAATATTATTATTCATAAATCAATTTTGAAAAATCCAATTTATTGGTCTATAATATATTACATGTATACCCTATTGTTCAATGTGATTATTATTATTATTTTTTTTTTTGAGTATTGTTCAATGTGATTAGTTCTTTCATTTTTATACTCCTGCATTGTTAATTCCTTTTTAGTGTTGTATTTAATTCAATGAGTCATTTAACCTTAAACTAAATTTGTACCGCAATAATTAATAAGTTTTCAAAACTAATGAAATGGTTGTTTTGAAACACTCTTAATTGTTAAAGGTTTAAATGAAAATTTTGAAATGCTAGGTGTATAATTGAAACCCATCCTGAAGTTTAGGGGTATAATTGAAGGGTTGGTTGCATAAATAACAATCATGTTTAAAATAATGACAAATATAGTAAAATATAAAACATTTTCCAAATATGACAAAAACTAAGTGAAAGTTATTGATAGTCATTTATAAAATAGTTATCCCTAATAAACTACTATCAGTGATAGCCATTGACTCTATAAAAAATAGAAGTATATCCGTAGCTATCACGAATAGTCATTGATTTGTTATCAGTTGGTAAAAAATGTCGTATTTGTAAATCTTTTTAAAAAAATGCTATATTTTTAATTATTTTACTCTAAATTAATACGTGAGGTAATTTCTCAATAATTGAAACCTACCACATATGTCATGTGTACAACTATTTTACAAGTCATCACCATGTCACTTTTTTTGTCTTCGCTTTAACGAAAAAGTCGACTAAAGAGTTACTTTGACACAAATTTAAAGTTCAACAGCAAAAATGATAGTTTTGAAGGTTCATGGGCATAGGGGATTTGGTATAATTTAGCCAATTATAAAAAAGACTTGGAAAAAGTTTCAATTATGCTTCTAAACTTTTAAAAGTTTCATTTTTTACCTTTAAACTTTAAAATTGTTTTAAAATATCCCGTTGGTCAACTTTTTCCATTAATATGAAGATGAAAATCTAGCATGACGGTGAGTTGTAAAAATAGGGGTACAAATAGACTAGGTAACAAGTTTCAATTATGCCCCTAGGTTCCAATTATGGTCTCTATTGTTTAAGTTTCATTTTAACATTTAACATTTTAAATTGTTTCAAAACAACTATTCTATTAGCTTTCCCATAAGAATGAAGTTAGAAACGTGACATGACGAGGATCCATAAAAAATCAAAGAGTTTAAACTCTTCCATGTGACGTAAAACTCTTTAATTTTTTTGATTTCACAAAACAACCTTTTACAACATATGTATATATAAACATTCCTCTTACGTTAGTATTCTTTCTTTTCCAAATTTTTCTTCTTCTCCATTTTCATTCATCATCTTCAAATTTTTTTATTTTTTTATTTTATTATATATATATATATATAACCACCATATATACTTATATATACTTTATAAATAATATGTATTTGTTGTTTTTAGAAAATATATGTATTTTTATATATATACACACCATATATACTTAAATATACTTCATATATGAGTATATACTCATATATATTGTATATATACTTATAGATAATAATATATACTTCATATATGAGTATATACTCATATATACTTATAGATAATATGTATTTATATTTTAGAAAATTTATATATTTTTTTTATATATACCCATCATATATATTGATATATACTTTATATATGAGTATGTATGGTTATATACTTCATATATACTTATAGATATTATGTATATTTTTTTTAATATATACTTACCTTATATATTTCATATATGAATATATATTGCGGTGAAATTTTTTTTTAGGTCTGGTTACGACGAGGGAGAAAACCATTTTAATGAGAAGAGAGAAGACGATTTTAATGAGGAGAAAGACGTGATTAATGTGAGTCTTATGATTTCAATTTTTTATTTCCATAAATGAGTTTGTTTTATATTATTTTATTTTATTAAAATGTTACCTGAATTTTAATATAAAATGTTAAAGAAGTTGAAGAGTTTGAAAGTGTTGAAGAGTTTGAAAGTAATTCAGCCTAACTTTTATAAAAAATCTTAAAATAGTTGAACATTTTTTATAAAAATAAGAACTGATGGCATTAATATAAAACCAAAACAATGGTCGTGGGAGAGGGAGAAGTGAGGGGATTGGAGAAGAGAGACTGGAGAAACCAAAACCAGAAGAAGGAAAAGTGGTTATGGGGGCACTGTCAAAGGTGGCTGGAGAGCAATAGTGGCCGAAAAAACAAGCAAAAAAGGGGTGGGGTTTGCCGGTGGGAGCGTTTTTGCCAACATTAATGAGAGGGAGGATTTGGGAGAGAGAGACGAAATTTCAGGGAGTGAAGAAAGGAAGTAACTGTCTTGGAAAATGTTCAAATTGAAGAAGGGAAAGTGGTTGCGGGAACAATACGCTTTGGTTACCGGCGAACGCATTGTATATAAATGGACCTTTTGTCGAAGACGAAAATAAGTCGTAGTAATAAGTAATAAAAAGATCGGATCAGAAAAGAATCATGAAAATTCAAGCGTAGTAAATCAACAAAGCCTAAAGTGATGTCTCTTTCACCTTCAAGTTTACCTACTACAACTTACATATATACCTCAACTTGTTAAGACATATTATATCGTCGATCCTAACGGTTAGAGGTTCAAATCTTCATTTCCACATTTCCACATGCGGAACTTTAAAAAAAAACCATAAAATTGTTGGAAATTTATGAAGGATTAAAGAGAAGAGAAATTGCAAAAGATTTATACTAGTTCACCTTTAATTAACTATGTCTAGCATTCCAAATATGGCAGATTACACAAAGGAGAATAATAGACCCTCTATTTTCTTTCACTCTACAACTCTACAACCCTAGATACCCTTACAAGTTTCTCACCACCAGGTTAGCCCAAATGTGCCCTCAAAATTGCCCTCTAAAACATCTAATAAACTTATTTTTGTTATGGCTATCAAAGGACTAATTAAGACTAATAAACTAATAGACATAAAAAAATCAAAACAATTTGATAAAAGTCTAATGCATGGACTGATTAAAAACCAATTTAAAGTTCCAAAGTAGTCTTCCTTTAGTGTCCTTTGGATTGAAATCATGAACCAAAATGTAGAAAGCAAAGTTGATTTATAGGTCCAAAAACAAGAGCAGTGTTTTGCAGTGGAAGTTGAAGTAGTGAAGGTAAATGACTTATCATTGGAGAAGGAGACAATGAAGTCTGAGAAGGCATTGATGGCTTCCCAAAGTTTCCTTTATAATACAAAAGCCATAAATTTGGTAAACTTTTCTTCTCCTTTCTCACATTCAACTCACACAATACACTCAAAATTACAAACCATCCCCATGCCTCACCTATACACTTGCCTTTTCTACTTTTTTGAGCTGCAATAAATGTACAAAATAATTTCAAATTTAAATACATAGAATATAGAATAATATCCCAATTATTGCCACAAGCCTTTTTTATTTTTTGCTTTTTCTTTTATAAAGCTAATGGTATATATAATGATATACAAATTGATTCACTTAGATAAGAGTGATATTTTCCCCTTACATTTATCTCAATGGGTAAATATATATAAAAGTAGTATTAATCGAAGTTATTTTTGTCAAGTTGAGCCTAACTTAACTGACATAAAGCATGTGCTCTCGACTATGAGATCTAAATGAAAGTTATTTAAAAAAAAATAAAAAAAAAAATAGAGAGAACTACTTTAAAAAAAATTAGTATTAAAGAATTCAATTAAAAACTTAAATAAATGGTCACTTAAAATATAAGAAAATTGTAACCGATGTCAATTTAGAGTAAAATAATTAAAAATATAACACTTTTTAAAACTTTTTGCGAATATGACAATTTCTATCACTGATAGTATGGTCTATCGCTGAGAGTAGTCTTTTTTATAGAAATTTGTGAGTGATAATAGTCTATCAGTGATAGAAGTCTATCACTAATAGAAGTCTATCCGTGATAGAAGTCTATCACTAATAAAAGTCTATCACTAATAATAGTCATAAAATCTATCCGTGATAGCCACTAATTTTTTTGCCATATTTGCAAAAGGTTTTAAACTTTGCTAAATTTGTAATTATTTTTTGTCTGATTGCTGTTTGTGCAACCGACCCTAAAATATAGTTACCAAATTAAAGCCTTTTTTTTAATTATTATTCCACTCAACAAAACAATAGTCAAAATTAACCAAGAGATAATGGACACACATTTTCTTCTCTCCTACCAAACCTACATAACATAGTTTTGCATCTACACAATCCACAGATAGAACAAATGGGGTTAAATTTTCAATGCTACAAAGAAACTGATTAAAGAACATACCAAAAATAGAAGAGAAAACATGGGTTTGGTTTAGGTGGGATTGCTCAAAAATCCTATTTCGAAGTCAACTTCAAACAAAAGATAGACAAAATATGTCTGTTTATTTAAACTACAAACGGCATATTTCAAGAAAAAGACTACGCCTGCACTTTACTTTCTTGGTTTCCAAACAGTAATCTCTCTCTCACACACATTTCTACTAAGGTTTCGTACATTAGGGATATGTAATGATTCAACATGTGTGTATGTAATGATTTAGTTTGGTAGTTCCATCTATAAAAAAAAACATTTTTTTTTCATATAGTTTTTTTTTTTTTGGGTAAAAAGTTGAGGGATTTGTCATGGAACATTTCTTTCCTTAGTTTTAAGAAATGTTTTCGAAATTATGTACAAATTTTTAAATCAGAGAATGACAACATTCTTGTGATCTCCATGGATTAGCTTAAGATTTCAGAGAGAGAAGATTTTCGTCTAGTATAGAATTGCTTCATGTAAAGTACACTTAACCTTAAAAAAACAAGAAACAAGTGAATATGTTTTGTTTTTCTTTTCTTAAAAAATTGGAAACTAGAGACATGAAAGAGGAGGTTAACCTAATGGGTTCTTAAATTTTCGTTCTTTGTTTCAAAATTTTCAAAATTATAAATGGATATAATATTATTATCAATCAAAGAGAGGTAATTGCATATATGACCAATCTCACCTAAAATAATAAAAAATCTAACACAAGCTAACAATATTTGCAAATATGACACCTAAGTTTAAGCTGAATCCAGATTAAAGAGTGTGAAGAGTAAAAAAAATGTCCATCAACATATCTCAATGTTGTAAGTCTATCAATAATAGATATCTATCACTGATTGAGGTTTATCAGATATAGATTTTTATCGACATCATTTACTATTATGTTTATCAGTGATATACCATATCAATGAAATATAAAAGGGTATATCAATAATATTTGATTTGGTTTTCTATTGTGATTGTTTGCCATTTCATTTGCTTATTTAGGTTTATTAATTATTAATATATTTTATCAATAAAACAAATACTATATTAGTAGTATTTAACTTTTGTTTTCTATCTATAAGTGTTTCTATGCTCATTTGTTATTAAGTCTAGCTATCACTGATACCATATCAAATAGAATTAAAAATCATAAATCAGTGTTATTTGAAAATTAAAAATCATAAATCAGTGTTATTTGAAATTAATTTTTTATCGGTGATTATTTGTATACTCATTTGCTAAGGGTCTATCATTTATATTTGACTAAGTTGGTATCATGTGACAAAAAGCTGGACAAGTTCATGGACATATCAAGTAAAAGTTTTGTTAATTGCGTTAAGGACGAAGAAGAAATATAATACAAACAACAAAGTAACTATATATAAAACTCAGGGTCATAGTCGAAAGCTATTTGAAGTTTAATGGATTAATTACACAATGTCAATTTTTTTTTTTTTTTTTTTTTTTTTTTTTTTTTTTTTTTTTTTTTTTTTTTAAGTACATTGGGGTGGGGGATTCGAACCACAGACCTCTTGGTCGTCAACACATACATATGCCCGCTGAACCATGCTTGCTTTGGCACACAATGTCAACTTGACTCTTGAGCATAACCAATGTCAATTAAAATATACAAAAAAAAAAAAAAAAAAAAAAATAGAAATTTGAATCTCCACCCCACAAAGGATTGAACTTAAAAAAAAAAAATTATAAGAAATTATCCTTTTTTTTTTTTTTTTTTTTTTTTTGCCTAATTATACAAAATACTCTCGAACTTTGAGATATGTTTCAATTATGCCCATAGATCGCCTTTGAAAAATTTCATTTTTATCCTTGAACTTTGAAATTTGTTCCAAAAAATTCTGATGAATTTTGTTTTCCTTTAAAATAAGATGAATATTGACGCAACAGTTAATGTGTAAAATTTAGAAGACATACATGACATCTTTTACAACATGTAAATGATTTTAACGATATAACTTTTGAGATGAAATAAATAGTGGCAACGATCTTAATCTTCTATAATAGTTGTTGTAAATAACATCAATTATGCCTTTTAATCTTTACACATCGCCTACCATGTCAATTTCTATCCTTTATTTTAATAAAAAAATATAGTTTTTGGATAAATTTTAAAGTTCAAGGGTATTTTTTGGAACAAAATTTCAAAGTACAAGAGTAAAATTGATTAAACTTTTCAAAATCTAAGGGTATAATTGAAATCTACCCTAAAGTTCATGGGTATTTTGTATAATTTAATCTTTTTCTGAAATTAGATGGAAGCTTAGAATTGCTAGGGTTTCTAAAATTATACTCACAACAACAATGTACTGAAATGGTTTTGCTTTAATTTTGGGCTTTAGGTCAAATTTCATCGAAGCTCTTTTGTCAACAGTGTCGTTTCTGTCATTAGAAAAGCACCCCAACTATGTGAAACTGAAAGCTCCAAAAAATCTCATTCATAAGACTTTGGCACATCAACTTCATCATCCACTGTTTCATTTAACCAAAAATCAAATCTTTTAAATTCACTGTTCTTTTGGCTCTTCTTATTCTTTGCTACCAAGTTGAAGCATAAACAATAATGTAGAATTTAAACAAGCATTTTTTTTTTAATAATATAAGCAGTAGCTATATCATGATTTGTTTTTTTTTTTTACAGGATATACTTCATTAATATTTTTTATAAATTAATTATCAAAAAAGAGTTGTTAGGATACAAACAATATCCCACATTGGCTAGAAAAGGGAAAGATCATGGGTATATATAATGGGTGACAATTATCTCCAATTGGTATGAGGCCTTTTGGGTGAAACCAAAAGCAAAGCCATGAGGGTTTAGACCCAAAGTGGACAATATCATACCATTGTGGAGATGTCTGGTTCCCGTTGTCCTTAACAAGTGGTATCCTCCCCTCGAACAAAGTACCACGACCTCCCCACAGATAGGATCCTTGAGCAACCCGGAATGCTCAACCATGACCCTCAAATAGTCACCCATCCGAATTACACTTAAGCATCTCGCTCAACCACGGATTCGCTATGACTCAATTTATGACAATGTCATTTGGGAGACTCGTCAATATCTTTATTCGACACTCGGAGATTTTTGGCTACTTATTAAGGACAACGGGAACCAGACATCTCCACAATGGTATGAGGCCTTTTGGGTGAAACCAAAAGCAAAGCCATGAGGGTTTATGCCCAAAGTGGACAATATCATACCTTAACAAAGATGTCTGGTGTAAGCATGAAAATCGACAAGTTCAATGGGAGAAACAGTTTCAGTTTATGGCAGATCAAGATGCGAGCCTTGTTGAAGAACAAGGGTTTGTGGGCGCCGCTATCTAAGAAACCGAAGAAAGCGGGCACAGATGAAGATGAGTGGAATAGCCTGGAGGAGAAGGCTCATTCAACAATCATGCTATGTTTAGCTGATGACGTCATCACTGAAATCGCAGATGAAGAGACTGCTGCGGGTCTCTGGTTGAAGCTCGAAAGTCTCTACATGACGAAGTCTTTAACCAGTAAGTTGCTTTTGAAGCGACGTTTGTTTACTTTGCATATGCACGAAGGTACGCCTCTTAGAGACCATCTAGATAAACTAAATACAATTTTGCTAGACCTGCGAAATATTGAGGTTAAAATAGATGATGAGGATGCTGCCTTAATTCTGTTAGTTTCTTTGCCTCCTTCATATGAGAATTTTGTTGACTCTTTTATTGCTGGGAAAGAAACTTTGTCTCTAGAAGAGGTCAGATCTGCTCTTCATACCAGAGAAGACCGCTTTAAGGCATCTGCTCCAAGTACAGAAACACAGACAGCCGGGTTAGTTGCTGCAATTAGTAGGGGATATGATAATTCGGAAAATGTAAGGAAAAAGAAGAAATCGAATTTTAAGCCTAAGGGTTCTACAACTAACGATGTCTGTAGATATTGTAAGGAGAAAGGGCATTGGAGAAACCAATGTCCTAAGCTAGCAAAGCAGAATGGAAAGAAGGAAGGTTCTGCCGCTGTGGCAGAAACTGATACCGATTCTGATTTTGATTTGGCCTTAGTTGCAAATAAATCTTCACATTGTAAGGATGTGTGGATTATTGACTCTGGAGCTTCTTACCATATTTGTCCAATCAGGGAGTGGTTTACAACTTATGAGCAGATAGATGGAGGCAATATCTCTATGGCCAACAGTGAAGTCTGCAAGGTAGTTGGAATTGGCTCAATCAAGATACGGACACATGATGGTATTTTCTGCACCTTGAACGAAGTTAGACACGTTCCACAAATGACGAAGAATCTGATATCGTTGAGTGTTCTTGACAGTAAAGGTTTCAGTTTCAAAGGTGAAGGTGGAGCTGTGAATATATGTAAGGGTTCTAAGGTGGTTCTGAAAGGTGTCAAGCGTGGCACCTTGTATTTTCTGACAGGGTCTACAGTAACAGGTTCTGCTGCTGTTGCATCGTCTACGGTTCACCAAGAGGATATGACCAAGCTATGGCATATGAGGCTTGGTCATATGAGTGAAAAAGGGATGCAGATTCTGTCTAAGAGGGATCTTCTTTGTGGGCACAAGATGCAGGGTCTTGAATTCTGCGAGCATTGTGTATTTGGGAAACTACATCGCAGTAAGTTTCCAAAGAGTGGTGTTCACTATACAAAGGGAACACTCGATTACATTCATTCTGATTGTTGGGGCCCTTCACGGGTGGAATCTATGGGAGGCAGTAAGTATTTTTTGTCTATGATTGATGATTATTCAAGAATGACTTGGGTAATTATGATGAAACATAAAAGTGAAGCTTTCAAGAATTTCAAGCAGTGGAAGGCATTAGTGGAAAATCAGACTGGGAAGAAGATCAAAAGACTACGAACAGACAACGGTCTGGAATTTTGTTCGTCTGAGTTCAATGAGTTCTGCAAGGATGAAGGGATTGCCCGTCATCACACTGTCAGACATACTCCGCAGCAAAATGGTGTGGCAGAACGCATGAATCAGACATTGTTGGAGAGAGCAAGGTGCATGCTCTCTAATGCTGGGTTATCTAGAAAATTTTGGGCAGAAGCAGTAAGCACAACATGTTTTCTGATCAATCGTGGACCTCACACAGGTATTGACTGTAACACACCTTACGAGATGTGGTCTGGTAAGCCTGCTAATTACTCTTTATTAAAAGTTTTTGGTTGTACTGCTTATTACCATGTTAATGAGGGTAAATTAGAGCCAAGAGCTAAGAAGGGTGTATATGTGGGTGTTGGGGATGGAGTTAAAGGGTATAGAATCTGGTCATCTTCTGAAAATAGAGTCATATTAAGTAGGAATGTGATATTTGATGAAAATTCTATGCTTAACTCTACTGTGAAGTCTACTGTTGCAGAAGATGTTAGTAATGTTGATAAACAGGTGGAGCTGAAATTCATTCCATCTGAGAGTGAATCACAGCCCCAAGGTGGAGAAGATCAACATGTTGAAAATGAATCTGAGACTGTGCCAGAAGAAACTGATATGCCAGAGAGTTCTAGTTCACAGGAAGCTAGTTCAGAAGCTTCTAATTCACAGACACATCAGCCATGTATAGCTCTTGATAGAGTTAGGAGAGTTGGTGTTGGACCTCCAAAGAGGTATCAGGATATGGTGAACTATGCACTGCAGGTTGCTGAAGATGTGGATGCTCATGAGCCATCCACCTACAGAGAAGCTGTTTCATGTAGTGAGTCTGAAAAATGGCTTGCTGCAATGGGCGATGAGATGGAGTCCCTTGATAAGAATCAGACTTGGGAACTAGTCAAACAGCCTAAAGGGAGAAAAATTGTTACTTGCAAGTGGGTCTTCAAGAAAAAGGAAGGTATCACACCTGAGGAAGGTATTAAGTATAAAGCTCGAGTAGTTGCAAGAGGGTTCACACAAAGGGAGGGAGTTGACTACAATGAGATTTTCTCACCAGTGGTCAGACATACTTCCATCAGAGTGTTACTAGCAATGGTGGCACATCAGAATTTGGAACTTGAGCAGCTAGATGTAAAAACAGCTTTCTTACATGGAGAGTTGGAAGAAGAGATTTATATGAGCCAACCAGATGGTTTTCAGCTTCCTGGTAAAGAAGATTGTGTCTGCAAGCTGAAGAAGTCCTTATATGGACTAAAGCAGTCTCCAAGGCAATGATATAAGAGGTTTGACAGTTATATGATTGAGTTAGGCTACAACAAGAGTCCTTATGATTGTTGTGTGTATCACAACAAAGCTGATGATAATTCTATTATTTATTTGCTGCTGTATGTAGACGATATGCTCATAGCTGCGAAGTCCAAGTCTGAGATTCAGAAGTTGAAAGGTCTTCTCAGTGCTGAGTTTGAAATGAAGGATTTGGGTGCTGCTAGGAAAATTTTGGGTATGGAGATCTATAGGGAAAGAAATCAGAAGAAACTTTTCTTGTCACAGAAAGGCTACATTCAGAAGATATTGTCCAAGTTTGGCATGTCATCAGCTAAGCCTATAGATACTCCTAGTACTGCAAATGTTCGTTTGTCTGCTGAATTTGCACCTCAATCTGAAGCTGAGAAGGACTACATGACTCGAGTCCCGTATGCTAGTGCAGTAGGTAGTTTGATGTATGCTATGGTCTGCACTAGACCTGATCTTGCACATGCTGTTAGTGTCGTCAGCAGGTTCATGGGGCAACCTGGAAGGGAACATTGGCAAGCTGTGAAGAGAATCTTTCGGTACCTTAGAGGTACATCTGATGTCGGTTTGGTTTATGGAAATGATACAGAGTGTTTAGTGACCGACTATTATGACTCTGATTATGCTGGAGATGTTGACAGCAGAAGGTCTATGACTGGCTATGTGTTTACCCTTGGTGGTTCAGTTGTTAGTTGGAAGGCAACTCTGCAGCCTACAGTTACTTTGTCAACTACTGAAGCAGAGTACATGGCCTTAACAGAAGCTGCTAAAGAGGGGATATGGCTGAAAGGGCTAGTTGGTGACCTCGGTTTGCATCATGATCAGGCCATTGTATATTGTGATAGTCTGAGTGCAATATGTCTGGCTAAAGATCAAGTCCATCATGAGAGGACTAAGCACATAGATGTGAGATATCATTTCCTGAGAAGTGAGAAGAAGGTTAAGGTGTTGAAAGTAGGTACTGCTGATAATCCTGCTGATATGTTCACCAAACCAGTTCCACATGGCAAGTTCCAACATTGTTTGGACTTGCTAAATGTTTTGAATTGTTGATGGCCCCTTATGGGGCATTCTGAGGCAGAAGGAGAGTTTTGTGTACATCTGGTAACTTCGTGTTGCATCTGGTAACTTTGTGTTGCATCTGGTACATTTGTCAGTTGTGGGAGAATTCAAGTCAAGGTGGAGATTTGTTGGAATGCCTTGAATTTGTATGATTTGAGTTTTTTACTTATCTGTTTTGGGCTTTGGCCCATTCTGTATTAGGTCATTAGAAGGGTGTCATATATAAACCTTCTAATGACTTCAGCCGCCTCTTATCTGTTCATTTGTAATTCTCTCCTACTTCGTAATAATACTGCTCTCCCTTCTGCCCGTGGACGTAGCTAACACGACGTTAGTGAACCACGTAAATCTGTGTTGTCGTTCTTCTTCTGCGCTTACTTATTCTTTGTTATTGATTTATCGTAACAAATTGGTATCAGAGCTATGTCCCTAACTTAGCCAAGTTTGTAAAAATTCTCGGGTGTCGAATAAAGATATTGATGAGTCTCCCAATGACGTTGTCATAATTTGAGTCATAGCGAATCCGTGGTTGAGCGGGATGCTTAAGTGTAATTCGGATGGGTGACTATTTGAGGGTCATGGTTGAGCTTTCCGGGTTGCTCAAGGATCCTATCTGTGGGGAGGTCATGGTACTTTGTTCGAGGGGAGGATTGTTGGGAGCAAAGTAGACTTAAGTGTGGTACTTTGTTTGAGGGGAGGATTGTTAGGATACAAACAATATCCCACATTGGCTAGAAAAGGGAAAGATCATGGGTATATAATGGGTGACAATTATCTCCAATTGGTATGAGGCCTTTTGGGTGAAACCAAAAGCAAAGTCATGAGGGTTTAGACCCAAAGTGGACAATATCATACCATTGTGGAGATGTCTGGTTCCCGTTGTCCTTAACAAGAGTTTTATTTAAAAGCATGGTTGTTAAAAGTTAATTCTAGTTTTAATCTTATTGTGTTTGAAAATACTTTAAAAAGCTCGTAATAATATAACTTTTTATAGTCTAAATATTTCAAACGTCTTTTGTTCTAAATTGAAGTACTTTTTGCATGATAATATTTACTTAAAAACATTTTCAAAATTGAAAAACCAACACAAAATATATATATATATATATATATATATATATATATATATATATATATATATATTTAAAATTTTAAAAATAAATAAGTGAGAGAATGTGTTTGTAGAGAGAAATTATAGTGGTAGAGAAAGAGATTAGTAAAAAAATGTCTATGAGAAAAGAGAAATTATTGAGAGAAAGTGTATATGTAAGCTAAATAATTTGAGCATAGTTCAATTAGTTAAGACATGTATTTTCGATCAAGATGTCGGAGTTTTGAATCACAACCTACACATGTTGTTGAATTAAGAAAAAGGTATATATGTATTGTTTAAAAAGAAATTGATGTGAGGAAAATGTGTGAAAAATGAATTAGTAAGAGAAAGAATATGTGAGAAAATGTAGTGTCGAGCATAGTATTAAATTTCCATCGAGATGAGATAACATGTTAACACTTTCATCAACATGATGACGTGTTAACAATATTTTCATCAACATGATGCATGTCATATTGCCATGTCAACATTTTCATCCACATTTCTAGTATACTAATGTGATGTGAAGAACTAAGAGATAATGATAAGCATTTGTAACCAAAATATATATATATATATATTAATTTCTTGATTTTTATGTGTTTTTTTATAAACATTTATGACATCAATATTTTCAATGACATTTATGTTACATCAATATTTTAAACCTTAGTAAAGATTAGAAATTAGTAAGAGAAAATTTATGTTGACTATGGTTAGGGGAGAAAAAAGTGAATATCATAAATCACATTGAGAACAAAATGTTTAAGCCAAAAACACTTCTCAACTACTTAGAAAAACGATTTTAATTGCTGTGATTTTTTTTTTTAACTGCTTCTAAATTGTGGTTAAACATAAACATTTGACATCGTGTCTTTAACCATCTATTTTTTTTTTATTATTATTATTATTATTTTTTTTTTTGCCATGGTTAAAAGGGCAAAGCACAGTTGTATTTGTTTCTTATAAGGTCAATAAGAAAAATCAAGAGTGCCATGAGAGAGTTGGGATGAAGGGATAAAAAAAAATATATAATTAAAAAACACTGTTTGACAAATAAGGAAGACAGCAAGGATGTTGGGGAAACCTTGTACCCCTCTTCTCAAACCCTTTTGCCAACACTTTTGGTACAGATTATCTGAAGGACATTGATGGGATGGTTGGAACAATACATCAAAATGTTTTTACATTTTTCTATAAGTTTTGGGCTATGTCTAATCAAAAGGAATGACCCACTCTACTGTTTTACCTGGCCCATAGGGTAAATAAACCCTTCAATTTTAGGACGAAGAACCCTTAACTTTTTCTTGTGCCAATGGAGCCCATCTCACTTTTTGCCCTACTATGAAAATTCCACATAACTTACTGTCTATGTTGTCTATGTGCTTTGATGTTTTGGTGATTTGAAAGAGATGATATTCAAACCTGCAATTTTTAACACTATTTACCCTCCATCTTTTTGGGAACCTAGAAGATAGTAGGCTAACATCTTAGAATATAGAGTAAACTTTTGAAGAAAATTTCTCTCTTAAAACCAGCTCTACTTGCTTCAAGATTGAACTTGAATTACCAAACTTTTGAAGAAAATTTCTCTCTTAAAAGCAGCTACTTGCTTGAAGATTGAACTTGAATTAACATAAGGGTGGGTGAACAACTTCCTTTATAGGCATGTGTTTTAGAGTTCTACATATTTCTAAAATTAATAATCCTATCATCCTAACAAAATATGAACTTACAAAATTATATGAATCTAATATCAAAGAGTTGTCCTGTCAGCCAACACGAGCATAGCTCAACCAAAAGATCAAATCTTTGAATCCTTTCCTTACAAGAAAACTAAGAATTATTTTCTTGAAAACGTAAATTTCATGTTTAAAAATTGTGAATTACATTAAATACTATCTTGGTTTGTAATTTCTAAAGCCTTATGAACTTGTTTTTATGTAGTGGGTGAATATGTTATATAGCTTGGTTGATGACATCAATATTGAACTTAAAGTTGATTTTCTTTTCTTTACTCACCAAATCTTTGACAATGAAGTGTGTTGATGGAACATAATGTGGTTTGATTGAGCATGAAATACACAATTTTTTGTCATGTTACAAACAACTTCTTTAAAAGAATTTTCACAGGTGAAAATTTTACGTAGCTGCTTCAATTGGAATTATTGTATATTTTTCTTTGGTTGAATGTAATGCTAATGTTTGTTGTTTTCTTAAACTCCTAGGTATTATGTTGGGTCCCAAGTAGAACAGATGTTTTGAAGTGATATTATTGGTTATTAAGAGGACCTACTCAATTACTATCGGTGTAGCTGATAAGTGAAATTTTATATTCACATGTTAGACCTATTTAATTTCATAATTAATTTCTTAGATTTATGATCTTAATAATTTCTGTTTCATTTATTCTTCTAGGTCGTATGTTTGAAGATTTCTGAGAAAGAGAGAAGAACGAGGTGAAATTTCTATTGAAGGAAGACATAATTCATGATAGAGGATGTGATGTTAGCAGTTTTACAGGTTTGTACACGGACATTGACTTGGCGGTTATGCAAGGTGTGTGGGGTGAAAGTTATGTCGAGGGTTGAAGAACTTCCAGGTGAGCCAAGTAGGTGAAATTTGCACCATAAATTTCAGCAAAGTTTATCGACATTGTGACGAAGAAGTAAATGTCTTGGAACGTGACATTCCAAGTGGTCTTCTCTTTATGGTGGAGTGAGTTATAGTTCTCTGAGTTGAGTATTATAATTGTGGTAAAGACAATGGATGCAGCAGAATAAATTATGGATTCTTCCAATATCTTGTAAAATTTGTAGGGTTTTTGACCATACATAAGAAGAGTCATTGTCCCACATTAGAAAGATTCAAGAAAGTTATGGGCAGTACTATAAAATAAGCCTATGACTTTGGTTTCTAATCATAACACTTTAAACTAACTCTGGTTAAATTCCCTATTGTATTCTCTAGTTTTGGAGTTGGGCAAACCGTGTGAGTGGTGCAAATTAACTTTGAGAGAGTGTGTTTCTTATTTTATTTCTTTATTTTAATTTCTCAATTACTTTCTGTTTATTTTTGCGGTAGAGAAGTGAGAGGTTTTTTTTCCCAACAAATGGTATCAGAGCTTGTCTGAGCTTCCACATCAGAAAAGACGATTTTTTCCCAACAAATGGTATCAGAGCTTGTATGAGCTTCCACATCAGAAAAGACGAATTAGGCTATGTGAATAATGTGTGTTGTTCACTATTTGTAGATTTGCTAGGAGTGACTTCGGCTTGTGGCAAGTGCAAGTCAAAGATGTGCTGATACAATCTTTGTTACTCAAGGCTCTGAAGGGAAGACCAAGTGATGGTTCTTTTGAAAAGTTAAGCGGTGATGGTCGTCCAATGAAATTCAGTACAAAAGAAATGACAAAACTTGAAAAACTAGAGAGAATTAAAGGCTAAGATCCTAAAAATCGAACTTGGGTATGATGAGAATAACCTAAAAGAGAAAAATATGGCTTTTATAGTGGCAGGACAGTGTCGAGACGTTGTAGGCAGCGTCTCGACGCTTCAGATGAAATTCATAGGCGCGCGCGAGCTTTGATGACGAACAACGGCAGGGCTTCAAATCGTAGCGTCGAGACGCTACAAGACAACATCGATCACGACGTTACAATCCAACGTCGCGACGCTTGCTGATCTCGAGTTGATTTGGCTGAATTTGGCTCCCTCTACTTATTTGATGCCTCAACTTAAGATTTTTTTTTTGGCTCCATTTTCACATTATTATTTGATGCTTTGAACTCTAAAATGCTCCATTTCGCCTTCATCCTATAAAATACACAAATACACAATTAACATGCACGGATAAACAAGTGAAGTGACGAGAATTAGGGCAAATAAAGTGTTATCTTCGACACAGTGGAACCCACGTCGGTGAAGCATGAACGAATGAACCCATATCTGCAGTTCTGATGCCAACATTTTTCTCCGGCGCGACTTCCTCCATGATTAACTCGGAGGCGACTTAATAGATCTTCCGACCGCAATACACAGTTTCTCGGCAACAAAGAAAGTTATGGAGATGGTGGAGAAAAGAAAACATACCACCCCACTGAAGAGGCTTAAAAAAAAAAAAAAAAAAAAAAAAAAAAAAAAAAAAAAAACTTTAGGTTGATGAAGAAGGAAATAATTTGAAATTAATTGTATTCAAATTTAAAATATTAAATGCAATCATTTCATGCTATGAAAAAATCATTCTTAACCAGAACCAACATAAGCATATTTCAACCGACATGATCTATGAACTATAAACAATAAATCTGAAATTCAACAATTTTTTAATACATATTGTCCACACTTAATATATATTGTGTACCAAACGTGGGATAAACAATCAAGGATAATTTGATATTTATAAAATGTTTATACTTCTTAAAAGGTTAAATATTATTCATTTGAATATGTTTGATATTTTTGAAATATCATAGGAAAAATGAATTCACCAATCATAGAATTCATCTAAATTTAAATTATAGGGTATTTTTTGGTGTAAAAAAAATTTTAATTATAGAGAAATTGACTAAAATGATCTATCATATTTTCAAATATATGTCCTAACATCTTACAATTTTCATTTATTTTCATTTATGTTTTTTATTATTTTTTGCTTACTATTATACCTTCATTGTGTTTTTTCCATAATAATATTCATTTTTTTTTTCTCTCCAATTGTATCTTAAATTACAATTTTATAATAAATATCAATTTTCTCTCATTATTTTCTTTCTCTATTTACTTAACAATATTTTATTAGATTTTTTGCTTTTTAAGATTTACACCATTTTAAAGATTTCTTCCCACAAAAATATATGTATTTTCTTTTTATATACAAACATCATATATATATATATATATGTACTTCATATATGAATATATACTCATATATATTTTCTATATATTTATAGATAATATGTATTTATTTTTTTATAAAATATATGCATTTTTTTATATATACCCACCATATATATTTATATATACTTCATATCTAAGTATATACTCATATATATATATTGTATATATATACTCATATATATATTGTATATATATATACTTATAGATAATATGTATTTTTTTTATATATACCCATTATATATATATATATATATATATATTTTTTTTTATTTATATATATATATATATATATATATATATATATTTTGATATGGTTTTAAATTTCATATATGTGGATATTATGAATTTTTTTAGGGCTGGTTGCATAAACAACAATCAGACCCAAAATAATGACAAATATAACAAAATTTAAAACATTTTGCAAATATGACAAAAACATCAGTGACTATCACTGATAGACTACTATCGCTGATATATGACCATTACTGATAGACTACTATCAGTGATAGTCACTGACAAAATTCTATAAAAAATTGAGGTGATAGACTACTATGAGTGATAAAAATTGCCATATTTGCAATTTTGTTTTTTAAAAAATGCTATATTTTTAATTATTTTACTCTAAATTGACATATGGTACAATTTTCCATTTTTTTTTAAAGAAAAAATATATATTTTTCATATATATTCACTCTGTATATTTCATATATGAATATATACGGCTGAGAGAGAACTTTTTACACTACAACAAAGTTGGTCTATTTCGACCATTTTTTATCGAAGGTTATAAAAAACCTTCGAAAAAGATATCAATTATCGGAGGTATTTTGAAGGCCTTCAAAAAATATATACTCTTTATCGAAGGTTATTAAAAACCTTTGAAAAAGATATACATTTATCGGAGGTATTTTGAAGGCCTTCAAAAAATATATACTCTTTATCGAAGGTTATTAAAAACCTTTGAAAAAGATATACATTTATTGGAGGTATTTTGAAGGCCTTCAAAAAATATATACTCTCTATCGAAGGTTATTAAAAACCTTTGAAAAAGATATACATTTATTGGAGGTATTTTGAAGGCCTTCAAAGAATATATACTCTCTATCGAAGGTTATTAAAAACCTTTGAAAAAGATATACATTTATCGGAGGTATTAAAAATACCTTCGAAAAATATTTACTTTTTAGCCAAGGTTATAAAAAACCTTCGAAAAAAATATACATTTATCGAAAGTATTAAAAAACCTTCGAAAAATATTCACTCTTTATTGAGGGTATTAAAAGTCTTTGAAAAAAATATACATTTATTAGAGGTGTTAAAAAATTCTCCGAAAAATATCTACTCTTTATCGAAAGTATTAAAAAACCTTCGAAAAATATTTACTCTTTATTGAAGGCTATTAAAAGTCTTTGAAAAAAATATACATTTATCGGAGGTATTAAAAAAACTTCGAAAAATATCTATTTTTAGCAAAGATTATAAAAAACCTTCGAAAAAGATACACATTTATCGAAAATATTAAAAAATCTTCGAAAAATAATTACAAGGCAGAATAGTTAAGAGTGTTTTAGAAAATTATATACTCTTTATCGAAGTTTATTACAAACCTTCGAAAATGATAGAAAAATAGAAAGGTTATAAAAAAAATTTGGATTCACAAACTTTTTAAAAAAATCTACTTTTATTGAGGGTTTAAAAACCTTCGAAAAAAGCTACTTTAATCGAAGGTTTTTAAAACCTTCGAAAATGATAAGAAAATAGGAAGGTTATAAAAAAAATTCGATTCACAAATTTTTTAAAAAATCTACTTTCATCGAGGGTTTGAAAACCTTCAAAAAAAGCTACTTTAATATAAAGTTTTAAAACCTTCGAAAATGATAGGAAAATAGGAAGGTTATAAAAAATTTACCCGATTTACATACTTTAAAAAAAAAAAAAAATCTAATTTTATCGAGGGTTTAAAAACCTTCGAAAAAAGCTACTTTAATCGAAGGTTTTTAAAACCTTCGAAAATGATAGGAAAATAAGAAAGCTATAAAAAATTTAGTCAATTTACATACTTTTAAAAAAATCTACTCTTATAGGGATTTAAAAATCTTAAAAAAAAAGTCATTTTAATCGAAGGTTCATTTATGAGGAGGAAAATGACAATTTTAATGAGGAGACATAAAACAGTTTGAATGAGCAGAGAAATACGTGATTAATGAAAAGAAGGCACAAGAGAAGAAAATATAATCTCATTAATTCCTTTTTGAATTCTAATATTTCTTTAAATATTGACTTTAAAATGTTAAAGTGGTTGAAGGAGCTTGAAAGTAATTGTAACCCAACTTTTATGAAAAATAGTTAGACATTTTTGATAAAAATAAGAACTGTGAACAATTAATATAAAATCATAGGCATAATGTGGTCATTTGTGTACTTATCCGTTAATTATATCAATACTCTAACTCTCTCTCTCACACTTGTGGACTTCAGAATTATTCATAGAAGGCCCAACCAGCTAAGTGGAAATCAATATTGGTTATGGAGGAAATGACATCACGAGATTCGAACTCATGACCTCCTACTCTGATATCATCACTACAAGAAAACAGGGCTATTGCAAAGGTTTTTTTGAGCTATAGGAGCGGTTTTAAACTGCTGCAACACTTTTGCAACGCTTGAGAAACCCCTGCCTAAACCAGTGTTGTAAGGGATCTAGCAACACTTTTTAAAGTGCTTGAATGACTTCTCACAACCGTTGCAATAGCACCCATTCTATTGCAACATTTTTGAAATAAATAGCAACACTTTCTTATTTGTTTGGGCTTTAAATTTTTTAAAGAATTTTTTTTATTCGGGCTTCGCCAATTGTAAAAAAAAAAATGAATACCCTATTGCAACACATTTTAAAATCGCAGCAAGAAAATCGTTGCAATACATATATTTTGCAACAATTTTTTATTTGTTTCCAGAAATTGTTGCGATTTTATTAAATTTTGCAGCACTTTCTAAACCGTTTGTAAAAAAATTGTCGCAATAGACAAATTTTCGTGTAGTGCATGTTTAATCATCAATTAACCCACAAACTTTATTGTTAAAATTAAATTTATTATAATCCATTCGTTTTTAAGCTTTTTAGTTGATTGGTGATTTAATATGGTATGTGAGTAGAAGGTCCTTTCCGAGATATATATCATTAGACTTGGGTAAAAGTTGTAATTTTACTTTTCTTTCTGAGATCAATAATTACAGGGTGAGGTATCAAACTATTGACTTTGAAGATATAATAGCTACGAGTATCTTTTCCACTAGCCCATGTCAGTGAATTATCTAATTTTATTTTTTTTGTTGTGGAAGTTTTAAAAGAATATTTGTATATGATTTAAGTAGATTACAAAACAAAAGCTTGATTTTTTTTTTTTTTTTTTTGAAGTTTGAGAGAAAAAAAAGATATTAGAGCTTGTTTAAATCGGTAAGTTTTGAAGATTTATTCGATAGTAAATCTTATGCATCGATTTGGTCGGACTTAATTTCGTGCATTGATTTGTTAAAATGTAATTAGAAAAATGAGAGTTTTGAGAGATTTTTGCATTGGTAAAGTTTTATTGTAACACTTGCCCAAATTATAAAGTTGAATTTGATGAAAATGGGAAAATTTTATAGTAAAAATAATCGAAATAATAAATTTTGTTTGTTTTTGAAATAACGATGAGTTGGGTATCAAAATCTGCAAGTGTTTGTGTTTGTACAATGGGGCTTTAATTAAAGTTAAAACAAGATGAAAGAGGAAAATAAAAAAGTAAAATCTCATTGCATGTGAGCTCTAGATGAATGAGGATAGCACCTAACGGTAACCCAAAAATAAAATAAAAAAGTTGTAATTTCTAGAATTAGGAAGAGCATTACCTAGAAAAACAATGTCACAAAACAGACAGTGGCACAAAAATTCAATAATTACATTGGAAAAAAGGCAAGAATTTGACACAAATTTCCCTTCTCTTCCTTATCCTAAACAACCCTACAAAACTTGTAGCATCTTTCTCAATCAAAACAAATGGTGTTCTGGAGTTGCAAACAGTGTCTAAGTCTACCTTTGCCCAAAGAAAAAGAAACTTTTTTTTTTTTTTTTTTTTTTTTTTTTTTTTTACCATCTCCATCACTGCCACTATCAGCATCTCCTTTAATAACAAAAGTGGGAGAGAGTGACCCACGCCTTCTATTCTACAGTTTTTCAAGTCCTCTCTCACTGTATTGCATTTGCTTCTCTATCTATCATTTTTCACTCTAGCTCTCCTTTAATAAAATAAAATAAAAAGCATATAGTAAAATAAGTAAGTGAAAACTAGATTAGAAGAGAAGATTATTGGCGGTTTTGTTTGAGAGTTGAGAGAGAGATTGAAAAATAGGTACGCCATTCTAGGCATGGATTTGGCCCACAACTATTCCTCCTTTGCCGCTTACTTGTCTCCTCCATTCCCATTCTTCACCTTAACCACAACATATCAATTTCCACCTCTCACCACGTGCACTCGACTTCTCGAACATTCAAACATCAAACGTTTCGAATTCACGTAAAATTCTTTAACTAATTGAGCTATACTCAAATTGTAAATCTAATTGAGTTATGTTCAAGTTATCTGTGTTATCTAATTGAGTTATGTTCAAGTTGACTGTGTTGTCGTATTTGACGATTATGTGGTGTTACCATTGCCACAATCCAGAGATTTGTTTATTTATTGTCTGTTTTCCCTCTCCACCTCCCCACCTATCTACTCTATCTCTCTTTTACACTCCAAAATCTCTCTCTCTCTCTTTGTCTCTTTTTAATCATCAAACATGCAAAGTTCAAACTTCACTTGCATATCATCAAGCGAGAGCGCGTGTTTGGAGGCTGATGAAGAAGGAGAAGACTCCATTTTCCTTTCACTCTGTCCTCCAGGCCAACGCCACTCAATTTCTTCCAAACATCCGCCCATTTGCCCTAATAACTCCTCTCTCCAAAACCCTAATATTATTCATCATCATCAAGATCATGCTGCTGTCACCGTCGCAATGCATATCGGCCCCCCTCCCATCTCCGCCGCCACCGCCACCGCCGCCGACTCAAACGACCTTGCTGCCGTCCGACCGGTTGACGGCCAGTACTGGATCCCTACGCCTGCCCAAATCCTTGTTGGTCCCACCCAGTTCTCCTGCTCTGTCTGCAGTAAAACCTTCAACAGATACAACAACATGCAGGTTCTTTTTCTTCCTTTTTTTCTTTGTTTTTCACCAATGTTAAAAATACTTTTAAAAAATATTTCAGTTTGATTTTCAACATCGACATATACTTTTGTTTTGGCTCAACTCAATATTCACTTTAATTTTTCTAGTTTTACTTTTGTTACTAACAATTCTTGTTTCAAGTTAATTTTCGGACACCATTTTATTTACAAAGAGGAAAAAAAAAAAAAAAAACCCACTTCCAAATTGAAAATTTAATCTTTTCCCCTTTAAAAAACACGATCAAAAAGGAAAATTTGAGGACACCATTTGATTTTAAAAAATGATGTTGGTTTTCTCACGTCTTTACAATGTTTTTCATCTTTAATTTTTTTTTTAAAGTAAAGATTTGAATTCTTGGCCAAAATTTTAAAACAAAATTGGATTTTGAAATCACTTATAAAAGGGGACAAAGAAGCTGATAGATGGTAGGAGTATTTATAGGCTTAATTTATAAAAAAAATGTTAAAATTGAGCAGAAGAAGTTGAATTTTGGAAAACACAGATGCACATGTGGGGGCATGGATCACAGTACAGAAAAGGGCCAGAGTCATTAAGAGGATCAAAGCCAGCTTCATCAATGCTTAGACTTCCATGCTATTGCTGTGCAGAGGGTTGCAAAAACAACATAGATCATCCAAGGTCAAGGCCATTGAAAGACTTTAGGACACTTCAAACCCATTACAAGAGAAAGCATGGGGCAAAGCCCTTCAGTTGTAGGAAATGTGGGAAGCCCTTTGCAGTTAGAGGGGATTGGAGGACACATGAGAAGAACTGTGGAAAGCTTTGGTTTTGCATTTGTGGGTCTGATTTTAAGCACAAAAGATCCCTTAAAGACCATGTTAGGGCCTTTGGGGATGGCCATGCACCTCATACTGTCCAACTTTGTGACCTTGAAGAGGATGATTGGGATGATCATCATGATGATCATCAACATATAAATGCATCAAGTCAACCCTGGTCAATTTATCATTAATTTTTTTTTTAACTTTCCATGCACATCTAAATTAATTTTGTATTTTCTCCCCTAAATGTTAATTAATTATGATTACCTACTACTTCCCCTCTCTTAATTTTGTGTCCGCCGAGTGTCACGTCTCGGAAGTAGGATTTTTTTTAGTACAACAAATGTGGAGTTATGGAAATTTCCGACTTCAAGAAAATGAATATATGTAAATTATCGATGAATTAATTTGTCACATCACGAAATAGCTAGGTAGGACTAAGTGTAAAAAATTTAATAAAATCAACCTTGAATATAATTCCTTTTCACAAAATATAAATGGAATGCCTTGAATATGTTATGACCCTTTACGACTAGTCGGTACGGGGTCTCGCTTCTGTCCGTGGACGTAGCTAATGCGATGTTAGTGAACCACGTAAATCTATGTCGTTATTCCTTTACACTTACTTTGCTCTTTGTTATTGATTTATCGTAACACAACTTGTATTAATTATCTGTATCCCATATATGCATGGGTTTTGATCAACTTTTATTTTTTTATCTTGAAGAAATTTGCATCAAGTTCCCATAGAGGAAGAAAAGCAACACATCAATTTCTTTCTCTCTTTGGTTTTTTCTTCACCCATTCAAACCATCCAAAATTGGTTAAAATTACAGCTATATCTCATGTCCTAGAATCTTTCATGTATATACATACATGCATCTTTTTATTTTTTCTTCTTTTCTAATTTCAAACATTATTATTTCAATTACTTCCTAGTGTAAGTGTGGAGCACACATAAATTTATATAGTAAAATACAAAATTGATAGTGTCAGTCCACCTGTGAATAAATGTTTCTCTATTTGAAAGGTTTGTAGAGAGAGAAGGCAGAGACTGACATAGAGAGAGGGAGAAAAGTGGGAGAAGATGAAGACAAACAGTAAAATGAAATCCAAGGTTCTTAATTTTAAAAAAAATCCCACATAATAAAATTTCATAATTAATAAATAAGAGAAAAAAAGAAATTGGAATTGGTTTGATGAAGATGAAGGTGGTCAAGTGAATTCAGTGAGTGCAGATAGGGCAGAGACAATATGCTGACATTAGTGACAGATTCTACTGTTGATTATATGGTTTTGCAATTCCAGAGAAAAGAGAGAAAAAGAGGGTTTTGTCAGTGAGAGTGAGTCTAAGTAGGAGTAGCACTAGTAGTAACACTTTCAAACAGGCCTTTAGCTCATTGTGTCAGCTGAGAGAGAGAAACAGGTAACACAAAGGGACCACTGGGAGACCCCTTGGCTTTCCCTTCTCAATTTTATTAGGTTTAACTATCGTAATCTCGGTTTCGTTCTATTTTAGTCTATGTACTTTCAACAAATCTTAAAATTAGTTTCTTTTTTCTTGGATGACTTCAAACTAACACCAGAGGCACTCCTTGCTCGCAGAGCGGCATACCGCAGGGCTTTACCCGTCCCCAGCGTGGATGCGAGCTTCTATAAGAGAATGAGAAGCTCTCAACACAAGAAAACGCGAACCGCGTGGAGCCCACCCGAGTTCGTTTTTTGCCGCCACTGGCCGGCCGCTGGAGAAACACAGCCCGGCCCCTCTTGCAGAGATGACGGACTTTAAGGTTTTAATGAAGTATAGGAACTAAAATGAAACGAAAGAGAAGTTATTATAGGGAGTAAAATGTTATTTTAACTTTTTTTTATTAGTGCTCTTTTTAGGGTTTCACCCCCACAAAGGGTTTTCCTTTTTTTCCCTTTTTCAGACCAACTACAAACAGATACTACGATAGATTTTCAGACACCTGTTGGTTTGGGTTCTCTTTAACCCTATTCGAATTCATAATTATGTGCATGCCCTTTCCCTCTTCTCTCATCATTTCCATTTCTGTCTCTTAACCTTCTCTTCTCTCTTCTCTTTCTTTTCAAACTACTTTTTCCTGCTCCATGCATGCAATTTCTTTTTTTTTACCTTTTTGTTTTTGTTTTTTTTGTATTTATTATTATTATTATTATTATTATTACACATCTTATCATTCAACTAACACTCTCTTTCTCCCACACCTCTCACTTTGGCTGCCTACTTATGATGATACCTATATCCTTTCTTATGATCTCTCCCATTTTCCTACACGTTTGCTTCATATATCAAATGGTAGAGATAAATGGTAGGAATAAATGGTCTAATCTAATGGTTGAGATGTCAACACTACTTTCACCTATGGATTTTTTTTCTTAATTATTTATTTTTTAAAAGTGTTTTTCAAAATGCAACTTTGCGAAAACTCAGTTTATATATGTTGAGGATAACAAATCGAAAAGATGAAGGGACCTCCCTTACAATATAACATACATGGACTTGACTAATTGGTTTTAGGATGGAACCCCATGATGTTTAATATGATATCAGAGCCCACGAAACCCAAACGGATATTTGGTCCAAAAAATGGAATCCGACCCAAGATGTTAAACTCAAAGAGACACCATCTTGAGGGACATGTTGAGGATAAACCCAAAGAGGCACCATCTTGAAGGGCATGTTGAAGATCCCACATCGGAAAGATGAAGAGACCCCCTCACAATATAAGATACATGAGTTAATCCTCCTATGACCAATTGGTTTTAGGATGGAACCACATGATGTCTAATAATATATATATTTTATGGAATTTGACTATGAATTTTCAAATATTTGTTCTTAAGAGAAGTGAAAATCATTGTGTAAAAAATTGTGAGAAAACAAACATAAATTTTAAAAATAAAAAGTAAAAAATAAAATCTTAACCAAATCGGAATCGGGTCTGATTTTTTTGTTTAATGAATGTTTGTTACTAGAAAAGAGCATTCTTTTGAAGATAAAACAGAATAAAATTAATACTAAAGTTTATAGACTAGAACACAATTAAAAGTGTAGAATGGTTAAAAGTGAAAGAGAATGTAAGCATTACTTGTTATGGTTATTTAATTAAATTTCAAGGGTCTAATCAATTGGTTGTACTACATTTATACATTTTATTTTCAAGGGTCTAATCAAGATTAGAACTTCTTTCCCATGCAGTTTTAGATGCTCGAATCAATGTATTGAAAAGGTATTTGAAAAAAAAAAAATATTAAAAATTATAAGGTTACAATCTATCATTTTATTGTCAAATTAAACATATTTTAATTGGTATAAAGTTGTGCATTTAATTAGGGATTTAATTAGGGATCATGAATTCAATCCCCACATTAATTAAATATATTCGTAAAAATCGAACAACCACTTGGTGTAGTGGGTGAGCGCTCCGCCTAAGATAGCAGAGAGTGGGGGTTCGATTCTGCCCTAGGGCAATTTTTTTTAAAAATTATCAAACAACCACTTGGTGCAACGGGTGAGTGAGCGCATCACCTAGATAAGTCCAGAGTGGGGGTTGATTGATCCTGCACCGTGCAACGGGTGAGTGAGCGCATCACCTAGTGGGGGTTGATTGATCCTGCACCGTGCAAACGGGGTGCAACGGGTGAGTGAGCGCATCATCTAGTGGGGGTTGATTGATCCTGCACCGTGCAAACGGGGTGCAACGGGTAAGTGAGCGCATCACCTAGATAAGTCCAGAGTGAGGGTTGATTGATCCTGCACCGTGCAAACGGGGTGCAACGGGTGAGTGGGCGCATCACCTAGATAAGCCTAGAGTGGGGGTTGATTGCATTATATACTGCCTATAAAGGCAATTTTTTTTGCCAAACCGAGCATAGCTCAATTGATATAAGGTTGTGCCCAAGGTTGTGCCCTTAACTATGAGGTCATGGGTTCAATCCTCTCTTTAATTAAAATACCGTTGCAAAAAAAAAAAAAAAAATTGCCAAACCGAGCATAGCTCAATTAGCTCAATTGATATAAGGTTGTGCCCAAGGTTGTGCCCTTAACTATGAGGTCATGGGTTCAATCCTCGCTTTAATTAAAATACCGTTGCAAAAAAAAAAAAAAATTTTGCCAAACCGAGCATAGCTCAATTGGCATAAGGTTGTGCCGGTGATCAAAAGGTCACGGGTACAATCTCCGCATTAATTAAACTACCGTTGCAAAAAAAAAAAATATATTCGTAAAAAAAAAAAAAAAAAAAATTATCATTTTATCGAATATTTAATTAAAAATGAAAAATAAAACCAAACTTAGTCTTTTTTTTTTTTTTTGCAACGATATTTTAATTAAAGCGAGGATTGAACCCATGACCTCATAGTCACGGGCACAACCTTATGCCAATTGAGCTATGCTCGGTTTGGCACCAAACTTAGTCTTGGTCCCTCTTGGATAAGATTTTATAACATATTAAAAAGTGTTTGTTGACTCTCCCTCACTTTGAAATTCTTAAAAAGTACGGTTTTTTTTTACCACCTTAAAAAAGAATATTTCTTTTTCCCATATAATTAAAAAGTATTTCAAAGCAACATAAGAAAATATATTGATTTGAATAAGTCACTGTCTTAAACTATCATTATATCCAAACCATAATGACAAACACGTCTAAATCAATCTTCATTGTTTCTGAATAAAGTAATAAATTAAGAAAGGAAAAAAAAAAAAAAAGAAAAAAAAAGCAACAACAAGTTTAAGATCCGAGGCAAAGGTGGAATCAGTTTTACTGACAACAGCTTTGAGATCTGTATCTTGGAAGGACCCCAACAAGCATTTTCCTCTCTTTCTTTAACTACAAGCTTTTGTTTTGTCTTCATTTGTTTGTTTTTTCACAGGCAAACAAGTGTCATTGTGAACATTTTGAAGTGTGACTTTGGGGTAAAAAGAGTGATTCCTCAAAATCCTTGAATTTGACTACTTGGCAAGACATGGGCTTTTTTTCTTTCTTTAAAGTTTTCTCTTTTGCAATTGTTGTGGTGGTTGGAAAGTTTCCAGCAAATTTCTTGGTGCAACTAAAATGGTGAAATTTCTTTTTTAATTTTGATTCATTTTGAGTTAACAAATGAATCTTAATACTTTCTACGTGTTTTTAATACTCTCTTTTAATCTATTTTGATTCATTTTGAGTTAACAAATGAATCTTAATACTTTCTACGTGTTTTTAATACTCTCTTTTAATCTTTTATAGATATTCTTAATATTTAGAACGCGTTTACTTGCACGCAATCGTAATTCACTGTTCGTAATGCTCCTGACGTGACATAAAGCAACCTGTTTGAAAACGTGACATAAAGCAACCTGTTTGAAATCGTTTTACTAAATTCTGCAATCATAATCAACTGTGGGTCCCACCCGTAATCAAACCATCTGATTACAAGTTTTGATTGATCTCAAAATAGATGATTGATTATTAAGTGAGACTCTGCCATTTTTTCCTTAATTATTGTGCCTGACCCACCCTGAAATCTCATGAATGCATTTTTTCACCATACTTTAAAAAATTCTACCATTTATCTCTCTTCCACGTATCTTTTTTCACCCATCCGATTTATTCTCAGATTTGTTACTAGATTCACATTCTCTATTACTAGACTAATGATCCGGATTCACGCGAAAGGTAGTGATCTCACTGGACTACAAACTCGATTAACTACTCAAATAGTTAAGTGTTTTTCATGCATGGATAATTGATGCACACGCCTATTTGTTAATATTGGACATCATTTCAAAATGTTGTAAACACACAAACAACCGCATTTAAATGAAAGAAATGAGTATTTTCATATACAAATTTTGTGCACCGTGACACGATGCTTACAAAATATTACTAAAATAGAAATAAAAAACCTACCGATAATGATTGGAAAAAAAAGGAGAGACTTTAACCCTACTCGCTATCATAATCAGACAATAATTACCAATGGCTTACCACTTCCTTCCGTCCACTTCCTCCTCCTCACTCCGCTCGGTTCACCCTTATTCGCAATTTTTTTAAAAAAATGCTATAGTTTTAATTATTTTACTCTAAATTGACATCTCTTACAATTTTCTTTAGATTAATGCAACCATTTTTTTTTTTTAAATAATGAATATCAGATTTTTTTTTAAAAATTATAGTTATCTTAATACTTTTTAGAACAAAAAAAAAAAAAATTTAAATTGGAAGAATATAACATTTTAAACAATTATTTAAAAATTATAAACTATCAAAACAAAACAAAAAAAAATATACCATTTTTTTTTTTTTTTTTTTTTTTGCAAAGGCAAAGTATGCAAATTTTGATAGTATATATATTTTTTTTAATTTAGTATTCATCTACTAAATATTGTGATTTGCTTTTTCAACTTTAAATTAAAATTTACCAAATACTAATTTTATGATTTTTATAAAGCACCAAACACTAATTTTACGATTTTTATAAAAACATAATTGTCACCAATTATTTTTAAAGTTACAACAATCTCAAACGTAAATCTAACTTGTATAAAAAATATATAATAAATTTTGTTAATAAAAAATTGATGTATTATTCATGGTTATTATTTTTATATTAACATAATTTGGACACCACTTCCAAAATAAAAATAAAAAATAAAAAAATAATTTGGACACATGAATTTTGTTTATGGACGGGCCAAAATTTAGTAATGGATGAGTTTAATTTCATTTGTGAAAGTAACATTCGAATGTCGATCATGGTCAAGAGTTAAAAATATGTTAATCAAACAATAAATTAATGTCAAACCGAGCATAGCTCAATTGGCATAAAGTTGTACTCACAGAGAGCTTTAAAAATACAGTTGCAAAAAAAAACAATAAATTAATAATATATTAACTACAGTTAAAGATAACACAGAGAGCTTCAATTTGATATCTAGTTTCACTATTTGTAGAGTTGTGTATTAAAAGATACAGATCGTCGAATCTTTTTACCCAGATATTAAAAAAATTCGAAAAAAATATGGTTAAAAAGATAACACAGAGAGCTTCAATTTGATATCTAGTTTCACTATTTGTAGAGTTGTGTATTAAAAGATACAGATCGTCGAAATTTAGCTATAGTTTTGAAGTTTTCAGTCGTATCTCCAGTTCTGGGTTTAGTGAACTTTTCATAACTTCATAACTTTGACCATATATATCTTTTGATACACAACTCCAAAAATAGTGAAACTAGGTACCAAATTGAAGCTCTCTATGTTAACTTTCCAACAATACCCTTTTCGAAGTTTTTGAATATCGGGGTAAAAAAATATAATTTTTTTAATGCACTCCTCAAAATAATATTCAGTTCTAAAATTTGCAGAACTATAGTTCAACTTCGATGGTCTCTATCTTTTGATACACAACTCCAAAAATAGTGAAACCACGTATCAAATTCAAGCTCTCGCTGTTGGCTTTCCAACCATACCTTTTTTGAAAATTTTGAATATCTGAGTAAAAAGATATCATTTTTTTAATAAAAGAAGTACAAACTGAATCCATGTGGAGCGTGCTGGAACCCCCACTCAACCAACTGCGAGGGTCCCGGCCCTCGACCAGAGGCGCAACGGAAGAAAGACTTAAACAAAAGCCTAAAACTGGTTGAGGACCTTAAGCAATCAATAAGGAACAAACTAAGAATTGAAGAAACATTTCTAACACTTAGAAAAATTCTTTAATTCGAGTCCACTGGTAAAAACCCTCTCCACTGGTAAACCGACCGGTAAAAGTCAACCGGAAAAGTTGACCGGTAAAAGCCACCGGTAAAAATATCACCGGTATATATCACATATACACCGGTATATATTATACCGAGGAAATACCGACCGGTATATACCACCGGTATATATATATCACGGGTAAATAATATATATACCACCGGTATATATCACCGGTATATACCATATATACCACCGGTATATATCCCACCGGTAAATTTACCACCGGTATATATACCGTATATATACCACCGGTATATATACCGACCGGTATATATACCACCGGTAAAATATATATACCACCGGTATATATCCCACCGGTATATAAACCGACCGGTATATATACCACCGGTATATTTTCCAGTGAAGAGAAACCAAGAAAAAAACACCGGTATATATCATATATACACCGGTATATATTGACAAAAATACCTTATTTTGACGTTCGTCTTCTCGTCTACCTCAGCACCTCTACTGCCCCCTCGATCTCTACGTCTCCTCCGGTCACGAACTCAGCACGTGCACCAACGAGGACCACCCTTAGAGTAATCCCAACTATTCTCGGGCTTAATAGCGGAGTAGTGGGACTCCTTGAGCTAAGGGGGTTTGTTGAGAGGTAGGAAGAAAGATGAAGCTTTTGGTTTGTGTTTGGAATTGTGTTAATATGAACTTGATGAACAATTCATCAAGAACATCAAGAACACAATACAACAAACACTTTGAATTTCAACAACTTGAAATCCAAATATCAAGGGAAAAAGAATTAACAACTTAATTCTTCTTCAATCTTTCCCAAAGAGTCACCTTGAATCTACAAGCACCAAAGCTACAACTTCTCTTCTTCTTCAAGCTTCAACCATGGAGATTTCCTTCAACACTTGAAGTTTCTCAATCCAAAAGACTTGAGAGAAGAAACACCCACGAGAGAGAGAGAAGTGCAAAACTTAGAGATTAACCCATCCAAGCCAAAACCAATCCAACCAAATCCATTTGACTTGCTTCATGAGTAAGGAAAGAATAGTGGAATACACATGTTGAACATGCATCAACAACATTAATGATAATAATAATAATTATAAATAATTATTATTTATTAAAATTAATAATAATTAAAACAATTTTAATTATATAATTTATTATTAATATTAATATCAAATACTAATATAATAATAAACCTTCCACTATATCCCGGTTTTCAGAAAACCGACTTTTCCAAAATATGAATCAATATTCATATTTTTCTCCGGTCGAGTATTTAAATCACATTTAAATACAACTTCCTCCGATTATATATTTAAATCACATTTAAATATACAAACCCCTCGAACAAACCCTAATTCAGATTTCTCCGAATACAACCCTATAGCACTGCTATACCGCTTTATCCGAGCTAGCCAGGAGAACCTAAAGGACCTACAGATCATGAGCTCCAACGATACGAGATCATTCGGTCAAAACTCTTTTGACCCGAATCGATCAACATTCGTTAACCCCCGGAGACTCCACTAAAGTCCAAGGGCTGCACTCTCCTCACTGTAGATATGTTGTGTCCTCTTGATATAACCGTCATTGGTAAGTCGATCCTTCACAGGTTGTCCGTAATCACAGCTGGGTCGTATAAACCGTTTAACCCCTGCATTACATCTTGATCCTTAAGTACCACTGACACCTCTAATGAACAATAGATCTTTGGTCCAACCAATAGATCAATATAACTCTCTCATCACATGAGAGTGTGAGCTCACATTGTTCAAGCCCCGGAGTCAGCTATTAAGGGAACAACCTATCTACTAACCCTGAAGAGCGGGTTAGGAGTGAATTTCAATCTTGCTACACTATGTCCCCAGCTACGTATTCGGCTTTATCCCCAAGTTGGTAGGCTTATTGAGCGGGCGTTCAGCCACTCTCACCCGTACAAGTCAAAGGATACTTCCGAATAAGCAGGAGTTCATAGCAAGCTCAGGATTAAGAACGAGTTACCTAGGCCATCAAAGTGTATAAGTCAGTCTCGATCAGTAAACGGTGTTATAAAGAGAGAGTGACTTAATACGCGGTTCGATCTTGTGTAAACTCTTTACACAGGACGCCCTCACTTCTCACATCTTCATGTGGAACGATTCGGATCACATCGTTCTGTACAATACAAAGTGAGCCGCATCCAATAGTGTTACCAGGATAAGGTACCCAGCCTTATCCATATACTATAGATCATTTTGGCAGTATACTTGAACCTGATCCACAATCATGTCATACATGAGGTTCAAATACTCAAACAATGCCAAGGGTGTTGGTTATTGGTATAGGATAAAACATGTTTCACTTTAATCCAGTAAACTCTTTTACTGAATTAAAACTTAATAACTCTTTATTACTAAATAGATTGTTTACAAACATAACAGTTTACAAACCACAAGTTTTAGGACATAAAACCCAACAAACTCCCACTTGGACTAAAACGTCTGTGGTGTACATGTTGGTGGAGAAAACGAAATATCTCATATTTCTAGTTTACTCCCACTATCCTTTTTGAATAACTTGGAGCCCTAAACACTTTAGGTATTTCTCAAACACTTTAGCCATGAGAAACAAAGTAAACAAAACAACATGTAGTGCTGTGAGGAACCCATGTGACTATCACATCCTCTCAGAGCACTAAACTTTGAGTTTAATTCATAAAATTTTTTGCTACTACACAAGCTGCAAGAAAGCTTAGCTATCACATGAGAAAACAGCAATACAACTCTTGTAATCTATTACTCCTTGACAAAACTTTAACCACATTACTTTTGACAGCTCCCACTAGCCATATGTTCTTACGATTCAGATTAACCCGAATCCTTAGAACCAACGGAGCTAATCTAAGCTTATCAAAGAAATGACTCCTTCATCATTCACAATGATTAGGAGTGAAACTATGAGTATTTATTATGAAAGCTATTACATTGATCAAATACTTGTCCAACAATATTTATCAATGTAATGTTCAAAACCATAAGATTTGATTCGAAAAACAATCCTTATAATTTAAGATTTAGATACTAAATCCAATTCATAAATGAATTGAATAAGACTGCAAACGATTTGCTCTGAATCTTAAATAATGAATCTTCCTGTGTTGAGACTAATAGATACTCTATTAAGATAGCTAATCTTGATTTCCATTTACCTTATCCTATCGAATAGAACAAGACAATGGATACGAGTATTCTATATAACTAACATCTGACAACAAGAGAAGAAGTTAATACACAATTAACTCATTCTCTTCGGGACAGTCCCATTTGTCAGAAAGTCAAGCCTTAGAGGTTTTCACCTCATAGACTAGGTCTTTAAACCCCTTGAAGATTCATGGTTTTGAGCTACTGGTTCTTGTTTATGAATTTACCATCATCAACAATTTTGATAACTAAAGTCATAACACTAGCCAATATAGTGGTCCAGATTATCTCATAAACCTCCCACTACATATAGGCTTTCTCAACAGTTGAGAAGAACCAGCTAAACTAACAACCTTTGTTAATTTAAATTTTGCTTTCAATATAAAACAAGATAAATCTTAACACTTTAGTTGTTTACCAAGTTTTAATAGAACACTACTAGTATATATCTTTTGCAAAATGAACTCTTCATTTGATAAACAAAAGATACTATATACAATAAAAGTGTTCAGAACAAACTTGAGTTCTATAGATAATAATTACAACAGTTGAAATTATTTCTATACAAACAACTAAACATCAGCAAGCTCCCACTGTAGAAACTGCGAAGACATCTTCATAAGTCGTCTTCGTCAAGAAATAGGCAGACAGGAACTAGTTTCCTGAAAAAGAATAACAAACATGATTAGTGGTTCCTGAATCAACATTCAGATATGACTACCATAATCCACATGTTTAGACAAAAGATAAATCATATTTACCTTGTCGTTCATTCTTTTGCCTTTTTCTCTGCAAGGTATTTGGGGCAGTTCCGCTTCCAATGCCCTTCTTCACCATAATGAAAACACTTTCCACTGTGTGAAGCTTTTACCTTGCCAACAGCTGGGGTCTTGCCCTTCCTGGCACTTCTCTTCTTCTTGTGAATAATCTTATTACTCACAGAAGGAGGTTCAGATTTAGTCCCAGACCCAGACCCTTTCTGGAATTTCACAGAAGTGGTAACATTTACCTCCTTCTCCTTTCCTTTAGAGGTATGCAGGGACTGATATACCTGAAGCTCGTTTAGAAGAGACGTCAGATTGTATTCTATCTTGTTCATGACCATATTGGCCCTGAAGTGCAGGAAGCTCTTCGGAAGAGATTCCAAGATAAAACCAACCTGACCTTGTTCGTCAACGGTTGCTCCATTAACTTCTGCAGTATTGAAGTACACCATCATGTTAAGGACATGCTCCCTAACAGAGGTTCCTTCAACCATACGGCAGTTGAAAATGTGCTTGAGGGCTTCATACCTAAGAGATGAGGAAGGTTTTCCAAACATCTCTTGTAGTGAAGCCATGATTTCCTTAGCGGAAACCATCCCCTCATGCTTCCTAGACAAGACATCAGGTATGCTTGCCAGGAGGTAGACTCGAGCTTTATCATTAGCCCGAATCCAACCGTCGTATGCTTCACGAACAGTTCGTGAGGCATTTGAACCAGGAACCGGAGGACACTCCTCCGTTAAGACAAATCTCAGGTTGTCAAGAACCAAAACCGCATTAAGGTTCGACTTCCAAGACCCAAAATTTTCTCCGGTTAATTTGTCGTGTGACAGCAACTGTATGAACGAACTCGACATGCTGTAAAGAATGTAAATCTATTAGTGAAACGGTTTTAACCTATTTGAACCAATTAAAGACTTTAGCAGTAAATAAAGTACCCAAACTCTTTATTTACTAACAACGATACTTTAGTAGGTCAGAATGGTCGCTACCGAATGGTAGTCGAGTACTCCTTTACTAAACCAAGACGTTCTTGACTAAATGCTAACTCCGGAATAACTCTTATTCCCATAGCATCTTAGTTATCGTTTTTTGGTCTGAATTTACTAACTCCTTAGCAAATCCCGTAAGTGTGACCCTCCATTTTTAGAATGCACAGAACGGCCCCAACATAGCAACCGAATGGAATGTCAGTGTTGGGAATGACCCTGTGTTTCACTATCCATAAATGGTGACTGAGGTGTTCGATCTCCCATGCCCCGCCCTCCGTATGGATCGGTACCACTTGTGGGTACCTAGCAGGCGAAACATGGGAATCTCACGGTTCAATCCAATGGAGGAGACCGTAGGATGTACTGACGTACTTCCTTCTCCCACTTACTATAGATACTTACTCCATTCACCTTGCAATTGAAATTTGCAAATACCATCCGAATGGGGTTGCCACATTAGCAACACGAGGCCGAGCAAAATTCTCACGTTGTGAACTAAAGGGAGTGCGTAGCAGGAGAGGGATATATCATATATTCCTTCTCAACACTTCTACTAAGCATCGTGGACGGTTTTAAGGGTAAACTACTCAGGTTTTATCCGGCTAAGAAAATAAAACCTTAAGTCTAGGCAAACTATTTACCTGAGATGTATAGGTTATAAACACTTTTATTAACCTCACACCTCTCACGCACGCTCATAAAGCCGGGTTAACTTTACTCAAGTACCGGATCGTCCCCAGGTAGGAGGTGTTCCGTAAACCGTCAACTTAAATACCTCCAACCTCGAACAGAATTTCACCGGGTGAGTTTCTCATAACCTTAGCATTTACGAGATAACGACCTATTCAACTAATGAACCGGACGTGTCATTTAACCCTAAATGAACATGCTTTTCTTTGTTATAGATTTTAAAAGTCTAAGTCATTTTTACAACACTTTGCAAAACTTTAGACTTTCTACAACAAATCTACATGCTTCTCAAACATGCAAGACTAAGGCATGACAAATTTGAATATTTAACTTCATAATTAATATAACACTTATATCAATTATGCTCTTAAACATACAATTCCCTAATTCATAACCAATATAACACTTATATTGAATCTCATGAATTAAGCATGCATCCTATACATTATAACACTTACAACATACAATATGCATGCAACATGCTTCCTAAGGTGGGATTTGAAATCTATGTGGCATACTTTATGCACAAGCAAGGGCATTAATTTAAACCATACATCTCATGCATCCTAGAAATTAATCAAACTAAAGCAATTCGGTTTATGGCATCAAACAAGCAATACTAATTATTACAAGCTTGTCAAAACCCCAAGCTAGGTCTTGAAGCACAACGAACTCTTCGAACAACATCAAACACCTCGACTTCTTGGCTCCTTGCACACCTTGGCTCCGCAACAACCCTAGACTCTAAGACTAAACGAATTACAGACTTCAAGCCACACATTAAGCCTTATTTAACAAGCCAAGGCTATTACAAACCAAAAGTAAAAACAAGGAAAGTAAACCAATGCCATAAACCTAAATGCTTCAGCCACCCAAGCAAGAAATCAAAACAACCCACCTAGGACTCAATTTGAGCAAAATTGAGAGCTTAAAGCATGCTCTGATACCAATTGCTGGAACCCCCACTCAACCAACTGCGAGGGTCCCGGCCCTCGACCAGAGGCGCAACGGAAGAAAGACTTAAACAAAAGCCTAAAACTGGTTGAGGACCTTAAGCAATCAATAAGGAACAAACTAAGAATTGAAGAAACATTTCTAACACTTAGAAAAATTCTTTAATTCGAGTCCACTGGTAAAAACCCTCTCCACTGGTAAACCGACCGGTAAAAGTCAACCGGAAAAGTTGACCGGTAAAAGCCACCGGTAAAAATATCACCGGTATATATCACATATACACCGGTATATATTATACCGAGGAAATACCGACCGGTATATACCACCGGTATATATATATCACGGGTAAATAATATATATACCACCGGTATATATCACCGGTATATACCATATATACCACCGGTATATATCCCACCGGTAAATTTACCACCGGTATATATACCGACCGATATATATACCACCGGTAAATTATATATACCACCGGTATATATCCCACCGGTATATATACCGACCGGTATATATACCACCGGTATATATCCCACCGGTATATATACCGACCGGTATATATACCACCGGTAAAATATATATACCACCGGTATATATACCACCGGTAAATATACCACCGGTATATTTTCCAGTGAAGAGAAACCAAGAAAAAAACACCGGTATATATCATATATACACCGGTATATATTGACAAAAATACCTTATTTTGACGTTCGTCTTCTCGTCTACCTCAGCACCTCTACTGCCCCCTCGATCTCTACGTCTCCTCCGGTCACGAACTCAGCACGGGCACCAACGAGGACCACCCTTAGAGTAGTCCCAACTATTCTCGGGCTTAATAGCGGAGTAGTGGGACTCCTTGAGCTAAGGGGGTTTGTTGAGAGGTAGGAAGAAAGATGAAGCTTTTGGTTTGTGTTTGGAATTGTGTTAATATGAACTTGATGAACAATTCATCAAGAACATCAAGAACACAATACAACAAACACTTTGAATTTCAACAACTTGAAATCCAAATATCAAGGGAAAAAGAATTAACAACTTAATTCTTCTTCAATCTTTCCCAAAGAGTCACCTTGAATCTACAAGCACCAAAGCTACAACTTCTCTTCTTCTTCAAGCTTCAACCATGGAGATTTCCTTCAACACTTGAAGTTTCTCAATCCAAAAGACTTGAGAGAAGAAACACCCACGAGAGAGAGAGAGAAGTGCAAAACTTAGAGATTAACCCATCCAAGCCAAAACCAATCCAACCAAATCCATTTGACTTGCTTCATGAGTAAGGAAAGAATAGTGGAATACACATGTTGAACATGCATCAACAACATTAATGATAATAATAATAATTATAAATAATTATTATTTATTAAAATTAATAATAATTAAAACAATTTTAATTATATAATTTATTATTAATATTAATATCAAATACTAATATAATAATAAACCTTCCACTATATCCCGGTTTTCAGAAAACCGACTTTTCCAAAATATGAATCAATATTCATATTTTTCTCCGGTCGAGTATTTAAATCACATTTAAATACAACTTCCTCCGATTATATATTTAAATCACATTTAAATATACAAACCCCTCGAACAAACCCTAATTCAGATTTCTCCGAATACAACCCTATAGCACTGCTATACCGCTTTATCCGAGCTAGCCAGGAGAACCTAAAGGACCTACAGATCATGAGCTCCAACGATACGAGATCATTCGGTCAAAACTCTTTTGACCCGAATCGATCAACATTCGTTAACCCCCGGAGACTCCACTAAAGTCCAAGGGCTGCACTCTCCTCACTGTAGATATGTTGTGTCCTCTTGATATAACCGTCATTGGTAAGTCGATCCTTCACAGGTTGTCCGTAATCACAGCTGGGTCGTATAAACCGTTTAACCCCTGCATTACCTCTTGATCCTTAAGTACCACTGACACCTCTAATGAACAATAGATCTTTGGTCCAACCAATAGATCAATATAACTCTCTCATCACATGAGAGTGTGAGCTCACATTGTTCAAGCCCCGGAGTCAGCTATTAAGGGAACAACCTATCTACTAACCCTGAAGAGCGGGTTAGGAGTGAATTCCAATCTTGCTACACTATGTCCCCAGCTACGTATTCGGCTTTATCCCCAAGTTGGTAGGCTTATTGAGCGGGCGTTCAGCCACTCTCACCCGTACAAGTCAAAGGATACTTCCGAATAAGCAGGAGTTCATAGCAAGCTCAGGATTAAGAACGAGTTACCTAGGCCATCAAAGTGTATAAGTCAGTCTCGATCAGTAAACGGTGTTATAAAGAGAGAGTGACTTAATACGCGGTTCGATCTTGTGTAAACTCTTTACACAGGACGCCCTCACTTCTCACATCTTCATGTGGAACGATTCGGATCACATCGTTCTGTACAATACAAAGTGAGCCGCATCCAATAGTGTTACCAGGATAAGGTACCCAGCCTTATCCATATACTATAGATCATTTTGGCAGTATACTTGAACCTGATCCACAATCATGTCATACATGAGGTTCAAATACTCAAACAATGCCAAGGGTGTTGGTTATTGGTATAGGATAAAACATGTTTCACTTTAATCCAGTAATTTACTGAATTAAAACTTAATAACTCTTTATTACTAAATAGATTGTTTACAAACATAACAGTTTACAAACCACAAGTTTTAGGACATAAAACCCAACAGAGCGAGGTCGTCTTTTGAAAAGACGATCTTTGCTTGCGTGTTGGAGGTCTGGAACGACCTCGAATTAAAAGTGCAATATTTTTATAAATAGTTTCAAACTTACAATATTTTTATAATAAATTTTAAAAAATGCAATATTATTAAAAAACAGCCTAGGGAGGGCAACCAAAAACCGAAAAAGAGAAAAAAAAAAGTTTTTTTTTAAGGGACACGTGGCGCCATATGATTGGGACACGTGTGGAGCTGCAGTTTACTATATTAAGCCCACCCTATATAAAACAAAAAAAATAACCCATCTTTTTAAATTGTTTTACAACAACCTCATTTTTTCTAATTTATTTTAAAAAAAAATTTAATTAAGTAGTAAAATATAGTATGTGGTCTGCTGGATTTGGGTTTCACCGACGATTTGGGCACATATTGATAGATGTTTTGGGAATGTGGCATGGCAAAATTTGTTTCATTTCTTCTCATCAGTGGAGCACTGAGATTACACTAGATCAGACCATCGACCCCTCCTTCTTTCGCTACAGCGCCAGGGGAGAGGGGGCTGGGGTGGGGCAGCAAATTCACCATTTTGAGGAGGTCAGGCTGCAACGACCGGGTTATGATGATGTTGTTCAGGGGAGTTCGGTCATGAAGTCTTCATCGATGGGTCCTACTGATTTGGCAGGGGCCTCGAGTCGGTGCATGGCCGAGCTCCAGCAGTGGGGACAAGGGGAAGTGAGGATTTACCCACAACATATCCGCGAGGCGACCACCCAGGTTCAACAGGTTTTGTCCCGACTTGATAAAGCAGATTCTCGGGCCTAGGTGGAGCGAGCAAAGGCAAAGTTGGAAGGGTTGTACCTCGAGGAGGAGGTGTTCTGGAAACATCGTTCCAGAGGGAGTTGGTTGAAGTGGGGGGACCGAAACACGAGATGGTTTCATAGTAGGGCCTCTCAATGACGGCGTCAGAATACTATTTCTGGTCTTGAGGACAACAAGGGGAAGTGGCAGGAAGATTCGAGGGTGATTATGGGTATGATATCTAATTATTTCACTCATATTTTTCTTCTTCAGGCCCCTCCGCGTAGGATTTGGCATGGGTTCTCTCAGATGCTCCGAGGGCAGTCACATAGGAAATGAATAGGGGATTTATGCGACCTTTCAGTGAGTTTGAGATTCTACGGGCGCTGAAGCAGATCCACTCTAGTAAGGCTCCTAGCCCGGATGGGATTTCAGGTGCCTTTTACCGTCATTCCTGGCCGGTGGTTGGTCCGGATGTGATCAACTGTTGCTTGCAGATTTTGAATGGTGGTATGTCTCTGACACCTTTAAATGAGGCGATGATCGTCCTGATCCCGAAGACTAAACGACCTCGACGTATTAATGAGTTCAGGCCTATCGCATTGTGTAACGTGTTGTATAAGCTTGTATCGAAGGTCCTGGCTAACCGGTTGAAACAAGTTTTAAATGAACTTATTTCTGACAATCAGAATGCTTTTATTCTCGATCGTTGTGTCGTTGATAATGTCATCTTAGGGTTTGAGTGCCTCCATACGCTGAAATCCAAGTGACAGGGTCGGGCGACTTTGAAGCTGGATATGAGTAAGGCCTATGATCGATGGAGTGGGTGTTCTTGAAGGGCATGATGAGGCAGTTGGGTTTTGCCCTCGGGTGGGTCAACGTTTGTCTGGAAGGTGTCGGGCCAGACAGTTAATTTTGACAAATCTTTTAGCCGTAGCCACAGTTTGGAATCCCCCGTCAAATGGTATTTATAAGGTGAATGTTGATGCGTGATGGAGTGGTTCGGGATGCAAGGGGTAGGGTTATGTTGGCTGCAATGTCACGGGTCCTGAATGTGGTGATGGCAGAGCGGTTACGTTTGGCTTGAGAGGCGGTTAAACAACATGGGTTTCCATCCCATGTATTATATTGTGAGTGAGGTCCCTTCGATGTGGGATCCTCAACATACTCCATTAACATGGGTGTCTCCTTGGGTGGTTCACCATTCTTGGGTTGGATCCCATTTTGGGGACATCATGGGGTTCCATCTTAAAATCAATTGACGATAGGAGGAGTAGCCTATGTATGTTATATTGTGAGTGAGTTACCTTCATTTTTTCGATGTAGGATCCTTAACAAATCCCAGTATTACAAGTTTATTATTTTCGAAAAAAGAAAAAAAAATGAGATAGTGGTGCTCTATAGGAATAAGAAAAATTATGAAAAAACATGAAGAAATCCGAAAAGTTGTTTGAAAAAATAAAAGGGGTTAAACTTATTTTCAAAAACCTTTTTGTCGTTTTCAAAATTTTAAAAACCAAAAATTTCATTAATAATGAAACACTTTTGTTAAAAAAAAAAAAAAAAAAAAAAAAAATATATATATAAAATAAAATAATAAAAAAATATATATATATATAAAATGATTATCAAACAATCACTTAGTTTTCAAAACTTAGTTTGATTTTTGAAAATGTTTATAAAAAACAAATAACAAAACAAAGAAACTCATTCGTGAAAGTAGTGTTTATAAACTTAATTTTTAAAAACAAAAAGCTAAAAATCAAGGCCTTGTTCGATAAGCATTTTGTTTTTTGTTTTTGAAAATTAAGCCTATAGATAATACATTCACACATGAATTTATTTATTGTGTTATTTATATTTTCAAGTGTTTCCAAAATTCAAGCCAAAATTTGGAAATAAAAAAAAAAAATTAAAAAATTTACTTTTGTTTTTAGAATTTGACTAAGAGTTGTAATGTTTCTTTAACAAAGATGAAAATTAATGTAGGAATTCATATGTGGATATATGATTTATAGGCTTAATTTTTAAAAACCAAATGGTTATCAAACATGACCCAAATGATTATGAAATGGAACCTTAATTTTAAAAAGGTGTTTTGAAATTTTGTTTTTACTAAGAATTCTTGTTTCTAATAGAAACCTGAAAATCATACCATAGTTAAAAAATGACGAAAAAATAAGTACAATTTTTAAAACCTAAAAATGAAAAATTGGAAAAAAGTGGAATTTTATTATTATTATTTATTTTTTATTTTATTATTATTATTTATTTTTTATTTTTTTTATTTTTTTTACTAAGAATTCTTGTTTCTAATAGAAACATGAAAACCATAGTTAAAAAATGACTAAAATAAGTACAATTTTCAAAATCTAAAAATTTAAAATCGAAAACAAGGTTTTTTTTTTTTTTTTTTTTTCATTTATTTATTTATGATCAACCAATGCCTAGAATGATTAAACTTGTAATTTTTTCTTTTTTATGTAATAAATTTTACAATTTTGTTTCTCCCGAACCAGCATTCAGATTTTAAATATGATTTCTTGCAAATTTCCTAGTTTCTTTGTGCAAACTTGCAACCATATTTGATTATGATTTGATTAATTCTTATTGGCTTTTAAAGTGGTTTTAAATTTGTTTGATTTTGAAATTTACAAAGATTCAAACGTATAAATATCATTTATGTAGCTAGTCTAGCCAATCTGAAGATATATACTCTCGATCAAGGTTTGAATCTTTACCTATGTAAGATTCAACTTAGAAAAGAAAAAGAAAAAAAAATCCTTCATGTATAAGTTATGAAACTTTGCTGTTGTCTTTTGCATTGTTAGCACCAATTGGGCTTCTATAAAACAAAACACCAATTGGGCTGTCCTTCAATCATTGTTCCATGGTCTTTTTGGCCCACAAAACAACATTTTGAAAATCTTGTATTTTTTATGTTTATGTTTTTGTATTTTTTTTGGTACAACAATCATCATAAAACGGTTAATATTTGAGATAATAATTAGTGTCTTATGCACTAACAATTTTCTTTATCAATTTTTTTTCTTCATAAATTTTTTTTCTTCATATTTTTATTTTTTATTTAAAATTAAAATAATATATTTATGCACTAATAACACATCAAGTTAGTATAAACTAAATTAGTATACAAATATAACATTAAATTAATAAAAACCAAATGTATGTGATATAAATTAAAATTATTTTAAACTAATATGTAATTACCTAAAAATTAGTAAGGGCATTATTGATATAACACATAATCTGAAGACATTCTCATACACAAACCTCGCAAAACAAGTTATCTGAATATTTCCAGACATTCTTATAAATTATTCCTTCCAAACAAACACGATTATCTAAAATGTCAGACATCCATATTTTTGGGTATCTATGATTCCAGACATTTAAAGATTCGGGTTATCTAAATTCCAAAAAATAAATGACCCCTTAGTGATAGAGAACACATAAGGGGGCGTTTGGGGCACCAACTTGGAGTTGGGTGGACTAGGTTATTATAACCCAGTCTGCAAGCCCACCGACTATTATAACACACAGTCAATAAAGTAATTAAACTAACTTCAATAGTATTTACTATCAGGGGCGGATCTAGGATTTTATATTAGGGGGGCACAAGTCCATATAAATTTTATCCCTAAACGTTCAGGTTTGTGTCTATTTGGTCCTTTAATTTTCGAAGTTTTATTTATTTAGTCCTTGAACTTAAAAATGTGTCTAATAGTTTCTTAGGGGCTGTTTGGCCCACGGAGTTGGGAGGAGTGGAGTTGTGGGGAGTAAACTTACTCCCCGTTTGTCCCAAGGAGTTGTTTAACTCGGACAAAAAATATCAACTCCCCAGACTTCTACAGTAATTACTATTCAACTCCCCAGACTTCTACAGTAATTACTATTCAACTCTCCTTCATTTTCCTTTCTTTCTCTCTCTTCCTTTTACAATATTTTTTAATTATTTAAAAAAAAAACATAATTTAGACAAAAGGTGTAAAATGACTAAAAATGCAATTCAACCTATTTTTTATTTTAAATATAAATTAAATTGTTGAATTAAAATTAAAATTGGTACTTAAACAAAATTTAAAATGTAGTATTCAAGAAGAAATAAAAATATAAAAAATATAGCTTATTTAGATTCACTTAGATTAATAGATTAAAATCTTTCAAATTCACACGTAATAGTTAATCGACTATTGTACGACTATTTGTTTTATTTCAAAACTATCCAAATAAAATGAATAATTAATGTGAGTGATATTGAAAAAAAAAAGGTGAAGTATGGTAGACAAAGTTATTTTGGTTATCTTCGAATAAATTTGTAAAGGATACATAAAATAAAAAACACAAAAATCGTATTCTTAAAATTTATTGGAAGAAGTTCTTGATAATAAAAATATGAAAAATTATAGAAAATAGGTTCTAGGTGTAGTGCATATGAAATTATGAGTTTAAGTGGGTGGAAGCGGGGAAGAACGTGTTTGACACATAAATATGTTTATGTATTTTTTTTTTTCTTTAGAGAAATTTGTAAAATATACTTACACTAAAAAACAAAAACAAAATCTCACTTCTAAAATTCATAAAATTAAAGATTGAGTCTTTAAAAAATAATAATAAATATATATTATTGATAATCAAGGTGAGAGATTAAAAAATTAATGTGAAGTATTGTGTTCAAAATTATTTTTTGTTATCTCCAAAGAAATTTGGAAAGTAGATAAAATAAAAAAAAAAAATTTCATTGTTAGAATTTATAAGGAAATTTAGAAAGTTTGTAGAAAAAAAAAATTGTATCGAACAAACTAGTAAAATAAACTCAGATTTTAGAACTTGAGGTTCAACAACTCTCTGTCAATGGGAGGCGGAGAAAGATGTGTTTGACACATGAATAGACTATACTTATGGGTAGACAATCTTATAATACATAAAATTAAGGATGAGTCCTAACAAAATATATATATATATATTCTGATAATTAATGTGAAAAAATAATGTCAAATATTGTGCTCAAAATTATTTTTTGTTGTCTTCAAAGAAATTTGTGAAGGATAGATAAAATAAAAATAAAATATTTCATTTTTAGAATTTATTGGAATTGGAAGAAGTCCTTAATAAGAAAATTTTGAAAGTTTGTAGAAAAAAATTGTGCGGAAGAAAACAGCTAAAATAAACTCAGACTTCTGAACTCCAGACTAAACAATTCCTGCTCCAAACACACCACAGACTTCAGAACTCCAGACTAAACAACTCCATGCCCCAAACAGACATACCTCAGAACTCCCCAGACTAAACAACTCCTCAGACTAAACAACTCCAGACAAAACAACTCCAACTCCCCCAACTCCTTGGGCCAAACGCCCCCTTAAAGTTTTAATTGTGTCCAAAAATTTGTTGAATGTTCAAATTTGTGTCTAATGTCCTTGGTCTATTTGACATTTTTCAAAATTTATGAACTTACTAAACACAAAATTGAAAGTTTAGAGTCTTATTAGACATAAAATTCAATTTTATATTTAATAGATCAATTTTTTTTTTAAATAGTATAATTGGACATTTTTAGAGTCCATGAACCTATTATTACAAATAAAATTGAAAAATTAGAAACTTATTATATATTTTATAAAGTTTATCAAAAATTGAAAATATTTGTAATTATATTTATGAAGTTGATATAAATTAATATAATGAAAACTAATTTGAAGATTTATTGAAAATACATGAGCAAAAAAAATTGAATATTGAAAATACATAAACTAAAATAGAATGAGTCTAGAGTATTCAAATAATATTTTTAACCATTCTTTTTACCTTAAAATGAATTTAATAAATTAAAAAAAAAATATTTATTAAATTAGCTAATTGATGATAAAAGTATATTTTTAAAATAGAATTATATTTTTATTTATCATTGAGGTTCAGAATTTGAAATCACAAATTAAAAAAACATTGCAAGTTCTGGGATTTGAACTCAAGATTTGAGGGGCACACAAGCTGGACAAGAACAATAACCAACAAACCAAGCATATTTTTTATTTATTATAGACCAAACACTATATATAATATTAAATTGCAAAAGTTCAGGGGGGGCACGTGCCCCCCTGGCCCCTTCTTAAATTCGCCCCTGTTTACTATTCACAACTATTATAACTCACAAACTATTATAACTCACAAACTATTATAACTACCGATTATAATAGCTCACTCAGCGCCTCAAACCGTCCCATAGAATTGAGTTATTCAAGAGCACACTACAACAAATTTGGCTTTCAATAATAGTTCTGAACTGACATCATATACGTATGATGGCGATTTTGTAACGACCATTTTTCTAGGTGTCATCGTAAGGTCGGTTTAATGGAAACGTGAAGTGTCTGAAATGCCTTTTGTAATTATGAGATGTCATTTGTTTGGTGTTAATTCTTTGAGTTTGCTTTTGTTGTATGTCTGACATCACATCACCATTTATTTTGAAAGACTAATGGGAAAAACTCACTTTCATTTTTGCTATTCTCTGTCACATGCAAATAAGGGTTTCTAAACTCAAACTAAGAACCCTCCCTAAATAGAGGAAAACAAATTCCATAAAAAAAATTGATGAACAAATCATGGAAGCTTGAAGAAGAAGATGATGAAGAACTCAAGAATTATAGTGGTTCAGCCTTAGGCCTACATCCACTTCGAAACAACATGTAAGTACTTATTTCCAAGAGAAATGATTTACAGATTTACAAATCTAAAGAACTCATACAATCTCTCTCCACCTCTCTATTAGATATTTATAGAAGAGTTGATTTACAACTTCCTCACCATACAACAAAGGATTTGGTTGCTGATGGTTAGAAGATGAGTAATGTTTTAACTTGTAATTTGTTAGAGTTTATAACCAATTTAGAAATTTGTGGAGTAATATGTTTCATATTTGAACAAATATTCCTCTTGAATCAAATACTCTATTCACCCTGCTGTTCATTTTTTCATGAATTTATTGTTCCAAAACATCAGTCAAGCTGAGAAACTTTAGACAATGCTCAAACTTGGTATGTGCGCTACAACTTTAGTCAACATGTCTGCTGCATTTTTTTCTGTTTTAACTTTCTGCATTTTTACTATTCCCTTCTCAATTGCATCTCTGATGAAATGGAATCTGATATCAACAAATGTTTTGTTCTGTCATGAAATTGTTGATTCTTTGTGAGGTGTGTTGCACTTTGGTTGTCACAAAGTATGCTTACTGTCTTTTGATTGAATCTCAATTCACTGATTATGCCTTGTAACCATGTAGCTTCTTTGATGGCTTCTGTGGCTGCAATAAATTCAACTTCTGTTGTAGATAGGGCAACTACTGATTGTAAATTAGATTTCTAGCTGATTATATTGCTTCCAAGTAGAAAAGTATAACCAGTAAGTGACCTTCTTCTGTCTAGGCCCCCTGCAAAATCAGAATCGACATAGCCAAAGAGACTAAGGTCTTTTTTTCCTGATTTCATATAGAGTAAACCAAGATTAGTGGATCCAACTAAGTATCTCATCACCCACTTAGTAGTTTACCAGTGTTTCCTTCCAGGACTTCCCATGTACCTACTGATTAGGCTAGATGCATAGGCCAAATCAAGTCTTGTGCAAATCATTAGATACATTAGGCTTCCAGTGACATTAAAATGTGAAATCTTTTCCATTTGTCTACCATCTTCTTCATCTTTAGGAGAATCCTCCTTAGAGAGATTAAAATGTTGTGCTAGGGTATAGACATTGATTTTGCTGTATCCATGTTGAACCTCTTTAAAACCTTCTTAGCATATTCACTTTGACAAACGTAAAGGTTAAAGGTTGAGCGATCTCTAGAAATCTCCATCCCAAAGATTCTTTTTGTTGGCCCCAAGTCTTTCATATCAAATTCTTGGTTGAGGAGTTTCCTAATTTTCATTAGTTCTAAGATATACTTTCCTCCCAATAGCATATCATCTACATATAGTAGATGATACACACTTTCTCCATTATTTTCTCTTCTATAATAGACACAAGGATCATATTTGTTTCTCATTAAGTGAATGTTGATTATATAATCATCAAATCTTTTGTACCAACATCTAGGTGACAGTTTCAATCCATATAAATACTTGTTGAGCTTGCATACTGGCTTCTATTTCTTCTTAGCTTCATAGCCTTATGGTTGTTCTAAATAGATCAATTCTTCTACCTTTCCATGTAGTTAAGCAGTTTTCACATCCATTTTTTCCAACTCCAAATTAAGACAGACTACGATAGTCAATAAGATTCGAATAGATGTGTGTTTAACTACGGGTGAGAAAATTTTATTGTAATCAATTACTTCCTTGAACAAAGCTCTTTGCCACAAGTCTTGCTTTGTATTTAATGCATCCTTCTTCAAATTTCTCTAGCTACCTCTTATATACCCATTTGCAAGGTATAATTTTTTGTTTAAGTGGAGGTGGAACCAAATCCCATGTATTACTTTTATAAAGTGATTTAATTTCATCTTCCATTGCTCTTTTCCATTTTGAACTTTCTGCCCCACTGATAGCTTCTTCATAAGTCTTTGGTTCATCTTCAAACAACTTAGCCTCTATATTAGAAGCATGAGCCACACAACCAGCTTGCGCAAACTTAGCTGGATGTCTCACATTTCTTCTCTACCTATCTCTTGCAAGAGTATAATTTGTCAAATCTTCTTCTTGTTTACTGAATGGTTGATCTAGATTTTCAGTTTCTTCAACTAGATTCTCTTGAGAAGGTTCAACTTCAGTATGTTGCTCAAGAGGTGCTTCTATTTTATCACTTTCAATAATAACTTTCATGCTAGAGTTAACTTTTTCTCTTGGTTCAAACTCTTCTAAGGACTGTTTTTCTTTGTTTGAATTCATATAGAATCCAGTTTCTCTTAATATTACATCTCTACTAATAATGTTTTTCTTTGATTCAAAATTCCACATCTTGTATGCTTTAGTACCTTCAGGATAACCTAAAAACATACATTTTATTGCTCTAGGTTAGAATTTTCCTTGTCTAACATATACATAACCAACAGAACCAAATGTTTTAAGATTATATAAATTTGGTGGGGTTCCTGACCATTTTTCTTTTGGAGTATTGTAATCAATAGAAACACAAAGACTTCTATTAATAGTAAAAGTAGCAGTAGCAACAGCCTCTGCTAAAAAATCAGTAGAAAGATTAGCCTCAGATAACATACATCTCACCCTCTCCATGATTGTTCTATTCATCCTCTCAGCTATACCATTTTGTTGAGAAGTATAGCCTACTGTTTATGCCTTGTTATGCCATTTTCAGTATAAAAAACAACAAAAGAATTTCCTAAGAACTCCATACCATTGTTTGTTCTAAGATATTTGACTCTATGATCAGTTTGGTTTTCAACTTTAGTTTTCCATTCTCTAAACTTCTCAAACGTTTGATCTTTAGTTTTCAAAATAAAAGTTCAAGTCTTCCTAGAGTACTCTCGACGGGTTTAGTTAAACCGTCGAGAGAACTATCTATCTCGACGATTTAAGTAAACCGTCGAGAGAACATATTCTCTCGACGGGTTGACCAAACCGTCGAGAGAAATTGTTCTCTCGACAGGCTCCAAAAAACCGTCGAGAGAGGCTCTCCCGTCGGTGTTCTCTCGACGATTCACCTCGACGGTTTTTTTTCCGTCGAGAAAGCCTATCTCGACGGTTTAGTGGCTTCTCTCCACGATTTTTTTGCGTCGAGAAAAACTAAAATTCTTGTAGTGAGTAATCATCAATTATTGATAAGAAATACTTGGAACCACTCCATGAAAGAGTTCGAGAAGGCCCCTAAAGATGAGCATGTACATAGCCTAAAATAGACTTAGTTGAGTGTTGTTCCTTTGAAAATTCCAGCCTTATAGACTTCCCAAAGACATAATGTTCACAAAATCTCAGCCTCTTAATGCCTCTATTTTGACCAGCCCCTGTTTTAGTAACTCTTGAAGACCATTTTTACTGATATATGTGATAACCTTTTATGCCATAGTTCAATATCTTCAATTTTCTGTGATTCAGTAATGAAAGTCGAGCTTAGGGGAGCAACATCCTTTAGAAAATACAACTCATTAATCTTTTCTCCCGAGAGAATTATCTTGGAGCCTTTAGAAATTTTGAAGACTCCACTCTTTCGATGAAAATGACAACCTTGATAATCTAGCATTCCAATGGAAATCAAATTTCTTCTAAGGTCAGGAACATTTCTTACATTTTGCAGTAGAATGTCTTTATTGTCTTTAAGTTTTAAACCCACTAGGCCAATTCTCACAACTTTACAACCATGGTTATCTCCCATAAAAACAACACCTCCCTCACATGGTTTATAAGTCACAAACCATTCTTTTGAGTAGGTCATGTGGTAGGTACACCCTGAGTCAAGGACTCAATCTTCCTTTAACATTCTCACTCTCTGTTTTATGGTATTTTCCTCCGTGGTAGCTAGCATTTCTGAATATTCATAATTGTCTTCCCCGATAGAGACATCTCCTCTTCCATGTTCCTTACCTTTCTTAAAATCTCTACTTCTTCTTTGAGGACAATTATTCTTGAAACGTCCTTCTTTATGACAATTGAAACATTTCAACACATTTTTGCCTTTGAAGTTCTTGTGCCCTTTTGAGAATCGGTATTTCTTGGAGTAGTTTTTCTTTCCCTTTGTGAAAATAGATTCCGCACCAACACTTACTTTATTCTCTGATTTTAGCTCAAGTTCTTTACATTTAATTGTTGTGATAACCAAATTTAGAGAGATGGAGTCCCTCCCATAATTGAGTGCATTCTTCACATCTTTATAGGCTTCCGGTAGAGAATTTACTAAGATTGTAACTTTATTTGCATCTCCCAATTTTTCTCTAGTTGTTGCAAATTCAGTGGTGAGTTTCTTAAACTCATCAAGATTCTCATCAAGTGATTTTGAACTATTCGTTTTGAATGTAAAGAGCCTCTCTCTCAAATACGTCTTACTTGGTGCGTCTTTCTTGACATATAGAGATTGTAGTTTAGTCCACACATTGAAGGCAGTGGATTTATCAATGATCTGTCTTAATACACTGTCATTTACATTCAAAATTAGAGTACCATATGCAATTTCTTTCATTTTCTTCTTTTCTTCCTCAGTAATTGAAGCTGGTAGTTTTTCAGGATCATCTAAAGTCTTGAGTGCAAATTGTTGGCCTAGAATTACTTGAATTCTTTTGCACCATAGATTGAAATTTCCATTGCGGTGAACTTATCAATTTCATACTTTGTTGTAGTCATTCTCTGATGACTTCCTGATGCTTTCTTGATTCTTTGATGAGTTCTTGATGAACCTTGAATTCTTGATGCTTTCTTGAATGAACCTTAGCTCTGATACCAATTGTTAATGGAAACGTGAAGTGTCTGAAATGTCCTTCTATAATTATGAGATGTCCTTTGATTGCAGTCAATTCTTTGAGTTTTTGCTTTTGTTGTACACCTAACATCACATCACCATTTATTTTGAAAGACTAAAGGGAAAAACTCGTTTTCATTTTTGTTATTCTCTCTCTCACATGCAAACAAGGGTTTTTAAACTCTAACTAAGAACCCTCCCTAAATTTTGTCTATGACGATTCCAAGGGGAAAACAAATTCCAGAAAAAAAAAATTGATGAACAAGTCATGGAAGCTTAAGGAAGAAGATGATGAAGAACTCAAGAATTAGAGTGGTTCAGCCTTAGGCCTACATCCACTTCAAAACAGCATGCAAGTGAATACATCATCATTATTAGTGAATTTGGAATTCTGAAAAATAAAAAATCTAATTTGCATCGTTCTACCCTATTGCAAAATCTGACCCCAAATCGAAAAGGTTTACCAAAATTGACCTCAAATTGAAATTTTATCCTTTACTTAAATTTGACAGCTGGCGATACGGTTCATTTTGAAAATGTTGTGAAATTCATTTTTTATCCCTCCATTAAAAAAATGCCTCTCTCCCCCTTCATTAAAAAAATGCCTCTCTCCTCTCTCCTATTCTTCCTTCTCTTCTCTCTCACTTCCTCACCCTCACTGTTAAGAAAAAAAAATTACTCTTTCACCCTTTGAATTTTGAGAAAAAAATTTACACCAAGTTTTAAAAACCTCTCCTTCATCCTCTCCCACCTTCTGAATGTTAAGGACCTCTCATTCAACATTCTCACATGATATTAAGAACTTTTCCAGGAGGAGGAGATTTCAAAAGTGTTGATTTGGGCCAAAATTCTACCGTAATCTTGAGGGGAGTTGATTTTTTCTGCCATCACGCGAAGGAAAGTTGAAAAAAAAGTTTCAAGTTGCACGATCGTGCAATTTTTTTTTATCATGGCTGGGATTTAAAAAAAAATTGCACGATTGTGCAATTTGAAGCGACGATCGTGCCAGGAATTGCACGATCGTGAATTTTTTTTTTTTTTTTTTTTTTTTTTTTTAATAGAAAAGGAATCTTGACATATCAAGATTGGTTGGTCGCTAAAATATTAGGATTGATTTGTTCTATGTTGGTTGATAAAATCTTAGAATTGATTTCTTCAACCAAATATGTAAAATATATTTTTATTTATAAAAAATTATTAGAGATGAGCTAAAATTGGTAGAGATGAGCTAGAAGAGAAAAAGAGAGAAGAGAGAATATTTATATCAAGATTGGTTGGTTGATGAAATTTTAGGATGGGAGAAGAAGAAGAAGAGAGGAGAGAGGAGAGAGGAGGGCGTTTTTTTTAAGCTAGGGGTGAAAGGAAATTTCACAACCGATCAGAAATGAACACGCCAACTCTCAAATTTAGGTCAAAAAGGATAAAATTTCAATTTAAAGTCAATTTTGACAAAAAAAAAAAATTTATTTGGAGTCAGATTTTGCAATTCCACTCCAAAAACGATGAACATCTAATTATAATGAATAAACCAAAATTATATATGTATATACCTCAATTGCCTTAATTCTTACAGAATTCTTTTTCCAGGATTAGTTCCAACTTTGATGACTACTCGTGTCTATTTAGTTTACCCACAATATAAACTATGTCTGGTCTTGAACAAGTGATTAAGTACATTAGGTTTTCTCTATCACTTTAGAATATTAAAATTATTAAATACTTTTGCTTTTATTCCAATTGTAGTTTTGTGTAGTTTATTAGTTATGTCTGTCATGCAAAAAAAATATTGTTAACATCTAGTTAGGATCGAATTAGTATTGTGAGAGACTTTATCCAAATTATAGAGACTATATAATTAAACTTTTAAAATCATAATAACAATAATAAGCTAAGCTTAATGTTAAATTGAGAGTTGTTATGTTTGTATGATAGCTTAAATAATCCTTAAACATTAAAATAAATGGCAACAATTGAAAATGAACAAGTATTATATTTTTACAAGTAAAAAAAAGGAATTGAGTTGGGATTCCAAATCCAAACAGCAAGAAGACAAGCAAAGGTACAGCCTCGTTCTAACATCCCCCTTTTGTCCATACAACACCTGGCGATGTCAATCCACACTGCTTTCTTTTATATTTCTCTCCGACAAATAAGTTACCAAATTACTATTACATTGTGGTCTACTTCTACTCAAGGTTTTAAATGTTGATATTTCCAAGGTTGAAAATATCCGTAGATATGTCGATATATGTGTGAATATATCCGTAAATCGGAGACTTGGATATAAATATTAAAGGGTAATGGATATATCCAATATCTTTTATAAATACTCATAAAACATAAAAAATATCATATATTAAATTTAATATGAATCTAGATACTACTAACTAGATCTATAACTTAGATTGAAAGTAAAATAACTTAAATATTAATTTAAATATATTTTTTTACAAAAATTGATTTACAGAAATATTCATGGATATCGATATATCCATGGATAGATATTTTCATCCTTGGATATTCCACACTCCTATCTATGTCTCTATCTATGGTGATTTACAGAAATATTCATGGATATCGATATATCCATGGATAGATATTTTCATCCTTGGATATTCCACACTCCTATCTATGTCTCTATCTATGGAAATGTCCATTTGATTTTTTGATTTTTTTTTTTTTTTTTAATTTTTGCAACAGTAATTTAATTAATGCGAGGATTGAACCCATGACCTTTTAGTCACGGGCACAACCTTATGCCAATTGAGCTATGCTCGATTTGACAATTTTTTATTTATTTATTTTATAAACACTACTATAAAAATAAAAAATAAAAATAAAAAATAAATTATTTATTTTGTTATCTATCTTTCAAAACTGAAGCGAAAACTTGAAAACTATAGAAAATAAATTTTAAAAATTTATTTTTTGTTTTTAAATTTTGGCTAAGAGTTCAAGTCTTTTTCTAAGGAAGTGAAACTCATGCTAAAAAAAACACATTTTTCAAAGTAGAAAATTAAATACTAAAATTAGTTATCAAATGAGACCTATTTTGTGATGATACTTCTTGGTCGCTGACACGTACTTTATGACAGGAATAAAATTTGAAATATTTTAATATATATATATATATTTATTTATGTTATAATTTTTCTAAAATAACTTATTAAATTTTTAAAAAAAATATGTATATTTACATAAATATACATGTGTAAAAAATTAAAAAATATTATGAAGTGTACTAAAAATTAAAATAATATATATATATATATATATATATATATATATATATATATATATATATTACAAAATTTAAAAACAAATTTAAGAAAACCAATTACATTAATCAAGATCCCAACATTTGCACACAACTAGGCTTTCATAATCTATCGTGTCCATCTTTGCAAATAGCGTGAAGCTTGAAAATGATACAATGACAATTGTGAAGTTAAAAGTCAGCTTTTTTTTTTTGAGTTAAATGTACAAGTATTTGCTATTAATTATAATGTATTTAGTTTATTATTTATATTTTTAACAAAATGTTGAGGTGAGAGATTGCATCTCATCACGTTTACTAATTTATATATGACAATTAAGCTATATTAGGTTCATGTTGGCATTTATATTCTTTTAAATAATAATAATAATAATTGTTATAAAAATTTAAATATTCTATTTTTTTTTTATTTAATGTGTAAAGCATGATTATATTCACTGTTTTTCTCCATTAAATCACAATAATAATAAATTATTATATTATCTTTATTTATATATAGACAATTGCATATATAATCATCTAACACAAAATAAAAGCAAATCTATTCCAATCTAAAAAAATATTTACAAATATGACATAATTTTATGAGTGATAGAAGTCTATCGCTTATAAATTATAAAAATGGTCTCAGTGATAGAGTTATATTACTAATAGACCGAGATAGAACTCTATGGTTAATAGACTATAAAAATTTACCATATTTTCAATTCTTTTCTAAATTTACACTATTTGTAAATAGGAAAAGTGAAACTATATATATATTCTTTAAAATAAATAAGATTTCTATTTAATATAATTCTTCAATAATAAAAAAACAAAAAAAAAATTAATACATATTATATCTCATTAAGTTATCATACTATCTTTCATTAAATAATAAAATTATTTTATAATGATATAACTATTAATCATTCATTCAAATCAAACTGGCGAGAAGGAAAAGCAAGGTGGGTTCATAACCCACAAGTTCATATATATAGGGTTGGTTGCACAAATAGCAATCAGGTCCAAACTAATTGCAAATTTAGTAAACTTTAAATTTTTTTTGCAAATATGGCAAAAAACTCCATTTCTATCACTGATAGACTTTATCATATCAGTGATAGACTTCTATCAGTGATAGACTATTATCACTGACAAAAATCTATAAAAAGCTGAGGTGATCAGCGATAGACTTCTATCAGCCATAAGATATCAACGATAGAAATTGCTATATCCGCAAAATTTTTAAAAACATGCTATATTTTTAATTATGTTATTCTAAATTGACATTTGTTACCATTTCTCCATATATATATATATATATATATATATATATATATATATAATTTTTGTTTTGTTAAGTAAAATTATTTAATAAATGTGGGGATTGAACTATGCTCGGTGTAGTAATAATGATAATTGTTAATCCTATACAGATTTTAAATTAGTGTATGGATATTGAATATTTTTATTAACGATATTAATCTCGATTTTTAAGATAATATCTAGGATGTCTTTATTTCAAAACAAAAAAAAAATAGAAAAAAAATAATAATTATTATTCTCTCCAACCTCTCAAAATTATATTCATATAAGTTCCCTTTCTTTCTCCTTCCCTCCCCTCCCCTACTCTCCCAAATTCTACAAATTAACACAGAGTTCTCTCTAAAGTATGATGTAGTATTAATATATATATATATATTTTTTTTAAATAAACAAAGAAATTCTATGTAGTATATTTTTTTATATTTAAGATAATATGTCATACAAAAATTTCTTCTTCTATATTATATAACACAATACTTAAAATTGATATACATTGTTTCTATTATTTTTTAAAAAAAAGTTTTTGCTATAGTGTTAATCATATAAAAATTAAATATAATAAAAATAATTTAATTTTTTAAGTCATATATAATTATATAATTATTAATTATTAATTGTATACAACTTTAAAATGATGTATTAGATGGATTCTTTCGTTATAATCACTAATTTCTTCTTTGGTTATAATCAATAATGAAATTAGTTTTGGAAACTTAAATGTTAGATTATTTTTAAAAATAAAAATATACTAAAACCATAAATTAAACATATTAATAAAATTGACAGATGAAAATAATGTAAAAATTGGAGTTTAGAAAGTTTGAATATTGAAGGTTATGTCAATTTTATTATAAAACTTATAATTTTGCCTTTAATCATAATTAATAATGGAATTTAAAAGTTACTTTTTTTTTTTAATAAAAGCTCAAAAATACCTTGAACCAAATTGATTAAATGCATTTATAAAATTGACAAATGAAAAAAAAAAATAAAAGTTAAAATTTGAAAATTTGGAAATGAAAAAGAAACAAAATTTAAATTGAAGGTAAAGTTATAAAATTGATAAATGACAATAACATGAGAATTTATATTAAAAAAAATAAAAAATAAAAAAATTTAAACATAAGAAGTTTGTCAAATAATTTCTAAAATTTATGATTTTATTTATTTATTATAATTAATAATTAATAATGAAATTTTAAAAATTGTCGAAATCTAATATTTCGATCCTTTTTAAAAATAAAACAAAAAGATACATTGAAACTAATAATTTAAATGTTGTCATGCAACTGACAAACAAAAGAAAATTGTTGTTTTTTTATTTTTTTACAAATGTATTTAATTAATGAAAGAAGAGATTAAAAGATTGGGCTAAAATCTGATTATTTGTTCACCCGTTCACAAGTGGTTGTTTGATAAATTGTATTTAAAACTTACAGGGTATATAGGCAGAGGTGCCAGATCAACTCACCCGTTGAATTGCGTTAAAACTCTGCACAAGTGCATGATCGAACCCTCACTATGGGCTATTTAGGTGATGCGCGCTCACTCACTTGTTGCATCACATGATGGTTGTTTGATAATTTTAAAAAAAAAAATCACTAAGGCAAGATCGAACTCCCATTCTGGACTATCTTAGGCGGAGCTCTCACCCACTGCACTAAGTGGTTAAAATTTGGGGTAATAATGCATTTAAATTTCTGCAGAGGTGCATGATCAACCCCACTCCAGACTATCTAGGCGATATGATCACCCGTTGCACCAAGTGGTTGTTTGATAAATTGTTTTAAAACTCTACCCAAATTGAAGAATCCAACCTCACTCTTGGTTATTTAGGCCATGCGCTTAGTCACCTTAAGTTATCTAGGTGATGTGATGTGCTCACTCACCACGAGAATACTGACAACTTGAACCTAAAAAGTTTTGTCTACTTTTAAAAATTAATTCTAAAATCTATAACTTTACCTATAATTGATAATATATAATGAGATTTTAATGTTCGGAATTTTAATAGTCAATTAAAAAAAAAAAAAAAAAATCTAACGTACATTAAAATTAATAATTAAAATGGTATACCTAAAATTAAAGGAAAAAGGGAAGATTGTAAAAAATTAGAATTTGAAGAATTTAAGGGGGGGTTTGGGGCGCAATGTGGATTATTATAGTTGGTGGGTTATAATAATCTGTGGGTTATAATAGTCTGTGTTTGGGGTGCAGAGTTGTATAGTCTAGGTTTAGTAAGTCTGTGTTTGAGGTGCAAAATTGTTTAATCTATGTTTAAAATACAATTTTCTTTAACATGAAGTTTGAAATATGTGTTTATGTTAGTTTATTTTTTTTCTACAACTTTTTGTTGTATTTGTATAGTTAAATGTATATTATATATTAATTTTTTAAAAGTTAAAAAAATAAATATTATTTAGGAAATCACAAATAATCGACAACTCGGTGGAGAGAGAAATAATACAGTTTTCTTTAACATGGAGTTTGAAATATGTGTTTATGTTAGTTTATTTTTTTTCTACAACTTTTTGTTATATTTGTATAGTTAAATGTATATTACATATTAATTTTTTAAAAGTTTTAAAAATAAATATTATTTAGGAAATCACAAATAATCGACAACAGTTCGTTTGGGATGAAATGAAAGATAAAGAATGGTGAGCTGAGGAAGACAAAGAGAGGAAAAATCGATAAATTGAAAAAAAAAAAAAAAAAAAAAAAAAAAAAAAAAAAAAAAAAAAAAAAACTACAGTGTTACTGTAGCAAACCGAGGGTTATAACCCAGCCCCAACTAACTTATATAGTTGGGGCTCCGAACATGAGATGGGCTATTTAAGCTCACCCCACCCCACGTAACTTGGGGGCCAAAGAACCCCTAAATATTAAACATTTTATAATTCATTCCCTAATAGGATCTACAAGTAATACTAACATAGTGCAGTTCAAAATAAACAACCTTCAATTAAAAGAAATATTAATTTCCAACAAATCAACTTCGATTTCACAGAGAAAAAAAAGTTAGGACAAAACAAAATAATTAAAATCAGAGGAGAGTTACCCTAAGACCTCTTAATATTCTTTGTTTTCTCTTAATTTCTCATTATAATAGGATGAATTTATACCACGTAATTCTAATCCTAAATTCCCTAAATACATATAATTGCTAACTAGATACTAACTAAATACTAACTAGTTTTCTAACATAGATATTTCTCTAATAGATCCTGTTGACCGAGAAATTTCGGCCAATCAGTGATCGCCACGTGTCTCCATTACGACCGGGGATCAGATAGACTTGACCGAGCAAAGTCGGCCAAACTGCAATTGGGCTCGAAGTCGAATCGGGCCAGAAAGATTAAATGACAATTTGGCTCAAAGCCCATTGGGTCCAAACCCAAACCCATTGGGTCCAAACCCAAACCCATTGGGCCCAAAGCCCAAGCCCATTGGATCCAGGCCCATGAAAACTCTATAAATAGAGAGTTCATTTTCATTTCTAGGGTTCAGAAAATTTCTTCTCCTAAGAACTCAAGAACTCAGAGAGAATTCCCAAACAACGAAAGACTCTTTGAATCCTGAAGACTGAACACCACTCCAAGTTCAAACATCTGAAGACTTCACCGCTACGCGAAGCTGCAGATTCAACATTGAACACCACTCCAAGTTCAAACATCTGAAGACACCACTCCAAGTTCAAACATCTGAAGACTTCACCGCTACGCGAAGCTGCAGATTCAACATCGAGAACAAGCTACAAAGCCCTCGAAACAAATCCAACATCGAGAACAAGCTGCGAAGCCCTCGAAACAAACCCAACATCGAGAACAAGCTACGAAACCCTCGATCCAAATTCAACATCGAAAACAAGCTGCAAAGCCCTCGAAACAAACCCAACATCGAGAACAAGCTACGAAGCCTTCGATCCAAACATTCAACATCGAGAACAAGTTGCGAAGCCCTCGAGAAACATTTACATTTGAGAGAGAGAATCAGAGGATCAAACATTAGAGATTGTAATCCACTACGCACTGATAAATACAATACATAACCACAAATTCAAATTCATTTACACGTGTCGAATTTCCACGTTCGAATTCTCGTGTGAACAGATCCGTTCTGGAAAAGGCTGCAAAACTTAGAAGTTATGGTGACAGAACTTACGAATAAACCCTCAAAATTCCCTCTAGAAAAAGAACATGCTTCACGAATCTCTGAATCGTATAAAATCCAGAGAATATGATTGCAGAAGACAAAGAAAGTAAGAATAATATTTCTTCTTCCAAAATAATAAAAGGAAAGCAATTTAGTTGTATGTCTCCAAAATACTCTTATTTAACATTTTACACTTGGATGATTAAGCAAATGGTTGTAAACTTCGAACATACGCCCGCAAAAGTATGCATAATCTTGTTTTTCCATTTTTGGGGAAGTTTGTTCACAATTACCAAACACAAGGCTTTGGAAGGTGCATGTTTGAGGAATAGATCATCAGATTCATCAATTTGTGAGAATATATTCAGGCAAGAATAACTATAATGGAATAATGGTTACTAAAAAATAACTAACACAACTAAATTAATAAAAAATAACTAACAACTATATTTAGTATAATTTTTAAAGAGACTGAAATAGATTTAACCGGTTAAAAAATCAAATCAACTACAAAATGATGATTTTATGAGAGATAAAATAGTTAGGAAGAAAAATAGTAACAATTAGAAAATAGTTGGAATTATTTAAAAAATCAAATCAACTATGCAAAAAATGATGATTTTATAAGAGATAAAATAGTTGGGAGGAAAAATCGTAACCATTATAAAATAGTTTGAATTATTTAAAAAATCAAATCAACTACGCAAAAAATGATGATTTTATGAGAGATAAAATAGTTGGGATGAAAAATGGTAACCATTAGAAAATAGTTGGAGTTATTTAAAAAATCAAATCAATTATGCAAAAAAAAAATGATGATTGTATGAGAGATAAAATAGTTGGGAGAAAAAATCGTAACAATTAGAAAATAGTTGGAATGATTTAAAATAATTTTAATTATAATGGTTATTTTTTTGGAGTGAGAAATGAGTTTCACGTTTGTATATAGACGTAATTAAACCTATGATTACATGATTCTAGCTTTAAAAATAGTGTATTGATTAAAAAATGAAAAACAAAACTTCATAATTTTAAAATGCACAACATAAAATGATTTTGAAATATTTTGCATTCACCCCACAACCATTAATATTGAAATTCCCAACAATATAAAATAATCTAAATTAAAAAATAATCCACAACTGCATTCAACCCAAAAAATTAAAAAAAAAATGTTACATCGGAAATAATATATTTACCTTAGGCTTTGTTTCGATTTTTTCAACATTCATTCTCATGTGTGTTTCCATCTGTATCATGTTCTTCTTCCTCCCATCGCTCTGGGAAAATTCGAGCTTGAGAACAGATATCATAAAATTTGTTAGCTAAATATAAAAAAAATTATTCGCTTAACAATTTTTTTTAAAATGTTTTGTATTTAAATCCTGAACCATGTCCCGATATTTTAGAGATTTTGTTGCCCGGACAAAAAAAATTGAAAATGATATGGCTTATAGCACCCACGTTTCACAATTTTAAATACAAATTTTGATTCTAAAACTTGATTCCACTTTTTAGGATTTTTGTAACGTCTTTTGATCTATAAAATAACGAGACTTTGATTCCATTTTTTGTTAGGGATTTTGGTAATGTCTTTGATTTAAATCATAATTTATCTCTTGGCTTATTGTATTAATTGCATGTATATACTCATGGGCGGAGCCACGTAGGGGCCAGGGGCACGTGCCCCCTGAAATTATTAATTTTATATGTTCGTATATTGGAGTTTGGAAAATATAACTGCCGTTTATATATTTGTATAATGAAATTCGAAATAAACACTAAACAATTCATCTGTTCAGATGGCAAGGGGCACGGTTTTGGAGCATCTTCTTTGGGCACGCCACGTATATTTAAGTTGGGATTCTAAAATTATTTATTAAAATCATTTGATTACGCTTGAAAATTTTAATTTTGTATTTAATAGATACGTGATCTTTTTTTTAAATGTCGAATAAGTTGATGACACGTTAATTTTATGTCTAACAAAATATTTAATATTTTAAATTTTCTAATATATCTTATTAGATATAAAATTGAGAGTTTAATTATTAGATAGAAAATTAAAATTTGAAGAATATAGTAGACAAAAAATTGAAAGTTTAAAGATCTATTAGACAGAAAATTCAAAATTTAAGGATCTTTCAGACTAAAAATTGAAAGTTTAAGAGATTTTAAAGTTCAAGGACTATATAGACATAAATCGAAAATTTCAATGACTAAACTTGCAATTAAACTCTATTGGAATTGTGACAAAAAATTCTGGATCCGCCCCTGTATATACTCATACGTAAGTAGAATGAATATGATTGATAGAGTGATTAAGTGTGTTTAATTATTTGTATATATGCATATAAGCATAGGTTTGCTATATAGTTATGACGTGTATCATATATATGTATGACACATGTGTTACTAGTATGTAGTACTATAGACTATTATCGATTGTTGTTGTAGTTTTTCACACGTATGTATCGTTATATACATATAGGTATTGACTGATTTAATGTAACTTGATTCCACTTTTTAAGGACTTTTGTAACGTCTTTGATCTATGAAATAACAGGACTTTGATTCTATTTTTTTTTAGGGATTTTGGTAATGTCTTTGATTTAAATCACAATTTATCCCTTGACTTATTGTATTAATTGCAAGTATATGCTCATTCGTACCTAGAATGAATATGATTGATAAAGTGATTAAGTGTGTTTGACTATTTGTATATATGCATATAGACATGGGTTTGCTATATATATTTATTGCGTGTATCATATGTGTGTCTTACTAGTATGTAGTACTATAGACTATTATCGATTGTTGTTGTAGTTTTCTACACGTATGTATCGTTATATACACATAGGTATTGACTGATTTGATGTGTTTAATTACATGCATATGAGGCACATTTTGTTGTTTATCTTGATAGTTAGTAATTTACATGTATATAATATTATATACTCTGTTAATGCATGTATATAATATTATATACTCTGTTAATACTCATAACATATTTTTGGCATTGAGAATCTGAGGTTCGCGTCGTCCTTGTATGTTTTCGTATCTACAGCTTCATCATTCACGACTAAACAACAATCATGGTACATCCTATTTGAATAACCTGCTAGCATCCACACAAGATTCATGTCTTTAGATAGCCTTGTGATCAATGATTTCTCCTCCTCGTTTCTAAGGATGGATAATTGTTGTAGATGAGAGCAACCATGGCTTGGTGGGTTTTCGTTTTTCATCGTCATTGCCATTTTTTTTTAGTTTCTCATTATTTTTTTCGGAATAAAAATGGCTAATGAAATTGAAAACAACTGTGATAGAGAACATGTGCTCCTCAGAAAACAACTAGTTGTTGTTGTGAAGAGCAATGGAGCTATATGCGATTTTCTGGTCAGCGTCGACTAGGCAACATGAGTATTGATATTTTTTTCTTTTGATAAGTTCTTGATGTCATTGTTTCTTCATTTTTAGCTTGTATATCTATCTGTGTTTTTCATGAATCTCTTGGTATGAACCATATAAATTGATTTGTTTAGAAAAAATGAGTTGAAACAACTTTCTAAAAGCAAATTTTAGTTATGTGGATATTTTCTGGTTGTTGGGATCCAATATTTTTTGTTTGAGAAAAATGAGTTCTAAAAGGTTAATTCGAAATTTTAGGATGAGATATTTTTTGAGTTGTTGGGAGATTTAAAAAAAAATCAAATCAAATCAAGTTTCATTTAGGTGGGCTGACCGTAAATATCCATATATAGTCAGGGTATAATTGGAAGAAAAATGTTCACTCTCCTCACCTATAATTTAGATAGCTATGAAATCCAAATATGTAAACTTCTTAGTTATTTTTCGATTTGACTTTTTATATTTAGCTATTCATTACAATTCCCCTAATACATGGGGCTTCATGTTATTTTTCGGTTCTCTCATTTTCGTTTTTAACTGAGAATTGTGGCCTTTTTATGAAATTCATTGAATTGCATTTTTATTTGCATTTGTATTTGGGGCTCACGAATATTCAAGTACATAAATATTTGTAGGGGAATCAAAGCAATGTGATGAATATCCAAGTATATAAAGTAATTATAGTTGCGTTATCCCTCAAGCTCCATTTTCCGTTAATTAGTTTAGTTTTGTTGTTATGTTTATGCATTTTGATCCACGGACATTGTTTGTGTTCATTATTATTAATAAGATTTAATTATGTATCAATAAGTTTGTTTTTCATCTGAGTTGTTATGTTTATGAGTTTTGTTACATTGTTACGTTTTTTTTTATGTAGTTGTTTGTGTTTAGTTATGTTTATGTCGATAAGTTTTGTTGCTATGCTTATGTGCATTTTAATCCGCCTCCATTATTTTTTGTGTTCATTATTTTTTATAAACTTAGTTTTAATGTGGTTATAAGTATGTTTGTCATTGAGTTGTTAAGTTCTTTATTGTTATGTTTGTAAGTTTGGATGATTTATGTGAAGTTTGTAAATTTTTTGTTGTTATAAATTTAGTTTCATAGCTTTTGATGAGTATGTTCATGTTCATTTGAGTATATATATGTCATATCTACTTCAATTCTTTATTCTCATGCTCTTTATTCTTTTTATTTGTCAGATTGTATGCATTGATGACCTCGGGTATAGATTGCCCCATGTTTTGAAATTCGAACAACTTAGGTTGGCTGGTTTTTTTTTCCACTGATATTGTTGTGCTCTCGAAGAACTTATGCTATGTAATTGGATGACGATTTTGATATAACTATAGGCCATTTTAGAAAATGGTCAAATTATATTTAAATTCTAGTCTCCTTTTTTTTTATTATTATTATTGTTGTTGATATTGTTATGAAGACGTGTATCTTCACTTTTAAATAGTCAAATTATATATTTTTTTTTTATTTGACTTCTCGGCGATTTGTTCCAAGATGGTAATATTTTAAATTTTATAACATGTTTACTTTTGAAATATATAAATTGTAGTAGGGGTGAGAATATATATATATAATACTTTTAGTGACGCGTAAACATGTTGCTAATTGTAGAGTTTTAGAAACTATTTTTTAGGATTACTTTCACCAATACACGTGCGTCACTAAAGTTTATGTTTCAGCAACGCGCAGTCAACACGTCGCTAAAAGTTATCCATACGCGCTTATAGCAACGAATACAACGACGAACCTTAACTCGTCGCTAAAACTTTTAGCGACGTTCTCGAGCTTTTCAGCAATGCATTTAGCGCGCCACTAAAAATGATTTTTCTTGTAGTGCCTTAATTGTTTTTAGTTTGGGCTATTTGCATAGAACAATCACTTTTTAAGGATTTTTTTTTTAAAAAACTTAGCTAAGTTTTGTAAATTTCATTTGTTGCCACTGGTCATTGGTTTCCCAACAAACCTTATACGAACTCAGATAAATTAAGCATACAATTCTTTAGTCCTACGGTGTGCCTTATTCCTAAGTGCACGTGACGACCTATTCCTAGGTTGTTTGTCCCGTATCCTCTCATGAGATCAATATATTGTCAAAGTTTTACCAGTGCTCTGACTTAAGTACTACCTTGTTAATCTAAGTGGTTAATTCAAATTAACAAGATTGAATGATAATCAATGAGAGAAAAAGTAAAGTAGACGACAACAAGAAATTTGACCTTTTGGACTTAAACTACTTCATTTTCAAAGGCATCCACTGAATTAGATCCCTTAAATAATTTAGTTCAGACTTAAAGGAATGCTAGGAAATTTCATTAATATAAAAATCATGAATAGAAAGCGTTTAATAAATTAACTAAGACTTAAAGAACCGTGCTTGTAAATAAAAACAGCAAGGGTAAAATCTGAAAAATAAACTAAAAGTTCCTAAAGAAACATAAAGTCACTTTAGGGCTTACTTCTCTAGGTGAATTCAACATTTTCTAAGGTGAATTCAGCTTACAATAATTCCCACGTAAGCGTACTGTTGGTCAGCATTCGAGCTAGGTTGGGAAATTTTCTGATTGTTTGTTGAGATTTAATTGAATGTTGAGATGATGAATAGTTGTCTGTTGAGATGTTGAATATATGTGGTTGATATACTAATTCGATTTTATGTGAATGTTATGAATTTTTGTATGTGGCTCTGAGAGCTTATGTTATGTTGATGGAGTACTCTGATGATGTTGGATGTTAGATACATGATGTATGATGTTGGAAGAGAGGATTATGATGGAAGTTTTGAGATTGTCATGTTCTTTTTATCATGTTGAACATGTTTGTTGTGGGACCTCATTATTGCATGCACATTTTTCAGTCAGGATAATTTAGTGACAATTATACTCATCCCCTAGTCATGTTGGTACCTAGTAGACTGAGGCTTTGCTCCACTGACTTGATGTCAACTAATCATCAGTAGGGGTTAGTCTCCAGAGGAGTCTACTAGTCTACTATATCGAGTAGTTGTAAGAGTTATTGCGGGATTGAATTAATTGTTCACTTAGATGGCCATCACAAAAAATTACATAACAGTCAGGTTTAGGTTCCACTAGTGAAAGGCTCAGTCAGTTCATGTTGCATGTGATTACATAGCATGATCCCAGTAGTGGGGTTACTGAGTATTTTATTTAAAATACTCATTCTTTTCTAAAACTTTTTTGAAGTAATATTAGGGACCTACCGGGCGCTTGACGAGGTGATCGGTTGATGATGTCATGGGACACGTGGAGTCAGAGTTTCCGCTTTCATAGATTGTTTTATTAATTAATTGAGTCAGTCCAACGGTTTCGATATAGGTTAGAACAAATAGTTTGGTTTAAAATTTTATTTTGAAGGAACTTGTTGAATTGTTTTTATGTTTTCATTGGGATCCCGAATTAAAAGTATTTGTTGATTTTGAACCGTTATATCTTTGCTTTTCATATTTCTAAAATAGAGTTTAAAATTATTTATTGAGTTTTTTTTTTTTGACGTCATGCTCTTAGTAATGGCTCTAGAGTGATGTCATAGAAAGTCAGGTCGTTACAGCAGTAGAAAGAGCTATTATCTTCTGCATTCTAGAAACTCAACTAATTACCGTATTACCCAAAGTAAAAACATATGTGATAGTACTTTTGTTGTCAATTATCACATGTCATATCTGCATCAACATAACCCTAAAATTTGACTTCTTAAAATGCATAACATAATTAGTTATCCCTTTCAGATATCTGAAAAATCCAGTTCACAACCTCTTAGTGCTACTTCCCTGGATTACTCATATACATGCTAACAACTCCCATTCAGGGGCGGATCCAGACATTGATGTTTGGGGGGGCCAAAAAATTAGAGTATATAAATATTAAAAACAGATCGCCAAAAATCCATAGGTTCGAATTTACACTCTCAAGTTATGTTGACATTCAAAAAAAGTTATCAGTGATAAACATATGTTAGTGTATCAAAGACTTCCGTACTAAGTTTAAATAAATTTAATACCATCATATAATTTTGCTCATCTCTATATTAAAATAAAAAAAAATAATAATAAAAAAAAAAAATTGAGTCCCTAAACTTTAAAAAGTTTTTAATGCATCCGTATACTTTCAATTTTATTTCTAATGAATTTCTAGATTTTAAAAAATGTCAAATAAATACAAGGATATATTAGACTTAAACTTGAAAATTTGAGGACCAATTAAATACAAAATTGAAAGTTAAAAAATATATTCAACCCTTTTTGAAGTTAGTGATCTATTAAACACAAAGTTCAAAGATTTATTAGACATTCTTAAAAAAAATTATTAAAAAAAAAACACAATATAACATGAATTTGTTTACAAAATTTATAAAAGGGAGGTTAATATAGTCTAAATTAGACTTGAAAATATTAATAAATAAACTAATACTAAGAGTTAATAGAAAAAAAAAATAGTTCTTAATTATTTTTAAGAATGAAATTTATATATTTTTAAATATATATAAACAAAATATTAAAAGAGAACAATTTATTTTTAATAAAACATACATATATGGAAGGAAATGTAAAGCAAATAAATTATTGTTATGGTTGAGTTTCGAACTCAGACACAACAAAATATAAATCATGCCCAATGACCACTGCAGCAGAATGAGATTTTGTTAATTTGGGGGGGCCAAAATGTATTTAATAACAACAGTATATATTTAAGGCATTATTTTTGCCTACGAGTATAAGAAAATCAAAAATTTTGGGGGGGCCGTGGCCCCCCCTAGTCCCTTCAGAGGTCCGCCCCTGCTCCCATTGCATGTGGAATATTTGATCTTGTGCAAACTATGGTATACATGAGGCTACATATAGTTGAAGCATATGCCACTCTAGTCATAGGGTCTTTTTTCTACTTTGTAGTGAGATAGTGCTCCTTGATAATCTAAAACGACAAGCTAAATAAGTATTCACGGATTTTTCATCTTCCATGTGAAATATGGTTAGCACATTTTTCACATACTCTTTTTGCGACATTGTCAATGTGCAATATTTTCTTTCAATTCTCATTCCTAAGATTTTTTTGGCAACTTCCAAATCTTTTATATCAAATTCTTGAGATAATTCAACATTTATTATTAGACTTTCATGTTTTGTTAGCCTTTGGCTATGGACATGTCATCAACATATAGTAGTAAAATAATGTATAAGTTGCTCTAAGATCTTATGTAGCAACAGCCTGACACCTCTTTTATCCATTGTTGCACATAAAATGATCAAACTTCTTATACTATTGTTTGGGAACATGTTTGAGACCATACAAGCTTCTTTGATGTTTGCAAATCATCTTCTAATGCTCTTGTACCATGAAAACTTGTTGTTATACCATGTAAATTTCATCATTCAAATCACCATGAAGAATAGTTTTCTTTACATCGAGTTGTTCCAGGAATAGATCATCTTCTGCCCCACCGATAATACAGCTCTAACTGTAGTGCGTTTAACAACAAGAGAAAATATCTCATTAAATTTAATACCTTCCTTTTTTTAAAGTGTTTGACTACAAGTCTTGCTTTGTATCTTTTGCTACCATCGAGTTCTTGCTTGATTTTATAAACTCATTTTTTCTGCAAAATTTTCTTACCTATTGGTAACTCATCCAATTTTCATGTTTCATTCATCATAAAAGAATTTATCTCATCCTTCATGACCAACTCCCACTTGACAAAATATTTTAGTTGAATTGCCTCATCATCACATTCATGTTCACCTCTGTCAATTAATAATATATAATTTAAAGTAGGAAAATACCTATGTCGTGGTCTGATAGTCTTGCTATACCTCCTACCTATTATAGGTGGTGTTCTCTAAGCTTCATCAGATTCCACAACTGGTTCCTCAGATTTCGTAACTGGTTCCTTAGGATTAACTGTTATATGATCTCCATGGTTTTAACCTTAGAAAGACTTATAAATCGAGTCTTCTCTTATTTACTTTCATCTAGTTCAGACTTTTCCGAATCAAATGTTGTTCTATCTCCATACAAAAATTCATCATTGAAGATAACGTTATTGCTTATGACTTTCTTCTTGTTTTGGTCATCCCAAAACTTATAGCCAATTCAGCACTGTTATACCCAAGAAAATAATACTTCTTGGATTTGACATCTAATTTATTCATGTCTGCAGCATCAATGAGAAGGTAAGACACATAACTAAAAATCTTTAGATGATAAATGTTTACTTGTTTCCGCTCCAGCCTTATTCAGGCAACTTGAAGTATAGTGATGTGCCTGGGCTCCTATTACTCATATAGGTCGTTGTGTTGATTTCCTCTGCCCATAACATCTTAGGAAATCTTGCATGTAATCTCATGCTCCAAGCACGTTCATTCAGTGTCATGTTCATTCTCACAGCAACATCATTCTACTATGGGCTTCATAGGATAGTCTTTACCGTCATAATTCCATCGTGTGCATAATATATTTTGAATTCTCCATCAACATATTCATCGTTGTTGTAAGACCTCAAGCTTTTAACTTTTAGACCTGTCTCATTCTCAACCATAGCCTTTCAAGTTTTGATAACATAGAAAACATCAAATTTATGTTTTAGAAAATAAGTTTATACCTTCCTCCTTGAGTCATCTAATAAAGGTCACATAGTACTTGGAACCACCAAGGGAATAAATTTTAGAGGGCTCTCGCACATCAAATGTGAACTAACTCCAACTTTGTAGGTTTTGGCGTTGCTCCTATCTTCGAGAAACCTACACGTTTTTACTTCCCAAATACACAACCCTAACATAACTTGTGTCCAGCTGTCTTCAGTGCTTGCCACTTCCCTACAAAGTTAAGATTTTTCATACATTTTTCACTCACATGTCCCAACATGTTGTGCCACAAATCTGTTTGACTCGAATGATCTACAACAACCACCATGCCCTTGTTATGGTTGTTTACATAAAAAGTTCTTGGCTTGCTTTCTCGAGCGACTAACATGACACGTTTTTTAACCTTTCAATTTCATTGGTCAAATGATACTTCACATCATTCGTTGTCTAAGTGCCCTACACAAATTAGGTTTCTCATCATAATTTAAAGTGACGTACCTTTCAAATTTTCTAGACTAAATCATTCGTCATTTTCAATTTTACTTTACCAATCTCAATAATTTCCAAAGGCTCTCTATCAGTGAGATACAACTTTCCATGATTTTTTTGTAACATAATTTTCAAGAATGTCACATTGCCCTATAGTATGTAATGACACTCCTGAATCTATCACACGTGTCTCATGATCACTTTTCACGGCAAAAATTAGAGCATCATGTATCTCATTAGCAACAACATTTGCACCGACTTCGTCCCCTTAATTTTCTTTGGGACCTTGCAGTTTATTTTCAGGTGTCGAGACTTACCACAATTTCAACAGTCAAATTTGTTGTTTCTAAACTTGTTTATATTGTTTTTCAATTTACTTCGTCTCATGACTTCTGTTATTATTTCTCTCCCTATCCACATTCAACGTTAAACCAGAAGTAGAAACAACACTTAAATTCTTTTTGCGAATCTCTTCTACGAGAGCAGAATTTCTAACGTGGGAAAGCTGCAATTTATCTTTCCCACATGAATTAGAAAATGTGGCATTCATGGTATCTCATCTACCAGGTAAAGATCTCAATAATAATATTGCATTTAATATATCTCAGTCAATTCTAATTCAATTACAATTAATTTATTTATTAGCCAACCAAATTCATTTAAAATGGGAGGTGAAAGATGTACCTAGTCATCTTCAATTTAAAGAATTTAGTTGCGACATACACCTTGTTGTTTATATAAGATTTTTCGTACATGCTAGATAAAGTTGTCATCAATCCTAGTGTGGACGTTTCCTTCACCACACTTCTTTGCACGTTTTTTGTCAAAGTCAGGCGAACAGTCCACAACACATTTTTTGTCCAACTTTTTCATTTTGCTTCTCCCATATCAAGTTTTTCGTACGTCCAGTGGCAAATCCAATTCCTTGGGATGCAAATAATCCAATATCTGACACTTTAAACAACAACAACAATAACAAAAAAAAAAAAAAAAAAAAAAAAAAAAAAAAAAAAAAATTGATTACCTAGTTTTTATCTCACATTCTGCAACCAAACACTCTTATACCACTAATGAGGGAGATAAAAATATATCAATTTAAATTCTCTTTTAGATTAAGACCATATGTTTTATCTAAATCTCATATCAGATTCTGGTTCCAAATTATTGCAAAATAATCCAATTGAAACCAGAGCTTAAAAGAATAGATAAATTAACCTAAAAAAAGCGATAAGAATAATAATCAAGATTATGGGAAGAGAAATTGACACTAGATTTATATTGTGTGGGCTATGTCTTTCCAAAGCAGGTTTACTAAAACATCAAGAAGAAAGATACCAGAGTTTACAATCGTGGAAGAATATTTTCTCCCAAGGAAAAAGCTCATAAACCACCCTTCAATAGCTCTTCAATGGAGATGAACTGCGGCAAAAGCTCCCACGAAAAAGGCCTCTAACTCCCAATTTTTGTATTATCCTAAACTCCAACCTCAACAAAACTACCAAAATTCAACTATATATTGTAGCATAAATACACTGTGAGTACCCATATGAACTATAAATTGAATCCCATTATACTATAATCCTGATTTTTTTTTTTTTTTATTCAGTCTTTGTCCTTTAGAAATATATTTCAGTTTAGACAATCCCTTTCATTTTTTCTTTTTTTTTTTGCTATATATAGTCAATAACTAGAGTTTAAATATATAAAAAAAAGACCCCAAAATAAAAATAAAAAAGGTGCAAAATTACAATAATTAAAAGAAGTATGAAGTGAAAAAATCTGAGAAAGTCGTCCCAAAATTATTAAAATGCAGAAAAAACGCAGTAAAAGTAAAAGAAGAACACAGATAATGGCTGGGAAATACCAAAAGCAAAGTTCAGCACTGATGAGCCCAAAAAGCCTCCCATTTTCTTTTTCCTTGGCAGAGCAGAGTACAAAAAAAATGTACATTAATTATTAAAAAAGAAAACAAAAACAAAAACAAAAAAACACAATACTCTGATTGGAAATCACATCTCTGCCATTCTTCCTCTTCTTTCTTCTTTCTTCTTCTTTCTCCTCTGCCAAAGTTCTCCAAAAGTGGCATTTCAGATTTTCTATTTTTCTGTACAGATCACGAATAACCCTCCATTTTCATTGCATTTTTATACCAATCTAACTTAAAACTACCCTAATACAACATGGGTATTTTGGGTAGAGAAGGAAAAAAGAATTATCGGTACTAGTTGTGGAGAGGATCGGGGCAGCTGGGGACTGTTCGTTTATTCTCTTGAAACCCTCCATTGAAATACTTTCGGAGGAGGAGCTTCTCCTTGCTTCCACCGGCCGCGGCGGCGATATGGGTTTGCTCTGGATTTTTATTTTCCGGGAAGGGTCTCACTGCGGCGGCGGCGGCGACTTGATGACGGTGGTGGCAGAAGACGACCCAGATGAAGAAAAGCATAATCAAGAAAGAAGAGAGAAATCTGCACCGCCGTGTGGGAGTGGCGCCGCCGTACATTGCCGGAAAACCCACCATAGGCAGTTTAGTATTTTCTTGTTTTGTTAAGTTTTTGGTAATGGGTTTTTGGTTTTGATGGTGAATTTATGAATTATGGATGGTGTTTGGAATAGAGATTTGCCAAAAAGGGAGCTTGAATTAGAAGAATTGGTGGAGAGATCAGTTATATGGGCAATGGGAGAGAAAGAGAGAGAGAATAGAGACAGAGACAGGGAGACTGAGGCCCAGTAGTGGCCCATGTGAACTGAGGGACCCTCTCTCTAAGCCTATGTTTTTAATTTCCTCCCTTTCTTCTATCATCATTCATAATTCATTCTTATTTTATAATCATGCAAATTTTTGGGCTTCTTTTTAACTTATCTTAATATCATTATTTTATTGTTCACAACAAATCATAACATGTGTTCAATAATTGTATACTTTTTTTTTTTTTTTTTTTTTTTTTTTAAGTTAACATGTGAAGCTAGGTAAGATTCACCAGATTTATATGTCTTAATTATTTGAGTTATGTCAGAGTATTACGGTAACCAATCAGCTTATACTTTTAGGTTCAATAGTGATTTTAACAAGTAATACTTGGCTTGGTAAATAATTGTGAACTTAAACGTAATAGTTATGCTATTAAATTTATTGTAACCAATATTCTTTAGTGTCAACATGAGCATGGTTAAAAAACATGTGTTCTCGATCAAGAGATCGGAAGTTCGAATTCCTCACCGCACATATTGTTGAACACAAAAGAAAAACACTTTAACTATTGATCTTCTTCTTTGACGTTGTGATTGGCTTGATCTTGTTCCAACTTCCTTAAATGATTTAATTAAGAAAGCGTGTTACTCTTTATATCCTTTGGAGATGAAAATAAACATTACTATGTGAATAACCATTTTGAGGTAGGCATATTCTTAACGAGGATGAATAATTTTGTCATGATTTTTAGTTCATCGATAATTGATATGTACTTCTCAGATCGAAGGTTCGAATCTCTCCGCCTAAAATTAATGTTGAACTAAAATAAAAAGTCAATTTAAAAAGAGTTAAAATCATAAATTCAGTTTCCAACCTTTAAAGTTGTGTCCATTTTGTTTTAATAGAGTTTTAATTTTTTTTTTAAGTATGTATCTATTTAATTCAAGTACTTTAACGATATATATATGTATTCGAAGACTTTAATGCATTTTTATGTCAATTGAGTTTTTGACTAAGGTAATAATAGTCTAACCAATCATGAAATTTTTAATTATATGTTTAAATAAGTTATTTTATGTTAACTCTATCCCTTTGGGTGCTTATGTCATCAACACGTCCAAATTTAGTCAAAATTAATTTTTCAGTTTATCCTATTAAACAGAAGAGTATTTAAGAAGCTTTGAATATATATTTAAAAATACTAAAAAGTATAAAGAAGGAAAGAAAAAAAAGGAGGAGAAGGTGAGAAGTAAAATAAGAAAGATGTGGAGAATCTTAAATAGTTTGGATTTGGATTTGGATGTAATTTACAAATAAGGTGAAGTTTCATTTTCAGGGCTTCGACCACTGCTTTTGGATTAAGCTATTTAATAGACCTTCTCTTTCCACTGACAAGCGACAACGTAGTATTACTATTTTACTATTTTACTATTTTACTATTTACTATTTACTATTTACTATTACCAAACCCCCACGCGCCACCCCAGCAATTGTCTTACCAACGCTTCGTTTTCACTCGCGGTTACGCTGCACGCGTGACTAATACGCGTGGGATCGATAGAGGACTTCTGATTTGAGATTAAGGATTAATAATTAGCTTTTTAAGAGAGGGAAAACACATGGGGAAGGCGCGGCGGAGAGGGGCACCTCCGCCGGATTTCTCGCCGGGGTGTTGGCTGCCTCATCAGCAACTCTCCAACGCACCCAAAAAAATGGTGTTCCTAATAGACTAATAGGTACCACCTCAATTTGATCTCACATATTTATTTTTTTTACTTTTGGACTGTAATTCTAGAAATGAAATTAAAATTATAATATTTAAAAATATATATATAAATATGATATTTTTTTTTTGTGAATATAGTTACAGTTATATCAATTATAGTCATTCATCACACATCAATAACTATCTGTAATAGCTACTGTTATTTTTTTTTATAATTCTTTTGTTAATGACTATCAGTGATAGTCCTCCTATCAATGGTTATAAGTGATTGCAGTCTATTAGTGATTATCATTGATTTTTTGTCATGTTTATAAAATATTTTATATTTTGTTATATTTATCATTATTTTAGGCCTGATTGTTATTTATGCAACTCATTCTAAAAATTGTTATTCAAAATAGTGTGATGGATAAAATATATATTATTGATGTCAAAATTTCGTAGAGCGGAATTGATTCACAATTGATCAACGAATAATTTTAAGAGTCGAATACTTGCAAAAACAATCTGAATTGAACATTGATGTGGTGGTTGTCATACACACTCCAATAGCTAGGTTAGATTAAAAGATTTTGTTTTTACGTAGCAGAAGTTTTGAGATTTGTGAATTTTATTGGACTTACAAGTGAAAAATTATAATAATGTATTTATACCTAATTGATCTAGGACTTCATTGAAACATGTATCGAACTTAATTGAATCAGAGCCAGTTTGGTTTGGTTCGATTCGGTTGGGTTGACCTAGACCAGTGACTAAACCCCGATTAGAGTTTTGGGACGTAATGGGCCTGATAAGCTCGACCCAGCTAGTCGCCTTGGCTGGTCTTGGCTCATTTGGACCGGTTTATATATCGAGTCTAACTTTAGCTATATAACAGATTTTACCCTCCTTAAAATGCCATCATCCATTTATTATTGTCCTAAAGAAAAAGAAAAAAGATTGCAATCCAAATAGTGGTGTGAAAACGTGTCTTCCTCTTTGATGGTTTGGTTTGATTCAATTTTCCCTTTCAGTCAAAATTAATGTTGAATGAATCTCTACATTTAAAGAAAATGAAAGATTTGACATTAAAAATTACATTTCTGTTTTTAAAATTGAACCAATCACCTATTTAGATGCTGATATGCATTGCTCATAAAATTTCTCCCATTTTTTTTTTTCATTCTATTTTGCCTTGCACCGCTTGCAATTATTATTATTATATAAAGGTACTATTCCAGTTCTTATATCTTGTTAGAAAAATAAATCTAAAGATGCCAAATCGAGCATAGCTCCCGTGACTATGAGGTCATGGGTTCAATCCTCGCATTAATTAAATATCGTTGCAAAAAAAAAAAAAAAATCTAAAGATTTTTTTAAAAGAATAAATCTAACGTTTCAAATCCTTCAAGTTAAGGGTGATGATATCCAAGTTTGGGAAGTATGTGAGTGTGTAGTTTGGCGATGTCTCAAAGTTATGATTATGTGACACTAGTAGCCGATCTAGAACTAATTAAAGGGTTTAAATTCGTATACATGAAAATAAAAAATTAAACGTATTAATATATAGTAGGTTGATTCAAAACTTTATGTCGGTAGCAAAAATTTGTATAAAGATAATTTTAAACGCATTAATATATAATTAATTTTTTTTTTTTAATATTTTCATATTAGTTTGTTCAATAAAGTAGGATTGATTTTTATGTATAAATATATAAAAAAAATTATAACCTAACTTTTGAAATAAAATATTTTTTCTTTCTATTTATGTGACCTTATAGTTTTTTTAAAAAAAATAATTGAGTTAACAATTTACAAATATTTTTAATAATTTTTGTTTTGAGAAATTGTGTAACAAATGTCAATTTAGAGTAAAATAATTAAAAAATATAGCATTTTTTTAAAATTTTTGCGGATATGACAATTTCTATCACTGATAGTATGGTCTATCGTTGATAGTAGTTTTTTTTATAGAATTTTGTGAGTGATAAAAGTCTATCAGTGATAGAAGTCTATTAGTAATAGTCATAAAATCTATCACTCATAGAAGTCTATCAGTAATAGTCATAAAGTCTATCCGTAATAGTAATAAAATCTATCAGTGATAGCCACTAATTTTTTGTTATATTTGCAAAAAGTTTTAAACTTTGTTAAATTTATAATTATTTTGGACATGATTATTGTTTGTGCAACCAGTCTTTTCGTTTATATTTTATAATATTCATATTAAATCAACGACAATATTAATAAATTTATATAAAATAAAGAAACTAGATTATAAAATAAGAATTATGAAAACTCAAAGTATATAAGAGTAATTGAAACCTAAAAACCTAAAAGCCAAAGCGAGCATAGCTCAGCTGGCATATGTATGACTTGATGACCAAGAGGTCTGTGGTTCGAATCCCCCACCCCAATGTACTAAACAAAAAAAAAAAAAAAAACCTAAAAACTAAATGTAAAATATATATATATATATATATATTTTTTAAAAATAAATAAATAAAAAATAAGTCAAAACCTCACCCACAAACATGTAGGGACGAGAAACCAAAAGAATTGAAGACAAATAATCAAGATGAATAAAAGATTTTTTTATTATTATTATTATTATTATTATTTTAAGATAATTAGAAATTTAGAAGATAAATATGTCACATTTGTCCAAAATGAAATGATACCGAAGAATTTAGAAGTAATTAGAAATTTAGATATGAGAAATGTCTTATTTACCACTACGCCACTAGAATATTTCATTAGCTTAACCGTTTATTACATGGATATTTTATATGTAAGGTAGAAGTTGAGGGGGACTCGTGCTCCCAGACTTATATTGAATCTGCTTCTAGTGAGTCACACAAATATACATAACAATTCAGGGTTGACCTAGTGGTCTTAAGGGGTCATTTTTTTTTTTTGACAATTTGTTAGAGTAAGAGATTGAACTTAAGATCTCATGGTCACTAGGCAATAAATCATGTCGTTGAGCTATGCTCTTGTTAGCGTGTATGTAGCTTCACTTGTTCACAAGATAGGTCGTTAAATAATTAGGAATATGGATCGAATACCTTTGGAAATTTGTGAAATTTTGATACCAGAAAGTTGATACATAATTAAAAAAAAATTAATAACATATATATTTACATAAGTAATTTTCATATTTTTCTTAAAAAAATTCATATTTATTGTAGTCATATACTCACAGAGTCACATATCTAAATATTAAAATAATATATGTATATTTTAATGACACATTAATTTTTTTAATATATTTTTAATATTTTTTTCATATTAATTGAGAAATAATTTATTTACCATAAAATCAAAAGATAAAAAGTGAACTGGTTGAGTGGACAACGCATTAATTACCATCTAAAAACTATAATTATTGAACTAAAAAAAAATACACACAACATTCTAGTATGATAATATAAGGAAAAGGATATTGAAACAATTTTTTTTTATTCAAAAAATATATTAAATTAAATTACCCGCAAACTAATACATAAATCGTACAAAAATTCTTTAAAATAAAATCATACAATTTTTTTCTATTTGACAGTAAAAATTATATAAAAATCAACTAACAAAACACCTAAAATTATGTCATAGAAAATAGACAAGCAAAACAATAAAAATATGTGAATCTAACTAGAAATATTTAACAAATAAAAAGGTGTCCAAACACAATGCTAAAATATTTGGACTTTTTTTTTTTTTATTATTTTTATTTTATTTGCACTTAACTTGAAAGAGAAAACTCAACTAACAAACACTATTAATATTCATGGTTTTAAATTAAAATTTTAAACTTGAATTTGACTAAATTAACTCAAACAAAATATTAAATAGAAGAGAGAGAGAAAAAAATTGGAAGTTGAAAGTTCGTAATTTGAACATTGCACCTAACGGCCGACACTACAACTTGTTATTTTATCTTAAATTGTGTTTAATTTTACCTTTTCTTTAACTCCAATGTTGATTTATTTATTTTATTTTATTGGCGGGAATTCGATGTTTTCGATTATTAGATTTGTTTTATTTTCTTACTTCTCGTGTTTTTGTGGGAGGATAATACCCTTAATTAGTTGAATTAGTGTTATATTCACAATAACCAAGCTAAAAGACACTTTTGTTATTGAAGGTTGTTGGTGCAAGATTTTGGACTTTTTCGTGTCTCTGTGTGATCCGTCGTGGGCCGTCGTCAGCGATGGGATCAGGTACCTGCGTGAGGGAGGAAGTGTTAAAAATTAGTGCAAACTATTTATTTATTTAATTTAATTTAAATCTTATAGTGACATGTGTGTGGTTATAATTGAGAGAAAATGTGTTAGTGGGATTAGTGACATGTGTGTGGTTATAACCGAGAGAAAATGTGTTAGTGGCCTAATGAGATTATGCCAGAGAATTACAAGGTTAGTGGGTTAATTTACTAATTAATTTACTATATAATGTTTGTAACATTTTCAATTCAAAATATCGAATTATCAAACTTAATTGATATAATTCTTTCCTTCGTGCCATTTCTCTTCTGTTTCCACACTTCCCGTTATCTTCGTTTTGTTACATGGTATCAGAGCTTCAAGGTTCTTTGTTTAGTGTTTGAGTTTAAATACTCGTTGAAGATGAACGGTGGAAACAGTGTTTGTGTAGACAAGCTTGCCGGTGATAATTATAGCTATTGGAAGCTATGTATGGAAGCTTATCTACAAGGGCAAGATCTGTGGGATCTTGTTTCCGGTGATGATGCAGAAATTCCAGAAGATACTCTGGAGAATGCTGAGGCACGAAGAAAGTGGAAGGTCAAGTGTGGAAAAGCTTTATTTGCTTTGCGGACTTCCATTGGCAAAGAGTACATTGAGCATGTTCGTGATGTAAGTTGTCCAAAGAAAGTGTGGGACACAGTTGAAAGGTTGTTCACTCAAAAGAACACGACGAGGTTGCAATATTTGGAGAACGAACTTGCTGGAAGGACTCAAGGTAATTTGCCTGTTTCAGAATATTTTCTGAAAATTAAAACTTTATGTTCTGAAATTTCAGAATTAGACAAGGATGATCCTATTAGTGATGCTCGTGTGCGTCGCTATCTTATTCGTGGACTGCGAAAGGAGTTTATGCCATTTATTTCATCGATACAAGGTTGGGCAACTCAACCTTCTATCATTGAGTTTGAGAATTTGCTTTCAAATCAGGAAGCATTGATGAAACAAATGTTTAGCAACTACAAGGAAAATCACTCGGAGGTGGAGACTGTTATTTATGCAAAAGACAAGAGAAGAGTTAATTCTTCTCCAAGGTTTCATTCAAATGACAGCAATGATTCCAAGGTTGAAGGGCAGTCCAAGGGCAATTTAAAAGGATGTTTTAGGTGCGGAAAACCGGGACACATCAAACGTGATTGTTGGATAAAGGTGGTGTGTCAACGTTGTGGAAAATTCGGCCATATTAGACAAAATTGTCGGGTGATTCTCAAAGAAGCAGAAGCAAATGTTGTACAGGAAAGTAACAAACCTGAACAAGTTACTTGGGAACAATGCTTATCAATTGAAGTTATTGATCAACCCAATAACATGCATGCTAATGCTTTTATAGATTATAATGAGGATTGGATTGTTGATTCTGGTTGTTCTCATCATTCAACTGGAAATGTTTCTCTTCTCTCTGATGTTCGTGTTCATCAAGGAAGAAGAGTCATTGCGACGGCTGATAATTCCATACATCCTGTTGTTCAAGAAGGACAAGTTAACGTTAAGGATGATACATCAAATACCGATGGTGTTTCTCTGGAAGATGTTTATCATATTCCGGGTTTAAAGAAGAATCTGGTTTCGGTCTCTCAGACTGCCGACTCTAGGAGGTATGTTCTCTTTGGTCCAGATGATGTGAAAATTGTTTCTAATATTAAACAATTTGATGTTGATGTTTTGTTTACGGGAAAGAGGAAAGATTCCCTCAATGTTTTGTCTGCAATTGATGCATATGTTGAAAAGACATGTGAGAATGATAGTGCAACACCTTGGCATGCTCGGTCGGGTCATGTTAGTTATCAATTGTTGCAAAGAATTTCTATGAAGAAACTTATTGGTGGTATTCCCATCTTTAAAGAAATTCGTCGTGATGTGGTTTGTCCTGGTTCTCAATTTGGGAAATCACATCTTCTTTCTTTCCCAAATTCAAATAATAGAGCTACGGTTGCATTGCAGTTAGTTCATTCAGATTTGATGGGGCCGACGAAAATACTCAATTATTCTGGTTGTCATTATGTTATGGTTATAGTGGACGATTTTACTCGGTTCACTTGGGTGTATTTTTTGGAGGCTAAAAGTGAGGCTTTCTCCAAGTTTATCCAGTTCAAGGAGCTAGTGGAAAAAGAATTTATGCTGCCGATAAAGTGTTTTCGCACAGATAATGGGGGAGAATATATGTCTGATCAATTTCAGACATGTTGCAAAGAGCATAGCATTCAACGCCTTACATCTATGTGCTTGTCTTGGCTGCATGCAAAGAATCTTCCAAAGGAGCTTTGGGCAGCAACTATTCAGTCAGCTTGTCACGTCATAATTCGTAAACCCAATGTGAGTTATGTTCGAGTTTTTGGGTCAGTTTGTTATGTTCATGTTCCAAAGGTTAGGCGTTGTATATTTGTTGGATATGGTACTCACAGAAAAAGATGGAGATGCATAGATCCAAATAGAAGAGAAAATTTTATTTTTCGAGATCGTTTGTCTATTGGTCTTAAAATGAAGAGTTTCGGTGAAGCGAGACGTTTTCTTGGCTTGAAGGTTGAAAAGCCAGGTGGATACTTTGTCTCACAGAAAGGGTATGCAAATACTTTGTTAACTCGGTTTGACATGAAGAAGTAAAAAACAATTACTACTCCTATGAAGTTATCCTTGGAAGTTGCTCATATATTTAACAAGGTGCATGGTAAATCCAAGTGTGAAGAATTTAGGATTGGAGTTGGTATTGTTGATCGTATGTTTGCACTAAGGAGGAGTGTTAAAAATTAGTGCAAACTATTTATTTATTTAATTTAATTTAAATCTTATAGTGACATGTGTGTGGTTATAATTGAGAGAAAATGTGTTAGTGGGATTAGTGACATGTGTGTGGTTATAACCGAGAGAAAATGTGTTAGTGGCCTAATGAGATTATGCCAGAGAATTACAAGGTTAGTGGGTTAATTTACTAATTAATTTACTATATAATGTTTGTAACATTTTCAATTCAAAATATCGAATTATCAAACTTAATTGATATAATTCTTTCCTTCGTGCCATTTCTCTTCTGTTTCCACACTTCCCGTTATCTTCGTTTTGTTACAGGAAGTGTAGACTTGCATCGGTGTGGGGCTAGGCCCACAAGGCTCCAATGCTTAAGTTAGAAATGTATGAGCATAAGTAGGAGAGAGTGTGTGCGTAGAGTTACGCTTTATCACGTACCTCCCCTCCTTGAATAGCAGGGGTATTTATACGTGATGAGGAGGGAATGTTCCCTGGGCGGTTCTGCTGGTTCGTCACCATGTGAGTCCTTGGACCGGGTTGAGGAAGTCCGGGTCGACCAGAGTCGACCCACGTCCTTCACCATGATAAGGGTAACCGTCGTCCCCCGATCCCCAAGGGGATTGGGGGCGCTGCTGTACCACCGTCCCGTCAGGTGAGTCAATGTGTCTTGTCGATCACTTCTCATGTTGATCGAGAGGCAGCCTGGCAACAGCGGATCCTCGAGTGAGTTGTTAAGCTCAGACCTCCAGAGTCTTAATTAGGGTCGGCCCCAGGTTGTTGACTCGTCTGATGCTGGGGAAGCGGATCGTGACGTCAGCGGCTGACCTCAGACTGAGATAGCCCGTAACAGAAGTCAGAATTTAATCATTAAATTTTAGTTTGTAATTATTTAGACAAATACAATTTTATAATAATTTAGTCTAGAACTTTAATATATAATAATTTAATTCTTGTACTTTAAAATATGTAATCATTTAATCTAATTTTTATGATAAAAAATATTATTAAGATTTAATAGAATTTTTTTTAATATCTACGACGATAAACTAAGTAGAGATTAAGAAATTTTGCTTGTACAAAATAATGAATGGGGTAGCAATGATTTGATTGGTTTTTGGGAATTATGTAGCATTTGTGAAAGACCTTCAGATGATTTGTTGTGGGTGTCTGTTTAGTGAGTTGGAATAAGGGAGTTCTTTTGTAGGGCTACAAACCACAAACAGATGTGAGTTTGGATAATATGGCAAATATCAGCATCAATGTCGTCTTAGTTTATTTTGTTTTTTTCTTTTTTGAACCAAAACAATAATGTCGTCTTTGCTTCCATCTTCTTTCCTCGTTACAATAAAAACAAACCAAACCCTTTCAAATGCTTCACTACAAACTAAGAATTGAAAGACAGCTTGTTTTTCATTTTTGTGCAAATGTAACTATGTGTTCTTTAATATGGGATTGACATTTTAACAACTCTTCAAACTCCCTTCAATATTCTCTAACTACTTGGAGTCTTTCTTAAGCTAAACAAAAATTTGTGTTTCTAGCGTAAGGGGGACTGTTTAGAAAGAAAAATAAATGAAGGAATAAATAACTCCATTTTTACACTAAAACATAAAATAAATAAATAAATAAAGAAGTTATTCAAATACGTTTTTTTATAAAGAAATTTTGTCCAAGAAAATATAAAATTACTTTGATGATGGTTTTTCATATAATCTTTTGGAATATAAATAAAGTCGTTGGTTAGAGAAGAGAAAGATCATGTATATATAAGTGAGGACAACTACCTTCGATGGTATGAGACATTTTGGGTGAAATCAAAAGCAAAATCATGTGTTGTGGACAATATCATACCATTGGAGAGATATCTGGAGTTATTGTCCCCTTATAAGTAGTATCAAAGTCATCTCTTGATTTGGTCGTGTCGACAGAAAATTTCTTGTCGAAAGAATCCTCTCATACCTGTCGACAGAAAATTCCGTGTCGAAATTAAACCTCTGGTACTAAACAAAGAAATGAGTGAGTTTGACTACTCGATGGTACTTTGTTCGAGGAGAAAATTGTTGGGAATACAAACAAAGTCTCATATTTGTTTAGATAAGGGGAAGATCATGAGTATATAAGTCTCATATTTGTTTAGATAAGGGGAAGGTCATGAGTATATAATTGAGAACTATCTCAATATATGAAACCTTCTGGGTGAAACCAAAAGCAAAACTAGGAGGGTTATATCTAGGGTGGATAATATCATATCATTATAGAGATATCTTGAGTGGTGTCCCCTTTCATAATTCGTAAGTATTTCTTTTTTTAAACTACATCATCTTTAAGTATTCATTTGAGGTTTGTTTTATTTTATTTTTTAAAATCCACCACACCTTGATCCAAAATGAGGAATGGTCATTCAGGCTCAATATCCACCACACCTCGGTCCAAAATGAGGAGTGGTCATCCAGGATCAAAAGCCAACCACTCCAAAGCCCAAGACGAGGAGTTGGTCATCCCGACCAAATATTTACCACACCCCTCAGCCCAAAATGAGGAGTGGTCATCCAAGGTCAAATTTCGACCATTGGTCGGCCTTAAATAGACTTTCAAGTCCTAAAGAGATGTGCTCGGTCAGACCCAGACCAAACACTCTTCGACCCTCATGGCAGACCTAGGGTTTTTAGGCTTTATCTACTCCTACAGGGGAAGAGTAAGCATAGTCTAAGAGGACCCAGTCGATCCCTTTTACTAAACCTAATAGGGAAAGGGAAAGACGTAGACCAACATTATAAATACCGACATAATAACAGGAAGAAAGTAAGTCGATTCTAATTCAAGAACTCCATAGTCAATTGTTGCACTACTGATTTTGGCATCAAAATTTGTTTATTTTATTTTGCAGGTGTCTTCGTCCGAAAGATTACAAATTCTCCGTTAAAGCCACGTGAAGAGTAAATGCAGTCTGCCATGCAAAATTTGGCATCAATGCATAATTTGAAAATTTATGCTACAAATACTAGTAGTAAAAATGTAAATTCATAAATGATGTAAATATAAGAAAGCCTATATATTCCTATTATTTTTATAAAAAAAAACTATCATTTTTCAAACCCAATTTCTTTACAAAACCTTCATACTTTTTACTTTTTCTTTTATTTTCTTTTCATTTCTTTCCTTTTCTTTGAGTACATACAAAATTTCTATTTTTTTTTTAAGTAGTGCATGATAGTTACTGTTGAACGAGAGTGGTTCTGCGGCATAATAATAATGTATTTGTCTAAATATAAATTGACAATAATCGGCTTCTCAAAAAAAAAAAAAAATGACAATTGTTTGATTGATAGGCGTTTAAAATATAATAATAAATTGTAACTACTTTATTTTGTAATTTTGAACAATTTTTTTTAATTAAACTTTGAATTTCAGTTTCGTGAGTTTAGGGTTTTATTCAATGAAATGAGTCGTGAGATATGTATTTAATAGTAAATTTAGAAATTGAATCTCAATTTAAATAATTTTTTAAAATATATTTTTAAAAAAAAAAAAATTATAAATTTAATCATACTCATCTATTAAATATTAAGTTGAATATAAATTATTATTAATTAATTTGTCCACATATTTTATGTTATATATTTTGTATAATTATTATTCATAATATCATATGGTTTATAATATATTATATTATACATATTTTAATTTAACAAAAAAAAAATTGTATATTTATTAGAGTTTTAACTTTTAAATATAATTGTGTATTTTAAAATTTCAAATTCAAAATCTGAAAAACACTAAAACCAAAAAAAAAATGGTTTTTAGAATTTACATGGTTTCGATCATAGAATTTTGAAAATAATTTAAAAAAATATAATCCAAATTACGTTTTTCAGAATTTACATTGTAATTTACATTGTTTGGATCATAGAATTTGAAAATAGTTCTAAAAAACGTAATTCAAATTATATATGAAACGCATATTTATTGGAATGAATGTGAAAACATAAAATAGAATTTGGATTTTCTAAACAAAGTCGACCCTAAACTTTCGACCATATATTCTATTTTAATTTTTAGACTTTTTATAAAAATTTGTGTTAGTCTTTATCATTAATATTTTCATAAATCATGTAATAGATACTTGATTTGGCATGACGTGTTTGAAGCAATATAAAGAAGAATGTATAATCGCTTCTGAAATAAATCAAAAATATTTTAAACACACTACAAGAATTTTATATTCTCTCGACGGATGTTCTCTCGACGGTTTTGTTTTCGTCGAGAGAACAATACTCTCTCGACGGTTTCTACAACCGTCGAGAGAGTATCGTCTTCTCTCGACGAAATATCATTTCGTCGAGAGAACAGCCACCTCTCGCGACGGTTTTCAAGAACCGTCGAGAGAGGATAGCCTCTCTCGACGGTTTTGATAAATCGTCGAGAGATCCGTGATCTATCTCGACGATTTATCACAACCGTCGAGAGATCGTTGTTCTCTCCCGACGGTTTACAAACCGTCGAGATAAATTAAGGTTATATCGACGGTTTGACCCAGCCGTCTAGAGAACCGGCCATTTCTCTCGACGATATATATTTCGTCGAGAGAACGGGTATGCTCTCTCGACGATTTCAATTAACCGTCGAGAGAACCGGCATGCTCTCTCGACGGTTTTTAAAAACCGTCGAGAGAGAGCTTAATAACCTAAATTCCATCGTCTTCTTCATTTTCTCCGCCCCCTCGCCTCCATCGCTTTCTCTCTCTCCTTCGCTCCCGCCCTCGTCGCCCTCGCCCTCGCCCTCGCCCTCGCCGTGCCGCCCCCTCTGTCGCCCTCGCCCTAGCCGTGCCGCCCTCGCCCTCGCCGCCATCTCCCTCGCCCTCGCCGCCATCTCCCTCGCCCTCGCCGCCATCTCCCTCGCCCTCGCCGCCATCTCCCTCGCCCTCGCCATCGCCCTCGCCGTGCCGCCCCCGCCCTCGCCGTGCCGCCCTCGCCCTCGCCGCGCCGCCCTCGCCCTCGCCGTGCCGCCCTCGCCCTCGCCCTCGCCGTGCCGCCTCCTCCCTCCATCGCCCTACCGCCGCCGCCTGCCGCCGTAGGTAGTTTTTTAATTCAAACCGTCCCTAATTTTGTTTTTCAATTTTGTTAGTGTATATAATTTGGTTTCAATTTATGATACACAGCCACCATTCGCCGATCGCTCGCCCGCAAGACAACAATCGTTCCCCGCTCCACGCTACAAGAGGTATCATGGTTTACTTTTGCACTGATTAATGGTTTCTGAATTAGGCTAATTTAGGTTACTTTTTGCTAATTTCATTGTTTCATTTGTCGTATATATATGATTAAGCTAATTTGTAGATATGGTTAGGCTAATTGAAAATGAAATTGATATGTTTAAATTTTTATTCAATCCCTACAGGACTTAATTATTCACGATTCACGGGTGGATTTGAAAATTGTAGAATTAAGAATGAATAAAGATTGGATTAAACTTAGAGATAGGTTCTCTACCGGGTACGTACAAGGGGTTGCTCAGTTTATGGAAATGGCGAAGTCTCACGTTAATCATTTGGGGAAAACAAGATGTCCATGTAAACATTGTATGAATGGAATGTGGCAGTCTTTGGATGGGGTAGAACGACATCTATTTACAAATGGAATATCTCCCTCTTATGGTCAATGGGTATATCACGGAGAACCAAGCAACTTATCTAGGTTCAGAAATATTTCAACTAATTCAATACCCGATGATGGACTACGTACAACATCAAATTTTTTTGATGAAGAGAATGAGATTTTGAACATTCTAAATGACTTACAAACCCCAAACGTAGAAACAAGTGTTCACCAAGAAGATTTTGCAAACGGGATTCCCACTAATGTCCCGGAAAGTGACAGTTCAAAACGATTTGAGGATTTAATGGCTGAAGCATTTAATGAACTGTACCCTGGTTGTACGTTATCTTCATTAAATTTTTTGGTGAAGTTAATGCATATTAAGGTTATTAACAATTGGAGTAATAAATCATTGGATATGTTGTTAGAATTGTTAAAGGACGCATTTCCAATTGGTGCATGTATACCTAGTTCATTTTACGAAGCTAAGAGGAAGTTGCGTGACTTGGGGTTCGACTATCAGAACATTGATGCTTGCAAGTATGATTGCATCTTATATTGGAAAGAAAATGCCGATTTGCAAGAATGTCCAATATGTGGTGAATCTCGGTATAAAGTTGCCGAGGAAGGAGGGAAGAAGATTCCACACAAGATTTTACGTCACTTTCCTTTGATACCCAGATTGAAAAGGATGTTTTCATCCAAGCACGTTGCTTCTGAAATGAGTTGGCATAAAGACAAGCGTGTCGATGATGGTGTGTTACGACATCCTGCTGATGCGGAAGGGTGGAAGCATTTTGATAGTAAATTTCCAGAGTTCGCTTCGGAACCACGAAATGTTCGTCTGGGATTAGCTTCAGATGGATTCAATCCATTCGGGAATATGAGCAATTCGTATAGTATGTGGCCAGTGATGCTAATTCCGTACAATTTGCCACCTTGGAAATGCATGAAGGAAACCAATTTCTTCCTTTCTTTACTTATTCCCGGCCCAAAGTCTCCTGGAAAAGAGATTGATGTTTTCTTGCAACCATTGATTGAAGAGTTGAAAGAGTTGTGGAATAATGGTGTGCACACCTATGATTGCGTTAGTGGTGAATACTTTCAACTACACGCAAGTTTGTTGTGGACGATTAATGACTTTCCTGCATACGGTGACTTATCTGGGTGCCCTAACAAGGGCTACAAAGCATGTCCAATTTGTAAGGAAGATACACCATCGCGTTGGATAAGGGGTAAAATGTCTTACATGGGACATCGACGTTACCTTCCAGCCACACAAAGTCTTCCTTTCAATCATTGCACTGGAACTAAGTCATTCCTTCACGTACACGAAAAAATGGTAGGTTGGAAAAAATGATTTATGGTTTCAGTTTTTTTTTGTATTGAATAATTATTGATATGGTAAAAAACTTTGTTGTAGAAAGCAAAAGGTGTGAACTTAGGACCTATTGATTTATTTCGTGCCACAAGAACACATAATAAAGGAGGTGAAGATGATCAGTGGGTGAATGAGGCCGCTCGGGATAGTTATGTAAGTTTCCTACTTCTTAAGGATAATTAATTTGTAAAGTTAGTATCAAAATTCTTATATGAATTAATAATTGCAGCTTAAAATGAAAGAGATGCAAAGTCGACCCACTCCAGAAGGGACCCAACCACTTTCTGAGGAAGAAATACGTGAAGAAGTATTGGGTAGTCGATCAGGTCACATTAAAGGTGTAGGTTATGGACCAAGACCGTCGAAATCAAGAAAACATAGTTCAACCTATAAATCACAGAGAGAGCATGAACTAAGTCTTGTTGTGACTCAGACACAGCAAGAGTTGAACAACACAAAAGAACAATTGAATCAGACCGTGGAACGACTGAATGAAACCCAACAAGAGTTGAAACAAATGATGACTGAAAATACATCTGAACGAGCTAGAAATGCAGCTGAATTAGCTAAAAATACAGCTGAAGTAGCTAGCCTCAGAGAAATGGTTAGCCAACTCGTTCGTTCACAAGGCCGAACATCGAAATAGGTATCATCTTTATCCTCTTGTAATCAAATTATTTGTAGGTAATAAAACTTGTTGGTTTGGCTATCCTGCAGTTATGGTAGCCAATATGATTTTGAGTATATGTGTTGAGTTTGATGTTGTTTGAAGTTAAGTTTCGCTAATGATACATGGATGGAAATTGGGTGAATATTATTTTGGTTTGACTATCCTGCAGTTATGGTAGTCAATATGATTTTGAGTATATGTTAGTTTAAAGTTAGTTTAAGTTTAAGTTAATTTTGAGTTGTTTGGTGTTGTTTATAGTTGTTGTTTTGGTTTGTTTGGAGTAGATTTGAGTTGTTTGGAGTAAATTTGGGTTGTTTGATGTTGTTTAGAGTTGTTGTTTTGGTTTGTTTGGAGTAGATTTGGGTTGTTTGATGTTGTTTAGGTTTGTTTGAAGTAAATTTGAGTTGTTTGGTGTTGTTTAAAGTTGTTCTTTTGGTTTGTTTGGATTAATTTTGGGTTGTTTGGTGTTGTTTAGAGTTGTTGTTTGGTTTGTTTGGAGTAGATTTGAGTTGTTTGGAGTAAATTTGAGTTGTTTGATGTTGTTTAGAGTTGTTGTTTTGGTTTGTTTGGAGTAAATTTGTGTTGTTTGATGTTGTTTAGAGTTGTTGTTTTGGTTTGTTTGGAGTAAATTTTAGTTGTTTGGTGTTATTTAGAGTTGTTTTGGTTTGTTTGGAGTAAATTTGAGTTGTTTAGTGTTGTTTTAGAGTTAACTTAGTTGAAGTATATATGTTATGACTTATGAGTTTAGTTTTAAGTAAACTATATATATATGTGAGTTGTTTTAGTTTAATTGGAGTAGATTTGAGTTGTTTTAAGTTTAAGTTTCGTTAATTTTGTTGTTTAAAGTTAGTTGAAGTAAACTAACTTTAGTAATTTAGTAGTTAGTTTAAGTTAAACTAACTTTAGTTTTGTGTTTTAGTTTAGTTTAAGTTCATATATAGATTTGGGTTGTTTTAAGTAAACTATATATATATATGAGTTTATGTTGATGTTTAGGTGAATTTAGATTTTGCATGTATGTTGAGTTTATGTTGATGTTTATGTAAATTTAGATTTTGCATGTATGTTGAGTTTATGTTGATGTTTATGTAAATTTAGATTTTGCATGTATGTTGAGTTTATGTTGATGTTTATGTAAATTTAGATTTTGCATGTATGTTGAGTTTATGTTGATGTTTATGTAAATTTAGATTTTGCATGTATGTTGATTTTATGTAAATTTAGATTTTGAATGTATGTTGAGTTTAGGTAAATTTAGATTTTGAATGTATGTTGAGTTTAGGTAAATTTAGATTTTGCATGTATGTTGAGTTTATGTTCATGTTTAGGTAAATTTAGTTTTTGCATTTCACTTTATGTTTTAAGTTATAATTTTTTATGTTTTTGATGCTATGTTAATATGAGATTTATTATTTTATTTTTCAGGTATTTTGGGTTGATGTTCACAAAGCTGCTCTCGAAGTGGACTCGACTGCCTTTAATTTTGAATATTTCTGTCGGTTTAATTTTGTTGTGTAAGCCAACTTTGTAACAATTTTAATTTACATTTGAATGAAAATAACTTTTTACAATCTAATGTTTGAATTTAATTAATTAAATGTGTGTTTCAAACCTATTAGGTATTTTAAATTGAAAAAAAAAAAACAGGAATTCAAAATGTGAATTAAATAAACTGATCTTCTCCCGACGATTTTGGTTAATCCGTCGAGAGAAGTCAACTTCTCTCGACGAAAAATGTTAAACAAAATCGTCGGGAGAAAGGCTTTCTCCCGACGATTTTGGTTAATCCGTCGAGAGAACTCAACTTCTCTCGACGGATTTTGCTAAACAAAAGCGTCGAGAGAAACGATACTCTCTCGACGGATTCGAAAACCCTAATCCGTCGGGAGAGAGTATACTCTCTCCCGACGGATTAGGGTTTTCGAATCCGTCGAGAGAGTATCGTTTCTCTCGACGGATTAGGGTTTTCGAATCCGTCGAGAGAGTATCCTTTCTCGACGAATAGTCTGATCGTCGAGAGAAATTGTTCTCTCGACGGTGGAGGTAAACCGTCGAGAGAGCAACCTGTCTCGACGAAAATTTAAAAGCGTCGGGAGAGCCTCTCCCGACGCCCTTATCCCGACGAAATCTCCCGACGGTTGTTTTTCCGTCGGGAAAACTTCTCTCGACGGATTTAGGGTCTTTCCCGACGGATTTTCTGCGTCGAGAAAACCCTAAATTCTTGTAGTGAGTTGACAAACAATAATTAACATCCAGGTCTAAATTTATATTATCTAAAAAAACGACTAAATTTATATAATTATTTAGCCTCATATTTTAAAAAGATTTGTACAACTATAACATTTTTGTAAAGCTAATTCATAATAATAATAATAATAATAATAATATTATTATTATTATTTTGACAACTCCATGAAAATCGAACTTAGGAGGTTTTGATTACCGATTCATATATTATGTCTTGAGTTACGTTTTTTTTTTTTTTTGTTCGAAGTCATTAATTAATAACAATGATTGAACTGATGACCGATCTAGATCTTAGTTGAGATGATTTCTAAATATAATAAATATGATGGTAATTTTTTTTTTGAAGTTCAATAATTACGGAGTGGAGAATCGAACTTTCGACTTCAAAAGAAAGAAGTATATATCAATTATTAATGCTATCATCACTCTAACACAATAATAGATAGACTATTATATTTCATTACATTGAATCTTTATGAATTTTATACTCTTTTTTTTCATCTTTGACAAATTTGGCTAAAGTTTTTAATATATTATTAATATAAATAAAATATTTTTAAAGTTATAATTCAATTGACAAACATGAATATGTTGACTGGGTCATTTAATTTTGAAGTCCCTTTTTGAATTGTAATATTAAGAAAAATTATAAATACTTTTATATATATTCGTTGAACCTTTGAATAAGTGAATTCTGAAATAATGATAATCAGGAAGAGTCAATCAAGACAATGACAGTTAAACTAATTTCTTTTTGGAATTTATTTATTGTCCCTCTCCATTAATAAAAATAAAAATATATCAAACTTAAAGATTATGAATTTGCATGCGGCCGTTCTTGTGTAGTTTTAGGGTTACGAATATACTATTTTAAAAAAAAAATACGCGAGAATGTAGAATTTAAAATGAATTGGTTGCATAAATAACAATCAAGTTCTAAATAATAACAATAATAATATACTATTTAAAAAAAAATATTAAAGTCGCATGAAATTTAAAATGAGTTGGTTGTATAAATAGCAATCACATACTCAAAATAATAACAAATATAAATATAAAATATTTTACAAATATAGAAAAAAAAAAAAAATAAATAAGTGACTATCACGGATGGATTATTATCACTAATATCATTGATAAAATGACTATTACTGATAGACTACTATCAGTGATAGTCACTGACAAAATTCTACGAAAAATACAGCTATATTAGTGATAGTCATTGATTTGTTATCACTGACGATTATCACTAATAGAAGACTATCAATGATAAAAATTGTTATATTTATAAATCTTTTAAAAAAAATGCTATATTTTTAATAATTTTATTCTAAATTGTACCATTTTTCATTTAAAATAGACTAAAAGAAACAACACAACAGATGTTTTGTTATAACTTCCTTATCCTACCATATGTAAAAAGAAATAATATACATATACAAGATCTCATTTTCTAAAAACAAAAATTGCTTGGTTTACTTATCTTCTTATTTTGCAATCATACCCGCACTAATACACCAAATTACATTAGACTCCGCATTTAAGCATGCTTGAGTGAGGATAATATTAATACACCAAATTACATTAGTCTCCGCATTTAAGCGTGCTTGAGTGAGGATAATATTAAGTTAGGTGACCACTTCAAAACATTTCGTGTTGCACTCCTAAAGTAAGTTATATATATATAGGGTTGGTTGCACAAACAGCCATCAGGCCCAAAATAATTGCAAATTTAGCAAAATTTAAAATCTTTTACAAATATGGCAAAAAATAGTGGCTATCACTGATAGACTTTATGACTATTACTGATAGATTTCTATCAGTGGTAGACTTCTATCAGTGATAAACTTCTATCACTGATAGACTAATATCACTGACAAAATTCTATAAAAAAGACTACTGTCAGCGATAGACCATACTATCAGGGATAGAAATTGTCATATCTGCAATTTTTTTAAAAAAGTGCTATATTTTTAATTATTTTACTCTAAATTGACGTCTGTTACAATTTCTCTCTATATATATATATCAAATCATCCTCCTTCTGTCACGTGAATAATTTGATTAGTATAATTCATAATTCAACTGCTTGAAGTATTATACTTTGGATAAAAAAAACAGGTAGAGGTTTGGATCTCCACCCTCACACATTGTTGAACTAAAAAAAACTTATCTCTTTATTTTCATTAGCAAAAGTTGCGGTCTTTGACAACCACCCAAAATAATTTTTAAAAAAATGAGTTTTATAAATAAGTTATTTTGAGTGAAACACTTAATATCAACTTTTAGAAAAAAAGATTTTTTTGGTGTTTAATTGGAAATCTTCCCAAATTTTCATAATATATGAAAAATAACCAAAATATTCTCACAATACTCTTCTCAAATCTCTTAATTTTTCCTTTCATCATGGTTGTCGTCGGCAACCACCACCACTGAGACCTCCGACACTGCCAACTTCCGGCGACTACTACTGTTGCCCACCTCTAACAATCATCACCGTCCTCACCCTATCCTCAACTATTGATGGTAGTGATCAACGATCGGTCATAATTTTTAAATATAAATTTGAATTTATTAATTCATATTAGTTTTTTAATAGTCGTAATTTAGAGTAATTTGACATTAGTAAAAATATTTGAAGGTAGAGCAATTTTTTTTTTTTTTTTTTTTTTGAGAAAACAAATAACAGATTAAACAGAAACAGCAACAAAGCCCCATGGGCTACCAGAAGCTAAAAACAAGAGAAAACTCGAGGGAACAGGATCCTCCCACTGAGTCGAAAAATTAGCCTCCATCGCATTATAGGCTAATTGATGAGCCATAACATTGGTCATACGAGGCGAATGGGTGAAAGAGATCACCCCAGCAGCGTCCTTCAAGTCCAGAGCTTCGCGGATGTAGAAGGCAACTGTAGTAATGTCGACACTATTGCCATTAAGAAGTTTACAAACTTCCAAACAATCAGTCTCAGCTTCTATTGGGCACTTGAAGGGGTTCAAGGATAATAAGATTGCTTTGAGACCTTCAACCATGGCCATGGCCTCTAAGGTCTTGATCTCAAATTGGCCGGTCAGAGCGCGACAACCAGCCAACATAACAACCCCCTGATGATCCCGAACCACCCATCCAAGACCAGCACTCCTGGAATGAGGGTTAAAAGATGCATCCACATTCAGCTTCCACCGATTGAAGTCGGGAGGTTGCCAACTGCCATTGACGTCACCATAAGTCCCTGGATTTTTGGCATGAGCTTTCCCTTTATCACTGTTACCATCTGAACCACCACATTTGGGCTGATGAAAGAGATTACTAATGTTGGCCATCACAAATTGATCTGTCATTGATGCATTGTTAAAAAAGATTGAAGGTAGAGCAATTGAAACAGACTTTTGTATAAAAATAATGTAACCGCTTTTAATTATAAACGTTGCTTTAAAACAAATTTAATACATTTTTTTTAGTAGTGAATTCAAATCATTCTAAATCTACGCGAACAAAAACATAGTTCAACGACATGATGTGTATCGCCTAGTGACAACATGTCAAAAAAAAAAAAAAAATCCTAAATCTTTCTTTCCACAAGTCTATTTCACTACATCAATCATTCTCACTTTTTTTAATGTCATCCCTTATTCATCTCTCCGATTGTAACTTTATTTTATTAGGTAATAAATGGTTAATGTTGAAAAGATTATATCAAGCTGATAAATACATTTGTTTATTAGGGTTAAATTACAAGGAAAAAGTTAAAATTTAGTCGAATGACTTTAAGGGAGCGTTTGACCCCCTGTTTTGGAATCAGAACCCTAGGGGTTTGTCAGGGCGGGTTCTGAACCCTGGGAATCTAAAAACTGTGTTTGGAGTGCAGGGTTGGGAAGCCTCGGAATCAGAAACCAGTGTTTGGGGTGCAGTGTTCTGAACCCCGAGTTGAATAGTTTTTTTATTTTTTTTTTCCCTTTTCCTTTTACTATTTTGTTTCTCTTTTATACCCTTATTTTCTAGTGGTGAATTGTAAAACCCGACCTCACGTAACATGAGAAAAAATCTTTTGGAACTTAAAAATGAAGCATTTAATTTATGTTATATTCTAAGAATAAGAAAATAAATTGAACAATTTTCATGATGAAAAAATATACCTTTTAAAAATTAAGAAAAACAAAAAAATAAAAGGAAAGGAAAAAAAGTTTTTACAACATGTTGGAGTTACGCTCGTGGTCACTAAGCAATATATCATGTCGTTGGGCTACGCTCTTGTTCACACAAAAAAAAAGATATATTACTATTGATGAAAAAAATTTATGGAAAAAGATATATTTTAATAAAATATTAAAAAAAATATTTAACAAAAACAACAAAAACAAAAAACAAGAAATAGAAGAAAGGAAAAAAAAATACATTATTGATGAAAATTTTGTATATTCCAATTAAAAAAAATATTATAAAAGGAAAAAAAAAAAAGTTAAAAACACAACATTAATTTATAGAATACGGTTGAAAAAATCCATAAAATAAACAAATAATAAAGAAAGAAAAAAATTGAAAAAAACCTTAGTTCAGATATAATGTAGATTCCAATAATTCTCTATTATTAATGGAAATTTTATAATAATATTAAAATATATTCATATTAGAAAGTAGTAAAAAAAAAGCATTACAAAAGAATATCATTTTTCATAATAGAAAAAAAAATATTTTAACTAAAAAAAAATTACTAACACTGTTAGTTAATGGAATAAGATGGGACAAAATATATATATATATATATATAGAATATAAAGGAAAAATGAATAGACATATAGCAAAAATTGATGGCAAAATTAAAAAAGAGATAAAAAAAAATTGTTGGTGTTGGTGTCAAATGGATTAAGAGAGAGATAAATTTGTTGATGTGACGAAGAGAGAGAAACAAAATTGGAGAAGTGAGGGGTTTAGAACCCAAAACCATGGGTTTGGGTTCTAAACCCATGACTTTCCAATACATCCATTCAAACATGCAAGTCAAACCCACCCAAACACAAGACAGGGGCCAAACGCCCCCTAAAAGTTAAAATTTTATTTATATGGTTTGAAAAAACTGATAATTAAATAGTCTTTACCACGAATTATGTACGACACAATTAGTTATTAATGTATAAGTGGTTTTTTTTTGTATTTAGTTGATTGTGTGAGCTAGACTAGAATAAAAAAAAAAAGTTATTGAAGTGGGGTTGTTTGACCCACACACTAAACTAAATACAAAAGACCATATCATTCACACATGAATATACCTAACTGTCACGTACTCAATTCGTCAATAATTTCTACCCCTAAAAACTATTTATGAGGTTTTATTAAACCATAGGCACAAAATTCCAACTCTTAAAACCACACGGATTAGATTCTATCTTTCCCTGAACCATAGGGACCAAATCTGTCCTTTAATAACCGTTTATTATTTATTTACTTTTACATGATGAATAATTTTTAAGTCGTGGATCGAATGCATGTCCATTAATTGATACAGTATGTTAAATCATCAATGAATCCAAAAACTTAAGCGGATGGATTACGATAAATTTAATTATATCAATACTTTAACATTCATTCTCACTTGTTGGCTTGAAAATTTGTAGAAAGGATTCAATAAGTAGAAATCAATATTAATTGAGAAAGAAAATGATATCATAGGAGTTCAAACATAGACATCTACTCTGCTACCATGTTAAATCACCAATAAAATAAAAATTTTAATTTTATGGATTACAGTAAATTTTATTATAGCAATACTATTGGAACGAGACTTATATGTGTTTTAATGTTGCATCCTATTTATATTAATATTTTTTTCCTTTTAAAAAAAAAAAAAAAAAAAAAAAAAAAAAATTGAAATAAAAGGTTAAACTAAGAGCGAAGAATTGAGAGTGTTAGACAAGTTTTTTTTTTTTTTTTTTTTTTTTTTTTTTTTTTTTTTTTTTTTTTTATTTATTTATTTTAAAAAAAGGACGAAGTCTTATGTTAAGGATTAAAAACTTCGATGAACCTGTGAAGGTTAACTTAATATTCATTATCAAGAGTCGGGTATATATATATATATATTTATTATCCAGAGTCGTATATATATATATATAGGAAAATTGTAACAGATGTCAATTTAGAGTAAGATAATTAAAAATATAACATTTTTTAAAAAAAATTACAGATATGACGATTTTTATCCCTGATAATATGGTATATCGTTGATAGAAGTTTATCGCTGATAGTAGTCTTTTTTATAGAATTTTGTCAGCGATAGAAGTCTATCCGTAATAGTCATAAAGTCTATCAGTAATAATCATAAAATCTATCCGTGATAGCCACTGAATTTTTGAGTTTTTGTCATATTTACAAAAGTTTTTAAACTTTGCTAAATTTACAATTATTTTGGGCCTGATTGCTTATTGTGCAACCAGCCCTATATATATTATCAAGAAGAGACAATCAAGACATGGACTCAAAGTAATCTGGTTTTGGATTTTCTTTGTTGTTTCAATCGCTCTCTCTTTAATAAAAAAAAAATCAAAATTCTAGATAATGTAAGGATGGTCAATTCATCCCTGAATTATGTTTACATTAAAATATTATTTTGATATCTGTATTTTGAATTTGATTGTATTTTGAATTTCGTTCTATTTTTTATCTGTATTTTTAAAGTTTTAAATATAGTCTTTATATTTTTAACTTATCTTAAAATTTTGAAATTAATTGTTTTCAAAATTTATTAAATAATAACAATAATTTTCATTCAAATAAAGATATCATGTGAATATGTCTCTATGATTTGTAGAGCAAATGGTAAGAGTAAAAATAAAAAAGAAAAAAAAACTTTTATAAAAAAGTTAACATTAAATTAATAGGATGAATTATTTTTATGTTTTATTAAATCAATTTAGACATTTGAAACTTGAAAATACCGACACAAAAATAAAGTAAGTCTCAAAATATAGGAATCGAAATAGTATATTAACTATATATATATATATATTAATTCCATCCTAGTCTCAAATCAATAGACATTTTAACTAACCCATCATCTTCAAAATATAAATCAAAGTTATTAAACAATAATAATTAAGTTTGCCCGTCACATATGGCTCATGGCAAATGGTCCTTTTTTTTCTCTTTCTTATACCAATTCTCTTATATATATATATATATATATATATATGTTAAAGAATGTAGTTTTCTTTTTCTTTTTTTCTTTTTCAAATTTAATTAAAATTTCAAATGTGTTTTTAAAAATTGGAAAATTATACCATGAAAGGATAAGTATAAATAGTTCTTATAAGATTTTTTTTATGTAAATATAAACTCAGTTTTTAAAAATAGAAAAAAATCGTTTACAAAACTGGATTTTTTAATAAAAGTTTGAAGTTTATAAATTTAAGTCAGGATTGGATGGAAAGAGTTGTCTCAATCACCCACTAATGAGTTGGGAACTTCTAGTATGAATGCATCTCCTGATGATGAAGTCAATTATTGAGCCTTTATCTTCCAAATTATTGGCGTCATGAGTTATTTCGGGTTTTTTTTTTTTTTTTAACAATATGTTGGAGTGAAATAGCCGATACATCATGTCGAGCTATGCTTCTTGTTGGCCATGAGTTATTTTGGTTGCGAACGTATAACTCAACCGATATAAATGTAAATTAATGGTATTAGAGATTTAGAGTTATTTTAATTAAAATATTATTTTTGTCTCTATACGTTTTTCTTTGAAAAATGATACTTCATTGACATGTGAGAAACATATACGGGTCAAAATCCATTATATGAAGATCTTCTCATTTAAAGCAATAGTAGATATATCATAGCTAGTTAGAGAAAAGGGGTCAACAAGAGCTAGCTCAACAACATGATGTATTGTAGTGACCACGAAGTCTTAGGTTCAATCCCCACCTCAACATATTGTCAAAAAAAAATAAAAAGATTTTTTAGACCAAGAAACCGCTAAAACAATAATACCACCCCAACATATTGTCAAAATAAAAAGAGATTTTTTAGACCAAGAAACGGCTAAAACAATAATATCACCCCATATAGACGGAAGACTACGAGTAAGGTTGTTGAAAATTCGGTTATTTCTTTCTTTCCAAACGGTCCAAAGAGAGGTCACTCCATATAGAAGCAAGGTTGTTGAAGATTCTGTTATTTCTTTCTCTCCAAACACTCCAAGGAGAGGTCCCTATATTTTCTCATTTTATTTTAGTTATTATAAAATTTAGTCTCTGCTTTCAATCTTTCAATAAATCTTAAAATTAGTTAAAAATTAATTTTAAGATTTATTAAAAGTAGAACGACTAAATTAAATATTCACAAATATATACAACAAGTTTCAAATTATGTGAACCAAAATAATATTTTAATCAATTATTTTTTACCTACCATTTTAAGATAAAATTTCAAAAATAACAAATATTAATATGATTAACAATGATAAATAACTAAAATGAATAATCTTGATACATAAGAGAGAAAACTGAAACTTTTTAAATCATAAGATTATATTGAAAAAAATTATATATAGAAACATTAGGATGAAAACATATATGTAGCTTATTTTATATTTGTAAGCTTATTTCTATACTATGGCTTATTTACAATAATTTATTATTATTATTATTATTTTAATAGCAAAGAAACGATACAAGCACTCAACTTCAAACATCTTGCTGATAATAAGAGATTCAACTTGAAGAGAAAAATCCTCCAACCACACTGCATCTTGACAAAAGGTCAATGCCAGATGCGTCAATCGTTCTGCCACCATATTGTCTTCGCGATGAATAAAGCTGCAACGAACCATAAAAGGCGGAGGGAGCTGGATACTCAGATTTGCCACGAGCATACCAACTTCGGACAAATCTATCCCTCATTCTCGAAACAGGCTACAAATCCGAGAGGAATTCGTCTCTCAGATAATGGGCTGCAAATCCGCCTCCTAAGCCAAGCGTAACCCCTCCGACGCGGCAAACCTCTTCTGCTATCACCACATTTCGAACATTCATAACCCGTGTTCCAATTCAAATCAAATCCCGCCAAGTTAAAATAGTTTAGTTTATTTATTTATTTTTTAAAAAAGTTGAATTGATTTAAAACTCTCTTGAGATAGATTTTGTAGGCGTTGAAAGTGATTACAAGATAATTTTAACTATTTTTTTAGTGTTGGGTGAAACTAATAATAAATTAATTTTTCAATTAGGTTTATTTGCAAAATCTTGTTAAGTGTAACTTTAATAAATATGATGTCTTTCTAACCAATTTTTAAAAATTTATCATTTTTATTCTACCATTTAAATTTCAGATTTCCCCTTTTCAAAAAAAAAAAAAAAAAATTCAGATTTCCCAAATATTAATTTCCTTCATATTACACTTGATTTTTCTAAAACAACATTTGATAGTAATTAATAATTATTATAAAAGCTATACAACAATCTTAAATTAAGGCTTAAGGCTTAGTTCATTTTGAATTACTTCATTAAACTTTTTATCATACTAGTCTTTCATTACTCACTTAACTTGGAATATTTTTATCATACTAGTCTTTCATTACTCACTTAACTTGGAATAATGAAAGGTGTTTTAAGCCTGTTAAATGCATTTTTCAAAAATTTTATAATATTTGATTACGTACTCAAATGTGATAGACACTTATATTTCGTTTGATAAGGATTTCATTTTATTGATATGATGTTTTTCTTACAACTTTAATTTATGTCATTCTTGTTTTAAAAATAAAAAATAAAAATAAAAAAAATTTCATTTTAAGTGTTTTTATTTTTATTTTTAATATATATAAATAATGTAGTTTAAATAAAAAAAATATAGAATAGTTTAAAAAAACTATTTACAAATCTAGTGTAGCTTTGTATGGAAGGAAACTCGTGTATCATATACACGATATACATAGTGTTCATTTGTGTGCGCTTCCTAACTAGCACCAGAATTTTGATATTTTGAATAAAGAAACATGCATATATACATATATATATATATAATATATATATATTTTTTTTTACAACATGTTGGGGTGGGGAATTGAACCTAAGAACTCATGGTCACTAGGCGATAGTCGTTGAGCTATGCTCTTGTTGGCTAAAATATATATATATAAACCATAAATAAAAATTTCCTATGTTATTTTATTTATCCCATGAATTTTAAGAAAATGAAGGTTACACCACTAAATCAGGAGACTGCCTTCATTTAATATGGTACATTTAGGGCTTTTTGTTAGGAATCATGTACATTCTACACCAATTTGGCCACCACACGTAACTCGTGTATATTGTATATGACTTCCATTATGGAACTCGTTTATCGTGCACACGAGTTTTTTTTTTTTTTTTTTTTTTTTTTGTCTATTGTGACATTTTTCGTGTACCATATACGCAATTTACTGTAGAGACTCACGAACATTGTATGTGATTTTTCTAACATTGTATGTGATTTTTCTAAATCGTGGTCAATGTACACGATTTATTTATCCACCTATTTTTGGAATTAGCTTCAAAATTACCCTATATCGATCTGTAATTTTTATTTAAACTACGTTTAAAAATAAATCCTAAAAATACTAGGTTCAAAGTCATTACAAACTCATTATTAATTAGAATAGGTGGGAGGAAGAGAAATTCGAATTCATTTCTTCACAAAAACTAATTGGATCTCATGCTAATAATAGAGTTTATTATTTAAAAAAAAAAGGGAATAGAGAAAGTAGTTAGTAAACTAGCTAGGTAAGAAGGTTTGGAGATGGCATGTGGAGTTGGCATGGGAAAATTGTATGAATGATTTGGTATATTTTGACTCATTTGTTAAATTAACTCGAATTTTAAAAACGAGCCAAATTGACTTTTTGCTGACATCCTCATTTTTTTTTAATATTATTTTCTCGCTCTAGTTCTAGTTGCGGACTCGGACTAGTCTCGCTCTAACTCTAGCTTTATTTCAGATTTGAAAATTTCAAGATCTGAAATTTTTTTCAGATTCGAAAATTTTAGTTTTTTTTTTTGTAGATTTTTTAGATCTAAAATGTTTCAGATTTGAAAAAATTCTAATTCTCGAATCTTCACGGAAGAATTGTTGTCGATGGGAGTCGTCATCGGAGAGTCGCTGACGATGAGTGAATAAGAAGAAGAAAAAACGTGATAAAGAAAAGAAAAAAAAATATAAGAAGTTTGGTGAGTAGAGGGGACGACTTTGCCTCCCCGAAAGAAAAAGAGAAGAAAATATGTTTACAGTAGAGAGGGAAAGCGAGAGAGCCTAGAAAACCAATTAGGAAAAAATATTTAAAAAATTGGTGATGATGTTAGCAGGTCAATTTGACTTGTTTTTAAAATTTGGATTAGTTCGAAAAACGAGCGAAAATAAGAGATGCTTCCTCCAATTTTTTTGGTTGGCATGGAGAAGAAAAAAAGTGGGTTTTGTTTTGTTAGATAGAGAAGCAATAAAGTTGATGAGTTTTAAGCTTCCATTTGGAGTTTTGTTATATATAATATATATTCACTTTCCTCAATCTTTCATTTGTAGAGTTGGGTAACGACAACTTCCCTTTTCTCTCTCTCAATCTCACACACTCAAATTTGTATGCATTCACTCTCTCACCTCTATAATTCTACTTTGGATTTCAACAAGTTTAAGTTAATATTAATACAGATATCTTCACGCAATCCTTAAAGATTGGATCTTAAGTTCTAAAACTCTCGTAGAATGATCACAATGTTCCATATTATATACTAATCTTATCAAATATAATGCTTAAAAGTTAAAACTCCGAGTAAATAGATTGTGGAAGTCGTCATCTCGTTGCAATGTAAAGTCTTGTGTCAATAGATTTTTTATTCGTTAACAAACAATTTTCGTCCCTAAACTTTTATAGAAGTAACAATTTAGTCCATGAATTTTAGATTGTAACAGTTTAGTCCACGTACTTTCAAATTTGTTACGATTTAGTCCATGGAATACTTTAATATGTACGTAACAATTTAATCCTTGTCGTGAAAAATATTATTAAGATTTCATGCAGTTTCTTACACATGTAGATCGATCTATTGATTATGGACCAAATTCAAATGCATTTATAAACTACAAAACTAAGTCATTATGTAATAGAAATTGACACTTAATTTTTTAATGAGATTTTTTTTCATGATAAAGACTAAATTGTTACAAATTTAAAATGATGGGACCAAACTGTTACATGTTAAAGGTCCTAGACTAACCCGTTACACATTTAAATGTTTAGAGACTAAATCGCTACTTTTCATAATGTTTTTTAACCATTCTTATTTTATTGAACTCACATCACAATACTCCAAACATGAATTCATTAAACCATTTAAGATTGGGATGCAAATAGCTTTTGTACCATGAAACGTACGTGCTCTGGATGGAAATTTGAAACCATTTAGATCCCATAATAATATTATTATTATTATTATTATTATTTTTACCTTTTACTTTTTTTTTAGTTGAACAAAATGAAGATAGAAGATTCCTACCTTGTGGCCACTTAGTTGATGACACATATTTTATGTTAGTTGAGCTATATTTATATTGGTATTAGATCTCATAATTTCAATCAACAATATAATTTTTAAGGTTTGTTCTTAAATTCTAAATTCTTGTGTAAAGGTTGCTCTTAAACCCATAAAAAGAGTTGTAACGATTTAATTATGAACTGAGAAAATGATTGAGTTTGTTTTTGCTTTCGAAAAAACAACGTTGTAGGTTGTAGATAGTGGTTGGACTCTGAGTCGTGGAAACAGTTAGGCTTTAAAATGTCAAAAAGAAGCCTGGGGAGTGGAGTAGGTGGTATTTGACAATTTCTCTAACTATTTCCTATTTATTTTTGTAATTAATTTTGGTTTTTATTTGTTGCATAAATTGCTCTTATATGATTATGGTGAGTTGGTTTTCTTGTTTAATTTAAGTTCAAATTATTAGCATAAATTTTTAGTATAATTTTTTTTTTTTTTTTTTTTTTTTGAGTAAATTGTGGGTGGAGGGATTCGAACCACAAAACTCTTGGTCGTCAACACATACCTATGTCAGCTGAGCCAACATGTGGAGGTAGAGATTCGATCTCTAACATCTTGATCGAATGTATATATATCTTAACCAATTGAATTATATTCACGTTGATAACAAGGTGATTATTTATGGAAAAAAAGACTAAATATAAGAGGTTGAAAAGATTGTTCATCTTCTTCTAATTGAAACATTGGAATTATTTTCTCTCGACTATCATCTCTTTTGAATATGTGAACAAACATTGTGTTGAAAGAGTTCAATTTTCTAAGTATATATCAATCTTGTATTTTAATCTTTCAACCTCATATCTTCTTTTCTATTTCACTTGGCTTTTTCGTGTATTTTTCATTCATCATTTAACAAAAATCTTATTTTTTTTTCAAAACAAAACATTTGATCTACCATGTAGCTCTAAACACTTGTGTATGTGTATATATATCTAACTAATCATGTATATGAGAATATAACATGCCCAAAATTAACGGTAATGGTTAAAATCGTTTTTTCTCCTAGAAAAATACAAAACTCAATCAAGAGTAGAATTAGAATGTTCCAAAGTTGCAACCAAAATAAAATAAGCAGCTAAACCAAACATAACTCAATTGTCATAAGATTGTGTCCTTGAGAAATCACGAGTTTAATCCCCACATTAATTAAATATCTTTGCAAAAAAAAAAAAAAAAAAAAAAATCAAAGTATTGTTTTTTTTCTAGCTAAAGTGAGCATAGCTCAATAATAAAAAGTTCAAATCTCATACCCCAATTGTTCTAATAAACAATTTTTGTTTTTTTAACAAATGAAGATTCTAATTTTTTAAAATTTCCATTTGTTTTTAAGATTTGGTTGAGATTTCAAAATGTTTTTAAAAATGTTTTTTTTTTTCAAACAGTGAATTAAGAATAAAATCGCTATGAGACAGTAAATGAATGTTAATTTGGGAAATGAATTAAGACAGAAAGGTGGTTAGAGTTTTTTAGAGTAATTTTTAATTAGACAAAAAAAACAAAAACAAAAACAAAAAAACATAAAAAACAAAAGACTATTCAACTCTTATCCAAAAGAAATAACACCAATAATTAACAATGAAAACACATAAAATGGAACATGAGTGGAGCAGCATTCTCAAGCCTGCTTCAGAAGCACCATAAATAAATTAATATAACCTTGAAATTTTCAGTTTCAACTTTCAACTACAGAGAGACAGAACCAAACATTCCAAACCATTTGAAAATTGCTTCAAAAAATTTGAGCAAAGCATTTTCTGTTCTTACATTACTTGTTTACATATCTTAACTACAAGAACTGACTATGCAACTTTATATAACATTCAATAATCATCAACATATCACTTACCCACCAATGAAGCCCAAGATGGAAGCCTTAAGCAGCCTGTCGCACTTGAATTGTATTTAGGCATACCCGGTCATCCCGACCGTTGAGCTCGAACGATTTGTCTTGTGAGATGCTTGAGAAGATGTCGCCTTAGTGAAGTACATGTAGTAATACACATTAAGAATCATGGTTGCAACCACAAACACTGCCCCAGCAATGAACACTCCTTTCCTCAATGCTTCACATGGTAAGTTCTGAGCGTATATCATTCCTCGATACTTCGTGTGGTACGCATTTTTTGTTGCACCGGCAATTAGACACGCTTCGGCTACTAAAAATGTCGCCCTGTAGATTCATTAAGATATGCAACAAGGATTAAATCTGTTAGAAGTTGGAAGTTGTTTTCTCTAGATCTTCCATTTCCAAGTATAGATGATGCAGAACTCTCAAAAGATTTTAGTCTTAAGCAAAAACAAGCCTGTAGTGGAGGTTTGGCTCATTGCCTAAACAAGTCTGAGTTATGAAACATGGGATTGAAAATATGTGTTTAGATTGTACAAAAGAAAAAGAGTGATATAAATCTATGATTTTCAAAAGTGTATAGGCATAAAATATGAGTTAAGCTTGAGTAAGCTAGATTTAGGGCATGTTTGGAATAACTTTCTAGGTGCTTAAAAACTTTTTTTTTAACTTAAAAACACTGTTTAAAGAACTTAAAAAATCATTCCAACCAAACCCTTATTTAACCTACACAATCAACAGATCCATAGAAAAGAAAACCCACATATCAAAACATAAGCTCAACAACTTTGAAACTCCAGGTTACAAATTTAACCTGTGTCGAACGCCCTTGTAAAGTTTAAATACACGAATAATCTTCCCCCTCAAATTTCAAATGGAAGAGAGGAAGAGGAGAGTAGCATATTTCTTGCACTACCTCAAACAATATTAATGTCACACAGACAAGATTGTAGTACTTGTTTAACAACATAATTCAAGAGTCTTAAGACTACAAGAAATGTTTTATATTCCCAAGAGAGGTTATAAACATTGAATAGCTTTATAGGAAGATGAAGTAAAACTTGTAAAAGTAAACTCACAGCAGAACCGAAACCCAGTAACATATAAAAAGAAAATCCAGAAGAAAAAAAATGAAATATTGAGAGCTGAATGCAAACTTGCTAAAAATAACCTATCTTGGTAAAAATAGGGGTTAAGAACATAAAAGAGTATTTCTTCCACATATTAGCAGGCTAGCAGCACATCATTGTTCATTTTCAGACTACAGGTATAAAGAAAATCTCACCATGAGGATAAAAAGTATATAATAGCCCATGCCCGATTTCCTCCTGGAGTTAAAGGTCTCCCAAAACACATGCACCTTGTGACACACATCAGCAATGATTCACCAGAGAGAAGAAATAAGAAAGCCCCTACACCGTAACCTGTTGCGACGTCTGATTCGTAGACACAGTAGGTCGCATTCCTGTGCTTATCTTCAAACAGAGTCCCCTGTTAAAGTATACATACCCCTCATTATTATATACATTGAATATGCTAACCCTCTCCTTCTTCTGATGTGAATTACTTCACCATGGAGTACAAGAAGCCGGTAAATTTGTGCTGGTATGATAAAGCAAATAAGAACATTTGCAATACAAGAACAGAATATGCAAGCAAAGAAGATAATCGCAATAAAGGTATCTACGAGGAGTAGATTTCGAAGTTAACATGTTAGTGTACAATTATAGATTCCGACTTCCGTGGTCACTAAACTTATATAGCATTCCATCTCAGATTCTAATGAGAATCTAAGAGGATTCAGTGAAACATGTAAAGAACTTCGTTGTAAGACAACTGATATTACCATGCTGTATTGAATTCTCATGCATTAACTTTACCTATCATTTAGTATTATAAAAGCTGCAAAGCTAAATGTGATATAATTAAATTTATCATAACCTATCAGCTTAAGCTTTAGGGTTTATTGGTGATTTAACATGGTATCAAAGCAGGAAATCTTGTGTTCAAACTCCGGTAATGTCATTTCCTCTCCCAATTGATATTGATTTCCACTTGTTGGGTCTTCTACAAATTTACAAGCCCACAAATGAAGGGAGTGTTAGAGGATTGATATAATTAAATTTACCATAACTTATCATGATAATACCTCTTAAAGTGTATTAAGAAAAAAAAGAATCCATTGGCCAACCAAACCCAAATGGCCAAAATGTTAACTAATCTGGATTCCCAAGCAGACTATAGCAATTGAATGCCGATTTCTCGGTTTCTTTTTCTCCTCGGAACAATTAGATTGGTTGCAAAACAAAAGGAGAATAATCTAATAGGAACTGAAGAAGAGAAACAAATACATGGGAGGCAAAAAGTAGCATGTTTCCCTTCCTTTAGTAAAGAAGACATACTCAAAATGACAATAGCAATGATGCGGATGAACATTTCCACCAACTGCTGTTCTTCAAAAGCCTAAAGGTGAGTTTGGTTTGGAATGGCATTCAAGAATAGTAATAATATGCTATTTAGCCAATTAAAACTACTTTTGAAATACTTTGTGATTCTCTAAAAGTCATACTCCCAAACTCCCCCAAATGTTTTCTACCCTCCAACATTTCAAAACCAAACACTAAACATTTCTACACAAATCTACATTCAAGAACAACTTCAGATGACAAAGAAACAAGAAATCCAAAAACAAAAACAAACCCAATTCCAGGAATCTGCATAAAAATTTGCAGCTGAGAAAACCCCACAATATTAAAAGAAAAGCAGCAATGAATAATTAAAAGAGAAAAAGCAAAATCTGGAAAAGAGGGGTTGTTGTAATACCTCACTTCTTCGTCTCTCAGCAGCAATGGAGAACCCAAAAGCCACTAAACACAAAACCACCACTACAAGATGAACCAGAGTCGACCCTTTGCCTTCCATTTTCACACACAAAATCACAACCAGAGAGAACTGAGGCTCCCAAGAGCTTAACAGTGAGTGAGAGTGAAAAAAAAAGCAGGGGAAATGAAAGTTGTTTTTTCAGATCCCACGTGGGGTTTAGGCACGTGATTTACACGCGGGATTTCGGCCCAATGGGAGAATGCGTGCTGCTCACGTGGATGGGAAATAATGTGGTGATTTTCTTTGTACTGGTTTTGCTAGCCTACAAAAGAGCACATGGTAAGCTTTGTGGATCTGGTTTTAATTGGGTGTTTTGTCTGAAACGACGACGTAGAGTGGGCAATATAATTTTTTTTTTTTGTGACAACTTTTTGGACATCCGTCGGATTAAAGCGAGACTTTGGTCGAAACTTCTTGACTTCGATATCTGTAAAGTACTTGGTTCGCCAAGTTTATCAAATTTTCCGATTTGCCACTATAGGATTTTTGCTCAGATGGGGAGGTATCAAATAATTCGGCCCATGGGCTTCACCTTTTGCCTGCAAAACATTTGGGGGCGGTCTGCCCCCGAGTTGGGTGGGGTGGGGTATTTAAGTCCACCCAGTGTTTGGGGCGGGGCTTAGGAGATGGAGGTTTAAGATTATTATAACTCCTACTTGTTACCGTAATTTACTGTAAAAGTTAGTAGGTTATGTTTGGGGTTTAGGAAGACGAAAGTTTAGGGTTATTATAACCCCACTTGCTACACTAATCCACTGTAGAAATTATTGGGTTACGTTTGAGATTTAAGAAGACGCATAAGTTGTAAGATGGACTTTAAGACCAATGCGATAGTACGGGTTTATATAATACATATGCGATGGGAGCTATGCCATAAGTTATGTTGATCGCATAACCCATGTGATGACATAACCTATGAGATCACATAAGTTATGTTTTTTTTAACTTAATGTGATTTTTGAACATTGACAAAAAAATTATTCAAAAAATTTAACTTACTGTTTTATATTAAAAAAAATTATAACCTTCAAAAAAAAAAAAAAAAAAATACAACATTTTAACCTACTAGCTTTTTAAAATGTAAAAAATCAATCACTAAATTAGGAGAAAAAAATAAAACATTTAAAATGCCAAAAAAATTCTCTCCTCTCCCACTTCCAATTCTCAATGGTTTCCTTCGTTGTCTTCGTAATCCTAACCCTCAAAGTCAACTATTAAAATATAAATAGATTATTCATTTGCTAATATTTATGGAGAATTGCAAAATTTGACCTGAAATTTAAAAAGTTTGTCAAAATTGACCTCAATCTGAAATTTTATTATTTCTGACCTCAAATTGACAGTGGGCACTACGACTCATTTTGAAAAGGTTGTGAAGAATCTCTTTTACCCCTCGCTTAAAAAAATTCTATCATTTTCACTTCTTCTTTTTTCTGCCTTTTCTTCTCATCTCTCCTCTCTTTTTTCCTTCTTCATATGGCTTCTTCTTTGGTGTGGGAGATCGTTGAAGCATTGCGAGAAAGCAAACATTAAAGAAGTGAAATTGACGAAGTCAATGGATGTGAGAAGAACTTAAAAGGTAAAATGAAAATAACTTTAAAAACAAAAATTAAATTTGAAAAGTTTTGCTGAAATCTTAAAAAAGTTTACTAAATTTACAATTAGCTTAGTTAAATTTGCTATCCATTATAATTTTCCTAAGCAAATTATCCCAAACTTTAAATTTAATTTCCAGTTTCCTTTTTTTTTTTTTTTTTTTTCTTAAACCAATTCTTCCTATTTCAACGCCGCTATTGGTACAATCACATAAAAGGGCATGAATAAATTGTCTATTTTGCCCATAAAGTTAGCTCCAAATTTATTCCGAAAAATATATTTTAAAAATAATAAACTAAACAGAAAAAAAAAAAAAAAAAAAAAAAAAAAAAAAAAAAAAAAAAAAAAAGTAGGTTCAAATTTTGTCCTTAAAAGAGAAAAAGTGAAGAAAAGTGGCTTGAGGAGCGTCGACAACACATTACACAAGAAATTCAGCATAAAAGCATCATATGGATAACTCCAAACATAATTTGCTTTCGTCCAACACTTTTATTTTAGCTTTGCCAAAAAATAAAAAAATAATAATAAATAAAAAAAAATTATCCTACAATAAGAGAAAATTAATCAATAAATTTTTACATGTGGGATAGGAGATTGATACACAATCCCTAAATCAAGAGCACAACTTTATATGAGTTAGGCTCAATTTGACACTAAGGGTCTGTTTGATAACGTTTTCGTTTCCTGTTTCCTGTTTCTGTTTTTCATTTTTCAAGAAATAGACTTGTTTGATAACTGTTACTGTTTCTTGTTTCTAAATTTTGAGAAACGTTTTTAAAAAATGGGCAAATTTGGATAAACTACAAAATGTTGTTTCTCTTTGTTTCTTTGTTTCGTTTGTATTATTGTTATTCCGTTCTTTTAATAACATATATTACTATGTAGCTCAATGGATAAAGGGGCGCTCAAAATAGGACATAGTTCAGCGGTAATTGAAAATGTATTACGATATTGGAGATTCAATCTTCATTTCTATATTTATTGTACTAAAAAAAATTGTTTTTATATCTTTTGACTTTTTTTTTATTGTTTTTATTATTATTATTTTTTCTAGCCATAGTTTGGTTGCATTTTCAACTATATGTATAAATGTATAAACAAAATGTGACTAATTTAAATTTGATTGACATTAAAATATATTAATAAGTTATTGATTGATTAGTTCTATATATACTAATAAGTTATTTATTCAATTGGTTAGGAAAAAAGTTGTTGATTAATAGGTTTAATTGTGATTGGTATGTACTAGCTCCTTAGAGGTTGGAGATTTAAATTGTCATACTATTTAGTTGTATTAAAAAAAATTATTGATTGTTATTTTTTTGATAGCACACAGACTAGTTTTTTTTAGCACAACATTTACAGGAATGAGAATTGAAACTCCGACCTCAATAAAGGGAGGGGATACATGTCAATTATTACCGAACTAAACTCACTTTGACACATGGTAACATGGACTAATTAATTTATAACCAATATACCATAATTTTAAAGGGTTGAAAATGGATATATATCTAATAAGAAAATGACTACTCATTACAAATTTCCTTAACCATTTTACATTTCCTTTCTATTCTAAGATTTAATTCTTTAGATTTCATGTCAACTCGAATATAGTTCAACTATTAGTTGAGATTTTGTTTAAAAAAAAGAAATACTAGTTGAGATCATTTACTTTCTTATAAGTAAAAAAAAAATGCAGTCTACCCCCTCCTAATGTTATATTCTTAAAAAATAAAAGAAAACAAAAATTGCTATTATTGAGAGAATAAATATGAAATACATATATGTCCAACTAATGTCAAATTAATAATAGCATCTGTAATTGACTAGAAAGTTTAAACCATTCATAAAAGAAGTATTGTCAAAGTCAAATATTAAATTTCAAATGTCAATGAATCATTAGATAAAATAAAAAGTAGAAGTTGACGACTTAAATGGACGAATCTTGAGAATGAACATTTAATTTTTTCAAATATTATCTAGGAATATATGATAATAAAATAGAAGAAATATACCAAATATTATCTAGGAATATATGATAATAAAATAGAAGAAATATATAAATTCAATTCAAAGACTCCATCATATACCATATATTTTATGTTGTGAACCATAGAAAATAAAATAGCCTAAAAGAGAGAAGGAAAAGTGTAGTAGACAAATGAAAATTTTACATTGGAATAATTGTGATATTGATACTGAATTTGCAGCTTCAATTTGTACATGTTTTCTCATTCACAAGCTGCAAGAAAATAAAATAAAATAAAATCCCCTTAAACTAAACAAAGAAACAATCTTGGGGAAAAAAACTTTACATATATTACAAAAACCTATGAATAATCTTTCTCTCTCTCCATTTTATTTTCATTTGGTCAAACAAGGACTCTCAACCCTCAACTCAACTAAATAGAAAGAAACCTAATAACATAATATTTACTTTGGATTTCCTTTCCACATTATTTACAATAATGGTGTTTTTTTGGGTCAAAAAGCTCCTTTTACAAAATTTCACTTTAAATTTAAAATTTGAATTTTGTGGAAAAAGTAAAATAAACCCATGTGTTTGTTTTCCTCCTCTCCTCATCATTGATGACGGACTCGACTCGATTCGGTTTGGTTCGGTTTTCTAAGCCAGCGTAGGTATGCTGCAGTTACGCCTCTCTCTGTCGAGGCGGCAATCGAACCCCTCGACCCTCACCGCCGGGTTGTTACCAAAATTCACCCGAACACATCCACCTTTCCGACCGATCGAGGGCGGTGGCGATGACGACGGAGGAGGGGCTTTCGGCGAGAAGAGGGGGAGCTGCTTGGGCTTCTCATCCCCAAATCGAGCGTCTTGGATTAATGGGTTAGCTACTCTGCTCGGCGGCGACCCACATAAATACGGCGGCGACGAGGCTAATTGTGTACTACTACTGTTAAAATTATCCAATCCACAACCACCCTGCAAAAACCACACACAAAAATCAATTAATTCTCTTGTTGGATGAAACTGAATTTAAATAACTTCAATCAAAACTATCAATTATGTACCTTAAAGAAGAGGAGATCCAAAGCATCGTTAGCTGCTAAGGAATCAAATCGGTGTCTAAATGGGTTGTCGTTGACGTTGACGGTGGAGTTAATGAGTCCGACACGGCGGGGTTTTGGGCAAACCACTCGTTCACGGCGGTCGGCGGCGCTAAGCATCTCTTCTCGAACTGAAAACGCGTTCTGTTGATAAGCCACCTGATTCATCTTCTTCTAATCTTCTTTATCTCTGCCTGCACGGACAAGACAATATCCTCGTTTAGAAATTAGATGAAGAACAAGATCTGGTCAAACAAATCAATTTCCAGCTGAAATCGATGTTAAGAATTTCAAGTTCACATCTTGTAAACAAACAGAAAAAACCCAATTCACAGAAACGAAAAAGAAACGAAAAACCCCCAATAGATCTATCTAAAATCAACTAATTTCTTCCCCAAAAAATTGATAAAACTGGGAAGTAAGGTTGGAAGTTAGAATCAAAGAAGAAGAAAAGAAAGAAAAAAATGATATAGAGAAATTATACCTGAAGGAAAAGAAGTGTAAGAAGAGAGAATTTTCCCGAGAAAATTAGCAGAGGAGAGAGAGAAAAAAGGGAGGAGAAGGTGAAAGAGACGAGCAGCGTGAGTTTATAAGAGAGCAGAGGAATCGGATTTGTTAATTAGAAAATTAAATTAAAAAAAGAAAAAAAGAAAAAAAAGGGTAATAATCTGATTGGGCAACAGCAAAGCACAGCTAGAGAGAGAGACAGGGAGATTTTCTCTGTATTCATTCTTTTTTTTGTTTTACAAGGAAAATATTATTTACGCAAATAAGAGATTGCCCTCATTCAAATAATTCTATTTTAGATTTTAACGGGTTTTTTTTTTTTCTTTTTCTTCCTTTAAATATAGCATTATAATTATGGTATGACGATATGAGTGGAAATTTTAAAACTTCCTATAGAAAATTACCTTTAACTGTTGAGAAAACAAAATTTAAGGGAAATTATGTATAAATTATTGTGGCTAAATTATAAAAAATAATCCACAACTATGAGTTTCGGACAAAAAAAAAAAAAAAAAAAAAATCTAAACTTTTAAAAGTTTCAAAAATATCATCTGAAAAACGTTTCAAAAATGCTCTCGCGATTAATTAAGAACCTACAAAATTAACTTGTACTTGGAAAAACGAAAAACGTAAACGCCTGAAGTCTTCAAAATCATGAAAATTCTATTTACTCGATTCAAAAGAGCACTGAATAGAACAAAACAATGGCAAAATGGATGGAGAATAGATTCGATGTCTACGATTTCATGATTTTTTTAATATCTCAAATATCCACATTTTCATGATTTTTCAATTTGTCTTTAGAAAGTTTGGAACTTATACATTTGAAATCATTCATTAATTTGTTTTCTATAGGTTTTTGAAGTCTGGTTGAGTTTGACATGCCTATTAATTTAAATTTAATAAAATATTTTTTCTTATATTTTTTATTAAAGTGATTTTAATTTAAAGAAGGGTGTGTTTGGTTACATCTTCTGAATCGTTTGTTTGAAAGGAATAGTTTATAAGAATGTATATTTGGATACTATGTTCATTTTGTAGCATTTGTATAAGAGAATGTGTTAAGATTATGTACCATACCTATAATGCTGTTACTAATCTTTATATAATTTACATATTATTTTAATCTAATTTAAATTTATATAATATTTTAGTATTTATGATTTTAATATTTTAATTTAAAATAAGTTTAGTTTATAAAAATAATTAAAACAATCGTTTAAGTAGTCTCTAAATACATGGATATTGTGCCACTATTGAAAAAGTATAATAAAATGTTGCAATTTTCTGAGATATTATTAAATTTAACTCAAATTTTTTTTATGTGCTAAATGTGAAATATAAATATAGTTAATTGCATATAGTCATTTGTTATACTAAAAAAAAAACAGATACATTAAATTATTTTCAACTACAAAATAAAATTTATGAAATAAAAAAAAAATTGAAGAAAGAAAAAAATATATAAAAAAAAGTATGGAGAACAAAAGTGTCATTAGAAGATGACCTATATCTAGACATCTTAAAAACACATGTGGCAAGAAAACATCCAAATTCTCACTTCATTCTTCTGTGGATGCAGAGTTTGATTGGATTTGTCGGGTGAGTAGTGGGAAGCAGAAACGCAAGCATGTTTGGAGGGTGGCTTGGTGTGCTGTGATCTACCATATTTGGTGGGAACGTAATTTGTGCTACCATGGCCCGGGTCACCATTCTCATCAGACCGTCCTTGCAGTTATCCGTTTATGACCTGACGTCTGTTTGTTCGTCCTGGGTGGGTGTAGTTTCGGTTGCATCCCCTTGGGACTTTTTTGCTTAACTTCTTTTCTGGTCTTGGAGTTCGTGCAGATGTTTGCTGCTTTCTCCGGTTGTTTCCCCCGTCTTTTGCTTTTCTTGGTCTCTCTTGTCTCCTTGCGGCTCCTCCGAGCTTTAGTGACTATGATAGTCTTTGTGTTGATTGGTGGCTTTCTCTGCAGTCGATGGTTCAGTAGGATGCTTGTTCTTTATGCAGTTGGTTTTTCCTCCCTTGCTTTGTCCTTGCACTCTATTTGTCCTATAGTTGAGGCCTGGAGGTTTAAATTAGGGTTATCAGACCTGATTGCTTATTGTCACCCTGAAAGGCTCTTTTGTCTGGATGGTGTGTAGGCTTGTTAAGGTGTCCTTGGATCGCGACATGTCGAGGGAAGCGATGCTTGTCTGGTCCTTGTAGCTCTCTTGCTTGGTTGCATGCCTGAAGGTTGTTACTTTCGTCAGAGTAGAGGGAAAACGAGTAGAAGAGGCCTTTTATCCCTGTTCCGGGCTTTTAAGGTCGTGCTTAGGGGGACATGCGCACACACACACACACGCAAGGGTAGGATAATCAACTTGGCCACTGGTTATTCTCAACATCTGAATGATCTGTCTTCTGCAAAGTTTTGTATCATTAGGCTTTGAGACTTGAGTCATCTGTATGCTTTGGCCTGATGGGAGACTGAAACTTCCCTTCCCTTCCCGAGTGATGGTGTCCTACTTGGGGAGTTTGGATCGTGGTTGCAGCCTTTGAGTTGCGCTTTTTGCTTCTTCTTTAGGTTTTGCGTTTTTGTTTTTGTTTTTTTCTCTATTGTTCTGGCTGCTTGCCCGCCTGTGGGTTAGGTGCACCGTATTTTATGTTTTGGTTCCCTGCCTTCCCTCGGGATGTGAGGTCCCTTTCGGGTTTTTCGATTTTGGTTTGGGTCCCCTGGTTTGCCAATGAGTCTTATTTTTTTTTGTTACTTTGGTGTCCTTTGACCTCAGGCTTTGAGGTCTTCTTTTACTAGTAATATATCTACCTTTGCAAAAAATAAAAAACAAAAAAAAAAAAATTCAAAATTAGATAAATGCCCTCCGTATAGGTATCGTTGGGATGCCCGAGCATATCAAGATGTATGGGTATCTCACATTACCACAAACACAAACGAAGAAATACTCAAATGTCCATCTCATAAAAATCTTGGATTATTACAAAACAAACGACTCAAAGTAATTTAATCACAATTTTGGGTGTGTTTGATTTAGACGTAACAAAATAGATTATTTGCTTGGTGGATAGAAAATTGTATAAGAAATTAATTAAAAAGACACAAAAACTATTTGAATAATAATAATAAAAAAAAAAAATTGTTGATGGGGCCATAGATTGGCAGAAGTGAGAGGCTCCAGGATGATGACACGTGTGTACTAGTGTGAACTTTGGGGAATAATTGACGTCCTTTTGGTGCAAATTGATTCCTACTTTGCCGGCTGAGTTTGGTTTGTGTTTAAAGCAGTAAAGCACTGTCCTCGATTTTCCTCTTGTCCGTAGAAAATTGACAAGACATTAAAAAACAAAAATTACTAAAATTTTAGTGTTAAATTATAAAAAATGCCCCTACAAGTTAAAACAAATACAAAATTGTTCACACTATTTTTTATAATTTAACTTATTTTAATGCGGATTTAAAATTAAACTGTTCAGGAGTATTTTTGACATGAATCATTGTCAAAACTGTATATATAATATTAATTTATGACATAATTAATTAATGTGATTTAGGATTCAACTTTCTATCATCTCAATTTAGTTATTTCAATTATGTGATTTGATTATGGTTTTATTATTATTTTTTTTTTCCTTATTTTTCATTTTTGTTGCACTACTTCTCAATTTTCGTTTCTTATTTTATTGTCGGGTTCACAATTTTTCTTCATCTTCTGCAATTGTGTTCTTCAATCGTCGCCCAACATTTTTCCTACTCTCATATATTTTTTCTTTTTATATATATTTATATTTGTAATCCAACATATATACTCTAAGCTATATATTATTGTTTCATTCTTATATTTAATGATATGATATATATATATATATATATATATATATATATTATTTTATTCAATACTACGTTTATATATATTAATCCAAGATATATATACTACGTTTATATGTATTAATCCAACATATATACTAAGTTTTATTTTTTCAATTTAAATTATATACCTCATTATTAAGTATATTACACATCTATGAAATATAAACATTAAATAAAACAAGAATATATACTTCATACTATTAAATATAACATAAAATAAAACAATAATGTCTTATTTTACCAAATATACTCCACATTTATGCATTTATGAAACATAAATGTGGAATGAAAAAAAAAAAAGTTAAACCCTAAACTTTATCTTCAATCTCATGACAGTCGCTTCTCTTCTCTAGCGCGAATTCACAGAGACCCATCTGACCGCGGTGCAACAAAAATTTCAAACTCCAACGAGCACTATGTGTCCAGATTCCGACGAACTAGGGGTTGAAGAAGTCCCCTTAAAAAAGACCCGAAACTCCAGAGGATCCACGTCAAGGAAGTGTTACAATGACCTATGAACCTCGGATGTGACTCTCCGACGACATGTAGACCAAACAAATCTCGGGTGACAACCCACAACAACCAACGGCGACATCAATATATTCTCCAACAGTCAAGAAGACATTACGTGAGAGGAAAAAGAAAGAAAATTGATAAAGGTGAGGTGAGTCTGGCTATTTCGCCGAAAAATCCAGCCGTTCAGCAAAAAATGTTGTTGCCAAAAGGAATTATTGTTGAGAATATCCTATTTTTTGCAATGGATGGAGGGAAAAAGTTTTTATTTTTATTTTTTATGCTTGAAAGTTGAAAGTCAAATGGTTACGGTAAGTTTTGAATATCATATAACAACGTCAATTGTCTAAAATTTCATATACATAAAAAAAAGTTTTAGAAGTAAAAGAAAATAAATTAATAAATGAGATTTAATGGATTAGATGGAAGAATATTTTGATAAGAAAAATATTTTGTAAATCCATAAAATCTTAAGAAAATTGTACCAATAATATATAAGTTTATATTGGTTAGATTCGACAATTTATCATAAAAAGTAGTCTATTGGACATAATTTTTGTATAAATTTTTGGCAAGTCTCACAACAAGTACATAAGAGGAATATTATGACAAATCTTTTGACTTTGCTTTATTATTTAATTCTACATGTTAAAAATCCAAATGCAAAAACATTACTATTTTTATCCTTAAAATGTTAAGGTGTTGTTGAATAGATCTCTAAACTTAAAAAAAAAAAAAAAAAATGTCTAATAGGTCTAAGTTTAAGCTAATATATTCTTAAATTTTCAATTTATTTCTAATAGATTCCTAACCTGTTCGATATATTTTTTTTAAATTCGTGAACCTAATAAACATAAAATTAGAAGATCATAGTTTTTATTAGGCATACAATTCAATATTGTGTCTAATACATTCGTGAATTAAAAAAAAAATGAATAAGTTAAAGACCTACGAAATACACTATTGAAAGTTCATCGATCCATTACAAACTTTTAAAGTAGGGACTTATTGACACAAAATTAAAATTTAAGAACCTATAGACAAACACTTTTCATAGTCTATGGACCTATCAGACACGACTCTAAGAATTAAAGAATTCAACCTGTAATTTAACCTCTTTTGTTTTATATTCTTGAAATTATTTTAAGAATCTATAATTGAACTTTATAATCTAAAAAAGAAATTTAATTTTTAAGAAGTATCCAAAATTTTAAAAATATATCTTGATTTTTTTTTTTTTTTTTTTTTTTTTAACTTTAAACTTTCAAATATTCTAGTCTAGTCTAATAGTTGGAATTTCATATTTATTTTGTTTTAATTCTTAAATTTTTAAATATTGTGTTTTTCAGCTTATTACTACGACTTCAACAACAAGATCGACACAACCGAGTTGACTCGAGGAAGGAGCGCTCACGTTTTTGTTTTATTTTTCAATTTGAGGAGAGATGACTGAGGTAGAAAATGAGATTTTTTTTTCCCAACAAGTGGTATCAGAGCTTTGAGTTCGTAGTTTCTTGATTTTTGAGTAAGCTATGTGGTTGCAACATTGTCTAAACTTCCACATCAGGAAATATTTATTGAAACGAACTAGGTTGGTATTATGAATAGTGTGAGATGTTCACTATTTGAAAATTTGCTAGGAGTGAAGCAGATATGTCAAGTTTTTACGAGTCCAGTGAAGATTGACGTGGAAAATTTGATGAAAAGATGAATTTCGACTTGTGACAAGTGCAAATCAAGGATGTGCCGATACAATCTAGGTTACACAAGGCTTTAAAGGGAAGATCGAGTGGTGGTGCTTCTGAAAAGTTAAGCAGTGATGCGGACCGATGGAGTGTAGTGGCGGTTCTAAGAAGTTCAACATGAGTGACGAAGATTGGGAGGAAATGGATTTGAGACTTGCAAGTGCAATCGAACTAAATTTGGCTAAGAATGTTCTTGCAAATGCACATGGATTTTCGACAGCGGAAGAGTTTTGAGGGAAGCTTGAAGTGATGTATCATCCAAATAACATCTCAAATCGATTGTACCTGAAGGAGCAATTTCACACACTACAAATGGAGGAAGGTAAGAAAATCTCAGATCATCTAAGAGTTTTCTCAATGACATTGTTTCAGAGGTGGAGGTGATCGAAGTGAAGATAGATGTTGAGGATAAGACACGCATGCTCATCTTGTCACTTCCATCTTCTTATGAACATATGAAGCCAATCTTGATGTACGAGAATAAAACTTTAGATTTTGCTGAGACTACTAGTAAACTTATGTCAGAAGAAAAAAGGTTGAAGAGTGGATGACGTATTTCACAGTAGGATTCAACGTTAGTAGTTATCAATTGGAATAATAATGAAAATTTGATGCAAAAGAAATGTTACTGAGAATGCAGACAATCTGGACGCATGAAAAATGATTATCCTGACAGAGCAAGTTTGTCAAAGGGCTATGTCGGATGCTGACGTTCTGTCTCTTTCCAGGGGAGAGATGGAGGCTTCTTCGGAAGAAATACAAAATTTATGCTCATGGTATGTCCAATTTACCATGATAAATGGTGTGATGTTAGCGGTTCCACAAGTTTGCACACAGACATTGATTTTACGGTTATGCAAGGTGTGTGTGCTAGAAGTTATGTCAATGGATGAAGAACTTCCGGGTGTGCCAAGTAGGTGGAAGTTGCACCATAAATTTTAGCTGGGTTAATCGACATGTGACAAAGAAAAAAAGTTTTGATGTGACGAAGAAAAAAAATCTTGGAAGGCGACATTCCAAGCGGATGTAGTGAGTTATAGTTCTCTGATTTGAGGATTCTGATTGTTGGTAAAGACAATGGATGTACTAAGCATGAATTTTTAAAATATCTTGTCAATGTTGAATTGGTAGGGTTTCAAAAATATATTAGAAGAATAGTTGTCCCACATTGGAAACGTACAATAAAGTCATGAGCTCCAAGTACTATAAAAGGAGTCTACGACTTTGGTTTCTATTAATCTAAATTAGAACTATTTTAAGCTTGATATACTAACTCTAGTTATATGAAGGTTGTTTTATAATGATATTGTAGTTTTTAAAACTTATTATAAAAATATTGTAAGTTTGAAACTATTTATAAAAATATTGCAGTTTTAAATGCCACACGCAAGCAAATGTCGTCTTTTGAAAAGACGATTTTGCGAGGTCTTCTTTTGAAAAATGACCTCTGGTATGTACTTCTTTTATTAAAAAAATGAAAGCTAACAGCGAGAGCTTCAATTTGTATCTGGTTTCACTATATTTAGAGTTGTGTATCAAAAATAAAGACCATCGAAGTTGGACTATAACTCTGTAAATTTCACTCTATTTAGAGTTGTGTATCAAAAGATAAAGACCATCGAAGTTGGACTATAACTCTGCAAATTTCAGAACTGAAGATTGTTTTGAGGAGTGCTTTAAAAAATTGACATCTTTTTACCCAGATATTAAAAAAAATCGAAAAATGTACGGTTGAAAAACTAACACATAGAGCTTCAATTTGATATCTAGTTTCACTATTTGTAGAGTTGTGTATTAAAAGATACAGATCGTCGAAGTTTAGCTACAGTTTTGAAGTTTTCAGTCATATCTTCAGTTCTGGGTTTAGTGAAGTTTTCATAACTTTGACGATATATATCTTTTGATACACAACTCCAAAAATAGTGAAACTAGGTATCAAATTGAAGCTCTCTGTGTTAATTTTTCAACAATACCCTTTTCGAAGTTTTTGAATATATGGGTAAAAAGATATCAATTTTTTAATGCACTTCTCAAAAGAATCTTCAGTTATGAAATTTGAAGAACTATAGTCCAACTTCGATGGTCTCTATCTTTTGATACACAACTCCAAAAATAGTGAAACCAGGTATCAAATTGAAGCTCTCGTTGTTATCTTTCCAACCATATCTTTTTTGAAAATTTTGAATATCTGGTTAAAAAGATAACATTTTTTTAATAAAAGAAGTACATATCCATGAAGGTCTTGACCTCCATCCACGTGGAGCAAGATCGTCTTTTCAAAAGACGACCTTACCTTTGTTTTGGAAAACGACCTCCATTTAAAACTGCAATATTTTTATAAATAGTTTCAGACTTACAATATTTTTATAATAAATTTTAAAAAATACAATATTATTAAAAAACAGCCGAGTGGTATAATTCTGTGTGATTGTAATAATTATCAAAAAAAAAAAAAAAAAAAAAAAAAAAACAATTTCACATAGTGAAGTTTATTTATTTATTTATTCGTGGTTTTTTCTTTGGTTTTAAATTTTTCATGTAAATTCTTATGTTTCTTATTTTGTTGCGTTCTTTTAATTTCTTAGTTATTTTTATGTTTATTCGTGCGACTTTAATTCCTGTTTCAAAAATAGATAATTTTATATTTAATTGTATAAAAGGTATCTATCTATATATTTTTAAATCACGTCAAAAATTTAAATTCCAACTCCTACATTTATTGTACTAAAAACGAAGATTACTCCATTATTAATACATTAATTGTAAGACTCTAGGTAATCCACACTCGTTCGAATTTTTAATACCCACAAGGCAAAAAAGATAATGTCTTCCACATCTCTTCTTGTTTTTATTATAATAATTTGATTGAGAAATTGGTGTGATCCACTTGAATATGAAGCTTGTGGATATGGCCATGTTTTTATCATCACGTGGATAGACTATATATTCAATGCCTCCCATTCCATTTATTATGCAATTTGATTATAAAACTTGCAAGTTGACCATATGTCGACCATGACTTGAACAGTAACAATTAAAATAACAATGTTTTATTTATTTATTTATTTCTTTTTTTTTAAATTTCAATATTATATATAAATAAGGTGGGCTGGGCCCACTTGCTCCTTCGATCTAATCTGATGTTTGATTAGTCGTACGTGTCCATTCAAAATCTTTTTTTATGACTTTTCCGAGATTCCACTTTCACTTGGATTTGTTTGTTCCAATTTAATTTATTTCCCCAATTTTGATTTCCAGCCTAATGTTGACTTCTTTTTAAGAAAAAAAAAATGCGATCATAATTGATATTCAAAAGAACCAAAAAAAAACAAAGAGAAAGAAAAAATGAAAAACAGTTGAGTATGAACAAAGAATAGTTTGTTGACGTGATTGATATGGACATTGAAAATGAAATTATGTTCAAACTTGAGTGGGAGGGTAACACATTCAAAGTTTTTAGTTCATGAATTAAATTGATAATTTATAAAATAATGAGTGATTTGTATCATGATCATGTTTGTCCAAGACATGTTGTTCGTAATTATTTTAAATGAATTTTCGACCCTTTTCTTTTACCCTATTTTTTAAAATCGTTTTCCCGAAAATAAGTGGGAGGTTGTAAGATACGTCGGTTGCGCCTCCAACATTTTGAATTTGAATTCGCTAGCTTGCTTGTAAGCAAGAGCAAGTATTGGAAGATCATCTTACAAGTCTCAAAGGGAGTATGACCATGATACTTGCTGCGCATTTGAGAGAGTTATACTACATGAATTTGAGTAGGGTGTAAGTGCATTTGGGAGAGTTATGCAACCTAAGTTTGGGTAGGATGTAAAGTTGTGCTAGACAAATTTGTAGGAGGCAATTAATCTAACCTCCTTCTTCTTTTAGATTGTAAGTTCAATAACAAAAAAAAAAAAGTACTCATGGAAAAGATAAGTTGGACCACAAATCAAATTTGTATTGACTCGTGACATCTTGAGCCCCAAAATTGACTATAGACCTGCTTGCAACTAAGTTCTACTAAAAAAAAAAATGCATGTTAATTGTGTTATAGAAAGCAACATTAATTATCTCATCCCTCCTCTCCTTCCCAAAGTTAAAAAAAAAGAGGTATCATTAATTTATATCATAATAATTTTATAAATGTTATTGTTTAGAGTTAGCCTTAATTCTTAAGTTTTTTTTTTTTTTTTTTTTTTTTTTTTTTTTTAAGTACATTAGGGGTGGGGATTCGAACCATAGATCTCTTGGTCGTCAAGACATACATATGTTACCTAACCTAGGCTCACTTTGGCTTAACCCTTACGTTGTTGTTTACAGTATATAATATGAATAAACTATGAATGGTTTGTGCAACATATGCCTATGATATACATTTGTAGGGTGTTTCTTAACTATCTTTCCGAGGATCAAGGATGAAAGTATTGAGGATATTGACCAAAATATCGATAAAATTGGAAGTTCGATAACTATACAAAAGGGGAGAGTCATTTTTTTTTCTTCAGATTATTAGCGATATTGTTGATATTTGTCAATATTTTGTCGATATTTCTACTTCATCATTGCCTGTCAAAATATATGCGATATTTATATATATTCACAATATTTTGTTGATATCAACCTATATACCTTGATATTGAGGGCTATGCCAAGAATTTAGAGTAAAATATTCATACACAAGTTATGTTAAAATCTTTGTCTCGAATTCTCATTCGTTCTTTCTTATACTATATTAAATGATTGTCTACAACCCCAAAAAAATATCATATTATTGTTAAATGATGTACTTGTTTTGTACTCACATTATAACTTATTAGCATAGCTCAATTGGCATAAGGTTGTGCCCGTGACTATGAGGTCATGGGTTCAATCCTCGCATTAATTAAATACCGTTGCAAAAAAAAAAAAAATTGTTAAATGATGTACTTGTTTTGTACTCACATGTCTATTAATTAATGTATTAATCAATTTTTCGTTCATTTCTTGACGTACACATTATTTCACTATCTATTCTTAAATACATTAATGTATATGTTTATTACATATACTTAAATGATTGGTCTAGGACTTAAAATTAGTTTTTTTTAATGTCTTATTAAGAAATTTACAAAATATCAACAAAACTCGGTGATGTCCGTGAGTTTTTCGAAATATTTATCGATACATCTGTAAATTTGAGTTATTGATATCGATATCAACATCAATATTTTTTACTTATAATATTAAATATAAATATTTTATTCTGTTACGAATGATAAATATTTGTTTGTAAGTCTATCTTTGATATGCCAAACCGAGCATAGCTCAATTGGCATAAGGTTGTGCCCGTGACTATGAGGTCATGGGTTCAATCCTCGCTTTAATTAAAATACCGTTACAAAAAAAAAAAAAAAGTCTATCTTTGATATTCATTTAAGTTATTTTAGGTTGTAAAAGTCTAAATGATTTTATCCGTATTTTGCTATTAGTCTTGTTACATGCAACTTCAGCATGAGGTCACCAGCATGATATTAGGTTGTCCTTCTCAAGGACCTAAGGTTCTTAGCTCGGAGATCTCTGGTCTTGCCATGATCGACCCCCCAAAATCAGGGCGAGAAATGTCCGTTGACACTCCTACAACTGATCGCGAGCGACGGTACGACGATCCCTGCAAATCCGCCTAGGTCCAGAGTCGTCCCATCTTCCTGATGAGGAAGCGTACAGACCGGCGCCGACCGTCTCATCCTTCCTCTTATATATATATATCAAAGTCCAGTACCTTCATCGAAAGGTACGCAATTTCTCACTACTTACACTCCGCTTAAGCTTAGAAACTCTCTGCTGACTTAAGCATCGGAGTATAGTGGGCCCAACCCCACACCAATGCAAATTTGTTCTCTCTTTACCGGTCGGCCTTGGATCAAACCATTCTGTCGTGATTCAAAGCCCAACTCCAAGGAGCAGGGGAAGATTTATGTAGGGACCAGAGGGGATCTAGTCCCCTAAACTTGCAAAACGCCAAACTCTAGTATTACAAAGCGCACCCTTGAAATAACATGTTCACTTGGTTAACTGGTGTAAGTCCCCTCTGCCTTCCCCTAGTGAGCGTGGTTTTTTTTTTTTTTTTTTTTTTTTTAATTTATTTAAAAAACCGAGGGTTATTTGGTATATTGTTTTAATTCACTTTTTTTTCTTTTTCTTTTTTTCTGTTTAACGTAGATAATTTAATTTTTTATCTCTTATTTCTAAATTGTTATTTCAGTTTCATTATTTATTATGAAAAATTACTTCAATATAATTGATTATTAAATAAATTTAATTTAATAAGTTATAAATTTATATAGATTATCAAGTTTTCAATTTGATGTCTAAATTTCTAATTTATTATTTTTTCAAAGATTTATTTGATAAAAAAAAAATAGAATTTAAATAATTATTAGACATAAAACTTAGGACTTCATAGTCACTAGTCAATCCATTATGTCAGTTGAACTATGTTGTTGTTGGCGGTGATATAGAGAGTTGCTAGTACAATATGAGTACTTTTTATGTTGGACTACGTAATTTTTTTTAGCTATCATGATCTAAACGGTTGATAATGAAGTTTGATTTCAAATTTAGTTTTGAATTTCTTATGTTGATGTTATTTACATTTTTGCAATATTCAATATTATTTTCACTTATTTAATTTAGTTATTTCTGATACATTTTTAATTTTTATAACACTCTTAACAACCGAGGTTTAAAATGTTGATGTTGATGTTGATGAAAAATGTCCGTGATTCAATTTTATGAAAATGTCAACGTCGATGAATATTTTTGAAAAATTCTTAAAAATAAAAATTCAAAAAAATTAAGTAAAATTAAGAAATAAATATTTTATACTATTTAAATAAGTTAAAGTGTTAAATATTAATATTATATTCACATTAATTACATTTTGTAGTTAATTTTGTTAATATTTCATCAATTTTTTTTATGTATGTTAATTCACTCTTTATGTTTATGAAAATGCCTCATGTAGGCGGAAATTTATAGGTTGATTAACAACTAGGGACCTACCTGAAAAATTTGCTAAAAGATGGAGCTAAAAAAAAATCATACTAAAAATATCTCAACTAATAACTATAGATGGTTGATTTAGTGATCAAAGTCTTGGAACTATTAAAGTCTTCTCATAAAAAAAACGAGTTCAATTCTTGATAACCATTTATACCTATAAATTAATTTTTTATGAATTTTTTTGACAATCAAATATTGTAAGGTAGGTCAATTTGTTTCGTGCGATTAATCGACATGTGCGTAAGTTGATTCAAACACTTACGGATAAAATGAAAAAAAAAATCAACTAATTAACACATTGTACAGCTGTTCTAAAGGTATGTCCGAATCAGGAATCACCATTTACACATTGTTGATCTCGAAAACGGAGAGCTTAATCTTATCTTAGCATAGGCCCATATCAAAAAAGCCCTTACAAAATGGGCCTTTGATCATTCTTTGTAAAGAGTTTAGTGGACTCACTCGAGGACGACATCAAGCTTCCAAAAAATGTTGAGATATTTTCACAAATGTACTCTCTTTTAACTCATATCTTTTTATATATATATATATATATTTTTTTTTTATCATTTCTTTATATTTCAATTATTTATAGCGTCATTTAATGAATTTATTTTAATTTGATGTTATTATTTTACCTTTCATTTAAAATACGAAAATAAAGATATTTTATTACTTTTTTTAATTTTACAATATTAACATGTAATTTAATTATGACGATTATCAATTATCATTAATTAGATTTGTTATTAATAGAAATTTATTTTGTATGTCATTTGTTAAAAAAAAAAATGATTGCCTCTATCATTTTCTCTTCACTCTATCCACCATTTTCATTTGTTACCAAAAACAATTTCCTCCCTCGATTAAATTTTGCTGTTCATCCGTCGCCAATCGTTTTTATCGTCCACCACTTCCACTGAGGGTTTCCGCTACCACACAGTTACTCTCAATATAGAAACAAATATATACCCTGATATATACACCTTGATTTTAGATTGATATATACTTAGATTTATACCCTGTATTATCTGAAATAGTCACATAAACTATAACCATTAATAATACTCTGATATATACCGTAATATATACACCCTAATACATATATAAACCTTTATATCTTGTTTATATCATCAAACACCAACCATTACAAAATTTCATGATATATACCCGGTGTATATAGACCATGTTATATAAAAATAAAACCCCAAACTAAAAGAAAAATAAAATAGTGCGGTAAATCTACCACGACCTATGGTTACCGGCAGGGCGGCGAGTAAGCTTGCGATACCAGCGACAAAACCATAAAAGAGGACGGTGACGTAAAACAACAACGGCCTATGAGTACCGACAACGACGTTGGTGAGTTATCGACAGCGAATGACGTGGGGTACCGGCGAGCGGTGAATCTGTAGAAGAGAGTTTGAATACCAAAAAAAAAAAAAAAAATTAGATTTTTTTTTAAATTTTTTTAAAACATAGAGATGATTTTTGGATTAAAATAAAATAAAATATTGAATACTTTCAATATTATTACTAATTAATTCTAAATCCATCAAATCAATCCTTATTACTTATTTGTTAACTTTTGTGATTTTTTTTAAAGAAAAACTTAATACCTTAATTATATAGGGAGAAAATGGTAAAACTACAAATTATGTTCTTTCTTATTTTTGCACTAGATAGACGTAAATGTAATAAAAATTTAAGTTAAACATTTTTGTAATATCCTATCTACCCATTTGTATTCAAATCCCAAAAATGTTTAGTAGTATATTTCTTTCTCTCGCTTCTATTTCTTTAAATTTAAATTCAATTTTTACTCATATTTTTTTATACAAAATTATGGATATTTATCTCTGTTTAAGTGATTGTGAATGTGAGCTTAGCTCAACGATAATTAGGTTTAATCTCTGATTTGCAAAATTATTGTGTTAAAAAAAAAAATGTTCAAGTGGTTTAGGCATAAATACTCCCAAATATGTTTGAATTCCCACTTATTTAGGGTGGATTTGAGGTTGCATTTAAAAGCATTTTTTTGTTTTGTTTGAGTACTCATTTAAAAGCAATTTTTGAAGAATCTTAACCGGCTGTTTGATAAAACAAATTATTTATTAATACTCCACTTCACAATTTATTTGTAAAAATTGATAAATATCAAGAATCTTAACCCGCTGTTTGATAAAACAAATTATTTATTAATACTCACTTCTCAATTTATTTGTAAAAATTGATAAATATCAAGAATCTTAACCCGCGGTTTGATAAAACAAATTATTTATTAGAAAAATTGTAATAGATATCAATTTAGAATAAGGTAATTAAAAATATTGTTTTTAAAAATTTTGCGGATATGACAATTTCTATCGCTGATATCTTATGGCGGATAGAAGTCTATCGCTGGTCACCTCAGCTTTTTATAAATTTTTGTCAGTAATAATAGTCTATCAGTGATAATAGTCTATCACTGATAGAAGTCTATCAGTGATATGATAAAGTCTATCAGTGATAGAAACGCATTTTTTTGCCATATTTGCAAAACATTTTAAAGTTTGCTAAGTTTGCTAAATTTGCAATTAGTTTGGGCCTGATTGCTATTTGTGCAACCAGCCCTATTTATTAATACTCACTGCTATTTGTGCAACCAGCCCTATTTATTAATACTCACTTCTCAATTTATTTGTAAAAACTGATAAATATCAACTTTTAGATTCTGTTTTTCTAAAAATATGTCTTTTTTAACGGTTTACAAATCTAAAATTTATATTTTTAACATCTATTCTCAAATAAAATTTTGACTGATTCAATTTTTTCTAATTTTTTTTTTAACTGATCAAATAATTTAAATTAAACAAAATTAGATGTAATTTAAATCATATAATTTTTAAAACAATTATCTTATAATAAACTATAAATTAAATATTTATATGAAAATAATTAAAATAATAAACCTATTTTGATTCTTAATAACTAAATCAAAATAATTTAAAATTAATTTACTTAACACTATTTTACTTTATTTCACAATTAAATTTTATAGAAACACAAGTGCAAGTGATTGTTTTAAAAAGCTACTCAAACTAAATTTTATTGAGCTATAGCTCAATCGACATAAAAGATAATATACAATAACTAAGGGATAATGTACGATAACTGATAGAATTAGACTATTTCTCCATAAATTTGGTATTGTCAACCAAACATATAATTAGCCTAACTATACACTAAGACTATGTTATAATAATGACAACAATCATACTAAGTCTTTAAGAGAAATAGTCTAATTCTATTAATAACTAAGAGATCACAAGTATGATTCCACTCCACATATTAAAAAAAAAAAAAATATATATTATTAATATTTTATTTAAAACATTATAAAATTATTATTAGGAAGAGTACTCACAAATCCATTATCAACCAATAAAAAAAAAAATCAATAAGCAATTAAAAAAGACATTTTTTTTTTATTAATTAGTTTAATTTTTTTTTTTTAAAACCCGATAGTCTTTATTAAACTTTAAGTTTTATGAGATTAAACTAAAAGCCTTACACCTAGACCAATTTATTAAAAGTGTCATTAGAAATGAAATATTTCACTTTTATTCATCACTCATCTTCTCTTACTAGCACAATAATTAAGGGTTCATTTGATAACGTTCTTGTTTCCCGTTTCTTGTTCCCTGTTTCTTGTTCCCTGATCTTTTAGAACTAGAAACAGAAACATGTTTGATAACTACTATTGTTTCTCGTTTCTTAAAAAAAAAGAAACAGAAACAGAAACTTGTTTGATAACATTTTTTGTTTCTTGTTTCTTGTTTCTTGAAAAAAAAAATAAACAAAATAGAAACATCTTGATAATTATTTTTATTTATTTTTTATTTTTTATTTTTAATTTTTTTTTAGTTTAAATAAAATTTAGTATACATAATATATAAAGATATAACATGGAAAAAAATAATAATAATAAAAAAAAGTTGACATAATCGAATACAGATAAGTCTCGATGCAAAATTAAAACAACCATAAAATTGTATTTATACTTCAAATCTTATCCAAATTTGATTTGATTTGATATATGTTTTTGTGTGTTGACAGGGTAAAGAGACGTTTATTTAAGAATAAGGAAGCGAGTCTCCAACACGCCAAAACAACGTTCAATAACATTTCTCAGTGAAAAAATGTTGATAGTTAAACACTTTTCCCTACTTTGAGGATGATGCCTTCCTTGCTCTAAAATCTCGAAGTCGTTTTTCGTCATTGTTTGTTATGGATCGTGTTTTAAATTTTTGTTGACGGACATTTCAATTATATTATAGATAAATTTATGTTATATAACTAAAATATCACTATTTGTGAACCTAATATTTAATAGTGGGAAATTTAAACTAATTTAAAAAATATTGAAATGCTAATTTGCAAAGTTTAAAGTGTCGTGATGAAAAAGAAAAAAAGAGGTTACAATGAGGATTTGAAGCCAAGACCTCATAGGTGAAGAGTTTTTTAGGTGCTTCCCTTGCCAATGAACAAACACTAATTTATCAAAATATAGGAACAAGTTAATATAAAGAGAAACGGAACTGAGAGAAACACCTTTTTGAAGTTTCCCAAATTTTGCCTATTTTTTAGAAACGTTTCTGCCCCTTAATCTATATTATATTCAACATTTTTTTTTCGTGAGTGTCCGAGCCCGCTTACGCGCACCACGACTAATCTCACGGAACAGACCGCTTGACCCTACAACATTTGGCTGCCAAGGAAACCCGTAGAAAATTAATTCCTACGTAGGTGACCACCAAGGATTATTGAACCTATATTCAACAAAGTATTTGAAAAAAATTTAAATTTGATCTTATTTTTTAGAATCGAAAATTTATATATAGTTATGAAAATTCTAGTCTTTTTTTACAACATGCGTGGGGTGAGAAATTCGAACCGTTGACCCATTGGTCACTAGTTTGCACAATATGATAGTTGAACATGCTTCCTGTTTCTTGTTCATATTTCTTATTTTTTTAGAAACAAACTTGTTTGATAACTGTTCTCATTTTTTGTTTCTAAATTTTGAGAAACATTTCCATAAAATGGACAAATTTTGAGAAACTACAAAATGTTATTTTTCTTTGTTCCGTTTTTTTATACAAATTTTGTTCCTCCAAAATCAAAAATCCTTAGGTTGCCATGTTGGTCAATTTGAAAGCCCATTTCAACCTTCAAACTTGGGCAGAACTCTTATTTTTACTATTTCTTAATTTTGCATCATTTTTATATATTATTTTAATTTAATTGAGAGATGACATTGTATATAAAATTTGGATGTTTTATTTATTTTTTTATTTTTATTTTTATTTTTACAACATGTTGGGGTGAGAGATTGAATCTAAGACCTCATGGTCAATACATCAGCTATGCTATTGTTGGCGGATAAAAATAATTTTATTGTTGTTAGTTAAATATTTTGCATCCACGCTTATAGATAATGTAATTTTTTATAATGTAATTTTTTATTATTTTATTTTTTTATTTTGCAGTATTATTTAAGATTTTTTTTATATAAATAATGTATTGTTAAAAAATAATTACAGAGATAGGATAGTTCTGAAATTATTTATAAAAATAGGGTAGTTAAATCGTGTATCATGGTCACGAGTATTGGTAATCGTATATCATGACCACAATTTAAGGGATGGCAATTTCACCTTTAATTTTTCGATTCTCAAATTTCTCCCTACAAAAAAGCAACAACTATTATTGTTTACAGATGTGAGTAAAATTCTCCTTCCTCACTTCCCATTTGCTTTTTTCTATTAATCTTCTTACATGAGACTTCTCAAAATCCAAAATTCACTCTCTTTCTGAGATTAGAAGTCGTGTTTTACTCTCTCTCCTAATTTCAGTTGTGGGTTCTGGCAAATTTTGAGAATTTAGAAATTTTCACAATTTATGAAATCTAAAGTCATTGCTATGCGAACTAAAGATGGGTTGCAGAACGATGTCGTATAGCCGGCGGAGTAATAAAGACATTCTGCGTCGTTCTGGTTATTCATAACAAGAATTAATTTTAATGAAGACTCCCCGGCCACTAGAAAAACGCCTGCTCCGTCGAAAGTGAATTTAAGAAGAATGGAAAAAATTGTTCTTGATTTCCAGAGAATTGAAAATTAAAGACCATGAAATTGTCCATAAATCGTGGCATGATACACGACTTATTCCATAAATTACACCTTATTTTTATAAATAATTTCAGAAGTACTCTATTTTTGTAATTATTTTTTTAAAAATACATTATTTATATAAAAAGTTCTATTATTTATATACTATTTTAATTTAATTTTAAATTTTAAATTTTAAATTGAAATATGTATATTTATATATTATTTTAATTTTTAGTACACTGAACCCGTTGAAATTTTGCAAATATAAATTTTGCTCACTAAAACATGCATTTGATCTAATTTTAATATTTTACAACACAATATTTACCGAGCTGTATAATTGAGTTGGATCTAACCCGACATCATTTAAGATAAAATGATTCGAGTGAGAGATGACATTGCAGGTTAAATTTGAACAACATTTAAAGGATAAATACATTATCATTGTTTTTAATTTTGCATCCAGACTTATTTGTATTAGATTATGTAAACTTCGGATAATAGTTTTTTACCTTAACTAAGTTCTATGTAAGCAAATAAAAAATAAACAAGAAATAGTTATCAAATAATATGTTTATTTATTTTTTTTTTCTTCAAGAAACAAGAAACAAAAAATGTTATCAAATGAGTTTTTGTTTTTGTTTCATTTTTTTAAGAAATCAAGAAACAAGAGAGTAGTTATCAAACATGTTTCTGTTTCTAGTTTTCAAAATACAAGAAACAAAAAACAAAAAACGAGAAACAAAAATGTTACCAAACGAGCCCATAATTTGAAGTTCTCTCTTACATCAAACAATATAAATTAAAATTAATCACCAGCCATACGGAAACTGGAAGCAAAGTGAAAGTGTGAAGGGTTGAGTAATTGAAAAAAATTAAAACAAAAAAAGAAAAAAAAGAGAAAGAAAAAGAAGTAGTAGATGAAAGGAGAGGGAGCAGCCGAGTGTGAATACATTTGGAACTATTAGTAAAAATACAAAAAGAAAAAGGACGACTTTAGAAAGAAATGATACATAGATTTGTAATAAACTTTCAAATAATTGCATGCACGGCCTTTCCTCCTTTGCTTCTCCTTCGCTTTGCAACTTATTTTGAATCTAAAACGAGAAGGCCTCATAAAGTGAGGGACCAAGGACATCAATCTTTTGTTTTGTTTTTATCACAAACCAAATAAATGGTCTATTTTATAGCTATCTAAATTTTTATATTTGTCTTTTATATATATATCCAAATGTTGAGACACTCAAAGATACTTGTGTGACATCTCACTGCCTATCTTGATATCCAACAAAATTGTGACTCCTTTTCAAATTATGATCTCATATCCATAAGATTTTCACACATTTTTTTTTTTTACTTTATGTTAGTATATATTTATTTGCATATGCGATATATAATACACACCCATATGTATGGCTAGATTATATAAAATTTTGAGTTTCAATTTTACTTTTAACATATTAAAATTTTCAATTTCATCTCTAATATTAATTTTCTTTTACAATTAATGAACTCAAAAAAGAAAAAAAAGTCTCACATCGGACGGTTAGGAGAGGAGAAGATCATGGATATATAAGGAAGGACAACATTCTCCATTGACATGAAGCTTTTTTGGGGTGCTCAAAAGCAAAGCCATGCGGGTTTAGACCCAAAGTAGACAATATCATACCATTGTGGAGATGTGGAGGTCCGGTTTTCCCTAACAAGTGGTATCAAGCTGTGCCCCCAAACTTAGCCGTGTGATGAAATCCTCAAGTGCCGAACAAATGGGAGCCAAAGGGGAGCCTCCAAAGTGTAGTCATTGACATAGATTCGTGGTGCCGGAAGGGCCTAGATAAGAGTATCTAGACGGATATGCCGTGGTTCCGGAAGAGCCTAGATAAGAGTATCTAGACGGATATGCCGTGGTGCCGGAAGGGCCTAGATAAGAGTATCTAGACGGATATGCCATGGTGCCGGAAGGGCCTAGATAAGAGTATCTAGACGGATATGTCGTGGTGCCGGAAGGGGGCCTAGATAAGAGTATCTAGACGGATATGCCGTGGTGTCGGAAGACCTAGATAAGAGTATCCAGACGGATATGCCGTGGTGCCGGAAGAGGGCCTAGATAAGAGTATCTAGACGGATATGCCGTGGTGTCGGAAGGGGGCCTAGATAAGAGTATCTAGACGGACATGTCGTGGTGTCAGAAGGGGGCCCTAGATAATAGTATCTAGACGAATATGCCGTGGTGCCGGAAGGGCCTAGATAAGATTTAGACCGATATGAATGACTATTTAAGGGGAGACTTAGGTGGTACTTCGTTCGAGGGGAGGATTGTTGGGAGTGCGACCAAAGTCCCACATCGGTTAGGACGGTTATGAGAGGGGAAGATCATGGATATATAAGGAAGGACAACATTCTCCATTAACATGAGACATTTTGGGGTGACCAAAAGCAAAGTCATGCGGGTTTAGGCCCAAAGTGGACAATATCATACCATTGTGGAGGTTCGATTTTCCCTAACAGTTGTACGTTAGAGAATTAATATAAAAAAACTTTTGAATTGATTAGAGATTTAACATGATATCATTTATTGGACCCTCTACCAAAGTTTCAAACCCACAAATGAGAGAGAATCATTAGCACATTGATATAATTAAATTTGGGAAAAATATGTTAAATGGATAAATTTAGGATCATATTTTCATAAAGGTAAAAATATTTGAAAATTTTAATTTTTAGATTTGTGGTATATTTTCTTACCATTTTATCCTTTATTGAGTTTATGGTTTACAGTCTATGGTTTAGTAGGTTTAGTATTTAGGATATTAGTGTTTTAGTATTTAGGATATTAGTGTTTTTCTTATAATGTTAGAGGATATGAAGGGCACTTACAAGTAATCCAATTTTTATGTAAAATCTTTAGAATTGTTGGTCATTTGTGAAAAAAAATAGAAATTATGTACATAAATAAAAATTAGTCCTAAATTAACGGCTATCTATGTATCTCTTAAATTTACCATAGCCAACTAATTAATTAAACTTTTGGGTTGTTAACGATCTAACCAAAGTTATTTTGTATAATATATATATATAATATATATTATATATAAATAAATAAATAAATAAAGACACAAAAAGAATGGTATAAAATTTACTAAATTATATAAAATGTCTATGAAGTATAGGATTAGTTTCAATTATGTCTCTACCACTTCATAAATTTTGTTTTAAATCTCAATTCTTAATTGATATTCATTTGATTTTTTATTTGATTTTTTTAAAATTAAGCTTATAAATATTATGAGCTATATTATTATTATTATTATTTTTTTTTTTTTTTAAAAGTTAAGAATTCAAATGTTTCTATATGAAAATTAAAAGGAGCAAACAAAATTTTGTTGTTTGGAAATAATTTTTTTTTTTTTAGTTTTTAAGTTGTTTGGAAATAATCCTTTTTTAGTTCTTCTAGTTAAATATTGAAACAAAATTTTGACTTGATAGTTAATTGTCAAAGGGTGATACGAAAAAATATTAAAGAAAAAAAGTTCACGTGGCTATTATTTTTCTCTACTTTTCCTCCCTCTCGATTGAAAGACAAAAATAGAGCCTCCCTCTCATAATTAATTAATGAAAGACAAATATTAGGATTAAGGTTTGCAAAATATTTAATAATGATATTGAAACATCACATTTTTTTTTTTTTTTTTTTTTTTATGAATGATTCCAACTTCTAGCCTTTAATCAATAATTCATATATTATATCAATTAAACTATGTTCATGTTGACAAGTAGATAATCATTATGTAGTATCATCAAATTAAAATGTTTATGCTATATATGTTGGTGACATAATTAACAAACGAAGATTTTAGAAAATTTATAGACTAACAACGAAAAATAAAAGTCAACGTAAGTATAACTAAATTGATTAAGGTATATGTCTTCGACTAATTAAGAGATCAACATGTTTGAATCTTCACCTCACATGTTATTAAATCGGTTGAGAATACAAACAAAGTCTCAATATTGGTTAGATAAGGGGAAGATGATGAGTATATAAGTGATCATGACAACTATCTCCAATGGTATAAGATATTTTTGGTGAAATCAAAAGCAAAATCATGAGGGCAGTGCCCAAAATGAACAATATCATACAAATATGGAGATATCTAAGTCGTTGTCTTCAGGGGCAGACCTCTTTGGGGGGCCATGCTCTTTGGGGGCTAGGAGGGCCATGGCCCCCCAAATATTTAAATTGTTTTATATATGTAGGCAAAATAATGCCTTAAAATATATAGTATTAATAATGTATACAATTCAACCCCTAAAAGTAAATAAAAATAGTTTGTTGTAGTGGCAAGCATCCATGTCATGCATTTTTGCGTTCTTGAGTTTGACACTTAGTTTATGCATATTATTTTTTCTAGACTACATACATAACTAATTTCTTAAATATATTTTTTATTATCAATATAAATGATAAAAGACAGTTCTTGAGTTTGACACTTAGTTTATGCATATTATTTTCTCTAGACTACATACATAACTAATTTTTTAAATATATTTTTTATTATCAATATAAATGATAAAAGACACTCCAGGTTTAGTTTTAAATATTTAATTCGATAAGAATTTCGGTGAAAATTATATTATTCTAGTCCTTATAATTTCAAATGTTCAAATTTAGTTAAATATGGGAAAAAATCTTATAGTTAATCCTTACTATTAATTTATTTGTTAGTTTTTTCAAAAGTATTTTTTTTTTTTGTGACAACATGTTGGGATGGGGGATTGAACCTAGGACCTCATAGTCACTAGGTGATACATCATGCCGTTGAGCTATGCTATTGTTGTTGGCTTCCAAAAGTAATTTAGTCTATATTAAACTTAATCATTTCTTGAATAATTTTTTTTTTCAAAGTGTCTAACAAATTTTTGAACTTTCAATTTTGTATTTAATAGATCTACGAACTTTAAAAAGTGTTCAACATATTTTTCAACTTTCAATTTTGTATCTAATAGGTAATCGAATTTTCAAGTTTAAGTGCAATAGATCCTTATCTTATTCAACATTTTAAAAAAATCAGGGATTTATTAGAAACAAAATTGAATTATATGATGCTACTAAGTTTATTTGAACTTAGTTAGGAAGCCTTTGGTATGCTTACATATTCTTATCACCTATAACCTTTTTTTTAAGATCAACATAATGTGAGAGTGTGAATTTGAATCTCAAACTTTTTTGTGATAATTTTTTTTTTTATATTTTTATAACATAAATTTTTGGCCCCCAAACATTAATGTCTAGATGCGCCCGGTTGTGGGCTGTTTTTCAATAATATTGTATTTTTTAAAACTTATTATAAAAATATTGTAAGTTTGAAACTATTTTTAAAAATATTGTAAGTTTGAAACTATTTTTAAAAATATAGCAGTTTTAAATGGAGGTTCAAAAGACTGATATCTACATCTTGCTCCACATGGATGGAGGTCGTCTTTTCAAAAGACGATCTTGCTCCACATGGATGGAGGTTCATACTTCTTTTATTAAAAAATTGACATCTTTTTAATCAGATATTCAAAATTTTCAAAAAATATATGGTTGGAAACGTAACAGCGAGAGCTTCAATTTGATACCTGGTTTCACTATTTTTGAAGTTGTGTATCAAAAGATAAAGACCATCGAAGTTGGACTATAGTTCTGCAAATTTCAGAATTGAAAGATTCTTTTGAAGAGTGCATTAAAAAATTGATATCTTTTTACCTAGATATTTAAAAACTTCGAAAAGAGTACTGTTGGAAAGTTAACCTAGAGAGTTTCAATTTGATACGTAGTTTCACTATTTTTGGAGTTGTGTATCAAAATATATATCGTCAAAGTTATGAAAACTTCACTAAATCCAGAACTGAAGATACGACTGAAAACTTCAAAACTGTAGCTAAACTTCGACAATCTGTATCTTTTAATACACAATTGTACAAATACTAGATATCAAATTGAAGCTCTCTGTGTTAGCTTTTCAACCGTACTTTTTTCGAAATTTTTGAATATGTCGGTAAAAAGATGTCAATTTTTTAATGCACTTCTCAAAAGAATCTTCAGTTCTGAAATTTGGAGAACTATAGTCCAACTTCAATGGTCTTTATCTTTTGATACACAACTCCAAAAATAGTGAAACCAAGTATCAGAAGCTCTCGCTGTTAGCTTTCCAACCATACATTTTTTTGAAAATTTTGAATATCTAGTTAAAAAAATATCAATTTTCTAATAAAAAAAGTACATACTGATGAAACTCCATCCATGTGGAGCAAGATTGTTTAAAACTGCAATATTTTTAAAAACAGTTTCAAGCTTACACTATTTTTATAATAAGTTTTAAAAAATACAATATTATTAAAAAACAACCTTTGTTGTGCTGAAGCAATAAATAAATAATTAAAACTAAATATATATATATATAGTTCAAAGACATTTTATATAATTTAGCATATATAATAAATTATATAATGTCCCAATTGACAAACGATAATATATTAAATTAGTATGGCAATATACGAACTTCGAAAATTTTCTTATATTAAATTCAAAAAAAAAATCATAAGGATTTTTTTGGAGCTATATATACGAATTTAACTAGGTTAAATTTAAATAATATTAATTTTTGAGTTAGTTGCTTAAAAAAAAAAATTAATTTGAAAAATTATCCTAATGATTCCTCGGGTTTGGGTTTGGTAGCATTTGGATCCCAAAGTTTCAAATCTAACAATTATACCTGTTTGGATTTGTTTTGTTTTTGGTCCCTCCGTCCAAATTTCTGTTAACTCCTAACAGAATGCGGACGTGACACCTATTTTTAATTATTAAAATTATTTTAAAAAAAATATATATATTTTATTTTTTATTTTTCTCCCCTCCTTCTTCCTTCGTCCTCCCTCCTCTCTCCTTCCTCTCCCTCCATCTTGTCCTTTCCATGGCCGTCGCCGACGTATCGCCAGCCACAATTTTTTTTTTAATGGATTTGTTTTAATTTGATCTTACCATTTTACCTTTCATTTAAAATAAAAAAATAAAGACATTTTATTTATTTTTTTTATTTTACAATATTAATTAGGTAATTTGTATGACAGTTATCGATTATCATTAATTAGATTTTGTTATTAATAAGATTTTATTTTTTATCTCATTTTTTAAAGATGAAATAGAAATTCATTAATTTGTAGGAAAGCCCAATGAGCTACAAAGAATTGACTCCGAATGAATGAGGCTCGAAAGCCAATTTCGGCCTCTACTAGACCAAACCATAGAAAACTCGATGGACAAAGCCCACCTAGCTAAGTTGTGGACCACCCTATTGATCTTCCTCGAGATGCAATTAATGGAGTAAAGTTGAAACTTGCCCCTTTCGTGGTTAATTTCTGTTAGAATCGCTCCGATGGGCGAATGACCAAGGTGATGCGAAGAGAGAGCATCTACCAGACCCTGGACATCCGATTCCACCCGGAGGTTGATAAAACCATGGTTTTGAGCCAACTGAATTCCTCGAAGGACGACCATTGCCTCCGCTGCTAGAGGATCGAGGCGCGAATCGAAAACTTCAGAGCTGGCCACCAAAAGCGCACCGACTGAATCACGAATCACTGCGCAAAAACAAGATTTGTGAATGTGTGGGTGACAAGCCGCATCGACGTTAAGTTTGAAAGTGTGGGCTTCCGACGGATTCCATCTTGGCTTGACAACGACAAAACTTTCGGCTTCAGATCTTCGAGGGGTGATCGGGTGAACTTCCTCCTGGTAATTTAGGATCCACTTGGCCTTCTCCTCCACCGTTTGTACATGTTTTTGGAGCCGCACTTGGTTTCGGTTTGACTAAATTGCCCAACAGCCAATACAAAACAACTCTGCGTGTCTATGCTTCAAAGTTTTCGAAATCTCAAGCAAACCATCAGAAATGGGCATTCGACTGAAGGATCTTATCCAAATTTGAGGTAATAACAGACGCCAAATGTGTTTTGCACCCAAAAAATGTATGCTCCATAGACTCTCTACAACTTCCACACATTTTTTTTAAATTTTTTAATTTTTAATTTTATTTATTTATTTATTAGCTGGAGTCTACAAACCCCAAACAAACTTCCACCATTTCTCTCCTCTCTCTCTAACTACCATTTTCATTTGTTACCAAAGAAAATTTCCTCCATCAATTAAATTCCGCCGTCCATACGTTGCCGACAGTTTTCGCCACTGCACACAGTTACCCTCAATACTCTTAATATATACACCCTGATTTTAGATTGATATATACCCCAATTTATACTCTGTATATATCTAAAACAATCACATAAACTACAACCATTAATAATACCTTGATATATACCGTAGTATATACACACTCTAATACATATATAAACCCTGATATATACCCTGTGTATATAAGTCTTGTTATATAAAAATAAAACTCCCAAACTAAAAAAAACAAAATAGTGCGGTAAATCTACCACGACCTATGGTTACCAGAGACGACGGTGTGGATGAAGTTGGAGAGTCGGCGACGAAACCATAAAAGAGGACGACGACGTAAAGCAACAACGACTTATGGGTACCAGCGACGACGTTGGTGGTTTACCGGCGGCGAATGACGTGGGGTACCGATAGTGAATGGCGTGGGTTAAATGGCAGCGAGGGCGACAACAAAATGACTTTTGCATTAAAAAAAATATTGAATATTTTCTATATTATTATTAATTAATTTCAAATCAAAGATGATTAATTACTTATTATCATTGTTACTTATTTTTACCTTTTGTGATTCCTTTTTCTTAAAAAAAAAAAAATGTAATACATTATACAGGGAAATAATGATAAAATTAAAAATTATAATTTTTTTATTTTTGTAACAAATAGATGTAATAAATAATTTTGTTAAACATTTTTGTAATATCTTATATATTTTAATGATTCATCTGTTTCCAACCTTTTATATTTTTTTCGGTATTCCAACTAAATGACCAATTTTTTATTGCTAAGCTAAGCCCATGGTGCCATCCAACATCTGTAATTGAATTATATCTGACAATTATGTTTTAAATTTTTTTGATTTCAAATACCTATTTCTTTAATCTAACAATTGTTTTTACATTTGTTTTTTAAACGTTTTTTGGTCTCCGGCCAAGGCATGACCAAATGACCAATTCATGAAATCCTTCTCGTAATTACTTTGATTAATCCATCCAAATCGACAAACCACGATCAAAATAGAAAACTGTCGGTCAACGACAAGGGTCATCTCATGAATTTCCCTTGTCTCGAGCATAAAAGATCCTTGTTCAACCTGTTGGAGGCAATAACGGAAAAATTGAGACAAAATCAAAATGAAGAGATAATATGGAGAATTTTCTTGTATTGAGTGCTATGGCACTTTGCTCAATTGGAGCTTACTCTCAAGGGGTGGAGAACACCTCTATTTATAGGTGTTGAAAAGAGACTCTATAAATTCCTAAATTTAACTCTTAGGAAGTTACATGACCTTTCATATTAGAGAGTTACATGACCTTTCATATTGTTAGGAGACTATAGAGATTCCTAGAACTAACTCTCTAGGAAGTTACATGACCTTTCATATTGTTAGACCCCTTACATATTCCAAGGAGTTACAATCAAGAACTCAAAGGACTAATTATTGAGGTTACAAATTATTCATTTAACACCCCCTCTTAATTTGTAATTTTCAAAAACTTCTTGAACTTCTCGAACTTCTCTAACGTAACAGCTTTGGTGAACATATCAGCAGGTTGATCATTGGTGTTGATGAACTCCAAGTAGATTTCTTCTTTGTTTACCAAATCTCTAATGTAATGATGACGTAGTTCAATATGCTTTGATCGAGCATGAAAGACAGGATTCTTGGTCATTGCAATTGTTGACATATTATCACAAAATATTTTTGTTGGCATGACCTGCTTTATTTGAAGATCTTTGAGAATTCTCCTTAACCAAACAGCTTCACAAGAGGCTTCAGTTGCAGCTGTATATTCTGCTTCAGATGAGGATAAGGCAACAGTTTGTTGCTTTCTTGAACTCCAAGATATTGCATTAGATCCCAAACAGAACACATAACCTGAAGTACTTTTTCGATCGTCAAGGGAACCAGCCCAATCACTGTCAGTGTAGCCAACCAACTGACAATCCTTCTCATGGACATATTTTAGTCCATGTTTTCTGGTACCCTGCAAATATCTCAAAACTCTTTTAGCAGCAGTATAATGATTTTTGCTTGGTTCATTCATGTACCTGGAAATGACGCTAACAGGATACATAATATCTGGCCTGGTATTAGTAAGATAGATCAACGAACCCACCAGACTTCGAAAACTTTTTGGATCTACTTTACCAGGATTATCATCACAACATAACTTCTCATTTAAGTCTTGAATCTCCCACGTCTTATTTCTTTCGACGCTAGCTATTTCTTCATCCATAGCTTTGTTCCAAACGTCTTCTTTTGCGGCATCATCAAAACTTTGTGGCTCACAAGCAAACATAGCAAAGTGTTCACTTGAAGCATATATATCTTGCAAAGACCGCATTCTTCTTGGAGGAGATTCTGAGTTATCTTGATTTGAAGTAGCTTCAATTGGAGATCTTGATGGAGTTGACGGACAACTTCTTGGTGTTCCCAAATTCTGAGAAACTGGTTGCCAATCAGGCTCTTGAATAATTTCATCATGTTGAGAAGGTTGAGAATTATAATTCTCAAAATCCCATGTGGCCATTTCATCGAATATTACGTCTCTTGATATCAATAATTTCTCCGTCTTTGGATTTAGAAGTCGGTATCCTTTTGATTCATCACTATATCCGATGAATAAGTATTTAGCTCCCTTTTTATCAAACTTCTCTCTTTCCCGTGAAGGAACAAGAGAATAAGCTAGACAACCAAAAACTTTCAAGTGATCAATAACTGGTTTCTTTTTATTCCATGCTTCGAAGGGAGTTTTGTCTTCGACTGCTTTAGTAGGACATCGATTGAGGATATAAACAGCTGTATTAACAGCTTCTGCCCACAAATTATTTGGAAGATCTTTGGCCTTCAACATGCTCCTTGCCATTTCCACAATGGTCCGATTCTTTCTTTCAGCAACGCCATTTTGCTGAGGGCTATGTCGAACCGTGAGTTGTCTCATTATGCCATTCTCCTTGCAATAGTCCATGAATGGTTTATAAATGAACTCGCCTCCACGATCTGTTCTCAATGTCTTGATCTTTTTGCCACTTTGATTTTCTGCAAGAGCCTTGAACTGAAGAAAACTAGCAAAAGCTTCTGATTTTTCATTAAGAAAATAAATCCACATCATTCGGGTAAAATCATCAACGAATAATATGTAATATCTCTTGTTAGTGAGTGATGAAGTTCTTGTGGGGCCACATATATCTGAATGTACCAACTCTAATGGAGATTTAACCCTCCATGAAGTTTTAGGGAAAGGAAGTCTATGAATTTTCCCATAAATGCAACCTTCACATATTTTACCATCATCTTCAATAGTTGGAAGTCCAATCACCATATTTTTCTGTTTTAAAGTACGAAGACTTTTGCTGTAAAGATGACCATACCTTAAATGCCACAAGTGAGAAATATCTGGACTTTCGCTTTTGAGAGCAAAATTCTCTTCTAATGGCATAAGAAGCGGGAAGACTTTGGTTACTGACATATCAACCTTTGCAACTATCTGGTCATTTTTCTTGTCTAGAATAATGCATTTGCCATCATCAAAGTTAACTGCATATCCATTTTGGAGCAATTGACCTACACTCAACAAATTTTGAGTTATGCCAGGAACATAAAGAACATCTGAAATATACCTCGTATCTCCTTTCTTGGTGTGTACAACAATGACACCCTTTCCTTCTGCTTTCTGCATTTTGCCATCGCCAAGCTGCACTTGAGAGCTAAAACTGCGATCAATCTTGACAAAGAAGTCTTTATTTCCTGTCATATGATTACTGCAACCACTATCCAGGTACCATTTACTTTGAGATTGACTTTGGTCAATTGTACAACAAAATAATTTCTCCCCTTCATCTTCTTTTGTAAAATTTGCTTCATCTTTTTCCTTTTTATTTTGAAACCAACAATCTTTTTGGGAATGATTTGGAATCCGACATTTAGTGCATCTAAAGTAACAATCTTTAGACTCGTGATTTGACTTTTTGCAAATAATGGAGTGAGAGTCAGAATTACCAGATTTGCTTTGCCATTTTCCCTTGTCTCTTTGACCTTGTTCTTTCTTTTGCGTTGGATTCCACCATTTTTTGGAGTTGGACTTGTAAGTCTTCTTTTCTGCAAAATCGAGCTTGGTATGAAAAGCTTGCTCTACTGATTGAGTTGGAGACTTGTTCAACCTTTCTTCGTGAGCTTGAAGTGAACCCATTACTTCAAAAATTGTCAACTTAGACACATCTTTGGATTCTTCTATGGCAGCAACAATATGATTGAATTTTGGAGGAAGACTCCGGAGAACTTTTTCATTGATTCTCTTTTCTGGAATTGTTTCCCCATAACACTTCATCTGGTTGATTATCTGTGAAACTCGAGAAAAATAATCTCGAACGTTTTCACTTTCCTTCATCGCCAAGTTGTCAAAATCTCTCCACAAGGATTGCAACTTGATGGAAATAACTTTTTCAGTTCCTTTAAATTCTTTCTGCAAAATCTCCCAAGCATCTTTAGCTTTTTTAATACCAAAAATTCGAGGAAAAATTGACTTACTAACACTTTGCTGAATGAGACGAAGCGCTAAAGCATTTCGCTTTTTGTTCTTCTTAAACTCCTTCTCTTGATCTGCTGACCGCTCTGAAGTGGCTTCATCTTCTTCTACGGCAGGTACTTCATAATCTTCTTCAATGATTTCCCAAAGATCTTGAGAAATAAAAATCGTCTCCATCTGACTTTGCCAATATTCATAATGCTCTCCATCAAAAACCGGAACTTGGTTTATTGAGATTGAAAACAAGTTTGGAACACAATTGGTGTTCATTTTAGGATAGCTCTGATACCAAATTTGTTGGAGGCAATAACGGAAAAATTGAGACAAAATCAAAATGAAGAGATAATATGGAGAATTTTCTTGTATTGAGTGCTATGGCACTTTGCTCAATTGGAGCTTACTCTCAAGGGGTGGAGAACACCTCTATTTATAGGTGTTGAAAAGAGACTCTATAAATTCCTAAATTTAACTCTTAGGAAGTTACATGACCTTTCATATTAGAGAGTTACATGACCTTTCATATTGTTAGGAGACTATAGAGATTCCTAGAACTAACTCTCTAGGAAGTTACATGACCTTTCATATTGTTAGACCCCTTACATATTCCAAGGAGTTACAATCAAGAACTCAAAGGACTAATTATTGAGGTTACAAATTATTCATTTAACACAACCTTAAATTCCTTCTTCCATGCATGGCGTGAATGTTCATTGCACGTTAATAGGATACTAATGGAGTTAAGTAATGACATCTCTCTCACGAAAACACTCCTCATTTCTTCTGTAAAATCCTCCATCCACAGCTTTTCTTGCTGCACAAAAATCGCCATACCTGCGATCTCACGAGTCATCTTGTTGGCCTCACCAGCACACCACGCAACCAACTGAACCACAGATCACCAAAATTTTCTTTCATTTGGTCGATAATGCTTCCAAGTTCGGAATAAATGAAGTTCAAACTATTCATATTCTACTTTTATATTTATTTCATATATCAATAGTAATGAGTGCATTTCATGTTGTAAAAAAAAATAAAAAAAATTATTCAAATAATTTTTTTTTCTAGTATATTATATTTTAATATATTGTGATGCTACACCAATATACCTATCCACTCTACACAATCAACATATTTTATTTTCCTTACGATGATAAACGTCAGCTAAAGGTTGTCTAATATATTAAATTATCGATACAATAAATTCTTTTTATTTTAGAGAAAATAATTTTTTATCCTAAATTTTTAATTTCATCAAATAATTGAACCTTAATTAAATTTTGATAAATATTACAATTTTAACATTCTAATAAATTAACATTATTTAAAAAAAAAATTATTTTATAAAAAAATACAAAATAAATAGTAATTATCCAACTACCATTTTGAACTTTTATTGTTTTCAAAAATAAAAAACCAAAAATAGTTATCAAATAAGTTTGATTTTTTTTTTTTAAAACAAAAAAAATATATATATATTTTAAGAAACAGAAAATCAAAACTAAAAACAGAAAATTGAATTCTCGTTATCAAATGGCTAAATTATTGGGACAACTACAAGAATAGCTGAAACGAGACTATGCAAAATGAAAAATAGCTAAACTAATTATTGTATTGGAAAATAGCTAACTCCTATAATTAGAAACTTCTCTAGAATGTAGTTCGACGAAACTACCCTCCAGTCATTTAACTGTTGAACTACCTAAAAAAAGGAGAGACAAAAAAAAAAAAAAAAAGATTTATTTCGACAGAAAATGAAGGAGAAAATAAGGATTTATTAAAAAAAAAATCTAGGAGAAAAATAAAGATTTATTTTAAGAGAGAATCATGTAAAAAATAATAAAAAATTAAGATAACAACCACCAATTAAATCGAAACATGTAAACAAAATTCAATAAAATCTAATCTGGAATATTAATTCAAATTATTTTTTAAACTAAAATTTCCAGAGACGATTGTGACAATTTTTTTAATAACGATCCTCTCGATAATTTCTAATGTGTATATATTCGAAATTACATGTACATATAAGTATATCATATGAAGTATATGTGTATATATACAAACCATTAATTGGTGAACGTACATGTAAGTATAACATAGCCCGTAAGAAAATTATATAAGCAATTAAATTTTCAGCATATTGATGTTTATAAAAACTAAAATGTTCATAGACGGTTGTAAGAAAATTATAAAAATGATACCCTCAATAACTTCTAGTGTGAGTATATATTCGTAATTACATCTATAACAACGTACATGTAAGTATATCATATGAAGTATATGCGTCTATATACACCATAAACCATTACTCTGTGAGCATTGAACAAATGATACTAAAAAATTTAAAATGTTCATAGATGGTTGTAAGAAAATTATAAAAATGAGGGTTCTCGATAACTTCTAGTGTGAGTATATATTCGTAGTTACATCTATAACAATGTACATGTAAGTATATCATATGAAGTATATGCGTGTATATACACCATAAACCATTAATCCGTGAGCATTGAACAAATGATACTAAAAAATTTAAAATGTTCATAGACGGTTGTAAGAAAATTATAAAAATGAGGGTTCTCGATAACTTCTAGTGTGGGTATATATTCGTAGTTACATCTATAACAATGTACATGTAAGTATATCATATGAAGTATATGTGTAACACCCCGTACCCTATTTTATCGCATTGAATCGTTATTTCAGATTTAGAACTTATTTAAAGTAATATTTTAAAATAAAAGAAAATAAAATAAAAGAAAGGGACTGAAGTGGAAAATAAATAAATTTCTGTTTTTTTAAGTAATAATATTAATATTATAAAAATCTTTTTATAATATTAATATTAATATTATTAAACTTATCCTTAGGGTTAAACCCTAAACGGTTTCTTCATTTGTTTTTCTCCATCCGTGTTCACAGTGAACATTCCCATTTTCCTTTTTCTTTACTTTCATCTGCATTTTGCGGCTGAATCAAAAATAATTGGCCATCGTCGTGCACTTTGCGGCCAATAAAAAATAATTGGCCATCGTCGTTCGATCCACGCTCAATCCTCACCGTCAATCGATTTGACAACGCTCAATAGGTAACAATTCGTTTTGAAACCTTTGGATTCTATTTCAAGATTTCAGATTTGTCATAACTTATAATGGCCATCTCTGTTTCAGTGTCGAAAATAGTCTGAGATTGGAATTAAATTTAGGTAACCTAGGGTTTTTTTTTTTTTTATACATTTTTTTACTGTTTTATCTCAGAAATGGGTTTTGATTGTTTGAAATTATTTAGGTTGGAACCAAGACCGTCCATAAGCAATTTAGTGATCGTTTGGGTTTCGACTCAAGGTAAGTTTCCTTAGTGATGGAAAGCTTTGGCTTGGTGGGAAAGTTTGGTTGTTTGTTACGGTAATTATATATATGTTTGTTTCTGGTTGCTGATGTTGTGGAAATTAATATGTGTATTGTTTCTCATTCTTGGAATTAATTTATAAGTTGGGGAACTGTCCATATTTTTCTTAGTGAATGCTTCAGGATATGGTGTAGTTGGTTTTTGTTTGACTATTGATTGGGTCAACGACCTTAACTATTGATTGGGTCAACGACCTTAACCTTATCTCTGAATTGAGTGTCATGTCATTATAGAATATTCAGCTAGGGGGGCTCATGCATAATGGTGAATGATTCATGTTTTAATGTAGAAGTTGGGGCAATTATCCATCCATGTATGTTGATGTACTATGACTAGGAGCTAGGTGGGTGGATCTCGGCTCCACAGACTGGGGGTCAGTTACCATCTGTTGGGGTAGAGGTCCACGTTTTAAAAAAAAACCCACCTATGCTCCACCAGTGAGCTGACAAACTTAATGCAGTTTGTGTACATCTCAGAATGAGGCGCTCTGACGGGTGAGGCTTGGCTCCGCTGATTGGGAGCCAACTACCATCAGCTGGGGTAGAGTCTCTCAAGTTGCCCGCTTAAGCGCCACCAGTTAGCTGATATAGTTTTGATGGGTTAATTGTCCCCAGGTCGATTTGAAAGTTTTGACAGAAAATAAAGGCCCCACATGATTAAACTATTTAGTGCATGTTTTGCTTGTGTATGCATGTCTAACCCATTTGGGGTTACTTACTGAGTAATTTTATACTCATCCTTTTCCAATTATTATTTTTCAGGAAATGGCAAAAACGTACAAGGCGAGTGACGAGATCGTTTGCTGTTTGTGCCATGGGTCATTGTCAGCATGGCTTCCGCATATTTGATATTTAAGTTTTAATGTTTTATTCTAGGTTATGCTATGAAACAATTTTAAACCAGTTTATAGAAGAGTTTTATTTGATGTTTTCAATATTTTAAATGGGATCCCAAATAATTAAATTTTAATTTATTTAAATGGAATATTTATTTCTATATTTTTTTTATAAAGAGTTTTTTTTCAAATGTTAACCGCATGTATTTAGTAGCGTCCCTTAGTAGTTTAAGTTAGGAAAAGTCGGGTCGTTACAATGTGTGTATATACACCATAAACCATTAATCCGTGAGCATTGAACAAATGATACTAAAAACCATTAAAATTGGTATGCATGTTGAGTTTACTCGGGAAAACGTTCAATCAATTGTATCATTACCTGCAACATTGAATTAGGAGATTTGCAAATTTTCCCTCCTCCAAATCGATTTGAAACAGTCAATCGATTCTCACCTTTGAAACTCTCTACCTTGATAAAAAAAAAACTATCTACGTCAACCTTTTACATCGTTGAACGCTTGAATTGGGCTGAAAATTTCGATACCCAAAATGACATATTTTCGAAGTGAGTAAGGATCTTAGTCTCTCTTCTTGTACATTGTGATCGTTTCAAATCTAGGAGGGTTGTTAGTGAAATAAATTTGTATTTTTTTTTTGTTGTTAAACATTTTCAAATCTAAGTTGTTGAGATTTTTTCTTTTCTTCAAAATTCATGGATCTAGTTGTTAGAAACTTTTTCTTAAAAAACAGAGGAATGAATCTAATTGTTAGAAATTAAAATAAATATAAAAAAAATTAAAATTAGTTATGTCGGTTGTCCGTAAATAAGCGTATATACCAGGGGTATAATTGGGATGATAATTGTGAACTTCATTCCCTAAAATGTGATAGTCATGAGATGAAAATATGAAAAATTTCTTAGCTATTTTTCAATTCAGTTTTTTATTCCTAGTTATTTTTGAAAATTTCCCTAAATTATTCGTTGATGCAACGTGTGGGCCGGGAAAGTGAAAGATTGTTCATGACATTTATTTTTCATTTTCATGGCATTCATTTTTATTTAAATTAAAAAAAAGAAAAAAAAGAAAAAAAGAAAAAAAGAAAAAAAGATTGTGATATCAACGGTGAGTGTGTGAGAATTGAAAAAGGGCTGCAACTTGCAGTGTCTTTGGGATTGTCAAATACTTGTGTGGGTTTGGATGCCCAGATTTTGGTTCGAGCTTTGCACTCATATGGCCTGACTTTAGCTTCTCAAGGTGTTTTGTTGGAAGAGATTAAGTTGTTGATGCCTCAGTGTGGTGTGATGGGGCCGTTCTTTAGCCCGCGAGCGACTAACAAAGTGACCCACAATTTGGCAGGTTATGCTTTTTCTACGGGGTTGTTCTGTTTGGGATTTAAGCCCCCAGTCTGATTGTCTAGTATTTTGCTTTCAGATTCTTCTACTTGTAGCCCATTGGGCATAACTATTGCGTAATCTACTAGTCTCCTTTGCTATCAAAAACAAAAAAAAAAAAAACTAATATTTTTTAAGAAAATAAATAAGGTTAATTTAGATACTATCAAAAAGGTTAGGATTAATATTGTCAAAAAAAAAAAAAATATCCTACTTTTTTATCATTAGTACAACAATCGACAATATACGTATTTAAACATCTGATCTCAAAAGAAGTATTACATGTCAATTAAGGTTGAACTATGCCACAAAAAAAAAAAAAAAAAAAAAAGTCTCACTTTAGAGTATTTGATAAAGATATATATACAAACTTGTCAACAATCATGAGTACATTAAATTTATATTTGTTTGATGAATGTGATTTCACTTCATCGAGTTAGAGTGTGTTTGGTTTAGATTCCTAAGTGTTTAATTTTTGAAAAAAAATCATTTTGGAAAAAATTGAAATGTTTGGCAAACTACTAAAAATGAATTTTTGAAGAATGAGTTTTTGAAATAGTGCATTTTGGATGAAACACATTTTAATGGAAGGTTAATAGTGGTAGAACTACTCTTTTCTGGTACCATAACTGGACTCAAAATGGTTGCTTATATGCTATTTATCCTCGCCTTTCTTGCTATGGCTGCCAACAAGTTATTAACTATTTAGGAGGTGTGGAATGCTGACTCCAAAACTTGGAATTTCAATCCTCCAAGGCCCTTACTGGATACAGAATTGGAGAGACTTGGTTCTCATATCTTCAAATTGGAGCTCCCCATCACCTTTTTTTAGGTATGGATCGAATCATATGGTCCCTTTATCTAAACGGATGTTTCTCAGTTAAATCTATGAAAGAGATTTTGATTGTTGAACCTGTCCATTTCTCAACTCCATACACAGGGAAGCTTTGGGCTATGCATTATCCCAACAAATGTAAATTCTTTGTTTGACAATCTTGATGCCTTATTATCTCAAGGCTTTATCATTCCTCAAACATATGCTAAAAACATTTTGTTGAGTAACTTTTTTGAAGCTATCATTTGAAACATATGGCTAGAACGAAATAATAGAACTTTCAATTACAGAGCCAAGACAACTTATCAACTTTGAGAAAACATTTTTATCTTTGTGTTCTAAATCAAAGTTCCTTTTGCAATTATGGTCTATCTATCATTTTACTCAATTTGAAAACTTTTTTCTAGCCTCTCATTTTTCTCTCTTATTGCTTATCCATGAAGTATCTTTTTCAAAAAAAAAAAAAAACGTGTTAGTCTCACTCGAAATCTCTTGGAGGTGTTTGGGTCATCGACTTGGAGTTGGGTGAACTGAGTTATTATAATTCAGTCCACGTTTGGGCGACCGACTATTATAACCTACCGTCAATAAAATATCTATACTGATTTCAATAGTATTTGCTATTCACTGACTATTATAACTACTGACTATAACAACTCACCGAGTGCTCCAAATAGCCTCTTGAAGTTTAACTTTCTAGTACGAACTAGTTATACTAATATTTCTCCACTCCTAGCATAATGTACTTTAAGTTAACAATTAACAATGCTGCACCAAGTATATATAAATGGCTTATTTCTTTTTAGTACAATATATAAATATCTCTATCTTATCAACTTATTATGGTTGTAAGTTAAAATTTCTATTAGAGTAACAGATCTACTAATTTCCCTACTGAGATGGGACGAGATCCCTCATATTTGGTTTGCCAATGTTTGACTTCTCTTCAATTTGTTTGTGATATAGGGAGAAAATCTGAGGAGTCTCTACTTCAAATTGAAATGAAAAGGTCTAAAAATACTGTAATGGCGATTCCTTTTGTTCCCTGCATGCTCTTCCTTTCACAGTGTTAATGACGCGTTAGTGATATTAGACAACAACTTCTTGATATAGAGGTAACGATTACTTCACCTTGTAATATAAAAATATAGGATTTTTTTTTGTACGGATGCCCCTAATCTCACGGCAAAAAATGCAGTTTGCCCTAACATTTTGAAAATAATGATGGATGCCCTTTGACTTGCATCACATCAAGTGAAATTATTGAACGGTTGATCGTAAATCTAGTATCCAGAGCGTCTTGACTCCTAAGTTAAAACCCAAGAGGAGAGAGAGCGAGATCGCGAAGAGGAGGAGAGTGTGGGGAAGAGAAGAGGAGACAACACCCTCGCTATTATTCTCTTCTTTTAACGTTTCATCTTCTTCTTCCTCCCATCTTTCTCTCACATCAGCCGCCCCCTACAACTCATTCTCCAACGATTGTAGCTCCACCGCGGGCGACCATGAACAAAACATGAAGAACAATGACGGCTCCCTCGCACAAAGTTGAACGGCAAGAGCGTGACCGTAAGGAGATTTTATAAATCGGCGATGAGTTTTGATTGAGGCTTGAGGGCACTTTTTTCTCTCTCTATTTTGCGGCAAGTGCGTGAGTGCAAGGGTGTGGTAAATCGCGATCGCGAGAAGGGACGAAAGGTGCAAGCGCACTAAAGTATATTTTAACGTTATTGATATGCAAGCAAAAAGACATCCAGCATTATTTCAAAATATGAGGGCCAACAACATTTCGACAGTTAGATTTAGGACATCAAAAAAAAAAAAAAAAAAAAAAAAAAAAAAAAAAACCCTAAAAATATCCTAATTGTACCATTTGAATGGCGAAATCATAGCCTTTTACTTTATCGGAAAAGCAGCCAAAATACAACATAATATTTTAAACTTAGAGAAATGACAAATTTAGTAAGATTGAATAGAATTCCTAAATAAATATATACCCAACGTAGCTAATAAAAAAGATAACAAATCATAATTCTAACATGATCCAAACCTGATATAACATCCAAAACATAATATAATTATCAATTTGATTGATTGCTTGGGCTAATATATTTGTTGGTTGACACATTCCTACGATTGTCGATAAAGATTGTATTTTTCTAGTTCCTCATATATGAAATGAGTTCTTTCTAGTGAAATGCCCCCTCTTCTTCAATACAAAATTGAGGGAATCTCTGGAAGGCTCTTTATCCAAAAAGAAAAAAAAAAAAATGCAAATTCTTCCTTTGGACGGCGATTCACAAAAGTTTAAATACATCATAGAAAATGCAAGCTCGTCTTTCATCAATGTGACTTAATCCAAATTGGTGTGTGCTTTGCAAAAAGAATTCAGAAGCTATGGATCATATTTTTCTGATCTATTGCCCCTATGCTAAAAGTTTTTGGTCCGCTCTTTTAAAAGGTTCTAATTTGCTATCTATTCTACGCGATAGGCTTGAGGTATTTATTCCTCAAAGTCTTGCTATCACATAGATAAATGCTAAACATATTATGGTGGTGCAACATCTTCAAAGTCATTTTATGGTATATTTGGTTGGAACGAAATGACAGGATCTTTAGTGAAAAATCAATGTCCGTGATTCAATTATGAGATAAGATTATAATCAATGTTGCATCATGGTACTCCAAATCGATGTTGTTTTGTAATTATAATATTTCTGTGAGGATACAAACAATATCCCACATTGGCTAGAAAATGGAAAGATGATGGGTATATAATGGGTGACAATTATCTCCAATTGGTATGAGACCTTTTGAGTGAAACCAAAAGCAAAACCATGAGGGTTTAGGCCCAAAGTGGACAATATCATACCATTGTGGAGATGTCTGGTTCCGTTGTCCCTTAATAAGTGGTATCATGTGGAGATGTCTGGTTCCGTTGTCCCTTAATAAGTGGTATCATGTGGAGATGTCTGGTTCCGTTGTCCCTTAATAAGTGGTATCATGTGGAGATGTCTGGTTCCGTTGTCCCTTAATAAGTGGTATCATGTGGAGATGTCTGGTTCCGTTGTCCCTTAATAAGTGGTATCATGTGGAGATGTCTGGTTCCGTTGTCCCTTAATAAGTGGTATCATGTGGAGATGTCTGGTTCCGTTGTCCCTTAATAAGTGGTATCATGTGGAGATGTCTGGTTCCGTTGTCACTTAATAAGTGGTATCAGAGCTATGTCCCTAACTTAGCCATGTTTGTAAAAATCCTCGAGTGTCGAATAAAGATATTGACGAGTCTCTCAAATGACATTGTCGGAAACAAAGTAAACTTAAGTATGGTACTTTGTGTCCCTAACTTAGCCATGTTTGTAAAAATCAACAAAGTAAACTTAAGTGTGGTACTTTGTGTCCCTAACTTAGCCATGTTTGTAAAATATTGACGAGTCTCTCAAATGACATTGTCGGAAACAAAGTAAACTTAAGTGTGGTACTTTGTTTGAGGGATCATGGGTAGCCGGGAACAAAGTAAACTTACTTTACTTTGTTTGAGGGATCATGGGTATATAAAAACCAAAAGCAAAGTGGACAATATCATATCATTGTGCCTTAATAATTCTTCTTTGTACTACTCTCCACCCTTTATTTTTTTTCTTAATTTTTTTTTTATAAGGAAATGAAATGATTGAATATGATAATAATAGTATAAGGGTGAGAGTGAGTGAGAGGTATATAGTTTGGGTCCCCTAGAGTAACTCAACACAAAGGCAAAAACGTCCTTCTCAACCAAACTAGACCCACCATTTTGCTCTATAATAATAACCCTAAACCCATTTCTTGCTCATCCTTTCCTTTCATTTCTCCCTCTTTAAAAGTCACGAGACCCTTCCTCTTGTCTGTTTGTTGTTGGTTTCAATTTTCATAGAGAGTGGCAGATGAACTGATAGAGAACTTTCAAAGCTCTTTTTCTTCAACACCCCATTACTCAACTACCATCTCTCTCAAACTGCAACTCTTATTACAAATTTCTCTCTCTCTTTTTACAATGTAGCTCTTCCCCACTTAAACCCTCTCCTCACTCTACATCATTTCAATTTATATATCTTTCATTCATAATTTTTACCCACCACTTTTTTTTGTTGGGTTTTTGCAGGCGATCCGAAGGGAGCCCTTTAGACCTCAACAACTTACCTGAAGATTATATCAGAGATGGCAAACAGATTATTATTGAAGATACCTCTACTGGTAAAAACATATACTTTTTTTAATGTTTTGGGAATTTGAGTAAATAAAATAAATGGGTTTTTGGCAGGTCATCGGAGAAAGAAAAGTGGAGGGAAGGAGGGAAAAGAGGAGTCCGGAAAGGTGTATGAATGCAGATTTTGTTCCCTAAAGTTCTGCAAATCACAGGCCCTTGGTGGCCACATGAACCGCCACCGCCAAGGCAAATTAATTCATTTTTTTTATTTGAGCTTAATTAATTAATTATATATGTCAAAAGAGACGAGGAGGGAGTGTGTTTTTTTGAGGTTTCGCTGAATTATTAGTTGCAGCTAGCAGGTTTGTTTGTGTATGATTTGATTTTTGACACCATTTGTGTTTGGTTTTTGGTCAGAGAGAGAGACTGAAACACTGAATCGAGCTCGTCAGCTTGTTTTCAGTAACGATAACCTCGCCGCTCAGCCTCCTCCTCATTTAGGGTATTCATCTATTCATCCCCTCTCTCTCTCTCTCTAAAACTTTTTCTCCTTTTTTTCAATCAATAAGACAATTTCAACCTCTACCCTTTAAAATAACGTTGTTGATTAATGTCTTAACCGTTGAGCTATGTTTTTTAAGATTTTTGCTTCATGTTTACTTTTGCAAAAAACTTACAATTTTATCAACATAACATAATCTAAATCCAACCCATGTTCAAAATACCTGAAAAACTCGAACCATTGCAACATTTTGTATGGGCGGAACGAAGAAGGAAGGAGGTGGCAATTGTTTGGCGCTATTAGTTTTTCTTAATTAAAAAGGATAGCTATTTGAATTTTGAAAATTAAGCTTATAAATATTATTTCTTCTATGTTTTACTTGTTTTTTTTTATCTTTTAAATGGTCTTAAAAAATCTAAGTCAAGTTTTAGAAACTTAAAAGAGTAGTTTTTTAAAATGTGTTTTTGGAATTTGGTTAAGAATTTAAGATGAAATTTTAAAGAAATTTGAGAAAGATAAGCTCAATTTTCAAAAAAACCTAAACAAAAAATCAAATGGTTATAAATGAAATCTAAAAAAAGTTGGTTTTTCTCTGTTTTCTCACAATTTGTGTTTTGGTTGACTAGGTGTTGTCATTCAATGACACCGGGAAGCTACCATACGGGCGGCGGCGGCGGCGGCGTAGGAGGTGATCCAACGCTCCCTCTCAGATTTCCAACAAGAATGTTCTCCGGTTCATCCCCAACAACCCTTCCGCCGCCGCCGCCACCTACTCAACCATATCTATACAGCTCACCGTCGCGGCCGTCGAGTTTCCCTTCATACTATCCTCCTCCACATCCACAAGCCTCCATGAACGACTACTACGTGGGGCATGTCTTGGGGAACCCATCCCAATGCAGCCACCAGACTGTGAACTACGGCTCCACCTCCCTGGAGTCCACCAGCTACACTTGCATCGGAGCTCCGGTCGGCCACACGGCATCCTTCGCCGCACGTGACGGCGGTGGCAGTGGTGGTAGAGACGGAACCCATCAGCAACAACAGCAGCAGCAGCAGCGTTTGGATGTTCCTTCTTCGATCAATCGGTTTCAAGATGGGTTCTAAAAAGAAGATTTTTAGATTTTTCTTATGTTAAATTGTTCTGAGTTATGTAATTGAAATTCTGCAATGACACGCCATCCAGAGAAAGAGAGAGAGAGACATAACAAGCTGACAAATGGGGTCGTAATACAAGGAAAGAGGAAGGTCTTGTTTTTTTTTTGGTTTTTTAATTTTGTTAATTTGAGACAGCTTTTTGAGCTCAGAAACAAAGCTCAGCTAGTTTGGCATGGAGCTGTGGGGGGAAGATTATTGAAGGGAAGGGTGTGTTTGTATTGTTATTGTACTGTCTATCTGTGAAAAAAGGAGCAAACCAGATATTGATGGGACAACAAGTTAGATATCAACTGAAAGTTCCCAACTCCCCTTTTTGCAATTTCATCACTTCTCTTTGCATGCTTTTTTTTTTTTTTTTTTAAAAGTATTTAGTGAGAATAATGTTTAATTAGTGCTTACAAATGGGTATGTCTTTATTTTCAAAACGAGGAAGAAAATAATTAGATCTAAGGAATATAATTTTTGAAAGAAAATGAGTTCAATGAATCAATTGTCAGGTGTGTTTGTCCTTGGACGATCGTACCTGTTTTGTTTTGATTTAATACAATTGGACCACAATATAAAGTAAGTAGTTCAATTAAAATATATACATTTTTTTCCCCTTTACTTAGTGATATTAAGTTTTAGACTATATAGGAAACTCATGCCAACTTATCATCCTTTGTATTTTCACAGCATTTTTCTAACTTGTATTTATCATGCATCACTTCCTTCACAATGGATGATATATAAGTGGTAAGCTTCTTGATCTTTTAAACAACTTGCTTGAGGTTTCGGGTTTAGGGTTTAGGGTTAGGGTTGCTCTAACTCTCTTTCTTTATTTTGTTATCTAGGTTTGAAAACGCTAAAAGTAGTTCTTAATTATCTTATTCCACATCATGCAAATAAATCAATATATGTTTAGTTCAAGCATATTGTATCAACATTTATGAAAAAATGTTAATGCTTGATGACAAACACTTTATTAATACAGCCTCAAAAAAAAAAAAAAAAAAACACTTTATTAATATCAAAATTGAAAGTTTAGAGATTTAATAGAAACATTTTAAAGTGTATGGCACGATAATACTCTGACATATCTATAGACAAAACATACATGTTGGTTCTCCCTTGACAAGATGTGTTTAGAAAAATGATAGAAACAAGTTGATATCGAAACAAAGTAGAGTAGCACGACCACCCTAATAAGAAATTTGATACGTTGCTTCAAAATGAGAATATGTTGTACCATTTTTTTTTTTTTTTGTTAAAAATATATTATCTAACATTGAATTGTTATATTGAAATAGAACATATGATATTTATTTAGTCAAGCACATAGCCTAATAGAAAAGGTTTCCTCTCGATTAGAGAGGATGGAGGAAGAAAAGTTACTCTCTACTCTCCTCAATTTTTCTAGAGGATCACACAATTCAAATAAGAAGATAAAGTTATGAACCTAGGACCAAGTTATTAATTAATACCTTGAGCAATTCAACCTTCAAACATCATGAATATTTCTTATTTATATATATATTGTACAACTTATACATAAGAATAGTATTTTTTTTTTTTTTTTTTGCAAAAGTATTTAATTAGTGCTGGGATTGAACTTATGACCTCTTAGTCAATGACACAATTTTATGTCAATTGAGTTATGCTCGGTTTAGCTACATAACAATAGTTAAAGCTATATATTATAAAGTTTTAACGAGAAATATAAAAAAACATTACTTTTTGAGAACATAAAAAATAATGTAGAGTCCAACCCTATTTGTACAAAAAGTTATCAATGCATTCATATTCCTTTTAGTTCTATAAAAAAACATTATAAGTGAGAAGAACAATTTTTTTAACTGAGTTGAGTTATTGTTTTCGAGGTTAATGAATGTTTTAACCTATAATCAATTAATCTTCTTGAAATTTTCTCTTCATTACCAATAACCATTCAAAATTAGAGTAAAAATGGTACTTTTCTTAAAACAATACATACGACATTAAAATTTTGGGGTATGAAAAGGTTCATTAAACAATTGGTGATGTTAACACAATAAAATTAAATAAAGAGATTTGAACCACAATACCTTCATTATTAATTAACTTTTTCAAAATAAGTTATTTTAAATTTTTTTTTTTAAATAGGGATAGATATATACCTTATCCTCCACCCAAAATCATTTACTTTTGTCTTCTATAATTTATAGTATTTACCTCGTTTCTCTCAACCAATATAAAATTTATTAATAAAAAAAATGCACACACACATCTCAAACACAAATAAAGATAGAGTACATTAATGAATGATATCTTGAGACACCAACTTTGATTGGGTGTTTTAAGTAGTGGTTGTGTATTGGGCAGGGGCTTGGAAAAGAGAGTGATAGATTTGTCAAATTGAAGGTAGGGGAATGCAGTCTAAGTGGAAGTATAAGAAGCACCTTTTTCAGTGATAATTTAGTTAGGGTTTTCACTGTCAAAACCCTAATAACCTACTAATTATTTTTATAAAGAAAAGACCAATTAACATTTATGGGTAGGGGGTGGATGAGAAAGATGTTGGAGAATCAGGTACTGAAAAGTGCAAAACCCAAGTTTTAAAAGTAGCTTAAATAGGCTGCTGAGGCTATATATATATATATATATATATATATTATATTGGAAGAAAAAGAAAAGAAAAAAAGGGCATAGGGTAGCCCTAATTTGGTAGGGTGAAGGGTAGAGTTAATAAGCTGGACCAAACATGTTGAGCTTATATATTCAGGGTATGTTACCTATAAACAAGCTATTCATTGGGCCCTTCCTCTTCTTGTTTACCCTAATTTGCTTACCCAGCTGTCTTCTTTATACTCTCTTCCATCTCTCTCTCACACATCCATATATTAGAGTAAATGAGAACTTTTACTTCTAAAATATCTCTACATATATGTGTTTTTGTTCTTAGGTTAAGAAACATTTTTAAGGTGCAAGAACAATTTAGTCATTATTTAAGTTTGATAACTATTTGAAAACACTACTTTCATTTGTAAGTTTCTTTGTTTTTGTTGTCTAGCTACTTTCTACTGATGTTTTTAAAAAATCAAGTCAAATTTTAAAAACTAAGATCCTGTTTGATAACCATTTGATTTTTGGTTTTTGGTTTTTGAAATTTAAACTGCCTATTAACAATACATTCACATATGAATTTCTTTGTTATGTTATCTATCTTTTCAAGTGTTTCCAAAATTCAAGCTAAAATTTGAAAAAAAAAAAAAAAAAAAAGCTTTCAAAGTTTATTTTTGTTTTTGGAATTTGACTAAGAGTTGTAATGTATTCTTAACAAAGATGGAAGTCATTGTTGGAATTCACATGTGGATGTATGGTTTATAGGCTTAATTTTCAAAAACTAAAAACTAAAAACCAAATGGTTATCAAACGGGTCTAACAGAGTGTTTTTTTTATTTTTGTAATTTGACTAAGAGTCCAAATGTTTGTTTAAGAAGAGTGAAACCATAGTAAAGAAATTAAGAGGAAAAACATAAATTTCAAAACTAAAATACTAAAAACGAAATGGTTATCAAACGGGACCTTAGTCTTCGTACTTTCAAATTTATAGCAACTTAGTATTTGAACTTTAGTAGGTATCAATTTGGTTTTTGTACTTAAAAATTTGTAACAATTTAATACTTACGGTTTCAAAATTCAGTGTCAATTTTTATCACGTAATAATTTAGTCTTTGTAGTTTATAAACACATTTTGTCCTTAATCAATTTATCGATTTACATATATGCAAGAAATCCAATTTATGTGTACTTTTGGATAAAAAAAAAAGTTAATCTCTTAATCAGTTTATCAATGTACATGTTATCAATTAATTGTCACGATCACTCTGGTTAATTTATGTACTATGTAGAAAAAATGATTTTTTATCTTTACTGTTAAGTTTTATTTTTATTTTTTTTACTTAATGATTTCAGTATAATTATTATTTTGATATAAACATCATGTAGGTTGTGGGTTACAATCACTAAATTTGTGAATGTAATAGCTTTTAAAATAATTTATGACTTAATTGTAATATGAAACAAATAAATATTTGATAAATTTTAAATTTAAAATGCAAAAATATGATAGATAGAGATAAAATAGAATTTTGAAGAATGAATTAAAAGATGCGTGAAATTTTTTGGAAAGTTAATTTAAAAAGTTATGGCGATTTGATAACACATTCAATTTCTATTTTTTGTTTTTTGTTTTTAAATTTTAGAAAACATGTCTAGTTGGTAACCAATTCAGTTTTTAGTTTTTAGTTTTTAAAATTTTGAAAATGTCAATTTTAAAAACTATTTTTTTTTTCTTTCAAAATCAAGTTTTTAATTTTTTTTTTACTTAATTTTATTTAAATAATTTTTTTTTAATATATTATACTTTAGTATTATTATAATGTTGCACACACCAATATACCTAATCACTTTATTCAATTAACATATTTTATTTTTCTGTTAAACGTCAACTAAAGATTGTCTAATATATTAAACTATCAACCTAATAGATTTTTTTATTTTTTTTATTTTAGAGAAAATCATTTTTTACCCTACAAATTTCAATTTCATCAAATAATTGTACCTTAATTAAATTTGGATAATTTTTACAATTTTTACATTCTAATAAATTAACATTACTTTAGAAAATTTAATTTTTATTTTATAAAAAAATACAAAACAAATAGTAATTATTCAATCACTTTGAACTTTTGTTATTTTTAAAAATCAAAAACCAAAAACAGTTATCAAATCAGTTTGGTTTTATGTTTTTTTTTTTTAAATTAAAAACAATTATCAAACATATATGATTTTTGTTTTTTTAATGGTTTAAATTTATTTATAATCAATTTTATCAAACACTCCAAATATTTAAATTTCAGTTTTAACCTCTCAAAAGTAACTTCAAACGCACCATTAACCTGATAAACTAAGGTAGTCAAGTAATTGTCAAAGAGATGACTCAAGTGATATATATGTGTTAACGATTAAAAGGTTTTTGAATTTTTACCCTAATATATTAAAAAAATAAAAATAAAGAAGGTAGCCAAGCATAATTATAATTGAGGGACCACTTGGGCATGACATGTCCTTAGAAACCTCAGATTTGGACGGTACAAAATAAATCTTGTGGTTAGGGGTGAAATGCCAAGATTCAACTGGTTTCCTTTTTTAAATGTGTTGTGAGGTGTACCAAAATTTACTAAAAGTTTAAAAACCCTAACAAAATAAAATAGGAAACTCTAGATACCAAATTAAAATTCAAAGTACTAATCAAAAGTTAACATCAACATCAACATACATCAGTGCTACTTCTTCTCTTAAGATTGACTCTATATTTGTTGTACTAAAAAAAATTATGAATAATTGACATAGTTGATGAAATCATTATAATCATAACAATTATTGATTAATTCGATATTGTCCACATTTTGAGATTGGTGTCGACTCCTCCATATTTGTTAACTTTAATTCTAATTAGGTATATATTAATGTCAATTCGATTATACCTTAGTGAACAAAATACATAGAGAATTTGTCTCAAATGACCACATTTAACTGATATATTTTCAAATATGTACTAAGATCTTACATTTTTTATTTTTATTTTTGATTAATTTTGCTTATCTCTCATTAATGTGCTATCCCCATAATAATATTCATTTTCTTCACCATTTGGTGTCTTAAATTAAGATGGTATAATAAATATCAATTTTCTCTCCTATTGACTAACAATATTTTATACTATTTTTTTCTTTTTTAATTTGATTTCCATTATTTTAAGAATTTCTGCCAACATTGCTTCTACGATTTTAGCATTCCAAATTAAGTTAATTTTATTTCTTTCACAATTTTTCCATCATCTCCATTTTCTTCATTTCACAATAAAAAACCTTTCAAATACGTTAATTTTCATAATTGTTGCACATGAATTATCCCAAGATTTTAGCATTTTGTTTCAAACATTAATCTTAACATTGTAATTTTTTTATCCATATATATATATATATATATACTTCATATGTTAGTATATACTCATATATATTTCATATATACTTATAGATAATATGATTTTTTTTTAGAAAATATATGTATTTTGTATATATACTCATATATACTGTATATAAACTTATAGATAATATTTATTTGTTTTTAAAAAAATATATGTATTTTTTTATATATAATGATATATACTTCATTTATATTTATAGATATTATGTATTTTTTTTTATAGAAAATATATATTTTTATATATATTCACCTTATGTAACATGAATATATATTTTGTAGAAAGGTGATTTTCTAGGTCTGGTTATGGGGAGGGATAGAGAAATTTTAATGAGGAGATAAAAGAAGATTTTAACGAAGAGAGATAGACGTGATTAATTAGAAGAAGACGGAAGAAAAGAGAATATAATCTCATTCATTCTCCTAGTTTCTAAGTTTTTGAATTCTATTATTTCAAGAAATGAGGAGACATTTTTTTTTATTTTAATATTAAAAGAGGTTGAAGAGTTTGAAAGTAAATTGTAGTCTAACTTTTATAAAAAAAATTAAACTAGACATTTTTTAATAAATTAGTTAGAAACTAAAGATATTAATATAAAATTATAGGTATAAGGTGATTATTTGTATATTTATCCCAAACACATATAAGGTTGATGGATCCATCTCCAAAAACCATCTAGGAAGGTTGATGGATCAATCTCCAAAAGCTTGCAATGGTTGAAGTAAAAAAAATAAAAATAAAATAATAATTTGTAGCATGGAAGTTATTTATTATGAGCGTTTGGATGAGGACTCGAAACAAGAGGAACAAGTATAATTTGTCATTAACTATGTTCTCTTTTAATTCTTATATTAAAAAAAAAAAAAAAAAAAAAAAAAAAAAAAAAAAAAAAAAAAAAACTTTGTTTTCATGAACTTTTTTAATTCAAATATCAAAACAAAACCATCCAAAAAAATATAAATAAATAATTAATTAAAAATTGAATAACTACAAAAATTCAGACTAATTAGATAGTTTTATTTAAATAATTAATTAAAAATTGAATAACTACAAAAATTCAGACTAATTAGATAGTTTTATTTTTTAAATTAAGCCTCTCTTGTTTTCTTGTTTTTGTTATCTTTGTATTTTATAAGTGTTTTTAAAATTCAAGTTTTTTTTATTTTTTAATTTAGCAAAGAAATTCAAATATTACCTTAAAAAAGGGAAATTGTAATGGATGTCAATTTAGAATAAGATAATTAGAAATATAACATGTTTTTAAAAAATTTGCGGATATGACAATTTCTATCGCTGATATCTTATGACTGATAGAAGTCTATCGCTGATCACCTCAGCTTTTTATAGATTTTTGTCAGTAATAATAGTCTATCACGGATAGAAGTTTATCAGTGATATGATAAAGTCTATCAGTGGTAGAAACAAATTTTTTTGCCATATTTGCAAAACATTTTAAAGTTTGCTAAATTTGCAATTAGTTTGGGCCTTATTGTTATTTGTGCAACCAACCCTTAAAAAAATGAAATTATTGTAAAAAAAATAGTGAAAACAAAATTTTCAAAAACCAAAAACTAAGACACAGTTTAATAATCATTTCAGTTTTTTGTATTTTTTATTTTATTTTTTCGGTTTTGGTTATTGGTTTTCTGTTTTTTAAAAAGAAAAACATTAGGTCCCGTTTCATAACGCATTTAGTTTCTTGTTTTTGGTTTTTTATTTTTCTGATTTTTGTTTTTTAAAAACAAAAATCATATATGTTTGATAAATATTTTTTGTTTTCTGTTTTTAAAAAATAAAAAAACTAAACTTGTTTGATAACTATTTTTGGTTTTTGTTTTTGAAAACACAAAAGTTCAAAGTTATTGGATAATTACTATTTGTTTTGCATTTTTTTATAAACTAAGATTTTTTTAAAAAAATAATTTTAATTTTTTAGAAGGTAAAAATTGCAACATTTATCAAATTTTAATTAAGGTCCAATTATTTGATGAAATTAAAAATTTAAGGTAAAAAAAAAAAAAAAAATTATTGTGTCGATAGTTTAATATATATTACACAATATTGACGTTTATCACCCTTAAAATCAGGAAAATAAAATATGTTGATCGTGTAAAAAGTGGATAAGTATATTGGTGTAACATCAAAATAATATTAAAATATAATATACTATAAAAAAATTATTTAAATAAAATTATAATATATTATATTAATAATATTTTATAATAAAAAATATTAATAATATATATATTTTTTTAAAGAATATAATAATAATATTAATGACAATTTACATTGCAAAAAATATTAATGACAATTTGATTCAAATTTCAATAAATAAATAGATAAATAAATAAACATTGGAAGATAATTTCAATAATTATATCAATTTGTTGACAATTTAAATAAAGTTGAGAGAGGAAAAAAAACACTTGAAATTTTGAAATCAAAAATCGGTTTTTGATTTTTTTTCTTCGTTTTTAAATTTTGTTAATAAATGTAAAAACGTTTTTAAAAACTTAAAAAACCAAATACTCAATTTGTTATCAAACAGACGTGTTTTCTAAAAATTAATAACAGTAATTGAATGCGTTCTCAAATACCCCGTAATAGTTGTTTGGTAACAATTTTTTATTTTCAATTTTTTAAAAACAAAAATCATACATTTTTGGTAACCATTGTTTTTTATTTTTAGCTTTTTAAAAATAAAAACCATACATGTTTGGTAATAATTTTTTTTTTTTTTTTTTAAAACCAAAATCATATATGTTTTGATAACAATTTTTTTAAAAAAAAAAAAAAAAAAAAAAAAAAAAAAAAAATTAAAAAACCAAACATAATGGTAACTAGTTTTAATTTTCTGTTTTTCTATAATAAAAAATAAAATCATTTTTTAAATATGTATATATATCTTTAATTTAAAACACGATAATTAAATACACAAATATTCAAATAGATATGTCTAAAACTTAAAAGTTATCAAAATAACAAATACGGTTAATATTTATATAAGTAGTATAAAGGTATAACAACTAGTATTAAGATTTAACCCTAATTTAAATACTATTGTTCATTTTCAAAATACCTTCACAATTTGAAAAACATTTTAAAAAATTTAAAAACAAAAAACCGAATTAATTATCACATACTTTTGTTTTCAAAAATTGAAAAACAAAAACAAAAGACAGGAAATGAAATGGTTATCAAACATATCATAAATAGTTAACAATCCGATCCTCACAAACTAAAATAGAATTTGAACCTATAATAAAATAATGCAATAAATAACAACAATGCTAAGTTATAAATTAGAGTAGTGTTGTATTGAACATAGTTCAACCGACATAATGCATGAATTAGTAATTAAGAGGTTAGAGGTTCGAATCCCCCACCCCAAATATTGTAAAAAAAAAAAAAAAAAATTATAAATTAGAGTAGTGTTGTATTGCATAATTACTAACATGACTTTTGAGGTAGGAGAAGTCATGCTTGTTTTTAAAATTTGAAAAACAAAAACAGAAACCATGAATCGAAATGGTTACCAAACATGTCATAAATAGTTATCAATTGGGGTTTCACAAACTGAAATAGAATTTGAACATATAATAAAAGAATGCAACAAGCAACGAAAATGTTAAGTTATAAATCATAGTAGTTTTATATTAAACATAGTTCAACCAACATAATATATGAACTAACGACCAATAGGTTAGAGGCTCAAATTCTCCACCGCACATGTTGTAAAAAAGAACTTATAAATCAGAGTAGTATTGTATGAAGAATTACTAACATGACTTTTTAGGTACGAGACAAAAATACTATCACAATCTTCTTATGAATTGGACACAAAAAAATATTAGCTGATGACTCATATACTAACCATGTTTTAGGTATTTGTTTGAGACTGTAAAGAGCTTTTTTAAGTTTGGAGAGAGGTTTATGGACTAATAATCAAGAGCTCACACTTGTTTTTTTGAAGTGACAATTAAATGAAAAAACAAATAGAAAAAAATAAATTTATACCTTTAAATTTTATGGGTGTTTCACATAAGATCACAAACTAATAATTGTATAAATTAAAATTTTAAGCTGCAAAGTGTACCGATTTAGATCATCCATTAGAATTTCGTTTTAAAATTGTTAAGGTATAACTTTTTTACACGTGTATAAGAAATTTTTTTAAAGGCAAAGATTAATGTAATATTAGAGAAATGTTGTAATTAAATAGATCATAACAATTATTTTTATTCGTGAGTGTCCGGGCCAGCTTACGCGCACCTCGACTAATCTCACGGGACAAATCGCTGACCCTACAATATTTGACTGTAAAAAAAAACCATATGAAATTATTTTCTAGGTAGGTGACTACCAAGGATTAAACTCATTCTCTAGAGCTTTAATATAATAACTCTTACAATAAATCAATAACAAAGAATAAATAAGCACAAAAAAAAAAATTGACACAGATTTACGTGGTTCACTAGTCGTGTTAGCTACGTCCACAGGCAGAAGAGATAGCAGTATTATTACGAAATAAGAGAGAATTACAAAATGACAGATAGAGGGCGACTGAAGTCATTATAATGTTTATATATGACGCTCTTCTAATAATCTAATACAAAATCGAATAAGTAAAACCCAAATCGAATTTTTCCTTACTAGTTGTAGAAGGTCATAACAGATTCAAGACATTTCAATAAATAACAGATTTTCATTAATATGAGTTATTTTTTATAAATTTTTTCTTTCTACTCTAGTAGGATAGTAGGGTTTTGAGAGAAAAATAACTTTATTTAGGTTATTTTAAAATGGAACAAAGTGAAAATAACTATGAATCAGAATCACTAATCTAGAGTATAAATTGATTTACATATAAATTGATTTACATATAAAAGTTAGACTATAACATAAATTTTTTCACAAAAATATTAGTGGAACCTAAATATTATTTGTCAAATATAATAGTACTAGGAACAAACATGCACAATTTACCCAAGTAGAATGAAGATTTAGTCTGAATTATATTATAATATACATGCATGAAACTTAAAAGACTCAAAATTAGTATGATACATCATATTTCAAGAAGTCTCCAAATAGAAATTAAAAAAAAGATTCTGATTTGAATAATGTGTGATAATGATGAGAAATAATATGAATAGAGCAGAGAGTTTGGCAGTGTTTGGTTTGATAGAAAGAGACCCAATGGAAATACAACTGTTCCATTGAATAGAACAGAAATGTGTGTGCGATCCCAAGATGAGAAATAAGGCAAAGAAAGGTACAAGACTTGAGAGAGAGAAAAGAGATGGATCTTTGTGAGTTATAGGGGCAGAACTACTACACTCAAAAAGTTGCATTTTTTTTATTTTTAACTGTCAGAGAGATGAATACATGCAATAGCTTAGGCCGCAGCTAAAGTGGACGGCGATAGGCTCGCCTTCGTTGATGCAATAAATTTATAAGGAATGTTTAAAGCTGCTTTTGTAGGGCTTTCCCCCCTACCCTCTCTCCTTAGCCTTTCACCTCCCTTATCCTTTGCTTTCATTCCATACGATTACTGCATCTGCATCAACTTTTTTTAAACATATGGCTTCTTACTCTTACCAAGTGGTTGTCATATTGAATATAATATATATGATACGTGTTTTGTATTTACGTGACAATAAGTCGATGTCTTCGAAGTACGAAACATGGGTATATAAAAAAAAAATTGGTGTCAACTTGAACATAGTTCAACTCTTTAAGACATATATTCTTGACAAAAAGATTAGAGGTTTGAATCTTCCACTTCAAATGTTGATTTCAAAAAAAAAAAAAAAAAAGTTGGTGCTTTATATTTGACATTATGTTCGTTGTTCGTATTAGAATTTAGCACTCGATACATTTTAGGGGAAGAGAAACCATCGAAGATTGACCTAGTGGTCATGAAGAGCCTTGAGACTATTAAAGCTCGAATGAAATGAGGTCAATCTTTGACAACCACCTACCCTAGAAATTAATTTCCTATTATTTTCTTTGTTAGTCAAATGTTTTAGGGTCAGATGATATGTCTCGTGAGATTAGTCGAGGTGCACATAAACTGACTCGGACACTCACAAAAAATAATAATTTAAAGATGATTATATTGTGAAATATATAAGTAAACTCTTACAAACAAATTTAAGAGTTGTTTGAGGTGCTACGTGAGTTAAAATAGTCGGTAGTTATAATGGTCTTAGAGTATAATAGAGTGTGAATAGTAAATATTATTGAAATTAGTGTATAATTACTTTATTGAATGTGAGTTATAATAGTCAATTTAAAAAATATAGGACTAAATTAGAACCTACTAAATCCAAACTATATTATATGTAGCCTTCTGTTTAATATTTTCTTCTTATTTTTTTTTTAATTTCTCCCTGTCCTTAACATTTTTTTTTTATTTGTTTAAATTTAAAGTTTAGTCACCGTGTGAACTTTTAAAGGTTGTACCCGAGGGTAAATGTCTATTAAGTTCTTAAAATTTTTATTTTTGTGTTAATAAGTCCATAAATAAAAAACTTATTAGACATTAAATTAAAAGTTTAGGTACAAAATTAAAAATTTAGGATAAAGGGCCTTAGGACTTCAATGACCTCTAAGAGGGAATGAGTTTAATCTTTGGTGGTCACCTATCTAGGAATTAATTTCCTACGAATTTCCTTGGCAGCCAAATGTTGTAGGGTCAGACAGTCTGTCTCGTGAGAATAGTTGAAGTGCGCGTAAGCTGGCCCGAACACTCACGAATATCAAAAAAAAAAAAAAATTAAAAATTAAAAATTTAGGATTTATTAAATATTTTTTTTAAAGTTTAAGGATATATTAATTACATCCAAATCTTTGTTTGAAAAAAAAAAATTGACTCAAATCTAAAAATTTAGAAATTAAATATATATCTAATTTATCATTTTGTTCTAAACATAACTATTATTATTATTATTATTATTATTTTTTTTATCAAAATCAGCTTAAACAGTGTTTGACGCCCACTTCTTTTCTTGAAGTAGGATGTTGAAATATCAATATCTCACTTGTATTAAAAAAAAAATAAAAAAAAATAATCAACCTGCCATCCAGTCTTGATAAATTTATGGGTTTGATATCTAGGTGAAAGACTAATGATAACTCTTCTATTTTGTCCTGAAAATATTGATGAAATAATGTCAACAAATATTAGTGATGAAACTCTTAAAATTACTGCCCATTAAATATGATTTTAAATTTATTTTAAATGTTAGATAGGAATAAAAATGTTAAACATGTTTGATTTTATGAAATTGTTGATGAAAATATCAATAAAATATTAATATTGACTCTTTTTAACTAAGTTTAATCAATAAATAATTATTTTATTTCACCATTTTTAACTAAGTTTAATTTTTTTATTAATATATTAAGTTTACATTAATAATATTTTAATTATATGTGATATAATAGAACTATCGATTTACTCTCTACATAGGTGTGAATTCTTGGACATATGAAGATATTATGTTAAAAATATATATTAAACGTTTATGGAGGCCAAGTTTTTTTTTTTTTTTTTTTTTTTTTTTTTAACTTAAAAGTGAACTCTAGATTCTGAAGTAGGGGTGGAGAGGTGGGATCCAATAGTTTATATTATAAGAGTTTTTAAAAACACTTAGAAGCCTCTAGCCTACCAAAATAAAGATTATCTCGGCCCTATCAAATTCCACAACTCTCGAGACTTTCCAAGAGAAATATAGGCTAGAGAACTCCCAGATTTGACAAGTTAGTTTTTTTTTTTAATTATTATAATAAAGTCCTAAAAACAAATGTTCCCATATATATATATATATATATTTTTTTTGAAACTATCCCATATTCCCATATTCCCATATTCATTTTCATTAATATCAAAACTGTTTTTTTAATTAATATTTTAGTTTTAGAAATTTATTGCTATTTTGAAACTAATTTAAAAAATATAGCTATTTTTATTGAAGGTTAAAAGATGAATTTTTAAAAAGACAATCTTCACACGCCCACGGAAGGAGGTCGTCGACCTTAGCGATGTGGCGATCACATAGCTATGTCATAGCTAGCAACTTATGAGATAGCTATACAATTGCCTCGCTAATGTTGTCTTTTGAAAAGATAAACTCCTTCCACGCTAATGTTGTCTTTTGAAAAGATAAACTTATGACGGTGTTTGCCCTTCAATAAAATAACTATATTTTTAAAAATAATTTCAAAACAACAATATTTTTATAATAAAGTTTCAAAAGTCGTGTATTGTAGACCAAAACTATACTCTAATTAAGTTGAAGACTTAGACAGTAAAGACACTACAATAATTCTTGTACGTTAATCCTTGTTCTAAGAGTAAAAAGTTCATACATTGGTTCATTAAAGTTATGTTAATTTATGCCAACGATATCATCCTCATAAGTACAAATATAGTGGTCGAATTCAAGCACTCATCCACTAAAGTAAGCAATGAATTTACCTTGAAACACTTTGAGAAATCTACATATCTCTTCCTTTCTTTTGATGTGTATTAAAACTCAAAAAATCACATCGGTTAAATCACTAATCAATTTAAAAGTTCAAGCAGATAGGTCGACTTTACCTTGGATCGATCTCTTAATAGGAATCAACCCTTATTCCTTAAGTCGATCCCTCAAGATCGATATCTTTCTGCGACCAAACCGGTTGGACGATCCTTCTATGGGATCGCCAACCCTTCAATGGGGACTGACCTCTCGAAATTAATAGACTCTTTTTGTTGTTTGGTCGACCCCTTTGTGGGGTCGGCTCCTAATTTCGACAACTTGATATCTTCGAAAGTCAGTGTTATTTCTCTTAGTTCATTTCGATGGACAAGACCTTATTCTTTGATGAACCTTTGTCTAGAATCAAGTAATTTTACCTATAACAATTAAAATAAGTTATTGGCCATAAAATCTCATTGATAGCACGTAATATCACTTTGAGTCACTTGGGTTGAATTTTTTTTTTTAAAACTTCAAATTTGTGTTTTATTTGGTGGATGTGATGCATTAATAGACATTAAAAAAAAAGTGACCTAAACCAAGTAGTTAAGGCATATCACCATGGCCCATGACCCATGACCTTAGGCAGTTTATGTTTGGATCTAAGTTTGAGCAAACTAATCAATAGTTCATGTTGAATTTGGTTTAGAGCATGTGACTTATGACCCATGGATAGTCTATATTGGGTCATATAATATAAGTTGGCACATTGGTAGCAATGGACATGTTGATGTATTTACATATGTCATCATGGCTAAAGAGTTTGGAGGTTATGTAGAAAGTATAGATTACAATACATGTCTAACCTTAGGGTGATGAGTTTATTATATATTTATGTATTACATCATCTGTTTTAGGTAGAGTGTACAAATGACCCGATAACCCGAGGAGTCGTTCGGCCCACCTAACCCGAATTGTAAGGGTCGGGTTGGGTTTGATTTTTTGCCAACCAAGAATTTCGAATCGGTTCGCGGGTTGAACCATTTTTTACTCGGTCAACCCGAACCGAATTACATATATTAAAAAAAAAGATTATATATATAATATAATGAATTAAGGTTTCTTAATTGAAAATTCTTCATTCTCAAACAAACCTTCGACCTCTCGTCTCTCTCTTTCACCAGTCGCCATCGGAGTCGACCTCCTCCTCGTCGCTCGCCAGTTTCTGTCGCTCTTCGCCTCTCAATTATTCGTCGCCACTCTCAGCCTCGTCGCGATTGCGAGCATGATGTTCGACGGTGAGGAACTTCGTGAACGACGAATCTCACTTCAACAAGAACATAGACGAAGCCTTCACCGCTCTGAATCTCAACAACAACGACGTTCTCTCCCGATCGGAGCTCCGCAAGGCCTTCGCGGCTCTGTTTTTTCATTATAGGTTTTGTTTTTCACAAGATTTTGTGTTCTTCTTCTTTTATTATTCTATTTAAAAATAGTGGAAAAAAATAAAAGTATTGTTTAGTACTTTAGTTTATACTTAGTATTTAATTTAGGTAGACAAAAATTTTGTACATTGAAATCTAAAGGATATTTTGAAGTGTGTTTAGTTTTTTTTCAATTTGAAGTGAATTTCTGGATGAGTTTATGTTGTTTGAAGAGTTGTTTCAGAAGGATTGATTTGAAGTCTAACTTTCTCTTCAATGCTTATGATTTTTTTCGAGTTGTTTGATTCTAGGATGTAAATTAGAGCTTAAACTTCTTAGGATTGATTCTCTTGTTTTAGAATTTTGATATTTGATATTTGAATTTGATGAGATTTTAGGATGTAAATTTGATGTAGAATTTTGTTTTAGAATCGAGTATTGGTATTTTAATTATTAGTGTCAATATATTTTATGTATTTGTGGAATGTGAAGGAATATAAGATTTTAAATAATTAAAAAAAAAAATACAAACCCGACGACCCAACTCAATCCAACCCAAAAATTTAAGGGTTGGGTTGGGTTGACTGATATGTTGGGTTGGAAATCCACCCACCCGAAATTTTCGGATCAGAAAACTCTCTAACTCAACCCATGTACACCCTTAATTTTTTGTGAACAAAAATTTCCTTTTTCAGGCCAAAATTAAATTATAGAATTTCCAAATTGAAAACTAAAAATAAGAATAATAATACAACGCCTAAGCGCTACCGACAATAGTGAAGACAAGATGTCGATGCCTGCGGTAGCGACTAAGAGCTACAAACTTTTGAAGCATGAATCAGGGACGTGCACCTAGGATTATATTTTTTTTTTTTTTTTGCCTATAAATCGTCTCCTTGTTATAATTTGGAGGGATTGAAGGGATGAAGGAGACCAATTTGGGTGCAAATAACAAGATTTCTTCTCTATTTTCTCGTCATTTCCTTATTCTTTTGATGAATTTTGGTTTAGTTATGTTCTAGGTTTATTAAAGGTATGCGATTGGAATTAATTTAATAATTAATTCATATGTGGGTAAAAGATTCAATAGCAATTATATTTGGGTTATTTAATAGACATTTGTGTGATCATGATTATGGCATAAGACTTCCATATACGGGTGTGGCTTGCTGAACAGAAATCATCCCGTTGGTCCTAGGGGATTATGAGAAATCCTAAGATCAAAAAAAAAATATATATATATATATATATATATATATATTATAGTTTAGGTTATGCTGCTTTAGCCTTCTGTTCCATGATAGAGAGGATTGTCACGATTGGTCTGAGTTGCATAAATGAGGAATGTTTTAGCCTTCTATTCCCGAGAGGATTGTCATGATTGATCTGAGTTGCATAGATGAGAAAGACCAAAAACCACAAAGAGTTGTGTGCTCTGATTCATAACATCTAATGGTTCCCGATAATTTTAATCTCTTTAATTTAATTTTCTTTCCTACTTAGATCCTAAAAGTTCTATCACGATGGTTCTTGAATTAAATGTTTTTATTCTTGAAAATCATATATTGGGTTTTTCCCAATATATTTCCATCAAGTGGTATCAGAGCGGTTTTGGCATGATAGATTACTCTTTTTTTTTTGTCAAACATGTTGTTTTTCCTTTGATTCCTAAAATTTCGATTCAATAGATTTTAAGAATAATTTTACGACATGTTTTGTGAATTAATTGGACTTTTGAATATTCTTATTTAATTCTAACATTTTTACATTCTTTGAGTCAATAGATTGTTGAACAATTTTTGCATAATTTGGTATTTTTAATTGCGAACAATTGTTCGAATTCGAGTGTTGTACAAGATTGATTTGATCCAAATTGATATACATTTTTCGTTAGTGAAAATATATGCAAGTGAAGATAGATCATTAAAGAAAAAAAAATGTTGCGGCACCAAAATTCGGTGTAGTTGCCGATCCGACAATTGAATTCTTGAAGCATATGGTTACCCCTAATCGTGGATGGTTGTTGTAGTGGGCCAACTTATAATACTTTTTTTAAAAAAAAACATTGGTATAAGCCTCTATATTTGTTTCTAAATTTATATATATGATGTTATAAATTTGGATTTGTGCATGATAAAGTGTGGAAGATTATTTAATTTTTTATTTTCTTTGGTATATATATTAAAGTATTGAAATTAGCATAATTTGTACAATTTATTTGAATGTTTTGTAAATTGAAACATTTATAAAATTATTAGATTATTAGATGGAGTGTATTTGTTGTTTATGCATATTGTGATCGGCCCAAAGGAAAGTTACAATTTGGTCAAACAACAAACACACATACATAATGGTGTGCCTTTGAAGTTGTTAGTCGGCCCGAAGGAAGACTGTCTTCTAAAAGGGATAAGTTATTATATTTGAATATTGAATTCTAAATTTGATGTCGAATGCTAAGTTGTTTGGGTTGAAATCCCAATATTTTTTTTTGGACACTCTTATTATTTTTGAAAACTTTTTTCCTTTATTAAATTACGCATGTAAATATATTACTCCTAATTTTGGAAATGATTTTGGTATTTTCATTTTCATGAATATAAAATTAATAGTAATTAAAGATAAATGTGTTTTGCATAATAATCTGATTTTCTTTGTTAGTATTGATTTGATGGATCATGTTGCTAAAGTAGCCTCTGATTTCTGATATTAACAACTTCATAGTTAATTAGATGTTTGTAGACCTGTTGTTTATGCTTTTTGTTGTCGGCCCAAAGGAAGACATCAGTTTGGACAAATAGCAGGTACATCGATGATTAGTTGGTGATAAAACATGGATAATATAAAGTTATGTCATGTGAGTGATTGTCGCTCCAAAGGAAGACTTTCACTTGACCGGATTAATTATTAATGTTTCCTCACCACTTTGAGAGTACCGTTTACAAGTTGATAGTCGACCCAAATGAAGGTTGTCAATGTTGTGTTTGGTATTTTGTTGTCCTCATAAAGTTTAATTTCAAGGTATTTTTATAAATACTAAGTTTTTATGAGCATGTTTTGGTTGTTTTTCACAATTTTAAATATTGTTGCCTTGTTTGATTTTGAGAATTTTTGTTCACGTTGTGATAAATAAAGAAACACTTCCATTTTTTACTTAGCAACATCTCATTCAGATTAATTGAGATTTATATTAAAAAAAGGTAGAATAATCTTAATTTCACAATTTTTAAGATGATGACTTTTATTATTCAAGAAAATTATGTTTCATGAGGAAATAATTAGGAAGTTTCTTTAAAAGATAAAATAAAGATTGATATGCAATGAACATAAAGTAAGAGACATTTAAACTTTTGGTTAAATGTGTCTTAATGAAGAACAAAGGAACATAAAAGAGTAACTATGATGCTTGAAATGGTAGATGAACCCTTAATGAGCAAATTTTTGATGGTATGTCCGAAGAAAATTGTTTTAAGTATGAAAGAACAAAACGTACTCCAATTAACTATTTCCTTTGAAACATATTAGTCCAAATCACTAAAAGTTAGGATCCAAACATCTCCTAATATTTTTCAGAAAATTTGAACATGTAAGAAAATATGTTCCTAGTACTTCTTTTCATAATGAAAGAAAATATGACTTCTGACTTAGAATTTAAACAAAGCTAATTTAGCTTGCATGTCGAGACTTCCATGTGTTGAATAGACCTTAGTACTTCTATTCAATGATGATCAATTCTTTTTAACAAATTTTTGAGTCTGTATTAGGTAGAATCAAGGGGATAAGTGGAGGTGCTTATGTTTGATGTCATAGAGGTCTTTAGTTCTGGATATTTTTTCAAAGCCATAAGATTAATTTCTAGTGGTGAAACAACTATGGATTAGATAGAAAATGTCTAGGGCATCTTGCTTATTCTTTTAAGAATTTATAGAACCATTAAGTAAAAGGCATATTTTTAGACAAACCTGAGCAAAGTGTGTTGCTTTTAGAATGATTTAAAGCTCATAAAGATGAGGTTAGAAGTATGGCAAATTATTCATCTTTGCATTCAACTTCTTTGGGAAAAAATACTTAAGATTGCAGCATAAAGTTGAAGTGGTGTACCACATAAAACACCAACTAAATCTCTTACAATTCAAGGCTAGACAAATGCTTAACATTATGTTTGCATTTAAGGGCGTTCAGCTAATGATTGGTCCAAAATGCCAATAAGAAAAATTTAGACTTAAAGATTATTAGTTGTTACTCTAGGTACACTAGTCATTTTCATGATTTCTAAAATTAAGTCTCACTCAGGTTCATTTGCTAGATATTTTTAGTTTCTTAAGGATATTGAGTTTGAGGGATGATAAAATGAGGAATGTTATCCTTATGAAAAGAAAATTTGAGTTATTTTCTCTATGTGAAAACTTTTGTTGAGATTCTCCTCATTTAAGTAAGACAAACTCAACATTATTAAAAGTGATATCGAAGTAATCATAAGAGATAAGAGAAATACAAGTATAAAGATTTAAGTCTGACTTAAAAGTAAAAGGAAGATGATTCAATTATCTTCCCCTAAAGTCAAACAAGAACTTATCTCTTAAAATAAAGAATTAATGTCACAAAGATTTAGTTGAAACAGTAAACAACAACTACAATATTTGATAGCTTGTCATATTGCCTTTAAAAGGTAATGTGTTGAGAGATGTAAGGCTTGTCTACTTATTATGTTTCAATTATTATGGGTGATGTTAATTATTGAGAGACTTGTTTTAGGTAAGTGATAACACTTCAAAACTATTTTTTAAAAGTTATGTCAAATGGATATAAAGATTGATTCCTCAATTTTATGATTTATGAAATTAGAGCCTGTATAGTTTTGAAACTCTTGCTCCAGTAACACAAAGTTTCAAAGGTCTAATTTCATTTGCGATCTCAATAAGGTTATTGTTTGTAATTTCATAAATTTTATTAATTAATTATCACATTTAAGGTCTAAGGTAAACAAGAGTGATAATTATGAATTACAAGCTTAGTGGGAGTAAATTTATTTTTCTAATGTAATATGTCTATGGCATGATAAGACTACGCTATAGGATGAAGACTTTTATGGACATCTCTTTTATATTGTGAAATGATATCGTAACATTGAAATTTCACAAAAGAGGTTGTGTCAGAAAGTCTTCCAAGTTTTCTAGCATAAAGTTGTATGCTCAATAAAGGCCTCTTGAATAAAGAAATGAAGAATTTCGTGCTTGAAGTTTAGACGTCGCTTCCGTACTCATATCAATAATAAAAGACAATATTTTTATAACTCTTAATTGGATCTAAAAAGTTTTAAGATAATTAATAAATACATGCTCACTCATCAAAATCAAATAAAGTAGAGATCATGAGTTAATTTGATTTTGATAATAATAAGAGTTGGCAACAAGATTCACAGACTATGTTCACTAAATGGGTAAAAGATACCACTGTAAATAAAAGTGACAAATAGTCATTTGTAGTAGTTTCTTTTACCGTTGAGGTTTGTGGTCATAGCACTTTGTGTGGCAAGAAACTCATAAAATTTTAATCCTTGTCACTAAGTTGTCTTGACAATAATTTTTAATTCTTTTCAATTTATAGCAACAAAAGCTTTATGAGAAACATAAGCTTTAGTCGATAAAGGAAATTAAGAGATTTTATTGTGTCTAAAGGAATACAACTCTATCATTACAGATACGTTCATTAAGAACTTCCACACAAAGTTTTTGGGAGCATAATACTCATATAGGTGTGAAAATTATGGTACGTTAGTTGAGTGAGAATTTGTGCTTTCATAAAGTAGACACAAAGTTTTGTTTTCTACCGAATAAAGAAGATGAATTAACTTTTTGTTATTCTGAATAACTTTTTTTTTCTAACAGTAGTATAACATAAAGCTAGAAAGAGTTCAAGTTGATTTCTAAAGAATAAAGTTGACCAGTTGGAAATGGACATGTTTAGATCACATTACATATAATTTTCATGTTGCTCTTCCACATTTGATTCATGTCATTGAGTATATTTGGTGTTGTGATCATTGAAGGCTAAGTTGCCACCATACATGTGACAAAAGTCGCTTTGGTTCCTCATTAACATACAAAATGGACCAGATTTTGATTAAAGAGAAGTTATTTTGAAAAATAGCATTAAGTTGTGCACTAAAGAATAAATTAATAATTGCTAATAAGGAAATTGTTGCCCAGGTGAGAGATTGTTGGAATTAATTTAAGAATTAATTCATATGTGGGTAACAAATTCAATAAATTATATTTGGGTTATTTAATAGGCATTTGTGTGATCTTGATTATGGGCCTAAGGCTTCCATATAGTGGTGTCGCTTGGAAGTACATGTGTCACACCCTAAGGTCAACATATATATAGTTTGTGTGATATTGATTATGGGCCTAAGGCTTCCCTAGGCATTTGTGTGATCTTGATTATGGGCCTAAACCCTAAGGTCAACATATATATAGTTTAGGTTATAGTCTCCAATAGACTATGTTGCTTTAGCCTTCTATTCTTCATCTGATAGAGAGGAGTGTCATGATTGGTCTGAGTTGCATAGATGAGGAAGACCACGAACCACAAAGTGTTGCATGAGGTGGATTCATAACATCTAATGGTTCCAGGTAATTTTAATCCCTTTAATTTAGTTTTCTTCCCTACTTAGATCCTAAAAGTTCTATCACAATTGTTCTTGAATTAAATATTTTTATTCTTGAATAATCTTATATTAAGTTTTTCTCAATATATTTGCATCAGTATGATGTAGCCTCATCTATGAACTCTTTCGTATTTTTTATGTATAGTTAATGAAAATGTTATATTAATCACTTAATCCTAGCAAAAGGTCCACTAAAAACAAGCCCCAGCCTGTCAAGAGGATACAAGAGAGATGAAAGTCGACCCCGAAAGATCGGCCCATTGAAGAGAGTCGTCTATCCTATGTAGGAATCGGTCAACCGACTTGGCAAAGGGAAAGGGTCGACTCCAAGATTGGGTAATACGGACCAGCCCAAAGGAGAGGTTGACCCCAACATAACTGATGGATCGACCCGAAGGGACGTACACTGACCCCTTCGTGGTCGACTCGGCAAGACAAAGGATCGACCCCCTAGCGAAACTAAAATTGTTCCCTCCCGGGTGGTTACACAATCGATTGACATGAATATCTACTGAAATGCTTAAGCAATAAAGAAATTGTGTGGCCAGTGCCACACCGGTACTAGTTCTCTCTCTTGTCTCTTTTGGTATCGCAGGTCAAGCTCGTTCCACTCAAAATATCAAATTCACCGTTGATACCAAAAATTGGTAACAACAATTGGGTTGTCTGTGGGAACGAGTAAGTCAATCTAAGTACACCACAATACCTCTCAAAACGATGAGTTGCGATATGTAGAGCGTCAGCCGCCGGAGGATGGAAGGTGAAATGTCAACCCCGATCGAAGTACAGAAAAGAAACCATACAACGATCGAAACATCCTCGCAAGCAAAGGTGGCCGAAAAATTAAGCTTCGCCCGACGACGACGCAACTCGCAACGACAAAGAAGTCAAATGCGACCATCACTCTAGAAGCAAAAACCGAAAAACGGTATGAAGCTTTTTAGGCGAAGGTCCAAGGGTTGGATCAAAACGTGGCCCGCATCTTGGAGTTCCTGCAAGCACAAAATCTGGCTATGGCCGATCCGAAGAAGATCTAGGAAGATGTCTAAATACCGGACCCACAATCAAGTTACACCTCAATTCGGCGGGATCCAACCAAAGGGAAGAGACTGAAATTAGAAAGTAAAGGGGAGTCTCAAACAAGAAGATCTGAACTCAGCAAACTGGTGATATGAGGAAACGAAAAGTTGCGTGAGCACCATGTCGAGCCACCTTGGACTAATAGGTACTGGAAGCGGGAAAAAATCGGAGTATAGTAGGGCAACAGAAGCGCGACCCGAGAAGAACCATCGAGAGACCACCTATCAACTATCAAGAGCCCTTCATCATTTAGTACAAGTAGGCTAAAGTCAGGCCAACAAAAGCAGGAAATCATCGATAAAGAGAAAAATCAGCATTGGGCGGCGGAGTCGCTAAAACTCGAAAGAGAGCTGGGTGACATTTAGAAAGCCCAGGGAACCAACCAGAACAACCAAAAAAACTCTCCCAGAGAAAGTGGATTCACCGTTTACAAAGAAAATCATGCAAGAGGAAATGTTAGACAAATTCAAGCTCCTGACGATTAAATCCTACGATGGATCGACATATCCAATAGAACACGTCGGCACATTCCAGTCTTGGATGGAGCTCCATGGAATAAAGGATGTCATCAAGTGTCGATCATTTTCGATCACTCTCGCTGGACTGGCCAAACAGTGGTACAAGCAGTTCAGCATGGGCACCATATCCTCCTTGAAGAAGTTGGCTCGAGCGTTCGCCACTCAATTTCTAGGAGAAGAAACAAACGCAAATCACCCACACATTTGCTTACTCTATCAGACAAGAGGAGGAAGAGAATCTTTGAGGATACGTGACCCGATTCAACAACGAGACACTATAGATTGAGATTTATACCAACAGAACGACGTTAACAACAATAATGGTTGGATTAAAAGATGAGAATTTCTTGTGGTCTTTAGGCAAGAAGGCTGCTAGAACGTATCTTGAATTGTTCACTCGCGCGCAGAAGTACATGTGTCACACCCCGTCCTAGATTACCCTACCGAAACTAGGACGAGCTGTGATGACAACCGACCCCGAGAATGCAATGGAATCTACTATCAAGTCTATGTCTCTTCATTAACTCAAATTCTCTCTCTCTCACACCCAACCCCACGTATTCTTCTTCTTCTTCAACCTTTCTTCCCTTGTTTTTATTCATTTTACAGACAACATGTGCTTCTTTGTATTTTTCCGAATTTCAAATCATTTTCTTCACTTCATTTCTTTAATAAAAGCACAATGATTAACTCGCAACTAATTTTCTTTCAATCTCAAGCATTTCCATCTTTTTCCTATGGTTTTATAAATTCTCATTTGGTTTCATTGAATTACAAAACTTTGTACTTAAAAGGAGAAACCTACAAAATTTCACTATTCAACCTCCAATTTCCATGATTTGTAGTATTTTCACAAGCAAGGAAAAACACCCATAAAACCCCTCTCTTCAAACCCATTAATTTAAATGGCTTCTTAGAAAATCTTATCAAATTAGAACTCTTCAGTCAGATCTTCTTGTTACAAATCTCTCATTTGATTCTCCTTACCCATGAATTTTGTTCTTCCTCAAATCTTCTCTTCTCTAGTCTTTTCTCTCTACAAACCCTCAGTCTTCCTCTCTTTCCTTAGTTATTCTCCCCTCTTTTACGAATTTATCTCCGCTCCTTTTTTTTCTTTAATAATTTCAGCTGAAAGCATGAAGTAACTTAGTTTCAGACAATTTATTATCAAAGTGGCACAACGAAAGCGTGTGTTGGATAGTGAAAGAAAGTTTGTTGTGGAAAATTGATCAGGTGAGTTAAATTTAAGAATGACAAGTTGAAAAGTCTTGTGATAAAGTGTTTGCTATGACTCAGTAGAAAGCTCGTGAGCACCTAATTGTTGATACAAATATGTTATTACTCTTGGTTGGGAGTTACATTAAGTGTTCTTGATTCTTTTAATATTCGGTCAATGTGAATTTCTAGGACGAAATTCTTAAAAGGAGGTAATATTGTGAAGAGTCATTTTTGTAAAATAAAAGTTGGACAAATCAGCAAAACACTACACAAGTAAGTAAAAACGAATTGCGCAAGTTACAGATCAGAAAATTCTGGAACATCCTCCAAAAAGTCTTCACCAGCCGCTACGCCAAAATCCTCAAATCCAGGTGGAAGATCACGAAGCTCCTTAAAACAACTATGGAGGAAAGAAAAGTCACAGTCAGGATAATGCTCATTGGCAAGATCAACCGACCAAGTGACCCTAGTACCCATCATCTCGTCCTGAAGGGAGATGTATTGAAGAGTATTTTTGAATTCTTTAGCCAAAAGCAAATGGTTATTCAAACAAACCTTCACTGAGGAGATTTTTGCCACATTTTCAACAAGTTCTGCAGCCAACGAAGAGAGTTTTGCCTTAGTCTACGCGAGTTTCATGACCAATGAACGAAGCTTTGGCACCCTCTAAATACCAAACAACCTCAGCATGAACAGTCTCAACACGGTCAATTCAGACCGAGGAACAGAAGACCGATGAAGATAGAGAACCTCGTCAGAAAGATGATGAGTCGAGACAGACATATACAGATAAGCTTGTAAAACCAAACATAAGGTGTAACTCGAAAACAATATAAAAAGACAAACTAGAGAAGAATAAAAACTACCTCACGGATATACATAGCGACGTTCTGGAATCTCCCTTGAGGATTCGCATGACGAACAAAAGGATGATAGTCGGACAACTCCGACCATCTAGAACAGACACGCCTCAAAATTGTAGTCTCATCAAAATCTGAAAGTAGCGGATTGCCAAAGTCAATCAAACTACCACTAAAAACATTCCTCTCTCCAAAAGAATAATTCTGAAAATGAGCATCAGCCAAGGGAAGAGGTCGACCCCATAGGGTCGACCTAAGAAGCAGGGTCGATCCCTTAATAGGGATCAAACAAAAAAGAAGTTGGTACACCCCCATTGGGTCGACCCTCGACAACTAAAGGTTGACCCTAAAGGAGGGGTCGGCCCCACAAGAATTGGTTGATCCCTAAGGGATTGGCCCGAGGAGACGCGCGTCAACCCCTTTTGGTCGGGTCAGCAAGACAAATGGCTGGCCCTTTTGGGTCGGGTCGGCAAGACAAACGGCGGGCCCCTTTGGGTCGGCTCGGCTAGACAAATGGTTGACCCTTTGGAATTACTATCCGATATGAAAATCTGCTTAAATGCTTAAAAGGTAAATAAATAGCCATGGAAAGAATCTATAAAAGGGAAAGAGAAAGAAGAGAAAAATGTACATTTACTAGGATTATTTCCATATTCAACTCTCTCTCTCAATCTAACTTGAGCGTCGGAGCTCGTGTGGCCAGTGTCACATCGATACTATCTCTCTCGTCTCCTTTGGTATTGTAGGTCACAGCTTGTTTCTCTCCAAATATTAAATTTAACGTTGATACCAAAAATCGATAACAACAAAATGTATTTATCTTTTGTTGAGTTATTTGTTCTGTTCTCCATCCTTGTAATTGCTTGATCATGAATTGCATGATTATAAGATCAATTTGGGGATGGAGAGAGATGATAATTGAATTCCACTTTGAATGTTTTAGTCAAAGGTAATATCCCTAAGATAGAAATGTTTCTGAATTTTTTTATAGCAATTTATGATTCCCTAGACTTAATATTATTTGAAAGGTAGTAAATTTTGCTAGGAATCTGCCTTAAATTTATTTTCTAAGGCTTAAAAAAGATGAGTAATTAATTAGATAGGAATTTACTCACAACATCTGGTGTAAATTGAGTCAATTAAAGTAAAGAAAACTAAAGGGATACGTAGAATTCTAGTAGTGTAGAATAATGTCCATTTCTAATAGACAGTTTATAAAAAAGGCGGAATAATTTTTTTTTATTTAAAAAGTAGCCAGATATTATGATCTAAAATAATGTTCACCAGTATTTTAGTCCTCCAAATCCTAAAACTCCAAATTTTAAACTTTAAACCCTACTAACTGGGGCGGACCTCTGAAGGGACCAGGGGCCACGGCCCCCCCAAAATTTTTGATTTTCTCATACTCGTAGGCAAAACTAATGCCTTAAATATATACTGTTGTTATTAAATACATTCTGACCCCCCCAAATTAACAAAATTTTATTCTGCTGTAGTGGTCATGTGCATGGTTTATATTTTGTTGTGTCTGATTCGAAACTCAACCACAACAATAATTTATTTGCTTTACATTTACTTCCATATATGTATATTTTTTTTAAAAAAAATGGTTATCTTTTAATGTTTTAATGTTTTGTTTATATATATTTAAAAATATATAAATTTTATTCTTAAAAATAATTAAGACCTATTTTGTTTTTTAAGAGTTATATTATTTTAGTCTAATTTCAAATATCTAAATTTAGTATTTTCATACTTTAAATTTTTTTATCAACTCTTAGTATTAATTTATTTATTAATATTTTCAAAACTAATTTAGTCCGTAAGTCTTTGATACACTCACATATGTTTATCACTGATAACTTTTTTTTAATGTCAACATAGTGAATTCGAACCTCTGTATTTTTTGCGATATTTTTTTAATATTTATATACTCTAATTTTTGGCCCCCCAAACATCAATGTCTGGATCCGTCCCTGCCTACTAATAAGGTAAAAAATAATTTCAATTTTAGTCTTTATTTTAATAAAAAGATTTTTTATTTTTTTTCTTTAAAACAGACCTCTCAAAAATGAGATTTAGAAAGAATTTTCAAAACACAAACGGTTGATTAGAAGAAAAAAAAGTCGGAATTTTTTTTTATTTGAAAATTAAAATGAGCAATACTAGAATTTAAAAATTAGTTAAGTGAGGTCAAGAGTCGGGAGTGTTTGTCATTATTTGAAGGATTAAATTTGTCTGGTACTTATTAGGGGGCGTTTGGCCCCTGTTTTGGAATCAGGAACCCTGGGAATCAGAACCAGTGTTTAGTTTGCAGTGTTCTGAACCCGGGTTGAACAGTTTTTTTTTTTCTTTTTTCCTTTTCCTTTTACTATTTCGTTTCTCTTTTATACCCTTATTTTCTAGTGATGAATTGTAAAACCAGACCTCAGACCTCACGTAACATGAGGCAAATTCTTTTGGAACTTAAAAATGAAGCATTTAATTTATGTTATATTCTAAGAATAAGAAAATAAATCGAACATTTTTCATATTTTGTACTCATAAAAAAAAGTTTATGAAATAGAATGAAAAAATATACATTTTAAAAATTAAGAAAAACAAAAAAAAAAAAAGTAAAAAAAAAATTTACAACATGTTGGGGCTAGGGATTGAACCTAGGACCTCATGGTCCCTAAGCAATAAAAAAAGTTATATTACTATTGATGAAAAAAGTTTTATGCAATAAAATGGAAAAATATATATTTTAATAAAATATAAAAAAAAACATTTAACAAAAACAACAAAAACAAAAAACAAAAAACAAGAAATAGAAGAAAGAAAAAAAATACATTGATGAAAATTTTGTACAATTCAATTAAAAAAAAAATTATTATAAAAGGAAAAAAAAAATTACAAACATAACATTAATTTATAGAATACGATTGAAAAAAATACATAAAATAAACAAATAATAGAAATGGATTTTTTAAAAAAAAAACAACTTTAGTTCGGATATTACGTAGATTCCAATAATTCACTATTATTAATAAAAAAAAATTATAATAATAATAAAATATATTCATATTAGAAAGTAGTAAAAACAAACCTAATAAAAGAATATCATTTTTCATAATAGAAAAAAATATATTTTAACTAAAACAAAATTACTACCACCATTAATTTATGGAATAAAATGGGACAATATATATTTTTTTAAAATATATATATATATATAATGAAAAAATGAATAGACATATAGCGAAAATTGATGACAAAATTGAAAAAGAGATGAAAAAAAAATTGTTGGGTTGGTGTTAAATTGATGAAGAGAGAGATAAAATTGTTGATGTGACGAAGAGAGAGAAACAAAATTGGAGAAGTGAGAAGGATTTAGAACCCAAAACCATAGATTTAGGTTCTAAACCCATGACTATCAAATACATCCATTCAAACATAGGTTTAGCTTCAAAAGCCAAATCCACCCAAACACAAGACGGAGGGCCAAACGCCCCCCTAATGTCAAGAGTCGTGAGTGTTTGTCATTATTTGAAGGATTAAATTTGTGAAGTAATTAGTTAACTATTTAACAATTTGAAAAGAAAAAATAAAAAATAAAAAATAAAAAATAAAAAATAAAAAATGATCTTGTAGAATTGCCTCAACTTAGTACTACTATCGCCCAAGCACGCTTAACAGAGTAGAGTACTCATGGGATTCGGTGCATTAGTGTTGGTATGCTTACCTCCGCGGTTGACTTCCGCATTAGACTTACTAAAAGGAAATTTGAACTTGAGACATTTTGCTCATAGTTCATACATTATATTGGTTGAGGTATGCACATGTTAACAATTAATTGAAATTTTATATTAATTAAACCAAATTATGTACACAAAACAACACTGACACAACCTCATTTGAGGTAACTGTCGACCATCGATTTTCGTCGAAATTTTTTTTCCTAACTTGTTTTCGGCTTCTCCAAACTCAATTTGGAGTCGAGAAAATCCAAAATTTTAATAGTATTATTATTATTTTTTTTTTTTTATGATGATCATGTTTAAACTCGCAATCAAATGTCTTTAATTATTATAAATCAATCTTAATTATATGAAAATCATTTAAAAAAATGTAAGACCAAGCATTAAAATGATTATATAAAATTTATTTTTACCAAATCACTTATAAACAAATCTAAAATCAGTATTTTTAAAATCACTCGTAAACATTTTCGAATTGAACTTTCTCATCTCTCATCAACCCTAACTGTGCAAAGGAACATCACTACTAATGGAAAAGATAGGGTTAAGGGTTTTTTCTTGAGTGTTTAATAAAGGGTCGGAAATTTGAACCTCTGCGATTTATGTAAGTAATGCTTAATTGAATTATGTTCATGTCGACCATCGGGGAAAATAAGCAGCATTGGTAACCTAATTGTGGATAAAGAAGGGGTGCGCTTGGCAGGCCAAAAGCGTCCTCATTGCAGAAGCCATAGTGGTCCTGGGAGGAGCAAAACTACTATTGAACTTGGGCTTGGAAAATTAATGTTGCTATTTTCACTGACAACCAGATTATTGTGAGGAATCTTTTGAGTCCACAGTTGATGAAATTAAGCATTTTTTCTTTTCTTTTCATGTTAGTAGAAAGTAAAACAACACAGCCATTCGATAACTATTTAGTTTCTGATTTTTAGTTTTTAAAAATTAAGTTTATAAACACTATTTTTGCTTATGAGTTTATTTATTTTGTTATCTATTTTTTACTAGTATTTTCAAAATTCAAATCATGTTTTGAAAACTAGAAAATATAGTTTTTATTTTTAGAATTTGGCTAGAAATTCAAATGTCTCTTTAAAGGTAAAACCATAATAAAAAAAAATGTGAATAAACCAGCCAAATTTTAAAAAATAGAAAACTAAAAACGAAATGTTATGAAAGTAGGTTAGATTCTCACAAGCCTGTTGGATTACTTGCAGTTTCTGAAAATATGAACTTAATTTTTTTGGTCTCCTCTGTTATTTCGTTGGGTCAACTTGTTTACACTATTACAATGGAAGAAAATGGTACAGAGATGTGAGAGGAGAGAGGAGAGAAGCTTATTCACTTTCCAAGGAGCATGATTACAAAAGTTCTAAACTTAACCAAAATATACTGTACATAGAGAAGGCTCAAGTAAGAAAACAAATCCATGCTAATAATCAATGATTATAATGCGGTGATTGTTGGGAGTGCGACCAAAATCTCATATTCGTTAAAAAATGAGAAGATTATAGGTATATAAGTGAGGGACAACATATTCATTGATACAAGATCTTTTGGGTAGAGTCAAAAGCAAAACTATGAGGATTTAAACCCAAAGTGTACAATATGAAGTTACGACATATTCTAACTAGTTGAGTTATGTCCTCGCATTTGGTCTAGGTTATTGTTGGTCGTGAGTCTAACACATTATTTTTTAACAACATGTGGGGTTGGCATTCAAACTTCTGACCTCTTGATCGCTGGTCATCATGTATGACATACATTCTAACTAGTTGAGTTATGCCCTCGCATTTGGTCTAGGTTATTGTTGGTCGTGAGTCTAACACATTATTTTTTTGAGACATGCGGGGTTAGCATTCAAACTTCTGATCTCTTGATCGCTAGTTATCATGTCAGTTAAACTATGTTCGTGTTCAAATTTAAAAAAATTATCATATGTCCATAATTCTTTTTCTTTTCTCTTTTGAAAAATTATCTTTTTAGTTTTAGTAAATAAATGCAATAAGTTAATAATACAATCAAATTAGAAGAAAATAAAAGCTAGGGAGTTGTCCAAGAATAATATTTCAAGCAGTGTACACACACACCAAAAAAAAACAAAAAAAAAACCTGAACCCTAAAGTCCATGATACACATGTGGTTGTGGTTGGAAGGAGTGGACCTACTTCATTAAATGGTCGCCATGGGCTGCCTAACATGAATAGATAAACTCCAGCTTTACTTCTTCCAGTTTCTTTAAATTTTGTCTGTTCTCATCATGTCTGAATATGATCTCTCACAGAGATGAAGCATTTAATTTCAAATCCAACACGCAAACATCTTTTTCTTTTATATATTTATATATATACTTTGAATAATTAATAATCCCATGAACAACAATGATTGTCTATCTAAGAGTTCAGAAGGGAAAAAAAAAAAGGAGAAAATGAAAATGAAAATGAAAAAGAAAATATAATGATAGGAAAAAGTGATGTATTTATATATATATATATAATAATAATACAGATAGCTAGAGTTGTTTAGATGTGGACTGACCAATGAAAATGTATCCAAGTATAAAACGAAATTCAAGATGAAAACGACTCTTCAATTCAACAAAATCAATGTGGTTCATTGTGTAGATCTTTGCACTTCAAAACCCTTTTTCTTTCTCTCTTCATTTTATTGGTTTTAGATATCTCATTCACAATCTTCCCCCCTTTCTTTTTCAAGCTTTCTCACTTGTGTCTTTAGTTCTCCTGCTAGTTTATGTTACATCTTTTTCAACCCCCTTATGTGTACCTTTCTCAATTCAAAATTATTTTTAACTCTACTTTTTGTTTTATCTGGAATGAAAATGAATACACATGTCCAATTCCACCAATTATTATTATATCTAAATCAAGCTTTTAAAAAACTAATAGTAATAAAATAGTTCATCTTTAAAGATAGAAACCAGGGTGAGCAAATAAGTTGTAATTGTCATGTACTCATTTCTTGAGGTTGAATGTTCGATCCTCCACTCTCTCAATTGTTGGAAACAAAAAACAAATCTTAGATTGTCAAACTACATCGTTAATAATAAGTTTGTTGGAATGCCTTGAATAGTGTTATGAGACCTTCTACGACTGGTTGGTACGGGGTCCAGGGGCGGAGCGCCCTGGTGAGGGTATGGGGGCAACGCCCCTAAAGAAGAAATCTGATTTGAGTTTTTACTTATTTATTTTGGATTTTTGTCTATTTTGTATTAGGTCATTAGAAGGGTGTCATATATAAACCTTCTAATGACTTCAGCCGCTTCTATCTGTTCATTTGTAATCTCTCCTATTTCGTAATAATATTGTTCTTCCTTCTGTCGGTGGACGAAGCTAACACGACGTTAGTGAACCACGTAAATTTGTGTCGTTCTTCTTATGCGCTTACTTATTCTTTGTTATTGATTTATCGTAACAAAGTTTAAGGAAGGAATAGAATGAACACAAAAGGAGGAGTAGGATTTGCAGTGTATAAAATTGCATAAACCTAATTCAAAAGATAATGTAATAATGTGTTATAATCTAATATTATAATCTTCGATGGTTCTTTTGTCTAGTTTCTAAAAAGATGTCTTTTTTTTTTTTGTGATTCAAATACTAAGCTACCCAAATGAATTATGTGATGAAAAATTGAAACTTTTGTGTCTGAAATGGACAGTCTGATCCTTTTCTGTTTCTGAATAGGTTATTTGTTTATATAGAAAAATATGATAGAGAAGTTCATGCATGAAGAGAGAGAGAGAGAGTAGAGTGTGTGTGTTTGTGTGTCTTGTATGAAACAGACAGAGATGGGTTTTGAAAATATGTTGTATGAGAGAGAAAGAGAGAGAAAGGATAATGATTTTGTAGGAAAAATACAAAGTTGTTGGTCTCTGGGTGAGCTGCAAAGCCCTTTGCCTGGGGGCTGAGGGACTTTTTTTAAAATTTGTTTTTAATTTGTAAGCATGAAGAATCATAACATGTAACCTGGTTTTGGGGGTCTCACAGGGGCCTGTAGGACAATAGGGTCTCTGAGAGTCCCATTACTATCACTACACACTGTCCTACACCTAAGCTAAGGACACCCCCTCCCTCCCCTCTTTCTCTCTGGTCAGATCCATCAGAAAGAGCATATAGTGTGTGTGTGTGTGTGCATGTAGGTCGGTGTGTCCGGGGAAAGCAAACAAGAATGTTTTGGTTTACTTTGTCTGTGACTTGTCAATATTCTATGTGGTGTGTGGTTTCTCCTTACTTTTTAGTTTTTACTTCTATTTCTTTGTTTACTTCTATGTCGTGTCTCATGTGTGCCCTACTTTTTCATCTATATTTCTTTTCCATTCAATTCTTCCCAAACTAATTACATTTTTTTCTTTCTTTCTATTTTTTTTAGAATCAAATATTTCTACAAATGTTGATTTACAAATTTGATCCTTATGGTTGAGACGAAGTTTCTATTTGGTTTTCATGTTTTATAAGTTTCAATGTGATCCTTTCGGTTTTGTTAAATCTGATAAATCGTTCTTAAATTGTGTTTTACCCACTTGAAAACCCCACTTATTGTCTTTTTTCGTTTTTTTTTTACTCAACCCTAAACCCTAATCATGTAGTCAACTAACACAGTTATTCAAATAGAAAACTACTAAATTCAAACTTTTAAAATCATAGGCACTAAATTGAAACTAAATTCAAACCATATGAACCAAAAATTAAACACTAAATCTCAAATTGAAACTAAAACTATAGGAACTAAAATGGAACTTTTAAAATCTAAGGGACCAATTGAAACTTTTCCCTAACCATGAGGACCAATTTTGTACTTTAACTTTATAAAAATGTGTATCGAAGGATTGTTTCTTAAAAGTTCTTTTTCTTAGTTTTCTTATTTGGTATGTTCTTAAAAACGACATATTTAACAAACAAATAGGGTTGTACGTTATTTTTTTTTATTTTTTTAGTTCAACATGAGGGGTGGAGATTTGAATTTCTAACCTCTTTATAAAAAATATATGATTTAACTAGTTGAGTTGACAAAATAGAGTTGTAATTAATTCTAATTTTTTTTTTTTTTTGAGTACATTGGAGTGAGGGATTCTATCTACGGACCTCTTGGTCGTCAACACATACATATGTCAGCTGAGTCATGTTTGCTTTGGCTAATATGATGAGATGTAAATAGTGATTAATTAAAATAGAATATTTTAGAGAAGAAAGATTAAGAAAAAATAAAAGTGGCCAACAAAAGCCTAGTTCAATTGGTATGATGTATAACTAGTATGACTTGTGACCAAGATTTTTGTGTGGATTTGGATGCTCAGGTTTTGGTTCGAGCTTTGCACTCAAATGGCCTGCTTTTGGCTCCCCAAGGAGTTTTGTTGGAAGAAATCAAACGGTTGATGACAGTGTGGTGTGACGGGGCCATTCTTTAGCCCGCGAACGACTAACAAAGTGGCCCACAATCTGGCGGGTTATGCTTTGTCTATGGGGGGTTGTTCTACTTGGGATTTAAACCCCCCAATTTGGTTGTCTAGTATTTTACTTGCTGATGTTTCCACTTGTAGCCCTTTGGGCATGACTATTGCTTAATCTACTGGTTTCCTTTGCTCAAAAAAAAAAAAAAAAAAAAAAAAAGACTTGTGACCAAGAGATCTTAATCCCACCCAATGTTTTAAAAAAAATTAAAAAAATAATAAAAGTGGATTTGAACTACGTTTTACATCACTTTTTTAAAATGTGCTCTCTCTTAAACACTTTTAATAAATAATTTACAAATGTATTAATTTTCAAATTATCATTTGCAAATCTACTAATTTTACCTTAATTCAAGATATCACGTTTTTATTTTCTGTCATTTATATTTAAATCATTCTTCAACAATCCCTAATCAACTATCATTTTACACTCATTTTACACGTTTTCGAATCATCTCTCAATTACTTAGAAAATATATCTTCAACAAATTACCGACAGTAATAGAGACAAGAAAAATATCTACAACAATTTTAAATGTAGCTCTGTCTTTGTTTCTGTAAGACCATGATGAGGCCCTTTTCTCAACTCATGAAATCCAGAACAATTATCACAGACTCGTTATTGGAGAATTCCAAGCATCTCCCTCTTTAGGAATGGGATAAATAAATCACTTATTATAAGATTTTCAAAAGAAAAAAATGTTGTTTGGGTTAATTTCTGTGTCTTATATGCATGTAATTAAACACATCAAATCACTCAATACTTATGTGTATATGACAGTACATACATGAAAAAAAATACACCAACAATATGTAACGGTCTATAGTACTAACACACGTGTCTTATATACATATGTATAAAAGACAATACATACCATAAATATAGCAAATCTATGTCTATATGCATATATACAAACAATAACTATAGCCAAAACATCTAATCATTGTATCAACAAATTACATTCTTATGTTTTTAAAAATATATACATTCAATTAATACAGTAAAATAGAGTTCTATAAGTCTTGTTATTTGGAAAACCGTCGACATTGAACAAATGTCTAAAGAAAACAAAATAGAGTTCTAATTTAAATATTGTAGATTTAGTTTTTCAACCAGCTAAAATGTAATCTAGAATGCAGTAGTATGTCTAATTCGACCGGAGATAACATTGTTATAGCTGAGGAAATCCGTGAGAAGGATAGTAATAGTAAAGAATCTAATGTAGGATCAACTTTAGTTGTAACTAAGAGTAAAGACAAGGTTGATTATGAAGAGAATAAACTGGATAACAAGAAGAAAAAGTGGAGTCATAGGAATAACAAGCTGGTAGAGTGTTTTTACTGACACGAGAAATGTAACTACAAGAGTCGTAGAGAGGATCAGGAAAAGAAACGAGAGACAAACATAGTGCATGATGCATGTGTCTATGTTGAGAGTGACACAGAGAGTAGTAACCACTCATCTAAATGAGTTGTAGGCAGTGCAACATTGGTTCACATAGCTTCAGATAGAAATTTGTTCACATGAGGTGAACATCATGATTTAGTGAGGATATGGGTGATGGTGGAGTATCTAAGACCAAGTAGGATTGGGGATGTTAGTCCGCGAAGTCAGAATTTGGTAGTGTTCTGGTGTTGCACATTGGCAGGTTTGTGCCTAGGATGAAAATGAATCTCATCTCTAGTGGCAAGTTGGATGATGACGGTTACAGTTGTGAGTTTGGTAGTCACCAGTGTACACTCATGTTAGGATCTCAGGTGGTGACAGTTGGCCACAGAAATTTTACATTGTTCAGACGTCGGTTTAGTGTTGTCGAAGGATCAAAGAGATAATGGGTGTCAGTTAAAGCTGCAAATGGTATGTGCAAAGGTACAGTTTAGCCAAGAGCAATGATAGCCAATTTCGACCAATTAGATCAAGATTCATCAGTTCATAAACAATTGGAAAGTTCAAAAGAGAAAATTGATGGCTATCTTGAAACCACAATTGTCAGACATTTTAATAGATTGATGAAGTCGCCTAGGGAGTAAGGGCATCAAAGTAGAAGGCCAAGATAGTTGTTATGATCGCAAGTTTAGTGTCTAGTTTGCCAGCAGACTTGAATGAATGAGTCAAATCACTTGCATAATGTATCTTCAGAAACAAATGTTTAGGGTCGAATAAGATGTCAGTTGTTACCACTTAGCTGAGGTAGGAGGACGTGATTGTCTTTTATGCATGGGGGACAGTTCCACGTAGCTTGTTCATACTTTCGGGCAAGCACAAATGAGCTACAATTATCTTTTTTTTTCTGGTGGTTTCTTGTTTGTTGGGTTGTTGTTTAACATGTTTTTGTTGAGCCTTAGAGTTTGTCAAAGAATATCATGAATAAAAGTTGTAGTAGGAGTAGATCCTTGGAGCTTGCCAAGATTATCATTTTTATGGTAGTAGGAGGCAAAATTGTTGTTTTGTCAACGAGTGGGAGATTGTTAGGATTAATTGTGGTGGAGACAAAAATTATGGAAGTCTCGTTCAATGTACGCACGCACAGAAGAAATAAAACTAAAGTCACGACCCATTAGTTTTTTAAGGCTCAAATGTTTGGGCTTAGGTATTATGCATCTCACATATATAGGATTCTTTACGGAGATAGATACTTTATAGACACATATTACATGAATGTCAACATTCTAAATTTTTTAATGAAAAAATATTTTCCTATTATTTTTATGCAACCCTTCAACTCCCTTTTTTTTCAAAATCGTAAAGCCCTAAAAAATTCCTTTTATTTGCAACATCTCGGCTCCCTCTCTTTATTCTTTTACGATAGAACCAAAAGAAAACGATAAAAAAAAAAATTTGAGATTCTAATAGTACCTTGACGTTATTGACAGCGGCGCTTCTTACGACGGCGAGGGGCGAAGTTTAAAGAAGACCCTGACGGAGGCAGATTATCAACGGCGGAGTTCAAGGTACTGAATCGTTTTTTCTATTGTTTAGATGTCGGCAACGACTCTGATATAGACGACGACGATGTTTGGTACTATCGATTTCGGACGACAAGGGAGGTGTTGAGGCGTTGGAAAGAATTCGGCGGTGGGCTACTCTAAATTCGGTGATTTTGGGTATTTCCATAGGTGACTTTAACGTAGAGTTGGAACGACAACGACACGTATGTGAGAGAGACAGAATTAGGGTTTATATATTTGGAAAAAAAAAATGGGTTTATATTTCATAAACGTGGTGTATATTTAATAATATAAGTATATATTCTTGTTTTGTTCCATGTTTATATTTCATAAATATAGGATATATTTTATAATATGAGGTATATAATTTAAAATTAAAGTTGAATCACGATTAGATAATTAAAAAAATATAAACAGAGTATATATGTAAGATTATAATATATAAACGAAGTATATTTGTTGGATTATAGTATATAAACGAAGGATATATGTTGGTGGCCACCTACCTAGGAATTAATTTTCTTACGGGTTTCTTTGGCAGCCAAATGTTGTAGAGTCAGACGGTCTGTCCCGTGAGAATAGACGAGGTGCGCGTAAACTGGCCCGGACACTCACGGATATAAAAAAAAACGAAATATATATGTTGGATTATAGTATATAAACGATGATATAAGTCGAAAAAGTTAAAATATTTTAAGAAAATGGGCGAGAAAAAAAGTTCGAAACAAAATGTAAATAAAGAAAAAAATTAATACATCAACCAAATTTAATGAATACAAAATCAATATATTATTTCAAATTATAGTTAATAAAAAATTAAGTATACTAAACATGGAATATAAAATTTGCAATAATATTTAAAATTTTGTTTGAAATTTTCAAAAAAAAAATGGAGAAAATTTATGAGATTTAAAAAAGTAAAAAAAAAATCAAATAAAACAGCCATATTTCAAGTCTAATGACATTTATGAAATATATGGTGGAAATTTTTTTTTACCATAATTCCTCATATATATATATATATATATAAACATGAGTTTAATTTTGACCGAAGTCAAAATTGGAAATGACATTGTGTTTGCGGTTGGAGTTCTTTTCTTTGATTAAAACCTCGAGTCCCTTTCTTTTGTGAGATACGATAGTGAGTGATTTTGGAGAGAACGGGGTAATCTCTCGTATTGGGTTGAGTTTTTCTTTGTTGTTTATCCTAAGCTACCGAGTTGTGATACTTGAAAAATAAATAGTTTGAGTTTGACTATTTAAGAGAGATTTATAACACGAGTTTGAGGGACCTTTTATAATCTTCATCATAATAGAACCCGTGATTGCAAAAGATTGGACATAGTCCCAAGATCGAAGTTACGTTTAATGTCGTTCTCTTTTTTTCCTTATCTTTGTTATTGTTAATTTTGTGATCAATAACTTATTTGGTTCTAACCTATGAAGTGGGAGGGTGAGATATAATCAAGTTTTTCCGAATTTATTTATATCTCGTGTTTTACTCCAAACTTTTTATAAGTCAAGAATGATAAAATAATATTTTCATTTATGTTTTAAAAAGACCGAAAACAAGAACAAGAAACTTAGGGTCCGTTTGATAACGTTCCCGTTTCTTGTTTCTTGTTTCTTGTTTCTTGTTTCTTGTTTCCTGTTTCCTAATTCTTGTTCTCTGTTTCTTGTTTTTTGTTTTTTTGAGAACCAAAACATGTTTGATAACTACTCTTGTTTCTTGTTTCTTGTAGAAAAAAAAAACAGAAATAGAAACTTGTTTGATAACGTTTCCTGTTTCTTGTTTCTTAAAGGAAAAAAAAAAACAGAAACACTCGTTTGATAATTATTTCTTATGTTTTTTTATCTTTTTCTCTCAATATTTTTTTTTTATATATTTTAAATAGAATTTAGTATACATAATATGGAAAAATATATAACATGCATTAAAACATATAAAAAAATAATTATCCAAAATTAACATAATATAATACAAATGAGTCTCGGTGTAAAATTAAAAACGACGATAAAATTGTACCAATCCTTCAAATGTTGTCCAAATTTGATTTGTAATGTCATCTCTCACTCGAGTCGATAGTTAAACATGTATTCCCTACATTGAGGATGATGCCTTCTTTGCTCTAAAATCCAAAAACCATTGTCAATTCGTCATTGTTTGTTATGTACCGTGTTTTAAATTTTCGTTGACGTGTAGACATTTTTCATCAACATTTTTACGTGTCAATGAGCTCAATATCGACACGAGAGGTGAATCGACATTTCAATTATATTATAGATAAATTTATGTTATATAACACTAAAATATCACTATTTGTGAACCTGATATTTAATAATGAGTAATTTAAACTAGTTTAAAAATCTTGAAATGCTTATTTGCGAAGTTTAAAATGTCAATGTCTCAATTTTATGAAAAATCGATGTCTCAATTTTATGAAAATGTTGATGAAATTATCGATAAAATATCGATGTCAATAGACATTATGAAAAAAAAAAAAAAACATAAAAATTAATAAATAAATATTTTTTTACAATTAATAAATAAATATTTTAATGTATTTAAATAAGATAAAAGACTTATTACTAATATTAATAATGTATCTTTAAAAAAAAAAAAATACAATGTATCAAAATTCAAAATTCAAAATTAATCCTTTGCAAAAAAAAAATCAAAATTAAAATAATATATAAAAATATATTGCATAATTAGAAGAAAAAAAAAAGGGATTTAAAAGTTACATTATTAACTTTGAATTTTTGGTGGCTTCTCTTACCAATGAACCAACATCAATTTTATGTTATTTTAGGAACAAATTAATATAAAGAGAAATGAAACCGAGAGAAACACATTTTTGTAGTTTCTCAACTTTTGCCCAATTTTTAAAAACGTTTCTCAAAATTTAGAAACAAGAAACGGGAATAGTTATCAAACAAGTCTGTTTCTTAAAAAATGAGAAAAAGTAACAGGAAACCAGAAACGAGATCGTTATCAAACAGGCCCTTAGAAGCTTAATTTTGTTGTTTTCAAAATTTGTCACAATTTAAACAACGTTTCAAACAAGAATGAAAAAATTGGCGATATCCATCGAAATATCGTCAAAATCGAGATATCGATAGAGATTTTGGGGGTGAAGATCGTTTTTACCTATTTATCGCTGAAATATCGCCAAAATCGTCGATATATCGAGAATTTGGGAAGAAAATGTGGATATTCGTGGATATTTCGTAATTTTAATCTTGCATGTGACTTACTTCCAATTTGATGAAGATTACTTTCAGTTTGATGAAGATTCGCTTGTTTCAAGTATGGGAATGAGTTTGGATAGTCAGTATGGACATAGAGGACAATATACTATAACAAGATTGGTAACTATGGTTATAGCAATAGTAATTATAGTTTTAACAATAGTAACTATGGCTATGATGATAGTAATAACTATAGTCATTCAAATGATTATAGTTCATTTGGTTATACTGGATTTCATGAAAATACATTGATTTATACACGGGAACCACAATTTCCTCCTCCAAGTGATGAAGATTCAGATTCACATCTACATTATCTTCATTCTTTAGAGCATCCTCATTTAGATGAGACATGGTTTGATGAAAGACATCCTCCTATTGGTTTCATTGGAGTCGATGTTGATACTCATGGGTGACATACTTCAAATTATGTCAGAATTTTTTAACGTACCATGAGTTGGGAGCAGTATTGTCGATATCAAATCAATTATATTAATGTTGGTTTAAAACTTCTAAGATCATCATCTTATAATTGAATTTTGTACTTGTATGACCTCAATTTTTTATCAATAAAGTATTCAAGTTCATATTCATTTTTCGATCTTCAATATTATATATTATTTTATTACTATACATATTTGACTTCTAATTTTTTGAAACATATGCTTAAAGTAATAGTGTCTTACTTAAATAAGCTTCTTTTAAAGTTTCATATACAAAAACACAATATTTCTATTAATTTTTGTGATATCCGTGATTCTTATCGGAATATCTATCGATATTCAAATATACATCAATATATCTATAAATCTGAGTTACCAATATTGATATCGATAAAGATATGTACGTCCTTATTTCAAAAGAAATGAAAAATAAAATACATAAACAGTTACAAAATGCATATGATTATAAAAAACTGAAAACAAGAAACTGAAACATTACTAAACTACCTAATTTCCTTGTTAATCTACAGTCTGCACCACAGCCTCCATCGCAGCCTAGTTCTTCATATTTATTAATCAAGTCCTTGGACTTCCATCCTTGTGTAGATCTCTCAATGGCGAGAGTGTTTCTTCAATGGAAGCATAAATGCTCATATTTGAAGGAAGAACACTGCTAATATTTTCCCCTTCCTCGGTAAGCAACTTATCTTAAAGCAAAATTGGTTTCTTTTAATGTGCCATTTATATCAAACTGCTGCACCATTAGAACTTGACCAACATCACCAAAGGTGAGGTTTTGTGAAATAAGAATTTTAGTAATTTTACAACAAAAACTTGGAAATAAATTTTACTTGTAACTGTATTAATTACATAGATTTGGTTCCACTTATGGATTTGACTCTTCACTCTTCAATCTTTTAAGACTTGAGTAACTTCAAACACCTTGGTTCGTATTATGTCCGGTATCAAACAATGTATAAATTACCTTTCTTTTTAGTCTTCAGCACTTAGAACCTTATCCTCCTCCTTCAAGCTTCATTGCTCCAAAGTTGACATTCGCTAGCTCGGCAGCTACTCGAGCTGCTGCAGTGGCCCGTTCGGCTGAAGCGATGGCAGCTCTGGCTTTCTCTAATACGTCGGATGAAGGTGATCTTGTATCCAATTTAGCAGCGACTTCTGGTTTGACATCAAAATTCTTAGGTCCTGGTTTGATTTCATTTGTACTATAGCTAATTGGGCTGAATGTATGGTGGCGTTCGGGTTCTTTCTTTCCTACGGGAGGCGCAATGGGATGTGCCACCGCGTAAGGAGGGGAAGGATTGGAAGAGCTGCGTTGAGAGGGAGTTTGAGAGGCTGCTGCTCCATGTACTACCTTCGGTCCGCCCTGCGTGACACAGAATGGACCATCAAAAACAAAATAAGTTACTATAACAACAAACTTCTGAACTCCAATGTTTGTAGCAATCACATTACAGCTCCTTGAGAGAGAGAGAGAAAGAGATAAGCCCATCAATTTACAAGCTCAGAGAAGAGGACAATCTCCTTCCTTCAATAATTATAAACACCAAACTTCCATGTTTATCTCTTTAAACTGACTGCCTAATCAACTAGAACTCACCTGGGGGGTAATTTAGAAGCTCAAAACTCGAGTGGATTAGATCCACAGTTTCTTCAAGTGAAAAGGCCACCTTTTACACTTCTATTTAGCTCAATTTGTAAGTTTTAACCTTCAACTTTCAATTTATCCAATTAAACTTTAAACTTGAATAAGTTGTGAATTAATACCTCTTCAAAACTAAATAAAAAAAAACTACCTGACAAACCAATCAATAAATTCAATGTAATTTAACAATCTAAAAACTCAAGTTAAACAACTAAAGTGCACCCATTAAACCGTAAAAATATCTAACCCTTAAAAAAATTGCTCAAACTCCACAATAAAATATCGAGATCAAGCTAAAAGTATCAGAGATTAGCAGAAGATTTAGTTCTCGCAAAAGTAGATTAGTTTAGTCACAAGAGTGCTCATAGCAAGCCACACATATTCTAAGAAAATGTAGACTTTAACTTGAGGATATTAACTGTACAATTTATTCAAGTTTAGGGTTTTAATTTGATTAAATTTAATGTTTAAGGTTAAACTTGACAAACCAGTCAAGTGTAGGCGTAAAAATGATATCATTTCATTTCATTTACATTAAAAATGAAATTTTAATGTAAAAATGATTTTTATTTTTTTAGCAGAGGGAACAAAAAAATTCATCTGAAGTTGTAATCTAGTTATGTGAACGAGTTGGTTAGCTTGCTGCTTGTTAGTCTTACCGTTTTTGAGTAGTGTGTTGGCAATTTGTTAGGGTTCAACACTTATGGATAGGAAAAGGGATGGTGGGCAACAGAATTTTGGTTAAAAAATATAGAGGGTCCCCTGGAGAAGGGAGAGCTCCTGACCTCTCCGAAATCCTAGAATCTCGTAACCATTTTCACTCGAAACAAGCATTTTCCAATTCAGTTCTGTGGTTCTAATCTCAGTTCCATTCAGCCTTTTGGGAACACGGTTAGAAAACCATGCCAAGATATAATGGAAAGGAAGGAGAAATAAGCAGTCAGTAGAATAAGGTAGATTGTTTGCAGAAGCAAGAACATACACCATTTATAACTTCAATGCAGTTATGAATCGAATATCAACTATAGAGTTGTGCTTAAAGTGATCAACAAGCTTCTTTGTCAATGTTCGTGAAAGTTAGACAACTGTGAACCGAGAACTAATAAAGATGGCATAGTAAGAAACGGAAGACTTGACTTATTTATGTAAAATCTAGTGCATTTCAAATCAATCAACACCAAAATCAGAGAGTTTTCAGCCACAAGTAAAATGCAAGTTGGAAATCATACCAGAAGATCTTCGTGGGTTTTACTAAATTCAGATGCAGTGTTAGAAGAATCCCAGTTGTGACCGTGTTCTTGTGCAATCTCCTTCATGACCTTGAGTTTTAGTTCTCCAGGAGGAGCACTCACTGAAAGCTTTTCAATAATCTGAAATGAAAACAAAGAATTGAAAGAATGATATCATTTTTATTTTCAATATACACAATAGTACTGCTCATGCTCACAATAAACTTGATATGCACTCAACTGATCGGTTAACACCAGAATCTGGACGAAGCTCAGAAATTGCAGCGACGAATTCTTTCCCATATTTTACTGCAAACAAATTCTTCAACTGAAGTAAATCTGGAAGGTCAGAACATCTAGGAGCAGCAAATATTATGCTTGCAATAGCCTCTCGCAGTTCGACTGGACATTCTCTGTGATGGTAAATTTAATAGTTAAGTTAATGATGGACAAACAAAATGCACAAAGTATGAACATTTATATAAAAGGCCTCCAATATGGTCTGTGTTAAAGATGAAAAGGAAATGAATACTGCACAAGAGAAAGAGATTAGCTTAACCATTTTTTTGAAAGATGCGACAAAGCTACCTAGTTTTTAAGCAAATAATGAAAATCGCATGCATCCAATCGAACCAAGCAGATAAATAGAAACTCATCATAACATCTTAACATCGAAACCCTCTTGACATCTTTTCTAGATACTGCAAAGCTCCAATAAATCTTGCATCGCCCTTAGACAGGCATTTAAATGTACAATATACTGTTGATTGTCATTGGGGTCTGCTAACATTCTGTTAGAATAGAAACTAGAGATATTTCAATACATAAGTTATAACAATTATCACCCAAGAGCTCACAAATACACACCACCATTGAAAGTTGTGTAAAATCAAATGACAACACGGTACTAAGTTACTAACAAGAAAATTGAGTGAATAAGGATCCGTTTGGAATGACTTTTTAAGTGCTTAAAAACATCTTTTCCACTTAAAAACACTTTTTTAAGCATTTAGAAAGTTATTTGAAACAGACCCTAAGGTTGATTGAAGATCATGGTACCCAGCTTCTCCTTTTGTAGCTTAGAATAGTGATGCTGAAATAACTTTGCAGTTAACGACTTTCTCAAGACTCATAAATTGGACACAAGCACCGACGAAGGCATTGTAGATTTCATACAACAATAGTATGACTAGAAAAGGAGGGTAAACTAAAAGTTGCATATGACTGATGACTGTATGAACCGGGATTTGGGAACATGGATGAGATTATGAATTTATAATTCCACAACATAATTTCAGCCCGAAGATACACTGGAAAATGTGAAGGACACATCAATCAACATTCGAGCCCAACACAAACAGAGATGGTCATGACTGGAACCAAGCAAGCTTTATAACCACTTATTAGTTAGAAGTTAGTTTTGTGGTTAATTAACTTTCAATGGGCACAGAAAAACAGAAAATTGATGCACATGAACCAGTCAAACAAGAGCTTCCATTACTGATTTACAGATCTAAATTCAAAGGATCAAGAATCCATCAGACATCCATTTCTCCAAGGTTTGAAAAGTAAGATCCTGAATTCTAGAGTTTCAGTTCACTGGAACCAACATATCAATAGAAGCTCCAAGAAGCCAAAACTTTTAACAAAAACAACTTTTTCAGCTATAGATTACCTCTGGCTTTCAATGATCGGGACACGAGCGAGAACAAATTCACAAAACAACTCTAGAATTTCATATGCAGCCCATATGTTTTGTTCCCGTATTACATGCTCCACCTACCCAAACAGACAACTACACATGTTATTTTACAAGATAGTAAAACAAACATTTGAACTGATAGAGATAACTGGTCTCAAAATTCTAAAGGGTACCCGAATTCGAGCAATTGGTTCCTGCCCTGTCTGCAAGAATTGTGCGATCTCCTTGCGCATATGCTTCAGCTGTAGATCCCTCTTATTCTGCAGCAACTTGATTCGTGAAATTGCCAAGCTCAAGGAAGTTTTGCTACAAAAACACCCATTATATATTAGACTTTTCATCCCCAGAAAAATGCACGGGATGCTAACAGCTTAATCTTGCTTTTGACATGAAATTTTGTCAAATCAGAAAAACCCCAGTCTAATTGAAGGATGGATCAAAATTCAACTGCCGAAAAACAATTCTATATGTTAATTTGTGGTGAATGAAGATCAGAAGACAAATTCCATTTGTGGGTATTGGGATTTGCACGTTAAGGAAACAAAAATATCTCCTAGGAACAACAAAATCCACGGGAAAGACAACAATTCCAGATGAATCGAATCCGCACAGAAATTGAACCATAGTCAATGAAATAGTGAGAGGGTAGGTTTAGAATTAGAAGAATCGGAAGCTGACCATTTGCCGGCAAAGACGCCTCTGTTAAAGAGCTGATTGAGGAGTGACATTGAAGATGAAACCCAGATGTTTTCTCTTTTTCGCTCAACTGTTCTTAACACTAAAGTCAGAACAGCCTCTGTTGGAGGAATTATTTCAATGCTATGAGCCTTCGGTTCGCCGATCGGCGGTATTGGCGAACCGATTTATCCGGGCAGAGTCGTAAAGATGAATTTGGAGTCGAGGCTTCAAAATTATGAACTTGGTTGAAGCTGCATTCTTTTCAACTTCTGAATTATGAAAAACTTCCTCTTCCAGATAAATATTAGTGCTTTAAATTTTGGTCACAAAATAATTGTAAAACTGCATTTAGCCGAAAACAAGAGTTAGTTGTGATGTGACGACAAGGGCAATGTATCTACTATGACTGGTCGATTTAATGTCTGATCCCATCTATTGTCAAAACAAAAATTAGTTGTAAGGTAAGTTAGGACATTTTTTAACCTAAGGTTTATTTTTATTTTTATTTTTATTTTGGTTAAATTATATAAAATACCTCTAACTTTGTGATAGGTTTCAATTATGTCTCTAATTTCTGAAAAAGTTTCATTTCAACTCTTTATCTTTCCAAATTTTTTCATGTTTTCTTCTTTCACTAACGAAGTTGGACCCTCTTCGAATTAGACCTCTCATCTGAAACCTCCTCGGCCTCCTCAAATTTAATTTTAATTTTAATTTTCAATTTTAGAAAGAAAAAAAAATTTAGATTTTTGGGTTGTATTAGCTTTGGTTGGAATAGCAGGATCTTGCATATATTTTTTTTTTTTTTAAAAAAAAAAAAAATTATCCCAATCTAAGATATTGCAATTTCTCGTCACCATCATGTAATTTTGTGGCTGGGATTGTGCCAAAAATTACGCGATTGTGCACTCTTTTGTTTTTTTTTTAATGTCTTTGGTAATACAAACAAAGTCTCACATTTGATAGATGAGGGGAGTGTTGGAATTAATTAAATAATTAATTCATATGTGGGTAACAAATTCAATAACAATTATATTTGAGCTATTTAATGGGCATTTGAGTGATCTTGATTATGGGCCCAAACTTCCATATAGTGGTGTGGCCTGCTGAGCAGAAACCAGCCCGTTGGTCCTAGGGATTATGGGAAACCCTAGAATCAACATATATATATAGTTTAGGTTATGGTCCCCAATAAGTTATGCAGCTTTAGCCTCCTATTCTCCATCTGATAGAGAGGATTGCCCATGATTGGTCTGGGTTGCATAGATGAGGAAGACCGCAAATTACAGGCTATGGATTCATCACATCTAATGGTTCCAGGTAATTCTAATCCCCTCTAATTTTAGTTTTTCTTCCATGCTTAGATCCCAAAAGTTTGTCATGATTGTTCTTAGAATAAATGTATTTATTCTTGAATAATCATATATTGGGTTTTTCCCTATCAATATTCCAACAGGGAGATCATGAGTATATAAACGAGAACAATTATCTTCAATGGTACGAAGTCTTTTGGGTGAAACCAAAAGCAAAACCATGAGGGTTATGTTCAAAGTCGACAATATTATATCATTGTGTAGATATTTGAATCGTTGTCTCCTTATAAATGGTATCAAGTCATGCCTCCGACTTAGCTTGTTGATACAAAATTTCGTGTCGATAGAATCTTTTGGCCTAGAACAAAGTAGTGAGTGAGCTAAAATGTCTTAGTCATAGTATTTGTGGTTGAGCTTTAAATAATAAGCTCAAGATCCTGTAAAACAGGGACTGGATGGAACTTTGTTCGAGTGGGAGAATTGTTGGGAATATAAACAAAGTTTCACGTTGGCTACATAAGGGGAGATCATGAGTATATAAGTGAGGACAACTATCTCAAATGAGATGTAGGTCATGGTTGTCGAACCACTTTAAACCGATGCGTCGTATTCTTCATCTTTTTGCTATGAACTTCATCGTTTTACGCAATTGCACGTTTTAGACTGGTAATGTTGTGCAGATCTCTTCACTCGAATTTGAATCCACGAAAGGTACTCAATTAATTGAAATGAAATAGAATATAAATATTTAGGTGTTTAACTGATGGAAAAGAGCATAAATATATGATAAAAATCTTGAAGATTCTCTCCATCTTTCGCTGAATTCACTACCGGTAGAAGCCTCAAACCTTGAACACATCTAATCAAAGAGGAATGAATGAAAATCGAAGCAATCCAAGAACCTCAATGGTGAAGTTTTTGCTGAAATTTGGATATGAAACCCACCAAATAGCTTTTTGAGTTGGGTTTCTGCAATTGGTCGAAGTTGAGATTCTTGGTGATCAAAAAAGTTCCAAAATCATTTATGATAATTTCTCAAACATCAAAAATTAAAAGTGTAACTTTTGAAACTTCAAACACCAACAATATTTTTTTTTTTTGCCAAATCGAGCATAGGTCAATTGACATAAGGTTGTGTGTGACTATGAGGTAAGGTTGTGTGTGACTATGAGGTCATGAGTTCTTTAATTAAAATATCGTTGCAAAAAAAATATATATATTTTTTTCTAAATTTTATTTTTCTTTTTCTCTAAGATTTTCATCTCTACATAATTTTTTATTGGTCTCCTAAAATCTATTTTACTTTCATTTTACTCTTTACTAAATTTTTAATATACCTCTCTAATTTATCTCTAAAAATTAAATATTTTTCCAAAATTCTCTCTAAACTTTTCTCTCTCACTTGTCTATTTCTAAAATTTCTCACTTAACTTTTCTCTCTCTCATAAATATATCTTTAATTTTTCTCTTAAAAAAATGGGAAATTATAACAAATGTCAATTTAGAATAAGCTAATTAGAAATATAGCATGTTTTTAAAAAATTTGTGGATATGGCAATTTCTATCGCTGATATCTTATGTCTATCGCTGATCACCTCAGCTTTTTATAGATTTTTGTTAGTGATAATAGTCTATCACTGATAGAAGTCTATCAGTGATAGAAACAGATTTTTTTGTCATATTTGCAAAACATTTTAAAGTTTGCTAAATTTGCAATTAGTTTGGGCTGATTGCTATTTGTGCAACCAGCCCTAAAAAAAAATCTCTCTAAATTGTCTCACACTATAATTTTTCTCATTTATCTATATTTCTCTAACATATCTTTTAATCTTAAACTTTATTTTCTATTTAAAAATTCTCTTTTTATTTAACTTTTTTTCCCCTCTAAAATTGATATATTTCCCTCTAACTATTTTTTTTCTCAAACTAAATATTTTTCTTTCATGTCTCCCAATTTACTATGTTTAAGTTTTTTATATGAAACATTTATATCTATATCTCTACATTTTTATTTTCATATGTCCACACATTTTTCCCTCTCAAAAACATCTCCTCATCTCTCTAATTTTTAAAAAAATTAAAAACAAAAAAGTCATAAAAACAAGTTTGGTTCAAAAACCAAAAAGGTTATAAACTAAGACCTAGGTTTTAAAAAACTTGTTTTTTATTTTTAAAATTTGGTTAAGAATTCAAATGTTATTTTAAGATAGTTGAAAATCCCAGTGAAGAAATGGTAGGGAAACAAACATATTTTTCAAAAATAAGAAACCAAAAACAAAATCGTCATCAAACGGGATGATAATTAGTTATCCATTTTGAATTTGATACCAAAATCAAGTCTTATCCATTTTGAATTTGATACCAAAATCAAGTCTGATTTGTTATCCTAAAATTCTTTGTTACATTCCATATGAAATTTAAACAATAGACAGTTAACCATTGAGTTCAAAGACTAAAATAGAACATAGACAACATGAAAGTAACTTACATCTAACTTGTCAAACTGAGCATAGAGAACATGAAAGTAACTTACATCTAACTTGTCAAACTGAGCATAGGGCACATAAAGATGTGTCATCGACCATGAGGTCTAAAGTTCGAATCTCCCCATTTCCGAGTTGAACTAAAAAAAAAAAAATCTAACTTATTCTTACTGGGACTAGGATTGTTACAACAAACATAAACAATGGATGGATATCGCTGTGTAATTAGTCGAGAACTATGTCGACGAGGATCGTAAATCTAGCCAATGGATGATATCATTAAGAACAGTGAAAATTCTTTCATCAGGTTCCCCTTCTAGGATGCAATGAAAACCTTCTTCATAGAGTTTCAGAGTCTTATCCTTGCTAGATGCCTTCTCGTATAGAAAACGACTAATCTTAGGATCTGTCACCTTGTCCGCAGCTCCATGAAGAACCAGTAATGGTGATGAAACCTGAGGATACTCTAAAATCAGTGTTCAACGAAATAACAATATCAACGAGAGGAACATAAGGAAAGTTGTATGGGAACCATCCCTTTCTGGGCAAACAGTCACTCACTTTCTCCACTTGTCTCTCGATATCCTCGGTCGCCTTTAAAAGTTCTATGGCAGTTTTCACGCGCATCCGATCATCGTATGATATTACATTGTAGACAGCCTGAAAATGAAACATGAAAAAGGGTAAGATAACAATTTTGATAACAACTTGATAATGCTTTTGATTTTAGTTTTCTGGTTGTAAAAGTTAGGGTTATGAAAACTTCGTTTTTTTTCTTCCTTTTATTTCATCATTTTTTTTATATCCGTGAGTGTCGGGCCAACTTGTGCGCATCTCGACTATACTCACAAAACAATCGCCTGAACCTACTACACTAGGTCAACCCATAGTGGTCTTTCATTTAGTTTTACACGTTTAGATGTTAAGTAAATATGCATGATTTCAAAACTAGAAAACGAAAAGAAATATTGTTTCACTTTGCCCTGCAAGTCATAAGCATAATAATAATCTTCTAATGTTCAAGGAACATACAAGTTCCTCAGACAAATACAAGTTCAAAAGCAGACCAGAAGGTATAAAATGTTCTAATCAAAGAAGAAACTCTTTAAAGACAAATACAAGTTCATCAGCCCAAAGAAAGAAATAAATGTTTACGTGCAGTGACATTTCGTTTCTCTCCTATACTAGTCGATGTTAACTCGTCACAATATTCACAGAGAATGGGGTGAACCGATTTCACTAGCTCTGAACTGAAATACTAACCCATACTTGCAGCAAGGAGCTCTCAAACACCATGAATTTCTATGACCTATAAGCTTTATGATGGGGTTACCAAGCATAGGCGCTCAAGTTACAGAAATGTACCATAAATTATTAAGGAACTAAATGTACATAGGCTTCGTGTACAAGTATAATACATTGGTATGAATCAGTGTAAATTAGAATGTAAAGGAATTCGAACCAGTTTCCTTTTCTTCGTTTCTCTGAGAGACAGTTCGCCGAGATCGACCTTTGGTAGAAGCTTGGCTTTTGGCACAACATTAGACATTAGATTTAAGACCTTAAGCACGGGTTCTGGCGGTTTCACATCATCTGCAATCTTAAAAAACATTGAAATCACTATTCACAGATCTGTACGTGCTAAAATACAATCTACCATTTTCTCTTTCACCGATATCAGTTTTAGTAAAGTGATGCAAATTGTTTGGAAATATTTGAACTTACTTTACACATGGGAGCCACAAGAACCACTCCATCCCATAGCTTTGGTTCCTTCAAGTGAATTTTCAAGGTAACAGCTCCCCCCATGGACTGTCCTAATATGAAATGAGGCAATCCTTTCAATTCTGGTCTCCCTGCAAGTCGAAATAGGAGTTGATTCGCAATAGAAAAGGACTCAGAAATGATTGTAAAAGAGAACCACAAATGAAGTCAGTATCAATCATGCCAGAAAACCTTTAAACTTCTTGTACTGTTCTATAACATCATCGACTAGTTGATCAAAGCTGGGAATGTAACCGTGCAATCCTTCCGAAAGGCCAAAGCCCGGATAGTCCATAGCGTAAACGGCATACCCAGATGCAGCAATGTGCCTAGCAATTCCTGAAAATTTAAAACCACCATAAGTCAAGTTGCTAAGACATCACCAGCAAACACGAAGAGAAACGAAAAAAATGAAACGATTACCAACCATCAAAGAAGAAAGTGCAGGTATCACCATAGCCATGGCAGAAACACACGGCAGCTTTAATAGGAATATCAGGCTCAGGAAACCATCTTTTGCAGAAAATATTCAGACCCCTTGAATTACATTCATACCACTACACACACATCCAAATCATCAATCAGACTAACATTCTAAAAATATTGAAAGAAAACTGAGAGTAAGTGGATTGAAAGTTGAAACCACCAATGGCATTTTGGGGGTTCAAAATTCCCCATACCATCTTCTTTAATTTTAATTTCAAAACTAATTTGCCAAATCTTGGGGAGGTAAAATCTATTGGAAATATGAAATTAAAACAGCATTTCTTACCTCCTCAGTTCTGATCCCAGCAGGAGCCATCTAAAAGATCAAATCAACCATGCAATACACAAATTGAGAGAGAAGAACTTAGCCAAACGATCAAAACAGGGAACCCCAGATATCAAAATGTTGAAAAATGCACAACCAAACCTTGAATAAGCAGTGATCGAGCTGCTGTTGAAGCTCCATGAAAGCCGATCGGACACGGCGGCGGGCCGGAGCAGAGTCCAGTTTCTGGGAAGCGATTTTGTTGAGCTCCGGTGAAACGCCGTCGATCGGCGGCTTGTTGGCTGCAACAACAAGGCGACGACCGGAACCCCAGCTCATTGGAGAATCTGGGTTAGTTTTCCTTTGAGGGGTGAAGGGAAATCTGACGTTTTTTGGGAGATTGATCGGAGAAATACACTTCCGGGAAAAGAAAGAAAGCTCCGACGGCCGGAATCGGAGTTCCGAGGCCATGGGGACGGTCGGTTTGCAGTTGAAAAGATGACAAAAAGGCGATGAATGAAATGCCGGAAGTCTCTGTTCGTCGGATCAAGCAATTAACCATGGCGTCTTTATAACAGAGAGCGAACGTGGGGCACATGGGGTTTTTTTCTGCAAGAATTTGCCGACTTTTGGACATAAGAATATGACTGTCGTGCTTGACCCTCTTTTTTTTGGACGGAGAACTCTAATTCTTTTTCCTTCCTCTTCAAATCTCTTTTTTTTTTAATTTTGATCATTAAATTTTCAAAACATCTAGTCTTTAAATTTTCATATTTGTTTTATTTTAGCCTTTTATTTTATTTTGTTTTTTAAGTTGCTTCAATTATGCAAAGTAAAATCTTAAGATGACCATAAATCTAGCTACATATTTGAGATGGACAATAAACAAGTAGATATTAGATAAAAAAAAAATATATATATATATATATATATATAATAATAGGATAAAATAGTTATTTTATAAGAATTTAGAGACTAAAATAGACATTTTAAAAATTCAAAGACTAAAATATACCTACATTTTGAAAGTTAAGACCCTTATTCATAATCATTTTATTTATTTTTTTTTTTTTTTTTAAAAAAATTAAGTCTACCAACATTACTTTCTTATATTACTTCTTCTTTGTTTGCTAATTTTTAAAAATTAAAAATTAAAATGTTTTTTTAAAAAACGAAAACTATGGTAAAAAATGGTGAGAAAATAAACATAATTTTTAAAAATTAAAACCAAATGATTATTAAATTGCAGAGTAATATTTGACTGCTAGCTGGTGCTAGCTGGGTACAGCTAGAGCCCAACACGTGACTCAATCATAAGTTGCCATTTGTCAAGTTAATTTTTTTTTTTTTTTTTAATGTTTCCTTTTCATTTCTTTTCTATATTTAGCTTTCCATTTTTATTTTCAAGAATAGTTTTTGCCTTAAATTTAGGGTTTATAGTTTTGAGTTTAGTATTTAAGGTTTATTAATGATAAAATAAATTTAAGAAGAAAACATAATATAATTTTTTTTTTTTTGAGAGTTAAATAAATAAAAATTAAAAAATAGAAAATAAAAAGAAAATAACCTTAAATATATATATACAATTTGACGTGGGACAAAATTTATGGTTGAGTCACGTATCCGACTATTGAGTTATAAGTGAGGTAGCAGCAAGTATTACTCGGAGTTGGAGGAAAATAGAATTTAATTTTTGAAGTTGTTGAATTTAAGATGAATAGTAAGAAGACAGCGTTGTTGTTATCCACAGAGAGCACACCCCTCAAAAAGGCCTATTTTTCCGTCCACTTTATTTTCCGCACATTCTGTGATGTGAAATTGAAAGAAGTAATCACTTTTATTCCTTTCTTTCTTCTCCATTTAGGGCATGTTTGGGAGTGATGATTGAATTATTGATTTTAAAGGAAGAGATTTAATAACAATTGATTTTGTAAAATTGATTTATATATAATCATTTTTATGTTTGGTTTGGAGTTATTTTCATATAATTAGAAGTGATTTTGAATTATTATGTTTGGTTCCAAAGTGATTTTAGAATTATTAAATTACTAAAAAAAAATAACATTGTATTTAGAAATGATTTAACTGATAATTGAAAATTAAAATTAAAAGGTTGTCATAAATGAAACAAAAACTATTTGGAAATTATTTACTATTGGTTGTGCCGGTGACCAAAAGGTCATGGGTTCAATCCCCGCATTAATTAAACTGTTGCAAAAAAAAAAAAACTATTTGGAAATTATTTACTATTTAAAAGTAAAGTCATGAAAAAAATTCTTGAAAAGTCATGAAACTATAATAAATAATATATCATAAATGAAAAATTTGCACATTGGTTTCGAACCTTGTTATGGGTGAGAGAAATAAAATTATTTCTTCTTTAACCAACAAACCAAATTCAAATTTTAGTCAATAAGGGAACATGAATTATATTTATATCCAATTGATATTTTTAATTAAAAATAAAATAGTCATTTTTAAAAATAAAATATCACAATCACTTGAAAAAAATCACTCCAAAATCACCTCTCAAGTGATTGACCGGGAATCACTAAAAGTGATTTTCAATTCTTCCAAAATCACTTTTATACTATTGCCAAACATCACCATTTTGAAATATAATTGATTTTGGGCATGTAAAATTGATTTAGGGCATGTTTGGGAGTGATTTTGGAATCACCAAAATCAATTTTACATGCTCAAAATCAATTATATTTCAAAATGGTGATGTTTGGCAATAGTATAAAAGTGATTTTGGAAGAATTGAAAATCACTTTTAGTGATTCCCGGTCAATCACTTGAGAGGTGATTTTGGAGTGATTTTTTTCAAGTGATTGTGATATTTTGTTTTTAAAAATGACTATTTTTTTTAATTAAAAATATCAATTGGATATAAATATCATTTATGTTCACTTATTTATTAAAATCTGAATTTGGTTTGTTGGTGAAAGAAGAAATAATTTTACTTCTTTCTCACTCATAACAATGTTCGAAACCAACGTGCAATTATATGAAAATCACTCTAAACCAAACATAATAATTCAAAATCACTTCTAATTATATGAAAATCACTCCAAACCAAACATAAAAATGATTATATATAAATCAATTTTACAAAATCAATTGTTATTAAATCTCTTCTTTTAAAATCAATAATTCAATCATCACTCCCAAACATGCCCTTAAAAGGATTTAAATTGCTTTTTCGAAAAGAAAAAAAAAGAGTTGAATTGTGTGGTACTATGGTTGGTCAAAATTAATTTTTGTATCGTCAAAAAAAGAAAAGGAAAAATCTAAATAATTGTAGTGTATCTATTTACGGTCAAGCGGAATCTAACATGTAATGGAAGCCCTTCCTCACCACGCTATATAGAAATTACAGAATTTTAAAACTAATGTTTTTTTTTTTTAAAAAAAAAAAAATACTTTTTTTAATTTTTAAAATTAGCTTGATATTTGAAAACATTGTAATACAAATTGAGAGGAAAATCTATTTTGCATGTTTATTCAATCAATCAACCTCTTAATAAATACATGAGTTGTCAACAATATGTCAACTATAAGTAACCGCGGTAACACATGCAAGTAGGGCAGTCGTAACTAATCAAAACTAATTACAAAAGTAATTAGATGTAACCAATATAACTAATACCCCTTCAAGATGGACGATGAAGATTAAAAACACTCATCTTGGCCATAAAGGATTTCAAAAGATCATGAGGTAAAGCCTTAGTAAACATATCTGCCAATTGAGAATGCGACCGTACAAGAAGAAGCTTCAAAAAATCAGTATGTATTAAGTCACGAACAAAGTGACAGTCGATTTCAATATGCTTTGTACGTTCATGGAATGTCGGATTCGAAGCAATGGAAATAGCAGCTTCATTGTCACAATAGACAGTAACAGGAGCTTGGAAAGGAATGTGTAGGTCGCGAAGAAGGTGAGAAATCCAAGAGAGCTCACTAGAGACATTTGCCAAAGCTCAGTATTCTGCCTCAGCGGAAGAACGAGAGACAGTGGGTTGTTTCTTGGACTTCCACGATATAAGAGAATGGCCCAAGAAAATATAAAACCCGGTAACAGAACGTCGAGTATCTAAGCAAGCTCCCCAATCAGAATCAACAAATGCCTTTAGACAAAACTCACGGGTAACATGAAGCAAAACACCTTGCCCAATTGTACCTTTTAAGTACCTAAGTAAATTATGAACAACATTCAAATGGTCAGTACAAGGTTTAGCCAAAAATTGGCTTAATTTGTGAACAGAAAAACAAATATCAGGGCAAGATATTTGTAAATACAGGAGGCGCCCAATCAATCGACGATAATGAGAGGCATCATTGGAGGTAAGAGCATCGCCAAAGGTAGATGACAACCTCAAATTCAGAGCCATTGGATGTGGGGTCGGCTTTGCAGCCAAAAAACCAGAATCTTCCAATATTTGTAAACAGTACTTTCGTTGAGATAAATAAATTCCTCGAGACGAACGTGATAATTCAAGACCCAAAAAATATTTGGCATTGCCTAAATCTTTGAGCATAAAACGAGATCGAAGAACGGTCATGAGAGAAGCAATTTCTGTGGGCGAGGGTCTTGTGATTAATATGTCATCAACATAGACAAGTAAGGCTACAAAGGAGGTTCCGCTACCTTTAGTGAACAAAGAATAGTCGGATTTTGACTGAGTAAAGCCATTCGCAGTCAAAACCCCAGAGAACTTTGAAAATCACTATCTTGATGCTTGTTTTAGTCCATAAACGGACTTGTGTAATTTGCAAACAAGAGAAGTAGTGAAGGCTTTGAGTGTAGAATAATACCCCAATGGCAAAGACATATACACTTCTTCAAATAAATCACCATTTAAGTAGGCATTGTTGATATCTAGTTGAGAGAGAGCCCAACCATAAGAAGTCGTGAGGGATAAGAAAATCTTGACAGTTACAATTTTAGCAACGGGGAAAAAAGTATCTATAAAATCAATGCCTTCTTGTTGACTATATCCTTTTGCAACAAGGCGTGCCTTGTAGCGATCAACTGTGCCATCAACATTGTATTTTATGCGATAGACCCATTTGCACCCGATTGCATGATGTCCGGCTGGAAGAGGAACTAAACTCCAAGTATGAGTTCGTTTCATGGCGGCTATTTCTTCGTCCATTACCTTTTGCCAATGAGGCAACTTCACGGCTTGGTGAAAATTAAGAAGGCTCAAAATCTGTAGAGACATTAAAAAGAAAATGTCGCTGAAATAGTGCCAAGTTATCATAAGATAGATATTTGTCAAGAGAATAAGATGTTGGCTTATCCTTGGGAGGTGCATTGTGCTGGGTTTTATGTCCTAAAACTCGTGGTTTATAAACAATAAACATATTTTATTACTAATAAAGTGTTATTGAGGTTTATTCAATAAAGTTATTATTGAATATGTGAATTGCTTATTTCATTTTAGAAAACCCTAAATTCAATAAACTAAGATCCATGGCTATAACATGAGTACTTGAACTTTATGTGGAGACATAAAAGTGGATCAAGTTCGAGTAAATAGCCAAAATGGTCTATAGTATACGGATAAGGCTGGATACCTTATCCTATGGACACTATTGGATGCGGCTCATTTTGTATTTAGTACAAACGATGTGATCCTGAATCGTTCATGTGGAGACATGTGAATGAGAGCGTTCTATGCAAAGAGTTTGCATTAGACCGGACCGCAAAATAAGTCATTATTGCTTTATAACGTTGTTTACTGTTTTTAAAGACTGACTTTTTCAAAATGATGACCTAGGTAACTTGACCTTAATCCTGAGCTAACTATGAACTTATGTTTATTCGAGATTATCCTTAGATCTGCATGGGTGAGAGTGGTTCAACAGTGCCGACTCAATAAACCTCCCATTTCAAGGCTAAGACCTGATAAATAGTTGGGGACATAGGGTGCAAGATGGAATTGATGGAGCGATATACGCAGCGGAAAGCGATTTTGGACCGATGATACTCTAATTTCATCAATTTAACAAATAGAAAACATGCTCAAAAGACGGAAATAAGAAATTAGAAATACATACCCTTGTAGCTCCAATTTCTTCAAGTCCGTCGGCCGATCCTCGTCACGAACTCTTCCAGCCTCTTCTCACGAACGCTGCGAGGACCACCCCAGGTAGTACCGCTATCCTCGGCGCCGAGCAACGGAGTTGTGGGACTCCAAATAGAAGAGAAAAGGAAAAGAAAAAAGGAAGAAAGAAGAAGAAGAAGAAGAAAGACAAGAGGAGCTGAGAGAAAGAAAAAAAAAAACTTCTAATTTTTTTTTTTTTTTTTTTTTGTTTTTTTTACTTTCGTATAACCCGTGATCTCTTTCAATCTCCAAAAGAAATTGAAAAAAAATTCAATTCTCTTTCTTCTCTTTTGATGGCCCAAGTACCCAACATATATATATATATTACTTAATATACATATATATAATTATAATTATTATTAGTTTTTTTTGTACTAAAAAAAAAAATTATAATTATTATTATTATTAAAAATAATAATAATAATTTTATTTATTAAACTTTTTAATAAATAAAATATATATATATATAATTATTAATTAAACTTTTTAATTAATAATTATTATTTAATTCAATATCAAATATTAATTAAATAATATGACTAAACCCGGTTTTCCAAAAACCGACTTTTTTACACATGAATCCTATTCATGTTTTAGGCCATTTCCATATTTAAATCATATTTAAATATGTTCATTCTCTTTCCATAAACCGAATTTGAACAATTCAAATTATTTTTCCTTTTTCTTTTATTTTCTCTTGTATTGTTGCACGGCGTTATCCGAGCTAGCCAGGAGAACCTAAAGGACCTACAGATCATGAGCTCCAACGATACGAGATTATTCGGTTAAAACTCTTTTAACCCGAATCAATCAAATTTCGTTAACCCCCGGAGACTCCACTATAGTCCGAGGGCTGCACTCTCCTCACTATAGATATATTGTGTCATCTTGATATAACTGTCATGGGCAAGTCGACCCTTCACAGGTTGTTCGTAATCACAGCTAGGTCGTTTAAACCGTTTAACCCTTGCGCTACGTCTTTGTTCCTTAAGTACCACTGACACCTCTAATGAACAATTGATCAGTGGTCCAACCAACAGATCAGGAACCCTCGCTTGCCAAGGAGAGGGTGGGCGCCCATTGTTCAAGCCCTAGAGTCAGCTATTAAGGGAACAACCTATCTACTAACCCTGAAAAAGGGGGTTAGGAGTGAACTTCATCTTACTACACTGTGTCCCCAACTACCTATTGGACTTTATCCCTGAGATGGTAGGCTTATTGAGCGGACATCCTGCCACTCTCACCCATACAAGTCTAAGGATACTGTCTAATAAGCAGGAGTTCATAGTAAGCTCAGGATTGAGATCGAGTTACCTAAGCCATCAGGTGAAATAGTCGGTCTCTTCAGTAAACGGCGTTATAAAGAGAGAGCGACTTTTCGTGGTTCAGTCTTACGCAAACTCATCGCGTAGGACGCCCCCGCTCGCACATCTCGATGTGAAACGACTCGGATCACATCGTTTTGTAAAATACAAAACGGGTTGCATCCAATAGTGTTACCAGGATAAGGTACCCAGCCTTATCCATATACTATAGACCGTTTTGACTGTCTACTTGAGCTTGACCCACATTCATGTCATACATGAAACTCAAGTATCCACGATCGTCAAGGGTGTTGGTCATTGGTATAGATTAATGCAAACACGTTTCACTTTATTCCAGCAAACACCTTTACTGAATAAAACTTAATAACTCATTATTACTAAATAGATAATTTACAAACATAACTGTTTACAAACCACGAGTTTTAGGACATTAAACCCAACAGGAATTCACTCTCTTACCCGTCTCTAGGGATAGTAGATAGGTTGTTCTCTTAAGTGCTGACTCCATGTCTTGAACAAGGGGTCCCACCTTCTAATTGGCCCGAGAGGGACTCGGTATAGTGATTAGATCACATACCAATCGGTTTAGTGATTGGATCACAAACCAATTGTTCATTAGAGGATTGGTGGGACTTAAGGAGCAAGATGTAATTACGGGGGTAAAACAGATATTTGACCCAACCGTAAATTACGAACAACCTGTGAAGGGTCAAATTACTAATCATGGTTATATCGAGTGGACATAAATATATCTACAGTGAGGAGAGTGCAACTACTAGGCTATAGTGGAATGTCCTGGTAGTTAACGAATGTTGATTAACTGAGTTAAATAGTTTAATCAGTTAATCTTGGATCGTTGGAACTCATGATCTGTAGGTCTATGAGATCCTCATGCTAGCTCATTTCGGACTAAACCTTAGAACAGTGTGACGAGTGAATTTGAAGTGTTCGAATTCGAATTAGGGAATAAACGTTAAATATATGTGATATATTTAACGACATAACGTTCAATTGCGAATTGAACAATAGAGAGAGATCGAGATATTTAAATAAGATTTAAATATCGAAAATATGAATAGGGATTCATAATCATGTATATCGGGAATGATCGGGATTAGTGTTGGATTTATTGACTACAAACAGGACGTTGATTCGGATTATCTCTTTTGCGAGATCGATCGTTGTTAGTGGTCAATCTCCTCGAATTTTTTGTAGCAAGAAGAGCAATTGGATCAGTTAAAGAGGTAATATTACCAGCGACACGTTAATGTTCCTCTTGAATGACAAGAGAAAAAACATTGTTGATAGGAGGAATGGGATACATCAAGAGAATTTGTGCTCTGACCGCTGCATATGAGTGATTTAGTCCCATTAGAAAGATCATCACAAATTCAGAATGAAGATGATCCAAGAAATGCTTCAATCCTCCACAAGAACAAGTACTAACAGGTCTGTAATCACTCAGATCTTGCCAAATAGTCTTGATCTTGGTGTAAAATAAGCTTCGACGGACATATTCGCCTGATTTGTGTTGACCAATTCCTTCCTCAATTGGTAAATTTTAGGTTTGTTAGTCTGCTTGAATCGAACTTGCAATTCATCCCAAATTTCTTTGGTTGATCTAGTATACACAATGCTGGCAGCTATTTCCTTCGATACAGAATTAAGGATCTAAGATGTGATAATATCATTATTGCAGATCCACGCCTTAAGTAAACTTCCTTCTTCCTCTGGTTTCTTAACTTTTCCAGTGATAAAACCGGCCTTATTCTTGCCAGAAAGTGCGAACATCATCGCTCGACTCCATGAGCCATAATTGATAGCACGGAGCAAGGGTTGGGTAACAAGAACTACTGACGATGCAAAAGAATGGTGCACCAAGAACGAATTTAATTGTGCGCCCATGGTCATCGTCGAAGAATTCGTCAAAGAATCAGCGTTCTTCTTCGACGAAGAATCAGCGTTGAAACAAGGAACGTTGGGGCTGGGAGTGTCCTTGTCCGCCATTGGAGAAAGGAAGGAGAGAAAAAGCTAGGTGAAAACGATGAAGACGCTGGAAAAAAAACTATCTCTCTGATACCATAATACAAATTGAGAGGAAAATGTATTTTGCATGTTTATTCAATCAATCAACCTCTCAATAAATACATGAGTTGTCAACAATATGTCAACCATAAGTAACAGCGGTAACAAATGCAAGTAGGGCAGTTGTAACTAATCAAAAGTAATTACAAAAGTAATTAGATGTAACCAATATAACTAATACATTGGTAAACTGTAGGTAACAAAACAAAGAAATTTATAAGGTGGGAGTATTGTTTATAGACTTAATTTTCAAAAACTAAATGACTTCTCCTCGAACCAAAGTTGATCTTGAAGAGAAATTTATGTTCATCGAATAACTTTGAGCCTAATTAGCTTAGGGAAGACTCGTAAAAATGACCATGTTCTAAGATAAGCAGGGTTGGCCCAAAAGGTCGAGGTTGAGGCTGACCCCCTCCAAGAAGACCACAAGTCAGTCTCATCATCGGGCCCGAAGTCCAAAGGCCGGCCCAAGTCCAGCCCAAGCCCGATCCAAGCCCGACCCCTGATGGCGAAACGATGCCTGCAATGAAATCTTACATTTCTATGACAGTTACAATTGAAACACGGCTGAGGCAATGACTTTGCTTAAAGACATTATTAAGGTCATTGAAGCTGACATCTTCCGTCTATGGGCAGAACCAGATTCGTTAATACTCTGGAAATTTTTGACTCGGTAGACGATTTACGAGAAAAATACAATTTTTTGTTGATGACCACTTATTCATTTAAAGAAGTGGTTAGGTTTATAACTTCGTTCTCATTAATCGAAACTGCAACTTTGTCGCTCATGAACTAGTCCGACACGCGAGAATATCAAAGCCCTTTAAGATATGGATCGAATACCACCCATCATGAGTATCGAGAGCAATCTTTCGAAACAATCACTATTTTAAATTTTGTTTTGTTAAGAAACAATCACTATTTTAAATTTTGTTTTGTTTTTTCTGCATTTTTTGTACTTCTGTGCTAAAGAAAAATTAAAAAAATACAAAATACAAGTTTAAAATTAATTTGATAATTTCTTTAACATATAAGATTAATTACCATCAAACAACCACTTTCTACAAAGCAATATTTTATTACCATCAATTTTTTTTTTTTTTGCGAATATAAGCATATAACTCAACCGAATTAAAATATAAAATTAATTAAATATTTTAAAAAAAAAAATAATTACCAGTTACATTATTCTAACCTTTAAAAAGAGAAGAAATTTAATTATTTTTAAAATATTCCAGAATGATTTTAGAAATAGTAATTTCAATACACATTATTTATTTATAAATAATTTATTATCATTTCCCTTCTAAATATATATAATCATTTTATACCTAAACACATTTTTCAATCTATCAAGATTGATATTTTAAGATTTGTTAACTTTGATTATGCTAACCATTGGACACACGGTGGAGCTAGCTCGGGGACTCGAACTCCCTGAACTTTAATATATATCTTATTTCTATGTTGAAAACCGAACAAAATTAATTTAGCTTTCTAGCTTCCCTTCCATCCTTTTGTCTTGGTGCGCCTATTTTCAAACCCCATTTTATTCAAGAAATTAATCTGTTTTTTCTTTATTTTTATTTATTTATATATATATATTATATATATATATATATTTTATTGGGCTGGTTGCACAAATAGCAATCAGGCCCAAACTAATTACAAATTTAGCAAACTTTAAAATGTTTTGCAAATATGGCAAAAAAAACCCGTTTCTATCACTGATAGACTTTATTATATCACTGATAGACTTCTATCAGTGATAGACTATTATCTCTGATAGACTATTATCACTGACAAAAATCTATAAAAAGTTGAGGTGATCAGCGATAGACTTCTATCAGTCATAAGATATCAGCGATAGAAATTGTTATATCCGCAAAATTTTTAAAAACATGCTATATTTACAAACAATAAGTCTTAAATTGTCATTTACTACAATTTCCCTATTTTATTACTATTACTATTATTATTATTATTATTATTATTATTTTTTTTTTGTGAGTATGTCCCATTTGTTATTTGTCTGATTTTCTATTTTTTTTGGAAATATATTAATTTTTTTCTTTGTCTGATTTTTTTTTATTTGTTTATTTTTGGAAATATATTAAATTTTTTTCACACTTATTTCTTTCTTTATTTGATTTTCTTTGGCACCCGTTTCAATTTTTATTTATTATTTCAGCACTATTTTTTTCATATATATATATAGTATTTCTTTTAAGGGTTTATGTACACTTGTTTATTTATATTAATTAAAATTATATACTAAAGATTTTTTTTTTTAATTTAAGAAAACTGTTTTTTTTTAACCGCCATTCTATACATTTTAGAAATATATTCACAATAGGTCTTTTCTTAAATGATTATTATTATCATTTTATTAAATTTAATAAAAAATAACTTTAAATAATGCTGTGAACTAATAATGCTGTGAACTAATTTTAAAAAATCTAAAAAAAAATATAGATAAATTTAAATATTTAAAAGAATAATAACTATAATTAAAAAATTAATTAAAATACATTGACGAAAATAATATTTTAATTTAAAAAAAATATAGTTCACAATTTCTATTGACCAAATTTATCAAATGGTACATCGTACAAAACATAAATTCAGTATATGTTACTGACAATATTTCTAAGACCACATTTGACATTAATTATTTAAAAAAAAATTACAACAATTTCAAATTAAGGCTCAATCAGTAAAGTTGATAATGACGGCAGAGGGCTCGCAGGCCTTGGCCGCAGCGGCGGGCTCGACGGTGGGGGAGGGCGGAACAGGCTTGCCCATCAACTCAGCCGGCAAATCCGCAATCCCCTTCAAATAAAAGGTGTAAAACAGCTTAAAAGGGAATATGATTTGCTGCAACTTGACCTGGCCGGACGCTCCCTCAAAGATGCCAGTCCCACCGGTGACGGCCAGGTAGGTGTCTTCATAAGTCAAGTAGGCGCCCTGCACAGTTAAGTGGCCGTAGTCGCCGAAGTAGAAGCTGTACATGGCCTCGTAGCGGTCGCCTTTCTTCTCCGGCACGTGCTGGATCAGGACGCAGAGGCCAGCCGTAATGCCGAGGCGCTTCTGTAGGTCGCCGGAGTAGAGCTTGTTGCTGAATGGGACCAGATCGCCCAGTGAATTCTCCGCCTTCTTGCTCAGTTTCAGGAATGCTGGGCTTCCCCTGTCCCGCTCGTTAATCTCGTACACGGACAGCTCTTGAACTTTAACTGAACACATGAATTTAATTATATCAACAAAAAATCTATTATAAAAGAAGATCCCCTGCTCTACCTCTGCTCTGCCTCTGCTCTGCCTCTGCTTTCTCATTATCACTTAACTCAAAAGCTAAGCTGTATATCAATACTCAAACAGAATAACGACGAGAAAAAAGTGAAACTACTTACTGGGTTTTGGAGGATCTGAGTTGGGTTTTTGTTTGTTGAATAATAGTGAAGTGGTGGTGAAGTTCTTGGAGCTAATTCGAGCTGGGGATGATGTTGTGGATCTGAAGAATCTTTCAGCAGAGAAGGATTGAGATTTTGAGAGATTAAAACCCAAAAATTTCTGGGTTTGAGAGGGCGATCGGGTTCCAGAGCTGGGAAATTTCAGGGAAGAAATTGCTCGGAGGGACGCCATTAATGGAGGTGGCTGAGAGCTTAATTAAACCAAGGTCGCTGCAGAGAAGAAGAGATGAGAGACTCTTGTGAGTTCTGTGGTTGATTTGATTTATGCCAATTTTCAGATTAATAATAATAATAAAGAGAGAGTTTTTTTAGCACGTGGGTTTCGTTGGCCTTTTGAGGTGGTAGTGGCACGGACCACGAACGAAATTAAAAAAGAAGACTGCCTATGTTACACGTGCGAGACTTTTGCTTTGGAATTGTTTCTTTTTTCTATTTTCTAGTATGATAATTCAAACATTTCTTTCTTTTAATGATATTTTTTTTTTTGTTGCCAAGAGTACTACGTGGAAAGGAGGATTCCAAACCTCGGAATTGAACTGTTTGTACTATTGTTGAAACAACTTTGAATTCCATGTTTTCTGTGTGGTGTTTTTTTATTAGGGAAATTGGGGAGAAAATTCCATTTTATTTACCTTTTCAAATTTAAACTACTTTAAAATTATTTTTTTTTCTTTTCTTAGCTCAAGAATATGCAAGGTAGAAAATTCAACTTTTAATTGATGTGATGTCTTTATCAAAAAAAAAAAAAAAAAAAAAAAATGTATATATGTCTTACCAGTTGTGTTGATACCGATTTTTGGTATCGATGATAAATTTGATATTTGATATGGAACGAGTTTTGACCTGCAATACCAAAGGAAACAAGAGACTGAACTAAGACCAGTGTGACACTTACCACACGGGCTCCAACGCTCAAGTTTAGTGTTGAGAGAAAGATGGATATGGAAAGGATTTCTTAGGTATAGAGAGTATATTTTTGGCTTACCATTCTTCTTCTCAACTTTCTTCTTATATAGATCTCCAATTGATCGTTTGTGATCGATTTTCATAATTAATTGGGTCATGTTCATAATACCTTTCAAGCGTTTCCTAGTTGGTCGAGCCGACGACATGAGGTCGGCAACCTTACTTTGTCGAGCCGACCTCGAGGGGGGTAAACTCTTTGTTTGGTCGAGCCGACCCTAAGGGTTCGACTCTCTATTTCCCGACCCTCCTTGATGGGTTGGGCCTTATTCCTTGGCCGACCTTTTGCTAGGGCCAAATTATTTTACCCACAACAGTTGCCCCTAATCCTCATTCTAGTTTCTCTGCAAACTTTGGAGTGAGGATTTCTATTTGTAGGGTTGGCTAAACATCCTTTGTAGGGAGAGTAGTGCCTCATTCTTAGTTTCTTTCGCAACTTCTCTTTTCTCTCTCCATGGGGGATTGGGCTGGACCATCGAAGATTATTAAATCGAGCTTGACCGACCTGAACAATGTGACTTTCGAACCTTCTTCAGAGGGCAAAAGCAAACGTTGATCTCGCTTCGTCGTACATCGAATCTGTTCTTTGGGACCTTTGACCTAGGAGGCTCTAGATGATCTCAAGGTGACCTTTAACGTTTCCGTGAATGTGAGAATGAGGCCTTTGGCTTCAGGCGAGCGCACAGAGCTTCCTTCTCTGAGTGAGGTAGTTTTTTCCTGCCTTCAGTAGCTACTGGTTTGAGGTGATCTCACTTGACGTTCATGTGGCTTGTCGTTTCCTTCTATCACCAGCTTGTTGACTTCATGTCTTCTTGTTTGAGACTCCCATTGGCCTTCTAGTGCCAGTCATTTCCCCTTGGTCGGATCTCGCTGAATCGGGGTGTAGTTTGACTGTTGGTCCGGTGTTCGGACATCTTCCTGAATTTTCTTCGGGCTGACCATAGCCAGATTCTGCGTTTGCAGGACCTCCAGGATGTCGGCCACGTTTTGATCCAACCCCTTGGCCTTTGCCTCCAAAACTTTGTACCGTTTGTCGATTTTTGCTTATGGAGTGGTGGTTGGATTTGACTTCTCTGTCGCTACATGCTGCGTCGTTGTTGGAAAAAACTTGATTGTCCGCAAAATCGTTTTCTGGTGTTTGCTTCGTGCGTCGATCAGGGTTTGTCATTTCACCTTCCATCCTCCAGAGGCTGACACTCTCCATATCGCAACTTAGGGTTTCAAGAGGTATTACAGTGTACTTAGACTGGCTTACTCGTCCCCACAGACGACGTCAACTGTTGATACCGATTTTTGGTATCGACGGTGAATTCGATACTTGATGTGGAACGAGCTTTGACCTGCAATACCAAAGGAAACAAGAGACTGAGTTAAGACCGGTGTGACACTTACCACACGGGTTCCGACGCTCAAGTTAGTGCTGAGAGAGAGATATATATATGGATATGGAAAGGATTTCTCAAGTATATAGAGTATATTTTTGGTTTACCATTCTTCTTCTCAACTTCTTCTTATATAAATCTCTCAAGTGACTGTTTGTGAACATTTTTTATAATTAATTCGGTCATTATGTTGATAATAACTTTCGGGCGTTACAAGAATTACATAACTGTCCAGGAGGGAACGCTTCCTAGCCGGTCGGGCCAACCCCATGATGTCGGCCACCTGACCTGGGGGCGGGTCAACCTCTCCGTTTTGTCGAGCTGACCCTAAGGGGTCGACTCTCTCTTTACCGACCCTCCTTGATGGGTTGAGTCTTATTCTTTGGCGGGCTTTTTGCTAGGGCCAAATAATTTGATCCACAACAAATTGAGTTATGTTTGGATTGACTTGAAATTAGATCCTTTCGTTTTTTACATATAAAAAATATTTAATTCACCTTCCATTTAAATATAGAGGCTTGAAAATAAAATAGCACAAAATTTATAATATTTTTTTTTTTTGACAACATGTTGGGGTTGGGGATTGAACTTAGACCTCATGGTCACTAGTGATCCGCTGAGCTATACTCTTGTTCACAATTTCTTTTTTATAATGTTTTAAACTGTTTCAATGTTCGAAAATATATATATATATATATATATATATATATATATATATATATAATACTGTTTCAATAAATGCAAAACACAATTCCTTTGGTAAAAGTTTTCTTTGGAAACTTGTTATAATTTTAATCCACTAGGTTTAATTCATATGTTTTCATAAACTTTCCATGTATTTTTATTTAATAAACCTTCCATGTTTATTCTATTTTAATTCTTAAATCTTTAATATTTTAATTGTGTTTTTTTGGTTGGAACTTTTGATTTTTTTTTGTTATTAATTCATACATTATAGCACTTGAGTTATGATCATGTTGACCAGCATAGTTATTTAATAGCTAATTCAGTTTTTCAATTTTTCATAAACGTCTTTTAATTTTGTGAAAAAGAGTTTTCTAAAAACATATTTATGTTTTTTAAAATCACATATTTTCAAGTTAGAAATTTGTTCTAGAGCGTAGGAGAGATGATAAAGTAAATCATTAAAAGAAGAATGAGTTTAGTTTGCTAGATAAAATAATCACATGTAAAAGATCAGATCGAAAGTTGATTCATTCGAACCGAAAGCTGGTTCATTCGAACCAAATGCCCAGAAGTTGATCACTCCAAAACCCAAAATGAGAAGTGGCCATTCAGGCCCAATATCCACCACATCTCGGCCTAAGATCAGGAGTGGTCATCCAAATCCAATATCCACCACACCTCGGCCCAAAATGAGGAGTGGTCATTCAGACCCAATATTTACCATCCCTCAACCCAAAATGATGAATGATCATCTAGGCCCAATTTCGACCATTGGTCGGCCCCAAATGGACTTTCAAGTCCCAAAGAGGTGTGTTCGGTCAGACCCAGGTCGAGCACTCCTCAGCCCTCATGACAGGCCTGGAGTTTTCAGGCTCTATCTACACCAACGGGGAGGGGTAGACATAGTCTAAGGTGGCCCAGTCGATCCCTTTTCCTAAACCTAGTAGAGAAAGGGGAAGACCTAAACCAACATTATAAATACCGCCATAATATAGCAGGACGAAAGTAAGTCAATTCAAATTCAAAAACTCTATAATAAGTTGTCGGACTACTGACTTTGGCATTGAAGTTTGTTTACATTGTTTTGCAGGTCCCTTCGTCCCGAAGATTACAAATTCACCGTTGAAGTCACGTGAGAAGCAAATGCAATTCACCGTACAAAATTTGGCATCAACACTACGAATTGGATAATTCATGGCAAGAACAGTTCTTTTTAAATGGTTCTTTTTAAATGGTTCTTTTTAAATAGTAGTGAGTTGAAGATGCCAACATGGTCTACCATAAACAATGTTGGGAAGAATAAAGTGTACTCATCCTAAATGTCATGGAATTCCAATATTAAAATCAATTTACAATAAAAGAAACAAGTATTTTATAAAAGGATCATGAAGTCCCTCCATTTTTTTTAATGTGTGATCTTCAACAAGTTGTGACACAGAATTTGATCCTTAAACTTCATTACTTTTGCACATTTTGTTCGTCAGAATGAACAACTTTGACCATGTCGGGATGTTGACAAAAAGTTCATCTTTACTGCCCAAAGATTGAGAGATACATTTCAAATGTTTAAGGGGCTGTTTGCGGCACTGAGTAGGTTATTATAATCGATGGTTATAATAGTTTGTGGGTTATAATAATTGTAAATAGTAAATACTATTGAACTCAGTATAGTTACTTTATTGACTGTGGGTTATAATAGTCAGTGGGTCAAACGTAGACTTGGGTTATAATAACCACCCAACTCGAAGTTGGTGCTCCAAACGCCCCTAAAGGATTGCTTTGTCCCCAGGTGGATGTAGTGAACCCATAAAAATTGATTTTATGGGTTTTGATCATATAGTAGATTTGGGTAATTGTTAAGAGATTTGTTAATATCGAAAGTATCAACACGGTAAACTTAATTTGATTGGGTGAACGAGTTTGACCTTGCAACACCTGAAAAGAAAGAGAGTAAGCTAGGACCAGTGGGGGGCTTTCCACACCAACTCTAATGCTCAAGTTAGCTCTAGAGAGAGAAACGGAGAGAGAGAGCTGAATATGGAAAGTTAGAATAATATGGAATTTGAATAATATCAAATTACCTCTCCAATATGTTATGGATCTTCTCCTTATATAGGAATCCATTTATGGCCATTAGGGGTCTTTAAATGGTCATTAGGAGTTATCCTTATAACTCTCATAACTCTCGGTCGTTACAAAGATTGTATAACGACCCTTATGAAGGCGTTTTCTTCAATCGTTAATGTCGAGATCCAACGCCAAGAACAAAAAGTGAAGATCCATAACATTATTGTTAGACCCTAAACCCTAAAACCCTAAAACCCCGGAGAGGGTCGGTGTTTTCTCTCATTTGGCTGAGTCGAGCTCTTCGATGGGTTCGGCTCCTTGTCGTGGCGCGACTTAGGAGCTCGGCTTCTTCTTGGCGTTGTTTCTCTCTCTCTCTCAACTTTTCTTTGTGGGTTGAGCTTTATTCTTGAATGAGCCTTTGTGTTAGGATCTTGGATTTTACCCGAGATCCAAACAAAACATTAAGAAATTTGGAAATTATAGAAAGAAAAAATAAGATATAAATTAAATAATAGTAGTAAACTTAAAACTATAACGAATAGAATATTACAATTAACGTAGCAATGTGAAATTCTTGAACAAATTGGTAATGTTGACAATTTCATGATAAAGAGAAATTGAGGGAGACAGAGAGAGCCATCAAAATTGAAGCATAAAGAAATGGTAATCAAAGTTTATAATTATTAATAAAAATGAACACAATAGATTGCAGCGGCGTGGCGTTTGTCACATGGGAATTTGTTGAATGCGTGCAAGAAGTGAGAACACAATAGTAAACAACGTGGCAATTTGACTGCCGTAAGATCATTGGTCAATAAACGGTCGGTGATGTTCCAAAATTCAACCAGAATAAGACTTTTGCTGAGTTGTCATCGTATCATTGGTTTAAAAAATGTCACGAATTGACTCTCTTTAGAATCAAAGTCAAACCTTAAAGAGCTGCTTTTAATGCCACATGAGTAAATAGAAAATAACAAAAACAGCTCACAGTCCCATCCATCATTCACTTTTTGTTTTTAATTTTGAGTTAAAATATAATTTAATTTATAACCTAAACAAAAAAAAATAATTTAAATTTGTTTTTTTTTTTTTGAGTACATTGGGGTTGGGGGGATTCGAACCACAGACCTCTTGGTCATCAACACATACCTATGCCCGCTGAGCCATGCTCGCTTTGGCATTTAAATTTGGTTCTACTACTTCTAAACTTGTTCTATTTTCAGGTAATTTTATTGGTAAAAAATTAGTAGTTTCAATAAATCTTAAATTTAAATTTAGTAATGACAATTTGTATGGTTAATCTTTCTAAAAAAAAAAAAAAATAGTCTTTATTAACCTTCTCTTAAAGGACGGACTAGAGATGAATCAGATTTTGATCTTTCCGGGTTGATTTCTAAACTTACAAACCATTTATCTTAATTCTTAAAAAATAATCATTTTTGTTTTGAAGTTTCAAAATGTCTAATTTAATTTAGGATAAAAAATAGTTTTGGTCTCCCGAGCTTGGAGTTGTTTACTATTTGGTCCTTGGAGTATCAAAATTGACACTTTAGTCCTCGAAGTTTGAATAATAGTTCTAAATGGTCTCTGAACTCCTTTGATCGTTAGTTGATTAATAGATAGATGATGTGACGGTTAAATTTTGTTTGAGTACTTGTTGATTTGGAAAAACAATTAGTTTAATAAATTTTTAGGCTTGTTTGGCAAAAATATTAATTTAATAACATTTTTTTTATTGCGCTTCCTTTTCCTCCCCGCTTCCTTCCTCTTCCCTTATGGTCGTCGTCGTCATCACCTCCACCATCGCCACCGTCGTCACTCTTCATTGCCGAAAATTCAATCTCTCCACAAACACTTCCTCATTCTATGAAAGAAAGAAGTAATAACACACAAAATGAGCTATCTTTAGGACATTTATTATGCTAGTTTTGTAGTTTAAATGGTTGCTTTCATAAATCGTGTTTCTTCAGCGTCAGCCATTTCGTAGCGTCGAGCTCAGTGTCTCGACATCAGATTTCCAAAATTATTCTGATTTTTCCTATATAAATACAACTTATTCTATTCTGATTTGGGGGAGTCAACTTTGGGAGATTTGAACCCTAATTCGAATTACATTCATTGAAGAGGTTAAAAGACACTCTAGAGAGCTAAAAATGAGTTTTGGAAGCTCGAGAACGTGCAGATCACATCGGGAACGAGGCTTGACACGCTACACGATTTTTTTCCTTCCTTTATCTTTGTTTTTATGGCTTTGTTTTATACATTCTAAACTAAGTCTAGGGATTATTTTAGTGATTATGAGTAGCTAGACTCTAGGATTGATGTAATAATCATTTTTGTTTCCATGATTAATAGTCCTTCATATTGTAACAATTATTCTTGTGTTTGTTTGATTAATATTTTTTATTCTTCAGGCCAAAATATAAATTGTTGCTCGCTTAAATTTTTGGTTGGAAAAATAGAGATTAAGATAGAACCCAAATGCATGACTACTTGTAATAGAAGTTTTATAACGCCTAGTTTTATAAAAAAGAAGATAATTAATTGAGCTCTAATAGAAGTTGTAATAGAAGTTTTATAACGCCTAGTTTTATAAAAAAGAAATTAATTAATTGAGCTCTATCAAGTCAATTATGGATTTGCTTTTCTTGACTTATAACTGTATGCACGTCAATTCTAGGATTGTAAGATTTTTTTTTTTTTTTTTTTTGAGAAATTCTAGGGCTGTAAGATTAATTACACAAGAATCTAATCGATGAAATCAATTCTCTTGTTCTCTCCAAAAGTTCTCGTTACTTTTTATTTGTTTTATTTCTCTACTTCACTTCAAAAATGAATGTTGAAGCTCGATACCCAAATATGTACAAAAATCTTCAAAAATGAAGGGAGATTCAAACTTCAAAAATGAATCCAAGCCAAAACCCGAGCCAACAACATTTGTAAAAAAATCTTCCATACGACATGAAAGTAGAAACCGAATAGAAGAGAAAGAATTGTGGACAAATGTTGTCCAAGTTTCTCCATTGGAATGACTCAAACCAAATCAACTATTTTGAGTGACATGAAATTGAAGGGAGAAATGCGTTTGTTAGAAAGAAATGGTTGGGATTGTCAAGACTTGAGCTCCATGAGAAGTAATTAGAACAGTGTGCTCAAATTGAGCAGTTGGGCTGCCATCCGCCGCAACAACCGTCCACATGTCCGCCCACCTTATGAACTCTACGCTTCCCATTGACAGTATTGGCTCTGCAGTAAACCAACCGAACCGACCACCACTTATGAATTTCATGTTTTTTCGATATATATAATACACGTGTTTGGTAGCAGATTTAAAAAGTGGTAGTACCGACTAAATCCTTAGTTGAAATATTAATTAGTTTATTAACGGTATTTTAATTAAAGCGAGGATTGAACCCATGACCTCATAGTCACGGGCACAACTTTATGTCAATTGAGTTATGCTCGGTTTGACAGTTTATTAACATATTTGATGTAATAAGTTTTGTAATAATTTTACGATATATTATGATATACATGTGTTACTTATCGTTATAATAATAATAATAATAATAATGAAATGAGCTTATTAGGTGAAATAGTATACTTATCTTTTTCTTTTTTTTCTTTTTTCAAAAAAAAAAAAAAAAAATCTAATTCTCATAATTTAAAAAAGTTTCAATAAGTCTATAAACTTTTAGGTTAGTGTATATTCAACCCCTATATTTTAAAATATTTATGATCATTTGAGCTTTTAATTTTGTATTCGAAGTTTCCTTTATAAAAAAAATATATATATTTAAGGTCTTCATTGTTAATTTTGACAATCCAAATACCTTAAGGTACTAAAATTACCCTGCTACGTAATCTTTAAGACCTCATTTGATAACCATTTTGTTTTTAGTTTTTTATTTTTGAAAATTAGACCTATAAACAATACATCCACATATTAGTTCAGAGTTCCTATAATGACATTCATCTTTGTTAAGGAAGCATTACAACTCTTAGCCAAATTTAAAAAAACAAAAGCAAGTTTTTGAAAGTTTTTTTTTTTTTTCAAATTATGTCTTGGAAAGATAGATAACACAGGAAAGGAATTCATAGATGAATATATTGTTTATAAGCTTAAGTTTTAAAAACAAAACCAAAACCAAAAAACTAAATAGTTATCAAACGGGATCTAAATAATATAGTTAGAGTGTCACGTAAATGTTAAACCACAAACTTAACGAAAGTACCTACTAATAATCAAAATCCAAACCTATTAATTACTTCTTTCTTTTTAATATATCCAAAAAAAAAAAAAAAAAAAAACTTTTTAAAATATATAGCCTAAATATACACAATCTTTTTTTTTTTTTTTTTTGGAAGACTAGATATACACAAAATAATACATTTATTTATATTTGTTTAAAACAAGAAAAATAAACCAGAATACGAGATTATGTTATTTTCTAAATTTGGATACGATTTTGAGAACATTTTCTTAAAGGAGAAATAAGAAACAAGAACATAGCCAAATCCATAATATTTTTCAGAAACTGAAGGAAGAAAAAAAAAAAAGTATTCCTGATCCCGAATGGCTAATTCAATGTCACTTTTAATCAAAGAAAGGCACTCACCGATTGTAAAGGTTTGGCCTTCAATCATGCACCCAGGAGGATCCTCCTCGGCTGTTGAACAAATAAAAAGAGTAGCAAATGAGAGGTTTCAACAGCAATAAGTTGAGGAAAAACATTTTTTTTGCAGAAAGAACCTTCGTATCAAAGAATTCAATATAGCTAGCAGTCTAGCACACAGTAAAGTTTTGTTCGTTTTAAATGTTAAACATGAACCTACATTTTGAATTCAAATGTGTTGTCCCCGTTAGGCCATTATAAATATCGTGGAGTTCTATCTTAAAACTAATTAACCTTCAATGAGAGGAGTAACTCATATATCTTATAAAGATTGTGATGTCACTTTATCTTTCCGATGCGAGATCCTCAACAAGCCACAACTTAATCTAAATTCATGTTTTTTTAACGAACATCACGTCATTGAAACAATATATCACATTATGAAATTCACCGAAACATCTACAAATAACTTATCATGTTAAATTTTTTATACTTTTGATTCATGGTAGGGAAGGTTGATACACTTTAATTATAGATAAGGGCAATAAAACTTTTTAAGTTTTTTTTTTTTTGGAAACGGGTGACAATTTCATTCACTGCATGAAATTGCAAAGAGAGAAATCCAATTGCAAAAAAAAAATTCAATTGCTCATGAGATAAGTAAAACTATAATTACAAAAAAAAGAGCCTGATCTGCACCAACTAAGGGCTAGGTATGTCATAGTAGTAAGAATCAATTGGGTGTCTAGTTCTTTATCATTGAAAATCCGAGAGTTTCGCTCCAACCAAATCGGCCACAAAATGCAGAAACTTTTTAAGTTACAGCATAAAGACTAAAGTTATTATGTATTGCCATCTAGAGCATAACTAAACCGGTTAAGGTATTAGTAAACCATACAAACCAGTCATTTCCTTGAAAATGAAAATAGTGGGCGACTTACAGGGATAAAATATAAGTGGCTGAGAATGTAATACAGTTCCCACACCATGCCCAATAAAACGTTCTACTTCAAAACTATATTTTTCAGCATGCTCCCTGTCAGATATTCGTAGAAACTGATAGTCAAGAACAATTCAAAGAAATTTGAATGCATTCTTTTTAGATAAGTTACCAAGCTTTCATTGAGAAAAGAATAAAAGAATACACGAGCATACAAAAAAAACAAGCCCAAAGAAATGAAACCCAATACAGAAAGGGGTTCCAGTCAAGCAAAATAAGAATTTTGAATTCATTACTTAGCATATTGTTACGAAAAAATTATATTTCTGAAATTATGAATGCAAAGAGTACCTGATTGTCTCTCCTATTTGCCTAAAAGTGGCACCATCTTTGCAAACAGCGATGCCTCTCTCCAAGCATTCTTCTGTAACCTGACACCAAAATTCATTCAAGAAAGAAATTGCACAAATTTGGGTGAGAGAAACATGATCCATCGTTGCTCTTCCTCAAGTCCGAGGAGTTATGTTTGTAACAATCATTTGCTTCAAAGAAAAGCAAGAGTGAGAGTGGAAAATGCTTATATCAGTAGGAAATTGGTTGTGCCGTTTTTCGAAAGGCTATGATTTAGGCCCCGTTTGATAACCATTTTATTTTTTGTTTTTGACTTTTGAAAATTTAGCTTATAAACACTATTTTCCACATGTGAATTTCCTTGCTCTGTTATCTACTTTCTAAAAATGTTTTCAATATCCAAGCAAAGTTTTGGAAACTAAAAAGAGTAGCTTTTGAAAACTTGTTTTTGTTTTTGAAATTTGGCTAAGAATCCAAATATTTCTTTAAGAAATGTAAAAATTATAGTAAAGAAATTGTGAGAAACCAACACAATTTTCAACACAGAAAATTAAAAATGAAATTATTATCAAACGGAGCCTAAGAAATCAAGTTTCCAAATATGACCGCACCCAAAATAACAAAGTAGTCACAATACCTTCACTAGACATTTCATTTCATCACTAACATCCCCACACAGAAATGTCTTCGAAGTGTCTCCATGATATCCCTATCATTGAGCAAGGAAAAAACAGAGTCCTCTGATTATTCTAAAATTAAAGAGAGAACTTTTAACAATATCATATGACATAACGGTATTCAAGATCAATTCTGAAAGTATCATCAACATTATCAAGTATTTTCTACAGTCAAGACTCAAGACTCAGTCAGCAGACATCTCAATGAATCAAATGAAATAAATCAAATTAGTTTAGAAGCATACATTGAGATAGACCGCCACATCGATGTTTATTATGTCACCGCTCTGCAAAATAACATAATTGTCAGTGATGAAAAAAATCACGATGAGCATTTTTAAATGCAGTGCAGCATCAAACCTGCAATTCACGGGAGTCTGGTATTCCATGAAACATGCATTCATTAACTGAAGTGCAGACACTCTTTGGAAACCCACCATAGCCTAGAGATGAAGGATAAGCACCAGCACTAATTATCATCTGATGGACCGCCTTGTCGATGTCATCTGTCGTCATTGAAGGCTAGTGAGAAATGAAACCATGTCAAAGCATATTCAAATTTACTCGAAACTATTTTCATATCATCAAGTGGCTAACCTGAGCATAGCTCAACTGGTTAAGGTATATGCCTCGAACAAGAGATCAGAGGTTCAAATTCCCCTCACCCCACATGTTGTTAAACTCAAAAAGATTTTCATATCATCAAGTGGTAGGCAATAATAATATAGATCTAGGAGGACTAGATAAAATATAAATAAAAGCCAAATTAGAAGCCAATAAGAAGCAAAACAGATCATCTTGTGCTAATTAGGCCTTTCTTTTTTTGATTACCAATTTACCATAGCTTCTTACAAGTAATCTGTTGACTCTCGGTCCAAAATATGTATGACCAACCATGTCATATATGTCTTATTTAAACCTCTTTGAACCAACCAAATTCTAATTTCTTTTTTAATATGTTAACTAAATGTTTTCTTAAAAGAAGTGAAATTCTGTTTAACGAAAACAGAAGTTTTTAATAAATTTGTAAATGTGTAGAAATTATCACTCCAGGACATGTAAATTTGACATATTCTTGTTCTTTTTTTGTTCAAATAATCCCCTGACCTATTAATGTGTAAACCATCTCTCTCTTCTGGTGATGATGATGACATTAAGAAAATTTAATCCACTTAAAGAAACATAAAAAACCAGAATCAGAACAGAACTTTGAGACCAAAACAATGTAACAGAACACATGGTTTGTAAATTAAACTTGGTTTCAGAAATATTAAACATGTGCACAAACATCAGTCATCACTAACTTTGATGGTTGTATAAGTAAAGACAAACAACAAACAGCTTACTTTAACTAGTGTCCCTGCATAGTCTAAGACTTGAGCAGCAAGTGCACAGGCAGCCCTCATCCTAGAAATTCCTTTAGAATCCGGCATTTGATATTCTCTTGAAATTTCTGGAGTGGTAGGCGAACCGACATAAGGAGGCCTCAGTATGTGTTCAGGAACAGGTTGACATGGAGAAACCTTTCCGAGCTTCAACGGGGTCGGGGGACTTTTTCTAACTGTTGCTAGTATTTGAAGCCTGCAATCGCATGGTCTGCATAACCAGATTATGAGTTGTATTTAGGACATTATAAGTTATAACCATTTACAACCAAATAAATGAAAGATAAGGCTGAAATCGCAGTTGAAGCACATTTGAAAGCTACATTAGCAGTCCCAGTTGCTACAGCTAGAATAGTTCTTTCTCTTCTCTTATCCACTTCACCATCTCATTTTAACACTTAGCTTAGCAATCTCTTCACCCTTTTTTAATGAGAAAATAGCCTTTCAGATCTTCAGTAGATTTTTGGCTTAACTAAAGAATAAGCTTAAACAATCTTAGTTTATGTAACTAATTGTGTTTGGTTTATGAGATTTACAACATATAAAAGATGGGTGTTATAAGTTTGGATTTATGCCAAACAAAACTCATATATGGAACATAAACTCGACTTTTTACCTCCATTTTGGACAAATTTGACTCATTACCAAACATTCTTCAACTCTTCATGTAGCGTAGCAAGAGAATTTGGAAACATTCAATTACCAAGAAGGCAATTTCAAGGTCTCATCACGCTGGTTTACCTCTTAAACCTCACAGTTCCGTCCAAATTCAATACTCTCCATGAGGAAGCAAGAAGCTGCCCACGAAAATGCTCATGTTTTCCTGGATAATAAACAAATATATAAGGAAAATAGTTAGAACCCAACAATTTAAGAAGTTCCTCACATGCTTAATTGGGAGCTAGAAGAAAGAAAATCAATTCAGAATTTCCATCAATAAGAAGCCCTAACAATTCATTGCAGGATGAGAAGAGAAGAGAAGAGAGTTGCAGAGATAAGAGATGCACCTCGAGCCTGGGGAGCACCCAACGCCATTAGAACCGGCACAGCTCGACAAGGAAGAACTCTGCTTACATGAAAAAAATTGCAAAAAAACTACACTCAGCTCGAATGCTTGTTACAACTATAACATCCCATCTTAGTGCTAAGATTTTGAGTCCAAAATAGCCCTCGTAATATAGAATGGTTACAATTTAACTCATTTTTTTAAAACTATATAAAATTAACCATTAAGAAAATTATTAATTTCACTAACGTCGTGTTAGCAACTATATAAAATTAACCATTAAGAAAATTATTAATTGTTACATAAACCAATAACAAAGAACAAATAAACGCAAAAGAAATCGACACAAATTTACGTGGTTCACTGACGTCGTGTTAGCTACGTGCACGAGCAGAAGAGAAAGCAATATTATTACGAAATAGAAGAAAATTACAAATGAACAGATAGGGGCGAATGAAGTCATTAGAAGTGACCTAATACAAAATGGGTCAGAGCCCAAAACAGATAAGTAAAAACTCAAATGAGACTCGACCAGGGTCGTAACAAATTCAAGGATTCCAACAAATTTGTTAGGATACAAACAATTTCCCACATTGACTAGAAAAGGGAAAGATCATGCGGGGTGACAATTATCTCCAATGGTATGAGACCTTTTGGGTGAAACCAAAAGCATAGAGCTTTGTCCCTAACTTAGTTATGTTTGTAAAAACCATCGAGTGTCGAATATAGATATTGATTAGTCTCCCGATGACATTGTCATAATTTGAGTCATAGTGAATGAGGGTCGTGGTTGAACTTTCCGGGTTGCTCAAGGATCCCATTTGTGGGGAGGTCGTGGTACTTTGTTTGAAGCGAGGATTGTTAGGATCATAAGAGTAGAAAGAGGTCGGGGTACTTTGTTTGAGGCGAGGAGAATTGTTAGGATACAAACAATACCCCACATTGCCTTGAGAGTTTAGAAGAGGGAAAGATCATGTTTGAAACCAAAAGCAATCCATGAAGAAGATCATGTTTGAAACCAAAAGCAATCCATGAGGGTTTAGTCCAAAGTGGACAACCATTGTGGAGATGTCTGGGTTAGGTTGTCTTTAATATCAATGTTGACCATGTCAATTTTTAACTAAAAAAAAAAAACGACCAAAAGCTAGCATATCGATTTAAGGAAACATTTATCTATAGTTATTATATTACTGACAAATTTATCCGTTGTCAAATCGAGCATAGCTCAATTGACATAAAATTCTACTATCTAAATTCGCACCGGTGCATGCTTCTCTTATTTTGTAGGATATTAGTTCAATTTCTCATTTTCTTATAAATTCACCATTGATCCAAATTCTAAAAACGGCTTGTTGCATAATCAACATCAACGTAACTTACCATTTTGTGATATGTTGTTCGAGTACAGCAGACCATAGAAGATTGTTCGTTTGACATAATACATCATCAGCCATTTTACAGCAAGCCTATGATACCTTCAAAGAATGTTTAAACTTGACCAGCTCAAACAATACATATCAATCTATTAGTTCAGTTCCATACAATATATTAAAAAAAAAAACTAATCAGTTCGTTTGGGTTTAAATAAAATGTTGTCAATTTCAATCAATTTTAATTAATTTGATGGTTGGCTCATTTAGTTTGGACGGTTGAATAAAATAAAAGAAAAACAAAAGAAAAAACAAATTAACATCAATTTTAGCATAGAAAATATATGTACAGCAAATCCACTTGTTTGCCTGTTAAGCTTTGAAAAGAAACAACACTGATATTTTGTTTTGACATTATACATTTGTTAGGCCCAGCATTGAAAATTCATGCCTTTCATTGTGACATTATTGGCTATCATTTTAGTGTTACTATCAAATCATTTTCCTGTCCTTCAAAGTTTTTTAACAAATAAATTTTTTACACCAACCACGTGGACTTCTCACAACCAAGCTTACTTGGAACTTAAGAGAGAATGTAACGAGTTTTTAAAACTAGCATTTCAACTTGAAAGAAAACTATAAAAAAGTGTTTAAATAAGTAAATAATTGGCATGTAATTTTTTAGTTTATTTATAGGGTTTTTTTTTTTTTTTTTAGTACAGGGTGAGGGATTCGAACCACAGACTTCTTGGTCATCAAGTCATACATATGTCAGCTGAGCTATGCTCGCTTTGGCATTTTTAGGGCTAAATATATCAAATTAATCTTTCATAAGTCTTTTTTTTTTCTTTTTTTCTTTTTAATTTTATTCTTTGTGTAACTGTATTTTTCACAATCAAATCCTTATTATTTTATTATTTTATTATTGTCCCAGTGTTAAAATTAACTAACAAAATTAATAATACAATGTCAAAATACACCACCCATAAAATTAAAATGCTATATTTTTTTTTTATGAAAAATAAATGTATGTATTATAAACAGCGAGAGAACCAAAAAGAGACAACCTAAGACAATGGCAAAAAATTTCCCTCATGCGACGAACTAAAACAAACTTTCAAGTTGTTTTCAAAACACACACGCACGCGCACGCGCACGAACTTGTTAACAAAAAAAAAAAAAAAAAAAAAAAAACTTGTTAGGAAACTAACAATTGACAATCTCATAAGAAATTTTCATTTTAAAATTAATATATTATTATTCTCTAAATATTTAATAATTGTGAGGACTTAATTGAAATAAATCATTAGATTGGATAATACTGAAAATTTTAAAATAATCTTTAAAAACATTGAGGAACAAAATGAAAATAGATCCAAATATTAGGGACTATAAATGATATTTTTAGCCTATTTTATCCATAACTTATTTTCCAAAGTAATGGAAGTTTAAGTTTTTAGTTTGTAAAATCAGCTATACAAGCCGCTTAGAATTTAAAATAATAATAATAATTTTATTAAATAAATAAATTTTGATGAAAGCTTTTCTTTTTGCATATATTTTTAAAATTGATAAAATAAATAGAGTAACATTTAACATAATAACTTTACTTGATGAATTTAAGTTCAAACAAATGTAATAAATGTTCCAAACTTAAAATAATTCTATTCAAATAGAAAACAAGGTTACTGGTCGCATTTGGTATAGAATCTAAATTATGTTTTATGTCTTGATTTACTAAGCCCAAAAATATATGTTTGATATGCAATTTGAATTTTGTTTTTAAAAATTGTTTTCGATTCCTAGGATCCAAACCGTGTAAATTTTGAAAACAAATATTTTTTTTTCTATCCAAATTTTAAATTTTAAATTTTAAAATATTTAGAACCATAAAAGCTTTAAATAAATAAAATAGTTCATCAACTCATTTTTGTTAAATTAAAATATGTATAATATAATCAACTATAAATTATATGATATTATAAAATAATAATTATACAAAATTTATAAGATAAAATTAATCATAAATTAATTAATAATAATTAGTTGGAAAAATTAATTAATAATAATTTATATTCAATAATATAGTATTTAATTCGAGTGTACAACTAGTTTTATAGTTTATAAAAATGAATTTAAACACATATTAAAGAAGAAAAATTGTAACAAATGTCAATTCAGAGTAAAATAATTAAAAATATAGCACTTTTTAAAAAAAATGCGAATATGGCAATTTCTATCACTGATAGTATGGTCTATCGTTGATAAAACTTTATCGCTGATAGAAGTCTATCGTTGATAGTAGTGTTTTTTATAGAATTTTGTCAGTGATAATAGTCTATTAGTGATAGAAGTCTATCAGTAATAATCATAAAGTTTGTCAGTAATAGTCATAAAGTACTCTATCAGTGATAGCCACTGATTTTTTTTTGCCATATTTGCAAAAGGTTTTAAACTTTGTTAAATTTGCAATTATTTTGAGTCTTAGTGATGTTTGTGCAACCAGCCCTATTAAAGAATTAGGTAAATTGAGATCCAATTTCTAAAAGTGCTATCATAAAGACATATATATGAAAACATGAAATACAACTATATTTTCATTGAACCTCTTGTTTTTCAAATTTATGTTTTCAGATCACCAATTAAACGATCTTATTAATTCTAGTCTCCTAAATTGCTCATTTCAATTTTTTTTTTTTTTTTTTTTTTTGAAGAATACTATTTTTTTTTTTTTAATAATTGAAATCTCATGTTAGGATAAGATTTATCGATAGTCATTTGGTCCTCTTAAAAAGATCTACTAAAATTCATTGAATTGCTCCAAATAATCAAAATCGTTAATCTATGTAAAATACTCATTTGGACAAGAGATTTCAAAAACATCGTAAAGCTAAATTCGGAGGTTGACGAATAACCCACCTACAATGAATAAAGAAGTTATAGTAATGTTATAAACAACGACACAATATGAATATGGGGTGATAATATTAGCAAAAAAAAATATGTATTCATGTGTTTCCAGACATGTCTACTTTACATATTTTTGTACATTCGAGAGTGGTGATCGACTTTGTAAAAGATGAGATCATGAAAATTAACTAAAAGTATATCCCTATAAAATGAAAAATATTGTATTGATGGTGGTTTTAGAGGCATATCATCGAATCAATATATAGTTATTTTTCTGACACAACAATAATGCAAATTCACATTCAGTATCGAAATGAACCACTAAGTTATAATAAATATCTTTCTAAAATATCTTTAGATATCCTTTCAAAAAGAAAAGAAAAAAATGTTTGGATATACTTTAAAAAAAAACATTATGATAAATTTTGTGATTGTTACATCAATATCGAAAATGTACTGCAACTAAAATGGACAATATCTCCGTGGGCTACGCCTATATGCCCACATCATTACAATAATAACTACTATAATGGCATCCTATAAGGGACAAGAGGAAGGGACCAACCAAGTCACGAGTAAAGGGAAAGAAAATGTTTGAAAATAATATATATATATATATATATATATATATATATATATGAAAAATTGTAATACATGTCTAAAAATAATTAAAAATATAACATTTTTTAAAAAAAATTGCGATATAACAATTTCTATCACTAATAGTATGGTCTATCGCTGATAGTAGTTTTTTTTTTTATAGAATTTTGTCAGTGATAATAGTCTATGATTGATAGAAGTCTATCAGTAATAGTCATAAAATCTATCGATAATATTCATAAAGTCTATCAGTGATAGCCACTGATTTTTTGTCATATTTGCAAAAAGTTTTAAACTTTGCTACATTTGTAATTATTGATATTAGGCTGATTGTTGTTTGTGCACCCAGTCCTCTATATATGTATATATATATATATTAGTTTTAAATTTTTAATTCGGTTCCAAGGTTAAAAACAAAAAATAATAATAAAAATAAATTGGTCATATTCTATTGTTTGATTTAAAGTTTGCTATGAGAGATAACTCTCTACTACGGTAAAAAAGTTATGAATGAATGTTTTCTTTTCCTTTTTTAAATAAAAAAATATTTTTCTTTTACAAAAATATTTAATTAATACGAATATAACCCATAACTTTTTAGTCAAAGACATGACCTTATGCTAATTGAGCTATGCTGAGTTTAACAAATAAACGAAGGTTAATGCACAAACTCTATGATATGTGTAATATTACATATATATATATATATATATATATATTAAGCAAGTAATATTATATATAACCTTTTGCTAATTGAGCTATGTTGAGTTTAACAAATAAACGAAGGTTAATGCACAAACTATATGATATGTGTAATATTACACATAAATATTAAGCAAGTAGTATTATATAAAACCTTATGCTAATTGAGTTATGCTGAGTTTAACAAATAAACGAAGGTTAATGCACAAACTCTATGATATGTGTAAATTATACATATATATTTTAATCTTATGAAATCATTAACTGATATATAATTGAAAAACGTAAACTTTAGGTCTCGTTTGATAATTCTTTAATTTTTAGTTTTTGATTTTTAAAAATTAAGCCTATAAACAAATACATGTGAATTCTTTTGGTTATGTTATCTATCTTTGAAAGTGTTTCCAAAATTTAAGAAAGAAAAAAAAAATAGTTATGGGACTAAATTTTTTTTTTTTTTTTTCGTTTTTTTTTTAACAATGTGAGAACGGGTTTTGAACAGAATTTTTAGGATAGATGTATAACACCTTTTTTTTCAAATATTGGAAAGAATAAATGTGTATAAATCAATTGTCAATTTGTCATATTGAGAACATAAGTTTAGTTTTATTTCGATTAAAAAAAAAAAACTTAATGCTAATATTAAATTAGAATGCAACCCTAAATAAAGATAAAAGAAATTAAAAAAAATAAACACAATTATAATTTATACTTAGTTTCACTCTAGTAAAATTGCTTTTAGCATCTTCTATTTTAGAGTCAACACCTTTTAGGCTACTTTTTCTTTTTTAGCAACGTGACCCCATTCTCTAAGAAATTGATCATGGTGCCATCAAAAAATATCTTGTATCAATTACAAGTGAAACAATATCATTTTCATAAATAGAAAACAAATAGACATAAAATCTAGAACCAAATTTATGTAAGTTCAAGAGTGATGAGATGTGATACTCACTAGAATCCCTATTTAGACATGTTTTGAAAATAAAAAACACATATTATAACGAGTAATTGTGATAGGTAGCAAAAATATTCATCAATATAGCAACATTTTTTTTGTTTTCCAAATATTATAAATTTTCAACATTGGATTTTTGTTTTTTTATATTCCAATTTTGCCCTTGTTATGTATGGTATATGATCAATGATATAATAGATCAAGTATATCATTAGAGTCATATTAACATGCATATTATTCTATCACGTATATTAGTTAAATAATAAGTTAAATATATGTTGTGGTTCCTAATGTTTGAGTAATTTCTCCATTTAGCTTAGTCTATTGTTTAAAAAACTTAATCTAGTCTCTCATGTATTGACATTTTTCAATTTAGTCCCTCAATGTTAAATGAATATTAAAATTGGTAGATGATAAATGCACATATGCCACGTAATAGGCATATAGTATATATTGTCTTTGATCACTTGTTATTGATCACTCTCGTCCAAGGTTTCACATTTTTTTACTTGTCTTCCTCCATTTTTTTTTTATCATATGTTTTTTCTTTCTAGTTTCTCGGTAAGTTTGTTGTAATCAATTGATTTCGATATTTTTAGGGCTTGAATTAAGTGTTGTTTGATTGCATTTTGAAGATTTTAGTGTTGTAGATTATTGTTCATATCAGATCATGTCCATCAACACTCAATCGTCACTCATTTTAGGTAAAACATGAGTATATCATCAATCAACATTCATTGAGGTAAGACATGAGTGTATCATTTTAATAGTATTTTTAGTGTATCATCAATATATTAGATCTCAATCAACATTATTCATTTGAGGTAAATACATGAATATATCAAATATCAAAAACTTTTTGGACTTTTCTCATGGATGGGACTAATATTGTGTTATATTTGCAAATAGTTTAAAAATGCAATATATAACTGCTATTACTTTAATTGATATTGTCTACTTTGAACATAACTCTCGTAATTTTGCTTTTAGTTTCTCTCAAAAGACTTAATAACTATGAAGAATGTTGTCCCTCGTTATATACACATGATCTTCCTCTCTTCTAACCGATGTGGGACTTTAGTCGCACTCCTAACATCTACCATACTATCTTACCAAAAAAATTCTGACACAAAATGAAAATGTGGACTAAAATTGTAAAGAAGTAAAAACTACTCAAGTGAGGGTGGGAATGAAAAATGAAATGAAAGAGACAAATGGGTTTATTTATGTGTAGGATTTTAGTTGGGTAGAGAGAATAATTGTAGAGAGGGAGCATAAATTTAAAATTGGGTAGCATTCAAAATGGACCCCATTTAAACCTCCAAACAAGAACTGAACTTTTTAAGTGAGAAATAAAAGAGAGACAAAAGCAAGAAAACCCCACACAGAGAGAACAAGTCTCCTTCAAAATGTAAAATTAATTGGGGATTTCATTTTCTGAGTCTGCCCCACCATGAAATCCCTTGGATTAGAGATGTGGCCAATCAGAATCAAGAGATTAGGATCATATTTAGAGGTTCAGCCAATTGGAAACTAGATAAGACCTTGCTGTAGGCCCCAAAAGAGAGCTCTTTTCTCTCTGTCTTCCATGGCGGATAACCTTCAAACTGCAGATATTGCTGCTTCATACACTGTAAAAAGAGCAACGATGTGGGTCATCGTGTTAAACCGAATCTTCCCCAACCATCCTCCACTTTCCTTCTGATTTTTTAGATATTTTCAATCCTCACACCTTTCAAAGTTTAGGGCTCGTGGTTAATAGCCATACACTCTACCCATCAAAATGTTAATCTCAGCTTTTGTTTATAAGGACAAAGGGAACCCAGACATCTCCACAATTGTATAATATTGTCCACTTTAGGCTTAAACCCTCCTGACTTTGCTTTTAGTTTCACCCAAAAGGCCTCATACCACGACCTCCCCACAAATAGGATCCTTGAGCAGCTCGGAAAGCTCAACCACGACCCTCAAATAGTCACCCATCCAAATTACACTTGAGCATCCCGCAAAGCTCAACCACAGATTCGCTATGACTCAAATTATGAGTCTGAATTACACGGGCAATAAAAGAATTACAACATACTTCAAATATATGACTTGTTGATCACTAGTTCATATATTATGTGAGTTATGCTCATAGACTTGATGGCCTTAATTATAGACTTATAGCAGAAATTGTTTGGACACCGACTTAGAGTTGAGTAGACTTAGTTATTATAATCTAGTATGCGTTTGATCCACCAATTATTTAAGTCTAGGGTAAATAAATAACTACACGGACTTCAATAGTATTAACTCTTTACATATTATTATAACTCGTATACTATTATAACTACGAACTATTTTAACTCACTCAACATCTTAAACAATCCTATAATGACTCCTTGAACAAAAATCAAGACCATCTAACTTTTTTTTACACTTCAAATTATCTCTTTCCCTCTTTCTTTTCCATCACAAATGTTCTTACTCTTCCCCTCATTTTCCTCTATGGCATTTGTAAACTAATTTAAATGATATGGTCTAAATTTTACGTCTATAAACCTTGACAAATGCAATTACAATCATTATTACAAAATTTAAAAGTGTGGCTTCAAGATTGGTTTGTAGTTTATGAACACAATTGGTCCATAATCAATTTATCGATCTACATGTATATGAAATTTTATTAAAAAGTTAATTAATTTTACGACATGAACTAAATCGTTATAAAATTGAAAGTACAGAGATTAAATCGTTATAAAGTTGGGAGTACATAAACTCAATCGTTATAAAGTTGAAAGTAGAGCGATTAAATCGTTATAAATTTAAAAGTATAAAGACTAAAACATCACAAACTAAAATTTACGGGCTAAATTGTTAGTTATATAAAAGTTAAAGGACCAAAAAGTATCTTTTAACCTATTTTTGGTTAGTCTATTCGTAGGATTGCACGAATATTTTTGATCCAATAAGAAAAAAGTTGGTACTGTAGAAAGAAGTAGGTAGATATTAGATAAGTATTAATGTTTTTATCCAAATTTATTGGTAATTTAGAAGATGAAAAAAATAGGGTCGGGGGTGGGGCCCATTATTGTGACATGTTGGGGAGGGTGTAAGTAAAGCGGCAACCCGAGCATTTTTTCGCAAACCACAACTGGTGTGGTGTTGGCTTCTTTTTGGGATTTTGGGTTCCTTCTCTGATCTCTCTCTGATGCATCAGATCGACCAATTGAGAAAAGCGAATGAAATTATTGATGTCAACCAAAAGCATAGCCAACGCAGTTGGCGGAAAGACCGCACGAGCCTGCGACAGCTGCGTGAGAAAGCGTGCCCGGTGGTATTGCGCCGCCGACGACGCCTTCCTCTGTCAGTCCTGTGACTCCACCGTCCACTCCGCCAACCCTCTTGCCCGTCGCCACCAACGCCTCCGTCTCAACTCTTCCACCTCCTCCAACCCTCCTGATAATTCCCCGTCGTGGGTTTCCGGCTTCACCCGCAAGCCCCGCAGCCGTCGCCCCCGCCGGAAGTCGGAGTCCGACGAGGTTGGCCTCTCCTCCCTTGTCCCGGAGGCCGACGAGGACAATAACGAAGACCAGGAGCTCCTCTTGTACAGAGTCCCCACCTTCGACCCATTTGTTGTCGAGGAGAATCAATCCAAATCATCCGTGGTGGGTGAGTCGTCGGCGAACAATCTGCATGGGTCGTCGTTCCTCCCGTCCGATTTGGATCTTGCGGATTTTGCGGCGGACGTGGAGAGTCTGCTGGGGAGGAATTTGGAGAGCGAGTGTTTTGACATGGAGGGACTTGGGCTTGGCAGAGTTGTTAAGTTGGAGGAGGAACAACAACGACGACACACTCATACTAATCACAATTCATGTAGACATGTTCCGGTACAGCAATTCGAAGCCGGCCTCGATCCCTTTCAGTTCAACTTCGAAGATTACGAGCACGACCAGAAGCTCACGGTGGTGGGTGTCAAGAATGAAAGACAACATCAAGATTCCAGTACTGCTGCTGCTGCGGATCAGGACAACAACAGAAAAGTCTTGTTGCGATTGGACTGTGATGCAGTCATTGCCGCCTGGGCTAACCATAAGTCCCCATGGACTACCGGAGAACGCCCCGATTTTGACCCCGACCAATCCTGGCCGCACTCCATGGTTTTTTTCTTCCACCTTCCCTCCTTAATTAATGCTTTAACTACAAATTTAATTCTATTTTGTCCATGAATTTAAAAAATGATTAATAAATCTCTACCATCTCATTTTTTTTTTTGTCTAATAATTCTAAAACATTCTATTTATTTTTTAAATTGATTGATATTTTAAATATAAATTTAAATTTAAAAAAAGAAATTGTAACTTGTGTCAATTTAAATTTAGAGTAAAATAATTAAAAATAGCGCACTTTTTTTAAAAAATTTGCGGATATGACAATTTCTATCACTGATAGTATGGTCTATTGCTGATAGAAGTTTATCGCTGATAGTAGTCTTTTTTATAGAATTTTGTCAGTGATAATAGTCTATCAGTGATAGAAGTCTAGTCATAAAGTCTATATAGTCATAAAGTCTATCAGTGATAGCCATTGATTTTTTGTCATATTTACAAAAGGTTTTAAACTTTGCTAAATTTACAATTATTTTTTGCTTGTTGTTTGTGCAACCAGCCCTTTAAAAAATAACTAATAAATTTCTAGCATCTCATTTTTGTGTATAATAGTTCTAAAAAAATCTATTTATTTTTTAAATTGATTGATATATTAAATATAAATTTGACGGTTATGACAGAGTTAAAACACAAAACAAAAAGAATAGAACAAAAAATAACACACATATTTAGGTAGTTTACTAAACTGCGTTAGCTACGTCTATGAATACACGGAGAAAATTATTTATTATCTATAGAAGAGATAGTAGAAAATTACAAATTAGTAAGGGCATAATGAATTAGAAAATTTATATATATATACCTCATAATGAACCAAACTAACTTTTGTAATGTGAGATAAAAGATTCAAGCATTCCAACATAAATTTTATGTTTAATGAAAAATTATAAAAAAAAACATGGACTAAATTTATAATTTTGAAAGTTTAAACGTAAAAAAAACTCATAGTTGAAAGTTGATACTAAATTTTGTAATTTAATATTAATTAATTCAGACATTCAGATTTTCGCATTAATTTATTAAATATCTTATATATGTTAATGTTGCAGGCGATTTGTGGATCAGTGAGGTACGGGCAAACGTGTGGAGAATATGGGGTGAGCACGGCGGCGGTGGGGGACGGCGGGAGAGAAGCTCGGGTGTCGCGGTACAGGGAGAAGCGGCGGACGAGGTTGTTTTCGAAGAAAATAAGGTATGAAGTTAGGAAATTGAATGCGGAGAAGAGGCCGAGAATGAAAGGGAGGTTCGTCAAGAGAACGTCGTCGTTTACTCTTCCCATTATTAGTATTAATTAGTAAATACCAAATCAAAATAATAATGAACTTCATGTACATTATTATGATTATTATATTATTATGTGTATTTATGTTATATAGTGGTTTTTTTGACCAATAAAATGAGTTTGTATGAGCTTCTTGAAAAGCTTATAAGAATTAGTTTTCTTATCATAATTAAATAAACGTCTCGTTCAGATATTTAATTTCTGTTTTTGTTTATATCATTTAAGTTCAGATTTGATTATTTTCATTTCTCTTTTTTTTTTCTTCTTCTTTTCCAGATCCAACTAATATTTCTTCCAATTAAACTGCAGTGCAGACGGGGCTTATCCAATTTATGTATTCAGATTCACCATTTATTTATTTATTTTTTAAATTATTATTATTATTATTATTTAACAAAACAACAATACATTCCCACGAACCAAAAGAATAAGAACAATAACAACTAAAACGAAGACTTATCTCGCTCGACAAGCGTCAATAGCCACGGTGAAAAATCATCCCACCACTCTCGAATGACATCTTCAGTCATAATCCAATGTGCAATTGCATTGGTCACCTTGTTCTGAGGTCGCCTAATGTGTTGAAAGCCTCTAATTGGCAAGGTCGATGCCAATTAACCGAAGCACATCCTTCGTCACCAATTTAATCATCGTGAGATCTTTCGCTTCCTCATTCAACAAACAAATCACCTCAAGGCAGTCAAATTGGATGAGCACCTGTGGAAGATTCAATGCCTCAACCCGCCTCAATCGCCATCATTTCCAATAACTTCGCACTGTACCGGCCAGGAAGGACTTTACCCCCTGCACGCATGATGTCCCCCTTATGATCGTGAAACACCCACCACAGCCCGCCCCTGCCATCGCCCTCCACCCACGCCGCATCGCATGCTAGAGACCAGCAGAGAGGCTCAGGAGGTCACCACATCAGGCGCTCGAGACCACAAACGACTCCTTTGCCAAACACTCCTCGCTACCCCTATCCACTTCTGAGAAAAACTGTTGAAGATCGCTAGCAACTAGCTTTTGCAGCACGTCGGTCGACACGACCAACTCAGTGAAGACTCGTTGATTCCTCCCTTCCCAAGACACCACAACACCACCTGCAAAGTCTCAGCTTATTTGCTTCCTCGGACCTCAGGAACCACGCAAAGCGGTCAAGAGCTGACCAGTTAGTTCTACAACACAATGTAGCAACAAATTTAGAATTAAAGAAGTGGGATCAAAGGCCCCTAATCACATTGCAACACCAAAATAAATGCTCAAACGTTTCATAGTCTTTATGACAAAACGGACACCATAAGTCAGTAACAACGTCTTTTATACAAAGATTAGTACGAGTAGGCACAATATCCTGCAAAATTTTCCAGCAACATAATTTAGTTTTCTCCGGTAAATGAGTTTTTCAAAAAGAACGCCACAGATGAGCAAGACTCTCTGATAAGGAAGATGACCCAACACAATTTAATTTTTTCAGATTCACTATTGAATATTGTTGAGGTGATATAATTAAATTTATTATAATTTATCACCTTAACTTTTTGGTCGATTGATGATTTAACATGGTATCAAAGTAGCAATCTTTAATTTAAACCCGTGTAAAGTCATTCATCCCGAACTAATATTGAATAGAAAATTTTAAGAAAAATATAATTTTTCTGTTATAAATATAGCATTTCATATTATAAACTCATTTGATATTTTTTTAATTTAAATATAATATATTATAAATTATAATATATGATATTGTAAAATGGTAATTATACAAAATTTATAGCCTAAAAACATGTTCATAAATTAATTAATAATATCCAGATTCAACCTAATATTTACTTGCTAACTAAAACTGTGTTTATGATTTATAACTATATTATCAAACAATTGCTTAAATTAGCATCTAGTTTTTAAATTTATCATCAAACACATTAAAAATATATATGAAATATTTTTTTCTTAAAATATTATGTTTTTAAATTTATGTTGTCAAATCAGATGTAAAATGTGAGTTTGGGCATTTGGAAACCACTTGAGCTCAATTTTTTTTTTCCGATCCTGGATGGATTTTTTTTTTTTTTTTTTTTTTTTAAATTTATATCCATCATATATAAACATAAATAGGTTGTTTGCTTGCACAAAAGAAGTTGTTGATCCTTTCCAAAAGAAGTTGCTCTTTGATTCTAGTCTCCAATTCTTACTCTAACGATGCATGTGAGGTTAAAGAGAGGAGGAAGTCCCATCCAATCAACCTTCTCTCAACCATCTTCATCTTCACGAGCACCCAATGAGCACGTTAAATGATATATGCGTAGATGAAATTGACCTCAGACAAGCAAAATACATACTTATGTTTATTATGATGTGTTTAAATTTCAGAAAATGGAAAAAAAGTAAAATTCAAAAATAACTTTGTTAATATACCAAATTCTCTACAATTAATATACCACACTCCTTTACTTGCTTTTAATACCGTGGGCTTCTTCTACTAATTAGGGGTGCAAGCCAAAACCGAAAAAATCGAAAAACTGGCTAAACTGATCGAAGAAAACCGACGGTTCGGTTTTTAATCGATTCAATTGGCAGTTTCGATTTTCAATTATGGAAAATCGATGAAATTCAGTCGATTTCGAGTTCCACAGTGGTTGGACTGATTATAAATCGAGCCGATTGAATATATATACATAAAGATTCATTAATGTAACATATATCTTATGTGGAGCGGTTGGAAATGATATTTGGTTGGTGTTCAATTATGCTTGAGTTAAATCTTCAGTAAATGTGAGATTTTTGATGATTTATTGCGATCATTTATTCAGCTCTCCCTGAGGTCCGTCTCGCGTGCAAGTTATCGACGAATTCGATCGACGTAGTTTTTGTTTTTTCCGAACTGGTCGGTTCAGTTTCGATTTTGTCCAAAAGCCGAACCGAACCAACTTACATCACAAAAAAATAGTTTACTCTTGATTGGATACTTCTTTTAATTGTCATATATGTCATTTACTTAGGTAGAGGTGCTTGATTTTTCCCACTGATAATATGTATCACTAAGTACTAAAATAAATAAATAAAATAAACCATGTAGCATAAAATTGATTTGATTTGATTCACTCCAATATCTGTGTCCTTTTAATACTCAACTTATAATGATTATTCACATTTTTTCTGATTTGGTTAATGATTGTTCGAGTTATATGTGAATTTAACTTATCATAAATAAAAAGTGATATTTTAATATAAAGGGTGCAAACAACTAGAAGTTCTTGGATACTTTTTCTTCGATAGCTAAGATGTAATTGTTAAAGTTATTTTGACATTGACGACTTTCTTTAATTGCCATATTTATCGAAAACGAATGTCAACAACACGTTTCTTAATGACGATTTGTTTAAAAAGTGTACATGTCCCTATTGGATTATAAAGTATCCAATGCCTCCTCTAGTAAGGGAATAAATTAATATGTTACTTTAACGAGTCTATATATGATTTAAAAAGCAGGTGAGCTAGCAGTTAAATTAAAATGTTACTTTAACGAGTCTATATATGGTTTAAAGCAGGTGAGTTAGCGGTTTAACAAATTTGAAGGCAATATATTGTTGAACTAAAAATGAACAATTTTGAAAATAATAATTACATTGTTATATGAAAGTAATGATGTTTATAGGTACAAAATTGGTTAAATTATTAAAATAAAAGAGTTGTTAGTTTAATATTTTTTCATCGCACCACCATTTTAGTTTATTAATAAAATTTATCATTTTGTGACGAAAATTTCAAATGTCGATGTGGAAGAAAATGTTGAAATCTCAATTTTATGGAAATGTCATTTCAATTTTTAGTTTAATATTTTCAAAGTTGAGGTTGAATTCATGAAGATGTTACATGTCGATGCAGTTTTGTAGTTCAATAATTGCAGAGGTGAGGAGTGGAACGATCGACATTTGAGATAATAAGGTGTGTTTTTTATCCGATGCGACGTGGATGAAAATTTAATACAATTGTTTATGATATATGAAATAAATTGGACAAAAAATATGAATGTATAAAAATAAAATTGAATCTTCGAAAAAAAGAAAATAATAATAACAAGAAGGACGAAAGAGTAAATAATAATAAAAAGAAAATAGAAAAGGATGAAATGGGCCTAAGGTCCAATTAGCGATATAGGCCGAGAATATCGTCCCGAGGACGGCAACTGAGACTCTGAAACAACACGTTCATCATCAACAACTTCTCCTAGGGCTCCCAATTCTCCACAGACCACAACTGGTGAACCCCCAAATCTTTCCTCGCCGGAGATTACACGATTTCGCCTGACCCTGCGGCTCTCATTTCACTCCTTGTAAGTTAGCTTCTTCCTACTTATTCATTCTTAATCGCCGATGGATCGGAAATTCGTCGTTTGGAAGCTATACCGATGGAGGAATGCCGTTTTTTAGGATTTGACTCCGTTTTTTTTTAACAAAGATTGTTTTTCTTAGCTACAAGATCGTTTCGTTCTTCGGATATTCGAAATTTTCGTCTTTCGCTTGTTTCCTTAAAAGCGATTAATCGAAGGAAATACCGCTAAATCTTGTTATATATTACTGTATATTTATTTGTTTGTAGTTGCGTATATATATGTAAGCATATATTTTTAACCTTTGGGTGTATTATTTTCAATTGCTAAGGGAAAGGTTTTTCTCCTGGTAAGTATTGTTAAGGTAAGGTAGTATGTCCCTCCTCTTATACTCTGTAGGGTACGTTTTTTTTTTCTTTCCGGGAAATTTGCGATTGATAATAGCTCTTAAATCATTTCCACCGTTGAATTCAAAGGCTATCCGGGTTTTTTGAGTTTGATGTTAACATTTTGGCATTCGGTTGACGTATTTGGATTCCTGCGACCAAGAGGGTACCTTTCTGCTGTGACCCTTTTCGAAGCTCAAGCGCTGGACCTGGAAAGAGTATCGGACTTCACGACTATGGGAGTGATAGCACGGTTGAAAATGAATTCACGGAAGAATTAACACTTAGACTGGCTGTTGAAGAAGAGTTTTACTGGGGTTGATTTGATCCTTTTTGCTGCATTCTTTGTTGGAGGGCAGAGGAAGACCTAGATCACTTGTTGTGGAACTGCAAGTTTGCTTGGAATGTGTTGAACCTCTTATTTGAGGTGTTCGGCTTCCACTTTGCGAGGCGTAGATGCCTTAGATAGATGATTGAGGAGTTCCTTCTCCATATGCCTTTTCGGGAGAAAGGAAAGTTTTTTTGGCAGGTTGGGATCTGCCCGATCTTTTGGAGTTTATGGGGGAAAGAAATAATAGAACCTTTGGAAGGACTAAGAGGGAGCCTAGTGATATTTGGTCTCTTGTTAGGTTTTACATTTCTTTGTGGGTGTTGGTGATACATTTATTTTGTAATTATCCTATAGGTCTTATTTTTTCTTGATTGGACCTCGTTCTTGTAGGGGCCTTTCCTCTGGGGCTTGATTTTTTGGATGCCCTTGTATTCTTTCATTTTTTCTCAATGAAAACTCAGTACCTTATAAATAAATAAAAAATGCGAATAAATGGGTAATGAAGGATGTGAAGTAAAGTGAGTGAGGTTATGAGGTAGCAGGTAATGGTTTAAGAAGATAAAGAGATCTTGGCAACGAGGCCTGTGGCTGTGGTGTGCGGAAAAACTAAAGCTGGGTGCTAAAACTTCTGATATTTTAAGAACTGCATGTTGGCTTCAAAAGCCATTCAGTTTGTTCTTTGAAATATGGGGTTTCTCAAATAATGTGCACCCAGTCAGTATTTTGATTTCTTGAATGATCTGTTTACAAAGTTGGTTCCTAAGAAACCATATTGGTACTTCCGGAAGGTACTTTGGAGGTCTGTGAATTTGAAGTACTTTTGTGGATCCAATGGAGTTTTTGAATATATAATATGAGGAGAGAGAAGAATTTCCCTTCTTGTTCCTTTACTTTTCGTAATATGTTGTAACTGGCTGCATTGTGCATCTTTAAGTGTTCTATTGAAGGCCTCCAGGATGGGGTTTTAGCTGTCCTTCATAGTTTTCTGTTTCTCTAATAAAAGCCCAAATCTTCCCTTCCTGCAGTTCGAAAAATCTTAGGTCTACATCTTGAGAATTGAGAAGTGGTTGAGTGGAACGTTCTTCTTTTTAGGTTGATTATTAGTTTCAATTGATATTGATACCAAAATAGGCTGTTGAGGAGTTCTCTTCATGAGGTTAAAGAAGGATGGGCATTGATAATTTACTATCATTCTTATTCGTTAGTCATATAATCAATACTAAGGTTGATATTCATCTGGCTGTGGACCCTAAGGCCTTGGGTTATGAGATTAGATTGTCATTTGTTTTCCATGAATAACATAGTTAGGTGTGAGACTTTCGTGCTCATGTTAGAGATATTTGTTATTTGACCAAGCAGTGGGCAGATTTTTTTCTAGCGAAGAGGGCAATTTTAGAATTAAGACAGCAAAGTTGAGTGGGAATTAGGTTTGACATATTCAATATCCATTTAGCGATTGAAGTTCCCTGTGTTGTTGTGGCGTGATATGAAGCTTCTTAAGCCAAGTGATGGACTTAATTTGGCGTGCATGGGTTTCTAGAAGTGCCAGTATAGCTTAGAACTTCCAGAAGCTTTTCCTACATTAGGTGTGCCGTGTGCATAATCCAGAAGTGCCAGTATAGCTTAGAACTTCCAGAAGCTTTTCCTACATTAGGTGTGCCGTGTGCATAATCCAGAAGTGCCAGTATAGCTTAGAACTTCCAGAAGCTTTTACTACATTAGGTGCTTTGTTGTGGGCTGAAAAGATCATACTTCATTACTTGACATTTGAGTTCAGCTTGGTTTAAATGAAAAATGTGCTTCCACCATTAGGTAATTGTTACATCATTTCTGCAGGATTTTGAGTATGGCAGGGAGAAATCGCTCATCACGCCACATTGATGGTTACCGAGTTTCCCGCGAAGTCCCTAGACCTTACATAGACCGAGTACCAGCACCCCTGCCTATTCATCCTGCAGCTTTGGAGGAGGAACTTGAATTGCAACGTAGGGAAATGCAGAGAATTATTTCTGATAACCGCATGGTTATTGATGATAATACAATACTTCAAAGGGAATTTTCAGCTGCAAAAGACGAAATTCACAGATTGAATCAGGCTATACCCAAAATTCTGTCCGAGAAAGAAGCACAATCCAGGGAGTTGCTTGAAAGAGGACTGAAGCTAGAAGCTGAGCTTCGTGCTTCTGAGCCTTTAAAGTCGGAGGTTCTACAATTAAGAGCTGAGATTCAGAAATTGAATACTTTGAGGCAGGACTTGTCTGCTCAAGTTCAAAGCCTCACAAAGGATGTTACTCGATTGAAAGCTGAAAATCAGCAGCTAAATGCTATGAGAGGTGATATGGATGGATTGCACAAGGAGCTTATTGAGGCCAGGTTTGAAATGGAAATTTTAATTGATTGGTGTTGGATCCTAGTCTATGTTTTGTTCTTTTTCTAGTTAGGATTTGGTACTTTATACTAGGACAAGTCAAGATAAACTTCAAGACCACATTAATTAGTCTATTCCATGATTGAATTGATCGTGCACAATGTTTTTAGGAGGGCTTATGAATATGAAAAGAAAGCTAATGAAGAACAAATTGAACAAAAGCAAGCGATGGAGAAGAACCTTGTTTCAATGGCTCGTGAAATAGAGAAACTGCGAGCAGAGAAGCTCAACATAGAGAGAGCACGGGGATTAGGTTATTTCTGTCTCTCTATTTTTTCTTTCCTTTTCCTTTAACAAAATTATTATCAACATGTGGACGCCTGGTTTCTTGCAACAACGGTAGCTAGTTGGTTTTAAGCTTCTGTTGTACCTTTTTAGGTGCCGAGGGTTATGGGATCATGAACAGAAGCCCTGAAATGAGATATGCAGGTGGTACATATGGTAATGGCTATGGTAGTTCTTGGGCACCATATGAGAAGCGTGGCCGACGTTAAGTTTCAAAATTTCTCTTAGGCCCTTCGTTGGAGTTCCATATCTGGTTTAGCCATCTTTACTTTTGTCAGAGGAGAAGCTGCTGATGATAAGAACCATTATCATGGTGTGAAGTATAAACTAGTTAAGATTGTAACTGTAGCTGCCTTTCAAGTACATTTTACTCTAAATGACTAAAGTTCTACTTTCATTGCATTATAATATGAGTTATTTATGCTAGTTTATATAGTGGCTGCAGTAGCAGAAAAAATACAGACTAGGACTGCAGGCAGAGAAAAACAGCCTTTGATGTTTTTCAACTAATCATTATTTTTGTAAAGAAAGAAAAATATAAGATATGATTGTTACTCTGCAGTCAATTAGCATAACAAATGTTGGCGGAGAAGTTTAATTCTCGCAATAAGTATTGTGATGGAAATATATTATGATTCTCATGCCAATCCAGAATCTAGGCATGAATTGAGGGATCCAGCTCCTTGGCTTGGGGATAAGCTTATATTGTGCTGGTTTCATGAGGTATCTAGTTGCACAGAGCATTACATGCACTCTTTTGAAAGATGATGTTTTTCAACACATGCCCATGTGAGTTACTTGACAATATGTCATGTATGTAGGGATTCAGTAGCTTAGTTGGAGATAAGAAGCCTATAAAGGTCACGGCAGTTTCGTGAAGGATCCCGTTGTGTTGAGCATTGGATAAGAAGCTTATGTAGCTTAGTTGGAGATAAGAAGCCTATACAGACATTTCCCAATACCATACTTCCATAATTATCCTACTATTTCCCTATAAAAAAAAGTATACTTATTATTTTCATTGGATTTCCTACCTAAACCGATCAAACTGCACTCTATCTCATATTTTGATGATTCTTGTTTCATGACTGATTCTTTTCTACCTAAACCGATCAAACTGCTTAAAATAGTCCCAACTGCTGACTATTAAAAGTGCTCAGGATGGAGAGATCTGTGGTAGGGTTTCCAATTTTGATGATATTCTCGGCATTTTTTGCCTCAATAAGTTGAGTAGGAGACATGGTGCAGTAGGAGGTCAGTATCAGCAAGAGGATACTTGTGGTATTAGTTTTATTTGATTGAGAGTTTAGTTTTTGTATACATAAAGTTGAGAATTCAGAGGTCACGTTATAGTTGGAACTTTGTTGTCTACCAGTATGCATATTGAATGTTGTTGTAGTTGAAGTGAATTTAAATTCGAAATCGAAAAATGGGTAACTGGAGAATGCAAACCATGAATAATGATGTATCCAATTTTGAAAGCATGTACATTCCATGCATTTAAGTAATTTGAATAATAACTGGAGTGATTGGAGCTCGACTAAGCTTATAAATTTTTCTTTACTTGGGCATGATCTTAATTTTTCATCTATTTTGTTCAATCTGCATATCAAAGGTCAATAAGCTTTCTACACTTGTTCATATATACTCTATTATTGCGATGGTTTCTTCACGTTGACTTGGTTTACAGCTTGAGTTGGTGAATTGGGTGCACATTTTGGACATGCTTAACACTATTGATTTTCTCAATCAATGCTCAGGATATTGTAAGGTATCTTCATTAGAAGCGCTCAAGCAAGAATTAAATTATCCTAATCAGGTTGTTTGATCCTACCAATCTTTATAATGTTTCAGTTCGGATTCTTTCCAGTGATATTGTAATCTCAAAAAGACAACCGAGTATTTGAATATGTATTTCATTTTTCACATTGAATTAGAGATGGTAGTTTAAGGTTAAATTATCAATAATACTAGAGGTTGGTTTCAATTTGTTGAAAAGTTTCATTTTAGCTCTTAAAATTTGTTTGTTTCAAAACAATCCTTAAATGCTTTTGAGGTTAACCCTAACCTCTAAATTTATTTTCTATGTAAACAAATCTAAACACCCAGGAAGTAAATTTAGGGGTTTAGGATTAGGAAAAAAAATCATAAATGAAATAACATAAAATTTGGGGAGGTGGGTTGAAAGGAAGATGGTAACATGTATGGTTCACAAATGCTCTGTGTTTATTTTCTTTCGTGTATGTGTTTAGATTTGTTTATATAAGCTGACACAAACTTTGATGTCTGAATTTAACGACAAAAGCCTGCAAATATGGTTGTGAAACAAACTTCAATTTTTTAATGATTTTTTTACAAGTTTGGGGTATATTGTAAAATTGAAACACAATCTTCATAATTTAGGTGTATTTTTATTTTTTTAATTCCGTAGTTTAATGTTAGTCTTTTTTTTTTTTATTTTTACATGTATATAACTAAATGTTGTAGTGGGGCACCTGCTCCTTTTCAATTTAACAGTAGCCTAAATTGAAACGAATTATTGGGTTTTTCTTTTTCGAGTTGAAATGGAATTGTTGGGTTGATTTGATAGATTCGTGATTCACACGACCCTAAATTGAAACTTAAATAATATGGGTTCACTTGGTGTGATTTTAGTTGGGAATGGGATAACTATAGGAATGTCCATTTTTAAGGAGTAGTTTTGAAAAAAAAGGTCGAAATCTTTTTTTATTTGAAAAATGGTTTAGAATCTGAAACGAAACCCTAAATCTTACAAATAAGGTAAAATTTAATTTTAGTTTTGGCCATTTTTTCAATAAAAAAAAAATTCGAATTTTTTTTGTTTATTGGATTGTTTGAACGTCTTAAGCATTTATGTGAATGTTTGAAATTAAAAAAGAATTAAAAGTTTGGGCATATTCAAATACATGGCAAACAAGATGAGATATTCTTTGGGTTTATTTGACAAGGTTTTTCAGATTTGGCCCATACTTATTAACCAATAACATTTTCAAATAAGTATATATTAATAAGTCAACGAAACATAACAAAATTTCTGATACAAATGTGAGTATGTCACCTCACCTAGATTAAAAGACTATCAAAATTCAAAACAGAGCATCACTACGTAGGAGTGCTTCATTTTCAAATAGTATATTTAAAACCGAAGCTTGCTTATTGCTTATTGTATCATTTTTTTTTTTTTTTTTTATAGAGAAGTTGAGTATGGTATGCAGGGGCAGATCTCACTGGGTGCATGGTCCCAAATATTTGAAATTTATTATATGCGTTTGTAAAATAATGTCTTAAAATATATAATATTAGTAATGTATATAATTCGGTCCCAAAATAAAAAAGATAGTTCGTGTCATGCATCTTTGTATTCTTGATGCATATTATTTTTTTATTTTTTCTGGACTACATACTTAACTAATTTTTTAAATATATTTTTTATTATCAATATATCATAAACACACTCCATATTTAGTTTTAAATATTTAATTTTATAACAAACAATTTTTTTTTAATTTTTTTTTTTAAGTTTAATATATTTTTTTTTTATATATTTATATTAAAAAATGTATTATTTTAATTATTATAATTTCAAATGTTTCATACTAAATAAGTCTTATAGACTAGGGATCTATTAAACATCAAATTTGGTTTAATAATCAATTAAATCTGATTATAACTAATTTTTCTGTAAGAATAATAAAAGAAAAAGAATGAAACTAAAATTAAAAATATAAAAACCTAACACAATCAAGTAAAAAACCAAAATAAATCATGCGAGGTTCAAACACGAGCAATTGACAAAGATAGGGGCTTACACCACTAAACCAAGTGAATAATTTATTTAGAGGATGCGTTTTATTATAATAATATTTAACGTATTGAAAGTTCAGGGTCGAGCCCCCTCAGTTCTTACGTAATCCGTCGCTGATATATACTTCGCTTATATATTATAATTCAATATATATACCCCGTTTATATATATATTAATCGAAACCTCAATTTTTGTTTCTCTCCTTGCGGCTTTCACCGTTTTCCTTCAATATATATACTTCGTTTATATATATGTATTAATCTTTTTTGGATTATCGACACTCACCTACCCAAGTCTCTAACTTTAGCTATTTATGTTAAATATACCATTGAATCTTCCTTTGACGTTTATATATTATAATTCAACATATGTACCCCGTTTATAATAAATTTTATTCAATTTGAATTATATACCACATATTATTAAATATATCACACATTTGTAAAATATAAACACTAAATAAAAAAAGAATATATACCTCATATTATTAAATATATATACCACAAAACATACCGAAAAACAGAGAAAAAAAACTAAACTTTATCCTAGATAACACAACCTCAACCACCCAAACATACAAGGGTTTATTTAGGATTTTTTTAAAAAACATTTTAAAAGAAGAAAAACAAATTAACAAATGAGATTTAATTTAAAAAATGCAAGGATATTTTGGTAAGAAAAACAATTAATAAACACATAAAATTCTATGAAAATCCTACAAATAAAAAAAAAAATTATATTAGACATTTTTATTTAAAAATATCATGGAAACTGACTCATTTGTAACATTATATGTATAAAAAAACGTGACTATTTTAAAGTTTCTATCTCAAAAGTGACTTGCTTGTTATAATATTATTTTTTTAAAGATGTGACTATTTTATCAGAGTAATAATTTATGTAGATTTGTCAACTCAACTAGTTAAAACATATATCAGAAAGGTTAGAGGTTCGAATCTTCACCCAACAACGTGTTTAAGATTAGGTCAAATCCATGGCGAAACAAGAAAAGATCTTAAGGTTTTTTTTTTTTTTTTTTTTAATACCTATTTCTAAGGTTAAGAGATATGTTTTATAAGAATAAACTTCTATTTAAAATATGACTCAAAAGAGCTCACTATTACAATTAAAAAAAAATATTTATAGCTTTACAACAAATAATTAATTAATTTAAATTAAGAACTAAATTCATATTAATTATCTAACATTCTATTCTACATCTCTACATCAACATATCGTTAAACTAAAAAAATAATTTATGCATAATTTTTAATTGAAAAAATAATTTTCCAACCACTTAAATTATGCATTGGATTCAACACTTAAAATTAAATAAATTTTCAATTTATTTATAAAATTTAAAATCCTTCTTTTTAAAATAAATTTTTTTATGTTATCAAGAGCAATAACATCAACATATGACATTTTTTTTTTTTTTTTTTTTTGAACAAAAGGACCGCTGTAATTAATCAACAGCCACAGGGGCTTGATAGTCTTTACATGCCAACAATAATATCCACGAAGGGAAATTGTTATCCCATTTTACGGAGGTTGGAGAAGAGAGCTTCGCTAGGGCATCCGTCAGGCGATTGTTGAGGCGATGGATGAGGGCAATCGAGAAAGAAGAGCGATGGCGAAGGAGAAGCCGACAATCATCCACCCAGACAGCTGAATCGTTGAGGAGCAAAGCTTCGGAGGTGAGAGCATGTACTGCTGAAGCACAATCCGACTCGATAATTAGACGGTTGATTCCCAAAGAACAAGCGAAGGAAATCCCCGTACGAATTGCTTCTAGCTCCGCATGGTAAGGATTTTGAAAGAAATACCCTTTTATAGCAAACACATGTTTAATTAACCCTTCTGAATTTCTGATAACTATACCAATTCCTGCTGGTGTTGAGGTAGAAGTCCATGAAGCATCAACATTCATTTTGAGGAAGCCCTCTGGAGGAGTAGACCAGCCGAAAGCAACTGAAGATTTCAACTGCTGAGTAGCCAAAGGATTCTGGTCTGAAATTCCTTTATGGGGCTCAATAAGGTAATCTGAAATCCACTTAATTTTTGCTTCCACTTCCAAAATTTGCTTTCCATGGATGATGGAGTTTCTGTCATTCCAAAGAGCCCAGCAAATCACACAGGCTAACACTAACTCTTGTTTGTTGTTATGACAGATCCAGAGATTCCAAAGATCAATAAAATGATGATTGGATAAATCTTTGTTGAAAAAAGTTGGGAGGAGATGTTTCCATATTGCTTTGGCCCTTGGACAAAACATGAGGGCATGTGAGATTGACTCATTAGCTGCTGAACAGAGAGGGCACAAGGTACAACACTCAACTCCTTTACTTCTTAATATGGCATGAGTAAGAAGATAACCTTTTAATGCTTTCCACATAAAATGTTTTATCTTATTATGAATCTTTAGACTCCACAAAACTTTCCATTGCTTAGCCGAATGTTGGTCATTAGATGGACCAGCAGGGTAGTTCTGAGTAAGAGCAAGCTTGTATCCACTCTTAACATTATAAATCCCATCTCTTGAATAGTGCCACATCCATCTGTCCTTCCCAACTGTTTTACTTAAGGGAATAGATTGTATGATGGGAATATCTGCTTCTGAAAAGAGAATGGATAAGAGGGGAATATTCCATCTTCTGTTTTTTAAAATTAGCATATCCACAGTAGTATTGATAGGACTATTATACTGATTAAAGGGAGTAAAGAGAGATTCCTTAGGGATCCACTTGTCTTTAAAAGCAAAAATATCCCTCCCATCACCAACTTTATAACGAATGCCTTTAATGAGAAGATCCCTACCCCAAAGAACACTTTTCCAGAAGAAGGATGGAGATTTTCCAAGAGAGGCATTGAGGAAATCAGAATTAGGATGGTACTTAGCTTTAAGGGTTCGGGCAGTAAGGCTAGTGGGGTTGGTTAGAAGTTTCCAAGCCTGTTTGGCCAAAAGGGATTGGTTAAAAAGCTCAATATTTTTGAAGTTGAGACCCCCAAGGAGAGTAGGTTTGCAAAGGTAGTCCCATTTACACCAATGTATCTTCTTTGTTTTGTTGTTTGAACCCCACCAAAATCGAGATATTGCTCTGGTGATATCTGCATAAATTCTTTTAGGAAGCTTAAAGCAGCTCATCACATATGTTGGGATAGCTTGAGCTATACTTTTGATTAGAACTTCCTTGCCTCCCATAGAGAAAAAAATGGCCTTCCAACCTGAGACTGAATTCCAAATCTTCTCTGTCACATAGCTCAAATCAGCTCCCTTTTTTGATGAAAAGCAAGAAGGAACCCCAAGATATCTGCCTAAATCCTTTACCAGCTTCACCCCAAGAATTTGTTGGAATTGGCCCTGAAAAGAAGAATCAAGTTTAGGGGAAACAAACAGAGCTGATTTTTTAAAATTAATGGACTGACCTGAAGCTTTCTCGTAGTTTCTTAAGATAGATTTTAACATGATGCAGTTAGAAGATGTAGCTTTAAAAAAGATTAAACTATCATCAGCAAATAGTAGGTGAATGAGGGGGGGGGGGGGGGGGGGGGGCAGATCTAGCAATATTTATACCTGACAAGAGATTAGTGGATTGAGCATGATGAAGGGATTGGGAAAGGCCTTCAGAGCAAAGGAGATAGAGATAAGGAGATAGAGGGTCACCTTGTCTAAGACCCCGAGTTGGGTTGATGTGTCCCTTAGCTTGACCATTAATAATTATAGAAAAAGAAACAGAAGTTATACAATTCATGATTAAGGTGATCCATTTTTTACTAAACCCAATTTTATTCATTAAATTTTCTAGGAAAATCCATTCAACACGATCAAAAGCTTTAGACATGTCCAACTTAAGAGCTGCAGAACCCTTAGAAGTAGACTTATTTCTTTTAATATGGGAGATACATTCATGGGCAAGGATGATGTTATCAGAAATAGATCTAGATGGGATAAAAGCCGATTGGAAGGGAGAGATTAGGGAATTGAGAAGAGGTTTCAACCTATTAGCCAAAGTTTTAGAAATGAGTTTATAGCTAACATTGCAGAGACTAATAGGTCTAAAATCCGAAACCATTGAGGGATTTTTTATTTTGGGAATTAAAGCAATATTAGTATGGTTTAGAGGATTGATAGGGGCAGAGGAATTAAGATAGGTCTAATAATAATAGACCAATACTTTTGATAAAAGATAGCAGTAAATCCATCTGGGCCAGGGGCTTTTGTTGGGAACATTTGCTTTAGAGCATTGACAATTTCTTCACTAGTAAAGGGAGCATCAAGACAATCATTCATATCATTTGTAACTAAAGGTTGAATTTTGTCAAGAACTTTATCCATGTCCATTAAGCTAGGTCTAGAAGAAGAAAAGGTATTATTAAAATGATTGATAAAAGCAGAGTCAATATCATTAGGATCCGAATGCCAAACATTTGAGGAGTCAAAAATTCCTTCAATTTTATTTTTCTTATGCCTTATAGTGGCCTTTTTATGGAACCATTTGGTGTTTCGGTCACCCCATTTTAGCCAATCTTCACGAGATCTTTGTTTCCAATAGATCTCTTCTTCGCAAAGAAGTTGATCAAGATTATCTTCAATGAGAAGAATTTTATTAAAATTGGGATGGGGAGTAGAACAGTAGGCTGATTGAAGGGCATCTTTACAAGAAGAAATCTTAGTTTTAAGAGAGTTTGAGAGGGGGTAACCCCATGAATTCAAATCCTTAGAAACATCTTGTAAAAAAGAATAGAGGTCCTTTTTATAGATAGAATTATAGTGATTTTGAGTGGCATTAGTTATAATAGTTCGACAATGATCATGAAGGGTCCAATGTTCCTCAAATTTGAAGGGGCGGTAGCGATTAGGATTAGAGAAGAGAATAGGAGTATTATAAAGCGATAGTTCAATGGGTCTGTGATCAGATTCAGACCAACCTAAATGGTGATTAGTTATGGATTGAAAAATGTCTTCAAAAGCAGTATTAGCCAAGAAACGATCAAGTCTAATAAAAGTAGGAGAACAAGTTTTCCACCGGTTAGACCAAGTGAACTTTTTCCCTTTAAACCCCAAATCCTTAACCCGACATTCATCTAAAGCAACCCTAAAAGAAGAAAGGAGATTAGGATCACGAGGAACACCCCCCTTTTTTTCTGAGTTAGATAGTATCTCATTGAGGTCTCCTCCAATTAACCAAGCTGAGTCATCTTCATTATGAATTCTTTTTAAAAGGTCCCAAGAGGAAGAGCGCTTATGGGCTTCAGGCTGACCATAGAAACCTGTAAAACGCCAAGATTTAGTTTTCCATAGAATAGAAGAGTCAATATGAAATTTAGAAGTGGACCGTATAGTGACTGTGACATCATCTTTCCATAGTAAGCAGAGGCCACCACCGGATCCTTCATTAGAAACAGCAAAAAAAATCAGAAAACCCACCAGCCATCTTGAGTTTGTTCATAGAGTAAGAATCACATCTGGTTTCCGAGAGGAAAACAATGTGAGGTTGACGAAGCTTGAGAATATCTTTGACAGCACGGAATGTCCTAGGATTACTCATTCCTTGGACATTCCAACAGAAGATTTTCATGGCAAAGGCCGAGGTTGTGTTACAACCTCTGCCAAAGTGAAATCAATGATGCTCGAATTGCTTGACTTGCTAGGTGATGAGATATTTGCCATGCTCTTTGATTTTTTTGAATTTGTAACCATAGGATCTTGTAAACTCTTCCTCTTATTATCAATATATGGAATATTTATGTCTAATATGGGATCTGCAGACATCTTTTTTTTCCCTTTTCTTTTGTTACTCATTGGAGATGGTTGACTGGTAAAGGAAAAAGGTGGAGGGCAAGAGGGAACTAAGGGTTGGGTGCTGAGAGTAGGAGGTATGATGGGGATAGATTCCATTGGAGTTATAGGATTCATAGTTTCTTGGGAGAAGTTAATTCTATCTTGGTTAGAACCATCTGGAGGAATGGGGGAATCTTTATCAACAAGAGAGTTGGAAGGAGAGTTAGGGGGGCTAGGGAGAGGTGATAGATTGGTAAGGGTCGAAGAAGGTGGCTTCTTGTTCTTGGGTGAAACAGGACGAAAAACTCCCCCATTTTTAGAAGAAAGGTTGGATATGGTTGGTTGGAAACACAAATTTGGACCAAAGGGGTAATGTTTAGGATGTTTTAGGGTTGAGTTCATAAAAGCAGCTCCATAGTCCTTAACCAAATGTCCAATCAACCCACAGAAATAACAAAAGTCTGGAAGTCGTTCATAGCGGATAATAATCCAACTTTTCGGTTGATGATCATCTAAAGATAGCTTAATACCCCTTCTGAGAGGCTTGTTAATGACATCAACATATGACATTATTTGTTTCTATTCCGGGCGAATTTAAAATATAAAATATGATAAAAGTGAAAATTATGGAAGGTCAAATTTTGAAAATATTTAAACTATCTGTTAGTATACAAATAACTCGATTTTATTCAAATCTACCATCCCTTACTTTTATATAAATAATTTAACTAAAATTATCTGTGAACCAAAGAGTAGAAAACAAGAGAAATGTTTAAAAAAAAAAAAACAAAGAATATCAAATTACAATATTATTTTCTTAAGAGCATTTCAATGGGTAGAAACTAGTTGTATTTAAAACTAAAAAATATATATTAAGAAAGAAAAAAATTATTTGGTTTAAAATATTTTATAGCCATTATTTTTGCCAAAAATGAAAAAGAAAAAACTCAAAAGTGATAACGTGACATAGTGAGCATCTTTTTGCCATTATTATAAAAAAAAATCATAATAACTAATTGAATAGAATAAACAAATCCGACATAAAAAAATATAATCCAATTTGAAGAGGCAAATCTTGGCCTCAGGCCCTCACGAGAGAATGCACGTGCAGGTTTTTCCAATAAGATTTTTCTTGTATCTTTATTAATTAAAAAAAAAAAAAAAAAATTATTTTGTCTGAGTTTAGACAAATTGCATATTTTTTAATGTGTCCAAACCATACGTCTAATTTAATATTAATGTTTGGATTTATTTGTAAAGAGCCGCCGCACGTGATTCTTCGACATAATTATTTTTTTCTCCTTAATTATTATTATTATTTTATTATTATTGAAAATAAACAAATATTAACATCATACTGATTTTGAATATGGCTAAAATAATCTAATAAACAATTTATTGACTTCTTCAGTTCTTGTTTTTTTTTTGTTTTCTTTTAATATTTTGTAAGATTCTTTAACTATTCTTCATTTATCATTAAACAAAGTTTCACCTTATTCTATTCTTTATTATTTTAATCCCTTCAATAATTAAGATTTGCGATTGGTGTGGGAGAGACTGAGTTACAGTTTCTGATTCTTGGTTCGGACTCCTTTTGAATATGCCGTTTATTCTAGGAGAAGGTCGAAAATTTGTCGGAAGTGGATGTGCTTATTTCAGAGTTGGGCTCTCGACTCTTTTTCTTATTTAGGGGTCGGTGCAGTTTTCTTCATCGCAAAGAAAATGAGGTGGCGTCTGGTTCTGCATCAGAGTGTGGTTTGGGTGGAGGAGGTTCCTCCTCAGGTTGAGTCACTTGTACGGCGTGATGTTTCTTTATCGTAGTTTATACTGAGCTTGCTCTAAAATATAAAAAAAGTTTGTTTTCATTTGATTTCTAATTTCTTTTTATTTTTCATATTTTTTTCATATTTTTTACAAAAGAAAAAAAAAACATATTTTTGAAAACATTTTGATTTTTTAGCCAAATTTTAAAAATATATATATATATATATATATATATATATATATATATATTTTTTTTTTTTTTTAAAAAAATTTAGCTTAAATTTTAAGAATATAGTTAAAAAGATAGATAACATAATAAAAGAATTCATACTCATAAGTGAAAGTAGTGTGTATAACCTTAACTTTTAAAAATAAAAGACCAAATATTGATCAAAGGTGGCTAAATTGTGTTTTTCATATCTATGTTTATAACTTCCAAGAGATTTTTTTATGAACTTTAAAGTTTAACCCACTAGACTTTCATTTAAATATCTTTCAACTTTGAATTATAGAAAATTATAGAAAGAAAACCTAATTTTTTTAAATATATATTTTAGTCCCCAAACCTTAAAAAAAAAAATAATAATAATAATAATAAATAAATGGTCGTTGCTATTATTTTCCCACTTAATACTCATCCAATACCGGCCTCAAGCAATCCTAAGTGGCATTAATACATATCACATCAACATAATAATAAATACTCACATTTAAAGACATGTTATATCCATAATCCATCTATATAACAACTATTAATATAAGAAAAATGTCAAGCATAACTTAATTGGTTAAAGTATGTATCATCGACTAAAATACTAAATATTTGAATCTCACTTCCACATACTCTTAAACTAAATATATATAAATATCGAAATGGATATACTGACAATTTCAATCATTTGAAAATCAAATGAATTCGTTCTATAGCGGATTTCTTACAAGATCATTTCAGATTGACTCTAGTTGATTAAAAAAATATAGTTAAAAGAGCGCTAATATGTGTAGCAATTAGACATAAATTGATGATATTGACTCCTCATAATTTGGTATTAAAAAAGTTGAATGATAAAATAAATATTTTAAAAGTTCAAAAACTAAAATTGAAACAAAGTACTAAAAATCTCAACGAAAATGATATTTATAGTTTTCATGACTTGAGATTCTAATAAAATTACTCAAGTTTCCTCAAACCTGAGACCTACTGAAATAGATTGTGATAAAAAAAAAAATTCAATATGTAGCAACATTTTATCACCATATAGAATTCATGCAAGACAAATTGAACTCGATATGGACATATAATTCACGAACTACATATATGTATGTTCTTTAAGGAAGTTCGTTATAAATAATTATTAAACAAATATTTGGTGCAACGGGTGAGTGCATCGCCTATATAATCTATAGTGGAGATTCGATCTTGCATCTGTGCAGTTCCCAATCTTGCATTATTACCGTCCAAATTTTTTCTTTGAATTTTTTTTTTATTAATGAATCTATTTTTAGTTGGAGTAGAGCAAAGGAAATGAGAAAAGAAAAAGAAAGGAGAAGAAAAAACTATGGATCTAATGGAGAAACTAATCAATATTAGGGTAAAGGACAGGACAATCCATACATGTGTTCCTTTCTTTTCTTTTCTTTTTGTTAAAAGGGATGGAAATGAGCCGTGCATTTCAACATATTCAATTTTGATATTTTTCTGATGGTAGTTATTAGTTAACTAGAGCATAATACAAGTAACTAATGAGTATATATTTACCACTATGATATTAGAGGTTGGAATTTCATTAAATCACAAGAGCTAAATTGAAATTTTTTAAATTATATATTTAGGGGTTGTGATAAGGACAACGAAATTTCACATTGGCCTAAACCCTCATGAATTTGCTTTTGGTTTCATCCAAAAGGCCTCGTACTAATGGAGATAATTATTCTGACTTATATACCATGAATCAATCACTTCTCTAACCAATGTGAGACTTTGTTAACACTCCTAATAGGTTGTTTGGGACAAGGAGTTTAGTTAATAAGTCTTGTTTAGTCTGAGAGTTAGTTAGTCTTGAGATCTGAAGTCTGTGCGTTGTGTTTGAGGTAGTTGTCTGAAAATTCTGAAGTTTAAATTTATTTTAGCTGTTTTTTTTTTTTTGTATAATTGTTTTTCTACAAACTTTCAAAATTTCATTATTAACGATTTTTTTCTAATAAATTCTTATAATGATTTTTTTTTTATTTTTTTATTTTTTTATTTTTTATCTATCTTTTACCAATTTCTTTGAACCCAACAAAAATAATTTTGAGCACAATACTCCACATTATTTTTTTAATATCTCACATTGATTCCATTTTTGTTAGGATTTATCTTTTACCATTTTTTTTTTTTTACAAACTTCTTTGAAAAAAAAAAAAATTGTAGAGACAATCAGTCATGTGTGTTCATGCAAGAATTTACATTATGTAACTTCTATTAATATTATGTAAACTTCTTTAAAAAAAATAAAGACATTATGCAACTTCTATTAACGGTTTATAAGATATTTTTTCGTGTTCATGCAAGAATTTACAAACAATCGTGTGTTCAAATTCTATTTTAAACTCTACTTTTCAAGCTAGAATAATTTAAACAAGCAACAATTTATGCTTTGACCGGAAGAATAAAAGCATTAAACAAACAAACACATGAATAATCGTTGCAATATATAGAACTTAGATCATGAAAACTAAAACAATTACATCAATCCCCTAAGTATTTAATTTAGCTACTCAACAAATTTTAGAATCTATAAAAAAAAATGCAATAATTAAAGAAGTAAAGGAGAAAAACTCTTGTAGCGTGTCAAGCCCCGTTCCCGATGTGATTTGCACGTTTTCGAGCTTCCAAATCTATTTTTCAACTCTCTAGAGTGTCTCTTAGCCTCCCCAATGAGTGTATTTTGAAAATATGGTTTAAATATCCCAAAGTTGGCTCCTCCTCAATCAGATTAGGAACATAAATATTTATAGGAAAATTGGGGCGGCGTCGAGACGCTAGGGACAACGTCAAGACACTGGGCTTTAATGACGGACATATAAGCTTTAATGACGGACATGCTGCATACCTGGCTTTCATGATGCACATGGCTGGCGACGAACAACTTTATAGCGTTTACACGCTCGCCTTCCGAATTTTTGGATTAAATGATGGAATTTTGGCGTCTCGACGCTACTTGTAGCGACTTGACGTTGTGCTCTCGAGTATTTTGACTTGCCTTCTTCTTCTCTTACCTCTTGGTCATCAAAATACATATTTTTAACTCATTTCTCACGACAATACTTCTAGAACGCTTCAGTTTCCTCCAATTGCTCGAAATCTACAATTTAGACAAATAATAACCTTAAAGCCTCCATTTAAACTCCAAAATTAGAATAATAAAAACCATAAGGATAGCTCATTTAATGTGCTATCAAATATATATATATATATATATATATATATATATATATATATATATTATATACGGTAAATCGAGCATAGTTCAATTGTATATATATATATATATTATGGATGTATATGTATATGTATACAATATATATATGCTAAATCGAGCATAGTTCAATTCGCATAAGGTTGTCCTCATGACTAAAAAGTCATAGGTTTAATCCCCATATAAATTAAAAATAACTTTGCAAAATATATATGTTACGGGCTACCTCGGCATGAGGTCAGCCGCTGACGTCATAACGCACTTCCCTAGGAAGTCGAGGCCACAACACTCGCATCAAACAAATTATCACTCTGGGGGGCCGACCCCAGGTCTCCGAGGGTCCGGGCTTAACAGCCCACCCGAGGATCCGTTGTTGTCAGGCCGCCACTCGATCGGCGTGAGATGTGATCGAAGGGACGTCGATCCCTGACTCACCTGACAAGAAGCAGGACAACAACGCCCCCAATTTTCTTTGGGAGTCGGGGGACGACGATTATCATCATCATGACAAGGAGAAGCGGTCGACTCCGGTCGGTCCGTTCCTCTCCACTCCGGTTCGGAAATTGGCGTGATGACAAAGATAGCAGAACCATCCGGGGACCCCTCCCCACTTTACCACCTATAAATACCCCTCCTACTCATGGAGGGGGGAGGTACGCAACAACGGGTACTCTACACACTATCACTTCTACTTATGCTCAGACCTCTCTGACTTAAGCATCGAAGCGTTGTGGGTCTAACCCCACACCGGTGTAAGTTTACCTTCTCCTCCCTATATAAGTACCCGACTTTCCCAGCGGACACCGCCATACGACGGAGCGCGGGAGAAAGGGAAGGTTTTTTTTTTTTTTTTTTTTTGAGAAATAAAAGAAAAGGTCTAAAATCCTATATATATATATATATATATATATATAGCATCTCCAACTTTTTTGTTCAAATAATTTAGTGCTAAACAATTCGAAAAAATTCATTAATGAAACATAACTACTAACTAATTAAATACACTAAAATTGTCGTCTACCAATTTTCATATTATGAAATCGTTAATTTTATTATTTATCTTATTGAATAATTTTTTTTCTTAGGTATGTTATACGAATAACTAAAATATATTTAAAAAAATAGAGTTGGAATGAATTAGGCTCTACTAATTTCATAATTTTCTTTTTAAAATATAATTACCCAAACATAAAATTATTTTTATGAATTTTCATTTATATTTTAAATAAATCTATTTTTTTTTCCTATAGGCTAAAAGGTTATCACCATAGAATATTACCAGTGATAGCTATTGACAAAATTCTATATTAAAAAAATAGAATATCATTAGTAGTGATTGATCTCTTATCCGTAATTATCACTAATAGAATTATATGAGTGGTTATCACCGATAAAAAAAAATGTCATATTTGCCAACCTTTTAAAAAGTTGCTATATTTTTTAATTATTTTATTCTAAATTGATACTTGATACAATTTTTTTTTTTTTTAATTTTAAATGAATAAAAAATGTTAGATTATAAATTTAGGGTGTGTTTGGATTGACTACTAAAAAAATGTTTTTCAAATAATGCATTTTTTTTAAAACATTTTTTCTAGAAATGTTTATAATTAAAACACTCATCTGTTTGGTTACATTTTCTCAAAAATGTTTTTATCTACAAGTGTGTTTGGTTTGCTCTAAACTACAAGTGTTTCTCTTAATGCCAAATTACTATAAGGGGCACTTATTAATAAACAATATGAATTAATAAGTTTAAATTTATATTTATCGTTTAGGGTTTAGGGTTTACTATTGTTGATGGTCGGGGTCAGGGTCGGGCAGTCGAAGTCAGGGTCGGGGTTTGGTAGTCGAGGTTGGGGTCGGGGCCGGGCTCGGGTTCGGGGTCAGGGTCGGGGTCGGGTTCGGGCAGTCGAGGTCAGGGTCAGGGTCGAAGAGCCAGGGTTAGGGTCGGGGTCGGGGCCAAGGTCGGGGTCGAGGCCGAGGCTGGGCTCGGGGTCGGGGTCGGGGTTGGGGTCGGGGATGGGGTCGGGGATGGGGTCGGGGTCAGGGATGGGGTAGGGGTCAGGGTCGGGCTGTCGGGGTCAGGGTCAGTTTCAGGGTCGGGAGGTCAGGGTCGGGTGGTCAGAGTCGGGGTCGAGGTCTGGTGGTCGGGCCGACGGTGGTCAGGGTCGGGTGGCCGGGTCGGGGGCCGGCGGTGGTCGGTGGTCGGGGTCGGGTAGTCAGGTCCGGGCCGGCGGTGGTAGGGTCGGGGTCGGGTGGCGGGGGTCGGGGTCAGGTAACCAAGGTCGGGTGGCCGGGGCGGGGGCGACAGAGGTCGGGTGGCCGAGCTAGGGCGGCGGTGGCTGGGGTCGGGGTCGGTGTCAGGCGTTCGGGGTCGGGGTCGGGTGGCCGGGTCCTGGCCAGTGGTGGTAGGGTCGGGGTCGGGTGGCTTGGGCGGCGGGGGTCGGGGCCGGGGCGGCAGAAGTCGGGTGGCTGGGCTCGGGGTTGGGGTCAGGGTCGGGGTCAGGGTCGGGGTGGAGGTTGGGATAGGGGTCGGGTTCGGGGTCGAGGTCGGGCGATCGGGATCGATGTGGGGTCAGGGTCGGGGTCGGGTGGCCGGGCTGGGGCGGTAGTGGTCGGGGCCGGGTGGCCGAAGCGGGGCGGCGGTGGTGGTGGTGGTGGTGGTCTGGTTCGGCAGTGGCCCGGATCGGGTGGCAGCGGCGGTCGGGGTCGGGTGGCGGCGACGATGGCCAGGGTCGGGTGGTTGGAGTGGGGAGGCGATGGCCTGCGACGGGTGGCCGGGGTTGGGCGGTGGTGGTCGGAGTTTGGAGGCGGTGGTCGGCGGCGATCGGAGATGGTCGGTGAGTGGTGGCGGTGGTCGAAGGAGGTTGGTTTGTGGAGAAAATTTAAGAGAGGAGTGTGAGGGTATTTTGGTAATTTTAATACAATATGAGAATTAAGTAGGTTTTTCAATTAAACACCCATAAACATTTTTTTCAAAAGTTAATATCAAGTGTTTCATCCAAAATGCATTATTTCAAAAACTCATTCTCCAAAAATTCATTTTGGATGGTTGCCAAACACTTCAATTTATTCCAAAATGACTTTTTGCAAAAATTAAACAATTAGGATTCTAAACCAGTCTTATAGGTCAATAAACTTAAACAATGTATAAAAGGATTTTTCTTTTGGAGGAGTATTTATTTATTTATTTATTTTGACAACATGTGGGGTGGATGACTGAACCTAAGACCTTTAAGTCACTAGTCCATACATCGTGCTAGTTGATCTATGCTCTTGTTGCTCTGGTTGGCTTTTGGAGAGATATTTAATTAATGCGGGGTGGAGAAATCAAATCTCTGACATCTTGATCGTTAGTTCATATTTTATGTTAGTTGAGTCATGCTAATGTTGACATGTATAATAGGGTCTTATACTTTTAATTTCGTGTCTAATTGATTCTTGGCATATTCGATTTTTTAAAAATTTAATTGATCTATTAGATATAACATTGAATTTATGTTTAATGACCATAAACCTTCAATTTTATATTTAATAGATCTATGTAAATATTGAATAGGCATTGACCTATTACTCTATTAAATACAAGATTAAAAATTAGAAATCTATTCAACAAAAGTTGAAGCCCCCATATGACACAAATTGAAAGTAGAACTACACACTTTTTTGGAAAGCAAACTTGTAATTTAACCATAAAAATAATTTTTTGGTTATATATATATGATTATTTATTAATTTCTTGAGAAGTATATATGTACATGAACATGAAAAGTCAGCCAAAGCGAGCATAGCTCAGTTGGCATAAGTATGAGTTAACGACCACGAGGTCTGTGGTTTGAATCCTCCCATCCCCAATCTACTCAAAAAAAAAAAAAAAAAAAAAAAAAAACATGAAAAGTCATGTATACTCATGAACACATTTCAAGGCTACTCAATTATTTAATTGTTTAATTTTTGTTTTAAAATAATAATTAAGCTTATTTGTAATAATAGTTTCTTCCTCGTGTTCTTGTAATTAAAATTATTTTTTTTGTCCAAATTTTAAAAATGAGGTATTTACCTATAATAAATGTCCATTTTAAATATAACAAGTGTAAATGAAAATGGGATGAATTACATTTTTTTAATTTTTATTTTTTTTAATTTTATTTAAAAAAAAATAAATAAATAATCAGAAACGGTTAAAGAATTCTTTATCAAAATTTCGGAGAGCCACTCCGATGGACTCCCCCGCTTTCTTCTGAAAGACCCAACATGCAGGAGCGACGAGCCATCTCATGGACAACACCGTTTTGACAACGCGAAATGAACACAAAAGAAATGACACTACACTCTAAAGCCAGACGCCAAATTTCTTCGACAAACATCCTGACTTCTGTGAAGTCCTCTGTTTCTTTGTTGATGATTTTAATCAAGTATAGACATTCGGATTCTACCATCACAGGGCGGTGGCCAGAAGGCGGAAGAGATTCTAAACCAGCGCAAATCGCTTGAGCTTCAAGGACCGAAATGGCCCAATATAATGAATTACATCTCGATGATATCTTTTCGTATCAAAATATCATGAATAACAATATTTGAGCTATAAAATCGGTATATTCAAATTTAATTTTTTATAAAAATGGTATAGCGAAAACCGAAGTCAAATTTAAATATGAGAAATTGCACCCGATGCCAATTTAAAATAAAATAATTATAAATATAATACTTTTAAAAATAAAATTATAACTATGACAATTTTTATCAGTCATAGTCACAATAACAGATCAATAACTATTAGTGATAGCTAGTGATACACCATTCTATTTTTTTTTTATAGAATTTTACCAATGACTATCACTAATATCAGTCTATTAGTGATAACAATTTTATTAATAATTATCTATGATTATCATTCATTTTTTTTATCATATTTACAAAATATTTTATAGTTATTATATTTGTCATTATTTGAGGTGTGGTCGCTATTTATACAATTAACCCTTTAAATATAATATAAAAATGTGGATGAAAAATTCAATTTATTTGTAAAATAAAAAAAAAGTAAAAGTTATAAGATTTAAAAATACATATTAAATTTATGCTATCCTATGAAATTCATGTTTGGAAAAATCAGTAAAAAAAAAACTTCCAAAATTTAATAACCTTGGCCAAGATTTCTGTCTAATTTTTTTTTTTTTAATTTTATATATTTATAAAAGATGCCTTTTTCTTTTTCATCCAAAAGTAGAAAACAAAGTGGTATTACTAGGAATGGGAAAGCTTGAGAAAACTGAAAAGTAGTGCTAATAATAATGGTTTTTTATTTTTCTTTTTTTCTTTTTTCTTTTTGAAAAATTGTTCAGTAGCATAAGTCTTCCACTGCAACTTGTCTGCTTCAGACATTTATTAATAAAATTCTTTAAATAATGATAATAATAATGGGTTTGCCAAACAAGACTTTCAAGAAAAAGGACACTAAAAATGACAAAGTGGCATGGGGAAGAGTGGCGCCTTGGTAAACCCAATTAAATTTTTTTGCCTCTTATTCATATCACCAAAAAAAAAAAAAAAAACAATTCAAGTTTTTATTTTAATTCTCTTACTCATTTTATATTTTTTTTTCCCTTCAATTTTGAAATATTTCCATTTATTTCTTGATATTTATACCAAAAAAAGAAAAAAATACTTTAGGTTTTTTAACTTCATGTAGTTTTGTGCATTTGTTCACATAAATATTTATAGATTAAATAATTGAAAAAATAATTTTCCCAATTTTTGAATACCATTTATTTATTGACATAATAATTCAACCATTTTCGACAGTACTGTCATTTTATTTCTTCTCTCATTATTTTGTATTCATCTTGGATTTTATGTATTGTCATAAATCAAACGAAGATATTGATGTTATCCTCTGTCTCTGCCATATAATGGCTGAATATATCCTATTTTTCCTCTTCAGAAATATATATATCATTTTAATTAATTTTTTTTTTTTTTTTTTGAAAAGTTTTAATTTTAATTTGATCTCTAATTTTTGTAAGATTTCGATTGAATCCCCCATTTGTTCAAAACATTTCAATCAAATATCTATTGGTTTACACTTTGAAATTAAATAAGAATTTTTTGCGATGAAAAATATGATTTTCTTTTTAATGTCACATACTCACTTCACTTCACTGAATTTATTTTATTATTAATACTGTAATTTTATTTTATTATTAAAAATATATTATATTAATATTGTAATTTAAAATTTCGAGGATAGCTCTACACCACGTGACGTGAAATAAATGCATTCTCACCTTGGGTATAGTTGCGGGTGCGGCCCCTACCCACCCATATTTGTTTATTAGTAGTGCCTAAGTTCGAATCCTAAGCAGCTTTGCTCTTCTTCTTGTTTTTTCTTTTATCTTTTCGCACTGATTGGTTCTCGGGTACCTAGTAGGATTCGAACTCGGACAATTACATGTTAGTTTGGGTATCTATTAGTTTGTGAGTTATACTCGTTGTGAATAATAAATATTATTAAAGTCGGTATAGTTACTTTATTGACGGTAAATTATAATAATCGGTGAATCAAACGTAGACTGTATTATAATAATTCAGTGTACCTAACTCAAAGTTAGTGTAGATGTTGTCTCTTGAAGGGACGACATACGACTTGACAATTTTTTACTGATATCATCTCTCATGCTACCATGTAGTGTAGCTTTTGAGAATTAAAACTACAATATTAATATAATAAATTTAGAAAATAATTAGGTAAATAAATATCATTAATTAATTAATTAAGAAAAAAATTCCCTCTTCACTCTATCTGAAAATATATTATGCAAAAATGTTTTATATTTCATTGATTAAAAACACAAAACCTACCTTGTTCTTTTTATAACTTCATGAACGTGCACAAACTTCTCCATTTCTTCGTGAATGTTATGTTTTTGCTCTTCATTGGTTTAATAATGAGTCCATTTCTTTGTTCCACCTGAATAATTGGTTAAGACATATATTTTTGACAAAAAAAAAAAATCGATGTTTAAATTTTTATCCAAAAAGATTGTATTCTTGACGTTTATTTTGTGGTAATGAGAGTTAACCTAAACATTCTTAAATGTCCGTTCTCATGTCATTTATCTAATTTTGGATACTTCTTCCGGTTTTTAAGATGTCCATGTAGATGATATCCTCTACATTTTTGCCTTTCATATTTTTTTTTTTAATATTTTTTTCATCAATTTTCTTGATTTTACATATTTTATTTTGTAGTTAAAAATAAATTAATGTATATATTTCATTAGTATAATAAATTTTTGTCATGCACTAACAAATTACCATATAAAATTAACTATATTTATATTTTACATTTAGAAATAAAATAAATTTTAGTTAAATGGAATAATATCTTAATTTATTTTCAATCGAAATTTAGAGTACAATATTTAATACTATATATCTAGTGATTCTTAGGATTGTTTTAGTTATTTTATAAATTAAATTGATTTTAAAATACAAAATATTATATAAATATAAATTAAATTATAATAACATGTAAATTACCTAAAGACTAGTGAGGACATTATTGATATAATACATAATCTTAAGACATTTTCGTACACAAATCTTGCAAAACAAACATAATTATTCAAATACATTCTTATAAATTATTTTTTAAAAACAAATATGGTAAGTCTAAAATATCGAACATCTATGTTTCCGGACATCAGTATCCAAATATTCCATTTATCTAAATTCTAAAAAAAAAACAAATGGCACATAAAGTGAAGTGGTATTAACATTAAAAAAAAAAATTGTTTATTGAAAATAATATTTTTAGTTTAAATTATGAATTGGATCCCTATCTCCATGAGATTTTTTTTTATTATTATTATCAATACTGTAATTTTTTTTTTATTAAAATATATGATTTTTAAAAAAAAAAAATATTATTTTAATATTATAGTTTGTATTTCCTATAGTAAAGGTTGTTATACACCACTCGTGATCGTAAAGACGACACGGTTATATGACATTTATCATGTTTGATATCGTCTCTTTAAAAGACGCCATAGACAACACATTACTCAAAATCTCCATTGACATATATGGTGGTCGTGAGCCTGCACCAGCATATATTCGGGTGTTAGTTTAAGCTTCACGATTCGCCAATTTAAATTTATTTTTTTTCATTTATTGAGACCAATTTATTTCTTTGAAATTTTTTGAAATATTTTCTCCTCTCTTTAAAATAAAATATTTCCATTATAATTAAGGGAAATTGTAGTAAATGACAATTTAAGACTTATTGTTTGCTAATATAGCATTTTTTTAAAAATTTTGCGGATATAGCAATTTCTATCGCTGATATCTTATGACTGATAGAAGTCTATCGTTGATCACCTCAGCTTTTTATAGATTTTTGTCAGTGATAATAGTCTATCAGAGATAATAGTCTATCACTGATAAAAGTCTATCAGTGATATAATAAAGTCTATCAGTGATAGAAACGGGTTTGTTTGCCATATTTGCAAAACATTTTAAAGTTTGCTAAATTTGCAATTAGTTTGGGCCTGATTGTTATTTGTGCAACCAACCCTATAATTAATATGCTAAGTTATTTGGTAATATTTACTCATTATTATAAAAGCTTTTTTTTAGATACATTATCATAATAGTTAAGTTAAAATTTAACTACCAAATACTATTTTAGCAAAGAAGAAAAAAAAAATACTTATTCAACCTAATTTAGTGTACAAAGTCCACTTTTTCTTAATATTCTTTATTTTAAATTATAAAAATTTTATAATCACGACCATGAACTTCAACTTAGACTTAATTTAATTTTTAAATTTGGTGACATAGTTAGCATCCTTGTTGAGAAATTAAATATGCAACATTTTTTTTTATTTACGCAGCAATAAGCTCATGCTTTCTACTTCACTAATTGTGTTAATTATTTGTGATGAATTTAGAATTTAGGTAAAAAATAGTATAATGATGATTTGAATTGTGAGATTTTTAACCTTACTATAAAGATAAATTAAAAATTTAAGCATGTAATAATTAAAATTAACGGCTTAATTTTAAATTTGAAAATATCATAGTACAAAATTTATAATTTAACCCTATTTTGGTGGGTCAAATCATATTTTAATATTCAAGGTTGTTAAAAAAGTATTCTTGAAAATTTTAATAAAATTAAGATAATTTGTAAACAAACAGTTAATATAAAAATAAAATTATTACTAAACCAACCTTTTATTAACATTTGACATCGCCAAACCGATCATAGCTCAATTGACCTAAAGTTGTATCTGTGATTAAGAGGTTATGGGTTCAATCCTCCCATTTATTAAAATACCATTTCGAAGCACAGACTTCATGGATTGCACATCTTCGTATTCATTGAATTAAGTGGTTTGAAAGTTTAGATTTTCATTATCTCATAAATTGTAATACTATAATAATAATAATAATAATAATAATAAAACTTTAATAACTTTGAAAATGTGCAAGGTTATTGGTGGAAGAAAATATACCCCACAAGGTTTGGTTTGTGATTGGGCTAAAAAATCCAATAATTTTTGTCAAAATTCCATCTTTAGACATTGTCACTGTCTTCTAAGTATTCAACCACCACTTCATCTTTTTGTCTCTCCCCAATAGACACCATCTTAAACCTCAACCCAAACCACATATATGTTTAACTCAAACTTTTATTTTCCACTTTCTCCAAATAATTTTAATATATTAAAAATATATTATTCTTATTATAATCAAACAAATTTGTATTTCTAGAAACAATCAAATAGAGATGATATAGCACCCATCAAAGTGAACTTTGACATTTTTTTTTAATTAACAACTTTGAAAAACATAATACAATAAAAAAATTATTTAAAAAATTACATCCTATAATATTATTTAAAATATATGCTATTGTGAAGAGCAAAGAATTCTCTTGAGTTTGAAGATCCTTTGTTCGGAAGAAAAATTTATGTCCTTAATTAAGTTGTGGATGTAGGAGAATTATTATTATTATTATTATTATTATTAAGTCGGGTGGGCTCTGTTGTCCCTTAATATAATGAGGTATTTTTCTTAAAAAAAATATATCTATTATGCTTATACAAATTAGACAGGAAAAATAATTTCTAATATAGTTTTGAAATTGATTTTAGCACTCAAACCTTTAACCACTCTATTTTCATTATTTAACTTTTACAAACTCAAAAATATTTATGCATTTTTAGTCAAAAACATAATCTTATGTGAATTGAACTATGTTTGGTTTGACTACAAACTCATTCTTAAAATTATTTATTTAACTACTATCGTCAAAATGTCATGTCTACTTTATCCATTCATCATTGATATATCCATATTATACATGTACATAAAAACTAAAAAGGTGAAATTTAATGTTTTTTTTTTTTTACTTGATAACCATTTGATATTATTTTTCCTCTATTTTTTAAAATTAAGCATGTAAAAAAAATAAAAAAATTATAAACACTATTTTGATTTATGGGTTTATTTGTTTTACTATTTAAATTTTAGAAATATTTTTTAAAATTTTTAAAATTAAAAAAAAATAGTTTTTAAAAACTTTGCTTTTTTAAAAAAAAAAATAGCTAAAAAATTCAAATGTGTTAAGAAAAACAAAGATAATATTTTAATACCAAAAAAAAAAAAAAAAAAAAATCAATATCAATTGGTTTGCGATGTTGCATGGATGGAGGGCGTAGTAGGGGCGGTTTGGTTTGGGTTGGGTGGACCATAATGACGATGTGATTCGGACACGGTATAAGACTCTTGGTTGACGGTTTAGTTCGCAACTTTTGGAGCTGATGACGATCGAGGAAGGGTTGGGGATGTTTTGGACAATGGATGTTTCGTCGGTGGTCATCCAATCTGATTGTTTGGAGGTGATTCGGTTGTTGAATGAGGAATTGGAGAATCTTACGACGATCAAGTCGGTGACCAGTGCGATGCTTCCGCTAGTCTCATCCATGACGATTCGGGGTTTTCATCACATTCGGCAGACTCTCAAAACAAGGTGGTGGATACAGTTGCACGTTGGGCTATAATTAAAGATAGCTCTTAAGATTGGCGAGATGTTTTCCTCTCGTGGTTACTTAGATTGATCGAACTAGATATAAGCACTTTTCTTAGTTATTCGTAGCTTTCGTTTTTTGTTTTTTTGTTTTTTTTCAATTGTTCTGTACATTCTTACTCAAACAAAACAAAAAAAAAAAATACTAAAATTGAAATTTCAAATGACAAGTCTCATCCACATTGATTTATCAGTTTTATTTTCTTATTTTTTAAAATTAAACTTATAAAATCCCCGTTATAGTTAGGTTTAATACATTCACTCTTAAAAACAATTATGAAACAATTTAAAAAAAATGACATATTCTTTGTTTAAAACAATAAGATTCCTAAAATTAAAAAAAAAAAAAAAAAAAAAAAAAGAATATTAAAATAAAAAGAAAAAGAAAAAGAAAAAAAGACATGATTTTGACATATTTGTAAGAAGTAGCAAGATTGTTGGATTTAAAATTGATTTGGTTGGTTGAAGTATCCCAAGTCATGATCCACATCTACCACAATTATTATTTAATATAAGAAGTAAAAAATGGGAACTTTGGCCATTCCTAACACATTAATGCTACCATCACCAAACACGACCCTCTTTTTTTTAATATTAAATTCCACTTATTGAGTCTGCGTGGCACTCCCTGAGTGGACAGTTATTTACAAATATTGCTTCACAGCTACCCAAAACCCAAACCAAAATTAAACATTATTTCCTCTTTGTTTTCCTTAAGAAAATTCAACTCTGTCTCACCATGTCCGGACCAATTTCTCACACTTCCACTTTATAATTTCATATCAATATTACTTTTTATTTTATTTATAATTTAATATCAATATTACTTTTTATTTTATTTATAATTTAATATCAATATTACTTTTTATTTTATTTATAATTTAATATCAATATTACTTTTTATTTTATTTATGTGGTTCATATGTTAAGCTTACTAAGAAACTTCATACCACCTACGTGAAGCATTCATTTTCTTTTTATATAGTTGTACACAAGGTATATAAAATGTCGATGTCGACTAAAAGTCTCAATTTTATAGAAATGTGTCTATGAATATTTTTTTAAAAATATATATTTAAATGAAAAATTGTAGCCGAGATAAATTTAGACTAAAATAATTAAAGATATAACAACTTTTTAAAAGTTTTACAAATAGGATAAATTTCTAAAATAAATTTTTGTATTCCCGTATTACCCTTAATAAATAAATAAATAAGAAAGAATTAAAATATTGGCTTATCTTCTATTCAGCATTCGCTATGTATTGAAGTGTTCTGTTAGGATTTAGGGTTTGGAGTTTTCTTATTAAGGTTTAGAGTTTAGGGATGGGCTTTTTGGTCTTTTACATGGATCAATAATTTTTTTTTTTTTTTTTTTTTTTATTTTATTTGCAAAATCTTTTACAGTTTGCTATAATTGCAAATAGTTTGGGCCAGATCGCTATGACGCTATCCATGCAATCAACCCTATTTAAATTAATAAATAAATATTTTATTTTATTTAAATGAATTAAAATACTGACTATTAATATTATATTCATTGTAGTTATATTTTGTTTCTATTTTTATTAATAATTCATCGTTTTTAGGATGTAATGAAAATGTTGATTCACCTCTATGTCATGAAAATATAGACATATTTGTTGTTGTGTTTTTTTAGGTGCATTTGGTTGGTGATTTGAAAATAAGGAACTTAATAAAGAATTGAATTCTATTTCATGTTTTGTCATTGTTTTTTTTAATATGTGTTTGGTAGCATAAATTTAGAGTCGATAACATATAAATGTTGTTTTCAAAAATTTTAGATCATGCAATCTAAATTCAGTAGAAATTCACCGAATTCATTTGATTTGGTAAATCTAAACATACGAAAAATAAATCAGGATAAAATATAAAAAAAATGGAGTGATAACTTAGATTTACAAAGCTCGTGTATAAGGAGAGAGGGCTACTTTAATTTCATGAAAATAGTCAACTATATTTAACAATTTCTAATAATACAAAAATTATATTAACTTTTTTTGTTGTCAGTATTGATAAGTTAATATTTACAAAATATCAATAGATATGTGGAGATTTACATCTATATTTCTATATGAGTCCATGTTGGGTTATAGATCTCACCAGGTTTGAATAATTTATAATAATAATAATAATAATAGTGATGGAAAGAAGAAAATATTTTATTTTTTCGAAAAAAAAAAAGAAAGAAACAAAAAGGGAATAAAGCCATCCACGGCTGAGAATCCAAAGGAATTATGAAATTTGATTTGGAATTTTCGGTTTTATTGATTCCGATCCAGCAAGGAATCATATCGTCCAGCGAAGTTCTTAAAATAATCCCAAATAAATTCTCACAAATTAGTTTCTCTTTTAATATACAAATATATTTTCATTCCAATTTTACTCTCATTGCAACCCTAAAACCCTAAACTTTTCATTGAAAACATTATATTCTTTTTCTTTTCTTTTTCTAGTTTAACATGGCCGGAGATTCGAACCCGATACCTGATCAAAGATACGTAAAAAAAACATTGATATTCTTATTGTTTTTAAGTTCATTTGTATGTATTTGGGACACCAACTTAGAGTTGAGTGGACTCAATTATTATAACTCAGTCGACGTTTGACGCACCGATTATTATAACCTACAGTCAATAAAGTAACTATACTAACTTCAATAGTATTTACTATTCACAGGGATTCAATCTTAAAAACCATGAATGGTTAATAACTTTGGTTGGTTGTGTCTTGAAAAATAAGCAAATTAAACTTAATCAATTAAATTAACTTTAAACCAAACAAGTCAACATGATCTATTAATCCTAAAAAAAAAAACTTTTATACTAACAAAATTTACTAATTAAATCATAAATTCTAAACCCTAAACATAAAGTTTACACGGAGGTTGAATCTTTAACCTTATATTCTAACTCTTGAGACGGTTTGTAACGACTTTTGAAGTGTAAAGGACTCATATTCGCTATTTTGACTAGTCAAGCACTTAAAATGTAACATAATTAATAATTAAAAGAATTTTGTAACTTTAGAAAAACATTAGGAGAGTTACTCCAATTGAAAGTTATCTCCAAAAGGGTTTTACAATTATGTAGAATGTTTGATGAACAATGAAGAAATGCAGTTGGATGATGATATTATTGAAGAAATCCATTGAGACCAAAAGGACCACATATTTCTCTACAAAGGGACAAGTAAAAAGATAAATAAAACTCATTCATTGTAATTTTGGAACAACAAAATTAAATTAAATTAAATTATAAAAAAAAAAAAAAAAGGGTAAGAAATACATATCATTCTGGACGGCTCTCAAAGCTCAGGAAAACCCAGAAGACATGGATCTCTTCTCTCCATCAAAAACTCAAAAACAAAATTTTCCCGGAAAATCCTTAACATTTTCCCGAGAAAATCAGTCTTTTCCCAACAAAACCTCATCATCAACATCTTAATAACAACAATTAAATAAACTTAAAACACTGATTTTTCTTTGTTTGAAATCTAATCTGCAAAACTTTCTCATGAGCAAGGAACATTCAGAGCTTCATCAACCCAACAAGAAATATCATCATTTCCAAAATCGGTGAAATCGCAGTCCGGCAAGCAACTGGGTCCGTCGTCGAATCCGTAAATCTGAAGGTCATCCATGGCAGTGAAATCGTCCAAGAATTGCCCAATGTCGTCCATGAAAAAGGGGTCGAGGTCAAGCTCCGGCAGCCCCAAATTGATGTTCAGAGCATCGCCGCCGACGAATCCCAAATCGGGCATTTGAAGTTCGTTGATCAAATTAGTGTCGATCCCTTCTTCCTCCTCGTCTTCTTTGATCAAAACAGAGGAAGAGGTTGTTTCCACCATTTCAACAATGGCGGCGGCCGGGGATGTTTGAGAGACGACGCTGTCGGATTCTTCCTCGTTCTCCTCGGAGGAAGAGGAAGAAGAGGAAGACACGATGATGTTGTTGTTGCTGCTTTTGGGGGCGACGGCCGTGGCGGATTCGAACTCTAGGCGCTTCGATTCGTAGGCCTGAGAGGCTTCTTCAGCAGTGTTGTAAGTTCCAAGCCAAATGCGAGCTCCTTTAAAAGGGTCTCTGATTTCCGCCGCCCATTTTCCCCATTTTCTCTGACGAACTCCTCTGTATTGAGACGCGCTTCTTCTAGTGGACGCCGTAAAAAGCCTCTTCTTCTTCGGCTCTGGATTTTTGCCGCCATTATTGCTGTCCTGTGAAGAACTCTGAGTACTGGTGGGTGTTATCATCTCCATCGATTTAGAGGAATGAAAAGGGAACAAAGGGAGATGGATTTCTCGAACGATTCGTTTCAATTTGAGAGATTTCGTTTCGATTTCGCCTTCATCTTCGCTGGAAGATGAATCCGTTGCATCTGGATCGTTGCAGATGACGCGGATTTTCCGAGTCATTTTCAGTTCTTCGTGTCTCGATTTGGATTTTTTTCCAAAACTTTTCTGATTCGCTAGCTGTAAAACTCTAGGCTCTGGCATTTCTCTGTTCGGAAAAGGGAAGAAAAAAAAAAAAAAACTCTTCTAACTCAAAGTCTAACTCACCAAAATCGAAGGGTTTTTGGGTTATTTTTCTAGGTGAAACCTCTTCTTCTGAAGAGCAAAAGAAGGAATGAGAATCGTTTTATATGAAAAGCTCCAAAGCACTTCACTCCAGAACAAGTCCTGCAACAACAACAACAACAAAAAAAGACCCACAAACCAAAATCAGATACAAACCCACAAAAACAAAACATATAAAAATCAAAACAGTAAAAATAAAAAGAAACCCACAAACCTCTTCGGTCTGAAACGCATCGAAACAGACGGAAACACCAGATTGAGGCTCTGCTTGAAAGAGCAGAGAATCATACAGCAAGAGAGAATCAAGGAAGAAGAAGAAGAAGAGAAACAGAGCTGCAACAGAGCTCCAATGAAAGCCAAGTCAAACCCAGCCGACATAAATCTCCCCCCTACTAGAGAACGAACTCTGTTTTCCTCTTCCTCAAAACCTCAGAGAAAAAATCAAAGAAAACCCCTCTTATCCCTCTGCCCCTTTCAAACAGAACAAGAATATGCAAAACGAAGACAATAAATAGAGAGAGAGAAAGAAACGAACAGAGAAAGAAAAGGGGAAGGTGAAGCGATAGGATTAGAAATCAATGGCTACGGTTGCCGTTTCACAAAAAAGTGACAAAGGGGATCAGTTAAACTTATTAGCTATTGCTACTGTGCAGAAACACAGTGAAATAGACCTGAGAGCCACTCCAATTTGCAGAGCCAGAGAGAAAAAGACAGAAGATGAAGAAGAAGAAGAAGAAGACTCTCTCCAAATACTCAATTTTTGCTACAACAACTCCATAAATTAATTAAATAACAAAAATTAAAGCAAATCAAACCACACCCATTTGACCAAAAAAACAAAAAAAAAAAAAAAAATTATACCTCTGTTTTTGTTTCTAATTCTCTCTCTAGCTTTAGCTTTGGCTTCTATTCCTCACGTCCCAATCAATGACACTGCGGCCATTCCCTCTTATTCACCTTTCCCCAAGCACTCAATAAACCCCTTCCTTCTAATTTTAATTACATTTCAAATTTCAAATTTTTTAATTTTAATTTCTTTTTTTATAATTATAAATATGGAAATTCTTTTAATTTTAATTAATTCCATATTTCTGATATGGCATGTGCTTCCCTCCACCATCATGCTACATTCATGCGATATGCTCATCCCATCCACCATCTCATGTGTATCATGCCGTTACACAACACTCCTTTCAAAAGCGCGTATTTTACACGCGCTGGCTAGAGGCGAGTGGGGAAAGTGCTGCAGCGGGCCGTCAGTGCATTGTCGGGCTGTTTGTCCTACGCGATAGGACGTACGTAAATGCCCAAACTATTTGATTTAATTACGATTTTGCCACTGAAGAAGATACTTCCTCCCCAAGCTACTAATATCATATTATATATATATACCATATTTATGTAATAAGATTATATTTTCTCAAGATTCTTTAAGGTCAAACGTTGCCTTTTGCTTTTATTTTAAATAAAATTAAATAAATAAATATGATTGTGTCGAAATTATATGGAATTTACATCTTAGGAGTCGGGAAAAATGCACGATTTGTCGGAATTTACCGTACGCCTTTTACTGTTACTTCTGGTTTTTTTTTTTTTTTTCCTTTTTGGGTAATTTTATTTCTTACCTTTTGTTTTACCCTTTTAACTTATTTCTTTCTATTTTTCTTTTTCTTTTGTTAATATAATAACTAATAAGTAAGCCAATATTTTCCACACATTATTTTACAATCTGAGCTGGATTCATGCAAAAAAAAAATATTACCGAGAAAGTTATTGAAATTAATTCAATTGGATTTAAGGCTTTTAAATTAATTTTTTAGACAAAATTTAATTTATATCCTTAAACTTCAATTAAAACTCTAAACTAACAATTATATTAATTTAAACTATATACTTTCATAAATATGTCAATTTACATCATCTTTTAGAAAAATATTAGTTTGTACACGTGTGGAGATTTATAATTTATCAATTAAACCCCTAAACTTTCATAAAATTGATTTACTTATGAAAGTTTAGGAGTTTAATTGATAAAATTATAAGTCTCCACGTGTTTAAATTGACGTTTTTCAAATAAAATCTAACAGAAGGTGTAAATAGATACACTTATGAAAGTTTAGGGTTTAAATTGATACCATCGTAGTTCAGGGTTTTAATTTATACCACCTCTAAAGTTTAAGGGTATGAATTGATTTTTGCCCTAATTTTTTTAGTTGGATTTTAATTTTTTTTTTTACTTTTTTTTTCCCTTAAACTTTTGAATGTTAGGTCTTTGTCTCTAAGATTTGCAAAAAAAAAATATTTTTAATACTTGCTCTTGTTTTTTCATTAACAAAAGTAATGAAGGACTAAAATATTATTTTTCAAATTTTTAAGAATCAAATAAATAAGTATGGAACTTCGTTAACTGAAATAAATCTTAACAGTTAACACCCTTTTGGTTATCGGAATCTTTGGAATTTTTCTTACATTTTTTTTTTTCCTATTTAGTTTTAGTTTTATTTGAGGATACAAAATCAAATCTAATCTATGCTCAAATAATAAGACCAAACCAATTATTTTATTTTTTTTAAGAAAACGTTATGATTAGTTTGGTTGGATTCAATTGGGTTCTATCAAATTATATAGAGAGAGTATTTATCTGAATAATATAATATAAATACAATTTTTTAAATATAGCAATTTATTTTTTTCAATTCAACAAATACGAAATTTAACCTCCAATCTCATGAGATATATTATATATAAAGAAATTGTGTCCGGTAAACTTCTTACAAATAATATACGAATATTTACCATTATGAATTTTTAGAAATTTTTCTTACCACTATTCTCTATTACTTTTCTATGTTCCTAATTGATTTTTTTCGTCTCTTTGTTTTGAAATATTTATCTACATTTTAATTTTTACAATTTTAGCATTATAAGTGTTGCAAACAATTTATCCCACGATTTTAGAAAAATGCTATATTTTTAATTATTACTGATAGACTTCTATCACTGATAGACTATTATCACTGACAAAATTCTATAAAAAAGACTATTATCTGTGATAGACTTCTATCAGCAATAAACTTCTATCAGCGATAGACCATACTATCATAGAAATTGTCATATCTGCAATTTTTTTAAAAAAATGCTATATTTTTAATTATTTGACCATAAATTGACATTTGTTGCCATTTTCTAAAATTTAATTATTTAATTTATACTCTATTGGTAAAAGATCTTTATCCATCTTTTCTTCAATACTTTACCTAAATTTTATTTATTTATGATTAATTTAATCAGAATATACCTTTTAGAAAGAATAATTATGAAAACGTGTTTCATCATAATTAAAAAAGTGCCAATTTTGAACAAAACCAATGAATTCGATTTGGTTCAATTTAGTATGTTTTCTTTGACAAATTAAAACTAGGAAATTAAAGAGGAATGTCTACAAATAATTAGGTTTAATGGAAAATGTCTTAATTTATGAGAAGTTTGCACCCTATCTCAGTTATTTTAGGGAGAAGTTTGTTTTAGTTGGTTCTCATTCCCTATTTTAAAATTTAATTAGTTTTGAAATTAATTAATTGAATACCAGAGTTTGTTTTGGTGAGGTGAGTTGAGTTTTCGTTAAAAGAAACTTCGTTATTTTTTTCGTTAAGTGATTTATGTCGTTATATATCTCCATGTGTTCTTTCGAGTAGAGCCCCTGCACACACCTTCGGCCAGGATATATGTATGGACACACAGGAATTACTACCACCCTTGTAATCTTGTAGCTTTCCCTACAAATAGACAAAGACCAAAAAGTAGATAATGTAAACAAAATCCCTAACAAATAGGGTAGATAATGTAAACAAAATCCCTTAAAAAAAGGATCTCATAGTTAAAAAATAAAAAAAAATAAAAAAAAATAAAAAAATTACTCCCACGCTTGTAATCGTAGGACCTAAACAGAATCGCTCAAAAAAAGGGTACACCACCTATTATTCAAAATAATCAAAATCTGGGAGCTAAACCGTGCAGTCTTAATTCAAATCACCCGATTAAAAAAAAAATTGGCCAGTTCCCGCAAGCTAAAATCCTAGATTCCTAAACCGAAACTCCATAGTTAAACCGTGCACTTTTTAAAACCCTAGATTCACTGTTGTGTACATCCCCTATACCCGTCCACTCTTTAAAATCTGAGAGTTCAACCGAATCCCTAAAAAAAGGGCACACCACCTATTATTCAAAATATTAAAAATCTATGAGCTAAATCGTGCACTCTTAATTCAAATCACCCGATTAAAAAAAAATTTGGCCAGTTCTCACAAGCTAAAACTCTAGATTCCTAAACCGAAACCCCATAACTAAACTAACACTGCCCTTTTACTTATTCGTTCAAAAAACATACGGGATTCGGTTGTATGCTTGTAGAACGGAATGCCTATAAGCCTATAAAAACCAAATGCCTATAAAAACCTATAAAAACCGAAACCCCATAACTAAACTAAGAAATGCGAGAGAGGAACAATGCTTACCAAATTAGAGGAATCTGTTGTATGCTTGTAGAACGGAATGCCTATAAGCCTCTAGGTCGAAGGATGTCGTCGAATGCCTGTTGTTTACGTGTTTTGAGCGCTCCTTGTATGCGTTTTCGGGGAAGGAACGTTCTGTGTATGTGTTATCGAAGGATGGTATACCCCTAGATTTTATGTGTTGAGTAGAAGAATCGGTGAGGGTTTACAATAATTGACATACCGGTGACGTGTTTCAGGTTTTTCCCCATTGAGCCCCTAAATGTAATTATTTCAAATTAATGTGGAAACGCTCAAATTTTTTTAAATGAAGCATTCACTGTTGTAAGTGGTTGACCGACCATCTGTCTTCCCTTTATTACTATGTGTGCAGGCATGCACACACCTCCAATAGTGGATTCGTTTGTGGGTGTATCACTTCCTCAGGTATACAGACTCGTTCCTCCCAAATTTTGTGTAGTGTTGAGTAGAAAAATCGATGAGGGTTTACAATAAGTGACATACCGGTGGCGTGTTTCAGGTTTTTCTCCATTGATCCCCTAAATGTAATTATTTCAAATTCATGGGGAAACGCTCACGAATTTTTAAATGGAGCATTCACTGTTGTAAGTCGTTGGTCGACCATCTGCCTCCCCTTTATTACTCTGTGTGCAGGCATGCACACACCTCCAGTGGTGGATTCGTTTGTGGTTGTATCACTTCCTCATGTATACAGACTCGTCTGTTAATTATTTGGGACGGGAGGTATAACCAGTAACTCTCATGGGATAAGTGTCAATTCTTTTTACCATTTTTAACGTCTCTGTTACGTCCCCGTCCATAACTTATTTTTCTCTCCTTCCAACATTTTACATTTTTTAAGATTATTTTTATTCATTATCAAAATTAGTGGAAATTGTGGAAGGGTAGGTTCGTCTAGTTGGTTGTAAGTTGGCTTACTAAATATAGGGTTTAGACATAATTCAAAAAAAAAAAAAAAGGCACATTTTTCGCCTCCTCTGTTTTAGACATTCCTCTGGTTACCCATTAAAACTAAGCGACAATTTAGTTTTTAAAAAAATCAAATTAAGCATACTAAACTGATCATTAAGGTTATAGCATATAGCGGATTAAGAAGCTAAAGTTCCATCTCAAAAAAAAAAAAAAAAAAAAAAAAAAAAATATTCAACCTCCCACGTTCCACCCCAAACAACTCAATAAGCCTACCATCTTGGGGATAAGACCGGGTAGAGAGTTGGGAACATAGTCTTGCGAGATGGAATTCACTTCTACCCGCTTTTAGGGAATAGTAGAAAGATTATTCCTTTAAGTGCTGATTCCGGGTCTTGAACAAGGGATCCCACCTTCTCATTGGTCCGAGAGGGATTCAGTTTGAAAAAAAATGATTTAATTAAAAATTGAATTCAATGACTATTATAATTACTGACTATACATGTTGGAGTGGAGACCTAAAAACCTCATGATCACTAGGCGATACATCATGCCGTGAGTTATGCTCTTATTGACAACCGCCACTAAAAGTTGAAAAGACAACAACACAATTATTATTATTATTTTTTTTTTAATATATGCGAGTCTTCATGTTCCCAATGAGAAAGTGAATCTCAACCCCCAAGAAACTCAACGAAGCCAAACCGAGCATAGCTCAATTGGCATAAGGTTGTGCCCGTGACTAAGAGGTCATGGGTTCAATCCTCGCTTTAATTACAATACCGTTACAAAAAAAAAAAAAAAAAACTCAACGAAACCATGAATGGATGGTGGATGGTAGTTAGTATGTAAGTGAATTAAATTCGTGTCTAACAATAATTGAGGCCAATCAAAGTCTAAATTAAACAATTAATGTAATGAAATGAATAACACACTTGTCAACTTGCCTTCAAAAGTACAATTAAACACAATCATGTTAGCTAGAAATGGCTCCGTATATGTATTTACTTCCAAGCATTATTTGATAAGGAGCTCCATTCTAAACCCTAAACCCACAATAATTCATACACTAAATTATGTATCACAAACCCTTCTTCTAAGCTCTTCAAAGAATCAACTCTCAAACTCAATGCAAAATCAAAAATAAAAGTTAAAACCTTTATAACATAGTTTATATTTGATTTATTCTAATGTTTTTATTAAATAAGATTTTAAAGTTAAAAAAATAGATGTAAAATTTATATGTTTATTTTTCAAATAAACAAACATTTCAAAAATAACTTTTAAAACAAACCATAAAATCGTTAAGAAATGATGTCTTAAAATTTAAAATTGTTGTCAAAATATATGGTATGTGCACGTATTGCTTTTAAAAAGTAAATCAGTATTTTATTCAAAGTTTCTAACATTTTTGGAAATACTCCATCTTTGTTGTTGTCAAAAAAAAAAAAAAAAAAAAATACACCCTCTTTGTAATTACTTTGTAATTAGCTACCTTATGTGTGCAAGATTTTTTAAAATAATAAAATTTTAAATGAAAATAATCTGAGTTTTAATTTTGTAACACCAACTTATAATTACTTATTTGAGAGCAAATTATTTTAAAAGTTAATCCGATATATTTGGTAATTTAAATGATGGTTCAACTAACAAATTTAAGACTTGATTTTCTCTATCTCCATTTATGTATCTTTACTCAAAAAAGATAAATTCCCTAATAAAATTATAAGGGAAAATACTTGTTTCACCCCTAAGTTTCAAGCATAATTTTTATTTAGTCTCTAAATTTTAAAATGTTATATTTTTATCTCTGAGTTTTGAATTTAGTTTTCATTTAGTACTTAGGTTTCAAATCAATGTTATAATTTTACCTTTGAATTTTGAATTAAATTTCCATTTAATCCAAGGTTTAAAAATTTTACACTTTTACTTTAAACTTTTAAGTACTAATGCTCAATAATTTTTTTTTTTTTTTACTTATTGAATTTTCGATTAATTAATTTAAAAATATTAAATTAATTTTCACTTTTCACTAATTTTTCATCACTAATAAAATTAATTTAAAAATCTCACATCATATAATTGTTTTAAATTTAGTAACCCGAAAGTTAACTCCAAAATATCCAAAATATCAAGAGTGAGCATTAGTGAAAACTCATATTCAAAAGTGTAAAATCTTAAAATCTAGGAACTAAATGAAAATTAAATTCAAAATAACATTTAGAAACTTAAGGATTAAGTGGAAACCAAATTCTAAATTTAGGGACCAAATAGAAACTATGGTGAAAAACTTAGGAACATAAAATATATTTTTCTTCAATTTTAACTACAGCATTAAAAGATCTGATGAGGAGGGGTAATTCATTTTTACCATGCAAACAAAAATAATCTAATGGTGAAATGTTATTTTATTATTCAATTTTCTACTTTGATTAATTAACTTTTAAAATATCTATTTAAGCATAAGTTTTCAACCAAGAGTAAATGTTTGAATCATTTCAATCCACATATTGAACTAAAAAATAAATATTCAAAATTGAACCTAACTAAAAAAATAAAATCTAAACTTTCGATTTTGGATTCTAAAGCATAGTATAGTGATCAAAATGACTAGTATTAAAAGTTCAATGGCTCACGTAGACATTTTGAAATTTAAAGGGCCAAAATGATTAAGGCTTGTTTAGTTGGTCATGATCTGAAAATAGAATTTTGAAACACAAGAAATTCAATGAAAACATGAGCTCCAACGATACGAGATTAACCGGCCAAACTCTTTAGCCAAGCTAACCAACATTCGTTAACTCCAGAGACTTCACTAAAGTCCAAGGGTTGCACTCTCCTCACCGTAAATATATTTTTGTTCTCTTGATATAACCATCATCAGTAAGTCGATCCTTCATAGGTTGTTCGTAATTACAGTTGGGTCAAAATAACCGTTTTACCCCCGTAATTACATCTTATTCCTTAAGTCCCACTGATTCTCTAATGAACTATTGGTTTGTGGTCCAACCACCAAACCGATTGGTATGTGATCTCATCACTATACCAAGTCTCTCTTGGGCCAATGAGAGGGTGGGATCCCTAGTTCAAGACCCGGAGTCAGCACTTAAGGAAACAACCTCTCTACTAATCCCTAAAGGCGGGTAGGAGTGAATTCCTTCTCGTAGGACTATGTTCCCAGCTACCTACCCGGTCTTATCCCCAAGATGTTAGGCTTATTGAGTCGGCGATCTCGAGCCACTCTCACCCATACAAGTCAAAGGATAAGCCCGAATAAACATGAGTTCATAGCGTGCTTAGGATTCAAATCGAGTTACCTAGGTCATCATATGAAAAAGTCGGTTTTTACAGTAAACGGAGTTATAAAGAAAGAGCGACTTGTTTCGCGGTTCAGTCTTATGCAAACTCATTGCACATGACGACCCCACTCGCATGTTTCCACATGAACGATTTCGGATCACATCGTTTGTATTATGCAAAGCGGGTCGCGTCCAATAGTGTCCCCAGGATAAGGTACTCAGCCTTATCCCTATACTATAGACCGTTTTGGCTATTACTTGAACTTAATCCACAATCATGTCAAACATGAAGTTGAAGTATACAACCTATAGCCATGAGTTCTTTGTTTATTGGAGTTAGGTTAAAAGTAAACACAATTCACTTTATTCAATAACAACTTTAATGAATAAACCTCAATAACAACTTTATTGCAAAATAGAATATACATTCAGTTTACAAACCACGAGTTTTAGGACATAAAACTCAACACCCCCAAGTAGGCGTGCACAAATGATCCGAGCAACCCGGCCCACCCAACCCGAAATGTAAGGGTTGGGTTGGGTTAGTTTTTTGTCAACCCAAAAATTCGGGTCGGTTCGCGAGTTGAACCATTTTTGGCTCGGTTCAACCAAACCCAACCCAAATTTATGTTTTTTTTTTAAATACAAATGATATCATATATTAACCCTAATTTCATATTAATAATCAATCTCACCCCATTTTTCTTCAATTTCTTCCATTCTTAAACTCCAAGATCCCCAATCCCCAACCCAAGATTTCTAATTTGTTGTTGATTGAATCTCTAATTGTTTGCATTTTTTGTTAGGCTAACAATTTGTATTTAATCCAAGAATCCTGATTAACTTTCTGTTCATTTTTTATATATCGGAGGAAGGAATTGAAAAAAATAATTTGTAGAAATGTATTTTAAATAATTAAGAAAAAACAAACCACCAACCCTATGACCCAACTCAATTTTAAAGCAGTTTATCGTTTGTTGTTTGTGCCATGGGGTCATTGTCATGGCTTCCGCATATTTGATATTTAAGTTTTAATGTTTTATTTTAGGTTATGCTAGTAAACGATTTTAAAACAGTTTATCGAATTGTTTTATTTGATGATTTTCAATATTTCAAATGTTATCAGCATGCATTTAGTAGCGTCCCTTAGTAGTTTAAGTTGGGAAAAGTCGAGTCGTTTCATTTCGGGTTGGGTTGACTGATATGTTGGGTTGGGAATCCACCAACCCGGAAATTTCGGGTTGGGTCAGAAACCCCCCCAACCCAACCCATGTACACCCCTACCTCGAAGGAATCGGCTCAAGGTGGCTTAAACCGTCGACCCCAAGGAGTCAGCCTACACGAACATGTTGATCCCTCAAAGGGGGTTGGTTCAAGATGTTAAGAAGTCGACTCCAAGCGGCCGACTAAGGCAAGTGGAAACCGTCCCTTTTATCGATTACGAGACAATGAATGATTGAACGTTATAAGCAACTCATCAATGTGCTACTTAAATGATCCAAAACGCTCTACAACGACTATCCATGGAAGGTCTATATAAGGAAGGGATTAGAAAAGGGAAAGGTTATTTCCATTTGAAATATTCCTTCCCACATTTGCTAGATTCCTTTCAAAACTGATTTGATCATCAGAGCTCTTGTGATTAACACCACACTGGTTTTAGACGTCATTTTTCCTTTGTCTTTCTGACACACTTCCGTTCCTCCAACATACAAATTCACGGTGACCATTTTTTGGGATCAATAGTTGGCACGGTCTTGGTGGAAGAATTCATTACCAAAATAACCTTGGGAAGCTAACCCTAAAGGATTTGGCCGTTTCTTGACAACTAACTTCAAACGTCCCGCCACAAAAATGACATTGTAGACACCGTATTTGGTCCGATCATTTATTATTAATGTTATTTTTACTTAATTTTTTTCATTATTTATTAAGTCATTTTAAACTTTTTAAATCCACATTTTTTATTCATTTATTTATTTAATTAAATTAAAAATTCAAGAAAAATAATAATAATAAAAAAAAAGGTTTTGATAATTAAAATTGTTTTGAAGGATTTTTTTTTTTACTCAATTTGACCAATAAAATCAACTTTAATGACTATAAATTTTTTAATCTTTTATGGTTAAAATTTGATATTTATTTATTTGCTTTTATAAGTATAAAATATTTTATATTTTTATAGTTAAAATCTGTTTAATAGGTTATGAAATAACAAGTCATGAGTTTACTTGAATTTTAACTTTAATTTGACTATTTTATTACGTAAAAATATCAAAATAGAAGAATGATGGACAAGTAAATAGAATATTAGACCAAAAAGTTAATGAGAAGACCTATCAAATCATACAAGAAATTTGAGAAGAGAAAAAAGATTAATTTCATGGTAAAAAAGTTTGTTTGACCAAGAAACCTTATTCTCTTCCCTCATTTACACATTTTTTTCTCCTTCTTTATCACACATGTTACGATAGAATTGAATAATAAAGAACAAATAAGCGCAAAAGAAAATTGATACAGATTTACGTGGTTCACTAACGTCGTGTTAGCTACGTCCACATGCAGAAATGAGAGAACAATATTATTACGAATAAGAGAATTACAAATGACAAACTAGAAGCGACTGAAGTCATTTGAAGGTTTATATATGACACCCTTCTAATGATCTAATAAAAAATGAGCCAAAGTCCAAAACGAATAAGTAAAATCCCTGTACTGAACACCTTCATCCACCAACTCCTACTCGTACCGAACCACTGACGGCGGCGAAACTCGAACACGACAGTGCAACATCAGCAGACTACAGAGCTCCGACGATTGACAACAATAACAACGTTCAGACGAAGCTCCAGATCGCGACGTTGACCCCTGTATCTCCAGCGAATAGAGATAAAAATAACCATTTCGGCGGGTTCACAGAGTAACTACCCACAAGTCTGACGTTGGCGATCTTCGTAGACCTGACGACCACCATCTTCGAACAGATGCTTATTCGTTACGACGGACCGACGACGCGAGCTACGATCTCAACTTGACGACTGACGACCCCTTTCAATTTCGGTGATGAACAGCAGCGCAGAGATCAGTTGCCATGTGAGTATAAGGGATGAATTTTGAAGGTTTTGTTCTATTTACAAAATTGTTATCACCGTGAAATTACAAATTTACCATAATCCTAAATTTACAAGTTTGTTACTTGACCACTCATTTCCTACCCTTAAATGACTACAATCTGAGAGGACGATCTTTGTAAGGGTTGGCAAAGAATCTGAGAGGACGATCCTCATAAGATCGACCGAGTCTCGAGGAGCTGACTGACCCTCACAAGGGTTGGCCGAATGGAAAAATAGAGGTCAATTCTGACGGGAGTTGATCAAGCCTCACAAAAAGGTTGGGTTTTGACGGAGATCCGACTGAGCATAAAGAAAACTGGACCCAACGGGGAACGATCAAGCTTAGTTTAGGAAACCAACCCCGTAGGGCCGGACCTGCCATAAAGAAGTCAACCCCTGTGGGGTTGGCTGAGCATATGGGAAACTAACCTCAGTGGGGCCAACCTCACTCTAGGGAAATCGATCCCCGTGGGATCGAACGCGCACCAAAGAAGTCGACCCGTGTGAGGTCGGCTGGACTCCAAGAAGGTTACCCTGATGAGATCAGCCGAGCTTAAAGAAGTCGACCCAGGGGTCGGTCGGGCATATGAGAAGCTAACCTAGCGGGGTCAGCCCCGCTGGAGGTAAACTGATTCCCGTGGGATCGGACCCGCACTAAAGAAGTCAACTCGCGTGAGGTTTGGTTGGGCTCTAAAAAGGTCACCCCTGATGGAGCGCATGTAGCGCAGCGGAAGCGAGACAGATCATTGGCACTCTAATTTCATCAATTTAGCTAAATAAGAAACATGCACAAAGCTTTGAAATAAAAGGAATTAGAACACATACCTCTTGTAGTTCTAAAGACTTCTCTTCCAAAGCTCAAATCTCCTCACGAACCCTTCGAAGCTTCCCTCGAACTCCTCGAGAACCACCTCCGGTAGTCCCGCTATCCTCGGGCCGAGCAACGGAGTGGTGGGACTCCTTTATGAAAGAAAAAGTTTGGAAGAAGAAGATGGGAAGATGAAAGTGATGAGGATTTTGTGAGAAGAAGTCTAACACTTAGCTTTCTAATTTCTCAAGTAACATGAACTCTTCATGCTCATCCAACATTCAAACTCTTTGAAATTTCATCAACCTCAAACCATTTGAACTTCATCCAATTTATAGGCAATTCACATGCAACAAAGTCTTTACTTAGCATGACACCTCAAATTGGATGGATTAGTCTTCAACCAAGTGTTCCAAAATTGATGAGTTTATATGCATGTTGTTGGTGATTCACAATCCACTTCACAACTTGGATAAACCCACTCAACTTGGATAAATCCACTCAACATGGATAATTCCACTTTGACTTATAATCACACTTGTAATATTTTGTCATTTTAAAATTAATTCATAATTAATTTTAATAAGCAAAATAAATTATAATTAATTAAACTTTTTAATTAATTAATATTATTATTTAATTCAATATCAAATATTAATTAAATAATAAGACTAATCTCGGTTTCTTAAACCGAATCATCACACATGAATCCCTATTCATGTTTTACACCGATCCCATATTTAAATCATATTTAAATATGTCCATCATTCTTCCAAAACCGAATTTCAATAAATTCAAATTCTTTTTCTCTCATATTGTTACACGGCTTAATCCGAGCTAGCCAGGAGAACCTAAAGGACCTACAGATCATGAGCTCCAACGATACGAGATTAACCGGTCAAACTCTTTAACCAAGCTAACCAACATTCGTTAACCCCCGGAGACTCCACTAAAGTCCAAGGGTTGCACTCTCCTCACCGTAGATATATTTCTGTCCTCTTGATATAACCATCATCAGTAAATCGATCCTTCACAGGTCGTTCGTAATTATAGCTGGGTCAAAATAACCGTTTTACCCCCGTAATTACATCTTGTTCCTTAAGTCCCACTGATCCTCTAATGAACTATTGGTTTGTGGTCCAACCACCAAACCGATTGGTATGTGATCTCATCACTATACCAAGTCCCTCTCGGGCCAATGAGAGGGTGGGATCCCTAGTTCAAGACCTGGAGTCAGCACTTAAGGGAAGAACCTCTCTACTAATCCCTCAGAGCGGGTAGGAGTGAATTCCATCTCGCAGGACTATGTTCCCAGCTACCTACCCGGTCTTATCCCCAAGATGGTAGGCTTATTGAGTCGGCGATCTCGGGCCACTCTCACCCATACAAGTCAAAGGATAAGCCCGAATAAACAGGAGTTCATAGCGTGCTCAGGATTCAGATCGAGTTACCTAGGTCATCATATGAAAAAATCGGTCTTTACAGTAAACGGAGTTATAAAGAAAGAGCGACTTGTTTCGCGGTTCAGTCTTATGCAAACTCATTGCATAGGACGCCCCCACTCACATGTCTCCACATGAACGATTTCGGATCACATCGTTTGTACTATACAAAGTGGGCCGCGTCCAATAGTGTCCCCAGGATAAGGTACCCAGCCTTATCCCTATACTATAGACCGTTCTGGCTATTACTTGAACTTGATCCACAATCATGTCATACATGAAGTTCAAGTATACAACCTATAGCCATGGGTTCTTTGTTTATTGGAGTTAGGTTAAAAGTAAAAACAATTCATTTTATTCAATAACAACTTTACTGAATAAATCTCAATAACAACTTTATTGCAAAATAGAATATACATTCAGTTTACAAACCACGAGTTTTAGGACATAAAACCCAACAAACTCCCACTTGGACTAAAACGTCAGTGGAGTATTACATGCGGGATGAGAAAAACTGGAATATCAAATATTTCCATGGTTTTTCTCCCACTATCCTACTGTACAACTCGTAGTCCTAGACTCACTAGGTGCCCCTCGAACACTTTAGCCGTGAGGGACTTTGTAAACGGATCAGCAATATTGTGCTCTGAGGCGATCTGCATGACGATCACGTCTCCTCGATGCACTATCTCCCTGATGAGATGATATTTCCGCTCTATGTGCTTTCCACGCTTATGGCTTCTTGGTTCTCTCGAATTTGCCACAGCACCAGTATTATCACAATAAAGTGTGATAGGCAAATTCATATTTGGAACAACTTCCAAATCCGTCAAGAACTTTCTAAGCCATACAGCCTCTTTCGCAGCTTCGCAAGCCGCGACATACTCAGCTTCCATGGTGGAGTCAGCAATACAACCTTGCTTTATACTCCTCCATACTATTGCCCCTCCGTTAAGAGTGAACACTGATCCCGATGTGGATTTCCTCGAATCCTTATCGGTTTGAAAATCAGAGTCAGTGTATCCTGTAAGGATCAAATCCTTCGCGCCATACACGAGCACATAGTCTCTCGTTCTCCGAAGATACTTGAGGATGTGTTTAACGGCAGTCCAATGATCATATCCTGGATTGGACTGGTACCTACTGACAATTCCTACTGCATAGCATATGTCGGGTCGTGTACATAACATGGCGTACATCAGACTACCGACTGCTGATGCATAGGGAATTCGTCTCATATCCTCAACTTCTTGAGGTGTCTTAGGACACTCTTCCTTTGACAATTGAATTCCATGCCTGAAAGGTAAAGAACCCTTCTTGGAATTCTGCATCGAATATCGTATCAACACCTTGTCGATATAAGATGCTTGAGACAACGCTAACGTTTTGTTCTTACGATTCCTTACGATTTGAATCCCTAGAACAAACTGAGCCTCTCCCAAATCTTTCATTTGGAATTGGGTCGCTAGCCATTGCTTAACGTCAGTCAGGAACCCTACATCATTCCCAATGAGTAGGATATCATCTACATATAAGACTAAGAAAGCTACAACAGAATTGACTATTTTCTTGTAGACACAAGGTTCGTCAACATTCTGTTCAAAGCCATAGGATTTGACCGCAGTATCAAACCTTATATTCCAGGATCTAGACGCTTGCTTCAACCCATAAATGGATCGATTAAGCTTGCAAACCTTTTGCTCTTGACCCTGAATTATGAACCCCTCTGGTTGAGCCATATAGATACTCTCTTCAAGATTGCCATTAAGAAAGGCTGTCTTGACATCCATTTGCCAAATTTCATAATCATAAAACGTGGCAATGGACAAGAGTATTCTAATCGACTTTAACATGGCAACAGGGGAGAAGGTTTCTTCATAGTCCACCCCTTCCCTCTGGGAATAACCCTTTGCCACAAGTCGAGCCTTAAAGGTTTGTACCTTACCGGCTTGGTCTCGTTTCCTCTTGTAGATCCACTTACAACCGATAGGTCTTTCACCATCAGGTTGCTCTACAAGATCCCAGACCGAATTGAAGTACATCGACTCCATTTCGAGGTCCATGGCTTTAAGCCACTGGTCCTTGTCTATGTCATTCATTGCCTGTTTAAAGGTCAATGGATCCCCAACGCCGTCATCAGGTATGACGACCTGGGTTTCCGTTAAACCCATGTAGCGGTCGGGTTGTCTCACATCCCTCCCACTACGTCGAGGTATTCTCAACTCTTGAGAAGGACCAGCCTGATCAACAACTCTTGTTGACCCATCTGTAGCTTTCCTGGAAAGTTCGGTCAAAACAATTTTGCTCGAAGGTTGATGATCTCTCATGTGGTCTTCCTCTAAGAATGTGGTGTTTGTCGATACAAGCACCTTATCTTGTTGAGGATCGTAAAATAGACCACCTTTCGTTTCCTTGGGGTAGCCTACGAATAGGCATAATTTTGAACGATGTTCCAATTTCTTTGGATTGGGCACCAACACATGTGTCGGACACCCCCAAATTCTGAAGTGACGTAAACTACCTTTACGCCCTCTCCATAACTCATAAGGTGTTTCTGAAACACTCTTAGAGGGAACCATGTTCAAAATATATACAGCAGCCTCTACTGCATATCCCCAAAACGAACTAGGCAGTTGAGCATAGCTCATCATAGATCGAACCATGTTTAACAGGGTTCTATTTCTCCTTTCGGACACACCGTTCTGCTGCGGTGTTCCGGGCGCTGAGAGTTGGGATAGTATTCCATGTTCTATCATATAGTCCTGGAATCTTAAATCCATATACTCTCCACCTCGATCTGATCGGAGTATTTTAATCGTTTTACCTAATGTGTTCTCAACCTCTGCCTTATACTCCTTGAACTTTTCAAGAGCTTCGGACTTATGATGCATTAGGTAAAGATAGCCGTACCTAGAATAATCATCAATGAAGCTGATGAAATATTCATACCCTCCCCGTGCTTTAACATTCATCGGACCACAAAGATCTGAATGTACAAGCTCTAGAGTTTCTTTGGACCTATGACCTTTTTCAGAAAAAGATCGTTTGGTCATCTTGCCCTCAAGACAAGACTCACATGGTGGTAAAGAGTTGTCCTCTAACTGATTTAGGAGACCACTCTTAACCAATCTCCCAATCCTATTGAGATTAATGTGGCCTAGTCTCAAGTGCCAAAGATAGGTACTTGGAGAAAGTTTCTGCCTTTTAGTTTGAGTTTGAGCTGTTTTAAACATCTCGGTGTTCAAAATAGCTTTTGCCTCTGTTGGTCTTAACACATACAAGTTGTTTTCAAGTTTCGCAGAACATATATGTACACCTCTTTTGCTAATGAACGCTTCATTAAAATCAAAAGATACTTTATACAAATGTTCAAGTAAACAAGAGATAGATACAAGGTTCCTTTTAAAGCTAGGAACCAACAGTACATTTTCAAGTAAAATGAAACTATCTCTATATAACAACTTGACAGTTCCCACTGCCTTGGCTGAGACAACCTCTCCTGTTCCAACCCTGAGAGTTATCTCACCTTCAGCAAGCAGCTGCCAGGAACTAGTTTCCTGGAAAGAAGAACAAACATGGTTAGTGGCTCCTGAATCCAGTATCCAGGCAGAACTATCATGTTCCACTAAACATGTTTCAACAACGAGTAAATCATATTTACTTAGTTGTTTCTTCTCAGCTTTGCTCGCCATGAGGGTATCATGATAGACCGATGAGGACGGTTGTCCAAACATCATCTGTAATGAATCCATGATCTCCTTAGCGGAGACCATTACCTCATGCTTCTTAGCTAACACATCGGATGTGCTGGCCAAGATGTAGACTCGGGCTTTATCATTAGCCCTAGTCCACCTGTCAAATGCATCTCGAACAGTTCGAGTTGCAGATGAGCTAGGAGGGGGAGGACATTCCTCTGTTAAGACAAACCTAAGATCATCGATAACAAGAATCGTATTCAAGTTCGATTTCCAGGTCGTGTAGTTATCGCCGTTTAGTTTATCAGAAGCTAGTAATTGGATAAACGAGCTAGACATGCTGAAAAGAATGAATTCTATTAGTGAATTGAACTTAACCTATTTTTAACAACCAATCAAGAACTTTAGCAAAAGTAATAATGTACCCAAAAAATCATTATTAATTTGCAACGATACTTCAGTGAGTCAGAGCAACCGCTACCGAGGGGCAGTCAATCACTCCTTCACTGAACCAAGACATTCTTGACTAAATGCTAATACCAGAATAACTCATATTCCTATAGCACCTTAGTTATCGCTACTTCGGTCAAGAATCTACTAACAACTTAGTAATCCTTGTAAGTGTGACCCGCCATTTTCAGAACTCAGAGGTCGGCCCCAACAGTGCAACCGAATGGAAATGTCAGAGTTGGGAATGGACCTAAGAGACCCTATCCATTTCTGGAGATTGAGTTGTTCCGACTCCCATGAAACGGCCCTCCGAATGGACGGTGCTACTATGGGCAACCAGCAGGCGGAACATGGGAATCTCACGGTTCAACCTAATGGAGGAGACCGCAGGATGTATTGACATACTTCCTTCTCCCACTTACTATAAATACTTTCTCCATTCACCTTGCTCTTGATTTATGCAAACACCATCCGAATGGGGATGCCCTATTGACATCACGAGGCCGAGCATAAATCTCACGGTGTGGACTTTGCGGAGAACGTAGGAGGAGATTGATATATCATATATACCTTCTCAACACCACTACTAAGTATTTTAGAATGGTTTGGGTAAAGTTTTACTTAGGCATTATCCGGCTAAGACAATAAAACCTAAGTCTAGGTAGAACATACTTTTACCTAAGATGTCTAGGTGATAAACGTTTTATAACCTTACACCTCTCACGTGCATGCTCATAAAGCCGGGTTAACTCAACTCAAGTACCGGATCGATCCCCAGGTAGGAGGTGTTCCGTAAACCGTCATCTTAAATACCTCCAACCTTAGTGCAGGATCAAACCGGGTGAGTTCTCTCGTAACCTTAGCTTTACAAGATATCGACCTATTTTAACTATTAAAACGAATCGATACTAAATTCCTAATCGCATTGGAATTCTTTAACCCTTAGTGAGCATGCATTTATCTTTGTTATAGATTTTAAATGTCTATCTCATTTTACAACGCTTTATAAAACAAAGACATTCTATAACATGCTTCCTAAGCTAGAATATAACCATTACATTCAATTTATAACATGCTTCCCAAGCAAGAATATAACAATTATATTCAACTAAGGCAACTATGTTGTATGTTTAATTTCACAATTAATATAACACTTATATTAATTTTACTTTTAAACAAGCAACATCCAATTCATAAATTAATATAACACTTACATTAATTCTCATGAATTAAGCATGCATACTATACAACATAACACTTATATTATACTTTCAATGCATGCAACATGCTTCCTATGGTGGGATTTGAAATCTATATGGCATACTTTATGCACATACAAGATACTTTAATTAAAACATACATTCACAATGCATAATTAATTAAACACACTAAAGTGGACCGGTTTTGGCATCACGGACAAGCAAGCAACTAAATTATTACAATAATAATTCATCAACTAAGTTGAGACGCTTCCGAACCCTTCGAACCGCCACGAACCAGCTTGAATTTGCTTGAACCGACCAAAAAAAACAACAACTTCAAAACTTCAAAAAAAAACTGAACCGGTCCATAACAGCTGTCCCGACTTCAACAGCCCGTAACTGGACCAATACCGACCCGAACTGGACCAAACGAACGCTGAACCGGACCTCCAGAGGGTGAAGAACAAGGAACCGGTCTGACTTTCAGTGAACCGGACCATCTGAGGACCGAACCGGACTGTTTCTTCCACCTTGCGCTGAACCGGTTTTGTGCTGGAATTTTGCAGAAAAAAAAAAACAGCAAAAAAACAGCATGCTGTTTTTTTCGACACCCGAGCTTCTGTCTTTGAATTGAAAGCCTATATGGACTCTAATGACTCCGAATTTTTTACAGACTCTTCTTCACACATTAAAGCCCATACACGCCCGGGCAATTACAAAACAAAGTACAAATAAAAGCTCAAAAAAAATGCCAAAACCGGAATCACACTTTAGACGCCCAGAAAAATAATTTCTAAAACAAATACCCACCGAGCTTAAATTGATGCAAATTGAGTGACCAAAAAACGCTCTGATACCAATTGATGGAGCGCATGTAGCGCAGCGGAAGCGAGACAGATCATTGGCACTCTAATTTCATCAATTTAGCTAAATAAGAAACATGCACAAAGCTTTGAAATAAAAGGAATTAGAACACATACCTCTTGTAGTTCTAAAGACTTCTCTTCCAAAGCTCAAATCTCCTCACGAACCCTTCGAAGCTTCCCTCGAACTCCTCGAGAACCACCTCCGGTAGTCCCGCTATCCTCGGGCCGAGCAACGGAGTGGTGGGACTCCTTTATGAAAGAAAAAGTTTGGAAGAAGAAGATGGGAAGATGAAAGTGATGAGGATTTTGTGAGAAGAAGTCTAACACTTAGCTTTCTAATTTCTCAAGTAACATGAACTCTTCATGCTCATCCAACATTCAAACTCTTTGAAATTTCATCAACCTCAAACCATTTGAACTTCATCCAATTTATAGGCAATTCACATGCAACAAAGTCTTTACTTAGCATGACACCTCAAATTGGATGGATTAGTCTTCAACCAAGTGTTCCAAAATTGATGAGTTTATATGCATGTTGTTGGTGATTCACAATCCACTTCACAACTTGGATAAACCCACTCAACTTGGATAAATCCACTCAACATGGATAATTCCACTTTGACTTATAATCACACTTGTAATATTTTGTCATTTTAAAATTAATTCATAATTAATTTTAATAAGCAAAATAAATTATAATTAATTAAACTTTTTAATTAATTAATATTATTATTTAATTCAATATCAAATATTAATTAAATAATAAGACTAATCTCGGTTTCTTAAACCGAATCATCACACATGAATCCCTATTCATGTTTTACACCGATCCCATATTTAAATCATATTTAAATATGTCCATCATTCTTCCAAAACCGAATTTCAATAAATTCAAATTCTTTTTCTCTCATATTGTTACACGGCTTAATCCGAGCTAGCCAGGAGAACCTAAAGGACCTACAGATCATGAGCTCCAACGATACGAGATTAACCGGTCAAACTCTTTAACCAAGCTAACCAACATTCGTTAACCCCCGGAGACTCCACTAAAGTCCAAGGGTTGCACTCTCCTCACCGTAGATATATTTCTGTCCTCTTGATATAACCATCATCAGTAAATCGATCCTTCACAGGTCGTTCGTAATTATAGCTGGGTCAAAATAACCGTTTTACCCCCGTAATTACATCTTGTTCCTTAAGTCCCACTGATCCTCTAATGAACTATTGGTTTGTGGTCCAACCACCAAACCGATTGGTATGTGATCTCATCACTATACCAAGTCCCTCTCGGGCCAATGAGAGGGTGGGATCCCTAGTTCAAGACCTGGAGTCAGCACTTAAGGGAAGAACCTCTCTACTAATCCCTCAGAGCGGGTAGGAGTGAATTCCATCTCGCAGGACTATGTTCCCAGCTACCTACCCGGTCTTATCCCCAAGATGGTAGGCTTATTGAGTCGGCGATCTCGGGCCACTCTCACCCATACAAGTCAAAGGATAAGCCCGAATAAACAGGAGTTCATAGCGTGCTCAGGATTCAGATCGAGTTACCTAGGTCATCATATGAAAAAATCGGTCTTTACAGTAAACGGAGTTATAAAGAAAGAGCGACTTGTTTCGCGGTTCAGTCTTATGCAAACTCATTGCATAGGACGCCCCCACTCACATGTCTCCACATGAACGATTTCGGATCACATCGTTTGTACTATACAAAGTGGGCCGCGTCCAATAGTGTCCCCAGGATAAGGTACCCAGCCTTATCCCTATACTATAGACCGTTCTGGCTATTACTTGAACTTGATCCACAATCATGTCATACATGAAGTTCAAGTATACAACCTATAGCCATGGGTTCTTTGTTTATTGGAGTTAGGTTAAAAGTAAAAACAATTCATTTTATTCAATAACAACTTTACTGAATAAATCTCAATAACAACTTTATTGCAAAATAGAATATACATTCAGTTTACAAACCACGAGTTTTAGGACATAAAACCCAACAACCCCTATGTGGTCGGTTGGGCCATAAGGAAACCAACCCCTGTAGGATCGGACCAAATCTATCGACCCTTGTGGGTTCGACCGAGCAATAATAAAATTGACCCCCGTGGGGTCGGTCCAACTCAAAGAAAATGACGATTCCCTCAGAAGGAACCGAAAAAGATGTCCCCTTCAGGCGGAACCGAAACAATGACCCCCTCAGGAGGAACTTAAAGGATGACCCCCTCAAGAGAAATAAAAAAGGATGACCTTCTCGAGAGGCCAATAAGATTTCACTCCGACGAATAACACAAGTCCTACCTCAAGTAAACTCTCAATTCGGGTGTAAGAAAGCGGCTAGGCGAAGAGCACGTTGCTCAACTAACAAAACTCAACTCGAAATTGGGGGCAACTATTGTGGGTGAAATAATCAGGCCCAAAATTATTAAAAAAAAAAAAACCAAAAGACCAGACTCTAAGAAGTGACTCATTCCACGAATGGTGGCCCACACATAGGAAAGAGGAGTCGACCCCAAAGGGGTTGGCCAAGCACACAACGCCGCCGACCCTCAAGGGATCGACACCCAAAGCGTGATATCGACCTTGATATGGGATCGGTCAAAAGGGCAAGGAAGCTGACCTCCGAAGGGGTCGAGCTACACGAACATGTCGATCCCTCAAAGGGGGTAGGTTCAAGATATTAAGGAACTAAGGAAAGCGGAAATCGTCCCCTTTAGCGGTTACAAGACAATGAATGATCAAATGTTATAAGCAACCCAACAATGTGTTGCTTAAATGATCCAAAACGCTCTACAACGACTATCCTTGGAAGATCTATATAAGGAAGAGATTAGAAAAGAGAAAGATAAACTATTTTCATTTTAGATAATTCTTCCCACATTTGCTAGATTCCTTCCAAAACTGACTTGATCGCCAGAGCCCTTTATAGTTTACACCACCCGATATTAGACGTTATTGTTCATTTGTCTTCCAACCATACTTCTATTCCTCCAACATACAAATTTTCAGTTGGTACCAACCGTATTCATGTTCAAAACTAATCCACTGTTGCCAAAAAGAAAAAGGAAAAAAAAAAAAAAAAAAAATGCCTATAAGGCAAATTATACAGTTCTTTTGGTCTAAAAAAATTTATACCGTTCTTTTAATCTAAAACTAAAATAAATTATTTTCCTCAGCTCCAAATCTTTTACACGGATTAGCACGAACCAAATTCATCTGTTCAATGAATTTTCAGTGGGAAAAAAAATCAAAATGAATGCTTCGGGATAATTAAAGTGATAATATGAATATTAATTCATAAAACCATTGGAAAATTACCCTTTCATCCCTCTCAATTTCGCTAATTAAAAAAACAATAAAATTCAATTATATTTTTCTAACATCAATTTCATCCATATTAAAATAAATAAAAGCTTCAATTTATCTCTATACTCTTTAATTAATAAAATAACATAGGATTGATGCAAACATAATACAACTATATAACTAGATTTATATCATATCTTTGTCCTAAAGTTTTAAGCATTTTGTATTATTCTTTGAATCTTACTTTAAAAAATAAAAAACAAAAAACAAAGAATGAGACTAAAATAAATACGTATATAAAGTTATGAAGTGAACCAAAATACATAAAAGTAGATTAAAGCAAAGAAATCTATAGATGTATGATAGTATGAAGGAAAGTTTAGGGACAAAAGAATTAATAATAAATATGAAAGTAAGGGAGAAAAATATTGAATTTATAGAGTTATTTTACATATAATAATAATAATAATAATAATTGAATAAAATATGAAAGGACTTTAATAACGTGGATGTCAGAATGTTAATTTATTATTTATTATTTTTTAAAAAAAGAGTACATGAATGAAAATATTGGGTAGGGGAGCACGGTGTGCACGTGAGGATGTTGGCCTCGATGAGAGCAAAATGGGGAATCCAACGGTGGAGATGAGTTTGGGGAAAGATAAGAATTGAATGCGTGTGTTCCGTATCCCAACAAGACCGTACGTAAAGAGGCCTTTTTATAATAAAACCTAACTATTTTCATAAATTATAAAAATAAAAATAAATAAAAGCAAATTGAAACGACGGCCCCCTCCCCCATTATCGCTCTCACGTGATTTTACTACCCCCCATTATTCTTATATATATATATATTTATTTATTATTTACAATATATCTTTTTCTAAATTATTTTCTTTACCGTGTTTAGTTGAGTGAGTTTATTTTTACTCCCCTTTCCCTAATTAAATATATTTTAATATGATTAGTACTAACTATAATTACTTTTATAATCACTTTTATTTTTATGTAAAAATTGATACATCTATAAGTTTCTCTTAATTAACCTTTTTTTTTGTTTTCTTCAAGAGACTTATAAGTTATATAGTAGTTGATAAAAAAATTATATTATAAAAGTGGATAGAGTGAGAGTATTGTCCCTTGGGCCTCCCATGTTTGAAGTATTTTTTCGTTGCAAAAAAAAAAATTATATTATTAATTAGAAAATATTTAGTTTCTTAAAATGAAAAATATCAAGTTCATCTTGATCAACTACTTTAAAGAATTAGTGCAAAAATTTGCATGAAAGAGGGCCAATATGAACCTAATTCTACTGACATATAAAAACATGTATCATCGATCAAAAGACCAAATGTTCAAATCTATCACTCTACATAGGGTAAAAAAAAAAATATATGTATGATCAAATAGCGAGTAAGGAAGTAAAATAATAGTTTTGCATTTCTTTATCACTATTTTATGTGTTAATAGTTTTTATGAAAGAGAAAAATGATGAAATTAATTTTAATTACTAATTACATAGGCTAAAACATAATTCATAATTTATAGGGTTGATGAATGTGTTAGGATAAACTTTTGTAACGTAATACTTAGTGAATTTGATAGTAATTTAGTCTGGTTAAAAAAAAAAAAAAAAATCTTTTTAAAAATCTTTTTCTTTTATGTAATCTTTCTTCTCTAGATTTTAGCTAGTTCAATAAAAATTATGTTAGATAATATCGTTAGTTAATTTCAACATTCATCAACTATAAAAGATTGAATTATATTTTTTTAAATAATAAAGAGTAAATTAAAAAATTGCTTAAACATTAAAGATTTTTTTTTTTTTTTTTTGAAAAGCTTAAACATTAAAGATTAAACTATGTATTTAACCAACATTTTTTCAATGGTTTTTTAAGCTATTTTAAAATAGATTCCAAAAACTTTTGAAATACGTCATATCAGAAAAGCATAAATAGATTCTCTTATATAAAAATGGATGGATATCTATGAATTCCGTTTTTCAAATTTGAAATAACACAATTGAAGAATAAAATTTCCCTTATGAATTTAAATTTAGATTTTCTTTCCTTTTTCTTTTTTTTGTGGTAAAAGCACAAAATTAATTTAAATGCTTTTGAAGAACGTAACTTTCAAAGGTAGGAATATAGAATAAACTTGGAGACTTAAAAGGGGAACAAATTCGAAAAAGAAAAGAAAAAAAAGGTTGAAAGAATTTTAATTTTAATGAAATTAAATTTGTAGAAACGACAGGAGGAGAATAAATTGTCCATCTTTAAAATATTTATTATCAATTGAATATTCTCTATTTATGTGGGGTTATTAAGCTAATTATGCACATCATCATGCATGTACATGAATATACATACATGATAGGATACCATCATTAAAAAAAAAAAAAAAAACATGGCATAATTTTGACTTTTCAAAAGATGCGGTGGCAAAATCCGTTACGTAAAATGGATGGATATTAGTGGGCCAACGAGGATCTGCTTCCGTTTTCCCGCCAATTGCGCCAGCGTGGAGCCCACCTGGACCTTTCTTTTCCCGCCAAAACCTACCCCTCATTTCCCAACAGTTTCTTGCCACGTGTTCCGCCGGCATTTAGTGTACGCCAGCTGTATGGGGTTTTTTTTTAACGGCGTTTAGTTATTAGGAAACGAAAAGTCAAATGGTAACGGGGAGAGTTAGTCCAGTCAAGAATTCCGTAATCTCCTGTCGTGTCCCATAAAAGCTCTGTTTGGTAACGAATGTTTTTTTCTTCTATCATGAGGATAATGACAAGTTAAGTTACACATTTTGTTTTGTTTTTGGTTTTGTAAATTGTTTTTCTAAATTCAATATATTTTTTTTTTTTATTGTTTGAAAAATTATGAGTTATAATAACCATTCATTAATTTCTCTTTAACAAAATTAGCATATATGGTATGTATTTGTATAGAATAAGCAACATGCACTGGTTCTGTTAAATGTAAAATAAAATAAATGGGTGTTTTTTTTAGAAATGATGTGGCTAAAAAAAATACAACTGTGAGATTCAATCCAACTTTTAAATCTGATTTGGTGCCAAACACATATCTAAAAATACATAAAATGCATTTATAATTACTATTTGTATTGAATTTCTTATTTTTAATTTTATATTTTGAGATGAATAACATATATGAGATTTTTGTATGGATGACCCTCAAAGCGTAAGGTTTTTTTTTATCTTCTTTTAAAAATTTATGTTTTTTGACCTTCTCGTGATAAACAAGTCCCCTCTCATGTGAAAAATCATTTGTACTCTTCGCTGAGCACGAAGACACTATAGTTGTCTCTTCGTGATCGTGCTCAACAAATGGTACTGACTACAAACTTTTTTTTTTTGAAAGGAAACAATCAGTATATTAAACAGAAAACCCCATAGGGGTAATATAGTCTTTACATGAGATTGTTAATAGCCACGAAGGAAAAGGAAAATCCCAAATTACATCCGTAAAAGAAGAAAATCGTGCTAGGGTATCCGCCAGGCGATTTCCAGAGCGATGGATGAAGACGACTGAGAAACCTTCATGAAGCTGAAGAAGAATTTTGCAGTCGACGACCCAAGAGTTTATTTCATTGTAGAACGTGGTATCAGTTGTGAGGGCTTGGACTGCTGAATTGCAATCAGATTCAATTAGTAGATGAGAAATTCCCAGAGAGCAGGCGATAGAGAGACCCGTGCGAAGAGCTTCAAGTTCCGCATGTAAAGGATTTTGAAGGTATTTTACTTTTAAAGCACAGGCATGTTGAATTGAACCAGCATAATCTCTAATTACTACTCCAATTCCAGTTGTTGTTGAGATGGAATGCCAAGATGCATCAACGTTCATTTTAAGAAAACCTTTCGGTGGAGGAGTCCAACCAAGAGATGTCGGCTGCTGTATATGGGAAGTAATGGAGGAGTCCTGGCCAGTGATTCCCCTGGGTAGTTCAATGAGGTAATCTGAAATCCATTTTATTTTTTATTCTATATCAAGAATTTTCTTGCCGTGGGTAAAAGAGTTTCTGTCATTCCATAGGGCCCAACAAATAGTGCACGCTAAAGCTAGATCATGCTTACTTGGATAGGAGATCCACAGATTCCAATGATCAAATAGAGGAAGGTGAGCAAGATTTTTGTGGATAAAAGATGGGAGGAGGCGGGTCCAAATTTTCTTTGCCCTTGGACAAAAAAGAAGGATATGAGAAGTTGATTCAACGTTAGCTGGGCAAAGAGGACAAGAGGTACTACAATCAATACCTTTTCCTTTTAAAGTAGCATAGGTAGGTAGGTAGCCTTTTAGGGCTTTCCACATAAAATGCTTGATTTTGCTATGGATCTTTAGATTCCATAGAATCCTCCATGATTTAGAAGCATGATCAATCATAGAGGGGCCATCTGTATGTTTCTGATTAAGGGCAAGTTTGTAGCCACTCTTAACACTATATTTTCCATCTTTTGTGTAATGCCACATCCAACTGTCATTCTGAGCATTAATACTTAGGGGAATAGAGCATATAAAAGGAACATCATCTTTATGAAACAAGTCAGTCAATAGAGGGATATTCCAACTTTTGTTCTCCAAAATTAGCATATTCACAGTGACAGTGGGGGAGCTTTGAGGTTGGGTTAAGGGAATGAAGAGGGATTCCTTAGGAATCCATCTATCTTTGAATGCAAAAATGTCTAACCCATTGCCAACTCTAAGGCGAATGCCTCTGTCCAATAAATCCCTTCCCCAAAGAACACTTTTCCAGAAGAATGAAGGTGAGGTACCCAGAGAGGCCTTTAGAAAATTTGTATTGGGATGATATTTTGCCTTCAAGGTTCTGGCAATAAGGCTTGAAGGATTAGTTAAAAGCTTCCAAGCCTGCTTGGCTAAGAGAGATTGATTAAAAGATTCAATATCTTTGAAGTTGAGTCCACCTTGAGTAATAGGTTTGCAAAGATGATCCCATTTACACCAATGGATCTTCTTAGAAGTGTTGTTAGAACCCCACCAAAACCGAGAGATGGCCCTGGTAATATCATAGCAGATTCTCTTAGGAAGCCTGAAGCAACTCATAGCAAAAGTGGGAATAGCCTGGGCTACACTTTTGATTAAAACTTCCTTGCCTCCTAAAGAAAAGAATTTAGACTTCCACCCCGAAACAACTTTCCAAATCTTCTCTGTTATGTAGCTCAAGTCAGCCCCTTTCCTTGATGAGAAACAAGAGGGAACACCAAGATAGCGTCCCAAATTCTTGACTAATTTGACACCAAGGATATTCTGAATGTAATCCTGAAAAGAAGAACTGATTTTAGGAGAAATAAACAAAGCTGATTTATTATAATTAATGGACTGACCAGAGGCTTTCTCATAATTGTTTAGAATAGCTTTTATAGTAAAACAATTCGAACTAGTAGTTTTAAAGAAAAGTAAACTATCATCAGCAAAAAGAAGATGAGAAATTGGGGGGGCTGACCTAGCAATTTGTATACCTGAAATGAGATTAGTGGTTTGAGCATGGTGAAGGGCTTGGGAGAGACCTTCCGTGCAAAGAAGAAAGAGATAGGGAGAAAGAGGATCACCTTGTCTTAAGCCACGTGATGGATGGAAGTGCCCCTTAGCTTGACCATTAATGATAATGGAGAAGGATACAGTAGTTAAACATTTCATTATTAAATCAATCCACTTATGACTAAAGCCAAGTTTGTTCATTAATTTTTCCAAAAAGACCCATTCAACACGATCAAAGGCTTTAGATATATCTAGTTTAAGAGCTGCAGAGCCTTTAGAACAAGATTTATTTTTTTTAATATGATTTATACATTCATGAGCTAGGATAATGTTGTCAGAAATAGCACGAGAAGAGATGAAAGCAGATTGAAAAGGCGAGATTATAGAGTTAAGCAAAGGTTTTAACCTGTTAGCCAAAGTTTTAGAGATTAATTTATAAGAAACATTGCAAAGACTAATGGGTCTAAAATCAGAAACCATAGATGGGTTCTTAGTTTTTGGGATTAAAGCAATATTAGTATGATTCAGGGGATTAATAGGAGCAGAAGAGTTAAGGATAGCTAGACATTGGTCAATAGTAAGATTACCAATGATCGACCAATATTTTTGGTAAAAAACAGCAGGGAATCCATCTGGGCCTGGGGCCTTTGTAGGGAACATTTGCTTTAGAGCCATTAGAATTTCCTCACCAGAAAAAGGTGTATCAAGATTTGAATTCATCTCATCCGAAACCAATGGCTGAATTTTATCAAGAATTAAATCCATATCCATAGAACAAGGCCTAGAAGAAGAGAACAAGTCAGAAAAATAGTTAATAAAAGCAGAATCAACATTTTCAGGATCCTCCTGCCATACATTCAAAGAATCAAATATTCCTTCAATCTTATTTTTCTTATAGCGTATAGAGGCTTTCTTGTGGAACCATTTAGTATTACGGTCTCCCCATTTTAGCCAATCCTCTCTAGACCTTTGCTTCCAGTAGACTTCCTCTTCACACAAGAGATGGTTCAAATCATTTTCAATAAGGAGAATTTTATTAAAATCCGGATAGGGAGAAGAACAATAGGCTGTTTGAAGAGCACTTTTACAAGAGGAGATCTTAGATTTTAATGAATTAGAGAGAGAATAACCCCAAGATTTCAAATCTAGGGAGACATCTTGCAAAAAGGAGTAAAGATCCTTGTCATAAATAGAATTATGATGCTTTTTGAAGGCATTAGAAATGATGTTACGACAATGATCATGAAGAGTCCAATGTTCTTCAAACTTAAAGGAGCGATGAAACCTAGGTTTAAAAAAAGAAGAGATAATGGGAGTATTAGATATTGAGAGCTCAATTGGTCTATGGTCAGATTCAGACCAATCTAAATGCTGATTAGTTATGGAGTTGAAAATGTCTTCAAAGGCCGAGTTAGCTAAAAACCTATCAAGTCGAATAAAAATGGGAGAACGAGATTTCCAACGATTAGACCAAGTAAATTTTTTACCCTTAAAGCCTAAGTCCTTAATATGACAATCATCTAAGGCATTCCTAAATGAGGCAAGGAGATTGGGATCACGAGGAGCTCCCCCTTTCTTTTCAGAATTAGATAGGATCTCATTAAAGTCCCCACCAATTAACCAGGCCGAGTCATCATTATTGTGGATTCTTCTTAGGAGATCCCAAGAAATAGTTCGTTTATGGGCTTCAGGTTGGCCATAGAAGCCTGTAAAACGCCAAATCTTATCCTTCCACTTAACAGAAGAGTCAATATGAGATTTAGAAGATGACCTGATAGTAATAGAAACATCATTTTTCCAAAGCAAACAGAGTCCACCACCTGAACCTTCATTAGAAATAGAATAATAATCATGGAACCCACCAACATTCATTAGTTTACTCATTGAAAGAGAATCACATCTGGTTTCTGATAAGAAAACAATGTGAGGTTGGCGTAAGTTGATAGCATCTTTAACTGCCCGGAATGTCCTAGGATTACCCATTCCTTGGACATTCCAACAAAAGATTTTCATGGCAAAGGCCGAGGTTGTGTGTCAACCTCCGCCAATGTAAAGTCAATAATGCTTGAGTTGCTTGGAATTGAAAGGCATGTCATACTCTTAGTTTTTTTTGAATTAGTAACCACAGGATCTTGGAGACTTTTCCTCTTATTTTCATGGTTTGGTATATTCATATCAAGATTGGAATCCATAGCTGCAGTCTTTTTTTTCCCTTTCCTTTTATTACTAGAGGGGGATGGTTGGCTTGTAAAGATAAATTGGGGTGGGAATTGGGGTTTAGTGTGAGGGCCAATGGGAGTGTGTACCGGGGGGGCGACAGGAGGGGTAGGGTTTTGGAATTCTTGGAAGCTTTGGGAGTCGACTGGTTGAGGACAATCTGGTATGGGGGAGGGGGGTTGTTGGTTAAAGATGAAACTGAGGGGATGTTAAAGGGTGGTGGATTAGAAAGAAAGGGTGGAGGGGATTTTGGCTTCTGTGGAGAAATAGGGCTATAAATTCCAGTCTTTTTGTTGGTTAGGCTAGATGTGAGAGGTTGATAACGGAGGTTAGGACCATAAAGATATTGTTTAGGATTTTTGAGAATTGGATCAACAAAAGCTGCACCACAGTCCTTAACCAAATGCCCTATGAGACCACAAAAGTAGCAAAAGTCTGGGAGACGTTCATAGCGGATAAGAATCCAATTCTTTGGCTGAAGATCGTTAATGAACAATTTAATTCCCCTTCTAAGAGGCTTTCTGATATCAATGCCAATGCGAACCCTCAAACTAATACCCCAGCATCGACCCATTTCATCATCATCTACATCAATAAAAGATCCAATAGCATTCCCCAATTCAGCAGCCATGATTCTGGTTCTACAAGCAATTGGTAGATCAAAAAAGTGAACCCACATAGGCACAATTGAAAAGCACATATCTGAAGGCTTAACCATAGTATTGGGTTTATCCAAGATGAGCAAACTCTTATCAAATATCCAGGGCCCCAATAAGAGGCTACGATTAAGATCAGCAGGATTAGCAAAAATAAAGACAAATAGGTTCTTGGATAGATTATGAACAAGGAGATGGTCTTGGTTCCATATCTTGCGAAATGAAGTTTGAATTGTATCACAAGTTATGAATCTTGGGCAAAGAAGCTTGCCTATTAGATGTAAATGTAGATTGGTAGGGGAGTGGTTAATAGGGAGGGGTTTTAGGGAAATAATTGTTTGATCTTCTTCATTTGATAAGGACATCTTGTTCCAAACTGATATTAAATCTTCTTCTTCCATGCAGGGCTGAGATATCAAAAGATCTTGAAATATCAAGAAGGTGATCTTCAACCAAGCGGAAGAAATGAGCAGGGGAAGTCAAAAATCAAGAATCAAACCAAAGAGTTTATAACAGAACAGTAGCAACAACAATCCTTAAGGCAAAACTCAGTTTGAAGAACAGCAACAAGGCGAAAAAAGCCACACACAACAATGGTGGAAGGTCGCTCAGATAAACGAGGAATATCCCTCACTTCATGGAGGTTCTTGGAGAATGTAGAAGTTCCGATCTATTAGTAACCCATTCATATAGTTGATTGAACCATATGTTGCGTCAATAATGTACTGACTACAAACTTTAAGGGGTTGTTTATCGGGATAAAAGATTAAAAAAAAATATAAATTTAAAAAAATCGGATAAAATAATCTTATGACTAAAAAAAAAAAAAAACTATATATTTTGACTATGTAGCAAGTTTGGGATTGGGATTGAAACTTTCTTTTTTCATGAACTTTTGAAAACATATTAATTAAATATTTTAAAACCTTTAAAAGTATTTTATAACTATATATATATATATATATATATATAGTCAAAGATCATAAAAAGAAAATGTTAAAAAATATTTTTGTTCTCTCCAACTTTCATATGAAAGCAATGATTTAGTCCTAAACTTTAAATGGTAACCAGTTAGTAATTTCAATTTTATAACAATTTATCCATAAACTTTAATATATAATAATTTAGTTCATATACTTTAAAATTTATAATAATTAGTCTTTATCGTGAAAAATATTATTAAGATTTAATAAAATTTATTATATATATAAATCAATAAATTAATTATAGACTCGATGTGTTTATAAACTATAAATACTAATGGTGTGTTTGGATTGATTACTAAAAAAAATGTTCTTCAAAAAATGCATTTTTTTAACATTTTTTTTATAAATATTTCTAATTAAAACACTCATATGTTTGGTTACATTTTCTCCAAAGTGTTTTTTATCTACAAGTTTGTTTTGTTTGGTCTACACTACAAGTGTTTCTCAAATTATCATAAGTGACAAATATTAATAAATAATATGAATTAAAAAGTTTAAATTTGTATTTTAAAAACTATGACCGACGTTTACTATTGTCGATGCTCGGTGACGGAATAAGAGTGGTAGTGGTCGTCGTTAGTTGCCGAAGGTCGGTGGGGTGATCGTCGCCGGCGGTCTATCGGAGTTTGATCGACGACAGTTGCCGGAGATGGTCACCGAAAGTTGCTGGCGGTGGCCGACGACAACGGTGTCAGAGGAGGTAGCCGACAACAGTCATAGGTGGAGAAAATTTAATGAAGTAGTGTGAAGGTATTTTGATAATTTTAATATATTATGAAAATTAGATAAGATTCTCAATTAAACACAAAAAAAAATATTTTTTCTAAAAGTTAATAGAAAGTGTTTCACCCAAAATGATTTATTTTCAAAACTCATCTAAAAAATCATTTTGGGTGGTTGCCAAACACCTTAATTTTTTTAAAATGTTTTTTTTTTCAAAAATTAAACACTTAGGAATGCAATTCAAACACATTGGTATATTGTCACTTGATTTTGATGGAATTTTTTAAGGTAGGATTAAATTGTTACAAATTTTAAAGTACAGAAGTTAAAGTGTTGCATATTAAAGTTTATGGACTAAATTGTTGAAAAGTTGAAAGTATATGAACTAAATCGTTACTTTCGTGAAAGTTAAGGGACTAAAAGTGTTTTTAACCAAAAAAAAAACATTAGGTTAAATAATAAGTTTAGTTTATAAACTTTCAAGTATGTGTCTATTTGATCTACAAACTTAAAAAAAAATGTTTAATAATTTTTTAAACTTTTAATTTTAATTTAATACGTTCATAAATTTTTAATTTTATTTTGAGTTTAATAAATCATTCATCTAGACATTTTCTAAAATTCATGTATATTAAACACAAAATTATTCATGTATCTATTAAACACAAAATTTAAAGTTTGGAGGTGTTTAGAAAAAGAAAAGTCTAATAGAAGGTTAATTTTACTATAAAAAAAAATAAAAAAAAACAATTAATTTAAAAGTTTAATAATTTATTATACAATTTAAAAAATTTATGGCTATATCAGACATCAAATTATAAAGAGTCACCTATCACACGTTTTAGAGGGAAGAGACATATTCCAAACTTGAAACTTCAAAGGAATATAAAGTTTATAAATTAACAAAAAAATATAAAAGTACATTTAATTAAAAATAATATCAAACTGAGCTTAACAACTTTCAACTTTAAGAAAATAAATAAGAGAGTGAAAATGAAGAAAAACAAATAAAAATGTTATTATTATTTTTTTCCTTTTTGGTGAGAGGGAAAATTGACGTTGACAAACATTATTGGCACAGAGGATCAAGACTCATGATTATCTTGGCCAATTACTGGGAAATGACATATAAGTTAATGACAATTGTTATGTTACCTAATTATATTTGATAATTACCAACCCTACTTGATTGTGTCTTCAAAAAAAAAAAAAAAAAAAAAAAATTGCTTTATTTATTTAATACTAAATATGTTGGGTGTCACTTTTGTTTTGTTTTGAGTTCTCATGTTAGGTGACATTGGCCGAGCATGACATGACTAGAAGAAGTTATGAAGTAATTAGAGAGAGAATTTTAAGTTAAATATTACAATGAAATCCCCAAATCATATACTAAGACATTGCCTTTATCTATAAGCAACATAGGTTACAAACTATTGATTTTGTTATGGGTAAAATCTCAAATCTCAAAGTTCTAGCACAAACGTACATTCAAGAGTAAAGTTCAGGCCACAAAGAAGGATCGGTACAAAGGAAGGGGGAGTCAACACCTCGGATTGGCTCAGCATGACCGAAGAGCTGAGAGAGCAACCGACCGACCTCTCTTGGGGTCGGCTCAGCCATACTTGAAGAAGAGTCGACCGCATGGGTCAAGTCGGCCACGCATGAAGAGGAGCTGACCACATGGGTCAGCTCGGTGCCGTCAAATGGCCCAACCCCTCGAAGAGATCGGGCCTGACCAGCTGCAAAGGCCAACCCCCTCGTGGGGTCGGCTCAGTCGAAGGGAAGAGAGCATCGACCCCCTCTTTCGGAGTCAGCTCAGGCTCATCAATTGAAGAAACGTCTCCCCTGGACTGTTACACAACCCTTGTAACAATCAGGAGTTGCTAAGGTCATGAAGACCTGTCTTAATGACTTTAAATGGTCTTAAAACGACTTCAAAGAGCCTCTATATAAGGAAGAGACCCAAGCACAAATGGAAAGCAGAAAGATCATATCAAAAGAAATTATATTCTCTAGCCTTTTCATATTCTCTCTCCTTCAAGATCTAACTTCAGCGTCGGAGTCGGTGTGGATAACCCCCATCGATCTTAACTCACTACCCTTTCTTTCAGGTATTGGAGAGTCAAACTCGTTTCACCATTTACTTAAAACAAACATATTTGAATTATTCTATAATATTTATTTGTTTTTCTTTGACTAACCATAAACATAAATGTGTTCAATAATGATTTAAGTACTTGATGTTTCCATTTTTTTTTTTTTTTTGGTCTCATTTTTCTCATTTTCTTTAAAATAAACATATTTGAACTATTCTATAATATTTATTTGTTTTTCTTTTGACCAACAATAAACATAAACGTGTTCGGTAATGATTTCTCCTTCCAAACGTAATAAATCAATGGTAATTTTAACTGTTGGACCCACATTAATTACATTTGAGGCGTTTACCAAAATCTGCAAACTTAATCAAAGTGTGAGTCCCACCTCAAAATTTGTAATCCCATTAACTCATTTATCTACCAACTTGGGTTGCTCAATGAGATTACCATTGAAGATTACATGGGTCCCACCCCTTTTTTGTTTATTTTTTTTTCATGTTTGCCCCTTTCTGTCTCTTCCTCTAAATGTTCATTGTCATCTCCTTCACTTTCTTCTCCCTTTCACCTTCTTCTTCCTCTCTTCTTCTCCTCTCCTCCGGCTAACCTCGTCGCCGCCGCCCACCTCACTTGGCCAATCTCACCGCCGCCCATATGTTAGAGTTTCTTTTTCTTTTTCTTTAAAAACAAAATGAGTTTTCTTATTCTTTCTCTTCCCAGAAGTGAGTTTTCTTTTTCTTTCAACAAATCCTTTCACACCCCCTCCCCAATCTCATTTCTCTTTTTTCCCCACAAGTTTTTTAATCCAAAACTTGTGGAGAAAAAAGAGAAACTCATTTTGATAAAAAGATGAACAAATTGTGGAGAAAAGAGAGAAACTCATAACTTTAATGTTGAAACCCTTGAAAATGGAAGTTGTTTTTCTTTTGTGAGGAAGAAACAAAAATGGGTTAATGGAGTAGGGAAAAGATTGAAGCTCCAATGACAAAAAACGAAGAAAGAAAAAAAGAATAATGGGGGAAAGTGAAGATTCATGTTGAAAAATGGGTTCACGAGTATCCACACGAGTTCCACACGAGTCTACACAGGAGTAAGCCCGAAAAACGAGTCAACACACGATTCTGAACACGATTAAAGCGAAAGGATATTAATATTTCTTTTGGATACCAATTACTTTAAAATCAATTTTTGGATCATCATCTCTCGAGCATTTCTTGAAAAAAAAAAATTAATTCCAAAGGTTGAACCCAAAATCAATCAAGCTCAATCTTATACAAGGTTCATCAAACTCTATAGAAAAAGATCACTCTTCATTTTAGACATTCATTCAGAATCCAGAGAAGTTGGAATCCAAAAAATACAAGAGCTTCAACCATCAGAATCCAGAAGAGTAAAAAACTAAAGAATCTTGAGAATTCAGAAGCATCAAAGATTCAGAGTTTAGAAGATTCAAAAATACTCAAAATATTTGAAGACTTAAAGACTTCAAACAATCGACCATCACTTCACAAACTACAAGTTAAAGATTCAATCTCCCTCATTAGTGAACAAGCTTGTAAGCCCTCAAATCAAAGTCTATATTCCAAGATAAAGCATCAAAAGAGTATACATTTGAAACAGTAACATCCATATACAATCTAATAAATTCAAGATATAAGTGGAGAGATTAATTCTAACTTTTTGGTCAATGGTAGGTATGTACCTCAAATAGTTGAGTTATGGTCAACTTAGCAAATATATTCATGATGACTATTGTAATAAGTTGTTTTGCTATTTAAAAGTCAATTTTGAATGTTAAGTTTATGGAAACTTACATTAATGGTTCTTGAGAGTCAAGTTCAGTAACATTTGAGTTCCTAAAATTTAAAACTCAATAATTTTATTAAAGATGCATTTGGTAGCCTTGTTGGTCTCTCCGTCAGTTTTTTCGTTAATTGCTAATAAAATGCTGATGTGACACATATTTTTTTTATTAAAAATATATTTTTTAATTCATTAAATAAATAAATAAATATTTTTTTTTCATTTTTTGTTTCCTCTTCCTTCCCTTTCCCCTTCCCCATCATCCTCTCATCTTCTTCATCCTGACATTTATGGTCGACCGTCGTCGTTAATGTTGATATGAGTTCATTTCAAATTTGAAACGAAGGGATTCCATCAAGCTGGTTAACATGTGGGGCTATGTACTCGGTGGATCTAAGACAATAGGGCTTTGACTCGACGATTCTGAAATGCTTGGCTTCCCCGAGCTCTGGTACTCATGGCACCACCAGATCCTCGATCTCGCCTCCCGCAGCTACAACGTCGGACCTCCGCTGCTACGACAACTCCGATTCACTGTCGTCGGTGAACGATTACACTTGGCGATGATTACTACATTTGTAAACCAAACATTCCTTTGTCTTTTTTAAACATAATTGAGGGAGAGGAATGAGAGAAGAAGAAGAAGGAAAGGATGATGGAATGAGAAGAGAGAAAAGAGAAATCCCCTTCCGTAGTAGCTTTTTGTTTTTAATTGAGATAGGAAGAGGAAGGAGAAGAAAAAAAAATTACAGTCGCCGCCAACACGACCATAAGAAGAAGAAGAAGAAGATAAATGATGGATGATGGAAGGAGGAGGGAGGAGGGAGGAGGGAGAATGGAGGGGACGAAGGAAAAAAAAAAATATATATATATATAGGGGCGGACCTCTGAAGGGACTAGGGGGGCCACGACTCCCCAAAGTTTTTGATTTTCTTATACACGTAGGCAAAAATAATGTCTTAAATATATACTATTGTTATTAAATACATTTTGATCCCCTAAAATTAATAAACTTTTATTCTGCTGCAGTGGTCATGGTATATAATATCTATTTTGTTGTGCTTGAGTTCGAAACCCAACCATAACAATAATTTATTTGCTTTACATTTTCTTTCATATGTATATTTTTTTAAAAAAAATTATTAGCTTTTAATATTTTGTTTATATATATTTAAAATATTTTATTTGACATTTTTTAAAATCTAGGAATTCATTAGAAACAAAATTGAAAGTATAGGAATCGATTCAACACTTTTAAAGTTTAGGGACACACTAAAGAATTTTTAGAGAAGAATTTTTAGAGTTTAGGGACTCATTAAAGATATATATATATATATATATATATATATATATATATATATATATATATATTTTTTTAAATATAGAGATAAACAAAATTATATAATGGTATTAAGTTTATTTAAACTTAGTCAGTAAGTCTTTGATACACTTACATATGCTTATCACTGATAACTTTTTTTTAATGTCAACATAACTTGAGAGTGTGAATTCGAACCTCTGTATTTTTTGCGATCTTTTTTTAATATTTATATACTATAATTTTTTGGTCCCCCAAACATTAATGTCTGGATCCGTCCCTATATATATATATATATATAATAAAAATAGGTGTCACGTCAGCATTCAATTAAGATTTAACTGAAAATTTGAAGGTTAGACAAAAAAAAAAAACGCACCAAATGCAAACCCCATGAATAAAATTGACAAAAAAAACCACCAAATGTAAACCATAATAACAAAATTTGTTGAGTTTAAAACTTTGGGGACACAGATGCTACCAAACTCAAACTTCAAACCATTAGTGTAATTTTGAAGTTTAACAAAGCACTAAGTTTGTACTATTTATATGCATTATATATGGGTTAGTTGCATAAATAACAACCAGACTCAAAATAATGACAAATATAACAAAATATAAAATATTATGCAAATATGACAAAAAGAAATTAATGATAGTCAATGATAAACTACTATCGTTGATAGCCCTTGATAAAATGACTATCAATGATAGTCATTGACCAAATTCTATAAAAAGTAGAAGTGTATCAGTAGTTATTACTGATAATCGTTGATCTGCTATCAGTGACTATCACTAATAAAAATTGTCATATTTGGAAATATTTAAAAAAAAAAGTGCTATATTTGTAATTATTTTACCATAAATTGAACCTGGAGTAATTTTTCCATTATATTATCTTTGAGTGATTAAATGAGAATAAACACTTTTCACAGTTTACGAAAAGTTTCATCCGTTATATTCAACTTGATTTAGGCTTAGTTTAATAGTTTTTAAAATAATTGTACATATGTCAGCTGAGCTATGGTCGCTTTTACATAAAATATTGTATTTTTATTATCAGGTTACCCTACATATTATTGTTGAGAAAAACAAATACCCAATAATACATGTATTTAGCCGAGCATGGGTATAAAGTAAAACTGATTTATCTTTTTCAAACCAACCATAATGACACAATCAATGTCAGTTGCAAAATCGTCTATGTGTGTTGGCAAGTTGCAGGTCCTTCATTAATCCATAAAATTCACCTAAGCCCTTATGTTATTTTTTGAAAAGGAAATATCTCATTAATAGAAAGAAATTGAATTGCATCAAGACTTAATTACATCTGAAGATACATCCAACTTGGCTGCATTAATTACCCAACAGGGGGAATAATTCAGAACACCATAATAATAAAGAAGCATCACTCTCAACAACAAAGAGAAATTAACAAGATGCCTTTCTCACCAAGGGATGGACCTTAAGTCGGTGTTCTAAGCCAACATCATAGGGTTTCATAAGATTTGCCCTCATTGGATGTTGTGAGCGTAACATGCTTTGGAAGAAGAGATCTCTGTTACCGAACATATTATTGAAAATAACAAAAACCATCACTAAATACTCAAAGTTTCATATCGGAAGCAAGCTTTCAAGAATTTGCTCGAGTTTTAGTAAAAGTTGACCTCCGAGGTCAATCGATTAGTTGAGACGTCTGAAAGAGAACGTTGTTTTAGGAGGAATGATATCCGCTAGTATCGAGATTCAGAGAATTAATTCACCGTTTTTTTTTTTTTTGCAAAGATATTTAATTAATGTGAGGTGGGGCACTAAAACATCGTGTAGACATTCTCTTAATGTACGAGACTCTGAACCCAATTAAGTGATCCAACTACTTATTCTTGGTAAATTGAGCTAATATAACCAACCTCGACCCATGTGCATCTAAAATATAAATAAAAGAAATAAACTAAATACACTTAAATTAAAAGCCATATAAAAACCAAAACATTAGCTCGTTACGCCTTAAAAAAAACAAAAAAACAAAAAAAAACAATTTCTTACCCTCACGAAGCACGTACGGGTGTGATACCATTTATTATCAGAAATGTGACTATCTTCGAAGGTGAAAACCTTTGAAAAAATATTAAACAGTTTTATCGAAGGTTAACCACCATGCTTGTAAAACTGAGTAAAAAATTAAACGATCTAATCTTTATTAATGTCATAATTTTGAGCTCCGTTAACCATTTTTTTTTTTTTTTTGTGGTAACTTTTTGAGATCTAAGTTTAAACTTTGAAGATAAATTTGTTGGAATGTCTTGAATATGTGTTATTTGACTTTTTGTTAACCCTCTTTTCCAACTTTTGACAGTCTAAATTATGAGAAATTATAATGAATAGCTAAATATAAAAAGTCAAATCAAAAAATAACTAAAAAGTTTATCTATTTGAATTTTATAGTTATCTAAATTATTGGGGAGGAGAGTGAACATTTTTATTCCAATTATACCCTGACTATATATGGATATTTACGGCCAGCCCACAAATTTGATTTGATTTTTTTTTTTAAAATCATACCACCACCAAAAAAAAATATCCCATCCTAAAATTTCGAACTAACCTCCTAGAACTCATTTTTCTCAAACAAAAAATATTGAATCCCAACAACCAGAAAATATCCACATAACTAAAATTTGTTTTTAGAAAGTTGTTTCAACTCATTTTTTCTAAACAAATCAATTTATATGGTTCATACCACGAGATTCATGAAAACCCCATATAAATATACCAGTCAAAATTGAAGAATCAATGGTATCAAGAACTGATGAAAAAAAATCAATACTCATGTTGCCCTAGTCGACAATGACTAGAAAATCGATGCTCCCTTGAATGCTCTTCACAACAACAACTAGCTGTTTTCTGAGAAGCACAAATTCTCTATAGAGTTGTTTTCAATTCCATTAGCCATTTTTATTCCGAAAAAATAATTAGAAACTAAAAAAAAAACTAAGATGACGATGAAAAACAAAAATCCACCCAACCATGGTTGTTCATCTAGAACAATTATCCATCCTTAGGAACGAAGATGAGAAATCATTGATCACAAGGCTATTTAAAGACATGAATCTTGTGTGGATGCTAGCAGGTTATTCATGAATCTTGTATGGATGCTAGCAGGTTATTCAAATCGGATGTACCATGATGTACAAGCTGTAGATACGAAAACATACAAGGACGACGTGGTTCTCAGATTCTCAATGCCAAAAATATGTTATGAGTATTAACAGAGTATATAATATTATATACATGTAAATTACTAACTATCAAGATAAACATCGCCAACAAGAGCATAACTCAATGACATGATGTATCGCCTAGTGACCATGAGGTCTTAGGTTCAATCCCCCACCCCAACATGTTGTCAAAAAAAAAAAAAAACATCAAAATGTTCCTCATATGCATCACTACAAAAAAATTTAATTTTAAAATGTGTTGCAATAGGGGTGTTCATTTTTTTGGACAATTGGCGAAACTCAAATAAAAAAAATAAAAAATAAAAATTATTTAAAAAATTTAAAGCCCAAACAAATAAGAAAGTGTTGCTATTTATTTCAAAAATGTTGCAGGATGGGTGCTATTGCAACGGTTGTGAGAAGTCATTCCACCACTTTAAAAAGTGTTGCTGATCCCTTACAACACTTGTTTAGCTAGGGGTTTCTCAAGCGTTGCAAAAATTGCAGCAGTTTAAAACCGCTGCTATAGCTCAAAAAAATCTATGCAATAGCCTTGTTTTCTTGTAGTGGCATGTAATTAAACACATCAAATCAGTCAATACCTATGTGTATATAACGATACATACGTGTAGAAAATAGTCAAACACACTTATGTAATACATGTGTCTTACATACATATGATACACGTCATAAATATACATACATATGATACACGTCATAAATATATATCAAACCTATGTCTATATACATATATACAAATAACCAAACACACTTAATCACTCTATAAATCATATTCATTCTACGTACGTACGAGTACATACATGCAATTAATACAATAAGCCAAGAGATGAATTGTGATTTAAATCAAAGACATTACCAAAATCCCTAAAAAAAATGGAATCAAAGTCTCGTTATTTTATAGATCAAAGATTATTTTATAGATCAAAGATGTTACAAAAATCCTTAAAAAGTGGAATCAAGTTTTAGAATCCAAAATTTGTATTTAAAATGGTGAAACGTGCATTTTAAAATTATGAAGTTTTGTTTTTCATTTTTGAATCAATACACTATTTTAAAAAAGTTAGAACCATGTAATCATAGGTTTAATTACGTCTATATACCGGACGTGAACCCCATTTCTCACTCCAAAAAAATAACCATCACAATTCAAATTATTTTAAATAATTCCAACGATTTATCTCTCATCAATTTTTTTTATGGTTGATTTGATTTTTTAACGGGTTAAATGTGATAGGGGTATTTCAGTCTTTTAAGGATTATACTAAATATAGTTTTTTTTTTTTGCAACGGTATTTAATTAATGCGAGGATTGAACCCATGACCTCATAGTCATGAGCACAACCTTATGTCAATTGAACTATGCTCGGTTTGGCTATACTAAATATAGTTGTTAGCTATTTTTCATTCATTTAATTGTGTTAATTATTTTTCAGTAACCATTATTTCATTATAGTTATTCCTCTTGTTGCCCCCTAAATTATTGTATAGGACTGTTATGTTTCTTATTTTGGACCTGTTTTTAATCCATTCTGTTTAAGTTATTAGAAGGACACTATATAAAAATTGGGCCTGTTTTTAATCATTCTGTGTAGGTTATTAGAAGGACACTATATAAAAATCTTCTAATTTTTTTTTGGCGTAATACTTCTATAATTATGTACTCTCTCCACACGAAGATAATAAATAGTTTTCTCTCCTCTTGCCCGTAGACATAATTAACGTATTGTTACTGAACTAAGTTAAATTTGTGTGTTTTTTGTTTGTCATTTGTTTCCGTTGTAATAGAATTATTGGTGCTCAAATCAACAGAGAGAATAGAAACAGAGGTGAGAAGACGTAGAAAAAAGCCAGAGAAAGAAGAGAGAGGAGACAAACACTTTGGACATTTGTTTTTTTTAATTAGGGATACAAATAAAATCTCACGCCTCACACAATTTTAAAAAACAATACTTTTTAAAACCCAGGTCAGTTTAAGGCCCACATAAAATTTGTGTTATTGTGTTTGAAGAAGAAATGTTCGCTAAACCAAAAGAAAAAACAAAGATGCAACGAGGAATGAAGATTGCATCACCGACTAGCGTTCGAGAGGTTCGCAGAAAATTATGTTTGTAGACGGAATGTTCTCCAAACCAACAGAAAAGAAAGAGATGTAACGAAGAGCATTGACATGAAGATTGCAGCACCGACCAACGTTCAGGAGGCTCGCAGAAAAATTGTGTTTGTAGACGAGATGTTCTCCAAACCAAAAGAAAAGAAAAATGTGTCATGAGGAGCATCGACCTGACGATTGCGGCACCGACGAATGTTTGGGGAAGCTGCAATTTTTTTTAATACCCCTCCTAATAATATACCTTATTCACACGTTGGACATTTATGATGACCTTATTCTTAAGTTAGACATTTGTGATCATCATGCTCCAACTTGACGGGGTATTTAGATATTATATACATTATCGTTATTAGGAAAAGATCTTATTTTTATTATTCTCAGGAAAAGATCTTCTTATTTTTATTATTCTCTATTTCATTTAGAATTTAAGTTTAACGATATAAATAGTGATCATATTGATCTATTGTGAATAAGAATAAAACAAGGGAAATAGCATTCATAGCAGTTTTGTTAGAAAACTCTATGATTTTTAGGTTACTTCATGTAATATATTTGCCAATAAAATTGGAAAGCGATAAGCTAGATTAAGTTCTCTGGTTGAGAAAAGGGGACAAATATTTTGAGGTAAAAAAAAGTTGGAGAAAAAGGGTACAAAAATTTAGATAGAGAACATATTTAGAGAGAAAAAAAGCTAGAGAAGAAGGTTAAAAAAAAAAAAAAAAAAAAAAAAGCCCCCAAAATTAGAGATAAATAAAGTTCGAGACTGAAAAAAGAAAACTTTTTAACTTTTTTCACAAAATTTAGTGGAAAGAAAAAATTAAATAATAATCATTTTAAAAACTTTTTTTTTCTTCCAATCACTCTCAAAATTCACCTGGGAATCTAAGGGATTGAGCAAGAATCACTTAGATATAAAATCCCTTTTCTACCATGATAAAACACTTCATTTTAAAATTGAAGTGTGTCAAAATCACTTCCAAACATAAGACATGTATGAAAGTAATTTTGAAATGACTAAAATCACGTTTGTCCTATTCGAAAGTTCAAAAGAACTTCTATTTTAAAATGCAATGTTTGACAATGCTAGATAAGTGATTCACTTCAAGTGATTCTCGCTTAATCACTTGGAAGGGGATTTCCAAATGTTTGTGAAAGATTTTTGTTATGATAAATCAATAACAAAGAATAAATAAGTGCAAAAGAAAACGACGATGATTCACTAACATCGTGTTAGCTATGTCCACGGGCAGAAGGGAGAGCAATATTATTACGAAATAGGAGAGAATTACAAAGTAACAGATAGGGGACGACTGAAATCATTAGAAAATTTATATATGTGACAACGAAGATGAGATGCTTGTTTTTATTTGTAAGTAAGAAGTAAGATATGGTGTGGAGTCTAAAAGCAAGTTCAAATATTTAAGAACCTCAAGCTTAGCGAAGACATCCAATGGCCCCAACCCAACGTTGTGGTGTACTGGTGCCCAACCTTCAACCAACATTTACCCAAATGATGCCTTTTGTTTTTGTCACATAAAAAACTACCATAAGATCTAACCATTTATCTTCTAGTCGTAATAGATGTTTTATCTAATGAATTCCGTCATATTGATCTATATGATCCACCTTCTTGTGTAAAGTTTACGAGTCCTGCAAATTCTTGACACGATCCACCTTCTAATACCAAGAAAACCAAACTTTTCTTCTTTCTCCAAGTTTCATATCAATTCCAACCAGATTGCAAGCTCTTGAGATGATGATCATTATAAAACAAAGATTTCACTTTCGTTTATGTAGTCGGGAATCAACAAACAAATTTTCAGTACACATTTGATTTAACTCTTGAATGATTGGAACTTGCTTTATTCTCAAACTACATAAACTACATAAACGATGAACACTAGTTCCCTTGGATAAGGATGAAGATATGCTTTCGCTCATCTCTTTTCCATCAAAGCAAAAAGAAAAAAACCAGAAACCAAACCACCAACCAATTTAAAAGAAAGTGGGGGAAGGGGAATGTAAAAGAAAAGAACTGTTGAATCAATCAGACAATCTAGAGTAGAGAATTTCTACCTCTCCACTTTCTATCCCATTTTCCAGGAGACTTCAAAGTTCTTACCAACAGGCAATGACAATCCCTTCACCTCTACCATGGAAGTTTTCCTCTTATCCCCTCCATCTTCTAGTTTTTCTTGTTGATAAATCTGTTCCGATGTATAAAACTCGATATTCGAACCTCCCGCAACAGCATTTCCATTGATTTCGAGGGCGCTTGCCTGCTTGCTTGCATCTAACCCCAACACAATAAGCTTCTCAATAATCAAACCCTTTTCCAGAGCAAATTTGCTTTCTTGAACTGCAGACCATACTTTAACACTCCCCTGGCTGACAGTTGCATAAAGTTCGATGTACGTAGATAAACCATCCCCAAGATTAATCTCCGGATGCTCGTCGTCGTCGATGAACAGCTTTCCCTTGGCCTCTCCTTCGCTTTCATCGGCAGGGAAGGCCACGATGAATGTGAATGGAGTTTTTCGAGCTTCCTTTGAAATCAATCCGCCTCGCTGCATTGGTAGAATGGTGCTTTGATACAAATGCACATTAATAACATTCAATGGTGCAGGAAGAGACAGATGTTGAACTTCCTTTAATACTATGGTTTGCCTCATATCAAACAAGCTGTACCAAGTGCCTGGGGGAAACATTGCACTGACTTTTGTCTTTGCCTTGTCAAGCACAGGAGATACCAAAACACTGCTCCCAAGCAAAAATTGAGTGCTCACATTATAACACTCCTTAAGATCTGGGAATGAGAAGAAGAGCGGTCGAGCAATTGGCGCTCCGGTAGTATGAGCTTCGTAGTTCAAGGTATATAGATAAGGTAGGAGCTTATACCTCATCCCAAGTGCATTTCGAGCAGATTTAGCAACTGATTTCCACTGATAAAGCTCCTGTCTTGGGGAATAGTAATTAGCATGGTCCCTTGAGAATGGATAGAAGGCGCCAAGTTCGATCCAACGGTTGCAGAGTTCTTCTGTGGGTGCTGGATAGAACCCACATATATCAGAACCGACCATTGGCACTCCAAATATACCAAAATTAAGCATGGTAGGAATAGAGTACTTCAAGTCATCCCATGTTCCCTTGTTATCACCAGTCCAATGAGCTGCATATTTGCCAGAACCAACAAATGTGGAGCGAGAAAGGATAAACGGCCTCTTGCCCTCAAGGCCGAGAAGGGCCTTGTGCGTCGCAATAGATTGAGAGAACCCATAGAGACTGTGAGCGTCATACTCAAGAACGCCATTGTAGTGAACTGCACTGGTTGCAATGGTTTTGAAGCCTATTGGCACCTGCAAACCTGAAGCATTTATCTTGTAAGGTGGATCATCCCATCTTGTTTTCGTAATGTTTTTGCAGTCCAGGCAGCAAATCCATCCAGGTCCCGTTCCACTCGGACATACTTTACCTTTCGGGATTTTGCACAATCCAGAACAGAAGTTTGAGACTTCATTCATATCAATCCATAGGCCATCAACGGGGACAAGTTCATGGAAGCGGCGGATCTCATCACCCCACCACAAAACAGTTTTGGGATTAAGGTAGTCAGGGAAGTTCACCGCGCCGGGCCAAACTTGAGCCAAGTATGGTTCACCCTCGTACTTGATGAAAACGTCGTTTGCTATGCCCCTTTGATGCACACCATAGCTGGAATTAACAGCAATGCCAGGGTCAATAATTACAATGTACTTCATGCCAATGCTATGTATCTTGTCCAGGAAAGCTAGAAGCTTCGGACGCTGATAATTGATGGGATTGAGAGTGAAATCCTTGTGTCCATCCATGTGATCATCATCGTTCCAAATAACGTCGAGAGGAATTTGAGCCTTTTGATAGTTCTCAACAACATCCTCAACAACAGATAAGTTATGGTAACCCCATCTACATTGGTGAAATCCTACACAAAAAGAGATAAAATCTCATTAGAAGTTTGATTTTATGCAGAGCTTTAAAGGTTACAGTAGTAAATAAAGGCATATAAATGCATAACAACATGAACAAAGCCAAAAGAAAGAAAAAAAAGCTACATTTTGGTGACTGTGAAAGTTAGTACAAGAAAAAGCTCCAAATACCCCCATAGAAGAGGTCAAATTATATATATATATATATATATATATATATATATCTCACTTGCAGCTTTAATGGGCTTGAATCTTTTATTTTTATTGTTTTTTTTATTGAGGGGACAGTAAAGAATCAGATTTACAAAGAAAAAAATATAGATTGGCTGTGAAGTTATGAAGATATCAATAATTGATTTGGGTCCCCACAGTTTGCACTGCAGACACTGCTCTTAGGGGGGAAAAGAGAGATTTTATTGCAGAAGCAAATTATAGAATAGGGCAAAGGCAAAATCATGAAAATACATATGGCCTCAACTTTTTACAAAAGGCTGGAAAAAAAATATTAAAAAAATAAATTAAAAGATAGTTCATCATGAAATATAATATTCTTTGGATCTAAAAGTTGAATCTAAAGGCAAAATAAGTAAATGAGACTTGAATACACTTAAAAAGCTTAGGGACCACCCAACACCTACCTAACATTATAGAATGAATAGAAATTAAAAATATGTACCCTCCAAGAAAAAGGGGGGAAATTCATATCACCAGTAATCATAGTTAAGTTCAGTGAATTGGTCAAAGATAGAGCTCATAGAAATTCTCAACATATCCATAATCAAATCAAAATTATCTTTCAAGAAATGATAATTTAACTCCATGTTTGGAACAAATATTCCAAATACTTGTATTGTAGAATAACCCAACCATTATTTTTCAAAAAAACTATTTACAATAACCAAGCATTCTAGTATTAATGGAGAGAGAGAATCTTTTTCCCTTCATAATGGGTTTAATAAATGAATTTACTTAGTAATAAAAACAAACACACAAGAAACCAATTTTCCCTTTATGGCAATAATCCAGCCAGTAAACAAAGACAGAAGTGGCAAAACAACCCTTTTTTCCTTAAAATAATGATGAACATTTGACAGTCCAAGTCCAAGCAACCCTGTCCCCAAGTAGTTTAAGGTCTCAAGACTTTTATATAACTCTTTCATTTTAGTCCCTCAACTTTAGAAATACACATACATTAGCCTTTGCATTTAATTCTTACTAAATTATTTAAGTTTTACACAACTACAACTTTATTTCATTTATTTGGACATCAGTAGTCTATACAGAAAAGTAATAAATTAGGGGTTGTTTCTTGAGAATTAAGTCAAACGTTAGTATAGCTCAACGACTAAGGCCTTTTCATCCCTGGTTTAACTCGTTTCCGCCATGGCTTACACCCCTAGGGATGAGTTTCCCATTTCGAATTGTAGCCCAAGTATCAGTTCTATTTCTCATTAATGAAGTTTGTTTGTTAAAAAAAAAAAAAAAATCTGACTCCTAAGGCATCTACTCCTTCAATGAATATCGGAGTTTCAAATCTCTACCCACATTTATTAAAAATCAAATAGTTTGGAAAAAAAAAATTCTTTGAGTTCTCAAGCCAAATTCTAAAAACAAAAATATTTTATAAAAATAGTTTTCAAAATTTAGCTTGATTTTTTAGAACATTTAGAAAAATTAGATAACAAAACAAAGAAAATGTGGAAGTAAGCCTATAAACTTAGTTATCAAAAACCAAAAACCAAAAACAAATGGTTAGCCAACATTGTCTTGGATGTTAAATCACCGATCAAATCAAAAGTTTAAGTTCGTGGATTATACATTATAGAGATTCGATGATGGAACTTTCGACACCACGTTAAATCATCAATCAACACAAAAAACTTAAGTCGTTGCTACCGTAAATTTAATTATATTCATACTCTAAGATTAGAGACTACTTGCTTAACTAAAACAGAGCATCAAAACAAAATAGAAAAACAAGTTAGTGTTAGTGTCTGTTCAATGTTCATTACATATTAAGCAATAAAGAGAGTTAAGGGGATGATACCGAAGGCCCAGTAAGGCATGGGAGCAGGTTTTCCGATGAGAGAAGTGTACTGTTGAACAACATCAAGTGGTGAAGTCCCAGAAAAGAAGTAAAAATCCAAAACCCCACCAATAACCTTATACGTCAAAGATTTCCCTGTGTAAAACACATCCATCCCATTGCTATTCAGCAGCAGCACCGCATGCGCCGCCGTCTTCCCTCCGGCGCCACCGCCTTCCCTCAGCTCCATATACACAGGGTGAGATCCATAAAGGTCCGTATTCAAATTAATGGCCGACACGTCCGTCGTGTACAGAGTGTAGGGATCATTCGGGTACAGTCTAATCCCATGCGGTTGCGTGTTCTCCCCCAGCCCGTACAACGCACTCTCTTCCGGCAATTTCGTCGAAATCTCCAGATACTGATCTTTAAACACCAAATTGCTATATGGGTCTGAATCAGAACTGCTCGAATCGAAAAGGGTTTCGCCGTTTGATTTCCTTTTCACCACGAACGAAAATGGGTCTGTTGTGTAGCTGAAGATTAGGTTGCTGCCGACGTATTCCGACCCTGTAATGGAGTTTTCGCCTGATTCTCCGATGGTCTGTTTCGCCGCCGGTGGCTGTTCTCTCGGTAGGAGATTGTACGGAACCTCCCATCTCTGTTTCTCGGCGTCGGTGATGTGAACTCTCAAGCGGTCGTTTGTCTCATGCCTTCAAAACATTACAAAAATAAGTAAATGCAGAGAAGAAAATGTAAAAAAACAGAGGAAGAATATGAACATACTTGACAAAGAGCTGCAGATAAGGGATATCCGGGCCATAAATTTTGTTGGGTTGTTTGACTTGGAGGCGACCCAAGAGAGCGCCGTCGGGGGTTTCTTCGACGGAGATTAAACGGTAGCCCTGTCCGACTTTGGAAGAAACAGGGGAAGGAGAAGATTGGGATTTGGAATGAACTCCATTGTAGAAGCAAAACAGAAACAGAAGAGAAAGGAGAAGAAACCGAGAGGGAAGCATTGGAGCGAGTGAAAGAGAGGAGTGTGAGAGAGAAGAGAGGTGGAAGAACAGTTTAGGGAGTGGGTTTCCATATAAAGGTGAAGATCGTAGGATTCGTCAGCTGGATTTTTGATTTCGTGGTACGCTACAAATCTGACAATTCCGTGCCTTAATAATGTCCTAAAGTTTTTAATTAATTGCCCTTAATCAGGATTCTGTCTCATCTAATCTCATCTTATCATCCGCTTCCATTTCAATTGTTTATTAACTTGCTAATATCAACATAGTTGATCGAGGGATTTGAATGTAGATGTAGATGAAAATAACGAGTTCTCAATTTTATAGAAATGTCAATGAAAATATCAATAAAATGTCGTGGATGGATATTTATGTAAGGTTTTTAAAAATATTTAAATTAATAAATAAATATTTGTACTTTTAAATGAGTTAAAATACATTTATTATAATAGTATATTCACGTGACATAATGTTATATTTTGTTGTTATTTTTTAAATATTTTATCGATTTTGTATGGTAGGAAATGTCGACATATCAACGAAAATATGTCCGTTGTGATCTCACTAGTGTTGGTTGAGAAAAAAAATATGTTAGTTGAGCATGAGTTTGTTATTTTCTTTATTTTTAGTTTTTAAGGATGTGACCACGTTTTCAATTATAATTATTTGCTCCTATAATTGGGCTCGATAATGGATAAAAATAAGTTTGTAAATTTTGTGGATGTATTTGGAAAAATGAAAAAGTTATTTTGCATGGTAGAAAGCAATCGAAGAATTATTAACGAGAATTATTAAGAAAGTCATTTTGATCTCAACACATACTATCTTTAATAGAGATCATTAGTATTTTAATTAGTTGGCCGTTAGACCTATATCAATAAGATTTGAAATGCAAGATTTTTTTTGATTTTTTTTTAGTACAAAGAAAAAAAAAACAGAAAGCAAAACCAAACATTAAGAGTGATCAATAAAAACGGGAATGGATGATAAATCAGATAGGACCGACTTGATCGTCCATGGAAGAGCTTCTTCCATCCAAATTTATGAGGTATGTGTTCTTCGAGCATGGCCAACTAGGTCGTGAGCCACAGTGTTACAACATCTCGGTACGAAGCAAAAGTCATTGATAAGTCTCATACTTTTCTTTGTGCGTAAACCGTCGACAAATGATTGTATTTCGTTTTCATAACGAAGACCCATCAGAAGTTTCCATAGGATTTGAGAATCAACTTATGCCCACAAAAGAGTGAGACCCACAACAATAACGAGATCTACACCCTCTGTTAATGCGAGGGTTTCAACAAGATCAACTGATATCCTTCGCACCTGGAACTTTTCTGTCGAGAGCATAATGTTGCCCGTTGAGTTACAGATAATTGCTCCCGTCCCCATTGCAACATCCAACAGAGCAACATCTGTGTTTAATTTAAAGGAGTGCAATGGAGGGGGGGGGGGGGGGGGGGGGGGGGGTGCTAAGACTCTGCCTGAACCATTGTGGAGGTCGCACCTGCACCAACGTCTCTTTCATAGTGGGGATGCATATGTGGTGTTTGCTTGCACGCCTGCAAAGGAGTCCGGTCACCATTCATCTCATCTATGCAATCATACGCCCATTGAACTGGGGACTTCTTAGAAGCATGAACTGGTCTACCTCCAAAGAGAACTTCATTTCTATTGTTCCATATGGCCGAAGCAATAAGAAGAAAGGAGCGCTATCCTCCAAATCTTGTATGGCCCTGCAAAAAAGGGAACATATATCAGAATAACAAATATCGTTCAATTTTTCATAGGGAGGTCAAAGAGACCAATTTTTTTTTTTACTTCCCTTGCAATTTCATAGCGCATGAATTTCATTTTCAGCGTGGTTATGACACTGTGGGCACTCGACATATAGGATTATCCCTCGGTAAAAATGATTTTGCCTTGTGGGAAAGAACATTAAGACAAACTCGCCATATGAAGATCTTGACTTTTGTAGGGATGTTTAGATCCCAAAGAGCTTTCCACATTCTCAAATTTATAACATATCGTAGAAAGAAAAAAAAATATAAATTAAAGTAAAAATCAACCTATCTCAACTAGCATAAAGTATGTAGGATCAACTTTGAGGTTAAAAGTTTAATTTATCCACTCGGCATATTTATTAAAAAAAAAAAAATCCCTACCACATCCATACAAATCGAGTGTCTGTGCACATTATGGAATTAAACAAATATCGTGCTTTGGTCAAGTTTTTGTTAAATAATTTATAAAATTATTGATAATGAAAGGTTTTATTTTTAATGTAAGGTTGATGTGCTAAAATAAAATATTTACAAATTTAGGGGCGTTTTGGTCACGGAATTGGAAGAGTGGAGTTGGGAGGAGTAAGTTTACTCCCCGTTTAACCCACAAAATTGTTGAACTTGGATAAAAAATACCAACTCTTCATACTTCAACCATAGTTATTATTGAGTCGGTCTCATTTTTCAAGGCAGCAGATTTCTATCTCTTTATCATTCTCTCCCTCATTCCCACGCTATTTTTAATTATTAAAAAAAAAAACGTAATTTAAACAAAATGTTTAAAAAGACTAAAAATGCAATTCAACCTACTTTTATTATTTTGAATATAAATTAGGTTGTTGAATCAAAATTGGTACTTAAACAAAATTCAAAATGTAATATTCCTATTAAGAAATAAAAATATCAGTTTATTTTGATATGTTTAAATTAATGGATTAAAAATCTTTTAATTTCACATGTAATATTTAACACATTATTGTACGACTATCCTTTATTTCAAACCTATCTAAATTAAATGAATAATTAATGTGAGTGATATTAAAAAAAGAATGTGAATGGTCAAAATTATTTTTTGTTATCTTCAAAGAAATTTGTGAACGATACATAAAATAAAATACACAAATCGCATTTTTAAAATTTAAGTGGATGGAAGCGGAGAAATATGTGTTTGACACATGAGTCAGGGTAAGACTATACTTAAATATTATTTTTTTTTCTTTAAAGAAGTTTGTAAAATATACGTACATTAATAAAAACAAAAAAATCAATCTTAAAATTCATAAAATTAAAGATGAGTCCTAACAAAAATGGATATATATATAACCCTAAACCCTAAACCCTAAACCCTTTAATTTTAATTTTATGATATATATATATATATATATATATATATATATATATATATATATATATATATATATATATATATATATATATATAATGGGAGAGATATTGAAAAAATAATGTAAGGTATCGTGTTTAAAATTATTTTTGTTATCTTCAAAAAATTTTTTTTTGTAAAAAATAGGTAAAATAAAAATAAAAAAATTCATTCTAAAAATTTATTACAAAAAAATCCTTAATAATGAAAATTTAAAAGTGTGTAGAAAAAAACAGTTAAAATAAATTTAGACTTCAGAATTCTAGATTCAACAACTCTCTACTCTAAACACAAAGAACTCTCTGAATTCAACAACTCTCTACTCTAAACACAACTTCAAAACTCCAGACTAAATAACTTGTTACTTTAAACACACAGATTTCAGAATTTACTAACTCCCTACACTAGACAACTCTAACTCTCTGTAATTCCTTGAGCCAAATGCCCTTCATTTTTTTTTTTTTTTTTTTTTTTTTTTAATAAAATCATAAATAGATTTTCATTGGATACGGTGATAGTGATTTTATTTTCTTTCTGAATTTTGAATATTTAGAAGGTACTCATAAAATAATAATTTTAATTTTTCCTTCAAATGATTAACAATCATTAAGTTTTATTCTATATCTTATAGGTTATTTATTGGGAGTGCAACCAAAATCTCAAGTTGGTTAAGAAATAAGAAGATCATGAGTATATAAATAAGATACAAGATCTACATTATATTGGAGTCTATTGAGTGAAATCAAAAAGTAAAGTCAAGAGGACTTATGTCCAAAATAGACAATATCATACTAACTTGATTGATTGTTAGAAAATTTGTAAAATTTTAATTCACTATCTATAAATAATTTGGTTTTAAAAATTTTTAAATTTTCAATTTGATGTTTGTCCTTAATATATTAAAAATCTTCCATTAAGACTTTTTTTTCATACAAATTGTTAATAAAATATTAAATTATTATTTTATTAACATATTTGTATACATAGACATGTCAATGTCACTTTACACATAAAATTCATTCTGCTTGTGGATAAAATAATCATATATATAAAAGACTGGACCGAAAGCTGGTCCATTAAAACAAACTCACATGATAGGGGAACCGATCGAATCTACTTCTAAAACATCGAGATAAGATAGCCAAGCCCAACTCATTGAAAAAGTTGGGTCCAAAGCAAACACAGAATTCGACCCATGAAAATAGCAAGGGTTGAACCCCATAGCAAGAGGCCAAAGACAACCAGTGGTCAACCTTGGTAGACAAAAAGCACCCAAGATGAGGGGTGGTCGGCCTAGTCAATGCCAACCACTCCTCGACCCATAGGCAAGTCTAAGATTTTCAGGCTCTACCTTTTCTTAATAGGGGAAGAATGTAAGTAAAGCTTAAGGGGGTCCATACATAGGATTCAGTCCACAAAAATCATCCTGGTCAAATCTCTAAAAAGAGATTGATGCCAACCACGGATAGGCTCTGATGAACTTTCGAGCCCAATCAAAGTGTGGTCGGTTAGACCCAGATTGACCACCTCTCGACCCTCAGGCATGCCTAGATACCTCTGACTCTATCCTTCACCTAAGGGGGACGAGATAAACATAGCCTAAAAGGGTCCAAGTTATCTCTTTTCCTAAACTTAGTAAGAAAAAGGAAAGACTTACAAACCACTAGAAATACCATCTCACATCATGAAAGAAGTAAGTAAATTCTAATTTAAGAATTCTATAGTCAATTGTCTCACTACCGACTTTAGCATTAGAGTTTGTTTATTCTGTTTTGTAGGGGTAGGTCTCTTTCGTCCCGAAAATTATAAATTCATCGTTGAGGTCACGTGAAAAACACGTGGACATCAACACTGTCCATACAAAAAATTCCGCCCTAAATTTTTGAATATATTTATGTATGATATGACATAGTTGAGAATATGGGAAGTAAAAGGGGGAAAATGAATCTAAAAGATTTGAAACTAAGTAGAAAATAGGTTTTTATGTGCTGGAAGTGGTTACTATAATCAAACAAGATAAATTGAGTGGATCGAAAATTTTGTACAAGTTATCCTTACCCCAAACACATCGATAAAATAAATCTACCCGACACGACATGGCGGGAAAAGAAAAGAAAAGAAAAGAAAATTTGATATAATTTTTTTTTTTTTAGAATATCAACAAAATTAGAGAAGGTGGCATAAATGGTGGCATGTGAGGGTATTGACAAGAAGGGGGGAAATAGGGTCCCACCCTCTTTTATTGAAAATCTTGACCACCACCACTACCAATTTCCTCACACCCCAAAATTAGACCATTCATTATTGCCAATTTGTTTTTTTTTTTATTTGTTTTTTTCAAAAATATTATTTTTAGATCTAACTATCCAAGGCAGCGTTAGGAGGGAACAAATCTTGAAAAACAAAATATTAATCTCTAAATAATGAACATTTTTAATCATTTTCGCTTAACGTCAAAAATCATCTTTTGAAAAGAGAATTGAAATAGACATATATGAAATAAAATATTGGTTTTACACGAATGGTTTTACATATATTAACAAATGAAATTTTTGTGTGATGTGTGGAAAGTATGTGAGATGAATATTTGTATTCTCGTTTTATAAAATGATTTATTGACGGTTGTTTTTTTATTAGAAAAATACTATAGATCTATTCAAAGATGGTCGGTATAACTTAAATAAATGCATCTAATTTTTAATTTAAAAAAATATTAATTTAAGGGTTATATTGTATATGAGATGGGGATAGTTTGGAATGGAAGTAAGAATTGTAAAATGGAATGAAAAGAAAATGAAGAAAGAAGAGTAGGGTTGGGTGGCCCGTGAGTTTGTGATAAACCGAGTGATTCGCGCAACTCCAATCCCCATGTTTTCGTGTCGGCTCGACTTTTGTTGCCCACCTAATTTTCAAATCAATAATATTTCTACATATAATTTATTTCTAAGCTTTACTCTAGTTTTATAAAGTTCAAAAAAATAAATAGTTTAGGCCTTCTCATTCTACTAACTTTTGAATTTAATCCTTACCCTTCAAATAATTTTACTAATAAATTGATGAAACTATGATATGGTTTTTTTTTTTTTTGGGTAGATTATAAGAGATTTGAACTTTTGATTATCAATAGTTCAAAAGTCATGTTCATGTTAGCGGATTGTTTCATTATTAAACTTTATAGCATAGAAATTGTTACGGGCTACCTCAGCTAGAGGTCAGCCGCTGACGTCACGACTCGCTTCCCCAAAGCGTGGAGACCACGAAACTAGTATTGGACAGATCAGTAACCTGGGGCCGACCCCAGGTCTCCGAGAGTTCGGGCTTAGCAGCTCACCCAAAGATCCGATACTGATTTGCCGCCTCTCGATCAATGTGAGATGTGATCGATAAGACACTCTAACTCGCCTGACGGGACGACGGTACAACATCGCCTCCAATTTTCTTGGGAATCGGGGGACGACGGTTGCCTTCATGATGATAAAGCGCGTGGGTCGACTCCGGTCGGCCCCAAGCTTTCTCACTCCGGTTCGAGGACTCACACCATGACGGGCCAACCAAACCGCTCAGGGAACTCTCCTTCTTCATCAACTATAAATACCTCTCTTGTTAAAAAGAAGGGGCGAGGAAAAATTCGGGTAACTCTACCTTAACTCTCTACTACTCTTACTTTGCTTAGACCTCTCTGACTTAAGTATCGGAGTCGTGTGAGCCAAGCCCCACACTAGTGCAAGTTTACCCTTCTACTCCTCTTACAGGTACTCCATGGACCCGTCGGCCGCCGTGCGCATCGGAATACACGAAGCCGCCGAAAAAGTCAAAATTCAGCACCAACAGAAATGAACGCATAGATAAATAAATATATATATATATATATATATATATTTAAATAAGGATATATTATATATTACTTATAAATTGAGGAAAGATATAATCGAGACAATTTTTTTTTTTTTTACTATGATCGATTTGTGTATGGTTTTGTGACCTTAAATTCTTGTCCTAACCAAGAAAAAACTCATGGTGAAATTTTTTAATATGGAGAAAATCAAGGTTTGTGTTAATGATGAGTATCAATAAAACCAACAAAAATATGATGGATATTCGTAATAGTCAATGATTAACCAGAAACAATAGGGAAGAAATATCAATAAATATCAATAAATATTGACAAATATGGACGATATCGATGATATATCACCAATGTATAGTCTCAATTTCAAACAAACTTACAAACAGTCTCGCCTAAAAAATAATTTGGCAGCTTCACCAGCAACAACAAATGAATTTAAAAATGTCATACAGACTACTGTTCACTTAATTTTTTTAGCATCTCTTACTTTATTTTACAGTTATATCTTGGTTAATGTAAAAGCAGACACTTTTAATAAACGTTACAAAAAAAAAAAAAAAAAAAAAAAATGGTCATATGAATACAAAATGTTTTGAAATTCATTGAAGGAATTTGATTTATTTAATCACGTTACGTTTTTATACTTACTGAGTATGTAAACTATTGAGGTCAAATTTTGCATAATGAAGGTCAACTACTTCTCACGTGGCTTCAACAATGAATTTTTAAATCGTTGGGACGAAAGAACCCGCAAAACCAAGAAAACAAATTCCGAAGCTCAAGTTAGTAAGAGGACAACTGTCATTAGAGATTTTGGATTAAAGTTGACTTACTTCTTTTATGGTACGAGGTGTATTTATAACTGTCTCTGAGTTTTTCATTTTCCTTTTAAGTTTGACCTAAAGGAAATAGATCGGGATTGCGGATCCCAACCCACTTGCGAGCCAAGGACTAGGTGAAGTCGGTCAAGGCCAACTGTGCCTTGATTGGACTTCTCAGGTCTATTAGGTCTGGCCTGGAGCCCTTAGTTGGAATCTCAGGTCTCATATATTTCTTTCATGGGGTTGGTTTCAACTTTATTACTATGGTTGATCTTATTTCTTTGGGTCTAAAATTCATTTTGTGAACTTATCTTGAATTGTTTAGGCTCAAGGCGAATCAAAGAGAACACGATCTTTTTTTTTAATGTATGCTCTGATTTGATTAGACCAACTTTTTGATCTATTTTTCTGGTGATTTTATCACCAACATAAACAATTAGATTTTAAAGGAAGATGTTAAATAATGTTAAGCATCTAAGAACTGAATGGAAATAGAGCAAATGTCAAGAAAAAAAATTAATAAATAAACATATAGATCATTTGTACACAACTTGAATACTATTTTTACTGACACCATTATGTGAGTAAGGATTAAATATTACATAAATCTAGGCTCATCCCTTGATACTCATAATTTAATTTACAATGATGCTTGTGATAAATCTAGGATTATTGTAATCATATATTTTATTTAGTTGGACATAATTCAACTTATTAAAGTGATTTGAATGGTTTTTTAAAATTAGGTTGGACTTACTTTTGAACTTTTTTTTAGGCTCTTTAGGGATGTTTAGGGATGGGGTAGCTTTTAAAATAATGACTATTAACTTTGCTTTTAGAAAAAACTGTAACACAAAATAAATTAGTGTTCGATAAATTCTAACTTCAAACTTAAAAAATTAAGTTCGAGCAATTAGTAAATTAATACTAAATTGCTACGATTTACCTATAATTATTAAAATGGGCATATTATTTCAATTATATTTATAATGATGTCTTTATATTTATTATAAAATGATTGTTTTTAAATTTATATGATTTAAATGTCAAATAACTTTGTTCAATTTTAATTATTTGATAAATTTTAAAAAAATAATTATTAAAAATATTTAAATTGATTCTAAATTCGTTTGTATAACATAAACATGGAATGAAAAAAAAAAGAAAAAAGATTGAAGGATAAATTTTAAAATTTTAAAATAGAGTTAGAGGATATGACAGATTTTTAGGGAAGCAAAATCTAAAAGCTAGTATCAACTCGATTTTGAATTTAGAGGAAATTGAAAATTGATTTTACATAAATTAATTCCCAATCGATTTTTACTCCTCTACAATGCCAAACGGGGCCATACAATGAAAATCACATAGGATTTAGCTATAAAATCATGATATGCGCCTCCTATGCAAAGATTGTGTCGCAACGTCATCGCGACGCGGAGCGGCCGACGTCCTCTTTTAAGGGTTTTGTTTTAAAAATAAAAGAGATGGAGTCTCCACCAACTATTTTGGGTGTGATTGGTCACCTTAAAACAAAAACTGGTCTAGAAAACAGAAATCAAGTTCGGGGGTCGGTTGAGTGTAGGGAAGGTGCTAGCACCCTACAACACCCGTCAAAACGGTAGCCAAAATTCTATCCTAATTATCCAATTAATTTTATTGCGAAAGTCCTTAATTTGAGAAAAAATAAATAGTATTAAATTCAAAAAATATGTCTCACTTAATCATATCTTAACTTTAAGGATAAAGTAAGAATTTGATATAATGAGTGGAATTAACCATTAATTAATTATCATGTTTTTTAAATTTTCCTTAAATAAAGAAAATTATCACCTTCTCAACTCCTGATTTTTACATGATAATATTAATTGAAATTCGTTTTGAAATACTTTTGAAAATTCTAACTTTAGAATAAATTGAAAATAAAATGAAAGATCTAATTTTAAAATCATTTAAAATGCCCGAGTTTAAAACAAAATAAATCAACAATATTTTAGAAAATCTTAAATTAAGGTAAACAAATCAAGAATTGTTTTTTTTAGAATTTTCATTTTTTTAAATCAAAACATAACACAAAAATAAAGAAATAAAAAAAAAAACATGAAACTAACTAAAAGTTAAGAGTGCAATTTTTGAAATTTTTTATTAATAGCAAAATTGTAAATAAGACAAAAAAATAAATGCAAAATTGTAAATAAACTTAAAACTTTAAAATGAAGATTTATTCTCTCTTACCCCACGTGAAAAAAATGAATCCTAGATTCAAGGTTGCCGTTTGTGAGCTTCGTCCGCCGCCAATCTGGTTCTTCTTCAGCATCGATCTGGAGAAGTTGCCACCGTCTGCTCGCCGCTCAATGGTTGCCTCCTAAGTTCGAAGATGGTGTTTGGATGAAGGTGGAGAAGATGAAGTTGGGGAAGAAGATGGATGAAGAGAAAAAGTGTGGGACATTGAGGAAAGAAAATTGATTTTTTAGTCAAATCAAGATTTTGACTTCAAAAATCATATTTTAAATTCTCTAAACTCTAATTTTATCGATCTCCCCTCCACGAGCCTTTTGCTATGATATTTCTCTTCCCTGAATGATTCTTTACCCGATATTTATAGACGATGAGAATGTCAAACAAGGTTAGAATCAAACAATTAATGACTCAAAATTTTATTCTTAATTGAAACGGATTTTGACAAAAAATGAACAAATATGTTATACTCATAAATGAATATCAAATTTTTAATCCAAAAATGAATTAAATAATTTATACTCATAAATGAATATCAAATTTTTAATTCAAAAATGAATTAAATAATTTATACTCATAAATGAATATCAAATTTTAACCCAAAAATGAATTAAATAATTTATACTCATAAAATGAATATCAAATTTTAACCCAAAAATGAATTAAATATTTTATAGTATAGAAATAAATGAATATTAAATTTTAGTCATAAAATAACTTATAAATTTTATACTCATAAAATGCTAATCTTATTTGTCAAATTAGGTAACAATCATTTCCAAACAATTAAAACACTATTTTTGTTATTTTTCTCCATTTTTCAAAATTAAATAAATACATAATAAAAAAGTAAATTTACAACTTAAAAAGACTCAATCAAATATGATAAAAAAAATAAATAAATAAGGTAAAAACAAATGCCCGAACCAAATACGGTGTCTACAGATTGCATTCTAATCTAAAAATTGAAAATTGATTTTACATAGATTGCATTCAAAGTCGATTTTTTTCGAAAAATCGAGTTTAGTTATATTATTTAATTAATATTTGATATTGAATTAAATAATATTTATTAATTAAAAAGTTTAATTAATAAATATATAGTTTTTATTTATTAAAAAGTTTAATAAATAAAATTATTATTATTATTAAAAAGTATAATATTTATTAATTAAAAAGTTTAATTATTATTTTTTAATAATAATTATAATTAAATATATATATATATATATATATATATATATATATATATATATATAAAAGGCTGGTTGCACAAATAGCAATCAGACCCAAACTAATTGCAAATTTAGCAAACTTTAAAATGTTTTGCAAATATGGCAAAAAAACCCGTTTCTATCGCTGATAGACTTTATTATATCACTGATAGACTTCTATCAGTGATAGACTATTATCTCTGATAGACTATTATCACTGACAAAAATCTATAAAAAGCTGAGGTGATCAGCGATAGACTTCTATCAGTCAGAAGATATCAGCGATAGAAATTGCTATATCTGCAAAAATTTTAAAAACATGCTATATTTGCAAACAATAAGTCTTAAATTGTCATTTACTACAATTTCCCTATATATATATATATATATATTTATATATATGTAATGTAAAGCAGAGGTTTTAAGAAGAGAGGGGTACACTTCTTAATGTAATGTAAAACTGTAGACACCGTATTTGGTCCGGCCATTTGTTTATTATTAATGTTTTTATCCTTTTAATTTATTTATTTTTTTTGTCATATTTGATTAAGTCTTTTAAGTTTTAAATTCATTTTTTTATTTTATTTTGTATTTAATTAATTTCGAAAATTGGAGAAAAATAACAAAAATAAAGTATTAACGGTTTTGAGAGGTCTTTACCTAATTTGACAAATAAAATTAACATTTTATGAGTATAAAATTTATAAGTCATTTTATGGCTAAAATTTAATATTCATTTATTTCACTCATATAAGATTTTAATTCATTTTTTGGTTTAAAATTTAATATTCATTTATGAATATAAATTATTTAATTCATTTTTCGGTTAAAAATTTAATATTCATTTACGAATATAAATTATTTAATTCACTTTTGGGTTAAAAATTTGATATTCATTTATGAGTATAAAATATTTAATTCATTTTTGAGTTAAAATTGGATATTCATTCATAAATCTTTAATTTATTTTTGGGTTAAAATTTGATATTCATTTATGAGTATAAAATATTTAATTCATTTTTGGTTTAAAATTTGATATTTATTTATGATATAAAATATTTGTTCATTTTTTGGCCTAAAATCTATTTCAATTGAGAAAACATTCCGAGTCATAAATTCATTGAGATTTTTACCTTAGATGCGATTTTCATTGGGCTATAAATACCGACTAAGAGAAATAGGTAGAAAAAACGAAGAGAAGATTAGAGCAAAAGTCTCGGGGGAACGACAAGAGAAGATCAAAACGAAGGGCTCGAAACGATAAGAGAAGATCAGAGCGAAGGGCTCGAAAAAGAGAAGATTAGAGCAAAAGTCTCGGGGGAACGACAAAAAATATTAGAGCGAAAGCCGAAAGGCTAGCCCGTCGGAGAGAAAATGTTAGTTTTAATGGTCAAAACTTTTATTTGACTAATTAAAAATGACTTTCTCTCTTTTCCAAACTCCACCACTTATTTCCTCCATTACTCCTATCTCACGCAAAAACAATCAATATCTTCTTCTCACACTACACTGACCGCAAAGACAAGGTTAGAGCTTGAAGTTCTAAAATTTTGCAAGAGGCTTCAAGGGTAAGAGATGATAGTTTGTTTTCTAATTTTCTTGTATATTTACAAGTTTGCTATGTTTTTTTCCCATTTACATGTTCACCGTTTATCCAATTTAGATGTATAAATTCTCTTTTAGCATATATTGTCTCTTTATTTTAAATAATGATTAACTTTCTTTTCAAAATTATTATTTTTTTTAAAAGATTTTAATCTTATTTTAGTATTAGTTTTAATGTTTTCTTATTCCTTTTATGTCAATCCTAATATTTAGATTTTTTTTATTTAAGGTAGAGGCTTTCCTAATTTTTAGATTCTTTGTTTAAGGTATAAGTTTTGCAAATATTACTTTAATGATTTCCATTATTCTTTGGATCTTTTAAGTAAATTTAGAATTAGGTATTTTAAAGTAAATTTCAATTTGTCTATTAATTTGTTTTTAGATGAAATTTCAATGTTATTTCTATTTTTTATAATCACCATGTTTTTTTTAGTTTTATTAAAAATAACGTTTTGTAAAAATAAAATAATATTTGTTTTGAGGGCTGAGTAATGTGACTTTCGTAGAGTTTCGACTCTCGTGCAAGCACACGAAAATCCTCCTAAAAATAAATCAATGTATTTTAAAAATAAATATTATCATATAAATCCTATGACGGAGTTGGGATAAATTTCTCAAATTCTTGAGGTAAACAATTTCCTTTCCATAAAAAGGAAATTTAATTATGATAATTAATTAAAGGTAAATCCACTTAATATATCAAACTCTTACCTTATTTTTAAGGTTAAGGTTTGATTAAATGAGACATTATTTTTTAAAAAAACTATTATTTATTTATTTTTCTCAAATTAAGGACATTTTAAAATTAACTGGATAATATAGGATAAAATATGGCTACCGTTTTTAACGGGTGTTGTGGGGTGCTAATACCTTCCCTACACTCAATCGACCCCCGAACTTAATTTCTCTTTTCGTAGACCAGTTTTTGTTTTAAGGTGACCAATCACACCCAAAATGATTGGTGGCGACTCCATCTCTTTTATTTTTAAAACAAAACCCTTGAAAGAGGACGTCGGCCGCTCCACGTCGCAATGACGTTGCGACAGCATGGCGACTCCACTGGGGACTTTTTTTTAGAGGGTCAAGCCATTGCATTTTATCTTTTTATTATCCAGTTTTCCATTTTTAGTCCTTTGTTTTTCTTTTATTTCTTTGTTTATTTATTTTATTGTTAGTTTTTTTATTTAACATGTTTTTAGTTTTAAATTTTCATTTTTTTTTGGTCATTTGTTTTTCTTGTATTTCTTTGTTTATTTATTTTATTGTTAGTTTTTATTTAGCATGTTTTATTTATTATTACAGTATTAATATATTTATTGCAATTTACATGTTGCATTGTCATGCATCGCACACACTTTCACAAGCCTCCTACCCGGGCTTTACCTTTAAGATTAGATTCGGAGACTGAGTAGTGTGACCTTCGTGGAATTTCGGTTCCCGTGCAGGCGCATGAAATTCTCCACTCAAGCTAACTACGCTGTTTAATCAGATAGAAGGCTTGGGGACCATTTACTTCTAGGAATGATTAGAACATAAAATACACTCATACGCATCCTAGAGCCAACCAATTATTATCCAAAGTTTTGAACTTTAGGATACACATATTTGGTTATATTACATGTGGATCCTTAAACTTATTGTATAACATATATTGCAAATATCATTTCTGCATTCATGTGATATATTTATTCTTTTGTATATAATTATTGTCTTTTTTGCTTTGTTTCCTTAAAAATAAGAATAAAAAAATCTCGTGTTGGTTTTAAAAAAATAAAATAAAAAAATGCTTGTTTCCTTATGGAAAAAAAGAAAGTAAAAAAAACTGTTTTTTAAAAAAAAAAAAAAAAAATCAAAATGTTAAAATACTAATCACAGTTGATCTATACTCAATCTTTACCCTCTCAGATTATGATTGAGAATGTAGTGGTGTCTACCTTCGAGGGGATTTAATTTGTCTCGGGTAGACACACGAAAATTCTCGCTCAAATTAATTCATTTGTTATTCTTATAACATTAAAATTAATTTAGGGGCATCTATCTTTTAGGGTTAGAGTATTATCCTTACATCATTTTTGTTTTTTTTACGTTCTCAAGTAATTCCATTGTTATATCAATAACGTTGGGATTAATTTTGGATCTATTGTTTTATTTTATTCGATTTATTTTTTCCTCCTAAAAAAGGAAAAAGAAAACAAAACAAAAAAATTTACAAAAAGGAAAATATCCATGTTTCCTTTTGGTAAAACAAAAAAGGTAATAGATTTTTGTATATATTCTTCCTAATTTATTTCTTTTCCCCTCTTTAAAAAATGAATCTCTTTTAATTTTCCATTGTTTTTTTTTAGAAAAAAAAACACACAAAAAAAAAAAAACAAAAAAACTACATGTCACATCATTCACATACATCTCATGAACATTCTTTATATACCCTCATACATACATAAAATCACATTCTCATATTGATCCATTCATTGTAGGAAATTCAAAAAAGTTCCTTTGCATTCTGGCACACCTTAGAATAAAAATGATCATGCTTTTCATGTTTACATGCATATAGAGTCACAAGACATTGATTTTCATTCAAACACATCTTCCGCTCATGATTAGAAGTCATTTCGATATTCTTTTAGTTGCATTTAGAGTCTAGCATTACATATTCACATGCATAATAAAAATTACCAATAATTACCTGAATGTTAAATTTAAGAACGCAACATATCATTTGGAGTAATCAACCGTTTATTTTTTAAAAAAAAAACAAAAAAAATGTCCAACATCATTTCACACACATGCATATATAAAAAGAAATTCATGCATTATCTCATAACGCATGTCAAGTCATATCATCTCACACATGCATACATAAAAAATAAAAACAAAAAAATCATTTGTTATCACATCCTACATCACACCATCAAAATAAATTTCATGCATCATTTCGCATGTCAAATCATCAATTGCATCATATCACACATGCATACATAAAAAATAAAAACAAAAAAAATCATTTGTTATCACATCCTACATCACACCATCAAAATAAATTTTATGCATCATTTCGCATGTCAAATCATCAATTGCATCATATCACACATGCATACATAAAAAAATAAAAACAAAAAAATCATTTGTTATCACATCCTACATCACAGCATAAAAATAAATTTTATGCATCATTTCGCATGTCAAATCATCAATTGCATCATATCACACATGCATACATATATTAAAAAAAACAAAAAAAATCATTTTTATCGTACACATGTATACATCACGGAAAAATAAAATCAAATTTTTATTCTCCAACATGATAAAAATGCTCATGCATTCGTTATCTCATTTCACATCTAAAAAAAAAAAAGTTTTTAATTTTTTCATTTTCACAATATCATCTCATGCCTGTTTTACAAAATATTCTCGAATTTTATCACATCTTTCATTATATCATTGAAAAAAAAAAAGAGAAAAAAAGCTGATAGTTTTCATGTTTATTCTGATCATCTTTGTGTTTACTTTGGTCGTTCTTGTTAGCTGAAAACTTAGCAAGAATTTTGAGAAAAAATGTTGAATCATCACTGAAAAAAAAAAAAAAAAGTTATGAGTGCTTTCACTACTCTATTATGAGAAATTGTAAACTCTCAACCATTTTATGACCTTCTTGAAAATATTTTTCTCAGCCTTCATTGTTGGGTTAAGCTCTAAATTGAGAGAACTCCATTTTGACCTTCAAATTTCTCATGTGCTACTATACACTCCCGAACAAAGTTTTAATCTTCATACTGGGGCAAACACCCTTTTGCAGTGAATGTTCCTAATCACTCACTATAAAACCTTGAACTTGCATACCACATCAATTTTGAGGCAATTTATCCTGATTTGTGGATTCACCATAAAATTCCTGACTAAACTCAACATCTACATTTATATACCCATCTAGCCTTTTGCTAAGCCGCCACGTTTAATTAGATAGCAAACGTTCCAAATTATTCAATAGAACTTCAAAGGTAATAAAATAGTATTGAACTCTTGTGACCTACTACTTCATAATTAAGACTTGTAATTTCTCATATATTTCTCATATTCGATTTCATTTGATCCAAATTCTCATTGCTTTGCATTCTTATCATTTGTCATTTCTCTTTCCTCGATTAAAAAGTGATTCCAAGTTCTAAAATAATAGTTTTGAGAATTAATGAATCGGTAACTGTGAAAATCATCTCGAAGTCTCAATTTCTTTGAATGAGTTTTACTCGCGGGACATCCTCGATACCAAGAATCATGGCCAAAGAAACAACCTGAGAAGACAATTGGAGTTTGCAAAGAAGAGAATAGATTATCATTTATTTTTCTATATGATTGCACAAGTTCTTGCTAAATAAAAGAAACAATGTTTAGCAAAAAAAAAAAAAAAAAAAAAAAAAAAAAAAAAAAAAACTGCAAGATTTGTGCAAATCAGTAGATCAAGGAACTACATCTCGGAATGCTTGGAAAATCGCCTTTGCAAAGCAACCAATTGGGGCAAAGCCTCTATCTTTGCCAAGCTGGGACAAAACTTCCAACTTTGCCACACTGGAGCAAAGCCCTCATCTTTGCCACACTGGAGCAAAGCCCTCATCTTTGCCACACTGGAGCAAAGTCATCATATCTAAACTGGAGCAAAGTCTTCATCCTTGCCACACTGGAGCAAGGCCATCATCTCTAAACTGGAGCAAAGTCTTCGCCTTTGTCACACTGGAGCAAAACCATCATCTCAAAACTGGAGCAAAGTCACCGTCTTTGCCACACTAGAGCAAGGTCACCATCCACACTGGGGGAAAAATCGACATCAACAAGCTGGAACATTTGATTGCACCATTTAAAAAAAAAAAAAAAAAAAAAAAAAAAATACAAGATTGGTGCAATCAAGACATAAAAATAAACTTGATGGTGAAATGCTTTAAAATCTCACCTTTAAATAAACATTAGAGCAAAACCTTCATCTTTGCCATACCGGAGCAAGATCGCCATCAACAAACTTGAGCAAAGCTTTCATCTTTGCAAAAACTGGAGCAAAGTCTTCATATTTGCAAAACTGGAGCAAAGCTTTCATCCTTGCCACACTAGAGCAAGGTCACCATCCACACTGGAGCAAAGTCATCATCAACAAAACTGGAGCAAAGCCTCTGTCTTTGCCACACTGGAGCAAAGTTATCATCAAACTGAAGCGAATCTTTTGTCTTTGCCACACCGGAACAACGCTACCATAAAAAGACTGGAGCAAAGTCTTCATCTTTGTAATACTGGAGCAAAGTCTTCATCTTTATCATACTGGAGCAAAGCTACCATCAACAAACCGGGCTAAAGTGTCGCCTTTGCCACATTTGGGAAAAATCATTCATCTTCGTCACACCACCAGACCAAGTCAAGATAGAGATATTATCACATTTATCGAAGACCTCGAGCTTACTCAAAGAAAGAAGAATATATATACATGAGATGATTTCCTAAGAAGTTGCTTCATGTTCTCAAAACTATTGTCCAAAGAATGGGAATCACTTCATTCGTCTTCCATTGGATCATATTCAATCTCTTACTCAAATATTTGAAATATATCATCAATCTCTTATTGTTCAAGAGATTTGAAAACCACATTCTCCTTTTTTTTTTTTTCCTTTGGAAGAAAACATGTACTTTTTTATTCTTTTTATACTTACTTCAAAGCTAAATTCATTCAAATCATTGTGTCCATTACAAGACTAAATTATGAAGCAGTTAGTCAAGTAAGATATTCAATTCTACAAATTACTTTTGATAGTTCTCTAACCTAGCACATGAGAAACTTCCAAAATATTTACCATGCCTAATATGGTTGAGTACTCTATGATTGACATACATAATCCCTTTCGAGTGAAAGCATTCAAAAAAAAAAAAAAAAAAAAAAAAAAAAAAAAAATCTGATGATGATAACATTTTCTCTTTTGATTCTTTGTTAAATGTCAGCTAACAACAACAAGGAGAGTAGACAAGGATAATCATTTTCCTTAAACATGAAGATCATTTTGATATCTTGCATTTCGTTTACCAGTTTGAAACAATTCACATCATTATTTTAAATAAAAACAAAAAAAATCATTTGTTATCATACACATGCATACATGTTGCATTCATTCATCACATGCATAACATTATCAAAAGAGCATTTTAGAGAATTCAGGCAGCTAAGTTTTGAAATAAAAACCGTTGTCTTTCGAAAAACAAAAAAATATTTTGGTTAAATCGAACCCTAATCCAAGATTAGCGGTCGAAGCCTGTGGACATAACCCAGGTCCGTTTCATTTACTTTGTTGGTTAAATCGAACCATAATCCAAGATTAGAGGTCGAAGCCTGTGGACATAACCCAGGTCCGTTTCATTTTATTTGTTGGTTAAATCGAACCATAATCCAAGATTAGAGGTCGAAGCTTGTGGACATAACCCAGGTCCGTTTCATTTCATTTGTTGGTTAAATCGAACCATAATCCAAGATTAGAGGTCGAAGCCTGTGGACATAACCCATGTCCGTTTCATTTACTTTGTTGGTTAAATCGAACCATAATCCAAGATTAGAGGTCGAAGCCTGTGGACATAACCCAGGTCCGTTTCATTTCATTTGTTGGTTAAATCGAACCATAATCCAAGATTAGAGGTCGAAGCCTGTGGACATAACCCAGGTCCGTTTCATTTACTTTGTTGGTTAAATCGAACCAAAATCCAAGATTAGAGGTCGAAGCGTGTGGACATAACCCAGGTCCGTTTCATTTCATTTGTTGGTTAAATCGAACCATAATCCAAGATTAGAGGTCGAAGCCTGTGGACATAACCCAGGTCCGTTTCATTTCATTTGTTGGTTAAATCGAACCATAATCCAAGATTAGAGGTCGAAGCCTGTGGACATAACCCAGGTCCGTTTCATTTCATTTGTTGGTTAAATCGAACCATAATCCAAGATTAGAGGTCGAAGCCTGTGGACATAACCCAGGTCCGTTTCATTTCATTTGTTGGTTAAATCGAACCATAATCCAAGATTAGAGGTCGAAGCCTGTGGACATAACCCAGGTCCGTTTCATTTACTTTGTTGGTTAAATCGAACCATAATCCAAGATTAGAGGTCGAAGCCTGTGGACATAACCCAGGTCCGTTTCATTTTCTGTGTTGATTCAAAAAAAAAAAAACAAAAAAATATAAAAAAAAATTCCCTTGTTGGTTAAATCGAACCATAATCCAAGATTAGCGGTCGAAGCCTGTGGCATAACCCAGGTCCGTTTCATTTTCTGTGTTGATTAAAAAAAAAATAAAAAAATAAAAAAAAAATTCCCTTGTTGGTTAAATCGAACCATAATCCAAGATTAGCGGTCGAAGCCTGTGGACATAACCCATGTCCATTTCATTTTCTTTGTTGATTCAAAAAAAAAAAAATTGTTGGTTAAATCGAACCATAATCCAAGATTAGCGGTCGAAGCCTGTGGACATAACCCAGGTCCGTTTCATTTCCTGTGTTGATTAAAAAAAAAAAAAAACAAAAAAATATAAAAAAAATTCCTTTGTTGGTTAAATCGAACCATAATCCAAGATTAGCGGTCGAAGCCTGTGGACATAACCCAGGTCCGTTTCATTTCCTTTGTTGATTAAAAAAATCAAAAAAAATATAAAAAAATTCCTTTGTTGGTTAAATCGAACCATAATCCAAGATTAGCGGTCGAAGCCTATGGACATAACCCAGGTCCGTTTCATTTCCTTTGTTGATTCAAAAAATATAAAAAAATTTATTTGTTGGTTAAATCGAACCATAATCAAAGATTAGAGGTCGAAGTCTGTGGACATAACCCAGGTCCGTTTCATTTCCTTTGTTGATTTTTTTTTTTTTATTCTTTGTTGGTTAAATCGAACCATAATCCAAGATTAGCGGTCGAAGCCTGTGGACATAACCCAGGTCCGTTTCAATTCCTTTGTTGATTCAAAAAAAAAAATCCTTGTTGGTTAAATCGAACCCTAATCCAAGATTAGCGGTCGAAGCCTGTGGACATAACCCAGGTCCGTTCAATTCCTTTGTTGGTCCAAAAAAAATATAAAAAAAAAATTTCATTTGTTGTCCAAGATTAGCGGTCGAAGCTTGTGGACATAACCCAGGTCCGTTCAATTCTTTTGTTGGTTCAAAAAAATAAAAAAAAATAATAAAAAAGAAAAAAGTCATTATTGGTTAAACTGAACCCTAATCCAAGATTAGAGTACGTAGCCTTTGTAAATCCAATTCCATCAAAAATCATTATTGGTTAAATCGAACCTTAATCCAAGATTAACGGTCGTAGCCTGATAGCCCAGGTCCGTTTCAAAAAATCATTATTGGTTAAATCGAACTCTAATCCAAGATTAGCGGTCGAAACTCGAGAGATAGCCCAAGTCTAAAAAAAAAAAAAAATCATTGTTGGTTAAATCGAATCCTAATCCAAGATTAGCGATCGAAGCCTGTGGACATAACCCAGGTCCGTTTCATTTCTTTATTGGTTAAATCAAACCCTAATCCAAGATTAAGGGTCGTATCCTTTGTAAACCTATGTCATGTTTTTTTTAATAATAAACAAATTTTCGCCGGCCCAATACTCTGTCTTTGTCCTTTGTCTACCCTTTCAATTCTTCAAAGATATACAAAGGGGAGCAAGCTGTAGACACCGTATTTGGTCCGGCCATTTGTTTATTATTAATGTTTTTATCCTTTTAATTAATTTATTTTTTTGTCATATTTGATTAAGTCTTTTAAGTTTTAAATTCATTTTTTTATTTTATTTTGTATTTAATTAATTTCGAAAATTGGAGAAAAATAACAAAAATAAAGTATTAACGGTTTTGAGAGGTCTTTACCTAATTTGACAAATAAAATTAACATTTTATGAGTATAAAATTTATAAGTCATTTTATGGCTAAAATTTAATATTCATTTATTTCTCTCATATAAGATTTTAATTCATTTTTTGGTTTAAAATTTAATATTCATTTATGAATATAAATTATTTAATTCATTTTTCGGTTAAAAATTTAATATTCATTTACGAATATAAATTATTTAATTCACTTTTGGGTTAAAAATTTGATATTCATTTATGAGTATAAAATATTTAATTCATTTTTGAGTTAAAATTGGATATTCATTCATGAGTATAAATCTTTAATTTATTTTTGGGTTAAAATTTGATATTCATTTATGAGTATAAAATATTTAATTCATTTTTGGTTTAAAATTTGATATTTATTTATGATATAAAATATTTGTTCATTTTTTGGCCTAAAATCTATTTCAATTGAGAAAACATTTCGAGTCATAAATTCATTGAGATTTTTACCTTAGATGCGATTTTCATTGGGCTATAAATACCGACTAAGAGAAATAGGTAGAAAAAACGAAGAGAAGATTAGAGCAAAAGTCTCGGGGGAACGACAAGAGAAGATCAAAACGAAGGGCTCGAAACGATAAGAGAAGATCAGAGCGAAGGGCTCGAAAAAGAGAAGATTAGAGCAAAAGTCTCGGGGGAACGACAAAAAATATTAGAGCGAAAGCCGAAAGGCTAGCCCGTCGGAGAGAAAATGATAGTTTTAATGGTCAAAACTTTTATTTGACTAATTAAAAATGACTTTCTCTCTTTTCCAAACTCCACCACTTATTTCCTCCATTACTCCTATCTCACGCAAAAACAATCAATATCTTCTTCTCACACTACACTGACCGCAAAGACAAGGTTAGAGCTTGAAGTTCTAAAATTTTGCAAGAGGCTTCAAGGGTAAGAGATGATAGTTTGTTTTCTAATTTTCTTGTATATTTACAAGTTTGCTATGTTTTTTTCCCATTTACATGTTCACCGTTTATCCAATTTAGATGTATAAATTCTCTTTTAGCATATATTGTCTCTTTATTTTAAATAATGATTAACTTTCTTTTCAAAATTATTATTTTTTTTAAAAGATTTTAATCTTATTTTAGTATTAGTTTTAATGTTTTCTTATTCCTTTTATGTCAATCCTAATATTTAGATTTTTTTTATTTAAGGTAGAGGCTTTCCTAATTTTTAGATTCTTTGTTTAAGGTATAAGTTTTGCAAATATTACTTTAATGATTTCCATTATTCTTTGGATCTTTTAAGTAGATTTAGAATTAGGTATTTTAAAGTAAATTTCAATTTGTCTATTAATTTGTTTTTAGATGAAATTTCAATGTTATTTCTATTTTTTATAATCACCATGTTTTTTTTAGTTTTATTAAAAATAACGTTTTGTAAAAATAAAATAATATTTGTTTTGAGGGCTGAGTAATGTGACTTTCGTAGAGTTTCGACTCTCGTGCAAGCACACGAAAATCCTCCTAAAAATAAATCAATGTATTTTAAAAATAAATATTATCATATAAATCCTATGACGGAGTTGGGATAAATTTCTCAAATTCTTGAGGTAAACAATTTCCTTTCCATAAAAAGAAAATTTAATTATGATAATTAATTAAAGGTAAATCCACTCAATATATCAAACTCTTACCTTATTTTTAAGGTTAAGATTTGATTAAATGAGACATTATTTTTTAAAAAAACTATTATTTATTTATTTTTCTCAAATTAAGGACATTTTAAAATTAACTGGATAATATAGGATAAAATATGGCTACCGTTTTTAACGGGTGTTGTGGGGGTGCTAATACCTTCCCTACACTCAATCGACCCCCGAACTTAATTTCTCTTTTCGTAGACCAGTTTTTGTTTTAAGGTGACCAATCACACCCAAAATGATTGGTGGCGACTCCATCTCTTTTATTTTTAAAACAAAACCCTTGAAAGAGGACGTCGGCCGCTCCGCGTCGCAATGACGTTGCGACAAACATGCTATATTTGCAAACAATAAGTCTTAAATTGTCATTTACTACAATTTCCCTATATATATATATATATTTATATATATGTAATGTAAAGCAGAGGTTTTAAGAAGAGAGGGGTACACTTTTTGTGGTACTAATTTCGAGTTTACACAGATTGAAAAAAAAAAAAAAAATTGGCTTTTGAAGTTTCTGTGTACTCTCTTTTCTCCTTCTCTCTTTCGTTTTGTTTCTTTTCTCTTGTAATTGAGTTTCACAACTCCGTTGCTCGGCGCTAAGGATAGCGGGACTACCTGGGGTGGTCCTCGGGGCGTTCGTGAGAAGAGGCCAGAAGAGTTCGTGACGAGGAACAACCGGCGGAAGTTGAAGAAATTGGAAGTATGTATTCTAAATTTCTTATTTCCGTCTTTCCGAGCATGTTTGTAGTTTATTAAATTGATAAAATTAGAGTATTATCGGTCCAAAATCGCTTTCGCTGCGCTCCATCAAGTTTTTATCGCAAAGCTTCTAAATTTCTCGATTCGCTCCAAAATGCTCGATATCTACAAAATAATCAAATATATAATCGTGAAAGTATACGTTTAATCTTTTAAACTAGCATAAAATATGTCCTAAAGATAGCTCATTTTGTGTGCTATCAATCACCCATGGCCACTCACCCCACCCCAACCAATTTTACCTCCCCAAAAGATTGACCTTCTCCCCATCTTCCAATTAAGGGGTACATTATGAATATGAATCCAAAAAGAGCACTCCTTGAATGCCAATTTAGCCACCATATCCGACTCTTGCGTAGCCAAAAGAATCACCAAAGGTTTATCAAATGTCCATGGACCAGAGGCCATCACGCGTAACTTCTCCTCCTGGGAGTAGAATTGGACTGCAAAAAATTATCACCAGCCGCCTTAACCCGCGTTCCTACATGAACACGCCACACCGCCTTCATCACTGAGCGGAAGGCCTCAACATTCACCCTTCGTGACGAAAAAACCTTCCCCACCACGCAGAGACCTCTATTAAGATAGAGATGAAATCAGACTGGTCTAAATCACCTCCACCACCTTCAACGTCAAAAACCTAACCGCCGCCCGAACCATAAAAATCTAGAAAAACCTAAAAACCTTAGAAATCTCGTACAATACAAGGTGTTTTTTGAATGTATAAATTTAGTTAGAATAAATAATAACTATGAATTTTCTTAACTATATTATCTACATGCATAGTTTTCAAATTCTTATAATCGATCTCGATTTAATATTGATTCATATTCACATGTCTCATTAGCTCTGCGTCATCAAACAAGCCGCCACACACAATAATTGATTTCCGTGTGACATTTTACCCATAGACTTGCATCTAATCCAATGAAGCTTGTTAGCGATCCACAATCCTAGACGACAAGAACAACCTCACAAAATTACATTCTCCTAGATACACCTACTAAAAGGACAATTAAATAAGAAAATAATGTAATCATGAGATTCATCCACTTCCAAACATAACAAACAAACAAAAGAACTGAATACCTCATTTTATCTCTTAGGTAACATCAAATGAAGGAATATTTTGGAAGAAAATTTCAAATATTAGAGATGGAAGCCATAATTCTTCTAGCCAAATTAAGAGCCCACACATGATCTCATCATATATATATATATATATAAGAGTTGACGATTTTATATTTAAATCATAAATTAACTTCCTTTGTAATTGGAGTATACATTATTTGATAAAATTTTAATCCAAATATAGTTTTGGTCATTTAAAGTTCACCTTCATTTTTAATTAAGTTATTCCTTAACATTTCAAAATTTTAATTTAATCATTCTACATCCTTCAATTCTTGAAAAAAATTGTCAAACCGAGCATAGCTCAATTAGCATAAGATTGTGTCTGAAAATTTGGCCAATAAAAGCATAGTTCATTTGGATGTATGGACTTGTAATTTTGTCTTAAGTTCAATCTCAACTCTATATATTGTCAAAAAAAAAAAAAAAAAAAAAAAAAAAATCTTAAAAAATTTAAACGACTAACCTAAATATTTGAGTCCAAAAAAGATTTGACCCGATTTAAAAAAATAAGGTTCACTCCCATTTTGTTTATGTCAACAAATATTTTTTTTAATTATTTATTTATCTTCTCTCTCTTTCTCCTCTCCCTCTCACTCTCTCTTCCTTATGACCCTCCCGTTCTTTCTCTCCGTAAACGATAGGAATAAACAAAACAAAAATAACTTAGACATTAAAAAAAAAAAAAAACAATAAAATAAGAAACACAAAAAATAAATTTCATTAGTTCGAAAATTGTTACAACCACACAAATTTTTTTTCTGCGACTCCAGTTACAAAGAAACACTCTCTTAAAACATTATACCACTCATTTTATTAGAGTTAATATACGAGGCTTAAAATGCTTCTAATTATACCACTCATTTTATTAGAGTTAGTATACGAGGCATAAAATGCTTTTAATTGAGATGATTAGAAACCAAAGTCATATGTTCTTTGTACTTGAAGCCCATGGCTTTCTTGTACCTTTTTGAGGTGGGAAAACCGTTCTTCTTATATATTGCCAAAAATCCTACATCACTACCCTCACCCTACAATCTTTTCACTCTCTTTCATCGAGAAAAAAAACCATTGCAACATTGTTTTGAACTCTCTCTCATCCCTCTCTCCATCTCGCTTTCTCTTCCTTCCTTGTCTCTTCTCTCTCGTTCTGTCTTTTTCCCTTCACTTCAGATCTGAAAAAATAGAAAATTTCAAATTTTGAAAAATTTCAGATCGGAGTAAAAAAAGTCATCCCAATCGCTAGGATAAAGGGCAACTACTGAGCTAATGGACCCAAGAGGAAAAAGGCTCCCTCGCCGAGAGTGAGACAATCAGTGGCATGAGAGGATGAGAAGAAAAAGAAGTAGCGAGAGCAAGAAGAAGAGGAAGAGGAAAGAGAAAAATGAGAACGAGAGGAGTAGAGAAACGAAAAATAATAAAATAAATTCAAGTAAAAAGTATAACTTTATTTTAAAAAATCGGGTCAATTTCATTTGGGCCAAAATATTTAGGTCAATTCGTCAAATTCTTCTCAATTTTTTTTTTCTTTTTAACAAAGGTATTTAATTAATGCGGGATGGAAGATCGAACCTCTAACATTTTGATCATTAGTTCATACGTGTCAGTTGAGCTATGTTCAAACATTTTCCTCAATTCTCATGGTTAAAATATTAACGTTGAATGATTCAATCTTAAATATTTTAAAAAATAAATATACCAATGTTTCCTTCGTTTAACTTCTACGTTTTGTCAAATCGAGCATAGCTCAATTGACATAAGGTCGTGCTATTTTTTTTTTAATATATTGGGGGTGGGGGATACGAACCACATACTTCTTAGTCGTCAACACATACATATGTCAGCTGAGTCATACTCGCTTTAGCATAAGGTTGTGCTATTGACTAAGAAGTAATGATTCAATCCTTGCATCATAATAAATAAATAAAAAAAAAAAAAAAAAAAAAAAAAACCTCTACATTTTGGTATCTTTAATAACGGGTTCTAACTCTATCTTTTTTTAATGTCTACACGGGGAAAAATCCTACATCATTGCCTCCGATTCTCCACCATTAAAAATAAATATAACAAGTTGTTATAATATATCTATAGTGTTAAGGGAATTTTTTTTTTAACATGTGCAAAATGTGAGATTCGAACTATATTAACCTCTGACCAATATTTTGTATAATATATCAGTTGAATTGTACTTAGATTGACAATTCTACATGTAGGGAGAATGCTATTTTTTTAATGAATTATCTTAGAATAAAGTTGGAAGGAACTGAACACATTGAGACCATAACTATAATTATTTGTTGCATACTAGTGATATATAGTTTTTATATGTATGCTTTATTACACACCATAGAAAGATAAGACACGGTCTTCTTAAATTTCTCGAAGAAAAGAGATGAGACAACATCATGTGTGGAGACAAAAATGCTCTTTGGACATTATTGAAAATTTGGAAATAAAAACAAAATTACACATTTCTTAAATAGGAAGAAGATCACGTGTACATAAGTGATGACAACTATGTTTAATGATATAAAGCTTTTTAAGTAAAATATAAAAAAAAAAAAAAAAAAATGATGAGAGCTATGTCCAAAGTAAACAATATATCACACAAGAGATATCGGGAGTATAGACATTACGAAGTCGAATGAGACATTTTGAGGTTTGTAAGAAGAGAACAATTAAGCAGGCAACAACTAGAAGTGTCAAATGTATAGGTAATGTTGGGGTTGCACATGCACATGTCTTCAACTTCTTCAGCTTACATATAATACCTATTCCGAACATATTTTGCTTGCTCTACGTACTGTATTGAAAGCTACGATAACCCCTTGTTGGAGGTTAGATGGGGTTAGGGTTTTGTATTTTTAACCATCTTCTCACTTGCTTGTCGGTGGCCTCTCTATTGGACAACTTATTTGGAGGGCTCCACGAAGAGTTATGGGTCCAGAATTTATTATTTTTAATTTTTTTTTTTAAGATTAAGGACATGTTTGGCCGAAGGAGTTGTTTAACAAAGAGTTGGTTGGAAAATTTTTATCCCCGTTTGTTCCACGAACTTGTTGAACTCGGATAAAAAATATCAATTCTCCAGACTTCTACAGTAATTACTATTAAACTCCCCAGACTTCTACAGTAATTATTATTCAAGTCTGACCCGTTTTTTAAGGCATCACATTTCTCTTTTCCTCTCTCTCTCCCTCCCACAATATTTTTAATTATTTTAAAAAAACATAATTTAAACAAAATGTGTAAAATGACTAAAAATGTAATTCAACCTATTTTTATTATTTTAAATATAAATTAAGTTTTTTTTTTTTTTTTTTTGAAACAAAATATAAATTAAGTTGTTCAATCAAAATTGGTACTTAAACCAAATTCAAAATGTAGTATTATTACAATGGAGAATAAAAACATTAGTTTATTTGAATCCGTTTAAATTAAGAGATTAAAATCTTTCAAATTCACGTGTAATATTTAACATTATTGTACGACTCTCTTTCATTTCAAAACTACCAAAATAAAATGAATAATTAATGTGAGTGACATTGAAAAAAGAATGTGAAGTATTATGGTCAAAAATATTGTGTTATCTTTAGAGAAATTTGTGAATGGTACATAAAATAAAAAAACAAAAACCGTATTTTTAAATTTTATTGGAAGAAGTTCTTACCAATGAAAATATTGAAAAATTATAGGAAAAAATTGTACAAAAAAAAAATAGCTATAATAAACCGTTACTGTTGAGATGCTGATTTTCGGATATAGAGGATTCCGATGGAATGAGAAGTTTAAGAGGGTGGAGACGGAGAAAAATGTGTTTGGCACATGGGTCAAGGTAAGATATGTGTTGTTGTTTTTTTTTTTTTTTAAATGTTTGTAAAATATACCTACATTAATAAAAACAAAAATAATCTAAATCTTATAATTCATAAAACTAAACATGGGTCTTCAAAAAAATGGATATATATATATATATATATATATATATATATATATTTTGATAATATTTAGTATGATGTTAAAAATTATTTTTGTTGTCTTCAAACAAATTTGTAAATGATACATAAAATAAAAATAAAAAATTTCTTTTTTAGAATTTATTGAAATAAAAAAAAAATACTTAATAATGAAGTTTTAAAAGTTTGTAGAAAAACATTGTGTAGAAGAAACGAGATAAAATAAACTCAGATTCAACAACTCCAAGTTCAAGAACTCCTTCCTCCAAACTCACCCCACAGACTTCAGAACTACAGACTAAACAATTTTATGCTCCAAACACACATACTTTAGATTCAGACTAAACAACTCCAATTCCCCCCAACTCCTTGGGTCAAACGCCCCCTAAGGATACAATTTTAACGAGGTTAAATTGCAAATTTAGTTCTTAAATTTTATTTATTTATATTTAATAGTCTCGAACTTTAAAATGTGCGTAATAAATCCTTAAACTCTTAGGGGGCGTTTGGCCCCCTGTTTTGGAATAAGAACCCTGAGAATCAGAACTCTGGGGGTTTGTCAGGGCGGGTTCTGAACCCTGGAAATCTAAAAACTGTGTTTGGGGTGCAGGGTTGAGAAGCCTCGGAATTAGAAACTAGTGTTTGGGGTGCAGTGTTCTGAACCCCGGGTTGAACGATTTTTTTTTTCTTTTTTCCTTTTCCTTTTACTGTTTCGTTTCTCTTTTATACCCTTATTTTCTAGTGGTGAATTGTAAAACCTGACCTTACGTAACATGAGCAAAATTATTTTGGAACTTAAAAATGAAGCATTTAATTTATGTTATATTCTAAGAATAAGAAAATAAATTGAACAATTTTCATATTTTGTATTCATACAAAAAAATTTATGAAATAGGATGAAAAAATATACCTTTTAAAAATTAAGAAAAACAAAAAAAATAAAAGGAAAGGAAATTTTTTTTTTACAACATTTTGGGGTTACGCTCATGGTCACTAAGCAATATATCATGTCGTTGGGCTACGCTCTTGTTGACACAAAAGAAAAAAAAGTTATATTACTATTGATGAAAAAAGTTTTATGGAAAAATATATATTTTAATAAAATATATAAAAAAAAACATTTAACAAAAACAACAAAAACAAAAAACAAGAAATAGAAGAAAGGAAAAAAAATACATTATTGATGAAAATTTGGTATATTCCAATTAAAAAAAATTATTATAAAAGGAAAAAAAAAAGTTACAAACACAACATTAATTTATAGAATACGATTGAAAAAATACATAAAATAAACAAATAATAAAGAGGGAAAAAATTGAAAAAAAACCTTAGTTCGGATATAATGTAGATTCCAATAATTCTCTATTTGTAATAATATTAAAATATATTAGTAGTAAAAAAAAACATTACAAAAGAATATCATTTTTCATAATAGAAAAAAAAAATATTTTAACTAAAAAAAATTACTAAGAGGTAGGACAAAGTATATATATATATATATAATATATATAAAGGAAAAATGAATAGACATTGCAAAAATTGATGGCAAAATTGAAAAAGAGATAAAAAAAAAAAATTGTTGGTGTTGGTGCCAAATGGATTAAGAGAGAGATACAATTGTTGATGTGACAAAGAGAGAAAAACAAAATTGGAGAAATGAGGGGTTTAGAACCCAAAACCATGCGTTTGGTTCGAAACCCATGACTTTCCAATACATCCATCCAAACATGGGTTTGGCTTCATCCAAACACAAGACGGGAGGTCAAACGCCCCCTTAGTTTTGTATTTAATAGATTCTTAAACTAACTTTCAATTTTGAATCTATTAATTTTGAAATTAATAGAGACATATTAGAAAATTTTAAAAATTAAATATTTTGTTAGACATAAAATTAATACATCTTCAATTTATTCTTTTAAAAAAACAATCATGTAATTATTAGATACCAAATTTAAAATTTTAAGTATAATTAGAGACAAAATTAAATTTTCTCTAATAAACAGTTAATTTTTATAGAAAAAAATATAATAGGCCTAATCTATACAAAATTTAAAATTAATGAATCTACTCAACATGGTTAAAATTTAAAGATTTACTAAAGACAAAATTGAAAGTTTAAACACAAGATAACTTTAAAGATTTATTAAATACAAATTTTAAAATTAAAAGACTAAACTTATAATTCTACATTCATATAAATATAATTTTAAACTTTTTTATATAAGATTTATATTAAGTAATATTAATTCAATATTACTCCATATAAATGTTATACTACTTCAATATAATAATATTAATTCAAAAATAATAATAAATTATTTTATAATTATTATTTATTAAATATATAAATAAATAATTAAATTTGAAATATTTAAAATAGAATTAAACTTTATTTTTTTAAAATTAAATAATTACAAAAAAATTATTTTTTAAATAAAATTAAGTCTTATTTTTTCAAATCTAAAATAATTTATTAAAATATTTAAATAAACTATATATATATAAATAAAATTATTTGTCTGAAAAAATAAAAAAAACCTGCAACTTTGAGTTTGGAGAGATTCAAATTCGGGGCATCAGGTAGCGGAATCGAAAACAATGCTCCCTTACCATTATATAGCAAAAACTTTGTTATAATTTTTGAATTTGTATATATAAAAATATATAAAATCAATAATTTGAGGGATACTCCAACATGACTCCGCCCTTGGCTACAATATACCTAAAAGTTTTGCATTATTTAACTATGTAAAAGAGAAATTATAAAAGCTTTCCATTTTGTATCTCATAGTTATTAAGAGATAGACCAATTTTAAGATCCACATACGATGATTTTAAGGACACCAAATATTTATTTATTTATTAATTATTATTATTATTTCTTTTTAAAAGTGAGGAGATTGGATATGGGTCCGTGAATGAAAATTGAAAAACAAAAACAAATAAAACAAAACTTGAGAGATTACTACACGTTTTTTTTCTTTTTTTTCTTTTTCTTCTTCTTCTTGTTTTCTCCGAATGTATTTAATGATGATCTATTACTTTTTAAAAAAACAAATTTAGACTAAAATTCTAAATATATATATATATATATATATATATATTTTAATTTTCAAAATTCACTTCATTTTTTAAAACAAAAATAGATAACAAAAATAAAATAAAAAACTATTAGTGCCAAAATTTTGCTAATATGAACATAACTCACAACTGATATATGATAAAAATATTAACTAATGATCGTAAACTCAGAAGTCCAATCCCCACTCCACACTAATTAAAACTTTACAATAAATAAATATATATATAGTAAATCAAACTTTATCAATGGCTTGGCTGAACTATAATGGACATTTTTAGACCCTTTTCCATCTTTTCATATATATATATATATATATATATATATATATATATTAAAATACAAGTAATATTTAGGGTTGGTTGCACAAACAACAATCAAGCTTAATTGCAAATTTAGCAAAATTTAAAACATTTTGTAAATATGACAAAAAAAAACAGTGGCTATCACTAATAGAAGCTATCGTTGATATATGACTATCACTGATTGACTACTATCCGTGATAGACTAAAATTCTATAAAAAATTGAGGTGACTACTATTAGTAATAGACTTCAGTCGACGATAGACCATACTATCAGTGATTAGACCATACTATCAGTGATAGAAATTGTCATATCTCCAATTTTGTTTAAGAAGTGTTATATTTTTAATTATTTTACTCTAAATTGACATCTGTTACAATTTTCCTAATATTTATATAAAAATAAATATTGATTAAGGGTGATTTTGAAAAATGATGGAAAGTGTTTAAATTACTTAATTAAACTTTAATTATAACTTAACGATGATATCATTCATAACAATAGAAAATGTGTGATTTCGAACTACAACTAATTATTTTATATTCCCATGAAAATATTGATGAACCATGCCATGAACAAAAATGTCAAACCGAGCATAGTTCAATTGGCATAAAATTGTGTCCATGACTAAGAGGTTATAGGTTCAATACTCGCATTAATTAAAATATCGTTGAAAAAAAAAACAATAGAAAATATTTGTATGGTTACATAGCTAAGAGAGATTATATAATATATACACGACAAATATCATAAAAAAAATCATAATAATAAAATTGTATACATGGGTAGATATTAAAAAAACTTAATACAGCACATTGTAGGACAATTCTCACGAATCTTTTATATGTTTTCTCATTGATCAGGGAGGAATTTATATATATATATATATATATATATATATATATATATATATATATATATATATATATATATATATATATATATATATATATATATATATAGTAAGGAGTACATTCTCCTCACATTAAATCTCCCTAAACCATCTAATATAGCAAATATAATATCAATCTTATAATATCTCAACACCCTCCCTCTAGTCAATACGAAAACTTGGAGCATGAAGATCTCGATTATAAAGATTTCGAATCTTGAACGTGAAGATCTCGAATCTCGAATGTCTAACTTGAAAAAAAAAATCTCAGTCATTTCTTAATGTCAGAATTCTCCATCAAATCGCCTCTCACGTCACCATCACGCACACTCCGCCTCCGAACTCACCATCACGCACACTCCGCCTCCGAACTCTCGAAATTCTCAATCATTTCTTAATGTCAGACCTCTCCGTCAAATTGTCTCTCACGTCACCATCGAACGCACACTCCGCCTCCGAACTCTCGGAACCGGTCAACCACCACACACTCTGCCTCCGAACTCTCGGAATTCTCAGTCATTTCTTAATGTTAGACCTCTCCGTCAAATCGCCTCTCACGTCACCATCGAACGCACACTCCGCCTCCGAACTCTCGGAACCGGTCAGCCACCGCACACGCCGCCTCCGAATTCTCGGAACCGGCCCGCCTCCCAACTCTCGAAATTGGTCAGCCACCGCACACTCCGCCTCTGAATTCTCGGAACCGGCCAGCCACCGCACAACCTCAGAACTCTCAGAACCGGTTAGCCATCGCACACTCCGCCTTTGAACTCTCGGAACCGGCCTGCCACCACACACTCTGCCTCCGAATTTTCGGAACCGGCCAGCCACCGCACACTCCGCTTCCAAACTCTCGGAACCGGCCAACCACCGCACACTCCGCCTCTGAACGGCCCAATATAGCAAACCGCACACTCCGCCTCCGAACCGCCCAATATAGAAAACTAGAATAAATCTCTTCACCTTAAATCTATCTAAACCGTCGAATATAACAAATCCGAACCGCCCAATATAGAAAATTAGAATAAATCTCTTCACCTTAAATCTCTCTAAACCGTCGAATATAACAAATATAATCAGAATCGTATAATATCTAACGGTAGTATTATGCACACAACTTCACGATACTGTATTAATTTTAAAAAATAGTTAACTATATAATTTAAAATTTATATATTGGATGGGAGGGAGAGAAAAAATTAGTAATGGAAGGAGAGAGATGGGAGGCCAAGATTTGAGATAGAGAAAACATTACCAAGATTTGTCCACATTTTCGGAAAACTATGTTTTACTCCTCACCGAGTTGTTGCTCCGAATTTTATACATTGGGTGCATTTTGTATAATTTATTTATTGATCATATATACAATTAAACATAGGTTGAAATGTTTAATCCTAAGGCCCTATTTGATATCTCTTTTGTTTTTTTTGTTTTTGATTTTTAAAAATTAAGTCTATAAATAATATATCCACATATGAATTTCTACAATGACTTTCATCTTTGTTAAGAAAATATCACAACTTTTAGTCGAATTCAAAAAACAAAAATAAATTTTTAAAAACTTCTTTTTTTGTTTCCAAATTTTGGCTTAAGTTTTAGAAACACATCAAAAGATAGATAACACAACAAAAGAATTCATAGGTGAATGTATGGTTTATAAGCTTAATTTTTAAAAATCAAAAATAAAAAACCAAATGGTTATCAAACGGGACCTAAATTTTTATGTTTTCGTATAAAAGATTATTAAACTTTAAAAGGCACAAGTACAAAATCGAGCATAGCTTAATTGACATAAGGTTGTATCATTGACTATGAGATCATGAGTTCAATCCTCGCATTAATTTAATTAAATATCTTTGATAAAAAAAATATAGGTTCTTAAATTTTTTATCCAATAGATTTATGAAAAAAAAAATGTAGAATAAGTAAAAAGACTAATGTAAATACTAAATATGACGTGATATTGAGTTATAAAAAAAAAATAGTCTTAGTTACATTGGGGTAGGGAACAAATTCTGAGTCATGATAAAATATTGTTTTCTTACCATCACAATAAAAAAGATTTGGAGAAAAATAGTTTTTTTTTTAAGGGTAGACAAAGGGCAAACAAAATTTAGTGCCTTTATCCCATAATTAATTGACAGAAATTTACGTAAAAAGACAAACATAAAGAAGTCCAAGACAGTTAGGGATGGTTTGGTTTGAGGATTGACCGATTTGAGAATCAATCATGTCTGTATTTGGTGCTGAATGAGAATGTGATCAGATTTTCATGGAATCAACGATGTTTGTGTTTAATTTAGTGCTGCATGAGAATGTCATCAGATTTTCATGTGTTTGTGTTTGGTGATGCATATAAATGTCATCAAATTTGCAAATAAATTTTTAATTGTAATTAATTAATATAATAATAAAATAGAATAAAGATTATATAAATTCAAAAACCAAATATAATTTATGATGTCTGTGGTTCAAATTCCCCACCTCCAATGTAAAAATAATATATAATTTATCATCCATTACTAAACATAACCTACACAATATGAGATTGATCCATATCCCAATAGTTTCATGTTTGTAGACCTAAAAATTACAAAATATTTTGACATGTTAATTTGAATGTTCATCCATAGTATGTCAACTCAAAATAAGTATAATATTCCAACAGTCAATCCATATCCCAAGAAATATTACAAATTCATATCTCTTCCCGAACTTCCATTATAAATTCATATATTTTCTCCGCCGGAAGATTAAAGAAATAATCAATCTGGGATTGATCTTTGGTGATAATCTTACCGGCTCGAACTCTCTGTCGAACGGTTAATCCATCCACATTTTTGATTTCACTAACTAATAAATTGCGTCGTTTCTCTCGTGTAGATTCTCGTTCAGCTACCTGTCGATAAAACGAAGCAATTTCTCTAATATTTTCATTAGCATTTGAAAGATGACTACTCATAACCTTCTCAAGCTCATTCACTGTCGCTACTAATGGATCCACACTCCTTGCTCTTTTCTTACTCGACCTATTTGATGTATTTGTAGTAGATTGTGTATTTATTGATGTTTCACTCTGGGGTGGCCACGTAGGGGCCAGGGGCACGTGCCCCCTCAAATTATTAATTTTATATGTTTGTATATTAATGGTGTTCGAAAAATATAACTACAATTTATATATTTGTATATATAATTTCGAAGAAATTACGAAAATGATTCTCTGGCCCGATGGCAAGGGGCACAAAATCCAAGAATATTATCCTGCACACCTCAAGTTTCATCCTATGGGAATACAAAAATTTGTTTTTAGTTAAATTATTTTAGATTTAACACAACAACAACAACAACAAAAAAAAAAAAAAAAAAAAAAAAAAAAAAAAAAAAAAAAAAAAAAAAATTCTATTTTAAAATTTTACATCTTATAGTAAATTAATTTTATTTTAAAAATGATAAATATTTCAAATTTTATTATTTAATCATATATATTTAAGGTGGATTCTAAAATGGTTTATTATTATTTTAATTAATATTATTTAATATAAATATTATATGTTTTAAAAAAAATCAACTAATTATACTTGCAAATTTTAATTTTGCATTTCATACACATTAATATGTCTTACAAAAACATTTAATATTTTAAATTTTCTAATATGTCTTTATTAAATACAAAATTAAAAGTTTAATTATTAGACACAAAATTATAATTTGAAGAATCTATTAAACAGAAAATTTAAAATTTAAGGATCTATTAGACTAAAAATTGAAAGTTTAAGAGTCTTCTACCCACATTTTAAAATTTAAGGACTATATAGACGTAAATCGAAAATTTTAAGGATTAAACTTGCAATTAATTCTGATTGAAATTGTGCCCCTCCTGACAAAAATTTATGGATCCGCCCCTGGTTTCACTCATTGAGATCGGTCCATCCACTTCTTCCATTCTGCATAGTGGTGGATCAGGCACATAAAAACTAGCTCCTCCCCAAAATTTATTGTTTGTCATTTCTCTTTCCACAGCTGAACCTTCTGCACCAAGTCCATTGGCCCTATCTTTCCCAAAAACAAGGGCTAATTGTTCGAAGAATGGAAAAGGCTTATTTATAAGGCCCTCTTGCAGTTGGATGACTATGTGAAAACAAATATACATAAATATTAATACATATTTTGATAATAATATGTAAACTTACATTAGCAATAAAAAGTTCTTTTTTACTTATCTTTACCCATTCATCAAATATATGTTGTTCTGCTTCTACGCACTCGTCTTTATCATCCAAAGCTGTTACAATTTGGGCCTAACATTTCAAATATTGCATTATAATGCTTTTTGAATAATTTAAGCACCGTATGTGTGGATGAGCCTTAAGATCGCAATTAGAAATTTTTTCAGCCATCCATTTTTCTATTTGACTTAGAAATCCTGATTTGAAAGTACCATTATCAACCTTCCAAGTGTCAATATTGGATAAGTCCAATAAACATTCCACTAAGTTTTCATCTTCGGCTTTACTCCACGTGTTTTTCTTACTTGAACCAACTTTAGCTTGTTCACTATCATTATTCATATATATGATTCACATAAGATATTAAACGATTAAAACTCAAATTTTATATATAACATTGCATGAAAATGAAATGTGCATGAATACAAATCATGAAATAAATAGCAAACTCATAATATCTCGTAAAGTTTTACAAGAGACCTAAAAAAAACAAGAACACGAATGTTTACATCATCCATAAAACTCTCCTTAGATAGTAACAATACTAATGGTTAATGCCTCTCCACTCCTCAAACATTTCAATTGCTAAATTATCTTTGCAATTCATCCATTCATTTGAACTTTTAACATGTGTTATTCAATCAGTATCCATGTCAACAGTACTTGAATGAGTGTCTCCAAATTCGTCTTCTAAAGAATCTACAGACATTTCTCTTCTTATAAGATTATGAATGAGACAACAAGTTGTGATCATCCGACATTGAACTTTTATTGGATAATAAGATTTCTCTCTAAGAATAACCCATCGACCTTTCAATAGTCAAAATGCCCGTTCTATTACATTTCTTGTAGAAGAATGCTTCATATTAAAAAAAATATGGTGGAGTTCTTGGTTGGTATCCTTGCCTCCAATCATTTAAATGATATCGTTGTCCTCTGTAACGTGCCAAAAATCCTTCACCATTTGTATAGCCAGCATCACATAGATAATAACAACCTAAATAAACCAATTAAATACTTGAGAATGTACATAAATTATTTTTCTAATACAAATGTATTTATAGAAGTCTACCCTAAACTATATACCCAAACATTATACATGTGTTACCTTTTGGAATCTTTAATCCATTCCTCCTAGACACAACATCTCGTAAAACTCTTGAGTCAGAAGCTGAACCTTCTCATCCAGGTAAAACATAGATGAATTGCAAATCTTGGGAGCAAACTCCTAACACATTGGTAGCAATTTAATTCTTCCTCGGTCGTTACCTAGGTCTATCAAGAATACCTACATTGACTTTAATGTAGGTTCCATCTAATGCACCTAGACAATTCCAAACACAAAGAAAACTCTACTTTAATTAAGGTCACATTTAATATAAACCACTTATTACTATTTAAATAAGATTAGAACTATAACAATTGTACCTTAAACCACTTCCACTTTTCGTCCAAGCAGTTGGCTGACACTGGCTCAGGTTTTTTAAGTAATAACTCATGTAGGCGTAACACAGAGTTAAGAACGATATTAAAATGTATACTAATTGTTTCTCCTGAACGGATTAGAAGTCGACGTATAACTCTATTTTTAACATCATGTGCAAGGATGTGTAAAAACATTGCAACCATCTCTTTGACTCTTACACGTGTCGTGCCTTGTAATTTTCCAGTTGTTTTAAGCATATGATATAATATACTAAAGCATCTCATATTCTTACGTGTCATCTCAAAACATCCTAAATCACTATCATGTATCAGACGAAAAAAGGTTATTTCTCTAACTCGATGTCTATAGAAAGAACTTCCACCGATAAGTCTTCTTTGTGTTTGTCCTCTATGCATAAGCATTACTACTAATAGAAAACATGTTTCCATCATCTGTTTTAGCATCTCTAAATAGGACAACAAGATAACTAGAATTTGTTGTTCGGTAGCTGAATATATGTGAGTCATATCTGCATAATAAACAAAATGTTCAAAATCATCACATCTATGATTAGTTATTATATGATAGTCTTAGTTCAAACAAATCATCACATCACACTTATAATTACTTATTATGCATTGTTCTAATTCTCTTTCATCTTTGATAATACGATAAATCAATAACAAAGAACCAAGTAAGCGCAAAAGAAAACGACACATATCAGATTTTTGATGTTATGACCTTCTACGACTGGTCGGTACGAGGGCAATGCCCCTAAAAGAAAAATCTGATTTGATAAAACAAAGCTCAAAATGGAAAGAAGATAACATACTGGGCTATAGCTATGCGATCGCATAGGTTGTTGTGCGATCACATAGGTAGTTGTACGATACATGTGTGATAGATATGCGATCACATAGCTACCTATGCGATCGCACATCTATTGCATAGCTAACACACAGGTTTAGCTATCGCATAGCTATTCAATTCTGGTTCATTTTCAGATCGAATAGGTTTCAATAGCTAGAGATTGGAATGAATCTAACCAAAAAAATAAAAAATAAAATACCCTAAACCTGAAATCATAGTCCGGGAATAAGAAGATTTAAAAAAAAAAAAAAAACAAATGAGAAGAAGAAGACATACCTGAAAAAGTCAGAGAAGAAGAAGAAGAATGGAGAAAATTATGTCCGGACTAAAGGAAAAGTCGTGAGAAACGGAGGGTTTGAAAAGTCGTACCTAAAACTAATAAATGATGCCCGGGCTAAAGGAATGTGCGGGCATCAACTTTCAAACCAAACACGGGCTTGGACATCCCAAGTCCATGTCCACCCTTCAAAGCCATCGAACCAAACAGGCCCTTAAACCTATGAGTCATTTTTTCTTGATGAATTTCTTACATTTGAGGATGAAAACTAATTTTCACCGTTCATCACTATTTTTCTTTATTGTTCTCCAAGCTTCCACAAAATCCCCGGTCTTAATCGACCTCACACTCTTCCACAAATTTTCTCTCATTAATATATTTCTCTTGACTCTTCTATCCTTCAAGTTCTCTGGTGTGATTTTTCATAGTCAAAGTGGTTGTTGAATTTTCACTCGTGCGTTACTTTTCTCACAATGTATGATTTATTTCGTCATTTCAACAAAAACTCTATCTCCTAAACCAGTTTTCCCTCTAAATGAGATCATTTTGAATGTGATTAAAACCATTCCATCCGTTTACAATTCACTGCAAATTGCATCATGTAACATTTATTTTTTAACTAATAGCCATTATATTTAGAACATAATTTTAATTAAAATAAATCTATAATTGAAACCTAACTTAAAGTTCAAGAGTATAATTGAAATCTACCATCTTTTCAAGTGGACCACTATCTTACAAGTCACTATCAAGTTGTTTTTCCTATTCATTTTAGCCAAAAAGTCAGGAAGGTGTAATTTGAAACAAGTTTAACATTCAAGAGTATTGAAACTTATCATAAAGTTGAAGGGTATTTTATATAACTTAACCTTCAAATTTTGTAATGATTTAGTTACTATTATTATTTTTTTTTTTTAATTTTTTTTTTTTGACAGTGCAGAGTGAGGATTCAAACTTTTGATTTCTTGGTCAATAATTCATACATTATAATTATGTCAGTTGAGCTATGTTATAAAATATGGTTATGATTTAACTGAATTTCTTATTCTTACCCATGTAGATCGGTAAAATTTATGATTTAAAAAAATAAGATATTAAGCGACTTGAGATATCTTTCTACTATGTTTTATTTTTTAGTTTTCTACACTTCTTTCGATTGAAAATATATAATTTTAACATGGCAAGCTTGATCAACATGCCTTCTATTTTCATTTTACTTCAAATCTTAACTATTTCAATTCTTTTTGGGATAACTACACAAATAACCATGTTAGGCTTAGCATATCATATTAATGTCCACACTTCCTATTTTTATAAAAAAAAAAAATGTCTAGCTAGTTAACTTTTTTATTTCTTTTTTATAAAAGTTGGGCTACCATTACTTTAAAACCCTTTAACTTTTCTAACATTTTATATTGAATTGTATTAATCACGACTCTCTCCCCTCGTTAAAAACGTCTCTCTCCTCATTTAAATTATATTTTTTCTTCTCGTATATAGACCTAAACAATTTTCTCTTCGCAATATATATTTTCATATATGAAATATATAAAGTGAGTTTATATATAAAAAAAAATACATATATTTTCTATAAAAAAAAAAAAAAAAACACCATATCTATAAGTATATATGAAGTATATAACCATATATACTCATATATAAAATATTTATGAGTATATATGATAGGTATATATAAAAATTACATATAATTTATAAAAAAAATTGCATATTATCTATAAGTACGTATACAATATATATGCGTATATAGTTATAAATGAAGTATATACAGTTGGTATATATATAAAAATACATATGTTATAAGTATATATGCATTATATATTAGTATATACTCATATGTAAAAGTATATATAAGTATATTTGGTACTTATATATAAAAAAAAAATGAAGATGATGAATGGAACTAAAGAGGAAAGAAAATATGTGAAGGAAAGAATACTAACGTAAGAGGAATGTTTATATATACATATGTGAAATGTTGTTTTTGTGAAATGAAGAAAATGAAAATGATGAATGAAAGTGGAGAGGACAAAAAATTTGGAAAATAAAAAACACTAATGTAAAAGGAGAATGCTAAAATTGGAAAAACAAATTGAAAGAAATCCCAAAAAATATGTATAAAATATTCTTATGAGAGAAAATGAGGAGAGAAAATTAAAATTTATTATAAATTAAATTTTATACACATGGAGAGAGAAATTGAATAATATTATGGAGATGACATATTAATGAGGGGCATAATAGTAATAAAAATTAATAAAAAAATAGAAATGAAAAATTTAAGGCATCGTTGGATAACCATTTCATTTTTAGTTTTTTGTTTTTGAAATTTGAACTTGTTTTCTTCTAATTTCTTTACCACTAATTTTTTTACTATGAATTACAATTTTCTTAGAAAAACATTTACATTCTTAGTCAAATTAAAAAATTAAAAGTTATTTTTTGAAAATTATTTTAATTTTATTTTTAAAATTGATTTGATTTTTCAAAATATTGATAGAAACTAGATAACAAAATAAAGAAAGTTATAAATGAAAGTAGTGTTTATAGGTTTAATTTTTAAAAATAAAAAACTAAAAACTTATCAAATGGAGCCTACGATTTAGGGGTGTACATGGGTTGGGTTGGGTCGGAGGATTTTTCAACCCAACCCGAAAATTTCGGGTTGGTGAATTCTCAACCCAACCCAACCCAACATTTCTGTCAATCCAACTCTTCAATTTTCGGGTTGGGTTGGGTTGGGTTGACGGGTTGACTTTTTATTTTTATTTTTATTTTTTATTAATAGATATTTATTTTTTTAATTAACTTTAAAATCATCGTTAATCCTTATTTTTCTTTCAAAATTATCATTAAATCAAATTCCATAATCCTTGATTTTCCTTTCAAAATCATCATTAATCCTTGATTTTCCTTTCAAAATTACTGAATGGTTTTTTTTTTAAAAAAAAATATATTGAATTCATTATATGTATAATTTTTTTTTTTTTTAATATATTGAATTCGGGTTGGTTCGGGTTGAACCGAGCCAAATTTGGTTCAACCCGCGAACCAACCCGAGAATTCGATTTTTCAAAATAGCAACCCAACCCAATCCATATTAAAAAAAAATTCAACTCAACTCGAAAAGTTGGGTTGAGTTGGATTGAGTTTCGTGGATTGCGGGTTTTTTGAACACCCCTACTACGATTTTAGAATATATTTGAAGAATATATTTGAAGATGTGATTTGAGAGAATTTCTCATATTATTATTATTATTATTATTATTATTATTATTATATTTTTGGTATTTTGTACTTCGTTGGTTGAGAATGTAGTTTCGAGACTACAATTTGGGCTGGGCCTAGTGGACTAACCTTGGATGCTTGTTACGAGACCATAGAGTTATAGAAGGCCCATATGAAGAGCCCTGCACTATTGGGTTTTATGGGCCTCTGCCCCTCTCCACATGTTGGGCCAAAACTAATAATTTCGTTCATAGAAATTTGGGGTATTTACGCATATATACCATAGTACCATCAATTATCAAAACTATATCTAGCAACTAAGAACCGTTTCCGTTTTTATGTTTTATGTTTTCTGTTTTTTAAAAACAAAAATCATACGCCCGGTTTGATAACCATTTCGTTTTTAGTTTTTTGTTTTTGAAATTTATGATTGTTTTTTTCTAATTTTTTTTTACAATGTCTTACACTTTTCTTAGAGAAACAATTGAATTCTTAGTCAGATTCTAAAAACAATAATTATTTTGTGAAAGTTACTTTTTTTTAATTTTCAAAATTGATTTGATTTTTGAAAACACTGGCAGAAAGTAGATAACAAAACAAAGAAAAGTTTTACGTGAAAGAAGTGTTTATAAGCTTAATTTTCAAATATCAAAAACTAAAAATGAAATGGATATCAAACGGGGCTTTATATATTTAATAGTTGATTTCGTTTTCTGTTTTTAAAAACAAAAAACTACAACTTGTTTGATAGTTTTTGGTTTTCGGTTATTTTTTACAAAAAAAAATAAATTGTTTGATCATATATATTTTTTTTAATTGTATTTTTTCTATAATATGAATAGCAAATTATTTTTATAATATTATTTCATCTAACATATGTAAAACTGACTCAAATTGTTTTGAAGGTTGACCATCATTGATCGTCAAATGTTATATATATATATATATTTTTTTTTAAGGATATTTTCTTAAGCAATTAATTCGAAATTTAAGAATTCAAGGATATTTTATATAATTTAACCTATTTTAAAAGCGTTTTTCTAAAGGATTTTTTAAAAAGTAAGGTTTTGTTTTAAAAGAAAAATAAAACTAAGACAAAAACGGAAACGTGTTTTTATAACCTGTTTTTTTTTTCGGTTTTAGTTTTTCTAAAGGATTTTAAAAAATGATTTTAAAATTTTAAAAATTGACAACTGAATTGGTTATAAAAAATGAAAATGTGTTTATCACACCAGCCAAAAACGAATTGATTATCAAACAAGCCAAAACAAATTGAATATCAAATAAGCCCTAAAATATTATAGAACTATACCTTGGCCTACATGTGCGTAAAAAAATGAACACAATTTTTTTTTTTTGATGTCGTAGAGGTTGTTATGGGCAAAATCACCTAGCCCTAGTGAAAGACCCACCAAGAAATAAAGCTCAACTCATCAAGAAGGGCCGAGAGAGAAAGGGAGTCGACCCTTTGGGTCGGTTCAACCTAATGAAAAGGTCGACCCCTCGGGGTCGACTCGGCTCAACGAAAGTAGGTAGACCGACCTCATGGGTGTCGCAACGTGGAGCGGCCGTCGTCCATTCGTTAAACCGGTTTTTAACAAAGAAATAAAAATAAGAAAAAAAGAAAGGGAGTCGCCACCAATCATTGTTTGAGTGTGATTGGTCATCTAAAAGTGGTCTACGAAATAAAAAATATGGTTCGGGATATGGTTCGGGGGTCGTTTGAGTGTAGGGAAGGTACTAACACCCTACAACATCCCGTTAAAAACGGTAGCCAAAACATTTATCCTAAATATCCAACTAATTTCAAAATGAGTCCTTAATTTGAGAAAAAATAAATAAAATAAAAATACACATAATTTAAATTTAAATTAAATGTCTCTGCCTTGGCTTTAAGATAAAGTAAGAGCTTGATCTATGAGTGGAATTACCCATCAATGTTGCCATTTATCGCTTAATCTCATTAAGCGGATTATACAACAAAACAAAGGTTTTAGAAGTCATTGAAGAAAATCAATTTTTTTAGATTAATTTTTTTAAAAAAAAACTTATTTTATAATCGAATGCGATTCTAGGTTTTAAAAGTCATTTAAGAAAATCAAATTTCTAGATTAAATTTAAAACTTATCTCATAATCGAATGCGATTCTTTTTGGAAAAAAACAAACTTAAATAATAGTTAAAGTCACTCTAAAGAAATGTTAATTCAATTAAAATATGGAAACCTTCATTTAAAAAGTCTGGGGAAAAAAATATTTGAACTCAGTTCTAAAATCAAATGGAAACATTCACTTCTTAAGAAAGACATTTGAAAAGCAATTTATTTAAAAGGCTTTTTGGCAATAAAATTTGTGAGAAAATAAATATAAATTTTAAAAATAAAAAACTAAAAACGAAATTATTATCCCACTCTTAATTTATAAAACTCAATTAGAATTTCAAAAGTATTTACTCTATTAAAATTTCAAAAGTAATTTTTTTAAATATAATTAAATACAAAAATAGAGTATGAAGATTTCAAAAACATTTTCCTTAAAATATTTATTTATTATGTACAAAAAGGGTGGGAATAAAAAGTTGGAAAAGTGATAACACCGACGAATATGAGTTGAAGTCGAATTTTGATTTGTTTTGTTTTTGTTTTGATTTGGATATGACTTTTGTCTCTCTTCCCATGTGATCAATCATGTGGCGGTGGGGACTCCCTTCCTCGTGCCATGTTTATCTTTTCACATTTTTAAATAAATAAATAAACCTAAGTGTCCTCTTTCAAAATAAGCTTAAATTCAAATGTCTAAAAAAAAAAAAAAATCAAAAAATTAGTTAAAATTGAAACATCGTGGTACTATAAATTTAATTTTATGTTTAATAGATTGGTAAATTTTATTTTAGATACAAAATTAAAATTTCAAAACTTGTTACAACTTTTTGAGATTAAACATAATTTTAAAAAATTAAAGGCTAAATTTTAATTAAAAATATATATTTATCTAAACTTTGAGAAATTTTGTTTAAACCTGTCATATTTGAAGTCGTTATGTTATGTTGGTCACATTCGCGAAAATCTGACTAGACATGTTGTGTCATATCTCATATGTAATTATGTAGTTTTATTTGTGCATGCTTTGTCGGTTGAATTTTCAATTTAATCTATATATTTTGAGTATTCTCTCTTTAATCTCTAAATTTATATATATATATGTTTCTAAACATTGAAGTAGGTGTCTATTCAATTCATGTCATTAGCACCATTCACAAGACATCACATGTTTATTAGATAAATTATTTTGATGATGTGGTGTGAATATAAGAATTAAATAGAAACACAAAATCCAAAGTTCAAGAATTAACTAAAACTTTAAAATTCAAGGTGAATAGATATATTAGATTTGTCAAATAAACGTTCGAATCTCCATCTTTAATATTTATCATCGAATTAAAAAAACTAAATTTATAATTAATTATTATTTTTAATTGATTAATTCTTTTAAAATTTTTATTATTAAATAATCATAAACCAAAAAACTAATATGAACATAATTCAATTGTCATATATAGGTTGGAATCTCCATCTCCACTCATTATTGAACTATAAAAAACTAAATTTATAATTAATCATTTTTTTAATTAGTTAATTCTTTTAAAAAATTTATTATTAAATAACCATGAACCAAGAAGAAGCTAATATGCGCATAATTCAATTGTCATAAACTAAGAGGTAAGAAGTTCGAATCTTCTCCATATATTATTGAGCTAAAAAAACCAAATCAAGAATTATTACTATGTAATTTATTTTTGAAAGAAAAAACTAAAATTTAAAAACAATGTATCACTACATTCCACTATCCTATTTAGTTAGATTTAGTTTACTTTTAGTACAAAAAGTTGTTTTTTTCACTTCAACAACATTTATTTAGGAGGGTAAGATTCAAATTTTTGACCTCGGAGTCGTCGATGTCATATAACTTAATTAGTTGATATCTTTCTTAACCATTAGGCCAACTTTCGATTATTTTTAAGAGATTAATTTAAAGCATTTGTTCAGTTCTCAAAGGTTAAAAAAATTTACCTCAACAAAGCATAATCGAATAAGACATATGTCTTCGATCAAGAGGTCAAACGTAATTGAATAAGATATATGTCTTCGATCAAGAGGTCAAAAGTTTGAAGTCTCCCCGTTTGAAAAAAAACAAAAATAAATAAATAAAAAGAAAGAAGGTTAAAATGATCTCTCCTCTCTGTCTCACTCAAAATGAATCATTTTGGAATCAAAAGGTATTTTGTTTGAAATACCGATCCCTGTTTTGTTGGGCATTGCAAGTGGGAAATGTCAATCAAATTCATATATGCCTATCTTGATATGGTTAGGCCATCTGCTTTTTTGGTCCACATCTATTTTACACAAAGTACTCCCTATTATTGTTTCAAAAAAAAAAAAAAAAAAACTCCCTATTATTATTATTATTATTATAAAAATAAACAACTTTTTTCTCAATTTTAATGATGTATAAACTAGTGACGAAGAGGTTCTAGGTTCAACCCCACCATACATATTAAAAAAATTAGAATTTAAAAAAATAATTTATAAACTTACACTTTGGAGGTTGTATCAATTAAAATCATAAACTAATTAGTGTATCAATTTAAACAATCAACTTTCATAAGTGTATCTATTTTACGTCATTTCTTAGAAAAATATTAGTTTTCACATGTGTGGAGGCTTATAATTTATCTATTAAATTCTTAAATTTTCATACAATTGATTCAATTATAAAGGTTGAAGGTTAAATTGCTAAAGTTTCTAAAAAAAAAAAAGGTTAAATTGCTAAAATTATAACTCTAATTTCCATGTTTAAATTAACGGTTTTCAAATAAATCTAACAGAAAATATAAATTGATATAGTTTTGAATGTTTAAGTTTTGATGGATACAATTATTAGTCGATACAATCTCAAATTTAGAGCATATAAATTATTTTTTGCGAAATATATATATATATATAAAAGCTAAAGTTGCCAAAGCGAGCATGGCTCAGCGGGCATATGTATGTGTTGACGACCAAGAGGTCTGTAGTTCGAATCCTCCATCCCTAATGTACTCAAAAAATAAAATATAAAAGCTAAAGTTGTGTGACGTGTGTGTGAACCGAAGAAGGATTGGAGATGTGTAGTTTTTTTTTTTTTGCAACGGTGATTTAATAAATGCGAGGATTGAACTCATGACCTCTTAGTCACGGGCACAATCTCATGCCAATTGAGCTATGCTCGGTTTGGCGAGATGTGTAGTTTTGGAAGATTATTTACACACTAATTCTGATAGCAAAGTAAGGTCCATTTGTAGGTATGGAATTTTTGGTGTATGCAAAAAGCTTTATCTTCAAAGTAGATGTTTAAATCAAAATACTCTAATTAGGCGATTTTGATACACAATCCATATTTTCTTATCAAAATCTATATTTTATTTTATTTTATGTTAGATTCACTGAGTCCAAGTATGGGTGTGGTATGTTTTATGAATTCTGTTTTTGAAATTTTTAATTTTAAAATGTGAAATTATATTTAAAATGATAATTTTTTTAATAAATAAAGTATATAAAGCTATAAATTCAATTCATTTTTGTTAAATTAAATTATGTATAATATACTATAAATTATATGATATTATCAAATTGAGCATTGCTCAATTGACAAAAAAGTTATGTCATTGACTAAAAAGTTAGAGATTCAATTCCTCTACCTGCATTAATTAAATACCTTTATAAAAAAAAAAATATATGATATTATAAAATAATAACTATACAAATTTATAATATAAAATAGGTTCATAAATTAATTAATAATAGTTTATATTCAAATTTAATATTTAGTTGGTGACCACTGTTTTTATGGTTTATAAAAAATAAAGTTAAATATATTTTGAATAATTAGTTAAATTGATATTCAAATTTCTAAATTTGCTACCAAACACAAATTTACCAAACATACCCCTAAGTAAACAAAATAATTGCTAATTTAAATCATATTACTTTTAAAAATAATTATCTAATAAAAAAATTCTAATATTAAATATCAATATAAAAATAATTAAAATAATATGTCTACCGTGTCCTTATAGCTAAATCATAGCTAATATTAATTTACCAAATACTATAACTTGTCTTCTCAAGTTAAAAATTAAAATTTATAAAGTAGTAATAAAGTTTATAATAGATAATTTTTTTTTTCAAGCGCGTAATTATTTTAAAAGTTATATAATATCAAACTAAATCTTAGTCTAAATTGAATTAATTTTCTTATTTTAAAATATAAAATTTGCAAACATGTTAGAACTTGTTGTCATTAATTACTACCACGAATCTAAGTTTTTTTTTTTTTTTTTTTTTTTTTTTTTTTTGAAAATTCAAATCCATCCATTGTGGAAGAATAATTTATAAAATTTTAGACTTGGGAATAAGTACTGTAATTTTTATTTTCGGATAAACATGCATTTGAAAAATTGTTATGACATAATCGACAAGCAACGAATAAGAACAAAATATCAACACATAATTTACGTAGTTCACTAACGTTGTGTTAGTTACGTCCACAGGAAGAAGAGAGAGTTTTATTATGAATTATGAGAGATTACACATTGAAACTTATACCAAAAATCATGGATATTTTGTATAATTTAATATTTTCTTAAATGGAGTCCTGGACCACGGAATTAATAAAAAAAGATTATAAGTTTAGAATTATTATTGTAATTTTTTATTTTTTTTTTTCCAAAAAATATAAATATTTATATTTATATTATTATTATTATTATTATTTTAGTTGAGATGAAAACATCTCTACACCAATCAAGTTATGTTGAAATTGGTAAAAAAAAAAGACATACGTATATTTAAGGAAAAAATATTTAAGACTTAATAATCTTCTAGAAAATAAAACTTGTTCTAAAAAACTTAATCCAGATTTCAAATATTTGGTTAAACGTCATATTAATATTAGGGGCGTTCAAAAAACCCGCAACCCACGAAACCCAACCCAACTCAACCCAACTTTTAGGGTTGGGTTGGATTTTTTTTTAATATAGATTGGGTTTGGTTGCTATTTTGAAAATCCGAATTTTCGGGTTGGTTCGCGGGTTGAACCAAATTTGACTCGGTTCAACTCGAATTCAATATATTAAAAAAAAAAAAATTATATATATAATCAATTCAATATATTTTTTTAAAAAAAAATTCATTCGGTGATTTTGAAAAAAAAAATCAATGATTAATGATGATTTTGAAAGGAAAATCAAGGATTAAGGAATTTCATTAATGGAAATTTTGAAAGGAAAATAAGGATTAAAGAATTTCATTAACGGTATTTTTGAAGTTAATTAAAAAAATCAATATATATTAATTTTAAAAAAAAAATAATAAAAAAAAGGTCAATCCGCCAACCCAACCTAACCCAACCTGAAAATTGAAGGGTTAGGTTGGGTTGAGAATTCACCAACCCGAAATTTTCGGGTTGGGTTGAAAAACCCTCCAACCCAACCCAATCCATGTACACCCCTAATTAATACTAATGAGCCTAAATTCCCTAAAAGAAACACCAAATAGATGTTTTTTTTTCTTTTCAAACGCCATAATTGGTTTGATATTACCTAAATTACGTGTATGTAAAGAATTTTCTATAAAGAAATATCCGTTACTTAATATTAAAAAAAATATTATATATATATATATATATATATATATATATATATATATATCCGTGATTTTTGTTTTATTTTTTCAAAAGAAATAATTTTATTAGTTAAATATTAAATAGTCTATTTATTTATTTGAAAACATTTGAGAGTGAAGAATCGAACTTAAGACCTCTTAATCGCAAGAAATTTGTTTTTTTTTTCTTTTTTTTTAAATGATAAAAACTTTTATTTTAGAACTATGATGAAACACAATATATAAAGATTAATGTATTGTGTCTGAAATCACTATTTATGGTTTAATGATTTTAGAAGAAAGAATAGTTACATTGATTTTGATTACAATAGTTTGTGACTATATATTTGAAAAAAAAAAAAATTAGTTCAACCGAATGTGGGATGAAAGATCAAACTTTAGACCGTAGGAATGATAAAAGATATTTTATGCATGAAGTTATTCTTCATCAAAAGTTGACCTAGAAATCATGAAGGGTTTTGAACTATTAAAGTCTTTGGAATGAATTCAATCATTGGCGATCGCGACCAACAAGAGCATAGCTCAACGACATGATATATCGTCTATTGACCATAAGTTCTTAGGTTCAATCTCCCACCTCCAACATGTTGTTAAAAAAAATCATTGGCGATCACGTATCGAGAAATTAATTTCCTACTGTTTCTTTGGCACCCAAATGTTGTTCCTGAAAAAAATATTTTCACTATTTTGAAAACAATCTCTAAATGTGATCTAAGTATTTTTTTTTTTTACGGTAGGAAAAATTAAGATTAATCTTATAATTCTTTAAATTAGTTGTATTGTTAACTTTTTTGTCATATTAAGAACTTGTTGATAATGATTTTGTTTCAAGTATTCTGTTTTTTTTTTTTTTTTTTTTTTTTTTTTTTTTTTTTTTTTTTTTGAAAGAGGAAACTTCATTAAAACTTAGAACCACAACCAACACAATTAGAAGCTTCACAAAGGGAAGAAGCTACCTAAAGAGAGAAATCGTTTTTCCACAAAAAAAATACCTTCCTCCTCCACAGAGGAAGAGGAAGAAGGCCAACCAAAAGACTCCTCAATCGCAGCTCTAGCTAACGAATGAGCAGCCATATTACAACTTCTAGGACAAAAATCGAAAGAAACACCACCCAATGAGGCAACAACACGACCGATTTCTTCCAAAATACTCTTTGTTTCAGTGAGATCGGACCCCGGTTTGTTCAAAGCGTCCACCACCTCCTTTGAATCAGATTCAACAAACAGGTGGGAGAGCTGCGAACTCGCACAGCAGCTTATCGATCTTAGGCCAACCAAGATGGCTTCACCTTCCAACGCTTTGATAGGCCAATTCCTATTGCAAATTTTGTAACCGGCGCAAATTGGAGCTTATCGATCTTAGGCCAACCAAGATGGCTTCGCCTTCCAACGCTTTGATAGGCCAATTCCTATTGCAAATTTTGTAACCCGCGCAAATGGGAGATCCCCGGGAGTCACGCACCACCCAGCCCACCGCTCCTCTAAGCTTCACCTCGCTCCAGGAGGCATCAGTATTCATCTTCCAGCACCCAGACGGAGGCGACTGCCAAATAGACTGACTCACGCGGCTCTCTGATCTCGCAGCAGTCAGGTAAGCTCCAGCGAACTCTTGAAGCTCATCCCAATGCTTGATAAACATGCTTGTAATCTCTTTAGCCTTGACAAAAATATTAGATAACACTGAGGGGGAAGACTGATTTTCCTGCATTTTAATGTTCCTATAGCACCAAATGCACCACAAGACCAAAATAGCTTTGGATGAGTCCTCCATGTTCAGCTTGTCGTCCATCCAATCCCAAAAATCCTGAGTTGTCCACGAGTCCCTGCATACATTAAATAAACTCCATAAGGAAGGTAAAACATTCAACCAAACCTGTTTGGAAACTTTGCAAGTCCAGAACATGTGTGAAACTGATTCCTCTTTTTTCCTGCAGAAAGAATATAAGGGGTTAATATCAATTCCTCTACGAATGATGTTTCTGTTTTGAAAATTTTAGTTTATAAAATATCGATTTATATATGAATGTTTTTTTCGTTTGTTTAATATTTTAGTTATTGATTAAAAACAATTTCGATAATAGTTAAGAAAAATCAAGAAAAACAATTAGTAAATGAGAACTATTTTTAGAAACGAAAGTGGGGGTAAGCGTGGGGTATTTGTACAGATGACCCTCTCTCGAGGTGCGTAAGGTTTTATAACCCGATTTTTTAAAATTTATGCTCTTTTACCTTCTCATGATAAGCGAGTGCACAAAATCTGTAGTACCCTTCAGTGGCGGATCCAGAATATTACGTGAGGGGGTCGAACTCAGGCGCTAGGGCATGAGGTGGCAAAGGGGGCTATGGGCTAGTTTTCCGCTGGAGCAAAGATAAATTGTGTAAATTTTCTGTTAAATGTAATATACTAAATAGAAAGTTCAGGGGGGCTCGAGCCCCCCTGGTCCTACAGTAAATCCGCTCCTGGTACCATTCATTGAGCACGATCACGAAGAGACAACTAGGATGTCCTTGTGATAAGCGTACAAATGACTTTTCACAGGGAGATGACACTTGTTTATCACGAGAAGGTAAAAAAAACATAAAATTTCAAGAAAATGTTAAAAAAAAAAAAAAAAAATACGTCTCCCGATGAAAGAGTCATTGGTACAAAATACCCCAACAAAAGTGGTAACCGTACAAAAAAAAAAAATATATATATATATATATATATATATATTGAGCTTGTATTTATTCTTTTATTAAAGAAATTGGAAGGGAGTAGGACAGAATTTTGGTATAAATTGATGAGCATGTTTTAACAAATTATGGATGACAACTAAAACGAATATATAGCTACTTCAGGGTCCTCCACTTGTAAATTTTTTATTCAATGCATTTTTTTTTTATTTTTTTTTTTACATCTAATTATATGAGATGGTGACACAGGGGTGGTCTTCATTTTGATCTCTCTGTCTAATCTAATTCTTTTTTTTTACTCTTTTGCTTCTAAGTTATAGAGGGGAATATATTCCCGTGAGAAAAGTCATATGAGATAGTCCATATATTTAATATAAACAAATAATAATAATAGAAGAAAATTTATATTTTACTATTTTTAAATAAAAAAAAGTTTAATAAATTGCATAAATTTAAAATGAAATTAAAAAAAATATGTTATAACTTTTCCTTTTTTGTCTTACAAATATAGCATGGATAGCCCCAACAACACGATAATTCAACCGGTATAAATTAGTGACAAAAAAGTTCTAGGGTTCAATTCTCACATGTTGTTAAAATATATATATATATATATATATATATATATATATATATATCATGCATACCTTTGACTTATATTACTTTAATTTATACTGTATTTTGTTCAATTCCCACTGTATTTAAATTTGAGTAGGATTTTAATTAGGAAAATTGTAACAGATGTCAATTTAGAGTAAAATAATTAAAAATATAGTATTTTTTTTTTAAAAAATCCAAATATGACAATTTTTATCACTGATGGTCTATCGCTGATAGTAGTCTATCACCTCAATTTTTTATAAAATTTTAGTCTATCAATGATAGTAGTCTATCACTAATAGTAGTATATCAGTCATAGTCATATATCAACGATAACTTCTATCAGTGATAGCCACTGATTTTTTGCCATATTTGCAAAATATTTTAAATTTTGCTAAATTTGTAATTATTTTGGGTCTGATTGTTGTTTGTGCAACTAACCCTTTTAATTATGCTTATAAAAAAAAATGTCTTGTTATATTTAAAATATATAATTCTACTATACTATTTACGTTAAAATAGAAGGAAGTAAAAAAAACTTAAATAAGTGTAAGATATATCAAACATTAAAATAGAAGTCAATAAAAACATAGCCTAATTAACATAATGTATAGATTAGTGATTAAGAAATTATAGGGTCAAATCTCTACGTACCTCTTAAAAAAAAAAAAAAAAAAACATTTCTTTATTTACACGACTACTCTTTCCTCACTTGTTATTATACATCATGAATTTGAGCTTCGTGAGCTTTGATACCATATTAAACATAATGAGATTCCATCTTAAAATCAATTGGTAATACGAGAAGTAGCTAATGTATATTATATTGTGAGTGAGATCCCATTCTCTTTTCGATGTGGCGGAGATCCTCAACCTTTGTTATGACAATTGAGAAGATCTGAAAATAAAGTTATGAAATGGAATAAATGAATATAAAGGGTAAGAAAAATAGGTGGGGAAGGAATTTAGATGGCTCCATATTCTATGATGAAGGAGACAAGTAATGGGCAAATTTCAAATTCCATTTTCAAAGTGAATAAATGGGATTTGATTTTATTTTGCAATCAAGGTGGGATTCTTATTTCCCTTAAAAGCTAAGGGGGAAAATGGGATCAATCTATCCAACTTTTAAAGTCATTGGCAAAATTATAAGTCATCCAATGGGAAAGACTTTTTTTTCTTTTTTTTTAATAAAGTAAAAAAGAACCCTAGAAAGAATTGTTCACTTCAACAAGGGGAATTGGAACACATTTAATTATACTTCTTTTTCTTTTCTTTTTCAAGCATACTCTTTATGGTCCACCAAAAACCCTTGTGAAAATGGGAATCTTTACGTGGAAGTTGGATGTTTGAATTAATATTCTTTTGCCAAATAACAACGAGAGAATTAAAACCAACCCCTTCATTATCATTAGTTTAAGAATCTATTGACTTTTTAAAAATTTTGAAACATTAGTTTAAGAATCTATTGACTTTTTAGAAATTTTGAAATAAGAGTGTAGATTTAATACGTCGATAGGCATGAACCGTATTACGTCATACTCAAATTTAGTCAAAACTTAAATCAAATCGTAAATATAAACCTAACTTAGAAAATAAGACACGCAAAACCATGCTAGCGGCTCAACATATTCAAAAGTTGTTGTTCTATTAGTCGATATCAAGACAACTCTTGAGACGGAACTCAAATATTTATGGGCTGAAATAGATTCATTCATTCTGTGAAAACTTCTTGAAAGGAATAAGTCATTTTAATAACGAAATACAACTTATTGTTGACGAAATTGGCCATGTTATTAGCAAGAGCTTGTAAGAGGTTTTCTCTTTGCTCCTAAAGGTTACACAATGACTCACAATTTGACTAGCCTCACACAAAAAAGACTAATTTTATTGGTGATTGGATTGAAGAACATCTCTATGAGCGTGTGAAGTTGTTTTTTTAAAGAATATTCCTTCCCTTTAATTTTCTTTAGTGTACTAAAAAAGATTTTGAAATGGAAACAACATCAATGTTCCATTTGTTAGTAAAAACAAACTATTAGAGAATAAGAAGCAAAGACTTCAAATAAAAAATATCATGATATGTTTTTGTTAGATTTTTATTCTATCTAAAATGAAAAAGTCTTTTCTAGCATACTCCCCTTATATGTTTTTTGAAAATTTAGCTAATAGTCAAATGTTTCTAAAAGGTTAGAATAAAAAAATAAAAAAATTGTAAAAAACAAGTCTTGTTTTTTTTTAATAGAAAATAAAACTACAAGAAAAAAACAAATATATATATATATGTATAGACATTTTAAAGCCAAATAGTGTTAATATAAACCAGCATAGTTTTGAAACAAAAATAACAGCATCTAAATTCTCCTATCTTTGGAACATCAAATGCTATGAAGTTGGTATAGATTTTTCATTTTAAAAAACTTAGAACTATTTTGTACTTATTTAAAATGAATGAGATCTCACCAACTAATCACTATCATTAATTGACAAACAAAAAATTATGATTCAAAAACATAATGGAGCATCATAAATGTTTAATTATCATACATAACACCAACCCAAATTGAAGAACAAAATTAATGAATTCATAATTAAAAAAAAATAAAGGTTCCATAGTTTTCATTAATTAAAGTGATCTGTATCCAGCACAAAACATTTGTACTTGATAAATAATTTTTTTGAAAAAAAAAAATAATAAAAAAGTTGTTCCAAACAAGGCCTACATGTTGATGTTGTATAATTTGTTTATAATTTTAGGATAGAAATGAAATGGTGTGTTTGGGATATAGCTGGCACATCAGCGGCCGACACGTCGTCCGGCATCGCTACAAGAAAACAAAGTCCATATCTAATCGGTTACGACAAACCTAAAAACAAACGTATATTTGAATCGGATATTGATAGTTCACATTGTTGTGTGCCAACCCGGATAATGCATTCAATTATTATTTTTTTTTTCTGTTGTTTATTTTTAAAAAATAGAAAATCAAATTTGTTTGATAACTGTTTTTTATTTTTTATTTTTAAAAAACATAAAAGTTCAAACGGGTTGAATAATTACTATTTATTTTATATTTTTTTTATAAAATATATATATTTTTTTTAAAATAATGTTAGTTTATTAGAATGTAAAAATTGCAATATTTATCCAAATTTAATTAAGGTTTAATTATTCGATGAAATTAAAAATTTAAGGTCAAAAATAATTTTTCTTAAAATAAAAAAAAAATGTATTTTGTCGATAGTTTATATTAGACAATCTTTAGTTGACGTTTATCAATCTTAAAGTCAGAAAAATAAAATATGTTAATTGTGTAAAGTGGATAGGTATATTGGTGTAACATCATAATAATATTAAAATATAATATATTAAAAAAATTTGATTTAAATAAAATTATAATATATTATATTAATAATACTTTTATACTAAAAAAAAATATATTAATAATATATATATATATTAATTATAATTTGATTTTAATTTGAATAAATAAATAAATATTTAAAGATAATTTCAATAATTATATTTAATTTGTTGACCATTTAAATAAAATTAAAAAAAAAAATTGAAATTTTAAAATCAAAAATTTATTTTTGGAAACCTTATGTTTTGATTTTTAAATTTAAAAATAAAAAACACATTACCAAATAAACATGTTACAGAAATTGAATGCGTTATCAAACTCTTTTAACAATTTCTATATATTATTTTTAATATTTTGAGGCAACAAATTTGTAATTTTAATCACTCACTCTTAAGAGATGTAATGAGATACATAATATTTAAATTAAAATTATATTTACTAAATATATTTTTTATAAAAAATAATATTTTTATAAAGTGCTGAAATTAAAATATATGTCATTCGCCCTCAAAATTTCATTATCGTGAGAGTTACTTTAGATATGCTTTAAATATGTCAAAATTATATTAAAAAAATTTATTGGTTGTTAGAAGACTATTAACTAATTTTTTTAGATATGCTTTAATCCGTAGCTATTTAAATTATATTTTATTACTGATATTTTCAAACAAGTCGGGTAAAGTACAAATGATTAGATTTTAGTTTTTTTGAAAAAAAAAAAAATTATTAGATTTTAGTTGACTAAATAAAATAGTCTTCCTGCTTAAGGAAACCACCTTATATTACTATTATAAATTATATACCAATTGCAATTTTAAAATTAGTTATTCATTGTGTGGTCTTATCACGTTAATTAGAGAATGAAATTTAACTAAATAATTATATTTTATTTTATTAAGTTAAATGGATTGGTCAAACTCAAAAGTTTTCATTCAATTCCCACCATCATAAGCATAATGAAATAAAGTTTTATTAGTACTATTATCATAGATACAAGATCTAGATTTGGTAGTATGCCATAAAGAAAAATAATAATTATATATATATATATATATATATATATTATTCAGAAGAGCTAAATTAGTATTAATGTGGTTTCTATTTTAATAACTTCAACAATTCTCAAGAGATGATAAATAAAACTATAATTTAGATTGGTTTGTAAATTTCTCCAAACAATACATGAACAACTAAAAGAATATTGAATATTGATGGACATAAATATAAATTAAAGTAAAAATATTTTGAAATTTTGAAATTAATTTTTTTTTAAAGATTATGAACTAAAATAAGACATTTTCAAAATTTAAAAAATAAACTTAAACTTTAATGTAATTAAATAAAACTCATTCTTCAACTAGGATTCATCTTTAAAAAATCCAACAAAAACACTTGAGTAAATTATTATTAGAAATCACTTTATTCAATTGAAATGATTAAAAAAAAAAAAAAAAAAATCAGAGTGGGGCCGTGAGATCTTCCACCATGACTATTATCCGAGTTCTTTATCCTCCCCCAGGTGTGAATTTTTAAATGAGTTTTTTCGTTCTCGACTCCCACAATTTATCCCAAAAACTAAAATTAAAATAAAATCTCACAATTTATTTTCTTTTGATTTTCAAATAATATTTATTTTAATCCCCACCGACAATTTTTGTCCTCATTAATATTCTACCGCCTAATATCAAATAATCAATCTATGATAGGACAAACAAAATTGTAATAGGTTAAGAAAAGATATACATAAATATATAATAATATATAAGTGAGGATAATTTTTACAAAATTATGAGAGTTTAAACTCAAAATGAACAATATCAGATGTAGATTGTGAAGGATTTGTTATCCTTATCAATTGGAATCAGAGTCATGGTCTAAATCTAGCTGTGTGTTGGAGAATTCCTTAGATTCTGAACGAAGAAAATTAACTAAGCCTCATAGTCGACATCGTAGATGAATCCTCGTATCAGAAAAAGTGCTTGGAGTGACAAGCAGTATAACTCTATCAAACCAAGTAGATTGATAGAAAGAAATGAAGTAGCCCTATCAGATCAGACCCTAACAGGAAGAGTAAATCTTTATTAGAGAGGAGAAGAAGGAGGTGGAGAGTGCGATAAATGATCATTGTCATTAAAGAATATCCCACAATGTGAACCATTGAGACTAGACGAGTTTGTTCAAGAGGAGGTTCAAGTGGTATACTTTGTTCGAGGAGAGAATTGCAAGGTATATAAGTGAAGACAATTATCTTTATTGGTACAAAGACTTTGGGTAAAACAAAAAATAAAATCATTCGAATTTAGACCTATAGTAGATTTTCATATAATATAGAGATATGTGAATGTTTTATTGTTGTTATGTGATCTATTTTGTAAAGAAATTTTATAGAAATGAGATTCATCTTGACAACTTTTATAAATATATGTATAGTAAGTAAAAGTAGATGGAGAATACTTTCGTACTGAGTAGACATTAGAAATTGGTGTTGTCCTTGTAGAGAGGAGATACTTTTCCTATTTTTCAAACAACAAACAACTATTATAGACTATTCAACAATCATGTTTCTTGTTTCATATTATTATATTTTTTAAAATAATAATAAAAAAAACATAATTATGTTCGGTAGCAATTTTTTATTCTTTCTTTTCATTAGAAAAAAGAAACACGAGCATGTTGTGTTGAGTAATGGTATCTTATTTTATGTTCTCTTAAATTTTCAATGAAAAATATAAAACAACTATATGGAAATTAGATTTTAAAAGTAAAAATTTAAAAGTATTATGTGGTTTTTTTTATTTTTAGATATTTATTATGCATTTTATAAGTCAATAATGATAAATTAATATTTTTAGTCTTTGAGTTTGGTAATATTTAGATGGATAAAATTTAAATTTTCTATTAATTACTAATAGAAAACTAAGGTGTCTTTTATTTTAAAAATATTTATGAAAAAAAATAGATAACATGTTGGGAGTGGTAGCTTAAAAATATAAAACAAGAAACACAAACATTATTGAAAAAAGATTTTGAATATGAATGAGAGGAAGGAAAAGCAGAAGAAAAAAGAGTGGGGGTGTGGGACCCGCATGAGATGAGATGCCGTGCATCATGTGGCAGCCTTTGATTTAATATTGTGTGGGTCCCACTTCAATTTGATCATTCATTATTCAGGTGGTCCCCAAACCTATCTTTCTGCCACCCCTTACCCTTATTTATCCGGACACCCCGTCCCAAACCCCAAACCCCAAACCCCAAATCCCACTCCATCATTATTATTATTTCTTTTTATTAATTTTATATTAATTTTCTTTTAGTACAATAATTCTATATCACCCAAATTTTGCACAATAAATAATACTTGTTTCTCAATAATACTTGTTTCTCAATTGACTTCAACCAAAAATTTGTATATCACCAAAATGAAGGACCTGCCTAACAAAGAAAAACAAATTTTGATACCGTGCCCAAACCCCAAATCTCACTCCCATCACCATTAACTTTAGAGTTCTTCAATTAGAATTGACTTACTTCATTTATATATAGTTCGAGGTGGTATTTAGAGTGGTCTTCAGGTCTTTCATTTTCCTATTAAGTTTGATCTAAATGAATGGATTGGACTTGTGGGCTTTTAGCTCCCTCATGGGTAAAGATATAGGTGGAGTCGGCCTCGACCTTATACCTAGGAAGTCGTCTTCGGCCTCATCCCCATGGGGTCGGTCTCGACCCTATTTTTATGGGGAAAGACCTATTATCTTTCGGGTTTAACTCTTTTTATGAGTTTGCCTCTTGTTGTCTTAGCCCAATGTTAGTAGAGGAAAAAAAACTTCCTCTTAACATGTGAGGTGGTTCGCTTGAACCAACTTTCGATCCGATTTTTTTTCTTCATATGGTCATTTTATCCAAGTCCCCTACTTTTGAGTTCAAGGTTCGATTGTTCCCGCCAATATTTTGTATGGTTGAGGCAAGAAGCTTGACTTGGGAATACTTATTCTTTTTCGGCATATGCTAAGATCGGGAAGTCTCCTTTATGTTTTAGATCCCTATCTTAATAGCTATGTTTCTGATTTTGGATTGGTAGAGAGTCACCGAACCTTTTAGGGGTCTGTTTGGTGTTGTGGGACTAACACTCTCTATGAATCAAGTTAGAGTTGACGCACTTATGCTTTTTTATACCCCGTCGGGTAAGATTAAACATTTTGTTCCTTAGGGACAATCTGATCCTTTCATATACCCAAAGTCACTCCCTGGAAGCATGTTTCCAGCACTACAACGAAATTGTGCGTCTTAGCGTTTTTAGTTTATTAGTATCATGTGGAACTTACTTACTAATTAATGTTTTTCGGTATCCACAACCCGTCACTGAAACTAATCAGAGTTTACACTGCAAAGACGTTATCGAGCTCCCTTGACACACCTTCTACTGTTTCAGCTGGATTATATGCTAAAGTTTGTTGTTCTCTCAATCAGGCTTCCACACATCTTCCGCAATTAAGCATGGCATCTTGCTAGACTGATGCTTTCCCGCTTCCATGGCATAACTCTGCAATTAAGCAGAATTTATACTAGTTTATCGTTCTGTGAGTTCCATCGAGCTTTAATCTTAGAGTTTCGTTCCTAATTTCTTGAATCATCTCTTCTTTCAATTATCCTTCTCTGATCTTCTCGTGATCATCTTTGGGTTCTTAAACTCATTGGACTGCCCTTAGTTAGTTTTATTCCTATCTTAGTCACTTTATTCAAAATAGTTTCCTTCTTTATCAACTACTTTGAGTGTATGGGGTGTCTTGGCACATTTATGGTTATGTATCTCATGTGGTAGGTGGGAGCTTGACATACTCATGGCTACGTGTTTGCTAAACAATGGGTGTAGAAGTGTGTTAGCGTGTGTTGGCCTCATGCCTATTTAGTGTTGGCCGAGGGTTGGTCGACATCGATGTCGACTTTGGCCTTCTCAGTTTTTGTTCCTTTCAGTTTTTGGTTTAACAAATTTCACATGTTCGTTCCTAGGGTTTCTTCTGGTATGTAGGTTAAGGTCTGAGGTTGACCCCAACCTTCTTATTCTCTTACTCTGATTGAACTGGACACTGTAACATGACTCTTTTCTTGATGTATTGTTCGATTGTTTCCTCCTAGGATTAGCTCATCCTTTAGTTTTGAAACACAAACATTAGTTTCGTCTGTGTTTTCAACCATTGGTGTTTTCCTTTCACAGAATCTCAAACTCGTGCTCCTAGTTGCTCTTGCTGTTTTGAATTATGTGTTGGTCTTACGCCTCTTGGACTTGAGTCAGTTGTTCGCCCATATCCCAGATAATTTCTTCTAAACTTCAGATCTTCCTTTCAGCCTCATTCGCTATTGGTCGAGGCTCGGTCGACCGAGTCCGAGGCGATGTTATTGATCCTACATTGGCTTTCATTTGCAATCGGTGTAGTATCTTCCCTAAATCGTTTGGAATGACAATCTTCTTCAAGATGATCTCTCAATACTTGATTCTTATTTTTCCATGGCGATCTTCATAAGTTTGGATTGCTTTTCAGTTCCAACGTCTTCATCCCCATAGACGATGCCAACTGTTGAGGCCAAATTTCGCACGGTAAATGACAAATCCTTCTCACGAGGCTTCAACGATAAATTTGTATATCGTTGAGACTAAGGGACCTGCAAAACAAAGAAAACAAACTCTGATGCCTAAGTCAGTAAGGCGACAAATGACTTTAGAGTTCTTGAACTAGAATTTTTTTTGCTTCCTTCATGATGTGAGGTGATATTTATGGTGGTCTTCAGATCTTTCTTTTTCGTATTAGGTTTGACCTAAATAAATGGACTGAGCTTGTGGACACTTGACTCACTCATGGGTCAAGAGCTTGGTAGGGTAGGCCTCGACCCCGACCTCTTAGGGTTGATCTCGACCTTACACCTAAGAGGTCAGCGTCGACCTCATTCTCATGGGGTCAAGACCTATTATCTTTCTGGCCTAACTCTTTTGTATGAGTTAGCCTCGTGCTGTCTTAGCCCAATGTTCGTAGAGAAAAAAAGGTTTCTTCTAACATTGGAGTTGGTTCACTTGAACCAACTTTTGATTCGGTCTTTTTCATAGGATCATTTTATCCACAACACCCTTTATTATAATTTCCTCCATCAACTTTCGTACTTTTCTTTGTTTATAAATTTTATATTTTATTTAAAAAAAATTCTAGTTCCCTTCTTATAATTAAATTTGATGATGTGATTTTAAATATAAATGTTAATTTGCCTTTTTATTTCTTTTTCTATTTCATGGGTTGGGTAATTCAACCATCTAACTTCTTTTTTTGTCTTTTAACTTTTGAACCATCAACTTTTGAAATAGTAATTGACATTTTGTCTATTGAACTATACTCAAATTAGAATAAATAATAATTTGTTTAGGCGCATGTATAGTACTAGAATCATGTAAGCTTGCCAAACCAAGAACCAAACAAAGAGAAAAAAGAAGGGAGACATTGTCCATCTCCTAGTGTTGAGGCCAAATTTTGCACGGAGGATGACACTTGCTTCTCACGTGGCTTCAACGATGAATTTATATATCGCCGGGACAAAGGTACTTGCAAAACAAAAAACAAAACAAACTCTGATGCCAAAGTTAGTAGGGCGATAGTTGACTTTAGAGTTTGTAGATTAGAATTGACTTATTTCCTTCGTAGTGTGAGGTGATATTTATAGTGATCCCCAAGTATTTCTTTTTCTTATTAGGTTTGACTTAAAGGAATAGACTGGGATTCTGGGCCCTTGGCCCAATCCTGGATCAAGAGTTAAGTGGGGTCGGCCTCAACCTTATTTGTATGGGTCAAGACTTGGTATTTATAGTGGTCTCCCAGCTTTTCTTTTTCTTATTAGGTTTGACCTAAAAGGAGCATACTGGGCTTCTGGACTCTTGGCTTTATCCTAGATCAGGAGTTAAGTGGGGGATCAAGAGTTAAGTGGGGTCGGCCTCGACCCTATTTGTATGGGTCGAGGCCTAACTCTTTTAATGGGTTGGGTTCGTGCTATCTTGACCCAATGTTCGTAGAGGAAAATAAGTTTTCTCTTAATAGGGTTTTTTCTATATTGTCATTTTATCCCTAACACCTAGTTTCTTCTAATTTTCAAAATAGTATTAAAATGTGTTTTTTTTTTCTTTTGAAATAAAAACGAATATAGTGCAAGGTAACATGATGGCAGTTCAGAAAGTGGGTGGCATTCCCCACTTGACACCCCCCATGTGGGTTCCTTTTTGGTTTTGTTAGTCCCCGACTCGCCTCACCTCACTTCGGGTACATGTACGGCTCATTTCATACACCCATTTTTCTAAATATTATTATTTTTTTATTTTTTTAGGCCCATGTTTTCTGAGGTTTTCTTTAACATTTCTTTCTTTTTTGCCGATGCAATTTTATTATTCATTTTTTTTTTTTTTTTTTAACAATATGTGGAGGTGAAGATCGAACATAGGACTTTTTGGTCTCTAGTCATTAGATCATGTTAATTGAGTTATACTCGTTGACATTTTCTTATCCAATTGGCTTCATCCGAGTGAAAAATTAAAAATCAATCAATAAAACTCAACAAAATATAAGAAAGAAAAGTTAAAGCAAAACCTCTAAAAACAAGGGCCTTACCGAGAGAGCAAGAAAAACTTCCCCAAACCTATCAATGGTAGATTAAACACAAACCTGAGGTAGTTAAAAAAAAAAACCCTTAAATCTCGATTTTAATTCTGGCACCAAGAAAGGCTATATATATATATTTGTAAGTTTCAAAACAATAGAACATGTTTGGGAGCCGTGTGGCGCAATGAAAATGTTGAGTTGGTGGGAGCTACGATGAAATGGGTGGATATTTCATACCCACCGCTGGTTGCCGAAATGCTAGCCATTCTTGAAGCTTGTCGGTTCTCGCGTATGTTGGGCATCGAGCGTCTGGTGATTGAAACAGATTCTCTAGAGGCGGTAGCTCTTCTCACCGGAGCTCACTCATCGGCGATGCAAATTGATTCATGGGTGCAAGAAATTTGGGATCTGATGCAGGTGGAACGAAAGGAAGCATCGTCAATTTTCTCACACGTTCGTTCGCCAGAATTCAAACCGCCCGACTCATTTGATTGCTAAGAGGGTTGTCCTACTTTCTCATTCAATGTTTTGGAGTGAATTGTATCCCACTTGAGTGGTTGAAGTTGTGTCGAAAGACACTGTAATGTGTTATGCCTGGAGTAGAACATATTTCTTAATGAAAGTATTTTTTTTCTCAAAAAAAAAAAAAAAAAAAAACAATAGAACAGGCTATTTATGATAAATCTAGAAGAGATGTGTAATATTTTTTTAAATATATGTTTGGTAGTAGTATCTCAATTTACCTAATTTTTCAAAATATGTGTAATGTTTTTTTTTATACAAACCATAAAATTCGTTATAGTTGTCAAATCGAGACTAGCTCAATTGACATAAGGATGCCTTGACTAAGAGGTCATAATTTAATCTCGCATTTATTAAATACTTTTGGAAAACAATTAAGCAATCTAATATTAGAAACAGAGATTAGGAAAGGCCCATGAGTGAAGGATATTAAACAACATTTGAATACACAATTGGCCAATTATATGGTGACGTCAACTATGCTTAATTTCTTTCTAACTACATCGGGACGGTTTGGGAGTTAGGTTTTAGAAAATTTGAGCAAATTTTGATTTGTGAGGTTTCAGTTTTATTTTTAGTTGCTTTTTGAAGCTTACAAAATAATTTCCAATGCTCCTCAAGTAGAAACGTGTCTATTTAAAATATTTGAGAAACTTCACTCCATCACATAAATTTAATGTGTATTTTTTTAAATTTATTTGACATCATAATTTACATCGTGGATTTTAAAACAAAAACAAAGATAATGGTTTGTTGTTTTATTTTATATTATAATAATCATTTGGGAGTTTTTTTTTTTTTTAGATGAAGAACATGTGTAGGTGAGAATTATAACTATTAACTCTTTGAAATTTGTAATTTAGTAAATAAAATATCATTTTACGTATCATATATGACCGGTTGAAGAAAGAAGAAAAGATCGACGATTAAAAAGAGACTTTACCTTAAGGACCATTGACTCTCGAAACAACGTGTGGAAGGAGTCCTATTGAAACCAAGAAATATAGGTTTGTCATCCACACCAGAATAAATGAACTTTTTTTGAAAAAAAAACTTGCTATTAATATAATGTCTTGGCTAATTGAGCTATGACCAACATAGAGAAGAAATGAGTAAAAATATTAATTACAAAAAATATTGTTTTAAATAATTCTTAAACTTCTTAATTTTAAAGAAAAAAAAAGAAAAAAAAGTCTAGATAACCACGTTTGAAAATGAATATTTAAGGTCTTCTTCAATAACCTTTGGTTTTTTATTTTTAGTTTTTGATATTTTGAAATAAGCTTATAAACATTACTTTTACCTAAACATTTTTTTGAATTGTTAACTACTTTTTAACGACGTTTTCAAAATCCAACTTAAGTTTTGAAAACTAATTAATTTTTTTTAAAAAAAACCTATTTTTGTTCTTGGATGGCTAAGAATTCAAATGTTTGTTTATGAAATATGAAAACTATAGTAAAGTAATTGGAAAGAAATGAATTAAAAAAAAAAAAAAAAAAAATCCTGTAAATATGACCATTTTTATAATGACTATGAATGATAGCTATTAATATACTTCAATTTTTTTTATATAGAATTTTGCCAGTGAGATTATTTTACAAAATATTTTATACTTTACTATATTTGTCATTATTTTGATTCGATTGTACCCCAAAATAATCTTTAAAGCTTATCTTAGCCAATTGTTAATTTGACATAACTTATAAGTAAATAAGATACCTACTATCAACCATTTCAAAAACTCAAAAGTGGAAGGTTTAATTTGTTTTTTTAGTACCACAAATGTTGGGGTGAGGATTCAAACTCCGACCTCAAGAGAAGGAGTTACATGCCAATTACCGTTGAGTTATATAGGCTCATGTTGGCGATGATTTGATTTCAACCTACTAATATTGTTGGACTAAAAAAAAAAAAAATGTTTATTTATCCTAACTACTTTTTAACTATTGCGGTGAAATGATTTATAAAAAAGTGGATGGTTTTAAATGAAGCTCACCATTATTTTGAAAAGCATAAAAACTAAAGTTTAAAATGCGAAAAATGTTGAAAATGTAGATGTCAACAAAGATTTATGGAAAAATCTTAAAATAAAAAAAATAAATAAAAAAACATTATATAGTTATTATCAATATTATATTCACATTAGTTACATCTTATTGTTAATATTTCATGATATTTTACCGTATAATAGAAATGTCAATTCATCTATGTTGATGTCGAACTTATGGACAAGAAGAAATGTCGACAGAAATTTAATCCCTTGATAGCAAACTCTATTATTTTAAATTAAGTAAAATATACCCACGCAAAAAAAGAAATATAATTATTTGAATATGTATTTGTTAAAATTTCATTATTAAAAGTAAGGATTGTTTAAAAAATGATTTACAACAATTTTTAATGCTTTTGACGTATTTTGATTGTTGCTACAAAAAAATGGTAACCACGATAGATTCGTTTCTTAGAAGAAATCTCGTAAATGCCCTGAAACCAAAAGATAAAGTGAGCTCGTCGTGGTGTAACCACGTATACTCCGACACTCAAGTCAAATTTGCATTCATAAGCGTGGTTTACACTAATGTAATATTTAGTAAGTATTTTTTGCATATCTTTGACGAAGATCCACTATTGCTTATATAACTGGCTCATTTTGTAATCGTTAATTAAGATATTATTATGCCCCGAAGACCTTTGATTGTTCTCTAAACCGCCTAATTGCCATCATACAAATTCATTACTGCCATCAATGACACTTTAATTGGACTCGCAGATCCCACGATTGTATCCGTTGGGATTCAAAGACACTTCTCCTTTAACCACCTCTTGGGACTCAGATTCGTCAGCGTAACAGTTTAGATCAATCAAACTACACCGACATTAGTCGTCTTTGAGCTCCCCTTGGCCGACCCACATGGGCCGACTTTGAGCTTCCTTGGCTAACCCACGAGGGTCGGCCTCAAGGCACCTTTTAAGGGGGGTCGGTCAATGGCCGACCCACATGGGCCGACTTTGAGCTTCCTTGGCTAACCCACGAGGGTCGGCCTCAAGGCAACTTTTAAGTGGGTCGGTCAATGGCCGACCCACATGGGCCGACTTTGAGCTTCCTTAGCCAACCCACAAGGTTCGACCTCAAGGCACTTCTCAAGTGGGTCGCCCAATGGCTGACCCACGTGCTAGCTCGATCGGCCCACATGGGTCGACTTTCAACTTCCTTGGTCGACCTACAATGGTCGGCCTCAAGACACTTCTTAAGTGGGTCAGCCAATGGCCAACGCACCATCTTCATCGGCTCGCATAAACTGGCCTCTGAGCCTTTTTTAGGCGATCCGTTACGGGCTGGGCTTCGAGCCTACTTCATGGGTCTCAAACATTCTACATGGGTCAGGCCTTTCAAGAGTTAAGCGCCTCAGACTTCAGTTCCTCTCTTATTGGGCTTCTGAACCTCTACGGTCTTTGAGCTTGGCCTAAGATGACTAACAGTCGCTACAACACTAATGTTATAGCTTGGCCTAAGATGACTAACAGTCGCTACAACACTTTATATTAACATTTGGATTTATAATCAAAGAATTACTTGGTACAATGGTTGAGCACATTCCCTAAACCTAGAGTGGGTGGGTTTCATCTTGCCCTTGTGTAATATTTTATTGTGATCAATTTTATCAAACCACGCATTCCAAAATTCTTCAAATGCGGTTTAAAGTTTTAGCGAAAATATTTTTGCAAAATAAAAAAAACATTTGGATTAATTTTTATTTATTATTATTATTATATATATATATATATATATATATATATATATATATATATATATATATATATATTTAACGGGAGGGGTGTTTTGTTTGTATTTGACGTGTCAAAATTTCGAATTATTAGAAGAGGAAAGAAGAAAATAAAGTTCATCTCATCTAAGTAAGATGTTTTGTTTATATTTGACGTGGCAAAATTTCATTGGTGAGAATATGTGTAGTGTGTACCACTCCTTGTGTCACACGAAAAGAATGAATTTTGTGCTAAATGTACTTTTCCCCCTTCAAAAATAAATTTGTTCACATTGCTTGTTAAAATAGTCTTAGTCAATTTTCTAAAAATCGTTACAAGTCTTTTCTAACATTCTTTTTAATTCATTTTAATTTTAGTCCAATTTCAATTTTTGAAAAATTATGCCAACGAGCTTAACTTATTCGACAATGGTATGATTTAGGACCGTTTGGTTGACGTCTTTGATGGTGGGCATCAAGATGAGAATGCCATGACCATGTTTGGTTTGCAATTTTCGAATTTATGACCGAACATACCTGAAGCCCGCTTTTGTGACTGAAAATCCACATTTAATTTTCTTTCAATAGAAAAAGAAAGCAAAGTTTTTCGGTTCGTCTACTAAAACAACCGGAAATGTTTCAAAAAAGGTCGGCATACGACGTACAAAAAGTTTGCCATTTATTCTGCTTTTTCGTTGGGACTGGTTCTTGTTTCTATATCCTTATTCTATATTCTAGTTGAATTTTTAACAAATTCATACCAATTTTCAGAATCTTTGGAACTTTCATGTAACAAGTTTATAGCATCACAAGGAAGCTTTCTGATGACATTCCAATTTGATAACTTTCTCTGAAAGCCACACGTATGTCATCTTCTTCCTTTGTTTTTTTTTTTCTTCTTTAGTATAAGTTTTTTTTTTTTTTTTTTTTTTTTTTTTTTTACCACCGGCATGTCATTTTCTTTCCATTCGTTTTCAGTTTATTTATTCATCTTAACCAAAATCGCATAACAACATATGCGATCAGATATGTTACTATGTGATAGTCAGCAACTTATGCGATCGCATAACTATCGCATAGGTTTGCTATGCGATCGCATAACTATCACATAAGTTTGGGGTTATCGCATAGGTTTGAGGTTATCGCATAGGTTGCTTTCTTCTTCTTCTTTTTTTTCTTTCTTTTTTTTACAACGTTTTATTATTCTTCAATTCTCAATATAAAACTCGTACAATTTTATTAAACTATATAACATTGATCATTATTTCTTCAATTTTATTATTCTACTAAATAATTAGAATTACAAATTTATATAAATTTATTAAATACATTTCTTTGAGAAGAATTATTAAGATCGATTGTTAAATAAAATCAACGACCTGAAGTTATATAGTTATTAATGAATGAAAATTAAATTAAAATCTAATTGCCTACAATTATTTTTAATAATTTGACTTAATAAAATGAATTAACTAGCAACAATTAGTTACTTATAATTTATTCCCATGAAAATATGATGACATTCTCATGCAGCACTAAACACAAACAGAAACATCTTATTTCCAGACATCTTCTATTCCCAGACATCTGTAAATCCTCAAACCAAACGACCCCTTAGTGACTAAGAAGTTCAAAGTTCGAATGTTCCACCCCACATATTGTAAAAGAAAATCTTTAAAAAATGAAGTCAATCTAAACATTGCCTAATTGTCTAAGGTATTATATCCTCGACAAAAGGTAGAGTTTCAGATTACTACTCACATATTGTGTGTGACACTCTAGTACTTGAGACGACATCCGAATGGGAGGGATCCTGAGGATATAAAAGTATGGTTGATAAAAACTTAAGAGAATTGATAGTTACTACCTATACCAACAAGGTGCACTCTTCATTTTTGGTGGTTCGATCATAGGAACTTTAAAGTTAAGCGTGTTTGGCTTACGGTAATCTTATATTAGATGACCTCTTGAGAATTTTTCTAGAAACATGTGAGTGAGGACATGCTAAAAGAACTCGTGTTGGTCTGTGGGGACAATTTTCACTCTCAAGCAACTCAAGATTAGTATGGTGACGTGACCATGTCACCGGGGATGTAGGTGAATGTCGAGGCATGTAGTTAAAGGTGTTGAATCCAGATTCAGAATTCTAGTCTGATTCTTAGGCTTGGGGCGCTACAAATAGTATCAGGGAGGAACCTCTCCCAGTACGATGTGGTTCAAAGATGACCCGTGTTGGTCTGTAGGGAAAATCTTCACTCTCTCATGCTATCCGATCAAGATTAGTATGATAACGTGGTCAGATCGATCACAGGAGATGAAAGAGAATGTCAGGGCATTCAAGTAGGTGTGAATCCTAAAAAGTTGTGACATCAAACTTTTAACTTTCTATAGATAAGTCAACATAGTTGAACTAGTAAAGATATATAGTCTTGACCAAGAAGTGAGACATTCGAATTCTCCTACGCCACACACAATTAACCTTAAAAATAAAAAATAAAAATATTTATAATAGTGTATCCTCCCTAGCGTGTAATTTCAAATCTCTTTCCTCGTTGGGGTAATATAAAATAAAATTTTAAAATGCAAACTGGAAAACATATAAATAAAATTTGAAAATCACTCTTAATTTAACTCTATTTATCTTCATATGAAAAATATATGCATAATAATCGAAGATTATAGAAAATTGCAAAAACAAGGACATTTATAGAGTTATAATAACCACATCCTTAAAATTTCAATTTGAGCACTTCTTTGCAAAAAAAAAAAAAAAAAAAAAAAAAAACAAACAATTATTGACATTGCTTTTATAAATTTTAGAGCATAATTGCAACAACTTTCTTTTATGATTTAGAGGTGGAGTAAAATGGAGTCAATCTCATCTCCATATTTATTGTTAAAAAAAAAAAAAATGGTATTCTATTGCACCTAATCCTTATAGTTCTCAAGAATAACTTTTACATTTTTCAACTGGTGATTTAGTTGCAAAAATGTTAGGAGTTTGGGCGATATTACTTGAATTAAAAGTTTTAGAAGGGCAATTATAACAACTTTTATCTATATTATAAGGGTGATAATTTTAGCATTTTTTTTACCTAATATTCTTTATAACACAACATCTTGTAGGCAACTCATATATAAAATATGTACTCTATCTCGACTAAGAGGATGTTCGAATCTCCCACCCCACATATTGTCAAAAAAGAAAAAAAAAAAAACATGATAACTTGTATTCTTTATTCATAAAAAACTTTACGTTGATTTGTCTAAATTTAAGTGTTTTTATTATTTACATAAGTAAAGAAAAAAATACTTAAAAAAGGAAAAGTTGGAAAATAACACAAAATGATGTAATGTCGTCTTGAAATGAAATTGATAATATTTTTCCTTATTGATTTCTATTTTGTTTTCCTATTTAAAAAAAATAAAATCCAAAGTCTTTGTTATCACAAAAAGAGATAAGAATCTTGAATTGTTTGTATGAGAATTGAGAAGTTAGCCAATCCCAAAGGATACATGGTGGTTGGACCATAGATGTGTAAACTTTTCCATCACGTTACTTCATTAGTATCTTTCTTTCTTTCTTAGTTTCTTGTTTAAATCTTTGATGCACCTTTTAAAAATATTTTTTTAAAAAATATATATATAGGACGGGTTGCACAAACAGCAAGGCCAAAAATAATTTTAAATTTAGCAAAGTTTAAAACATTTTACAAATATGATAAAAAAAATTAATAACTATCACTAATAGACTTTATGACTATTATCGATAGACTTCTATTACTGATAGACTATTATTATTGACAAAATTCTATAAAAAAAAGACTACTATCAAGCGAGTGATAGAAATTGCCATATCCACAAATATTTTAAAAAAATGCTATATTTTTAATTATTTTACTCTAAATTGACATCGGTTACAATTTTTCTATATATATATTTATTTATTTATTTATGGGCTGGTTGCACAAATAGCAATCAGGCCCAAACTATCTGCAAATTTAACAAACTTTAAAATATTTTGTAAATATGTCAAAAAAAATCCATTTCTATCACTGATAGACTTTATCATATCACTGATATACTTCTATCAGTGATAGACTATTATTACTGATAGACTATTATCATTTACAAAAATCTATAAAAAGCTGAGGTGATCAGCGATAGACTTCTATCAGCTATAAGATATCAGCGATAGAAATTGTCATATCCGCAAAAATTTTAAAAACATGCTATATTTTTAATTATGTTATTCTAAATTGACATTTGTTACAATTTCCTTTTATTTATTGTAACTCAACAATATCGATAAGAATCAAGTATTTTCCTTTGGTGCCATTAGAAGAGACAACTTTGTGTAAATTGTCTATTTTTATTCGTTTTCCTTTTTCTGCTTTTGTTACTATTTTTTAGAATCAATATACATTTAATAACTATTCTTCTTTTCTTAAAAAAAAAAAAAAAAAAAAAAACTATTATTCTTTTCTTATTTTCAAGGATGTTAAAAAATTGTAGCAAATTTTGGAGTCCATGTGATAATTAAAGATTTAAATTGTATTTAACCTCGTATTTTCATTTTTATCCATTTTAGTCTCATTACTTTTAAAAAGTGACTCTTTTGATTCTCATTTTTAAAACTATAACATAAATTTTATACTCAATAAAAATCATTTAGCATAAAATTATAAAAAAAATCAAAATATTTATTGAGTATAGTATTATGTTGTAATTATAATAAAAATGAAATTAAAAAGGAAATAAAGAGACTAAAAAGAGGTTAAAGGAATGTACAAATGAAAAAAAGTAGATGGAAGCTAAAAAATGTAGACCAAAATATGCGTTTTAAAATACCAAAAAAAAAAAAAAAAAAAAAAACTTAGATAAGAAGCATAGTATTAAATTTTCGTCGACATGCCGACATTTACACATATTCATAAGTTCGACATCGACATAAAGGGTGAATCGATATTTCAATCATACCATATAAAATCAATAAAATATTAAAAAAAACAACAACAAAATGTAACTTAACGTAAATATAATATTATAATAAATGTATTTTAACTTATTAAAAGTGTAAAATGTTTATTTATTAATTTTACTATATTTCTTTAAAAAATTATTTTTGAAATATCTATAGACATTGACATTTTATCAATATTTTCATCGACATTTTCATAAAATGGAGACATCGATATTTCCGTCCGACATTTAAATCCTTGGATAAGAGTTAAAAAAACACACACCAAAAACGTTTTCTTTTTAACATTTTTTTCTTAAGGAAAAAAAAAACGTAAAACAAGAACATAATCCATTTCAAAGAACCTTTCTTTTGGAGGGGTTAAACGATGCTTTTCCTTCTCATTTAACTTAAAGGTGGTTCCATGTCATGTGCGTTAGTCAACCTCTCAAACCAAACAAAGTTATTTACAACATTCAATTCTTTTATTTCTATGGCACTTATGAATCAAGTCACTAGTTAGAGGTGTTGTTGCTTCCTACTTCGATTAGCGTTTGTTTGTGAGATTTGTTTTCGTGACCTATTTTTGGTTGAAGGTATTGGCTCGAGCTATGAATCTCACCCGTTTATATTTAGTAATATATTACCTTTGAAAAAAAAAACTCTAAATTATCTTTCATTCCATTATAGTCTCAAATTCTCACCCAACCCACTATGTACTTTTCACAAATTTGCCCCTCATTTATACTAATTTTCCAATTAAATTGTGAGATATTTGACTAAGATCGTTGGTGAGATTTTAAAGCTAGTTCCCAAATAAACCATTTTCCAAAAGACAAAAATATATTTTTTTTTTCTTATTGGAAACTATCAACCTGTTTGATAGTAATCTTATTTTGAAAAACATGCATATGTTTCTTAAATTTTAAAATTGAGAGCCCTTTGAGTGAAGAAATTAGACATTTTCCACTATAATTATAAATTAAATTTCTTGCAAGATTGATGATTTCAAAAGTTTCTCAAAGCATAGGTTATAAAATGTGGTAAAGTTGTTCCTACATGTTCCAATATCATAATTAAAATTTCTCAAAGCAACCTCATTTTTAATCGGTGGAAACTGAATCTGGATACATTTTTTAACCCTCATTCTAGAAGTGCTGGTCTTGGATGGGTCATCCGAGATCACCAGGAATTGTTAAATTGGCAGGTTGTCGTGCTATGACCAAGCAATTTGAGATCAAAACTCTAAGGGGTCGTTTGGTTGGCGTCTTTGAGGGTGGACATCAGGATGAGAATAACTTTCTGATGGCCATTCCCACGTTTGGTTGGCGTCTTAGCATTTATGCCCGGGCATAGCTGTATCCAAGGCATCAAAAGTATGGCTTTCTGATGCCCTCCATTTTAGACGACTTTCTCCGAAAGTCATGGTGAATGGTGATGCTTTGTCTTGGTATGTTTTCTTCTTCCCATTGGTTTTTTTTTTAAATATTCTTCTTCATTCTTTTTTTTACAACGTTTCTTCTTCCTAAGTTTTTTTTTTTATTTTTTTTTTAGCTTCTTAATTTAAGATGTGCGATAGCTATGCGATCGCATAGGTTGGTGTGCGATAACTATGCAGATCGAACAACAACATATGCGATAACTATGCGATCACACAACAACCTATGTGATCGCATAGGTTGTTAGTTATCGCATAAGTTGCTAGTTATCGCATAGTTATGTGATCGCATAACTATCGCACAATTGCATATGCGATCGCATAGCTATCGCACAACAACCTATGCGATCGCATATAGGTTGTCAAGTATTGCACACCAACCTATGTTTAGTAATAAATGATAGATTATATTTTGTTTTTGAATTATATAATTTTTATCATTAGTTCTTCAATTTTATTATTATATTAATTAATTAATTAGAATTAAAAATTTGTATAATTTTAAATACCTTTTGTTTCAACCTAATTATTAAGATTTATTGTTAAATAAAATAAACAACAATAATTATTTAAAATTTATTTGTAAATCTGATGATATTCCCCAACACCAAACACAAACACAAACACAGATATCATTTATTCTCATGGAAATCTGATGACATTCTTATGATGCACCAAGCACAGATATCATTGATTTCCAGACATCTTATTCTCATACATCTCATTCTCAAGCATCTTCTATTTCCAGACATCTGCAAATCCTCAAACCAAACGACCACCCCTAAAGGCCATGACTATGGTCGAAGGTCTCAGTGCAATCTCTTCATCCCCAACTCTTGCAAGTGTCCAATCGAAGTCGAGACTGATTGTTTGGAAGTTTGCAAACTTCATAATGGCACCAGTGTCGACATCACCACAATTGCCTTCTTCATTCGTGAAGCTCTGGACTTGAAGAATGTTGCTGGAATGATCTCCTTCACCCATTTGCCTCGTCTGATAAATGTTATGGTCCATAAGATAACCTCCGAAGCAATGGAGGCTCTTCTTTCGACTTAGTGGGAGGATCTTGTTCCCTCCAGCTTTCTTTTGTCTTTAACGTCTAGTAGTCCATGAGGCTTTGCTTCTGTTTAGTTCGTTTCTATTTTATTACAATATATATATATATGTATGAAGATGTAAAAAAAAATTCTAGGGGGCTACAAAATATTGTAAGCTCGTAGAGTATCCACAGCACATATAGAATATTTTGAATGACTTGTCTAGTATCTATTTTGAAGAAATTTGATTTTCTTTTCTTCTTATTTGGTAAATATTTTGATAAAAAAAAAACTCAATTGTTCAAGAATTATTAGATGGTTTTAAGCTTTGACTTATCACAGTGTGAATGCAAGTAGTTAGATTAGTTTTAATTCTATCTCAATTGCCATAAAATATATATAGTTCAACTTACCTAAAATTTATAGATCAAGATGTCAGAAGTTTGAATCTCAACTCTCCATCCCATATATTCAAAAGAAAAAACAAATCTTAATTTTATATCTAATGTCCTATGTTTCAACCCTCTCTTAGTTGTGAGGAACTGAAAAAAAAAAAACCTGTCAAAAAAAAGAAAAGAAAAAAAGAATCAAAGTCAAGAATATTTAAACAATTTTAAATCTATCTACTTATAAAGTTATGATTCGATTATATTATACCTGATATATTTTTAAAAAAAATTGAACTGTATCTTTATAATTTGACCTATCAATCTCATCCTTCTTACATAAGTGCCAGATTAAAATTTTCTACACTAACATTATTTATTAATTAGAATAGAAGATCTGGCAAAAAAATAAAAATAAAATAAAAAATAAAAAAATAAAAAAATAAAGAAGAAGAAGAGATCATTAAAGACTAGTATTAGGTTTAAAGAAACTTTCATATACTTATTTTTTTTTTTTGGTCCATTAATACTTACATAAAAAAAACAATTTTTTTAATTTTTATTTTTTTTAATTCAACACGTGAGTTTGTGAATTGAAACCTTTAAAACTCCACGGTATGTACAATTCTGCTTAGTTAGCAACGTTCATTTAATTATTGTCATTAATTTTGCGTAAATCATATAAAAAAAATATCCAACCGACATTTTATGAAAAAAAAAACATAATTGGCAAACAATAGTTGTACAAACAGATCTTTAAAATTAAGGCACTAGGTTAAATAAATATTCGTAAATGTCCGTAAATCAAAAGGTTTGATATAGATATCAAAGTTAATGAATATCTTCAATATATTTTATAAATACCCCAAAAATATTAAAAAAAAAAATATCATTTATTAATACCAATATAAATATAGATACTAATAACAAAATCTATAATTTAGTTTGAAAGTAAAATGATCTTAATTAATAATTTAAATAATTTTTTTAAAAAAAATTGATTTACAGAATTATCGGTCGATATCGATATTTCATCCATATCCATAAATATATTCGTAAAATTAAACTTTCGATATTGATGTCAATATCGATACTTTCGTCATTGGGTCAAATCTTTATTTTAACAAGCAGTTAATTTTTTTTTTCCAACATTTTAGAGCTAAAACATAAAAGTTTAAATATCAAAGTAATATTTGTCAATCTAACCTATAACTCAAACATTTATTGGAGTTAGTTAAATGAGGTGGCTGAGAATGACATTAGTCATATTGTAGCAGCTGTGACATACATTTCTTTGGAATCATAATACTTTCAATTAAAATTAAATATTTATTATCATTTAAATGGTAGTGGTTTAATCTTTCATCCGGCCATGATTGATTCAATTCTTCCTAAAAAAAAATAGATAAAATATAGAAAAATTGTAACTGATGTCAATTTAGAATAAAATAATTAATAATATACCATATTTTTAAAAATTTTGCTGATATGACAATTTCTATCGCTGATATCTTATGGCTGATAGAAGTTTATCAGTGATAATAGTCTATCACGGATATAAGTCTATCAGTAAACAATTGTTTTTGCATATTTGCAAAACATTTTAAAGTTTGCTAAATTTACAATTAGTTTGGGTCTGATTGATATTTGTGCAACCAACTCTAAAATATATAAAGAAAATAGTAACGAATGTGAATATAATATTAATAATAAGTATTTTGATTTATTTAAAAAATAAAAATTATTTATTATTTATTATTTTATTTTTATTTTTTTAAAATATATTTTTAGACATTAATATCAACATTTTACCGATATTTTTATAAAATTGAGACTACAACCTTTATAAACACCCACATTTTAAATCTTGGATTGAAGTAAAATTTATTTTTATAAAAAATGGCATAATGATACCAAGGTAATAGGTCAAAGGTAAAAGGTAAAAGGTAAAATAGAATATAAACAATTTATTTTTGAAGAAAAGTAAAATAGGAAGAATATGATGCCAATGAAAACCGAGCCTATTACACAGAGGACATTGGTGGGTAGGCCAAGCCAGAAAAAGCAAAAAAAAAGAAAAAAGAAAAAGAAAAAAGAACCGTATTATTTAATATTTATGGTCGAGGTCGACTGACTGAGCCGGTGGGTCCGGTTTTCCGGACTTCAAAAAATTGTACAAAGCAATTAATTTTGAGAAAATAATTAAAAAAATAATAATAATAAAAAATTGTAAAAGAAGAAGACGAGGCGTCCGTGATGTAGACTACGCATTCTGTACCACGCGCCTGGTGTCACTATCATTACCCAAACTCTCTTAACTTTGTCCCCTTTATATATCCCTCTTCTTTCCTCTGCCGCCGCACAATTCCCTCTCTCTTCCATTTTCCGATCATCACATGGAGAATCCATCCTCAAACAAACGCCTCCGATTCGACTCACCCGACTCCGAATCCGACTCACCGGAGGTCAAGCGCCTCAAAGCCGACCTCCTCGTCCTTCTCGACGACGCCGACCCCGATCCCACCGTCCACGATCTCGATTCCGTCATCCAGAGTTTCGCCGACGAGATCTCCCCCTTCCCGGCCCCCGCCGACTCCCTCCCGGAGCTAGGCTACCTTCTCCTGGCCTCCGACGACGAGCTCGGCCTCCCCCCGTCAGACGCCTCCACCAGCCACGGCAGCCAAACGGATGTCGCCGAACTAGCGCGCGCGTCGTCCGGGATCGGAGAGATTTGGGGATTTGAAGATGCGATTCCGAGTTATGAGTCGTTTGGGTTGGGGGAAGGAGAGAGATTTTACAGCGAGACGGAATATGTGGCGTTTGATGGACTGTTTGAACATTCCGATGTGTACTCCGTTTTCTCCTGACCTCCGCCGGCGAAGTAGGAGGAAAGAGAAAAAGAAAAAAATTACTTTTTATCTCTGAAATGAATATAAAACGACAACCCATTTGTAAATTTATTTTCTTCATTAAATTTCATTTCATCACAGAAAAAGGAAATAGGAGATTAGGAGTATAGGTTGATTTAAAAACGGACGCATAAATTATTATTACTTCTAAAACTATTTATTATTTGGACTCTCCATGTTATTCCCAATTTTTATGTCACTAATTGTTTTTTTATTTTAAATTATTTGGAGGCATTCACATTTAATACTAAAATGCCATAATTTAAATCAAACTAGAGAACAATGTGTAAAATATAATATAATAAGTCGAGAAGCTTTGCTTGAGTATAAATTTTCCTTCTCTTTCATCACAACATCCCAAAAGCCAAATTTAGTTCATGATTTTAATTTTTTTAATTTAAATTGAATAATTTGATTTAAGTTTCCATTATTATTAATTTTTTTTTTTTGACAATTTGTGGGGTGAGGGAATCGAACATTTGACTTATTGATTGATGATACATGTCTTATGTCATTTTATGTCATTCTGACAACATGTTAGGGTGGGGGATTGAACCTAAGACTTCGTGGTCACTAGGCGATACATCATACCATTGAACTATGCTCTTGTTGACAAACCGAGCATAACTCAATTGACATAAAGGTTGTGTCTTCAACTAAGAGGTCATAGGTTCAATTCCTGCATTAATTAAAATACCTTAAAAGAAAAAGAAAACAAATAAAATTTGTAGATTGGAGAAAGAAGTGAGGGTGCTTGCCACACAACTATTATGACCACATTTTTATAGGAGACAATTGCATATATGTTAAACTAACACAAAATAATAACAAATCTAGCACAATTTAAAAATATTTGCAAATATGACACAATTTATCAATGATAAAAGTCTAACGGAATTACCACACAACTATTATGACCACATTTTTATAGGGAACAATTAGATATATGTTAATCTAACACAAAATGATAACAAATCTAGCACAATTTATCAATGATAAAAGTCTATTGCTCAAGCACCACACAACTACTATGACCACATTTTTATAGGGGACAATTGCATATATGTTAATCTAACACAAAATAATAGCAAATCTAGCACAATTTAAAATATTTGCAAATATGACACAATTTATCAATGATAAAAGTCTATCGCTGATAGACTATAAAAATTGTCTATCGCTAATAGACTATGAAAATGATGTTCACAGTGATAGAAGTATATCATTGATAGACAAAAAATATTTTATTAGTGATAGAAGTCTAGAAGTCATCAGCGCCTATAGCTGATAGACTATAAAAAAATTGTCATCTTTGCAATTCTTTTCTAAATATGCTATATTTGCAAATAGAAAAAATGAAATAACAACCCACTACAATTTCCCTTTCTATATTGAGAACGTCTTAGAGCCTTCCGAAAACATGTATCCAGATGAACCGGACCCAAACCAATTTGCATCGGTCAGGTCAGGTTAGATCGACCCAGACCAGTTTGACTAGGCTCAATCATATTTTGGGCCCAGATGGGTCTGATGGTCTCGACTTAACACCTTGGGTCGACCAATCTCGTCGACCTGGTTTCCTTGAGGGAGTCCAATGACTTGCGTACCATTTTTACCCATAATTTTACAGTTTTTTTTTTCATTCATTATTATGATTATTCAGGTGGTTGTAGTTAACTAAGGATGCATTTACCACTCTACAAAAGTAATGAATCAATGATAATTCTGACAGTGAGAACGTAATAAATTATGGGCTCCAAGTCGTAATTCGCAATCAGATTGCGATGGTTGATTACACTTAAAAAAATGTTTAATCTGATTCTCATTCCTTATTACATGCAACCCACCCTTACTTTTTGGTATTCTTTACATCATTGTCATTTCTCTCTACTTTAACCTCGTGTACTTTCTTTATTATTCTAGTGACCTTTTCTTTTATCTCTATCTTCCCGTTTATTTTCTCTTCTTCATTTTACCAAAGAAATTCAAAATCCTCAAAGGTTTCAAACACTTCCCTATGGTTGGAACCCAATTTTATCGGTAGTGTAGTTTTCAACTCAGATAACAACTCGTACAACCCAAAAATTACTTAGAAGAAAATTTTCTGGATTTGGCTCTCGAGCGAATTCTTGCACCCGTACTGGCTCTCGAGCAGACTCTCGCACTCGTCAAAACAAATATTTTGAAACTTTTTTTAATTTTTTTTTAAAAGAAAATATTTGGAGACTTGGACTTTACAAACTTAATTAAAAATCGTACTAAATTAATTATTATTTCATATATTAAAAAATTTTATTATAAAAATTTGGTTCAAGAAGAAGGGCATGTTCCAAAATGGAGAAACCAAAATTAGAAACGCATTTCTCAATTCATGTTTTTTTGATTGTTGAAAATCTTTTCTCTAATAAAATTAAGATTTTTCCTAAGTAATTGAGGGATAAGTTTGTTAATAATACTATGCATTTGATAAATATGACACTTTACACCAAAAATTTTGTTATTGTACTCTCGAACATAATGGTATAGCTGAACGTAAACATCGTCATATCGTTGAAACTGCTCTTTGCTTATTTTCTAAATCTTTTGTTCCTCTTAGGTTTTAGTATTATGCATTTGCAGGAGTTATTTAGGTTGAGGAGTTGTTTTGAAAACAAATTAAGAAAAAAGGGTTGTTTTCAAATTATTTTTGTTATTTAGTGGAATACCCACGTTGAAGAAGCGTACTCCATGAGAACGTACGCATTCCAATAACTTTGACTTGGTCAAAACGAGGGTAGGAAACAGTGTTAAAATTATTTGTATACAATTAATATAATAACTAACGCAAAAATTATTAATTGTTGATTTTGCTCTAGTGGTTTGGATTGATGCCCAGCTTAAATTATGGCAGGGTTCAAATCCTGGTATTGTGTTAAGTTTTATTATATTTGGGGTAAACTTTTTTTTTTTTTTTTTTTTTTTTTATTTTAAGAATACCTTTCTTTCTTTAATTATTATATTATTATATTATTATATACATATCTCATTGCATTTTTTTTTTATATTCCTAAAAAAAAAATATGTTAAAAAAAAATACCAGACTCGAACTCTGTTAAATAATGTGGACTGGCGTGCATCCAAACCACTAAGCCAAACGAAATAATGTATTTAATTATGTTCGTTAGTTAATAAGTAGAAACAAAATCAATTTTAGCAAACGACGTTTTGGCCTGGACAAAAGTTGTTGGGATGCGTGCAGTCACACCGAGTACGCGTCTCCAATCGGCGTATCCTAATAAACGACAAAAAAAATAACTCATTCTTCTAAATAATTTGAAAACAATCTTTTTTTCTTAATTTGTTTTCAAAACAACCCCTCAACCTAAATAACTCTATTTGCAGTCGCAACATTTCTCATAAATCGTCTTCCATCTTAGGTTTTTGGGTAACATTTCTTCTTTTGAAAAACTTTTTGTTTATCCACCGAGTTATACCATTTATGTGTTTTTGGTTATGCGTTGTTATCCTTCGCTACACCCTTATACCACTAATAAATTACAACCCGGTTCTCAATGTTGTGTTTTTATGGGTTATCCCTTAGGAACTAAATGTTATATTTGTTTTGATTTTTTTTTTTTTAATATGAAACTCAATTCCCCTTTTTAAGATTATTTATATTCTCTTCAATCGAATAGTGATCTTCCGACTTCTTGTAATCAATTTGTTAATTCCAGGTGTAGATTTTCCTTATCATTCTGTTATTTCTGGTCAATCCTTAGTGAAGAATTATGGTAAAAGATCAATTTTTCATCACATATTTCATAAATGTTAGGAGACTTGAAATATTATGACTTTAGCACGCCTTCGAAAACTAAAAACAAAAATTTAAAAATTTATGTATTTTATATTCCATGAATGTATTGTCATTTATTGTTTATTTGTATTATCCATATTATTTTGATAGTGTTATTATTATTATTTTTTTTTTGACAACTTGGATAGTGTTACTTATTAGCATTGTATTCTTCCTTATTTATCATAGACTTATTATGGCAACTATTATCTTAAAAAAAATAAAAATTAGATTTTTTTTTTTTCTTTAGTTTTTTTTTTTTTTTTTTTTTTTTTAGTAATTTTTATATTCCATGTTTTAATGTATAGTAATTATTTTCCTTATTTACATTTTGCTTTCGGCCCAAATCAATATCTTAAGATATTTCAGCTTTTTCAACATATATTTTTTTATATACTATATTCCAACAAAAATATTATAAAAAATATTATATTTCATGTTTAGATTGTCATTTATTGTATACTACTTTTTTTTTTCTTATTTACATTTTGTCGCGAGTCAATATGTTTTTTGCTCAACTCCATATCATGAAATATTTCAATTTTTTCAATATATATATTCCGTTTATATATTATAATTCAACATATATACTTCGTTTATATACTATATAATCCAACATATTTCGTTTATATACTATAATACAACATATATACTTCATTTATATACTATAATCCAACATTTATACTTCATTTATATTTTTTATGAAATATAAACATGAAGTGAAACAAGAATATATATTCATATTATTATATATACACCACGTTTATAAAATATAAATTCTATTTTTTTCTCTCTCTCTTTTCCTCCCTGCGTCGTCGACGTCTAGTTTATTTGTGTATAATATAATATAGAGTCTTATTCGTTCAAACAACTCCCACCGTCGACGTCGTGACAACAACTCCCCACCTCCCTTGCCGTCGGAAATGTCACTGCCTTCGTTCCGCCACGCCGCAATCGATAACAGAAGCTTCGCCGTCGTTAATAGTACCTTGCCACCCCCGTTCCGTCGAGCAGTCCCTCGTTGCTATCAACATTGTCGCAATCGCTAGAAGCCATTATTGCTTTTCTGATTTTCTTAGAACCACGAAATCCAGTTTTCATAGCTATGGTTCTTTTAGGGATTTTTTATTTTATTTTCAAATTTGAAGATGGGGATCCGAGAATTCAAAAAAAACTTCTTAGAATAGAAGAAAATCTTTTGTTTAAAAAATTTCCTAAACAACCCATTATTGTTTTTAATATTTTTAATCTAAACTTAATATTTGGACAATAATGTATGTAATTTCAATTCAACCGATGAAAAAACTAAAATTTAATAAAAAAAACTTAATATTTGTGTAATTAGAGTTATTGAATCTGCACTTCCAATAACAACTCCAAGCCCATTACAATATCAGCCCAATATCAGCCCACATCAACTACCCCACCAACAACTCCCACAGCCACTATTCTATTTTGTCGCCTAACTCACCAATTTTCTATTTTTTTTTTTTTTTTTTTTCTTTTTTGGTCTTTACGTTAATTAGATGTTAAAAAATGTCTTCTTGCATGACTTTACTGTGAAGAAGTGTATATGTCTCAACCTCTTGAATTTATTATAAATCTCATCATTTTTATGTTTGTCGTCTTCAAAAATCAAATATTTATAGTTTAAAACAAGTTCTTTGGTTTGGTTTGATTAGTTTGAGTGTTTTAGTACAACTCATTTTAGTATTTATTTTACACTGTAAAATGCTGGTTCTCTTTTTGTCTGACATACATGTACTTCTCCCTCAACTCCTTCTCCAACAAATGAGACAAGTCTGTGTTGACTTGAAAAATGAGAAGGGCTTGAATAATACTGTTGAAGTCTAGGAATTCAACAAGTCTGTGGCCAAACAAAGAGTTAACTTCTCTCTCAACTCCTTCTCCAACAAATCCTTGGATGAAACACCTCCTTAATGACATTTTTTCTTCTATCCTGACTCACTTATCTTACGTTCCTTTTGGTTGGAGATTATCTCGATTATCGCTCTACTACTGACATTGTTGTTTTCTTTGGCTCCTCCCCAGTTTCATGGGCGGCCAATAAGCAACCCACAGTTTCACGATCTACCACAGAAGTAGAGTATGAATTTATGGTTTCCACGACTGCACAACTTGCTTGGTTGCGTCAGTTATGTAAAGAGTTGCATGTGTTTATATCTTCCCCACCTCTACTACTTTGTGATACTCAGTCGTCCATTAAATTAGCTTCTAAATCGATATTTCTGCCTGATCTACACACATGAAAATCGACTTTCATTTTGTACGTCAGCGGGTTTTCTGTAAGGACATTGATCTCGTCCCAAGTAGTTGACTTAGGATGTTTGGATTGACTTTCTAAACGTTTAATTTTGAAAAAAAATAATTTTAGCAAAAGTTGTGGTCTTTACCAACCACCCAAAATAATTTCTCAGAAAACTGAGCTTTAGAAATAAGTCAGTTTGGGTCAAACATTTGATATTAATTTTAGAAAAATTATTTTTTTTTGATGTTTAATTTAGAATCCTATCTAATTCTCATAGTATACTAAAATTACAAAAATATCCTCACACTATCGCTTTTAAATTACGGTTGTCGACAGGGGCGGATCCACGTGTCCCCTCAAATTTTCTGTCTTTATATTTTTAATATAAATGATAATTATAATTATATAATATATATAAATAAGTTCGTTATAAATATGAAAATTGAATTTAATTTAGTAGTAATGGAGACACCATTTTGTACTTGTGGTCTTTATATTAATTTTTTCAGCTCTATTGTAATTCGTAAAGGATCATTTATTTATTTATTTATTTTTGCAAGTTTTTCAACTCTCAAGAACAGGTTGTAATGCATTATGTACTAAACTAGTTCATTTATGATTTACGAAGCCATACACATTTTTTTTTTATAGATTTTTTTATTTATATTTTTACGTATATAGTGCCCCCTACATAAAATTTATGGATCCGCCACTGGTTGTCGCCGACGACCACCACTGACCACCGTCGGCGACCTCAGACAACCACCACCGACGACCATCCAGAAATCTCCTCTGGCGAGTTCCGACCAACCACCACTAACGACGACTTCTGACGACCACCGCCAGTAACATCCGACAATGACTTTCGACCAACCACCTCCGACCGATCACTGGTGACGACCATATGCCAACCACCAGTGACTACCTCCGGTCGATCACCGATGACTACTTTTGGTCAATCACCAACGACTACTACTGGACGATGACCGATGAATACCTTCAGCTGATCACCGACGACGACCTCTAACTACTACCGATGACCATCACGACCCTCACCCCATCGAAGACCATCGACAATAGTCTCAGTTATAGTTTTTTAAATACAAATTTAAATTTATTAATTTATATTGTTTATTAATGATCGTTCTTTATAGTAATTTGACATTAGTAGAAACACTTTTTTAATGTAGAGTAAACCAAACAAATTTTTGTATAAAAACAAAAAACATTTTTTTTTAGTAGTCAATCCAACAGACTTGGGCTTATTTGTGGCGGGGGAGCACTATCGGCAGAGGCAGTGCAAAAGGGGCTTGGGAAGATGTTTGTTTGCCAAGAAGTGAGAGGGGCTTGGGCATTCGTCATGTTCGATCTTTGAATATGACAGTTGTTATGAAGCTTCTCCTAACTTATTTTTACGTGCTCTAGCTCTAGTTCCTTGTGGGTTTCCTAGGTCTATGCTTATATACTTCGAGGGCATTCTCTATGGTCTGTCCAGGTGTCGTCTAGCTGGTCGTGGTGTACTCGGGGTCTCGTTAGGATTGTGTGAGATGAGCTAGTTTGTTATGGTTTATGGGTAATATTCCATGACACTCCTTTGTTGCTTGGTTGACGATCCAAGATCGTTTATATACTCGGGTCTGACTTCATGGATGCTCTAGAGACGAAAGGAACATATTTTCTTTGAGTGCATGTTTACTAGCATGTTTGAACGAGACTATTGCGGTGAGGGCGTTCCTCCTATCACGTTGTTGCATGTTCTACTTAGTTGCTTTAGATTTGTTGCATGGGGTGGGGTGACCGGCGTAGACGACAAGTTTGGAGGCTTGGTTGATGTGTGTAAATTTACCATATTTGGAGATAACGGAACTCCCATGTTCATGTGGCTAATCCTCGTTCTCCTCAGACTATTCTTATTAGTGTCCAGGTCAATATGACTTATATGTGTGCTTCATTGTTGGGTGTGTTGTTGGCCCCTACCTCTATTAGTGTTCCTCCTTGGGACTTGTTTTTCGTGAGTTGCTTTATGTGTTCTTTTTAATTTGTTTATGAGTACCTTGATCCCAGATTGTGGGGTCCTCATCGTTTTCTTTTCATATTTAGTTACCTTTGCAAAAAAAAATAGTAATTTTTTTGCGATGAAAAAAAATGTTGCTAAAGGCTTGAAAATATCGCAGAAATGTTTAGCAACAAAAATAAAAATGTCATAGAAAACGTCGTTGAATGACGATCGAAGAGTGTATATATATATTCATAAATTTGTCGCTCATTCCACAATTTATTGTATGTATATTGATAACAACAATTGGTTCACCTAAATTAAATTATAAATTTAGTCGTGAAGTTTCAAAGTTGTGTCTAATATGTTTTCTAAACTTTAAAAAGTATCTAATAAATTCATAAGGTCTTGTTTGATAGTCATTTTGATTTTTTTTAACTTGCTTCCATTAAAAACCAACATCTAAACAACAACCTAACTCAAAGTTTAGAAACCTATTAATTAGATGTTCCCTCCTAGTGAAGTAATTAATTTTTTTTTAACAACCACAAAATTAAAAGTTAAGAAACCTACCAAACAAAATTGAAAGTAATTAATTTTTTTTGACAACCACAAAATGGTAATGTTTTCCTTTCTTATTTCTCATTTTCTATTTTTTTTTCTTCTCTCGTTTCTTCTTCTTTTTTTTTTTTTTAATAAAGAAAAACATAACAAAGTTGGTAATTGTTTTTTCCTTTCCTACTTTTTCTCTCTTTTTTTAATTGAAATAAAAGAACATGAACGCCTTTGGTAAAAAAAAATTGTTTCCTGTTCTCTAAAATTCTAAATTGAAAATGCAAAATATTTATATGAAAATTAGCTTTTAAAATTAAATATTCAAAAAATTTATGTTATATATATTTTTTCTTCAGATTTCTACTCTGGATTTTATAAGTCAATATTGATAAAATGATAATTTTATTTATACTTTGGAAAAATATGAAAACATAAACCAGAAATAAGTTAGTTGATTGGGTTGTTTTCCAAATTTCAACATAATTTTGAAAATATTTTTGAAAAGATGAGAAAGAAGACATCAAACATTTCTATTTTTAAATAATAAATTAAAAATAAAAACGTTATCGGACTTAAATTCTTTCCGAATAAATTTATAATTTAATTCATTCTTTTATTATTATCCTATAAAATATAACTTGTCCATGACTACAAAAAAAATATATTATCCGAGTCGATTCTTTAGATTTATTAAATAAAATAGACAATTTGATCTGAAATTCATAAAACGACCGACCAAGTGATGTGGGAATGAGTGGAGGTTTGGTTTTTACGAGGAGCATGGATGAAGATATCATGTGCATTATTATTATTTATTTTTTTTTTTCTCTATTCATTCTCTCTTCCCACCTAGGATGAAAATATTCGTAGATATGTCGATATATCTGTCGATATGTTCGTAAATTCGTGAATATGTCGATATATCCGTAAATCCAAAGGTTGAATATAAATATTAAGAATAAATAAATATCTATAATATCTTTTATAAATACCCGTAAAACATAAAAAATATTATTTATTAATCTCAATATGGATATAGATACTAAAAACAAGATCTACAACTTAATTTGAAGGTAAAATAAACTTAATTATTAATTTAAATATTTTTTTTTTAAAATTGATTTACATAATTTTTCGTGGATATCAATATTTCACCGATATATCCATAAAATTGAACTACCGATATGGATATAAATATCGATATCGATATTTTCGCCATTGCTTCCCACCGTGTTTTGTTGGTTATCACAACAAATCAAAATGTATTAGAATACGGGTTAAAATTATCATCTCTTTTCTTCATTAAATGATTAATAAATTTGTTAAAAATAAATAAATAATTAATTACTCATAGATATAAGAGATCGATTATCATTTCAAAAGTTGATGATTCGATCCTCATCCTTATAACGGTTGAGCTAAAAAAACGTTATTTAATTCTGAAATGAAAGAAACAAGAAAAATCTCAAATTAAAATTATTTTTCATCAATTAATAATTTTTACAATATAAATATATTTAATTCTTCTAAAAAATAAGGATCTATCCAATCTAAGAAATTACTCTTTAGAAAACATGTATCTTAACATATTTTATTGTCCTATTTTAGGTATAAAATAGATATTGAAACTAGAGGTGTTTGACAAAATAAAGTGTTATATAATTTAATGAGCATAACTCAACAATATAAGTTTAAATTTCTATATTCTATTTATTGGACTAAAAGGAAAAGTTATATAATTTAAAATCTCTTCCATAAATATTTTTTTAGGTGGAAAAAAAAAAGTGTTTGTAGTAACAATATATATATATTTTTAAAAAAATCATAAAATCAAACAAAAAGAGGATATTTTTCAAGATACAGGACAGTGAGTGAGTGGGGGCCTAACCTAATAACGCTCCATCTGGCTTCGTCTCTTATTCGATTCAAATTACTTTTCTTTCCCTTTCATTTCTCAATTGTGAACAAATCTTTGAAAAATAATTGAGATTTTTGTCTCCGGGTTAAGTGCTTCTTCTATTGTCTCATTAAACTAGTTTTAAATTATTAAAGTAAAATAATAAATTGATATTTATCCTATCATATTTAGAAATTAGAGTTTTCAAATTAAAATTTTAGAGTTTGATTATACATAAAATTTAATTTTGTATTTAATTTTTTATTTAATAGATAATTTTTTATTTTTTTTTATTTTAATTTGTTAGAGACCTATTATACACTCTTAAAAGTTTATAGACCAAATAGATACAACTCTCGAAATTCAGGGCTGTTAGTTTAACCCAAAATGTATTAAGATTCACTCGATTTAATGGTCTGGATTCGTCATTGGGTTCAATTATCATCCATGTATTTATTGTACTTCAAAAAAAAAAAAAAACCTTCAATAAAAAAAAAAGAAAAATTGTAACAAATGTCAATTTAGAATAAAATAATTAAAATATAGCATGTAAAAATTTTGCAATTTCTATCGCTGATATCTTAGGGCTGATAGAAGTCTATCGCTGATCACCTCAGTTTTTTATAGATTTTTGTCAGTGATAATAGTCTATCAGTGATAATAGTCTATCACTGATATAAATGTTATCTGTGATAGAAACAAATTTTTTTGCCATATTTACAAAACATTTTAAAGTTTGCTAAATTTGCAATTAGTTTGAGCTTCATTGCTATTTGTGGACCTAAAAAAAATAATATATATATGAGAAAAAAAAAATAAAAAACAGTCTTTTTAAAAAAAATAAAAGAAAAATATTTATTATATACTTTTTTTCATCATTGTGTTGTAAATAATCCAACTTTGATTTCCACGCAGACATATATATGTTTATATATTTTAATCTAAGTATAAAAATAATAAAATTTATTCAACTTACCTCAATTCACATAAAATTGTGCATTTAACTAAAACGACAACAGTAGTTCAATTTCCCCACCCTGCATTAATTAAAATTGGCAGCCGTATGTTTTCTGATTCATTGAGTTGGAATATGCAATTTGATATGCAATCTAGGAGAAATTATTTCAGAAATAACTATAATCGGACTGATCTAAATGATGTCATGTGACATTAAAATAATAATAATAATTTATTTATTTTAACGTTGGTTTTTTTTCTTTTATAATATATATATATATATATATATATATATATTTTATTTTTTTTAGAACACTTTTCAATTAATCTCTTAAAATTTTAATGTAATAATTTCTCATATATATATATTTTTTTTTAAAAAAAATTTTAGAACACTTTTCAATTAATCTCTTCAAATTTTAAGTTTTACATTAAAATTTTAAAATTTAAAATTTAAAATTTAGTATTTAGTATTTAATTGGTGAAGTTTAGAGTTTAGAATTTAGAATTTAAAGTTTAGATTTAGAGTGATTTATGGAACCCAAATTCGAAATTTTAACTCTTTTAAAAAACCTCTAAATGGAATAAATACTAACAAAATCAAGCTTCCTTCTTGATAATGTTTGTATTTTCTCTTAATTTCTCATTCAAAAGATAGATATTTATAGAACCCTAAACTCCCAAAATATATAGGAATACTAAATACTAACTAAATACCAACTAATTTCTTAATATGGATAATTCCCTAATACCCTCTCTCAAGTTGTAGCATGGATCACAAATGCCCAACTTGAAAATAAAGTGGGAATAAAATAAAATATTATGGTAAAAAAAATTTGCAGCCTCCGAACGCGGGTCGGTGTTGCAAACGTCAAGACGATGTTCATTGCATCTTTAATTTTCCAAGAGCCTCCAAACGCGGGTTGGTGCTCCAATCTTCAGGTCGATGCCCACATGACATCTTTAATTTTATGCGGGTTTCGCATCATTGCTTTGCCACGCAATATCAGTCTCTGCGAGCCTCCGAACGCGGGTCGGTGCTGGCAGATTAAATCTCATGGTTTTTATAGGATGTGTGTTTTTTTTAAAACTTTATTGGTAAAATGTGTATTTTTAGATAAAAAAAAAAAAGAAGTGTGTAGTTAATTGTTTTTGATGAATAATGTATATATGTATATATATAAAAGTATATGGGGGCGGGTAAACGGAAAAAAAAAAATTCCCGCTCCCCCCATTCTCCGTGTAATGGGGATTCTCCGTGCCATTGGGCAAATGAACATCTCTAACTACACAGTGTCCAAACACAAAAAAAAAATATATATATAATAATAATAATTCAGATTTTTTTTTTCTTCTTCTTCTTCGGATCTATCCCTTTTTTTTTTTTTTTTTTTTTTTTTCTTCTTCTTCTTCTTTCGTCTTCTTTCTATTTTCATCATGTTTCAATGACAAAAATAAAAGCATAGAAAAGAGAGGCACAAATAACCTTCGTCGGAACTCCTCTCGAACTACGTCGGCGTTGCTGGACCACCAGCTCTCAACGACGACGACTCCTTCACCTGCGACGAACGACGAGCAAAGGTGCGGCGGCGGCTGATTTAGATCTTGACCGATTTTTTTTTTTTCTTTTCTTCTTCTCTTAAAGAAGAATGTAGACCCTTTTTTTCATCAACATCTACATCTTCATCTTCATCTTTTGAACAGAATGTAGACACACCAAAATGTAATATCAGAGAGGAACAAAGTTGGGCAAACTCACTTCAACATCGGAGAAACAAAGTTAGGCGGCGGCGGCGGCGATTCCGCCGCCCTAGCGTTTTTGTATGATCGAGTTTAGCAAGATCTTCGCTCTCATACCATGACAAAACACTGTTTCTCTTAATTTTTCTCTTGATAATCTTTATTTTTTTTCTTAATTTCTCATTCAAAAGATAGGTATTTATAGAACCCTAATCTCCCAAAATATATAAGAATACTAACTAAATACCAACTAATTTTTTAATATGGATAATTTCCTAATAAATACTAAACTTTAAACTCTAAAATCTAAACTCTAAAATTTCAACCCTAAAATCTAAATCATCACTATTAATTTTAAAATGTAAATACTAAACTCCAAATTCTAAACCTTCAAATTTAAGATGAGATAAATTAAAAAGGGTTTTAAAAACTAAAAAAATAGAAAATAAGGAAAGGAAAGAAAAATATTATTATTATTTTTTAATGCCACGTGGTATCATAATGTTGTGGCTGAATAATTTCTCCTATTGTTTTATGGTAGATTTAGATTGTTGCTACCAATTGGAATTTTTACTATTTGTTTTATTGCCTGTCACAATTAAGAAAAACAAAATAGAGTGATTAGGCTGTATTTCACAATCAAATTTCTTTGTGAAATCTGACCACGGGTATTTGATTTTTAGAAATTTTGGAGAATTGATTTGGACACACTTTTTTGTTTTTTGTTCCTCAAGATTATGATTGAACGACTTATGAACCTTAATGTCATTGTTTAATTTTTGAATTATTATTCATAAGTTCTTGATTTTGAAACAACAACTTTCTTTAAAGAAAATCTATATTTATTGCCCATTGTGTGAGAACAAACTTGGAACAAACAACTTCTAGAGAACCATTATTCAAAAATAGAAAAACAAAGGATTTTGATTTATGTTTTCGGAATCATTAAGCTCAAGGAATATATGTATAGGAGATATATTTTTTAAAATTGTTTTCAAATTCTATGATTCAAATAATGAAAATTCACGCCACACCGAGTCTAGTTCAATTAACATAAAGTTATGTCCAAAACAAAAATTGTGTTTTAACCTAGTTTATATTTCAACTAGCTTTATATTTTGAACAATTATTTAAATTGGGATCTATTTCTAAATTTGTTATCAAACACTAAATATAAAATACAATTTCGTTTTCATTGAAGTACTTATTTTAAATTTTTTATTTTTAAATCACTAACTAAACGGATGGGCCTTTAGGATGGCTATTAAACTAACTAATAAATGGTATACATGTTTCAATTACATCACATATATATATAAATAAAAAAACGAAAATTCAAGCCTATGATTAGAAGAGACAAATGATGTTTTAGCCACTAAAATAAACTTCGGTTTAACACTAAGGGCTTGATGGGAAATACAAGTGTTTATATATACAATGTTTAATTTTGAAAAAAACAAAATAGGTACAGATATATTTTAGTTGAAGTGTTTTTCAAAATTTCTTTTTTTAAGCAATTTTTTTTTATAAAAACAGTTTAGAATTAAAATATTCATATGTTTGGTTACAATTTTTTCAAAAATATTTTTATAGTCTAAATATTTCTATTATTAATATTAAATTACTATAAAACACGACTATTAAATACTATAAACTAATAGTTTAAATTTGTATTTAAAACATTATGACCGACAGTTGACAACTATAGACCAATCACTGTTGGAGATGATTGTTGGTGATAGTCACTAACGGTGGTCGTTAGTGGTTGTTTGCGGTGGATAGCGACAATCATGGTGGAAAGAAGAGGGAAAACACTACAAGAAAATAAGATTATTGTCGCAGTTTGATTGAGCTATAACAACAATTTTAAACCGCTGCTGCAACACTTTTTAAAATTGTTGGAATGACTCCTCATAGGTGCTGCAATAACACATCTATTGCAATAGTTTTGAAATAAATAGCAAACACATTTAAAACTATATATGAAATAGTTAGTGAATACAATTTCAAATTAATCCCATCAAATAGATAGCAATACAATAATGACTTTATTTGTGAACATCAATAATTATATAATAAAATAGTTGAGCGAATGAAAATCATTCTCAATAATAATCTGATTGATGGAACTTCATCCAACAAATCTTTCAAAAAATTTGAGGTAGCTCCTACTCTAATAAATGAATTAGAATATAGTTCGTTGGAAAATTCTTCCTCTCTTCAAAGTTAAAAGGAAAATAATTAGATAAACCCTTGCACAAAAAAAAAAAAAAAAAAAAAAAAATCCAGCGGTCACCTTGGTGTCTGGATTCCAAGAACAATTAAAAAAATGTTAGGAATTGTTACGATAAATCGAATAACAAAGAACAAATAAACACAAAAGAAATCAACACATATTTTGGTAGTTCACTAATGTTGTGTTAGCTACGTCCACAACAGAAGGAAAAGAACAATATTATTACGAAATAGGAGAGAATTACAAAATGACAAATAAAGACGGCTGAAGTTATTAGAAAGTTTACATATGACACCAATGAGTTAATACAAAATGGGTCCAAATCCAAAACGAATAAGTAAAACTAAAATCATATTTTTTTCTTTCTATAGGGGTGTTACTCCCATACCCCACTAACTTCACTCCTGAACTCCAACTCGCTGAACGAGTCGTAGAGGGTCATAACAGATTCAAAACATTCTAACAAGGATATTTTAATGATATTCATAAAACATGAAAACAACTAAATTAATTTTTTTCATCCACTCTTTTCCCTTTTCAAACACCTTATTTCCATGTAAGCATATACAAACATTTTTACAGTTTTTTTCTAAGAGGCAAAACGATATTTAAATAATTCCCTATTATTTAGGGTTCTATTTTTTTTTTATGAATTATATACTAATATCCTTCTTATTTTTAGAAACCAAATAGCACATCCTTCATTTTCAAACATTTGAAATATTGGCTTAACCCAAAGATTGAATATTGTCCAACGAACCAACATAAATCATGGCCATACAACCTAGAATTTCTCTTACTAAATGTGGATAAAAATTAGAACAACTTAGGCCCTCTTCGATAACACATTTAGATTATTAAAAATTAAGTAAAAAAACATAACTTTCACTTATGTGTTCATTTGTTTTTTTTATCTATGTTTTACCGGTCTTCTTGCCACGAAAGTTTTTTCCTTCCTTTTCTTTAGAATAAGATGAATATATATATACAAACCCTACTTAAAACTTAATTCTCACATTAAATAGAAAATAATAAAGATATATTTTCCTGATAACGATAAGGTAGATGATATTTAATAGTTTTCAAAATCAAAACAAAGTTTTGAAAACTAAAAAAAAAAATTATTGTTACTATTTTTTGAATTTAGCTAAAAATTCTAATATATTTCAATGAGAAAAATGATCATTATTGTAAAGAAATGACTAGAAAACAAGAGATTTTTGTCCACATGTCCTTCCTTGAGGGATTTAATGCCAAATGATCCGATTTTTTAAAACGCATGTTTTTTTACTTTCTCGTGATTAGCAAGTCCTTTCCCTATATGAAAAGTCATTGCTTAGCACGATCGCGAGGGAGATGACTATAGTACCCTCATGCTCAGCTTAGGATAACGTCAACAAATGAGCAAAAAAAACATGTGTTTTTGAGGAGAGGTCATCTATGCTAATATCCCTAAAATATAAGCTAAAATTTCAAAAATCAAACACAAAAAAATTAAATGGTTATCAAACGTAACCGTAACTAGTTTCATATCAACATGCCAAACAAAGTAAAGGTTAGTAGCTATGGAAGTGACAAGTGTTGTTATTGAAGAGATCAACACGCAACCACCAGAAACAAAGGGAGACAGATATCAACTTTTTGGCCGCCCCACTAAACCACTAAAAAGGCTCATGCCATGGAGCACATGGAGCACACCACAACCATAATCACATTCAGAAACACCGAAAACTGTCCAGATCAAAGTGATTATAAAAGAGATTAAAATTATTTTTGTAACTTTCAACTCTAAAATATATTTTTAATAATTTAAAATTAATTTTTATAATATCAAAATTATGCTTAAAAGTGTAAAATTAAACTCAAAATAATTTTAGAATGATTTTAAATAAAAATGATTTTAACTATTTCAAAATTACCCTCTCATTGCTTTACTGATGTGATTCTATCCGAATTAAAAATAATTAACAATAATGGATTAAAAATATATATATATATATATTATCTAATAAGTTATTAAATTTTTTACACTAATTTACCTAATTATTTAGGTTAAATTACAAGTTTAGTTCATTAACTTTTATATTTATGTCTATCTTGTCTATAAACTTTAAAATTTGTTTAATAAGTTCTTAAACTTTTAATTTTGTATCCTACTTTTGTGTCTTATAAGTGATTGACTTATTTTCTATTTTTTTTTTAATTCATTGATTTAATTAGTAGACACAAAATTAAAAGTTTAAGATCTTATATTAGACATAAATTTTAGTTTTATATCCTAATTTATTAGTTAATTTTTTTAAAAAAAATTGAAAGTTTTGGAATATATTATATATTTTTAAAATTCAGATACCTATTAGACACAAATTAAAATTGATAGTTTAGGGACTAATCTTGTAATTTAACCATTATTTTAATAGATTGAGGGTGATTTTAAGATATATTTTGATGAAGAAAAGTACTTTAAAATTAAATGTTTATTTTGTTACCATTTTTGGAACCAAAGTGATTAAAGACATGCTTGAGAGTAATTTTGAAATTGTTAAAACCATTTTTTACATGTTCAAAAACTTATTACAAAACATGTCTTTAATCATTCAAAATCATTATTACAAAACATGCCTTTAATCATTTAAAATCAATTATGATGTTATGTAAATTGCTTTTAAAAATATAAAATCAAACATTATAATGATTTTTCACTAAAATATATATATATATATATATATATTTTAAGATGATTTTAAATGATTAAAAAATATATTTTAGAGTGGTTTTCAACATTTTAATCCTTTTAAAACTACTCAATATGCTATAAATATTTCATCTAAAAGGGGTGTATTACTTTTTATTAGATTTTAGAATTTTTTAGATTACTTTTGACTAACAATTGTTTTAAAAAAGTACTTTTAATTGGTTAAATGAGTTTAAATTTGTTACCTATTTAAAAAAATATGTTCTTTTAATACTTCATAAATACTTAAGAAGTCGGTGCCAAACACCTACTAATATGCATTATAAGTATAATAATTAAAAAAGTAACAAATGTATCAATATCATGAAGATGTGAAAGGTTCCAATTCTCACAATGTAATGTTGAAAAAATAAAAAACATTTCACGTTGAAATCTTTATGAAAATTATACCACTGAGTCTGAGTGGATGAGAAGTTTTGGCTATGACGAAGAGAGAAGGCATAAAAGACCCTAAATTATAACAGAATATACTAAGAAAAGTAGTTTAACTGCAAATCTGTATGTGTTAATGACCACGAGGTCTGTGGTTCGAATCCCCCACCCCCAATGTACTCAAAAAAAAAAAAAAAAAAACTGCAAATCTAATAAAATTTTGATAAACTAGTATAATCTAGCAATTAATAATAAACATAATATATCTTTTTTCTTTTTTTAATTTGGAAAGGGAGGTGAAGGTGAGGATGGTCGACCTTTCGAACTAGTAATTGATGTCTCCACTAAACTATTCTTGAATGGACAATAATAAACACTATTAATAATTATAATTAATCACTACATAAGTTAATCAATTTGTTGGTTATTAAATAATTGCAATGATTATGGTTAATCAAAATTATGTTAATTAAATTTTTTAAAAAAAAAAAATCATGTTAATTGATGACTATATATATAGAATAAAGATAATTATGAGTATTTATAATTACTTGTAAACAATTTCAAAAATTATTCTATGTACTTTCAAATTTTGGAAAGTATTAGGTCCCTGGCCTATTGGCCCTAATACTCCCAATGCAAACTTTTAAGTTTTAAGTTCAAACCCTGCGCAGTATAGAGAACAAGAGATCAGAATTTTATTTGATCAAAAATGAAATAATTGCAGAGAAAGGCCTTTTAGATCCATGAAACCTTTACCATAAGGTAACTCAAAAGAGCCCTTGAAATGGAAAAGGTTGATGGATTTTTTCTTAGACCAACAATCACTATAAAAAAAATTGAGCTTTCTCAACCAGTTTTATCCCAGCGCCAAAAATATAGTCGGAAAGACAACTTCTCCGAACCATTTTTATTTTTTACTAGTAGATAAACAAATATTTTATGAAAGTGTAATTATGACGGTGGATTCTAAATATCTCCACAATAATATTATATTGTCCATTTTTGACATAGCATTTATGACTTTGTTTTTTGTTTCACTAAAAAAATTTCATTCCATTGGAGATGTTATCCCTCACTTTATATTCATGAACTCTATCCTTTTATCTAGCCAATGTGAGATTTTGTTTGTTTTCCCAACAAGTCTCCCCTTCTAATAAAGTTTCATCGAGCCTTCCATGTTTTTCTGCCGATAAGAGGTTAAGTCGGCGGCATGGTTCATATACCACTTATGAAGGGACAACGACTCCAAATATCTCCACAATGCGTAGGGTTAGACTACTTTACCTGACGCATGACGTCGGGTTCATCTTTTCCTATTCCCTTTATACAACGAACGTACGCGTCGAGAACGATTTTATCCGACACATATATTTCGAGGTTTTTTCAACGTTTTTTTTTTAATTGGAAAAGTCTTGAATTGTGGTAGTGAGGTTAAGTCGGAGACATGGTTCTGATACTACCTATGAAGGGACAACGACTCCAAATATGATATTAGACACTTTAGACATAGTTTTTATGACTTTAGTTTTAGTTTGACTCAAAAGACTTCATTCATGGAAGATGTTAATCTCTCACTTATATATATATATATCATCTCTTTTATCTAGGTGAAACTTTGTTTGTATTTTCAACCATAACCTTAAATCCTATGATCCATCTATATATATTTCATTTTTATCTTCGAGAGCTTTCTCATCTCTCCTTGCATCATTTCTCTTTCAAACAACTAATTTATCTCGTAGCATCTCTCCTGAAAAGAACAATACTTACTAATAATTTCTCTCTCAAACAATTAATTTATCTGGTAGTATATCTCCGGAAAAAGACAATACTTATTAAATTTTAATCAAATCATATATATGCACTCTATGTTTATAAATTCAAATACATATTATTAACAAAAAAAAAAAAAAAAAAAAAAAAGAAAAAAAAAAAAAAAAAAAACGGGTGAAATCATATATAATAAATTTATCGTAATCCATCAATTTAAACGTTTTGTTTGGTTGATTGGTGACAACATATTCAATTTATTCAACTAATCAACCTTTGATATTGAATATAATTAAATTAATATATAATTTAGAATTATTTTGAAACTATTTCTATTTTTGACATTATAAAACTATTTCTATTTTTTTTTTTTTTAAATAATTGTTGATATATATATTAAAAATAAATACATATAAATTCTTCTTTCTTACCACATTTGGCTAATTAATTTCTTGTGGTGGACATCAAAGATTGAACTTATTTCTTCTATAAAGAATTTAATAGTTTCAAAATTCTTTGTAACTACTAAGTCAATTTTTTTTTCAAAGATATTTAATTAATAGATGATTGAACTCATAACCTCATAGTCAAGAGCACAACCTTATGTCAATTGAGCTATGTTTGGTTTGACTACTAATTAAGTCAATCTTTGATGATTGCTAAAAAATAATTAATTAAAATTAATGAATGATAACATGTAACTATGAATTTAAACATGCAAGCTCACCCTCAACGTGAACGTGAACGTGAATATGGTGAACAACCTACATACCAATAGCAAGAATATTGTGAATGAGCTACATAGATTATGAAAGCGTAGCGTGCAAATTAGAGCGATAATTTAGCTTCGGATAAAATAGATAGAACGACTTCAAACGACAAATAATTATACCAAAAAAAAAAACAATAATATATATTTTGGGCAGACAAGGGCAAGAGTGAGAATCAATAGGTTAAGAAAAATTAAGAGGTCATTTGATAACGTTCTTGTTTCCTGTTTTTTGAAAACTAGAAACAGATACATTGATAATTACTCTTGTTTCTTGAAAAAAAATAACAGAAACAAAAACTTGTTTGATAATGATTTTTCTTGAAAAAAAAAATAAACAAAATAGAAACATCATCATGTTTGATAATTATTTTTTGTTATTTTTTTTTTTTTTCTTTTTATGTTTTTTTCTTTTTTATAGTTTAAATAGAATTTAGTATACATAATATAACATAATATAATATAATATAATATATATATATATATATATATATAACATGCAATAAAACAATAAAAATAAATTATCCAAAGTTTATATAATCGAACACAAATAAGTTTCGATGCAAAATTAAAAACAACCATAAAATTGTATTTATACTTCCAAATGTTACCCAAATTTGATTTGATTTGGTATATGTGTTTTTGTGTGTTGACAGGGTAAAAGAGACATTTGTTTAAGAATACGGAATCAAACATTCTACACACCAAAACAACATTCAATAACATTTTGGAGTGAAAAATAATGTCCGTAGTTAAACATTTATGGATGATGTGTCTTTTCTCTAAAATCTCAAAGTCATTGTCAATTTTCCATCGTTTGTTATTAGACCGTGTTTTAAATTTTCGTCGACGTGTATACATATTCATCGACATTTTTACATGTCAATGAGCTCAATATCAACATAAGAGGTGAATCGACATTTCAATTATATTTTAGATAAATTAACGTTATATAACTAAAATATCATTACTGTTAATCTAATATTTAATAGTAAGAAAATTAAACTTATTTAAAAATCCTGAAATGCTTAATTGCAAAGTTTAAAACGTGGATGTTGATGAAAATATCAATGTCTCAATTTTATGAAAAATTTGAGGTCTCAATTTTATGAAAAATTTGAGGTCTCAATATTATGAAAATGTTGATAAAAACATCGATAAAATGTCGATGTGGATAGATATTTATGAAGAAAAAAAAACATAATTTTTTTTAAAAAATACTTAAATTAATAAATAATTTTTTTTTTACAATTAATAAATAAATATTTTAATGTAATTAAATAAGATAGAAGACTTATTACTAATATTAGGTTCACATTAATATTAATATATTTTAAAATAAAACAAAAATAGAAAGTGGCAAAATTTAAAACTAAAATAATATATAAAAAAAATACTGGAAAATTAAGAAGAAGAAAAAAACAAAAAACAAAAATGTTATTTCTAGGATTTGAATGTGAAGTGTTTGTCTAAGGACATCTCTTACCAACAAATCAACTATATTTTTTTGGTTTAAATAGAAACGAAAGTTTATAAAAAGAAACGGAATAGAAGAAACAATTTTTTTTTTTTTGTGTTTCTCAAATTTTGTCTTTTTTTAAAATCGTTTCTCAAAATTTAGAAATAAGAAACGAGAATAGTTATCAAACAAATTTGTTTCTTTAAAAAAAAAAATAGAAAAAAAAAATAGAAAACGAGAACAAGGGACCTAACTATTTTCATCTAGTTTTAAATTTCACTGCCTTTTATCTTTTTGGTACAGTTTAGACACTAGTGTTTGTCCTTTAAAGATATGGTGTTAAGTTTGTATCCTCTCCTTTTTTTTTCTTTTTTTTTTTTGTTTGTCATATAATGTTTTAAAAAGTCATAAGTTCATATCACTTCTCTTATAAAAATATTTTGCAAAAGAAAAATAATAATAATAAATAAAATAAATAGTTTGGGAGCTAATTACTATAATATTTGTATTTAAACCAGGTTAATAAAAAGAAACTAAAAACAAATTGGATAAGGTATGGTGGTTGTAACAATTGCATTCTAACTCTCAAGTATAAAAATAAAATCATTAAACTTTTAAAAGTGAAAAAATAAAATCATAAAACTTTTAAAAGTGAAAATTTTGCACTCCTAAAATAATTAAACTTTCAAACTATCGTAATTTTTGCACTTTCAAACTTATGGATCTAATTTAAGCGGTGTCGTTTTCAAGTTTCAAGCATCATTTATTGAGACTCGATTGGAAAATAAATGAGATGGCATTGCTCGTGGATCGTTATGACATGTTTGAAATTTTTGCAAGAAAATTGAATTTGAAAAGTCCATGCTACCCTACAAATTTATGAGATGTGGAAAGGATTTATACTTTAAAATTTAAATATCTGTTTAAATATTTATCTACTGTTATGTGTTCACATCAGCTTAGTTTACGGACTCGAACCAAACCGAATCTATCATGAAATAACGAATGGAACAGGCCCTTCGAACCAGTCTCCAGAATCGGGCTCACCCAAACCTGCTTGCTTAACGGCGTGCCAAAGCGTCAGTCCCAGCAGCCCACCGAGTGTGAACCCAAGAGAATGCCCACTAGAGCGCAAGACCTAGCCGCCCACCAAGCGTAGGCCCAAGAGAGCAGACCCAACTAAGCAGCTCTCCAAGCGTGGGCCCAAATTCGAGAAAACTCATCATTGATCTCGGTCCTCATTGCATGCATACAGAAACAAGCACTGAGCACTACTCTGGTAGTCTCAAATATGTCTCATCACGACGACGTGTGTTCCTCTTCAGGTGACATGTCCTCTTTAATGCATGTACCTGCTATAATACAAGGCTAAACCCTCAAAAGAGAGGATTCAAAATCATTTATCTTCTGATTCGAAGTCTATTTCTTTGGATGTTAAGTTTGGTAAGTTTTTTTAATTCGAGTTTAACCCTAACTTGACTTATCCAATTTCTTACTGACTTAAGCATCAGAGCGTGTTAGGCATAACATCACACCAATACTAAAAAAATATTTAATTCTTCATGCCCGCTGAGCTATCCTCTCCTCAAAGGAAGACGTTCGAAATGGCGTGTCTACTCAAGCACCAGACTGGAACGTCGGCGAAGAACAAGTACGTTTTTTTAGGAGGTTGGCCACCACATACCTCCATCGAATAACTCAACAACGGAATAACTTTAGGAGGCTGTAGCACCAAGGACCGCTTCCTCGACGCTAGCTTCAAATGCTCGGCCACCGACATCTCCCGACAAGACGACATGCCTAAATGGAAACACACACACACACACACAAATCAAGTAAAAAATCCACGGGGATTGACATCAACTAAAAGTTGGATCCTCATGAGGATTCATGTTGAGCCGCATGAGCCGAACCTTACGTGGTTCGGAGGAGGCTCAGCTTAGTAAGTCGATCTAAGAGAAAGATCGACCTGTGAAAAGAGCAGACCCCTGTGGAGTCGGCTGGGCATTATGAGATGCTCGCTCCATAGGGCATCCCCGGCTTCAAGAAACAAATCCAGGTTGATCGGACCTAAAACTAAAAGTTATAAAGAGCCTATCTCACCGGGTCATGAGGAGAAAATGACCTACCCTAAGAAAATACCCACCAGGAGATAACTCAAACAATGAAAAATCTCGAAAGAGAAAAAGAGGAAATACACGTAAAAATTTGAGACATAGAGAGTACCAACAACCAGACGATGCTCCACTAAGAAGCCTTGTTGCACCAAGATGGAACCCTATCGAGGTGGGTCTGGCAGAAGAATGGTAGTTTCACAGAAAGAGCGAGCTAGTGCAGAAATAGTCCACCTCCCGTCAACTAAAAATAAAGAGAAGGGAGGTCGGTCACTTGCATCAAAAGTGAAAAAGACTCAAGGCAAAGAGGAAGCAGACATACCATGAATCTTGAAGTCAGTCGGGACAACCAAACCATCAGAAGTTGTCAGTCAATAGCCACTCACGAAGAACCATTGCTCTTTCCACTTCTTTGTTAGTGGCGGTATCTTATACAATGAGTTTGTATAAAACTGGACCACGAAATATATAATATATCTTGATAAATTCGTTATTTGAGAAGATTAAGCTTGTGAGGGCTCGTTCTTTGATTTGCATTGGTGAGAATGACATTTATAGTCGATTCAATAAGCCTGCCATTTTCGAGACTTGACTAAATAGGGAGCTTGGAACATAAGTTTCACAAGATGGAATTCACTATTTCCCATATAGGGAAAGTAAATAAGTAGTTCCCTTAAGTGTTGATTTCGAGACTTGAACAATTGGGTCCCACCCTCTCATTGGCCCGAGAAGAACTTAGTTTATGGTTGGATCATAAACAAATTGTTCATTAGAGAATCAATGGTACGTACTTAAGGTGTAAGATGTAATTACAGAAGTAAAATGAACTTTTGACCCAGTTGTAATTACGAACAACTCGTGAAGGATTAAGTTGCATGTAATGGTTATATCTATGGAGACAACTTGTCCTACAGTACATAAGGATTGACTTGCATGTAATGGTTTGCATTGGTGAGAATGACACTTATAGTCGATTCAATAACCCTACCATTTTCGAGACTTGGCCAAATAGGGAGCTGGGAACATAAGTTTCACAAGATGAAATTCACTTTTTCCCATATAGGGAAAGTAGATGAGTAGTTCCTTTAAGTGTTGATTTCGAGACTTGAACAATGGGACCCCACCCTCTCATTGGCCTGAGAAGGACTTGGTTTATGGTTGGATCATAAACAAATTGTTTATTAGAGAATCAGTGGTACATATTTAAGGTGTAAGATGTAATTACAGAGGTAAAACGGACTTTTGACCCAGCTGTAATTACGAACAACTCGGGAAGGATTGACTTGCATGTAATGGTTATATCTATGGAGACAACTTGTCCTACAGTGCATAAGAATGCAACTTTAGGCCTATAGTGGAGTGACGACCTAGAGTTAATGAATGAAAGTTAATTGATTAATGAGGTTAATTAATTAATTTTGTATCATTTGGGCTTATAAATTTGTAGGTCCATAAGGTCTCTTGCTAGCTCATAGTAACACTAACAGGATAAATTTAGAAAGAAAAATTCGAAATGTACAAATTAATATTTAATATTTTTTATATCTGAGTCTATTAAACACGGCTCGACTTTCTTCGATGGCCCCGTAGAATCACCCATGAGAAGTATAAAGAAAAACTTGAAAGAAAGGCTAAAGCTACTCTCCACCAGAGGCTACAGAGAATCATCACTCAAAGGTTTTCGCAAAGACACTAGAATGAGGATTGACGTCGACTGTTATGGATAAAATCCCAAGAACAAGCACAAAGGCTCATTCAAGAATAAAGCCCGACCCATGACAAAAGGTTTAGAGAGAGAGAGAGAAGTGACACCAACCTCAAAAGGTTGGTGCAAAGGAGGGAGGAGGGGACCACAAAGGTCGGCTCGACCGCGCCCCAAGAGGAGTTGACCACAAAGGTCAGCTCGACCTTGCCCTAGAGAAGTCGACCACCCAGGTCGTCTCCATGACATCGAAGGAGCAGAGCCTCTCGAGAAGCTCGGCTCGGCCAGCCGCGAAGGCTGACCCCCTTCCTGGGGTCGACCTGACCTTTTCAACTGAAGAAACGTTTGCCTAAGGTCGTTACATAACCTTTGTTACGGAGGAGAGTTACGAAGGTCATGAAGACCCCTCATAATGGTCATTTATGAACCTTAAACGGTTATAAAGGGTTCATATATAACGAAATAGATCCAGACATAATTAGTAAGAGGGCGTTTGGCCCAACGAGTTGAGGGGAGTTGGAGTTGTTTTGTTTGGAGTTGTTTAGTCTGGGGAGTTCTGAGTTATGCCTGTTTGGGGTAGGGAGTTGTTTAGTTTGGAGTTCTGAAGTCTGTGGTGTGTGTTTGGAGCATGAAGTTGTTTAGTCTAGAGTTGTGAAGTCTGAGTTTATTTTAGCTGTTTTCTTCCGCACAATTTTTTTCTACAAACTTTCAAAATTTTCTTATTAAAGACTTCTTCCAATTCCAATAAATTCTAAAAATGAAATATTTTATTTTTATTTTATCTATCCTTGACAAATTTGTTTGAAGACAACAAAAATAATTTTGAGCACAATATTTGACATTATTTTTTCACATTGATTATAAAATATATATATATATATAGATATATTTTGTTAGGACTCATCTTTAATTTTATGAATTATAAGATTGTTTACCCATAAGTATAGTCTATTAAAATACATCTTTCTCCGCCTCCCATTGACAGAGAATTGTTGAACCTCAAGTTCTGAAATCTGAGTATTTTACTAGTTTTTTCGACACAATTTTTTTTTCTACAAACTTTCTAATTTTCCTGATTAAGGACTTTTCCTAATAAATTCTAACAATGCAATTTTTTATTTTTATTTTATCTACTTTTCAAATTTCTTTGGAGATAACAAAAAATAATTTTAAACACAATACCTCACATTAATTTTTTAATCTCTCTCACTTGATTATCAATAATATATATTTATTATTATTTTTTAAAGACTCAATCTTTAATTTTTTTAATTTTATGAATTGTAGAAGTGAGATTTTTTGTTTTGTTTTTTAGTATAAGTATATTTTACAAATTTCTCTAAAGAAAAAAAAATAACACATAAATATATCTATGTGTCAAACACGTTCTTCCTCGCTTCCACGCACTTAAACTCATAATTTCATATGCACTACACCTAGAACCTATTTTCTATAATTCTTCATATTTTTATTATCAAGAACTTCTTCCAATAAATTTTAAGAATACGATTTTTGTATTTTTTATTTTATGTATCCTTTACAAATTTATTCGAAGATAACCAAAATAACTTTGACTATCATACTTCTCACATTCTTTTTTCAATATCACTCACATTAATTATTCATTTTATTTGGATCGTTTAAAAAAAAAAACAAATAAGTCGTACAATAGTCGATTAACTATTACGTGTGAATTTGAAAGATTTTAATTCAAATAAGCTATATTTTTTATTTCTTCTTGAATACTACATTTTAAATTTTGTTTAAGTACCAATTTTAATTCAACAACTTAATTTATATTTAAAATAAAAAATAGGTTGAATTGCATTTTTAGTCATTTTACGCCTTTTGTTTAAATTATGTTTTTTTAAAAATAATTAAAAATATTGTAAAAGGAAGAGAGAGAAAGAGAGGAAAATGAAGGAGAGTTGAATAGTAATTACGTAGAAATCTGGGGAGTTGAATAGTAATTACTGTAGAAGTCTGAGGAGTTGATATTTTTTGTCCGAGTTAAACAACTCCTTGGGCCAAACGGGGAGTAAGTTTACTCCCCACACCTCCACTCCTCCCAACTCCGTGGGCCAAACGGCCCCTAAGGTAGTTCATATTATTCAAATTCCATAACTTATAGGCTTTCCATATTCAACTATTTCTCTCTCTCTTTTTGTTTCTCTCTCTAGAAATTGGCTTGAGCGTCAGAGTGGGTGTGAAAAGCCTTCCATCGGTCCTACACCTCCACTCCTCCCAACTCCGTGGGCCAAACGGCCCCTAAGGTAGTTCATATTATTCAAATTCCATAACTTATAGACTTTCCATATTCAACTATTTCTCTCTCTCTTTTTGTTTCTCTCTCTAGAAATTGGCTTGAGCGTCAGAGTGGGTGTGAAAAGCCTTCCATCGGTCCTAGCTTACTTTATTCCTTTCAGATATTGCAAGGTCTAGCTCGTTCCACAAATCCTATCAAATTTACTGCCAATACCATATTTATCAACAATTTCCCTTTCCATCTTTAAAATTTGGGGTTGTTTAGTTGGTGATCTGAAAACATAAATTTGAAAACAACCGTACGGTAGTTTAATTAATGCGGGGATTGAACCCATGACCTTCTGGTCACCGGCACAACCCTATGTCAATTGAGCTATGCTCGGTTTGGCCAAATTTAGAAATTGGATCTCAATTCAACTATTCTTATGGGTTAGATAAGATTTTTATAAACCATAAAACTAATTGTAATTACCAACTAAATATTATAAAACTATTATTAATTAATTTATGAACACATTTTATGTTATAAATTTTGTATAATTATTATTGTACAATATCATATAATTTATAATATGTTATATTATACATATTTAAATTTAACAAAAATGAATTGTGTTTATAACATGAAATACTATATTTATTTAAATTTTTCATTCTAAATATAATTTTGCATTTTAAAATTTTAAATTATGGATAGACTGAAAAAAAAATGTTGTTTCCAATTTTTCATGTATTGTCAACATGAACCTGACACAACTGACATAAAGTATGAACTAATAATCAGATGTTCGATTCTCTCATCCCGCGTTAATTAAAACATTTTTGCAAAAGAAAAAAATATGTTGTTTCGTACTAATTAAAACACTTTTGAAAAAAAAAATGTTATTTTCAGAATTTTTAGTGTTTGGATCACAGAATTGGTATAAAGTTTTCAAAAATATCAATTTACTTGATAATAATCATTTTCAATATAAATTACAATAAATGTATTTTTGAATAGCTGTTTTTAGATTTTGTGATGGAAATAACAACATATTTATATTTATTATGATTTTGCATTTTAATATTTTTTAAATGCAGAATTATATATAATTTTTTTTAATAAATATAATATTTAATATTATAAATTTAAGGAAAATGATAGTAAATGACAATTTAAGACTTATTGTTTGCAAATATAGCATGTTTTTAAAAATTTTGCGGATATAGCAATTTCTATCGCTGATATCTTATGACTGATAATAGTCTATCGCTGATCACCTCAGCTTTTTATAGATTTTTGTCAGTGATAATAGTCTATCAGAGATAATAGTCTATCAGAGATAATAGTCTATCACTGATAGAAGTCTATCAGTGATATAATAAAGTCTATCAGTGATAGAAACAGGTTTTTTTGCTATATTTGCAAAACATTTTAAAGTTTGCTAAATTTGCAATTAGTTTGGGCCTGATTGCTATTTGTGCAACCAGCCCTAAATTTAATACATTTTTATAAAATTACAATTAAATATGTATAATATAAGTACATTATAAATTATATGATATCATAAAATAATAATTATACAAAATTTATAACATAAAACATGTTCATAAATTAATTAATAATAGTTTATATTTAAGGCTTACTTGCTCACTATAACTAGTTTTATGATTTATAAATATCTTATAACTACATTTTGAACAATTGTTTAATTTGAGATCTAATTTTTTAAAATTTACTATCAAAGATATATTTAAAAACTAAAGAATTTTATGGAATAGATTTTCTGTTATTGAAAATGGTCGAAGCCACGAATATATATGGCCCTGAAACTTTCATTGCCTTATAAGCTACGATTATTTACATAAACCACAATATTAACCTAGAAAACAGAAAATTAAATGTGAAAAGTAAAACGTTGATTCAAAAATATATACATAATATATATAACAATATATGCAGAGGATATATGTCGAAATTTATAGATATATATCGAGATTTACGGGTAGATATCAAAATATACATCTCTAATAAAAATATAAAATATAATTATATTTTTTATTGAATCTCTTATTTTTAAATAACAAACCGTAACAACATAAATATTTAAAATACAATAGTTATCCGTCATCCCACCAGATCCAGATGAGGTGCGCAGACATGTTTGAATTTTTTGTCTTTTAGATTTAATTGAATTCATTTTAGTCTTGAAGTTTCAAACCTTTTTTTTTCAAGCTTTTAAAAGTTGAAATTTGAGTAACGAGTCAAAATTAGTTGTAAATTATCATTACACGAAATCATAAGTAACACACTAGCCAAATTCTAACTTGCGACTAAACTAGTCATGTGTTTTTCTTATGTAGTCAATTCTATATGACATGACAAATTTTCCATAGGAAAGAGAAGATAATTTTTTTAAAAAGAGAAAGAAATAGTTATCAAAATTTGAATAGTTTGAAAATGAGCAACACTGGGGAGTAGGTAATCATTTAACAAGAATCTAAACGTGGGTTTGACCCAAAGAATTGGGAGAGTTAGAATTATTTAGTTTTGAGTAGTTGTTTAGTCTGAAGTATGTATGTTTGGGACAGAAGTTGTTTAGTCTGGGTAATTCTGAAATGGGACAGAAGTTGTTTAGTCTGAGTAATTCTGAAATATGTGTGTTTGGGGTAGAGAGTTGTTTAGTTTGAAGTTCTGGTGTTTTTGGGTAGAGAGTTGTTGAACCTGCAGTTTTGAAGTCTTAATTTATTTTAGTTGTTTTCTTCTGCACAATTTTTTTCTACGAACTTTCAAAAATTTATTATTGAGAATTTATTCTAATTCCAATAATTTTTTTTTTTTATTTTATCTATTCTTTACAAAAAAAAAAAAAAAATTGAACACAATACCTGATTATCAAAATATATATATATATCCATTTTTGTTATGACTCATCTCTAATTTTATGAAATCTAAGATTGAGATTTTTTTATTTTTATTAATATAAGTATATTTTACAAACTTCTCTAAAGAAAAAAAAAAAAAAAAAACACATCAGTATAGTTTTAGCCTACCTATGTGTCAAACACATCTTTCTCTACCTCCATCATCTTAAACTCGTCATTCCATCTGAATCTATGCACTCGAAAACCAGCATCTCAACAATGACTGATTATTTTAGCTATTTTTTTGTACAATTTTTTTTTTTATAATTTTCCATATTTTCATTGTTAAGGATTTCTTTCAATAATTTTTAAGAATGAGATTTTTGTTTTTTATATTATGTATCTTTCACAAATTTGTTTGAGGATAACAAAAATAATTTTGACCACACAATACTTCACATTCTTTTTTCAATATTACTCACATTAATTATTCATTTTATTTGGATAGTTTTAAAATAAAAGAGAGTCGTACAATAGTGTTAAATATTATATGTGAATTTGAAATATTTTAATTCATTAATTTAAACGGATCCAAATAAGTTTATGTTTTTATTTCTCTCCATTGTAAGAAAACTACATTTTGAATTTGGTTTAAGTATCAATTTTGATTGAACAATCTAATTTATATTTAAAATAATAAAAATAGGTTGAATTGCATTTTTAGTCTTTTTACACATTTGGTTTAAATTACGTTTTTTTTAAATAATTAAAAATATTGTAGGAGGGAAGGAGAGAGGGGGAAGAGAGAGAAGTGTGCTGCCTTGGAAAATGAGAGAGAATTGAATAGTAATTACGGTAGAAATCTGGGTCAGCCTCATCATCGGGCCCGAAGCCCAAAGGCCGACTCAAGCCCAGTCCAAGGCCCGATCCAAGCCCGGCCCATGGTCAACGGTTGACCGGCCCAACCCAGCCCAACCCTTTCATGCATTGGATTAGATATGGATCTGTTTTTTTTTAATTAGATCGGCCCATGCGCCGGCCCATTCGAGCCGTATTTGGATCGGCTCGTTGGGCCAGCCCAAAGGAGGCCTGATCCAATATAATAATATATTATATATAGAAATTGTAATAATAATAATTTAATAAATAAATAAATAAATAAAAAGTCGACTTATCATATTCTTGTCCCACATCGAAACAGGTTAGAGAAAGTTTATTCTCTATAAGTAGGTTTTCTTGTCCCACGTCGGAAGATTTGAGGTTGGATGAAGTTTATTCTCTTTAAATAGGCATCTCATCAAAAATATTATATTTAAAAATAATGTTTTTATTCAAAGGGAAAACCCAAGCCCGACCCAAAGGGTCGATCTAGGCCTGATCTAATTGTGGCCCATCGAATTTGACCCATGGATTGGGCTATGGACCTATGTTTTAGGGGTCGGATTGGCCCAAGCCCGGCCCAAACAGTGGTTTAGGCTCGGAGGGCTTGGGCCAAGCTTGGCCTTTGATTTTTTGGGTCGGGTCGGGCCGGCCCGACCCAATGATGAAGCTGAAATCTGGGGAGTTGATATTTTTTATCCGAGTTCAACAAGTCTGTGGGCCAAACGGGAATTAAACTTCTCACCCTAACTCCTTCTCCAACAACTCCTTGGGCCAAACACCCCTTAAGGGGTCGTTTGTTTCACGTGCTTGAGGGTGGGATTCAGGATGGGAATGGGTTTCTGATAGCCATGTCCATGTTTGGTTTGAAGTTTTAGAATTTATGTCATACCTTTAGCACAGACATCATTTAGACGGGCTTTTGAAAGTCTCTGGGTAGACGACTTTTCTCCGAAAGCCACGGTGAAGGTATGTAATCTTCTTCTATTTGTTTGTTTGTTTTTTTTTGAAAAATTATAATGAATAGCAAAATAAATTAAGGTAATTAAACATTTCCCTACACTCTTTGGAGTTTGCAAATATAGCAAAATTTTCAAAAAAAAAAAAATGGTTTTTTAAGATATTCATATTTATAAGGTAAATCTGTTGCATAACTGATACATCAAATATAAGGTAAATCAGATTGATAAACCAAATATAAGGCATATTAATTGTGATTGATACACCAAATATAAATATAAGGTAAATCAATTGTATAACTTATATACCAAATATAAGGTAAATCAGTTGTGATTGATATATCAAATAGAAGGTAAATCAGTTGTGATTGATACATCAAATATAAGGTAAATTAGTTGTATATCTAATTTGTTAAATGATTTTTAGAATTATTAAAACAAGTTATTTTTAGAGTTTTAGTTGAGTAAAGTCTCTTGTTTCTGTTTGATTGTTGTTTATTTTATGTGTAGGTGATGAAAGGAGAGAAGTTGTAGAAAGATCGAAGATAAAAGTGAAAAGGACGATAGCGGAGCTTCAAAGTTAAATGGTTGTTGAAAAGTGTCTAGCGCCTAGGCGCTGCTCTTGGGCGCCTTGGCGCGGATGAGATGAAATTGGCAGAGGGCCTAGCGTCTAGGCGCTGCTTTTGGGCGCCTAGGCACTGATGAGATGAAATTGGCAGAGGGTTTAGCGCCTAGGCGCTACCCTTGAGCGCCTAGGCGCTCGAACGCAAAAATTGGCAGAAGCCTTAGCCCCTAGGTGTTGCATCTGAGCTCCTAGGCGCTACGATTACTGGAGCGGTGATTCCCCTAGCGCTTAGGCGCTACGACGATGATTGACCTAAGTTTAAAAGGATTGTTTCCTTATTTTGTAAGGGAGCTGAAGGTTGACGGCGAAAAAGGGAGAAAAGACAGTGGAGAAGAGTTTTTTTTTTGGAAGATTCGAGGATCCAAACGAAGCGAGAGCGACGCTAGGAAACTCGGGGATTCATTCGTGGCTTATTTCTTTTCCCCTATTTCATCTTTTTTCTCACTTGTAATGAATAAGCCTCTAAATAGGGGATAGGTTTCTTTCCCTTTTTGCTAATTAGTTACAATCATGGTAATAATGTTGCAATCAATCATACATAACAAGCCATTTAACAACCTCTACCATAATTTATCAAAAAAAAAAAAAAAAAAACCTCTACCATTTATTTATTCTTAAATAATATTGTATAAATAAATAACTAGAAGAAAATTTCCCAAAAATATTATATGTGGCCAGAAATTACGCAGACTAGTTGCAAAAATTTGTCTTTTATCTCCGTTGTGAAAAATCATGAACAGTAATAATCTTGTGAAGAGTAGAGAGCCTTTGCCTATAAACATCGAGAGCTAAGAGCTTCCAACAACCCATTTTCCACCACTCAACAATAATGGAGGAAGAGCAAAACAATAGAAGAAGCCATGTGGAAATTAGGAACAAAGGTGGTCTTATCACTATGCCATTCATCTTCGGTACTCTTCTTTCTAGATCTGTGTTTTTTTTTTTGTTTTTTTTAATAATTATGTGTGGTTTTGATTTGGGTTTATTGGTCTGAAATTAATTAAATAATTAGCTAATGAGATCTGCGAGAAGATTGCTGTGGTGGGTTTTAACACAAACATGATTAGCTACTTAACGAAGCAACTCCATATGCCATTAACCAAAGGAGCCAACACCATCACCAATTTCAGTGGAACCGCCAGCTTGACGCCGCTCATCGGAGCTTTTATTGCCGACTCATACGTCGGCCGCTTTTGGACCATCACCGTCGCCTCTATCCTTTACCAGATTGTAAGTTATTATTAACCTTCTTAATTTCCACTCTAAAATATTATATATTATCTATAAACATCTTTTTTTTTTACTCTCACCTTTTTCTCTCTTCATGGGGAGCTTCAAGTTTCTATTAAAACTTTATATACTAATATTTTCTATTAAAATTGTAAAGTTACAAACTAGAGTGAAATTAAAAGTCAATCTTGATTTTTAAATTTTTTCTTTTTAATCTCGCACATAATTGATAATTTAAGCAGGGGTTTTTGTACGGATGACCCACTTTTCGGAGGCCGCAAGGTTTTTTAACCCAATTTTTTAAAATTTATATTTTTTGTCCTTCTCTCGTGATAAGAAAGTGCACAAAGTCATTCGTACCATTCGCTTATCACGAGGAGATCACAGTTGTCTCCTCGTGATCGTGATAAGCGAAGGGTACGAATGACTTTGTGCACTTCCTTATTACGAGAGAAGGTCAAAAAATATAAGTTTTCGCGATGAGAGTTAAAAAACCTCGCGGCTCCCGAGGGGTGGATCATCTGTACAAAAAAACCTCAACTTAAGCATGGTTCATTAATAATAATAATAAAAAAGGTATTAATTAGTCATAAACTCATACTAATCGCCATTAAACTTTTGACAACTTAGAAAAAAAATTATCATAAATAACTCTCAATTTTTTAGTGAGGTTAATAAAATGATTAGTGAAATGAGATTTTGTCTTTTAAAAAAAATTTAGGCATGAGGGTGGAAATATTCTAAACTCTAAATTTATTGAGGTAAGTAATAACTTCACAATCAAAATTGAACAATTTTTTTTTTTTTTTTTTATTATTATTTTTTTTTTTTTTTACAACATATTGAAATGGAGGACGATTGAACCTAGAATCTCATGGTCAGTACTAAACGACACGAGTATCGTTGAGCTATGCTCTTGTTGACAAACAAAATTGAACATATGTTACCAACAAGAGCATAGTTCAATGGCATAATGTATATCATCCCCTCAACATGTTAAAACAAAGAAAAATTGAACTTTTTGATATTAGTGGTAAGAAAGAGAGAAATTATTTCAAAGAGGATGTGGTTTTTCTATGTTGGATGTATGAAAGAATATCAATTTTAGTATGAAGTATGAAAAAAAAATTACAAAAATATCTCGAATATTGCTGGTTAGGTGTTAACACATTTTCAAATTTTTGAAGGAGAAAAGATTTGTTCCATAGATAATTAGGTATTATAATTGTTGACGTAAATTAAGGAATTGACTAAATTGTGTATGTTGGGCACAGGGGATGATAAGCCTAACGACGTCGGCGGTGGTGCCGAACCTGCGGCCGGCGCCATGTAAAGGCGGAGAAATCTGCGAAGAAGCAACCGGCGGGCAGTTAGGAATACTGTACTTGTCTCTGCTGCTGACGGCGCTGGGGTCGGGGGGAATCCGGCCGTGCGTGGTGTCGTTCGGGGCGGACCAGTTCGAGGAGTCGGATCCAAAACAAGGAACGAAGACATACAAATACTTCAATTGGTATTACTTCGCGATGGGAGCTTCGATGCTGGTGGCGGTGACGGTGCTGGTTTACGTGCAGGACAACATCGGTTGGGGCTGGGGATTTGGAATTCCGACCATCGCCATGTTCTTATCCATTATTACGTTCATTGTCGGGTACCCGATATACAGGCATTTGGATCCGTCGGGCAGCCCGTTTACCCGGCTCCTCCAAGTTGGGGTTGCGGCGTTTAAGAAGAGGAAACTGGAGATGTCTGGTGATTCTCACATGCTTTATCATAATCATCAAATTGATGATCCAATTTCTCGAGATGGGAAGCTTCTCCATACCAAACATATGAAGTAATTCATCTCTCTCTCTCACTTTTTAGTTCTAACTTTTAAGTCATTTTTACAAAGAATAAAATCAATCAATAGATTTGAAGTCAATCAAACAAATATAACACGCCAATAAGAGCATAGCCTCAACTGACACGATGTATGCAAATATAACACGCCAATAAGAGCATAGCCTCAACTGACACGATGTATGCACTAGTGATTAAAATATCTTAGATTCGATCCCCACCTCACATATTGTCAAAAATAAAATATAACACAGCTACAAAAGTTAATAGGTACTAGTGAGTATTGCTTGTCCAATATTTTTAAAATAAATGTGAAAGCTTAAGGACATTTTTTTTAATATATAATTTAGCCAACTCTTTAGATTTGAATTCTTGCTTTTGTTTTGGTCATAAAACACTCACATGATTACTCCAATTCTTAGGATTTTTTATATTAATAACGTACTTTAAATAAATTATTACAGAAATATGATAGTTTTCAAAGTATTTATAAAATTAGGCTACTTAAATCGTGTACCATAGACATGATTTAGAGAAATCGTGTCCATGGTACACGATTTAAGGGTAATCCGTGTCCATGGTACACGATGTAGGGGTAACTCGTGTACCATGGACACGATTTATATGTAACTCGTGTACCATGAACACGAATTATGATCACCTCACTTGCTTCATAGATGTCATGTACTTGATCTGCCACGTTACATATAACTCATGTCCATGGTACACGACTTAAGGGGTAACTTGTGTCCATGGTACACGACTTAGGTTGACACGTCATGTAAATCGTGTCCATGGTACACGAGTTACCCTCTAAATCGTGTACCATGGACACGAGTTACCACATATGGACACGATTTAGCGAAATTATATCTATGGTACACGATTTAGATACTCTAGTTTTGTAAATACTTTGAAAACTACCATATTTCTATAATAAGTTATTTAAAGTACATTATTAATATAAAAAATCTCAATCCTAACTACAAAAGTTATAGGAGGAAAATAAATTTTAAATTTACTCATTTAATTTTGTGTCTAGGTCTTAGATATGTTTGACATTTTTAAAAGTTAAGGAAAATTAAATTTTGGGTCTAATAAAATTGTTGATTTTCATTTTTCGTACAGAATAAATCTATAAATTTTAAAAAGAAAATGTTAAATAGATGAATCACCAGACATAAAATTAAAAAAAAATAAAAATAAAGAGTTATTAAATCCAATATTGAGACAAACTAATAAGTTGATAAAGATGAAATTGGAGATATCAATTATTTGGTATCTTGATGACTATGTACTGTTTGAAAGAAAAAGATGGTATTTTTTTGTCATCGAGTAGAAAGGGGTCTGGAGTCGTCTGATCAAACTTTGGCCTCTTTTTGACCAACAACACACTCTTGACTCTACACTTTTGATTTGCTTGTCTTTTTTCCTAAACAACAAAACCCACCTCTGTTTTCCAAATTCATTTTCACATGCTGATCTATCCAAAATGTCACTATCTTGGTACTCTTCTAATTTTAAAAATTGTGTCTTTTTGGCTATCTAAACACTGCAGATTTCTAGATAAGGCAGCCTTAGTGAGAGAAGAAGACAAAGTGAAAATAGGTGAAAACCCTAATCTATGGAATGTAAGCACAGTCCACAGAGTTGAAGAGCTCAAATCAGTAATCCGAATGGCTCCAATCTGGGCTTCAGGAATCCTCCTAATCACAGCTTATTCCCAACAAAACACATTCTCCCTCCAACAAGCTTCCACCATGAACAGACACTTAACAAACTCCTTCCAAATCCCCGCCGGCTCCATGACCGTCTTCACCCTTCTCACAATGCTCGTCACCGTCGCCTTATACGACCGCATCTTCGTCCCCATTGCCCGCCACTTCACCGGCCTCGACCGTGGCATCACCTTCCTCAAACGCATGGGCATCGGCCTCCTCATCTCCATCTTCGCCACCTTCATAGCCGGCTTCGTCGAGAGAAAGCGCAAGCACGCCGCCTTCCAACACGGCCTTCTAAACCACCCCACCGCCACCATCCCCATTTCCGTGTTCTGGCTCGTGCCGCAGTACAGCCTCCATGGCATGGCTGAGGCCTTCATGTCGATCGGCCATCTCGAGTTCTTTTACGATCAGTCGCCGGAGAGCATGAGGAGCACTGCCATGGCATTGTTTTGGACCTCCATTTCGGCTGGGAGTTATTTGAGTACTCTTTTGGTTACGCTTGTGCATAAGTACAGTGCTGGCCCGGATGGCTTCAATTGGCTGAGGAATGATAATATTAATATGGGGAAGTTGGAGAATTTCTATTGGTTGATTACTCTTCTCCAAGTTGTTAATCTTTTTTACTATATTGTTTGTGCCAAGTTGTATACTTTTAAGCCCTTGGATGTTCAAGGGAAGGTTGTAGATAGCTCTAAGGTGGATGAACTTCAACTTGTCAACCCTGTTTAATTAGGCCTAGTTTTATTCACTTTACATGCATTATTAATTATATATACTTGTTACTTCCTATCATTTTATGTTAAAAGATAATAGTACTTCTACTTCCTATTAGTTAAAAAAGTTGAACTCGATATTAATGGCGGAAGATGTCCATTTAAAATGTCGAGGTCTCAATTTTATACAACTTCTAATGAAAATAAAAGTAATGTTCTTCATCCTTACTTTAGTTGATCATATGAAGTATATGTATATATACAAACTATTAATTGGTGAACGTACATGTAACTATAACATAGCCCGTAAGAAAATTATATAAGCAATTAAATTTTCAGCATATTGATGTTTATAAAAACTAAAATATTCATAGACGGTTGTAAGAAAATTATAAAAATGACACCCTCGATAACTTCTAGTGTGAGTATATATTCGTAGTTACATCTATAACAACGTACATGGAAGTATATCATATGAAGTATATGCGTGTATATATACCATAAATCATTACTCTGTGAGCATTGAACAAATGATACTACAAAATTTAAAATGTCCATAGAGGGTTGTAAGAAAATTATAAAAAAAAGGGTCCTCGATAACTTCTAGTGTGGATATATATTCGTAGTTACATCTATAAGAATGTACATGTAAGTATATCATATGAAGTATATGCGTGTATATACACCATAAACCATTAATCTGTGAGCATTGAACAAATGATACTTGTTATGGGTGGAAAATAAAAATTCAAAATGGGCTTAACCCATCTCGGCTCAATAGCACCAATTTTGAAGTTAACCGGAAGCCCAAATCAGTGTGAAGGAGTGGGTCGGCCCAAGATTCAGCCCACGCACCCCCGTCGCATGCACACGCCCAAGCCCAAGGAAAAGGGCTGACCCGAGGGGCGGGTCAGCCCACAAACACTTCGTCGCGCGTGCCCCTCGCCGCGCGCGGACGCCCAAGGAGAAGGGTTGACCCGAGGCGCGGGTCAGCCCAAGGCGCTTCATCGCGCGCGCACACCCAAGGAACAAGGCTGACCCGAGGCGCGGGTCAGCCCAAAACACCCCATCGCGCGCATGCCTAAGGAAGAGGGTTGACCCGGGGTGCGGGTCAGCCCACAAACGCCTCGCCGCGCGCATGCCTAAGGAAGAGGGCTGACCCAAGGTGCGGGTCAGCCCACAAACGCCTCGCCGCGCACGCCCAAGGAAAAGGGCTGGCCCGAGGTGTGGGTCAGCCCACAAGTACCCCACCGCGCGCCCCTCGTCGCACGCGCACACCCAGGGAAAAGGGCTGACCCGAGGCGCGGGTCAGCCCACACGTACCCCGCCGCGCGCCCCTCATTCCGCGCGCGCTCCTCGCCACACGCGTCCCTCGCCGCGCGCGCCCCTTGCGCAAGCGCAACAATGACCCGAGTGACGTGGCGTCGACCGACGAATGACCCATGGGTGTCTTGTAGAAATGTCGTTCTACATCACCTCCTATCCAACCTTGCTAAGGAGGACAATAGACTCATAAGTCTCACGGCAAGGGACTGATCCTCGTATCAACGTCGACACGTCAGTGAAGGGCTGACCAGCAGGTCAGCCCATGGCCGCGACAACGGACTGATCCTCGTATCAGCATCGACACGCCAACGAAGGGCTGACCAGCAGGTCAACCCATGGCCGCGACAACGGACTGATCCTCGTATCAGCATCGACATGCCAATGAAGGGCTGACAAGCAGGTCCGCCCATGGCTTAATGGAGGATTGATCCTCGCATCAACTCCAAACCGCCAACATAAGAGTTGTCCAGCAGGACAACCCATGGCCCCTGGAGGACTGATCCTCGCATCAGCCCCACAACCAATAAAGGTTGACTAGCAGGTCAGCCGAACGGCTCGACGGTGGATTGAGCCCTATCTCAACCCCTAGAGTGAACCGACGACGCTCCCCGAATGGTTGGAATAGTAACGGAATTCTCATAAATCGTAACGGCCATAATGCCATAAATCGGGTAAATTGATTACGTCGTTTCGGTTACACTACGATCTACTATAAGTAAAGGAAACGACAGAAGATAAAGGTATGCTCTATTTGACTGATAAATTTCCATTATTCCAAACGCTCTCGAAATCTTGTAGCTAACTTGACCGTCGGAGCGTCTGTGGCACAACGCCACACCGGCGTTAGGTCACCCCTTGTTGTTGTCTTGCAGGTTCATTCGTGCTCAAATACAAATTCACCGTTGACACCAAAATCGGTATCAACAATACTAAAAAACATTAAAATTGGTATACATGTTTAGTTTACCAGGGAAAACGTTCAATCAATTGTATCATTACCTGCAACATTGAATTATGAGAGATTTGCAAATCTTCCCTGTTCCAAATCGATTTGAAACAGCCATCGATTCTCAACTTTGAAACTCTCTACCTTGAAAAAAAAAACTATCTACCTCAACCTTTTACATCGTTGAACGCTTGAATTGGGATGAAAACTTCGACTCCCAAAATGACGTAATTTCGAAGTGAGTAAGGATCTTAGTCTCTCTTCACTCTCGTCTCTGTACATTGTCCTCATTTCAACTTTGGAAAAAAAAAATGAACCCATCTTTTCAAAATGCATGAATCTAGAAGGATAATCTAGGAGGGTTGTTAGTGAGATAAATTTGTATTTTTTTTTTTTTTTTTTTTGCTGTTAAACATTTTCAAATCTGAGTTGTTAAGATTTTTTCTTTTCTTTAAAATCCATGGATCTGGTTGTTAGAAATTTTTTCTTAAAAAACGGATGAATGAATCTGGTTAGAAATTAAAATAAATATAAAAAAAAAATTAAAATTAGTTATGTCGGTGGTTCGTAAATAAGCGTATATATCAGGGGTATAATTGGGATGAAAATCGTCAATTTCATTCCTTAAAATTGTGGTAGTCATAGAATGGAAATATGAAACTTTATTAGTTATTTTTCAATTCCGTTTTTTATTCTTATTTATTTTTGAAAATTTTCCTATAATAATTTTCTTTTATCTAAAAATGAGAGATGTTAATGAAGACCTGAGCCTGGCCCACTAATATTTGATCCTTAGGCTTTAGAAACCTGACTTGAAGCTATCTGGGTTTTCTTGGCCCACCATTAAGTGCTCTTTGGGCTTAATTAAAGAAGCCCGTAAGCATGATACAGCTTAAAATCAGGGCCGTCTCCAAAATAAATAAATTACTTCTCATTACAACTCTCGTATAATTTTCATTTTTTAAAGTTTAACAAATATAAGATTGGAAATCAAACCTCTATTTAAGAAAGTTATACGTGTCTTATATTTTCTTCCTTAAAATGTCTTATCTACCAAGCTAAGTTTAGATAAATTTAAATTGAAAATAAAATTAAACCAATAATACACTCAATTGTGCAAATGCATAATTGAAAGTGAAATTTATGTCAGTTGGAATTACAAGGAGAGTAAACAAATTTAAAAATATTGGAACCCATTTCCTCCTCTTTATCCTTGATGGGAAATTAGAGTAAATTGTGAAGGCTAAATATAAAAAATCAACTTGAAAAAACTACCTTAATAATATAGGGGAGAAGAGTGAACTATTTTCCCTCTAATCATATCCTAGACCTCATACCTTTAGTAACACTAACACAATAAGTAACACTAACACAATAAGGTAGAATATTCACATGATTGTTATTGACCTTAATACCCTTTTCTTTTTTTTCAAAAGTGGAGGTGGGGGATCGAACTTAAGATCTTTTGGTCACTAGTGCATACATCATATCGTTGAGCTATGCTTTTGTTGACTTTAATACCTTTCGTAACACAATAAGGTAGAATATTCACATGATTTGTTTTTACAACATATGGGGTGGGGGAATTGAACCTGTGACCTCTTACGCACTAGGTCATGCATTATTGTCGGTTGAGTTATGCTCATGTTGGCTGTTATTGACTTTAATTATATCAAACTATATAAACTAAATCTAGAATGTCAATAAAATGGTACCATAAAATATAACATTGAAGTATTAAACAACATAGAATTTCATATCTCTATCTCTTTAGGAATCCGGTAAAATAAATCGTCTTTCTAAAGTCGTGGACATTGTTTGGGTGCTCTCAGTTTTGTCAAACAAGATGTGTAATGACAGTTATTTAATTTGTCGGAGACACGAACAGTATAAATATCAGTATACACAAAGACGAAGAATGATTAAATACAATGAAGAATCTAGCTCACATTGTAAATTCAAGTATATACAAAAACGGGATGTGTAATGATTGCATCAAAAGTATGTCATGATTATTAACACAATATACAGTATTATATGCATGTAAACTAACTATCAAGATCAATAACAATGTGTCTCATATGCATATAAATAAACACATCAAATCAATCAATGCTTATGTTTATATAACCATACATACATATAAAACTACAACAACAATCTAAAGTAGTCTATGGTACTATACAAACAAACCCATCATTTCAGTACCCAAGAGCTTAGACGAGTCGTTACAGATACAAATGAGCAACGCATGGACTATGGAGAAGAACAAAAGAAAGGAAGACGAGGATAGCGACGACGGAGGAGGCGGCGGTGGCCCCAAGCAGGAGTGGGAGGTTGACCCTTCTAAACTCATCATCAAAACGTTCATAACTCGTGGGACTTTTGGAACTGTTCATCGTGAAATTTATGATGACCAAGATGTTGCTGGTATGAGATTTTTTTCTCCCTACTCTATTCGTTTAAGAATAGCCCATTTCTCCAAATTACTAGTTAGTTAATTTTGTTTATAAGTGCATGGTTAAAGAATACTCGAAATCGAGTTTGTTTTTGTTGTTGCATTCATCATGGGGTCTCTTAATTATGTGCATGGTATTATGCTCTAACACCCAAATTTTTATTTTGAGTCTTTTCATTGCTAATGGTGGAATATCATAAAAGTGAATTCACTATTGTTTTGAATTTAAATGGAAGTTTGTTATCTTTTCCTTAAAAATTACATTTTTCTTAACATCATTTACATCTAATTTTAAACTGCGAAATAGGTATTTTGTCCTCACAATTTCAAATAGATGCTTTTTAGCTATTTTTGAGTTAATCTATTTAATTCTAGTCATTTATTTTGTTAGCCCTTATTTGATTCAAAATATGGTGATGTCTTCTCTCTTTTTTGGCAGAGTTATAAAGGTTATCAAAGGTCTTCTTGTTAGTGCATCCTCGACCATTTTCAAGAAGGTCCACCGTAAGTTAAAGGCCCAGGCCCACTACACTGGGCCATGGAGATGGAGAAGCTTGAGGGATTCCATGAAGCCCACAACACGATTTCTTGTAAAACTTGTGTTTAGGGCAAAGATAGATATGACACTTTTTATTATTAAAATTGATAGATATATTTTTTTTTTTTTTAATGTTGGATATATGTCCTTTATCTAAAAATAGATGGATTCAAATATGGGTAGAAGAACGATAATATAAATAAATAAGGTAGATTACGGTGTAATTCAAACTACTAATAAATTAGGCATTACACCTGTAACCACCATAACACATGAACAAAAATAAAACAGTAGGTTTAGGCATGGAAGAAAAACAAAACGAGAGTGAAGTTCAAACTAATTGAATTGAAACATCACTTCAAATTTTATCAAAATTAAAATAATAACTTGCATCCAAAAACACAATCACAAGTGATGATGAAAAAACCTAAGTGTATTTGTGAGAACAAAATCAAATAAAAAAAAATAAAAGGAAGGAAAAACGTTTCATTTTTGTTGGAGAAAAAAACTCTCACCCCTACCAAGCGACATTTCAGTCTCGGCAAAGCTTCATCTTAGTTGCTAATTGGTTTCAGTCTCGGCAAAGCTCCGACGTAGCTTCGATCTTCATCGTTGCTCCACCGATGCTTCATCGTAGCTTCAAATTCAATTCTTAATTGCTAATTGGTTTCAGTCTCGGCAAAGCTCCGACGTAGCTCCATCTTCATCGTTGCTCCACGGTGCTTCATCTTAGCTTCAAATTCAATCGGGGTAATTCTTGAACTAGAAAAGAAATCAATAGATGGTGATCAAACGATACGGACATTACGGTTATGAAATTGGTGGAGATAGATTAGTAGGAGATTTTACATAATCTTTTAACTTTGGTAGTTTGTTATATTTTGAGATTTGGAAGATAGCACAAAATAATTTGGGTGTTTACTATTTACAAAAAAAAAAAAAAAAAAAAAACTCAAAAAAATATAATTTCAAATAAAATTACTTATTTTTTAATACGGTTATAAAAAGGAAGTAATACATTTGCTAAAAGTAGGGGATATGCCATAATGTGTGAATATTTGTAAAATCGTGAAGGTATGGTTAATTATGAAGTATAAAATATTCAGTAAAATTTTGGTGTTATCGTGTAGCACTACTGAGTTTAATTAATGTGTGTCCTAAATTTGACCGTCCTTTTATATTTTATTATTTTGTGTGTTTTTTTCGGAAGGTAGAATTTAATAGATATTTTGAAAAAATAAACACAAAAATAAGTATTTGTTTTAATTAAAAAAAAAAAAAAAAAACAAAACAAAAGATTTTCTCCCATTTTATTGAATATATTAATGTTAGGATTTTTTCTATTTAGGAAAGATTTGAATTCAATCATTTTTTTCCGAGCTAATTAAGTTAAAATCAATTTTGTCATTTTTGCAATAAATTATAGGTTTGGTTGCACAAATAATAGCAAACAGGCTCAAACTAATTTTTTTTTTTTTTTTTTTTCACATTTCTCTTGCTCCATCACTCTCCACCAACACTCCTTTCATCCTCTTTCTTCTCCCTCACATCCACAGATATCTCTCTCATTATCTCAACCGTTATCCCTCTCCTTCTCCATTTTTTTTGTTTCACGAATTCCAACAACATCTGGACGACTAAGGATAAAGCAGCTCTTGCAAAAGCCAAAAACAATATCCGCACCTCTCTTCCAATAATTATTCGAACAAGCATATGTTAGAGACTTTGTTTCGACCGTGTTTTCGACGACTTAGATAGACAATGATTATTTTACTTTGAGGGTACCTTCTAAATCTTTGATAAAATTCTTATTTTAACGGTTTTTTTTCCAACGGTTTTATTATTTTTTCCTCTAGTCTCAGTGTCTTTTAAGCATAAGTCTTAGAAGCAAGTCTACTTTATTTTTTGTTTACCTTCTAATATCATTTTTTTTTTAGTTTAGCATTTAAGGTTTTGTATGATTAACGCTACATGGTTTAATAACTAACACTGAAAAATTTAAAGTTAATTGTTATGAATAATCCTGTCAATTTTATTTACCATAAAATTTTATATCATGATTGTTTCGAATTGGGTAATGTGATCTTATTAAAGGAGTGTAATTTCTTATGTTTAATATGTTTTATTTATTTGGCTTTTATCGGTTATTGCCTAAAATTCAAAAAAAAAGAAAAAAATCTCAATTATGGAACCTAGAGGGTTGGGGATACCGCTACACTAGGTTCTTGAGGTGAGAGGTCAACTCTTGGGATACCGAGAATTGATTTCGATATTTCCTTCTTAAAATTATTTTTTTTTTTCCGACCTTTCCTTGTAAAAAAATAATCACATTAAATTTGAATTGATTTTAATATATATATATATTTTTTAATTACTAATACTAGTTGTAAAAAATTCTTACTTTCCAAATTGTGATTCTCCATATTTTGTATTTATTATAGGTAGTAAATTTAATTCAAGACATTAAATTTCATTAAAAATATTAAAATAAAAAAATAAAAAAAAAATCAATGATAGAAAGTATTTATTATATGTAGTAAATTTAATCCAAGATATTAAATTTCATTAAAAATCTATTAAAAAAAAAAAAAAAAAAACTTTCTAGTAATGGAACTTAGTGTTCGGGATACCGTATTCTAGGCTTTTAAGGTAAGAGATCATTTATTGGGATACTAAAATTTGATTTCAATACTTCTTTCCAAAAAAAAAAAATATAAAACATATTTAAGCAGGTTTTTAAAAAAATAAAACTCAAATTCAAAATTATGTTTTTAATAAAACTTCACTCATCTAAAAGTAAAAAATAAAAGTAAATAAAGAATTTTTATTATATGAAATTTCTTAAATCATGCATTTTAAAATAATAAACCAACGTTTTAAAAATAACTAAAACTTTTTTAGGGCAGAAATTGAGAATTAAAATATTTAATTTCTCAATATTCTCGAGGTTGATTTTTATTTGGGATGCCAAATAAAATTCAAGCGATTTTTACTCATAATTATTGGTAATAATCAGTAAAACATGAGACATTTTAAAAATCTTTGAAATAAAATATTCTTTTACAAAGACCATTTCTTTAAAATATCACAAGAGAATTAAATCTCCGTTCATGGAACGAGTGTCGTGGGATGCTAATACCTTCCCCATGCACAAAAGACTCTCGAACCCTACTATTTATTTACCCTACTATTTATTTAGCACACTGATTTTTTAGTATTTTTGGGTGCTCAGTCACACCCTCTAAATAATTGTTGGTGGTGACTCCATTTCTCTCTTCTCGGGAACCAAGTCGGTCACTCCGCGTCACAAACCCGTAGCGACAATGTGTAATATTGTTCTTGTTTAGTTCATGCATCAAGAGAAAATGTTTTTATGACCGTGGGTCATGTGAAAATATGGGGTGTCTAATATTTTAGAAGGAAGTAAACATAACATGTAACTCATATTGTGTGAAACAAAAAATACATAACTATTACTTGTCCATATCAGATATAAGATCAAAACAAAATTCCAAGTATGAGAATGAAATGAAATGTGGTGTACTTCACCATTACTAGAGATGTCCATGGGGCGGGGCGGGGCCGGGTAATGCCTTCCCCGCTCCCGTCCCCATCCCCCATTTCATTACCCGTCCCCGCGAAATTCCCCGTTTAATTTCGTGGGGACGGGGCGGGTATTCCCCGCGGGGAATTCGCGGGTAAGGGATATTCTCCGCAGGTAATTTTCCCCGCGAATAATTTACTTTTTTTAAAATTTATTCTTATCCATTTTTTTTAAGCTTTACTATTTGTTAAGTTGATTAATATTATATATATTTAATTTCATAAACTTTATTTGTAAGATGTGTATTTTTTTAAAACTTTATTGGTAAAATGTGTATTTTTTTAGATAAAAAAATAAGTGTGTAGTTAATTTTTTGATGAATAATGTATATATGTATATATATAAAAGTATACGGGGCGGGGCGGGTATGTTATATATAAATCCTAAACCCTAAACCCTAAACCCTAAAACCCGCCCCGCCCCGTTTAGTTAACGGGGCAAAAAAAAATCCCCACTCCCTGCCCCATTCCCTGTGTAATCGGGGATTCTCCGTCCCATTCGGGGCGGGGCGGGGCAAATGGACATCTCTAACCATTACAGAGTAATTAGGTAAACTACCCTTGGAAAAGATTGTACATGTGGACTGTGACATACCTTGTTTGAAATATACGTTGAAATTGTACTTCAAAATTTGACAATACATTGCAACTGTGTGTAATGAAAAATACACTGTAAATATTCAATACTTGTAGGAATAGTGTTAAGAATGAAATAAATATACGTTATGTTATATATAAATAAATATAACTGGTACAAAAGGGATTCATACCGTGTATATGAAATATACACGTAAAATGTATTGACAAGAGAACGTGAATATTTAAGCAACGATATAGGTTCAAAATAAATTACACCATAATTTAACACTAAGACTGCAAGCTGGCTTTATTGATAGGTTTCCAAATACATTACCCGTTAAGGAATATAACGTAAATATAATTAGAACACTAAAAAGTACCGAAAAATAAATGAATGTTTAATTATAACATAATAAAAAGAGATATCATGTAAAAACAATTATATCTAACATCAATTGGATAGTGGATTCTTGAAAGTTCTTCGGTTGTGACCCACTTGCCGACACTGACCACTCCTAATTCTTGATGTGCTCTCATTGTGAGATAAGAGTCTATTCTTCTTGGGGCGGTCGGGCGACCATTTCACATTAGACGGTCGGATGAGACTTTCGTATGGAAGCGTTGGCAGGAGAAATTGTTCAACTCTTCCAATTGAGAAATTGATGTACCGACCGTCATCATCACATTTTCTATTGTGTAATAATTTTACATCTCCTAGAGTCATATAACCTACAGAAAGATCGAAAAAATATGCATTGTATTACTGTAATATGATAAAATTAGCACCATAAATTCAATGTAGAATAACACAAAGTGGGGAAAATTGGGTTGTGACAGTGTAATTAATAAAATCAAAACTAACTTAAATGTCAAGATCAGAAAACTCAAAAAACAATGGGATGTGTTACGGTAATATGTAAAAAAACAGCCATGTAAGTAAATGTAACATGACAGAAAATATGGAAAAAATCAACGGTAACATGACAATGTAATTAATAAAATCAACAGTAAATTAAATTTAAATCTCAGAAAACTGGAGGACAATGAGATGTGTTATGAAAATATATTATTAACACGAGTGTTATCTAAGAAAAATTATGAATAAATATGGTTATATTAATGAATCAAATGAAAGAAACATTGTAACTTAAATATCATCGAACAAATACCTGAGATTTAAATTGCAACCACGAAAGTGAACGAACGCAAGAGATGAACTCTAAGGCGCATTGTGCAAATGTGTCGTGGAACTAACGCAAGCAAAACTAGAAATACGTGAAATAAAATGAAGGAGAGAGAAAAGGGAATGTATGAGATAATCGATGTGGATGCAAATGTGTCGTAGTGTGTGCAAATCTATGAAATGATGGATCCTCGATGTAAATGTGTTGTACCATGAAAATCTATGAGATGATTTGGAAATGCATGAGATCACAGAGAATGAATGAAAATTTGGGGTGAAAGGAGAGAGAAAATTTTGTTGGAGAAAATATTGGAAAAGCGATGGAAGTTTTTTTAAAGATATAATTTTAAGATGAGAGGAGAAGTTGGAAGGGTAAAAAGTAATGAAAAATGGAAGAGAGAGAAAATAAAAAAAGAAAAGGCGAAACCTAATTAAAAAAAAGGGTAATATGTAAAAAAATTTCATACCACTGTCTTTGAACGGATGACACGTGGCGAAATGGTTGTTTGACTGGGACCCACTCTATTAAATATATTATTTTTTTAAATCATTTTGTCACGTGTCATTCATTCAAAGGTAGTGGTATGTAAAAACTTCATACCACAGATGTACTAGAAATTCTCCCGTCTTTGGTACCATATTTAAAAATTTGATCTCAATTTAACTAATTATTAAAAAATGTATTTAAATATTTTTTTTTATAAACCATAAAATTAGTTGTAGTCACCAACTAAATATTAGATTGAATATAAATTATTATTAATTAATTTATGAATATATTCTTTTAGTCAATGGCATTGGCACAACTTCATATCAATTGAGTTATACAACTTCATATCAATTGAGTTATGCTCGGTTTTGCAATTTATGAACATATTTTATATTATAAATTTTGTATAATTATTATTTTACAATATCATAAAATTTATAGTACATTATATTATACATATTTTAATTTAACAAAAATGAATTGAGTTTATAACGTGAAATACTTTACTTATTAAGGTTTTTATTATTTTAAATATAATTTTGCATTTTAAAATTTTAAATTTAAAATTTGGATAAAAAAAATCAAAATTTATCCTGGATCCCAAAATTCGAAAACAATTTTCAAAAACAGAATCTAGATTGCATACAAAACCCGATTTAGTGAATCTGAAAACATAAAACATAATCAAAATTCTCTACCAAACACATCCTTATCATTCTGGAAACAGAATCAAAATTCTCTACCAAACAGACCCTTATCATTCTCGAAACAGAATCTGAATTCTCTATCAAACAGGTCTTTATTAATCTATCGAAGCACTTATCAGACGTGCAAAAGTTGATAAATACTTGTTAAACCGAACATAGTTCAAATGACATAAAGTTGTGTCATTGACTAAAAAGTCAGGGGTTCAATTCCTCACCCCGCATTAATTAAATACATTTGCAACAACAAAAAAAAATGATAAATACGAGTTTTTTTAAAAATATGACACGTCCTTATTTACATATCGCAAATTTATCCTTCAATATTTATATATTTTTTCACATTTATTCTCTAATAAAATGTTGATGGATTCATATTTTATAAAAAAAATATTTTTCTTGAAAATTTATGGAATAATTTAGATTAAACAAATTTAAATATAATTTAAATCATATAATTTTTTAAATAATTATCATATAATAGATTATAAATTAAATATCGGTACGGAAATGATTCAAATAATAAGTTTACTTTAATCCTTATAAGTTATAATTAAATCAAAATAATTTAATATTAATTAGTAACTAATTTTTTTAATTTAAAATTAAAATTTATTAAAGTATTTTATTTCATTTCACAACATATTTCTCTATTTCATTTCACAACAGATTTTTCTAGAATCAAAGTTGGAAATAATTATTCTAAAACCTACCCTAAGCCTAAAATATCTCAAAATTATCTCAAAATTATCTCAAAATTTGTATTCTCATGTTTCTACATACTTTTTCCACTCTAAAACATATTTTCATTCCACTTAACAAAACTTAGATAGTTATCTAACAAGGCCTAATTTTCTCCTTTTTGACATATCACTCTTAACTCTCTCTAATATACGTTTGATAACACATTCAATTCATATTTTTAGTTTTTTATTTTTAAAAAATAGATCGTTTGGTAACTAATTGAGTTTTTTATTTTTAAATTTTTTAAAACGTTTTTACATTTCTTAACAAGTTTTTTTAAAAAAAAGAAAAAAAAATTTAAAAACAGGTTTTTGATTTCAAAATTTAAGATTTTTTTTTCTTCTCAACTTTATTTAAATTGTCAACAAATTAGATATAATTACTGAAAAATTATCTTCAAATGTTTATCTTCAAATGTTTATTTATTTATTGAAGTTAGAATGTCACATTAATATTTTTGCGAAATTGTCATTAATATTATTAGTATATTCTTAAAAATATATATTATTAAATTTTTTTAGTATAAAAATATTATTAATATAATATATTATAATTTTCATTTAAATATTTTTTTTAATATATTGTATTTTAATATTATTGTGACACCAATATACCTATTCACTTTACACAATTAACATATTTTATTTTACTGACTTTAGGGATGATAAAAGCCAACTAAAAATTGTTTAATATATTAAACTATCACAAAATAAAAATAAAAAATTATTTTAGGAAAAGTCATTTTTTATCCTAAACTTTCAATTTCATCTAATTAGACTTTAATTAAATTTTGATAAATATTGCAATTTTTACATTCTAATAAATTAACATTGTTTTATTAAAAAAATATAAAACAAATAGTAATTATCAGACTATTTTGTACTTTTATGTTTTCAAAAATCAAAAACAAAAAACAGTTATCACACAAGTTTGGTTTTCTATTTTTTTAGAACAGTAAACCAAAAACTGTTATCAAACATATATAATTTTTAGTTTTAAAAAACAGAAAACCAAACAAAAAAAAACCAGAAAAATCAAAAATCAAAAACAAAAAACAAAAAATTGTGTTATCAAACATGGCCTAAACTTTTCATATCTACAGTTATTATATTGTTTCGGTATTTAAGTAGATAATGATGGGTATTGTAACTTTCGTGCAATGATCACGTAACCACCTTTCTAGGCGGTTTTATTTATGCTCGGTCGACCACTTTCTTCGAGGGTTGGCCATTTCTTGTGGCCGAACCGACCCTGATGGGTCGATTTTCGTCATCATCTACTGATTCCATGGAGGGATCGGCAATTTTTCCTTACATCAACCCTAAGGGGTCGGCTTCTCATATCTTGGGCCGATCCATTTCAAGGGGTCGACCCTTGCCTCCTTTGGTCGGTCTCTTAGAGGGGGTCGGCGGTTCTTCTCGTTTGCTCGATTCTTGTAAGTGGGTTGGGCCTTGACCTCGTTGGGCTTTTGTCTAAGGTCAAATGATTTTTTCATGACATTTAGGGATAAGTACACAAATAGTCACCTTATGCCTATGATTTTATATTAATGTCCTCAATTCCTATTTTTATCAAAAATGTCCAACTACTTTGAGATTTTTCATAAAAGTTTGTATGCAATTACTTTCAAACATTTCAACCTCTCTACCATTTTAATAAAATAAAATAAAGTAAAGTAAAACAAACTCATTTAAGGGAAGAAAAAAATGAAATCATAAAACTCACATTAATCACGTCTCTCTACTCATCAAAATCGTCTTTTCTCGCCTCATAACCAGACCTAAAAAATCTTCTCTCTGCAATATATATTCATATATGAAATATATAAGGTGAGTATATATAAAGAAATACATATATTTTCTTTAACAAAAATACATAATATCTATAAGTATATAGGAAGTATATAATCATATATACCCATATATGAAATATATATCAGTATATATACAAAATACATATATTTTATAAAATCAAATACATATTATCTATATATATGAGTATATACTCATATATAAGGTATATATAAATTTATATGGTGGGTATATATAAAAATACATATATTTTATAAAAAAATAAATACATATTATCTATAAGTATATATAAGTATATAGGGTGATTATATATGTAAAAAAATGAAGAGAATTAATGGAGAGGAAGAAAAATCTAGCAAAGAAATAAACGTAACTGGAATGCTTATATATACATATGTTGTGAAAGGTTATTTTTGTGAATGAAATGGAGAGGAAGAAAAATCTGGAGAAAAAATAACATTAACGTAAGGAGAATGCTTAAATCGAGAAAACAAAGTTAGAAGAAATCTCTAAAATGATGGAAATCAAATTAAGAGAAAAAAAAATGGTATAGACGAGAGAAAATTAAAATTTAATACACAAAATAGGAGAGAAATATAATAATATTACGAGGAGAACGAATTATTGAAGCGCATAATAATAATAAAAAATTTAAAATCTGAGAACATATATAAAAATATTTCACTTAGAAGGGCTGAATTCGGAGAATTTCTATCTAACTATTTTTTTTTTTTTGAAGAATATCTAACTAAATTTCCTATCATCATATTTCTCACTTTCGAGCATATTATCTATCTCCCCCTCCAACTTTTAAAAAATAGAAAATCAAAATAAATAAAACAAAAAAACAGTTGTCGTGGGTTTGGTGTTTTCTAAAACAGAACACCAAAAAGAAGAAACCAAAATAAAATTACTGAATAAAAAACCAGAAAACCAAAAATTAAAAACCAAACTCGTTCTCAAGGCCAAAAAAATTAGTTTTAGATTTTTGTTTTTTGTTTTTAAAATTTAGAAAATCATTTTTAAAAGTTTTTAAAAAAGCAAAGAACTATACAAGTATTATAATGTTTTTTTCAAAAGTAAGGAACTAAACAAATAAAGTATTACAACCCATATAAAATTTAAAATTAGAAAGAAAGAAAAAAAATGGAGATTGAAATAGATTAAAAAATAAATGTTTTAGGAAAACAAACATAACCCCTTAAAAAAAAAAAAATATATATATATATATATATATATATATATATATATATATATATATATATATATATTACAAACACATATAGTGATTTGGAAGGCTTTAAAACTATTAATGCCCTCTTAAATGAAATAAGTTCAGTTTTTGGTAGTTATCCTAAGAATTAATTTTAAACGAGTTTCTTTGGCAACATTTATTTATTTAATGATGGGTGGGGAAGATTGAACATTTTAACTCTTAGTCAAGAGCACAAATTTATGTCAATTGAATTTTGTTCAGTTTGACTTTAAATTCTATTTTGATCCTTAAACTTTTAGTGTTGGTTTCATCTTGATTCTTAAATCTTTCAAACATTTTATTTTAATTCTTAAATCTTTCAAATACAAATTATTTTAGTCATCATAGTTGACTTTTAAGTTTTAATAACCTATTTAATTGAAATATGATATCCATTAATTTTGTTCCTCAAATTTTTCTTTTTAAACGTGAAAAATATTTGAAGCCACATGTCGCGATAAAAGTAGTTTTCTTAATGCAAAATTAAACTAAAACAAAAGAATTAAAAGTTGAGAAATTAAAATGGAACAAGGTGTGTACAAGCTTTAGGAACTAAAATAGGATTTTAAAACTTTAAGAATTAAGTGAAACCGAAATAAAATTTAATAGGTTTAATTTTTTATTTTAAAAAATTTAATCTATTATATTTGATCTTTCCACACTCATCATTATGGAAGAAAAAGAAAAAAAAAAAAAAAAGTTAAAATAATTGAAGAAATAACGATTAATTTTTTTGTAATAGAAAAAGCAACAAGACCAAAATTAAGCAAAAATAAAGTATGCTTTAATAATTGTTGTATTAAATTAAATAATATTAAACGTGTAGGGCTCTAATGGCCAACGTGATGAGCTTAATCCGCGGCCAGAGTATAAAATCATTTTTTTTTTTTTTTTTAATTGCCAACAAGAGCATAGTTCAACAGCATGCTGTATCGCCTAGTGACCATGAAGTCCTAGGTTCAACCCCACCCCCAACATGTTGTCAAAAAAAAAAAAAAAAAAAAAAATTTATATTTTTTTTTTTTACAGGAAATTCATCATTTGAGTTATATTTTGGTTTGTATATATTGTATTCAAACCTAAAAAATAATAAATATTTTAAAATTATTATGTATTAAAAAGTTAATAATAAAAAAAATAAAAAATAATGAGAGAACATAGGAATTAGAGCTTCAAGCTCAAAGAAAAGAATCAGCCAACTCAGAATCTCTATTTTTAAAAAGAAAAACCAGAACAATTGGAAAGAAAATAAGAACCAAGGAGATAACAGAAGAAAGTCCAAGTGCAATTTTTGTCACAAAAATAGACATCTAACAAAACATTGCTATCCTCTCAAAAGAAAGCAAAATCAGAATAATCAAAAAGGAAAGAAACCACGAGAAGCATATAGGGGTAGACATCATTAACCGGAAAATCGACCCGATGGACTGAACTGACGTCGGACGGCCAGTTTTTAATCCCTATCGGTCGGTCTCGATTTTGTAATTGTAAAAATTAACTTTCGGTCGGTCGATTTTCCTGAAAACAAGTTTGAATGAACAAATTATGATTTTTTTTAGTTGTGTAGAATTTTATTTGAAATTACGATGTTACTTAGAATTCGTGACAGTGTATAACTGACAATACCATGTTTTGCTAGTTCGAGTTTTTGTTTGAATTTTCAGCTCTATTTATCTCTCATTAAATTACCATTTGGCTAATTGTTATGATTTTTTTTCCACATATTTCTCTCTCATTAAATCATTCCCTTTCTCGGTAGGTGATTGGATTTTTCAACGGGTTAATTCCAGTAACGATATTTTAGTCTCAAAATATTATAAAGATTATACTAAATATAGGAGTTATTTATTTTTTATTAGTTGTTAGCTATTTTTCAAGTTCAACTATTTCATTATAGACATTACTCTTGTTGTCCATAAATCTTAAGAACGGTTTTTACATTAAAAAATAAATCATTACAAATTTTAAACTATAAGAACTATATTGCTACATAATAAAGTTCATATTTAAAATTGTTAAAATTTGAAAGCGCAAGGATTAAAGTGTTACAATTTAAAGTTTAAGGACTAAATTGTTACTTTTATGAAAGTTTATGGACAAAAAACAATTTTTTTTTTCCGGCCGGAGTGGAGATGCTAATAATGAATTGAGTAAATAAAAGTAAAGTTGTATCCATAGTATAATCAATAATGTAAATTTTAGAATGTTTTTAGTCCATGAATTTTCATTGAAGTAACAATTTAGGTCTAAACTTTAGTGTATAACGATTTAGTTCTTATATCTTCAAATATTCAGCAATTTAGTCCGTGAAATTTAATATGTAGTAATTTAGTCTATGTACCTTAAATTTATAACAATTTAGTTCCTATTGCGAAAAACTTGTAATGAGAAATTCAATAATATAAATTGTCTTAGACATAAAATTAAACAATGTACACCTTAACAAAAATAAATAAAATAGCATCTCTTTAGTCTCTTCTTTGATATTTTATGTCTCAATTGTCAAATTATTTGTAATGTGACATGTACATGAATGAAGCTATTAAATAGTTGCCCATGCCAAGAGCACAATCATGCCACACTATAGGACAGTATATCAATGACCGAAAAATATGCTAAATATATCTTTTCTAAAATAATTACGAATAGAGCATTTTTTTTTTTCTTCTTGATGGTAACTATACATTTTTAGAAAGAACTTATAATTATTGATTAACTAAAATAATATTAATCAATATATTTTATTTTATATAATTGTTAGTCTTTTTTTTTTTTTGAAACACATAATAGTTGGTTATTAAAATAAAATAATCATCCATCTAAATATTATTCGAGATAGTTGTTATTGCTACCATAATTTTTTGGGGAAAAAATATATGGAAAGCTTTTCAAGTAGGGTGAAATATATATACAAAAGTTTGAGAGGATTGCTTAAGGCAGTGATTATATTATATGATTCACGCCCAAAAGACTAGAACAAGATAGAATATGATATCACATGTTCTCTGCTTGTGCACCAATTAAGATATAATTTTAAGAAGTAAATATATATATATATATATATACTAATCTTATGAAATTTAAAAACAATATTACACCCTTAAAATCAGAAAATTACTACAATTAAATTATATCACTAAGGAAGTAATAACATTAGAGGTTGAGAAAATATAATTTCATAAATTTGAGAAAGTAATCAATCAAATTTTGTATTGTAGTCTTATTGATGTCGAAATTTGGTATCAATATAGATTTGGAATTTGAAAGAACGAGTCGTGACCTGTAAGATAGATGAGAGGTTTTGCACTAATGTAGTAGGGGCTCGTCCGCTATCACTTAATTTTTCATTATTTCCTAGTAGCTTATATAAACTTCCTATATGACTGTTATTGGACCGTTTTGGTCATTAAAGTAGGCAATGATTATGGCTATAACTCCTGAGCTATAATGAGTACGTAATCGTCCCAATGGGGTGGTTATCTTCAAAGTCGGGGTCAGGGTCAACCTCTTCAGCTTCATGTCAACCCATATGGGGCAGATTTCCATCGTCTTGAGTCGATCCCATGGCCGACCCTTTGGGATCAGCTCCGTTTGCGGCTAGGTTGATTCCTACGTGGGGTCGGCTTTTAGCCTTTTTCGTCGAACCACCCCGGGTTCAGCGATCTTGCTTGGTTACTCTTAATGGGTTGGGCCTCAATCCTTATTCTAGCTTTTTCTGCGAGTCTAGAATGAGAATTTTGTTTATAGGGTTTGTCGTTCATCCTTTGTAGATAGTGTTTTGGCTGTGTTTTCATCGTTCAGGTCTAATCTTCTTTTGGGTGTCTAATTTCATATGTCCTCTCTTCCTTCTTCATATGGGTGATTTGGTAGGATAACCCAAGTTTAATCAATCCGAACGTTGTGACTTTTGAATCCTCTTCAGGAGGATGAGCTAAACGTCAGCCCTCTTTTCGACCTCGCATTACCACTTCTCGAGCTTGTTCTTTAGGGCCTTTGACTCAGGAGGTTCTAGATGACCTCAAGGTTACCTATAACGTTCCCGCAGATGTGCGAATGAGACCTCTGGCTTTGGGTGAGCGCGCAGAGCTTCCTCCTCCGGGAGAAGTGACATTTTACCCGGCTATGTTCGAGAATGGTGTTTGGCTTCCCCTTCACCCTTTTGCTCATAAATTTTTGTCCCTAGTGGGCATTGTTCCTGGTCAACTCATGCCCAACGGGTGGTGTTCACTATTGAAATTCTACATCTTGTGGCTCCAAGGGAACGCCCCTTCGATGGGTGTTACTGGTTTTATGTCATTGCATGTCTTGAATAGAGTTTTTGGACCTCCGTCCTTTACTATCTTAGTCCTCTTAGTCCTCGTATGACTGGGGAGTTCATTGTCTGGTGCCTACTTTTGTCAAGAAGTGGAGAAAGCAATGTTTTTTCATGAGCGACTCTTGGTTGGCGACTTCTGAAGATGACTTCGTCGTACCAACTGACTTCGAGATTCATGGTACCTTATAGTTTCTTTATCTTTAATTTTTTCCTTTTTTTTTTTTTTTTTTTTGTAGGTTGTTGATCCAATTTTCATTTTTGCTTTAGCTGACGTAAAGTGGGTGGCTTCTGCTCAAGCTCGCTCGTTTTGGGGTGTTGTACTTGTTCTAACGGACACGCCTCAATAAGGTATGAGGCTAGTGCAACAAGAACTTTTTATGGAGCATCGTTTAGTGTTGGTACGTGAATTTCCTTTTCATGAGTTTTTTATTTCTTAGGCTCCGAGGATAGAATTTTTCTAAACTCTAAAAAACTAGAAACAATAAACAATAAATTGTTATCAAACAAGTTTTTATTTTTTTATTTTTTTTTTTTTTTGCGAAAAATAAAAAATAAAATAATTATCTAACATATTCTTAAAACAAAGAACAAAGAACGCAAACCTTATCAAACGAAACCTAAACCGTCGATTTTTTAATTTGGGGACTTATAATAAAAAAAAAAGGAACCAAGGTATATTTTAGCAAAATATGTAAAAATTGAAATAAGAAAGAAGGAAACGGGTGGATTGCCGGCCGAGGATGGGGCCGGCTTAGCTGTGTTTGGACTTGGAGGCATTTTCCAACCACTCACGTCATCTTTTTGGCCTTTATTCTCTTCCCCCCTCACTTTTCTTCTATTCCTCTTTCCACCCCGTCCTCCATTTTCTTTATTATTCCTTTAGTACCCCAAACCCCATTTCATTTTTTAAATTCTTTTTTGACATTTCCAATGGGGGGAAGAGATATGCTTGTCTGCTTTGACGCTCCATTGCTCTCGATGCGGTTGCTTTACGCGGTTTCTGACGTGGCCAGACTCTGTGGGCCCCGCTTTCTCTCACATCATATCATCATCCTTATCTTATCGCTCTGCCCGTTTTCTTTTCTTTTTTCTTTTGCCCGTTCGTTGCGGACGATTTCGTAACGGTGCATATTACAATACGTTACAAAAAAGTTACTATTTATTGGTTGTTGACTTTCTTTTGTTAATTTAAAAAAAAAACTTTATTCTAAATTTAAAAACAAATCACTTTATAAAATTGATTTTGCTCCGCATATGCCTCTAAAGAGAGAACATAAATATTTTTTAAAAATAAATATATATATATATATAAATACCAAAAAAAAAAAAAATTATAGCTCAATTGACATTTTTTTATCGAACTTTGAAATAAAAATTGGTATCTTAACTTCTGATTTAGAGAGGATCCACCAAGTGGGGCACATGCCCGAACTTGGCTTTAATCAACTAAAATATTTTGTTAGTCAGTTGGAAATTGGCCCTGTCCAAAATTCTGCGCCCCTGCAACCGTTTCAATCCTCGAATTTTGACTTGTTAGTTATGATCTCCAAATTCCAATCCTATGATTTTCATAATTTAATTTGGTAAAAATACATTTTTATTTTAAAATAAAAAAAAATAAGAAAACATATATTTAATTTAATTAAATAAAAGAGAAATTGTAACCAATGTTAAAATAATTAAAAATATAGCATTTTTTAAAAAAAATTGCGGATATGACAATTTCTATGACTGATAATATGGTTTATCGCTATAGAAGTTTATGATAGTAGTTTTTTTTATAAATATTTATCAGTGATAATAGTTTATCAGTGATAGTTATATATCAACGATAAAGTCTATTAGTGATAGTCACTGATTTTTTTGCTATATTTGCAAAATGTTTTAAACTTTGCTAAATTTGTAATTATTTTGGATGTGAATGTTGTTTGTGCAACCACCCCTAAATAAAAATACATTTTTATTTTAAAAATAACAAAATATATATTTAATTTTCAAACTAAACCATTTAAACTTTTATAATAAAAAATATAGTTTTATGTTTTTATTTAAACTTAATTTTATCAGGAATTAACTAATTAACTAATTGATTTTTTTAAGTATTAAATTCATTTTTGAGATAAAGAAAAGGTTAAAAATATTATTTTAGGTTCTCAACTTTTGATTCATTCTATTTTAGTTTTATGTAATTTTAAATATTCAAATTTTATTTTAATAAACTTTCAAATGTGCTTCATTATATTTATTTATATCAACTCCCATAGAAATAATTAAAACTATTTGTATAGAAATAATTAAAACTATTTGTATACTTTTGATAAATTATTCCTTAGAAAATTATTTCACATAAACAAATTTAACTCACTTTTAGAAACATTACTATCTATTGGAAGTTTCATTTTTTTCTAGTACATTTGTTTTATTTTATTTTTTTTCTAGTACAAGGAATATTTGGCCAGATAATTTTAAATTAAGATCTATGTGAGAAATTGACGCGCACTTTTAAAAAGTAGTCAAAATGACCTTTTGCTGACATCACTCTTGCGGGGATTCTCTCGCTCTCGTTCTTTTGCGGGCTCCATTTTATGACTAAAAATTTATTGTTTTCGTGAGCGAGAGCGAGAGTGATGTAAGCAAAATGTAATTTTGACTTTTTTTTTTAAATTGCGCGTCAATCTCTTAAATGGGTCTTAATTTAAGGTTATCTGGCCAAATATCCCAGCAAACAAGCTACCTTTTGATGCCAAAACAAATGAACATATTCAATCATTTTATGGTCTTTTGCTACAAAATCTATATGATTAATCCTCCTCCCTAACGGCCCCTAGTAAAAAAAGGTTTTATGTCGGAACCTGAAGTATTCTTCAAAAGCTACAAGCCTATTATCAGAGAACTTAGAGACGAAATTCATTGTCTATATATATATATAAAAAAAAAAAAAATTATCGTGAGTGTTCAGACCAGTTTACGCACACCTCGACTAATCTCACGAGACAACCGTTTGTCATCTATAGAGTAAAGACGACAGCGACTATAATAACTAAAAAAATTGTCATCGAATGTGTTGATGGCAATTTTTATTTTTCATTATATCCCAAATTTGTAGTAGCAGTAGGTGGTCATCAAAGACTCAATTCATTCCCTCTAAGAAGGAGAGATTTAATAGTTTTAAGGTGTTTGATGACCACTAGGTCAACCCTAGATGATTATTATCTCTCAATATTTTTTTGTTTGTTCTTGAAATTAAACACTAAACTCTGTCGGAATACAATTAGACTCTCAACAATGTAGATATATTAAAGTGACTTCTTGATGATCAATCTTTTTTTTTAGTACAATTTGAAATGGAGGATTCGAATCACAGATTTAGTGGTCGAAAGACTATTAACACATATTTCATATCAGTTAAGTTAGGTTCACTTTGAGGCGAGATGATAAACCTATATTATTGAGGAAAATTTTAATTTTGCTTATGGCCATATGTCGGGACATATTTTATGTGGCCAGATCAAATTTACAGCTTTTATAAATAATAATATAATGATATCTCATTCTTTCTATTGAATTTTTTAGTAGTTCTATTGTTAATGAAATTAGTTAATCGAGAAAAATCAATATATTAAAATGAAAAAAATTAACATTTTATAGTGTAAGAATAAAATTGAGGTCAAATCAAACCTAATTCAATTGACATAAAGTTGTGTCATTCACGAAGTCATGGGTTTAATTCCTGTATTAATTAAAATATTTTTTAAAACAAATAGTTTAAAATTCAGAATCGTTTAAAATATAAACGTTCATTTTATATTTATTTTTTAATAATTAAGAATAAAAAAATTAAAATTAAAATATGAGCTGTCCTAATCTTTTAGATAATTCTCAATTTGTATCTTAATTTTTTTTTTTTTTTTTTAATTCTCAGTCTTACTTTTAGTGTATTATAACTTTTTTTTTTTGAGTTGGTATTGTTAAAAAATTGTTAGTACAAAGTTGATATATTATTAAATTATTATTTTATTAATGTATTTAAATTTATGGACATGTCATTCGAATACTACTTGACACAAGAAATTCAATTCATACAGTAGTAAGATCAAACATGTTTTTTTTAGTGCAATAAATGGGGGATTCGAACATGTGACCTGAAGAGAAAGAGTACATGTCAATTATAGTTGAACTATATCACTTTGACACAAGTGTCTAAATATGTTAATAAAACAATAAATTAATAGGGAGTAATCTGTTATATGAGCATAACTCAATTAATATAATGTTGACATAAACAATAAACAATAAATTAATAGCGCTATAATTTAAAACTAGATTAATCAAGACAGAAGTTAACATGAGCATAACTCAATTAATATAATGTTGACATAATGTATAAACTAGCGATTAAATGGTACTCCCATCTCTCATCCCTCGTAGGTTTAAAAAAAAAAAAAAAAAAAAATTGAAAAGTGAAATCATACTACATTATCTTTGTAATTTATACTAAAAAAAAATGCAACAAAATTTAAAGGGAAAAAAAGTCAATATATGTTGAATTTTCACATCTAAGAAATGCACATGCGTTTTGGTCTTTGCGTCTAAAGTTGCTTATTGCATTTGCATCGATTTTCTTTCTCTGAAATGGAAGTTTCTTTAAGTCACACCACATGCACTGAATCTTATATTAAATCTAAAAGTAGATGGTTTAAGATTTTTATTAAATACAGTAATAATAGTAATAACAATATGAACTAAATTTACTATTTACCAAAGTTTGAAGACCAAAATGTTACCATTAAAAAAAATGAAAAGCAAAACAATAGAAATTGTATGGAGGCGCGAGCAACTTAAAATAGTCGATGATTATTGTTAATATCGGAATTTGGTCCATTGTAGATTGTGTATTGAAGGGACTAGAGTGTGCCTGCAAGATAAATGTAAAATGATGTCTTGTACCAGTGTGCGGCTAACCACGGAGGCTCTGACGATCAAGTCAATCTTTGAGAGTCATTTGATGATATGGGAATGACTCTTTGGATTCAGAATAACTTACACTTTTAACGTAGCTCTTAATGAGCCGTTTCGGGTGGTAATGACGTGTTTATTACTCCTTACGAAACGTTTGACATATTATTGTTGCGTAATCGACGAAAAATGTCAGTTTCTTACGTGGTTTGACTGATCTCAAATGGGGTTCATCTTTACCTAGTTGATCTCCAACCGACCCCAATGGAGATCGACTTGGTCGCCTTGGACCGATCCCGAGGGGGTCGACCATTCTTGTCCTTGAGCCGACCCCTTCGTGGGTCAGTTTGGTTTACATTGTCTCGGTTTGGCCGAATCCTATGGAGTCGATTCCTTTTAGGGAGTCAGTCCTTCCACTCGATTCATAGGTCAGCCTTTGCGGAGTGGACATCTTCTTAAAGTTTAGCCTTTTGGGTATTTACCACTTGAATTTGATTATTTCACCTAAACAACTATAATAGTTTGTGAATAGTAAATACTGTTGAAATCAGTCAAGTTACTTTATTTATATTGGATTTAAATAATTGGTGGGTTAAACGTAGACTCGGTTATAATAATTCAGTGTACCCAACTACAAGTGGGTGCTCCAAACACCACTAGAAATTTATATATATATATAAAAGCAATATGGAAGTGGGATAAAAAATAAATGTATAGTATTTTAACTTTAATTAGTTAAATTATGCTCAAGTTATCATGTTTGAATAGGTTGGCGGGAGTTTGAGGAACTGAGTCTTTTGTGGTGGGCGGTCTGGAACAGTCGTAATCGAGCTCGTTTTTCTTGGTCACAGCCATTAGCGGATCTTGGGTCCTGGTGTCGAATTATCTGACTTCTTTTCAGAAGGCTAGTCGAAAGGGGGTGACTGAAGGCGTTATGGGCTCAGTGGGGCGGGCGCAGACGAGGGGGTTCTATAAGGTGGATGTGGATGTTGGTTTCGTAAGTGTTGATGGCACGACCGAAGTAGGGATTGTGATTAGTGATTTTCTGCTACGTGTCATGCTGGCAGCGACAAGGTGGGTTCCGCATGTGCGAAGTGCGTTGATGGCAAAAAGTCTCGCGCGAGCTGAAGGGCTAATTTTGTCATGGGAGGCGGGTTTAAGTCTGGTGGTCTTAAAGACAGATTATTCTCGGGTTTGTCGCCTGTTCGAGGAACCTTGGAAGGATTTGACGGAAATGGGAATGCTATTGAGGATTTATGTACGCGATTCCCTCGTCCTTTTAGGGACAGTTGCAACTTTACTTTTAGGGAAGGCAACACGGTGGCACATTAGTTAGCACATATGACTTTGGGTTCTCGATTACGTTTGATTTGGCTGGAGGATTTCCCTGAGATCGAAGCTTTCTATTTGAGTGAATTGGTTGTTGTTTACTGTTTGGACTGAGCTTTTCTCTTAAAAAAAAAAAAAAAAATTGTTACAAATTTGTATTCTATTATTTATTTATATAAAAAAAATAGTTCAAAATATGTTGCAAGTTAAATTATACAAAATTTCATAATATATGGTTGATTTTAATTATAACTTTAATGGTTTACAAATTTCAATTCTCTCTTAATTTTTTTATTTTTTTTTTTGAAAAATCAATTCTCTCTTAATTAAAATATTAGTGAAAATTGAAATTAATACCCTAAACAATTTTGAAAATTGTAGTATAAAGTTGTTTTTAAGAACTATAAAATAAGCTTAGTTTAATTTGGTGAAAATAAAAATTATCACAACTAAATCCTCATATAATTATTTTTGTCTTTTCTAAAAAAACAAACATATAGGGACGTTTGGCCCAAAGAGTTGATGGGAGTTGGAGTTGTTTAGTATAGGGAGTTGTTTAGTATGAGAAGTTGTTTAGTGTGGAGAGTTCTGAGGTATGTCTGTTTGGGGCGAGTTGTTTAGTTCGTAGATCGGAAGTCTGTGGTGTGTTTGGAACAGGGATTTGTTTAGTCTGAGTTTATTTTAGCTGTTTTGTTCTGCACAATTGTTTTCTACAAACTTTCAAAATTTTATTATTAAGGAATTCTTCCAATTCCAATAAATGTTAAAAATGAAATATTTTATTTTTATTTTATCTATTTTTGACAAATTTCTTTGAAGACAACAAAAATAATTTTAAAAAAAATAAAATATATATATATATATATATATATATATAGATATATTTTGTTAGGACTCATCTTTAATTTTATGAATTATAAGGTTGTCTACCCATAAGTATAGTCTATCAATGTGTCAAACACATATTTCTCCGCCTCCACCATCTTAAATTTGTCATTACATCTGAATCAACTCCACCCGTAAATCAGTATCTCAACAATGATGGTTTATTTTAGCTATTTTTTTTTTTTTTTTTTTTTTTTTTTTTTTTTTTTTTGTATAATTTTCCTTATTTTCATTGTTAAACACTTCTTTCAATAAATTTTAAGAATGCGATTTTTGTTTTTTATTTTATGTATCCTTCACATTTTTTTTTAATATAACAAAAATAATTTTGACCACAATACTTCACATTCTTTTTTCAATATCACTCACATTAATTATTCATTTTATTTGGATAGTTTTGAAATAAAAGAAATTCGTATAATATTGTGTTAAATATTACATGTGAATTTGAAAGATTTTAAACTATTAATTTAAACGGGTCCAAATCAACTGATGTTTTTATTTATCTCCATGGTAAGGAATACTACATTTTGAATTTGGTTTAAGTACCAATTTTGATTGAACAACCTAATTTATATTTAAGATAATAAAAATAGGTTGAATTGTATTTTTAGTCATTTTATACATTTCGTTTAAATTACGTTTTTTTAAATAATTAAAAATATTGTGGGAGGGAGAGAGAGAAATGTGTTGCCTCAAAAAATGGGTCAGACTTGAATAGTAATTACTGTAGAAGTCTGAGAAGTTTATATATTTTATCCGAGTTCAACAAGTTCGTGGGCCAAACGGGGAGTTAACTTCTCCTCCCAACTCCGTGTCAAACAAATCTTTGGGCCAAACATGCCCATAATTTTTACTTTAGTAACATGTATACTAAAATATTATATAATTTCAAATATATTAGAACTTTCACTACAAATAAATCATATTTTACATTTCTTTTGATGGTATATGTGATATATTGTAGGTTGATTCTTATTTTATATCTTATATCTTATCACGGATGTTGTAGATGTATGTAACGTACTATTTTTATAATTTGTTTTCTTTATAAATAAGAGTGTCGAACATTTGACAAACATAAGAAATTATATATTTGTCTTAAATATTAGATGTTTGAATTTTTTACCCACATTATTGAATTAAAAAGAAAAAAAAAATTAAAAGATAAGAACATTTTTGTGAGTGATAAAGGTGACGTGACCTAATATAAATAAACAAGTTTTTTTTTTTGTTTTTTTTATTTTATCTCTTGAGTTTGGAAAAATTGTTTAAAAAAATGTAAGGTAAAAAAAAGTATGCAAAATGTGTAAAAAGACTAAAAATGCAATTCAACCTATTTTTATTATTTGAAATATAAATTAGGTTGTTGAATCAAAATTGGTACTTAAACCAACCAAATTAAAAAAGAAATAAAAACATCAACTTATTTGGATCCGTTTAAATGAATGAATTAAAATCTTTCAAATTCAAAGTAATATTTAATACACCATTGTACGACTTTATTTTATTTTAAAACTATCCAAATAAAATGAATAATTAATGTGAGTGATATTGAAAACAAAATGTGAAGTATTGTGGTTAAAATTATTTTTGTTATCTTAAAGAAATTTGTGAAAGATACATAGAATAAAAAACAAAAATCGCATTCTTAAAATTTATTGGAATGAGTCCTTAACAATCAAAATATGGAAAATTATAGAAAAAATTGTAAAAAAAAAAGATAGTTAAAATAAACTGTCATTGTTGAAATGTTGGTTTCTGAGTGTAGTGGATTGAGATGGAATGACGAGTTTAGGAGGGTGGAGGCGGAGAAATATGTGTTTGACAGACTGACTATACATTTTTTTTTGCTTTTAAAAATAAAAAAAATCTCAATCTTAGAATTCACAAAATTAAAGACCAATTCTAACAAAAATGTTATAATCAATGTGAAAAATAATGTGAAGTATTGTGGTCAAAATTATTTTTTGTTGTCTTTAAAGAAATTTGTAAATAATAGATAAAATAAAAAATAAAAAATTATTTTTAGAATTTTTTTGGAATTGAAAGAAGTTCTTAATAATAAAATTTTGAAAGTTTGTAGAAAAAAATTATGTAGTAGAAAGCAACTAAAACTTCAGAACTCAAGTTCAACAATTCTTTGCTCCTAATACACCAAAGACTTCAGAACGACAGACTAAACAACTGCCCAAACACACATACCTTAGAACTTTTCAGACTAAACAACTCTCGAGACTAAACAAGTCAAACTCCTTCAAATCTTTGGGCCAAACGTCTCTTAGTGATTAAAATAGTTTGGAAATAATAAATACTATTAAAAAATTTAAAACTATTATGCAAGTTCATGAACAATGGTCTAAACTTCGTATTTAAAATTCATAATTTATCAGAAAAAAAAAAAAAAAAAAAAAAAAAAAAAGATAAACTTAGGATATAAGCTTTCAACTTTCAATTTTATTCATAGCAAAAAAAAACTTTCAATTTTATGTAGATAAAAACATAAGAAAAATAGATTCTTTTATTTTGTTTTAAATGAAATTGAAAATTTGTTGGATCATATGTTGGATCTTGTATGATTTAATTTCTTTCTCTTCTTATTGGGTATTTTTATAAACACGATGCTTTAGATCCTAGTATAAACTAAGCACATGTCAAGACCACATGGTGCTATGTCGAATTTTCAAAGCTGGATGCTTAAAATTGTTATAAAATAAATAGAAGTATACGAATACCATATATTTTAAAGGTATATTTTTTTTTTTAAAACCATAAACTCAGTAAGTTGTAACAATTTTAATCTTGAATTTTCAATTTCATCAAATTGAAAACTTGCATAAGTGTTGTAATGTAGACACTGAACTTTCAATTCCAACAAATTGAACCTCAAACAGACATAAGTGTTGCGATGTAGACCATTCGTCGAGAAAATTGATTTGGAGAGGTGAGTGGTTCCACCAATTTTGATGATGATTTTTGTTTGGTAAATGAAGAGGCTCATTAGATAAAACGTAACCGTCAAAGAAGTTGTTCACAATGAAGGTTCAAATAATTTGTTTCCAATGAACGATCCAACAATCGACCGTTCAGATAATTTGTTAAAGAGAATTGAAATTGATTTTTCAGAGATCATGTGAATGATCACATGCTTTTAACAGATTCAAATGAAAAGTTAACACAAGGTCTACATTCCAATACTTAAGGTTGTGTCCGTGACTAAAATGTCATGGGTTCAATCCTTGCTTTAATTAAAATACAGTTGCAAAAAAAAAAATCAATTTAATAAATAAAAAATTCAGAGTTAAAATTGATATAATGTTTAAAATCTATTTTTTTTTATCTTTCCTATTTTGAATAACTTCATTATATAACTTAAAAAAAAAAAAAACATTATAACTAATGGGCTTTGCTCTATCCTCAATGAAACTTATTTAAGTTACCTCTTGTTTTAAACTTTTTGATGTTTTAAAGGAAAAAATTGGGATTCCGTTCCAGAACAATTGTAAATTGAATACAGATGCAACAATCAGGGTCCATAAGAGAAGAAGCGGGTTGAAGGAATTATACGAAATTCCATGGGGGAGTTGATGCTAACATGGGTAAAGTCACTCCCCAATGTAACGGAGGTTGATGTTGTTGAAGCCCTAGCCATTCGTAGCATGCTGGTGGCGAGAGAGGTCGGATTCCGTCGATTGAAGGTTGAATCAGACTCCCAAAAACTCATCAACCTCCTGACAAAGGAAATTGAAGATGATTCTTGTGCGAGTGTCCTGCCATTGAAAATGGTTGAAACCTCGAAGAAGTTGTATGAACGTAAGAGAGCCTCCGTATTCTCAGTCCTCTAATTTTTGATTTTTCGTTTTCTTTGCGGATCTTAAAAAAAATATATATATATACCAAATATGAGTATATTTTTTTTTAGTTTGGATGTTGAAATCTCACTCACTCCCCTACCTCCACCTTTATTAAACTTATGATTCAACTTTGTCTTATATACAACTAAGACTAGGCTGACCTTCCCCGTCTTTTGGAAAATTTATTTTGTATTACTTTTTATAGCATCAATCTAGATTTTCTCTTTCAATTTCTGTAATATTTTGTGACTTATTAACAAAGTAATAATAATAATAATAATAATAATAGAATAATAAATTTAAATTACCATTCAATAAATGTAAATTTTTAAAATTAATTTTTGTACATCTATTTTAAGACTATTCTATTTTAGTCCATGAAATTTTAAATGTGGGTACTTTCAATAAATGTTAGAATAATAATTTCATTTAAAATAATATATAATTTAAATATTTTAAAAAAATATTATAAAGAAAAAGTTAATATAGACTATTTTTTTTTTTTAAACATAAATTAATAGTAGATATCAATTTTAAGATTTATCACCAATAATGAATTTCAACATTTGAAAATACATAAAAGTAAAATTTAAAAAAAAAAAGTTGTAAAGAACATCAACTAAAATTGAAATAAGTAATGATAATATATTAATGAGAAAACAAATCAATTTGTACAATCCATTTTCATCTTAAACTTTTAAATAAGAGTTGATTTTTTTTCTCCTTATATTCATCTCAAACACGTTGACTCGTTAATTTTAATAGAAAAAATAATGTAAAAATATCTGAAACTCACTAATTCGTCAAAAATAAAGCATGACACAAGAAAAATAAGTACTTGTTTTCAAATTTATGATTTCAAATCAAATCCTAACATTCTTTCTAAAAAAAAAAATAATAATAAATTTTTTAACAACGTGAATATGATTTAATTGTTAAAAAATTTGAACATGGCTCGTAACCGACATATTATATAAATTATTGACCAATAGGTCATAAGTTCAATCCCCCATCTCCACTTATTGTAAAAAAAAATAATAATACTTGATTTAAATCTAGTTCTACAACATCAACTGGACTTTTAGATTTGTTCTATTTTAGTATTTTTTTTTTTAACTTTTAAAATATCTATTTTTAGTCCTTAAACTTAAAACAACAATTTTTTTGGGTCATTACCTTTACTTTATTTTAAAAAATAATGACGACCCTAACTTTGAGTATGTATACTAACATGTTAATATGAGCATGATTTCAAGTCACCTAAGTCATAGGCAAATATTATACAAGTGGATATTAAATGGAAATATAATGTAGTAAGGACCACAACTTTGGTCTCGACGACGACGACTCCTTCACCTCCGACGAACGGCGAACATGCGAACAAAGGTGCGGCGACGGCTGGTTTAGATTTGGACCAATTTTTTTTTCATCTTCTCTAGCTGTGGAAAAACAAACCCAACGGGGGTTCATATCTGTTTTTTTTTTTCTTCATCTTTTCTTCCTTAGAACGTAGACCATTTTTTTCCCAATTGAACTATGCTCGGTTTGACCAGGATGAGATTAACTTAATACAACATAACTCAATCCCTAATTTTCCAAAATACATATAAATGCTATCTAGATACTAATGGAATACTAATTATTTCCTAAGATAGATAAATCCCTAATACCTTCAAAGACTAATTTTTTTTTGGTCATTATCTTTATTTTATTTTTAAAAAAATTAATGACGTAACTTTGAGTATCTGTACTATCATGTTAATACGAGCATGATTTCATGTCACATAAGTTACATGTGAACATTAAACATGTGGACATTATATGGAAAAACAATGTAGCAACCATCAAAATTGTTATTTTTTAAAGGTTAAAGGGCTAAACTAAACATGTTGAAAGTTTAATGACTAAAATGGAACGAACTCCAAAATTTATAGACAAAAATAACAAATTTAAAAATTTAGAAACTATAATGGAACAAACTCAAAAGTTGAAGGGTTAAATTGAGATTTAAATATACTACTTTCAATATAAAAAAAAAGGGTTCAAAATAGTGTATGCCATTTGCTTTCTAATAATTATAAGTATAAGTAAAACTACAAGTATTTTTCTCAAAAGCCGTATAAAAAAATATCTTTACAAATTATATGTATAACTATAATCATAGAATCTTGCAAAAAAAAAAAAAAAAAAACTATAATCATAGAAGATTGATTGATTTTTTTTTTTTGGGTTAGTTTTATAATATTTTTATGTTGACATGATAATAATTAGATAACATATGCCATAAAAGTATTTTAGTTAATGCAGGGTTGAACTCATGACTTTTTAGTGAAGAACACAATTTTATAAATTAAGTTGGATTTAGCGAATTCCATTATTTAGCGAGAGAGAATTCAAATCCAAACTCTAAAAAAAAAAAAATATATATATATATATATATTTTTTTTTCTTGTTTGGAGAATGTATTAAATTCCAAATTTATTTTTTTATTTAAGTTAATTATAATTAATTAGGATGATGTTATTGGAGTCTAGAGGAAGGATATGGAAGAGGAAGAAGACGGGGAGATTGAATGGAAATTTTAAAATTGAAGAAGGAAGAAAGCAAAAATAAATTTGTTTACTTTTATTAATGAGTAATTAATGTTTTAGTTGAATTGTAAATATTTATTTTATTTTATTTTGTGGGTTATTAATATGTGTTTTCCAATGAATTTACTTATTATTTATTTTAATTAAGTTAATAAATTAAGGGATTTTTTTTTTTTTTTTTTTTTTTTTTTTTTTTTTTTTTTTACCATAAGATGGGTTGTATCAATTTTAACCATAAACTTTCAATTTTTCAATTTAAACTTTAAAATTGTATCAATTTACACAATTTTTTTTTTCAATCACTGTTAGGACTTTTCACACATGTGCAAAGTCACGTGTTGTTTTATGATGTATATATATATTTAAATTTATCAAAAAATTTTTACCAAAACATTAGTGATTGGGTCACAACCTTCATGAAAATCACAAACGGCCTTCCGAAAGTAGGATCCACATGGAAAGAAATTAACTCTTGTGTTCTCCTTCGCCTTCAGTGTTGTTACGAGAGACAACGAGTGTGAGAAAAATTCAGACGACCACGTCGTTGAAGGTAAGACAACCATAGTGGTTTCGCCAACTTTGGTGGCGAAAAGTTTGTGTTTGACTAAAATGCGAGCGAGAACATGGAAGACAGTGATAAACAAAAACACAAAACAACACATAAATAAAATGAACTGACGCCGGAGAGGAATGGGACAAATATTATGGCAAGGGAGATTCTGAAAGCCCTGCGGCGGATGAAGGATAAATCTAGCTCGAGGGCGACGAGAAATAAAAATAACAACAAAGTAGATCGATTAAAAAATGAGAGTACTTGAGAGAAAATCAGGTGAAAAATAACTTTTGTTTATACCAAAAGTCAATGAAAGAGTAGAATCTTGTCCAGAAATTGAAAAATCTTCCATTAATGAGATGAAAAAAACAAAGAAGTAAAAAAAAGTCCGCTGTGAAATTGAAAAACTCTTTGATGGGTCTACTCATTTTTTTTTTTTTTAAATAACAAATAAGTATCTTTCATAGAGCAATATGTGACTTAGGAGGATATGTGCGAAAAACCTTTATAACGTTGATTGAAAGAGAAACTTAATCGATGATGTAAATTGATACACTCGAGGTTTAAATTGATAAATTGAAAGTTTATGATTAAAATTCATACCATATACTAAATTTAACGTTAAAATTGATAAAATAAAAAATTTAGGATTTACCTACTAAGTTTGGGATAAAAAGTGACTTTTCCCCCTAATTTTATTACAAAAAAAAAATAAAAAATTATTCAAGGTAAGCTTTCTATTATTATAGCGAAAAACTAACATACAGACTATTTGAACTATTTTAAAAGTTTTGTAGACTTAACCAAAAAAAAAATTAAAAAATTAAATAATTAGAAAAAATCAAATTACACATTTTTTTTCTCTTCTAAAAAACTAAAAGATTAGTCAAACCGAACCTGGCTCAATTGACATAAGGTTGTGTCCGTGATTAAAAGATGGGTTCAATCTTCGCATTTATTAAAATACTGTTGCAAATTTAATTTTTTAAAAATTAAACTTAAATTATAAGTTTGGTCCTCGAATTTTAAAGTTTTTGTCAAGCACATTTCTAAACTTAAAAACTGAAAAAGTGTTGAATTGATTCAAGTTGTGCCTAATAAATTTCTAAATTTTTATTTTTATATCTAATAAGTTTCAAATTTGTATTTCGTGTCTATTAAGTTATTTACCTATTTAATATTTTTTAAAATTTATAAATTTATCAAACAATTATTTTTTTAATATTTTATTCATTAATTTTTGAAAATATTAATTATGTTAAAGAAATTCAAAAATTAAAGTTGGGCTGGTTGCACAAATAGCAATCAGGCCCAAACTAATTGCAAATTTAGCAAACTTTAAAATGTTTTGCAAATATGGCAAAAAAACCCGTTTCTATCACTGATAGACTTTATTATACCACTGATAGACTTCTATGAGTGATAGACTATTATCACTGAAAAAAATCTATAAAAAGCTGAGGTGATCAGCGATAGACTTCTATCAGTCATAAGATATCAGCGATAGAAATTGCTATATCCGCAAAATTTTTAAAAACATGCTATATTTGCAAACAATAAGTCTTAAATTGTCATTTACTACAATTTCCCATTAAAGTTTTAGGATTTATTAAACAAATGTTTAAAAGTTAAAAGATTAAATTTATAATTTAATAAAATATTAAAAATAAAATTCACAAATTGACAACTTGAGATCAAAGAGAGCGAGTCTTCCCCTCCCCCAGCGGCAATTACGGTGATCTCTCTTCAAAAAACCTGCCCTATACTTTTGAGCCTACACCTGTCCGCAGCTGTGCAAAACCCTTCATAAACCGCACGTGACACCCCCACACGCTTAAGCTCTCATCGTAATTCGCCTCGTATTCCAAGGGTGTTTTCGGCATTCCGTAGGCTGAAAGTAATACGCGCGATTTCGTTGCACCATCCTCGTCGATTCAATCTTGGCCGTTCATCGTTATCCCTAAATCCGCAATCTCGAAACCCTAGCTTCCGCTATTTCTACCATTTTGATAAATTTTCAAACTTCCATTTTCGCCTTCTCCAATTCCTCTCTCTATATATATCCCGGAGAGACATCGAGCCCCAGCGAAGTTTTCCTACCGGAGGTCTTACTTTATTATTATTATTATTCCCAATCTAATTCTAATTTCTTACAAGAGTTCGAGGAAGAAAGAAGAAGATTCAAGAGAGAGCTATCTCAATTTTTTCTTCCTGGGTTTTTCCCCAATTCCTGTAATTTCTGTAACAAGGTTTTAAATCTGGGGTTTTCAGATTCCATCAACGTGTCTCCGTTTGTGGGTTTTGAGTTTTTCAGCTGAAATTTGTGTTTCCGGTCGTTCGTTCGGTCGGTACCTCAACTTTTTTTGTTCGGCACTTTTCTATAATATATATGGAGCGGTTATCGACGGTGGCTTCAGCTGCTTCTTCACTGCCGGAGAGGACAACGATGGCGGTGGCGGTGGCGTGTGGGTTTGTGAGCTGGTATGAAGTCTTCGTTTCCAGTGACAGAGGGAGAAGAGAGGTTCATTATTACCTGAAGCGCGGCGATGGAAGCTCAGATCTGGCCGTCGTTGGGAAGGAGAAGAGCTTGAGGCATATGACATATCACTATGCTTTGCAGAATCGGTTCCTTAATTCGGTGGGGCTGTTTTCCTCGCTCACGAAGCTCAAATCTCGCAGAGAGGTCGTTGAATGGCTAAGCTCTGTTGTTTCTGGTACTACCGCGTCTCTCTGTTTTTTTTTCTTATTCCTCTCTGGAATTTCCTTCTCCAAGTTCCTAAATTTCTTCTTCTCTCGTCCTCAACCTGTTTTTGTTTTCCCCCTTTTTAACTTTTTTATTTTGTCTTCCGTTTTCGGTTTCAATTTTTTTCTTTTTTGGTTTTTAGTTTGTGGAGGGCGTTTCTTCAGATCTGGGTAAATCTGGAATGGGTTCTTAAAAGGGTCAGTCTATTTCTTCGTTTTCGGCCATCAATTTTGTTATCTTCAACCCCTGTTCGTTTCCTGATCTCTTTTTTTGCCGCCTTCCGTGAATAGATAGATCTCGTGGTAAAGATTTACTTTTTTCCAGAACAGAAGGATTCTCATGAACTGCTCTCCAAAATCATCTTGTCCAATGGCTTGGTGCTTGGAAGAGGGAAAATTTTGTTCTTTTTCTTCCTCCAATTTTTCGATCTAGTTCTGTTGGGCTCTGTTGAATTCTCAGGAAGTTTCTCTTTTGGGTTTTTCATTCCTGACGGACGTCTTAAATCCCAAGTCAGGATTTTGTCTTTGAGTGTTAATCTTTTTCATAATTTTACTCCAAAAACTTGTTAGGATCCAGCGGTCTGCGTTTGTAGTAGACTTTTTACCAGCTTGTCCACAAGCTGGCCTGCATCCACATCTCTTAAAATCACCCTTCTCTTTTGTTTTTTCTTGGGGCCTCATCGGATCTCATGTGCTTTTCTTTCCTCTCCTATGTTTCCTTTCTCATCTGTCAACTTTTGCATCGTCAATACCATTAGTTATTTCGTCCATGGATTTCTGGTGTTCGTGATCTTGTGAACTGACAGTTATCTGGGCTGCAGGCACACAGATTCAAAATTTAAAGGGCTGATTGAAGCACAGGAATACTTTTGGCCTCATAATTATAGGTTGAAATCTTTCATGGCCAAAATTGTTATGTGTTTTTGATTTGCTAATATTTGCCGTTTTCTTTATCTGGGTTTCCCCCAAAGATTCATTTGTATTTACTGGCTGAAAGATTTTGAATTTTTTTAGCACCATATTTCATTTTTCTCATAGTTTTGTTTCCAGTTCATCCATCTACATGGCTAATATTTCCCATTTATTTGAACTTTTCATGTCTTTTATCATTTTATTTTATTTTGATTCTTTGGCATAGTTTAATCGAATCGATTACTTACTTTTTCCAGAATCCCAACGTAAATCATCACAATCTTTGGATCCCATGATGGACGGAGAAGGTGCGGATGCTTGCCCATCGAATGTTGGACCTTTGAAGGTAATGCTCTTAGACGATCTATTTCTTTTCTCAATAAGTTGATGGTCCTATGTTCTATTCATTTGTGTATGTTTCTATTTCCAAGTACTTGAAAATTGGCTAGTCATTTAGGAGTCTGCAGCCGCAAAGCTTGCAAGTTCTGAATGGCCCATTGGATTACAAGTATATTTAAACAGGAGAAAAGATTAATTGAGGACCCTTATGTTGATGTAATTATCATATAACAATTCTTTCCTCTACTTCTACATAAATTTTTCTACGGTTTTTAAACAATATCCTGATTGGTAGTTTTTTGTCCAGGACGTTCAACAGATAAAATTGGGTCAATATACCAGGGATTTTTCATGGTTAGGATGTCCTTGGACATGCAAGCGAAAGCGCAGGCACTACCCTTCATTTAGTCGGAACAATGTTAAGATCTCGGTAAGTACTTCTGGTTGCTTGTTCTCGAACATCACTTAACAGCGATTGATAAATTTTCTGATCATTTGTTATTGTCTTGTATTGATCTTGCATTATCTTTCATATTGTTTCAGGTTCATGACTTTGTATATGTCTTGGCCGAGGAAGGCAAGCGTCTTGTTGCATACTTGGAGGACATGTATGAGGACTCTAGAAGCAACAGGATGGTTGTGGTACGATGGTTTCACAAAATTGATGAGGTTGATATTGATTTGCCACGCAATTTTAATGACAGAGAGATTTTCTTTTCTCTTTGTCTTCAAGATCTCAGTATTGAATGCATAGATGGCTTGGCGACTGTTCTCAGTCCCCACCATTTTCAGAAGTTCCAGAACGAGGCAAAACATACTCGATTGGAGCCGTATGTATGTGAGAAGCAATTTGATAATGATGATATCAAACCCTTTGATATTACACAAGTCAAAGGCTATTGGAAGCAAGAGATACTCAGATACATGTATGCTCTTTCTTCTTCAAAAGCCCAAGGCCACTCTCAGCACTCAGAAGATGACACGAGTGCTGAGATGAGACCTCGAAAGAGGCTTCGTCGATTGAAGAATGAGGACTCTCAAAATACTGAGAAGAGACAGCTGGCAAATGTGTCTTCTTCTCTTGACATGCGCGGTTCAGGCAACAACTTGGTTGATTTTAGAAGCAGTGGTGTTATTTTCAGTCCTAAAGGGGGTTGTGCTTCTAAAACTTTTATAGGTAAAGAGTTGAAGAGCAATTCTTCTTCTTCAGGTCAGTTAACTGAAGGATTGGAGATTGAAGTTCTCTCACAAGACAGTGGCATTAGAGGGTGTTGGTTCAGAGCTTCAATAATCAAGAAGCGCAGAGACAAGGTTAAGGTGCAATATCACAATCTCCAGGATGCCGATGATGAATCAAATAAGCTCGTGGTATGTTTTCTTTTGGGTGATTATGATCTGTTTGGCTTCTCATCATCTGAATTTCCAGATGAATTATAGATGGTCATTGCTCCTCTAATATTGTTTTTTCCAAATAATTTCAGGAATGGCTTTCAGCATCCAGAGTTGCAGTGCCTGATCAATTGGGTCTTCGCATCAATGGAAGATTAGTTATTCGTCCGCAGCCCGGTAAAGGTAGCAAAGTCTCTGTGGTTTACAAAGTCGGGACAGTTGTCGATGTATGGTGGCATGACGGTTGGTGGGAGGGAATTATAGTTCAGAAGGAATCCGAAGACAAGTTGCGGGTTTACTTTCCAGGTTTGTATTTACTGGAATGCACAATGTTTTACATTGGAAAGAAAAATCCTCCCTCTCAATCCCCAATGTTCTCTCAATGTTGACCAATTTGCATTTTAATCTACATTCAGGTGAAAACCAAGACTTGGTTTTTGGCCCAGAAGACTTGAGGCATTCTCAAGAATGGTTAGGAAACCGATGGATGCATATGCAGGAAAGACCAGATATTGCAACCTCCATTTTATCTCGTATTGCAAATGAGGGCCTCCCCGATAAGGCGGCTTCCAATGGCAAGCTAACCTCATCGACCCAAGTTGCCATTTGTGATAGCAAACCACGGGAAGACCAAAGTCAATCAAATGAACCTCAAACAAACTCCGAAGTCGATAAGGCCAAAGAATCGTCTAGCACAGTTCCAGATCTCTCGAAGGACGGTTTGCTTGCAAAATTGCGGTGGACAGTATCGAAAAAAAGAAGCCAACCCAGTGGCAGCAGTTCGTTATCAAGTAAATCCTCTCCTTCCCAATTAGGTTCTTCGAGTCCTTGTGAAAGATTTCTGATTGCAAACTCCATGAAAATGGATCATGATAACTGCAAGTACCTTGGGGATTCTCTGTTCACTACATCAGTTGTGCCTCCACTCTCGAGCTGGGTAATGTCAAGATGATGATTTGGTAGAGAGAGAGAGAACTGCCATGGGATTGTGGTGTTTTTTGATCTTTCCTTTGTTAACAAGTTTTCTGTAGTGGGGCATCTATTCGATGCTTTCTTTTGTTATTTTTTTTTCTTCTTTTTTGGCTAACCTCTGTTTTTGTAATTTGGTAGCTTAGAAATGTTAACCTTAGGGAGTCCTTGTGTCAAATCTCTCTCTGAATGTTATTTGTAATGATGTATATGAAAAGATAGCCTAATAGGCATCACAAAGCTTATTCCTTCCATGTTAAACCCATCAAATTTTATTGTTTGTTATTGCAAAAATTCAGAAGTAGAAGATTCATAACTCACTCAGCTCTGCTCTGTGCCACTTAAAATTCAACTGAGCTTTTTCTTCTAGTTTCTGCTTCTTATATGAAATGAATATTTTAAAAAATAATTATGAATTACCAATAATAGAGCAGAAGTTGGATTTGTTTATTCATTTTTTTGAGGATGAGTAAGAAAACCTTTCATTTGATTTATTTATTTTAGTTTTTGAAATATTAAAAAATTAAACCAACCTGCATTGAAATTTAAGTGTTATTTAGCAATCACTATTATTATAATTATTATTGACCAATATGTAGATTAATCAATCAATCGATTATAATTATGACCAAATAATCAATATTTAAGTTAATAATTATGGTATAAATTAAAAATATAAAGAGTGCCATTATTAACAAAAGATGCATATCTATATTTATTATATCTGAAAGAAGTACAATTGTAAGTTTTTTTTTTTTTTGTGTGTATTTGGAGTAAAGTTTGGGTCCTTTTTGAATTGTACAAATTCAATTATATTTTGCAAATTTAGTTAATATATATAATACCTCACTGTTTATGTTTAAATAAGGATGTAAATAAAAAAGAAGAAATGTGAGGTAGTTGATAGATAAGGGATAATGGATAGGGATAGGGTTGCAAAGGGAAGGTGCAAATACAAAGCATTTGTTGAAAACCAAACAGAAATTCAAAGATGGAAAAATAAAGAAAACAGTGATTAAAAAGAAAGGCGGCCACATTGAAATGCAATGGCAGCCCTTTTTGAAACCTCCACTCTTTCTCTCTCTCTCTCTCTCTCTTTAATTCAACTTCCCACACACCTAATTTATAAATTTACTTTCTTCATTTCAATTTCAGTTCTTTTTTGTTTTTAATGAAACTTTGATTTTGACCACCAAAAGATAATGAAATTCAGTTGTCCTCCTCAATCCGACGAGAATGGCTTCGCCCTCTAAAGTCTTTATAGGCCAATTCCCGTGATAAACTTTAACCCTTGTGCATATGTGAGATCCCCTATAGTCATGAGCCACCCAACCTAAGCCTCCTCGTTGTCTCTTCTCGCTCCAAGAAGCGTCAACGTTAATCTTCCACCTTTCTTCCGACAACGGATGTCAGCACTACTCATGATTCACGCAACTCTCTGAACTTTCCAAGAGCAACTTCGCTCCAACGAACTCTTGAAGCTTTAATAAGGATCTATTGATAAGCCTAACAACAACATCAAAGTAGACAATAACATAGGTGTGATCTTTCAAATTAATCACGTTCCTTGTTGTGTTTATTATTATTTTTTAAATTAGAATATTTTATTTTAATTTTATTAAGTTTAATCGTGACTTTCATTTTTTTTTTTTTTTTTTTAAATTAGACTCCATTAAACAGGAATAGAACCTGAAAGCTTACATCAATACAATTACCTTTTTTAAAAAAAACTCATAGTCAATAAAAAAAAATGAGAGCCAAAAGAGAATATTTGGGAAAATCATTTCCTTTCTAATTCGTGAGGCAAATTATTTCTCTCACGATTAATATGAAAATATTCCACGGAACGAAAGCCATTTCTACTCGATAAATATCCAATATAATCAAGTTAGACATATCACAAAATAGTAGGCTAACGATAAACTAAGGTAGACTTAATGAAAATTTTGATGGTTTAAATTCTGTAATTTTAAATAACAAGTTTGAGCTCAATTCGTTGTGCTATTTGTTGTCATCAAGGATGAAAAATCGGAGATATTCACCGAAATATCGCCAAAATCCAGGTACCGATAGAGATTTTGGGGGTGAAGATCATGTTTACCAATTTATCGCCGAAATATCGAGCATCGGAAAACAAAAACGTAGATTTTTCGTCAATATCCGTGGATATTTCGCGGATATTTCGTGTATATTTCGACAAAAAATCGACTAAAACCGTAGATAAATTGTGGATATATAGCCAATTTTTTCTGCATGTCACTTGAGTTCAAAGTTTGAAATTTCAACTTTTTTTTTTCATGGTTTTTTCATTTCATTTTCACTTTTTGTCATTGTTTTTTCACCTCAAACTTGAGTTCCAACTTAAAAGTTGAGGTGAGTTTGACTATCTAAACCAAAATTTTCATTTTCAACCCATAATTTGCCTATCTTCACTAGCGAATCTTAAGGTTTTAGGGTTTAGAGCCTAAAAGTTGATGTTAGGGTTTAAAAGCCTAAAAGTTGATGTGAGTTTGGTTTGTTTGATGATGATGATGACGATATTGGTGGTGGAAGCGGTCAAATTCAGGAAAATGTTGGAGGAAGTGAACAATATGAAGGACTTAGCCCCTTCACTGGAGAATCGCATTTCACACTTGCCACACAAGACACCGATCATGACCATAGAGCTGGAGGGCCAGGAATTGGAGCAATAGGAAAACCTTTATTCTGTAGAAGATCCACAAATTACGATACTCAATTTGATGAAGATTTGCTTGGTTTCAATTATGGAGGGAATGCGTTTGAATAGTTAGTATGCACATGGAGGATACTATATATGACTATAATAGCAGTAATAACAATGGTTATAGCAGTAATAATTATAACTATAACAATACTAATTATGGCTATGACAATAGTAGTAACTATAGTCATTCAAATGATTATGATTCTTTTGGTTATAGTGAACTTCATGGAAATACATCAATTTATACACGAGGTCCACGTACAATTTACTCTACAAGGAGATGAAGACTCAGATTCAAAACCTTTACATTATCTTCATTCTTCAGAGTATCCTCATTTAGATGGGACATGGTTTGATGAAAGGTATCCTTCTATTGGTATCATTGGAGTCGATGTTGAAACTTATAGGTATCATACTTCAAATTATGTTCGAGGTTTTGAACGTACCATGAGTTGAGTATTGTCGATATCAAATAAATTATATTAATGCTGATTTAATATCCCAAAGTCATCATCTTGTAATTGAACTTTGTACTTTTATAACCTCAATTTTTTATCAATAAAATATTTAAGTTCATATTCATTTTTTCGGTCTTCAATATTATCTATTATTCTATTACACTATTTATATTTGACTTCTAGTTTATGAAATATATGCTTAAAGTAATAGTATATTATTTAATTAAGCTTGTTCTAAAGTTTTTAAAAAAAAATCACAATATTTCTATCAATTTTTGCGATATTTGTGATTTTTACCGGAATATCTGTCGATATATCCGTAAATCTAAGTTACCGATATCGATAAGATATTTTCGTACTTAGTTGTCATGTTTTGCAAAATTTTAGTTGAGATACCACTTCAACATTTAAGTTGGCACTAGTTTTTTTTTTTTTTGGATTAAACTTAGAAATCACTAGGCAATACATGTCCTATAAAAGATAATAAAAAAAAAAAGAACAATCATTTTCTTCCATATGTTTTGATAACAATTTTTTTTTTTTTTTTTCAAAAACTACCCCTAACCTAAAATACCCCTAATCTATATATTTACTTTGTGAGTGAAACGTTTCCTTTTGAGTTTATCCAATATCTAATTTGTGTGTGACACATTTTTTTTTATTTTTTTTTGGTTTATCCATTTAAGCCTTATAGAGTATTGATTGGATTTGGGTTTGAAAGATGAGATTATGTGGTTAAAAGGAAAAGTTTTAGAAAAATAGAAAATCATATTTTTTATGATTTAAAATTTGAATTCGTTTTCACTTTACTTTCTTAGAGTTTTAAAACAAAAACTCTTCAAATGGGGGCTATGTCATAAACTTTATATTAGTTGGAGTAACATAAAACGACCTTCTTAGATTAAGTTATCAATGTTATACATGCTTCCATTTTTTTTTTTAAATTTTGTCATTATCTCATCGACTTTCTATTAAATAGTAAAATAAGATCGACTATAGTTTTTTAGAATAAGTTGTCAATGTTGCGTGTGAGATTACAATATAATTAATGTTATTGGATGAAATCGAAATATTTTAGACCCTAATTATTATTATTATTATTATTTTGGACTGGTTGCATAAACAACCACCAGGTCCAAAATAATGACAAATTTAGTAAAATTTAAAATATTTTGCAAATATAACAAAAAAAAAAAAAATTAGGAGCTATCACTACTGATAGACTGCTATCGTTTATATATGACTATCACTGACAAAATTCTATAAAAAAATATGAGGTGATGGATTACTAAATTATTATCAACCATAGATTACTATTTGCGATAGAAATGAATATTTTTACATTTTTTTTTTAAGTATTATTTTTTTTAATTATTTTACTTGACGTTACAATTTTAATTTATTTATTATTTATTATTATTATTATTATTATTATTATTATTATTTTTTATATATATATATATATATATTTTTGTAAGTTCTCTAATCCTTCAAATTTAAAAAAGTAATAATTGCATCCTTAAATTTTGATTGTCCTTAACTTTAAAAAAGTTCTTGGGTCCTTGAACTTTTTTATACTAAAAAATCTCATTAAATTCTACACTAATTTAATTAATAAATTAAGGTCAAGAGTTACCTTCTTTTCTTTTAGAAAGCCTATTTATTTTTAGTTTTTTCAAAAAAAAATTGGTTAAGATGTCAAGACTTGAAAAAGAAAAAATATATATAAATGAATGAAAATGAGTGATAAACAAAGTTATATTTTAAAATAAGAAAAAGTAAGAAGAAATCTTCCTCCTCTAGACCTAATTTGTAAAAGAAAATAAAAAGGAAAAGAAAATATGATTCAAGGATGTTGCATGAAGGCAATGCAAAGAGAAAGGCAAATGAAGGAAGTAATGCTAAGTTTGCAAAAAAAGTTAAAATCTCAAAGTCAAGAACAAGAACAAGAACAAGACATCATCAGATTCCATTAATCTCTGCAGAAATATAAATTAATCCAAACAAAAAAACATCCAACTTTTCCAACACAACAAAATCTTTCCCACCAATTCCCTTCCATATCCCAATTCATGTCTGAGACGAAGGCAAGCAAAATCCACCATTATATATTCATTTCTTTTTCTTTTTAATTTGGGTTTTATTAATTTTCTATGATCAATGTTTTGCAGCAAATATGTATGGTGATGAAAATCAACGTTGACTGCAATGCTTGTTGCAGGAAACTTAGGAGAGTCATCTTGAAAATGAAAGGTAAGCTTTCTATTCATTCACAAAACAATTTAATATTAACATTTAAATACTATTTTCTATCTTCTATATCGTCTTTTTTACTTTGTTTCATTTTAGTTCCTATACTTTCAAAACATCGGTGGTCTATGCACTTTTGACTTTGATTCATTTCGGTCTCCGAACTTTTAAAAAATAAATAATTTGATCTCTTTATTTTCTCATTTTTTTCATCGTAATTTTAGCATGGCACTCCACTTATTAAATTTATTGAAATATAATCATAAATTTGTATTAAAGCGTTTCCATTGTGTGCAAAACTTACGGTTAAATTTTGCAAATAGGACCAAGTTGGTCACTTTTTTAAAATACAGTAACCAAAATGAACATTTTGAGAGTAAAAGTGACCAAAATGAATCCAAGTAAAAAATACAGGAATCAAAATAAATATTTTGAAAGTATAAAGATCAAAATGAAATAAAGCCAAAAGTACCGTACTAAAATAATATTGAAACATTTAAATAATAACAAATTTGTTCATTTTTAAAAAAATAAGGTTAATATTGAAACATTTAAATAATAACAAATTTGTTCATTTTTTTAAAATAAGGTTAAATTACAAGTTTAGTCTCTGAAGTTTATGATTTGTATCTATTTGATCCATGAACTTTAAAAAGTGTCTAATAAGTCATCGAACTTAAATTTGTGTCTATTTGATCCCAAACTTTAAAAAATTGCTCAAAAAAAAAAAAAAAAAAAAAAACTTTTAATTTTGTGTTTAATAGGTCATTTGCCGTAGATCTATTAAGCAAGATTATTTAGAGTCTCATGACATATAGATCAGCTATTTTTTTAAAAAATTGAATATGTAAGAATTTATTTCAAACAAATTAAAAGTTTAGTGCCATATATTGAAAAAAAAGCAAATAGAAAATGGAAAAAGGTTCACCAAAATTGTAAAAAATGGAGATGCATCCAGAAAATTAACCCTTGTTGTTAATTTGAACGATGAAGCAATCGAAACCCATATGATAGAGAAGGAGCGTTACAGTTACAGAGTGATCGTGTTCGGCAGATTCAAGCCTTCCGACATCGCCATCAAGATCCGGAAGAAAATGAATCGCAGAGTCGAGATCCTCGACTTCGAAGAAATGGACCCTGAACCACCCGCCGATCAAAACCCACCGCCGCCGGCCCCCAACGCCAATCACAGCCATCAGATCCCCATGTTTTCTTCTCTGGAACACGATCTTCACCGCCGGCCTCCGCCCATGTTTCCCTCTCTCGCCGCCAACGAATACCGTTCTTTCTCTTCTTCTCGCCCCGATTTCGCCGTAACTCGGTTCCCGGCGCCGGAGATGGAGGAACGCTTCTGGCATTATGACTATGAATTCGCCGGAGATAGAGACGACCCTGCTTTCTCTGTTCATAATAATTACTACCACTACGACTATGACTATGACTACTAGTATTAGTTTCTCCCTTTTTTACAATTCTTTTAAATACATAATATATTAATTAAAGTGATTCTCTATGTCAAGCATTTGAATCCAATTACAATACAAGAAACAAGAGGTCTAGCCAAATCGAGCACTCAATTGGCATAAGGTTGTGCGCGTGACTATGAGGTCATGGGTTCAATCCTCGCTTTAATTAAAATAGCGTTGCAAAACAAAAAATTCAAGAGGTCTAACTCATATTCCAAATTGCATGATATTTAACAATTCTTTAGCTTCTCCTTTAAAATGAAGATGAAAATATGACAAAATAAAAAAAGTCTCAAGTTATATTCAAAATTGGTTCGTTTGAGAGAGATAAAGGGTGTGTTTGGTTTAGATTCATGTTTAATTTTAGAAAAAAACGATTTTGGAATAAATTGAGGTGTTTGACAACCCTCCACAATTAATTTTTTGGAGAATAAATTTTTGAAATAATGCATTTTGGATGAAAGATATTAACTTTTGAAAAAAATATTTTTTTTTGTTTAATTGAAAACCTATTTAATTCTCTTGTATTAAAATTATCAAAACACCCTCACCAACTACTATTTTAAATTTTCTCCACCTACCAACCACTTTTGAAAAAAATATTTTTTTTTGGTGTTTATAGTAAACGGTCATAATTTTTAAAATACAAATTAAATTTTTTTTTTTTTAGTTTTTGAAAAATATTTAAATTAATGCAAAATAGAGGGATTGAACCCCTGGCATAATCATATACCAATTGAGTTAAGCTTAATTTGTTACTTCAATTGACAAATATAAATTTAAACTTATTAATTCATATTGTTTATTAATAATTGCCCCTCCTAGTAATTTAACCTTAAGAGAAACACTTTTAGTTTAGAGCAAACCAAATACATTTGTAGATAAAAATATTTTTGAGAATATGTAACCAAACACACGAGTGTTTTAATTATAAACATTTTTTAGTAGTCAATTTAAACACACCAAAAAACTTGGGAGTTAGCATAAAATGTTGTCCCTAAACCCTATCAAAAGGAGATTTGGGGCCACCCTTTTACGATTAATCGACAAAAATTAGGGTTAGAATATAAAAGGAAGCAAGAAATGAAGAAATCCAAGACAAACAAATTTAGGGACTTTGATTTTTTCACCGTGTGACTTTTGAGTGTTAAGACGACTATGAATGTGGCCGGCGCAGTGACAAGTGTGTCCAATGGGAGAAGATGAGAAAAAGTGAGGGAGAGAGAGAAAAGAAAAAAATAACTTTATTAAGCTAAAATCAAAAGTCAATCCGAGCATAACATACCTCAATGGAAAAAGGGCACAATAATAATTCACTATTCCACCAAGAAATTGTTGACCTAAATATTAAAAAAAAAACCTAAAATTAATAAAATTTGTCACCTATGACCAATTATGCCAAGTCACTTTTTTTTTTTTTTTGATAGTCAACTAACGATCAACTTTACTCTGAGACCATTGAGAACTATTTTTCTAAATAATCCATAGACCAAAGTGTTGCATTTGAAATCTCGAAAACCAAATAGAAACTTAATCCAAACGTCATGGGACAAAGTATAATTTACCAAAACAAAATATTATAAATTTTTTCTTCAATTAATATAGTATAAAGGTCGATCATAAAAATAGATTAAATTACAAATATGATCTCTGAACTTTAAAAAGTGTGTAATAGGTCATTGAACTTTTAATTTTGTGTCTAATAGGTCTACTACAAGAATTTTCGGTTGTGTCGACGATATATTTCTCGACACAAGTCAATTCAGCGGGATAAACACGTGTATCCCGACGAAAAAGGCTTGCGTTGACCCAAAGTTTTTCGTGTTAGCCCGTCATCTGGCCGAAAGAAATTGCCGACGTTGTTTAATGGATAAGCCGACGCATTGATGCATCCAAAAAAGTTGAATAAGTGAAACTTGTGTTTCACCTTTGCCGATGCAACCCTTGCGTTGGGAAAAGTCCGGATAAAAATGCCCTAGTCCCCCTTCCTTCTTCTTCTTCTCCTCCCCTCTTCTCTTTTTCTCTTCTCCGAACAGTGGTCCCCCTTTTTTCTCTCCGAAAAGTTTCGGTCGGATTCTTCTCCTTGTTCTTCTTCTCATTTTCGGGTTGCTCACGGTCTGACAGATCTTTTTGCGTGGATATATATATATATATATATATGCTTGTTTTTGTTCTTTAGACTACTTGTGAAAACTCTAATTGTATGAATCAAATTTTGATTGATGAAGTGATTTGATTTTGAGATGATTGACTTTGTTTGTAGTTTATGTTTGTTGTTTTTGGACATAAATATTGATGCTTTGAGTTACTTGTTTATGGTTTGAGAATAGACATATATAAGGGCTAATTTAAAATATAGGCAACTTGGTGAGGTATGGACTATGGAGTGTGTGTTTGAGTGGTTTTGTGAGATTTGGAGTGAGCTTAGCTAAATTATATATTACGTACAATGGAATTCTAACATCCGGATTCTAACATCCGGATAAATCTAAGCTAGCTATGAGATCAACATGTTAGCCAACTGTGCCACAACTGTTTGATGTTGAAAAAAAAGGCTTTATTCATAATAATTGATTAATTTTTTTTAGTTCAACAATTATATGATGGGGATCGAACCATAGGCTTTTGGAATGTTAAATGATACCTTATCCAAGTTTCAAGTGTATACAAAATTAATGTAAAAGTTTTTTTTTTTTTTTAGTTTAATAATTGCATGGGGTTCAAAATGATACCTTATCCAAGTTTTAAGTGTATACAAAATTAATGTAATTTTTTTTTTTTTTAGTTTAATAATTGCATGGGGTTCAAAATTTATCTTCGAAGTGTATATAATAACAAAATTGGGGTGAGAGAGGCTTGAACTCTCGACCCCACGATGACTCTAAGCTATGAGACCTACACGCTAACCAACTGCGCCACCACCCCTTGATGCTAAGGAAAAAATATTTGATTTTAATGGTTAATTATAACTTGACTAAAACATAGATATATGTTTAATCATTTTGATTCGTGCTAAAAAGTTATTAAAATAGTTTAATAGTATGCTCCAAATATGTATACAAATTTAATGTCAAAATGAGCATAACTCAATAGTATACATTTCTTTCCAGTCGTAGATTCAAATTTTTATATCCCACATTCGTATTACTAAAAAAAAATGTAAAAAAAAAAAACTTTTAACATTATATTATGGACATCATGATAATTCCATACTTTGAAACTTAAGCACTAACCATCTGCGCCACCACCTCGTAATTCTATGGAAATGACTTTATTTTAATGATTATAACTTCATCAAAACATTGATAAACTTTTCTTATAGAAGTTTGTTGGACGTTAATGGTTAAGATTTTTTTTTTCTTTTTTTTTTTTAGTTTAAGAATGGGTGCTTATATATTAAAAAAAACTCCACATGACCTTAAATTTTAGGACTTGAAACTTAGGATTTAAGACACTTAAGACGGGTTTGACCCAAGAAGTTGTTTGACAAGGAATCAGAACTCCAGGTTCAACAACTCCCAGACCCAAACATACCACAAATTTCAGAACTCCAGACTAAACAACTCTCTGCTCCAAAAAAACATATCTCATAACTCTCTAAACTAAACAACTCCACATACTAAACAACTCCAGACAAAAGACAACTCGAACTCCACTCAACTCCTTTGACCAAACGCCCCGTTAAGATTTCTTTTGAAAAACTCGTGTGCATATATATATAATATATATTTTTTTTTAACTTTTTCATATTTTTTATTTCTTTTTGTTTGGTCTATAGCTATGTAATCTTGAATGCTGGTTTTGGATAAACAGAAGCCTTTTACATTTTTTTTTTCTCATTAATTTTAGAAATAACTTTTGAGACGGTTGTGTCCTAAATGTATTGGATGATATTTTGTAAAAAATATAACATTTCAATATATATTGTGTTTTATTATATTTATTTGTGTTCAATGGTACTATTGTTATTATTTACGTAAAATAATGAACTTTCAAGTAATTAGAGAAATTAAAACATGGGATAAAATATTTAGAAATAGGGAAAAAAAAACACTAGCTTGTCCCGACGCAATGAAAATCGTTGGGAGAATTTAGAGAAAACTGAAAAAAAAATAAAAAATAAAAACAAAATGTGTTGGTATAGCCTACTCTCTCTCGACCGCTTTCTGAAGTGTTTGAAAAGATCTATCAACACAACCAATTTTGTGTCGGAAAATTTTTTCCCCACGACTTGATCCCAACATCTTACGTCGACATATTTTGTGGGTCGGAAAAACTAAATTTTTTTGTAGAGGTCTTTAAACTTTTAATTTTGTATCTAACAAGTCTATGACATATTCGACATTTTGTAAAATTCAAGAATCTACTGGATCAAATATTTAAAGTTTAGGGTCCTAATAGACATAAAATTTAATTTAATTTTTAATAGATCAAATTAGAAAAATTTGAATATGTCAGAGACATATCAGACATAAAATAAATATAAAATATATCGTCGACAATCCCAAAGTTTGTTATTCAGCAATCCCAAAGTTTCTTTTTTTTCCTATTTAATATTTAAAATAAATATAAATAAATATTTCGTAGTCTTTCATAACAGAAATATTGTTAAGAGCCTTCCGTCGTGAAAACAAAAAAGTTTGTGACGCTGAAAGAGGCCTCCGATAAATCAGCTAAAATCGGAAATGCCTTTTATCTCATACTACTCTTTCGATACATAATCTAATGGTTTAGAACAAGAAACAAAATTCTCATATCGAATTCAAAGTGCCATGCTATTATTACTTAATATTCATATTTTATATGGCAAAGGCATAGTTTTCTTTTTTGGCTCAAAAAAAAAAAAAACTCATTGGCGCCGAGCGTGAGGGAATGCTAGACGTTTGGTAATTTCTCCTCCGACCAGGATAAAAGATCCCATTGAAGCGGCTAATCCCATGCATATTGTCTGTACATCTGGTCGCACAAATTGCATAGTATCATAAATAGCTACTCCGGGTATTACCCATCCACCGGGAGAGTTTATAAATAAATACAGATCTTTGGTATCATCCTCTATACTGAGATATACCATAAGACCAATAAGTTGATTCGAGATCTCACTATCAACCTCTTGGCCTAAAAAAAGTAATCTTTCTCGATAAAGTCGGTTGATTAGGATAAAATTGTATCCCTTAAGAACCGTACGGGCACCTTTTGATGTCAAGGGATCCATTTACCCTTAGTAGCAAACTTAGGGTCATTTCCCACTCTCCTACGCAACCTATATTATAGCAAAGCAAATATAAAAGCCCACAAGTCCAAATTTAAATACAAATGAGTCATTAATATATAGAATATTACAAAAATATTTAACATAATTTTTTATTACATTTATGTCTTAGACAAAAAAAATAATAAAAAATATAATTTGTAGTTTGACCCCTTTTATGTATGTTGAATGTATTACGTTGTTTTGTTAAAAAAAAATTATAAAAAGTAAAAATAAATAATAATAATTGATTTGAAATTAATTAATAATAATATAGAAAATATTCAATATTTTAATTTTTTTTTTTTTTTTTGGTATTCAAACCCTCTTCTACAAATTCGTCGCTTGCGACTCGCCGCCGCCAGTAATCCACACCATTTACGGTCATTGTTGTTTTATGTCGCCGTCCTCTTTTGTGATTTCGTCGCCGACTCTCCAACTTCATCCACACCGTCGCCGCCGGTAACCATAGTGTTGGGTTTTATGTCATAAAACTCGTGGTTTGTAAACTGAATGTATATTCTATTTTGCAATAAAGTTGTTATTGAGATTTATTCAGTAAAGTTGTTATTGAATAAAGTGAATTGTGTTTACTTTTAACCTAACTCCAATAAACAAATAATCCATGACTATAGGTTGTATACTTGTGAACTTCATGTGTGACATGATTGTGGATCAAGTTCAAGTAATAGCTAGAACGGTCTATAGTATAGGGATAAGGTTGGGTACCTTATATCTTGGGGACACTATTGGACGCGACCCACTTTGTATAGTACAAACGATATGATCCGAAATCGTTCATGTGGAGACATGTGAGTGGGGGCGTCCTATGCAATGAGTTTACATAAGACTGAACCGCGAAATAAAGTCACTCTTTCTTTACAACCCCGTTTACTGTAAAGACCGACTTTTTCATATGATGACCTAGGTAACTCGATCTGAATCTTGAGCACGCTATGAACTCCTGTTTATTCGGGCTTATCCTTTTACTTGTATGGGTGAGAGTGGCCCGAGATCGCCGACTCAATAAGCCTACCATCTTGGGGATAAGACCGGGTAGGTAGCTGGGAACATAGTCCTGCGAGAAGGAATTCACTCATACCCGCCTTTAGGGATTAGTAGAGAGGTTGTTCCCTTAAGTGCTGACTTCGGGTCTTGAACTAGGGATCCCACCCTCTCATTGGCCCGAGAGGGACTTGGTATAGTGATGAGATCACATACCAATCGGTTTGGTGGTTGGACCACAAACCAATAGTTCATTAGAGGATCAGTGGGACTTAAGGAACAAGATGTAAATATTACGGGGGTAAAACGGTTATTTTGACCCAGCTGTAATTACGAACAACCTGTGAAGGATCGACTTACTGATGATGGTTATATCAAGAGGACAGAAATATATCTACGGTGAGGAGAGTGCAACCATTGGACTTTAGTAGAGTCTCTGAGGGTTAACGAATGTTGGTTAGTTTGGCTAAAGAGTTTGGCCGGGTAATCTCGTATCGTTGGAGCTCATGATCTGTAGGTCCTTTAGGTTCTCCTGGCTAGCTCGGATTAAGCCGTGTAACAATATGAGAGAAAAATAATTTGAATTTATTCAAATTCGTTTTTGGAAGAATGATGGACATATTTAAATATGATTTAAATATGTGATCGGTCTAAAACATGAATAGGGATTCATGTGTGATGATTCGGTATAAGAAACCGAGATTAGTCTTATTATTTAATAAATATTTTATATTGAATTAAATAATAATATTAATTAATTAAAAAATTTAATTAATTAAAATTTATTTTGTTTATTAAAATTAATTATGAATTAATTTTAAAATGATAAAATATTACAAGTGGGATTATCCAAGTTGAGTGGATTTATCCAAGTTAAGTGGGTTTATCCAAGTTGTGAAGTGGATGGTGAATCACCAACCATATGCATAAACTCATCAATTTTGGAACACTTGGTTGAAGACTAATCTATCCAATTTGAGGTGTCATGCTAAGCAAAGAGTTTGTTGCATGTGAATTGCCTATAAATTGGATGAAGTTCAAATGGTTTGAGGTTGATGAATTTTCAAAGAGTTTGAATATTTGGATGAGCATGAAGAGTTCATGTTACTTGAGAAATTAGAAAGCTAAGTGTTAGATATTTCTCACAAAATCCTCATCACATTCATCTTCCCTTCTTCTTCTTCCAAACTTTTTCTTTCATAAATGAGTCCCACCACTCTGTTGCTCGGTCCGAGGATAGCGGGACTACCGGAGGTGGTCCTCGAAGTGTTCGAGAGAAGGTTCGAGGTGTTCGTGAAGAGATTCGAGTATCGGAATAGAAGTTTTTAGAACTAGAAAAGGTAAGTGTTCTAATTTCTTTTATTTCAAAGTTTTGAGCATGTTTCTACTTTAGCCTAATTGATGAAATTAGAGTGCCAATGATCCGACTCGCTTCCGCTGCGCTACATGTGCTCCATCACATAGGTCGTGGTAGATTTATATCACTATTTTTTTTAATTTTTTTTTTTAGTTTGAGAATTTTATTTTTATATAACAGAGCCTATAGACACTAGATATATATCATAAAAAATTTTAATGATTGATGTTTTCTGATATAAACAAGGTATATATCAGAGTTTATATATGTATTAAGATGTATATACTACAATATATATCAGAGTATTATTAATGATTGTAGTTTATGTGATTGTTTCAAATATACATGGTATAAATTCGAGTATATAGCAGTCTAAAATCAGGGTGTATATATATATATATATATATATATATATATATATATTAGAGGGTATATATCGTGGTATATATTTGTTTCAGATATATTGAGGATAACTGTGTGACAGCGAAAACCGTTAGACGGAAGTGGTGGGCAACGAACACGACCAGCAGCAGATGAACGACGCAATTTAATTGATGGAGGAAATAATTTTTGGTAACAAACGAAAATTGTTAGAGAGAAGAAAGAAATTGATGGAGAAAATCATTTTTTTTGTTTGTGACAAATGACATACAAAATAAAATCATATTAATAATAAAATCTAATTAATAATAATTGATAATTGTCATAAGTAAAATTACCTAATTAATATTGTACAATTAAAAAAGTAATAAAATAAATAATTAAAAACACCTAATTAATATTTTTAAATTAAAAATATATATATATATATATATATATATATTTATTTATTTTTAAATTTTAAATGAAGAGCAAAATGGTAAGATTAAATTATAACAAATTTATTAATGACACTATAAATACTCGAAAAATATAGAAATGATTAAAAAAAAATTATAATAGACATTTGTGAAAATATAGGTTAAAGAATAACCTATGAAAATATATGATTCTTAATTGATTCTAATTTTGGGAGCATTTGATTTGCAATTAAATAGGTGGGGAGATGATTTCTTTCTTGTAAAAGGAAGCCAAATGTTGGAAAATAAAAAGTGTGCTCAAATTGAAACAAAAAAAAAAAAAAAAAAATAGTTTTTTTCTTTTTGCGTGGATTTTCATTGAAGAAAAGAAAGGGCAAGAGGTTTTTCTTGGGTATTAGTAGATCACAAAAAAATTGACCGATTTTATCTTCATTTTTGATCTCAAGCTATAGAATTGTGATATTTGGAAGTCAATAATCATTATTGGACTATTGAGAGTAGTTTGTAGCGTGAATTGAGACTTCTTGTAATCTCCATTATAGTTGAATATGTCGTTGCAGAAGACTGAACGTAGTCTCGAGATCGGGGACAACCAGTATAACTTTTGGTGTCGTTCTCTTTTTCCCTTCTCTTCATTATTGTATTTTGTGATCCATAACTTATTTGGTTCTAACCTGTGAAGTAGGAATAAAAGATATAACTTAGTTTGTTATTACGCATTATTTATATCTTGTGTTTTTTTCCCAACAATCAAGCCTCACATAATACTCTTTCCATACAAAAGAATTTGTCCTCTTAACCGCTTCCTCACTCAATGAGACATTTCTAAAATACTTAGGGCATTATTTAATATGGATTCATTGCGATATCTTCCACTCTTGCTTTGTTTGAAGGTCTTTGTTGAATAGTTTAAGGTCACAATCTTATTTCCATGCAACTCTAGACTACATAATAAGGCTCTTGAATAATTTAAAACAAGTTATAGTATAACTCGAAATGATCTATAAGATAGTCTTAATCAACACTACCTTACAATATCATGGACCTATTAGACACAAAATTAAAAGTTTAGATATGTATTAAACACAAAAATAACAAAATAACAAAATTATTAGAGGCTCGATATGTCATGAGGTTCGAATTTCAAAAAGCTTCACGAGGCTCGATTGTCTGAAGAGACAAAGCACTTCTCGAAGATCGGTCCACCGAGCTGAGCAGGCTGAACCGACTACTCGATGAAAAAATGCACTAGCCGACCAATCTGCCAGCTACTTCCTAGACACGCCAGAATAGGCGTACGACGTTGGCACCAACCAACGCATCTCCCACTATAAAATATGAGGGTTCATTTTTCATATGGGACAAGTTATCTAACCTTACTATCTTTGTGATCAGTTTTCTACCATTTTTTCTCCGACTCAAGGTTCAGAGCATGTTGAATCGAGCACCACACTATTACAAGATCTTAAATTTGAGGTGAGTTCGGACCGTAGATCCCTAAGCGGGCCGAACAGAGTTAGAATAGCTTGAATTATGCTTCAACGGACCTCCATGTCAAATCATTAGTGACAATCAAATATCTTTTTAAAAGGAATTTCTTTGTTTACTTGACGGAAGATGAAGAAATAATTGTGAAATTTCCCAGCAAACAATATATCTGCGTGTGGTACACTCAGGTGGGACCGATTGGAAACTTCTTTGAATGAACAGCTATAGATTCTCCTACAATTTGTTTCCATATTTTTAGAAGCGATTATTTATTTATTTATTTATTATTATTATTATTATTAGGATTGGTTGCACAAATAACAATCAGACCCAAACTAATTACAAATTTAGCAAATTTTAAAATGTTTTGTAAATATGACAAAAAAATCGTTTCTATTATTGATAGACTTTATCATATCACTGATAGACTTCTATCAGTGATAGACTATTATCACTGACAAAAATCTATAAAAAACTGAGGTGATCAGCGATAGACTTCTATCCGTCATAAGATATCATTCATAGAAATTGTCATATACGCAAAAAATTTTAAAAACATGTTATATTTTTAATTATTTTATTCTAAATTCACATCGGTTACAATTTCTATTATTATTATTATTATTATTATTTTATTTTATTAAATTATCAGTTTAGTCATTAAATACATTTTAAATATTCAAATTTAATTTTCATATATTTAATAAATCTTAAAATTAATCCATATGAGTTAAAAAAAAATTAGCACTATTAGTATTCTCTATGAATTTTAGACAACATATTTACATTCTGTGTTTTTTTTAATGAAAATTTGTTATTACTATTTTACCAATGTCAATAAAAAGAAAAAAAAAAGTCACTTCAAACTAACAATAATAATCAATTTATTAAAAATATATGGACTAAATTAAAATATTTGAAAGTAAATGAACAAATGATATTTAAATCTTTTATTTTTCTACACATTCACGTTTTTAACTTTTTATTGTGATGTTAAATCGAGCATAATTCAATTGATATGAAGTCGTGTCATTAACTAACAGGTCAGAGGTCTAATCCCTCCACCCACATTAATTAAATACCTTTAAAAAATAATATTTTATTATGATTTTAGACTTTTCGTACTATTAACTCAATGGTTATGGTATATATTTATTAAACAAATACTAATTGGATTGGCAAAACATTGATAGAGGTCGTAGTTGTTTAATTGAGGTATCAAGATATTGTTCACTTAATGACAATAATAAGTGAGATGGTATAGTGAGTATATTTCAATTAATTGACATTTACTCATTTTTTTTTGTCGGAGGTTCAAATCTTCATAGTTCATACCCTACTTTTGATATACTAAAAGAAAAAGCAAAACAAATTTTTTTGATATGATATAGCATCACTCTTAAAATGTAAGTTTAAGTTTTTAAAAGTTAAAGATGTAAATAGATACATTTATCAAAATTTATGAACTAAACCTATAACCAAGGATGAAAATATTCGTGGATATGTCGATATATCCGTGGATATATCCGTAAATCGGAGGCTTCGATATAGATATTTTATCGATATATCCATGGATATATCCGTAAAATTGAAATGTCGATATCAACAGACAACATGGATATCGATATTTTCATCCTGCCTATAACTAATCATTAAAAATCGAATAAAAAGGTGAAATGGTAAAATTCAAATTAACATACCCTACTTTGATGTACTAAAAGAAAAATCAAAACAAAAAAAAACCAAAATGTTATAAGTAAATAGATACATTTATAAAAAAAAATTATGAACTAAATTTATAATTCATTAGGTGACTAATTTTTCCTACTTCCCTTGCAGTTACCCGGAGTGAATGTTTGAATGGATAAATTATTTAAAGAGGTCGCTACAATATGGTTCATAGAAAATCGAAATACTTTGATTAATGGTAAAAATATATATATATATATATATATATATATATATATATAGAAGAAAAATTAGAGCATTATATTTGAGGAGAAGTTGTTATTTAATTTATTAATTAGGAAGGTGAGATAGTGAGAAGTCCACAAATTAGAAGCGTGTTGGACGGAGCCCTTTGTTTTCACACAAAATCTTAGTCTATAAGGCAAACCCAGGTCCGGTCCACGCGCTGAATTCTGAAATCTGAACAACATATATAAACCCAATTCGCCACTTTCTGATATTCCAAAACCTTCACTTTCCCTCCGCCATGGGAAGAAAACTCGACGCTCTCCTCGGAAGGAATTTCAGAGCCACCAAATTCCGCCCACTTCTCAATCTGGCCGTCTCTCGCCTCGCCATCCTCACCAACCAACGCCAACTCAGGCACTCTCAAGCCCATTCCGACGTCCTCCAACTCCTCCACCTCCCCCTCCACCACCGCGCTCTCCTTCGGGTCCGTTTCTTCTCTTTTAGGGTTTGGGTTTGGGGTTTAGGGTTTCTTTTTCTTGATTTTTAATTGTTGTTGTTGTTGTTGTTGTTGATAGGTTGAGCAAGTGATTAAGGATCAGAATGTTTTGGATGCGTATGTTCTGATTGAACGCTACCTCAATCTCTTGATTGAATCCACCTCCCTCCTCGAACAAGAAAGGTTCGTCTAATTTTCTACAATGCTTCTGTACTTATGATGATGATGATGGGAGATTTGATTCGTTGTTCTTTAATTGAATGCAGAGAGTGCCCTGAGGAATTGAAAGAGGCGGTTTCAGGGTTGCTATTTGCTGCTTCCAGATGTGGGGATTTCCCTGAGCTTCATGAGATTAAATCAGTTTTGACCACTCGTTTCGGCAAGGAATTCACTGCTCGTGCTGTTGAATTGCGCAACAACTGTGGAGTCAACCATTTGGTAATTATTTTGCTATGCTCTGTTTCTGTTTCTGTTTCGTTAGTCCTTATTATTCATCTTCTGCCTCTGTTTGTTTCTGTAGTTAATGCAAAAACTCTCCACAAGACAGCCCAGTTTGGAGACTAGAATGGATATGCTCAAACGCATTGCTTCTGAGAATGCCATTGCTTTGGAACTTGATCAAACTCTTCCTTCCAATCAGGTATTCTACCATACTAAACTACTTTTATACTACCCAAAATCTTAAACTGATAGATGCTAAGATATTTAATCTAATTGAAATGGGCAATTGGGATTTCTGTTTTTGATCACCACAGGAGGAAAAACTCGCCAGAAACACAAGGCAAAACCTGCAGCAGCCACATGGTGAAGTGGGAGAGAATTTGCAATTCTCTAATGAAGTCCCATCTGGTTATAAACAACAATACAAAGATGTGGCGGATGCAGCACAAGCCGCATTTGAATCAGCAGCTCAAGCGGCAGCTGCTGCCAAAGCTGCCATAGAGCTCTCCCGCTCTGAACCACAAAACCCTGGCTCTGGAACTAGTCCATATGACAAACAAGAGCGAAAGAAAGCCGATGTCGAATCTAAACCGAAACAGGAAATCGAACATCGAATAAGAGAAGAAGATGAAGAAGCAGGAGAAGTGGAGAACTCAATGGCTGGTAGAGAAGACAGAGAGAGATGTAAAGAAATTGGGGTGGACGAGATGGAAACAAAGGTAGAGAAGACAGAGAGAGATGTAAGTGAGAAGCCAAGTTTAGGTTTAAATCTGGAGAGGAAGCCAATATCAGTGAGAACAAGAAGAGTGCGTGGATACTGAAATTGAACATGTGTGTTTGGGTTAAATACTAAGTTAAATATTTGTTATTTGTTTGGTTTGGAAAGATCCTGGAAAGTGTGTAATGATGTGGTTTGGGAATTTTGGTAATGTATGAAAAACTCAACATTTTTGTTTGTTTTTAACTTTTAATCAAGTACCCTGTTTAATTAATTATTTTTTACTTGGTATTAAAATGTATATGGATTTGAATAATTAGATAGTTATGTCCTCTCATGATTTATTATTTTTTTTTTTTTGGACATGTTCAAAAAAACAAGATTTTTTAAATATGCTAGTGTGGTCTATTTTTTAATATGTGGGTGAGAGTGAACCTAAGACTCTTTGGTCACTAGTCACATGCCAATGAGAGTTAGTTATCCTCTTGTTGGCCCCATCTGAATCTTACTTGGGAACTTCTTTACTCAAATATTCATAATTAATTTTTCTAAAAATAATTTTAAATTAAAATAAATTAGTTTAGACCATAATTTTTATTGTGTACAAATTTATTTTACTGCCACTATTTTGACTAATAACTTTGGTCTAATGTAAAATCATAACAGACCAAAAAAAAAAAGAGTTATACTAACCCAACCTGTTTTTTTTTTTTAAAAAGGAAACTAACGACCCACCCATCTAATGTGGGGTGTAAGTTCACAAAAGAAGTTTGGTTACAAATTAACAAAGGTGGAATTGGAGGGAGCAATCACGGTGATGTGGTGGAATTGGAGGGAGCAATCACGGTGATGTGGTGCATTTGGAACTACAGAAATTCTATAGAAATTCTATAAACATTTCTAAGGAATCAAGTTCCAAGCAACAATTTTTCATACTGATTGAGAGACATTGAGTTCGAAAAACAGTTCAAGAGAGAAAATTCTTGTACCTTGCAGGTGAAGAAACTCTTGAGTCAGGATATTTGGACCCCTCCGCCCTGAATACCTGGAAGTTGAATGTTGATGCCTCTTGGAAGGCAGATCTAGGATTCAGGGGAATTGGTTGGGTGATTCGTGACTCAAAAGGGTCTCCAATTTGTGTTGGGAACCAGAGATGCAACAACATTGATCAAATCAAAGTGCTTGAAGCTTTGGCTATTAGAGAAGGTCTAAAACAAATTTCGCTCCTCAGACCGAACTGACCGCCGGTGTTGTTGGTGGAATCTGATGCATGTGAAGATATCAAGTTGTTGATCAAAAGTAGAGAAGATCTCTCATAGATCAAGAACATCGTCGACGATATATTGGTATATTGGAGTTGGCGCGATTGGGGAACGATTTCGTTCTCCTTTTGCAAGCGATCAAGCAACAAAGTCACACATGAAATTGCTAGAGCGGTTTTCGAACATCGTTTTGTGAGGAATCCAAATTTGTTTTCTTCTGAAGAGGGGAGAGGTTTGGAATTCTGAATTGCCTATTTGGGTGCTTTCTATTTTGGAGGCTGAAAAGTCTATAACTGCCTAGTTAGGCTTTTAATGTGTTAATAAAGTAGTATTTTTCAAAAAAAAAAAAAAAAAAAACAGACCAATACACAACGACGTCTCAGCAGGCCGGGCGACCCAACTCTGAAGCCATCCATTCGGCCCATCTTCACACATGAACGACCCAACAACGCGTCCTTTAGGATTTACCCAACACACCCTCATCCAAGCAGTCATGCGCACGCTCCACCTGGCCTTCGCCCAACATCTCACACACGCGTGTCCCCACACCTACCATATTCGGGTGTGTTTAGATTGTATTGGTAAGTGTTTAATTTTTGAAAAAAATTGTGTTGTTTTGACAACCATTTATTTGAGAATGAATTTAGGAAATAATCATTTTGGATGAAACACTTAATATTAGTTTTGAGAAAAAATATTATCAAAATACCCTCACAATAATTCTTCAAATTTTCTCCACTCAGGATTGTTGTCGGCCACCTCCTCTGACACCACCGCCACCGGCCATCTCTGGCGACCACTCCCAGCCGGCCACCGTAGACGACCTCCGTAGCTTCTGATGACCACCTCCGACGAAACTTCGACAAACAGCCGATGATGACCACTGCCGCCAATCTAAATTAAACACATAATCGAAAACAAGGAACAACTCACCAAACAAACCATTTATTTTTCAAAGATTAAAAAATAATTTAGTTTTTAAGTCAAAATTCTTTCAATTTTGTAACAACTTAATCCTTAAAATTTAGTATATAACAAATTAGTGTATATAATTAAAAAGGTGTAACGATTTAGTCTTTATTATAAAAAATATGGATAAAAATTAATGAAATTTCTTACATATGTAGATCGATGAACTAATTAGGGATTGATTGTGGGGAAATTGTAGTAAATGACAATTTAAGACTTATTGTTTGCAAATATAGCATGTTTTTAAAAAATTTGCAGATATAGCAATTTCTATCGCTGATATCTCATGACTGATAGAAGTCTATCGCTGATCACCTCAGCTTTTTATAGATTTTTGTCAGTGATAATAGTCTATCAGAGATAATAGTCTATCACTGATAGAAGTCTATCAGTGATATAATAAAGTCTATCAGTGATAGAAACGAGTTTTTTTGCTATATTTGCAAAACATTTTAAAGTTTGCTAAATTTGCAATTAGTTTGGGCCTGATTGCTATTTGTGCAACCAACCCTTGATTGTGTTTATATGCTACAAAAACTAAGTGGTTAAGTCAATTGAAGCTCAGTCGTTATAAAGTATGGTCTAATAATGGCTAAGGAATTCGAGTTTACATCTCTCATCCATGATCCAACATTAATTAAATAACTTAAAAAAAAAAAAATATATATATATATATATATATATAAATAATGGAATAAATTGTTATTTGTGGGTGGCTTTTTAAGTTTATTGGTTTCTAAAATTTTGAAGAAACAAAAACCATATAAAAAGGCAGAGGATACCCATTATGAAATTCGCAGTCATAACTTTGCCACGCCCTTCGCAGAGAAAAATGGCGACGGCCATGATAGCATCTCAAGCTTTACTCTGCAACTACTCTTCTTTTCCACTGACTAAACCCTATATTCTAACATCCTCCCTCTCTCGTTTCCGAATCCGCAGACCAGAACTACCAATGTCCACCGCAACGGAAACCTTCCCGCCCTTGCCCCATCGCCGGAATTGTTCTCTCACCCGCCCCGCCGCTCGCCGGAAACCCACTTTGCTCGATTCTCCAGGATTTCCCGACGAGGGTAACTCCGATCTCCGACGACTGCTTCAAATTCTGCTCTGGGCTGCTGAGGCTGTTTACGTTTTGTGGCTATTTCTCCTCCCTTATGCCCCGGTTTGTTTTAACTTTTAATCGCTATTGCATTTAATTAAGCTTGATTTTGTGTTCAGAATTGGGGTTTTACTTCGTTAACAAACACTCAGATTGGTCAATTAGATAATAGTTAGTTTCCTTCTGTCGATCAGAAAGTTCATTTCTCTTGGTTTTTATTAATTACAGGGAGATCCTGTATGGGCAATCAGTTCAGAAACAGTGAATTCTCTTGTGGGTCTTTCTCTGAATTTCTTCCTTATATTGCCTGCTATGAACTCTGGTACTAACTACGCTTGATTTGTTATTTCTCTGAATTTTTTGTTATTGTAACTTCTGTTATTGCTTTCAATGAATTCAAAAGTTGTCTGATGTTTTGTAAAATTAATTGTCTTAGCACTGGGAACTGTCTCTTCCCAAACATTTCTTTTCTTCCCATAAAACTAAAAAGAAGATGAAAAAAGAGAGGGCGAAATGAGCAAAAGGCAAGAATGAGGCTTTCAACACTCCAATTATGAAAAAGAAAAAAAAAATAATGAAAAACTAGGGATTAGTTTATGCAAAGATCTTTGTGTAATGCACCTTGGAGTTTCAATGTTTCGTTATACATATACATGGAAAGTTAAGATTCATTCTTTATGCTATAAAGTTTTATCAGAATCTGCATCTATACATGCCCAAATCAATCAAGGATTTTATCACTGATACATTAGTGTTCGTTTGATAATCATTTCGTTTTTTATTTTTGAAATTTAAGCTTATAAATACTACTTCCACTCATGAGTTAATGAGTTACTTCATTTTGTTATTTACTTCCTAAAAGTGTTTTCAAAATTCAAGCTAAGGTTAGAAAACTAGAAAAAGTAGTATTAAGAAATTTGTTTTTGTGTTTTTGAATTTGGCTAAGAATTCAAATGTTCCATGGAAAGAAATTGGCAGAAAATAAGCACAATTTTCAAAAACTAGAAAACTAAAAACGAAATCGTTATCAAACGGGGCTACATTTCAGATCCGTTTGTTTTAAGGCAGCATCTCCATTTCTGAAGATGCTTGTATCTCAACCTAGAAAAATCCAACATTTTCCACAATATATTGTTCTTGTATGAGAATACATTTTACAATTTTGATTCCTTCATGATTTTTGGCGATAAACTTTCTGGCAGGACAGTCGGCATTCGTGTGATTGAGGCTCCTGTTCTTCACCCAGTAAGAATTAGTTTCAAATCGTTGTCCTCGATATTTCCTCTTTCTTCACTCAATGACATTGACACCATTGTCATGATGGACTTTTCTTTCTCATTAGATGTCTGAGGGATTGTTCAATTTTGTCATCGCATGGACGCTCATGTTTGCTCCCCTGCTGTTCACGGATCGAAAGAGGGACCGGTACAGTGGTTCATTGGACCTATTGTGGGGCTTGCAGATGTTCCTTACAAACAGTAAGCTTTATTATTTCTAACTAGTTTCTTTGATTAATGAAAATCATGATCAAGCCAACTTTAGTGAGCATATATTCCCCCTTAACAGCCGTTCTTCATGTCTCAAAGGGATATCTTCAATGTGAGTTGAATATCAATTCAATTGCAGTACCTGAGAATCATAGGATTTCTTGCATAGGTTACATATGATCTATTTTGTTAATTTTTGTTTTAATTGTTTGTCTTTGGTTTCCCCATATGGGTTAGGGGTGGGATGTTAAGTTCAGATACTAACGATTAAAAATGTAATCAGATAACTTTTTTAACGAACAAACAACTTTTCATGATGTGATGCACCAGCCTTTTTGATACCTTATATGGCCATCCGGCTTAATGAGGCTAGTGAAGACTCCGCCCCACGACCACAGTCGAAGCTTAGCTCTTTGATGACCAATGGAGCGCCTGTCGTTGGTCTGATCGGTGGTGCAGCTTGCATCATATCAATAATCTGGTCTTTCGTTGGTCGAGCAGACGGTAATTTTGGAGGTGTAGCAGAGAGATGGGAGTTCTTGATCCAGTATCTATCTTCAGAGAGGTTAGCTTATGCATTTATTTGGGATATTTGCCTTTACACTGTGTTCCAGCCTTGGTTGATTGGAGAAAACCTTCAAAATGTTAAGGAGAGCAAGGTTGGGATTGTAAGTTCTCTTAGATTTGTCCCTGTTGTTGGCTTAATTGCCTATCTTCTTTTTCTGAAACTTGATGAGGAATTATAACATCTGCTTGTATGTAAATTATACAAAAACTGAAAATTAGTTGACAGGGCTTACCCATGATTCATGTAAGATTCTCAAGCTTGATTCTCTATAAAACAATTTAGGCAAAAGGAGTACTTCCTTTATTATCTTTGAGATCAGCTATTAATTCACCTGTTGGGTATTGTTTTTCACTTTTCCTACACCTACACTATTATGTTTTTTAAAACAAAAATTTAGTCAAAAACATGCTTACATAATTGTTTTTTGGAAGCTTCTCTTTTTTTCTAAGGTGTTTTCAGACCTGGTTTTTTTAATGATTGGAGTTGTTATTTCTATAATTGTTTTTTAAGATTTGATTGGCCGAATATTTATACAATTTTTTAAATAAAAAAAATCTATCAGGCCGTTACTTTTCTTTTTTTGTAACTTTCCTTATTTCTCTCTCTTTCATGGCGTTTGTTTTCATTTCTTTTGGTTAACCACTTCTAACTGAATCGACTAGATGAAAGATGATTAATACACCAAAAGAAAATTCTGTTTTAAAGCTTTAACTCTCTATGGAGATTTGATATGGAAAATTCGTAGAGATGGAGATCGTGCTCCGACTTACTTTGATAAAATCAAATCATCTTCTTATTCGTAAAACTACATTTCAAATTGTTCTCTATTTGGGAATGGAATCAATGATTCGATTGAAGCTAAGATCGAGGCGTCATAAAGCATAGAGTAAATGTAGAGATTTTCGGAGAGGGAATTGTAAGAGAAATTCAAGGATTCGAGGGATTTGAGGTTGAAAATAGCTGGCGGAATCGAGGGGGAGTAGGGTGATGCGAGTGGCGGCGTAGTAGAGGAGGCCGCAGGAGAAGGAGCGCCGACAAGGGACGGTGCGAGATCAGAGGAAAAATTTCAGGAGGCGAGACAAGATCAAGAAGGGATGGAGGAGGGTTTGATGGTCTTGAGGGCAAAGACATCGGAGGGGGAGGTGAGAGAAAGAGAGAGAAAATGTGTGTATATTGGTTGGTGAGAAGCGATTTTAATGTCCGAGCTTCTACAATCACTAAGTCGTCGTTTAACAATTTCTTATCAATGTTTAGAAATCTAATAAAAACTGAAATTTCATCCGAACTTTCAAAATAAGGTAACATAAGGCATCTCTTATCTAATTAAGTAGAAAATTAAGTGTTAATAAATTTGAAGCTTTTGGCAATACCGTAGAGAAGGAAATTCCATTGAAAGAATCTACAAATTTTATTTCTACAAATACTATTTAAAAAGAAATCAAGGGAAAAATGGAACAAATCTAAGCATTAATCTACCACAATTTAAAATCTAGATTTTAAAATGAATAAGTAATGCAACCAAAGGAATGTGAAATTATTTCCTCTTCATTCTACAATTGCAATTAACAACCAAAGAAAGAGAAATGTCAACAAGAACATGAACATAGTTCAACAACATCGACTAGTGACTAAAAAGTTCCAGGTTCAATTTCCCACCCGCACATGTTGTCAAAAAAAAAAAACAATAAAAGATAACAAATTTAGCCCAATCTAACAATAAAAGATAACAAATTTAGCCCAATCTAAAAGTATTTGTAAATATGGTTCAATTTTGTTAGTGATGGACTCAAAAAATTGAAAAGTTGTCTTATTTAAAAATTATTTATTTTTTGTGACATATTTGTAAATATGACAACCAATTTTATCACTCATTACAATTATACTAACAACTTTGAAGTTTAGTGTTTGGAAGAATTAGGTCAGTTTTTCATTCCTTCACTGTAAATTTTTTATCTCTTTCCGTTAAACGTTGTATGGTATCTAATCTCAAACTTCGTTATTTCGATCTCTAGATTTAGAGTTGAAGGAGAATTATCAAAAGTGATAGGAGTGACAAACTAATACTAAATGTTTACTTGCAAGAACAAATAACACAAGAAAGTTAATAATACTAGTAATAGAAGTGAAGTAGAATATAAGCCAATTTTATTGATATATATATAGATTGAGTACTAAGCATAACTAGAATTGCTAGCTAACTAACCAAAATATTAAAATATTATTAATTAAAATTCATAATAATCCCCTCAAAGATAGACCATATAGATTCAAATAACCTAATAAATTAAAGTTCAAGCACCAAAAACAAACACTTGAGTAACCATATAAGTTAGCCTAAACGAACCCTAAACGGTTAGATGACTATTTAAAAGGAGTCTTGTGGTCATTTGTTCAAAGAAAGAATTGTTGAAAATACGAACAATATTGGCCAAATTGGTTGAATTTTCATTTAAATGTCGATTGAGTCGTTTTTTACAAGTGAGCCCCTAATGTTTGAGCTCTGAGATCCTAGAGTTAACAAAGGAAAATACAAAAAGAACTAATATAGATGACTACTACATTAATCTCTATCAAACAATACCAAATTAAGCATCCAGAAAATTATATGGAAAAAAATATAAAAAAGACACTTGTTTGGCAACAGAACAAAGTAGAAACCAATTGGGTGAAAAAAGGTTTCAAAACACAATAAAACAGTCTTCAAAGTTCCCTGGTTCCATTGCTTTCAACAGAAGTTGTTGTCGATTACCTCCGACAATGCCCCTAGCCGAGTGTCGATATGGCTAAGCTAGATATCATTCTCTTGGTCGTGCTAACCACAGAGAACTGAGAGCTCGGAGTCGTGAAATGTAATCGCTGATGACAAGAAGCGCTCGTGCAGCTTGACGAGTAGTTAATATCCGATGCATCTGTTGGATAGTTTGCTGCCTCAGAAGATCAGCCTAAAAGAGAAGACATGAAGGATTCCACGATTAGCTGGATACATACTCGTTCGTCACATGGTTTTGACATGCAAAAAGTTGAATCATCCAACGGTTCGAAGTCTTTACCTGATGTAGAAAGTTCTCAAGCGTCGTTAGCTTGCTCATTGCAATCGCCATTTGGCCCATGTAATCAGCGACATTTCCCGAACTGGCTGGACCTAAAGAAGCAGTGGAAAGAGTTTCTACAAGAGATTGTTGCAAAGCTTCAATCCCTTGTGACAATGCATCTTCAGCTTGTTGGGAAGATTGCTGCAAATTGCATATACCCATCAACTGCTGATCTGTTAAAGGCTCCAAATGGCTCCCAACTATCTGAATTGTTTCAAATCCAAGGGCAGGAAGTGAGTTAAACTGAAACACGACTCGATACTCATACCAAACAAAAGTGAATGTAGATCTCGAGCTAATGAAACAGTTTTACCTTTAGAAGTTCAGACGAACGGAATCCTCCCAGCCACATGAAACACCTCTCAGCAGGAGTCTTCCACATGCCCGAAAGAATGTGGAATACGTCGGCCTTGGCACCTATGCTCTTCAGCCTGAAGAGGTCATCATAATGTGCCATCACCCCATCAACAAGAAATCGCAATTCGTCATCGCCCAATTGAGAATTTGCAGATGCTCTCAAATCATTGATCAGCCGTTGATGCTCATCAAGCCACCGTGCATAGTCAAGATCAAATGCCAAGGCACCTACAGACAAACATTACGAAACAACACAATTGATTCATCCAAGAGTTCATCATATTACAAACTAACATATTGTAACCATCATCTTCATATTTGCCTACCATTTCCTGCCATTGATAAACAATGCTCTCCTGCCCCAGAAGCCACAAAAACGCCCTGGTGCTATCAATCAAACACAAACCAAAAACACAATAAACTTTCCACAATCAAGGAAACTAGAACCTTTACAAGAAAATCAACAATGAAACCCGAAAAAGCCTCGGGCACCCGAACACCTGCTGGCGTGCTCGATGAAGCTCCTGCTCTAGCTGCGTAAGCCTCTGTCGACTGCTTTCCAGCTGCTGGACATATGCCTATCCAAAACCAAAACCTATAAATGTTCCAAATATATTCCCTTCATCAACTTAAGACACCAAAATACCAACTTTAACATCGTATCAAAGATAACAATGACAGACAACGACATTATACATCATTCAGCTCACCATACCCCATACAAAAAGCAAACATTTGTATTCTATTCATTCAAAAGAATTTGCACATTTTACATCTACTCTGAATATCATTCCCCACTTCTTGCACTATCTATACTCATGGCCCACCCCTCAAATCCCAAGACAATTATTATTAAGGCGATAACCATTTTGGTTCTTGGTTTTTGGTTTTTGGTTTTGCAAATATGTGAATAGAGAGAGAGAGAGAGAAGGAATTACCTTCTTCCTCAGTCGACTTTTCCTAGCTGCTTCTCGATTCTGAGCAAGCCTACGAAGAGTCTGTTGAAAAAAAATCAATGGTTACTTACAGATTGAAGTTTCCAAACACTAATAAATGTGAAAAATGGAAAACAGAGAAGGGAAAGAAGAGCTAATGAGAGGACCTTTTGATCTGCAGATTTCGGTTTAGATTGATCCATGGAGTCCACCGCCATGAGAGCTCCATGTGCAGCTCCATGAAACTAAAGAAAACAGAAACAAAACAAACAAACAAAACATTCATTACATGAATATGCAAAAAAAAAGAGTTTTTTTTTTGTTCTTTCTTGTTCCAATTTGGCACCTGGTTTCTTTCATCATTGTCAATGTCTGTGGAAGTGTCAGTCTGCTGGCTATTATCTGCCATGGCTGACTCTCCCCAGTTCTCAAAGCTCCCATTTCCCAACGATGACGCAGCCGCCACCGTCACAGCCGCCGTCTGCGGCGGAGCCAGCCTCTTCAACCGCATCAATTGATGTCCCGTGTCTAAATACCCTGCTCCTATTGAACCCAAATCCGCGCTCTTCACAACCATTCAACAAAAACCCACAAACCCATTAATCTTCAAAAAGCTTCAAAGAGAAATCAAACCACAAAAACAAAAAAAGAGATTAAAGGAAGTACCGAATACGGTTGGTGGATTGGAAAAGCTGTGTTGTGATTATGGGTCGATTTTAAACCGAAAACAGAGCCTTTAAGAGAAAACAAAAAAACAAAAACAAATCATATTAAAAACTCAGAAAGTAGTTAGAGAGAGAGAGAGAGAGAAAAGAAAAGGGAAAGAGGAGGAGATTACTTGGGCTTAAATCAACAGCATCATCGTGATGAAAAGCAGCAGCGGATTGATGAAGCTCCTCAATATCCGGAAGAAAACGCGTATGGATTCGTCCATTGTCGTCTCCCCTGTTTTAATAACAAAAACAGAGAGCATCCGCCATGGAAGTTAAGTTAATAAAACCATCAAAAACCAAAAACAAAAAAACCCCAAAATCAAAAACCCATTAAAATTATGGCGTACCGGAGAAAGATGGAAGAAGAAGAAGAAGAATGGGCAAAGAACTGTTCTGGGTTTTCAAAGCTCTGCATTTTTTTTTGGGGATCAAATTCTTTGTCTTTCTCAGGAAACAAACAAGAAAATAAGGAGGAAATTGAAAGCAAATTCAGTAAAGAGAAGAAGAAAGAAAGAAAGAAAGAAAGAAAGCAATCGAAGTGCAGTGGAAGAAAATCTTTTTGATGTATGTTTTTAAGAAGAGGATAGCGTATCAGTAATAGGAGTGCAGAAAGGTGTTTCTGTGTATTAAACAAATTGTTTTTTGTTTGAAGAAGCAAATAGAGAATCAGACTTTTCATTATTGCTGTCTGACTTGGGATTTTAGTTTCCCAATACTCTGTTCAGAGGTTAAAAAAAAAGAAGAAAGAACAGATACATTTCTCTCTCTGTTTCTCTCTCTTCTCTCTGTACGTAACCTTCGTTTCTATCTCCAACGTCCAATCCCCCATTATCGTCCCTCTTTTTACCCATTTTTCTGTTTGTTTCTTCTTCTTCTTCTTCAATTCTTCAATAAAAACAATGGGCTTTCTTTTCTTTCTTCTGGAACTTAGGACTTAACAAACATGAAATTGCAAGACAAAAAGCTTTTTCTCTTTTTGAGATAAGTTGTAAAAGCATTGTTAAGATATTGAGTTGGTGTACTTCTGTTCCTTCCGTAGCTGAATGAATGATGATTTACACACAAATTACAAAAAGTAAAACTTTATTTCTTCAATCATCTTATCCATTATTATCTTATCCATTATTCCAACCTATTCGTTTATTAAGAACTTATATTCATTCATTAAGAATTTATGTTTTAACTTGGAATGGATTTTATTTATTTAAATTTATAACTTTAAAAATATTTGTTAATTCATAGTTTTTTTTTTTTACAACCGGTTGGGGTGAAAGATTGAATCTAAAACTTTCACTAGAAAATACATCATGAGCTATGCTCTTGTTAATCGATAACTTAGTTTAACATCGATGTTTTTCTTACATTGAAAATTCAATCTCTCACCCTCTTATTTTTTTTTTTTTAACTTAACAATATATATACTATTGTTGATATTGAAATATCTGTCAACTATATAGGATTATCTAGGTTAATTAATGGAAATGAAAAATGTCTAATGATTTTTACTTTATCTCAGAAAGATTGCAAGTGAGGGTTGTTATTTTTTTTTATTTGTTTATTATTTTACAATTTATTACTTTTAAAATAAAAATAATTAAAGGTCACAATATTTTAGCTTGAAATTGTTTTTAAAATAAAAGAATTAAAGGTCACAATATTTTAGCGTGAAATTGTTCTTTTCTGTTAATTTCATATGAGATTACTTTTTTCGTTAGGTGGGGAGCGGGTGGTGGATACGTGCACATATCCTTCAGAATGGTGCAACCATCTATAGCTTGTCAAGGTATATACACAGACACACTCACGACCAGTGACTATAGATAGTATAATACCAATGTGTTAACTCTAAATTTTTATAACTAAATCCCTACAATCAAACTAACACGTAAACCTAGATTTTTTTTTGTCTAAAACCAAAGGGCAGAAAAAGATGAGAGAGATAACAGCCACAAACAACCACCAAACTACTAACTAAATTTATACACCCTAACGAAGGAAGGGAGGACATACTTGCGGTTAGTTTTGGATGGGTCAATCCGACGAACACTTCAATGGAGGAAAACCACAACGGAGCGTAGAATGACCTGGCTTTTCGCCTCGTCTGTATAGGTGTTTCCAAAAGATGAATCGCTTGGGTGAGCAAATGATATGCAACTTCTCGCAATAGTTATGGAGTGTTGAATGGGGTTAGAGATTTGAAATCCCTAAGTTTCATCATTACAAGGGCCTTGGAGAAACGCTTCCAGATTCACGCAGTTCTCGTTTTCCTAAACATGCAGCATTTACTGAATTATACCATCACACCAATGACCTACGGTGGTTTAGCCAAACCTATAGTATTTAAATCGATGTATACCGACTTGTATACAACTAGATGACTCATACCCATTTATAGCAACATAATTTCTTCATGTATACAGTGTTAAATGTTTTTTTTAGCTGATGCGCTTAATCATGTAAATGTTACTAGTTAGTTGTCAATTACTTTCTTTTACTTTTAACGTTTCTCTTATCTTTCCATCCCTCCCTTCCCCTCTCTTCTCCCAACAATTTTCTATTTTACAGCACAATTTCATTTAATCGCTAAATTGTGAAAAATGGAAGGAGGGTAGTTTTGTCCAATTGTGTAGATGGAATTACTAAATTTAGATTTTAGACATTATTCACAAATGAAGGTGGGTTAGACATTTTTCATGTTGTCCTCTCTCTTCTTAGACAATTTTCTTGTTACCCCTAAAATAAATGGAGGTGAACCCTAACGACTCCATCGAGATTGGCTTTCTACAAGTTAAATCGACCTTTAGTCCATCTTTAGGCATTGGGCTTAGTCTTTAGAGGCCGTTTGATTTGAGGATTTGCAGATGTCTGGAAATAAAAAAGATCTGAAAATAAGATTGATAAGAATAAAAGATGTTTGTGTTTGGTTGTGCATGGGAATGACATCAGATATTTATAAAAATAGATGTTAAATCTGTATTTTGCGTGAATATGGGTAGAAATATGAATTTTATTACATTATAAATATAAATAAATAATTAAATAAAATTAATTCAATTAAATAATATAAATTATTATTTATTTTATATTAATATTCTAAAAATGCATTTTATATTAGCTACGTCTAATTATTAAATTATTTCTATATAATTAAATTTCATAACATTCCATTCAATTTGGTTAGCTTTTATTTTTATTTAGTTTTCATTAATTATTGAAAACTAATTTACATCAATTAAGTTTAATTTGGTAAATTGATTCTAAACCGTATTACCTTTATTTAATTAATTTTATTCATCGTATTTACTCTTTATCCTCCGCACAAATTATGATCTATGTAGATGAACGTCACAACTGCAACGAGAAGTAGCAACCTATGCAATAACAATTACATAGCAACCTATGCGATCACATAGCTGTCGCATAGGTTGTTATGCGATAACTATGCGATTTTGGTTCATATACTTAAATAAATATAAATTTTAATAAGTGTTATTTAGCTACCATCAACGTGATTATATCCATAAATAATATAAATTTTATATATAAACAAAAAAAATTGGTACAAACTTTTAATGAAAAGTGTAAAAAAAAATTAGTTGTGATTTTTAAATTTAATAAATTAAGCTAAATATGAAATAAATAAAACAAAAAAGATGAAACAATGCATTTAAAAAGAAAGAAAAGAAGAAAAATTGAAAGCCATAGACATTTGAAGAAAGTCATGAAATGGAAAGACATAAAAATAGGAAAAAAAATGTTGTACGAGAATAAGTTATTCTCAGACATCTCTCATTGACGTCCACGTACCAAACATGGACATGACTGTCAGAAAGTCATTCTCATCATGATGACCACCCTCAAAGACGTGAAACAAACGACCTTTTTTTTTGGTTTAGTATATTTTAATTTGAAATTTGTTAAGAGATGTCACCCTATTTTGTTTAACTATTTACATTCTTCAAACATGTGTCCAATAAATTAAAATGTTACCCGCCTTAAAGATAGTTCGGACTAGATAGGCATTTGCCAAAAGTTCAATCTACTCTTACTACAAGATGTTTTAATATGTTTTAATATGTTAATAGTATAGATTATATATAATCACGTATCAAAAATGTTAATAGTATAGATTATATATATCACATATCAAAATTGTATAACGTAATTGAAAAAAAAAAAAAAAAAAGTATTACTCTTGTTACAAATACAAACTCATCCCAAAATAATAAATAAATATAAATGAATAATACTTACCTCTCAACCAATCTGCAGAAAACTTCCTACTTACCACAAATCAATTTTTCACAATAGTTTATTTCTTTGAAAAAAAAAACCTATCACCTTTTTACCTTTGGTCTAATTGTCAAATTTTCAACCGTGGTTAGTAGAGTCGTAATGCCGAATTACAAAATCTATCTAATTTTAAAAAAAAATTGTCAAAATAAATCTGAATTGAAATGGTAATGTTTCTGACTTAAATGTGTCAGCTGGTCAACATTTTTAATTTCACTTAATTCTAAATGTGCTTCTCATTGAAAACAAGATTCTTTCATCTTATCTTCTTCTTTCTCATTCTCTTCTCTACCATCCCTTCATTTTTTTCTCTCTCCATGTAGAAAAAACAGAAATCTACCAGGCCTGCCAATTTTTTTGTCACAGTTTAAAAAAAAATCTTTTCAATTTGTAAAAAAAAAATATAAATATATATATATATATAACCTCTTCGTCATTAATTCATACTTTATACTAGTTGAGTTAGATTCATGTTGGCAATATATTAAAGACGTCGTATATCTCGGCGTCTACCTTTATCAACACCGTGAATCTCAGAGTATATAGTTGTATATACTCAACCGTTAGAGATTTACTTGCTATATTTAGCTACTTTGTTTTCTTGTATAAATATAAATTGACTTTGTCCATTATGAATGACAATAAATATCATATTATTGTCAGACAAAACTTTATACAATACAAATATCTTCTTTATGAATAGGAGCAACACAAATTTCATTTAATAGGATGAATATAAATATTTATTTCAAATTTTAGACTTTAGGATTTAGATTTAGGGTTTAAAGTTTGAGGGAGAGCATATGAAATGAAGGATGCCACTATATAAGCATAACCACTCTTTCAATGTCAGGCAAAGTTCCGAAAAAACGAATAGAATATTCAAAATATCAAAAGTACGTACTAAATACTCGTGAGTAGCTTGCAAGGCTTATATTGCCATAGGTTTGTTGCTTCATTTGTTTTAACTTATTATACAATCTTATATTGCCATAAGTTCTTGGGTTGTGGAACAGGTATGGCTCGGCTCGCCTCACCAGTCACCTCTACGCCTCTTTGGGTTGCAGTGTCTCCTTGTTGGCACATGAAGGCTTTAGTCATTACCTCAATGTAGGTGATAATATTTACCATGGAGGTCTTGAAGACATTCGCGTGCCCCGCATTGGGGTCGATCAAACCTTCTTTATCTTTGGAGGGACGAGAACCTTTGTCGGGAGTTTGACTACCTCGGTGGTTCCGGGCAGCAGGGTCAGATCAATTGTCCAGGTAGTAGCTCTTGGGGCATTCGTTCGTCATCTGTCTGATTTCTTGTCTGCGTCTCGGTCGTTCTCACGAGACATGATTTATTTTCTTAGGGAGAACACGTGGCTTTGGTAGCATTGTCGTCCCCACAGACGGCATCAGATGTTGATGCTTGGATTTGGGAAGAGATCGGTAGCTCGGCTTTCGAGTCCTCGTCCTCGCTGACCAGTGGTTGGCAACTCCGGTCTTTGAGTCCTCGTCTTAGCTGAACCCACCTACAAGAGAAATCTGAGCACTGGTGTAGTGTTATGTCCAACACTCTCCAATGTCAAAGTCAATGCAATGGCCAGAGAAAATAATTAGAGAGTATAGTTGAATACCTTAAATGAGAGTTTAGCTCTTGTATTTATAGTAGTTTTACCCTTACGAGTGTATAGCGTCATACGATCGGATGTATTTTCTTTTTTAGGTAGTCCGCTGCTTTTCACGACTCAGTGACTCAGAACATATTTTTTCTTTGAAAAAATTAAGATCTCTTGGGTGTTTTATTCTTAAGCACAACAAACTTTATTTCTAGATGTGGTAAACATTCTTTTATAGCCGGACGAAATCAACACCAATAAGATGAAAAACTACTGCTCGATAATGCTAAAATAATTTGGGGATTTTGTCGTGAACTAAATGTCAAATAATTATATATATATGAAAGGAGAAAATAGAGGCTCATAAGAAAATAGACAAAACAGTTAATATTAAATATACCAAATATACGTGGTGTATGAAAATAAGCAAATTAATATGAATGAGTTGTGAATAAATGCGAAAGTGAAGTTTTAGACGACAAATATTTTAATGCTCACACCAACCTCCAACATTTGGTGTGTAACATCATAACATCATTTCTAAGCTACTTCAATTGTTATTTGGCTATCAACCAAATTCATTCAACACAAGTTTTCCTATACCAGCATTATTACCATAAAATAAAATAAAACATAATAATAATAAGAAGAAGAGTGACATTGTCACATATAATTGTGATGACAAGAGTCTAAATGATGGTCAAATAATCTCTGTGTATGAGTGACCTGACACATCCAATCAATATGTGTAAATTTAGAAGGTGAATTTGAGAAAAAAAAAAAAAAAAAAAAAAATCTAAGCCTTTCATTAATTAAATATTTAGTTATCGATATAAATATACAACTAATAGTTGCTATTTATGAGATAAAATGATCCAGTTTTAATACTAAATCATTTTTAATATTGAAATATGAAATCAAACTACAAGACATTATTTATATTTTAAAAATAGAAAGAGAGAAGACATGACTGGAAATGTGGTAGAATTGTTTTTTTTGGGACGAATACTATATTGCATGGTCCTTCAGGTTGGGAGTGCGACCAAAGTCTTACATCGGTTAGAGGATGAGAAGATCATGAATATATAAGGAGAGACAACATTTCTCATTGGTATGAGACTTTTTAGGGTAGAATAAAAAGCAAAGTCAAGTCACGCCTCTCACTTAGCTGTGTCGACTCAAAGGTGGTAGTCATTGGTGGGAGATCCGTAATTGAACTCTATTAGACCGACAGTGTGCTTCGGTGAAGAAAATGCTTTATGATAAAAGTAAATAAAAATGATTGAGGAGAAGGGAAAATGCAGGGCAAATTAAAGGTAAGAGTAGTACGTAGTTTAGGGCCCGTTTGATAACGTTCTCGTTTCTTGTTCCCTGTTTCCTGTTTCTTGTTCCCTGTTTCTTGTTCACTATCTTTTGAGAACTAGAAACAGGAACCTGTTTGATAACTACTCTTGTTTCTTGTTTCTTGAAAAAAAAGAAACAGAAACAGAAACTTGTTTGATAACGTTTCTTATGTTTCTTGTTTTTTGAAGAAAAAAAAAACCAAATAGGTTGATAATTATTTTTTGTTAATTGTTTATTTTCTTTATGTTTATTTTCTTTTTTATAGTTTAAATATAATTTAGTATACATAATATAAAAAATATATAACATGCATTAAAATATATATATATAAAAAAAAGCTATCCAAAGTTTACATAATCGAATACAAATAAGTCTCGATACAAAATTAAAAACAACCATAAAATTGTATTTATACTTCAAATGTTACCCAATTTGATTTAGTATATGTTTTTGTGTGTTGTTTAAGAATAGGGAATTGAGTCTTCTACCCACCAAAACAACATTCAATAACATTTTGGAGTGAGAAAAGTCGGTAGTTAAACATTTATGGATGATGTCTCTTTTCTCTAAAATCTCGAAGTCATTGCCAATTTGTCATTATTTGTTATGAACCGTGTTTTAAATTTTCGTCGACGTGTATACATCTTCATCAACATTTTCATGTGTCAATGAACTTAATATCGACATGAGAGGTGAATCGACATTTCAATTATATTTTAGATAAATTGACGTTATATAACTAAAATATAATTATTGTGAATCTAATATTTAATATAAGAAAATTAAACTTGTTTAAAAATCGAAAAATGCTTATTTGCAATGTTTGAAATGTGGATGTTGATGGAAATATCAATGACTCAATTTTATGAAAATGTTGATAAAAAATATCGATAAAATGTCGATGTGGATAGATATTTATAAAGAAAAAAAATGAAAAATATATACTTAAATTAATAAATAAAAATTTTAACGTAGCTATAAGAGATTTATTATTAATATTAGGTTCACATTAGTATTAATATATTCTCTAACAAAACAAAAATAAAAAATGGCAAAATTCAAAATTAAAATAATATATATAAAAAAATACTGCAAAATTAAGAGGGAGAAAAGATAAAAAAAAAAAAAAAAAAAAAACAAAAATGCTAAATTTAAGATTTGAACCCAAGACCTTGATTGTAAAAGGTCTAACTAAGACCATCTCTTGCCAACCAACCAACCACATCTTTTTTGTTTAAAAAGAAACTGAAGTGTATAAATGAGAACGGAACAGAAGAAACAATTTTTTGAAGTTTCTCAAATTTTGCCATTTTTTTAGAAATGTTTCTCAAAATTTAGAAACAAGAAACGAGAATAGTTATCAAACAAGTTTGTTTCTTATAAAATGAGAAACAGAAACAAGAAACAGGAAACATGAACGTTATCAAACGAGCCCTTAATTTGGAGTGTAGGGGAAAGAAAAGGGGTACGTGCAGTACAAAAGGAGGAACTAAAATGTAAGTCCCCAAGACACACACAACCAAACAAACAACCTTTCTTTCTTTGGATTTCTTCCTAGTTTCTTTTATTTGGTAATGTGTTCCTCTTTTACATTACTTTCTTTTTTTTTATTATTAAATTTTCGTTTGACTTGCGGTTAAGACAGGTTGTGCATCTCCTACCTAATGCAATTGATCGATCCAGAAAAATGAATGCCACGACACTTATCCATTTTTGACCTTTTAACCGTTGAGAATTCCGGTATTAAATAAGTGAAAAACAAGATTCGCCTCTGCGGTTAAAGTCCGTTCATTTAACTATATGGATACGTTTGATAACCATTTGATTTTTAAAAATTAAATCTATAAACACTACTTTCACACATACGTTCATTTGCTTTGTTATCTACCTTTTACAAGTATTTAAAAAAAATAAACATTAATAAAATAAACATTAATTTAAAATTTAAAATTTCAATGTTTCTTAAAATGAAAGTCATAGGAAAAAAATAGTAAGAAAATAAGCACACATTTAAAAAAAAAATAAAAATCTAAAAATTAAATAGTTATAAAAAACGAACTACTTTTTTAATTTTTTAAACTTTAACTTAGATTTTGAAAATACTATAAAAAGTAGATGAAAAAACAAGAATAAATACTAGTTTTTGTAATGGTAGAATAAATACTAATTGAAAGTAGGGTATTAAATTTTCGTTGACATGTCAATATTTTCATTGACATTTTTACATATTTATGAGTTTGACAATAACATAAAAGGTAAATCGACATTTTCATTATATTGTAAAAAATTGATGAAATATTAACAAAATATAATTATGGTGAATATAATAATATTGATAATAAGTAGTTTAATTCATTTAAAATGTTTATTTATTATTTAAATATATTTTTTAAATTTTTTGTTTTTAATATTTTTCTAGAAATATTCATCAACAATATTTTCATAAAATTGAGCTCTAATTTCTAACATTTTATACTTTCAAAGTTTGTTTATAAATTTTATTTAAAAAAAAAAAAATGGTTACCATACATGTATAAAAGACTATTCTAAACTGATTTTGAGGGTCGGTTTTCTTTTGGCAGAGGGCATTATCTCATGCCTGCCCACACTTTAATTTTCTATATTTTTCTATAAAGAATTATCCATTTCTCACTCTTAAACAGAAAAAAAAATGTGTGGAATAAAAATTGCAGAGAGTTCTGGTGCTGCCAGCAGCTGCTATGTATGCCCAAAGCTGCTGCTGCCTGCTGCCAGCAGCTGCTCGAAAAATTATGGGCTTGATAGTGATGCAAGTATCTCACTTCTTTTTCCTTTTTTTTTTCTTCACCATTTTCTCATTTATTACAGTTTCAGCCAAATTTACATAACTTAATATGTTTGTTAATTTTAAATTACAATTTTATGTGATATTTTTCAAAATGATTACGTGACTTGAATAAAAAATAAGTTGATTTCACATGACGTGATGAACAAATGGCAGAAGAGAATGGATTACTTTGCCAAAATAGAATACTAGGATGAAATTGAAATTGAAATTAAGGTTATATATAAAAACTAAAAAAGTAATTTCACTGAAAATTTTATATTTAGTAATACTTTCGAAGTTGGAAATAATTTAAATAAAGCAGTGATGGGACTGAGGTAAATGATTGAAAAATCATTACCTATAAACTCAAATATATATTTGAGATTTTAAAAAATATATATATATTATAAAGTCTAGTTGCACAAACAACAATCACACAAAAAATAATTACAAATTTAACAAAATTTAAAATCTTTTGTAAATATGTCAAAAAAATCAGTGGCTATCACGGATAGACTTTATAGCTATCACTGATAGACTATTATAACTGACAAAATTCTATAAAAAAAATATTACTATCAGTGATAGACTTCTATCCACAATAAATCATACTATCAGTGATAGAAATTATTATATCTACAATTTTTTTCAAAAAATGTTATATTTTTAATTATTTTACTTTAAATTGACATCGGTTACAATTTTCCTATATTATAAAATATATATATTATGTTTTGAAACAATATTATAAAATAAATTAATAATTCAATATATGAATTTGTCATTATTTGTGATGCAAATATAAACCTCATATTTTCTATATGAATAAATATATGCTTTTAGTTTATGATGTTTACCTATTTTTTCAACTTATATGAATAAATTTAGTTTGCACGAGGTTTAACGATTTGTAATTTAGTCTATATGTATCAATATCACCATCGGTGAATGTCAATTATTAATAATTCACATGACATTATTTGTTACGCAAATGTAAACTTGATATTTTTTATAAGAGTAAATGTAGGATTGACCTAGTGGTCAATAAAGGTAGTGAGAATAATAAAACATTTAGAGTGAATGAGTTCAATATATGGTGACCACTTATAGAATTATCCAATTGCTTAGTGAGATTAGTTGATGTGCGTGTAAATTTGTTTAGACACTTATGGATGTCAAAAAATAAAATAAATATATTTTTTATTTCATTTATTTTAATTATTTATTACTGTTTAAAAAGTTACAATTAATCTCTCTAATTTGTTTAGACACTTATGGATGTCCAAAATTTTATAAAAAATTCACTTGGTGTTGAAGCTTAGTGCACTACTTAACTAGTCTTTGGTAGGAATTACATCATACATATATGCAGAAACTTATTTAAAATATATTATTTATTGATGTGAATAAAATAATTACATGTAAAAGACCAAATCTTGATTCATTTAAATTAGATCTCATATTATGGAAGAAGAAAAAAAAAAATAAAAAAAAAAAATATATATATATATATATATATATATATATAGGGAAATTGTAGTAAATGACAATTTAAGACTTATTGTTTGCAAATATAGCATGTTTTTAAAAATTTTGCGGATATAGCAATTTCTATCGCCGATATCTTATGACTGATAGAAGTCTATCGCTGGTCACCTCAGCTTTTTATACATTTTTGTCAGTGATAATAGTCTATCAGTGATAATAGTCTATCACTGATAGAAGTCTATCAGTGATATAATAAAGTCTATCAGTGATAGAAACGGATTTTTTTGCCATATTTGCAAAACATTTTAAAGTTTGCTAAATTTGCAATTAGTTTGGGCCTGATTGCTATTTGTGCAACCAGCCCTATATATATATATATATATATTATATTATTTGAGAAATGTGTATATTTAGGGAAGTAGAGAAGAGGGAATTTAAGAAGGTAATAAATAAGGATGAAAGTTGAAGGAAATTGCAATGGAATGGGTAAAGAAATCTGTGGGTTTTGGTGCCAAAAAAGGAAAAGAAATAAAGGAAGGAAGCTGTAATTGTAAAACTGTAATTTTGGAAATGAATAAAATAAAAGTAAGAAGCGTGTGGTCAGAGCAGACAGACACGTCGGCTACAAAAGTTATGACGTTGTTTTTTGCAATACGCCAACTCATCTCGTACGCTCCACCACCCCTGACGTCCTCCATCTCCCCTTCCCCTTCTTCTTCATCATTTGGTTATTTAAACTTCAGGTTCGTTCTCCAAGGACGCTACTTCTATTTTGCTCTTTGAATGCCTATGAGACATAAATAAACCATTAAATTATGTTTCGATTATTATTCTTTGTCGTTGGATTTATGTCTTAACACATAATATATATTCTAATATCTAATCTTCTAAATTTATTTGGACTTTCGAAAAGAAAACCACAAATCTCACATATCAAATCAAATATATAAAAACTATCAAATTAAATAATGCCACTAGGGATGTTTATGGGACAGGGATATGGATGTTTTGAGCCAAATCGAGAGTTGAATCGATGCGTTCGACTTTGCAAATATGAAATCGAACCAATGTTTCAAAATGATTGGGTCAATTTGATTTATTCAATTTGGGCTTTATTGAATGATGACTCAAATGTGTGGATTTTTTTGTGGAAAAATCTTCCAAATGCAAGTGCACACTCACAACAAGTAGTAAAATAGTAAAAGATTTCAAGTATCGAATCACAAGAGACTGATTGTAAAATTCAAATTTAAAGTAAAAATCTCTTCAAATGCAACTTAACTTGTAGATAAAAAATAGTTAAGAATTTTGGTTGTTAAACAAGTAAAATATATTAGAGATAAAATGATGTTTCAATCATTTAAGTGTGTTTCTGCCCTTAGACAAGAATGGTGTCTATATGCGTCCCTAAAGCTCGCCGCATAGTACCTGGTATAGCGAACCAAATTTCACTCATATTCAATCTTTATTTAAAGCACATTTAGGAGTTCAAGTCATTAAACCTATAAATCTATGATTAATTATAACTTAGTTAGTTTAGCATCAAAATCTTTTGGTCTTAGAGGTGTCACCCTATGTCTGAGGGTCAAACCACAAAGTCTTATGTCTAGGTTTTTTTCTTTTCTTTTTTTATATTGATTTCATGAGATCCGTTCAATATTGAAATTTAACTAAAACCCTAAGTGACTAGCTTAGAGGTACAATAGATTTTAGATTCAATAAAAGTAATTTTCTCTCGGAGTAATGTGCAACATACAAAACTACATATTAAACTTGATTCGTCTTATTGGGTCATCTCACATTTTAATCCCAAAGTAAGATTTAGCTCATAATAAAAGTAGAAACATAAAAGTACCAATGTACCGAGCATAAATGAAGAATGAGAAAGTAAAAACAAGATAAAAAATTGAAAGTAAAAGATAACATAATGTAAACTTCCCCGACCCATTTCGGCCCAAGCAACGAATCAACGTCAAACCAACTCAAAGACCCATGCACACGCCAAAGGAGAGGGTTGACCCGCGGGTCAGCCTATGCACCAACAAGGGAAGGCTTGACCCGCAAGTCAACTCATGTGCAAGCTTAGGGAGGCTGACCGGCCACGGGACAACCTATACGCGTGTATCAAGAAAGAAGGATTTGGAAGGCCGACCCGACGGTCGACACGTGACTGAGAAGTAGAAGCCCGTCCACCGGCACGCCTCACCTAAGCCAACCCACGAGTTCAACGAGGGTGCGACAAAGGATGAGGAAATACCTACTCGCAGGTCAACCCGAGTCCCGACGATTGCCAACGAAGGGTTGACCAACAGGTTAGCCTGTGGCCACGACGATGGTCTGATTCTCGTATCAGCCACAAATCGCCAATGAAGAGTTGCCCAACAGGTCAACCCATGGCCTAAAGGAGGATTGATTTTCACATCAATCCTGAACTGCCAACGAAGGGCTGACCAGCAGGACAACCCCATGGCCCCCAATAAGGACTAATCCTCGCATCAACCTCAAATCGCCAATGAAGGGCTGACCAGCAGGTCAACCCGTGACTTAATAAAGGACTGATCCTCGCATCAGCCCCAGACCGCCAATAAAGGCTGACAAGCAGGTCAACCTATGGCTCGACGGTGGATTGACCCTCGTGTCAACTCCAAGAGTGCACCAACAACATTCTCCAAATGGTCAGAATAGTAACAGAATTCTCTTGGATCGTAACTGCCTGAACACCATTAATAGGGTATATTGGTTATGTCGTTTCGATTATACTACGGCCTACTATGAGTAAGGGAAACGTCTGAAGAAGAAGTACGTCCTATTTTACGAACAAATTACTATTATTTCGAACACTCTCTAGTCTCGTAGCTAATTTGATCGTTAAAGTGTGTCTGTGGTACAACGTCACGATGCTAGTTCATTCTCTTGTTGCTGTCTTGCAGGTTCGTTCGTGCTCAAATACAAATTCATCATTGGCACAAAAATGATATAACACTATTTACTTCTTTCCACGAGTCTTTGAACTTATAAGAGGGCTGCATGGTTGAAATCGTTGGTGAAATAATCAATAAATCTTATCAAATTCAATTAATACAACTTACTCAAAATCATGCCGCAGTTATTCAAGTGTGTAGTTATTTTTTTTTTTTTGGCAACAATATTTTAATTAAAGCGAGGATTGAACCCATGACCTCATAGCCATAAGCACAACTTTATGTCAATTGAGCTATGCTCGATTTGACAACAAGTGTATAGTTTAAAGGATGAAATTAAAGGATGTTTGGCCAACTTGTAGAGGAATGAACTTGGTCATTATAACACAATTTTTTGATTTACTAATTATTTAGAAAAATTATTAACTTCAATAATATTTACAAACGATTATAATCACGTATTATTTTAACCTCTTAAATTCTCTAAACAACCTCTTAAATGCTGAAAATCAAACATCCAAGATTTATAGGCTTTTTTTAATTTTTTTTTTTTTAACATTATTAAAATTAAAAATTATTGGTAGAATACAATCATTTTAAATTTTAATTAGAGTGTTTTTTTAACCATCAATGATTGACTTAATGGTCATAAGTGGTCTTGTAACTAGTGGTCTTGTAACTGTATTTTTTTTTACCTTTTAGTCATTAGTCTATGTATCATGTCAGTTCAGTTATATTCTTGTTTGCTGATATTGTAACTATTAAAATCTTCTAAAAGGAATGAGTTCAATATGGTCACTTAAAAATTATTTTTCTAAAGATTTTCTTGACAATAAAATGTTACAAACTTTTACTAATATTTAAACTAATTATTAAATTTTACTAAATTTTATTTTTGATTAAATTACTATTATAACCTTAGCTACGAGGGCGTTGGAGACTCGAAGGGTGTGGGCGTCAGAGATGAGAGGCGAGCGATGACGAGGGAGAGATGGATCTGAGAGGCAATCGATGGACGAGTTTAATTTCAATTGAGAGAGCGACAATGACGAATCTATCTGAATATATATTTCGACTAAGAGGGCGATGAAGCTGAGAGGGGCGATGCCAACGAGGGATTTCAACTGAGAGGCAGAGGCTTGGAGGTGGAGTTGAGCCGAGACTGAGATGAAGGCTTGGAGGTGGATTTCGGCTGAGAGGCGAGATAGAGACTTGGGCGAGAGAAAACTTAAGAAACCCTAAATATTTGTATATAATATATATATATATATATTTTTAAATTATGAATTCGGTTCGGTTTAGGTTGAACCGGGCCAAAACTTGTCAACCTGCGAACCGAACCAAATTTTCGGTTATTCAAAATTTCAACCCAACCGTACCCTTACAATTTGGGTCAGGTAGACCGGGTTGTTCCGTTCGTCGGGTCATTTGTACACCCCTACTAGCTTGTGCGGGAAACCAATCAGCAACACGGATTTTTAAAGTTTGCTCTATTTACAGTGCTACATATATGAGTAGACATTTCAGTACCATATGCGAACAAATGCTCGTACCATGATATGTTATTAAGCATATAAGGAAAATGAAGACAAAATTGATCCATCAGACGGCTATTAAAAAGGTATAACACAATGAAAAAACAACCGACATATAAACAAACAAAAGTTATTTGCTACTTATATATCTATGTCATTATCTAACTAATAATTAGTAACGTGTCGTCTAGTTTCGATTCAGTAGCTTGTCGAGTTTGATATCTAGTAGTCGAAGCAATTGTTTCATCACATTTGGACAGTGTATTACAATGGTGATGATTAACAATGTAATAACGATGATGGATGAATAGCCATTGATGAATTTTTTTAGAGGGTTTAGATTACCTAAATTTAAAAAATAAGTAAATGATATTCACTACCAGACGGGATGGAAGGCATATGAAAAATAAGGTTCAGGAATGTAATAAGCTTATGCAGTAAACTACCATGCCAGAACTTCGAAGAATGTATTACAAAATGATAAAAACCAACGATCAAGGAACATGGACAATAAAATCAGGGGGGCTTAACCTAAATGAACTAGTGGAATACCTTAGGGATGAGTATACAAATAATTACCTTATGCCTATGATTTTATATTAATGTGCAAAGTTCTTATTTTTATAAAAAAATGTTCTAAGTACTTTAAGATTTTTCATAAAAGTTGGACTGCAATTACTTCTAAACTCTTCAACCTCTGTATTTTTAAATAATAAAATAGAATAATTTATCCTCATTTAAGAAAATATTAGTATTCAAAAAGTGAGAATTAATGAGATTATATTCTTCACTATCTCCTCATTAAAATCGTTCTCTCTTCATTAAAATTGTCATCTCCCCCTCATAATCATCCCTTAAAAATTCTCTTTCTGCAATATATAATATATGAAATATATAAAGTGGGTCCATATATGAAAAATATATATTTTTCCTTTAAAAAAAATACATAATATCTATAAGTATGTATGACGTATATAATCATATATAATCATATATACTCATATATTTAGTGTTAGTATATATTAGTATAATGAGTATATATAAAAAATACATATTTTCTAAAAAACAAATGCATATTAGCTATACGTATACAATAATATATACTCATATATGAAGTATATATATAAGTACATATATAAAAAAATACATATATTTTCTAAAAAATAAATATATATTATCTATAAGTATATACGATGGATATATATAAAAAGTACATATATTTTCTAAAAAACAAATACATATTATCTATAAGTATAGACGATGAATATATATAAAAAAATTATATATTTTCTAAACACAAATACATATTATTTATTAATATATACATAGTATATATGAGTATAACTCATATATGAAGTATATATAAGTATATATGGTGAGTATCTATAAAAAAATACATATACTTTCGTGGGAAGAAATTACTATGTTAAAATTAATGTTTGAAACAAAATGCTCAAATCGTGAGATAAATAGTGTGCAACAATTATGAAAATTATGTATTGTGAAAGGTTTTTGTTGTGGAACAAAGATAACGAAAAAATTATAAAATAAATAAAATTAACCTAATTTGGAGGATTAAAATTGTGGAATCAAGGTTGAAGGAAATCTCTAGAATGATGGAAATCAAATTAATATTTATTATACAATTGTATTTATTAATTGTAATTTAAGACACAAAATAGAGAGAAAAAATGACTATTATTATGGAGAGAACACATTACTGAAGACATAATGATATTTAAAAATAATAAAAAATAAAAATGAAAATTATAAGATCTTAGGACATATTTGAAAATATGTTACTGGTCATTTGAGTCAAACCGACGATATAGCTTGTGAACTAAGGATGAAGACAAAGGGTTTGCTTAGTTTGAAATGGGATAGGGAGAGCGGACCAATTAATTTAGGCACGGTTTCCATTCTAGTAAATTTGTTTATTATTAAAAAGAAAATGACATTACAGGTAAACAACTAGTGTGAGTTATAATAGATTACAATGAAAGACAATTCATAAATATGAGAATGGGACGTAAGAGGAAGTAAACACCATCAAACAGAATACGGTTACGATTGTATTTACAAAATTACAATCATTAAGATGGCGTGCTAGGGTTTTTTTTCAAAGAAACATGCCCTAATTTCGTGCTTAGGCCCCAAAAAGTAAAAGTTTGGTAGGAAGAAAAAGTCAAGAAGAAAGCGAGGTGAGGGTGGGCATTATACCGAGTCAAATTGAAGTGGCTCACCGAGTTGGCAAGTTGTTTATAAATTAGAATAAAGTTAAACAAGAATTAATAATTTAAATAAGCTGTAGTCAAACGCTACCATTAATATTAATCTGTAAATATTTTGCATTATCAAAAAAGAAAAAAAGTGTGATTAATCTGTAAATCCCACAGTCACACCACACGCTCTTCTCTTCTCTTCGGAGCGAACTCACTGATTCAGCCACTGGTTCCATTTCTTTGCATCTTGGGGACTCGGAGCCAGTCGGAGAAATCCATTGCTCTGACGCTCCTCCACCGTCTTCTTTCCCTCACTCTCCTCTTCCCCAGCTATGGCCACCTCCGTCATTCAGGTCTGCTTTGATCTCTGCTTTTTTTGTTGTTTTTTTCCTTCTTTCTCTTCCGATTTTCGTATCTTTGTTTTGATGTTTCCTTCTTCGTTTCCGTTTCTTTGCTAGGGTTTCACCAAGTCGCTTGCCATGACTGTGCTTTCCGAGATCGGCGATAAAACATTCTTCGCCGCTGCGGTTAGTCCAGATTTTTCTTTTGTTCTTTTGATGAATTCGTTCTTAGTTACTGTCTTCTTGTATAAGAAGCCATGTGTTTTGATCCGAAAGTTGACTTGGAATGGAATATTGTCTTCGCTTTGTGGATTTTAAAGTTATCGGCTTATTGCTTATCAGTGCGAGTGCAGACTTATTTGATACCGACATGAGGACGGAATTTTTTCCTTTCCCCCTTTTTTTTTTTTGTTTTCAAGCATAAATTCCTTATAATATCTTCCTGATTAAAGACGAATAAAAGGTGAATTTAATCATTGAAATTTCTCTTTGATACATTCGTTCATGTATTGGATATGGAAAAATGAGAATAACACATTTTATGAATTATATTGTTCTACAAAAAAGTTCTTATACCTTTTAAGAGCTACTGCAAATAATGATCCACACTTCAAAGAGATGCATAACCCAATATCATCATACTTATATGCATCACATTTAACTGATGAGATTGGAAAGTGGACACTCATAGTGGGGATTGATGCATATTAGTCAAATACTCGAAGTAGCAGAACCTGGTGCAAAAATGGTACTTCCTACTTAGCACGGTTAATTGCACTTATACTTGAATGATTTTTAATATATTTTTTTTAAAAAGATATGTAAAATGGTTTTTTTTTTACAATGCAAATTGCAGTTTCATTTGCTGTTTTGGTGTCATAAAATCATGAATTTGGAATACTATATTTGGTTTTATCTGGTATTGTGAAAGAACTAGGTGATTGTAAATCGTCATGGAGGACATATATTACCATATGGTTTGTTTTAGAGAAGTCGTCCTTGTACTTTAAGTCTTGATAATATTAAACTGCCGAAACCTGTCTACTTCAACTAAGAAAGATCTTTCATTTCTACTGTAATTTTTTTTTATGTATCTCTCAACTCTTCGAATGAATGTTGTTTTCCTAATAAGTTTCTGAGAGGATAAACAGTGATTTGTCATTTTTTTTGCACAAAAATATTTACTGTTCTGTTCATTTTCTCATGATGTTGTAATCCTCTATCTAAAGATCATGGCCATGCGGCATCCAAGGAGACTGGTCTTGTCTGGTTGTCTATCAGCTTTGATTGTAAGTATGATTGTCAAAAGTTACGATACGTTGTGTTACTTCATCGCATGTGCTTCACCTACTTCCCGGTCTATGTCAATGCCTCTAACTTACTCAGTAGTTTTGCTATTTTTAAGGTGATGACCATTCTTTCTGCGCTGGTTGGCTGGGCTGCACCAAATTTGGTAAGAAAATTGATCCCGCAAATTGAATACCTTTACTTGCCTGTTTACTTTCTTTCCCTGCTAGGGCTTTGGATGAGCGACAATATATGCTATTTGATTGTCTGTGCTAAATATTGTGGGATACAAGAACAATAGATGTGCAATGTTGAAGTAAAACCAATATTTACCCGCGTGCTCTAATTTATGCAGATCTCACGTAAATGGACTCATCATGTCACAACTCTATTGTTCCTTGGTTTTGGGTTGTGGTCTTTATGGGATGCATTTAATGATGGAGGGTAATGGTTCCTTGTTATTTTGTATTTTTTCTCCAAATATTAATTTAATATTCTATGTGCACGGAAGTAACCAAATGAAGAGCATCTCCATTGACATTGTTTTGTTATAATTATTGGCAGGGAGTCTGAAGAACTGGCTGAAGTTGAAGCCCAATTGGTTAGTTTTTTAAACCACTTCTGCACACACTCAGGTGGGATTCCATTTTTTACTCAATTGTCTCTTGTGCTTAGGATGCTGATTTGAAGGCTAACAAAAAAGGTTCCAAAGATGGCAAAAAGGTATATTGTAGTATCAAAAAGAGATTATACATCATCTGATCCCTTATAAACTGCCACTCAATCTAGTCATTTCAAAAAGCTTACTGTGTTCTATTGTGTTAATAAAAATAATTCAAGAAATTCTACTTAACATCTTTTAAGGATTTGAGAGGGCTTCTAGGTGTACGATGTGAGCCTGCTTGCATGACGCATGTCCTTTGCTTTTTCTCAGGCAGTGTCTGTTCTGCCTTGCTTCCATTTATGTTTTGATTTCAGATGAACATGGACTAACTATTTTAAGACGATTGAGAGTTTAGAATCCCATTTGCAGATTATTGATATATTTTATTTCTGTAAAAATCTCTCCATCTCTCTAAATTGATTATTGTTCTTATCATTTTGTTACGAGAAAACTTGTTGAAGTTCTTGTTACAGAAGTAAGGAGAAGCTGTAGTATTACTATTTTCATTTATGGATTGGCATGTTGAAATTGCAGATACATAAGATACTTTACATGGTAATTTGGAATCATAAAACTTAACCCTCATGACAGGTTGATGATGATGATGTGAAGAAGCACAACCGGTCAATTCTCTTGCAATTCTTGTCACCAATATATTTAAAGGTTATATTTTTGTTACCTATGATAATTGAGTCAAATGTAGCTGTAAGATTAATTAACTCACCAACTTTTCCCTGGAGTTTCTGCAGGCATTTTCCATTACCTTTTTTGGCGAATGGGGTGACAAGAGTCAGGTTACTATCAAAACTGAATGACCGTTTCTTACTTTAGATGTTGTTTCACTCCTATAGTACTGATATTTGACTGCCTTTGTCAGCTAGCGACCATTGGTTTAGCTGCAGATGAAGACCCTCTAGGTGTTGTTCTTGGTGGAATTTTGTAAGTTGTGCCTACGAACTTATCCCTTCTGTTTGAGATCGATTCTTCCTGCATGAGACTGTTCCTTTTGACATTTTTTTCAATAGAAAAAATTCCTTTCCATTTTCCCAATAGAGACCCCACTTTTTCCTGTGCATAAAACGTATTTTGCATTCATCTATGGAATGTTATTGTGTGCATGGTAGAGCCCCATTGCCTATGATATCAGATATCTGTATTATGCATCATTGTAAGCAATATTTTTTCAGAAAGTTCAGGCATTTTGAACCATCTAATATACACGTGGCTAATTTTACCATTAGGGTGATTGTTCGCACTTGTAGAAAGACAAGGTTCTGGGATAACTACATCTCATATTTTCTTTAATCAATCATGGCAACCTCCTCCCTACTTGTATACAAATCTTAAGGTTTAGTCATTGTTTCTTGTTAAAGAAAAAGAAAAAAAAGAAGAAAAGAGAAGAAGAAAAAGTAAATCCTAAAGGTTAATCGTCCTCCATTAATGTCGTCCTCTTGCTAAAATGTTAACATTCATATTGGACTTGTTTAGCCTGTAGCAATTATTTGAAAATATAATGGTTAATGAATAATTAAAATCAGTAGTTTTGTTTGTTTTGGTTATCACAATGTGCCCCAAGCTCAATAGTCAGGTTTCCATAATTGTTCTCTTCAAAGAATATCTTCTAATTTTGCGTCAAATGACAAAATCTTTGAAGTTGATCGACTAACTGCTTTTAACCATAAATTTTGTTATAAAGCAAGAATGGAGGTTTTATTGCTTATGGAAAATAATTGGTCTCCATGGGAACCTACTTTTATCTTGTAGTGATGATAATCTTCTGGATGTGAATGGACAACAGCACAATTATCCACCTACTTCCTAATGCATTTATCTTGTCACATCTTTCTATTTGATAATGTCATTAGTAATTTTCCTTTCAGGGGACAGGCATTGTGTACAACTGCTGCAGTCCTTGGAGGAAGGAGCTTGGCATCACAAATATCTGAGAAAATAGTACTCGACATTTGATTTGCTCTGTTTTCATGCTACAGTTACTTACTGTTATGATTGTTGAACAGCGATATTAAGTCGTAATTTCGTTTCTCCTTTTCAGGTTGCTCTCTCAGGTGGGGTTCTGTTCATTGTTTTTGGAATTCAGTCCTTCCTCTCAACTGTCCAGCCATAATTTTTACAAGCTCCTTATGGTATGTTTTGGGGATATTATTTCTATTCTTAGTAGGTTTTTTTATTTTTTTATTTTTAAAATTTTTTTTTTTTTGATAAGAAACGGTAACCATTCATTGATATAATGAAAAAAGGGGATAGACTCTATCCCTCCATATCAGGATACAAAAACATAACAAATCATAAAAACCAAAGGATCACAGAAAAAGATGCTCTTAATCCGTGAAATACACGCTCGCCAAGACAATAACATAAAAAAGTAGAAGAAATCCTAAAAACCAGCTATTGTGAGCGGAGCTCCCAAAATGGTCGATACTTCTTTTGGAGGTAATTTTCTATCCAAATCGATCGCCGAGAGAAGGATTTGGAAGAAAAATTACCGCACGATCTAAACCCTTTTTTATTTTTTTAAATTATAAATTTAATTTGTTTATCTATAGTACATGATGAAAAGTAGTTTCCTTGTCTGATGGAGTTGGTTAACTAATGTAGAAGAAGAGGCTTTAGATTATATTTTTCCTGCTGCCAAGGTTGTCGTCATGATCGTTCCTCCTAAATATTAAATAATGTGAAATTTAGTCAGGAAAATTATACGCATCTGTTTTCGTTCACCTGAAAATGGGGCCTTGGTAGTGTGAAAATGATCGTAAAACCAAGTTTTCATGAAGAAAAAAAAATGAGCAACATGGGCCGACAAGAATAAAGGGCCTACAGAAAAGGGTAGCTCAATGGGGAGCCAAACAAGAACTAACCTAACGATACAAGAAAGGTCTCCATTCTAAAAGAATAAAGACCTAACGAATAATTATAAAAGCCTTCAGACACAGACATTCAAAGTACGGCGTCAAACTTGACTAAGGACGAAACTTTCTCCTAAGATCTCTCCACGCCTGGTTCTATTATTTCTTTCAATGTAAATAAGGTTCTATTATTTCTTTTCATCCAAATGCTTCATAAAATTGCATAAAAACTAGCCCTCCAGAGAACGCTACCCATCTCCCTAAGGGAGGGTGAAGCAGAACCTCCTCCATCATAAGACAACAATCCCTTTATGGGCCAAACAAACCCAAAAAATCTTGAACAAGTAGTCCTTAATCGAAAGAGCGAATTGACAACTGGTCCGCACACTCATGGATAATATTAAAAAAAAGAGCGAATTGACAACTCCAAAGTAATCCATAGCCCAAATCCTTAGACACCTTCTACAGAGAATGCATCATGGCCACCCCAAGAAGGAAGAGTGCCTTTTAATTCAATCCATAGCGTTAACACCCGTCTAAGACATGCCAAGTAAAGAAATTGACATTTTTGGGAATATTAACCTTCCATAGCAATGAAAATAGAGGGGAAGAAGAGGGACAAGGACTACACAAAAGGCTAAAAAAAGAACCCTTGGGAAGGGTTGGGAGCCCAACAACGAATTTCTCGATTCCCCAGTTGAATGAGGGTATTATCCAACAGAGAAATAAAACAGCTACATTTGTAGTCTTCCTTTCAGACACCAAGGCTGACGGAAATGCAAGCTTTGGTGTCTGAACAATGGCATAAGATGATGCCTTAGAATGAGTTTGAAACCGACTTTTGAGAGTAGTAGCATGTATAGGTGATTACTTTTCGATAAATATTTGTAAGAAAAGCACTCTAAAGTGTTTTTAAAACCTCTAACTATGTAATCAAATACCACGAAAAGTCTGAAGATTATTATTATTTTTTTTCAAATATAATTTGAAACTCACCCTGATCGCCCAAAAACAATGTTTGGACTTGCAGGTAGAAGGTGCGCATGGCTGAGTTATTGCAGCACAACCTTCCGCCGAATTGGCCATCAATGGACGAATTTGAGAACCATTTTGAAGAGCCAATAACATGTTTTAGCAGACACTGTATTAATGATGGTAGTAGCTTGATGAACATGGACATGGGTATGGGTTGCAATAGTTGTTATTTTTAAAATAGTGAAGATGCAGAGGTTATCCAATTGGATTTGGTCCCAGAAAATTTGAACTGTTTTAGATGGTCACATATATTCCTTTGCCGTAATCACACTGTTAGAATTTCACATCTAATTAAAATAATTCAAAATAATAATGTCTTTTACTTCGTTGATTTGTCCATTATATTTTTATGTTGATCAGTACAGTGCACTAAAGACTTATTATTGACGAAGGATCCAAGCAATTTCTAGGGTTCTTTTGTGAGATGGGCTTGCTTTATGGCTTGTTGAAAGGGCCTCTCTATATAGATAGCTCTAATTTTTCAAAATTTTAATTTTGTCGTCAATTTTATGAATGTAGGCCTCATAAAGAATTAAATTAAACTATTTAAGAGTTAGCAAAAAAAAACAAAACAGCAAGTTTTGTTGTTGAAACTCTAGAACAATGATTTTACCGTTATCTTCATTCATTAGGTAAAATTTTTATACTTCTAGATTGTCAATTGTTGACAAGCTCTATTCTATATTTGATACTCTTTCAAGAAGGAATAATGAAATTCTTTGAAAAATAAATTGCCTAGATCTCTATGAAAATTTCAACTAGTCAATCTATGAAAATTTCAACTATGAAGATTGTAAAATTTAAAAATTGTCACAAAATCTTCAGAAATCTCTCTCTTAACCTCGAATTAAGACATGAAATCGATGAAAAAAGTGATCAAATCTAAACATATATTAAGCTAGATTTTTTTTTCACAATCAAATATGAAATCGTGAAATCGAAATATCAACTATTAACTAAAAAGTATGAGAGAAAATAGAAGGAAAAGGGGGGAAATAAACAAATTGCAACGATTCCACAAGTCTTCGAGCTCCACACACTATTTCAACTCCGCCTCAAACTTCGTTGCTCCTAGACGCAATGCCTTCTGGTAATTTGCCTCGATGCACAAAAATTTCAATTTTCTTTCCACTTTCTAAAATTAAAAAACAAAAAATTCTTCAAGGAAAATAAACAAAATAAAGAACATTAAGGCCTTGTGCACACTCATGTACCCTAATTTTGTTTCTTGGTACAGTCTATTGATTTAGCAGAACCTTACTTTTTGACCGATTATCGTCTACGATTAAAGGAATGTTGAGAATCATCTGAGTTTTCGTGATGTTTAACCGTCACTTATAAACTGAAATAAATTATTTTACCGACTGTCTTTGGATTGTTATCATGTTCAAAAACAAAGAAAATATATTACAAATAAAGTTTTAAAAACAGAAGACGAAAAAGATGGTAATGACGACATTCAAGATTGATAAAAAAAAAATGAGATTTTTAAAAAATGGAGTTAAAGATGTTACAGATTACAAGAACACGAAGTAAGAAAGAAAAACAGGTAGACGAAAAAGATGGTAATGACAACGTTCAAGATTTTTACAAAATGTGAGATTTTTAAAAATGGATTTGAAACCATTTGAGATTACAAAAACATGACGGAATAGAAAAAAATAGAAGTTGAAACAGATGACAATGACCCTCTGCAGTATTTTGAGGAAGAAAGATAGAACAAAGCATGGAATAGATGCAAAAATTAAGTGATGGGTCCCACGTACAATGAGAATCTTATTGAGGACCTTTTTGGATGTAATCTAGGGGTATAATTTGATTGCAGATTACGACATTAGACCCACACTTTTGTTATGTTTGCGATTTTTGGTAAACAACTTCAATGGAAAAGGAAGAGGGACCCACCATTAAAATTTCGATTGATTACATTTGGAGTGAAGTAAACGCGACCAACAATTCCCATTAAAATTTCGATTGATTACATTTGGAGTGAAGTAAACGCGACCAACAAATTTTAGTGGTCAACGATGTTGTTTTCATTTTAAGTCGTGTGTGCATAATTCTTCGCATATTTTCCACTCTTCAACTAAAAAAGAAACTTTTTAAGCACACCAAAACTTGCCAAAATTCTAGTAAACTCTCAAAGCTCACCTTCAAGCCATTCGTTAATCTAGCAACACAGTACAAACTACGATAATAGGACCTCACCCAAAAATTAAAGCCCAACAAGCCTATAAAACTATTTTCTTTTGAAAGAGTGACTTTCACACAACCATTGTAAGAGTCTTTTGGGTGTGTTTGGATTGACTACTTAAAAAAATGTGGGACCCATCACTTAATAAACAATATACCGGGAGCGGTGAGACCCCATTGTTCAAGTATAGGCCTAGGTCACTTTACTATAGGACTAGAGTACCACTGATCCTCTAATAAACAATATGTTTATGATCCAACCATAAACAAAGTCCCTCTCGGGCTAGTGAGACGGTAGGACCCCATTGTTCAAGTCCCGAAATCAGCATTTAAGGGAGCTACTCATCTACTTTCCCTGAGAAGAAGTGAATTCCATTTTGTGAAACTTATGTTTCCAACTCCCTGTTTGGTCAAGTCCCTAAAATGATAGGCTTATTGAATCGGCTATAAAGGTCATTCTCACCCATACAAATCAAAGGACGAGCCCTCACAAACAGGAGTTCACAACTCACTCAAGATTAAGATCGAGTCACATATGATCATCCTGTGAAATACTAATCTTCTCAAATAACAGATTTATAAAGAGAGATTATATATTTTGTAGTTCAGTCTTATACAAACTCATTATTTAGGATACCCCACTCACATGTCTCTACATGAATGATTTGGATCAAATCATTTGTAACAACTACAAAGTGGGCCGCATCAATAGTGTTACCACGATAAGTCACTCAACCTTATCCATATACTATAGACTATTTAGATTATTACTTGAACATGATCCTCCCGTATGTCAACTACATAATGTTTAAGATTACCCTAGTAACTTTGGATTTTTATGTATAATGAATATTATAAATTGCCAACAATATTGAATAATTTTACGCAAGAGTACGTTTATGTCCGACTTGTAGTAGTAGAGAATTTACCCATGCCCATTCCCATTCCCAGAAGCAAAATCAACATACTAAACACCCATGAATCATCCAACTCATCAATATTTTGAATGAACCACAATAACATTATGATTGAAAGTTCAACATGATGTATGAATCAAGCTGGTTTTTTTTTTTTTTTTTTTTTTGGCTAAATTATAGAAATTACTCTTGAACTTTGTACCCCATTTCAATAATATCCCTTGTTGAGGCAAGAATCTGGACTTCTCGGAGGTGGGTTTCGGATGAACGGATGCGTTGTGTAGTCTGAGGTCGATCTGCAAAGAGAGAGAAAATTTGCACCGATGTGGGGTTGGGCCCACTGTACTCTGATGCTTAATTAAGTTAGAGAGAGAGAGAGTTCTAAGCTCAAGTAGGAGTGAGAGTAGTGCGAGTTGCATACCTTTCGATTGAGATCTTCTTTGGTATATATAGAAGAGGGTGGATGAGACGGTTTGTGCCGGTCCGTACCCTTCCTCATTAGGAGGATAAGTCATCCCCCGATCCTAGGCGGATTCAGAGGGATTGTAGTGCCGCTACCTTGTTGCATAAGGTAGGAATGTCAACGAACATTCTTCGCCCCGATTTTAAGGGGCAGTGACAGTGACACGACAAGGAATCTCCGGATTGCCCGAAGGTGGATCTCCTGATCGAACCTAGGGGTCGACCTTAGATCCTTGGCCTGTGTTTGTGACCTCAGGACCTCGTACTCGTTCTGAGGTGGGTCGTGATGTCAGGTCGATGACCTCATGCCGAGGTGGCCCGTAACATCCCTGAACTTTAAAAAGTTTCATTAATACCCTTGACCTATAAAAAAAAATTCAAAACTAACATTACCGTTAGGTTTTGGATGAAAAACGTAAAGTTTCATTAATACCCTTGACCTTTAAAAACAATTCAAAATTACCCTTACTCGAAAATGTTTTCTTCTTCTTCCCCCTCTACAAATTTTTCCTCCATGAAATTAATAAGAAACTTTGTTTATTTCCCACGTATTCGTAGACCATAAATTATTCTTCTCCTCTTCAACACAACATCCCAATAGCCCCATCAAATTCTTATGTTGAAGCTTCAAGATGACTTTGCTTCATTCTTGATTTTTTCACGTCTTTGACTTGATTTTATTGATAGCATTTTCCCTGTCATTTCCTCACTTGAATTCATTTTAAGAACAAAAAATGAAAACATTGTCATATATTGGTTCTAACATTTCTTTGATTTTTTTAAAAAAATGTTTATCTTGTAAACTGGACCAAACCCGCATTCTTCAAGTTTATTAGCATTTGAGAAGTCGTCTGTAGCAATCTTTAGAGTACACAAACGAAAATAATGCATATCTCTATCACTGTTTTGATTTGTAGCATCCAATTGTTTCATCCTCAAACTAAACTTAAGAGAATATAGAAAACATGATAGCTCTCAATTAGAGCTATTATTTACTCCTTAATATCAGCTAAATATCGTGCTTAATATTGATTAAATGGCCTTGTTGTAGGTTAAACTTAAGAGAATATAGAAAACATGATAGCTCTCAATTAAAGCTATTATTTACTCCTTAATATCAACTAAATATCATGCTTAATATTGATTAAATGGCCTTGTTGTAAGTTAAATCGCGGTTGGAAGCTAAATGAGTCCAATGACACGTTTCGGTGCTAAGAAGATCATTTTAGGAGCTTCGGGAGTGCACCGGGCGAAGAAGAGAAGAAAATGATCAAGTTTGCACTAGAAGTCTCGCGTCTCGACGCTGCAAACCCGAGAGCAATTCAAGCGACAACGTCTCGACGCTCCAAACGCGTGCGCGCTGAGATTTTCCGTCGGTAGCGTCTCGACGTTACGACGAATATAAAAACCCATCTTCTTCGATTTTAGGTTATTCACAAGTCATTTTTTCCCTTGGGATTGCCGTTTTCCCTCCCTTTTCCTGGTTTTCCTCTTCTTTTGGGTTGTATGAGAGCAATATAAACTCCATGGAAGGCTAGGAGGTACATGCTTAATTAGTTAGTTGAGGAATTGATTAACTATTGTATTAAGGTGAAATTTGTGCTTTAATGTATGTTTAGATCTTTGTATGAACTCTTGCATCTTCTATCTGTATAAGTCTCGAATAACATGCCTTTCTAATTAGGATTGCATCATTGATTGTTACGCATGTTAGTTTGCTAACATTAATTTATGATAAGTCTTAATTGCAAGTGGCAAGGGTCTAATCGTGGCTAAGTAACTCGATCCTAGGTGACAGATGAGGGTATGGGTTGATTATTGTTTTCATGGTGGGCTCAAGGTTAGGAAAGAAATTGAATTAGTTTTAGGATTAATTCGTCGCGATGTTACTCGTTACTTGTTCTCTAATTAATTTAGGATTTATCACCTTAGATTAATTAAGTAGCATGTTTAATTAGAATTGTATGTTTCTAGTTAATTCGTTGGGGTGTTTGAGCCGGAATATGGTCGAACATTTCGTGTGCATGGGCATCTTGGCTAATTCTCTTTCATTGTCAATGAACTGAAATACAATTGATCAATCCCGATACTTTCTAATTAAGCATACTTGTCGAATTCATATTTCCCGTTTTATTTCACCGTTAGTTAATTTCTTGCATGTCCACTAAATTTTCCAAACAAACCCCCATGTTCTATTTCATAGCAAATTCAATTCAATTAAGTTTAGATTATAATTAGCTCCCTGTGGATGGACCTGGTTACCACGGTTATCTACTAGTTAAATTAGGTAAGCAAGCTTTATAAATATTAATTTGGTCGAGCCTCGACAACCCGCGCATTAGCAAAACACAATATTAAAAAATCAATGGTAGAAAGATATATCGACTAGTACATGATATATCGACTAGTGACTAATAGGTCATAGGTGCAATTTCACCCGTATAGTCAAATATTATCAAATTGACCAAATAAGCTAAAAAAAAAACTAAAAATTCATAACCAGAATCCTTCCCTAACTCTTAATATATAAATATACCATAATCCTCCCTTAAAAAAAAAAAAAAAAATTAAACTTACTATCCTCTTCCTTCACTACACATTCATGATAATTGGAAACTACGTTTAATTTCCGTTTATCACTAATACACAAATAGAAAGAGAAAAAAAAAAAAAATTATGTTTTTTCTTCACTCAATTATCTTATTTACACTTTTAAAAGGAGAGTTCAATTTCAAACTTTGTTTTAACACCCGTCTGTAAAAGGGGATTAGGGAAAAAGCACCTTCATCCATTCCTTCGCTTTATTGTTAGTTGGTACTATAAACTTCAATTTATTTGTGTAAACGTCGATTACTTCAAGTTTTGGGCTTTTTTTTTTAATAATATTGCATTTTTTTAAATTTATTATAAAAATATTGTAAGTTTCAAACTATTTATAAAAATATTGTACTTTTAATTGGAGGTTAAAAGACCTCCATCCATGTGGAGCACTCCTTGTCTGGGTGTGGAGGTCGTCTTTTCAAAAGACGACCTCCAATTAAAAGTGCGATATTTTTATAAATAGTTTCAAACTTACAATATTTTTATAATAAATTTTAAAAAATGTAATATTATTAAAAAACAACCTAAATTTTGGGATGGTGCTACATTTACTTTTTACTTTTTACTTTGTTGTTGGTTTTCAGCTGGAATTTCAATCAACGCTACAATAAGTTTGAAGAACAAAGTCACTAGTATTTACAATGCCATTAATAGGGTGCCTTAGATTGCCTATTAAAAAAATTGTTTTTCACAAATATATTTTTTAATGGTAATCTTAGGCCTATAATTTTAAAATATTAAATTGATTCCAACACGTTTAATAATATTAAATAGTCGTTGATTGTCTTCCTAAGAACGTTCTCTAAAAGAGGATGCAGGAATGCTATTATTATATTCTATCCATAAAGATTTCCCTTCATCATTAAATCAACTGAAAAGACAATTATAATTTATGAACAAAAAGAGCCATTTTCCCAATTGCCCTCTCATTGTCTCAAGGGACCATTTTCCATTTCTCACTCCAACAAAAATAAGTCAATGTATTGTTTTTTCTCTTATAAAAAAATTATATATTTGAGACCATTAGATCCAAGTGGGAAATGGGTTTCTTTGACAATGAAAGATTCTAAGACATGAGAATTTTATTATTCTTTTTCTTCCAAGTCTCTTCTTCTAAGGGATATACTTTAAAAATTAGGAGCTTTTAATTGGCCCTTTGTGGGGATAAACTTCTATATTTTGCTTCATTTTCCTATGACCTAAAATAATCTCTTCATCTTTGTCCCAAAAAGATTGGAATATTCTCAGAAGATCCATTTTGAAGTGCTACATTTTATTTTGTGAACATGTTATCCTATTTTTCTATTTTAAAAGATAGCTTCCATGTTCTATATAATTTTTAATGTCCTAATAATAAATAATGTATATGTACACGTAAACTTTGTACGTTCAGCCAACAAGAGCATAGCTCAACTGACATAATCTATCAACTAGAGGTCCTAGGTTCAATCTCCTACTCCACATGTGTAAAAAAAAAAAAAAAAAAAAAAAAACTCTTAAGCGAAGATCATATAGCCTAATTGACTGCAAGTTGAATAAGCTATGACTCCAGACCTGTTAGAGTAAAGCTTCAACTTTCATAATGTTCTTCGCTTCAGTAAGATAAAAGGGTTGCAGCCCTAACTGATCCACCGTCATGCGCTATGCTTCGCTTTATATTTATAGAAGAGAGACCGTTGTCTTTACGTTCTAGACACAATTAACTAATCTAGTAAGTTTTGTCACCCCTTTCTCAAAGTTAAATAATTTCTTAAGAACAAGAACAACAAAGAAATGAATATTTTTTCATTCCTATGTTCAATAATTAAACAAATGTGTAATGTAATTAATAAAATAGTAAATTGATAAATGATTATTTCAATAATATAAGTAGTGACATATTACTACAAATATCAAATACCAAAATCAGTTAAATCGCGCATAGTTCAATTATTATAAGGTTATGTTTTTGACTACGAAGTCATGGGTTCAATGTTCTTAATTAAGAAGTCATGAGTTCAATTCTCGCATTAATTAAAATATCGTTGCAAAAAAATAAAATACCAAAAATAATTTCTTATATTGAAGAATTATTTCTTTTTGCCACTGAATACTAATATTATTGGAAGGATAGTCGCATAAATGATCTTATTAAAAAATTAGTAGATCAAACTATGTAATAATATTAATATTATTGCAAGGATGTCACTACTTAATTTTATTATTTTATCAACTCGTCTCATATTACTAATACGGTCTAAATATACATAGACGATTGGTCGCATAAATGATCTTATTAAAAACTTAGTAGACCAACTATGTAAATGTAAAAATGATTGAATCAAAAGGGATATAAAGATGTATTAGTTTAATTAGTGATTTCAATATGGCCAATCTATCTGATTAGAATATCAACTAAATTTGATCATATATTTAAAATCTAATTAAAAAAAGACTACTCATTACACAATTTCTCTATTACTAACCAAAAAATTATTCATATATATCAAAATAATATTCCTTTTATAATATTATTTTGGTATGTATCAGAAAATGTTTGGTCAAATATGCAACATAGACCCATAAAAAAGGCTAGGTTGAAAATTAAATTAATAAATATTGTTGGGTTTGGCCCTTGAAGGTGACCAATTTTGGTGGGGGTTTATGTAAAGACCCAAAAAGTCTAATGTGAAATATATATATGCAACTCTTGAGTTCATGATCGCGGTTGAGCTATGTTCTTGTTGGTTAGATATATATCAGTATATATCAATATTAGATATTTAATCTTTTTAATAAAAAAAATAGGTTTTTTTTTTTTTTTTTTGACAATATGTTGGAGTGGAGAATTGAACTTAGGATCTCGTGATCACTAAGCGATACATTATGTCGTTGAGTTATGCTCTTGTTGACAGGTATTTAATGATACATGTCTATGATGTTAATTGTGTGGTATAAAATGATCAAATAAATCTCTAAAATAAAGTCATACATTTTCCTCTTAATATGGTTACATTATACAAAAGGGTATGTAATAATATTAAATAAAAAAAAGGCACCACTATTTATGGGGACAAATATGAAGAACACCCATTATATTGTAGTATACAATTAATTGACTATTTATAACTTTTAAATGAATAATTATGTCTAATATATATATTTTTAAGTTTGATTATAATATAAGTCGTGTGAAGTGAGATGCTTTTGAGATTATAGGTTTTCAAATATAATTTAGAGGACAATATGTTTTAAAAGATTATTTTAATCTAATAAAGATCATATATCTAATATCTTCACATGTGAGTATCATGCATTTAGCTTTTATTATCCATTATTAATATAGAAATATAGTGAGACCACCAAAATTTAAATCATTTTTTTTTAAAGAAATGCATGTATACTTAATTAATTTTCTAAAGTATTGAAGACCAAGTTGTAGTTGTATGCCTCAAACATATTTCAAAATAATATGAATAATAATAATAATAAATTGCATGCCTCAAACCACAAGGATACTACTTCCTTTTTATCACCGTATTAAATTATCCACAAAATGTCAGATATTTTTATTGACATTTTCACATATTTATAGATTTGACATCGACACGAGGGATGTATTGATATTTCCATCTTATCGTACAGAATCGAAAAAATAATAAAATGTAACCTAACTAAATATAATATTATAATAAATATATTTTAACTCATTTAAAAGTATAAAATATTTATTTATTAATTTAATTTTTGTTTTTAAAAAAATAATTTCAAAAAATTCTTTAGAAATATTTATCGACATCGACATTTTAATAAAATTGAGATTTCGATACTTCAGTCGACGTCGACATTTAAATCTTTAATTATTTCTATTTTTTTTTATATAATTTTGGTCTTTATATATATATTATTATTATTTTGATCGAAACTTGGCAAAATATCCCCATGGTTATGAATTTGACAAACAGATAGACCACATCGTGAAATGATTTTGTGTTTTAAATTTTAATATATGGAGACTTTTTGGTAGGTCATGTTGGTTTAAAAAAACATAAAACTTTATAGTTTTAAGAAAAATATATATAAATACACTAAATGAAACTTCTGTGAAAAGAACCACAAAAAAAAAAAAAAAAAGAAAAAAAAAAAATTTAAATCCAAACCACTTATGTCGGGTGCAAAGGTCAATCCTACAACCTCATGAAGAATGATTTATAAATAATGCAATTGAGTTTTGCTCATGTTAGTCCATATTTTTTATACATAATGCAATTGAGTTTTGCTCATGTTAACTCCATATTTATTATAAAAAAATATTGGAAATTTTGCTTGAAAATGAAAAATATATCTATTTTAATAACCATTTATTCATAAAATTAATTATTTCAATTTAACTCGAATTATATGGCCGATACTAGTGTTGTAAATGAATACAAAACTATATCGCCAACATGATCAATAATTTCATGGATATATTAAATAAATTAGTGACCAAAAAAATCCTAATTTCAATCTTTCATCTTGATGTTGTCAAAAAAAAAAAAAAAAAAAACACAAAAAAAAAATACAAAATTAGCTTTAGAAATTATAATCGTTTATTATTTAAAAAAAAATACGCAACTACACAATCTTATAGATTTGTATAAATCTCTACTTTGATTTATTTATATGGATTGAGCATCGTGTGACAGTTACAAGAAAGATTAGCAATAACTTGTCAACATAATCAATTTTCTCCAATTCTAACGAGTTGATAATCTTATTCCAACTCTATCCAATTTAATTCAATTTTTTTTATCTTGAAAATTTAAATATTTAAAAGAATTGAAATAATAAACTATTTCAATCACATCAAGATAGGATAATTTAAATTAATTCATGAATCATTCTCCCTCTCTCTCTCATGCAATACATATAAATTTTAAAAGTCATATGCATTAATATTTCAAAAGGGTATGATTCTCTTGCTTTATTTTCTGACAAACACAAATTCATTAGGTCTTGTTACAGAATTTAAATTCCGTTTTATGTTTTTCAAATTCACTAACCCAATTTGTTTTGAAAATTATTTTCAAATCACGAACTAAACGAGACTTGGGCTTAAGAGTCTGTTTGATAACTATTCTCTCGTTTTTTTATTTATTTCAAATTTTGAATATTTATATATTTGTTAGTTAGTTTTTTTGCAAATATATTTTAATTAATGTGCAAATTGAATTCATGACCTCTTAGTCAAGGGTACAACCTTATGTCAATTGAGCTATACCCGATTTTGCAATATTTGTTAGTTTTTAGTACACTTGAACCAATTAGAATTTTGTAAATATAATTTTTGCTCACTAAAACATGCATTTAGTCTCACTTTAATATTTTACGACCACAACATTTACAGAGTTATATAATTGAGTTGGATCCGAGTCGACATCATTTAAAGCGGAATGACTCGAGTGAGAGATGACATTGTCGATCAAATTTAAACCACATTTGATAGATAAAAATAATTTATTAGTGTTGTTAATTTTGTATCAAAACTTACTTGTATTAAATAATGTATACTTTTGATAATTAACTTTGTTTTATATATTTTAATGCATGTTATTTTTTTTTATATTATATAATTAAATTATATTTAAACTATAAATTAAAAAAAAAAAAATATATATATATATATATATATTTTATTTTTAAAAACAAGAAACAAGAATAGTTATCAAACATGTTTTTGTTTTTAGTTCTCAAAAAACAATAAACAAAAATCAAGAAATAGGAAACGAAAAAGTTATCAAACTAGCCTAAACCTTTTAATTCTTTTCTAGAGACATAAGAGTCCCTTGTATTTGGATAAATCAAATAAAAAAGGACAAGAGAAGCATGGTATTAAATTTTCGTCGACATGTCGACATTTCCACATGTACATAAGTTCGATATCGGCATGAAGGGTGAATCAACATTTCCATCATACCGTACAAAATCGATGAAATATTAAAAATAAATAACTACAAAATGTAACCTAACGTGAATATAATATTTTTTTTAAAAAAGATACTTCATTGATTATATACGTGAATATAATATTATAATAAATATATTTTAACTCATTTAAAAGTGTAAAATTACTTCATTTACTCTTAAAAAAAAATTAAGACAACAAAAATAATTTTGAGGACACCTTACATTATTTTTTCACATTGTTTATCAAAATATATATATATATATATATATATATATATATATATATATATATTTTTGTTAGGAATTTTATGAATTATAAAATTGAGATTTTATTTTATTTTATTAATGTAGGTATATTTACAAACTTTCTTAAAGAAAGAAAAAAAAAAGAACAACACATAAGTATAGTCTTACCGTGACCTATGTGTCAAACACATCTTTCTCTGCCTCCAGCCTATTAAACTTGTCATTCCATCTGAATCCACTGTACCCGGAAACCAATATTTGAACACTGACGGTTTATTTTAGCTATTTTTTTTTGTACAATTTTTTCTATAATTTTTCATATTTTCATTGTTAAGGACTTCTTTCAATAAATTTTAAGAATTCGAATTTTGCTTTTTATTTTATGTTTCTTTCACAAATTTCTTTAGAGATAACAAAACTAATTTTGACCACAATATTTCACATTCTTTTTTCAGTATCACTCACATTAATTATTCATTTTATTTGGATAGTTTTGAAATAGAAGAGAGTCGTACAATACTGTTAAATATTACATGTGAATTTGAAAGATTTTAATCTATTAATTTAAACGGATCCAAATAAACTGATGTCTTTATATCTCTCCATTGATAAGAATACTACATTTTTAATTTGGTTTAAGTACCCAATTGAACAACCTAATTTATATTTAAAATACTAAAAAATATGTTGAATTGTATTTTTTTTTTTTTTTTTTTTTGTCTTTTTTCCCATTTTGTTTAAATTACGTTTTGTTAGGTAATTAAAAATATTGTGAGAGGGAGAGGGATAGGGAAAGAAAGAGAAATGTGCAGCCTTGAAAAACGGGACAGAGTTGAATAGTAATTACTCTATAAGTATGAGGAGTTGAATAGTAATTAATGTTGAAGTTTGGAGAGTTGATATTTTTTATCAGTTCAACCAGTCTGTGGACCAAATGAGGATAAAACTTCTCCCCAACTCCTTTTTCAATAACTCGGCCAAATGACAATAAATTTAATTTGAAGTAAAGATCCAGTTTTTTTTTTCTTTCTTTGGAAGGCTACACAGAGTACTTTTGAAAATTTTATTTGGTAAAAATAAAATCCAACTTCATGCACACGTATATTTGTTACCTTGACTAGTATTATAGTAGTCAAGATAACAAAAACATTAGTACAAGATTAATATTAAAAAAATGGAGTTGGAAGTTTGAAATAAAAAAACTTCAAAGTTTTTTTTTTTTTTTTTTTTTTTTTTTTTTTTTTTTTTTTTCAATTCCATTTACGTGTGAGATGAAATTTTAAATATACAACTTTTTGATGGATGATATAAGACATTAACGAATTGAGGTGTGCTCACATATTATACATATAATTTTATAGTCTTGAGTTATGCTCAATTGATTTAAAATTGTATTCTTAATTGAGAGGTCAAATGTCCAATCTCCCACTTCGCATTAATTAAATATCTTTTAAAAAATATATATATGATTATATGTTTTGAAAGTAATTTTGATATGTCTAAAATTATTTTTGTCGTCAAAATGAGCATAGCTCAATTGGCATAAGGTTGAGCCCGTGACTAAGAGGTCATGGGTTCAATTCTCGCATTAATTAAAATATCGTTGCAAAAAAAAAAAAAAAAATTTGTAAAAAATCACTTTCATCTTAAAATAAGAATGTTTGATAAATGATTTTTTTTTTTTTTTTTTTTGAGTACATTAGAGTGAGAGATTCAAACCAGACACCTTTTGATCATTAACACATACATATGTCAGCTGAACCATGCTCGGTATTTTAATTTTTGTATGTCTAAAATTATTTTTGATAAATGATTCAACAAGTGATTAAGAGATGATTTTTATTTGTAACGATATTTTAATTAATGCGTACATTGAACTCATGATCTCTTAATTAATGACACAATTTTATGTTATTTGAAAGTTGAACAGTGATTTTTGCTCAAATATTAATTAAAAAAAAATTGAAATATCTCTTGCGGTAAATTTCAAATTTATGTTTCAATTTCACCCTATTTTGATCTTAAATTTTGAGAAAAAATATATTTTTCTTTCTAAAATTGTATCTCTTTCCTTTTAATTTTATCCCTATTTTTTCTAAAATTGTATCTCTTTCCTTTTAATTTTATCCCTCTCTACGTCAACAAGAGCATAACTCAATTCCCACCCAAATATGTTGTAAAAAAAAAATAAAAATAATAATTATCCTGTCTCTAATTTTGTGGTGTTGTAATATATCTCTCCAAAAAAAATTATCTCTATTTCTTTACTCTTTAAAATTTGTGTCTTCTCACTCTAACTTTCTCGGTTTTTTTTTTTAATCTTTTTTTAGTTTTTTTTCTTTTGTCTAATATTTTTTTGCATAATTGTTTTTTTCTTCTTTTTTTTTAACCTCCCTCTCGAATTTTTTTTACCCTCCTCAATTGTTTCTCTACAGAATTTGTCCCTCTTTTATTTAGTTTGTATCCCTATGAACTTTTTAGCTCTCCTTCCATTTTCTCTAGCTCATTTTTTTTTCTTTTTTTTCTTTTCTAAATTGTTATCACAATTTCATTCTAATTTTTTCCAACCCCATAAATTATTTGTCCCTATCTCTAACTTGTTTATATATATTATATCCTCCCCTCAATTTTTTATAACTCCCTCTCTAACTTTTTACAAACATTAATAATTCAAGAATCATATTAAAATTACTTCTAAGAATCAAACATTAAAATAATTCATAATTAAATATTTTTTACCATTATAAATAAATCACTTTGTGTAAAATGACATACGAGCAATCATTAATTATCTTTGTATGAATTCTTAATCACTTAGATAGCATTTCATTTTTTCAATGGTTTAATTTGTGGGGGTATATAGAGTTCTGTGAGCATATATATATATATATATATATATATATATATATATTTTATTGATAATACATAAAATCACACATATTTATACTACCATAATATCTAAAAAATAGAATAACTAATCATAGGAAGTAAATTTCTTACTCGAAAATACATGTTGAGTATATATGATAATATACTCCAAGATTCACAACGTTGATCAAAGTAAACACCGAGATATATGATGTCTCTAGTACTATTTTGTCTATAAGACCCCTAATAGGGTGGGAAGTTATTTTCTTGATTTTAGGTTATTTATAGGTAGGAGGGATTGTTTGGCAAACTTATTAGAAAAATAGGTTTCTTCTCAAACTATTTAGAAAAATAGGTTAGTTTTTTTTGTCTTATTAGGAGTGCGCGGGTTCAACCCGCGCAACACCTCAACAAGCGTTTTTTTCTTCTAAAATGCAAGTTTGAAAGAAAAAACAAATTTTTATTAAAAATTTATTCTTAATACGCGGATTGGACCTCTTCATGTGCGACCTCTTCATTGAACGATCCGTGAATAATCACTATGGAAGAAGGTCAATCGTCAAATACGCGAGGTCGTGGTGATCGTGAAACATTACATAGGACGTCATGCTCGTGATAGGGGTCATAGGGGATCTTTTCGTCATGGTTAAGGGTTTAAAATTTTTTTTGGTAATTTTTAAAATACATTTTAAATTTTATTGAAATGATATTTGTGTTGATTTAATTTGTAATTATGAAATTATTTTATTAATTACTAATCTTTACTAATTCAAATAAATTAAGGTAAAACAAAATTAGTAGGATTTTTTATAAAATAATAATAATAATAATAATAAAAAAGGTTTAAAATTCATCTCACCCGATTTTTGTGATAATTCAAAAAAGGGGGGAAAAAAAAGTGTTCACTCAATTGAGATATTTTACTTATTCATTTTTTAAAATTATTTTATCTTATTCATTTTTTTTATTATTAAAATGATCTAAACGTATAGTATTATTTTAAGACAGCCACAACGCTCGATTGGAGCTACATTAAAAAAATAACTTAATTCGTCGATAACGTCTCATAGTGCGACAGAGTCCGAGCGCAACAAAACGCTCACCATCTCCAACATTAGAACTATTGAAAAACATAAATGCAAGATTAATAGATGATTTTATTTGAAAAGTCAAAAATTGGAGTGCAATAAACCATATTCATCTTCAAATACAACTATCAATAATTTAGATTACTTTGTAAAATTGAAAGAGACATTTGGCGGGTTAAAAAAAAGGACACTAATGAAACTTATAAAAGCACAACTATCGAATACGCCGGTCCAACCCTAAACACCCTAAACTAAAAAAATAAACTTTCAATTCAAAAGAAATAAATAATAAATCTATCTTTGCATTTAAAAAAAAAATACGTTTGTCGAGGTGTTGCACGGGTTGAACCTGCGCACTTCTAATAAGACAAAAAAACTAATCTATTTTTCGAAATAGTTTAAGAAGTAACCCATTCTTCTAATAAGTTTGCCAAAAAAAACCCTAACCTGAATGAGCCCTTGATTTTTTAAGAGGGCTGAAGTCTTTAAATATACAATAAAATTGCACAACTTGTCACATCTTCTGAACCATTCTAATTAGGTCTAATCATTAATAAAACTAACAAACAAATTAAGTTTTGAAGATTGTTGAGACTACTTTTCTCTTTATTCTTTGATCTTTATTATTTATTATTTATTATTTATTCTTATCTGTTATGATGACTTGTGTTTTTCCCTCTAGAAGTCATATCTCATCAGCCAAAGTATAACACCCATTTTAGAGATCAAAGTTTTTGAAGCATATTATTATTATTATTATTATATTATTATTTTTTTTTTTTTTTTTGAAAAGTATTGAATTAATGGGGCGCAGGAGATTTCTTAACCTCTTAGTCAATTGAACTATGTTTGATTTGACAAAAAAACCTATTAATCGTTTATTTTAACTGTATATTTGTATTAAACATGTAAAATTAATAAAGTAATGGTGAAATTAAAGTTAAATAGGCTTTGAAAAAATTTATAAGGTTTGTAATTGCTTAAGCTTAACTAAAGTGGTTAAGACATTTATATCTTCAACTAAAAAGTTAGAGGTTTGAATCTTCACCACCACTATAGTTAAACTAAAAAGAACATAATAGAGGTATGTGTAGCATGAAATTTTTCTTTCTTTTTTATTTTTGTGCTGGCATTTTAGGTCATCTCCCTTTTTTTCACATATGTTTTTATATGGACTATATATTTAATATAATACTAAATATGACCCCAATTTTTGTTTCTCTCAACTTCGATATAGAGGTGAAAATTTTGAACTTTTGACTTCTTGATCGAGGATATATATTTTAACTAGTTGAACTATGCTTCAGATTAAATATGATTCTAGTTCAAATGGTTAAATTAATATGATATTAGTCATAACACTAAAATATTTCCCTTTCTTTTTTAAGCTTTAGAGGACTAGCTAAAAAATGTCACTCAAATATTATTCAACAAGATATTACAAATAGCATCTGAAAACGAGTGACGGGTTAATATGATATTAACTAATTGAGCTATGTTTAATTTTTTTTTTTTTATCTTTGTGGGTGAAAAATTGATGTTCTATTTTAGGCTAAAATATATATTTTAGTCCATAAAAGTTTCACTTTAATTTCTAAAACTCAAAACTAGCCGTTTCTTAAATGACAATTTTTTCTCTCTCTAAATTGAAATTTGGTCTCTATTTTTTTTTTTTTTTATATAAAAAAAAAAAATTAGTCCATAATGTTTAAAAGTTTAAATTTTAGTTATCTAAAAAAAAAAAATATTCAACCCCTTATGTTGTGGAAATGCAACTTTTTGGGTTAGGATATGGAATGCTCATTGTCTCACATAGCCATGGGATAATCACGAAAAATAATAACCTACTCCACTTCTTTGTACAATTTTTACAATTTTTTTTTCTTCGCTTGAGTACAGTTAAATTTGGAGTAAAACTTAATTGCATGTTGGGCTACAAGTATCTTCTTGTAGTCCGGTTACGCGAAACAATTTCATTGACTACATATATTTTTTTTAACTTCTATGAAATTTATCGTCTTTGAGGGCTTCAATTATTATTATTATTTTTTTATTTTCATTTTTTTAATATTTTTTCTATTTTCTTAATTCGTTTTTATGCAAAATTAGAGTAGCAAATAGGAGAAGAGCACAAAACGAGAAAACGAAATTGAAATTTTCAACTCCCCCTCTTCTAAAAGTGAAAGGAAATACTCTTCATATCTAGAGGGTCAAAATTCAAGAAATGAAAAACAACAATAAAATTAAAAAGGGTTTCAAAGTCAAAATAAGAGACGAAATTGAAATTTTAAGGTTCAAATTGAAATCCACCATTTTTCTTTGCATGACATCGAATCCTTCAATCCCAAAATCAAAACTTCATTTGAAGAATATGTGAAATGGAGTTTTGATTGGATTTTTTTTTTTTTTTTTAAACGAAACATTTTACGATTTTGGAGAAGAAGATAAAAAGTGAAACAAAAAGAAAGAAAAAAAGAAAAAAAAAAAAAAGAGAGGGAAATAGATGTTAAACAAACAATGTCTAATTTAGGTAAGTTTTTTTTTTTTTTTTTTTTTTTTAAATGACCAATAAAAACATGACAGGCAGCAAAAGATACTTGCCCAGCATGCAAGCAAGTTTTACTCTTTTCACTAATCATGAACCTTATAACATTTGTCAATGGATACGATTGAGCTTAATTCATTAGCGAAAGAAAATTTCTAGTATTAAGAGAGTACCCGACTACCTGTATTTACATTACAATTTTTTCTTTATAAATAATTTTTTAATGCACAGGTAAGCTTCAAATCAATGGAAATAGTATTCATATTAATTGGATTTTTTTTTCATAATTTTATTGTTTTATGTAGCTAATATGTTCACTCAATTGTTTTTAACATATGAATAGAAAATAAAATAGAAGAAAGATTTTAAAACCAACACAAAGTGTATAATCAATTAATCTCAGCATGTTCTTATTTTTCTAATAGGTTCTATAACAAAACTTTTACACCATTCACACATCAAAAGTGTAGGAAAGAAAAAAAAATCCAACTCCAATTACAGGTTCACAAAGTAGGTGAAACTGAAGACGTATGAGTGGAGGAAGATGTAGTAGGAGAATTACACTCGGCCGCGGCGGAACAAACCCTGGGCTTCGGCTTTTGGATTGTACTAACTAATGGCGGCGGCGGTGCATAAATTCCGTTTGTGGTGGCGGCGCTGACCGCTTCTCCGGAAGACGTGGTAGCGGCAACGGCGGCGTACTCGGCCGCCGGTACCCATATGCCGCCGACCACCAGGAACTGCGGCGCTTGGCCACTCTCGTTGTTGTGGATCGTCGGACTTGGCCGTCTCGTGTGCAGCCGATACTTCTGAACAATTTTAATTTCAATGCAACATTAAACTTCAAGCAATTGCAAATTATTCTTTCTGATTTAAAAGATAAATATTTTGACAAAATAATTTTCACAGCAACTCAAAATATTAAAAGAAGGTAATTGGTCATAGAGGAGTAACTCATGTATGTTTTATTGTGAGTGAGGTTTCTTCATGTTTACACGATATGGGATCCTCAACATGATTTGAGTTCACCATCTTAGGTCGGATCCTATTTTTGGACCGAATACCCGTTTGAGCTTCATGGGCTCTGATATCATAGTAGACATCACGGGTTCCATCCTAAGATCAATTGGTTATAAGAGGAGTAACCTAGGTATGTTTTATTGTGAGTGAAGTTCTTTCATCTGTCTGATGTCCTCAACAATAGGGAGTACGTTTTTTTTTTTTTTTTTTTTTATAAAGAAAAAAAAAACTTAGGATTGAAGAAAAAGCAACAGAAAGGACAAGAAATTCTCCTAGTGGCCATTGCAATGTGACCTATCAGTTTTATGAACGTATAAGAGAAAATTTTGAATTTGTGACACAAATGATTATTAGAAGCATGCAAATTCTTTAATTCAATAATCTCGTTGAATATTTATTCGATATGAATATAATGTAGTCATGTAATTTAATATTTGACTACTAACAATTATTTTTGTAAATAGTAAATACTTTGTAGTGAAATGACTTTATTTACTCTAGAGTCTAACATGTTAAATAAGTAGACCGAGAAATAACAATTCAATCCATTCAACTTCAAGTTGGTGTCCAACCACCCCATAAGTTAGAATGTATTGTAGTTTATTTCTTATAACATTTAATTCCAACCACCCTAAACCCTTATCTTCAAAAAAAAAAAAAAAAAAAAAAAAAAAAAAAAAAAAAAAAAAAAAAAACATTCTAGTCTTTTTTACAATAATTTAGTCTGGTACCGAAAATAATGTAGGGAGGAATTCTCTATGTAATTACTAGTTAGCAAATTAGTTGAACCATATCAAATTTTAGATTGAATAAGATTTCATTTACTTATTTATATGTTATAGAATTTTTCTTTTTCAAACTTCTAACAAAGTTTAGTTAAAAGATTCAATTGTTATCTTTATAAAAATATAGGAATGAAATAATTGCAAAGATGACTAGTAGTACGTCATAAAAGTCGAAATACATTGTACACAAACATAAATGATCTCTTATCTTTCATTTTTTTTTTTTTTTTTTTTTTTTTGAAAACAACATGATATCTTATCTTAATCCAAGTATAAAAGTAAAAATAGTAATTTTTCAAAAAAAAAAAAAAGTAAAAATAGTAACTAACAAAACCTATCTAATCAATGAAAATAAAAATCTCTTTAAAAACACATTTAAAATAAAATTCTCGAAGAATATGTTAACAAAAAAAAATCTTAAGATTGGTGAGAATTTCTGACAAAAAAGAAAATTCTAGATTTCCATTTTGTAAGAAAAAAAAAAAAAAAAAAACAAACCTGCAGATGACTTTTCACTTCGTCGTTGGTAAGACCATCTACCTTCATCAATTCTCTTATTTGCTTCGGCGTCGCCACTGCATTTCGGATTCAAATAAATAAATTAAATCAAACAAATTCATTATTTCCAAAAACAAAATTGAATTTCACTAAAACAATGTCGATTTTCATCTTCTTCCCTACCATGGGAGCCTCCGAGCTGCTGAAGCGCATGAAGGAACCGCCGGTGCAGCTCCGGCGACCAGCACCGTCTCAGTTTCCTCTGATTCTGTGCTTCCTTCTCTTCCCGTCGGCTGCTTCCGCCGGACCCCGTCTCCGTGGTTGAGCTCGTCGCCGCAGCCGCCGGAGCGGAAGACGACGACGTCCCTCCTCCTCCGCCGCTGCCACTAGTTTTATCCTTCTGAAACGGCCGGAAAGCACCGCCATTTCTCTGGACCTCGACAACCGGCGTCTTCTCCGGCAAGTCCTGCAGCAAAACCCAATCACCTCTAAACTTCCGACGAGAGTAATTTAGAAATCCGTGCAATTGGGGGAAATTGAGGAAATCTATTTACCTGATTGAGGGGAAGAGGATCTGAGGTCTGATTCCAAAGCTGAGCAGATCTGAGCCAATCCGACGGACCCAAATTGAAATTGGTTTGATCAGAGTCGATATTGTTCTCGGATTGAGCTGGAGGAGAGTGCCGTTGCTCAAAATCAGAGACTCCATTTCTGTTGATGGGAATGAACTCCTCAAGAACCGGACCCATCTCGGTGGAAGTCTGCTCGGAGCAGTCCGATTGATGATTCTCCGTGGTCGTCTCCGATAGCTGATGCCTGCAACAATCAATGGCTGCCAAAACCCAAAAACCCAAATCAGATAAGTAGAAGAAGAAAAATGGAATCGGGTCGGGTTTTGATTTTACCGTGGATAACGATCTCCAAACAGAGAGGGAGTTCGCGCTGAAACATGAGGACTTTGCGGCGTTCTTGTTCCAGAGTGTCGGCGAAATCAGAGAGATGAGTGAAGCCCATTTTGGATGCAATTTCTTGCATTTTGTCGGAGAAAATCATAATACTGTGTGTGTTCTGTTGTTGTGAGAATTGAGAGAGAAATCGAAATCTAGAGAGAGAGAGGGAATATGGGATCTAGTTAAAGAATCATTGGAAGGAATAAACTTGGTGTACAAGCTCCATGAAACATCAAACTAAAATACAAAACAAAAAACCAGAGGAGAGAGAGAGAGAGATTGGGAGAGAATTGGGAGAGAATTGTCAAATGGATGGGAGAATTTATGGGAGGCGAATTTAGAGAAGGGGCTGAGAGTAAAATATCGAAGTCCGGGCGTCGCGTAGTGTAACGGAATCTGTATTCTATTCTTTCATCCAGCTTTTCAATAATCCAACCACATTTTTTTTCTTTTAACATACTTATCTGCTTCACCTTCTAGAATCAAATTAAAAAAATGGTTTAAATTACAAATGTTACCAATACTTAGCCATAAATTTATAGTCCAAGAATCAAAATGTCCTTGCAACATGAAAAAAATTAAACATTGGTGCGGTGCTAAACACTCCGACCATCGAGTTAGAGAGTGTTTAGGCGATAGAATAAGAGTATTTTGGACGTACATTTACATCTCACCACGCTTCTTTATTTGTAGTGAGCTAAATGTAACACGAAAAATTGTAATTTTAATTCGACAAAAGAATCTTACTTAAATTTTCGAGACATTTCACTAAAAGAAGAACGATTACGAAAAGTTACGAGATTGATTTCTAAGACAAAGGTGACCTTCCAAAGCTTGGCCGACCTCATAGGGGTTCCACCTCTCTTGATTGTGGCTGATTTTAACCTTGGCCTTGGCCTTGGTCGAACGGTCAGCCACCCTTGATTTGATCTTCAGGTTTGGGTCGATTTTTGGGGTGGCTCGTCCCTTTGATAATTTATGACATTTGGTGATTTTTTTGTGTCCTAGTCCATAATTTTACCACAACTACAAATTAAAATTTTTGAAGTAGGTTTTATTCCCTTTTATGTTTGGAATTGATTTTAATTTAATCTCCCTATTTAAAAGTTTGAATGTGGTTACTTTAATTTAGGAATGCATTTATTTCAAATTAATTCTTCTTATCATTAACCTATTGGAAGTAGCCATTAACAAATTGTTTTTATTTAACTAAGTTAGGACTAAATTTGAATGAGAAAATAATGATTGGTTGAGATTTAATTCAACCATATATATATAAATAAATGGTAACAAGGCGAAATTAAAATTTAAAATGGTAGGGACTCAATGAAATTAAATGCACATCTTAAAAACTAAATTTGTAATTTTATTAAAAATTATACCCCACATCCTAAAAACTAAATTTGTAATTTAATTAAAAAATATACCGTGGTTACTATTTGGTTAAAATAGTAATGTTGATTTCATTATTAACATTTTGGGGAGTATATGTTTTTTCCATCTATTTTTTAGTTTAATTTTTTTTTTTTTTTTTAGTTCAATAATATATTAAGAGATAAATTCAATGTTTGATAGAGGAATATAACTTAACTAATTGAGTTATGAAAGTAGGTATTTTTATTTAATATATTATTATTTATGGGATGTAATTTTTAATATTAAATATTCACCGTATTGGATAAGACCTTGGGTTTTTAAATCAGGTTGAAGCTAGTTGGATTTTCTAATGAAGTGAAGTATAATGTCTTGTTCATGAAAAAAGGAAAAAACAAAAATGTGATGTCTTAGAGGTAAATAACGGAAAATTTTAAATATTAGGAACCAAAATGGTAAATAATGTAAATTTCCATGAACTAAATGATGTATTTAGCCAAATTATTTTTATAATAGAGTGCTATATTATTTTCACAAATTACAAGTTTAATTTTAAGTTTGTATCATTTCATCTGGTTTGATATCAGGCGTGGGGTTACTTTATATTATGAGTGCGGTTCTATCTCAAAATTAATTGGCTATAAGAGGAGTATCCATGTATATTATATTATGAGTGAGGTTTCTTTATCTTTTTAATGTGTGATTCTCAACATGCCCCTCAAAATGATGTCTCTTTGGGTTCACTATTTTTGAGCTGAATCCCACTTTTGGACTAAATACATGTTTGAGCTTTGTGAATTTGGATACCATGTTTGATATCATGGGTTCCGTCTTAAAACTAATGGGTTGTGAGAGAAATACTCATGTATTTTATATTATGAGCAATGTCCCTCCATATTTTCAATGTGCGATCCTCAACAATCTTCGAATTTTAAAAGAACGTCTAATAAATCTCTAAAATTTTAATTTTAGGTCAAATAGGTCTCTAAACTTTAAAAACGTCTAATAGATCCTCATTCCTAAACTTTCAATTTTGTGTTCCTAACATATTCGAAATTTTTAAAAATTGACATCTCCTATATATAAAATTGAATTTTATTACTTTTTTTTTCTTCGTGTTTAGTAGATTCTTGAAATTACAAAAATGTTGAATAGCCGAAAGACCTATTAAACATCAAATTAAAAGTTTAGGGATATGTTATAAATAAAATTGACCCACTCTAAAATTCAAGGACCTATTGTAAAAAAAATTGAGGACTAAATTTGTAATTAACACCTTATGTTTATTATGTTGTTTTAGTATTTCATTCTAAATTGATTGTCATTTTTTTTTTTTTAGGAAAAACAAAATATAGTTTTTATGCTCTCAAATTCTACAATATTATATTTGATTTATTTTGGATGGGAATAGTAAATTAATTATTTATAAAAAATGTAAAATCTTTTTTTATTAAAAAAAAACAATAAAAAAGCTCTACATTTTTTAAAAGTTAGTTATAGTGTTAAATCTTAAATCTTGAAGAATTAAAACGATTTTTTTTAGATACAATTAATTTAGTGTTTTTTTTTTTTTTTTTTTTTTTTGGAAAGGGACAATTAACGTAGTGTTTAAACTCGTATTTCCACTTACAAAGTTACAATTCAAGCTTTGGCACCCATGTTAACTTTATGGGAATAAAATTACTCTTTTTTACAATTCAACCTCAAATTTTAAATTTGATTCTTATAATTTTAAAAATTTAAATTTAATTTTGTAGTTTAGTTTCAATACAATCCCTATCAATTTAGTTTATATAATTTTAAAATTTTAAAATTTGATCCATATAATTTAATCAAACTTCACGCACCAAAAAAAAAAAAAAAAATAGGAGTTATGGACAATTGGTAAGATTTAATCAAATTATAAAAATAAAATTGAAGCAAAATCATGACTAAATTGTATCTTCCAAAATGATAAACCAAATTAAAATATTCTACACAAACCAAATTTTAAAAGGGACATATTTCGCTTTTTCTAAAAAATCTGTGAAGTGAATTAACTTAATTAATTAATAAAATGGGTGAATATTCGAGTGGATTCCGTTTTGATCACAAATTTATGTGCTGTCGGTGACGTAAGCGCTTTCTCACCCGCTTTCTCCTTTTATCACTGCCATCTGCCTCAATACCTTTCTCATTATTTTGTCCTTCATTTTTTTAAATATTTTCCACAGAATATTCCAGAAGATTCCAACAAGAACGGAGGAATCTTGGGCTCTGATCAGGTACGGTCGTGCACACCCACCAACAACTAATCATTCATTTTGGCCCTTTCTCCTACTTTTCCTAATTGTGCCCTTTCATGCCCTCCCAAAGCCACTTACAACCAATTTCTATTTTTACTCTTAAATTATTATTATTAATAATAATAGTTTCTTTTTTTTATTTGGTTTTTGTTTATTATTATTATCCTTACTTCTCGAAACTAATCGGAATATTCTGATCTGTCTCTTTTTATATCTATATTCTATTCAATAATTTATACGGTAGCTGACTCGGTTTCTGAATTTAGATAATGATTTGAAATCTAAATTCAACGCATCAAAATATGTTTGTAAAGACTCAAGTTCATAATTTAGATAAAGATTGAAAATCAAATTCAACGCGTCACAAATTTGGTGGCCGGTGGATATGTGCAAAGTATAGGATATAGTATAGTTGATTTTTTTTTTTAATGAACGATAAAATTGTAAAATAATTGACAGATACAACCTTTTCTTTTAGAAGAGATAGATACTACGTATAATAACAAATCTATATTTATTTTGGTAACACATTCATAGTAACTTTCCATATTTGTTCTTGGTTGGACAATTCTAGGTGAGATCTTAGAATTTCTTTGGGTTATTGACACATATAGCATTTATACAAAATCCAATTTTATTATAAATTTGTGTACTTTGGAATTATTTCAAGTGTTATAGGGACTAGAGTCAATTGATGCTACATCCATGACTGAATGTCCACTAAAACCCTAAGTAGATTTAAAAAAAACTTTTAATATAATGAAAAAATGGCTACATATATATGTGGGATTTTCAAACACCCTTTTCTTTTTATCAAACACCAAATTTATTTTTTATATGTTCACTTTCTTAATGCATAATTTAAAATATATATATATATATAACAAAAGTCTTTTATCACTTAAAAAAGAAAAGGAACAGAGAAAAGAAAAAAAAAAAACAACCGTCTTCTTCTCCCATTTATTAGTTCGAATATAAATTTTAAAATTGAATAAAGAAAAATCTTACCCAAAATGGAATTAGGAATGTTTTCTAAAGTTTTCTAGGTTAGGTGGTATCTTAGATTTTTTATTTTTTATTTTTTTATTTTTAAATTATTGTTATTAATATATAGTTGGTTTGCAAGATAATCTACCAATTCAATTCAAAAGCACTTCAAAATATCAAATACTAGTTGATATGAATACAACTTGTCATAAAGTATACACCTTCGACCAAGTGATCAGAGATTCGAATCTCCACCCCACATGTTGTCATATATATGTACGTGCGTGTACGTGCGAGTGTGTACCTGTGTGTCATGAGAAATGTGTCAACATGAACACAACTCAACAATTAACATTTAGTGGCCGATCAACGTCATAAATGAGCTAGCCCTTCCATTTTTAGAATTTTATGGATTATTATTAATGGTGAGTTCAAATCTTTTTTTATTTGTCCATTTTTTACTAACATTTTTTTTAAGTCACTATAACATTTATTTTTCTTTATATATGTATTATTTGTTACTATATTTTTACTCTAAAAAAATATATACTACTCAAGGAGTTAGGAGAACTTAACACCTTGACCCACAAACTTGTTGAACTCGGATAAAAAATATCAACCCCAAACTTCTACAGTAATTATTATTCAAGTTCGTCCTATTTTTCAAGGCAGCATATTTCTCTCTCCCTTCCTCCCACAATATTTTTAATTATTAAAAAAAAAACGTAATTTAAACAAACTGTGTAAAATGACTAAAAATGCAATTCGACCTATTCAAAATGGGTACTTAAACCAAATTCAAAATGTAGTGGAGAGAAATAAAAACATCAGCTTATTTTGATCTGTTTAAATTAATAAATTTAAATCTTTCAAATTCACATTAATATTTAACACACTATTGTATGACTATCTTTTATTTTAAAACTATCCAAATAAAATGAATAACTAATGTGAGTGATATTGAAAAAATAATGTGAAGTATTGTGGTCAAAATTATTTTAGTTATAATGATACATAAAATAAAAAGCAAAAATCGCATTCTTAAAATTTATTGGAAGTCTTAACAATGAAAATATGAAAAATTAAAAAATAAATAAATATATATATATATATATATACAAAAAAAAAAAAAGCTAAAATAAACCATCATTACTAAAATGTTGATTTCCGAGTGTAGTGGATTTAGATGGAATGACGAGTTTAAGAGGGTGGAGGCGGAGAAATATGTGCTTGAGACGTGGGCCAGGATAAAACTATATATATATATATATATATATATATATATATATATATATATATATATATATTTTAAAGAAGTTTGTAAAATATACCTACATTAATACAAACAAAAAATATCTCAATCTTACAATTCATAAAATTAAAGAGGAGTCCTAAGTCCTAACAAAAATTGGGCTATTTTTTTATTAATATTGTAATTTTTAAAGTTTTTATAAAAATATTGTAGGTTTGAAAATATTTTTAAAAATAATGCTGTGAGACGACATCTACACGCGAGCAATGTCGTCTTTTGAAAAGACGATCTTACTCCATGTGGATGAATATCGTCTTTTCACCTGCACCTACAAAAAAAATCTTTTTCATTAAAAAATTGATATATTTTTACCTAGATATTTAAATTTTTTGAAAAAAACATGGTTGGACAGCTAACAGACAGCCTTCAATTTGATATCTGGTTTCACTAGTAGAAAAGATTAAAATCATTGATACATGATTTTACTATTTTTAGAATTATGTATCAAAAGATACAGACCGTCGAAGTTGAGCTACAATTCTTAAAAACTTCACTAAACCTACAACTTCGACGATCTTTATCTTTTGATACACAACTCCAAAAATAGTGAAACTAGATATTAAATTGAAGTTCTCTATTAGCTTTCCAATAGTACCTTTTTCAAATTTTTTGAATATGTCGGTAAAAATATATTGATTTTTTTATGCACACTCCTCAAAATAATCTTCAGTTCTGAAATTTGCAGAACTATAGTCCAACTTCGATTTTATCTTTTGATACACAACTCCAAAAATAGTGAAACCACGTATCAAATTGAAATTGAAGCTCGGTTAGCTTTTCATCCATACCTTTTTCGATTTTTTTTTAATATCTGGGTAAAACGATATCAATTTTTTTCGTAGGTGTAGGAGAAGATCTCTTTTGAAAATACGATCTTCATCCACGTGAAGCAAGATTGTCTTTTGATCTTTTAAGAAGACGACCCTTTTCTAGGGTGAAAAGACGATTGTGTATTATTTTTAAAAATACTTTCAAACATACCATATTTTTATAAAAAGTTTTAAAAATTACAATATTAAAAAAAATCGCCCAAAAATGGATATATATATATATATATTTGTGTGAAAAAACAATGTGAGATATTGTGGTCAAAATTATTTTTGTTGTTTTCAAATAAATTTGTAAAGGAGAGATAAAATAACAAAAAAAAAAAAAAAAATGAAGTAGCTAAAATAAATTCAGACTTCAGAACTCTAATTTCAACCACTATGTGACTCAAATACACAAGAGACTTATGAACTACAGACTAAACAACCCAGTGTCCCAAACACACCAGTACAGACTCCGTCGTCTTTAATACTTTTTTTTGTTTATGTATATGTTTATAATTAATTGTTATTATTATATTTTTATTGATTTAAAAAAATTGAAATGGGAGCGGGAAAGGAAGAACAAGCATTTGACTTCGACACATGAAGTGGCAGGTTTGACTAGGTAACATAATGAAAATGTATCGGACTGAAAATTCTAAAATAATGGTTCAACCCCGTCCTTGACCTCGAAGAATGGCGAGTAGCACAAAACTCTCATTAATCAAAATGGACTTTCGACAAAGAAAATCTAAAGAGAACATTCTAGAATTTCTCATCCATCTTAAAATAAATATATATATATTTTTTTTCCATCTTTTATCTTTCATTTTTTTTGGTATCAAATATAAATGAAAATGAATAGAAAAACAAAATCAAATGGTAGTAATTGTTTTTAAAATTAATTTCACAATAAAAAAAATTATAACTCTTATAACAAAAAATTATAACTCTTATAACAAAAATTTATAATTATTATTTTAAGTTTCATTTTTTTTTATATATTTATATATTCAAAAAATCAATTTTATTTTCTATCAACAAACTTATATCTAAATATATCAAGCCAGGTTTGGATCATTACTAAAAATATCTATTTTTTTAAATAAAAAAAATACAAGAAATTTAAGAAAATGTTAAGTACTACGAAACTTAAATATAATATCATTTTCAAAAAAAAAAAAAAACTTAAATATAATATCGAATTATGGCCTAAATGTTGGACCAAGACTATATATTTATATATTTATTGTCTTAATAAAGTAATTTTTTTTTTTTTTTTTTATCTATTTTTATATAATTTTATTTAATTTTTAAAGTTACAGTTCAACCAACCATAATTAACATATATATATATATATATATTTTTTTTTTTTTTTAAACAATTGACATGTACTTATTCTGTCGGAAGTTTTTTTTTTTTTTTTCACATTTGTTACATTAATATAATCTTTTATTTATTTATTAGGATTGGTTTCTAAATTCTTTCATACCACTTCTATATTTCATTTCTTGTTTTAATTTTCTAAAATAAAATAATTATCCTTTTTTTTAAAATATATGGTTAAGTAAGATAAATTTTTGTCTGTTTAATTTTCTATCTTAACATAGTTAATGGACATAAAATAGGAACTAATGAAACAAAGTTGGATTCTCCCATCTAACATTAATTAAATTATATATATATTTTTAAAAAATTAATTATTTAAAATGATTAAATCTTTATTTTTTAAGGTATAAAGTGATTAAATCTTAAAGTATCAAAATGAAACTTATTAATAAGATAAAGTAGATCTGAAACTAATTAGTAAAATAGAGTAGTTGGACCGAGAGTGGGCAGAATAAAGTTGCTTCTTTCTTGATTGTTAAAATATAAATGCTATATTTTGTGAAAAACTAAAACTTTAAAACTTAATTTAATGTGAGCATAGTTGAATTTTCATAAAGTTAAACATTAAGAAGTCGTTCAATCTTTGATTTAAATAAATACATTAAAAAAAAAACGTAATTTAATTAGTTTAATAAAGAATGAAGATGCAAAATATTTTTTTTCTTAAATACATATGATATATAATAATGCAGGTAGTATAACAATTAAAAGAATACATTTTTGCCTTTTTTTCAAAAGAAAAGAAAAAGAAAATAAAGAGAGAATATATTTTGCTAATGAAATACTTATTGCCTGTGGCTGTGACGAAAATTCAATCTCGCATTTGTTGGATTAAGATTTTTTTAATAAGAATATTAGTACATCTAATTTCAATTCTCATTCATGTTTCAATAAGTATTTTCATGTTTCAACCATTATTTTTTTAGAGTTAGGTTGCAATTTATTTTCATTTTGAGAGGAGAAATTGCAACATCTCCAAATATATATTTAATTACAAATTTTTGAATCCATATAGAATAATAGAATAAATTTTATTTTTATCCCTATTCTTAGCTTGCTCAATCTATTTTGACTTCAAAATATTCAGTTTCATCCCATCAAACTCTAAAATCGAGTAAAGGGTTAGATTAATACCTCTTTAAAATTGTCAAAAAAAAAAAAAAAAAAAAAAAAAAAAAAAAAAAAAAAAAAAATACCTCTTCAAAATTAAATTAAAATAAAAAACTAGTCACAATTGTTTTATATTTTCTCAAAATTAAATAATTTGATCCATAGGAACAACCAATTGAGAAATTCTAGTTAGGAATAGTATAAAGGAATTTGGTTCATACCAACAACCAATTGAGAAAAATCTAGTTAGTAATAGTATAAAGGAATCTATAATATATATGTTCGTGCACGATTTTGGACTTTTATGAACCTCCGTGTGTTTCGCCGCGGGTGGTCGCCGGAGAAGTGGTAGGATACCTGCACGAAGAAGAAAATGATAAACTTGCATCGGTGTGGGGCTAGGCCCACAAGGCTCCGACGCTTAAGTTAAAGAGGCTAAACATAAGTAAGAGCGGTAAAGTGAGATTGCGTAGAGTTACGCGTAGTTCCGTACCTCCCCATCCTTGAAAGGAGGGGTATTTATAGGTGGTGAGGAGGGAGTGTTCCCTTAACGGTTCTGCTGGCCCGCCATCACGTGAGTCTTTGGACCGAGGTGAAGAGGTATGGGCCGATCGGAGTGGGCCCGTGCACCTTGCCATGACGAGGGTATCCGTCGTCCCCAGATTTGCGATTGGGGGGCGTTGCTGGACCTCCATCCCGTCACGTGAGTCAAAGCGTCTTGTCAATCACTTTTCACGCTGATTGAGAGGCAGTCTGTCAACAACAGGTTCTCAAGTGAGCTGTTAAGCCCGGACCCTCGGACTCCTAGAGTCGGTCTCAGGTTGTTGACTCACCCGATGCTGGTGTTGTGGCCTCGAATTCTTGGGGAAGCGAGTCGTGACGTTAGGGGTTGACCTCAGGCTGAGGTAGCCGGTAACAAAAAAAAATAAAAAAAAAAATATATATATATATATATATATATATTAAAAAGCTTATACGTTAATACGTGTAAAAAAACTAACCGAGTATAATTGACCTTTATCTTAAAAACAAAAAAAAACTTAAGTTGTAGTCTGAATTCTGATTGGTGGATTTATTATTATTTTCTTGATATTTTAATAAACTAATGACTCGGTTTCACGCGGCGCGTTGTGAAAGTGGGGAGCCTGGACAGTTTCTGGGCATCAAGTATATCCATTCCGGATACCTGAATGTCACCTGGTGGTGACTGAACGCCGAGTTGCTGAGCTCCACGTGGTGAATTCCGACGATTGAGGTTGTATCAGCGTGCACACATGCCAACATCTCTCCCTGCGTTTGGTAGTGGCAACGAGGAGAGAATTTCTAGTACATCCGTAGTATGAAGTTTTTTCATACCACTGTTTTTAAAAAAATTACACGTGGCAAAATAGTTGTTTAATTGGACCCACACTATTAAATATATTATTTTTTTAAACTATTTGACAAGTGACACTGATCTAGACTAATAAATTTTAATTTTATTTATTTATTTATAGTTCAATAATAAGTTAGTTGAGAAATTCAAACATTTGACCTCTTGACAAAAACATATGTTTTAACTAGTTGAGTTATGATCAAGGTAGCTAGACTAGTAAGTTATGAGCCTTGGATGATGGATGTGATCTATCGTATGCCTATAAATTGTGACGGGCCATGAGACGAGAAATGAAATGCTCTTCAAGATGCTACCTTAAAAAAAAAAAAAAATCAAGATGTACATGTATTTAGGGGTGAGCAACAAAATCTATAAGTTGACAGACCGAAACCGACCATACGAACTTCGGTCGGTCGGTTTAATGTAAATTGTCAGTCGGGATCATTCCATCTTACGATAAGTCATCTCTCGATTTGGTGCCAAGATTTGGTCGATTGGTTTAATAAAGTAATTTTTTTTTTGTCGGTTTCCAATAATTAGAAATCGACCTGATCGGTTCGACATCGATTTTGGCCCAAACCCGACCCCAACCGATGGTTACTTACTCCTAGATGTGTTGTCCAAAAAGCATCTTCCTCATCCTCTACTGCCAATGTAATGCTTTTTCATCCCAAAATGAAAGTTTTCAGACAAACAATCCCTCCTCTTTGTATTTATTATACCAGATTTGAGCCTCCAAGATAAGGGCTAACGTGGCTCCTTTAAATACTCTGTCGCCAGTCGGTACAGTAGCAATCTGCATCTAGCCCACTTGTTGAGGCCCAACAGTTTTATCTACGGAATTTCAGCCCAACAAACGAAGTTGAGAAGTGAAAGACATCAATAATAGGAATATTGTTATAAATAGCTAGATTAAAAAAACTGAAATGAAATATAGCTAATTAAATTTTGGCATCCAATAACTAACTAAATTTTAGGAAAGCTTTATATACAGGTTATGCTTCTGGTAGATAACATTATTTACAGATACATAATCGAAAATTAATTTTTTAATTTTAATTTATTTTAATTTTTAAATATTTCAACAACCAACCAAAAAAATCAGTATCTTTCGTCTTAGATTTTTTCCAAAAATAAAATTCTCTCTCCCTCAAATCCAGACTGATTTTAGACTCTTTAAAATTGAAATTTTAAAAGATTTTTTTTTCTTCATCTTCCTCATTTTATTCACGGTCAATTGTCACCTCATTGTCACCGACATCTCCCTTCTCCCTCGCAGTCGACCATACGCCACTCATCCTATATTTTTTCCAAGAAGTCATCGACAACTCGAGGAACTATTGATGCACATGATGGACGGACAAGAAGAAAGCCAACAGATCGAATCAGCGACAGACAACGAAAAGCTTGTCTAAAGTATGGAGATGAGGATGAAGAATCTGTTTGTCTAATTTAAGAATGTTGTTCAGAATCTGTTTGATTTTTTTACTAGAAGGATATCAAAGCTTGAAGACGAGTTTGAGGACCTAAATGGCTTGTTTTAGTGAAGCTGAACCATCGAGAAAAACAGAGCCTTGGGTCGAATTTTATTATCAGGTGTGCAATTAGTTCTATCTACCCGTTTTTTTCTTGAGGATCATGTGTGTAATTAGTTTTAACTACCTGTTTTTTATGAGAATCAGGTGTGTAATTAGTTATATCTACCTGTTTTTTTTTTTCTTGAGAATCGTGTAATTAGTTTTGTCTACCTGTTTTTCTTGTTTTAAACCTATGAGTATTGATCTGGTATTTTCTTATATATTTTTTGTCTAGGTACACTATCTATACTTTTTGACAAATGTATTTTCTGGATACACTATCTATATTTTTTGACAAATGTATTTTCTCGGTACACTATCTACACTTTTTTACAGATGTATTTTCTTATATATACTAATTAAGGGTGTATTTTCCTATTTCATAATTTCTCAGTACACTATCTACACTTTTTTATAAATGTTTTCTCAGTACACTATCTACATTTTTTTATAAATGTTTTCTCAGTACACTATCTACACTTTTTTATAAATGTTTTCTCAGTACACTATCTACACTTCTTGATAAATGTATTTTACAATATATACTAATTATTATTAGGTGTATGTCTCAATATATACTACTTCCTCAGGTCATTCTTCTAATCAAGGGTGTTCTTTAGGTCATTTTTCTAATCAATGGTGTATTCCATCCATCTTGAATCTTTGTTTAGTTTAAATTTAGTTTATACACTTTAAATGAAATTTGATGGGAATTGAAATATCAAGGACAAATTAGATATAAAATTGAATCTTTCCCACCTATTAAACACATCATTGATAAGTTTTAGAAGTAAAAATTTAAACCATCTATGGGTAATTGCTCAAAATAGTCTTAAAATGTTTCAACCTTTCATAAATAGCACTGCTTTTAACAAAAAAAAATCGTTTGTCCTATCTCGGTGGCAATCTCGATCGGGACCAGGATTAACGAAAGCTTTTTTAATAACTCTCCTATCTCGGCCAGGACCAGGATTAACAAAAGTTTTTTTTTATAACTCTATCAATCTATCAACGATTGATTTGAGTTGTATAAAAATAAACAAATCTCAGCCATGGACAATGGAAAATTGCAAAAATGACCTGTCGGGCAAAAACTTTGCCAAAACGGACCTGTCTCCCAAATTTTAATGTCTTTGGCCTGTTTAAGCTTAATGGTGTCTTTAAAAAAAAAAAAAAAAAGCTTAATGGTGTGAAATTATCAATTTACTCCTCAAGGAAACCCAAAAATTACTTTTCTTTCTCCTCCCCAGATTTTGGGTATTATAGGCAAGATCTTTTCAAATTTTGCTTAGTTTATAATCATGGTTGGAAAGAACACAAAAAAAAAAACGCATAAACACTAGTGGTCATTTAGCTAAAATGAGCTTATATCGAAAGAAATATGATGTTCGGTAGATGAACCAGAATCGCATATCGCCCTATGCGATCGCGCGATGTCACAATCTTATAGGTAAACTATGCAATTGCGCGATCTTATAAGCCTATGTGATTCTGCGTTCATCTTTCGAATACCACATCTTTAAGCTCGTTTTAGCTAAATAATCACTCGTTTTTATACGTTTTTTCATGTTCTTTCCAACAATGCTTATAAAAACTAAGCAAAATTTAAAAGGATCTTGTCTATAATACTCAAAATAAAAAATATTTAAGTTTAAATTTTGGAAGAGGGGAGAGAAGAAAATACGAAAAATTGATAATATTTGGGTTTTCTTAAGTCACGGGTAAATGAATAATTTCTTATCTCACTTAGGCTCAAACGGCTCAAAAACCTTATTCTTTAGACGACGGGTCAATTTTGTTTTAGTCTTACAAGTCAATTTTTATAATTTTTGGTGGACAATCCGATAAACCTAATTGAGCGCTAATTGACATGTAAGCCTCAAACATGTCAAAAACCTTATTCTTTTGATGGTTCAGTTTTGTTAAAGTTTTAGTCTTACAAGTCAATTTTTACAATTTTCCGTGGATAATCCAATAAACCTAGTTGAGCGCTAATTGACATGTATTATAATAAGTACGAGATTTGAATTACTATTACTCCAAATTTGTTGTAAAAGAAATACAAAAAAGATCCATCTTGTTCAAGAAGGCCGTATACTTCGTCCATTCAATTTGGCTCCTCTTCTCTCTGTCTCTAAACGCATTAGGGAAACTTCTAAGCTTGAATTCTCAAGTTTTGAAATTTTGAAAATCCTGTTTGTTTTTGTTGTTGCTTGAATCATTGAACAAGCCTTTGGAGTTTGCATAACTGAGATTAAGATTCTTACTTCGGGAAAGATAGCGAAGCTTTTGTTCGATTCAGTCCAGAAGCAGCCCCACAGAGTCCTCGAAGAACACTTTATTTCTCTGTTACGATCATGTAAGACAGTGACGCTTCTTCAGAAAGTTCAAGCCCAGATAATCACCCACGGGTTTCAACACAACGAATATGTAGCTCCAAATCTAATATCTGCGTGGGCTGCTCTGAAGCGAATGGCTTATGCCCGCCAACTGTTCGATCATTTTCCTGACCCAAAAGTAGCGCTTTGGAATGCAACTTTCAGAGGGTATGTTCATAACCAGTTTTACAGGGAAGTGGTTTTCTTGTTTGGGAAAATGAAGAACATGGACGTGAGACCCAACTGCTTCACGTTCCCTCTTGTTTTCAAATCATGTGGGAAGATCAGTGCGTTTGTGGAAGGTGAAGAGATTCATAGTGAGGTTATTAAGGGAGGGTTTGAAAGGAATCAATTCGTCGCTACTACGCTGATCGATGTCTACTCCGGTGGGAGGGCGATTGGGTCTGCGTACAAGGTGTTTGTTGAAATGCTTGAGAGAAATATAGTTGCCTGGACTTCCATTATCAGTGGCTACATTTTGTGTAATGACATAGCCATCGCGCGCCGGCTTTTCGACTTGGCACCGGAACGAGACGTTGTGGTGTGGAACATTATGGTTTCTGGTTATATTGAAATAGGGGATATGGATACTGCAAGAAAGCTGTTTGATACAATGCCGAACCGAGATGTGATGTCTTGGAATACAATGTTGAATGGTTATGCAAATAATGGGGATGTTGAGGCTTGTGAGCAGCTGTTTGAAGAGATGCCCCAGCGGAATGTTTTCTCCTGGAATGGATTGATTGGAGGATACGCTCATAATGGGCGTTTCTTTGAAGTATTGAGTTGTTTCAAACGAATGCTAGTCGATGGCCGTGTAGTTCCCAATGATGCCACCCTTGTGACTGTGCTGTCCGCTTGTGCAAGATTAGGAGCTCTTGATTTGGGGAAGTGGGTGCATATATACGCCGGGACAATCGGGTTTAAAGGGAACGTTTATGTTGGAAATGCATTGATAGACATGTATGCAAAATGTGGTGTAATAGAGAATGCAATGGAAGTTTTTGGAAGCTTGGATTCAAAAGACCTTATTACTTGGAACTCTGTGATTTGTGGCTTGGCAACTCATGGATGTGGGGCGGATGCATTAAATATGTTTCATCAGATGAAGATCACTGGCGAAAAGCCAGATGGAATCACCTTCATTGGGGTGATGTGCTCCTGTTCCCATCTTGGGTTAGTTGAAGAAGGCATTGCATATTTCAACTCAATGGTCCATGGCTACTCAATTGCGCCTCAGATTGAGCATTATGGTTGTATGGTTGATCTGTTTGGCCGAGCTGGTCTTTTGGACCGAGCGATTGAGTTCGTGAAGAGAATGCCGATGGAAGCAGATGCTGTCATCTGGGCTGCCTTGCTAGGAGCATGCAGGACTTACAAAAACATTGATCTGGCTGAATTAGCTCTTCAGAAACTCATTCAACTTGAACCGAAAAACCCTGCAAACTATGTCATGCTATCAAATATTTATGGAGATCTTGGTAGATGGAAAGATGTTGCACGGTTGAAGATTTTAACGAGGGACACTGGGTTCAGAAAATTGCCGGGATGTAGCTTGATTGAGGTGAATGATAGTGTAGTTGAGTTTTATTCCTTAGATGAGAGGCATTCTCAGAGCAAGGAAATCTATGGAGTCTTAAAAGGATTGATGAAATTGTTAAGATCATTTGGATATGAACCAAATATTATGGAACTCCAGCAGGGATCATGAGAAGAGAACCAAAAAGCCTCATGAAAATGCCTTTTGAGTTCCTAAGATGGTATCTTATATATCTACCTACAATTTTTCTCCATCCTGGTTATACTTCTATTATAGTTAATATTTAACCTCAGTTGTTCTTTTGCCTTTTGAGTTCCTCAGATGTCTTTCGACAAATCTCACAGCACAACTGTCTGACCCTACTACATTTGGTTGCCAAGAAAAATTCGTAGGATATTAAATTCTAGGTAAGTAGCCACTATGCTTTGAACTCATTCCCTCTAACCCCTTTATTATTCTAGATAGATGTTCGGAGTTCGGGATGTTCAGGATAGCCCCGATACGACAAACACGCTCTCACTGCAACAGTTGCATTCATTGGTTTTCAGGAACCTGCCTCTTAGAAACAAAACTCTCTCAACCCTCGTATTGCCTTCACTTTTCTGAATGCTATCCAATACACTCTTCCCTCTCATTCTTAAATTCCTCCCTCATTGATCCTTAATCTAACAACATGACTTTGTATGAATAATTACTTTTCTTTTGATTTCACTGTTGATGTTAGTGTTGTTGGAGCCCTGCTTGAGCTACATAAAAGAATCATCAGTTATGTCATAGATGATGGGAATAAACAAGACTTTGCTCCTTGTTACTTTCATCACTACAACAATAAATTCTGGTACAATCTTCTTTTTTCCTCTATGCAGCAGCTTTCCATGTTGGTTTTTTGTTGCATTGGTTTAATGCTTTGGGATTTTAAAACACACAAGTTTTTCAAGTCTTGGTTTGATTTGAAGTTATCCTTGTTAGGAAAGAAAAAGTGTGTAATTCTCATAATGTTCCATGTTCAATGTGGCTTGTTCTATTATATTTATATCTTGTTAAAAAATACATTAGCAAAGATTAAATATGTGAATGGTGATTTAACACATAAAAGAATCAATGCGAAAGGTTTTAAGTTCAAACTCTTCCAATATCATTCATTGTCTACTTGTTGAGTCTTGTGCTAATTATGAAAGTGTTACAAGATCACTGTATCAAAAGGTGAGTTGATGATTCCAAATCCTCACCTTCTTTATGATTCCAACTTGATGCTTATAATTTTTCCATAAATTTAAGATTGAGAAAAGTGATTGTTTTGAAGGCTACCATTGTTAGTTTCTTAATTATCATTCAAATTAATGAAGAGACTCCCGAGCAAATTGTACTATGGATAAGAAAATTGTTATTCAAATTCATAAGCATCTGTATGTACAGAAACATCACCACAGGTCAAGAACGAAAGTGGAAATTCTGGTTAAAGTCGGTGTGTTTGTAAAAAGTTGGTGTGTTCAGGCAGGTTTGAGATTTGAGAGTGAGTTTGAAATGGTTAAAATTACCTTTGTTATGTTCAAAATCACTCAAAAACATGTATTTAATCAGTTGATTCTTCGAAGCGGCGAGTTTGACATTCAGAAGTTTGGCTCGAGGATTGCCCACCGTGGGTGCTACGTGACACATCATCCATTATGAAATGTTAATAATGGAATTTACTGATTAATTTTGGTTCTTTTGTTCTCTGTTTTTGTTTCTCTTAAATAATAATAATAAACATTATTGTCTGATGAAATTTATGAGACCTTGCAAGAAATTCAAATTACAGTCACCCAACCAAATATGCATCCCAGAAAGAAGAAGAAGGTGTACACAAGGAACAAAACAAAAGGCAATCCTTGTTAGATTAATCAGCAAAGTACTTAAAACTAATTAAAAAATATTATAGGATAAAGTAATTACTCACATTTATGTCACATAGTCTCTATATTATATTATATTATTTACATATCCGCCTGTGATATTAAATTTCCGTCGACATGTGGAAAATTTTCATCGACATTTTCACATATTCATAGGTTCACATCGACATGAGGGATGAATCGATATTTCCATCATACCGTACAAAATCGATAAGATATTAAAACAACAACAACAAAATGTTACCTAATGTAAATATAATATTATAATAAGTGTATTTTAACTCATTTAAAATTGTAAAAAGTTTATTTATTAATTTTAATATTTTTTCTTAAAAAATATTTTTTAAAATCTTCCAGAAATATCCATCGACGTCGACATTTTATCGATATTTTCATCGACATTTCCACAAAATTGAGACCTTGATATTTCCGTCAACATTTAAATTCTTGCATACACCTAACTTAAAAACTAAGTGATAACTTGTTTAAATTTTAAAATATGTTATTAAACGCAATTTTTTTTTTTTTTTTTGCCAACTAGAGCATACATCAATGACATGATCTATCGCTTAGTGACTAAGAGGTCCTAGGTTTAATCCTTCACCCACTTGTATTTTTTTTTTTTTTTTTTCCTCAAAGGTTGATCCATGTGTTTTTTCACATGTTAAGTTTGAAATAGTTTGCACGATTATACTGGTATGTTATTTCCCCCCCTCCAAAAAAAAAAAATTATACTTATTTTTTTTCTTTCTTTTTTTCTTTTTTTTTTAAAAGTATTTTTATGATTATTTTCCCACCTCATTTTATCCTTTTGTTGATTCAGTTGGCTAGTTGGGTCGTTTCGGTTCAACAAAATTGTCATATCAGTTCCATTTTACAATTTAGATTAAATTGTAAATTTCATTTAGGGTGCATGCTTAATATATAGTTTATGTTAAACTATAAATTTAATCATTGTATTTTGAATAATACTGTATCTATTTTATTATTAAACTTTAAAAAAAAATCAATTTTGAATTATGAACTTAATATTTAAACACAATTCTATTTACTTTTACTATTAACACGACCATTAATAAAATCCTTATGTTTAAACTCAAAAAAAAAAAAAATTCTTATATAACCGAATTAATATTATTAAACATACCATGCCAACGTTTAACTAACAAATATTATTTATATAGGCTAAATCGAGCATAGCTCAATCGGCATAAGGTTGTGTCCGTGACTATGAGGTTATGAGTTCAACCCTCGCTTTAATTAAAATACCGTTTCAAAAAAAAAAAAAATTATTTATATAGAAATTAAATAGAAGCATGATATAAAATTTAAAATGATAATTGAAACATTTTAAAGTTAAATAAAATTTAATAGATACAATTGTTTTTTAAGTATTGAGGTTGGAGATTTCGAACAAACATATACATGCTCGCTTTTAGCATCAATTAAATATATAATTTAACCTATAAATTAAAATGTAGGGGTATAAGTTAGAAATTCCACAAAGAAGTATACGTCATCTGAAATCATCTTTTAATATATTGATATCCCTAGGTATATATTTAATTATCTAATAGTTTTTATTAACTAAATTAGGTTACATCATTTCATGATAAGTATGACCAATATTAAATCAACTAAATATTATTTAAGATAAAGTTGGAGTCTAAAAGGCTATAGTTCAAAATAGTGACCTATGGTTAAGTATTTTAAATAAGTTCTCTTTTTTCATTAACAAACTTAAATTTTGTTTTAAGGGTCTTTTTCAAAAGTATTTTTTTTTGATGTAGATGTAACATAAACGTCTTGTGTTGGCTAATGATAGTTGGTGATATTGCAAAATCAATATTTTTGGAAGAGTTTAGCCATCTTTTTAGTGTTCTTACTAGTCAAAATGAGACCATATGGTAAATTCTTTCATATATTTTTTTTAAAAAGTAATGAGTTCGGCGAAGTATTGAATTGACTCACTAATAATTCATAAAATTTTAAATTGAAGTATGTTTAACTCAATAAACTTATACCATATACTCCTAATTGTATGGTAGATTTTGTTTTTTACTTCATAAAATGTATTCAAGCCATTTCCAAGAGTCATGAAGGGGCCGTTTGGCCCACGGAGTTGGGAGGAGTGGAGTTGTGGGGAGTAACTTACTCCCCAGACTTCTACAGTAATTACTATTCAACTCCCCAGACTTCTACAGTAATTACTATTCAACTCTCCTTCATTTTCTTCTCTTTCTCTCTCTTCCTTTTACAATATTTTTTAATTATTTAAAAAAAAAAACATAATTTAGACAAAAGGTGTAAAATGACTAAAAATGCAATTCAACCTATTTTTTATTTTAAATATAAATTAAGTGGTTGAATTAAAATTAAAATTGGTACTTAAACAAAATTTAAAATGTAGTATTCAAGAAAAAATAAAAAAATAAAAATATAGCTTATTTGGATTCACTTAGATTAATGGATTAAAATCTTTCAAATTCACACGTAATAGTTAATCGACTATTGTACGACTATTTGTTTTATTTCAAAACGATCCAAATAAAATGAATAATTAATGTGAGTGATATTGAAGAAAAAAAAAGTGAAATATGGTAGTCAAAGTTATTTTGGTTATCTTCGAATAAATTTGTAAATGATACATAAAATAAAAAACACAAAAAAAAGATTTAATAATAAAAAAAAACTACTGTAGAACTGCTACATTGTTACTGTAATGATTTAATAATTATTTGTACTAAAAGAAGATTTAATAATTATCTTTTCGTAGGTTTAAAATATTTTAATAATTTATGCTTATAGCTATTTTATTTAGATATATGTATGGTCTAACGAAGCTAGTTACTATACAAAATTGGATTAAGTGATGGATTTGTAGGTTTCATAATAAACCTAACTAAGCTACTTCCCATTACCACTTAAAATAGGTTTTTTTCTATATTTTCTCTTGAAGAACTTTAGAGTAGAACATATTTTTTTAATTGGGTGCACATAATTAATATTTTTTATTATATTTATTTTTTTAGTTAAAAAATTATAGAAGAAGATCTAATCATCGATCTTTAAGATGATAATTAGTGCACTTAGGTTCCGTTCGGGATTGTAGTAACTTTTAAAATAATTGCTGTCAGCTTTACATTTAGAAAAATCAGTTGTCATATGAAGCTGATTAGTGTTTGGTAAATTTGAATTTAGAAGAGAGCGTTTGGTAGTTCAAACAAAATTGTTGTGGCTTGAAAGTAAAGACAAAAATATACATACTATTTTAGTTATTTATATTAGTTATTTATATGTTTTTTTAGAGAATAATTATTTATATGTGTTAATATTTAATATATGAATGATTATAAATTAATTATTTATAATTTTTATAGTTTAAGCTAGAAATAATATTTTGATATTTCTTCAGATTTATATGATAAAAGGTTAGAAAAAAAAATTCTCTATCTAAAACAAATTTTGAATGACTTTTTTTTTTTTTTTTTTTTTTTTTTTTTTTTTTTTTTTTTTTTTTTTTTTTTTACATTCAAATTAAGAAGAAAATCATGTTTTTTAAAAAAAAAAAAAAAACTAAAACTATAAAATAATTTTGATGTTCTTAGGTAATTGATGTTCATATAAAACTAAACTAAACTGGTGTTCAACACCGGTGAACTGAAAGAAGAAATTAGTTGCATGAAAAAAGAAGAAGGTTGCATGAAAAAGGAAGGAGGTAGAAGGATATAAGTGGCCAGTAAAATATTTTAATAGAAAATTGGTCAGATTAATCAAGAAGCTAAAAACTAAAGCTACCATTTAGAGATTCTCAAAATCAAATAATTTAGAAAGTGAATTTACATAAATTTTAAAAAAAAAATGTTTTACCAAACAACCAAAACCGTTAAGATTTTGTTAAAATTGATTTTTGATGTTTCCACCACCATCTCAAACCGGCCCTTTAATTATAATCATGTTCCCATTGACTATTAAATTTATTAGGGGGCGTTTGGGGCGCAGGGTGGGTTATAATAATCTGTGGGTTATAATAGTCTGTGTTTGGGGTGCAGAGTTGTATAGTCTGGGTTTAGTAAGTCTGTGTTTGGGATGCAGAGTTGTATAGTGTGGGTTTAAAATACAGTTTTCTTTAACATGAAGTTTGAAATATGTGTTTATGTTAGTTTATTTTTTTTCTACAACTTTTTGTTGTATTTATATAGTTAAATGTATATTACATATTAATTTTTTAAAAATTAAAAAAATAAATATTATTTAGGAAATCACAAATAATCGACAACAAGAGGCTCGGTGAAGAGAGAAATAATACAGTTTTCTTTAACATGAAGTTTGAAATATGTATTTATGTTAGTTTATTTTTTTTTCTACAACATTTTGTTATATTTGTATAGTTAAATGTATATTACATATTAATTTTTTAAAAGTTAAAAAAAATAAATATTATTTAGGAAATCACAAACAATGGACGTGAAGAGAGAAATTTGGGATGAAATGGAAGATAAAAAATCGTGAGGTGAGGAAGACAAAGAGAGAGAAAAAATCGGTAAATTGAGTGAAAAAAATAATAAAAAAAAAACTACTGTAGAACTGCTACATTGTTACTGTAGCATTGCTACAGTAAACACTGTAGCAACCCGGGGGTTATAATAACCCCAACCCCAACTTATATAGTTGGGGCTCCAAACATGGGGCTGCTACAGTAAACACTGTAGCAACCCGGGGGTTATAATAACCCCAGCTCCAACTTATATAGTTGGGGCTCCAAACATGGGGTGAGCTATTTAAGCCCACCCCACCCTACCCAACTCGGGGCCAAACAGCCCCTTAGTCTTCGCTATTCCATCCCAACTAATTAGACAACTATTTAATTCTATAATATTTAGAAATTAAAATTTGTTAAGATTTTAATACCTAAATCAGTGTTTACCATGGTTTCAACTTACTATGGGTTAAAAGTTCCTTTAACTTTTGATCTACCTCTCAATTATTTTAATAGATAGATATGAACACTTGTAATTAATTGAAAAGAATTACATGACATGAAGTAAGCTAATTGAATTTATTATTATTTTGAGTTCAACCTGTGTGGGGTGTGAAAATTCAAACCTCTAATCTAAAAATGTATATATCTTAACCAATTGAATTTTGTTCAAGTTAACAACTAATTGACTTAATTTAGCTGCCAACAAGAGTATAGCTCAACACCATGTGACTATCAGCTCCTAGGTTCAATCCCCACTCCAATATGTTGTCAAAAAAAAAAAAAAAAAATAATTAATTAATTGTTAACTTAATTTAGCTAAAAAATAATGTGAATTCAAATATTATTCGTTTAATTTATTATAAATGGTATACATACTTTATATCTGTGAAATATATATATATATATATTATTTTTACTAAAAATATAGCAAAATATAAAACATTATAAAAATATGACAAAAAATAGCTATTACCTGCTTGATAAAATTATATAAAAAATAAAAATGTATCCGTAGCTATTACGGATAGTCAATGATAGGACACTTTTAAAAAAAAATGTCATATTTATAATGTTTTTTTTAAAATACTATATTTTTAATTATTTTATATTAAATTGATATCTGGTGTAATTTTCTAATATTTTTATCCTTAATATTTAAAAAAAAATCAATCAAATTTCATAAATAATGATGTCGCTCTGTTAACTCCAGCTTAGCTTGATGGGTAAGGTATTAATAACATTATGTATAGCCAAAACGAGCATGTTTCAGCTGACATATGTATGTGTTGACGACTAAGAGGTCTATGGTTTGAATTTTCCCACTCCAATGTACTAAAAAGAAAACATTATGCATAAATTGAATGTTCAAATGCATCATTGAAATGGAATAACAACTGCGTAAGATTTAAAAAAAAATATTGTATTGACATTTTTATGAATGTTAAATATTATAAACTCTCACAATGTTGATTGGAAGGGTTAATGTGAATAATTCAACTGACATAAAAAATATATCTCGCCTAAGAGATCATAAGTTCAATTTTTCATTCCACATATTGTAAAAAAAACTATATATATAGAGATGACCCACCCTTCGGGGCCGCGAAGTTTTTTAACCCAGTTTTTGAAAACTTATGTTTTTTGCCCTTCTCGTGATAAGGAAGTGCACAAAGTCATTCATATCATTCGCTTATCATGAGGAGATCACAGTTGTCTCCTCGTGATCGTGATAAGCGAAGGGTACGAATGACTTTGTGCACTTCCTTATCACGAGAAGGTCAAAAAACATAAGTTTTCACGAAGAGGGTTAAAAAACTTCGTGACTTCCGAGGGGTAGGTCATCCGTACAAAAATCCCATGTATAGTAGTAATTGGTCACATTTAATAAGGTTACTAGTAAACAATTAATTAAAAAAATGAAAATATTAGAGACAAAATGAAAAATATTAGAGAGAAATTTAAAAGTTGGTAAGAGAAAGATCCATCAATCAAAACACCAACAATTTGAGTTGAAAGTGGGTATCATTTGAAAATGGAATTGAAGTTCACATCAATAAAGAATCTTCCTCCTAGAATTTAGTTAAAGATGGTGTCATTAATTAGTTAGTTTGGGTCCATAGATAAAAGATTATGACATTATACCCACCATATATATACACATGTTTCAATTGTCTCATTTGCCTTCAAATTGATTTGTATCAAATCTATCTTAATTATATAAATTGATTTGATTAAATTTTTTAAAATTCTCTTTTTATTTATTTTTTAATAATATTTTTTAATAATAGTTATCAAAATTCAGATGGTAGGATTTTAAAAAGTATATTAAAAAAATAAAAAAAGTTGTTACTAACCTAGCTTAATACTTTATTCTTTAATTTGATTTTGATACATATCTACAATATTTTCTCCTTCATACTATAAGATTCAAGATCCAACTTCAATTTCGTCGATTGTTTTTAATTTAATATGTATAGATGAAGATTTAAATCTCCAATCTTGTAATTAATAATGTATATGTCTTAATTAACCCGTTAAACTATGTTTAAATGTTGACGATTCATCATCGTTTCAATAGTTAAATTGATTGATTGATTATTTCATAATACTTTTTGGACTCAAATTGTTTGAAAGCTTCAATGTACTAAGGTGGGAGAAAATAGGAATCATTCTCTTGAGAAATGTTAATTAAATTTCATTGCCTAATTATTTGAGAAAGGGTTAGGAGGTTGTAAAAGGATGATAGTGAAGAGACGAAAGTGAACGCCCTTTTTATACCTTCCGTTTTTGCTTTTTTCTTCAATTCTCACGTAATTGCTCATTTTTTAGGGAAAATAATGGCCAAAGTGGGGGCAACAAATCCTTAATAATTAGAATATTTCTCAAAAAAATTTTTACGATTGAATCGATATTTTGGTCCGTTTGTCAAACTAACTCGAATTTAAAAAATAAGTCAAATTGACATTCTGCTAACATTATCATTTTTTTTTTAAATATTATTTTCTAGCTCTAGCTGCGGGCACAGGCTCATCTCGCTCTAGTTACGGGTGCAGGCTGGTCTCGAATCTGGAAAAAATTTAAGATTTTGAAATTTTCAGATCTGAAATGAAGCTAGAGCTAGAGCGAGACCAGCCCGCGCCCGCAACTAGAGCTAAAAACTAATATTAAAAAAAATGATGATGTAAACAGAAGGTCAATTTGACTTATTTTTCAAATTCGGATTAGTTTGACAAACGAGAAAAAATAGGGGCCAGTTCTACAATTATCCCACACGAGAATCGTTTTATTCTATTTATTCAAATTAAGGTTTGCTTCTAAGGTTGGATGAGATCTCGGGTATGTGTTGCATCCATCACCAAAGTTAATTCTAAATTTTTTTTTTTTTTTTGTCAACATTCAATTGATTAAGGTAAACATGACAGGTTAGAAATTTGAATATTTCATTTCACATGTGGTTAACTTAAAAAAAAAAAAAAAAAAAAAAAAAAAAAATCATTAGTTTTTTAAATCTCCATCCCTATTCCATTTCATTCAATGATTAGAGTTTCCCATAGAAAAATCTTTGTTTTGTATTTTGGTCGTAACTTATAATACATTTGAGGGTTGGTGGATTGATTTCAGAGTAATTGAGCAGAAATTGACCGAACCCGAGTTCTAATTCCAATTTCTGCTGGAATTGTGGAGTTTTTTTTGCCACAAGACATGTAAGTATACTAAGAAACATAGATCATATTTGTGTTAAATGAAGATATTATCTTCATATTTTGAGTGCAATTTGTTTCAGATGTCTGGAGAGGTTATTGACTTTGTAATAACTCACTGTAAACGCTAAAATACATTGTAATCGTAGAAGAGTTTGAATTGTTGTTTCTCTTACTATCAAGAGGATTTTCGTTCGTTTTGAATTCTAAAGTGCTATCTTTCTCTCTTTCTATCATTTCTGTTTGTTTTCCTCCTCCTATGATGAGAAGTTTTTTATTGTTTAGTTGGATGGTGAACTAAAAAGTATTAGGTTTAAATACAAGGTATTTGCATTCACTCGATTGCAATTACTTTGTAATTGAATTTCATTGTAATTGCATTTCACTGAAATTACGAGGTACTTGTATTTGCAATAGTGTATTGCAAGTATCTTGTATTTGTCATTCAATTGATTTATGTTGTGTTTTGCAATTCACTAAATTGCTATTCCTAATTACTCTCTATCAATTACTCTATATGTTATTTCAAAAAAAAAAAAAAAAAAAAAATTACTCTATGTATTTGCAATTTTCTGTATCAATTACCCTCATACCAATTGATTTATTTGCAATAGTGAATTGCAAGTATCTTGTATTTGCAATAGTTCTATTTTTAGTAAAGAACCATATGGTTCTATTTTTAGTAAACAACCATATACTTGTATTTAGTCCAACATGTTATATTACAATTCGTCCATTTTTAGTAAAGAACCATATATCTCATTAAAGTCCGGAGGAGACATCTATATCGAAATTTCATATAAACAAAAGGTCATATGTCTCGTTACCCCACTATAAGAAAAGACATCTTTAGCGACGAAATCATATTCGTCGAATAAATTGCGATGAAAAGACACAAAGTCGCAAAATCAACAAACGATTAAAAGTATGAAAAATTAATCTCCTGAGGTGTTCCTCCTTCTTGAGTTTTCCATGTAACCAAGGGCGGTCGTGTAACCTACGGTCGCCACTGCATGAAAGGGGAGCTAATAGAAGTGAACGCTAGTTCTTAAAAATGTGAAGTTTGCCCGTAGTCAGATGCACTGTGCAGTGAAACTGCAGGCAAGCTGAAAGGAAAGAAGGTAGATATCTGTAATTTTATATTTCAAATAATAATCATAATCATAATAATAATAATAATTTCCTCAAAGTTATCAAATTAATTTGAAAACAAGAAATATGTATCATTTATCAACCAATCCAGTTGATGGAATTACGATCCAAGTTGGACTTTATTTAAAACCAAATGACATAATGGTACAAGTGTGGGATTTTTTTTTCATATATACTTTTTTTATATATATATATATATATTCTAATTTTTAAAAATAGTATTTATAAGCAAATCCCCCGTCCATTCAAGAATCGATGTAGCTTTATTCATCGAGAAGGTAAGAATCACTACTAGAAAAATGAGAATAGATGACATGTGGGCTAAGGGAAAAGAAGAGAGAGGAAGAAAAAATGTGTCATCTTCAATTAGAGACGCGTTTTTGGCGGGAAAAAACGGAGATTTTTAGATTTTCGAAACTTAATGATAGTTTTTTAATGTCATCAATCGATAACAATTTTAAAATGTCTTCAATCGTTTACATTAATTTATAACTAATTTGTTTTTTTTTTTTTTTTTTTATCCTAGAAACTAAAAATACTTATAAAAAATTAATTAAAAAAAAGTGTGAAAAAAAAGAAGATAAAATCGAAAAAATTGAAAAAGGAGAAGAGGAAAATATAATATTATATATATATATATATATATTATATATTTTATTATATATATTAAAAAACATCAGACTCTTATCAATCAAATTCTCCTCTTCTGTAAGAAATTCATTTGATTCGCCTCCTCCGCCACGCTCCGGTTTGGGTCGTCTCAGATTCGGTTCTCGTCCGTCGAAGCTCCGGTCTGATATTCTCTGGCGAAGTCCGGTTTGTGTCATCTATAGAGTAAAGAAGACATAGACTATAACGATTGAAAAAAATTGTTATCTAAAGTCCTGATGACAGTTTTTATTTGTCATCATAGCTCCGATTTTTAATAGTGAATGAAGTGAAATGCAACTTGCTTTTAACGCTTGGTTAGGTATGGTTAGAAAATTTTTCTCCACATAAAATCTTTTGGTCTAGTGATGATGCCAATTTTGCTTAAAGTTGTAATCAATTTTGTCCTAAAACACACACACCATTTTAGTTAACAAACTATAAATTACCCTTTACAAAAATAAATAAACAAACATTTTTTTTTGGTTATAAATAAAATAATATTTTAGTACTATTTATAAAAAATGTAATCATTTTAATAGAAGAGGCTATTAATATTACATATATTACATCACAACTACATACGCTAGATTTTTTTTTTTTTTTTTTTTTTTACAATAACGACATAGTGAGCAAAACCATACGATGTATATTGATTTCCAAGTTGGGTTAATTTTTCTATAATTATCTCTTAAAAGTGCTATCAACTTCAAAATGGCAACCTAATTTACTATACAATAATGGCTTGTTCAAGTTTGACCTCTTTATCATCTTGACTTTTGTGGCTAGGTTTTGTTATTTCCGGTTGAGTTTGGACATTTTTGGCGTTGAATTTTGTGTGTGTGATTGGGTTGTAGAATATTTTCTAAAGTTTCATATTAATGTATTTTAGAGTACTTGATTTTCAAGAAATTAAAAGCTTAATGTGAATATTGACTCACTAAGTTAAGTGAAGTGCAATGGTAAAAAAGAAAATCTTCATAAAAATAATATTTTGGGGAAAAAAAAAGCATAAAATCATTTGCTTGAACAAAACTCTAGGACTTATTTAATTGCGAATTGTTTTTCTAAATGAATTTAGATACCTTGTTGTTTTTTAATATATATATATATATATATATATATATATATATATATATATATATATATTCTAATATATTATCACTAATATATATATTTTGAGAGCCTTACAATTCAAAACAAAATGGGAGAAGGTGACGAAAAAAAAATGGTCTGGAAGACAATTAATTTTCAAACAACATTTTGAAGGCTTTATCTCTAAGAACAAATAATATCGACACGTGGATGGAAACTATAAATAAATAAAAATAGTCTATAAATATGTGAAAATGTCGATAAAAATATTGACATGTGGACGGAAATTTAATATCATGCTTGCAACATCAGATTTTAGGTGATCACTCAAACAATAACTCTAAACATAATTCTCCAACAATTTTTTTCCAACACTATATTTAAAACTTTTTTTTAGAATATGATACCATTCAAATTTAATTACAACTTCTAACAATGATTATGGACTGTCTTGACTAGTTTTAGATATATTTTTAATAATCAAAATTTTTGTAACATTTAAAAACTTAGAGATTAAATAATAACAAAATATAATAACTCATACAAAAAATATATTGTCATTTTGTGTACTGAGCATTTGTTCATGCATCAAACAATTATATCTATTACATTTTGACCAATTTATATTCCAATCAAACATTCAAATTATATATATAATATATATTCCATTAGGGATGGTCCCCAAATCTTAATGGGAGCCCACAAAGGGATCTTAATGGAGAATTAGGTCATTGAAAGAGCCGAAGTTTCTAAAAGGATTTTCATACCTTAAAAAAGTTTCTCTCTCTACATCTTAAATTTTCCAATTCTCATGATTATATATGTTATACCAACATGCTGCTGTTGGATGTGATTTTCTCTCTCTCAAACAAGAGTGTGGATTTTTTAATATAAAGTTTACATGTTATTTCTAATTTAATTTATAACGTTAAAACAAACAAGTTCTATAAATTTTAAATTGAGTTTTTTTCTTTAATTGAAAAGTAATATGATATGTTTTACTCATATTTACATGTAGAGGTGAGTTAGATTTATGATATAGATGTGGGAGACATATGCATGAGTAACTAATTATGAGGTCAAAATTTAAAGTACAAAAAGAAGGTCCTATGACATCATCAATTTTTTTTTTTTTTTTATTTATGACATCTGAAATGATAATTTGTGTCAAATCGAACATAGCTCAATTGACATAAGATTGTGCCCTTGATTAAGAGATCAAGAGTTCAATCCTTCTATTTAATTAAAATACTGTAGCTTCTTAGTTAGATAGCCACCAAAAATTGAACTCATTCCCTTTAAGAAGACATTGAAGTCTCAAAGTCCTTTGTGACAACTAGGTCAATTCTTGATGGTGATTATTTTTAGGCACTTGATACATTATGCTAGTGAATTTTGTCCATGTTGACTTTTTATTTGAATATTGAACAATCCTTAACTCTACATTTTTCATATGAGTGATGGAAATTAAATAATATCTATATGATCATCTTCTCCTTCTTTAACTATTTAATGTTATTTTTTCAAAAATTCCTAACTCATATTTTCATGAGAACAACTAAAATTTTAAATTTTAAATTTAATAATAACTTGATTTTTTTTAAAGTTTAGAGATGAACTATAACAACTTTTTAAGAACCAAACTATATATATTTTAATCTAATTCATTGATGTAATTTACAATAGAATAGGAATGTTATAAACAAGTAGGAAAATATAGTGTTTATAGGGTTATAAAGATTAATTTGCTTTTTTTTTTAATATTAAGTGTAAAATCAAAAGAAAATTTGGTCTTAAAGATAAATATAATTGCAAATGAGGTGCTCTTAGAAAAACATTGTTTTCGTTTCAATTTTCTTATATCAATTATGGAAGGAGTTGGATATTATTGGTTAATAATTGAGATACGTTTTAAACATCTAGCCGACTCCTTTTTGACATTCATAATTTTTTTTTATATCATATTCAAAGTTGTTATTTTTTCTTAAAAAAAAATAAAAATAAATAAATAATATGAAGAAGATAAATTTGATCATCATTTCATATTGAAAATGTCCCCTTCTTCAACTAAAAGATCTAATCAAAGCTTGAAGATAGAGGGTTGAACATCATTGCTCTCTTGACATTTTTGTGTGAAAATGAACAAAAGTTGATGAAAGTGAAGTTGGATTTTGTGGATCTTAATTATGTGTGCATTCATTTTAGGGAATTCTAACTTACAAAGTTGAAACTCCTATTTATTCTTTTTCCACATCACCTCATGGAGGATAAAGAAATAAAATTAAATCTTAATTAATGACCTTAATTAATGCATAGTTTTTTTTAGTACCCTTAATTAATGCATAGTTAATGACTTTCAAAGAAGTTTTTTTTTTTAATTCATAAAAAAACACTAAAAATGAACTCCATATAATATTTCACTCGCTAGTAAAAATAATAGCTCAACGACATGATGTATCGCTTAATGATCATGAGGTTTTAGGTTTAATCTCGCCACATATTTTGTCAATATATATATATATATATATATAAAACATTCTACTCCACACATCTTCTTAATTAAGATAATTTTTTTTTGGATTCTAATGGAAATCTTTAGATTTGTGTTTGTCATTTCATTTTTATGAAGAAAAAAAAAAATAAAAACTACAGAAATTTTTTATATTATTAAGAATATATATCCTAAATAGTTGTATATTTACGTTGATGTCTTTATTTGATTGCATACTTATGCAATCAAATAAAGACATCAACGTAAATATACTAAGATCTAGTTTTTTCGAACCTCAAGTTCTGAAATCTGAGTTTATTTTACTAGTTTTTTCGACACAATTTTTTTTTTCTACAAACTTTCTAATTGTCCTTATTAAGGATTTTTTCTAATAAATTCTAATAAGGGCTGGTTGCACAAATAACAATCAGGCTCAAACTAATTGCAAATTTAGCAAACTTTAAAATGTTTTGCAAATATGGCAAAAAAATCCGTTTCTATTATCACTGACAAAAATCTATAAAAAGCGCTGAGGTGATCAGCGATAGACTTCTATCAGCCATAAGATATCAGCGATAGAAATTGCTATATCCGCAAAATTTTTAAAAACATGCTATATTTTTAATTATGTTATTCTAAATTGATATTTGTTACAATTTCCCTTCTAACCATGCAATTTTTTATTTTTATTTTATCTACCTTTCAAATTTCTTTGAAGATAACAAAAAATAATTTTGAACACAATATCTTACCTTACATTAATTTTTTAATCTCTCTCACCTTGATTATAAATACTATATATTTATTGATATGTTTTAAAGACTCAAATCTTTAATTTTTTTAATTTTATGAATTTTAAAAATGAGATTTTTGTTTTTTGTTTTTTTAATGTAAGTATATTTTACAAATTTCTCTAAAGAAAAAACAAAAAACAACACATAAACATATCTATGTGTCAAACACGTTCTTCCTCGCTTCCACCCACTTAAACTCGTAATTTCATATGTACTATACTTAGAACCTATTTTCTATAATTTTTCATATTTTTATTATCAAGAACTTCTTCCAATAAATTTTAAGAATACAATTTTTGTGTTTTTTTATTTTATGTATCCTTTACAAATTTATTTGAAGATAACCAAAATAACTTTGACTACCACACTTCACCTTCTTTTTTCAATATCACTCACATTAATTATTCATTTTATTTAGATCGTTTTGAAATAAAACAAATAGTCGTACAATAGTCGATTAACTATTACATATGAATTTGAAAGATTTTAATCCATTAATCTGATTGAATCCAAATAAGCTATATTTTTATTTCTTCTTGAATACTACATTTTAAATTTTGTTTAAGTACCAATTTTAATTCAACAACTTAATTTATATTTAAAATAAAAATTAGGTTCAATTGCATTTTTAGTCCTTTTACACCTTTTGTTTAAATTATGTTTTTTTTTAAATAATTAAAAATATTGTAAAAGGAAGAGAGAAAAAGAGAAGAAAATGAAGGAGAGTTGAATAGTAATTACTGTAGAAGTCTGGGGAGTTGAATAGTAATTACGGTAGAAGTCTAAGGAGTTGATATTTTTTGTCCGAGTTAAACAACTCCTTGGGCCAAACGGGAGTAACTTTACTCCCCACAACTCCACTCCTCCAAACTCTGTGGGTCAAACGGCCCCTAATATATATAGTGGTCAAAGCTGAACTTGGTTAGAAGGAGATGAAAAAATATATATTTTAAGAGCAAAGAATATCGAATGTTTTTTTTAACAATAACATTAAAAATGAGACTAAATATATAATTGTGACAATGAAAGATTTTATTTATTTATTTTTTTTTTTTTTTTTTTTTTTTTCAATAAGAGCATAGTTCGGCATGATGTATGTCTAGTGATCTTGAGGTCCTAGGTTCAATCCTTCACTCCAACATGTTGCAAAAAAAAAAAAAAAAAATCTATTTTATCGGAGTTGTTTTTTTTTTTTTTTTAATCCACAAACATTATGGGCAAAAATCTAAAATGTAATCAAATTCATCCCAAATTTATTTTATTGCATTTAAAAGTGGGATAAAACTAAAAACTTTGTCTAGATTGCACATCATAATAAAACTAATTTTGTAAATAGCTGTTATTTTTAATTTCTTTAAGTTCTTAGATTAGACTCTTCTAATAGATAGTAGTTTGAACACACCGCATCACTAAATTTGATAGATCGCATTGCTCATTTGTAATTTTTTTTTTTTTAAGATTTATAATTTTCAAATTTCAAAACTTTCTTTTCAAGTATCACATCCAAACCAATACGGAAAAGAAAAATAAAATCATCTCTTACTATTCCTCCCAATTAAATTTAAAGCTTATATCATTCTAATGAATTGTATAAAGTAAATCTGAATATAACTAATAAAAGTATTAATAATGTTTTTTTTTTTTTTTAGTGGGGGAATTCGAACCAAAACTCTTGTCATCAACACATACATATGTTAGCTGAGCCAGGTTCGCTCTGGCGTATTAATACTCTTTGTTAGTGTCAATCAGACCATAACTTAAAATTTTCGACTAAAATATCATAGGTTCAATTTTTTTTTCACAAATCTCTACCTGTACTTGTAATATTATATATTTTATAATAAAAATAACTCCATACAAATATTTGATTTGTTTTCTTTAAGGTGATTAGATTATGACTAATTTGGGAGAGAAATATTGGTCAAAAATGGCCGCGGCAACTGTTTATGCACATGCACAGTGCCATTATGTGTAATTGGAGATGAGTTTTCCATTAAACAACACCAAGTTAACCAAATTATTATCCTTGTTAATTATTATTTCTTAATCCATTTGTCACAAAAAGGGATTAATGATATTTTTAATACAGGCAGAACCCACCTATTTGTATTAATTAAATTAGGAAATGTGTATAATACAATAATATTTTTGTAGTCATGAACCGCCTTAGACTACCCTCCTAAAAGGAATGGATTCAATCTTTGGTAGCTACCTATCTAAAAGACAATTTTCTACAGATTTTTTTGATAGTTAAATGTTGTAGAGTCAGATGGTCTGTCCCGTAAAATTAATCGAGGTGCGGATAAACTTGCCAAAATATAAAAAAATAAATAAAAATAAATAAAAATAAAAATATTGTAGTATACACATGTATAGTATTTAAAAAATTAAACAAATAAACAATGTTTTAACTTGCTAACAATTATGCAAATATCCTTTCATGTTTTAATTACATCTCAAAGCTATTAATTTTGATTCGAAAGAAATACCTTGTCATTATTTTATTATTTTAATTTTTTTTTTTTTGACAACATAAAAATATTGAATCTAGTACCTCATAGTTACTAGTCCATAAACATGTTACTTAAACTATGGTTGATAAATATAGTGTGAAAATTGACTTGTTACTCAAGATTTTAAATGTGGATGTTGATAGAAAGTTTCAATTTTATCAAAATATAATTTTTTTCAAAAATACATATATAAATGTTGGATGGATATTTTTTGAAAAAATCTAAATATAATTTTTTTCTTTCTAAAAATATACTTAAACTAACAAATAACATTTCACTCTATTTAAATAAGTTTAAATTTTTTATTATTAATATTAGGTTTATGATATTTTGTTGATATATTTATTATATTTCGTTGATTTTTCTATGATTATTGAAAATGTCGATATCGAACCGTTACACATGAAAACATTGACATCCTGATGAAAATTTAATTAAACCATGCCTTTAAGACAAAAAGAAAACTCTCACTTCTTTTTTTTTTTTTTTTTGAATAAGAAAACTCTCACTTCATGTATCCATCTAAATATAATAAATAATAATATATATTATATGCCAAAGTTATAATATTGCCCCCAAAATTTGGTTTCTTCTTATAATTATTATTATTTTTAAATCTTTTACTTATTATTATTGATGACAAAATTTAACTAGTCGAGAAAATTTCACTGAATTTTTCTGGTGTTTTAGTCACTTTTCAATGGCTCTCTTAATTATGTGCGAGGAAGAAACTACATATGGACGCGGTGCTTACCATATAAGCTTTGATGTTTAGGTTAGCATAACATTTTAAGATTGTAGGAAGTGTTTAGAGTATGAAATTGAGCCTACTTTAATTGAATTATATTGGAGTATTTATATGGATCTTGACTTTAGGGTTTTCTCCTTCTTTCTCCTTTTCGAATTGAACCAAAGGAAGTCGAACAAAATCAGGACATGTTGAACTGAAGCATGCAAATCACATATGTCTCTTCAAGTGAGCGGGCCACCTCGGCTTAAATTCATTTCCTCCAAAGGACCGAAGCATGCAAATCACATGTCTCTTCAAGTGAGCGGGCCACCTCGGATTAATTCCTTTCCTCCAAAGGATCTTCTTGGATCATAGGTTCTCTTGTGGGCTCTGGTGTCTGCCGTTTTCAAGTATGATTGGTACTAGAGATCCACTTTGCCTTGACTTGATTTATGGTTCCATTTTCTTTATCTTAAGCTTGTTTTTTTTTTTGTTCTGATAATATCTGGAGTAAGAAATCGAACCTAAAAGCTCATAGTCACTAGTCCATACATTATGTCAGTTGACCTAGACATGTTGAACTTATCCATGTTGTTTCAAATTTTCTATCCACGAGCAACCCATGTCAACTGTAATTTGTAAGTGAAAAAATCTAACATCTCCATTTGATGATGCTCTTATTTCTGCTTTTCAGTTATTTTTATTATTATTATTATTATTATTATTATTATTATTATTTTGACATAATTGGCTTTGTTCATTCGTAGTTTTTGTTTTTTTTTTTAATAGTTTAAATTCTTAACCAATTTTTTAAATAAAAATTGTGTGAACTCATTTATTTTTGTTTCAAACATTTATCTAATATTATAAAATGTTTTTGAAGAATATACAAACTAAAGAAACATAAAGTAAACACGTTCATTTTTAAAAATTCAAAAAAGGGGCTTTAAGATGGCCATTAATTTGAACAAGCAATTTTTTTTTCCTTTGTTTAGTTTAAATTTTACACAATAAAAAAGGGAATGAATGAAGAAAAATTAATTAAGTTCTTATTATTTTTCAAAATTATATATATATATAGTAGTTTAAACAAAATCAATTTTAAAAATCAACCTTTTAACTATATTAACTGCAATACATGATAGTGAATAATCCTTTACTTATTTAAATATTGTTGCAAGTTGTTATCCTTAGTAATAGTATTACTAATAGTTAAATCCAACCTAGTTGACAATTGCCATAAAGTTGTACATTTGATTAAGAAACCATGGATTCAATCTCTCGCATTAATTAAATATAAAAAAAAAAAAGTTAATGTTGAAAAAAGTACGAGATATAAATAATGCGGAATAAAAAACTAAATTATATCTCTTGTTCTCACTCCATAGGTCAGAACCAAATAAGTTATCGATCACGAAATACAATAATAAAGATAACGGTAAAAGAGAACGACACCGAAAATTATACTGGTTGGTCCCGATCTCGGAACTACATTCAGTCTTCTGCAACTACAGGTTCAACTATAATGGAGATTACAAGAAACATCAATTCAACGCTACAAACTACTCTCGATAGCTCAACAATAGCTATTGACTTCCAAGTATCACAACCCGATAACTTGGGATCAACAACAATAAAAGAACGTTCAAACCCACCCGAAGAAATTTTTCATTTTCTAAGTAGCTCACTTTCACATGAAATTCAGAATAAAAAAGAAAAGAGGAGAGCCGCCCACGAATTAGTTGATAGAAAAAATTCACCGCTTATTTACATTTAATTTACCAATAAAAAACAACCTTAATTTTAGTCAATAAAAAAATTTCTACCTTTTAAGATCCTTAAATTTATATTTTTATTTCGTACAAAAGTATTTATAATTAGAGTAGTGATTGAACTTATTATCTCTTAGTCAAATGTATTAATCTCATGTCAATTTAGTTACGTTGGATTTGAGATTAAACTTATATATATATGTGATCTAACAATCTTTTAAGTGAGATTTAAATTTAGTATGCATTTAGCATGCTTTTCGAAAGGAAAAATATATTTTTTTAAGCAAAACATTTATTACATCAACACATTTGGAAGAAAATTAATTAAATGCTTTATTTGAAAGGGGATTTCTCAACCTACTTTTTAATAATCAAAATATTATTTTTTAAAAAAATATATATATTTTTTTTAATTAGAACAGATATAAGATTTAAATTATTAACATCAAACAAAATAATACAAATCAATTCTCGCTCAACTATGTTGATTATTTTATTAAAAAAAGTCATATATGCATACTTTTCGAAAGGAAAAATATATTTTTTTAAGCAAAACATTTATTACATCAACACATTTGGAAGAAAATTAATTAAATGCTTTATTTGAAAGGGGATTTCTCAACCTACTTTTTAATAATCAAAATATTATTTTTTAAAAAAATATATATATTTTTTTTAATTAGAACAGATATAAGATTTAAATTATTAACATCAAACAAAATAATACAAATCAATTCTCGCTCAACTATGTTGATTATTTTATTAAAAAAAGTCATAAATAAATATTTTATAAGACATATTAAACACCATTAAAATTTTAAACATAATTTTAAGATATGAATAGTTGAACAAAGAAAAATTAGTAAACTAATTAAAATTTCAAAAAAATAAAAAAAATAAAAAATTTCAAAAAAAATGTCGGGCATCTCATTTTTGTCTAAAATGTTGTTATAATAATAAAAATATGTCAACCAAGCATAGTTGAATTGACATAAGATTATACCTATCATGCCTGAGGTTAGTCGACCTTAAATAACAGTAAGACGATTATATCATGTCTGAGGTTAGTTGACCCTAGGTCTGTTTGGACTCGAGTCTGTATTAACTTTGGACTCTGTTTGTATGGAAACTTAAGATTTTTTTTTTTTAATATTATGTGGGATGAGGATTGAACCTAAAATCTCTTAGTCACTCGTCGATATATCATGCCAATTAAATTATGTTCTTGTTGGCTTTAACCTCGAGTGGTTTAGTAAGATCTAAATTCACCAATAACAATATAAAATTTTGTTTATGAAAATTTATTTATAATGTAAACTTTGAAATTATCTACCTTTCAAACTATTTACATATTTAATTTTATAAATCACAATAAATACAGTAGGATGATTTGATTCGCTTTGTATCCCAAACCAACACCAAAATCCGACTTATAAATTTAAGAAAAACAAAAAGAAAATCAATATTGTAATTAATATTTGGAAAACCAAAGACGGACTACTCAATTCAGCAAGTCAAGATCAAGAGAAAAAAATTTAAATTTCCATCGACACATGTCAACATTTTCACGTAGGGATAAATTGTACCTGTTCCATTACGTCATCAAAAAATTATATATCACTTAACATAATATTAATAATAAGAATTTTAAATTTATTAAAAAAAAAAATAGTAAAATACTCATTTGTTAATTCAAATAATCTGTATGGTTTTTTTTTAATATTATAATTTGTTTCAAAATATCCATCCACATCAACAATAATTAATATTTTCATAAACACTTTTTTTTTTTTGTGTCATAGGCATATAAAAAAAAAAAAATAATAAAACTTGCTTGCTGTATCTTTTACAGCCTATTACGTGTCACGATTTGATTGACTGAATATTTATATTATTTTTTAAATAAAAAAAACCTTTCATTTCCTTAGATTTTTTTTCTTCTCTAACTTTTTCATAAACAATTTCTCTTATTTTATCTCTTTCCTCTACTTCCATCTGTGTTATGACCTTTGTTTTCAATTTTATCTCTCACTTTCTCTCATTTTTTTCGTTTTCAATTTTATCTCTCACTTTCTCTCATTTTTTTCTACAATAAGTATTTTTTTTTTTTGGTTAACTATTTTTTAACCAGTAAGATTCTTAATATTCTAAAAAATCTCTCTACACAAATAAAATCTTTTTTTTACCATTTTTTCTACAATCGACCTGTCCCTTTACCAACCTTAGATGAATCTAACCTTAAAAATTTCTACTCTTTCCTTCACTTCCTCTAAAAATCCACTTGAAAATTGATGCATATATAACACATAATCAGCCTCTACAAATTTGAAATAACCCAATTGAAACTCTATGGCCTTAAGTTTGGAGTGCAAGAGAAATAAAGAGAGAGACAGTGAGAGAAGTTGTTAATTTGATGGAATAAAAAAATGAAAATTACTAACAAAAATCGAGTAAACGGCGTGAAAGATTTTATTATTATTAATTTTTTTTTAAAATATTAGTCAATCAAATAATAACAGGTGGTTGGGGTGCAAAAAAAAAATACTTGTAGCCCAAACAACAAGCAAGTTTTACTCATAAAAAATGAACGAAGATTTAGAAAATACATTTTTAATTCAATCGAGTATAGCTCAACTGAGAATATGATGTCTCGTCCACCATCTTACAAACAAGAAATTAAAAAGAAATGAAGATAAAAAAAAAAAAAAAGAGATATATATATATATATAAAATGAGGAAACTAAAAAAAAAGCATCTGTGATGATTCCCCGCCATTAAGTGAGTCCTCTGCTCCACCTTCGTTCCTCTGCTTTCTTCTTTAACCGTCTTGTGTGTAGCAATGGCAATAGCGCAGAGGACGGTTGTCTGATATTCCTCTCTACGTTCCCTTTCCGTATATCTCTCTCTCTCTCTTTCAAATCATTAACAAAACAATACCTCTTCTTCATTCCTCACTTCTTCTTCTTTCTCTCTATGACATTTTCCCTTCCCTTCTCTCACTCTTCTCTCCACTACCCTTTTCCTCTCATTCTCCTCCTTGGCGCCACCGGCTCCGGCAAGACCTCTCTCTCCCTCGACCTCTCCTCCCGCTTCCCTTCCGAGATCATCAATTCCGACAAAATGCAACTCTACCGGGGCCTCGACATCACCACCAACAAGCTCCCTTTCTCCCTCCGCCGCGGCGTCCCCCACCACCTCCTCGGCGACTTCGACCCTCTTTTCCCTGACGTCTCCCCCGCCTCCTTCCGCTCCCACGCCGACGCCACCATCTCCGCCGTCCTCGATCGAGGGAACCTTCCCCTCATCGTCGGCGGCTCCAACTCCTTCATCCACGCCCTCGTCGCCGCGGATTTCGATCACACCCACCACGACGTTTTCTCCTCCCGCGGCGGGAGGAATCGGGTGTCGGCGGACTTCCGGTACCGGTGCTGCTTTCTGTGGGTCGACGTGTCGTTTCCTGTTCTGAAGCGGTACTTATCGAAGCGGGTGGACGACATGTTGGATGCCGGGATGGTGGAGGAGTTGGCAGAGTTTTACGACCCGGAAATGGCCGAGTCGGAGCCCAGAGTCGGGCTGAGGAAGGCCATCGGAGTACCGGAGTTCGAGGAGTTTTTCCGGCGGCATCATCCGAAAGGGAGGGAATACAGAGAGGGGGATCCACTGCGGGGGAGAGCATACGAAGAGGCGGTAAGACAAATAAAGGAGAACACGTGGAAGCTGACGAAGAGACAGTTGGGGAAGATCGGACGGCTGAGAAGAGGAGGGTGGGAGTTGAAGAGAGTGGATGCAACGGCGGCGGTGATGGCGGTGCTGGCGTCGGAAGCAGCAGAGAAACGGTCAGAAATATGGGACAGACAGGTGGTGGAACCAAGCGTAAAGATTGTGAAGAGCTTCATTCAGGAGTAGGTTTTACAGCTTTTTCCAGCTATGGCAGTTACTATTTTTTTCTTCATTTTTCCATTTTGCCCCTTTTCTCTCTCTTACATTTGCTAAATAGTCCATTAAAACAAAACTCCCATTTGCCAACATGTTTTTGCCATCAGAGTGAGAGTAAGAACCATTTTGAGGTTTTTTTTTTATTTTTTATTTTTTTTCCTTAGCCATTAATTGAAGAAGAAAAAAAAAGAAAACAAATTTTGGAAGCAAAAGAATCCCAATTCTCTCTATTTCTCTCTTATTTCATCACATTTGAGGTGTGAAGGAAGAGTGGGAATATCAAGCAAGGAAGTGAATCTTGTAATATTATTTAGAGTGTTTTTTTTTTTTAATTATTTAATTTGATTTTGAAATTGTTTATAAAAAAGTTGGTATTTGAATTTGAGATGCATATAATACAAAGTTAGCCTTTTTGTGCTAATTGAAAGAAAGAGAGAATCCTGTTGTGGACCAAAGGATATGGTACACTTCATAGACCTTAGAGCAAAAAGATGGTGTAAAATTCTTCAAATTTTAAATTTAATTTATTAGAATCTAAGAACCTTTTTATTTTTTATTTTTTATTTTAATGAAAAATCTAGAGAGAATCTAATCTAACCATGCCCTAAGGCTGCTCTCTTATTTCTAATTTTGTCCATTTAAATATGTATCCCAAAATTCTGATTAAAAGAGAGAATTTTGATAGTATTTATATAATTGAAAAGAAATATAAATTAAACCACACAATGAAGGAATAAGTTGTTCTGTCAAGTACCTGGCTTTGTCTACATTGCAGAATCTAAAATGTATTCAACTCAACAAATTATCATAAACTATTTTTTAATTTATTTAACTAATTGTTTTCTTAATTCTTCTTTTACGTATTAGTAACATCTGGGTATGGATTGGTTGACTATTGATGCCCCCATCTAATTAGATTGTATTTATTCAACATTCACGTTCATAATTTAAATAAATAAAGCTTTTTTTAAAAAAAAAAAACGGCGTTCTTAAACTTTTTTATTTTTTATTATTATTATTATTATTTTATTTTATTTTATAAAATAATAAATATATTATTAAAAAATAATTATAGAAATGACATTTGCTCAAAATAATGATGAAGCAGTGATTATGAGAAAGATTTAACACTTTATGTTAAATTATTAGTAACAATTTTATGTTAAATTATTTTGGATTCTTCACTTTCAATTTTACTTTTTTTTTTTTTTTTTTTGACAACATGTTGGGGAGGGAGATTCGAACTTGAGACATCTCGCTCATAGTTCATATATTATGCCGGTTGAGCTATGCTCATGTTGACACTTTCAATTTTACTTCATTTTAAGTTTAATTTAAATTGTAATAAATTATATATTTATCTTTATTTAGTTTAATATATTCATATGTTTGAATCCAATCTCCTCAAAAATTTCAGTCTATATTTTGTTCATTTAATACTTTATTAACAAAAATTAGTTGAAACAGTTAATGTAACCAGCATAGAATATGAACTATTGAGCAAAAGTCAAAAATTTGAAATTCTCCACTACATATATTGTCAAAATAATTTAAATTTTTTAGAAATGATCTATTATCAATATTCGATATAAAAAAAAAATAGTATTTTGATTTAGCAAATAAATTGTTTTAGAATATAAAAATTTATTACAAAGGTGATTATCAATAACATACAAATTATTACAAAAATAGTGCATGTAAAATTACAAATGTATAAAAAAATTCAAAATGTATTATAAATATAACAAATTTCAGAAGGAAAAAAACAACAAAATTTTAATAGAATTAAATTAGGCGTAAAGTTGTAACAAAATTTAGATTAATTAAACTATTAATATTATAAATTCACATCAACTAATTAATATGTTGAGTTAAAACCAATAGATTTTAATTTTAAATACTCAGTTAAAAATAATTTTAAAAAACTACATTAACATACAATTTAATGTTCTTATTTAATATTGAAAAGAATTATGTTTGTGGAAAATAAAAATAAAAAATCTAAATATAATAATAAAAAAAAATTGAATTATTATAATTTTTTTAACCAAAATTACTTTGTAGGGCGATCTAACAAACAACAACAAATCAAAGGTCTTTTATTACTAAAATAATTCCTTCTAAATCGTGTAGGTGTAGAAAATCTAGTATATAAATTATTTTGGGAAAAAATGAGTTTATACCCCTAAACTTTGAAAGTTGTATCAATTAAAACCCTAAACTAACAATTGTATCAATTTAAACCCTAAACTTTCATAAGTGTATCAATTTACACCCTCTAGTATAAAAATGTAGACTTTTACATGTGTGGAGACTTGTAATTTATTAATTAAACTCTTAAACTTTCATAGAATTGATTCATTTATGAAAGTTTATGGGTTTAATTGTTAAAATCATAAGTCTTTATCTGTTTAAATTAATTTTTTTCAAATAAAATCTAACAGAAGGTGTAAATTGATACACTTATGATAGTTCAGGGTTTAAATTGATACACTTGTTAGTTTAGGGTTTTAATTTATACAACCCTCAAAGTTTAGGGGTATAAATTGATTTTTTCCCTATTATTTTTTAGTTTAACGAGTAGAATTAGAGATTTGAGCTTGATCAACTTTAAAAATTAATAAACAACATGCTAAATAATTGTCACTCTGAATCATCTAAACCAAAAACCTTACTTTTTTGCAAAGCATCAGAAATTTGATATTAGCTAATTTGTTTTTGACTTTCCATCAACTCAAGTTGACAAATTAGCATTTTGTTCCAAAATCCATCACTCAAGTTGACATTATCAAATCCAACAATTCAATGGAGAAAGTATTTTTAGAGATTTAATCATTATAGGGTATAAGAAATCGAATCGAGTCGAGTCGATTTAATATTAGTAATATTTTAGCATAATCGAATCGAACCGATATATATATAAGAAGAGGAAAAAACGTTAAGGTTATTGGGTTGGGTTAACCGCCGCCACGCCTGGTTATCGACTTGCGCCTCTGCCCTCGCTGTCTCTGGTCATGGTCACTTGCAATTTAGATGGCCTGTCTTGGAAATTTCTAATTCTTCTCTTTTGAAATTTTGCCTTTGCCCAAATTTGTATTTGAGGGGCATCCCTTAGATTCTTGAGTTTGCTCTCTCTTTCTTGCTTTTTAAAGGGCATTCATCGTTTTAGCTTTGCTTCATGTTGGTGATTTGGTTTAGCGCTTTGTTAAAGGACTAGGCAAAGGTTTCTTAGGAGTATTTGCACACGCATTTTTATTTTATCTTATTTTTTCATGTGTTACGGATACTATACAATAATATGATATTATATATTTTGAACATACATCTTTATCTTTTGATTTTTAGAATACTACATTGCAAGTTGGTGGCAGCTGCACGTGGCATGATTTAAACCTAAGACCTCTTATAAGAAGTAGGTAATAATGTCTTAATCATTGAACTATGTTCATATTAACTTCATGTTTTTTCTAACTTTCATTGTTGTCTAGTTGGAAGGGGAGAAAAAACTTTTAACTCTAGAAATGGAGTACTCATGAACTTTACTTGGTTTGATTTCTAGATGACTTCGCCTTTTCCTAAAATGAAACTTCTAAACAAATTATTTTATTAAAGGAATGTGATCTGAATTTTCTAAAGGTACTTATAAATATTGTGGAGTTACATATGCATCTGAGTCTAAGAGAAGTGATTCTAAGAGATGATGAAGATTCTGAATGTAATTTACAAACTTCATTGTTCACTCAAGAGATTTGTAAAAGCCTTGCCCGTCAAACTTCATAGTTATAGCTTGTTTGCTTTGATTTATTTTGCTAATTATTTTTATTTTTTATATAGAATTCACTTGTGATGGAAGTTGCCGCTAAAAAATTTGATATGATTCTACGATTCTAAATTTCTTCTTTTATATCTCATTTAACTCTATTTTATTATATGTCACATCATGTATCGCCTAGTGATCATGAGGTCATAGGTTCAATCTCCCATCCTAACATGTTGTAAATAAAAAAATTCTATTTTATTATATGTTTTCATGGTTCAATAAGTAATAATTTTTTTTTTTTTAGATTTCTTGAAATCTAGCTCGTTGGAATTGAAGTTTTGTCGAGAATCAGAGAGTCGATCAAGTGACATGGAATCAATTGAAGTTGAAATCTATATTTTTATTGTGTAAAGTTGAAACTTCTTATTGTATATTGTTGTGTATATATGAAGGTATTATTTGAAATTTTATTGATGTAGAATTTATAACATAGCTCACCTAGAAAGAATTACAAAAGATTATGAATTATAATAAAAGGTTTGATGGACAAATTTCACAACTATATATAGAGAGAAGAAAATATCAGAGAATAAAAACAATCTAAAAACAGAAATTCAGAAGCTTCATTATTCACTCCCTTTCATAAAAACTCATACTTTATTATATATTCCCAATTTCAAAATAGTGACAAAACACTCATCATCATGATGTCTTTTCAATACCTTTGTAATAAGTATATTCCAAAAATGCATAAATGCATATTCATGTTATTTACTATCTAACACGTGGAGTGAGGTGCGGTCGAGAGGAGCGATTAGTTGAATAATTCATGACTTCTGAAGATCTCACATTTGCGCGGGCTTCAAAATCTACTTTAAAAAATGGCCTATCAAAGCTTTGGAAGGCAAGGACATTCTCGTCGGAAAATGAGATCCATTGGTTGCTGTAGTGTGACTGCGGTCCGACATATTTTCGTAAAATCTAACTCGTCGGAAGTGGTTGGGGCGCTGAATCACCCGAGTTTAAATCAGACTAAAACAAAAAACATCTTGGAAGCTATAGGTGAAAAATCAACAAGTTGGGTTGTGATTCTTTTGATTTTTGTCTTAGATTGTGTAATTTGGTTGTTCACTCTTTATCAAGGGCCGAGTTGAGAGATCTATTGATTTGCCTTCTTCTTCCTCGTTAATGAGGGAGAAAGGACATTTTTTCTGGATTTCTGATTTTCGTTTTGGGTTGTCCACTCTCTTTATGAGGTAGGTGTGTGCTTTGGTTCGGACAATTAATGAATTGTTCTTTTAAAAAAACAAATAAGTACCTTATGTTGGAATATTTATTGGGAAAACCCCAATATATGATTATTCAAGAATAAATACATTTAATCCAAGAACAATCATGACAAACTTTTGGGATCTAAGCATGGAAGAAAAACTAAATTAGAGGGGATTAGAATTACCTGGAACCTTGTGATGAATCCATAGCCTGTAATACTCTGATGGTTTGTGGTCTTCCTCATCTATGCAACCCAGACCAATCATGGGCAATTCTCAGATGGGGAATAGGAGGCTAAAGCTGCATAGCTTATTGGGGACCACAACCTAAACTATATATATGTTGATCCTAGGTTTCCCATAATTCCCTAGGACCAACGGGCTGGTTTCTGCTCAGCAGGCCACACCACTTCTATATGGGAAGTCTTGGCCCATAATCAAGATCACTCAAATGCCTATTAAATAGCCCAAATATAATTGCTATTGAATTTGTTACCCACATATGAATTAATTATTTAATTAATTCCAACAATCTCCCACTTGGGCAACAATTTCCTTATTAGCAATTATTAATTTATTCTTTAGTGCACAACTTAATGCTATTTTAAAAATAACTTCCCTTTAATCACAATCCGGTCCATTTTGTATACCAATGAGGAACCAAAGCGACTTTTGTCACATGTATGGTCGCAACTCAGCCTTCAATGATCACCACACCAAATATACTCAATGACATGGATCAAGTGTGGAAGAGCAGCATGAAAATTACATGTAATGTGATCTAAACATGTCTATTTTCAACTGGTCAACTTTATTCTTTAGAGAGATCAAACTTAACTCTTTCTAGCCTTATGTTAAACTACTGTTAGAAAGAAAGTGATTAAGAGTATCAAAAATAATTCATCTTCTTTATTCTGCAGAAACAAAATTTTGTGTCTACTTTACGAAAGCACAAACTCCCACTCAACTGACGTACCATAATTTTCACACCTATATGAGCATTATGCTCCCAAAACTTTTGTGTGTGAAATTTCTTAATGAACGTATCTGTAATGATGAAGTTGTATTCCTTTAGACACAATAAAAACTCTGAATTTTCTTTATCAACTAAAGCTTATGATTCTGAAAAGCTTTTGTTGCTATAAATTGAAAAGAATTACAAATTCTTGTCAAGACAACTTAGTGACAAGAATTAAAATTTATGAGTTTCTTGCCACACAAAATGTTATGACCACAAACCTTAATGATAAAAGAAACTACTTCAAATGACTATTTGTCACTTTTATTTACAGTAGTATCTTTTACTCATTTAGTGAACATAACAGGGAAGGTGGATCCTGTTGGCAACTCTTACTATTATCAAAATCAAATTACCTCATGATCTCTACTTTATTTGATTTTGACGAGTGAGCATGTATCATTTTGTTAATTACCTTAAAACTCTTTAGATCCAATTAAGAGTTATAAAAATATTGCCTTTTGTTATTGATATGAATACGGAAGCGGAAGCGGATAAAGTTCAAGCATGAAATTCTTCATTTATTTATTCAAGGGACCTTTATTGAGACTAAATTTGTAGCCTTTAATGATTTGAATATTTCTTAGTGCATACAACTTTATGCTAGAAAACTTGGGAGATTTTCTGACATAACCTCTTTTGTGAAATCTCAATGTTACTTGAGATTGATCTCACAATATCATTTCACAATATAAAAAGAGATATTCATACAAGCTTTCATCCTAGAGCTTATTATTTATCACGTCATAGTCATATTACACTAAGAAAATAATTTTACTCCTACTAAGTTTGTAATCCATAATTATCACTTTTGTATACCTTAGACCTTAAATGTGATAATTAATGAATGAAGCTTATGAAGTTACAAACAAAGACCTTATTAAGATCACAAATGGAATGAAACCTTTGAAACCTGGTGTTACTACATCAAGAGTTTCTAAACTATATAGGCTATCAATCTTTATATCTATTTTACATAACTTTTAAAAATAGTTTTAAAGTGTTATCACAAGTCTCTAAATAATTAATGTCACCCATAATAATTGAAACATAACAACTAGACAAACCTTATATCTTTCAACACACATTACCTCTTAAAGGCAATATGAGAAGATGCCAAATATTGTCATTGTTGTTTCACCTAATTCTTTGTGACATTAATTCTCTATTTTAAGAGTTAATTCTTTGTTTGACTTTAGGGGAAGATAATGAAATCATCTTACTTTTACGTTTAAGTCAAACTTAAATCTTTATACTTGGATTTCTCCCATCTCTTGTGATTACTTTAATAACACTTTTAATAATGTTGAGTTTGTCTTACTTAAATGAGGAGAATCTTAACTAATGTTTTCACATATAGAAAATAACTCAAATTCTCTTTTCATAAGGATAACGTTCCTCATTTTATCTTTCCCTCAAACTCAACATCCTTAAGAAAGTAAAGATATCTAGCAAATGAACCTAAATGAGACTTAATTTTAGAAATCATGAAAATGACTAGTGTACCTAGAATAACAACAAATAATCTTTAAGTCCAATTTTTTCTTATTGACCTTTAGAACCAATCATTAGTTGGACATCTCTAAATGCAAACATAATGTTAAGCATTTGCCTAACCTTTAATTGCAAGAGAATTAGTTGTTGTTTTATGTGGTACACCACTTTAACTTTATGCTGCAATCTTAAGTTTTTTCCCAAAGAAGTTAAATGCAAAGAGAAATAATTTGTCATAATTCTAACCTCATCTTTATGAGTCTTGAACCATTCTATAAGCAACACACTTTACTCAGGTTTGCCTTAAAAAACGTCTTACTTAATGGCTCTATAAATTCTTAAAGAAGTTTAACAAAAGGCCTTAGACATTCTCTACCAAATTCATAGGGTTTCATCACTAGAAACTAATCATATGACTTTCAAGATATCCAGAACTAAAGACCTCTCTAACATCAAACATAAGTGACTTCACTGAGAATATATTTATGAAAATATTAAACAATATTGTTAAGCATTTTAAGAAACCATATAAAATAGACTATGAAAGATTGTTCAAAGAGAGTAAACCTCTCAATGCACTTAATTATTGACTATTTCATTATTTTCCCCTTAATCCTATTTTATACAGACTCGAAAATTTGTTAAATCAAAAGAACAAATCATCAATGAATAGAAATACTAGAGTCTATTCAACACATGGAAGTCTGACATGCAAACTAAACTAACTTTGTTTAAATCCTAAGTGAGAAGTCAAATTTTCTTTATACATTATGAAAAGAAGTACTAAGAACATATTTTCCTACATGTCCAAATTTTCTAAAAAAAAAAAAAAATAGGAGAAATCTGGATCCTAATTTTTAGTAATTTGGACTAATATGTTCAAAATGCATCTTTGTGTCGACTTTAATTTCTCCCTTAAGGAAATAGTTAATTGAGTACATTTTGTTCTTTCATACTTAAAACAATTTTCTTCAACATACCATCGAAGATTCGCTCATTAAGGGTTCCTCTACCCTTACAAGCATCATAGTGTACTCTCTTATGTTCCATTGTTCTTCATTTAGACACATTTAACCAAAAGTTTAAATGTCTCTTACTTTATGTTCATTTCAGAACAATCTTTATCTTTTAAAGAAATTTCCTAATTATTTCCTTATCAAACATGATTCCCTTGAATAAAAATTTCATCATCATAAAGCTTATGAAATTAAGATTATTTCATTTTTTTTTTTTAATATAAATCCCAATTAATCTGAATGGGACGTTGCTAAGTAGAAAAAAAAAATGAAAGTGTTTCTTTATTCATAACAACGTGAACAAAAATATTCTCAAAATCAAACAAGGCAATAGTATTTAAAATTTTGAAAAAACAACTAAAACATGCTCATGAATAACTTAGTATTTATAAAAATACCTTAAAATTAAACTTTATGAGGACAACAAGATACCAAACACAACATTGACAACCTTCCTTTGGGCCGACTGTCAACTTGCAAACAGTACTCTCAATGTGGTGAGGAAACACTGATACCTAATCCGGTCAAGTGAAAGTCTTCCTTTGGGCCGACAATCACTCACATGACATAACTTTATATTATCCATGTTTTATCACCAAATAACCATAGATGTACCTGTTATTTGGCCGAAACACTGATACCTAATCCGGTCAAGTGAAAGTCTTCCTTTGGGCCGACAATCACTCACATGGCATAACTTTATATTATCCATGTTTTATCACCAAATAACCATAGATGTACCTGTTATTTGGCCAAACTGACGTCTTCCTTTGGGCCGACAACAGAACGCATAAACAACAAGTCCACAAACATCTAATTAACTATGAAGATGTCAATATCAGAAATCAGAGGCTACTTTGGCAGCATGATCCATCAAATCAACACTAACATAGAAAATCAGATTATTATGCAAAAACACATTTATTTGAATTACTATTAATTGTATCTTCATGAAAATGAAATTACCAAAATTATTTTCAAAATTAAGAGTAATATCTTTACATGCATAATTTATAAAGGGAAAAGTCCTCAAAAATAAAAAATAGAATGCCCAAAAAAAACTTTATTGGGATTTCAACCCACTTGACAACCTAACATATGCATTGGGCATCACATTTAGAATTCAATAATAAAATATAATAACTTATCCCTTTTAGAAGATAGTCTTCCTTTGGGCCGACTAACAACTTCAAGGACACATCATTATGTTATTCATACTTATTATTGGTATTTGTTGTTTGGCCAAATTGTAACCTTCCTTTGGGCCGATCACAATATGCATAAGCAACAAATACACTTCATCTAATAATCTAATAACTTTATAAATGTTTTAATTTACAAAACATTCAAAATAAATTGTACTAATTGTGCTAATTCTTGATACCTTGTTAAGCACACAAAAAATGAAAAATTAAATAATTCTCCACACTTTTTTTTATGCCCAAATTCAAATTTATAACATAAGGCATATATATAATTTTATAAACAAATACTAATGTTATAAAAGAAAAATACAAACAATGGTAATAGTTAAAATTATATATATTAACATAACATAAAATTTATTATGTTATATGTATATTTGCAGTGGGCTAAGGCCCACTGCAAATCTCATGCTACAGTGTCCTAACATCTCTTAAGCCATTTTCCACTGCGAACACTATTTTTTTTTTTTTTTTTTTTTTTTTTTCTCTTTAATTCTTTCTCTTATGATCTTTCTTCATGACAACCACCATACAGTCAAAGATTGAAAATGAAAACATTTTTTTATCATTGAGCCAAAAGATGCATATGAAAACATTCATAATTCTTAATGATATAACTCAAATATGCAAAAGCATCCGAAATAAATTTGACTATTCAATCGTTCGAGTAATTCACACAACATGTTGTAAAATAATTCTAAAATCCTATTGAATCGAAATCTTATGAATCAAAGGAAAGACAACATATTTGATAAAATTAGTAATCTACCATGCAAAAACCGCTCTGATACCACTTGTTGGAATATTTATTGGGAAAACCCCAATATATGATTATTCAAGAATAAATACATTTAATCCAAGAACAATCATGACAAACTTTTGGGATCTAAGCATGGAAGAAAAACTAAATTAGAGGGGATTAGAATTACCTGGAACCTTTAGATGTGATGAATCCATAGCCTGTAATACTCTGATGGTTTGTGGTCTTCCTCATCTATGCAACCCAGACCAATCATGGGCAATTCTCTCTATCAGATGGGGAATAGGAGGCTAAAGCTGCATAGCTTATTGGGGACCACAACCTAAACTATATATATGTTGATCCTAGGTTTCCCATAATTCCCTAGGACCAACGGGCTGGTTTCTGCTCAGCAGGCCACACCACTTCTATATGGGAAGTCTTGGCCCATAATCAAGATCACTCAAATGCCTATTAAATAGCCCAAATATAATTGCTATTGAATTTGTTACCCACATATGAATTAATTATTTAATTAATTCCAACACCTTATACCATATTTTTAAGTGCTAATTTTGTTCCTACAAGTAATGAAGGAGGTAGTAGTGAGGTAACGGAAACATAGTTTAATAGGTTAAAACATATACTCTCGATGAAGAGATAAGAAATTCGAATTTCTCCACCCTCAAATATTGTTGAACTAAAAAGATGAGAAAGTTTTTTTTCTTTTTTTTTATATATTATCATAGTCCGACAAGTTTTTCAGATATTTCGTCCCACTAAAATAAATAGAAGAATAATTCTACATAATAAAATAATACATTTAAGCCGTGTTTACTTACCACGAATTAAAATGAGAATGTTATCATTGTTTACTAAGATTTGTCTAAATTTTGAATCAGAAACTCATGGATATGTCGTTTGTCTTCATTTGGATGAGAATAAAATATTTGATGATTATCATGATGCTTTTTTACACTTCAAATCAATTAAAATGCTTTACTATAGAATATGTTACAATAATTTTTTAAAATAAAAAAAATCACTATAAAAAGTTTTACATCTACTTTATATTATTTTATTTAATAATAATTATTATTTAAAATAAAATTTCATCAACTAAAAAAAATATATTGGTATACCTTTTTTTTTTTTCTTTTTAATTAGTAGAACGATTATAAGTAGAGAACCTTGATCAATTTTATTGCAATGCTATTTATTAACAATAAATTTCATCTTACATATTTTATTAAAAAATAATTTTTGAATTAGATTGGAATGTTGAAGAATAGAGAAATAGGGAAATTTAGAAAATTTGAATTTTTCAGGAGAAAATTAATATTTTCTATTTATGAAAATTATTACACATGAGAATGGTAAGTTTCAAAAGAGGGAAAAAACGAGAAGAAATGACAAATTGTGTAAATTAATAAAAACAATTATGGTGTACGAGAATTGTAAGTTTTCAAAAGTGGAAAAAAAAAGAGAGAAATAACAAATTGGGTAAAGTAATAAAAAAAAAAAAAAAATAGTGTGGGTCCCACCTAATAAATAATGTGAATGAAATTAATCACCTCTTTAGTTTTTTTAGTTTTTTTTTTTTTTTTTCGGGGGTGATTCTCAAATTTTGATCATATTTTATTTTCATTTTTGATCTTGGTCTAGGTAAGTAAAAAGTGTCTTATTGATTTGGTAGCTAAATATTAAATAAATGGAAGTAGTACTAAATTCTTTTGTGCATATTTGCTTGTTTTATTCATCCTTTAAAAATATTAGTTAGACTAATAATTATAGTTTTCTAAAATATATCAGTTTTTTAAATTAACATATTATTGTTCAATTGATGTTTTGTAATGGCAAAGGACTCCATTGAAAATAATTTAAGATGGAATTATTTTTTTTTGAAAAATTAAAGATTGAACTAAGAAATAGTGGAAACTGTAAAAAGCAAAATTATATATTTGACCTACTTTTTACTTGTTAATGAGATATAGAATATTATAGAATTTTCCAATAGTTCATTTACTTATTAATGAGATATAGAGAATAATATAGAAATTTCCAAGAGTTCTTTTAAGTATTGGATTTTTTTAATGGTTAATGTATGTAGAAATAATATATAGCAATATAGCAGGTATGAAACGATAGCTGATTATATAATCTCGATCAATCTCGATCAATAGGTCAAATGTTAAAATCTTTGTCTCTATATATGGTTGAACTAAATTAAAAACAAAATTGAATATCATTTAAGATGTTTCATAAACAAAATTATATGACGGCTATTAAACTGGACATGAACAAGATTTATGACCGAGTGAAATGAGATTTTTTCAAAGTGATAATGTTATAGTTGGGCTTCGATGTGAAATGGATCACCTTGGTGATGAAGTGTATTACAACAATAAGTTTTTCCATCGAGCTGGAGTCCAAAGATGTTTTTTAATCCTTAAAGAAGGCTTCGCCAAGGGACCCTCTCACCCCTTACCTCTTCCTTTTATGTGGAGAGGGGTTGTCCAACTTATTGGTAAATGCTCAACAGAGAAAAATAATTTTGGGATGTCAAATTGTAGGAGGATGTCGTGTTATCTCCCATATTTTCTTTGCAAACAACAGTTTGTTATTTTGCAAAGCTACTGAAAGAGAGAGGGACAACCACATAAAGGAAATTCTCCAGCAACACTACAAGAATTTTAGGATCTACCGATGGTTTTTCTCTCGACGCTTTACAAGTCGTCGGCAAAAATACTTTCCCTCGACGAAAACTTAAACCGTCGAGAAAAGTCCAGTTTTTCTCGACGATTTAATTTTTCGTCGAGAGAAATTGGCTTCTCTCGACAGTCTAGAAAAATCGTTTTTCTAACCTAAAAATTTGATCTTCTTTTTTTCTTTTCACTTTAGTTGTTTCTGCTCTCTTCTTCTCCGATTTTCCCCCTTCGTGCTCCACACTTCTTTCACTTCTACTTCAAAAATTTCCTCCTTCATCCACGCTTCTTCTTCGATTTCCTCCTTAGCTTCTTCCTTGCCGATTATTCATCGTAATCTCCCCCTCTCTTTTCTCTCGAACTCTTTCATTTTCTACAACATCAGTAGCAGCAACATTTGTTCTCTCATCTTTCTTTATTCGGGTATCTCTTAAACTACTTGCATTCTTATATTTTTTTTTTATCTAAATTTCTGTTTTTTTTTTCTAGTTTGAAGTCTTGAATGTGATGTGAAGTTGAATTGTATTGTGGACTTGGTTTTGTAATAATGTTTGTGATTCTTGGTGGGTTTATGGTCTAGATTTACCCCTTGTTTGCTGACTTGTTCTTTTGAAGGTAGGGTTTTGAATATTTTTTAATTTTGGGGATTTTGGATCTTTGTTTTCATCATTCTTACTTGGTAATTTTGTAATTTTAGTTTTTTATCTGGATGTGTGTTATTGATTTTCTCTAGGCTTTGTCCTAACTTCAACTTTGAATTATATCCATAGACGATTATTCCAAACATTTGATTTTGTATGTGTTAATTTTGATGAATGAGATGGGATATAGCCATTGTTGTGAATGTAATTCATGAGTTTAATGTAGTTTATTTTAAGTTTAGTTTAAGTTCTTAAGTAGTTTGGTTGCTTAAATTTAAGGTGCAGTTTAGTTTAAGTTTAGGTTAATTTAAGTTAAGTTAGTTACTTTAGTTGTTTAAATTTAATTATTTTTAATCAATTTGGTTGTTTAAATTTAGCTAACTTGATTGGTTAGTTTAGTTTAACTTTAAGTCAATTTAGTTGTTTAAGCTTATTTACGTTGGCATGATTTAGGATTTAGTTAATTTGGTTGTTTAGTTTAGATGGTTGGAATATTTAATTTAGTTGTTTAGTTTAGATGGTTGAATTGTTTAGTTTGTTTAGTTTATGTACATTTAGGCAGGTTTTTTTTTTTTAAGTGTTAGTATATATTCAATGGTTTAACATGTCATTCTTAAATTTAGTTTGTATATATTCAACGGTTTAACATGTTGCTCATTCTTAAATTTAGTTTGTTGTTTACAATTCCTACTTGATTTAACTATTTACGATTAACGAGTGAGTTTTGAAAACGGTAGAAGCAACTAGTTTTAGGAAAATACTTAAAGAAATCATGGATTCACAAAGAAGAACATTGAAATATAAGTATGAACTCTAACTAGCTTTAGGAAAATACTTAAACAAATCGAGGATTCACAAAGAGGGAACATTGAAATATAGGTATGAACTCTCTCCTCTTGTAATATGTCAGCCTCATCATCGGGTCGAGCCAAGCCGACCTAAATAATCAATAGGCCCAAGCTTGGTCCAAGCCCAAACATTGCGGGTCTTCACCACTATTTGACCACTATTTGAACCAAGCTTCGGTCGACCCGACCCCTAAAACAGAGGTTCATAGCCCAATCCATGAGCCTAACTCAATGAGCCAAAATTGGATTGGGCTTAAATTGACCCTTCAAATTGGGCTTGGGTTGACCCAATAAAAAATATTTTTAAATATAAAGTTAAAATTGGACTGAAATTTTATTTATAGAGGATGAACTTCTCCCCATCCTCAAAACTTTGAGATTAAAATGAGCATGAGAATAAAATCTTATATTTATAGAGGATAAACTTCTCTCACATCCTCCAAACTTCCAATGTGGGACAATAAATTCTTCAGTTCTAAGATCATGTCATGCATGACTATGATTACGAGTTGTATTCGTCAAAATTGCATTCATAATTTTTTAAAAATAAAAAATAAAAAATAAAAATATCATCAATATTTCAACTTTCTAATGACCATCATGTCTATGGTTGCATGTATTTGTAGGTGGGTAGATGAGTGAGTAATTTTTTCTTCATTTTTTTTCTTCAAATGATTATTAATATTACAAATTAAAATTATATATATAAATAATATTATTATATTGGATCGGGCCTTTGGGTCGGCCCAACGAGGCGATCCAAATACGACTCAAACGGGTTAGCCCATGGGCCGGTCCAATTAAAAAAAACAGATCCATATCCAATCTAATTCATGAAAGAGTTGGGTCGGGTCGGGTCGGTCAACCGTTGACCTTGGGTTGAGCTTTGATCGAGCTTGGACTGGGCTTGGGCCGACCTTTGGGCTTCAGGTCCGATGATGAGGCTGAGTAATATGTAATGAAAGTCATACTAGTTTCGTTGTTATTCTGCAGTTATGGTAGCACTATAATATTGATGTAGCCAATTAAGTATTGGAGAATAATGAACCTACCTCCTAAGTTGTAGAGAAGTCAATACATTATTCTCCTAAGTTCAACTTAGGAACTTTCCATTATATTTGGTTGTTGTTGTAACTTATTATAGTTCACAAATTATCTATTTATGAACTATAATAAGTTACAACAACAACCAAATATAATGGAAAGTTTAATGTTCTGAAGTTATACCGACGGTTTCCCAAAATCGTTGAGAGAACCACTTCTCCCAACGATTTAACTAAACCGTAGAGATAAGTAGTTTTCTCAACGTACGGTTCGTCGAGAGAACCACTTCTCTCGACGATTTTAGACAACCATCGAGAAAATCATTTATCTCGACAGTTTCTCAAAACCGTCGAGAGAAGTACATCTCTCGACGGTAAACAAAAAAATTGTTGAGAGAAGTACTCTCGACGGGGTTTTGCCGACGATTTTTTTTTCGTCGAGAGAAGTTCTCTCGACGATTTTATGGCTTCTCCCGACGCTTTTTGTGTGTCGAGAGAAACCATAATTCTTGTAGTGAATATGAGGAAGCTTCAGGACACTGTGTGAACTTTTCGAAATCTGCCATTTTGTTCAGTCTTTGTGCTGAGATCGAGACGAGGAGGACTTTGAGTCAGGGGTTGAATATGCTTGAGGTGTCTAATTTGGGCACATACCTAGACTTGCCATTTCATTTCTCGAGAAGCAAGAGCAAAAATCTCAATTTCTTGAAAAACAAAACGCGTTCAGAAAGTGGTAGCAGGTTGGAAGGGTAGCTTGTTTTAAATCGGAGGCAAGAAAGTGTTCATTAAGGCGGTTGCTCAAGCTTTCCCTACCTATATTATGTCGTATGTTCGCCTGTCCAAGTCCTTCTATGCTGACCTCACAAGGTTTATGGCTAGATTTTGGTGAGGATCGTCGGCTTCTCGTTCGAAGATTCACTAGATGAGTTGGGAACGAATGTGCATCCCTAAAGAGAAAGGAGGTCTTGGTTTCCGCAGTTTGGAGAGGTTCAATCAGGCTCTAATTTCTAAAAAGGTGTGAAGGATCTTAAATTTCCCAAACTCCATGGTGGCTCGAATTTTCAAAGGAACGTACTTTCCTTCTTCTAATATTTTAGAGGCATCATTGGGGTATAAACCTTCGTATATCTGGAGAAGTCTGGTTTGGGGATGAAATCTTTTAAATTTGGGGCTTCAGAAGAGAATTGGTTTGGGAAATGACACGTTGGTTTTCAAGGATCAATGGATTCCGCGGGAACATAACTTCAAACTGATCACTCTGGTGCAACCCGAGTTTTCAACCATGAAGGTTTGTGAATTGATTACAGAAATTGGGAGATGGAATTACCTCTTGCTGGATAGTGTGTTCTGTGGTGAACATGTGCCTGTGATTCGTACGATTCCTATATGCAAAACAGTTCACCGCAACCAATGGATATGACATTTTACAAAGCTAGGAGATTTTACAACGAAAAATGCATACAAAGTGTTTATTGTTAATACTACAAGGCTTCTAGTTCAAATTAAGAAGGTTTAGCGAGATGGTGGTCGCGATTCATGAAAGTTCCAAATAAAATTAAAGTATTCCTTTGGAAACTGTTTCATAACATATTGCCCACAAATAACAATTTGAATAAAAGACAGATTCCAACTCAGCCATGGTGTGGGGGATGTGGGAAAGAGTACAGAGAAACAATAGAACATACCTTTTTTTTTATTTTACAAAAGGGCAAATAGAATATGGGAGAAGCTTGTTCCTAATGCGAGGACCCTGCCTTCGGCCTATATCACCATAAAAGGAAATGTTTTTGCGATTAGTAGAGGACATTTCTTCAGCGAAGATGAAGCTCGTGGGAGTGAATTGTTGGGCTGAGACAGAAATCAAGTGGCTAAAAAGAAACCAATTCAAACGATTTAAGCAAAAGCGAAATGAATCCTAAATTACCTGTGGGAGTTTCAGTTTGCAAAGGGTAACTGCGATGGTCCTCCTCGGGTGCCTGGGCCTGTTGGTACGACAAAAGGATTTGCGAAAAAGTGGAAACCTCCAGCGCCCAACTCTTTCAAGCTCATTGTTGATGTTGCATGTGACAACCCTAACTCTTACAAAGTCGGGCTGGGAGCGGCGATTCGCGACGACAGTGGCAAGTTAGTGGGGGTGATTGCGGAGTTCATCCCGCTGAAGCTCGACGTCGTCTCGGTGGAAGCTCTGGCATTGTTGTTGGGGCTGAAGCTTGCGGCGGCGTTGGGAGTTATTAATCTGTGGGTGGAGTCGGATTCAATGAGGTTGGTGAAAGCAATTAAGGATATTTCTCTAAAGTCCTCTCCTAGAGAGGCTATTGTAGATGAGATTAATTCTTTATTGACTTGATTAAATGTTAATAGGGTGGGCTATATTCCTAGATCCAGCAATAGAGTGTCCCACCCGACGGCGTGGGGAGATGAGCTGTTTTTTCCCACCTTGGTTATTGAATGTTAATTATATGTTTGGATGCAAATTCTGGTAGCCCTTTAGGTTTTTTGAATGAGTAATTGAAAGCGTATCTATTTAAAAAAAAATAGCAAAATACATTTTTGGTCCCCTAAGTTTGAGTTTAATGTCTATTTGGTCCCTCAAGTTTCAAAATGAACACTTTGGTCCCTCAAGTTTGATAAATACTACTAAATAATGGTCCTTTGACCGTTAGTTGATTAATGAAAAATGATATGGAGGTAACTTTGTTGAGCGTGTATTATGAGCGGACAAATATATTAATTTAATATTGGTTTTTTTAGTGAGATGACTCATTCTCTCTACAATTTCTCCATCTCTTTGTCTTCCTCATCTCCGGCGAAGCATGCAAACTTATGTCAATAGTCTATTTGGTCCCTCACTAAGCATCCTATCATATAAACTTATCCTTAGTCCATTTTAATATTTAGTAAAGGAATGAATATAATTGAAAAATATTGAAATATAGAAGGCTGAAATTAAAACTTTTTAAACGGTAGATATCTAAATTGAAAGAATATCTAAATATATGAAGGATTAAAAGGTGAACAGAAAGTAAGGTTAAAAAGGGTAGAATCTAAAAATGTCATTTAACATTGAAAATGAATGTTGATTTGAGAGTGTGAAAAGAAGCATGAGAAAGGTGGTCAGCCTTTTAGAGAGTAATAAGAATAACAGAGTATTCAAATTTAGATTTTTTGACATTGACATCTCAAGAAAATTACAAAATAGGTATGTGAAAACAGCTTCTCACAATCATTTTGGATATCTACTTTTTGTTTCTAGTTTTTTTTTTAGCTATTTATATTTTAACATAATGATTTAGAAATATTATAGAAAACTTGTATATTATAGAAAAACATATTGAATGAAAATAGTTAAATAAGCTAACGCTAATATTTTAGAAATAAATATATTATCAAAAGAGAAGAGAAGAGAAGGCATGAAAAAATTGAATAGAATATGAGTCCAAGATGTTAACTGAACTAACATAAATTATGAACTAATTCTTCATGCAAGTTAAAAAAAAAAAAAAAATTGAGAGGATAGGATTAAAAAAGTTAGGTTGTCTCTAATGTTTATGATTTTTTTTTTCATATTCTTAATATATGAATTTATTTCTAAATTATTTTGTTAAAAACAAATTAAAACATCAAAAGCTATCAAATCAAATTATTTTTTTTATTTTAGGTATAGTAAACAGACTAATATTTTATAAGCAAAGAATTAATTGATTACAACAAAGATAAAATAGTTTCTCAAAAAACAAAGATAAAATTTGTTTTTGTGTGTGGTGAGTGCATGCGGCTGGAGTTGCGCATTTTTTTTAGTTAATCAAACTTCAAAAATCAATTTATACTCTTAAATTTTTGAATTATATTATTAAAATTTAAAATAAATGAATCAATTCACATTTCATTTAAGAAAATAATAGAGAAAAAAGAGAGGATGAAAAATCTACTTTATAAAAGTTTAAGAATTTAAGAGTTATAAAATAGTGTAAATTGATATACTTCTAAAAAAATTTAAGAATTTAATCGATATAATTATTAATTTATGGTTTTAATCCATATAAATTCTAAAAATTAAGAGTATAAATGGATGTTTGTTATTTCAGTATAGCAAACCAAAGAGAGAGTGTTTGTTTTGTTTGGTTCATTTCATTTCATTTATTATAAAATTGAATGAATGGGTTTAATTTAGGGTTTGTCTCTGTTTGTCTGTTTGTTTACAGACAGTTTGGCAGGGCCACAGCCACCTTAAGAGCACTCTTTTGGGCTTTTTATTATTATTATTTTTTAATTAATTTCACTATTTTCTCTCCACTTTAACCTGCCCCCTCAGAGTCTCTCTGTTTCTGATATGCCCCTATTCTTATTCCTCACTCCATTTTTGACCCATCACTAATTCTCTCTCTTTCTTGAAAATGGAGAATTTGATTTTGGAAATAAGAAACAAACATGCCTTACCCTTTCTATTTTGGAAATTTGATCTTTGTTCTGTGTGTGCCTTATAAGATTTTCAATTATTTTGTTTTTTATTTTGATTGTTACCGAAATTTGGTCAATTGTAAATTTGTGTATTGGAGGGACGAAGGGATGTCTACAAGATAAATGTAATGAAGTCTTGCATCGGTGTAGTGATGACCACAGAGGCTTCGATGATCAAGTTAACTTAGAAAGAGATTTGTCGAATATCAAAATGAGTTTTCAAATTAGAATAGCCTATTCCTTTCCTTCTCCGATCTCCTTCGTACATTGGTTTACCTTGGATGACCGTTGTGATCTGTTACAATTCATTTAACCAGCGTATGGACGAATCATTTGTAACGTTCAATGTTTATTGTTGTATAACCGATCAATTAAGGTGGTTTTGACATGCTTTGGCTGACCCCTATAGGGCCAACCTCTTTGTGCCCGACCCCTATGGGGTCGGTTCTTCCCGTTTGCCCTTCCCTTTTAGGAGGTTGGTCCTTCTAGTCTATTCATATGTCGCTCTTCGTGAAATGATTTTTTTTTTTTTTTTTTTAGAGTATGACTTTTTGATAACGATTATTTCACCCATAAAAAATAAGTGTTATCTTACTTAACTATGAGATATTGTTATGTGATGTTGAATTAATTGTATGCATGTTAGCATGATTGGAGGTGAGGTAACAACACTAGAGGTAACAATATAGAGCATGATTGAATGTTACCTAAAACAATGATATGGTGTATTACATACATATTTAAGGGTTGTTTGGGGCACTGAGTAAGTTATTATAGTCGGTAATTATAATAGTTCGTGAGTTATAAATATTATTGAAATCAATATATAGTTACTTAATTGATTGTGGATTATAATAGTCGGTGGGCGAGAGACTGTGTTATAATAACCCAGTCCACCAACTCCCCCAAATACCTCTAAGTTTGTTTAGTCTCGGATTTGGTAGAACTTTTGTAACTTTTTCTCAATTATCATATAAATGTTGTGATTAAAAGGTATGCTATGATATTGTTGCCATGTAGGTGTATTCTAAAATTCTCTTGATGTCGGACACAACATTATGTCAATTAAACTATGTTCGGGTTGACTATATTCTAAAACTCTTATGAGTAAAGGAATGAGAATATTCTCTAATGGTGATCCAAGGCACAGAGGCCCCTTGTATAGGCATTCTGTGAAAACAAGAATAAATAATTTAAAATAGATTTAACGATTTTTAAAGCTTACATGTGGACTTTTTCATCATCCATAATTCAATTTCGAGTTTCAAACATTTTTCAACACTCCGATTGAATTGATTGTGTCGTATTATGATTGGTTTCAATGACGTATCGGAAGACAAAAACATCTACAAATCTTTCATGGTTCTTGTAGCGAAGGACTCTACCATTGATCAACTCGACCAAATCCATCATGTTTTTATAAATTGTTTTTTAATATTACATATATTTTATTTTAAGATTCTCATATTTGTTTTTTTTTTTTAAGATTTCATGTATCTAAAAATATAAATCATATTAAAATATATTTAATATCATTTTTAAATAAATAAAAATTATACAATATTATAATGATTATAATTTTAATTTATTATTTTAAAATGTCTAGTCTCTAAACTTTCAATTTTGTATGTAATAAGTCTTTGAAAAACTTGAAATATAAAATTTGAATTTAATATCTAATAAAATATAAAACTTGAATTTAATATCTAATGAAACCTTAAAATTTTAATTTTGTATCTAGTAGATTTGTGAATTTTAAAAGATTCGAAAGTCAGAAACTAAATTTGTAATTTTGAAACTTCAAAAACCAAATAGATATAAATAATAGATACAAACCTCAAAGTTGAGAGACTTATAAATATATATATATATATATATATATATATGCATTCAAAATTATTTTAATAAGAATTTGTGTCATCCACAATAAATTTCGAATCTCCCTACTATGATTAAAAAAATCACTACTATATATTAATATGTTCAAAATTATCTTCATGTATACGAATTTAAGTTCCCTCACTTCAAGTTCTGGATTCGCCACTGATATATATGTATATCTACTATATCATACCACATGTATTTACTATATATTATATACTACGTTCATTGTCAGTGACCTATACCTCAGATGAGTTCAAGTTATGGTTTTAGTTAATCATTTCAATACTAATTGTGGCTCAATATTAATTATCCAACATTTCACGGGTTCAAGATTTATAGGGTAGATTGTTCTTTTTTTTTTTTAAGAAAAATTTATGGGGTAGATACTCACATATACATTATATGCAGGGGCGGATGGTAGGAGGGACTCGGGGTCATAAGGGCGGAGCCACATGGGGGCCAGGGGGCACGTACCCCCCCATCGAATTATTAGGTTTATAAATTTATATGTAAAATTTTGAAAAATATAACTACAGTTTAATAATTTGTAGTTAAGAAATCGGTAGATATCACAAAAATATTCTATGGTCAGGTGGTAAGGAGCACGAAATTTTAGTAATTTTAGTATGTTTGCTTGCCACAGCTTGAGTTCGAGCCCTTAAATGCCAACTATTTTTCTTTATTTTGTTTTTCATTAAATTATTTTAGATTTAACAAAAACAAAAAACACAATTTTATATTAAGATTTTAAATCTTGTAAATTATTTTAGATTCTAAAAAATAAAAATTAATTTAATTTTGAAAAAAATTGTTTATTATTATTTTTCTATAAATATTAAACCTTCTAAATTTTATTTATATGGATAGAGAATTACACTCTTTCAATTTTGAAATTTGTGTTTAATAGATTCGTGAAATTTAAAAGATTCATTAACTTTAATTTTGTATCTAATTGGTCTTGGGCATTTAAATTTTTTTCAGTACTAAACTTTCGTTAACCCTATTGAAATTGTGCCCTCCTGACAAAAACTTCTGGATCCGCCCCTAGTCATGCCCCCAAAGTTTTGATTTTTTTTATAGATGTAGGTAATTTTAGTGTTTTAAAATATATAGGTTTACTAATCTATATATAATGACCCCCAAAATATATGGTAATTCATTTCATTCCAGTGGTGTTTGTGCATGCCAAGTACTTGTTGGTCTTGGGTTCAACTCAATAAAATCATTTTTATTAATTGTATTTTTCATACTTAACTAATTTCTTCCACATTATTTTATAAAAACAATTTTTTTTAATTATTATTTCAATTTTCGTTTTTTTTTATATATTAATATTAGAAAAATGTTAAAATTTTATTTTAGTTTCTGTTTTGAGAATGTTTTATTTTAATTTCTTTACTAATCTTTACTATTAATTTATGAGCTGGTTGCACAAATAGCAATCAGGCCCAAACTAATTGCAAATTTAGCAAACTTTAAAATGTTTTGCAAATATGGCAAAAAAACCCGTTTCTATCACTGATAGACTTTATTATATCACTGATAGACTTCTATCAGTGATAGACTATTATCTCTGATAGACTATTATCACTGACAAAAATCTATAAAAAGCTGAGGTGATCAGCGATAGACTTCTATCAGTCATAAGATATCAGCGATAGAAATTGCTATATCCGCAAAATTTTTAAAAACATGCTATATTTGCAAACAATAAGTCTTAAATTGTCATTTACTACAATTTCTCTTAATTTATTTGTTAATTTTTTCAAATATAATTTAGTCTATATTAACATCATTTAATAAGTTTTTGAACTTTCAATTTTCTATTTAAAAGATCGACAAACTTTAATAAGTGTTGAATATATTTTTCAACTTTCAATTTTGTATTTAATAGATTTTTAAAATTTTAAATTTAAGGGTAATAAATCAGTGTCTTATTGGACATTTTTTAAAATTTTGGGATTCATTAGAAACAAAATTGAAAGTTACCCATAAGATATTAAATTGAAAATTTAGAGACTCATTAGAAACTTTATAAAATTTAGGGATCTAATACATTAAAGTTGTAACTTTTTCTTTGTTCTATGTTATGAGACATCGAGAAACTAAATTATATGACGGTACTTAGTTTATTTGAACTGAGTTAGAATGTCTTTCGTACACTTACTTATTTTTATCACCAATATTTTTTTTTTTAATATTTATATAACATTATATTTAATCTCCTAAATCCAAATATTAGGTCCGTACCTTTGCCTATAACTTTTTTGTTAAGGTCAACATAACGGTTGAACCTCTATTTTTTTTTTTTGTGATTTTTTTTCTTCATATATCTATATAACATAATATTTTGGCCCCCCAAACATTATTTTCTGGATTCGTCCCTGATTATATGATACCTTTAACTATACTTAGTTTTATAAGAGTAAATACAAATATAAACAACACATTCGATATTATTACGACAAACGTTGTTATTAGTTCGTTCAGTCCATAATACTGTGTTTTTTTTTTTCTCACTCTTTTATAAATAAATTAATAATGTTTTTTTTTTAGGCTACTCTAGTTGAATTAAAAGTGAAAAATATATTAATCTCATCCCATTGCACTACAACTCACTTAATAATTTCTAGTTTCATGAGGTGGTCTCACTTAGTTGAGGAATAATTCACCTATTGACTTTTAGTTTTACAACGACCACAACTCATCTCATTCCTTTTAAAATTACTCATCTTGCCTTCTAACTAAGCTACAAATCATTAAAAAAAAAGGGGAACACAACATGCTACCAAAGAGCTAAGAACATAAACTTAATAAAGCGTTGAAGTTGTTTCATTTGTGGAGTTATTATTCTTTTTTCTTCTCAATGAAGAAAGAATGAAAAAATAAAACAGCAAGTAAGAAAATCAGTAATAATCCCCACAAAACATTAGGAGTATAAAAAATTCAAATGGAAAAAAAGATAGCAAAAGCTACCCCACCTACTAGATCCTTTACATAAATATAAGGGTAAAAAGAAATGAGTTAGTTGCGGTATACAAGTCATGTCTTGGATATTCGATCGAGCCATAATTGAAGTGTCCACCTGAATGAAGTCAGCAACTCTTGTGTCATATTCGAACCCACCAATAAGTAGTGGGAGAGGCACCACCACCGTTGATCGATGAACATTTGATATAATTGCTCAAACGAGGCGAACTTAGAACGATCTAGTAGAAAAGCCACTTGATTTTATTATTAGTAAGGGGACGAATATTCGTTGTATATCTATATTGGACTTTCTATTTTATGTTTTTTTGGAGCTTGACTTTACTAAACTAAACTAATAAGGGCTCGCTGCTTGATAGCAGATCGAGATCAATGTCCCACTGAAGGAAAGAGTTTGAGTTCGATGCGCCTGAATCCCGAACCATCTTGACTTCAACTAAATTCGGAAAGCAGCTTACCGTTTGTCCACTCATTCCAAGAATAAAAATAATGTCCTTTAAATTTAAAGAGAAGGTGAAAAGCAAAAATCAAAAAATAAATTTCTTTATCATAAAATTCTGAGGCATACCACTGTGTGCCCTAGTTGAGTGGTGTGCCCTAGTTGGATTGTGTCGACATAGCCCACATAAACAACTTCATGAGTTTTTTTCAGAACATAAAAGATTAAATGGACACAATTTTAAAATTGTAAGGAGCTATTGAAAAGAATTTAAAATATAAAAACTAAATCAACATGACTTAATTTCAAAAACCAAACTTATAATTTAACATTGTTGGACAGAGAGAGCAACTCACAACACTAACTAAATTGCCAATTTTTTTTTTTAAACAAATCACAGCTTCATCAATGGGAACATAAAGAGTCCTTAGGACTACAAGAATCGGATAAAGCTTCCACCAGGCATGTAAGTTAAGGGAGAAGGAATTGAACAACAAGGAAGACTCTCCTGAAAACGCAGGCTTCGCTAATTCATGAGCAGGCGAATTTATCCGGAAGCAATGGAGCGAATGTCATCTGCCCAAGTAGAGACTTCACTCAAAATAGGTGTTTCTCCTCTTACCATTTGGACAATCGCGAGGCAATCAGAGGAGACACGAACATGGACAATGTCCAATTGTGCCGTCAGTCTGAAACTCTCGATAATCCCCAAAGCTTCAGTACACAGGGAGAGTAGGCAATCAGATGGTGGACCTGCAACGCCGCTATAATTCGACCACTAGATTTGTGTAAAAGGGCTTCAACACTCGATCTTGGTACCCCAACTTTACAAGCTGCATCAACCCGAGAGACAAACACACCCAACCGAAGAGAAGGTCTTAGCCCCAACAAAAAAAAAGATGGTAAGTTAAAATCTCGACCTTAAATAGTAATAATACTCTAAAAAGAAAGAAAACTCACTAAATTTGAGCCCAACAAATCTGGTCCAACATTGTTGTCCACGGATTGGATGGCCCATGATGAACAGTAACGCCCAGCCCATTGCTGTCCGCTTCATCTAAAAGAGAGAAAAAAACTGGATAACGAACGCCTTGGTTAGGCTTTAAAACGTGAAAATCTTGTTGGGACAACCACAAGAATAGCTAAAATGAAATAGTAGTTACTCACAAATAACTAAAGTTTTTAAATGAATGAAATATAACTAACAACTATAATTTTTAAACTATTTAAACTATGTTGACTTAAATACTCCTATGAAATTTGACCGATAGAAATATTAAATCAACTAGAAAAAAAAGGTAAAAAGATTTGATTTTAGAAAACAGAAATTAGTTGAGAAAAAAAAAAGTAACAATTAAAAAACCGATGGAATTATTTGAAATAATTTGAATTATAATGGTTATTTTTTGTACTGAAAATGATACACTGTCATGTTGATTCAAAAATGAAAAAACCAAACTTATTGATTTAAAATGGACAACCTAAAATGATTTAGAAATATTTTACCTCCCAACAACAATGTCTAATCTTGAGATCTCAACAACATCAAATAATCTAAATTAAAAAATAATCCACAATTGCATTCACCAAATGAAAATATATTTACCTATAGCTCTGTTTGGATTTCCTCTAACCTTCCTTCTTTTCCATCATGCTCTTCTTTCTTCTATATCCCTTTGAATTTTGCATTCTGGAAATTTGAGTTTGGAGATAGATATGTGTTATTCGCTCAACTGATTTTTTTTAAAATGTTTTGTATTATATCTTGAACTTTATCTCGATATTTTAGAGATTTTGTTGCATGACCAACCTATGAAAAAAAGATAGGACTTAGAGATCCCACTTTTCACAGTTTTAAATATAAATTTTGGATTCTAAAACTTGATTCCACTTTTTAGGGGTTTTTTTTGCAAGATTTATAAAATAATGAGACTAATTTGATTCCACCTTAGAGATTTTTGTAATATCATTGATTTAAATCACAATTTATCTACGATTTTAATACAAATTTTGGATTCTAAAGCTTGATTCTACGGATTTTTGCAACTTTTTTTTTTATTTATGAAACGACTTACTAATTTGATTTCCCTTCTTTAGAGATTTTTTTGTAATGTCTTTGATTTAAATCACAATAATTGTATATATAGCTTTGTGATTAATTGCATGTATATACTCTTACGTACATATAGAAATGGATATGCATATGGTTGTATATATAAGTTTGCTATATATTTAGTGGGTGTATCATATATATGTAAGACACATATGTTACTAGTATGTATTACTATTGACTATTATAGATGTCGTCACGTGCCTGCGACGCGGAGCGGCCGACGTCCTCGGAAAAAAAGGGATATTTTAAAAATAAAAAGGAGTCGCCACCAATCTTTTTTATGGTGTGATTGGGCACCGAAATACAATAAAATAACTTTTTTTTAAAAAAAAAAAAGTTATATAACAAAATGGTATGCGAAAACAGAGTTTGGGTTCGGGAGTCAATTGAGTGTGGGGAAGGTGTTAGCATCCCACAACTCCCGTTAAAACGGTGACCAAATTTTATCTTTGAATTTAAAAGGTTCTTTAAAGAGTTTGCTTGAAAACATTAGATTTTAAAACAAGGTCTTATTTCTACCCGCTCATTACTCCAATATTTGAAGTCATGATCCCATGGAAATTATCCATCGATTTTGACTGTAGTAGAAATATTCCCGATACTTAGGAATATTCTTCACCTCGAGAATATGAGAGAATATTACAATTTCTCAAACTCCGTCATAGGATAATCATTCGTAAGAGAGTTTTTTTTTTTAAACAAAACATTTTTGTTTAAATTAAATTTATTTTTTCTTGGGATCAAAATCTCGGACTCCCAAAGATTATGATCCCTCACCTCAAGAATTCTAGAAAATCGGACTCCCAAATGTTTCTAGATTCCATCGTAGGAAATTTTATAAAAACGGTTTTGAAAACAAACCAAAATCACTTTTTAAGAAAAAAAGATTAGAAAACTTTGAAAGAACATTTTAGTTATAAAACTTTCATAAAATACAAATAGTGTAATTTTAAGGATTTTGAAATAATTTTACAATGTGATAAAAAGTTTAAAAAAGATTTTAAAAAGGGTTTAGGGTTTTGTCGTGGTGGTGTTTGTTTATCCCTGGCCCCCGATAATTTATCTTGTCATGTGACGTTTGTTTGTCCATGACCATTAATACCTTTGTTGACGTGGCGCTTGTTTATCCGTCGCCCCCAGCATTTCATGTTATTTCGTCGTGGTGGTGCTTGTTTATCCCTGGCCCCCGACACTTTATCTTGTCATGTGACGTTTGTTTGTTCATGACCCCCTAACACCTTTATTACGGTGATGCCTTGTTTATCCCTGGCCCCCGACACTTTATCTTGTCATGTGACGTTTGTTTGTTCATGACCTCTAACACCTTTGTTACGGTGATGCTTTGTTTATCCTTGACCCCCAACGTTTTTCTTACTGCAATGACGCTTGTCTTTTCCTAGACTCCTTTTTTTTTTTACCCAAGTCATGTGGCGCTTGTTTATCCCTGACCCTTGACATTTTTATTTTGTCATGAGACACTTGTTTATTCCTCATCCTTGAGATCTTTGCTATGATATTTAAATGTACCTCTAAGTTATGCTAGGAAAAATAGTGTCTATACCTTCGTCCACCTTCTACTTCTACAAAGAGCTACGAAGTGGGGCATACTGTAGCCACGTATTTTTGCCCGACCCTTTTAATTTATTTTGTTGAATTAATAATGTCAATGCATAATTTATGATTTTTTTGCTTGTTAATTTGATTGTTATTAGCCTCCTAATCATTGATAATTGCATTGTTAATTTAGCTTACTTTTTATCTATTGTTTTGATGGAATAAAAAGACAAAAAAATCTCATTTAGTGAAAGTGGTAAAATTTTGAATTTGTATTTGGTTTATAAAAGTGATTTTTCTTTATTGGTGAAAGCTCACTTTAGGTATGAATTCAAATTTTCAAAATGAAAACAAAAATGACATTCAAATTTTACGTAATAAAAATGAAGGAGAGAGGGAAGAATATAGTTTTAAATTATTATTATTTTTGTTTTCATTCTAAATTTAAAAATTAACTCACTTTTATTTTTTTTAAAACATTTAAGATGGGTATCTTTTATTCACTTCTGTTTTCTTTTAATTATTTTCTTTTTTTAAAACATTTGAGATGGGTATCTTTTATTCACTTCTGTTTTCTTTTAATTATTTTCTTTTAAGTTGTTTTTTCATTTTTATATTATGTGTATCTTACTTTGTTGAAGAAAAAAAAAACGATTATTTTGACATTTATTCATTTTAATGTAACATCAATTTATCTTATTTTAATATATTGATCAATTATTTATTTAGTTTGATATTAGTCATGTTATGTTATGATTTAATTTGTGCTAATCTTTTAATATCAATTAACTCTAATTATCCGACGACAGAATCTAGAAACATTTGGGAGTTCGATTTTCTAGAATTCTCGAGGTGAGGAGTCGATTCTTTGAAAGTCCAAGATCGATTCCAATATGTTTTATTAATTTTCTTACATACTTGTTTGTAACATTTACATATTTATTTCTATATTTTGATTAATATTGTTATTATGTTTAATTTTTAAATTGTATTTACATTTATGTTTGTTTATACATTGATGTTTTTTTTAAAAAAAAAAAACTATTTTTAATGATGTTTTTTTCAAATTCTTTTAAACTTTTTATCAGTAAAATCATTTCAAAATCTTTCAAATTACACTTTTTTATATTCATAAAAGTTTTATAAGCAAAATGTTATTTCAAAGTTTTCTAATTTTTTTTTCTCAAAAGTGATTTTTGATATTTCTAACGTTTTATAAAATATCCTACGATGGAATCTAGAAACAGCTGAAGTCATTAGAAGATAGGAGGCAGCTGAAGTCATTAAAAGATAGGAGGCAGCTGAAGTCATTAGAAGATAGGAGGCAGCTGAAGTCATTAGAAGATAGGAGGCAGCTGAAGTCATTAGAAGATAGGAGGCAACTGAAGTCATTAGAAAGTTTATATATGACACTCTCTGACTTAATACAAAATGGGTCAATGACAGATTAGCTCCTGACCTAATACAAAACGAGACTCTACTAACCTAATATAAAATAGGAGTCGAAAAATTAATTGGAACTAACAACTCTCTAAGGGGGTGTTTGGCCCAAAGAGTTGGGGGAGAAGTTTTATCCCCGTTTGTTTCACGGACTTGTTGAATTCGGATAATGTTGAACTCGGATAAAAAATATCAACTCCACATACTTCTACCGTAATTACTATTCAAGTCTAACCCCTTTTTCAAGGCAACACATTTTTCTCTCTCTCTCACAATATTTTTAATTATTTAAAAAATAAAAATAAAAACGTAATTTAAACAAAAATGTGTAAAATTACTAAAAATATAATTCAACCTATTTTTATTATTTTAAATATAAATTAGGTTGTTCAATTAAAATCCCCAGATTAAACAACTACCCAGATTAAACAACTCTCGAGACTAAACAACTCCAACTCCCCTCAACTCCTTGGGCCAAACGCCCCCTAATGCTTCAACTTCTCCAACCCTCCAGTACCTTAATTTTAATGAAAATGAATTGAAATCTATAATCTATAAGGATAAATTTTTTTATGTCAAATTTAACATTTTCTTTTAAGTATGTTCACTATTATTTTTTATGACAATTTTGTCATTCAAATGGGTAGAAACTTTTTCTCTTCATTTTGTCCTTAATTGTTATATTTTTTTACTTTTTAAATTATTATTGTAATTTCTTACTTACTATTCATTATATGTAGAGGCGCTTAAGGGGAGAAACTTTCTCTTTTCTATGTGCCCCTATTTTTAAAAGATACTATAACCTCAAAATTTAATAAGATTTTTTTTTGTTTGTTTGAAAACATCAATTTAATAAGATAAACCATCTTTTCATATATATATTAAAATTTTAAAAAACTAATTATTTGTTTTAATAGAAATTGAGTTCCAAAATTCTAATAATTAATTAAAGAAGAGAGAAAATGAACTATTTCATTGAAAAACTCATTTGAATTAGGAAAATTGTAGTAAATGACAATTTAAGACTTATTGTTTGCAAATATAGCATGTTTTTAAAAATTTTGCGGATATAGCAATTTCTATCGCTATATCTTATGACTGATATATGTCTATCGCTGATCACCTCAGCTTTTTATAGATTTTTGTCAGTGATAATAGTCTATCAGAGATAATAGTCTATCACTGATAGAAGTCTATCAGTGATATAATAAAGTCTATCAGTGATAGAAACGTGTTTTTTTGCCATATTTGCAAAACATTTTAAAGTTTGCTAATTTTGCAATTAGTTTGGGCCTGATTGCTATTTGTGCAACCAGCCCTTTGAATTAATGATGAGAGAGAAAAAAAATGACAACAATTTTTTATATTTGAAATTAATAATATATATTATTTTATTAATAGTTCATTATGTTTTCGTTCAATTATTGGAATAAATTAAGAACCTACAAATTTAATTCCTATAAATACTAAATGGTTCAACGGTGTTTTTTATTTTATTTATTTTTTTTTTTTTTTGTTGTTGTAGAAACTCAAAAGTCTCACCATTATCAATGTTAATGGAATGATAAATAAAGACTTTTACTATTTCTCTTGTACTATAAAATCACGTGGTTTTTCACTTTTTATATACCATGTGCACAAAAATGGAATGATTGAAAAGGTAGGAGAGTCAGAGATTTGGAAGAGGAAAACTCATATGGGAATCATCTAGGTGAAATGAAACTACAAACAAGATAGTCTCTTTATCCACACATTTTGCTTTATTAATTTATGAGTTCATATGATATTATCTTTGAGTTTTGTTTTATTAATTTTAATATTTGATTATTTAAAGATATTGTGCATATCCCTCCTTTTTTTCTTTCATATTTTTGCAGTTGAAGCTTCTAATTTAAGAAAACAAAGATCTATTTTGGATTATTTCACCAATCATATGAGAGAAGGAGTGACACAAAGTGCCGGAGGAAGTAGAACATGCAAGTATTTTTTTTTTACCAATTATGGATTATATGATTGTTTATGTTTTGTTTGTTGGTTAGGCTTGGAAGCAGATGATCTACTTGAGAAATTGTTCATGACATGTGCATGATTTCTAAAGGAAGTTCTTCTCAATGGAAGAGTCTTCGAGAGACACGTAACGAATACTGGTTCACATGGACGCGACTCTTCAATTGTATAAATTGTATGGGTACAATTGATGTTGACGAGATGCGATTGTTCGGGTGAAAGGTGGTTACATAATGAACCGAAACATTCATTTAGGTATGTGTACAATCCATGTATAAAAAGAAAAAGAAAGAAACGTGACTGTTAATACATACATTTTCTATTTTTACCGGTCAAAATGTGTCAATCGAACAAAATATATATATATATATATATATATAAAATTTGTTCTTCATCTGTTTGGTTGAAATGATTCTTTTTGTGTATTTGTTCTCAATTTTTACCTATAAAAATGTATCGATACAAATAATATCTAATTGCTTTTCATTTGTTTGGTTCTAATGATTTTTTTTTTTGTATTTGTTCTTGATAACATTTGATCTTACATTTCAACCTTATAACAGTTTCCACTTTATAGGTACTTTTTGGTCTTTTGATCTAGGTTTAATTTTGAGATTCTTTATTAAAATTAACGTGCTACATTTGAATATATATATATATACACGTTAATTATACTTTAAAATAAAATGACAAAATTTCACGTGCATCACACGTGTTGCTTACTAGTTGTTATAAAAACAAACATATAAACATAATTCATATGTTACAACATTTACTTATTATCTTAAATAAGTTTAAATTAAATTAGGAAGTTTAAATTTTCATTCCAACATTTTGTTGTACTAAGAAAATATAACATATATTTTTACATTGACTCAATCAACTACCAAGATATTATGAGATACCAAGAGAATACAAAATTTTAAAATTATAATCAATTATAAAGTCTAAAATATTAAGCAACACATAAACAACCACAACAAGAGATTAAATTAGATCATTTTCAGACTACTAAAGCTCCGTTTAAGATTGCAGTAACTTTTAAAATAATCGGTAGTAATTGTCCTTTTAAAAAAATTAGTTATTCTATAAAACAAATTAGTGTTTGGTAAATTTCACCTCTAAATTTGAACAAGTTAATTATTGTGTTTGGTAAATCAAAACTAAATTATGATTATTTAGCTATAATTACTAAAAAAAAAAAAAAAATAGACATACTCTAAAAATTTAATTATTTTTTTGGTTAATAATTTATAATTTTTTTAAATAATTGTTTGAATTGTTATATCATTTAAATTTATATTTATATTCTTTTTGTCCTAAATTATTTTTTAAGTATTAAGGAAAATATTTGTAGCTTAAAAAAAATACATTCGATTTATTAATTAAAAAATGATGAGAGATAAAATTTGGTTGTGTGAAAAAGATACTAGATATATAAAATCAAGGGGTTTGAACATAAATGACCCTATAAGAAATAATATATTTTTGTCCATTCGAGCATATTTTAATTGACATAAGGTTGTGCTCATGAGTTTAATCCTCGCATTAATTAAAATTTCGTTGCAAAAAAAAAAAATTATATTAACTCCTCTTAATTCCTTCTCCAACAACTCCTTGAGCCAAATACCCCTTATATATTAGTATTTTATAATTAATGCGGAGATTGAACCTATGACCTCTTAGTCAAGAGCACAATATGTCAATTGAGCTATGTTCGGTTTGACAAACATATAAAGAGAGAGTTGATCTAACATGTCTATTTCTAATAAATGTTGGAATTGTTTATGGGACCTCAAAATTCACAATAAAATTAAGATCTTTATTTGAAAAGCTATTTCAGATAGTCTTCCTTCTTTTATCATACTAAAGAGTAAAATAATTGACTGTCTTACCATCTGTCCAATTTGTCAAAAGCAGGAAGAATCCAGAGTACATTCGCACTCTTTTGCGACCGCCCAAAAGAAATAGTAGGACATTTCTTGTCTTTTTTGTTTCTTGATAAGAGACATTTTCTATATTTTATGGATCATTGGATTCTTTGGGTGAATGCCCTTCACAAAGACGATTTGTCATTAGTCTATGTCATTTGTCGGGCTATATGGAATGATAGAAATTCAACTATTCGTGGTTTACCTCTTTTGGACGTCAATTTGAAGATTACATGGATTGCAAATTATTTCTCTGAGCTTCGAACTGTTTGTTCTCATACTTCACCGATTTTCCACCCTTCCTCAGAATATTATATCCTTGATGCTTGGTCAACGCCTCCTGAGAACTGGACACAGACGCTTTCTGGCTATTTTCAGTTTCTGAAGCTAGCTTTGGCAAGCGCCTCCTGAGAACTGGACACAGATGCTTTAGTTTCTGAAGCTAGCTTTGGGACCGTGATTCTTGACTCTTCGGGTTCCATTATTACTGTTCAGGCTTTGAAAAAAGATTTCTTATATTTTTTTTTCTTCTAACCTCTTGGTCAATAATTCGTACGGTTGAGTTATGTTCATGTTGACAAATTTTCTTTTTTTGACAACATGTTGGAGTTGGAGATTGAACTTATGATCTCATAGTCACTAGGCGATACATCATGCTATTGAACTATGCTCTTGTTCCAACATGTTGACAATTTAAAGCCTTACTATATAAGAAGAAAAAAAAAACATTCAATAAATTATGTTTCATTTTGAATTAAATATTTTGTCTAATATTTATCTCACATATTATATATAAAAGTTTAATAAAGACTAAATTATAGAAAATATTCATGAACTTTATGTATCTCGTTTTAGAAATATACTTGAACTTTAAAAAATTGTATTAATACCCCTTGACCAATTAAAAAAGTTTAAAAAATATTCTTACCGTCAAGTTTTGGATGGAAAACGTTATTATTATTCTTTCTACAAATTTTATTCCATGAAACTTCCTAAGAAATTTTTCTTATAAACTATGGGCAACAAAATAAAACCAGATGAAAACAGAGCCTAAAATGGAAATGGAGCTCCCTCTCCTTTGCTTATAAAGGTTATGGACAATAAAATTGGCTCCATTAACCTATTAATGATATACCCTCCTCCTATCCTACACAGGAAAAAAAACAACCTCAATTTGTTTACTCAAATCTAAAAAAAAACCAAACATCTAAAAGATGGAAAATTCTCAAATCTATCAATCTCTATCAATACTCAGTATAGTTTATTTCCCCTTTTAATTCACATATTTTAAAAAAGAAATAGTTTATTTTTTAATTTTTAAAATGTTGGATTTGTTAGGATACAAACAATATCCCACATTGGCTAGAAAAGGGAGATCTGGGTATATAATGAGTGACAATTATCTCCAATTGGTATGAGGTCTTTTGGGTGAAACCAAAAGCAAAGCCATGAAGGTTTAGGTTCAAAGTGGACAATATCATACCATTGTGGAGATGTCTGGGTTCCCGTTCTTCCTTAATAAGTGGTATCAGAGCTATGTCTCTAACTTAGCCATGTTTGTAAAAATCTTCGGGTGTCGAATAAAGATATTGATGAGTCTCCCAATGACATTGTCATAATTTGCGCCATGTTTGTAAAAATCTCCGGGTGTCGAATAAAGATATTGATGAGTCTCCCAATGACATTGTCATAATTTGCCGTTGTTCCTTAATAAGTGGTATCCGAGCTATGTCCCTAACTTAGCCATGTTTGTAAAAATCCTCGGGTGTCGAATAAAGATATTGATGAGTCTTCCGATAACATTGTCATAATTTGAGTCATAGCGAATCCGTGGTTGAGCGGGATGCTTAAGTGTAATTCGGATATGGGTGACTATTTGAGGGTCATGGTTGAGCTTGTAAAAATCCTCGGGTGTCGAATAAAGATATTGATGAGTCTCCCGATGACATTGTCATAATTTGAGTCATAGCGAATCCGTGGTTGAGCGGGATGCTTAAGTGTAATTCGGATGGGTGACTATTTGAGGGTCATGGTTGAGCTTTTCGGGTTGCTCAAGGATCCTATCTGTGGAGAGGTCGTGGTACTTTATTCGAGGGGAGGATTGTTAGGAACAAACTAAACCTAAGTGTGGTACTTTGTTTGAGGGGATGATGGGAGGATTGTTAGGAACAAACTAAACTTAAACTAAACCTAAGTGTGGTACTTTGTTTGAGGGGATGATTGTTAGGATAGAAACAATATCCCACATTGGCTAGAAAAGAGAAAGATTATGGGTATATAATGGGTGACAATTATCTCCAATTGGTATAAGGTATTTTAGGTGAAACCAAAAGCATCCCACATTGTCTAGAAAAGGGAAAGATCATGGGTATATAATGGGTGATAATGAAACCAAAAGCAAAGCGTGGAATGGTTTTTAATCTATGTCATTAATCAAACTTGTGACACACTTGTCTATCTTATACATATTATAACTTTATTTATTTCCAACTTTTAAGGTGGTCAATATCTATTGTCCGTAATGTCATAAACTATATCTATAGGTGTCAATCAGCTATATACTAAATAATATCATTCTTTTTCATCCATAGAGATGGATGGATTTGGGAACCTTTCTTTGGTTTTTAGATGTTTTTGTTGTTTTGAGTAAACAAATTGGTTTTTTTTTCTTGGTAGGATAGGAGGAAAGTATATCATTGATAATGAAGAACAATTTTATTGCACATAGCCGTTTATAAGAAAAGGAGAGAGTGCTTGATTTCGATTTTCATATGATTTTGTTGCACATATTTTTTATAAGCAAAGTTTCTCATTAATTTTTATGGAGCGTAAACTAGAGAGTGCTTGATTTCGATTTTCATATGATTTTGTTGCACATATTCGTTATAAGCAAAATTTCTCATTAGTTTTTATGGAGCGTAAACTAGCAGAGGTAGAGAGAGGAGAAGAAGAAGAATCATTTTTCATTCAAAACTTTACGATAAGTTTTTTTTTTAGTTTAAGAATATTATTGAAACGAAGTATAAAGTTAGTGCTATTTTCTATAATTTAATCTTTATAAATAACGATGACAATACATTTGAATTATAGCTATTAAAAACAATAGAAAATATTTTTATAAAAATGTTAAATTCTTTATAAAACTTAAACTTTCACAGGAAAATCTCATGCAATTAGTAGGCACACGCCATAACCACTCACCACTCGGCCAAAGCGACTTGATTTAAAATTTGCATCCTTGATGAGATAAATATAGTTTAGTTTTATTGGATTATTATAATAAATTTCAAAATTCTTATATGTTAATTAACCATACATAATTAATAATTAATTACATAAATTATAAATTTAGAAATTTAAGAAGGTATTGGATATGACAATATTTTTTTTCCAACTTTCTCCCCTTTTAATATATATACATATCCTAGTTCAACAACATGTAGAAGGTTTGGGGAATATCTTTAGACCTTTGAGTTTTTGCCTTTGGAAGTGTTAAAAGTGATTAGTAAAAAATCGTAACAACTACTTGTATTTGATAAAATAGATTGTGGTATAATTGTCATGTTTGTAAATTATTTTTTTCATATTACAATTTTATAAATATGACAATAAGTAATTGTCACCTATCATAGTTTTGTTACCTACGGATGACGAATTTTCTTGGCAACCAAATGTTCTAGGATCAAACGATTATACTGTAAGATTAGTCGAAATGTATGTAAACTGGCACGAACACTCACGAATATAAATATATATAATAATTCTCATTAAAAAAAAAACGTTATCAAACATTGATCTTAAATTTCACTTTTTCCCCCTAACAAACAACTTGACAACTTGAAATTGAAAACTCCGACTTCTTCAAAACGTTAAGTTGAGGTTTTTTCTTTCTTTAATTTAAAATATGAAAATATAAATTGAGAATGATATTTTCAAATTTTAATTTCTTCCTCCTTCCAACTTCCAATCCCTTCCTTCTGCATTTGAAGTTTCGTGGGCTCGAATATCAAGTTTGAATTTTATCTTAAAATTAATTGATAATGAGAAAAGTAATTCATGTATATTATATTGTGAGTGATATCTCTTCATCTTTCCGACGTGAAATCCTCAACAGCTACGACCACATGAAAATCTCTCTCTCTCCCCTTCACTATCAATTTCCCCTTCAATCAATCGCCTTTAGCCGCCCACCAAAAACACTACAAAATTTCTCCTTTCACGTCGATACAAATACAATACCTTCCTAAGCATCCAAAAATATATAGATTTAGAGCCAAAGACATGCATTCAATTGAAATATTTTTGGTTCACAATTAAAATGAATGGCTCTACTCTCACAATATTGTATCTTGAGAATAAGGTAGATGTATGATTTTGACTTTTTGTTTTGTTTAATAATTGTGTGGTATGCTTGGATTGAGTATATTTTTTAATTCTTATATGTTTTTTTTTAATTTATGTTGCATAGCATGTTAAAAAAGAAAATCTAGGTTTATGTATTGGGACCTCATGATATATATGTTTATGAATATATACACGTATTATATTTATGAAAAATAGATATATAGTGAAAATTAATTCTCCATTGATTTCAAAGTTAACCTAATAAAGAATTACTAATTTTGTAGGTAGAAATGGTTAACAAAATGTATCATCTCAAAAATTGCAAGTGTATGAAGAAATAATGTGTTGTATGTAGAAATGGTTATCAAATTAAAACATAACTAGTTACAAGTAAATATAGATGCTCACATAGTAAATAAGAATACAAACTGTATATATAAAAAAAATCATAAAAACAGAACAAAACCAAATGAGGAAAACATAAATGTTGCAATGGTTGTAGATATGATTAGATTGATAGCAACAACATCATCAAACTAACAAAAAACTTGCTGAACACCAAAATGGGAAGAAAAGTAGTTATAGCCTCCAACGCTCTTGACCTAAAAACAAATAGTTTCCCGACTACAATTACGATGGTTTCAATATAGGATAGAACAACTCGCATAACGTAACTCTTGTAGAACAACAATATCGAATTACTCAAATTTGGAAGAACTTTAGACATTTGCTCTCAACAAAATCAAAGAACAAAAGGGAGAAATAGTAAGGGATCAAGAACAAAAGAAGAAAGGGAATGGATGATTCTTGAAAAAGATAAAGGAATTGAAATTTGCAGCTATAGGTGTTGGAAATATTGGATGGTCAAAGTAATTGCTGCAACAATAAATGTTAGAAACATGGAGTGGCCAAAGAAGCTTTCTCTAGGTGTTAAACTAACCATACATATTAACCTAACATGGTTAGTAGTTAGCTATTTAAACTTGGGATAAGGAGCCGCTTGATATCAATCATGGTCGAGTACTAAAATTCGTTTTGATTTCTAAGCTAGTAACATATAGCAACTCCATCGTCCTTGATATAAGATAGAGATGTGTATTAATAACTGAATGAAGTATCTTAGGGCCCGTTTGGTAACGTTCCTGTTTCTTGTTCCCTGTTTCCCGTTTCTCGTTCCCTGTTTCTTGTTCCCTGTTTTTTTAGAACCAGAAACAGAAACATGTTTGATAACTACTCCTGTTTCTTGTTTCTTGAAAAAAAGGAAACAGAAACACATACTTGTTTGATAACGTTTCTTGTTTCTTGTTTCTTGAAAAAAAAAAAAATATCGTCATGTTTGATAATTTTTTTTTGTTAATTGTTTCTTTTTTCTTTTTTCTCTTTATGTTTTATTTTTTATTTTTTATAGTTTAAATAAAATTTAGTATACATAATATAAAAAAGATATAACATGCATTAAAAAATAAATTGCAATTTGATTTGATTTGGTATATGTTTTTGTGTGTTGATAAGGAGACGTTTATTTAAGAATAGGGAAGCGAGTCTCCAACACGCCAAAACAACGTTCAATAACATTTTGCAGTGAAAAAATTTCGATAGTTAAACATTTTTCCCTACCTCGAGGATGATGCCTTCCTTGCTCTAAAATCTCGAAGTCGTTGTCATTCGTCATTGTTTGTTATGGGTCATGTTTTAAATTTTCGTTGACGTGTAGACATTTCTACGTGTCAATGAGCTCATCGACATGAGAGGTGAATCGACATTTCAATTATATTATAGATAAATTTATCTTATATAACTAAAATATCACTATTTGTGAATCTAATATTTAATAGTGGGAAATTTAAACTGATTTAAAAATATTGAAATGCTAATTTGCAAAATTTAAAGTGTCGTCCTCGATGAAAATATGAAAATATCGATGTGAATGGATACTTATTAAAAAAACATAAAAAAATAATAATAATTTTTTTTTCAATTAATAAATAAATATTTTAATGTATTTAAAAAAAAGATATAACAAATTTAATAAATAAATATAATAAATATTTTTATGTATTTAAATAAAATAAAAAGTAATTAGTAATGTATCCTAAAAAAAAAATAGCAAAATTTAAAATTTAAATAATATATAAAAAAAAAAACATTGCATAATTAAGAAAGAAAAAAAAAGAAAAAAAAAAGTGTTATAATGAGGATTTGAAGCCAGGACCTCATAGGTAAAGAGTTTATTTGGGTGCTTCTCTTGCCAATGAACCAACACTAATTTATCATCATTTTGGGAACATATTAATATAAAGAGAAACGGAACTGGGAGAAACACCTTTTGAAGTTTCTCAAATTTTGCCTTTTTTTTAGAAACGTTTCTCAAAATTTAGAAACAAGAAACGGGAATAGTTATCAAACAAGTCCGTTTCTTAAAAAATGAGAAACAAGAACAAGAAACAGGAACGTTACCAAACAAGCCCTTAATTAACGTGATATAGCTTAAATGCTCTCACAAAAGTTGTATGGTGTCTCTTCAGATAACTAGCTATAACAATGAGTGATTGTATTGAATAGATAGAAAGATTTAAATTTGTTACCGGCTACCTCAGCCTGAGGTCAGCCGCTGACGTCACGACCTGTTTCTCCAGAAAGTTGAGGCCACGACACCAGTCTAGGACGAGTCAACAACCTGGGGCCGACCTCAGGGCTCCGAGGGTCTGGGCTTAACCGCTCACCCAAGGATCCACTATTGCCAAGCTGCCTCTCGATCAGCGTGAAGGATGCCTGAGAAGACATCTCTGACTCACCTGACGGGACGACGGTACAACAGTGTCCCTAATTCTCTCGAGAGTCAGGGGACGACAATTATTGTCTTCATCATGACAAGGCGTATGGATAGACCACAGTCGATCCACGCCTCCTCACCCCGGTTCAGGAGCTCTCATGTTGACGGACAAGTAGAACCATCGAGGGAACCCTCCCTTCGCACCACCTATAAATACTCCTATGTTCAAGGATGAGGAGAAAAAAGAGGTAACAACAAAAGAGAGGCGTAACTCTACGCAAATCTCTACTCTCTCCCGCTCCTACTTATGCTCAGATCCCTCTTACAACTTAAGCATCGGAGCCTTGTGGGCCTAGCCCCACACCGGTGCAAGTTTATCTTCTCCTTCTTGGGCAAGTACCAACCATCTTCGGCGACTACCGTCCGACGACGGAGCCCGGCGGAAAAGAGAAGGTCAAAATCTTGCGCCAGCAAAATTCATATATAATGATCGTTTATTTAATTAACAATAGTTTAAACATCAAAGGTTGACTTAATGGTCATAAAAGATTTAGAGACTATTAAAATTCTCTTAAAAAGAATTAGTTTAATCATTGGTGCCTACTTATTAAAGAATTAAATTGCTACAATTTTTTTTGACAGTTGGTAGTCAAATATTGCAGGATCGAACGGTCTCTCCCATAAAAATATTCGAAGAGCGTGTGAGCTGGTTCAACAACTCAATATATAAAAAGAAATTATAGAGTTAACTAGTGTGCTAGTTCAAAGTGCCAACAAATGCTGAATATTTCATCAAACAGCTAGGTGAGCATACAACTAGAAGAGGGCCATAGTGTGCAGTGACACACTGTATATGTATATAATTTTAGAGATATGGAAATAAAAGTTGGTGTGGATAAGGTTTTATCTCAAACAAAGTATGTACTTTGCCAGTAGATATAGTACTGTGTTTTTAAGTTATCATTTATCTTGAAAAGAAAATAGTGAAAGTAGAATTTAGCTTTATGACAACAACCCACAATAAACATGTGGATATCTTTGGAGTAGTTAGCTTCTTAAGAAACATAGATTTACATTCTACACCTTTATTTTAGTAATTATTAATTGCTTCAATTACAAGCTGAATTTCTAAACTTTCAAATTTGTGACTCAAATTTACTAGGTTGTCTCAACTTTCAAATTTACTTCTAATGTATTTTTAACCTATACAACATTTTTTTAAAAATTTATAAATCTACCCACACAAAATTAAAAATTTAAGGACTTGTTAGGATATTTTTAAAGTTCGAAGATCTATTAAACATTTTTTTTTTTAATTTATGATCTTTTGACACAAATTTAAAAGATGATGGACTAAATTTATAATTTAACAAATTTAATTCCATGAATTATTTTGTTTGAACTTTTTATATTGCTATCGAAAGGGGAAAATATTATATTCACAAATCACAATTACCCAATCAATCAATTGTCAAGAAAAATTGTCCCTAGCATAGATAGTTATTAACATGTATTTCTTACTTGAATTGAATTAGAAGTTAAAATTCACATACCTTATTTTTTTTTGGGTTATTGTAAAAAAAAAAAAATAATAAAAAAATTTAGTGTTTTTTTTTTTTTTTTTTTTTTTTTTTTTTTTTTTTTTTTTTGTAATTTATACACATCATATATAAACATAAGTATGTCATTTGCTTGCAAAAGAAAGTTGCCCTTTGATCTCGGTCTCCAATTCCTACTCTAACGATGCATCTGAAGTTAACGAGATGAGGGAGTCTCATACAATCAACCTCTCCTCAACTATGTCAATCTTCACGAGCACCCCAACGTTAAATGACGTGTAGGTGAAATCGACCTCAGGCAAGCAAACGACATACTTATGTTTATATATAATGTGTTTTTAAATTATAAAAGGACAAAAAGGTAAAAAAAAAAAAAAAAAAAAAACTCCTAAATCCAAAAAAAAAAAAACTCAAAATCCATAAAATAAAAAATAAAAACAATAAATCTTGGTCCCGATCATAGCCAGGATTGCCGCCAGGATCGACCAAAAAAAAAATCCCTTAAAAAGAGTTAGTCTTGATAGTTATTAGTTAGAAACTTAAAGGTAGATTAATCTAACTTAAGGGTCTGTCGTCGATTATGTTTTATGTTTTTAGAGGGTGAGTCCAGTCAATAGGCAAACTCAAATCATTTAAATTTTTGAATGTTTTTAGATTCTGTTTTTGAAAATTGTTTCCCAATTCTGCGATCAAAATCGTTTAAATTTTGAATTCTGTGATCTAAACCGTGTAAATTCTGAAAAATGGCATTTTTTTGTTTTCACGTACCTAAATTTTGAATTTGAAATTTTAAAATGTAGAATTATAATTATATTTAAAATGATAAACACTTGAATAAATATAGTATTTCATGTGACAAACTCAAGTCATTTTTGTAGTATTTCATGTGACAAACTCAAATCATTTTTGTTAAATTTAAATATGTATAGTATAATATATTATAAATTATATTATAGTGTAAAATAATAATTATAAAAAATTACAACCCTAAAATATGTTCATAATTTAATTAATAATAGTTTATATTTAATTTAATATTTACCTGTGTTTTCAAATTTCTGAGTTTTTTTTTTTTTTTTTTTTTTTTTTTTTTTTTTTTTTTTTTTTTTTTTTTATGAATCAAATTTCTGAGTTAATTTTAGCAATAACCCAACTTTGTTTTGAATAATAAAACTAAATAAAATGTAAGAAAAACTAAAATCAAATTTTTATTGCTTGAACACTCGAACAAATACAAAATGTACAAAAGTGCCAATTGAGCCACCTTCTCACTCACCGTCCTAACAACCAGTTTCTCTCACAAAACTATAAACGGCGTCGGTTTCCCGACTCCCACTAGCCGTCACCGCCGCCCGTTGGCGAATCTCCGACGCGGACCTAACTTTTCTAACGTCGCCTACTATTATTCCGGCGGCGCCATTTTCTCTAAGATAGACCTTTTCTACATCCTCGGAATAGACGTCGACGATCTTTCCCGACGGCGAATCCCACTCCGCTGCAACCACCGGCGTCCGGCTCCGGCCACGCGTGTCCCAAAGCTTCAGCGACACGTTTCCCAAACCGCCCTCTCCGGCGGCCACCACCATTCTCCCCGGCGATAACGCCGCCGCTTTCAGAGGAGCTCCGCCGCTGACAATGGAGCAGATCTCTGCCTCTTCATTCTCATCGTACAGCGAAATCACACTCCCACTCAACTCCTCAAACTCGCATTTCAATTTCACATCACCCCATTGCCTCACTACGCTCCTCTCCGACCCAAAACACGACCACCAGAACGAATCTCCGCCGTCGTGGAGCCTCCGGAGACCAGAGCAACGACGGCCGTCAAAAACATCAGAAACCCGACCGGAGCCTTTGACCCGGAAATCAGACCCGTCTTCCGGCTCCCAGTCCCCCTGAGTCTCATCTTCCGATTCCGAGGTTAAAAGCGGCGGAGATCCGAGATTCTCTGAGACAAAAGCAGCGCGCTCTCCGCCGTGGAGAGATTCAGAAATCGGAGTGGGTTTTCTCCGGCGAATGACGATGATTAAAATCTTGACCCGATTGATTACGCCGCTAAATGTGGCGAACAGAGCAATAATCAGAGCACCCCATTTCCAAAAATGTTGGGATGGGGAAAAGGAAGTGAAAATCCGAGAGAGAAAATTGGGATTTGGAAGAGAGCCCAGATCTCCTCCTAATTCAGTAATCCTATTCAACACAGGAACTTCCATTGAATTCACAAAACCCAGTTGATTTCTGGAAGAGAAAAAAAAAAGAAAAACAGAGTGATTTTCTCGGCTGCCAAACAGATTTTGGGAAAGCCGGAGTTTTTATAAAGGGCGAAAATCAAAGATTTGAATGGAGATGTGGCGGATAATGATTGGGAGTTGGAGTATATTTCATATTGTTTTACCCACGTCAAAAATAGGTGGCAAATGCCAATTTTGAAAATTAGAACTCACCAAAAAGATTGGGACTACTGAGTCAGCTTATGAGAGTAGGAAATTCAATTTGGAGTGCTCGCGTGTGATTCACGAGTTGAAATAACAATAAAATTCAATGATTTCGAACTGTCCTAAAAGGCTAAAACAAGACCAACAAAAATAAAATAGAGTGAAGAAATATATGGATAAGAAATATAATATGTAATTAAGTAACCTCATAACAATTTTGTTTTTGAAATTTAGAAACATTTAAATTCTTAATTAAATTAAAAAAAATGTTTCAAGAACTAATCTTTTGTTTTAGTTTTCAAAATTTAAGTTGAATTAGGGTAAATAACAAAATAAAGAAATTTATGAATGAAGGTATAATTTATAAGCTTAATTTTAAAAAAAAAAAAAAAAATTAATATCAAACGACGTTGTGTGTGTATGTTTTAGGGTTCAACGTGTAAGGAAGGTGAGAAAATTCGAATCTCTAATCTCTTGGTTAATAGTCTATATTCTTTAACCACTTGAGCATAGTTCAAAGTTGGCTTCAATAATTGGGTGCTTAATTTTTTTTACATTGGTGTGATTTTTAAATTTTGATTTGATCATTATAGCTTGAGTTTAATTTCAATTTTGCCATAAAGTTGTAATTCAATTTTTTTAGTACTATAATATGAGGGTGTAGATTTGAACTTCTAAGTTCTAACATTTAAATGATGAATAAATGTCAAACTGAATTTTAACAAAAGCTACATATTTTTCTTCCGAAGCTTTAAACTTGGTACAAACCATTGATTTTTTAATTTTTTTAATTTTTTTTTGCAAAAATATTTAATTAATATGGGGATTGAACTCATTGACCTCTTAGTCAAGAACACAATTTTATATCAATTAAACTATGTTCGGTTTGACAAACTATTGATAGAATTAACCAAATAAAAAATATTAATTCATTCTCATGCAAATAAAAATTATTTGATGTATTAATATATATGTAACTTCAAACAATAGAAACGATTAATAAGAAATTGTCAAACCATTTTAAGAGTGGAGATTGTGAATCTCTAACCTCTCAATTTAGTTACAAGCTTTATGTCAGTTTGTATGAATTAGTGATCAAATTTCTAGTTTTACGTGTATCTAATTCCTAAACTTTAAAAAATGTCTAATAAGTTTCCGAACTTTTAATTTTTTCTCCAATAGGTCATTGAATTTTAAAAAGTGTCTAATAGGTACTTAAACTTTCAATTTTGTGTTCAATAAATCCCTGAAAATTTATTTTTCTGTCTAATAGGTCCTTCGCATATTCAACATTTTTTAAAATTTACTAATCTACTAGACACTAAATTAAAAGTTTAAGGTTCTAATTAGATATAAAATTCAATTTTATATCTAGGAGATCTGTCAATTTTTAAAATTTTTGAATATGTCAGTATTTATTGGATATAAAATTGAAAGTTCAGGAACCTATTAGACATTTTTAAAATTTAGGTACTTATTAGACACAAACTTAAAATTTTAGTGACCTATTAAACATCTTTTAAAATTCAAGAATCAAATAGAAACAGACTTAAAATTTCAGACCAAATTTGTAATTAAACCTATACTAATTAAACACATGTTATAAATTGCTAATTCAAATTTCAACCTAATAATAAACAAGGTTAAATTACCAAAAACACCCCTGAACTACGCGTTCTGTTTCAAATATGCTCCTGAATTTTTAAAAGTTTAAAAATACTCATAAACTATGAAAAAAAATTCGAAAATACCCTTGAACTATGAAAAACATTTAAAAAATGCCCTCAACATTAAGAACACACAAAATTTTGATGTGGATGATGAAATTCTAACTTGTACTTGTGTAATATAAAAAAAGAAGAAAAATAAATGTAGATGTCTAAAAGTGTTAAAAAAAAAGTCATGAAAAGATAGGCATCTAATCTATTTTGCACTCATTTTGTCCTATTTTTTGTTTTATTCACTTGATCTTTTGAATTGATAATAAAACATGATTTCCATGATATTTTAACACATTAAGTGTCTGCATTTTCATTTTTTTCAATCACAAAGGTACAAATTAGAATTTAACCGTTCACATTAAAATTTTATGTACATTATTAATCATAAAGACATTTTTAAAACGTTTTTTATAATTCAAATATATTTTTGAAAGGTTTTGTTAGTTCAAAATATTTCTTTTTTTTTTTAGTATATTGGGGCTGGAGGATTCGAACCACAGACCTCTTGGTCATGAACATATACATGTGTCAGCTGAGCCATGCTCGCTTTGGCTAGTTCAAAATATTTCTAAAACTTGAAAGTTGATGATATTTTTACAATTTTTTTTAAAGGTTCAAGAGTTTTTTTTGAAATACAACTAACGGAAATATTTTTGATAATTTAACCAATAAATGGTGATATTGGAATTTGGACCAGTAAACAAAAAGAAAATAATTTCTTTTTAATCTACGAATTAGTCAACGCCACCGCCAACGCCGACCTGAAAGCTCGGCGTGAGATTTTGTGGTGGCAAGGTGCCTGACGGTTGCGCCATTAGGACATTGACACGTGTCAAAATTTCAGTGACTGTTACGGCGATTTCTGAAGTGAGTGGGGGTCGTTAGAGTCCAAATTTGTGTGATTTGTGAATGCTGGTGGGTCCCAGGGTTTTGTTTTTGAACATCTACCTTCTGGCTTCTGTTTTATAAGAATATGCGGTTAGGAATATCCTTGCCCAAGTGTCTGTGACTGGCCGGTGGCTTTAACGATTACCGTAACCACGTGATTTTTTTTATCGATAAATTAAGTAAGTTCAAAGCGAGTATAGTTCAGCTGATGTATGTATGTCTTGACGATCAAAAAATTTAGTTCAGCTAATATATGTTTTTACGACCAAGAAGTCTGTAGTTCGAATTTTTCCGCCCCAATATATTAATAAAAAAAAAAAAAGTAAGGTAGGTTTGCTATCTTATCCATATTAAAATTATTGTTTTTTTTATCAAGCTCTCGACTTTGTAACATGTTTAAAATATTATTTTGGTAGTCCCACTAATATCAATAAATCAGTAAGATAGTCCTCTATCATTAATTTGAACATGATTCAACAGTGGAAAATTTATCAAGCTCTCGATTTTGATCAAAGCATTGACTTCTCTCACCTTAGTCGTTGTCATGAATTTATGCTAAATCAATGAATTTCTCTCCTTCTTTTCTTATTGAATCAATATGATGAATATATATAGGTCAATTTAATTCTTAAAATATATAGTGAATAATAAATTTATGAAGATATTTTTTTAATACAATAGAGTAGATATCTTTCTAAGATGATAATCTTGATAATTTCTTTTGAAACTTCTTAATAGTTTCAAACAATAAAACTTGAGACATGAAAAATGTTCATAGCTCAAACTCACTTTGCTTGATGGATAAACTCTAAAATGAATGTAGATGTCTCCTCAAGGAAGAGGGGTGGATAAGAAGGGTAAAGAGAAAGGGAAGAAAGAGGGTTGATTTGAGCGGCAAATTTCAATTATTATTTTTTAAATTACGGAAACTAAATTTGAAGACTTTTAAAGTATAAGGACTAAAAAAAAATAACATCTTCCAAATGAGAATCAAAATAGTATTAACTTAATATATTTTCATTAAAACCAACAAGAGGGTAGCTCAATGACATGATGTGTATTGCCTAATGATTATGAAGTCTTAGGTTCAATCCTCACCCCAACATGTTGTATACTCTATTTTTCATTAAATTCATTGCTTTGAAATTTAAAATTCTTGTTTAAAATTTTTGAAAAAAATTTCATTGTAAGTCTAGTTTACTTTTTATCAAGTTGAATTATCAAATCAAGGAAATATTAAGTTTAGTTTGGTCATCAAAAGCATAAATTAGAAATTTAGTGAACTAAACTATTTTGTTTTATAGAAGTGCATATCCTATTCTGTAGTTCTTTATTAATATGTTTCAGTGTCGACAGTGGGTCATTGTTGGACTATATATAGATGTTGATGTTAACGTAAATTAAGGGATTCCAATTCCTTAATTTACAATATAGTTTCCTTATCTATCATGCATTTATTCTGTCATTATTTCCGATATTATTTCCATGTTTGTCATAATAATCTTGTATAAATGTCTATGTAATTCACTCATTCTATATACTGAATAATACATTCCCCTATTATTCTTCACATGGTATCAGAGTCATATCAGTAAACCCTAGAAAAACAAATTGTCTTAAACCTAGGGCGGCGGCGCGTTGTCGCCGCCGCCCAATCTCGTGCATGTCCAATCTTGTTCCTCCGCCTGATCTCGTTCAACTCCTAGAACCTTCCCGCCATTATTCCTCCTTCCTCTCTCTCCTCGCCGCCACTCCGATTCAACCTCCTTCCGTCGCCACCATGCACCTTCACGCACCACCGCCGGCTCCTCCGCGCCCCGCCGCGCATTGTCGCCGTCTCCTTCGTGCACCACCGCCGGTTCTTCCGCGCACTGCCGTCGTCTCCTTCGCGCATCGTCGCCATCTCCCCTGCACATCGCAGCCGTTCAAATCCTCTGTAGTCTCCTCCGCGCATCGCTGCCAGATCCATTCTCCCCACCTCAGATCTGTCTCCGCATCGCGCCGCCCGCTACCGACACCCCTTCGCCGACCTCTGCCTCCGCTTCGATCTGTCACTGCCCCGCTCGCGCTCAACCCATCTCTGCTCGCCGCTGCTCCTTCCATCGCCGTCAATCCGATCCGTCATGAAACCTACTGCTCTCGCCCATCTCCGACGCCGCATCAGCCTTCACCTCCGTCTGCATTTCAGCAGATCTCCCTCCGCCGCAGATCTTTGACAGCCCACCTCCTCCGTCGCAGATCTTTGACAACCCACCTCCTTCGCCGCAGATCTTCCTCCGCTTGCCCAACTCTACGCCGCAGATCTCCCTCCACCGCTCACCTCAGATCTCCCTATGTCGCTCGCCCAGATTTGCCCGCCGCCCCCTACTACTGACAGTTCGCAAAACACCAGCTTCAAAATTTAGTCAGATCTAACATTCCGGTCTGGTTCGGTTCGTTCCGGTCTGGTTCACTCTAGTTCAGTTCATTTTAATTTGGTTCATTTCGGTTTATTTTGTTTTTGGCTCAATTAGGTTTAGTTTGGTTCGGTTCATCTCTGGTTATGATTGGTTCATTTTGGTTCGGTTTATGTTGGTTTGAATGTGTTCAAGCAAATCATCTGTTCGCGCAAGCTCGTTCGTGCACATCTGTTCGCGCGCCTCTGTCCGCGCATCCTCCCGTGCACCTATGTCCGCCGCGCAATCTCCCCTCGATTTGTTGGCCAGATATAATGCAGCGTAAACCTCCGCATGTTCCGATCAATACTTAACAAACTCAAGTTGGTCTCTCCAATACCACCTTGAGTTTGAGGAAGGGTGTTAACGTAAATTAAGGGATTCCAATTCCTTAATTTACAATATAGTTTCCTTATCTATCATGCATTTATTCTGTCATTATTTCCGATATTATTTCCATGTTTGTCATAATAATCTTGTATAAATGTCTATGTAATTCACTCATTCTATATACTGAATAATACATTCCCCTATTATTCTTCACAGTTGACACACTTTATTGACGACCTGAGTTAATGTCAGGTCTAGCTAAGATGAGATATTGTTAAAGAAGCTAACAATTCTTCTGTAAGTAGACGCATATGTGAGTTCATGATTGTTGAGAAGTTGTGATGGTGCATGTGGTTTGTACTTCTAAACCTAAGAAGTAGTGGAGACGTCCAAAAATATCCTTGATGACAAATTTTGTACCATCAACATAGATTAAGCATTATAGTGATAATAGACTGATTTTATAAATGTAGAGAGAAGAGAATCTGAACTAGAGCATGTAAACTCATATGTCAATTGCATGTTTGTTCTTAGTGGATGTGAAGACATAAAACATAAACTTTAAATATTCAACCCCAAGAGATTTCAAAAAAATATATATATATTCAACCCCAAGCACTACAAAGAAAAAGAAATCAATTTTTTTTTTCGGCCAAAATTGGTTTTATTTGTGAAAAAAATCATGCTAAGCATGTTGACTTTTTTTTTTTTTTAACCAAAATTAATTTGAGGTTTTTAAATTTCATTTTGGCCTCCCATTTAAAATTATAATATTTTATTTAAATTTCATTATAATTTAATATATGTTGAAGTATTAATATAATTAAATTTATTGTAACTCTAGAAAATTCTTTGTTCGAGCCCATATAATACAAATTTTCTCTCCAATTAATTAATGATTTTTTCACTTGTTAAGGCTGTTTTTTAATAATATTGTATTTTTTAAAACTTATTATAAAAATATTGTTGTTTTAAATGGAGGTCGTCTTTTCACGACCTCTACACGCGAGCAAAGGATGAAGGTCGTCTTTTGCAAAGACGATCTTGCTCCGCATGGATGGTCATCGGTATGTACTTCTTTTATTAAAAAAATGATATCTTTTTAACTCGATATTCAAAATTTTCAAAAAAGATATGGTTGGAAAGCTAACCGCGAGAGCTTCAATTGGATACCTAGTTTCACTATTTTTGGAGTTGTGTATCAAAAGATAAAGACCATGACTATAGTTCTGCAAATTTCAGAATTGAAGATTCTTTTGAGGAGTGCATTAAAAAATTGATATATTTTTACCCAGATATTCAAAAACTTCGAAAAGGGTACGGTTGGAAAGCTAGAGAGCTTCAATTTGATACCTAGTTTCACCATTTTTAGAGTTGTGTATCAAAAGATATATATCGTCAAAGTTATGAAAACTTCACTAAACCCAGAACTGAAGATATGACTGAAAACTTCAAAACTGTAGCTAAACTTCGACGATCTGTATCTTTTAATATACAACTCTACAAATAGTGAAACTATATATCAAATTGAAGCTTTCTGTGTTAGCTTTTCAACCGTACCTTTTTCAAATTTTTTGAATATCTGAGTATAAAGATGTCAATTTTTGAATGCACTCGTCAAAAGAATCTCCAGTTCTAAAATTTGCAGAACTATAGTCCAACTTCGATGGTCTTTATCTTTTGATACACAACTTCAAAAATAGTAAAACTAGGTATCAAATTGAAGCTCTCACGGTTAGCTTTCCAACCATACCTTTTTTGAAAATTTTGAATATCGGGTTAAAAAAATAACAATTTTTTAATAAAAGAAGTACATACTGATGAAGGTGGTCTTTTCAAAAGACGACCTCCATCCATGTGGAGCAAGATCGTCTTTTCAAAATACGACCTTCATCCACGTTTGCTGGCGTGTAGATTGTCTTTTCAAAATACGACCTCCATTTAAAACAACAATATTTTTAAAAATAATTTTAAACCTACAATATTTTTATAATAAATTTTAAAAATTACAATATTATTAAAAAACAACCCCTTGTTAAGAGTGTTTATCTTCATTATTTATTTTGAATAATGTGATGTGAGTAAAGGATAATGAAAGCTCAATTCCTACATTTGTGGATAATTGGATTCATGTGAGATCACCTTCAAACCTCAAACACCTACTCTAGTTGCTTATCAATATTGGGTTTCAGATTTCATTAATGATGTGGAATTGTGGAATGTGGATTCCCCAATGGGGAGTGTTTTGTGGCCATGTTGTGGAAATTATTAGGTGCATCTTAGTCCCTTTCCTTTTTGTGACCCTTGAGTTTGGCTTTATGATAATTAAGTTTGGCTCATATACCTTGCGTAGTGGTTATAAATTATACATGCGACATAGGTAATTTCACACCATCTACAAGCCACCAACAACCAGATAATTTCTGAAAATTCCTGTGGTCTATGAATGTTTCAAACAAAATCTGACATCTTATTTGTAGAAGGATTGGCAACATCCTTCCTACCCGATCTACTTTACAAGAACAGAGATTGGATATCTTACCTTTATGCCCTGTGTGGTAAGAAAGTTGAAACTATATATATCCATCATGTGTGTTTTTTATTGTCAGAGGGCTCAGGCAATTTAAAGTGAGCTGCTTCCAAGGGTTCTCCGTTTTATATCTAAAATGTTGAATTTTCGAAATCAATGGTCATGTCTTCCACGAACATCTTTCCAAATAAGGAGTTAATGACTGTGGAGGTATGGACGATTTGGAATGACAGAAATTGAACCACAAATGAAAGAGGTAGCTGATGTATCATCCAAATATACCTTTATTTTAAATTAGTTGTAAGATTTCCAGTCTTCAAATGCTCTAGAAGGCCCATTATTGATTCAGCCCCTGTCGGCTCCAAGACGACACATCCCGTGAAGACCCCCACCAATTGTTTGGGTAAACATGAACACACATGTAGCAACATCAAACGGTTTAACAGATCTGGGAGCGTTGTGGCGACATGCAAAGGCTTGAACTGGTGGGAGCTATGATGAAATGGGTGGACGTTTCATACCCACCTTCGATTGCCGAAATGCTAGCCATTCTTGAAACTTGTCTTTTTTCGCGTATGTTGGATATCGAGCACTTGGTGATTGAAACATATTCTTTAGAGGCAGTGGCTCTTCTTACCGGAGCTCACTCATCGGTGACGGAAATTGATTTATGGGTGCAAGAAATTTGAGCTCTGATGCAGGTGGCGCGTGAGAGGACACCATCCATTTTCTTACACGTTCGCTTGAATTTAAATTGTCCGGTTCATTTGATTGCTAAGAAGACTATTTTGTTTTCTCATCCAATATTTTGAAGTGAGTTGTATCCCACTTGGGTGGTTGAAGTTGTGTCAAGGATTGTGTCAAAGGATAATGTAATCTTAAAAATTGTAAGGTTTTATTTTGTTTTTATAAATATTTGTGGCTAGTTGTTGTAGGTGAAGGTGAGTAGACATAGCTATTTTTATGGGTTTCTCTTATTGATATTAGATGTTTGCATTTTAGGTATTGAGTTTGGAACATTATAATTATCTATTTTGATTGTTTAGCTAGCTAGGTTACAGTTTTTTCCATGAATGAGTTTTGGGCATTATTAATTTCAATTGTTTGATTTTGAATTATTTAAAAATAAATTTCGTGTTGTTTATTGGTTGATTCATTAATGATTTTCTAACTTAGTTAACATAAAATTAATTTCGTGTTTTATTGTTAGAATAGAATACTATAAATATTTTATTTTTAGAATAAAATACTATAAATGTGAGATGGAAGTTCTAACCTTTAATCTGAGATTAGTAATATCTTAATTTAAGTTATCTTCAAGTTTTTAATTTCATCACTTATTTGAATATTGGATCATCATGTCGACTCTTTTTTTTTAAAAAAAATTGTAAACAACTTATATTATTAAAGTCAATTTTAAATAAGCTTACTTAAAAAAATTGTTATTAAACACAAATTTAATGTTTAGAGACTTAGCTAATCTTGATTTAAACTGAAAATTAAAAACAAACAAAAATTATCAAACAAAAAAATGACGTTAAAATTCAACTAATCTTAGCTCAAAACCTTATTTTAGAACTCAAAGACTTTGCTTTTATGGATATCTACTAATATTGCATTCACTTCCACACACATATATATATATATATATATACATATATATATATATATATATTTTTTTTTAGGACTAGAGACTTTAATGTTGAACTATGGACGAAAACCACGATTAATATATAAACTTTTTTGGCTTCAAATTTCTTTGGTGCAATAAGTTTAAAATGTATAAAGTTGTTGGAAGTCGGTTTTTAGATAAATAATATTTGGAGTGGGGTGGAAGAATTCGAAACTCTAACTTATTGATCGAGAATATATACTTTAGGTTAGTTGAACTATGTTGATGTTAACGTTGGAAATCAAAACACTTTAATGTCATTTGCTTAATAAATAAAATAATTCTATGATTTTATCTTGACATTTTAATTATTAAGGTCTCGATAACCAATTGATTTTTAGTTTTTTATTTTTAAAAATTAAGCCTATAAACTATACATCCACACGTGAATTCCTACAATAACTTTTATTTTTGTTAGGAAAACATTACAAACTCTTAAGCAAATTCCAAAAAAAAAAAAAAAAATTTGAAAAAAAAAAATTTCTTCAATTTTTGGTTTAGATTTTAGAAACACTTCAAAAAGATAGATAACACAACTAAAGAATTTATATTGTGAATTTATTGTTTATAGACTTAATTTTCAAAAATAAAAAATCAAAAACCAAATGAAACGAGACCTAATTAATCTAAGTTTGATTGTGTTGATTAATAATTACTATGGTCAGAATCGTCGTAATTTCGTGTAATACAATTTTTTTTTTTTACATGTGAAAAATGAGAATTGAACCTATAACTTCATAGTCACTGGTCGATAAATTATGTTAGGTGAGCTTTTTTTTTTTTTTTTTTTTTTTTCATAACACATTTATAAAATTGCTATCAACAACTTCAATCTTATTAAACAATTATTAAATAAAAGTTTGGTGATCGTTGTGTGATTAATTAATTATTAAACTAAAGGTGGTCGGAGAGTAGGTAGCTTTATCTACCACCATGATTAATTAAATAAATATCCTAAGAAAAGAAACATTTATTAAATAAATAAAATATAGATGTTTTTAAATTTCGATTTAAATATTTATATTTTTTAATGGTTTGTTAATTAATGCTTATCTAGGGTCTGCATTAAAATGGTAATAAACTAATGGTTCTTGTAAGTAATTGTTGAAATCTATGATTATTTTGACAGGTGTTTGCAAATCATAATGTTCTTCATTTACGGGTTCGAATTGATTGAAGATTTATACTTTAATGATCCTAAGGACGAGTTATTTAAGAGCATTTTTTAAAAAAATAAAATTTTGAAAACTGTTTTAAGATTGATTTTTGCTCAATTATACAAAACAACTTATGGGTTGATTTCAAATTTTAACCCTAATGATTTTTAAGTTCAATTTTACTTTTGATTTTTTTTTTCCTCATAAAAACCATTTGTTAGTAATCTCACTAAAATACCTAACGAAAAATAATAGATGATCTTGAAACTTCCAAAATACTAGAGGCGAAATTGAAACAAACCAATTTATATTTTAGGTTTAAGTAAAAGTTTTGATGTTCATAAACTTTCAAAAGTACTTTTAATATTCTGGACTTTAAAAAGTACCTAATTAGATTTTTAAACTTTTAATTTTATTTTAAAATTTTATTTTAAGAAGAGTTATTTAGACTTTTAATTTTGTATCGTCTAAAATAGGTCATTGACCTATTCGATTTTTTTTTTTAAATTCACGGATCTAATAAACATAAAATTTAAATTTTAGGATTTCATTACACATAAAATTTAATTTTATATCTAATAGATCAATTATTAATTAATTTTTTAAAATTTTGAATATGTCAAGTTTTGCCCATAATTTATGTGATTAGTTTCAATTTTCACCATCTTTTGGATTTTTTTTTTTTTTTTTTTTTTTTTTTTTTTTTTTTGCAAGTTTTAATTATGTAATAAAAATTGCTAACAAATGGACTTTGTTTTTAAAATAAAAAATTACAAGAGTGAAGTTAAAATTAACTTTCAAAACCTTAGGGGAGACCAACTACCTTGTTGAAGGGCATTTTGTATTCGGGAGTATCTATTTTAGGTAGTTGTATATTTACATTGTTGTCTTTATTTGATTGCATACATAAAATGAAAATTAGGTTTAACATTTCTTTTATATAAATGCATCTTGTTCTAATGAAAAACTAAGAGGAAACATACTGCTTTGTCATGGTATTAGAGCGAAGATTTTGACAAGCTCGATCAAACAAAAACGCTAGGGCGGCGGAACGCCGCCACCCAACTTTGTTCCTCTTCGATTTTGCTTGCATTTTTCATTCAGGTTGTCTACATTCTTAAAAAAAAAAAAAAAAACTAGACCAGGGAGCTCCATCCCCCGTTATTGACCTCTGTCGCGCGTGGAGATTTATGTATCTGAAGGTCCGTTAGTCCCCCGTCGCCGCCATAAGCTTTGTAAGGTCCAGATCTGCAGGTATCGTGTGGTTTTGTTTCAGATTTGCTTTCGTCGATTTCTTCAGGTCCGTCGGGTTCAGGCCGTGTCGCCGGAGTTTTGTTCTTCACTGTTGGGGTTGGACGATTTTCATTAGCCATTTCTTTAACCTCTTGCCCTATTATTTAGATTTGAATTATTCTAAATCTGAAAAAAAGAAGGAAAAGAAAGAAGAATAAAAAGCAAAATAGGCAGCCTTTTAGGCTTAAACTCGGACTCCTGGGATAAGGAGGTCTTCTACTCCCACTAAACTACAATAGTTATTAGTAATATATTAATATTATTTTTTTAAGTTTTACTTGCGCTGCTTTTAGCATACATAAACATGTGAAATGAAGGGAATATTGAGGGTGTTTGATTTTTCCTCTCTTTTGAATTACTGAACGGGTGTAGGGAAGGAGCTTCAAATTTTCCTCTCCTTCGAAAATGATAAATAAAGAGAAAACGAGGAGAAAAAGAAAAATATCATTCACTTTTTCATTAGTACAAGATGCATTTATGCAAAAGAAATACTAAACTTACTTTCCATTTTAGGTATGAAATTAAATAAAGATAAAAATGTAAACATACAACTACCTTGGATATTTCCTAATATTTTGTATACTTTAATCCTTAATTTCTTTTTCTTTTTTTTTTTTTTTTTTTTTTTTTTTTTTTTTTTTTTTTTTTGAAAGTTTCCAATTATTTTTAAGTAGTTACATAACCTTAATCACGACCATTTGTATTTGGTTTAATTTCAAACATAAATGACATCTCTAATTCTGTGTTTTCATTTATTTTCTTCTCCTAATTAATTAATTTAAAAAATATAACTCATTTAATCAAGTTAATACTTAAAAAAAAAATAACGGAAGTATTCAGGTAGTATAAGTAAAGTATAACCGTTGATTTTGCCAAAACATATTAACTCACGAGCAATCATGTACACCTTCCTTACTTCTATCAAAAATATTATCTTAATTAGTAATGCTTGGATTAATCACATTTTTATTATATATATATATATATATTTTTTTTTTTTTTACGAAGTGATCCTATGACCTCTTGACTTTGAATATATTATGTCAGTTCAGCTATACTCAATTTGAATATATTTTATCAGCTCAATTATATTCAAATTGACTATTCGATAAATATTTATCATCTATACTTTGGAGATTTATTAATTTAACAGGAGTAAAATTAAAAGTTACAAAAACATCAATTAAATTGAAATGAAATATTTAGTCTTAATTATCTTTATTGTCCCACTTACATGTGATAGTGGGAATATATTAATAGTATGTTTTTTTTTTTTTTTTTTGCATGAAAACAAATTAAAAGCATTTTATATATTGAATTGAAGTTAGAGAGGTGGCAAAGTAGAGTGGTGGTAACAGGGCCCTCCATACCCTTCTTCTTCTCTAAGTACAATCATCTCCATCTCTTGCATAACATCATACCCATTTGTTGTTGCCTGTAATTTTTTCTCAACTATTAAGCTTTTAACTCAAAGAATTTCAATGATTCACAAATATTCTAAAAGATAATAAGATGATCAATAAGAAGAAAGAAATAAATTAAGTGTGAAAAACATGCTATTTATTTATCTATGTAGCTAAAGTTTAATAATGAGTTTTGTTTTCTATTTTTTTTTTTAAAATACATGGTTTCTTTTTAATTCACGAAAAAATATCATTTTAGTTCATAAAAAGAATTTTACAGCTCAAGTTGGAGTTAATTGACATGTACTATCTCATGAGATCCGAAGAGTTTCCATCCTCATATTTGATGTACTAAAAAAAGAATTTTATAGTTAGAGGAAATACACATCCAACTATTTTTTTCAAGCTTAACCTAATTTAGATAAAATACTATAAATATAGTTACTAAAAGCAATTATGAATGCCAACAAGAGCATAGTTCAACGACATGATATATCGTAGTGATCATGAAGTCCTAGGTTCAATCCCTCAACCCAACATGTTGTAAAAAAAAAAAAAAAAAATTGAATATAATTAGAATTATAACATATAAATTAACAAGGATTATAGTTCATTATTGATTTATGTTTTTTTTTACAACATGTTGGAGTGGGGATCGAACCCATGACCTCTTGATCACTAATGTATATAATATATGGGTTGAACTATGAGCTATGCTCATGTTGGCCATTATTGATTTATGTTAATCAATCACCCCCTCACATGAAATAAAAATACCACTTTTTTAAAAAGATATGCAAATATTTTAACTTATATTTTCTTAAAAAAATATTCTTACAAGATTTACAATAATTTATACATTAAAATTCTCTCTTCATTTAAGAACATTTTTCTCTTATTCACCGTGCATTAATGATTATCATTCGGTATTATATTAATAGAAAAATCATTGTAATTTATATATAGGGAATAATTTGTAGCACGATAATTATTTATGTTGAGAATAAGTCCATATGCTGATATGCATACCTGCATTATCTCAATGCCATCAGTCTCGGAGCTGTTGTTGAAGTCATAGTAGCGACTCGCAACTGAAAGCTTCATGGAGAGGAACTTCGAAAAGACACACGAATATAAATAGCTAGGCTTAATTTTTTGTTGTGACATTTTATTATTTACTATTTAAATATTAATTTCATACATGATTAGAGTAGACCTAACAAATGATATTTGAATATGACCCGACAATGGGTGTGACACATGAGTAAATCAATTAAGGATAAAATAAGAGTTAGTATAGGCAAATAAAGAAAAATGTTAAAATGTATGGTCAACTCTTGTATATTATATAGATGACAACACTTTAGGTGTGTACATCGTACCAAATCATTACTTGTCCATCCCGTCAAAATGTCACATAACATTTGAGTATTAAGGTAAATGATAGACTTATCAATAAAAAATAATTAAGAAGGGTAATTAACTAAAATGTACTAAATTTATAATTTAACTAGTCAATATAAGTTTTTGTACGGATGACCCACTCCTCGAGATGCGTGAGATTTTTTAACCTAATTTTTTAAAATTGTATGTTTTTTGACATTCTCTCGTGATAAGCAAGTGCACAAAGTATGTATTACCTTTCATTGGGCACGATCACAAGGAGACAACTGTGATGTCTTCGTGATAAGCGAAGGATACGTATAACTTTTCACAGAGAGAACGCTTGCTTATCACGACAGAAGTCGAAAAACATAAAATTTTAAGAGAAGATCAAAAAAAATTATGCACCCGGAAGGGTGGCTCATCCGTACAAAACCCCCCTCAATACTCCCCGCCTATTACATTTGAGCATGAGTTTGACTTCCAACTTGGAGCATATATATATATATATATGAAACAAAGAAATTAAACACAATATTGCACAATTTAAACTTAGAAAGATTTCCTACCTCAAATTACCATTCAACTCAAAATTTGAGCTCATTAATTTAACTCGAGTATTCTACCTCAAAAAAAAAAAAAAAATCGAGTTTTATATATGTATAACTCACTTCGATTTGATTCTGCAGTGATTGGATGTAATTTATGATCACATCAAACATTACTGCCATTCCCATTGTCTGCAAAATAATAAAAAAAAAAAAAAAAGTAAAAAAACTATAAGAAAGAAACAGGAAAGTCAATATTTTATCTTTCACACAAATGGAAAAAGAAAAGAAAAATTTAATAGTAGCTTCTGATTAATTACCTTGTAGCATCCTGGAACCAAATCCTGTAAGAATTTCATCCTCTGATTTATTTTCTCTCTTCTTACCTATAAGCAATGCACATATTTTCTCTGTTAAATTTTTAATTACCCAAGAATACATGCTATCGATGAGTTATGCTCACTTGACAAAATAAAAAGAATAAATCATGCCTCCATGCAGGATTGAACTACAGACCTTCAGTTTACAAGACTGACGCTCTACCACTGAGCTATAGAGGCAATTTTGAATATTTTAGTTTCTAACATATTAAATTTTGCAACCAATATTTAATAGGTTTTTCACACATATATATATATAAATCGCTTATAGACCAAATATATTTATAAACTATAGAGACTAAATCATTACATAATACAAATTAATATTTCACATTTTAAAGAGATTTTTAGTGACTAAATCATTACAAGTTTTATAAACAACAAGACTTTTTAGGGATTAAATCGTTAATTTTTTAAAAGTACATAAATAAAAAACATATGTAATAAAGTTTGTAGACTAAATTGACACTTCTTAGAAAATACAAAAAAAAAAAAAAAAAAAAAGTTTAACCTTATATTATGTGTAGATTTTTTATGACCTAATCCATGCAATTAATTTTTTATTATTATTATTTTAGTTCCAACAATATGTGGTGAATGATTTTCTCTCTTTGTAGATGACACATGTTTTAAGTCAACAATGTTAAGAGCAATATTTATTTGCAACCTAAACTTTCGGAATCAAAATATATTATTTAAACTTAATGGTTGAATTAAATTAGGTTTCTCAACTAGACTTTTTTTTTTTTTTTTTTTTTTTTGAAAAAAAACCAATTTACACCCTAAACTTTGTGTGTTGTATCAATTGAAACCCCAAACAAAATAATTGTATTAATTTAAACCCTAAAATCTTACACGTGAATCAATTTTAGACAATTAGTTTGTGATTTATAGTTATTTGTCACTTTATCCCATTTAAAATCAGCTAAAAATCATCTACATTAAATTATACTTCTCCCAAAATCATACCAAAGTAGCCAGAAAAATTATCAATGAATTCTTTCTAATTAAGTAAAGGAAAATAGAGGAATATATGACAAGATAAAAAAACGGTTCATGTTAATAAAATCACTAGCTACTACCTATTTGATTCAAATATTTTTTGTCTAATTTAGTGTTAATCCCTATATTTAAAGAAATCTATACATGTGTGAAAGTTATTAATTAACACGAGATTTCAAAGGATAGCCTAAATTGATTCACTTATTAATTTTGAGGGCTTTAATGGATACAATTATTAGTTTTGGATAGTGATACAACACCCAAAGTTTAGGGTATGAATGATTTTTTCCCCATTTTTTTAATATAAAAAGGTACCTCATGCTCATAATATACTTTTAGAAATCACTCTTATTTTCTAACAAGTTTTGAAACCTGAATATTTTGGCAAAAAAGAAGTCCATTTTAGTGAGCAAAAATGAGTTTAAGAAAGCTTACCCTTTCTGCTAAACTGTGACTATCAGTAGCTTGGCCTCTTTTTGCTCTCACATGAATCACTTCCTTTTGCTTCTCCTCATCCCTTTCATTTTCTATTTTCCTCTTTCTTCCTCCCAAGCACTGCCAAATCCCAAAAAAAAAAACATAATTAAACTCCCAAAATGGCATATTAATCAAGAGATTAGTTATTATTCATATATTCAAAGAAAAATTAATAGAGGCTGTTTTTAATTACCTTGGAATTTTCTCTGTTAAATGGAGGAAATAAAGAGCTATTTGCAGATACTGAGGAGTAAAGAGCAGCTGGAACATAGCTTGGAATTTCATTAAAATGATCAAACTTTTCAACACAAAAGCTCTCAGTGAAAAAAGGATTAGTGGAGATTGTTCCTTGACGATCATCACTTTCATTATTGGACCTCTCCACTGTAAACTTGTTCCTTATCATCTCTAAATTGGAGCTCATTTCTCCACCAAAAGAAGCTTTTAAAGGGGTTGTATATATAGATCAATCAAGTACGTACTGCAAGGCTGTCGTTTTTTTGGAAATGTACTAGTTTTGTTTTTTTGATTGATTTATAGAGATAGAAGTGTAAGGTAACCCTATGTTACAAATGGACGGCCTTTGATTGAAGTATGGTCCATAATTGATGAAGTAATAATGAAACCTTATTCTTGGAAATGAAATGAGGGACGTCCATATCCGTTACCAAACATGGTTTTGTTTTTCAAGATCCCTAAGTTGTATATATAGGGTTAGGTCATTTTAGACTTATGGAGGTTCATGCGGACGGGGTAGGGATGACTATTTAATTCCCCGTCCCCCTTCCTCATTTAATTTCTTGTCTAATTTAGTTAACGAGATTTTTTTTTGTCCTTGATCCCGGGTGTGCACGGTTCAATTTGGTTCGATTTTTGCTCAAATTGGTGACCCAACCGAACACTTGGATTATGAAAAAGTCTTAAACCAAAAATGAGAACAAAGTGTCTTCGGGTTTAGGTCAAAAACCGAACCAATTGGTTTCTATTTTTAACCACATTTGTTTTCCCTTTGCAGTGTAGTGCGACCACGAGAGTGAAGAATAAGAGCGAGAAAGTGGCGATGAACGTCGATGTTGTGAGAAACTAAGAGAGCAAGGGGAAGATAGTGTGAGAAATGAGAGATGAGCGACGAGTGGATGAAGAGGCGTCGTCCACATGTTCTGGCGAATGAAGAAGCAAGGGTAGTGGTAATAGGTGGCCATTAGAGATCAGTGAGAGGTAGCAATATGGTGAGAGAGTCGAAACTTCATGAAAGAACGAGTGTGAGAGAAATGATGGAGGATGAAGTGTTTGATGTCAGCTTTATCATTTGGGTTGGCTAGGCCGACGCAGCCCTTAGAAGTAAAGGCCTAGATCCAAGCACAAACCCAACGAGCTTAAGACACTGTTTGTGCTTGGGTCGTGTCAACCTAACCTCCAATAATCAGGCTCATGCCATGTTTTTGTATTTGTGTTTGTGTTTGACTCATTGAATCAAAGTTTGAGTTGACCTTGGATCTAGGCTAGGTCGGACCCGCCTACAATAGCAACGTCATGACTCAATCATTGGACAGATCAAAGTTTGACCATTAGATTAAATTATTCAATATTAATTATTTTATTATATTTTTTAAAAAATAGATTTTTTTATCAAATCTTTTTTTAAATTCTATTGGGTTTATTCCCCTATTTAATAGTATTTCAAGGTTTTTGTAAGCTTTATTACTTTTACTTGATAAGATTCTTGATATTATTAAAAAGAAATCTTGTAATCAAGAGTTTAGCTCAACCGGCATATAATATATAGACTAGTGATTACAAATTTTTTTTAAAAAAAAACTTGTATTTAACAATTTTTTTATAAACTATAATATCTAAGCTATAAAAATATATCTTAGAAAGAAAAACAGACCCACTTTTCAAGAGAGTAATTAATATTCAAATCCAATGAATGGTTGAGTTGGGTCTAGTCAGGGGGATCAAACTTAGACTTTGAGTCGTGCTTGAATTGAGTCAACGTAGGGCTTGGAGCAATCTTTGGGCCATGACTTTCTTGAACATTTGGGACAACTACTCTTCCTATATATTGTCAAAAGCCTAATAGAATTTACGTGAATAATGTTGTAAATGATGTCATATATGCCTTTTAATTTGTACACACTAGTCGTCCCTACAATTTTCATCGTATATTAACGAAAAAACTCTCTAATGGTATTTTTTTTTAGAACAATTTCAAAGTTTATGGGTAAAAATGAAAACTTTCAAAATCTAAGATAGAATTGAAGCCTACCCAAAAGTTCACTGTATTTTCGGGAATTTAATATTTTAAAATACATATTAATATTATTCTATTTATATAAATGTATAATACAAATTTTGAAATGAACTCCATTAAATTTAGCATATAAAATTGCATAAATATCATTAATTTTCAAAGTACTACCATTTATTTTCCATATCATTTTTCAACTCAATATAGATCACCCATTCAAATCTTCTACCCTTACATATCTAGCATCATGGGTAAAGATTCATCTTCCTTTTTGTAGGAATCTTACAACCCTATACTTTTGTATACAATGTTGACTAAATTTTACCCACTTTTGGAACTTTAATTCAAACCCATTTGTCAAAATTATAATAATAAACAAATAACCTAAGAGAGAATTTATATTAAAGTTAATAGAAAGCCTAGTGAAAAAAAGATGAAACAAGTGTGTATGGGGTTACTCAAATCTTACATAGAAGTGTGTACTAGGAGACCTAATTAATAAAATCTCCACATCAATGAGGTGAAAAACACCAAACATTATGCACCTTCAATTCTTTTGTCTTCAATTAACTCATGCCTCATTTGTACATGTGGTTAAGAACTTTTGGTTAGTGAAAGCTGGTGTGAGAATGATTTTTATAATAAAATAAAATAAAAATGTGGAAATATAAGTGGTTTGAGAATGATTTTTTATAATAAAATAAAAAAAAATGTGGAAATATAAGTGTAAGATTTTAAATGTGTAGGTTGGTAGAAATGTTAATGCCTTATTTTTATGGAAATATCAATAAAAAAAAAAATAAACTTACCCATAAGCATTTTTTCCTTTTAAAAATAAGTTATAATATTTACTTTAACAAACATTTTGTTGATATTTTTGTTAAACTGGTGGATATTTGAAATTAGTGGTTTAAATTTGATGGGGGCACTATGAACCATTGAATCCATGGAATTTTATGTTTGTTGTCTACCATCCACTTGCATGGACATTTTTATATGTTTGTGAGTAATCCACATGAAAGGTGAAGTAACATTTTCGTTATATGATAGAAAAATTGACGAAATATAACAAAAACATAAACAATTTTTTGTTCGCTACATTTTTGGATTATTGAAAATGAAAATCAATTTTTTTTTACCAGATATTGGCACACCGGAAAAAGCTAATTTTTTTTTCTTCTTAAAACAACATTAGTCTTGATAGATGGAAACTCAATAGGGTTATCGGTGTGAATAACCCAATATTTTTATTAATAGTCAAGAATCCCAAGAGGATTTCACCTTCAATCTCAAGTATTGATATATAATTTTGTGCATGGTGCAAGGTTGTTTCAATCGTTTCATAGTGGCCAACATGTAATGGTTGCTAATATCAACTCCTCAGGAAGCCCTACGGAACGAAATCCCAAACAATATCACACAAGACAAAGTTTGTAGTGTAGCCAAAGCTCAAGAATAAATTGACCAAAGGCAGCAAAGCAAGCTATACAAGTTAGTAATCACAACGACAAATAATAATAGAGTCGGAAAAAAGAGAAATGTCATTGAAAAATATATTGGTTAACTCCGAACTCAGAACTACCGTCAATCTTCTGCGATTACATATTCTACTATAATGAAAATTAATTACAAATGGTCTCAGACTTGCGCTACAATCGACCCTTAAATAGCCCAACAAATGCTACTTGACTTCCAAGTACCACAACTCGATAATTTGTGATACAACAATCGAATAAACCCCAAACTCGACAAATAATGGTTGCCAATACATTTTGCAGTACAAAACTAATTGCTCAAAGAAAAATCTTAATTCAACCTCACAAAAGAATGTCTAAAATTAAAATTCCCTCAACTCACATGTTTATATACATACTAATAATCAACACGTGACACGTAGAAATTTGCATTTTACTAATTGTTTAAATTTAATGGGTTAAAGTAAAATATTTATTTTTAATCAACATAGATTATTATACATTTTTTATTAAATATAATATTTAATTATAAAATTTCCAAAAAAAAATTTGATAAAGTTTTCATAAGAATAATATTCCTTTGTGAGATATTTCAATTGGTCCACAATTTAAAATAAAAAGGACAACAAACAATTGTATCATTTGAAAAAAAAAACCAATTCATTGGATTTAGACTGCTGATCAAAAAAATAATCAACACATATCTTCAATTTATCTTTTTAATGATTAACTACTTTTATATTTAATTTGAATTTTAAATTCGCAAGTAGACTTTATTGGAATTTAAATAGTGTGGTTTCATGAAAGAAAAATAACAAACACATTCAAATAATCATAATTCTCTGTCTCCTTTAAAAAAAATCATAAATCATTGTCAACATGAACATAACTTAACCGCATAATTTATGACCATACATGAAATTACAGAAGTATGAGAGATCCCAAATTAAGGTTACAAATATGAAAATTAATCTAAAAAAAGACTAACCAAAATTAATAAAATATGTTAAAAGGAAAGAGTACAAATATATAAAAATGATTAAGAATAAAATATTATAATTTTAAAGATTTGATTTTACCTATGACATTAATTATCATTAATTATGTGGTTATTAATATGATTTTATTTTGTATTTTATCAAAAATGTTTCTTTCATCAATTTTTCATGTTCTATTAACCACCATTTTCATTTATTATAAAAAAAAAAAAAAAATTGATTTCTTCCATTAAATTGAAAATGTTTTTAATTTTTTATTGAAGTCTAGGAGCTCCATTTGTTGATCTATTTTGTATGTCATTTTATTTTGATCACAATGATAAGTATTTAAATGTTAAATGTTACACTTATAATTATTTTTCTAAAAACTATGATATTGGTAATCTTGTATAAAAAGTCATGAAAAATAATTGTAAATATTTGAAAAAGTAAGTTAATTGACATTTCACTGAAAAATTAGTTGATTTCGACGCTAATACTTGGCCCAAATCGACTTGTTTTGAGTCGGCCCATTTTCATTGTTAAGCTTAAGAGCCCAAAACTAACAGCGTCAAAATGGCCCAACAAAAACATTCAAATATTTTGGGTGAGATTTTAATCTCTTGAATATAAATATTATATTTACAACTATAATATTTTTAAAGTTAATTTATTTTAAAATATATTTTTTGCCCAATTTTAATTTTTCAATATAAATTTAATAATATTTATAACTATAATTAAGTTTATACAATGAGTAATATGAGTAAACCCTATTTATTCAATAAATCCCATCCTTTTAGTACAACAAACAACAAAATAAATGTTTAACTCTGCACTATATGCTCAAGTTCACCGACCCAAATAATTAGAACCTTATTTAAATTTATGTTTTTTTTATTTAATTAAGGTGACTTATCATACTCCAACTTAATTGAAACACAAAATGTAACCTTTTGATATGTCTGATCTACAAATAATTTACTTATATTAAATTTTGATTGTTCCATATTAATGTAAATGATCTCTGGTAAATTTTAATTAAAAAAATTTGATAACATATGAGCATAGCTCAACTAACATAATGTATAAACTACTGATCAAGAGAGGTTAGAGATTCAAATCTCTCCTCCTACATGTTTGTAAAAATAAAATAAAATTAGAGCATAATAAAACCTAGTAAATGATAGAGACGAAATTTACTTAAATAATTAGAACATAGAAGCTTAGGTAATGTAGTTTTCAACTAAATAATTCACTAATAATTTGCATATAATGACAAATAGTTTTTTTTTTTTTTTTTTTTTTTTTGAATTTGTTAGAAAATAAATTGATTCCTACACATTTGAAATCAATCATATCGCCTACCAAACATTTCATTTGAATTATTTAGATTAGTATTCACGTGGGGTTGCAGAGGTTGCATCCTAATTAATTTTGCTTTCTACGATGAAGCTTAGTGGTGACAAAATTAATTACACTTAATAATAACCCACATTATAGTATTCTTATTGTTAATATGATATTTATTACACAACCATCTAAATTGGGTTGAATTGTCATTTTAAGTTTTTAACCATCACTTTTCATGATTAAATTTAATATGATTACAGTTTTTTTGTAAGAGCCGTAAAATTATTATAATTGTATAAGTTTTTTTTTTAATAAAAAAATCTCTTTCCTTTCCTTTCCTAATTTTGTTATCTACTTTAAAAAGTATTTTTAAAATCACTAAATAAAAATAAAAAAAAATTAAAAAATTAAAAAATAAAAAAAATTAAAATTTAATTAAAAAGTTTAATATTTTCTTAAAAAAATGAAACTCGGGGCAAATGACACGTAAGGAAACAAAAACAATTTTTAAAAATCAAAATGAAAACAAACACAATTTTTAAAAATCAAAATGAAAAAACTAAATAGTTACCAAAGAATCGTGATAACTTTTGCTTGTTTTAATTTTTGAGAAACAAATACGAGTTTGATAACTATTTCTTATTTTCTACTTTCATTATTTTTCAAAAATATATTTACAAATTTAAAGAAAAATTAATTAAAAAAAATTATGGATAGTTTCTATATATTTTTTAAAATTACTAAAAGCACTATTTTACCAATTTTGACTTATGAAATTGGAATATAATTTTTTTTTTTGAAAAAAGGAAAAAATCAATCTATACCCTTAAATTTTGGAGGTTGTATCAATTAAAACCCTAAACTATCAATTTAAACACTGAACTTTTAAAACTGTATCAATTTACACCTTCTATTAAAATTTTATTTTAAAAACATTAATTTAAACACGTGAAGACTTATAATTTTAGCAATTAAACTCCTAAACTTTCATAAATGCATCAATTACATAAAAGTTTAGGGGTTTAATTGATAAATTATAAGTCTCCACACGTGTAAAAACTAACATTTTTTCTAAGAAATAGTGTAAATTGATACACTTATGAAAGTTTAGGGTTTAAATTGATATAATCATTAGTTTAGAATTTTAATTGATACAACCTTCAAAGTTGAAGGGTATAAAGTGATTTTTACCCTAAAAAAAACATCAATTTTATTAAGAGACTAGACAGTGGACAATTATCAAATATGAATACAATTGTGTTTCCTAAACTATAGAAATTAAGGAACAAATATGTAAACAACAAAAAAGAACCAAAAAAAATCATACTTAACAAACCCATACTTATAAGTTATAACTTCTCTGAATAGAGAATATAGTTTTATTGTCACCAGGAACCATGAGCATAGTTCAACCGGCATAATATATGAACTATGAGATAAGAGGTCTAAGTTCAAATTTTTCTCCCTATATGTTGTTAAAATATATATATATATATATATATATATATATAAAAAGTTAAGTGAATAAACTGATTCAGACCTCTTTTGGGATTACATTTGAAGACGTTAAAAGTCATTAATTTTTTTTTCATTTTTTATATATCAATTTTTTTATATAGTTTATAAAATTATTTAGAGTAAACAAAATATAATCTTTAATTTAAATTATATAAATTTTTATATAATTACCTTATAAATTTTTTGAAGTTAAATATTAAAACACTGCAATAATTATTTTAAAATCTACTGCAATCCCAAACTAGCTTTTGAGAGAGTCACTTCTCCATAATACGTTCATTTTACAGCTTCCTAAAAATTTGTTTTTCCGCTAGCTTTTAGATTCTGGGACAATCAGCTTGTAAGCAAATTTTTAAATCTTTCCAAAATTACAAATTATTTTATATATCGAGTATATTTTTTTCACTCCAAATTTATTTTATATTTTTTTAAATTAATAAGTCAAATGCAATTTATTTTTTAAAATAATACCATATTGTTTTTTTCTTAAAAAAAATTATACAAAATTTTAATAGTATATCTATTTTACTTATTATAGCTAAATTACAATAATTTAATATTTATTTGCTAAATACAGTAACCAACTTTTTCAAATCTACCACTAAAATTTACCAAACACTAATTTGATTTATCAAACAACTAATTCTTTTTAAAGCAAAGTGGCAAACCATTATTTTAAAAGCTACCACAATTCTAAAAGGAGCCTAAATAGTTTTTGATGTAAAATTTAAAGACAAATAAAAGATTTTTCAAACCGGTATAATAATAAAAAATATAACATCTAAAAATTGAAAGATTAAAATATAATAAATTAAAAAAACTAAATATCTAACATTTAAACAACTATTAATTTTTTTTTTTTTTTAAAAAAAACCTCTACAACTAAGGTGCCGTTTGGCATTGCATTTATAAGAGTAAAAATCCATTGCGGGGGAATTTTAACGGGTTGTTTGGTAAATCTGATTATTTATTAATTTATGTAAAATTAATTTTCAATTTACTCTTGAGTTCAAAATCCGGTTGGTACTAGTTTTTCGATTTTGTTTCCCTAAAAAACTGTCATATTCCCTAACTCTATTTTAAAATTTTAAAGTTTTTTAATAATATTGTATTTTTTAAAATTTATTATAAAAATATTATAAGTTTGCTATTTTTAAAAATATTGCAGTCAAAAGACGACCTCTACTCTTTACTCATGGATGAAGGTCATCTTTTCAAAAGAAGATCTTGCTCCACGTGGATGGAGGTCGTCTTTTCAAAAGACGACCTCCATTCAATATGTATTTCTTTTATTAAAAAATTGATATCTTTTTAACCAGATATTCAAAATTTTCAAAAAATATGTGGTTGGAAAGCTAACAGCGAGAGCTTCAATTTGATACATGGTTTCACTATTTTTGGAGTTCTGTATCAAAAGATAAAGATCATCAAAGTTGGACTATAATTCTGCAAATTTCAGAACTGGAGATTCTTTTGAGGAGTGCATTCAAAAATTGATATCTCTTTACCCAGATATTCAAAAATTTCGAAAAGTGTACTGTTGGAAAGTTAACACAGAGAGCTTCAATTTGATACGGAGTTTCACTATTTTGGAGTTGTGTATCAAAAGATATATATCGTCAAAGTTATGAAAACTTCATTAAACCCAGAACTGAAGATACGACTGAAAACTTCAAAACTGTAGCTAAACTTCGACGATCTGTATCTTTTAATACACAACTCTACAAATAGTGAAACTAGATATCAAATTGAAGCTCTCTGTTAGCTTTTCAACCGTATCTTTTTCGAAATTTTTGAATATCTGGGTAAAAAGATGTCAATTTTTTAATGCACTCCTCAAAAGAATCTTCAGTTCTGAAATTTGCAGAATTATAGTCCAACTTTGATAGTCTTTATCTTTTGATACACAACTTCAAAAATAGTGAAACCATGTATCAAATTGAAGCTCTCGCTGTTAGCTTTCCAACCACATATTTTTTGAAAATTTTGAATATCTGGTTAAAAAGATATCAATTTTTTAATAAAAGAAATACATACCGAATGGAGGTCGTCTTCTTCATCCATGTGGAGCAAGATCGTCTTTTGAAAAGACGACCTCCATCCATGTGGAGCAAGATCGTCTTTTGAAAAGACGACCTCCATCCATGTAGAGCAAGATCGTATTTTCAAAAGACGACCACGTGGAGCAAAAAGTAGAGGTCGCCTTTTGAAAAGACGACCTCTATTTAAAACTGCAATATTTTTAAAAATAGTTTCAAACTTACAATATTTTTATAATAAGTTTTAAAAAATACAATATTATTAAAAAATAGCCATCTATCCTTTTAATGTTTTTTTTTTCTTCTTATATTTATGTTATACCAACGAAATTAGAATCAATTTAAATTTTTTAACAATTATTTTTTCTAAACTTTTATCCAAACAAAGTTATTTGACATTTAAATCATATAAATTTAAAAACAATCATTTTATAATAAATTTAGATATTAAACATCAATATAAATATAATTGAAATAATATGTCCACTTTAATAATTATAGTTAAATCGTAATTTAGTATTAATTTACCAAACGACTTAATTTGATTTTTGAAGTTTAAAGTTATAATTTACTCAACACTACTTTACTTCTTGTTAGAGCTGATTTTTCTACTTTACTTCTTGTTACAACTGATTTTTCTAAAAACAAAGTTAACAACAATTATATTTTCAAACGGAGACTAAGACATTCATATACATTTATTTAGATCAAGTCGGTAGCCTTTTCTTCCACTCTTGGGAGAAGGGCATGAATATGACTAAATAGTTGGCGCCTTAGCTAGGCCCTTTTCTTGCAGTCACCGATCTTCGACCAAACAGTAAAGTAGTGCCTTAGGGTTGATTCCACCAGTGTCTGTTTAGGGTGAGGCAGTCTCGAGTACCCATTCCATTAAAGGTCGTTCGAGCGCATGGGTGACTTCAAAGAGAGGTTGTGAGATATCAATAATTGAACGGGATGATTAATAAATAAATAAACTACCCACTTTTTCCTTCATTTTGACATTTTTTTAGTTCAACAAGAGGTTGAAGAATTCAACCATCACCTTTTAAAATATTAATATATGTTTGGCTTACTTAATCATCATTGACTCCCTCATTTTAAATTTATAAATACTAGAAGTAATTGACGATAACCAAACTTGCAAACAATTTTAAGGTTCAATTTGGGCAAGTTGTGGTACTTGTAAAGCAATTTCAATGCTCAAATTAGAGGTAAAGGGCAAGAGAAAAATAACATGTTTATGATTTTTTTTTTGCATTTAAAATGCTTTTTACAAATTGATGCGAAGAGAACTTAATTATTGCTCAATTGTCTTCACTTATTATAGAGTAAAAAGCTTGATTACTTAGTTAAATTTGTTTAATGAGATTTGACTTTGAACTCTTTGATGAATTTTCCTTGAATGATATGAATTTTTTTGGGTGAAACCCTAAACAAAGTCATGAAGACAATCATGTCGTTGTCTCAACATCTGACTAATTAAATTATACTTATATTGGCGCGCTCTATATAATTTTGGTAAAAGAAAAAAAAAATTGAAACACAAATATCATGTGATTACTTTAGAAAAGATGAGTTTGATTGTGATTCTTTCTAATAAAAAAAATATATCTTGCAATAATTTTTTTAAATTACACAATTAAATTATTATTATTATTTTTAAAAAAATAAAAAGTGTCAATTACAATAGACACGTGACACGAGATCTACCTCTCAATTCTTTACCTCAACTAATATTATCCCATCTTATGAAATATTGAATTCTCAAAGTGAGAAATCAAATCAACATTTATACTTGGTACCACCATACATTAGGAAATATCATATCAAATCATATTATTTTCTTTTCTTATTAATGAGAAAATAAAATCTTAGGCTATTAGTAGCATTTACATACAAATTTCATTTCCATTTTGGTATATATAAATAAATTAATTAATTAATTAAAAAAAAAAAAAAAAAATCCTCTGGCTAGAACTCTTCTTTTTGTAGGCTTTCGGTGCTTAATTTCAACACCTTTCATTCTCTTTCATCCACTTTCTCTCCTCGTAATTCACAGATTTTTACTTCGAATTTCACAATCCATTCCTCAAAATGCTGATTTTCTCTACTGGAAAAGGCTGAAAATCAAATCAAAATCAGAATTTCTGCAGCTGTTCGTTCGGATTTGGCTAAGCTAATGGCGATCGAAGTTTGTTCTGAGATTTCCAGTGTAGGAATCAGTCCCAGAATCTCGTTTTCGCATGATCTAAACCAGTCCGATTTGTTGCATTCTCCCGATTACAATCGCGATCGTTTGGATTTGACTCTTCTCGAATCCGATTTCGATTTCCACATCGGCAATCTTCTTATGCAAGATCTCTCCTCCGCCGATGAACTTTTCTCCAACGGCAAAATCCTCCCCGTCGAAATCAAGAAATCGATCGAGCCAAACAGAGAACAACTCCCTCAACCTAAATCTACACCTAACGAGAAGAAGAGCCTCAAAGAGCTTCTCGATTCCGATGACAAACCACCGGAATCGAAATCCTTCTGGCAGTTCAAGCGAAGTAGTAGTCTGAATTGCGAAAGCTCGAAGAGCAGAAGTTTGATTCGATCGTTGCATTTTCTCTCCAGAAGCAATTCGACTGGTTCGGCTTTGAATCCGAAACAGCAATCGAATTCCAAGGATTCACAGAGTAGTCAGAGGCCGATTTTCCAGAAACAGGCATCGATTTCGAGTAGGAAATCATCGCCATCGCCATCGGCATCGGCATCTTCGAATTCGTATTTCGGAAATTTGTCGTGGTCTCAACAAAAGCCTTCAATGAGGAAGAACTTCGGAACGATTAGTCCTCTTCTCAATCTTCCTCCGCCATACATTTCTAAAGTAACTGTGAGTTTTTTTGGATTCGGTTCTCTGTTTTGTAATGGTAAGATTAAAAAGAAAAAGAAATGAAATTATAAAAAAAAAAAAAAAAAATGGTCACGATGATATGTTCATAGAATTCTTCAAAAGTACAGATTAGATTGATTTCATCTTCTATCATTTCTGTTTACAAGCATGTGATCACTCTCTGCAAATTAAAAAAAATCAGAGAAATTGCATTATTTTGTGGGAATTGAAAATAGTTAAATCTTAGAAAGAAAGCAACAGATGTCAATTTAAAATAATAAAAAATATAGTACTTTATTTAATTTTTTTTTTACAAATATGACATTTTCTATCACTTTATTTTTTTTTTAATAGAATTTGATTAGTGAAGTGACTATTAGTGATAGTAGTCTATCAATGATAGTCATATATTAACGATATCAGTCTATCAGTGATGACTCGTCTTTTTTACTATATTTGCAAAATGTTTTAAATTTTTATGTTGGGTAGAACTCTAAAATTTTAATTTTGTGTTTAGTCGGCGTATTTTTAAAAAATTAGACTTAGTTTGTGAGTTCGAGAGTTTTAGAGATGAAATAGACACGAGTATTATTGGTATAGAAAAAAAGGACAGTAAAAAGGGTTGATTCACATAAAAAAAAAAGAAATGTATAGAGCTTAGGAGACAGATAAACAAGTAGTAGTGATGCCATTTTGATGGCTAAAACCCATCTCTATTCTCTGTTCTATTTTATTTTTCTTCCTCAATAATTAATCTTATGGGCTGTCCCTTTGTTCTTTTCAAACTTTGATTGAAGCCTTCTTTTCGTTTTTTCTGTCTCTATGCATAATTTCATGTGGAATTTTCTCTCTCTTGTAATAATAATTTTTTTTTTTTTTTTTTTTTTTTTTTTTTTTTAGGTCAAATTACAAATTTGATGTATAAATTTTTTGATTTTGTATCTATTAAGTCTCTTCAAATTTACAAAATGTACTAAACTTTAAAATATCTAGCTGATCACTCAATTTTAAATTTTAAATTTTGGATCTAATAAGCGTCTATGTCATATTTAAAAATTTTGAAAATTAATTAATCTATTAAATATAAAATTAAATTTATGTCTATTAAATTTTATGTCAAGTAAATGGATAAATTTTAAAAAATATGACAATAAATTATTAAACACAAAATAAAAAATTGAAGTGAATTAAACAGAATCCTCAAAATTTAAAATATTATTATTTTGGGGTGTGATGTTCCACAAGAGAGTTTGAGGGTAATGGGTATTAATAAGTAGGCCCCCTTCAACTTTAACTTTAAGTTTGTCTTTATTATAAGGTTTGATTTAACTTAGTATTGCATTACATTATATAAGGGAAGTGATTCCTATTCTTTTTGTTTATGAATTTTGAGATAGTAATGAGACAATTAATGGAATAGACTCTACTCCCATTTATGTTTTATTCTCTTACAAAGATTTTTTTTTTCCTCAAAAGTAAATTTATTTGAGAAATTGTAACCGTCAATTTAGAGTAAAATAATTAAAAATATAACATTTTTTTAAAAAAATTACGGATATGATAATTTTTATCACTGATAGTATAGTCTATCGCCGATACAAGTTTATCACCGATAGAAATCTATCGGTTGATAGTAGTCTTTTTTATACAATTTTGTGATAATAGTCTATTAGTGATAAAAGTCTATCAGTAATAGCCACTGATTTTTTGTCATATTTACAAAAAGTTTTAAACTTTGCTAAATTTGCAATTATTTTGAGTTTCACTGTTTACCTTTTTATTATGTAAATGTAAAAAAAACAAATAAATAGTCAACAAAAACCTAATTTAATGACCTAACGTCTCGTGATCATGAAGTCTTAGGTTCAATCTTCACTCTAACATGTTGTAAAATAAAAAATAAAAAAACATATATTAGAGACTAGAGAGAATCCCACCTCCCATTAATTTTAGGGATTGTTACCATCACACACACATTTTCAAATTTATCAATCACCTCACCAAACTTTGTTACAATTAAATCATTATAAATGATAAGGGTTGTTCTCAATCGACCTTTTCGATTGTTGTAATATTGAACTTAAATTCTTTACATTAATTGTTTTTTTGTTTACTTACAAGTTTCAACGAGATGACAATTCAACGTGGATTTGAAAATTAATTTTTTTCTTTTTCTTTTTGTCTTTATACTTTCACAAAGTTTATTTTGGTTTCTATACTTTTAAAAATAACTAATTTAATCTATATTTATAAATTTAAATTTAAGAACTAATTTAATCTATATTTATAAATTTAAATTTAAATTTCATGCACCATGGAGATTAATTATAATACAAATTTATGGCTACATTTTAAAAAAAATTAGTAAGTGAATATCATGCTAAAACTATGATAGAAAAACAAAGAGACCAAAATAGTCACTTTTTAAAAGTACAAATATAAAAATAGACATTTCAAAAATACAAAAATCTAAAATGAACAAAAATCGAAATGACAAGAATCAAAATATTAGCTAAAATGAATCAAAGTCGAAAATACGAAGATTAAAATAGTATTTAAACCTATATCGTAGGTTGTGTATTAAATAAAAGAAGAATGAATTTTATTTTGATACTTGAAATCAAAACACAAATAAGAAAACACAAGGAAAAAAAAAAAATAACTAAATTAGTTTAGGATCTAAGATAAAAAAAAAAAAAAAAAAAAAAAAAAAAAAAAAAAAAAAAAAAGTCTAAATTTAATAGTTTCTTAATAAAATAAATGTGGGTGGGAGATTAAAACTTAAAATCTTAAAATCATCCTATATGATTAACAAGAGTATAAATCAACCGACATGATGTATCGCCTACTGATTAAGAGGTTCTAAAGTCAATTCTTCACTCTACCTGTGTCAAAAAAAAGAAAAAAGGATCATATGTGTAATGTGACAAATTTAATCCTTTACTAAATGAGAGAAGAAAAAAAAATGTCCAAACTTTTGGATTTATATTCTCCTTTTAATCCATTTAAATGATATTTGGGTTTATTATATAGAACAAGAAAAATGAAAGTGCATTCAATGAGACTGACTTTTGAGAATTGGTTTGAGCTACAAAAATTTGATAGAAGAGTCAAAGATGTATGATCTTTATCAAAAGAATATAAATGATTCAAAAATAAATAAATAAAGAAAGAAAGAACAAAAGAAAAGCAAAGCAAAGAGGCATATTATAGAAATTTGTTTGAAAGATGATGATATTTGGGCTTGTTTCTTGTTGTATTGGGGATGAAAATTGAAAACTCATCTTTTCCATAACAAAGAGATTCTAAACCCTCACTACACAACAACATTCATCACTTTTTGTCCTCTTTTTATTATCATTATTTTATTACCAAAAAGTATTTGTTTTCTTCTTTATCAAAATGAGTCCTTAAAGGTTTAATTCATCTGAACTCTAATAAAGGATCAAAGTTTTTTGTTTTGTTTTAAAATATATATGTCTGAGTATATTTAAGTCGGTGTCGATCCTTTGAATGGTCGATTCAATCCATTATTTTTATTTGTCAACAAATCTAATTCAACCATAATAATATAAGAACTATGAGCGAGAGACTTCGAATCTTCCTCCCTACATGTTGTAAAAAATAAAAAATTATTATTATTTATTATTTTTTTTTTTTTTATTATTATTTTTTTTTAATTCTCAATTGTTAGTTTGCTTTTAATTTAGTTTCGACGCCATGATTGTTTGAGGAATTTTCAATTTGATTATAATTAAGTTCCATGTTAAATTAAGTGAGGAAAAATGAAGAATCTATTCTCTATCTCAGATTCATAATTTTTTTTAGTTTAACAATATTTGAGGTGAGAGATTTGAACATTTTTCCTCTTTATTAGTTGAGTTATGTTTGGTTTGCACCTCCATTCATATTTGATCTTTGAGTTTTAATTTTTTTTTTGTTTTTTTTTGTTTTTTTTTGTTTTTTTGTTTTTTTTTTGAAAAAGTATGCTATAAGCAATTACTACAAATTGCTGATGATCATACGAAGATGAAAGATATATTTCAAATTTGAACTCAACCAAAATAAAATAGAAAAGGAATAAGAAAAAAGAAGAAGAATATATACTTAGAGCTAGGGGTGAGCAATAGAGATCGAAAAATCGAGCCGACCGATCGAAACCGACCAAACCGATCAATTTCGGTCGGTTTATGGCTAATTTCGGTCGGGGTCGGTTTATGGCTAAGTTAGAGCTAGAAATAACTTATTACATAAAAAAAAGAAAAAGTTTATTTTATCCTTTAAAAAAAAAGTTTATTTCATATATAATTTATGAATTAAAGAAGATAAAATAAATAAATTTCAACATTGGGATTTGTTGATATATAGTGATCATTAAAGTACTATGTAGATTTGGACCTGTTTGAAAGTCAAGTCTATGGATTTGATTCGGCATCAAATTTTGGATAAAACATCCAAACCCATTGAATTTGACCGTATATCAAATTCTTTGAATTGTAGTTATTTTTAATTAAAATATTTAGTACGTATTTTCTAATTTAAAAATAATCGATTATAAGACATTGTTTTAATGTTTTCACTTAACTTTTTTATCATTATTTTTTTTCTTAAAAAAATTGTTACTTTTTCTTAAAATAAACAACCTCGTCAAAACTTAGGTTGCATGTTAAAAATAAGCTAACTCAATTTTTGACAACATGTTTGATTCGCAATTCGAAATTTGTTTTATATTTTTTTTCATCCAATAAATTTGTATTTCTGTAATGGAAGTTTTTAAATCATTTTTTTTTTTTTAATATATCTAGATTTTAAATTTAAAATTTTAAAATGCTGAACATATTAAAATGATAAAAAAACTTGAATAAATATAGTATTTCATGTTCCCTTAAAAAAAAAAAAAATATAGTATTTCATGTTATAAATTTAATATATTTTTATTAAATTAAAATATGTATAATATAATTTATTATAATTTATTCAATATTGTAAAATAATATTTATACAAAATTTATAGGAAAATTATAACCGATGTCAATTTAGAGTAAAATAATTAAAAATATATCACTTTTTTTTAAAAAAAAATGCAGATATGGTAATTTGATAGTATGGTTTATCGCTGATAGAAGTCTATCGCTGATAATAGTATTTTTTATAAAAATTTGTCAGGGATGATAGTCTATCAGTAATAGAAGTCTATCAGTAATAGTCATAAAGTCTATCAGTGACAACTACTGATTTTTTGACATATTTGCAAAGAGTTTTAAACTTTGCTAAATTTGCAATTATTTTGGGTCTGATGGTTGTTTGTGCAACCAACCCAAATTTATAACATAAAATATGTTCAATTAATTATAATAGTTTATATTCAACATAATATTTAGTTGGGGACTACAACTAGTTTTATAGTTTATAAAAATCTTATCGGACACATTTTGAAGAATTAGTTATGTTGACATCCAATTTCTAAATTTGTTACCAAATACATATCTAAAAATATGAAATACAACTTTCTTCTCATTTAATCCTTTGTTTTCAATTTTTTTTTCCAAGTCACCAACTAAACGGGTCCTAATTTTTTTTTATTGTACAGAAACTTATAAGTATAATTGCATCTTGAACTTTCAAATTTGAGTAATTAGTTAGTTAAACTTATGAAATAACCTTATTGTAATGGATAAAAATGGACAAAAAGAATAAACTCAAAAGATAAAGGCATTGGGGGTTGAAGTCAGGCTCAAATCGATCCTAAAGACGTTTAGGTCGAAAAGAACATAATTCAGGCTTCTCGCCCAAATTAACCTCCTCGGTCTCGGCAAGGGAGACCGAGGCCGAGCACATCAAATGATTATATGGGCATGAAATTTGTAGGCCTACACCCCGGGAAAGCCTGGACAAAGTTCAGTCCAACCTTCATTCAGTACGATCCAAAAGCGGAAAGGAAAGTCTAGGTCATCATCCAAAATAGGTCACGTGACCTCATTGAAGGTAACTCCTACTTCTCACCTAAAATATTAGCTACACTCTAAAGTTGTGATCTAACTTAAGCATCAGAGCGTGTATTGCAAACACCACACTGGTGTTCATCCCTTCTATGTTGCAGGTGATCTCGTCCTCACATTAACAAAATTTATCGTTGAGGCACGTGAAGGTCAGGTGCAATCAACCTATCCGGATTTTTGCATCAACAGTTGGCGACGTCTGTCGAGACGAGAAATTTTGTGCGAAAGACTGCACACTGAAAAAATGAACATGAATAACAATCAAACCTTGGATGGAGATGACTCCGACCAAGAAACTGTCATCCATGAAGGTCTCGCGAAGAGTTGAACCCCGCGATCATCTATCCAACAGGGAGACCACCTCGACATCGTCCTGAGGAGGAAAAATCTAAGGCAAAGTTTGAAGCTTTGGAGAAACGGGTAGGAGGAATAGAACGAGACCTGACTCGCATCCTGGAGATATTAAATTAGCAGAGCCTTCCAGTAAAGACACAGTCAGGGAAAACATATAAAGATCTAGAAAAAGTCATTCGCGATCCCGCCAAAGGCGAAGCCCCGATGGTAGAAGGCATGAGTGAAATTAATGCTTATAGCCAAAGGCCAAATGAGAGGTTAAACCTAGGTGAGAACGAATGATGAAGAGTACACGAAGTTGAGCGCAGCACAACCAACATAACTAACAGATTGAAGTCTGTCATACATGTGGTATCTAGAAGTCAAAGTCGAAGCCGAGACCAAATTGTACTGTAGCTCAGAAAGAATGCGACGTTCCAGATTTTGACTTACAAATCTTAATCGAGAAAAATAGACGAGGAAGCTTTGCTGAGGTCGAGGTTGAAAGTTCTCATTGGAAAGTTGAATTGTTTAAAATTCAAAACAAATTGGGAAACATCCAAGGACACATGCAAAAAGTTCGAAGGGCATAAGGGTTTGGAAAAGGTTGATCCTTCTTTTAGTGATGAAATCATAAGGGAAAAACTACCTCCTAAGTTCAAGGTCCCTAGGATAAAACCTTACGTTGGGAGCAAGGACACACCGTGGAGCATCTAGATACATATAGATCAAGGGTGAAACTCCATGGAGTTACATCAGGTGTAGAGCTTTCTCTTTTACGTTAACAGGTTCAACAAATGGATGGTTTCAGAAAGTCAATCAAATCCTTCGAAAAATTGGCCTGAGGTTTGATAACTCAGTTCTTGGGAGGAAGAGATCAACGCAAACCTACAACACAGTTGCTCACCATTAAACAAGCCTTCAAAGAAACTTTTTAGGAATATATAACTCGTTTCAATAGCTAGGTTTTGAAAGTATAGGCTACATAGATGTAGTTGCTTTGATGGTTGTGATCAATGTATTAAAAAATAGAAAATTCACAAGGTCTTTGGGAAAAAAAGGAACTCATATCCTATGTGGAGCTTATTACTAGGGTTGTCAGAGGTAGATGGGTGTTGAAGAACTACTTCAATCAAAAAGAGGAATAGATGAAACTAAAAGCAGGTCAGACCGAGTTTGTGAAAGAGAAAGATCATATTGTGATACAAAACGGCAGGAGATCGAAGAACAAGGACCACCTCGGCTCGGACCCTCTCAGCTCGACCCCACCCCTCGATTTGAAAAATACACTCCCACCTCGGTTCCAACTGAACAAACCCTTATGAACATACGTCATCTTAATTTGATTAAATGGTCGGAAAAGATGAAGACACGACTCCATAAGAGAGATAGATAAAAATATCGTCAGTTTCATGATGATCACGAACATTGAACACAAGACTGTTTCCAGTTGAAAGATGAGATTGAAGCCATGATCTGTAACGAATACTTAAAGGAATACATAGATCGAAACCCGACACCACCGCGAGAAATTACAACCATATGTGGAGAACCAGCAGATGGAGAGTCAAGTCAGAAAAGGAAACAAAGAGCTTGGGAAGCAAGGAACACACCTGAAAATAATGACGTATATTCAGTACAAAGCTCAACCCAAACCATTGAATTTACCGAGGCCGAGACTCAAACTTTCCACCAACCTCACAATGATGCTTTAGTAGTTGCCTTAACGATTTCTAACACGAAGGTCTATCGTATTCTGATTGATGAGGGAAAATTGACCGATGTGTTATCCTTCATTCAACAAGATGAAGCTAGGAAGAGAACAACTAAAAAAATTGTATAACTCCTCTTGTTGGATTTGGAAGAGCAAAACTAAGTATAGACGGAAGCATCGAGCTCACAATATTTTTTGGGAAAATTCCTAACTCCATAACAAAGATGGTCAATTTCTCGTGGTGGTCGATTTCTCATTAGCCTACAATGAAACCCTAGGAAGATCGACCCTACATAAGCTAAAAGCAGTACCATTGAAATATTGTCAGAGCATGAAATTCCCTACTCCATGTAGAACATGACTGGTGAAAGGAGAGCAAAAGATGTCTAGAGAATGTTACTGCACAATTGATAGAACGATAAAGGGTTATTTTATATGTCTTATTTGTTGTCATTTTCGTTGTTCATTCACGTTAAATTGTCTATTTTTGTAGGAATTTAGCAAATTAGAGTTCAAGGATAAGATTTAGTGGAAAATGGGCCAAAAGAATACATATCGAATAAACCAGGTTAAAAGAAGAAGAGAAAAATTCCCAAAACCCGAAAGCATAGCGCCTAGGCTTTTGAAAATTGAAATTTATGCGGAAAACCATGTTAAACCGCTCAAAACTGGCCTTCAAATCACCTAGACGTTGAACCAGATAATGAATCAGACGTGAACCGCCCAAACCGCTAAGACCGCATATTTTGGAAGCCAATTGTCTGCGCAGGCGCTCACCAGACTCCCATGCGCGTGCATCTTCAGTCGTTCACGTGTCCCCATCCAGATCTGACGATTCTTATTCCGCGTCAGGACCAATTTGGCGTACGCCTGTGCCACATTGAATCTGAGCCCCTCAGATTTTCTATTTTGATATTTTATTCGATTTTGACATATGTTTCAATATATATACATTTTTTTAATCCCAATTGAATGATCTATTCCCCCAAAATTTACATCAATTTATAAAGTGTTTTTTTAAAGGTTTTTGCCTCTTTTGGTCATGAACGTTTAACTAATTTCTGGTCCAAATCCCATCTAAAACTTGCACCTGTGCAACAAACCACGCACGAGGCATGAATTTAAATGCATTATTACCACCCAAATTGGGCTCACATTTTAATCGAACAACCACTTGGTGCAGTGGGTTAGCGCTCTCCCTAAGATAGCAGGGAGTGGGGGTTCGATTCTGCCCTAGGACAAATTTTCAAAAAAATTATCCCCCTAAGATAGCAGGGAGTGGGGGTTCGATTCGGGTTCGATTCTGCCCTAGGACAAATTTTCAAAAAAATTATCAAACAACCAATTGGTCCGTGATTTAAAATCTGCACATCTGCAAAAAACCACGCACGGGGCATGTGGGTAGAGTAGGGGTTCGGCAACGGGTGAGTGAGCACATGATCCTGCATTTGTGCAACAAACCACGCACGGGGAAGAAATGATTTAAAAACCTGCACATGAATTTAAATGCATTATTACCGCTCAAATCACGTGTGCAACAAATCACGCACTTGACATGAATTTAAATGCATTATTACCTAGACACTTTTGACCGAACATAACTCAATTGACATGAGATTGTGTCATGACTAAGAGGTCTCGAGATCAAAGTGTAACTTCCTTAATTCAAGTATTCTTTGTTTCTTGTATTAATTATTCTTGAACATTAGATATTGATTAAATTGATACCTTAATCATTGATTGTTCTTGTATGTTATCCATATTTTATGATGCATAGTTGTCATGATTGATTGAATGAGAATTATACCATTGGATTGAAATTTTGGTAAGTTTGAATTTTATTTCCTCGTTTTTCTTTATTTTATGTCAATTTAAGTTTTAATTACGACAAAATATATATATTTTTTATTGTTTTACATTATTTTTAACTTTGAGAAGTTAAATCACGTTGGTTCTCTTAGGATTCGACCTGGTTCCACTATTTCTGCAGAATAAAAGAGTCAGTAAATATATATTTATTTTGGCGAGCTTCAACAACCCGGTCAACAATCAAAGAAGTGGAACGAGTTTGAGTTCATATTACAGTCAAATAAGCAGAGGTCGAGGTCGACCCTATATATTATGATTCACAGTTTATAGAATTTTTTAGTCCTTCAAATTGCAGTACTTTGGAGGCAAAAGTTGACCCCGTCTTTTATAATTCAGGGGAGGCCGAGGCTGACCCCTTAGGTATCAATTTTTCAGTTTAAGTTTTATTTGCTTGATAAAGTAGTCATTTAATTCTTATTACAAAAAATACATGTTGGAGGTTTCTTTTATTTGTTATGAATAAACTTTATTACAAGATTTTTTTTTTGTGTACTCAAACATGATTTCTCTACAATACAGTCTCCCTCGAGTTCAGGGCTATACAAAGGATATATAATTTCCCACTTAAACATATTGTAGGATCAAGCTGAGATAAAATCTTGGTAAAAACTAGGGGACTCACTATGGTCGAGGCCGAGGTGACAAGTAACCCTTGGTAAGCCAGATCAAAGTTTCTCCGCACAGAAAGGAAAATTAAAAACCCTGATTTATGAAAGTTATGAAAGTTATTATGAACATTGATTTAAAAATGAAGAGAAAATTATTTTAAAGGATATTTTGGGTGAATGAGGGGGGGGGGGGGGGGGGTGGTCATTCAAACGATCCTCAGGAATACCATATTCATATCGAGTTAATTGCTCAAGACGAGTCGCAATCACTAAAGATTTCAAACGATCGATAGGACCAGGGACTCTCATGTGCACATCCTCAGGAATACCATATTCATATCAAGTTAATTGCTCAAGACGAGTCACAATCACTAAAGATGGTAAACCCGAAGAATCATTCGCGACATAACAAGTGGTATTAGAAGACTCATCTTCATAAAATGAAGCATTCCCATCAAGAGATGTCCATGTAACACTACCCTCACTAGTCATAGAAAAAAAAAATTAAAACCAAAGAAAAAGGCTTAGAAGAAAACAAAGAAGGAAGAAAATTGTGGAAGAAGAAGAAATGAAACCCCACATTTATAGGCACAAAAGGAGCAAGAAAAATTTGAAATCAATCGAGCAAATAAACAGAGAGATAGAGGGGAAGGGTCGAGGCAGAGGCCAATACATCAACTTTTGCAGATGAACCACTAGAACGATGGGACATGGCATGCACGACAAAAGATTCTGCCATGGGCAAGCTAAGGCCAACCTCAGCCCCTTTCCCGGCACTTGTCGTCGTGCGTCGAGAATGTGTAGAACACACACTCGTGATCTTTGTCTTTCAATGACACGTGGCCTATTGTGTAAACTCATGGTAGAGTGAGTCACCCCTAGGGTCGGCCACCTCTCAATTTTGTCCCCTCAACACCTTTCTATGGCAACCCAGAACTTCTAGAAGAAAAACTTAGCAATTCGAACGTTGAAGAACCTAGGTCGGCCACAAGATTGATCAAAACGATATAGTGTATGTAAATACGAGTATCATCCACGGGATTGGTTTTCTAGTTCCGCGAATACAATCACCCAATTTTATTTAGAGAAATAAAACGATAAATGATATGATTGAAATAAAATAAAAACATAAAATAAAATAGGGAGAACAACAATGAGAGAGATATCTTAGAGAGTTGATTTCGCCAATTAGACCAATGAAACAATTAATTAACGACTAAGAATCATGCAATAAATCATAAGTCAGGAAGTCATAGGTAAAAATTGCATCTTTCGAGCACAATTAAATCTCATGCAAAATTATAAAACTAACATATCTTCTGTATAACTTTTAATAACATGCACGACATTATGACCCTTCATTTAACAACCTCTAAAGGAGTAACGATCAATTTTTTGTCAGAAACCCTTTCAGTCATGCAATTAAGTTCTAGTCTAAATTACAAGAGTAAATTCAGACCAATTAAACAAATAATCTGTGATCAAGAGATTATAAGCATTAAGCACATAAAAGCATGAATGAAAATAAAAGCAGTCAAATCAAAGACATTTAAATTAATCAAAACATCAGTCAAATGGTTACATTAATCCCTAAAATAAATGAGTTTATCTATTCGACGTTACAAAATATAAACTCAAAATTAAACCCATAATGAAGCTACAAATTAAAAGGGAAGAAGAAATAAAACTAGTGTCGATTCCACGTTCCCGCTGCAATCGCCACGATCCCGAGCATGTAATTGCCTTTTTTTTTGCTCCCAAAAATCTCTTCTAACTCTTAAAATTATGTATTTTTTAAATTGGTAATGAATCTCCAAATTGGCTCCCAAAAACTCTAAAGAGAGATGTATTTATAAGTTAATATAGAGCAAAAATCGGGTAAAAAAAAAAAAAAAAAGGCAAAATTGGCAATTCTGGGGCTGCGATCCAGTGTGACACACGTCTATGCAACTTCATGGAGGTGCAAGGCGGCTGGAATCACGCTAAACTGGGGCTTAAGAATATATTCGCGAGGTAATGTATAATGCTCAGCTTTTAGCAATGTTGGTTAGGCGAAGCTGGGCAAAGGATCAAGTAAATAATTGCTTGAGTTTGAGTCGTAAACTCATGGTAGAGTGAGTCACCCCTAGGGTCGGCCACCTCTCAATATTTTCCCCTCAACACCTTTCCATGGCAACCCAGAACTTCTAGAAGAAAAAGTTAGCAATTCGAATGTTGAAGAACCTAGGTCGGCCACCAGATTGATCAAAACTCCGCTTGAATGACGGAGAAAATAATCCATAAATTATGGACCCCGAATAAGGTCATTAGTCATGTAAAAGCAGTCCAACAAGACAAACAAAAGTATGAAAATTGCAAAACTCTGCATAGGGGTGTCAGAAGGGCAATCATGATACTAGTTGAGCCCTAAAAGGACTTGGTTGGATGATCTAAAAAACATTAAAATCTAGGTGATTTTTTATTCATGGTAAATATTGCAACCCTAGTAAAAAAAAAATTTAAGCGGCAGTTTGATACAATTGAAAGTTTAGAGTAAAAATGATCAAGTTTCCTATAAAAATTAATTGATATTTTTCCTAATAATTTATTTTAAAAATCAAGGAAAGAAAGTGTAAGTTCAACAAAGGTGTGTTTGGATTGACTACTAAAAACATGTTTTTTCAAAGAATGCATTTTTTTTAAAATATTTTTTCTATAAAATGTTTATAATTAAAACACTCATGTGTTTGGTTACATTTTCTCAAAAGTGTTTTTATCTACAAGTGTGTTTGGTTTGTTCTATACTAAAAGTGTTTCTCGTCAAATTTCTGTAACGGACAATTATTAATAAACAATATGAATTAATAAGTTTAAATTTATATTTTCCGTTTAGGGTTTAGGGTTTAGGGTTTAGGGTTTACTATTGTTGATGGTCGGGGTCGGGGTAGGGGTCTGGCGTTTAGGGTCGGGGTTAGGGTCGGGTGGTCGGTGTTAGGGTCGGGGTCGGCGTCAGGGTCGATTTCGGGGTCGGGTGGCCGGGTCGGTGGTGGTCGGTGGTTGGGTCGGCGGTGGTCGGTGGTCGGGTGGCCGGGTCTGGGCCGACGGTGGTAAGGTCGGGGTTGGGTGGCTCGGGCGGCGGGGGTCGGGGTCGGGGTCGGGTGGCCGGACTAGGGCGGTGGTGGTCGAGGTCGGTGTCACGGTCGGGGTCGGGGTCCAGGTCGGCGGTGGTCGGTGTCGGGGTCGGGGTCGGGCGGCCGGGATCGGTGTAGAGGTTAGGGTCGGATGGCCGGGGCGACGTGGGTGGGATGGTCGGGGCCGGGGCGACGAGGGTCGGGTGGCCGGGCTGGGGCGACGGTGGTCGGGGGGCCGAAGTGGGGCGATGGTGGTCCGGGTCGGCGGTTGCCTGGATTTTGTGGCGGCGGTGGCAGCGGCGGTCGAGGTCGGGTGGTGGTGGCGGTGGCCGGGGTTGGGTGGACGGAGCGGGGCGACGGGTGGTCGAAGTGGGGAAGTGGTGACCTGCGACGGGTGGCCGGAGTTGGGCGATGGTGGTCGGAGTTTGGAGGCGATGGTCGGCGGCGATCGGAGATGGTCGGTGAGGGGCGACGGTGGTCGAAGGAGGTTGGTTGGTGGAGAAAATTTAAAAGAGGAGTGTGAGGGTATTTTGGTAATTTTAATACAATATGAGAATTAAGTAGGTTTTTCAAATAAACACCCAAAAATATTTTTTTTTTAAAGTTAATATCAAGTGTTTCATCGCATTATTTTAAAAATTCATTCTCCAAAAATTCATTTTGGATGGTTGCGTATTCCAAAATGACTTTTTAAAAAAAAAAAAAAATTAAATACTCACCAATCTAAACCAAACACCCAAAGTAGCTTTGGGTACGAAATTAACAAAATAAAAAGGTTAATCGAAATTTTACTTGGTTTTTAGGTGAAACTTAAAATCTTTAAAAAGTGTAGGTCAAACTCAAAATCTTCAAATCTTCAAAACATGATAAATTCAGAATCAAAATTGAAATTTGAATAATCTTTTCGTTTTTAAAATGAATCTAAAGTGAAGTACAAATCTTCAAAAATGTAAGTTGAAATAAAAAGAGATTTACAAAAAAACAAAATGTATACATTTGGAAAGGTCCCTTTCCCGCGGTTTTGATTTGTTGAATCTGAAGCCCTAAATTCACCATCAGCCATCGCTTTGCTTTTAAACCTCTTCTGTAAAATTTGTGTTCAGACTTGAGTGGAAGCAAGCGATGACGAAAAGGGATTGCGTTGATCAGCTTCAGAACAGAGATCATCAGAAGGGAAACGGTCCGAATACATTGGTTTTAAAATGGGGGAATCATAAACACAGAATTATTATTAACGCCGTCGACCGCGGTTTGCCGGCGTCGGAACCGGAAAAAGAAGCTCCGTCAACGGCAGCGGCTGCCTGCAGCTTGCCTTGGAATCTAAGGGCGAAAAATAGAACCGTTGGACCGAAGAAGAAGAAGATCGAAGAGGCCGAGAAAGTGGCGGCGGAAAACAAGAATCTGAGATTGAAAGCGGCGAAGAAGGAGCCGATGTCGAAACTGGCGGTGGCGCTTTCAAAGTCTGAGATCATGGAGGATTTCTTGAAGATGAGTGGGAAGAAGCCGCCATCCAGACCCACCAAGAGGCCTGCAGCACTTCAGCGAGACTTAAATGTATTAACTTCTTCTCTAAATTTTTTTTTTTTTTTTTTATTATTTTTTTTTTTTTTTTTTTTTTATAACATGTGGGGTGGGGATGAAACCCTAGACCTTTTGGTCACTAGTCTATATGCCGATTAAGCTATGCTCATGTTGACATATATATTTCTTTATGAAAGAACGGTGATTTTATCTTCTTTTCTCTTGTAGAACATATATCCTGGATTGAATTTCAAATCAATTTCAAGTGATAGATACCATGTTCATGAACCACCACCTTGCACAAAAAAAGTAAGCTACTACGGATCATTTGAAATACTATTTTAATATCTTCTTCATTTATATGTTTGGAAAGTTTAACTCTTTCCCCCTTTCTTACATCTAGGTCAAAGGACTCAAAGGATTAATGATGGAGGAGGAATAATGGAGGAAACTCCACCTTGTAAGCAACTACATTTAAAGAATCTATATCTTCGGGCTGTTTAACCGAGCTGGAGCTTGATTCCCACTTTCAGTAGTGTTTCGTAAGCAGGAGCGTAGCCCTTCACAAGTGAAGGTATGTGATGTGCCAAGCTTCGGGCTTGACGAAATGTAATGTATCGACATGTCGAAACTTCTTGGAGTTTGTAGTGAACGAAAGAGCCCAACATTCATTTCTTCATTCATATTCATATATAGTTGAGTCCCATCTATACGAGAATGGACATAAGTGTAGGACGAATCTCTGCGTTTCCTATTTTTGTTTCTTCTAAATGATAGTTGTAGCTTACATTGTTAATATTATCGTGTATTGAACCTTCTTGTATTTTAATATATATTGGGATGAGTTAGATGATGAGGGTGCTAAAGGTTATGCCAACCCTATCTGGGTGCAACTACTAATTCTCTTGACCAATAATTTTCATCATTTTTTATCTATAAATAAATTTGACATTTGATTTCTTAATTTACTTTGAGTTTCCAAGCATCGATTTAGCTTTTTATTATTATTATTATTATTATTATTATTATTATTATTTGTATAGGTAGAGCAGTAAGACACTGTATTATATTATGCTTATTGAATTCTTCTGTTCTTATTTTATGTTATATCATTTTACATATTTGCTCATAAATTGAAATTAAAAACAAAAGATGATTTTTTTTTTTTTTTTTTGCAACCTAACCTCTTAGTCAATGGTACAACCTTATGTCAATTCAGTTATACTCGGTTTGACAAAATATATATAGTTTTTTTTTTTTACAAAAATTTTAATTAATGCAGGGATAGAGAAATTGTGACAGATGTCAATTTAAAGTAAAATAATTAAAAATATAGTATTCTTTAAAAAAAATTGCGGACAATTTCTATCACTGATAGAAATTTATCGCTGGTAGTAATCTTTTTTTTAGAATTTTGTCAGTGATAATAGTCTATCAGTGATAGAAGAAGTAAATGATAGAAGTCTATCAGTAATAGTCATAAAGTAGTAATAGTCATAAAGTCTATCAGTGATAGCAACTGAATTTTTTTGCTATATTTGTAAAAGTTTTAAATTTGGCTAAATTTGCAATTATTTTTTGCCTGATTGCTATTTGTGCAACCAGCCCTATATATATATATATATATATAAAAAAAAAAAAAATTGGTTTATATTTAAATTTACAGTGAAATTTTTATATTGTTTGGGGTTTAGGGTCTAGCCTCCTGAATTCTGAGTTCGAATCCTTTGGTGTTCTTTTCTATTAGTTTTTGTTAAATATATATATATTTATATATTATTCTATTGTATTTCAACCAAAAAAAAAATGGTTTATATTTAAATTTACAGTCAAATTTTTATATTGTTTGGTTTTCCTACTTTTAGAAAAAAATTCATATTTCCTTTTGGAGGATAGGGTATACAAATATGAAATAATATTAAAATATATAATACTATTTTCAACAATAAAAATTAAATAATAATATAATTTTAATTTTAATTTTTTATTTAAACTATATATATATATATATTTTTTAAATTATGTAAATTATTTTTAAGAAAAAAACATTTCTTATAAAAAAAATCTACTTATTAATTTAAGTTATATTATCATTATCTTTCTTTGTATATATATATTTAGATGAGGTTGATTTAGAAGTTTAGTCCCTCCATTTTGAGGTTTGTGTCTAATAGGTCCTTGAAAACTTCAAAATTTTAAAAAATAATTGATCTATTATATATAAATTTGAATTTTATGTCTAATGAAATCCTAAGATTTCAATTTTATTTCCGGTAGATCCGTGAATTTTGAAAAATTCTAAAGTTCAAAGACTCAAATTGTAATTTTGAAAGTTAAGAGATCAAATAAACACAAACATGTCAATTAATATATATATATATATATATATCTATATTAATGCGTTCGAAATTATTTTTATACGAATTTGTGCTCCCAACATAAAGCTTTGAATTTTTTGTAGTACAACTTTGGGATTGAACATCCAACCTTATGTGGGGTAGCACCGAGTTATGTTCACTATAACAGTTTTGAATTTTCTTACTAAATATCAATGTGTTCAAAATTATCTTCATATATACAAATTAAGTCCTCCCTGACTTCAAGTTATGAATCTGTTACTGTTCTTAATCAATGATACAATCTTATGCCAATTGAGTTATGCTCGGTTTAAGAATGCACAATATTAAGGAGAGAATTTGCTATATTTTGGAGAGAAAAAATACCACCAATTCCCTAAATTTTAAAGAAGTCAGGTCAAAATCAAAGCCTTCAAATTTTTCAAACAACATATGGACAAAAAAATTAAAATAAACTTTATCTCCAATTTGTTTTATCTCCAATTTGTTTTAATCTCATTTAAAGTAAAATATGAATCTTCAAACTTTGATTAAAAATGGAATTTATGAAGAAAAAAAATATCAATTTCAAATTCAAAATTATCAAAAGATTATATTTTATCAAATAGTACTTAAGTTAAATACATTCTAAGAGAATATAAACTTATTTAAAACCAAAAACAATTTTATCCAACATAAAATATTTATTCTCAAAATCCATAAAGATAAATAAGCATTTTTAAATTTTTAAATAGTACTTAGTTAAATACATCAACATTTTTTAAATTTTAAGAACAATATTACTTTAAATTAACCTTTTTTTTTCAGTTCTACATTCTATTTTATATTAACCTATTCCATTGTAAATGGACTAAAATACGATTACATGGCAGTATTAATTTAATTTGAGAAAATGATTGAAGAAACAATGCCATGTAATTGGAATGAGAAGAAATGATGAAATCAATCTGATTAATATGATTTTAAATGAAAATATAAACATATGGCATATGCTATAGAATTCGTAAATTTATTAAATTAAAAAAAAAAATACCAATATTAATCTCTTGTTTACTTTTTTTTTTTTTTTTTTTTTTAGGGGTTTAGGGTTTTTTTTTTTAGTACAACTTTGGGATTGTACCCTAAACCCGTTTTTGTAGGAATTTTTTTTAATCCGTAAAAATTTGAAAACCCCGATTATAGGGCTCATTTATTTATTTATTTTCGGTTTAGTTGTAAGGTGTCCTTGTATATACAGACTCGAAATTTGAAAACTCCTGATTATAGAACTCATTTATTTGTCACGAGAGATGAGTGTTTAGGGCAGACGTGCAGTTGTCTGAAGACGACGGCCAATGAGGAGTAGGAGCTGAGATGGGCGGCGGTTGAGAGGGTGTGTCGACGTACAATAGGGTGAGAAAGAGGATGTTGAAACACGTGGGAAGCGACATAAAGATTGTTCATGAAGAAATTGAAGTCCTCAAATCTTTTTCTATCAGAAATCTAGAATGAAATCAGAGTTTAATAGGTCTATACAACAATGAAAATATATATATATATATATGTATATATATATATATATATATATATATATATATATATATGTCTCCATCTTAACACATGGGACGCCCACCGAATTAAATGGAGCATCTACGAGTATATACGGCAATGAGTAATTAATGGAGAAATTTTCCCAAACAACACGTTAACTCGAAAAATAAAAAACAAACTTCTTTTGGTCTTTTCCATTTTTTTAAAAAAATAATAATTAATTCTAAAATATGAAGCAGTTAAAGATAATAGGATTATAATTGAAACAAATAAATGTCTGCCCACTTTATAAAATCACTTTTTTTTTTAAGTATATTGGGGTTGAAGAATACGAACCACAAACCTCTTAATCATCAATACATATACATATGTCAGCTAAGTCATGCTCGTTTTGACTTTATAAAATCACTTATTTTTAGACATTTTATATGTTGTTTTATGTAACATCTAAACATTCTTTTCAATTCCATATTAAAAAGCACCATTCTCACCAACCATATGTTTGAAATTTGGACCTAATGGATCATCCTTATATGTTACTACCAAACTTTTAACCCAGCTGTGAAAGAAATTGTTTAGTGGACAGACCTAGATAGTAATATTTATAATAAAAAAAATTATTACCAAAATGTTAGAGGTTCGAATCCACACTCTCATATTATGTTGGCTTTAAAAAAAAGTCATTGATGATGAAAATAGATAAGTGTATCAAAGACTTCCTAACTAAGTTTGAATTACCAAAGTACCATCATATAATTTAGCTAATTTCAATGTCTTATCAAATAGAAAAAGAAGAGAGTTAAATTATGATAAGTTTGAGTCTATTCGATGTCGAAACTTTAAATCAAGTATCTAATGAGTTTCTAAACTTTAAATGTGCCAAATAGATCTCTAAACTTTTAATTTTGTGTCTAAGGGATCACTGAGTTTTAAAAAATATCGAATATGACAATGATCTATTAAACTTAAAATTAAAATTTCAAGAACCTAGATAAAAAAAATAAAAATTGAAAGTTGACAAATATATAAGACATTTTTTAAAGTTTATGGATTTATTAAACACTTTGCAAAAAACAATAATTTTTATTTAAGAAAAGACAAAATAATATAAATGGATGAAGACTATATAACAAATAAGCTAATAGTAGGAATAGATTTTAAGATTTGTTGTAAGTATGAGGACTATATAACAAATAAGCTAACAAATAAGCTAATACTAGACATACATTTTCAGATTTGTTGAAAGTATGAAAACCTATATAAATATAGATATTTGAAAGTACGAGTCTAAAACAAAAAAATTCTCAAATTGCAAGACCAAAATGATATTTTAATATATTTTTTTATATAGATATATATAAAAAAATGAATCTTGAAATAATAATTAGAATTCTTTGTTTTATAGTGCTTATAGAATTAAATATTAAAAGTAAATTAAATATGAAATGTGTTTATCTATTTATAAAAAAAAATATAGGGTTGAATTATTCTTAAGAATAAATTTTTATATATTTTTAAATTAATAAAAATAAAATTATATGCATATATATATATATATATAATTTGAAGAAAAAAAACGTTGTTGGTAGGTTTTGAACCCAGGGATAGAAGGAGGACTACCATGCGTGGAAAAACAATTAAAGTGAATTATAATTTATAATAGAGAAATGGGTCAATTTAAGACTTATTGTTTGCAAATATAGCATGTTTTTAAAAAATTTGCGGATATAGCAATTTCTATCGCTGATATCTTATGACTGATAGAAGTCTATCGCTGATCACCTCAGCTTTTTATAGATTTTTGTCAGTGATAATAGTCTATGAGTGATAATAGTCTATCAGTGATATAATAAAGTCTATCAGTGATAGAAACGGGTTTTTTTGCCATATTTGCAAAACATTTTAAAGTTTGCTAAATTTGCAATTAGTTTGGGCCTGATTGCTATTTGTGCAACCAGCCCTTTATAATATATTAATAATATATAGTCTAAGGTATTACTTATAAGCTATAGTTTAAAAAAAAATATATAAATAAATAAATTTGTATAGTTTGCATCTACGTGTTTGATCTATTTGACATTTTTTAAAAAAATTCAAGAACCTATTGAACACAAAATTAAAAATCTAATATCTTATTAGCACAAAATTCAATTTTATGACTAATAGATTCATTAATTTTACAAAATTGTTAAATATGTCAAAGACTTATTAGACACAAGATTGAAAGTTGAAGGACCTATTTGACATTTTCAAAGTTGAATAGACACAAAATTAAAAGCTTAATTAAAGACATTAGACACCTACCTTAGAGTTAGTGACTAAAATTGTAATTTAATCTTATTATTATTATTCAAGAAAGTATTACAATTATTGGAGCGGAGATTTAAACTTCAAAATATTATTAATGTTTAAATTCAACATAAACATAACTCAACTGTCATAAAATATGTACACTCCACCAAAAAGTTAGAGGTTCGAATTCTCAATCACACGTATTTATTACCGATAGACTCTGTCATTGATATATGACTATCATGGATAGAATTCTATTAGTGATGATAGACTTCTATCCCTCATAAACTATAATCACTGACAAAATTCTATAAAAAATTGAGTCTATCACCGATAGACCATACTATCAGAAATTGTCATATCCACAAATTGTTTTAAAAAATGCTATATTTTTAATTATTTTACTCTAAATTGACATCGATTACAATTTTCCTCTATATATATATATAAATATAAAAAGAAAAAAAAAATCGTTAGCTTTACTCAGATTTAGCCACATATTATCACTTAGAGTCAATGTATAATTTAATAAAAATTATAGACTAAAATTAGGATTTCAAAGTATGACAAGATTAAATAAAAAAAGTCAATAAAAGTTCAATCAGTAGAATCAAATTTCTAATAAATAAGTGGCCAGATAAAAGTACAAATATTAAAATCATATTTAAACCTAATATATTTCATTTATAATAAATTGGAAAGCCACCAATATTTTAATTTTTATTAATATCAATACATGTTTTATTTTTCAATTTATAAACAACATTTCAGGATTTATTTATTTACGATATGGACATGCACCACATAATTATGATTTGACATCTTTCATTATTTTTATTTTATTTTTCTAAAAATAACTTTTGAAATTTTCTCTGTTTCCAAATTATTTTCTTCAAGTGAATAAATACATTTGAAAGCAATATAAAAAAAGCGATAGGCTAAGTGGTTAGACATTACTACATTTCCTTGTGAATTGTAAGTTCAAAATGTAATAAATAAAAAAAAAATGCAAAGTGGTGATAAAATTATTGTAGAGTGGAGGAAAACATCATTGAAAAGTTTGAGCAACTTCTTCTTTTCCATTCTTGACCATTTTCAAACTAATCATGTATTTTAGACAAAACCACCAAATATTTTGCTCTCCCTTTTCTTCTTTATTTTATTCATAACCACTTTGATTGATGATTTGATTAGGATCTATCTACTTAAGCCCTTTTCAAAAGGTTTTTTTTTCAACAATATGCGGTTGAATTCCTCATGTCATCAACTTAAAATAACAAAAAGAGAGAAGTTCTAGGGGCGCGTTTGGCCCCTTGTCCCGGGTTTGAGTGGTCTTGGGTTTAGAACGACTCAAAACCATGTTTGGAACAATGTAATGAAAATTCAAAGATTTCAAACTATTGGAATGCCTTGAATCTGTTATGACTCTCTACGACTGGTGCGGTACGGGGTCTCGTTGTCCGGTCAGTGAGTCGGGGTCCAGGGATGAAGCGCCCAGGAAAAATCTGATTTGAGTTTTACTTATTCGTTTTGAGCTTTGGCCCATTTTGTATCATCATTAGAAGAGTGTCATATATAAACCTTTTAATGACTTCAGTTGCTCCATATCTATCATTTTGTAATTCTCTCATATTTCGTAATAATACTGCTCTCCTTTTTGCCCGTGGACGTAGTTAATACGACGTTAGTGAACCACGTAAATTTGTGTCGCTTTCTTTTGCGCTTATTTGTTCTTTGTTATTGATTTATCGTAACACAACAAAACTACATGAGTTACAACAGTGTCAAACCCATGGGTTCCAAACACAACCCTCTGTCTCTCTCCTCCATTCCTCACGCGTTTTGAGTTTTCTTTTCATATGTCTCTCTCCTCCATTCTATGGCTGCGATGTTCATCTCTCTCGTCTCTTCTCCTCATCGTCAATGGTAAACCTAATGTAAATCTCTCTTCCTCTTGTCGTTGATTTTAACCCGAATCCTCATTGTCACTTTCTCTTCTCTTCTCAAAACTTTAGATCTTCCATCTTTCCATATCCACAATCGTGGATCTGGTCCCGCTATCCTCGGGCCGAGCAACGGAGTGGTGGGACTCCTTTACAAGAGAAAAGGTTTGGAAGATGAAGATGGGAAGGTGAAAGTGATGAGGATTTTGTGAGAAATATCTAACACTTAGATTTCTAATTTCTCAAGTAACATGAACTCTTCATCAACCCTCATCCAAATATTCAAATTCTTTGAAAAATCATCCACCTCAAACCATTTGATTTTCATCAAATTTATAGGCCATCCACATGCAACAAACCCTTTGCTTAGCATGACACCTCAAACTAGATGGATTAGTCTTAAACCAAGTGTTCCACAATTGATGAATTTATGCATGTGGTTGGTGATTCACAATCCACTTCACAGCTTGGATAAATCCACTCAACTTGGATAATCCCACTCGTAATATTCATAATTAATTTTAATAAACAAAATAAATTTTAATTAACTAAACTTTTTAATTAATTAATATTATTATTCAATTCAATATCAAATATTAATTAAATAATGAAACTAATCCCGGTTTCTTAAACTAAATCATCACACATGAATCCCTATAGCAAATTTTATGAAAAATGCAAAACTCTGCATATGGGTGGAGGAAGCGCAATCATGATACTAGTTGAGCCCTAAAAGGACTTGGTTGGATGACCTCGAAAACCCCAAAATCTACATGATTTTTTATTCATTAAATATTCATGATAATATCTTCATTAATGAGATTTCAAATGAAAGTTGATTGGAAGGTAAAAATTGCAATATTTATTCAAGTTTATAAAGTAAATATTGCAACACTCATAAAAAAAAATATGAAGGTGCAGTTTGGTACAATTGAAAGTTTAGAGTAAAAATGGATATACCATACCAAGTTTCCTATAAAACTTAATTGATATTTTTCATAATAATTTATTTTAAAAATCAAGGAAAGAAAGTGTCCGTACAAAGTAGCTTTGTGTTTAAGGTGGTGGATTCAACTCAATTTTATTGTCAAATGAAACCAAATTAACAAAATAAAAAGGTGAATCGAAATTTTACTTGGTTTTTAGGTGAAACTTAAAATCTTTAAAAAGTTTAAGGTCAAACTCAAAATCTTCAAATCTTCAAAACATGATAAATTCAGAATCAAAATAGAAATTTGAATAATCTTTTCGTTTTTAAAATGAATCTAAAGTGAAGTAGAAATCTTCAAAAATGTAAGTTGAAATAAAAAGAGATTTACAAAAAACAAAATGTATACATTTGGAAAGGTCCCTTTCCCGCGGTTTGGATTTGTTGAATCTGAAGCCCTAAATTCACCATCAGCCATCACTTTGCTTTTAAAGCTCTTCTGTAAAATTTGTGTTCAGACTTGAGTGGAAGCAAGCAATGACGAAAAGGGATTGCGTTGATCAACTTCAGAACAGAGATCATCAGAAGGGAAACGGTCCGAATACATTGGTTTTAAAATGGGGGAATCATAAACACAGAATTATTATTAACGCCGTCGATCGCGGTTTGCCGGCGTCGGAACCTGAAAAAGAAGCTCCGTCAACGGCAGCGGCTGCCTGCAGCTTGCCTTGGAATCTAAGGGCGAAAAATAGAACCGTTGGACCGAAGAAGAAGAAGATCGAAGAGGCCGAGAAAGTGGCGGCGGAAAACAAGAATCTGAGATTGAAAGCGGCGAAGAAGGAGCCGATGTCGAAACTGGCGGTGGCGCTTTCAAAGTCTGAGATCATGGAGGATTTCTTGAAGATGAGTGGGAAGAAGCCGCCATCCAGACCCACCAAGAGGCCTGCAGCACTTCAGCGAGACTTAAATGTATTAATCTCTTCTCTAAATTTTATTTTTTTTATTTTTTTTTATTTTTTTATTTTTTTATAACATGTGGGGTGGGCATCGAACCCTAGATCTTTTGGTCACTAGTCTATATGCCGGTTAAGCTATGCTTATGTTGGCATATCTACTTCTTTACGAATGAACCGTGATTTTATCTTCTTTTCTCTTGTAGAACATATATCCTGGATTGAATTTCAAATCAATTTCAAGTGATAGATACCATGTTCATGAACCACCACCTTGCACAAAAAAAGTAAGCTACAGATCATTTGAAATACTATTTTAATATCTTCTTCATTTATATGTTTGTAAAGTTTAACTCTTTCCACCTTTCTTACATCTAGGTCAAAGGACTCAAAGGATTAATGATGGAGGAGGAATAATGGAGGAAACTCCACCTTGTAAGCAACTACATTCAAAGAATCTATATCTTCGGGCTGTTTAAACCGAGTTGGAGCTTGATTCCCACTTTCAGTAGTGTTTCGTAAGCAGGAGCGTAGCCCTTCACAAGTGAAGGTATGTATTGTGCCAAGCTTCGAGCTTGACGAATTGTAATGTATCGACATGTCGAAACTTCTCTTGGGGTTTGTAGTGAACGAAGGAGCCCGACGTTCATTTCTTCATTCATATTCATATATAGCTGAGTCCCATCTATACGAGAATGGACATAAGTGTATGACGAATCTCTGCGTTTCTTATTTTCTTTCTTCTAAATGATAGTTGTAGTTTGCATTGTGAATATTATCGTGTATTGAACCTTCTTGTATTTTAATATATATTGGGATGAGTTAGATGATGAGGGTGCTAAAGGTTATGTCAACCCTATCTGGGTGCAACTACTAATTCTTGTGACCAATAATTTTCATCATTTTTTATCTATAAATAAATTTGACATTTGATTTCTTAATTTACTTTGAGTTTCCAAGCATCGATTTAGCTTTTTTTTTTTTTTTATTATTATTATTTGTATATGTATAGCAGTAAGACAGTGTATTATATTATGCCTATTGAATTCTTCTGTTGTTATTTTATGTTATGTCATTTTGCATATTTGCTCCTAAATTGAAATTTAAAACAAAAGAATGAAAAATATTTTTTTTTGCAAAAGTATTTTAATTAATGCGGGGATTGAACCCTTGACTTGGACACAACCTTATGTCAATGGAGTTGTCCTCATTGAACCCTTGACCTGGGCACAACCTTATGTCAATGGAGTTATATGTTCGGTTTGGCAAAATATATATATAATTTTTTTTTTTTAAAGGTATTTTAATTAATGCACGGATTGAACTCATGACCTCTTAGTTAAGGGCGAATTTACTACAGGTCTAAGGGGTTCGAGCCCCCTCTACTATTATAGTTTACATAGCATATATAAAAATTCGAGTATAAAGTAAATAAATTAGTTATTTGGTTGGATGTGTAATGGGTTCTCGCCCCCCTGAATTCCGAGTTCGAGCCCAGCGCTTCCTTTGGTGTTCTTTTGTACTAGTTTTTGTTAAATATATATATTTATATATTATTCTATTGTATTTCAAAAAAAAAAAAAAAAAAATGGTTTATATTTAAATTTAGGTAAAAAATCAGTTTATACCCTTAAACTTTGAGGTTGTATCAATTAAAACCCTAAACTAACAATTGTTTCAATTTAAACCCTAAACTTTCATAAGTGTATCAGTTTACACTCTCTAGTATACAAATGTAAGCTTTTACATGTGTGGAGACTCGTAATTTATTAATTAAACTCTTAAACTTTCATAGAATTAATTCATTTATGAAAGTTTATGGATTTAATTATTAAAATCATGTTTTCATCCGTTTAAATTATTTCTTTTCAAATAAAATCTAACAGAAGGTGTAAATTAATACACTTATGATAGTTTAGGGTTTAAATTGATACAATTGTTAGTTTAGGATTTTAATTGATACAACCCTCAAAATTTATGGGTATAAATTGATTTTTTCCCTTAAATTTATAGTCAAATTTTTATATTGTCTGGTTTTCACTTTTAGAAAAAAATTCATATTTCCTTTTAGAGGATACGGTATAAAAATATGAAATAATATTAAAATATATAATACTATTTTCAACAATAAAAATTAAATAATAATATATTTTTTATTTTTTATTTTTTATTTTTTATTTAAACTATATATATATATTTTTTAATTATGTAAATTATTTTTAAGAAAAAAATAACATTTCTTGTAAAAAAAAAATCTACTTATTAATTCAAGTTACATTATCATTATCTTTCTTTTATATATATATATATATATATATATATATATATATGAGGTTGATTTAGAAGTTTAGCCCCTCGATTTTGAGGTTTGTGTCTAATAGGTCCTTGAAAACTTTAAAATTTTAAAAAATAATTGATCTATTATATATAAATTTGAATTTTATGTCTAATGGAATCCTAAGATTTCAATTTTGTGTCCGGTAGATCCGTGAATTTTGAAAAATTCTAAAGTTCGAAGACTCAATTTGTAATTTTGAAAGTTAAGAGATCAAATAAACACAAACATGTCAATTAATATATATATTAATGCATTCGAAATTATTTTTATACGAATTTGTGCTCTCAACATAAAGTTTTGAATTTTTTGTAGTACAACTTTGGGATTGAACATCAAACTTCATGTGGGGTAGCACACCGAGTTATGTTCACTTTAGCAGTTTTAAATTTTCTTACTAAATATCAATCTGTTCAGAATTAATTATCTTCATATATATAAATTAAGACTTTCTTGACTTCAAGTTCTAAATCTGCCACTGCTCTTAGTCAATGATACAACCTTATAACAATTGAGTTATGCTCGGTTTAAGAATGAAAAATATTAGAGAGCGAACTTACTATATTTTGGAGAGAAAAAATACCGCCAATTTCCTAAATTTTAAAGAAGTTAGGTCAAAATCAAATTCTTCATATTTTTCAAACAACATAGGGACAAAAAATTAAAATAAACTTTATCTACAATTTGTTTTAATCTCATTTAAAGTAAAATATGAATCTTCAAACTTTGATTAAAAAGGGAATTTATGAAAAAAAATATATCAATTTCAAATTCAAAATTATCAAAAGATTATATTTTATCAAATAGTACTTAAGTTAAATACTTTCTAAGAGAATATAAACTTATTTAAAACCAAAACATTTTTATCCAACATAAAATATTTATTCTCAAAATCCATAAAGATAAATAAGCATTTTTAAATATTTAAATGGTACTTAGTTTAAATACATCAACATTTTTTAAATTTTAAGAACAATATTACTTTAAATTAACCTTTTTTTTTTCAGTTCTACACACTTCTACTTTATATTAACCTATTCCATTGTAAATCGACTAAAATACGATTACATGGCAGTATTAATTTAATTTGAGAAAATGATTGAAAAAACAATGCCATGTAATTGGAATGAGAAGAAATGATGAAATCAATCCGATTAATATGATTTTAAATGAAAATATAAACATATGGCATATGCTATAGAATTCGTAAATTTATTAAATTAAAAAAAATACCAATATTAATCTCTTGTTTACACTTTTTTTTTTTTCTTAATTAAAATGGGTGACATGAGAAATGTCTAAAAACATATAGGACAATTTGAAAAAGGTCTAAACCATTATTATTATTATTATTTGGTAAGAAATTCTACTTGGGACTAAATTACCTAATTGAAAATGATGATTTAAAATAAGAAATGGGTGGAAGAGAAGAGACAATTAACGAATTAAAAAATAACAGAGATATTGAAATGAAGTAACTAGAGACATTGAAATGAAGTAACTGGCACCTAATGAGTAATATTTACATAGTTATAATGTGTCGTTGAGTGGAAAAACGAAAAAAATGCATAGAACGAAAACGTATACCTGTAGACAAAAATTTTAAATCCACAATAATGTCTACCCAAATTGTATATGAATTTGTATACATTGAAATAATTACACCTTCGAAATTTATGTGCATGGAACAAATAAACACTCCATAGGACGAAAGTGTATACCTGTAGAAAAATTATCATCAACCATGGCAAGGTCTACCATCTTGTATATGGGCTTGTATGCTAAAATCATAACACTTCTCACATTTTTGCCAACCACAGTTGATGTTGGTGTGATAGAGGCATTACCTTCTGGTTGCTGCTTTCAACGGAGGATAAGTTGTTAAATCAAGTAACATCTTCCAACACGTCCCGCAATGTTGGGATTCAAAAAACTATACCCTTCCAACGCGTCATAACATCTTTCAGCAACTGTATTGCATACCTGAAGGGCAAGCGATTGAGCTCTCCCAGCCAACCTACACATACCTCTGTCACTACAACTTCAATCCGTTCTCCTCTGAATTCATTGTTCGTCTGATTGAGCGATTCACGTCCATATTTTTTTATCTACCATCTGCTAGAGGTATGTGCTCTCATTCTTCCTGAAAATTTATACATCTCGATAGTAGTTTTTTAGGTAGTATTTCGTTGACGCCGGAACAAACTTGACAGGGATGGAAAACACCATTGTTGGGCAAATTCTATTTCTTCGAACGTCGAAGATTTTACAGCTATTCTGTCGCTCTAGTGGGTTTTGTTTAGGGGGGAGTTAGAGATTTAAATTTAGGGATTTGATTTAGAGATTTTAAATATTCAATGTTTCTATTCAATGAAATAGTTTTGGAGAGTTCAAGATTTAGGGATTTTAAACACAACCCGTTTTTTTTAGAAGTTCTTTTTAATCTTCTAGAATTTGAAAACCCGGATTATAGGGCCATTTCCAAAATATCTCCACAAAACTACATTTTAAGGATATTTTTTTTACTCACCAGACCTACATTTTAGGGTATTTAGATATATATTAGACTTAATATTTTTAGACTTCTACGACGTCATCAACGGTTGTCATCCAACGACGATGTAGGTCATCGCGTTGCCCCCGTCGACGACGAAGACCTCGCGGACTCTGTTCCGTGCGGTGGTCATGACGAACTATAAAGTTGATGGAGCGGTTGAAGAGCTCTCCATATCTGTGTTGTGTTTAGGGGAGGGTTATTAGAGATTTAGATTTAAGGATTTTATTTTAGATTTCGAAAACAATCACCCGTTTTTGTAGGAATTTTTTTTAATCTAAAATTTTTTTGAAAACTCCAATTATAGGGCTCATTTATTTATTTGTTTTCGGTTTAGTTATAAGGTGCCCTTATATATACCGACTCGAAATTTAAAAACCCCTGATTATAGGGTTCATTTATTTGTCATCGGGGACGAGTGTTTATGGCAGACGAGCAGTTGTCAGAAGACGGCGGCAGATGAGGAAGAGGGGCTGAAATGGGCGGCGATTGATAGGGTGTCGATGGACGATTGGGTGAGAAAGAGGATGTTGAAGCACGTGGAAAGCGACATAAAAAGTTTAATGGAGTATATACGTGTATACAACAATAAGTACGCATATATATATATATATATATATATATACATCTTTAACACATGTGAGACGCCCACCGAATTAAATGGAGCATATCCAAGTACATACCCGCAATCAGTACTTAACAGAGAAATAGCCCCAAACAACACGTTAATTCAAAACATAAAAAATCAAGGGAAATGGTAGTAAATGACAATTTAAGACTTATTGTTTGCAAATATAGCATGTTTTTAAAAATTTTGCGGATATAGCAATTTCTATCGCTGATATCTTATGACTGATAGAAGTCTATCGCTGATCACCTCAGCTTTTTATAGATTTTTGTCAGTGATAATAGTCTATCAGAGATAATAGTCTATCATTGATAGAAGTCTATCGGTGATATAATAAAGTCTATCAGTGATAGAAACGGGTTTTTTTGCCATATTTGCAAAACATTTTAAAGTTTGCTAATTTTGCAATTAGTTTGGGTCTGATTGCTATTTGTGCAACCAGCCCAAAAAATCAACCTATTTTTAGTCTTTTCCTTTATTTTAAAAAAAATAATTAATTCCATGATGTAGTTGAAAGATAATAGGATTATAATTGAAACAAATAAATGTCCAAGCACCTTTCTAAAATCACTTTAGACATAGAGTTGAAATAGTTTTAATTTTTTAGACATTTTTTTATGTTGGGTTATGTAATTAATATCTAGACATATTCTTTTCAATTCCCATTAAAAAGCACCATTCTCACCAACCATATGTTTGGAATTTAGACCTAATGGACCATCCTTATATGTTACTACCAAACTTTTAACTCAGCTATGAAAGATATAAATGAGAATATTTTATTGTTCAACGGGACAGACCTAGATTAATATTTTGGGAACTAAAAAATTATGTTATATAAATATAATAAAAAAAAATTAACACCAAAATGTTAGAGATTCGAATCCACACTCTCACATTATGTTATTGTCTTTAAAAAAAAGTTATTGATGATGAGAATAGATAAGTGTACCAAAAACTTCCTAACTAAGTTTGAATAACCTTAATACCATCATATAATTTAGTTAATTTAAATGTCTTATCAAATAGAAAAGAAAGAGAGTTAAATTATGAGTTTGGTTCATCCACTTTTAAGTTTCAGTTTATTCGATCCCTAAACTTCCAATCAAGTATCTAATGAGTTGCTAAACTTTAAACGTGTCCAATAAGTCTCTAAACTTTTAATTTTGTGTCTAACGGATCACTGAATTTTAAAAAATATAGAATATGACAAGGATCTATTAGACTTAAAATTAAAAATTTAAGAATCTATTAGATAAAAAAATTGAAAGTCGACAAATATATAACATTTTTTAAAGTTTATGAATTTATTAAACCCAAAATTGAAAGTTTAGAAACCTATTAAACATTTTGAAAAAAACAATAATTTATATTCAAGAAAAAACGCAAAATGATGTGAATGGATGAGGACTATATAACAAATAAGCTAATAGTAGGGAAGGGATAGATTTTAAGATTTGTTGAAAGCATGAGGATTATATAACAAATAAGCTAATAGCAGACATAAATTTTAAGATTTATTGAAAGTATGAGAACCTATATAAATGTAGATATTTGAAACTACACTACAATGTTTAAAACAAAATAATTCTCAAAAGTGCAAAGATGAAAATGATATTTCAATATTTTTTTCTATCAATAATTTTTTTTATATAGATGTGTAAAAATAATAATCTTCAAACAATAATTAGAATTCTTTGTTTTATAGTGCTTATAGAATTAAATATTAAAAATAAATTAAAAAATATAGGTTGGAATAAATTAAATATGAAATGTGGTTTATCTATTTATAAATAAAAAATATTTAAAAAAAAAAATATAGGTGGGAATTATTTTTAAAGAATAAATTTCAAAATAAAATTATATATATACATAAAATTTAAAGAAAAAAAAAGTTGTTGGTAGGTTTTGAACACGGGGATGGAAGGAGGACTACCATGCGTGGAAAAACAATTAAAGTGAATTATAATATACTAATAATATATAGTCTAACGTATTACTTATAAGCTATACTATAAAATAAAAAAATAAAAAAATATATATATATAAATAAATTTGTTTGTCTAGTAGGTCCTTGATCTATTTGACATTATTTTTTTAATTCAAGAACCTATTGAAGATAAAATTAAAAATTTAATGTTTAGACACAAAATTTAATTTTATAACTAATAGATGCATTAATTTTGATAGTAAAAGCATTTTTCAAACTTGTTTCCTTTGAGGGCGTGCAGACGGCGGCGACGGCGTGGTTCAGTGGGTGTTTGGGCCTCTCCTCGTTGGTATCGCCAGTGGTGGTGGTGGCGGCATATGGATGGGGAAGAAGAAGGGCGTCCATGGACGCTCGTTGGAGGATGGCCATGGTGCGATATATCGGGAGGGTTGTCGAAGAAGCCTATCTCGAGCGAAGAGGTCAAGCGTGTGATTTTCGCGATGAGTAGTGGTAAGGCCTCTAGTCCCGATGGTCTCTCTGTTGGTTTTTTTAAAGCGGCTTGGAGCGTTATTGGCAATGACTTCTGTAATGCGGTGCGCCATTTTTTCTCGTCCTATTTTCTTCCTCCTGGTGTGAATGCTACTGCTATCACGTTGATTAAGAAAAATGATGCTCCTACTGGCCCTGATGATTATAGGCCCATCTGTTGTTGCAATGTGGTTTATAAATGCATCTCGAAGATCCTGGCGAATCGCTTGAGTTCGTGGCTTCCTGACTTTATCGGCCCTAATCAGTCTGCATTTGTTAAAGGTCGGAGTATTGTGGATAATGTCCTTTTGTGCCAGGAGTTGGTTGGTGGGTACCATCTTAATAAGGGTCCTCCTCGTTGTGTTATGAAGGTGGATCTTCAGAAGGCCTATGATTCGGTCCATTGGGATTTTTTATTCGGTCTTCTGTTAGCCATCGGGACTAATGTTCAGTTTGTTAGTTGGATTCGGGCCTGTATCACGTCTCCTACGTTTTCCATCCTTGTTAATGGTTCGTTGGAGGGTTTCTTTCCGGGTCGCCGTGGGCTTCGTCAGGGTGACCCCTTGTCTTCATATCTGTTTGTGATGGCTATGGAGATGTTATCTTGGCTGTTGAATTCTCCTCCTGCAGATTTCCATTTTCATCATCGGTGTGAAAAGATCCGCCTTACCCACCTTTGTTTCGCAAATGACTTAATGATTTTTTGTAGAAGGGACTACTCGTCGTTAGCCTTCGTCCATTTTGCCCTCCTTAGGTTTCAAAGCTTGTCTGGTCTCTGTGTGAATTCAACTAAGAGTTCTATGTTTTGTGTCGGGGTTTCCTCTTCGGTGGCTTTAGGTTTATCTGGCGTGATCGGGTTCTCTCTTGGCTCTCTTCCTGTTCGTTATCTTGGTCTTCCTCTCGTTTCTGGACGGCTTTCTTATGCGGATTGCAAGCCTTTCTTAGAGAAGATCATTACGCGGGTTCAGAGCTGGTCTGCGCGTGCGCTATCTTACGTTGGTCGCTTGCAAAGCTTTCAGGTTTATTGGGCGAGTGTGTTCGTTTTGCCTCTTCGTGGAGTTGACGAGGTTGATCGTATCCTTCGGGCTTTCTTATGGCGAGGAAGCTCTTCTGGTAAAGGTGGAGCAAAGGTAGCTTGGGGGGACGTTTGTGTTCTTAGGGATGAGGGTGGCTTAGGCATCCGTCACATTCGTTCTTGGAATGTGGCAGCTGTTATGAAGCTTCCCTGGCTTCTTTTTACGCGCTCGGGCTCGTTATGGGTGGCCTGGGTTGATGCTTACATCCTTCGGGGTCGCCCTTTGTGGTTTGTTCCGATGCAGGCTAGTTTATTTTGGTGCACTCGGGCAATTTTCCATCTTCGAGAGCAGTTTCGTCCTCTTGTCCGGGTCGCTATCGGGGATGAGCGGCGTGCCCATGTGTGGGTTGATTCATGGCTTCCCGGGGGTCCCATCGATCATCGGTTTGAGGAAGGTTTGGTTGGCGCTGTTGGTAGTACGATTAATGCCCTGGTGTCTGATTACCTCCTCCCGGATGGGTCTTGGCAATGGCCTTGCGTGACTTGGGAGATGGAGGATATGTTTCCCCTAGTTCAGGCTACTGTTCCCAATTTGCTTCAGGCTGATCGAGTTATCTGGGACCCTGGTCATTCCGATGTCTTCTCGATTGCTAGTGCTTGGGAGATTTTGCGTCCTCGTCGTGATTGTGTTAGATGGGCCTGTCTGTTGTGGTTTGATGGTAACATTCCCCGTCACGCCTTCATTGCGTGGTTGGCAATTCGTGACCAGTTATTTACTAGGGCCCGCCTCCATGTTTGAGATCCCTTAATTCCGTCAGGGTGTGTGTTGTGTTCTGCTACTTCAGAGACGCGTGATCATCTTTTTTTCGAGTGTCCGTTTAGTTTGCATGTGTGGACGGGTCTTCTTCGTTGGGGACACTCCTCTCATCGTATTGCTATATGGTCCACTAAGTTAGCTTGGATTTGTAGCATGGGTCGGGGTGATCGTCGTAGGCGTCATGTTTGGAGGATTGTGTGGTGTGCGACCATTTATCATATTTGGAGAAAGCGTAATTCTTGGGTTCACGGGGGTAGGCTCCGTTCTCCCTAGTATGTTCTTATAAGTGCCCAGGCTGATATGTCTTATAGGTGTGCTTCGTGGCTAGGGGCGTTGATGTCTCCTTTGTCTATTAGTGCCCCTCCGTGGGACTTGTTTCCTTGAGTCTGTTATGGTTCTTCTCTCTCTGTGTTTTTGAGTGCCTTGGCCCCGGGCTATAGGGTCCCCCTCGCTTGCTTTTCGTAATATATATTACCTTTGCAAAAAAAAAAAAGATGCATTAATTTTACAAAATTGTTAAATATGTCAAGGACCTGTTAGACACAAAATTGAAAGTTTGAAAGACTTATTTGACATTTTAAAAGTTCAATAAACACAAAATTAAAAGTTTAAAGACATATTAGACACCTACCTTAGAGTTTAGTGACTAAATTTGTAATTTAATCTTATTATTATTATTTAAAAAAGTATTACAATTATTGGAGTGGAGATTTAAACTTGAACTTAAAAAGAAAATATTATTAATGTTTAAATACAACATAAACATAGTTCAACTGGTACAAGTTAGAAGTTCTAATCTCCAATATCACATATTGTAAAAAAGATTATATATATATATAGTTAACCACATTATCTCTCAGAGTCAATATATAATTTAATAAAAATTAAAGACTAAAATTAAGATTTCAAAGTATTACAAGATTAAATAAAAAAGTCAATAAAAGTTCAATCACTTGAATCAAATTTCTATTAGTGACCAGATAAAAGTTCAAATGTTAAAATCATATTTAAACCTAATATATTTCATTTATAATAAAGGGCTGGTTGCACAAATAGCAATTAGGCCCAAACTAATTGCAAATTTAGCAAACTTTAAAATGTTTTGCAAATATGACAAAAAAACTCGTTTCTATCACTGATAGACTTTATTATATCACTGATAGACTTCTATCAGTGATAGACTATTATCTCTGATAGACTATTATCACTGACAAAAATCTATAAAAAGCTGAGGTGATCAGCGATAGACTTCTATCAGTCATAAGATATCAGCGATAGAAATTGCTATATCCGCAAAATTTTTAAAAACATGCTATATTTGCAAACAATAAGTCTTAAATTGTCATTTACTACAATTTCTCTATAATAAATTGAAAAGCCACCAATATTTTAATTTTCATTAATATCAATACATGTTTTATTTTTCAATTTATAAACAACATTTCAGGATTTATTTATTTATGATATGGACATGCACCACATAATTATTTGGAAAATTGTAGTAAATGACAATTTAAGACTTATTGTTTGCAAATATAGTATGTTTTTAAAAATTTTGCGAATATAGCAATTTCTATCGCTGATATCTTATGACTGATAGAAGTCTATCGCTGATCACCTCACCTTTTTATAGATTTTTGTCAGTGATAATAGTCTATCAGTGATAGAAGTCTATCAGTGATATAATAAAGTCTATCCGTGATAGAAACGAGTTTTTTTGCCATATTTGCAAAACATTTTAAAATTTGCTAAATTTGCAATTAGTTTGGGCCTGATTGCTATTTGTGCAACCGGCCCTAATTATTTTATGGAACTTAAAAGAGGTTTCATAATTTAGTGATTTGACATCTTTCATTATTTTTATTTTAATTTTCTAAAAATAACTTTTGAAATTTTCTTTGTTTCCCAAATTATTTTCTTCAAGTGAATAAATACATTTGAAAGCAATATAAAAAAGCGATGGGCTTAAGTGGTTAGACATTACTACATTTTCTTGTGAATTGTTAGTTCGAGATGTAATAAAAAAAATTAAAAAATGCAAAGTGGTGATAAAATTATTGTAGAGTGGAGGAAAACATCATTGAAAAGTTTGAGCAACTTTTTTTTCTTTCCATTCTTGACCATTTTCAAACTAATCATGTATTTTAGACAAAACTACCAAATATTTTGCTCTCCCTTTTCTTCTTTATTTTATTCATAACCACTTTGATTGATGATTTGATTAGGATCTATCTAGTTCAGCCCTTTCAAAAAGGTTTTTTTTTCAACAAGGTTGAATTTCTCAGGTCATCCATTTAAAACCTAGTAAATGTAACTAAGGCAATGTTAGTGAACCACGTAAATATGTGTCAATTTCTTTTACGCTTATTTATTCTTTGTTATTGATTTATCCGTAACACAAACACAACCACATGGGTTACAACAGTGTCAAACCTATGGGTTCCAAACAACCCCTGTCTCTCTCCTCCATTCCTCACGGGTTTTGAGTTTTCTTTTCATATGTCTCTCTCCTCCATTCTATGACTGCGATGTTCTTCTCCCTCGTCTCTTCCACTCCTCGTCGATGGTAAGCCTAATGTAAATCTTTCTTCCTCTTGTCGTTGATTTTAACCTGAATCGCCATTGTCACTTTCTCTTCTCTTCTCTTCTCAAACTCTAGATCTTTCATCTTTCCATATCCACAACCGTGGATCTGGTGCTTGGTAGTCTATGAAATTCACACACCCTTGCCGCTCCTGGAACCTGAACTCCCTCTCTTCCCGCCTTAAAGGTTAAACAACATTCGAAGTGCATTTGTTCTTCAATTGGGATTGCGCCTCTCTTCCCGCCTTAAAGGTTAAACAACATTCGAAGTGCATTTGTTCTTCAATTGGGATTGCGAGTACGTGAGGCCTGGTAGGAGAGATGGGGTTTGGACGACTGAAGTTTGGTGCAGTAAAACCTCCACTTTTATTATGGAGAAAAAAAAAATTGCCTACAAGTTTTTTTTTTTTGTTATTATTAATAAGTTTTATAACTCTCTTCTAGTATGAATATGTTACATTCATGTACTTTTATTACAAAGAAAAAACGTTCTACAATTCACAAAAACATTCACTAAAAATAAGAAGAAAAATGTGAAAGAAATAGCAAAAGGAGAAAGGAAGAAAAAAAAATTGTTCAAACCTAGGGTTTAGAACACTGCACTTCAAACACCGTTTTTTGATTTTCAAGGATTCAGAACCCTTCAAGAAAAACTTTCAGGGTTCTGAACCCAAAACAGCGCCGTCAAACGCACAGTAAAGTCCCAATTTTTTTATTTTTTTAAAAATATTGTGGTATATCTTAACTTACTTGCATATCACATATATCAATTTATGATTTTTTTTAGCGAATATAACACATTTTGAAAAGATTTACAAATATAGTAATTTTTTTTTATAGTGATAGTCATTCATAGCCAGTGGTGTATCCAGACGTTCATATTTGGGGGGGCAAAAAAAATATATATCACAAAAAAAATATCACAAAAAAAATATCACAAAAAAAATCGTTTGAATTCACACTCACACATTATATTGACCTTAAAAAAGAATTATTGGTGATAAAAAATAGGTAAGTGAATCAAAATTTGACTAAATTCAAATAAACTTAATATCATCATATAATTTAACCATCTCGGTGTCTTATTAATTAGAAAAATAAATAAACAATAGGCTTAAAAATTCGAAAACCTATTAGATACAAAATTGAAAGTTGAAAAATATAGGGGTTGTTTGGCCCCCAAGTGGGGTGGGGTGGGCTATTATAGCCCACCCCATGTTTGGAGCCCCAACTATATAAGTTGGGACTGGGTTATTATAACCCTCGGTTTGCTACAGAGTTCACTGTCGTTTTTTTTTTTCATTAATTTTTTTTTCTCTCTTTGTTTTTTTTTTCTATTTTTTTCATCCAATTTACCGATTCTTTATGTTATATTTCATCCCAAATTTTTCTCTCCACCAAACCTCTTGTTGTCGATTATTTGTGATTTCCTAAATAATATTTATTTTTTAAATTTTTAAAAAATTAATATGCAATATACATTTAACTATACAAATACAACAAAAAGTGGTAGAAAAAAAAATAAACTAACATAAACACATATTTCAAACTTCATGTTAAAGAAAACTGTATTATTTATCTCTCCACCGAGCCTCTTGTCGATTATTTGTGTTTTTCTAAATAATATTTATTTTTTTAACTTTTAAAAAATTAATATGTAATATACATTTAACTATACAAATACAACAAAAAGTTGTAGAAAAAAAATAAACTAACATAAACACATATTTCAAACTCCATGTTAAAGAAAACTGTATTATTTATCTCTCCACCGAGCCTCTTGTCGATTATTTGTGATTTCCTAAATAATATTTATTTTTTTAACTTTTAAACAATTAATATGTAATATACATTTAACTATACAAATACAACAAAAAGTTGTAGAAACAAAATAAACTAACATAAACACATATTTCAAACTCAATGTTAAAGAAAAATTGTATCATTTCTCTCTCCACCGAGCCTCTTGTTGTCGATTATTTGTGATTTCCTAAATAATATTTATTTTTTTAACTTTTAAAAAATTAATATGTAATATACATTTAACTATACAAATACAACAAAAAGTTGTAGAAAAAAAATAAACTAACATAAACACATATTTCAAACTCCATGTTAAAGAAAACTGTATTATTTATCTCTCCACCGAGCCTCTTGTCGATTATTTGTGATTTCCTAAATAATATTTATTTTTTTAACTTTTAAAAAATTAATATGTAATATACATTTAACTATACAAATACAACAAAAAGTTGTAGAAACAAAATAAACTAACATAAACACATATTTCAAACTCCATGTTAAAGAAAATTGTATCATTTCTTTCTCCACCGAGCCTCTTGTTGTCGATTATTTGTGATTTCCTAAATAATATTTATTTTTTAAACTTTTAAAAAATTAATATGTAATATACATTTAAACTATACAAATACAACAAAAAGTTGTAGAAAAAAAATAAACTAACATAAACACATATTTCAAACTTCATGTTAAAGAAAACTGTATTTTAAACACACATTAAACAACTCTGCACCCCAAACACAGACTTACTAAACCGAGACTATACAATTCTGCACCCCAAACACAGACTATTATAACCCACAAATTATTATAACCCACAAATTATTATAACCCACCAACTATAATAACCCACCAACTATAATAACCCATCCTGCGCCCCAAACGCTTCCATAGTGAACATTTTTTAAAGTTTGTGGATCTATTAAGCACAAAATTAAATCTTCAAAGACTTATTAGATATTTTGAAATAAAAAAAAAAAGTATTTAAGAAAAAACACAATATAATGTGAATATATGTTTTCTAAAATTTATAAAGATAATTTTTTTTTTTTTTTTTTTTTGAGTACATTGGGGGTGGGGGGATTCGAATCACAGACCTCTTGGTCATCAAGTCATACATATGTCAGCTGAGCTATGCCCGCTTTGGCATAGAGATAATGTTAATATATATGAAATTATATTGAAAAAATTAATAAATAAATTAATAGTAAGAATTAAATTTAAGATTTTTTTTCGAACCACAGACCTCTTAGTCATCAAGTCATACATATGTCAGCTGAGCTATGCCCACTTTGGCATAGAAATAATGTTAATATATATGAAATTATATTGAAAAAATTAATAAATTAATTAATAGTAAGAATTAAATTTAAGATTTTTTTTCAAAATATAATGGCTAAATTTGAACATTTGAAATTACACAAAAATAATATAATTCTTAAAGCACAAAAAAAACACAGAAGAAAATATAAAAAAAATGAATGTGTGTCCAATGGAATTTGAGCCATGTATCCTAGATAAAAAGTTGGTCCTCTAACCACCAAGACAAAATATAATTATAATTAATTTGGGAGACTAGTATAGATAATATTACAGCAAAATATTCTAAGGTAATAGTTTTACCTACATATTATAAACAAAATTAAAAAATTTGGGGGTCATAATCCCTCCTAGACCCTTGTACCCCGGTTGATAGCAGTCAATTTTTATCAATGGTAGTGATTGATAATCATTGATTTTTTTTTAGTATTTTTTAATTATTTGGTATCTTATTGCCACCAATCCTATTATAAAAATTAAATTGTGATAATTTTCTTAAACATTAATTACTCAATATTGCATTGAACCATTTTATACACGTGCCAATTAATAAACTACAAGAAAAGTCGCATGACATTAAATTCATTAAAATAATTTATAAGTGAGGAAGATGGAAGAATGGGCAACTCATGAGAGGTATATACGTTGGTGTTGTTTTTTTTTTTTTTCGTTTCCATTTAATTTTAAATGAAAGTGGATCAAATTAGATATTGTTATTATTATTATTATTATTATTATTATTATTTTTTTTTTTTTTTTTTTATTAGGGGATTCTTAATTCTCATTTATTGAGGTCAAAAATTTAAATCATCATATCCTTGTATTAATTAAAAAATAAATTAAAAAAATATAAAAAAAAATAAAAACAAATCCACTAATAGGGTTGCTTATTAACGTGGCTATACAAAACTACTTTTAAATATTAATTATATTCCTTCTAAAATATGATGTCGGAAAATTGTAACAGATGTCAATTTAGAATAAAATAATTAAATAAATAGCATGTTTTTAAATTTTTTTTTGCAGATATAGCAATTTCTATCACTGATATCTTATGACTGATAGAAGTGCTGATCACCTCACCTCAGGAGCTTTTTATAGATTTTTGTGTGATAATAGTCTATCACGGATTGAAGTCTATTAGTGATATGATAAAATCTACCCAACCCACTGTTGTTGGCAACTCTCTTAGCTTTTTTGTTTTTTAAAAAAGAAATTCCAAAAAAATGTTCTCAGTTAGCTACAATAACAGAAAACTGAAAGTGATGAAAAAAATAATTTTTCTAAACTTTAGGAATTAAAATGTATAGTTTGAAAATTCAGGGACCCAAATACATCCGAACTCATTTTTACCTATACTCAATTATGGTTTATTAACGTGTATTGTTGAACAAAAGAACAATATAGTTTAAAGCTTAAGCTTAGTTCACTTGGGTATAATTATAATTCGGTTCCATGATTTAAAAAAAATTAATTTGATTATATGATTTAGTTATTAAACCATTTTTACTCCCCAAAATCGACTCATTTGACCCTATTTTTAGCTCAACTTAAATTGTAATACATTTACTCAAGGGCAGGTTGCATAAATAAGATTCAAAATAATGACAAATATAACAAAATATAAAACATTTTACAAATATGACAAAAAAAAAATAGTAATATATTTGTAAAAATAAATAAAAATTGTCATATTTGTGAAATCTTTTCAAAAAGTCATATATTTGTAACTATTTTACTCTAAATTGACATTTAGTGCAATTTCTCTACAGCCAAATAATAAACATTACCTCACTGCCACGTAAATACAAAACATGCTACACTATATGGTCATGACTTATAAGTTATAACAACAATGCGTGAGACTGATTTTGTTTTAAAACCATTAAACAAACAAACGTATCCACAAACTATAAGGACCAAAATAGAACTTTAAAAAAATATACATATAAAATTGAAACTAAAATCAAAGATAAGAATGAAATAAATAATATTTAACCTTTTAAAAAAGCAAAAATATTCGTAAATCGAGGAGTTCGATATAGATATTAAGGCTTAATGAATATCACCGATATCTTTTATAAATACTCATAAAACATAAAAAAAAAAAAAATATTAATTCCAATATAGATATAGATACCCGTAAAATAAGATCTTTAATTTAGTTTGGAAAAGATCTATAACTTAGTTTGGAAGTAAAATGAACTTAATTAATAATTTAAATAATTTATTTTTAAAAATTGATTTACAGGATTATTTGTGATATCAATATTGATATTTTTGTTATTGCCGGTGAGAATCCATCCATGAAAATAAAGAGAAAAAAATCAATGAAAAAAAAAAGTGAAAAAAAAAGGCTAAAACATTTAAAATAAAAACCCGCGTCAAAATTAAATTAGTGTCTTTTTCCCCATCATACGACTTTTATAATCTTATTCAAACTACCTTGAAATGAGACCAATTGAGATATTAAAACAAACATCAAATCATTTCATTCCTCCATATCCTTTCATTCTCAACAAATTATACCATTTTTTTTTAACTTAGCTAATAATAAGAAAAACCCACCCTAAAACTAAAACACCTCTAGCTAGCCAGCGACAAAGTCGCAGAAGTTTCCTCCTAATGCCAATTTTTTTTCCAAGTAAAACAAAGACACAGTCAAAAGAAGACTTTCAGAAACACAACCAATACACCAAAATTTGGTTAAGACCAACTTAAAGTACACCCAACTTGAAGTGAAGATTGCTCTTATCTATCCCATGGATTGTTTTCAGAGTCATTGGTGAATGAGTCTCCCATTGACTGCAAAAGAAGAACATATTACATTGGTGTATGCACCAGAGCACAACCACCAGGACAATGCGAATTGGGAGAATTGTACGACTGACCCCATATTTTAACCCATTTGTCAAACTGAACCGGATCTGAAAAATAAGTCAAACTAACCTTCTGCTGACATCATCAGTTTTTTTTTAATATTATTTTCTAGCTCTAGCTGCGGGTGCGGGCTGATCTCGCTCTAGCTCGGGCGCGGGCTGGTCTCGCTCTAGCTGCGGGCTGGTCTCGAATCTGAAAAAAACTTCAAAATTTTGAAATTTTCAGATCTTAAATGAAGCTAGAGCTAGAACGAGACCAGCCCGCAGCTAGAGCGAGACCAGCCCGCGCCCGAGCTAGAGCGAGATCAGCCCGCGCCCGCAGCTAGAGCTAGAAAATAATATTAAAAAAAAACTGATGATGTCAGCTGAAGGTCAGTTTGCCTTTTTTTTCAAATCCGGGTCATTTTGACAATCCGCTTAAAATAGGGGGTCAATCGTACAATTCTCCCATGCGAATTGGTGTCGGGTCGGGTCGGGCCAGGCAAGAGGTGGTTCTCGACTATGTCTGCCCCCTAATAACCATTGGATACAACATGAACTACTTTTACAATTTCTCTTTCACATATTCAACAATGCAAAACTGCTAGCCACATCGTGGCAGTCTCCTCAGTTCCCTTGAAGGGAGGTTGCTACCTACTACAACTTCGACTAACTACCATTGGTCAAGTTTGTTTTGGGATTCTTTCCTATGCCTTTTGAGTTCACTGATGTAGAAGGTAAATCCAGCAGATATGCTGCATTGGGGGTTCATTGTCTGTCATTTGGTTTCTTGGTTAAAAAAAATTAGACTAAGTTAAACAAGACTCCATGTTGCCGCAGTTCGAAAAAAGACACTAATCCCTGCAGTAAAAGTGACACGATTCAGTTGACTCACTCTCGGTGTGGCAACTCGTCGAGGAATGTCACTAGCTCGTAAGTTGAAGAACAGCAAACAGAGGTGAGATTGAGGAAACAGTAAACGATTAATCCGAATCTAAATTGTGGTTTAACCTCTCTATTTCAGAAGTTCCCCAAGTGTAAGGATATAACATAACCACATCTTCAAACTATGATTGTGCAAGAAAGTCATTTCCTAGAGCTCAAAGAAGGCATTCAACTGAAACAAAGAATTCAATGAAAACAAAGAACTGATCTATCTATCTCTTATTAACACAACCATTTTGACATTTCTAATAGAAGTAGATTGAATCTATTCAGTAAGTAACACTACATGAATGTGCATCAATATTGTAGCATAACTCTCTTATATTCTCACATGATAACAGTATGCTACACAATCATTTCTTTTCCACAAGACATTATTATATCACTCAAGATCATTGAAGAAAATGTCCTTTTATCCAATTCCAAATTCCACCAATCCTATTCTTTGTGAATTATTCCACGACTAGCAAAAGCAAAATCAAATTAATTTATGAACAAAAATTAGCATTTGAAAGTAGAGGAGGATCATACACCGCAGAGTTATTGGGTGGGATCAGTGGTTGATACCAAACTCCCAAGGCATAGAGAATGATCTGATCACCAATCAACCTCATGAATTACTCTGGAGTCTGCACAGGAATGAGAAAAAAAGTCTTTGAATCTTCACAAAGAAGTTCAACTTTGAACCTTGGTCACCTGTGGATTAACAGAAATTGAAGAACAATCTACAACATCAGAATCCAGAAAGAATTTGAACCACTCATTTTCTTGAGAAACAAACATTAGAAGAGGATCTTTATGAACAGAGCAAGAGGGGGATTTACCTTGCCGTTCTCGGGTAATTCAGGGACCTTATACAAATCAGCTGTGATCTCCGATAGCCATAACCCAGGAAAAAGCGTCTGTAAAACAGTACAGATTAAACGTGGATTCTGAAATTTCTCAGCAAAAAATGGAATTGAGAAGCAGATTAGAGAAGTTCAATTGGAAACTTGAGGAAGAACAAGGGAAATTTGAAAGAACTTACATCTAATTGCTTTTGTACGATTTTGGTTCTCTTCTTGGGCCGCCTCGGTGGTCTGAGCCCCAACATTTCCATGAAATCTTCATCGATCTCTCTCTTCGAGAGCGGCACTACCAATTTCGCCTTCTTCTTATTCTTCTCCGGCCCAATTTTCAGCCTCGGCGACTTCGCGCCACCGTCGCTTCGCAACGGAGAATCGGAATTCGATTTCTTCTCATCAATCTTCAAATTCTTACTTCCTCCACCGTCAACATTAGGAGCCTTACAAGCGGCTCTCCTCGTCCTTAGATTCCAAGGTCTGGCCTCCGCCATCGACAACGCAACCGCCGCCGCCGGCGTCTCTTCCATTCCGACAGAATCATTCTTAATCTCCTCCGCCTCTTCTCCGGCCACCGCCGCCTCCTTACTTAAAATCGCCTCTTTCATTTTATCGGCCGCCGTCTTCAGATCAAACATTAGCTTCTCTCTAACCGCCTCGATCCCGTCGTCGTCGGTTTTCTTGATTCTCGATTTCGAAACCTTCGGTCTCATCTCAAAATCCTTCAAGAACATCCGCATCTCCGAGCCGGATTCCCGGCTCCTACTCTCGGTAGACTCCTCCGATCTCGAGGAGTGAGATTGGCGATTCAAGGCGGAGACCTGTACGCCATTAGAATTCACCTTCATGCACCTCAAGTGCTTCTGATTCCCCCACTTCAAACACGGCAACATGAAATTGTGAAGAGGTTTCGATCTCTCGGAACGCATTCTCATGGAGAAGTTCTCCGTTCGTCGGGTCAAAACTCAAAAGGCCCTCGGACACACCATTCACCGGAGATTCAAAACAGGCGATTACAGACGGAGTTGCCGGATTTCAAGAGGACTCTGCAACTGGGAATTTTGAGGGGAAATTTGAGAAGAAGAGAGAAGTACCACCGGAGGTTGTAGAGAGAGAGTGGCGAAGGGCTGGTTTTTCCGTCGCTGGTTTCTTTGGTCGCTCTCACAGAATATGGCCGGAAAATAAAAAGAAAAAATACCAAGTTTATTACTGGTTCAGAGAGAGAGAAAAACGGAGCGGATGGTTTTAACGTTCGGACATTGGGGGTAATTCCGTCAAATCACCTTCTGAATTTGTCTCCTATTTTAATCATCCTATGAGATTTAACTATATCTTTCGCCCTAAATTTATAGTTACTATATTCGAATATTTGATTTCTTGTTCGAGTTTATTTATATGCCTCTAGTTTTTTTCCTCATAGGATGGGGACTAGGACTTCAGGATCAATACATTGACGTTGAGGTATGTTCTTGTTGGCTATTTATATGCCTCTAGTTGAGATATGATTAATATATTTTTAAAAAAATTAATGAAAATTTTAATTTTAATTTTATATCTAGTAAATTGTAATCAATGTCAATTTAGAGTAAAATAATTAAAAATATAGCATTTTTTTAAAAAAAATTGCGGATATGACAAGTCTATCGGTGATAGAAATTTATCGCTGATAGAAGTCTATCGCGGATAATAGTCCTTTTTATAGAATTTTGTGAGTGATAATAGTCTATATGTGATAGAAGAAGTTTAATAGAAATCTATTAGTGATAGCCACTGAATTTTTATTTTAGGTCAGATTGTTGTTTGTGCAACCAGTCCTTTATATCTAATAAATTAGGTTATTAACTCTAATTTTTAGATTTTAAAAATAAAAAATAATTCAAATGTTAATGTTGAGATTATATGATGTTAAATGTTAATGTGGAGTCAAACCGAGCATAGCTCAATTGGCATAAGGTTGTGCCCATGACTAAGAGGTCATGGGTTCAATCCTCGCATTTATTAAAACACGGTTGCAAAAAAAAAAAAATGCTCTGGATCGTTATGGGTGGCCTAGGTGTGGTCGTGGTGTACTAGGGCCATTTTCCATCACGGGAGCAATTTCGGCCTCTTGTTCGGATTTCCATTGGGGATGGGCGGCATTGCCATGTGTGGGCAGACTCATGGCTGCCGGGGGGCCCCATTATTCAGCGGTTTGAGGTTGGCCTAGGTGTGGTCGTGGTGTACTAGGGCCATTTTCCATCACGGGAGCAATTTCGGCCTCTTGTTCGGATTTCCATTGGGGATGGGCGGCATTGCCATGTGTGGGCAGACTCATGGCTGCCGGGGGGCCCCATTATTCAGCGGTTTGAGGTTGGTCTAGTTGATGTTGTTGGTAGTTCGATGGAGGATCTGCTTCCCCTGGTCCAGGCCTCTGTTCCTAATTTGTTGCAGCCTGATCGATTTATTTGGGACCCAGGTAGATCTGATGTCTTCTCGGTGGCTAGTGCGTGGGAAGTTCTGCGTCCTCGTCGCGAGTGTGTTCGGTGGGCCAGCTTGTTGTGGTTTGATGGTAATATTCCTAGGCATGCTTTCATTGCATGGTTGGCGATTCGAGATCGGTTATTTACTAGAGCTCGTCTCCATGTTTGGGATCCCTTAATCCCGTCAGGTTGTCTGTTGTGCTCTGCTGCTTTGGAGACAAGAGATCATCTTTTTTTTCGAGTGTTCTTATAGTGAGCAGGTGTGGATGGGTCTTCTGCGTTGGAGTCGTTCCTTTCAACGTAATGCTAGTTGGTCAACTGAGTTGACTTGGATTAGTGTCATGGGGCGGGGTGATCATCGTAAGCGTCATGTTTGGAGGCTTGCTTGGAGTGCGGCCATTTATCATATATGGAGAGAGCGTAACTCCCGCGTCCACGGGGGTAGGCTTCGTTCTCCTCAGTCAGTTCTTATAAGTGCCCAGGCTGATTTGGTTTTTAGGTGTGCCTCGTGGTTAGGGTCGTTGATGGCTCATGTGTCTATTTGCGTTCCTTCGTGGGATTTATTTCCTTTAGGTCTTTCTGTCTCTTCGTTTTGTGTTCTTGAGTGCCTTGGTCCCGGGCTGTGGGACCCCCTTCGCTTGCTTTTAGTAATATATATTACCTTGCAAAAAAAAAAAATGTTGATCCTAAATTAAAACATCCAAATTATTAGACACAAAATAAAAAATGATAAGGTGTGCTTTTATATATATATATTAAAAAAAAAATCTTTCAAATCCATTAAATCAAATAAGTTCAATTTTTATTTTTCTTTTTTCTTTTTTCTTTTTGCTTAAAATTAAAAATTTTGGAAACGTGGTTTGTTATTAGATAAAATCACTTTTTAAGTTAGGTTAATTTACAAAAGTTATTAATAGTAACTTTTGAATTTAACTTCCCTAAAAATCTGGTCTAACTAATCAATTTTTAAATTTTTTTTTTATTTTACGAATTATTTACAATTTAATTAATCTTATTTCATTTTTTTAAATTATTTGATGCATTTTAATTATTGTTCTTATTTTTATTTTTTATTTTTATTTAAACTAAAGTTAAATTTTGTTTTCTACCTTCTTTATATCAATTTTTTTTATATAGTTTATAAAATTATTTAGAATTAAACAAATATTATCTTTAATTTAAATTATATAAAATTTTATAAATTACCTTATAAATTTATTGAAGTTAAATATTAATATACACTCATAATTAATTTTTGAAATAGATTTATATTTGGATAAATATAAGTATTTCATAAAAGTTTAGTAGTAATTTACCAAACACTATAATCAAAATTTTCAGGTTTAAATATGAAATTTACCTAACACTAATTAACTTCATGCTACAGGTGATTTTTCTAAAAGCACTAACAACAATTATTTTAAAAGTTATTGCAATTCAAACTAAACTAAGCTTGAGTTTAAGGTTTAATAGGTAAGGTTTAGGATAATTCTAAATCCTAAACCATAAAAAAAAAAAAAAAAAAAAGTCTTATATACTAAATCCTAAATTGAAAATTATAAAATCTAAATTATAAATACTAAACTTATAATCTTAAATCCTAAAATTTAAGGAGAGATAAATGGAGTTGCTTTAGCTTTAGGAGTAAAATGAAAATTTTTAAATATAGAGAAAGAAATTAAAAAATAATTTATATTCTAAAGACTAAAATATATATAGCTTTACTTAAAACGCGCTCTATTATTTTATTTTCTTATTCATATATAAATTTTTGATTATTTTTATAGAGATTTTTAAAGAATATATTTGGAAAAAATTCTAAACTTAAAAGCTCAACAGAAAGGGAAATTTTACGTTAGAAACGAAATTACCAAATATTAATAAATATTGTTTTTCGGAAATATTCTTGAATGAACTCGGATCAGTTTAATACAAATCGGGTAAAAATAAAAAAGTTTGATAAAAAATGATATTCCATTTTTTTTCCTTACGTAAACTTTGATATGATGCCATTTTTTGTTATAAATAATTAAGATTTTATTTTGGAAAAAAAGGAGAAAAGCTTTCCAATTTTTCTTCTAAGAATCCAAAAGTAGAGATCTCCATGGGGCGGGGCGGGGTCGGGTAATGTCTTCTCCGTCTCTGTCTCCGTCTCCCATTTCATTATCCGTCTCCGCAAAATTTTCCATTTAATTTCGCGGGAACGGAGCGGGTATTTTTCGCGGGTAACGGATATTCTCCGCAGGTAATTTTTTTCGCGAATAATTTATTTTTTTAATTTATTCTTATCCATTTTTTTAATTTTTGTTATTTGTTAAGTTGATTAATATTATATATATTTAATTTCATAAACTTTATTGGTAAGATGTGTGTTTTTTTAGAATTTTATTAGTAAAATGTGTATTTTTTTTTTTAGATAAAAAAAAGAAGTGTAGTTAATTTTTTGATGAATAATATATATATGTATATATATAAAAGTATACGGGTAAACGGGGCGGGGCGGGTATGCTATTACCTGCCCGTTTAGCTAACGGAGTAAAAATAATTCCTTTCTCCCTGCCCCATTCCCTTTGTAATCGGGATTTTCCGTCCCATTCGAGGCGGAGTGGGGCGGAGCATATGAACATCTCTATCCAAAAGATAATTGCAAGTTTGTAGAATCAAATTTAGAGACGCACATATAAAATATGTTAAAAAATATTTAATTTCCATTTTTATATCTTCATTTCAACTATTATTATTCAAAAGACATCAAATTGGTCATTATAAAAAAAAGATAATGATAACTTCACCCATTAACTACTTCATTTATAAATTTATAGAAATAGAAATTACATGTCCTACCATAACATAATTTATTTGTTAAATTTTTAAGTCAATCTCAAACATCGCTTAATGAATAAATCATCAATTATCATACTAAATGTTGATGATTCGATTCCCTATTCTTTGAACTAAAAAAGTAATTAGTTAACTCTCAATGTAAAAAAAATAAATTAATCTTTAACTGTTTTTTTTTTTCCTTCAAATACAAAGTATATATCATTTTTATTTTAGGATACAACAAATGTAGGATACGGAAATTTCAATCTCTAATCTCAATAGAAAGAGTATATATTAATTACCGTTGAATTATGCTCGTTTCGTGTCCAAGTCTTATCAATTGCGACCACCATTATTCTATTATATTCCCACTTTAATAATAAAAATTTAAATAGAATAATGTGACAAATTGTATACTTTTTTTGGCTTATGTTCTTTACTTCCAAGTCTCCCCTTCCTCTTGTATATGTGTGAGATCATACATATTGCTTCTTTCTCTCTTTCTTCCCTCACTCACATCCATTGAAATTATTTTCTCTCATTCAATTTTGAGGACTACATATATGAGCAAATTATATATATTTAAGAAAACTACAATTTTAGAAACAAATTTAGTTTGAATCTTATTTTGAAGTGTAATTGGTAAAAAAAACAGTATTTATAGAAGTGTTATTTATGAACCATGATACCACAAAAGATCAATGTTCCCATATAGTCAATACCTAGCAAATCAACACAAGATAGCCCACTATCTAAAGTGACAGGGAAATTGGGCAAAGCCCATATTCATGAAGGGCCAAATAATGAATTAGACCATTCGCCAAAGAGAATGGTCAAAACGAGAATAAAATTCTCTTGTGTATGTAAGGTTTTAGGTATAGTCCAACCCATTCTTTTAGATTCTAGTATTCGTTATTTATAAAAATTAAAAAAAAAATGAAGTCAATTTAATATGGTCGTTTGTCAAGTTGCCCAACAAATGAAATAACTAATTTTAAATAGTCTAATTCCAAAAATAGATAAATGTATTCAATTTTTTTTTGACAACATATAAGAAGAAGAATTCATACATTATGTTAGTTGAGCTAACCTATCAGATATTTGTAAATATAGATGAGTTTAGTTTATATAATCTTCAGAATTGACTAGGACGAAAATACCCCTGGTGAAGATTCTACCCTTTTAACTCAACTAAAAAGAAACCTATAAAAATGGAAGCTTAATAGGGAGGAGAGGTGGAGCTAGAAAAAAAAAATCGTAACAAACAAGACTAAATTGTAATCACTACCATAGTATATTCAAATTATAGTCTAATTCTACGTATCAATGAAGGATAAAGATTATAGTTTCAGCAAGATGGGTGATAATAGTTGTCGATTAATACACTAATAAAAAAGATGTCTTAGATAACAGACCGTATGTATTTATAATTAAAATTTTAAAATAATCTAAAATCTAACAATTTATTAAATATAACTAAACATTTCACAAATACCAATATTTCTAAATCTTCATTCCAAACTTATGCTTCCTAAACCTGCACTTCAAACACAGATTTTTTAAACCCACACTTCCTAAACCTGTACAATAACTTCAGGAGCGAAGTGCTCGGTGGAGGTATGGGGGAAACACCTTCGAACCAAATTTTGGTTTAAGTTTTACCTTTTGTATTTGAATTGGACTTTGACTCATTATGTATTAGGTCATTAGAAGAGTGTCATATATAAACTTTCTAATGACTTATGCCGCCTTCTAGTCTGTTTTGTAATCTCTATTATTCGTAATACAAACTACTCTGTTCCTTCTGCCCGTGGACATAGCTAACACAACGTTAGTGAACCGTAAACTTTGTGTCGATTCTTGCTTTATTCTTTGTTTCTGTCATAACTAACAAAATGAGCTTGTTTTTGGAGATAGACAACCTCAACAAAAAGACCCACTTAAGTGGGCATTCGACTTCATTGAAGAAATGAACCAAGGACAGTCGACCTGAAGAGATCAATGCACTAGGCTTACAAGTGTTCTCCAAACTCGTGGCTCTTTCGTTCCTGCCCCTCATACGATGCACTTTGAAGATGGTGCTAAAAGATGGCATCCTCCCCCTCTGAATTCATTCAAACTAAATACCGATGCTGCTAGATGATTCAGTTTGAATGAGTGCAACTGTTCGAAATTCACTAAGAAACACAATAAAGAAAATATCAAGTTTTAGAGGATCAGTTGAGCTTGTTGAAGCTCTAGCCGTGAAGGAGAGGATATCTTGGCCATTCTAAATTTGTTCAAACTAAATACCGATGTCGCAGTGCTAGATGGTTCAGTGGGAATGAGTGTAATTGTTCGAGACTCACTAGGAAACACAATGCTCGCAGAAGGAAGATATCAAGTTTTAAAGGATCTGTTGAGTTCGTTGAAGTCGATCTAACTTTAAAGAAGAAGATGTCGTTGGCCATTGAAGCATGCTTTGTTCCTTCGTGGGCAGAAGTAATGGAAACTCTAGAAGAGATTTCAAAAACAATATAGTTTCTTAAGAGATAGATCGAGATGAAAGTTCTCGAAAAACAAAGTTTTGTCTTGGCCTGCAAATTAAGTATATAGAGAAGAAATTTCATCAATCAATTTATACAAAAAAGATTTTAAATAGACTAGGTACATCATTCAACATTTCAATGGTATCTCATTCACTTGATGTGAAAAATATATCTTCGAGAAGATAATGAGAAACTTATCGGTCTTGAAGAACCATATTTTTAGGAAATAAGTGCATTTATGTATGTTTACTAATTATACACTGCATGCGGTAGTATTTTCTGTATACATAGATATAATATATGTCCAACAGAAAGATATTGAAATAGAATTAACACATATATTATGATGATTTATTTACGTGGATTTATTTTGTAAATCTAATTTTGATCTAGTTGGATGTGAAGATGCAGGTTTATTTATCTAACTCATATAAAGTGAGATCTTAGACAAGTTATTTAATACACGTGGAAGAACTTTTATATTATGAAAGTCTTTGAAGCATGTTGAAATTATGGCAATTCACGAGACAATGATTCAATATATTTGTGAAACTTGTGGCTTGTCTTCCCACGAAGATCATCTGGCAAACATTATATGAAGACAACACAACATGTATAACACAAATCAAAGGAGTATATATATTGAAGGAGATAGAACAAAGCATGTCTCACAAAACTCGCCTACACCCATGATCTTGAAGAAAATGACGATATTACCATTCAACAAATTTCTTCAAAAGACAACTTGGTAGACTTATTTACATTACCTAGTGCAACATTTGAGAAGTTGGTGAACAACATTGGAAAGTGACGACTTAGAGATCTCAAGTGATGTTTCCATGAGAGGGAGAAAATATGTTGCACTCTTTTTCCCTTAACTATAGTTTTATCCCAGGTTTTCCAAGCAATGTTTTTAATGAGGTGTGTATGAATAATGTACTCTTTTTCCTTCGCTAGGATTTTGTCCCATAGAGTTTTTCCTAGTAAGGTTTTAACGAGGCATATATTCTATATACTATGGACATCGGGGAGTGTTATGAATATTTATATAGATGTCTATATATCTCCTCTATGATCTTATCTCTGATCTTCCCTTAATCTTCTTCTTATCTTGTAAACTCTATAAATAATGGTCGTTGTGACCTTTGACATTGATAATTGTATAAAAAATAAATTGACTCCCTACCTTCTCCTCCTTCCTACTTTGCTCCTATAACTATTGTTTCATAATACAAAATATATATATATATATATATATATATATATATATATCAAAAAACTGCTTAGATTTTGAAAATATTTTAAAAAGTAGAAGACAAATCAAAGAAACACATAGATAGAAGTAGCATTTATAAGCTAAAATTTCTAAAACTAAAAACTATAAACAAAATGGTTATCAAATGGACAAAAAAAATTATGTTTTAAAATTTTAGGTAAATTATATTTTTGGTCATGAGGTTTGAGTTTGGTAACAGGTGATTGTAGTTTCAAACTCAACAAAATTTTAAAATACTATCCAACCTAAACTCTAGCGACCAAAAATGTAATTTATTCTAAAATTTTCTTATAAATTTAAAAAACAAAAGGGTTTTTAGATTTTAAAAACAAAAAATGAATTGGTTACCAAATATTTTTTTTTAAACTGCAAAGAAAAAATTAAAGGAAGGAATGTCCAAGTTTTGAAAAAAAGATCAAAAACTTTTTTTTATTTGAAAAATAGTGGAATACTAGAATTTAAAACAATGTACAAGACTAAAATACACTTTTAAACTTTAAATTTTAAACCCTAAACACTAAATCCTATCTCTAAATTTTAAAAGTAAACTCTAAATCATAAATCTACCTAAAGTAAAATTTAATTTCAATTTTCATTATTTTTTTAATAATTTTTTATTTTTTATTTTTTTTTAAAATACTCTTCAAAAAAGACATATGGAAGGATTTTCCAAAATTAAAACTAAAGGATGATTTGATAACTTCTCATTTCCGGTTGGTTGTTCTCGCTACAAATGTTTGGTAAGTAATATTCTAACAATTTTTTATGTCACTAGAGAAACATATTTACTCAAAGAATGCATCCATATTTTAACTAATATTATACTTCTACTGATTTTTGTTTTTTTTTTCCCCTATAAATGGTTATAAAATTGAAAATTTCAAAAGAATAAAGATGCTTTTTAAAATATCATAAATATTCATCAATCATTATATTTAATCCAACTAAAAACAAAACAAATTATCCTTATATTTAATCATTTTAATTTTATTTATTTATTAATTTTTTAACTAAACAATTACGAAGTAAAGATTGAATCAAATCTTTGCGAGATAGTAATTGCATTGAATGCAGAATACTTTCTAAAGCTACCATTTTTTTCATCTTTGAGATGAAAGAACTTTACTGAAATAAATTGGTACATTCAAAAAAATAAAAGGCAAGATACATTTTAAAAGATCATAAATATGAGCTATAAATCTTTATATTTAATCATTTTATGGCATATCCTATTGATTTGAATTAAAAAAATGCAGACAACCTTCACAATTTTTGTAGAAAAATGCAAGCATATAGCTCAAAAATAATTTTGATACAACTATAATAAGATATTTTAAAGCAGTATACCTAAATTAGTTAAGATATTATAACCTTTCACCTTAACTAAATTAGTTAAAATATTAAAATCTTAACGGTAATGTCAGATGTTGGAATTGGAATATTCACGTTGAACTCGACAAATAAAATAAAAAAGACAACTCGTGCATCTCTGCATTGGGCCATTCTTGGGCTGCTCCATCTGAGATGCTCCCAATTGGGCCTCAATTTTGCAAAGGAATTTTAGCTCCCAATTGGGCCTCAATTTTGCAAAGGAATTTTTTTTAGCCAAAAACGGCTAAAAATGACATATTCAAAAATTTGACCACCATGGTTTGAGAAGAGAGTGAAATTGAATAATTTCTCATTTATATTCCTGATATATAATCATATTTACCGTCAACTCCCACCAACTCAGCCTCATCATCGGGCTTGAAGCCCAAAGGTCGATCCAAGCCCAACCCAAGCCCAATCCAAACCCGGCCCATGGTCGGTTGACCGGCCAGCCCAACCCAACCCTTTCATGCATTGAATTGGATATGAATCTATTTTTTTTAATTAGATCGGCCCATGGGCCAGCCCGTTCGAGCCGTATTTGGATCGGCTCGTTGGGCCAGCCCAAAGGCCGATCCAATATAATAATATTATATATATATATATATATATATATAGCCTATAATAGAGAAAAATTATGAGAGAATTGAAGTAGAAAAGTTTTCCTTTTATTTTATTGTCCCACGAAGTTTGGAGGATGAGAAAATGTCCATCCTCTATAAATAGAGTGTTAATCCCATGCTCATTTTATTATCCCAAGTTTTGAGAATGAGAAAAATTTATCGATAAAGTTTTAATTCAATTTTAACTTTATATTAAATAAAGTTTTAATTCAATTTTAACTTTATATTTAAAAATAATTTTTATTCATCAGGTCAATCTAAGTTCGGTCCGAAAGGTCAATTTAAGCTCGATCCAATTTTGGCTCATTGAGTTAGGCCCATGGATTGGGCTATGGACCTATGTTTTAGAGGTTGGGCCGGCCCAAGTCCGACCCAAACAGTGTTGGAGACCCGTAAAGCTTGTGCTTGGGCTTTTGATTATTTGGGCTGGCCCGGCCGATGATGAGGTTGACCACCAATCGTAAATAGATTTCTTTTATTTGTTTTAAAAATATTATTATCTCATTGTCTAAAAACAATCCACTTGAAAAATATCTAAACAACTCCCATTTTGGAAAAAATGTCTAAAACTTAAATTTAATAAAAAAAAAATACTAAATAAATTTGAACAAAAATAACCTTCTACTATATTCTACAAGTTAACGATAACGATTAATTAAAATGATACTTTTAAATAGGAAATGGTTGGAAAGAGATTGAGAATGGAAAGATAACAGAAACGTCAAAATAAAATAATTAACAACTAATGAGTAAAATTTACATGGTTATACATGCACTGCACACTTAACCGGAACGATGAAAAATTGCATACGAAGGTATTGTATACCTGCGACATAATTTTGTACACCCGCGACAAGGTCAACCGAGTTTGTATATGGGATTGTATATACAGTGCAATAATAACCCGCTCAACTTTTTGTCAACCATCGTAGGTATTGGTGTAACAAAAGCATTAAGTGCCTGCTGCATTTGTATTGAAATGAGGAGTGATTACCTCAGATATCGTCTTCCAACACCCCTGCAATGATGAAAATTAGGAAATTCAAAAGTCCCATTCCATCACTCATTAACTTCTCCGAGCAGTTGTATACCATACCTTGAGGCCAAACGATTCAACTCTCTCAGCACGCCTACACTTACATCTGTCGCTAAAAATCACCTCCTTCTACGGTGAGTTGTTTGTTCGCTGGATTGACCGTTTCAAGTCTCCGCTCTCGTATCTACCATCCTATCTAGGTATGTGCCACCTTTCTCCATAGGAATGTATACATTTGGATTATAGTTTTTTGAGTTTTATCTGGTAGACGTCGGAACGAAACTTTGAAGGATGGACAACACCGGGTTGGCGGATCCCATCTTTTTTTCCCGTGGTTTTACACAAATAATATGTCGTCTTTCTTGTTTGTTCTGTTTGGGGATTTAGATATTAAGATTTAGGGATTTAATTTCGAAATTTTAAATATTTAAAGTTTTAAATGCATAAAATAAGTTGGGGTAGTTAGATATTTGGATATGTAGTTTTAAAACAACATCCCATTTGGAGAGATTTTGTTTTAAATACATGAAATCAGGAGGTTGACTGGCTGACCCTATAGAGTGTTTAGATCAAGATTTCGTTTACTATTTTTAGGTTTTCATAGTGATATTAAAATGCCTATATTGGGTCACAAGTGTAGGTCCGTGTATATACACCTGGTAGTCTGCGACACTCAATTAATCTGAAGGAGTATACACATATATATACCTCAATCTGAACTTAACGTGAAGATAACATCACCACAAATCGTTAAGTCCAAAAAGTGTGAGACGACGAAAATATTTTTTGTTTTATTATTTTAAGATTAATTAATTCTAAAATATAAATTAGTTGAAAAATGATGGAGTTATAATGGCCGATAAATGTCCACCCTCCTTTAGGGAAATTCGATCCAAATATAATCAATCCAAATTCTATACTAGATTCAAACAATATATATTTTTATCTAAAAACCCAGATTAGTTATTAGTTTCAAATCTAAAGCGGAATAAACAATTTGGAAACCAGAGCTTAGAAGAATACATAAAATCAACGGAAGAGAGATTGACACCGAATTTATATTGGTTCACCGAGTGTGAGCTACGTCCAGTTCTCTGCTACCAATGCAGGTTCCACTACAACGTCAGGGAAAAAGTTACAAAAATTTAGAAACGAGTGATTTCTCTCACTTTTCTCTCAAGAAAAATACTCACGACTCACTCTAACAAACTCTTAAATTCTTCAATGAAAAATTAAGAAAAGCACACCGGTGACTTTTCTTCTTCTCGTTGAAACAACAGAAAAAAAAATCACTCTTCTTTGCACAACAATGAACTCTCACACAACCACCTCCACCCAATTTCTTTAATTTATTTTTGTTGGTTGAATTGAACACCCAATCTTCAACTATTTAAACTTTAAAGAAACTTCACCGCTACTAAGCAACTTGCAACCTCACCATTAACCAATCAGAAAAAGGTAACTTCACTTTCAGCGAATGAGAGAAGTTACTTAATTGAGACAATTGAGCTTGATTTGAGCTTTACTTTTACCTAATACTCTCTAAAATCACTCTACACATAGAGTCATAGAGTTGAAAGAGTATCAAAATTTAGATTTGTTTTTAGATTTTTTTGCTTTTCTTTATTCTCTTCTCAATTCCTCTCAAGTATTTACGTTGAACTCAAAAAATAGCATCTCTCCATTGAGCCATTCTTGAGCAAAAATGACAGTGTTTACAAATTTACAAACTACAAAGATGTCTGGAACCATTTTGTAAGATACAAGATTACAATTTATACAAAAGACAAACTATGGGACTTGAGAGTATAACTTACCATTATCATGTACTAAAAAAAATTATTTACCAGTAAAAATAGGTGTAGCCCTTGTATTGTAGTACTTTACAAACTTTGATGCGTATGGAGGAGTGAAAGTACTCAACCCAAAAAAACAAAAACAAAAACAGTGAGAGAAAGATGGTTTGGAAATTTATTACCTTCAAGTTCATAGTAATTATTCTGTGGTGATCAGCTAGCTTAGCTATTAGCTATGTAGTAGAAAAGTACAAATCTCAAAGAAAAGAATAGCCACATATTTATACATTGTTCATATAGTACTAAAGTAACAGTAACAAGAAAGGGAGGACCCCAAAACAACAGTTGCTTGTTCAAAGGTTACATTACAACAGACCATCTTTCTTCCCAAGCTATGTCTGTTGAGGGACACATGTACTCCTGTTCCCCTTTTCAAGTGGTTTAATTTTAGTACACTTTTTCACATCTATAATTTCAAGTGGTTCTATTCAACCTATTCTTGGCACTATAGTCTTAGGTTGATTTTGAATGGTCTTGGGTTTTGTTTTTCTTCTTTTTCTGTGGGGGCCATAATTTTATGTATTTTTTTTTTGAAATAAGGTCAGAGAAGATATGAATGTATATGATCTGGTTTGGTAAGATCTCATTAAAATTGAAACCACCATGTTAGGGACATCTATCAAGATTTGAGAAAAGAGTAAATGTATCGAATTATTAACGACCAAGTAGAATATCTCACTTTTCACGAGATTTTTGTACGGATGACCCACTCTTCGAGGTGCGTGAAGTTTCTTAATCCAATTTTTGAAAATTTATGTTTTTTGACATTGATAAGAAAGTGCACAAAGTCATTCGTACCCTTCGTTTATCACGAGGAGATCACAGTTGTCTCCTCGTGATCGTGATAAGCGAAGGGTACGAATGACTTTGTGCACTTTCTTATCACGAGAGAAAGTCAAAAAACACAAGTTTTCAAACACTCGGTTAAAAAATCTCATGCACCCCGAGGAGTGGGTCATCCGTACAAAAATCTAACTTTTCACACCTGTTAATAATATAAAACAATAATTTAATGATATATCAACTTTTTGATAATAATTTTTTATTTTTTTATTTTTTTATTTTTTTATTTTATAGAATGACCTAATCGAAACTTTTTAATGCATCAAAGGTAATTCGAGAATTTTAAAACAATAAGAGCTAAACTAAGGATTACCTTAATCCATTTGAACTTAGTTTTGTATAATTTGCCTTTGAGAAATTATAAAGCTTATGATATATTGGTTTTTGGTTTTTGGTTTTTTATGGTTTTGCCCTTGGATATTAATCCATAAGCTTTGAACAATTTTTTGGTCCACAAACTTTGAATTCTATTTTATTTTTGTTATTGTTATTATTTTTTTTTATAGTCATTGTTGATGCAAGAATCTGGACCTCCTGGCCGGCGGGCCGCGGATGATCGGGTTCGCCGTGGGGTCTGAGACCGACTTGCAAGGAGAGAAACCTTGCACCGGTGCGGGGCTGGCCCCACGCCACTCCGATGCTTAAGTGAGAGAGAGAGTCAAAGCATAAGTAGGAGGGAGAGTGATGCGTACCGTATGTCGCATACCTTCAATGAAGGGTGAAACTCCATATTTATAGGAGAGATGCGCGTTGGTTACTATGCCGACGTCATACACCTAGGAGGTGGCGTATGACGGGAGACGCCATACGCCTAGGAGGTGACTGTTACGTCTCCAAAAGTGACCTTTTTAGGACTTAATTATCTTAGAAAGATGTTCACTCTTAGGTGTTTTTGATAGCATTTAGCCTAAACCTATGCTTAAATATGAGAATTAGAAGAAGGTAGCTAAGTTAGGACTTAAGTACAATAGGAAAGAAAAGGGTTGAAAACCGAAGGAAAAGAATGAAAAACAAGCATTGCGATAGCATTGCGGAAACATTGCGGACACCGCAATGTTTCAAGTGAAAACCGTAAGTTGACTGATCTTTTTCTGTTAATTTCCGTGATTTCAGGGATTCGTTCTTTCTCCTCCATCCATTCTGAAGTACGACGTTGAAGATTGATGGTTCTCCTTGGCCCAAATGCACCTGCAGATTACTATAAATAGGGGTCAAAGTCGAGGGTTCAAACATCATCCGAAAGCGTAGAAGTCTTCTCGCAGTCCAACTTTTCTCCTGTTTTTCCTTTGCCGTCTGCTGGTTTGCGAAGCTCAGCTGTTGGAATCGATAATCTGATAGGAAGGAGAGGAGATTCTTCTTCTCTCCTGATTGGATTCATCCAAGCAAGGCTGACCTTTCTCATCCTTCATTCGAGGCGACTGCAACGAGACATTCGAGCTTGTTTTACTGCTTTTTGCTCTTCATTTCCATTTTCCAGCTTTGTTTTGTTGCTGTTTCTTTTCTAGTAGCTAGTTTAGACTATTTCGTTGTGTTCTGTCTTCCTGTTATTTGCTTTAAAGCTTTCCTTTGTCAATCAAACAATCAAGTAATCAAATCTCAATTCTTCATTCCACAGTTTCTTGCCTTTACATTCTACTGCTTTCCCTTACTGTTCTGCCTTTAAATTCCTTCTGAGCATGTCTACTTCTTCTCTTACTTCTGTTCTGTTTACATCCATGAGTAGCTAAATCACTTAGGGGCATGCTGATGACAACACTTTAGGCTAAAAAACGTGAACCAAGCATGTAGGATAGCTCTCGAAGCATTGATTGTATGTAAGCTTCATCCCACGGGCAATTTCGATTGGCCATCCATTTTGTCCAAAGAACTCCTAACCTCTGGAAGGAGTAAGAGTTCAGAGTCATACTATCATGCTAGCCTTTCAAGGTAACCAGGAAACGACCTAGGAATAGGCGTTTCCCTAGTACAAACCATATTTTTCTGCCTTAACAAGATGCTTAAGACCTTACTTGGACATGAGTAAACTAAAGAATCTAATGCATGAAATCGGAAGATACATGAGAATGAGATAGTTTGATGCATAGAGAGTTGATCCAATGCTTGAGAATCGTGAGAAAAAGCCTATAGGATAGTCGTTAGTAGCCCTTAACTCATCATTTTACACACTTTCGCTGTTATTTACATTGCGGTAAAATTGCTGTTTCCGCAATTCTGCTAAGTTACAATTCTGTCTAGCTGTTTTTGTCTTCATTTATTAATCTCGTCTCTTCTCATTTGAGTTTAGCTTTGACTCGCACTTGTTTATGTTGCTACCCTCTTCGTATTCAGTAGGAAATAGACAATTAAAAACCAATTCTACCCCATCAAATCCACCCCTTCTTTCTTAACTTTACACTTCATGAATAGCTTATAATAAATCTCTGTGGGAAAACGAATGAAATATACTTACTACTTGCTATAAGACCATGTATGCTTGCATGTTCTGAGTGCTCTCTCTACCTTATTACTTATTTATTTTAACACATTGAGCATGCAACAAGTTTTTGGCGCCGCTGCCGGGGATTTATTTAAGTGAAAACGAAGTTTGTTAAGTTTGAAACACCAAGTTTATTGCCTATTGAAGCTGATCTGTTTCATTTCTTTTGCAGGTACTATTGGGTTAGTTTATGAGTGAGCCTTCAAGTAGTGATCTAGAGTTCAATCCTGAGCCTGAGAGATTACTTAGGGCCAGAAATAGAGCCAAGAAACGTCTCTTTAACCAACCCCCTTTACCTCAAGTAATTGCGGGAACCGCAATTCCTCCGCAATTGTCTCAAGAAGAAATGAATGGAATAGTTCCAAATCCGGTGCCTGTCACTCGCAATCCCATCGAAATAGCGAATGACAAGGATAGCGCCATACTTTCGTACCTAGTACCTATGCCTGGGGAGCTGAACCCCAGCATAATCCGTCCTGAAATCACTGCCAACTCATTCGAGTTAAAGCCAGTGATGTTCCAAATGTTGTCCACTGTGGGACAATTCTTTGGAGTGGAAAATGAGGATCCCCACAACCATCTTAGAAACTTCCTAGGAGTTAGTGATACATTCATCATCCCTGGAGTTTCCCAAGAAGCCTTGAGGCTATACCTGTTCCCTTATTCTTTGAGAGACAAAGCCAAAACGTGGTTAAACTCATTACCCTCTGGATCTGTCCTTAATTGGACAGACTTAACAGAAAAATTCTTAGTCAAATACTTCCCACCTGATAGGAATTCTACCTTCCGTGATGACATAATCAAGTTTAAACAAGCTGACACTGAGTCTCTTCACGAAGCTTGGACAAGGTTTAAAGATCTTCTTCTTAAATGTCCACACCATGGCATCCCATGGTGTATCCAAATAGAGGTCTTTTTCAAAGGATGCAACCCCAACACTAGACAAGTCTTAAACTCATCTGCCGGTGGTTCCATGTTGTCCAAGAGTTACAACGAGGCCTATGAGATCTTGGAGAAGATCTCAGCATCTCATTGTAGGTGGTCAGATGATCCAGTTGAGCCAACTAGAGCTCAAGACAAGGATGCTCTAAGTGCAATGAGCAGCCAAATAAATGCCCTGACCAACTTAGTTAAGCAAATGGCTCAAGCCAATCTCCAAACAAGTGTCAACACCGCCACAGCCATGTCAATGGGCACCCAACCAAGTCAAGGTGAGACACTTATATGTGGATTCTGTGGGGAAGGGCACCCGTATGAATACTGCCCTGGGAATCCAGCCTCAGTCTGCTATGTTGGGAGCCAACAGCAGCCTAGGAACAACCCCTATTCCAATACTTACAACCCTGGTTGGAGGAACCACCCAAACCTGTCATGGGGTGGACAACAGAATGTTAACCAAAATCCTAACCAACCAAGACCGAGTGGAACACCTGGTTTCACTCCCCAACATAACCAATCAATGTATCAAAAACCTTACAGCCAACCTGTAGGATCAAGGACAGGTAACCTCAGTCGCAAGGATGAAATGCCTCTCACCTACATCTTAGAGTTGAAGCTCTTTGATGTATGGGGCATTGACTTTATGGGACCATTTCCCCCATCCTCAGGTAACCTTTACATTTTGGTGGCAGTAGACTATGTATCCAAGTGGGTAGAGGCCATAGCATGTCCTAATAATGATGTTAAAACAGTCATAAAATTCTTGCATAGGCACATTTTTACTAGGTTTGGGACACCTCGTGTTGTCATTAGTGATGAGGGGACACACTTCATTAATAAGGCTATGGAGAGAGTGTTGGCTAAGTATAACATTAGACATAGAGTAGCCACTCCTTATCACCCACACTCGAATGGTCAGGCTGAAATTTCAAATAGGGAGATTAAGAACATCCTAGAAAAAGTGGTCAAACCTAATAGAAATGACTGGTCATTTAAACTCGAGGATGCACTTTGGGCATATAGAACTGCATATAAGACACCCCTAGGTATGTCTCCTTACAGACTTGTGTATGGTAAAGCTTGTCATCTGCCATTTGAGTTAGAAATTAAGGCATTTTGGGCACTAAAAGAGTTGAATTATTGCGTGACCGATGCGGGAACGTTGCGGTCTTTGCAATTACATGAGCTTGATGAGCTTAGAAAAATGTCTTATGAAAATGCCAAAATGTATAAGGAAAAGACCAAGATTTGGCACGATAGTAGACTTAGGATCAAGGACTTTAAGAAAGGCCAACTTGTTTTATTATTTAACTCACGATTGAGGTTATTTCCAGGCAAATTAAAGTCCAGATGGTCAGGTCCTTTCATGATTACTAATGTGTTTGTTCATGGTGCTATCGAGATAAAGAACTTGCAGCAAGGTCAACCATTCATGGTTAATGGTGCAAGGTTGAAGCACTACTATGAGGAAGGAGATGTGAAGACTCTCTCGGCCTTCCTCTTGACTGAAGCGTGAAATTAAGAACGAGAGAGGACGAGTGATTACTGTGCTCGTCAATATGAGGCTCATGCCTTAGTTTATTTTTTGCGATTTTCCGGTTATCGTTTGTGTGTTTTGTTGTATGATTTTAATTACGAATTTGATGTTGATTTTATTTCTGTTTGTAGGGAATCAATAGAGGGAATCAAGAAGAGTAAATCCAGCTTTAAAAATCAAGAAAATATTGGGCCAAATAAAAGATACGGATGAGCAAAGATTGACATTTAGATGGAAAAAATCTCCAACGGTCACTAAAATTGCGCTGGATTTGCAGGATCCGCAAAAATATAGCCGTTGGGATTTATCCGTTTCCTTTATATCCGTTAGAAGGCGCGTTGATCTATACGATTCTCCCATTCTCTGAACTCCAAGAAAGCTTCGATTCTCTTCATCTGTGATTCTTCTCTCCAAACCTCCACGATTCAAAAATGGTACTCACGAGGGCTGAAAGATCTGCGGCCAAGAAAAGGGCCGATGACGCTGAAACGGCTGCGAGAGAAGCACTGCTTGCCTTGGCTGATGCTGAGGCTGCGCGTACCGAACGCCTGCCGAAACTGCCTGTCCGCAAGAAGAAGTGGAAGGTAGTTACAGAGATACCTGCTGGACCTTCTGAACCAGCAGGCACACCCAAGAAGCGACGATGGAGTATGGCGGTGGCCGAGGAAAAAATCAAGAACAAGACTCCCTCTGTGGAGAGTCAAGAACAAAGCCAGCCATCCCACGAGTCAGCCGAGCGCAGCCTTTCACCAGCCCCACCAGCACAGAGCCCTGAGCTCTCCTCATCGCCACCAGCGCAGAGCCCTGAGCAACCGTCTTCACCACAGAGTTCTGCACAGACACCTACAGCAGAGCAAAGAACCACGCCGTCGCACACTTCCCCACGGCCTGACCCTGAATTCCCATATGGGGAGTACCAAGAATCAACACAGGGCAGTGGGGAAGGTGAGGAAGAGGAGGTTTTCTCTCCTATGAAGGAAGCTAGCCCGGAGAGTCTTGAACAGAAGAATGACTCAATGGAGGAGACACTGGGGGCTTGCCTCCAGCAGATCACCATCAAGGCTAAGCTCAAGAAGAAGAAGAAGGCCAAGATTCTCAAGGCCAAGCGATCCAAGAAGCTGAAAAAGAAGAAGGCCAAGAGGGCGCATTCATCAGAGAAGGAAAGCACGGAGCCGTCGCTCAAGAAACTCAAGGTTGAGGCTGCGGAGTCAGCCAAACCAACAGACAAAGGGAAGGCCAAGATTTACCCTGAAGATGAGCCTCAGTCAGTGAGGTATGTGTCCTTTGACGCTGAGTCCAGAGGCATTGAGCTGAGAAAGAGGGAGTTGCTGCACGAGAAAGGCTTCCTCGACAGACCTGCTGACCTGCCGCAGTTCTTGCGCGCAGGAATTACAAACCACGGATGGGAGGAGTTTTGCAGACCACCCAATCCAGCCTACACAAGCATGGTGTATGATTTCTACGCTAATGTGCTTAGCCCTGAGGATGGCTTGTCTGTGGACAGAGGGGTAGAAGTGGACTTCTCAGCAAAGGCCATCAACGAAGCCTATGGTCTGAAGGGCCAACAACATACAGATTATGCCCGGATTGTTGATGAGCCTACTGAGGCAGTCCTGGAAGAGGCCATTCGCACCATTGGACAGCCTGAGGCAGCCTGGACCGTGTCACGCAATGGGAGGCACACTCTCATGAGTGCCAACCTCACAGCTAAGGCGGCTGTATGGTTTGCCTTTGTAAGGAGGAAGCTGTCCCCCGTGACTCATGAGACCACCATCAACCAGAGCAGATCGCTGCTGGTCTATGCCATCATGCGAGGTCTCACGGTCAACGTGGGAGAAGTCATTGCTGCTGCCATTGCTGAGTGCGCTAAGAAAGGTAAGGGACCATTGTTTTTCCCTAATACCATAACTAAACTCTGTTTGCTTGCAGGAGTTCCCATTGAGCGGATGGAGCAGCAGATGGCTTACACGGGCCACTTGGAGCTGCCTGCTGGCTTAAGGCTGAAGAGGAAGGGGAATATGGAGTTCGAACTGGATAGGTTGGCTGCTGATCAGTCACTATCCATGGCTTGTCTGATGGATATGCAAAGAAGGATGGCTCAATGGGCCACTTACGCGCAGGCACGGGACAAGGAGGTTGCAGACCAACTTGGGTGCATCTTCCCTGACTTCCCCACAAATCTCCTGACTCCATGGGTGCCTCCACGACCACGACAACCTGATGAGGATGAAGACATCTGAGTGCTGGTTTGAATTGCACTCAAGGGAGTATTGCTGTTCCCTTAGAATAAAAAAAAAAAACAAAATCTGCTTTCTGATAAACCATGTGAATTATGCTGTTTTTAGGACAATTTTGATCTGTTTTAGTTGCTTAGTTTTATGTTTTTCAATTGTTTAGTATAGCCTGCTGCTCGCTGATTAGGTAGGATAGTTTAGGTTTCTTTTTGTTGAGCTTGAACGACAGGGTAAAGCATGCTTAGGGGCCTTAATGACTGATATATCTGCCCGGGCTTGATTGCGAAATAATTGCGGTACCCGCAATTTTTATTACTAAAAGCATGTTTTGGACTGTCTGTTTAGCTAGGCTGTAATCTGTTTAAATTCTATCTTTTGCTGCTATCATGACTACCTTATATAGCTTATCTAAATGCATGCTGGATGAGTGTCATAGGACACCCTTTGATAGTTTAAATTAACCTCTAAATAGCTCAGCATGCATAGCTGTAAGTCCTTGCCTGTCTGTTTTTCAAGTTTTCTGCTGCTGTGATATTTTCTTTTAGAATGTTCTGTCTATGCCTAGGGCTTTTAGATTCTCTTTGTTTCACCTTAGACTAGATGCTTCTAGGACAAGTTTGGGGGTGTGCCACCCCAGACACTCATTGGGGACAATGAGTAGTTGAAGTTTGGGGGAGGCCACCCTAGGCCTAGGAACATTCCTCTCTCCCTCAAAACATAAGCATTCTTCTTCTCCTTGACAAAAATAATGAACTGAAAAAAAAAAAATAGAATAAAGAGGGGAGTCTCTCTTAGGTTGCTGAGTAATCAGTGCCAAGTGTGTAACCCACAAGTGGCATTGCATCAAAAGGCAACCAAAGGAAAGACTCCACCTAAGAAAGGAAAAAGGAAAAGAGTAGGGAAGAAGAATGTATACCTAGGAATTGCAACTTTGTGGCTTAGATGTCCTATTTAAAAAGAACTCTGATCCTCAATTAGCTAAGCACAAAGTTGTAGCTTGTAGGGTTGTTTAGGGAGATGAGTGTATATCCAATGTAGTGATGCCAGGGTTTAGTTTGTTCTCTAAAAAGTACTACTGTTACCATTAATACTAAGACTGACATGACTCTAAGGAATCCTAGGTAGCTCATAAATATAAACTAGAAGCATGTACTGAGTCTGGGGTAAAGCTAGGTAGAATTTGAAACCTTAGGGATAGTGGCATGATATGATAAAAGCAGGTAGATCGGTTGTAGGGAGTCAATAAAAGCAGTAGGAGTTTTAGGCATGCGAAATCAGAAGAAGCTAGATGAGAGGGTAGTTTTAAGCTTAGAAGTGTGTCACAGGACAGCACTGCTATAGATGAGAATATAGGGGAGTTAGTAAGTGGTTGAAGAAGAAGAAACAGCAGCCTAGGAAAGTCCTTAGATTGCTCGAGGACAAGCAAAACCTTAAGTTTGGGGGTGTGTTACGTCTCCAAAAGTGACCTTTTTAGGACTTAATTATCTTAGAAAGATGTTCACTCTTAGGTGTTTTTGATAGCATTTAGCCTAAACCTATGCTTAAATATGAGAATTAGAAGAAGGTAGCTAAGTTAGGACTTAAGTACAATAGGAAAGAAAAGGGTTGAAAACCGAAGGAAAAGAATGAAAAACAAGCATTGCGGAAACATTGCGGACACCGCAATGTTTCAAGTGAAAACTGTAAGTTGACTGATCTTTTTCTGTTAATTTCCGTGATTTCAGGGATTCGTTCTTTCTCCTCCATCCATTCTGAAGTACGACGTTGAAGATTGATGGTTCTCCTTGGCCCAAATGCACCTGCAGATTACTATAAATAGGGGTCAAAGTCGAGGGTTCAAACATCATCCGAAAGCGTAGAAGTCTTCTCGCAGTCCAACTTTTCTCCTGTTTTTCCTTTGCCGTCTGCTGGTTTGCGAAGCTCAGCTGTTGGAATCGATAATCTGATAGGAAGGAGAGGAGATTCTTCTTCTCTCCTGATTGGATTCATCCAAGCAAGGCTGACCTTTCTCATCCTTCATTCGAGGCGACTGCAACGAGACATTCGAGCTTGTTTTACTGTTTTTTGCTCTTCATTTCCATTTTCCAGCTTTGTTTTGTTGCTGTTTCTTTTCTAGTAGCTAGTTTAGACTATTTCGTTGTGTTCTGTCTTCCTGTTATTTGCTTTAAAGCTTTCCTTTGTCAATCAAACAATCAAGTAATCAAATCTCAATTCTTCATTCCACAGTTTCTTGCCTTTACATTCTACTGCTTTCCCTTACTGTTCTGCCTTTAAATTCCTTCTGAGCATGTCTACTTCTTCTCTTACTTCTGTTCTGTTTACATCCATGAGTAGCTAAATCACTTAGGGGCATGCTGATGACAACACTTTAGGCTAAAAAACGTGAACCAAGCATGTAGGATAGCTCTCGAAGCATTGATTGTATGTAAGCTTCATCCCACGGGCAATTTCGATTGGCCATCCATTTTGTCCAAAGAACTCCTAACCTCTGGAAGGAGTAAGAGTTCAGAGTCATACTATCATGCTAGCCTTTCAAGGTAACCAGGAAACGACCTAGGAATAGGCGTTTCCCTAGTACAAACCATATTTTTCTGCCTTAACAAGATGCTTAAGACCTTACTTGGACATGAGTAAACTAAAGAATCTAATGCATGAAATCGGAAGATACATGAGAATGAGATAGTTTGATGCATAGAGAGTTGATCCAATGCTTGAGAATCGTGAGAAAAAGCCTATAGGATAGTCGTTAGTAGCCCTTAACTCATCATTTTACACACTTTCGCTGTTATTTACATTGCGGTAAAATTGCTGTTTCCGCAATTCTGCTAAGTTACAATTCTGTCTAGCTGTTTTTGTCTTCATTTATTAATCTCGTCTCTTCTCATTTGAGTTTAGCTTTGACTCGCACTTGTTTATGTTGCTACCCTCTTCGTATTCAGTAGGAAATAGACAATTAAAAACCAATTCTACCCCATCAAATCCACCCCTTCTTTCTTAACTTTACACTTCATGAATAGCTTATAATAAATCTCTGTGGGAAAACGAATGAAATATACTTACTACTTGCTATAAGACCATGTATGCTTGCATGTTCTGAGTGCTCTCTCTACCTTATTACTTATTTATTTTAACACATTGAGCACGCAACAGTGACGTGTGTCAGGAGACGTCGCACGCCTAGTAGGTGGCGTGTGTCCGAATAGAGGGTCAATCGAGCTGAGGGCCGAGCTGTGGGTCGGCTGAGATGGAGGTTCTGGCCCCGAGGTCTGAGTTGACCGTGGGCCTAGGATGATTTCACCCATAACATTGGCCCCACCGGCGAGTCGATCTGCCTTTGTGCGGGTTGTCGGTGTTATCAGGTGAAATCGGTTTCACGTTGATGTGATATGATATAAAATACAACTATGTTCCAACAAACTGTGTTGGGAGAGTTGACTTTGGTGTGTACTTGGTTAGTTGGTGGGAAAGGGTTCGAGGCGTACCTTCATAATATTTTGTCAAATATTTCTATCCCCTTCCCAACACTCCATTCAGACTCACCTCCATGAGATGCGTCATGCTCATAGTGGGGAAGTTGAGCCTTTCGAGCGGTTCAAAGGAGGAACACCGAGGATCGGGAGTCGTTCTGGCGGGAGCATGTAGGGTCGAGGCCGAGGGGGCCGTGCTGGCGGGAGCATGTAGGGTCGAGGTCGAGGGGGCCGTGCTTACGGGAGCATGTAGGGTCGAGGTCGAGGGGGCCGTGTTGGCGGGAGCATGTAGGGTCGAGGTCGAGGGGGCCGTGTTGGCGGGAGCATGTAGGGTCTAGGTCGAGGGGGCCGTGTTGGCGGGAGCATGTAGGGTCGAGGTCGAGGGGGCCGTGTTGGCGGGAGCATGTAGGGTCGAGGTCGAGGGGGCCGTGTTGGCGGGAGCATGTAGGGTCGAGGTCGAGGGGGCCGTGCTGGCGGGAGCATGTAGGGTCGAGGTCGAGGGGGTCGTGTTGGCGGGAGCATGTAGGGTCGAGGTCGAGGGGGTCGTGCTGGCGGGAGCATGTAGGGTCGAGGTCGAGGGGGTCGTGCTGGCGGGAGCATGTAGGGTCGAGGCCGAGGGGGCCGTGCTGGAGGGAGCATGTAGGGTCGAGGCCGAGGGGGCCGTGCTGGCGGGAGCATGTAGGGTCGAGGCCGAGGGGGCCGTGCTGGCGGGAGCATGTAGGGTCGAGGCCGAGGGGGCCGTGTTGGCGGGAGCATGTAGGGTCTAGGTCGAGGGGGCCGTGTTGGCGGGAGCATGTAGGGTCGAGGTCGAGGGGGCCGTGTTGGCGGGAGCATGTAGGGTCTAGGTCGAGGGGGCCGTGTTGGCGGGAGCATGTAGGGTCGAGGTCGAGGGGGCCGTGTTGGCGGGAGCATGTAGGGTCGAGGTCGAGGGGGTCGTGCTGGCGGGAGCATCTAGGGTCTAGGTCGAGGGGGCCGTGTTGGCGGGAGCATGTAGGGTCGAGGCCGAGGGGGTCGTGCTGACGGGAGCATGTAGGGTCGAGGCCGAGGGGGCCGTGCTGGCGGGAGCATGTAGGGTCGAGGCCGAGGGGGCCGTGCTGGCGGGAGCATGTAGGGTCGAGGCCGAGGGGGCCGTGCTGGCGGGAGCATGTAGGGCCGTGTTGGCGGGAGCATGTAGGGTCGTGCTGGCGGGAGCATGTAGGGTCGAGGTCGAGGGGGTCGTGTTGGCGGGAGCATGTAGGGTCGAGGTCGAGGGGGCCGTGCTGGTGGGAGCATGTAGGGTCGAGGTCGAGGGGGCCGTGCTGGTGGGAGCATGTAGGGTCGAGGTCGAGGGGGCCGTGTTGGCGGGAGCATGTAGGGTCGAGGCCGAGGGGGCCGTGTTGGCGGGAGCATGTAGGGTCGAGGCCGAGGGGGCCGTGCTGGCGGGAACATGTAGGGTCGAGGCCGAGAGGGCCGTGCTGGCGGGAGCATGTAGGGTCGAGGCCGAGGGGGCCGTGCTGGCGGGAGCATGTAGGGTCGAGGCCGAGGGGGCCGTGCTGGCGGGAGCATGTAGGGTCGAGGCCGAGGGGGCCGTGTTGGCGGGAGCATGTAGGGTCGAGGTCGAGGGGGCCGTGCTTGTGGGAGCATGTAGGGTCGAGGTCGAGGGGGCCGTGTTGGCGGGAGCATGTAGGGTCGAGGTCGAGGGGGCCGTGCTTGTGGGAGCATGTAGGGTCGAGGTCGAGGGGGCCGTGTTGGCGGGAGCATGTAGGGTTGAGGTCGAGGGGGTCGTGCTGGTGGGAGCATGTAGGGTCGAGGCCGAGGGGGCCGTGTTGGCGGGAGCATGTAGGGTCGAGGCCGAGGGGGCCGTGTTGGCGGGAGCATGTATGGTCGAGGCCGAGGGGGCCGTGTTGGCGGGAGCATGTATGGTCGAGGCCGAGGGGGCCGTGCTGGCGGGAGCATGTAGGGTCGAGGTCGAGGGGGCCGTGCTGGCGGACAGAGAAATGAGGCAAGAATCTGGACCTCCTAGAGCGGGGAGCGTGGGCAAGTTGGGCCTTCCGAGCGGGTCGAGGGAGGATCAGGGGTCGTGCTGGCGGGAACATGTAGGGTCGAGGTCGAGGCCATGCTAGCAGACCGAGGAATGAGGCAAGTTGGGCCTTCTGAGCGGGTCGAGCGAGGAGCGCCATGCTCGGGAGCGTCTTGGGCCTTTCAAACGGGCCGAAGGAGGATCAGGGGCTGTAGCAGGCGGGAGCATGTAGGGTTGAGGCCGAGGGGCTGTGCTGGCGGGAACATGTAGGGTCGAGGTCGAGGCAATGCTAGCAGACCGAGGAATGAGGCAAGAATCTGGACCTCCTGGCCGGCGGGCTGCGGATGATCGAGTTCGTCGTGTGATGCGTATTGTATGTCGCATACCTTCAATGAAGTGTGGAGCTCCATATTTATAGGAGAAGCCCCCACCACTGCGATGCTTAAGTTAGAGAGAGATAGTCTAAGCATAAGTAGAAGTGAGAATGATGCGTTATGTCGCATACCTTCAATGAAGGGTGAAGCTCCATATTTATAGGAGAGATGGGCGTTGGTTGCTGTGCCGACGTCATACGCCTAGGAGGTGGCGTATGTCGGGAGACGTCATATGCTTACGAGGTGGCGTGTGTCAGGAGACGCCACACACCTAGTAGGTGGCGTGTGTCAGGAGACGTCGTACACCTAGCAGGTGGCGTATGACGAAATAGAGGGTCGACCGAGCTGTGGATCGGCCAAGATGGCGGTGCTGCCCGGACTGTGGGCCTCGGCTGATTTTCCCATAATAGTCATTGCACTTAAATCTTATAATAAATTATTTAAGGGAAATTTGACATGACCCTTTTCATTTGAGTTCTTGTGAAATGATTGTTAAACAATTAATTGAAATAAATAAAATAATTTTTGTGCAAAAGTAAGAGTAAAACAAAATATTTGAAGAAGTTCAGAAATAAAAAGAAAAAAGAAAAAAAAAAAACCCTCTCGATGGATAAAATATAAAATAATAATAACAATAGAGACATCAATAATGTACTCATACCAAAACAACAACAAAAAAAATTATTGATCCAATAAATATGATAAAATATGAATTAAATAAATTGTATTATTTCGAAGGGACTTTTTCAAAAGCTACTACCTATGCCATAAGAGTATAGATTACCTACGGATCCGAGTAAACCGATAACTATATGATTTTGTGAATGAACCAAATTACATACAAATTTCAAGAAAGTAGAGGCATTCACAAAATCTACTTTCCTGAAATTTCAAGAAAGTAGAGGTTATGATACCTATGTCATAAGAGTATAGATTAATCAATACCAATATCTTCGGGCATTTCACTTTACAAGTTAAATTTATAAACTCTGAAGCTATAAAGTTTAAGCGGACATTTGATTAAGGATGAACAAAAGAACCGAAAAATCGAGTCGACCGATCGAAACCGACCGAACCGACTCTATTTGGTCGATTTTTTACTATTTTCGGTCGAAATCGATTTTGCATACTAGCAAAATCGACAATCGGTCGGTCGGCGAGCCCAAATGGACTTAAACCGACTTAACCGATCGAATATAAAGAAATAATAATAATAATTTTTTTTAAGTTTTGCATACACGCAAATCATATGGACATGTGACCTGTCACTTATCATTTCTACTTCCTCTTTCTCAGTAGGAATTATTTAAAACAAAAATTAGTTTTTAACTTTTTCTTTTTTCTTTCTTCTCCCTGATTTCTTCCTTCTCCCCTCCCTTTCTCTCATCTTCTTCTTTTTCGCTCTACCTCTTTCCATCGCCACCGTTGTCATCCCTCGCTCTAGTCTCTCTCCATTGGCGTGATGTCGCCGTTCAACCCCCAAATTTTTACCTCTGTCTCTGATTTTTTTTTAAGCACACATCCGAGATTCTTCTTCTGCCTCCTGTAGTGATTGGTTTGGCGACAAAATCGATTGACCGAACCGACGTTGGTTCGGTCGATATAAAATCTAAAAGTTTTCAGAATACAGAAAACCAACTTGATTGATTTGAGCGAAAAATTGACCCCGACCGACGATACTCACCTCTACATTTGACATTTGGATGTGGATTTACACATCCCACATTTTATGCTTCCCAAACTCACATCTCAACCTATACATGTACATTTTTTTTTTTAAAAAAAATAAAAATAAAAACCCTATACATGTAAATTTACACTTTTTCAACTCATAAAGTCATATAACTATATAAAAGTTACTTTAAGTCCTAGGTTTCTTTTTTAAGAAAAAAAGAAAAAATCGCTTTATTAGAGAGTATGAAAGGTACATTCAACAACAACCAAAAAAAAAAAAAAAAAGGCTTTATATAAGAGCACTTCAATTAAGAGCTATGGTGGCAATATTATCGCTACAAAATAAAGCAGATTTAGAGAACCATATGGAAGATGTTGTGATTATGATTTTTCTTCCAAAAATCCCTTAAGTTTTTGGGTTGATTGATGATTTAAACATGCTATCAGATTTCAACATGATTCTGATTTCAAACTCTTGTAATGTTATTTGGAATAAGTAGAAATATTTGATTGGCTGATTTAGTCAAGTGAATTTTTTTGGAACTTGGTAATTTTCGACCGTTGTTGCAAATCAACAAAGGCAAGAAAATGCCAATAGCGTTTTTGGTTTTTTTTTTGTGCGGTTGACCGAAACGAAAAAACAAATATAAAATTTGTGAGTTACTATAAGTGATTCTTTCGTCCATGAAAGTGTTTTGAGTGCACGTTCTTATAGATTGATCCGTGAGCATTTTCTTTGAAAAAAAAGAAAGAGAAATTATCTTGTGCGTTTTGTAAACTCTTGTAATCTTCTCCCTGACGATTTAGTGGAACCTGCATCGATAGCAGAAAACTGGACGTAGCTCACATTGGGTGAACCAATATAAATTCGGTGTCATTATCTTTCCCTTAATCTTGATTAATATCGTTCGTATTGCTTAAAAGCTTTAGGTTGATTTATCTAATTCTTTTAAATTGTTGAGTTCTAAATTGTCAATTTCGCTTTAGATTTGGAACCATAACCTCATCTGGTATTTTAGATAAAATATATATTGTCTGAATTGGGTAGAATTTAGATTGATTATACTTGTATCGACCCCTAACAATTTTCACCCCGAATTAAAATTGATTTTTACTTGTTAGATTTTTTACAAATTTTCAAACTCACAAGTGAGGAGGAGTGTTAATGTATTGATATATAATTAAATTTATTATAATCTATCAGTTTAAATTTTTGAGTTGATTGATGATTTAACGACATGTCTTAGAATATGCGCGTGTTACATTATTATACAAGCATAGCCTCGTTAAAATTATGAGTCATCAAACATTTTCATATAATACAAGATCAAAATCAAATGATGATAAGATTTGTTGATATTTGCTATCATATAGGGCGAAAGTTTAAATCCCACAAGTGGTAAAGATGGAAAAGGCAAAACAAAACAAAACAAGGGATTTGTTTGTGATTGAAAATGATTGAAACGACAATTGAAGATGAAAATAAAAATTAAAAACAGAGACCAAAGAAAGTACCATAAGGAATCACTATTGAAAAACATTAGTTAAAAGAGTGAGGTGCTATAAAGAAATGATGGCATTTCTATAAAGGAAGCAAATGTTAGTATAGTATAGGGTGTCCTTTGTTGGAAAACAAACATAGTTATTAATGTAAATGGTTGGAAATAAAGTTTTTTTTTTTTTTTTTTTTTTTTGTGTCTGAAAGAAGAAATCAAAGCGATTAACCAGAAAAATTTATGGCAACAAGAGCATAGTTTAACGGCATGATGTATGACTATGAGATCTTAAGGCGACTATGAGATCTTAAGTTCAATCTCCTACCCCAACATGTTATATATAAAAAAAAAAAAAGCCAAAATTTATAGATGGTAAAAATTATTACTTCTTTCAATATATTATTTCATTTATCAAAGTATACATTATTCTTAAATACTACCAACTTTACCAACATTTGATGAAAGGTAATAGAAACTTTTTTAATTTTAGTCTTTAATTAACAGTTTATTTTTTAATTTTAATTTTTTACCCTTCTTGTGGATATATATTAAAATTGATTGTTGATAAATAATTTACCTGACATAATTTGTTAAGAAATAATAGTAAAATATATTTGATATTATTTTCAAAAAGAAAAAAAACTAAATAAAAAAATATACAATACAATACTATAATTTAATTTTAATTTCTTATTAAAAGTGTAATTTAAACTTTCAATTTTTTTTCTAATAGGTCATAGAAAAAATTAATTAATTTATTATATAAAATATGAATTTGATATCTAATGAAACCCTAACTTGTGGAGATGTCTGAGCTTCGTTGTCCTTAACAAGTGGTATCAAAACTTTGTCCCTGACTTAGCCATATTTGTAAAAATCTCCGGGTGTCGAATAAAGATATTGACGAGTCTCCAAACACATTGTCATAATTTGAGTCATAGTGAATTTGTGGTTGAGCTTTTCGGGATGCAAGTGTAATTCAGATGGATGACTATTTGAGGGTCGTGGAGGTTGAGCTTTCCAGATTTCTTAAGTGTAATACGATCCTATGTGTGAGAAGGTCGTAGTACTTTGTTCGAGGGGAGGATTGTTGGGAACAAAGTAGACTTGAGTGTGATATTTTGTTTGAGGGGAGGATTGTTAGGAGTACAAACAATATTCCACATTCATAAATTCAGTTGACCACTTGTTAGTCTTGCTACACTACACGACACGAGTGACGGGTGAAGTTGAAGCAGACACGGTCGACGTTCAGTCGACTTCACAAGTGATTCAACAACTAAGTAAGAGAAATATCTTGGGTATATAAGAGATGACACTTATCTCAATGGTACGAGGATTTTTGGGTGAAACCACTTAAATAAGTATTAAATACGAAATTAAAGTTATGGTAAGGGAAACAAATTCCCTCATGAGAAGTTGGCATACATTTCTTTTTTTCTTCTATTCGGTAGCTTAATCTCTTCTCTTAATTTTTGCAAACTCACTAAAGTATCATGTCATATAAACTTGGACAAGACAAAATATTAGTGATTAAAACATATATTTAGGAAGAGAGAAGAAAAGCAATTTATTTTGGTTAATAAAATTAGATGATAGGGTTGAAAGGTAAGAAGTTAAGAGAGCAGAAGCAGTTTTGAAAGAAAAGTAGTTTCATTGGTCCCTCACTTCTCTCTTCTTCCTATTACCCATCAAAACTACTTTTCTTCTAGAGAAAGAGAGAGAGAGATTAGACTAAAGATAGATCTGGAGTACAAAAAGACAGCTATGGACTTATAAGAAACAACCTTCAGCTCACTTTTATCTATCAATCAAATGGATTCACACTGTTTTTCATGTCCTTTCCTTTTAATTTTAGATATATATATAGAGAGATAATTGTATTAAAATAATAATAATAAAAACAAAAACTTTGAGCTCAATTTCTGTACCCATTAACTTGAATTCACACTACTTCATGTCCTTTTCTTTTCATTTGAGAGAGAGAGAGAGGAGACTATTCGATTATAGGCAGCTATGGCTTGTGAAAAAAAGTACCTTGAAAGAGAATGAGAGGTTGATTATTGCATTAAATTAAGGAGATTTAATTCATGTTTTTAATAGCTAAATTTAGTTATCTACTTTCAATACATTTTAAAATTAATTTCTATGGGCTAATTTATTGTTGAATTTTTCAAAAAGAAAAAAAACAACTCGTTCAACTTTCTCTTTATAAATTTTAGAATAGTTTGTGTATTTTCTTCAATGAAAATATTTAATTTATTTTGAGGGAAAAAAAATACCAAATAACTAATTTTAAGATTTATTAAGTGTAGAATGAAAATCAAAGTGTAGAAATCAAAATAATATTTTAACAAATAAAAAGAAAGAAAGAAAAAGCTTACTTCCATCAAGTAACTTGGATCAACGGGTGCTTCATATCTCTCCCTTTCAAAGAAAAAAAAAAAAAAAAAAAAAAAAAAAAAAAAAAAAAAAAAAAAAAAAAAGAAAAAGAAGAAATAGTTAAATTCTAAAAACTCTCAGAAAATTAGGACATGTTTGAGAGTGATTTTGAAATGATTAAAATTAATTTTATCATGTTTAAAATCACTTAAAAATATGAATCATTTTATCATTCAAAATTATTTTAATGTTTAGTTTTATACTTTTAAACACGATTTTCATATCATCAAAATTAATTTTGAATTATTTAATATCATGTTTTGCACTTATTCAAAATCACTTTCAAATATGTCTATATATTAGCTCAAAGTCTAACATGTAAACTAAAAATGAGATGGAAAAAAAACACTTACTACGAATTAGCTATATAAACTTCTTGTTGTTTGAAATCATTATTGTAAGTCATCAACTCTAAAGACTTAAAAGTCTAAGATGATAAATTTAATTAGGGTGTAAGTTTAATGTTTTTTCAACATATCTTCAACTCGGGTGGATTCGTTCAAATATTAACATATAAGACATTACATCTGAATTAAAAATAAAACATGTACTCTTGATTAAGAGGTCAAAAGTCAAACTTCTCACCCCACATATTGTCAAATATATATAATGAAGAAGAAAAATTAAAATTTAAGAAATTGTTATCCTAAATACCATATAATAAAATCATTACGAGACCCAAAAGCTTAAATATTTACAATGGACAGTTGAGATAATAGACAAATATTTACAATGTACATCAAATAGTAAGCTTGAGTTTAATTTGAAGGTTGGGGGGAAGAACCCTACCAAACCTAATAAGCTTAAGGTAAGATGTGGACAACAACATCTTACCTTTTTAAACCATAGAAATTTTGGATTCCTTTCACAATTTTCCTTTTTAATTTTTAATTTTGACAAAGATATTTCAGCTACTAAGGAGTACCAAACAAGAGCTTATTGGATGATGAGATGACCAAAGTTAGATGTCAAATGACTTTTCAACTCTATTTCCAACCATATTCCACATTCAACATTAAATTACCAAAGTTTTCAATTGCCAACCAAACAAATTATTTCATTTCATCTTTTTCTATGGTATTTCAAGTACTGTTTGCCTTTTAGGTACATGGGAATCATTTCCCACTTCTTCTCTTTTATCTCACTTGATTTGAAATGATGTAGTCTGTACTTATGATGATTATTATGAAATAAAAGCTTCAGTTTTTTTTTGGCCCTTCTTAATAGTTTAATATATGAGCATTAGATTATTATTATTATCATTTTTTTTTTAATTTAATTTGAGCTAGGTGAGAGAGATTCGAATCTTAAACTCCATGGTCGATGACACATTTTTATATCGGTTGAATTATGTTCAATTTTGCAGCATGAGATTTATTAATGGTACTTAAATGTTAAAAATTCAATTGATTAAAATTTTTATTTGTTGTTTGAGTGAGGCTCAAGATCTTGAGTCAATTAAATTTGCATACTTATTATGCTATCTAATGATTGATGGTTGATTACAAATTAAAAGTGAAAGAAAATATTATTTTGATAACTGGTTAAGACATTATAATTCGATTAAGATACTGAGAACAATATGATGATGGATTCGAATTCCTGATCTCTTGGTCACTAGTTTATACATTGTACATTACATCAATTGGGCTATGTTCGTGGAAATGAAATTACTAATTCATACTAACAATTTAGGAGATATTTGTTTGTCTGGTTAAAATATATATATATATATATATATATATATATCAAATGGAAATAAACATTTGAGGAAAAATGATCAAGGAAAAATGATTAAGTAGAAGAAAATGTCGCATAAGCCCCAAAAGGAATAAAGATCAATATATTTTGACACTTCATTTATAAATTTTTAAATGTAGTTTTATTCACCTAGTTAGTTGCCAACACCATTTTGTTTTTTTCTTTCCTTTTTTTTTTTTTTTTTTTTTTTTATTATTATTATTATTTTTTATTTTTAATGACAAACACCCAATAGTGGTTTTCTAATTGGGATCATTTAAGAACTTTTTTTTTGAGAAATTGTCCTGACCTTGGGGCATATTTTAAAAAATGTTAGATTTTTTTTTATTTTTTTTTTATTTTTTTGGTAAAAATATTTAATTAAGGTAAGGGGAGGGAATTCAATTTCTGAACTCTTAGTTAATGACCTTATGTCAATTGAGTTATGCTCAGTTTGACGGCTGTTTTTTAATAATATTGTTTTTTTTTTAATTTTTTTATAAAAATATTGTAGGTTTGAAACTATTTTTAAAAATATGACTGTTTTAAATGGAGGTCCTCTTTTCAAAAGACAACCTCACGATCTTGCTCCACGTGGATGAATGTCGTCTTTTGAAAATACGATCTTGCACATGCGTTCATTTTATTAAAAAATTGATATCTTTTTAACTAGATATTTAAAATTTTCAGAAAATGCATGGTTGGAAAGCTTTTCAATTTGATACATGGTTTCACTATTTTTGGAGTTGTGTATCTAAAGATAAAGACCATAGAAGTTTGACTATAGTTCTGCAAATTTCAGAACTGAAGATTCTTTTGAGGAGTGCTTTAAAAAATTGATATCTTTTTACCCAGATATTCAAAAACTTCGAAAAAGGTACTGTTGGAAAAACTATTACATAGAGCTTCAATTTGATACATAGTTTCACTATTTTTGAAGTTGTGTATCAAAATATATATATCGTCAAAGTTATGAAAACTTCACTAAACCCATAACTGAAGATATGACTGAAAACTTCAAAACTGTAGCTAAACTTCGACGATCTGTATCTTTTAATACACAACTCTACAAATAGTGAAACCAGATATCAAATTGAAGCTCTCTGGGTTAGATTTTCAACCGTACCTTTTTCGAAATTTTTGAATATCTGGTTAAGAAGATATCAATTTTTTAATGCACTTCTCAAAAGAATATTCAGTTCTGAAATTTGTAGAACTATATAGTTCAACTTCGATGATCTTTATCTTTTTATACACAACTCCAAAAATAGTGAAACGAGGTATCAAATTGAAGCTCACTCGGTTAGCTTTCCAACCATACATTTTTTGAAAATTTTTAATATCTAGTTAAAAAGATATCAATTTTTTAATAAAAAGAACGTACCTGGCCGAAAAGGCGACCTCCATCCATGTGGAGCCTTTTCAAAAAACGACATTCATCCATGTAGAGGTCGTCTTTTGAAAAGACGACCTCCATTTAAAACACCAATATTTTTAAAAATAGTTTCAAATCTACAATATTTTTAAAAATAGTTTTAAATCTACAATATTTTTATAAAATTTTTTAAAAAATATAATATTATTAAAAAACAACACACTTTGACAGATTTTATACTTTTCACATTTAGATTTAAGTTTATATTTGTATACTAATATGCTCCTCATTAAGTTTCTCTCTCCCTAATAATTACTTTGATTATTCATAATAATTAAGTTTTTCTCTTTATTTTGTTTTCTAAATTACAAAAATATAATAATCTTTTAATTTTTTTTCTTCAGGAGACGATTTTAGTATCAAAATTTCGTCTCTTATTTATTGTCGTTCATCACTCCAGTTTTCTTTTTATTACATTATTGCACACAACAATTCATATATATTATGTATATACATTTTTCATATGCACTATGTATATATACTTGTCACTAGTATATATACTCCATATATACTTATAGATAATACGTATTTCTTTAAAAATTAAAATATATATTTTATATTATATATATTCCCACCATATATAGTTCATATATGACTATACTCATATATATTTCATATATACTTATAGATAATATGTATTTCTTTTAGAAATCATGTATTTTTTTTTTTTATATATATCACCATATATACCACCATATATGAGTATATTGCTGATAGAGGAGATTTTTTTAGGCATGATTATAAGGAGAGAAGTGATGATTTCAATGAGAGAGGAAGCGTGATTAATGTGAATTTTGTGATTTCAATTTCATTAATTGTGTCTAGCTTTTGAGATTTCAATTTTTTCCTTAAATGAGTGTTTTTTTTTTCTTTAAATGTTAGAAGGATATGGAGGGATTATAAGTAATTGAACCTTAACTTTAATAAAAAATCTCTAATGTAGTTAGACATTTGTGAAAAAAGAGAAACTTTGGACATAAATGAAAAAAACATAGTAAATTGAAGGTTGTTTAGATACTTATCTCTTTTTTAAGGGACGTTTGGGCGCACAAGTTCAGAATTAGAAGCGTGAGGTTTATTTGGGAAGTTCTGAAATCAAGGAATCAAAAATCTGTGTTTGAGATGCAAGATTGGAAAACTTGAGTTTTCAGTGAGTTTGGTAGTCTCTTTATACACACATGATTTGTCATTTATATTTATATATTTATGTATGCTTATAAAAGCTAACTATTGTTTGTACTTAAAAAAAAAAAAAAAAAAACTATTATTTTTTTTTTTAAAAAAATTACTATTTATATTTTTATTAATTTAAAAATATATAGAAAACCATTCTTATAAAAAAAAAAAAAAAAAAAAATAGAAAGTCACAGCTTCTTAAAAAAAAATCTATCGACAAAGTATCCACAAAGTATTTATTTGAGCTAACCACGTACAAATTATTCTAGTTCAGTCACAATAACTTTTAACTTTAAAATAGAAAATAAAAAAAATAGAAAAAATATTGCATTAAACGACATTTTATAGTTTTTTTAGTACATTGGAGGTGGGGATTCCAGCCACAAACCTCCTTGATATTATTTTCTTTTTTTAAATTAAGAACAAATTTAGAAATTAAAAAAAAAAAAAAAATCTTTTTTTTTTTGTTTTTTTTTTGGGAGTTGCAAGTAATAATTGAAGAATTTTTTAGTTTTTCATTTTAGAATAGTTAAGAAGTAGAAATAAATGCCGATTTTTTTTTTAGTTCTAAGATGGTAGATCAAACATTTCATCTAAGAAAAAATAATAGATAATTTATCCAACATGATAGCAATCATTAATATCCCGCATGATAGCGATTTTTTTTTCTCTCTTTAGCTTCGAGCTTATTTACTAGTATTTTTTTTTAAATACTTTAAAAATCTTGACTAAAATATATTTTTTTAAATTATTATTTTTTACCAATAAATTGACAATGATTTAAAAAGTGTCTTTTAAGAAGTTGATTATGAAATAAAGAAGAGTTAGTAAAAAGGAAATAGTTTTATCGAATTAGATCATAAATCAATTGTATTTCTTAATTAATAAAAATAAAAAACAGAATAAGAATAATAACAAACGAAAGATAGATTAGAAATAAGAACAGGAACATGGTCAAGTTTATCCTTACTTTATAAATTTTCTCGATTAGATTATTATTACACATATTGATTAGATTATTATTACACATGTTAATTAAACCATTATGTTTTAAAAATGTTGATATAGAATAATATGAATAAGATTTTAGTTAGGCTATTAAGAAAACCTAATAGAGAGTTAACTCAAACATTATGGATATTAATCTAAATATAATTCAATTGGTTAAAATATTGTATTTTCAAGTTTAACGTAAGAGGTTGAAATAATTATTATTCCTACATGTTGAAATTACAAGAAAGAAAGTAACAAAGATGTTATGAGAGAAATAATCCGACCCAATAGATTAAAACTCTGAAAAGAGATCCACTCCATAAAAAATTGACCTTAAACTAAGACGAACTGACTTCATAGGGGTCGACCAAACAAAGTGGAGCCAACCCTCAAAGGGGTCGGCCAAATATAGTAAAGTCGACCCTAAGGGAGCGTCCCAATGAAAGTTGGCCGTTCACACAACGAAATTGATCCGACAACAAGAGAAAGTCAACCCTTCGAAAGGGGTCGGCTCAGCCAAGAATGGTCGACCCCTAAGCGGGTTGGCTGAAGGCAAGAAGGTCGATCTAAACCCGATGCTCGGTCCACTGCACGCGTCGGGTTAGATACCTTTTACTCGACGTCTGATCTAGGCGCCGGGTAAAGTGCCTCTGGAAAACAAAAAATTATTGTAGTGTGAAGAGGTCAACTACGTTCTAAGGGAGTGAGAGAGTCTACGACAATAATCATTCTGGTGCGATATCTCTCGCACACAAGGTGAAAAGACAACGATATTATTGGCAAACGATGATGGAAGACGCTCACACATTTACTAGTCTCTCTATAGCTCTTTGCACAATGGGAGGTGGATCTCATTAGAACCCTCTCCCAAGTGAGAGGCCAAACCAAGTTCTCCGTCGATTACTTTATTAAGTGGGTTGAGGCTGAGCCCCCTTTCCGCGATTATTGAGGAAAAAATCACATAGAAAAAGTCACATATTTCATCTGGAGGTGTATTGTGTGTAGTTTGGGCATATCATACGCATTTCTTCATCTTATTTTGTTTACATCACATCGGTTCGAGTTTCTTCATCTTTCTTTTTTTTACAAGTGCATTTTGATTCCTCATTTTACAAATTTACCATTTTTTTTTAGGTATCATAAAAATGATGGAAAAAAAAAAAGACATAAAGTGCGGAATTCATTAACAAAACCAATAAAAAGACATGCTTGGATTTAAAAAAAAATATGTGTTTGTTGTAAAGTCAGAAGATAAAGATGAAAAATGAACTAAGAAAAGTACATGAATTTTGCATGAAAAATCTCTGGTACTAAAACCTATAGTTAGAGGAATAATAATAATAATAAAAAATATAGCTTCAATTTGAAGATATACTACAAAATCAAATTGCAATTTAATAAAAATCTCACAAAATCATAAGTTTGGGCTCTACCAACCTTTAAATTGGTCGAGCCTAGCCAAGTGTCATCATGACGATCCTCGGCGTCAAATATTCAAATAGAAGGTAAAACAATAGGAAATCTCTAGGAATTTGGCCAAAATCTACAAAATCCGTAGGTCTAAGCTCTAAAATCTCCACACAAAAATGACCTAAATGAAAAGAACCAATTTATACTCCAAGCGAGAGCGTCGAGACGTTGTCCATAGCGTCTTTAACACGTTACAGACGAAACATGAGCATCAGATGAAAACATGTGCCTCGCGTGCATTGGATTTTGCGACAATGTCGAGATGCTGGCCTCAACGTCTCGACGCTACAGACGGGCGAACATCATTTGAGGCGCGCGCGAGTTATTGTAACAGACAAGGTTGCGGCAATATACTTCTCGTAGCGTCGAGACGACATTTGGCAGCGTCGAGATGCTACCGAATTGGAACTTCCTTTTGTGGTCTGGCGTCGAGACGCTAACTCTTGGGTTTTGACCAATTTTTTATCCTCTCTTCTTTACTTCACATCTCCAATACGAACATATATTTTACCCTTTTTAATTATCTTCCATGATCTCCAAAATACTCTAAAATGACAATATAGACATATTTGGCCGACATTAAATGTCGCATAGTGGACTTTTCATGGGATATTTGCACAGATGACCCCCTTCGGGGTTCTTATTATTTTTTGACCTCTTCTCGGAAATACATGTTTTTTGCCCCTTTGTTTACGCCCATCAGCAATACACACTATGCACGATCGCGAGAGAAAAATATGTAGTACCCTTCATTGAGCACGAGGACTGACCACGAGAGAAAGTCAAAAAAGATGAATTTCAAAAAACATGAATTTTTTGGTGGCTCAATCATAAGAACTTCAAAGTTAAGTATGTCTCGCTCAGAGCAATCTTATGTTGACTGATCTCATTGAAATTTTCCTATAAGAAAAATGTGAGTGAAAACAAAACATGGTGAAAGGACATGTGTTGGTTTGTGGGGACAATCGTCACTCTCATAAACGCTTAAGATAAATAGGTGACGTAAACCGGTCAATCGTAGGAAAATGTCGCGACCATTAGGCGCCAAATCCAAATTCTGAATTCGGGTTGGAATCCTTTTCGTGTGACAGTACATTTATTATCTTGCTTGAATTTGAAAGTTCAATCTTCCCCTCTCACGTTCAAGATCCCTTTCTTTTGCTAATCAATAACGAACCCACTATCAAATATTCTAAAGTTACAATTTGAATGGCTCTTTATTGAAGTGTAGCAAATCAAGAAATGAAAATGTGTATCACATCAAGAACTAAAATTTCCATTTTCTCACCTGACTTTTGGGGATCTAATCAGCTTCCTCAAACATTGTTTTCTAATCCATATCCTCTCTTATTGGATTCAAATTTAATGTATAAATTCTGAAGTTTATATATATTTAGTTTCTTAACTTTAAAACTATAGTAAAATTTAGAGGAAGAGGACAAACAAAAAAAAAAAAAACTCAACAAATCAAACTCATCTATGTTATATTGTGAGTGAGGTCCTTTCATCTTTCAGAATGTGGGATCCTCAACACCCACCACCTCAATCTTCCATAATTTTTCTCTCATAAAACATATTGTTCTCTTAAAGCTTGTTCTCTTTTCACCCTACTTTCCTTCGACTTTTCCGATGTTTGATTTTTTACATAATCAATGAGGTGGTTTTTTACTAGTGCATACTAGATTGTTCTCATAGTGCTTAGTTTTACATCCATTCAACTAAAACTTAACTTCTAAATTTACGTATCCCTGTAATCGATATGATTTCAAATGTAATTAAAACCCGTCGATTTTTGTAGTCGCTATTATTGTGTGTGTGCCCACCACGTGTAACTCTCATTTTTACAACTCATTGCCACATTAGATTTTCGTATTTATCTTGATGGAAAAGGAAACATGATGATAATTTTGAAACAACTTGAAGGTTAAGGGTTAATTTAAAACTTTTGAAAAATGAGTAGAGCATAATTGAAGCTTACCTAAGTTGAAGGGCATAATTGAAACTTGTTACATGTGCGCATATATACCAATATTTTAACAATTTATCACTACATCACACATTTGTCCTCATTTTGATAAAAATGTTAACAAAATAGTTGTTTTGAAACAATTTTAAAATTCAAGAGTAAAAATAATTTTTTTGAAGATTGATAAACATAATTGAAACTTGCCATATAATTGATCAACATATTTTTGCAAAATTTAAACTTCTGAATTTAGGAGTCTTGCTTTCAAATTTCTGTTATATAACTTTCTTTTTTTCTTTTTTCTTTGATAACATATGGGGAGGGATACTTCTTTTTTAATTAAAGATTGAAGCTGACAACAAGAATATTTATATACAAAAGATTAAATATATTATAACATTTTAATTTGACAAAAAAAATAGAGTATTCACTTTGTTGGCGCAAAATTCTGGACTTCATTTTTTCTCGTGCGCTCCGCCATGAGTGGGCGTCGCCGGAGCCGTAAGGAACAGGCACAAGGAAAGAAGATGAACTTGCACCGGTGTGGGGCTAGGTCCACGGAGCTCTGATGCTTAAGTCAGAGAGTTCTGAGCGGAAGTAGGAGCAAACAAGTGAGGACCCGTTGTAGTGTGAGTTAGGATAGCGTATGATTGCGTACCTCGAACATACCCTCATGGGTATGTTTTATAGGTGAGAGATCGGGTCGACACGTCTTTTCCTCATCATGGGGATCTGAGATCTCCGGTGAGAGAGGCGTGGACCAATTAGAGTTATAGTCCGTACCTATTCCCATGACGAGGATCTTCGATTCACCTGATCCTTTAGGCGAATTGGAGGCGACAGTTGTACCGCTGCCTTGTTAGGTAAGGCAGGAGTATCTCATCAGTTCACTCGTCTGACCAATGTGGGGGTGCTGACGGAAATAGTCGGTATGGGAGTAACCCGAGATCATTTGTTGTGGGCGTCCGAAGGGTCGGCCATCCATCTCTTGGCGCTTGATGATGAGCTCGAGGCTCGAGGATCTCCGACGTCATTGTCATGACGTCAGGTGTCCACTTAATGCTGATGTGGCCCGTAACATGGTTGACTAATGAAAAGTGTCAAAAGTCTAAATATTGATATATTTTAAGTATCAAGTTTTAAGTTTAATTTTCAAACCGAGCATAGCTTAATTGGCATAAGGTTGAGCCTCGTATTAATTAAAATACTGTTGTAAAAAAAAAAAAAAAAAAAAAAAGTATTATCTCAAAGAGCCAAAGTCTATGCATTAGTATTCCGAATCGCCAACAACTCCAATAACCAAAATCACTAGTGTGAATGTTATTGGATGTTTGGTGCATAACTTTAATAATCTTGATTTTTGCTTGAGGTGGAGAAGCCTTGATTTTTAGTAATTTCTATTTGGTTTATGTAAAGGCATGAGTTACAAAACCTAAATCTATTTAAATTCTATGTTTGTTCTGTGAACTTGTGTTTTGTAAGAGTAAGTGGGTAGTCTACAAGGTAATTTAAGAAGTCTAGATTTATATGAATCAGAATTACATAATTCATGGAATAAATAATTTTGTAGATATATTATATTCACATATCAAATTAGTTTTACAATTTGGAATTATGAATATATGTGACAGCATTTCTCAACGGTTAAGACTAATACCCTTATCTCAAAAGATTATAGGTTTAAATCTTCTCCCCTTCCTATTGCTGATCTAAAAAAAATGGTTAAATACAATTTCAGTCCCTAAGATCTTAACTTAGTATCTATTTGATACTACAATTCTTGAGATTTAAATTTAGTTTCTATTTAGTCTTTTTTATTTAAAAAATACATGTTTGGTACCCAAAATTTGAATTTGATTTCTAAATTAGTCTCTGAAATTTTAAATTGGTTTCTTAATGATCACTAGTAGAGTTGACATAATCGACCTAACAAAATGATGACATATGATAGTAACTAGATTTTGATGATATGTATTTTTAAATGAGTTGGAATTATTTTATATATTTTTTATTTTTTATTCATGGACCGATTAGAAATCAATTTCAAACTCTTTAAAATCAATTATAAATTAAATTCAAACATTCGAGACTAAACATGTCACTTTTAAAATGTGAATCATCAAATAGAAATATAATTCAAATCTCGAGATTCAAAGCATTTAAATTTTAAGGTCAAAAATGTATTTTGGCAAATAAATAAATAAATAAATTCAAATAAGTGGAGGGTTAGAAACATCCACGATCCACCTAAACTTAGAGATATAGAGAGTGGATGACTGGATGTCCATATCAGTTTATGAGTGGCATTGAAGGAGGAAAACGATTGGGCCCCAAAATCATACCCAATTCAAGAATAATAGTAAGCTCGAGAAGGAACTGTTTAGAACAAAAAACAAAAAACCAAAAACAAAAACCTAATTTTTAAATTTTCTCTCTCTACTGTCTCTCACCTACCACTATAAATTATATGTCGAGGGATCTCTCTTGTCACATTTATATATATATTTTTGTCAAAAAGCTTTTTGTAAAGTAGTAGCTTTTTCCCATAACACAAGTTTTTCAAATCTATGATTGTGCTTTGTAGCTTTTAGGTCTCTCTCTCTCTACAAACAATTCAACCCAAAACCCTAATTTTTCATTATTCACCTTCAATAATCCCTTTCTTCTTCCTCTCTCCAAACCCACCAAAAAAACAAAATTCTTGGATTCCACCAAATGGGTTTTGTTTGGTTTTTCTTTATTAAACTATACAAAATGGTAATGTAGGTCCATTATTGATCATGATTTGCTCTTTTAAATAGATTATGTCCAAGTTTCACTCTTGCAAGTAAGCTACATTTATACCCACCAGGCTTTCTTTTGAATTAGTCCTTTGCTTTGATTTCTACAAAATTGTTTAGATTAGTTGAAATGCATTCATTCAATTGATTGTAAAATGAGTGCAGAAGAATCTAAATCATATTTATCATTATGAATTAGGGTTTTCATTGGGTTATTGTTCAACAATCTACCAACAAACTCTTCCTCTTTCATGTACAAATTCTTTCTAATTTTTGGGTTAAGTGGTAGATTTAACATTCTTCACGACACCTCAATGACTTTTCTTATATGAACATTTTAATTTTCACGACATTATTGTAGTAAAACCAACCAAACACCAACCAGTTTTTCCTTTGTGTCTGAAATTCCAAGGAAGAAAAAAAACATGTGTCATTCACTGTTAAACTTGATGTTATGCATAAAAAAAATCTATATATTTAATAGTGCAAAAGTGATTTGAAGATTATATTGTTTAAATAGAATCCTTGCCTTTGCCTTTCTTTTTTCGGAAATCTCATTCCACCAAAATCAAGAATCCGGACTCTTAATTTAACCCAATACTACCCTTACCTCTCGAGAACAATTCCGGGGTGAATGTTTGTTTTAGTGCCCGTCTAGATTCGAATATTTAACTTTTAGGTTGAGTATATAATATTTGAATGAGGTGAATTATGCGAGTAAATATAATAAGATGGTTGAAATTAAAAAATAAGATGAGAAATAAAGGTGATTTGATTTGAAAGATGTGTGGTCGCTTCATTATCTAAAAATCAATATAATGGCTCGAATGGCAGATTGGATTCTGGGTGTTTTGTCCTTCCCATTTTAGGTATGGATTCTACAGTTCCTAAGGAAAGAAATCCAAAGAGTCAAAATCAAACAAGCACCCAAAATATATATATATATATATAATAATAATAATAATAATAATTATTATTATTTGCATAGTAATGGAGAAGGCCATGTCGTAGTCAGTTTGAATCGGGCATTAAAGGCGAAAGAAACTGTGCTCTCTGCTCTCCTTTCAACTTCAAAAAGATCATAACGATGTGGGGTTTTGATCTTCTTTCATTTCCTTTCAAACCTCTTTAACAGTTCCACACAATGTTTTTTTTTTTTTTTTTTTTTTTTTTTTAATTTTAATTTTATTTTGGGGGTCATAGGAAAAATAAAAAGTTAAAAGTTAAAACACATTTTTATTTTTTTGGACTTATTGGGCTGGTTGTAAGTTTTAGTCTTTAAATACTTTTCTTAACGGTTTGGTTTAGTTTCTGTGCACTTCTATAAAGGTAACCGTTAAGTTCCTGACATGAAGGATTATAAAAAAAAAAAAAAAAACAAAACAAAAAACAAACTCTTGAAGTATGAGATTTGTTTGAATTATACTTCCTAAACTACTTTAAACCCTTAAATGCTTTTGTCGTTAAATTCATCGACAGAAAGTTTATGTTTGTGTGTTACTTATATGAAACAAATCTAAACACACGAGAAGTAAATTTATAGGTTAAGGACGTTAGGAAAAAAATCATAAAAGAAAGAACATAAAATAGGGAGGCGAGGGGTTAAAAGGAGGAAGACAACAACAAATATGGTTCAGAGATGTCATGTATTTTTTTTATATTTTTTTTTTATGCCACAAAATTTGTCGTCTATGAATTAAACCGAAAATGCCTACTAGCGTTGCTTTGAAACAATCATCAAACTTTAATGGTTAAAATGAAATTTTTCAAAGTTTGGGGTAGTACAATTGAAACTAACCGTTCAAAACACATGTGAGAATGTGAGAGTGAGGATTGATTTTTTTTTTTTTTTTTTTTTTTTGAGTTCAATAATAAGTGGAACGGAGAGGATTTGAACTTCTGAAGTCGTTGAAAATATAATGTTTTAACCCGTTGAAAGCATTAGATTTCGATGGAAGTTTTAAATGTGTTTGGGAAATAGAAAGATAGAAAAACAAAGTATGCATAAATATAATGAAAAATATTAACTAGAGTTATTATTCTCTATTATATATATATATATATATACATATATATTTATTTTTTTAACATTTACAACGGTAGGAAAAGATTTTTTTTTTTTTTTTTTGAGTACATTGGGGGTGGGGGGATTCGAACCACAGACCTCTTGGTCATCAAGTCATACATATGCCAGCTGAGCTATGCTCGCTTTGGCTAAAAAAAAAGATTTGGACTTTCAACTCATAGGAAAGTCATCATTTTATTATTGTCTTAACTATTGTGTTATGCTTATATTATGAAATAATTCTATTTCAATAGCTTTATATTATAACCTCAAATTTTGGAAAATTATTTTAAATGATTTTTTTCTATTAAATTCTAACTCTTATTTATTTATTATTTTCTTAAGTATAATAAATTTGAAATATGAAGATTTGAATCTCTGACTTTAAGGGAATGAATAGATGTCAAATCGAACCTAGCTTAATTGACATAAGATTGTATCATCGATTAAGATGTCATAAGTTCAATCCTCACATTGATTAAATACTTTTAAAATATATATAATTCTTAATTTGTCATGACATATTTACATTCAAACTATTAACGAGACACTTAGTTGAGTATCATTTAAGACTATTATATATAAAAAAAAATACATAGATGTATTCCAAACCCTATAAAATCGATTTACAAACTATAGGGATTAACTTTTTTTTTCATAGATGTAAGCTTAAATTATTGATTTAGAAAATAATTGCAAAGTGATTTTTTAAAATTGATTACTTTTTCCAAATGACAATGATCTGAGTGGCCACTGATATAGAACACTTAGTGGCACAATTTAATAAACAAAACAGAGCCAATTAATGAAAGAAAGGTTTTGGAGGTTTCTCCTTTTAGGGCATAGTGTACGTAGAAGATAAACCTAATGTTTAATTAATTAATGTTGGCTCCCCCTTTATAGATGCATCCACAAAGACAAAGTGGTCCTTTCAAACTTAGTATCTTCTTAAATGGGATCTTTCGTATCTTAACACCAAAATTTATAAAATAAGATCATGCATAGAGTCTACAAGAGAGTGTTTTTTTTATATATTCGAAATTAAAGAATATAGTATTAATATGAAAAATAATAATAATAATAATAAAATCCAATAAAGAGAAATCGTAACAAATGTCAGTTTAGAGTAAAATAATTAAAAATATAGCATTTTTTTTTTAAAATTGCAGATATGTCAATTTTTATTATGGTCTATCGTTGATAGAAGTTTATCACTGATATTAGTCTTTTTTTTTTTATAGAATTTTGTCTGTGATAGTAGTCTATGAGTGATAATCACTGATTTTTTGTCATATTTGCAAAATATTTTAAAGTTTGCTAAATTTGTAATTATTTTAGGTCGGATTGTTGTTTGTGCAACGAGCCCTAAAATAAAACGAGTGGCATATTTAATAATAAAAAATAATATATTTTATATATTCGAAATTAAATTTTATAGGAATGATGTCGATATATCAATACTCTAAAGAAACATATCCATTATCTTGCTAATTGAAATTCATTAGACCACTAGCATATTTAATAATGTTTATACTTTCACAAAGAGAACCTTAGGTATATTTATCACAAAATTAATATATAAATGAGATTTTGAAAAACTTTCATTATATAAATGAGATTGTGAAGACATTTTTTTTGAAGAATAAAATATATGATTTGGAGATAATTAAAAATAAATAAATAAATCTGAAAAATATACAATAGGATGATGGATGATAGATCAGTTTTCTCCCATGGTTGTTTCTCTTAGCCCTAACAAAGCCCATCTGGTTTCCATCTCTAAATTAACTCTCTCACAGAAAAGAAAATAAAACCAGTGGCTTAAAGGGCAAAATACTAACCCCATTAATTTCTTTTAACCAGTGGCTAAAAAAAGAGGGGGAAAAAAAAAGCTAGAAGCTTCCATTTTCATGGCGCCGCCGGAGCGAGGCTGAGATGCAAATCCAAACCTGGTCCATCGTCGAACCCGGTTCCACCCTCCACCTTCGTGAACCTACTCAACGACGGGCCATCCACCATCCCGTGAGCCAACGGAGTCCCCATCGTAAAAAAAGTCGCCGCCGCCGCCGCCGGCGGAGGCGGTGGCGGAGCCTCGCCGTGGGCACCGCCGTAGGCCGGAGTGAAGACGCAGCCGTGGGAGACCTGGAATTGGGGTGGGGCTCGCGGCAAATAGACCCAAGAGGAGGAGGAGGACGTGGCGGCGGCGGCGGAGGGGAGGAGGTGGGGAGGCGGAGCAAAGGCGGAGACGATGGGGTTTCTGAAAACGGCGGCGTTCCGGGAGGCTTGTAATTGGGCGCGTTTGAGCTGCTGACGCTCTTTCTTGTGGGCATTTTGGTGGCCACCGAGGGCTTGGGAGTTGGCGAACTCTCTGTAGCAATATTGGCACTCGTATTTGCGGTCGGCGGAAGCGGCGGAGGCTCCGCCTCCTCCGCCGGAATCCGACGAGCCAGAAGGAGTTCGGGCGGAATCGTCTTCAAGATCTTCTTGGACGTCAAAGCCAAAGAGCTTCAAGCGAGTAGTGGGATTATTGTTGTTTTGTTTAGTTTGGTAATGGTCAAGAGCTGCCATGGAAATGGAAGAAGAGAGAGAAAAACAAGGGTTAGAGAGAGAGAGAGAAAAATGGGAGAGTGCAAGGGGGGTTAATGCATGAGAAGGGTTATATATACTAAATAAAAAAGGTGGGTTTTTTTATAAAATAAAATAAAAAATTACACAAATATGAGTACAAGAATTTGAAGGTGTGCAGGTAGAATGCTAATTTTGATTAAAAAAAAAAGTAAGAGGAGTTTGGGGAGAGAGAGATTGTTGGAAACATCCCAAAGAATTGAGAAGAAAGTTAGCAATAATGGGAACACAACTCAAGAGCATTTTGGGACACAAAGGATTGCACTTGTTTAACTATATTTCTCTCTCTGTCTTTTTTTTTTAATCAATTTAGTTCTTTATTTTTAATCAAATTGTTCTAAGGAAAAACGTGGGGTATCACTTTTTTGCTTGTATTAAAAAACTTGGTTTGAACTCAGGGGTAGTTCAAGTAATTGGGTATTGGTGCGCGTCCGTATTATTTTATTTGTGATGTAATATATAAGAAAACAAAAAGAGGGTTTAAATTTTTATATGTCAAACCGAACATAACTCAATTGATATAAGAATTATTTTTCGATCATAATAGTTTAAAATCTCTATCTATTTATGAAGAAACTATTTAAAGAGACCGCATGCCACCTTAAAATCATTGAATCTAGATCTTACAATTTATTTGTCTTTTAATAATCATTAGTTAAAAAATCGTTTTTCATTTCTTCTCTTAATCCAAAGCCACATTGTGACGACACATCTTTGAATAACTTCTCTTATTTATAAACACCTTTAAACAACTTTTGTGTTTATTTTGTTACAAGTGTTTACTATTAGAATTATTATTTACCCAAAAAGTAATGAATTGGTACTAGAGATTTTTCATGTGACATTGGGTTTCGGTGATTGTTATAATGTCTTTTGAAGCTGACATTTTAAGTGAGTGTATTTTACAACTATTATGGATAAGCCTAGTAGTCATTAAAAATTTTGAAAACTTAGAGGGAATGAATTCAATCTATGATGGCCACCTACCTACATTTTTTTTTTTAAAACCAAATGTTGTAAGGCTAGACAATTGTCCCGTGAGATTAATATCTAAACTGAACATTTTACATAAGAGTCACCTAATGGTCATAGAGAGAATGAATGCAGAAACTCTAACTATTCTAGTCTCATGGCATCATTAACAAATCATCTCGTCAAGCGCCCTATACATTACCTCAAAAATATTTTAAAATACTTAGTAAGTAACCCCACTAAATGGTTCACACTATGCAATCACAGACTTTAACTAGTGAGACCTAGACTTGATTGTTCTATAATTGTTTTGTTATGGTCATCTGAGTAAACAATTGACCTCATTCTACAATACACTTTCTCTCAACTATTCGGTGTGTAGCAGACTCTTCTAGAGACTTACCCCTACTAATGGTTAGTTAGCATCCAATCAGTGGAGCAGAATCTCAATCTAAACCCAGTCAGGTAATTGTCACTAACTTGTCCTAACTGTCATATGCAACATGCAATACATGAGATCTCAGAGCATACAAGCTCAACATGACATTTTTATAACTTCAATCACAAATTTAATTATCATATGTTCAACATGCCAAAACATGACATCTCATAACTTCATTCATAAATTTCTCATCTACCATCACATTGGAACTTTCCTCTCAAACATAACATAAGCATTCATGCTACATAAATCTATTCAGCATTTCAAACAAATTTTGTAAAAGTTTCCAACCTAGCGTGCGGAGGTTATCCAGCAGTAAGGACAGTTGCCTCAATTGATTTCTTGTAAGAAAAATTTTCTTTTCTTTTGGCTTATGAAAGTCTAAGTTCAAACCGAAAATATAAATCTAAAATTAGCATTAAGCATTTGGGTCTCAAACTGCGCTAAGAAAAATTATCAAAACTTAGAAGTGATGCTTAGAACAATTACCAAAAATAACTTCTACTCCAAAAGTCGCCTATTTATCTCAATAGATCGTCTCAATCCTAAACGCAATACGCTAAAATATTATATTTAAAATTACAACATTTACAATGAACGCGAATATGGATTGGATCCTTGTTACCCACTGAAAAACTCGCTGCAAGGTTGCTAATCCTTACTGGACAGCGTGCTAAAATGCCAACTTTCGCGAATCTAGTGCTGAAAAGGAGTGGGTATCGAACTTCAAGGTTCAACAACTCATTTACAAACTAAGAATCGAGGTCAAATGATTTGAAGGTTAGAACAAATACTCAAAACAAGAAATCCTCGAAGAAAGAGAAGACTTACGTCGTCGCTCCCGTCGCAGTGCCATCAGAGACACAGCACAACAGATTCGCCGAAAGTTTATTGTACGCAACGTCACTAGATCCTCGAAGATATCACATTAAATGATGGTTTGGAAAACTACCATTATATGGCTACGATTGCAGTCCAGAACCGTCATTGTAGGTTGACTATGCTTCTTTCCCTTTTTCAAATATAAAATATAAAATAGCATCATTCCCATGTGCTTTCATTGAATTAACTGTTTTTTAACATGTCGGTAATTGACATGTATTCATCTCCTTGAGGTCGAAGGTTCGATCCCTCACTCCTACAATTATTGAACTAAGAAAAAAATTTCTAATATAATTTAACATATAAATATTTATTTGTAAAATCTCCTATTTTTTTACGAAGATAATGAATCTTTTTATCAAATGGTAAAAATTGAGGTACTTTAAACAAGTTACTTTAAACAAGTTTAAAAGTCTTAATTGATAAAATTATTGATTTAGTGTCTATTTGAGGCGTTGGGTGTCTTAAAATAGTTGGTGAGTTATAATAATTTGTAGATAATAAATATTACTGAAATCAGTACAGTTACATTATTAGTTATTGTATTGAATGTGAGTTATATTAGTCGGTGGACTAAATGTAAAATGAATTGTAATAAACCTAGACTAAGTTTCACTTTACTGTGAATTCATCCATGTAGGGGCATAAATTTATTTATTTTTCCTTCATGATTATTATTGATTTTTTTTAATTTTTTTTTCCTTGGTGGATTTTTGTTTTATTTCGAGATGTTATAGTGATTGAGAGAATGTAATGTATGGCAGTTTTCAAGTTTAAAACTTTATAATTTTTTTTAAAGGTATTTAATTAATGCGAGGAGGAAGATTAAACTTTTAATTTCTTAGTCAAAAGCACAACTTTATTTTAATTGAGTTATACAAGATTTGACAGCTTTATAATTATTAAGTATCAACTAGAGATTATATTTTTCTAATATAGTTTGAGGAACACATTTCGTTTCAAAATATAACATAAACTAAATTATTTTTAAAAATATTGCACTCTTTTGAAATATAATAAGTAATCTTTTTTTTCAAATGTATTTAATTTTTTTTTCTAAAGGTATTTAATTAATACATAGAGGGAATTGAATTCTGACCTCTCAGTCAATGACACAATTTTATGTTAATTGTGCTATGCTTGATTTGACAAAAAAAAAAAAAATACAAATTATTTAATGCAAAAAATTGTAAATTAATTAATGCAAGTAGGAGGATTGAATTATTTTTTTTTAAGACATAATAACTAATCATTAAACTAAAATTAAACATAAAAAAAATAACATACTTTGGTAATTTAAAATTAATTGTAGTAACAAACCAATTAAAACATATTTTAAAAAAAACTAAATACTTTAAACATTTTTTAACTCCTAAGCCTCCATGTGAAATTAAAATTATATAATTAGTCAATAAACTTAATTAAATATAACAGCTAATTCTTTTTTAAGTACATATAACACCTAATCATTAAACTAAAATTAAACATAAGAAAAGTAACATATTTGGTTATTTAAATTAAATGTAGTAACAAACTAATTAAAATTTACTCTAAAAAAAATTATAAATTAAAAAATATTATAAACTATACTTTAAACATTTTTTAACTCTTAATTTACAAAAAAAATAAAACAATAATAATAATAATAATAATAATAATAATAATAAATAAATTATGTAATTAAACAATAAATTTAGTTAAATATAATAACCAATCATTAAACCAAAATTAAGCATAAAATAATAACATATTTTTGTTATTTAAAATTAAATGTGGTAAAATAATTAAAACATATTTTTTAAAAAAACTATAAATTATAAAATACTATGAACTATATCTTAAATATTAAATAAGTTCAATTAATCATTAAATAAGTTAAAAATAATAATAATAATAATAATAACTAATCGTTAAACTAACTATGGTACAAATAAAACAAATAAATATTCTCGGAATGCCCCCAAAAAGTCAAAGCGAGTCTGGCTCAGCTGACATATGTATGTGTTGACGACCAAAATGTTTGTGGTTCAAATCCCCCTCATTGTACTAAAAAAAACAAATAAATATGAAAAAAATAATAATTGAGATATAAACTAGGGTAAGGTCGAGAAGATTTGTTTGAAAGAAGACGGTAAGATTTTTAGTTTGGATGATTTTGGAGGAGGAAGATTAAGTTTTGAAAAGACGATGCGTTACAGCTGATAGGCATTGAAAGACGATATGCATCCTCGTAGAAAAATATCGTCTTTAAAGCGATATGCATCCTCATAGAAAAACATCGTCTTTAAAGACGATGCTTGATCTTGTGAAAAGATGTCTTTTCAAAAACGTTCTTCAGTTCTTCATTTAAAACTGCAATATTTTTAAAAATAGTTTGATTTATGTTATATATTTATAAATAGTTTCAAAAATTATAATATTAAAAGAAAACGTCCACAGTTCAATACTCAATAAATTGAAATTATTATACAAATAATATTTTGTTCATGAAATTACTATCGAGATTCTTTGGACCATTTTTTATAGTATCATTCATATGTTCATTGCTAGAATTTTGACACTCTAATTATAATTTATATGAATTAAAGTCATGTTTACTTCCCTCCAAACGTAAAGAATTCATGATAATTTTGACGGTGGGACCCATGTGAATTAGGGTGTTTACCCAAATCTGCAAACGTAATCAAAGCTCATCTCAAAATTTGTAATCTCATTACCCATTTCTCTATCAGTTGCTCTATGAAATTACCATTGAAGATTACATGGGTCCCACTATTTTTTTTTTTTTTTTTTTTAATTTTTTCTATGTTTGCCCATTTCTCTCCCTTCTTTTAAATTTTCATTATCATCTCTTTCACTTTCTTCTTCCTTCCACCTTCTTCTTCCTTCCTCCGGCTAATTTCGTTGTCGCCGCCCACCTCACTCCGGCCAATTTCGTCGCCGCCCCCACCTCATTCCGGCTCGCCGTCGCCACCCATATGTTAGTATTTTTTTTTTCTTTTTCTTTAAAAAAAATGAGTTTTCTTATTCTCTCTTTCAAGCAATGAGTTTCATTTTTCTTTCTCTTTCAAGAAATGAGTTTTCTTTTTCTTTCTCTCCAAAGAAGTGAGTTTTCTTTTTCTTTCTCTCCCAAGAAGTGAGTTTTCTTTTTCTTTCAACAAATCTTTTCACGACTCATCGCCAATTTCATTTCTCTTTTTTCTCCACAAGTTTTTTAATCCAAAATTTGTGGAGAAAAAAGAGAAAAACTCATTTTGATAAAAATTTGAACAAATTGTTGGTATTGGATAAAAGATGAACAAATTGTGGAGAAAAGAGAGAAACTCATTACTTTAATGTTGAAACCCTTGAAAATGGGGGGTTGCTTTTATTTTGTGAGGAAGAAACATAAATGAGTTAATGGAGGAGGGAAGAGATTGAAGCTACAATGGCGAAAACCGAAGAAAGAAAACAAAAAAACGGAGGAAAATGAAGATTCATGTTGAAAAATGGGTTCACGAGTTCCCACACGAGTAACGCTTGGAAAACGAGTCAACACACGATCCCACGAGTATGTACACGAGTAACGCCTGGAAAACGAGTCAACAGTACACGATTATGAACACGATTAAAGCGAAAAGGTATTATGGTAAATTCACGAATGATTACTGTTGTCCAATTTCGCAAGTGTACGAATCGTCTCAAATAATCGTCTCAACTAAAATTTATTCAGAAGTTTAATAAAAAAAGAAAAATGTTAAAAAAAAACAAACACAAATTCAAAATTACTCTCTAATCTCTCCACTTCAATCAAACCTATCATCTTTGAAATCTCTTCCCTCTTCAGAAACAAATGAGCAAATCACCAAAAGTAGAAGTCAAAATTGATAAAACAAAGATGAGAGATTTCAAATCTAGTTTCAGTTGGAGATCTGATTTTGGAGCTTCTCACTTCGTAGATCTGAAGCGGCACATAGTGACTGTTCTTTTTTTTTTTTTGTTCGATTTCTTTTTAGATATGAAGATTGTGGGTTCCCTCCACCTTCGCATATCTATTTTTCTTCATAAAAAAGAAAAACCTATATTTTTTTTCTCTTCACGGTGAGGCGGAGGGCGACGGAGACGGCGGCAAGAGAGATGAGGGTGAGAGAGGCGAAGGACGACAGAGACGGCGGCGATAGAGAGAGACGAGGGAGAGGGAAGTGGAGGGGGAAGAGGCCACTAGCATTGACAAGTCGGAGAGAAGCAACTGATGAATCATGAATTGGCTATGAGAAGATGAAGACCTAATTCATTATAAATTATAAATTATAAATATGTATAAATATTTTAATGTAAATTGGTTCGGTTCGAGTTGAGCCGAACCAAAATTGGTTCAACCCGCAAACCGACCTGAAAATTCGTGTTGGCAAAAAACTAACTCAACCCAATCCAAAAATAAATAAATAACTCAACCCAACTCAAAGAGTTCAGGATGGATCAAGTTGTGGGGTCATTTGTACACTCCTCTTAGGGGTTGAATCCCCCACCACGCATTAATTATTAAACACTTTTCCAAAAGAAAAACAAAAAGAAATCAATTTTTTATATTTTTCCATGATGCATTTAAGCCATGTAATCATCGATATGAAAAATATAAGAAGTCTGTTAAACAAATTAAGCATTCAAATAGGTCAATGAACCACAATATAAGAAGTTTTTTTTATATATATTGCAATCGAACAAATTAAAGGAGATCAGAAGAAGAAAACATATACTATGAAGATTACATAATTATGATCAATTCTTTAGAATTTAATTACTCAATAATGAATTTCATATTTCATGTGTCAATTAATAGCTTAATTTTTTATATTCCCTTTATTATTTTTCATCTTTCTTTTTTATTCTTCTTATTTATAGTTTTTTTTTAATTTCTTTTTAGTTGAATAATATTGGGTAGGATTTGAACCTCTTATCTTGGATTTTTTGTACGGATGATCCACCTCTCAGGGTGTGTGAGATTTTTTAACTCAGTTTTTGAAAATTTATGTTTTTTTTACCTTCTCTCGTGATAAACAAGTGCACAAAGTCATATGTATCTTTCTCTTATCACGAGGACATCACAGTTATCTCTTTATGATCGTGCTCAGAGAAGAGTACGAATGACTTTGTGCACTTACTTATCACGAGAGAATGTCAAAAAACATAAGTCTTCAAAAATTGGGTTAAAAAACCTCACGCACTCCGAAGGGTGGGTCATCCGTACAAAACTCCCCTCTTATCTTGTAGTCGTGCGCTTTAATAACTTGATTAGCTATGTTTAGGTTGATATTCTTTTCTTTTAAATTTTTGTATTCTATTTTTTGATGAACAGTTTTTTTTCTATAATATTATATAACTTTGAAAATGTTTCTTTAAAAATAAAAATAAGAAATTTTTTAAACATATATTTGAATAAACACTATTTAAATTATTGATGATTACATTTTACCAATTTTATTCCATGATTTCTCAACTACAAAGGGAGCAAAGTGTGCCAAATTGTGGTATTTTATTTTTAAAAATTTGCATACTTTAATAATATTCGTTAAAGTGATACTTCATACTTCTCCTAATAACATTTTTAAAAAAATACAGCACTTTTCCAATAATTCACCATCTATTTCATAGACATAAATATAAAAATTGGACAAGAAAATTAGGGTAGAATCATTTGTTGGAAAGATAATTCAATTAAATAACTACAATTTTTTATTTTAAATTATGAAGAGTTTCTTTCAACCAACGATTTGAGTAGTATTTAGTTTTTAATTATAAAATTATATGTTGAAGCGACAATTATAACACTAGTCACAAAGCTATTATACTTATCCAAATAATTTACAAATTGTATTATGTTTCTCTCTCTTTTAAACTAACCACAAATGGGTGCAAAACTCCAAAAGTGTTTAATAATGAATCGTTCATAAATTAAGAACGAATGAATATTGTCTATTGATGCAATTATGTTGGAATTATACTCTGACTTCCACACCCATATGATTTAGTATAAAAAATAAAGGTTTAGTTGCCCAATTACTAGTGGACATTTTCTATTTCTTTTTATATATAATGGATATTTTTAAAGGTATATATATTTATAATCGATAGAATACGTTAAATGTAAATATATAGACTTAGTCAATCAAGTATGTTGAGGCCAATCCAACAAAATAAAAATATTTAATTAATTAAACTTAATATACTAGAGATACATCATGCCGAGCTGGCAATTATTGTCTATACTTAATATATTGTTATTCTAATTATAACCTTGTAACTAGTTTTGTAAAGGGAATAGATTAAGGAAATTCATATTATTTTAAATTAATTAATTAATATACTTCAATACATTTAAAGGGTATTTTTAAAGGTATATTTATAATGTTTTCTCTCTCTCCTTATCTCTGTGAACTACACTTGATGATGATTTAGGAAGAGAGTTAAAGGATTTGTTTTAGAGAAAGAATTTTGTAAATAAAGAAGAGAAAAAAAATTATATATATATACTTCAAATTTTAATTAGTACTGCTTTTGTTGTAATAAAATGGAAGAAGGGAGAGAAATGAATTTTGTAAATAACATCCATAAGTTTCTTATTTTTATTCGGCATAAAGAAATAATATTTTCATTCTGATTGATTTCATTTTAATTTTAAGTAATATGAACTGTTTTTACTTTATTTAACAAGTAATTCAGAAGTGGCTAAGAATATGTGGCACGCCTGAGTATTGCTCAAATGGTTAATACCCCACCTATTGATCATAAGAAATTATAGAAAACTTTAGAATCATTGGTATAATATGTTAGCTTCTTCAGTGTTATATATTCCCTAATTGCTCATTTTTTAAGGGCTTATCCACGTTGAGTTTTCTCTACATAAGTTTAGTATTTAAATCTATAATATGAATCCAAGTATTTCTACATTTAAGATGGTGCTACAAAATTGTAACAAAAGTACCTAATTATGGCTCAGTTTTTTTTTTTTTTTTTTTTTTTACGAACATATGGAGTGGGAGATCGAACCTAAGACCTCTCGGTCTCTAGTCATTACATCATGTCAGTTGAGCTATGTTCTTGTTGACATTTAATTATGAACTCAGTTATGAACAAAAAAAAAAATTCTACATAAAATGTATATGTTTGTTAAATTATCAATCAACCTGCCAAAAGTTCAATATGGTGTTTGGGATATCAACTTAAAGTTGAATGGACTACATTATTATAATTCAATTCACGTTTGACTCATCGACTATTATAATTTACCGTCAATAAAGTAATTACACTAACCTCAATAATATTTATTATTCATCGACTATTATAGTCCAAATCTTATTATAATTATCTAATATTTTAATCTACTCCAAATAACTCCGAAATGATTTGCTAATGTAATTTTTTTTTTCTTTACCATTTTCAAGATCACTATCCCTAATTGTTTAAATTAGGAGAAAAATAAATTATTTTCTGGCAATTCTTGGTAAGAAAAGATCATATGTTGGATGATTATGTTTTCTCTCTCTCACACACTATTTTGTAAATCTCTCTTAAATCTCTTTTTTGTTTAATTTTTGTGTTTATGGTTATGACTTGTGAGTTGGTTTTTATTAGTAGGGTTACTCCAAAATCCAACTTAGGGGCAGCCGACAAAAAAAGAAAAAGACAAAGGTTTTGTCTCTCTCTCTAAGTTATAAAATTTTTGGGTAGAAAGTCAAAAGTATCTCCATGCATGCAACAAAAGTCTCACTCCAATAAATAACATGGAGAGGAAATGTTGTCAGATCTATCTATCTAAACACCGTCTGTCACCGAAATCACTTGAAAATGGCCCCACGTGTCTCCATCTCATTCATCTGTCATATCTCCTAGGAGATACGCATGTTTGCAAATTCTCCCCTCTCCACACTCCAAATTTAATTATTCAAAAAAAAAAGTAAAAGGGCAGTTTTGTGAATAATGTCAAAATGGAAACTTAGTCAGACAAGACATTGGAGAAATTTTTAATTAAATTAATGAACGGAATTTTGGTAAAAGTGGGCCCCAGATTACGAGGTGATGATTTGTAATCTTGTTTAGGATGTTTGCGTGATTGACGTTCATATTCAATTATTTTAGCTTCATCTCCACATCTCTCTCGAATCTTCTTCTTTTTTTTTCTTTTTTTTGTTTGCACCCTTAATATATTATTAAAAGCCAAAGGGTGACCACAGTCGAAAACCTAAACACAAAGCAAACTAGCCAAATAAGATGAAAATCATAAAAACAAGTTCCAAAGAAGAACGTTAATGGAGCCCAAAGGCAACAAAACTCCTAATCATGATGAGCACCAATAAAATATATAAGCATGGATACTAAGAAGGACATCCTGAGATCGGAGAACGAAGGTTCGAGCCATGAACCCGCGAAATTAGTTCCCTCCAAATATTGTAAATAGTTGCACACCAAGCAAGTCGTCAGACCCGCCTGCAACGCTTCTAAAACCTATTTATACAACTATTCATTCCAACTCAATAGACCAAGAGGTACTCCAATGAGATGAATGTCCCCACTATAGCACCCCACCCCACAAAAAGCGACTAAGCGAACAATCAAAGAACAAATGATCTCACGACTCAACTAAGTGCAAACACAACAAGCAACTCATAGAACCGAGAGAAGGATCCTAGGTTTGGAGCCTAGCTCGCGTATAGAGCCATCCGAGCAATGAACAAATGGCGAGGAATATTACCCCCAAACCATAGCAAACTGGACCACAAAATTTAATCTCAGCGGGGCCTCAACACATCTCACAAACTAGACACCAAAAATCTGTCTGAACGCCCAGGCTCCCAAACAATCTTATCCTCCCAGTGAGGGCATGACTGAATAGCCTGCACCAAGACAGAAAGTTCCAATATCTCCCCATAGACACACACCCAGTGCCAAGTACCATATCTGGAAGGATGAAATCAGACACAAAGGCCTGAACCAAACTCCCAACATCAACTAACTAGTATTTCATTGTATCGTTGCAGGATAATGCCCCCTGGCAACCATGAGTTCACCTACACGTGGCACTTACAACCATCACCAATAACATATCAAACAAGAGGACAACATTGGTCACGCAGCCGAAAAATTGCCCTAGTACACCAAGACCACCTAGACGATTGACGAAAAGTCTATATCGAACGCCCTCGCACTATATAAGATTTCATTCATGCCACCCATAGGGACCCAGACCACACAAACAGAAGCCACAGAAGTTTCATCACTGATGCGGAGTTTCAAATCCTAATATGACGGATGCCCAGGAAACTCTCATTACGGGGCAGACACACATCATCTTAAGCCACCTTAGCTCATTCCAAGCTAGTAGGATCCCCCACGTCACAGATATGCACGGAGCAACCGTTCCACCTCATGCACAATACGCACTAGGAGGACAAAGCAGACACTCGCCTAGTAAAACCTGAAAAACTCTTAACGACGGACTGGATAAGCTATAATCGACTAACATAAGAAAGGGTTTTAGCATACCAACTCCAAATACTAACAGTGATACGCTCTAACAAAGGCTTACAGTTTTGATATGTCAATTATAAGTACCTAATTTATAACTTTTTAGCCTAGTAAAACCATCACTTTTAAATCAATTTAGGCATAAAAAGTAATGCCCTAAGGTTAAAATAGTCCAATTTTAGTTAAAAACACGAAATCGCAAATCTCGGGAACACAAAATAAAAAGGAAAGAATTTAAGGGTAGAAAGAGAGAAAAATGAGTTAATTAGACCTTATTTTGTCATTTGCAGGAATAGCCAAAATTGCAGTTGCAATGCTAACTATGCGGACGAAATTATTATCAAGAAGCCGCAGCGATGCGACCATAATGTTATCGACGACCAGGTCAAAAGCAGTTGCAGTCGTCGTTTGAAGAAACATTTGACTGACCTTATCTTGCGACTGGTGACTTCGGGATTCTACGAGGGAGTTCCAACAAACCTTTGACTTCACTCCTTGCCTATAAAAGACCGAAGGGAGCGAAAGAAGCATCTAGAGATCAGATTGAGTTTCGATCAAGCCTTGACAAAGTTTGCATTTTTCAGCCGACTTTACTTGTTTCCTTAGACTAGATTGTTATGTATTTTTCATTTACTTTCTACAATTTTCCAACTTTGTAATTTCCATTTTAGATTAGTTGTTTTCCCATTTACTTGTAATTTCCCTCATTTAATTTATACATTGTAAAGATGAACTTCACGTCAATGAAGATCTCATTTGTTTTTATTATGAACTAATTTCTCTAGGGATCTGATTCGGTGGATGCCCTAGGAATGAAGTGTTTTTAACCTTATAAAGCTTAAATTATTCGTGTAGTGTGCTTACTTTCTGATTTTTCCTCATTGAATATAATTCAGTTTTGTTCATTTGAACTAGCTACTTAAATTAACATGGTAGTTGAGTCAAAGCACTGAGAAGACTTTAGCAATACACGAATCTCAAAAGATGATATGGGACTAAGAACCTAGAAATAGGTCGTCATATGACCTTAGGAATAAGGCACACCTTAAGACTAAAGAGTTGTGTGCGTGATTCATCCGAGTTTTCATTAGGCCTAAGAATAGAGGTTTAATGGTTATGGACTCCTAAAGGTATACTCACGGAGATCGAATGGGAGATGAACCCACAATCCATAGGAGAGTAAACAATGTGGCGAGTGATGCGGTCACATGAGGGTTATTACCTTCAGGAATAGTGGTTGAAACTGGATCAAAGTCATTTTTTTCAATTTGAATCTATCTCAATAGCATCATCAATCAATCGATCACATTATTATTTGGTTACCTTTCATTTTCTCTCATTTGTTTTCAAACCATTGCTACATCTTTTAAACTGAATTCTAGACCACTCTCTTAAGATACGATACTTGGAATATTTCCATAATTTACTACTTGCAGACCGTGTATACTTGCACTTAGGATCTATTTTTCAAAATCATTTCACTTATACACTTTTGTCTAGTCAGTCAACCTACCTAAAATGAGGGGAAGACTTAGATATCGCACAAGGAGATAAGCCGGTGAAAACCTCATAAAGACAGTCAAACTCCCAACCTCCATTAGGGGAAGGCCAACACAAAACATAGAGCTCTTAGCCGAATTAGCACACAAACTCGCCATCGTCTGAAACTGCTGAAGAGATGACTTGATAAAAGCCAACGAAGAGCAATCCCTAGAGCAAAAGACCGTCAAATCATCAGCAAAACAAAGACGGATAAGTCTAATCTGATTGCAACGATGAAGATATGCATACTTTGCATGATGAACATTCAACATACGCGAAAGGACCTCCATAACCATCAAAAACAGATAAGGAGACAACGAGTCCCCCTACTGAAGGCCACCACCACTTGGAAGGAAACCCTAAAAGGACAATTCACCATAACCCGAGAACAACGAACAAGTAATAAAAAAAATCAACTTTTTCTGCATCCATCTTCTCATGAAAAAGCCCCAACGGTTTCCTCTCACGCTTCTTCTTCTTCTTTCCCCAACGCACCCCCAGTCGTCGCCTATCAGCCCGCCTTGTCGTTGTCGTCATGCATGTTCGGCAGTCACTGATTGCTCATCGCATCGGCAGCCGTTCCAACTCTGCCCCGTTGTTAAGTCTCTGAAAGTGACTTATTTAGGACCCATTTAGCTTAAGAAGATGTACACATTTAGGTGTTTTTGTTAGCATTTAGCCTAAACCTATGCTTTAATATGAGAATTAGAAGAAGGTAGCTAATATAGGACTTATGCACAATAGGTAGAAAAAGGGGTGAAAACCGAAGAAAAGAATGAAAAAATAACCCTTGCGAATGCATTGCGGAATAATTGCGGTGGCCGCAATTATTCAAGTTAAAACCGTAAGTTGGCTGACATTTTTCTGTTTAGATCCGACTTTTCAGGGATTCGTTCTTTCTCCTCCATCCATTCTGATATATGACGTTGAAGACTGATGGTTCTCCTTGGCCCAATCGCACCTGCAGACTACTATAAAAGGGGGCCAAAGACGGAGGTTCAGTCATCACTCGAAGCGTAGAAGTCTTTCTGCAGTCCACCCTTTCCACTGTTCTTCCTTTGCCGTCTGTTGGAGTGAGAGTCTAAGCTTTTGGAATCGATAATCTGATAGGAAGGAGAGAAGATTCTTCTTCTCTCTCGATTGGATTCATCCAAGCACGGCTGAATTCTCACCACCTTCATTCGAGGCGACTGCCACAAAGTCTTCAGCAAGCCTTTACTGTTTTCTGCTCTCTTCTTCTCATTTCCATTACTGATCATTGTTGTTCTTAGTTTAGTCATTTCAGTTATTGCATTTCGTTGTTGTCTGTCTTGGATTCAGTTCTTCTAAAGCTTTCCTTTGTCATTCAAACACTTAAAGTAATCAAAGTGAGTTTCTGCATTTCACAGTTCTACCTTGTTCTGCTACGAGTTTGGCTTGCTGTTTTACACTCATTTCTCTTCTAAACATGTCTACTTTCTCTTATATTTCTGTTCTTTACATATCCATGAGTAACTAAAATCCTTTAGGGGCATGCTAATGACAGAACTATAGGCTAAAAACGTGAGTCAAGTAGGTAGATTAACACTCGAACATTGATTGTATGTAAGCTTCATCCCACGGGCAATTTCGATTGGCCATCCATTTTGTCCAAAGAACTCCTAACCTCTGGAAGGAGTAAGAGTTCAGAGTCATATAATCATGCTAGCCTTTCATGGTAATCAGGAAACGGCCTAGGAATAGGCGTTTCCCTAGTACAAACTAAACACTCCTGCTTTAACAAGATGCTTAAGACCTTACTTTGAAGTCGAGTAAACTTGAGTCTCTCATGCATGGAATCGGACGATACTTGAGATAGAGTGAGTTTGATGTATAGAGAGTTGATCCAAAGCTTGATAATCGTAATAAACTGCCTATAGGATAGTCATTAGTAGCCCTTAATTCACCCTTTTAATCCGTTTCGCTGCCATTTAATTGCGGAAACATTGCGGTCCACGCAATTCTGCCAAATTTCCATTCTGTTTAGCTGTTTTCTTTCTCGTTTATTAATTCCATCTCTTATCCTTTGCATCTAATTTCAACTTGCTTTTGTTTATGTTATATCCCTCTACACATTCAGCAAAAAGTAGTTAATTAAAAACCAATTTTAACCCATCAAATTCATCCCATCTTTCTTAACATTCACACTTCGCGAATAGCTAAAAACAAGTCTCTGTGGAAAAAACGAATTAAATATACTCACTACTTGCTGTAAGACCATGTATGCTTGCATGTTCTAAGTGCTCTCTCTACCCTTTTGCATATTTATCTTTACACATTGAGCACGCAACAAGTTTTTGGCGCCGCTGCCGGGGACTTATTTTAAGTGAAAACGAAGTTGTTAAGTTTAAGAAATCAAGTTTATCATTGAGTGAAACTAATCTGTTTCATTTCTTTTGCAGGTGCTATTAAGGTAGTTTATGAGTGAGCGTTCACATAGTGATTTAGAGTTCGATCCTGAACCTGAAAGATCACTTCGAGCTAGGAATAAGGCAAAGAAACGTCTCTTTAAACAACCTCCTATACCTCAAACCACACCTGAAACTAGAGAAATGGGCGATGTAGTTCCAAATCCGGCGCAAGCCATTCGCAACCCCATCGAAATAGCGAATGACAAGGATAGCGCCATCCTTTCATATTTAGTACCTATGCCTGGGGAGCTGAACCCCAGCATAATCCGTCCTGAAATCACTGCCCACTCTTTCGAGTTAAAGCCAGTGATGTTCCAAATGTTGTCCACTGTGGGACAATTCTTTGGAATAGAAAATGAGGACCCCCACAACCATCTTAGGAACTTTTTAGGAGTTAGTGACACCTTCCTAATCCCTGGAGTTTCCCAAGAAGCCCTGAGGCTATATCTTTTCCCTTACTCTTTGAGGGACAAAGCCAAAACATGGCTAAATTCTTTACCCTCAGGCTCTGTCCGCAATTGGACAGATTTAGCAGAAAAATTCCTAGTCAAATACTTCCCACCAGATAGGAATTCAACTTTTCGTGATGACATCATAAAATTCAAACAAGCTCCAAGTGAGTCTCTTCACGAAGCTTGGACACGATTTAAAGACCTTCTCGTTAAATGTCCACACCATGGCATTCCATGGTGTATCCAAATAGAAGTTTTCTTTAAAGGATGCAACCCCAGCACCAGACAAGTCTTAAATTCATCTGCTGGAGGTTCCATGTTGTCCAAGAGTTACAACGAAGCTTATGAGATCTTGGAGAAGATCTCAACATCTCATTGTAGATGGTCAGACGATCCTGTAGAGCCAACTAGAGCTCAAGACAAGGATGCTCTAAGCGCCATGAGCACCCAAATAAATGCCCTGACCAACTTAGTCAAGCAAATGGCTCAGGCCAATCTCCAAACCAGTGCCAATACCGCCACAGCCATGTCAATGGGCACTCAACCAAGTCAAGGCGAGGCACCAATCTGTGGATTCTGTGGGGAAGGACACCCTTATGAATACTGCCCTGGGAATCCATCCTCGGTCTGCTATGTAGGTAGTCAGCAGCAGCCTAGGAATAACCCCTACTCCAACACCTATAACCCTGGTTGGAGAAACCACCCTAACCTGTCATGGGGTGGCCAACAAAACACTAACCAAAATCCTAACCAACCAAGGCCGAGTGGAACACCTGGTTTCACTCCCCAACATAACCAGTCAATGTACCAAAAACCTTATAACCAACCTGTAGGATCTTCTGTAGAAAACCTACTCAAGGAATATATAGCTAAGAATGATGCTACTCTTCAGAGCCAGCAAGCTACCCTTAGGAGTCTGGAAAACCAAATAGGCCAGTTAGCCAATGAACTTAAAAGTAGGCCCCAAGGTAGACTCCCTGCTGATACCGAGGTACCAAGGAGAGATGGCAAAGAACAAGTTCAAGCCATTGAACTTAGGAGTGGAAGACCATTGGTGAGCATTACAAAGGACACACCAAAGAGAGTAGAGAACACTGAGTCTAGTGCTCCACTGGAGTCTCTGCCAAGCCAAGGTCCACCACCAACTAGCACATCAGGAGCCAGGCTAGAGCCAATTGTAGAGGACGTAGAAGAAATTCCAAGGCCTCCACCTATCTTAAGGCGTCCTGACGTGCCTGCATATGTGCCACCACCTCCATACCCTCGAAGGCTGAAGAAGAAGCAGGAACAGGAAGTTCATTTTAATAAATTTTTAGAAATACTTAAGCAAGTGCATGTGAACATTCCTTTTGTAGAGGTTTTACAGTCTATGCCTTCATATGTAAAGTTTTTGAAGGACATTATTACTAACAAAAGAATAATTGGTGAGTTTGAAACAGTAAACCTCACCGAAGAGTGCAGTGCCATCCTCCAAAACAAGCTGCCCAAGAAGGAGAAGGATCCTGGTTCCTTCACCTTACCTGTAGAACTTGGAGGCAAGCACGTGGGCAGAGCGCTTTGTGACCTGGGCGCCAGCATAAATCTCATGCCCCTGTCCCTATTTCGCCAGTTGGGAATAGGGGAAGCACGTCCAACTACTGTCACTTTACAACTAGCAGACAGATCCATCGCATATCCAGAAGGTAAGATCGAGGATATTCTAGTTAAAGTTGACAAATTCATTTTCCTTGCAGATTTCATTGTCCTGGACTATGAGGCAGACAAGGAGGTACCCATCCTGCTAGGTAGACCATTTCTAGCCACAGGTAGGGCACTAATAGACGTGCAAAAAGGTGAGTTAACTATGAGAGTTCATGATGAAGAGGTAAAATTTAGTGTTTACAAAGCTTTAAAATATCCCTCTGATTCTGAGTCTTGTGCTAGCATGGATGTTGTTGACTCACTAATGGAAGAACAATTAGAGCATGTACTGTTAACCAAGCATGCTAGTGAATATGTACAAATAGATGTAGATGATCTAAATGTAGCTGATATAATGAACATGCCTGTAAATAACCCTCAGCATGTATGTATGAATATAGATTTAACTGATAGAACTATTAACCCTCTGAAGCCCTCCATTGAGCATCCACCTGTTTTAGAACTGAAACCACTACCTACTCACCTCAAATATGCATATCTAGGAGATAATGACACACTGCCTGTAATTATTTCTTCTAAGCTAAGTGAACAGCATGAGGTTGATTTAATTTTACTGCTTAAGCAACATAGGAAGGCTATAGCATGGTCTATTGCTGATATTCGAGGCATTAGCCCTTCTTATTGCATGCACAAAATTATTCTAGAGGAAGAGCACACACCTAGGGTAGATCACCAGCGTAGGTTAAACCCCTCTATGAAAGAGGTAGTGAAGAAAGAAATAATAAAGTGGTTAGATGCAGGAGTAATTTTCCCCATAGCTAGTAGCCAGTGGGTGAGCCCCATCCAATGTGTACCTAAAAAGGGGGGAATAACTGTGGTAGTCAATGAGAATAACGAACTAATCCCAACAAGGACTGTCACAGGGTGGAGGGTATGTATGGATTACAGAAAGTTAAATAAAGAGACTAAAAAGGATCACTTCCCCATACCGTTTATTGACCAGATGCTAGACAGAATAGCTGGTAGAGCCTACTATTGTTTCCTAGATGGCTATTCAGGTTACAATCAAATAACTATAGACCCTAAGGATCAAGAGAAGACCACCTTCACTTGCCCTTTTGGAACGTTTGCCTTCCGCAGAATGCCTTTTGGCTTATGCAATGCACCGGCAACTTTCCAGAGGTGCATGATGGCAATCTTCTCTGAGTTGGATGAGTCCATGATAGAAATATTCATGGATGACTTCTCAGTCTTTGGGGACTCATTTAAAACCTGTCTAGAGAACCTAGGACAAGTCCTGGCTAGGTGTGAAGAGACCAACCTAGTCCTAAATTGGGAAAAATGCCATTTCATGGTAGATGAAGGGATTGTCTTAGGACATCGAGTGTCAAGGGCAGGTGTAGAAGTGGATAGGGCAAAAATCGAGGTCATAGAGAAGTTGGTAGAGCCCCAGAATGTCAAGGCTATTAGGAGTTTCTTAGGGCATGCTGGCTTCTATAGAAGGTTCATCAAGGACTTTTCTAAGATAGCCAAGCCTCTATGTGAGCTTCTAGAGTTAGGTAGGCCATTCATCTTTTCTAAAGAATGTGTAGTAGCTTGGAAAACCCTTAAGGAAGCATTGGTCACAGCACCAATCATAGTAGGACCAAATTGGGATCTCCCATTTGAGATGCTATGTGATGCCAGTGACTATGCTGTAGGAGTCATGTTAGGACAGAAGATTGACAAGCTCACACATCCTGTCTATTATGCCAGTAAGACCTTGAATGAGGCTCAATGTAACTATACAACTACAGAGAAAGAGATGCTTGCTGTAGTATTTGCTTGTGAAAAGTTTAGAAACTATATTGTAGGAACTAGGACCATTGTATATACTGACCATTCTGCTTTAAAATATCTGATGAAGAAGGCTGATGCTAAGCCTAGATTGATTAGATGGGTGTTATTGCTGCAGGAATTTGATTTGGACATTCGGGACAAGAAGGGTTGTGAAAATGTGGTTGCAGATCACCTGTCTCGATTGCAGCACAATTGCGAAAAAATTGCGGACCCCGCAATTTCTGATGCTTTTATAGATGAACATATCTTTGCTTTAACTCATCGTGATAACGATGAGGAACCTTGGTTCGCTGACATTGCTAACTTCCGTGCAGCACAGGTATTACCAGTGTTCAAGGGAGGACAAGAGAAGAAGAGGTTCCTCCATGAAGCAAGGAAATTCATCTGGGATGACCCCATACTTTACAGGACCTGTGCTGATGGGTTGTTGAGGAAGTGTGTTACAGCTGCTGAAGCGAAGTCTGTGCTGCAGCACTGTCATTCATCTCCTTATGGTGGACACTTTGGTGGACAAAGGACAGCTGCCAAGGTATTTCAAAGTGGCTACTACTGGCCAACAATCTTCAAGGACGCACACAATTATGCCCACAACTGTGACGAGTGCCAAAGGACAGGTAACCTCAGTCGTAAGGATGAGATGCCCCTCACCTACATCTTAGAGTTGGAGCTCTTTGATGTGTGGGGCATTGATTTCATGGGACCATTCCCTCCATCATCAGGTAACCTGTACATTTTAGTAGCAGTAGACTACGTGTCAAAGTGGGTAGAAGCTAAGGCATGTCCTAATAATGATGCTAAGACAGTCACTAATTTCTTGCATAGGCACATTTTCACTAGATTTGGGACTCCTCGTGCTATCATTAGTGATGAGGGGTCACATTTCATTAATAAGGCTATGGAGAAATTATTGGCTAAATATAACATTAGACATAGGGTAGCTACTCCCTACCACCCACACTCAAATGGCCAAGCTGAGATTTCCAATAGGGAGATAAAGAACATCCTAGAAAAGGTAGTCAAACCTAATAGGAAAGACTGGTCATTTAAGCTTGAGGATGCACTTTGGGCTTACAGAACAGCATATAAGACACCTCTAGGAATGTCTCCCTATAGGTTGGTGTATGGCAAGGCTTGCCACTTGCCACTCGAGTTGGAAAACAAAGCATTTTGGGCCATGAAAGAATTAAATTTTTGTGTGAAGGATGCAGGGACATTAAGATCTTTACAGCTACATGAACTTGATGAGCTTAGGCACATGGCCTATGAGAATGCCAAGATGTACAAAGAAAAGACAAAAATATGGCATGACAGTAGACTCAGGATCAAAGACTTTAAGAAGGGCCAACTTGTATTATTATTTAACTCACGATTAAAGCTATTTCCAGGCAAATTAAAATCTAGATGGTCAGGTCCATTTATTGTTACTAATGTCTTTGTTCATGGTGCCATAGAGATTAAAACCTTGCAGCAAGGACAGCCATTTATGGTCAATGGTGCTAGGTTGAAGCACTACTATGAGGAGGGGGATGTGAAGACTCTCTCGGCCTTCCTCCTACATGAAGCATGAAGTTAGAAACGAGAGAGAACGAGTGGTTACTGTGCTCGTTTAGTCAAGGCCAATGCCTTAGTTTATTTTTTCTGTTTTTTTCGATGATCGTTTGTATGTTTTATGAGGTATTTTTAATTGCGTAGTTAATGTTTGTTTTATTTGTTTTTGTAGGGAATCGAAAGAGGGGATCAAGGGGAGTAAATCCCACTTTAAAAATCAAGAAACGGTTGAGCCAAATGAAAGATACGGGCGATCAAAGTTTGGATTTGTTATGAAATATTGTCCCTAGAATTGCGCAAAAATTGCTGGATCCGCAAAAAGAGCCGTTGGGATTTTTCCGTTGCTTTTATAGCCGTTAGAAGGCGCCCGATTGATACGATCCTCTCATTCTTTGCTCTCCAAGATTTCTGCGATTCTCTCCACCTTTGATCTCTCTCTCCAAACCTCCAAGATTCGACAATGGTTTCCACTAGGGCTGAAAGATCCGCCGCCAAGAAGAAGGCCGACGACGCAGCTGAAGCGGCTGCGAGGGAAGCGCTTCTCACCCTTGCTGATCAGGGTGCTGTACGCACTGGCCGTCTTGGCAAGCTTCCTATTCGTAGGAAGAAGTGGAGGGTGGTCACTGAGATCCCTGCTGGCCCCTCTGAGCCAGTGGGCACGCCAAAGAAGCGCCGGTGGACTGTCAAGACTGCCGCCGAACGAACCATCGCCAAGACTCTCTCTGTGGAGAGTCAAGAACCTGATCGTGCATCCCACGAGTCAGCAAAAGAAGGTTCGTCGCCGTCTGTGTCACCTGTGCGCAGCCCTCTCCCATCTGAACCGGTGCAAAGCACAGAATCATCGCCGCCTGCGCAGCGCGCCGAGTCATCTCCAGCGCTTCAGAGTTCTGATCTACCACCTGCGGCTGTGCAGAGTCCTGAACTGCCGTCTTCGCCATGGAGTTCTGCACATACACCATCAGCAGAGCACAACTCTCCACGGCCTGATCCTGAATTCCCTTATGGGGATTATCAGGAGTCCACGCAAGGCAGTGGAGATGCTGGCGAAGAAGAAGTCTTCTCTCCCATGAGAGAAGACAGCCCTGATGAGCCTGCACAGCAGGATGATTCCATGGAGGAGACGTTGGGGGCCTGCCTACAACAGATCCACATTAAGAGGGAGAAGAAGGAGGCCAAGAAGAAGGCCAAGAAAGCCAAGAAACTGAAGAAAAAGAAGGCCAAGCGAGTGCCTTCAGCAGACAAAGACAGTACTGAGCCTTCGCTCAAACGCCTCAAGGTGGAGGCTGCTGAATCTTCCAAGCCAGCCGATAAGGGGAAGGCTAAACTCTACCCTGAGGATGAACCTCCATCAGTGAGGTATGTCTCATCCGATGCCGAATCCAGGGGTGTGGAGCTGAGGAAAAGGGACCTGTTGCACGAGAAGGGGTTCCTTGATCGCCTAGCTGACCTGCCGCAGTTCTTGCGCGCAGGGGTGATCAACCATGGCTGGGAGGAATTCTGCCGACCTCCCAATCCAGCATACACGAGCATGGTGTATGACTTTTATGCTAACGTGCTCAGCCCTGAGGATGGCCTATCTGTGGTCAGAGGGGTGGAGGTTGATTTCTCAGCCAAAGCCATTAATGAAGCATTTGGTCTAAGGGGCCAGCCTCACACAGATTATGCACGGATAGTTGATGAGCCGACCGAGGCTGTGCTGGAAGAAGCCATCCGCACCATTGGCCAGCCTGAGGCCTCCTGGACAGTCTCGCGCAATGGGCGGCACACGCTCATGAGTGCCAACCTCACGGCTAAGGCAGCTGTGTGGTTTTCATTCGTAAGAAGAAGACTCTCCCCGGTGACTCATGAGACTACAATTAACCAGAGCCGTTCGCTGCTGGTTTATGCTATAATGAGAGGTCTCACGATCAACGTGGGAGAGGTCATCACTGCTGCCATAGCCGAGTGTGCTAAGAAGGGTAAGGGACCATTATTTTTTCCAAACACTATAACCAAATTGTGTTTGCTTGCAGGGGTTCCCACCGAGCGCTTGGAGCAGCAGCTGCCCTACACAGGCCATCTGGAGTTGCCTGCACACCTAAGGCTGAGAAGAAAGGGCAACATGGAATTTGAGTTGGATAGGCTGGCGGCTGAACAGTCCTTATCCATGGCCTGCTTGATGGACATGCAAAGGAGAATGGCTCAATGGGCCAACTATGCGCAGGCGAGGGACAAAGAAGTTGCAGACCAGTTGGGGTGCATCTTCCCAGACTTCCCCACCAACCTCCTAACTCCATGGGTGCCCCCAAGACCAAGGCGACCAGATGAGGATGATGAGAATTGAGTGCTGGTTTGAAGAGCACTAGAGGGAGTATTACTGATCCCTCAAGAAACAAAAGACAATTTTCCTGCTTTTTGATAGAGTAATGTATATTATGCTGTTTTGTGGTTAAATTTTGATCTGTTTTGGATGTTTAGTTTTATGTTTTTCCTTTTGCTTAGGATAGTCTGATGTTAATTGATTAGGTAGGATAGTTTAGTTTTATTTTTAGGATGCATGAGTAACGGGAAAAAGCATGCTAGGGGCCTGAGTTAATGTTAAATCTGCCCAGATTGGATTGCGAAATAATTGCGGTTCCCGCAATTTTTGTGACTGATAGCATGTTTTGGACTGTCCGTTTAGTTAGGCTGTGATCTGTTAAATTATATCTTTTGCTGCTAGCATGACTACCTTATATAGCTGATCTTGAAGCATGCTGGATGAGTGTCATAGGACACCTTTTGATAGTTTAAATTTGCTTCTGAATAGTGCTCAGCATGCATAAACCATAAGTCCTGAAACCTGTCTGTTATGTTCAAATTTTCTGTTGCTGGGATAGTTGCTTCTAGAATGTTTTGCCTATGCCTAGGATGTTTAGATTCTCTTTGTTTTACTTTAGACTAGATGCTTCTAGGACAAGTTTGGGGGTGTGCCACCTCAAACACTCATTGGGGACAATGAGTAGTTGAAGTTTGGGGGAGGCCACCCTAGGCCTAGGAACATTCCTCTCTTCCTTAGGACATAAGCATTCTTCTTCTCCTAAAAAATTTTTGTGATAAATAGAAAAAGTGAAAAATAGAATAAAGAGGGGAGTCTCTCTCAAGTTGTTGAGTAATCAGTGCCAAGTGTGTAAACCACAAGTGGCATTGCATCAAAAGGCAAACCAAGGAGAGACTCCACCTAAGTAAAAAAGGAAAAAAGGAGAAATAGGGGAAGAAGAATGTATGCTTAGGAGTTGTAATCTTGTGGCTTAGATGTCCTATGAAAAAAGAACTCTGATCCTTACTGAGCTAAGCACAAGGTTGTAACTTCTAGGTTTGTCTAGGGAGATGAATGTATATCCAATGTAGTGATGCCAGGGTTTAGGTTGTTCTCTAAAAAGTACCACTGTCACCGTTAATACTAAGACTGGCATGACTCTAAGGAATCCTAGACACATTAAAAATAAGCTAGAAGCATGTACTGAGTCTGGAGTAAAGCTTGGTAGAATTTGAAACCTTAGGGATAGTAGCATGATATCATAGAAGTAGTTAGATCAGTAGTAGGGGGTTAACAAAAGCAGTGGGTATAGTAGGCAGGTGAAGTCAGAAGAGGCTAGACAAGAGGTTAGTTCTAAACGTGGAAGTGTGTCACAAGACAGCATTGCTATAGACAAGAATATAAGGGAGTTAGTGAGTAATTAAAGAAGAAGAAACAGCAGCATAAGTAAGTCCTTAGTATGCTTGAGGACAAGCAAAGCCTTAAGTTTGGGGGTGTGTTAAGTCTCTGAAAGTGACTTATTTAGGACCCATTTAGCTTAAGAAGATGTACACATTTAGGTGTTTTTGTTAGCATTTAGCCTAAACCTATGCTTTAATATGAGAATTAGAATAAGGTAGCTAATATAGGACTTATGCACAATAGGTAGAAAAAGGGGTGAAAACCGAAGAAAAGAATGAAAAAATAACCCTTGCGAATGCATTGCGGAATAATTGCGGTGGCCGCAATTATTCAAGTTAAAACCGTAAGTTGGCTGACATTTTTCTGTTTAGATCCGACTTTTCAGGGATTCGTTCTTTCTCCTCCATCCATTCTGATATATGACGTTGAAGACTGATGGTTCTCCTTGGCCCAATCGCACCTGCAGACTACTATAAAAGGGGGCCAAAGACGGAGGTTCAGTCATCACTCGAAGCGTAGAAGTCTTTCTGCAGTCCACCCTTTCCACTGTTCTTCCTTTGCCGTCTGTTGGAGTGAGAGTCTAAGCTTTTGGAATCGATAATCTGATAGGAAGGAGAGAAGATTCTTCTTCTCTCTCGATTGGATTCATCCAAGCACGGCTGAATTCTCACCACCTTCATTCGAGGCGACTGCCACAAAGTCTTCAGCAAGCCTTTACTGTTTTCTGCTCTCTTCTTCTCATTTCCATTACTGATCATTGTTGTTCTTAGTTTAGTCATTTCAGTTATTGCATTTCGTTGTTGTCTGTCTTGGATTCAGTTCTTCTAAAGCTTTCCTTTGTCATTCAAACACTTAAAGTAATCAAAGTGAGTTTCTGCATTTCACAGTTCTACCTTGTTCTGCTACGAGTTTGGCTTGCTGTTTTACACTCATTTCTCTTCTAAACATGTCTACTTTCTCTTATATTTCTGTTCTTTACATATCCATGAGTAACTAAAATCCTTTAGGGGCATGCTAATGACAGAACTATAGGCTAAAAACGTGAGTCAAGTAGGTAGATTAACACTCGAACATTGATTGTATGTAAGCTTCATCCCACGGGCAATTTCGATTGGCCATCCATTTTGTCCAAAGAACTCCTAACCTCTGGAAGGAGTAAGAGTTCAGAGTCATATAATCATGCTAGCCTTTCATGGTAATCAGGAAACGGCCTAGGAATAGGCGTTTCCCTAGTACAAACTAAACACTCCTGCTTTAACAAGATGCTTAAGACCTTACTTTGAAGTCGAGTAAACTTGAGTCTCTCATGCATGGAATCGGACGATACTTGAGATAGAGTGAGTTTGATGTATAGAGAGTTGATCCAAAGCTTGATAATCGTAATAAACTGCCTATAGGATAGTCATTAGTAGCCCTTAATTCACCCTTTTAATCCGTTTCGCTGCCATTTAATTGCGGAAACATTGCGGTCCACGCAATTCTGCCAAATTTCCATTCTGTTTAGCTGTTTTCTTTCTCGTTTATTAATTCCATCTCTTATCCTTTGCATCTAATTTCAACTTGCTTTTGTTTATGTTATATCCCTCTACACATTCAGCAAAAAGTAGTTAATTAAAAACCAATTTTAACCCATCAAATTCATCCCATCTTTCTTAACATTCACACTTCGCGAATAGCTAAAAACAAGTCTCTGTGGAAAAAACGAATTAAATATACTCACTACTTGCTGTAAGACCATGTATGCTTGCATGTTCTAAGTGCTCTCTCTACCCTTTTGCATATTTATCTTTACACATTGAGCACGCAACACCCGTCACTAGGTGTTGTCGCGACCTCTGATTGTTGCCCACTCGTTGGGCTGGTTGCCGCCTTCGATCGTTGCTCAGGCGCACGTCGTCACTCCTCCACTTGTGATTGATTGTAATCTTCAAACCTTGTGCTTTCAATTTAAATTTCCAAATCGAGACTCCTAACCATTGAAATCTTTTTTTTTTTAGTGTCGGGGTCGCTTTCTCATTGAACTACATTAGCTTAGGAGCGACATTGATCAAGGATCTTTTAAGTAACCTCTACTTTGTACTTTCGACAAATTTTACAGCACTCATTTAGGCATTGCAAATTTTATATTAATTGATAGGAGTTGTTTTAGGTTGGGACCAAAAAAATTTGTAAACAAAAACTAGTAATTGTCGACTCTATCTTTAGGTAAATAATCTTACTGTTGGCTAGCCTTTGGGCTAGGTTGACAACTCTTGTTTGACATGTAGAATATAATTTTGAACTAGTTCTGGAAGCTTACGTTTTGTTGAGGAAATTATTCATGTGATGTTGAGAAATTTATGAATGATGATGTGAGATTGTTGTGAATGATGTCATGAACAAGTTATGTTTTTATTGTGATGAACTTTATGTTATGGTTATACATGAATTTCGATTATAAAGTTTGACTGTAGCTGAGATGAAGTGTTTATGAATGGGGTGCATGCTGAAGAATGACAGTTAATGCATGAGAGAAAATTACTCCATATTGTATCATTTCTAGTATCTAAATTTTTTTTAGGTGGAACCCCTCAAATATTTGACTGCATGAAATTGATGCACGTTTAGGGGCTCTAAATACATGAAAGTGGTGTGCGTAGAGTTAGTGTGCTTGAAAGTGATTCTCACATGTATATGAAATTGAAGCATACCTAGGGGTTTAGCGTGCATGAAAGTGATGCATGCCTAGAGGGTTTCTTGTACATGAAATTGATGTATTTGAGATTGGTGTGTATGAAATTGATGCACATCTAGAGGAACCGGAATGAGGTGGTAAGCTGAAAATGCAGAGTTTTAGGTTCCACTAGTTAAGGTCTACAGTCAGTTCATATTGTATGTAATTGCATAGTCTGACCCAGTAGTAGGGTTAGTTATTGAGTATGTCTCTTAAAAATACTCATTCTTTTCTTTAAACATTTTTGTACAGGGTGCTCGAAGAGGTGATTTGTTGACGAGACTAGAGTTAGAGCTTCCGCATTCATTCATTTGTTTTTTTATTCATTTAAGTGTCCAACTGTTTTGCTAAGAATTTGCACTAGCAACATTGATTTAAAGTTTTGTCTTTAATGAACTTGTTTTATTATTTTATTTTTTTATTGGGATCCCAAAATAAATGTATTTGCTTTGATGTTGAGATGTTCTGAACAATTGTAGTTTTGATTTCTTTATTTCTAAAATAAAGTTTTAAATTGTTTATTGAGATTAATGACGTCATGCATGTAGTAATAGTCCAAAAGTGATGTCATAGTAACTCGGATGGTTACAGAATAACGAAATTACCCCAAAACACTCCTCTCACCCACGAATAACATCAAAGTCTTCCATCATCAGACCAACATAGTCCAATATTGACAGGTAGAAATAAGAATCACTCTTCATTCTTATTAACCAATAATCATCCAAAAACATTATTCAAGGTTAGATACTTGCTACAATGTGACTCTCTTAATAATAGTTAGATGTGGATTTAAAAATCTTCAAGTCTCTTAAATATTCATTGGATACAAATTCAAAATATAATATGCAAGTATCTTAATATTCATTGGATACAAATTCAAAATATTTTTGTAGTTTCTCTTTCATATATCTAATGTACAAAATTGTTACCATTATTGTCACAATCTTCTCGAATAATTTTAAAAAAATAATATATTTTTTTTTAAATTGTGTTGATATTAAATCTATCATATACATAAAAAAAAACACCATGTTTGTCTTCTTTTTTTTTTTTTTTTTAAAGCTACTTATTATATAGTTCTCTTCTAGATTTTTTTTTTTTTTTCCTTATTTTTTCATGGCCTCATTTAATATTTAAATATAATTTTAACTATCAAATAAATATTTGGGAAATTGTAGTAAATGACAATTTAAGACTTATTGTTTGCAAATATAACATGTTTTTAAAATTTTTGCGGATATAGCAATTTCTATCGCAGATATCTTATGACTGATAGAAGTCTATCGCTGATCACCTCAGCTTTTTATAGATTTTTGTCAGTGATAATAGTCTATCAGAGATAATAGTCTATCACTGATAGAAGTCTATCAGTGATATAATAAAGTCTATCAGTGATAGAAACGGATTTTTTTGCCATATTTGCAAAACATTTTAAAGTTTGCTAAATTTGCAATTAGTTTGGGCGTGATTGCTATTTGTGCAACCAGCCCTAAATATTTTGACCATCTCTAAACGCAATTAAATTCTTGACTTTGGATTTATGAAATTAAATTGGGCAACTTACCCTAGTCCTTCAGGTTTGGGTTTGGTAGCACTTGAGTCTCTAAGGTTTCAAATCCAACAATTATACCCTGAAGTTTGAATTTGGTTCGTTTTGTACAGAGTGACCAAAAACGGACTAAATTCAAACCTCAGAGATATAATTATTGGATTTGAAACCTTAGAGCCTCAAGTGTTACCAAACTCAAACCTGTGGACCATTAGGATAATTTGTCCAATTAAATTTTATTAAACTTTGAGGTTTGTGCATATTTGGTCACTGAATTTTTAAAAGTATCAAATAAGTCTCTAAATTTTTAATTTTATGTTTAATACATCTATGAACTTTTAATTTTGTGTCTAAAAAGTCCCTAACAAATTCAAAAAAATTAAATATGAATTGATATATTAAATATAAATTTTAATTTTGTATTTAGTGTAAATTTTTAATTTTTTAAAAATTTATATATTAAATTTGTAATTTAACCTTAAAATTGTGACATATTTAGAATATACTCATATTCTTTCATATGTTCCTTTTATTGCTTTTAGACTATGCTCAGCTTCTCTCGAGACTTTAAGCTTTCAATTATTATTTTTTTATATTATTTATTTTTTTATTTATTTTTTTTTTTTGTCAAATTACAACTAAACGTAAAAAAAAAAATGGTACAATTAATAACCCCTTTTTACTTCAAATTACACAAAACTCAACTTAGAAAATACTCAAAATTAAGGCTTCATTTAGAATTGTTGTATCTTTTAAAACAATTGGTGCTAATTATGCTTTTAAGAAAATAAGTTGTAATATAAAGTTAATTAAGGTAAATTTTAATTTTAAATCTAAAAAAACATATAAAAGCATTGATAAGTTCAAACAAAATTAATTATTTTTTTCTTTTAACAAAAGTATTTAATTAATGCGAGAATATGTCAATTAATTGTTGTGGTTTGATCGTAAAGATCAAAATAGACATGTTATTTTAGTTATTTATATGTTTTTTTTAGAACAATTATTTATATGTTAATATTCAATATACGAATGATTATAAGTTAATTATTTATAAAAAAAAAAATTGTCAAACTTTAATTGGCATAAGATTAGATTGTGTGATTGACTATAAGAGGTTATGGGTTCAATCATTAATTAAAATAGCAAAAAAAAAAAATTACTTAAAAGCATAAAAAAGACAAATTTTGATTGAGGATTTTTTTGTTTTCTCGTTTCTACTTTTCCATCCAAATGTACGTGGAAAGAGAGTAAAAAAATGCTAAATAACAAAAAGAAAAATTGTGAAATAATTTTTATGTTCTTCCGTAATTTGCTTCAAGTTAGTATAAAATCATGGACTGATGAGAAAAATTGGTTGCATAAAAAATGAAATATAGGAAATGATATAAGTTGTCAGAAAAATATTAAAAAAAAAATATTTTAATTCAAAAAGTCCAAAGCTAAAAACGAAATCTACAAGGATTCTCAAAATCAAATGATTTTATATCAATTTTAAAAAAAAATATTTTGTTAAAATACGTTTCCACCACAATCTCAAAGGACCCTAAGTCATAAGAATGTCCTTAACAATATTTTAACCTAAATATAAAAACAAAGTAATTGCAAAACTAAGCATAACTCAATTATATAAGGTTGTGCCCTTCACTAAAATGTCACGAGTTCAATCTACACATTAATTAAAATATTGTTGTAAAAAAAAAAAAAAAAAACCAATAACAAAATATGCTTAAATGCAACTACAAAACCTTATTTTGTCATTTTATTTTAAAGTCTAAAATATAAATTTAATAAAATAGTTTAATTTTTTTAAAAAAAATAAAACATGTTATTTTAAATAAACATATACAATATTTATAAATAAATTGTTTAATTATAATCTTCTCATATTTACTTTTCACTAAAACAAAATACAATTATGATAACCTCTATGTTAAAGTTGGATCTTTCAATTGATCCGAATAGAAATTATAGAAATTAGAAAAAAGTTCATTTAATTTTTAATTTTGATAAACAAAATCATCCCATATAATTTTCACTGTTTTAATTTGAATCATCCTAACTACTTTTATATTTCTAGTAAAATTTTAAATTAATCGAACAAAAATTATTGAATGTGAGTTATGTAATTTTAAAATAATAATATAATATTAAATTTCATGCAAATAATCACAATTTAGTTAATAAAAAGAAAAAAAAAATAATTTATTAACTAGAGATTTAATAGAAAAATATTTATCATACATAAGAAATTGATTGAAGGGCTGGTTGCACAGATAGCAATTAGACCCAAAATAATTGTAAATTTGGAAAAGTTTAAAACTTTTTGCAAATATGACAAAAAATCTGTAGCTAATAGACTTTATGACTATTATTACTGATAGACTATTATCACTGACAAAGTTTTATAAAAAAGACTACTATCAGCGATAGACCATACTATCAATGATAAAAATTGTCATATCCGCAAAATTTTTTAAAAAATGCTATATTTTTAATTATTTTACTCTAAATTGACGGTTATAATTTTCCTGGATTGAATTTGAATTGAATTATCGTAATAATATGTTAAATTGAATTTAAAATCTTTTAATTAAATTTTTTTTTTTTAGTACAAACACTTCTACTTCTCGATCATAGTATTTTAATATAATTTATTCTTTTTTCTTGTAAAGATATTTAATTAATGTGAAGTGGGGTTGAACCCCTAACCATTATACTTCTGATTATAGTAAAATGTTGGATATTTTATATTAATAATGTACTTTAAATAACTTATTATAGAAATATGGTAGTTTTGAAAGTATTTACAAAACTAGGGTACCTAAATCGTGTACCATGGACACGATTTCCATGTAACTCGTGTACCATGGACACGATTTTGGGGTAACTCGTGTCCATGGTACACGATTTAGGGTGTAACTCGTGTACCATGGACACGATTTACATGACGTGTCAACCTAAGTTGTGCGAGTTACCCCTAAGTCGTGTACCATGGACACGAGTTACCCCAAAATCGTGTCCATGGTACACGAGTTACATGTGACGTGGCAGATCATAACTCGTGTCCATGGTACACGAGTTACTCTCTAAATCGTGTACCATGGACACGAGTTATCCTTAAATCGTGTCCATGGTACACGATTTAGGTACCCTAGTTTTGTAAATACTTTCAAAACTACCTTATTTCTATAATAAGTTATTTAAAGTACATTATTAATATAAATTATCCTAAAATGTTAAAAGAAAATTAGGATGAAAAAAAAAAAAAAAAAAAAAAAAAAAAAAAAAAAAAAAAAAAAAAAAAAAAAAAAAAAAAAAAAAAAAAAAGTTTAATTAAAATCTATATAATAATGTTAACTTGATTAAAACTTAAAATTAGAATTTATAATTAAAAATTAACCCAATTTTTTTCTCTTTAACACCTTTACAAATCTATTACAATTTTAGAAAGTCCCATAAACTTCAATTTAAAATATAAACTATAGATTTGATTAACAAATCCTAAAAATATATTCATCTTTTATTGCCATACATTACCTCATCTTCCTTTCATGGCCAACGACACCTCCCCCTCCACAGAAGCATCCAACGTCCGATGTTTGCTTCTATTATATTGTTCTGGTGAAGCGATGATAGTGAGGAAACGTTCCTCCTCCGACGAACCGGCCCCCTCAGACAATTTTGCGGTGAAGACGAATTCCAAGGATGAAGTCACGACGACGAAAGCGCTACCCTCCGACAAATCTACATTCTTCGATAATATTGCAGCGTCGACTCAATTCTCTTCTGCTATTAATTTCTCTTCTACTCCAACATCGACGTCATTTTCTTCTATTTTGATTAAATATAGCGTCGTCTCCTCCCAATGAGTCAGATTTCTTGATTTCTCCGACTCTCCTAATCATGTAATAAAAAAACAACAAAACATAAAAAAGAATACACTAAATAAAATCTATTGAGATCTCATAGTCAAACTCTGTAACTAAAAAGATAACAAACAAAAAAACTAAATGGAGCTCCTATATAAACTAAATGGAGCTCTTATATCTAATAATCTCCTTTTTGTTCGTGATTGATAGAACAAATGTTTGTAGATATTTGTAGTGACAATGAATGTTGGTTTTATAAATTGAGGATCATTAAGAATCATCTTGGAGAGTTAAATAGGCAATCAAATGCATGAATACTAAAGTCATGCTTGAAGAGTAAATGAATATTAAAGTCAATGAACTACCAACAGTTTCTTAGGATGTAAATTGAGGATGAATACGAAAAATGAAGGTTGATTGTAAGTTTCAATTTCACATAAAATCAATTTAACGTGAATAGAATATCAACAGAAATGCACCAATTGTTTAGTGTTAGAATACAAAATTTACCACCATAACCTTAAGTTGTTAAAAATGACAAACTAAAATGAAGGGCAAAATGAGGAGAAAAAGTTTCTCCCCTTAAGCCTCCTCTAAATATAGTAAGATAAATGGTCATTTTTAATTTATAGGTGTGAAGATCAATTTTTGATAAATGGTCATTCTTGATTTAGAGTTGTGAAGATCAATTTTTTTTATTTTTTTTTAAATGGTCAAATTTGAAATAAAATTTTACCATATTTGTAGAGTTTAGAGTTCTATAGATTTAGAATTTAGGATTTAAAGTTTAGAGGGATATTTTAGTTCATGATTTTAGATTTTAGTATTTTGTTATTTTTCAAATAAAAAATTAGTTTGATATTTTCTTTTAAAACTGTCAATTAAAAATATGATGTCTAGTGATCCCTAAAAAAAACATTCTACACAACCTGAAGAATAAATATCTACAAAAGCAATCTTATTCAACCATTTAGTCGTTATATAGGGATAATACTAACAAATAAATAAATAAAATAAAATAAAAAATATCATTTAATCTTTATATTAAATTTCATTTTAATTCTTCTACTTTCAATAAATCTTTAAAATATAACATTTTCATTCCAAAAAAAAAAATAATAAATAAATAAAAAAATTTACAATGTAAATATATTCCCTAAATTTATGGAGAAAAAGCTAATAAAAAATCATTTCTTCTTTAGAAAAAATTAACAATAAACTACTTATATGGATTAATTTTAAAATTTATTAAAAGTAGGGAAACTAAATTTAGACATTTGAAACAACATGAAATAATGAAATAAGTTTCAAAATATAAGGATGAAATTGATATTTTTACCCCAAAAATAATAATTTCGATATTTTCTTCTCAAGTTTTGTCATTTTTTTTTTTATTATTATTATTATTTTTTTATCTGAAGTGTTTTGTCACTTGAAGAATAAAGATAGTTCCATTATCAAATATTTTTTTTATTATTTGAAAAGGTATTTCTAAAGTAATGACCATAACTCCAAAAATAAAAAATGGCCCACCTTGTCTTCCCCTTTTTCTCATGTGTTGTTGAATTCAAAGGGCTTCATCACTTAGTCAAATTTCCCCCATGAATGAAAGATCTCATGGATTCTCATGATCTCCATCAACTTTATGAGTGAAAGTTTTTATTCTTTTTGGACCGTTAGATTCTTCAAATCATTACATGATAACATGATCATCATCCTTCCTCTATTTTAATTCATTTTTTTTTTCCATCTAGAGTTAGGTCAAAAGGGCTTCTTTTTTTTCCTTCTTTTTTCGAGTTTTTATTGGGGGGAGGTAGGCTTTCATCTAAGTGGGTCAATCCAATTTTGGTTTCAAATTATTGCTTTTATTTTAAATTTTAAGCACGTTTAACTTTTTAATAAAAATCAACTTTCGTTTTGTAGTTTCATCAATTTTTATATCCAATATATGCTTTATAATTTTTAAAGACATGTGACAATATTTATAAACAATTTTTCAAACCAGGTAAAAATTGCAAAGTTTATTCAAATTTAAGGTAAAAATTACAATATTTATACGAGTTTAAAGTGAAATTTGCGACATTTATCAAAATTTGAAGTATAACCTAATGAAATTGAAAATGTATAGAAATTGGTACGTAGTGGCAAAAATCGAATAGTTACTTAAACCATTGATTTTTTTTTTCTTCAATATTTTTTTATTTTTTTTACTTTTAAATGTTCAAATTCAATCTTTATACTTTTAATAAATCTTAAAATTGGTGATTTTGTTTTTAATGATTTTCTATTGTTAAAAAGATTAAAAAAAGGGAAAAAAAATTAATTTATACCCTTAAACTTTGGGGATTGTATCAATTAAAGCCTTAAACTAAAGATTATATTGATTTAAACCCTGAACTTTTATAAATGTATCAATTTACACCTTTTGTTAGATTTTTTTAAAAAAACGTTAATTAAACACGTGGAGACTTCTAATTTTAGAAATTAAACCCCTAAACTTTCATAAGTGAATCAATTGTATGAAAGTTTAGGAGTTTAATTGATAATTTACAAGTCTCCATACATGTGAAAACTAATATTTTTCTAAGAGATGGTGTAAATTGTTACAATTGTGAAAGTTTAGGGTTCAAATTGATACAACCTCCAAAATTTAAGCGTATAAAATGATTTTTTTTTTTTTTTTTTTTTTTTTAAATTATTGAAAGTGAGCTCCCCAAAGAGTCTATATGTGTTTTACTACCATTACCCCCTCCCTAAACATTGGGTAGCTATACTATATACCTACCCTACCTTTATACTTAATTTTTTGGATCCAATGATTTTGGTCGAGAAGGTACAGTCGACCCCATAAACTGAGGTGACATTTTTCATACCAAATATATATGTGTATAAATAGGTGTAGTCTTAGTCTTGCACATATTAAATACTTCACAATATTCAAACATCTATTAAAAGCTACTCTGTGGGGATAGGATATATGAGTGGAAAAAAACAAAAACAAAAAACCCTAAATTTTGAAACCCAAAACCAAAAAGCATACCTTAAGTTGAATCAACCAGCTGCATATATATAGATCCACCAAAACCAATTCAGAACTCACTTTCAATCTATGAGTTGTTAGAGAGACACAGATTGAAATGGTTACAATAATGTATATGACTACTTTGTTGGACAATTTTCAAAGGAAAATGTTTTTTTTTCTTCTTTTTTTTTTTAATTTAAACTTCTAACTTTTTTCTTTTTAGTCCAAGTTACAGTATTATGTCAATAAAAAAAGACAAATTAATTAATAGGTTTGGAGCCTCCAACTACTTATATTTTATTTTTTAAAAGTTAATTCGAAGATGAAAGGATTCAAACTTCAGACTTTATAGTTGAGAACAAATGCTTCCACTCCAATACTCACGTGGGTTCACATGGAGAAAATTTCTAGTACATATGTGGTATGAAGTTTTCCATATCTTTGAGTGACCGCCACGTGGTGGTTCTTTTAAAATAAAAAAATTATGTGAATTTTTATATAGACTCCACCAATTTTTTAATTAACAATTTTTCTTCTCTTCTCTCTTTTTTTTATTTCTCCTCTCTCTCTCACTTACTTCCTCGCTTTCCGTCCTTTCATCTTCTCCCGTTGGTTTAAAACAACAAAATCCTAACAAGTTTGGTCTAGAATTTTTAGAATTGCCGTATATTTAATATTTAAACATTCAAAAATGTTTAATAGGCCCGATTTTAATCTTCGAAACTTTAGAAAGTGTTTAATAGATCCTCCAACTTTCAATTTTGTGTCCAATAAATTCTTAAAATTTTCAATTTTGTATCTAATAGATCTTTGACCTGTTACATTTTTCTAAAAAAAAATCATAGATCTACTAGACGGAGAGAGACACCATCTTTTTTTTCAATTTTGTATCCTAAACGAAGAGAGACGCCATTGTTGCTGGAAAAAAATGGAATGGACTGATTCAGGTCTGATATGGAGATTTAGCCTAGACATGAATACTTATTTTATTTTTATCTCTCTTCGTCGAAATCGTTAAAAAATGGTAATTTGATTTTGATTTTAAACCAACTGAGAAATCAAGAAAATTGAAGAGAAATGGAGAGAAGGAAGAAGAAAATTTATTAATTAAAAATTGGTGAACTACCCTTAAAATCTACATATTTTTTATTTTAAAAGAAGTGTGAAGCAGCACTCAAACGCAGTGGTATTGATGAAGATGCATATAATTGGTTTCTCACTGCTTCTAACTTGGGCCTTTGTAGGAGCCACACACAACACAAAATTAATTAAGAAACTTATTTTTGCAATTTTTTGTTTGTGGCCCCATAATAAAACCACATATCTTATTTTTATCCTTTGGTTTGGGAATTTTTATTCACTTGGTGGGAAGTGGGAACATTGTCCATTTATGTATACTTTCTTATCTTCTTAATTAAATATATATAAATCTTGTCGCCTCTCTTTTCTACTCTTAAAATTAGATCTTATATCAACTTTCAACAAACATGAAACGTTTGGTAGAGAATCTATCTTATATAGATTGATTAGAAAAAAAACAATCAAACTCAATCATTTATTAAATCAGGCAAAAAAAAAAAAAAAAAAAAAAAACTATAAAAACAAATCTACTTATTAGTAAAGAAACGTTTTTTAATTAAAAATTTAGACTAAATATATAATTTTATTACTAATCATGTCATTTCTCAATTTTGTTCTTAACTTAATGAAATAATTCATAAAGTCGTAAACCTGCCAGCTTCCTATATGACATGTTTTTCGAAGTAGCTTCTTAATTTAAAATATATGTTTTGTAATTCAAAATAATTCAAAAAGTTCTTTGTGATGGAAAATAATTTCATCCCTTATTTTTCAAAATTAACATTTTTTATCTTTTAGATTTGAATTTGATTTCTATTTAGTTTTTGAAATTTAAAAAATAACATGGGTAGCCTTTGAAATTGATTTATGATTGATCTTTGGAGTTTGAAATTTATTTTTAAATAGTCTCCAAGTATAGTTAAGTCTGTTAATTGATTTAAGAGAATGACGATGTGGCAGTTTTAAGTGCATGTGTTTACTAGACTTTGTTATAGGTGTATTTATTAAACCAGTTGGAATGAAAAATCTTAAAGACTAAGTAGAAATTAAGTTAAAATCTAGAGACCAAAAGTTTATGTTTTTTTGTTTGAGTACATTAGAGGTGGGGTTTCGAACCACAGACATCTTGGCCACCAAGACATACTTATGTCCGTTGTTGAATCATGCTCGTTTTTGGCAGTCCAAAAGTGTATTTTATCAAAAAAAAAAAAAAAAAAAAAAAAAAATATTACTTTCGAAACCACCAAAAAGACTAGCTAGTAACCTTACAATCTTAGTGAATTTGAAATCCAACAAAGTTGATTATATCATAATGCTACTATATATATAGAAAATGTGAGTTCTTGACATCAGCAAATGATATCTTAATTATGGAATAAACGTTTTTCTTTTCCTGCGCTACACATATCCAAAATACGAATTAAATAAGAATATGTGAACTAAATCTAGAAGATGATTGATGATATCATCGGTTTGGAAGCATACCATGCTTAATCCAGAGTAAATGTCACAACTAAGAAATTGCATTGTAGAAGCAAGGGATAAAAACTTTTTTTACCAAATCTTCTCTCATAGGCTCAAAAGAGGTTTTTTTTTTTTTTTTTTTTTTTTTTGGTTGTTGTTGTTGTATAAATGACCCTCTTCGGGAAGCATAAGATTTTTTGACATTATCTCGAAAATTTATGTTTTTTTGACCTTCTCATGATAAGCAAGTCTCCTCCTCCTCATGTGAAAATTCATTCTTACCTTTCGCTGGGTACGAGAACACTATAGTTGTATCCTTGTGACCGTGTTCAACGAAGGGTACGTACTACATACTTTATAGAATTGTTTATCACGAGAGAATGTCCAAAAACATAAATTTTTAAAAATCGGGTCAAGAAACCTTACGCCCCCGAGGGGGTCATCTGGACAAAACCCCCTCAAAATAGGGGATATTTGCAAAAATGATCTCCTCCCGAGGGTCTTATTGTTTTTTGACCTTCCCTCGAAAATGCATGTTTTTTTGTCATTTTGTTGACATCATCAGCACTAAGTTGAGCACGATCGCGAAGGAAAAGTATGTAGTACTCTTCGCTGAGCACGAAGACATTATAGTCGTCTCCCTTGTGATCGTGCTCAACGAATGATGCGAATGACTTTTCACACCTGCATGAGATTTGTTGATTTCGAAAGAAGGTAAAAATAATATGTACTTAAAAAAAAAAAAAAACGGTGTCTCTCTCATCATCTTGTGTTTTAATGGTTTCCACCATATAATATTAAATTAGTTGTAAGGGTTTAATTAATTATAATGATAGCTTTGGGGTTGGTTGATTGAAGTGATGTATAGATATTATCATATCTAAGATTTGTTAGGATCACAATAATGGCCCACCAAGTTGTGCTTATCAATGGAACCAAAAAGCTTTGTTTCAATTCAACAAAATTTATAACTTTTTAAAATTAGGAAATGATTCAATCAGGTAAGAAAAAAAACCCCATTAATTAAACTTTCTTAATCATCTTTTAATCTTTTTGTTTTGGGTGGCAAACCATTACTCTTGGAAGGATCTCAAAAAGAAAATAAAAAATAAGGATCAAAATCCTCCAACCATGACTTTGTTTTCAAGTCCAAATCCCCTTTTAGAGATTATGTCCAAATTAAAATGAATTTTCAAACAATCCCCCAAACAATGTGGGTGTCACTCAATTAACCCTTCCATCCACTTCATTTCATAATACCTACTTCATCATTATTATTATTATTTTTATTATTAATAATTAGTTTTGCTTTTTAACCCATGTGATCTCTTTCTCTCTCAATTCAAACATATTTTGGCATGGAGAGAAGGAAGATAGAATTTTGAAGAAGAAAATTAAGAGAGTACCAAAGCTAGCTGTTGGTTAAAATAGTGTTTTGGTCTAGTTTGTTCATTTCATTTTAGTATTAAACTAACCGTAAAGACTAATTTTGAGATTTATCGAAAGTACTAGTACTAAGATTAAAATTTAAATTAAAATGAAATGAAATTCAAAATACCTAGACCAAAATGATACATTAACCGTGTTTGGTTTGGTAATGAAGTGTGGGACACTTTTTCTTTTGCAACGGTATTTTAATTAATGCGAGGATTGAATCTATGATCTCTTAGTCACGGAAACAACCTTATGTCAATTGAACTATGCTCGGTTTGGCAAAAAGTGGACCCAATTTAGACAGTAATAATGCATTTAAATTCATGTCACGTGCGTGGTTTGTTACACACGTGCAGGTTTTAAATTAAAAAGCTTAATTTGGGCAGTAATAATGCATTTAAATTCATGTCTATTGCGTAATTTCTTGCACATATGCGGGGTTTAAATCATTTTTGTCTCGTGCGTGGTTTTTTGCACAGGTAAAAATGTGGGCCCAATTTTGGCGGTAATAATGCATTTAAATTCATGCCTCGTGCGTGGTTTGTTACACAGTTGCAGGTTTTAAATCATTCATGCCCCGTGCGTGGTTTGTTGCACAGGTGCAGGATCAATCAACTCTCACTCTGAAAGTGATGCTATCACTCAAGTGGGGGACAGTTGGGCAAACCCACATCAATTCACCCACATAACATTCAACCCACAGACTTTATAATAGACACCTTCACATGTTATGACACAAACATTTCAACATCACACTTCTCTAATCAAAGCTCATGACATCTAATTCTTCCCCCAAAAAAAGAATTCTAAAATAAAAAAATTGAATTAGGTGAAAAGCAATTGAAATACACGTCACTCTATAGTTTTATTTATAAAAAAACAAACAAACACAAAAAAAAAAATAATAATAAAAAAAATAAAAAAATAAATAAACAATATATATCGATATTCATAATTTATCCACTACGATTTATCTTAGAAGATAACTATCTGATTTTACAATATTTTAATTTGTCAAAAAAAAATCCAAGACGAGAAATCTTCCTAAAAGACAAAATTTTACATTCTAATTGTTTTTGTGTATATCTATTAAATTTTGAAAATACAGCGGACAAATTAGACAAACACAATTCACTTTGCAAATGAAATTTACTGCGGCTACACCAAGTTAGGCAGAATGAATGTTCACACCCTACGTCTTTTTAAAAAATTGTGTGATATCATTGGTAGTAGACAACAAAGAATTTTTCCAAAAATGTGTGCTATCATTGTGTAGTAGACCAACAAAGAGAGCATTTTGCATTTTGTAAGGATTAGGAGTTGTATTTGAGAGTTAATAGAGAAAAATAAAACCCTTTTGTTGGATTTTCGGATTTTGTAAGGGGTGTTTGGGACACCAACTTGAAGTTGGGTGCACTGAATTATTAGAACTCATCCACGTTTTGTTCACCGACTATTATAACTCACAATCAACAAAGTAACTACATTAGCTTTAATAATATTAATTATTTACAGAAACCGACCATTTTAACTCACTCAGTGCCCCAAACAGTCCTTAACAGGTTAGGTTAGGTGTATTCTGAGTGTGAACACTTCCTTCATTTTTATTGTTCTTTTGTTGTAATCTCTATCATCACAGTGAAACACATGTGTAGTGTTGAATGTAGCCCAACATGAAGGTGAACCTACCTAAATCTTAGGTATATTTATTTTTCTTTTTCTACTCATATATTATGGTTAATTAATTCGCTTCATTCAGTCTTATCACAACCTTCGGCTCAGTTCAGGTCTTGCATACTTTCATTCTCACCCACCCATTTGAAACCACTCGTCAAACAACACTAAATCAATCATATGGAATAATTTCTCTATTAGAGGGTGATAATTCAACTATTGACCGAAAGATCAAAGGTTCGAATCAACATGAGCATAGCTCAACGCTCAACTTACATAATGTATGAATTATTGACTAAGAAGTCAGAGGTTTGAATCTCTCACCCTACATGTTGTTCAAAAAAACAATCTTTACGTCTATCTTTGCCTTTTATTTTTCACCCAAATTAGTGAATCAAAGAGAGAATAAATGAGAGTTTGATGGGCAGACAAAGAAATGGGGGAGGAAGATTGATTAAGGTTGTGATTTGGACACAGAAAACACAGAGCCTTATGAACCACACGTGAAGTACTTAAGATGTATGTTTGTGAGAGACAGCCTCTGTATCCCAACATGGGATTCCATACCTTAATCCAATCTCCTGTCCTTTTTACTCACTATCCATTTCTGTATTCCATGTGGGGGGCTACCAATTGTTTTTTTTTTTTTTTTTTCATTTGTTTTCTATCCAATTTTTCCTATTCTAATCTAACACACACACATGTTGATATATTCTAATTGTTGTCCACACCCTTTTTGTTGTCTAATTTTATCAACGTTTTTTAGGCTATACCTAATATTTATCCAATTTTTTAACGATATGATAATATTTTGGGAGACATCTGTCTTTGAAAAGATTGGTCATGCAAAAAAAAATATATATATATATGGTTGTGTTGGAATGCCTTGAATCTGTTATGATTCCTACGATTGGTTCGGTACGGGAAGAGGAAAAATCTGATTTGAGTTTTACTTATTCGTTTTGAGTTTTGACCTATTTTGTATTAGGTCGAAGGGTGTCATATTTTAACCTTCTAATGACTTCAGCCGCCCCTATCTATCATTTTGTAATTGTCTCCTATTTCGTAATAATATCGTTTTCTTCCTTCTGCCCGTAGACGTAGCTAATACAATGTTAGTGAACCACGTAAATCTGTATCGTTTTCTTTTGCGCTTCTTTGTTCTTTGTTATTCGATTTATCATAACAAGTGAGATAACTCAAGTGATAAAAACTAGTTGGTACAAAAACTTATCTTAGGTTAGAGAGTTTGCACCCCAATTGCATTTATTCGATTTTTAAATATGGTTCTAAATATCTAGATAGTTTGTAACTTATGGTAGCTTGTTATGTGTCATATATATCAACTAAATCGTATTTGTTAACTGTCAACATAATCATAGCTCAATAATTAGCATAATGTATGAACTATTGATCAAGATGTGAATCTACCACCTCATGTTGAGAAAAGAAAAAAGAAAAAAGAAAAAAAAAATATATATATATATATATTTACCAATTTTGTTAAAGTTAACTAGCAAAAGAGGTATGATTTGCAAATATATATTAAAAAAAATAGTGTATATTTGAACCATTTTTAAAATAAAGGGTATGTATTGCAATAATACAGACAAAACCGTAGGGATGTAATTTTTAATTATACCTCAAAAAAGTAGTCATACATTGAAAATAAACAAGACCCTATTTGAATAAAGAATAACCTTAAATTTTGGGGGAATTTATGCCACAGAACATGTCAAATAGACAGATACATTGGACCATATCCATCAACCTTAAGAAGCCATGTTCAAACATAAGAAATGACAACATATTTCAATAAAAGAAAATTTAAATGGGCATTATTTTAATACCATCTTCTTTAAAGTCGGTCTCTTTCTAATATAATATGATGTGTGTTTTTTTAATTACTTGGGTAACCTAGGAGTAGGACCAAATTCTAATTTCAAATGCAATGTTTTTTAATATAGTATTATTTGTGTCAGCTAATCATCTTACCAGAAACTTTGTTAATGCATTTCTGTTGTGTTTTTATTAATGTGGAAGGTGGGTGAAGTTAGAAATCATGGATGATGATGATCAAGATCCAAGACAATTATTGATTATTCGACTTTATAATTGTAAGGGTGTTAATTGAGAGATCCTATATAATAAGTCTTGCATAATTATCCTTGATGGTTATGTGAAGAGTTTGTGAGAAATTTAAAACTATTTTCAATTATCTTATTTGATCATAAATAAGAAGCTAGAGATTAAAAGATTCCCTATTTGAAGAGTAAAGATGTTTAATTAATACTTTAACCTATAAACTTCCTGACCTCGAGTTCAACCATGGTCGATCCCTTCAAATCGATCTTGAGAGATATTCTTATAGGTCCTAAGTTGCAATAGAAGATAGATCATATCAATATTGATATCGAAACTTCAATTTTACGGATATATAAATGGATATATCAATATCAGCGGATATTTTTGTAAATTAATTTTTTAAAAATATATATATATTTAAATTAATAATTGAGTTTTTAGGGTTTAGGTTTTCTTTTAAACTCTAAGTTATCTTGTTATTACTTATTAGTATCTATATTCATATTGAGATTAATAGAAGATATTTTTTATGTTTCAATATCGGAGATATCCGTTAATCCTTAATATCTATATCGAACCTTCTGTTACGAATATATCGACGTATATTTCCATCTTTGGCTGCAACACGAGTTAGAAGCGCTTTAGAAGAAGAAGGTAAAGGGAAAAAAAAACAAAGATATGTATTTTTGTATTCAATTTGGCACCTCATATTTTTACCCCTTTAAAATACATGAGAGCAAGATTCGAGAAGTATTCTGATAAGTCTACCCAATGCAACATCTCTAGAAGAGAATAATTTTCATTCCATTTCGCACTTCATAATTCATCTTGATTTAATTCAATTTTTTTTACCTTAGATTGTAGGAGAGTAAGAGAATAATTTTCTCTTAAATCCTGTTTTTTTCTTATGATAAAAGACAATTTTGTAATGTCAACATAAACATGGGAAAAGTCATGAAGATGAATAATTTCATGGAATAAAAGGTTTAATAAGTAATAGCAAACAAATAAAAATATATAATTTGTGAAAGGTTTATGCATTTGGTTTTCCATAACTTTACTTTACATTCTTTCAGAGGATTTAGTTGGAAGGTTATAGAGAGATTCTTTCCTTTTAAATTATGAACAGAAACACTTTAATTAGAATCATTAGCTTTATGAGTATCTTAATACCAAAACTCCGTTAAATTTTTTTTTTTTTTTTTTTTTTTTTTGAGAACTTTGAATAAACAATTGCCAGCCCAAACCTAGATTTATCGAATTATATTCTCCCTATTTGGTATAAGCCAAATTTCTTAAAGAAAAAGATGATCAAATCAACCAAACTAAGTTAGTTCAATCAATTTGAGTCATACTAATTGGAAAAGTGTTTATAAAGATAAACATATAGAAAGTCATTTCAAACAGACCTTGAGTCTAGATGATATTTATATATATAATCACAAATTGGTCTTTTAAACTTGAAAGATTATTCCATTCTAATCTTTAACGCCTTTAAACTTTTAAACTTCCAAAACGCCTAGTTCAATCCCTATAGTTCCAAGTTTAGTCCACTCCTCTTGAGTCCCTAAACTTACAAAATGTTTATGTTTGCCAAAGTAAAAAGTAACTTTTTTTCAAGGACCAAATTAAAATTAACCTAAAAGAAAATATACATGGGAAAATGTGAACATTTCCGAACTCCCTAATCACCAAAGTTCTGGCTTAAAAAATAATAATAATAAAGAAAGAAAAAGAAAAAAGGTGGGGGGGGGGGGGAGGTTGTGGGTAATGTTTAATAAAATTTCTTTGTTGATTTTCATACTTATCTAAGACTGAGAGACAAAAAAATACTTTTCAATCATGCATCTAACCGTCATAAAAGAGAACTACAACAAGGGCCTCCCCTAATAACAAGAACTTGAGGAAGCAAAAAATAGAATGTATCCAACACAGACCAATTTAATACATGAAGGTATTGGAGTTATTTACACACAATTTAATATACTTTTGCTATGTCTTTGAGAAGCAGATTGTAATGCCTAATCAATAATAGCTTACCTCAATTCTGATGGGAGAAAGAATGGCAAATTTTGTTGAGACCCTGAAAGCATATACACCAAGACAGAGACCCAAGTATTATAAATGGTTGAAAGTTTCTTTTTGTTGCTGTTTGGGAAAAGAGAAAATAAACCTTAGCGGGAGTAGTAATCCAATGAATCTTTCAACCGAGCTTTTTGTCAGATCCTCGGGGAATATTAAACCATCTCTTTTTAAAAGATTTATCTTTTTCATCTGAGGTTCCATCTTCTCCTTGATTCTCAACCTTTGAATCGTCGCCAGTAGATTTACTACTACTTCCATTACTCATACCACCAGCTCCGACGTTATTCGATGATTTTGTGACAGTGAATGAAGCGTGTATGCCATCCCGTTGTTTAAGAAGCTCGTCCACCTGAGTTTCAAAATTTTCAGGAAATGCAGAGGGAGAAGGAGAACAATGGCATATCTATCAGTCTACATAAACAACATTGTTAAGTGAAAAAACAAACGTAACAGAATTTACCCTCCAATCCGGAAGAGTGAAGGGGAAAAAAACTTTGTTTTAAAAATCTTTGATTGAGGTGCTACATTTAGAAACAAGCAAAACAAATCCCAAATCTTATGATTATCTCTCCTCTACTCTTCAATTTCTATGACTTGTGTCCTTCCAGATTTCCAAAACAGACAACACTGATGGTATTAAATCAGATACGCTCTGCTTTCCTTTTAAACCAGTGCACCGCACCACCTAAGGCTGAAAGTCATGAATATTTTCCACCAAATTCTATCAGTATTAGGGTTACAGAAAATGATTGCATAAAAGTGGAAGGAAGAGCTTTTTGAACTTGATCTCTGATTTTTTTGGCGTTAGGGTTTACAGCGACGAGGTTCAGCCAACCAATGTGTTGACATATGCAAAATGATGCAGGTGGTGATATTATTCTAGTAACGTGGGGGTCCCCCCATGCATAGTGAGGAACTTCTTCATCAAATCCAAAACCATTTGTTTTTTTATATCCGTGAGTGTTCGGGCCATGGTTTGAACACATGAACTCTAAACTCTTTATTATTTTTAAGGCCCTTATTGGCCACTAGGCCAAATCCAAAACCAAAATATAAAAATCTGAAAGCAGTTAACCCCATTTCTTAGGATACTCCCCTTTGCAAAGAGCAATCAGAATTTTTGGGAATTCATCATCTTTCTGGTAAAAGCTGAAATGAGGATTTGAAGTTCTGCCACCATTCTTTGTACCAGTATCTCACATGTTAGAGAGAATAACATTTTGTAGGTGGGCCACAAGAGAGCCATCCTTCAACCTCCTCCCACAGTTTCGGCAGGGAATCAAATGCCCAAGGAGCTTGTTTGTTCATTCTAATAATTGAAAACCATTGCTGATTTGGGATTGGTAAGTAGAAAGAAATAAACAATCTCGGAGAATGTAAACAAATTTCAGTACCCAACAACCAAAAATATTACTAAAAGTCAACTCCATAACCATCTCAGTTTGCCTAGTCTCTTCAACAGATTTTGCAGGCCAAAAATATGTCTCCAATGGCTCCTTTTAGAGCAAAGCTTTTTCAGACGAGTGACGGCCATGCTCATCCTTGCCATGAATATTAGTGATAATTATCCTTCAGATTTTGCTCCTCCATAGGAAAAACAAAAACCTCCTCAGTCTCTTAGCAATGTGTTCCTGTTGGCAATCCCACCAAAATCACAAGGGGAGATCCTTCATCAAGATATAAGGCCCTTCCGAAAAACAATCATAGAAGATTTGCAAACGTCTGTGGCTATCTTTGAGGAAGCGTTGAATACCAATAATAAATAGGGTGGAACTGACGGTGAAAACATTAGTCTGCCCCTTTAAAAGATTACAAGATCCCCATCTATATTTTTTCTATCAGAAGGTAATGCATCTCGGATTCCCACCTAAATAAAGACCTGAATATTTAATGGGAAAGTCACTACTGGAGCAAGGAAATACACCAGACAGTTCTTCCATTTCCTCCTCCAACAGGTTAATTCCAACTGCTACTTCACTCAGATTGACTCTTACACCAGAAGCCAATTTGAAGCATTTCAAATAAAGCGCATAATCAATCTCGTCTCGGCCTTAGAAAGTTAGACATAAAGGAGAAGAGCAATATATAGTCTGCAATTGTATGCGACTGTTAGAGCTTCCAACCATTAAGCTTCCCACTAACTTAAAAGATTATGTCCTGAGAGGGAGATAACGAATCCCTTCAACTGCCTCTCCTGGAGAATATTATGCATTTTGGCTTTCCATTTGACATCACAGGGAAATTGGCAGGTTGAAGACAACCTCTAATCCAAGATCTCCTCCACCTCACAGCCTCACACGGTCACACCAAAGCCTGTTTCCCCTAGTATGTAGGCAATGCCAATCCACAAGGTTGTAAGCCTTTTCATCAATTTCAAAAACAAACCCTTTCTTTTTCCTCCAATCTTCCACCACTTCATTAACCACAAGAACTGAATCAATGATTTGGCGACTCCCCACAAAAGTTCTGAAATTCAGAAATTGTTTGGGTACGAATAGCCTTAAGTCTAACCACAAACGCTTCTTGCAAGAACTTTATAAGGACCCATCATTAGGATTAAAGGCTAGAAATCCGTCGCCTTCTTGGCATCAACTCTTTTAGACATGAAGGTGATAATGATATATATTTCATTTGAATTCGTACTAACGTTTCACGAATTGTTCAAGAACTCTGGGATGAACGCATCAAAAGCCCAGAGGCCTTACTCTAAGACGAACCCATCATGTTGAAGAAACTAGTACTCTCATCTCCCACTTTCAACCAACTAGTTATGTTTTTCTGTTTCCATCTAAGTTCTTGATTTGAAAAGATATCTTCCAGCTGGACCCCTAAACCAATCTGTGGAGGTGATAAAAGTTTGGGTTTCTTCCTAACAAATAGATCCCTCCTGACCATAGAACATGATGCAGTAGAACCCTCCTAACCATAGAACACAAAGGAAATTAATTCAATAAAAACTAGAAAGTTTATACCACTCCATTGCAAGGAGACTCAAAAATTCATAATATCAAAAAGAGAAGTTGCCCATAAAATCCAAGTGCAGCTATCTTGTACCTTTATAAGATAGTATACTAAAAAATCCCATGTTACTCTAAAAAATCTCATGTTACTCACTGACTAAAAGTAGTTAACTAATTTTTTTTTTTAAATAAAAAAATAAGCTCAATGGGATATTTGACAATGACACACAACGAGGCAGACATTTGGCGCTGCTAGTTGGACAGCTGAGTTCTTCGGTGGGCCAACTACAAGTCTACATCTACAATCAAAAACATATGGTGCAAACGAATTGTCTATGACTAGCTGGTTCAGTCCAAGGGCCTATACCAATACACCCCCAACCCTTGGGATTATAAATGAATTGGATAATAAATTAGCTGGTGTGAGATTTTTTTTATGCATATCCGAGCTTTCATTGAGAATAAATGAAAGATACAAGGGCAAACAAAAAATAAAGCCCACGCAAAAGGAGTCAAACTATAAAAAGAGGCTCCAATTACTGAATTACTATAAAAAAAAGTTCCAATCAAGCAAAGGATAATATAAAAAGTCTTAACCATGGAAGAATAGAGAGAAATATGGAACCCTACAAAGGACCAAACATCAATGAAAGTCCTCTCAAACCCTCTAAAGATTCTATTGTTCTTCTTACTCAAAATACGTGACCAAAATCACAAAAACTCTGGCACGCCACAAAATACCCCTTTTCTAGAAAGGATGGATGATGAAGAAGAACCTCATCGATCATAGATCTACAACCCCTAAGTTGGTATGAGCGAAAACTAAACGCTTCAACAAAAAAAACTCCAAACCGACAAGGTGATCTAGATCCTCTGCCACACTCCTACTGAGGATACAACACTACAGCCCTATCAGGCAGGGTAGCTTCCTCAAAACCCGATCCAAGGTATTAACTCTTCCATGGAGGACCAACATGAAGAACTTAATCACCTTGGGAATTTCTACCTTCCACGATGAGGTAAAGATAGTACCATTAGAGGGAGAGGGATTCACCAGGCACCGATCAGTAGAGGGAACTGCACGAAAATCGTTCAGAAGGACTAAAACCAAAGACGAAATTCCTTCTCCCTGGACTAATACAAAACTCCCCAATCAAGGATTTAAAAAAAAAAAACACACACACAATATATGTCGTTTTCCTATCGAACAAAGAACGACAGAACCCAAGAGAAAGAGAAGATTTGCTCCTATAATTAAAAAGGGCAGTTGCCACCGAATGGAAAGGTGATATAAACGAGGAAACATAGAGCAAAGAGGTCTATCCCCCAACCACTTGTCCTCCCAAAAGTAGTTGGTGTGAGATGATCAAAAATTCAAACCTTAGAAAGTATTTAAGAATGTAACAACAGTATATCCTTTCAAGTCATCTGCTAGGCTTCGGTCGAAGTTTTGCGATGTTGCTCTCATAGGATGTTAGGAAGATACCTTTCAATATACCTACACTTATATCCCAACTAAGAAACAGAAACACATATCACACACTCCAAAACTTAATTGAAAATGTGTCAAACATTTGTTAAGCACGATAAACACGTACTGGACATTAGTTGAACAAATTGAAGTTAGACAAATGTCGAACACTTACTAAGCAAAATGTGTTGGACACTTCTGAACATATGTCAAACAATTATTGGGCACTTGAACTAAGTCAAGTATTCGAACTTTAATAAATTTACAAGATAGAAGACAACAGAAACATCCTCACTTTATCCCTTTTTCTCAATCTTTTCTGCCAATCTTATATCACTTTTACTTTTCTTCAAGATCCCAAATGGATAGTGTATTTAAAGAAAATAATTGAAATACTGCCTCAATAAATATAACAACCATGAGGTCAAATTACCCTCGAATCATTTTATTAAACTTATTTTCTTTCATTCATCACCTCTAATACTCTTCAAATATTTCAGATCCATGGCATGCCTTAGAAGAAGCAAAAGATTTGTGATGCAGCTACCAATTAATAGGCAGAGAGCCAGAATCTCCTAACAAGATTTCCAACTCACAATCACATAACAGCGTCATTTCATCCCTTTTGAATTTCTACCTATTTGGATGTTGTTCATTTCATTTCAGAAATCCTAAGCCATTTTCCCTTCTCCCTCTTTTCCCTTTCATTTGTTTTGAGAGAGAGGGAGGAGGGAGAGGGAGCCTAAATTTTAAAACCAAGAACTACAAGCCTAAGCATTGCAAGCTATTCAATGTACCAAAGAATGAAAGAACCAAAACTCATCTCCTCTGGCATATGGAAGGAATCCAATAGTCTATAACCTAATATCCACCTCTGGAATGATCTAATTACGCTATCTGAAATTTTAATTTTAATGAAAAGGAAAAGATAATGAAAAAAAAGAAAAATAAGAATATAACATTTCCATCATCTTATAAGAATGCTAGTTGAGTGAGAAAACTGAGGAATGTAAATACGACTTCGAAAAATTGCCACTTACATGTTATCTACCGAAGTAAGAAATATTTATTGCTAGGCTAAATATTAAGAAACCAAAATATGAAAAACATGATCTAAATTACAGGAATGACCGATGAAAACTTACAGACTGTTTTTCCTCATTGTATCTGTTGGTCACTTCTTGGAAGCGTGCTAATGCCTATGGAACATCATACAAAAGAAATTAATAAGTAAATCACAAAAGGTAGAGAGACTTCTCGGAGGGAAGGAGAAGAAGAAAATTCCAACACCTTTCGGTATTCTGTTTCAAATTGGCGTAGCTCATTTCTCTTTCTCAAAATTTGAGCCTCAATATCTTTCAGCTTTTCTGTCGTCTCTTCATAATTTTTTGTACATAGTGCCTCAATGGTATATGCAGCAGTCTTAAAGAAGTTATCTCCTGAATAAACACGAAAGATGTCAAAAAAGCAGTTAACACCAAACAGAACAAAATTTGAAAGATGAATTAAGAAATCTAAGTTAAGACCATAAACAGCAAAAATATGGGTGCCAGCCTTTAGCTCTGAGACCTCACAAGGCTGAAGACCTTCCAACCTCTTGAAGAAAGCAGCCTCAGGGTCCTTAGCCATTGCTAACTGCAACAATACGATAACTCATTCAACCATCAAATCTGATTGTGACAAGAAAATATGAAATGATAACCTTTCTAATCAAAAGTAAAGGAGCCATTAGTAAACTACAGATAATTTGAACGTGCAATACCGCATTGACAGTGGAATCCATCCTGTACACTTGAAAATGCAAAAAGTACAACCCAGCAGACGTTACTTTCCCAGTCTTCTCACTATCTTCCTGTATGGAAAAGAAATGGAAAAACCACAGAACTGAAATCAATACAAAGTTGAATCGTAGATTCTTAAGATTCAGAACAGTTTTACAAGTTGGGATCCACGTGACTGATATGGTAAGCTTTCATCTAACTACTCAGTAAACCTTCTATAAAACACAGTTCAAAGTATGTCTTCAAGTATCATAAATATCAGACAGTAGTATTAATTTTACGTTCAGAAAACTAAAAGAAGGAATTTTCCTAAACAATTCCAATGGAAAAATCAGAAAGCAAAATGTTTGCTCATCTATCCAACTTTTATTTAACAAGAAACAATTCATCTATCCAGCTTTAGAAATAACCATACAGAAGAACATTGGACAATTGATATTGAAGACATGGGAATGATAAAATTTTCCTTCTAAATTTTAATTTTTTTTTATAACAGTGGGAGTCTGGGCCAGCTTACGCGCATCTCGACTAATCTCACAGAACAACCACTTGACCCTATAACATTTGGTTGCCAAAGAAACTCGTAGGATATTAAATCCTAAGTAGGTGATAGTCATAGCTTGAACTCATTCCCTCTAAGCCATTTATTAATTATTATTCTCATGGTCCTTATTGACCATGACCACTAGGTCAACCCATGATGGTTTCTTTCCTTCTAAATTTTACTAGTTATCTTGATAAAAATAAACCTCATTTAAATTATGAATCAACGTTAAACAAAATAAATTCATTAGGGACAAGGACAACTTGATTCCTCAAGAACTTCCACCATTACTCTACTGTGGTGCTCCAGAACCATAATAATGACAGCTTTCACAAAAGTTTAGAAACCAAAGTTGGAAAATAGTAAATTGTGAGCTTAGTTTTTTTTTTTTTTAATGAAAAATCAAACTTTCATTGAGAACAATGAAATAATAAATATAAGGGGCATACAAAAAATAAAGCCCCAACTAAATGGGAACCAAACTAAAAAAGAAAGATTTCAATCAAGCAAAATAAGACGTAAAGGATAATTACAAAAATCCTTAAACCGAAGCCCAAAGAGAAACGTGAAACCTAACAAGGGACCACACATCCTCTCAAGGCCTCTCAACCCCTCTAAAGATTCTATTGTAAGCTTAGTTTTTGTTTAAGAGCTTCTTCCAATAAATGGGTTATATTATATGCAAGAAAATGCTAGGGCTACAACGTTAGATGATAGCACCTAGACTAGATTTTAAAGTCATTGCCATCCAACAGGGGAGGATCAAGATACCCACAACTTCATCTATATTAATTAACAAATGGAAAATTACAGATACACTTTGAAAGGAAATACCTGTAAGGCCAAACTATAACCGCCATTGACATCTTGTTCAAAAAAGAGCAACTGGAATAAAAAAAAAGGATAAGGACAGAAATCAGAAATATGAAACAGCTAAACAAAGTGAATCAAGAAAAAATGTACATATCAGAAGAGCCCCATTTGGATGAAAATTACTGGCAAAACTATACCTTGAATTTACTTTGTGCAGTTGAAGTAACCCTTATAACAACTCCTGCCTGAGCTTGCTCCTCGTTAATCGTCACACCAAAAAAGTGAGCGCATTGCTTATCCACCTATAATAAAACACAGATATAACAAGATATCAGAAGTACTGGAAATGTTGCTGTTGTTGTACCATCTGATGTAAGCTACATATGATGCACCTTGCCACTAACTGATGTTCCCATAGGAAGAGGCCTGACTGTAACAGTTCCATTCAGAGCTTCTTCAAGAACATTAGCAGAAATTGTAGTCTTAATAGGAACACCCAGCTTGCTAAAAATAATAAATAATAAAAGTGATCAAGAAAAATCTAGACAACTAAATCAGCAAATAATTCAATAATTGTGTCACCTGAACAAAGCTGCAAACATGGTATTAACAGTTCCAAGATTGGACAAGTCTATTTCCATATCCATGCCACTAGCATCAAGGGCCTGAACACATTGATTACAGATGGCAGAGAGCATTAACAATCTTGACCTCAATTTGAATCTTAAAGAAAGTTGTGATTGGGCAAAATAAAATACTATATATGGGATGGAAATATGTGTACACAGCCACATAAAGACCTTCAAAAGTAAATAAATCTTGAAATTGGAAGTAATGAAGTATCTTTTCCAATGTTGTTAAGTGTTAACATAAACGTAATACTACAAAGCTTCATAAAAGGTTGATGGTGACAAGGAGACAGCACCTCAAAGCCAGCACTGTCATATTGCCTTCTCTTCTCTGGATCAGATAGGATGCTATAAGAATATGCAACCTCCTTAAAAAGTTCTGAAGCTTCAGGATTATTAACATTCTTGTCCGGATGATATCTGCCAAAAGATCAAAACAATCTTATTTCTTTTTGTAATAAAAAATTGAAATTGGAATGAAGGCAATAGAAATGTGTAATCAAATTTCATGCTGAAATCAAATTTAATCTTAATGCATCTAGAGCCTAGCTGAACTGTAACATGACTGAATATCAATCACTAATCAAGGTCCAAACCAAACAAGCTGAAAAGATGAAGAAAAAGAAGATTTTCCATCTTCCTTTGCAATCAAGTGACATCCGTTTATTCATTAAAATTAAACTAGCATAGATTAATAATCTTGTTACATCTCAACTTGTGCATTAGTATACAGCATATTCCTATTCGTAATTGAAGGTGAGCAAGAATTTAGGATTTAATATCGAGTAAACAGATCATAAATTAGAGTAATACGGAGTGTAGGAGCAAGAGAATTACTTGAGAGCAAGCTTCCTATAAGCAGACTTGATTTCCTGATCAGTGGAATCCCTGGATACGCTTAAAACCTCGTACGGGTCGCGACGAAGCGCTGGAGTCGAAGGTCCTTCCGACTTCGAACTCGTCGTCGTCGTCTTCATTCTCTCTTTTCCCGCGGAAAGCAAATTACACCTAGGGTTTCTGAAGATTTGCAGAGAATCTGGAGAAATTTGTTTATTGTGGAAATGGTCTAATTCTAATTCTTTCCCTCTTTTTCCTTCATTTTTCCTTCTCCATTCTATTCTAATTTCTACCTTCTACTTTTCGATATCACACAACAAAATACAAAAGGCCAAAAAAAAAAAAAAAAAAAAAACCAAAAAAAACCTAGTTTTACCTCATTGCTTTAAAATTAGAATCGAGTCGAACCAAACCAAACCGTGAAACGTCACTCATAGACTGTTATCGTTAATATCATAGACTACTATTAGTGATAGTACAAAATTCTATAAAAAAAACTGAGATTATAAACTACTATTAGTGATAGACTAATAGATTAGTATTTAGACTACTATGAGTGATAGATTACTGTCAGCAATAGATTACTATCACTAATAAAAATTGTCATATTTGCAAAAAAAAAATTAAAATACTATAGTTTTACTGTCAGCGATAGACTATTATCAGAATTCTCCTCTCCCTCCATTTCGTAAACACTAAAACCTTTGAACTCTATGCAGTGGCGTCATTCAAGTCGTCTCCACAGGGAGGTCAAATTTCTTCTTTTTTGATTTTTTTTTTAATCTTTCAAATCTCGATATTCTTCATTTCGTGAATGTCCCTAGGTGAAACCTTTAGGGGGCATTTGGCCCCTGTTTTGGGTTTAGAATTCTGAGAATCAAAACGATGGGGGTTTGCTTGGGAGGGTTCTGAACCCTGGAATCAGAAAACAGTGTTTGGGGTGCAATGTTGGGAAGCTCGGGAATCAGAAAACAGTGTTTAGGGTGCAGTGTTCTGAAACCCGGGTTTGGACAAAAAAAATATATTTTTTCCTTTTGCTACTTCAATTTTTTTTTTTCTTATTTTCTAGTGGATGTTTTGTGAATTGTATAATTTTTTATGCAACATGTGACTTTTTGTTTTGAAGACGTTTGAATGAAGCATTTAATTTATGTTATAGTCTAGGAATAAAAAAATTATTTTCAACCATGAAAACATTTTGCTTACAAGAATCAAATATATATTTGCATAAAAAATTAAAAAAATAAATATTTCATTCAAACGTCTCCAATACCAACTATTGTACTTGAATAATATTTCTCGAATATGTGTCTCTCTAAATACAAACTGTAATTTATAATTTCAAACATTTCATAAAGTTAAGTTTCACATAAATTATAAAACGAAAACAAAGAAGATATTTAAAAAATTGGCAAATAAACTATCAAGACTAGTGTGTCGAGTAAGGGCACTACGCAGGTTAGTGTCAAAACACCACCATGATTTAGTTTTCATTATGGAAACTAAATGTAGGTACAACAAGGATGAACAAGTGAAGAGAGAGGTTGGGTTGGAAAATTGTATTAGTGTGCCGAGTAATGGAAACAGTGGGGGCCTTATGTTGCTTTGGTCCGCAGAGTTGGACGTTCACCTTATGTCCTTCTCTTCAGGACACATCGACACATTTATAGTAGAAGGTCAGGATTTAGGCTTTTATGGTAATCCAGATGAAGCTAGACGGGAAGAATCCTGGAAGTTGGTTGAAAGACTATTTCAGGTTACTTCTATCCCGTGGATCATTGGAGGGGATTTCAATGAAATCGTGTCCGACAGTGAGAAACAAGGTGGGGCACCGAGACGCCAAGTTTTAATGCATAATTTTCAGGATGTTGTTGACTTTTGTGAACTCTATGATCTAGGGTACAGGGGAGATGAGTTTACATGGTACAAAAAAAATTATGGTTGATGGTTCGACTAGAGAGCGACTAGATCGTTTTTTTGCTAGCACGAAGTTTCTGTCTAAGGCCTCAGTGGTAAAAATCCATCATTTAAGTTCCTCAGTATCAGATCATCGTCCGATTTTGGCTTCCTGAAGATTAAAGGGAAGAGAGGGAGGAACAAGTTCAGTGGGAAGAACGTTCGTTTTGAGCCAGGGTGGGTCAATTTCGAGGGTTGTCGCGGGGTGGTTCAGAGGTTTTGGCACTTAGGGGTACAAGGGATGGAACCAACTATCAAGTTACCCAGGTTAAGTGTCTCAAGGAGCTCCTGAAGTGGAATAAAGAGCGGTTAAAAGGGTCGATTAAGGGAGCAATTTGCAGAAAAGAACAGCAGATAGAGGCCCTTTCCCGCGATTAAGGCCCGAATTGGCTAAGAGTGTCCAGGACGGCAGAACAGGACTTAGAAATTTTGTTGAAGAAGGAGGAAATGTATTGGAAACAAAGAGCGAGAGAAGATTGGCTGGAATGAGGGGATAGGAACACCAAATGGTTCCACCTCAGGGCCAGCCACTGCGTCGAACTAATCAGATAAGAGGACTCGAAGATGAGAATGGTGTTTGGATTGATGAAGTGTCAGCGATAGCAGGATTGGCTAATGCTTATTTTCTAAAGCTTTTCAGATCCGGTAATCCGGATGAGGGTTGATGGACCAAAACGTGTGTGTTTAATTTGGTTCAATAACCTGCAATAGATATATGGTCAAGTGCAAGTATACACTGTCAATCAAGTAATAAAATGGAAAGTATTCCAAGTATCGTATCCCAAGAGACTGTTGAAGAATTTAGTTTTAGAAAGAATTGTTCTCCGAATGCAATGAAAAGTAACAAAAATAAATTGATAATGTTTGGTTGGTTTTGGGTTGAAAAGAATAATAAAAACAGGGATCCAATCATGTTTCAGCCCTAAGTTGAGTTTACTTGCCAGCCTGTGACCACAGAGTCACCACATAGTACCTTATGCTTTTGGATCGGATTCGTCTCCTATTCAGCCTCTTTGCAAGTACCTTTAGGAGTCTAAGCCATTATACTCACGGTCCAGTGGATAATGTGATCTTAGATGGTTAAGAATGCAATCCTATTGATCCTATAGTCTTTTGCCCCAATCATCAAGGACAATCGACGAAATCCTATTCCTAGGTTTTTCTGCTATATCACCTTTACGAGAGCCGTTAATTGCCCGACCTGTCCAGTATCGACATTAACATTTCATGCTAATTAAGTGATCAAATTAATATAACATTTTTGCATATATTCAGTAAAGGACGAACCACATAAGGCATAAGGGGTAAAACTGTAATTTACAGCTGTCAAGCTAGCTCATTTCTTAACGGGCATTCACATAATTGAATCCCTTAGGAAAACTTAGCTCATAATGAGAACTAGACTAAAATACTTCATTGAAAAATAATTCATAAGTGCGAAAATTGCTAAAAGGGTAAAATGGTAATTTTACTCGAAAATTAAAGATAAAATGAAAATGGAATAAAAACAGAATGTAAATAATAAATAAAGGACAGAATTGGAATAACAAAGGTTTTGAACTGAAAATTAAATTATAAATGCGAAAGTTGCTAAAAGGGTAAAATGGTAATTTTGCATGTAAAGTTAAGAACGGAAATAAGTGCGAAATAAAAACAGAATATAAATAGAAAATGTGCAGAATTAAATAGAAAGTAAATCTGGAAATTTTCCAACTTTCTCTCTCTCGAACTCGTGGACAACGAATGAAGGGTCTCTACTCGCTCGATTCACGTCGTCAATGCAAATCGAATCCTCGCAGCACCTTCCTTTCGGAGCTGGCTGAAGTAGAACTATTACAGAGGAGTGGTCCGCTCTTGTTTGGAATTTCGGGAATTTGGGTGAGTTCTTCGAGAGAGAAAGGAGGTTGATCGACTATGTGGAGATTGATTGTTGTAAAGAAATTATCGATGATTTGAATGAAGGCTTGAGGTGCCTTTTATAGGCCTTGGGGTTTGTTTGGAGGTTGCTAAAATGAGGGAGAAATCTTTGGGAATGTTTGTTAGGTCAAATAGGGAGTAAGTTGGCTGAATCTTTGGAAGATCTTTGACAAAATATCTCAACCAATTCGTTTGACCAGTCAACTGCACTATGTGGCCTCTTATGTGGCCACAAGCTGGATTCTGCACTCTGTGACTCCTCTGTGGCCACAAGCTGAATTTTTCACTCTGTGACTTCTTTGTGGCCGCAAACTGAAACTCGTGGCCACAAGCTGAAGCAGAATACAGTTTTCCTGAAAATAATTAAAACAACATTAATTTTTATCAAAAATGACTCTTTTACCCTCTTAATTGCTTCATAATGACAAAACGACCTTGAGCATGTGACTTTCCTATTTTTATTCTTTTCTTATCAATTACATGCACAATTATCTTTAATTCAACTCAAAAAGTCAATTAATGAGTATGGTTTAAAGGGTAAAAATATGACATAAATGACGTTCATCACACCCCCAAACTTAGCTTATTGCTTGTCCTCAAGCAATTCAACACATAATAACAACAAACATGTACAATTATGCAAATGTTTAACATGCTTTCAAACAAAGTTCGCTTATAAACAACCTTTCAGGAGAGGTCTCATACTCTAGTGTCAGTCATAATCCCATAAGTAATTTCTCACATAAGTTTCTACTTTCATTTTGTAAACAAAGCTTTTTCTAGTCTATCCTAACCATATGCTTAATCTATCTAACCTTTAGTCACTGAGTCTAGGATAGTCCCTTTCGTGAAATAAACTAAACTTAGACTTTTCCTTCCTTATGTGAACTTTTTTTAACACTTTCTCCCCCAAACTTGTGTTGCTGCTAGGCTTCTCATTTTTTTTCTTTTCTTTACCAGTCTCTAGAGAATCTTTATTGCTAGACTCACCTTCGTTCCAGCTTGCCTGCAATTTCATTGCACAGTGCATCTAGCTACGAGCAAGCCTCACAAACTAAGATAAATACTCACTTCCTAGTTACCCTTTCATGCAGTGACAACCATGGGGCCCATGATCGCCCCTGGTTACTCAGCTAACTTAAGAAGGAGGAATACCTCTAGAAATAAGGTTTTTTTTTTTTTTTTTTTTTTCCAACCATTCTTCCTTTGGAAGAGACATAACAATCAAGACCTAGCAGTCAACACATTACAAATATACTTCACCCCCCCAAACTTAAAGGAGGCAATGTCCTCATTGACTATTCAAGAGATTTTTTCAAAAGGGATGGTGTGAGCATTAGTCTACAAAAAAAACGTCAAGGCTAAACTCTCCTAAACATGTTAAACGGGTTAAACAAAAGGAAGTTTAGACTTGTGAAAAACTTTTGCATAGAAAAGTACTAATGGAACCCTATGCTTTTGAAAAAAACTTACAAGCTATGACATGTGGCACTATTTGAGCAGAGATAAACTCTAGTTATCATCATAAAGGTTACTTTAAAGAAAACAAAAGAAAGATAACATGCTAAAAACATTATCATACTTGAGCAATCAAGTCATTAAGTTCAATTAGGCACTTTCCACAAAACATCTATCCTAGCAGAATCAAATAAAACAACTACAACTACTATCCTAACAAAACAATGAAATAATGAAATAACAAAATGCATACTTCTATCCTACCAGAAAAATAAAACAACGAAATAATGAAATAACAAAATGCAACTTCTATCCTACCAGAAAATCAAATCAACTAACAACTGAATCTTAACTAACAAAACTAAAAAGATATTCAGCAAATGAAGGAAAGGAGCAGAGAGTAAGGAAGAACGGTACTCCCCTAATCTTTAAACGAGGCGTCGTCTTCGGAATCGGTATTCGATGGAATATTCAGGCAAACGGGAGAAAATGTCGGGAATGCAGGCATCAAGGTCGGAGCCAAGGCATTAAAGAACCCTTGAATGAGCTCCTCCCTCTCTTTGGCGTAGGCCCAGTAGGCCATATTCTGTTCGATCATATGCTGCCATTGAGAAGGGGTGATGCTTGGAATATTTGCTGAACTGGTGGTAGGTTGTGACTGCTCTGTGGCCACAGAGGTGGAACAACCTTTTGGCTTGAACGCACACGACGTCGATGCTTTCTCGGTCTTTTGGTTACTGAAAAGATGTAACTTGTGAACAAGCTGCGCAGTGATGGCTGACTTTGGCAAACTTGTCTCCTCACTTTGTCGAGGCTTAAGTCCTACTTTGAGGCAAAGTCGAGTGACAAGTGACCCACAAAATAATTTTTCAGCCATCTTCTTGCCATAAGTAATCAACTCTTCTCTTAGAAACCTCCCAATATTGAGTTAAGACCGTTTTAGGATGCAATGCAGCAGCATCCCTCGTTCCAAGGAAATGGTTGTGTCATTTGTAGGATTCCCTTCCTGAACTTCTTCAGTATTTCCTTCAACCTCCTTCTTAGTTGAAGAAGTGTTTGGCTCAAATTTCATTCCCTTCCGTCTAATACTCAAATAATCGGTCGAATTATTCCCCAGTTGCTATCTCTTTTCCTCTTTTTTTTTTTTTTTTTTACTTTTTTTTTTTTCCTCAGCTTGTATCAAACTTTTCTCTTCTCATATTCTCTTCTCTTCTTTCCTTGTTTGTTCAGCGATATCTCTTTGGATAGCTTGCTGCAAAGCTTGCTCTACCTCTTGACAACTCTTCTTTACTTGATATTCCGCTGCTAGCAAGGCTGCTTTCTCCACGACTTCTTTAATCATCCTCTCCACCATGATTGGGGAAAGAATTGATTCTTCCATCAGACTCCCAACTGTATCTCTTCTTCTTAATTCAAATTGGTGGTTGATTGGGGTCTCGGTTTGCTTCTTGGTGTGCCTGTACACTAAAGATTCTCTATCAGAACGTTCAAGAATTGTTGGAGGAATACTTACTTTTGAAACCGGAGGTGGGTCCTCGCGCACAGAACGCGATTTTGTTGAGGTCCCCTAGCTTCCGGCTGAACTTCTTCATCTTCACTTGATGAATTGCCAACAGTTTCAGCTAGGGCTCGTCGTCTATGTTCTCCCATCTCTTTGATCATTTTACGCCAAGCGGTAGTTCGAGTTTTCATGGGTTTTTTTTACCGATCACCGATTCTTGGGATTGATAAACCGGGGAGTTTGGATTAAACCTAGGGCTTCCAGTCGCTGGGTTTTCCTTCTCTCCACCTTCACGCATAACAATGGCCGATTTTATGGGTGGTTTGGGTTCAACCTTCTTCTTCGAGGATGTTGGAGGTAAATCGACCATGGGTTACTCTTGTATGGGTCTTGGTTGAACATCTTCGAATTTCCTCCAGCGTCCAGAACGCAATGGAGTACGATCAGCAACGGCCACATCGGCGATCAGAGTGGGTTTTTCAGCCATGGGTCCCGACGGGTTTGAGCGTGCGTGAGAGAGGGAAGAATTTTCGTGAAGGGGCTTTTCAACTAGGAAACTCTTGGAATGACTCGCATGTTGAAAAATGAAAGGGTCTCTTGACTTATATATGTTTCTAAAATAGGTCAACCCCTCTGACTTTTTAAATGACGTCATCGCCCTTCACTAGTGCACTTTGTGGCCACATAGCATTTTGTGCTAGTTTGGTTTGTGGCCACAGAGTTCTATTAATCTGTATTTTGACTTTCCTAGTCAATCTCTCATCCACGACAATCATTCCTGAAATACTAACAAAAACATCAAAAAGTTCATAAACAAAAAAAAGAAAAAATACAAGCTGGATTATTTTGAAAACACTATATATTTATTTATTTTTTTTAAAAAACACATATTTTTTAATATTCCTTATAAGTTCCTATGGAGCGATTTCATTCAAATCCTCTCCCAGTTAGGTCTCCAGGAAAAGGTGTTCCCTACGGTCAACTTAAATACCTTTTCCTTGGCAGGATCAGTCTACGCCAGAGTTGATTTTGCTTGAAACTACTCTACAAAACTTATAGTAATTTATTAGTTTTAAATAATGAAATAAAATCATATTAAAATAATACTTATCTAATCTCCAAAAGGGAGATTAATGTCTTATTCATTCTTTTTGAACCGTCAACTTTCATCTTGCACCTAGGTCTTGATAATGGACGAGATTTAAGCCTTAGTTGAGGTGCTTTAATCATGTGCGGCTTTGTTGACTTACGGTTGTCTTTGATCAGCACAAGAGATCTATGTATGCTTTTGTATGCAGAAATTGGGGTCGCAATTTCTGGTGCATTATCCTCCTCCATGATCTCCTCTTCTACTTCTTCCCTGAATTCGTTTTCTTTTAATGTTTCCTGCAAGTTACAACAAGTAGACATATCAATTAAATCAATAGCAGAAAATTCTTGGATTTCATCAGGGAAATTCAATGCTAGGAGAACATTGAATGTTTCTTTTTGTGAAGTTGCCGCCTCATGGCTCAGTACAACTTCATTTTCTAGTTCCTTCTCTTTTTTGTTTTCTTCAAATGGATTTTCTTTGATCTCTTCTCTCCATTCTGGCCCTTTAATGTTTTCAATTACTGGAGTGCTCCTTGCTTCTTCTGGGAACAAAGGTTCTTTATCTCCAATGTCACTTTTGATTGCCATCGCCTTAGATTGTTCTATTTCGTCATATTTGGAAGTCTCTATGCCTTCAAGCAAGGTTTCTTGTGAGTTGATTTTCAATTCTTCCACCCTCTGTTCTATCTGGATCTCAGAATCCTGAATAGATGTTCCTTGGCTTTGCATCTCAGCATCGATTTTCGCTCTATATTCCTTTATAAGTTCTTCGATGCTCTTGTCCTCAGTTGACACTTGTGGGATCGCTTGATCTTGCACCTTTTGTTGATCTCCCCATAGAAAGTTGGAGTGATGTCTCCATGTTGAGTCGTAAGTAGTGAGGTAAGGAATTAACATATTCTCACTTCCTGGTTTCCCTATAAAAAATATAGAGTCGGGGTTATAAGGACAATCATCAAATTCATGACTTCCTCTACAATAAACACAAGAAATAGACAAATAACGATTAAGTGGACAATGTTGAGAGAAATGTTCCTCGCAACAATTAACGCAAAAGATATCAGAAAGTTTGTACACAAGAGAAATGTGGGTATCATTTCTCATGATTGATTTTCTTAGCATGTTTGTTATCTTTGTTGTGACGTCTACTTCCATTCTGTAAATCAAAAGTGTTATGCTCTTTGTTCAAGCACTAAGCTCAACCTGCAAAAGAAAACAAAACAAAGATCAAATTCTTTGAGAAAGAGATATTTTTAATTTGTAGGTTGATAGGAGGATCGACTCCAGGTGGATGATTTAGAAGTTTTTTTAGTAAACAAAACTTCTTATAGATTTCCCGTGCGCTCAACTCCTATTTTTCCTAACCGCAATCGAATAACAATATCTAAATAAAATAAAATTCCGTTAACAGTCCCCGGCAGCGGCGCCAAAAACTTGATGGACCAAAACGTGTGTGTTTAATTTGGTTCAATAACCTGCAATAGATATATGGTCAAGTGCAAGTATACACTGTCAATCAAGTAATAAAATGGAAAGTATTCCAAGTATCGTATCCCAAGAGACTGTTGAAGAATTTAGTTTTAGAAAGAATTCTTCTCTGAATGCAATGAAAAGTAACAAAAATAAATTGATAATGTTTGGTTGGTTTTGGGTTGAAAAGAATAATAAAAACAGGGATCCAATCATGTTTCAGCCTTAAGTTGAGTTTACTTGCCAGCCTGTGACCACAGAGTCACCACATAGTACCTTATGCTTTTGGATCGGATTCGTCTCCTATTCAGCCTCTTTGCAAGTATCTTTAGGAGTCTAAGCCATTATACTCACGGTCCAGTGGATAATGTGATCTTAGATGGTTAAGAATGCAATCCTATTGATCCTATAGTCTTTTGCCCCAATCATCAAGGACAATCGACGAAATCCTATTCCTAGGTTTTTCTGCTATATCACCTTTACGAGAGCCGTTAATTGCCCGACCTGTCCAGTATCGACATTAACATTTCATGCTAATTAAGTGATCAAATTAATATAACATTTTTGCATATATTCAGTAAAGGACGAACCACATAAGGCATAAGGGGTAAAACTGTAATTTACAGCTGTCAAGCTAGCTCATTTCTTAACGGGCATTCACATAATTGAATCCCTTAGGAAAACTTAGCTCATAATGAGAACTAGACTAAAATACTTCATTGAAAAATAATTCATAAGTGCGAAAATTGCTAAAAGGGTAAAATGGTAATTTTACTCGAAAATTAAAGATAAAATGAAAATGGAATAAAAACAGAATGTAAATAATAAATAAAGGACAGAATTGGAATAACAAAGGTTTTGAACTGAAAATTAAATTATAAATGCGAAAGTTGCTAAAAGGGTAAAATGGTAATTTTGCATGTAAAGTTAAGAACGGAAATAAGTGCGAAATAAAAACAGAATATAAATAGAAAATGTGCAGAATTAAATAGAAAGTAAATCTGGAAATTTTCCAACTTTCTCTCTCTCGAACTCGTGGACAACGAATGAAGGGTCTCTACTCGCTCGATTCACGTCGTCAATGCAAATCGAATCCTCGCAGCACCTTCCTTTCGGAGCTGGCTGAAGTAGAACTATTACAGAGGAGTGGTCCGCTCTTGTTTGGAATTTCGGGAATTTGGGTGAGTTCTTCGAGAGAGAAAGGAGGTTGATCGACTATGTGGAGATTGATTGTTGTAAAGAAATTATCGATGATTTGAATGAAGGCTTGAGGTGCCTTTTATAGGCCTTGGGGTTTGTTTGGAGGTTGCTAAAATGAGGGAGAAATCTTTGGGAATGTTTGTTAGGTCAAATAGGGAGTAGGTTGGCTGAATCTTTGGAAGATCTTTGACAAAATATCTCAACCAATTCGTTTGACCAGTCAACTGCACTCTGTGGCCTCTTATGTGGCCACAAGCTGGATTCTGCACTCTGTGACTCCTCTGTGGCCACAAGCTGAATTTTTCACTCTGTGACTTCTTTGTGGCCGCAAACTGAAACTCGTGGCCACAAGCTGAAGCAGAATACAGTTTTCCTGAAAATAATTAAAATAACATTAATTTTTATCAAAAATGACTCTTTTACCCTCTTAATTGCTTCATAATGACAAAACGACCTTGAGCATGTGACTTTCCTATTTTTATTCTTTTCTTATCAATTACATGCACAATTATCTTTAATTCAACTCAAAAAGTCAATTAATGAGTATGGTTTAAAGGGTAAAAATATGACATAAATGACGTTCATCAAGGGTATCACCCTAGCTACTGTTGAGGCAATCCCTTCCGCCATTACGGAGGACCAAAATGCCTTTTAGACTAAACCATTTACCAAATCAGAGGTTGAGACAACATTGAAGCAAATGTCGGCAACTAAGGCTTCAGGTCCGGATAGATTCCGTGCTTTGTTTTATCAGAAGTATTGGGACACTGTGGGGAACGAGATTTCATGTCTGTGTCTGAGGATTCTTAATGACCAAGAGGCTTTGGGTGATCTGAATAAAACTTTTATAGTTCTGATCCCGAAAATCAAGGATCTGAAGTGTATGGGCGAGTTCAGACCTATCAGCCTGTGCAATGTGATTTACAAGATTATCTCTAAGGTCATCGCGAACAGACTGAAATCTGTCTTAGACTCTACTGTCTCACCAACTCAGTCAGCTTTTGTGCCTGAGAGGTTAATTTCTAACAATGCTTTGATCGGTTTTGAGTGTATTTATGCGCTGAACAACAAGCATAGCGGGAAAAAAGGCACGGTAGCTCTCAAATTAGATATGAGCAAGGCCTACGATCGGGTCGAGTGGAGTTTTCTTAGAAGGATTATGGTGAAAATGGGTTTATGCCAAAGTTGGGTGTCTCTTATCAAAAAATGTGTGGAGTTTGTTTCCTTCTCAGTTTTGCTAAACAGGGTTCCATCAGCATCTTTAAGGCCGACGAGCGGGCTAAGATAAGGGGATCCTCTGTCCCCTTATTTGTTCCTTCTGTGTGTGGAGGGGTTTTCGGCCCTGCTAAATCATAAGAACAACTCAGAGAATTCTCAAGTTTGCAAATTAATCATAATTGTCCTTCTATTTCTCACTTACTTTTTGCAGATGACAACCTGGTTTTCTTTAAGACCACGAGGAGGGATTGTCTAACGATCAAAGGCATCCTCCACACCTACGAAAAAGCATCTGGTCAGACAGTTAACTTTGACAAGTCGATCTTTATGGCAAGCAAAAATACCAATCAGGAGACGATCGATTTCATCCAAGGAGAACTCGGGGTCACCCATACGACCACGCTTGGTCGTTATTTAGTGCTCCCTTCTCAAGTTGCGAGGAACCGGTGCCAAGCGTTCAATTCATTGAAGGACAAAGTCTGGAAGCAAAAGATGTTTTCAGCTAGGGGTAAGGAGGTGCTAATTAAGGTTGTAGCTCAAGCTATACCAACATACACGATGACTTGTTTTAGAATCCCGACCCAGGTATGTGATGATATTACCAAAATGTTTGCTTGTTTCTGGTGGGGCTCAACCACCGAAAGGAGAAAGATTCATTGATGTTCCTGAAAGCGCTTGTGTGTCAGCAAGGTCCAAAGAGGGGTGGGCTTTAAGGACCTTACTTTGTTCAACCGAGCCTTGCTAGCTAAACAGAGTTGGAGATTGATCAAAAATTTGTTGGCTAGAATCATGAAAGGCAAATACTATCACCATGGAATATTTCTAAGAGCTCAATTAGGCTCATCAGAGTTGTTTGATAAAGGCTACTTGTGGAGAGTGGACAATGGTTCCGAGGTGATAATTAATAATGATCTTTGGATCTCGTCCAGGGAAAACAGAAGACTATTGTGCCCCTACTTCTTTCCATAATCTTCCCGTGAAGAATTTGATGACCCTCGAAGGGAAGTGGCGTGAGGCAGAGATTCGAGCAACCTTTTTCTGTTGCTTATCATTTGGGTTTATCTTATGGGAATATTAATGAGGCTTCAACCTCAAATGTTGTTAATATGGGCAGGAGATGGAAGACTTTTTGGACTACTATGGTTCCCCAAAAGTCAAAATTTGTTGCTGGAAAATGTTTAACAACATTATTCCTTGTAAGGTAAACATGTTGAAGAAAGGAATCCATACTGATAATTTATGTCTTTTTTGCAGTGAAAACGAGGAATCACCTACACATTTATTCTGGCACTGCGAGGTAATAAAAGAGATGTGGGCGTTTTGCTCATCTTTTAACTTGACTCTTTTGTGTGATAACAGGAATCAATGGAACATCCAGTAACACTGGGATTGGATATTGGACAACAGAGCTTAGGAAGATGTGGAATGCTCGATGATGCCGGTTTGGAAGATCTGGGAGCAAAGAAACCAGTTGGCCTTTGATGGTAAAGAAGCGATAGAGCAAATAGTGATCTCCAACATCGTAAATTGCATTCTCCAATTCAAAGAGGTTAGGCGGGGAGATCTAAAAGCTAGAACGGGTAAAAGAAAATCTCCTGCAAATGGCGATGTGCAAGTTTGTGGCGCCCGTGAAGGGTGGAAGCCTTCACCCTCCGATCGATGGAAGCTGAACGTAGATATTTCCTTCAGAGCGAACTTCAGAAGGGCGGGCCTATGGTGGGTCGTTTAAGACCACAAAGGCTGTGTCATGCTAGCAGGTTGTCATACTCTCAGTGGCCAGTTTGATATAAAAATCTTAGAGGCTATGACGATGGTAGAAGACCTAAAGGCGATCTCTTCCTACTCATCTCCTAACAAATACCCGATCAAAGTAGAGACCGACTGTTTGGAAGTATCTAACCTTCTAAATGGAATTGGAGTCGACCTCACCCCAATTGCTTTTTTCATTCGAGAAGGTTTGGACCTGAAAGAGGCAACTAGAGTAATATCTTTTGCTCATGTGCATAGACTGAATAACGTTTTGGCACATAAGATCACCTTTAATGCTTCTGTGACATTTCTAACGGCTCAGTGGAGGATCCTGTTCCCTCGAGCTTAAGTTATTTTTTTCCACTATCATTTTTTTTCTTCTTTAGATCGAACTGGCAAAAGTTTTGAATTTTGGGAAGGTCAAAAGATGAACAAAAAAGACTATTTAACCATTAACTATTTAATTCTTGAAATGTTATGATTATAAATTTATAATGATATTGAAATGACTAACAAAAAAAAAATACTCTTTAACCATTAACTATTTAATTTTTGTAATGTTATGATTATAAATTTATAATATATTGAAATGACTGTATAAAGAGAAAATATAGAAACAATATATAAATGTGTGTGAAAATTTAAAGTTTGATAAACGAAACAATTTGAATTTCAAATAAACATAAAAATAAATGAGAAAAAATGACGATGGAGGTTTATGAGATTCACCTTCCATGTTAAATGCTGTAAAATACGTACATGAGGATATGGAAAATTTTAAATCAGATCAAAAATCTTAAAGATGACAAATTGTATAATAACTCTCCTGACAAAAAACAAAAGAATCAAGATCTTTGATATCTCTAAGGTAAAGTGTAGATATTTAGACAAAGTAGAAGAAGACTCATTAAGTGTAATTCGATTAAAAAAAATGTGAATTTGGGTGCCCGATCCTACACAAATTGCACCTAGAAGAAACTCTCAAAATGATAGCGGCAAAAAAAAAACGTTAGTCTTGATAGTTTATCTTCCAAGAAAGTTATTCTTAATAATAACTTAATAAATCACTTAAAATATATATACTTTTTTATCTTACAACTAGAAAATTAAACATATAATGAAAACCGAACCGACCCAGCCCATTTACACCCCTAGGTTGAACCATGGTTAATTAGATTAGATGAATCTTTTAATTAGAAAGATTGAAATTGGAAGAAAAATGGTGGAACCAACCATAATAAAGAAAAAAATGAGAAGAAAAATGTTGGGACCCACCATAATTATGAGAAATGTGGAGAGAAAAATGGTAGATCCCACTTAAAAAACCATGAATATGAGAAGAGAGTTTGGGAGAGGTAACCCATAAGTTTGGATTCACAACCGGTTGCCCCAAACATGGTTTTGGGTTTAGAACTCCAAACCACCCCAACCCAAAACAGGAGCCAAATGCCCCCTTAAACTTTGGGCAGGGTCTTCGTCGTCGGATTCATGAGTCAATTTTTTTTTTGTTTTTTTCATTTCTCAATATTCTTCATTTCTTCTTTATCCATTTAAGATTTTTTTCATATTATTCAGTATTCTTCATTTCTTTTTTACTTTTCATTCTTCATTAAGTTATATTCATTTTCCAACTTTAACCATTAAAACTTTCTTCATTACCAAAAAGAAAAAAAATTAACAATTAAAACTTCCTTCACTACAAAAAAAAAAAAATAATAATAATAATAATAAAATAAAAAAAATAATATAATAGGTTTAGATATGATTTGATTTTAAACTTTTCCCATTGTTTATTTTTTTATTAATGTATTTTCAAAATGTTTATTTTTATCTTTATATTTTTTTTATTTTAGTCTGTTACTCATTTGGGTTCGAATAATTTTTTTACAAAAATATTTTTGTGGAAGGATTTGAGTGTGTTATTACGACTTTTGAATAAAGTATTTTGAGGATTTTTTTTTTTTTTTTTTTTTTTTGTACTTTTAAATTATTGAAAATTATTTCTTGAATTTCAAATCACACATTTTTTTTTTTAATTCCAAAGAGAGGGCTTATTATACTAGAAACTATGGAAAAAATATTAAAAAACGATTATAAATTTAGTCTATAAATTTATATCTATTTAATTTATAAAAAAATTAAAATTTTCTATTACATTTGTAAAAACTTTTTAATTATATTTCTATTTGTTGACACGAGATTTTCGGCAGAAATTTAATTCGTGAAAAATAATTTGATTTTTATTCCTTTTGTATAAGTGTCACCGTCTCTAATCTTTATCCTCTGATGCTTTTTCTTGAAGGTAAACGTTTGCTTTTGGCGTGTTGATTTTCTGGATCGGCCTGTCGCTTGTTGATCTTTGAAGCGGTCTGTTGACTTGTTGTTGACTTATTGATCTTGAAGTTGTTGATCTTGCCCATTGACTTGCTGATGTTGCAGTGTCTCCAAATCTTAGGAGGCCTTCGAATCTTTTAAACTCTGATGTCTTTGAATTCTATAGACTCTGACCGTCTGATTGCTGGAGCTTCTCACTTCTGACTTCTGGCTGAATGCTGAATGCTGAATGTTGAATATCGAATCACGAATCACGAATGTTGAATGTTGAATGACGAAAATGTTTATTTTGATTAATGTATTTTCAAATGGTTTATTTTGGTCTTTATACTTTTTATTTTAGTTTATTTTGGTCTATGTAGTTTTAGCTCATGTACTTTGAAAATAAATTAATTTCGTCTCTTCATTTTTTTTCTCTCATTTTTTTTTTATCATAATTTTAGCCCGACATTTCACTTACTAATTTTCTTGAAATGTAATCATAAATTTGTCTTCAAAGATTATCATTGTATATAAAATTATGTTTAAATTTTATAAAATAGGGATCAAATTGGTCACTTTTTAAAAGTAGGTTAAATTATAAGTTTGGTCCCTATAGTTTGAAAAAAATTATAATTTAGTTTATATGATTTTAAAATTTAGAATTTTATCTCTATGGTTCAATAAAATCTCATAAATAGTTACGGTTAAAATTAAAAAAGTCAACCAAAATTAAGACGGTCTAAAGTTACTAAAACATTAACAAACATATTAGCTAGTAACTAACGTTCATTATTCACCATACGTATTCGAACACTTGTTAGGATTCATGTGGCATGAACAACGAGGGTGCATTACTTTTCTATCATCACACAACCACATCTATTTTCGTCGCATTTAAACCTTTAGACATCTGCAGTGGTAATTTAGTTTAGCAGGCGAGGGCAATGACGACCAGGGTGGTGATGGAGGATCGTTCAGATCCCTCTTCTTCGTCGGCTTTAGCAAGCTCCCCAGGATGGAGCCAACAAAAAAAATTGGGCCATAATAAAACATTTTAACTCTCACTCACTCAAGGTAGGTTAGGCTGGGTTGATTTCCTAGATCGGCCTGTCGGATGTTGATATTTGAAGCGGTATGTTGATCTTTGGAGCGGTCTGTTGACTTGTTGTTGACTTATTGATCTTGAAGTTGTTGATCTTCCCGTTGACTTTTTGATGTTGAGGTATGTGGTTTTCGAATCTTAGGAGACCTTTGAATCTTTTAAACTCTAGTTTTTTTATGTCTCTGAATTCTATAGACTTTGACTCTCTGATTGCTGGAGCTTTTGACTTCTGGCTGAATGTTGAATGCTGAATGTCCAATGGCGAATGTTGAATGTTGAATGCCGAAAATTTTATTTTGATTAATGTATTTTCAAATTGTTTATTTTGGTCTTTATACTTTTTATTTTAGTTTATTTTGGTCTATGTAGTTTTATTTCATGTACTTTGAAAATAAATTAATTTGGTCTCTTCATTTTTTTTTTCTTTTTTTTTTTTATCATAATTTTAGCTCGACATTTCACTTACTAATTTGCTCGAAATGTAATCATAAATTTGTCTTCAACGATTATCATTGTATATAAAATTATGTTTAAATTTTATAAAATAGGGACCAAATTGGTCAATTTTTAAAAGTAGGTTAAATTATAAGTTTGATCTCTATAGTTTGAAAAAGAGTTATAATTTAGTTTATATGATTTTAAAATTTAGAATTTTATCTCTATGGTTCAATAAAATCTCATAAATAGTTCCTACTGTTAAAATTAAAAAAGTCAATCAAAATTAAGACGGTCTAAAGTTACTAAAACATTAACAAACATATTAGCTAGTAACTAACGTTCATTATTCACGTTATACGAACACTTGTTGGGATTCATGTGGCATGAACAACGGGGTGCATGGTTTTTCTATCATCACACAACCCATTTTACCTCTAGACATCTGCTTGTAAGGGCGATGACGACCGGGGTGGTAATGGAGGATCGTTCGGATCCCTCTTCTTCGCCGGCTTTAGCAAGCTCCCCAGAATGGAGCCAACAAAAAAAATTGGGCGATAATAAAACATTTTAACTCTCACTCTAGGGTAGGTTAGGCCAGGTTAGGCCCCAATTGTATTTATTTATTTATTATTATTTTTTTATAATAAAACATTTTTAACTCTCACTCAAGGTAGGTTAGGCTGAGTTGATTTCCTAGATCGGCCTGTCGATGTTGATATTTGAAGCGGTCTGTTGATCTTTGAAGCGACCTGATGACTTGTTGTTGACTTATTGATCTTTCCCGTTGACTTTTTGATGTTGATGTTTGTAGTTTTTGAATCTTAGGAGGCCTTTGAATCTTCTAAACTCTGGGCCTTATCTGAATTGAGTGTCATAGGGGGCCTCATGCATAATGGTGAATGATTCATGTTTTAATGTAGAAATTGTGGTAATTATCCATCCATGTATGTTGATGTACTATGAATGAAGAGCTAGGTGGGTGGATCTCGACTTCACAGATTGGGGGTCAGTTACCATCTGTTGGGGTAAAGGTACACGTTTTAAAAAAAACTCATCTATTCTCCACTAGTGAGCTGACAAACTTAATGCATTTTGTGTCCATCTCATAATGAGCAGTAGCTCATTTCTCTTTCTCAAAAATCAGAAACATGAAACAGCTAAACAAAGTGAATCAAGAAAAAATGTACATATCAGAGGAGCCCCATTTGGATGAAAATTACTGGCAAAACTATACCTTGAATTTACTTTATGTAACCCTTGTAACAACTCATGCCTGAGCTTGCTCCTCGTTAATTGCTTAACATTCTTGTCCGGATGATATCTGCCACATTGTTTGGGGTAAGAATCAGTTTGAAGAAAGATGGTTCAAAAGATCAAAACAATCTTATTTCTTTTTGTAGCAATAGAAATGTGTAATCAAATTTCATGGTGCAGCCCTTGTAATTTAATCTTAATGCCTCTACAGCCTAGCTGAATTGTAACAAGACTGATTATCAATCACTAATCAAGGTCCAAACCAAACAAGCTGAAAAGATGAAGAAAAAGAAGATTGCAATGTTTTAGATACAACCCATCAAGTGACATCCGTTAATTCATTCAAATTAATACGATAAACAACTGGGATTCTTTTATGAACCATAATCTTAGGGTTTTTTTGATGAACAATAATCATTTTTTTTTATTAACAATAATCAATTTTTTTTTATGAATAATAATCAATTAAAAAAAAACTAGTTTTTTTTTATGAAAATAGTCAATAAAAAAAAAACAAAGTTTTTTTATGAACAATAATCAATATCATGCAATCTTATCAACAAAGATATCAAATACTAAATTGGAGATCCTACATGTTACAAATAAAAAAGAAAATGGATTTTTTTATGAACAATAATCAATGGCAGATAATCTTAATAACAAACTTATTAAATACATGAAACTGGGCAAATATAGTGAATACACTAAAAAATTGAGTGTACTTAACAAAAAAAAAAAAAAACAGAAAAAAAAATACAGCTTAATTAAAAAAAATGGCAGATAATCTTAAGAACAAACCTATCAAATACATGAAACTCTGAATACACTCAAAAATTGAGTGTACTTAACAACAAACAAAAAAAATAAAACAGGAAAAAATACAACTTAATTAAAAAAAATGGAATCTACTTGAAAATATAGTAATAAAATTCATATAAAAAAATTCATACAAAAAAATATAGTGTAATTGAACCTCTACTCACAAAATTTAAAAGATAATGTATTTAAAAAACAGAATCAAAACATGTGAATCTGAGTTGCTAAAACATATCTGATCTAAAATCTGAGTTCATAAAACATATTTATCCATATATGAATAATGTATTTAAAAAAAAGTCACAGCCTTAAAAAAAAAGTCCTAAATGAACCTTCGAAAAATCTTTTTTCGAAAGTTAACTCAACCTTAAAAAACTGTCGAAACAAATTCCGTCGAAAAAAGCTTTTCAAAGGTTCATTAGACGGCCAGGGACGGCCGGAACGAAAGCCAGGGGAGAGATCACAATGTCAAGAATCCGTTTTAACCGGTTAGCCAACGCTTTTGCAATGATTTTGTAAATGGACATTGCAAAGGCTGATGGGTCTAAAATCAACCATTTCTTTTTCTTTTTTCTTTTATATCATGAAATTGAATGGATTGAAATCTTTGTTAGTCTTCTATATTCTTTTTTATTAGATTTTGATTATTAATCATAAACAATACGAAATTGAATAAAATGTGTTTTTGTATAAATTTTCGCTCTTTTTTTTAATACGGTAGTTTTTAATTTTTTTTAAAAAATATTGCATATGAAAGTATTTTTAAAAATATTGTTGTTGGAATGAGAAGTGTCTTTTCATTTCCTTCTGCGAAAAAGTTTTTTTACATTAAAAAATATTTTTTTATCTAGATATTTAAAATTTTCGAAAAAAATTAGGAAACTAGTTTGATTTCTTATCCATTTTTCGTTTTTATGTTTCCGAAAACAAGGGATACGATAAAAATGATGAAAACTTGTTTGGTGGGTTGAAAATGAAAAACAGTTTTTGAAAACACAACTTAAATGAAAAACAGTTTTTGAAAACACAACTTAAAATTTGAAAACGACGTTTTCATTGTTTTCCAAACTAAAACCTCAAAAATTGAAAACACGGGATCTCCTACGATTTTCAATCTTCTCTCTCACCGGATGAAAATATCCATAGAATATCATCTATTAATTTTAATAAGAATCTAGATATTAATAACGAAATTCATAACTTAAAAATACTTTATTATTAATTTAAATATATTTCTTTTTAAAAAAATTGATTTATAAAAATATCTATGAATATCGATATTTTATTTATAAATCAAATAAAAAAAGAACACAATAATTTTAAATTCACAACAAACACAATTTTTAAATTTTATATTAAAATTTGAAAGTTTTAAATCGAAACCAAACGTGTTTTCAAATATAATAAAAATAAGAAATTTGTTTTCGTTTTCTTCTAAATTATTGTTTTCGAAAACAATTTTTTTTGGATTACGAACCAAACTAATACTTTATATTTTTTGAATTACGAACCAAACTAATACTTTCATACTTTACTTTCATTGGTTTCATTATTTTTAATATTTGGTTTCATTATTTTTAGAGGTGTGTATAAAATATAAAGCTCATTCAACTTGGACTATCGTTCTCCAAATTTCAGAATTGAAGATTCTCTTGAGCAGTGAGCATTATGACCTCATAGTCAATGCGCAATCTTATGTTAATTGAGTTAGAGTCGGTTTAGCTAAAATAATATTTAATAGACCTTTTCTTTTTTAAAAAGAAAACACACAAATATTTTAAACTTGTTAAACCTACAAGATTTCACATGGATGGGTTTGGCTAAAATAATCTTTAATATATGATTTTTTTTTTAAAAACACACAAATATTTTAAACTTAACAACTACAAGATTGGTTTGGCTAAAATAATCTGTAATATATGATTTTTTTTTTAAAAAACACACAAATATTTCATTTTTTTTAAAACCATTTTTCAAATGAAAATCTCTCATAAGATAAAAATGGTAACTCTTATTGAGTTTAAGGTACATGGTAGTTGATTTTTTCCTTCTTTCATTCCATTCCATTCTATTGGTTCTTTTAATTTATCTCGAAATAAATGGGAGGGATTCTCCAAAATTCAGGCATTTAAATCACGATCTTGAGGTGGGAGAGATTAGATTACCTCAATTTCTTCGATTCTAAATCTTTAAATGGCTATGGAGAACCTGGAAATTAGAAGAATCTAGTGACACAAACGAATCTAGTACCATAATGGAGGTTTTGACGTTGGTAGAAGTGGAACCAACCCTAACCATAACCAATGGAGGCTTCTCCACTACCTTCCTTTCGACATCCACAATGATGGCGCTTACTTGGATGGAGTAATCTATTGGATTGGAAAAGAAAAAAGATCAAGAAAATGAGTATGTCATATACGCTCTTGATGTTGAAACAGAAAAAATTGAATTTAGTGTTGTCTTGGAAGTTGGTTTTTAAACTAGTAAGGGCCTATAAGTAACCAAAACTCATGGTAAATTAACACTAAAAATATAAGCAAATGTTTATATTTTATGGGGTTAAGGTTGCAAACCTCAATGCATTCTCATCAGCCACAAACCTCTTTATATGGTTGCAAACCGGCATATTGTATAGATTCGTGACCAAGAGGTCACGAATTTGATCTCCACCCTACATATTGTAAAAAAAAAAGAAAAAAAAATATAAACTTCCTCCAATGTTTTTTCTTCTTCAATAAATGTCACAACAGGATTTTTTAAACCAGAAATCTTCAACCTTTGAGGAGCCCTTTTGAACATCTCATCTTTCATCTTTAAATCAGAATTTTAAAAAGCATAATTTGTGATAGACCAGGAATCTTGTTCATCAATGTCACAACAGAGAGCCTTTTTAAAAAAAGTGCTTTGACTTTTGACTTTTGCTAACTAATTGGTGGCAGAGCAGTCCCAAATAGAAAAACTTCCAATAATAATTTATGTTTCATTACTTAGAAAAGAAGTAAAAAGCTTTTCAGAAATTCCATAATCATTCATTCATTAGTTGAAATTAAGTAAGGCTTTGGTTAATCGTATATATATTTTGATCTCTCAATTTTAAAATTAGGGAGTTGATACAACAACTATCAGATAATAAAAATAATGTTCTTCTTCTTCTTTTTTTCAATATGCCAAGCATACAAAATCAACTTAGGTTTTTCGAAACTCGCAACCTTAAAAATGAAAGTGACTAAAGAGCCATTTGGTTTGAAAATTTGGGGATGTCTGGGAATCAGAGATGCCTAAGAATAATATGTCGAGATGCCTAAGAATAACATGTCTGGAATAAATGAGGTTTGATTTGGGGATGAATAACATGTCTGGAATAAATGAGGTTTGATTTGGGGATGAATAACATGTCTGGAATAAATGAGGTTTGATTTGGGGATGCCTGAGAATAAGATGTCTGGGAATAAATGATGTCTGTGTTTGGTGCTGAAAATGTCATCAATAGTCCAAATGCTTGTTCTATTACATTTCTTGCAGATGAATGCTTCATATTAAAAATTATGGTGGAGTTCTTGGTTAGTATCATTGCCTCCAATCATTTAAATGATATCATTGTCCTATGTAAGGTGCCATAAACCCTTCACCATTTGTATAGTCGGCATCACATAGATAATAACAACTTAAATAAACCAATTAAATACTTGAGAATGTACATAAATTGTCCAAATGTATTTATAGAAGTCTACCCTAAACTATATACCCAAACATTATACATGTTACCTTTTGGAATCTTTAATCCATTCCTCCTAGACACAACATCTCGTAAAACTCTCGAGTCAAAAGTTGAATCTTCCCATCAGGGTAAAACATAGATGAATTGCAAATCTTGGGAGCAAACTTCTAACACATTGGTAGCAATTTCATTCTTCCTCGATCGGTACCTAGGTCTATCAAGAATACCTACGTTGACTTTAATGTAGGTTTCATCTAACGCACCTAGACAATTCTAAACACAAAGAAAACTCTACTTTAATTAAGGTAGTCACATTTAATATAAACCACTTATTACTATTTAAATAAGATTAGAACTATAACAATTGTACCTTAAACAACTCCCACTTTTCGTCCAAACAGTTGGTTGACACTGACTCAGGTTGTTTAAGTAATAACTCATGTAGGGCTTAACATAGAGTTAAAAACGGTATTAAAATGTCTACTAATTGTTTCTCATAAACGGACTAGAAGTCGACGTATAACTCTATTTTTAATATCATGTGCAAGGATGTGTAAAAACATTGCAACCATCTCTTTCACTCCTACATGTGTCGTGCCTTGTAATTTCTCAGTTGTTTTAAGCATATGACATAATATACTAAAGCATCTCATATTCATACGTGTCATCTCAAAACATCATAAATCACTCTCATGTATCAGACGAAAAAAAAGTTATTTCTCTAACTCGATGTCTATAGAAAGAACTTTCACCCATAAGTCTTCTTTGTGTTTGTCCTCTGTGCATAAGCATTACTACTAATAGAAAACATGTTTTCATCATCTGTTTTAACATTTCTAAATAGGACAACAAGATAATTAGAATTTGTTGTTCGGTAGCTGAATATATGTGAGTCATATCTGCATAATAAACAAAATGTTCAAAATCATCACATTTATGATTAGTTATTATGGTAGTCTTAGTTCAAACAAATCATCACATCACACTTATAATTACTTATTATGGTTCTAGTTCTCTTTCATCAAAGAGATAAAACAAAACTCAAAATGGAAAGAAAATGACATACTTGCAACCTATGCGCTATGTGATCGCATAGGCGTACCTATGAGATCGCATAACTACCTATGTGATCGCACAGGTCTGCGATCGCCCAGCAACCTATGTGAACGCATAGTTAACACACAGGTTTAGCTATCGCATAGTTATGTGATTCTGGTTCATCTTCAGATGACATAGATTTCAATAGCTTAGAGATTGGAATGAATCTAACAAAAAAAAATTCTAAACCTGAAATCAGAGTCGGGGAAGAAGAAGATTTAAAAAAAAAAAATATAAAAATAAATGAGAAGAAGAAGACATACCTGAAAAAGTCAGAGAATAAGAAGAATGGATAAAATTATGTCCGGGCTAAAGGAAAAGTCGTGGTTTTCGGAGGGTTTGAAAAGACATACCTAAAACTAATAAATGATGCCCGAGCATAAATTATCAACTTTCAAACCAAACATGGGCTTGGACATCCCAAGCCCATATCTACCCTTCAATGTCATCGAACCAAATGGGTCCTAAGAGTAGTATTGTGACTTTGCCCCTAACATTAATCAATTATCGAAAGTCTTCTCGTGTTGCAATGATGTCTCATGCTCATGCCCAATTTTAAACCTTAATCACAAATAGACTTGACATTGAAATATGTGACGGACATTTTCGAATTTTCACATGTTTTAATTCAAGTTAAACTTAAAATTGTGTCATATTTATAAATATTTTTAGCTTGTGATAGATTTGATATTATTTAGGGTCAAATTGGCCCTAAAATAACTTTTTAAGATATTTAAAAACACTACATTTTTTTTTGGAAAATCGAACATAGTTCAATTGACATAAGGTTGTGCATTTGACTCAGAGGTCATAGATTCAATCCAAAAAAAAAAAACTTTAATTCACAGTAACACATGTTAATTGCCGCGAGCCAATAGCCCTCCTTCGAGGCGGCTTCTCCGACTTTCAGATTGAATCAGACCGCCAAAACATTGTTTTAAGGGGCAAACAGATGTCTTTTTTTTAAAAAAAATGTTTGTATTGCCATTGCAACAAATCCTTTGTGGGTTGTTAAGACCCGACTCCAAGTAAGCGTAACAGGTACCTGTACTTTTAAATTTTCATTTTCTTGAACTTGTGTCTTCTATACTAAAGCATACTCCCGTTATGCTCTGTGTGTCTTCTTCCCCGATTCAGGTGAGTCAAATTTCTTCTCTCTTGAATGTTTTTTTTTTTTTTTCTTTTGTAATCTTTCATATTCTTCTCTGGCGATATTCTTCATTTCTTGAACTTGGCAGTGTTTTTTTCTTTTCTCGATATTCTTCATTTCCTCTTCCTCTATTTAAGTTTTTTTTCATAATAAAAATTAAATAAAATTAAGTAAAGGGTTGTGTTGATGCAAGAATTTGGTACTTCGGGTCGGCAGGCTTCGGACGACCGGGTTCGCCGCTGGTCCAAGGCCGACTTGCAAGGAGAGAGAGAGCTTGCACCGGTGTGGGGTTGAGCCCACACCACTTTGATGCTGAAGTGTGAGAGAGAGTCTAAGGCATAAGCAGGAGAGAGAGTGATGCATACCGTGTGGAGCATATATATATATATATATATATATATATATATATATATATAGGAGAGATGGGCGTTGACATCATACCACTAGGTGACATATGGTGGATGACGTCGCAGAGGTGGCGTGTGTCAGAGGAGGCTGGATACTTAGTAGGTGGCGTAGGTCAGACACTAGAGTCAGCCCCGGACTGAGAGGGGTTGCTCATAGTGGCCCAACACTGTGGGCCTAGGCTGATTTCACCTATAACAGGTTGAATGTTTGAACGGGTGTTGATTTTTTTTATTATTTATGAAAGACATTATCGTAATCCATTTTTTTTATTATTTATGAAAGACATTATCGTAATTCAAGATTTTTTTTATTTTTTATTATTCTCTTTCATGGAGAAGATTCTCTTTCATGTCTCCGGATGGAGTAGATTGAGATTCTCTTTCATCTGTCTATATATGGAGAAGATTCTGACTCTACTCTTTGAACTATGTTATTTTAACAAGTGATGGTGTAAATTGATATGTGAAAGTTCATAATTTTAATTAAAGCAATCATTAGTTCAAGGTTTTAATTACTCCCAAAATTTAGGGCATAAAATGATTTTTCCCTTAAATTTGTAGTTAATTATAATGAACCAAATTAGTCAATATTCCATTATAACACATATATAATATTCATTTAAATTATTTTTATAGATATTTATTAAAATATTAATTATAAATTAACTTAGTATAACTCTTTATTTTTTTAATACATATAATTAATTATTCAATTAAAATTATTTTTTTATTATTAATTAATTAATACTTCAAATTGATTTTGATTGAGATATTAATTAATCTATTAAGGTTACCCGTGGTTAATTCCTTAAAACAAATATAAATATAATTTATTATGTTTAATTTATTCTCATAATATCAGGTCAACATTACAATGTCCAACCAATCACAGTAATCTTTGATTCCAAACAATCCTATTTTCGACATCTTTTGTTCTTAGACATCTATGAAATCTTAAACTAGACAGTCTTCCACCCAGTGTTTTAAAAGGCGCAAGGCGCACTAAGGCGCAAAGACCCTCTGGAGCCTAGGCGCAAGGCGCACAATAAAGCGCGGGCTTTATTTTGCGAGGCGCACTTTGGATAGAAAAAAAATATAATAAATTATAAAGAAGAGATAGCATGGTTGAAGTGAAAATATGAAAAAAAAAACCTTTAGGATTAGTTGGAATGCCTTGAATCTATTATGACCTCTACGACTGGTTGGTACGGGGGTCTCGCTAGCGAGTCGGGGTCCAGGGGCGAAGCGCCCTGGTGGGGGTATGGGGGCAACGCCCCTAAAGAAAAAAATCAGATTTTAGTTACTTATTTTTTTTTTTTTAATATTTGGAAAAAAAATCCTTGCGCCTTGGTCCCAGGCGCGCGCCTAACGTGCGCCTTCTTAAGTGCGCCTCGCCTTTTCAAGGCGAGGCGCCAACCTTGCGCCTTGCGCCTTGGTGCGCCTTTTAAAACACTGCTTCCACCAAAGTAGACTTCCATAAAAAAAATCCAATAATATAATACAAGAAATCAACTTTGTAGACAGCCAAAATGCAAGGTTAAAATCATTCATGAATTATTTTTCCAAATGTGAGAGCATGATTCCTGTTTAAATTCCCTTCACTTCATACATTCTTTTGCATTCAAGAAACTTTATGGAAAGAGCATGGAGACAGTCAATATATGATGCACATATTCTTGCTAATGATCCATTCAGTCATTTGATACAACAAGTTTGAAACAACTAAACAATGTATCAAACCTGCATAAAAATTTACCTTTCCCCATTCAAACAAAGAAGGAACACAATGATAGAGCTTGAATAACGGTTTATTGATAGCGAAGCGAAGCTCTTTCGTAACGAATTATACAGTTTTCGATAGCAACTAAGGAGCATAACAAGCATCAAATACATTGGGGTATCCATAACTTACTCCTAACATAACCTTCCTAAAAAAAATCCCCTCTCCATAGTTTACATTCTAAACATCATCAGGACAGTAAAAAAGGCCTGTTTTTCTGTTCTTTTCTTTTTTTTCTCTTGCATTTCACCTACTGTTAATAACTTATAAAAAAAAACTTTCAGTAATTAAAGAGAAAAGAAAGGATAAAACCTGCTATGCAGCACAAGCAGCAAGTAGGACAAACTTTGGACATTGGGCAATGCTTTTGCTACAAGTTCTACATCTTCATCCAACTGTATTTTTGCTTTTCCTTAATTGTTTTTTCCCCTTTTGACCTTTGTTTGAGCCTTGTTTAAGTTGGTAGCCATCCCCCATCCCATCACAAACCTCTCTTTTCCTTCTTTTTTTTCTTTTCTTTTCCTTTTTCCTTTCCATTTTCTGAAAGTAGAACAGCGCCACACAGAGCAAATTATGACACGGTATGGAACTATGATATCTTGATTCTCACCTCTAGGCTTTGTAGATGTTCCAAAGACTTCACCGTCGGCTGAAGAAGATGAAGTCGGGGTGATTTACTTGACGCTGTCTTAACCAATCCTCGGCATCCTGCAAAAGTGAATTTGCCAATTGCCACTCATATCCGCCATTTGGAGTCCATAAAGACCCTCTAAATTTGTATGAAGCTAGACCAAAAACTGGTAGGGACATCTTAGGGATACCATCTATCTCACTAGGATACGTTACTACAGGGCCTTGAACACTGCGTGCCCCTGAAAATTAAATATATAAAGGATCATTATCCAACGATTTAAGATGTAAATCAATGTGAAGTGGACAACTACTTTATCAACAATCTCGATACAACTCGCCCAAATGCAATTCGGTTTGTAAAGTCGCAAAGTTGCATGGAGGGCGAGAACTGGTTTTCGTCGAAAGGTCCCAGTTCCAATTTTTTATATAGAACTATCAAAAATATAAACCATTAGTATTTCTCTTCTTAAGCTACCAAGTCGTCGATGAATACTTGTATGTAGAGCACCAGTTTATAAAACAGAAGTCGGAGACCAATCCCCACTCAAGGAGTAAATAACAATGACAAAAAAATAAATTTAGCAATGAAAATTGTAGTCCTTATAAATTAGTTTCAATGAAGAAAAAGATGAAAATGGAGTTGAGAAACATAACAAAGCTTGCTACTTAAATCCCCAACTCCAAGCATTGTCAAAGTGGTGTTTGAAGCTGCCATCAACCTCAGTTAATAAGACAGAACAGATGAGTAGAGACAGAAAAAGTCATAGGTAAAAATATTTTTTTTTATATCCGTGAGTGTCAGGGCCAACGATAAATCTCACGGAACAACCGCCTAACCCTATTATATTTAGTTGTGAAGGAAACTCGAAGGATTTTAAATTCTAGGTAGTTGGCCACCATGATTTGAACCCATTCCTTCTAAACCCTTTATTATTTCAAAGACCCTTACTGACTACTAGGTAGCGCAAAAGAAAATAAAGAATTTGAATGAACTACACCTTCACACAAAATAATAAACATTTAAGAACCAGAAAGAATTTTCAATTACCTCCCATTGGCGTATTCAAATAATGAAAGGTGAGGAAGCAGGCATCCAGATCCTTTAATGTTGGTCCAGTTGGAATCCTGTAAATTGGATACCTACAAATGAACCACCAATAAGTGATACGTGCATGCATGTATAAAAATATCCAATTAGGTTCAAGACTTGACATTACCATGCCACAGAAAACCAGCTGGAAGGCAATAGATCACAACTTCGTAGTGTCTTGAGCTCAGGGAACTGAAAGGCAAGATCTGATATCTGGAGAAAATATTGAAACTAGAGTAAGTTTACAAGAGATGAAAAGAAAGGATTTAGGAATTTTATTTTCATCTGATTCAATAGGGGAGGGGGGGTTCTATTAAAGCATTAACTTGCCTTATCTGCCAAAGGTTCGCGGCTATAAGGCAAATCACGTTCAAGATGCTCAAATAGTAGCTGGCCTCGAGAATTAAGAGATTCAGCCTCGTCACTAGAACAGTCTTCTTGAAGTCCAATTAGCTGATCCCGCAAACATATCCTATCCATTCTATGAGGAAGATCAGAAGATAAATGGTGATGACTGAGTTGTTTCCCCATGTATTTTAGTGCTCGTTCAGGTTCTGAATCACTACTACCATCACTACTAGAATCTCTGAAATCACTATCGCTCTCCTCACCTGGTTGCCTACATCACATAGAAAAAGTTCATGTTTAGATTACTAAAGTATTTATTCAACATATTAAGTACCAACTCAATGTCAAACTTAAAACACACAAGCAACTCATTTGGTAAATCTTTTTTTTTTTAACAAGATACGACACTTTTCATTGATGTAATGAAAAAAGACTAATGCTCAAAGGATACAAACTCCACAAAGGAGTGAAAGAAAAATAAGTAAAAAGAAAGATAAAACTAAAAACAAAATTACATAGGATAAAATTAAAGCATTCGAGTTTAAATCCATATCCTGAATTAGTAAGAGAACACCAAAGAGAGGCTTGACCAGGAACTCTTCTTTTCTTCGAAGGCTTGTAGATTTCTTTCCATCCAAAATTCTGATAGTAAAGCTTTAGCCGTCCAACTCATTTGGTAAATCAAAATACATTATTCTTAAAATTGGAGCATTGAACTTACGCAGGGCTTTAATTTGATATATTTTTTACACCAACCCAGAAAGCATTTATCATAATCTGTCAATAAGACAATGCTTGGCTCTTTACCCCTTCCATGCTTACTAACCAAACTTATTACAACTTATAACATGGATTTTTGCCCCTTTCATGCTTACTAATCAAACTTATTACAACTTAAAACATGGCCGAACCAAACATTAACTATCAACTCCAACAGTTCTTTTGACCAAGAAAAATCCTTGAACAGTTCAATAACCTTTCTATTTATTACATATGAATAGACGACCAATAAATATAAGCATGTCCGGTATGAAAAAAAAGGCATCACTCGAACATTTGATTATATTTCCCCAATAAATCATAGGTAGTTTATCAAAATTAGCCAAAGTAAGCATAGCTCAGTGTTAATTGACGTGTATTACCTCCATTGAGGTCAGAGATTCAATCCCACATATCCCATTTGTAGTACTAAATCAAAATTAAAAAACAAAAAAACAAAATGCAAGGTCGAGAATACCTTGAGTTTGCAGAGGACTTCAAGGATTCACCATATATCTGTATACCGGATAAAAATGGTACATAATACTGAACAACACTGTCACTGTCGTTTAAAACAAGAGGCACACCAGCACCATAAGCACTCCATTCCTTAAAAGACTCCCACAAATCACCTAAGACAAAGTATGGTTGAACTTCCATGTCACAGGTTCTCCAACCCTTCATCGTTGTCTGCAATGAAAGACAATGGAAGACGATTATCAGGGGAGCTGTTAACTATTGGGATCATTCAAATTTGATTACTAACTATGGAAAACAACCCCTCTCATTGATGAACTAGAGGTGATAGAGAAGGTGTTAGCTTTCGTTTTCGATTCAACTTTTTTACACTAATAAAGAAAACAAAATACTCAGCAAATGAAAAAAAAAACTTCCGATCGGTTCAAACCTTAGAGAGGTACTGTGCAGGTACAGATGGCGCGATGGACTGCAAGAACCGCTCCAGATTACTCAGCTCAAAGGATTTGGGGAGCTCTTCACAGCCATCGCCGTTTTCGTTTACAGTTTCGGTTTCTGTAATCACGGAGGAAACCGTGCTCGGTTTAACCAAAGTAGGGGATTGGCCTGCAGAAACATTTTGACGGGCCTGATGCGCCCTACGAGCTTTCGTCGGATTGTAAAACCTATCGTCACCACAACCACGACCAATCTGCAAGCCTGCACCTAACATTGTATGTATTTCCAAAACCAAACGAACAAAACAAGAAGAAGAAAAAAACGGCTCCGGAAAATCGCAATCGGAAGTCGTAGAATCCTCAATAAAGGTCAACGAAATGCAAAAGTAACAACAATCTCGGTAGAGGACTGATCGTTTTATTAGAATCAAAATCCCAAAGCACAGAAACGGCAATTGATTGCGGGAGAGAGAAAACAGAGGCCCCTCTCTCTCTGTGGTTCGTCAATTCAAAAAATGGGTTAATCGAATCGGAGAAGATGAATTCGAATTCGAATGCGAAAAACCTTACACAGAGGATTGATACGCAATGGATCTAGAGCACGCAACCGAGGGTTTCTATGGCGTCGAAACAGAGAGAAATGGAACAAAACGAAGCGATTGAAGACGAGAAAAGGAGAGAGATGAAGGAGAACCAGTACGCTGGTTTTTTTCAACGAACAAAATATACACTAATTAATTTTAATATCATTTTCTTTTCTTTCTTTATATTTATTATTTATTATTTATTTCAATTTTTTAAATATATATATATTATGGATAATATTATGGTCTCAAGTAGTCAAAAGAGGCGCCCTAATTAAATTAGGATTTAAGAATTGTTTGAAAATAGAAAGACAATTATATCCTTTCCATAAAGCTCTTTTAGTCAATTCTTTTTTCTTTAAATGCTTAGGAGTTAGGATTTTATCTTTGTATTTTTTTTTTTTTTTTTTTTTTTTTTTTGAATAATCTTTATATCTATACTTCATCTGCCTAGCAAACAAAAACATAGCTAAAAAACATAGCTAAACTGGTATGATAAATTCACTCTTACATATTGTAAAAATAAAAATTAAAAATCGCGTAATCGAATATATTTTAATTGATATTTGACATAAAGTTGTGTCATCGGCCATGAAATCTGAGATTTGAATCTCCTCCCCAAATTTGTACTCAAAAAAATAAAAAAGTACATGTTTGATAGGGTTTCATAATTTTTAAGTCTTATAGAATGTCATAATCTGTTGAAAATTAACTCGGTGCAATGAATTGTTATAATATATATGTAGGGTTTTTAAGGGCTACCCACCATATATTTTTCATGAATTGTTATAATATGTAGGGTTTTTAAGGGCTACCCACCATATATTTTTCATTGTTATAATATGATATTAATGTAAGTATTGCTATCTAGATCTAGTCGATAGGTCAACTCTGTATTTGGTAGATTTGATATTCCTTTATGAGGTGGTTTGTAAAGAGAAGATTCGAGCACCGGTGTGGTGCTATGGGCAACACGCTCTAATGCTTAAGTTAATACTGAGATCGAAGTAGTGTAGAGTTGAGCAGGAATTAGATTGCGTACCTTTATTAGGGAGTGGGCTCCCATATTTATACCATTAATCCTCGACACTAGTGTCAAACGGTTCGATATAATTATTTTCCTCTTTGGGTTGGTCGACACAACTCTTCTCGATTCGATTGTCGGATGACCGAAAATTTTATTCCTTTTTGAAAAAGGTCGAGTCTGATCGAGGTGAAACAAGTTCATATCAGTACTTACGCTTACTATTTAATTTGGTAGGCTAAGAGTAGAGGTTGTAGTAGATAAGAAGCACCCCTCAATCATAAATATACAACAAATGTGTCCCTTCGTAATAATAAAATCAAGTAGCTTTTGTTATATATAGTCTTATTAAACAATTTAATTGTTTATTAAATGATGACTATTATTTAATATATTCTTCCAACAAATGTGTGTGAGACATTTTAATGAGTTATTCAGAAAATTGATGGGCATATACATTTGTGAGCTCCAATAATTTTGAATTATTTAATTAAATTTTTTAATAAATAATTTTTTTTTAAGGTATTTAAATTAATGCGAAGATTAAAGACTTATACAACTCATACTATGTTGGATTTTACAACAAATGAATTATTACGGGAAGATAACATTGCTATAAATTAAAGGTTGTGCTCTTATGTGTGATGTGTGGTAGATGGGACAATTCAATTTTTTGGGCCAAATAGAAAAACTAATTGAAAAATAGGCTTATTTCTAGAAAATTCACCATCTTAAGACTCGGACTCATATAATGTCGGCATGAAAAAAAGTAGTATGTAGTGTTATATTTATGCCCTCACTCATTAAATACATATAAATAAATATTCATCCATATTTTTTTTTTTTTTTTTTTTTTTTTTTTGTCTACTTTAAGTAAAAGAAAATCACAGATGTCAATTTAAAATAAAATAATTAAAAATCGTAACAGTAGTCTATCTATAGAGTCTATCAATGTACTGATTTTTTGCCATATTTACAAAATATTTTAAATTTTACTAAATTTATCATTATTTTGGACTTGATTATTGTTTGTGCAATCAACCCAATAATTAATTATAAAATTGAAATTTCGTCTGTTGTTTATATAATCTACTAGATTCAAAAAATTATTTTGATCAGATTAAAAAAAATTATTTGATGAAATTTGTTCAAATAGAAATGGATCCATTTTTCAATTAATTTTTCCATTTGGCCCAAAACACTTGTAAGTGAGTTATTTCTACAAATTCATAACCATTGGAAAGTGACATAGAGTTTAGTGAAATTAACATTTTGCCCCTACAACTCACCTTTTATGGATGTTTAGGTTTACATTTTTTGGAAGAAGTCATCATTTTCCATAGTGTTTTAAATTTTTGATTTGACATTTGACTTGCCAACAACTTCGAATTGAACCTTTTCACAATTGACCACATATTTAAATCTAAAGTCTTATAATATTGCAAGTTTTTTTTTCTTTCTTATATATGAATATGGCAGACATCTAAAAGTTTATTTATTTAATGAGCATATTATTGTTTTTTTAAGTACTAACATTAGTTTATTTATTTAATGAGCATATTATTGTTTTTTTTAGTACTAACACATTATTGTTTGAAGCCAAACAATGGGCAAAGGTAAAAAAAAAAAAAAGATTTTATTTTAATTAATTTATCTTAAAAAATCAACAACACTTATTAATATAGTTTTAATAATAAAAATAAATAAAAGGAATAAAACAGAACAAGTTTACATACCTAGACAAAATAAGTATGAAAATAATGGACCAAATCTATTTTCTATTTTTTTAAGTTAGGTAATAATTTTACTGTCCTCACTCCACTTTAATTAATTTCCTCACTTTCTCAAAACTCAATTGTAGAGAAAATATTATGTTTCTTACTCATCTGATAATAATAAATTATTTTTAGTGTATTAAAATTATACTTATTTTAAAATGTTTTCAAACCTTAAAATTAATCATCAACATTAATTTAGTGTCAACTTTTGTAATTAAAAAAAAATTGTGTGAACATCAAACATTTATAATAATTTATTTTAAAAATTAGATATTTAAAATTATAGAGACTAAATATATAAATGATTTCATGGACCAAAATGATATTTTAACTTTAAAAAAAATAAAAACTAAACAAAAAGCATAGGCCTAGTTTGATAACCCATTCAGTTTTTTATTTTTTATTTTTTATTTTTGATTTATTTTTTTGTTTTTGATTATTTTTGTCATCGATACCAAGTTTTCAATGAATATTAATGACAATTTTCATTGAAAAAAAATAGAAATGACAATTTGATTTCAATTTTAATATAAATAAATAGTTTAAGATATAATTATATCTAGTTTGTTAAAAATTTAAATAAAGTTAAGAGGAAGAAAAACTCAAAATAACCTGTTTTTGAAAATCTTATTTTTTGGTTTTTAAAAATTTGTTAATGAATGTAAAAACGTTTTTAAAATTTTAAAAACCAAAAATTCAATTGGTTACCAAACAGACCTATTTTCTACAAAAATAAAAAATAAAAAATAAAAAATATGAATTGAATGCCTTATCAAACCACCACATACCACATAACATTAAAAAAAAAAAAGTAAAAGAAAAACTTCCCCATGGCTTAATTTTTGGGGAAAATGAAATTAAAAATAGTTGAGAAATAAAAAAAGTTGGATTAGGTTTTAGGGAGAGGGCATGTTAGTCAATTCAGGCATGCGATTAATGAAAATGAGTATAATTTTAGAGGGCCCCATTTGTCAGAACCAACAAATCGAGAAAATATCATAAAACAAAATAAAAAAATAGACTATGATTGGTCGGATTTTGGTAAAGGAGGATTAGTTAATAAGGCAGATTGAGACACGTGTGAATATTTGATACGGACACGTTTCGGCCAGAATTATGAATTATTTTGAAATCTGTCTTCTTCTTTTATCTCATCTCATTCAATTATTTCAAGAGGCACCAAAAAAATTAAAATTCGTTTTTTTTCTTCTTGCTAACCTGAGCTGAGACGTGGCAATTTAAATGCCACACGCAGTTCTAAAAACAAAAATTTGAAATATTTAACAATTTAACTAATTATTCAAAATGTGTTTAATTTTTTTAATAAACCATAAAACTAATTGTAGTCACCAATTAAATATTATGAAATATTAAAAAAAAAAAATGTTTTCAAAATTTACCTCGTTTAAATCACAAAATTCGAAAACAGTTTTCAAAAACAGAATCTAAGTTGAATGCCAAACGCAGTGACTGAGCGGATCTGAAAACCTAAAACAAAATCTGGATTCTCTGACAAACGAATTTAGAAAATTCTTTTTAAAATTTGTTAATTAATTTATTATTTTTAGGACAATTTTTTAACTAAGGATTTGAAGTTCAATTTTTTTTTTTTTAATTCAATAAAAAAAAACCAACACGAGCATAACTCAAACAAACTAAGATTCAATCTCCCACTCCACTTATTGAAAAGAAAAGAAAAAAAAAAAAAAAAAATATATATATATATATATATATATATATGCAAATGTATTCACTATTCATTGAGAGTCAACAAAAAATTGATTATTTTTATCATGGAAACATCACGTGAGATCTATTGTTATATATACAGACTTTTTTTTTTCTTTTTTTTTTTTGAGTACATTGGAGGTGGGGGATTCGAACCACAGACCTATTGGTCACAAAGTCATACATATGTCAGCTGAGTTATGTTCGCTTTGGCAGCTTGTTTTAGACTTGACACTAATAGTCATGTGCAACTTTTTAAGGTAGAGTCGACTGTTTTATGAGGGAATAGAAAGTGTTGGAGGAAACTGACGAGTTTAATGATAACTTCAATGACTCATAATTTGAGAAGAAACTTAAAAAAAAATAAAAATAACAAAAAAGGTTGGTTGCATACCAAACAACAAGCACAAAATAATTACAAATTTAACAAAATTTAAAACATTTTGTAAATATGACAAAAAATCAGAGGTTATCACTGATAGACTCTGTCGTTGATATATGACTATCACTAATAGACTTCTATCACTGATAGACTATTATCATTGTCAAAATTATATAAAAAATACTACTATCAGCGATAGACTTCTATCGACGATAAACTTCTATCAGCGATAGACTATACTATCAGTGATAGAAATTGACATATCTAGAAAGAAAAAAAAAATAAAAAAATACTATATTTTTTAATTATTTTACTATAAATTGACATCTGTTACAATTTTCCTAACAAAAATATAGGTTATACTTATAAATTGTATAATATAAGTGTGCAACAACCTGTGCATGTACATCTTTCTTACACTATTGATAATTTTTTTTTTTTTTTTTTTTTTTGAGTACATTGGGGATGGGGGATTCGAACCACAGACCTCTTGGTCATCAACACTATTGATAATAAAATATAACTGATAAATAAATTTATTTTTAAAAAAATGAGTTGTCAAATATGACATAATTTTATCCAACAAATATACTTTAAACTACATAAACAAAACTTAAGGGGGAAATGTAAATGCATTTCCATATTTGGCATGTTTGGTTAGATTACATTTTGCACATATTATATAGTATATTAATCAGATCTAACATATAGTTTTCTTTTGGTTGAAATTCATATGCTCCAAAAATAAAATACAAATATTATGGATCTAAGCAAGAGGATAAAGTAATAATAAATTTAATAATTTTTTGAACCGACCCTACAGAGGGAAATAATTAAAGTTGGTCACGTGCGAGGGAAAATTTAAAAAAAATATAAGAATGGTTGTGACTTTTATTTATTGTGTGTATTCATGTCCATTATCTCTTGAAAAAATATTTTTTTTAATAAGATAAATAGGATATGAAAATTTGAATCTGATTTTCAAGGGGGAAAGTGCAGTCCATTTCTGCTGAGCTATTTGACAAATTATTTCTGACCAGTTTAGGTTTGTTTGTTTTGCATTTCTAAAGGTTTAATAATTTTTTAAAAAAAATATTCTCAAAAAATATTTTAAAATAAATAGAAGTGTTTGGATTCAAAATGATTGATTTGAGAATGAATTTTTGTAAATAATTGAATTTTGTAAATAATTTATTTGGGGTGAAACACTCTATATTAACTTTTATAAGCCAAACCGAGCATAATTCAATTGGCATAAGGTTGTGTCCGTGACTAAGAGGTCATGGGTTCAATCCTCGTTTTAATTACAATACGATTGCAAAAAAAAAAAAAATTTTTATAAAAAAAATAATTTTTTGGTGTTTAATTGAAAAACCTACCTAATTTTTATAATGTATTACAACTACCAAAATATCTTTATGCTATTCCTTTAATTTTTCTCCACCCACGATTGTTGTCGGTCACCTCTTCCGTCATCCATTTTCGGCCACAACCGTCGATCTCTGGCGGCCTCCTTCAGCCACCGTCGCCGATCTCTGTCGACCTCCTCCGGTCACTGCCGTCGACCTCCTCCGGTCACCGCCGTCGATCTCCAGCGACCACCTTCGGCCACCGTCGCCGATCTCCGGCGAAACTCCAGTCGGTCTCCAACGACAACCACCCCGACGAAATTCCGGTGATGACCTCCAGTGAAAGTCCGACCGGTCTTCGGCGACCTCCGACACGAAATTCCGGAAATTCCGGTGATGACCTCCAGTGAAAGTCCGACCGGTCTTCGGCGACCTCCGACAACTAACGACGACCCCCACCACTCTTACTCCGTCAGCGACCATCGATAATAGTAAATGTTTGTTATAATTTTTAAAATACAAATTTAAATTTTTTAATTCATATTGTTTATTAATAATTGTCTTTTATAGTAATTTGACATCAGAGAAACACTTTTTTTTTTGAGTACATTGGGGGTGGGGGGATTCGAACCACAGACCTCTTGGTCATCAAGTCATACATATGCCAGCTGAGCTATGCTCGCTTTGGCCATCAGAGAAACACTTTTAATGTAGAGCAAACATTGTAAATAAAAATGTAATTAAAGATATGAATGTTTTAATTATAAACCTTTATAGAAAAAATGTTTAAAAAAAATTGCATGTTTTGAAAAATATTTTTTTTTAGCCGTGAATCCAAATACACCTCCTAACCCAATTTTTCGTTTTTTTAAAAAAACTTAATTTTCATACATACGTGTTGATTACATTAATTGGAGGGTTTTGTGTAAAAATAATTTTAAGTTTGTAAAGTTTGAATTAAATAAAGAAATATTGGTTAAATTATACCAAATATCATAAAATTTTGGACTACATATTATAATTATATCTTTGAAGTTTTAAAAGTTTTACGTTAGGTTTAAATTTTTAAATTATTTCAAAAAAAAAAATCAAAGATTTTTTTTACAAATATTAGATATGCATTGACATGTTAAGTATAAAAATTGAAAAATATATTTGTCATCGTTCACAACTCGATTTCAATTGTACATGAGATTAAAATTGTTATATTGTTCAATTCAACTCAAGGATATTGATGACATCATTTACCATAATCAACGTTTGCACATTAATTGTCACCCAGAGGAGAATAGAGAAAATAAGGTTTGGAGGCAACAAAATTATGTTCTATAAATATATATATATATATATATAAAAGAATTCTCAAGAAGTTATTGGAAGTGAGTATTATCGTAGAAGAATTAAGTTTGAAGGATCTATTAGCACTATCATCATCGAGAATTAAACTAAGTTAAGTTTTGTATTTATGTTGAATAAACTTGATAATTTTAATTGTTTGTATTAATTTGATGATTTTAATTAGTATTTGATGAGTTTAAGTGTTTGTGTTTCTTTTAAGTATATGTTTTTTTTTTTTTTTTTTTTTTTTTTTTTTTTTTTCATTCAAAGATATGTATTCATAGTTGAAATCTTAATCATTATTTTCATTTTTTTTTTAATGTTATTTATGTGTCGGATTAAGTTCCCATGCATCAATGGCTTTCAGGTAAGTTAGAGGATAGTTTAATAATATTTCTTAATTTAGGAGTGTTACACTTACGTCCAGACTTAAATATTCGTTTGAGTTTGGTAATTAATTCATTTTTTGGTTTTTAAAATTTTGAAAACGTTTTTAAAACTTTGATTTTTATAAAGATATAACTATTTTGTTTCATATGTGCTAAATGCTAATTAATCAACAAAAGTGTTACTACATTAATTTGTATGGTTTGGAAATTTTTTTATCCTTAAGAATAAGGAGTTTATTTATCTAAAAAAAGAGTTTATTTTTCTTCTACGACCATATAAAAATTATCAATAACATTGTGTACGTTTTTCCATAGAACTTCAACACCAAATTAATTGTTTTTTTTAGCTAAAAAAAATTAATTGTATTTAAAAATTAAACTTTTATATATTTGTTAGCCAACAAAATTAAAGTTAAAAATTAAAGTTTAAAAATTAAACTTTTAAAAATTAAACGTTTCACAAATAATTCTAAATGGTATCTAACATTAGTTGACCTAACTGAATGTTGACATCTCGCAGTCATTTGATGATTAAATTTTGATGATGTGACAATTTTAGGGTTGAATTGACTAACTCAACGGCATGATGTATATCATGTTGTTGAGCTATGCTCTTGTTGGCATCATTATATTTATATACATACACAAATACGTAAACTTTTATACATATAATTAATTAATAGCCAACATAATATACGAACCAGTGACTAATAGGTTCGAATCTCCCACATCCTATATATCCTTATAAAAATTATATATATAATTAATTAAGATACATCCGTTTTTTTGTTTTTTTTTTTAATTAAGATACATGAGTTACTTTTTACATGGCGAGTGAAATACATTGATTACTCCTCTTAACTCCTTATGAAATACATGGATTATTTCTTTTATTATCAATCGGTTTTAAGACAAAATTTCATGATATCTAATAATTAATATACATACAAATATAAGACCGTGATAATCAAACTTTTTTTAAAAAAAATAAATCAAAGAAATTTATATTGAAGGCTCATTTATTCATTTATATGTTCTACTTTTAAGGAATATCATTCATAAAAATAAAAATAAAAAATCATTTTATGTGATTAATGTTATTGTTTCTTTTATATAAAAAAAAATATAGTTATTTTTTTTATTGGCCTAATGGTCGTAGAAGACATATTATTAAAGCTCTCTAAAGAATATGGGGTTGTTTGGGACCAATATGGGTGGGAACCCACCCCACGTTTGGGACACCGAGTTATTAAACCTGAGTTGAGGTTATTATAACCCGGTGTTACTTTTTTTTTTTCACTAATAATGTCATTTCATTCCACCACTCTTTGTTTGTTCTTGTTTCATCCTCAATCACTCTCTATCTTTGTGAGCCTCAAGTGTCACAATATTTTTGATAGGAGTACCATATTCTAAAAAAACATAGATAAAGATGAATATTTTATATACAATATATAAGCTACACGATGTGAAGCTTGGTGGTGGAAAATTGAACTTTATTTTTAATTTTTGAAATGCCAAAAAGCTACAATTGAAATTGAAACCATCTAAAAAAAGGGCATATAATAAAGTGGGAAAGCCATTTGTCCAACCACATTTATGAGGTTTTGGTGAATTCAACCTTCTCACCTCCATATCTTCTTCTCCCTCCACATGATTTCATTCCCTTTCAAAACCAAACAAATACATCAAATTTAATGACAAATGGTCTCAATTAAGGAGATTTTTTTATATTAATAACCTACTTTAAATAAATTATTACAAAAATAAAGCAGTTTTCAAAGTATTAATAAAACTAAGGTACCAAAATCGTGGACCATGAACACAAGTTTGCTAAATTGTGTCCATAGTACACGATTTAAGGATATCTCGTGTACTATGGAAAATCACGTATCATGGACACGAGTTATGACCACCTTAGAATCGTGTACCATGTTTGCGAGTTGCTTACAAAACTCGTGTACCATGTACACGAGTTACGCCATAAATCGTATACCATGGACACGAGTTAACCCCTACATCGTGTACCATGGACACAATTTAGAGAACTCGTGTCCATGATACACAATATAGTTACTCTAATTTTGAAAACTACTCTATTTATGTAATTATTTATTTAAAGTATGTTATTAATATAAAAAATCTCAATTAAGGCTATAAATATATATTTTTCCTCACAAATATTTGGGTATTTTCTTTTAAGATAAATTTATATGACATGATATTTAAGTATGTTACCAAAAATTGAGAAGATGAGGAATTATGCACTTATGAGATTGAGAGAAAATTTTCTAATTTGGCCTCCAAATTTCTAAGTATCTAAGTAGTTGACGCAAATTTTGACTTTTTCTTCTCTAAAGTGTTTTAACTCTAGAGGTGTCCCTTTTAATGTATATATATATATATATATATCAGCTAAAATAACAACATTTGCGGATCTAAAAAATAACTATATCTTATTAAGGAAGTTTATTGAATTAAATATATATAATAAATTAATTAACTTAACAAATAACAAAACTAAAAAAACACTATTTTCACGAAGTTAAATATAAAATTTTGTAGAGACGAGTAATGGAATGGAGGTGGAGAAGGTATTATCCGACCTCGCCCCGTTCCATAGACATCTCTATCTAATTCTTTCTATAAAATTTTATCAACCAATAAATATTGACTCTTTTTGATTAATATTGTAAATTGATTAATATTGTAAATTTTCAAATTTTTTTATTAAAAAATAGTATTTTCGCTCTTCCTTCTACATGTGATGAAATCCTGACGACTTCATTAAATCACAGGCAAACATTTTGCTAATTCATACTTGTTAGTATTTTAGTATGTTTGTTTCTCTTTTCATTTTCATTTTCATTTTAACTTGTTTTTGTTTTTGTTTAAAAGCAAATAGATGGTTTTTTTTTTTTTTTTTATAAACAAATGAAATGTCTAAAAAATATATTATACAGTTAATGTACCTAATCATTATTATTATTATTTTACTAACCTGAGTGTAACTTAACTACGTTTCAACTAATAACAAAAGATTAGAGATTCGATCTTCACCCCACATCATTATAAATATCTTTTAAAAAAACTTAGTCACTTTATAATATTTTTTAAAATTTTAATATATATATATTTTTTTATGAATTTAAATTTAAATATTTAAGTTATAACATACTATTTAATATTTATTGAAATCATTAATATTATTTTAATTTTAATTTCTTTATAAAAGGAAAAAAATTGCAATATAATATTTCATGATAAGGAAAAGAGAAAAGTATAACTAGAATTTTAAAAAAAAATAATATAAGAGAATAAATTCATCCATCCATTTATTTATTTTTCTTTTTTGAAAAAAAACATTTCCGCTTATTTAATAAATTAACGGGTGATTTATTTCTCATTTTATTAATTTAGCTGTTTATCATATCACTGATAGACTTCTATCAGTGATAGACTATTATCACTGACAAAAATCTATAAAAAATTGAGGTGATCAGCTAGACTTCTATCAACCATAAGATATCAGCGATAGAAATTGTCATATCTGCAAAAAAAATTTAAAAACATGCTATATTTTTAATTAATTTATTCTAAATTGACATATGTTACCATTTTCCATTTATTATTTAAAGTTTCAATGGTTGCTTTTATTTTATTATTCTAGATCAATGATTGGAGGGTGGGATATTCAACTATCATTTTAAGATGGTAATATAGATGTCTTATCCATTAGTTAAAGTGAGCATAGTTCAACGATAACTGATTCTTGAAGTCGAAGTTCGAATTACATGTACTCTCCTAAATTTGTTGTACTACAAAAGAAATATATATATATATATATATATATTATCTATTAAGTTATTTTTAAGTTGTGATTTTTTTATAACTCTTTAATTATTATTTTTTATTTTTTATTTTTAAAAAAACTATGCAATTATTACTAGTTAAGTGGCGGACAAAATCTGGACCATGAATTTCAACTCATAATCATAATCAAGAAAAATTATGTAATGGCAAAAAGAGTGGGAGAAATAAAGGAGATGGTGTTCATCTATAGTTTTTAATTTTAACCATTATTAAAATTTAATTCAACTTTTAAAGGAGATCGTAATTCAACTTTGTTGCCCAAGTGGCTTCTTTGTTTTAAAGAAATTTCCTTTATGGGTCAAATAAAATTTGAAAAAAAAAAAAAAAAAAAAAGCTAATGAAGCATAGATTTAATAGCATACCCTACTGCATAACAAAAAACTAGATAGATAAAATTTTATTTTATTTTTTTTATATTAAAAAAACATTCCTTTTAAATTATTTATCATTCTCTTCACTTTCATCATTTATGTTTTTAAAATTAGAAGCTTTCGTAAAAAATATGTCATATTCTTATCTTTTCGTTTAGTAATTAAGTCGATGAGTACTTTTTCTTTCTTTCTATTTGGATATAAATTAGTTGAATGTTTTTAATCGAGAAGAGTTGAGTGACTATTTAACATTCAAAAGATGTCATCTCATAGAATATAATAATAATTTTTTAATATCATCGTTGAGTAGGGATTAATTTGAAAAATTAAATTAAAACTTTTAAAATATTAAAAACGATATTTAGGAGTTGCATAAACTTTAATCATATATTTAGGTTTAAATGGTTTTGATTTTGTTTCCAATAAGAGCATAACTCAATCGACATAATATATGAACTATAAACGAAAAGTCTCGGGTTCGAATCTCATTCTCCATGTTAGTCAAAATAAATAAATAAATTGTTTTGATCTTGTCAATAGCTTGATCTAGCTTTCTATATGGGCTGCAGGCCTAATCTTTGGAACTCATCATCATGCTGTCAAGTTCTTGGCCTAAAAATCTAACTTAACTGAGGCCCATATCATTAAAAAAAAATATATATTTATAATTCAAGAACATATTTGTAAATATGTCCTAAAATATTTTATTTCTATTATTTTATTAATAAAATAAAAATAATAATAAATTAATTTCCACTATTTTAGGGATTTCTTCCACATTACTTTAAACATTCTAATTTCTTCCCACAAAAATATATGTATTTTTTATATATATATAACTATCATATATACTTCATATATGATATACTCATATATACTCATATATTCTTATAATAATATGCATTTGTTTTTATAGAAAATATAGGTATTTTATATATATCGTATATACTGATATATACTTCATATATGTGGGTATATATGACTTATAGATATTATGTATTTGTTTAAAAAAATATATGTATTTTTTTATATATACTCACCTTTTATATATATATATATATATATATATATATATATATATATATATATATATATATTACGGGACGAAGATTTCTAAGTCTGGTTATGAGGAGAAACAAGACAATTTTAATGAGGAGATATGCGTGATTAGTGTGTGAGTTTTATGATTTTAATTTTCCCCCTTAAATGACCTTGTTTTACTTTATTTTATTGTATTAAAATGTTAGAAAGGTTGAAGGACAACCCAATTTTTATGAAAAATCTTAAACTAGTTGGACATTCTTTTATAAAAATAACAAGTGGACATTAATATAAAATTATAGGCATAAAATATAGCTATTTATATACTTATCCTTAATATTTTTTTTAAGTAAAACCCTTTTATGTCTTTTATGAGGGTTCCCATTTTTAAAAAAAAAACAAAAAACAAAAAAACAAAAAAAGATTTTTTTTATTGGAAACATGGCTAAAACTAAAATTAAATTTTACCTTATTATGATTTAGAGTTTAGAGTTTAGGGTTTGATGTTTAGGGTTGGAGAGGTATTTTAGTCCTTTAGAGTTTAGAGTTTAGGGTTTTATGTTTAGGGGTTGGAGAGATATTTTAGTCTTTTAGAGTTTAGAGTTTAGGGTTTAGGGTTTGATGTTTAGGGTTTGGAGAGGTATTTTAGTCCTGGACATCGTTTTAGATTCTAGTATTTTAACATTTTTAAGATTTGAACTTTTTTAAAAAAAAAATTACATATTAAAACATATTAAAAATGGACATTCTTCTAAGTTGCAATAAATTGTAAATTCAAACCTCTATGGATATAGAAATACATGTCAATTATCGTTGTAGTAAAGTAATTTTTATACTAAAAAAATCTATTAAAAGCTAAATTGAAATGTCTTAAAAAAAAAAAAAAAAAATCTTCTCTCACTATAGGGATAAACAAGAACAACTACCACCAGCATTCTAGAAGGATATTTAACAAAGTTTATAGAACAGTTAACTAATTGACATATATATGATAGTGAAAGGAAAAAAATGTGACATATGATGAAGAGATAAAATAATGTCATTTCAAGATGGTAGTTTAGAAACAGCCATTGGGAGAGGAATTCAAAAAATTGTAAACAAAAATGATATATATTACTTTAAATAGAGATTAAATAAAATACAATACCTTTCATTATGAGATTTTTTTTACTTCAACAATTAGGTAGGTGGGACATCGATACTATTTGAAATGATAATTTGTGTCTTTATTTCATTTAGTTATGCTTGAATTGACCATTATCAGAAATTATTGAATTCAATTATTTATACATACTAGGTAATAGATAAAAACAAGTCAGAAATTATTGAATTCAATTATTTATACATATACACATACACTGTAATAGATAAAAGGGAAATTGTAACATATATCAATTTAGAATAAAATAATTAAAAATATAGCATGTTTTTAAAAAATTTGGAGATATGACAATTTCTATCGCTGATCACCTCAGCTTTTTATAGATTTTTGTCAGTGCTAATAGTCTATCACTGATAGAAGTCTATCATTGATAGAAACGGATTTTTTTGTCATATTTGCAAAACATTTTAAAGTTTGCTAAATTTGTAATTAGTTTGAGCCTAATTGCTATTTGTGCAACTAGTCCTAGATAAAAACAAGTTTGAATTTCATTTTGATAATTAATGTTTGTTTTTAATTTTTGAAAATTAAGCTTATAAACATTACTTCTACATTTGAATTTATTTATTTTTTTATTTACGTTTTATAAATATTTTAAAAAATTCAAACCAAATTTTAAAAATTAAGAAATAAAAAAATAAGTCAACAAGAGCATAACTTAAAAAAAATAAGTAGCATAGCTCAACTGACATGATGTATCGATTAGTGACTCTTCTACGTTCAATTTCCAACCCTGTCAAAAAAAAAATATATATATATTTTAGAATTTAAAAATTTAAAAAGGATTCAAATGTTTCGGGAGAAAAAGTTAAAAATCACCGTAAAGAAATTGTAGAAAAACGAACACAAATTTCAAAAACAATAAAACTAAAGATTCATTAAGACCCACAAAAGAAATGTATTTTAAATCTATTAATTTTTTTTATTCTTTATTTTTATCACAATTGCCCTACTTTATTATTTCATTTGTTATGTCAAATCATCTTTTATTAAGCACATTAACATGCAGTGAAAGGCCAACATGAACTTAGCTCAACCGGCATAATGTATAGATCAGTAATGTTGAGGTCACGAGTTCGATCCCTCACTCCGCATATGTTGTAAAAAATAAAAACATATTTCAAATTAGAAACATGAAAACGACAAATCCAAAAAGTCTGGAGAGAATTTGATGCACGGATTACAAAGATCAGACTTAAAATGACTTAAAGGAGAAAATAAGTTTATATAGCGGGCATGAACAACATTGAGATGCTTGCTCTCGATTTGTTTTTTTTTCTTTTTTTTTACTTGATGCCTAAGAACTCCAATTCATTCAAATTTTACAAAAACGAATAATAGAATTGACAAAAATTAAGGCAGGTAAAATAATACTATTAAAGTGGTATCAACATGTTACGTGAATTTGTAAGTACATAATGAATAAGGTAATTTATAATATAATAAATATCTATTTATTATTCAAAATAGTTTCTCTTTTGTTTTCCACAAATTTTCTCATAAAAGTTAGACTTCCAACACTTTCATCTTTCATACATTATCGTCAAAAAAGAGAAAAGAAAAGAAAAAACTTTCATAGACATCCACGTTTTAATCTATGGGTACCACCCTAAAGTCACAAAAGTACATTTGGTTAACGACTTTTATAGGGGCAAAAAGGTAACTTCGTATTCCAGTCAAGCCTAGGAATAAGAGAGTTGGAATGAGAGTATTTTCATTAAGATTATTATTATTTAATGTAGTTGGAGAATTTTACTGGGAAAATGTAACACTTTTTTATTTTTTTTCCTTCAATTCAATTAGGACGGTTCGATAAAGAATTTAGCTTCCGTTTTATGATTTTAGATTTATTGAGTTAGAGTTTCTAGATTTTGTATTTTAAATTATGTAAATTTTGAATTTTTTTTTATTATTTATTTATTCTGAATTTAAAATTTTAAAATCTAAAACTATATTTAAAATAATAAAAATTTAAATAAATATAATATTTTTATAATTTATTTTTGCTAAAATTATATATAAATATAGGGCTGGTTGCACAAATAGCAATCAGGCCCAAACTAATAGCAAATTTAGCAAACTTTAAAATGTTTTGCAAATATGGCAAAAAAACTCGTTTCTATCACTGATAGACTTTATTATATCACTGATAGACTTCTATCAGTGATAGACTATTATCTCTGATAGACTATTATCACTGACAAAAATCTATAAAAAGCTGAGTTGATCAGCGATAGACTTCTATCAGTCATAAGATATCAGCGATAGAAATTGCTATATCCGCAAATTTTTTAAAAACATGCTATATTTGCAAACAATAAGTCTTAAATTGTCATTTACTACAATTTCCCTATAAATATATATAATATAATATGTTTTATATTATATGATATATTGTAAAATAATAATTATATAAATTCTATAACATAAAATATGTTTATAAATTAATTAACAATAATTTACTTTCAACTTAATATTTAGCTCTGGTTTTATTGTTTATAAAAACTTCATCAAACACATTTTGAAGTAGTTAAATTGATATTCAATATATAAATGTATATTTGAAAACATGAAATACAATATTGTTTTGATTGAATCCCTTGTTTTTAAATTTATGTTTCCAAATGACTAATAAAATAAAAACTCTTAATTTCAAATTCAAAGTTGGATGGAAACTAATCAAAAGAAAATAAAAACAGGGTGGCGACATAAAAATTAATTTCAATTCAATTAATTTCTCACATTCGGAATTCGTGCATATAAAAATGTTGACATGTTCATGAGAATTTAAAATTCGATGGTGACGCCAAGAAGAGCATAGCTCAATGACATGATGTATCGCCTAGTTTTAAACAAAACTCAATTACCATCGAATTTTAAATTTGTCAACACTTTTATACGGCCATAAAATCAACATCAACTTGAGAAATGAATCAACATTTTCATTATATCTTAAAAAAATTCAACAAAATATAATAAAGAATTTAAGTTTATTTAAAAAAAGTAAAAGACTTATTTGTTATTTCTTTTTTTAAAAAAATCTTTTATATTTATTGTTAGGGATAACAATATTATATTAATGTCCACTTCCTATTTTTATAAAAAATATCCCACTAATGTGTTGCAATTACTTTCAAATCCTTTCACATGTGTAACATTTTAATAAAATAAAAAGTAAAACAAGTTAAAAAAAAAATTGAAATCATAAAACTCTCGCATTAATCACGTCTTCTGTCTACTCATTAAAATGATTTTCTTTCTCCTCATTTAAATTGTCCTTTCTCTCCTCGTATCCAAACCTAAATAATTTTCTCTGCAATAATATATATTTTCATATATGAAATATATAAAGTAGATGTATATAAAGAAATACATATATATATATATATATATATATATATATATATATATATATTTAATACATAATATCTATAAGTATATATGAAGTATATATCAGTATATATGATGGGTATATATAAAAATTACACATTTTATAAAAAAAAAAATACATTTATATTATGAATATATAGTCATAAATGAAGTATATATGGCGGTATATACATATGTTATAAGTATATATGCAGTATATATGAATACATACTCATATATGAAGTATATCATGAAATACATATATAAGTATATATGGTGATTATATATTAAAAAAAATGAAGATGATGAATGAAAATGAAGAGAAAGGAAAATATGGGAAGGAAATAACACTAACGTAAAATGAATTCTTATATATGAAATGAAGAAAATGAAAATGATGAATGAAAATGGAGATGACGAAAAATATGAAAAATAAAGAACACCAAGAGAATGCATAAATCGGAGAAACAAGGTTGGAAAAAATCTCAAAAAAATTATAAAGAGAAAGGAAAATATGGGAAGATGATGAATGAAAATGAAGAGAAAGGAAAATATGGGAAGGAAAGAACACTAACGTAAAATGAATTCTTATATATGAAATGAAGAAAATGAAAATGATGAATGAAAATGGAGATGACGAAAAATATGAAAAATAAAGAACACCAAGAGAATGCATAAATCGGAGAAACAAGGTTGGAAAAAATCTCAAAAAAATTATAAAACATTCTTATCAATAGTGAGAGAAAATTAGAAATTATTATAAATTGAAATTTAATACACATAAAGGCCCGTTATAGGTAAAGAACATTAAACTGTCAGCGTGCGAATTCCAATGAGCCCACGAAGTCCAATTCTCCAAAGAGGCAAGACTCGAAATTCAGTCTGTCAAAACAACTACCCAGAAATGAATTGACCTATCAATCTACCAACTCATCAGTGACGCGTCAAAATAGGCGTACTATATTGGCACCACTATCAACGCATCTCACACCATAAATATGGCTTCATTTCATCCATTTGATAAGCAATTCAACTCTAACTATACTTATGCTCGATTATATCTAATCTCTTATTTGACTTAAGTTTCAAAGTGTATTGGGTCCAAGACTACATCCATATAAAATTCATTATTTACAAATCAAACTCAAACAACTCCCACTTCAACCAACATTTATAATTTTTTCATAGGTGAAAAATATTTTCGTCAACATTTACATAGAATTGAGACGAATATTTTCATAAGAAATTTAAACTTATTTTTAAAAGACTTATTTGTTAATTTATATTTATAATTTTTCATCATTTCAACAAAATTAAGACCTACATTTAAAACGTTGATGAGAGAGAAAAGAAAAGAAGAAAACAAAAACCAATTCCCAACGCTCTCAAAATCCTCTCCAAATTCCCCTCTTCAATCATTACTATTTTTCAAATTTCAAAGCCCCTCTCTCTCTGCAACTCCAACTCCCACAAATACACAGCGTCGATTCGATTTTATTCCGATTCGATTCATTCTCTGAGCTTTTTCCATGGCGTCGCTTCTCAAATTCAAGCTCCTCATCCCCACTCACTGCGGCGTCGCTCAAAGTCCCACCTTGAGCCCTAGGACCAGCCCTCTCGTTCACCTCCGCCGCCGCAAAACCACTTTACGGATGCTCCTCACTCGCAATTCCGGCCGCCGCTCGCCTCGACGCCGCGCCTTGCCGGAGAAGAAGATAGACGACCACCAGGATTTGGCCCGGAGCAACACGTTGAAGGATTTGTTCGTTTCGTCGCCGCCGTATGATGGAACCGACGGCGAGATTAACGACGCGGCGGTGGCGGCGGCTCCGATAGGGAACGTGACTCCGGTTCGTAAGGATAAAGAGGAGGGTGAAGTTGGACCGGTCGGTTGGCATTCCGGTTCTCCTAGACCTAGTTGGACCGGTTTCCGATACAAATACTTGCTACGGAAAACTTGGCGGCCGGTGCTTGTCGGAATCCCTGAGTAATGGATGATTTTTTTTTTTTTTTTTTAAATCTTATAACTCTTTTTATAATTAATTTAAAAAAATATATATCTGATCTAATATTCCTCAGTTTTTTTATTATAGTTTTTAATTTTTACTTAAAATAGGGGTGGGGGGAGGATTAAAGATCTTAATCAAGGGGGTTTGGGGAAATAATTTGTAATATGAAATTCTGAATAGATTTCCCATGAGTGGGAATTTAATTAATTTGCTTATTTTCTCCCAAATTTTGCTTTGGGATTAGCTTTATTATATTAATTAGTCAAATTAATTCTATACAGTTTGTAGTTGTCTTGTTGTGCATCTCTTACAACAAAATTAGTACTAAATTTAACCTTGTTTTTCTTAATTTGATTTATTTTTAGTTCATGAAGTTTGTATTAAATTTTGTTCTTAAATTTGTATTGTGAAGTTAGAGGCAGAGCTAACAAGTCCTTCAAAGTGTTGCTCCCAACCAAATCTTGGACCCCACTTTGACCATAGTCAAGATGTTGAGTTAAATTATTGGAGTTTACAAATGTTTGAATGGGCTAAGTCAATTGGAAATTTTAAATTGATACAAGATAATTTGACTAATTTAATCATATGAATTGGTTCAAATTAGTATTAATTTGAGTGTGACATTCACTTATGAAAATTAGCCGGAGATAGATGTGACATAAGAATATATTCGTTCCTTCAGACATCACGGGAGTATGGGTACTCTCATTTATTTGAGTCACATGAGCGCTCCATAAATAATGTTTTTTTTTCAGTAAAAAAAAAACATTTTATGTAAATTATAAAATTTATCTGTTTCTAACTAAACCGAGCATAGCTTAATTGATATAAGGTTGTGTCTGTGATTAAAATGTCATGAATTAGAAAAAAAAGGTTGGACTATTTTGGAGTCCACTAGAATTTAAAAATATTGTGGGAACAAAGAGAGTATATAGTACTCATGTAATACTATAAATTTTTCGGAGCGTAGGTTAGCCTATGTATGACTTGGATTTTTCATATGTTCGAGGGACCCTTTTTTTTTGTGTGTGTGTATTCCATTAAATATCTTTATGAGCTTAAGTCTTAATTTTATAATTCAATGGACTTCTAAATCCATAAATCTTAATAAAACTAAAGTACAAATTTATTATGACTGTTTGAAATTTGTAGTGGGTTATAGGATGAGCCAAAGTTAAATTTCTTATTTGTAGTATGAATTATATAATATCAAAATGTAATGTTGGTATGAATTCTAATTTGAACTAGAACTTTTGAGTTAGGTGTTAAATCTCCAAAAAGAAGATTCAAATTTCTATTAAAGCGATCGAGGATCGAGAAAAAAAAAAACGATAAAGATTAAACTAGTACTTAAGCTAGACAAAGCTTAGGAATCAAAATATGAGATCCAAAAAAGAAAAGTTTGGGGATGTAATAATCAAAATATATTCTTTCCTTTTAGTTTGAGAGAAAAGAAAGAATTGGGACCAAGAAGTTGGACCAGATATACAAAAGGGTTAAGCAATATTCATTCATTCCACTCCTAAAAAGCAATGCATCCCAACTTTAGATAAAACCATAAACTTTCATTTGTAAAGACATCAAAATTGATGTGGACTTTGATGGGATATAACTTCCCTGCTTCCTTCAAGGATCTTGTCCCTCTCATCTTCCCTTCTTTGATATTGACCCCTCTCTTTCTATACTCTTCTTTTTTTAATTACAAGTTTGGTCCCTAAAGTTTGAACAAAGTTTTAATTTGATCCTCGTGATTTAAAAATTCCAATTTTGTCCATATGGTTTGAACTTAGTTTCAATTTGGTCTCTATGGTTTGAATTTGGTCCATATAGTTTAGTAAACTTTTCAATTTGGTAAAATTTCACAAACCGTCCAAATCATCACCATGTTAACAAAAAAAGAATCAGATGGCAATTTGCTATGCAAATATGTCAACTGATATATTGTATGAACTCCTGTCATCTATACATGTAAAAAAAATGTGTAAATTTTTCAAATAGGTAAAACACAATTTAAAGACGACGTTACGAGGTTAACCAAACCATAAGAACCAAATGAAAACTAAACTCAAAATTTGGGACTAAATTCAAACTTTCAAAATCATAGAGATCAAATTTGTAATTTAATCCTAAAGAGATTTTCTTGACAACCAAATGTTCTAAGGTGAAACGGTTGTCTCGTGAAATTAGTCGAGGTACGCGTAAACTGGCCCGAACACTCGGATATCATCTTCTACCTACTCTCCCTTCTCAAACATCTCTCTATTCTCTTAATTTTCTAGTTGTGAGGGTGAAGTTGCAGAAAAATGAAGGCTTAAACAATGTTAAAGAGTATAACACCAAAACTAATTATTAGTTTCTGCTATATTCCACAGTGAGAGAGAGATGAACTTGATTGTAACTTTACAACCTTCCCTCAAGTCTCAACCAACATAAAATTTTACCTTTTTTCGAAAAAAAAAATTCAACTTCACACTGAGAGAGAAAGAAAGAGGAAACAAAACTAACTTGATTGTTACTCTACAGTCTTCTCTCAGTCTCATCTCAACAAACAAAAAGTGTTAGCTTTTTGGTCTAACATGTAATCTTAAGCATATTATATTAATCTTCACAATGAATGAAGGATGTATTCCACTGAGAGAGAGAAAAATGACCTTGATTGTAACTCAACTCTCTTAACAAATTTACTTTCGGAATGACTTTCTAAGTGCTTAAAAATACCTCTCTCTTTTTCATTCCAAACCGGCCTTTAATCTTGAGCGCATTCATCTTCACAAGAGGTAGCTGGGATGAAACATACACATATATTATACCAATGAAATGTATTGAAACATAGTGATTAATGGAAGTCTCTACCAAATAAACTCTTATCCAATCAATAAATATAATTTGCTAAGCCTCTCATCTCAAAAATTCCTAGACCAATCAAATACATGTTTCATATAGCTTCATTAACTCAAGAGACATGTGGATGCTACAGTTTTTTTTTTCTATAGCATCACCAATCAATAAACATGTTTAAAAATTCACAGCACAAGGAGAGCGTACATTTATTCACCATCAGAAAATTTTATTGTTCGTCTGTAAGATCAAAAAAGATAAGAAAAAAAGGCAACCAGATTTAATCAGTGTCTAGATGTTAACTGTTCTTTGTTCCCCAGAGGAATTCTAGTTTGCTTACTTGGATGGGATTGTGATTGCTGTGTGCCGGAATCGCTACCTTCCTTTGAATTGTCTATGTTCGCCTTTTGGGGCTTCGCAACGCTATCTGAACTCCGTTCTGAATATGTCTCCTCGCCTGGAGGTATAGCTCGCAGTAGGAACCTATGTATCATCTCATAGCTGGTGAAAGTTATTACAGCTGATGGAGTTGTTCGCAACAGATTCGTCCCACAACCCCGGTAAAAACCGCGGAGACCTTCCTTTCGGAAAACCTTTTTGATACAGTCCATAACTCCTGAGTATTGAGGAGCAACGTTTCTGGCTTGGCCTTGCTCTTGCAGCCGGGAACGAATTACCTGGAGATGAAGTTTGAACAGGATAAAGAATTAAGAAAGACGCACACAATACATGCACCAGCAGAGAGGGAGAGAGTTTAAAAACCTACCTCATGTGGGTAAGTTGTTACTGAGGCCGTAATTTTTGCCAATGAGGAGGCAATAGCTAAACTTCCTGGACTTAGCGTTTCAACGGTTGTGTTATCTGGAAAAATCGAATTTTAAGGATCATGCACATTTGAATAAGTACATACTAACTCATCAAAAGAAAAATTATAACCAAAAGATGATCGTAATTACGTACCTCTTTTTGCCATATACGATTTGAGCTTTTCATATGCTGGAAACTGAATCGCAACATGACTTATCCCAACCAATGAAGGGATGATACCACTGTTTGTAGAACAAATAAAAGTTATGCGCTCATAATTATTACAAAAGTTAGAGCATTTAAAAATAAAATGAGGATGAAGTAAATATTATTCAACAAAACAAGATTCACGTCTCATTAGTCATTATTCTTCAAAAGAATAAAATTTTATCACGATAACCATTCTATCACTCATTACAATCGAATGACAAATTTGGAAAAACATACATCACATTAGAACTTTGGTCCCGTTTGATTTTTGAAAAGTATGCTTATTTTCACACCATTTCCTTACAATGGTCTTTTCATCTTTCTGAAAGAAACATTTGAATTCTTAGCCAAATTCTAAAAACCAAAACAAATTTTTAGAAACTACTTTTTTTAGTTTTCAAAACTTGGCTTGGATTTTGAAAATACTTGTAAAATGTATATAACAAAACAAAGGAACCCATAGGTGGAAGTAGCATTTATAGGCTTAATTTTCAAAAACCAAAAACCAAATGGTTATCAAACCGGGCCTTCAATTTTCACAAACATAGTGAGAAACAAACCTGTAAAGCCCACGGAATCCTTCTTCCCGTATGATCCTGGTAAATGCTGAAATCATGCCTGTGTAAGGAACCACACCAGGCCTCATTCCCTGTGTCTGAGTTAAAACAAGAAATACTATGAACATAAAAAATAATAACAATATAAAATAAAGGATTTAGCAATGCTTCAGTAAGGAGTATAGTAAGGAGTATAGTAAGGAGGATAGAAGACACGAACTCAGGAAAATGGAAATTTAAAAGTACAAGCACCTGCTACTTACTTGGAGTCTGGTCTTAACAACCCACAAAGGATTTGTTGCAATGGCAGTAGATGCCCCAGCGCCAGCAGCAGCAACCATATTTTTCCCAAATGAGAGTTGACCATCGTCCCCTGCAATCAAATTGCAAATATAATATTAATTACACAAAGCAATTTAGTCCAGTTTAACCATTTCTATGGATTAAAGAATTAAACATATCCAAAATCTGAAATGGGAGGACTGCGACAGCATGTCTACAAACACTGAGCTTGTAAAAAAGGAAAGAAAAAATCATTTGCCAATGAACATCAAAACCAACCATCTGAATGAAGTAGGCCTTTTAGATGCTCATAAACTGTGAAGTATACCTACATGTGAGATAAGCACATCTTGTCACTTGAAAAGTATAAATAGTTCAGAATCAGATGATGGAAAAATGATCCTGAAACAAAGAAATGGATGACGAATCCCATAAAAATAACTTGTGCCATAGTAAGATCTTGTGGTAGTAAATTTTGGTTATAGTAAATATTAAAATTCTATAATTATTTTTAAAGTGAAAATTATTTACATTAGTATGAAATAGAAAGGTCGGCATAACATCCCACAGTGATGTGTGAATGTAAATCTTTATCCCACTGCACTTAGGTCATACTGTTATAAGTACATAAACCATCATGGGGAAGTGTGAATGTAAATGTTTCTCCCACTTAGATCCTACTGTTAAAAGTACCATCACGGTGAAGTGTGAATGTAAATCTCTATCCCACTTTGGTCCTACTAAATTTGAATCTTTCTCTCGATTCCTACTTTTACTATTATAAGTACCATCATGTACTATGAAGTTAAGGAATGAGCAGGATATGAGTTTGCAAGACTATCAATTATGAGATAATTGTGTACTATGTTCATGCAGTTGCAAGAAATGAAACCCATCAAAAAGTCAGAAGAAGAAAGTCCTACAGAAAAGTGGACTTCAATAACTATTTATGAAAATTTTAGTTCATGGACTTGAGTACTAGCAACCAAACATAAATTGATACACCTGTTTGAAAAAAATTAAAGCTCTTAATGTTATTTTCCACAGGAATATCCAATGAAATACTCACAGCCCAGTTTGGAAGAAGTGCTACTATTGTCGGTGAAAGGCCACGGTACAGTCCCCTGAAACCGTCAGAACGCATTATGTCTTGTAGGCTAGTTATAATTATACTACCTGGGTAGAGAAAATACAGCGGAGATTCAAGAAATATAATCCGTAGACAAGTGTATCAACATACATTTTCAGATGCAGAAAGTTTAGTATCAGTTAACTAAAATTAATCCTTTGACCACTAGTCTTCTTAAGTCTTAATCCAGGTGCGGCATAATGTTCACCTAGTAACTAAGAGGTTACAAGTTCGATTCCCAACACCCCTCCCAACATCCCATATGTTGTCAAAAAAAAAAAAGTCTTAATCCAGGTCAAATTCATAGTTTTATTCTCAAAATTGACTTTCAAAAATACATTGCATCATTAGTTTTAAGCTTCCAGTCAACTATATACCTTCAAAACAGAAACTCACATTGGTTGTAGTTCAACTTTAGATTGTAGTACTTCCCACTATAAATGTAAAGTTAAACCCCCTTTGATAAGGATTTTGTTTTCAGATAGTTGGAAGCTACCACCCATAAGGAAGTTACTAATTTCTTTACCAGTTGGGTTATGCTATGCTAATCCAAGCTAGCTTAACTTTTAAATAGCCCTAAATGATGCATCTAATTAGTAGCCTGAGATTTCATTTGCACCTTATAGAAGCAAAGAACAACACTTTTATACTAAGGTTAAGACTATAGATTACCTCCTCTTTGGCTAGAAGGAAGACCGTGCACTTGCAGCCTCGTCTTGATCACATCTAAAGGGCAGACAAACGTGGCTGCTATAGTACCTGTTAATACACGAATGCTAAATAATCCCTAAACACAAACTCAATGCACATATTGAACAGGCAAGTAACTAAATCTAAACCCCCAAATTCCAAACCCTGGCACAAAGCTTCACCGATGCACACAAAAAAGCTCAAAATCGAACCGGAAAACGAATAAGCAAACCTGCAGCAGCACCGGCACCGGCGTGGCAGATCAAATCGCTGGTGCTTGGAGAAGCACCACCGCCACTCATCTTCTTGCTCTCCACCACTCCTACAAATCCTCAATGGAACAAAAGCAAATTGGCATCGCAGATCTCTGTTGTTAGAGCTTCAACAACTAATACACACACATATATAAAGCCTTTCCCCCGTTCGTCTTCGCATTGACCGAAGGCTCTGCAGTGAAAATACGCAGGAAGATGAAGCTTCTTCTTCTTCTTCTCTAGGAACTTGTTTGAAGGGTTTAAGTTTCTGGTGAATTTGTCTCTTCAATTCTCTCTCTCACGGCGAAGAATTGGAATCCATGGACGTGTTTGACAGTTCCTCACAAAGCTTACAATAAATTCTACTTCCTTTCCTTTCCTTTTCCTTTCCTCTTTTCTTACTATTCCTTGGCTTTTGGATTATATATATTCTGCATTTTTATTTCTTATATTTTCCATATTCACTTTCATATATATTATGAATAAGAAATACTCCAAAAAAAAAAAAAAAAAACATGTCTTTATAAATTCATGTTTGATTTTATAATTAATTTTGAATGGTTAAAATCATATTTCACATTAATTTTGAATGTTATAAAAAAAAATTCGTCATTTCAAAATCACTCTCATACATGTCTTAATTATAAGTTATCAGTGTTTTTATAGTTGCACAAAACTATTTATTGACTTTTCGAGTTGGGTTGGAATATTATTTTACTTTATTTTTATAAACTAAACACCAAAGTTAACAAACTAAGTCTCGTAGGCTTCCAACCGACAAAAAATCAAATATATCGGTGGAGCTCCCACCCATTAGAAATCGTCAATGTCATGGCTTTATAAGCTAGTTGATGCGCCAAACGATTGTCCTGTCTATTCGTGTGTTTGAAGACAACGACTCCCACCACGTCTTTCAACAAGATCACTTCTTCAATGAAATGGGTAACCTTAGTGATATCAACTCGTTTTTCGTTAGAGAGGCACCACACCTTCAAGCAGTCAGATTCAACCTCAAGGGGACGCCTGTGACTCAGAGTGAAAGAGGTAGAGACTGCTCCCAGTCCCTTGTTGACTCCATAGCCTAAGGATTTTGGTTTACAGACCCACAAGAAATTCACAGCCTGCCAATTTCACCGTCCCAAGGTCATCGCGCACCACCCAACTCAATCTCGTTATGTTCTTTGTCGTATTACACATGAGACGTCCACATTGACCTTCTACCTACCAACGGCTGGAGGCAACCAATCATCTTTAAGCTCGCCATCTATGTTTGTCGTGTGACCAAGTAATATCCCTTTACTTAGACCGGATTGTTGGAAGATAGGCCTACTTAGATGAGAGTTGATATAGTTGCTTGACGCTTTAATTCCTCTGAAAACGATGTGATTTCTCATCTCTCATATCCTCCACACCAACACCATAGATTTTGCAATGTCATCCTTAGTCCATTATTCAAGATCCAATCTAAAAAATTCATGAACTGCCAAATAATTAATGTTGTCACATAAACGACTCAAGTTACTACTAAAATTTTGGTTCCAATAATCCTTTATTACCTTGTATTGCCAAAAAAAAGTGTCGAGAGGCCAACGTGAGCATAATTCAATAGACATAATCTATGAACTAGTGACAAGTTCGAATCTCCCAAAGTGTTGAGAGGATTCAACTTCAATCGTGAAAGAAAAAAAACACAGTGGCACAGTTAATGCTTTTAAAAAACAAGTTTATTTCGTTAGAAATAATGTTAAGTTAAATATTTTGATATTGAGTTTGAGAACTTTTTAACCTACTTGTACAAACTAAGGCGAATTATAATTTTTTGTGGGCGTGACATTTATATGCAATCAACAATTTCTTAACCCTCTTTAACATTTAACTTGTACCAACTAAGTTTTCCTCAAAAAAAAAAAAAAAAAAAAAAAAAAAAAAAAAAAAAAAAACTAAGGCTGATTAATACGATAATTATCGTGGAATGACATGACATTTATGTGCAATCAACAATTTCTTAAGCCAAAGTGAGCATGGTTCAGCGGGCATATGTATGTGTTGACGACCACGAGGTTTGTGGTTCGAATCCCCCCACCCCCAATGTACTCAAAAAAAAAAAAAAAACAATTTCTTAACACTCTTCAACATTTAACCTACTTGTACCAACTAAGGTAGATTAATATGATAATTATTGTGGAATGGCGCGACATTTACATAACAATTAAGGTATGATATTCTCAACCAAAATATCGTATTTAATTCTCGGAATGTTAGGATTATAAATTTATAATAATATTCAAATGAAAGTATAAAGAGAAAGTAAAAAAATAATATACAAATGAGTGTCAAAATTTAAAGTTGGATAAACGGAACAATTTGAATTTTAAATAAACATAAAAAATAAATGAGCAGAAATGACTTTACATATATCAGATGAAGATTATAAGATTCACCTTTCTTGTTAAATGTTGTAAAATATATGAAAAATCAATAATCTTAAGAGATGACAAATTGTAGAATAACTTTTTTTTTTTGTTTTACCAAAACAAAAGAATCAAGTTTGATATTATAAGGTAAAATGTAAATACTTTAGACTAAAGTAGAAGAAGACTTTTAACAAAGGTAAAGTGTAATTCCATTTAAAGAAAAAAAAAATGGTTTCAGCCAAGATTGCAACTAGAATCTAGTTTTTTTTTTTTTTAATTGACAAAAAAAAAGAAAAAAGTGAATCTTGGTTCGTGGTTCCTGGCCAGAATTGCACCTAAAAACAACGCTCAAAAGGATTGCACCCAGAAACAACGCTCAAAAGGATAGGGGCAGAAAACAGCGTTAGTCTTGATAGTGAAGAAGACTATTCTTAATAATAACCTCGTAAATGACTTAAAATATATATATATATATTTTTTTATCTTTAGAAGAAAAATGGTAGGACCCACCATAGTAATGAAAAAAATGGAAAGATAAATGTTAGGAACAACTATAATGATGAGAAATGTGGAGATAGAAATTGTGGACCCCACCAATATAATGTAATTTTAAGAAAAATCATAGATTTGGAGAGGGTTTGGGAGAGGTAACCCATGAGTTTGACTCCCCAATTCCTTGTCCCAAAGATGGTTTTGGGTTTAGAACCCAAAATCACTCCAACTCAAAACAGGGGCCAAACGTAGTCTGGAAGGATAGTTATCCACACTCAGGTGGGGTGATCTTCAATCCATATCTCAGAGTGATGAAAGATTCGCGCAATAAATATTTGTTTTGAATCTAAACAATTTTAAAAAAAAAAATTGAAATAAAAAACTTGTTTTTAAATTTGTTTTTAAATTTGTTTTTTTCATTTTTTAAATTTGTTAAGGAATGTAAAAATGTTTTCAAAATTTAAAAAACTAAAAACCGAATTGATTATCGAACAGACATGTTTTTTTTTAAATAAAACTAAAAACATAAATTGAATGCATTACCAAATCACTCTTGAATTTTTTAATTTTTTATTTTTAAAATTTGTTAATGGATGTAAAAACGTTTTCAAAAATATAAAAAATAAAAAACTTAATTAGGACTAATTTTTTAAATATCAAAAACTAAAAATAGTAATGGAATGTATTATCAAATCAAACCCCTATTAGTTTTTGTTTTTTGAATTAGACTAAGCATTTAAATATTTCCTTTAAGAAGATAAAAATCATGGCGGAAAAAGAAAATCAACACAATTTTAAAAAATGAAAGATAAAAAATATTATCAAATACGATCATAAATCTTTGTTTAGAAAAGATAAAATTGCAGTATAAAAAAAATGCTAAAAAAACAAATCATACATTTTTTAAAAAAATAAAAAAATAAAATTATTATCCAACGGCTCCTGAAATATTGTTACTATAAAATATAAACGTAGCTCATTATTTAAAGAGAGAAAATTTCGCCCACATTTAGTTATAACTTTCAATTTCATCAAAAACCTTATACTTGGGTTGGTAAATGATATAATCTTTACAATTAAACTTGAATAAGCCTCTCGCAAGTTTTACATTTATGCTTTAGGTAGATTTTGTTGAAGAAATGTGAAAAAAATGTACTTTTTATTCAATAAATTATAAAACATATGTCCAGTTTTGTGACGATACTCATAGAAATATAACACTAAGAGTTATATTTTTATTGAAATTAGTGGGATTGTTTGGAAGAGTCTGTGAGTTATAATAGTTTGTGAATAGTAAATATTATTGAAGTCAGAATAATTATTTTATTTACCATAAATTTAAATAATTTGTGGATCAAATGTAGATTAAGTTATAATAATTCAGTCCACCTAATCTCAGTTAATTTTGAGAGTTTCATTTAATGATTAATTTTATGTATTAATACGACTTAATTTTATACCAAACTTGAGTTTTATGGTTGTTAATGAATTTTGAAATATTTTGAAATTGGTTTAATTTATTCAAATTAGTGAGTCAACGTAACAAAAATTACCATATTTGTCTTCAAAATTGAAAATTTAAGGTAAATTTTGATTTTATTTTCACCTTATTTATATTATGCTATTCTTTGTAATCTCCTAAAAAAATATTGCTAAGTTCGAAAATAGAAAAATAAAATGAAATAGAAATTTATGTGTGGCAGTATGTGATCTATTTTAAAAAAATCATCGATTTATTGTAATTTAAACAATTGACCAAAAACTATTATTTTTAAGCCCACAAACAATAAATCAAAACTCGAACTAAACAAATATATCTTATTGTCATCACTTGTATAATGAGCAGAAGAAAAAAAAATCGATTCTACCCCATTTTTTTTTCTTATTTTAATTTTGAAATTTGTTCTTTTTATCATCAAATTCATTTTTTTGCTTTACTTTTTACAAGTTGAATAAAAGCAGGTTTTTGTACGGATGACCCACCTTTAAGGATCGTGAGGTTTTTTATCCAGTTTTTTGACATTTTTTTGTCATAAGTAAGTGCACAAAGTTTGTAATATATTTTACAGAGCACGATCACGAAAAGACAACTATAATACATTCGTGATAAGCGAAGGATATAAATGATTTTTTTACAGAAAGAAATACTTGCTTATCACGATAGAATGTCAAAAAACATAAAATTTCGAGAGGAAAGATTAAAAAACTTTACGCCTCTTTAAGAGAAGGTCATCCATACAAAAACTCGAAGTGTGATCAATTTTTTTTTTTTCTTTATGCAAGTTAGGTGTGTACAAAAACCCACAAGTATGATACCAAAAAAAAAAACAGATTTATATTTGGGTGTGTTTCCTATTTTATTTGGACATTTTTGGACATTTTTGGTTTATTTGGTTATTGTTTTATATTGTCTTTATCTTGTTCTTTTTCTTTTTGGGGAGTGTGCCCACCTTCTCTCTTAAATGGGCCATCACAATATTCAATGGATTTGCACCATTTTCATATAGAATTTTACATTTTTCTTAATCATTAATAATTTCAGAGTATTATTATTCAAATAAAAAGTAAGAATTTAAATATAGGACTGGTTGGACAAATAGCAATCAGACCTAAACTAATTGCAAATTTAGCAAACTTTAAAATGTTTTGCAAATATGGCAAAAAAAACTTGTTTCTATCACTGATAGACTTTATTATATCACTGATAGACTTCTATCAGTGATAGACTATTATCTCTGATAGACTATTATCACTGACAAAAATCTATAAAAAACTGAGGTGATCAGCGATAGACTTCTATCAGTCATAAGATATCAGCGATAGAAATTGCTATATCCGCAAAATTTTTAAAAACATGCTATATTTGCAAACAATAAGTCTTAAATTGTCATTTACTACAATTTCCCTTAAATATATTCGACGGCCTATAATTTTTATATTTATTAATATATTGACTATTAAGTTGAAATTAATATCTTCAAAAGTTGTCAAACCAAACATAACTCAATTGACATAAGATTGTAACATAATTCAATTGACATAAGGTTGTATTGTTAACTAATTCATCGTAAATTTTTTTTGAATTTTTTTTTTAAAAAAAAAATTATTGATGTAAATAAAAGATAAATTATACATTTTTATTTTAATTTAGGGAGAAAATATGCTTAGGAGCATACAATAGAGAATTTACATAACTTTATTTGATATATATAAAGAGGGTTTATTAGATTTTGAGTTTAGATATTATTTTTGTCTATTTATTTTTTATTTTGATTCATGTAAAAACATTCATTATGATTCTTTATACTTTTAATTTTAGTTTATGTATTTCAAAATATCTATTTTGGTCTTGTAATTTTAAAAAATGATTATTTTGATCCATTCATTTTCATTTTTCTCTCATTTTTTTAGTCATAATTAGTTATGACACTTCAAAACATTTGTATTAAAGTGTCTTTCATTGTATATAAATTTATGCTTAAATTTTGGAAATAGAGAAAAAAAAATTGAAGTATAGGTATAAGGACTAAAATTTATGCTTAATTAGTTAGGACTTCATGCCAAAGCGAGCATGGCTCAGCGGGCATATGTATGTCTTAACGACCACGAGGTCTGTGGTTTGAATCCCCCACCCCCAATGTACTCAAAAAAAAAAAAAAAAAAAAAAGAGCAGCGCCATGATATATCGCCTAGTAGTAGTGACCATGAAGTCCTAGAAAAAAACATCCACTCATCTCTTTAATCTCAATCTCTTTTAGAGAGAAATTTTGAAAAAAGAGTAAAGTTTAGAGCTTGCAAAACTCATGTCCCCAGTTACGCCATAAATGGTCTACCATGGACGCAATTTAGAAACCATTGTCGCGTCCATAGTACACGATTTAGGTACCGTAATTTTAAAAATTATTAATATAAAATATCCCAAAATACGATAAAATCATAAATAGAAAACAAAATGATTGTCAAACTACATTTTTAAGTTTTTTAAGACAAGTGTGCTTTATGAGTTTTGCCATAAATTTTGAAACATTTTTTAATGTTGAGGTTTTGAAAATTTAGCAGTCGTTTGGTTAGCGTCTTTGAAGGTGAGCATCAGGATAAGAATGATTTTTTGATGGTCATTCCCACGTTTGGTTGGCGTCTTAGCATTTATGTTCGGACATAGCTTTAGCTCATGCATCACAAGTATGACTTTCTGATGCCCTCCATTTTAGACGACTTTCTCCAAAAGCCATGGTGATGCCCAGGTATGTCTTCTTCTTCCCATTGGTTTTTTTTTAAAAAAAAAATCTTCTTCTTCATTCTTTTTTTTACAACGTTTCTTCTTCCTAAATTTATTTGTTTATTTTTGTTTAAATCAATTCCAAACTCCAATTTCAAGTTTGTGTACTTTTTCTTCTTATTTTTTTTTTTTTTTTTTTTGGTTAAATTCATTACAATCTTGAGAGCTCTGTGTATTTTTTTTTTTTTTTTTGTTAAATCGGTTTCAGTAGCTTCTTGATTTAAGATGAACCAGAATCGCATAGATATACGATAACTATGCGATAACTAGCAACTTATGTGATCGCATAGGTTGCTAGTTATCGCATAACTATGTGATCGCATAGGTAGTTGTGCGATAACTATGCGATCGTACAACAACTTATATGATCGTATATGTTGCTAGTTATCGCATAGTTATGCGATCGTACAACAACTTATATGATCGTATATGTTGCTAGTTATCGCATAGTTATGCGATCGCATAACTATCGCGCAACAACCTATGTCAAGTATCGCACACCAACCTATGTTTAGTAATCAATGATAGATTAGATTTGATTTTTGAATTATATAACTTTTATCATTAGTTCTTCAATTTTATTATTGTATAATTAATTAATTATAATTAAATTTTGTATCAACATAATTATTAAGATTTATTGTTAAATAAAATAAACAAAAATTAATTATTTAAAATTTATTTGCAAATCTGATGACATTCTCGTAACAAACACAAACATCAAACATCTTATTTATTTTGAGATATCTCAGGCATAGGGTTGTGACGGTAACCAAAAGGTCATAGGTTCAATCCCCGCATTAATTAAACTACCGTTGCAAAAAAAAACAAACACAGACATCATTTATTCCACGAAAATTTGATGACATTCTCATACAATACCAAACACAAACATCAAACATCTTATTTATTTTGAGATATCTCAGGCATCTGCAAATCCTCAAACCAAACATTCCCTTATATTATTATCCATGACAACATATATATAGGTTTTTAATACCAGTGGAACTTTTATATCTGGAGATGAATAATAGAAAGAAGAAAAAAAACTAATTAATTAATTATTTGATATTAATTAATAATTACTATTTTTAATTAATTGTTTAATATCAATATATTATTTAGATTCCAAAAAATTACTTTTAAAAAAACAAAAAATCGATCAATTTTAACCAATATATTTACGATTAGTATTTTATATTATCTTAAATATTTAATTTATTTTTATTAATTTAATTATTAATTATTAATATTTTAATAAATTTATACTTATTTAATTGTTTTTTATTATTGAAATTTAATTATATAGTTTTAAGCATTACTTTTTTGAAAGGGCGATATATTACGAAAACAAGCTAAAGAGACCCCACAGCCCGGGGACAAGGCACACACAACCTCAACAAAGAGAGACTCTCAAACACATCAAGAGAACAGATCCCATGGAGGGACACTAACAGACAAAGAGGGCGACGACACCCCCAACCAAGAGGCACACCTATAAGCCATATCAGCTTGAACACTAAGAAGGACAGACTGAGGAGAACGCGGGCTAGACCCATGAACACGGGAATTACGTTCTCTCCAAATATGGTAAACAGCAGCACACCAAGCGAGCCTCCACACATGACGCCTACGAAGGTCACCACGCCCCATATGACAAATCCACATCAGCTCAGTAGACCAAACAACTATACGATGAGAGGACCGCCCCCACCGTAAAATCCCCGACCATACCTGCACACTGAACGGACAATCAAAGAACATATGATCTCTCGTTTCCACATCAGCCGAGCACAACAGACAACCTGACGGGGTCCAGGGGTCCCAAGCATGGAGACAAACTCTAGTATATAAACGATCCCGAACTGCTAGCCACGCGATAAAGGAGTGACGGGGGATATTACCCTCAAACCAAACTAAGTTCGCCCAACCCACACAATCCCGACGAGGATGCAAAGTTTCCCAGGCACTAGAAACCGAGAAAACATCAGAAATGCTAGGGTCCCAAATAACACGATCAGGCTGCTCCAAGTTGGGGACTACTGCCTGAACTAGAGGATACAACTCTTCCATTTCCCAAGTCACACAAGGCCATTGCCAAGAACCATCAGGGAGGAGGAAATCCGCATAAGAAAGCCGACCCGAGAAAAGGGGAACGCCTAAATAACGGACTGACAAGGAACCCAGAGAAAAACCCAACAAACCAGCCAACTTTGCAGCCACACAAGGGGAAACCCCAACACAGAACACCGAGCTCTTCGCTGAGTTAGCACAAAGACTAGACAACGCCTGAAATTTGCAGAGAACAGACTGGATAAAAACTAGGGAGGTAACATCCCCCCACAGAAGATCATCAAATCATCTGCAAAACAAAGATGGGTAAGACGGATCTTCTCAAACTTCTGATGGAAAGAGAAATCCCTAGGGGGATCATTCAACATCCGAGACAAAACCTCCATAGCCATCACAAACAAATAGGAGGACAAAGGATCACCCAGGCTCTAAATGTCACTTGGTATGTATGTACTTGACATTGTGGTGGATATGCGGGTCAACTTGATTAAGTCCCAAACCCACTCATTCATCAAAGTGTCTAAGAGTTTCCAAACTCCCAGGCTCTAAATGTTTTCGTGGATTGTATTCTAACATGTGACGCTTATAAGAAGCTACATGGAAGCCTAGATAGGCTCACATTCTCTACTCACGAGGGTTAATCTGAACATTTTAGTTGATATGGACATAGTTCTCATTTTCTAATCTCACCTTCATATTTGTTGTAAAGAAAAACGTCAAGGTCCTTACATTGGGGTTTAGAAATGTAAATCTACCATTATCCGATTTTCTAATATTTGACCGATCCAACATGATTAATAAAAACTTATATTGAACATTTTTGAAAAATTTATACGTTATAGACTCATCTATTGTTCAAACTCCTAAATATGAGGGTTTTCCTTCCATTGAAGGGTTAAAAAATGTACCACTCAAGCATTGAGAGAGAATTTAGAAGCAAAGAAGACAAGAAGGCTTCCAAGACCGAAGACTTAAAGATAAGTTGAAAGTTTGACGTCGAGGACAAGCGCTCCAACTTTCGAGTGAATTGTACGTCCCAGAAAAAGGATAAGAGGATCATATACAAGAGATTGTACTAACATACTATTCACACGAGATTTCAATATAGGAGAAATTTGATACGTGGAAATGAACTTGAATTTTATTGATTTTGATATATATATGAGTGTTAGAGTCTCTAATATTTATCCTCTGATGCTTTCTCTCGAGTATGTTAACTTTAATATTTGGACTTGTTGATCTTCTTGGATGATCGATCTTTGGGCTTTTTGATCTTCTTGGATGATCGATCTTTGGGCTTTTTGATCTTCTTGGATGATCGATCTTTGGGCTTTTTGATCTTCTTGGATGATCGGCCTTTGGACTTTTTGATCTTCTTGGACGATCAGTCTCTAGCTTGTTGATCTTCGTAAAGTCTTCGACTTTTAGTTTCTTGAAGGTCTTCGGCTTGTAGCTAATCGAAGATCTTCGACTTGTAAATTATTGGATGTCTTCAACTTGTAGCTTCTTGAAGGTCTTCGACTTGTAGCTTATCGAAAATCTTCGGCTTGTAGCTTCTTGAAAATTTTCGGCTTGTAGTTTCTTGGAGATCTTCGTTTGTAGCTTATTGAAGATCTTCGACTTGTAGCTTTTTGATCTTCAGCTGTAGCTTATTGAAGGTCTTCGACTTGTAGCTTCTTGAAGGTCTTCGGCTTGTAGCTTCTTGAAGGTCTTCAGCTTGTAGCTTCTTGAAGGTCTTCGGCTTGTAGCTTATCGAAGATCTTCGACTTGTAAATTATTGGATGTCTTCAACTTGTAGCTTCTTGAAGGTCTTCGACTTGTAGCTTATAAAAAATCTTCGGCTTGTAGCTTCTTGAAGATCTTCGGCTTGTAGTTTCTTAAAGATCTTCGTTTGTAGCTTATTGAAGGTCTTCGACTTGTAGCTTATTGAAGGTCTTCGGCTTGTAGCTTATTGAAGGTCTTCGACTTGTAGCGTTTTGAAGATCTTCAGTTATAGCTTATTGAAGGTCTTCGACTTGTAGCGTTTTGAAGATCTTCAGTTATAGCTTATTGAAGGTCTTCGACTTGTAGCTTCTTGAAGGTCTTCGGCTTGTAGCTTCTTGAAGGTCTTCAGCTTGTAGCTTCTTGAAGGTCTTCGGCTTGTAGCTTCTTGAAGGTCTTCGGCTTGTAGCTTCTTGAAGGTCTTCAGCTTGTAGCTTCTTGAAGGTCTTCGGCTTGTAGCTTATCGAAGATCTTCGACTTGTAAATTATTGGATGTCTTCAACTTGTAGCTTATTGAAGGTCTTCGACTTGTAGCTTATAAAAAATCTTCGGCTTGTAGCTTCTTGAAGATCTTCGGCTTGTAGTTTCTTAAAGATCTTCGTTTGTAGCTTATTGAAGGTCTTCGACTTGTAGCTTATTGAAGGTCTTCGGCTTGTAGCTTATTGAAGGTCTTCGACTTGTAGCGTTTTGAAGATCTTCAGTTATAGCTTATTGAAGGTCTTCGACTTGTAGCGTTTTGAAGATCTTCAGTTATAGCTTATTGAAGGTCTTCGACTTGTAGCTTCTTGAAGGTCTTCGGCTTGTAGCTTCTTGAAGGTCTTCAGCTTGTAGCTTCTTGAAGGTCTTCGGCTTGTAGCTTCTTGAAGGTCTTCGACTTGTAGCTTATCGAAGATCTTCGACTTGTAAATTATTGGATGTCTTCAACTTGTAGCTTCTTGAAGGTCTTCGGCTTGTAGCTTCTTGAAGGTCTTCGACTTGTAGCTTATCGAAGATCTTCGACTTGTAAATTATTGGATGTCTTCAACTTGTAGCTTCTTTAAGGTCTTCGGCTTGTAGCTTCTTGAAGATCTTCGGCTTGTAGTTTCTTGAAGATCTTCGTTTGTAGCTTATTGAAGGTCTTCGACTTGTAGCTTATTGAAGGTCTTCGGCTTGTAGCTTTTTGAAGATCTTCAGCTGTAGCTTGGTCTTCGGCTTGTAGCTTATTGAAGATCTTGTTATAGTTTCTTGAAGTCTGTAGTCTTTGAATCTTCTAAACTCTAGGTCTTTGATGCCTCTGAATTCTCTGGATTCTGACTCTCTGATTCTGATTGTTGGAGCTTCTGACTTCTTAGATTCTGCTGGATTCTGACTCTCTGATTCTGATTGTTGGAGCTTCTGACTTCTTAGATTCTGCTGGATTCTGACTCTCTGATTGTTGAAGCTTCTGACTTCTTAGATTCTGGCTTCTGACTCTCTGATTGTTGGAGCTTACTCTCTGATTGTTGAAGCTTCTGACTTCTTAGATTCTGGCTTCTGACTCTCTGATTGTTGGAGCTTCTGACTTCTCTAGATTCTAGCTTCTGGATTTTTCTCTAGATTCTGGCTCAAGGCTCTTCCTCAAATGAACGAGGGTCTCCTCTATTTATAGAGTTTGATGACCTAGTATGGGCTTGGGCCTGATCGACTTTTGGGCCCAACTTTTGGGCTTAGGCTTATTTATGTTTAATTCAATGTTTTTCAATAGCTTGAATTATTTAAATTTGGCTCAATGCATTTTTATTGATCTCGGGTTATATTAGTTTCGGGTCCAACCGCCATGTGGCATAATTTGATTAGACTAGTTTAAGTCATCTAATGAATTAATATCATGTCATTATTTGATTTACCGATTTCGATTTTCTTGTCTTTTAATTTAATTTGAGGATATGTGACAAATTGTGATTGACCGAAATTTCTTATTCAACACATACTTACACAAATTAATACAAATTTAAGTTCATTATACATATTAAATTTCTTTATCCAAATTTAGCGTGAACCCTTCTAGAAAAAAATTAAAATATAATTTGATAATGGTTTTAAATTTTAGTTTTTAAATTTTTAAAAATTTAAGCTTATTTATCTACAACTTGTTTGTTTTATTTTTTTACTATTTTAAAAAACACCTTTAAATTCTTAACCAAATCCAAAAAATGGAAACATATAATCGGGCTGGAAAAAAAAAAAAAAAGTTTCTAAAGCCAATTACAAAAACAATTGCAAGCAAATAAGCTTCTAAAAAAATAAAAAAATTATATGAATATATACCCTAAAAATTAACTAAATAAATAAATAAAATAAAAGAATTTTAATTAATCTAATGTAATCTATCTATCTCCAAAGTGCATGACTTTTGGTGCAATCTCCAAGAGCCTCTCCAATGTGTTGGGAGCAAATTTTCTAGCGAATAGGAAGCAGACACCTGTCCCTTCCATTTTACTTTTCATACACTCGGCGGTTTGATTCCTTAGGCTGTGAAAAAGGCCCACGTGGATGTCTGATCGCGAGAATTTGACTGGATGTGGGCCACCCTTTGACCAGTCAACCCAAGTCAAACTCCGATTGGCATTCCTCTGGCTCTCCCAGCCCAAAACATTGACCAACGTCGGCAAGTAGTGTTCATCGGAGTAGCATTGGCCTTTGCAGTACTTTTGGAAGACAGGGAAGTATTTCCGGTCCGATACGACGGCGATGGCGGTGTCTCGGTCCACTTCGAACCACTGCGACCCTTTTCGCCATTGTTTTAGGGAGATCGGCGGGAACATTTTGCTCGAATATCGGCCACGGCCGACGTTGCTTGGCTCGTCGTAGCTCATGATGAAGCTTTTCATGGTGGAGTTGATTAAGAAAGAGTAGACTGTAGAGAAATTGAAGAGAGGGATGCAAGCTTCTGATAGGAGAACGAATCGCTCGTTTGAAACGTCGAGAAGTGCGTTTGAGAGTAGACGTCGTTCTGCTTCGATCATGTTTACTTTTCCCCACCTCACTTTCTGCAATGCACAAAAGAATCAAACAAATTTGATTAGAATCCAAAATGTTGATTTTAAAATTTACTACTTTGATTTCAAACTAACCTGGCTGGGAATTCTGCGGCCGTGGAAAACAGGGGTCTCAGGGAAAGAGAGATTATAAGAAGGATCGGAATGAACATAAACAGAGTAAAGCCCTTCATTTCCCTTGAAAAATTCTTCCCAAAGAGGAGCCAAATACACCGGCCCTCGAATCAAGAACATGAACGCCACCTTCGGAACCCGCCGGAACGGAAATTTCCTAATTCCGGCCGCCATTGATGCTCTCCACAGAAGCTCCTCGTCCTCCATGTCGTGCATTACTTCCGGCGGCTTCAGAAACTCCTCCAACCCCACCCGCCCGGAATCGGCAGCTCTGGTCACCGGTGAAATACTCGAAGAGGGGTTCTTTGCGAGGTTTAAGCTGATGGAGAAATTGGAAACATAAAAAGTGAGGAAAACTCCGGCGGTGATTCCGGCGGTGAAGAGGATGATGTAAGGGACGACGTTGAAGAAGCTCAGTTGGATTTTGATCAATTTCGTGGTTTGAAATTGACTCTTCATGTTTTTTTGCAAAATCTTTGAAACCCAGATCGGAAATCGGCCGGAGGGAGCTTGATCGGAGATGGGAGTGCGGCGGAGAGAGAGATGGCCTTTTTTTCTAGACGATGTGGGAGAAGGGGAAGTTTGGTTTCTAATTCCCTTTCGAAGCTTAAATATCGTTGTTTTTTATTATTTCTTAAAAATTTTAAAGGTGGGTTGAATAAATGGTTAAACTCGTTTAATTAATTAATTATATATATAGAGAGATTTAAAATAAATAAATTATATATATATATATATTATATTTTTGTGCAAATGCATGAATTATTTTGGATTTTATAAAAATCTTGATGGAATCTTTTATTTATTTAGGGTTTAGAAAAGATAAAAGAAGAAAACAAAACAAGTAACAAAATTTAAAGATTAATCTACGTATTCATAAACTCAGTCAACTTAATATAAAATCCTTATTTCTTATTTGAAACTAAAAAAAAAAAAATATACACCAAACCCTATTTATTTAGACACGTGTTTTGAAGATGCCTAAAAGAAATATTATATTACTATGGGATGTAAATGTAAATTTGAAAATTTGCAATATCTCCTAATAACCCTCAATAAATATTCAAAATATTTTTACATTTTCTGATAGATTTTTTTTTTTAATCAATATATTGATAGCACAACTATCTTAGGAACTATTTTATGTTAGTTTTGTGGCTTAAAAGATTGTTTTCACGTTAATATTTTCTTATGTTTTCACGTTGATATTTTCTTATTTTATAGATATGGAGCATGAGCAAAACTGATAATAGATAATTTAGAAGATTTATGTGGAGAGAAAAAGATAATCAAATAAAAAATACAAGGATTAAATATGGATTTTATCATGTCTTATCTGATTTTATTCTATCCGATGTTCTTATTTTGGGCATGTTTGAATAAAAAAGATATTCCTAATTTAATTTGGAATTCCTAAATTGATTAGATTCCTACTCTAATTAAAATATGGATTCCTAATTAATTGATTGAGTCTAATTAGTGAAATTAATCCCTACGATATAGTTCTTCCTCTTTTATTTTATGTTTTTATTTTGTTTTGTCTTATTCATCTATCACTTTCTTTTTCTAAATAAAATTGGGGGATTTTATTTATAGTAATTAAGTGAAATAGAAAATCAATCTTGAAGACGATACTCATATTTATATACACTATATTAAAAATTGTGCAACATATATACTTTTTTAGTTTAATTTGGGGTGGAAGAATCAAACCTCAAATTTCGAGTTGATAACATATCGTTTATGCTAGTTGAGCTACATTCTTGACATATACACATTTAATTTGATGATTACATTTGCTTCTTAAAAACAAATTACACAATTTTTAGCTTGGCAACCTTACCTTTGTTGCATGTATGAACTCAAGTGCTATTTTTTGATTAATTCTTTTATAATTTCAGCATCAAATGATCAAATTCCAAATGTCTTGTACTATTAGAAAGGTCTCAAGTCAATATTTTTTATAAAATAAGATAAAATTTAGACTTTCGACTTTGTAAATGAGGCAATTGATTAATATTATGTGTTCTCATTTAAAGTAATTTTAGTTTAATAAATTCATAGTTCTCCCCCAAGTAATCTACATACTAAATCATATAATTCAACCACACTCCTCGTAGGCTCTTACTATATAATTTCGTATAAACAAATAAAATCATTTTTAACTAAAAAACTCATTTTTAAATTTATTTCTCCGAGCTATATGTGGGGAAAAGAAAAAAGAGAAAAAAAAAATGTAGAAAAATTGTGAATTGGCGTGTAAGTTTGGACTTGGAAAACCGCCGTGGAATAATCTCCGGCATCTCACGCGCTTTGATTAACACTTTTTGAGGCCCACAAACAGCAAACTCCACCGCTAGTCGCCGCCGCCCGGCCACCGGTATTGACAAGTGTTGCTTAATTCCATGAGTCAATTTCCGTGGACCCGTATTTAAAGGGTGAGAAAAAAAAAAACCAAGTTTATTACCATTATTGTTATTGAAGACTTTTTTTTTAGACTTAAAAAAATTGAAAAGAAAAAAAAAATCTAAGGCAGGTTGGATAACTATTTATTTTTTTGTTTTTTAAAATTAACTTTATAAATATGTTTTATCTATGAGTTTTTTTTTAATTTTAATTATTTACTTTCTATAAATATTTTTAAAAATTAAGTCAAATTTTAAAATGGATTGGTTGCATAAATAGCAATCACGTCCAAAATAATGAAAAATATAACAAAATTTAAAACATTTTGTAAATATAGAAAAAATCAGTAACTATCACGAATAGACTGTTATCACTGATATATGACTATTACTGATAGACTACTATCACTGATAGACTACTATTAGTGATAGTCACCGACAAAATTCTATAAAAAACTGAGGTTAGACTATTATCCGATAGACTACTACTAGTGATAGAAATTGTCATATTTACAAATTTTTTTAGAAAGTGCTATATTTTTAATTATTTTACTCTTGATTGACATCGGTTACAATTTTGCTAAGAATGCTAATAATACTTGAAATTGAACTAAATATTTAGTTAGTAACTACTACTATTTTTATTGTTTATAAATTTATTACTAAACAAATTTGAGCAACTTTTAAAATTGAGGTTCAATAAACCATTATATTTTTATTGAATTTTCTGTTTTCAAATTTTTGCTTTAGATCCCTAACCAAACTTGTCTTAATTACTTCTTCAAAAATATTTTTTAACGCATGTTTGGTAATCTTTCTCGATTTAGTCTTCGATTAAAAAATTCTTATCTACTTTTAAATTTGGGGAAATTGTAACAGATGCCAATTTAGAATAAAATAATTAAAAATATAGCACGTTTTTAAAAATTTTGCGGATATGACAATTTCTATCGCTATATCTTATGGCCGATAGAAGTCTATCGTTGATCACCTAAGCTTTTTATAGATTTTTGTCAGTGATAATAGTCTATCACTCATAGAAGTCTATCAGTGACGGATATTTTTGCCATATTTGCAAAACATTTTAAAGTTTGCTAAATTTGCAATTAGTTTGGACCTGATTGCTATTTGTGCAACCAGCCGTTTAAATTTGTGATTTTCTTTAAAAAATGGTTTTTAAATCTTAGCCAAGTTCTAACAGAAAAAGAAAAAAAATCTTTAAAGGGAATTTCTTCAAAATGTTCCATTAAATCTAATTCTCAAGTTGATTGATATATATATATATATATATATATATATATATATATGCATGAAAAAACGAGACCAAATGACAAAAGTTGATTTAAATATCAATGTCATAAGGTCAAAAGTCCTTAAAGGCAGTGACCTAAAAAATGTTAGTTTTATGAATTGAAACCTAATTAGCAATTTGTTGGTAGCCTACTATCCATTCTAATAAAATAAATATTTTGAAGGAAGCTACTAAATTAAAATTCAAGTCTAAGCTAAATATTGATGAAACTAATTAGGTTTCTTTCTTTTTCAAATGATTCTTCTACATTTCTAGACTTCATAGCAATAGATGGAATTATTTAAACAACAATTAATTAAAAAATTAGATAATTATTTGTACATCCACAAAATAATATTACAACGTTGCATCTTGGTTAGAAGCAAAATGCAAAACTAAAATCTTTTAACTTAAGACGGTTTTGAATACCTTTTAGTTTAAGCACTTTTGATATGTATCAAATTAGGAAGATATGAACTTTTTAGCAGAAGAAAATCATAGTGATAACTGATAAGAAAGTAATATTACAAAAATATTACAATAAAATAAGAAAGTAATATTACAAAAATATTACAATAAAACCATCATATGGCCACCATAGCTCGAACCAATTACCTCAAAGATACCTAAATTTACCTAAATTTGCAACGTACTCCTTTGAACATCGAACCAACTCAGGGTCATTAAGGAAATCAGAGTAGAAATTTATAAATTCTTGTGAGGCCTAAAAACTGAACAGAACTACAAGTTCTTCAATCAATAGATCACAAATGAATCAAATGATGTGATATATGAAGTATCAAAATTAATATATATAATACAATAAACATTCATGTTCTATAAGTCTATTCTACACGCTATTTTGTGTGATCTGGAATTGGTATATTGATAATCTCGACCTTTTCCAGGATTCATTTTGGTAAAAACTGAACAAGGAAACCTGGATTCAGCATGGGTTAATGAAGCTTGCATGAAAAAGGAGTCCTCAAAGTCTTCAAAACCCTCTCTCGAGAATCTGAATCTAGTAAAGATTTGACGCCGATAGACAACATTCGTCCTGCGAGGAAATTTGGATCTCCAGGCAAGCAGGAATAGTAACCAACATCGACTTGAAACCAGGATCAGGGATATGTTACATTTAAACAAACAATGCAAAAATAAATTTTGTTGATGTGTGGATATAATCAAATTGTATCATGCTGGCTAATAAATTCGATAATACAAGGGTACACCTGTTCCGCCGCCTGCATATTTTAGAGGAAGTGAGTGAATAATGGCAACATAACTCGAATCCACTATGAAGTCCATGGAAGGGGAAGAAAATAATACCAGCCGTCCTCCGACTAAATCATAATGTGCATAATGTGGACCTCCTGGTTCTCCAAAAACTTTATAGGTAACCAGGTGCTCGGAAATAAGCTTTGCTGTTTCTGCTCCATTTAAATCACCACCATAAGCAAGATGGAAAAAATCGTATGATTATGAAGAAAAGAAAACTATATTCCACACCAGGGCAATGAATGTACCTTCTACAGCTATAGGTGGACAGATTAGATCCTCGTCTCCAGCCAGCGCTAAGACTGGGACATGGCATTCATGTATATGGTCCTTGTAAAAAAAGGTATTACTTCTGTCTCGTAAACCACCATCTCGAAAAGCAGTAGTAAGTTGTATGATAAGTTTAGCAGGAATGGTACCTGCATATGCATTCGTAGCTGATCTTGAGCTATGTGACATAGTAATTCTATTATGAGCACGAGAAAGTGATAATATAACAATAGAAAGGAAGATCAGAGTATTGTCTGGACATGATTTCAGTGAGAATCTAGAACCTTCTTGGCATTAAACAGATTTAAAAACAACATGAAAAGGGCAAGGAGGTGTCGTGGTTGCATAATTGACTTCGGATATCTTAATACATGTTCAATCCTCTGATGTAAGTTGAGCCAGATTCTTAGAAAAATTATAGAAGCAACCCTCTTTATACATGAACAAGTCATTTCCATACACAATGTTAACTCAAGAATAAAGCTTATTCAAGATGAACTAAAGGATTTCCTCACTATTGACATTCCACCAACAATAGATTTTATTTGAAAAAATTTACATCCAAATCTATTTTGTAAATGCTTCCCTTCACATTGTGTGTTCTGTTCAGAGTGTTCGGGCTTGGGACTGAGAGCAAGGATATATAATTTGAGGAGAAATCTAACCGATGGAACAGCGGTTGGCCATTTTTGTTAAGCCAGGAGCCTTCACTCCAAAACTTCTAAGACCTTGAACAGTGGATGGCCATTTTACTAGGCATCATACAATTCCAGAACTTTTCTTATAAAATACTGTTAAAACAACCTAACTGCCCGAAAGGCTATCGCTCCTCTATTTTTTCTAATCTCGTGTCTTTAGTCATATACTATCAAATAAAATAAGGATCAAATTCCAAAAAGACTATATGTGAATTCTTTTTCTTAATTCAAATTTAAACCCTAGACTCAACAGTAGCTTCCAGTGACATTCTATATCCATCCAAGTTATTTTATCTGATCGCTCTTCTTTTTGGCTCTCTGCCATTTATAGTCCCTCTAGGAGAACTCAACGGCCTGATTTTTGGTGAGAATTACAAGACTTGGTTGGTCTCGGTGGAGTGGATCATAGGTGGTGACTTTAATATTATGCGTTAGTCTTGGCCTTGGGAGAAATCACATGGCAGACCGGCAACCCATATAGTATGAGAATATTCAATGACATTCTAACTACCTATTAACTTATGGATATCCCTCTTCAAAATGGGTGTTTTACTTGGTCGACTTTTTGGGATTCACCTGCCTTGTCTCTCTTAGACATTTCCAGAGACCTCAAAATATACATTTCTTTTTTTTGGTGTGTTGTGTGTGGGTAGGAAGTGGTCTCTCTTTCCATGTTCTGTCACAGGAAGCACTAATACTTGTACTGGAATTTAAAAGAGGAATCATTCTTGCTCCCTTTCTCCAAGTTAGTGATGTCTGTGCAAAACTAACAAAAATGCTAATAATATTATTCTTGTGGCGTCCAGACTCTCAACAGCAAGGCCAAATGTAGGTGTGTTTTTATCATCTACCTTAACCTTGTTTTAAAATACTTTTTTTCTTTTTAAAAACACAAGAAACTGTATCTCATTTAATTATTATCCATGACCATGAGACAAAGACTCACATCGAGAGAAAGGAGGCTGATTAGCCTTTATCCAATCAACCCTCACAAACCTTCCTATCTATCATATGTCTCACTTCCACATGCAGTCCAAGATTGTGAAATCAGTAAGAGGCTCTTTGGAAATTTCTTTGGGAACGAGCTAAGAAATATAGGAGGCAGGAAGAATCTTGTTAATTGGCAGAAAGTCCAGCTTCCTTTTGATTGTGCAGGCCTCGGCGTAGGCCACATCAAGAAGAGAAATTTATCCCTTCTTGCAAAATGGCATTGGAGATTTCATGCTGAAGAAACGGCTCTATGGAGGAAATTCATTGTGGCAAAATTTTGACTTCCCCTTTTGATTTTTGGGCCAGTTAATCTTCTATCTATTCTTCAGAAGGTCCATGTCAGCTATCTTTAAATCGTTAGGAACTATGTCAAAAAGGATAAAAATGAATTTTGGTTGCCGCTCCAATACTAATTTCTGGTTTGGTGAAACCCTTATAACCCAGATAGCACATACTCCTTTACATGGAATTTGGCCCTTAGAAGTTTGAAGGAATCTAAATGATGAGGAATGCCAGGAATGGATCTCTCTTACCTCGATGCTTTCATCATTTTCTAGTTTCAAATGTCGATTAGGAGGTTTAGTTTTGGTTGGTTATCTGTGTTTGAATGTTTGGATAGAGAGTTGGGCAGAAGTTACAACTTCCTTAGTCAGTTATGTGTGTTTCTTTCTTTTATGATGCTTTCTGCACTGTTTTTCTGGATGTTATGTTATTTTGTGTTAAAACCGTGAGTAAATGTGTGGAGAGAAAATTGATCCTCTCGAATTGGTCACAAGTCGATAGGATGTAATTCATGATAATGTTATCATTGATCTAATGGAAAAATGATGTGACGGTTATTGATTGGATTACGCTAACAAGACAATTTTCATTGTAATGGCAAAATATATCATTTCTTTTTCGTTGATTGAACTATTGAGGTGGTTATTCCTTCTTCTTCCTCCATCAACCTCTCCCTTATCCTCCTTCTCTAGTAAACTTCAAGCTGAGCTCGACAAAATCTATTTAAAACTATTTTCAAAACCTTAGAGACTAAATAAAAACCAAACTCAAAACTCATGGACCAAAAGTGTTATTTTTTTTAAAAAAAAAGAAGATAAGTCTGAGGACACCTTTCCCCCTCGGTAGACTAGTTGAAACGGACAGTTCTAAGTTGTAAGCTATACCATATGACACAAGCATGCATTAAAGCATTCTTGCCACAAGAAGACAAATAAACAAACTTCACTCGTGAATCGTGATATCATAGACGTGGCTGATTCTCTCAACTTAATGCTAATAGAATCTCACTAGGGAGAAAAGTTCAAGAAGGATCACTTACAAAAGTTGTTTAAGACGAGCTTTTTTAACATTTCAGGATGCATCATATCTTCTGCCGAAATAAGATAATTTAGCCAAGATAAGACATAAGGAGGATGAGCTGAAAGAGGATATGAAGCTGATAGCAGAGCTCCTAATGGAACAACTGGAACATTAAGAGCCTGTGCAGGATCTGCCTGTAAGCCAATTACAGTAATATTACTGCATAATCAAGATATTTATGACTTGTTGAAGTGTTGAACTAACAAAAGAAAGACACAATCGGAGATATTTGCTAACAATAATTTTTTTGGGGTCAAAGACTTGCTAATTACTCAGTTGATATCATTTGCATAAAAACTTGCTTTCACTCACAAGGGGCAATAGCAATTTCAAGGCTGATTTTGAAGAAGTATAGTCAAGGGATGACGCCAAAGTAACAATAGCAGCCAATCTGGGGTCTCGTCCTTCAAAACCTTATAAGAGAACAGATAAATGCATAAGAACTTACTCATTCCAGCTAATAGAAGTAAAATCAACAAACAAGAGTGCAAAACACCACTAGAAATAGTCAAAATGGTTAAGAAAGAATTTGATAAAAAGCGAAACTCTAAACTTTATAGATGCTCGATGGATCAAAACCTTTATCACAAACGGGAATATAATACTGTCATTAAGACCTTTCCTTCCATTTCTTTGTTTGTTTTTTGAAGCATCTTAAGTATGATTGAGATAATGTTGATTAGTGATCTTAAGCAACAATTATAGTCTTGCATTACATGCAGGTAGGGGTTGTATAAAAATTGTCCAGAGTTGTAATTAATAGAAAGCAAATAATCAAAACCAACTAAAAAGTGTGTGCAGGCACGTGCGTGCTAGAAAGAGAGGGTTAATTAAACAAACTTACCACAACGAGAAAGTTTTGCATAAAGCAAGATACCACCCATGGAGTGCCCAATGGCAAGCAATTTTCCATCCTTTGGCTTGCTTATAGACCTGATATAATCAATCTGCAATGGAAGTTGACAAATTTTACTCTTAGTGAGCATAAGCAAATTCATATTTAAAATCTAAGATGAAATCTGTGAGGTCTTAAAAGTTCAAGTTCAGTTCAAAAACTAGCCACAATGAGTGACTGTAGATATGACCATTTCAACAAGATAAAAAGTCACCTCACCGCAGCAGGAACGTCCTCCAACAGGTAATGATCAAAGTCCCAATCATATTTTACTATTAAATCAAGTTGTTTCTGAAAATCGTCAATTGTTGAAGAAAATCGATCTTGCAAATTGAACAATGGAGGTGAAACAGATCGTTGACCTTCTTCAATAATTTCTACAAGCCTTTGACTCAAATCCCTGATCTGGCCAGTAATGACTGAGGTCTGTCCTGTTTCCATCAAATTTGAAAGCCTTCCCCTTACCTCATTAAAACGTTCAGATAATTGGGAATCAACTAAAAGTTTTGAAATTTGATCAAATAGTTTAGCAGACATAATCCTTGATTGACCCTCACTTAAAAAGCCAGATAGTCGTTCTGACAAACGCATAAAAGTTTCTGTTAACTCTGTAACCAAACTTGACTCATCCCAAATTGTTGCTATTCCTATGAAGTCTTCTTCTTCAACCGCAGAAAATTCAGATTCTTTCCCATTGATGCAAGTATCTGATTTTGAGAGGTCATTTAGATTTTTTGTTGACTCTTCTGCCACATGTAAAGTTCCATTAATTTTGCTCTCAGACGCTGCTTCCATTTTCTCAGATTTAACTTTAGCTGAATGTTCAATTTCTTTTAAATTTGGTTCGTGCAAGCTCAGTCCTGCACCTCGAACTTCAAGAATCCATGTATCATACCCCTGGCCGGACATATATCGCGCAAAAGAACACTGCAAACATGAAATAGTACATGAAAGAAAGGAACACATGGGTTGTTAAATCCAATGTGGCTGAAAAGATTAATTCTCTGAATACGTTAGCATGAACAATCTGAAGGATCAAGAAAAACATGACTTTGCAACTTTCCTAGAATGGGAATATGACCAGTGTGGTTCAAGGAAAAAAAATAGACAAACAGAATAGAGAGAACATGAAAAAAAAATCAAAATTGTCCGAAAAAACATTTAAAAATAGATGACGAAATTGGAAACGAAGTTGGAAGTTGGAAGTTTTGGTCTACAAGGAGAAAATAAAAGTTTGTAGACAATAAAAATGGTAATCGAAGTACAGTGAGTTTCCAAATTTAGATTTTATAACCTAGCACTCATTCTTGGTTCTAATTGTGTTTTTTTTATAATGATCAAACTTAAGGTTCTTAATTTGAAATGGATTTGTCAACAATATCATATATTACTGAAGTATGCCCCACTACACTTTGAGCTAAACAAATTTTGCCATAGATGGAAGTGCTTGATGGTTCTACTTTCTGTTAAAGAAGCAAGCAGGTAGAGAAGGAACTATAATTTCGCTCTAAAACATTTCTCTACTTGGACATTATATCAATTCAACAACAGAACCTACTTAATATAGTAGTAATCCACATTAACGTCACATGGAGCATTTACAAATCATAAAAGACCACAAAAATCCAAACCGCTTCTCAAGAAATTTAAAAGTATGAAGAAAATTTACCCCAGGGTCAAGATCATAACCAATGGCATTAGTCCCGACTCCGGATAATAGCAACAGCGGATGATTCCTCGGAGGCGCCTGTTCAATTCAAACCTAAGTGCCTACTTACTCACATCATCGCAAATCACAATCAATTAGGAATTAGGAATTAGAAATTACCTGAGGGGAGGGATGGTAGCGCCAGAGTGCAAGCCGCCAGTTGGAATTCGGTACAGAGACGTAATGAATCTCGTCTGCTGTACAAATCGATGGCTTCTCGGGAAGTCTCACGGCAGCACCAGTGGAGGAGAAGGCTCTCAACTTGAAGGACGGGAAGAAGAGTTTACCTGGAACGGCGGCGGTCCGCCGGAGCATGGGAGTGAGGGAGAGGGAGCGGAAAGTGGAGGAGGCGATGTGATAAGCACAGCGAATATCGGATGGCGCCGTCGCCATCCCCGGAGGCGGTTGCGCGAGGGAGCGGGAGAGTCGAAACCGACCAATGATTTTTTTTTCCTAAAGAAATGAAAAATACTTTCTTTTTCTTTTTTTTTTTATTTTTTTTTTTTAATTTAAATTTGTATGCGATAAAGGTGAAAGGGTCTTGGAATTTGCTTTTTCACGTTTGGAATCTAGTTGGACTTTCGTACGGGTGGTCGGTGGACACGTTGCTTCCCAACAGCCAAACACGGAAAACTCGTGTCATTTTTAAGAAACAAAAAACAATTATCAATATCAATAAAATTAATGTGTTGAATATATGTTTTACTCACCAAGTATACTTAAATTTAGTTGAGAAAAAAATATATTTTTTTTTTATTTTTTTTTACCACATGTTGGGGTGGAGAATTTAACCTAAAATCTCATAGTTAAGATACATGTCGTTGAACTATATTGTTGGCTAAGAAAAAAAAATGTTTGAGGAAACAAATTAGTTTATAATTTCTTATTGATCACCCACTTTTAATATCCATTAATGGTGTTGGACTTAATTGAAAACGTTAATACGTAGGAAGGATTAAATTGAAATTTTAAAATAATATGAACAAACTTTAGGATCATAAATATATATTTAGTATTTATTAAATGAAAAATTACATTTTTTTTCAGCCCAACATGACCTCATATTTGGTTTTTAGAAGAATGATAATTTTCTTATTAGACAAAATTTAAAAGAGGTAATTTTTTGTCATGTCACCAACCAGAGCATAGTTAGTTCAACTGCGATGTATAGTTAAGTGACCATGAAATCTTAGGTTCAATCTCCTAATTCAATATGTTGTCAAAAACAAAAATTAAAAGAATAAATTTTTGTTATGTCACACCTTATATAGTCTTTTCAAAATATATAAAATTGAGATATTATATATTAAGAAATGGAGTTAAAATGGTTAATTTTATCATTTTTAAAATGTAACACTAATTAATTTGAGTATTTTTAATAGAAAGTTTCAGAAATAGAACTCATTTCTTGATTTTAAAATGTTTAAAATTCAAACCTGTATAATACTTTACATCTTTCTGTAAAAGAAAAAAAGAAAAAAAAAAGAAAAATTACAAAAAAAAATCTTCTAATTTCATCTTATCTTACTATATTTAAAAGTAGTTTAGGGATTAAAAAAATTCTCGCTCATACCCTTGATTTTAGTTTGCACTCTCCATTTTATCCTTCCAACATTTGTTATTGATTGTGTGCATAATTTTTTTTTTTTTCTTCTACTTTCACATATTTTCTAAGTCCTATCTATGAGTTTATTTTTATCTACTTTATAAAAAATGTTTTAAAAAACTAAATCAAATTTTGGAAACTAAAATAAATATTTTTTATAAATTGGTTTTTATTTTTAAATTTGGACTAAAAACTCTTTTTTTTTTTTTTTAAGAGATGGAAACAAATTGTAAAGAACCAGCATAATTTTTTTTTTTAAAAAAAAACTTGTTAACAGCCTAACAGGGTATAAATAATATCATTAAAATTGAGGGAAAAGTTTGTGACATCTAATTATGTTGATTAAAAAAAAAACTTGTTAACTCGGTTGACTTTTGGTTATTTGAACTTGCTTTAGATGTTTTGTTGATTATGTTTTGGAGATTGTTGAAATATTCTTGTGCTTTTCTAATTTCCAGTGACGATAGTTAAGACACATTATTTGATTTCCCAAAACTTACTTATATTGATTTTTTTTTTTTTTTTTTTTTTTTAGAATGGGTTTGATGGGATGATATCTTTTACTCTATACTTCATACATCTTAATTTAAATTTGTGAATGCAATTAATTTTTTTGTAACTAAATTACCTTAATTTTCTTAAAATTAATTAGTAATATAGGAATTATGACACATTCTTGTTCAGGTGGCATGGTCCTCCTTGGATCTATTTTTAAATGTCACCGACTTTTTACTGAATTTTAATGATATTATTTAGACTCTAATGACAACTTCGTTTTTATTTTCTATTTTTTTTTATTACAAAAACAAAATTTAATTTTTAATTTTTTTTTTCAATTTTCAAAATTTGATTTAATTTTTTAAAACATATTTTATTAAGAGATTTATCTATCTTAGAAAATAGTTAGTATTGAGTTAGTATCTAGTTAAAATTTATATGTATTTTGAGAAAATTAGGGTTAGAGTATGTTGTATAAATACATCCTATTCTAATGAAAAAACAAGAAAAAATACAAAGTTTATCAAAGGAAAACAATGAGTTTTGTCATAGTATCAAAGCATCGATTTTAAGAAGCTCGATCGAACAAAAACATTAGGGCGGCGCCGATTCCGCCGCCGCCCAACCTTGTTCCTCCAATATTGAAGTGAGTTCCTCCAATATTGAAAATCAATAGAAATATTATTCATTCTATACATTAAATATGCAACACAAAACTTAACGTAATAATATATATGTCGAGAAATAAATCAATTAATTCATTAATTAATAAAAATGTAATTACAAATAAATACATGTATTAAAAAATAATTCAAAACAATATATTGAGGAGCATTAGATATATTGATTTTGAAACTAAAAAAAGAAAAGAAAAGAAAAAAAAAAAAAAGTTGGAAATGATGAAAAGTAGTGTGAGAATTAAAAAGAAAAAAGAAAAAAATTAGTTGGGGAGAAAAAAAAAATTAGAAAATAAATATATGAAATCTGATGACAATGAGATTCGAACTCAACACATTCCAAGAACCAAAAATTCATCTAACCACTTGTGAAGCTGTTTTTTATTAATATTGTATTTTTTAAAATTTATTATAAAAATATTGTAAGTTTGAAACTATTTTTAAAAATATTCGAGTTTTAAATGAAAAGACGGCCTCTCCATCTTCCTCTACGTGGACGAAGGTCGTCTTTTCAAAAGACGATCTTGCTCCACATTGGATAGAGGTCGTCTTTCCTCCCTTGTTATGTACTTCTTTTGTTAAAAAAATGATATCTTTTTCATCAGATATTCAAAATTTTCAAAAAATGTATGGTTGGAAAGTTAACGGCGAGAGTTTCAATTTGATACATTGTTTCACTATTTTTAAAGTTGTGTATCAAAAGATAGTCACTATTTTTAAAGTTGTGTATCAAAAGATAGAGACCATCGAAGTTTGACTATAGTTCTGCAAATTTCAAAACTGAAGATTCTTTTCAGGATTGCATTAAAAAATTGATATTTTTTTATCCAGATATTAAAAAACTTCGAAAATGGTACTGTTGAAAAGTTAACCCAAAATGCTTCAATTTGATACCTAGTTTCACTATTTTTGGAGTTGTGTATCAAAAGATATATATTGTCAAAGATATGAAAACTTCACTAAACCTATAACTGAAGATACGACTGAAAACTTCACAACTGTTGCTAGACCATCTGTATCTTTTAATACACAACTCTACAAATAATGAAACTAGATATCAAATTGAAGCTCTCTGCTTTTCGTACCTTTTTAGAATTTTTTTAATATCTGGGTAAATAGATGTCAATTTTTTAATGCACTATTCAAAAAATGTTCTGAAATTTGCAGAATTATAGTCCAACTTCGAATTGAAGCTCTCGTTGTTAGCTCATACCTTTTTTTTTTAATTTTTTTGAATATCTAGTTAAAAAGATATTAATTTTTTAATAAAAGAAGTATATATCGATGAGGTCGTCCTTTCAAAAGACGACCTCCATCCATTGTGGAGCAAAATCGTCTTTTGAGAAGACGACCTTCATCCAGATATGTGGAGGTGAAAAGACGACATCTATTTAAAACTGCGATATTTTTAAAAATAGTTTGAAACTTATAATAAGTTTTAAAAATACAATATTAATAAAAAAACTGGTGGCCAAACTTATAAATAAAAAAAGTCATCCAAGACCTCCGCAGCTTTTGACAAATAATGGTCAAACTTATAAATAAAGTCATTTGCGAAAAAATTAAATCTCTCTCATCGCGATATTAGCGAAATATCTCCGAGATTTCGGTAATATAGCCGATATTCACCTATATATATCGCCAATATTTGGCGATACGGAAAAAACCCCCCGCATATCTGTATCGGATCGGTATGCCCTAAAAGCGGATATTTTGGCCAATATTGCCGATTTTTTCATCTTTGAATATCAGTCTAAATATGGAAAATATGTTTTTTATAAAGCTAAAATAATATGTTAAATATTATTGAATTTTTTATATAGAAAATATATTGCCTTCGATGTTTTATAAAGCTAAATATGGAAAATATTATTTTATAAAGCTAAAATAATCCAATTGCCTTCGATGTTTTTTATATAGAAAATATAAAGCATAAATAATCTTAAATATTATTGAATTTTCTAAAACCGGAGGATAATGAAACAATTAAAAAAAATGCAAAAATAATATGAAACTAAAAATATTTATGATATTTATGAATATAGGGTTATAAAATACGTTTGCCCTTATTTCTTATTAGAATTGCTAAAGTTCGGCCGCCCATTCATAATTTCTTCCGCTCTGAATCTGTAAGCCCGGATGGAGAAGCTTCCACATCATATTGCTCAGCTAATCTTCTCTAAACTTTCCATCTCTAATTTGCCCGCTTGTAGGATTGTCTGTAAAATTTGGAATGATGTGATTCTAGATTACGCTTCCTCTTCTAAATTTCTTACTAACACTTTCCTTCTCTGCAATCATTCCAATCCTCAGATGCATTGTATCAATATTGATATTGCCCAACATTTGAAATCCGATGATGTTGTCTCATTACCGTTTGACGGCAACTCATACGTCGTACTTTCTGGTTCTTGCAATGGGCTGCTGGTTATTTCCAAAATTTACAAATGTACTATTCACCGGGACCCTGATTGTGAATTTGTTATCCATCCACCAAATCATTGGTTGATACCGGGAAATAACTTCTTACGATGTACCGTCGTCAAAGCCTTTGAAGATGGGGAGATATTGTGTATGATCTATCCTGACTTGTTTTGTTTGTATAATCCTAATACTGGGAAGGATAAGATCATAAAGCAGAATGGAAATATTTATCTGCACATTTGTGAAATAAAATCCTTGAATTTTGGTTCTCTCTCAGACATTTTGGCCGGAGATGAAGAGCAGATGAACAGATAATCAGAAGCAGATATGATTTTTTTTATTTTTTATTTTTCTATTACAATATGAATTGAGATTTAAATATGATTAATTATATATGATTGTTGGTTACTAATCTTTCTGGTTAATCCTAATCACTCTCTACTCCCTCTACTTATTTTGATGTTGGTGAAAAAAACAAAAGTAAATAAGTTTAATCCATTTAATTAATATGAAATTGATTTAACTTTATGAAATAAAATAAGTTTAATCCATTCTATTGATTTTTGAAGGCAAATCCTATCGTTTGTGTTTGTCTGGTTTCAATAATTCACTTATCTCTTTATACTCTCAATTTTTGGGAACCATAAAGATGATAAATTTTTTTTTTGAAAAATCTGGAACAATAATTTCTTAAATCTGGAATTTATATTCTAATAAAAAGACTGAGTAAATGATTTTGTTTTCTTCACGGGAATTAAGGCTAAATTGAATTCAGGATTTTTGAAAAATCTCATTAATCAAGATTTGAATCACTTTTTTCTAAAAAAAAAAAAAATATAGAATAGACATTTCTTTTTCATTTTTTGTTTAATTATTATATATATATATATATATTTTTTTTTTTACCTAAAACTAATAGATTTTCATCCAGACTTTTTTAAATGTCAGGCCACAAATGTGCTTTCCAATCCGACTGACCGAGGTTAGTATTATTATCTTTTTATGCATATTTCCTTATAATTATAATATTCATAGGACTTTTTTTTTTTTTTTGTCTGGATTTAGTATTACTATTGTATGAGGCTTATATCCTATGAAAGAGTTGTTTACGTAGACCATTTAAGAATCTTAATTATAAAAAGTCATTACGCTTCAAATATTATGTTTTTGTCAGAATCAAATTTAAAAAAAAAAACATAGGATTGAAATTATTGAAAGCCCAAATACTCTATTTACTTTTAATTACAATTCATTTATTTAAAAATATTTAAAATTAATATATTATCCATAAGATTTTTGGTTGAAAATATATTATCCTATCATATCAAATCAACCTTGATATTAAAAAAAAAGACAAAACAACTTTCCGCTTGTTTATTCAATTTCTCTATTTTTCAAAATCATAAGTCTTAATTTCGTGGACCACGACTAAATTTATAATAACAACTGAGATTCATATCTATTTAAGGAATTATGTTTTGATGAGGTTATAAAATCTATTTTTTTTTAAAAAAAAATTAGGAATTATATTTCTGAATTAAGACACGATTATACATTATTTTCGAGAATATATTAGGTGATGCAGGTATAAAAATATAATTTTGCGTTTTAATTAATTAATGATTATATATTATATTTGGATATATATTAAGTAATGCAGATATACAAATACAATTTTATTTGTAAGTATGTCACAATTATACATTAATATGACTAGATATTCATATTATAATTGGGAAGTTAGTTTTTTTACAAATTATTTCAAATAAATTAAAATTGATTTTCATGTAAGAAAAATTTGTTTTTACATTTTTTTTACCACTCAGGAGATATGACATACATTTTAGATTTTTTATTCAATAATCGTTAATATATTATATACAATAATTTAATTTTTTATATCGTATTATTTTAATTTTTTTTTGTGTTAAAAAAAAAAAGGAAATTGTAGTAAATGACAATTTAAGACTTATTGTTTGCAAATATAGCATGTTTTTAAAAATTTTGCGGATATAGCAATTTCTATCGCTGATATCTTATGACTGATAGAAGTTTATCGCTGATCACCTCAACTTTTTATAGATTTTTGTCAGTGATAATAGTCTATCAGTGATAATAGTCTATCACTGATAGAAGTCTATCAGTGATATAATAAAGTCTATGCTAAATTTGCAATTAGTTTGGGCCTGATTGCTATTTGTGCAACCAGCCCAAAAAAAAAATTATTATATATTTTTATTTGGGTTGCACCAACAAAAAAATGAGGCTCAAAATAATTACAAATTTAGCAAAAATTTAAAACATTTTGCAAATATGACAAAAAAATCAGTGACTATGATTATCACGGATAGACTCTATCATTGATATATGATTATCATTGATAGACTACCTATCATCACTCGGGTGATAGACTAGTATCAGCGATCTATCAGTAATAGATTTGTACCAACGATAGACCATACTAGCCGTGATAGAAATTTTCATATTTACAAAAACAAATTTAAAAAAAATGTTATATTTTTTAATTATTTTACTCTAAATTTGACATCGGTTATAATTTCTCTTTTTTATTTTAGACATATGACTAAATATTCATTATCATAATTTAAGAGATGTATGAATATTTGAAATATGCCTTGATTTTGATATATATATATATATTTCTTTTTTTCTCACCCTAAACCCTAAACCCTATATATATATTATTTTATTCATATAAATCGAAGTTATTTTTTCATATCAAATATTTATTATTTTATTATTTTTTAATAATGAAATATATCGTTAGAGATTCAGAATCTTTATTCGTATCTAAATATTGTTTAATATAATATATAAACCAAATTGTGATTTTTTTTTTAATAATAATAATATTATACTGTTTACAAAAAAATTTGTAGGTTTGAAACTATTTTAAAAAATAACGGAGGTCGTCTTTTACCCGCTTGCTCCACGTAGATGAAGAGTCTTTTTGGCATCTACGTTCTTTTGATCAAAAAAATTTAGATATCTTTTTATATCGATATTAAAAAATTTCGAAAAATGTATGGTTGAAAAGCTAATAGGGATAACTTCAATTTAATACATGATTTCACTATTTAGAATTGTGTATCAAAAGATAAAGATCATCGAAAATTGAAAATGTAGGGATCCATTAAATACTTTTTAAAGTTTGAGATCTAATAGATTCAAACTTTAAAGTTCATCACTAAACTTATAATTTAATTTTTTTTTCTATTTAATAAGACATCGAGATAGTTAAATTTTATGATGGTATTAAGTTTATTTGAACTTAGTCCACTTTTGATTCAGGTGTGAATTCAAACCATTTTTTTTATATATATTTACATAAAAAAAAAAAGAAAAAAAATTGGCCAACCAAATCATAAATGTCTTGATCCCCCCTACAAGTCTCTTTCCATCATGTCGCTTGTAAGCACAACGTTCTAGCCTATTCTTTCGCGTAAAAGGCTCTAGAGAACCAAATATTTGATTCTCTCATTTTTCTCGCGCAAAAGGCTCTAGAGAACCAAATATTTGATTCTCTCATTTTTCTCTTACCGTGTTTATTACTTTACATTCTAATGGTGTTATCTTGTAGTTTCTTTTTATATTAAAAAATAATTTATTTTAAAATGCAATGAAATAAAATTGAGTCTGAATATATTATTATTTGACTTTTTTTTCTAATAAGTGTGGGGTGGTGGATTGAATAATTAACCTTTGAGATAGACATGTACACGAACTATTTTTTTTCATGCATTACTCCTTTAATTTCTTGGTTCGTACCACCAATTGTCACAACAACCCTTTCTTCGAGAATGATATATGGAAAATTAACTTGATTAAAAATAGAAACAAAGGTCTAGAAAATTTTAAGTGAAAAAATGTTTGTATAATTTTACGTCAATCATTTTGTTTTTAAGTTTCATGTTTTTGAAATTATTTTTACTATAGTTTACCTTTCTTAAAATTTGACCTATTTTTGAAAATATTTATAAAAAAGTAAATAATTGAACAAAATAAGACTAGTATTAATAAAGTTAATTTTAAAAAACAAAAAATTAAATAGTTAGTTAACCTGCCTTAGATTTTTTTTCTTTTCAATTTCTTTATTTTTTCTCACCCTTTAAATACGGGTTTGACAAAATTTGAGTGGGTAATAGTACATTTAAATTACTCTTCCGTGTGTGATTGTTCGCAGAGGTACAAGATCCATCAACCCTCATGCACTCATTCATCGAATCCTCACTCCCTGTTATCTTAGGCAGAGTGCTAGCGTGCACTAAATGATTGTTCTTTTACTTCTTTTTTTTTCCTTACCGATAGCTCGAGAAATAAATTAAAAAATAATTTTCTTTAATTAAAAAAATAGATTCATTTTATTTGTTTATACGAAATTATAGTAAGAGCCTACTAGAAGTGTGGTTGAATTATATGATTTACTGATTTAGTATGTTGATTACTTGGAGGAGAACTATGGATTTATTCCAGTAAAATTACTTTTTAATCAATTGCCTCATTTAGAAAGTTGAAAGTCTAACTAATACAAAAAAAAATATTTTATTTTATTTTTGTTTAATTTAATGATACAAAAAAGAAAAGATAAGATAAGATTGCTAAAAAAAAAAAAACAAAGATAAGATCATCTCTTTTTTCTTTTCTTTTTATAACAAATTTACTAATCTCTGGGGATCACGTCAAATAAAATGTGTATATGTTAAAGTAAGTATAATTCAATGGACATAAAATATTTGTTATCAACTTCGAGGTCTGAGGTTTGATTTTCCATCCTAAATTGAACTAAAAAAATGTGTGTACATTGATGTCAAAAGAAAATCAACAATAATAAAATTTTCGTTCCTTTCACAATCTAAATTTTCTTTTGTTGATGAGGAATGAAAAACCAAGTATAATTTTTTTTTTTTTTTTTTTAAACGAGATACTATTAGCATAAAATCAGGAGTTAAAACTCCTTGGGTACACCGGGAGAATGAAAAATGGGGTTGTCAAACCCGTATTTGGACACAAAAGATCTCGCTATCTGGCTTTTTAAGTGAGGGTCAATCAAGGATATGACATAGATTTTAGAAATTTTATTCAATAATTGTTAATATATTATATACACTACTTTTATTTTTTTACATCGCATTATCTTAAATTTATTTGTGTCCACAAATTTTTATATATTTTTATTTTATTTTTAGAAAATAAGACTAGATATTCATATTAGTTTATCCTATTTAATTTAGGAGATTTATGAATATTTCAATATATATTTTATTCCTATAAATTCAAGTTGATATCAAATATTTATTATTTTATTATTTTTATTCTAGAATCTTTATATATTGTTTAATATAATATATAAACCAAAATGTGAATTGTTTTTTTTTTCATTCTATTTTTTCCTTAAAATTTCGTCATATCTCCAATTGATTTGTGTTTACATATAATTTTTTTTTTTGACCCTTTGAATAGTAATTTTTTTTAAAAAATATTAATTCATATTAGTTTATTATATTTTAATCATAATTTAAAAAATACTACAATTTTAAATATGCCTTGATTTATATGTATTATAAAAGGGAGGGTAGAGTTGACATGATTTCATTACCTTTATATTATTTTTGCATTTTTTGAATTCTTTTCATTATCCTCCAGTTTTAGAAAATTCAATAATATTTAAGATTATTTGTGCTTTATATTTTCTATATATATATATATATTATAAAAAACATATTTTCCATATTTAGACTAGTATTAATGTATTTTTTTATTTTTGGGAACAAATTTTATGTTAACTGAAATTTACGATAACTATATTAATTTTATATTATATGTTTAGATTTTTATTAAATTTTGTATTAACTACAAAAAAAAAAATGCTTTGATTTGTTTCCTTATTAATTTCGCTGCTATCAATTCATCCTGCAATCCGGAAAAATGATAGTTAAAAAAAGAAAAAATCTATTCATCATCATACCTTATTTATTAAATAATTTTATTTTATTTCTTTATAATTATAATATTCATCGGAACATTACTTATTAGTCCCTATCGAGCCTTTGAGGAGTGGATTTGACATTACTATTATATGGGACTTATATACCGTCAAATACATTATTTTCAAATCGAACATAATTCAATTGATATAAGATTGTGCCTATGATTAAAAGATCATGGGTTCAATCTCCGCATTAATTAAATACTTTTAGAAAGAAAAAAATATTATACAGTAATCATGAATAAAAATGAACATATGATAAAGACTACATCATAAGCTGGGTTTAAGGAACTCACAAACTCATTTGACCGACCAACCAACCTCCATTAATTAGTCTAGGGCTCAACTAAATTATAAAAAATCTATAAAAAGAGTCGGACTCAATGCTCAAAGATGCAGGAAAAGTTAGTTTTTTCACAAGTTATTTCAAAAAAAAAAAAAAAATTGAATCTTCAATTAAGTCAAATTTGTTTTTGCCACTAAGGAGATATGACATAGATTTTAGAATTTTTATTCAATAATTGTTAATATATTATATACACTATTTCTTTTTTTTTACATCGTATTATCTTAAATTTATTTGTGTTCATAAAAAAAATTAAAAAAAAAATATGACTAGATATTCATATTAGTTTATCATAAAAAAAATATGACTAAATATTCATATTAGTTTATCATATTTAATTTAGGAGATATATGAATATTTCACTATATATTTTATTCCTATAAATCGAAGTTGTTATCATATATTTATTATTTTATTATTTTTAATCAATGAGATATAGTTAAAGATTCTAGAATTTTAAATATTGTTTAATATAATATATAAATCGATGGTAATTTATATAGTCTATCACTGATAGGAGTCTATCAGCCATTTGATAGAGTCAGACGTATTTTTTTTTTTTTTTTGCCATATTTACAAAATATTTTAAAATTTACTAAATTTGTAATTAGTTTGGGCTGATTGCTATTTGTGCAACCAACCCTTTTAAAATTTGTATATTTATATGTTATTTAAATTTATAATCTTGCCATATCTATTTATATATTATTATTTTTTTTTTTTAAAAAATAGTTATATTATTTAAATTTAATATTTTTCGATATATATTTATATATTTGTTAGTTTTTGTCAATAGAAATATAGAGACTCAATTTTATGGAAATGTCGATGGCCATGAATATTTATAAAAAAAAATTTAAAAATATATTTAAATTAATAAATAAACATTTTACTCTATTTAAATGAGTTAAATTAGTTATTATCAATATTATATTCACCATAGTTACATTTTGGTGTTATTTTTTTTTTTTACAACAATGTTGGGATGAAGATTGAACCTAGGACCTCATAGTCACGATAAATCATGTCATTGACCTATGCTCTTGTTGGCTTGATGTTATTTTTGTTAATATCTCATCGATTTTTGTACGATATAATGGAAATTTCAATTCACTCCTTATGTCGATATTAAACCTATGAAGATGTAGAAGTGTCGATGCGTGGAAATATCGACATGTCGACGGAAATTTAATACTCTAATTTTTATTACACTTGAACCAGTTAGAATTTTGCAAATATGAATTTTGCTCGCTAAAAGATGCATTTAGTCTCACTTTAAATATTTTACAACCACGACATTTACAAAGTTATATAATTGAGTTGAATCTGAGTCGTTATCATTTAAAGTAAAACGATTCGAGTGAGAGATGATGTTGCCGATCAAATTTGGACAACATTTGATGAATAAAAATAATTTGGGAAAAAATCAATTTATACCCTTAAACTTTGGAGGTTGTATCAATTAAAACTCTAAACTATTGATTGTATCAATTTAAACCTTGAACTTTTAAAACTATATCAATTTACACCTTTTATTAAAAATTTATTTTAAAAACATTAATTTAACTTATAATTTTAACAATTAAACCTTTAAACTTTCATAAATTAATCAATTATATGAAAGTTTAGGGGTTTAATTGATAAATTATAAGTCTATACACATGTGAAAACTAACATTTTTTCTAAGAGAAGGTGTAAATTGATATACTTATGAAAGTTTAGGGTTTAAATTGATACAATCATTAGTTTATGGTTTTAATTGATACAACCACCAAAGTTTAAGAGTATAAAGTGATTTTTTGGAGGTTGTATGGAACAAGAAAAATGAAACAGAAACGTTATCGAAGCAACCTTGAAAAATCATTACAAAACTTTTGGAACCAACGAAATGATTTCACACAAAAATGTAAGGGTGCAGAGGCCAATTGACTAATACAAAACATGATAAAGTAAAAAAAAAAAAACAAAGAAATAAAAAACCCCAATCTTTCATATTCAATTCATTATTATATATTCAATTGAATTGAAGCTCTCTTACTCCACCATTTACAATTATTTTGACCAAGTCTCCAACAACATCCCCATTAAAAACTCCACCATTTTTTATTTATTTTTAAAATTAGCTTTGAAGCATACAACCAGTTCTCTTCAAAACCCGGCTCTTTGCAAATAACAATGTTTAAAATTCTTTTCGTAAAGATTTTGTTTCTTGTAAATCTGTTTAATAATCATTATTTAGTGATAACATTTTCAAATTAATCTTATAAACATATATTTTCGTATGAATATTTAAAAATAATAAAGGAAATAACTTTCAAAAACTTGATTTTGTTTTTAGAATTTGACTAAGAGTTCTAGTATTTTCTTAACAAAAAAAAATGAAAATCATGGTAAGAATATATGTGATTTATATTGTTTATAAACTTAAATTTCAAAAAAAAAAAAAAAAAAAAAATACTTAAAAAACTAAAAAAACAAGAAACAAAAACATTATCAAACCACCTCAAATTGACTCTATAAATTATTTGACCTTCTCTTTGAGTTAAATCAGTCTTCTCTTCAAACTAATTTTTTTTTTAATAAGCTTTCAAGCTCAAAGAAAAAGTCTTTCTTCAAATCCCCTCTTAATTTTGCGAAGAACAACCTCTATATAAATTCTAATCTCCCTCTATATATTTCTCTCAACCCCATTCCTCAATCTCTTTCCTTCTTAAAACCTCTCATCTTTATTCTCTATTATCTCCAAAAACTAAAAATAAAAAAGCCCCAACCAAAATGGATATCATTGCAACCCCATCAACTCAAAGCTTGAGGAGGCTATGGAGAAGAAGAAGATACCAAAGACTAAGAACAACAAGTAGCACTAGCACTGGCCTTGAAAGATCAAGGAGCTTCAAGCTCGGGCGACTATGGCGTACTAGACGTCGAGTTTCAAAACTGCGGTTGAAAATGGCGTCGCCGTTGAAAATTCTGACAAAGTTTCACGACGCGTATGTGGAGATGATGACGAGGGTGGCAAAAAGTGTAGGAAATATGTATGCCATTGGAGCCTTTGGAAATGGGAAGAGGATACCAAAATCTCACAATAATAATCATCAAGTTTCTCAGGTGGTTTCTTGTGGTGGTGAACAAGTTGATGCCAAATTGGTCTTGGAAATCTATAACAAACTTGCTGCTTCCAAGATCTTGGCTACTGCTTTTTGAAACTAATTATGTTATGGACAAAAAAAGAGAGATCAAAACTTATGATGTGTTTTTTCTTCTTCTTTTCATTGTCTTTCTAACATCCCTTAGAAGGGGAAGGGATTTGTTAGAATTAGATCTTATACTAAGAGATATGCCAAGTTGATGGTTTGTTGATCAAAGTACATGACCCATCTAGTTCTCTTGGGAATGAAATGCAAGCCAAGTTCAATTTATGTTGCCTCTTACTAATTATTCTATTGAAAATTAAGGAGAATTCTTTGTTTTATCCTTCTATACTTTTGAGTATTGACCTTGAAACTAAACTTCAATAATGAGTAGGAATAATATGGATTCTCTTAATTATAATTACATATGTTGGATGTTATTTGTTTGTCGAGTGTTGAATTAGGGCATTTTTTGTGGCTGGATGGTTTCCTTCGAGTCTTTTGTTGGTTAAATTTCATTTGAATATTCTTTTTTTGAGCTCAACAATAAGTGGGGTGGAGTTTCGAACCTCTGAACTCTTGATTAAGTGCATATGTTTTATGTTCATGCCACTCGAGTTATGTCACTTTAACTAATTTCATTGGATTAATTCATTAGTTTATGAGTAATTAATTTTCTTATTTAGTTTTGAAGATATATTAATTGTATCATTTCTTCAAGTTTAGGATTTAATTTAATCAAAGGAAAAATTTAGGATTGAAATTGTTACGGGCCGATTCGGCCCCACGTCACTCGCTGACAACGCATCGGCTCCCCACGGAGTGGGGGCCGGCGGAGATAGGCCAGACGAGGTTACGACCATAAGCCGACTCAGAGCCTCGACAGACAAGACCCTCCACAGCTGACAGAAGCAGGCTGACGTCATCCCTCGAGAGCAGTGCAAGACTTGATTGAGTAAACAACCTGCCATGCCTGACGAAAAAATAGCATATGGCAGCACCCCCAGCCTCCTCGGGAGAACGAAGGAGACGGATGCCGCCATCATTACAGAGCGCGTGGATCCAACTACGGTTGGACCCAACCCTTGCGCCCCGGTCCGAACGACCATCTGAAGATCGGTCCACACGAGGAGCCTTCCCCAACGACCGACTATAAGTACCTTTCCTATTCAAAAGGAAAGGGGGACGAAAAATGGGTAACACTACCCTAAACTCTCTCTCTCCCTCTCCAAAACCACTCCTACTTAACTCAGACCTCTCTGACTTAAGCATCGGAGGCCCGTGGGCCTAGCCCACCGGTGTAAGATGATGCTTTCTTTCCTCTCGTAGGTCCCTCATCGCGCCGCCGACCGCTGCTCACGGCGGAACACACAAAAGACGAAGAAAGTCTAAAATCTTGTGTCAATAGAAATTGACAAATAATTAAAATCAACTACAAAGAATGAAAAAAGAAAAAAAAAAGTTTCACCTCCAGGCGATTAGACTAGGCTACCAAGGAATTGCAATGGACAAAATATAAACTTAGACAGAAACAAGATTTATTTTACATGTAAAGAAATATCAACAACTTATTTCGACTGTTATCATTATAAACTTTTCTACAAGTTAAACCCTCACCCTACTAACTTTGTTTACAAATAAAATAAAATAAAAACTTACTACATTTATCTCACCTTATGTTGTGCATGGTTAAAACACTACCAGAAAATACAAGAAATCTGAGAATAGATGACATGGAAAAAAAAAATAGGAAAAAAAAAATAGGAAAAAAAAAAAAAAACTCATCTAAAGTTTGGAGCGCGTTTTATGCCCAAAAAAAATCGAGATTTTTCAATTTTCTGAAACTTAATGATAGTTTATAACAATTTTTTGAAATCGTAAACGGATTTGGTAGCATTTGAGTCCCTAAAGTTGCAAACGAACAAAATGTTGAGTTTGAAATCTTAGAGATTCAAATGCGACCAAATCCAAACTTTAGAAACCAAAAATACAATTTATCCAAAATTTTATTCTAGTCGATTTTATATGCCGATAAGTTTTGTAATTCTTAATTTTTTTACAACATGTTGGAGTGGTGATTGAACCTAGAACCTCATAACCGCTAGACGATACATTATTATACTTTTGTTGGCTTCTATCTAAAAAATTATATATACTAATATCGGTAATGTGAATTTATATCATTAGTTTCTAACAAAATTGATATATGCGAACACATGTGACATAAATATTCCATCAAAATTATATTAATCAGTAAAATAAGTATTTAAAAAACAATATTTAGAATTTTTAAAAATAAACTATGGGTACACTTTATAAGGGCTGGTTGCACAAATAGCAATCAGGCTCAAACTAATTGCAAATTTAGCAAACTTTAAAATGTTTTACAAATATGGCAAAAAAACTCGTTTCTATCACTGATAGACTTTATTATATCACTGATAGACTTCTATCAGTGATAGACTATTATCACTGACAAAAATCTATAAAAAGCTGAGGTGATCAGCGATAGACTTCTATCAGTCATAAGATATCAGCGATAGAAATTGCTATATCCGCAAAAATTTTAAAAACATGCTATATTTACAAACAATAAGTCTTAAATTGTCATTTACTACAATTTCTCCACTTTATAATTACTTTTTATTTTTAATTAATTGAATAGATATGTTTGTCTCCTCAGGTGTTATTAAGAGATAAAAGAAAAACTTAAAAAAAACATTGCAAATATTTTGGAATCATCGAAGGTATTTCACAGAAAAATGCAAGGCTAGGCATGCCATTTGACCAAAACAAAATATCATAACGCTTAAAAAAAAAAAATCATTTATTATTATATATTCAATTGAATTGAAGCACTCTCACTCCACCATTTACAAATTATTTTGACCAAGTCTCTAAGAACATCCCCAATAAAAATTCCACCATTTTTTTTAAAGATTTAAAGCGTAGAACCAGTCCCCTTTGCATTGTTGCAAATAACCTTGTTAATCACGTTTGATAATAATTTTGTTTATTTTTAAAAAAAATTATGTTTGTTTTTTCACTAATTTTACTGTGATTTTCACATTTATTAAAAAAATATTTGAATTTCAAGCCAAGTTTCAAATAACAAAATTATTTTGACCAAGGCTCTTCTTCACTTACCTGTCCAAGCATCGATAGGCAATTTTTTATTATTTTATTATTTTTTATTTATTTATATCTATTAATTTTGCAATATTACATTTCATTGTTTTTATATTTTATGGGTTAATTTTGCAGTATTTTTATTGTATTATTTTGAATTTTAATTTTAAAATTTTTAAAAATATATATTATTTATTAATTTTACAGTATTTTTTTTATGTATTATTTTAATTTTAAATTTAAATTTTTAAATTTTCCAATATGTATTTATATATTATATAAGTTTTTCAAAAAATAAATAAATATATATATGTTTTGAACCTTAAATCAATGAGACAATTGCAAAAATAGCAAAACAAAATAGACTAATTGCATTTGTAGCAACTATGTTTAGTTTTTGCATATATAGCAAAAAAATCAGGGTAATCACGTGTTAATCAGGCGGTAATCATTAACTTAAAAGTTGAAAAGTCGAAAATACCCTCTCCATTACATTTTACACTAATCACGGGTTAATCACTACCCTAAATGATATCAAGCTGATACACCTCAGCTGATACACACCCGATACACCTCCACTGATACACCGATACAAATCTGATATATTGTTTTCATTTTTTTACCTTCAAAAAATTTAAGCCCATAAAAATTAGTGTGAAGCCCCGCCCAAACGAATAAATTAAAGCCTCATTTATTAAAATTGGAAAGTCCTCTCCATCACTTTAATCATCTCATGCCTTTAAACCCTAGAAGTAATTTTACATCGATTCATCTCCCTTCAACATCGATTCCTCTCCCTTCAACATCAGGATGCCTCTCTAATCAACATCGATTCATCTTCCTTCAACATCAAGATTCGTCTCTAATCAGCATCGATTCCTCTCCCTTCAACATCAGTATTCCTCTCTAATCAACATCAATTCATTTCCCTTCAACATCAGGATTCCTCTCTAATCATCATCGATTCATCTCTAATCAACATCAATTCATTTCCCTTCAACATCAGGATTCCTCTCTAATCATCATCGATTCATCTCCCTTCAACATCAGGATTCCTCTCTAATCAACATCGATTCATCTCCCTTCAACATCGATTCCTCTCCCTTCAACTTCAGGATTCCTCTCTAATCAACATCAATTCATTTCCCTTCAACATCGATTCCTACATCAATTCATTTCCCTTCAACATCGATTCCTCTCCCTTCAACATCAGGATTCCTCTCTAATCAACATCGATTCATCTCCCTTCAACATCGATTCCTCTCCCTTCAACATCAGGATTCCTCTCTAATCAACATCGATTCATCTCCCTTCAACATCGATTCCTCTCCCTTCAACATCAGGATTCCTCTCTAATCAACATCGATTCATTTCTCTTCAACATCGATTCCTCTCCCTTCAACATCAGGATTCCTCTCTAATCATCATCGATTCATCTCCCTTCAACATCGATTCCTCTCCCTTCAACATCATGATTCCTCTCCTGGATTGACTACTGATTGTCTATTGATTGCTGAGGGTAAATTAGGAATATATAAAAAAACAAAATTCAAAATTTGGAAATTTCGCCATATTTGCAAAACCAATAAACTGTAGTTTAATTTTCAATTAGCCTAATTTTTTTTGGTATTCATTATAATTTCCCCATTTTTAATCCACCACCCCACACTTATTGGAAAAAAAAAGTCAAATAATAATATATTCGGACTCAATTTTATTAATGTATTTTTTTTTTTTAACAAATTTTGTGTGAACTAAAATTTAACATAACTATATTAATTTTATATTAAATGTTTAGTTAATAGTATTACATGTTTAGATTTTTATAAATTTTGTATCCGTACTTTGATTTGTTAATCCTTATTAATTTCGCTGCCATCATAGTTAAAAAAAAAAAAAAAAATCTATTGATAATCATACCTTATTTATTATATAGTTTTATTTTATTTCTTTATAATTATAATATTCATCACGACATTCCTCTTATTATTATTATTATTATTATTATTATTATTATTATTATTATTTATTAGATCCTTATTAACTCCTATCAAGCCTCAGATGATGAGTGGATTTGACATTACTATTATATGCGACTTATATACAATCCATAGTGATTACAATGTATACATTATTACGAATAAAAATGAGGAGAAAGACTAGATCAAAAGTTAATTTTAACGAATTCAAGCTCATCTGATCCTCCATCAATTAATCTAGAGCCCAAGTCATGAAAAATCTATAAAAGGAGCAAGACTCAAAGCTAGAGAAAACCCATAAAGATTTTTAATTTTTTTTGTATTTGCAGATCACCATGGGATTAGTGGAGATTGCTCCGGGAGGCTCCACCATAAAAGTTGGTGCCAACAAACCTCAATACGATCGTCCCACCCTTAAACTTGCGGTTCAAAACTTCAAGGTTAGACACAACTTCGAGAACTTGCTAGAGGAGGTGAAGAAGGGTCCGGACGATCCTCCATCACCACCTGGGTCGTCATCGCCCTCACATGCTGAACTTAACTACCACTGCAGATGTCAGAAGGTAAAATGCGACCACAAGAGATGTGGTTGTGTGATGATAAATAAACCATGCACCCTCCTCTGTTCATGCCGCATGAATATTTGGAAGTGTTCTAATTCGTGGAACGTGGAGAAAAAAAAAACCTTAGTTATTACCTAACATGTTTCTTAATATCTTTAGTAATGTCTTAATTTTTGTTGACTTTTTTTATTTTTATTTTTTGCTTAACTTGCTTGATTTAGATGTTGTTGATATAGTTGAACAATTAATGTGATTTTCTTGCTAGGTGTCTATACAAATATAAGTAATGTCTACTAATTGCTTTTGCTGATTTCCTACTGCTTTTGTTGATTTTCTACTGATTGCTTTTGCTGATTTTGCTTTTGCTGATTGTCTACTAATTGCTTTTGCTGTTTGCCTACTGATTGACTACTGACTGTCTACTGATTGCTGATTGTCTATTGCTGAGGGTAAATTAGGGATATATAAAAAAGCGAAATTCAAAATTTAGAAATTTTGCCATATTTGCAAAACCAATAAAGTGTAGTTTAATTTTCAATTAGCCTAATTTTTTTTGGTATTCATTATAATTTCCCCATTTTTAATCCACCACCCCACATTTATTGGAAAAAAAAAAAGTCAAATAATAATATATTCGGACTCAATTTTATTAATTTTAACGAATTCAAATGATCCTCCATCAATTAGTCTAGAGCCCAAGTCATGAAAAATCTATAAAAGGAGCAAGACTCAAAGCTAGAGAAAACCCATAAAGATTTTTAATTTTTTTTGTATTTGCAGATCACCATGGGATTAGTGGAGATTGCTCCGGGAGGCTCCACCATAAAAGTTGGTGCCAACAAACCTCAATACGATCGTCCCACCCTTAAACTTGCGGTTCAAAACTTCAAGGTTAGACACAACTTCGAGAACTTGCTAGAGGAGGTGAAGAAGGGTCCGGACGACCCTCCATCACCACCTGGGTCGTCATCGCCCTCACATGCTGAACTTAACTACCACTGCAGATGTCAGAAGGTAAAATGCGACCACAGGAGATGTGGTTGTGTGATGATAAATAAACCATGCACCCTCCTCTGTTCATGCCGCATGAATATTTGGAAGTGTTCTAATTCGTGGAACGTGGAGAAAAAAAAAACCTTAGTTATTACCTAACATGTTTCTTAATATCTTTAGTAATGTCTTAATTTTTGTTGACTTTTTTTATTTTTATTTTTTGCTTAACTTGCTTGATTTAGATGTTGTTGATATAGTTGAACAATTAATGTGATTTTCTTGCTAGGTGTCTATACAAATATAAGTAATGTCTACTGTTTGCTTTTGCTGATTTCCTACTGCTTTTGTTGATTTTCTACTGATTGCTTTTGCTGATTGTCTACTAATTACTTTTGTTGTTTGCCTACTGATTGCCTACTGTCTACTGATTGTTGATTGTCTACTGATTGCTGAGGGTAAATTAGGGATATATAAAAAAGCGAAATTCAAAATTTAGAAATTTTGCCATATTTGCAAAACCAATAAAGTGTAGTTTAATTTTCAATTAGCCTAATTTTTTTTGGTATTCATTATAATTTCTCCATTTTTAATCCACCACCCACATTTATTGGGAAAAAAAAAAAGTCAAATAATAATATATTCGGACTCAATTTTATTAATTTTAACGAATTCAAATGATCCTCCATCAATTAGTCTAGAGCCCAAGTCATGAAAAATCTATAAAAGGAGCAAGACTCAAAGCTAAAGAAAACCCATAAAGATTTTTAATTTTTTTTGTATTTGCAGATCACCATGGGATTAGTGGAGATTGCTCCGGGAGGCTCCACCATAAAAGTTGGTGCCAACAAACCTCAATACGATCGTCCCACCCTTAAACTTGCTGTTCAAAACTTCAAGGTTAGACACAACTTCGAGAACTTGCTAGAGGAGGTGAAGAAGGGTCCGGACGATCCTCCATCACCACCTGGGTCGTCATCGCCCTCACATGCTGAACTTAACTACCATTGCAGATGTCAGAAGGTAAAATGCGACCACAGGAGATGTGGTTGTGTGATGATAAATAAACCATGCACCCTCTCCATGCCGCATGAATATTTGGAAGTGTTCTAATTCGTGGAACGTGGAGAAAAAAAAAATCTTAGTTATTACCTAACATGTTTCTTAATATCTTTAGTAATGTCTTAATTTTTGTTAACTTTTTTTATTTTTATTTTTTGCTTAACTTGCTTGATTTAGATGTTGTTGATATAGTTGAACAATTAATGTGATTTTCTTGCTAGGTGTCTATACAAATATAAGTAATGTCTACTGTTTGCTTTTGCTGATTTCCTACTGCTTTTGTTGATTTTCTACTGATTGCTTTTGCTGATTTTGCTTTTGCTGATTGTCTACTAATTGCTTTTGCTGTTTGCCTACTGATTGCCTACTGTCTACTGATTGCTGATTGCCTACTGTCTACTGATTGCTGATTGTCTACTGATTGAGGGTAAATTAGGGATATATAAAAAAGCGAAATTCAAAATTTAGAAATTTTGCCATATTTGCAAAACCAATAAAGTGTAGTTTAATTTTCAATTAGCCTAATTTTTTTTGGTATTCATTATAATTTCCACATTTTTAATCCACCACCCCACATTTATTGGAAAAAAAAAAGTCAAATAATAATATATTCGGACTCAATTTTATTAATTTTAACGAATTCAAATGATCCTCCATCAATTAGTCTAGAGCCCAAGTCATGAAAAATCTATAAAAGGAGCAAGACTTAAAGCTAGAGAAAACCCATAAAGATTTTTAATTTTTTTTGTATTTGCAGATCACCATGGGATTAGTGGAGATTGCTCCGGGAGGCTCCACCATAAAAGTTGGTGCCAACAAACCTCAATACGATCGTCTCACCCTTAAACTTGCGGTTCAAAACTTCAAGGTTAGACACAACTTCGAGAACTTGCTAGAGGAGGTGAAGAAGGGTCCGGACGATCCTCCATCACCAGGGTCGTCATCGCCCTCACATGCTGAACTTAACTACCACTGCAGATGTCAGAAGGTAAAATGCGACCACAGGAGATGTGGTTGTGTGATGATAAATAAACCATGCACCCTCCTCTGTTCATGCCGCATGAATATTTGGAAGTGTTCTAATTCGTGGAACGTGGAGAAAAAAAAAAACCTTAGTTATTACCTAACATGTTTCTTAATATCTTTAGTAATGTCTTAATTTTTGTTGACTTTTTTTATTTTTATTTTTTGCTTAACTTGCTTGATTTAGATGTTGTTGATATAGTTGAACAATTAATGTGATTTTCTTGCTAGGTGTCTATACAAATATAAGTAATGTCTACTGATTGCTTTTGCTGATTTCCTACTGCTTTTGTTGATTTTCTACTGATTGCTTTTGCTGATTTTGCTTTTGGTGATTGTCTACTAATTGCTTTTGCTGTTTGCCTACTGATTGCCTACTGTCTACTGATTGCTGATCGTCTACTGATTGCTGAGGGTAAATTAGGGATATATAAAAAAGCGAAATTCAAAATTTAGAAATTTTGCCATATTTGCAAAACCAATAAAGTGTAGTTTAATTTTCAATTAGCCTAATTTTTTTTGGTATTCATTATAATTTCCCCATTTTTAATCCACCACCCCACATTTATTGGAAAAAAAAAAGTCAAATAATAATATATTCGGACTCAATTTTATTAATTTTAACGAATTCAAGCTCATCTGATCCTCCATCAATTAGTCTAGAGCCCAAGTCATGAAAAATCTATAAAAGGAGCAAGACTCAGCTAGAGAAAACCCATAAAGATTTTTAATTTTTTTTGTATTTGCAGATCACCATGGGATTAGTGGAGATTGCTCCGGGAGGCTCCACCATAAAAGTTGGTGCCAACAAACCTCAATACGATCGTCCCACCCTTAAACTTGCGGTTCAAAACTTCAAGGTTACACACAACTTCGAGAACTTGCTAGAGGAGGTGAAGAAGGGTCCGGACGATCCTCCATCACCACCCGGGTCGTCATCGCCCTCACATGCTGAACTTAACTACCACTGCAGATGTCAGAAGGTAAAATGCGACCACATGAGATGTGGTTGTGTGATGATAAATAAACCATGCACCCTCCTCTGTTCATGCCGCATGAATATTTGGAAGTGTTCTAATTCGTGGAACGTGGAGAAAAAAAAAACCTTAGTTATTACCTAACATGTTTCTTAATATCTTTAGTAATGTCTTAATTTTTGTTGACTTTTTTTATTTTTATTTTTTTGCTTAACTTGCTTGATTTAGATGTTGTTCATATAGTTGAACAATTAATGTGATTTTCTTGCTAGGTGTCTATACAAATATAAGTAATGTCTACTGATTGCTTTTGCTGATTTTCTACTGCTTTTGTTGATTTTCTACTGATTGCTTTTGTTAATTTTGCTTTTGCTAATCGTCTACTGATTGTTTTGCTGATTGCCTACTGATTGCCTACTGACTGTCTACTGATTGTCTACTAGATTGGCTACTGATTGCCTACTGATTGTTTACTGATTGCTGATTGTCTACGGATTGTTTTTGCTGATTGTCTACTGATTGCTGAGGGTAAATTAGGAATATATAAAAAAAACGAAATTCAAAATTGAGACTAAATGCATGTTTTAGTGAGCAAAATTGTATTTGAAAATTTCTAAGAGATTCGAGTATATTAAAAATTATATATATATTTTTGCAAATATATAACGGGTTTATTCACAAAATTTAAAATTAAAAAATATATAAATATACATATTGCAAAATTCAAAATTATAATTATATATAAGAAAAAATGATGCAAGATTAAAAAATTAAATAAAAAGAAATAAAAAATTAAAATTATATATAAAAAATAATATATATATATATATTTGCAAATATATAACGGGTATATTTACAAAATTTAAAATTAAAAAATATATAAATATACACACTACAAGAAAAGAGGGCTTTACCGCGCATTCATTGCGACGAAAGGATAAACGTCGCACTAATTGCGACGAAAATGTAGGGTTTCGACGTAGCCCATTACGACATTTTAGGGTTGTGTCGCTTGTAGTGTTGCGACGATACCCTAAATCGTCGCAATGGGCTGCGACGAAATCTTAAAACGTCGCAATCCTCTGCGACGAAAATACCGTTCGTCGCAAGTCTGAAATTAAAAACCCGATTCATCCTTATCATTTTTCATCTTCGTTTTGAGTTTCGATTTAGGGATTTCGAAATCCCTAAGCGATTCTGACTCCGCCCAACTCCGACCCACCGCCCCGCTCCGACCCACTGTCGCATCTCTGCCGCCCACGCCACGCCACCGTTCGGAGAGCTCCCCCTTCCGACCCACCGCCGCATCTCCGCCGCCTTGCCACGCCACCGTTCGGAGAACTCCACCCTCTAACCCACCGCCACATCTCCACCGTCTTGCCACGCCACGCCACCGTTCGGAGAACTCCACTGTATGTAGGGATATTTCCAAGCTTTTTCCTCTTCTTCTCTTCAATTTTTAAGTGCCTCATGAGTTTTTTTTTTTTTTTTACTGTTTTTAGCCAATTCTCTTAAAAGAAAACAAATCCGAGAAAAAAAGAAAGAAAGAAGACAAGAAAGGATCTTGAACAAGCTTTTGGAGGTATGTAAAATGCTTGCATTGTATTCTCTTTTAGCTTCTTTAACATTTGAAATTTGTTATTGATATTTTTGAAGTGATTCTTGTGTTCTTTTTTAGCTTATTTAATATTTGAACTTTGTTATTGAACTTTTTGACAAAAAAAAATTGTGTATTATGTATTCAAAATATAATTGAAGTTTGTTATTGAACTTTTTGAAGTGATTTTGTTATTAGCTTTTTAAAGTGTTATTTGAAACCTTATGTGATTGAAGTTTGCTTTGGATCTTATTGTTTATGAAATGTTGTAAGTTTATATAGACATTGTACATTTTTCTTTTGTTAAGTTAAGTTCTTGATAAGTTGTTATTTGATTTTCCTAGGATAAAATATGGATAAAAGTTGGACAAAACTTCGAAATAGATTATGCAAAGAATATTCTGATGGAAGGTCATTTATTAGTTTGGCAAAGGAGCATGTCGATCATAGAGGGTTTACACGTTGTCCATGTAAAAGTTGTCAAAATGTCATAATGAAACCACCTTGTGAGGCCGAAGGTGATTTATACAAGTATGGAATGTCTTTCACTTATGATAGATGGATATGTCATGGAGAAACTCCAGATTTGTCACTTTACCCTAAACCCAAAGAGACGGTTGAAAAACATAAGGAACTCACAGCGACTTCTCAAAATATTGATACGGAAAATGAAATGATGGAATTATTGAATGATTTGACAAGTGGGAGAGACACTGAACATCGTGGTGAAGATAACTCAATCGGAGTTGAAACAAGTGATAGTATGAGAGGTAGAAATAATAAGTTCCATTCAATGTTTGATGAAGTTAATGAAGAATTATACACAGGATGTACTAAGATTTCAGCTTTCACTTTCTTGGTAAAATTAATGCATATCAAAACACTTAATCATTGGAACAATAAGTCATTTGATATGTTATTGAAATTACTCAAAGAAGTTTTACCCGATGGTACTAAAATTCCAAAATCATATTATGGTGCAAAAAAGAAATTGCGTGACTTGGGTTTAGGTTATGAATGCATACATGCTTGTAAGAATGATTGTATGTTATTTTGGAAAGAAAATGAGAACGCAAAAGTTTGTCCACAATGCAATGAATCTCGTTACAAAGTAGATAACAAGAAAGGAAAAAAGGTTCCACAAAAGATTTTAAGACATTTTCTCTTGAAACCAAGACTAAAAAGATTATTTTATTCCAAACATACTGCTAGCGATATGAGATGACATAAGGAAAAAAGAATGAACATCGATGGGGTTTTAAGTCATCCAGCAGATGGTGAGGCATGAAAAGACTTTGATAGACAATATAGGTGGTTTGCAGAAGATCCAAGAAATGTAAGGTTGGCATTAGCTACATATGGTTTCAACCCATTTGAAAACATGAGTAAGTATGTGGCCAGTAATATTAATTCCATATAACTTGCCACCATGGAAATGCATGAAGGAATCACTTTTCTTCATGTCGTTGCTTATACCGGGGCCCAAATCTCCAGGAAATGATATAGATATTTATTTACAGCCACTGATAGACGAATTGAAATATTTATGGAGTAATGACATTGAGACTTAGGATGCTTATAGTGGTCAAAATTTTCTTCTTCATGCAACTTTGATGTGGACAATTAATGACTTTTCAGCATATGTCAATTTGTCAGGATGGAGTACTAAAGGATATAAGGCGTGTCCTCTTTGTAATAAAGATATCACATCTAAAGGCCTGCATAGTAAGATATGCTACATGGGACATCGTCGCTACTTACCTATGAATCATTATTGGCGCAAAAGCAAACAATTCAATGGCAAATCAGAAAAAAGAGTTGCACCACGATCTTTTTCGGGATTAGATGTTCTTCACTAGTTAGAAGCTATAAACTTTCCACGACTTGGAAAAACTATGAATATATCGCAATGGAAAAGGAAGCGACTTAATGATGAAGTGAATTGGTTGAAGAAAAATATTTTTTTTTAGTTAGCATATTGGTCAAGTCTTAAGATCCGACACAAACTCGATGTCATGCATATTGAGAAAAATATTTGTGATAATGTCTTAGGTACAATATTGAATATTGAAGGAAAAACAAAGGACACTGATAAAACACGTGATGATTTAAAGTTTTTAGGTATTCGGGAAGAACTACATCTTCAAGATGCTGGAAAGAAGAAGTTGTCGAAGCCACATGCTAGTTACGCGTTAACAACTGCTGAAAGAAAGAAGTTTTGTGCTTTCTTAAAAACAGTCAAGTTCCCTGATAGTTTTGCATCGAACATATCAAGATGTGTTAATGTCAAAGATGAAAAGTTATATGGACTAAAAAGTCACGACTCACATGTGTTACTATAAAGACTTTTACCCGTAGGAGTTCGCCCTTTTTTACTAAGGGATGTTACTAGTGCATTTGTTGAGCTGTCGAATTTTTTCAAAGAATTGATTGCGAAGACATTAAAAGTTGAGACTTTAAATATACTATAAGAATCGATTGTGATAATCCTTTGTAAGTTTGAAAGAATATTCCCTCCGGCGTTCTTTGATGTCATGGTACATCTAGCTTTTCATTTACGAGAAGAAGCCAAACTTGTTGGACCTGTTGGTTATAGATGGATGTATCCAATTGAGAGGTCCATATCTTGTTTAGACTTTTATTTTTTAAATTAAGTTCATTTTTCTAACACATGCAATACATAGGAATTTGAGAACACTGAAGAAATATGTAAGAAATAAAGCTCTGAGGGTTCAATAACAGAAGCATACATAGCAAACGAAGCATTGCCATTTTGTTCAATGTATTTGGATGGAATTGACACGAAGTTCAATAGGACAATTCGGAATGATGATTCAATAGACTTGAATACCTCGAACCACAATAGTCATCTACCTATATTTTCACAAAAAGCACGCCCAACCGGTTCTTCACGAATGAAAGAGTTATCACGTGCTGAGTTACAAAAAGTTCATTGGTATGTACTAACCAATTGTGAAACAGTAGATCCATATAGAAGGTATGAAATTATTTGCATTAACTCAATTTTTTTAAACAAAAAATCATTATTTATTAATGATTTTATTTCGTAGAGAACACGAGAACACGAGATTGAGCTGCAAAATATTGGTGAAACAAATATTCCTGGAATGCAAGAAACCCAATTTTCAGAGTGGTTTAAAAATAAAGTGAGTTTGTAACATTTTATTGGGTTTGAAAGAGATTTTATTGGGTTTGAAAGAGTTAATGATTGTGACAATTGTGTAGTGATTGTGAGTTTGTTAATTTTATTGGTTAGATTCAATCCTAAATTCGGTCCACGTCTAATGAAGAAGTGCCTGAGTTGTATGCACTTTCATGTGGCCCTGATATGCGAGTTAGTTCTTATAGTGGGTGCAATATCAATGGTGTTAAATTTAACTCAAAAGATCGAGATGATCGTTGCACAACTCAAAATAGTGGAGTTTGTGTTTTCGGAGGACATGATAGTGAGGGGGCCGACTTCTATGGTGTTCTCAAAGAAGTGATTGAATTAAAGTATGTTCATAGGAAACAAGTTGTTTTATTTCGATGTGATTGATATGATACAAATTCCAAAAAGAATCGAATTCGTCATGACCATCATTTTACAAGCATCGATACTCAGAAGTTTTGGTACTAGGCCGAACCATTCATTCTTGCCTCCCAAGCACAACAAGTATTTTAAGTTTAGGATATTCAGTTAGGGAATGGGTGTAAAATAGTTCAAAAAATTAAACATAGACATTTATGGAATGTGCCTGAAATAGAAGAAAATGATATACACACGAGGTACATATGGCAAAATTCAAAATTATAATTATATATAAAAAAATGATGCAAGATTAAGAAATTAAAAAAAACAAAAAAAAATTATATATAAAAATGATGCACAGTTCAAAAAAAAAAAAAAAAATGTTCCAGTTAAGTTTTGAACTCAAACACATTAATGGAGAGAGTGAGAGGACCTTCAACCTGACCAACAAAGGAACCTCAAATATCTTAAATTTTAAGAAACAGAGGTATTATAAAAAAAAAACGGAACAAAGAGAAACAAAATTTTTGAATTTCTCGACCCATTTTTTGAAAAGGTTTCTAAACAATTAAAAATAAGAAACGAGAATAGTTATCAAATAAATATGTTTCTTTAAAAATGAAAAACGGGAACAAGAATCAAGAAACACGTACGTTATGAAACAAATCTTCAAAAACCATTATAAATTCTTTGGAATCAAAGATGCAAGGCTACAGAGACCAATTGACTAATACAAAACATCATAAAGTAAAAAAATAAACAAAGAAATAAAAAATCCCAATCCTTCCTATTCAATTCATTATTATATATTCAATTGAATTGAGGGCTCCACCATTTACAATTATTTTGACCCATTAAAAATTCCACAATTTTTTATTTATTTTTTTAAATTAGCTTTGAAGCATACAACCAGTCCGCTTCAAAACCCGGCTCTTTAAAATTCGTTTGGTAACGATTATTTAGCATTTGAATTTTAGTTCTTAATTTTTTTAAAAAAATAAGCTTATAAACATATATTTACCTATAACTTTCTTGGTTATAATTATTTTCAAAATTCAAATAAAAATTTGAAAAAAAAAGAATTTATTTTCAAAAATTTGATTTTATTTTTTAGAATTCGGCTAAGAATTCTAATGTTTTCTAAAAAAAATAAAAATCATGATAGGACTATATATAGTTTATATTTTTATAAATTTAATTTTAAAAAATAAAAAAACTAAAAACCAAATAACTATAATTTTTTACATTTCTTAAAATCAACATTTGAGTTATAAGTTAAATTTAAAAAAATAAATCAAATTTTTGAAAATTATATAATTTATATATATTAAGTTTTTAAAATTTGGTTGGGTTTTTTAAAACATTGGTAAAATAGATAAAATATATATATATATATATATATATATATATATATAAATAAATTTATGTGTGAAAATAATGTTTATAAATTAAATTTTTAAAAATAAAAAATTAAAATGTCGTGAGTTTTTGTTTCTCAAAAGAGAAAAACAAAACCGCATCTTGTAATAATTACTCTTTCTTGGTTTCTTTCTTTTGCATTGAGAAAAAGTCTTTCTTCAAAACTCCTCTTAATTTTGCGAAGAACAACCTCTATATAAATTCTAATCTTCCTCTATTTCTCTCAACCCCACTCATCTATCTCTTTCCTTCTTAAAACCTCTCGTCTTTATACTCTATTATCTCCAAAAATTAAAAATAAAAAAGGCCCAACCAAAATGGATATCATTGCAACCCCATTAGCTCAAAGCTTGAGGAGGCTATGAAGAAGAAGAAGATACCAAAGACTAAGAACAACAAGTGGCACTGGTCCTGAAAGATCAAGGAGCTTCAGGCTCGGACGACTATGGCGTACTAGACGTCGAGTTTCAAAACTGCGGTTGAAAATGGCGTCGCCGTTGAAAATTATGACGAAGTTTCACGACGCGTATGTGGAGATGATGATGAGGGTGGCAAAAAGTGTAGGGAATATGTATGCCATTGGAAGCCTTTGGAAATGGGAAGAGGATACCAAAATCTCATAATAATAATCATCAAGTTTTTGATGCCAAGTTGGTCTTGGAAATCTATAATAAACTTGTTGCTTCCAAGAACTTGACTACCGCTGCTTTTTGAAACTAATTATATTATGAACAAAAAAAAAATAGATCAAAACTTATGATGTATAGTTTTTATTGTAATAAGTAAGGGTGTTTTTTTTTCTTCTTTTCATTGTCTTTCTAACATCCCTCACAAGGGGAAGGGATTTGTTAGAATTAGATCTTATACGCTAAGAGATCTCCCAAGTTGAAGGTTTGTTGATCAAAGTACATGACCCATCTAGTTCTCTTGGAAATGAAATGTAAGTCAAGTTCAACTTATGTTGACTTACTACTTCTATTGAAAATTAAGGAGAATTCTTTGTTTTATCCTTCTACTTTTGAGTCTTGACCTTGAAACCAAACTTGAATAATGAGTAGGAATAATATGGATTCTCATGTTGGATGTTATTTGCTTCTTGAGTGTTCAATTATGGCATTTTTTGTGGCTCGATGGTTTCCTTCTTAATCTTGAGTCTTTCGTTGGTTAAATTTCATTTCTACGAAAGTCGGAGAAAAGGGGCAAGCTTCCTCGTCGAGACTCCTTCGCCCCCTAAGACGCCTGATCCTCAAGCTCATCACCCTGGTACCACTGCTCGTCCTCTAGTTTCAAGAAAAAAGAGTTTCGTGTGGTTGGTGTGTCACTGGGTCGGTGGGGCTGAAACTTACGATTCAAAGACAAAGTCAGAGACTACTGGACGTCTCGCAGAGCGACTCTCAACGAAGGCAATCCGTTCCTATCAATCATTCATCAGGGGTTCTAAATGAAGGCAAGCGCAACAAGATTTGTATATGTTGGATTTTATGTCCTAAAACTCGTGGTTTGTAAACGAAATGTATATTCTATTTTGCAATAAAGTTGTTATTAAGGTTTATTCAGTAAAGTTGTTGTTGAATAAAGTGAATTGTGTTTACTTTTAACCTAACTCCAATAAACAAAGAACTCATGGCTATAGGTTGTATACTTGAACTTCATGCGTGACATGATTGTGGATTAAATTGGAGTAAATAGCCAGAACGGTCTATAGTATAGGGATAAGGTTGGGTACCTTATCCTGGGGACACTATTGGGCGCGGCCCGCTTTGCATAGTACAAACGATGTGATCCGAAATCGTTCATGTGGAGACATGCGAGTGGGGGCGTCCTGTGCAATGAGTTTGCATAATACTGAACCGCGAAACAAGTCGTTCTTTCTTTTCAACTCTGTTTACTGTAAAGACCGACTTTTTCACATGATGACCTAGGTAACTCGATCTAAATTCTGAGCACACTATGAACTCTTGTTTATTCGACATTATCCTTTGATTTGTATGGGCGAGAGTGGCTCTATTCGCCGACTCAATATGTCTACCACTTTGGGGATAATACCGAGTAGGGAGCTGAGAACACAGTCTTGCGAGATGAAATTCACTCCTACCCGCCTTTAGGGATAATAGAGAGGTTGTTCCCTTAAGTGTTGTCTCCGGGTCTTGAACTAGGGATCCCACCCTCTCACTAGCCCGAGAGGGAATCGATTTGGTGGTTGGACCACAAACTAATAGTTCATTAGAGGAGCAGTGGGGACTTAAGGAACAAGATGTAATTAGGGGGTAAAACAGTTATTTTGACTCAACCATAATTACGAACGACGTGTGAGGGATCAACTTACTGATGACGGTTATATCAAGAAGATATATATCTAAAAGTTCGAGAACTAGACTTGTAATTTAATATAATATGAACTTGTGTCCCTGACATAAAGTTCTGGATTTGCCTCTTGTAACACTTGTTCGGAAAAAGTATTATAATCTCAATTAAAGGGTTTAAGGACTTGAATGGAAAAGAAAAATTATATTTATCCATACCAGATATATAAAAAAGTTAAGAACATTTTTTATAATTTTTTTTTTTTTTTTTTTTTTTTTTTTTTGACAACATATTGAGGTGGGATTGAGCCTATGGCCTCATAGTCACTAAGGGCCGTTTGGATTGAGGATTGGCAAATGTGAATAGAAGATGCTTGGGAAATGAGATGTGTCCGGTAATCGATAATGTCTGTGTTTGGGGCTGGGAACCATCAGATTTAATAAATTATAAATAATTAATTGTTGCTAAAATTATTAAAAATAATTGTAAGCAATTAAATTTTAATTTAATCTTCATTCATTAATAACTATATAATTTCAGGTCGTTGATTTTATTTAGCAAACGATCTTAATAATTCACCTCAAAAAAATATATTTAATAAATTTATATAAATTTGTAATTTTAATTATTTAGTCGAATAATAAAATTGAAGAAATAATTATCCTAGTTTAATAAAATTGTAGCTTTATATTGTGAATTGAAGAATAATAAAACGTTGTAAAAACAAAAAAACCAAAACAAAATAAAAGAAGACTATGATATACATGTAGCTTTCAGAGAAAGTCATCAAATTGGAATGTCATCAGAAAGTTTTCTTGTGATACTCGAACTTCAGGCATGTCCGGGCATAAATTAAAAAATTGCAAAAACGTGGCCATAACCATCAGATGCCCATTCCCATCCCGATGCTCACCCTCAAAGACGTCAACCAAACGGTCTCGATAAAACATTTTTTATAATATAATATAACAATGGTTGTTTATTATATTATTGTAACACACCTACTCACCATCTTTATTTTAGACAGACAAGAAAGAGAGATGATAGAGACTTATATATAAGAGATTAAAAAACAAATCTTTACATATTAATGCTTCTCTGCTTAATAGGTCTGTTCATTTTTTTGTTGACAATAAAGTGAGAGGAAGACACTTAGGGTCGGTTTGTAGTTCTCAAAATACAAGAAACATGAAACAAGAAACAAGAAACAAGAAACGGGAACGTTTGTGTCCTGAATTATATTATAAGTTAAGAAAAAAAAAAAAAACAATATTTTTCTTTAAAAGAGAGGAGAGAGATTTTTTGTTTACAAATCTAAAAAATGAAATGAAGTCTCAAATCAATGACTAATATATATGTAATTAGTCCTTGTATTTTTATTTGTTTTACTTTTTAGAATTTTTTATTTATTTTAGTTTAATCCATATACCTGTCATAAAATCAATGACTAATATATATGTAATATTTTTTCTAATTAAATAGTAACAAAAATTGAATGCAAAATAATATATAAGTTAATAAGACAAATTTGAAGTATTTTTCTCTTATGATTATTAGACTAATTTGAGATTTGCAGCATGCAACTTCTGTCATTTTGAGCCAACAAAATTTGCACCCAATTTACATTTTTTTTTTTTTTTTAAGGACCAATTTACATCCCTTTAATTGTAGACATGCACCCATTGACCTTGCTAACTAAAACAACTCTATTTTTGCCCTTAATTAGATTCAAAGTATCATATTAAAATATTTTATATTTAAACTATATTATGTTTTTTTTTTTTTGATATCCGTGAGTGTCCGGGCCAGCGCGTATGCCAAGGAAACCCGTAGGAAATTAATTCCTAGGTAGGTGGCCACCAAAGATTGTACCCATTCCCTCTTAGAGGGCATTGAAGTCTCAAGGCCCTTTATGACCACTAGGTCAACCCTTGATGGTTAAAAATATTATGTTTATCATTACTTTAAAAACTACCATGTTTTAAGAATTGTTTTTTTTAATTAATCTCGAAAACAAACTATTATTTCTAAGAATAATTTAGTTCTTGGTTTCCATTACACTCAACATTTAATCAAATGTCTGTCATTTGTCGAACCTGAACATAGTTCAACTAGTTAAGTATATATCATCGACTAACAAGTCAGATATTCAAATCTCTATCAAAGTTATTGAACCCACAAAATAAAAATAAAAAGTATATGTCGTTTAGATCAAACACAAAAAAGAAAAGGAATCTGATCTGTCATTCAATTTATGTCTTGATTTTCTTTGTCATTAACTCTAAATAACACATTGAACGTATACACACGTGTTGCGGCGCTGGACAACAGTCATGAAGGGCGAATGACGGACGGAACTCCCAGATCTGGCGAACAGTGAACGGTCGGAGGCGAGATGCAACGATGGCTTCAGATTTGAGCATTCTTTTTTCTTTGCATGCACTTCAGAACTTGGAGTTTTTTTTTTTTTTTTTTAATTATTATTATTATTATTATGTAAGAAGAATGTACTTGTAGAGAATCTAAGTGTAGACGAAATTAGAGAGCATCGACATTAGGCGGCGGCGGCGGCGAAAAACGATGTCGCCCTAGGGTTTTTGTATATTTTGAGTTCTTAGGATCTTAGCTCTCATACTATGACAAATTTCTTGTTTTTCTTCTTGATTTTCTCATTAGAATAGGATGCTTATATACAACCTAAGTTAACCCTAATTTTCCAAAATACATATGCAATAAGATAAATGCATAAACATAACTTCTTAAGACTGATAAATTCCGTCAAACTGAGCATAACTCAATTGGCATACGGGTACGGTTGTGCTCTTGACTAAGAAGTCATGGGTACAATCCCCGTAATAATTAAACACTTTTGCAAAAAAAGATTGATAAATCTCTAATATAATACCTTTTCAAGATTAAGATAAAGGATTGCAACAATTAGCTTATTGATTGTATTTGGACTCATCCATGGACTTGGGTTTGGTTGGACAAAATATGGGCTCTATGCCCAATTCTCCCGCAATGGGCTTGACCTAATGCAGGCCTTGGGCCCAATTATATTAATGAGTTTGGACTTATTTGAGCCCAATCTAATTTAATTCGATGAACTTTCACTAAATTGAGGTTTGGGCTAAATTATCACTTGATCTCGAATTTGGCCATGGTTGGATTTAAGTGGGGATGCATGTTACTTTGTAATTGGTCCCAATCAAATAAATATTTTGGAAGATCTTTCTAAATGTCCACTCTGGGAGGTACATTTTGCAAAAAGTCCAAAAAAAAAAAAAAAAAAAAAAAAAAAAAAAAAAAAAATTGAAAAATGACCAAAATTGAAATCATATCTTTTCTTATTTGTAGGGTTTAGAGTTGGATTTAGTGTCTCGGGGTTTAGAGTGGTATTTTAGTCAAAAACATCGTTTTAAATTCTAGTATTGGTTGTTTTTCAAATAAAAAATATGTTTGGACTTTTTTCAAAATTGTCAAAAATAGACAACTCCCTCGTTTTTTAATTTTTTATATTAATAATGTATTTTAAATAACTTATTATAGAAATATGATAGTTTTCAAAGTATTTATAAAATTAAGGTGCCTAAATCGTGTATCATGGACACGATTTTTTAATTTATGGATAACTCGTGTCCATGGTACACGATTGAGGGAGTCACTCGTGTACCATAGACACGATTTACATGACGTGTCAACCTAAGTCGTGTACCATGGACACGAGTTACATGTGACGTGGAAAATCATAACTCGTGTCCATGGTATACGAGTTACCCCTATATCGTGGACCATGGACACGAGTTACTCTTAAATTGTGTACGAGTTATCCATAAATTGTATACCATGGACATAATTTAAGTACTATAGTTTTGTAAATACTTTGAAAATTACTTTATTTCTGTAATAATTTATTTAAAGTACATTATTAATATAAAAAATCTTTCGTTTAAGATTAAGACGGTAAGTTTTCATCACCAACCGAACATGACCTGAAATTCTCAGAAGAATCAAGAACAAGAAAGGCATATCTATCTATAGTTGCACCTATCCTTATTATTATTCTTAAATAGTAAAATAGACGAGAGAGGGTAGGTGAGAAAAAAAAAAGGAAAATAATTTGTTCTCCCTCACATGTCTAATGTATGATGATGAAAAAAAAAGAAATTAGGCAATTGACACTTTTAAATAATAAAAATCAAAACTATAAACAATTGCTTCAATTATTTATGGATCAATTTGAACAAGCTGTCTCATGCAGATATGTTAACCTCTTACATATATAATTCCAACAACCACTTTAATGGATTAGCATGCCCAAACGGTTCGATCACGAAAAGCAAACAAAAAAAAATCTCCATTATTATTTCTAATTTTACATTAAAACACCTCTATTCTTTAATAATGTTAATTACTTTGACTAACACACTTTAATTAGCAATAAAATACTACACACGGTGTATCATCGATCAAGAAAGTTATAAGTTCGAATTTTCCACTCTACATATTGTTAAAAAAAAAAATGCATTTACTTGCACCTCTCGTATTTTAATTTATTAAGAACTTGATTGTTATATTTATGAACTTATAACAGTTAGAGGGAACTCGAGTTGATATTGGAAGAAGCTCCTCAAACTTAGAGTGACCATTTCTAAAACCATGTTGGCTGAAACTAATAGAAGATTTATGGTAAGCTAATTTTATAAATCTCTTCTTGGAGTTGAAAAGGTTAACTGTGTTCGAGTTGTGTGGTGTAGACTCTCGCTTCCTAAGCATAGATTCTTCATTTGACAGATGGTGAATTATCGGTTGTTGACCAGAGATAAACTTCAAAAGTTGCAAATCTCCATTGCTTCCCCGTATTGCCCGGTATGTACTGATTCTTTTGAGAGTCATGACCGTTTATTTTTTGTCTGCCCTTTCTCTATTATGTTATTAAGGATGGTTCATGAATGGCTGAGTTACACAACATGATCCTTGATTTTTCCTGATTGGTAGTGTTGGATTGAACAACTAAGGTCTGATTACAACATCAAGTGTTGACTGATATCATTGCCACGATTGTATATTTCATTTGGTGCAACCAAAACATGTGTGTTTTTAGTAAATTTTTTAATGATTGGATTAAGCATGGCATTAAGGATAGATTTGGTTCTCTTGGTAGAAGAAAGTTGACCACTAAAGATAAAGGTTCTTGTTAATGATGTACAACCAATTGATAAGTTTATGTCTTCATTTGTGAGCTTTGTTAAGCTTTTGTTGTAACTGTGTTGTTTGATTTAATGAGAATCTCTCATTTCATAAACAAAATAATAATTAAATTGTTGGGAATAAAAATATAATGATTAAAATATGTTGTATATTTGATTTTTGATTTGGTTACAATAAACCAATCTCCTTAAATTTATGTTTATTTCCAAAAATTGATATTTTTGGAAGCATATTATTAATGTTTTGATTAACATAACAACCCCTGATAGAGAGGGATGGACATGCCTTTGTTGTATGATTAGTTTGGTGTTTTTTTTTTTTTTTTTTTTAAGATAAATTAGTTTGGTGTTTAGAACTTAAAGAATAAGAAAGCAAAACATTTTTTTAAACTCTCTCTCAAACATTTTGGTGTAGAACAATTTTTGGAATTTTTCTTCTTTAGTTTAAAATTTAATTAAAATACTGTTCTGGAAATTTTGAATTAATTTCACTCTTATAATATTTTGGTCCTCATATTGTTTTATAATGATTTAGTTTCATTTGTTTGAAGAAGGAAAAAAACAAAAGGAACATTTTGAAAGTAGTGTTTAAAAATAATTTTTTGATTAAATAAAATGTTTGGTTAGGATAGTTTCTTTTTTAAGAAAAGTTTTCAGAAAAAAAACACTTGAATGAATTTGTTTTCCCCTCACTGTCAAAAAAAAAAAAAAAATCCCTAAATTATTTACTAATTCTCAATGTAGAATCCTTTTTCCAATCAATTTTTTTTTTATTGTATATAAGCCTGTTTTTTTGTTCCTCCATCCAATATTGGAGCAATGTCAACTCCAATAGTCAAATTGTAACTTTCTCTCCAACTTTTTTTTTTTTTTTTTTTTAAGGAATTTAGACACCTTTTTTATGTGTGTTGAATTTTTTTTTTTTTTTTTTACAGAATGTTTATTAAATTTATAATAATTTTAATAATTGTGTGTGGATTGAAACATCAATCTAATAGACATAAAAAAAAATATCTCGTTCACTAAACTATATTTGAATTGACAAATTTTTCTCTATTGTTTAACATAAAAGAATGTTACATTTTACTAAAATTAAATCAACTAAATCCTTAAAAAACAAATTAACATAAAAGAATGTTACATTTTACTAAAATTAAATGAACTAAATCCTTAAAAAACAAATAGAAGTTATAACTTAAAATATCTTAGATATACCAAAATGGATGAGAATGCAACTTTTAGGTAATTAAGATTTTTTTTTTTTTTTTGTCAATGTTTTCATAGAATTAAGACGTTTAATGTCTCTATAGAAAAATCAATGTTTAAAACCACGATTATTATAGGAAAATTGTAACAGATGTCAATTTAGAATAAGATAATTAAAAATATAGCATGTTTTTAAAAAAATTGCGGATATGTGAATATTTTATGGCTGATAGAAGTCTATCGCTGTCACCTCAGTTTTTTATAGATTTTTGTCAGTGATAATAGTCTATCAGTGATATGATAAAGTCTATCAGTGATAAAAACATATGTTTTTGCCATATTTGCAAAACATTTTAAAGTTTGCTAAATTTGTAATTAGTTTGGGTCTGATTGCTATTTGTGCAACCAGCCCATTATTATAAGATACTTAAATATATGAACCATATATTAAAATATTTAAAATAAAATTTGTACCAATAAAAAAATAAGATTTTGAACCCATGCACAAAAATAGAAGATTAATAATCATATGTATTGATTGTGGAAGTTTTTTTTTTTGAAATTGAATGCTCATTAATCAGAAGCCACAAGGGCAGAAGAGTCTTTACACGCTAAGGCTAAAAGCCAAGGAGGAAAATCAGAATCCCAAAAAATCGAAGAAGGAGAACGATGTTTGGCTAGGGCATCCGCCAGACGGTTCTTGAGGCGATTAATTGGAGCGATTGAAAATCCTTCGTTGTCGATGAGAAAATTCCTACAATCTTCAATCCACACACTCATTTCATTGATGAACGAAGAACCAGAAGAGATGGCTTGGACCGCAGCGGTGCAATCTGATTCAATGATTATTTGGTGCAAACCCAAGGAAGAAGCAAGAGACAACCCTGAACGAAGGCCTTCGAGCTCTGCATGAAGGGGCTTTTGAAAATAACTTCCCTTCAAGGTAGAAGCATGGTGGATACTCCCTTTTGAATCTCTAATTACAATTCCAATACCAGCTGGAGTTGAGATAGAGGACCAAGAGGCGTCAACGTTCATCTTCAAGAAACCATTCGGAGGGGGAGACCAACAAAGAGGAGCCGCAAACTGAGGAAGGTGAGTAGGAGAGGGCTCCGCATGAGTGTCAATTTTGGAGGATTCCATGAGGTAATCCGTAATCCAAATTGTTTTTGTATCAACATCAAGGGCTTTTTTACCATGAATAACCAGGTTCCTGTCATTCCAGAGAGCCCAACAAATGATGCAGATCAGTGTTAAATCCGGTTTGCTGGAAGAAGAGATCCATAAGTTCCAGTGTTCGGAGAAGGGCAGATGTGCGTAATGTTTTGCAATAAGAGAAGGAAGGAGACGAGCCCAAATATCCTTAGCCCTTTTGCAAAATAAGAGGGCATGAGTGACTGATTCAACCTGAGCTGAGCAGAGAGGACAAGAGGTATAACAATCAATCCCTTTTTTATTTAGATTAGCATTGGTAGGAAGATATCCTTTAAGAGCTTTCCACATGAAGATCTTTATTTTTTTATGGATTTTTAATCTCCATAGTTCACTCCAAAATTTGGAAGAGTGATTAGGGACTGAGGGGCCATCTGCGCATTTCAGAGTGAGGGCTAATTTATAGCCACTTTTAACACTATAATTTCCATCTTTTGAGTAATGCCACAACCATTTGTCTTTGTCTGAATTTTTGTTAAGTGGAATAGCACAGATAAAAGGAACATCGTCTTCATGAAACAGATTCGATATCATGGGAACATTCCATCTTCTGTCATCTAGAATTAAAGAGTCAACAGTGAGGTTAGGAGGACTAGAATGTGGATTAATAGGTGTAAAAAGAGACTCGCGGGGTATCCATTTATCTTTGAAAGCATTGATATCCAGCCCATTCCCAACTTTAATTCGAGTTCCTTTAGTAAGTAGGTCTCTTCCCCAAAGGATACTTCTCCAAAAGAATGAGGGAGATGAACTCAAAGGAGCATTGAGAAAATCAGTAGTAGGATAATATTTAGCTTTTAAAATCTGAGCAGTGAGGCTTGAGGTATTCATTAACAGCCTCCAAGCTTGTTTAGCTAATAAAGACTGATTGAAAATCTCAATGTCTTTGAAGTTGAGCCCACCCTGGTCTAAAGGTTTACAGAGACGGTCCCATTTGCTCCAATGAATCTTTTTAGAGCTATTACTAGAGCCCCACCAAAAGCGAGAGATGGCCCTGGTAATATCTAAACACACCCTCCTTGGAAGCCGAAAACAGCTCATAGTGTAGGTGGGAATAGCTTGGGCTATACTTTTAATTAAGATCTCCTTGCCTCCCATAGAAAAGAAGTTAGCTTTCCAACTTGAAACAATTTTCCAGACCTTCTCAGCTACATAGCTCAAATCCGCTCCCTTTTTTGATGAGAAACTAGATGGAACACCGAGATAACACCCAAGGTTCTGAACTAATCTAACTCCAAGAATGCTTTGGAGATATCCCTGAAAAGAAGAACAGATTTTAGGGGAAATATATAAGGCTGATTTAGCAAAATTAATGCATTGACCCGACGCCCTTTCATAGTTATTAAGAATATTTTTTAAAGTGAAACAATTGGCAATGGAAGCATTAAAGAAAAGTAGGCTATCATCAGCAAAAAGAAGGTGGGAGATTGGAGGGGCCGACCTGGCAATACTTATACCTGAGAGGAGCTTAGTAGTTTGAGCATGAAGAAGAGATTGCGAGAGTCCTTCTGAGCAAAGAAGAAAAAGATAGGGAGAGAGAGGATCACCTTGTCTTAACCCTCTGGTAGGAGTAAAGTAGCCTTTGGCATGACCATTAATGATAATAGAGAAGGATACAGAGGTTAGGCAATTCATGATTAAATCAATCCACTTTTGACTAAATCCTAATTTACTCATTAGATTTTTTAGAAAAGGCCATTCCACTCGATCAAAAGCTTTTGACATATCCAGTTTTAGTGCCGCAGAACCTTTAGAGCAAGATTTATTGTTTTTAATATGGTTAATGCATTCATGAGCAAGGATAATATTGTCAGTTATAGCTCTTGAAGAGATAAAAGCAGATTGAAAAGGAGAAATAATAGAATTAAGGAGAGGTTTCAACCTATTAGCCAAAGTTTTAGAAATAAGTTTATATGAAACATTACAAAGACTTATAGGTCTAAAATCAGACACTAAAGAAGGGTTCTTGATTTTAGGAATTAAGGCAATGTTAGTATGGTTTAGAGGGTTAATAGGGGCATGAAGATTAAGGATGTCAAGACACTGATCAATAGTAAGATTACCTATAACAGACCAATATTTTTGGTAGAAAATAGCCGGAAACCCATCCGGGCCAGGAGCCTTAGTAGGTGACATTTGATTAAGAGCAGCAATAATTTCCTCCTTAGAGAAAGGTGCGTCCAAGCTTGCATTCATTTCTTTCGAAACAAGAGGCTGAATATTGTTTAGTACTGCATCCATATCCACTGAACATGGCCTGGAGGAAGAAAACAAGTTAGAAAAGTGATTAATAAAAGCAGATTCAATACCTTTTGGGTCATTTTGCCAAACGTTTGAAGAATCATAGACCCCCTCGATTAAATTCTTCTTCTTACGCATAGAGGCTTTCTTATGGAACCACTTGGTGTTGCGATCTCCCCATTTGAGCCAATCCTCCCTAGACCTTTGCTTCCAATATATCTCTTCCTCACAAAGAAGTTGGTTAAGGTCGTTTTCAATCACAATAATCTTTTTAAAATCAGGGTGAGGGTAAACATCATAGGCTGCTTGCAGAGCTCCTTTACAGGAAGCAATTTTTGATTTGAGGGAATTAGACAGAGAGTAGCCCCAAGACTTCAAATCCCTTGAGACATCATGCAAGAAAGAATAAAGGTCTTTTTTATAGTAAGAATGAAGGTGGAGTTGGGTAGCTTTAGTAATGATTGAACGACACTCCTTGTGGAGGATCCAATGTTCCTCAAATTTAAAGGGGCGATGAAGGCAGGGTTTAGAGAAAGGTAAAAGCATATCATAGGCAGATAGTTCAATGGGCCTATGATCCGATTCTGACCAACCTAAATGATGATTAGTTAGAGAATAAAAAAGATCCTCAAAGGCTGGATTGGCCAAGAAACGATCTAGCCGAATAAAAGTGGGTGTACGAGATCTCCAACGATTAGTCCAAGTAAACTTAGACCCTTTAAAGCCCAAGTCCTTAACATGGCAATCGTCTAAAACATTCCTAAAAGAGGCAAGAAGATTAGGGTGACGAATAGCACCTCCTTTTTTTTCCGAATTGGAGAGAATCTCATTAAGATCTCCACCAATAAGCCATGCTGAATCATCATTATTATGAATCCTTCTCAGAAGATCCCAAGAGATAGATCGTTTATGAGCTTTAGGTTGGCCATAAAAACCTGTGAACCGCCAACACTTAGTTTGCCATAAAATGGAAGAATCAATGTGGGATTTGGAGGACGAACGAATGGTAACACTAACATCATTCTTCCAAAGTAAGCAAAGGCCTCCACCTGAGCCTTCATTAGAAACAACAAAGAACCCATTGAAACCAACAGCAATCATGAGTCTATTAATAGTAGAGGAATCACATCTGGTTTCCGAGAGGAAAACAATGTGAGGTTTGCTTGTATTAAGTGCATTTTTTACAGCTCTGAATGTCCTCGGATTACACAATCCTTGGACATTCCAACAAAAGACTTTCATAATAGGGGCTGAGGTTGCTTCTCAACCTCTGCCAAAGTGAAATCGATAATGCTTGAACTGCCAGAGAAAGAGAGGCCTGACAAGCCTTTAGTTTTTTTTGTAATTGTAGTGATAGGATCTTGCTGACTCTTTCTTTTACTTTCAAGATAATGTTCATAACTGTATTGATTGTGGAAGTTGAATACCCCATTATTGGGTTGATTGAATGAACCAAGAGTTTCACCAAACAAACAAATTTGATGTGTGATTTGGATGTGGGATCTAAAGAAAATAAGAAAAAAAAAAAAAAAAAAAAAAAAAAAAAAAAAAAAAAAAAAAAAAAAAAAGAAAAAAAAAAACCATTGGACAAAAGAAAACCAAGTTTGTTAAAGTTGTAATACATAAGCAAACTCCATTTTTTTTTTTTTTTTTAATATCCTCTAATATAATCAAACTCCCAATTATCTTCCTCATTTAGCTTATTTCTTAATCTACTATTTAAAAAAGAAAAATTGATTAAAAAAAAGAAATTAAAAAAAGGTCACCACACCACCAAATTAATCCTTCTAATTTATTCTTGTAACTGAAGCAACATAATCTCATCATCAAATGCTTCCCTAACTGCAACCTGACCTTCCACGGTCTTCCTTGGGCCCCTTTCCAATATTTCTCTATTTTTCTTTTAAACGTAATCAAAATTTTATATTCTATCATTTTTAAATATAACATTTTTTTTATTATTAATTTTATTAAATGATATCTACAACAATTATCATATCAATTAAATGAAGTGAGTTACTTTTATCGAGTCAACTTAAAATCCGTTTTTATTTAGGGTTGGTTGCACAAACAGCAATCAAATCCAAATTAATGACAAATTTAACAAAATTTAAAATATTTTACAAATATGACAAAACAATCAGTGACTATTAAGAATAATATTATTGATATATGACAGTGATAGTCACTGACAAAATTCTATTAAAAAAGCTGAGACAATTGACTACCATCAACCATAAATCATAGTATAGGGATAGAAATTGACATATTTGTAATTTTTTTAAAAAGTGTTAAATTTTTAATTATTTTACTCTAAATTGCTTTTATTTATTTATTATTATTTAAAAATAAAAAATAAAAAAATTGCTATCTTGAGGTTGCTAATTTCTATGTTATTTTTATCAATTTAAGAAAATAAAATAAAAGCGTGGTTGATCAATTCTTAGCTAATTATTATTTTATCAAGTTAAGTTTTACATATTAAGGGTCTCTTTAACGGAGATCTAAAAATAAATGATTCAATTAAAATAGAATTGAATTTCATGTTTTTAAAGATGTCTTTAGTAGTAGATTTAAAAATTGAATCTCGATTTAACTAATTCTTTAAAATGTGTTTAAATTTTTTTTTATAAATTATAAAATTAATTGTAGTCACCAACTATATTTAGATTGAATATAAATTCTTATTAATTAATTTATGAACATATTTTAAAATATCATATAATTGATAGTATATTATATTATACATAATTTAATTTAATAAAAATGAATTGAGTTTATAACATGAAATATAATTTTACATTTGAAAAAAAATTGATTTCAAAATTTACATTATTTCAAAATCCGAAAATTAGTTTTAAAAAACATAATTTAGATTGCATACCAAATACATATTCATATTCGCTACATAAATCTGATCTCTGCCAAATGGTGATTTGATTTTTATACTTTTACCAAATGGTTGCTTGATTTTTTAGTTTTGATTTTGAAAATTAAATTTATAAGCACTTTACTTATTCTTTTAGTTTCTTTTATTTGTTATCTATTTTTTACCCATGTTTTCAAAATTTAAGATAAAGTTTTTGAAATTTGACTTAAAATTTAATATATTAAGAAATATGAAAATCATGTGAAAAAAAAAACACAATTTTCAAAAAAAAAAAAAAAAAAAAAAAAAATATTATAAAGAGTTGGTTGCATAAATAGCAACTAGACCCAAAATAATGACAAATATGACAAAAAAATTCGTTACTATCATTGATATTCATTAATAAAATGACTATCACTGACTATAGTATAGTCACTGACACAATTCTATAAAAAAATATAGATATATCAATAGCTATCAATGATAGTCATTGATCTGATATGAGTGACTATTACTAATAGAAGAGTATGAGTAATAAAAATTGTCATATTTGTAAATCTTTTGAAAAAAGTGTTATATTTTTAATTATTTAATTTTAAATTAGGTACAATTTCTCATAATAAAGGATGAGACTTAAATTTTTGTTTTTAAAAGTTTGGGTTAGATTTTGGAAATCAATCTAAAGTATAAATTCTAAAACAAATAAACATAAGAAGTGAAAGTAGTGTTTTGTAAATTAAATTTTAAAAAATATGATATAAAAAGAACAAAATAATTATGAAATAAGACATCGTTAACTTTTTATAAGCTCAAAATCCTTTTCGATTCTAAACCTCAAATTTTGTAAAACTGTGTAGTGATTTTTCTAGAAACGATTAGATATATAATCTTGACATTTGTCTTATTTCTATATTTAATGAATAAATGTCAACATGTATAATTACTAAGGTAGTTAAATCATTTGAACAAATTAAAGTTCAAATATTCATCCCACTATTATTCCACACTTATAGTGTTTTTTTTTTTTAATTTTAAGTTCAAATATTCACAATAATTTTATTTATTACGAAGAAACGAGGTGGTGCACCAGTTAATGAAATTGACTTTGACTTTATTGCGAAAGAAACGAGATGGTGCACCAGTTAGTGAAATTGACTTTGACTCTTCGTCAAAGTGTGATTTGGATGGAAGAAATTTCTACTCAAGTTGAGTCTTTTGTTTTACGTGATATTTCTCTAGGGGAATTTTGTATTCAAGTTGCTCTATTTTTTTTTTTTTTTTTAATTCTTTTCAAATTCCCTTACCTTAAAATAGTCTAATTTTTATTTCTAAACTTGAAATAAACAGTCATTATTTATTTATTTTTTAAAAGGATTCATTAAATATAAGAATGGTATTGACTATTGAGAAATTATCTGTGAATAGAAAAAAGAGCGGGAGGAGACGTGTTGAGAGTTGAGGGTAGTATCGTAATTAGAAGCAAAAGCGAGGGTAATAGAGTAATTTGAGATAGAATTTTACCGGTTGGGTCCGAAGAAGCAAAACAGCACACTTGATTGTAACAACAAAAATCAAATCACCTCACAATCAACTTCAATCACACGGCCAATATTTAATTAAAGGTGTGGACCCCACCCTAGAACCTAAATGACCAAATGACCCTCTATGGGTGGTAAACATTAAACAAAATAAAGCTGAAAAATAAACTCAATCGAACGAACTTAAACCATCCATTTTTCTTCTCTTTTCTTTTACATCATGAAATTGAATGAATTCAAATCTTTGTTTGTCTTTTATAAAATTTGATTATAAACCATAAACTATACCAAATTCAATTAAATGTGTGTTTGGATTTTTTTTAAGTGTTTAATTCTTTTTTAAAAAATTATTTTAAAAAAAATTGTTGTGTGACAATCCTTCCAATGATTGACAATTTTCTCAAATTTTACTAGTATAAAAAATGACTATAATATTCTTATACTATCCTCTTCAAATCTTTCCACCGTCATTTCCACCATTGTTGTTGCGGACAACGACCACTACCACACATCATCAGTGTCCACGGCCATTGACTTCCGGCCGATCATCACCACCGACCTTCAACTTTTATATTATATATATATATATATATATATACTTCTTTTAATTTTATGAATCCACTTAATTTAGGTACACATTTAGTTTGATAAATTTTAAAATGTTAAATTATAAGTTTAGCCTCTAAACTTTAAAGTGATATTTATTTGGTCCCTAAACTTAAAAAATGTCTAATAAGTTTATGACATATTCGATTTTTTTTTTAAAAAAATGACTGAATCTCTAGATATAAAATTGAATTTGATGTCTAATATTACGAATTTTAAAAAATATTGAATAGATGAAGGATCTATCATATACAAAATTTAAAATTCAATGATTTATTGTACACAAAATTAAAAGTTCAAAAACCTAGTAGAAATTTTTTAAAGTTTAAGAACCGAGACAAAACTAAAATTTAATTACTAAACTTCTAATTAAACTATTTAAAGAGTGATGTCCTAAGCCTAAATAGCCTCAATTCTTATATATATATATAAATATTTTATTTTTATATATACTAAAATTCTCAAACTCCATATTTGGAGTAAAAAAAAAAAAATTAAAAAATGATCATAGCTGGTGGTCCAAAATTCAAACCAGCTGAAGAAGAAGGGCAATACATGTAAAAAGCAAATGAGAGGTTCGACTTTTTAAGTACAGCAAACGCTTCTGTTAGGAAATCAGTTTTCTACAGAACCGCTTCGATTAACTAATATTATTTATTTATTAAATTTTCTATTTTAATTTTGTTATTTATTAATTTTACGCACTGGTTTTTCTCTGTTTCCCTCCATTTCTAAACCCCCAAACCTTCCTCCTATAAAGCCATTTCTTCTTCTCCATTCCTCAACTCCCTGTTCTCCTCTGCGTCTTCTTCGCTGATTCAGGTTAGTTCTTCATTCACATTTCTCTCGATGATTTCATCTGTGTACGCTGCTTGTTTCTCTGTTTTAATCATCATCAATGCTCTTTTTAGTTTTCTTTCACGAGTTCTGTAATTTTGTAGACGGCTGTTAATTTGTCGAGAATGTTCTTGATCGCGTTTTGTTTTCATTGTTTCTTGAATGCTCAGTCTCAATCTCTGTTTTTCTTCTTCTTCTTGTTTTAGTGGATCTATGGAAGCGAATCGATAACTGCTATTGAACTGTGAGATCGGAAATAAAACTATCTGTGATCTTTCTTTTTGTTGTTTTGAGTTCGGATCATGAAATGTGATAATCAATCTTTTAAATCGTAGTTGTATTTAAATTCAGGTGAGTTCGTTTACTGTTTTTGAGTATTTTGTTTTAATGCGAGCCTTAATTTGCAGTTGAAATGCACAAGAGCAGCAGTTCTGCGTCGAAAACTATGTCATCGTCGTCGCATCTCAAGTCACAGCTTCAAACGAACGATGTTTATGCTTCCCTCTATAATTCCCCAATCTTCGCTTCGAAGCAATCCGTACCGGTCTCTCTTCCATTGACTCTGTATGCCGACTCGCCTCAATCCGCTTCAAAATCCATAAGCAGCCACCTCTATCAAACTCGGGTGGTTCAAGATCACCAGGAAATGGTCAATCGTCATAGTCTCTGTCTGACTCATCTTCGGGAAGCGACAGAAGAAGCCGATTCTCTTCGCCAAGAAAATATTCACCTCAGAAGTATTAACCACGAGCTTAGCAAACACCTGAGCCTTCTGATCCACGCGTCGGTTCAGAAGCAGTACGGCTCCCATGATCAAGCTCCACCGTTAAGTTTCGTTGAGGGATTCCGCGGACTCAGTATCTCGGAGAAGGGAGGAAGCAGTTCCGCATGGGAAGATGTCTCCGATGAGAGTCCGACCAGCGTTATGGAGGGCGGAAGGGGAGTAGAGGGCGTTGAGGTGGAAAGGTTTTCCCTCCCTAAGAGCATCTCCGTCAGATCCAATGGATACCTGAAGATTGCTCAAGGCAGCGCCACCAGTCAGGGCGGAAAGCTCCGCGCCTCATCTCGTCCGAGAACGGCAAGTCCTGTTAAGGTCACGGTAATGATACTTCTTTAATTTACAATACTGCCATTCTCATTGAAGTAAACTTTAATTGAGCTTAATTACTATCTTAATTAATTTTAATCACGTGTTTACATATCAGAGCAGATTCTAGTGAGATTTTACTTCTGTTTGTGACCAATTGCTTGACCAATTAATTGCTTTAGGAAGAAGAAAATCAATGGTTAGGTGGTAGGATTATGACTTAGTTTAGCATTTTGCTTCAATTATTGAAATAACTAATTAGCACCTTTTTTTTGGGCGGTTAATTTTATAAGTTTTTCTTCTAGTCCTATTGGAGTGCTTTAAAACTTTGATCATTAAAGAAGTTTAGTTTTTCTCTCTTCATACCATATTTATTAAACATTAAATAGAAATAGAAGTACAATGTTAGGTAGTAAGAGTAACACACTTCAAATTAGAGACCACTCATTATTATCATTGTGGTATCCGACTTGGATCCGCTTTAAAATTATTATAAATGTTTCCGTGACTAAGAGTTCATGGGTTCAATCCTCGCATTAATTAAAATATCGTTGTAAAAAAAAAAAGTTCTTATATATTATGTTAGAAATAAAAAAGTTGACCCATAGTTATTCTGCTTTAGATAGTTCGTATATTAAGATCAGGTGAAAGAATAAGGAAGAGGTGACGAAGATACCTACTAAACCACATGGACATTAGCCTTGTTTTGAAATGTTTTCTTTTTCTTTTTCTAGGCAGAATAAAGTTCTTAAACGAGTATATGGGTAATGCAGTGAATGGATTCATAAATTTGCTTGTGAATTTGTCTCGTTTTTGTTTTTCCATTCAATTTGGATTCTTTATGGTTATCAGTGATAGAGTACTCTCTGTAGTTCTAAAAATAGTTTTCTGGCTGGCTCTGTCAATACTACATATCAAGTTAATATTAGTTTTTAGTTCTTTTTTCCCGTCACTCCTTCCAACTTTTCTTTGAAGTTATGATAAATGTTGATTATAACACCATTCTGTTTGTGGGGTTATCCCCTATGGATTCCTATGCTTATTTATCACTTGTCTTTTAAATAATATCGATCTCTTTTTTTGAATTAATTTTTAAGATTATTATGTATGCAAGATATATTCTGATTGTATTGTGAGAAATGAGTTTTAAGAGAAGGGGAACGTGTTAGGGGAGATAAGAGATCACTTGTTTCTTGCATTGTTATTTTTACACAACTACTATGGAAATGAAGTGATTGATTAGACTAAAGAACAAGAAATGGATTTAAAAGATAGAACCCATAAAGATTTTCAAATTATATGCAGAAGAGAGCGAGGGATGAGAAGGGAAGAAAATGAAATATATAGATAGTGAAGAAGAATTGGAAAACCACTTGCTTGAACTTTGCAAGTGTTTATTTCTAATAAACAAAAACAATATTGAGTTAATAAGCAGCAGTTGGGAAACAGCTGACAGTTTTTTTCCTCAACTTTCTTTCCCTGCACTTCAGCTTTCTTATTGTCTGAAAAAAACAATCCAAACAAATTATAGAATGTTGTTGGAAGCTTCAATCCATTCAAAGGTTTCACGTTCCATTTTTTTCCTTTTCCATTTACCAGTCAATTTAGGTAGTAAGTAACACAGTCAAGTTTCTTCTTATTGTAGTTTTTTTCTTTTGAGTAATTTTCTTATTGTAGTTTTTCCTTTTGAGTAGTTTTCATATTGTAGTCAATACTTGGTCAGATAGTTTAAATTTGTTAATATTTATTTTTCCTTTTATAAACTTAATGTGTATATGTATTAGGTAGTCTGCAGTCAAGTATGAAAACGTGTCAAATAATCAGTTCCTAGGCATTTTTTTTTCAACAGGTTGATCTCGTTTAAAATTGAGCCTATCAAAATTCAAAATACATTATATTTGAAAATACTTTTGCAAGATTTATCTTTACACTGATTACGAATGAATTGCTGTCCAATACTTGCACAAGCTAGTTATTGTACTTTGATGAATAATTTCCATTGAAGAAACTGTGTGTTGTGTCTGAAAATACAGCAAAAGGTGTACGTGCAAGGAGTGAAAGAAGAAGAAAAGCCACTGGAACTGGAGGTGTACAACCAGGGCATGTTCAAAACGGAGCTGTGCAACAAATGGCAGGAAACAGGCAGCTGCCCATATGGAGACCACTGCCAATTTGCCCACGGAATAGAGGAGCTTCGCCCTGTGATCCGCCACCCCCGCTACAAGACTGAGGTCTGCCGGATGGTCCTCGCCGGAGTCGTCTGCCCGTATGGTCACCGCTGCCACTTCCGCCATGCCCTCACTGACCAGGAAAGGATGATGGGGTCACTGAAGCCCACCACCTGCAGGACCACCCCCAAGCTGGACAGGTGAATACTATTTTACCAATAACTCTGATCTTGAAGTTGAACATATAAAAAACAATGATATAAAGTCATACACAGTGATTTGTTTGTTTGTTTGTAAGCCTCAAATGAGGGAGCAGTAAATAATCTCAAATCCATATAAATAGTATAAAGAAAAGGTAAGGAACATAAATATAAATCATTAGAGACAAAGTTTAGTTTGTTCTTTGTAGTAGATACTGAGGGAGAGGGAAAAAAGAGTCAAAAAGGGCTTTGTGGCCTCAATGATGGAGATAATTAGATAAAAGAGAAATGTAGGAAGAAAGATTCATGCCCTTTTGCTATTTTGGTGCTGTTATTTTTTTGTTCTTCCAAATTCTAAGTTTCAAACATTGAATATATACCTCTGTATTGGATAACTGCTGAGCTCTGTGACTTAAGCAGAGCAAACAATATTGTAAAGGCTAAAGACACTTTTTGAGATAATGTTGATTGTTTCTATTGGACAAATTATATTCATTCTGTTTGCTTTTTAGAAAAGTGCTTTTATGTTGATTGTGATGAATAGAATAGTGTGTTGTGTTCATACAAAAATACGCATTCTCTGCAGATATTTCCTTAATTAAGTAAATGTATATGAATTATGAATAAGTATTATTTATCAAAGTGTTAGAAATAATTTGTACAAGAACAAAAATCTTTAAATATGCCCACTAGCATACCAACAACAAATAGCATATTGCACTATATCAGGCCCAAATTATATTAAAAAAAAGTCCAACTAAAAAATTACAACATAAATTAGATCATAAATTTGCCACTTTGTGCGTTAGGGTTGTATATATACTTCAATTTTGTTGCTAATAATGGTTTACAATGCAACAAATGACCAATTAACACAGACCCTCTAGAGGCAGGACCATAAATTTTGATAGGAAACAACATAAATTTATCTTCTAATTATATTTATTTATTTATTCATCTCTCAATTTTAAAATCTTTAACAAATTAAAAAGAAAACTTTAAAATCTTTAACTTAAGTCGCGTTAATAAGAAGGTGCCGACAACTATCAAATAATAATAAATAATAATGTTAGTCTTCTTCTTTTTCACTATGCCAAGCATACGAACCAACTTAGACTAGAGTAGTATTGTGACTTTGCCCACAACATCAATCAATTATCGAAAGTCATCTCGTGTTGCAATGATGTCTCGTGCTCGTGCCCAATTACCCATGTTAGATCTGAGGGAAGGTGGTAGCACACACGAGTCAACTTAGACTGTTCAAGTGACTCTATGTGTCTATTGACATCATAAAAAGAGACTCACTATTCTCATGTTTTCTAATTCCGTTGTAAATTAAAACAAAATGTCAATTTTAAACCTTAATCACGAATAGACTTAACATTGAAATATGTTGATGGACATTTTTTATTTTTCACATGCTTCAATTCAGGTTGAACTTAGAATTGTGTCACATTTGTAAATATTAGATTTGATATTTATTTAGGATCAAATTCCCCGTAAAGTACTTTTATAACATATTTAGAAAAATGTATTTTTATAAAACTAGTTACAATTATAACATGTTAAAAAAAAAAAAATTATTTTTATTAATCACCGATTAACTTTATAGGTAAATTATTATGTTTTTATTTCATAGTAACACATATTAATATTTAACTTAGATAATGACTAATTACTATCATAGCAACCCCTAATTGAGCTATGTATTAATTATTTTGAATTACATATAATTACATACATGTGCTCTAATTTTGTTATATTTACAATTATTTTATAGTTGCTCTTTCTATACTATTTTATCAAAATTATGCTAGATTTGTATTAGGGATGACAACGGAACAGGATCGGGATGCACTCCTCGTCTCTGTCCCTAAAAAGTTAATAAAATTAAATTTAAAAGAAAAAAAATAAAAACTCCCGTATATAAAAATTAATGAAATTAAATTAAAAAAATATAAAAACTCCCGTAAATAGGATAATTTTAAAAAATATAAAAAATATTATTAATGATATTCTATAATATTATAATTATAATTATAATTATAATTAGGAAAAAAATCAATTTATACCCCTAAACTTTGAGGGTTGTATCAATTAAAACTCTAAACTAACAATTGTATCAATTTAAACCTTGAATTATCATAAGTGTATCAATTTACACCTTATGTTAGATTTTATTTGAAAAAAATAAATTTAAACGGGTGGAGACTTATGATTTTAACAATTAAACCCATAAACTTTCATAAATAAATCAATTCTATGAAAGTTTAAGAGTTTAATTAATAAATTACAAGTCTCCACACATGTAAAAGCTTACATTTTTATACTAGAGGGTGTAAATTGATACACTTATGAAAATTTAGGGTTTAAATTGATACAATTGTTAGTTTAGAGTTTTAATTGATACAACGCTCAAAGTTTAGAGGTATAAACTGATTATTATTTTATATATATATATATATATATATATATATTTGTTTTTTTTTAATTAATAAAAAATGATTTTGGAACGGGGTAGGAGTCGGGACCCCATTCCCCGTCTCCGCCCCGGTCTCAACCGGGGAACAGATTAAATTCTTGATTTGATCCTATACCGGGAGAATTTCTAGTACATCCGTGGTATGGAAAAATTTCATACCACTGTCTTTAAAAATATGACACGTGGCAAAATGGTTTAAAAAAATAATATATTTAATAGTGTGGGTCCTATCTCACCACGTGTCATTTTTTTAAAAGTAGTGGTATGAAGTTTTTCCATACGACGGATGTACTAGAAATTCTCCCATCCTATACCCGATCAAATTGGGGATTTCACGACTCCATTGGATCAGGTATCCGTGGGGACCAGACCGTGCACGATTTTTGCCATCCCTAATTTGCACACTCAATTTGGGCCGAGTGGGCCGAAGACTTTGGATCTTTAAAGGAAGGTAATGAAAAAGGCCATTTAAAAAATTTCCGTAATTTTTTTATCTTTGTTATATAAACTCAGCATCTTTAAAAAAAAAGCGACATATTCTGAAGATCTAGGGTTTTGACGAAGCCTTCTTCTCTCTGAGGCGAGTGGGAAAGGCCGTAAGATTGAGAAAATCTTCGGGCATGGACGATTTGGAAACTGAAAAACTGTGAAATTCAGAACAATTCAATCTGTTGTTCACTGTGAGAATATGAAACTATTCTTTACTTTCCAAGTCCACCCATGCCCGCTGATTTTCTCTTCTCTTCTACCTTTCCTTTCTCCCTCGCGATAATCTTCACGGATCTTATTCTTTTTGTAAGTTTCATCATCTGTTTATTGCTCGATCTATTTCGATTTTGTATATATGTAATATATCTTTAGGATTTCTCACTTGTCTAGCTTGAAATTGTAGTAATCATCTCTAGTTTTGAATACTTGATGAAAGAAAGCATGTTTTTAGTTGAATGAAGAACCTTTTCCATGGTTAGCTGGATTTCTACTGTTTATTTCGTACGAATTTTTCATTTTTATGTCCTATAAATCATTGACTTGTATGATTTATTATTGAAACTAGAGGGGAACTCACTTGGATTCGGTATGCAGGTTCAATTTTATTCTACCAAATTATTCGAACGGAAATCAATGATATTTTACCAACTTTAATTATTAGATATGTGTAGTTCATCTATTTGAACTTTATTCACCAGTTGAAAAGCCTTGACTTCGTGTTGTATTCCTTACACCAAAATTTATGTGGGTTTTTTTTCCTGCTTTCTGAATTTATTATTTGGGCCGATTTATTATTTTCAATTGTTAATTTATAAATTTTATCTTTAGAAGGTAGGATTTAGAACTTTTGAAAAACTATATATGTGAGCAAATGCATAACCATAGCTTGTTGTGGGGCTTTGTTTTAATGGGATGATAAGTAGTGTACATACACCTGTCTTTGAATGAAATATCTATTAGAAGAAAGATTAAAAATGTCACCTTGTATATTTCTGGAAAATTTGAAAGACAAAAGACTTAAAAATATATATATTCTATGAAAATGTCGCCTTGTACATATCTGACTTGAATAAAATATCTATTTGGTTATGTTTCATACATTTCTTTAGTATTGTTGTCTACAATTTTGTAACTAGCTATTAATTCTTATTTTCCCTATAATTGGAATCTTTTTTTGTAATTGGTAAGGATGTCTTTTTTTTGTTTGTATAAACTCCTTTTGTAGTGGACTTCCAGTATCTCTCCCATATAATTACAGAGGAGAAGATTGGAACTTAGTGTTGAATGTGTTAGTTACTCAAGCCTTAGTCGGTTTATATCGTCACTTGTTATTCATATGGAGTATTAGCATGGCCCTCTTAAATTAATTTGCTCTGTTTATTTGGAGGCGGTTTATTGTCAAGTTGTAACCACTAACCAGTCGTTATCACTTATCACATGACTTGGACGCTGGGGCGTCTATGATGTATGAATGTACAGGAGGGTAGGCCCAAAATGAGAATTTCTTTATGTTTTACATAATTTGAACATTGGAAATATTTGGTTCTGGTTTTGGTTGTTTTGTTATATCTCAGTTCTCACCAATTTTTTTTCCAGGATCTGATGTTGGTTTGGTTTGGTTTTGGAAAGTTGGTTTTGATTAGGTTCTTTATTGTTCTTTAAAGAAATTGATAGTTTAAGGCACACATAGAAGTATAAACCTGAACATATAATGTTGGAACAGCACGCCTCCACTCCGATAGGAATAAATTCTGGACAACTAGATGGGTCTTTTTCTCTGTTGAGGAAATCATGAGAAGATTCTCTTTGCAGTTAAAAGTGTGTTTCTTTTTGAGTTGTATCATTGTCAAATGAAAGTAGGTTCTTTTGGTGAAATGGTGAAATTAGTGCTTGTGTTTTGTATTTGGGATAACTCAGCCTTTACAACTAAGATTGAAACAAAAGATTCCTCAATTGACACATCTGTTTTCTTGGATTCTGAGATAAACCCGCTCGTATTCTTTTTCCTGCACAAGGTATCTTCTTTTTCCAACTTTATCTGCACACGGTTCATCTCAGACTGAGATGGATGAAGCTTAAAGATAACGACTTCAATTTCTTTCATCCTTGTTTCATGAATCTGTTTCATTTACGTATATATCCGTTGGCTAGGAAATATTCCTTAGATTTTTATCATTCATTATCACAACATTTGTGTCTCTTCGTTTACATGGGTGTTGGGAAAATCTAGGCTTGTAAATCTTAAAACTTCACACACAGGTAGACAAAATTGCAATGAAAGTGTAATCAAAGATGAACGAAGGAGAAGGTATGGGATTTGTACTGTTTCCATGTCTTCTTTTTTAATCATGGGCTTAATTATGATCAATGGAAGAATTATACACTTGTGTTTTAGGTAATCCTACAGAAGTCCAGCTGAGGTTCATTTTGGTCCTTAATTATTCTTCATCAATACGTCTATTTTAGTCTATGTGCTTTTGAATAGTCTGTTTAGTCCCTATATATGACCATTTTAATTCTCTCAATGGAAATGTATACCAATATTTCAATTTTTTTGACAGGAGTGCTGTGATCAATCACTTTTTAAAGTGCAATGATCTGAAGTACAAATAGGTAAAGTAAGTTTTGTTGAATGTACAGGAACTAAAAGAGAGCATGCTATATTGTCTTAGATTCTTCTGTCTTAAAGCTCACAAATTGCTCGATTTCTACTTACCTATGAGTACGACTTGCTAATGTGTGACTAATCTTTGGTCTCTTGCTACAAAATGGACTCCCATATCTCAGGTAGCACATCCCTATATAGAAAGTAACTAGGTAGCTACGATAAGGCTGCTAAGCCGTGCCTGTCTACTTTGCATATGTGAAATTGGATCGGCAGTTTTGCGTTTAAATCATGTAAGTTTTTCTACCTAGTGATCAAAACTCCAACCATTTATCCACTCAACCAGTTCTTAATTCTCAACTACGACTAAACATACTTGTAATATAATCATTTGTACCCTAAACCCTATATTACAAGGCTATAATTTAATAAAAAAAAAAAAAGAAAAAAAAAGTGGAATAAAGAATAGGCCCTATGGAAAAACAAACTTAAAAGAGAAAGTTGCTTATAAGAAGCAATTATCAACAAAAGTACTTCTATCCAACACTGGGTTTTAATTATAGCAAGGGTTGACCTAGTGGTCATAAATGGCTTTGGGACTTCAATGTCCTCCTAGGAATTAATTTCTTATGAAATTTTTTGGCAGCCAAATGTTGTAGAGTTAGGCGGTCTGTCCCGTGAGAATAGTCGAGCATTTATTTTTGTCAAACATTTATGCTTATTTTTTAAACTACTGCAGAACAACTCAAGTGCATTAATTTTTTGTTCGTAGAAATTTGAACATCTTATAAATTAATTAAGTATATGCCATCTCAAAATAAATGCGTGGCAATATATATATATATAGTTGTGTCATATACACAAATGTTCTACCTTTGCTTCATTTTGTTATATATGTTGTGAACATTTTGACCGTCTTTACAGGAAACATAAAAAGTGAAGCATCCTTAACAGTAATCTACACATTTTTTTAAAAATCCAATTCCAAAAAGCTTTTCAAAAGTTAAATAAAAGATAGAGTGGAATCTCCAATGTTTTCAAACTTCTACTGTGCCAAAGTCTTCATAGTTCAAACCAAGTAGAGATTTTATGTTGCTTTCTTGACCATCGTGTTGTCGATAGTATCGTGTTGTTGAGTGTGTGAAGGGATCAAATCACATTTAAACCTTAAGAATGTTAATATGTGAGTTATCGAGATCGAATGGACATCAACTCTTTTGCTATAACTAACATTTTTTGTTTGTGTTTTATATAATGTGGGTGAAAATAGTTCAAACATATGTCTAGTCCTTTGAAACAAAGGACGAAAACGATTCAGCTTTAAGTTGATTAATTTCCCTCGACGGAGTTTTCATGGCATAAGTATCTTTTTCTTTCTATATATATATGACTCGGTTTGACCCGACTTGATCAACAACCAAATTTTACACCAAACAATCACAGAATCCAACAAAAGAAGTAAATAATTCTCCATTAAATAGATTGAAAATGGTGAAAAATACATGCTTGGTGTAAGTGATGCATGCCCAGCAGCAGTAATCAAAACCCAAACCCTAAATTAAACCACACTCTTACAAACTCCTAATAAAGGCTTTGCTTGTATGCATCTCTTACAACCCATGTCTTGAGCAACTAAAAAACTTCAAAGAAAAATTAGATTTGAACAAGAAAAAATAACCCAAAAGTTTTTTTTTTTGTTTTTTTTGTTTAAAATTAAAAAAAAAAAAAAAAAAAAAAAACATTGATTTCGGACCATTACCCTCAATTCCCCTTTGCAATGCAATTCATAAAACGCTCTCCCAACTCCCTAAATCTGCCTTTGTTTTGAAAGCTAAGGAAACTCAGGAGAGGGCTATTGCAAAGCTCTGGTTTTTTCTTCTTCTTTCTATGCATATTTTCTCGTCAACATTCCCTCCTTCGTCCCTCCGTTTCCACCGCCGCCCGTCACCGACGCTCTCTCGTTCATGCTCGAGTCGGCCACGACGCCATTACAATAGTTCGCTATGAAACTTGAACTTTGCATTGTTAGAAAGAGAAGAGAAAGAAAGAGAGATATGGTTTGAGCTATGGGGAGGGCACAGTGGGAGGGAGGTATATATAAAAGGCAAAGGTTGAACCTTTTTTCACCAAATATTTGAGACTTATAAACAAACTTTAAATCCCATATTCCTGTCTACAATTAGTTATTGAACTTTGCATAAAAAAATCATTTTACTTATTGGTGTTAAATTAAATTACATTAATCTATTTAAAATAAACTTTCCATAAATACTTTTTTTTTATCAGCTTAATTATTAGATATTTATTCAGATAAGTATTTGAACTCAACCAGAAAAATTATATTTAAATGTAGTTAAATTACAGTATATGAAATTTAGGGTTTGTGTCTATATATATGTTTAGTCTCCGAACTTTAAGATTTGTGTCTATTTGATCCTAAATTATAAAAAAAAAAAACGTCAAAGTTCTTAAACTTTTAATTTTGTGTCCAACACGTCTCTGAATTTTCAATTTGTGTCTTAAAGGTCTTTTAAAGTTCAGAGACATTATACACGTTTTAAAATTTAGGGATCTATTAGATACAAAATGAAAAGTTTAAAGACTTATTATAAATTGTTTACTATTCAGACCAAACACAAATTTAAAAGTTTAGAGATTTATTAGACGCATTTTAAGGTTGATATACTTTTTAAACACAAACTTCTTAATTTCATGAACTAAACTTGTAATTAAAATATTATGTTTTCAAATAAATTTGAATTTATGTTAAAGTGATTAATTAGAAAAAGTAAATATATAAGAAGTAAAATAGTTATAGTAATTTGAAGAATATTTTTTTTTTTTTTTTTTTTTTTTTTTTTTTTTTTGTTTTTTGTTGGAGTATTTTATGTAAAAAGTAGGGTTGAGGTTTTGGGATGAATAAGGTAAGGAGTGGCATGTTTGTGGAGAATGTAAAAACATTCCACTAACTCGATTTCCAATGCTCTTGGAATTATCATGTCATGGGCAAAAGAAGAGGGTTACAGCTCGAGACAAACTTTGTTTTTTTAATTTATTTATTTATTTATTATTCTTTTTTTATTTTTTATTTTTTTGGAGAAAAAAAGAAGGGTAAAAATCAATTTATACCCTTAAACTTTGAGGGTTGTATCAATTAAAACCCTAAACTAACGATCATATCAATTTAAACCCTAAACTTTCATAAGTGTATCAATTTACACCTTTTGTTAGATTTTATTTGAAAAAAAATAATTTAAACGAGTGAAAACTTATAATTTTAACAATTAAAACTCCTAAACTTTCATAATTGAATCAATTTATGAAAGTTTAGGGGTTTAATTGATCAATTATAAGTCTCCACACGTGTACAAACTAACATTTTTCTAATGGAGGGTGTAAATTGATACACTTATGAAAGTTTAGGGTTTAAATTGATACAATTGAAAGTTTAGGTTTTTAATTGATACAACACTCAAAGTTTAGCGATATAAATTGAAATTTTTTAAAAAGAAAAAGAAAAAGAGGTGAACTTTTTGAATTTATTAGGTTATTATTGGGAGATAGTGGGAAGTGATTGGTGGGTGATTTTGAGATGAATCTATGTGGAGAATTTATATTCCAAAAAGTGAATCATTAATTCCACTAACCAAACAGAGCCAATGAGGCGCAGTTGATTGAGCCATTGATTGACATAACTTTCTTAAAATTCCAAACATAATCATTTTCATTTTCTGCATGGCTGTTCGAATCTTTATGTTTAAACCTACAAAAACATTCTCAACATTGTTTTCGGATAATGTTTCTCTTTTGTCTTCCTACCAATTCAAAACTTGTCTCATAGATCAATTTATTTCATAATCTTTTCTAGTTGGGTTTAACAAATGGGGATATGGGCAATTTCAAATTTTTCAACCTTAAGAGAGATAATACATGTCAATTTAACGTCGAACTATGCTCATTTTAGTGAATTTTGAAATTATTGTTAACTATATAAAAACACAAATTTGAATTATGTTATAAAATAGGGAATAAAATAAGAAGAATAAGAACACGAGAGAGAGGTTGCGGAGAACATTTGTAAACCTAACAATCTAAAGTACATTTATAATAATCTATGGAGCTCATGTATGTTGTTATAACAATTTTGAAATTGGTGAAATATTATTAAAATTGTTTAGTGATGCAGCTTGAAATTGGGAAGTAATAGATTATAAAAAATTTGAAATTGGTGAAATATTCCTAAAGTTGTTGGGTGATACAACTTGAAATTGTAAAGCAATTGAAAGTGAAGTAATGCATATTTTCAATTGACAATATTAAGTGTGTAATTCATATCATTAATTTTCATGTTTAAAAGCATTGTATATGGCAATAAATCTTCCTGAAATTAAAAATTAATATTAGTGATATTAATTTAGTTTGGTCTTATAACAATATTGGTTTATTATCTAGTTTGTTGGTAACAAGAAAAAATGTGCAAAATCTCTTATGTCTATGTAGAAATTGATTATAGATTCAGATTTGGATAGCTATGTTAAAATGTGTGACATTTTTATTAAGGTTATTCAAGATCTTGTTGGATAATTATGCATGTATATTTTCGTTTGGTTCAAAATATGAAGTTATGCAATCTTGAATATTTTACTAAGCATGTCTGTGATCATGAAAAATGAGAAGAAAAATATTGTCTAATTTCTTTTATTAATGATTGATAGATAAATGCATTAAATGTGTAAATTCTGAATGAATAATACATGTGACTGAGATGTTCCATGTATTGTTACATAGAGAGTGCACTTGTGTTGTGATTATGTTGTTATGTGATTTTGCTACTTAACAAGTTAGGAAGAAATATTTTAGATAATATTTCTTGAATTGTGCATATTGTGACCTTATAAAAGAAATATCATGTGCAATATATTTTTTATTGGTGAAATGCATTACTGGGGAAGTAAAAAATTTGTGATGTTATGATCACTCATGTTTTCCAATTCTTTGATGTATACATAAATTTATTGTGGTGTTTATAATTTATGTATGCATGCATAAATATGTTTGATAGATTAAAATATATATACATATTTTTTAATATCTCAAAATGTGGGGGGAGAAAGTGGTTAAAACCATTATTCAATGTAAAGAAATGGAAAAATCACTTGATTTCACTGATGTGATACTAGGTGTTAAGATAAGAAAAATCAAAATGACTTTTTCAGTATGTCAACCACATTACATTGAAAAATTGCTAAAGTAATTTAATTGTTTTGATGATACTCCTGTAAGCTTACGGACGCTAGTATGAGTCTTAAGAAGAATAAGAAAGATAATGTTTTTCAATCTGCATATGAAAATATTATATGTAAGCTCATATGTTTGATAAACTATACTAGACCTGATACTGCATATGTTGTGAGTAAATTGAGTAAAATTGCTCTTCATCGATTATTATGTACCTTAAAGGTACAATTAATTTCTGTTTGCATTTTAACAAATTTCCTGTAGTACTAGAAGGATATTGTGTGATGCAAATTGGGTGACAAACAACGACGAGGTGAGCTCCACTAGCGGTTATGTGTTCATACTAGGTGGAAGAGCTATTTCATGAAAATCAGCTAAGCAAACATATTTATGAAAATTGGTTGTTGAAATGGGTATCTTTCTAGAGCTCCACTAGTGGTTATGTGACAAACAACGACGGTTATGTGCCAAACAACGACGAGTTTAAAGGGTATCTTTCTAGAGCTTTCACGATGACCCAAGGTTTTATGTGCATGACCTTTAATAGCACGTGTGTTATTTCTATATCGCGGAATCGAAAAAACCACAAAGATTGAAACGTATTGTGGGGGTCTCAACCATACGGCCCACTGAAAGTTCAAGAGGTAACTCACTTTCTTTAAAATTGGTTGTTGTCTTACTTTACTATGCATTAATTCAAATCGAAAGATATTTATGCTTAAGTTTTCGTTTTCTTCAACTGCTCATAATTTTTTTTTTTTCTGGATTAGTTTATTTTCTTTTTCACAGTCATTCATGGAGATTGTTGGGAATGACTTAGATGAATGAATCATTCTTCCTAAGTTGTTGGATCATGGAATGAGTTTGTGGTATGAACTCCTCATGTTTACTCTATAAATATGAAGTTCATTTGTTGTATTTTCACACTGAGCATAAGAGTTTTCATCAATTTCATCCTTTCTTCATCAATTGCATGATTAAGTTGGGAGTTGTGTTAATCTTGGAGAGCAATCGACTTATCAACGATTAAGCACCACGGTTGTGTCGAATTTGCTTTCAAGACAGTGATCTTTTCCATGGCACAACACGTTGTTGTCTTTTCTATTTTCTAAATTTGTTCTACACCATCGAGGGTGGCATTAGCTTCCGCTAGCAAAAAGTTATTCAACCCATTGATAATTGGGATCCTTTAAGGAACAGCACGAGGGATTATTAGGCGACGATAAATAAATGACCAAGATGAATATGCTTACCATTTTTGGATGGGATGTGCAACAATCTCTCATTTGATTATTATTATTATTATTAATATTATTTTTTTGGACAATATGTAGGGTGAGATTCAAACTTTTACCTTTCTCACCAACTTCGCTCTACACATTTTCTTTCCGCAATCTCTCTTTTCACATATATTGTTCTCGTCCTAGGCTATTTACTTTATATATATATATATGACTTTTTTCGCTAATTTCTATCTACACAAACTTTCTCTGCTTATTTCATTTTTAAAAAAATTAAAATTTTCATTAAGATAGTAATTTATGGTTTAAATTCCAATTAGTAGACAATATATATATATAACAATATTGTGTATGTTATCATTATTAATAAATTATAAAATGATTAATTTATGTGATTAATGATTGAGAGTATATAATTTATGATCATGGTTAAATATATAATAACAATATATATTGTTATGCTATTGTTTTTTGGATTCTTGTGTTGTGCCTTCACTCTACTGTACTGTACTGTATTTGTTTTTAAGAAGAAAACCGTTTTTTTTAATCCGTGGTGTGCCCTCGTTTTGAGAAAAAATAATTAAAAATATATATATATATTTAGAAGGTTTCGGTTTTTTTTTTATTTATTTATTTATTTATTTATTTATTTATTTTGATTAATTAATTATTAATTTTAATTAATCATTTACAGAATCTGTACAATTTTTAGATTATGATGTGGTCATATCTATATGATAAATTAAAGTTAAATTAAATTTTTGATTAAATTATTTAAAATAAGATGTTACTAACCTTTCTTATAAAATTATTTATGACATTATTTAATTTATTTGGGCATATTATTCCCTTTTGTTTTCCCGTTCAAAGTAAGGTTAATATTGGGTAGATTGCACACACTTGTGGTGATAAATATGTGATGATTAAAAACATTCAACATGTAAATAATGAGACTATCGAAAGATATTTTATTATTTAGCGTGACTTTATCAACTACACCATGACACCACTTACAAGTTAATATTATTGTCCAAAGACTTGATACTAATGTTGTGTTGGGTGTGATAAGATAAACCATGATTTAGGGTGTGTTTGGTTTAGATTCCTAAGTCTTTAATTTTTGCAAAAAGTCATTTGGGAATAAATTGAAGTGTTTGGCAACCATCTAAAATGAATTTTTGGAGAATGAGTTTTTTAAATAATGAATTTTGGATGAAACACTTAATATTAACTTTTGAAAAAAATGTTTTTGGGTGTTTAATTGAAAAACCCACTTAATTCTCATATTGTATTAAAATTACCAAAATACCCTCACACTCCTATTTTAAATTTTCTCCACCAACCAACCTCCTTCGACCACCGTCGCTCCTCACCGACCATCTCCGATCGCCGCCGGCCCCCGCCTCCAAACTCCGACCACCACCGCCTAACTCCGGCCACCCGTCGCAGGCCACCGCCTCCCCACTCCGGCCATCTGTCGCAGCGCTCCGACGACCCGACCCCGGTCACCGCCGCCGCCACCCGACCCCAACCACCGTCGCCGCCCGACCCCGACCACCGCTGCCACCCAATCCAGGCCACCACCGCCACCGCCGCCCTGCTTCAGCCAACCGACCCCGACCACCGCTGCCCCAGCCCGACCACCCGACCCCCGACCCTGACCCCTACACCGATCCCGGCCGCCCGACCCCGACCCCAACCACGGCCTCCCGACCCCGACCCCGACCCCGACATCGACCACCGCCGCCCCAACCCGGCCACCCGACCTCTGCTGCCCTTACCCTGACCCCGACCCCGACTATCGCCACCCCAGCCCGGCCACCCGACCTCTGCCGCCCCGGCCCCGGCCACACGACCCCGACCATCGCCGAGCCCTGACCCTGACCACCGCCGACACGACCACCCGACCCCAACCCCGACACCGACCCCAACCCTACCACCGTCGGCCCGGACCCGACCCCGACCACCGCCAGCCCCCGATCCAGCCACCCGACCCCGACCACTCGATCCCGACCCCGACCCTGACCCCGACCACCGACCCCAGCCACCCGACCCTGACCACCCGACCTCGAGCCCAACCCCGACCGCCCGACCCTAAAACTAACCCTGACCCCGACCCCGACCTCTACACTGAGCTTGACCCCGGCCGCCCGATCTTGACCCCTACCCCAGCCCCAACCCTGACCCCGATCCCGACCCCGACCCCGACCTTGGCCCCCACCCCGACCCTAACCCTGCCTGCCCGACCCTGACCTGACCCCAGCTGCTCGAACCTGACCCCGACTGCTTGACCATGACCCCGACCCCGACTCTTACCGCCAGACTCCGACTCCGGCCCCCCGTTCCCGACCATCAACAATAGTAAACCCTAAACCCTAAACCCTAAATGACAAATATAAATTTAAACTTATTAATTCATATTGTTTATTAACAATTGCCTCTTATAGTAATTTGATATTAAGAGAAACACTTTTAGTGTGGAGCAAGCCAAACACACTTGTAGATAAAAACACTTTTAAGAAAATGTAACCAACACATGAGTGTTTTAATTATAAACATTTCTAAAAAAAATGTTTAAAAAAAAATGTATTCTTTCAAAAACATTTTTAAGTAATCAATGCAAGCACACCCTTAATTTTGTAGATTGTTTTGTTATTAAGCATATTTTATGAAAGCCATTATAGTAATTTTAATAAAACAAAAACTTGAATAAATATACTATCAACCACACCCTAAAATTTAATCAAATATGTTAACCAGTATAATTTATAACATCAACAACATCATAACATCACAAACTATCAAATATGTCAACCAGTATCATTTATAACATCAACAACATTATAACATCACAAACTATCGCAAAAATGATAGCATAAAATGTGTTAAAGATGAGAAGGTCTTTGATTCGAATTTTCTAATCTCATATAGTTAATCAATAAGATTAGTGTGGTTAATCATAGCTTAGTATTAATATATTTTTCCGAATTCTATTCATATATTGTTATTTGGTTTGTTAGGTTTCTCCTCATTGTTCGACACATTCAGGGGCGGACCGTACAAGGAACTAGTGGGGGTCATGACTCCCCAAAATTTTTAACTTTTTTTTATATATGTAGGTAAAAATATTAGCTTAAAATATTTTGTTTTGATATTATATATATTGACCCCTCAAATTAATGGAAATTGCATTGTACTTTGGTGGTTAGAAGGCATGTTTTCTACCATGAATGCATATGTTTAAACCCTATTGGAGTCACAATTTAATATTTGTACTTTTATATTATTTTAGTCTAATTTTAAAAGTTCAAATTTAGTTTTTATACTTCGAAAAAAATCTTAAATTTAATTCTTACTATTAGTTTATTTATTAATTTTGTACTTTAAAAATTGTATTATTTTAGTTTAATTTCAAATGTCCGAATTTAATTTTATACTTTGAAAAAAATCTTAAATTTAATTCTTACTAGTTTATTTATAAACTTTTTCAAATGTAATTCAATCTATATTAACATGCTTTTTAGAAATTTTAGAAACATATATTACACATTATATAGTATTTTTTTTTAAATATATATATATTTTTTTAAAATATCTAATAAGCTTCGAACATTTGATTTTGTGCTTATAGATCCACAAATTTTAAAAAATGTTCACTCTATTTTTCAAGTTTCAATTTTGTATCTAATAGATTCTCGAAATTTTAAGTTTAAGTCTAATATATCTTTGTATATTTAAGTCAGTCATTAAAAACCTATTATTAACCTTTAAAATTTAGAAACTTGTAAGATAAAAAATTGAAAGTTTAGAGATGCATTAAAAACTTTTTAAAATTTAGGGATCTAATAGACTCAAACTTTAAAGTTCATGTACTAAACTCGTAATTTAATTTTTTTATAATTAATAAGACATCGAAATGGGCTAAATTTTATGATGGTATTAAATTTATTTGAACTTAATCAACTTTTGATTCACTTACATACTCTTATCCTCAATAATTTTTTTTGAAGGTCAAGATAACGTGTGAATGTGAATTCAAACTATTTTTTTTTGTGATAATTTTTTTTATATATATTTACATAAAATTGACCCCCAAATATGAATGTCTTGATCCGCCCCGGACACATTGTCCAAGTAAGGTTGCTAATGATATAATACACTTATCCCTTCCTTTATTAATACGAATACTCAATATTTTCGATCACTTTCTCTCTCACCTTCTAAAGTTTCTAACCTTTTCTCACATGTTGTACTAAAAAAAAAAAAAAATCATCACAAGCTTCATCATCTCTAGAATTTATTTAGAGAATTTATTTAGTGGCAAAAACATTTAATTTTATTTCTAATAAGAAGTGAAAGAAAACAAAAATGAGGAAAAAGTAATAAAATCACTTTTGTTGATTTGTCCATGCCAAAGGAAAAAAAGGGAAAACATATCTATAAAGCTAAGTGTTGAAGTCAATGGAGAGATTCTCTCTTATTATTATTATTTTTTTAATTCGGGTATTCCTTTTGGCTTTTACCTCCTTGGATTAACACAAGTTAGATACAATTAATTTTATGGAATGTGAACTTTGAAAATTTGGTAATTGAAGTTATCGTAGTTATGTAGTGTTTTCAAGTCGGGAATCACTAACAAGTACTTCTCCCGACCCTAATGTCGATATTCATTGATCCTGATAGTCGACTACATAATTGTCTATGTCGATCTCTCTAATTTGATCACATGTCAACATGAACATAACTCAATCGACATACTGTATAATTTACCGATTAAGAGGCCACAGGTTCAATCCTCACTCTACATGTTGTCAAAAAATAATTTGCATTGAATTTCATTCGCAGTTCATTTTATTATTTTTTATAAAAAAAAAAAAAAAATATTACCATCAGAGTCCATGAGTGATTAATACATTTTTTTAAACAAAAAAGTTAAATCGATAATTATATATCTAAGAATATACTACCCAAAACATTTCCCCCATATATGCAATATTTCCAAACATTCTCAAGCAAAAAAAAAAAAAAAAAAAAATCCAAACATTTTGTTCATATCAAGTTCCTTACATGGACTTTTATTGGGCTTTACTCGATCCAAATCTGAATAAACTGCAGAGTGGGCTTTTAATGATTCAGCCCATTAATCAGCGTTGAAAAATGAATCAAAAGTCAACTAATCAAATGATGTGGTTTTAAGTATGTCATCAATGTGCCACGAAATTTGATGGTATACATTTCTTCTTTTAAATTTGAGGATTTAAACCTACTATCCATATAAAAAAAATATATTTAAAAAATAATAAATAATAATAAACAGTAATGTCTAACCACTTAAATTATAAGTAATTCAAGTTGAATTTGTTAAAAATAGGTCCGTAGTTAGAAATTGCATATTACAATGCAACTAACTATAACTAATTATTACAAATGAAATATAGATACATAAATTACATAAAGCATAAATAAACCAGATTGGTAGTCGAGGTATGCTTCAAAAGCATTGACCCTAAAAACAACACCAACAACTGTTGTAATTGGAACGAGACTTAATGGATCAAGATTGCACCTACAATAGATTGAGAATAATAATAATAACGAAGAAGAAGAGAAGGAATAACACACGATGATTTTACGTGGAAAACCCCTAAACAAATTAGGGTAAAAACCACGGGCAAGGAGAGAAGGAATAACACACGATGACTTTTCTCTCGTATGTTGGAAGTACAAACTCTCTCATAGGAAGAAACTCACTTTCTATTTTTATCTCACACTCACTTTAGATTTGAAAGTTTTGGGATGATATGCCAACCATGGTGTCATGGTGCTCCACCTATTTATAATACAAAGAGCTTTGATCTCCAAGCAACTTGTATGGTCATAATTTTGCCACATATTGCTTTGGATGAAGGGTAAGATCTAGTGGCCATAAATCTACCTTGATCTCAAGTAAATCCTATGGCCACAATTGTGCCACCTACTTGTCTTTGGATGAAATGTAAGATCTAATGACCATAAATCTTCTTGATCTCCAAGCAAATCCTATGGACACAATTTTGCCACATATTGTCTTTGGATCAAACTTCATTATTTAACAACAACGTCAAACGAATAAAACCTGAATAACATCGGAATGAAAAATTAGTAGTCGATAAACGCTTCAAGAGCGCTGACCTTGAAGACACAATTATTCGCTATGCATGAATTGTTAGAAGACTACAACAAATTTCTTAGTAGGATACGACAACTAACTTCGATAGAACAACAACTTCAAACTACACATATATGATAGGATTCTCAGATACTTGCTCTCAACTCAATTCAAGAACAAAAGAATAAATAGAGAAGAACTGTTAAAATTGGATGATCTAAATGAAGAAAACAAATTGTTATAGGAAAGCTATTTAGTAAATCTCTAAAATAAAATAAAGTTATTAAAACAAATGTCATATCTCACATAATTGAATAATTCTCAATTATTTACTATTCAATTACTCGCTAAATTAACTTAAAACTTACTAAAGAATGAAATAACAACAAATTTATCTTTCCTATGTTAAATTTGCAACTTAAATTTTTTGACCAACAAATTTAAATTTAATATATTAAATTTGTGAACTTTCTATCACATCATCTAACAAAAATCCAACACAATTAATAACAAAATCTGCTTCCAGTTGGGCATTTAGGTTTCCTTATAACATTTTGCTTCTTATTGCTTTGTTTTTCTTTTCTTCTTGGATAGAGATTGGTTACAAGGATAAATTTCAAAAGACAAAAATTAAATAAAACTTTTTATTATAAAAAAATCGCTATAATTGGAAGAAATTAATTAAAAAATGTATTGAAAGTAGACTAAATTAAATTATTATAACTCAAATTATCATGTTGGAGGCGTTTGGTATGCAAATTGATTGGTAAGATTAATGTTATACAAAATCCTTTTCACTTCAATATAGTAAACACCATATTCAACATGATAATTATATGAATTAAACCATGTTTAATTTAGATTAATAAGTTAATATTTATTATTATTTTTTAAAAAAAAAACTTCATAATGAAGTAATACATGATAATTGTATAAATTTGGCCGGATGATTAATATATATATATATTTTAAGTCCAACCATATATATTGTGTGAATTTGAATATTTTACCGATTTGACCTTAATAGAGGCTGTAATGAATTAATATTAATTTAATTAAAATTAAAATTATATACAAATTTACTCAAGCTATAATTTAACATCTACAAAATCTGAAATTAAGCAAGGTGATCTTTTTAATTCTTGGACATTTGATTTTCTATAATTGATAAAGAGAAACACTCGTAGCTAACAAAATTTGCCCTATATTTTCGAACATACTTTTTTTTTTTTTTTTTTTTTTTCAAGATGATAATATTTGCTTATTTATCCACTTACATTATTTTTTATCATACTCTATGTTGGAATGCTTTGAATCTGTTATAATACGATTGGTCAGCGGGTCGGGGTCTAGAGGCGAATCTCTCTGGTGAAGTATGGGGGCAACGTCTCTGAAGAAAAAATCTGATTTGAATTTTTACTTATCTGTTTTGGACTTTGACTCATTTTGAATTAGGTCATTAGAAGGGTGTTATATATAAATTTTCTAATGACTTTAGTCGTCTCTATCTGTTTATTTGTAGTTCTCTCATATTTCGTATCTTACTGCTTGTGGATAAAGTTAACACGATATTAATAAATCACGTAAATCTGTGCCAATTTCTTTTACGTTTTTTTGTTATTTGTTATTGATTTAAAATATCGCTCTCAAATCTGAAAGAATTCTCCCGAACAAATTCTTCCCAACAAACCGAGAAAAATTAAAATAATTTTCTTTCATCTTTAGAGGCCCGAGACATCTAAATTTAATTCTCTTTCAATTTTATATCTAAAAACTCATTTAATATACACTAAAATAGAAGCATCTCTTTCCAAAACAATAATAAAATAGAAGCATCTCATTTATTTTAACAGTCTTATTATTGTGAAACCTGCACACGTGGCAATAAAAACTTACACTTTTTTTATGGGTCCAATCCAATACAACTTTAATTTAATTCCAAATGTAAGCTTTTACTTAAAAGCTTTCACATTTGTTCACACATGTCTTCTTCACTTCTTGTATTTTTTATATTCTCTCAAGTTTCAACAAAATAAAAAAAACAAAAAATTACAAAATTAGACATAGTAAAAAGATATAAATAACTCTCTATTATTAAACACCATCGAATGTGCAAATTTTACAGCGGTAACTTCAAAAAAAAAAAGGGGTGAAAGCCCATGGTCAAAAGAACCGTCATAAGACTAGAGACCCCTTAAAAAATGTGAAGAAAAAAAAAATGTAAAAAGAAAAAGAAAAAAGGGGATAATCAGGAATCACAAGGATGCGAACACGTGGCAGGAGTGGGAGCCGTAGGATCATCTGACAGAGAACCAGGCGATAACGTGGTCGGGGAAACGGAGGCGGTGGCGCGTGGAGGGAACGCGCTGGTCTAAAAGGAGAGGAGAGCGGCAGAGAGGACAGTTGAAGTTGAGATGATGGAGCCAACCGTCGAGGCAGTCCTTGTGGAAGAGGTGGCGGCAGGGGAGGCGGCGAACGAGGTGGCCGGAGGAGAGAGGGCAGAGGCAGACGACGCAGTCGGAGGTGGAGTCGTCGTGGTCGGCGTAGCGGTGGGAGAGGATGCGATTGAGATGAAGATGGTGTGGGAGAGGGGAAATATCGGGATGGGGATGGCGGTGGTCGGCGGCGGAGGGAAGTGCAGCGGAGAGGAAGGAGAGGAAATTGGCGAGGAGAGAGAGGAAGAAGAGAGGAAGGGAGTCGGAGGAGAAGTCGTTGAGTTGGCTCTGTAAACCCATTATTTCCAAAATTAAGAAAAAAATTGGTAAAGTTTGGGCTTGAGATTTCAGAAGTTTGAGAAGTTTGAGAGAGAGAGAGATAGGAAGAGATGTGGGTTTAGTGCCCAATCTCAATTGGGAGCTACATTTATACTAACTTTTAACAAAAATTACATATATTATTAGCTTTAGCCTTTGGGATTAGCTTTTGAGATCATGTTTTTAATAAACTCATTAAATTTTTATACAATACCTAATAAGTTTTAATGTTGGGCAACTTGGTCTACTTTAAGAAGGTGTTTATGCTTTATGACACCGATTTAGAATCCCGTAATACCGTCTACGTTTCACCCACTCGATAATTATAATCTAAGTCAATAAATTAACTATATAACTGCAATAGTATTTATTATTTACGGACTATTATTATTACCGACTATAATAACTCAATTATCATCTCAAACAACGCCTAAAAGTTATATATAGGGATAGCAAAAAAATTCGTGGGATCGAATCAGAGAATACCCAATTTAACCGAGTAAAGGAATCAAACCGAAGATTTAATTCAAGTCCCTGGTCTGGGCAAGGATAATAAGCGGTTTTCTTTTATTGATTTTTTTAGAAACAATATAATGTATATTTCACGTCAACCCGGAGATTTAATTCAGGTCCCCATCTCGGACCCAAATCCGTCCCGAAACCATTTTTTATTGATTTTTTTTATTTGTTTATTATATTTAATTAATTTCATGATATTATAATCTTTTCAACTAAAAAATGTTAAATACTTTTAGTGTTACTTTTTAAATAAATAAAATATTAATAATACTAATTTAGAAAATTGTAACCATTTAGAATAAAATAATTAAAAATATAGCATTTTTTTAAAAAAAATTGCGGATATGACAATTTCTATCACTGATAGTATGGTCTATCGTTGATAGAAGTTTATCGCTGATAGTAGTTTTTTTTATAGAATTTTGTCAGTGATAATAGTCTATCAGTGATATAAGTCTATCACTGATAGAAGTCTATCAGTAATAGTCATAAAATCTATCAGTAATAGTCATAAAGTCTATCCGTGATAGCCACTGATTTTTTACCCTATTTGCAAAAGGTTTTAAATTTTGCTAAATTTGCAATTATTTTGGACCTGATTGTTGTTTGTGCAACCAGCCCTACTAATTTTAACAAACAATTTTAATATATTTATAAAATTAATTATTTTTTAAAAAAAAATGGAAACGAGAACTTTTTCCCAGACCAAGATGGGGAGTGCATCGCCGACCCCGCCTCGCCCTATTGTCATTCCTAATTATACATAAGGTCCCAAAACTTCAAGGTAAGTTTTTAATTATGTCTATGTTATTTTAAAGTTTCATTTTGTCCCTTAAACCTTTAAAGTTGTTCCAAAGTAATCATTTTGTTAACCTATGCATTAAAATGAGGATTGAAATGTGGCATATCATAATGAATAAGATATTTTGAAATTTTAGTACAAAAACGAAATTTAAAAACTTTTTTAAAGGTTAAATTACAAGTTTTGATTCTTAAATTTTTATGGTGTCTTAATAGGTCTTTAAATTTTAAAAATACTTAAATAGATTCTTACATTATATTATAAAAATAATTTTTTTTTATTTTTCTTTGTTATCACAATAAAAAAAATTATTATATTAACATGGACATGTATTAAAGTCACATAGATTAAATAAAAACGTATATTAGAGGACATACAAAAACAAAAGTATCGCTATCACTACAATTTTAAATTAGAATTTGGTCTATTAAAGATCTCATATAAATGAGATTTTAACTTAAAAAAAAGTTTAGAGTCATCATACACTATTTGATTTTTAATCTTTTCTAAAAGTTGAGTCTTTACTAATTTGTATTTTTTTTCTTCTCAATATTAAAAGTTGAGATGTTTTAACTATTCAATTATAATTAAATTTAATTTGTTCTAGTTCTAAAAATTTCAATTGAGAATATTGAACTTCTGAACTTTTAGGCAATGACACAACTTCATATCAATTGAGTTATGCTCAATTTGTTAATTTTATTAAAATCTTCCAAGTATAATCACTCTCCATCACTAATAGTTCACTACTATCTTAAATGAAATATTTAATTTAAACACATATCACATTTCTTTTAATATGGTAAAGATAAGTTAATATGAGCATAACTTAAAAGTACGAATTATTGACAAAGTTTTTTTTTTTTTTTTCAAAGAGGTTAAAAAGGTTTGAATCTCCCACCCACCTATTATATAAAAATAAATATTTAGTAAAAATAAAATAATGAATTGATGTTTTTATATTGTTATTCAAAATACATGAAAATTCACTATTATTATTAGAATTACACGTGTTGATGCGTGGATCTAACCTGATGGGTCAGAGCTCGATAGACCTTTTTTTTATGTTTGTGGATAGGGCATTGATTCTGTAAAATCAACTCTCGCAACGATGTACTGTTGTATCTAATACACTCTCAAGCTCAAGGTAGTTCTCAAGTTAGAGTGTTCTTAAGCCAAACACGGCCATGATGGGTTGATTGGACTTGATAAGATTCGAGAAATGAGATCTTCCGCATGAGGACTCGTGTGTACCTGTGATTGTATCAAGTATCAGGATTGTCCTACTGGTGTGGTCGGTCCTCGTTGGAAAGGCAGTTGGTATGTTACCGAGAGAAGCTCTCTTTCTTTGGGCTCGTGGTCCCGACCTTTTTTATGTGGGATTTTGTGTATGCTCACATAGTTGGCTCGATCGATGATTTTACCTGTAACAATTGGCCCCCACCGAGACCTTGGTTCGTATTTTGGGCCAAGCCCTCAGTCGATGAATAATGGTTGGTTGTGTTATCGTCATTTGGAGTCACATCGTGATTCATATTCCTTAAAGTGTCGATTTGAATCAACTATGCATAGTTCGTAGGATGAGTTGTGATCAGAGGGTTACAACCCATCCTTAGGGAATATATATATATATATATTTGACAATCTAATTAAATCTAATCTAAATATCATATGGATGAATTTTTTTTTTTTTTTTTTTTGCACGCGCAAAGGTATGAGGTTGCACTCATCACATCTTAGTCGAGGACACAACCTTATGACAATTGAGTTATGACTCGATTTGGCAGGTTGGATTCGACTGGTTACATTAAACTTATTTATTCTAAAAAAAAAAAAAAAAAAAAAAAAAACACTCAATATGAATTTATATAATTAAAATATATTCTAATAATAAAACTGAGATTTAAAACTTATTTTTAATTTATTGTTTATATGCGATATTTTGATAATTTTAAACATAAAAATAAATTCATTTTGTTTCTTTCAAATAAGTTTTTATATTGCATTTATGATTTTAGATGGTTTATTTAATACCACACAGTAGGATAGAAAGTTCTATGGCCAAAGTAAGATTTTATTACCTTAAAATAAATAAGGAAAAGACAATACAATTTCAATTTGATTAATATAATAAGATAAAAACATAATATTCAACAACCACAAAATTATATATATTTATATATATATATATATATATATATATATATATATATATATATATATATATATATTTAGAACAACCACAAGATTATGTTGAAGACTATTCTTTTACCAACTAATAAAAGTTCTTTTCACATGTTTCATGTTTTGTAGGAGCTTATAAATCTAAATTTGTTCCTAATAAATATTACTCAAGAAGATGCATCTTATTTACCTGGATTAATTTCTTAATAAATTTAAAATATATAAATTTAAATATTTATAAAAATATATGTCAATTATCATGTTCATTATCTTCTTGATTATATTGTCTCTTACTTTTAGACAATTAGTCAATTCATTCAAGTCACCATTCATCTTTTTTTTATTAACCACTCCGTTTTTCATGTTACATCTAATGCACTGACTATTATTGTTTGGGTCTTAATTTAAGTATTTACAATGGAAGAAAATGTCAAAATCAACTTAGTTTAGTGGTAATTAATAGGTACTATCTCTTTCAAAGTCAGAGTTTCAAATTTTCACACTCCTTCTTTGTACTAAAAAAAAATCTATAACTAAGCTATTAATAGATGTTTTTTTCTTCTATTTTTTTTTTTTTTTTTAGTAAAACTACTAATAGTTTATAATTAAACATCATAGCCCTAATTGATAGAGATAGATAAAAAAAAATAACTGAGATTCTTTCAAAGAGAACGAGAAATCCCTAAATAAACTAGATTTGGAACTTTTAGGTTATGTTATGGGTAGAAGTGGACCAACAAAATAACACGAGAATAAAGTCAATCCATACTCACACTTATAACCAAAGACGGTAAGGGATCAGACCGAGACAAGCTAAGTTTAAGGTCCAATACGCACGATCGACCCAAGGCAACTAGGTTGAGGTCGACCCCACTTTATAAAGGTCATGCGGATGGACGACCCAACTAAGTCTTGGAAGGAATGTTTCTTGGACCAAGGTCATGGTCGGCCAAAAGAAAACCAGGTTGAAGCCAACCTCGTGCTACATTAGTCGAAGGAATCCAAACGAGTCTGGGGAGTCTTCTTAAAGTCAAAACTATGAGGAAAATAAAAGATCCTCATATGGCACTATAAATACCACCTAACTCCAAGGAGAAAGTAAGTTCATTCCAGTCTATACACTCAAGTCAAAAGTTTGCTCTCTTAAACTTTGATATTAACTTAGCCATTCCAACCAATGGAGTAGGCATCACATTAATTTTTTTTCACTTCTTATTTTGCAGGTCTATCTCATTCCAAATCCAACAAATTCTACCGTTGAAATCAGGTGAAGATCAGACGAATTTTTTATGTTTGAATTTTGACTTCGTTCAATTTTGGAACAAACATTAAATCTTACTATCATATTCATATCAATATACATTTTAAAAAAATTATATAGTCATTCCCATTAAAAAAAACAAATATATATATATATATATATATATATATATTTATTTATTGTCTTTGTAGTAAGTGGGAGGTCCACATAGAAAGAAAAAGAAAATGAGAAAGGAAATGTGTATAGAGATTGTATGACATGTGTAGTGTCCAAACAAGACAAGCATGTGCATCTCTCTTGCCTCTCATTGGATGAAGCCCTTTATATTATTATTATTATTAATATGCTTTTTTATTATTATTATTATTATTATTAAATAAAATGTGAATTAAAAAAAGAGAGAGATCTTTAGGAGCAATTTTATTAGTGGAAGAAATGTGTTGTTGTTGCTCTTTTTCTAAACACCAAAACGCGTTTCCATTTTTGTGGACCTCATCGCACCTCATTTTTCTAACCCCTTCAAAACTTTAATTTTCCATCCATTTTTTACGATAATTAAATTCGTCTTTACCGAGGTAAGATGTCATATACTCTCATCAAATTGAATTTTAATCCAACAATTCTCTTTTTATTTAAATATTGAAAGTCCGCCTGACTTACAAATATATTTAACAAACAAATTCATTCTGAACCAATAGAATTAAAACATTATATGAATTCAATATTTAAAAGAATATATATATAGGAAAATGGTAACACATGTCAATTTAGAGTAAAATAATTAAAAATATAACACTTTTTCAAAAAAAAATGCTAATATGACAATTTTTATCACTGATAGTATGGTCTATCGCTGATAATAGTCTATCACCTCAATTTTTTTATAGAATTGTGTCAGTAATATTAGTCTATCAGTAATAGTCATATATTTTTATCATATTTGCAAAATATTTTAAATTTTGTTAAATTTATAATTATTTTGGACCTTTGTTGTTTGTGCAATCAGTGTGCTATATATATTCGGTTGTCCCAATGGTTGAATATCAGCTCTCTCATAAGTCACATGAACATTTATTTTGTACTTTTACCTAACAGTCATTCAATATCCTTTGAAGTTGCATTTGTTGACAATTTTAATTTGTACATCCCTCCTCTTTATTTCTTTTTGTTTTGGTTTGGTTAAAACAATAAAGGAAAATTATAATTAAGAAATAATAAATTATTATAAATACATTATTGATTTTTCTTTCTTTTTGTTTTGTTTTGGTTTGGTTAAAAGAATAAAGGAAAATTATAATTAAGAAATAATAAATTATTATAAATACATTATTGATTTTTCTTTTGCAAGGAAACAAGAAAATTAAAGATGGTAGACAAGTCCTCCATTTTTTAAACATTTGAAAACTACTTTGTGTAATAGTTATCAAATCAAATAATATTAACTTACTTTGATTTTTGGAGTACTTGTAACCTTGAAGCATAATCTATTAAAACCAAACATCAAACAAACATGAAAAGTTTAAACTAACACTAAAATACTTTTTTTTTTCAAAGGCACTAAAATATTCTTAGAAAGAGTAATTTGAATTTTGAAACCAATAAATGGCTATGTTTTAGTCTAAAATATTTATAATTTTTTTAATTTAATTTTTATTGTTTAAAAAGTTTCAATTAGTGACTTATGTATTAACGTTTTTTAATTTAGTCCATTTGAATGTTAAAATTGGTTGATGACAAACTTGTGTAGAATAGAAGGGACGAAAAGGTCGGTCTAAGAAAATAAAATTCAAAATTTCTACCAAAATCTTAAAAATTTGGAGGAATTAGAAACTCTCCTTTGGTTGACATTTTTCTTCTTCTGATTTTTTGTCCATTCACTAAATATTATATTATATCAGGTAAATTTATCATCAGTCAATTTTAACATTATTCGCCAATAAAGAGACTAAATTGAAAAATATTAAATATAAGAGATTAAATTGAAACATTTAACCAATAAGTACCACATTATTTTTATAGTATAAAAAAACTAAAGACTAAAATATATATTTAACCAAGAAACAAATATCAAGATTATAGAAGATTTGACCAACCTAACATAATTCTAGAGAATTAGAAGGATAATTGAACCAAGAGTACTATTTTATTGTGTTGTTTATATATTACACCTCTATTAATTCTATCATAATTAGCCAACAAGAGCATCCATTATTGACATGATGTAATGACTAGTGATTAAAAGATCTTAAGCTCGTCACCACATATTTAAAAAAAAAAAAAAATCAATCACAATTCCAATATCTCTCTCATCTCTTTTCTTTTTTTCTTTCTTTTGCTTTCACCAAGTACAAACTATCAAGCCAACAAGAGCATAGTTCAATGACATGATGTATCGTCTAGTGACTAAGAGGTCCTAGGTTCAATCCCTCACCTCCACATGTTGTAAAAAAAAAATTGTTGGCGCAAGATTTTGGACCTCTTCCTTCCACTGTGCTCTGTTATTGGACCATGGTCGTCGGGGGTGATTGGTTCTTGCACCGGTGTGGGGCTAGGTTCTGCTAGCCCGCCATCATGTAGATCCTCAAACCGGAGTGAGGGGGAGGGGTGGACCGATCGGGGTAACCGTGTCCCTTGTCATGATGATGGTAACCGTTGTCCCCCGATTCTCAAGAAAATTGGGGGCGCTATTGTATCGTCGTCCTGTCAGGTGAGTCAGAGGGGGGAGGGGTGGACCGATTGGGGTAACCGTGTCCCTTGTCATGATGATGGTAACCGTTGTCCCCCAATTCTCAAGGAAATTGGGGGCACTATTGTATCGTCGTCCTGTCAGGTGAGTCAGGGGTGTTTTGTCGATCACGTCTCACACTGATCGAGAGGCAACCTGGCAACAACGAATCCTCGGGTGGGTTGTTAAGCCCTGGGGTCGGCCCCAACTTGTTGACTTTTGTTTGGCGCTAGTGTCGTGGCCTCGACTTCCTGGGGAAGCGGGTCGTGACGTCAGCGGCTGACCTCGGGCTGAGGTAGCCCGTAACATAATTGACTTATTATAACTCAGTTTACGTTTGACGCACCAATTATTTAAGTCCAAGGTACATAAAGTAACTACATTGAGTTCAATAGTATTTACTATTCGCAGACTATTATAACCACAAATTATTTTAATTCATTCAAAAAAAGAAATTAGTTTGTGTAGTGTTGATGCCTGCATCTGGCGAGAGGTTGGCATCTCGATCTTCAAATCTTCGTCCTTGTTTTCCAATGATCGACAACTCATGTCTTCAAGTCCTCGTTCTAGTCGATTCGACTTGCAAGAAAAAATCGAGCACTCAGTGTGATGCTGAACCCAACACGCTCATATCATAAAGTCAGTGCAGTGGTTGGAGAGTAATTGGTGAGCACAATGAATAGTTGCATGCCTTAAATGAGAAAATAACCTTCGTATTTATAAAGATTTTGCCTTGACACGCATGTCAAAGTCATATGATGGGACGTGTTCCCTTTTTAGTTGATCGACTGCTCTTCTTCGACTAAGTGACCGAGTAGCCTTATGAATAGTTACTCTTTAAGAAAGTGGGTTGTTTGGGCCTTTTATTTTTTGACCCGATGAGCCTTTTTTTAGATCGGGCCACAACATGTAGCCTGTAATTAAAGCTTACTGAAGAATGGGTCACCAAAATTTGAGTTTCCATAATGTGTATCAATGTCACCAATCTAGATTATTAAAAATAAACTTGTGTCAAACTCAAACGTTTACTAAATTGACATAAATTTTAAGAGTTAGAGTCATAATAAATATAAATTCATGAAAGTTTAGAATACTTTGAATGAGGATTGATGTTTCTATTTCAAAATGTGACCTACCCCATTTTTCCACTAGGTAAAGTAGTGATACAAAGCCAAAGCGAGCATAGCTCAGCTGGCATATGTATGATTTGATGACCAAGAGGTCTGTGGTTCGAATCCCCCTACCTCCAATGTACTCAAAAAAAAAAAAAAAAAAAAAGTAGTGATACAAAGAGTCAAAAGTAGTAGGTAATTAATCCTAATTCCTAATTAATTATGATGGAAAAATAACACTACTACTTGGGTTTTGAAGAATGGGTGAAAATTATGACACACTTCAAGAGTTGGTTGGTTTCATGTTATCATCCAAATTTCAAATCTAAGAGCATCACAAAATTCTCCACAACCACCCTATCCCTTATTCACCAAGTAATCCCAAATTTCACTCATATAATCAACAAAAAAAAAAAAAAAAAAAAAAAAAAAAAAAAAAAAAAAAAAAAAAATCTTTATCTTTTCAATTTAATGGAAAAATGTCAAATATCAAATTTCTATAAGAAAATATAATAAATGGTTTAAATTATTATTTTCTCTACTTTTGACCCTAAAAATTTACTTTATAAAAAAATTAAAAAAATTAAATAAAATCATATCATTTTCTTTCATCGAAGCAAACATTTACATAAAATTAAATTGTTAAATCCATCATGCACTAATTTTTTTTTTTTTTTTTTTTTTTGAGTACATTGGGGTGGAGGGATTCGAACCACAGACCTCTTAGTCATCAAGTCATACATATGTCAGCTGAGCTATGCTCGCTTTGGCCTTAATTTTTTTTTAATAATATATATATATATATATATATATGAGATGTGAGTCTACACATTAGAATTTATTTATAAAAATCGAAAAAGAAAATAAAAAGTTTTACTTCTATATCAATTTTTACCATAAACTTTCAATTTATCAAATGGGATCATTTATTATTATTATTTTTTTTTAATTTTTTTTTTAATGTCATATACTTGTTGAATGTTTCAATTTGTACGTTATATTCAATTTTCGTTAATTTACCAATAAATTTTAAAGCAATATAAAAATATTTTAAACTCACTAGTTTCAATATTATTAAGTTTGATTAATACACAAATTAACAATTATTTAACTTCATCAAAACTCACAATTTTTTTTTAAAATAAGTTTAATGTTGTTTTTCATTAAAATTTTATTAATTTTTTTACCATACATGTATTTTACATTAAAAGCATATGAGAATAATTTTTTTTAACAAAATTTCAAACGAAAAACTTATTCCGAGGTAAAAATTGTAACATCTTTTCAAATTTAAAGTTAAAATTGCAATACACTTTCAAATTTTTCTTGCAATTTGATGAAACTAAAAGTTTAAGAGTAAAAATTGACTTTGAAATTTTTTCGCACCGCTTCATCGTGGTCCCTACCCTAAACCCTACCCTAAACCCTACCCTACCCTACCCTAAGGAAATACAAGTAAAAGACATGTGAAAATGAAATGTTAGAGAAAAATAAAGAAAAAATTGGTGTGAAAAGAAAAAAACGTAGTTTGGGGAAAAAAGATAAGTGTCCCCAAAATTTCCAACATTCATGTGGAAGCATTAAACAAAGGGGAAAAAGAAAAAGAAAGAAAAAAGGCGGTTTGGACGGTGAAGGAGATTAAATTAAAAGATAAATGCTTAATTAAAGAGATAAATAGGAGAGGAATATATCTCTCTGAAAGAGAGAGATTTTGGCGAGATCTCCGGGGACTCAGATTAGGATTAAATTAATTTTCAGCCACATGATTTATATTTATTATTCCCCAACCTTCTTCATCATGCCATCTCCACCGTCCGTAAAGATCTCCGTATCCCACCGACCACGCTATGCTAATTAATGATGTTTATTATGCTCTAATTAATTCATTCATTAATTAATTACCCCACTCGCCTTCAATAATTTTTTTTAATAATCCTGATTGTGCGAACTGGTACTAGTGTGGTATTGTTTTTATTTTAATATATTTCTAATGGTATATAGTAAATAACTTCTTATTTTTTTCAAAAAAAAATGAAAAAGAAAAATAACGTTGTTATTACTTGTGGGTCGAAAATTACTTTTGATCCAACTTTCTTGTCGATACCAATTTAGTTTCTTAACTTTAAATTATAACGATTTTGTTTTTATCGTAAAGAAAAGTATCGAGATTTAATGGAAATTCTTATGCATCTACATCACTATTAATTATTAACCAAATGTATTTATAAACTACAAGATTAATTAAGTCATTATATAATAATAATAAAACTACACTTAACTTTGATGATTTTCATGGTAAAAACTAAATTATTATAAATTTAAAAATATAAGGATTAAATTGTTACATGTTAAAATTCAGGGATTAAATCGTTACAATTTAATTCATGGACTAAATTGTTAGTTTCATGAATTTAGGAACCAAAAGTGTTTTTAACGTATTATTTCTCGTTTCCTTATTTATATATAATAAAGAAAAATAAATTTACATTTGATAATTGTTTCTTACTTTTTGCTCTTTAAAATATTAAATTTAAAAAATATAATTATTTAAAAAATAAATTTTAAAACTTTTGTGTTATATTATTTATTTTTTAAAATATTTATTATGAATTTAAAAGTTAAGAATAATAAACAATATGTTTTATTATCCATTTGAGTATTTATTATCCATTTGAGTATAGGTGAATGACGATACCAATTATTATTTTAAACGCGAGTGAATACGATAACAAATATTATTTTAAAAGTTGAGGTTTAATCTCTTTTGAAACTCACAAATTATGCTTTAATTATGTTTGAAAAATAAAGGAAATGAGAAGGAGAAATAATAATAATAATAATAATAATAGTTTTTTTTTAAAAAAAAAAACTTGATTTTCATTCTCAAATTTACATTCAGCATTTCTACCAAATGATAAACAAGAAAACAACCATGCTCCTTTGATAACTACTTTTATTTTTTTTATTTTTTTTTTCTTTTTTTAATATTAAACTTTTTAGCCAAAAATTTTTTTAAAAAAAAAAAAAAAAGTTTTTAAAATTTTTTTAGTTTTAAAAATTTGGTTTGAATTTTAAAAACAGTTATAAAAAGACAACAAAACGAATAACTCATACTTGAAAATAGTGTTTATAGATTTAAATTTTGAAAAAAATAAAAACAAAAAACCAAATAATGATTATTATACCTTCCGAAACATTTATATTTCTAGAAAACTAAAAACAAACCATAGAAAACAATACACATGAAAGTGATTGAACGCAACCAGCCACATGACTTGTTCTTTCTTTCTCTTTTATGAAAAAAAAAAAAACATAAACATGTATGGTAGATATTTATTATGTATTTTATAAGTTAATAATGATCATAAAATAATATTTTTACTGATTTTTTGAAGAAAGAAAAAAAATAAGAAACAAAAACTCCCTTAGATAATCCTTTAGACATCATTTAGACTTCGTAACCATTTGATTTTTTATTTTTGAAAATTAAGTTTATTAACAATACTATCACCTATAAGTTTCTTTATTTCGTTATATACCGTTCACAAGTATTTTTAAATTTCAAGCCAAGTTTTGAAAACTAAAAAAAAAAGTTTTTAAAAATTTATTTTTGCTTTTGAAATTTGGTCAAAAAATTTAACGTTTCCTTAAAAAATATAAAAAAAAAATGGTAAAGAAATAGTGACAAAATAAACACAATTTTCAAAAACCAAATAGTTATCAAATGAGACCTTAATTTTTAGTTTTTAATTTTTTATTTTTAAAAATTAAACATATAAACATTACGTATAAGTTTCTTTGTTTTGTTACTTACTTTCTAACCATGTTTTTAAAAATTAAATTAAAATTTTGTTTAAAAAAAATATATATTTTTTTTTAATTTGACTATGAATTTAAATGTTTATGTAAAAAAGAGGAAAGTCGTTGTAAAAAAAAAAATAAGAGAATCCAAAATAAATTTCAAAATATAAAATAATTATCAAACCCCTACACATTTGCTTGTTTTTAAGTTATTTTTAGAGAGAAATTTTAAAGTCATTGTTATTATTATTATTTGAAATAATATAATTTTTTATGTTAATTATACATCTGTAATTAATATATAAATGAAGGTAACAAACATGTTAAGTCTTTAGGCTTAATCTATGGTGATCATATGTTTGGTTGATACCAAATTTAGGAAGAAATATTCTAATTCTATTATTATTATTATTATTTTTACAATTTTAAAGTGATTGTTAGGGAGAGAGGTTTTGCCAAAGCGAGCATGGCTCAGCTGGCACATGTATGTGTTCATAACCAAGAGGTCTGTGGTTCGAATCCCCCCACCCTCAATGTACTCAAAAAAAAAAAAAAAAAGTTAGGGAGAGAGGTTTGCTCATTTTTAAATAATGGTTAGAAATAGAGAAAAATACTTATAAAAAAAAAATAATAATAAATTTGCTTATTTTTTCAATTCATTGTTAGAGAGGCTCTTGTGAAACCCGAAACCCGACGGTTCGATTTATAATCGATTCAACCTATGTGAAACTCAAAATCGACCGAACTTCACTAATTTTTTGTAATTAAAAACCAAAATCGTCAACCGAATTGATTAAAAACAGAACCGTCGATTTTTTCGTTCAGTTTCGATTTTAAATTAAAACATTTTTTTAAACCGCGGTTGGAGAGAGAGAGATTCCAAATGGTGGGTGTAAATTATAATGACAGGACCACTTCCTTCTAATATTCAAGCCGTCTAGGATTGGAATTCGAACATGACAACAAAAAAATGTCCTTTAAATTTTTCATTAAATTTTCTTATCGTGAACGTTTTGAGATCTAAAAATCAATTTTCTCCAAATCTTTAACTCTCGAAATCTCAAATGTTTTTGTGTTCTTAAAAATATGTTGTTCTTCTGTGTTCAACAAACGGTTTCTGAGGTTTCTTTCAGTTTCTTAGTAACAATTGAAACTTGATTTTCTTCATCTAAGAAAAGTTTACATTTTAATTTCAATCATTCTCGAGTGGACGTTCGAGTTGGATGTTGTGTTAACCTTCGACAAAGTTTACATTTTAATTTGGGCAACATTTGAAGAATAAATAAATTTTATTTTTTAATTTTGCATCGAAACTTATTTGTATTAGATTATGTAAACTTTAGATAATTATTTTTAATACGTTTTAAGAAAAATTGTAACAGATGTCAATTTAGGGTAAAATAATTAAAAATATAGCACTTTTTAAAAATTTTGCAAATATGGCAATTTCTATCACGGATAGTATGGTCTATCACTGATATAGTCTATCACCTCAGTTTTTTATAGAATTTTAGTCTATTAGTGATAGTAGTCTATCACTGATATAGTAGTCTATTAGTGATAGTCATATATCAACGATAGCTTCTATTAGTGATAACCACTGATTTTTTGCCATATTTGTAAAATGTTTTAAATTTTTGCTAAATTTGCAATTATTTTGGGTTAAATTGTTGTTTGTGTAACCAGCCCATATTTTAATGCATGTTATATATCTTTTATATTATGTATATTAAATTCTATTTAAAATATAAAAAAGGAAAAAACATAGAGAGAAAAAATAAGAAATAATTATCAAATAAGTTGTTTATGTTTATGTTTCTTTTTTTCAAGAAACAAGAAACATAAAATATTATCAAATAAGTTTTTGTTTCTGTTTTTTTTTTTTCAAGAAGAATCAGGAGTAGTTATCAAGTTATCAAATATGTTTCTGTTTCTATTTCTCAAAAAACAAGAAACAAGAAATAGAAAACAAGAAACGAAAACATTATCAAACCGACCTTTAATTTTTAAATTTAGAAATAAGATCGAATTTTAAAAAAAAAAATGATAAATAAATTTTAGTTGAAATAGAAGGGATTTCAAAGAAAATAAGGGATTTGAAATCATAAAATCATTTCCAAATTAGATTTGAGATAATTTCAAACTTAAAAAAATATAGATTTGACATAATTTCAAACTTAAAAAAATATGTTTCGACTCTCATTCTACATCAGTTCATTGTTTCTTCTAGAAAACTCAATGTCAATTAAGCAAACTCAAGTTTTTTTTTTTTTTTTTTTTAACTTCGTTGATTTTTTTCTTTTCTTTTTTTTTTTTGTTGATTCAATAAAAACAATATATTGTTTCTTTTATTTTTTTTATTCAATTTATTTTTCTAAACTTTGATGCTTTTTTAGTTGTGTGTTTTTATTTACATGAAGTTGAATCCGAATAGAGGTTCAAGCTGAGTCGCATGAGTTGAACACGACGTGGTTCAGACGAGCCTCAAATGCAGGAAGTCGATCTAATCGACTTGTGAAAGAAGCTAACTCATATGGGGTCAACCGAGCATTATTGGAAGCTTGCTTCGTAAGGTAGCCTCGCCTAAGGAAATCAATCTCGGTGATATTAGATCCAAACTAAGAGTGTCGGCCCGAGTAAGCCCCTTGGAGAGGAGCGAGATACGTTATCCCCTTGGGAGGAATAACCCCTTGGAGAGGAGCGAGATACGTGACCCCTCTAGGAAGAGTGACCCCCTCGGAGTGGAGCGAGATACGTAACCTCTTTAGAGGAGTAACCCCCTCAAGAGGAAAGAGGACAAGTCGATCCCGTTGGGTCGGCTCTACCAAGGAGAAGGTCAAACCACCTCGAGGGGTCAGCTCGGCCAAAAGATGATATAGGAGGAAGGAAATATCCACGTACCTGCAAAAGCGTGGAAAGTGTTGGCAACAAAGCGATGTTCCGCTAAGAAGTTTGGTTGCACCAACCACGGAAAGATCGCGTTTGGTCAGATGCCTTCGATTTCTCTTCAACTACATGAAAAAATAAATGTCAAAATTCACGCATGTGAAAGAAAGAGAAAAGAAAAGGGTAATCATTTGCCTTGAACTCTGAAGTCAGTCGGTACAGCAAAGGCACACCCTCAGATTTCACCAACCACCTCCCGCTTGTGAAGAGTCATTGCTTTCTCTATTTTTTGACAAAAGTAGAACACTTGACAATGGATTCTCCAGAAAAGCGAGGAGAGAGGTAATAATGAAGAGGGGTTCACGAACTTTGCTTCAAGACATGAAATCAGAAACACTGATCAGAGAGGCGTTCCCTTGCCAGAGCCACAAAACGTAACACCCGATCAATGAACATCCCTCATTGGGCATGAGTTGGCTCAGAGCAAGATTCGCCAACGACAAGAACTTCTGTAGGAAAGGGTAGAGCGGAAGCCGAACACCATTCTCGAACATGGCATGATAAAGTGTCACTTCCCCAAGAGAAGGAAGCTTTAGACTCTCATCAGCAGTCAAAGTTTTCATCTCACATCCGCATGAATGTGATAAGAGCTCGTAAAACCATCTAAGGTTTCTTGAGTTAAAAGTCTCGAAGAACATATACAATGAGCATGCAGCAATACTAACAGAGGAAAAAAGTCGACGCTTAGTTCGATTCTTCAAATATGGGTCGAAGGTTGCATCATCTGGATCAGTCAAGACCAATTATTTGACTTGAGGGAGGGCTACCAAATCACCCATTACGAAAGAAGAGCGTCGAAAGGTTAACATTCACAGAAGAGCAACAAGCGTGAGGACATGGAGGCAAAAAATCATCTACTTTGGAGCAGTCAATGAAGGAACCACAAAGGCATACTCCTTATTTAGAACCTAAGTACGCTCTAGAATAAGGATTGGGGGCAACTGTTATGAGTAAAATAACTCATCCCTAACAAAAGGCTCACAAAGAAATTGAATCCAACCCATCAAAGAGGAGAGTCGACCCCTCTCCTCCCCCCCCCCCCCCCCCCCCCCCCTCCATTGGGGTCGAGTCGGCCGTGAAGAGCCAACACTTCCTCCCTAGTGGTTACGTAATCTTCATAATCCCGGGAGTTACCAACGCCATGATGACCTGTTTAATGACATAAAACGGTCATATGGAGAGCTTATAAAAAGAGAATATGCATGAAAGAAAAGTCACTCACATATCTGACTTGATCGTCGGAGCCCGTGTGACTTGTGCCACACTGATGTCGATGTCGGGCATCACATATTTTATCCAAGATATACAAATTCACGTTGACCAAATTCTTGTATCAACAATTAGGAATATTGAAATAAAAATCAATCCAAATTTTATGTCAAATAAATTATTTTGAAATAAAATGATAACGAAAAAGATATTATTTAACAACAAGGGAAATATAATTGGAACACAATTTGGTCTAAGATTCTTAAAATAACACAACAAAAATAAAAGTTTCCTATCATTTGTAAAGTATTGTCAAGCTGATTAGTAGTGAATCTTAATTATGGTAAGAGGCCTACCTATCAAGAATAATTCTTCACTTGAAATTAGTTGAAAATTCATTTTAAACTAACAAAATTTAGTTGATTCAAACTTTCTCACCCAAAGTTATATCTTTAGTTAAAAAAACAAAAAAAACAAAAATTACTCTCCTATTTTGTATTCAATCTCCTCTTTGAAGAGCTTCAATAAACTAATTATATTTAGGTTTTTTTTTTTTGTAGACTAATAAATAAACTAGTTATATTTATTGGGTATTGTCACTTTGATCTTACTAATATTAGGTTTTTTTTTTTTTTTTTGTGTATTGTCACTTTCTTACTTTGACCTTTTTCTTTCTCTCTCTGCCATCATTTTGTAAGTCTCATTCAAACTTCATTTTCACATGACTGAATAAAAACAATAATAATGTAAATGTCATATCAAAATGTTATCAGATAAAAAGTAGATAGTATGGAGATTGTATATTTGATCTATTTGGGAAAGAAAAAAAATAAATCTTAGACAACAATTGATGGAAATGTGAGTTTCTCTAATTAAGTTCTTATTAACTAATGTTGAGTTGAGTGAGTCAAAAATTAACTAGTTCAGTTGAGTGATGAAATTTAAACTTTTAAGTGTCAATCTTATAAATTTTAAATTTGAACATTAAATAAACAATGATCTCAATATTTTTCTCACAATTAAGTTAGGGAAAAAATCAATTTATACCCTTAAACCTTAAACTAATGATTGTATCGATTTAAACTCTGAACTTTCAGAAGTGTATCAATTTATACCTTCGATTATAATTTTATTTTAAAAACGTTAATTAAACACATGGAGACTTATAATTTTAGAAATTAAATCCCTAAACTTTCATAAGTGAATAATTATACGAAAGTTTATGGGTTTAATTGATAAATTACAAGTCTTCACACGTGTGGAAACTAACATTTTTCTAAGAGATTGTATAAATTGATAGAGTTGTCAAAATTCAGGGTTTAAATTGATACAATCATTAGTTTAAGGTTTTAATTGATACAACCTTCAAAGTTTAAGGGTATAAAATGATTTTTACCCATGAAGTTATTTAAAAGTTGTCCAAAAACATTTAGTGTCGTCCGAATTTAGTTGTTAAAATTGCCTACAATAATGTCAAAATTAAATGAGTTTGCGTGGCCTAATGGATAAGGTGCTTGCCTCCGGAGCGAGAGATTGTGGGTTCGAGTCCCACCGTGAATGCTTCTATATATTTTTTTACGAAAAATATATATTTTTTTAAAATACAATATAGATAGTGGCACCCACTAAAATATTTGAAGAGTTATAATGATGTTTTGTGAGGCAAAATTCAAAAAGTCCATAGAAGATCCAAATAATGGTTGTGATATTGATGGATGTGTGATTTGTCAAAAGGGAGAATGGAGAGTCTCTCTCACACTCACTTTTTTATTTTAGGGATTTTGGTGAATGGAAAAAATGTAATGAGAAGATTCCAAAAACAACATTGAGAGGTTTGGTTAGGTTCATGCATCAAATCAAAATCATCTTCCTTTGGACTAACTCACTCTCATTCTAATAAATAACATTAATTAGGTTTGTATTTGTGTTCAGACGTCAATTTAGAGTAAAATAATTAAAAATATAATATTTAAAAAAAAATTATAAATATGATAATTTTTATCACGGATAGTAGTCTATCAGCTCAGTGTTTTATAGAGTTTTGTCAGTGACTATCACTGATAGTAATAGTCATATATCACCCATAGCACTTTATTAGGGATAGTCACTCATTTTTTTGTCTATTTGCAAAATGTTTTAAATTTTGTTATATTTGTCATTATTTTGGGTTTATGCAACCAACCCTTCTAAATATCTATAATAATTGTGTTTTATTTTTTTATTTGTCTTTCTAATTATTATTTTTATCATTATTTTGGGCAAAAATCAATTTATATCCTTAAACTTTTAGGGTTGTATTAATTAAAATTCTGAACTTTTATAAATGTATCAATTTACACCTTCGATTAGAAAAATGTTAGTTTTCGTAGACTTATAATTTATCAATTAAACTCTTAAACTTTCATACAATTGATTCACTTATGAAAATTTAGTTGTTTAATTGCTAAGATTATAAGTTTACACAAGTTTAAATTAACGTTTTTGAAAAACTTTTACGAGAGAATTTTTTTATCATTTAACATGTTTGCTAAAATCGATTATTTTAATTTATATAAAACCACTTTTTATTTGTTCTCTCAATTAATAGCACAATTTTATGTCAATTGAATTATGTTTGGTTTTACTAGATACGGTTTGATTTTTTCAATTGAATTATGTTTGGTTTTATTAGATAACGGTTTTTTAAATCAGCTTTGGTAGGAATTTGCATCTTCCTCCTAACAAAATTTTTAAAAATTCAACTGTATCATTTTTGTGTCTTTTCACCACTTATATCTTTCTTATATTCTTCTTTCAACTAAAACTAAATTTAGATTGATTCTATTCTTTGTAATATTTTTTTCAATATAAAAAAAAAAAATTGAAATAACATATCTACATTTACATTATAGCTAAATAACAACAGTTTAGTATTAATTTAACTTTAATTTACATTTTTAAATTTAAAATTATAATTTATCAAACACTAAATTACCTCATATTATATCTGATTTTTTTTAAAAGTAAAGTTGTCATCGATTATTTTAACAATCTCAAACTAAGCTTAAATCTATTTTTTCAACTTTTGGAGATATTGAGTTCGCTATTTAATTATCATCTTACTTATTGTTTTTCATTTTTAAAAAATAAGTTTATTCACAAGTAATTTCATTCTAACATAATCAAAAAAAAAATTAAGAAAGGAAAAATTTAATCTAACCAAACGTTAAAACCTATTTATATATTTATATATATATATATATATATATATATATAACTTTTAGAAGAAAAAAAATTATAAATAATTTAACTAAGAAATAAAAAATAGTCGTGACATAATGTATGAACTATTGACTATAGTTCAATATAGCAAGGTTTAAATTCTTCCCAGGATTGGAATAAAACAAATATTTAAATAGTGAAAAATGAAATGACTAAGTAGTCAAATTCTTACAAATAAGTTGGGATGAAAATATTATTATATTATAGTCTATTAACTTGAGCTTTTGAACTTAATGATGATTTAATGTTGCTATAAGTTGACCCGAACCCGCTTTGTCAGCGGCCCATCTAAGTGTAAGCCCAAGTATGGAAAAATAATTCATGGACTTCGGTCGTCGGCCCATGAAGGCAAGAACGAGGATCGAGCCCTACTCCTATAGTAGAATACGTCTCATCACGACAACATGTGCCCCTCTGATGTCAATGTCTATAAATACAAAGGCTACCCCCTTCAGAAAGGGATCCTGATTCTGATCCTTAGTCTCATTTTCTACGAATCTTAAGTTTGGTAAGTCGTTCTAATCCGAGCAAAACCCCTGAAAAATCTGACCACATTTCTGACTTAGGCATCGGAGCGTGTTGGGCACATCACCATACCAGTGTTCTGATTCTTCTCCTCGTAAATCATCAGATATAAACACAACACGACTTGAGAAGGGACTTGACCGAAACTCGATTCTACTCGAAATTTGAATCCAACTTACGGACCATAACCACGCAACAACAAACGTGATATCAAAACAAGATATAAATATAAATCTTCATAATGTTATTTTCTTCACCTTAATACATGTATCGGGGCAAAATCCAAAAAGAAAAAAACATTTGGTAAAGTAAAACAATTATTTCTCCTTTTTTTTAAGAGCCATACATGAAAACAAAACTAAAAGTTGTTTACTTCTGCATGTCCTATTAAATTCTACAACATGAGATCCAAACTATGATTCGCATTCATTATTTATTTTTTTTTTATTTTTTTTTTTCAATTTTTTTTTTCAATTTTTTTTTTTTTTGTTGAATTCGGATACATATTCATTCACTAAGTGATGTACCATGAATAAATAAATATAAATGCATTATTGTTATCCTCAAAACGTGATCATAATGAGGGGACAAAAAAATCTTAGAAAGATTATTGATCAAAATTTTGGCATATGGACATATATTTAGGTGGGATTGCAAACCAAATTTCATAATCATTTTTTGTAGTTAATAAAGTTGGATCCAATGTAGGTAGTCAATTACACAAAGCTTGTGATTAGGAGTTGAACCAACATGCTTACAAACTAATTGACTTTCTCTTTGTTTTTCTAAAAAGGTTATCATCATCCAATTCCTAAATTGGATTAGGTCAAATTTTAATAGATATTGCTTAGGGTGAGGATGAGATGCTTTTGAAAAAAGTGTTTCTATCTGCACTTTTAGAAGAAAGCCAATTAAATAGTTTTTTTATTTATAAAAAGTCATGCGGGAGAAAAAATGAAAGAATATATGATAAATAATAAATAAAACTGAAAATGAGTCTAGCTAATATAAGAGGGACTCCAATCAAGTAAAATAAGACAATGGAGGATCTGCCAAACAAACAAATTTAACATTCTTCTGGATTTTGATAAAAGTAATGAAAGATGGGAGAACTCGAAGAAGACGAAGAAGAATGGCTCACCAGACAACGAAAGAACGAGTTATAGGAAAACCCGTCTAAAATACTAGAGCTCCACAAGCGAAAGTCCCTTCTCTCCCCCGAAACAACAAAATTACCAATTGAAGCAAGAAGGGCCACAATATCGTTAGACTCTCCATCGGAGAAGGACCGAGAAAAACCAAAGGGAGATAGATGAAGAGAGCTCCTAGAAGATGAAATGAAATAGGCTACAGAGTAAAATTCTGAAGTTGACAAATGGTAAAGACGAGGAAACAAAACACTTTTCTTCCTACAAATAAGTGTCCAACCGCTCATTGAACAATGAACAAACTGAGAGAATAAAGTGACCCCGTAAGAAATAGACTTTACACGAATTTCTAGTAGTACCTCCCAAAAAACCCTTCGTAAGTCATTCAAATGGATGGGGCTCGTTTTTGCTCACAATAACTTTATTCTAAAGATTGTTAGACTCCCGAGAAAAGCGCCACAACCACTTAGCCAGCAAGGCCTCGTTACAAGTCTTAAGATTCCCGATACACAACCCCCAAGCTCCATTTGGTCTAGCCACCTTCTCCCAATTTGCTAAATGTGAACCATTTTGTTCCTCCACCCATTCCCATAAAAAGCTTGCATAAGTCTCTCTAGGAAATTGCACGCATTCACTTGGATCCTAAACAAGGACAAAAAAAAAAAAAAAAAAAAAAAAAAAAAAAAAAAAAAAAAAAAAAAAAAAACCATTGAGGACCGATTGGATAAGGATAAGTATTCCTCCCTTAGAGGAAGAAAAAAAAAAAAAAAAACTTATTTTTGGCGAGAATAAACGGCAACTCTCCTGTATTTTAGAGTGTGTTTGGTTTAGATTTTTAACTTTTGAAAAAATTGGAATAAATTGAGGTGTTTGGCAACTATTCAAAATCAATTTTTGGAGAATGAGTTTTTGAAATAATGCATTTTGGACCATATTAACTTTTGAAAAAAATATTTTTGGATGTTTAATTGAAAAATCTATTTAATTCTCATGTATTAAAATTACCAAAATATCTTCACATTATTCTTTTAATTTTTTTTCCACCCACTAACCTCTATTCGACCACTGCCCCTCTCACCGACCATCTCCGATCGCCACCCCGCTCCGACGACCCCGACCACCGCCACCCCGCTCTGGCAGGCCGCCGGCCACCACCTGACCCCGTCCCCGACCACCAACAATAGTAAACGGTCATAATTTTTAAAATACAAATTAATTTTTTTTTTTTTTTGAAAAAATATTTAAATTAATGCAAAATGAAGGGATTGAACCCCGACCTCTTAGTTAAAGGCATAATCTTATGCTAATTGAGCTAAATTTAATTTGTTACTTCGATTTGAAAATATATATTTAAACTTATTAATTCATATGATTTATTAATAATTACCCTTTATAGTAATTTTACATTAAGAGAAACACTTCTAGTGGAACAAACCAAACACACTTGTATATAAAAACACTTTTAAGAAAATGTAACCAAACACATGAGTGTTTTAATTAGAAACATTTCTACAAAAAAAAAAAACATTCTTTTAAAAACATTTTTTTAGTAGTCAATCCAAACACACCCTTAATCTTTAACTTCGAAATAGATTAAAAAAAAAAACTGTAAAATATGGTTTAGACAAAGTACTTAAGAAGTTTTTATTTGTTTTTAGAATTCCTTAAACTACATTTTGTCATAAAAAAAATAATAAAATAAAAAAAGATAATTAAGTAGATTATTTTTAATTGATTGAAAGCATTTTTTAAAAATTTGACCTCTGTGAATACTAACATGTCAAACACCCTCACTATATGAATTAAATTTGTGTAATTTGATGTTCGTTTGGTCTATTTACTTTTATTTTTCTTTCAATTAGGAAGAAAAGAATTTTATGATCCAAATTGAAGAAAAATTATTGTCAGGGTTACCAAAATTCCAGGAGTTGTGGAAGAGTATTTGATTTTAGGTTAGGGTTTAGGGTCCCTAAACCCTAATACCGTTTTATGAAACCTAATACCGTTTTAGTTCATGTAATTCGAAACTTTTCATTTCTAATCCATGTACTTTTAAATGTTCAAATTTAATCTTTGTACTTCAAATACTATTCAAAAAATAAATGATTTATTGATCTTCCTCCATAAATTTTGAAAAGATATCAGCATTGTTATCTTTCCTGGAATAAAAAATCAATGAAAATTAACTTCAAACTAATAATAAATACTAATTTTAAGATTTATCTACATAAATCAAAATAAAATGAGTCCAAAATACCCAAATTAAAATGATAATTTAACATTGATTTTTATCTCCACAGTAAAATCAAATCATGATAATTTTTTCTTTTTTTTTTTTGGAAAAATCAAGATAATAAAACATGACATGCGCTTAAATTGATAGTCGCCAATATTTAAGAGCGAACGAATTTATTCTTAATTAATAAGATCATAAATTTGTAGATAATGATATTAACATGCAAAATAAGTAGATATTTACGAGCTATTCAATAAAAACAGTTGTGGAAATAATATATCAGTCCTAATTTTTATAATTAAGGAACATCTTTAACTCCCAACCTATTTAAAGCCCACCTCTGATTAAGACTACCAAAATAACACACAAATCTGAAGTCTGAACTATATTATACGTTTATGGTCCAAATATTGATATTATTTTAGAGGTTTTCCTTGATTTTGATGTGAGCTTGGTGTAGTGAGAAGAGTGCAACAATGAAGATTAAAGGAAGGAGAACGACGACCTTCACCAACGATCCAAGAAATCAATAGGTCAACGGACGATCGGGGGGCTAAATCAATTCCATAGATGACACCAGAGTTGAAAAAATTCTACACATACAACAATTAAACTCAATACCAAGATTTGATTCGCCACATTAATCGCAAACTCATTGTCGTCCCCCACTTGATGAGCAGTGCAATAAAATTGCTGCACTATGAACAGAATATTCAATTCTACAATATAGAAAGAGTATTAGAAGAAGCTAAGATTACATGTTAATTCACACCAATTCGACACAAACGGGTTTCTAATTGGTTAAATTTTTTCTGATAACTATAATAACAATTTCACCTATCAACAACATTTCAAATGTACAGCTACACCTGCAAAATGTAATGCAGCACAATAAATAATACAGGAGAACCACCCCATTATACCTGCAGAGACTTCATTCTGATGAACATCCTCTTCATATTTGAGTTAAATTTACAGCTCCTCCCTCAACTCGACCGTAGTTTTCACCATTGCAGGCGCGCTCAAGGAGGAGATTTTACTTCCCTTTTAAGTAACTCCTGGAGACATGAGATATAGACCAGGTTGAATTTTAAGGTAAAAGGTTGAAAGTATTCAACTCTTTGTTCCATAGAATCGCCGTACCTGCTTTGTTGCATCAATTGACAGGAGCTGCCTTTCTCTCTTCTCACGTTGGCATTCTCCACACCAGCTAGAGAAATCTTTCTGGTATTTCTTCGACTCTCTGAACACAGAACTGTAACAAGATTTTGCAAACAAAATGAGGAAAAAAGGGAAAGCAATTCAGCACGAGATATACATATATAAATATATATATATATATATATATATATATATACATATCGCCCGTAGATTACTGATTATCACTTTCTGTCAATCAGGGCCTACGTTGTTGAACAAAATATCACATTCTTTTTCTTTAACTTGGACAATAAAGTGATCATTGAGAATTTGAGAGGTCAAGGTACTAGTGAGAAAATACCTTCTGCACCACAAAAGTAAGTTCACCCGACGTCCAGATGTTGTGGCTCTAGCCCCATGCCGATGACGACCACGATGAAGAACTGCATGCCCAGGAACATGGAAATAGTCGAAGATTTCCTAATAAAGAGAACATTTTGGTAAATTTCACCCCCTACGGAGCACTAAAAAGGAGGGCCGACAATCTGACTACTAATTGATCTTGTAATGTATACACACTTGCCTTGTCGGGCAAAAATAGGAAGTACTCTTGCTTTCATGTACCAATATACCTAAATGTCCGACCATTTCAATAATAATATTCTTATAGCTTTTAAGAATGTGTTAACTGTTAATTATCCCAACAGCTCATGTAATGGTTAATTTTAATGAGCTCATATCTCTTCCGTTGCAGATTCAAGAGCAGCTACCTGTGCAGAATAATCTCAAGAAAACTTGATGATTCACAACCGAAGAACTGTCAAATCTGAATAAGCAGCTTGAATCGCATGAGCCAACCACAAAGTAATGAACAGAAATACAAAAATTAAAGTGTAAGGATTAGTCTTTAAGATTAACATACCTCTGATTGGGTCTCCGTATTAACATGTTTGTCACATCGGATGCCACGAAAGAACAGTTCACCACCAGAAAATTGTTTACCCAAGCAAACGTTCAATGTGACTTCCGAGTCATCCACATGAAAACCTACAGTAAAATCATATTTAAGGAAAATTGATTAATAGCTTCGATGCCAACAGATGAATATAAAACCTCTAGAAAAGAAGAAAAACAAGAAAGCAATAAGACAAAAAAAACAGATGTCATAAATTTACAGTTTTCAGTAACAACAGATATAAACAGGATATAAACAGGGAACTATACCAAAAGGACCAAATATGAAATTTCAGCAAAAACAATAGTCTTGAGCAGTGAGCAAAGAGAAAGAACAGACTATGGTTCATCTTTTAAAGTTTAATATCATGCTATTCAATTACCGGATCTCCATCTTGAAAAACTAAAATACGCCTATAAAGAAAAATGTAGAGAGCAAACTAAAACTAAAAGTAAATATAAAAGGTTAAATTATAACACTTTCATTTTTTTTTTAATATATGTGAGTGTCCGAGCCAGCTTACGCGAACCTCGACTAATCTCACGGGACAGACCGCCTGACCCTACAACATTTGACTACCAAGAAAATTTGTAGAAAATTAATTCCTAGGTAGGTGGCCACCAAAGATTGAACATATTCCCTCTAAGAGAACTTTAATAGTCTCAAGGCCCTTCATGACCACTAGGTTAACCCTTAATGATTTAAATTAAATTAAATTATAACACTTACGATCCTATAGTTTCACATTTGTATCAATTTTTTCCTTATACTTTTTAAAAGTTTCAATGTCATCTCTATAGTTAACTAGTTCCAAAGGCATTTGTTGTTAATTGTTGTTGAAAACAGTGCACTGCTGACCACCACACTGACACATAAGTACAGTGTCAAGTAACACATAGCGCTACATAAATGCTTCGTTAATTTTCCATTATATTTGACACACTAATTAACAATAAGAACTTTTGGGACAAATTAATTATAGTAATGAAATTAAAACATTTAAAAGTATAAGGATCGAATTGACACACATAAAAGCAAAAGAATAAAAGGCCTCATTTAACAAACAAAAAAAATATATCATTTCTCAACCAAATGCTTCTTTGCATGGAGGCTTTCTTCCTGAAGAGGAAGGGAGATTTATCCACCATGGACTAAAAAATGATAACTATAAATTGGAGCATACTTAAAAATGCTCCAATTTATCCACCATGGACAGTTTTGTGTCTTGTTTCAAAAAAAAAAAAAAAAAAAAAAAAAAACCATGGGTTCGTGGCCATATTTATGTGATTTCCTGACATAAATAAATGATATAAAACTTAAACTGGACTAGAAGCAAGAGATTGGGGAGTCTGAGAAAGTTACTGAAAACACTACCATGTTCCATATCTTTATCAATTTCGTATTTAACAAAAGCATTAATAAGAGAAAGAGGGAAAGCAAGAAAATGAAGTAGTTATACTATTAAAACCTACCAAGTTCCACATCTCTATCGATTCCATATTCTACAACAAAACCATGATGAGAGTCCAGTGTGGCTCCTCCAACTTCTGGAAAGAAAACTACATAATACCAAAAACTAACATGAGAAAAAGAATAGTTCTCGCATTCTACATTAAAACAACTTTCACGGAACAATCCACTCAAAATGTATTACCTCTTGATATAGGACGTATAAAATCATCCATCAACTTATCAAGCATGGTCTCTAATCCAAAATCATCAAGAACGGCACCATATTTGTTCATTGTGTTTGGTCGCATGATTCTGAATTTTGTCTCGTGAACCCATCTTTCAAAGCTTTCCACCTAAAAATTAAAACGAGAATAGTATTACACAGAAACTAAATTTCAGGGAAGTAAAAAATGCTAACAAAATTTAAATTATGGTACCTCAGACAACAGCTTCTCACAAAATTGTGGCTGGAGCATTTCAAATTTATAAATTCCTGGAGAAGGTTCAGACATGATGCGTCTAAAGCTCTCCTCCGAATTCTCATTGATAGCTTTGAGAAACGAGGGGACAAAGAAGTTTGAAGCATGCATGCTGTAAAGCTCCCTGTGTAATGGCTGCAAAGAGTAGGATAGCAACTTAGCAAGGGAATATAATATGGAAGTACTGTAAGTAGATTCAATTAATGGAATCAACAAAATGTAAACTGAGATTCGTTACACAAGATCAAGATCTCATCTAACTTCTATGAATTTTATTACTAAAGATAAGTGTAAAAAAAGTACATTAAGAATAAGATTTCATAGAGACAATTGCTAGTTTTCCTTTTCTTTTTTCTTTTTTTTTCTTTACTTAGAACAACATAACCTTCAAAGGACTTTTGACTTCTTTTGCAATTTTCATCCAAACCCAGTAACATTAGGACAAACCATGGAAAGTGGTCCTTGAAAATACTCAAAAGTCAAAAAATCCAATTTATGAAGTAAACTTTATGCTATTAGATTTACCTGAAGAATTGGGACATACAACTAATTTACTCATTACTGTTAATATTAACTTTAATGAGTTTGAAGGATATAAAAAAGGACTCCATAAATTCTTACATCAATTTAAGCATGACTAACTCAAATACATACGGTTAAGGCTTGCATTTACCTGATAGTTTGATATAATCTTTTGTCGGTATTCTCTATGCCTCTGAACCTGATAATACATGAAATTGTGGATAAGAGATTTCAGATGAGAAAAGTAGCATTTTGTGCACTACAACAAGAAAATATATAGAAACATCACAACTTCCATTGGTTAATGAAATAATTAAATAATTAAAGTAACTTTAACCTAAAATATTTTGCTTTTTTTATTAATTTAACGTGACATCGAGTGGGAGATCTCAAGTAAAACTTCAGGCATTTCTATTTTCTTCACAGTCAAAGTTTCATTTTTCTCTTTCCTTTTTTTTCTTTTTTTGAACTTATAGTTTCATGTTTCTCTAATTCCAATAATATGAGTCTACACGCAGTAGGAGCCAGAAGGAAAAACAAAATAAATAAATAAATTTAAAAACAAAAAACAAAAAACAACCATCACATCACCCAACAGCTTATACTTTTAAAATTGGCTACAATTTTATTCAGTTACTCGAAAATAGGATGGGAAACGCTCTGCCCTCTCTCCTCTATCCTCCGCCCCTCTTTCCCCTCCTTCCGGTTTTGACCTCTTCCACCAGCGTTGTTCATCTCATTGATTTTTTCTGATTCTTTTCAAGTGCTCTTTATTTTGATTTAAGTTTGGTTTTGTTTCATCTTTTCTTTATGGAACACAGTAGCTACTGTATCGACAAGAAGTATTTTTGTATTTGGTTCGAAAATGGCGTTTGTTTGTTGAGGATGTGGAGCTTAAGTTATCCATCCCTCTTTCTTTGTTGCACCTAATTCGAGACTCCAAACAGTTCGAGCAAAGAACGCAACAAAACGGCCCAATCAAAGCAGACACCTTGCACGAAAGCCGACCTAAAGTGTTAATCCTTTCATGAATGACCTGTCAAACGAAGAATTGAACCTTCTTTGAAATTTGCACCTTCCACAGACACGAAAAAACAAACTCACTGGCCAGAGGGATTCATCAAACACTGAAAGAACAAACTAGAAGAAAAACTCCTAGTGGGGTTAAGACTCCAAAAACGAATATCTCTTCTTCCCAGTCTAAGGAGAAATTTCTCATGCATAAGAAGGCAATGTTTTTTAGAATCAAAACGTAATTTAAGAAAACAAGCTTCTTGATTGCCTGAAGATGAGAGATGCATTGAGTACAAAAGTCATATATGATCTTTTTTGTAAATGCAAGGTAAATTACATTTACAAGTTACAACACAGATGTGAATTTAAAATAGGGGCTTTCTTTTTAAAAAAAAATAAAAACAATTGTAATTCAAAGTGTTTAGACCAATTTACACACACCTCGATAATCTTCGAATATAACTACCTGACCTTACAATATTAGTGTCAGAAAAAACTTTAGCATATTTTATATCCAAGTTGCATAACTACTAGGGTTTGCACTCATGACTGGTCATCAAAATTTACAGCTTGTCATTTTGATCAGCAACCCATGGTAGTTAAGTTACCAAAGGGCATTAATATTATTTATCTATAACAACGCTGCTTTGAAGACAAGGATTTTGAAATCAAATGCAAACTATACATTATTAGGCACAGAGGTGTTTTTATTCGGAAAATTTATTTGATGCTCTTTGTTATTTTCAAGAGAGAATGAATGAAAACTAAATATTTCAATTAAATACACTCAAGAAAACCCTGGAGTTTGCTTTAGATAGGCATAAAATGCATCAAGAAGGTGACAAAAATGTGATTGGCATGCAACAAATAAGCAACAGATTGACGCCTCGTTGAAGGCCTATTCGAAGGCAGTTCCCCTGGCTAACAACCAAGCACATGTGGTTCACATCACCTTGCTGATTGACCAGATAAGGTAAAAAAAAACTAATAAGAAGTTTCTATAAAAGTTAAATAAAAAATAAAATTCACTCGTTGACAAAAGAAATGAAGAAAAAAGAGCTAAAAATGAAGAAAATGCTTAGGGATTGACTCTTACAAGCAAGAAAAATAACAAACACATTAGAGTGATCACCAAAAAAAAGTATTTTAAAATTGTGAATCTTATTAGGCACGCGCCTAAGTGCAGCAGTCAGCATGCAACACACCAAAATGTCCCAGAAACTAAGCACCCAAATAAAACACATTTGGAGCTAAGACAGAATAGTTGGTTTGGTTAGGACGTGGGAGTTTGCCTAGAGTCCAAGCTCAAAAGTTCCCTATGGGTGTTTTCATGCTTGTGATAATGTGATGTACTTGTAATTGCAGTCTTTCCTGTAATAGGATCTCAGTGAAAGTCTTGTTTCTTATTTTTTCAAATATTTAATTAGTAGAGTTCTTTTAATAAGAAACAGTTTCATAGATGGTATGAGATTAACAGAAAAGAAAAGAAAAGCCAAGCCTCAAAGTCAAGTAAGTAGCAAAAGGTCTTCCAATTGGGGAAAGAGAGTTGAAATTATGAGTAAAACGGGTATAAAATTTAAACCATGAAAGAGCTAAAAAAGGACATGGTACATTGTTTATCATGATACAAAATTAATAGAGTTGATTATGATACATATCTAGAAAAATAACAAAAAGGGGTAGCACTCTTTCTTTTTGTTAATCTTTCTTATCATGTGGTCTGTTTCTAATATAAAATAAAAGGAGAAAGAAGAAGAAAGAAATGCACACACTTGATATATATTTCTTTTTCCCCATTCTATACCTTAAAAGGAAAATATTTTTAAAAACTAAAGTATCTTTGAAAATCATTCCGTATTTCCTATTCTTTGCATTTCTAAGAAAAAGTACAATTTTTTATTTTTAAAATATTTTTGGTAAATTTTAAATTGTATTCCATGCTTTTTATTATAACAGGTGTACCAACAAAAATATTGGTTCATAATAATCTGTTTGTAAAACATGAAAAGTCGAGCTTTTTATTACTGAAAAATCCTCTGTTCTGAAAATATTAGCAGGGGCGTTTCACACACAAAATCTTAAGGAATTCCTTCACCAAGTTCTCTCCAGGCACTGCTTGGTCACAATGCAAGTGAAGCTGCTTTTTATCAGTATTTCTAAAGCTCTGATTTGGAACCTTTAACTAGAAAGAAATGAGAGAATGTATGGGAGCTGGATAGACCTTTGGATGAGTTTCAGGATTGGATATGCTTTGTAGCATCCACTTGAAGTTCACTTCTGAACTTTTAGCAATGATTCCCCTGCTACTATTCATCAAACTAGAACTCCTTTTTGTAAGCTCTATTGGGGTTTTCAATTTTTTGAAGGAATATTTATCTTTCTTCTTACTTTACATACTTTCTCCGTTTTTGTCTAAATAAAATTTAATCCACTGTTCTGGAAATACTTCCAAGAAACATGGAAGTAATCAAATATAGAAACAAGATACAGGAATAGCCCTTGACTTCCCAGACTGCTACTTGAATGCAAGACCTCCAAAATTCAGAAGCTCAAATCCATTATAATTTCTCAAGACCAACAGAAAGAATTCCCAACTAGGAATAAGGTACAAACATTGACACCTCCTCCTTTTGCTTTCATCAAATTTGCTTAAAACATCAAGACCATCCACTCACTAGCATCAGAGAAGAATTGGAAACTACAATCCTCATTTTTACTTCACATTTTAACATTAATGTCTAATTAGTCATTCTATAGGTAGATTTTACTAACATACGGTTTTAGCTTCCCTTCCATCAGACGAATGAAACATCTACATATTCAAATAACTATGTTCCCGCCTACTGATCCACCACTGCGTAACAATAGAAATTAAAAAAAAAAAAAAAAAAACTTAATCCTTATCCTGCAAACAACGTCCGACTAACAACTCAAAAGATCATGCGGCATTTTCTAATCATTGGATAACAATTTCTAAAAAATAAAACATATCTTCTCCTCCTCCTCCTCCATTGACCAGGCAACCAAGCAAGCAAAGAAGTATTGAAATTCATCAGAGATAAAGAGATAATAAACAATTGAAAAAGCTTACTCGGTTGCGTTCGCCCTCAGGAGCATATCGGAGTAGAATGTCCCTCATATACTGAAGCTTAAGGTCGCGTGTGACATTGAGCATGGTCGGAGGCAAGTGCCTTTCCAGCATGCTGAATAGGAGAGGGCTGAATTCCAACTGCAGGTCCTCGTAGCTCTCAGACTTGTGATCTTCCTTGGGTTGAAGACGAAGCCTGTGGGTTGAGAAGGACTGTGCGGTGGGGGAGACGACGCCATTTCCATTTCCATTGCCAGTCCCGGGAGCTTGGGGCTGCTTCCGTCGTTCAAGCGAAGCTTCCAGAGACATGGCTTCGCATCTGTGGAAGATCAAATGCGTGTGAAGGAAGAATTACAGAAGCATGTTTTGTGATGAGAGAGTGTGAGAAGTTGATTGAAATTAGGGTTACGAAGAGGAAGAAGACGAAGATGGTGGAAGTTGCAGGTTAGGGTTAGGGCTCTGAGCTCTGTTTCGTTAGTTGTAGACGTCTACATGTGGGACCCAATCAATTACTTACGTGGACGTCAAAACTATCCTTCAAATTCTCTCACTAGTTAAATTTAAAGTTTAGACCTTCAATATTATTAAAAAAAAAAATATTTAACCTCCAATTTTAACTTAATTTGGTGGATAAAATCCTTACTATGGTTTGATTATTATTTAACCTCCAATTTGAACTTAATTTGAAATTCATAGCATTTTTTTTAAATATGTACATTTTTGTTCCATCAAATTTGAGTTTAGGTCACTCTAATGGTAATTTTGACCATGGATCCATCTCGATTATGTTTAGGTCACGTTTACTTTCTTACAAACGTAATCAATCAGTAATTCTGACGGTGGGACTCGCGTTCATTATGTTTGATGGTGTTTATCAAAATCTGCAAATGTAATCAAATTGTGGGTCTACCTCAAAATCTATCATCCAATTATTCCATCTCTCTACCGCCATGGGTGTTTAATGGGATTATCATTGATTATTACCGCGGTCGCACCCTTTTTTTGTTTATTTTTTTTCATGTTTGTCCTTTTCTCTCTCCTCCTTAAAATGTCAAAGGAAGTCATGGTCATCTTCTTCACTTTTTTCTTCCTCTCTTCTTCTTCCCTCCTTCGGCCAACCTCGACGTCGCCCACCTCACTCCAGCTAATCTCGTCGCCGCCCACCCCACTCTGACTCATCAATCGTATTTCAAAACGTCGCGCCAAAAACTTATACGTTAGAAATGTGTTTTCTTTTTCTTTCTCTTTCAAGAGATGAGTTTTCTTTTTCTTTCAACAAGTCATTTCACGCCTTCTCGCCAATCTCATTTCTCTTTTTTCTCTAAATCCAAAACCTGTGGAGAAAAAAAATAAACTCATTTTGATAAAAATATATATATATGTGTGAACAAATTGTTGGTATTGGATAAAAGATAAACAAATTGTGGAGAAAAAAGAGAAACTCGCTACTTGATCTAGTCAATGATATAAAGAAAGTCATAGGAGTTAAATTTGAATTTGTGCTACTACAATATATCCAAATTATAACAAATGAGAAGAAATTAACGAAACTGAGAATACTCGTGCACTGGATGCGAGTTGCTCGTGCACTGGATGAGAAGATGAGGATCTGGCGACCGACGGTGGGTGGAGACGAGGTCGGCCGAAGGCGAGCGGAGGCGAGGTCGACGGATGCGAGGTCGACGGAGGGGAAGGAGGCGAGATCGACATAGGGGAGGGCGACCGACGGTGGGTGGAGGCGAGGTCGGCCGAAGGCGAGCGTAGGCAAGCTCGACGAATGGGAAGGAGGCGAGATCGATATAGGGAAGGTAGCGTAATCTCAAAATCGATTTGATAGGGTTTAGACTTTCGTGATGTGTTCTTCTAATTTAAGAATTTGATATAAATATATAATATTTTTTAATTATAAATTTTGAGATTATTAGAAATCAATTTTGAGAAGGATTTAGTGTTTTTTTCACAATTTTAATTTTCCCATTTTAAATAATTTTCTCTTGTTTTATTTTATTTGTTAATTAATTCTAATTCTCTAATAAGTATTTTTAATTCCTAAAAAAAATATTTAAGTAAAAAAACATAAACAAATTAATGGTAGCTAATAAATGTAAACGATGTAGTAAAACTGTCATCGATTGACGACATTAGAAAACTGTCATCAAGTTTCGGAAATCTGAAAAACTATGTTTTTTTCAACAAAAACTGAAGATGACACTTTTTTTCTTCCTCTCCCTTATATTTTTTTGACCCACATGTCATCTATTCCTCATTTTCTAGTAGTGTGAAACCCATTTGAAAATTAGGAGTTGTTTTTCTTTGTGAAAAAAAAAATAGAAATGAGTTAATAGAGGAGGGAAGAGATTGAAGCTTCAATGACGAAAAACGAAGAAAAAAATAGAATAAATGGAGGGAAGTGAAGATTCATGTTGAAAAATGGATTTACGAGTAACGCTCGGACAACGAGTCAACACACGATTATGAACACCATTAAAGCGAAAGAATAGATTACGATTGAAGTCTTAATTCATTACGTTTGTGGAGAAAAATTCATTATGGTGTGATAAACATGACCTTAGTTGCATTTGGATCTTTACATCCAATTATGAGTTTTTTTTTTTTTTTTTTTTTTTTTTTTTTCAAAAATCAAAGCTAAGGTTTAGAAACTAAAAATAGTTTTCCTTTAATAATTATTTGATTTTGGTTTTAAAAAATTAAACTTATAAACATTACTTCAATTTTTGGTTTCCTTGTTTTGTTATCTACTTTTTATTAGTGTTGATGTCAAAATGCGGACAGAGTAATCGCACATGATCTCCACGTGCTTCAACCGTAAATTTATAGATTTGGGAAGGAGAAAAACGAGAAAAGATGAACATCAGTGTGGTGTTAGTCACATACGCTCTAATGCTTAAGTTATATCATAGTTTAACCCGTAACTAGTATTTTTAGTACGAATATCAAATTACTTTTAATCAGATTATATTGGAATAAGTTTTTCGTTCCCCTATTAGATTGGACTGAACCCTCTCAAGTTCTCTTGGACTGCGGTCTTGGGAATCGCACGCCCATTAGATGATTTGACAGCCTCGACAAGCCATTTGGGCTTTTAGCCCAAACTCCCTTCTGCTTTCAATCCAAATAACCTTCGGGTCAGGTTTAACCCGAATTTTGATCCCTAATTTGTTTTATTCTTGGATTTAAATCTTAGGTCCAAATTTACCCATAACAACTAGAGGGTATTTGGGGCGTTGAGTGGGTTATTATAGTCGGTGGTTATAATAGTTGCGAATAGTAGATATTATTGAAGTCGTTATAGTTACTTTATTGATTGTGGGTTATAATAGTCGGTGGGCCAAACGTAGACTGAGTCATAAGAATTTAGTTCACCCAACTTCAAGTTGGTGTCCCAAACACCTCTCTAGTATTTTCAAAATTCAAATCAAAATTTTGAAACTATAAAAAGTAGTTTTTGTTTTTGTAATTTAGTCAAAAATTCAAATATTTTCTTAGAAAAGATGAAAACTCATCATAAGAATTTTGAGAAAATAAGCATAATTTTTAAAAACAAAAAAATCAAATGGTTATTAAAGGGGGTCATAGACTTTAAGAACTTTCCAAACATGATTGCAAATAGGGTCGTAAGTACTGCTTATGCAAACAATTGTATGCTTCATTTGTACCAAACTCAAAAAGGCAAATGTGTAAACTCAAAAAGGTAAATGTGTAAAGTGTGAAGTGTGCCCTAAAGGTCAGTCATATTTACATTCATGTATAATAAATATTTAGGTCACGTTTGATAACCACGGATCTCCACCAATGACTACGTCTTTGAGGCTCACCCGGCTCACCATATCTTTGTTCGACACCTGAGGATTCTACCGACACGGCTAATTCAGGAGAGAGACTCTGATACCACTTGATAAGGACAACAAGTTTTTGTGTTTTGTTATTTACTTTTTACCAATGTTTTAAAAAACCAAGTCAATTTTGAAAACAAATGGGGTATTAATTTTGATTCTTTGATTTTTTGTTTTTAAAAATTAAACTTATAAACACTACTTCTAACTATGAGTTTCTTTATTTTGTTATCTACTTTTTACCAATGTTTTCAAAATACAAAGTTTTGGAAACATTAAAAGAAAAAAGTTTTAAATATTTTTTCTTGAAATTTGATTAAGAATACAAATGTGGAGAAATATGAAAATCGTTGGTAAAAAAAAAAAAAAAAAAAAAAGTTTCTTACATAACTTAGAATTTTTATTATTATTTTTAGTTCAACCAAATATAGATTGAGGAGATTCAAACTCATGACATCTTTGTTAAGAATAAATGTCTTAACAAGTTGAATTAGGTTGGCGATTTAGATGAAATGTGTGATTCAATTAAGGTAATCTTATGCATTATTATTTTTTGAAACAGTAATCTACATTATTAGTTTTTATTTATTTATTTACAAAATAATATATCTTGGAGAGGGGTTATGTCTTATTGAGTGAGTAGTAAAACTTCTAAAGATTTAGGTGAGAGGTAAGAAACACAAGCGTTGTCAAACCGAACATAGCTCAATAATTGATATAAAGTTATGCACTTAACTAAGAATATAAGGCCTAATTGCATATACAAGCAAAGATAAACGCAAATAAGATCAAAATAAATTGGTTTTACTCTCTGGTGCAGAAAATCAAAATAAATTGGTTCTACTCTTTAGTGCACGAGGTTTAATGAGTAATTGTCTTCCAAAATATACCACATAACCTTTTATGAATGTAGCACTTCATTTCACAAGATCCAGCGAAATGGATGAAATCCAACTTCAACATATTTTGATGGGAGGAAAGTGTTAGTGAAAAAAATATATTTCATTTGAATAATCATGACTCCTATACAAATTGATTATCACTTTGAGAAAGTGAAAAATGAATGAATACAACTTATGGATGTGAAAGATGCATCTCATAACAAATCACTTACTATTTAGGGTTTAGGGTTTTTAATTTGAAAAAGTGAAAAATACTTAACTCACGGATGAAAGAAATATAACTCATGAATGTGAAATAATGATGCAACTTATAAAAAGTCACAGATCCTATTTATTCCAACACCATGTACTCCTTCTTTTGAGGTCGGAGATTCAAATCTTCATACCCGCATTTTATTATGCTAAAGAAAGTAAATAACTTTGATGTCATACGTTTGAATACTCAACATGTGTGAACTGATCAACAATCTTAATCTCAATTAAGATTATAGTTCGTCGCCAAAGTGAGCATAGTTCAACCAACATAAAATATGTGTTAACGACCAAGAGGTCTGTGGTTCAACCAACATAAAAATTGGCGCGAGTGTGTGTGCTATTTTGTAATTATTCCTTTGAACCCCCATTTTATAGTTTTTTTTTTTTTTTTTTTTTTTTTTTTTTTTTTTTTTTTTTTTTTTTGCTGTTGTTGTATGCTCTTGTATTCTTTCATTTATTTTTAATGGAAGTTTGGTATATTTAAAAAAAAATAAAAAATAATAATCAATAAACTATCAAGGGTTGACTCAGTGGTCGTGAAGGGTCTTGAGCTCCGGTCAACAGTTTGTCCCCTAATATTAATTGAGGTGGGCGTAAGTTGGACTGAACACTCACATATATCAAAAAAAATAAATATAGTTAATCAATATTTAGACTAACAATTGTCCTTTATTTATGAGTTTTTAAAAAATGATATTTTTAAAAAATAACTTTTTACAAAACTGCACACGTTCAATTATATTCCTGAACTATCAAAAAATTCATTTTTGTCCTTAACTAGTTCCAAAACTACAATTCCGTCAACTTTTATGTTAAAATGAAGATAGAAAAGTGTCGTAACAGCAATGATATGACATTGGGTTGTAAAATAATGGTACACGTGACAAAAATGACATGTTTCAATTATGCAACTAAACTTTAGATATGTTTCAATTATACCCTTATCATTTTAAAAGTTTCATTTAAACATTTACTTATTCAAAATTGTTTCAAAACAACCATTTCATAAGATTCATCACTTAAAATGAAATGAAAATATATATGATGTGGCGGTGAGTTGTAAAAAAATATCAAAGAGTCACGGTCACATTTAAAACGGTGTTATATAAGATAAAATATTGTTTTCATTCAGTCATGATCAAAAGATTTGATTGGAAACAAAAATGTCTAGGGAGTAAGTGAGCAAAATTTGAGGCATCTACCTCACGATCAATTGACGAAAATGAATATTAATGCATAAATAGAGAAGAAGAAGAGACCGATAAAGAAATTCAAGACAATCAAACTTGACCCGTCATTTCTTGATATATTTCTTACATTTAAAGGATAAAAACTATATTCCTTAGTTAATTTTTATTTATTTATTGTTCTTCTAGCTTCCACATACATACTCTTTCAATCCAACTCATTTTTTCACACATTTTTTTACATAAATATATTACTCCCATGAAGTTTTATCTATTGATGTCCATCTCCTTCAACATTTTTCGTGTTTAATTTTTGATAGTCAAAATGGTTGTTCGTTTTCAACCCGTCCATAATTTTTCTCACAATATATAACTTCTCCGACCATTACAATCTATAAGAGAAGAAGAATAGCATAGAGAGACTGAAAAATATTTATGATATTTCTCTTGTCAAAGCATCACGAAAATGTAGTTAAATAGTGACAACTTGTGAACAAACCCTACACGTGTCAACACATTACTAGTCTTAAATAACATAAAAAAGACTAAAATAAACTAAATAACACTCCGTATATGTTTACTTCCCTCCAAATGTAATGAACCAATGGTAATTCTGACTGTGGGATCGATTATGTTGGGAGCGTTTACCAAAATATGCAAACGTAATCAATAAGATTATTATTGAAGATTACATGGGTCCCACCCTTTTTTGTTGTTTATTTTTTTTCATGTTTGCTCATTTCTCTATCTTTCTTGAAATACTCGTTGTCATCTCCTCCACTTTCTTCTTCCTTTCACCTTCTTCTTCCTCTCTTCTTATTCTCTCCTCAGGCCAACCTCGTCACCGTCGCCCATCTCACTCCGGCCAATCTCGCTGTCATCGCCGCCTATATGTTAGAGTTTCTTTTTCTTTAGAAAAAAAAGATTTTCTTATTCTTTCTCTCTCAAGAAATGAGTTTCTTTTTTCTTTCTCTTTCAAGAAATGTGTTTTCTTTTTATTTCAACAAATCCTTTCAAGCTTACAAATTGTGGAGAAATGAGAGAAACTCATTACTCTAATGTTGAAATCCTTAAAAATGAGGATTGTTTTTCTTTCGTGAAGAAGAAACATAAATATGTTAATGGAGGAGGAAAGAAATTGAAACTCCAACGACTAAAAACGAAGAGAGAAGAGAGAATAAACAGAGAGAAGTGAAGATTCAAGTTGAAAAATGGGTTCACGAGTATTCACACAAGTAATGTCGTGAAAACGAGTCAACACACGATTATGAACATGATTAAAATGAAAGGTATTATTGGTAAATTCACGAATAATTACGTGCAACATCAATGAAATTCAGATTAGTTTGAATTAGTCTTTAAGTAAACATTATCAAAATAAACGGATTAGCTTTAATCCATTATTATAATTGATTTATAATACAGAGGTAAACATGGTCTTAATTAAAAGGTTTAACACAATCAAAACTCTTTCGGTTGAGATACTATTTGATATTGCTTTTGGAGGGGTAAAAAAATAAAGATTACACTTGTTTGTAAAATTGCTTGTTTATTAATCTATATAAAATCATTTTTAATTTACTCTTACCTCCGAAAATCAGCTGGATAGTTGCTTTTGAAAGCAGTTTTTCTAAAAATTGGTTGTTTGATGTATGTTTCCTTCCATTTCCCCAAAACCTTCCTTGATTCAATTTTTTTTTTATAATAATAATTTCTTTTTATAATTTATTAAATAATTTAAAGTAAACAAAATAATGTGCAACTTAAATATTATAGATTTTGAAATAGTAGTTATAACAAATTTAGATATTAAATACCAATATAAAAAAGGGTTGGTCCAACGACTTAAAATAATTGTAAATTTAACAAAATTTAAATTATTTTACAAATATGACCAAAAAAAAATTGGTGGCTATCACAGACTCTATTGTTGATATACGACTATCACTCATAACTGATAGACTATTATCATTCACAAAATTCTATAAAAAAAGAATACTAGCGATAGAAATTGCCATATCCGTATTTTTTTTTTAAAAATTAATATATTTTTATTTATTTTACTCTAAATTGACATCAGTTATAATTTTCCTATAAAAAAAATTAAAATATTATGTCTACTTTAGTCATTAGAGTTAAATTACAATATTTTAATATTAATTTATCAAAAATTATAATATACTTTTTTCATGTTAAAAATTGAAATTTATACGTTTTTTAAAAGTACAATTGTCATCGATTACTCAAAAAACTACAATAACTCCAAACTAACCCTAAATCTATTTCTTTCATTTAATTGATGACATTTTGAATGTGATTACAATCCTCCAGTATTTTTTACAACTCACCACTAAAGTACATCAATATGTAACTTTTATTTTTTCAATTAACCTTCACACTATATTGTTTTTTTTTCTTTTTAAATTTTATAAGTTAATGAAATAATTGTTTTGAAATAATTTTAAAGGTTAAAAGTTAAATTGAAACTTTAAAAACTATAAGAGCATAATTAAAACCTACCTTAAAGTTCGGGTTTCATAATTGAAACCAACCAATATATCACCACCACATCACTTTTTCGTCTTTATTCTAAAAATAAAAATAAAAAATAACTATTCAAAGTTTACAAACATTATTGAAATTTATATATATATTTGTTATAGTTTAATTAAACCTAGAAAATGACTCGTACTATTTTGTATCATTGGATAGAGAAAAGTGAAAAACAATAATTTGGTATTTTATAGAAATCATCGAGAGGGACCGTTTTGGTTTGGCAGCCCATGACTTGCATCGCCGCACACTTGGCCCCGGCGGACTTCCCAACACAAAACCTTTTTCTCTTCACATTTTAAAAATACCATTTTTGGTCAATCGCGCGCACGGCGATCCCATCTACCAACCCACTCTCTCAACTACGCATCCAACATTTTTTTCTAACCAATCCCACAATAAAATCAGCAGCCCCAAACCCAAACCCAAACCCAAACCCAATTCGATCTTCTCCCTCTCCTCGAAGCCATGGCCTGCCTGAGCTTCGCTAAGTTGAATGCCTCCTCTTCTCAGTGGATCGCCCACCAACCCTTCTCTCAGAGGCGCGGATCGTCTTCAGGCCGCCGTGTTTCTGTTCCCTCCATCCGTGCTGGAGCTTACTCCGAGGAACTTGTTCAGACCGCGGTGAGTTTTTGGTTTTAGATCGTTTTTCCTTTGTGGGTTTTGATTTGGAAGCCCGTGTGGGGTTGTTCTTGGGATTGTTGGGATTTGGATCTGATCTTTGATTGAAGTTTTGAGTTGATCGTGATGTATTTGCTGAATGTTTCCGATTGTGGGTTTCTTTGTTCTCTGTCTTTATCACGGTTTGAGTTTGTTTTTACTATGACTTTGATCTAGAAGTTGATCTTTCTGAGATCTTTATATAGCTGGTGATTTGGGTTTTTTTTTTCTTCGTCGAAAATCTGCAAATTCATCCCTTTTGTGAGACGGGTTTTACTTTGTTTTGTTTAATGTTTGCTATTGTTGGTACTTTTTTATTCACTAGTGAGATAAGTTACGATGTTCTTAGTGACAGTAGTCTGACCTGACCATGCTGTATTTTGTGGTAAACGACCTATCTTCTTGATCTTACTATGGATAGATTATTTTCGGAAGCAATAATTAGATTCAGAGCTTTTCAGGAAGTCAGCTTGAATGCAATCTTTGATATCTCACGAATTATGAATATTTAAGAAGAAACAGATCATCGTCTCTCTGAGAACTTATACTATGCTTGAAATCATTAGTTATGGCATTGCAGAATGACAGAACCACCTTCATAATTTGTAATCATGTAACTACGTTTTAATTAGGTTAATAATTATGTTGGTTTCCTTTTGTGTTTACTGTTTAGTCAGTATTTTGTTCTATTCTTTGGTTTGCAGAAATCAGTTGCATCTCCTGGACGTGGTATTCTTGCCATTGATGAATCTAATGCAACATGTGGGAAGAGGTTAGCATCCATTGGCTTGGATAATACTGAAACCAATAGACAAGCTTACAGACAGCTTTTGCTAACCACACCTGGCTTGGGCGAGTACATATCTGGTGCTATTCTTTTCGAGGAAACACTTTACCAGTCAACCACAGATGGGAAGACATTTGTTGATTGCTTGCGGGACGCAAAAATTATGCCTGGCATTAAAGTTGACAAGGTAAATTGTCCTTTTACCTTTCAATACACTGCAAACAATTTATTTATGGTTGCTGATACAAAGTATCCGAGTATGAAAAGTTTCTGCTCTGAATATCTTTTAAATTTGTTGCATCGTTCATTTTTGTATTGTGTGGATTTCAGGGTTTGGTTCCTTTGCCGGGATCCAACAATGAATCGTGGTGTCAAGGCTTAGATGGACTGGCTTCAAGATCCGCTGAATATTATAAGCAAGGTGCTCGTTTCGCTAAGTGGTAAGTTGGCATATTCTTTTTGAACCATAGTTATGAAATAGCATGTGGACTTTAGTGTTGTGCTTGACACTCACTTTTGAAAGAACAGAGAACCTCTTATTTGGTGTTTTCTTCACTAACATTTGTTGCTGAATTAAATTAATTAGCAAATTCTGGATCTAAATCTAAATCATATAAAACATACAGGCGGACGGTTGTTAGCATTCCTTGTGGTCCTTCTGCTCTGGCTGTTAAGGAAGCTGCTTGGGGTCTTGCACGATATGCCGCCATTTCTCAGGTATATGACTTTACAATGAACTTGTTTACCATCCATCACTTTATCTATTAGCAAATCATGGAGCATTTTGGAAGTTAAGAATTTGGGTATTGCTCTGCCTGGTCGGAAATAAATATTACAGGATCATATATTCAAAGAGATTTTTCATTACAATAAAATTATTTCCTTCCATCTCTTTATTATGTATTTCATGATTCACTTTGATTGCAGGACAATGGCCTTGTACCTATTGTAGAACCTGAGATCCTTCTTGATGGAGACCATTCCATTGACAGGACACTTGAAGTGGCTGAAAAGGTCTGGTCAGAAGTATTCTTCTACTTGGCCGAAAACAATGTTCTGTTCGAAGGAATCCTTCTAAAGCCTAGCATGGTAACACCCGGTGCCGAACACAAGGAGAAGGCCTCTCCTGAAACTATTGCCAAATACACACTAAAGATGCTCAGGAGGAGAGTTCCTCCTGCAGTTCCTGGAATCATGGTATGAATAATTGAACTAGTTTTCAAGTGTTTAATGGCATCCATAATTTTTCTATCCTCATAGTTTCAATGTAAAGTTACGTTTCTTGTTAAAAAAGAAATACAATATGCATGTCACTCTATATTTTACTCTGCAATAGAACCTTAAGGAATATAGGACTACTCTACATAGAACACACAGATGATTTCCTCTACATATCGTAGTTTGGTTGGTATGTTTATTCGTTGGATTTTAATTGATTGGGCAAACTCCCATGACTGGTAAGAATGTTTAATGGTCAAATGGTCTAATTTGAAAAAATCTAGTTGATAGGTTTCTTGAAGTCGAGGTGCGCAAGCTTGCTCAAACACCCTCCAATGTAAAAAACTTGTAGTCTCACTCTTAGTGCCCACTTATTAAGATATTAAACATTCTGCAAGTGTTCAATTTGCCTAATTTTCTAGGATTGTGCAATTGTCTTGCAGCATTAGTGGAAGCATGCGTAAACTCATCCAACAAATGGACATTTATAAATTAGATTAGGTTTCATTTCAGCATATAGATAAAAACTGAATGAAAAGCCTAGTCTATCTGCTGAAAGATGTTTAGGAGGGATAATGGTCTTCATCTTGATATTATGATGAACTCCTTTGACCTTTGGCTTTTTTGTACAGTTGTTCAACAAACTCACATTTTAATTGCAGATATAGAACAATGAAAATCTTTTGTTTTGTCTGCAGTTTTTGTCTGGAGGACAATCTGAAGTGCAAGCAACATTGAACCTTAATGCAATGAACCAAAGCCCCAACCCCTGGCATGTATCCTTCTCTTACGCCCGTGCGTTGCAGAACTCCGTGCTCAAGTCATGGCAAGGAAACCCCGAAAACGTTGAGGCTGCACAGAAAGCACTTCTGGTGCGTGCAAAGGCGAACTCCCTCGCTCAACTCGGGAAGTACTCTGCCGATGGTGAAGGCGACGAGGCAAACCAAGGAATGTTTGTGAAGGGATATACTTACTGAGTTGCAGTATGTGTGTGCTTTTCTTCTCCTCCTTCCTAGAAGAAGAAGATTTTTTTTTTCCCTCTATATAGGATAAGTCCTTCCTTTCCTTTCATTTCCTTGCCTTGAAAGAAAAGCTTTTTATAATAAGACATGTGAGAAGCAAACTCACTGAGAGAGTAAGCAAATTGTATCCTACCATCTTTTTATGAGTTAAGTTATTTGTATTTTGTTAGATTGGCAAGTTTTAAGATGTAGTTTTCGAAATTTAGGCTTTTATATGCAATATGCCTCTCATCCTTCCTGTAAAGTCTGTCCACTTTGTTGGCAATGATTATATTTGCCAAGAACATTTTAATTAATTATGCTCAAGTTTTATTTGGAATAATGGAGTGACTCGTTTCGTTAGTGATATGATCTTTTTCTTAGTTTATGGTTTCTTAACACTGTTTCACTGTTTGTTCTTTATATGACTTCACATATATTTTGAAAACTTGACTTGACAGTATTGATAATGTTATTTGATTTTGTTTAATCTTCCCAATTCTTGGATCTGGATTTGTTGCTCCTAATGGAATATTTTTCTAATCAAAATTGATTTGGCATCATATATGAAATTAAGTTTTTTTTTTTTTTTTTTTTTGTAAAAAAAAAAAAAAATCAGTCTTATTATTAGTTAAAATTACTTTTAATTAATCCTATTGTTAGTTGAAAGTAGCAAAATAAGGGGCAACTAAATAATAGCTAAAATGAATAATGCAATTTGAAAAATAGTTAAGTCAAATAAACTCTTGAAAAATAGTTAAATGTTATATTTAGTATAATCACATTAACATTTAGTATAATCTTTATAATGTGTTGAGATGAAAATATTCTAGTTGATATTTAGTTGAAAAAACCAGCCACCTAAAAATAAGACTAATTTAGTTGTCAAAAAAAAAAAAAAAAAAAAAAAAAATAAGACTAATTTGAATTAGTAGAAGCCATGGTGATTTAAAGAGAGAAATTGTGCTAAAGTTTCAAACAAAAACTACAAATGTATACACTATCTTGAAGTTCCGAAAAATGAAAATTCTAGTGCACGACGTCATCTAGCATCCCTCCATTTCGGTCCTGATAGAAGATATTAATTGTTTCATTTGGCTCATGTAATACTAAAAGCAAACGGAGTATATGCTTTAGCATACTTGTGAAACAATTCCTCAATCAGTTTCCCCCTAAATTCGTTTACTAGGTCATTGGGTTCACCAAATGTTGCTCCCAGGTTATGGAAAAAACATCCCATGAAGTGTCATTTTTAGAATCCACGATGGAGATTGCCAATGGACATGTCTGCGAGTTTCCATCGGACTTGCATGCGGTGAACAATGTACCATTGAGCTTGTTCTCCATGGAGGTGTCGTTGAAGGATATCACTCGTAGGTAGTGATCTCATTTGATGTTAGTGAGCTCATGAAGAAGAATTTGAACCTATTATCCTCTCCACTTCTTGTGCAATGTAGGTGGGGTGAGTATCGGTCGGTCGACGTCGATTTTGGGCTCAAATCGTCGTCGACCACCGACAAGTCAGTTTACGCCGGTCAATTTTGATCGGTTTTGAGGATATGGGTGACGCCGATGAACTATCGAACAAGATGTGAAAAAAAAGAAGAAAAAAAAGAAGAGATAAAGAGAGACGATCAGACTCGGAGGTAGGGAGAGCGAAAGACAATATTGATGGAGACGGCGAGAGGGAGACGAGATCGGAGGTAGAGAGGCGAGAGACAGAAGAAGGGAGACGATCAAAGGGGAAAAGACTCAGATGAGTTTGTTTTTTTATTAAATGAGATGAGGGAGAAATAAAAGAAAGTATATATATATATATATATATATATTTGTTAGATGAGTTTCTTGGGAAGATGAACACCTCTTCCCAAGATGGCAGCCACAAATATGCGTACACGCAACTGTCGGTTTTTCTACCTGACAAATTGACCCCGACCGAATATTGACATAAATCGACCGATTGAAGTCGGTTCGGTCGGTTCAATTTTCGGTTTGTTTTGCTCACCCCTAATGTAGGTACCTGCAAATGAAATGTGTGTTTATAAGTATATACAACATGCATGATGATTAAGTGACTGGTACGCATAAGTAAACACCCGAGGTTTTTTCAATCAGTTTAGCTGCAAAGGTGAGGATACGAGCATACAACTCTTCGGCTGAATCCCTCATAGAGGTAAATGTCTTTTCTCTTGCCCTCAAAGGCTTGTCGTAGCTTATGCTAACCCCATGCTCTTTCCGAGCATAACTGATGATGTATTTTGGTGTGCACTATTTCTTGCTATTGGTTGTCATTATGCTCTTTGCATAGTCGTCACTCCTATATGTGCTTGTATATACAACTTCAATCTCGACGACTAGAAAGCATTCGTCGTACATACGACCCAAATACACTACTAGCACCCACAGAAGATCTCTGTCTTCGGAGAGTCTCGTGATCAACAATTTCTCTTTCCCGTTCCTAAATAGGGATAGCTGTGAGATCATTTGCTGGTCATCTAATGAGAGCAGTTGGGCGATCGACTTGTGGAGTTCATCAATTGTTGAATCGTGTGATACATGCAAGCCTTGAAGTTCTTGTAGATGTCCTTGTCACCTCGTACACCATCGAATGCAACACTAATATGATGGGAAACCATTAATTTGGTGGTGAAGATAGACGAATCTGGTGGATTGAGAGATGGAGAATAAACCGATTGCTATAGGAAATTGAGGATTCTGGTCTTGAATTAGTAAAATGATTTGAGTTTTGGAAACCCACAATATTTAGAGGGTTGTTCGATATAATAGGGAAGATATTGGCTGTTGGAGACTTGAATATAAGATGATTGATATTTTTTCTTTCTTTTTAAAATATAAAAGGAAAACTAATTCGGTTATGTCGACGGATCGTAAATAATGTTATCTACTAAGGGTATAACCGGTACAAAAATTGTTCACTCTCCACCCAAAATTTAGGTAGCTATCAAATGAAAATACGAAACATTTTTAGCTATTTTCGAGTAACATTTTTAATTCTAGCTATTCCTATCAATTCCTCGAAAAATAATAACAATAATTTTCATTTAAGGGAAGACGAAATGCTTCCCAAATTGATAGAGGAGAGGGCAGTCTAACATATACATTTTGTTATTTTTTAAAACGTTAACAAAAAATTACGATAGAGATTAATTTTAAGATTTATTGAAAATATGAATTAAAATTGAATAAGTCTCAAAGTACATGAACCAAAACATCAAAATACATGAATGAGAATTGAACCTCCGATCTCATGATCATGAGAAGTGAAACATGTCAATTATTGTCGAACTATGACCACTTCAACCGTCAGGTGTGAAATCCCATTGTATTCGAGGAGTCAAGGATTTGCTGGGAATTCCGGATCGAAGAAGAGGCCGATCTAAATATGGTGCAGAAAAACCAAAATCGATATGAATGGAAGATGCCTCTTTCACTTGTTTTTCTCGGTCAGTCGAGGGAACAACCACAATGTCGAACTATACGGAGCCCTTCCGAATGACCTCTCATGGAGTCTACTACACTAGCCAAGAAAGAGTGTATTAGACTCCATTCGCCCGTGGAGGTGAGTGGAGGAAGAATCAAAAAAGAAAAAGGTATTGCAACTAATAAATAGTTGCTCGTTCATAAATTCAGTTGACCACTTGTTAGTCTTGCTACATTACACGACACGAGTGACGAGTGAAGTTGAAGCAGACACGGTCGACGTTCAGTCGACTTCACAAATGATTCAACATACCATATGGAAATAATCAAATTAAACACATGTGAATGATAAATGAGCTACTTTAATTATGTGCGAGATTTGTTTATTTCAAATGTATGCCTATAATAATAAGAATAAATCCAATTTACTTCAAAAATGATCAATAACTATTTTCAATTTTGTCAACTCTTTACAATTCAAATGACCAAACTAGATTAAAAGTTATATAACATATCTTTTAAACACAAGAATATAAAGAAAACAAGGAGCTCAAATGAGAGTAAACGATTTCAACCTCCATTCATCCAATTGTTGATGCTAATAGCAAAAATATACTAATATTTAAAATAATTGAAAAGACAATTCTTGTTATTGTAGTTTAAATTGACTCAACACCTCCTTCAAGTCCATACATGAACTTTCTTAAATGAATATGGATTTAAAAGATGCATAAAGGTTGATGCAAGAATTTGGTCTCCTCCTCAAGATGGGTCCTGTGGTCGGTAGTGATTGTCGAATAGTGACCTGTGAGAAAAGAAGTATTATACCAGTGTAGTGCTATGTTCAACATACTCCGATACGGTAAGTATATTCTAAAACACGGAGGAGCAAAATGAAAGATAAAGTTTATTTCCTATTACCCATTTTTATATATATATATATATAATAGGATAAAAAGTAAGATTGTGCTAAAATTAAAGTACAAAATGAGAATATAAAATTTATATTAAACTTTGAATGATTTAACTTAAAAAAAGAAAAAGAAAAAAAAAGAAAACAATTAAAAAGGAATTAAAGAAAAATGATGTATGAAAAAGTTTTTCTCTCATAAATTATAACAAAAATAAAGTTTCTAAAAAAAACAAAAAATATATATTATGAAAATTAATATACATTAGAAAAAGGAAAAAAAAAATCAGCCCATTTTTTTTTGTTAAAAAAAAGTTCAGCCCACATTTTTGTTAAGGAAAACAAAATTGAGCCCACTTTATAAAATAAAATAAAAACAATAAAAGAAAAGAGGAAAACCCTAACTCTCTTTTAGTTGTCCTCCACGCTACTTCTTCTTCACGGCGTCTCCCCCTCCGTTTCAGCAGCTCATTGTCGCCGCCGTTTCTCTCCCGTTCACTGCTGCCGTCGCCGTCGTATTTCTTCCGCCCGTGCCGCCGCATCCTCCCTCGATTACACCCTTGTTGTTACTGGTATTCTTCCAATCTCCATCTATATCTCGCTTCTCATTTGAAAAACACAAATTAGAACTTTGTCTAATCAAAGAATGATTTTTTTTTTTCCAATAACAATAGCCGAATAGCAACGAAGATAAACCCTAGACTCCGGCACAGAAAGTCCCAAGAATCAACAATCGTTTCCTAAACTTTTGATTTCGACAGTCGGTCTTCGCCTCTCAATTCCCCCTTCGTGATTTTCTTAAAATTTTCCTAATTTCGAGGTCTTTCGTTTTTATTTCCTTCCTGTTTTTGGATGTATTGTTTATCTGTCGCTGCTTGTATTTTTTTTGTTTTTTTTGTTTTTTGTTTTCTTTAAGCTAATTTGTGTCATGGAAGTAGTTATATTGGAACGGTCTGTAAACAGTCTTTGTATTTGTATAGTTTGTCCTCTTTTCATATCCTTGGCCTAAAGCTGAAGTTTTTCAGCAATCTGCTTGCTAAGATGTGATATTGGACCATTTTCTTGTGCTGCACGTATGATATTGTAGCATATATGTTCAGGTTATGATCTAGCTAGGCTATGTTTAGCGCTGTTTGGATTCTCTGTTATCCTTAAAATTTTGGTTTACTCATGGCTCTAATACTTTTTTTCTTTAATATTTATGTGTGGAGACAGATATAACCAGTTTTTAAGTCATGGCTGGTCGGAGTAGTTATGGAAAACGAAATCATTCTCAGTCTGATTATTCTGAAAATGGAGGAAACAAACGAAGAAGTCATGGTGAAGACCGAGACCAGTTTGTCATAGATCCAGAAGATACTGTTTACCGATATTTGTGCCCTGTAAAAAAGATTGGAAGTGTTATTGGAAGGGGAGGGGAGATAGTAAAGCAGTTAAGGATTGATACTAAATCAAAGATTAGAATTGGAGAAACAATGCCTGGATCTGATGAGCGTGTCATAACCATCTACAGTGCAAGCCACGAGACTAATTCTATGGAAGAGAGTGATTATATTTCTCCTGCTCAAGAGGCTTTGTTCAAAGTCCATGATAGAGTCGTGGCCGATGACTTGAATGACGAGGATTCTGAAGGAGGAGGTCACCAGGTTACAGCTCGACTTCTTGTACCTTCTGATCAGATTGGTTGTATTATTGGGAAAGGTGGACAGATTGTCCAGAATATACGCACTGAGACTGGGGCACAGGTCCGCATTCTTAAGGATGATCATTTACCACGTTGTGCTATGAGTTCTGATGAACTTGTACAGGTAAACGGATGAATTTTACCAATCAATTTTTCTCCTTTCTGCTTTTTTTTTTTTTTTTTTTCATAGTGTAGCTATTGTTTCCTTGATATCATTTTAATTGGTTATGCGTTTCAGATATCTGGTGAACCCTTGATTGTGAAGAAAGCCTTGTTCCAGATTGCATCTCGACTGCATGACAATCCATCACGAACCCAACATCTACTTGCTTCTTCCTTACCTGGTGTCTATCATTCTGGCGGTTCATTTGTGGCTCCCACACATGGTGCTCCAATTATGGGGTTAGCCCCATTGGTTGGTTCGTATGGAGGTTATAAAGGTGACAGTGGAAATTGGTCCAGGTCTTTATATTCAGCTCCAAGGGAAGAATTATCTTCCAAAGAATTTTCTCTTCGATTGATATGTCCAACTGAGAATATTGGAGGTGTAATTGGAAAAGGTGGAGCTATAATCAATCAGATTAGACAGGAGACTAAGGCTGCCATAAAAGTTGATAGTTCAGCTCCTGAAGGAGATGATTGCTTGATTAATATTTCATCAAAGGAGGTTTAATCTAATCTTTTATTTCTCTGTCTTTTGTTGGTTGTAGATTATATTTCTGACAGCTTTGTTCCTGTACTGCTTCAGTTCTTTGAAGACTCATATTCTCCCTCATTGGAAGCTGCATTGCGCTTGCAACCAAGATGCAGTGAGAAAGTAGAAAGAGATTCTGGGATTATTTCATTCACAACCCGCCTGCTTGTGCCTACTTCACGCATTGGTTGCCTAATAGGTAAAGGTGGAGTGATCATTACTGAGTTGAGAAGGCTCACCAAAGCTAATATTCGAATACTGTCGAAGGAAAACCTTCCTAAGGTCGCCCTGGAAGATGATGAGATGGTGCAGGTAGTCATTGTTAATTGATTTATGTTAATATTCTTGTTATGATGATTGATGAACTCTCTCTTTTATTTCATACTGCTTGTGTTGTGTTGAGTTAATTTGGTTGTTTCTATGATTAGATATCCGGGGATCTTGATGTTGCCAAGGAGGCTCTTGTACATATAGTGACCAGGCTGAGAGCCAACCTCTTTGATAGAGAAGGCGCTCTCTCTGCTGTTCTGCCTGTTATGCCGTATCTTCCCCTATCAGCTGATGGTCCAGACAGTCTAAGTTATGATGGTAGAGATGGTAAAAGACATGGGCGTGGACATTCTTATTCTAGTGGTTATGGAGATTTTAGTGATTTGGCTGCTGGTGATGGTTATGGAAGTTACGGTGGCTCACAGGTATGTATATCGACCTTGGCACGTTTAATTTTTAAGGCGGGGAAAAGGCATAATGCAGATGAGGTTTTGAAATTATTCCACCTGTGTATCTTTAATTGAAAACAATTTTACTTTTCGCCATGATATTTAACCTACCTTTTTCTTTGTAGATTGGTGGTGGTGGTGGTGCATATGGGGCCTATGGAAGTTTTTCTATGGGACGAAGCGGTAGTTCAGGGTAAATTCTTCTCTTCATCTCTATTTAGTGGTGTCAATCTCGAAAGCAGGAAGAATGTTGTAGATTGACCTTGTTCAGTCATGCACCTATTAATTATTTGGTCAAATTAGATTGTATGTGTGTTTTTGTCAGAAATCTTGTACATCCTTGTAACAATTATCAATTGGTTTTAAGAAGTCAACGTCCCCTCCCCCAACAACAACAACAACAACAATAAAGGTGACAATCTTGTTCCTGATGGTTTACTTTTTCTCTAGGGTTTCTGGACATGGCAGCGTTTCTCGGAGGAGAAACTATTCCTAGATTTGGCGGTCAGGTCATTATTTACAGGCAGGTATGTTATTCCCTACTTTGGGGCGCAGGAATAAAGAGAGAAAATACGGAAGAAAAGATAACTTTACCTATTTAGAATTAGAACATTCGCCAACTCTCACCACTGACAATTGATAGTTTGATAAAAATAAAGCTATCCGGTCTCCCTATGCTCAAAATTCTGATACAGTTATTTTCCCATTGCCTTTCCCTTCCCATTAAAACAGCTGAGATTTATGAAGCCTGAGGCCAGCCTACTACTGCCTTAACCTGAAGACCAGATGAACCAGCGTTTGACATATTTCATGGCCCACCTTGATGCTACCTTTAGAAGGACCATGCCTGAAGATCTTGTTTGATTCTTAATTTTAACTCTGTCCACATACCAAGATGACCATGCATTAAATCTTGAGCTCCTAAGAACCTACTAGCCGAAATGCCTTGGTTTTTCTTTGTTGTTGTTGTTTTTCCTGCTCAAATATTGAACTACGAAACCATGTTGACTTCTGGAGTTTTCGTGTTGTGTGGTTTACTGCTATAAGATTTGATTAGAATTCAGGATGTCCTGGAGATTCTTTTTCTTCTTTTTTAACCCTCGAGGGCGGCCTATTTCTGCATCGCCTAAATTGTGCAGGGATTACATGTCATACTCTGCTCTCTTGCACCCAATAGTCGTTCTTTTTTATGAGGACATAACATCCCTACTTCGGACTTACTAATTTCTGAAAAAATAAGGTTTTTTGTTATGAAATTTCTTTAGTACACCCTACCTAGAGGTAGCATGTTCGAACCTTTGAGGGAGCTTTAATAAGAAAAACCCTAATGTCCCTCAGGTCCCGGGCCTTGGGGGTGGTGGGTGTAGGCGCCTCCAGACTAGTGTGGCATGAGTAGTAAGTTAACAAAAGGAAAAGTGAGTTCTTAGTTTTCTAATTTTTCAAGCGATATCTCTATTAAACACAGTGAAATTGGAAATATTATGTGCTGTGCTTAAAGATGCATTCTGTTTTCGTTCATGTATAAAGTGTCTATTCTATTCTATACTTGGTATGGTGGCATAGTAAAGTCAGTTATTGTTTGAAAATGAGTTAGTATTTTTGTTGGTTATAGTATGGGGATTTGAACCTCCGACCACAAGGAAAATAGTAGATGCCAATTACCAATGAACTATGCTCATGATGGCATGTTTATTGTTTATAGTGGTCAGTCAAGTTTATTTTTTTGTAGAAGTCGTCTAGGATGCCTTTATCTTCTAATTTTATATTGGATATACAGTATTTAATCTTCAAAGGATTTTTATCTGTTGTTAAACATATCTGTGAGGTGGAAGCCGAAACATTTGTGCCAGGGTTACTGGTACTACTGTAGGTATTGCCAAAAAAAAATACCCCTTCCTCTATGCAAGGATATATATAACATTTGTTGCCCAGGACATGGAATCTTGGTAGTTGAAACTGTCGCTATAACCCTGCTGGTTTTGTGCCGAATAGTATTAGCTGTTGCTGAATGCAACTGGAGTTTTATACTCATTTAGACCTTGGCGGGTTTTATAGCATTTAGACAGATTGTTAATGTTTGGAACGTAACTTTACGGACAAAGGTTGTGGGTAGACTTTGTCCGTACTGATTGTTAATGTTTGGAACGAAACCGAGTTCGTTGATCTATGAGGGGTTTTTGAGTTCAACAACAAGTGGGGTAGGGGGATTCGAACCTCTGATCTCAAGCTATGAAGATGGTGGGCCTCTTTATCTTGCCTTGACCACAAGAACGTTGAAGTTTAATTTGGAGCTGATGGCAAGAATGAGCGCAGGCTTGGACAAGAATATGTAGATTAAATTTTGTATATATATTTTTTATACAACTCTCGTAATTTTATTATTAATCCATTATAATGAATACAAATTGTGTTATGATTTCTAATGTTCATGTATGGTTTTAAAATCAAAGAAAATTGTATGTTAGCTCACCTCCTTGCATCCAAGGCTTTATTTCTTCACTTGAATGGTTGCCAACTTAATAATAAATCAAGCATGTGCCTTTAGAATTCTAAACTGCTTCTACAATAAGTATAAGGCAAGTGCTCCTCCTACTTCAGCTTTTTGAAAAGCTTTTGCAATTCTTTATTGTTGAACTTGAAATGCTTTGCACAAAGTCAATAATCATTATCTTGATACACCAAGAATTAGAATGACAAAAATGATTTTCATTTCCTCTCTTGTTCCTCATACTATTATGTAAACATCAAAATTTTAGTTTGGAAATCCCAATTTAAAAATGAAGCTTGAAAAACAGTGTGTAAAACACACTATTCACTTTACTTTTTGCATATAATATTTTGAAGTGGATAAGTGGAATGGTTTTTCTTTTTGTTAGTGTAGGATAGATAATACTGAACCCAACTCAACTTCCCTCAATTTTCTTTCATAATTTTGACTTTTTTGCACACCAACTTCCAACTTCTCTCAATTTTCTTTCTTAATTGTACTCCTAATTCTTTTCCATTTTGGGTCTTCATTAGGTTGTGCAAGAGGAGTTGGTATTGGTAGCCTCTAACCCTAGCTTAAGTGTATCTATATGATATAATTCTAACTTTTTATTGTACTCCATACAATGCAAAATGGACTTTGTGTAAAACTTCAACATACATAAATCACGTAATATAAACACGACTTGTTCAAGTGAACCATAAATAGTATGTGTTTTACACATAAGTCGGTATCATGTCACCTACATAAATATGATAAAAGATACCTACATAAATATGATAAAAAGAACATTTATATCCCCCGAGTTTTAACCCGACTTATCATTAGTTTCAAAGAAGAAAAAAAACTTAAGCAACCATTTTTTTAAAATTTAAAGTATATTATCTATGAGGTTCCCCCTGTGTTTGGAGTGGAGTTGTTATGCTCTCCTATGAGCTTTTCAGGCCACTAAACTTCACCAAAACAATATTGCAATTGCATTGCTTATGTATTGCATATTAATAGCTTCTTGCAGCACACTGCTAAGCCAAAAGAAAACCACTTCTGAAAGCTTCATAACCCAAACACAAACAACCTTCAATCAAAGAAAGATGAAGGCAGCTACGGGCGAGTCGAGTGAGCTAAAGAGTTCCAAAACCAATCCCGGGGTGAACCGAGGTTTGTCGATACTCGACTTCATCCTCAGGTTGGCTGCCATGGTTGGAACATTAGGAAGTGCAATAGCTATGGGAACCACCAACCAAACTCTTCCATTTTCCACACAGTTCATTCGGTTCCGAGCCGAGTATAACGATCTCCCTATGTTTACGTATGTCATAAAGAACATAACCAAGAATTTGTTTTCATAATTGAAAAACTAAACTCCTCAAGAATTTACTAACCTTTTTGGATGTTTTGAACAGCTTCTTTGTTGTGGCCAACACCATTGTAAGTGGCTACTTGCTTCTTTCTTTGCCTGTTTCTATATTCCACATCCTGAGGAGCAGAGCACATGGCACAAGGGTTTTGCTAGTCTTCTTAGACACGGTACTTCCTTTATTTCTTTGAGCTCAATCATTTTCCATCATGTCAATTTTTATTTTTTATTTTTTTTCAGTTCAATAAGTGGAGGTGAGAGATTTTGAACCTCGAACTTCAAAGAAAGTAGTACACATGTCAATTACTGTTAAACTATGCTCACTTTGACATCATGTCAATTTTTCAACCGCTAAAGAAAACCACCCATTAAGTACAAAATATACATGTAAACCTTGAAGTAATTTAAAAAAAAAAAAAAAAAATTACAACTTTTGTCCCTTAATTTTGTGTTCAATGAGATTTGAACTTTAAAATGTGTGTAATAGATCCTTAAATTTTAATTTTGTGTCCCTGCATTTTCAACTTTGTGTCTAATTAGGTCTTTGACCTATTTAACATATTTTAAAATTCACGGACTTACTAGACACAAAATTGAAAGTTTAGAGTCTAATAAAATTTAATTTTGTATTTAATGGACCAGTTCAGAGACCTATGAAACATGTTTGAAGTTTAGGACCAGACAACTTCTAAAATTTAAGGTTTTATTAGACAAAAACTTGAAAATTCAGGACTAAACTTATAATTTTAACCAAAAGTTGGCTTACTTGTGTGTTTTATACCATTATGAACAGGGAATGATGGCTCTTTTGACATCTGGGGCATCTGCAGCAGCATCTATTGTGTACTTACTACACAATGGAAATGCCAAGACAAATTGGTTAGCCATCTGCCAACAATTCGACTCCTTCTGCGAGCGAATCTCGGGCTCTTTGATCGGATCTTTTGCAGCGATTGTTCTGTTTATGATTATGATCTTCCTATCAGGTGCAGCGTTGTCTCGTCGTCATCGTTGAGAGTAGTTTATCATCATCACAACCTTGCAGGTTTATGAGAACTATCATCTGTGTATTTTCATCTGCAAATGAATTTGTCAGTGTGTGTTGTTATTTCTACCAAGTCATGTAAGCATTAAACTTCAGTTTGCAATGAAAACCTTATGAATACTATTATATCTCTAAGCTAGCCCAACAATGCATATAGACTTCAACATGAAAACATGGTAAAAAAAACACTCCTATTTATGTGTAATTTTTTTTTACACATAAATAAATTGAAGTGTTTTTGACCATGGTCAATAGGCCACGACTGATGTTAGTGGTCGTCTTCATTCATGCCATGTTTATACTAATACATCAGTCCTGGCCATTCAGTCGTTAACCCATGGTCGTCTTCATTCATGTCGTGGTCCCTATTTATGTGTAAAAAGACCACGACATGAATGAAGACGACCACTAACATCAGTCGTGGCCTATTGACAAGCAACATCAATTGTGGTCTCTATAGTATATATATAGACCATGGTTCAGGTTATGGTTCAGGTTAGTTATGGTGAATCGTGGTTAATGTAGTCAAGGTTCTATTGGTATAGACCATGGGTTAACGTTAGTAGTTGCCTAAGATCACAACTAATGTTATTGATGTTCTATAGTATAAACTACACTGTAATTATATAAATTTGAGGAAATATTAATAAAAATATCAACTAAAATGTCAGAGGTTAATTTTTGAATTACCACTCTCACATATTGTTGAACACGAATTATATACATATATACATATACCTAGTTCCTTTCTCCGCCCGAATATGAATTTTCGACCTTTTAAAAATTGATGGCACTAAATAGATACAACCTTTGAAAGTTCATAAACCAAAGAACCTTGAAAGTTCATAAATTGAGGGGTGACATTTAAAAGTGAATCAATTAATTTGCCAATAAAAGCATAACTCAACTAGCGTGATGGATGGACTAGTGATCGATAGATCTTAGGTTTGATCCCTCACTCCTACATGTTGTAAAAAAAAAAAACTTGGACACACTTCTTTAAATGCATGAATAATTAACACAATATTATAGAGAAATATTGGTGTTTACATGACATTTCAAAATAAATTAAATTTGAGTAAGATGAACTTTATATATATTTGGTAGTACAATCTCTTGTGTATGATCTTTTAATTCTTTCTCTTAGACTGTGTGTACTTACTCGTGTGTACTTACTCGAGGGTTGAAGCACTTGTTCTCGAGCACACTTGTTGATATTCTTGAGTTGATCTTATTTAATCTACCATTGACTTGAGCACTTGTTCTCGAGCATACTTGTTGATATTCTTGAGTTGTTCCTTGGCTTTCGTTAATCTTATTGGATCAACTATTGACTTGTTAATTTTCTTGGACCATTCTTTGACTTGTTGATCTTCTAAGATCAAGACCCTTTGAGCCCGTTTGATAACGATCCCATTTCCTGTTTCCTGTTTCTGTTTCTCATTTTTAAAGAAACAGGCTTGTTTGATAACTATTTTCGTTTCTTGTTTCTAACTTTCGAGAAACGTTTCTAAAAAAATGACAAAATTTTAAAAACACCAAAAAGTTGTTTTTTCTGTTCCGTTCCTATTTAAACTAAAAAAGTGTAGTTGGTTTGTTGGCAAGAGATGTGCTTAGTTACCTTTTTTATATACAAGGTCCTAGGTTCAAATCCTAGAAGTAGCTTTTTTGTTTTTTGTTTTATCTTTTCTTTTTCTTAATTTTGCAGTATTTTTTTTTATATATTATTTTAATTTTGAATTTTGCCACTTTTTATTTTTGTTTTGTTTGCGAATATATTAATACTAATGTGAACCTAATATTAATAGTAAGTCTTTTATCATATCTAGCTACGTTAAAATGTTTATTTATTAATTTAAGTATATATTTGTAAAAAATATATTTTTTTGTTTTATCTTTTCTTTTTCTTAATTTTGCAGTATTTTTTTTTATATATTATTTTAATTTTGAATTTTGCCACTTTTTATTTTTGTTTTGTTTGCGAATATATTAATACTAATGTGAACCTAATATTAATAATAAGTTTTTTATCATATCTAGCTACGTTAAAATGTTTATTTATTAATTTAAGTATATATTTGTAAAAAATATATATTTTTTTTTCCATAAATATCTATCCACTTCGACATTTTATCGATATTTTTTATCAACATTTTCATAAAATTAAGACATTGATATTTCCATCAACATCCACATTTCAAACTTTGCAAATAAGCATTTCACGGTTTTTAAATAAGTTTAATTTTCTCAGTATTAAATATTAGATTCACAATAATTATATTTTAGTTATATAACGTCAATTTATCTAAAATATAATTGAAATGTCGATATTAAGTTCATTGACACATGAAAATGTCGATGAAGATGTATACACGTCGACGAAAATTTAAAACACGGTTCATAACAAATAATGACAAATTGGCATTGAATTCAAGATTTTAGAGAAAAGAGACATGATCCATAAATGTTTAACTACCGACATTTCTCACTCCAAAATGTTATTCAATGTTGTTTTGGTGTGTAGAAAGCTCAATTCCTTATTCTTAAACAAATGTCTCCTTGGTTAACACAAAAACATATACTAAATCAAATTTGGGTAACATTTGAAGTATAAATACAATTTTATGGTTGTTTTTAATTTTGCATCGAGACTTATTTGTATTCGATTATGTAAACTTTGGATAGTTTTTTTTGTATATATATTTTTTATATTATGTATGCTAAATTATATTTAAACTATAAAAAAGAAAAAAAAAAAAAACATAAAGAAAAGAAACAATTATCCATCTATATTTTTTTTTTTTTTTTTTTTTCAAGAAACAAGAAACAGTTATCAAACATGTTCTTGTTTCTAGTTCTAAAAAAATAGGGAACAAGAAACAGGAAACAGGGACAAAGAAACGGGAACGTTATCAAACGGGCCCTTTGCTTCTCGATTTTCTTGAAGAATCAATCGAAGCCTTGTACACGTACTTCAGATGTCTTCAATTGGTCTCGAGATTTCAATCTTCAAAGTTTTCAAATCTTCATATCTTTAAAGAGATTTCAGTCTTTAAAGTTTTTAAATCTTGATGAGAGTCTTCCAAATTCTCTTGACTTCCTTCTCTAAATTTAGTATCTTTCTCATCCTCCCTATCCATGAAATGGTGGGCGATTTTTTTTTTAAGAACTTTACATATACATGGTATGGGTTTGAGCTTAGTTAGCTTAGAGCCAACTTCTATGGATTTGGGCTTGGGTCAAATATTGTCGTAATGATAGGATAATCTGTGGTCGACCAAAATTTAATTTCTCATTCAACAATTGAAATCAAGTGGGTAGAATTCTTCCTTTATTTTTCTCTACCTGATAATTTTTCTTGCTATTTTAGTAAAGTTTTGGAAGAAAAATAATGTTATTTAAATAAATTTTGAGTTGATTTTAAATGAAATCAAGTGAAAATATTTATTAATTACTGACAAAGAAAAATTGTCTTACGTATGAAAGTTTAAGATTTTAATTGATACAATTATTAATTTATGATTTTTTTTTGTTGATAACAAAGTTTAAAATATAATTTTTTTTTTCAAAAATCTTTTAACCTATTCGGACTTAGTAAAATTTTCTTTTAGAATTGATTAAATAGGCACACCCTAGAAAATTTTCTTTCAGAATTGAATGAATAAACACCTTGAAAGTCTATGTTGTAAGTCGTTAGCTCATAATTCATCCAAAAATATATAAATATTTCTAAAATTTCAATAATAATAATAATAATAAAAAATCACCACGGAATTAAAAAGAAAACAATTGATAAATGATCTCGTTTGTAAAGACTTAGATGGTGTTAAATTTCGTAGATATGTTGATATGTCAATGTCAATATAAATGGATTTGACATCAACATATATAAAAGATAAAAGGTAGGGGTGTTCAAAAAACCCGCAACCCACAAAACCCAACCCAACTTTTCGAGTTGGGTTGGATTTTTTTTTAATAGAGGTTGGGTTGAGTTGCAATTTTGAAAACACGAATTTTCGAGTTGGTTCGCGGGTTGAACCAAATTTGGCTCGGTTCAACTCGAACCAACCCGAATTCAATATATTAAAAAAAAAAAAATTATATATATAATAAATTCAATATATATTTTTTTTTAAAAATTCATTCGGTGATTTTGAAAGAAAAATCAATAATTAATAATGATTTTGAAAGAAAAATTAAGGATTAGGGAATTTCATTAATGATAATTTTAAAAGAAAAATAAGGATTAAAGAATTTTATTAAGGGTGATTTAGAAGTTAATTAAAAAAATCAATATTTATTAATTAAAAAAAATAATTAAAAAAAAAGGTCAACCCGCCAACCCAACCCAACTCGAAAATTGAAGGGTTAGGTTGGGTTGACAGAAATGTTGGGTTAGGTTGGGTTGAAAATTCACCGACTCGAAATTTTCGAGTTGGGTTGAAAAATCCTCCAGTCCAATCCAACCCAACCCATGTACACTCCTAATAAAAGGTGAATCAACATTAAAATTATTTTGTAAATATTTCCATGGACAGTTTCATAAAAATTGAGAACTCCTACATCATTTCCCTCTAATATCAATATTTAAAATCTTTGGAGTAAAAAAAAAAAAAAATCATTTCACCGTAAAACTTTTGTTAATTATTTTAAAGAAATATTATGTCCATCAAAGAAAGTGAAAAGAGAGAAAGAAATTGGATCCGACAGATGTAGTTAAAATTAGGGTTTTTAAAATATTCCCTCTTTACAGTGATCGCCAATTGACCAACCAACCTCAACATGGGTTTTCAATATTTCTGTCGGAATAACAACATTATATATTAAGGTTAGGTAGCTAATGTTTGAATATTAATATATGGATGTCATATATAATTATATAACAAAACAGCCTGGTTTTTTTTCTTCTTTTTTTTGTTCCTTTCATTAAATTATTTAAAATATTCCCAACTAGATCACTATTAGTATTGTTATATGTTGTTCATACTTCTCAAACATGATCTAACCACCAACCATATCATTTCACATGGCTTCGCTCGCTAGCTTTGTTCGAAAGAAATACTTACCAAATATAAGGCAATTTAGTTTTTCCAAATCGAGCATAGCTCAATTGGTATAAGGTTGCGTCCGTGACTAAGAAGTCATGGATTCAATATTCGCATTAATTTAAAATACCGTTGCAAAAAAAAAAAAAAAAATCTTTATACTTTTTAATTGTCTTATTTACTCGACTAATATATTAAATTCTTCCTATGAGATTTTTGTCCATCTCTGACTTTAATTTGATCGTGTGAGTAATTTTGACAAACATTGTACTTCGTGTAATTTGAATTACTTATGATTCAATTTTTCCGTGTTAAACTATCAATAGACAATAAGTTGTCTAGTATTTTGAGTAAATATTGTTACTATATTTTAGTTTTTATTTTTATACATTTTTTTTAGTATAATAATTATTGAGTGGGAATCCAACATCAAATTTTTAAAATAATAATAATTGGTGTCTTATCAAGTCAACAAGACTTGGATCAAATTGACTTATTTATCATTTCTATACCTTCTAAAACCTTTATTTTATTTTTGATTTTAATATATTATCCTAAATGGTATTTGATATTAATGCGTAATGTGGCATATAACAAAATAGAAAATGACAACATGATGTTGATATCGTCAACAATCATTCAACACTCATTAATAATAACAACAACAAATGTTTTTTTAGTTATTATTTTATACTTTTAGAAGTAAAAAAATGGACGCAAAGGACAAAAGACAATAAAAAGTCTAATTTCAAATTGTGACCCAAAAATATAAAAAATCAAACCTAACCACAACTATTTCCCCTCCTTATTAACAAAGGAGGGCACAAGGCAATTATAAAAAAGAGAGGCGTGGCGCCAAAATTCCGCTTCAAAACATGCATTGATCCCTATAAGTCAATCAAACTGAGACCAAACCGACACCATAAGGATCCACCAAATGAAGGAAAGTCGACTTCCGTTGGGGTCGACTCAAAAGTTAAGACCGATGACCCCTTAGGGGTCCGTCAAAATCATGTAGAAAATCGATCCCTTTGATTAGTTGCACAACAATAATATGCCGACCATTTCACGAAAAACAATAAACACACTAGAGTACTTGAAACAAACTATTAAGGACTCCAACAACCATTTATGACAAGATCTATACAAGGAATAAAAGGAAAGAGTTAAGAAACATTTCCTACTAAAAATATTTTTTCCATACCTGAAACTCATACTTTGATTGTCAAGACTCTGTGACTAATACCACACCGGTGTCAGATTTCACCTCTCATTTATTTTGTAGACACACTTCGATCCCTCCAAAATCACAAATATATCGTTGACCATATTTCAGTATCAATAGACATGTCAAACACACATTTACTCATGTATTCATAACTATAAATATTAGTTATATTATATTAATGGAAAATTATATAATCGAGTATCAATATAAGATGAACATGAATGATTATGCATGAGCTCCTTTAGGAGCAATATCGGATGCATAAATTATAGATGTTCGAAAATATAGACGCTCGACATTTTAGATTACCATATTTGTTTTGAAGGAATAATTTATAAGAATGTTTGAGAATATTTGGATAACTGTACTTTTTGTTGTCGCAAGATTGTGTACGAAAATGTCTTAAAATTATGTATTATACTAATAATGATCTTACTAATCTCTAAGTAATTTACATATTATTTTAATCTAATTTAATTTTATATAATATTTTGGTATATATTATTTTAGTATTTTTTTTCTAAATAAATTTAGTTTATAAAATAATTAAAAAAATTCAATAGTTTTTTTTTTTGCAACGGTATTTAATTAATGCGAGAATTGAACCCACGACCTCATAGTCACGGGCACAACCTTATGCCAATTGAGCTATGCTCGGTTTGGCAAAAAAAAAAAAAAAAAAAAAAAAAAAAAAAAAAAAAAAAAATTCAATAGTTGTATGGAGGAAACTCACTAAATACAAAACAGAAGTATTCGACAACTATTGAAAAAGTAGAATAAGAGGAATATTATACTTTCAATTTTGATTGAAAATAAATCGAGATAATATTTAATTTATATAAAGTTTATATTATATCTATAAAATATAAAATATAAATATAGTTAATTGCATATGACCATTTGTTAGTGTATAAATGCATTAATTTATTATACTAAAAAAATATTATATATATTTATTTTTAATTAAAAAATAAAAAATGTAAAATAAAGAAATTTGATGAAAGTAAAAAACGCGTAAGAAACCGATCACCTCCTTGGTCGGTTACACAACAGTAATGTGCTGTCTGTTTCATAAAGAGTAATAAACATGTCATTACCACTTGAAACAAACCATTAAAGACTATATGCAACAGAAGCTATATAAGGAGAGACCCAAAAAAAAAAAAAAAAAAAAAAAAGTTATTCTAAATCTAAAGAGTTATTCCCATATTCGCTAAATCACTTTCGACACTGACTCGATCGTCGAAACATCAGTGGTTAGCACCACACTTGCTCAAGACATCAACTTACTTTTATCTAGCCGGCATACTTTCGTTCCTCCAATATATAAATTAACGGTTAATCATTTTTTTTTGTATCAACAATACTAAAATTAAAATAATATAACGATTGAAATACATTAGAGTTTGCACAACTTAAGAATAGTTTGGTGTATATAAATATAATCTAGTCGTCCGTGATCCTCTTCTTATTATTATTATTATTATATATATATATATTAACTAAATTACCTCATGTTATTATTTATTTTATCAAATTAAATAAGTAAATTAAATAAGTATAAAGAGTTTTGATGGGTTTAATAGAGATAGTTTGAGGAATATAAATCTAACCTTTTAAAAGTATTGTCTTCTTTCATCCCACATTATATATTAATAAAATAGCATTTACCAATTTAAATCAAATCTTGATCATTGCTCTTCTTATGTGTAATTGAGTAACATGAAGGCTATATTATATAGTGGTCTATTTAATCAAAAACTTTCTTGATTTAGTTATGATTAAAAAAAAAAAAAAAAAAAAAAAAAGATTGTTGGGCCACAAAAGTTGGACTAATCTTTTTAGGGCTTTGTGAATCCCAGCACAATAAATATAAATATAATAATAATAATAATATAAAATCCCCAAATTTGGATGGTAATGGGATGATTTTATGTTTGTAATAATTTGACAGATGGGTTGAGCTGGGTTCTTGTCAGCCCAATTAGATTTTAATGCATATATTTTAGATAATTAGATTTTAATATTCGCAGTATTAGACTCCATATGTAATTGTGATCATTTTAAAAATAATTATTGATAATTGTATTTTTATAAAAATCAGCTACGAGTGAAGCACATTAGTATTTGATAAATTTTAATTTTAAATCTAAAAACACAGTTAACAACATTTGATTAGAGGGACCAAATTAGACATATTATTTTAATTATTTATATATTTTTTTAATAATATTTTTTATAGTTTAAATTATAAATTATATTTTTATTTCTTTAAAATATATGATAAAAGGATAGAAAAATAATTGTTATATAAAATTGAAAGGAACAAAGTTATTCCACTTTAAGTACAAGCATCATGTATCTTAGAACCTCAATTTTTTGTGTGAAAATAATTATTTTCATGATTCTCATAAGAAATATTGATGTCGTATATTTCTAAATTTAAAATATCATTCTGGACGTCTCAATCTTTTTCAAAATAACGATCGCATATAGTGTTTTGTAAAATAATACAAAATTATTGTGATTTAGCTATAATAATCCAAACCTATTATTTTAATTATTTTTTATATTAACATTTAACATTTATTTTTATTATAAGTTAACTGTTTAAAAAATTCAATAATTTAAATTGCAAGTTATATTGTAATCTAAATTATTTGATAAAAGTCTAGTAAAAATAATTGTTGTAAACATATTAAATAAATAAAATTTTATTGGTTTGAGATGAAATAGATGTGAAAAAGAGACAAATATATAAAAGAAAGGATTGTAATTTAAAAGAATATGACAAATTTTTAAGAAGTGAATTGAAATAAATTAAGGAATAATCTGTTTTACCAAAGTTGTAAAACGGTTAAAATTATTCTAGAATTACTTTTTTTTTTTGACCCTTCAAAAAAACAATCTCAAACAAACTTCAATTTTTAAATAGATATATCAAACATCAAAAATAAAATATCTACATTTTTTTTTAGTTTAATCGTGTAGAAGAGTGCACATAGCTTTTAGAATAGATATATAGGAATTGTTTGAAACATTGAGTTAGTTAAAATAGTCCGTGAATAATAAATATTATTAAGTGAGTGTAATTATTTTATTTATACTAGACTTAAATAATTTGTAGACAAATGTAGACAGGATTATAATAACTCTATAGATTTATAGTTTATTTAAAAGTATAAAATATTGATTTATTAATTAAAATAACTTTTGTAACTTTTTTTTATATATATTATTTTCTTCATTTTTTTTTAGAACATATATCTCACTTTCCATCAACAATGGTTCACATAAGATTCTTAACAATGATCCTTGCAAAGAAGGTCAAATTTGACAGTACAATTTCTTCTCACCAAAAAAGGAAAAAGAAATTTGTTAAATTTCCATTTTTGCCCATAGCTTTATAAATAGTTGAGAATAGTGTCTTCTTTTTTATTTATTGAAAAAGTTAGGCATTGTTTGACCAATTTCTTTTTGTAAATTGTTTACACTATTGAATCAATCTCTATCTTTTTCACCTTTTTTAGTTTGTTTTTCTCATTTTTTTAATGATCAATGATTGTCCCTTGTTACGATTTTTAGTTTGTTTTTCTCATTTTTTTTTTTTAATGATGAATGATTGTCCTTGTTACGGCCTACTTCAGCCTCGCGTCACCCGCTGACGTCACACTCGCTTCCTAAGGAGTGAGGGTCACCGCACCAAGTCTTAGACGAATTGTCTTCCAAGAATTGACCCTGGAGCTTCGGTGAATGAAGCTCACCAAAGCTGACGAAGGCAGACTGTCGTCACGCCACTCCTCGATTAGTACGAGATGTGACCGACAATACTGTCTGCCACGACTGACGAAGAGGCGACACAACAGACGCCCCCAACCCTGTCGGGAATCGGAAAACGACGGTTGCCGCCATCATGACAAAGCGCGTGGACCCAACCCCGGTTGGTTCGCACCCCCTCGCCCCGGTCCATGCATTCGTCCGAAGGCTAAGGGACCGGGTCACTCGTGGAGCCTTTCCTCACCACCAGTTATAAATACCCTTCATGTTCAAAAGAAAGGGAGGACGAAAATACGAGTAACTCTACCCTAAACTCTCTCTCTCTACTCCTACTTATGCTCGGATCTCTCTGACTTAAGCATCGAAGGCTCGTGGGCCAAGTCCACCGGTGCAAGTTTACTTTCCTCTCCGTGTACAGGTCCATGACGGGCTCGGTGGACACCACCGTGCGACGGAACACGGCGGGAAGAGGGAAGTCCAAAATTCAGCATCAACATCCCTTACTCCCTTTTATGTGTTTTGCATTAATGTGATTATTTTTATTTCGGGTCCAAAATATTGGTGAGAGGTTTGAATCTTCCACCTCACGTTGTTCACGGCAAGAATTTTGGAATCTTCCGACCATTTTTGTGGATGAAAGATTCGAATCCTTGACTTCTGAATTGATGGTAGTTCATATTAGCTAGTTGAGCTATACTCAATTCCTTTAGAATTGTTGTACTATTTGAAAGCAATATTTCCCTTTTGCATTATTATTCAAAATTATTTGCTTTTTTTCCCTCATTTATTGAACCAAAATAGACAACCCCACATTAATATAATCAACATCAACCCACAGTAACTCTCCATTTTGACACTGTTTGAAGTACCTTCTCCTCTACTTTGTTATATGTTGATATTTCAATTTCAATGAACAAAACCTCTTAGCCTTCCAAAATTATTGAATATATACTAAGAGACAAGTGCAATTAATCTCCAAAACCCCAAATTCGACTTGACAAAGATCTCACAAACACATATTGTTCAAAACAAAGATTATTATTATATATACCTTAAACAAACACTCTCTGTCTCATAATGTTATGTTTCCATGTCTTTGAAAATAATAGCTTTAACATTTTCATCACGACAAAAATGAAGGGATGAAAAAGATCGAAGCTTTTCTCTTTTATTTTTTTAATGCTAAATTTTTATCATCTTACCTTATTTTAAAGTTTTTTTTTTTAGGGTTAAGAGGTGTGACACGTGGCACCATACTATTGAAAAAAATTATTGGGAAAAAATCAATTTATACTCCTAAATTTTGAGGGTTGTATCAATTTAAACCCTGAACTTTTAATTGTATCAATTTAAACCCTGAACTTTCATAAGTGTATCAATTTACACCCTCCATTAAAAAAATGTTAGTTTTCACACGTGTGGAGACTTGTAATTGATCAATTAAACCCCTAAACTTTCATACAATTTATTCAATTATGAAAGTTTATGAGTTTAATTGTTAAAATTATAAGTTTTCACTCGTTTAAATGGATTTTTTTTCAAATAAGTTCTAATAGAAGGTGTAAATTGATACACTTATGAAAGTTCAGGGTTTAAATTGATATAATCGTTAGTTTAGGGTTTTAATTGATACAACCCTCAAAGTTTAGGGGTATAAACTGATTTTTTTTCCCAAAATTATTTGAACTTGATTAAATTGTACTTTTTTTTTTTTCCATAATGTTATTAACTTATGTAATTGGTCAAAAATGTGTAGCAAATTTCATGCCAAATAAACAAAAAGATAAAATTTTATCATTTATCTTTTGACTAATGAACTATGACTTTAACTAATATTATGAGTATATGATAATCTCATTTATTTCAATTTTTTTTATTACAACTCTAGAATTCGTTTGAATTCAATTGAATTACTATTTTATCAAATGTTTATAAACTTATATAACCATAAACGTACTAAAAAAAAATTATAATAATAACCATAAACAAACAATTGCATATATATAATCAAACACAAAACAATAGCAAATCTAGCATAATTTAAAAGTATTTACAAATACAACATATAATTCTATCTGTGATAGAGGTCTATCGCTGATAGACTATAAAAATGGTCTATCGGTGACAGAGGTATATGTTGGGAGTGGGACCAAAGTCACACATTGATCAGAGGACGAGATCATTGGTATATAAGGAGAGACAACATTCTCCATTGATATGAGGTGCCTTTTGGGTAAAACCAAAAGCAAAACCACGAGAGTTTAGGCCAAAAGTGGACAATATCATATCAATGTGGAGTTACGTTGTCCCTAACTTAAGCCCAAAGTGGACAATATTATACCAATTTGGAGTTACGTTGTCCCTAACTTAGGCCTAAAGTGGACAATATTATACTAATGTGGAATTACGTTGTCCCTAACCGTATATTTGTTACTCTATTATTATTAGACTCCAAAATTTAAAAATTTATCATATTTATAAATTATTTATTTGTGTGACATATTTGTAAAAATGATAAATAATTTTACTACTCAATTATTCTAAACAAATTGATAATTCAATGTTGACACTAGGGTACATAGTAAGAGAAAATAAGTACCACACTGAATTTGACCTTCCATATTGATGAATAAATAAATCTCTCATACCAAACACAAGAATCTAAGTTCAAAGAGTACTAAAAAGTTGTACTAAAAAATAAAAAGTGTACTAAAAGTTTTTGCCCTAATCCATAGGGAAATAGTAACTTTCATTAATTCTTCATTTTTTTTAACAGCACATTAATTCTTTAGACCATTTAATGATTAAAAAAATAAATAAAGAGAAAAAAAAAACACTTTTTTGAAAAGTGACTATAAATAATTTGGAGCACATTAATATGCTTATTGATGAAATATAATACAATTCATAGGGATTGCTTTTGGTGGTCCACTCCACTCACTAATTATTTCCCATTTTTTTTAACTTAATAACTTACTTTTTTGGACTGTTTTCTAAATCATATATATTTTTGTTATCTTAGATCTTGTGTTGACTTCCTTCCTTCAAGCTATCCATGGCTTTTTCCAAAAGTGAGATTCTAGTGAATAGAAAATAGCAATAAGATCTTTTACTTTGGAGACTTATTTTTTTCCAAAAAAAGAGGGAAAGAAAATCATTTCCATTTAAAAATAAAAATAAAATTCAAGTGGATTATAACATATTCAAAATAATGACAAATATAGTAAAAATTTAAAACATTTTACAAATATGACAACAAAAAAAAACTATCGTATATGACTATCAATGACAAAATTCTATAATCGGTGATAGAAATGACCATATTTACAAACTTTTTAAAAAATGCTATATTTTTAATTATTTTACTTTAAATATATTTTTTTTATAATTGTATAATTAATTTATATAATATATTAGATTAAATTATAAATTTAGTTTAATAACTTTAGGTTGGTGTGTCCTAATAGTTCCACCAACCTTGAAAAAAAAAATTGAATTTTGTATCTATTAAATTCTAGAACTTTTAAAATGTTTAATTTGATCAACAAACTTTGAATTTTATGTTTAATAGGTCCATAACATATCAACATTTTTTTTTAATAATGTAATGAATTTAAAATTAAATTTTGTGTCGGATAGAAACCTAAACTTTTAATTTTGGGATAAATTAATTCATGTTTTTTTTTTTAAATCGAATAAATGAAGTGTCTATTACACACAAAATTAAAAATTGATAAAACTATTAGACACTAAATTAAAAGTTTCGGATCTATTCAAAGTTTTTTTTTTTATTATTATTATTATATATTTTTTTTTTTAGTGGATGACCTAAACTATAATTTAATCAAGATATTATATAAAATCAAGACACCATTAATTTTTTTATTAGATTTTAGTCGTTTTCTGGTCCAACAACTTTCCCACACTTTTAACTTTTTAGTTTATTGAAAAAATTAAAATACACTTTTGTACTCTAAATTTGGAGTTAGTGTTTATTTAGTGATGAGATTTCAACAAAGAAGTTTGAGAAATAGTTTCAATTTCTTTTAATTGTTAGTTTACTAAAGGTAAGGTCATGGCGATTAAATTTTGCTGATATTTAATTTGACAAAATAATTAATTTAAAGGTAAAATAATATATTTTTAGTATCTCTGTCAAATTTATGTCTATTTGATTCTCGAAGTTTCAAAAATTACACTTTAGTTCTTGAAGTTTTAGAAAATAATTATAAATTTTCCTTCAACCATTAATTGACTAGAAAAAAAAAAAGACATCGCAGATAAGTGGCTCATGGTGTATCGGTGAGTTTTGTAAATTTTATAACTTAATATTATATTTGTGTATGAGGTAGTATCTCTTTCTTTTCCTCTCAACTTCATCTCTTCTTCTTCTTATCGGGCAAAGCACGCCGGCCCCGCCCTTCTTCTCTTCATTGTCGCCGTTAAATTTCCACCATTAAATAGGGAACAAGAAAAGTTGTGGCGAAGGAGAAGAAACGAATCGTGGTTGTCAATTCGAAAAATAATGAAAAAGTTGATAAATATATTTTAAAATTTTCATTGACCAAATAGACATCAACTCGCAAATACTTGTGTTTTAATCTATATTCAGCTTAATTAAGAATGAGCCGCCATTGTATAATAATAATAATAATAATAATAAAACTAATAAAAATTAACAAAATAATTACTTTTAATATAATGTTAAAACAAAAAAAATCAAAATATAAAAACTAAAATGAATTTTTTTATAAAACTTCGAGGCCAAATTAACTATATAATATATAGGAAATTTGTAACAAATGTCAATTTAGAGTAAAATAATTAAAAATATAACATTTTTTAAAAAAATTTGCAGATATGACAATTTCTATCACTGATAGTATGGTGTATCGCTGATAGAAGTTTATCGCTGATAATAGTCTATCAGTGATAGAAGTCTATGACGGATAGAAGTCTATCGGTAATAGTCATAAAGTCTATCAGCGATAGCCACTGATTTTTTGCCATATTTGCAAAATGTTTTAAACTTTGCTAAATTTGCAATTATGTTGGGCCTGCTGCAACCAGCCCTAATATATATATATATATATATATATATATATATATATATATATATATAAATATATAAAGATATTCATGATATTCATAATATAATTTTGACATTTCTTGAAATAAAATAACTAAAAAAAGTTAAATAATACTTTTGGTCTCTACCTTTTCATCCCTTTCATGAAAATGTAATAAAATAACTAAAAAAAGGTTAAATAATACTTTTGGTCTCTACCGTTTTCATCCCTTTCAGGGAAGTATCAATTTAATCAGTTTTAAATTTGTAACAATTTAAATTTATGAACTTTATTATAATAATTTATTTCTTATACTTTCAAATTTAACGATTTAGTTATTATTATGTAAAAAATTATTAAAATTATTAAGATTTTTGTTTAAAAAAATATATATATAGATTTTGTTAAAAAAAAAAAAATAATAATAAATATATATATATATATATATATATATATTAAGATTTAATGAAAAGTTTTAAATATATATATATATAGATCAATGAATTGATTATTGGATCAAATGTGTTAATAAATTACAAATAATAAGTCATTAGCGTAACAAAAATCGACACTTAATTTTGATGAGATTTTTTATAGAGACTAAATTGTTACAAATTTAAAACTATATATAGAGATTAAATTGTTCCATGCTAAAGGTGAGAGATTAAATTGTTGAGAGACTTAATTGTTGCTCTCATCAAAGTGACAAAAAGTGTTTTTTTTTCTGTAAATTAAAAAAAAAAATCATCATTTTTGCTTAAATCTTAATTTGGTTTTTTTTTTTGACAATACGTTAGAGTAGGGTAGGGGATTGAACCTAAGACCTTATGGTCACTAAACAATACATCATGCCGTTGAGCTATGCTTTTATTGACATTTTAATTTGGTCTTTAATTAACATCATGTTTATTAAAGACCGGGTAATTAACATCATGTTTATTAAAGACCGGGTGCAGTAATTTAAATACATTATTACCGCCTAATTTTTTTTTTTTAATAAAAAAAGAGGTCAAAAGTTTAATTTCCTCTCTACCTTACTTTTGAAAAAAAAATAATAAATAATAATTAACATGATGTTAATTTGGTCTTTAATTAACATCATGTTGCCAAAGCAAGCATGGCTCAGCTGGCACATGTATGTGTTCATGACCAAGAGGTCTGTGGTTCGAATCCCCCCACTCCCAATGTTTTTTTTTTTTTTTTTTTTTTTCAAAAATATTTAATTAAGGTAGAGAGAAAATCGAACTTCTGACCTCTTTTTTTATAAAAAAAATAATTAGGCGGTAATAATATATTTAAATTACTGCACCCGTGCGTGATTGTTTGCACAGATGCAAGATCAATTATTCAACCCTATTCTAGACTATTTAGGTGTGTTACCGGTTGCATCAACTTCTGACTTCTTAGTTCTTATTTCATATTTTATGTCGGTTGAGTTATCTTTACGTTGACATTTTTTTATTTTTTTTTATATTTTTTTAGAATATTATATCACATGAGATTGCTGAATTAATGTCAGGTTAGCACGTTTTATTTTGTTTCTTAAAAAAAAATCAATTGTTTTGTTCTACCCCTTAAATTATGCATACCAAAACTAAATTTTGAGTACTTTACCATTAATATTTTTTATTGATCATTTAACACAAATTCATATCCTTTTTAAAATCCAACACTTGATGCAAAACGCATACATAAATCAATGACATATTGAATTAGTTTTTTTTTTTTTTTAACTCTAAACTTAAAATAGAATGCTTACAGATTTAATAACCAAAATAGATTAAGCATAGTTTAAAGGCTAAAATGTTATTTAAGTCAAAAAAAATATTTAAAAATATTTATGAATAATGATATTTTTTTTTTTAATGAAATATTAAAAAAAAAAAAAAAATTAAATCGAACTCAAACAATTTTTCGATAGGAGCGTCAAACGATTTTGAAGATGCTACGATAGGGAGAACTATACGATTTTGGGTGGACCTTTCGACTCAAAAAATGCCTAGATCTCATAATCTGCATGACTAGACAAAAAAAAAAAAAAAAAATAGTTTGTGGAATGTGATAATAAATTAATAACATTTTTCTTCCTACAAAGTGATCAAATAACTATATTTGATGGTCAAACCGAACCTAACTCAATTGACATAAAGTTTAATTGGCATAAGATTGTGTCCTTCACTAATAAGTCATAAGTTCAATGCATGCATTAATTAAAGAGTAAAACTTGCTTACAGTCTTTCAAAAAATGACACGTGGCGAAATGGTTATTTATGTGGGACCCACACTATTAAATATATTATTTTTTTAAATCATTTCACCACGTGTCATTTTTTGAAAGGTAGTGGTATGGAGTTTTTCCATACCACGGATGTACTAGAAATTCTCCCCAGTCTGGGCTACAAGTATCTTTGGCAGCCCAGCCACAGGTCACAACTTGATTGATTGAATATTTATATTATTTTTTAAATAAAAAAAACCCTTAGGCCGTGTACTTAGATTTGTTTTTTGTCCGTAACTTTCCCTCTTCTTGTTTCTCCAGTAAAACTTGTTTGCATTCTCGGCTACAAGCATGTTTTACAGCCCAATCATGTGACACATGTCAGTGGATAAATATTTATATCATTCTTTTTTAAAAAGTAATCCATAATTTTCTAAGGTAGTTACTTTACTTAGATTTTTTTGGTTCTACTTTCTCTTCTCTCACCTCCTCTTTCCTCTTTTGAAGACCTTCTTCGTTCCGTCCTTCAACCCCTCCTCATAACATGAAAATCGATTTACATCTTTCTTCTAATTCATTCCTCCTACTGATCTATGTCCACTAAAAAAAAAAAAAAAATATATGTTTTTTTTACTCCCTAGTTCAAATTGAAATTTGTATCAACTCACATTGTCTCCTTCCCCTCTAATCCAAAACTTTACAGCTTCCATTACAATCCACAGAAATCACAAATCTCACGCCGGTCGGGATCCTAATCGAACAAAACCTCTAATTTTCTCTCTCTTCCAATTTTAAAACCGTTGTCGCCACTCCAATCAGTTTCTCCTTCACAAAACTGTTGAAGTTTTCACCTCTTTTAACCTTTAACATCTTCAGTTCCTGTCTGAAATCGAGAAACATTAAACGTCCTCATCCTGTTGGAGAGAAAGTGAGATTTTTTTTTAATCCATTGAGGTTGGAGTTCGATTTGCATGGTCATAGGAGGAAGGGGGGTTGAAGGACGAGAGAGAAAAGGAAATGACAGTTAAAGGAGTAAGGAGATTGCGAGAGGAGAGAGAGAAAATTGGCAAAAAAAAAAAAAAAAAAAAAAAAAAAAAAAAAAAAAAAATCTAGATAACGACCTTAGGGAGATTTTTTTTTTTTAAAAAAATAATATAAATATTTATCCACACAGTGCCTGCAAAAGATGTTTGTAGGCTTAAGCATTTGACATTGAATTTGTAAAAAATTACGTGTGACAAACGAAACCTTCGTCTTGAATTATAAATTATGAGGATTTAGCCTTTAAATGTTGCTTCCATGGAAAGACTAATAGGACAATATATATACTAAAATATTTTATTTTTATTTTATTTTTTATTTTATTTTTTTAAGGTTATCTTGCTAATATAGTCTCTAAGCTTTTTTTTTTATCTAAAAATTTTACAAAAAAAAAAAATATTTTTTTAGTCATTATTATGATTTTTCTATTAATTATTTAACAAAAAATAAAGTTCATTTAAAACTTTGACATCTAATCTACTACAACATATTACTTCTTCAAACACTTCCATGCAGATGTATTTAGATTAAGTGAGTAAATACAAATATGTCTATGTCAAGTTCTTCTTAAATTAATCTCTATCATAATTAATTACAAAATTATTATTATTATTTTTTTTTAAGATGCAACTATTAACTATATCTCTTCTTTTAAGTTTTTGTTTTTATGCATGTATGATGTCGTGTGAAATTCTTTTTCCCCTCAAAATGATAAGGTGGGTTGTATTTGGTACTACTCTACTACTATTAAAAAGAAAAAAAAAAATCTTTGGTTATATTATTTGACTAAAGAGATATGCACCATCATTTATTTATTCGATATGTATTTATAAATTTGATTAAAAATAACGAACTCAAATATTATAATAATATGATATTGTTTACTTTGGAGATAATTCTTATTGCTTTGTTTTTTTTTACTTAAAAAGTTTCGTATTATTGTAGATAATTGTCTTCGCTTATATAATAATGATATTTCTTGTAAAATTTTATTTATATTTTCGACAAGTTTAATGATAAAATTTTATTTATAATTAAAAAAAAACTCCACTAGTTGATTCTATAACCAAATCTTATCCTCTTGAAATAAAATACCACAAATAATAGTTATTTAATGTAAGTTGCTAACTTATCAATGGAGTCAAAACTTTGGCCTTCTCTTTTGGCCTTTTTCCTTTTCTTAGCTCACCTAATTTGTCTTTTTGTTAGCTTGCTCTATCTTGAGTAAAGATGCTTGATTATTGCTAATATTTTTCATTGTCCACCCTAAATTGACAGTTATTTATTTATTATTTTTTTTTTCAAAGATGATGTTATAATTTTTTTTATTGTATGTTATTGAATTATTATAAAATAAAATTTCCATCCACTACCACAAAATTCAAATAAAATTTTAAACTACTTTACGTTTATATATATATATATCCTCAATTCCAATAATTAATTAATGAAGTAATCATGATTTTCTTAGAAAAAAAATGAAATGAAAGAGCTTTACGTGTACTATTACGTAAATGTTTATAATTTGGTCATTATTGTTTTTCTCTTTGCGGCCAATCTCATTATTATGTGATGGGATTGATGAAACTATCAACCATATTTGGCTCTTTTTTCATTAATATTATCACACTTTTTTATTTCTCTTATATTTATGTAAAAATAAATTAAAGATAAAGAAGTCAAAGTAAATTTATATTGATATATACTTCATTTATTGAATTTAAAAATTTTAATTTTCATATCTCATTTATTGTATTAAAAAAAAATTATCTTATAATTTTTTATTTTAAAAATTTATATAAGAGAGAAAAAAAATTAACGCTTTTATATAATTTTCTTAGAAACGAATCGAGTCAAAGAGGGGGCGCAAGTGCCTCTCCAACTTCCTTCTTTGTTATGATGAGTTGTATGAGATATGGTGAAAAAAAGGTGTGCCCTAATCTAACATTTTTTATCTAAACCAAAAATTCAAGGAATGCTAGTCTTCTTTTAACTATTATACTAGCCTTTTAGATATGATGAAAAATTATATAGGTCGTTGAAAAGTTTAGTCTAGCTTTTTTTTTTTGCCTAGAGAAAGTAACTCGAACTCAAACAATTTTTCGACAAGAACAGAAATCTCACGAGGGATATTCTCACATTCACAAAAGATTGAAAATCACGGAGACTAGCCTTAGTCGTTAATTATTTAAGTTTGCTCCATTTTATTTCTCTTCATCTATTCAACTTATTGCAACTACCTACTTTAATTCATTAGTCAATTTTTTTTTTTTCACTAGATACGAAATCACTAGCTCCCACAAAACTTGCAAGTACCGACAACTTTTTATTATAGTGGCTAGCTCAACTTTTCAAATGACTATCATAATTAATAATGATTATGGTACGGTTTAATTTTTGAATAATTTTATTTTTATTATCATGAATAATTAATTTCTGGACGATATATATGATTTAACGTCAAGTAATGCTTTGATTAATAAATTTTTTTTTTTTTTTGTTCACAAGCAATGTTTTTCATGTTCCTAACGAACTTTGTGATTTATGACATAATTTCAATCCATCGTATCAATTTCGAAATTCTTGGCAAGTATATGGTTACGAGTTAAAAAAAAATTGGCACTATTTACCTACCATATTATTATTTATTGACTTTTTCAATGACTCCATATAACTAAAGCTTATCAATTATCAAGACTTTTATTACGTTTAAACATTTATATATATATATATATATATATATATATATATATATATATAACTTCTTTAGTTGATGGTAATTTCTCACTCCACATGTCAAAAGCAATCTTCACGACCGAGTTCTGTGGTTTGAATTCCCCTCATACAAAAAAAAATTCTCACTCCACGTATTTTTTAATTAAAAAAAATAATTATTATAGGTGTTAAAGATTTAACCTTAAGAAAATAATTGAATCTCTTATTTATCCATCCACATATATTTGAATTTAACTAAAAATTAATTCAATATATTAAATCGATTTGAGAGTTTCTTTTTCTAATTTTTAAAAATAGGGGATTTTTTTTTTTAAATACAACGATTGCAGTGTGAAATCAAGTCTCCGACCTCTCGAGGGAGTACATGTCAATCACCACACTGAGCTAAGCTCACTAAGATATATAGGGGACTTCAAACTTCTGACCTCGAAGGAGGAAATACTCAAACTTCTGACCTCAAAAGAGAAAGTGCATGTCAATTACCACTAAGTTAAGCTCACTATAGCTAATTAGATAAGGAGGCTTAATTGGTTACATTTATAAAAATATATTTTTTTTTTATTAAATTACAAATTTAGAGGGTCTAATAGATTCAAAAAAAAAAAAAAAAAAAAAAAAAAAAAAAAAAAAAAAAAAAAAAAAAACCTAAAATTTCAATTTTATGTTTAATAGACGTGTGAATTTTTTAAATTTTAAAAGTTCGGTGATCAAATAAACACAAATCTCAAACTTCTTTAGTTATTTCATTATTATATTTGAACTATATGTGGTGATAACATATTTAAATTTATAAAAAAAAAATAAAAGGAGTAGAGAAAAGTAGTGGCTATTGTTTGGTAATTGTTTTGAAGAGATAGAGAATGATTCAAGACATTTTTGCATAGTATTCCAAATGGATCACAAATAAAAAAGCCATGAACATGAAGGTCCCCCACACAAATACACAAAGGAACAATGAAATGACCCTTTGTGCTTAAGGTCACATCTTGTTCACCCAAATTATTCCATCTTCCATCCTTCCATTTTACCCCTTTGCCATAATACCCCTATTCTTTCCTCTATTTGCATCTTTCTCCTCCTTTCTTTTTGCCCAAACACCCAAATATCCAATCATAAAATATCGATATGTCCCTGTATTTTTTACATTTTTATCGACTATTTGCTATATTTTGAAAGATTTTAATTTTATCTTTGGAGGAGTAAATTGTTAATTTACTAAAAGGTGTTATAAAAAGAAAAGAAGGCAACTACATAATGTCTTATCGACCTGATATCAAATTTAGGTTATATTCAACCGTACTTATTAACAATTAAGTTGACACAAAGCTCAATTAGTCAAAGCACTCGTAGTTTTTCGAAATTTCTATCAAGAGCAAAATTCTACGTTCTAACTCTTTCAAATTTTTTAATTTTTTTTTGCCCTAAAACAAGTCAAGAGGCAGAATAATTAATTGTCTACTGTCTTAATCTTTTTGTTCACTCTTTTTTTTTTTTTTTTTTTGAGTACATCATTAGGGTGGGGGTATTCAAACCACAGACCTCTTGGTCGTCAACACATACATATGTTCGCTGAGCCATGCTCGCTTTGGCTTTGTTCACTTAGTCCTTGCTCTTATAAGTTGTTGGTTCAAATCATTTTTAATGTAAATAAAACTTTGTCAATCCGAACATAGTTAAATGAATAATATATCCATTATTTACTTAAGGTTCTAGATTCAATTTTCAACATCGTCGTTGTATTTGTTGAACTAAAAAAAAAAATTATTATATTTTATGAAAACAAATGTTTTTTAGAATTGTTTTAATCTTTGATTTTGGATTGGAAAAAAGGTTTATTTTTCAAGAAAAAATGAAAAATGGCATCCAAGGGTATGATGGTAATTGAAGAAACAGCAAAAGCTCATAAAGGAGTGTAGAAACATGCAAAGAAAATATGCCGCAATTAAGGAGGGGATCCTTGGAGGTGCTTTCGAATATTTATAATTAATTCTTTTCGAATAAAATAATAATAAAGAAATATAAAAATGCCAGTGGTTGTTTAGAAATAACATTAAGAATTTATTCTCGTCTTCTTAAAACATTATTTAAAAATTTATTTGGATAGAGATTTTTCAAAATTAAAACTTTTGTTTTTTAATTTATTTGAAAAGGACTTTCTCAAATATTCTAAAAAATTACAAAAATAAATAAATAAAAACATTGGTCACGAACGAACAATAGAAGTAGCTGCATTTAACATCAAGACTTATGCTTGGAAAATATTTTCAAAAAAATAATAGATTCCTATTTTGTAGACCATTTTTTTCTTCTCTAAAATCACTTTTGGATCATTTTTTAAACAACTAATCCATAAAAAAAAAAAAAAATTAGATAACCATTTCATTTTTTTTTTTAATTTTAGTTTATAAATATTACTATCACCTATAATTTTTTTTTTTTATTTTGTTATATACCTTTTTTTTTTATATATATCCGTGAGTGTTCTGGCCAGCACACTTCAACTATTCTCACGAGACAGAACGTCTGACCCTACGACATTTGGCGGTCAAGAAAACTCGTAAAAAATTAATTTTTAAGTAGGTAGTCATAAAGGATTTAACTCATTCCCTCTAGGAGGGCAATGAAGTCTCAAGACCCTTCATGACCCGATTTTGTTATATACTTTTTAAAAATATTTTCAAAATACAAATCATTAAACTAAAAAGTTATTTTTCAAAAAGTAATTTTTAGAATTTAGTTAAGAATTTGTTTCTTTAAAGATGTGAAAACTATAATAAAGAAATGGCAATCAAACAAACATAAATTTAAAAACATAAAACCAAATTATCAATTTTAGACTTAACAATATTTTTCATCTTTTATAAGGATACATTAGAGCTTGTTTGGTTGGGATCTGAAAACAAAAAATTTAATCAAAACAAAGTTGTTTCATGTTTTTAAATATGTGTTTGATGTCAAACCGAGTCTACCTCAATTGACATAAGATTGTGCACTTGACTGAGAGGTCATGGCATCAATCCCTCCATCAATTAAAATACCTAAAAAAAAAATATGTGTTTGATGGTAGATTTAGAAATTGAATCTCAATTTAATTAATTGTTCAAAATGTATTTGATAAGAATTTTATAAATCATAAAACTAGTTAGAGTTATCAACAAAGTATTAAGTTGAATATCAACTATTATTAATTAATTTATGAACATATATTTTATATTATAAATTTTGTATATTGAAGTTTTTATCATTTTAAATATAAGTTTGCATTTTAAAATCTTAAATTAAAATTTTGGATACACTAAAAAAATATTGTTTTTAGAATTTCCACTATTTGGATCACAAAATCCAGTATCAATTTGTATATCAAGCACATATACTTTGTTTGGGTATAGCTTTCGTGGCTTTGATTTTAATTTGACTCAAAAAGCTTCATACCAATGAGAGATATGATAAGGACAACGAAACTCCACATATGTCCACATTAATATGATATTGTTCACTTTGGACCTAAACCTGCATGACTTTGCGACTTTGCTTTTGGTTTCACCCAAAAGACCTCTTACCAATGATGTCCTCACTTATATAAAGACCTTATACCAATAGTGTCCTCACTTATATACCATGATCAATCTGGGACTTTCTCTTCCTATCTTCTTGATAGGGCCACTCCTTCTATCAATCTAGAAGACGACTTGAACAAAGATCTACTCTTCCTATCTTCTCTACATCTTTTTGATAGGGCCACTCCTTCTATCAATCTAGCCGACGACTTGAACAAAGATCTACGGGGGAGTTCTCCAATTGATAAGGACAACGTAACTCCACACATATCTTGCACATTAGTATGATATTATTCACTTTGGCTTTGCTTTTGGTTTCAAACAAAAGGTCTCAAAAGATCATACCAATAGAGATAATTGTCCTCACTTATATACCATGGATCAATCTCTTCCCTAACCAATGTGGGACTTTGTTAGCATTCCTAACAAGATAATTGTTCTCCCTTATATACTCATGATTTTTCTCTTATCTAGCCAATGTGAGATATTGTTGGTACTCGTAACAATCATCCCCTCAAACAAAGTATCACACTTAAGCCTACTTTGTTCCCAACAATCCTCTCCTCGAACAAAGTACCGCATCGGCTTCCCCTCAAATAGGATCAAATTACACTTGAGCATGCATATTAACCGTATAATACTCAACCACAACCCTCAAATAATCATTCATTCGAATTACACTTGAGCTAGCAGCAAAGCTCGACCACAGATGTATTATGACTATGTCATTGGATGTTCATCAATATCTTTATTCGACACTCGAAGATTTTACAAACATGGCTAAGTTAGGGATATAGTTCTGATACCAATTGTTAAGGACAACAAAACTCAAACATCTTCAACAATTGTATGATATTGTCCATTTTAGGCATAGCCCTCGTGACTTTGATTTTGGTTTCACCCAAAATGTCTCATACCAATTGGAGATAATTGTCTATTGATAAAGACAACAAAACTCTGACATCTCTACAATGATATGATATTGTCCACTTTGGATATAATCCTCATGACTTTGCTTTCAGTTTCACCCAAAAGACTTCATACCATTTGAAGATATAATCCTCTTTTTTTTTCTTTCATTTTGGTACATGTACTTTCAAAACGTCCATTTTAATCGTTATATTTTTTAATTTGGTTCATTTTATTCTTTATATTTTTTAAACGGTTATTTTGATCATTACACTTTTAAAAAATGACCAATTTGATCTATATTTATAAATTTAAACGTAAATTTTGTATACAATTAAATTCATTTAATATAAATTTATGACTATATTTTAAGAAATTTAATAAAATAATCTGTTATGCTAAAATTATGATGAAAAAAAATGAAAATCAAAGAATCAAATTGATAACTTTTTAAGTACAAAGATTAAAACTTTAATTTGAACTCCATACATAAAGTTTCCAAAAAAAGTAAAATTTGTTCCAAAAATACACCATATTAAGAAGTGGCCTTGACCCTCCCTATTAAACCATTACCAAAAAAAGTTCTCAAAGAAGAAAAAAAAAACTTAATTGTGTCTCTATTTGACCATCTCAGTCTTAATGCTACTTTTTTTTTTCATATTTTTTTTTTTACTCTCAGCAGCAGCAGTAGCAGTAGCAGCAGCACCTGCCTTTCTGCAGCTGTTTGCAGACTCTTCTTTCTCTCTCTATCTGATATTAAGGAAGAGAAGTTAGACTTTTTTTTTCTCTCTCTATTCTATCTCTCAGATTAAAGAAAACAAACAACAAAGGTTACTTTTTTCTCTTTATTTCTCTCTCTACTGTTACAATACAAAGCCTAATTGCTTTTCCCAATTCCCTCTTTTTCATTTCTGCCAAAAGCAATCAGTTTGATTTATATGGATTTTGATTTGATTTGATTTGTATCAAATTTTAATATTAATAATGAATTGAATTGAAGAATTGAATTGGGTATTTGTTTGTTTGTTTTTTTGATTGATTAATCTTCCTTCCTTTGCCTTTCTCCATCTTCTTCTTTTCTCTCTTTCTCCACTGCTTTCTATAACTCCCATTATTAGAACTTCCACTTTCTCTCTGATCTGACGGCTACGATCCTTTTGTCCTCCAATCGTACGGCTAGGGCACCCCTTTGTCAGCATCTTCTTCCCTCTATACGTAAGTAACCTCCTCGAGTCTATAGGAAGAGATCAATTGTCAAAACTTAATTCTCTAAAATACCCAAATCAAATACACCTTTTTTTTTGCAATTTTTCTTGTTTTTGTGATTTGGGTTTCGTTTGCTTTTCAGTTTTCTGCTATTGATCCATTGCTTTTCTTTACTTCTTCTTCTTACAAGTTACAGACCTCTCTTTTCTGGGCGATTCTGAAATGGGTTTTGATTTTTACATCACTTTCAATAATGGGTACTTTATATTTTCCAAGACATGCAACGGTTGTTCAATTAAAGGGAGGGATGTGGGTGTGGTGGTGTTATTTCATGGTGGGGTCCTTGCCTTTTGCTTTCTCTCTACAGTCCTTTAAGATTTTTTTTCTTTTTCCAGTTCTTTTATTGTATTTATTCTTTTTAATTACTCATTGACTTCTCTCCACTGCTTAATTGCACTTCCCCCTGGCCTGCAGGTTTCTCTAATTTTTTTTTTTTTATATATATATATATTGTTGTCTATTTTTACTGTTTTTTTTTAAGATTTGTGTCTTATGTATCTCACTTTTTTGTTCTCTTAACTCATTAGTAAGGAATATAATTCTTGGTCTGGTTCACTTTTTTTTTGTTTTCTTTTAGTAATTAAATTATGTCATCTCCTTGGATGGTGCTCTGGGATTTTTTGTTTCTTTTGGAAGATGTGCAAAAGCTTGAACCATATATTTTCCTTGTAGATATTGAATGAGTTTCAAGGTTTGAGGATTTGGGTTGGATCCATTTGTACATGTTTGATTTATTCTATTCTCCATTATGATATATATTAGGCTGTGGAAATTTGGAATGGAAGTGATGCGAGGAAGGCCAACATTGAAAGTTTTCTTTGGTTGTAGTTTTGAGTTTGTTGATGATCTTGCATTTAAAATCTTTGACCACTTCTGTCAGACTTCTACTCTAATGACTTCAACAAGGCTATGAATCATAGCCTTTGGCATAGGTTTAATGCATTATTAGCAAACAGTCTGTAAAGTTTGGAGCATCGTATGGGATATCATATTTGTGGAGAAGTGGTTTTCCCTTTGGATAAACAAGTTTGACTTGAGATTTGAGAATCTCTTTAGGACTTTGTAGGATAGGCATCCAATTGATGGGTGAAATATGTAAGTTTTGTGTAGTGATTGGACTTGATTGCAAGTTCATTGTTAGACCATTGTGGTTGGTGATGAATGTCGCAATCAGCCCAAGGGAAATCTGTAGGGACCATTCATTTGGATGGGAATAGAGGATTAGATTTCACATGCTTCTATGGAATGTTTTTCTTAATCATATTACCTAATGGCTCTTTCTGCTCACCTTTTTTGACTGGAGCACAATGTTCTCATTAATTTTCTTGTGTGTGAATATTTCTAGATTCTGTAATGATTTAGGATATCAGATTTTCATTGCTAAGAGGGCCTTTAATCATGTGAACCTCATCCGAGGAATGTATCTATTCATGTTTAGAATGTTTTTTTTCCTTGTCCAGTTATCATATTTGCCAACCATTGTTGGCTTAATGAGTTTCCATGTTTATCATGATTTGTCGATCAGTCTTTGACACACTTCCCTTGAACTTTTACAGTACTTTTGGCTTCTTACTTGGGATATTTGCACAGATGACCCCGCCGGGGGTCTTATTGTTTTTTGACCTCAAACGCATGTTTTTTGCCCTTTTGCACTACGATGAGCACGATCGCGAGGGAAAAGTATGTAGTACCCTTCATTGAGCACGAGGGCACTATAGTCGTCTCCCTTGCGATCGTGCTCAGCGAAGGTTACGAATGACTTTTCACAGATGGGTTGATCACGAGAGAAGGTCAAAAAACATGCATTTTAAAAAATCGGGTCATTTGACATTAAGACCCGGGGGGACAAAAACCCCTAGATAAAGGGCTAAAAGAATGGACTTAACTTCTTGAATTATGTTTGAACACAAAAATAAACAAAGTAGTGAAGTATGACCATAAGTTTAACTTGAAAATGATGAGAACAATTGAGAATGTAAATATCATAATTTTAACTTGAAGGTTCAATGTGTAGACAGGTAAAGCCGTAAAAGTTGAGTGAAATGTAGTTTTTTCAAATAATCTAGAACGCATATGTCATTTCTCTTATTTTGGAAGCATATGGTTTGGAGTTGAGTGTTTAGAGCAGTGGAATACTTTTGATGGTCCAACCAACTTTTGAATTTTCTACTAATATATTTTATGATTGGGGTGGACATGCATACATCACCAAATTGTAGGCTCTAGACGTATTGCCTTGCCAATTTATAGGGATGATATTTCTGTGTTCTAACTTCTAACTATAGTTCTGCCTGGTGTTCGTAAAGGTGCTTGTGTTCTGTCGTTTGTCTAATGCTTTTTTCCCCCTTTCCTGCACTAAGCCTTTAATCACTTTCTGTAGTATGTTTTAGAAAAAAAGGGTTACACCATTATATTTATGATTTGCAGTTAGCAAGCTGTATTGTTTCGAGAAATGGCTATGGAGCCTGATGGACCCAAACGAGCAAGGAAAAGAAATCATGTGGTTCAAGAAAATGGTGATCATAATTCATTAAGCATGGGTGAAGATCTTGATCCCTGGACTGCATGGGCGTACAAGCCTCGTACTATATCATTGTTACTTATTGGTGCATGCTTCCTTATGTGAGTGTTTTGTGCAATAGGTAGTTTCTTATCATTAAATTCTTTTGTCCAAGTTTTTGCTGCATTTGAAGTGGTTTACCTTGAACTTCATCGTTGGCTTTTCTACCTACAATAGTACAATCTGATCAGGATTATTTTCCCTGTGAATTTGAGTTTCCTACTCCATCTAATTTATGTTGGTCAATTATAAAAGGGTGAACTATATGTTTGGTACAGGTGTTTAAGAACTGCTCAGCTCATTGTGAAGAAGAGAGGAGTTCGAAATTCTGTTGTTTCAATACTGAAATTTTGCACATAGTTGAAATTTGGTTTTAGATGCACCTGCAGTGTATTGCATGAGTTATTTCCTCTTTCGCATGATAGCTGGTTAGTTATGTCGGGGTAGCAGTGGAGGTTTTCCTTTTTTTTTCTCTGGTTCTGATAACAAAGTTCCCTTCTGTATGTTTAGTTGTTCCCTAGAATTGAAGTTTTTCCTTCATTATTTCTTTTTATAATCGGTAGCATGGAGCAGGAAATGACGGGACACCCATATTTCTCCATTGCTAGCCAGTAGGATATACATATAGAAATCTGCATCATTTTGGCCTTTATTTTACCTTCTATAGATGCCAGCTGAATTGGATTTCTTTTTCTGACTTGGTGTGTGTCACAGTTGTCACTTATTTCCTTTATTTGTGCTCACTCAATTAAAATGAGGAAATTATCTTAAAAAAATGTAGTTCTAGAATAACATATGAACACCTAAATGTAGACTCAGAATAGATCATGAGAGATAGGGAGAGACTCAACATCTGGTGTCACTTTATGCTTGGAAAATTGTTATGGCCTCCATGATATTATATTCTTCTGCTATAATTCACCCCTGTTGTCTTTAAACCAAATAAAAATGTTTCTAGCATTTTATGAAGGAAACTGCTACTCATTTATTTTTAGCATTTTTTAAACTTCTGTTTTATTTACCATGTTGCTTGTATGGATGCTTGTCTTAACCAGCTGGGCCAGTGGAGCTCTTGATCCTCAAAACGCGGCACATGAGGATAGCTCTACATCTGTTAAAAGGTTTGTGTCTGATAAGAATTATGTTATTGATGTTTTTTTTCTGTCAGAAGCTCATCCTACTAAGTGCTATTCTATATGTAGGGGTGTATGGGCTATGATTTCGGTATTTCTTGCCTATTGTTTGCTGCAAGCCCCGTCGACGTAAGTGGTTCTTTATTGAGTATATGAACATAGTATATTGACATTCTCATATTTTGTATTGTACATAAAGAAAATTCAATTGTAACGAGTGGAGATTAATACTTGTTAGAAAGCTGTAATATTTTTTTACTCTAGATTTGCTTTGTGTTCCTGCTATGCATGACAAAAACCTGTCCTTCATCTACACGCCATTTAACAAAATGATCATTGTTTCTGCATTAGAAGATTACGAATCTGAAGCTTCTTATGGCCAAAGTGAGCATAGCTCAACGATAATTGACATGTACTACCTCCCTTGAGGTCGTCCCCATGTTTACTAAAAGAAAATCTGAAACTTCTTATGTATAACCTGTCTTTTCAATGTTGTTTATATCTACATTTTATATTTGTGCATTTTGGAATCATTTTTTTTAAACTATCAGTTCTAGTTGGGTTAGAAATGGAATTTTTTTCAGATCACTTTGGTATGGACTGTATGGTTCATGATTATAGAGAAGTTCTGATAAAGTATTTTCATGAAACTATATTTGCCCCTCACACCTGAGATTATATCTTGCAGGATTTTGATTAGGCCACATCCAGCAATTTGGCGTTTGGTACACGGAATGGCTGTCATTTATTTGATAGCGCTTACTTTTTTGCTTTTTCAGGTAACGTCTCCCTCAAAGTGGTGTTTTTCCCTTTTTTTTTCCTCTACTTTGATATTTACTGTTTAATCGTTCTTGGTGCTAGTTATATTCTTTATTTTTCAAAGTATTGTATTGTATAATTAATCAGAAAAACAGGACCTTAATTGGAAACTTCAGTTTTGTATTTAAAATTTTCTTTTTATGACTTCTATATGTTCTTTAAATTGAAAATTGTCAGGTGGAGAGAGGTCTCAAATTTATATTGCAGCTGGTTGATTGACAGATTTGTTATGTTTTTTGGTTGTTTAAAGGTTTTTTCAATGTACATTTAGAAATTATCATTTGTTAACATCACTATATAATTGTCTTCTAGAGTCGTGACGATGCTCGACAGTTTATGAAGTTTCTCCATCCTGACCTTGGTGTCGGTAATGCCCTTCATCTTTGTTAAACTGTTATGCGTGATAATGTATAAGCATGGATTCAGATATGTTGTGGTCTTTCTTTTGTTGGTATACTTTATGAATATCTAGTTTTTGGCTTACATATCCCACAAGTTATCATCCTGCCATTTCATGCAGAGCTTCCGGAAAGATCTTATGGTGCTGATTGTCGCCTTTATGTACCTGAAAATTCCAGCAGGTTTAAGAATGTTTATGTATGAAATCTTTTGCCTGTATACTCAAAATGTACTGCTGCAATACTGTTTTTCGTACCTACGATACCGATGGGATTCATCACACTTGCTTATCCTTACTTCCAGGAGACGCTTTTCGATGAATTTGTTCCAGCTCATATAATTGGATGGTGGGGCAAGGCTATAATGATTCGTAACCAAGCTCTACTATGGGTGTTGTCAATCGGGTTTGAAATGATGGAGGTTTGTACTGTGATCTCAATCGTAGCTCGGCCTTTTAAGTGCCTCGCGCATTTGTCCAATTCATTGATATAATTATAACTTAGTTCTCTTGATTTTCAGCTAACCTTTCGCCACATGTTACCAAACTTCAATGAATGCTGGTGGGACAGTATCGTTCTTGATATTTTGATTTGTAACTGGTTTGGTGAGATTTCTCTCTCCCTCCCCCATGCTAGATTTTTTGTTTGCCACTCTTGGGCATATTGTATAAATTAATTGTTTTTCTTGTAATTTATGCTCAAATTCTTCTCCCTTCCTACTTCCAAAATAACCATATCTTATCAGAGTAAAAATAGCTATTGTCTTTGGTCTGTTATCCAATCTTTTGAGGTCCGGCTTTCAAAGTCTTCTGATGGTTGAAATAGCTAGATTACCAGTTATTGAGTCTCATTACATAGACAAGGATGGTTCAAGTGTTCTTCTCATAGTTCATTTGCAACCAACACAGTTTTCTGATTTCACATATGACTAATTTTGCAGGCATCTGGGCAGGAATGCGTACTGTTCGGTACTTCGACGGTAAAACGTACAAATGGGTTGGTCTAAGTCGTCAACCTAATATTATTGGAAAAGTACGTTTTAAACCTCCATCTTTTGTGTGATAACTCAACATTAACTCCCATCAGTATGATATGAATTCTTCATCAATTTCTGACCGATTATCATTTTATAAGAGTTATTTGTTGTGATGCTATCCTTCTTCCAAATTTTGTGTTTGAGTTCTATTGAATCATTGGCATGACTATGTCCATCAAAATCCATGTACCTTTTGAATATTATGCTAGTTTAGGATGAGAACAGACAATACGTCTTGCTGTGAGATAAAGTTTCTTTTGACACAGGACGATTATTTGCTCTTGTTTCAGGTCAAACGGACACTGGGACAATTCACACCAGCGCAGTGGGACAAAGACGAGTGGCACCCGTTGCTTGGTCCATGGCGTTTCATTCAAGTTATAAGTCTTTGCATCATCTTCCTGACAGTAGAGCTCAATACATTCTTTTTGAAGTTTTGTCTTTGGGTACCCCCTAGGAATCCTGTGATCATATATAGGCTAATCTTGTGGTGGCTAATTGCGATTCCAACAATTCGCGAGTATAATTCCTACCTTCAAGATCGGTACTCTCTCCATCTCTGCCTCCATGAATTCGTATTCCCCCCAACAAATCCATCCGTCTTGACTAATAATATATATTCCAGAAAGCCCGTGAAGAAAGTTGGCGCATTTTGTTGGCTCTCGCTTGCAATTTGCATCATTGAACTTCTTATTTGTATAAAGTTTGGACATGGTACATATTTCGAGATCTTCTACATCTGTAATGGTTTAGTTTCAAGCTTGTTGACATGCTATTAGAAATTAGAATGTAGATTTATCACTAACTGGCTGACATTTGATCTGTTTTTACTTCAGGTTTATATCCCAAACCAATGCCCCTTTGGCTGGTAATCTTCTGGATCTCTATTGGGGCTGCGCTCGTATTATTCCTTATAATTTGGTCGTGGCAATCGCATCAACGTTTAGCAAGAAAGAAGCAATGATCTCTCAGCAGTGGTGGTAGACTATTCTTTGGTTTCTTCCTATCACAAGGGGGATTCCCATGTAAATATTTTACCCACATTGATTGTACATGATTTTCCTCTTAGAAAATTGACTTATTTCCCAGATGAGCAATCTTTTTCTTTTTGGGAATTATGTTTCTTGAGTGGAAAATTTTCTATTCTATTTCTATTTTTTCTTTTCTAGATTTTAGGTTTTAGAATTAGAGTTGGTATTTGCTCTGTTCTTCTATCTGGTTTTTGTCCTCTTTTTTTTCTTTGGTTTTCATTTTACTTTTTAAGTTGATTTAGTTTTTATGTTTCAGATTGATATTTGATCTTGATATATTTTTGTGATTTTTTTTTCTTTTTGGTTCTCTCCAGACTCAGACTTCTCCATTGATATTTGCAGTTACAGAGCTCTCCCTTGAGCATGAACTTGAACTTTGAAGTACCATTGGAATTTCTTAAAACAAATAAAAAAAACAAAAAAGAAGGCTAATAATAACCTTACAGAAAGAAAATCAGAATGCTTATCTTCAAATATATCCATGATGGATCAGCTTCATTTTTACAAATGATAATTAACATTTTACAACTTACATTCTTTCTTTAGTATGTTTCCATATCGTTCTTGAACTATTTCAAGGGATACTGTCATTTCTATTGTATATGCAGGAGCAGCTCCTTCTGATGTAACTCCCTTGTGAAGCAGAACGACAAGACTATGAAAAATCTTGAACAAAATGACTAATTTCACATAAAGCAGAGCCTTGCTTATTGTTTTCAGGAATGTTGCACTGTGGCGTATCGTCTTCTTCATAAAGTGGGCACGAGACTGCTGTAAATGAAATTTACTGTGTGGAAAATGGTATAGTGGTAAGCTTCTTCTTCCATGTGGTTCTTCCCCTCACTATCTCTTCATTCTTAACTTCCCCTTCAATTTGTAGAAGATGTGTATACCTCAGTGTCCCTTTGTCAAAAGATCCCAAGAGCCCACCACCTTTGAGAATCTCAGATGCCAAGGAAAACCCATTTAGTAGACTGATTTCACTATCTTTTATCATGTCCACATCCCTGATGATTCCATCTTCTTCTGGCTCACATAGTGATTGAACTATATCACAGCTTCCGCATTCCCTTCTATACTCTAATATGATACTAGAAAGTTGATGAGACTCCGAAATTTGGTCGGGTATTGCCTGTAATAAGCAAATGAAAAGGTGTCAAAACATAAATGGACTTCTTTCTTCTCTCTCTAATGATGGTAAATTATCTGTCTTGGGGGCTTCTTAAAGAGTTCAACCCCCCCCCTCGCCCTCTCGAGAAATTATTCAATGAGGCCGCTACAACGTGACTGACAGTTTTGCACTGTTGGATGTATAAGAAAGAAATTAAATAAGTATCCCGAAATTGTATCTAGTGGTCATTAGGGAGGCACATGCATATTTTTTAATTTATATCCGACGATTATTATGAGATAACCACATTGTGGCGGCCTTTGGTTTCTCAACTCCCACTAATTGAGTTATAAAAGGAGAAGCCTTGCTAGATTACTAGAGCAAATCTGGAAAAATTGAATCTTTTGATAAATGGTACTGTATGTGCATTACCTCTAGCATCCATCTTAGATACTTGACATTGTTGACATGGTGGTTCATGTCCAGATCACTTCTCTTCGGCTGGATAAACAGTAATTGTCAGCATCTTTTCTAAATCCTGGGGGTGATCGAATCATTGGTGTTGAGTTAAAATATTTTACCTTCAAGTCAGAGTTCATGTACTTAGCTTTGTCATCTAACTTGGAAATTTTCTCGGGGGCATCTTCTTTGATTGCATGCTTTTCTATAAACCATGGTGAAATCTCTGCCCTCACCTCTTCTGGCATTTTCGAGAGGCGTCTTGTTTGCTGGTTCATCATCACCCATGTGCTGTTTTATGTTTCACCACTTTAGTACACACCAGAAGAGAGGACAGTAATTGAGTAGAAATTTGGAAGAAATGTCATTCAGATATCCAGTTCCTATTACCTTGTACCTCGAGCATAAATATGACCCGTGGCTTGACTTCTAATTAGCCAGTCTCTCCTCATTCCATTTTTTCCCGATGCCCCGACCCATGTATCGATTTCAACAATCTCTCCCCTGCAGAATGATCCATATGCATAAATGAGTGACATTTCAAGTAGATGTCAAGTTCATCAATTTGAAATCGATATCCCCATGACCAAAGTAGGAAGACGATCACCTCAAGGCTCGAGATGCAAACTGATGAATTAGATAGTTTCCTAACCTCTGCTCTGGGAAGCTCTCATTCAAGTAAATTTCAATCTAAAACTAAATATACCAACTTACAGAATATATAATATAATGTTCTTGTATTATTAGTAGGTTTATCCCATGGGCATATGTCTCCTCTTTTGGACAAGACATCAAAGAGGCAGGACAGTGACTAATTTGTTCAAGAAAAAACCAGAAAACAAAGCCGAGACTGTAAAATGGATTCACAACTATCTATAGTCAAAACCCGCAATTGTCTTCAGATAAAACACCACAAACGTTAAGTTGCGTAGGACTACTATTTTGAAGATTACAAGATCAGAAAGAACATACCATATCGGATAGTGGTCGACTTCGACGTGCATTCGAGAAACAACCCAGATGAGACTGTTCTTCATCATGCCATGGGTGGCCCCAAAACCATTGCTGAGGAGCCCAGACATCCAAACATGATTCAATGCTGTTTCCTACATGAATCACAAATAGTTATGAGTTCCCAATTCAAAATTTTCTCTCAGACATTTCGTCGAACACCTGTTGGGCATCCCTCACCTGCAGAAGATTCATAACACTCTCCAGAGTTGCAGTCTTATCAGGACCAACTTCATACGATCTAATCACAACAGTTTGTCTATACCCAACACCCGATTCAATGATCAGCCCTTGCCGATGAGGATCAACCAGCTGCTTCTTCGTGGGAATTTTCTGGCGAACAGCTTCTTTAACAAGAACACACCCATTTTCCGCAACAGAGGCAATCAGAGATCTGGAAGCTTCAGAAATAGACCCATTAACTTTAACATACCTGGGGTTGTTAGAATCGTTGGCTTCTTTGGCAGTGGAGCATCTGATGACAACATAAGGAACAACAGGGCAAGAAGAGAAAGAAGCCATTTGTGGAGCTTCTGAAACAGAGGAACAGCCATTGTGATCTTATAGTTGTAGATGGCGGATTTGCCTAAGGAAGAAGAGAACTAAGTTGCTTTTTACTGAGTAGAGAGATGAAGATGACAAAGAAAATGGGAAGGTTTTGTTTGACAATTTTTCTCATTGAAATGGGTAATGGAATGGAATCTTAGTATTGATCGACGATTGAGTGCTGAAGGACAAATGGGAAGTTTGGATTTTGGACATTTTTGGCTCTTTTGAAGATACAAAGAGATGATTTGATCTTTTGATGGAGCTGTCTTGTGGGAAGAAACAAAGAAATTTTTTCTTTTGAGTTTGACTATGGTAGGATGTACATAAGTGAATGAAATAAGAGAAGCTCTCTTTTACTTGCCTTGGTTGGGATTTTAATGTAAATTCTTGGTGTGAACATAAGACCTTGGTTGATCAACCCATTTCATTGTTTTTTAAATTATTTCTTTCCAATATCTTAAAAAAAAAAAAATGTTATTTATGCCTGTCGGTTATGTTTAGATCCGCAACTTATAACCTTTTAGTCAAGGTTATAATGATTTAGCTAGTTGAGATATGAACACGGGGCAGAGAAAGACTTGGGATAGGGCAAAGGATCTCGTCATTTGGGCGCTAGACTATGTGGGAGAGTTGATGGAAGTTCCAATGCTGGTTCACCTGGCCTAGAACTTGGGCCTACTCCATCAGCCCACCCAAATCGACCACGACGACAGTCACACAGTGTCGAGCGACAACAATTCACCCACAAATTGGAAACCTCTTCCGGTGAAGCCATGGCAGGTTCGGTCAAACTAGCAAAGATAATGACTCTAGTTGATGACATTTCTAAGGCCAGCGAAGCATGTCTTCAACCTCTATGGGCAGAGATAAATTCATTGATTCTATAAAAATTTGTTGACGGAAAATGATCGTTTTATGAATGAAATACAAGATTTTGTTGATGTTCTCATCTCAAACAAAATAATGGAATTGTCCCGGGCTTCCTCCTCACCGACCGGTTGTGCAATTTGTTTGACAGGCGTGACTACACAAACACTCAGAGATATGGATTGAAGATCACCACTGTAGCAGTCCACACGGATTACCTTCATATTTCTTAATTTTCTTTATTGTCTTGTGTTTCTAACTAAAAAGACTAGTTGAGATAGGTTCTCAATTGACATAACCTTTTTTTCCTACTTTTACCACCATTTAAAAGTAGGTATTCACATGTGTTCCTTTATTTTATTTAGTTAGTTTATTTTAAATAGATATTATATTTTTGATTAAGAGGTTAAATGTTCGAATTTCAAAATATATATATATATATATATATATATATATATATATATATATATATATATGTCAATTGTGGCTAATTGAAATAGATATATTGAAGAAGTTTATCTCCAAAATTGGTTACCTTTTATCTTTTATATAGTTTGTTTGAACTTTATATTAAATCCAATAAACATGTTTTTAATGTAACAAATTGTAAAAGTCAAGAAAATCAATGTATACTGAAAAGGAATCGGTGACTTAAAAAACCTATTAAGACAAATAATACTTTGGTAATTGCGAATGACATTTCACATTCGTTTGCTTTTATCAAAACAATACATAACATCACACTCTCTTCCAACTTCATGCCGCGTCTGAATCAAAAACAAGTTATTCGATGCTTTGGCCATTTTTTTTATTATGGTATTTTTTTAAATTATTTATAAAAATATAGCAACAAAAAAAAAACAAAGTATTTATAAAAATATAATTATTTTAAATCAAGCTCATGCATCCTCTTTCATCTACGCCAACACGTTTTTTGAAAAAACGATATGCATCTACAAGAAGAGTATTTTGAGTAGTCTCCATTCAAAAATCGATATATATTTTTATTCAAATATGCAAAAAAATTGAAAAATGTATAGTTGAAAATCTAACCCAGAGAGTTTCAATTTGATACATGATTTCACTATTGCTAAAGTTGTATATTGAAAGATAAAGATTTTGAACTATGATTATTAGGTGTCTTATATTTCTCTCTCTCTCTCCGCTTTTTATTCTTTTCTTTATTTTCGTTTTTGTCTACACTTTGATGGCTTGTTTTTCTGGTATTCTTTTCATTATCAAATGAAATTATTGTTTCCTTAAATAATAAAGATTTTAAAAAAAAATTAAGCACTTTAACAAAACTAAGCATAATTAAATCTAAAATCACTCACAAATATGTCTTTAATCCTTCAAAATCACTCTTGATTGTATGAAGACCAATTTTTATTTTGGATAATATACGAGATGAAAAAAACAACCTCTAACCTCTTGGTCAATAATTCATTTTCTATGTCGGTTGAGTTATACTCATGTTGACGCATGAAAACCACTTTCAAACGTGTAAAACTAAACATTAAAATTATTAAATGAAAATCACTTATAAACAAATTAATTTTCGTTAAAATCACTCACAAAGATTCCTTAAATAGATTATTAAGTATCAATCACCTCACAAACACACGAAAATGTGATCGAGTAGGAACAAGATGTAGGTACTACTAGGTCATTGACTTGGACAATTTTAGCTAAATAGATTATAATCCATTAGTTTAAAGTTAATTAATAGTAACGAGTGATTTAATATGGTACAAGATCATAAAGTTCTAAATTTGAACCTCTACACTATCATTCTCTCCTTGGTAGATACTATAAGAAATCATATTAGCATCTGATTCAACACTTGAACATGAGTGTATATATATATCTTTTAGTACAAAAATAAACTATATCCCATCCATTTGAACTTTTAGGTATAATGACTTTAAATTTAGGTACAATAAAGTATGGAGGTTTAAACCTCCGACTACGAGGAAGAAAGGAGTACATACCGATTACGGTTGCCAAAGCGAGCATAGCTCAGCTGGCATATGTATGACTTGATGACCAAGAGGTCTGTGGTTCGAATCCCCCCACCCCCAATGTACTAAAAAAAAAACATACCGATTACGGTTGAGTTATGACAATTCACCTACAAAAATTTGTACATTAGTTAAAAATAAGAATAATAATAAGTATAAATATAAAATATGACAAATGTTTCTTTGATTCTTTCCAATCCTTTGGCAGGTGTGACATGCAATAAAATTTTGTTGAACTCAATCCAACTGGTTTTCAACTGAGCTTCTCCCATGAAATACTCTCCTCCTCGCATTGTCTGCCTGTAATAGCAAGAGATGCAAAAAAAAAAAATAAGGATCAAAAGAACCAACAACAGGAGATGAACATGAACACAAACAAACAAAACTCAATTCCACTGCAACACTTCCTAGACTGTTGAATTCAGAGTCCTTTGAGTTCCTTCAATCATTTAAAAGAACAAAGATAAAAGAGGATGAAATATCATATCGGTTCTGTTTCATAACAATTTGGTTTTTGGTTTTTGGTTTTTGATTTTTTAGTTTTTGAAAACTAAGCTTATAATAAACATTGTTTCCACCTATGATTTTCTTTGTTTTGTTATCTACTTTTTACTAATGTTTTCAAAATCCAAGCTAAGTTTTGAAAACTTTAAAAAAAAAAGTATTTTTTTTAAAAGGTTGGTTGTACAAACAGCAATCAGACCCAAAATAATTGCAAATTTAGCAAAATTTAAAACATTTTGCAAATATGGCAAAAAATCAGTGGTTATTAGAAGCTATCGGTGATATATAACTATCACTGATAGACTAAATTGACATCCGTTACAATTTCCCTTTTTAAAAGAAAAATTATAGAATTTGGCTAAGAATTCAAATGTTTACTTAAGAAAGATGAAAGCCATTGTAAGAAATTGGAAGAAAACAAACACAATTTTCAAAAATAAAAAACCATTTGGTTATCAAACGGAGCAACATTTTTTAGTTTTCAAAATTTAGCTTCAATTTTGAAAACACTAGTAAAAAGTTGATAACAAAACAAGGAAACCATAGATGGAAGTGGTGTTTATAAGCTTAATTTCAAAAACCAAATGGTTATCAAATGGAGCCTTAACAATTATAAGATGGTGAGGCGTAATGTTCTAAACCCACCAAAAGGAGAAAACTACATTTTTGCACACGAGAGATTTTAGAAGAGAAAAATGAAGTGTCAAAGAGAAGAGAGGTAAACCTGCTTTTCCCAATTTGTACAAATGGTGATGATACAGAGCATAAGAGATTGAATGAAAGCACCAGCTTGGATTCCTATCCAAAGGCCTTTTCCTCGTAATTGTAACCAAAATCCCAACACAACAGCAATAGGAATTCCAAAAAGATAATATGACCCAAGGTTAACATAAGCCCCCAAGTCCTGCCATCCACATCCTCTAGCCACACCTTTTACAAATAAACATTAACAACAGCCAAAAGTAATCAGAAATAATACGACTCTAAATACAAAAATGAGAGATAATGCCTTTGGAAGTGTTTTTGATAGGGTTAAAAACACTTTTACCATGACCCAAATCAAAATTCGACCAGACGCGATTCCAAACACAAAAACCTCACATCGTTTCATTCTTGTTAAACAAGGAAAATGAGAGATAATGGCTATGTTTAGAAGTGCTTTTGACAGGGTTAAAATACTATTGTAAGGACCAAAAACACTTCTTCCTCAAAATAGTCATGTTTGGGACTTGGGAGTAACATAAAAAAAAAATGGAAGAAAACTCAAAAGCACTCAACGTGTTTTGTGAACAAAGTACTTGTGGAGTCTTTTTTATCAAGTACTTGATCTGAAAGTACTTCGAAATCACATTCAAGAGTGTATAACCAAATATTGTAGTGATTTCTTATCAAAAACTTTTATTAAAGTGATTATAATTAAAGCACTTTTACTAAAAACACTTATTCTAAAAGCAGTCTTAACCACATGAAACCAAACAAATATCTCAGAAATTCATGATTGATATATATATATATATGAGAGTAGGACCTGAAAGTACACCCTCCAAGGTGTCCAAAATCACAGCTAAACAAAGTATCGGAGCCATTGCAGCAACATAGTCCACCACTTCCTTCTCATTGCTGAAAACATAGCCAAGCACACCGCGGTTGACATAGATGATTGTGCTTACTGTTACTGATTCCACCACGGTAATAAACATCACTGTGCAGACGGAAATTTTGGCTGCTTGAGTATTTCCTGCTCCCAACTCGTTTGAAACTCTAGTGCTACAAGGATGATAAATAATATTGCTAATCAACACCATGATTGCCATTGCATCATTAAAAAGAAGTTTTCATTAAGTTTTCAAACTTTGAATTATGTTTCCATTTAGTGTATGTCGTTGAAACCAAATCATTCACACACTCGTTAAGAACAAACCTCGCTGCAGCCCCAAGTGCCTCTGCTATTGTGAAAATGGTTGACAGGGTCGACAAACTGTAAAGAAAATTGGAAGGGAAATTTGGTCATTATCTATACCATTTGGTAAAGTAATCAGACTCTTATTTACATATAGAATTAGTCAATTTTAAAATCCCGTTGCCAAATTGTACCAAAGTGTGTGTTAAACTAATCCGATACTACATAACAAAGTGCTCACCAAACAGATAAAACTGAAGTTTCAAGCTTAGGATTTGGTAAGAACCCAGCAAGCAATGTAAGCAACTCATATGACCACCATTCAAGGCTGCACTTCAACCATACCCATAATATTAAGAAAATAGAAAGAGAAAAAAATAACAAAAGAATGGAAAGAAAGCAAGTTTGTTCATGACCAAATCATAACAGCAGAAGGAATGGCCAAACAAAAGAACTCTCTGGTTCCCTGGAACAGCTCCATAGAATTTGGGATTCTGGTTCTCACACAGGCAGAAGAAAACATAACATATAATCCCAACAAAATTGCATTTAACCAATACGATATACCAATTGCTAATGCTGCTCCGACATGTCCAAGTCCAAACTTGAATACCAAAACCCAACAGGTAGGAATGAAAAAGATTAGAGAAACAATAGAGCTTACGAGCAAGGGGAGGATCAAACTCTGTGCTTGCAAGAAACGAACAAGTATTTGGAGAATCCCATAAGCAAAAAGTGCTGGAATGAGCAATGTGGAAAATCTACCAGCTTCATGTGAGATTAAAGGGTCTTGGCCAATAAGAGCCAGAAACTTTCCCATGTATAACCAGAAGAAAGAAAGGGGAATACAAACTAAGATAAGAGATAAAGCAGCACTGTAAGTATGAATTCCAAGATTCTGATATTGTTGGGCTCCATAAGCTTGCCCGGACAGGGTTTCCAGCGCACTAGACATTCCATACTGCTTAGGAAAGACATAGCTCTAGTCCAGTCATCCATTCAATATCAGAGTATAAAAACATTTTAATTTAGTTTAACAGCTTAAGCTTTAGAACTTAAAACGGTTCTCCCTCAGCATGAATAAAAGATCAAATATAATCTTAACATGATATCAGATCAAGATCAACTCTTGTAGTCTAAGATGCACAGACACTTAAGTTTGGCTAACGTGTTCGTGTCGGACACGTATAGGACACTTGTTAGTACAATATATGTGTTAGACTGTACAAAGTCAATATGGGTCCAATATCTGTAAGACGTGTATTGCACACTTGTTAAGCATACTAAATAAAAATGCATAAAGTTATACTAATAAATTTTGAGACCGAATTGCATCAAACTCATTATTTTAAGCATAGAATTGCATAAAGTTATTGACTATGCAATTCCTTCTTATACAAAAATGATATACAATTTAATAAACTTGTCTTGTTGTGTATATCATAGATTAAAAAAAAAACGACATGTAACTCTGTCTATATCGTGTCATATATGTGTCTCGTATCCGTATGTGTGCTTCTTAGCCTATAGTGTTATTTCCTCATTATGGTCCTCATTATGGATATATAGCTCGCTTGTTAAGTCTGTGCTAATTTCTAAACCCCATAAGTGAGAAAAAGTGAAGTATAAGTAGTAAAGATTAAATATATCCTAAGCCTAGCCAATGAAATTAAGCTTTTGGATTTAGTATTGATTTAACAAACACCAACTGATGAAATTTCAACGTCAAATCTCTTGTAAGTTCTTCCTTACTTGTTAGTACAAAGTTTAGAAATTAATGGTTGACAGCATGAGTCATCAAAGTCTACTCCATCAGAGAAACAAGAACCAAGTAAGGAAAAGTAAACAAAAACAATATTAAAGGTAAACAGAAGGACGACAAAATGCAAAAGAAGAAGAAGAAGAAAGAAATTACAAGAAGACTGAAGCCGGAGACAGCACAGAGAGAGACGGCAATGGCGGTGCTAGAGAGAGAAAGTTCACTGAGATGACCAACCATCATAATGGAAATCACTTGCAAGAAATACTGCGACAAATTTGCAACAATCAGAGGACCTGCTAAATATCCTAATCTCTTCATTTCTTGAATCGAAACGCCCAATTTTTGGCTCAAATCTAGAGCTTCTTCTCCATTATCCCCTTGGCCTTCCCTATGCTTCTGTAAAAGAGCTTCCTCCATCGATCGATCACTCCTCCTTCCAGCGTTTTCCGGTGACTGGTTTTAAATACGCACCGTCGCCGCCGGGAGAGAAAAAAAAAATGAGTGGTGTGCTGCTACTGGTGCAACGTTGTGGCTTCTACTAACATGGCGGATGCACCAGGAAACTATTATCTCACTCGCAAGTTTCAATCAGTTTTCGAAATATCTCCTTTTTATGGGAACTTACTTCAATTAATTCTTTCATTTATAACAAGAAATAATAATAATAATAATTGGATACAAAAATTAAAAAGCAATGGTTCTCGCTCAACGTCTAATTTTCTTTATAATGTATGAAGATGATACATTTCAATATCAATTTTTATAAAGTGTGAAGCAATGGTTTTGTTTTTTTTCTACTAGGTCAAAGATTTAATCAAAGAAAGGGAGTTTTTTTTTTTTTTTTTTTTGATTGGAAGAGTCGTCAACACAGACATATCTGAATGCTCATTTTGACTAGGGAGTTAGTTAGGAACGCATACCTCGAATTAAAGTATTTATTTCAAGTAATTCTAAGTTCTTTAATGATACGTATTTATTTAAATTGAAAGTTTGTAAACTTGTACGGATGTACAAAAAAAAAAAAAATAATAATAAATAAATAAATAAATAATGGATGTAAAATTATGTACTACTAATTAAAATTTTAAAATAAAAAATATTATTATTTGTTGAAATTATTTTGTCCAAAAGTGCATTTTTAAGTCATAGAAGTGCATTTTTAAGTCATTAGTTATGAATTAATTAATTTTCATTGTTTTAATGTCTATTGGTGTTCCAAAAGTGCATTTTTAAGTCATAGAAGAAAATGCATCGTGTGTTGACGTTGATTTATCAGATATCAAGTCATATGAAATTTAATTATAAAAAAAATAGAGCTGAAATGCAATTACATCTATTTTTAAGGTGTCCAGTTAATATTATCAATTAAAATAATCTATGGATTTTTTTTTTTTTTTGTTATATAATAAAATGTAGTATTTTTTTTTAATATTATCAATTAAAATAATCTATAGATTTTTTTGGTTATATAATAAAATGAAGTATTTTTTTTTTCTTTTGAATACATGGGTGAGGGATTCGAACCACGAACCTCTTGATCGTCAACACATACATATGTTGAGTCATGCTCGCTTTGGCAAAATAATCGCTTAGAAAAAAACTATATTTAGGATATTTATTTTATGGTTAAACGTTGATATAAAATTGTTAACCAATCATAATATGTTGGTTGAATATTTGGTTTGAATCATGAAATAAATTAAATTAAAATTTTGTACATGAATCAATCAATAAATTATATAAAATTGCCAAAGCGAGCATAGCTCAGCGGGCATATGTATGTGTTAACGACCAAGAGGTCTGTGGTTCGAATCCCCCCATCCCCAATGTACTCAAAAAAAAAAAAAAAAAATTATATAAAATTAATCTAAGAGTGAGAGATTTGAATCCGCCCACGGGACAAAACCTTTTAAAATTATCTATCAATTTTTTCAAAGTTATTATAAACATTTAATGTGTAATGCATTTTTTTTTTATTTTGTTCAACAATTTTGAAAATATATCATTCATTAGAATGTTTTATATAACCTTTAAAATATGTAATGTTTTAATCATTAACTAGTTAAGACATATATATACTCGATTAAAAGGTTTAATTTCTCACATCCACATTTTATATATATATATGTCATCCATTTTTTAAGGTTGTTAAAAAAAATAAAAATATATTCATTTTTATATTTTACTATTATAAACCTTCAAAATATGTAATGCATTTTTCAAGGTTGTTATAAATGTTAGAAAAATATGTCCATTTTTTTCAACTGTTATTATTAACCTTTTAAATGTAATACATGTTTGGAAGGTAGTAAAAATCCTTTGAAAAATATATGCATATTTTTACAAAGCATACAAACCTTTAAATTTTTAAAAAATTAAAATCTTTAAAAAAGATATTCATTTTTTTCCAAAGGTTATCAAATTCCATTATAACTATTAAAATGATCAACATTCCAAATGTTACATTTGTTAACATTTGTTAAATCTAAGGTAGTTTTGAAATATTTAAGCAAACCATGAATAACAACTTTCAAAACAGAAGCAAAATTCAAATTAAACAAACACAAGGTAAAAAAAAACAAAAATTGATTTGGAATTATCAGCATTTCACTTATAAATAACAGAAATATAAAATCATTTTTCTCCTAAATTCTTTTAACCACAATGCAATACATTCCCAAACTCGTCTCATTAACATATCTACTTTACTCCTTTAGCTTACAAACCAAAGATGAATCTCACCTCAAGGCTCGAACCTTAATTTGGCTTAGCTTAGCTTTCATGCCGTGACTGAGGGCTGAGGTTCAGAATCAATGGCAGCATCCTGATCCAGAGATGCTTCATCTGCTGCTGCCGATGTCGATGCCGATACTGGTGATGCCTGCAATTCTTCTTCTTCTTCTTCATTGTTGATGGTTTCGGGTGGCGGAGACGAATGTTGCTCTCCACCATGTTCAGAGTTCTGATCCGGATGGAAATTGATTGGGAACTTTGTGACTCTAGGCTTGTCTGCAAGAATGTTCCTTTGGATCCTTTCGATCAGAACTTTTGTGGGAGGCTCCTCACGAAGCTGTTCATCATCATAATCGTTGTTCACATAATATCCTACTCTTATAAATTCTTGTCCCATGTATGAACATGTTAGTAACAGTACTGTCACCCCGACGATGTCTTCCTCCCGGATTTTTGACGGGTCTGGAGGGTCTGCCTGCAAAATATCCAACCCCAAGAAATGTACCAGCCAGAGACCACTCAGATTATAGTTTTTGCAGAAATTAGAGTTAAGACAGAGAGAGTTATTCAGGTATTCCTATAAATCAGTGTTTGACAAGGACAATATCTCTTTTTCGTACAGTGTACAAAGTTGCTAAAGATAATCTATCACTAAGGCAATAACTATTTCGTTTTAGATTTTCTGTTTATTAAAATTATGCTTGGTTACTCCCAATTTCTTTGATTTTCAATTCTATTAAAAAAAACATTAGAATTCTTAGCCGAATTCCAAAAATGAAACAAATTTTTAAATACTAATAATTATCCAAAAATGCTGAATTTTATTTATTAATTCAAATGATTTTTATCAGTTTCTGTATTTTCTTTTCCCAGAGTATTCATTAACATCCACATTTACAATAATACTTGACTTTCTAAGTTCTATATTGAGACTTTAATATTTCGGTCAACACTAATATATAATTTTGGTTCGAAAGAGAAGGTAAAGGACTCAGCATATCACCTGAAGGACAAAACGATAATTCCCAACATTGACGGGTCCAACAAGCACGCTCTCCAAAAGTTGGTCGTAGGTTTCATCCTCGGCAGATCCGACATAGGTGAGTTTCCATTCCAGATCTGTAGAATAATCAAAGAGATACAACATGTTACTAAAGTAGATTTCTGAACGTAGTACTATTTCAGTATAAAAAAACAGATAGAATAAATCTGTCATTGATAAAGAAATTTAGAAAGATATGAAAAATAATTATTAATATTAATCGAGGAGTAAATGACAATCTAGAATTTCTTGTTAATACTCCCTTCGCATCTAGATTCAATAATTAGCTAGAGATTCGACGAGTGACTAATTGGAGAAGAAACAACATTGCAAGAGTTTGAGCATAGAATTTCTTGTTTTGATACCAAAAAAAAACACATATACATATCATATTGAATCAAGCTTGGTTAGCCATTTTAAAGCTTTAGAGGTATTCATTAATCTAAATCAATTCTCTCCCCCAGGAAAAAAAATCTGAAGACTTTATGAACACAAATTAAGATACTGACCTTGGAATGATAGATTAAAGCCTTATAAAATTTGGTGTTGATTTAAAAATATCTAGTATTCATCCTTCTAACTCCCCCAACACACACAAAAGAGAAACAAAGACGATGAGTTAGCCATGTTTGGGAGTGATTTTGAAAATGGTTAAAATCACTTTTGTAATATTTAAAATCACTCTAAAACATGTTTTTAATAATTTAACATCAATTATAATTATATGAAAATCACTTTTAAAAGTGTAAAATCAAACCTAAATTAATTTGGAAGGATCAAAGACATGTTTCATGTTGATTTTGAACATGAAAAACATGATTTTAGTCATTTCAAAATCACTAACAAACATTAACCAAAAAGTGTTTGGGAAACCAACTTAGATTCGGATGGGCTGGTTTATTATAACCTAATCTAGGTTTGACATAACAACTATTATAACCTACAGTCAATAAATATAATGACTTCAATAATATTTGATATTCACAACTATTACAACTCACAGACTATTAACACAATCACAATCAGCACCCCTAAACAGTCACTAAGTGTTAAAAAGGCTCAAAAGTCAGATTCTGTTCGATAAAGTGATACATACAGATTCTATTCAAAGAATATCCCAAAACAGTTCAGTAGAAAAAACAAAGTCCTTGCACAAACTAGCAAGGCCGAAGCATCAGGATCAAGATTTAAGCATGAAAAAAGCACAATATTATAACACAAGCGTTAGGTTACACGATTTGAAGTGAAATTAAGATCCGTATAGTATACAGGAAATCGGGGGCATAAAGTTTTCTTACACAAAATGTAACTAAAGAAACGATTATGAATAGGTCATTAACCACACACAAATATCTAGTTTACACGCCAAATTACATATATATTTCTAGGGTTCTCCTAATTTTACAAAATACCAATCTTTCTCTCAACTCAATCTTAAGAAAATCGGAAGCAATCCCTAAAATTCTTTTCAATTTCCAATTTAATCTGATCAATCCAATAAAATAAATTCAAGCCAGCATCAACTGTTTAAACCATCATTAAAAAAATCTAACACAACGGATTACCGATGACGCGATTACGATCTAACGAAATAAGATAAATTACCGTCTTTAAGCGGAGTCAAGCACTCATATGAGATCTCGAACTGAAATGGATTCAGATACGCGGCAGGGTTATCCAAAACGGCGACGTTCGTGATGTTGACGGAACTCATCGCCAGTAACCGGAACGGAGCTCTGTAATTGTTACCACAAATTTATCGATTATAGCCCTAATTTGGAGATCGCACATGGATGAATGGAGAAATCTAGCCAGAAAAACGATCGCCGACGACCGTCACTGATGAAGTTGAAGATAGATCCAGAAGGGGAAAACGATGAACTGAGCTCGTCGATTATATATGGCCGCCGCTGGAAATTTTGGAGGGAAATGAAGTGCCCAATATGGCGGGAGATTTAGAGAATCATTGTAAAACAATAGGTATATATGATTTTTATAAATTGAAAATAAATAAATAAACAAATATAGATTTAAAAAAATATATATAAATTTCTACATTTAACTTTCAATTTTAGAGCATCCTGCTTTAAGCTTGATTTTTGTTATCATTTTTACCTCATGTTCAACTTTATTAAATTTGTCCAATAATTTCAACCAAATATACAAATCTCTCCCATCTCGTCAATTTTAGCATAGTTCAATCGGTCTTTCCAATCTCGTCAATTTTAGCATAGCTCAATCGATTAGGGCATTATAACCTCAATTAAAAGGTAAAGGTTTGAATTCCTACCTTCGACAATTTGAAGTCTAATGATGACATATTAATGAGAGAAAGTCACTGGGTTACTAGAGCCCTTAGGCTATTGGGCCTAAGGGTAAGAGTTGGTTAGTAAAGTTGATTTGTCCATGGGTTACTAGAGCCCTTAGACTATTGGGCCTAAGAGTAAGAGTTGGTTAGTAAGGGTTTTTTTTTTTCTTTTTTCTTACAACATCTAGATGTGGAGGATCGAACCTAAGATATTTTAGTCACTAGTGCATACATCATTCAATTGAGTTATGTTCTGGGCCTCTGAAGCAGATTTGTCCAAATGATTGGTCCGTTTCGTGGCATATTTATAGGAGGATTGTCCTTGGGTTACTCATTTTCCTTTAGGGTAAAAGTTGACTTAAAAAACCCTAATTACTAGTGTCTTTGGGCTATTGAGCCTAAAAGTTAGTTAGTAAGGCTGATTTGCCCGATGGTTAACCAATTTTGGTCCACTTTGATTCACACAACTTTGTCCACCGCCTCTTGCGCAAACCACAATCAACCCAAAACAATCACTCCAACACTCAAATACCCACACTTAAATCGATGCATAATCGACTCAAACAATGTTCTTGTTCCACTCCACATCGGCAACAGGCGTTGCATCTTTGTAAATGTTGTTTGCACCCACAATGGGTCATGTGACAGTGTTCTGCCACACACCAACAGAAAATAGTCTCGGCAGGTGAGGGAGGCGTCAAATACCTCATACAATGTCCTTGTCCCACTCTACACTAGCAACGAGCGTTGCATCTAAGTAAATGTTGTTTGCACCCACAATGGGTCATGTGACAGTGTTCTGCCACACACCAACAGAAAATAGTCTCGACAGGTGAGGGAGACGTCAAATGCCTCAGACAATGTTCTTGTCCCACTCTACACTAGCAACGAGCCTTGCATCTTCTTGCATGTCGCCTGCACCCATAGCGAGTTGTGTGACAATGATCTACCCCACACCGGCATAAATAGTCCTACGACGGGATTCCCGTAGCCTGCCCCAGAGCCCAATTTTCATCCTCTTCTTTCAACATTATAATGTTGTTGTATAAAGAATTTTAAATCAGTTACAATCTATATTAGAATAAGAAAATTACTAAAAATTTGATTGTGGAGTGTGATTACCGTGGAGGGGGCAAATCTGCCCCGAGATGTGCAGGTGCAGACTTTAGTCCTAATAATGTTGATGTCGATGTTGTGAATTTCAACTCCTAAATGTAATTGTCAAACTCCAAGTACAAATTTCAACTGATGTTGATGTCGATACATATGTTGTGAATTCTAACTGCCATCGATGTTGATGTCGATACATATGTTGTGAATTTTAATTGTCACCGATGTTCCAATTGCCACATAAACTATAAATATAGTCATTATGGAATTTGATTTATATTTTATAGTATATGACAAAAGACACGAAATGATGTCCAAACAATAACTTCATATCCTCTTTTATGGTTATATTATCATTTTTTTTCCTTTCGTGTTCATAATATAATTATTGTGTCACATAGTATAGCTCTATGAAGTATGAACGCACATATCAACACTGATTTTTTAGAGGGTAATTTACGAGACAAAACTTTTATATATTTTATTTTTTTTATTTACATATTTGGATTCATAGACATGTCACTTAGATGCTACTTAACAAATAAAAATTCAATTTATCAACAAAATTCCACACACTAACTAACAAAATTCATTATTTATTCAAGTCACATGAGTCCCAACTCCAAGTAGCATTACACATATTTAAATATATTAATAAAGCACTAATTTAATTATAAGCTTTTCCATTAACAAATTTTAACATTTTTGTAAGGATTGAATAGAAAGTTTTAGTAAATTAAAAATAAAATTGTGAACTTTAAAATATTTAAGACAAAAGTGATAAAACCTACAAAATTAGCAACCATGCTGTATATTTAACCTATAAATAATAAGTTCATATTTCCTTTTCTTTCTTTTTTCCTTTTTTCGTTGGAAAGAATAATATCTTTTTATGATTGTTTTTTTTAATAATAAACCAACGTCAACATCTATAATGGATGTAGAGTAACACCCCTTTTTACAAAGACCATATACATAAATGTCACGCGCTAAAACTAATTTGTCCATCTATAGTTGTAGAAGGTACATTCATGTGACAAATGATTTTGACTATGTTATTTTATTGAAATTATATGTTCAACAAATTATTTTTAGGTCAAACTGAATATAGCTTAATTGACATAAAAATAAGGTTGTGTCCGTGACTAAGAGGTCATGGGTTCAATTCTCGCATTAATTAAAATACCGTTGCAAAAAAAAAAACAAATTGTTTGTCCAATACATTTTTTTTTTTAGTACAACAACTATTAGACATGAGAATTTGAACCCTCAATCTCAAAGTAAGAAGTAAATGTTAATTATCGTTAGCTAAGTTCATGTACTATTCAATAGATTATTTAAATTGTATTAAATGTTTTTGGAAAATAGGTTTTCTTGAGTTAAATTACAACTTTAAAATCGTATAATAAGTTCGCAAATGTTCTATCCAGTGTGTAATTTGTCACTGACCTATTACATATTTTTTAAAATTTATGAAATTACTAGACACAAAACTGAAGTTCAAAGTTGAATTAGACACAAAATCAAAAAATTTAATATGTCAAAGTTGTATTATACATCAAAATAAAAGTTTAGAGATTGATTAGACACAATCTTAAAAATATAGTACCTGAACTTTAATTTAACCTATATTTGTTTCTCTCAATCTGATCATATCTTACCTTGGGTTTGGGATTGGGTTTGAGAGAGTCAGAGGTAATTAAGAAAAAATCTTAACCTTGTATTTAATAAATCAAATTATTTTAAAATCTGTTAAAATCACTCTGGCCAGTTTCCTCACAAATTTTCAAATATTTTCAAAATTAAGAATTATTTTATATATCTAATATATTTTTTCCACCACGAAATTTATTTTATAATTTTTAAAATTAATAAATCAAATTCAAATATTTTTTTAAAAATAATACCATATTTTTTTTTTCTCAAAAATAATTATACAACTTTTTAAAGTATATCTATTTTAGTCATTATAGCTAAATCATAATAATTTAATATTTATTTACCAACTAACTAACTTATTCAAGTCTACCACTCAAATTTACCAAACACTAATTTGATTTATCAGTTGATTTTTTTAAAAGCAAAGTTGCTAGCAATTATTTTAAAAGTTACCGCAATCACAAACAGAACCTTAATTGGTTAGGGCATACATCTTGGTTAAGACATATTTCTCGAGGGTCGGCCAATATGATAGGAGAATAGATGATTTTCCATACAAATAAGTGTCATATTTGGTAGTGTATCATCTTGCTTCAAAGAAACCTCTGGCGCCAAAAGACAACAAAGAAACAATACAAAAATCACATTTTTGAGACATTTTTCTTCTTAAAAAACAATTCCCTCCAATCGCGGCAGATTGAAAAACAGAGAGTACATTGAAAATGAATTAAAATTTCAAACTATTTTCCAATTTAGACAAAGAGACAAAAAAAAAAAAAATCATAAATTGAATAAATATTGTATTTGTATTAGAAATGGAGAGAATAAAGCTGAGGCATAAGAGAACAGAAAAGGGTTTTGTTTGGAAGTGGAAAAATGGACAAAGTTGAGCTGTTTGGTTTGGTTGGCAAATGTCTCAAAAGAAGTGTCATTTCATTCACACATTTAAATCTATAATGTCCAACACATAATACAAAACTCACACACATCCATTTTTCATAATCTTTGTCTTTGAATGATGTTATTTTTGTTTTACTTTACTCTCTTTTTTATTATTGATATTCAAATACATTTGTATTTATGTACACTTGTCCGAGGAAGAACATCGAGTTGATTTGAAACATTTATGTAAGACTCGAATTCTTCGATATTTGTTTTGTTGTTGTCTAAATATGCCTGCATTCACATCAATTCAAAACGGAGAAAGATGTTCAATTCAATAGTAAAGTCTAATTGATTTAAAATATTTAGCTTGAGTGCGAATCTTCAAGCTCCTAATTACATTTTTGTCAACGTAAGCATAACTCAACTGATTAAGACATATGCATGTTGTTGAATTAGAAAGTAGAAAAAGAATGTATATTACATTTTTTTATTAAATTACAAGTTTAATCCGAAGTTTGTGTTTATTAAGTCTTTGAACCTTCATGTCTAATGGAATCCTAAATTTAATTTTGTATCTAGTAGATCCGTAAATTTGAAAACAAATCGAAAAAGTTCAGGAATCAAATAGACACAAGTTAAAGGGCTAAATTTGTAATTTAGCTTGTTTTTTTTTTTTACAACATGTTGGGGGTGGAAAATTGAACCTAGGATCATATGGTCAGTGGTCACTAAGCGATGCGCTATGATTTTGTTGGCTGTTTTTCTTTTCTTTTTTCTTTACAAGGTTAAGAGAATGATGTATTAATCATTTATTAATGTAATGTTCTGCACAATAAAGAACCATTGAATTCTTGGTATGATTAGCTTGCAATATTTAAATGTATCCTTATATTCTTACTTGCAGATTAAAATAAAAGAAAATTTAGAATAACAATAAAGTAAGATGAAGCAAATAGTAGAAAAATAATGACTTTATTGGATTATGAAAAAACCAAGAAGGATGCCAGAGGTCTGCAAAAAGAGCAAAGAGAAAAAGACAACTTCCCACCAATCACCATAATCTAAACATTTATATTTTAATTAAACCTATAAAAACAGCAAGCTCTTAGGGCAGACCAGACCCTCCCTCCTCTTTCCCTAAACTATCAAAATAAACATCTATTCTAAATGACAGCTAACAAACACAAGAATCTTACACACATCAAAATAAAGTCATTAGCATCTTTATCTTATCTTAATCAATACACAAACTTCCATCACTTTTCTTCGTCGATGATGACGACGCCGATAATAGCCTTTCGAGGGCGTCGGAGATGTGTCTCATGGAAGGTCTCCTTTCCGGGCTCCCATGAACACAAGACATTGCAATTCTGAGTACAGAGATGATCTCTCCTTCTTTATCTGCATCTTGAACTAGATATGGATCAATGACTTGTGAAAAAGGCTTTTGATCTTCAATGCAGAGTTGAATCCAATGGACAAGATCCATTTCAGAGGAAGATGAACTCACTTGGATTAGTGGGAATCTTCCAGTGATTAGTTCAAGTAAGATCACACCAAATGAGTAAACATCCCATTTTTGGGATGGTTTCAAGACTTTGAGTGATTCAGGGGCCTGATAACAAGTTCCTGCATTGGAAGATGAACTGCAAATGATGTCGGCCGATGTTACGATTTTCGGTTTCTTTGGATCTAACGGTTTCTCAGAGGCGACTCGACTTGATTGTAAGGTTGGGGTTCCTCCTGCAATACTCGCCAGCCGAGCAAGGCCGAAGTCAGAAATTTTGGCTTCCATGTTCTGACTGAGAAGTATGTTGTTTGGTTTCAAATCTCCATGAACATACTTCTTGGGGCTGAATTCATGGAGATAGACCATTCCTTTAGCAATTCCTTCCATGATCTTTAACCTCGCAGACCAGGATAACGGCGTGAAAGCTACCATTCCTGGATTTCCTGTCGATATCGTAAATATAACGGAACAAGCAAGTATATAAGTAAAGGAACTAGTCATATCATGATTCTTAAATAAAAATTCATTTGTGCACAAAAGAGTTGTGAAATTGTACCATGAATGGCATTGGCAAGGTTTCCATTGGGTATGAAGTCGTAAATGAGCAGCTTCTCATCAACAGACCAGTAATAGGCTCTAAGAGTGACAATATTAGGATGCCTTAGCTTTGCTATTGCTTCTACTTCTGTTTGAAATTCTTTGAACCTTTGAGAACCGCCTTCGCCTAATCGTCGCACGGCCAACGTAACTCCATCTTCAAGCACAACTTTGTACACTATCCCAATCCCACTTTTGCCAAGAACGAATGCTGATGCCTTGAGAAGTTCATCAAGATCAAATTCAACTTGTGCATCCAAAGCCACAAGATCATACTGCTCCACATTCTGCGAAACCGTATCGGATTCATCCTTCCCGAAGCATAAACATTCGTTCCTTCCTTTCCCCTTATCCGAAGTACACCCGTTCTCGTCTTTGCTCCTTCTTCGATTACACACTCTAGAATAACAATATGAGAACAATAACCCAACTAGACATATCCCAATCACATCACCAACTACTATTGCAATCACAGCACTCTTACTTAATCCCCTGGCTTTATCAGCATTGTCACCAGAAATCCCTGGTGATCGATCGTCCGGGAGAAACGGAATCAACGACGGTGAGCTTGCACTTATAGCTTCTGAAGAACATGTGTTCTTCAATGGGGAACCACAGAGGCCAGGGTTCCCAATAAAAGCAGTGGGTCCTCTGTTCATCAAAGCACCATTTTGGGGTATTGGGCCACTCAAATGGTTAGAACTAAGATCAATGTAAACCTTTTCAGGTAGGTTTCCAAGGCTAGCTGGAATTGAACCAGAAAAAAGATTATGAGACAAATCAAAAGTGCCTTCTAAGCTAGACAAGTTCCCCAAATCACTAGGAATAGATCCACCAAAGCTGTTAAATGAAAGATCCAGTTTCTCCAAAGAACTCAAACTAGTTCCAAACCTAAGTGGCAGTGAACCAGTGAAGTTATTCTGACTAACATCGAGGGTTTTAAGCCTCTTGCATTGAATAATGGAAGTGGGTAATGACCCATTAAAGAGATTTTGAGACAAATCCAAAGTTTGAAGGAATTTAAGCTTCCCAATCCCATTTGGAACAGACCCAGAAAAGGAATTCCCATAAAGAACCAAGCTCTGAAGCCCTTGAGCAGAAAAGAGCTGAAAAGGCAAAATCCCAAAAAGCCTATTGTTCCTCAAATTCACATGGCGAAGCCCAGAAAGAGCTCCAAGAGAAGAAGGAAGAAATCCATACAAATTCCTCTTAGGAAAACTAACAGAAACAACAATTTGATCTATACAACTAATTCCATTCCAAGAACAAGGGGTTTCATCAGAAGAAACCCAATTGCTCAAAGCCCCATCTGGGTCTTCAGAAATGGACTGCTTGAGTGACAAAAGCACAAACCCTTCATCATTCAAAGAACTCACAAGAAGAAGACAATTATCAGAGCAGCAGCAACAAAGAAGAATGAGAAACAGACCCACCACAAGCATTTCCAAGAACAAAAAATTACACCTACCCTTTTTTCTTCTTCTTTTCTTCTTCTTCTTCTAACAGAGAGCTTTGGGAAAGACAATGGGGCTGTGAAGGAAAGGATTCGACAGTGATGGGATAGAAAATTGAAAAGGGTGGAGAGGAAAAAAAAAGTGGGAAAAAGGGAGAGATAATTAAATTGTTAATTGTGAAAGTGATTTGTTATGAAACAGAAGAAGAAAAATACTGAATCCATGCAATGCAAATTTACAATCTCCAAGAAAGACATTCTGCAGAAAAGCATTCGACAAGCAGAGCTGTTGAGTGAGAAGGAATAATGAATGCGCCGTGCTATCAGGGTTCGAAATTGTCCTACTAACATCATTTTTTTAATCAAATGTTTTTGGTTTGAACTCCAATATTTTTTTTTTTTTCATTTCAAGTTTATTTTATTTTGATTTCTAAACTTTTAAAATGTCTAATTATTTTTTTTTTTTTTTTTACCACAAGTATAGTTCATAGATGAGTCATCTCAAAAAAAAAAAAAAAAAAATCATTGAAATTTTAATTTTTTTACTTTAGTACTTACATTTACTTTTATTTTAATAACTTAATGATGTAACTTTTTGTTATATGGCCATTGATTTCAGGTAAATAGTATAGTAAAGATCAAAATTATTATTTTAAAATGGATATTTTGAAATTTAATGACCAAGATGATCATATATATTTTTTTTTTGGGGTGAGAAAATTCTTTTAGTCAAATAAACTTGGTTTAGCGGTAATTGACATGTATTCTATTTCTTAAGGTGGTAAAGAATTGAACCGTTGATCTTTGGATATTTGAATCGTATAATGTCTTAACTAATTGAGTTATGTTGATCAACTACAACTCTAAAGATGTGTTTGGATTGACTACTAAAAAAATGTTTTTCAAATAATGACTAGTGTTTAATTTTTTATTTAATATTCTTTTGCCAAATAAGCTTGAATTACAAATCAACATTCTATTACATAGTTCTTAAAAAAAAAAAAAAAAAAATGTGTTCCCTAAATTCTCAAAATAAAAAATGTATCACATAATATTTCTATTAAATACATTTCAAAATTTTATTGCAATAATTAAAATCTATCAAATACATTGTTCATAAAATTATATATGTATATAGGGAAAAATGTTGATTTTTTACTCTTAAACTTAGAGTCTTTTTTTAGTTCAACATATGGGTGGGGGAGAGATTTGAACTCCTTAGAAAAAATAATCAACATTATAATAATGATTTGGAGTTTATTCACCTAATATATGTTGGTTTTTTTTTTTTTTTTTTTTTTTTTTTGCTAACAAGAAGATTGTCTAAAAACAAAGTGCAAACTTGAAAATGTCTAAAAACTAAATTTAGTAAGAGAATGGTGAATGGCTGGGAGGATAGAGAAACAAGTAATAGATGAAAAATATAACACAAACGTCAAAATAAAATAATTGACAACTAGAAAGAGAAGTAATTGATGAAAAGATAACAGAAACCATCAAAATAAAATGATTGACAAACTAATGAGTAAAATCTACATGGTTAGCACACTTAGGTGGAACAATGAAAAATTGCATATGAAGATATTGTATACAGACATAATTTTGTACACCTGTGACAAAGTCTACCGAGTTTGTATATGAGTTTATATACAGTGCAATAATAACTCTACCGAGTTAGGTTGGGTCGTTCGCGACCACCTTGGTTCCGTGAAGCTAGCAGGGTGCAAAGTCATCTACGGCCATTTTGAGATCAAGTTACTTGAGGCGAGAGCAATGGTAGAAGGTCTAAAAGTTTTGTCATCTTCGACGATCCCATGTGGACGTCAAATCGAGGCTGAATCTGATTGTTTGGAAGTGTGCAAACTACTTAATGGAGTTGGAGTTGATCTAACTGAAATCACTTACTACATTTCAGAGGCTCTCGAACTCAAAAATGCAGCAGGGGTAGTCTCTTTCATACACACGAGGCGATGGGCTAACAGCCTGGCTCATCAGGTGGCTAACAATGCCATGAATTTTAGGATTACAGACCGGTGGGAGGATCCTGTTCTCACTGGTTTTGATGTTTTTTTAAATAGGGGTAGCCCAAGGGGCTTTGTCAGTTAGTTCATGTTCTTTTGTTATCAAAAAAAAAAAAAAAAAAAAAAAAAACTCTCTCAACTTTTTGCCAACTATCGTAGGGATTGGTGTGACAGAGGCATTAAGTATCGGTTTTTGTATTGAAATAGGGAGTGGTTACATTAGGTATCATCTTCCAACACCTCTGCAATGATGAAAATTGGAAAATTCAAAAGTTTAAACCATTCCAACACTCACCAACTTCTCCGAGCTGCTGTATACCATACCTTGAGGCCAAGCGATTTAGCTCTCTCAACACGCCTACACCTCCATCCGCCGCTAAAAACCTCACCTCTTTCTACGGTGAGTTGTTTGTTCGTTGGATTGATCGATTCAAGTCCACGCTCTCGTATCTGCCATCATCCTCAGGTATCTGTCCCCTTTATCCATAATAATGTATACATTTGGGTAGTATTTTTTTATTTTTTTATCTGGTCGACGCCGGAACGAAACTGCGAAGGATGGACAACACTGTGATGGTTGATCTCGTCTTTTTTTCCTTGAGATTTTACACAAATAATATGTAGTCGTTCTTGTTTGTTCTGTTTGGAGATCTAGATATTAAGATTTAGGGATTTGATTTCGAAATTTTAAATATTCAAAGTTTTAAATACATGAAATAGGTTCGTATTTAGAGATTTGGATATGGGGTTTCAACAATCCTTTTGAAGGAATTTTGTTTTAAATGCATTAAATAATCTTAGAGAGGTTGACTGACGGACCCCACCGACCCCCATTGTAGGGTGTTTAGAACAAAATTTCATTTACTATTTTTAGCATTTTTCACAATAGTATTCAAATGTATATGGTCAGTTCGCAAAGGTAAAGTCGGTGTATATACACCAGGTAGTCTGTCGGACACTCAATTAATCTTAAGGGTATACACGCGTACATATACTTCAATTTGAACTTAACAGGAAGATAACACCACCACAAAAGGTTGAGTCCAAAATAGTGAGACATAAAATATTTTTGGTTTTATTATTATTTTTATTTTAAGATTAATTAATTATAAAATATAAAGTAGCTGACATCGGGTTACAATGAACATTCAGAAATATTCACCCTACTCTCTAAAATCACTCCGGGGTGCAAAACATTTAAAAAATTTGACATTTTTCATTTTAAGTTATTTATTCCCAACATTCTTCTTAATTTTTTTTTTTTTCTAGAATAAACATATATCAACAGACATAATGTATGAACTAGTGACCAACCATGAAATCATGTTCAATTTTTTACTTCCACATATTGTAATATATATATATATGCGAATTTTCAAACTTAAAAAAGAAGAATAGTATGAACATAGTTCAATCAAGATAAAATATAAATTATTGACCAAAATGTCATGATTCGAATTTCGTGTTACATATATTGTAAAAATAATAATAATAATAATAAAAATAATAAATGGTTGAGAAACACAGAGATGGTCCCAAAATCCCTAGGGATGTTCATTTAAATGAGAAGATAATTAATAGATGACATTATCATCGACGGTTGCTTATTTTTATTAATCATAATTAATGATTACTGCCACTAAACACTGATTAGATACTTCAACTCTTCGAATCCTAAACATAACTGGTTCAACCCTACCATTCACAACTTTACATTAAATTAACCCTAATAATAATGTCATATATAATTTTCTTAATATTAGGATTTAACAATAGTTTTGCCTTTTATAAACTATGTTCAAAATTGCCAAAGCGAGCATGGCTCAGCGGGCATATGTATGTGTTGACGACCACGAGGTCTGTGGTTCGAATCCCCCCACCCCCAATGTACTCAAAAAAAAAAAAAAACTATGTTCAAAATTAATCTTAAAATAATAATAAATAAATGTCAAAATATTTTTAACCGTTTATGTTTGGTAAATCTAATTCTTAAATAATTTAAATAAAATCACTTTTTAATTTACGTTGATTAAAAGCTATTAATAGTAGCTTTTGAATTTTGCTTCTCTAAAAATCTGTTCTATCTAACCAATTTTAAAACTCTTTTTTATTTTATTTTACGGATTATTCATAATCTAACTAATCTTATTTCATCATTTTTTTTAATTTAATTTAATGATTTTTAATTATTGTTCTTATTTATTTTTTTATTTATTTCAACTAAAGCTAGAATTTGTTTGACACATTTTTTATATATCAATTTTTTTATATATAGTTTATAAAATTATTTAGAGTAAAAAAATATAATTTTTAATTTAACTTATCTAAAATTTCATATTACCTTATAAATTTTTTGGAGTTAAATATTAATAAAACTCATATTTAATTATTGAAATATATTTATATTTGGGTTAATATCGCTATTTCATAAAAGATTAGTAGGAATTTACCAAACACTATAACCAGATTTTTCAGGTTTAAATCTGGAATTTACCAAACACTAATTAACTTCGTGCTACACCTGATTTTTCTAAAAGCACAGCTCGAAACAATTATTTTAGAAGCTATCGTAATCTCAAACTAAGCCTTAGTAAATTGAAATAAATTAAAATAACTTCTAAAGGACATATTTGTAAAATAAACAAGAAAGTAGGTCGTTGGTAGACTAGACTAGCTGAGGAATAATCGGAGGCTTCCTTGCCTCGAAAGGACGAATCTAAGAGTTATGAACTTACTATTCAAACACATTCCCAAAATGCCCTCAACTTTTTATATTTACATTCTATAGGAAAAATACCACAAATGACCAAACTACTCTACTTTATCCACCACTTCTAGGCTTTTAATTTGAATAATTTTTCCTTTAAAACTATGTTGGGACCTTCTAAATGTCCAAAGTTGTAGTTATATGTCGTAATTTAAGCCAAAATGTGGTTGAAACAATGGAGGATGGACGCGTTATAGTGTATGAGCACATGACATCGGAAAGAAATGTAATACACTCTTAAAGTAAGCTGAATTATAAAAAAAATACCTTCGAATTTTCCTATTGAAAAGAAATTTGCGTATTCATTCAAAAATTGCAATATTATCTTTCATCTTTCATAAAGTTTTAAAAACTACATTTAAAGTAGAAATACAAGAAATCAAACAAAACGCCACTTATTTTTACTTTACTTTCTTAATCAAGAACGCGTCTTAATTTCCAAAATTTACTCTTGACATGACAACTTCTATCGTCGAATATCAAGTGTTGGATGAAGAGATGAGGAGATAGATGTTTGAACTAAGTTTACCAAGCTAGACTCTTATTTCAATTTTTTTTTTTAATTAGTTACAAATTTAATCTTTCTTTCTTAGCATATTTATTAAACATTAAATAGAAGTACGATGTTACGTAGTGTTGATACCGAAATTCGTGCAGGAGAAATCTCACCTGACTTTCACGTGCATCAACTAAATTTATAAATTGGAGAAGAAATGACGTGCAAAATAGAAAAATCAAACTCTAATGCCTAAGTAAGATAGAAAAAGAGTATAAGCATAATTTTAGGGATTAGTGTAGAGTTTATTGGACCTCCTCTCCTCCCGTCATAATGACATATTTATAGAAGGATTGCTGTTAGGTTACTCATAGACCTGACTAGGAGAATGAGATGATTTAAGGCCCTAATTAGTTGGGTCCCTGGACTATTGGACTTTGGTCTTTGTTTTCCTTAGTTCATTTTTAGAGAAATTTTCAAAAATAACTAGAAATAAAAAACTGAATTAAAAAATAACTAAGAAACTTTAATATTTTCATCTCATAACTTTCACAATTTTAGGGAATGAAGTTCACAATTATCATCCCAATCCCAATTATACCCCTCCACAATTTTAGGGAATGAAGTTCACAATTATCATCCCAATTATACCCCTGATATATACTCTTATTTACGGACAACCGACATAACTAATTTTTTTTTTATATATTTATTTTAATTTCTAACAATTAGATTCATTCCTCCGTTTTTGAAGAAAAAGTTTCTAACAACTAGATCCATGAATTTTGAAGAAAAGAAAAAATCTCAACAACTTAGATTTGAGAATGTTTAACCGCCAAACAAAAAAATATACAAATTTATCTCACTAACAACCCCTTCAGGGATTACCCTCCTAGATTCATGCATTTTGAAAAGAGGGGTTCATTATTTTTTTCCCAAAGTTGAAACGATCACAATGTACAGAGACGAGAGTGAAGAGAGACTAAGACCCTTACTCACTTCGAAAATATGTCATTTTGGGAGTCAAATTTTCAGCCCAATTCAAGCGGACGATGTAAAAGGTTGACGTAAATAGTTTTTTTTATCAAGGTAGAGAGTTTCAAAGGTGAAAATCAATGACTGTTTCAAATCGATTTGGAGGAGGGAAGATTTACAAATCTCCTAATTCAATGTTGCAATACAATTGATTGAACGTTTTCCTGGGTAAACTCAACATGCATACCAATTTTATAATGATACAATTGATTGAACGTTTTCCCGGGTAAACTCAACATGCATACCAATTTTAATGTTTTTTAGTATCATTTGTTCAATGCTCACAGATTAATGGTTTAGGGTGTATATACACGCATATACTTCATATGATATACTTACATGTACATTGTTGTAGATGTAACTACGAATATATACTCACACTAGAAGTTATCGAGAACCCTCATTTTTATAATTTTCTTACCACCGTCTATGAACATTTTAATTTTTTTAGTATCATTTGTTCAATGCTCACGGATTAATGGTTTATGGTGTATATACACACGCATATACTTCATATGATATACTTACATGTACATTTTTATAGATATAACTACGAATATATACTCACACTAGAAGTTATCGAGGACCCTCATTTTTATAATTTTTTTACAACCGTCTATGAACATTTTAAATTTTTTAGTATCATTTGTTCAATGCTCACAAAATAATGGTTTATGGTGTATATACACGCATATACTTCATATGTTATACTTACATGTACGTTGTTATAGATGTAACTACGAATATATACTCACATTAGAAGTTATCGAGGGTGTCATTTTTATAATTTTCTTACCACCGTCTATGAACATTTTAGTTTTTATAACCATCAATATGCTGGAAATTTAATTGCTTATATAATTTTCTTACGGGCTATGTTATACTTACATGTACGTTCACCAATTAATAGTTTGTATATATACACATATACTTCATATGATATACTTATATGTACATGTAACTTCGAATATATACACATTATAAATTATCGAGAGGATCGTTATTAAAAATGTTGTCACAACCGTCTCTGAAAAATTTTAGTTTAAAAATTAATTTAAGTTAATATTCCAGATTAGATTTTATTGAATTTTGTTTACATGTTTCGATTTAATCGGTGGCTGTTATCATTGATTTAGCTATATCTTAATTTTTTATTATTATTTACATGATTCTCTCTTAAAATAAATCTTCATTTTTTGGTGGGGATTGAGTTCAGTGTTTTAAAGTTCACATTTTTTTGTTTTTCATTTAATTCTGTGTGATTAAATTTTTTTTTTTTTTTTTGTAGGTAGTTCAATAGTTAAATGCCTGAAGGGTAGTTTCGTGTAACTATATTCTATAGAAGTTTCTAATTATAAGAGTTAGTTATTTTTCAACACAATAATTAGTTTAACTATTTTTCATCTTGCATAGTCTCGTTTTAACTATTCTTGTAGTTGCCTCCATTTTTACCCATATAAGGTAGTAACACATCCTATATATCATTGTAATATTAAAAAATTGACTCTGCACCTTGATTTATGGCCCATCTTGTTTATTCATCGTAGTTAATAATGTGTTACATAGGCTGAATTTGTTATTTTTTCTTTTATCTTTTTTAGACCTGTATAGTCAATTTTTTATCTTATTGCAATTATTCGTTTTACTTTTCCTTTTTCTCGACCCAAAGTGCACAATCAAGTTTTTTTTTTTTTATTGGAGTTAAAACGAATAATTGCAACATTTAGAAGTACTTTTTTTTTTCTCTCGTCGGAGTTAAATAACAAGAATAATTTTTATGTAAAAAAAAAAATACCATGTAAATATATTTTTAAAATTTATAGATAAAAGCTAATAGAGAGTAGTTTTTATTTTTTATTTTTTAAAATTTATAAGTATAAATGATATTTTAACATTTAAGTTATGAGTGTAAAAATTTCATTTGGATAAATGATTTTTTCTTTTTTTTTGAATACATCTGATAAAGGAAACCTTAGTAGTGTGTCCATATGAAATAAATAGTATAAATTAGTATATAATCTTGCTAATTTTAAGTGTAAAGTTGATTTTTCAGCCCAATTTTATTTTTATTATTATTATAATTTTTTTTTTTTTTTTTTTTTTTTTGGGAATTCTGTGGTTTGGGGTCGTTTTTTGGGCTGTTTTTTTTTTTTTTTTAATAATATTGCATTTTTTAAAATTTATTATTAAAATATTGTAAGTTTGAAACTATTTATAAAAATAATGTACTTTTTTAATTGGAGGTGGTCTTTTCATAAGACGACCTCCACACGCAAGCTCCACATGGATGGAGGTCGTCTTTTCAAAAGACGATCTCCATCGTTCTTTTAAAAACGACCTCCATCGTTCTTTTAAAAACGACCTCCACACGCAAGCTCCACATGGATGGCATCGTTCTTTTATTAAAAAATGGATATCTTTCTACTCGGATATTCAAAATTTTCAAAAAAGTAGGTTGGAATATTAAAAAATCGATATCTTTCTACTCGGATATTCAAAATTTTCAAAAAAGGTATGGTTGGAAAGCTGAGCTTCAATTTGATAGGTGATTTCACTATTTTTGGAGTTGTGTATCAAAAGATAGAGACCATCGAAGTTGGACTATAGTTTTTCAAATTTTAGAACTGAAGATTGCTTTGAGGAGTGCATTAAAAAATTGACATATTTTTACCCAGATATTAAAAAATTCCGAAAAAAATACGGTTAAAAATCTTACACAGAGAGCTTCAATTTGATATCTAGTTTCACTATTTGTAGAGTTGTGTATTAAAAGATACAGATCGTCGAAGTTTAGCTACAGTTTTGAAGTTTTCAGTGGTATCTTCTGTTCTGGGTTTAGTGAACTTTTCATAACTTTGACGATATATATATTTTGATACACAACTCCAAAAATAGTGAAACTAGATATCAAATTGAAGCTCTCTATGTTAACTTTCCAACAATACCCTTTTCGAAGTTTTTGAATATCTGAGTAAAAAGATATCAATTTTTTAATACACTCCTCAAAATAATCTTTAGTTCTAAAATTTGCAGAACTATAGTCCAACTTCGATGGTCTCTATCTTTTGATACACAACTCAAAAAATAGTGAAACCACCTATCAAATTGAAGCTCTCGTTGTTAGCTTTCCAACCATACATTTTTTTGAAAATTTTGAATATCTGAGTAAAAAGATATCAATTTTTTAATAAAAGAAGTACATACCAATATCCATGTGGAGCGAGATCGTAAACCTTCATCCATGTGGAGCACCATCCATGTGGAGCAATCTTTGCTTGCATGTGTAGGTCGTGAAAAGACGACCTCCATTTAAAACAATATTTTTATAAATAGTTTCAAACTTACAATATTTTTATAATAAATTTTAAAAAATGCAATATTATTAAAAAACAACCCTTTTTTTTTAGGGGGAGGAGGCTGAAAGAGAGTGGTAAAGCGATGGCTGAAGAAAAAGGAAATTAAGGACAAGACGAACCAACCCCATATAAGTATATAACATAACCGTCTCGAATTGAAATATTTTTAATTTGTTTTATTACTATTCTATTTGATAGTAATATTTTTAAATAAAATTTCAATATTATCCAATAATATTTTTATTTGGAGGAATGTTTTTTTAGGGAGTGTTTGGGACATCCACAAAGTTAACTAAGTTATTATAACTCTGTCTACGTTTGATCCACCGACTATTATAACTCATTGTCGATATAATAATCATATAGACTTCAATATTATTTACTATTCACAAATGTTATAACCCACAACTATTGTAACTACCGATTATAATAAGTCACCCAACGCCTCAAATAATTCTTCTTGATTTGAAAGTTTTCATTATCATTCCTTCATGGGAATATTAGTCGGTAAATCTCGGATAAACATCACAAATTGGTGTATAATCTCACGAAATTTATGTGTAAAATTGATTTTGGTTAAATTACAAATTTAGTTGTTAAACTTTGAGGTTTATGTCTATTTGGTATCTAAAATTTTAATTTTGTGTCTAATAGGTCCATGAACTTTTAAATTTGTGTCCAATAAGTCTCTGTCAAATTATTATTTTTAATTATTTGATTTATTAGATATAAATTTAAATTTTATGTCTAATGAAACTCTAAAATTTCAATTTTATGTATAGTAAATTCATGAATTAAAAAAAATTAAAAGTCTAGACCCGATTTGATAACCAATTTTTTTTTTAGTTTTTAAATATTAAGCTATAAACATTACCTTCTTCATTTGTTTTGATATCTACCATTTGATTCAAGTTTTAAAAATTAAAAAAAAAATTGACAAAAAATTTGGTTGGAAATCCTAATTATGTTTTGAGATTGAGTGAATATTGTTATATTTTCTTAAGAAAAAAAGTTGTTTGTTTTGTTGTTCGTGTATACAAAATTTGAAATTTAATTATATTTAAAATGATAAATTTTTTAATAAATAAATGATTTCATGTTATAAATTCAATTCATTTTTGTTAAATTAGAATATGTATAATATAATGTACTATAAATTATATTATATTACCAAATCGAGCATAACTCAATTGACATAAAGTTGTGTCTTATGACATTATAAAATAATAAGGGATATTGTAACCGATGTCAATTTAAAATAAAATAATTAAAAATATAGCATTTTTTTTTTTAAATTCGCGGACAATTTCTATCACTGATAGTATGGTCTATCAGTTTTTTTTATAGATTTTTGTCAGTGATAGAAGTGTGATAGTCATATATCAACGATATGAGTGATAGCCACTGATTTTTTTGCCATATTTACAAAATATTTTAAATTTTGCTAAATTTACATTTATTTTGAATTTGATTGCTGTTTGTGCAATTAGCCCAAATAATAATTATACAAATAATTTATATTCGATCTAATATTTAGTAGGTAGTTACAATTAATTTTATGGTTTATAATAAAAATATTTAAACATAATTTCTAAATCTACAACCAAACACATATTTAAAAACATGAAATATAACTCTCTTTTCTTTAAATTTTTTGTTTTCAAAATTTCTATCTTAACACCCATCCAACAAATTTCTAAAAATAAAAAATATTATAAATACAAGAGAAAACAAATCTAATTAAAAAAAAGTAAAAAATAAAAAATAAAATAATTATTAAACGGAATTTAGGGACTAAATTTATAATGTTAAAAATTAGGAAATAGTCACTGAACTCAAGTTTGTAATTTAGTCCTTCATTTTTCTTTTATGAGGAAGAAAAAGTTGGGGATTTTCTGGCGTCGTTTTTGAGGGGAGGAAGCTGGAAGAGAGTGGTGAGTGAGTGGTAGAAGGAGAAGCGATGGCGGATACGTGGGTCAGAGCTGCCGTCGATTCCATTCACTTGACTCCCACTCAGGCCGTTCTCTACCTTTCCGGCGGCGCTTCTCAGGTCAGCTTTCCATATAACTTCTCCGTTGATCACCCGCTTCTTTCTTACCTGCATATTCTAATTTCTATATGTGAATCAACAATTAGGCCATAGGATGGTTGCTTTCAGTTCCTGGAGCTTCCAGCACAGTCCTCGAAGCCGTAGTACCTTACTCCGGGAATTCCATGATCCAATTACTCGGCAAGGTTACACACTTTCATTAAAGAATTCTTTATTGACGTTTTGTTTTTTCGTATTATTGTGATGATTGAACTGCAAGAACTGGTGATTAGAATTAGCCATAGCGATAATCTTATTCAGTAGTTATTGACGTGCCGATTAAGCTAATTCTAGTTATAGCCGCTGACTAAAAAAACATCCTTGCAAATTGCAATATAAAGGGAGTAACGGTTCCACTACCAACTTAAACCTCTTTCCAAATTGTAGATCACATGCATATCTACAAAATGTACCAAACATCCTTGCCTACAGTTTTTGTAAGTTGAATCAATCACCTAGGAACAGCTTTAAACTTGGACAACTTCGTACTTTGAAGCACACGTTCAAGCTATTCAAGTTCTTGTCTAGGTTACCTATAGCTGTCAAAATCTTAATGGAAGAATCCCAATGAACAGTATCAAATAGAAGCTAGAATCAATGTTGATACTTTTATTTCTTTGCTGCAGGTCCCCTCTCAATTTTGCAGCCGTAAAACTGCGGAAGAACTGGCTTTGCTGGCTTATAATCGTGCTCTGAAGCTATCTAGGCCAGGTTTATAACTCTTGTTGTATTCTTACTTTCAATCCAAATACAGATCTTGATGCATTTTTCCGAACCACTCTACCTTTACCCTAAAACCTCAATCCCGAGAGATACTCAGGACGTTGACCGCCAATGTCTCTAAAAGTTTTTATCCTTTTACTTTGTTTCAATATTCAGTTCTCTATCAAAAGATGGAGACAAAGGAGGTTGGGCTTTATAGGAAGCAGGCAACCCCAATCTAAGTTCCCCGTGAAAATTGAGTAATGACAAAAGAATTTTATAACACTCCAACTTCCAACTATATAAAAAATTAAGGACCTGAGTTCAGAATTGAAAACTAGAGCATGTGTTTATGGAGTAAAATTTGCAATGAGTTAAATGGATTTTGCCCAAAAATATTGGTCGAATTTAATTCTTTTATTGTGTTTTAGTTTTAGGACCTAGTATGTATTTCAGCAGGAAACAAAAGTTTGAAGTCTAGATTTTCGTCATTGAAAATTTTGGGCTAATGTGTTAAATGAGTGACAGTAAAACGAGTGTAATACGTTTCTATGCAAAAATATTTGTCTAACAGAATTCTGTTGCCGTGTTTCAATCAACTCGCCTTATCTGGTGATCTGATTGATAGGTTATCCTGTTCTTGGTGTTGGCTTTACTGGTTCTTTGGCTACCACTCATCCAAAATTTGGCGATCACAGGTAATTTGTAAAAGTTTAAATTGAATTGGATGCTTTTCAGCTATATGCGGCTAGGAATACCATTAAATTACTTTTCAAAAAAAAAAAAAACTTTTCAAAAAAAGGAGTATCATTAAATTAGTAAGGGTATAATAGCCATTAGGTAAGGAGTTTGTTAGTATGAGTGGGTTATAATTATAGTGGGTGGGAGGGGATGAAGGTGAAGGCCTTCAGTTGTTTAGAACCCTCCCCTTGAACCAAACAACCAAACTATTGCCTACCTTCCTCCCTTCCCACTCTCTCTGTCGTAGCGTTATGGCTCTATGTCATGGCTCTATCCTCTCTGCTTGTGGCTGCAAAACAATTCTGCAAGCACCAAGGTGCTTCAAATGGAGCCTAGGAGCTGTTATCATTAAAAAAAAAATTCTGGATTCTCCAATTTCCTTCAAGCGTTCGATCTTTATGAAATAAAACTTAAGCTATCATAATACGTAAGTATAGCCCACAAAGTGTGCTAACATCTATTTATAACCAACTCATACTAACAAGTAATAATCTCCTCTTATCATCACCTGTTTTTCTCTCCAAATCAGTTTAGCATTGGTTTTCGTAAGATGCCAGCCAGCAATGCAATCATATTTTGGGTTTTTATAGAACTGGTCTAGCACAATTGCTAATTATAGCGTATATAGATAATTGGCTTTTGACAGTGTCGCCAGTTTGAGTAGGCATAGATGTTAATGAAACACAATTCCGTTCTTATGTAGTTTGATGATTAATAGCATGCTTGCTCCTACATCTTTTTCCCCTATTCCAATAGATATCTTTTATATAAAGGTCATGTCACGTCACCTTAAAGTTTGTTCACTAGCTCTCTTCTCTCTCTCGTGTTATATCTAGGATGCATATGTCAACAAGATCATCTAACCGACATTGGGTTTCCACAATCACACTATCGAAGGTAATTTTCTGGGTAAAACAAGAAACCATTTCATCTAACTTTGACTTTTAGCCTTTTAGGTCAATCATCTGATCCTTTGTTAGTTATTACTTGATTATTTTAGGGTTTACGTACTCGGGAGCAAGAGGAGATACTCTCAAGTCATCTTTTGCTTAAGGTTTGTTCAAGGATCCAACCTCAGGCATCTCAAAAGCTTGTATATTCTTTTATTATTGTAGCTGAAGTATATTCTTCATAAGAACATTTAGCTGTAAATTGATAACGAGAGTAAAGATGATGTAAAACTAAGTTGGGAGATATAGCTAGAAGATTAGATAGTGAGGTGGCTGTATAGGAAATAATGAGAGAGAATTGAAATTCGAAGGGGATAGGAGGTAGGAGGAGATAAACCTCATATATATAGATATAAGTTGATAATTAATATCACTAATATATGAAGTAGGCATGAAATTGATGGCCAAATCTATTCGTAACAGGAAATTCTAATAAATTGACCCTATAAATTTGAAAGTGCCCTAGACTGTAGGATTCTTTGAAGCAACTCTTATTTCAAAATTACTCTAAATTTCTGACTGATGCTATGCTGTATCTATGTCAACAACGTGGAAATTGTAGTTTTTATGTTGTTTAATTTTCTGAAATTTGACGTTTAGTTTGGTTTCTTGCTAATGTCATTAACATTCTTAGACAACCTTTCTATTTTCTGGTCTTAGGCAATTGCAAATGCTTGTAAAGTTCCTGGAACCTTTGTTTCAGATTTGTCTCAATCTGATTTATCAGAAGAATGTGAAACGCTATTCACTGAGAATGAAGAATTACAACAACTTATACGGGGGGAAATTTGTTTTAAGGTCTATCCATTTTTGAGTGGTATAATTTCTATTGATTTGAATCGGTGTTATTTGTGGTAGCAACTAAAATTTTATAGTGCTCATATCAATGTTTTTTTTTTTTTTTTGCAGAGACCTGTAAATCTGATGCAGAAAGAAAAATAATACTTTCTGGTTCTTTTAATCCGTTACATGATGGTCACGTCAAACTTTTAGAAGTTGCAACCAGGTATGTAGAGTTGTTTAATATTTTTCAATTTACGATAATTCTCTGTCTAGACTCACTCTTGACCAATATCCAACATTCTGGGAAGCTACATCAACCACCTGAAATGTACCAGAAATTGAAGTAGAGAATTAGGGTCCGTTTGATAAATATTTGGTTTTTGAACCCCATCAAGGATTGACGTAGTGGTCATGAAGGGCCTTGAGACTATTAAAACCCTCCTAGAGGGAATGGGTTCAATCCTTAGTGGCCACCTACTTAGGAATTAATTTCCTACGGGTTTCCTTGACAACCAAATGTTGTAGGGTCAGACGGTTGTCCCGTGAGATTAGTCGAGGTGCGCGTAAGCTGGCCCGGACACTCACGGATGTCGAAAAAAAAAAATAACTATTTGATTTTTTGAAAATTAAGCTTATAAACATTACTCTCACCTGTTAGTTCTTTTATTTTGTTATCTACCTCTTACAAGTGTTTTCAAAATCTGAGTTTTGAAAACTAAAAAAGTTGTTTTTGTTTTTATAATTTGGTTAAGAATTCAAATGTTTGTTTGGTGAGAAAGCAAGCCTAATTTTCAAAACAAAAAACTAAAAAATCAAATGGGGTCAACGGGGCCTAAGAAAATATGGACGGCATAATGAGGTTAATAGTCTCTCTACTTCTCTTCCATATCTAAACTCAATAATTTCCTCTCCCTAGTTCCTCAATATCTAAACTTTCTTATTTTTATACAGCATTTGTGGTGATGGGTATCCTTGTTTTGAAATATCAGCCGTGAATGCTGATAAACCACCCCTGTCAGCATCACAAGTCAAAGATCGTGTCGAGCAATTTAAAAAAGTTGGTGAGTATTGTTTCTAGAATGTTTCCTATTTCGTATGCTATATTTTGGGTATTATACAAAATACTTCTGAACTTTGGATTAAGTCTCAATTATGCCTCCAGATTTAAAAAAAAAATCATTTTAACCCTTGATGGAAATTGATGTAGCAACGATGTTTAGAAATTGAAAAGTTTACGTGATATCATTTACAACTTAATTTTAACTCAAAATATATCGTTGATATCATTTACAAAATCATTCACGAAGTCAATTTTTGCACATTAACTTCCACGTCAATTTAGGTGAATGATGTTGTAAATAATGTCACGTATGCTTTCCAATTTTTTGACACTAGTTGTCACGCCAATTTTCATCCATCATTCTAATAGAAAAACTCTTTTGAGGGTTTTTTTGGAAAATTTTCCAAGTCTAGGGCCACAATTGAAACCTATCTGAGTTAAGAGATACTTTGTATAATTTACCCATAAATTTCTGTAGCTTGTACTAAACCTTTTATTTGTTTATTATTATTATTTGCTAAAGATAGTGGACATTGATCTTTCAATTTAAATCTGTATGGCAGGAAAGTCTGTAATCATTTCCAATCAGCCTTACTTTTACAAGAAAGCCGAACTTTTTCCTGGTAGTGCTTTTGTAATTGGTGCTGACACTGCAGTAAGGTTGATAGATGTAAGTTTTGACTACTGGAACTATATCTATGCTTATTCTTGTTGAACCGTTGTCTGATTTAACATACCTACGAGAGAATAACTGTGAACTTCTGTTAAAAAAAATTCCCTTTCTTTTTACTTTTGAAAATTTGGCTGGGATTTCAAAAACGTTTCTTTGAATTAGATTAGAAAACAAAGAAAAATGTTAGTAAATAAGTGTGATTTTTGAAAACAGAACACCAAAACAAAATGGTTATGAAAAAGGGCCCCCTTCTTATAAAAAAAAAAAAAAAGAAAAAGGCCCCCCTAGATTTTTTTTATTTTTTTTTATTTTTAGGAAACAGGAACAATTTCATTGATAGTATGAAAGAGTGTTACAAAAGAAATCCTATCTTTTAATTACAAAAAACTCTCCATTGATTATAGAGGGTGGTTAGACCATAATTACAAAAAGGAGGCGATAATTTGCTCCAAGTAATGGCTAAAATAGTAGTAGAATCGATGGAATGTTGAGCTTCTTTGTAAATGTCCTTAAAAACAAGCATATTTCTCTCATTCCAAAGATTCCAAAAGAATGCACGAACAAAGCAAAGCCATAGAGTCTTCTTTGCTTTCTTGAAGGGGTGACCCATGAAAATAATGTAATATAAAGAGGGGATATTACCCGGTCGGGGAAAGGCCACTTGAAAGCTTGAAGAAGAAAATCCCAAAACTTTGTAGCATATGGACACTCACTGAATAAATGGCCCCTAGATTTCACTTTCCAATATCGTGCATTTCTTCTACTTAATAAGTTAATAGCATTGTAAATTGCAGCTAGCAAATCTGATGGAACGCGGTCTGGTCTGGTCTTTTCTTTTTGATTTCGAATGGGAAAACATTAATGTAATACACCTTAAAGTGTTTGGAGTTTAACATTCCTTTATTTCATAAATCAATGAAATCGTTTTCCTTCCCTAAAAAAGAATTCTGATGAAACGCAACATTCATTACTTACATTGTTTTCCATTGGTTTGCAGCCCAAATACTATGATGGGGATTACAAGAAGATGCTGGAAATTTTGCTCCGAATCAAAAACACAGGATGCACTTTCCTTGTCGGTGGTCGAAATATAAACAGTGTTTTCAAAGTACGTAAGCTTAAGCGATTTATAGAAAGTCTGTCTCCAAATGGAGAATTTATCCTGATGATTTTATTTTCTTCCTCATTATTTTTAATGGTGTCACTCACCCAGGTTCTTGAAGATGTTGACATTCCAGAAGAGCTAAGAGGCATGTTTATCTCAATACCTTCAGACAAATTTCGTATGGACATTTCTTCCACCCAAATAAGAAAACAACTTGGAATTTAATCTTCTTGCTGCCAGATCTTGGAAGTGACAGGCAATGCTTCATTTTGATCAGGTAACAATGATTAAAAGTTATATATATAAAAAAATAAACTCTTAATTTTAATTTTATAGAATGTACAGGCAGTTGAAATAGATTTTACATTGGTGCAAATTGTAGGGGTAAAGATTAGGTTATTTTTTTTGCATTCAAGAATTTGAATTACTTGTTTCGGGACTATATAAAAGCATACCCAAAATGCTATTTTTAGTGTTGAGTCATGAAGTGATTAATGAATGGCTTAAATTTATTTTGATGCTTATTTTTATTTTATTCTTAAAATTCAGATTTCCTATTTTTTGTGCATCAATTGAAAATTGTTCCATTTTTGTCTCTAAATATGGCATGTAAAGTAATTTTGACTGTTTTCAAATAGTGTAGATTAAAATGATTTTTCAAATTTAGAGGCAAAATAAAATGTTTAAAAATTTAGGAGCTAAAATAGATTAAGATTTAAAAACTAGGAACTTATTATATATATATTTTTTTATAACATGAGGTGGGGATAAAACCTAGTACCTCTTGGTCACTAGTTTATACATCATGTCAGTGTTGACTTTGCTCTTATTGGCAAAAAGAAAAAAAAAATATTATTAGAGTAAGCCGGGTGGAAAAATCAATAAAATCCACCCATTTTTGGTGCAAAATTGATTAACCCTCCATGCTTACTCTAATAACCTAAATAACCCCTAATTGTGAACTTTCAAATTTTTATTGATTTGTTAGATACACCCCTAATCTAATAACTCCTATTAGATACAAAATTAAAACTTTAAGGTTCAATTAGAGATAAAATTAAATCTCACTCTAATAGAACAACTATTTTTTTAAAAAAATAATAACAAAATCGAAAGCTGATAAATCTATTAGACATCGTTAAAGTTTAAGGATTTATTGAAACACAAAATTAAAAAATTAATCATCTGGTGGATTATTCCTCAAAATAGATAAGTAAATAATGAAATTTGAAATAGGTAAAGTAAATAATGAAATTTAAAATATTTATAATTTTTTTAAATAGAATTACGTGTTATTTTTTGTTTCCTGTAAATTTTCCTTAAAAATTGAACAAAGCCGCTTATATATATATATGGAATTAACGAAATCTTAATTATTAAGTAAATTAGGTAAAGTAAATAATGAAATTTGAAATATTTATAATTTTTTAAATAGAATCACGTGTTATTTTTTGTTTCCCGTAAATTTTCCTTAAAAATTGAACAAAGCCGCATATATATATATATATGGAATTAACGAAATCCTAATTATTAAGTAAATTAATAGAACAAATGGCGTGAGATTTAAAAAAAAAGTTTAAAAGAACATATGCTGGGATCGAAATATACAAACCAATTCAATTTAATTATGCATATTTATATACAAATATACAAATCGAATAATTCGAGGGGGGCACTGCCCTCGGCCCCTACGTGCATCTGCCTCTGTGTCTCACACTTGCAATCTTTAACCGTTACCTTAAACTCAAAGTAGGGGTAATTTTTATCTTACGAGAGGTTTGAAAAACGGTTTAAAAAATTTGTAATGTTCATTCTAATAATTGTTTAATAAGAATTCTAATAATTTGCAAGTTTTGATATAATTAGTGAAAAACATGTAAAAATTGCCTCCCAACGATGACTACACAACTTCCATTACTTTTACAGTATTGTAGCACACAACTTGATTAAATAAGACTTTAGTTTATGTACACTTTCAAGAACAAAATGGGTAATGATGATACCAAAATTTACAAGATTAGTTGTACCCTATTTACTATGTTAGTACACCCACTACCTCCCCGAACTAGCACAAACATGTGGCTTCCATAAAATCTTTTACAAAAAAAACAGATTATTCAGGTTCTATTCACCTAATGTGACAACATATTTACCACACATATCTGAAATTGACGACTTTTTTTAGTTAATATTGTCGCTTGTGTGTGCCCAACATGTTGTTATTATGTCTAATATTCATGACTTTGTGCATGCATCATAAAATTATGCATGAAAAACACGTGTTTGTTATCAATCTAGTTGAAAATCGAGTTTTTAGTCGTGCGCGTTTGACATCTGACTTGTATTCTTAGGCTTAGTCTAGTATTTGAGAGACGACTATAGTAACTAATATGAGAATAAATTACATTGTTTATCTAGGGTGAAGGAGGGGTACGAAAATGCATAGAATAATGAGAAATCATAGTGAACTAGATGCAATAATTAGTCAAAAAGTGGCAGATCTCACGTAATAATCAATCACAATGAGATCAATCAAATGGTGTAATCGAATTGCAAGATTACGGGTGAGGCCACTTACTATTTTAACACACTCGATGCTTTATATATTATTTTAACACACTCGATGCTTTATGTCTAATCATGTGAATTACGGGTGACAAATTAAGATTAGAGAGAAGAAAACATGCTATTAATTCAGACCAAAGAACTTTACACACCAAACACATAATTTAACTCCACATACTATTTTAACACATTTGATGTCCTCAAATAACCCATTGAATACAAACTTGAAAGTCACGATAATTTAGGATCAATTTAAAATGATTTTCTAAATATTTAAAAATTGGTTATATGGGTATAAAAAATGGCTTCAAACACTTAAAAAAAAATCATTTCAAGACCAGGTTAAATAAAACAGTAAAAGGTTGAATATAAGGAAAAAAAAAAGAGAAGCGAATATCCGATTTGGAGTAGTGTAGCGGTGCATATAGTGGCGTTCCACTCTCATTTATCGAACCCTAAGCTGAGCTTCTGAAGCCCTAGCGAGCAATGGCTTCACGCAGACTCTTATCTTCTCTGCTCCGATCGTCGGCACGGCGGTCTTCTTCCAGATCTCCGATCTCATCCCCCAACCCCAGGATTCCATTGTCTAACACTTCACGCGCTTCCCCATATGGCTACCTCCTCAACCGTGTGGCTCAGTACGCCACCTCCGCTGCCCCGGCTTCACCGCCGTCTCCTCCGTCATCCGCGAGCCAGGACCTCGGAAGGAGCGGTAAGATCACCGATGAATTCACTGGAGCCGGCTCGATCGGCCAGGTTTGTCAGGTGATTGGAGCCGTCGTCGATGTTAGATTCCATGAAGGGTTACCTCCAATTCTGACGGCGCTCGAGGTGCTTGATAACTCGATCCGTTTGGTGCTGGAGGTGGCGCAGCATTTGGGAGAGAATATGGTTAGGACTATTGCTATGGATGGGACGGAAGGGCTCGTTCGAGGGCAGAAAGTGCTCAACACTGGTTCTCCTATCACTGTAAGATATTATTTTGATTGTGCTGATGGTACTGATTTGATGAGATTTGGGTTGATTTTGTCAGATTGTCTATTGTCAACATCTTTCTATTTTGACTGGATTGATTGGAATATAATTGTGTTTTATAATTGTGATTTTGAAATGGAAGATGCTAACAATTTGTAGATCCTCATCCTCACAACACGCTATGCTCTTCCTTTTTGTATCCTTTCTTTTTACATTGGTTTTAACCACCAAGCCCTTCAGATAAATGATGTCAAATAAATTTTGCAAAAAACCAGGTCAATTTCGCAGACTTGAAACTTAACTTAAAATACTGATAAATCTTACTTGACGGTAGGAGGAAACCCGAATGGGTATTGGTAATTGTAGATCCCTCTTATGTTATACTGTTACGATTTTAATGTGTGCAACGCTAGAAATTTCCACCCGTCGTTATTTCTCAATTTGTGCATTTTTCCATTAATGATGGTGGGAAAAGTGACTTTAATATCTCGACTTGTTTTTCAGATGTTTTTCAGACGGACATGGGACTTGTTTGGGAAAATTGTTAAAATCACTCCAAAACAAGCCTTTAATCATTCAAAATCGATTTAATGATTGATTTTACACTTTTGTTTTTAAATCATCAATAATGATTTTGAACTATTAAAGAATGTGATTTTGAATATGAAAAAAAGTGATTTTAACCATTTCAAAATCACTCCCAAACATGTCCATATTATACTTGAAAGTGAATATGGTTTTCATATTTCTGTGGATAAAATAATGTTCTCAAGACAATTTGTGCGTTTAAATATAATCTTCGTGTCACACTTTCTTCCACTTGCAGGTTCCAGTTGGTAGAGCTACTCTTGGACGAATTATAAATGTCATCGGAGAGCCTATTGATGAGAGAGGCGACCTTAGTAAGAATCTAGGATATACCATCTTACTTGTCTATGTATTCGAGATAATGTGATCTAGAATTTGACAATGTTAAACTGTTTGAACAGATACCGACCACTATTTGCCTATTCACAGAGAAGCCCCATCCTTTGTTGAGCAAGCAACTGAACAGCAAATTCTCGTTACTGGTATTAAGGTAAGTTTCCCTGGATGGAGTATATTTTTGTATTATTTCCTTTTTCCGCTTGAACTCAGAACTAGATTTGTTGGTGGAGTTGGGTTTTATTAATGTTGCCATGTTTCACAGGTTGTTGACCTTCTTGCTCCATATCAAAGAGGAGGAAAGATTGGGCTTTTTGGTGGTGCTGGTGTGGGAAAAACTGTGCTTATCATGGAACTTATCAACAATGTTGCGAAAGCTCATGGTTTGTTTTTGTTATAACAATGTGAAGGCATTGAATTGATGTATCCTTGACGTTGCATCTAATGTCACCTTTTCTATTTTAACAGGTGGTTTCTCAGTGTTTGCTGGTGTCGGAGAACGCACTCGAGAGGGTAATGATTTGTACAGAGAAATGATTGAGAGTGGTGTCATTAAGCTTGGTGACAAACAGGTGATAGGAGGACACTTCCTTTACAATTCTTTTGTTTATTACATCTTCTGACTCATGAATTGTACTTTCTTTTACACTTAAATCATTATTTTGGTTGGAAACTGTATTGATAATTGTTACAATTTCTTCTGTTTAACTAGGCTGAAAGCAAATGTGCTCTTGTATATGGTCAAATGAATGAGCCCCCTGGTGCACGTGCTCGTGTTGGTCTTACTGGACTAACTGTGGCCGAACACTTCCGTGATGCTGAAGGACAGGATGTGCTTCTCTTCATTGACAACATTTTCCGCTTTACCCAGGTAAATTTGCAAGAACGAGTTATCTACCTCTACCTGAATATGTCTATGAAGGACAAGATGTGGGAGAAAGGAAAGTTTCTTTGGCAAGCGAGTGTGTGTGCTATTTTGTCGGGTTTATGGGGTGAAAGAAACAATAGGACTTTTAGAGGGGTGGAGACAAACCCGTGGGTTGTCTCATGTCCGGTCCCTTTGCAGATTCCATGTTTCTTTATGGGCGTCACCGGTGCACGTTTGTTTGGTAATTACTCGTTGAGTGTTATTCTCCTGGATTGGAACCCCTCCTTATAGCGGGGTTTCCTCTAACTTTGGGGCTGTTTTTTTATATGCCCTTATATTCTTTCATTTTTTCTCAATGAAAGTCCGGTATCTTTTCAAAAAAAATGTCTATTAATTTTCATTAGATTGATTCTTGGAATGATAACACGTCATCATTGCACTTTCACCATCTTGCAGGCTAACTCAGAGGTGTCTGCACTGCTTGGACGTATTCCATCTGCTGTTGGTTACCAACCAACCTTGGCTACTGATCTGGGAGGCCTTCAAGAACGTATTACCACCACGAAGAAAGGATCTATTACTTCTGTACAAGCTATTTATGTGCCTGCTGATGATTTGACTGATCCTGCTCCTGCTACCACTTTTGCTCACTTGGATGCCACAACTGTGTTGTCTCGTCAGGTATAACAACTTAAAGATTTGTCAAATTTCGTTGCTGACTTTCCAGTTATATTAATGTTATTGTTCTTTGTATAGATTTCAGAGCTTGGTATCTATCCTGCTGTGGATCCTCTCGATTCTACTTCTCGTATGCTCTCTCCTCATATTTTAGGAGAGGAACACTATAATACTGCTCGTGGAGTACAGAAGGTTCTTCAGAATTACAAGAATTTGCAAGATATTATTGCCATTTTGGGAATGGATGAGCTCAGTGAAGATGATAAGTTAACTGTTGCACGTGCTCGTAAAATCCAACGGTTCCTGAGCCAGCCTTTCCATGTTGCTGAGGTATTTACTGGGGCACCTGGCAAATATGTGGAGCTGAAAGAGAGTATTACCAGTTTCCAGGTACCTTGCTGTTTCTTCGCTCTACCTTTCTCATGCATATCTGATATCTCAGTTCTCTGGCTCCTCCTATCACAACGTTTTTTGGTCCTTGCGTTTTTCTCCCTTTATCTAGGTGTAGCTTAGTAGCCCAGTTGCCAAGTTCTTTTCTAAAAATAGAAAATTTAATTTCTAGCTCAGTTATTTCTTGAGCCATTTTTATTTCTTGGTCGTTTTTAAGCTTGGTACTTTCTTTCAAATTCATGTCTTGATTCACACTCTACTTAATTTATGGTCTTCTGTGAATAGATACAGATGTCTGAGTTGTACGCTTATAAAGGAATTTTGAATATTTGTCTTATGTGTGAATTTAATTCTGGATTCAATTGATATCAGGTTTTAGAGAATTTTCCCACTATTCATTGTGGGAAATATTCTTTTGTCATAGATTATTTTTGGATGAGGATATTCTTCTGGCATAGCTAGAACGAGGAGTTTGAGCTTATGGTTGCTAGCTATTAAGGGTTTTGTATCCAGATTCTGTGTTTGCTATTTTGTTTCATAAACCAGCCAATTTTTTGAGTCACCAACTCATGTACCAACCCTAGTGTACATGAAACTCTTACAATAGCACAAGCTACGTGGGCCTAAGTTTTCGTTCGACCCATGGTCAAAAAATGCTATACAGTTCCAAATTATCAATTCAATTTAAGATTGTTGGCTTTCCAAATTCGTGAATCAAACATCTTCTAGGTTTTATGGTTATTGTAGTGGTAGGTATGTTTCTGTCTTGTTTGTCTGGGATTTTGTGCAAGGATTCTTGCTTTTTGCACCTTTGCTTGACAGTTGTGAATCCAAACTTAATGTTATTTCATATTTTGGAGGTTTCTTTTGTGAATATATAACGTGCCTGAAAAAGGGCTGTCTGAAAATAGTTTCAAATCCCCATCTGAAATTTTCTTATGGTGCATGTGAAGTTCATTATTAACGGGTGCTCTTTTCTACCCCTCTTGTTTGGCAGGGAGTTTTGGACGGAAAGTACGATGACCTTTCCGAACAATCATTCTACATGGTCGGAGGCATTGAAGAGGTCATTGCCAAGGCCGAGAAGATTGCCAAGGAATCCGCTGCCTAATTATCATCGTATTTCACAACTCTCCCAATTTTTCTCTTTATAATTGTGAAGATCAATAATCTAGGCGATGTTGGCAAATGTCTGTCAACAACAAGATTTTCATTTATATATTTTTTTTGGAGATGTCTTGTAGTTGTACCAAGATCCTTCCCTTTGCCATTTTAGTGTGTGGAAGAGAAATGAAGCTACTGGCCTGCCCCTTGTTTTTGTTGTTCTTTGAATAATAAGGGGGAAAATGGACTCGAGACCTTTGTATATTTTCTTTTCCCAATCAAATCCAAAACATTGGATGCAGTTCAGAAGTTATGTTTATCAACTCAATTCCCACAATAATGCTGTTGTAAGCAGGGAGAAGTGAAGAGAAACTCTGTTGCCACAGAAAGAAGATATTCTTCCCAATTCTTGCAACTTTATGTGTTTGGAAATGTTGCTGAATGAGAGTATTGGAAATTTCCGTTGTAACATTGGCAGACCATTTGTTGGTTGTGTTTTTTTGGATTTTTTTTAACGTTCTCGATCTCTCTGACAAAATTAGGAGTGAGATTACGATTATGTTTGGGAGTCATTGTTGAATGGTTAAAATCACTTTTTGGCAATGGGGTAAGACGAGATTTACATTTGGGGAGGTGATTAATACTAAAAGTGTTTTTTAAACCACGCATTAATCATTTGAAATCATTTTTGGTCATATGAAATTACTTCTTGAAGTGTAGTATCAAACATTAAAATAATTTATGATAATTTTTTTTTATAAAATCACATATCATGGATCACTTTTGCTAAAATTACTTGTTTAAAGATCACTCTCAAATGTATCCTAAATTTGGATATTTAAAATTTGGATATTTAAAAGAACACTTTTATACGAAGTTTGATTATGTCACCCTTACCTAATTGAATGTGCAAAATTGTCAATCTTTTGGAGGCTAAAGTCAATGGAAACATGCTTGAATAACTATTTGGTTAACATTTCAAGTATGTTCTTATAATTACGAATTACAATTTGGCTGAAATAGTATGTTAGCTTTCAGTTTGTCATTCAAATTCAATCACTCTCGCTCTCAAAATAAATCTCTTCAACTTGGGCAACACTGCTCTTCTTCTCGGAATTTTCTTATTTGGAAACTTGCTCTTCAAGATCAAGACTTTTAAGGTTGGGGTTGGAGAGAAAATGTTTCCTTGAATTAAATGTGGGGTTTGATTTAAAGTCTAAATCCATTAGAAACGATTGAGTTTCACAAATGATAATTCAAAATACTCGATATTCGCCAAACCGAGTATAACTACATAAAATTGTGTCTTGACTAAGAGGTCATGAATTCAATCCCCGCATTAATTAAAAATAAACTTGACAATGATAACTAATTCGAGCATAGATCGGTGGATAGGTCAATACCTACCGTTACAAAGGTTTTGATATAGTTTGTGGGGATCGAACCATCAATCTTTGAGATGATAATAGATGTTTTATCCACTAAGCTATGCTCAAATTGACACTTATTTTTGTTCATTTACTTTATATTGTCTTTCTTTTGAAATGTCTTGGCCAAAAGAGATAGCAATTGCTGATCACATTGGATTGCTAGATCATGGAGAAGGTGACACGATCGGAATGTTTTTTCAATGAAGTAATTGTGGTTGCTTCTTAATAACTTTTAGATGTGAATTCGAAATACTTTTGCAGTTTCTCTCTCATACATCGAACAATGCAAAATTGATAGTCACATCGTGGCGAACTTCTCGAATACTATCACCAACACTATACCATAATCTACCACTAAGTAGAAGTAGAATGTGTCATTTATACTATACTTTGTAGATATTCATGTGTTTAGTTTCAAAATAAATCAATAATTTTATTGAGAACCAATTAAGAATAAAAGTCTACAAATAATTTGTATGCCAAAATTTGAAGACTAAAATAGAATATTTTAAATTTTAGAAACTAAATGAAATTAGTATGAAATTAAAAAGTTAATATGATTGAAAGTGAAAGCTTGATTAAAAATCATAAGTAATTGATGAATAAAATTTTAAAAGTTCCAATTATTTAACCAAAAAAGAAAAGAATTTCCAATTTCCTTCGCAGGGAAGAAATTAGAAAAGAAAAAAAAGAAAAACAATAAAAAGTAGGCGAAGAAGGAAGTAGAAGAAGTAGATTTGAGTCAATCTAGAGGGTTCTGAAGCTCAGAATTTATCGAAACCGGAAAAAATGGCCGGCGTGGCGTCATCCTCATCGGCCGGCACCAGTTCCAACATCATGCTCGCCATCTTCGAGAAGAAAACCTCTCAACTCGATCTCTACCGTCCTCTCCGCAACTTCATCGCCTTCAATTACTCCGAACGCGACGCCCAGAATCTTGAAGACGACCTCCAAACCCTCAAGGACTACCGCTCTGATCTCGAGCGCAACTCCGATCCCTCCCCCACCGCCCGCCGCGATCTCCTTCAGACCTACTTCAAAGCCCTCTGTCTCGTCGAGACTCGATTCCCCATTTCCCCCGACAAGGACCATGTCAACACCATCACCTTCGTTTGGTACGACGCCTTCAAGCTTAAGCTCAAGGCTTCCCAGCAGAATATCCACTTGGAGAAGGCTGCGATTCTCTTCAATTTGGGCGCGGTTTATAGCCAGATTGGCCTCTCCTTCGATCGCGCTACTGTTGAGGGGCGTCGCCAGGCCTCGCACGCGTTTATTGCTGCGGCTGGGGCGTTCGCGTTCTTGAGAGACAATGCGTCCACCAAAGCATCGATTGGTAGTTCTACGACTGTGGATGTTTCGGTTGAGTGTGTCGGTATGTTGGAGAGGCTGATGTTGGCGCAGGCGCAGGAGTGTGTCTTTGAGAATACGATTGCGAAAGGCAGTACGCCTGGTGTCTGCGCTAAGATCTCTAGGCAGGTGAGTGTGTGATTTCACTCTGTGTATTGATTGCTCTTGGAATTTCTGCCAATCTGTTCAATTGCTGAATGTTATTTGTCCTTTTCTTGGGAGTGATCCATTCAAATTTATTAATGAAGAGAATATGATAGATTGTCAGCCCAGTTAGAGTTAGTTTGACACTTACCATACTCATGAACTGAATTAATTCTTTAATTATCATTTGAAATTGTAGCTTTACTTTGGAAAACCCAATTATATCTTGGAACTAGATCTGCTATGTATTGAATAAGGGGAGGAATTTACTGCTTCTTTTCTTGTTATTTGATAACTCCTGATTTCAATGTGTTCTTCACCGGTGGCGACTTGTTCTTTTAGACGTTATTGTTTTGCATTCTGCTTAAATAATTTGTTTGATGCATTGGCAGGTTGGTTTGTACTATGAGGAAGCTTTGGCCGCCCTCAATGCCCCACCTCTTAGCCAGCATTTTGACAAGGCCTGGATATCTCATGTGCAGCTGAAAGCAGCTTTGTTTTTTGCTGAAGCTTGCTACAGGTATGGTTTAGAGTTGCACGAGAAAGAAAATATTGCTGAGGAAATTGCTCGGTTGAGGAGTGGGGTTAGTGCTTTAACTGAGGCGAAGAAGTCATCAAAAGGTGTTGCGGCACAGCTTCTTGATGCTATTAACAAGTTAGAGGCCAATCTTAACCGTAATTTAGAGAGAGCTATGAAGGAAAATGACAGAGTCTACCTCATGAGGGTTCCTAATCCTAGTACTCTACCTCCTCTCCCAGCTTTCTCCATGGTGAAGTCAATGGCAATGAATGAATTGTTGGATGCAAGCAAGGAAAAAATGTTTGCTAGTCTTATTCCAGATAGCAGTGCAAAGGCTCTTTCTAGGTACACTGAAATGGTCGATGACATTATACGAACACAAGCTGAGAAACTGCAACAAGCAAGTGAGCTCACCCGAGTAAGGCTGAAGGAAATGGACCTTCCAGAATCTATTCTTTCCTTGGATGGAAATTCTTCCCTGCCAACAGATCTTAAAGAAGATGTTGAGGCAGTGCAAATTAGTGGGGGCCCAATAGCTTTGGAGGCTGAGTTACAACAACTCAGGGATCTAAGGAGAGTAAACAGTGAAATGCTAGTGCAGATTGAGGAGCTCCTGCAGAAAGAAGCAAGAGAGGATTCCCAATTTCGAAGTCAATTTGGGACTCGGTGGACTAGGCCACAGTCCAGTACATTGACAAAGAACATACAAGATAGATTGAGTAGATTTGCAGGTAACTTGAGGCAAGCTGCAGAAAGTGATGCCAGGATTGAGCGTTCAGTGAAAGATCATTCAACTCTCATGTCAATTCTTGATCAACGTCCAGTATGTGCTTTTCATAATCTTATTTTCCTGTTCATTTCTTGTATTCTCTTTGCCTCCTATTTTTCAGTTCATCGTAAGTGCCTGGCTTATTTTCTGGCTCCAAGCTATACCTGTCTTTTTTCCAATAGAGAAATGAGCACCTCACTGAATATGGCTCATGTCATTCTTTTTTTTTTTTTTTTTTTTTTTTTTATAGGAATCGGTAACCATTCATTGATAAGATGAAAAAGTAACAAAATACAGTCCTATCAAGATAAAACTTATAAAAAACACCTCCATTGATTATAGAGGGTAGTAAGACTATAATTACAAAAAGGGGGAGGCAATCTATACCAAGAAATAGCCAGGAAGGATGTAGAATCAATCAAAGATGTGATGTCTCAAGTCTTGTCCATGAAGATGCGGGCATTTCGTTCTAACCACAAATCCCAAAAGAAAGCCCTAACATGACAAAGCCAAAGAGTCTTCTCTTGTTTAAAAGGGTGTCCCATAAGCATAGTCGAAATAAGCGATAGAGAGTCACCCGACCTAGGAAAAGACCAGCCGAAAACAGATTGTATGAAGCTCCAGTATGAAGAAGCAAAAGAGCAACATCTGAAAAGATGTATTTGAGTTTCGGCATCTTTGAAGCATAACGGACAGCAGCTGGGGGATATAGTTAACCATGAAGATTTCCTTTGTATTCTATCAAAAGTATTGATGCAAGAGTGATCACTTCCCAAATGAAGAACTTCACATTTTTGGGATATCAACCTGACCATATATGCATATAGATAGCTGCATTTGTGCTGTAATTGGTGTTGGAAAGAGCCAAGGATAAGGATTTAGTAGTAAAAGAATTGTCTTTTTCTAAAGACCAGCACCACACATCATCCATGTTCGCTAAAATGGTAGTCTGCAAGATGGATGATAGAGCTATCCATTCCTCAGTCTCCTCTTCCATAAGTGTTCTTCTCAGATGAAGGTTCCATGAACCGTTTGGTGAACTCCAAAGGTCAGCAATAAATGCATCTTTTTTTATGAGAGAGATGGAAAAGATGGGGATAGGCTTCCTGAAGACTAGTCAAACCCAACCAAACATCTTTCCAAAAATAAGTATTCTTCCCATTACCAACTTTGATAAAAGTATGGTTATAAATCAAGGATTGCAAGAAGACAATGTTTTTCCAGGGGCCATTGGCAAAATGTAGGGATTTGGTCAGGCTTGGGGTTAAAATGTGTTGAGCCATATTTGGCGACTATGACCCGGCGACGAAAAGTCTTTTTTCAATATGAAATTGCCAAATCCATTTCGCCATTAGAGAGTAAATTTTCTGTTGAATGCCCAAGATTCGAAGACCACCATTTTCAATTGGAGCTTTGACAGATTCCCACTTCGGAAGATCAGAACCCTTGTAGTCTTTGCTACCCTTCCATAAAAAGCTTTTAAAAACTAAAAAGCTTCTCCAAAATTTTGATAACTTTTTTAGGAGCCTTGAATAAAGACAAATAGTATATAGGAAGGTTAGATAGTGTAGCTTGGATGAGAGTCAGTCTGTCTCCCTTGGAGAGATGACTCGTACCCTATGTTGCAAGTCTCTTTTCCACCTTTTCAAGGATTAGATCCCCAAAAGTCAGTGAGGAAACTTTGCCATTGAGAGGAAGACCGAGGTAAAGGTTAGGCCACTTGCCCAATTTCCATCCAAAACAGCCAGCAAGATAATCAAGGGATTGTTTTTCAATGCCAATACCCATAAACTCAGACTTATTGCAATTGGTATTTAGGCCAGATGCCTCCTCAAAACGTTTTATGATGCCAAAGAGGTTGCCAATATGTGTTTCATTTGGTGAGGAGAAAAGTAACGTATCATCGGCGAACTGTAAATGACCGATAGAGATGCAGTCGGGATCTTTACCCACTTTAATGCCCTGTATATGTCCTCATTGTTCAGATAAAGTGAGCATCCTGCTGAGACAACCCACAACTAATATAAAAAGAAAAGGGGATAAAGGGTAACCTTGTCTTAGCCCTCAAGTGACATGTATTTTGCCTCTTGGTTTACCATTAATGATAATGGAAAAATTATCTATCAATGAAATTGTTTCCCTTCTCAAAAAAAAATTAATGATAATGGAAAAATTAGCCGAAGAGATGCATCCCTTTATCCATCTTCTCCACTTGATCCCAAAACCTTTGACACGAAGAATAACTTCCAAGAAATCCCAATCCACCATGTCAAAGGCCTTCTCAATGTTAATTTTATCACCACCCCTTGCTGTTTTTTCCTTTTGCATTGGTCTATAATCTCATTGGCAACGAGGGAAGCATCAATAATTTGTCTGTCGGCACCGAAGGCTGATTGGTAGTCGGTAATAGTGTGAGGGAGGACTTTCTTTAATCCCTCATAGAGCACACGAGCAATGATTTTGTAGAGGCAGGAAGTAAGGCTAATGGGCTGAAAGTCACTAACAGTTTTTGCACCAATCTTTTTTGGAAATAGGTTGATATAAGTCTCATTAAGGCTGCCGTTGATAGTGGCATTCCGAAAAAAATCATTGAACACACCCATGATATCATCCTTAATTGTGTTCCATGATTTTCTAATGTCATAACCTGGTGAATTTACTATTTTGTGACACGAGCAATAAACTCCTGGATTTTTTTGTTTTTGTTTTTGTTCTCTCCTTAAAATTTATCATCTACTTTCTTGTCATTTGTTGTCAATGATCATGATTTCTGGACTACATGCAAGTTTGTTAGTTAATTAATATTGTTGCATTTTTATCTCAGGTTGAGTCTGCTCTCCCAATTCTTGCCAGGCCGATAATGTCTTTGGATGCCAATGAAGATTCTGTTGTTGGGGCCCTAAAGCAGAGCTTGGTACCTTATACTTATTATTCTTTTTCATGCTTTCTGTTTTCCCTTACCTGGTTTTGAATTGTTTTATCCAAATGCTTATGTGTAAATAATTTTTGTCTCCCGAGTTTCTTGACAACTGTATTTTTAAAGATTAGACAGTAGCTCTCAGCTTTAGCTCTGACAGAAGTTATGTAGCTGGTAATTTCTGGATATAAAACAGAAGTTATGTAGCTAGTAATTTCTGGATATAAAACAGAAGTTATGTAGCTAGTAATTTCTGGATATAAAACAGAAGTTATGAGTTAGTAATTTCTGGATATAAAACAGAAGTCGTAGAATTATTTTTCAGTTTGTCAAATGCTTGATTTTTGAGTTCTACTCATATATGTGAATGTTTCTTCTGTTTGACCCAATGATCAAAAGAACAAGTTGTAAATCTGTCTTTGAAGTTATAGGTTGAAACCATGTGGCTCCTACCTAAGATATTAATAATCATATAAGTTTTTTGACATAAAATATTGTAGGGTAAGGTGGTTATCCTTTGAGATTAGTTGAGATTGTGTATGTTGGTCCAAACACCCACCAATTATGGAAAGAAAGCCACACATTTTGAAAACTTTTAAATTTAGGTTGACACAAAAGAATTAATTTTGTTTACTCTTGTTTAATGTGTATTGTAATAAAGTTGCATGCTCTATTATACAGAGGCAGTTGGAAAATTTTGGTGCTCAGCGAGCTGGTCTCGAAGACATGCTTAAAGAGATGAAGAGGAAGGTATACTATCTGCACTTTTTTCTCAATATATTTGCTTTCGAGTCTAATTGTCTACATTAGAGATGATCAATTCCTTGTGTCGCTCTTATCTCAATAGCTAATGATTTCACATTGTGAATTTTGATATATCATTTCCTATCCAATTTTTTTTGTTTGTACATTTTGATATAAAATAAGAAATTTTGCTAAAAGGAAAGAAGTAAAGCAAAAGATTGGATGAAAAGTGCAAGTTAACCAATAAAGCAAAATTGAAGAACAGAACCAAGTGGCATCTTCGTTGTATATGAGTGTGTATGTGTGAATTGTGAGAACATGTATATAAGTGACGGAATCTAGAAAGGAGAGAATTGCCTAGGAATCAAGCCTAGGCTGGTAGCGAGATATGAGAATTACTCTCCAACTAACCCCAATCAAAAGATGCTGGAAATGATCTCCGAAATTAGAAATATAAAAAGCCTCTTGTAAATTGTAATTACCTTCAATCCTCAAAAGCATTTTTTTTATAAGAAACAAAAAAAAACAGCCGTAAGGAAGGGGGTAGGCAGAGAACTCCCTCTCCGGCCTACGTAAGGAAGGGGGTAGGCAGAGAACTCCCTCTCCGGCCTAAGGAACTAGAAAAGAAAAGTATAAAGTTAGAGCCTTCCAGTCACTGAAAATCATCAACTTGTTGTAATTACAAAAGAATTTATTGTGGTTTTTTTGAGCACCACCAAGATGAAGTATCTTCATGCTATTATAAAAAAAGAGTCCATTAAAGAAAGCTCTGTCTTCGACAAATCTTTGATTCTTCATCTTCTTCCATAATAGCCAAAAGAGAGCTCTAGCCACACAATTTGATAATATTTTGACACAGTCTTCAAAATACCGACCTGCTAGAGCCTCCATTAGCCAATCATCTATGCTTTTGGGGGAGGCATAGAGAGAGACAAGCCGAATTCATTCATAAAAAAGTACCAACTTCTGGAAGCAAAGGAAAAATGAAGGAAAATATGATCCATTGTTTTGCCCTCTTCGTGACAAAAACAACAAACCAAAGGGGATAGAGCTCAATTTCGGAACTTTCTCCAAGCTTCTCATCAGTGTTGAGGTTCTACATACAGAAGCCTTCTCCAATCTCGTCTTCTTATGGTTGCCTCCAAGGTCTTCTCTTTTATTACCTTCCAAATGAGTCTCAGTTTGAAACAAGAAAATAAGTGTATTTATAATGGGCCACTCTTAACCTAGTCAAATTAGAAATGCCTTTTTTTTTAAATATTATTTCAGTCCTTATTTATTTGTTCAAAATATTTTAAATATCTGCAAGAGAGAAACATTGTGAATCTTTTAAATATCTACGAGAGAGAAAAATATTCAAAATCTTATAAATAAGGGAGATAAATATTCCAAATCTTTTAAATATCTTTTTGTAAGTCCGTTCTGGTCTGATGGAGAAGGTGAACATCGATCGGAAGGTGTTTCACCTTCGCAAGAGCGGGTGTGGGAGAAAGGTAACGTTAGAGGAAAGAAGAGAGGGGAGATTAGGGGTTCTGGAGCTAGAGCTGGGATCGCTTGCTTGGGCAAGAGATTGTTTACTGGCTGTGTGCAAGGTCGTGAATCCTCTCAGATTTTGGCGGAGAAGAAGATTGGAAGGGGCAATTTTATTGTTCCAAATTTTCTCGAATGCAAAAGGAAAATTTGGAATCCTTTCTTGTGAGTCCTTGAAAGGAAGGAAATACTCAATATTCATCCCTGAAGGTTCAAAAGGTAAAGGGTGGGAAAGGTTAGCTTCGGCTATGACAAGTCTGCTTCCTTCCCCGATCAAGGCCTCTGGGGCGAAGGCTACTGTTGGGGGGAAAAGGAAAAACTGGGTGAAAGACAAGTCGGGGACGCTAGTGACGAAGGGGAAGTCGTTTGTTCAAGCTGTCCAGGAGCAATCAAGCATTATTAAGGATTTTGGCTTTGCTTCGACAGAGGCTTCTGAGATGGCTTTTGATTACACGACGGCGGTCATTGTTGAAAAAACGGGCAAAGGGGAAGGATGGGGTACGATAAAGGAGTTGATTTGGCAAACCTTCACAATGGGTTTGGTGCTGAAACCTTTTTGCTCTAATCTGGCTGTGGGTCTGTGTGGTAATCGAGAGGAAGCAAGACAGTTGTGTAACAGAAGCAAAAATGAGCGCAATACAAAGTTCTTGATTCACAGTTGGGATTTGAAGTTGGTGGCAGAGGGACGACGTGAACTCTTCGACGGAGGTTGGGTAACAGCTTTGGATATCCCTCCTATTTTGAGAACGAGGGAGGTTATCGCTTCCATTGCTAAGCTTTGTGGAGGTTTGAGCGATGAAGAGGATATTCTCGGTGAGGTGTGCTGGACGGAGGAAGTGTGCTTCAAAGCCAAAGGAACAGGATATGGCATGATACCGAAGAGCTGTTACTTGAAGCATACAGGGATTTTTTTTCCGATAAGATTGATCGCCGGAAGATGGCCGACCTGGTCCGGCGAAGGGGAAGCGCAAAGTCCAAGGCTGAAGGCTGCTGAAGTTGTACCTCACCTGCTGAATTCGGCGTCTGCAGAGGGTCAACAAGGTCAGACTTTACGTCTGAGAAAAGAAAAGAAAACGTGCGATAAGCGGGAAAAAATCGGGCTGGGGGTATTTGAACATCAACAAGTGGATGGGCCGTTTAATGGGCCTACTTCATGCTTTACAAATGGGCTTATTAATAGGGCGGTGGAACGTGCTTCACGATTTGTCTCTAACCCATCAAAAACGACGCAAATGCTGGAGATTCCGAGTACGTCCAAACCGAAAGTGGGGGCTGGGTCAGATGCTGGGCCTGCGCTGGATTTACGAAACTCTTTCGCCCATTTGAATACAGGGGTTGACGACGTCATTGGGGTGTCTGACCGTGACTTTGGCTTTGAGGTGAAAGAAGCAGCGGTTGGGGGAGAAGACTTCAACTCGGATCCGTCGATCGTTAGCTACTCTGAAAACGACTCCTTCCTCTCCTCTCTGGCAGTGAAGGAATCGGAAATGCTGGAGTTGGATTCTTTGTTCGTTGGGGAAGAAGAGGGGAACATGAACTACTTCGGCAAAGAAGTCGAGCTTTCTACAGGGCACAAGGATATTTCGTTGATCGCAAGACAGGGGTTATCCAATTCTGATTTGACCTTAGCTTCGAATGAAAGGATTTCTCCGATCTGTGATGAAGAACAACAACCGTTACCAATCTCGGAAACTTCTCCTCAGAGGCGGCTAAAGGTAAGCTCAAACGGTCTGAATAACCAGGTACACAATCCCTCTCTTTTGGCTCTTTCATCTTCTGCTTCGGGGTTGGTTGAGAAGAGAAGTGTTACGTGTATTGGTGAGGGATCGGGTCTTTCACCCTTTCAGTTATCTTCGGGGGGAAGTCAGGTTGGCTTGAGCCATAACCTCGTGTCTTCGTCCTTTGTTAATCCGTTCCACGGCTCTGAAAGTGTCTTGTTTTATCCGGCTTGTTACGCGTTGAGTAATGGGGGTCCGGTTCTTGCTCCGTTGGTTGGGGACTCGGGTAGTAGTCTCGAGGGAGGTAATCCCCCGTTTTCGAGTGAGTTGGGTACAGGCATTCATTTTCCCCATCCTCATCTGCCAGGTCTTCAAAGTCTTCCTACCTTCGGGGGTGGTGGAGGTAACTGGCCGTTTGGTTGGACAGCTTTGGCCTCCATTGGAGTGCATCAGATTCCAGCGAAGGAAGAGGTGGCAATTCAAAATAGGGGGAAAACACGGAAAAAAGGTTTGGATAAATCTAAAAAGATGGCTAGGGAAGCAAAAAAATTGAGTTGTTCGGTCAATTACGAAAGGAAAAAAGCTTTGTTAGAAGCTGGGGCTGTGTCAGGTTACAAATGAAAGTTCTCTCTTGGAATGTGAGGGGTCTTGGGGGGAGGGAGAAAAGAAGGTTAGTTAAAGAGGTTATTACCCAAGAAGACCCGGACATTGTGGTGTTGGTGGAAACGAAGAGTAGGGAGGTGTGCCGGGAGTTTGTGATGAGTTTGTGGGGGGTTAGGCAAGTTCAATGGATTGGTTTGGATTCTGTTGGTGCGTCCGGCGGTGTGTTGATTCTTTGGAAAGGCAGATCGGTGGGGGTGGTCGATACGATTAGAAGGACCTATTCTTTGACTATCTCTTTCAAGGTTTCTGATAATAGGGTGGGATGGGTGACTGGAGTGTATGGGCCCCCAACTCCTATGGGAAGGACGACGTTTTGGAATGAGTTGGGTGAGTTGTTTGAACACTGTGGTTCGTGTTGGTGTGTGGTTGGAGACTTCAATGTTACAAGGTCCCCTTCTGAAACTGCTTCAGGAGGAAGAGTGACTCGGTCTATGAAGGAATTCAATGAGGTTATTGAGGGTTATAGGCTCTATGATCCCCCGCTAGCTAATGGTCGATTCACTTGGGCTAATAGCATAGCGAGAAGCAGAATTGATAGATGTTTGTTGTCTCAAGGATGGATGGAGATGTTTGCCAATGTTCACCAGAGATTGGGTCCTAGGGTGACTTCTGATCACTGGCCTTTGTGCCTGACCTCGGGTCTTCAGAACTGGGGGCCTTGTCCCTTTAGATTTGAGAATATGTGGCTCCAACATCCTTCCTTTAAAAGATCCTTTGCCTCGTGGTGGAATGTGGAGGTGCAAGGTAATTGGGAAGGGTACCGGTTTATGTGTAAACTGAAAGCTCTTAAGGTAACTCTGAAGGCTTGGAATAAGGAGGTTTTTGGGGATATTCGTAATAAGAAACAGGAGGTGCTGGAAAGAATCAGAACTTTGGATAACGTGGAGGAGGCAGGACAGTTGGACGCCTCGTTACATAATGAACGTCTCTCCCTGAAAGTGGAGTTTGCGGAGTTGGTGAAAAAGGAAACCATTAGCTGGAGACAGAAGGCGAAAGTAAGATGGGCGAGAGATGGGGATTGTAACTCAGCTTACTTCCACAGAATGGCCAATGGGAGAAGAAGTAAGAATTTTATTGGCCCTCTGGAAAATGAGAGGGGTGAGCTTCTAAGAGGGGAGGAGGAGATCGAGGAGGAAATCACTTCCTTCTTCGCTAAGCTTTATGCCCCGATGGTCGCGCCCAAACCGTTCGTGGAAGGGGTGGATTGGTCCCCAATTTCTGATAGAGAGCAGAGGCATTTGGTTGCTCCTTTCACGCTCGAGGAAGTAAAAAAAGTGGTCTTCGAATGTGATAGAAATAAAGCTCCTGGGCCTGATGGGTTCTCTATGGCCTTCTATCAGGATAATTGGGAGGGTATCAAAATGGATCTCGATCGGGTTTTTAAGGAATTTTTCGAAAGAGGGGTTCTGGACAAATCTCTGAACGAAACTTTTGTTTGCCTCATTCCTAAAAAGGAGAAGGCAAATAGGGTCAAGGATTTCAGACCAATTAGCCTAATTACGAGTGTGTATAAGATTATTGCCAAAGTGTTGGTCAATAGATTAAAAAAAGTCCTCCCTTCGACCATCTCAGAGAATCAAGGTGCATTCATTACGGGAAGGCAAATTTTGGACCAAGCTCTTGTGGCTAATGAAGCGATTGAGGAGTACCGAGGTCAAGCCAAAGAAGGAGTTGTCTTTAAGATTGACTTCGAAAAAGCCTATGATCATGTGGATTGGAATTTTTTGGATAGGGTTCTTGAAAAGAAAGGGTTTGGGTGGAAATGGAGATCCTGGATTTGGACGTGCACGAGATCAGTCAAGTACTCTATTCTTATTAACGGGAGACCGAGAGGTCGGATTTCTGCCACGAGAGGTTTGCGACAAGGGGACCCTCTTTCCCCTTTTCTCTTCATCCTTGTGGTGGATGCTCTTAGCAGATTGATCTCCAAAGGTGTGGAGGGCAGGATTCTAGAGGGTTTTGAGGTGGGGAATAACAAAATTTCATTATCTCACCTACAATTTGCAGATGATACCCTTTTTTTCTGCTCCGGAAAAGAGAATTCTTTCTTAATGTTGAATCATTTGTTGGCTTTCTTCGAAGCCATGTCGGGGCTGAAAATTAACAGAGGTAAGTGTCAGATTCTGGGCTTAAATTGTGATTCTGATAAATTGACGAGGTGGGCGAGTCTGGTGGGGTGTGAGATCGGTTCTTTTCCGTCTTCTTACCTTGGTCTTCCCCTCGGACATAATCCTAAATCTATAAACTTTTGGGATCCTGTTGTGGAAAAAGTGCGTAAGAGACTTTCGTCCTGGAAAAGAAGTTTCTTCTCGAAGGGAGGAAGGTTGACTCTCATTCGGGCTGTCCTGAGTGGGATTCCTACGTATTTTTTCTCCCTTTACAGAGCCCCATGCTCGGTGTATAAGGTTTTGGAGAAGAGCATGAGAGATTTCTTGTGGGAAGGGGCAGATGAAGGGAAAGGTGCACATTTGGTTAATTGGGAGGTGGTGGGTAGTCCTATGGACGTGGGAGGTCTTGAGTTGGGTAATTTAAGAGTCCGTAATCAAACTTTGCTTGCTAAATGGCTCTGGAGGTTCCCCCTCGAGACTAATACTTTGTGGCACAAGATCATCGTGAGTAAGTACGGCCCTCATCAATTCGCGTGGCTGTCGAGTAAGGCTAAAGGCACTTTCAGAAATCCGTGGAAGGATATCTCTTGCGAGATCCCATCTTTTTCAAGTTTAATTCGGTTTTCGGTGGGGGATGGGTTGGATACTTATTTTTGGGAGGACCAATGGGTGGGGGATAGTCCTCTCTGCTTATTGTTTCCTAGGTTGTATCATTTGTCTGTGAGGAAAAACCATTCGGTGGCAGATATTTTTAATCAGTCGGAGAATTCTCCTTCTTTCTCCTTTGGTTTTAGTCGGGCCTTATCTAATAGGGAAACAACAGACATTATGGCGCTCTTGGCCATAATTGGGGGGTTTACTCTTAGTTCGGAGAGAAAGGATGTTCGTATTTGGAGTCCAAGGCCCACTGAGGGCTTTTCTTGCAGCTCCTTCTTTCAGAGCTTGCTCAATCCCTCTCCGTCTAGCATGTCAGTTTTTTCTTCTTTGTGGAAGGTGAAAGTTCCAAAAAAGATTCAATTTTTTGTGTGGTTGGCTATTCATGGTAGAGTGAACACTTTAGACCGGCTTTTGAAGAAGAAGTCTACCCTGGTTGGTCCGTTTTGTTGCATTCTTTGTCGGAGGGCGGAGGAAGACCTGGATCATTTGTTATGGAATTGTAAGTTTGCTCGGGAGGTTTGGAATTCGTTTTTTGAGGTGTTCGGTGTCCAGTTTGCTAGGCACAGGCGCCTCAGAGAGATGATCGAGGAGTTCCTTCTCCATCCGCCCTTTCGGGAGAAAGGAAATTTCTTGTGGCAGGCTGGGATCTGTGCGATTGTTTGGGGTTTGTGGGGGGAAAGGAACAACAGAATTTTTAAAGGTTCTGAAAGGGACCCGAGTGCTATTTGGTCTCTCGTTAGATTTCAAGTTTCTTTATGGGCGTCTGTGACGCAGCTTTTTTGTAATTACTCTATAAGTCTTTTATTACTTGACTGGACCCCTTTTCTTTAAGGGTGGTTCCCTCGGGCTCTCCTTTTTTTGAATGCCCTTGTATTCTTTCATCTCTTACTCAATGAAAGTTTGGTACTTTATCAAAAAAAAATATCTTTTAAATATCTGTGGAGAGAAAAAGATATTAAATTAACTCAAAATAATTAAAAAACTAGCAAAGTTAGATATCGAATTAATTGAATAATTGCAAACTATACCAAGGACCACAAAAACATCTCCGTTTTGGGAATTTTAGAAATTCCAAACGAGGTTCACTAATGGGAATTTAAACTTCCGAGTCGTATAAGTAAATTGTAGACACAGTGTTAGAGTATTGTGTAGCTATATAGTCAGTGTTGTTCTTTCAAGGAGAAAAAGTCATCTCGGATTTCCCCTGCTCAAGTCAAACGCCTCCAGAATTTTGTTACATAAACTATTGGCAAAATGGCATTTAAATACACGATTTATGTTGTTTCAACCCCAATTCTGAATTTGCACTAGTATGGCGTGCAGTCCAAAGTATTAAAGAATATTACTTGTTCTTTTTATTAATTTTGTTGTAGTACAATTATATCTTATTATGGTTTGGTCCAGTGGCGGATTTAATGCTTCCAATTGGGTGTTTGTTTCCAAGTCTTTTTTTGTATAGTTAGTTTGTTTCTTTGGGTGACTTCTTTTGTTGGGCTATTTTTTGTATTCTTTCATCTTTTGAATGAAAGCTGGTTTCACACAATAAAAGGAAATTTTTATATTTTTTTTTGGTTGGTTGCTCTCAAATTTAAGTATTGATATGATAGTAATAAGTTGTGGGAGGACGGTTTTATTTTATCCGAAGGAGTATTCTTCCATTTCTTAATGAAAGCTGGTTTCTCAGAATAAAAGAAATTTATATTTTATTTTGGTTGTTTGCTCTCAAATCTCAGTATTGATATGATAGTAATAACTTGTGGGAGCATCTGGTAGCTATTCTAAGTTAATAATTTTGCGTTGATGTATTTGTCGAACAAATGATGACCTCGTCTCTTTTATGCTGCTTCAGGATGATATACTACCAAAGTTGATGACATCAACTGGGTCCTACGAGGATCTTTTCAGGAAGGAGATATCCAAATATGACAATATCTGCGAGGAGATTTCTCGAAACATCGAGGCCCAAGAACAATTTTTATTGCAAATTCAGGTTTATTTCTCAACTTTCTGTCTTCTCATGTTTTTAGAATTTACTTCAAGCTGTTACATGACGCCCCCCAATGAGATGCTTTATTGTGAACGAATACCCCTTGTCCAACAATAGTTCTACTCCATGTTATTGGATTGGAATCAATAAATAATTGAAGCAAGGTGGGGACTGGGGAGACAACGTGTTTTGTGTAACACTATAATTGTACGGCTCATTTTATTTTAATGAAGAAATTTGCAATTAGCATAAACTTCATTAAAATCCTGAAGATGTGAAACTTCTCTTTTCTTTAAGGTCTCTTATAAGCTTATTATAGAATTCATAATACCGTCCCTTCATTTTAATAATGATTTCGTTTTCTGAATTATATAAATTATCACGTTAGAATTTAAAAATATTATTCGCTAATGTTTGTCTATACAAAGTCAAAATTCTTGTGCATATAAAGTTAAAGATACTATATTCTAATACCTATAGAAAAAAATATTTTCTGCTTTTAAAATTTCATACAAATTTGCTTTCTCACTACATGAAAATTATGAACGTTACCAGTAAATGACAATAATTATATTAGAAAATTAAGAAGTTATCTTCTTCTTTTGATATTTAATTTTTGAAGAAAGGCAAGTATACTGGTTTATTATTTTTCTATAGGCTAACACCTTAGATTTTTAATGAGGATACTTTAGAGAGTAGGAGCGGTCGTGATGAGGTTTGGGAGGTGGTTAGATTAGTCATCAGACCTTTTTGTAATTATGAGTCTTGTGATGAGGTCTGTGAGGTGATTAGGTTGGTCACTAGACTTTTTTGTAATTATGGTCTTGGTTTGATCTTGATGGACCGAGTCTCTTTTTGTAGTTTGTTTGAGACTTTTGTTGGACTTGTTTTTTTTTTGTATGCTCTTGCATATTATTTCTCTTTCTCAATGAAAGCTTGGTTTCTTACGAAAATAAAAAATAAAAAAAATTAATAATTGAAATCGAATTTTTAAAAATTCAGGCTCAAAATAGAAAATCGATAAAAGTTGAGGGACCAAAACTATATTTTAAATAGCTTTCGATTGATTGAAGGTTGATTAAAACTATACTTCCGCAACCTCTTGTTATGCAGTCATATGCCACGAGTAAATCTAGGGTAGGATGCTTGCTCCAGTCTCCTGATTTTGTATGATTAATGTTGTAGTGTAGACAGTTTAGATTTTATTATTTTCCTTAATATGATTTTTGTCATATATACTTGATCTGAATTAGTAAATTATTTTGTCATTATTTTTCAGGGCCAAAACAATGAGTTTTATGTCATCTTTAATCTAGAAGACTACAAAGGTATGTTTCGTTTTGTCGAGGAATCAAGTAAATGATCATTTCATTTCAACTGTACTAATTGAAACTATATTTTTAAAACTTAATTTCATGGTCATGGATGTATTTTAAGTACGTGAACTGTGAAAGATTATTCTCTTTCTTGTTCTGAGTTTACTAGTGGTTGGTCGAGTAAAAACTCTTTACTCGGTTTTTTTTATAACTCTTGGAGTTGGGAAAATTACTCTAGATTTTTACTTCCTTCCTGTGTCTTAGCTCACAGGATCGGAAAAAGAATAATAATTACTCTTTTAACCATCATGGTTGGTCTAGTGGTCAATAGGGGCCTTGAGAATAATGAAGGGTTTAGAGGGAATGAGTTCAAACCTTGGTGGCCACCTACTTAGGATTTAATATCCTACGAGTTTCCTTGTCAATCAAATATAGTAGGTTAGATAGTTGTCCCGTGAGATTAGTTGAGCTGCGCGCAAGCTGACTCGAACACTCACGGATATAAAAATAAAATAAAAAAATACCATTTTCTTGTGCTATTTAACACTTCAACTCCAAAAGATATTGATTTAGCATGTTCTCACGTTTTGGTAAAATGATTTTTCTTTTTGACGAGACTTATCTATTTATTCAGTTGGTTTTCTATCCTTCATAAATTCACGACTCAAGTTCTAACATTAAAACTTCCATTATCTTTGGGATTGCTAGATTCTGTTGTAAAAATATGAGTTCTGCATGGCTACGATACTTTATTTTTGCCTCAAAATGGCACTTGTAGAAAATTCTGAAGTAATCCCTTCGATTACCAGATTCTGATTAACATTCCCGAATTGGTCCCCAAATTCTTCTTCTTTAGGACATGCAATGTTAATTTATTACTCCACTTATGGGCAATTTTGGTGAAGTTCTGAGTTTCTTGTTATTATCCTAATTCTAGTATCTTCTAGTTATTGTTTCTTGTTTTCTGGAGTCCACATGTGCTGCAGCAGACATTCAGGCCCCGTTTGATAACCATTTGGTTTTTGGTTTTTGAAAATTAAACTTACGAACACTCATTTTACGGTTTCGCCTATGAGTTTCTTTGTTTTGTTATCTACTTTTTACCAGCGTTTTCAAAATCCAAATTAAGTTTTGAAAAGTATTTTTTTTTTTTTTAAAACTTGTTTTTGGAATTTGTCTAAAAGTTCTAATCTTTATTTAAGAAAGATAGATGAAAACCATTGTTAAGAAATGATGAGAAAACACGATTTTCAAAACTCAAAAATCCAAAATCAAATGGTTATCAAACGGTGTCAGCGATTTGATTTTAGTCGGTCTTGTTAAATAGTTGTATTCTGTTTCTTTCACTCTGGTTTCATTCCCTTCCTTTCTATTTGTTCTAGCATCCCGTGAAAGATGCTACAAACAGCTTCAAGCTGCAATAGCCAAGTATAGAGAAGTCAAGGACAACATCAATGAAGGATTAAAGTTTTATGTGACTCTTCAGGTAAGAATTTTTTGACGATCTTCACTTCCAAGTGTTTCGTTAGACGAATGTTCCGTTGGGTGGCGGTTGGGGATTTTTTGTTGTTTTTTTCCTTTAAATATCTTATATTTGAGCCTGGTGTCGCATTTGACATCCTTGAAAGAAAGGTATTGATAGGCACCTCTTTTCGTATCGGTTTTCTTGAGCTGAGACGTCCATCAACTTTTACTTGACAGGATGCAATCACAAATGTGAAGCAGCAATGCAGCGATTTCGTGATGACGAGGAACATCCAGTGCCGCGAAATGATGGAAGATGTCCAAAGACAAATGGCTGGCCTCAGTTTTCAGGACAGTAAAAACTCAGGTGGTGGCTATAACAGTAGTAACTATCCTTCAGCAGGATCCCACATTCAACGGCCTCACTCGCCACAAACCGATGTTCACCCACCACAATCTTACTACCAACCGCCTCATGAGCAGTCGCCCGTTGGTGGGTATGCTCAGCCCCATCCTCAACCTCATCCTCAACCCCATCCTCAACCCCATTCTCAACCCCATCCTCAACCCCATCCTCAACCCCATCCCATGTATAGCTCCCCACAGCAGCCACCTTCTTCTTATCACTCCCCTTCTGCTCCTGCACCTGCACCTGCACCTGGTACTAGTCCCTACCCGCCACACCCTCAGGCACCTCAACAACCTTCAACGAACCACGAGTATGGACAACCTGCATATCCGGGGTGGCAAGGGCCATACTACAACGCTCATGTTCCACAGCCTGGATCTATTCCTCGGCCTCCTTACACCATCCCAAACCAGTATCCACCACATCACCAAGGTGGTGGTTACTACAAGCAACAATAATCGGCATCCAAGACCCTCTCAGCTGTATGTTTTCTTTTTTCTGAGAAGTGATTTGTTTCAAAACATTTGTTCCTTTGTTCGGATGGATCTCATTTTAGATTGTTTTTTCGCATAGCTTACATATTTTTCAATCTCCGGTGCTTCTCGTCTTGTCCATTTGTTTGTAGTTCAGTCGAGAATTTTTTTCCATGTATAGATTACTATTTTCCTTTGAAGTTGTAAAGTAGAAGTGAACTGGGCATTTTAAGTAATAACAACAATAATAAAATGTGCTGGAAAGAGTTTTATATATACTTTGCTTGCTTTGTTGCATCTTTATGAAGGATAATAATGAATAATACTTACCTCTAAAGATATAATTTTAGAATATCTTCAATTATCTACAATTTACTCCATAATAACAGGTTCTACTTCGTTCCATTGGTCCATTTCTCCAGATTTCTCTCTCCAAATTTTCCCGTTATACTCGAGCCCTTTTTTTTGGTCATTTCCAAGATGCTTGAACAGGAGAAATTATTGACAATCTGTTAGCAGTTAAAACAAGAGTGTATGATTTGATAGGGAGATTTGCGAATTAATATGTACTTTATAGAAGTCTCTATTTAGTATTTATTTACAAGTTTAGAAATTTACAAGTTTTTTTTCTTTCTTGGTTCGATTGCTTATCATCAAATTAGAAGTTTATGTCATTATGTGATAAGAGTTCAAAATGAGCGACAGTTAATTGGGAGAGAATAGTCCATTCATGTCAAGGTGATTATTTTGTAAGAGGTAGCTGTAATCATATATTTTAGGTGTTTTGAATATCAGACTCATCTAAATAGCTCGTGGCTCTTACCCAAGAGTCAATTGGAAGTCAATGTTTAACTAGGTTAGTTCGTTTCGGTCTAATCCATCCATACATTGTATTGAATAAGAATCTTGTGAATCGCAAAATCAGACTCGATTTGTAAAAGGTTTGTAAAAAATGACATGATTTTGAAATTTTAGCATTTCTGACCTGAATTTGACAGTCGAAGTTACTGTTTGAGTGTAAAATTTCGTCTTGCTAAGAAAAAAAATCTACTCTCTCACCTCTAAATGTTAAGAAATTTTTTTTCATCAAGTTTTGAAAACCTATCATTTTTCATCCTTCTGAGCTCTCATTCATCCTCCACGTGACATTAAGAACTTTTCCGAAAAGAGAAGATTTAGAAAGTGTTGATTTGGGCAAATTTTATCAAGTTTTGAAAACCTTTCATTCTTCATCCTTCTGACATGACATTAAGAACTTTTCCGTTTCCAGAACGAGATTTGGAAAGTGTTGATTTGGCCACAACTAGGAGTTATGAAAATTGACAACAAAATAAAAATGAGGGGAAATTGATTTTTTTTGCCGAAGAAAAGTCAGAAAAAAAAGTTTCAGATTGCACGATCACGCTGTTCCAGTTTCAGATCGCACGATCACGCTATTCCGGCCACGAAATTGCACGATCGTACATTTTTTTTTCATCATCATGGTTGGGATTTAAAAAAAAAGAAAAAGAAAAGTTGTACGATCAATTTCGTTGTTGGGATCGTGCATATTATTAATATTATTATTGTACATTTTTTTTTCATCATAATGGTTGGGATTTAAAAAAAAAGAAAAAGAAAAGTTGTACGATCAATTTCGTTGTTGGGATCGTGCATATTATTAATATTATTATTTTTTAAATTTTAGCAAGGGAAAAATTATTAAAAAAAATAATATAATTTATAATTTTCAAATAAATGTTAAATTAAAAATCTGTAGATATCAAAATTTGTTGGTGGATGAAATCTTAAATTTTTAAAATATAATTTTTTGAATATTTATATAAGATTTGTTAGTTGATGAAATATTAGGATTGCTCAACTGTAAAATATTTATAAACAAATTTGAGGATAAGCCGACGAGACGAGGGAAGAAGAACCATTTCACTCGAAGAAGAGGCTTAATATTATGATTGATTTGTTCAACTGAACCATTTCACCCGAAGAAGAGGCTTAATATTATGATTGCTGTCAAATATATATTCTATTTATATAAAAAAAAAAAAAAAGAGGGAAGACAAAGGAGGGAAGAACCATTTAACCAGAAGAAAGGCGAAGATGAAACGAAAAAAAAAGGATAGAGAGAGGAGAGAGACCACCTTGGGAGTTTTTTAAAAGCGAAGGACAGGGACAAAATTTTACACTGGGCCTAAAGTTAACGGTAACAAATTTAAAGTCAGAAATGCTAATTTTTCAAAATCGTGTCATGACAAACCTTTTGAAAATCGGGTCGGATTTTGCAATTGACCAAAAATCTTTTTATTAAATTTTCGGTGACACATGAAATAGACTCATTTGGGCCATATTTAGATTAGCTTGGTTGGGTATGTCAACTTATAACTCGTTAAGCTGATTCATTAGATTAGGCTTGAAGGTTTGACCAAATTTAAACTCGACCAAAACTATGAACCAATGGGCTAGGCCTATAGGTTACTCGTACTCAAAAGTCAGTTCAAGATCAATCCAAAGTTGATGTTTAACTAGGTTAGTTTGGGGATTTGCACGGATGCTAGTTTTTTTGACTTTTTAATGACGCCATCAACACTATCAATCGACTGAAAAATCTATAATGCCCTCGCGCTCATCCCTTCCCCAATTTGTGATTCTCCACATCGTGATCGCGAACATTCACAATTTTTTCTCTCTACGAATCGCGGTGACCATTTACTTTCTAGAGAAAAAAAAATCGCGTTTTTGGAGAATCGCGAGGAAGCGAAAATCGCGAGTGAAAGGGTACAAATGACTTTTCATGCGATTTATAGTGCTGATGTCAAAAAATTTGCATTTTTAAAAACTGGTTCATTTGATATTACGCCAATCGAAGAGAAGGTCATTTATGCAAAAACCTCAGGTTAGCTTGGTCTATCCATCCATGGGTGTTGAATGTTGGGTAGCCAAAGATATATATTTGGTTGATTGGTTTGGGCATAAGCATGGATCCCTTCTCTTTGGGTTATCCCAACCCAATAATGAAATTGATTTGAACATAATATTTAAGTAGAGAGGTACTTAGGGTTTATATATATATATATATATATATAATGAAATGAAGAGATTTTTTTTTTAATTTTTTTTTACAATATGTCAGAGTGAAAGATGGAGCCTAGACTCTCATAGTCCCTAGTCGATCCATCATGCTTGAGCTATTCTCTTATTGGTAGATCCTCATACATAAATTTTTGGTTATTAACATTTGATACATCAGAGTAAGGACTTCAATTTTAATATTTTTGTTAGTGGGTCAATATTGATATCTAAATTATTATTCATATTACAAAAAGAAAATACAACTAATTTGACTTTCATAGTTTTAAGTCAGTTGGACTAATGTGTCAAAGACTCATAGCCAAACAAGACCAAATCAAAGTCAATTTGAAGTTGAACAAACCAACAACCTAATGGAAACATTGAGGCAATTGTCCCTCACTTTTCATTGGAATTGTGGAAATTTTGGACGAGTTACAAAGCTGTTTTAAAACATTTTTTTTTTTTATATATATATTTATATTTTTATAAAAATATTTATGTAAGATATATATGTTTATTTGCCTGCTCAACCGCCTGAGTTCAAGTCCAGCTTAGTACAATTTGGCTAAATTGAGCATAGCTCAATTGACATAAGGTTGTGCTCATGACTAAGAAGTCATGGGTTCAATCATCGCATTAATTAAAATATCGTTGCAAAAAAAAGTGTCTTAAAGGTCTTTTCAAATAATTTTTCTATGTGTTTGTGTGCCAATCTTTTTTTATCTTTTTTTTCTTTCTACTATACAATAATGTTAACTTTTACCCAATATTATTCTTTCACAAGTTTTATAAACAAAAAGAGAACCATTTCTAAAATAGTTTAACTAAAAGGGGCCATGACATATTTAACCGTCACAAAATAATAATAACAAATTCAGCCCAATTATAAAAGTATATGACTAATAGAAGTCTATTACTCATAGACTTTGCAATTCTTTTCTAAATATGTTATATTGGTAAATAAAAAAAGTGAAATAACCCACTAAAATTTAAATATATAATTTTTTTATTGGTCAAGTGAGATAGTAAAGATTTAAATACAATTATACATTTTAAAAAAATCGAGGTAAACTAAAAAATTGTTAAATTTAAAATTTAGTCACTGAAATTTGATTCTAGTATAGTCTTTATTCTAGTATAGTCTTTAAACTTTAAAAAATTAACTTTGATTTACCTATAGTATAGTCTTTAAATTAAAAAAAAAATTCAATTACATTTATTACATTATATATTTTAATTTTAATAAATTTTCGTTGTTAACCCCATTATTTAAATATTGATGTGACACATTAAATTGGTACAGTGAGTAATGATTTTTCAATGACATAAAGGAATTGAATAAGCTACTTGGATAAAATGTTGTCAAAAAAAAAAAAAAAAAAAAATACTTATTTAAAATAAGGGCATATAGTAGCAAAAAAAATTCATTTAAAAATGATTTGCTTGCCTACTCCAATTGAATTAATTCGCCTACCTACATTTATTTAGTTAATTAGTGATAACAACATACATCTATTTAGGAAAAAAAAATCAACATTCGAGAACGAACTTATTTGTTAAAAAACTTCCACGAGTGGATCTAACAACCTTGCTGAAGAACAAAACCTTTAGACTTCAAACTCGAAAACCACATTAATTAATCTGGTCTCAACCCCTAAGATAGGCTAGAATAAAAATTGCTTAGATGATCAAATAAATCAAGGATTAGACAAAACTTTTGGCTCCATCAACCCTCGATCTTCAAAGCACTCCACGAGCAAGATAGATCAATTCTCACTTGAATGCTCCAAATATACATGCATTCTATCACAAGAACACACAAGAAACAAAGTTTAAAAGCTTTCAAGTTTTAAAACCCAAAATTCTATATCTTTTTTCATTCTATTTTCTTGACAAAGAAAACTTCTTTATATAGGAGAGAGATTGTGGGACACTGCCCACAGTTCTCCACAATTTGAGGCTAACTTCCCATTACATGGAAATCGCCCACTAAGTTGGAGATAACTCTCTACCTTCGAACAACCGCCCACTATGTAATAATTGTCCACTTCCTCAATTGTAGCTACTACGTTCGTCAAGAAAAATCATTGTCTTCTTGAGGTGATCAGAAGAGAACCAATAATATTCATATCACTATTATTTTTTTTTCTAAAATACAAAGATGGAGTGTATGAAGACTAAATAGCTAGGTTTCACCTTAATATAAATAAAATTAATATAAATATATTTCGCCACTCATTAAAAATATAAGGTAAGTGAAGTCACCAATTACCAATGAACTGATGTGTCAAATTTTCATCAATAATCAACTAAGCTCAAACGTCATTTTGAACTATTTTTCAAAATTTAAAGATTAAAGTCGTACCCGTTTTTAGAACCTCAAGTTTCAAATAGAAACTAAACCCTAAACTTCAAAAACTAAAAAATACAATTTAAAATATAGAAACTAAATAGATACTAACCCTAAAAATTCAAATACATAATTTGTAATTCAAACTTAAAAAACAAGATCCATTGATAATCATTTGGTTTTTAAAAATTAAGCTTATAAACACAATTTCTACCTATACGTCTTTGTTTTATTGTCTATTTTCAACTTTATGTTTTAAAATATCAAGCTAAATTTTGAAAACCACACAAAAAAATAATATTTAAAAACGTGTTTTGTTTTTGAAATTTGACTAAAAAATTTAAATATTTGTTTATAAAAGTAAAAAACATAATAAAGAAACTAAAACGAAACAAACATATCATGATAAGAAACATAAATTTAAAAAATAAAAAAAAGCTAAAAGGAAAGAAACATAAATTTAAAAAACTAAAAAACAAAAGGGTGATGAAACCAAACCCTAAATATTTTGGTTTCTCACAGAATAGAAGTTGGAGAAGAGGGGAGAGGCACACAATGAAGTGTGGGTCCAAGTTGTAAGCCATGGAGAAGACAAAGACAGCAACATGGTCCTCCTAAATCATCTGTTTTCCAATGCCATGTTTCTTTCGACAAACCAGACACACACTTGCCTGCCCTACCCCAGTTCCCCACTACTGCAACATTCCAAACCCTACTTTGCCACGCCACCCGCCCCCACTCCTAATTATTCTCTATTGTGAACGCGTTGCTCGTGCTCGCTCACAATAGAGAAATTATTTACTAAAGTTGTAATAATGTGGCTAACAGTTTTATACTGTGTTGTTCGATATAAAAAAGAGAAATTAAAAACTGTATTTTGAACGATATTATCAACAAACCGTTAGTGTTAGGATAAAATCTAAAGAGTGGATAAGAGACGTTTTTATGAAAAATAATTGTGATAGAGATCATCAACTTTTAATCAAGAATAAAAATGTAATTAAGTATTGATTCCAAATAGTTCAACATCTTTTTTTTAGTGAAAATAGATGGTATTATCTAATCTAGTATATATATATATATATATATATAGATGAATTCTCAGATGATAGTGAATGCCAAAACGTCAAAGTGAACATAACTTAGTAGTAATTACGTGCACTATTTTCTTTAAGGTTGAAGATTCAAATCTCCCGACCCCACATTTATTGTACTAAAACAAAGGTTTAATACTAAAATCGAGTCTTAGATCATGTTACATGTTACATATTGACAAAATTTAGCAACGTACATAGAAAAAAGACGAGCACACTAGTCATAAATAAAAATTCATGTTTGAACGCATAATTGGAAAACCTCTGATTGGTTGTAATTCAACGTTAAAATCCATAATGTAAGAATGGGTTAGGTCAAGACGAGGATGTTTTCTTCGTTTCCCATTTGTTGTGGAGATTAATTCAATCTAGGTCTTTGTCTTGTTTTTTTTATTTAATTTTAAGGTGGCGCTGATTCCTTGATTTGCAATCGAATTTGCCTTTCGAGAAAAAATCTTGAACTGTTCTTTTTCTCTGTTTTTTTTTTTTATAATTATTTTATGAATAAAATAAAAATTCGAAAAAATAAAAACAAATTTGAAATTACTAGTGTAGAGAAGTCAAGTCTTAGAGTAATTATCAAATGTGAAAAATGAGAGAGTGTAACATAAAGATTAGTTAATTATAAAATAAGGTACGTAATTATAATTTATTTATTTGAGTTTTTAAAGTTAAATATTCATCTTCCTATATATTTAAATTAAACCATAACTTTGTGACATGTCGATAGTCCAATGATAACTTGTAGGTCAAGAAAATAAGTACATATATACATCAAGTCAATGTAAAATTCAACAACTCAAATTAATTCATTGTTGTACCAGAAAAAAAAAAAAAAAAAGGAAAAAATCCCTCAAATTCATTAGGAAATAAGAAGTCCAACGGTGTTTGGAGTGCAGTGCTGGGAAGTCTGGAAATCAAAATACAGTGTTTGGGGCGCAGTGTTGGGAAGTCTGAAAATTAGAAGTCAGTGTTTCAGGTGCAGTGTTTTGAAACTCGGGTTTGGACAAATTTTTTTTTTTTCCTTTCGCTACTTTTTTTTCTTCTTCTTATTTTTTAGTGGATGTTTTGTGAATTGTAGATTTTTTTATGCAACAAGTGACGTTTGAATGAAGCATTTAATTGATGGTATAGTCTAAGAATAATAAAATTATTTCCATCAATCGAAATATTGCTTACAAGAATCAAATATATATTTGGATAATGAATTAAAAAATTAAATGTTTCATTCAAACGTCTCAAAAAACATAACATGTCATGTCAATCGATTTTTTTTTTTTTTTTTTTTAATATATAGTTAGATATAAAATTAAAAAAAAAATGAAATGAAAAACACAAAAGAAAGAAAACAAGAATTAAACAACAACCTACTATTATATTTGGATAATATTCTTAAGTATGTATCCCTTAAATACAAACTGAAATTTACAGTAAAGAACTTGAAGAACTGGCATTGGAAGAAAATCTTGATTCAAATCATAATCTTTCCGAAGTTATTTCAAACATTTCATAAGTTTAAGCTTCACATGGATTATAAAACGAGAAAAAAAAATCTAATTTTGTAATTAGAGAAAAACTACATTCTATTTTAAAATTAATTGAATATTGTTAATAATTATTATTTGTTAATTTTTAATTTGTTAACTTAAAAATTAAATATTATTTTTTAAAATATTAACATATGCCTCATATATTTTATTTTATCTTACCACTAAAAAAATTAAACATATTTTGAGCTATTGTAAATTAGATTAAATATAAATAAATTAAAAAAATAATTTTATTTAGATAAATATAATTAGAAAATTATATAATTATAATTAGAGGGGTGAAATTGGAAGAAAAATGATGAAACCCACCGTAATAATGAAAAAAATTGATTGAAAAATGTTGGACCCACCATAATTATGAAAACTGATGAAAAAGTAAGGGTTTAATTTTTTTTTGAGTAAAACTTGGTTGCAGGCTGGGCTACAAGTATCTTTTGCAGCCCAGCCATGTGGCACATTATAATTGGATAAATATTTTTATCATATTTATTTTTTTTAAAAAAATCTCCCTAACGTAACGCCGTTACTTAGATTTTTGTTTTGTTTTATGTTGCTCATTTTCTCTCTCCTCCCACATTCTCCTCACTCTTTTAATTGCCCTTCCTCTCTTCCGTCCTTCAATCCCTCCTCCCTCCTCTCCCACCATAGAATCAAAACTCAACTTCAATAGATTAAAAAGAAAAATCATTTTCTCTCTCCTTTGGGATTCCGAGAGGAACTGAAGGCGTTAATGGTGAGGAAAGAGGTGAAAATTCCGACAAATTTTGTGAAAGGGAGGCAGATCGGAGTGGCCGCGGAGAGAAAAATTGGAGGTTATTTTCAACAGGATCCCGACGGCATCCAGTGGCAGCGGGTGTGATGGATGGTAGCGGCTTGAGATTTGTGATGTGTGTGAATTGTAATGGAAGTTGTAAGGTTTTGGATTAGAGGAGAGGAAGACAACCGAGTTGATACAAATTTCAATTTGAGACTTTTTTTTAGGGAGTGAATTTTTTTTTTTTTTATTTAATTAAATTTAATTTTAGTGTTGGACATAAATTAGTGATAAGAACGAAGCAGAAGGTTGAAAATCAAAGAAGAGATTGAAGGACGGGAAGAAAAGGAAGGATCATCGAAAGAGGAAAGAGGAAAGATAAGAGGAAAGAGGAAAGATAAGGTGAAAGGAGAGAGAGTGGAGCAAAATAATTTAAATAACGACGTTAGAAAAGTAAGAAGATTTTCTTTAAAAAAAAAATAATATACAAATTTAGCCATTCACAATGTGCCACATGGTTGGACTGCAAGAGATGCTTGTAGCCCAGCCTGCAACCAAGTTTTACTCTTTTTTTTTTGAGTAAAACTTAATTGCAGGCTGGGCTACAACTATCTTTTGCAGCCGACCACGTGGTAGATTTTGATTGGCCAAGTATTATGTAATTATTTTTAATTAAAAAATCATATTTAATGCCGTGACTTCAACTTCTTTTTTTTTTCCTGACTTTTTTTCTTCTTTTCCATGGCTTTTAATTTCCGGTTTTGCCCTTCCCTATTCAATCCTCTCCAATATCTCTTTTTTATCAATGATTTGAATTTTTTTACTAAGATTTGAAAATAGCAAATCATCGATAAAAAAACCTGCGACAATTTTTAATAATAATAATAATATCTAAAGCCTCACCATTGTCTAACATCCTATGGCATTTTTTTAATAAATTTCCTCTTTCTTCTTCTATCTAATTTCTTTGTTCATTTCAAGTTTTCAACTCAATTTCACTTCATTTATCATAAAATAAATAATTAACTATTACCTTTCTAAAATTTTGCAATAAAATTCCTCTTTCCTCTTCTATCTAATTTTTTTTTTTTTTTTTTTTTTTTTTTTTTTTTTTTTTCATTTCAAGTTTTCAACTCAATTTCACTTCATTTATCATAGAATAAATAATTAACTAATACCTTTCTAAAATTCTGTCAATTTTCGCTATGCTATTAGGCATATGGAGGGGTAATTTAGGAAGGAGGGGTAGATTTTGAAACAAATTAGAGAAATAAGATTGTTTTAAAACAAATTAGAAAAATGGGTCGTTTTTTGGCTTTATTAGAGTGCGCAGGTTGAGAACGCGCACTCTAACCCGGTCAAAAATTTGTTCGACACGTGGCCCAATCATATGGTGCCACGTGTTTTTGTTGGCCCTCCCTAAATTTTTTTTTTCTTCTCTTTTTTTAATTTGATTAATTTATTTTAAATATTCATATATATATATATATATACTTCTTTTTTTATTTATCATCTAATCAATATTATCATTATTTACAACTAATCGATATCTAATATCAATCATTATTATCAATTATAGAAATAAATAATCAAAACTAAATTACAAATAAACTTCTAACCATTTTTATAACTTTATATAAAACTATCTCATTTAATTTTTTTAAATAAATTTAAACAAAATAAATTAATGTTCAAAATATCAATCATAATATTATTGGTTAAATTTTGTATTTTGTCACCAAATGCTAAATTATATATATATATATATATATATATATATATATATATATATATATATATATTCTAACGATTTTCATTTCAATCTATAAAAAAAAATTAGTGATTTTAAAAAGAAAAAAAAAAGAAAAACTAAGAATAAATTAACATGTTTAAAAAATGAAAAGTTAAAAAAAAATAAACAAACAATATTAAAACAATAAATAAACGAAACGTTGAAATGATTTTTATAAAGAAACAAACTTTTTAAAAAAATATACTTATATACTTAAAATAATTATATACCATGACATTTCAACGTTTAAGATTTAAAATAAGATAAATATTGCCAAACCGAGCATAGCTCAATTGGCATAGGGTTGTGCCGGTGACCAAAAGGTCATGGGTTCAATCCCCGCATTAATTAAACTACCGTTGCAAAAAAAAAAATAAGATAAATATACTTAAAATAAATTAGTATGGTCAAATATTTTATAAAGAAACAGAAAATTTTATTTAGGAGTAGATAAATGATTTTAGAATATAGACAAATATAAATCACATATTCTAAAAACATTAGAAAAGTCATTTTGTTTTGTTAATTTATTGTTTTAATATTGTTGTTTATTTTTTAAAATATGTTCACTTATTATTTTTTTATTTATTATTATTCTTCAAATTATCGATTTCTTTTGGATTCAAATAGCATTAAAAGTCATATATATAGTTAGCATTTGGTAACAAAAATTAACAAACAATATAATGATTGATATTAGATATCGATTAGTTGTAAATAATGATAATATTGATTAGATGATTAATAAAAAAAAAAAGTATATATATATATATATATATATATGAAGATTTAAAATAAATGAATCAAATTAAAAAAATTGAAGAGAAAAAAAAGAGAGAAAAATTGAGGGAGGGCAACATAAACACGTGGCGCCATATGATTGGGCCACGTGTCGAATAAATTTTTGACCGAGTTGGAGTGCGCCCTTCTCAACCTGCGCGCTCTAATAAAGACAAAAAAACGACCCATTTTTCTAATTTGTTTTAAAACAACCTTATTTCTCTAATTTGTTTCAAAATCTACCCCTCCCTCCTAAATTACCCCATATGGAGAGATTAAGAAATGTTTACTAAGATTTGACAATAGCAAATCATTCATAAAAAGAGATACAGGAGAGAATCGAACGGCAAAATTGGAAATTGAAAGTTATGGGGAAGTGGAAAAAATGAAATAAAAAGAAGCGTTGAAGTGACATGAGACATTAAATATGATTTTTTAATTAAAAAAAATAACCTAAAATCTGACCAATCAAATTTTAGCATGTTGTTGGGCTGCAAAAGATAGTTGTAGCACAGCCTGCAACTAAGTTTTACTCTTTTTTTTTTTTTTATGACACATGCCATTAATTTATATCATAAAATTAACCATTCTCTTTACATGACATAACAAATTATGATACAATTTTTTAGCAAACATTAAAAATATAGGAAGTGATATTATATATTAATATAAAGGTAAAAATCTCACCCCAAACAACTAAGCTATCAAAAAAAAAAAAAAAAAATATATATAAAGGTAGAATCAGTCTCATATTTATTTGATCAATTTGAATAATGAATGACCAAATAAATGCTCATAATTAAAAGTAATAATTTAGTATAATGTAATTTTTAGATTGGAATTTGACTAATTCTTATGAGCAATTGCATATAATAACTTGGGTTATGTTTTTTGGTCCAATTAACCCAACCCTATTTTCACGCAAGGAAAACCTTTGGTTCCTCTTTTGTTTTTGCTTTTTCTTGATGCTGTTTGGTGTTTTTCAAGAATGTCATTTTTTTTAAATATATATATTTTTTTGTTGCAAAGGCTTTAAATTTATATTTTTGGTGGGAAAAAAATTCCCATTAAATTTTGGAGATTGTAACAATTAAAATCCTAAACTAATGATTGTATCAATTTAAACCACGAACTTTCAGAAGTGTATCAATTTGCAATAATTTTATTTTAAAAATGTTAATTTAAATACATAAAAACTTATAATTTTGCCAACATGAGCATAGCTCAGCCGATATAATGTATGAACTATGACTAAAAGGTCTCAGGTTCGAACTCCCTCCTTATATATTCTCAATTTTTTTTTTTTTTTTTTTTTTTTTTTTTTTTTTTTTTAGCAATCAAAGTCTTAAACTTCCATGAGTGAATCAATTATATGAAAGTTTAGGAGTTTTATTGATAAATTATAAGTCTTCACACGTGTAAAAACTAATATTTTTTTAAGAGAGGGTGTTAATTGATAATTATTTAAAAGTTTGATTGCAATAATGTCGTAAATTTAAAGAAGTAATCGATAAAAATTGAAGATTTAAGTGTGTGATTGTAACAAGTGTTTTTTTTACAATTTTCCTTCCAAATAAAAAGGATGAAGCCTCAATATATATTTTGTAAACTTACACCAGAAGGGAGTCAATCTTCACCAACTTAGCATCTATAGGATGAGTAAGTTCTTGCTAATTTGTAAGTCTCTTCTTGTCATAAGTAAATTGAAAAATTTATATTACAAAGTTTTGATAATTTAGAATTTATATATTTATTTTTTAATATATTTTATTCAAATCAAGAATTACAGGCCTCTAAATATATGGCTTTTTGCTGACTTAAGTAACTGGTTAAAGACATAACTATAATTTCTTCTAAAAAGTCAAAAGTTTGAATCTCATTTATAGGCACGTAGAACTATTAACACAATCCTATTGACCATGAGGTCTTAGGTTCAATCCCCCACCCCAACATGTTGTCAAAAAAAAAAAAAAAAACACAATCCTATTCATTATTATGATTTCAATCTTAATATTTATATACTTCGGTCAAATTAAATATAAAGATTAATGTGTATATCAAAATGAAAACTTAATTAGTTATAAATAAAAAAGATTAATTTTTTTTACCAGTTGCCATTTACATTGACAAAATTGTATTTTGATTTGATGTTTTTTACTTCAAAAACTAAAAGGCGAAGAGATTCGACATACTTCAAAAATTAATAGTGCTCAATTGACATAAAATTATGTCTTTTGACAAAAATGTCATGAATTTAATGTAATTGATATAAGGTTATGTCTTTGACTAATACGTCATGAATTTAATTCTCGCATTAATTAAAATACTGTTAAAAAGAATTTTTTTTAATAATTTTTGTCCATTGATGACCTACCTCTAAGAGATACCTACATTTGGATACAAATAATTATCTCACAAATAATAGTTTTCATTTTTTTTACACCAATATTAATATATATATATATATATATATATATATATATATATATATTAACATGCATGTATGTATATATGTGTATGTATGAAAGAAAGAAAATAAATGAAAAGGGCATAATAAAGAAAAGTTATGTTGACAAGTGCATGTGATTGAAGGATATTGATTTGATTCTCTCCTTTTGGTTAAATTTCCAACTCATATTCTTTGTTTTCTTCCTTTGAAGCATTAATGGTAAGAAGCGTTACTCTTCTTTTTGTGCCAAGGTCACCATTCATCTTTTCTCCCAAACCCTAATTTTTGTTTATCAAAATCTACAGACAGAATCTCTAGCTAATGCTTTTGCATGAATTCAAATTAAATAACCATTAGTGATGATGATTGATGATGTAATCATAAGCTAATTAATGTTTCTTTATGAAATTTAAATATAATCTTTCCCACATGTACCCTTGTAAAGAAAACTTAAATTAAAGTAGGCCAAGAAAATTGACAAGCTAAGATAATTTTTTTTTTTTTTTTTTTTTTTTTTGCATATATATAATATAATTTTACAAACTCTAAGATGATTATGGGATGAACCATTTAGTGAATTTTTGAAAACCAATCCTAACTTATCCAATTTTCAAGTACTAGTGGCTATATTAAGGCTGTTTTTTTTTTTTTTTTTTTAATATTGTAGTTTTTAAAACTTTTTATAAAAATATTGTAGTTTTAAAGTGAGGTCGTCCACCTCTACACGCCAGCAAATGTCACCTTTTGAAAAGACGATCTTGCTCCACAGATCTATGGAGATGGTCTTTTCAAAAGACGACCTCCTTCAGCAGCTATGAATTGAAAAATCTCTTTTGTATTAAAAATTGATATCTTTTTATCCAAATATCCAAAAATTTCGAAAAAGGTATGGTTGGAAATCTAACAGAGATAGCTTCAATTTGATACCTGTTTCAATATTTTTAGAGTTGTGTATCAAAACATAAAAATCATTGAAGTTGAACTATAATTCTGTAAATTTCAAAATTGAAGATTCTTTTGAGCCGTGTGCATTAAAAAAATGATATCTTTTTACCCAGTTATTCAAAAAAAATTAAAAAGGTACGGTTGGAAAACTAACACAAAGAGCTTCAATTTGATAACTGGTTTCACTATTTTTGGAGTCGTGTATCAAAACATAAAGATCGTCGAAGTTGAACTACAATTTTAAAATTTTAAGTCATATCTTCAGTTCTGGGTTTAGTGAAGTTTTTAGAACTGTAGCTCAAATTCGATGATCTGTATCTTTTGATACACAACTCAAAAAATAGTGAAACCAAGTATCAAATTGAAGCTCTCTGTGTTAGCTTTCCAACCGTACCTTTTTCAAAATTTTTGAATATCGGGGTAAAAATATATTAAATTTTTAATGCACACTGCCCAAAAGAATCTTCAGTTTTGAAATTTGCACAACTATAGTCCAACTTCGATGATCTTTATCTTTTGATATACAACTCAAAAAATATTGAAACCAGATATCAAATTGAAGCTCTTTCTATTAGCTTTCCAATCATACATTTTTTGAAATTTTTGGATATTTGGGTAAAAAAATATCAATTTTTTTAATCCAAAAGAACTTTTTCATAGCTGCTGAAAGATGTCGTCTCTTGAAAAGACAATCTCCATAGATCCATGTGCAGCAAGATCGTCTTTTCAAAAACGACCTTTGGTGGTGTGTAGAGGTCGTCTTTTGAAAACACGACCTTACTTTAAAACTACAATATTTTTAAAAATACTTTCAAAACTACAATTTTATAAAAAGTTTTGAAAACTACACTATTATAAAAAAAAAAAAAAACAGCCCTATATTAAATGGGGTATTAGTTTTTTATCACCAACTTCATAACAACAAGTACATACCAATTACCTCTAAGTTATGCTCGCTTAATTGACTCATGTCGATCAGTTCTGAAACATATCAAACATGAATTAATATCGTAGAATTAAATGTTTTTTTTTACAATTATTTTATTTATTTAAAAACTAAGTATAAAAACAATAATTGATCTTAGATGTTAAGATAACATATCTATTATATATTAAGTAGTTTGTTACACTAATATTCAACCAAATTAATCCATTTACAACGAATATAAAGGTGAAGAATTGAACTATTAATATTTGAAATGATAATAAGTACTTTATCTACTAAACTATGCGTAACAAACAACCTCAACTATAAAGCGAAATATAATCCAAGTTTTAGAGATGTATGTGTATTAAAATTATGTAAACTATGATCTAAACTTAGTTGTTTATGATTATAAAAGGTTTGAAATGAGATTGTGTGCGTGTTGAAAGGGGAGCAGAGCAGAACAAGATGGAGAAGAGGGTCCATGGAGTAGTGGTTTTTAGGAGCAGCACCCAATCATTTCTCAAGCTGACTTTTTTTTTAACCGACAACCAAATTTCAAGGCACTTTTTAATTTGGTCTTTCCCCCAACAAAATCTGCTCTGTTTATTCTTCTTCTTCCTTTTTTTTCCACATCCATCATTGTTACACGTGTCATCCATCAGATGGAACTCATTCCCAATCCTTTGACTTTGACGACACCTTAGTCAATAAAACCCTAACCCAACTCTTAAACCTTCCCATATTTTTTTCTCTCTCTGACCCTTTCATTAGCTTACCCTTTATTTATATATATATCTTTCTTTCACTTTCTTCTTCCTTTCTTTTTCTTCTTCATCCTCTCTGTAATTTCCATGGCGATTTTACCTATCAACTCATCCAACTTGGATCTCTCCATTTCCATGCCCGGCTTTGCTTCTTCCCCGTCTCGTCCTTCTTTTGGTAAGCTCTCCGCGTACATGCACGGTCAAATTTTCTAACGATTAAGGCATTAGTAATATTCTCTAATTTTATAAGTCAGATGTTCAAATCTCATTTTGTGATTATATAAAAAAACATTTTTTTTAATTTACTAAATATTTGGATAGGAATGTATATATATTTTAAATATAGGTATGTTAATCACTAAGCTATGCTTAGATTATTTGTCTGTTGCATGTCGATTAAAGTGAAAGTGAGGGTTTGTGCAGCGATAGGACTGGACATGAACCGAGTACCGGTGGCGGGAGAGGCGGAGGAAGAATGGGCGGTGGCGCCGAGCGCGGAGGTGGAGACAGAGGAAGAGAGCTGCATTAATAATGGAGGTCATCCAAGGAAGAAGCTTCGTCTTTCAAAAGATCAGTCTCGTCTTCTTGAAGAAAGCTTCAAGATCAACCATACATTAAACACTGTGAGCAAAATCATCTGAAAAGTAATGATCTTGAGTTTGTTGATTATATATTTTCAAAATAAAATGACACCATTTTTGATTTTGTTTTGCAGAAGCAGAAGGAAACTTTGGCTATGGAGTTGAAGCTGAAGCCAAGGCAAGTTGAAGTATGGTTTCAGAATCGTAGGGCCAGGTTTGTACTTATATATATATTATTCTCTTCTTTAATTCATTTCTTAGGTTCACAAATTAAACCCAAATAATTTAAACCTTTTCTTTTTCTTTTTTTCTTTTAAGAAAACGGTTATCAAATAGATCTTAAACATTTAATTTGAACAATAAAAACAAAAAAATGAAGTTGTAAAATAGAAAAGCAAAAAATATATACCTTTTTGCAAACTACTCTTTTAATCTTTAAATGTTTTAGAACATGTGTGTTTGAAAAAGTTGATTGGAAAAGATAGTGTTAGTGACAAGGACCCTCTATACATATTCAATATTGTCTATTTTGGATATAAAAGTTTTTTTATGGCTTTGTTTTGATTTCATCCAAAAAGTCCCATACCATTGAAGATATTTACTATTCAATCCAATCCACGTTAGGAGTGCTTGGAATTGGGTGCTTATGGGTGCTTGGGCCACCAACAGAGAGTTGAGTGTGTTAGGATTTAGGGTTTAGGTTTATCGATTATTCTTTCCTTATTTGTTATGAATTATTCTGTCATTAATTGTGTTTGTTACTTCCTTATTTGTCATAGCAATCTCTATATAAATCTCCATGTAATTCTCCCTTAATATAATGAATAATATACTTTCGATATATTACAACATGGTATCAGAGCTCATCTAAAACCCTAGTAAACCAAAATCCTCTTAAAATCTTAGGGCGACGACGCGCCTCCGCTGCCGCCGCCCGATCTCGTTCCTCTGCGATCTAGTTCATCTGATTTCGTTCGTCTAAGAAATACTAGCTTTTGATTTGACTTTTCTTTCTCCGGCTGCCGTCGTCGCTCCCTCCGCCCACTGCCCCCGACACTAGAATAATCAACCCAAGCGCTGCTGCGCTCTGTTCGCAGTCCAGATCCGCTTGATGGCGTCTCAGAACCGCCGCACATCCTCCTTGTTCGCGCACATTCGCCTAGATCTGTCGCCTGTCTCCGCCCTACGATGCATCTTCGTACAGATCTGCACGCCTCCGCCCTTGCTGTCGACCACTTGCCGCCGGCCCAGATACGACGCCCAGGTTCTTCCGCCGCCGCAGATCCATCGTGCATCGCCACGCCTATTCCTCCTTCACCGCTCAAGCCTCGTTTGCGCCTCCGCCAAGTTCACGTAAATTTCAGATGTATTTTCGTCAATCCATACCTAGTTTTGGTTCGTTTCAATCTGGTTCAATCCGGTTCGGTTTTTGTTTAACTTGGTTCAACCCCAGTTTGATTTTATTTCATGAGCCACCTTCGTACAAATCTGCACGCCTCCGCCCTCGTCGTCCACCACCGGCCCAGATACGCCGCCTAGGTTCATCCGCCGCCGCAAATCCATCGCGCATTGCCGCACCTATTCCTCCTTCACTGCTCAAGCGTCGTTTGTGCCTCCGCCAAGTTCACACAAATTTCAGACGTATTTTTGTCAATCCAGACCTAGTTTTGGTTCGTTTCAATCTAGTTCGGTTTTTGTTGAACCTGGTTCAACCCCGGTTTGATTTTATTTCAACCCGGTTCAATTCGGTTCGTGTTCGTTTCAACCTGGTTCAATCCAGTTCAGTTTCGTTTCAATCTTATTCTGTTCGGTTAATTCTGGTTCACTTTGTTCGTTGAGCATCTGCCTTCGCGTATTCTTGCAAACCCTCCGTCGTGAAGACCCAAATCTGCATATGTTTGTCCAAATTACCTAACAAACTCAATTTGGTTTCTGAGCTACCATCTATTATTCTGTCCTTAATTGTGTTTGTTCCTTCCTTATTTGTCATAACAATATCTATATAAATCCTCATGTAATTCTCCCTTAATATAGTGAATAATATATTTTCGATATATTACAATAGGGTGAACTGAACTATTATAATCCCGTCTATGTTTGACCCACCAACTTGGAGTTGGGTGAATTGAGTTATTCATTCTACTAACTTCAATATTTACTATTCACGGACTATTTTAACCACATACTATTTTAACACACGCAACACCCTAAATAACCTCTTATATGCCTATGATCTTCTCCTTATCTAGCCAATGTAAAATTTTAGTCTTATTTTTCCAACAATCCTTTCTTCGAACAAGTTTCTTTGAGTCTCCACTCAAATAGTAATGTCTGTCTAGTTCTTATTCGAGCCTAATACATTTTCTTCAAAATTGCCAGTTGGATAAACTCGCTCACAAATTTCCACCATGACTTTCAAGGCTCACAAATCTATAAAAATAGGGTTATAAAACTAAAAAGCAAAAATCTTTATCGAAGTAATAAATGGAAGCTCAAAACAAACCTATATACAAGCATATGAACGAAAGAATAAGATTCAGTTCACAAGTGAAGAGGTTTTCTAAATTTTTTCTTGAAAATAAAAGAAAACAAAATGGAAAAAAGAAAAAAAAGAGAAGATGATGCAGTTCAATTTGGTTGAACTTTGACTAATTTAAGATCAATAGAGTGAATTACTTGAAAAACAAAGGCAACTATGTGTTTGGTATACCCTCTAGATTATGTTGTATGATTTTCAGATTAAGTTGAGTTGATGAAATATATATGTGTTTGGTATGTAATCTAGATTCTGTTTTGAAATTGTTTTTCGTAATCCAAATAGTGAAAATTTTAAAAAATAATATTTTTTTTTGTTTTGGATGTATCCAAATTTTGAATTTAAAATTAAAGTGCAAAATTATATTTAAAAGGATAATTTTTTTTTTAATAAATATAGTATTTTACATTATAAACTCAATTCATTTTTGTTAAATTAAAATATATAAAATATAATATATTATAAATTATATGATATTGTAAAATAATAATTATACAAAATTTATAATATAAAATATGTTCATAGATTAATAATAGTTTATATTCAACCCAATATTTAGTTGGAAACTGGTTTCATGGTTTATAAATATATATCTTATCAAATACATTTTGAACAATTAATTAAATAGAGATTCAAATTCTAAACCGATTACCAAATATATCTGAAAACATGGAATACACTTATGTTTTTATTAAATCTCTTGTTTTCAAATTTATGTTTTCTTAAATGACCAACCAAACATGGCTAAAGATAAAATATATTCGAGCTTCTTTTTCTACACTAATTAATCCATCTCTCAAACTATATAATATGGATACAAGACTTTTTAAAAACAAATAATAGATTACTAAAGTCCAGTAATGCATTTAATTTTTTGTTTTTTAAAAATAAAAACTGTATAGGTTTGATAACTGTTTTTTGTTTTCAGTTTTTTTAAAAATAAAAAACTAAACTTGTTTGATAACTGTTTTTGGATTTTAGTTTTTCAAAACAACAAAGTTCAAAACTTTGGATAATTACTATTTGTTTCGTATTTTTTTTTTTAAATTAAATTTTCTAAAGTAATGTTAATTTATTATAATGTAAAAATTGTAAAATTTATCAAAATTTAATTAAGGTACAATTATTTGATGAAATTAAAATCGTAGGGTAAAAAATGATTTTCTCTAAAATAAAAAGAATTTGTTGTGTCGATAGTTTAATATATTAGACAGTCTTTAGTTGACGCTTATCATCTCTAAAGTCAGGAAAATAAAATATGTTGATTGAGTAGAGTGGTTAGGTACATTGGTGTAACATCACAAACACCACAATAATATTAAAGTATAATATATTTGAATAAAATTATAATATATTATATTAATAATATTTTTTATAAAAAAAAATTAATAATATATATATATATTTTTTATAATATATTAATAATTTTAATGATAATTTTTGAAAAAAAAAAATGAATGACAATTCGATTCCAATTTCAATAAATAAATAAATAATTGATTTGAAATTATATCTAACTTGTTGATAATTAAAAAAAAACTTGTTTTTGAATTTTTTTTTTTTCGTTTTTAAAATTTGTTAAGAAATGTAAAAACGTTTTCAAAATTTAAAAAACTAAAAAACTGAATTGATTACCAACCGTCTTGTTTTCTAAAAAATAAAAATAAAAAACTAAAAACCTAAATGGAATGCTTTCCCTAAATCTTTTAAAAACTATTATTTTAGGTGATCACAAACATAAGATAAGTTATAACTTACATATAAACTTAGATTTGTTCCAAAGTCTAGTGAACTATAGGTATCTCCTCACTTTAAAAACTATTATTTTAGGTGATCTCAAACATAAGAGATGCTTATTTCTTACAATCACACGTCACCCCTTCGTCATAAATACAAACCCACATTTTTTATTTTTTAAATATAATTACTTTTTGGATGTATATCTAACTAGAATCCATCATTAATAATTTATATATATATTTATTGATTTTCAAAAAAGAGAGAAAAAAACTCCATATTTAACTCAAATCTCTATTTCGTCCTAGAATATTCTCCTTATTGCATGTGTAACTTTAAACAGTGCCTACATAAATTGTACTTAATCAGACAAATGAACCAAAAAAAGTAAAAAAATTGCATATTATGTTAGGTGTCTACTAAAGTAATTCCTTAAAAATAAATAAAGATTGAAATAGTTTTTTTTTTTTCTTTTTCTTTTTATGTAAAATTCAATAGCTAAAATAAAATGTCTATGAGTTCAAGATAACCAAAATAAAATAAGATTTAAATTAATATTAAATATTTTACGAATTTCATAACTTTATAAATTACTATAGTATTATTTGACTAACACAAACATAATTTAACTCACATAATGTACGAATTAATGACCAAAATATCAGAAGTTCAAATCTCCTGTCCTAAATATTACTTAAAAAAAACAAAAAAATACTATTGTGTATGGTTAGATAAGTATCTTGTGAAATTAGTTGTATGGTGCATATCTTGACTAGAAAATTAAAAATAAAGTGAAGAAGAAGAACTATATTTGAGAATTTTTTTTTAATCTAATAATATTATTGTAGGAACAAGCTGAAGCAAACCGAGATAGAATGTGAATATTTGAAGAGATGGTTTGGATCATTGACAGAGCAAAACCGGCGGCTGCGGCGAGAATTGGAGGAGCTGAGGGCCGTCAAGGTTGCTCCGCCCGCCGTGGTTATTTCACCCCATGGTCGACAGCCGCCACTCCCCGTGTCCACTATAACCATGTGTCCCCGGTGCGAGCGTGTAACCGCCGCCACTGTAACATCTAGTAAGCTGGCTGCAGCGACCAGGACCGCCACCGCCACTACCACCGCAATGCCATCCAAGGCGGTTCTGTCCGCCCTCAAATTGCGGCAGCCATCGCGAGCTTGCTGATTGGCCGAACAAGAGGCCATAAATGAACAAATAATAACAGCAAATTAAGGTTAGAAAATGACCATAGGGTGTTCCTCCATTAAAAAGAAACTGCATAGGTTTTCTGTTTTGTTTTTTTTTTTTTTTTTTTTTTTTTTTTTTTTAATTTTTACATATAAAAGTTGGTAAATTTTCTGACTTATTTACTAATTTATGTAAAAACAATAATAAGTTTTATATATATTTAAGGTGGGGTGGTGCCCAAATTGAATTAAGCTAGGTGCTGTGTTTGACTTGTAGAGATATTTCATTTTGATCTTCGTATAAACTATGGATCATCATTAGATATGTTTTTTCTCCATAGAATGTAACGCAAATAATCTAATTCAATTCAAAAATACAGTTACAACAAAAAGTTGAATTAAAGATCATGAGTTGAGATATTTAATCAAAAGGTTCTAGGAATGTGGGTTGGATTGGATAAGTTTCATCCAAACTTCCATAGTTTTAAATTTGTTCTCGAAAAATATAAATTTGTGAAAATATTTGTAAAGATACTCGAAGAAAAGTATAATTTTGATGTCAATCCGAACATAGTTTAGTGGATAAAGGCCATAAAGCACCGATTACCAATTTCAAAGATCGATGGTGGTTTTAGCCCACCACACAATTTTGAACTAAAAAAAATATTTTTATCTTTAAATTTTGTTTTGGGTGTTTTGTTTGGTTCTTGTTTCAGTTCTTGAGGTTTGAAAAGTATTTCTAAACTTCTCAAAGTAAAGTTGATTTTGACTAACGAAAAAATGATATGACAATCCTAGTTTGGACATGTGGAGTAGAAGATTTTTGCTTTGGTGTCAGTAGCAATATGAACCAAAGGTAACTCGATCAAACTCGTTTGTAGCAAAAGAAGAAGTTGATCAAAGATCCAATCCAGTGGACTATGAACTTTGTAGATGAAATTGACGCTCAAGCAGCCCAGGGGAGTTCTCGATATGTTCAGACTCATCTGAATCGAAACACACACAATCTCTTCTTCACGAGTGTTGGAAACAAAGTAGGCTTGAATGTGGTACTTTGTTTGAGGGGAAGATTCTTAGGAGTACAAACAATATCCCAGATTGGGTAGATAATTAGGAAAAAATCATGAGTATATAAAGGGAGACAATTATCTTAGTATGAGACCTTTGGGTGAAACCAGACTCAAAGTCATGAGGGTTATGCCCAAAGTGGACAATATCATACCATTGTGGAGATGTCGGGTTCAGGTCTGAACACTAGAATCATCTTGACAAATTATTCTTAATATATATATATATATATTTGTTACAGACAGATCTCAACGAGAGGCGGATCCTGTCGTCATGACGACGGCGTCAGCAAGCCTCAAACGCCAGTCCCATCATCATAAGGAGCGGCCACGACCCCCAAAAGGCGTGCGCAGAATAATCGCCCAATACGTCATCACTCCAACGCGAGAAGAAACCGAGCTCTTAAAGGAGTTTGGCTCGGCTGCGCCGCAACGGAAGAGCCGACTTTACAGGTTGGATCGACGCGACTCCACAAGCAAAGAAAAGAAGCCCGGCCTCGCCGCGCCACAAAAGAAGAGCAGACCACACATGTCGGGTCGACCCCGACTCCTCAAGCAATGAAGGAGTCGAGCCTCTCGAGGGGATCGACTCGACCAAGCTTGAAGACCAACCCCCCTCGTGGGGTCGGCTCAACTGAAAATAAGAAGACACTGACACCCTCCCTGGAGTCGGCTCGACCTCGTCAGCCGAAGACAACACCTTCCTAGCGTTGTTACACAAATTTTGTAATGGCCGGTTGTTACAAGAATCATAAAACCCCCTCCTAATGACCCTTTATGGTTCCAAAACGATCCTAAATGGTCCATATATAAGGAAAGAGACCTAAGCATAATTGGTAAGTAAGAGATATGATTTAAATTCCATAACTTCTATATTCAACTCTTCCTCTCTTCTCTCTTTGTTTCTCTCTCTAGATACTGACTTGAGCGTCGGAGCCGGTGTGGAAAGCCCCCCACCGGTCATAACTTACTATATTTTCTTTCAAGTATTCACCAATCCTATCAAGTTTACCGTTGTTACCAAATTTTGGTAAAAACAAAAACCACACTATATCAATAAATAAGTTATGGAAAATAATAGTCAAATCGAGCATAGGTCAATTGACATAAAGATGCCTCATTGACTCTGATGTTTGAGGTTTGAATCCTCCCATCATGACTATTTTAGAAAAATTGTCCCAAATGACCACTTTTAAATATGTCCTAAGATCTTACGATTTTCATTTCTATTTTTGGTTACCATTATGCCCCTCAATAATGTGTTCTCTCCATAATAATATTCATTTTCTCTCTACATTTACGTAACAATATTTTATACGATTTTTTTGTTTTTTAATTTGATTTCCACCATTTCCTTTCAATTTTATTTTTATTTCCACCATCTACAAAAATCTTTCACAGTACGTAATTTTCATAATTGTTGCACACGATTTATCCCACAATTTTAGTATTTAGCATTTTTTTTCACACATTAATTTTAACATTGTATTTCTTCCCACAAAAATATATGTTCTTTTTTTTTTAATATATAACTACCATATATACTTATATATACTCATATATACTTATACTTATAGATAATATGTATTTAGTTTCTTAAAAATATATGTATTTTTATATATATACCCACCATATATACTTATAGATAATATGTATTTATTTTTAAAAAAATATATGTATGTTTTATATATATCAATCATCTATACTGATATATACTTTATATATGGGTATATATGATTATATATTTCGTATATACTTATAGATATTATGTATTTTATTTTTAGAAAATATATGTATTTTTATTTATACTCACCTTATATATTTAATATATGAATATATATTGCTGATAAAAGATTTTTTTAGGTCTGATTACGAGGAGAGAGAAGACATTTTTAATGAGGAGAGAGATGCGTGATTAAGGTAAGTTTTACAATTTTAATTTTTTTTTTTTGTTTAAATGAGTTTGTTTCACTTTATTTTATTAAAATGTTAGAGAAATTTTAATATAAAATATTAGAGAGGTGGAAGAGTTTAAAAATAATTACAGCACTTTTTTATATATATATATATATATTTTTGTTTTGTTTTGTTAGAGTAGTTAGACAATTTTGATAAAAATAGGAACCAACATAAAATCATAGTCATAATATGGCTACTCAATATTTTAATAAAAAGTCGAACACTAGGGCCATTCTTGGGATTATCCCTATTCTCTTCATTGGGCCATAATGGAGTTTGTGTTCGTGCTAGTTGAAGAAAACGCCCTATTTAAGGAAGGCCTACACATTTTAATAAGGCGTGGGCTACAAAGTTGTTTAATCTTCGAAACCATGATAACAAACAAGTCCATCAATTAAGACCCATCATCCCAATCCATAGGCCCATTTTGTATGAGATTGGTTTTGGGTAGATAATTAATTAATTAATTATTATTATTATTATTTTTTTTTTAAAAGGAGGTTTGAATCTAACCTCTAAAAAAGAAATACATATCAATTATCGCTAGGCTATGTTCACTTTGACGATCCCTCACAATCACTATCTTACCCTTAATAATGAGAGTATATAAAATATAAAAAATAGAGTAATGATGCGTGCTTGAGAAGGTATAAATCGAAAGAAAAAATTAGTACGAACAAAGGTAAAACATGCATGTATAAAAAAGCCATAGATAAATGACAAGTTAGAAGTGAAAACTTATATATTTACAAAGCCATATTTTTTAAGAATGAGATTTTATTTTTTTCACATTGATTATTATTATTCATTTTTTTTTTTTGGGTACTTCCAGGAGCAGAACTAGATTCAGAGAGAGGAACTTTAATAAATATCCTATTTATACATTAAAAATTACATAATTGAACAAAAGTTTACTTTGACTTTGTGGTAATGAAGCCTATAGCCCCCTCTCACCTGATCGCGTGGATTCGAGCTTTCCTCGATCTTTCTCCCCTCATTTTTTTTTTCTTTTCTTTTATCCTTTTGTTTTTTTAGCATTATTATTATTTTTTTTTGTTTAATTCTGTTCAATTTTTTTTTTCCTTTTTTTTAACATTATTTTTTTATTATTTAATTTTCTTTGGACTTGTTTCAATTTTTATTTATTGATTTTATTTCAATTCTTTTATTTATATATATATATTTTGTATTTTTTTAAATATAATGTCTACATGTTATTTTTATATTAATATTGATTTTTTTATACAATATTTATATTAATTAAAATTATATATTAAAGATTTTTTTTTAATTTAAGAAAATTATTATTTTTAACCGTCACTCTATATATTTTGGAAACATATTTACATATCTTCTCTTAAATTATTATTATTATTATTTTATCAATTTTAATAAAAAAATTATTTCAAATAACGCCCTGAACTAAGTTTAAGAAATCTAAAAAAAACATATAAATAAATCAATAACTAAAATGGAAAGAGATCTAAAGTACGTGAACCAAAATAATATTTAAAAAATATTAATCACATTTTCTATTGAATAAATTTATCAAAATATATGAAGTCCCGTGACGTAAAGTTGTGGATCTACTACTGCTTTCCGGCTCCGTTTGAGATTGCGGTAGCTTTCAATATAATGATTGGTAAATGTGTTTTTAGAAAAGTCAGCAGTTGTATGGAACAAATTAGTGCTTGATAAATTTTAGCAGTAGACTTGATCAAGTTAATTACCGTGTTTGATAAATAAATATTAAATTATTTTTATTTATATATAATGACTAATAGACATATTATAAAAATTTGTATAATTGTTTTTAAGAAAAAAATAATAAAGTATTATTTTAAAAAAAATTATATTTGATTTAGTAATTTAAAAAATTATAAAATAAAATTTGGTTGTAGAAAAAAGATCTAGATACATAAAATAATTCTTAATTTTGGAAAGATTAGTGTTTGAGAATCTAAAAACTAGGAAGTAACCAATTTTAAAAGGATGTAAAATGGATGTGCTATGCCAATGTGATTTCAACAAATTATAAAACAATTTGTTTTACCAACAAAAAAAAAACGGTTAATTTTTTTTTTAATCACTTCCAACCTTCCCAAACGCAACCTAGTGAGACTAGACTTGGTTGATGTGACATTTTTAGTTGAGTCTATTCAAAATAATAATTTATATTATTTTTTCTAATGGTCAACTAAGTCTCAATGTTAAAGTGAACATACTGTAATTGACATATATTTTTTCTCTTGAGGTCGGAGTTTAATTCATCTACCGTAATTGTATTCGGTAAAAAAACTGAGTCCAATGATTATATTTAGAATTATTTTTCGACAACCGAAAGAGTAATTTAAATTAATCAATAAATAAAAACAGAGTGGTTTGAAAAATATTGATGATCTAGAAGACCAAAACCCATCAATTATCTTTTAGCAACATCATTCCAAAACACAAGGGTCCTGCAATACCTACCGTTAAATGTTTGCATTAAAAGAGTGCATGATCTCGCTATATAGAAATGACAACTATTATGGTAAGCAAATTTCATATTTCATTAAAGTTAGATGAATATATTTCAATTCGCAAAATTGGAATAGCTATTTAGATCTTATGATATTTTAAATAATTAGAGATGGGGCCAAGATAAGGACCAAGAATCAAAAACATATTAGGAATAAGGTCAAGGGTTAATCTTTGACGTTGTCCTACACCATGTTATTGTCGTCGCTACGCTTAGTTATCCTCTAGCAAGGAGGCCCCTCTTGGCTATAGAGAGAAAAAAAGAAAAATAATGCAAAAAAAAAAAAAAAAATGAAATGATATATTCTTAAAAAGATATATATAACTATAACAACACTATTGAAAGTATATAAAAAAGAAATCAAAGAGAGAAAAAAAAACACTTCATTTTCTAAAATAACTCTCATGGTAAAAACATTTGTGAGATTGAGAAAGAGACAAGGTCGGGAGCTTTGTATCTCCAATCTCATTGCCTATAGACATCGAATTGTCATTCTTAGAATTAGTTTTCTTCCAACAAGAAGGTCCCCCTTGTATTGAAGAAAGAAAAAAAGAGAAGAAAATGTTAATTGCTTTGAAAACCAACAGATCAACAGGGTATCGACAAATTTTGTACGGATACACGGTTTCGATCCTCATATTTCTTTTTTATAAAAAATATTTCGATTACATATACACAACGACTACTCAAAAAAACTATCCATTTTGAAGTCGTTCAAGAAGACAATGAAATCAACGATGTCCCTAAAATGAATAATCTAAACCCTCTAAGTATATACTTCCAAGAAGAAGAATGGAGGAGTTTTAATGGTGGGCTTGTTCTCAACTCCCTCCCAACCGAACATTTAGAATAAATTCTCACAAAGGTCACTAAACAACAACATCACATGGGTCTTTCCCACCAGCCAAAGAGAAAGCTTTATTAAAAAAAACCAATGGTTGTGAGGGCCTTGACATTGATTGTTTTGGTCACTTGGTTTTCTTTTCTTCCCCAAACCCTAAAAATTTGTATCAAACATGCATTCAACATGTTTTCCACCCTCCATTAAAAATGCCTCCTTTTTGTAACTTTGCATGGAGCCCCATTTGCATCTACGAATCATCAAAAATCATATAAGTTTGGTGACGATAAGAAAATCTCGATAATTTTTTCTTTATAATTTAGTTTGAGTTTAAATAAGTTAGAGAATAATACTATAAATGATATATCATTTAAAAATCCTCATGATTCGAGTTGAGTAAAGTTAAGTGATAAATTGTTTAAATCAATTTGAGTATAAGTTGTACCTATATGCTATATTAGATTAATCTTATCTTAATGAGTTATTTTAGTTTGGTTGGCTTAAATTAAATTAATTAATTTTTATTTGAAATCTTCCTCCATATATTTGTTTTAGTTTCATTTTCCTTGAATAACTAGGCCTTTTTGGTTTTATTTTAAAAAAAAAAAAATTAACATTCCAATAAATTATTTATTTATTAATTTTGTTTTAGTGAAAAATATTCCATGGGTTTCTAGAAAATATTTGGTTCAAGTCTTTTGGAGTATTATTTTTCCACAAATAAAATATAACATTAAATCATATTTTAATATTGAATACATAAAAAATGGGTAAATTCTTTAAAATATTATTTATTTACCAAATTTAAATAAATAAATTGAATAACTAATTTGAATTAATATGATAGACTAGGTTGAATTGACACAACGATGATATGTTCTCCACCATGAAATTTGAATTCGACTCCATCCAAATTGAATTAAAAAAAACAAATCGGACTAGAATCTATGATCCACTTAAACAAACTCGTACCATTTGAATAATTTAAATATCTTTAATTTAATGTATTTCAAATTTTATAGATGCAAATTGAGTTAAAAGAAAAAAAACATTTATTAGTTTCAGCTATATCCATTCATCTCAGAGAAAATCAAATAGTATTTTTTTTTTTAACACTCAAAAGCGAAAAGACCCAAAATATTATTATTCTACTCTATTTAAATTTTTTAAAATTAAATCAATTTATTCAGGAAGAGATTACGAAAATTCTATTCAAAACTTTCTATGACAATAAAGGTGAATATAAAGTAGAAATTTTGTGTCAAAAAATAATTGGCAATTTAGTTTATTTTAATGTAAATAATTAGCGAAATAGTCCATATTTTAGTAGTTCAAAAAAGTTTCGTGAAACCGAGCATAGCTCAATTGACATAAGGTTACCTTGACATAAGATTATATCTTTGACTAAGATGTCATGTTTTTATATGCGATCACATACGTTGCTATGCAATTCTGGTTCATGTTCTGAATATCATATCTCTCTCGATACAAACTCGTTTTAGCTAATTAACCACTCATTTTATACGTTTTTTCATTTTCTTTCCAACCATGCTTATAAACTAAGCAAAAGTTTAAAAGATCTTGTCTATAATACCCCCAAATCGAAAATATTTAAGTTTAAACTTTGGAAGAGGGGAGAGAAGAAAATACAAAAATGGGAGAGGAGAAAGAAAAGTAATTTTTATCATCCTCCTTTGGTGTTTTTTTCCATTTTCTGTTCAGAGATGGATAATTTCTTTTGCGATTTTTGCTTCCTACTTCTCGTTGCAGCTATGTCGTTCATCTACATAGGGGTTGATTGCATAGATAGTAATTTGTGCGGAGGAAAAAAAGTAAATACGATAAATAAAATCAATTAAATAAGGGTAATACAAGAATAAAAAAAATCATTTTACAAATTTGTTATATTTGCAAATTTTTTCAAAATATATGCTATATATACAAAATTGTAATCCTAAATTGACATCTACTACAATTTCTCAAAACTTAATATGTATTTGAAAAAAAAATGATACTTTATTAGTATGTGAGAAACATATAAGGGCCAAAATCCATTACATGAAAACCTTCCAATGTAAAGCAATATTAGAGATTTCGTAGCTAGATAAGAGAGATAAATTTTTGGATCAAAAAACCGCTAATATAATAATATCATCCCAAATCGACTAGTGACTACGAGCAAAGTTGTTAAAAATTCTATTATTTCGCTTTCTCCCCGAATAACAATCTTATCTATAAATCACAAAAATATACATTAGTAATACATATTTTATTCTAAGATCCCAAGATTCAAATTTATTTCTAACTATATCAATTGAATATCATTTTCTATTCTTCGAAACTTTTGACACATTATTAGGTTTTATTCTTGTTTTGGATAAAATTTGATTCTCTCTCCCCTTGTTGAGTTAAACACAAAAGTAATTAAAAGATGTGAATTAAGTAGTTTTAAAATAGGCCACATAATGATAAAAGAATGTTCTTTCACGTGGAGGGTGACCTAATTTCCATAAGATTATGTTGGTAACTGAGATATTTTTATTTTAAAAAGAAAATTTAATAATTTATTTTGAATAAATAATTTTATGTTTTTGATGACTCAATCTTCAACAAGGGTCAAAGCTCGAGAATGGAGTCCACACATTTGCGTGTGTTCACGTGTGAAAAGGATAGGACTCACCTTTTTTTAATTAATAAACCCTAACCCTAACCCTAACTACGAGATTGCATGTGAAAATGGTCTCATAATAGTCCAAATTTTCAGATTTGGCATCACTAATTTCCTTGCACGAATTAGGGTTCATGCTACACACATTAAATTATGGTTTCAAAAAAAAAAAAATATATATATATATATATACATATATATATATATATATATATATTTTACAATCTTGGCAAAATATTAAATATTAATGGCTTTTTGAAAATTAAGTTTCCCAATTTAAAAAATAAATAAATAATTACTGATTTTTTTTTTCCTATAAGATACAAAATTTATAAAGAGTACATGTCAATTACCTCGTATTTTTTTGTTTTTTTTTTTGTTTTGTTTAGTCTTTATTTTATTTTTGAGTTTTTTCCTTAAATTTTAAAATCTAAGGTACGAAAACAAATTATAGGGGGATATGGGACCATGTAACTTTTCCTATATTAATGGCCATGATTTGTTTAAAATAGAAAACTAGGGGTTGGTTTGCTATTTGCCTTTTAAAAGCCTTTTTTTTTTTTAATATATGCTAAATTTTGAAAACTAAAAAAAATAAGTTGGTTTAATTTTTATTTTTAATTTTTAAAAATTAAGTTTATAAACAAAATTCTAGTTAAATTTTAAAAATTAAAAAAGAAAAAAGTTTTTTTTAAAAAATATTTTTGCTGAAAATTTAATTTTTTATTTTTTAATTTTTATTTATTATAAGAAGATGCAAACTATTATAAAGAAATTTGAAAAAATTATTATATTATAAAGAAATTTGAGAAAATAAATAGAATTTTCAAAAAAAAAAAAAAAAAATAATAAGTTAACGGAGCCGTAAGTTTCAATTTTTTTTTTTTTTTTTTTTTTAATATTCAAACATGCTTTTAAGAAAGGTAATAATTTTTTTTAAAAAAAAAAAATTGTGAAAAGCAAGCATAATCTTATAAAATAAAAAACTAAGAAGGAAAATTCATCAAACAAAGCCAAGCCTAAAAGAAAACTTATTTAAGAAAACAATTTTATAAAATTTACCTTTTCTTGTTTGTCTATAGGATAATATTACAAAAGTATTTTAAAAGCTTTAAATTCTAAAAACAAAATCATTATCATAGAAGATTTTAGTTTGAATACATACAAACATTTCACTTCACGTCTTATCAGTCCATTTGCTTGATTTTTTTTTTTTTTTATTATTATTTGTGTGTGGGGTTAATTCAAGTGTTTTTTTTTTTAAGTTCAAATTTAACAAAATTATTTTGTTATAATATTTTTTTTTGTTATTATTTTTTTTTTTAAGGGTGAAACATATTTTGTGGTCCTCCAACTCAGTACTACTCTCGTCCAACCACGTTTAACTGCAAAATTTTGATGGAACCCGGTGCATTAGTGCGGTTATGATCGCACCTAGAAGGGGTAAAACATATTAGATTTGGAAATATAGAGGTTTTTATTTTGTTGGGAAAATCAATGTTGACCTTGTTTTGAAACCCAATGGAGAAGAAATCAAGGGGAATTGCTTAACAGGCAGGTTGAAATATATAGGGATTTGGAGAAGCCTTTGAGAAAAAAGATGAGAGGCTTTTGTTAATTTCCACTTTGGAATTGGAAGGTTTTTGGAGTTTCAAAACTTTTCAATCTTTTTTTTTTATGAGATTGAGAACTTCCTTGCTTTGCTTTACAACATATATTATAATCACATCTAATCCTTTTGTTTAGCTTTTCAATTTGCTGCAAATAGAGGTGGGGAACAACAATGGAGGCCACCCATTTCCTTTTTCTTTTTACTTCTCATTTTTTTTTTTTTTTTATATATTTTATGCTTTGTATGTAATTAATATTAAAAAAAATAGTTTAAATGCTTTATTCAATTTTAATTTAAATCATATTTTACTTCCAAATACTCTGTTCTATTTAACAAATCATTATCATAGCTCTTAATAAAAAATAAAAATAAAAATCACATTATTAAATCTTAGGCCACTCATTAATTATCAAACTCAATACTAAGCCCAAATCATGAGGTTTAAAAGACAAGTCCATAATACTCCATGTAAAATTTATATTAAATGCATTATAGAAATTAATTAAACAAATAGAGCCGATCAAATAAACTACTTTTATGCAAAGTTTAGGAACTATAGCATAAGTACATTTAAAAGTATAAAAGCTTAATTTTTAATTTTTGACAAGTGAGTGAATGGTTAAGGTAGACTTAACTTTAAATATATTAATTTATACTTTTAAAATTCGTAAAATTAATATTTGTATAGGTTAAAGTATTGATATAAAATTAAATTTAGTATCGTAACTCATGCTTTGTGTTTTCGTTTTATAGTGATTTAACTTGGTATTAGAGGAGGGTACTATGTACGAATTATTGTAAAATCATTTCTTCCATTAATATTAATAATCATTTGTTTGACTCTTGTGCAAATTTGGCAAGTCCACATGTGAGATTTTTTTTTTTAGTTTGAGTTCAACAATGGTGAGGATTTCACATCGAAAACATGAAAGCAACCTCACTCACAATATAATAATACATGAGCTACTCCTCTTATTCTCCAATTGGTTTTAGGATGAAACCTCATTATGTCTAATATGGTATGTATTCGGTCCAAAAATGGAATCTGACCCAATGGTGAACCCAAATTAAAGAGGCACCATCTTGGGGGACACGGTTGAAGATCCAAGATTGGAAAGATGGAGGGACCTCACTCACAATATAACAATACATGGGCTACTCCTTCTATCACCAATTGGTTTTAGGATGAAAGATGTCTAATAAACAACACTTACCTGAGTATGAAAATTTTAATCTTTGACCGTAAGTTTCAAAAGTGGCGCATTTTTGACCTTCGAAGTTTGAACTTAATTTTTACTTAATCTCTAAAATTTGAAAATAGTTTCTAAACGTCCTAAAGTAGAGTTGATCGTTAGTTGATATAATGAAATAATGACATTGACACTCCCAAAACATTATTGAAATTTAGTTCTCCAAATTATGTTATGTGAGTTTGCTCCTGCTCGTCATGTTCACAAGCTCCCTTTATATAAGGTATAGTGTGTGCTCAACAATCATTCAAATAGCTTGCAATCTCCCATTAAAACACATTCTCAAAATATTCTATATGTAAAAGTAAGAATCAGAAAAGTTACAAGGGTTTTTCCATTGAAATCTAGAAGCTTAGTGAACATGTCAGCTAGATATAGTTTTATGATGAAACATGATCTAAATGAATCAACTTATTTTCTACTAAATCTCTTATGAAATGATGTCAAGTATCAATATATTTGGTTTGAGAATGCTGAACTGGATTTTTTGACAAAATATATCATTAAGATATTGGTATGAATACCATAATCTTCTAACATTTGTTTCTGTTAGGATACAAACAATATCCCACATTGGCTAGAAAATGAAAAGATCATGGGTGTATAAGGGGACAATTAATCTCCAATTGGTATGAGGCCTTTTGGGTGAAACCAAAAGTAAAACCATGAGGGTTTAGGCCCAAAGTGGACAATATCATATCATTGTAGAGATGCGCTATGTATTCAATTTTAAATTGTTGATAAAGAAATGAAGTTTTGTTTTACCTAGAACTACAATCCAAAATTAAAATCTTTAGAATGTTCATCTCGGAAAGATAAGAAATCTCACTCACACAATATAAGATACATGAGTTACTCATCTCACTCACACAATATAAGATACATGAGTTACTCCTCTCATTGTCAATTGATTTTAAGATGAAACTCCATGATGTCTAATATGGGATCAGAGCCCATAAAGCCCAAATGAGATCCGACTCAAGAATAATGGATCCTATCTTGAGAGAGCATGTTAAAGATCGCACATCGAAAAGATGAAGAGACTTTACTCACAATATTTCGAACCCGAAGGAATACCAAAGCTGATAGTCAATTATCTCATTTACATATATTTTATAATTCTTTTTTCAGCATTCAAGCGAGACTCTTTTGGATTGGCTTAATATCTAGCACAAACTCTTATATTATGGCATACATTCAGGATCACAGAACAAATTATCAACGTCTTTCTACTCATTTTGGGATAGTATGTTTTTGTAAATTTTAACTTTTTCAAGGAAAGAATGATCCATCAATGTATGTAAAAGCTTCAGTTTTTTATTTTGCGACGAACTTTGTAAACGTCTCTATATTAAGACATTCAATTTAATTTGTTTTTATTTGCCTCAAACATTGGAACAATTCAAATTATTTTTTTTTTCCACATCAAACGTTGCGACGAAATGTAATGACCGAACGTCGCAAACTGCGACGAAATGTAATGACCGAACGTCGCAAGCTGCGACGATCTTTTGAACGTCGCAAGCTGCGACGATCTTTTGAACGTCGCAAGCTGCGACGATCTTTTAAACGTCGCAAACTGCGACGATACGTTAAACGTCGTAAGTTGCGACGGTATGCGACGGTTTGGTGTGGCCGTCGCGATGTTTGCGACGTTTTTTTAAAAACGTCGCTGAATGTTTACAGCGACGGAGCTACCGCGACGTTCTTTGCGACGTTAAAATTTACGTCGCTGCTAGTCTTCAGCTACGAAATTGGGGCTTCAGAGATGAAATTAAAACGTCGCTAAAAGCAGTGTTTTTTGTAGTGGGATGATTAGCAATAAAATAAAGTAAGCTTACTAATCCATGCTTTTATAGAGAATAGGACAACAACTACACTCTTTTCATTTTTCGCAAGTTTAAACATAACTTTGTCAGAAAAGTCACATACATATCATCTAGCTAACTTGACGATGGGTTTAACAAACATATATTCTCGACCAAAACATCATTCATTCTAATACTCACCACAATTATGTAGTTGAACTAAATAAAAAAATAAATTAAAACTTACTCTAAACATTAATTATCACTACAAGAAACATCACTTTTAAAGACGCAAAAAATGTCACAGAAAAGTCGCTAAAAGTATTACTGACCGTTGAAGTTCTTCTAAAGCCGCGTCTTCTTAAGTTTTAGCGACTTGGTACTGCGTCGCAAAAAATGTAGTATCAACGATACGTGAACATATGGGTCGCTAAAAGTGAAGTTTCAGCGACGATTGAACACGTCGTTGAAGCCTATAGTTATTTAAAAAAAAATATTAAACCAAACCCTTGCAGTATAATGAACTAGCATATAATATATATTTATAAAATGTCTAAGGTTATCAAGATTCAAAAGTCTCACATCAAATATAATTTTCATAACATTATGGTATTTGTCAGATCACAATATATATTATGGTATTTGTCAGGTACAATATTGTGAATTGTAACAAAAATAGTAATAAAAAAAATCTCACATAACTCTTTTAAACAAACCTCTTGGTCATCAAGTCATACATATGCCAGCTGAGCTATGCTCACTTTGGCTGTTTGTTTTTGTTAGACATTACATTAAACATGACAAAAATTCCTTCAAATTATAACATAATTATTTTTTATTTTTTATTTTTTTTACAACAAATTCAAGAATTTGAGAAATTTTTAAAAAAAGAGTATATATCAATTATTGATGAATTATATTTGACCTAAACACAATTATTTGACTAACCACAAAAATTAAGTTGCATGTGCCTTTTTTATACGCAATTATTTGACTAATCAAAAAAATTTAGTTGCATGTGCCTTTTTATATATCTTTTATTATAGGGTGCCTTATCCAAAATCAGTTTGCCTTTGTTCAAAGTGTTATCATTTTTTTTTTTTTTTTTTTTTAAATTAGTTTTTGAAGTCCATGAGCTTTGCGTTACTTTTTATTAATAAATAAATAATTATATGTTCTGCTTGGGCTTTTCCAAGGTGAGGTCTTAATAGAAAGATTAAAATTTAATCCATCCTCATTTTATTATTTAATTTAAAACTATTATTGAACAAGAACCCAAATCGGAATTTTTTGTAGTTGGAAAAAAAATTAAACTATCAACATAGTAAAAAGCGATGAATTTTCAAATAATAATAATAATAATAAATAAAGTGATGTTAGAAAAAAGTAAATGATATATTTAACAAATTTGCATGTGATGGGACAAGATAAAAGGACTGGCATTGGCTGTGGGGATTTGAGAATATTTTTTTAAAATATATATTTAAAAAAGGACATCCTTTTTAAAGTTTGTGGGGTCTACAAAAGGTAGAAAATTATTTAAACCACGTGGCTCAATCTTGGTGGTCCTAATGCCTTTTTATTTAGATTGTAAATTTGGTAACCAAGTCAAACACTTCAAAACAAAAAAAAAATCACTTCATTAAATTAATTAATTAATGGTGTGAGCTCTTAATCGATAGTTAAATCTGATACCAATTAAGGTATGCTCGATTTAATGGTTGATTACTGAAAACAAAAATATAAAAACAAGAAATTCAATTAAAATAGAATTAAAAACAAAATTTTATTTTAAATTTTTAAACGTGTTTAGTAATAGAATTGAATCTCAATTTTAACTAAATGTGTTTCATAAGTTTTTTATAAACTATAAAATTAATGGTCGAATATAAACTATTATTAATTAATTTATGAATATATTTTATGTTATAAATTTTGTATAATTATTTTTTTAAAATATGATATGATTTATAATATATTATATTATACATATTTAAATATAACTAAAATAAATTGAATTTATAACATGAAATACTATATTTATTCAAATTTTTAACCATTTAATTATAATTCTGCATTTTGAAATTTGACTTCAAAATTTGAATACAGTGCCAAAGCGAGCATAGCTCAGCTGGCATATGTATGACTTGATGACCAAGAGGTCTGTGGTTCGAATCTCCCCACCCCAAATGTACTCAAAAAAAAAATTTGAATACAGTAAAAACAAAAAAAATGTTGTTTTTTAAAAATAAAATTTTGATTGCATAACGAACCCATATTCATTGGACTCAATAAATCTAAAAACGTAAAAAAAAATTCGAATTGTCGGCCAAACAAGCCCTTAGAAACTGAAATTAAAATCTATTCCTTGTTAATTCTAATTTAGGTTAGGTAATCCAAAATATATAATAATAATAATAATAATAATAATAATAATTTAGGTTAATAATAAGACTCGAAAATAGGTACACTTTTACACAATTAGGTTAAACTGGTAATGATCAATATTGTTTTTAGAAAATTTAAATTATTATATATTTAGTCGATAGATAGAGTTAATTGGTAAAGCTTGGGAAATGTTTTTATTTAGTCCATCATAAAAAAAGGCTAGAGTTAAAAATGAGGACAAATTTATGTAGAGCTTTACATATATTATTAACAATTATTTCTTTTTTACAATGTTAGAAATTATAGAAATTATTTAATAAGTTTTAGTTCTACTCAATAACAAGTTGCTTTTTTTTTTCTTGCAAAGGAAATTTTAGAAATATATGTGGATGGAAATATTAAGTGTGAATTAACGTATCTTCAATAACAAGTTGATAGTTATATTTAATAGGTTTGATTTATTCTTAAAATATAGTATTAATATATGTTAAACGATTAACAACCAATAAATTATATTGATAGATATGACAATGAGATATGAATATTGAATACGATAAACTATACATTTCCTAAATCCCCATTCCCATGTAAAAAAAATAAAAAATAATAATAATAATAATCAATAAAATAAAATGTTAATCCATTCTTTGATTTCAAGAAATTGGAGCGCTAAGAATTCATTTTCCACTCAAGAAAATTTATGGATTATTTCCCTTCCAATTTAATTGTTAAATATTGAAAACAAAAATTTACAATTTTTTTAGAAAATTTACAAAAAAAAATAGACTTGTTTTAGATTTGTTTTTCCTGAAAAATATTTAAAAAATAAAAAAATATAAAAAATAAAAAAATATATAAAAATATAAATAATTTTAAAATTATTAGATTGGTTTGATTTATTTTTTTAATGGACAAGTTAGAATTCATGTGTCAAATAATTAATATGTTGTATATGTTTATATATATGTCCAAATATGTTAATAAAATAATAAGTCAAGTAATTAATATTCAAGCCAAATCGAGCATAGCTCAATTGGCATAGGGTTGTGCCGGTGACCAAAAGGTCATGGGTTCAATCCCCGCATTAATTAAACTACCGTTGCAAAAAAAAAAAAAAAATTAATATTCAAAGTGTATTGTTTATATATTATGTTAATAAAATAATAATTGAATATGTTAGTTTCTAAGTTATGCTCGAGTAGCTTTTGTGGAAGTGAGGTGTGATCTCTATACATTGATTTGATTATTTTATATAATTCTTTAATTAATACTTTATAATTAATTTGATTTTTTTTCTCTCGATAATATTCGATGTTAAAGTTTAGGTGAATACTCGATATATATATTTGTAGTAATTTAGTTCTTGTATGTTTATAAATATAATGATTTAAGTAATTAGCATTGTAAATTTTATTTAAAATCTCGCCTAGAAGCAGCCTATGCACAAACCAATCCAACTAATGAAACAAATAATAATAGTTTTTCTACCATTAAAAAAAAAATCAAACTAATTATCAAATGGGTGTGCATTCTATACGGTATTGGCGTTGTGCAAGTCGTAGGAAAATTAAATTTGTAATTGTGGAAAATTTAAATTATAAATTCATTTTCAAAAAAGAATTTAAATTTGTCGAACAGAATAAGACTCCACTAGAATGATGTATGAATTAATGATTAAGAAGTCTTAAATTTGATCTATCACCTTTCTTTCGACGTTGTTAAAATAAAAATAAAATAAAATAATATTTTTTTAAAATAATTATATATTCATCCTCATTAAAGTTTTTTTTAAAAAAGAATAAACTATTACATCACAAATATCCTATTAATAATTATTAATCATGGTTCTGATATTGGTTGTATTAATTTCTATTAATTGGAGAGTTCATTTTTCAAAATGAGTAATTTTTTCATGCAATTTATAGGTTTTTTATTTTGTAAAAATCAGTAATTCATTAATCACATGCAAGCATCAATCAAGAGAAAGAGAAAGAGTGGTACAATGTTCTTCACCATGAACCAATTAGGGGTGATACTAAAAACCGAAAAATCGACGAACCGAATCGATTCACTGGATCGATTCGGTTATTTAACAAAACATTGAACAAGTTGGTTCTGATTTATAGAAAACTGATATTTTTCGGTTCGGTTCAGTTATTATTTTAAAAAAACTAGTCAAAATCGAATCGAATCGAAGTATATATATATATACTTACAAATTACAAATTCTAAACTCTTTTTGTTTTTCTTCTCCTTTTTCAGCCGCCAACCTCTCTCTCCCCCTTTCGATTTTAGTTCGATAAAATCACAAAACACATCTCTTTCCCTTTCGATTTTAGTTCGACATAACCCATCTCTCCCCCTAATTTTTTATTTCCTCTTCGATTTTCTAATAATTGAACACAATGATTTTCAATTTCCCTCCCTCGCTGTGTTGATTTTCGTTTGACAGCGTCACTAACAACCCTCCTTTACTGATTTTTGTTTAACAACCCTTCCCCCTCAGTCTGTTCTTTTCTTTGATCGTCGCACACCCAGGAACCATCATTATCAATAGTCGCACACCTCCATCTTCGTCGATTGTCGCACACCCAGCCATCGTCTCTTTTTCGCCCAACCGCGTCGCCACTTCATCCAACCCAAATGCACCGTCTCTTTGTTCCGCCAAGTCGCTGTCAGTTTGACATCAATTTGTCCAGTCGCCGACAATAATAGCATCACGATGATGTTGTCCAAACTCCAAAGTTATTTGCGTTTAGGTCACCGATTTCTCAAAATTGAAAATCGAACCGTCGGTTTGTCCTTTATTGGACATCGGATCGGTTCCTATTTTTAAGAAACCAACCTAGTAAGTTCGGTTCTCGGTTGGGCCCAAAACCAACAGAACCGAACCGACTATCACTCCTAGAACCAACATAGGTAGAATATCTAATATGTTTAACTATAAAAGCCATGTAGGACCAAGAGCGGATCCAAAAATTTATGTCGGAGGGGCACAATTCAAATAAGGTCAAATTACAAGTTTAATCCTTAAAATTTTAGATTTGTGTATATATGGACATTGAACTTTAAAAGATGTGTAACAGGTCCCTAAGACCCTGTTTGATAACCATTTGATTTTTAATTTTTTGTTTTTGAAAATTAAGTCTATAAAACACTACTTTCCACCTATAATTTTACTAAGAATCCAAATGTTTCGGTAGATAAAGTGTAACCCACATTCAAGAAATTATGAGAAAATAAGCCTAAATTTCAAAAATAAAAAATTAAAAACGAAATAGTTATCAAACAGGGCTTAAATTTTTAACCTTGCGTCTGATAGGAAAATTAAATGTTCTATTAGACTTAAAAATAATTTTGTGTTTAATAGATCCTTAATTTATTAAACATTTTTTTTTTAAAATTAGCGTATTAATTAGATACAAAATTTAAAATTTCAAATCGATATAAAATTAAAAAAAATCTAATAAAATAATTATTTTTGTAAAAAAAATATATATATATATCTAAGTCTATTGGATACAAAATTGAAAACTCGTGAATTTGTTGAATATTGTTAAAGTTTTAGTACTTACTAGATACAAAATTAAAAATTTAGAAACTTTATAAGATATTGTTTAAATTAGTTGATATTGTTTAAATTACGTGAGAGATCTATCCCACGCAATTTAAAAAGTTGGAGGACTAAGTTTGTAATTTTAAGTAAATATGAATATAATTTTAAATACATTGATATATAATATCTATATCAAATAATATTAATTTCAAACTTCTAATAAAACATTATATATAGAATTACGAAAAATTATAACAGATGTCAATTTAGAGTAAAATAATTAAAAATATAACATTTTTTTTTTTAAATTTTGCGGATGACAATTTCTATCACTTAGATCTATTGCTGATAGACTCAAATTTTTTATAGAATCAACCATAGAGTCTATTAGTGATAGCCACTGATTTTTGTGCCATATTTGCAAAAAGGTTTTAAACTTTGCTAAATTTACAATTATTTTGGGCGTCCTAAAATTAATCCCTAAATATATTAGCAAGATTTGAAATATTTACCGTTTTTTTTAATAGACTTACATGTTTTTCAATTAGTTTTTCTAAATTAGTTGTTTATACATATTTATATAGGAAATTAAAAAACGAAATTAATAGTTGCAAATATTGGCATAGCGCTGATTTGAACACGGGCGGAAAGAAACAAAAACGAAAAAAAAAAAACCAAAGGATCATTTTAAAATTGTTGTGTGATACTTCTTCATCCCGCAATTGCGACAGAGCCATCCTACTCCTCTTCTGCCGCAGGCAGGGACCGACCGTACAAGGGACTAGGGGGCCATGGCCTTCCCAAATTTTTTAATTTTGTTTATATATGTAGGTAAAATTATTACCTTAAAATATTTTGTTTTAATATTATGTATACTGGCCCCCAAATCAACTATAATTGCACTTTGTCTTGGTGGTTAGAGGTCCAGTCTTTTATCTAGGATACATGGACACAAATCTCATTGGATACACATCTGTGTTTTTGTATTATTTTTGTCATTGTAATTTCAAATGTTTAAATTTAGTCTTTATATTTTGAAAAAAAAATCTTAAATTTAATTCTTACTATTAGTTTATTTATTAATTTTTTCAAATATAATTTAATATGTATTAACATTATCTCTATAAATTTTAGAAAACATATATTCACATGATATTTCATATTATATTGTAAGTTTTGGAATATTTAATTTTGTGCTTTAGATCCACAAACTTTAAAAAATGTTCACTATATTTTTCAACATTCAATTTTGTATCTAATATGTTTTCGAATTTTTAAGTTTAAGTCTAATATGTCTTTGTTATATTCGACATTTTTTAAAATTCAGAGATTTATTAGAAATTTATTGTTTATTTATTTTTCTAGTTAATAAGACATCGACATGGGTTAAATTATATGATGATATTAAGTTTATTTGAATTTAGTCAATTGTTGATTCACTTACCTATTTTTTATCACCAATAATTCTTTTTGTGATACTTTTTTTTTATATATAAATTTTTTTTTGGCCCCCAAATATAAATGTCTGGATCGACTCCTGGCTGAAGGTTAGTGTTCCAAGTGACATCACAATTCAACTTCCACCTATACTTATAAGGAGGCCGCCAATGGTGTGGCGCTGGAATGGTAGTACTGGAGCGCTTGAGGCGTTGCTTTGGATTCCTTCAAACTCTTCTAATAAGTTTTCCAATTGCAAGCAAAAGTCGTAATCATGGAAGCTGCCCCATCCATTTTAAGACTTTATAGGTTAGTTTCTCTTTTATATTTATTTGAGATCCTAAACTTCAATTTTCTTGTGAAGGTTGAATAATTTTCTATTTCTCTCATTTTCTAATCTTTTTGTTTAGTTTGAGTGTATGTACTTTATATTAAGGGGTAGTTTGTTTTGCAGTAATGTGGTAATGTTGGTACCTAAGCAACTTGAGATGCTCGGGCATCTAGGATGAATGCTCACACGATAGACATTTATCTACTTTTGGATGTCCTCTTACAACATGTAAGTTTTTAAGATGACATAGGTACGTAGATGACATCTTCTAATAACATTTTTGCTCTTCACACTTTTCTTTTTAATTTTTTTCTTTCATCAATTTTTTTATTCACTTTTTTTTTATTATTATTTTGTAGTTAAAAAAAAATTAATGTATTTTTTTCCTTAGTATAATAACTTAATACATTTATGCATTAACAAAATACCATATGCAATATACTTTTTCAATAGTTGCACAAAATATATATATATATATATATATATATATATATATAAATGATTGTTTTAGTTACTTTTATAAAATAAATTTATTTAAAAATAAAAGGTTAAAATAATAAATACCAAAATATTACATAAATTTAACTTAGATTCAAATATAAACCAAGTAAAGATTAGTAAATGCGTTATTGATATAATAGATAATCTTAAGACATTTTCGTACACAATTCCTGCAAAATAAACACATTTATCCAAATATTCTCGTATATTCTTATAAACTATTACTTCAAAACAAACCTAATCTAAAATAGTGAATATTTATATTTTTCGACATCCAAAGAATCTAGTTATCTAGATTATTAAAATACAAACCGTCCTAAGAGTAAAAGTCAGGTCGAATTCAAGTAGTTAGAAGTTTTTAATTCTATTAGGGGGCATTTGGCTCCGTCTTGAATTCAGAACCCTGAGAATCAGAACCCTGTGGGTTTGCTTGGGAGAGTTTTGAACTCTGAGAATCAGAAAACGGTGTTTGAGGTGCCGTGTTGAGAAGCCTGAGAATCAAAAAATAGTGTTTGTGGTGTAGTGTTGGGAAGCTTGGGAATCAGAAGTCAGTGTTTGGGGTGTAGTGTTTTGAAACCCGGGTTTGGATTTTTTTTTTCTTTTTTCCTTTTGCTACTTTTTTTTTTCTTTTCTTCTTCTTATTTTGAGTGGAGGTTTTGTGAATGGTAGAATTTTTTATGCAACATGTGACTTTTTTTCTAGACGTTCGAATGAAACATTTAATTTATCTTATAGTCTAAGAATAAGAAAATTATTTTTAACAATCACTTACAAGAATCAAATATATATTTGGATAAGGAATTAAAAAATTAAATGTTTCATTCAAACGTCTCCAAAAACATAACATGTCATGTCAATCGGTTTGATTTTTTTTTTTAAAAAAAATACATATTTAGATAAAGAATTAAAAAAAAAACTAAAATGAAAGGGAAGAAAATAAGAATGAAACAACAACATACTATTATATTCCCAAGTATGTGTCCCCTAAATACAAACTGAAATTTATAATTTCAAACATTAAAAAAAAGTTCTAATTTTGTAATTAGGAAAAAATCACATTCTATTTTAAAATAAATTGAATATTGTTAATCATTATTATTTTTTAATTTTAATTTGTTAATTTAAAAATTAAATATTATTTTTTAAAATATTAGTCTCAAACATTTTTTTTTTATCTTATAACTAAAAAATTAAACCTAAAGTTATTGTTAATTAAATTAAATATTATATGAATTAAAAGAATAATTTTATTTAGATAAATATAATTAGAAAACTATATAATCATAATTAAAAATGGTGGAATGAGAAGAAAAGTGGTATAACCTACCATAATAATGAGAAAAATTGATAGAAAAATATTGGAATCCACCATAATTATGAAAAATGTGGAGAGAGAAACAGTAGACCCCATCAATATAGTGCAATTTTAAGAAAAATCATGGATTTGAGAGGGTTTGGAAAATAACACATGGGTTTAGCTTTCCAAACCTGAGGTTTTCAATATCCCCAACCATGATTTTGGATTTAGAATCCAAAACCACCCAACCCAATACGGACCAAACGGCCCCTTAAAGTTAATTAATCATGTTCTACTACTTAAACAATTGTCGTAGATTTTGCTCACGTGCACGGCAAATATTTACCTTCAAGTTATTACTTTATAAGAATGTTTCTACTAACTACAATTCAATTCATTCACATTACTTTTTTCCCTACTTTTGTTCAGCTATATTCTCATTCCATAGCTACTATATATTGTCTACATAATTAATAATTTTATGTTCTTTATCCATAATTGTATTTACTTGCAACTTCTAACATTGTAATCCTTTTTGCTTTTATTAGTCTCTTTTTATTACATTTAAACACTCAAATCAAAAATCAAAATTAAACTTGCTTCAATTTTTTTTTTTTTTTACACGTAGATGAAAATTTTGAATTTTTCGGTTATGCTCAGGTTGGTTGCTTTAATTATATAAGTTTGACGACTTTGTAGATTTAATTATTAAATTCTCTTGGCACATATAAATGAAATAAATAAATAAATTATAAGTTTAATCTCTGAATATCTAGACTTGTGTCTATTTCATTCTTGAACTTTCAAAAAGTGTCTAATAGGTCCATGAATTTAAAAAATGTCTAATATGTTCCTAAACTTTCAATTTTATGTCTAATAGTTCATTACATATTAAAAAAATCAAAATTTAACGAGTCTATTATATATAAATTTCAATCTTAATGTCTAATGAGATCTTAAACTTTCAATATTTTTTTGTCTAGTTGGTCTGTCAATTTTTAAAAATTTTGAATATGTCAATGACCTATTAGACGCAAAATTAAAAATTCAATGACTAATTAGACACAAATTGAAAGTCTAAGACTTATTAGACATTTTTTTTTTTAAATCTCAAGAACATATTGGACATAAAGTCGAAAGTCGAGACACCAAATAGACATAAATTTAAAAGTTTTTGGACTAAATTATAATTTAACTAAATGAAAATCAATGTAAGATAGAAAAAAAACTAAAATATTTTCATAGAAAAAAAAATATAAATTAATTTTAACCAAAATTTTAAATGTGGAAAAATTATAAATATAAGAAAATCATAAAAAAATATTTAAACTAAAAGATCATTTAAGATAAGTTTAAATTCAAATATGATGGAAATAAGATTATACCTACGATGTTGAACTTAAGCATCGATCCGTGTTGGGTTCAGTATTGCACCAGTGCAAGTTTCTCTTTTGTTTGAGGTCAGTCTCAAACTAGGCTAATGCATTTTAATAAATTTAAATTCAAATATGTTCCAAACAAGATTGTACATCAAATAAGTTTAAATTTCTAATTACTAGTAGCCGTAGTATAAGCTAGGTTTAAATGAGTGATATTTTAAACCTTGAGTGAGGTTCACACAATAACGTTGGATATTCGCAGGGTAGGAGTACTTAGGAAAATAGAACAGCAGAAGAAGAAGAATTCTTACAGAGACTTCTTTGAAAATTCCCTTTTGCTATTTCAGCGTATGTATTTGTTGTGTGGAGGCTAGTAACCATAGCCTCCTCTTTTATACAAAAATGAATGAATGAGACAAAAGTAATACAGGCCTAACAACTTTGTACAGACACGTGTAGTGTAGGAGGATGATTGGGAGAGCCATAACAGAAAATATTCTTCTCTATCCTTCTATTCTCCACCCTTGTCATCCTCTGGATTGTTTTTCCTAATATCCCCCTCAAACTGGAAGGGAGGTTTACGAGTCCAAGTTTGGATCTTAAGTAGGAAAATTGAGAGGGAGATAAGGATTTCGTGAGGCAGTCAGCAAGTTGTTCATTAGTTGGAACATACTGAATGTCTAAACACTTACTTAGGACCTGATCACGCACATAATGCACATCAATCTCGATGTGTTTCGTCCGGGCATGGAACACTGGGTTTGCTGCTAGCGCCTCAGTACTAATGTTGTCACACCATATCAGAGGTGTTGAAGATGTATGAATTCCAAGTTCTTTTAGTAGCTGCCGGACCCAAGTGATTTCAGCAGCCGCATGTGCTAAGGCTCGATACTTGATCTAGCTACTGCCACTTGCTTCTTTGAGGACCATGAGATGAGAGTGGGCCCAAGGAACACACAATAAGCAGCTACAGATTTCCTATCATCCACGCTTGCTGCCCAGTCCGCATCGGAGAACGCAGTAATGGAGATTTGAGAGCTGGGTTGAATAAGAAGACCATAGGAATGAGTACCTTTCAGATAGCGAAGAACGCGTTTGACTGCCTGCCAATGTACGTCCGTTGGAGCTTTGAGGAACTAACTGAGCTTGTTAACTATGAATGAGATGTCCGGCCTGGTATTGGTGAGGTACTGAAGAGCACCAATGATGCTTCTGTAAGGAAACCGATCTGTCCAAGGAGTGCCATCATGAATCGATAGATTCTGACCCGAGACTGCAGGGGTGGGACACGGCTTGGTATGTTGAAGTTGCAGCTTCTCCAACAATGTATGTATGTAGGTGGACTGATTCAGATGGAGACCAGAGGGAACATATGTAACCTGAATCCCTAAGAAGTAATGTAGTAGCCCAAGGTCCTTTAAAGCAAATTTCGAACGTAGCAAACATATGAGATTGTCAATGAATGCAGAGTTGTTCCCAGTGAGTATTACGTCATCAACATATAACAGAAGCATGATGGAGATAGACCCCTTATTGTAAAAAAAGAGGGAGGCATCTGACTTGCTTACTTGGAAACCACAGTTCAGTAGATAGCATTTAAGTTCATCATTTCATGCTCGAGGAGCTTGTTTTAAGCCATAGATAGCCTTGTGAAGTTTGCAGACATAAGAGGGATAGGAAGGATTTTCATACCCAGGTGGTTGAGTCATGTAGACTGCTTCCTTCAAGGTGCCATTGAGAAAGGCGTTGTTGAAGTCTAATTGCCTTAAAAGCCAACCATTCGAGAGTGCCAAGAATAGAACAATGCGAATGGTGGAGGACTTCACCACTGAACTGAATGTTTCAAAGTAGTCGATATCGTGATGCTGATGAAAGCCCTTAGCTACTAACCGAGCCTTATGTCTTTGTATTGAGCCATCTGCATTCTGTTTCAAAGTCGAAAGATCCATTTGCACCCAACAATGTTCTGATTGTTGGAAAGGGGAACCAAAGTCCATGTTTGGGCTTTGCGAAGAGCACTGATTTCTTCATCCATGGCAGAGTGCCACTGTTTATTGGCAAGGGCAGTGGACACCTTAGTTGGTTATCTGAGAGACCAGTCAGTAGGGGTAGTTATAGCCCATACTTTGGGTCGGATTATCCCATCTTTAGCTCGGGTGATCATTGGATGGGCATTGCTGACAGAAGGAGAGGATAGTGTCTCTGGTTGGGAAGGCACAATGTGGGAGATTGGTTGATCAGAAGAGGAAGTATGAGAGTTAGGACTGTCAGGCAAGACAGAAGGATGGAGACGCTGGGACTGTGATGGTGCAGGGGTCTCTTGGGTTAGTGATTGTGGGCTTGGGGAGGATGGTGAGGATACACCTTGGGGTGAACTTGTCGAAGGGACTATGCTGTGTGCTGGATTTTGGGAATGAGATTGTGAGGACAACTGAGGTGGGCCAAACCAATGGATAATGGAAGGAACAATGGTGGATAAAGGGGCAGGTGGAGAAGTGGAGCTAAAACCGGTTTGAAATGGGAAGTGAGCCTCATTGAACCGAACATGCCTTGTGATAATTATTCTCCCAGTTGATAACAAGCACAGTGAGCCTTTATGTTGGGGAGACGGCCCAAGGTACACACATTGTTCAGCATGGACATCAAACTTATGTTGTTGATACGGCCGTAAGTTTGGGTAGCAAGCACAACCAAACACCCGTAGGACTGAGTAGTCTAATTGCTTGTTGAGAAGAAGATCCATAGGCGATCTGTGCTGAAGAACAGGGGATGACATTCCATTAATTAGAAAAACTGTTGTCTTGAAGGCGAACCACCAGAACTTTAGTGGCATTGAGGCTTGAGCAAGGAGTGTGAGGCCCGTTTCAACCAGATGACGATGTTTGCGTTCAGCATGACCATTTTGAGCTGAAGTGTAGGGGCAGGAGAAACGTGTCAGGATGCCAAGTCTTCGACATATTTGAGCAATCGGTTTGAATTCCCCACCATTGTCCATCTGAACAACTTTGATGACTTTCTGAAATTGAGTGAGAACAAACGATTGAAACTCAGTGAAGGCAATGTGAGCATCACCCTTCTGTTTTAATGGGAACAACCATGTGAACCTGCTAAAGTCATCCACAAATAAGATATAGTAACGGAATCCAGCAGAAGAAAGGACAGGTGCAGGCCCCCACAAATCAGTGTGAACTAAGTCAAATGGTGCTGTGACATGAGATTGAGATGTAGAGTAAGGAAGAACATGCATTTTCTCAAATTGACAAGACTCACAAAACTTCAATTCATCATTGATTGGTAATGACAATTTACAATTTCGGATGATGCTATTTAAGACTGTAACAGAGGGATGCCCCAACCGTTTGTGTAATAAAGATTTTGTTAACACAACATTGACTATATGAGTAGAAGATAAGGTACTAGCAGCAAAGACTAAAGGTGAACTAATGTGGGACAAACAAGTGGCAGCTAACTTGATTAAGTCAGAGGCTGAGACTTCATCTTTATTTATCAACTGTCCTGGAGAATCTATCTGGTATAGGCCATCTCTAAGGGTGCCCTTCAGCAACTCCACTCTCGTAGCTTTGTCCTTAATCAAGCATAAATCAGAGTGAAACTCAACGTAAATGTCATTATCACTAGCCAATTTAGAGACACTCACAAGATTCTTAGCAATAGATGGAACACAGAGAACATTATTTAATTTTAGCAAGCCCAGATGAGAGTCAAGGAAGGAGTTGCCAAGGTGAGAGATAGTGAGTTTATTACCATTACCAACCACTACTATTCTATACCTGTGTATTCAGACTTGTTGACAAGGAAGCCAAAGTTTGCTGTAACATGGGTGGACGCCCCACTGTCAGCATACCAGTGGGGATCAATTACCGTCTCAGGATTAGCAGTGGTTGCATTAGCCATGAGAGCAGATGAAGTCGGGCGAGGTTGCTGAAAGCTTTCTGATGCAGAAGGATTTTGACTTTGAGAGAACTGATGTTGAGAATGTTGATTATCCCTCTAATGAGTGTTACGTGGGTTGTTTACATCAGGTTGAAAACGTGAAAAACAGATAGCTGCACTGTGACCAATTTTGCCACAGACTTGGCATTGAACTTGACGATAATCAGGACTGTTACTGCCGCGGCTTCGACCTCTGCCACCCCGACTGTCTCGATAGTTAGAGTATCCTCCTGAGTTTGAAGTATTATTGCCAGAAGGTCGGTTGGAAGAGAAATTTTGAGGACGAGTTGCTCTGTTTTGTGCCATATTGACAATTGAAGGACCATTGGTGAGGGAAAGACCAGCGAGCCCAGATTTCAGAGCAGTCTGATACTCCAGACGCTTCTCATAAGAGAGAAGATCAACTTGCATCTCCGACCAGCTTACACCTTGTTTTCCTTGGATCATGACCACAACCGGATTATAATCTTCACCAAGCTCAGAAAGTACATGAGATAAGAGATCACCAGAGGACAACGAACTACCCGCAAGTGTTAATCCATCTGAATATTTTTTCATTGTAACAAGGTACTCACTCATTTCGAGTGAACCCTTCCTTGTGTGTTGAAACAATCGTTTTAGGTAGTCAATCTCTGCCCTAGAATGGATGCCAAATAAATCCTGAACAGCTTCCCACAAGCTTTTGGAAGTGTAGAAGCCCATGACCTGCATTGCTATCTCAGGTGACATGGAGTTGTAGAGCCAACCTAGTAGCAGTTGATCGATGGTAACCCATCTAGTGTACTCCGGATTCGGTACCAGTGTGGTGGGTGAAGCTTTGATTGGGGTGGGAGTTTCCACAGACCTAGGGGTCAAAATGCTTTCAACGGTTTCTTCAACTTGAGCAGGCGACGAAGGAGCAGGAATGCTGATTTCTGGGCAAACATCGGAGCCAGTGAGATGACCCTCCAGCTGATAGCTCCGGAGAATCGGCCATGCCAAGTTTTGCTAGAGCAAGAAGTTTGTACGATCCAACTTGATAGAAGTGATTTGATTGAGTAATTGATTTAGGGGAGGGCCAGAGAAGCCGCCAAAATTGGCGGTAAAAGAAGAAGGGAAAATCGATTTGGGGTTGATGTTAGCCATTTGGGCTCTGATACCAACTTAGGAAAATAGAACAACGGAAGAAGAAGAATTCTTACAGAGACTTCTTTGGAAATTCCCTTTTGCTATTTCAGCGTATGTATTTGTTGTGTGGAGGCTAGTAACCCTAGCCTCATCTTTTATAAATACAAATAGGACAAAAGTAATACAGGCCTAACAACTTTGTACAAACGTGTAAGAGGATGATTGGGAGAGCCCTAACAGAAAATATTCTTCCCTATCCTTCTATTCTCCAGCCTTGTCATCCTCTCGATTGTTTTTCCTAATAGGAGTTGGCTTACATTCGGTGCAATATCTTCATATTAATCGTGAGAGAAATGTCCTGGCTCACGAACTAGCAAAGAAGAAATTTTGCCAAATATCCTCTCTTTGGATCTCTGATTTTCCTGATTGGCTATTAGCTTTTCTTGATAATGATAATTGTATTGATGTAGACTTTCCGCCATATTCTATTTCAGTTTAATGAAATCTATTTTTCTCAAAAAAAAAAAAAAAAAAATGAGTTATATTTTTGTTACTATTTATTATTATTATTTTTTTTTGGGTTATATTTAATCTATTTTTTCACTAATGAAAATATCAATCCACCCTTAGTAACACAAGAAGAAAAATCCACGTCAGTGAAAGCCGACGCCACATAAAAACTGCCACTTGTGTAAAGGAGTGGCCACCATAACCCAAGTAGGGTTACACTGACCATAGTAGGCGGTTAACTTTCTTTAACTAAACCAAAAAAAAAAAAAAAAAAAAAACGTCACTTCTCTCTCCTATAAATACTCCCCCACTCTCTCTCCCTCCTCTCCGCTCTTCTCTTTCTCTCTCTAAAAACTCTCTCAAAAAATAAAAAATAAAAAATAAAATTTTGTTTTAATTTTATTTTTGACGTCTTGTCGTCCCTTCCTTTTCTCATAGTTCCCATCAGAAAGCTTAGCGCAGTCGATCGCTGCAGAACGACATATATTCCCCCGTCTTCCTTCATTTTAGTTAGCTAACTAACTTCTATTTCCACTTTTACCCCTCCCTTCTCATCTAATTTATCCTCACTGCCACTCACAAAACCCACCATGATTTCATGGAAGGATCTCTACACCGTCTTGACCGCCGTTATCCCTCTCTACGTCGCCATGTTTTTGGCTTACGGTTCTGTACGGTGGTGGAAGATCTTCACGCCGGATCAGTGCTCCGGCATCAACCGTTTCGTCGCCATTTTCGCCGTTCCTCTCCTCTCCTTCCATTTCATCTCTTCCAACGATCCTTACGCGATGAACTTCCGTTTCATCGCCGCCGACACCCTTCAGAAGGTAATCATGCTTTTTCTTCTCGCGATTTGGACTAATTTCACTAAGAACGGGAGTTTGGAATGGATGATTACCATTTTCTCTCTCTCCACGCTTCCGAATACTCTGGTTATGGGGATTCCTCTGTTGATTGCCATGTACGGCGATTACAGTGGCAGTCTCATGGTGCAGGTCGTTGTGCTTCAGTGCATTATCTGGTACACGCTTTTGCTTTTTCTGTTTGAGTATCGTGGTGCTAAGATTCTCATCATGGAGCAGTTTCCTGAGACGGCTGCCTCGATTGTCTCGTTTAAAGTTGATTCTGACGTTGTTTCTTTGGATGGGAGGGATTTTCTTGAGACTGATGCTGAGATTGGGGATGACGGAAAGCTTCATGTTACTGTGAGGAAATCGAATGCTTCTCGGAGGTCTCTCGGTCCTTGTTCGCTTCCGGCATTGACGCCGAGGCCGTCCAATCTCACCGGTGCGGAGATTTATAGCTTGAGTTCTTCTCGAAATCCTACTCCGAGAGGCTCGAATTTTAACCACTCCGACTTCTACTCTATGATGGGGTTTCAAGGTCGATTGTCTAATTTCGGGCCGGGAGATTTGTATTCGGTTCAATCGTCGCGTGGTCCGACGCCGAGGCCGTCGAATTTTGAGGAGAACTCTGCCGTTCAGGCTCAGACAGCGTCGCCGAGGTTCGGATTTTACCCTGCCCAAACTGTTCCCTCGTCTTACCCTGCTCCGAATCCGGAATTCACTAAAACCGCCGCTAAAATCCCTCAGCCACCTCCTCCTTCGGCTTCTCAGCAGCAGCAACCGCCACCGCCGGCGCAACCACAGAACAGTAAAGCGAACCATGACGCGAAGGAGCTTCACATGTTCGTTTGGAGCTCGAGTGCTTCTCCAGTCTCTGAAGGCGGCGGTGGACTCCACATTTTCGCCGGGAATAATGAGCTCACCGGAGCCGAGCAATCTGGACGGTCCGATCAAGGCGCGAAGGAGATCCGGATGCTCGTCGCCGATCATCAACAAAACGGCGAAAACAAAGGTATTATTAATAGTAATATATAAATCATTATCTCAATTCCAGTTTTATAATGAGTTTAATTTCCATTTTCGTTCTGATGTGAAGCTGTTCCAGAAAGCGAAGGTTATGTAGCCGGTGAAGCCTTTAGTTTCGGCGGGAAAGAAGGGGAAGATCAGGAAAGAGATGATCAGAAAGAGGGACCCACCGGCGAGGTCCACGGCGGAGGTCCAGACGGCGGGAACTCGAAACTAATGCCGCCGGCGAGCGTGATGACCCGTCTGATTCTGATCATGGTATGGCGGAAACTAATCAGAAACCCCAACACATATTCAAGCCTCATCGGTTTAATCTGGTCGCTGATTTCTTTCCGGTAAGTTCAGAAGATTAGGATTACAAATTTACAACACACAGTAGATTGAAACTTCCATTTGAACTAACTCTGTTCCCTCTTATTTGGGTGATGTCTATGAAATTGAGCTATGTATTTATTGTTTGTTCATGAACTTGTCTGTCTTTGTTGGGCTGTGATCCAATTTTTGCAGGTGGCATGTGGCCATGCCCAAAATAATAGAGAAATCAATCTCCATACTCTCTGATGCAGGGCTTGGAATGGCTATGTTTAGCTTAGGTGAGTAGTCTTTATCTTTATTTATTGCCTTGCTCTTATTCATTAATCACAAATCTTAAACTTGAAGCTAACATAACTCAGCGCTAATTGACATATACTCTTCTTTGAGGTTGAAAATTTCAATCTTCTATACTTCCAAATGATTGTAATTGAAAAAACATAACCTGTCAATTAACAGTGGAACTATGCTCAATTCAGCATAAAAATTTAGAGTTGAGGAAAGAAGGTGAGAAAAAAGAAATCACATGTTGTTTTGGTCTGTTTACTAAAACATATTATCATGTTGTCACGTAAGTATTATCCTCAATAATTGAAGGAAAACTTAATCAAATCATTACCCGGGAAAAATATATATTATATTATAGAGTTGATTTGTTTTGTAATCCGATATTGAAGAAAAAGTTAATGTGGAGCTTTATGAATTAGAGAATTAAACAAAAAAGAGATGGATTGTTTATATGAGAGTTATGTTAGATTGATGATGAGGGTAGAGGCTGGCAAAGAATGGGGTATTGATCTATGCATTATTTTTCTCACATTGTGTGTCTGAAAAGGGGATGGGAAGGCTTTTAATCTTGGGCCTTGACCACCCGACATGAGGGCCCAGTGGGGGCCCAGTGGGCAACGTCAAACTGGGTGGTCCAGACGTAGGTGGGCCGGAGTTAATGCCCAAATTAGTGAAAGTAGTTGAACTGTTAAATTCATATATTTTTATTTTTTTTCCCTCCCCACTGGGTTTGACGGATTGAGAATTACAGATAGTGTTTGTCTTGAGAATTGACTTGTGTGTTGTTTGGTGTATTTTGTTACTGCTGCAAAATAAAATGAAAAGGTATATTTATGGGACTACAACCAAAGATGATAGCATGTGGGAACTCTGTTGCTGCTTTTGCCATGGCCGTTAGATTCTTAACTGGGCCAGCCGTCATGGCCATCGCTTCCATTGCTATTGGCTTGCGCGGTACTCTCCTCCGCGTCGCTATTGTTCAGGTAATTCTTTTCGCTCTTGGTGAATTTGAGATCACTTTTGAAAATAATATCACGGTTGAAAAACACTTTTGATCCTTAAACTTTCAAGAAAAGTAACGAATCTAATGATTTTGTCTTTATACTTTCAATTTGTTATGAATTTAGTCCCTAAATTTTAATATGTAACAATTTAGTCTTGGTACTTTAAAATTTGTAACAATTTAATCTTTTCCATGACAGAATCCATCAAAATTAAGTGTCAGATTTTATTATGTAATAATTTAGTGTTTGTAGCTTATAAACGTCCCTAATTAGTTTATCCATGTACATAGAAATCTCATTAAATCTTAACAATATTTTTCATGATAAAGACTAAATCATTACAAAATTTAAAATAGATGGACTAGATTGTTACACATTAAAATTCAAGAACTAAATTTTGAAATTATTACATGACTAAATTGTTACTTTCATGAGTGTTTTTTAACCTAGTGATTTTAACAAAAATCACTTTTTGTGTACTTAGATTTAACATGGATGGCCTTAGTATATGAAATATGAATATTTAAAAGCTGTTGAATTGTATCATCCCCATGTGCTATTGTAGGCGGCATTGCCACAAGGAATTGTACCCTTCGTGTTTGCTAAAGAGTACAACGTCCATCCAGCAATTCTCAGCACTGGGTAAGCAAAACCCACCTTTTTTTTCTTCTTTTTTCAGGCCCCCCTTTGCAAGATTTCCTTTTTATGCGTATTGAGATTTAGATTTTGGTACATTTCCGCCATTGCAGGGTGATCTTTGGCATGCTGATAGCTCTACCCATTACTTTGCTCTATTATGTTCTGCTGGGTCTGTAAATTTTTCACTTTCAAATGGATTTCTTAATGATTTTGAGAAGAAGACGACGACGAAGACGACGAAGACGATAGGTTATATAGAAGAAAAGTTTGACAAAATTTGAGGTAGAAGAAGCCCCAGATGTTGCAAAAAAGGACAAAGTTTCATCAACTTTGCAAAGGATTTTAGAGGAATTACGTACGAAGAGAAGAAAAGGCCCTCGAGGAAGGAGGCATAAAAGAAAGAAAGAAAAAAACCGAGCGAGGAAAAGGAAATCTTCGTTGCCGTTTTGGGTGTAAATTTCTGACTCAAGTGGGAGACCAATAGGATTTAAACAGGTTTCTTAATTAGGTTTTAATGGGAAAAAAAACATCAATTATTCTTAATATTGGTTTTGTTTGGGTTTAGATTTAGCAATTGTTTTCCGTTTGTCGTCTTCTCTCTGTTTTTGGCTTTGTAATTTCATTATATTATATTAGGTTGCTGATTATGTTCCCATTTTGTCACCTTCCCTTTGTTTATACAAAGAATTTTAAGTTATATATATTATATTATATGTTTTAAAATTTCAGACCATCGATTAATCACGTCTCTTTTAGTACCTATCATGGGAAAAGAAAAAATCCTCGAACTCATAAATATGAATCTCTTATAAGATTGAATAATGTAATAATATCCATTGGTATTTTAAGGTATAATCTATAATGTTCCAACTTGGCCGATGTGGTCCATGTGAGCTCATCCATAGTATAAATATTGGTGAAAAACTTTTTTTTTAGTACAATTATTGAGGAAAAACTTACCACAAATGAATAGGAGTTATTACTTTTTGTCTAAAAAAAAAAAAAAAAAAAAAATCAGTTAAAGTAGGCGGTTTGATAACCATTTAGTTTTTGAAAATTATGCTTATTTTTTTTCACTATTTTACTATAATGGTCTTCATATTTCTTAAATAGACGTTTGAATTCTTAGTCAAATTCTAAAAATCAAAACAAATTTTTTTTAGAAACTACTTTTTTTAGCTTTCAAAACTTTACTTGAATTTTGAAAACACTTATAAAATGTATATGACAAAACATATAAAAGCTAAGTAATTATAAGCTTAATTTTCAAAAACCAAAAATTTAAACAAAAAAAAGTTAGCAAATGAGGCTCTAGGTTTAGAGATTGATTTTCCAAAAAATTACATAACCTCTTCTAACTACTTTTTAAAAATTCCTATTTTATCCATATTCTATTCCAACTAACTCTTGACAATTCCTATTTTATCCTTAATCTATCATAATTTTTTAAGTTTAAGTTTGAAATTTATCAAACACTTATTCATTGTCTTGGAGACCAACCGATTCAAGGTTGTGATCCGTCTGTTCAAGCACTGGAGCTGCTTCGTCGTCCTTGGCGCCTCCATCTCTAGTACGACTTTGATCTTCTCCAGGTTGGCTTCAATGCCTCTCTGGTGCACTATGAAGCTGAGGAACTTCCTTGAGGTGACTCCGAACACACACTTAGCGGGGTTTAGCCACATAAAGTGTGCCCGTAGTACGACAAATACTTCGGCCAATTCGGTTATGTGTCAATCTGTTATGGTGCTTTTTACGAGCATGTTGTCGAAGTAGACTTCCATGTTTCACCCGATTTTTTGGGCGAATAGCTTATTGACCAAGCTCTGGTACGTTGCCCTGACATTTTTCAGCCCGAAGGGCATGGATTGGTAACAGTACAGACCTTTGTCGGTTATATGAACGATGTGTGCTCGCGATCTGGAGTGTACATCTTGATTTGATTATAACCGGAGTATGTGTCGATGAAGGAGAGCAGTTCGTGACTCTCCATTGCATCAACTAGTTGGTCGATCCTAGGGAGAGGAAAGTTATCTTTGGACAAACTTTGTTGAGGTTGGTGTAGTTTACACACATCCTCCATTTTTTTGTTTGATTTAGGGACCATCACCACATTGGAAAGCCACTAGGGGAAATTCCTGGATGAGTCTGTTCGTCGAGAGTTTCCTTACCTCCTCAGTTGCGGCAACGCTTCGTACTTGGTCCATTGATCGACGCTTTTGGCAGATTGGCTTGACCGTCGGATCAATATTCAGTGCTCGATGACTCGTGGGTCAATTCTCGACATATCCTCGTGTGTTCAGGCGAATACATCTCCGTTGGCTCGAAGGAAAGCTTGTAGCTCGCGCCGATGTGACTTTGCCAATCGTGCGCTGATGTTTATCCGTTGTCCGGGTCCAAGGTTGATAAACTCTATTTTGTCTATCGTGGGGCCCCCTTCAACTTCGGTTTCGGGTTGGTCGATGTCAATGCGCCGAACATTTCTCAGCCTTTTTATTGTTGATCCGTCTCGCAGGTCAGGGTAATCTTACCCTCGGGTATGGCCTCAAGGATTTCGTTGTTACCTAGAGGTGTTTCTTCGTCGCAGACTAGGATTTGTGGGTCGGTCGTTGCTCTAGCCTTTTGTTGTTTCTGGCTTCTAGTATCCGAGGCGTTGCTGCGTTTTCTTCCATTTCCTCTGCGAGCTTCAGGTTAGGGAACGTTGGCTTATAAAATGGTCCCCACAAATGGCGCCAGATGTTGGAGCAAGAATCTGACTCCTCCCTTGGAGACAAAATCGGGTGGCCGACGACGCTCCGATGGAGATTTGCAAAGAGGAAACAAAGGTAAACATGCACTGGTGAGGGACTCGGCCCAACACGATCCAATGCTTAAGTCAGTCGGAGAGTAGTGGAAAGGTCGAGCAATAGAGTTGAGAGTGGATTGTCCAGAAGTTGGAGAATTTCAGTTACCTCACAAAGAAGAGTGATCCTTCCTTATATTGTGGGTAAAAGGTGCATGGAGTGCACGTACCCGTGGAGGTCGGCCCCATCTCTCATGATGATGAGGAGACTGGTGTCGTCTGTTAGGTCGAGCACCTGAGGCAGAGTCGGCTGGTCACTGTGCGTTTGCAGTGGCGGTGGTTGTATGATTGCCTGGGCGCCGCCTTGGATGTGACCGCCTCATCAGTTGGTTCCTCCGATCTGGCCCATACCGAATTTGATAAACGCCAATATGGGGATCGGAGTATGACATAAGCGTGATGTCAAAGGTTGATGTCATACAAACCTCACCCTTATCAGGATTCTCACATAACACAATTATGTATATACATATATATATATATATATATATGTATATATGTATATGTACCGTACATATATATATATATATATATATATATATTGTTGATGCACGATTTTTTCCAATTAAGTGGAACGCACCTGCTTATCACATGACCTCAACCATGAATTTATAATATAGTCGGGATATGTATATATATATATATATATATTGTTGATGCACGATTTTTTCCAATTAAGTGGAACGCACCTGCTTATCACATGACCTCAACCATGAATTTATAATATAGTCGGGACGAAGGAACCTGCAAAATAAAGTAAACAAACTCTGATCTCAAAGTCAGTATGAGTGATAATTGACTAGAGTGTATTTCCAATTAGAATTGACTTACTTTCTTGTGCTATTATGATGGTATTTATAATACTGGTCTAGGTCTTTCCCTTTCAAAGGCTTAGGAAAAAGGATTGACTGAGCCCCCTTAAGCCTAGCACCTGAGGCAGAGTCGGTTGGTCGCTGTGCGTTTGCAGTGGCGGTGGTTGTATGATTGCCTGGGCGCCGCCTTGGATGTGACCGCCTCGTCAGTTGGGTCCTCCGATCTGGCCCATACCGAATTTGATAACCGCCGATATGGGGATCGGAGTATGACATAAGCGTGATGTCAAAAGTTGATGTCATACAAACCTCACCCTTATCAGGATTCTCACATAACACAATTATGTATATACATATATATATATATTTTGTTGATGCACGATTTTTTCCAATTAAGTGGAACGCACCTGCTTATCTCATGACCTCAACCATGAATTTATAATATAGTCGGGACGAAGGAACCTGCAAAACAAAGTAAACAAACTCTGATCTCAAAGTCAGTATGAGTGATAATTGACTAGAGTGTATTTCCAATTAAAATTGACTTACTTTCTTGCTGTTATTATAATGATATTTATAATGCTGGTCTAGGTCTTTCCCATTCCTAAAAGGCTTAGGAAAAAGGATTGACGGAGCCCCCTTAAGCGATGATTACCCATCTCCCCGTAAAAAAAATAGAGCCTGAATTGGTCTAGGCCTGCAATGAGAGTCGAGGAGCGCTCAACCTAGGGATGACCGAGCTGTCCTCTTCCGGGCCCAAGGGCCCGTTGTTTTGGAGTCTAGCCCCGACCTTCGTTCTAATAGGTCAGGCTCCCTTTCGCCGAGGGACGGTCGACATTGGGCTTGGCCGACCTTCCCTTGGCTTGGGTCGACCAATGGTCGGTCCAATTTCTTTCACGATTAGCTGTTTCATGGGCCGAGTCCCAGGTAAATCCTGACCTGAACTCCTTTCGATGTGTTGGGCTCACGTTTGTTTTAACCCTATGTTGCTAAGGGTCGGAGTGACCTCCTCTATTGCATTGGGACTGGTTCAATCAAATCGTCTTTCGATCCAGCCTTTTATATACCATTATTTTATATGTCATTATTATTATTATTATTATTTTTTTTTACAACATGTGGTGTGAGGGATTGAACCTAGGACCTCATGACCACTAGACGATACATCATGTCGTTGATTCATGCTCTTGCTGACGTATTCATAATAATCTTTGTCAGATTATTTCCTACCTTGTAATAACAAAAATCAATAGAAGCTAAAGAAGTCACTATAATGTGACTGAATCTTAATAATCGGTGGATATGGATTCAAAAATCTACATGCTCTCTAATAGTTATAGCATTCAAATTTGAACTACTTTTATAATTTCTCTCCCATACATTATTATGCACTGAAAAACTATTAGTTACGTTGATAAATTTTTTATCAGGTAATAAATTTCAATGAATATATATTTAAATAAGTAGTTATTTTTTTTCTTTAGCTATTATAAATTTATGAATATACTTTAAAACCACCCAATCACTAATCTTCAATAAAATATATATATATATATATATATATATATATATATATATATATATATTAAAGACTTCAAATATATGTAATCTTAGGCTCTTAGCTAAATTTAAAAGACATTAAAAAAAAAAACAATCGATAAATTTGACTAAGATTTTCAAAATGTAGATTTGAAATAAATAAGATTGGTTTAAAATAAAAAATTGAAAACAAAATAGTTTTGAAAGGGACACCTATTTATTTGTTTGGAACAAATATGATTTAAAAAAAGTGGTGAATAATGGAGGAGATGCAATTAATTAGGAAAACCGACATGCTTTCAAATGGGAAAGCGACGCATCGGTTTGAATAAAGACAGAGTTGCCACCTTTAACCCAAGTTTTGTACGACTTGTCGTCTTATAGAATCTCCCCTTTTCCCAATCGCCACATTACTACTTCAACTTTTTACCCATTTTTATCATTTTCCGCAAAACTAATAGTTTTTCCTTCTATTTATGTTCTTTTTCATTTTCATTCTTAATTGTTTTCTTATATTATTTTAGTTTAACTACCTAAAAATAGAGATTTCAACCTTTAAATTTTATGACAAATATATAACGCACTAACAAGTTAAACTATACTCAGATAATTTTGATGTGACTGGCTAAATAATATATAAGTCTATATGTGAACGAGAGTATTAAAAATATATTCTCAATAAATTTATCATAATTAACAATGATTAAAATTAGGTATTCTAACTTGCTAAAACTTTAACTAACATAGACATAACACATCAATTACAATATCTTATGTCAGAGATTTCATCCACACGTTTATTGTGCTAATGCATCCTCTTAAGTTAAGTAGTTTAATATGGTATAAGTTCATTTCTCTTCATTTGTCTTTTTATTTTTATTTTTGGAGTATATCCTCAATTGTTATTGATAGTTGGCATATTCGACTTTTGTGAGTTGAATTTGTAATTCAAGTTAGTTTCTGATATCTCCACATTAGTATGATATTGTCCACTTTGGATCTAAACCCGCATGACTTTGCTTTTAGTTTCACCCAAAAAGTTTTATACCAATGAAGATAATTGTCCTCACTTATATACCATGAATCAATTTTTTCTGCCAATGAGAGTATTGACGATAAACATATATTCTCAAAAAAATTATCATTTATACATACAAGTTTTGTTTTTTTCCAACAATTAACAAGGGTTAAAATATACATTTAGTCTCTATAATTGTCTCTTAATTATAACATTTTTTGGAATATTTTTAGGCTATTTATTTTTTTGAGTTCAACATAAGTAGAGAAATTAAAACAAAAATCTTATGATTATTGACGACACAATTTTATAAATTGAATTATGCTTAATTTGATAATTTTTTAAGCTATTTAATCCTTGAACTTTTAGAAATGTAATCATTAAGATCTTATGCTAAAAGTTTCATTAAAGATCTCGTTTGAAGCAACATGTCCATGAAATTGGAATTTTTTATATTAATAATGTAGTTTAAATAATTTATTATAGAAATAAGGTAGTTTTGAAAGTATTTACAAATCAGGGTACCTAAATCGTGTACCATGGTCACGATTTCCCTAAATCGTGTCCATGGTACACAATTTAGGGGTAACTCGTGTCCATGGTACACGACTCAGGGGTAACTCGTGTACCATGAACACGATTTACATGGCGTGTCAACCTAAGTCGTGTACCATCGACACGAGTTACCTCCTAAGTCGTGTACCATGGACACGAGTTACATGTGACGTGGTTTGCCATGGGACAAGTGATGTGATCATAACTCGTGTCCATGGTACACGAGTTACCCACTAAATCGTGTACCATGGACACGAGTTACCCCTAAATTGTGTACTATGGACACGATTTAGGTACCTTAGTTTTATAAATCTTTGCCCTATTCGTGTCCATGGTACACTTTTTAGGTACCCTAGTTTTATAAATACTTTACCCAATTCGTGTAATAATTTATTTAAAATATATTATTAATATAAAACATTAATGAAATTGAGTCAAGTGGAGGAAGGAAGGAAGAGAAGAAAAAAAACAAAAACAAAAAACTTACAATCCCAACCTCATGTTTTGTCAAAATTGAAATGATAAAAGATAAAAGAGAGAAAATTTTGAAACTTATTTGTTACAGCTAGCTAGTTATGAATCATGATGTGTCTCTCTATCTTTTTGTGTTCTATTTTCTCTAAAATCTCAATAGCATTATCCCAAACCAACGAAACCTCCAGGTTCTTTGTTTTGGAGTTTGCCCTAACGACACTTTCAACTTGGGTCCATCTTTTTTTTCTTCTTCTTCTCATGACGTTTTGTTATTATTAAATTTGCCATAATGAACAACCCAGAAAATAAAGTTTCTTACTGTTCAAGGATATATGTCCATTCGAATCATGAAAGTAAAAAAATAAATATTTGTAAACTCGATCGAATCCGATAGATTTCTTTTTTTCTTTTTTTACAACATGTTGGGGTGGGAGATTGAACCTAGGACCTCATGGTCACAAGGCGATACTCATGCTAGTTGAGCTATTTTCTTATTGGCCCGAATCCGATAGGTTTACCCTCGTTGTCCCTTTACAATCATTTTGTTTGTTATCGTTCCTTATAGAAAACACATCATTATGCAAAAAATAAACTTGTTAATCAAAAGAAAGCTAGATCCAAATATAATGCATACAAGAAGTTTTTTTAAGACAATTTTACTTCGTATGATATATGATTATAAAGATATATTTCATTGTTTGATGCTTTTTGTACTGCTTCGAATTGGAAAGTCTTTATCTAAGATCGTGTATGTTTCCTCATATCTTTTTTAAAAAATAAAAAAGAATGTTTAACCTAAATTAAAAGGTTTAGGATTGTTTACCTATTATCAGAGAATAGGAAATATCCAAAAAGTTAGGGTTAGGGGGTGAACAGTTGAAAGCTATTTACAATCAATTTTTTAAAAGAAAGAATGAGTAGACCTAAAAAGAGATTGTCAAAAAAAAAAAAAAAAAACATAGATAATGCATAAACTAATCACAATCATTATTTTAGAAGTGAAAAGTAGTATATTGTGCTTTCTTGTATTTTATTTTTAATTAATTTTAGTTTCAGTCCAATGTCAAGAACATATAGCTCAACCAATATAATGTACGAATTACTGATTAAGAGGTCAAAGATTGATATTAAGAGGTCAAAGATTAATATAACGTATAAATTACCAATATAATGTACGAACTACTGATTAAAAGGTCAAAGATTGATATAACGTACAAATTACTGATTAAGAGGTCTGACCTCTTAATATAACGTATAAATTACCAATATAATGTACGAACTACTGATTAAGAGGTCAAAGATTGATATAACGTACAAATTACTGATTAAGAGATCAAAGATTGATATAACGTACAAATTACTGATTAAGAGTTCAAATATTTGAAGATTTCAACTTCACATATTATAAAAGAAAGAAAAAACATTTTAATCCCTTATTTGTATAAACTCAACTACCTATTTGGTACAATAATTATCTAGTTTAATGGTAATAAATGAAAGTACGGAGAATCATAAATGTTAAATAATGATGAAAATTAAGGTTAACCATTTGATAACAATCTTAATTAAGGTCGAGTGGTCTAAGACGCCATACTCAAGTTCTGCCAACATCATGAGCATAGCTCAACTGACATATTGTATAAATTAGTGGACTAAGAGGTCACGAGTTCGATCCCCACCCCCGCATGTTGTCAAAAAAAAAAAAAAAAATAATCTTAATTTTAATTTTTAAATTTAAAATGTCAAACTTGTTCCTTACAATATAATTCTCTGTCTATATAATTTATAAACAAGTTTCTATTTTTAAAAATAAAAAATACTTGCAGGTGAAAAAAATCTTGTTTTTCAAAATAATTTTTATAACATTTTTTTTTTTAAAGAACTGCGTAAAATAGAATTACTATTTTGTTGAATCATCTATTTACTTTAATATTCTATAAGTTTCTACTACTAATATATGAACTCAAAAATAAAAAAATATAAAAAAATTGAAGGGGTTGTTTCGCCTCCAAGTAGGGTGGTGTGGGCTTAAATACCCCACCCCATGTTTGGAGCTCCAACTATATAAGTTGGAGCGAAAGTTATTATAACTCTCGTTTGCTACATTGTTCATTGTAGCAGTGCTACTGTGACACTGTTTTTTTTTTTCTTCACCTAATTTATCGATTTTTCTTCTTTCTTTGTCTTCCTCACCTCACGATTCTTTATCTTCCATTTCATCTCAAATTTTTCTCTCCACCGAGCCTTTTATTGTCGATTATTTATGATTTCCTAAATAATATTTATTTTTTTAATTTTTAAAAAATTAATATGTAATATACATTTAACTATACAAATACAACAAAAAGTTGTAGAAAAAAAATAAACTAACATAAAAACATATTGAAACTCCATGTTAAAGAAAACTATAAATAAATTAACATAAACACATATTTCAAACTCCATGTTAAATAAAACTATATTTTAAACACAGATTAAACAACTTTGCATCCCAAACACAGACTTACTAAACTCAGACTATACAACTCTGCACCTCAAACATAGACTATTATAACCCACCAACTATAATAATTCACCCTGCATCCCAAACCCCCTTACTATTCTTTTAGAATTACTATTTTGTTGAATTATGTGTCTACTACTTATATATAATACAATCATTCATTTTACTTTTTTAGATTTAGACGTGTGTGATGCCAACGAGAGTATATAGCTTAGTGGTTAAGGAATCACTCTTTTTTTTTCCTCTCATTCTATCCCTATATTGGTAAAAAATAATAATAATAATAAAATAAATAAATAATAATAATAATAATGTGTGATATTTGTAAGATTTATATTCTTCAAGGAAAAAAAAGTGAGCATATAGCATCTTTTTAAAAAATAAAAGGGTTAATAAATGAACTAGCTTTCATTCCCCAAAATAAAATAAAAAAAAAAATTAATAAAAAAAAAAAATTAAATTTAAATTTTAACTAAATAAAAAAACGCACACAAGCCAAACCGAGCATAACTCAATTGGCATAAGGTTGTACTCTTGACTAAGAGATCATGAGTTCAATCCCTGCATTAATTAAAATACCTTTCCAAAAAAACACACACATAAAATAAAATAAAATTTTAATTCCTCAACTTTGAAGATGTTATGTAACACATTTTTGGCTTATTCAACAATGATTAAATTTTTAGACGTAAAATTAAGGTCTCGTTTAATAACCATTTGATTTTTAGTTTTTGGTTTTTTTAAAAATTAAGTCTATAAAAAAAAAAAAATGAAGAGAGTTATATATAAACACATAAGAAAAGAAGTAGATAAATAAAAAGTCCCATTTCTGAGTGATATCTTTGTTTTAGGACAACAAAATAATACAAAAACAGCAGAAAGCTGTGATGAATATGAAGCTAATTTGAAAGCAGAAAGAAATTAGACAGAAGAGTGTTTGCAAAGTTGATGGCAGGACAAGAAAGGGATATTCGCCCAAGTGGGTCAAAAATATATATATATATATATATGAGATATTAATTAATTAAATTGATTAGGGCATGCACACGTGTGGCAACCCAAAAATAGAACTTTAAGTTTGAAGTTGAGGAATGAGTAGGGGACCTCCTTTCATGTGCCTGCCCATACTGCCACCATGTGCTTCTTTCTTCTTCTTCTTTAATCATTATTATTGCAGCTTCTGGGCATTTTATATATATATATTTATTTACTTTTGTATTTAATGTTTCTCTTATTCTATTATTGGGTTCAGTATTTAATACGGGGGTTTGAGTTTGGTATTCATAATTGGTGTCTTAAATAAACTCTAAAAATAGTGAAACAAGGTATCAAATTTGAAGCTCTTTGAGTTAGCTTTTCAACCGAACATTTTTTGAAATTTTTGAATATCTAAATAAAAAAATATCGATTTTTTAATGCACACTATTCAAAAAAATCTTTTGTTATGAACTATAGTCAAACTTGGATGATTCTTATATTTTAATACACAATTCAAACAAAGGTGTATCAAATTGAAGTTGTCTGTCTTAACTTTCAAATCTGCTATATTTTTATAATTTTTTTAAAAAAATTATAATATTAAAAAAAATAACAGTCAAACAATTCCTCATACATATATATTTTTTTAATGTGTTATTTATTTGTGAGTAGTTTTCTTTGCAAAACATTTTTGAAATCTAGCTAGTTTCTAGTTTGAGAGAAAATGATATTATAGAAGCTCGATTATTGGACCTCTGACTTTGATGTCATGTTAAATAATCAATCAAAAAAAATTTATGTTGGTAGATTATGATAAATATAATCTTATATCAATGCTTTCAATATTTTTCTAACGTGTGGACTTGATTTTTTTTAGAAAATCAATACTAATTGGGAAATAAATGACATTATAAAGGTTCAAACACATGTCTTTTTTTTTTCTCTGGTACCATGTTAAATCACCAATAAACTCAAAAGTTAAGCTAGTGAATTATGATAAATTTAAATAGATCAATACTCTAACATAGAGATTTGAACTTCCGTGTACATGTCAATTAAGTTAGACTCAGGTTATCTTTTAATTTCTACTTTCGTAATATATATATTTTATTAATTTTGCTGAAAATATTGCAAACGGTCTTGAATTACATATGCCCACCTTTATTTTTGTATTGAAAATTGGTTACTTCTTAACAATTTTCCTTATTTTTAAATTCTTATATCATCCTTCATTTCATAATTAATCTCTATTTTTCTTATTTTTAAATTCTTATATTATCATTCATTTCATAATCAATCTCTTAAATGTGTCATGACTCTCTACAATTTATTTTGGATCTCGGGATGAAAATGCGAATTTTATATTTTAAAAAAAAAAATAATAATAATAATAATAATAATAATATTATGAAAGAAAATGAGAAAGGGATAGGGATCGGGATGAAATCCTAAGTCTGCATGTGGGGACTTGAACCAAGTTTGGCAGAGGGTGTTTGGACTTTACAAGTAGTTTCTTTGTGTTTTCTTTTTGCTTTTGAATATTAAAAAGGAGAAATAATAATTGCAGTGAGAACCCCATAAATGTAGTATTTTGTACAACCAGTTTTTGTTTGGTCCTACCCATATATTTGGTTAAGTCTTTTTAATTTACCTTTGCAAAAGTAGGCTTTGTGTATGTGATTGAAGGGTAAAGTTTTATTGGAAAGGAGAAGGGGTTGTAAAGCTGACCAAAGGTACCACATGTGCATGTAAAAATATGATCTACCAAAATGTACTATTACAAAATCAATATCATCATTATTTGTTTGTTCTTTTTTCATGCACGAAACTCTTTCTTATTCGACGATATCAGACTCTATGTACTATACTCTTTGTCGAAAAACAAAAGGAAAGAAAAACTTTATTGACAATATATGATGCATTGTCTACATTATATACTAGTTACTACACATAAACCAATTTTTTTTTTTTTTTTTTTGATGATATTATGCTCTTCTATGTACCATATTTATATTAGTTGCACGATCCGTATTTGAGATTGATATCTTGCTTCATGTACTACAGACAACCACATGAAAAAAACTCTCTTTACTTATGATATTGTGCTCTATGGGTTATATACTTGTCGCATGAAAAATTACTTAAATGTAATCGACAATGTTAGTCGTCTATGCAATTTTAATTTAATTTATATGGGTTTGGAGATAGTTTTTAGTTCACGAGCTATGAAATGAAGTTATTGTGCTCTCACTGGTCAATTTTAGATCATCGAGGCCATGGTCGTGTTCTCAAAGCACAGATCTTGGGTAGATCATTCGAGATCATTAAGGGTTGTTAAATTGACTGGTTGTTGTGCTCTCACCAATCAATTTGAGATCAAAATTTTAGAGGTCATGGTCATAGTCGAAGGTGTGTCAAATCAATCTCTTCTTTTTCGAACTCATGCAAGTGTTCGATTGAGGCAGAGACTGATAGTTTTTGGAAGTTTGCAACCCCCTCAATGACACTACCGTAGACATTACCACAACCGCCTTCTTCATCTGTGAAGCACTAGATTTGAAGAACGTTGTTGGGGTGATCTCTTTCACCCATTTGTATTATCGTTAGGGCAATATTATGGTCGGATATCCAGAGCGTTAAAGACTCACTTTTCGATTAAGTGGAAGGATCCTATCCCTCAAGTTATTTTATGTGTTTGGGTTCAAGTGACTTTGTTTCTATTTAAGTTTTATTTTTTGTTTTATATATATATATATATAAATAAATAAATAAATAATTATTCTACTGGAATTTTATTTTATTATTATTTTAATAATCACACGGAAGATCCAGACTTATATAAACCCACTATTATCACTAAAATTTTAAAAATACGTTGATTAATATTATCAAACTAATTTGAAAATATATTGAGTGATTATTGGGTTTCTAAGCTAGAAAAAAAATATGACAAACTGATCAAAGTTGAATTGGCATTTGTATGTCTTTAACCACATGTTTATGCAATTTTAATTAGTACGGAGATTAAATTCATGACCTCTTAGAGCTAGAGATGTCCATTTGCCCCGCCCCGCCCCGACCCCGCCCCGCCCCGCCCCGAATAGGACGGGGAATCCCCGATTACACGGGGAATGGGGCAGGGAGCGGGGAATTTTTTTTGCCCCGTTAACTAAACGGGGCGGGGGCGGGTAATAGCATACCCGCCCCGCCCCGATTACCCGCCACGCCCCGTATACTTTTTATATATATACATATATACATTATTCATCAAAAAATTAACTACACACTTTTTTTTTTTTTTTTTTTTTTTTTTTTTTTTTTTTTTTTTTTCTTCTTCTTCTTAAAAAATACACATTTTACCAATAAAGTTCCAAAAAAAATACAAATCTTACAAATAAAGTTTATGAAATTAAATATATATAATATTAATCAACTTAACAAATAGCAAAATTTAAAAAAATGGATAAGAATAAATTAAAAAACTAAATTATTCGCGGGGAAAATTACCCGCGGGGAATACCCGTTACCCGCGAATTCTCCGCGGGAAATACCCGCCCCGTCCCCGCGAAGTTAAACGGGGAATTTCGCGGGGACGGGTAATGAAATGGGGGACGGGGACGGGGGCGGGGAATGCATTACCCGGCCCCGTCCCGCCCCATGGACATCTCTACTTAGAGCACAATCTTAAACCAATTGAGTCTATGCCAATTGAGTTATGCTTCATATAGTATTGAGTTAAAATTAAGAAGTCAGATAAGTGATTAATGATTTTTTTTTTTTTTTTTTTTTTTTTGAAAGTGTCTATATTTTATAATTATTTTTAAAAAGTAAATAAACTTTTATGACTTCATACACTTGGTTGGGTAGAGCTTTTAAACTTATTTTCCAAACTCGATTATTAATATTTATTTCTATAACAGTATTGTATTCTCGATTTAATGGAGCTTAATTTTGGTAATTTAAGATAGTGTTGGTTATGTCCTATACTATTATTACTACTTACTCTAGGTATAAAGGTAACAAAATGATTGAGTATGAATTTGATTTTAAAATTTTGAAACATTTAAGACAAATTTACATCTTTTCAAATATTAAGAACAAAATAGAAAATTTCTATATATTTAGAGAAGCTAAATGGTATAATTTTTATTTTTTTACTTTAACTTTTTTTAAAAAAAAAAAAAAAAATTGAATTGCATGTATGACCCCTATTCGAGAAGCAGCGTAATATTAAAAACACAAGTTGACATATGTATGACTTGATGACCAAGAGGTCTGTGGTTCGAATTCCTCCATCCCCAATGTACTCAAAAAAAAAAAAAATATGTTGCCAAACCGAGCATAGCTCAATTGGCATAAGGTTGTACCCATGACTATGGGGTCATGAGTTCAATCCTCGCATTAATTAAATACCGTTGCAAAAAAAAAAAAATACAAGTTTTTTTTGTCTTTTTGTTATTAAATAACTACTCAATCACGTGAAAAGTTTGTAGTACCTTCGTTCGTGATCAGCGTTCTCCCTCAAGATTCTCCAAAAAAAATGACTTTTTATCTCTAGAAACTAAATAACCATCACGATTCGTAGGGAGGAAAATCGGGAATATCCACGATCACGATATCGCGAATTTGGGATAAGAATGAGCGTGAGGGGCACTATAGACTTCTCACGCGATGGATAATGGTGATGACATCAAAAGGTCAAAAAACTTGTATTTTAAACTTGTGGGTCATTTGACATTATGCCCCGAAGAGAGTCATCCGTGTAAATATCCTAACTTTAGTTCAACCCAAAACTAAAAGTACTAGAACTCGATGATATATAGATCAATAATCTCAAATTTAAAACTTATATAACTTTGAATCTTCAAAAAAAAAAATTGTACGTTACAATAATTTAACTATAGTATTGGGAATATATTATTATTTGTGTTGCTTCGTATTAAATCATTTTTTTTTTTTTAATTATGGTTTATCAATTATCTATTCAATTGAAAAAAAATTCTTTAATCTCTCCTCTTTTCATGACTAATGAATTATCTTTTCTCGAAAAACATTTAACCATAGTTTTCGTAATATAATTAATAAAGAGGAAAGATTGGAATAATAATGGGATTAAAAGTTTGTGTATATGACCCTCATTTATTAACAACTATTACCAACATATGTGTGAATGTTGTTAGATTATATTATTATTATTATTATTATTATATATATAATGTTACTGATTTAGAATTGGTTTAGATTATGTAATCTCACATTATATTTGGTTTTATATTAATTTGGACCATTATGCATAATAGGAGACAACACATGGGAGAAAATTCAAATTAGGAAGTACCCCATTTCTTGCTTGAGTCCAAGTTGGTGCACCCTTTGTAGGGCCATCTGAATGCATTTTGCTCATGCACTTCAATCACTTCATACCTCTTTTAATGACCACCACAAAATCCCTAATTGGTGAAAAATCATTTAAACACGGTGTGTCTCAATCTAGCTGACAATTTTATAAATCGTAAAAGTATTTTAAATTTCTATACTTTATGATTATTAACGGATATGCAAATTTTTTAATCTATATCCAATATTTATTAAGAGATGCTTATGAGTTTTTATGAATTATTAAAAAGCATAATCTTGAAAGACATTGCTAAACTCGCGCCCTCCACTTCAATTTTATAATTATACTTTCAATCGAAGTACTTTTCTTTCTCTAAATTTAAAGAAGGAGAGAGAGAGTAAACTTGACGAAAAGGTGATATAGTTCGAAGACAAGATATATCGAGGAATAGGGATAACAATGCATGTGCATCCGATGGATGAGGACCAAAACTATTTAAAACCCTGGCTTTGTAAATGGTCATAAATAATATATCCATACAAGAACTAATCAATCTACATTCTGAAAAGAGAGCAAGAGAGAGAGAGAGAAATGTGATGGTTGTTGTAGGGTTAACCACGGACACAAGCTGGGCCATCCAGAGGGACCAAAACAACACACTCACAACATTAATTGCTTAATTGGAATAGAGAGAAAAGATCCCTAATGACAAACCAAGTCATGACAACACACACTCTAATACTTTTTCACTTTTTCCATTTCCATTTCTTAAATTAGGGTTTAATTATTAGATATATCCCGCCGAGTTAAATTATAAGTTTAGTCCCTGTACTTGTAAATTTGTATCAAGTGGTCTATAAACTTTTAAAAGCGTCTAATAGGTCTCTGAACTTCTAATTTTGTGTTTTAGTAAATCTATGGCATATTCAAAAAAATTTAAAAATTAATTGATAATGATCTATTAGATATAAAATTGAATTGTATGTGTATCGTGACCCTAAAATTTCATTTTTATTTTGTTTAATAAACCCATGAATTTTTAAAAATTGTTGAATATATAGGTAAGGACTTGAAAATTTTCAAAGATCTACGGGACAAAAAAAATAAAGAAGTAAACATCTATTATATACACTTTTTAAACTTTAGTAACCTAATGAACATAAAGTTGAAAGTTTAAGGTTCTATATTATATAGAGAACGTTTAGCGACTTATTAAACACCAAAATGAAAGTTCAAGAATCTATTAGACATTTTTCGAAGTCCATGGATCAAATAGATACCGACCTGAAAGTTCTTGTAATTTAACCTAATTTGTCTGGATCTCTCCCTCCTCCCTTATTCCCACCACCTTTCAATTTATTTCTTCTTTTTCCCTTTGTTTTTAGAGTAGTTTTTCATATCATCTAACTGATCCTTTTCAATCTCTGTTCCAAGTGGCCCTTTTTAAAACAACTCTCCAACCCACATGCATACACAATACCTTTTTTCTTTACACTCAACACAAGTTAACATCAAATTCCCTGTATCAAACTGTACACAGTTTAAACCAAATATATATATATATATATCTATCAAATGATGCCACAATATGTATAAAAGATTAGATATTTAATTTGTAGGTTTAGTAATATATTTTTAAGATGATATTAAGGATAGAAATCAAGTCGAGACAAGAATCAGATAAATATCAATCTAAATACGTAAAAAGAGAAAAATAGTTCTGTGTTTAAAATTTTGCATTGTCATTTCATCCCAATTAGTATGGATTGTTCACGTATTAAGCTCACACAAAGGCTTTTTTTTTCGGATATAGGTATAGTTTAACACATTTATTTATTATATATGTTAGATTTATTAATAGACCAAAAATTCCTAACTCATAATAAACAACTCTTTGCTTTTAGCATGCTAAATTACCCTCTTACCTAAAAATTTACTTTATTATGTCCGAGCACAAATTTAATTGCACAACTAACCTATTCTTCCAAAAAAGAATTGATACGGTAGAATCGAATAACAAAAAAAAAATAAAAGCGCAAAAGAAAACCGACACAGTCGTGTTAGCTACGTCCACGAACAAAAGGAAGAGAACAATCGTATTACGAATATGAGAGAATTACAATAATGATAGACTAGGAACAGTTGAAAGTCATTAAAAAATTTATATATGACACACTTCTATTTACCTAATACAAACCAGTCGTAAAAGATCATAACAAATTCAAGTCATTCCAACAAAAACAACTTTATTTTTTTAAAATATTTACAAATTTGTTTCATTTATGTGATAATGATATCGATCAACCTAAATCTTGATGAGTTTTCCATATCATTTTTTTTTTTGACAAGATGTGGAACCTAAGACATCATAGTTACTAGTCGATACATCATGTTAGTTGAGCGGTAATACACAATGTTAGTTGAGCAGTCGATACATCATGTCAGTTGAACTATTGCACAAATAGGTTAGATTAATTACACACGTTCCAATCATGAAGTTCCTTTTCTTGTTTTGAAACCCAAATTCATTGCATAATTAAAGCAGAGCATAGCAGGTGGGAGAGAGCAATAGAGTGATAGGTGGTGTAGCTGGTCCAAATACAATCCAACAAATTTGTGGGTTACAAAGGAAAAGAAATGAATTTGAAAGCATTATTCAAGTTAGATTTACTTCTCTTTTCATTTGTGGGCCATTTTAATTGCCTATTTGTTTCACATCTTTTTCATCTACGTACTCTTTGCTTCTTTTGTCACACTCCTCAATTTAATGTTACTCTATCCTCAAATCTTGTACATAAGGTATTTGTGGATGGGAATTTCTCAAATTCTTCATAAATACATATACCCTAAATATATAATTCCATCCTCCCAATTTCCTCTTTTATGTATTCTTTTTTCTTTTACCCGACCTCATCTTATCACTAAACTTTTTAAAAAATGGTATTTGAATTTAATATGATTACTTTTTTTTTGAACAACATGTAGATGGGAATTCGAACTTCTAATCTCCTAGTCAATAATTCAATCATTAGGTCAATTGAGTTATCCTTATTATTGACCATTTTTTATTATGAGATTGTTAGTTTTTACTTTTTAGTGTGTCCTTTTTAATTGGTTCATTTTCTTTCACAAGTCATCCGGGGTAAAATAATATAAGTTGTGACCTCTTAGTCAAGCATACAACTTTATGTCAATTCAACTACGCTCGATTTGGTTTGGTTGTTTTGACTTGAGTCATATCTAGCTAGTTTGCATTTAATTAGAAGTTGAGTTGTTGGGTTGGGCTTATTATTTTTGTACAAGCCCAAATGGTTGTGCCTTTCGGAGTTGATTAAGCCCATATGATGTTGACTTTACCTTCCCAATCGGACTGTCGTGAAAGAGAAGAAAAATCGGTTCATCTTCTTCTTGTCATGCAAAAATAGAGGGTGAGGAACCGTTTTGAAAACTATGGTCGAAGAGTTCGTGAGAAGATTCTTCTCTTTCGTTTTGTATTATTCTTCTTCTTCGATGGTGTATGGTTCTGAACGTGGGAGAGTTTGAGTTTGTTGGAGTTCATCCCTCTTTCGATTTTGATTGTATGTTCTTGATATTAAAGTAATAAAAGATTGATCTCGCCTTGTACGGGAGATGTAGACCTCCTTAGTCGAACCACTATAAATTTCAGTGTTCTCTTCTCTATGGTTGATTTAGACATTAATTTGATATTTTTTTTAGTGTATTTAATCATTTTTAATTTACTTTTATTTTCGATAAGGCAGAAGATTTTGTATAATATTTCACAACATGATGGGTAACTCAATTGACATAAGATTGTGTTTTAACTGGGGCATTAATTAAATACGTTTAGCATACTAATCCAAATTTCACTTAGATTCTGAGTCCATTTTGAAAAAAAAGTCCAATTTTTTTTTTTTTGAAAAAATGGTCAAAATAAAATTTAAATTTTACCTTATTAGGGTTTAGAGTTTAGAGTTTTACAGGGTCTAGGGTTGAGTATTTAGGATTTGGAGGGTATTTTGGTTTCGACTCCATTTTAGATTCTAGTATTGGGTTTTTTTTTTAAATAAAAAAAATTTCAACCTTTTGTTCAAAACTGTGCTCATTAACATTTCAAAATTTATAAAAATGATTACTCCCTTGTGGCCTTGGAAAAGCAAGTAATGGGCTTAATTCTCAAAACCCAATGAAAGTTGGGCCTGAAAGTTAGAAGTCCAACCCATTAGGTGAGCTTATTTCAGGGCTTTTAGTGATGGCCAGTTGGATCTTAATGAATTGCTCCAAAAATGCAGCCCATTAATCAAATTGGTTCATTTTTTTTGTTTTTTTTTTCGGCAACCTGAGAAATAACTTCAACGGACAAAACTACTCGCGAATATTTAACCATTGAATCATTGAACTCAAAATCTGGTGGTGCCAGGAGAGGAAGAAAATTTATACTTTTAATAATTGTACCAAAATTCCTATAAAAAAAACAATGATTCTAGAAGGAAATAAATAGGCAAATCATATAAAAAACTTAAAATTAGTAAATTGTTATATCAATTCAAATTAGTTGTTAAGATTCAAACGAGTAATAAAAACCAACATAATTCATATCGACATTGTTGTGCTCTTAGTTGGAATTGATGGAAGAACATATTAATAACAAAGGTGATCCTGAACTGCTTTCTTCTCAGAGTATATAATCTAAATTGAACAGATCACAACTTAATAATGTCATGTATTTACAAGTATACACCCTTATGGTGATTAGAAAATGAAAACCGAGTTCATGATTTATAATAAAATGATTAGAAAAACTTTTGTTTAATAAAACCTATGTTTTGACAGCCCAAAAACAGTGTGGTTATGAACATCATAGATGATTTATGGTTTGCATCCACCTAAAATCAGTATCTCACTCTTTGTTGACAGCCCTAAGGACATTAAATTAAAAATAAAAGAGATAATACACACATGCATTCACCCCAATAAAAAAAATGTCAAATCGAATATGAGTTCACCTTAAAATATTTCACCTTGAAAGATTCTCGTCGTTTGAAGAGCCCTCTTTTGAACATATAACCTTATTCTCATTCACTCACCCTCATTTATAATTATTCCAAAACTCATCAGACGAAGGTCTTCTCCTTCACCACCGTCGTTGCACCCATCGCTGCACCACCGTCGTTCATTTCGATCGTCTTCACCACCGCACTACCACCAATCAGACTATGTGAGAATCATTTCGTCTGAGCCTAGACCGACATTTGCAATGTATGTCCACTCACTTGAACTCTAACCATCGTTGTTACGAGATTTTATTTTAAATATAAGTTTAGGGTCTCGTTTTTATAGGGATTTAGTTTGGTCTAACCATTTTGAAAACGACCGCTTGTACAACTCGATTTTATAGAGATTTAATTCGCTCTAACTATTTGAGAACAAACATGGTTGGGTATACATTTTTGTACGATTTCATACATAGACCGTGTTGTGTATACATTTATATACATATGTTTCTATATGTGTGAATTTATGAACATATTAGATATGTAGCACATGTGTGGCTTGTTTCACTATATTTGTTGTTATATATCCCTCATGTTCGTGTTTGTCTTGTGTATGCCCTTGTAGTATGAAGAAAAGAAGGTAATGTCTACTTACTGTGTTTATTTTCTTATATAATGTACATGGAGATACTATATTTATATAACCCTTCTGATATGCGAACGGTGACAATAACATGTGTGGTGGAGTATACATTTTTGTACAATTTTATACATAGATCGTGTTGTGTATTCACTTATGTACATCTGTTTCCGTGTGTGTAAATTTATGAACATATTAGATATGTAGCGCATGAGTGATTTGTTTAATTGTATTTGATGTTATATACCCCTCATATACGTGTTTCTCTTGTATATGTCATTGTATATATTTTGGTAAAATGTCTTTTGTATGTTGTAACTCGATGCCTGTGTTGTGTGCTATATACCACTCAGATGCGTGTTTCTCTTGTGTATATCCTTGTAGATATTCCGGTAAAATGTCTTCTATATATTATAAAGGGACGATACTTGTGTTGTTTGCGCATTTTATAGGTTTTTTTCTCGATTTGAATAAATTCCTAGCACCCACAGTATTTCAGTGTCGTGGACAAACGCACATAGGGACCATTTGCACGAGTCTTCAATGCATTTCATAGTGAATTGCTTTTTCGTTTTAAACTAAAAACTTTATTTCAACGTTATTGGGAAAACAACATTCTTTAAGTCTGCTTTGCTGTAAAAAATGTAGTAGTCGATAATGGGTAAATTTTCTAGTGTTATTCACAGACGTGTTCTTCGCAAACGACTCTGGTGGTATGAGGAGAGAGGAAGGAAACGATTGTCTAGGAAATGATTCTAATAGGGTTCTTTGATATTTTAGGATATATATTTTATGGTTGTTCGAAATTTCATTATACATTGATGAGGGATTTTTTTTTTATTTTTTTTGACAACATGTTGGGGTGGGGGATTGAACCTAGGATCTCATGGTCACTGGGCGATACATCATGCCGTTGAGCTATGCTCTTGTTGGCAACATTGATGAGGGATTTAAAAAGTATAAAAGTATATATATAATTTGGTTATGTGGGCTAACCGTAAATACCCATATCTACTTGGGTAAAATTGGAATAAAAATAATTTACTCTCCTCTCTCCTGTAATTAAGGTATCTATGAAATGCAAATATGAAAATATTTTAGCTATTTTTCGAGTTCGCTATTTATTTATTTTTTATTATTATTTTTTATTTTTTTTTTAAAAGAATGTTGATTTTCAAAAAAACTTATTTTTAAGTGATTGTACAAGAATCACTTTATGATATTGGTAATTTGATATTTAGAGAATCATTTTTGCATCTAAACAAACAGGTAATTAAATCCACTTTTAAGAAAAATGTAACAAAAACCCGTAAATATTTTAATTAGAGCCATTTTTCTAAACAGAAGTGTTTTAAGAAAAACATAGCTTTTTTTTTAAGAAAATGTTTAAATTAAAAGGTATGATCTGGCTTTAGGATTTAAGGAGTAACTAAAGAAAAAGAAAATACCTATTTCTTGGGGAGAAATGCAAGCATTTCCTTTCATTAACAGGCTAAATAATTACAAAATCATCATTGGTCTACTTTAGTTCAATTCACCATTTCGAATTTTATATCGAAGGTGATTTCTCCGTTCCAACTTGTTCTACCTATACTATAGTGAAAGCACCTAAAAGTGAATTTGGTGTATCTTTGGTTAGAAGATCGGATGCGGATTTAGGATTAGGCGAAATCCATAGCCAAACAAGGCAACTTCATCCCTAAATAGAGAGAAAACTCTCTTTAAAAACAAAGTTATATGTTCAAGTATGATCAAAAGCTTATCATTACAATACTAAATGGTCTATTTATAACCCTACAACAAATAACACTAATTAAACCTAAAGAATTAATTAAGAGCTAATTAATCTAACATTAAAAATTATTCTCTCTACCCGAGGTTGTATAAATGGAGTTTTTATTTAAATCGCGCAACTTTATTTATCATTAATTAGTTAAACATGGAGTAGTTTTGTTTAAAATTCTTTTGTTTAAAATTCAAAAGAAAGGAGTTATATATATGAGTAAGGGAGAACATAGCTCCCAACAAAAGTTATTCCTTCCAGAAGAACCTCTCCCCACAAATCCAACAATGGAGCACAAAAAGATGAATGCCAAACTTAAAAGTTTCAATGACCAAAAAGCAATGTCATCTTTTCTCAAGCTTGAAAGAGAGATGGTGGAATTGATATAGTGGCTACCAAAATATGGTTTGGAAATTTGAAATTAACAACTAGTGAGGATTATCTCCAAAAAAAAAAAAAAAAACTATTGTGATGAAATTATTGTTTTAATAGTGGATCGCATAATATTATCACAATAATTTAAACTTCTAATTTTTTTTTTTTTTTTTTTATTCAATTTGATAAAATCGTTCTGTTTCTTCTCCCTCTTTTTCCAATTAAACTATATATGAATTCACATTTATCTAACTTTGTCATAATATGTATTCGAAAAACTAATTCAAGCAAATTCAACGTTTGTATGGAATATTTGTGGATGTAGCTAAGTTTGGTTAACTTTATAATGAATCTAAACTCAAATAGATGACATTTATTCAGACAAAGGAAATCGTGAAAGCAAGACGGTAAGGCAGAGGGAATCCGAAAAGATTATCCCCTAGAAGATCATAGTCTTGAAGAAGCTTTTTCACGATTGAAACTTTAAGAAACTTCATACAAGTAGAAACACTACAAGAAAACAGGGCTATTGCAGAGATTTTTTTGAGCTATAGCAGCGATTTTAAACTGCTGCAACACTTTTTGCAACGCTTGAGAAACCCCTGACTAAACCAGTGTTGTAAGGGATCTAGCAACACTTTTTAAAGTGTTGGAATGACTTCTCACAACAGTTGCAATAGCACCCATCCTATTGCAACATTTTTGAAATAAATAGCAACACTTTCTTATTTGTTTGGGCTTTAAATTTTTTAAATAATTTTTTTTATTTGGGCTTTGCCAATGGTTCAAAAAAAATGAATACCCTATTGCAACTCATTTTAAAATTGCAGCAAGAAAATCGTTGTAATACATATATTTTGTAACGGTTTTTTATTTGTTTTCCGAAATTGTTGCGATTTAATTAAATTTTGCAGCACTTTCTAAACCGTTGTAAAAAAATTGTCGTAATAGACTAATTTTCTTATAGTGTTATGAATAATGAAATTCACATCTTTTCTCTTTTAGTATATTATATTATAAATATGGTAGAGAAATTCAAACCTTTAATCTCATGGTCGAAGATCCATGTTTAATTAGTTGTGAGTTGTTGAAATTAGTGGTTGGATAGGATTTAGGTTGCTACATAAAGTTAAACTCGTGTTGCACTTTAATAAAAAAAATTCTCTGTTGTTTAATTTTTAGATTATGTGGACTAAATCATTCTAAATTTTAGATTATTTATGCCAAGTTGATGTCTTTTTTTTAGTCAACTTTAACCATATTATTGAACACGGACTTAATTTTTTTAAAAAGAATATACCCTTTTAAGTATAAATTTGAAAAATAATGCACCCTTTTGAAGGGGTTATTTAGGTGAGGGGTATAGGTTTTGAAACAAATTATAAAAAAGGGGTTGTTATCAAACTATTTAGAAGAAAGGGTTGATTTTTTGTCTTTTATGGACTACGCAGCTTCAAGACGCGCACCCCAGTGGGAAAAGTACGGATCCCAAAAACAATTTGACGAATTCCAAAGTCGTCCAAACGTCGGTTGGGCAATGTAAAAATTACTTTTATCCTATTTATTAATAAACGAACAAAATAATGAATGAATTTCGCTTTGGTTCAGTGGTTTTAGTGCATGCCCATCAATCTCTTTGGCCCAGGTTCGATTCTTGGGATGGTTTTATTTTTTCTTCCTTTTAAATGAAAGGTAATACCACAGTTTTTTTTTTTTAAATATTATATACCACAGTTTTAAAAAACAATATTATATCATATGTTATTAAAATATTTTATTTATAATTTTTTATTCTAAAATAATTAGATAATATTATTATAATACATAATGTAAAAAATAAAAATAAAAATAATAATAATAATAATAATAATAATAAGACTTCGATAGATATGGGAAATAAAAGATTAGCCGATCATTTTGAATTTAAACATTGAGTTTGAATTGTAAATTAAAGAAGAAGAAATTATGTTCAATATTTCAATTATTGTGATGAATCTCGATCAAACTTCAAAAGAAATATCTTTCGTGACTCATTAAACAATGACGGATTTGCATGATTTTTCAGCTCAGAAGTTAATTTTTAATGTCGTGTTAGACATGTTTTAACCTAACTATGAGGATATGAAAATATTTTGATTGACCATTTTTCAAATTAAAGAATATTAAACAATAAAAATTGCCACACTTATTTGAATTTGAAGTTAGAATTATTACAAATATTAATATAAAATTTATCTCGATATATTAATTAATTTTTTTTTATAATAATATTTTTTATTTTACAAATAAAGTATTTAAATTGATATTTGTTTTTTTTAAAGAATATGAAGAAATAAAATTGCAATAACAAATGACATGATAATTTAAAAAAAGAAAAAACTGTGGTATTAAACTTGAAGAAAAAATAAAAGAAAAAACTGTGGTATTAAACTTGAAGAAAAAATAAAAGAAAAAACTGTGATATTAAACTTGAAGAAAAAATAGAACAATGCCAAGAATCGAACCTGGGCCACACAATTGAATAGACATGCAACTCAACCACTGAAGCAAAGACAAATTCATTAATTTATTTGTTCGTTTATTAATATATACGATAAAAATATTTTTTACATTGCCCAAACGCCGTCAATATAACGTCTGGAATTTGCCAAATATTTTTGGGATGCGTACTTTTTCCACTGGGGTGCGCGTCTTCAAGCTGCGTAGTCCATAAAAGACAAAAAAATCACCCTTTCTTCTAAATAGTTTGATAAAAACCCCTTTTTTATAATTTGTTTCAAAAACTACACCCCTCACCTAAATAACCCCTTTTGAAGTGATAAGTGATATATTTAGGCCTCCTCTTAATCCCCCAAGCTGTCATATTTTTTTTTTTTTCTTCTTAAAATTGGAAAATGACAAGAAGTTGAGAAAATAATTGCTTGGGATGAAGCTTTCTAGTGGATGTGGAACCCACCAAGGACTATGATCCTTCTCACACTTTATTGTTTACATTTTAGAGATCATCAATTTAATTTTTTAGATACCTTAAATTTACTGAGTAGTTATGCTCTAATGCCATTTTTAATCCCAAAAAAAAAAAAAGAAAAATAGATTGCTTAAATTTAATGAATTTTGAAACTAAATTCATTGATAAAATTGCTATCTTCATTCGACTATGAAACTAACTATTAAATATACCGCGAAAATGAGTCTCACTCAATTAGTACGAGTGTAAATTAATGATTAAGATATCAGAAATTTATTTATTTTTATAAAAAAATAAAAAACTATTAAATAAACCAAAAAAAAAAGTGCATTTTTTAAAAAAATGACAGATAAAGATTTGATCAACCACCAAAATACTATCGAAATTATAATTTAAAAAATAATATTTATTTAGAGTCACCGAAAATAATAAGAGAGGAAAGGGGAAAAGCAAGAAAAGATAAATAAATAAAAATTTCTAATTTAATTCATTAAATTAAAAGCGGGTAGGTAACTTTTTCCATTACATCGTACAGAAGAAGAGGGAGAGAGAAATAAATACAAAAGTTCCGGCGATCATCACGACCTCCGATTTCCGTCCGGCGACGGCGGAGCCACCGGATTCATCGTCGGGTTTGTGAGGAGGCTTCTTGTAGTAGTACGGGAAGTACGGCAGAATCGGATCCGGCGGCGGCGGAGTGACTCCGTCGAAGCTGTCGCCATCGAACGGCGGCGGGTTATATGGGTAATAAGCAGCTGGCGGAGAGTAGTACGCTGGAGGGGAGTAGGAGCCTGAACCTGTTTGCGAAGGCGGAGATAGGGTGGCCGGAGTGCCGGTTCCGGTGGGCGGAGGGTAGCAGGGATATGGGCAGGTGTCGTCGGACCTTGCCGCCGGCGAGAGGACGGCGACGATCAAGGCCAGGAGAATGGTGGCGAGGGCTGGGTTTGGGTGAGAAGCCATTTTCGAGGGGGAGAGAGAAAGGGAAGTTAGAGAGAGAAACAGAGAAATGAGTGAACTTAAGTGAAGAAAAAGGGGCTTTTGTCAAGGCCAAGGGGAGGAAAAAAAAGTGGAAAAATAGTCTTTTTTTTTCTTCTTTTCTTTTAAAGTACTTTTTGGAAATAATATAATATAACAAATATATATGAGATGTGTATCTTTTAAAATTACAAAGAAGCTAGTTTTCAAAATATATATAATTCATAATATATTTCTACTCGGGGTTCTTTGGAAAATATCTACTTTATTTGTATGTATTATTAAAAAATATTTAATATTTATTTTATTCCATATTTAAGAATTGTTTATATTAATAATGTTATTTAAATAAATTATTACAAAAATATACCTTAGTTTTGTAAATACTTTCAAAACTACCTTATTTAGTTATTTAAAGTACATTATTAATATAAAAAATTTCATATTTAATGTGGGAATTAGATTTTGTTTTGTATTTATATTCTTTCTATTTTAAATGAGTTGGTTGCACAAACAGCAATCATGTCCAAAATAATTGTAAATTTAGCAAAATTTAAAATCTTTTGTAAATATGGCAAAAAAAACAGTAGCTATCAGAGACTTTATAACTATTACTGATAGACCATACTATCAGGGATATAAATTGTCATATCCACAAAATTTTAAAAAAGTGTTATATTTTGAATTATTTTACTCTAAATTGACATCTGTTATAATTTTTCTTAAATGAATAGGCATTTTTTAGGATAATTTTTTTAAAAAAAATTCGAAATTCAAACATTAACTCTTATTTACAAACTTTTTTTTTTTTTTTCTTTTTTAAGTGTAGTAATGCTAATTATTATCATGCATGAGTGTCAGAATTATTTGGTTTATTTTGACGTAATGTGAGATATCTAGAAATTTTGAGATGTTGATAGGCAGCAACAAACATTTGTCTAATTTTATATGACTTCTTTACCACATGAATTTTTAAGATGTGTATATAAAAGACATGTTCTAATGACAATTTTACACTTCACATTTTTTTATATATTTTTTTTTCATTAATTTTTGTTTTATTTTTTTATTTTGTAGTTAAAAATAAATTGAAATCATTTTTTCAATATAATAAATTAATACATTTATACATTAACAAATCACTATATGCAATATACATTTTTAATAGTGGTACAATATTTATTTTTAGTGAGTTCTATGTCTAATACAACTATTTAAATAATTTTTTAGTTATTTTATAAAGTAAATTTATTTTTAAAAAATTAATAAATACAATATATTATATAAATTTAAATTAGATTAAAATAATATAGAAATTAGATCCATATTAGTAAAGACATTAATTTGTATAATATATAATCTTAAGATATTTCGTACACAAATCCTACCTACAAAACAAACATAGTTATCTTTCTCGACATTTTCATAAATTCCATAGTACTCTAAGTATAAAAAAAATTGTTTAAAATATATATATATATAATAAATTCAAGCAATCCTCATGTGTGCTTAAATTGTGACACTCGAATAGGTGAATACATAAATGATACACACAACATCTAAATTTCAAAGATTAGAAATCCTGAGACTATGTAAAGTATGATTAAGACGGATTAAAAAGAATTTATAATTGCTACTTATATAAACAAGATACACATTTTTCAATAGTTCAACTATAAGAATTCCAAAGTTAAGTTTGATGTTCATTTCTCCGCAAAAAAATAGAGGAGGAAGGAGAAAAAAAAAAGGGAACTAAACAAGGACTAATTTCCGTCTCCACCTCCGACCCCGACCCTCTCCCCACCCCATTTCTTTATTTATTTTTAGTATATATAGTTTTTATATATATAATAAATCTTAAATTTAATTTTTTATAAAATATTCTTTTTTCCTAATGAAATTGAAAAAAAAAATCTCTATTTATGTCAATTACCGCAAAATTAAATAGAAAATTTCACCGGGACAAGAACCTTTTTAGTGGACATCTCTACTCTTCATCCTTTGTAAACAACTCAAGGTAAATTCAGACTTCAGAACTCCAGTTTAACAAATCTCTGCTCCAAACACAAACAAGAGCATAGTTCAATGAGTATAATGTATCACCTGGTGAATATGAGATCCTAGGTTCAATCTCTCCACCCTTGACTAAGACGTCATGGGTTCAATCCTCGCATTAATTAAAATACCGTAAAAAAAAAAATGTGAAGGTCATTAGGTACAAATTAAAACAATTACAAGCATGAGGCGTTATATATGGGTATCCTCCTCTTATGATTATTGACACTCAACCTTACCGCTAATTCTTTTCTCAAAATAAACTTGTTTGATACCTATGATTGAGGTCTCCACTCACCAAAATAGTAATCAATTTATAAATTTAGATTATTTGTAAAAAAATGTATTCAAAAGTTTAGGTATATAAAATCTTGGTTTAGTTTGCGGATATATGATTTGTTAATGCGTTAATTAAGTATGTAGTTGGATTGGCAAATTTTGAAAATTGACTAATTTTTTATTGTTTCAACCATGTGAGATTACTAAATTCATTTATACTTAATTTTTTATAATAATATTAACAAAAAAGATTATTGTCTTTAATAAAGGCATTTTATGGAACAAATTATTATAGTACTAAACAACTTTTTTTATCTTTCAAAAAAAAAAAAAAAACAACTTTTGTTAGCAAAAAGATGTTAGTTAGTAGTTGTTATCTTTTATGTATATTTAATCCAAGATTATCAGTAACATTACATAATGAGGATTGAAAATGAATGGTGCATTTTTTTTTATTTTTTTTTCATCAAAATGTTTTTTACCATAATTTTGCTGAGTTTGGAAGGGTAATTCAATTCCCAATATCCCAATTCTTACGCAAACACAGCTGGAAAGTTGAGTGATTTAGACGTGTAATGCTGATTAAGTTTAATTTACAAAACTTAATATAAAACAAAACTTGAATTGTGTCAAATAATTTGAGCTAATTGACTCTATTGACTTTGGTAGTTAACACTCATGAAATAGCCAAAAGAAAAAACAAATAAAGGCAGATGTAAAGAAGCCTATGATGGAAAGGGATGTAGATATAAATTATATAATAGATGCATTAATTTTGTGGGTTTATTTTAAAATAATAGAATGAATAGTGTGGTTCTAATAATTATAAAGATGCAGTTGCATAAATAACTATGACTCAAAATAATGATAAAAATATAAAAATATAATATATTTTATAAATATGACAAAATTAAATAACTATCACCCAAAAAAAAAAAAAAAAAAATTATTATATTTATAAATATTTTCACGCAAGTTATATCCGCTAGATACGGATAGAATTTTAAATTAACACTTTGTGCAATTTCTCAATTTTAGAGTTTGAAAGTTGTTTTTTGGAGGGTGAAATATTTTAGACAACAAAAATCAATATATCAAATAGTTTTATTTTTAGTTATAAACTAGCTAAATATATTAAAAGATTGATGACATAAATAATAATCTTACCCAACCTAATAAAAATTATAGTAAAATATAAAATATTTTACAAATATGACAAAAAAAAAAAATTAGTGATGGTGACTGATAGACTGCTATACTAGGGCGGAGAGACGAGAGTTGGTGGAAACAGAGATTGAGGTTTTTGACTATGTTTATTTTGGTTTTTGGAAAACGAGAGGTCGAGTTTGCATCAATGGTGGGAAGGGTATCTCTAGGGGAGAGGATCAACGGTCAGAAACCAATCTTCAGCTAGCGGCGATCGTTGATGACCGGACAATCGAGTTTTACGTTGGAGATGTACGAAAATTCCAGCTAGGGGTATCAGATCGAGGGGTCTTTTGGGCAACGTTTATGTAAAGTTTTGAATGTTAATAAAGAGATTGTGGTTGAGATTAAAGCGAAAATTGATGCTTCAACCAATGTTTTGATTCGAAAAGATGTTTTTTCTCTTTCTTTAAAGCGTGATTTTGATGGGGCTTTAGCTATGGCTTGAGTGCTTGTTCTTGATCGGATTAATGATGATGATTTTTATTTATTTATTGATTTTCGCTAATCGTCGTCTCTTTCAACCAGACGCGAATGTTTCTCATTCCTTTTATATTTGGAATGAACCGAGATGCAAATCGATGTTTTATATATATATACATATATAAACGTTGAAAATAAGAAGAAAAAAAAGAGGAAGAAGAAGATATGAGAAAGAGAAGAAAAGAAAAACGAGTGATGGATGATGAGATGAGGATGAGCACGAATGAAGAAGTTGAGAGGAGGAGGAAGAAGAGTGGGGAGGGAATAAAATTAATATATTAAAAATATTTTTATTTATTTATTTAACAAATTAAAAAAATAGGAAAAGAACAAATTAATAAAAAAAAATGCTACATCAATAATTAACAGAAAAATTGATGAATGATGGAGGTACAACAAAACGCACCAAATGCAAATCTACAGAATAAAATTGTTGAGTTTAAAACACACTCAAATACTACCAAACTTAAACCTTCAAACTTCATAGACCATTAGTTTAATTTTCTCTTTGACATGTATATATATAAGATATATTTATTAATTTTATAATATTAAATATTTTTTTTAAAGGTATTTAATTAATGTAAGGATTGAATCCATGAACTCTTGGTCAAAGATACAACCTTATGTCAATTGAGATATGTACGGTTTGACAATATTAAATATGTTATTGATGTGTGACATAACAACAAAATTAATTCTATACAGAACAATATTATCATATTAATTCAATAATACTCGACTATATAAATTTCCATGGTCTTTCGCATTCCTCCTTTGTCACTTTCAACCGGGGTTAAACATGACATTAACATATCTCCATCCATCACATCACATCATAAAGAAGTATTAGAGAAAAAAAACTTCAAATCATTAACCCTTAATTAGATTAAGATTAGACAATAACATGTTAGTGTCGGTGGGAAAGAGCAAGGAGAGAAGTGGTTTTGAAATTTCTATAAAGTACTTTTGTTTTGATGATGTGTATAGAAAGTTGTTATATCTACCATTTGATTCCCAATTCCATTCAAAATCTTGTCGATTTTTTTTTTTTTTTTTTTTTTTTTTTTTTTTTTTTTTTTTTTTTTGTACATTGGAGTGGGGATTCGAACCACAGACCTCTTGGTCATCAAGTCATACATATATCAGCTGAGCTCTGCACAATTATCCTTTTTCTTTCATTCATCAAGATTCAATATTCAACATTCATTAACTTTATCTATATATTAATGCTTTATGGAAACTTATATAATACTATCTTATTAAACTATATTAATTATTAATTTTCACTATAAGATTCTAAAACCTACCACATAAGTTCTACAAAAATAAATTAAATTAGTATTAACTATACCGCAGATTATGAGTAGGTAAACAATATCTCACATTAGTTAAGTAAAGGAAAAATTATGGATATACAGATAAAAAAACATTTTAGGTGAAACCAAAAACAAAATCACGAAGATTATGTCGGAGATCTGAATCTATGACCACTCGATCATTAGTTCACATTTATGCGTGACAGACAATAAACCAACATTTCGAAATTATATTAAAAAATATATTTATTATTTCTAAGAATACAATTTCATTATGCTATTTCAACTCACAAAACTATTTATAAAATACTCTATAAAAAAAACAAATTGCCCAAGATTCCCTCACATTATTAACACAATCATTAATATAAAAATAAAAAAATCTATTAAAAAAAAAAACCAACATAAATGTGCTATGGACATCATCTCTCTCATGTGAATATTCTAATACTTAAAAGAAAAGTATGGAAGCTTCGTCAAAAAGAAGAAAATAAATGGAAGGGATAAAAGTGAAAATCTAAAATAAAAAAATAAAAAGGTATGAATCTTTGTAAAAGGTTAGAAAATATTCCTCTTCCTTTTTATGAAATCAAATAATTTAGGGTGCGGATTAAAAATAAAAAATCAATTATAGTTTGATTAAAAAATAGTAATTTCATATGTTTTACCTCTTTTAAGGCGTTTGATGTTGAAATTTCCATATCTCAATATTCAGAAAATTCAATCTATAATATTAATTTTGAGTGAATTGATAAATTAATGTAATTAATTGATTATATATAAAATTTAGTGACACAAATAGGTTTTTGTAATTAATTGATTATATATAAATTTTAGTGACATAAATAGGTTTTTAGTGGAGAGTGAAGGAAGAGTTCAATTTTAAATTAAATTCCCTTTATATGATTTTATTAGGAGATTTATTTTACTTTTTTTTAATAAAAAAAACTTTTCGTATTAAATTAGAAATATATATTTTTCTACCATTCTTGGATAAGGCATTTTTCTTTATAAAAGGTGAAAAATATTCTTCTACATTTTTATTTACTTTTTATAAAGGCTGAAATATTCGTCGGTTTTTTTTTTTTTTTTTTTTTTTTTTTTTTTACCGATTTATGATTCCCTTTTTCTTGAAAAAGAAACAGAAAAAGTATAGTAATAAATTTCTTTGTCATGTACCCTGTTTTTGCAAATGTTCTTAAAATTGTAGGGGATCTAAAAAAATAAATAAAAAAATTTTAACTATAAAAAAAAAAAAAAAAAAAAAAAAAAAAAAAAAATTAACGATGTCAATTTAAAGTAAAATAATTAAAAATATAGCATTTTTTTTTTTTAAAATTGCAGATATGACAATTTCTATCACTGATAGTATGATCTATCGCTGATAGAAGTTTATCGCTGAAAGTAGTTTTTTTTATAGAATTTTGTTAGTGATAATAGTCTATTAGTGATAGAAGTCTATCCGTAATAGTCATTTAATCGTCATAAAGTATATCAGTGATAGCCACTGATTTTTTGTCATATTTGCAAAAACTTTTAAACTTTGCTAAATTTGCAATTATTTTGGGCCTGATGGCTGTTTGTTCAACCAATCCAAAAAAAAAAAAACATTTTAAAATAAAGGATAAATTATAAAAAAATCCATCAACTATGTGTTTCCTTTTAAAAAAAACATTGGACAACTCTCAAGTTTCAAAATTACTTCTAAACTATGAGAAAAGTTTCAAAACAATACTCTGAACTATAAGAAACGTTTAAAAATGCTTTCAACGTTAACAACACACATAATTCTTACGTGGATTGTTAAATTCTAACTTGTATTTGTTTGACATACATAATTATGATGTGGATTGTTAAATTCTAACTTGTATTTGTTTGACATGCAAAAATTGAAAACGTAGATATTTGAGGTGATAAAAAAAATCATAAAATCTTATTTTATTGATTCAAAAGATCATAGAATTATAACAAAACTAGGACAAAGTCAGTAGAGAATAGATTAGATGTTTACGTTTTCATGATTTTTTTTACCATTTCGAATGTCTACATTTTCATTATTTCTATGTCACACAAGTACAAGTTAGAATTTAATGTTGACATGAAAATTATATGTGTTGTTAACGTTGTTGACATTTTTTAAACATTTTTTTTTAATATAATTTAGAGGTATTTTTTTGAGATTTTTGTTTTTTTTAATTTAAAGTATTTTTGAAACTTTTGAAAATTGAAAGATATTTTTTATAATTTTTTAATTTAGCCTAAAATTAAAGTATTTGCCTTTGATTTTTATGGGTTTATGTACCAACTAACAACTCATATTATGCTATGCAGAGGGGCTACATTCCAATTCCATGACATGTGTGAAGAAATTACGAATTAATTATACCAAATTTTCAAAGTCAACACACACAGTTTTCTCAATAAAGTTATGAATTTAATTTATATGCAACTTGAAAATTTTCTTCTCTATTTTAATTAAATGAATTAATTAATAATATGAATTCTGGAGTAATTGAAAAAGTAATACCATTCATTCTGATTGTGTATAGCTACAATTATATATATATATATATATATATATATTTTTTTTTTTTTAAAAGACAATTATATATATATATATAGCTACAAATTTCTTATTTAATTACCTCAAAAAATTATTATTAATAACATAATAAATTTATTTACTTTTAAATATATGTAAATTTTTTATTTTAATAAATTAAAAAATTAATGCTATAAATATAATATACTATTTTCAATATGATTTTTATTGGAGAAAATTAAAGATTTTAATATATTAATTCGGGAAAACGAAAATAGATAGTTTTGTCTGCCTTCCGTGGATAAGGCTTTCCACTTTATAAAAGAGAAAAATATTTTATACCTTTTTTATATATATATATTTTTTTTTTCATTTTTCACTAACCTATTATAAAAGGTGAAATATATTCTCTTTTTTAATAAAAAATCATTAATTTTTCAACATAAGTTTATTTTGATGATTTATTGTATAGAATTTTCCTTTAGTAAAAATCAAAGCATGCTAATTTTCAAAAAAAAAAAAAAAAAAAATCAAATCATGTGGGGATCAACTTAATCGATTTAAATATTATTTCTAAAATATTAATTAAAAAATCATTAATTTTTTACTCAAGTATTTTCATAGACACTTTTACAACCATGTTTCTATGTCAAATCTTATGGATGAAGAAATTTTTACTTTTGTCACAAATATTAAAACAAGCTCCATTAAAATTACAAAATAGATGTTGGAATTATTTGTACACAAAGCATATAATTTTTAAAATGAAAAATGGTACTAAATGTGATCTTTATATAATTACCACTACGAGAAAATAAATTTTCAATTAATGGCATAAACGGTCTAGAAAAAATGTAAAAAAAAACAATAAAAAAAACAAAACAAAATAAGAATGATATATATAAAATTCCTTTCATTGATACATTTTTCGAATGAAACTCTTAAAAATAGTTTCTACGATAAAATAAAAAAAAATGTTATTAAAACAATATTTTTTATCGATGATATATTGCATCACTAAAAAAAATATTACAAATACATGTTGAAATAGTCTTATACATTTTTCATTAAATTTGGCATGAGTGAAGTAGAAAACTTTGTTTTACCATCCTATTTATCTATAGGAAGCAAGATCCAAGGACACAAATGTGAAAGAAAGTATGATTAAAATTGTACCAAAATTTCAACTCAAGCATTAGTTTTGTTTTACCTGCCCTTCATTAATATTTGGCTCTTTCTTAAATTTGGTCTAAGAGGGAAAGTTCCTTCCAACCACCAAATAATACTCCAAGTTGTTGTACCTATAGATGTCATCATTTTCTCCCTTGAACTTATCTTTAATGCCATCCACACCTTCAAATCTTATCCCAACAACTTATCTTTAATGGCATCCACACCTTCAAATCTTTTCCTAATTGCTTCTACTTTTTTACCCCCAATCAAACTATAATTTCATCATTGTATTTTTTTTTTTCACATGTCGGGAGAGATTTGAACCTTAGACGTTTTAGTCAATGATACGTATTCTATGTTTAGTTCAACTATGTTTAGTTCAACTATGTTTATGTTGACAATCAAATCTCTACTATTGATAATTGTTAGAAAATTAAATATAGAAATTAAAATTTTGTATTTTTCTTATAGATTGATAGTTTGCATATTGTTATTGGTAAAATCTCAATGCATTGACACAGAGGTCCATTAAAATATAAAGTTCGGCCCATGAAGAAGATTTAGCAAATAAAGAGTAGAGTCGACCTCTTAGGGTCGGAGTAAGAAGGAGAGGAGCCAAACTCTCGGGTCGGATCGGTGCAAGAAGGAGAGGAGTCAACCTCTCGAGTCGGCTCAACGCAAGAAGAAGAGGAGTCGACCCCAGCACTACTACGAGGGTCGACCCTCTCAAGGAGGTCGACCCGACCAACTTCGAAGGTCGACTCCAGACCTCGCTTTGACGAGAGTCGACCGCATGGGTCGGCTTGACACCACCAAAGGGGCCGAACCTCTCGAGGAGCTCGACCCGACACAAGAATCGACCCCCTTGTGGGGTCAGCTCAGCCTCAACACTTGAAGAAACAACCCCTCCGAGAGTTACATCTCCTTTGTAACCCCCTAGAAGTTAAAAGCGTCGTAACAATCATCTAAGGATCCCTATATAAGGAATGAATCCTCAAGTTCATTGGGTAAGCAATATGAAATAATATACATTATTCTCTCTACAAAAAATTCTATAATATCCCTCTCTAGAAACTGACTTGGGCGTCGGAGTCGGTGTGGATAGTCCCCCAACGGTCCTACTTCTTGTTCTTTGTTTTGGGTATTACAAGGTCGAAACTCTTCCCACCTATCAAATCAAGTTTACAGTCGATATCAAACACATATAATGCATCTTTGAAATTTAAATTTAATTCCATATACATGAGAGCTCATGGTGATTTATAAATGTCAATGTGAGCATAGCTCAACGTAATTGATATGTATTCCTTCTCTTAGGGTCGGAAGTTCAATCATCATCTCTCATTTGTTGTACTAAAAAAAAAACATAGTGATTTATATGTAAAACTAATGAGCTATATTGAAGAGGGTCATTCTTTTAATATTTTTGATGATTTTATAATGATTATTACATTGGCATTAAATAAAAATAACCATATGATATTCTTCCAAATAATTATAACCCAAGTCATGCTATGCTAATTTTTGCAATGATTCTAAACTCTCTTCTAGAAAAATAAAACTTTAGCTAAGTCATCAAAGGAATGGTGAATGGTGAATGGTAACTTTATTTCTTTTCTGTATTGGTAGTTGAATGACGACTTATTCAATTCCTAAAAGTGAATGAGTGGTACTTTGCTTCTTGTAGTGTTTGTAGGTTAGGCAAATGAGAAAAGTCTAATGAGTTAAGGTATGAGAAAATTTTAGATCAATAAATCTAAGTTCTAACTGCCAACTTTTTCGATATGAACAAAGAGCTATAATTGAGTTTTCTCTTTTTTCATTGAAAAAATTCACTTGAAAAAATTCACTTGAAAAATTACATTTTGTACTGAATGGTTTAGTTTCATAATCATAATCTATAATGGTAGGAAAGTTCTATTATAATCTTTGACAATTAAATCATATCAATTGGGTTTTTTCAAACTCAATAAAAAGTAATTCTCACGTAAGTTTTTCATTAAATTTTAAACGAAAAAATGATGGAAGGACTAAAAATTAAAATTTTAGGAATCAAAATGCTACCAAACTCAAATCTCAAGACCAAAAATATGTTAGGAGTGCTAACAAAGTCTCACATTGATTAGGGAAGAAATTGATCCATGGTATATGAGTGGGGACAATTATCTCCATCGGTACAAGGCCTTTTGGGTGAAACAAAAAGCAAAGCCTGGAGGATTTCGGCCCAAAGTGGACAATATCTTGGAAATATGTGTTGTGGAGGGGTTTGTTGTCTTTATCAATTGGTATTAGAGTCATGGTATCCTAGCTGTGTGGAGCGTTTCTCAGATTCCGAACAAAGAGAATCAATGAAGTCTCATAGTCGATATTGTTGTAGATGACTCCGGATTGGACAAAAAGTGTTTGAGTGGAAAACAAGAAGTTGGCTATGGCTAGGTGATTGTGTCAGGCCATCAAGAAATAACCCACAATGGAGTGAACATAAATGTTTAAGGGGAGGCTCCAAGTGGTACTTTGTTCGAGGGGAGGATTGTTTGCGTCTTTTGGGTGAAATAAAAAACTCCAAGTGATACTTTGTTCGAGAGGAGGATTGTGTTAGGAGTACTAACAAAATTCCACATTGGTTATGGGCCTTTTGGGTGAAATAAAAAACTCCAAGTGGTACTTTTTGTTCGAGAGGAGGATTGTGTTAGGAGTACTAACAAAATTCCACATTGGTTATGGGCTTTTTGGGTGAAATAAAAAACTCCAAGTGGTACTTTGTTAGAGGGGAGGATTGTGTTAGGAGTGCTAACAAAATCCAACATTGGTTAGGGGTCTTTTGGGTGAAATAAAAAACAAAGCCATGAGAGTTATACCAATGTGAAGATATGTTGAGGGTCCGTTGTCCTTATCAAAATATAATTTACTCAAGAAAATAATTATCAACAACTATACATGTTGTTACGGGCCACGTCAAAGAGATTGCGTCACGGCAAAAAGACTTCAAAGAGAATTAATGACGTCCCATAGTCGATATTGTAGATGACTCCGGATTGGACAAAAAGTGTTTGAGTGGCAAACAAGAAGTTGGCTAGGTGATTGCGTCACGCCATCAAGAAATATCCCACAATGGAGTGAACGAAAATGTTCAAGGGGAGGCTCTAAGTGGTACTTTGTTCGATGGGAGGATTGTGTTAGAAGTACTAACAAAATCCCACATTGGTTATGGGCCTTTTGGGTGAAATAAAAAACTTCAAGTGGTACTTTGTTCGAGGGGAGGATTGTGGGTCTTTTGGGTGAAATAAAAAACTTCAGGTGGTACTTTGTTCGAGGGGAGGATTGTGTTAGGAGTGCTAACAAAATCCAACATTGGTTAGGGGTCTTTTGGGTGAAATAAAAAACAAAGCCACGAGAGTTATACCAATGTGAAGATATGTTGAGGGTCCGTTGTCCTTATCAAAATATAATTTACTCAAGAAAATAATTATCAACAACTATACATGTTGTTACGGGCCACGTCAAAGAGATTGCGTCACGGCAAAAAGACTTCAAAGAGAATTAATGACGTCCCATAGTCGATATTGTAGATGACTCCGGATTGGACAAAATGTGTTTGAGTGGCAAACAAGAAGTTGGCTAGGTGATTGCGTCACGCCATCAAGAAATATCCCACAATGGAGTGAACGAAAATGTTCAAGGGGAGGCTCTAAGTGGTACTTTGTTCGATGGGAGGATTGTGTTAGGAGTACTAACAAAATCTCACATTGGTTATGGGTCTTTTGGGTGAAATAAAAAACTTCAAGTGGTACTTTGTTCGAGGGGAGGATTGTGGGTCTTTTGGGTGAAATAAAAAACTCTAGGTGGTACTTTGTTCGAGGGGAGGATTGTGTTAGGAGTACTAACAAAATCTCACATTGGTTAGGAGCTTTTTGGGTGAAATGAAAAACAAAGTCATGAGGGTTATACCAATGTGAAGATATGTTGGAGGTCCGTTGTCCTTATCAAAATATAATTTACTCTAGAAAATAATTATCAACAACTATACATGTTGTTACGGGCCGCCCACCTCAGATTTGTTCAAGGGGAGGATTGTTAGGAGTACTAAAAAAGTCTCACATTAGTTAAGAGCATTTTGAGTGAAATAAAAAACAAAGTCATGAGGGTTATACTAATGTGAAGATATGTGGAGGGTCTGTTGTCCTTATCAAAATATAATTACTCAAGAAAATAATTATCAACAACTATCACTACAAGAAAATTAGTCTATTGCGACAATTTGTTTACAACGGTTTAGAAAGTGCTGCAAAATTTAATAAAATCACAACAATTTCTGGAAACAAATAAAAAATTGTTGCAAAATATATGTATTGCAACGATTTTATTGCTGCGATTTTAAAATGTGTTGCAATAGCGTGTTCATTTTTTTTTGGAAAATTGGCGAAGCCCAAATAAAAAAAAATCTTTCAAAAATTTAAAGCCCAAACAAATAAGAAAGTGTTGCTATTTATTTAAAAAATGTTGCAATAGGATGGGTGCTATTGCAACGGTTGTGAGAAGTCATTCCAGCACTTTAAAAAGTGTTGCTAGATCCCTTACAACACTGGTTTAGCCGGGGGTTTCTGCTAGATCCCTTACAACACTGGTTTAGCCAGGGGTTTCTCAAGCGTTGCAAAAAGTGTTGCACCAGTTTAAAACCGCTGCTATAGCTCAAAAAAACCTCTGCAATAGCCATGTTTTCTTGTAGTGTATACATGTTGTTACGGGCCACTTGGGTATGAGGACATCGGCCTGACGCCACAACCCCCTCAGATTTGTTCGAGGGGAGGCTCCAAGTGGTACTTTGTTCGAGGGGAGGATTGTTAGAAATACTAACAAAGTCTCACATTGGTTAGGGGCCTTTTGGGTGAAATAAAAAACAAAGTCATGAGGGTTATATCAATGTGAAGATATGTGGAGGGTATGTTGTCCTTATCAAGATATAATTTACTCAAGAAAATAATTATCAACAACTATACATGTTGTTACGGGCCACCTGGGTATGAGGTCATTGGTCTGACATCACGACCCACCTCAACATGAGAGCATGGCCCTGACGTCACAAACTCACCTCTCAAGGATCTAGGGTCAACCCCTAGGTCCGATCAGGAGGATCACCTCCGGGCAATCCAGAGATCCCATGTCGTGTCACTGTCACCGCCTCCAAAAATCGGGGCGGAGAATGTCCATTGACATTCATGCCTTAGCAACAAGGTAGCGGTATGACAATCCCTCAATCTCCCTAGGATCGTGGATGGCTTATCCTCATGATGAGGAAGGGTACGGACCTGCACCGACCGTCCCATCCACCCTCTCCTACATATACCAAAGTGGATCTCAACCGAAAGGTATGCAACTCGCATTACTCTCACTCCTACTTGAGCTTAGAACTTTCTCTCTCTAACTTAAGCATCGGAGTACAGTGGGCTCAGTCCCACGCCGGTGCAAGTTCTCTCTCTTTACAGGTCAACTTCAGACCACATAACGTACTTGATGATCTGAAACCTACCTCCAAAGAGTCCAGATTCTTACATCAAGTAATTATAAATTTAGGTCAGACTTTAGAAATTTGGAGGATTTTTTAGTCCAATGGTAAGGACAAGAAATTAATGAAGTTTTGTTTATGAAATGGGATCCCATAAATTGAGTTTTTTTTTTTTTTTTTTTTTTTTTTTTTTTTTTTTTTTTTTAAGATAACCCTAACATCAGTTTTCAACACGTTATTTTATGCGACTTTAGAGTAAAATAATTAAAAATATAGTATTTTTTAAAATTTTGCGGATATGGCAATATAGTACTTTTTAAAGTAAATTAGAACTTTAGTTAATAATATTTTTTAAGAAAAATTGTAACAGATGTCAATTTAGAATAAAATAATTAAAAATATAATATTTTTTTAAAATTTTGCGGATCTATCTCTGAGAGTATGTTCTATGGCTGACAGTAATTTTTTTATAGAATTTTGTCAGTGATAAAAATGAAATAGAAGTCTATAAGTAATACTCATAAATGTCTATTAGTGATAACCACTTATTTTTTGCCATATTTACAAAAAAAATTTAAACTTTTATAAATTTGCTTATTTGGACATGATTGTTGTTTGTGCAACCAACGCTATTTTTAAATGGTATGATATTACGAGTTTCGTCTCAAAATCAATTAGGAATGAAAGAATTTGTTGTATCTTTTTAAGAATATGAGGTGTCTAGATTCACTTTTATTGGGTCTCACATTTTTATTATTATTATTATTATTATTTTATTATTATTATTATTTTATTATTATTTTTTTTTTTTTTTTAACTGAATACTCGTTTTCACTTCATAAATTCTTATCACATTATTATATTATGAATTTATCTTAAATCAATTAAATAATCGGAAGTACTATAAAATGTAAATAATATATTAATTAATTCATACATGGTACATGAATAACGTTTTTTTTTTTTTTTTTTTTTAGTTCATTAATTACGAAATCAACCATCATCAACTTTTAAAATAATAATTGATATTTTATCTACCAAGTTATGGTCACATTAACACTAAGAATAATATTTTTCAATGCATTACGAGCAAGGACGAAAATATATTTATCAATATCAATATCGACAACTCAGATTTATGAATATATTGATGGATATTTGAGTATCGACGAATATTCCGGTAAGAATCACGAATAACACGAAATTGGGAGAAATATTATGATTTTTTTTTTGTGAAACTTTAGAACGGGCTTATTTAAGTATTACACTATTACTTTAAGCATATTTTTCAAAAATTAGAAGTTAAATATGAATAGTAATAGAATAATAGATAATATTGAAGACTGAAAAATGAATATGAACTTGAATACTTTATTGATAACAAGACTGAAGTCATATAAGTACAAAGTTCAATTATAAGATGATGACCTTTAGATGTGTTAGACCAACATTGATATAATTGATTTGATATCGACATTACTCTTCCCAACTCATGATACGTTCAAAATTTGAAGTATGATACCCATGAGTATCAACATTGAATCCAATGATACCAGTAGAAGGATATCTTTCATCAAATTATGTCTCATCTAAATGAGGATGTTCTGAAGAATGAAGATAATGTAGAGGTTTTGAATCTGAGTTTCATCATCTTGAAGAGAAAATTGTGTACCCCGTGTATAAATAATGTATTTACATGAAATCCACTATAACCAAAAGAACCATAATCATAAAATGATTATATAGTTACTACTATTGTCATAGTCATATTTACTATTGTTATAGCTATAATTACTATCGCTATAACCATAGTTACTACTACTATTATAGTCATATTGTCATTTTTCTCAAAAAAAAAAAAAAAAAAAAAAAAAAAAACAAACAAAAATTGTACTTCATGTCCATACGGACTATCCAAATTCATTCCCTCATACTTGAAACAAACAAATTTTCATCAAATTGAGCATTATTGTAATTCGTGGATCTTCTGCGGACCAAAGGTTTTTCTATTGCTCCAATTCCTGACCCTCCAGCTCTATGGTCATGATTGGTGTCTTGCGTGACATGTAGGGTGGACAAACCAAACCGAAAAACCGACCAATCCGACCGAAACCGACCGAACCGACGTTAGTTGGTCGGTTTAAGGGACGGTTCGGTCGGAGTCGGTTTTTTGTTGGAAAAAAACCGACGGTCGGTCGGTCGGAATGGCCAAAAATCACAATTCCGACCGACCGACCGAACTTTGCATTTACATACATTCAAATTTTTTGGCCTTGATTTACGCACCCTTCTTCTCATTTTTTTCTCTTTTTAATAAACATTTCAAATCATAAATCAATCAAATCATCTCTTTTCTCTCAATTTATCTTCCCCATATCATCTATTTCTCTCTCTTATTTAATTTCATTCTCTCTCCCTCTCATTTCTCTTTCATTTCACGCAACATTTTCACCTTCTCCTCTTTTTTTATTATTTATTTTATTTTAATAAACCTTTCAAATCAAAAATTAATCACATCATCTCTTTTCTCTCAATTTTCTCTTCCCAACCTATCTCTTCCTCTCCCCACTTTAATTTTGATTTTCTACCTTCCTCTCATTTCTCTTTCATCTCTCTCTTTCATTCTCCATCTTTCTAATAAACTTCTTCATTTCTTCTTTTTCTCATTTTCTCACCTCTTTCTTCTCGTTTTCTTCTTCTCATTCTCTCATTCTCACTGTACTTTTATTTTTTTTTTGCCGGATATACAAAAACCGACGAAAACCGACCGACCGACCGCATGGTTAGTCGGCCGGCGTCACATACCTCCCACAAACCGTCGGAAACCGACACGTCGGTGATCGGCGGCGGTTTTCGCCCAAAACCGACACCGACCGACCGATGGCCACCCCTAGTGACATGTGTGAATTGCGATTCTTGAGTGAAGGTGTAAGCCTTTCATATTGTTCACTTCCTCCAACAACTACCAATATCGTCATCATTACCATCACCTCATCCTTATTATCATCGTCATCATTAGTATTATCATGATCTTGTTGTCTTTGATGTAATTGTTGCTCTTTTTACAGTAGTTAAGTTGTAGTGTGTGTGGCACGCACGTTTAGTTCAAAAGATTCTATTGAATGATCACCACTACTACTGGAACTACTACGACTTACTGCCTATTCATGTATCACATGTTGAACATTAATATTTTCTTCTCGTGCAACACCAACGACTTGTGCATCTAGATTACCCTAATCGTCGAGGTATCTAGGTAGAGATGTTCATTTAACCCGCCCTGAATGGGACGGGAATGTGATCGTTTTTCGCCCCGTTTGCTAAACAGGGCGGGACGTGTAATAGCATACCCGCCCCACCTCGAATGATTTTTTATTTATATATATTAATTAACACTTAACAAATTGTTTTTTTTTTTTTTACATTTGAGAGTATAGTTGATTGTTATATTAAAGTTAGACTATGATTAATCACTTGATTGTAATATTTAAGTTAGACTACGTTGTTAGTATTTAAAATCAAAGACTTTTTTACGTTTGAGATTACATTGTTAATATTTTTGCTTTTATTATAATATTTTATAATTTTTTAACTTAAATTATGGTGGCTATGTTATTGCAAATTTATTTTATTAGAATTTAAATTATCTAATTTTAAGCCTAGAGCATTTGAAAATAAAAATTATTAAAAAATAATAATAATAAACGAAATGGGTAATGGAATGGGGGCGGGGCAGAGAAGGCATTACCCGGTCTCGACTCGCCCCGTGGACATCTCTATGTACAGGTAGAACCCACATATAGAGTGTATCATTGGCTTGATCACCTAGGTCAGCCTCACCCTCAAGCAATTCGAAATAGTTAGTAGTTTTCTCTACCTTATCTGCTTCGATTTGCATATTCCTTGATTTCAGCTTCATATTATATGAGTAGAAAACTAATGGTTCCAATCTCTTATATGCTAGTCGATTTCGTTGTATTGTGTGCATTAGGACCAACGGGCTCCAATTTCTTTCGCATGCTGAAGATAAAACAATTTGAGATAAAAAAAAAAAAAAAAAAAAAAAAAAATTATTGCTAAATCTTTAATGGTGGGGATCTTGATCCATGCATTCTTTACCATTCTCCAAGTGTGGTGTAGTAGAGGGATTGTATAGGCAAAAAAAAAAAAATATGGGTTCGAAATGAAAATTTTGTAAATGGAAGAAGGAATCAATATTTTAGATAGTCAAACTCACATCAACTTTCAAATTGGAAGTGAAATTTGAGGTGAAACAAAGCTGAAAATGAACTTGAAATTTCATGTTTGAAGTTAAGTCATGTGCATGATAAATTTTCACGAATTTGGGTGATATTTCGATGTATATCGTCGATTTTTTCGTCCTTGATCACGAGAGGGAGGAACATTTGAATTAACCAAAAAAAAAAAAAAAAAATGACCTTTGAGTTTTGAGTAAAGGTGAAGAAGGGGAGGAGAAAAATAAAGAGACATGTGTGGATAATGACGTGTAATGTAAAAAAAAAAAAAAAAAAAGGAGAGGGGGTAGGGAGAAAGAAATCCGGTGGGGCCGCACTTTGGTGAAACCGAAGATGATCATCCTAGGAATGCAGAATTAACCCGACACCTGATCTCATCTCATCTCTGACACCCCGATCCAATGGCTAGGGATCGGATCCCCATTTCAAAGTACAATACGCCAATTCCACCTCTCAATTTGCATCATCGACGCGTGTCAGCACCACAATCGTCAGGTCCACTTTTGGAATTTACTCTTTTGCCCTCCACTTGTTTTGGCCGGTGTGCTATCATTCATTTTATTTTATTCTCTACTTTTTTAAATAATTCCTTTCAATTCGACTTCATATTTATATATGGGATTAGTCATTCATATTTTCAGTAAACGACGCCGTTTGGGTGGGAATAATTATCTAGTAGTGGCGATGACAAGTCGCATTTTAAGTTTTAACAACCGAGGGGCCCAAATGGCAAATCAAATTTTGGAATCATCTCTTAATGGGATTTCTCTAGATAATCTATTCCTTTAAAGAAAATTAATAAATATTTTTGTTTCCTTTCATGTCTGATTTTTGTAGAAATCTATACAAAAATCTCATAAATTCTTCTTTTTCCCCTTTCAAAAACTAACTCATGACTTCTTAGTAAAAAAAATAAAATAAAAAATAAGCTTATATCAGCGGTTGATTTCACAAATATTTATTTAATTCTTAATGTAGGTGAATTTTATTTATTTATTTATTATTATTTATTTTTTTTGGCAGAGGGGTGTAGGTGAAATCTTAAATCAATATGACGTCATCGATTTAACTATAATATTATTTTTAAACAAATATATAATTCAACTATAGGGTTGAGTGATGATAACGCGATTGAATCGAATCCATTCTTATCGAATAAAGAAAAAATGGAAAAGGAAAATATATTATATATATATAATCGCACTAAATATCCGACCTAATTTTTATTATTTCGATTGAAGAAGGGGAAAAAAAAATCCAAAATATGCTAAACAAAAAAACACAGAAATTTTCTTTGCTGATCACAAATATCTGAACAATTCAATATCGAGTACAAATTACAAAATTATTAGAGAAGAAAATGATGATGATGATCATATCCATAAAAAAAAAATTCCAAAACAATCCCAAATCAAAAATCTCGTAGAGAGAGAGAATTTTAGTTTTACCTCACGAGAAATTCGACTGAGATCCCATCCCACCGCTTACACCAACAGAACCCCGGCGAGAGCAAACCCAACTACGGCGGAGGCCACGGTGGATGCGAGTCTCCGTCCGGCGGCGTTATAATTCTGATCAATAGGATAGAGGTCGCCGGGAGGGCCGGTTATGTACATGAAGGACGGCGAAGGCGGCGGAGGGCAGTTGGTGTTCTTGGGCTCCTTCTTCTTGGGTGGTGGAGGAGAGTAGTAGTAGAGGTTGTCCGGCGGCGGAGGAGACGGCGGTGGCGGCGATGGGTAGACCGGCGGCGGTGGAGATGGGGTGTTTTGGTCGCATGGGGCGCACTTGACGGTGGAGTCGGCGGGGGTGGTGGGGACGGTGTTGTCGTCGAGGCGGCGAGCGGCGGTGGGGACGGCGGAGGAGGGAGAAATGAGGAGGAGGAGGAAATTAAAGAAGAGGAGAGATTTGAGAGGAAGCATTTTGAATTGAGTTAGGTGAATTTGGGTGCATGGAAACTGTATAAAACTTTGAAGACTTTTAAGAGAGAGACTTGAGAAAGGGGGGTGTTTGGATTCATAGATAACGGAATCATTTTTATTTATTTATTTTTATTTTTAATTTTTGGGGGAAGTAAGAAGAAGAATCGGAGTGCATGTGCATGGTCCATGTTAGGGGCCCCACCTTCCGGCTATCTCAAGTCTCAACTGCCGTCTGATTCACATTGCTTTTTCTCGATCATAATAATAAATAAGTTTGACAAAAAGAAGAAACAGCCCATACTATAATATAACTTCTTTAAGAAGAAACTAAATTTTGCTTCTTATCCTTCTACTTCAACTTCTATTCATAAATTTTAAACTTTAAACCCTTTAATTTTACCCAATTGAATTATCTACTTAAATAGGTGGAAAAAATGAGTGAATGAATTTTGTTTCCCATTTAGAATATTTAATATTAATAAGAAATAAGTATATACGGAGGCAAACCGAACATAGCTCAATTGACATAAGGTTGTGTCCTTGACGTATGTTCGGTTAGCATAAGGCTGTGCCCTTGACTAAATACTTTTGCAAAAAAAAAAAATTAACGAGCCAAATTGAGCGTATAGCTCAATTCTCGACCATCGACCATGAGGTATGAGGTCCAAATCTCGCACTCCCAAGTTGAAAAAAAAAAAAAAAAAAAAAAAAAAAAAGCCTAGGGGAATTATTTCTCGTCAATCTTAAATGATCTACACTAATACAAAGGATTGTTAGTAAATTTTAATAAAAAAAAAAAATGCGAGGATTGAAATTAAATTTCAAACTTGAATGATCTAGGATTGAAATTAAATTTCTTTGCAAAATAAATATGGTATTTATAACAGCCTTAGGCCTTGATCTAGGTGGGGTCGGCCTCGACATGGTCAACCATGTCGTAATGGGCTTCTGGGCCTGGTTAAGGTATGGCCTAGGGTACTTGATCGAAACCCCGAGTTTTTTATGGTCTTTCTCACATAAGGTCAGTCTCGCACTAGTTTTATGGGTCGACCCTGCTATCTTACAGTCCTGATTCTTTTCATGAGTCTGTCTTGAACTGTCTAGGCCCAAGAGTTGTTGAGGTGAACATATTTTTTCTTTCGGTCTGGTCTTTTCCATATGATCATTTTTATCCACGACATTAAGTCTCTTACTTTCGAGTTAAAGGTTCGATGTTCTAGTTGACATTTTGTTAGTTTTGTGCATAGAGCTTGACTTGAGAGTATTATTCCCCTCTGGCACATGCTAAGGCTGAGGAAGCTTCATATACTTGTCGTTTGTGCTGAAGGTTATTTGTACACGCCTTGAATAACCATACGGCCTCCTCGAGATCTAAAAAGTATTATGGGGGTACCGCAAGTCTTAACTAGTTCTCTCATGGAGTAGTTTTCACGCTACAAATTTCACGTCGCAAGAGCACCTTGAATAACCACATGGTATCCTCGACGTCCAAACAGTCTTCTGGGGTACTACACGCCCTAACCAGTATCTCGTGGAGTAGGTTTTCACGTACAAATTTCCCATCATAAGAGCATCCTTTCAGATTTTGGGTTGGTCGAGAGTCGATGTCTAAGCCTTTTTGGGGCCTGCTCGGTGTATCTTGGACCTACATTTTCTCTCAATGAAGTAGAGTTATGTATTTATGCCTCTCTATACCTCGTCAGACTAGGTTAAACATTTTATTTCTCAGGGACAATTTGATCATTTCGGTGCCCTAAATTCAATCCATGGGAGCACATTTCCATCAATAAAGCAAAATTGTGCAGCTGGGCGTTTTTGACTTATTGGCATTTCGTCTCTACCTTTGGGCAGAGCTCATGTCAAGCTAACGTTTTTCGGTCTCCACCCCTTTCCCTGAAATTAAGCAAGATTTATGCTGTAAAAACGTTACCGAGCCCGCTAGACACATTTTTCACTATCCGTGCATGTTTATGTGCTACGTTGGTGTTCTCCATCATCCATCGTATATCCTCTGCAGTTAAGCAGGGTCATGCTAGGTTAATATTTTCTCATCTCCGTGACTAAAATTAAGCAGAATTATCTGTTGGTTTGATGCTCTGTGAGTTTCACCAAGCTTAACCTTCTTCTCCGAGATTCATCCTCAGGTTTCTGAATTGACTCTTCTTCCAATCATCCTTTCCCGAGCAGCTTTTGTGGCCACTGCTGGAAATTCATTCTTTATCTAGGTGACTCTTCCTTTTATCCTAATCAAAGTTACCCTACTGTGTGGCTTTCATGATGCCTCCACGAGATGGGCACACTCTTGGACACATGTCGCTTAAATAGAGAGACTTGAAATGTGTTTAGTGTGTGTAGGCTTCACGTCGGATAAATGTCATCCAATAGTTGGTCGACCTTGTCCTACTGAGGTTGGGATTCCCCTGCCACTTTTTCTTCTTCCCTTCACTGCCAGAGATCAGGAATCTACAACTGTAGCTGGTGGCAGCTTCACGGGATAGCCTCAGCCTCAATGATGGTCGAGCTTCCCTCAAAAAATACAAAATTTTCTTTTTGAACATTTTCCCTCTTTGTCCTCCTATGAATGTAATCCTTTTTGGTTTGTATACCAACACTCTCGTTCTCCTAAGGTAAAGCTCATTTTTTCTTTCATTTCCTTTCTGGCGACTTTGTTTGGTTTGTATACCAACACTAACTGCAACTGGTGTTTATTTAAACTTATTTTGTTGATCAGTCATAGTGAATCGTTTAGTATCATTTTTGGCGACTTTGATCATTAGCATTTATCAATTATTACTTGAGGTGTGCCCCAAGTATTTGCCTTGAAATGACCTATCAAGCATTTTGGGTTGATTTCTGGCCTTTCATGATTTATGTTAGTGACATCTCTGAGGTGTGTCCCAAATATTTGTCTTGGAATGACCTACCAAGCCCTTTTGGGTTGATTTTTGGCTTTTCAAAAACTCAAATATATCCATAAACCTCTTGTGCTTAAGATATTTATTGTGGATTTAACGGTGGGTTATAAATTAGTTGATCTTTACTTTTTTTCTTTTAGCCAACCTCTAATTGTGGACAAAAATTAGAAAACTGTTTGAGTTTCTTATTGAGTTTCCTACTAACAATCTTCTTTTCTTTGAACATTTAAGTTTACTTTCGACCTTACTTAGTTATCTCACCTTTAACTTGTAAAGGATTCATATCCTCTACTTACCCCCTACTCAAGAGGGATCATGAGTATAAGAGAGTCCTTCTTGAGTATAGGAGAGTTTTCTTGGATATGCACGAACATAGATTTTCACCAGCGGATTAACCAAACCCGGGTAATTTTTCTTTAATCTCTTCTTTATAGGGTTCAAAACACTGGGATCGGCCTCGGCCTACTCATGGTGGTCGAGGCTCTGGTCGATTTCTTATTCTTCTTCAATCTTCTAAGGATTTGCTTATACTTTTGCTAATTTTCAATTAATATGTTTGGGTCGACCTCGACTACATGTGATTGATTGGTTTATTTGTGACATTGTCTTCATCCCCCATGTGTGTACCTAGACAAATACATCTTTAAGTAATTTTGGCCTCGACCATTCTGTCTTCCTGCTTATATGGGGTCGGTCTCGGCCACAGGTAATTGGTTGGCCTTTTCCTACTAAGTAGTTGCAGGAACCCAGTTATTAGAACTTAGATTGATTTATGCACTAATATTTCTTGGAGATTGTGTGTGCATCGTTCACTATTCAAATTCGGTGCATGTCTTCCTGAATTGCCTTATAGCAAGACACTGTGATCTCTTATGAAATCTTTTAGGATTCTCCCCAGAGTGTGATCTTTTCATTCTCCGGATCTTTCGAAGGGGTGAAGGATTTGGATCCTTCCGAGATTGCTTTTCCTCGGGTCGGTCGCGGCCACCTGGGCCTTTATCAGCCTCTAGTGAACCTTTGGCCTTGGTTTTCTCATGTAAAAGTAAAATGAGACCAAGAGTTCGACTCGTTGGGGTGACGTGCAAGAGGAACCTTGCTTTCTTGGTTCTAGTGGTCAATTTGTTCGTTCTTCCTTTGTTAAAGTTTGCATGAGTCTTTTGTTGTATATTTTTCTTGGATTGTCCAATTTTCTATGAACAACCCAGTTCATCATGAAGACTCTCCACTTTGGCCTCAGTCAAGGCATGTTTTCTTCTGTTTTATCGATTTAAGGTTCATAAGTCCATCTTTGAGGTACTCTCTCGGCCTTATCCGAGGCTAAAGTCTCACCTCGGCCTCAACCTCGAGTCCTTACCCCTGTGTGCATAACAGACTCCAGTATGCTTATTAAGTTAGTTTTGTTGTGTTAACTCTAAGGAAACTAATATGAATTTTCCTCTCACCTTCTTCGGGGCGTGTTTTTTCCTCGACTCTCTATATGCTTCTTCGGATATCTCCATTCTTACCTTGTTTATTCCTTTCCATGAGTGATTCTCAGCCTCGGGTTCAACCTGGGCTTTTCAAAAGGAATTTTTAGCCTCGTCCTCGGCCTTGGGTAGAAGGTCGGGCTCGACCTTCCCTCTCAGTTTTCTTTAGACTACATAAATTTGATCTAAAATGTCTTTAGATTCTGGGCTCGGCCATGGCCATAGGATGAGGTTTGGCCTCGACCTGCCTTCTTAGACTTTATGTAGGTTTTGTGGACACCTACTTACTTTGGAGAGAAACTAAGGCAAGATTTTTCCAATCCTCCTTCCATTCTTGTTATGTTGAAGTGATACAATTGCATGTTACTTATGTGAAAGTACAATGTGTCATTTCTGGGTATTATAATATATTATAACATTTCTATTAGGTGCCATGAGAAAAAAGTGAGTAAAAAAGTAATGATAAGAAAAATGGAAAAAAAAAAAAAGTATTAAGAGAATATATTCGCAAGGAATAATTATAGAAAAAATAACGTTTAAAGTAGTTTCAAAATTATTGAAAGAAATTATTTACATAGAAACCAAAATTTTCTTAGCATATGTAGAGACACCTAGATATAATTTTTGCAATTTTTTAATAAGTTATTTAACAAAAACCTAAAATTAAGCTCATATTTCTTTTTTTTCATTTTTTTAAAGGTATTTAATTAATGTGGGGTGAGGATAAAATTTTAGATCTTTTTGTCATTACCCGTAGGAGTGACGTGGAACCAAGACCTCGACCCGTAGGGGTGACGTGCAAGATGAAACTTGCTTTCTTGGTTCTAGTGGTCTCTTTGTTAGTTCTTCCTCTCTTAAAGTTTGCATGTGTCTGTTATCCTATACTGTTCTTGAATTGATTTTTATGAAGAGGTATTTTGGGTGCCACAAGAAAAAAAATGAGTAAAAAAGTAATGATAAAAAAAAAGTATTAAGAGAATATATTTGCAAGGAATAATTATAGAAAAAATAATCTTTAAAGAAGTTTCAAAATTATTCAAAGAAATTATTTACATAAAAACCAAAAAATTCTTAACATATGTAGAGACACTTGGATATAGTTTTTACTATTTTTTAACAAGTTATTTAACAAAAATTTATAATTAAGCCCATTATTTTTTCAAATGTATTTAATTAATGTCAGGTGGGATGAAAGTTTTTTTTTATTTTTTCACTAGTTCTAATATACCAGTTGAAGTAGTTTTCATGTTTTTATTTCCATATACTAAGCCCATCTTTCCTTCTTCTTTTTTTTTCTTTCTTTTGATGACCAAATGCTAGTGTGAGCTTGCATGCATTAGATAGGGCAACAAACTTCAAATCAATCTAAAATAATTAACTATAAAACTTATAAAATATTTTTTTATTTAAAATTTATGGACCAAAATAAAATAAAAATTTTAAAATTAAGGGACTAAAACAAATATTAAATAATTGAAGGACCAAAATAAAATAAGTTGAAAAATTTGAGGTCAATAATATGATTTAAACCTTATAATCTATAGTCAAAATATCGTTTACAATACAATAATTGTCGTTTTACCAGATAATAGTATAACAACATAATGCCGGTGTAATTTTTTTTAACTTATGATGAATATAATATTGTGAGTTCACACTAAACTTTGTTAGTTGAATCGTTATTATTGTCATTATTATTTAAAAAAAATGGTCAAAATATTGAAGATATGTTAAACTAATTTAAATAGATTCTTTACATCAATTCATTCTTATAAGTTGTCTCCATGGGACAAACTATCACAATCATAAATTAGAGGGAGGAACATTTGAGATGCAAATTATTATATGGTATGAAAGCTTTATCATACACATGATCATGTCTTCTTTTTCAAGGCAAGCCTTGCATTTATATGGTCTATTATAGAACTCTAGTTGGTCATTAAAGTCAATAATTGGTCTTCATTTAACCCATGAACATTATAATTGCAATTTTTTAGATATATTATTTATTTTGATTCTAATAGTTTTTCATCCATAAAAAGATATCCTAAATTTTCTTGTGGAATATCTTTTATTTAAAAAAACATCTAACTTTTTAAATAATAGATTAATAGGTACTAAATTGGAAAAACACCCAAACAATTGGGACTAAAACATGTTTAACCTTAAAACTATAAAGTATTTTTTTATTTTAAAAATAATTGCTGGAGACCCTACCATAAAAATATGAAGGTATCTCACACTCTTTATAACATATCTTTAGTTAGTTCTCTCATTACCAATTGATTTTAAGATAAAATTTCATGATATCAAATAATTACTATACATAAAAAGTTTGGTGGTATGTATTTATTTTATCTCAATAATTTATAAAGTTTGAGTATTAAAATTAGTGTCAAACTCAATTGTATGTGTCATTCATTGAGAGGTTCAAATTCTTCGCTCTTAATTATTGAACTTCAATTATATATATATATAATTAAAATTAATGAAAAGGTGTGTTCCTGGCAAAGTGAGCATGACTCAACTGACCTATGTATGCGTTGATGATTAAAAGATTCGTGTTCCTGGTTCGGTGCTTGCAAATCATAAAAAATCAAACTCGCTACCTCAAAATAAAAAATAAAAAATTAAAAAGGTAGGAGTGAAAAATGAAATATTAATAAAATATTTTAATTCTAAACTAAATAGAATTCCTTTTCATATATATATTTGTATGAATATTGGAAGAAAAAAAAAAAGAAATTCAAGAATGGTAAGCACATGCATATCAGCCTATCTGAAGGGGACTAAAGGTATTTTTGTCTTGAAATGAAGAGAATACTCTAAATATTAAATGAGAATCTATGGTGTTATTTATATAGTTTCTACACCTTACACCTTATACCTAGATTATAAGAAAATCATAACATTTTAAATTTATATTTTTTAAAGGCTTAAATCTATAATATTGTAGCTTTTATAATGTTTTTGTTTCCATAAATATTTTGAAAATGATTTGATCCATTACTTTTAACAATTAAGTCACATTAATGTTAAAAAAATATTTATTATTATTATTATTATATATATCATTAGAGACAATTCATACATACAATCGAGCTAAATAAATAAAGTGGGTGATCTCTATATATTATGCAAAAACTAGAAAGGGGATCGAATATAGACCATATTATTAAGAAGAAGAAAAAATTATGTTATTTTCAGAAGAAAAAAAATGTGTTAGATGAGAAATTAATGTGATGGTGTGTGGTTGTGCAAATTGATGAACTTTTAAAAAGGTAGAGCAAAAGCATGATGTGTAATAGTGACACCAAAAATTATAAGAAACTTTGATTTGAAAGTAGCTTTCTTATTCAATCATCTATTTCACTACAAGAATTTTGGTTTCTCTCGACGCACAAAAATCGTGGAGAGAAGCCAAAAAATCGTCGAGAGAAGCTTTCTCGACGGAAAAAAAATCGTCGGCATAAACCGTCGAGAGAACCCCGTCGGGAGAACTTCTCTCGACGGTTTTTTGTGCCCGTCGAGAGAAGTGAGACTTCTCTCGACGGTTTTTTGTGCCCGTCGAGAGAAGTGAGACTTCTCTCGACGGTTTGCCACAATCGTCGCTTCTCTCGACGGTTCGGAGAAATCGTCAAGAGAAGCACTTCTCTCGACGGTTTTTCCAAAATCGTCGGGAGAAGTGTTTCTCTCGACGAAAGTGAAAGCCGTCGACATAAACACTTCTCCCGACGATTTTGAAAAATGTTTTTGTCGTCGAAAAAAATTTCGTCGAGAGAACTTCCGTCGGGAAAAACCAAAATTCTTGTAGTGTTTGCTTGGAGAGATTCCTTCTCTATATGCTTTCTCTCTTTCTTTTACTTTAATTTTAATGTTTTTATCTCTCCATTTTTTCCTGAGTTCTAATGTCCTTCTAGACACTTCTTCTCATACACTATATATATATATGAAAATATTTAGAGACATTATCTAATTAAATGGATGATATGTTATTAGACCAAGAAAAAAATTTAAGCAATAACTTTTTTTTAAAATATAATACAATAGTTAGTATTTATTGTATGTGTCACGACAACTACATTTTATCATACACACTTATTATTTTAAATATTTTGAAGAATTATTTTAAGTGATCCAAACATAATATTTTTTTTAATTGATGGATCAATCTTGTTAATATTAGATACGGTGATGGATCCCGAACTTTATGTTAGGGGAGGCTTAATTGAAAATGTACGCGGGCAGGATCAGGATGACTTCCCCACTTCGCTTATTTTATTCTCGTTCTTGCGAAATTCTTTATTTAATTTCACAATAATTTTCAGCAAAAATCCAGTTCTTGCAAAAAAAATTATTTCTTTTTATGCGTTTTATTTTTAAAATTTTAATGAAATAATGTAATTTTATTTTTTTTTAAATTTAAATTCATAATGAAAAAAATATATTTAAAGAGAAAACATTTAAATTTCCTAAAAAAAAAAAAACTATTTATTTATTAAAAATATTAATATTGTTAGAACGTAGGTAAGAAGTTGGAATCTCTCCATAAAAAAGAAAAACACAAAGGGATTGAAGGCGCCGACATGGAAGGCACTCGCACTAGTAGGGCGGCTAGTGAAGAAGAAAAGTAAGCAATAAAATTAAAATTAAATTTAAAAAAAAAAAAAAAAAGATAGATAAAGAAGGTTCGCATAATTTTATAATGGGCATACCTTAGCTTGTATATCTGTCAAGATCCCAAAGACAAACAGAACTCTCTTTCCTTTACCTTTACCATATTCTCTCTCCCTTCAATTTCTTTTATTCAAACAAAAAATATCATAATACTATTTCATAAAATAAAAATAATCAATATATAGCGAATATTAGTTGAAAATATTCACTAAATTTGTTTTCTAAAAGTATTTAATTAACGGGAGATTGAACCAAACTTTTTAGTCAGGACATACAAACTTTTTAGTCAGGACAACTATATGTCAATTAAACTATCGGTTTGTCAATTTTTTTGTTTTTTTTTTTGCTATATTTACAAAATATTTTAAAATTTACTATATTGGATATTATTTTAGACATAATTATTATTTATGCAACCAACCATATATAATAATAATAGAAGAGTTTGTAGTACATCTACTATCAGGACTTAAGGGGTACGCAAGTTGGGTAAGGACAATAACCAACAAACCAAGCATATTTTTTTATTTATTATAGACCAAACATTATATATAATATTAAATTGCAAAAGTTCAGGGGGCACGTGCCTCCCTGGCCCCTTCTTAAATCCGCCCCTGGTTTGTACCATCTATTTGGTTGATTTGCATAGACCAAACATTATATATAATATTAAATTGCAAAAGTTCAGGGGCACGTGCCTCCCTGGCCCCTTCTTAAATCCGTCCCTGGTTTGTACCATCTATTTGGTTGATTTGCATTGACATTAATTAACTACAATCTAATAGTCACATTTACCAACACCAACTTAATGGAATAAGATTTATTATCCTCTTTGTACATGTGTTGGCCTAATTTAGGAACTGAATTAGAGGCGTTTTTTTAATATTATAATTTTTGAAACTATTAAAAAAAAAAAAAAAAAAAAAAAAAAAAAAAAAAAAACTATTTGTTTTATATCAAGATTGTCTTTTGAAAAAACGATATGCCCATGTGAGCAGACATTGTCTTTCATTCATCTAAGCCAACACACATCATCTTTTAAAAAGACGATGTGCATCTACGCCAACATATATCGTCTTTTCAAAAGATTATGTGAAAAGACGATGTGTATCCACAAAAAGGTCAGTATATCGTCTTTTGAGCCGCGTGCATTCAAAAATTGATATTTTTTTTTATTCAAAAATGCAAAAATTTTGAAACAGGTATGGCTCGAAAGCTAACACATATAACTTCAATTTGATACCTGATTTCACTATCCATTTTAGTGTCAACGATGAATTTGTATTTGAGCACGAGCGAACCTCCAAGATAACAACAAGAGAGTGAACTAGCACTGGTGTGGCGTTGTGCCACAGACACTCGGACGATCAAGTTAGCTAGGAGACTAGAGAGTGTTTGGAATAATAGTAATTTGTTTGTAGGATAGAGCGAACATTTCCCTTCTAACGTTTTCCCTTCTTATAGTAGACCATAGTGTAACTGAAACGACACAATTAATATACCCTATTGATGGTATTCAGACCATTATAATTCAAGAGAATTATGTTACTCTTTTGACCACTTAGGTAATGTCGTCGGTCCACTCTGGGGGTTGACACGGGAGTTAATTCACCGTCGAGCTACAGACTAACCTGTTGGTCAACCTTTATTGGCGTTTTTAGGTCGATATAAAGGATCAGTCCTTCATTGGACCATGAGTTGTTTTGCTTGACAACCCTTCCTTGGAAGTTTGGGATTGATGGAAGGATCAATCCTCCATTAGGCCATAGGCTTACCCGTTGGTGAGCCTTTCATTAGTGATTTGAGTCTGATACGAGGATCAGTCAATCGTCGAGGTTATAGGCTAACTTGCTGGTCAGCCCTTCGTTGGCAGATGGGGTTGATGCGAGGATCAATCCTCCATAAGGCCAAGGGATGATCTGGTGGTCAGCCCTTCATTGGCGAGTTGAGGCTGATACTAGGATCAGTCCTTCATTAAGTCATGGGTTGATCTGTTGGTCAACCCTTCATTGGCGATTTGAGGCTGATACGAGGATTAATCCATCGCCGTGGGCATGGGCTAAACTGTTGGTCAGCTCTTCGTTGGAAGTTTGGGGTTGATGCGAGGATCAATCCTCCTTTAGGCCATGGCCCTACCTGTTGGGCAGCCCATCGTTATAATCGTCGAGACTTAGGTAGACTCGTGAGTATGCCCTCCCTCACCCTTTCTCGCACCGTTGTGGGACCCGTGGGTCCATTTCCGCTTAGGCGAGGCTTGGTGATAAATGGGCTTCCCATCTTCCGACATGGGTTGACCCTCTTTTTTTCTCTCTTGACATGGGTTGACCCTCGGGTTTGGGGTTTGGGGTTGACATGGGCTCGAGTCAGCCCTTCCTTTCAACATGGAATGACCCGGGTGAGCCCCTCCCTTAAGTGCGCATGGGCTAACCCGGGTCAGCCCCCTTTCTCTTGCGCATGGGTTGACCTGCGGGTCAGTCCTTTTCGGTAACGGGTTGGTTCAATGTTGATTCGTTGTTTGGGTCGAACCTGGTCGAGCCTATTTTGGCGGTAGGTTGGGCTTTCGCGTACGCTTTGAACTTTTATGAATTTTAATTTTTCCCCATAACAAGAGTTGTAGCCTAATTTCAACAATCTTTATCTTTCGATATACAACTCTAAAAATAGTGAACCATGTATCAAATTGAACGGTAACCTGGTCAAGCCTATTTTGGCGGTAGGTTGCACATCGTCCTTTGAAATTGTCTCCCGATCTAATTAAGAATTTAGAATCATGACGATACTATATCAAATTGTCTCCCGATCTAAATTGAAGTCACATTAATTATGTATTTTTTTTTTTTTTTTTTTTTAACAAAATGACATTAATTATTTTGAGCTATTACATAATCAATTTTATGATTTTTTTTTTTTTTTTTTTTAGTACATTGAGATGGAGGGATTCGAACCACAGACCTTTTGATCGTTAACACCGAATCATGTTTGCTTTGGCTCAATTTTATGAAACTAATAACATAGTTCAAATTGAAACAAGTCAATACAATAAAATATATATATATAATAAAAAAAACGTAACATAAAATTAGGATATACAATCTAAAACCTTATAAAATTAAATATTGAATTAATATTTTAGTTATTTTTTAAAATAAATTAATATTTTCATTATTATGTATAGTACAAAAGGGTTAACAAACAGTCACATGTACACCGACATATGTGACATAACAGAGTTGATTTGATTAGACATAAATACACGCCTAATATTTTAGTTATTGACCCCAAGCAATAAATCTTTTAAAAAGTAGTCAACAATATGATATAAACTTGTTGTAAAAAAAAAATTAATATATGTATATGATATAATAATTATTATTATTATTATTATTATTTTTCCTTTTTAAGATAAAGGATTGATTCAAATTTTAAAATTTAGTTATCATTAATTGTTTTAATATTATTTCTTTTTTCTAGCTTCACACCACTTTTTCTTTCTAAACCTATTTTTTTTTTCTTACATTTCTTTTTTTACTCTCTCTTTCCTCACGTTTTGTCTTCCTCTCATTCACTAAATTGCTAAAAAATAAATCGGATCATCCCTAATAAAAAAAAAAAAAAAACTTTTTTTTTTTTTTTTTTTTTTTTGGTTCTTGAAAGGGTCCTGTTTTTATGTATATGAGCATTTTAAAAACAAAAATTGAATATTTTGTTTTATTTTTAAAATTCACATGTGAGGTTTATTTTTGTTTTGTATTTTATTATTTTAGTAAAATTAAAATGAACTATCATAAATTCAATATAATATTTTAAGTAAGTAATTTTTATAATTTCTTCAAATAAATTGACAATATGCACCATGAGTATTCAAAATGGCCATTTTATGAAGTTGTTAGTTAGTAGCATTTTATTTGTTGATTTTTTTTTTTGTTGTTATAGCTAACAGTATTTGACGTCACATTTTTTTTATTAGAAAATATTATTTATTTAAATTAAAAAGATATATTTTTTTTTCCTTCTCTTCTTTCTTACTTTTCCCCCTCCATGCTGAATTCATACATTTTTCTCGTTTTATTTTTATTTCTCATCTTTCTTACTTTTCCCTCTCCCATACTTCCACCCATACTCATCCTCGTCTCTTCTCTCTTTTTTTACTTTTCCCTTTCCCTGCTCAATTCTTTATTAATCTTATAGACCAAATGTAGTTTTCCATTTTATAGAAAAACGACACGTTGGGGTGAGAGATTGAACTTAGGATTGCATGGACACTAGACGATACATCATGCCATTGACCTATGTTCTTGTTAGCTACAAATTACTATTTTTTTTTTTTTTTTTTTTTTTTATCTATTAGATCCAAGAACTTTTAATTTTATGTTTAATAGGTCATTGACCTACTCGATATTTTTAAAAATTCACTAGCATGTTCCATACAAAATGAAAAGTTTAGGTCAATTTGGGGTGTGGGATTCGATGACATATCTTTATGGCAATTGAGCTATGCTCAACAGTAAAAATACTTATAAATCACTAACAAATAGTCTATATTTCACTTAATGAACGTGTAGGGTTTGAATTACTATAATTATTAGTTTGAGATTTTAATTGATACAACCTAAAATTTAGAGGTATAAATTAATTTTTTTTTTTCTAAAAATTATCAATTACCAACATGCATTACCCTTTTCCTCATAATTTTTTTTCTCGTTATATTTTATCTTCATTATGTTATATAAAAAATATTAAATATATATATGTCAATGAACAAATTTCATTATTTTCTGAAGTGCAATTACTAGGATTATTAAAGGTGGGCCTTGTGTGAGACTTCAGGTAAGTAATGGGCTCTACAACTGAGCCCCTGGAAGTACAGGAGTTTTTTCAAAGTGGGCTTTTTAACATTGGGCTGTCCAGCCCACTTTTAAATATGGGCCGTGTGAAGCCCACTAGAATGGAGGCTCATAATAGACGGAAGGCAGAAGAGAATCAAAACCTTTGGGCTTTCTCCATCAAAGGGGGATTAGGCAAAAAATAAATAAATAAATTATGTTTCCATTCATTTGTATAATCTGGTCAATTTAGGAGGGGGACTGGATTTTGGATCGAGGATCCGTAGAATACATCGAGAGAGCCATGACTTTGGTGGGAGGGATTTGAGAGATCATGAATTAAAACATTTTCAAAGACGTTCAAGCTCAATTGCTCAGATATTAGTTCTTATAGACCGATAGATTGTTTTATACGTGCATGTTGTTACGTTGTGAATATATTTGTTGTGTTGTGTTTAAGAAAGAGAATGCATGTTGATTTTTTTTTTTTAGTACATTGAAGATGGGAGGATTCGAACCATGCTCGCTTTAGGCAAGTGAAGAGCTAATTTCACGTTGAATTATCGAAAAATCAAAATCGTTACACATTTGTAATTCAAATCCTCACACTACAATTTGAATTTAATAAATAAATAAAATAAATTTGTTAATATATTTGCAAACTACTCTAAAAAGAAATTCTAAAATTCAATGGGTTCGAAAAACGAAGAGAGGCATTGAGAAATTCAGAGCAACATCATAACCCTGAATTCATGAAAACAGAGAACTCCATCGCCATTGACATCAAACTTAGCGATCATTCTCTTGCAATCGCCGACGCTCCTCGATTCACCCAACCTGCTCAGCATCCGCCGCAAGCTCACCGCCGTAATCACTCCCAATCCCTCCATTTCATACATCTCAAAAGCTGCTTTCATCTCCTTCCCCTCTTCCTCTTCCTGTTCCACGAACCTCGAGAACTCCGCCATCTCCAGCAGCCCATCGCCGTCCGAATCGAAGGCTGCCACCGCCGCCGCCGCTTCCGCATCCGTGAGATCCTCCCCTGTCACCGCCGCGAACCGGCTCAATAGATCCTGAGGGGAGACCTTGCCGTCGCAGTCGGTGTCTATGCTGTTGAATACTCTCTCGTAGCGCGAAAAATTGTCCATATCTTAGAAATTGGGGATTTGGGAAACTGGGGGAGATTGATTTCAGGTGATGTTTCGGATTGAATGTTGATTTTGAGTGATGAATTTTGATTTGGAGGTGGTTTATGTAGAGGGAATTTGCGCGTAAAAGAGAAATGACGAAGAGGATGAGGAAAGGAAAATGGGGCGTGGTTTAATCGCGTGGCGGCGGTAGGCCAAAGGAAAAACCCCTTCCCAAACGCCACTTCTTCCATTTCTAATTTTTTTTTATCTTTTTTCTTTTTTAAAAGAAACATTTTTTCATTTTTTTTTTTTAATCCAACATGTCACTTTTTAACCATGCTCATCTCCCGTCGATTGAACTATGTTCATGTTATCGAATTCATATTTATGTTTGATTTCAAATTTTTTTTTAAATCAAAATTGGTTAAATAATAATAATAATTATAATGCAAGAAAATACATATTTCAAAAATTTATAAAGGAAAGATGATTAAAGACTATTTTTTTTAGAAAGATTAATAATAAACTAACATTTGAGACCAGTTGTAAGCTTTATTGAAAGTATATAGACTAAATTTATACATTTGAGAATGCACTAACTAAAATGGAATGAAACTCAAAATATATAGGCCAAAATAATGTTTAATTTTTTTTCTTTTAAATTTTTCACTATCTGTTATTTATTTTTATGCTTTTAATATATAAATTGGTGGCTATCTATATGTTGTTTTAGTATTTTTTTTTTTCTTTTTCCAATTTGATCTTTAATGCGTATAAATTTTCAATTTGATCCTTTATATTGCAATACCTCTTAACTATATCTTTCTCTCGATGATAATGGTAGACTATTCAATGAAAATTAGGTTAATTAGAAAAAAAAATAAGTCTCTTTAAATTTTCCTCCAAAATTTGGGGAAGTTAGAAAAAAAAGAGTATGATTTAATTTTGTTTGCAAAAGTATTTAATTAATGCGGGAATTGAACCCATGACTTCTTAGTCAATTAAGTTATGTTCAGTTCGATGAGTTGATGTTGATCTACGTGTCATATAAACTTATGGTAAAAATGAGAAAGGTATAATTAAGAAACTTTGAAAAAAATATATATTCAAAAGGTTAGAAACTAAAAGATATAGTTTACCTAAAAGAAAAAAAAGGAGTTTTTCAAATTTTTAAAAACTAGTCTAATTTTCAAAAAAACAATTGTCATCGATGTAATATATTACTAATAAATCTGAAGAGTTCAATCTCGTTTCATTTTTATTAATTAAAATATTTTCAATCAAGTATTTACAGTCACTAAACAGCCCACTTAAATAATTCAAACGAATAAAAATAAAAAGAAAAAAAAGTTGATCAAAATTTAAAAAATAAAAATTAACTTTATTTACTCTCTTGAGAAATGATTTCAAATTATCGTTGAGGGATAAATAGATTCATCAATTTTATTTTTCTTAATTTAAATAAATGAATTTTTTTAGTTTAACAATTATAACAATTATAGGAAAGGATGAATCCATTGAGTTTGAAATAATAATTAGTGCTCTTGTCTATTAAATTATACAAATATGAGTGAAAAAAACATATTAAATTAAAATTAAGTTTAAAATATATAGAAATGAAAAAAAAAAAAAAAAAACATATAAAATGGCATTGTAATACATTATTTGAAGGGGAAAAATTGTAAAAGTCAACACATATGGATAATCCAAGTTTGATTCTTTAATTGTGTGAATGGATCACCAGAAAGTGGAAACTTCTAATTGGACTTTTCTTCTCTTTCTTTCATTGCAAGGAAACTCACTCCTTTCTGCAAATTCCAACAACCAAAATTTAAATTTAACAACAAAATTATTTTAAAACACAACAATATATAATATATTTGTCTATTCAACTTTCATAAATTCAATTTAACTTAACTAATTAACACATTATATTCATGTTTTTCAATTAATTTAATGATTTAACTTCTACTATTTTACATCAATTGAAATAAATTTTGCATACACGAATATTTTTTTAATGATTCATCGTTAGTTTCATCTGCCCACATTTACAAATAATTTATCATAGGTTCACTTTCTAATTACTTAACACTAATGATAAAAATGTGTGAGTAAAAATTTAGGAACATCTGGAATAACTTTCTAGTACTTAAAAAAAAAATGTTTTTAACTGTAAAAAAATGTTTTCAAAAGTGATTTAAGTTTAGAAAATCATTCTAAACTTACCATTTATTATACCAATTAGTAAAAGTGATATATAATGAACATTTTGAAAGTATAGCATAACAACTTTTAACCTAAGTATAACTCGAACACTAGTCAATACATATACTCTTATCAAGAGGTGTATTCAAAACTTTTACTCTACGTATTGTTGAACTAAAAAATAATAACAATAAATAATGTTAGTATTTTATAAAGAGCAAAACTTAGGTGCTGGACTACAAGTATCTTTTGCAGCCCTGTCACAATTTAATTGATCTAAATTTTAATTTATTTTTTAAATAAAAGATTCAGTGAAACGTCGTTTCCATTGTTAAGCGTCTTTCTTTTTCTTCCTGTTTTTTTTTGTCTTTCTTTTTCTTCCTGTTTTTTTTTTTTTTCTTTTTGAAAGATTCATACTCACGTTTGAATTTGAAGGGTCTTTTTAAAAAAAAAAAAAATTGAAGCATATTTTTTTCTTTTTTTTTTCTTTCATATGCTTAACACTTAACACTTAACACTGTAAGCTTCTCATTCAAGCTTTAATAATCTCATTTGTTTTCTTCTCCCACCCCAAACTTATCAGCTTTAAAAAAAACTATAAATATGAAATTATCCAAACTCCCATCATTATCCATAAAAAAAAATAATAATAAAAAAATAATCGTCGTATTCACCCAAATATTGTTTCGATTTGAGGTTTTTTTTTTTTGAAAGATGAACGATCTGGGAGATTAATTTCGAAAAGAAAAAAAAAAATACTTCAAATTCAAACTTCTTGAGAGAGAATTTCTAAAAAGAAAGAGGAAAAAAAAGACCCTTCAAATTCAAACTGACCGAAGGTGAATCTTCGAAAAAGAGAGAAAAAAAAAACCGAAATAAAAAGAACCGCTTAACAATTAAAACGGTGTGAAAAACTAACTAAATCTTTTATTAAAAAAAAAAAAAAATAGATTAATTAAATCGTGACACCTAGCTAGCTGGGCTGAAAAGATGCTTGTAGCCTACCCTGCAACTAAATTTTACTCGTTATAAATTGTCATTTTCATACCTAATTTACCAGCTCCGACACCGGTGGGAGCCGCTGCATGCAGCTACCATTCTGCTGACACCGCCATGGCGCTGCCATGAACAGACCCAGAAGCCTCTCCGCCGCCGCCTCCTCCTCGTCCTTACATTCTGTCACCAACTTCTCCACCTCCGCCTTCTTCACCTTAATTCTAACTCTCAAAACCCCATCTTCCAATGATCCTTCTCCAGAACCCTTCCTCCGCTGCTGCTTCAGCCGCTCCAGTCGGGCCGCGGCAGTGCTCGTGACGGGCAAGTCCACAACCCGTTTGGAATAACAGCAGTTCTCAGGAATGTCCAGCAGAAAATAGAGCCTTTCCGGCAACAGATTGTGGTGCAGCTCCAATGGCTGAGCTTGAACTATTCCAAGAAGCCGAACTTCCTCGGATTCGAACAAAACATGGCGAGGATGGTTTTTGAGGATGTTTTGAGCTTGGATTGGGGTTTTAAAAACATGGGTTTCTCCTGTTATTTTCATAACTTTTGTTGTAGTAGTACTCCTTTTGGACCCCAAAATGTTTCCCATTTTTTCTTTCTTCTTGTTCAAGGATGTATTTGTGTTTCTGTTGGTTAGCTTTCAAGTTTTATTTATAGGATGAACTATGAAGTGAAGAGAGGGTTGGTTTTTTTTTTGTTTTTTTTTTATAATTATTGTTTTATTATTATTTTAATTTCAAGTTTAGTCTCCTATAATAAGTTCTTGAACTTTAAAAAATGGTTTGTACCTATTAGGTTCTAACACTTTTTTTTTTTTTTTAATTCAATGATTTGTTAGACATAATGTTATCAAGTGCATATTCGACACGATCTAAAAAATTGAGGGACTAAATTTATAATTTAGGTTAAATTACAAAAAAAAATTCTATTTTTTTTTTGCAAATATAATTAATACTAGAGCAAAAGGGGAACCCACAGCGAGATGCCAACGCACATAGAATCAAACAACCCAACACATAAACTAAGTAACCAACAAAGCAAAAAATCACGAAAATAACTCTCAATGAGGGACACTAATGGAAACACAGAACCCCAACCAAGTTGCACCTATAAGACATATCAGGTTGGACACTAAATAAGACAACCTGCAGGGACGAAGACTGGAACTAAATGTAGACGCGAGTTTCGCATGTGATAGATATAGTCGCACACCAAGCAAGCCTCCAGTCTCGGCGACTACAACGCTTGTCACTACCCATACACAACAGATCCACTATAGTTGATCAGTAGCCCAAGCAGATATCCCGTGAGATGAATGGCCCCAACTGCAACAAACCAGCCCACATAAGACGACTAAAAGAACAATCAAGAACATATGATCATGAGTCTCATCTGAAGTCTAGACACAACAAGCAGGTCACAAGGATAGAGGAGTCCTAGGAATGGAGTCGAGCTCGTACAACCGATCATGAATGACCATCCAAGCAATGGACAAATCGCGAGGAATATTGCCTCTCAAACCATAGCAACCTAAACCCCGAAATAGAATCACGCGACAAGGCTGCAACACATCCCACACACTAGCCACCGAGAAACAATCTAGTCACTTCGGCACCCAGACAATCATATCATCTTGATAGGAACAAGGATGAAATGGACTGCACCAAGGCATAAATCTTCACCATCTCCCAAGATATACACGACCAGTGCCAAGTGTGCCATTAGGGAGGATGAAATCAGACACAGGGATATCGAGCTATACTAACATCTCATGAATCAGTGCCTCCCCATACCACCGTAGAATAGGACCCAAAACAGCCAACAAATCACCCAAATGTGGCACCTGCGATTGCGACCGCCACCTATAGAGAGTACCGAACAAGAGGGACGAAACTAGTCACACAACTGAAGAATAGCCCTAATGCATCGAGACTACCTAGATCTTTAACTTTTGTGTTTGTTGTTTATTAATCCCTTTAAAAAAATTAATAAAAAAATAACAAAAAAAATATTGTATAATTTATTTTAGTCTAATTAAATCTCTAAACTTTAAATTTTGTGTCTCCTTATTTTATTTTATTTTATTAACCCACATCTTTATTAGATACATAATCTAAATTTTAAATTTTGGGTCTCTTTATTTTATTTTATTTTTTTAACCCACATCTTTATTAGATACATAATTTAAAGATAAAAGAGATTGAATATAAATTTAAAAGTTTTAAACACGTACTAGACTTGTACTTTAACTTATTAAACTTTTGTTTTTCTGGTCAATGGAGATTGGAAAATTTGAACGATTAGATGTGGAAGAATATATATATTGACTGGGGTTTTTTAAGCCTTTTGTATTTTTATTTTGCATCTTTGAATTAGACCCCTTTGGTACTCTAATTTCCAAATTTTTAATATCAACTCTTCATCTTCTGCATATTATATATAGGAGAATAAATATGGAGTATGAGAATCCGACCACGAGAGAGAAAATATATGTGAATTATTATTAACTTAGGTTAATGTGGACCCATTTTTCACATGTTAATGCACCACAAGTTAATATAATAATGAAAAAAAATAATAATACGATCATAGCTCAACCGACACATTGTATTATAAACTAGTAACAAAGAAATCACGGGTTCAATTTTTCACCCTCACAAATTTAAAAAAATAAAAAAATTAAATAAATAAAATAAAAAAATAAAAAACTGCGAAAAAAATATAGGGTTTAAATCCTACTATGATTAATTCTTATAGTGCTATAGTACTCATAATTTAAAAACGTTTATTGTGAATTTGTTTGAATTCTCACGTACGTTGATATGGAATTCAAAAGAAGCTCTATGGAGCTTAAGTGGAAAGTATGCCAATTGTAAATTTCCTAAGAAATTAATGTGATCGCTCAACTTCGTATTTAAAATTGTCTCTTATACTTTAAATTTATATTCATCCACGTGTTTGGAAATAAACGAATTTGAGAAGCAACAACATAGCTACGGTATGATGTATCGACTATGAAGTTCTAAGTTCAATGCAAATTGAGAATTTTTAATTGAGAATTTTTATGTTCAATGCAAATTAAGAAATTTGTAATTACAATAGATTTTTTGTTTCCACAGTTATTTGAAACTTATTCTATTTTAGTCTGTTTATTTTTTTCCCTTCATAAAATTTTAAAACATTAACACTGAATTTTTTTTTAGTAGAAATTATTATTATTATTTAATCAAATTTAATAAAAAAAAAATATCTTTAAATTAAAAGACTAATTTTAATATTTATTGAAAGTATAAAGAATAAATTTAGATATTTAAAAATATAAAGACTAAAATAGAATGAATCTTAGAATACATCAATAAAAATAGTATTTTTACCAAGACTTTTATTGAATACAAAAAAAATCAGAGATGAAAGTCGTTTTATTTTCGAGTTCTCTTTCACAATATGTCTCTTTCTGTGGCTGTAAGGTAGCTAACTTTTTGAACCCTACCATGGACAAGGAAAAAAAATACTTCAACCATATGAAATCAAATTCATTATAATTTGCAGTTAAAGAAAAATCTGAGTCCTTTTTTTTTCCATATCAAAAAGTCAAAAAAAAATTGAGAGGCCAAAGGTTTCCCCATGCAATTTCTCTTACCATATTCATTTGGAAAATTTGAGTTGGAACAAAGACTGGCCAGTCAAAAAAAAAAAAAAAAAAAAAAAAAAAAAAAAAAAAAAAATAAAGTCAATAGTATTTATTGACTGTTTTTTAATAATATTATATTTTTTAAAACTTATTATAAAAATATTGTAATTTCAAATTATTTTTAAAAATATTGTAGTTTTAAATGGAGGTTTTTGACTACCTCCACAAGCAAGCAAATTTTGCTCCACGTGGATGAAGGTCGTCTCCATCCTTATGTACTTCTTTTATTAAAAAAAATTATATCTTTTTAACCAGATATTCAAAATTTTCAAAAAAAGGTATGGTTGGAAAGCTAACAGCGAGAGCTTCAATTTGATACCTGGTTTCACTATTTTTGGAGTTGTGTATCAAAAGATAAAAACCATCGAAGTTGGACTATAACTCTGCAAATTTCAGAACTGGAGATTGTTTTGACGGGTGCATTAAAAAATTGACATCTTTTTACCCCGATATTAAAAAAAATCGAAAATGGTACTGTTGGAAAGTTAACACAGCGAGCTTCAATTTGATACCTAGTTTCACTATTTTTTGAGTTGTGTATCAAAAAATATATATCGTCAAAGTTATGAAAACTTCACTAAACCCAGAACTGAAGATACGACTGAAAACTTCAAAACTGTAGCTAAACTTCGACGATCTTTAATACACAACTCTACAAATAGTGAAACTAGATATCAAATTGAAGCTCTTTGTGTTAGCTTTTCAACCGTATATTTTTAGAAATTTTTTAATATCTAAGTAAAAAAATGTCAATTTTTTAATGCACTCTTCAAAAGAATCTCCCGTTGTGAAATTTGCAGAATTATAGTCCAACTTCGATGGTCTTTATCTTTTGATACACAACTCCAAAAATAGTGAAACCACGTATCAAATTGAAGCTCTCGCTGTTAGCTTTCCAACCATACATTTTTTGAAAATTTTGAATATCTGGTTAAAAAAATATCATTTTTTTAATAAATTAAGTACATATGATGGAGGTCGTCTTTTCAAAACACGACCTCTATTTAATACTGCAATATTTTTAAAAATAGTTTCAAACTTACAATATTTTTATAATAAATTTTAAAAAATACAATATTATTAAAAAACAGCCGTATTTATTTTCTAGGATTTTTTTTTTTTTTCAAAGCCATCTAACTTAAAATAATAATTCAGGTGGAAAAAATTAGTCTATAATATGTGGAAGTGGAGACTTAAAGTTTTGAACTTTTGATCTTCTTTTTTTCGCAACGGTATTTTAATTAATGCTAGGATTGAACTTATGACCTCTTAGTCAAGGCACAACCTTATGTCAATTGAGCTATGCTCGATTTGGCACCTTTGACCTTCTTAATCTAAGGTAAATGTCATTTAATCAGTTGAGAACTATATAGATTGAAGTTGGCAACGGATAAACCCATTATTTTATTTATTAGAAAAAGTTCAATAAGTAAATGTGAATATGTTCGTATATTGATAAATAGATAGGAATTAGTGAATTAGATTATGAGATTATAAATAGAAAGACGGATTCTTTAGGAGGGCAGACTATTGTATGGTGAATTAGGGCTTGAGAGAGTTGTTCTCAAGAGAGAGGGTGCAAGTACTCCGAATTACTTATTTATCTTGTAGCTTGGTTACATTAATATATTATACCACGTTAGAAAGTATCCTACCACAATATAGCCAAGACCCACATCTTCAATAATACAAAGTTGTACATTAGGTAGAGTTGTAAAACCAAAATCACTTGAGTTTTCAGTCTCTCTTTCATTGGTGACTGATATTTTTGAATAGAGTTCAACAAATCTATAGTCTTTAACAGTGAAATTTTGTTAAATCTATGATCGCAATAACGTAGTTGCCACTTTTGTAGCCATTGGAATGACACAAGATCAAAACACACTTTTATGGAATTTACTCAAACTCAAAAACTATTCACATTCTGTTTCTGCAAATGGATCCAAACAGAAGCTACCCCAACTGTCAAAAACAATAGAAGGCCATAGAAAGTGAGGCTCTCAAATCACACCAGAAACTGGTTTAAATCTTGCTCATGATTTTCTGAGTTGGTCCAACAAGGAAACAGCCTTCCGCCTCGCTCTCCCGGTGCCGTCCTCGGCAAGTTTCATCAACGGCACCGCGGCGCCAAGCCTGCTTAACCATTCCAGCTTCTCCCTATCTCCCTTGCACAATTCAAGTAGAACTGCAGCTGCATTTTCCTTGCTGCGAGACGAGCCCGTCTTCAGAACGTCGGTCAAAACGAGCAGCGAATTCGCATTCCCTATCGCAGCCTTCGCCTCCGGATGCCCGCAAAGAACCGACATTGTATAGAGTGCTTCGTCGACCAAGGAGCCATTTGAATCAGCCAGCATTTTCAACAATGGTTTGACAATCCCAGCCCTCAAAGCCCTGCCCTTGTTCCCTTGGTACATACACAAATTCAACAGAGCTCCTGCAGCATCTTTCTGCCCTCTCGTGCTCCCGATCTCGAGGATTTCCAACAGGTCCGGGATAACGCCCGAAGCCCCGATTATCGCCTTGTTCTCGTCGGCTAACGACAAGCTGTAAATCGTTGCAGCGGCACACTCTCTCACTTCCATACTCCCAACTTTGAGGACTTGGGAAATGTATGAAACTGCACCAGAAAGCATAACAAGTCTCTTGTTCTGGTCATGAAGTGAAAGGTTGAGAATGCAAGAAATTGCATTCTCTTGTGTTACAACATCTTCTGAACTTAAAAGGATAACCAGCTCTGGGATTGCCCCTGCTTGTGCTATTTCAACTCTCTGATCTGAGCTGCTTTTCGATAGCTTTCGGATCTCACTCACGGCCGCCTTCTGCTCCCAAATCGACCCCAAAGAAAGGTGTCGAACCAGAGTTTTGATCGGCAGAGTCCTTTGGCAACCGTCTTCGAATGATCTGTGCTTCTTAAGTTTCCTGTTGGTTAGTCCCTGCTCTAGATTGACATTGTGTTCTTGACACCATTCATAGATGAGTTTTTTCATAAGAAAATTTGGAGTGAGGGTGAGAGCTTGGAGCTGCTCCTGAGTTTTTGGACATGTTGTATTTCCTCTGTTTATCCAGTTCTGTATGTTGGATCTCTCGTATGTCTACAAATGATCTTAATTAAGTCAGACGAGCCCAAATCGAAAATGAGATATTACTCGAGAGGCCGTCACAATGTGGCAGGAAATGATTGAGAAAGCTAAGTACTTCAAATCTGTATCCAGTGGTTATTAGAGGCCGCAGATTTTCGATGTCATATCCAATGGTTGTTAAGAGATAACCACATTGTGACATCCTCCTTGAATAATTTTAAGTGAAAACATGTTTCGGTAACAGTTTCCATAAAACTTGATTGTTCTTTCAAAATCATGAACTTTGTAAAGTAGTTTTTCGTCTTGAAACAAGAGAATTGGATCGAGATGGGGATCGTACCTGTCCCGTCGAGACGATGATGGGATCCGTCATCAATTCAAGGGAAATGGGGCATAAGAAATTCTCAGGAATTTCAATTTCATCATCAGACTTTCCAACCTCATCTTGGCTCAGCTTGCTGGCTAGAACATCTTCCATATCAGAATGAACAACACTTGAACACTCATCCAAACATGAATTCAAGTTCTTCAGCTCCTCGGAATCGAAACTGTTCCGACTGTCGCGGTTCCGGTTCCGGGGACGATGCTGAGACTCAGCATCTGAATCATCAACACTAGACATGCTCTTGACATCATTGTTGACCATCCATTTTACAGAACCTCGAGCTTGAAGCTTCTTGTCTGCAGGTTTAGACATAGACTCATACTTATTTGATGCTCTCCTCAACTGGGCTCTAACCAAATCAACCTTAACATATTAAGAAAAAAAACAAGAATTTCTTCAACTTGTAAAAGAGTAGGAAGAAAATAACATAATAAATTGATGTTAAATTGTGTAGTCTATTAATCAAATAGAATATGAATTGCATCGGCTAGGCATAACGTTTCTCGAAAATGCGTGGGGACATTGTGAAAATACTGTAGTCGACCGACATGCATGGTTACTTTACGCCCCGTTTAATAACCAAAGGTCGATTCAGCATAGACTCAGAAGGGCTTGAGCCCAAGAGACTCATGTAACATTTAACATTTAGTCCGAGAGACTCATGTATTATTACTTTTATGTCCCGTTTGATAACTGGGACAGATTCGAGCGTCCCCTCGACTTTTATCTTACATATAAAATCTATGTAATAAACTACTAAACTAATGAAATATTCTAGTGGCATAGTGATAAATGCCCTTGCACCCTCAGCATCTTTGAAAAGACATTTTTAACTTCTCAAATTTTAATTATTTTCAAATTTTCTATCTACATCTAATTTTAATATTTTTCATCAATTTAAAAAAATCCTATGAGAAGACATCTTTCTTATCTAAATTTTTAATTACTTTCAAATTCTTAATTATCATTCTATCTATCTTACTCCCTCAATTTATCTTCTAAATTTCTAATTATCTCCAAATTCTTTTTTCTTCTCTTTCATTCATCTTAGTTATTCGTTTTCATTTCTTTTGGTTTCTTGTACTTAGAGGTACATGAGGTTTTGACTTATTTCTTTCTATTTTTTTTATACATTTAATTTGTATGTTTCAATTACTTTTATACATTTAATTTTCATCATTTTTATTTTATACTTTAGTTTCTTTATTTTACAAATTTTATTAATATTATTGTAGATTTAATAGGAATATTATAAAATAGAAACGAAAATTAATAAAAATATTCGTAAATTGTTAGTCAATTATTTAAAAAAAACAAACTATAAAGCATATAAATAGAAGAAAAAAATACTTTATTTCAATACTTATTATTTCAAGTTTGATTATTATTTTTTATATATATATATAGAAAAATCAATCCTACTTCATATTAAAGAAACTAATACCAAAATGGGGAAATTGTAGTAAATGACAATTTAAGACTTATTGTTTGCAAATATAGCATGTTTTTAAAAATTTTGCGGATATAGCAATTTCTATCGCTGATATCTTATGACTGATAGAAGTCTATCGCTGATCACCTCAGCTTTTTATAGATTTTTGTCAGTGATAATAGTCTATCAGAGATAATAGTCTATCACTGATAGAAGTCTATCAGAAGTCTATCAGTGATATAATAAAGTCTATCAGTGATAGAAACGGGTTTTTTTGCCATATTTGCAAAACATTTTAAAGTTTGCTAAATTTGCAATTAGTTTGGGCCTGATGGCTATTTGTGCAATCAGCCCTACCAAAATGTAATAAAAAAATTAATATAATTATATATTAATGTATTTAAAATTATCTTTATACGAATTTTGGCTACCAGCATAAAGTTTTGAATCAACCTATTATATATCAACGTATTCAAAATTTTCTTCATGTATACAAATTTAAGTCCTCCGACTTAAAGTTCTGGATCTGCCACTTTTGTTAACCATTTGATCTTTTGTTTTTTAAAATTAACCTTATAAACACTACTCCCACTCATGAGTCTCTTTGTTTTGTTATCTACATTTTTATGAGTGTTTTCAAAATTCAAGCTAAGTTTAAAAATTAAAAAAAAAATATTTTTTTTTTAGAATTTGGCTAAGAATTCTAATGTTTGCTCGAGACAAATGGAAAATCATTGGAAAGAGAATGTGAGAAAACAAGTTTAATTCTCATAAACTAAAATTCGAAAACTAAATGGTTATTAAATGGGACCTTAGTTTTTTTATAATAGATTAAAAATCATTTTTGATGCTTCAACTTTGATAGAAGTAACCATTTAATTTTGTAACAATTTAATCCGCATGTAACAACTTATTTTTTGTAGTAAAAAATTTGTAACGAGGTAAGAATTTGGGTTGTGTTGTTTTACCTGTTCCTGAACTTCATCTGAAACACAAAAGTGGTCGTATGGCAGATTAGAGAGTGCAGTATCCAATCTGGTTGTCACGTACTCGAATTGTACTACTAATTTTTTGGTTGCCCCCTCCTTAATTCAAAATATAATTATACACAAATTTCAGGGTCCAAATCCAAATGTACACATATCAAACAAAGGTTTGCCAACAACATAACCAGCCAAAGCGAGCATAGCTCAGCTGACATATGTATGACTTGATGACCAAAAGGTCTGTGGTTCCAATCCCCCATCCCCAATGTACTCAAAAAAAAAAAAAAACCAAAAACTTATTTTTTCAAATTAAAATAAAATATAACAATCTATTTTATTAAAAAGAGAAAAAAATCAGAATATTTTATTCGGTGGTTTGATTTTCTAAAATATTTACACATATCCTCACTTTTTTTAAAAAAAAAAATTACAAACTTAGTCTTAAACTTTGAAAAGTGTGTGGATTTAGGCTCTTTTACTATGAGTTAAAAATTATTTTTTTTAATTTTTAAATTTTGACTTGATTTTTTAAAACGTTGATTGAAAGTAGATAACAACAGAGTATTTATAAGCTTAATTTTCAAAAACCAAATGGTTATAAAAGAGATTTTAGTTTTTCAACTTTTAAAAAATAAAAATTTCAATTCTACCTTTAAACTTTAAAATGGTATTTGTTTAGTCTTAAACTTTAAAATACTTCAATTTTGTATCTAATATGTAATTGTTGTTAACTCTATCCATTAATTAAGTACTTATGTGTCATGTTGATTGTATTGTTAGAGATTATGTAGAACAACAATGTCAATTTGAGCATAGCTCGTGAACTAATTTTTGGTGGGAGGTAAACAACTAGAGAGGGTTTAAGGCTTAGAGAGCTACATTTTCACTTTGCCAAATGTAGTGTACTGATTTATTATAGTTAGCTCCCTAAAATTAGACTACTTTTTTCTTTTAGAGTTTAGTGGGAATTCACGATGATATAATGTCTTATATTTTAGTTCCTTTTAATGATATAATGTCTTAATCAGTTTAGTAATGTTTAAATTTACCTAAAATGATGAAGTTAATGACAAAGGTCTACCTATTCCAAAATTGAAAGTTGATGATGTAATTGAAACCTCTAAGATCAAACACTAAATAAATCCAATTTTGAATATTTAGGGTCGTAATTATTATTATTTTTTAATTGTAGACTAAATATGTCGATCCTCAAAATTTAAGAACCAAATTTTTTGACTTAATCTAAATTTTTTTGCAATGATATTTCTTTGGTAAAATACATTCTTTTCAACAACATCTAAGGTTGAAGATTCAAACTTTATCAAAGGTATATGTTTTATTAGCCAGTTGTTGACAATAAAATACATTTTTAGTCCAGTAATTTGAAGTTAATTTCGATTTAGTCCCTAAATTTTTAAAACTAACACTTTCGATCCTTAACATTTGAATAAAAAAATTATTTAATCTTTAAAGTTTCAAATGTGACATGTTTGATCCCTGGTCCACAAGCCAAACTGAGCATAGCTCAATTGGCATAAGATTGTACCCTTGACTAAGAGGTCATGGGTTCAATCCTTGCATTAATTAAAATACCGTTGCCAAAAAAAAAAATCCCTGGTCCACAATTAAATTCTAATTGATTTTAAAATTGAACTTTGTTGAGTTGGAAAAAGAAAAATATTTCTTATTTCTTAATTTGCATTTCTCTCCTTTCCCAGGCTCTCTCCTTCTCTCTTCAATAGAGCTTGCCACCACACCGACCATGGGGCGGGGACGGGACAAGAAACGGCTCCGCACATAAAATATTATTTTGATCATAGTAGTTAAGGTCTCTTTGATAACCAAATATTTTTTACTTTTTATTTTTAAAAATTAAGCTTATAAGCACTACTTTCATCAATGAATAGTAAAATTATAAAAATTTAAGAAACTATTTTTTAATTTTTTTTTAATATGGCTATGAATTCAAATTAATTAAAATGTTTAGTTAAAAAATGTGAAAACCATAGTAAAAAAATTGTGAAAAAACCAGCACAATTTCCAAAAACATAAAACTAAAAATAAAATTGCTATAAAAAAAAGAGCCTAAATTTCCATTTTGAATTTAACAAACAAAAAAAATTCCTGAAAATCTTAAATTCCGAGTCACATGCATCTTGGTTTTAAATTCAAAAATAGATAGCCTAAGATTAGTATTATATATAATACAAAACAGTTTATCGATAATAACCCAAACAAATATTTATGAAAACTTAAAACTAAAATAAAATATTTTAAAATATGAAAGGAAAAAAAAAATAGTAAAACAAGATTTATGCCAACAACTTTATCCATAACCAGTTGAAAGTTTTTTTTTTTTTTTTTAAGGAAACTATAAGTTGAAAGTTGAATTCTATCCTTTAGTTTAAAAATAAAATAAAAAAATAAATAAAAAAAGGAATAAGCAGCCAGCACGTAGAATGAAATTTGTTGTAAAATCAAAGCCAAATAGAACAGTTTGGACAGCCAAGAAAATTTTCCAAAACTGCACTGAAAATCAAAAACTCAAAAGGGCAGAGTTATTACATTAATGGAAGTTCCTCTTCCAGCTTGTTAATTTTCCAATCAAAACTCTCAAACAATCTACTCTAATGAAAATAGAATGAGAAGATAAGGATGTACTCACAGTCGAAGTCCCAGAAGGCTCATCGTCGTATACAGAGAAAGTCAAAGCAGCGTACAGAAGGCGCTTCGCCGCCTGAATTGCTCCGACCATTTCCGAAAGGCAATCCAAACAAGAAGAAGAAGAAGAACCAGACTCATTCAATTCCTCAAAATTGTCGCCGCCGCGGAAATTTGTTATCTCCTCCGCCAGGTGAATCAGGATCGCGATCCGACGGATGAGATCGGTGCAATCCTTTTTCATGACATCTCCAGCGCCAGCGATGGACCTCCCTGACATCAGAACAAAGTCACGAACCAGGTCAAGAAGTTGCAGCGCTAAGGCACGCCGCCGGCCGTTGCCGACAACTTCGCTGCTCATTACCGCACGTAGGTTTAGGGGGTTACTCTTTCTCTTGAAAAAACAATCAGAATCACAAGGGGAAGCTTTTTGTTGTTTGTTTTTAAATTGAAATTTTCATGTTTCCATCAACAAATATATTTTTAGGAGTGTTGGGAAGCCAGGAAGGTAATGATTCAGATTGCTACAACAATGGCCAATCCAATTTTGGTTGACTTTGACGCTGTCTTAATATGATAAATTATGAAGCAATTTGGGTGCTGATGAAATATGACAATTAAACAAAGTTGAAGATATCATTCTGAAGAATATTTTATCCCATTAAATATTTTAGTAAACACAGTTGTCCCTGTCCATGAAGCTGCCAAAACACAAGGCTTAAAACAAGAATTTTCAAAACAAATGTATCTTTCATCAGTATCTTCTTCTTTTCCTTTTTTCCTTTGAGGGCATTCATCAGTATCTTATGCTCTCTAAGGAGATGATCAAATTATATAATTTCATTTTTGTCATTTGGGTTAGTTTTGATCATGTACTTTTAGAAGTTTCATTTTAATAATTTGGTTAAATCTTATGAATAGTCCCCTATTAGTACGGAACAACATTAATTTTGACCAGAAATTAACCTAAACTAGTCAACTTTTTTTTCGACTATATTGATTCTATCATTTACGTGACTAATTTTCTGATTAAGACTATTTTTTTATCAAAATTAAATTCATTTGCTAGTGGTAGGGACTATTGAGAAAATTTAACTGAAGTATAGAGATTAAAATAAAACTTCGAAAAGTAGCAAACAAAACTGACACAAAGGGTAAACTGTAAAGTAAAATATAATTTAACCAAATAAAATCTACCTGGTGTGTAGGAGTTGAATATAGAACTCCCATTTCCAAGCAATGAATTTCAATCTGTAAGATAGCTACAAAGTATAACCAAGTTTTGTTGGTGAATACAATAGATCCTGCAGAGAGCAACATTCAGATTTAGCTGGTCAAGTTCAAAATCCAAGGTTACCAAAACCACATTCAATTTCAGCTGTTTAGCATATCCCAAATCAAGGTATCAAATAATGGATACCAAACACGTTGAAGAAAACATGGTAGACATTATCATATAACAAGTCCCTTACATGAATCATCGTTTCTTTTTTTTTCTTTTTCTTTTTTTTTTTGGGGAATATTCGTGAGTGTAGCCAGCTTGTGCGCACCTCGACCAATCTCACAGGACAACCGCCTGACTTTACTATATTTGGTTGGCACGAAAACTCGTAGGATATTAAATCCTTGGTAGGTGACCACCATGACTTGAACTCATTCTCTCTAAGTCGTTTATTATTCTCACGACCTTTATTGACCACTAGGTCAACCCATGATGGTTTGTGATAATTTGTATCTTATGAAATACTAGCAACATAAAGAGAACTTTTTTATTATGAGTACACAATGGTGAAAGGTTACAACTAACAAAAGAATTTAACATATACGTAAGTTTACTTTTATCAAGTTCCAAAGTCCAAGTGATATTGATGCCTACAGATATTTCGCTACCTATTCCAATATCCTAAATGGCAACCTTTTGGCTATTAGATGTTGCTTGTAGATAAGACTTTTTACATTGATAGAAGCACGCACATCTTGAATCAAAGAATTGTGATATTTGGGGTGAATGAAATAAACATTATAATCATGCACAATAACGTGGCATTAGATTACCTCAATTGAACTGTTGAGAGGCGCTTGAAACTACGTAACCATTAGGAGGTGTCGCGGTAATGTACTTGATGTTGTTGATTCTATTTCTTCGCAGGGAATAGGGGTCTATTCCTGCCTTGTGAGCTGCAATAACACCTATGGCTTCCCAATAATTTGAGACTTTTACCTGCACAAGATGCTTAATTACTCCTGGTGACAAATATCTTTCTGCAGGAGTTTCATAAAGTTCTAACCACCATCAGGGATTAGGATGATTAAATATGTTGTTTATGTGAAACAAAAATGCTTCTTTTCATTTATGTCAAAAAGAATAGACAGATAACTCTAGGTTTTTCTCTTCTTTTATCCCCACCCCCACATCAGAGTTTGTAGGTTTTTTCTTCAGTCCATGAGCTAATTCTATGAGAGAACTAAACAAAAATCACCAAAAACTACAGTGACCAAATATATAGAAGGAAGATCACTATAGCTTGTTTCAGGTTTGAAGGATATATCTTTTTAGGTTCCTTACCCCTTTTGCCTTCTTTCTTCAATTGAAACTGGCCAGTTTTTAGGAGGATATAAGATCACTAGAACTTAATAATCTAACTTGTCCAGACTATTCCTGTTGCAGTTTCTTCTGCAACAACTAGAAAAATGAAAAGAAAAAAAAGTTACAGAAGTTTTTCAATGCATACCGCCTCAATCCCAAGTGAGTCTGGAGAATCGCTGAGAACTGTTTCATTTTCCTCAACCGCAATAATAAGTGGCTGTGACATAGTTAACATTAATCAGTCAATATCGGAGTAGAAGTCAGGAGCAGTCTCTCAGACATGAAATTCACTGACGTCAGTGGTTAGATTTTGCTTGTAAGATACCTTGCAGTGGCTGCTTCTGGCAAAAGCAAGAGCGCCGTCCCCTCCACAAGCATTTATAGGTAGAATGACACTATCAACATCATTTGCCAATATGCAGTTCTTCCCCAATGATTCAGAACTCTTGCTCAAGTATTGAGGCGCATTACTTAGCCCAGAAAGTACACATGGTAAGAATGTGTATCCTAACTGTAGTACAGGACGGAGGCCTTGAAAGCATGAGAGAGAGGACGAGAACAAGAACGAAACAGCTTTAACACCAAGAACAGAAATTTTAAGGACAATAAGCATTTGGGTTCATGTCGTTTCTAGGAGACATACTTTAGATTAGAGCAAATGTTGTCAATAAAACTTTTACCAGAAAAATGAACTTTAGTTTGTGTATATGCTGTGTGACTTTTCTTTCCCTTTTTCTTTTTCTCAAATCTCTCCTACAAACCGTTGTTTCTATAAGTTAAAATAGGACATTTCACCTATTGCACAGAACCATACAGATACACCAAATGATTGAGTACTTATCAGAAAGAGAAATTGCCATGCTATAAAACCCTGTAGCAATCTTGTGGTGGTATCTTCAGTGAGCAAAGTATTTGAACTAGCAAGTAAAAGTGTCACCGACCAGGAAGATCATTGTTCTAAGAATTACCAATTCGAGCTCCTTATTACTCAATTACAAAACTTAGAAAAATCTTCATTCTCGTCATCTAACCCCTTCTTTTCTTTTCTTTCCTTTTCTTTTAATAAAAAAAAAATCAGAAAAACATGATTTTCCCACTAAATTAAAGTCCAGTAAAAACAATAATCGGGAGGATAAGTCCAGAGTATTACTAACCTCCTCAGCTGCTGATTTTGGAGATACAGATTTGCATAAGGGAGTAGGAGATAAAGCAGGAGCATGAGCACATGGAATCTGGAACTCCTTCACCACAAGATGGCTAATAACAGCCTCCACCCCTGCCAAAGCATCAACTCCCTTCAAACGACAGATTGCAAAATATTAGATAACTACAAGTAAATAGACAATAAAGTAGGTCCACATCTCAGAACTTTTTGTTAAATTGCTATAGTTGGAGATAGCATTACTAAAAATAACAGCACATGAAGAAAACTTGTAAATAGGGGATTCCTTTTCTCTGTGAGCATAACTTAAATTCTTAAAACCTTGGCTATAGAAATGTCAAAAAGAAAAAAAATGTCTGATCCAATCAAATCAAAGTGAATAGTCAAAGGGCACATAAAAAATTTAATATCATATATACAAAAAAAATTCAAGTCAAACTGGAAAAATTTATCTGGAGGTCTTGTCTTTTGAACTAATACAAGTTCTAACTACAACTTCAGGGCATACTAATGGTTTCTGCAGCAGTAACGCATCTAGCTTGAATTTCAGAGACTGCAGCATGCCATTATGTGCAGAGAGTCAACATTTATAATCTAATTTATAGAGAGATTCACAAAAAAGTATCCTTAACAGCTCACAAAAGCTTCCCCAGTAGAACTTGGAAGCAGTGAAACAGGTATGACCCATATTATTTGTCATTTATGGTCTAATTAATAAAGGCTACATCCATGTATAATAAGTATGGAATTATCAAGGAATTTTCATACCATCCCTTGTCGATAATCATCAGTTTCTTCAACATCATCATCTGGGAATCGTCCAACAACTGCAACAGCATTCACATTTGACCGATTCATTAATGAATGCACGGCTCTCAGTAGCGAGGCAGGGTGTCTAATCCTCCCAGTTGATTTCCCAGTTTTTGGATCAATCCACTTCTCTACCTGTCAAACAAGCCATCTCAGGTTCTTAAATCATGCTTTACAAAAAATTCATAAATCACCATGTTAAGGCACACAGAAATGGACTCAAATTTGAAAACACGACTATCAGCTGTTAAGTGTTCCTCATGTCAAAACTAAAGAGCTAATGAGATTCAGACTATAGATATTCTTGATTATATTTAGCTTAAAGTACTCGGTGAACGTGAATAAGCCAAGTTAAATTAGATATCTCATGTGGGTAAGAAAATGGTACCATTAAAGGTGTGTCTGTGACAACATACTCCATCACAGGCAATCCAAGAGAAGCTCTAGCAGCATCAGCCACTTGCAAGTGACGAATTCGAAGCTCTTCCTCAATTCCAGCATCAAGAACCAATCCTATCTGATTCATTCCAGACCATAAGTATACAATTACATTTCCATATCGCAGGGAAATCAATGGTGCATGCCACATTGCCACTAGACTTTGCTATCTACAGTGTAAGACAAATAGTTCAAAGAAAAGATAAGCACATGAATTAGCATACCCGATTCTGATGAACAGGTTTTAGGGCCCATGAACCTTCTGCAAACCGATCGAGTGCATAGCCTTCAACATAAAGCACATTTTGCATCGGCCAATAAAGCATTGCTGCGTTAAGCACCTGAAGGAAATTCCTAGTCACATAAAAGTGAGAGAAGAATGATTCTTCTACTTCTTCTTAGTTCAACAATGTGGGGATGGGAATCAAACCTTTAACCTCATAGAAAGCATAGGTGCCTTAACAATTGAGCTATGCTCATGTGGGCAAAAGAGGAGAAATCAAACCTTGTATGAAATTTACGATTCTTTTTCTTTGATGTTTAATGGGATTATTTATTTCTTCAGGAAAATAATATAGAAATAAATAATTTACTCATTTTGCAAATATAAGTGTTAGCCTATTTCTTTTTTGCAAAGGTATTTAATTAATGTGAAGATTGAACCGAGCTCATAGTCAGGGCACAACCTTATGTTTGTCTAGCCTATTTTTTTTTTCTTCTTGTTTAAGTTTCCTCCCCTATAAATAAAATTAATCATTAGATATTCGTCATATACTTTTACCAAAAAAAAAAAGTTATTTGTCAAATCAAGTCCAGCTCAATTGGCATAAATTCGTGTTCTTGACTAAGAGGTCAGGGGTTCAATACTCGTATTAATTAATAAATCTTTGCAAAAAAAAAAGTTATTTTATTAATTTCCGTAACCTAATAAATTTGAACTGATATTAAATATTTTGCAATTTTTTATGCATTTGTATAACACATTGTATATATACTCATATAATACTATAGAATTTAATTTTTCAAAAAACAATTAATAAATTGTTGATATATTTTATTTTTAGTTAAGCTACTAAAGGGGGAAATTTTATTTTTCCAAGAATGAACTAATGAATACAAAATTTAAAAAAATATAATTAAATAACAAATATTCCAACAAAAATATTAATCTAACTATTAAACTTCTTATAATAAAATAGGACAATTAAAAGTATACAATACTTATGTATATTTTTTTTTTTTTTTTTTTTTTTGAGTACTGGTAGGGAATTGGAACCATAGACCTCCTGGTCCTCACCATATACATATGACAGCTGAGCTATGTGTCAGGATACTATTGTATTGATCAACAGTGATGAGAAAAATAATACTATGAACTAATTACATAATTTACTGTAAAATTAATCATACTACTTATTAATAAAAACATCGTAAAATATCATGGAAAGGTGAAGGAAATTACATTAGGATGAGAGATAAGGCAATCAACAACGGAGGCGAGGGCACGAGCAACCGGCAGAGCGTCACCAGCGTATCCACCAATGGCGGCGCCTACGCCCGTCGGGACTATCATCACACTCGTATACTGCCTTTTGCACTGCGTATTCAGTTACAGACAGACACAATCGCAAAGGAATTAACAAAACTAATTTGAATTTCGGAAAACTGCTCCCCTATTTGGAAATGAAATTTAAAGAGGCGAACTCACGCCGGCGGAGTAGCGGTTGATGGCGGAGCAGGAGACGATCGACTTCGTCGCCGGTGGCTGAGATTTGGTCCGGAATCCATTCCGGCAGGGGAATATTGGGAGTGGATGACTGAGATGAAGGGACATTTCTGGCGGTACCATTTCAAAATGCCGCCGATTTTTCTTACTTAATTGAAGGGAGATTTTTTATAAACATCTTATCCGGAAGAAGAAGAAAAAAAATGTGATTTGGGCCCTCGATGGCCCATTTCGAGCGGCCCAGATACTTTGGTAGAGTTCGGCCCAAGAAACTTCACCAGTCCATTCGTATAGAAAAAAATAAAGAAATCATAAATAGTATATATTAATTGCATGTACTTTTAGACATGTTTGAAAGTAATTTTTAAATAGGTAAAAACGTTTTTACCATAATCAAAATCTCTTAAAAAGACGGTTTTAATAATTCAAAATCAATTTTGATTGTGAAAATCGTTTATAAAAATATAAAATTGATTTTAAATGATTAAGGACATGTTAGGAAGTGATTTTGAAATAGTTAAATCACTATGACACGTGTTTTTAATAATTCAAAATCAATTTTGTTCGTACAAAAGTCGCGATTAAAAGTGTAAAACCAAACATTAAATTGATTTTAAATTATTAAAACCATGTTTTAGATTGATTTGAGTCATCACTCTCAAACATTAAATTGATTTTAAATGATTAAGGGCATGTTAGGAAGTAATTTTAACAATTTCAAAACCACACTCAAACATATCATAAGTTGTTAAATATTTACATATATATTATTGATTTTCAGTAATAATAACAAATATAGTCCCACTTTAAAAAATAATAAATCCTTGATAATTCTTTTTAACCTAAGGAAATAAATTTCATTAAATAAAAGATGTCACTGTAGGCTATATTTGATGAATCCTAAAGCCATCAATAAAATTTAATTCCACAAAATATAGAGATTGGATCTAATTAACAATCTCCCAGAGTTACATTTCATGGACATCCTTGATCCGGTTGGTAGCATTACTTAAGACTCTATCTATCAATATGGTAATTGAATCTCCTAGCTATAATCTAAAATCCACCACAAGTCGTGTGATTCGTGTTCTTTCTACGAGTCAATTTTTTTTAGTTTAATAAGTGGGTGGGAGATTCGAATCTCCAACTTCAAAAAAAATTGTACATGACAATTATTTTTGAATTATGTTCACTTTGGCCGAGTCAAACACCTTCAAAAATTGTAAAGAGGTCGACATAAAGGAAATAAAACGAAACATTCAAACTTCTACCCATCATAACAAGTTAACAACGTGTTGGAATGCCTTGAATCTGTTATAAGACCCTCTACGACTGGTTGGTACGGGGGTCTCGCTCGTGGGGTATGGAGGCAACGCTGAAAAAATATGATTTGAGTTTTTACTTATCTGTTTTGGACTTTGGCACATTTTGTTTTAGATCATTAGAAGGGTGTCATATATAAACATTCTAATGACTTCAGTCGTCCTTATCTGTTCATTTGTAATTCTCTCTTATAATAATATTGCTCTCCCTTCTGCCCGTGGACGTAGCTAACACGACGTTAGTGAACCAAATAAAATTTGTGTCGTTGTTCTTTTGCGCTTACTTATTCTTTGTTATTGATTTATCGTAACACAACATAATAGTCAATAAATCATCATTGATAGCTTTCGATAATAATAATTTATGTATTTATGTGATAGCCATTAATTAGCATAAATCAATTATTTACCTAGATACTAACTCTCATACCCCATTCTTGTACTCAACAGAAAAAAAAAATTAAAAAAAGCATCACAATTATTTTGTGGATACTAGTTCTTGTAGCTTAAGCTTACTTACAATTCATCTACATTTTGGTTAGTTTGGGTGTTTTTAATTCCTCCATTTAATGGTTGAATTTAAGCGATTTCGTGATTGAATTTTGTTGGAAGTCTAAAGTTACACATTAGTTAGGAAAGTGATAGATCGTGAGTAGATAAGTGAGATATAATATCTTCATTAGTACGAGACTTTTCTGAGTGAAACAAAAAATAAGGTCACAAGAGCTTATGCACAAAGTGTGTGGACAATATTTTATGGAGATAGGTGGGAGGTTATGTTGTCTTGTCCCTAAAAAATTGTTATGTATCAAAGTCATGTCCATGACTTAGCCTTGTCAGTGTGTCTCATGATATAGTCATAATGATTCGTGGTTGAGCTTTTCAGACAAGTGGTGTGCTACGATAAAGAAGAGTTGGCATGATTAAAAGTGATTACTCGGGAGTAAACACGAATGAATGTCTATTTGAGGAGAGACTTATTAGTGGTCGCTCGTTTGAGATGAGGGATTGTTGGGAATTCAATCAAGATCGCACATTAGCTAGAAAATGGGAAGATCACAGGTACATATATGAAGAATAATATTAAGCTTTTTTGGGTGAAACCAAAAGAAAAGCTAAGAAGACCGTCTTAAATGGACAACATCATATCATTATAGTGATATGTGAAAGTTTGGTTTCCCTGACAAATTTGGACATACCTTCCATTCGATATTGAATCATGATGAGATAAATACCTAACTCAACTATAACCCCTTCAACCTTTTGGGTTTTTCCAAGATCCCAAATCCATCCAGAATCTCCAAAACCCTAATCCAAAAATCTTGTTCTTTTGGATCAAAGTTGCACAGAATCAAATATGTTCAAAACCCAACCACTCCCCCAAAAAATTATATTTTTCTCCACAGGTCCCCTCACACCAAGACATCAAAGTCAGTTTTTTTCTGAAACAAAGGAAAGGAACAAACAAAAACAAACAAGACAAGACAGCTTCAAATTTCACAAACATCATCTTTGAAGAACAATCCTCCACAAAATACACTGACATGAGAGATAGTGAAAGAGATCCCCTAAACACAAAAAAGAAACAACCCCCCAAAAACATACACAGAAACAAACACCCCCAAAAACATTAACAATGACAATGATCTTTGTCCCTTTCTTTTTCTTACATGATTGAGCAACTGCTGCTTGTGTTCTCATCACTGAACATATCAGCTGCAGAGTTACTATTGTGCCCATGCTGCTGATAACCAGCCTCAACATATGGATATGGATAACTTTGATGAACAGGGCTAGGATTGTAATTGTAGTAATATCCTGTGCTTGCTGGAACCAATTGAGCCCTATTGTACATCATTTGGGGCTGTTGGTTCATTATTGCTTCTCTGTTTAGCATATTGTTCATGTTCATGTTCATCATTGGCTGCTGCTGCTGCTGCTGCTGCTGGTGGTGGTACTGGTTGTAGCCATTAATGGAGGTTGGTTGTTGTTGATGTTGAGGTTGATATTGACCAGTTGCCATGGGGAATCCAGATGTTGAAGATGGCGGGTAGCCATAGCCATTGTTCTGTCCTTGAGAGGTGTTTGTTGAATTTGAATTGACACCAATCGAAGACGGAGTAGGGAAATTTATAAGGTTGCTGCCATTGAATCCGGCCATATTCATCATTGAATTCAGGTCGTTGTTGTTCGGTCTTTTCGCTCCCCCGAGATTGATATTTCCTCTACCGTTGCCGAAGGGTTGAGCATTGTTCATCTGTAGAGCTGCCAAGGTTTTTGAATCAATCCCAGGTGGGGTGTTCTTTATGCCTATTGGATGATTTGGGTTCTTCACATTCCCAGGTTTGTTGTTGATGTTGTTGTTCATCTTGCCATTTCCCGGACCAGGCCCAGGAATTCGGCCGATCGCGATGCCTTTCTTGGCATTGTTTGCTTCGGCCATTCGCTGCCTGAGGAGATCAAGTTCTGCTGCGTTGAACTTAAACTCTGCAGCTTCATAATCCTCTCCTTCATCCTCACCAAAACAGCCATCAATGTCATCATCTAAACAGTTGAATGGGGTCAATTTCAGATGCTTCGGCCCCTTGATCTGAGACTTATCGTCTTTGCTCTTCGGTTTCGGGCTCAGGTTTGCTTTCTGTGACCAAAGCTCAGCATGTTTTCCAGCTCTCACCAGCTTATCGATCAAAGTTGCAGAATCTACATTTCCTAAAACTGTAACTTTCTGATTTTCTGCACCTATGGCAACCTGAAAAACTCCTGTTCAGACAACACAACAGACAATTCATCAAAAGGTTGTTTTTTGTTCCCTGAAACTTCCTCTCTGTTCAAAACAAAGATCAGAAAATTTCCAAGCCAAACAGGCCCTGAATTGTGCTTCTTCTTAATTTTCTCTCACTTTCTCAGTAACCAAACAAGCTAAAAGATACAATTTCATTTCCAAACTACAAAGTCTGCAATTTTCTCTTCCTATTAACAGAGAATTCAAGAATTAAACAGATATCCCCAAACCCATTTCTTCTCAGAAACCTTCTTTTCCATTTCCAGTCCCTCAAACAAGTTTTCACATCAGCATTATTATTGACACAGAAAGAACAAAGAGAACATGTGTTAACGTAAATTAAGGGATTCCAATTCCTTAATTTACAATATCGTTTCCTTATCTGTCCTGCATTTATTCTGTCATTATTTCTGATATTATTTCCATGTTTTGTCATTACAATTTATGTATAAATCCTATGTAATTTCCTTATGAGATATATTGAATAATACATTCCCCTATTATTCTTCACATGGTATCAGAGCCCTGTCTCAAACTCTAGAAAAAATAAATCGTGTTAAACCCTAGGGCGGCGGCGCGCTGCCGCCGCCGCCCAATCTCGTGCATCCCAATTTTGTTCCTCTGCCTGATCTCGTTCAGTTCCTAGAATCTTCTCGCCATTGTTCCTCCTTCCTCTCTCTCCTCGCCGCCACTCCGATTAAACCTCCTTCCGTCACCACCACGCCCCTCCGTTCAGCCACCTCCGCGCACCACCGCCGTATCCTCCGCGCCCCGCCACGCACTGCCGCCGTCTACTTCGTGCACCACCGCCGGTTCTTCCGCGCCCCGGCGCGTCTCCTCCGCGCACTGCCACCGCCGACTCCTCCGCGCCCCGCCGCGAACTGTTCGGCAGATCTGCCTCCGCCGCACCGCAGATATGCCGTCGCGCCACGCCGTACCGCTTCGATCTGTAACCAGCCGTCAGTCCGTCTTATCCACTTGTCGCTCAACCTCCGTGGACGCCGCCTCCGCTCGCCTTGTTCACGAACAACTCCGCCGCCGCCCTCTCTGTTCCCACACAGATCTGGCGTCGTCACCATCTGTCATTCAGCTCTGCACGCCGCCACCGCCGCCGCTCTCCCTGCAGCTCACAACTTTTGCTTTCCATCATGAAGAAATTTAGGTCAAACCTATTTTGCTTCATCTCGGTTTATTTTGGTTAAGTTTTGGTTCACTTTGGCTCAATCCGGTTCACTCTGGTTCAGTTCAGTTTAGCTTGGTTCATTTCGGTTTATTTTGTTTTTGGCTCAATTAGGTTTAGTTTGGTTATGTTCTTCGTTCAGTTCTGATCCGGTTCGGTTCACCTCTGGTTCTGATTGGCTCATTTTGGTTCGGTTTATGTTGGTTTGAATGTGTTCAAGCAAATCATCTGTCGCGCAAGCTCGTTCGTGCACATCTGTTCGCGCGCCTCTGTCCGCGCATCCTCCCGTGCACCTATGTTCGTTGCGCAATCTCCCCTCGATTTGTTGGCCAGATATAATGCAGCGTAAACCTCCGCATGTTCCAATCAATACTTAACAAACTCAAGTTGGTTTCTCCAATACCACCTTGAGTTTGAGGGAGGGTGTTAACGTAAATTAAGGGATTCCAATTCCTTAATTTACAATATCGTTTCCTTATCTGTCCTGCATTTATTCTGTCATTATTTCTGATATTATTTCCATGTTTTGTCATTACAATTTATGTATAAATCCTATGTAATTTCCTTATGAGATATATTGAATAATACATTCCCCTATTATTCTTCACAACATGAATGAAAAAGATAAGCAAAAAGAGAAAAACAAACCTTCTATCCTCTGAAGAAGTTTCTTCACTTTCTGCCTACACCCATCACAGTGAATGTTCACTCTGAGATCACAAGTCTATAAAAACAAGACAAAAACAAAGCAAACAACAACAACAAAACCCAAAAAAAAGATTCCTTTAGAGAAGGTAAGAGGAGCAAAAAAAAAAAAAAGCAAACTTTAAAACAAAACAAAACATTCTGGAAAGTGGGTTGTAGAGAAAAAGTGAAAAACCTGAATCTTTAGTAGCTTAAAATCTTCCTGTTTGGTCATTTGTTGAGTTGAAAGTGTGTTACTGTAGAGAGATAGAGAGAGAGCAAAGAAAATGGGGTCTCCTCTCTTAGCTCTTTAAGAGTGAGCAGCAGCCATGGGAGAAGAAGAAGGGGGGGTTAATTTATGTTTACTCAGAGAGGAGTTACCTCAAAAGCAAACAAAGTTCAGGCACATGGGAGAGAGAAAGGGGGAAAAAAGGAGAGATTTTGATTTTGATTTTGAAAAAATAGAAGGAAAGTCAGCCAATTTTTGAAAGAGAAGATTTGAATTTGTGAGATATTGATGTGATTCAACGTTAAACACTGAGGAAACAAATAAAAGAACAGCGACTTGACAGGCCGACTTCTTTCTCTGTCTTCCCTTTTCCCGTTACAATTCCTTTGCTGCTTACTTAACTTTAATTTTTAATCTGTTTCTGGTTTGAGGAGAACTGAATTTATGATAATATTAAAAACCACAACAAAAAGAATGCTTCCTCTTGTCTTTATTGTTTTTTTTTTTTTTTTTTAATGACAAAACAATATTAGAAAAATTGTGAAATCAAATTTTACCTTATTTATATTTTGTAGGGTTTAGTCATACTATTTAAGATTTGGACGAGTATTTTCATTTAGGACACTATTTTAAATTTCAGTATTTAACCATTTTTCAAATAAAAAATATGTTTGAATTTTTTTAAAACTCTCAATTAAAAATAGACATTTCTCTAGTACGAAGATATGAACCTTTGAATAGAAGAAAAAGTACACATGTCATAAACTTTTAATTTTGTATTCAATAAGTCTATGAACTTTTAAAAAATGTTTAATATATTTATAAACTTTCAATTTTAAGTCTAAGTTCATGTACTTTAAAAAGTGCATAATAGATGCATAAATTTTAATTTTGTATCTAATAAATTTTTTTTTTATTTTGTATTTAATAGATCCTTGATTTATTCAACATATTTTAAAATTCACGAATCTACTAAATATAAAATTGAAATTTTAAGACGAGAAATTTTATTAACAGGCGCCACAAAGGGCATAAGAGTCAACTAGGGCTAGAGAAACTAACCAAGGAGGGTAAAAAGCTAACCACATATGGGGTAGGGAGAAGACAAAGCGTAAAAAGCCAAAGCATCAACTAGGTGATTACAAGTTCGGGGAGCATGCAAAAAAGAGGAAGAAGCAAAATTAGGACAGGGAAGATTACAATCCTCAACCCAAGTGCCTATTTCATTCAGATGTATGGTGGAAGAGTTCAAGCATTGATAGCCATCAAAGAGTCAGCTTCCAGGATTATGTGATGGAGCCCTAAATTCAAAGTCAAATCCAGCCCTGAACGGATGGCTTCAAGTTCTAAATGAAGGGAGCTAAGAAAAAAACTTGTCTTTGAAGCTTTGGCAGTTATGAGGGATCCAGCAAAATCACGGATCACCACTCCAATACCAGCTTCAGGGAAGGGAGAGAACCACGCATGACGCAACATTGGTATTTATCTTATAAACACCCATTTGCAGAGCGGACCAAATTATGGAGAGACTGAGAGCAGATCCAACACACAAAGGGAAGCAGAGAGCTGGTGGGGATGAGTCTTTGAAAGCTCGTCTCGATAACTAGAGATCCAAGCAATTTTTGAAGTATGGCCAGGTATAGCGGAGCCTTAGATTAGATGCATTTCTATCATTCCAAATCGCCCAACAGATGATACAAGCAAGTACTAACTCATTTTTTTTTAGGGAATCCAACCAGAGACCCCAATGATCATTAAGGGGTTGTCTGGTTGACTTCTTTGAGGGTGGACATCATGATGGAAATGGACATCTGATGGTCATGGCCACGTTTGGTTTGCAATTTTTGAATTTATGCCTGGGCATCACAAGCAGGGGCGGATGCATGAAGGGGCCAGGGGGCACGTGCCCCCCTCGAATTATTTAGTTTGTATATTTATATATAAAAATGTAGAATTAGATTGAATTGGTTTTTATATTTATACAAAAAGTGCAGAATTTACTTAATCTCCAACTGATGGAACGTTGGTCGAGGGGCACACCTTTAATTTGTTGCGCCCTATGGGCTTGAGTTTGATCCTGCCAACGTTCATTTTAACTTGGACGTTTTAATTTTATATATTATTTAATTAGGATTTAGTTAATTCCATTATAACGTGTATTTATTTATAATTATATATTATTTAATTAGGATTAGTTAATTCCATTATGATAGTATATTTATTTATAATTATAAATATTTTGAATTTCATTATTTACTTATTAGATGAATAATTCTATAATGGTTTATTATAATTTTAGAAGCAATATTTTTACTATAAAAATTATATATCGTGTATTTAAAATTATATTTATATGAAGATCATTTAAAATTATGTCTAATAAATCCCTGAAGTTTAAATGTCGGATAGATTCCTAATTTTTAAATTTTGTGTTCAATAAATCTTTAAACTTTAACGATGGTTAATAGATTTATGAACTTTCAATTTTGTTATTATTTTTTTTAAATAGTTGTTCTATTATAGAGAGATTTAATTTTATCTCTTATCTCTTATTGAACTTTAAAGTTTTATATGTTATCTAATAGATATAGTTTTTTAAAAAATGTAAAATAAGTTGAGGACCTAACACAAAATAAAAATTTATGTTTAATAAAACAATTAATTTTTAAAAATTTAGAATATGTTTCTATTAGATAAAAAATTACAAATTTATGAATTTGTTAGATACAAAATTGAAAGTTTATAGACCTATTAGGTACGTTTTAAAGTTTATGGATCATATTTACATAAATACGAAATTTAAGACTAAACTTGTAATTTAGCTTTATTTGAATTGTGCCCCCTCTGACATAAATTTCTGGATCCGCCCCTGATCACAAGGAAGCTACATTCCAATTTGATGATTTTCTCCGAAAGCCACACGTATGTCATCTTCTTCCTTTGTTTTGTTTTAAAAAAAAATCTTCTTCTTCTTTCTTTTTTCTACAACGTTTCTTCAACACAAGTTTATTTTTTATTATTTTTTTTTTTACTACAGGTATGTCATCTTTTTCCCATTCGATTTCAGTTTATTCATTGATCTTAACTAGAATCGCATAGCAACCTATGCGATCTTATGCGATCGCATAGCTATCGCATAGGTTTGGGGTTATCGCATAGTTATGTGATCGCACAAGTTGCTATGCAATAACCAGCAACCTATGTGATTGCATAGCTATCGCATAGATTTGGGGTTATCGCATAGGTTGTTTTTTTTTTTTTTTTTTTTTTTTGCAACGTTTTATTATTCTTCAATTATCAATATAAAACTCGTACAATTTTATTAAACTATATAACATTGATCATTATTTCTTCAATTTTATTATTCTACTAAATAATTAGAATTTCAAATTTATATAAATTTATTAAATACATTTCTTTTAGGAGAATTATTAAGATTGATTGCTAAATAAAACCAACGACCTGAAATTATATAGTTATTAATGGATGAAGATTAAATTAAAATATATAGTTATTAATGAAGGAAGATTAAATTAAAATATAATTGTTTACAATTATTTTTAATAATTTGAGTGAATTAACTAGCAACAATTAATTATTTATAATTTATTCTCATAAAAATCTGATGACATTCACATCCAACATCAAACACACATTATTGATTATCTCATTTTCAAACATCTTTTATTCTCAGACATCTGTAAATTTTCAAACTAGGCCCTAAAAAGAAGTGATGAAGTTTTAAGGAGAACAACCTTTGGGAATAAATTATTAAGGGAATGTTTGGTTTGCAGTTTTCGGAGTTTGTCATGTATTTATTAAGTTTGAGAGTGTTAAGACTTGACTTTGTTAGACCGTATCTTTGGATTCTATAAGTTCGGGTTTGTTAAAATTGTGTTTTAATTATAATTTGTTAAATATATGTTAATGGTAAATTTGGAATTTGTGATTAATAAATAATGATATATAATGTATATATTAATTATTTAATTAAAGTAATAAAAACTAGGGCTGGTTGCACAAATAACAATCAAGCCCAAACTAATTGCAAATTTAGCAAACTTTAAAATGTTTTGCAAATATGACAAAAAAAACTCGTTTCTATCACTGATAGACTTTATTATATCACTGATAGACTTCTATCAGTGATAAACTATTATCTCTGATAGACTATTATCACTGACAAAAATCTATAAAAAGCTGAGGTGATCAGCGATAGACTTCTATCCGTCATAAGATATCAGCGATAGAAATTGCTATATCCGCAAATTTTTTAAAAACATGTTATATTTGCAAACAATAAGTCTTAAATTGTCATTTACTACAATTTCCCTAAAAACTATATATTAAATTATATTTAAAACGTTATTTCGAATATGAAATTAGAATTGTTTTAAGAATAAATAAATAAAAAATTATAATATATTTGTTTACTCAATTTCTTCCGGTAATTATTTTATAGAATAAATATTTGATTGTTTTTTTTTGCAAAGGTAATATATATTACGAAAAGCAAGCGAGGGGGACCCCATAGCCCGGGGCCGAGGCACTCAAAAACACAGAGAGAAGACCCAGAACAAACTCAAGGAAACAAGTCCCACGGAGGGGCACTAATAGACAAAGGAGACATCACCGCCCCAAGCCACGAAGCACACCTATAAGACACATCAACCTGGGCACTAATAAGAACAGACTGAGGAGAACGAAGCCGACCCCCGTGAACCCGAGAATTACGCTCTCTCCAGACATGATAAATGGCCGCACACCAGGCAATCCTCCAAACGTGACGCCTACGACGATCACCCCGACCCATACTACAGATCCAAGCTAACTCAGTGGACCATAAAGCAATACGATGAGAGGAGTGACCCCAACGAAGAAGACCCGTCCACACATGCGAACTAAACGGACACTCGAAGAAAAGATGATCTCGCGTCTCTGGGGTAGCAGAACACAACACACACCCTGACGGAATTAAGGGATCCCAAGCATGGAGGCGGGCCCTAGTAAATAATCGGTCACGAATTGCCAACCACGCAATGAAGGCGTGACGGGGAATGTTACCATCAAACCACAGCAGACTGACCCATCTAACACAATCACGACGAGGACGCAAAACCTCCCAAGCACTAGCAATCGAGAAAACATCAGAACGACCAGGGTCCCAGATAACTCGGTCAGCCTGAAGCAAATTGGGAACAGTAGCCTGCACTAGAGGAAACAGACCCTCCATCTCCCAAGTCACGCAAGGCCATTGCCAAGACCCATCTGGGAGGAGGTAATCAGACACCAGGGCACTGATCGTACTTCCAACATCGCCTACCAAACCTTCCTCAAACCGCTGAACGATGGGACCCCCGGGAAGCCAAGAATCCACCCACACATGGGCACGCCGCCCATCCCCGATAGCGATCCGGACAAGAGGACGAAACTGCTCACGAAGATGGAAAATTGCCCGAGTGCACCAAGACCAACTAGCCTGCAACGGAACAGACCACAAGGGGCGACCCCGCAGAATGTAAGCATCAACCCAGGCCACCCATAACGAGCCCGAGCGTGTAAAAAGACGCCAGAGGAGCTTCATAACCGCTGCCACATTCCAAGAACGAATGTGACGTATACCTAAGCCACCCTCTTCCCTAGGAACACAAACGTCCCCCCAAGCAACCTTTGCTCCACCTTTACCAGAAGAGCTCCCTCGCCATAAGAAAGCCCGAAGGATACGATCAACCTCGTCAACAACACGAAGAGGCAGAACGAACACACTCGCCCAATAAACCTGAAAGCTTTGCAGGACAGACCGAATAAGCAACAAACGACCGGCATAAGAAAGCGCACGTGCAGACCAGCTCTGAACCCGCGCAATGATCTTCTCTAGGAGAGGCTTGCAATCCGCATAAGAAAGCCGACCAGAAACGAGAGGAAGACCAAGATAACGAACAGGAAGAGAGCCAAGAGAGAACCCCATCACGCCAGATAAACCTAAAGCCACCGAAGAGGACACCCCGGCACAAAACATAGAACTCTTAGCTGAATTCGCACAGAGACCAGACAGCCTTTGAAACCTAAGGAGGGCAGAATGGACAAAGGCTAACGACGAGAAGTCCCCCCTACAAAAAATCATTAAGTCATCTGCGAAACAAAGATGGGTAAGGCGGATCTTTTCGCACCGATGATGAAAATGGAAATCAGCCGGAGGAGAATTCAACAGCCGAGATAACACTTCCATAGCCATAACAAACAGATAAGAAGACAAGGGGTCACCCTGACGAAGCCCACGACGACCTGGGAAGAAACCCTCCAACGATCCATTAACAAGGATGGAAAACGTGGGAGACGTGATACAGGCCCGAATCCAGCTAACAAACTGAACAGGAGTCCCGATGGCTAACAGAAGACCGAATAAAAAATCCCAATCGACCGAATCATAGGCCTTCTGAAGATCCACCTTCATAACACAACGGGGAGGCCCCTTATTAAGATGGTACCCACCAACCAACTCCTGGCACAAAAGGACATTATCCACAATACTCCGACCTTTAACAAAAGCAGACTGATTAGGGCCGATAAAGTCAGGAAGCCACGAACTCAAGCGATTTGCCAGAATCTTCGAGATGCATTTATAAACCACATTGCAACAAGAGATGGGCCTATAATCATCGGGGCCAATAGGAGCATCCTTTTTCTTAATCAAAGTGATAGCAGTAGCATTCACACCAGGAGGAAGAAAAAAGGACGAGAAAAAATGGCACACGGCATTACAAAAGTCATTGCCAATAACACTCCAAGCCGCTTTAAAAAAACCAACAGGGAAACCATCGGGACCAGGGGCCTTACCACTACTCATCGCAAAAAGAACACGCTTGACCTCTTCGCTCGAGATAGGCCTGACTAAATCAGCACAACACTCCTCAGACCAGCGGAAATCAACAATCGAAGACAGCTGATCAGTAAGCTCCCTATAGCCGATCGGCTGGGAGCCAAAAATACCGCGAAAGTGGGAGACCACCTCCCTAGCAATATCAGACTGAGAAGTCAGGATACGACCACTGTCAACGGTAAGAGACTGAATGCTATTACTGAGAATCCGAGATTTAACACTGCGATGAAAGAAATTAGAATTTCGATCGCCAAGGGAAAGCCATTGAACTCTGGATTTCTGCCGAAGAGAGGCTTCCTCCTTACGAGTTAAAGCCCAAAAATCCTGACAAGCGCTGCTAGCAAGGACCTGGAGAGTAGGAGAGCGGGGATCCTCAGCATAAGCTAATTGAGCTTCTTCCATACGAACACGGGCCATAGTCACTTGCGAGCTAAGGCTCGACAGCGAACACCCAAAAGTCTGGCGAAGAATGGGCTTCAGCGACTTCAGATTCCTCATAAGCCCAGCCAACGGAGAGATATCATGAAACTGAATCCAACTACTAGCCACAGTGTCTAAAAAACGAGGGTCCTCCGCCCAGTGATTAAAAAATCTAAACGGGGACGACCGATGAGGGGAGTGGCTCGCCACATTGAACACCAGCGGACAATGATCTGAAATACCCCAACTATGAGCACGAACCTCACAAACAGGCTGGGAAGACATCCAGCTAGAATTAACCAAAACTCTGTCCAGACGCTTCATAATATCAGACGGCCCCTGAGGAGATCTAGTCCACGTGTACCAACTACCTGACACAGGAAGCTCAGCCAAATCCGCACGAGATATCATACCATCAAACCCAGACATTTCTGACTCAACCAAATTACCTCCAAAGCACTCAGTGGAAGCACGAATAGCGTTAAAATCCCCCATGACCACTCCAGGAAGGGACCAAGACTGGCACATAGAAACGATGTCGTCCCACACCACCCTTCTCTCAACCTCAGAATTAGGAGCATAAACACAGGCAACATGGAAAGACATCTGGGATAGCCGATCCACCAGGGTGCCCCAAATCAACTGAGGCCCGATTACCGAAGGGGTAAAAGAGAACCGAGACGTACGCCACATAACCCAAACACGACTCAACCCAGAGTCACCATAACTACAGACACACTGCCAGTCTCCACCAAACCTCCGAATCACAGACTGAAACTGATGAGCTTTAACCTTTGTTTCCAACAGACCACAAAAACCGACACAAGCAGACTGAAGGAAGGAACGAACAGCAAAACTCTTCGCAGGATCACTGAGCCCCCTCACATTCCAAGAACACCAACTAGACATAAACAACAGGGATATTAGAAGTAACTTGACACTGATCCAATAGAGGATCACCACGAGCCTCATCCATCTCAATGATCATAGAATCCAAACCCACATCAGTCAGACTAGAAAGACCAACTACCGCAGGAGGCAAACTGGGGGACCCACACAGAGGAATAGGGGGCAACGTAACTGAATCAGACACCAGATCTGAATCAGTGAGAGCAAGAACAGCAAAAGAGTTGGACACTGACGGGCACCTGCTCTTTGAAGCTACTATGCGGGAATCACTCACGCGAGGAGGACCAGAAGGAGTCCTTCTCTTATCTGATTTACGAGTTTTTACACCTCTGGGATCTCCTCCTCGGTCCATAGAAGACTGGTCCAAGGAACCTGCAGACTGCAAGGGGAAAGAAACTGGGACAGCATCGTGACCAACACAAACGACACTAGGGGAGACAATCGGACTCGCACTAGTCTCCACGGGAACCTGTTTGCTACACGTGGAGCTTGAATGCCCAAATACCTGACAATGGGTACACCGCTTTGGCTTCCAGGCATACTCAAACCTAACCATAACAATCCCTTCCTCAAGCTTAATCGGGACCGACGAAGGCAACACATCATTCACCCCAATCTCCACTAACACCCTAGCAAAGGATAGGCGAGAGCAATCCGCAGTAGTCTGATCTAAACAAATAGGTTTCCCAGCAGCCGAGGCAATAGAGCCTAGCCCGTTACGATTCCACAACTCGAACGGCACATTAAAGAGGGAAACCCAAACAGGGACAGTATCAAAAACAAAAGTTTCAGGAGCAATACCTGGAGACCATTGCCTCAATAAAATGGGACGACCACCTATATGCCACGGGCCATTTGATAGAACCCAATCACGAGAGGCCGCAGAACGAAATCGAAACATAATTAACCCATTATCCATAGTTGAAATAACAGGCATCTCAACCCGACCCCAAATTTGGCTCACCAGACGGGACAGAACTGTATACGACATACGCCCTTCCACAAACTGACCAACGATCGAATGCTGCCAAAATGCAATACCCTCTTCACGAACACCTGGAGGGGGGACAACAACCCGCACACCATCAATAACCTGCAGGGGGGTAAAAACCATAGGTTCCACACTAGCATTAGAGGAACCAAACAGCGAGGCCCACGAGGATCTAGACGATTCCACACCCTTATCACCACTTCCCCCCAGACTGGAAGGACCAATAGGCCCTAGAACAGAACCCCGAGACTGGCCGAGACCCACCACGACATCATTAACCTTCAAAGGATCAGATACAGTGAAATTTGACTGCACACTCACAGGAACGTCAGATGCACCCGTCACAACCTGGCCAGAAGGAACAACTTCGATTGCAGGACTACGTGGGGATCGAGCATAGACCGCACCTACAGTTCGACCCAAACACCTAGGAGGAGGAATAGACCGGTTCAATGATTCATGGGAAGAACCGGTTCGGTTGGACCGGTCGGAAGGAGACACGGTTCGGTCGGACCGGCCGGAGGGAGACCCGGTTCGGTCGGACCGGCCGGAGGGAGACCCGGTTCGGTCGAACCGGCCGGAGGGAGACCCGGTTCGGTCGGACCGGCCATGAGGCAACCCGACCAGATCCACGCCCTGCTCCAACTCCATCTGCCTGCCACCTACCTCGATTTGCCCTACCTGATGCGCAGACGCCGCCGCTCCCAGGCCTTCGACCACCGCCCCTATCGCCTCCACCGTCTCACCGCCGGCACTCACTGCCAAATCTTGATTTAGTAGCGACAGCACCGCCCCCCTCCTAGCCGCAACGTCTGGAAGCCCATCCAAACGAAGGATCTCGCCGCCGCCGCCCGCTCTCAAGATACTCTTCACCTCCGACAGCCGCTTGTTCGGGATCGGCTTCTTCGACAACCCTCCCGATATCGCACCATGGCCATCCTCCAACGGACGTCCAAGGCCGTCCTTCTTCTTCCCCATCCGTACGTCGCCACCACCACCACAGGCGATACCGGCGAAGAAACGGCCCAGCTACCTACTGAACCCACGCGAAGAAGACGAAGACTCCCCCTCCCGCCGGCGACGCTGCTGCCCGGCCAACCCACGCGAAGAAGACGAAGCATAAATATTTGATTGTTAATGAAAATATTTTTGGAGAATTTACCAAATGTAAACAAATATATCTGAAATGGAATTAACATAAAGGAAATATTATCAATTTGTTTTTTAATTTAAAAAAAAATTATAATAACTTGTTATGCTAACTAAATTTCTTTATTATTCTAAAAAAAAAAAACAACTAAATTGAGACTAACTAAAATAATTTAATTAATTAATTTTACAAATATCATATCTTTAATTTATGGCATATTTGAGAATGATTTTAAAATTAGAAAAATCACTTTCATGCATTTAATCATTTAAAATCGACAAGAGTATATCTCACCTGACATAAAACATGTACACTAAACCAAGAGGTAAGAAGATTTGAATCCCTCACACCATACATTGTTATGTGATAAACTATGGTTCAAAATGGGTGACTTAGGATGCCCCAATTTTTTTTCAAAAAGTTAAAAAAGAAAAACATTTGAAATGATTTTAATGTTTGATTTTACTCTTTTAAACGTTATTACATATCATTGTTCAAAATCACTTTCTGACATGTCGTTAATCATTTAAAATCATTTAGGGGCTGTTTGATAACGCATTCAATTTCTATTTTTGATTTTTGGTTTTTATTTTTAGAAAACAAGCATGTTTGATAACCAATTGAGTTTTTGTTTTTTAAGTTTTTAAAAACGTTTTTACATTCATTAACAAATTTTAAAAATTAAAAAAAAAAAATCAAAAATAGGTTTTTTATTTTAAAATTTCAGTTTTTTATTTTTTTTCAAATTTATTAAATTGTCAACCAATTAGATATAATTATTGAAATTATCTTCAAATGTTTATTTATTTATTGAAATTAGAACAAATTATCATTATTATTTTTGCAATGGAAATTGTCATTAATATTATTAGTATATTCTTTAAAAAAGAAAGATATTATTAATATTTTTTAGTATAAAAATATTATTAATATAATATATTATAATTTTTTCTAATATATTATATTTTAATATTATTGTGATGTTACACCAATATATCTATCCACTTTACACCATTAACATATTTTATTTTTCTGACTTTAGGGATGATAAACGTCAACTAAAGATTGTCTAATATATTAAACTATGACAAAATAAATTCTTTTTATTTTAGAGAAAATCATTTTTTATCCTAAATTTTCAATTTCATCGAATAATTTGACCTTAATTAAATTGTGATAAATGTTGTCATTTTTACATTCTAATAAATTAACATTATTTTTAAAAATATATATTTTATAAAAAAATACAAAACAAATAGTAATTATCCAACCACTTTGAACTTTTATGTTTTCAAAAACCAAAAACCAAAAACAGTTATCAAACAAGTTTGATTTTCTATTTTTTAAAAATAGAAAAGAAAAATCAATTATCAAACATATGATTTTTATTTTTTTAAAACAGAAAACAAAAAACATTTATCAAACATATATGATTTTTATTTTTAAAAAATAAAAAATAAAAAATAAAAAACCAGAAATATCAAAAATCAAAAACTAAAGACGTTAATGTTGGTTATACACTTTTAAACACTATTTTCATATTATGAAAGTTGATTTTGAATTATTGAAAGCATTATTAGGAGTGAATTTAAACTTAACCAAAAAAAAATATATATATATATATATATATATTTTAACCTTTTTAAAATCACTAAAAAAAAATGAACTAACTGTGCTAACATAATTCTTTTTTTTACATTCATTGGAAAAGAACAATTTAAGGTCCAAGTTAAAAAATTTGGACGTAACCATTAAAAAAAAAGAAAAATTCAAGGACAAGTTAAGAAATTTAAGTATAAAGATAAATAGATACAATTTTTAAAGCCCGTGAATCTATTTGATTTTTTTTTTTTTTTAAGTATTATGATCTATTAGAATCCTTCGCTCTCATATTTGTTAAACTCAGGAAAAAAAAACGTCCGTACATATATTTGAAGTCACAATTTTTTATTTGTTTGATTAGAGACAAATTAATTAAGATAGTCAAAATGGCTATTTTATAATGCACGAAGAACAAAATGATTATAAATAGGGGCGGATCCAAATATTTTTATTTGGAGGGGGCCAAAAAAAAAATTTATATATAAAAAAAAAATTATCACCAAAAAAATCGTTTGAATTGACACTCACACGTTATATTGACCTTCAAAAAAAATTATTGGTGATAAAAAATAGGTAAGTGAATCAAAAGTTGACTAAATTCAAATAAACTTAATATCATCATATAATTTAACCCATCTCGATGTCTTATTAATTAGAAAAATAAATAAACAATAAATTTATAATAAATCCCTGAATTTTAAAAAATGTCGAATATAACAAAGACATATTAGAGTTAAAATTAAAAATTCGAAAACCTATTAGATACAAAATTGAAAGTTGAAAAATATAGTGAACATTTTTTAAAGTTTGTGGATATATTAAGCGCAAAATTAAATGTTCAAAGACTTATTTTTTGAAAAAAAAAAGTATTTAAGAAAAAACACAATATAATGTAAATATATGTTTTCTAAAATTTATAGAGACAATGTTAATACATATTAAATTATATTTAAAAAAATTAATAAATAAATTAATAGTAAGAATTAAATTTAAGATTTTTTTTCAAAATATAAAGGCTAAATTTGAACATTTACAAAAATAATACAATTCTTGAACAAAATTAAATGTTACACTTATTAGACATTTTGAAAAAAAAAAAAATTAAGAAAAAACACAGAAGAAAATATAAAAATAAATTAATGAAAAATATAAAAAAAAAAAATTAATGTGGATCAAGTGGGATTTGAGCCCTAGACAAAGTGCAATTATAATTGATTTTGCCCCCTAGTCCCTTAGTCCGCCCCCGATTATAAATAATGTTGAAAATTACTTAAAAGATAATGGATTATTTGGTATAATTAACCTTTTATTTTTCATGATATTTTTTTTTTAGTTCAACACACGAGATTTGAACCTCTAACATTTAGAAGTTTGTCCAATATTTTAATTAATTGGGTTATACTCAAATTAACATAATTTTTTTTTTAGAAGCATGAATTGCTTTAAAACACTACTTTAAATTTTGAAACAATAGTTTTTTTCGATAACCATTTGATTTTTTTTTTTAAAAAAACTTAAAATTGTTGTTAAAAGAAGGATGACTTAAGTAATCATACATTTTGTACATCTTACCTAATTGATCATAAGATTCATAACTCACGAGTTTGAATTTCCATCCATTGATATATATATATTATTTTGACAAAAAATCGTACTAAATACAAACTTGAGACTAAAATTATTGAGTAAAATTATTGAATAAAATTATTGAGTTTAAAAGTTCACGACTCAAAAGTTATCAAACTCAAACATCAAGGACCAATCCACTGCCATTTTTCTAAAAAATACAAAATTATAAACAAAAAATAATTTATCGCAGAGAACCCAATCCCTACAAAATTAATTTTGTGGGGGGACAAAAACTTAAATGAGGGGCGGAGACAATATGGACGAGTCATCTTATAAAAAGTTCAAACCACATCACACACTAATAACTTATAAATAGACCACCAATCTTATAACGTGGTATAATAGTATTTATAAATTTAACTTTCACAATGATCGTGTAGAACCGACATTATAAGTTAAAATTGGAGTTAGGTCATGTTTAACTAACTCTGTAATGAATTTTTCCAACAATCGTAATGAATAAAATGTAATGGATTAAGGCTTCAATCGTATTCGGTTTACCTTCGATAGTGTTTATTAAGGTTAATTCAAACATAATTTGAATTTCAATCATAGTGTTTACTTGCACGTAATCATTTGTGAGTTTACCATAATACCCTTTCGTTTAAATCGTGTTCATAATTGTGTGTTGGCTCGTTGTCTGGGTGTTATTCGTGTGCAGACTTGTGTGGATACTCGTGAACCCATTTTTCAACATGAATTTTCATTTCTCTCCGTTTATTCTCTCGTGTGCAGACTCGTTTGACAAATCGTGTAAATATGTATTGTTTTTTTTCATCTTCTGTGCATTACTCTGATCGATGATGAGGTTGACGACGACTATCTTCTATCGAAGATTAATGAAAAAACATGAAAATTTTTAAGCATTTCGTCTCCATAAATAATAAATGAATAGACCCAAAAAAAAAAAAACATAAAATAGAAAATGTGTATCCTACTGTTAAAATTAACATATTTGGAAGGGAGTAAATGTAGTTTTGGTTCATTCTATGCATGGATAATAATAATAATAATAATAATAAAGAAAAAAAAAAGAAGTAGAATAAAACAATGAGAAAGCAGTTGAATGCTGATTTCACAGCTCCCCGTGAGTGGTGGGACCAATCTCAGTTCTCTTCTCCCTTGGATAGAATGGAAGCACGACAAATTCGGTTTCAGTTACGAGGACAATGTTTTTGCTTTCCCAGTCCTTTCTTTTCCCTTTATTCCTCATTTCTTCCACAAAACTTTTCTAATTACTGTTTCTCCCCTACTTTCACCAATTCACTTTAATTTTATAACAATTTAAAATTTATAAATATTTAACTTACAAACGCTCTCAATCTTAATTTCAATTTAATCTTTTCAATTCTAAAAGTTTAATCTATCCATTTTTCTAATACAAAACAATATGGTAAGTGATATCCTCAATTATGATTTATGAAATTTGACTAAACTCTATAACCATCTAAATTAAACTATATAATACATTTACATATTATATTTGTACCAATTTTATCTATATAAAGTTTCAATTTGATTAATCACTTTAATCATACCTTATTGTCCATGAATTTTAGTATCACAAAGTCATTAACTAAGTTAGTATAATGGGTGTGCATAACATTATAAAAGTCGTAATAAATATGATCCTTCGACTTATAAAAAATAATTTTTTTTAATATATATAACCTTAGTTGTTAAACTATATTTAGATTGATACGTCAATTCATACTCGCACTAGATCAATTTATCACTATATTTAACTCCATCTATGGAAAAATAATAATTGAAACAAGGTAGACACAAATAATCAACCTATTCACATGAGCATTACTCACAAGTTAATTAATGCATCCATAAATTTTATATTTAAATCTATCCCATTGTGTTTAAAAGGTTTTACTTTGATCTCAAAAAAAAAAAAAAAAAAAAAAAAACACTACTAAAAACTCAGGAGATTTGGGTCCCTCAATTTTCTTTTAAAAAATGACACGTGGCGAGATAATTGTTTAACTGGGATCCACACTATTAAATATATTATTTTTTTAAACCATTTCGCCACGTGTCATTTTTTAAAAGGCAGTGGTATGGAGAATTTCCATACCACGGATGTACTAGAAATTCTTCCGGAGATTTGGGCCCCTCAATTTTCTAACTCATGCAAATTCAGACCAAATAAAGCCAAACATCATCATAAAAATAATAATAAAAAAAGATAAAAGATAAAAGTACAAAAAAAAAATAATAATAATAAATAGTAAAGTTGGAAGGGTGAATATGTGTGTTTGTATAGTAATAATTAACTAAATATAGAAAAATGACGCATAAGGTATAACTCAACTGACATGATCTAACGACTAGAGACCAAGAGATCTTAGGTTTGATACCTACTCTACATGTCCAAAACAAAGTACATCAAAATATGTTTCCAATTGATGGAGATGTCCTTTGAAGTTGAAGTCTCTTTTCTTGACCAACTTTAAGAGGCAAAAAAGAAAGGTGAAAAAGGAGACTTAGAAAGGAAGACAAACACTCACTCTATAAAAAAAAAAAACACACATGATAGACTCATGTCCCAACTATACAGTTTATAACCCACCAAATTAATACCAACAATTTTGTACGGTTGGATGGATGAGAGAAAATTTATAAAAAAAATTTGTTTATATATCCGGATCATACATATTTTTAAATATACATTCACCATTTTTATTAAGATATATTCATGTGAAACGCTTAAATAACTTGCACTAAATACGAGAGAAAAAGAGATATTAGAAAAGTTTTTATTTCTTAGTTTGTATAGTCTATGATTAGTTTGTGAATTTATGATTGTTAAGAAAAAGATGTCGATAGTTAACAAAGAATACTATGAGATAGATAAAGTCACATGTCAAATATATATAAGTTCGGTTTAAGAATTTGAAATCAGAAATTTAGAAAACTGCTTCATTATATGATAGCAATTTTAACTTTAACTTTTTCAAATGTCAAATATAAGTTCAGCTTAGGTTATATTTTGTTGTTATTTTTCTTATTTTTTTTTTTTATCGATTCACCTTTTATATCGACGTCGAACTCACGAACATGTAAAAATGTCGACATGTCGACCAAAATTTAATACGATGTCGTATACATAACTAAAACACTTAGAATTGAAAATGAAGAGGGATCTCCAAGAATTAGAAGATTTGAAAATAAAAGTTTATTTAGTCCGTGATCTGAAAACAAAAATTTGAAAATAAATGATTCAATGAAAATAAAGTTATATTTCTGTTTGAAATATATATGTTGGATAATAAATTTAGAAATTGAATATGAATTTAACTAATTTTTTAAAATGTGTTTGATAAAAAAATTATAAACAATAAAATAACTAATTTTTTAAAATGTGTTTGATAAAAAAATTATAAACAATAAAATAAATTGAGGTTGAATATAAAGTATATTATCTTACATTATATATATATATATAGAAGAAATTGCACCAAATGTCAATTTATAATAAAATAATTACAAATATAACATTTTTTGAAAATATTTATAAATATGACAATTTTTATCTGTGATAGTTACTTATAAAATTTTATCGGTGATAATGATTAATAACAGATCAATCACTATCAATGATAAATACTTATATACTTTTATCTAAAAAAAAAAAAAAAAAAAAAAAAACTCTGATACATTTCTATTGTGTTTTATAGAATTTTATCCTAACATAAAATGCTACATTTATTCATATTTTTATCATTTTAAATATAATTTTTATTTTAAAATTTTAATTCAAAATTAAGATATACTCAAAATAAAAAAGTGTTACCTTTAATCATAGACGAAACAGATTTAAATAAATTGAAATGTTGTTTTAAACCACATAATTTTTTTGTAATTTTCATACAAGTACCCATGGAAAAATTAATTATTTAAAGTGTAATACAATTTTTTTTAAAAAAAATTACAATTCTTAGATAAAAAAAGAAAAAAGAAAAACATTATTTTCACATGTTATTTGAAACTGGCAGTTTCTCTCTCTAGGGGAAAGTTTGTGACTCTTGAAAGGTGTGTGTTGTGGAGAGAGAGAGAGACAACAACAACACGCAAACACAGTACTCTCATAAATGCAAATAACAGACAGAAAAATAATAATTACTTACTAACCTACGCAACAATAAATAATAATATTATTATTATTATTAATAATAATAATAATAAAGAGGCTTTTCAAAAAAAAAAAAAAATAATAATAAAGAGGTGAGTTTTTAGGGTCCATCATTACTTGCTCCCTATTCTCTGCAAATCTTCTGTACATGTTTTTTTTTCCTTTTTAAACCAATGCTTTTTTTTTTTTTTTTTTTCTTCTCTTTTGCTTCTTCCTCAAGTTTATGACATTCTAAAACTCTATCTTCTTTAATTATAAATTTATTCTCTAAAATTTGAAGTTTGAGTTTAATAACTTTCCAAAGTTTAAATTATTTTTTATATCTAACAATATTTTTAAGAAGTTTCATGTCTACCGAATGAATGATAAACGATAAGTTGTATTTAATAGTTCATTCAACTTTAAAGAATCCTTCATAAACTAGAGATTTATTGGCCGAGTAAATGGACCTACTGAAAACGATATTGAAAGTTTAAAGACATATTAAATACGCCAACATAAACATAGTTCAATTGACATATTGTATGACTTAGTTACCAAGAAGTTCGAGGTTTGAATCCTTTCATTCTGCATGTCGTCAAAAAAGAAAAAGATATATTAAACACAACTTTAAAAATTTAGTGATGAAATTATTATTTAATACGAAAATTTGGTCATTATCAATTTGTCTCTTCTTGAAGTTTTGGAAATTTAAAAGGTATGAGAGGATTTTGAATTATTTTTCTACAAGTATAAGATAGACAAAATAATAAATAGGAGTGAAAAAAAAAAGAGAAAGATGAAAGTAAAAAATAGAAGAGATTGTACTATAATTAAGTTGAATCATAAATACATTGCATACAAGTATAAAATAGACAAAATAATAAATAGGAGTGAAAGAATAAGAGAAGATAAAAGTAAAAAATAGAAAAGATTGTACTATAGTTAGGTTGAATGATGGTTGAATGATAAATACATTACATCATATCTTCTATAGTACACAACCATAGAGAACTCTTGCACACCCCTCCATAAATTTTCTCATTTCAATCCAAAAATCCATCTAATTTTAACCATTAACTTTCAATTTCATTAAATTGAATCTCAAACTTACATAGTTATAATATAGATTTTAATTTCATTAATTTGTGAACTTTAAACTTGCATAAGTGTTGCAATATAGACCCTGAATTAACTTTTTTGTTTGAATATGTTACAACCAATCTTACATTTATTCGAATCAAACTTCATCATTTACCGAACAAAAATCATAATTAAAAAATTTATGCAAGTATGGGTAAAAAATCATCATAATTGGATAAGTGTTGCAATGTAGACCATAAACTTTCAACTTATAGAAATTTTATGATGATTGCAGTTTGTAGGAATGATTTACATTGCAACATTTACGCAGTTTGTAGTTTAATTTGATGAAATTGAAAGTTAAAGTTTAGAATTGCTACCATCTACTTAATTTAGGGTCTAAATTGGTTTTTTTTTTTTCTTTTCATAAAAGTATATGCTTACAAAATATTTTAGGAAATGTAGCCTTACTTAAAATTTCCAAGCCAATTGCCAACAAGAGCATACCTCAACGGCATGATGTATCACCTGGTGACCATGAGGTCCTAGGTTCAATCCCCCACCCAGCATGTTGTCAAAAAAAAAAAAAAAAAAAAAAAAAAAAAAAAAAAAAATCCAAGCCAATTTGATGAAAACACAGGAGCCAACAAATTCATCTTTGGGGCCCTAACTGATTTGTTTGGACCAACTATTTGGAAACAAGTTTGATTATTAGGCCCAAATCAGGCCCAACATGATTTCTTCTACTTGGAAATAGAAAAGTTGTAAAAAATTGAATGATTTCCTAAATCTCAAACCTAAGGATAAAATAGACCTATGGTCTAAAGGACCAAAGATTCAAACTATGCATACCTCATATGGATTAAATATATATATATATATATATATATATTTTTTTGATTACATTGGGGGTGGAGGGATTCAAACCACAGATCTCGTGATCTTCAACTCATACATTTGCCAATTGAGCTATGCTCGCTTTGGCATGGATTAAATATATTAGAGTATAATTTAAAGCTACTTCTTTTAAACAAAATTTAAGACATCCACGTGGCCTTCATTTAGTTAAACTTTTCTTGGAGAGAAAATTACCCAAAATATGAGTTCTAAAATTATACAAAAATTTCATAATATATATTATTGGTCACTAACATAAACATAATTTAACTCATATAAAATTTGAATTAGTGACCAAAATATCAAAATTTTGAATCCCCACAACACAAATTATCAAAAGAAATATATATATATCATCTCCTATTCAAAATAGATTTATAGAATAAAAATACAATTGAAGTTCTGAAATATACTAGTGAAGAATCCTCCAATTTAAAGTATTTTTTAAAATTCTTTTTAGTAGAAACTTTATTTATTTATTTTTTATTAGTTGACTCTTGAAAAGATAATTGGTGTATAAGTATAATATTGACCTATAATTTTTTTTTTTTTTTTTTTTTGAGTACATTGGGGGTGGGGGGATTCGAACCACAGACCTCATGGTCGTCAACACATACATATGCCCGCTGAGCCATGCTCGCTTTGACCCTATAATTTTCTTTCTAACAGTCTATGGTTACTTTCTTATGGAGATGGTTTTGAATAAATTATCCATTAAAAAAATAAAAATAAATAAATAAATCAGTGCCGGTTATTTATTTATTTATTTTAGTTCAACAAGGTCCTTGAAGTTGAATTGGAAACCAATCCTTCTTCCATTTGGAGGAGTCTCATATCGGGGCGCGAACTTCTCAATCTGAGAATTCAACGGAGAATTGATAATGGTGAATATACTTTTGTCTTTAACACAACATGAGTATTGAGGGAGCGATCCTTCAAACTTCTAACTTGTCCTCATCCAATGTGGGAGGGGACGAAAGTCAATGAACTGATTGATGACAATGGCCATTGGAGTGTTCAGAACCTTAGACTAATCTTGCGGGAGGAGAATGTCGAGGTTGTAAGGAACATTCCTATTTGCAACTCGAGTAGAAATGATTGGTGGTTATGACATTACAGGAATGATGAATTTTTCTCTTACGAATGTCGTCCTCTAGATTGAATTTCTAGTTCACTTAAATATCATAAATAATAACGCTCGATTTTATCTAGCGAAATAAGTCGCAAGTTGGGTTGTAACAAGTCAAGATAATCAAAGCAATAAAATAAAGTAACGATGAGACAAATCAGGAGAAGCGTATCTTAGGGACATGATTTCACCGATTAAATCGACGTTTCTATCAATCAAATAACCTAGATTATTCATGCAATTTTCCATAAGTCTAGAAGGACAACAATAAGAATTGACTCTAACGAGGACAATTGCTCTCATGCAAGACATTAAAAACTTTTCTTTAAACAACCCTCTAAAAGAGCCCTAATCATTTTCATGTTAGGACTACCTTTAGTCATGCAATCAAGATCTAGTTTAAACTATCCTTTTACAAGTATATATTCAAACCACGAAATCATACCAATTTTTGATCAGGTGATTATAAGCATTAAATACATAATTGCACGAATGAAAGATAAAGATTTAATCTAGACATTCAATTAATCAAAACATCATAAAGCGTATGGCTACATCAATCTCTAAGACAAAGAGTTTAGCTACTCATGTTCAACCTTATAAACGTCTTAAACAATAAAAATCACATTAAACAAGTATTAGAGAGAGGAAGAATAAAACTCAATCACGTGTGGTTGAATCGGACGCTCAAGGGCTGGTGACTTCTCTGGCTACAAACAGTCTTTTGAACACCTCACTTGGAACGGTGTTGGCTGAAATTAAACAAGTTTTTTCTTCCTCTACGGATAGTTGTTTTAATTTTATCTCCAGAAAAATTAACAAAGTGACACATAACTTGGCTAAGTGGACTTTATCTAGTGAGGCCATAAGTGTTTTCTTTTGTGTTCGATCGTCATCATTTCCTTCCCATTTCTTTTTTTTTTTTTCATTTTTTCATCTCATTTGTCTCTCAAAACAGTGTTTTATCTCTCTATTAAATATATATAAAAAAAAGGTGAGTCAAAGTAGTTTTAGATTCAAAAGTGTTGAATATGTTGCATTATTTTTCTCGTTTCTTTTGTTATTATGACCTCTTAATTACAAGCACAATCTTATACTAATTATTATGACCTCTTAATTACAAACACAATTTTATACCAATTGAGAGATTTTGTAGTTGTGTGGATAAATATTTTATAATTTTTTTCTATAAAATTTATTTTGGTTTGGCTATTATGGTTATGACAATGGGAGAGATTTTGTAGTTGTGGTTAAATATTTTATAATTTTTTTCTATAAAATTTATTTTGGTTTGGCTATTATGGTTATGACAATGGGTGTGGTATTGATTTTGGAAGATTTGTTTTGATATTATAGTTTGATAAAAGTGAAATAGATATATAAAATTAATTTATTTTTTTTCATTCTAACATTTTGTTTGTATTTTACATTAGAATAACATTCTTCCTAAAAATTTATATAACAATTATTTTTCTTAGTTTTTTATCATATAATTTTAAGTAATAACAATATATAATTTGTAATTTAAACTATAAAAATTCGAAATAATTAATTTATAATAATTCATATATTCATATAAATAATTAAAAATAGGGAAAAAATCAGTTTATACCCCTAAACTTTGAGAGTTGTATCAATTAAAACCCTAAACTAACAATTGTATCAATTTAAACCTTAAACTTTCATAAGTGTATCAATTTACACCCTCTAATATAAAAATGTAAGCTTTTACATGTGTGGAGACTTGTAATTTATTAATAAGAGTACAAAATAAAAAGGAAATACAACAAAATGTGTACAAGTCATGTTGAACATCCAAGTCCTAATTGGTGTCCAAGTATAATTTTTAAGCCACAAACAAACTTAGTAGAGAACTTAAAAGCTTCTAACCCACCCTCGATGCTACTAAAATGTGGTGTCTATGTGTACTTTGATGTCAAAACTCATCGAAATGCAAACACAACAAATACTCTAAATCCTCCTTTCACACTCTGAAAAATTCAACACTCCACAACATCAAACCCTAACTAGTCACACAACCATACATTCAAAGGAATTCTCAATAACATAAAAGTGGAAACAAAAATCTAGAACCTCACAAGTAAACTGCAAGAAAGAAGATAAACAACTTAATTGTCTAAATGCCTAAAAAGTTATCAAGTTTCATTTTAACCTCAATGAACCTAGCAAGTGTCTAAAGTGAATCTAAAAGTGAATCTAAAAGTGCAAAATAGCCTAAAAGTGCCTAAAAAGTTACCAAATATCATTTTTAACCACAAACGAACCTAGCAAATGCCTAAAAAGTAATCAAGTTTCATTTTAACCTCAAACGAACCTAGCAAGTGCCTAAAGTGAATCTAAAAGTGCAAAATAGCCTAAAGTGCCTAAAAAGTTACCAAGTATCATTCTTAACCTCAAACGAACCTAGTAAATGCCTAAAAAGTTACCAAGTATTATTTTAATCTCAAACGAACCTAACAAGTGCCTAAAAAGTTAACAAGTGTCATTCTTAATCTCAAACTGACCTAGAAAGTGTCTAAAGTGACTCTAAAAATGCAAAATAATTTAAAAGTGCCTAAAAAGTTACCATGTGTCATTATCAACCCAAATAAATTTAACAAGTGTTTATAATTAAACTAAACTAAACTTATTAGTCTATTCAGAATATAAATCAAACACATCACGCAAAACATTCAGATATGCTTAGGCTTATCAGAACATTTAGGGGGCGTTTGGCCCCTGTCTTGGGTTTGGGTGGGTTTGGCTTCAAAAGCCAAACCCATGTTTGGAGGGATGAGTTTGAAAACCATGGGTTTAGAACCCAAACCCATGGTTTTGGGTTTTCATCCCTTCTTACTTCTCCAATTTTGTTTCTCTCTTCATCAATTTTACATCAACAATTCTATCTCTCTCTCCATCAATTTGACACCAACAATTTTCTATTTTATCTCTTTATCAATTTTGTCATCAATTTTAGCTATATGTCTATTTTTTTTTTTTTTTATATATATATATATATATATATTTTTTTTTTTTTTAAGTTAAAATATATCTTTTTCTATTATGAAAAATAGTATTCTTTGTTAAGTTTTTTTTACTACTTTCAAATATGAATATATTTTAATATTATTACAAAATTTTCATTAATAACAGTGAATTATTTGAATGTAAGTTATATTCGAACTAAGGTTTTTTGTAATTGTTTTTTCTCTCTACTATTTGTTTATTTTATGTATTTTTTCAACTGTATTCTATAAGCTAATGTTGTGTTTGTAATTTTTTTTTTCTATTATAATAATTATTTTTTTTAATTGAAATGTACAAAAATTCCATCAATGATGTATTTTTTTTTCGTTCTTTTATTTCTTGTTTTTTGTTTTTGTTGGTTTTGTTAAAGGTTTTTTTTTTATGTTTTTGTTAAAATATATCTTTTTCCATCTTATTCTATAAAAACATTTTTCATCAATAGTAATGTAACTTTTATTTTTATGTTGTAAAAAGAAAATTTTTTTCTTCTTTTATTTTATTTTTTTGTTTTTCTTAATTTTTAAAAGGTATATTTTTTCATTCTATTTAATAATTTTTTTTTTTAATGAGTACAAAGTATGAAAATTGTTCAATTTATTTTCTTATTCTTAGACTATAACATAAATTAAATGCTTCATTTGTTAAGTCTCAAAAGAAGTTTGCTCATGTTACATGAGGCCGAATTTTATAATTCACAAGACAACCACTAGAAAATAGGGGTAAAAAAAAGGAAAAAAAAAAAAAAGAAAAGGAAACTGTTCAACCCGGAGTTCAGAACACTGCACCCCAAACACTGGTTTCTGATTCCGAGGCTTCCCAACCCTGCATCCCAAACACAGTCTTTTGATTCCCAGGGTTCAGAACCCGCCCTGACAAACCCCCCAGGGTTCTGATTCCAAAACAGGGGGCCAAACGCCCCCTTATAAACGACAAATTATAGATTACTATGCACTCAAATGTGCTTAGTCAAATCAAAATTGCAACGATGCCAATGCAAGTCATATAATTCACAATACATAAAAAATTATTAAACACCCAACATGCCAGCATAAAAATAAATAGACTCAACAGGTAGCCTAACGCAATCCTAAAACAACCCAACATTTATGAACTCAAATTGATTCAAGGTCCAATTTCGATTTATCGTCGCCGGGGGAACCGGAGAATCTGAGAAGATTGTTCTTACTACAAAATTGTCACTCATTGTATATTTACTTAAATACCCCTTAAATAACCCTTAAATGAAAAGATGATTTTTTTTCACAATTTTCATTTCCTTTTTTTTCACTTTTTTTTTTCATTTTCCCTCATTTTACTTTATTGGTTAATTAATTCATTTTTTTTAGTTGTAAATTAATTCTAATTCTTTAATAGTTGTATTTAATTTCTATTTTAATTTAATTATAAATTTATTTTATAAATAAAAAAACGTACAAACAAAAAAAACATAAACAAATAGTTAATAAATGTAAATGATTTAGGACATTGTAAAATTGTCATCCATTCACCACATTACAAAACTGTCATCCATTCACGACATTACAAAACTGTCATTAAGTTTCGTAAATTTGAAAAACTCCATTTTTTCCGGCAAAAAACGTGCCCCAAATTGAAGATGACAAATTTTTTTTTCTCCTCTTTAATTTTGAGTGTTTTTTTTCAAAATTTTGATTTCTCTCTCCTTTTTTTCATTTTCACTATTTTTATTTTATTTTTAATTAATTAATTTTTAGTGGTAAATTAATTATAATTATTTTATAAGTATTTTTAGTTTTTAAAAAAACGTTTGTGTAAAAAATCATAAAGAAATTAATGATAGGTAATAAATGTAAACGATTTAGACATTTTAAAACTGTCATCGATTGACGACATTAGAAAACTGTCATTAAATTTCGAAAATCTGAAAAAACTCCGTTTTTTCTGCCAAAAATGCGCCCCAAACAAAAGATGACACTTTTTTTCTTCCCTTCCTTAATTTTTGGATGCCCCACATGTCATCTATTCCTATTTTTCTAGTAGTGTATTTATGAAAATTTATGGGTTTAATTGTTAAAATCATAAGTTTTCACCCGTTTAAATTAATTTTTTTCAAATAAAATATAACAGAAGGTGTAAATTGATACACTTATGATAGTTCAGAGTTTAAATTGATACAATTGTTAGTTTAGGGTTTTAATTGATACAATCCTCAAAGTTTAGGGGTATAAATTGATTTTTTCCCTTAAAAATAATATACTACTTTGGTCATCATAGCTAAACTACAATAATTTCGTTTGAATTTAACAAACATCCTAACATGTTTTTTTTATGTTTAAAAATGAAATTTATCAAACACTAATTTGCTTCATATAACAACTGATTTTTCTTAAAATTAAAACACAGTTGCTAACAATTATTTTAAAAACTACGACAATCCCAAACATAGCTTTGATTTTATCAATCGACCCCCTTAATTATTTAGATTATAAACTTGTCCATTCCAAACAAATTCTAGTTAATGAAGTAATGAACTTGGCTCAAACACTCAACCATAAAACATTTATTCATTTACCTAAGTAAAATACTTGGTACATAAAAATAGTTACAAACTATATTACAATCTAAATCCCCAATTAACACAGCCTTAATCACTACCACCTTCTTCTCTTTAACAAAGCATACACACACATAATCAACCCCTAATCCGCCCATGTTCATTTATAAGCCATAATATATTTTCCTACATAGCAGAACATGCATGGGGATTTTCATCACTGAACATCACCGTCAACCTCTCGTCGGGCGCCTCAGCGAGCGGGAACGCTTGAACAACGTTCTTGACGTACCCGGCGGGCGCCTTCTTGTCGTAGGCTTGAGCAACATAAGGATAAGCAACCAGGTTGTAGGGGACATAAGGCCAAAACTCAGCCTTCTTTCCTGTGCTTTGAACCTTTTTTAAGACCTTGTTTGGCTCAGCATATCCAATCACTGTTACCTTGCTTTGCTTCCTGTTCACCTCCACTGACTTCACTCCTTATCAAATTGGTAATCAATGAATTAGTATAAAACAGACAATAAGAAAAAAAAAAGAAAAATTGTAGCAGATGTAAATTTAAAGTACTAAAAAGAAAGATATAGCAACTTTTTAAAAGTTTTGTCAAATTTCTAAAATATTTTTTTTTATTCTCGTATTATCTTTAATAAATAAATAAAAAGAATTAAAAAATGAGTTATCTTCAGTTCTGCGTTCGCTATAAATTGAAGTGTCATGTTAGGATTTATGATTTATGGTTTAGTGTTTAGGGTTTAGGGATTTTAATCATTGATTTTGAGATGTTTGGGTTTTCTTGGGAGGTGATGGCTATCCATGCAATCCATCCAAAAAAAAAAAAGACAATAAAATTTGAACCGCGTTCGCTAAAAAATGAGTTATCTTCAGTTCTGCGTTCGCTATAAATTGAAGTGTCATGTTAGGATTTATGATTTATGGTTTAGTGTTTAGGGTTTAGGGATTTTAATCATTGATTTTGAGATGTTTGGGTTTTCTTGGGAGGTGATGGCTATCCATGCAATCCATCCAAAAAAAAAAAAGACAATAAAATTTGAACCGCGTTCGCTAAAAAATGAGTTATCTTCAGTTCTGCGTTCGCTATAAATTGAAGTGTCATGTTAGGATTTATGATTTATGGTTTAGTGTTTAGGGTTTAGGGATTTTAATCATTGATTTTGAGATGTTTGGGTTTTCTTGGGAGGTGATGGCTATCCATGCAATCCATCCAAAAAAAAAAAAGACAATAAAATTTGAACCGCGTTCGCTAAAAAATGAGTTATCTTCAGTTCTGCGTTCGCTATAAATTGAAGTGTCATGTTAGGATTTATGATTTATGGTTTAGTGTTTAGGGTTTAGGGATTTTAATCATTGATTTTGAGATGTTTGGGTTTTCTACATGGATCAACAATTTTTCAATTTTTTTTTTTTTTTTTTTTTTTTTTTTTTTTTGCTATATTTGCAAAATCTTTTACAATTTGCTATAATTGCAAATAGTTTGGGAGGTGATGGCTATCCATGCAATCCATCCAAAAAAAAAAAGACAATAAAATTTGAACTGTGACCTCACGGAAATAAGTATATATCAATTACCGCATAACTATATGTTGATGTTGGCTAATATATATTGTAACTACTTAAGTTCTATTTTTAAAAGTTTATGTTTAAAATTAATTTTCACCTGTGTCTTGATTTTATCTATGATATTTTTAAATAAAAATTATTGAATGGGAGATTGTCTCTTAATAATTATTGGATATATATTCGAAAATCTGTTGGGGGTGTTTGGAGTACTGGATGGATTATTATAGTCGGTGATTATAATAGTTGACGAGTTATAATAGTTGTGAATAATAAATAATATTGAAGTCATTATAGTTACTTTATTGACGGTGAATTATAATAGTCGGTGGACCAAACGTAGATTGAGGTATAATAACTTAGTCTACCAACCTCTTAATTGGTGTCCCAAACACCCCTGCATGTTTCTGTTTTAATAATCATTGGATACAAAATCGAAGTATTTTTACAATTATTCTCTCGTACATCTAACCGAGCAAAATTTCCAACCACTTTGAGTGACCTCTTGGAATGAGAGAGGGTGATTTAATTTTCACTCATGGATTTGGTTGTTTTCTTAAACAAATTAAACCCCTTTTAAACTTAGATATTTACTGAAATTATTTGGACAAAAAACCCTCTAAAATGTAATAAATTAAAGTGGGAAACCTTTGATGGAGGAGGCAGCATTTTTAATTCTCCTCTCACAACCATCACAGTCCATCTTCACCTTGATTTCTACTGTCTGTAAAATGTAAATCAAAATATAATTATTTCAAACAAATTAAACACACATAAATTATTATCATACAATAATAATTAATAATACCTGGTTTGGCTTTCGTTTCTTGTTTCTCCTTGAACCAAAATTATCTGTGACATAATCTCTAAGAAAATCAACAAAACCCATTTTCTAATTTTTTTCTCAACTTTTAGAGAGAAATTAAAGAAAATGTGGAGCTGTTGGAATTATATATATTGTGATAAATATGGGCATATAAATAAATAAGAAGAAGCTTTGGGTTTGAGTGCAAGTAGTGAACTCTTAAAACTTTTTGACATTTTGTATCCAATTAAGGAAAGACAGCTCTTGGAAATTTTGATATATATTTTGGGGATTTAATCCCAAATTAAATAAAATTATCTCATTATTCACCTAATTTAAGGACTGGTTGTTTGGTTGTGTCGTGTGATTTCTTAATTTATTTTATCAAAATAATTAAAGTTTTGTCGTCTTGCTCTTGTAAATGACTGTTGAATAAGGCCTCGTCACCACTCAATAATCTACTTTGAGTATAGGTTTAATTCAATATATATTTTAAACCACGAACTAATCCAAATTAGTAAGTCAAACATAAACTCCGGTAATTGACATATATATCTTTTTTTTTTTTTTTTAAAACATGCTTCATTAAAAACCAACACGAAACAACAACCAACCTCATTGAGAGCATAGCCAACCCAGTTCGAAAACTCCAAACGCCAAAAGAAATCCTCTCTTCTTTCCATAGACGAAGAAGAACAAGGCAAAACAAAAGAATTCTCAAGTGCAGCACGCGCTAATTAGTGTGCAGCAAAATTACAAGATCGACTACGAAAATCAAAAGACACACAACCAACCTTAGAAGCTTCAACCAAGATACCCTCAAGGATATTCTTAGTCTTCGTAAGGTCAAATCCTGACACTTCAAATCTCCAACAACCTCCGCCGGTCCAACTCAACGAAAAGATGATAAGACTCAAAAGACTCGCAACGACTAGCCGATGTCAAACGAACTAAATTTTCTTCCAAATTTAGTTCTCTCTTTTCTTTTAACATCAATGTTAATAGACTCTAGTCATAATAGGAATCATTTATAGAGTTTAATATTTTAACTACTATTTTTGTAATATTTAATTTCAATTATTCTATATTAATAAGTGTTCGTATAATATTAAAAGTTAAATTATAAAAAATATCATCGAACTTTGTATTTGTTTCAATAATAACTTTGAAGTTTAATTTTTTTTTATTAATATTCCATGACCCTTAAAAAAAATTAAAAAAATACTCTCTTATGGATTAAAAGCGTTAAAATTTCATTAATACACTTGATCTTTTAAAAAAAATTCAAACATACTCAAAAGGTTTATTCTTCTTCCTCCCGAGCAAATTCTTCTTCTATGAAAATAAAGGAGATTTTTTTCTTATTTGCCATGTATTCATAGACCAAAAGTTTTTCTTCTTCTTCAACACAACATAAACCCTAGAACCTGACCACATTAAAATCAAGGTTAGGGATAACGTAACTCCACATTGGTATGATATTGTTTACTTTGGGCCTAAACACTCTTAACTTTGCTTTTAGTTCTACCCAAAAGGACTCATACCAAGGAGAATGTTGTCCCTTCATATATACTCATGATCTTCCCCTCTTCTAACCAATGTGGAACTTTAGTCGTGCACTCCCAACAATCCTCCCCTCGAACGAAGTACCACCGAACCTCCTCTCAAATAGTCATCTATCTGTCTAGCTCTTGTCTAGGCCAACTCCCTTTACTGGAGCACACCACCAGTTCGATAGAGCTCAACCACGGATCTCCATCAATGATTATGTCTTTTGAGGCTCACCATATCTTTGCCCGGCACCCGAAGATTCTACCGACATAGCTAAGTCAGGAATACGACTCTGATACCAATTTGATGTAAACCAAAAGAGAGAAAACGAGATTGTATTCAAAAGTGTGCAACAAAAGCCCAAGCAGGGACATTTATAAGAAATACCAATGGAGACTTTAAACAACTAATGAACAACTAATGAACAAACTAAAACCTTAACAAACAATAGTCCAAATAGAGAGCAACAACCAGATGGTAAAACACAATAAAAGAAACAACCCAAAATAACGGACATCACTTTTTTATAAGCAAAGTTTCCATTAATTTTCATAGAGGACGAACTTGCATGGAGAAAAGAAAAGGGAGAAGAAAAAATGTTTTCCAATAAAAGTATTTTCGAATTTTATTTGAAAAGTCAAAGATATTAATGAAATTTTATGTTTTCATCCCAAATTTAACTGTAAGAATAATTTTGAATTCTTTTTAAAAGTTAAAAGATATTAATAAACTTTTTAAAGTCCATGGATATCATGAAAATAAAGTAAGGAGTATTTTATATAGTTTAGCCTTCATAATTTAGATTTAAAGATGTTTTAAAAAATAATATATTTATAAGGTTAAATATATAATTTGATCTCGAATCTTTATATTTTTTTCCAATTTGGTATCCAATCTTTTAGACATTTTCTCTTAATCATTTGGGTTTTGAAAATTGTACTTATTTTCTCACCATTTTTTTTAGAATAATTTTCATTATTTCTAAGAAAGTATTAGAATTATTTTATTTTATTTTATTATTATTATTATTATTATTATTTTTTTTTAGTTTTCAAAATTTTGGTTTGAATTTTGAAAACATCAGTAGATAACAAAATAAGAAAACCATATATGAAAGTAATGTTTATTACCTTAATTTTCAAAATTCCAGCAAGTTTTTACTATGTTTTCAAAATTCAAGCTATATTTTAGAAACTAAAGAAAAGTAGTTTTTAAGTTCAATTTGATAACCATTTGATTTTGTAAACTAAATGACGGCCCCGATTGATAACCATTTGATTTTTTAGTTTTTTTATTTTTGAAATTAAGCTTATAAACAATACATCAACCTATGAATTTCTACCATAATTTTCGTCTTTGTTAAAAAATCTTAGAACTCTTAGTCAAATTCCCAAAAAAATAAAACCAAGTTTTTTAAAGCTATTTTTTTTATTTACAAAATTTAGCTTAAATTTTAAAAATAATTGTAAGATATTGATAACACAACAAAGGAACTCATAGATGAATGTATAATTTATAGGCTTAATTTTCAAAAATCAAAAATTAAAAACCAAAAACCATAGTTTTGAGACTGGTCTTAAAAAATAGTTTTTATTTTATAATTTGATTAAGAATTCAAATATTTTCTAAAAAAGATTGTAAAAAAAAAATGACAAAAAATTATGAAAAACCATCCCAATTTTCAAAAACCAAAAAAAAAAAAAAATGAAATAGGAGCATAGGAAATGAAATTGACTCATTTCAAAAGTAGCCAATGCTTCTTTCAGTTGGGGTAACCGTCCAGTGGACCCCATTAATAACCAACTTATAATATTTCCCGCCAGTTTCCATCTTCTTCTTCCTCTCATTTTTCTAATTGCAGAGAACAAAGCTCCTCTCCAATGGCGTCCTCACTCCTCTTCTCTCTCCTCCTCCTCTCTCTCCTCCCTCTCTTCCCTTCCCTTCCTCCCGACGCTTCCGAGATCCTCAAGGACTCCGGCTTCTCCTCCATGGCTCTCACTCTCGAGCTTGCTTCCCACTCCCTCCTCCTCCAATCCCCCTCTCTCACCATCTTCGCCGCGGCCGACTCCGCCTTCTCCCTCTCCGGCCAGCCTCCGCTCTCTCTCCTCCAGTACCACCTCCTCCCTCACGCCTTCTCCTCCCAAACCCTCCGCTCTCTCCCCTCCGGCGTCAAGATCTCCACCATGCTCCCCGGCCGATTCCTCACCGTCACCAACGAAGACGGTCGGATCTCACTCAACAATGTCACCATCGACAGGCCACCCGTCTACGCCGACGGATCTCTCATAATCTTCGGAATCAAGAAGTTCTTCAATCCGTTCTTCCAGAGTTCGGAGAGAATCATCCGGCCCGATCTTGAATGCCGCGATTCATCGATTGAGAAAGATGATCCGGTTGTAGCTCTGGCGTCGGCGCTGAGAAACAGAGGATGGTTAGTGATGGCTTCTTTTCTGGATTTACAGTTTCTAGGGTTTCAGAAACAACAAGCAGTGACGATTTTCGCTCCAACCGACGAATCTTTAATAACACGCGTCGGTAATTTCTCCGATTGGAAGTCGATCTTCCGGCGACATGTGGTCCCGTGCAAGCTCCGGTGGTCGGATCTGGTGGATTTGGCCGAGGGAGGAACTGAAATAAGGACGTATCTGAGAGGGTTTAGCATAAAGGTGAATCGGAGTGGTGGGGTTTTGAGGGTGAACGACATGTCGGTTATCTTTCCGGAGTTGTTCGACAGTGAGGGGATTGTCGTTCATGGAATTGGAGGGATTCTTGAGATGCAGAAGGAAAATGAAAGAGATAAAGGTGTAGCAGAACATTACCATTTCTCTGTTTTCAGGTCATGAATTTCTTCATATCATATTATCATCTTTTTCTTTTACACATTTCTAATCTGTTTCTTTGATTCTATTTTCATTGTATCATATCATTCTGGATCAATTTCTGTGAGTTTACTTTTATTGTTTGTCTTTATCTCAAAAAAAAAAAAAAAAAAAAATTACTTCTTTGCAATGTTGAATTAACTATATATATATGTTGCCCGTAGCGAACAAGAATATAGCTCAACCGGCATATTGTATAGACTAGTGAGCAAGAGGTCACGGGTAAAAAAAAAAAAAAACTATATAAGTTAATGTTTGAATTAGGTGCCAAAGCGAGCGTGGCTCTGCTGACATATGTATGGGTCTGTGGTTCTATTTTTTATGATATAATGAAAATATTAATTTACTCTTTGTTTTGATGATACATTGTGAAAATGTTGATTGAAATATAAACATGTCAACAAAAATTTAATACCCTGCTATAAAGGATATGTCACCTGTAAAAATTGTTAACATTGAGTAATGATGAGAATATTTTGAGAAGTATACTTTTTTTTTAGTTAAAAAATTGTGTAAAGATGAAGATTAAACCATTAACCTTTGAGAGGTTAGTTTGTATTTTTGACATTTTGAGAAGTATAACAAAAAGGAGAAAATTCATTCAAATCCAACATCCTTAATCAATAATACAAAGGATTACAGGCTTAGAAGTGCCAACTTCTTTTTGAGTTCCTTGGCTAATCAAATCAAGTTTACAAAGATACTAATCTTTTCCTATCAAAACAACATGAAACAAGCAAACCAGACTTTGAAGGAATTATCAAATAGAAGCAGAACCCTACCTAACATTCGAATATCAACCGAACAATCGCGCCTTTCGGAGTTTATCGATCTTCTCTGCCAAAAGTATAGCAGTATCATTTCTGCCATCATCAAGAAGAGCCTGTTTCAGATTGCTAAACATTGCTGCTGGCGGCCGAATCCCGACATCCAACATCTCTTCAAAGTATTTGCAAGCATCCTCTAACTTGTTCTCATGGCACAAGCTATTAATCAACGTCGAGAACATATGCATTCCCGGAAGAACTCCTCTCGCCTTCATTTGATCCCAAATCCGAATCGCCATATCTACTCGCTCCTCGTTGCAAAACATTCTCACCATTATCTCATATGTACTCAAGGTTTGTTCACACCCAGCCTCACTGCTCATTCTCTGGAAAACAGAATAAGCTTCTTTTGATCTCCTAGCCTTCACCAAGTGATGTAATATGATGTCGTAAGTCCTCGAATTCGGACCGACGCCAGATTTCCTCATTTCATCTACAATCCTATATGCATCGGCCATCTTCATCGACCAACAGTAAGCCCCCACGACAGCGTTATAAGTCGGTACCTCCGGGGCAAAGCCGCTCGACTTTGATTGCTCGAAAAACTCTAGGGCCTCGCTCAATCTCTTCTCGGAACCTAAACCATTGATTAAGGTACAGAACACATGAGGTGATGGATTGACATTCTTTGCTTTCATTTCGTGAAACAACTTTATAGCTTCATCATACTTCCTAGCCTTGCAATGTGCATTGATAACTATACCGAACGTCACGACATCCGGTTCGAATCCGTCGTCTCTCATCTCCCTATAAACCTCATTCAATCTCAACAAATTCTGCTCCTGACCCCATCCTTCTAACAGAATTGTATACGACTTGATATCGGGCTTGAACCTGCTGTGCTTCATTTTATCAAACACCTCTTGTGCACTACCAACGTTTTTGGATTTGCTCAGAGTGTCAATCAGTCTATTGAAATCTAATACTCCAATTTGGAATCCAAACTTCTCCATCTTCTCAAAAGCATCGATTGATTCTTTAACCTTTCTAGCTCGAGCATATCTCCGAGAAATTAAAGCAAATGTTTCTCTACTTAAAATTCCTTTGAGTTTCATATCATTCACCAAATTCCAAATCACATTGAATTGTTTGATCTTACCGAGTGATTCGATTAACGAGTTGTAGCAATCTGTGGTGTGTTTGAAGCCTTTTTGCTTCTCGGCCCACCTGAAGAACGAAAGCGCGAGAAATCCCGCATTGCTCAGCTTCTTCAGCACCTCGACAACCAGAACCGGCGACACCTCCATTGAAGCACCGTCAAGCAATGATTCAATGCAAGAATTAGGGTTTTTCGACAGTAACTTACAGAGTTTTTCAGCACTTTCCATGATTGAATGTTCGTCAGCTTCGGAATCCTGTTTGCGATTCGGAATGAGAGCAGTTGAATGTTGATAGCAGATTGAAGTTTGATTTGAAGTGATTGTTGATGATGAAAGCGAGTGGAAAGAAGTTGTTCTTGTTCGAGATAATCTACGAAGGGAACTGAGGGATCGACGGAAACCCATCGGAGAATCAGAGGATATGAATTATAAAATCAGCAGGTGCTTAAGCGAGATGAAGAACACAAATCGAAAAACTTTGAAGGATGTTCGCTCCAGTAATTTGTAAACCGGAATATAAATGGATAAAATTCTTCTTCTTTTCTTTGTTGAAAAAAAAAATCTAGACCTAAACTTAACATATAGCAATTTTAACACTCAACTTTTAATTTCATTCAAATCCACCTCGAAAACTTGCATAAATATTACAATGTAGATCTCATATTAACTTTTGGTTTGAATCGGTTAAAAGCATGTGATCATCCACATGGATCTCCTACAAATCGACTTCAATTTTCTGAACAAATAATCGTCAGCTCGATCGTCTCCTTCATCGGGAACCATTTCTTCGACGTTTACGTTTTATCCGAACCAAGCCTCTTCATTTACCCAACAAAATTCATCATAAAGAACTTTGGAACCACTCCGGAGCCGTTTGGTTTGAGAATTTACAGATGCCTAGGAATAAAAGATGCTTGAGAATGATATGTTTGGGAATAAGATTGCTGAGAATAAAAAATGTCTTGTGTTTGGTTGTGTATGAAAATGACATCACATATTTATGTGTGGTTGTGCATGAGAATGACATCAGATATTTATGAAAATAGATGTTAAATCTGTATTTTGTGTGAATACTGGTAGAAATATGAATTTTATTACATTATAAATATAAATAAGTAATTAAATAAAATTAATTCAAATAAATAATATAAATTATTATTTATTTTATATTAGCTACGTCTAATTATTAAATTATTTCTATATAATTAAATTTCATAACGTTGAATTTAATTTGGTTAGCTTTTATTTTTATTTAGTTTTCATTAATTAGTGAAAACTAATTCACATCAATTAAGTTTAATTTGGTAGATTGATTCTAAACCGTATTACTCTTATTTAATTGATTTTATTTATCATATTTACTCTTTCTACTCCGCACAAATTATTATCTATGCAATCAGCCCCTATATAGATGAACGCCACAACTGCAACGAGAAGTAGCAACTTATGCGATCGCATAGCTATCGCTTAGGTTGCTAGCTATCGCATAGCAATCTATGCGATAGCTACCAACCTATGTGATAGCTATGCGATTCTGGTTCATATACTTAAATAATATAAATTTTAAAAAATTGAAAGTCATGGGCATTTGAAGAAAGTCATGAAATGGAAGGACATAGAAATGGGCAAAAAATGATGTCTGTGCATAAGTTATTCTCGGGCAACCTGTTGAAGCCTACGTACCAAACATGGGCATGGCCATCAGAAAGTCATTTCCATCCTGATGCTCACCCTCAAAGACGTGAAACGAACAGTCCCTCCGCTCCTAAAAAATATGCGTATTAAGGTACAATGAAGCAATAAGAGAATGACTATGTGTAGACCAAAAAAGGACTTGTTACATTTTTGTTTGACCCGATATCTAACCCACTTGTTTGACAACCTACTTATAACTCATCGGTCATATGGGTGCCTACTGACCATCTCAACATAGATGCCACATCATCAATAAGTTAACTCATTAACAACATATTAAAAGCAATGACCAAAATACTTACTTTTTACAAGTTCAAAGATTATGAAAGAACGTTTTGAAAGTTAAGGAATCATAATAGAACACAAAGTGTTGTTGAGGATATCAGAATGAAAAAAATGAAGACATCACACAAGTTTTATAGGATACATGAGTTAGGGTGTGTTTGGATTGACTACTAAAAAAATGTTTTTCAAAGAAGTGCATTTTTTTAAAAACATTTTTTCTAAAAATGTTTATAATTAAAACACTCATGTGTTTGGTTACATTTTCTCAAAAGTGTTTTTATCTACAAGTGTGTTTGGTTTGTTCTACACTAAAAATGTTTCTCTTAATGTCAAATTACTATAAGGACAATTATTAATAAACAATATGAATTAATAAGTTTAAATTTATATTTGCCGTTTAGAGTTTAGGGTTTACTATTGTTGATGGTCGGGGTTTGGCGGTCGGGGTCGGGGTCTGGCGGTTAGGGTCGGAGTCGGGGTCAGGGTCGGGAAGTCGGGGTCAGGGTCGGGCGGTCGGGGTCGGGGCCGGGGTCGAGTTCGGACAGCCGGAGTCAGGGACGGGGTTGGGCAGCCAGGGTTAGGGTCGGGGTTGGTGTCGGGGTCGGGGTCGGGGTCGAGGTCGGGTGGCCGGCGGTGGTCGGGATCGGGATCGGGATCGGGGTCAGGGTCGCGGTCGGGCAGACGGGGTCGGGGTCGGGGTCGGGGCTGGGGTAGGGGTCGAGGTCGGGCGGTCGGTGTCGGGGTCGGTGTCGGGGTCGGGTGGCCGGGTCGGGGGACGACGATGGTCGGGGTCGGTGTCGGGGTCGGGCGGTCGGGGTCCGGGTCGGGTGGTCGGGTCGGGGCCAGGTGGCTGGGGCGGCGGGGGTCGGGGTCGGGTGGCCGGGATAGGGCGGCGGTGGCCGGGGTCGATGTCAGAGTCGGGGTCGGGGTCGGGGTCGGGGTCGGGGTCAGGGTCGGGTGGTCGGGTGGCCGGGTTGGCGGTGGTCGGGGTCGGGTGGTCAGGTCCTGGCCAGCGGTGGTAGGGTTGGGGTCGGGTGGCTGGGGCGACGGGGGTCGGGGTCGGGTGGCGGCGGCGGTGGCCGGGTTCGGGTGGTAGCGGCGGTGGCCGGGGTTCGGGTGGCGGCGACGGTGGTCGGGGTTCGGGTGGCGGCGGCGGTGGCCGGGGTTCGGGTGGCGGCGGCGGTTGCCTGGGTTCGGGTGGCGGCGGCGGTGGCCGGGGGTCGGGTGGCGGCGGCGGTGGCCGGGGTCGGGTGGCGGCGGCGGTGGCCGGGGTCGGGCGGCGGTGGCGGGGGCGGCGGCGGTGGCCGGGGTCGGGTGGCGGCGACGGTTGCTGGGGGTCGGGTGGCGGCGGCGGTGGCCGGGGTCGGGCGGTTTGAGCGGGGCGACGAATGGCCAGAGTGGGAGGCGGTGGCCTGCGACGGGTGGCCGGAGTTGGACGGTGGTGGTCGGAGTTTGGAGGCGGTGGTCGGCGGCGATCGGAGATGGTCGGTGAGGGGCGATGGTGGTCGGTGAGGGGCGGCGGTGGTCGAAGAAGGTTGGTTGGTGGAGAAAATTTTAAAGAGGAGTGTGAGAGTATTTTGGTAATTTGAATACAATATGAGAATCATGTAGGTTTTTCAAATAAACACTCAAAAACATTTTTTTCAAAAGTTAATATTAAGTGTTTCATCCAAAATGCATTATTTCAAAAACTCATTCTCCAAAAATTCATTTTGGATGGTTGCCAAACACTTCAATTTATTCCAAAATGACTTTTTGCAAAAATTAAACACTTAGGAAGCTAAACCAACCACACCCTTACTTCACTCATTACCAATTGATTTTGAGATGAAACCTTATAATACTAATAAGCACAAAATTGAGAGATCAAAATGAGATTTAAACTAAAATTATTACTATGCTATCCCTATTTGGGGTGATAGAGACTGATGACAATCTTTGAGAATGGATGATATTAGAAGATAAGGTGGAAAAGTTGAGAAAAAATGAAGAGGGTACAATTTAAGTTGTATACTTGCTTACATTAGCTAAGTTAATAGTAATATTCAATTTCAAGCCACCCCTATTAAACAATCGGAAACTTATTTAGAACCCTTTACAATAGGAACAAAATCTCAACTTTTAGAGAGAAAGAGAGAGATGGCAACAGTCAACACAATAAATGAGAATTAAAAGAATGAATTATGACTCCAGTCCTTGATAAAACAATTCAGAGTCAAGTTGCAAGTGGTAGAAAAGGCAACAAGAAGGGAAAATGCTCCTATTGTTTGAATAAATTGTGAGGCTCTTAAATAAATACTAGCCCCATGACAACACTATATTATATTCCAAAACCTCAACAATATGCCTCTTGTTTCCTCATCTTCTCTAAAACCTGTTATGAACATGGCTAAACCCCCCCCAAAATCAAATATTATGATCTGTATCCAACCGATGTATAGATTTATCTCGCAGGCTTCCCAAAATGATCCACCTTACTCGCGAGTGAATCAAGCCTTGGGTCGATCTTTCCGTTGTATTGCCTTTCATTGGCATTGATTCGAGTTAACGTTCCAGTCGTCGAGAAGGTTCTTCATGGACTCTTCAAACTTCTTAGCTTGAGATCCAGGCCTCAAGATATTGACATCACTCCATTGGGAGCAAGGATCCATCAACCAGCTCTTCCGACCCGAGCACCATGCTCCAGGAATAAGTCGGTTGCGTCCCCGATTCAAGATTTTCTGGTCGATCATGTCCAACACAGAGTCATCTTTATGAAAACTTCGAGCAAATGCAGCTCCGCTTTCAGCCATGGCATCGAAGTTTGATACATTGAGGAAAAGGGGATCCATCTTTGGAGGATCATCCCAGACCATAAATCTTAGATCACTATTAACAGTTTTGTTCTTGAACTCATTTGAATTGCAAATGACAGAGTGAAAGTATCCTTCTTGTGATAGGACGATGTTGTTAAAATACATAAGAAGCGTCCGAGGAAGGTTATCCCACCCGAGAATGCAGAATTCAAGAAATGATCGACTTAGGAAGAACCAAGGGGAACCTGCAAACACGTTGGAGATAAGGTCTTAGGTACAATATCCTTCAGCAAGCATTTAAATTGAGAAGAAAACCAGACAAATAGAATGTTGATAGCTATATAAAGAATACATGAGGAGGAGAAGAAGAAGAAAGGGGGCAAAATCAACTTAACCTGTAAATATTCTGAAAGCATCAGGTGTCGGCCGCTTCTCAGTGGCATGAAATATTTGAGTTCTCCTTGCCAAATATAACCCTGGATCAACTACAATTGGTTGGACCCTCTGACCTCTGTATTACCAAAAACTGACAATATTATACTTCAATTCAACCATGAAGAGTATATAATGGAGATTGGTATTTGCTTACTCTTTCCACCCAAGGTCACTCGTGTGATCTATGAAATTGAGATCTCTACTAACAGATGCAAAAACTTGCGACAGATCTGAAAGCACATATAAGAAAGACCATTACTATGCGAGAAAAAAGAAAGATTCGTGGAAATCATTTTTAAGTCAAATAACTATGAAGACTTCCCAGCCTCTAAGAATTGCCCAGATGCAAGATGAAAGGAAAAACAAAAGGAGACGAGACACAATATATATATATATAAGAAACCTGGAAATGCATTACTAGAGAAAAGATACAGCTTAAGGGCAGGGGGAAGAAGGATCAGATGAGATACAATAAATATTCAAGAATTACCCTTTTAAACCAGTGAGTCTCCAAAATCATAAATAATTCTAATAGAATTGTAAAAAGAAATTATCATTTTATAGTATTATAAACAATTTTGTTGAGGTTTCTTCAAACTGTTTTTCATTTTTTTAGGGCAACATTTGAGCTTTTATACTAGCATTATATATAGCTCTACTAATCTCAGGGATTGCCCCTAACGCTACAACATTTGATATAACAGGTAGATGACCATCATTGGTTTGAATGCATGACCTTAATGTCAAAGACATTTAGATTTACATCTTGCATCATTGACCACTACGCCAACCCATAATGGTTCTCTTTTTCTTTTTTTGATATCCATGAGTGTCCAGTGTTCGGGCCAGCTTCGCGTACCTCGATTAATCTCACGGGACAACCATCTGACCCTACTACATTTGGTTGCCAAGGAAATGCGTAAATCCTAGGTAGGTGGCCACCATGGTTTGAACTCATTCCCTCTAAACTAAATCCATTATTATTTTTCAAGGCCCTTATTGACCACAAGGCCAACCCATGATGGTTTAATGGTTCTCTCCTTTGAAGTTCAAATAATGGAAAATCATCAATATTCATATTTAACAGCAAATATTTCTATGTGATACCCATACAAGTTAGGGAAAGGCTCTTATGATCCAAATATCTTAACCTTTCAATTCTTCGCCCCTAGCCTTTCAACGAGGCCCTTTACAACAGTCCCTCACCCTCAAAAGAAAAAGGGACAAAAATGTTTCACAAAAGAATAAATGAATAAAATGAAACTTCAAACTTGGCCAGAAGTTATTATTTGTTTCCTTAAAGAAAAGATTCCTAGTGGTTCTAGTCTAAGAGAAATCCTCATATAAAATGAGATAAAGATAAAATTATAAGTAGAATGGACAAGACATCCAAACTTGAGCAGCAGCAATGAAAAATTCAGAAAACAAAAAGCTCAATACTTTATAATATATCCCCAACTGCTAAGATTTAAAAGAAAAAGCACATTTTAAGGCTCCATTGTAGTAAATCCCAATGCAAACAATGAAGTGAATGTTAAATCAGTTAATAAGGGTTGCCACGACAATGTTCAAAATTTGTACCAGAAAGTTCAGTTCAGGTTTAGAATATCACTACCAAACCTCAAACATTAGAAGAACATCGGAAAAAAAAAACATCAATCTAAAACAAAGCTAATCCATCAGTTTCGTCGTATATAGAAGTTCATAGTGTCTATAATCTCCAACAGAGTAATTCTAGAGAATCAACCATCGTACAAAGACTTCACAGATCAAATGACTCAACATGAATAAAACCCTCAAGGAATAAACCAAAACTAGCTAAGCCAATAACAATCCTCCAACTAATTGCATCAAACTCTGTTTATTACAGATTAAGAAGTCCCAAAATAATCACAATACAACTACTAAACAGGAAAAATCAAAGCTCTTTCAACCATAGAATATTCCCATATATAACTCCACTTTCCCCAAACAAACAAACAAACAACACATAACAGCAATCCACAAATTAAAAAAAAAAAAAAAAGAATTACCCAATTGGCATTACCATCCTGACTGATCAGCGGGTAATCCGTGGCACTCAAAGTGATAAACCAGTCCCAACCACTCTCAATTCTGAGAAGAATCGCCGCCGCATGAAGAATCGTGGCAATGTTAGACGACCCCATGTAGGTGATTCGATCGGGCTTTCCAACAATGTCAACATTCTCGAATGCCCGAAACGCCGGGACCAACTTCACCGCCACGGCCAGCTGCAGCCGTTCGTCATTGGAAGCGTCCGCCGCGAGATGCAGAAGGTACCGGTTTCTTGGGTGGTAAACGGCGAGCAACAGCCTAAATATCCGGTCCTTATCGCCACGGCCACCGGTAATGTAGTAGGCAAACGCGGGAGGATATGGAGCTCCGTGGTGGACTATTGAGGGAATAGATCGCGGAGAACTAAATGCAGAAATGGAAGAAAATAAGAGGAGGAGAAGGGAAAGGAAAACGGCGGAGAATAGAGTGAAGAGCCATTTCTTCTCAGCTCCCATGACGGTGATTGTCGTCTTGGTTTTGATCGGAAATTGCAGAGTTCTGATGATGATGATGATGATTCAACTGGGTGGGGCATATGGGTAACCGTCAATTCAAGAAATGGGATGAGATTGAGATTGAATTTAGGTTTTCGGATTGTTTTGGGGAAATGGGTCTGCGGTAGATCTTCGTTTCTTGGCGATTCGTGTTAACGAGCTCGAAGATCTGGGATTCAAAAACACACAGTAAAAAGATCGGAAAACTGTGAAACCCACATTCTTCTTTCTGTAAATTTCACTCAGAAATCAATAACTTCCTTCTCTCTTCTTCTTCTTCCTTGCAAATCTGTTGGGAAATTGCTAGGGTTAGGGTTTTCAGATCGGATTCATTGCGATTTGATCAATAAAATGATGAAATCAGAGCTTGAGCTTAACAGGGAAATTGGGTTTTCCTTCTGCCAACCTTCTCTCAGCTCAAGTTTTCATTTTTCCCATTAATCTTTGACGAGATGCACATTAATCCAACTATAAATCCACGCGCTTAACGCGCGATTAACAGACAAACTAATCTAATTCCGGATAAATTATGATTTGAATTTGTCTGCGTGAGTTACAATCGCTTAAGGGAGAGTGGGGTAAAAATTTCAGATGATCTGATAATGATTTGCCTTGAATTTAAGTATACAATAATTCTCAGAAAATAAATAAATATAATAATAATAAATTAAGTATACAATAAAATGGAAGACATTTTTCTTGAAGACTACAAGAATGAATTTGTTTTTAATGTAGCATTTGCTTGTTAGTTGGTACATGGGTAGATTCTTGGGAGGTTAATTTCCAAGGGCAAAATTGTAAAATCCTATTCTTTCATTTTTAAAATGTGTGGGGATTGCAATGTGAATTGAGAAGGACTTGTCAACCTAATCTTTTTATGTGGAAATTTGTGTTTTTTAACTTTTTGTTTCTATGAGATATAAGATAGGTATGAACAAATACATATTTATCTTCATATCATAAGAATCCATGTCAAAAAATGACATTGACAATTGCAATATCAAAATGATTGCAATATGATAAATAGTTATGAGATATGCTAGCAAAATGATTGTGGGAGATTTTTTTTATTTTTTTTTATTTTTATTTACATGCTAAGACCAAAATTGTAAGATATTTATTGGGTAGAAAAAAATTGTAGAGTACATAACTATAACTATGAGATTTACTTAAAAATGATTTAGGATGGATAATTAAATGATCAAATTGTTTGTCAACCTGTTTTTAATAATTGTTAGATGTATATTAAAAAAAATTATAAGCCTTTAATAAAAAAATTATAGACTTCTAATAACTATTAAATACAAATTTTCCACGGTTGTTAAAAGTTTATTTGCCTTAAAAACTTGGGTAGTTGGATTATTTTATTGACCCATTGTAATCATTTTATCTTTAATTGGAAAACAGGTTTAATACACTTTGATCTAAATTTCCACATCCATTATTATTGGATGTTAAGCTTGATAGAAATCTACACCTCTAGACTCTAATTAATTATGCTAAATTTAAAGACTATAACGAAAATTAAGTTACAAATTGTACTTTGAGTATTGTCAGGGTAACCACTTAATCTCCATATTGTAAAAAACATTCAATTACATCTCTAGAAAAGAATCCAAATTAGTAAACACAATAGCATAGCTCAACGACATGAGGTCCTAAGTTCAATCCCCCACTCCAACATGTTGTCAAAAAAAACAAATTGATTTATTAATTAAAATTTGACCGAGATCACACTAGAATTGTATTATTTGTGTTATTCTTTACTACCAACAAGAACATAGCTCAACTGACTATCGCCTAGTGACTATGAAATTCGGTCCAATCCCCACCCCGGTAAAAAAAAAATATAATTATGATAAATAAAAAATTAAACCTGCTATTTTGATCAAAAGATAACAATTATAATAAAAGTTCGAAATTAAAACTATAGTTACAATATAAGGATTAAAAATGTAATTCAACCCCATCGGTAAAATAGAACCACATGAACCAAAATCACTATATTTGAAATTTTATTTTACAACTAAATTATTCTAAGATTTTTTCCAGAGCATTAGAATCAACTCCCAATAAAAAAATGAAGTATGAACCACGAGGCCTGACAGTAGAGAACAGTTTTTGCATACTTTGATTGTCTTGAGATGGATTCTCAAAGCTCAAGATCTCATCAGCTTCATTCCATCAGATTGAGGTAACCGAATCCTCATCGCTACCTTCACTGTCACTGCTGCCACTGCTACTTCCGCTGCTGCTGCCACTGCCCGATTCGCTGCTACTAGAACTCGAAGACTGGTTGTCCCTGCCCTCAGCATTAACCTGAGCTCTGAGGGCATCTGCAGCACTAGGTTCCCTGCCTGCATTAACCTGAGCTCTGAGGGCTTCTGCAGCATTAGGTCCTTTCTCAGCTTCGTCGTCACTATCATCCACATCAGCAATCTCATCGTCGGTATCATTCTGATGTGGTACATTTATATCAAATCCAACGTCAACTTTTTCCTCTTCAGCATTATTTCCTTCGTCAGAAGAAACAGACCCAAAAATATCGTCGATGTCTATATCTTGATGTTCATCGTCATTCTTCGGCCCCGGAGAGGGAGCAGACACATTTGGTGGATCTGACGAGTAATCAGCAAGCCCTTTACTAGCAGCAACAGATTTTGCACCTGCCATGAGCATAAACAGTCATCACTTGAATGTTCACTTGTTTAAGTTCAAAGGTTTAATCAAAACAGCAGCCCTTATAGAGTTGGAACACTTTAAGAAACATCAGCTATCATAAGAAGACAGAAACTGTTTAGCTAAGCCAGAACCATATTCTGAAGATAAAGATTCTGCTGTTTATCAGCCAACAAAATTTAGAGGGGAAAACAAGAATACGATTGAAAAATATTACTAAACAGCAACCATGCACAAATGAACCCTCTAATAACGGTTAAAGTTGCGGCTGATGGAACAAAACACAGACACCACTTTGTTACATGAGGCCCCTCTAATTACAAAAAGAAAATGCCACACTAGATGCACATTTTAACTACTTAATAACCGTCGAGTAGAAAGAACTATGCAAACCAGTCGCTCAAAGATCCATATTTCATTTAAAAAGGCATTCTGAAGTTTGTTCAACATCTATTGGAAAACACCTGACATGTAAAATGATAAATAGAACCAACGAGTAAATCTGAAATTCCAAAAAAGGTGTACTAATTACTGGGAGGAGCGGTGTTCTTACATACATTGAAAGACATCTAGCGAATAAGATTTCAACATCTACCAAACATATCGAACCAATAAATTCTATTAAAGATAAATGTTGTTTGGCCTTCACACTTGAGGAAAACAGGTTGTTCGAAATGTTAGGCCATACTATCAAATCATTGCCGATAAAAAATAAACAAGAATCTAGAAACTAGAAGAAAAATACATTTAGACAAATACTTCAAAATTTTCTAACAACAAATAATTAATTAAATCTAAATGCACTTCTTTTGACGTTTCTCCTGTTAGGAATGATGCAAGAGGCCCGTAAGAACTGAATCTTGCAGACGACATTACCTCCAGACTTCATGAGCAGTGATTATCTTGATATTGAGAGAAGGTAACTTCCCAAAATAAGGTAAGAGTAAGAGATAAAGAAAAAAGTTGCAACATACTAAGAGATCTCGCTTAAAAACTTAAGATCACTCCTATGAGGCATAAATCCGCTCCCACATCGCCTATAAGTATACAGATACAGACTAACTGCATCGCTACTCTCTTTGGATTTCTGTAACAGGTTTTTTTTTGTCATTATTTTTCCTCTCACATTCTCAACAATTGAAGCCCTTCTTATTATGTGACCAACGACTCCTTTTGTCGTGGGCTTTCTCTTTCATTATTTTTGCATTGCCTCTTGTTTCTTTCATTCTTCACAAACTTGGTTTATCATTAAAAGATCTGCATGCTGTATGTAAACTAAGACACCAACAGGTAGAAAACAACCATCCGCCGTTTCGAGAGAAAGAGAAGTTTTGTGGCAGACTCTCTGTGCGGTGTTGTGGGGTTTATGGGGTGAGAGAAATACCAGGATCTTTAGAGGGATTGAGAGGGATCCTAGCGTCGTGTGGTCCCTGGTTTTATGTTTCTTTATGAGCGATGGTGACACAATTATTTTGTAATTATTCTCTAGGTCTTATTTTGCTTGATTGAAACTCCTTTTAGTAGGATTCCCTTTTGTGGGCTTGATTTTTTGGATGCCCGTGTATTTTCATTTTTTATCAATGAAAGATTAGTTCTTTATATATAAAAAAAAAAGGGTAAGTAAGGGATCCAATTTCCTCTGAAATCTTTTCAAAATAAGCAAATACCATGGAGATGGACAGCCAACTGATTACCACAAAGTACATACAAATCCAGAAAAAATATAATAGAACCAGATAAGTATATTCACCTGTATTTCCTGGCTCTCCAATATCTATTCTTTCCACCTCTACCTGTACCTGTAAATGCAGAACGTATTAGAACTCAAAGACTCAGTTGTACAACCTATAGAACATATCCACAGTTCAAGTAAGGTCGTAAATGCACAAGAGAAGGAAAGAAGAAAGTTAAATGAAAATTTAAAAATGCACCAATACTTAGAATAAATATGAGATTGTTAACTATTCACATTTTCTCAAACCTTTGCTCCTCATTTGTTAAGAGTAAAACACTTAGAATAAATATGAGATTCTTGCCTGACAGAAACTAAAAAGATAACACAAAACTTCTTCAGCATGTAAATACCAAAAAAAAAAAAAAAATCTTCAATTTGATCTAAGTTTACGTAATAGGAAATAAATGTTAAAGAGCTCTCACCGGCACCCCTGGAAAACTGCTTCGACCCATATGCATAGGTTTGGAAACTTTAGCCATAGGAGGAGATAACCGAGGTTCGGGCACCGTCAACGAATGAGGGACAGAAGCGGCGGCGGCGGCGGCAGCGGATTCCCCCGGCTGTCGAAGATGCCGAAGCTGCTTGACCGCCCGGTGGAGGCGCTCCAATCGGAATGTCTCACCGTCAAAGAACAAAACGGCATCATTATCCTTATAATCCTCACTACTACCAACAAACGCCACATTGGGTTTCCCCAATTGATTGTTCTGAAATTCAACAGTAACCCTATTTTCCTTGGTCTTCTTCAGCGATCCCGTCTTCGTCTTATCGATCGACGCCGGTTTAAATTCATCTGAAAACCGCAATGCACAAACAATTCAAACGATTTTATTGACAGAATAAAACAGATTTCTCAAATTCCCCGCAGTTTCTTTCAATTGGGGTTTGGGTATTTCGATTTGGGGATGAATTGGAATCAGTACTTACATCGGAGAGTGCAGAATTTGTTGGAAGATTCATCGTTGAAGGAAGGACCAAGAGATAGATTATACCACCGATCGGGCTGGGGCGCAGTCTTCGGCTCTTCTTTGTTGATGTTCGCCATTGCTCTGCTCCACAAAGCTAACGGGCTGCACCAAACTCAAGTACAAAATACCAGTGGTGGGACCCATTACAGATTACGTGGCGGTATCTAATTGGTGTAACTAGTCAACCCAAGATTTCTTAATGGGTTAAATTATACCAATACTCCTAAACTCGTAGGCTTGTTTATGTATAATGTAATTTTGTGAATAAGACAATAATTATCCGTCTAAACATTAAGATTTAATTACTCCAAAATTTAAGAATATTTTGTATAATTCAATGTTGTCTTCCAACAATAATACATATTTTTTTTAACCAAGCATAACTCAATTGATATAAGTGTTGGTTGAGAGTATATATTTTAACCAATTTAGTTATGTTTAAGGTTAACAACAATATCTTATTTATTTATTTTTAAAAAAATATATTATGCATTGTTAAGTCAAATGTTGTTCGAATATGTAATAATAATCTCTCGTTGAGTTATTCATAATTTAATAATAAAATATTGTTATGAATATTTATAGATGTTCATATATAGATAAGATATATTTATCTTATCTCTCCCATTATCTCCTCCATGATCTTCTGTAATTTTTTTCATACCTTGTAAACCCTATAAATAGTGTGATGGGTGTGGCCTTTGACATATACAACTGAATAGAGAATACATTGACTCCCTACTATGTCTTTTCTCTACTTTGTACTTGTTCTATTGTTTCACAACACGTCATCAGCACGAGTCTCTACCAATTTACCGATTCTGTAGAGAGCTATTGTTTCACAACACGTTCTCAGCACAAGTTTCTACCACTTTGTCGATTCTGTAGAGATTGGGAGTTGATCCACTGGAACACCAAGAACGCTAAAGACCTGTCGGAATTATCTCCATTTTTTTCTTTTTTGAGGTATTTATAACTAAAGTTCAAAGATGGTGAATATTTTAATTTCATATGTGATATATGGTTGGTTTGAAAAATTGACTTGTTAGGCATTTGACATTAGTTTTGAGGTAACCAATTACATTTTATCCCGATTTTGAATTGGCAAATATACACTTTCTTTGAGGTTGAAGGTTCAAATTTTCATATCACATTGTATTTAATAAATTAATTAATTAATTAAAAAATAAAACTCATAGTTTATGGGAAAATTGAACTATAGTGTCTGAATGCTAGTAACAATTTCAGTTCATTTGTTGTAAAAAAACAAAAAAAATAAAAAAGTTAATTTGGCCCAAACACAAACACCCTTAAATAGTGCATGCCTCAAATTAAATTCATAGAACTTTCTATTAATTTTTTTTTTTTTTTTTTGAGTTCTATAGAACTTCTATTAATTAGCTTTAAGGATTCAGTTAGTTTTGTTGATTACCAACCTAAGCATAGGTTAAGGTCTTTCATCTTGAACCAAAAGATTAAAAATCTAATTCCCATTCATCTTATGTTTTTTTTTTTTTTTCCAACGGTATTTTAATTAAAGCGAGGATTGAACCCATGACCTTTTAGTCACAGACACAACCTTATGCCAATTGAGTTAGGCTCGATTTGACCTAACAAAAAAATGTTTGTTTCATAATTTCCAACTTTTATGTTTGCATTCATAATCCAAGGTAATATTCTTAAAAAAAAATCATTCAAGATTCTTTGTTCTTATTTATTAGAAGTTCTATCATATTTAACTCTCAGGTAAGTAAATACATTTTTTTATGGTCATTCTATTATAGGGAAATTACTGCAAAATTTTGTTGATTTATATGCTTTTAACTTGTCACATTTATTTGATTATCAAAATTGGTCTTTAATTAATGCGAGGATTGAACTCATGATCTCATAGTCAAGGTAAAGACACAACCTTACCAATTGAGTTAGGCTCGATTTAGCTTGATTATCAAAGTTACCTGAATAAACAATTAACTAATGTCAATTGAACAAGCAAATATCTTTTTTTTTTTTTTTTTTTTTTATTATTATTATTATTTTTTATTTTTTTTTAAGGTGGCCAAATATTATATATTACCTTTTTATTTTTATTTATTTTTTATTTATGTCTATAACTATTATACAATTATTTTTTAAACCATTAGTTTGTAATATTTTTATCTTAATTATAGCCAACCTACCAAGAAGTTTGGGCAATTGGACTATCTTTTACCAAAACAAATGGGTCTTTTACACTCTCAAGATTTAAACTAACAATTTTACACTCTGATGTGAAAGGTCTTAAATGCCCTTCCTTTTAGGGACATGAAAGGTCTTAAATATCCTTCCTCCTAAACCCAATTTTTTTTTTATCTCCCTCTGAACTTCCGATTTTTGACTTCAAACTTGCGATTTTTGAACTTCTTCTTGGAAAAAAAAAAGTTTTTTTACGATTTTTTTTTAAAACGGTTTTGGCGAGAACGAAGACGAAGGAAGAAGATCCAAATCGATAAAAAAAATTTGTCGGATAAATTTACAGACGAGAAAATTTGTTTTCCCTCCTATGTAAATTTACGAGTCGGAAAAAATCCACCACTAAATTTACCAGTGTGGAATTCCCACCAGTAAAACAAATCAGATTGCTTATTTTCGGGAGGAAAATTTAGGAAGAAAAAAAATGAAAAAGTGAATAAATTTACTGTAATTCCCTCAAACAGACAAATTCCCTCAAACAGACAAATACTTATTTTCAGGGAAGATTTAGGAAAAAAAAAATAAGAAAGTATGAAAAATTAATTTAAAATTCTATGAAAATCTATCCTTTTAGTCCGAAAAATCTAAAAATAGGATTTGAAAATCTATAACAAAAAATATAATGGAAAATTATTACTATTTATCTTAAATAAAGATTTACTATTTATGTTAGGACTATTTTAAGTTATAGCAAATCTTTATAACTTAAAATAGAAGGTAGATTTTCAAATTCTATTATTTTTTTTCTTCCTAAATCTACACTTTTATTTTTTTGATCGGTGAGAATTAAAGACCGGTAAATTTATTGGTGAGTTTTTACCGTTAAATTTACAAATGAGGGAAAACAAATTTACTCATCTGCTTTAAGACTAAAATTTACCGACTTGGTAAACTTACAGAAAATTTACCGATGAGTAAATTTGTTTTCCATCCTTTGTAAATTTAACGGTCGGTAAAAACCCACCAATAAATTTACCGGTCTTTAATTCTCATCGATAAAAAAACAAAAGTTAGGAAGAAAAAAAATAATAGAATTTGAAAATCTACCTCCATTTTAAGTTATAAAGATTTGCTATAAATTAAAATAGTCATAACAGTAAGTCTTTATTTAAGATAAATAGTAATAATTTTTCATTTAAAGTTCATATTTTTGTTATAGATTTTCAAATCCTATTTTTATATTTTTCGGACTAAAATAATAGATTTTGATAGAATTTTAAATTAATTTTCCATACTTTCTTATTTTTTTTTTTCTAAATCTTCCCTAAAAATAAGTTATCGGTTGGAATTACACAGATAAATTTATTCACTTTTCTATTTTTTTTTTCCTAAATCTTCCTCACATACGGTCAAATTTAGTGGTGGATTTTTCCACGTTAAATTTACAGGAAAAACAAATTTCCTCGTAAATTTATCAGTCGGGAAAAAAAAATTTATCGGATCTTCTTCCTTCGTCTTGCCAAAACCGTTTTAAAAAAAATCGTAAAAAATCTTTCTTTTTTCAAGAAGTTCAAAAATCGCAAGTTTGAAAGAGGAAAACTCGGAAGTTCAAAAATCGGAAGTTATAAAAAGTTTTTTGAGTTTAGGAGGAGGAGTATTTAAGACATTTCACATGAGGGTCTAAAATTGTTAGTTTAAATGTTGAGAGTCTAAAAAGACCCATTTGTTTTGGTAAAATGTACGTAAAGTCAAATTGTCCAAGAAATTTCTCATATGATTTATGTTCACATGAAATTTTGAAGAAACTTCTTGGTAGGTTGGCTATATAATTAGATGATTGTTATCTTAACAATTTTCTTCTTTAATCTTGTTCTAGTAACAAAAAGAACATGAAATTGTCTCCAAAGGAAGTGGAAAAATTAAGGCGGCATAATGCTGAATTTTTCTAGTACAGAAGCGTCTTGTTCGTGGTTCGATGCTCAATTATGCTGAAGTTGCAGCACTATCAAACTTTTATGTTGTTTAATTTTATGCTACCGTAATTGATACGATTGAGATTTTTTTTTTCTAATAGATTTTGAAGTTTGTTTTGCAAAATTGCAATATACCAAATGTAATTGTAAGGTACCTTCGAGTGACTATATTTTCAATTTAAAAATATACCGTATTTATTGCAAAACACTATATTTGTAATTCTAGTGAAATGCAAAATTCGAGTAAATTGCAAATACAAATTCACTATATTTCCAATTTGGTTACGCTTCTCATCATTTGATTTATGTAAATTTTGTAAATCCAACGCCAAAATTTAGAGTGGGCGGAGAGAGAACAATTGGTGGAATGCTGTGAAGATTAGAAATGATAGGAGAGAAGTGAACCATTGTAAAATCTTGGAAGAGAGAACAACTTTTTTTAAATAAAAAATCTTTTAAAAAGGGAGAAGGTGGTATAGATTAAGGAGGGTAAATAAAGAATGTAAAGGAGGGGAGAGATTAGACTTAAAAAAAAGGTCATATATGTCAAACTTTTCAAAAATGACATCTATCGAAATCTCATATAAAAAAAAAGTTATAAAACAACGAGGAGATTATGAAGATTTCAATTAAGTTTTCAAAGTTTTGTAAGGTCGGTTTGAGATTGCTGTAACTTTTAAAATAATTGATAGTAACTTTGCTTTTAGAAAAATCATCTATAATGAGAAGTAAATCAGTTTTTGGTAAAATTCAACTTTAAACTTTAAAAAGCAGGTTGAAGCGTTGGATAAATTAATACTAAATTTTACGATTTAGCTATAATTATTAAAGTAGACATATTATTTCAATATTATTGATGTTTAATATCTAAATTTATTATAAAATAATTATTTTTTACTTTTACATAATTTAAATTGCAATTAATTTCGTTTAATTTTAATTATTTGATAAAAGTTTAGAAAAAATAATTGATAATTTTTTTTTTTTTTTGAAGCAATTCTAAATTAAATAAAAAACATATTGAAGAATAAATTTTGAATTTTTAAAATATAATTGACAGATTTGTAAGGAAGTAAAATTCAAAAATTGGTATAGAGGAAATTAAAAATTGATTTTAGATAAATTAATAAATAAAGATTTATCAAACAATTAATTTTTACTCAAAATACCAAAGAATATTAAAAGTTTGATCTGCTTTACTATGGGCTTTTAAGTAGAATTGAGCTTACCTTTAATTTTTACGATAAATTGAATGATTTTATAATTGGACTAACTTTAGTAAAAAAAAAATAATAATAATAATAATAATTGGACTAACTAAATATGCTTACCTATATTGTTATAAATATGGTATATATGGATATTCATAAATATGATATATAATTTTTACCATAAATTGAATGATTTTATAAGGGGTTGTTTGCCCCAAGTGGGGTGGGGTGAGTTTAAATAGTCCACCTCATATTTGAAGTTCCAACTATATAAGTTGGGGCTGGGTTATTATAACTCCGTTTTGCTACAGTGTTCATTATTTTTTTTTTCACCCGATTTTTACTCTCTTTGTTTTATTTTTCCATCAAATTTGGCTATTTTTCTTCTCTTTTTGTTTTTTGTTTTTTATTTTTTTCACCCAATTTACCAATTTTTCCTCTTTCTTTGTCTTCCTCACCTCACGATTTTTTATTTTCCATTTCATCCCAAATTTCTCTCTCCACCGAGTATGTTATTGTCGATTTCCTAAATAATATTTATTTTTTTAACTTTTAAAAAATTAATATGTAATATACATTTAACTATACAAATACAACAAAAGTTATAGAAAAAAAATAAACTAACATAAACACATATTTCAAACTCATGTTAAAGAAAATTGTATTATTTCTCTCTCCACTGAGTCTCTTGTTGTCGATTATTTGTGATTTTCTAAATAATAATTATTTTTTTAATTTTTAAAAAATTAATATGTAATATACATTTAACTATACAAATACAACAAAAAAATTGTAGAAAAAAAATAAACTAACATAAACACATATTTCAAACTCCATGTTAAAGAAAACTGTATTTTAAACCAGATTAAACAACTCTGCACCCTAAACACAGACTTACTAAACCCAAACTATACAACTCTGCACCCCAAACACAAACTATTATAACCCACAAATTATTATAACCCACCAACTATAATAACTCACCCTGCGCCCGAAAGACCCCCTAAGACTTTCAAAGTTTATGGGAAATTGACGGATCAAGTTCGAATCGATTCGATTTTAATTAAGATAAACCGGTTATATCCGGTCGGCTGCAATTTTCGGAAGGTCAGACGCGCTATAACCCGAGCCGACTGAAAAGAATATTAATTATAAAAATCAAATAGTTTTTAAAAAAAACACATTTGCGGTCAGGTGGCATTTTAATCCCTGTTCTTTGTCTAAGTAACTTGATTTAAACCCTACCAAATTTTCCCAACGACCCAAGCCTAGTTGCAAGTCATCGGTGAACCGTCATACCACACTGAATTACCGTCTATTTTTTGGTTCGATGCGGTTAAATTATGTAACATAAATCGAACCGAACTACTAGTACTTACAACTCTAATTGACTTATTCTCATTCGTTTGAAGTTGGAGGTTCAAATTCTCATCCCTCACTTTTATTATACTAAAAACTAAAAAATCTTCTTATCATGATCACACTAAATATTAGATTGGGCCAAGCGCTAACACAGGACCCACTAAAAAATAAATTGGGCCAAGCCCTAACATAGGACCCCACTAAAAATTAGATTGGGCCTAGCCTCAACATAGAACACCACAGTTTCAAAAAAAAAAAAAAAAAAAAAAAAGAAACATAGGACACCTCTAAAAGTTAGATGGGCCAAGCCTTGACCAAATTTTAAAATTAAAATTATTACAAGGATTAAAAAATAATTTTAATCAAAGAGAATAAGTTACTAAAACATAGATTGGGCCAAGCGCTAACACAGGACACCACTAAAAGAATAAGTTTTCAAAGAAAAAAAAAATGAGAATAAATTACAAAATAATATATTATAATTATAACAGTTCCATTATAAAATTCATAATTTTTTTTTTAAAAATGTAACAGTCAATTTAAAATAAAATAATTAAAAATATAATATTTTTTTTAAAAAAGTGTAGATATGACAATTTCTATCATTGATAGTATAGTCTATCGTGGATAGAAATTTATCCTAGACTCAATTTTTTATAGAATTTTGTCAGGGATAATAGTCTATCCGTTATAGAAGTCTATAAGTGATAGTCATATATCAACAATGAAGTCTATCGGTGATAGCTACTGTTTTTTTGTCATATTTGCAAAATGTTTTAAACTTTGCTAAATTTACAATTATTTTGGGCTTGATTTCTCTTTGTGCGCTCAATTTATTTATTTATTTTTTTATTTTTTATTTTTTTTTTATTTTTTATTTTTAGAATATAAAATATACCAACTTATTAAGAAACACGTTTAAAAATTCATGGCCATATTTTAAAAACTAAAAAAAATTGTAGTTCTTCATTTTCATTTTCATTTTTTTTTTAAATGTTGTCTAAGCTGTACTTAAAAATTGAAATACTACCTAAAGAGTTAGAAAACGATATTTGGAGGCCGCCAAAGCGAGCATAGCTCAGCTGACATATGTATGAGTTGATGACCACGAGGTCTGTGGTTCGAATCCCCCCAATGTACTCAAAAAAAAAAAAAAACGATATTTGGAGGCCACATAATAAAGAAAAAATAAAAACTCCATACAAATCTTTTCTTACCAGATTAAGTGCTATTTGAAATGATTTTTTAAAAACTTAAAAAAAAAAAAAATTAAAAAAAAAAAATTTAAGCACTAATAAAATCATTCAAAAACAAGTCCTAACTCACCCTTTACTAATTTACACTTATTATTATTATTATTTTATTTATTTTTACCGGTGGAGAGGAGGAGTATGCTGCAGAATTATTAAATTTGTGACTAGGATGAACAACAGTAAAAACTGAAACTTTACTGCTTTTCTATTTACAAGGAAAGGGAGAAGAATACAGGGGCGTCGACTGCGATTGGAGTGGGATAGACTAAGTTATTATAATCAAGTTTACGTTTGACTCACCGACTATTATAACTTATCGTCAATAAAATAACTATACTGACTTGAATAGTGTTTACTATTTACAACTATTATAACTCCCTGACTATAATAACTCACTCAGAACCCCAAAGAATCTTAACGGGCTTCCTTATGGAGTGAGATTACTCTCAAAACCAATCAACATATATACATTTACCAACGATTATCTAAGTTTATGGTCCAATTTTATGAAATTAAAATTTTAAAGTGAAAAATAATACACTTGCCAAGAGGTAAAAATTTATTTTTTTTGCCCAAATTTTAAGTCATTTACACTAGTTAATTGGAGGGGTAACCACATATATGTAGAACATTTGAAGACTCAACTAATGTCTAGATTAAAAAAAAAAAAAAAAAAAAATTGGGAGAATTACATAGAATACGTTGCATAGGATCAATTTTTCATTCTTGTCCAAAATTCTCAATGTTTACTCAAATGTTTCCTTTTTAAGATTTTTTATATTAATGTACTTTGAAAACATTATTATAGAAATATGGTAGTTTTCAAACTATTTAAAAAAATAGAGTATCTAAATCGTGTACCATCCACACGAGTTATAACCAACTCACTTACTTAAAAATTTGAATATATATAACCAAGCTCGTGCACCATGTACGCGAGTTGCTTACAAAACTCGTGTACATGGTACACGAGTTCCATCTAACGTGGCAACATGTGTCAAATAGGGGTTATTTGGGTTGGAGGGGTGTTTTTTGAAATTATTTAAAAAAAAGGTTGTTTTAAAACAAATTAGAAAAAATGGTGAGGCTGGGCAGGTTGAACCGGCGCATCCCACAAAAAGTTAGCCCACTTGACAAATGACGTGAAATTGGGAACGCCCAAATTTCTATTTTTTTTTTTTGCACAGAGATGAGAATCGGACGAATCAGATGACTTTCGAGGAAGCTTGCTGAGGATCTACTTGAACATTATGAAGAATCGATTCGAGGGAAGAAAAAAAAAAGGTCTTGGAGTTCTTGTTAGTATTTTATGTGTTGTTTTCTTTTCATGGAGATCGATCGAACATTAGCTAATTAATCATTTTTCCCTTTTTATCTCCGCCATTATAGAAACATCTCCTCTGTGTAGTTTTCTTTTCATGGAGATTTCGGCGGACTTTTGTGGATATGACATTCTTCCACCAATGTCCTCTGCAATTCATGGCTGAGAACTAGGGTTCTTTTCTTACTATTTTGGTCTTATACGTTCCCTAATGATCAAATTTCCCTTCTGGGGCTGATTTTTTTTTTCTTTTTTTTTTCTTCCCTCAAATCGATTCTTCACAATACTTAAGCAGATCTTCAGCAAGTCATCTAATTCATCCGATTCTCATCTCTGTACAAAAAAAAAAAAACATTGGGCGTTCCTAATTTCACGCATGTCAAGTGGGCCCACTTTTTGTGGGATGGACAAGTTCAACCTGCCCAACCTCACAAACGACAAAAAAAAAAAAAAAAAAAAAAGTACCCATTTCTTCTAAATTGTTTTAAAATAACGATTTTTTCTTAAATAATTTCAAAAAACACCCCTAGCCAAATAACGTCCAACCAGTAGTTGACATGTCATAAAAATCGTGACCATGGTACACGACCCCATAAATCGTGTACCATGATCACGAAGAATACTTTGAAACTAACATATTTCTGTAATAATTTATTTAAAGTACATTATTAATATAAAAAAATCCTACTTTTTACCACAAAAGTCTTCGCACAATTATATTTAAACCATTATAGCTAATATGACATATTAAAAAAATTAGAAAAATCAATTAATACCCCTATAAACTCTAGGGTTAATACGTATTTTCTAAATCTTATGATAACATAATTTTTGTTTTTAGAAGTAAACATTATACATATTTTTACAATTAAAAATAATTAAACTAATAAATAAATAAAATTAATTTTTTTTTTCATAAATTTTATATTTGTATAATTTTAAATATTTATTGTATACTTCAACACATCTCCTTCTATGTTAACCTAATAAATCAACTTGTTAATACATCTATTTTGGACTAAGAAGTAAAAAATTTAAAGGGAAAAAATCAGTTTATACCCCTAAACTTTGAGAGTTGTATCAATTAAAACCCTAAACTAACAATTGTATCAATTTAAACCCTAAACTTTCATAAATGTATCAATTTACACCCTCTAGTATAAAAATGTAAGTTTTTACATGTGTGGAGACTTGTAATTTATTAATTAAATTCTTAAACTTTCATAGAATTGATTCATTTATGAAAGTTTATAGGTTTAATTGTTAAAATCATAAGTCTCCACCCGTTTAAATTAATTTTTTTCAAATAAAATCTAACAGAAGGTGTAAATTGATACACTTATGATAGTTCAGGGTTTAAATTGATACAATTGTTAGTTTAGGGTTTTAATTGATACAACCCTCAAAGTTTAGGGGTATAAATTGATTTTTTCCCAAATTTAAATCTCGCGATTTTTTCTTTAAAAACAAAATTCACTTTACTTCTTATCAATTTTCTATTAAAGAATATAAAACTAAAAAAATTATGTATGCTATATTAAGAGATACTATAGCTTGCATTATTTATTTATTATTATTATTATTTTAATTTTACAAAAGTAATACTCAAGGGGCGATCTCATAGCCTGAGACCAAGACACAAAGGGGTCGTTTGATTTGAGGATTTGTAGATGCCTGAGAATAGAGGATGCTTGAGAATAAGATGTCTGGGAATCAATGATGTCTGTGTTTGGTGCTGGATGAGAATGTCATCAGATTTCCATGAGAATCAATAATGTCTGTGTTTGGTGAATGTCATCAGATTTTTTTTTTTTTTGAGCAAAAAATGTAATCAGATTTTCATGAGAATTAAATGATGTATGTGTTTGGTGCTGTCATCAAATTTGCAAATAAATTTTTAATTGTAATTAATTAATACAATAATAAAATTGAAGAAATAACGATAAAGATTATATAATTCAAAAACCAAATATAATTTATCATTGATTACTAAACATAACATACACAATATGAGATTGATCCATATCCCAATAGTTTCATGTTAGCAATTTCTTGAATATTTTCATTAACATTTGAAAGATGACTACTCATAACATTCTCAAGCCCATTCACTGTCGCTACTAATGGATCCACACTCTTTGCTCTTTTTTTATTGGACTTATTTGATGTATTTTGCAGTAGATTGTGTATTTATTGGTGTTTCAGGTCGGTCGTGCATATTTATTTTTTGGTTTCCATTTCAGGGGATTAGGGGCACTAACGGGTCACCGTTTAAGCACTTGATCCAATAAACAAGACCTGTGATGGTGGATTTGTGGGTATATGGTTCAATTCTTTCTGATTTTTTTTTTATAGATTAAGTTAGCAACTTTCAGAACTGTAGTAATGGGAGATGACATGAGAGTACCATATACTTTTTTGTATAATTGTTTTGTCATTATAGGTCGACAAAGTTTTTCATTTTAAAGATATTTCACAACATATATGGTGATATAGATAGTTTGTAATTTTGGTATAGTTCATGAGTTGATAACTCTTGTAATTTTTAAATTGATGCTAAGTAGTTTGACAATTTTGAAGATATTATTGGTGGATATATTTGGTAATTTGGAATGTGTATTGTTTGTTGAAATTTTGAAGAATTATATCAATTTTGAAGTTTTTGGAGCACACAATATGCAGGAAATTCAAGATTGTAATATATATATATATTTTATAAAAGAAAATAATCATTAGAATTCTTGACATTTACAACATATCAAGGCAAGTAAAGCTTGACGTTTTTTCTTTATATCTTGACGCTTTCAATAAGTCAAGATTTAACTACTTTTTTCTTGACAGGCGATTACTTGACGTTTTCAACATGTCACTGATTTTAATACTTGACGTTTAAAACATATCAAGGCAAGTAAAATTTTACGTTTTTTGCTCAATATCTTGACGTTTCCAATAAGTCAAGGTTCACCTACAGTTTTCTTGACAGGCGATTACTTGACGCTTGTAAAAACGTCAAGTGTATCCAAACTTGACATTTCAAAAGCGTCAAGTAACACAATTTTTGTTGTAGTGGTCCATCCACTTCTTCCATTCTGCATAGTGGTGGATCGGGCACATAAAAGATTTTTCCTATTATGACCTTCTATTACTGGTTCATCTAAACCCTAAACCCCTAAAAGAAAAATCTGATTTGATAAAACAAAGCTCAAAATGGAAAGAAGATAACGTACTATACGATCACATAGGTACCTATGCGATCGCATAGGTTGTGTGATCCAATAGGTAGTTATACGATAGTTGTGCGATAGATATGCGATCGCATAGGTAGTTATGCGATCACACAACTATCGTATAGTTACCTATGCGATTGCACAACCTATGCGATCGCATAGCTAACACACAGGTTTAGCTATCACATATTTATTCGATTCTGGTTCATCTTCAGATCGAATAGGTTTAAATAGCTAGAGATTGGAATAAATCTAACAAAAAAAAATAAAATACCCTAAACCTGAAATCAGAGTCTGTGAAGAAGAAGATTTTTTTAAAAAATAAAAACAAATGAGAAGAAGAAGACATACCTGGAAAAGTCGGAGAAGAGGAAGAAGAAGAATGGAGAAAATTATGCCCGGGCTAAAGAAAAAGTCGTGATTTTCGGAGGGTTTGAAAAACCATACCTAAAACTAATAAATGATGTCCGGGCTAAAGGAATGCCCATACATAAATTATCAACTTTCAAACCAAATATGGGCTTGGACATCTCAAGCCCATGTCCACCCTTCAAAGCCATGGAACCAAATGGGGCAAAAGAAAAAAAGTAACATAAAGGCAAACTAGACAACAAAAAAGAAAGAAAAAAATTTAAAAAAGAAAGTCACGAAGAGGGACACAAAACTAATTGAAGGACTTTACTTCACATCAAATGCTAGAATAAAAATGACAACTTCAGTTTGGGCGCTCAACCAAAGTATCAGACCCTATAGGTAACAAGGAAAGTTGCTCACGCTAGCAATTGAGCGATGCGTGTTCAAAACCTAATTTAAGGTTGCTGGAAGCATCAACGCAAGATGTTCCATATCTTCACCCTCCAAGACAACATAGAGATTGGAAACAAAAGGGATGACTGGTGTCAGCCACCAGGCCACCTGACTCTCTAAAAACCTGGTCCTAAGGAGAGGATCAACATGCTCATCAGCATGTCACATAGACATCTCAGTAGGTCGCTTGCTACAGTTGTCACTCGAGTGCTCGAAAACCTTACAATGAGTACAATACTTTGGCTTCCACGAGTACTCGATCAAGACCACATTCTCTAAACTCCGAATTTTGATAGGCACCATGATAGGAAACACATCATCCACCCACAAACTCTAACAAAGGATAATCCAGATCGGTCTTCCGTCGTCTTACCTTCTAGACAAACATGAATTTTAATTTGTATGCTACTTTCTAACAAACCTTTGTCAAAATCTCTATTCTCACCTTTACAACTTTTGTTGATTTTTCAAGAAAATTGTTTTGTGGTCGAAGAGAGGATGATTCGGTTCGGTTGGTTGTCTCTAATTACTTCAAGAGTATTTTCAATACTATTTAAAAAGTCTTTATCATAATAGTTTCATTAATTTTTAGTCACGTCACTATATCACTATAGTATTTTAAGTGAGGTGGGACTCACTAAATAAAATAATTAATAATGAATCCATAATAATAATAAAAAACTGTTTTATAGTACTGTAGGATTATAAAATTGTCTCTCAATTATTTTTATTGCCAAACCTTAAGCTTAACTTCCCTTCCCCAACTTTTGTGGCTTGTGGTTGATGAAGAGGAAACAACTCTCTTGTCAAATCTCCAGCTACGAGTCTTTCATATAAATTATGTAATAAATTCAAAATTAGTTTTGACTTTGTATATTTTTATTAGCTCATACAGAGTAAAGCTTATTTATCATCATGTAAATTATTTTATAATAGCAATATTTTTCCTATATTATTGTTAATTAATTTAGTAGTAAGAAATATATCTGTACCAAATCAAGTATAATTCAATTGACTTAAATATGTATTTTCCACCGTCAAGTTTGAGATTTGAATTTCTTCCTAGTCTCCGTCCAACCTCAAATCGAAGTAAAAAAAAAGAAGGAAAAAATACATATATTCGCAAATTAATCAATACATTTTGTGTCAAATTACTGTAATATATTCTTTCTTTTTAAAAAATAATTGTCATATATTATTTAATCAAAATTAATTTCAAATGTGTCAATTCTTTCGATCTTTTTTCTGGCAATATATATATTTCATGCAAAATTGAAATAGACCTTCTTTATTTCATTCTCATACGCGTTTGTGTTTGTCTTCCTCATTATATAAATGAAAGATTGAAAGCCAAGCGAGAACTTAAATTCAGCCGCCAACATCAGCAATAATGACTAAATTTAATTAATCATTTTAAAAAAATCTAAAAATTATTATGATTTTACAAATATGTATCATACTATCATCTCACGAATGATTTTACAAATATGTATCAACATCTCATTTATTTCACGAACGATCAAATACATTAAAAGTATTTCATAAAAATTGAATGTTACCTTTGTATAACTATTGAGATTTTTATGAAATAAAATAAAATAAATTGCAACCATGTAAGGTATAAATCAATAATTTAATGCACTTGTAATTCTAAAAAATAATGAAGACATTAATGATAGTAATCCATCGTAACGTCATTTACTCTCCTCCTCAAGCAAAACGCTCTCTCAAAAAATGACATATATACATTATTATATTATTATTTTTGCATATATACATTGTTATCCAAAACACTCTCTCCAAAGACATATATACAAAGTATAATCGAATATAAATTAATATACTACCATATGTTTGATGGAGCGCATGTAGCGCAACGGAAGCGAGTCGGATCATTGACACTCTAATTTTATCAATTTAGTTAAACTAGAAACATGCTCAAAACTTGGAGATTAAAGAATTAGAACACATACATCTTGTAGTTCTAAGATCTTCTAATCCCGATGTTCGAATCTTCTCACGAACACCTCGAACCTTCTCTCGAACACTTCAAGGACCACCTCCGGTAGTCCCGCTATTCTCGGGCTGAGCAACGAAGTGGTGTGACTCTTTTATGAAAGAAAAAAAAGAAGAAGAGATGGATAGAGAAGAGATCTTTGTGATGAGAGTTTAATGAGAATTATCACATAATCAAAGCTTCCAACAAAATTCAAACATCATCAAACTCAAACCATTTAAACTCCATCCAATTTATAGGCCATTCACATGCAACAAACTCTTTGCTTGTGGTTGGTCTTACAAGTGTTCAACAATTGATGAGTTTATGCATGTGGTTGATGATTCACAATCCACTTCACAACTTGGATAAACTCACTCAACTAGATAAATCCACTTGTAATATTTTGTCATTTTAAAATTAATTCATAATTAATTTTAATAAACAAAATAAATTATAATTAATTAAACTTTTTAATTAATTAATATTATTATTTATTTAAATATCAAATATTAATTAAATAATAAAACTAATCTCAGTTTTTTAAACCGAATCATCACACATGAATCTCTATTCATGTTTTAGACGGATCCCATATTTAAATCATATTTAAATATGTCCATCATTCTTCCAAAAATGAATTTGAATAAATTCAAATTCTTTTTCTCTCATATTGTTACACGGCTTAATCCGAGCTAGCCAGGAGAACCATTAGGACCTACAGATCATGAGCTCCAACGATACGAGATTAACCACCCAAATTCTTTAGCCAAGTTAACCAACATTCGTTAACCCCTGAAGACTCCACTAAAGTCCAAGGGTTGCACTCTCCCCACCGTAGATATATTTTTGTCCTCTTGATATAACCATCATGAGTAAGTCGATCCTTCACAGGTTGTTCGTAATTACAGTTGGGTCAAAATAACCGTTTTACCCCCGTAATTACATCTTGTTCCTTAAGTCCCACTGATCCTCTAATGAACTATTGGTTTGCGGTCCAACCACCAAGACGATTCGTATGTGATCTCATCACTATACCAAGTCCTTCTCGGGCCAATGAGAGAGTGTGATCCCTAGTAAAAGACTCGGAGTCAGCACTTAAGGGAACAACCTCTCTACTAATCCCTCAAGAAGGGTAGGAGTGAATTCCAGATCGCAGGACTATGTTCCCAGCTACCAACCCGGTTTTATCCCCAAGATGGTAGGATTATTGAGTCGGCGATCTCGGGCCACTCTCACCCATACAAGTCAAAGGATAAGCCCGAATAAACAGGAGTTCATAGCGTGCTCAAGATTCAGATCGAGTTACGCAGGTCATCATTTAGCAGCTGAGTTACCTAGGTTATCATATGAAAAAGTCACTCTCACCCATGGGGTCTTCCTTGTTTGCTTTTGGTAATATATATCATTAGAAAAATATATTAAAAATAATTTAAAAATAATTGATTTTTCAACTTTATATCAAATAAGATTCTAAACTAATAAAGACAGTAAACTTTTAATTTTGTGTCATATAAATTAATAAAAATTTTAAAAAAGTCAAATGAGTCAAGAAGCGAGACACAAAATTGTAAGTTTAAAAATCTATTAGACGCTTTCACAGTTTAAGGTTAAATAGACACAAATCTAAAAACTCACAAACCTAAACGCACTTTTTATAGTTTATGGTCCAAATAGACACAAATTAATCTAAAAATTATAAACTTGTGATTTAACCCATTAGTTTTCATTTAATTAGAAAAGACCTAATGTAATGCGTAAGTAAAAAATTAAAAATCTAAATTTAAAAAAAAAAAAAAAAAAAAAACGTTTACACTATGCCACCAACTCCAAGATAATAAGCTCATCTCATTAAAAAAGAGTAGTAAATTAGAAATTCCATACTTCAGTTTAACAAAATTGATAGTTTCCAAATTTTTGTTTAGAAAAAAAAAAATATTAAAGAATTGAAAAAGAAAAGAAAAAGATATATGGATTGACACGTAGTTTCGAAGCCAACCACGTGAGCGAAAGTTTCCACCTAGTTGCCACGCGTCATTGATTGATTTAAAGGTGCACGTGCCACTTACAATTTTCTAATGAACCGCCCACCACCGCCCGAAACAAAAAATATTGTGCAACTTCCCAAAAAAAAAAAAAATAATAATAATAATAATAATAATAATAATAAGAGAAATGGTAGTAAATGACAATTTAAGACTTATTGTTTGCAAATATAACATGTTTTTAAAAATTTTGCGGATATAGCAATTTCTATCGCTGATATCTTATGACTGATAGAAGTCTATCGCTGATCACCTCAGCTTTTTATAGATTTTTGTCAGTGATAATAGTATATCAGAGATAATAGTCTATCACTGATAGAAGTCTATCAGTGATATAATAAAGTCTATCAGTGATAGAAACGGGTTTTTTTGCCATATTTGCAAAACATTTTAAAGTTTACTAAATTTGCAATTAGTTTGGGCCTGATTGCTATTTGTGCAACCAGCCCTAATAATAATGCATCAATTCATTTGAAATATAAATATTTTAAAAGAAATTTCAAATATAATTTTGACCCAGAATAATAGCATATCCTTTTTTATGACATAATTTTCTAGTAAACTTTCTCGTGACAAATTTTGATATATTCTATTGTCAAATTTTGAGATAATAAATTATTCCTATTGTCGATGTAATGTTTCTCAATCAAGTTATATGTTGACAATTTTTATCTAATGATTATTAAAGTCATAAAAAAAATTATTTAAAAATTGATTGAGTTAAAATAATTAGTGGTTGGAACAAATTTTGGGAATTTGATTCTGCCTTAGGACAAATTTTCAAACAAATTATCAAACAACAACTTGGTGCAACGTGTGAGGGAGCACATCACCTAAAAGTCCTGGGGGTTGATTTATCATGCACTTGTGCAAACAACCACGCACGAATCAAGATTTTTTAAAACAATTTATCAAACAATCAACGAGTAACACACCTAGATAGTCCAGAGTGGAGTTAATTGATCATGCACATGTGCAAACAACCACGCACATGACATGAATTTAAATGCATTATTATCACCCAAATTTTTTAAAAAAATTGAAACCATTTGGTGCTGTGGGTGAACATTTCTACTAAGATAGTAGAGAGTGGGGGTTCGATTATGTTTTGGGGCAGATTTTTAAAAAAATTATTGAAACCACTTAGTTTAGTGGGTGAGGGAGTTTGATTAATTTAAATGCATTATTAAACCAAGAGCCTTAGGGTAGATTTTAAAGGTGTATGAACTTTTAAAACCTTTTAAAACAATGAGTGGAGATTCGATTGCGCCAAGATTGATGAGTCAATTGTATTATAATAACTTTCACTTTTAAATTAGTATATTATTGAGAGAAAAAAAACTACATTTCATTTTGAATATTAATTATGTTTTTTTCTTATACAAAACTATTTGAATGTTTTTTTAAAGAAAATGTTTTATGAATTAATTTTTAAAGTAGCAACTCTGTAAAACCTTATTAATGTTTTTATTTTTATTTTTTTATTTGTTATAAAAATCTATTTTTTTTCAACATTATGTCATGTGTGATGTGTAATGTTACCTTTGATTTTTTTTATCAAATAATATAATATAATACACTAATCAATTGAGATATGATTATATTAACATTAAACTAAAGTCTAATCATACGTTAGATCTCTAATCACGTTTTACTATAAATTATATTCTTATTTAGCTTTCTCTAGATCTTCCTTTAATGGGGACGGAAGAAAACAATTACAAAACACATTGTACTACATTGAATTTTCGATTTTTTTATTCAATGTTTAGTCTCGTATAAAAAGTAATTTCAAAGTTATTATTATTATTATTATTATTTTGGTGTAGTTTTCATTTTTTTATATATATATAATTGTTGATTAATTAAAAAACTTATTAGAATAGCATCGTACAGAATAAACGACATTGAATATTCAATTTTTATTGATTTGTTTTCTTTATAAAACTATATTTTAAATTATATGTCTTCGAGTGTAACTTTATTTTTTTAAAAAAATTATATTGATTTCTTTCTTTTTTTTTTTTTTTTTTGCAAAGGGAAAAATTATATTGAATTTTACTAAAATGTTATTTTCCTCTAATTGGGTTATGACTATAATTTATTATTATTATTATTATTTTTTAATTTCAAATTATAAGTCTACTTCACTTTCAATGATTTTTTTTTTTAATTTAGTACATTTTATTTAGTTTATCTGACAAATTACAAATAACTAAATATAATTAATATTATTGTATGAGTCGTATGACCGATCATATCGAAATTTCCAAGTCTACACATAACAAGATTTGTAAAAAAAGAAAGAAAAACAATTATAATTCAATTTGCAAATTATTATATGGCTGAAATAATAATCTATTCAAAATGAAATATTTAATATATTTGAAGGTTTGCTGGCTTCCTTGATATGAATAAGAACCAAACGAAAAATCAGGTCAAAATAAAGTTTATTTTTTTTTGGATGATAAATTGTAACCGATGTCAATTTAACTTAAAATAATTAAAAATATAATATTTTTTTAATTTTTTTACAAATATGACAATTTCTATCACTAATATGATTTATCGTTGATAGTAGTCTATCACCTCAATTTTTTGATAGAATTTTCTACTATCACTGATAATAGTCTATTACTGATAGTAGTTTATCAATGATAATCATATATCAAAGATAATGATAGCCACCGAATTTTTGTCATATTTGTAAAATATTTTAAATTTTGTTAAATTTGCCATTATTTTGGGCGATTGGTGTTTGCAACCCGCCCTTAAAAGATTCAATACTTCAATAATATATTAAAAAAAAATAAAATAAGGAAAATTGTAATAGATGTCAATTTAGAATAAGGTAATTAAAAATATAGCATGTTTTTAAAAATTTTGCGGATATGACAATTTCTATCGCTGATATCTTATGACTGATAGAATTCTATCGCTGATCACCTCTCAGCTTTTTATAGATTTTTGTTAGTGATAATAGCCTATCAGTCATAATAGTCTATCAGTGATATGATAAAGTCTATGAGTGATAGAAACACATTTTTTGGCCATATTTGCAAAACATTTTAAAGTTTGCTAAATTTACAATTAGTGTGGGTCTGATTGCTATTTGTGCAACCAATCCAAAAAATAAAGACCATTTCCATTTTTCTCCAATAGTTTAAAGATTTAAATATATCTTATTTTACACTTAACTTCCAAACATTTTAAAACTACAATAAAATATCTGAAAGGTGATAAACCAAAATAAGTTCAACATAAAAGTTGAAAAGCAACCTATTATTTTATTAAAAAAAAAAAAAGCAACCTATTATAAATTTCTATAATGAAATTATCTTGTTTTTTTCATTGACTCCCACCGTGATGGATTTAAAAATCATATATTGATTTGATTTTTGTTTTTTTTTTTTTTTTTTTTTTTTGTTAAATTGATAATATTTATAAAAAAATGATGAGGAAGATCTTTGGTTGAATACTTGCAAATAAATAAAATATTTTTGAAACTATTTGACTAGAACTCAAATTGATTGCAACATTTGGACCAAACAAAGCTGTCAAATTTGGCATAGCCAAATCCTACTTAGAGCCAGTTAGGCATTAGCAAGTTGCAAATTCTTACAATATGTAGAGTGTAGGATACAAATTGGTAGCTAAATGTATTGCTTTGATAATGTGCAACTTTGAATGTCACGACATAATCATGTGAGCGTTATCGAGATGCAAGTATTTATCTTATGAAACATAATCATGTTAGCGTTATCGAGATGCAAGTATTTATCTTATGAAACATAATCATGTTAGCATTATCGAGATGCAAGTATTTATCTTATGAATTGTCGCGTAGATGTACCCATTAAAAATCATCTATACTCCACTTATGATTTTAAACACTATTAGAGAATTTAAACAACAACAATATTATTCTAGTCAACATGAACATAATTCTTGATATAAGTGTGAACTAATGATTCGGAGTCGAGAAATTTTATTCCGACCCCACATTAATTAAAATATTTTTATTCTAGTATTTTAAATATTGTTTTGAAAACAACTGAAAACCTATAAATCCAGATTATAATGATAGTTATTGCTTAATACAATCGATTAAATTGGAGAACAACAATGTTATAACTTATAATGGGTTTTTGTAATTTTTTTAGTCAAAGTTCAACATTGCGGCTCCATTATAAATTACCATATATTATAAGTTTCATAGAACCCGGACTCAAAAAAATAAATAATTAAATAATAACAATAACAATAATAGAACCCAGTTTGTTTCTTTTGGAGAATTGAGGTGCCTTAATTTCAAAAACCAATCACTCTGTGAAAGAATCAACAAATTACAACTTTACTTCTTAGAATTTTTAATATTTGGTCAAATAGGTCTTTAAAGTTTAAAATATATTTAATAAATTAAATTTGTGTGTAATAAGTTTCTAAATTTTAGAACCTTTAATAATTCTAAAAAAACTTACATATTTTTATGTCAACTATAATATAGGTTACTCACATATTCAAACATTTTAAAAAATTCATAGAGTTTTTGGACCAAAAACAAATTATGCGTTTAATTGAAGACTTACTTTTTAACCTTTGTATTCCATAGCTTGTGAATTTTAATGTTAAATGTCTGATAAGTAATAAATAATTATTAGATACATAATTGAAAGTTTATTAAATAGGCACATTTAAAATTAAAAAAATATATATTTATTAAAATAAAAATTTGAAAGTTCATAACTTAATAAATTTTTAAAATTTAAAGATTTATTAAAAAAAATCTTAAAAAACTAAGAACTAAACGGGTAATTACCTAGAAAAAAAGAGCTCTGAATAATAATAATAATAATAATAATTATGACATGTGTATTATTTAAAAAAATTGTAACAAATGTCAATTTAGAGTAAAATAATTAAAAATATAGCACTTTTTAAAAAAAATTGCGGATATAGCAATTTCTATCACTGATAGTATGGTCTATCGTTGATAGAAGTTTATCGCTGATAGAAGTTAATCATTGATAGAAGTCTATCAGTAATCGTCATAAAGTCTATCAATAATAGTCATAAAATCTATCAGTGATATCCACTGATTTCTTGCCATATTTGCAAAAGATTTTAAACTTTGCTAAATTTGCAATTATTTTTGGTCTGATTGCTGTTTGTGCAACCAACCCTATTATGTATTGTATTAATTATTACTTAAATGAATAACAGAACTACAACACCAAATCACTAGAAAGTAAAACAGGAAGTTGTAGAGAAACAAACATTTTTTTTCCAAAGCCTTATGCGTGAGAGAATGCGCCAAAACGTTGTGCCTATGAAGAACATGTGTGAAAGAGACGTCCCCACAGGTGCGAGCCAACAACCTTGGCATCATCGATGAAAAAATAAACTTTCGTAAGATCAATAGTCAATTTGTTCGCAGATTAACCACCTCCAAACAGTCGGATTCCACAATCAAAGGATGATGATTTAACTATGGAGTGTTTGCAATTCCTTCGATCATGACCATAGTTTCAAGAATTTTGACCTCCCATATGTGGGTGAACTTCTTCAACCCAGCATGACGGACACGGCCAAGGTGATCTCTTAGAACCTAACTCAACCCATTAAGCTTGCGAGAGGGGCTTCAAGCAATCATTAATATTAAGCTTCCAAGTGTTTAGAGCAAGACGATAGATACTAGCCATGTTCAACCACCTCCGCAAGGCCATGAAAAGGATGTTGATAGTCCTCCTGGACCGTCTTCCCCTCTTGAGTCATCACTGGACACGGTATCGCATCCTCCAAACGTCTTATGATAGATCCACAAATAGAGCCAACATCAGTTGTCGTCCCATGGAAAAGAAGCATGTTCATTGCTTCCCATATCTACCACACAATCACCACTATCTTCTTCAGCTCAACATTACCACGATCCAAGAGCTAGTCTCAATGGTCTTAAAGGCTCTAGGAAGTCTTGTCGTCACAAAGAAGTTCAACATTAGTAGTATCTAATAAGAGAGTGACATTGCACATCAAATGGTTGAAACTTTCCTCACGCTCTCCACAGAAAGCACACACTAAATCAGTTTTGACGCTCTTTTGAGCCAATTTTTTTTTTTTGTTTGGAATGAACTCATGGTAGATTTTCCAGCAACAAATTTTGGCTTTTTGTAGGGTTTTGACCTTCCAAAAAGTCATCCATCGCTTCTCGGAGGAATCTCCACCCAAAAAGCTCATCTCATTCAAACTAGTGAATCTCATTCCTAAATAATAAGCACTCCGTAACAGAAAAAACTCATTTTTGCTCATAATCCCAGATGATCTCGTCGTCATGCGTATGACTTGGCAGAGGGATGTGAAGGATGTCATTTGCTTCGTTTTGAAGGAAAACGTGGTTTATAAGATTCTCGTTCCATCCCCTTCTGTAGTAACCAGAGAAGCCTCATTATACCCCATCAGATATTGGGGCACCTTAAGTGGCCTATGTGATCTATCTCTTGGGATCCAAGGATCGTTGGTGATTTGAACACTCTTGCCATCACCAATGTGCCACTGAAACCTCTTCTCGAAGAGTTGGCAATCCCACCGATACTCCGTCAAATGTAGGAAGGATTATGCCCTAACCTTTGCATTCCGAAAAATTTTAAGTTTTGAAATACTTACCTTGAAGCACCTATGTAAGTAATTTGTTTGAGTGCTTAATGATCCTCCAACTTTACTTCGCCACCATAGCTTGATTGAAAATATGAAGGTCTCTGAAATCGAGTCCTCCATCATCTTTCCCTAGACACATTCTAGGTCAGCTACACTAATGAATTTTTCTTTTATCACTTGTGGAACCCCACCAAAACCTGGAAAACAAAGAGTTAATGTCGTCGCAAAGGCTCAACGGGAGTTGGAAGCAACTCTTAGTATATATAAGTTGGAATGACTTGGGTCACGACTTTAATCAACACTTCTTTGCCTCTCAAAGAGATGAACTTTTCCTTCTAGCCTTGAAGGACTTCCCACACTCGATTCTTGAGGGAGCTAAACATTGGCATTTGTTTCTAGAGGTTTGTGAGGGCAGCCCCAGATATACTAGCCCAAGGAAAGAGTATAACTTATACCGAGTGCCTCTTGGATTGGTAATTTCATCTCCTCTTTTGTATTTTTACTAACCATGAACATAGACTTTTAGACGTTTATGGTTTGCCCAAAAACCTTCTCATACGTCTGCAGAATTGGTTTGATCACATTCTAGTCACTTTTCATTTCTCAAATGAAAAAGAGGTTGTCCACAAAAAAAAAAAAAAAAGTGAGTAATCGAAGGACAATAAGTGTTGTGAGTACAAACAAAGTCCCACATTGGTTAGGAAAGGGGAAGATCATGGGTATATAAGTAAGGGACAACATCTTCATTGTAACGAGGCCTTTTGGGATGACCAAAAGCAGTGAAGAATATCGTTACAATGTGGATGTTAGTTGTCCCTAACAAGTGGTATCAGAGCCATGCCCCTTACCTAATCATGTCGGTGTGCCTCGATGACATAGTCATGTTTGATCTCGTGGTCGAGCTTATCCGACAGGGGTAGGCTCTCATGAAGAGTGACCTGGTTAAAGGTGATAATGCTCGAGTTTAAACGCGGATAAATGACTATTTGAGGGGAGGATTGTTGTGAGTACAAACAAAGTCCCACATTGGTTAGGAAAGGGGAATTAGTACGCAAACCGTTGAGGCGGAAACCTTTCTCCTCTTCAGAAAGTAGCGTTGGGAGTGAGTACAAACAAAGTCCCAGCGGAAACCTTTCTCCTCTTCAGAAAGTAGCGTTGGGAGTGAGTACAAACAAAGTCCCAAAAGGGGAATCCGTTGAGGCGGAAACCTTTCTCCTCTTCAGAAAGTACAAACAAAGTCCCAAAAGGGGAATCCGTTGAGGCGGAAACCTTTCTCCTCTTCAGAAAGTAGCGTTGGGAGTGAGTACAAACAAAGTCCCACATTGGTGGTTAGGAAAGGGGAATTAGTACGCAAACCGTTGAGGCGGAAACCTTTCTCCTCTTCAGAAAGTAGCGTGTGGAGTCATTCAATACAAATGAAGGAGAGAGATAATAGAAAAACACGTCCCCCTAACACAACAACCCTTTGGACCCTAACACAACAACCCTTTGGATCTAAATTCTCTACTTTTGTTACCATTGAACAATACTGAAAAAGAAACAAACTCTACGTAATTCATAATCAGGTGGATCCACGTCTGGCAGAACCCCATCTTTTCCATTACGTGCCGAATATAACTTCATTACACTTTGTTGTACTCCTATTAAGTTTAACACTTTGTTGTACTCCTATTAAGTTTAAAGGCTACATGTTCTAGTATAAAGTTTGCATAGAAAGAGAGCCGTACGCACGGCTGTAATCGAGGTCTGAATCAATGGGTTTTTCTGGCAGCTGGTGGTTGTAGTGAGTTTCACGACGGTTTCCGATCACGCATAGTGGGTGTTCGATTAAAGCTCAAATCGACCAAAATTTGAGGTATTTTTTGTGGTAATTCATTCCATTAATATTGGAGTGATTGATTTTAGTTTGTAATATGAATTTGTGACTTAAAGTTCTTACTAAAAGACTCATAAGCTATTTTTAAAGTGGATTTAGACGAAAATGTTGAACCATTATATATTTTGTGTCTCTTGTTAGAAATTATCGAAATATTAGAATTCAGATTATAACAATAAGAATAAGGTGTTAATATCCATGATTAAAATTGATTAATCAAAATGTTAGGATTAAATTGATTTTTAATTACAAAAAGAATAAGGTATTTAATTAATTTAGGATGGGAGATCGAACTCTTTATTCCTCCATCAAGGACATTTATGTCAATTGAGCTATGTTCGGTTTGACGAAAATTTAATTATTATCTAATATATATATATATATATATATATATATATATATATATATATATATATATATATATTTTTAAAAAAAATCAAACCGAGCCTAGCTTAATTGGCATATGATTGTGCCCTTAACTAAGAGGTTATGGTTCAATCATCGCATTAATTAAATATCTTTGAAAAGAAAATTGTTATCTAATATGGTACTAAAAGAAAAAAAAGAAGTCAAATCGAGTATAGCTCAATTGGCATAAGGTTGTGCGATGACTAAGAGGTCATGAGTTCAATCTCTTGCATTTATTAAAACACCGTTGCAAAATAAAAATCTATATTTTCAAACATTTTTTTTTTTTTTTTTTTTTTTTTTTTTTTTTTTTTTTTTTTTGAAGAAAATTCCCAAACATTAATTATCATATCCAAATACAGATATTTGATATCACACAAATAAATTTCAGATATTCCAAATCTCATATATTTAATATTCTTACTCATCAAACAAAATTCATCATCCAAACAATTACATTTACACTTCTTGTATTTTTAGAAAATAAATACATAATAACAAAAAAAAAATACAATTTTTTTTTTTTTTTGACAACATGTTCGAGGTGCGCGTAAGCTGGCCCGGACACTCACGGATATCAAAAAAAAAAAAAAACATGTTGAAGTGGGGATTGAACCTAGGACTTTATGGTTAGGCGATACATTATGCCGTTGAACTAAGGTCTTGTTGGAAAAAAAATAAAAATAATAAAAAAAATAAAAAATAAAAGATATAAGTTTTTTATTCTCATATAAACGCTAAAATATATCTCTTAATTTAATATTACAAAACCATAAAAGATAGAGATGGACTTAGTTTGTCAACCCAATCATTTCTATTAATATTGTTTTTTTTTTTCCAAAAAGAGTACATTAATCATTACTAATTCTAACAGCTTAAAAAAACATCATCTAATTTTTTTTTTTTTTTTTTTTTTTTGAGAGGAACATCATCTAATTTAAAACTAAAGAAAGAGGTAGAACTAGAAGTTATCATTTTTCCTTTTACAGCATATATTGATGAATTATTCAAACTAATTTAATGTACATTTTAAAATATAAATCAAAGTCAATAATGAGCAAAATTCAGCTAAATTCCATGTATAGTATTTAGTCAAACTAGGTTTAATGTTCACTATTTTTTATTTTCTTTTCGAAACAATTTAATGCTCACTATTTAGGACAAGGTTGTCAGATGGCTTTATTATTTCATAATTTGCCAGCAAAAGATAGGATGCCTTTATTTAGTGTGGAAAAAACAACATTTAAAACTTTGTTTATATTCCATTGGGCATTTATTATCTATTAAATAATAAAGTCGTCCTATATTTTGACGTGTTACATATCATTTATGGATGACAAAAAAAAAAATTCGTTAAAAAAAAAAAAAAAAAAAAAAAAAACTTAATTGACATAAAATTGCACAATTGATTAAAAAGTATAAGTTCAATCCTCACAAGAACTCTTGAATTCTTCGCATGTGATGTAGTATTAAAAAAAAAAAAAAAACTTATTATCCTTTATATTATTGCACCAGTTCAAATTTAATTTTGGTTCAAAATTTTTAAAATATTTTTTTTTTCCTTTGTCGAGGTGTTTTAATGAATGCAAGGACCTATGTCAATTGACCTATGCTTGATTTGACATTAAAATATCTCTTTTGATCTATGAATTTTTATGTTGTTTAATTTTTGTCTCTAAATTTTATGTCTATTTTAGTCCCTAAACTTTTTAAAAATAATTATTTTATTGTATTATTTTGTCATCTAACTTTTTCTTGTCCAATGTTCGTCTCTACGGAGAAATTCTTCATGCCCCCAAACGCCGTGACTTTTTTTAATAACGTTTTTTCTTGTTTCCTTTATCTTTTATTTTTTTTGTTTTTTTTTCTTTCTAATAATTTAACTTTTTTTTAAAAATATTTTAAGAATGTTTTTCAATTTATCTACTTTAATTCTAAAATTTAGAATTTAGTATTTGAGGTTTATGATTTCATACCTACACTTTACTTTAGTATTTAGAGTTTAGGTTTTAAGGTTTAAATTTTAAGGTCCGGTTTAGATTTTAAAATTGAGGGTAGGGGTTTAGATTTTAAATTTTAGAATTTATGGTTTAGTATTTAGAGTTTAGAGTTTCAAATTTACGATTTAGATATAATTTTTAGGGTTTAAGATTTAAATATGAAAATTTAAGGTTTAGGATTATATGGTAATTTAGCGTGTTAGGATTTAGTATTTACTGTTTAGGGTTCTCTTAAACTCTTAGATTTAAGGTTTAGAGTTTAATCCTAAATCCTAAATAGGGAACTAAACAATAAATCATAAATATTAAACCTTAAACTCTAAAATTTAAAGAAAAGATAAATATAATAAGGAAAAAGTTTTTTAAAAAAGAGAAAAAAGAAAGAAAGAAAACAAGCCAACGCGTTAAAATAATAATAATAAAATGGCACGTGGCATCATCGGGAGCTAGCTACATTGTGGTCACCTCGTGAAGAATTTCTCATACCTATACCTGTGTGACTTTTGAAATACGCTCATATTAACACATGCTAGGGATACATATTCAAAGTTACAAATCATTAATTTGTGAAAATAATGACAAAAATAATTGTTTTTTAAATTTTATAAACCAAAATGAACACATTTTAAAATTTCAAAGATTAAAATAGACATTTTTTAAAGTTGAGCAACCAAAATTAAACAAGCTTGAAAGCTTTGAGCCCACCATAGGATTTAAACCTATTGGATATCATGAGGTGGAAGTTTAATTAGCTAAACCAATTAGCACAGTTTAAATGGTTAAAATGGTTAAGGTATATATCTTGATTCCAATCTCAATACTCAAATACTTATTTTTTAACTCAAAAAAACAATTATAATAATAAGTTTAAAGTTTTTTTTCTTTCTAAATATCTACATGCTCGTATGATAAATAAAAAAATGGTTAAATTACAAGTTTAGTTACTGCATCTATTTCATCCTTAAATTTTTAAAAGTGTCTAATAGCTAGGTACAGTACATGAAGCTTCAATTTTGTGTCCAATAAGTCCATAAATTTAAAAAAAAAATTGTCTAATAGATTGTTTACTTTTAATTTGATATCCATTAGATTTCTGAACTTTAAAAAGTGTTTAATAGATCGTTAAACTTTCAATTTTGTGTCCAATAGATCTCTACAAATTTTCAATTATGTATTTATTAGGTCATTGACCTATCCAACACTTTTTAAAATTCACAAATCTAATAAACATAAAAATAAAAATGTTAGCTATTAGACAAAAAAAAAAAATAAAATAATAATAAAAAAAAAAAATAAAAAAAAAAATAGTTTAATATATTTAATAAAATAATTATCAATTAATTTTTAATTTTTTTGAATAGGTTAAGGACCTATTAGTTATATAATTGAAAATTTATGAACCTATTAGACTCAAAAGTAAAAGTTTAGGAACCATACACAAAATTAAAAGTTTAGAGACGACCTCAAAGTAAATAAAAAATAATTATTCCATTTGACAAAACAAAAAATTAAAAAAAATAAAAAATAAACCAAAATTTTAAACAAATATATTATTAGGAAATAGTTTTTTTTGTTTCCTTAAAGAATACATAAAAATAAGTAAAAATACAAATACGCGGAAAGATATGACACTATTAAAATTGATCTAGAAAAAAAAAATGGTGATATATTCCAATTTCCTATTAGTAATAAATATTGATAAAGTTTTTTTTTTTTAGTACAGAGGTAAAAATAATAATAATAATAATAAAAACTAGTTTTTTATTTTTTATATTTTTTGAACAATCCAATAAAGATTGGAATTACATTTACTCTTAAGTTGACAGTTTTTTTAAAGTTATCTTTTCTCCTTTTGACTAATGGTATTCAACATTTATTTAAAACCCATTTGTGTGGTTTTGTTTCATCATAAATTAGAGAGAATCTTGCCCAGATTCAAAGAACAGATTCAGAAAACGTTTTGATATTGTAATTTTGTAATAAATTCATTCAACGTTATTAGACATGATTTCTAAGACTTTTGATATTGTAATTCAAATAAATTCGTTCAATGTTACTAGACATGATTTGTAAGAGTCTCCTTAAATATTTCTGGAACTAATAAAAAAAAAAAAAAATACTTAAATAATGGTTAAGTTAGAAAATTCATTCAATTTGATGTTTAATAAATTCGTTAATTTTAAAAAATGTTGAATATGTCCAAGATAGATACAAAATTGAAAATTCACAAATTTATTTGATATTTTAAGTTTATGAATTTTATTAGACACAAAATTAAAAGATTAAAAATTTGGGACAATATTACTATTAAATTCTGAAGTTAGATTTACGGTTAGTAATTTACCGTGAAAAAAATGAATGTGAGCAAATAAATTATAGAAAAGTAGTAGAATAAAACATTATTGCAAACTTATATTTTCAACCTTTGTTTATTTTTTATTTTTTTTAGTACAACTTTGACAGGATAATTTAAAACTCTTACCTTAGAAGAAGTATATGTCAATTATCGTTAAACTATACGCACTTCGGTAATTAACAAATGAAATTCAACTTTTGAAACCAATCGATCATGATATTTATGTTTATTATATATGTGGATGGTGATTTCATATTCATCCATTAGATTTACTGTCGATAATTTTGGATTAGAAAAAGACAATGAATTTATACAACAACAAAAAAACTAAATTGACAATAAGTGAGAAGAGAATTATCTTTTGGTCGAAAAAACATATTTTATGTCAGATTAACAATTTATATAGAATAATTTATCGAAAGTGATAAAAAAAAATAGAGTGAGCTTAATATTATAGTTTTTTTTTTTTTTTTTTTTTTTGGGGAAAGATGGTTAGTTTGTTTTCATTTTAATCTATATGGGAATAAATCAAAAAATAGTGTGAACTTAATATTCTAGGTTGTTTTCCTCTCATCAACCAGCCTATTGTTATTTTATTTTCATTTGCTATTCTGTTCTTGATTTTAAAAAAACATGTTTTTGATTTTGATTTTGTAATAATCTCCTTCAATGTTATTGAATATTATTTATAGGGAGACGAGGTTTAAAAAATATTAAATATATATGTTTATGATAATGATAAGAAAATTGTATCAAATGTGAATTTAGGGTAAAATAATAAAAAATATAGTACTTTTTTTTTTAAATTACAAATATGACAATTTAGATAGTAATTTATCACATGGTTTTTTTATACAATTTTATCAGTGACTATCACTGATAATAGTCTATCAGTGATAGTCATATATCAGCGATAACAGTCTATCGGTGATAGTCATTAATTTTTTTTTTGTCATATTTGCAAAATATTTTATACGACCAATCCTTTTATAGTAATCATTTAAAAATATTTGTTATTACAATTTACTATAAGTAATTCAGTGTAAAAATATTGGATAATTAATATATACAAAAATAATAATATTCTAAAATAAATAATAGAACACGACATGAGCATATAGTTTATAGTAATTATAATATTTATTTATATTTTTAGTTCAATTTGGACTGGGTGAATTCAGGTACCATATCTCATAGTCAAAAGAGCATGAGTTATGCTCAGATATTTACTTCCTTTTTTTTAGTTCAAAATTTAAATTTCTCACCTCTAAATTTATTGAATTAAAAAAATAAAAAATAAAAAAATAAAATTTGCATGTTTAATATATATATACTTATTGAATTACGATATTTAATATTTAAAATGCATCCATCATTATCATTATACGTAGAGATAAAAGAGAGATTCAGCTCAAATTCAGAGAATCAGTTGAGAAGTGTGTTGATCATGTAATAAACTCATTCAAGTTGTGCCCTAAACACGGGTTCTAACACATATTAATCCTATTGTTACTGATGATATGAACCTTGACCTCACTTTTACTTTTACTACTGCATAAATTGAGATTTCTCTTCGTCAAATGGCCCCCTACTAAAGACTCTGATGGCTTTCCAGCCCTTTTTTTTTTATCAAAAGTTTTGGCCCATCATCGGTAACGTTACAGTTCAAAGTTGTCTTAATTTTCTTAATAACTTCGGTTTTATTGCCCCTTTAAATCATACTAACATTACTCTTATTCCCAAGTCAAAAAATCCAACTTCTGTTTATGATTTTAGGTCTATTAGCTTATGTAACGTTTTGTATAAAATCATTTCTAAAGTTCTTGCTAATCGTTTAAAACCTATTCTCAATTCTATTATTTTCCCTTTTCAAAGAACTTTTATTTCTTCTCGTTCAATTACGGATAATATCTTTATTGCTCATGAGTGTATTAATTTCATTAAGAAAAGGAAAAAGAGCTCTACGGGTTATGCGGCTCTAAAACTTGGTACGTCCAAGGCCTTTGACCCCAGTGAATGGTCTTTTCTTGAGAAGATTATGTTTAAACTTGGTTTTAATAATACTTGGATTTCTCTTATTATGCAATGTATTTCTTCTGTCTCCTTCTTTATTCTTATTAATGGTGTAGCCAAAGATAATTTTTCCTCACGTTTTAGGCTGGGGATCCCCCGTCTCCTTATCTCTTTTTCCTCTGTACCGAAGGTTTTTCCCAATCCATTGTTGCGGCTCATAATAACAAATCATTCTCTGGTATTTCTATTGCAAGGTCTACCCATTCTATATCTCATTTACTTTTTGTTGATGATAGTTTGCTCTTTCTAAAGGCTAAGTCTAAAGATTTTTATTCTACTTTGACTATTCTTAAAAATTGCGAAGAAGCTTCAGGTCAACTCATTAATTTCTCTAAATCTGCTCTTCTTTTTTCCCCTAATGTTTGTCACTCCTCTCCGGTATCACTCCAAACTATTCTAGAAGTTAAAATTGTTCATGATCTTGGGCGTACCTTGGAGTTCCTTCAAGAAATACTGCAGATCTAAGCTTCATAACTGATAAAGTGTGGAAGGTTGTCCGGGGTTGGAAGACTAAATTCTTTTCTATTAGGGGCAAAGGGGTTTTGATTAAGAGCATTGCTCAAGTCATTCCTATCTATACAATGAGTTGTTTTCGGCTTCCAAAGAGTTATTATAATGATATTAACAGAATCGTCTCAAGGTTCTGGTGGCCTCTAATGATTGCTCTAGGAAACTTTTTTTTTTTTTTTTTTTTTTTTGATAGCAAAGGAGACTAGTAGATTACGCAATAGTTATGCCCAATGGGCTACAAGTAGAAGAATCTGAAAGCAAAATACTAGACAACCAGTCTGGGGGGCTTAAATCCCAAACAGAACAACCCCCCGTAGACAAAGCATAACCCGCCAAATTATGGGCCACTTTGTTGGTCGCTCGCGGGCTAAAGAACGGCCCCCTCACACCACACTGAGGCATCAACAACTTAATCTCTTCCAACAAAACACCCTGAGGAGCCAAAGTCAGGCCATTTGAGTGCAAAGCTCGAACCAAAACCTGGGCATCCAAATCCACACAAATATTTGACAAACCCAAAGACACTGCAAGTTGCAGCCCTTTGAGCAAAGCCAAAGCTTCAGCAGACAAAACGTCAATCAGACCCTCCGCAACCTCCGCTTGCGCCACAATCAGCTTACCTCCCGCATCCCGAATCACCATCCCCAGACCCGACCGCCGCATGGATTTAGAAACTGCAGCATCAGTATTAAGCTTAAGCATGCCCATGATCGGCGCTGCCCAAACCTGCGTAAGCGGGCCCCCGCTCACCCTTTGCTCCCCTACTAATCCACCATCACCCAATTCTCGCGACTGGTCCAACTCCCATAGGTAAGATCTGATCTTCTCCAAACGATCATCCACGTTGGGAATGACTCTACCCAGATTGACTGCATTTCGATCAATCCATATAAACCAACATGTCACAAAAAAGAGACTAGCCAACTCCATACTCAGATGTACCGCCACCCACCCACACATATCTTGGATTGAAGGGAGCAAAACCTGTTGTACACTCACCACAGGGATAAAAGAGGACCAAATAGCTTTTGCCCTCTTACACGAAAAAAACGTATGCCATGTTGTCTCTCTTTCTCGCTTACAGTTAACACACCAAGGATGAATAGGGACTCGTCTCTTACATAAATTATCATTTGTTGGAAGTATATTATGAAAAAGACGCCACATAAATACCTTAATTTTATTTGGTATGGGAGCCTTCCATAGCCTATTCCACCAAAGCGCCAACCTTCCTGGTTGAGAGCAAGAGGCCTCCTCCTTATCAGAGATAAAAAGCTTATATGCGCTTTTTGTAGAAAAAAACACCATCTTTACTAAAATGCCAAAGCCAACTGTCCTTTATATGTGAACGACAAATCGGAACTGCAAACACTTGGTCCACATCCACTTCCCAAAGGACCTCTCGAACCTTCCCTTCGTCCCACCGACCTTCCCCCGTCAGAAGCTCACAAACTCGCATATCAACATTATCCGAAGAGGGATGCGTGATCAACTTGAAAGAGTGTTCTCTCGGCACCCACGGGTCACCAAAAACTTTTGTTTCCTCCCCATTCCCAATCCTTTTTCGCACTCCCTTTGCAAGGAGCTCACGCCCCCACAACAGACTACGCCAAACAAAAGATGGTTTCCACCCTAATTCCGCTTCCAACACCGAGGAATCACGAAAATATCTCCCTTTGTACACCTGAGCCACCAACGAGTTAGGGGTCTGCAAAATACGCCAAACCTGTTTAGCCAGTAATGCCCGATTGCTCTAGGAAACTCCATTGAACTAAATGGGAGTCACTTTGCAAACCTAAATCTAAAGGTGGATTGTGTTTGAAAAACATTGAGCTCTTCAATCAGTCCCTCCTGACTAAACAAGCTTGGTTTATTTTAAGTAATCCTACAAGTCTGACAAGCCGTCTTTTCAAGGCCAAATATCATCCCAAGTGTGACTTTCTTACGACAGACATAGGCTATAAACCTTCTTATCTTTGGAGAAGTATTTTATGAGGTCGTGACCTTTTATCCACTGGTCTTCAATTCAAAGTTAGCTCGGGCTCTAAGATTTCAAATACACAAGATAAATGGATTCTTCGTGAATCAACCTTTAGGCTCTCCCATCCTCCATTCCCCCCGATTAACCTTTTTGTTGATGCTTTAATCACAGAAAGAAGGAGCTGGAACATTCCCCTATTGTAAAGTATTTTTACCCAGAGGATGTCACTGCCATCAGGTCTATTCCTTTAAGCAGACTTCCATCTCAAGACACTTTGATTTGGCACTATTCTAAAGATGAACGTTACAATGTAAAGACAGACTATTTGAAAGCTTTGTCTATTATGAATGAGGAAAGTTCTTCTAATATGGAAGTCTTTAATCGTCAATGGCTTTCTCTATGGAATCTCAAGCTTCATAACAAAATCAAGCTTTTTATTTGGAAGGCTTTTAATAATTGTCTGCCTACTATTTTTCGATTAAATGATAAAAGTATAGAATGTTGTACCTTATGCCCAATTTGTCGCAGTAAGGATGAGTATATCGTACACTCGTTTCTCTATTGCTCTCGAGCCAAAGCAATCTGGATGCACTTTCTTCCAAAGGTTGTTCTTCTAAAGTTCCATCATCTGTCTTTTAATGACCATTGAGGCCTCTGTTAGACTCCTTACAAAATGAGAAATTGGTGTTAACTTGTATTATTTGTTGGGCAATTTGAAATGATAGAAACACGACTAATCAAGGTTCTGTTATACCTGATCTTGCTTCAAAAATTGTCTAGATCTCAAATTACCGAGCCGAGTTATCAAGAAACCAACCCCAACCTCTCTTTGCTCCCCCTCGGATTGTTGGATCTTCTCACAGACCCCCTTAAAATTTGCTCCGCAGGTGAGAGTTTATAAGATAAATACCGATGACACTTGGTTCTCTCCCTCCTCTGAAGCAGGTATTGGAGTGGGAGTGGTTATTCGCGACTGTTCAGGAGCTCTCATTGCCGCCAAATCTTCAAAGGAAGGTTTCTTCCTCAGTCCTCTTCATTCTGAGCTTGAAGCCATCTGTATCGGGCTGGAATTGGCTCTAAATTTAGGGCTCCATCACATTATTCTCGAATCAGACTCTTCGGTGGATATCAATGCTCTGATTTACCAACATCCATGTGAATGAAATTGTAGGAACATGCAAAAAGGAGTAAGAAGCAATTACAATTCCTCTGCCCTAATTTTGCTTCTTACTCCTTTTTGCATGTTCCTAGAAATTGTAATTGCTTAGCACGCTTTGTCTTCCCCTTGCCCTCACATGTGGTTAGTTTGTTACCCTTCATAGTTAGTTTCTTTAGCCATGTTGACTCCACTGCCTTTTATGGCGATTAATAAAAATTTTCCTTTAAAAAAAAAATTTATTGGATATTTTTTTTTTTTTTTTGCTAATTCTTTGTATTTTTGAAGAAAACAAATAAAAAATAGATATTTTTGCTCGTGATGATGTCAAATTTTTTAAAGTAGAGTATACTCCCTTGCGGGGCGAATCTAATTTTTTTTTTGTTCGGGGGCACAATTTGAATAAGGTTAAATTGTAAGTTTAGTCCTTAAATTTTTTTTTATTCATGTCTCTATGGTCCCTGAACTTTAAAATGTGCGTAACAAGTCCTTAAACTTTCAATTTTGAGTTTAATATATCCTTAAACTTTTAATTTTGTGTTTAATAGATCATTAAACTCTCAATTTTGTATCCATCAGAGACATATTAGACAATTAAAATGTTTTGTTAGACATAAAGTTAATGGGTCCTCAAGTTATTCAATATTTATAAAATAAAAAAAAAAATCACGTATCTATTAGATATAAAATTAAAAATTTCAAGTGCAATTAGAAACAAAAATAAATTTTCTCTCTAATAAAACAGTTGATTTTTATAGAAAAAAATAATATGTCTAAAACCTATTGGATACAAAATTTAAAGTTAAGGAATCTACACAACATTATTAAATTTCAATGATTTACTAAACCCAAAATTAAAAATTTAAAGACCTATAAGACATTGCTTTAACCTTCAAATATATATTAACAAAATTTAAAAATTGAAACTGGTAATTCTAGATTCATATAAATATAATTTTAAATATTTATATATAATATTTATATTAATTAATATTAACTATTTTAGAATTATCTACTCCCATAAATATGAAAGTAAATAATGAAATTTAGAATATTTATATTTTTTTAAATTTTAAAATAATTTACTCAAAGATTTAAAATTTTAAAATAGAATTAAGTTTTTTTTTTTCGAATTGAAAATAATTTACTAAAAGATTTAAATAAGCTATATATATATATATATATATATATATATATATATAGGGTTGGTTGCACAAATAGCAATCAGGCCCAAACTAATTGCAAATTTAGCAAACTTTAAAATGTTTTGCAAATATGACAAAAAAACCCGTTTCTATCACTGATAGACTTTATTATATCACTGATAGACTTTCTATCAGTGATAGACTATTATCTCTGATAGACTATTATCACTGACAAAAATCTATAAAAAGCTGAGGTGATCAGCGATAGACTTCTATCAGTCATAAGATATCAGCGATAGAAATTGCTATATCCGCAAAAATTTTAAAAACATGCTATATTTGCAAACAATAAGTCTTAAATTGTCATTTACTACAATTTCCCTATATATATATATATATACTAAAATTAAATACTATATTGCCAAACTGAAAACGAAATAAAAAAAAAAAATGCAACTTTGCGATTTAGGGAGTTTCGACTCGGGGTCACCAGGCAGCAAAATTGCAAATCGTCCCCTGGTGGAAAACTTGGTTAGATTTTTTGAATTTGTATATACCAATATATAAAACTAATAATTTGAGATGCGCACGTGTCCCTCGGCCCCAACGTGGTTTCGCCCCTACTACACTGACAAACAAATTTCTACTCAAATTTAATGAATTGGTAGAAAAGTGTTTTGAATACGTAACAAACTCTCTCAATATTGTCAACATAAGTATAACTAAATTAACATACGTGTGAGCTAATGATCAAGATATCAAAATTTTCGATACTTCCACCTGACATTAATTAAATATCTTAGAAAAAAAACTATGTCAATGTTTTTAGACCATAAAAGAGTTGTTATTTGTTATTTTATTTTTTATTTTTTTTTATTTTATGATAATCTAAAGATCTATAAACATATTTTTTTTTTACCATCTCTAAAACTAAATTGAATTTTTTTTTTATATGACGGGAGATTTTATATTAATAATTTTCTTCTTATTTTTTTCAATGGTAATATATTATGAAAAATAAACAAGGAGGTACCGACTAAGACACTAAGACACTTGACAAACTTCATTCTGAGCCAAACTAGGTCGTAGGTAATATGGTGAGTCGTTGTAGCAAGCGATTGTTTGATTCGATTAATAGTCAAGATCGTGTACGTAAAAAAAGGCTTTCCCATTTATAATGGGATAGAATGACACATGGTTTGAAATATCTAATTTGTCCCCACACCCACCAAAAAAAAAAAAAAAAAAAAGAAAGGAAAAAAAGAAGTGTCATTTATAGAATTTTTTTAGTATAGTGTTGGAGTTTAGATAAAAAGTAAAGTATTTCCTAACACTTTCTTTTAACATATACAGAAAATGTATTACATTTTTCTTGTTTAGATGACAGAGATATGGAAAGTGTGTTGAAAATGAATATAATAATAGTTGAGGTTGCTTGTAGTTACAATAAAGATATAACTTATAAGCAACCTAGGTCGGTTGAAGCTTCATTTTTAGTTTTTTTCTAACAAATTAATATATCAATTATTATTATTATTATTTTATTTTTTAAATTGACGATTGAAATGACCAAGTTACCCATCCAAATAAATGAACTAAAATTCATTAAAACTAATTGAATGACTTTTTTATCTAAAATAAATTGAATGATAAAAGTTAGGAATAAAAAATTCTACTTGAATAATTTGGCATCTTTAAAATGAATAATTTGGCATCTTTGGTTAAATTGTATAGTCTTAAATTTTAAATTACCTGCAATTCTGAATCTGAATTAGGTCAGTAATATTATCTCTTAACTAATTCAACTATATATTTAAATGAAAATGTACAGTACATTATATAAATTAAATTTGAGAATATAAAATATACTTTTTATGTGAATATATTCATTTTTAAAAATTACAAATCGGTTACAAACTAAAACATTAAGGATGGAAAATAATCATGTTCAGTAGGGGTGTAGTTAGGACAAGAGTGTTTTTTTTCTTCAACTATTTTAATCGATAGACTTTTGAAATGATAATTGATGTCTTATCTATTCACTTTGCTCGAATTAACAAGAACAAGAGAAAGTACTATTCAATTTGCTTGAATTAACAAGAACAAGAACAAGAAAAAATATATATATATATATATATATATAAAAAAAAGAGATTATTATATGTGTTGTAAAGGTTGAGTTGGGGACCACAATCATTGTCCTATCTCTAAAATTAAAATGAACACCCTAATTTGCAATTTCACGGGTCCATTGCCAATTGCCAATTGCCATTCCTATCAAATGTGCTAAGTAGATAAATTATTATTTTAATAATATATAAAGTAGGGGTGTAAATGGGCCGGGTTGGTTCGGTTTTTATTAAAACCGAACCGAACCAGGTCGGTTTTGTAGGAAAAAAACTCGACCCGAACCGAACCGGTTTTTACTTTACCTAAACCGGTTCGGTTCGGTCCGGTCCATTGGCGGTTTTTTTTTTTTTTTTTTTATTACACCTGGGCCTGGACTTATTTTTCCAAACTAAATCTTGATAACACTTAGGGGTGTATAAGTTATACATTTATATTTTCTAAATAAGTAATTTTAGTCACATTTATATTTTCAACTTAAACACCCTAAAAAAAATTCAGAACAAACCATTACAAAAAGCTGTCCCGGTAAAACACTCACAACTCACGACAAATAAAACAATCTTAATACAATTTACAATCACGATTCTAAAAAATTAAAAGAATAAATGAGCTGGTCTTCTAATTCACGAGTTGTCTTAATATTCATAATCTCCAACTTCCAACTTCCAACTTCCAACTAGACTTCAAGTATCTAAAAAAGAAAAACAAGAATAATTACTTGTCAAACTTTAGCATAAAACAAATATACAAATAAAATAGATATGAGAGTAGAAATTTTCAAATGCAACTTCCATCTCCTTTCGTACGCTTGTGAGTTCTAGATAAGAAAATGAACCATTAGTAGGAAAGAAAATAATCTTAAAACACATACGACAATGATAAAAAATAACAAACCAAGATCAACTATTAAAACATCAGTAGCATTTTTTATAAGTCAAAAGTTTCGAATCTACAAACATCACTATTGTAATACTACCTCTTCATAAACGAAAAAATGATTGAACAAAGCTCAACTATTAAAACATCAGTAACATTCTTTATAAGTCAAAAGTTCGAATCTCCAAACATCACTATTGTAATGCTATACTCTTCATAAATGAGAAAACGAATGTGTTCGTCCCAACTAAATAGAATTTGAAATCCTACTAGAATGCAAACCAAAAGCTCCACATTAGAAACAAGTTTCCATTAGAAGCATGGTTGGGGATGGGGGAGCAGATTGAACAAGATTAAGTGGGAGATGAATGCTAGATTAGCTTCTTTGACCTCAATTCCAAACCTCATTCCACCGAAGCAATGACCAGCCACATTACAAATGAACCAATACTTTTTTGCTTCTTTGAGTTCAATCTTATCAATTCCACTATAATATTCATTCAACACTCCATTCCATAATGAAAGTAAAACATCAGTGGGTAGGAATAACTCAAATCTTTAAGACATATGTTATCGACCAAGAAGTCAGACGCTCGAATCATTTCAAAGAAAGTAAAGATTTTTACCTCTATGTCTATTTCATCATCTCTATAACCTGTGATGTCACAATCTCTCTGTAAAATTCAAAACTTCTTCATTCCATAATGAACTTGTGTGTTTTGAAATGAAGTCTAAAGTCTAAACAACATCAGAAAGGAACTTGTGTGTTTTAAAATTCAAAACTTCTTCATTCCATAATGAACTTGTGTGTTTTGAAATGAAGTCTACAGTCTAAACAACATCAGAAAGGAAAGACCAACAAATTGGATAAGAAAAGAGATATGAGTTTAGTGAATGAAAAAGAAAGAATTGGTGAATATATACCCAGAAAATCTCCTTTGGTGAAATTGTGATTTAGAGACCAGGTAGCAAAATTGATGCCAGAGTTTCAGCCATCTTCATCTCCAACAGTAAAGACCTCACACATTGACATTCCACCAATAACAGCACTCCCATGTCTTAACACCCTTCTGGTTCTGCTTCTTATCACTTTAGAAGCACTTCCTGTGCACAATTGATGGCCCAGATTCATCATACTCAGCCTTTGCAATCCACATCTGCACCAAAGCAAACAACACAGCCATAAGTAAATAAAAATAAGGGAAACCAAAACTGAAAGCACTTATTTTGCTTGGTTTTGGGTTATATCATCCTTATTGCTCTTGTGGATTCCCAGTAACTAAGAGAATGACAAAATGTGATGTTTTTATTCTGTTTCAAGCTTTTATTATCTCTTGTTTTCTAGTCATCATAAGCCACACCTCTTTAAATATGTCATTCTCTATAAGAATTATGAGAAATGAGAGGATTTTTAGAGGTGTTGAGAGCCCTTGGAAAAGGTGTGGACTCTCGCTAAATGTTTCTCTTTGAGTTTCTATTTCTAAAGTTTTTTTGTATGCCTCTTTTGTATTCCTTCATTTATTCTCAATGAAAGCTCGGTTTCTATCCCAAAAAAAGAAAAGAAAAAAAGAAAGAGAAATAAAGAAAAGAAGAAGAAGATGTGAAATGTGGTTCTAGTGTTTAAGCAAAACATTTTTTCTACAAGTAGTTGACTAAATGCTTTCCTTTTGAAGTATTTTTTTAATAGAATTTTCTGTAGTACTTCTGATACATTATTAAACACTACAAAAAAGTATATAAGAACCTTTAATTTACAAAATTAACAATCATGCCAAAGCCACTTATACATTGTCTAACAGTATTTAGATTTACTGTCTTTAACCACACTTCATTTATTTTGTAAATAAAAGATTGGCAGGAGTGTTAAAGGTCTCAAACATGATTTGGGTTATCTTTTCACGATTAGCCTTGGGGTTAAGAGGAGCCTCAGTCAGGAGTACAGGAAGCTCTTCTGGGGCAACAAACATGGGAGTGCTGCTATAACTTCAGACATAGTCGACAAAACCCCAATAAAAAAAGAACAAAAAATTCTTGTACATGAATATTTTGCTCTTTTGATTTGATCTGATTACCAGTTCAATAAACAGTACGTTTTGAGTTCATCTATAAACTTCAATAAAAGATTGACACATTTTTTTGCTTCAACAAAAGCATCTAGTTTCTTGCTATGTATATGTATAGTATACAAGAACAAAGTGGATATTTCCCAAGCCAGAAGAAGATTGAACTTACATCTATTTGAAAGCATCTGAAGCAGAATAAATGAAGTCCAAGAAGGCAGTTCCCTTGAGAAGACCCTTACCAGTTAGGAGCTCAAAATCCAACAACAACAAGAAGCCAATCACTGCTGCTTTTCCATTTATCACTTCATTCTTTCCACTGAAGCCAAACCCTTCAAGATCTTCATCAACCACCATTCTCACCTTGAACACAACATAACAAAGCAGAAGTTCAAGAACTGAAGAAAAATATGGTAGAAGAAAGAAACAGGTTTGATGATTCTCTAGTTACCTCGTCGACATTGACATTGGTCGCTGTTACACCCATCAAAACCCATCCTCTGTTTTCACAATCCCTTCCAAAACCCATCAAAACCCATCGCCATTTTCATCAAAACGCCTATGGACAACAACCCAGATCGCGTGGAGAAGAATTAGTAGAGAGAAAGAGGAACTTACCCAGATCGCGTGGAGAGCTTCGGAAGCCTGAAAGAGATTGAAGAGATGAACTGCAGCCGTCTAGAAAAATAGAAGAGAGGGAGGACGAAGTAGCCGCATAAAGAAGACGCAAATCATAACCTAGTTTTTATCTCAATTTCGGTTAACCGAAGAACCGAACCGAAATTAACCGGTTCGGTTCGGTTCGGGCAGAAATGTAAATCAAATCTCTAAAAACGAATCGAACCGAACCGAACCGGTTCGGTTCGGTTCGGTTCGACGGTTCGGTTCGGTTCCTTGCACTCCTAATATAAAGTGAAAGATTTAAACTTCTAAACTCTTATGATTTATTTGGAGGACTTGTAAATAGGGAATAGTATAAGTCTGATAGTATAGTTATTTATTGTTTGTAGATAATAATAGTAGATAAACCAAACACAGATTGAGTTATAATAATTTAGTCCATCTCATTCTAAATTAGTATCTCGAATACCTTCTTAATCGATAAGATATACTTTATGTGAGTCGAACTATAATCGAGATTAGCAGAGACAATTTGGAAACTTATAAAACCCAAAGAGCAGAAAGAAATAGAAAAGGCATAAAGTTGTAGCGAGATGAGAAGATGATGACAAGTGTCCCCATTTGAAATTAAATCACAGCCGTCAGTTTAAACACGCTTTCATCATCCCTCCTTATTCAGTTGCCTTGCCTCCTCCATTAAGTTAACTCCTCCCGAAAATAAAAGCCTATAAATACTCCCATTAAAATCCTCCATAAACAAATCAAAAAATGAAATCCCTAAATTCCCCAATCTCCACCACCAATTCCGCCCTCTTCCTCTCCCCTTCCGCCCTCCGCCGGCGACCGGTGCTGACCGTTACGGCGTCGTCTCGATCGACAGAAGCAGACAACAACAACAACTACTACGCGAGCGGAAAGCTGGTCGACGAGAGCATGATCGTGCTTCGAAAGCGGATCCACGAGATCAAAAACGCCGATCAGAGCAACCATCCGCCCGCTGATTGGCTCGATTGGGAGAAACGCTGCTATTCCAATTACGATTCCCATATCTGTGAGGCTTTAGGCTACCTTCAATCGCACTTGATGAACACCAGGCCCAGCGTCGCCTTGGGAATGCTCGCTCTTCTTACTCTCAGCGTTCCCGTCTCCTCCGCCGTCGTTCTCCACCGCTTGTTCGAAATCGCCGCCGCTCTTCTCGCCGGGATCCGTCTCTCTTAAAAACAGAGCACCCGGACAGTTATAGAAAACGATACGATAGAATTGATACGCCGTCGTTTTGAAAATGATTTTTTTTTTTTAATTTTAGTTTTGTTCAGGGAGTAGTTCGTCTTTGTACAGCTTTAGATCTGATTGTTTGTTGCGCTTTATCTTATTTTATTTAAACGGTCAAGTTTTTATTGCTCAAACTAGTAAAAAAAATATAATATATATAATATGATTTTTTTTATATATATTCTTTATCATTTTCTATCTAATATATATAAATATATATAAAGACTAATTGCACAAACAATTACAAATTTAACAAAATTTAAAATCTCTTTTGTAAATATGGCAAGAAATCAGTGGTTAGGATAAACTTCGATCGACTATTATCACTTACAAAATTCTATAAAAAAGACAACAATAAACTTTTATCAGCGACCATACTATATAGAAATTGCTATATCTGCAAATTTTTTAAAAAAATGTTATATTTTTAATTATTTTACTCTAAATTAACATCGGTTACAATTTCTCTATAATGTATGAACAATTTTATATATATATATATATTAGTCAATCGAATATCGCTCAAGTGACTAATGTATGAATTAATAATTAAGAGATGTTTGAGACATCAACTTAGAATTTGAATGCACTAAGTTATATAATAATACAATCTACGTTTGATCTACCGACTATTATGACCCATCGTCAATAAAGTAACTATAAGAATAACACATTCAACATTTCAAAGAGCCTCTAAAACATTAGAGGTTCAACCTCTAACCCACAAATTATATAAAAAAAAAAAAGTAGCATTTTCTATTTTATCTCTTCTTCTTCTCTTCGAAATCTGTTGCTATCTTAAAAAAATAAAAAATATTATAATTATTTAAAAACTGAAATAGAGAAAGTCAAAAGAGAAATTATAATTCATTTAAAATTGGGAAGGTTATATCATTGACGTAATCAATTAATCATGATGTCCCATAAATTATTATTATTTTTTTAATATTGTAAGGGTGGTGATTCAATTTATACTTGTTAGAGTATGTTTAGGAGTAATTTTAGAATTACTAAAATTCCTTCCATTTTAAAATTGTGATGTAAAATTGTGATGTTTGACAAGGATATATAAGTAATTTTGAAATAATAAAAAATTATTTTTAGTGATTCTCCGTCCATCATTTGAGATGTGATTTTTTGAGGAGAGCTAGTGAAAAATTAAGTTTTTAAAATGATTATTATTTTAAATTAAAAAAAAATTCTTTCCTTCTATAAATATCTACATACATTACTTGATTGGAACATTGGTTTGGTTCCTTTGGTTGAACGAGAACAAATCTTTGTCTTTAGTTTTACACATGTAATTAATTTTATTATAATTTTGTAAATTAATATAAATATTATATATCAATGTTTTTAAAATGATATTTATATAGATGTTTTTTTTTAAACGATATTTACATGGATGTTAAGTACTAAGTTAACCGGGAGAGAAAAAAAGAAGAAAAAATAATATTTTGAAGAAAAAAAATTAATTTGTTATATATTTAATTTTTTTTATCGTCTATAATTGCTTAGTAAATAATTAAATAATTTCTTAAATATAAATTAGAAATTTAATAATTTTAGAAAAAAAACCAAACATTAATAATTCAAAATCACTTTTAATCATATAAAAATCATTTCAATCCACATTAAAATGATTATATAGAAATTAATTTTATAAAATTAATTGTAATTAAATTTTTCCCTCTAAAATTAATAACTCAACCATCACTCTCAAACATGTCATTAGTCGATACATAAGTTGAATAATAATGTTTTTGTTGTCCATGGATTAAGTTAAGATTAGTATTATGTTATGGTTTAATTTATTTTTTAATCTTTAAAGTTATCCAGCTAACCTTACTTTAAAGGTTCTTTAGGTTGGGATGTAATTATAATGCACCTTTTACTAATTTATTCTTTAACAACGTTAAATTTTATATTGCGCTTTCTAGAAGTATTTTTTGTTGTCTTTGTCAAGAAAAACAGTTCAAACAGTTGAAACTAAGTTGATTCAAGTTCATATCTATTTTTTTTTTAGTATATTGAATTCACACGAAATGAGATACAAATGTATGTATTGAAAAAACAAATTTAAAATAATATAAAGGTTAAATTATTTGAAGTATGAGTTCCGCTTCAAAAAAAAAAAAAAAAAATACTTTTAAACTTTTAAATTATGAAGAAAAAAAAATAAAAAACAATAATCATGAATTATTAAAAACGTTTAAAAAATGCATTCAACGTTAACAACACACATTTATGATGTGGACGGTTAAATTCTAAATTGTACGTGTCTAACATGAAAAAATAATGAAAATGTGGACGTTTGAAGTGTTAAAAAATCATGAAAAATGTAGATATTTGAATAAATTTTTCTCTAGTTTTGTTATATTCTTTGATCTTTTGAATTGATAAAATAGAATTTTCATGGTTTTTTAACGCCTCTACATCTACGTTTTTCATTTTTATCATGTCACACAAGTATAAATTAGAATTTAACTGTCCACATCAGAATTTTGATGTATTGTTAATGTTGAGTTGAAGAATATTTTTGAAACATTTTTTATAATTTAAGATATTTTTGAAACGAAACTCATACTTCAACCTTATTTGTGATAATTTAACTTAATATAAATGAGGTACAAGATTAAATCAATATAATTAAGTAGATTAAAAGAAGAAAAAAAAAAAAAAAAAACGGTTTTAGCAATCTTCTATTTACTTCATCAATACTAATAAAAAATTGGTTAAACATTATTTATATGTTATGATGTGACATTGTTTTTTTTTTTTTTTTTTTGGTAAGTTTACAAATTTTGTATTTCATTTTTTTATTTGTTTATGAGACCTATATACTTTAAGAAAGACACGATATTATATAACACGTGCTTAATCAAATTAAATGTATGTTAATCTCGTAAAAACAAATTCAATAACTAAATTAAACTATTTTTTAAAATTTCAAAATAAAATATCATCATCTAAAATAAAAATTGTTACGGGCCGATTCAGCCCCACGTCACCTGCTGACGACGCATCGGCTCTCCACGGAGTTTGGACCGGCAGAGCAAGGTCGGACGAGGCTACGACCAGAAGCCGATCCAGAGCCTCAGCAGGCAAGACCCTCCACGGCTGACGGAAGCAGGCTGACATCATCCCTCGAGCAGTGCAAGACTTGATTGAGTAGACAGTCTGCCACGCCTGACAAAAAGATAGCATGGCAGCGCCTCCAGCCTCCTCGGGACAACGAAGGAGACGGCTGCCGCCATCATTGCAGAGCGCATGGATCCAACTCTTGCGCCCCGGTCCGAACGACCATCTGAAGACCGGTCCACACAAGGAGCCTTCCCCAACGACCGACTATAAATACCTTTCCTATTCAAAAGGAAAGGAAGATGTAAAAAGGAGTAACACTACCCTAAACACTCTCTCTCTCTCAAACTATTCCTACTTAATTCAGACCTCTCTGACTTAAGCATCGGAGGCCCGTGGACCTAGTCTATCGGTGCAAGATGATGTTTTCTTTCCTCCCGCAGATCTCTCGCCACGCTACCGATCGCTGCTCACGACGGAACACACAAAAGACGAAAAAGATCAAAAATCTTTCGTCAACAAAAAAAAAAAAAAAGTGCAATCCTTCTCAATAATGTTCATTAACAAAAACAAAAAACAAATAACATGACGTTAATGAAAGTAAGTGGATGAATTATTGAATTGGATATGAGAAATAATTTGGGCTGGGTAGAGGATTCAATCAAATGCTTGTGGGGTGGTCTGTCTCTCCAATTATTAGGGCAGAAAAGTTGACACAGTCTTCCAAGTCAACTCGATTATTATTATTTTTTAGGGTATTATTTATTGCATATCGTGTTTGGTTCGATGATGTTTCTATGTTCGATGCAAATTTTGACTTTTAATTTTTCAATGTTTACCTATTTTTGGTATTGTTCTTTAATTTCTTCTACATTTTTATTTTGGGTCCTCAAAGTCTCTCATCTATTTTGTTTCTAGAATAGTAATAGAAGCACGAGTATTATGTGCATTTCTTTTTCCTGCCTAAAAAGAAGATTTTTTCTTTTTAATTAATTAGAGACTTTACTAGTTGGAATTGTAACATCATAATCAAAATTTATTTATTTGTTGACTTGTTTATAAGCTCTAGTTAAAAAACGAAGAAGTTTGAGTCGTACAATTTTCATATTTAATTAATGCATAGTAGAAAGTGAAATATATGATTTCTTAGCCATTAATTCATTAAAATTTTATTAGCATCTATTTTGACGGATTGATACTTGAAATTTATATTGTGTTATAAAAAAAAATTAAGTCTATGTGCTCTATGCATTTTGAAACTTGTTCTTTTTTAATTAGTATTCATGTTTTTTTATAAATCTTAAAAAAAATTCATACAATAAGTTTATGGATAATTAATCCAACATTAACATTTTCTCATTATAAATTTTAGAAATGTGATTTTTCTTAAATGAAATTTATTTATTTTGCAAAATTTGATAAAAATTAACTTCAAATTAGCATCGATGACCAATTTTAAGATTTTTGTGAAAGTATAATGTGTTGGAGATAAGCTGTATTTATGAACTGAGAAACACGAGCACACAGATTACACCGTAACAAGATACAAAATTACAGAAGATGTATAAGGACAGAAATACAGTAGCAATAACTACTTATAATTATAACTTCTGATAATCTTGATGGAGATGGAAAGCAAAATCGAGGCACGCTTATAAAGCGTTGTCCTGAAGACAATTGTTCGCTCTGCACACGTTGCAAGCAGACTACGACGATCGTCTTAGCAGGATTCAACAACTTGCTCCGGTAGAACAGCAATTCGAACTACTCGAATCTGGCAGAACTCTTGAATACTTGCTTTCAACAAAACCAAGACACAAGAAAATAAAGAAAGAATAAAACTCGAAAATTAGATGAAGCTTAGATGTTTTTGGTATACTCTCAAATGACGAATTCAACTACTATTTATAGTAGTGCAAATCGTAACTCTTACAAAGAAAAAAAAAATGTCCGACAATAATTGCATTGTAAATGTTAATGGTTACGAATGTTACAAATTAAATTTCATGAATTTAATTTGTATGTTACACCATTACAATAATTACACTATAAAAGTTACAAATTTCAATTCAAGAATTTAATTTTAGGTTACATCCATGATTAGAATATCAAGAATTTCTAACTATTACTTTCTTTCTCAAAATGCAATAAGTTTCAATATAATGTAGACTAAATTTAAACGTTTAAAAATACATAGACTGAAATGTAACGAGTTTAAAAAAAAACATCAATTAAATTGGTATTTAACCTCTAAAAAATTGTAGATGAGACTTTTGTCTTTTGTTCTTGAAAGGCGTAAGCAAGTTATTTTGAATACGTACGAAAGGGAAGAGAGATGGATAAGGAAGAACTAAGAGGAAAAAATAAGGAGGGTTAGGATAAGATTAAAATAATATATATATATATATATGTTTTGTCATGTAGCATATAAATTATATATGCTAGTTTAATTTATGATATCATGTCAGCATAATTATTACCATAAAATTATTTAAAAAATATTCAATTAGCTTCATCATGGACTATTTAAAACTATTTAAGAAACTTGGAAGTTTAATTGCAAAATTGAAAACTTTAGAGATATATGACTAAGTTATTATTGGCCGAAAAAAATGAAAAATAGTTTACGAATTTAATTATTATTATTATTATTTTTTAGAACGAAAAATAAATTCAAATATATTTTTACTGGAATTTATGATAAAACACAAAACAGAAAATATTTAGGCAATCATTTTTAAGTAAATAAATTTATATATAGTTTTCTTAATCCAACCTACCATCCATTTTCAAGTTATATGATATTAAAACTCTTAGGGCGTGTTTGCCCAACGAGTTGTTTGACAAGGAGTTGGGAGGAGAAATTAACTTTCCATTTGGCCCACGGGCTTGTTGAACTCGGATAAAAAATATAAACTCTTCAGACTTCTACAGTAATTACTATTGAACTCCTCAGACTTCTACATTAATTACTATTCAAATTTGTCCCATTTTTCGAGGTAACACATTTCACTCTCTTACTGCATCTCTCCCTCCCACAATATTTTTAATTATTTAAAAAAAACGCAATTTAAACTAAATATGTAAAATGACTAAAATTGTAATTTAACCTATTTTTATTATTTTAAATATAATTTATATTGTTCAATCAAAATTGATACTTAAACCAAATTCAAAATGTAGTATTGTTACCGTGAGATAGATAAAAACATCAGCTTATTTGGACCCCGTTTAAATTAATGGATTAAAATCTTTCAAATTCACGGGTAATATTTAACACAATATTGTAGGACTTTCTTTTATTTCAAAATTATCCAAATAAAATGAATAATTAGTGTGAGTGATATTGAAAAAATAATGTGAAGTATTGTGGTCAAAATTATTTTTGTTATCTTCAAACAAATTTGTGAATGATACATAAAATAAAAAACAAAAATCACATTCTTAAAATTTATTTAAATTTACTGAAAAAAGTCTTTAACAATGAAAATATGAAAAATTATAGAAAAAAAATGTAAAAAAAAAGAAGCTAAAATAAACTATTTTTTGTTGAGATGCTGATCATGTTGATGTTCAGGTGGAGTGAATTTAGATAGAATGACAAGTTTAAGAGGGTGGAGGAAGACGTGTTTGACACATGAGTAAACTATACTTATAGATAGACAATTTTATAATTCATAAAATTAAATATGAGTCCTAACAAAAAAAAAAAAAATATATATATTTTTGATAATCAATGTGAAAAAATAATGTGAAGTATATTGTGTTCAAAATTATTTTTGTTGTCTTCAAAGAAATTTGTCAAGATAAAATAAAAATAAAATATTTCATTTTTAGAATTTATTGGAATTGAAAGAAGACATTAATAAGAAAATTTTGAAAGTTTGTAGAAAAAGATTGTGTAGAAGAAAACAGCTAAAATAAACTCAGACTTCACAACTACATACTAAACAACTCTCTGCACCAAACACACAAAGACTTCAGAACTTCAGAATTCCAGACTAAACAACTCCCTGCCCCAAACAGACATACCTCAAAACTCACCAGATTAAACAACTTCCCAGACAAAACAACTCCAACTCTCCCAACTCCTTGGGCCAAACGCCCCCTTAGAAATTATTTGGAAGCTGAGTGAACTATTATAGTCGGTTGTTACAATAGTATGTAGATTATAATAATTGTGAAGAGTGAATACTATTGAATTCAGTGTGAATAGTAGATTATAATAATTATGAATAGTAATTGTGAATAATATATTATAATAATTGTGAATAATTATCGTGTGTTATAATAGTCCGCGGGTCAAACATAAACTTAATTATAATAACTTAGTACATCCAACTCTAAGTTGGTGTCCCAAACACCCATTAAATGATCAATGATTGTGATATATAATATAACACATATGATGGTTACCTAAAAAAAAATGATTTATTATTTGAAAAATTATATAATCCTTTAAATATTTTGTAGCGATTTTAACTTACAATACTTTGAGGTAATACATGTGTTTTAACTATGAGCTATATGGTGTAACTATATGCTCATAGTGGCACAAAATTGACTATTGTTGTTAGAAATCGAACATAAAAATCATCAAGGATTGGTCTAGTGGTCATAAAGAGTTTTGAGACTTCAATATTCTCCTAGAGAAAATGTGTTCAATCCTTGGTGGCCACTTACGTAGAAATTAATGTTCGATGGATATTTTTGGCACCTAAATGTCTGATATCAAAAAAGAAATCGAATTCATTTAACACTATCCATGTGGGGTGATTTATATGATAATGACAAATGTTAGTGTGTGACTAATTTTATAGGCTTGTTGTTTTTGTCTCCGATTTCAAGACTAGAGACAAATTGTCACTAGAACTGTTATAAGATTGGTTGTCTTTGTTAATTTCAGAATTCGAATATTGTCACGGGAACTGCCATAGGATTGATCACGGCCTTTTGTTAATTTCATAATTATCTGTCTTTTTGTGAAAAATATCTTAAGGATTTTTTTTTTTTTTTTTTTTTGCAAATCATCAACTTGGACTTTATTTGAAGAAAATAAAATTACTCATGATTCTATTTTTTTTTTCTTTTGAGCCGTGAATGATGAAGTTAATATTTAAGGATCATTTTTGAAGAACTAGTTTTTTCAGTCACATAGAAGACAAAAACAGAGACAAAAATGTTGTGGAGTTTTCTTCTCATGGACAGCACGAGTTATTTGCTTTTTGATATGATTTTGGTACACAAAATTTGTTTATGGGTTTTATGTGAATCTCCTCTGCAAGGGTTTTCTTTGTACGAGCATGAACGTTTTGTAGAAGATTGAATTGTTTTTCTTATTGTAATTGAAAATTGAGATACTTGTATTGACGAAACAACTAAGAGGTTTCGTGGTGAAACCAAGGAAAAATTGGGCTCCATAGTGTGTTGAGTAGCAGTTCACTAGGAACATAGTAAAAATGCGACAATAGGGGAAGTCGAGTTGTGTAAGACCTCGTGTACGCGTTCGTTGACATAGTGAAGTTCTTTCCCACCAAGTTGTGCTCCAGATGTAGGTGTAAATTGAACTAGATAATCAATCATCACTTTTAATTTATGCTTTTAGTTATTTTGTGCATGCTTGCATAATTTAAATTTGTCTTAAGAATTGTCACAGCATGACCAATCTGCCTTCTAAGTTTAGTCACATATATTTAACTACGAAACATATATAATAATATACCTATTTCATGTAAAGTTGTAGTCAACCAAAACTGTAACGCTCCCAATTTTCAGTCTAAACTACGAAACATTAGTAAACTTTCTTATTTAATTAAACTCTAAGTACAACAATAATGTCATTTTAACCAAACTAAATTTTATTCTTTACAAGAATGAGAACTTAAGGGTTCCTTTGATAACGTTCTTTTGTTTTTTATTTTTTGTTTCTTGTTTTTTTTTAGAACTAGAAACAGAAACGTGTTTGATAACTATTTTTATTTCTTGTTTCTTGAAAAAAAGAAACAGAAATAGAAACATGTTTGATAACGTTTCCTGTTTCTTGTTTCTTGAAATAAAAAAAAAACAGAAATAGAAACATCTCGTTTAATAACCATTTTTTGTTTTCTTTTTCTATCTTTTTTTCTCTTTGTTTTTTTTTTTTATATATTTTAAATATAATTTAGTATACATAATATCAAAAAAAGATAGATATAACATGCATTAAAATATATCAAAAATAATTATCCAAAGTTTACATAATCTAATACAAATAAGTTTCGATACAAAATTAAAAACAATGATCAAATTATCTATCATTCAAATATATTGCCTAAATTTGATCGGCAATGTCATCTCTCACTTGAGTCGTTCCCCTTAAATTATGTTGACTCACATTTAAGTCAATTATAATGCTCTGTAAATTGTCCGACAAACTATGTATATCTTCAACAATAATTTATTCATAGCTAATGTCGTTGAAAAAGTCATATTGACGATCATTCAATCTAATGTAATTGTGAATAATACAACATGTTTAAAAATAGAGAATTGAGCCCCGAACACGTCAAAACAACATTCAATAACATTTCGCAGTGAAAAAATGTCGATAGTTAAACACTTATTCCCTACCTCGAGGATGACGTCTTCCTTGCTCTAAAATTTCGAAGTCATTGTCAATTCGTCATTGTTTCTTATGGATCGTGTTTTAAATTTCCGTTGACGTGTAGATATTTTCATCGACATTTCCACGTGTCAATGAGCTCAATATCGACATGAGAGGTGAATCAACATTTCAATTATATTATAGATAAATTTATGTTATATAACAAAAATATCACTATTTGTGAACCTAATATTTAATAGTAAAAAATTTAAACTAATTTCAAAATCTTGAAATGTTTATTTGCAAAGTTTAAAATGTCGATGTCGATAGAAATGTCAATACCTCAATGTTATGGAAAGTCGAGGTCTTAATTTTATGAAAATGTTGATGAAAATATCAATAAAATGTCAATCTCAATAGATTTATGGAAAAAAAATACATAAAAATTAATAATTTTTTTTTTTACAATTAATAAATAATTTTTTTAATATATTTAAATAAGATAAAAGACTTATTACTAATATTACTATTCTCAAACAAAAAAAAACACAAAAGTAGTCAAATTTAAAATTAAAATAATATATAAAAAAATAATGCATAATTAAGAAAAGAAAAAAGATAAAAGAAAAAAAAAATCATAGCCGTTTGATAACGCATTCAATATTTTGTTTTTTGTTTTTTATATTTATGGTTTGATAACGTTTTTTTGTTTTTGGTTTTGAAAAACACAAAAGTTCAAAGTGATTAGATAATTACATTTATTTTGTATTTTTTTTATAATATATATATATATATATATATATTATAAAAAAATACAAAATAAATGTAATTATCTAATCACTTTGAACTTTTGTGTTTTTCAAAATGTTAACTTATTAGAATGTAAAAATTGCAACATTTATCAAAATTTAATTAAGGTCCAATTATTTGATGAAATTAAAAATTTAAGGTAAAAAATGGATTTCCCTAAGATAAAAAGAATTTATTGGGTTGATAGCTTAATATATTAGACAAACTTTATTTGATGCATCCTAAACTCAGAAAAATAAAATATGTTAATTGTGTAGAGTGAATAGGTATATTGGTGGAACATCATAGTAATATTAAAATATAATATACTAGAAAAAAAGTATTTTAAATAAATTTATAATATATTATATTAATAATATTTTTATACTAAAATAAATATTAATAATATATATTTTTTTAAAGAATAAACTAATAATATTAATGATAATTTTCCTTGCAAAAAAAATATTAATGACAATTTAATTCCAATTTCAATAATTAAATAAACATTTGAAGATAATTTCAATAATTATATCTAATTGGTTGGCAATTTTGAAATAATTTTTTTTTTTTAATTTTTTAATGAATGTAAAAACGTTTTCGAAAACTTAAAAACCAAAAACTCAATTGGTTACCAAACAGACTTGTTTTCTAAAAAAAAATCAAAAACTAAAATTTAATAAATTATCAAACGACCCTTAAAGTTTGAATGCGAGAACGTGTAAGGGGAAGAGTAAATTTGGGCACTTCTCTTGCCTATGAACCAATGCCAATTTGTTAACTTTTTAGGAAATAAATTGATATAAAGAGAAACGAAACGGAGAAACACGTTTTTGTAGTTTCTCATGACTCTTTTTTAGAAACGTTTTTTTTCAAAATTTAAAAATAAGAAACGAGAATAATTATTAAACAAATACGTTTCTTAAAAAATGAGAAACAATAACAAGAAATAGGAAATAAGAAATGAGAACGTTATCAAATCGGTCCTAAACTTTGAGGATTAAAAGGACTCACAACTAACTAATGGAATAACAAAACACAAATAATTTGACAACTTCGCACACAAGACAAACTATCACTAATCTCTAATGCTGATTTCCAAAACAAACGAAACAAACACTAGACATGTTAAATTATTGTATTTCTCTTATTATTTTTCTTATTCATAGATAAATATGATGGATATTTATACCGCTCTAACTAAATTTCATTGTTAAAATAAAATTAACAATAATAAACATAAAAAACATTTTTCTAATTTCTTTAGATGTTTTTCTTAGATAATATCCATCGACTTCGTATGGCGAGGGAGGTGTTAATGACCTATATATAAGTGAGTTAGTATAAACGAATCTATATCCATCGACTATGTATTTCGATACAATACGATTGTTATTTTGAAAGGGTTAAGATTGTCCTCGACGGTTGACATGTTGGATTGGATCCCTTTTTGGCATAAAGTTTACAATTTTAAATAATATCTCTAAATCATTGATTGATTGGCTATGTATTTGTGTTATGATATTGGAAATTGAGGCAAAGTTCAAAAAATTTCAAATTAAGGTTTGGCCAAAGACTTTGTGGCAATGAGATGATCATCTGCAACATGGCTAAAGAAAAGTCTGTAATTGATTCAAAATCCTTCCTTAATTGAAGGTACTAACTTGACTTATATAGCAAGCCTATTATTGGAAGTATTATCAAAATTCTAACTCATTTGAATATAAATCCAACAGAAAAAGTTTAATTGTTCACTAATTAATCTCTTATTTTCTCTCTTTCATATACTGAAGATTATCTTTCTTTTTTTATATATATATATATATATATATATATATATATATATATTCTAGTACTGATAATTAACTTTACAGAGGGTTTACTGTTTTAGAATTATTTTGGAGTTTAGTAATAAAAGATTCAGTTGTTCTAGAAGGTTTTGGAACTATTTGAAGATCATCTTTATAAATAGTTATGTTTTTTGTTTAAATTAAAAGAATTTTTTTGATCATGTAGAAAATTTATTTGGTGGAAGAATTTCTAAAAACAGTTCCAAGAAGAAAAAAAAATAGTTTTTGTTTAAATGATTAACAAAGGAGGCATTAATTACTTCTACTTTTTATCAATTAATTGATAATTGATAATTAGTAATCTGTCTTTTTTTAGTATATAAAGTAAGATTAAGGCCATCAACTCCATGCCTAATTACTGTTCAAATCAAATCCAAGTTGAGTTCGATTTCTTATAAGTGCTTAAGCTGAATCAAAGAGGAAGAAAAAGATCTTATCGAATTGAATCTCTTTATGTCAGAAATTCACCTTCTTGCGTCAACCCGAGGCATTCAATCGTTTGGTCACATTTATTGCTCTCAAAATCGAGTTGTCCATGTCATGACTCGTCGTGCTAGTGTAGAAGTGTTGTCAAAAGAGTGGAGAGGAGCCCACCAAAATTGTTCTTCAATACTCTTCTTTTTTACCATCCATCTTCTTAGTTGTTATATGTTAAAAAAAATACGAGATTAAGGCTTCGTCTACGATTGGTTTTATAGGGATTAGAACTAATCATAGAACATACTAAAAGAAAAAAAGAGTTTGTTATGGGTAAAAATGGACCTATCTAAATACCACGAAAATAAACTAAAATAAACTAAGACCGATGGTGAAAAACTCAGAGGCTAAATGGACCAAGGTTTAAAATAACTCTAAATAAACTTCTTTTCTTAAGAGGTTGATATGTAGATAGACACCCTAAACACATATTATACAAATGTCAACATTTTAAATAAATTATAACTTTATCATCAAAAGAATTTAAGTCCAATGAAGAATTAAAATTACCTAAATGTCCATATATTAGGTTTAGTTGTTTTTAAAATTAATTTATTAAAAATATTTGAAAAAATAGAAAATTCATTACTGTAAAGGAAATATTTTAACGAAAAGATGCCTATTATTTTTATGCAACCTTTCGGTTCCTACCTTTTTTATAAAAGTCCTAGTTTTTTTTTTTTTTTTTTTTGAATCCTCCCGGCTCCCCTTCCTTGTTCTTTTGCGATCAGCAACCAAAAGAAAGCGATAAAATTTTTGAGATTTGGTGGTGCCTACGACATTATTGACGACGATGTTCTTACAATACAACGAGGGACAAAATTTAAAGAAGACCCTAACTGTGAGATAGATTATCAATCTGTCATATATCATGCCGTTGAGCTATGCTCTTGTTGGCATATATATTCCTCTTCTAATTGTATTTATCCCTTCGTTAACATTAACATTAATAACTTGTTTGATGTCACTAGAGATAAATGCAATAATATGTTGAAACTTCACAAATTAATTCTCTAAATTATTTTGTATCCACCAAAAAAGTTACCTAGTTTTCTATATTTTTTTACTCTGCTTGTGCTCTAATATAAGTTAGCCACCACTATCAGATAAATAGAAAATACTACCAACTTATTACCTAACGTAATTATTTTTAGTTAAATTATTAAAAATACGTATAAACTTTCAAAAGTTTTAAAAATATCTTCAATGTTAACAACACCTATAAAATTTTGATGTGAGTGGTTAAATTTTAACTTATACTTGTATCACATAAAAAAAAATGAAAAAGCATAAACGCAAGTGTTAAAAAATCATGAAAAATCTTATTTTATCGATTCAAAAGTCAGGAAATAGAACAAAACTAGAAGAAGACAAAATTGGTGGAGAATATATCAGATGTCTACGTTTTCATAATTTTTTTAACACCTCAGACGTCTACATTTTCATTATTTTCATGTCACACAAGGATAAATTAGAATTAAATATCCATATCTGAACTTTGTGTATTATTGTTAACGTTGAGGGCATTTGAAACATTTTTCATGGTTCAGAAGTATTTTTTAAACATTTTTCATAGTTTAGGGATATATTTTTTAAAAAAATCATAGTTTAAGGATATTTTTTAAACTTTTGAAAGTTGAAGAGTATTTTTTAAACATTTTTCATAGTTAATAGTTATTTTTTAAACAGAATTCATAGTTCAAGTATTTTTGATAATTTAACATTTTTGTTAAAAAAAAATAAAATGTGAACTAAATTGAATCTTTTAAATTATAGGGATTAAAAAAAAAAACTATATGAACGAAACGTGTGAAGGACTGAACATGTAATAATATAAATTTGCAGATTGTTAGTTAAGGTGGGCTCACGGTACAGTACGCAGAACTCGCAAGCTTGGGCCAGGCCTGACGAGATTTCTAATTTGGGCCTTTAGCCTATCTAGTCCTTAGATCCAGGCTTGGCCCCATCAATTTTTACAATTTCCAAACAAATAATCAATAAAATTACAATCCATTCACATTTCACATATTTAAAAAAGAAAAATATTCTCTCACATTAAGTAATAAAATAAGATTCTTAAAAAAAAAAAAAAAGTATTTTCTTTTCTTAAGTTTATAAATTTTAACATCAATTAATTTTTTAAAAACCATCTATTTCATATTATTGTTTAGATTATCAATACACAAAATATTTTGTATATATATTATTAATTAAGAAACATTTTTTTTCCTTATATTATACTGGACTGAATTAATTAAACTTAACTACACTGAATTATTACAAAATTTTGAAATTAGTTGCATATATAACCATCACGCTTCAAATAATGACAAATATAATAAAATTACGACAAAAAAAAAAAAATGCTATCACTAATAGCTATTGATAAAATGACTAGTGATAATTCTAAAAAAAACAGAAATATATCTGATTAATCTGCTATTAGTAATTATCTACCGTGATAAAAATTGCAATATTTGTAATTTCTTTTAAAAAATGGTATATTTTTAATTATTTTAGTATAAATTCAAAAAAAAAAAAAAAAAAAAAAAAAAAAACTCCCAAATTTATATATCAAATCATTTTTTTTTTTTTTTTTTTGATAAAAAAAAAAAATAGAAAGAAAATTCATTTTTTTTTAAAGATCAGTGCAGTCCAAACATTCTCCAGGTCAAACTAAACCCAATAGCTCATTACAATTTACATTTACAACAAAGATTTGGTTTGCTTGAAATAAATTCCTCTTCACAAGCGTGTTGCCTGAACTCTTATCTTCTGATATTGGAAGGAATTCCCCCTTTCCATCTTCAACGGATCTTCTTCTCCGGTGAGTTCTCTCTCCAATTTCTGTTTACTTTGTTCTCTACTTCAATCCAACGCTTTCTGATTAGTTCACTTGCTTTCAATTTTGCTGACAAATTTCGAAAACCCCCATTTGATCTTTCATCGCAATCGCAATTTCTGGTTCTGTTTAGCTGATTACCTCTGAAATCCACTTCCCATGTCCTGTTCTTATCTTCTAATGGTTTCTCTTTGATTCATTATAGAAACAAACGATTGATTGTTCTAATAATTACCCATAATCGAGATGGCTGAATACTTCAGTGGAGTGAGATCGAGTAGTGAAGATCTGCTTAGTGTGAGTAAGCCATTGTTGAAGCTTCTCTCCCTCACAGCAATAGGGCTTTTGCTTTCACACCCAAAAATCCAAATGGTCCCAAGAGCAACCCTAAGGCTCCTGAGCAAACTTGTTTTTGCCCTGTTCTTGCCCTGCCTCATTTTCACCTATCTGGGTCAGAGCATTACGCTTGAGACCATTGTTAAATGGTGGTTTATCCCTGTTAATGTTTTGATCAGTACAGGTATTGGATGCCTTCTAGGGTTCCTTGTGGTGATTCTATGCCGCCCCCCTCCTCGGTTGGCTCGATTCACCATCATCTCAACCGGGTTCGGTAACACCGGGAATCTTCCTCTTGCCATTGTTAGTTCTGTCTGTCATACTGCTGATAATCCCTTTGGGCAACATTGTCACTCAAGAGGGGTTTCTTATGTTTCATTTTGCCAGTGGGTTTCTGTTATTCTTGCTTATACTCTTGTGTATCATATGATGGAGCCTCCACTGGAGTTTTATGAGTTTGTTGATGAAGGTACTGAGATTGAAGAATTGGTAGAAACTTATGATAATGATGATGATAATGATAATGATGTAAGTAAGCCTCTCTTGATGGAAGCCGAATGGCCCGGGATGGAAGAGAAAGAAACTGAGCATTGTAAAGCACCCTTCATTGCTAGGATCTTCAACAGCATTTCAAATGGTTCCCAATATGCTTTTCCTGACCTTGATCACTCCAGAGAAAGTAGTACTCCTACACACCCTGAATCGATCAGGTGTTTAGCCGAACCGAGGGTTGTGAGGAAGATAAGAATTGTAGCTGAACAAACTCCTTTGCAGCACATTCTGCAGCCCCCAACCATTGCTTCTTTGTTAGCCATCGTTGTTGGGTTGGTGCCTCAAATCAAAGCATCCTTCTTTGGCGCTGATGCTCCGCTATCATTCATCTCTGATAGTTTAGAAATTGTAGCTGGTGCAATGGTGCCTTTCGTGATGCTAATCTTGGGCGGCATGCTTGCCGAGGGACCTAACGAGTCATCTACACTCGGCCTACGTACCACAATCGGCATAAGCATCGCAAGACTCTTGGTCCTTCCTATACTAGGAATCGGGATCGTCGTAGCTGCGGATAAGCTGAACTTCCTAGTTCATGGTGATCCAATGTACAAATTTGTGCTTTTATTGCAGTATACAACACCAACTGCCATTTTGTTAGGAGCAATTGCCAGCTTGAGGGGATATGCAGTGAGGGAGGCCTCAGCTCTACTGTTTTGGGAACATGTATTTGCCCTTCTCTCCCTCTCTTTATATATTTTTGTTTACTTTAAGGTTGTGATATAATTAAGATTGATTTTGTAATCTTACAAATTGTACAATTTGTATCAAAGGCTGTTTCCTTCTCTTAATAAGCATTCATTTTGAAGGGAATAGATGATTTTCCCTCTATTGTATCATACCCAACTTGCAGGTTGCTGGTATAGCTTGGGTTGGAAACTTTTGATATGTGAATTTGTTTATTTTAAGCTACTAATTGTAAGTTGAATAATTGAGTTTTCATAATTCCCTCTTTAGATTATATACTAAAACTAATTATTCTAGACAATCCAAATATAAATTCTAAATCCCCAATTCTCAGCTACACAAATTCAGAATTTCTAGGAGGGTATGGTAGATCAAATTGAAAGTTCAGAGCATGATTGTCACAATTCCTATAGTTTAGGGGTAGTTTTTTTGCATTTCTGTTCTAAAATTAAATATATTGAGAGATATTTGTTTGGGATTTTTAAAAAAGAATTCCATGCAAAATAAGGTTTTGAATTATGGAGAATGCTTGAATAAGTCATGAAATTCTTGGACAGCCTAAAGAAGTTAAACTAATGTTATTCACCGTATAGCGTTCATATTGAAAATATGTTCTTAATTATGGACTCTTATACTTGAATAAGGTTTAAAATGTTATAATAATGCTAGTGTATTTTGGGTAGTTTAGTTGGGCAATGAATGGGTACAAGGAGATGATGGTGATGATGGTATCCCCTTCTGAGTGGAAGCTATGACTTTACTTGAAGGCTTGCACCTTGCCGTTAGAATGGGATTCAAGAATTTAAAGGTGTATTTTAATTTCCTCAATCTAATGCTTATTCTAAACGGAGACATCGAGGTTTGGACTGAGGTTTGGTCTGAAGTTCACACTTGGATTGATGACATTTTGGGGTCGAGTACAGACTTCACCCATCTGAGTTTCGCCCATGTTGATCGAGACGGTAACCGAACAACCCACGAGTTACCTAAACGATGTTTTTCTATATCTTTTATGTTGTGACTTTCTAGTTTTCCTGTTTGGTTATTGTTTTTGTTTCAACCGGACAAAACTACTACTTTTGCCCATGTGACATTTTTAAATGAAAAATGGGACTTTGACTATCCTTGGGAAACCAAAAGAGCTAAGGGCAGCTAGACATGTTGATATATCCTTGTGGGAATAATATGTATATCTCAAATGGTTGGCAAGGAGTCTCCATTTATAGAGTATTTGAGAATCTTAGTTACTTGGTAAGTACTAATTTTAATTGTATGAAAATTGCATTTAAATCACTTTTAAAAATGTAAAATCAAACCTTAAAATAATTATATGAAAATCACTTTCAATAAATCACTTATAAACAAATTATATTAATTATGAAAATTGCATTTAAATTGCTTTTAAGAATGTAAAATCAAACCTTAAAATAATTATATGAAAATCACTTTCAATAAATCACTTATAAACAAATTATATTAATTATGAAAATTGCATTTAAATTGCTTTTAAGAATGTAAAACCAAACTTTTTAATGATTATATGAAAATCACTTTCAATAAATCACTTATAAACAAATCATTTTCACTAATATCACTATTTCTAAAATCTTTCCAAAACATGTCATAAATGTTAGCTTTATGAGCTTCAATCATACCATTTGTTTTGATAATAACAAACATCTCATTTACTAATGATTTTAGTGTTTCAAAGTGTCCATAGCATAGTTCTTAGACAAAAGATTCTAATGCATCTTGAATCATTCGAATCCAAGTTGAGACAAGAAAGATAGTGACAAAAGAAGATTGAAGCCAAAATCCAATGTGGCGTTGACACGTGGCACTTTGCTGATGTGGAATCTGGCGTGATAAACTAACGTGGCTCTCATTGTATTTCGTAACGTAGAGCTCGGCTATTCCAACGCATTTTCAATCGCATAAATCAGACATCAAACAAAGAAGTTATGATCAGAAGATGGAAAATATTTACTCAACACGACCAATGACGTGGACGATTGGGAAGGCGACACATGGCACGTGCACAACACCCCAACACACCAACCCTCCTCTTTTTACCCTTAACCTTTGAAAAATCATCATGATATTTTCTTTTACCATTAAATTCCACCTTTGAATCTTTTAACCTAGATCTAATGACTAATTTTAAATCGGCTTTAATATCATTTTAGGCCAAAATTTCCTATAAATTTAGCCACCTTCCTCCTCCAAATTATCCAATCATTTTTCCTGAATTTTTCTCTCCTAAGCCACCATTATTGATCTCTTCCAAGTTCAATGTTTTTCTATATGGCAAGAGATTTGTGTGAGAGATTATAGTGCTCAATTTGTGTATCAACTCTCGTGAGAGTTTGATTTTTGTAGGAACCTTTATTCCATTACTTCAATTGGGATTTGTAATAAGGTGTGGGTGCACCTTGAGAATTGAGTGAACGGTTTAATCCTGAACCCGAAAAAGAATTTGTAGTGGTTTGATCCTGAACCCGTGAAAATGACCATTGTTGTTTGATCTTGAACCTACGAAAAAGATCGGTATAGGTTGGGTCCTAAACCTGCAAAATGATTCGTAGTGGTTTCCTCTTGAACCCGCAAAAAGAGTGATCGTTCGGTTTGATTCTCACCCGTAAGAGAATCACGACAGTAAAATACCCAAGAGGAGCTTGGGGAGTGGAGTAGAAATTTTCGAACGACTATAAAAATTCCCGGTGTCATCTCTTACTCTCTACTCTTTTAATTTTCATTGCCTATTTACTTATTTGAGTAAGTTGCATGCTTAGGAAAATGGTTACATATTTTTAGCAATTTTAGGGTGTTAATTCTATTAGTTTGCTTTGAACTAATTTAGCTTAATTTTTCGAAAAAGTTTTAAAATTGTTAAGCAACTCTATTCACTCCTCTAGTGTTGTCAACCGATCCTACCATAAATAACTAGTTTCAAACCCTTATTTAGAGCAAGTTGTAATAACATGTAAAGGTGTTAAAACTTTGAATAAGAGAAAATAGTGAATTGTTTTTAGTTAAAGTTATCATCTTCATCAAACAATAGTTCTGAAACGTGTAGAGTTTGCAATAAACATAACTAGAGCACGCTAAGTGAACTTAAATAAATATTGATACAATTTTTTCTTCTCACTACTTTTCTTATTTTTCTTCATTCTCAAATGTGTTCATCACTATATGGGAATTATCCTATGATAAATACTAAATATTTCTCTAAGATAGATAGTTCCTATTAGTGATGAACACAAATAATTTTATATCTTAAAAAAATATTTAGTATTTATTAGTATTTATTTTGTTGGGTTTAGCTATATAGTTGTATACATATCATATTATTCTCAATGAAAAAAGAGAGGAAACAAGGAGGAACTCAAAACCTACAAAAAACCTGGGGTAGCAGCGTCCGCCGCCGCGACCCAATTTTGTCCCTATCCAATTTTTTATGTTGCTTCTATTAGTTTGTCTCCATTTTGCTTCAAGAGAAGAAGAAGAAGAAAAAAAAATCCAGATCTAAAGTTGTCGCTGCCCGCCTTCGTTCGTCGTCGTCTGTTTAGATCTGAAGACTATCGCGAGTTCGTCGGGTTCGACAGAGTTCGTCGTTCCGATCTAAAGACTTCTGTGGGTTGAGGTTGCGGCAGTTCGTCGACATCTGAAGCTCCGCCCATTCGTCAGAGGTGAAAGAGTCGTCGCCTCTATACGAAACCCACTACCGTCGCCGGGATCTGAGGTCGTCGGTCTGTACGTCGTCGTTCGTGGTCCAAATCTAAATGTTCGCCGCCAATGTTGTAGGCTGCTCGAGGTCGTCTTTAGATCGGCTGTCGTCGTTTGAAGGTTCACAAACCATCTTCAGATCTGGGTTTTCGTGCATCTCTCGAGTTCGTCGGAGTTCCAAATCTGAAGGTCCGTTAGTTCATCGTCGTTGTCACACCGCAGGTTGTCGCCGCTTCTGGTATTTGTTAAAAAAAGAAGCTTCAAATCAAAAGTTGCAGCCTCGAACTCAAGCCCGCACAATCAGGACATGGGTCGCCACTTCCACTAAGACAAAATTTATTATTAAAAATTTGAGTGACTTTTTTTTACTAATAGCATATTGTAGCTCAGTCACCGTGAATTTTGCTTATGCTGTTTTTTTAGCGCACATGACCGTGTGAATGAAGCAAACACTGAGGGCGAAAGTTTGATTTTTTTAAGGGAACACTCAGGGCACAAATTGATTCTTCCTCTTCTTCGAATTACTGATTTCTTCTCCTTCGAATTACTGATTGGAACAACTGAGGGTAATTGATTCGTCCTCTACTTCTTATATGGTGAACAACCATGAAATTTAATCTGCCACGAGGAGCACTGAGCAGCGCCAGAGGCTCTTGTTAGCCCTTGTTAGAACCAACTTCCAGTATGGTTTTTCTTATTAGCCTACTTTTTACATACAATAACTAATATATTTGAGCGAAAATCCTTGGATTTGACTGACTCACCTAATGAGTAAAGACGTGTTTTCAAGTGATATTATGAGTGGTGAATACCTCATTGAGTAATGTTTGACTGCTAGCCAGGCTTAACACGCGCAACTCGTGTTTTTGTCCAATCAGGCCATCCACGCATTCGAGCGAAAGCCCACGCGAACCCGACCTCCGACTCGTCGATCAGCAGCGGTAAAGACCCCACACCCTTCAACCGACCACAACGTGCACCCAGCCTCGACGTCGTCATTCCATCGGTGACGCAATGCACATACGACGTTTCAACACTCGACCCGCAACACCCATGATCTGATCGATAAATGAAATGTAATAATGGATGGAAAAAAGTGTTGGTTTTGGGGGAAAAAACGGTGAAGTGTTGCTGATCAACGTGCTGGAGAAGAAGGAGTTGAACATATAAGAGTTGTTGGGCGGCTGAACCAAAACGAGAGAGAGGGAGGAAGACAATTAGGTGGGCCTAGGTTTTGACCTTTTGTCATTGTTTCTTTTCGTTAATAAACACGTGTTCAAATCTTATTGGAACACATTTTGGGTAGCAGTGTTGCATACAAACATTGCTCTACCTAATTTTTAATGTCATATAATAGCCGAGCAATCATGTTTTTCTTAAAAAAAAATGTAGTATTAGGGTAGTATCTACTATTTTCATTCACAATTTGACAAGTGATATATTATTTTATTTCATGGACCTAATACTATTCTTAAATTATGGGTTAAATTATAAAAATGTAATCTCTTAACTTTGAGGTTTGTGTCTATTTGGTCCCTGTGAACTTTCAAAATTATAAATTTAACCTTTAACTTTCAATTTTTTTAAAAAAATTTACAGATCTACCGAAAATTGAAAATTTAGAGTTCGATTAAACATAAAATTTAAATTTATATCTAATAGTTTAATTAATTTTTTAAAATTTCAAATTTGTGGGCATATTAAGACTTAAAATTGAAAGTTAAAGAACATAATAGACATAAAATTAAAAGTTTAGAGACTTAGATATTGAGGCTTCAAAGTTTAAATACTAAACTTGACCCTACTTAATGAGAAACAAAAGGTAAGTAGAAATATTTTCAAATTTAAAAGGAAAAAGAAACAAAGAGAGAAACGAACTTGTTTGATAACTGTTCCCGTTTCTTGTTTCTAAATTTTCGTCAATCTCAATTTTTTTTCTTCTAATTTTGGGTTTACCTTTGTTACAAATTACCGGACTTTTACCCTTTGATATGTGAACTTTATTAAGGCGAAACATAGGAATTTTATGAGCGTTTAATCGGAAATAAGATGCTGGACAGAATGTTAAAGAATAGAAATAAAAGAATTGAGAAATTGACACAATCAATTTATAGTGGTTCGGTCTTAACGGACCTACTCCACTTTGCAAAGATCTTTTAAGATCTTTGTTAGCCACTTTTATTAGAGGTTATCAAATACAAGAATGAATAATTACAAAGCATTCAAGAAAGATCATTCAAAGAAAAACAACAAGAAAGCAAGATGAAAGAGATACAATCTTTGGTGTTCAAGAAGAGAAGAAATCGGACTTAACCCGAATGGTTTTCTTCTCTTTCTTTAAGATCTAGCCGGCGGCAACCACCACAAGACAAACGGCAGCGGCGGCGGCGATAATCTCTCGGGTTCTTCTCCTTTCGACGGCAGCGGCGCGAAGCTTCCCCTTCTTCTTCAAGTTTTGGGTGAAACCCAAAACTTCATTTCTTTTTCTCTTCTTTGCGTATGGATGAGGAAGATGAAATGAATAACTCTCCTTCTCTCTTCTTTTCTCTTACCTCTCTCTTCCAAATTAATTGGTTTACAATTAATTCTCTACTTTTTTCAAATAACTCTTTCTCTCTCTTACTTTCTCTCTTCTTTTCTCTTACCTCTCTCTTCCAAATTAATTGGTTTACAATTAATTCTCTACTTTTTTCAAATAACTCTTTCTCTCTCTTACTTTACCAATATTTTCCCAAATATCAAAGTGTTTCCATTCTCCCCAAAACTCAACTATTTAAAACCTCTAGAAAAGTAACTAAAGGGGTGGGTTTAATTTGGGTAAGTTAAAATCTATTAAATTGCTAAACAACCTAAATAATTCTAACAAACTCCACCTTGATTTCATATTTACATAGAAACCAAAAAATAGAGCGTGCTCACGAACCATCAACCTTTAATCATCATGTATCAAGCTGCACCAATCTCAAACACAGATTAAAAAATTCACGAAGTAAAGATTTAATCAACAGCGTGCTCACGAACCATCAACCTTTAATCATCATGTATCAAGCTGCACCAATCTCAAACACAGATTAAAAAATTCACGAAGTAAAGATTTAATCAACATGTTAAGAACATCCAAAACAATAACATACCCTTTAATAAAAAAAAAAAAAAAAACTATCCCTTTACAAACAACTGTAATGGCTCCACCGTACACAAGACATAAAATAATATAACATGCAAGATAACCAACAATCCACTAAACAGAATTCAAGTGTTGTTCACAAAGATAAGTAAAAAATCTATTAACAACACTAGGTGGATAAGCAAGGTCATGTCTAGTATAAACCATGACACTCAAACTCTCAACATTACTTGCATATCGAACATCATGCAATTCATAAAAAACAGTTGGAGTTTTAGGAGAATCAACAACAGATAATCTCAACAGTTTGCCAAAGGTAATACTAACCTTCTTACTATCATGCATGTTTAATCTCTTAGCTAGTCTTGTTACATAACCACTTTGAGACAAATACAATTTATTTTCATTACAATTTTTAACGATGCTCAAGTCTAATATCCTTTTTGCATTGCCTAAAATTTCTATGTCAAAATCATTTCTTAAAAGATCATTCCACTTATACACTTTATGTATGAATTTACAAGCAATCATCATATTATCAACATAAAAAAGCAAGTAGATAATGTGAACATCAAAAACTTGTATAAAGTAAACACAAATATCAAACTTACTACTTCTATAGTTGATGGCTAACATATGGGTATCAAATCTTTTATACCAATAAGAAGGATGCTTTAAATCATACAAAGATCCTTTAAGAGCACAAACTTTCGTTTCTTGTTTGGGAGTTTCATATCTAGGAGCTTGACCCATGTAAATGGTCTCCTTATGCTCACCATGCAAGAAAGATGTTTTGACATTCATTTGCTCTAATTTTAAAACAAAATGAGCAACAAAGGCAAACAAAATTCTAATAGTACCATGGGGGAAATTTTTTCAGCATAGTCAATTTTATAAAACCACATGCAACCTATAGTTTTAGTAGTCACAAGGGCATAGAAAACAAGGTCGGCATGCCCATATCTAGTGGGAGCTACAATGGTCCTTCTTTCTCTATCCCTAGACAATTGGTAGCCACCTAAAGTTTGGTGCTCCTCTACCTCTTCCTCTTGGAATATTTCCTCTATAGGCTCTAAAGTAGATTACGTGGTATCATTTTCTACCATAGGTTCATCTACTTGATTGGTTTGAGAAATAATCAAGGGAGGTGCTAAAACTATTTCATTGTTGCTATTTGGAGTTTCAAAATTAGACTCAATTTTCTCTTCTACATACCCCAATTCTTTTTTCGTCAAAGACAACATCTCTACTTATTAGGATTTTGGCACTATTTGGTTCTAGGCACCATAACTTGTATCCCTTAACACCCTCGGGATACCCTAGAAAGACACATTTCTTAGCCCTTGGATCTAGCTTTCCCTCTTTTGAATAAGCATAAGCTAAACATCCAAAAACTTTCATGTTTGATACATTAAGACGACTACCTTGCCAAAGTTCTTGTGGTGTTTTTAGATCAATGGCAGTGGAGGGACACCTATTGATAATGTAGCATGCAGTTGCTACAACTTCTCTCCAAAAACTTTGAAGAAGGTGAGAATGGGACAACATACACCTACTCTCTCCATTAAGGTTCGGTTCATTCTCTCAGCGGCCCCATTTTGTTGAGGTGTTCCTATAACAGTCAAGTGTCTAGCTATGCCCTTAGACTTACAATAGTTTTTAAACTCATGGTTACAAAACTCAAGCCCATTATCAGTTCTAAGCTTCTTTACTCTAAGGCTAGTTTGATTTTCCACATAAGCAACCCATTCAATGAATTTATTAAAAGTGTCAGATTTATTCTTTAGAAGATAGACCCACACTTTTCTAGTACAATCATCTATGATGGATAGAAAATATCTAGCCCCCCCATTAGTAGCTACACTCGATGGGCCCCATAAGTCGGCATGCACATACTCTAGTTTTCTCTTAGCGGAGTGACCACCCTTTCCAAATTTAACTCTCTTATGTTTACCATAAATGCAATGCTCACACATATCTAGGTCTACATCTTTGAGTTTGAGAATAATTTGTTGTTTAACCAACTCCTTAATCCCTTGTTCACTAATGTGACCTAAGCGTTTATGCCAAAGAGAAGTTTTGGAATTTTCACTCTCCTTAACTAGATCACTTGATCCTACAACCGTTGAACCTTCTAAGGAGTATAGGGTTTCCTTAAGGTACCCTTTCATTGTCACTAGAACACCCTTCATGACTTTAAGCACACCATTCTCTAACTTAATGGTGTAACCTTGCTTATCTAGCATACTTAGGGAAATTAGGTTCCTTTTAACCTCTGGTACGTACCTAACTCCTGTTAGAAGCCTAATGTTCCCATCATGAAGTCTAAGCCTAATTGTCCCTTGACCTTCTACCTCACAAAAGTGTCGGTTTCCTAACATGACTTTACCTCCTACACCGGTTTGGAAGTCTTCTAGCCAATCTCTATTAGGGGTCATATGGAAAGAACAACATGAATCTAATATCCAAGTATCATCCTCACTAGTGGAACTAACCATAAGGGATTGGTTATACTCCTCACTTAGATTTACCACACTAGTCTCTTCTTTCCCTTCACCCGACGACTTTTTATTCCTAAGGTCCGGACAAAATCTTCTAATATGACCTTCTTTTTGACAATGATAACACTTTCTATCATTAGCCCCCTTAGACTTTGATCTACCCTTACTTCTACCTCTATGACTCTTTCGATTTTCACTTCTTCCTCTCACAAACAAAGACTCACCGTTAGTCTTTTTATTTTCTTTTAATTTTTGTTCTTTAATTCTAATCGCGGCAAGCACAATTTCAGTAGTTAAGTTATCCCTACCATACTTCATAGCAGACTTCACATCATTATAAGCATCAGACAAAAAATTAACTAACACAACAACATGATTCTCATCAGAAAAGATTTCACCAATATTTTCCATTTTAGAAATTATTCTATGGAATTCATCTAAATTTTCTTTCATGCTTTTGCTAGAATCTATTTTAAAACTAAAGAATCTAGACTTTAGAAATATTTTGCTACTTATTGATGCAAATTGATATGTAGTTTGTAACTTACTCCAAAGCTTACCGGCGGTGTCCTCGCTCCTCATTTGTCGGAGTATGGTGTCAGACAAATGGAGAATGATAAGGCTATGAGCCACTTTATCATTTTCCTTTCGTTGATCTTCAGTTATGCTCTCCGTAATTTTCTTTTCGTCCATGAGAGCATAATCAACCTTTTGTTGTCGGAGGACCGCCAACATCTTTATTTTCCAAAGACCGAAGTCTCTTTTCCCGTCAAAGTGCTCCACCTCGAACTTACTACTCATCCTGCAATAATAAAGAACACACCGGACAGCAAATGTTTTTCCAAGAAAATACTCAAGAATAAAAAATAATCAAGAAATTAATTTCAAGGTTCTTTTAACAAAAAAAAAACAGTTTGCAAACACAACGGATTACTCAAGGTAAGGCTCTGATACCAATTGTTACAAATTATCGGACCTTTACCCTTTGATATGTGAACTTTATTAAGGCGAAACAGAGGAATTTTATGAGCGTTTAATCAGAAATAAGATGCTGGACAGAATGTTAAAGAATAGAAATAAAAGAATTGAGAAATTGACACAATCGATTTATAGTGGTTCGGTCTTAACGAACCTACTCCACTTTGCAAAGATCTTTTAAGATCTTTGCTAGCCACTTTTATTAGAGGTTATCAAATACAAGAATGAGTAATTACAAAGCATTCAAGAAAGATCATTCAAAGAAAAACAACAAGAAAGCAAGATGAAAGAGATACAACCTTTGGTGTTCAAGAAGAGAAGAAATCGGACTTAACCCGAACGATTTTCTTCTCTTTCTTTAAGATCTAGCCGGCGGCAACCACCACAAGACAAACGGCAGCGGCGACGACGATAATCTCTCGGGTTCTTCTCCTTTCGACGTTAGCGGCGCGAAGCTTCCCCTTCTTCTTCAAGTTTTGGGTGAAACCCAAAACTTCCTTTCTTTTTCTCTTCTTTGTGTATAGATGAGGAAGATGAAATGAAGAACCCTTCTTCCCTCTTCTTTTCTCTTACCTCTCTTTTCCAAATTAATTGGTTTACAATGAATTCTCTACTTTTTCAAATAGCTATTTCTCTCTCTTACTTTACTAATATTTTCCTAAATATCAAAGTGTCTCCCATTCTCCCAAAAACTCAACTCTTTAAAACCTCTAGAAAAGTAATTAAAATGGTGAGTTTAATTTGAGTAACTAACTAAGACGAGCATAGCTCAGCTGGCATATGTATGAGTTGATGACCACGAGATTTGTGGTTCGAATCCCTCCACCTCCAATGTAATCAAAAAAAAAAAAAAAAAACTAATTAAGACGAATAAAAAATTAAAGTTTAAATCTATTTGCAAATGAAAAGTGAGTATAAATAGGGAAACACTCATAAATTGCAGAAGTGGTTAGTATGTAGAACTGTGCTTTGTGTGAAAAAAAAATTAAAATCGAGTTCGTGCTGCAATGTCTTTCAAGACAATAATTACTTGTCTGATTATGTTTTCGATTACAAAACTGACACATGATTAAGCCTATTCAATTTATTTTTTTAAGAAGTAATGGATACACTTTGATTATGAATTTTATTAGATTATAATTGGAACTTTCTTGGTATTACTATGCTTTAATGCATATTCTAATAACATGATTTTGCTTATATAAAAAATAATTTTCAAAATAAGAAATTATGCAGAAGTTACAAATATTAGGTTCTCCTTCCCCATCGTTGTCTCTTCTTTACAAATATTCAACCAGAGACAACTAACATATAGAAAGTGAGAATAGAGCATAGCAAAATAAAATAATAAATTATGTCCCTTTGATTTATCTTAGATTAAAAAATATATATTTAAAACATACATATTTTTATTTTTGATTTATCTTAGATTAAAAAATATATATTTAAAACATACATATTTTTATTTTTTATTTGTTTGCCTCGAATTTGCGGCTATTTTTTAATAATATTGTATTCTTTAAAACTTATTATAAAAAGATTGTAAATTTGAAACTATTTATAAAAATATTGCACTTTTAAATTCACAGGCAAACAAAGATCGTCTTTTGAAAAGACGGCCTTGCTCCACATGGATGGATCGGTATGTACTTATTTTATTAAAAAATTGATATCTTTTTACTTAGATATTCAAAATTTTCAAAAAATGTATGGTTGGAAAGCTAACAGCGAGAGCTTCAATTTGATACGTGGTTTCACTATTTTTGGAGTTGTGTATCAAAAGATAGAGACCATCGAAGTTGGACTATAGTTCTGCAAATTTTAGAACTGAATATTATTTTGAGGAGTGCATTAAAAAATTGATATCTTTTTACCAGTTATTCAAAAACTTCGAAAAGGGTATTATTGGAAAGTTAGAGAGCTTCAATTTGATACCTAGTTTCACTATTTTTGGAGTTGTGTATCAAAAGATATATATCGCCAAAGTTATGAAAAGTTTACTAAACCCAAAACTGAAGATACGACTGAAAACTTCAAAATGATCTGTATCTTTTGACGACTTCCATCCATGACCTCCATCCATGTGGAGCAAGGTCGTGTTTTCGAAAGACAATCTTTGTTTGCGTGTGGAGGTCGTCTTTTGAAAAGACAACCTCCATTTTAAAAGTGCAATATTTTTATAAATAGTTTCAAACTTACAATATTTTTATAATAAGTTTTAAAAAATGCAATATTATTAAAAAACAGCCCGAATTTGCATGTGGTAGCTTCGTCCTCCGTAGGGATTCTTTCATTTTTTTTTTCTTATTCTAATTAATAATAACACGTATCTATTAAAAAAAATCTAGCCAAAGCGAGCCTGACCCAGCTAACATATGTATGTGTTGACGACCGAGAGGTCTGTGGTTCGAATCCCCCTCCTGTATTAAAAAAAAATCAATCATAAAAATAAATAAGAAAATAGGCATGTGTAAAAAAACTTTTAATACCAAAATAGAACTAGGCAATATTGATACACAATTGAAAGCAAAAAGGCAATTGGAGAGTGATAAATTTTGAGAGTTGATGAAGATGGATGGTGATGCTTGACAAAGATGACACATTGATTTTCAACCTCATCTACTTCTTTTACTCTTATTTCTTGGCCATTCAAATTGACCAAATTCTACATCACCCATTCATAGTTCAATCTCTCTCTCTCTCAAAATATTATTGAACTTTAATTTGAGTGCTTTTAAATTCATAAACCTATGAACTTTATAAAATGTTTAATAAGTTATAATTTTTGTTTAAAAAAAAAATAAATAATAAGTTATAATTTTTAATTTTGAGTCTAATTAGTCGCTAAATTTTAAAAGTATCTAATAAATTCTTAAACTTTTAATTTGATATCTAACAAGTCTATACCTATTTGACATCTTTTAAAATTTACAGACCCCTTAGACACAAAATTCAACTTTATTTTTTAGGTTATATCTTTATTTGGTATAAAATTAAAAATTTAAGAATTTATTAGATATTTTTAAAGTTTTGGGATCGATTAGACACAAAATTAAAAATTTGAGAAACTATTAGATACTTTTTAAAGTTCACGGGACCTAATAGACTCAATCTTGAACATTCATGAACTAAACTTGTAGGTTATAGTTCTTTATTATTTCTTAAGAACAAACATTTCTAAATGGCACTCTCACTCAATCTAAAATCCATTATTTTATAACAACAAACATTTCTAAAAGTTTTAGAACATGTTTGAGAATGATTTTGAAATTGTTAAAATTATATTTGTCGTGTTCAAAATTACTCTGAAATATGTCATTAATCATTCGAAATCAATTTAATGTTTGGCTTTAGTGCATGATTGAGAGTGATTGTGAACATGTTATAATCATTTTTGTCATGTTCAAAATCACTCCAAAACATGTTTTTAATCTTTCAAAATTAATTTAATATTTGATTTTACACCTTTAAATTGTGATAGAATATGTTTCGAGTGAGTTTCAACATGACAAAAATGATTTTAATCATTTCAAAATCACTCTCAAACATTCGATTTTTATATAATCAAAATTGATTTTGAAGAATTAAAAGCATGTTTCGGAGTGATTTTAACAATTTCAAAATCACTCTCAAACATGTACTTATTTGAATTAAAACCCTACCCATAGTAAAGTATATCATACATTTTTCATTGAATTTAGTTTTCTTTTATTTTCATTGAATTTAGTTTTTTTTTTTTACGTCAAAAAACCACATTCTTACAAGCTGTTTTGTTTTGATATTGCAATTTTCAAAAAAATTTACAAAAATATAGCATGTTTCAAACTATTTTTAAAAATATTGAAGTTTTTATTCAACGAGCAAAGATGGTCTTTTCAAAAGACGGTCTTCTTCTAGGCCCACAATATCAACGAGCAAAGGTCGTCTTTTCAAAAGACAATCTTCTTCTAGGCCCACACATACCGTCTTTTCAAAAGACGATGTCTAGTGGTTTTCAGCACATCGTCTTTGAACAGTGTGTCTTCAAAAATCAATATATTTTTACTCAGATATGTAAAAATGTCGAAAAATATATATGGTTTAAAAGCTAACACCAAGAGCTTCAATTTGATACCTAGTTTTACTATTTTTGAAGTTGTATATCGAAAGATAAAGATCGTCGAAGTTGAGCTACGGTTCTGAAATTTGCAGAACCATAGCCCAACTTCAGAACCGTAGCTCAACTTCGATAATTTTTATCTTTTGATATATAAAATAGCAAAACCAATTATCAAATTGAAGCTCTTTGTGATTGCTTTCAAACCATACGTTCGTCGAATTTTTTGCATCTCTGAATAAAAATATATTAAATTTTTAATGCACACAACTCAAAAGACTTTTTTTGTGGTTGCAAATCGTCTCTAAAAAGACGATATGGGTGGGCTTAAAAACGATCTCTAACCTCGTGGAACAAGATCGTCTTTTGAGAAGATCATGTCCATTGTTTTCATTGCATTTAGTTAAGAAAAGGAAAAAGAAAAGACAACTGATGTCACTATTTTGTAACCAAAATTTTAAAATATTTGAATTAAACCATCCAAGCTTAACTTTATCGAAATATTACATAGTTAAATTAAAGAATATTGTTTTTTAAAATTTGAGAGCACCATTAGCTAATTCTTATTCTTTCCCCTTTATATATATTCTTCACTTTTTCTCAAAAGAAATCAAGGAAACGGGTAGAGAATTTCTTTTTCACTTTTAGCTTTTAAGTCAATACGCAAAAACAGTTATTTTTTAAATATCTTTATAAAAAAAAACGATTTTTTTTACATACACATCAGTTGATGTATAAAAAGCAATTAAACCCAAAATAATATTTTTTAAATATCTTTTAAAAAAAACGGTTTTTTTTACATAGACCTAAGTTGCTGTATAAATAGCAGACCCAAAATAATATTTTTTAAATATCTTTGTAAAAAAAAACGGTTTTTTTTACTATACCTAAGTTGCTGTATAAATAACAATCAGATCCAAAATAATAATAAATATAATAAAATATAAAATATTTTGTAAATATGATAAAAATAAATAAGTGATTATCAATAATAAAAATTGACTATATTAGTGACTATCAATGACATCACACATAAAGATTATCATATTTATAAATCTTTTCAAAATGTGTTTTATATATGCTAAATAGAAACTCTAAATTATACCTGATATAATTACTCTGTACATAACTTTAAGATCATTTTAATTTGAGAAAACTAGAAAACATCCACCAAAAAAAAAATCTTAAATAAACATATATGAATTATGAATAGTAAAAAAGGGTTTTGAAAAAGTATGTTAGTGCAACACAATGTTAGATAGCTCAATGATATCAAATCAAGAAAAATAAAAGAAAAGTGAAGATCACAAAGTGCTTGGTAATGTGAACCATTGGTTTGGGAATATGCTCATAAAATATTTGGATCAAAATTGCTTTGTTTTTCCATCATACACTTGTTTTTTTCTTTTTTTATAAAAAAAAAAATATTTGGTAAATTATGCTATGCCATTCTTTCCCCATTCCTCGAATCTTTTTGCCAAAAAAAAAAACTCACCAATAACTTTCAAAACTTTTTATCTTTGAGAATTGGGCCCACCATTTTCAACGATACTCAATTCAAGTCAACCCAATATTTGCATAGGGATGGTACTTTAGAGGGATTTTTTTTTATTTTTTATTTGATATTTTCTTTTGTCTTTTTACTCTTGCCACCCTTTTTTTCTTCAAATTCCGTCAAAAATGTGTCTAAATTATACAAAATAGCTAGTTTCAATTATGCTTCTAAATTTTGTAAAGTTGTGAAATTGTTTTAAAAATATTTTTTTTATTAAAATAAAATATGAAATTGGTGTGGTTGTTGATGTATAAAAATTAGAAGACGTACGTGATACTATATACAATTATATATAGAAAATTAAGATTGTGGTTACAATTAATTTCATGTAAAAAAATATCGTTAAAATTATTTACATAATCAATTTTTACACATCAGTTGTCACGTCAATTTATGTGAGTGATGTTATAAATGATGTCATGCATACTTTCAAACTTTTTCACATTAGTCATCACGTCAATTTATTTTAACGAGAAAAAAAACTCTCTAATGATATTTTTTTTTTGAACAAAATTAAAAGTTAAAAGATAAAAATGAAACTTTTCAAGTTTAGACAACATAATTGAAACCTACCAAAGTTCACTTAGTATTTTATATAATTTAACCAATAATAATTATACAAAATTTATAACCTAAAACATTTTCATAAATGAATTAATACTAGTTGAGATTAAATTAATGTTTAATTGATAACTATAATTATTTTTATGGTTTATAAATATATTATCAAACACATTTTGAATCATTTTTTGAATTGAGTTTAGTTTCTAAATCTACTATCAAACATGTATCCAAAACATCGAAGATATGAAAAACAGAACAATTCTGTTTTTCGTTGAATAATTTATTTTTAAATTTCTGTTTTCAGATTCGTAACAAAACGCGCCCTTAACACAGGACTTTCATGTTTGATGGAAGATGTAGAAACGAAATTCTATTTTTGTTAATTGGGAGGCGTGGGTGAACCAAACTCTCATTGTATTTCATATCCCAAGTTAATTTCAATACAAAATTTTCCAAGTGGTTCATATATTCAAGTCAAGTCAATAATATACAAGTTTTATTTGGAAGGATACTCTTCTTCACTAAAAACTAAAGTTTTGCCAAAGACCAACACAATTTTCCCTAGAATTTCACTCTTAACATGAAATATTCCATTTTACTAAAAGAATAATAAACCCAAATTCCATTCATTTTATTGAATTTTCTACTTTTTATTCTCTTGCCCAAATGTTTCATTGGTTTTGTAGTAAAATTTCTATTTTTGTTATTCATTCAACAAATGTGAAAATGATATTTAATGATTATTTAAGAGAAGCTTTATTCAAATCTAAAATCTAATTCGATGAAATTAAAATTTACAGTTAAATTGTCTCACACCTTGCAAAGTTAAGGTTAATAATGAATTATCAAAAAGTAAGCATATATAGCTCAGAGAGAATTGACATTTCCATCTCCTTCCCTTATTGAGGTCGGAGGTTCAAATCCTTCCTACTCTTTATCCCTATTTGTTTGTACTATATAATAAATACATCTCAATAATTTAAAAAAAAAAAAAAAAAAAAAAGTAAAAAGATAAAATTGTCAAACCAAGTATAGTTCAATGGACATAAAGTTGTATCATTGACTACGAAGTCATGGATTGTAAATTGAAAGCCAAAAACTACTTAAACACATCCATCAAATCCAACAACAAAATATGGTAGTTTCAATTTCACAAATTCACAAATTCATAAGTTTGTCGAGTTTTTTTTTTTTTTTTTTTTTTAATATATGGAAGGAGAGAGATTCCAACTTCTAATTTTTAGATCAGGCAGATACTTTATACCAGTTTAGCTATATTTGGCACGAATATGTTAGAATTTAAATTTAGGAAAACAACATAAATAGCCCTAAATGACCTTTCTCTTAAATGTTTGTTTGGTTAGATTTGGTTGATATTCTTTTATCAAACGAAATTCATTTTTTTACCCTCGCCAAACTTAAACGGGTAGATTGATCTTGGCCAGACCCGCTCACACTCCTGCTCAAATCATTATTAAACATATCCCAAGTTTCTACTAACAATTCATACTATTCCTCCTATATGTTTGTAGTATCAAGCGTAGTATTTAGTGTGAACCAAAATGAATTTACATTTTTTTTTTTTTTTTTTTTTTGGAGTTAGTGATATTTATAATCATCTAGGGGCCGTTTGGCCCACGGAGTTGGGAGGAGTGGAGTTGTGGGGAGTAAACTTACTCCCCGTTTGGCCCAAGGAGTTATTTAACTCAGACAAAAAAATATCAACTCCCCAGACTTCTACAGTAATTACTATTCAACTCCCCAGACTTCTACAGTAATTACTATTCAACTCTCCTTCATTTTCCTCTCTTTCTCTCTCTTCCTTTTACAATATTTTTAATTATTTAAAAACATAATTTAAACAAAATGTGTAAAATGACTAAAAATGCAATTCAACCTATTTTTTTATTTTAAATATAAATTAAATTGTTGAATTAAAATTGGTACTTAAACAAAATTTAAAATGTAGTATTCAAGAAGAAATAAAAATATAGCTTATTTGGTTTCACTTAGATTAATGGATTAAAATCTTTCAAATTCACACGTAATAGTTAATCGACTATTGTACGACTATTTGTTTTATTTCAAAACGATCCAAATAAAATGAATAATTAATGTGAGTGATATTGAAAAAAGAAGGTGAAGTATGGTAGTCAAAGTTATTTTGGTTATCTTCGAATAAATTTGTAAATGATACATAAAATAAAAAACACAAAAATCATATTCTTAAAATTTATTGGAAGAAGTTCTTGATAATAAAAATATGAAAAATTATAGAAAATAAGTTCTAGGTGTAGTGTATATGAAATTACGAGTTTAAGTGGGTGGAAGCGAGGAAGAATGTGTTTGACACATAGATATATTTATGTGTTGTTTTTTTTTTTTTTCTTTAGAGAAATTTGTAAAATATACTTACACTAAAAAACAAAAACAAAAATCTCACTTTTAAAATTCATAAAATTAAAAAAATTAAAGATGGAGTCTTTAAAAAATAATAATAAATATATATTATTGATAATCAAGGTGAGAGAGATTAAAAAATTGATGTGAGGTATTGTGTTCAAAATTATTTTTTATTATCTCCAAAGAAATTTGGAAAGTAGATAAAATAAAAATAAAAAATTGCATTGTTAGAATTTATTAGGAAAAATCCTTAATAAAAAAAATTAGAAAGTTTGTAGAAAAAAAAATTGTGTCGAAAAAACTAGTAAAATAAAGTCATATTTCAGAACTTAAGGTTCAACAACTCCCTATCAATGGGAGGCGGAGAAAGATGTGTTTGACACATGAATAAACTATACTTATGGGTAAACAACCTTATAATTCATACAATTAAAGATGAGTCCTAACAAAATATATTTATATCTATATATCTATATTTTTTTTTTTTTTTATAATCAATGTGAAAAAATAATGTCAAATATTGTGCTCAAAATTATTTTTGTTGTCTTTAAAGAAATTTGTCAAGTATAGATAAAATAAAATAAAATATTTCATTTTTAGAATTTATTGGAATTGGAAGAAGTCCTTAATAAGAAAATTTTGAAAGTTTGTAGAAAAAAATTGTGCAGAAGAAAACAGCTAAAATAAACTCAGACTTCACAACTCCAGACTAAACAACTCCGTGCTCCAAACACACCACAGACTTCAGAACTCCAGACTAAACAACTCCCTGCCCCAAACAGGCATAACTCAGAACTCCCCAGACAAAACAACTCCCCAGACAAAACAACTTCAACTCCCCCCAACTCCTTGGGCCAAACGCCCCCCTAGTATCTTTCTTTTCCTCCATGATTTGACAGGAAACTAATCTGAGTTCCTTTGAATAGGGTCGGCCTCGACTTGGCCGATCTTAGCCTTTGGGCTTTTGGTTTATGCGAGTTCATTCTCGGGCCTCTAATTTGGCCATAAAATGGAAATATTATATCCTTATAAGGTGTGGTTGACCTCAACCTAGGTGCCTTGGCAATCCCAATGCATTTAGGGCTTGGTCCATGGCAGACTTCTCTAAGACCAATTTGGGCCTTGATCGAACTTAGCTCGTCGTGAGTTAGTTTCTTACTTTCTTCGGCTAGTGTGGGTCTGACCGACTTTATAGTCGATCTTTCTGATTTTTTTTTAGTACGTCGTCGGTCTTTCTTGTTGTTCAATTTTTACCTAAAAATTATGTTAATCAATATGTTATGGGCGAAATAATCAGCCTAAGCTGGAAATACTCAATGGACTAAACACCAAGGAGAAACATATACCGCTAAGGTCAATCCATAAATCAGATGAAAGGACTGACCCCCTAATAGAGAATCGACTTAACAAGGAGATAAGGGTCGACAACTCCCGAGAGAAAGATGAAAGAAGCGCCAACCGTCAAGAGTCGGCGCAAAGAGAAGTCGATCCCTCGAGCGACTCGGCCACGCTCCAAAGGTAGCCGACCACACATGTTAGCTCGACCAAAGAGAGCTGACCACATAGATCGACTCGACCACGCCGAAAATGAGGAGTCGACCACGCAAGTCGGCTCGGCCACGCCGCAAATGAGAAGTCGACCACAACACACAGGTCGGGTCGGCCTTGCTCCAACGAGTGCCGACCACACAAGTCGACTTCATAAGCCTCGAAGGACCCAAGCTCCTTAAGGAGCTCAACTCGGCCAACCGTGAAGACTGACTCCCCTCATGGCTTTGGCTCGACCGAAGAAAAGAAGGCGAAAATCCCTCTCTAGGGTCGACTAGACCTCATCAGTTGAAGAAAACGTCTCCTTAGGGCCATTACGCAACCTTTGTAACGACCGAGAGTTACAAAGGTCATGAAGATCCCTCCTAATGGTCATTTATGATCCCAAAACGGTCTTAAAGGATCTCTATATAAGGAAACGGACCCAAGCATAATGGGTAAACAATTCATATTATTCAAATTTCATAACTTACATATTTTCCATATTCAACCTACTTTTTTTCCTTTCAGGTATGGTATGGTCAAGCTCGTTTCACAAATTCTATTCAAATGTACGGTTGATACCATATTTCGATATCAACACAATACATTTCAATAATTAGGAAGAAAATAAATGGAGTAAAAAGATAAGAATAAAATATTAAAATTACAATCAAACCAAAAAATAAATGGAGTAAAAAAATAAGAATAAAATATTAAAATTACAATCGAACCAAAAAATAATGTCCATAAACATAGTTCAAATGATATTAATTATATATATTTTTTTATAAATATATTTAATTAATGCTAGATAAAAAATCGAAAACGAATCTCTTATTTAAAAGTACAACTTTACACAAATTGATAGGTCTACAGAGATAAAAGGAAGAAGAAGGAAAAAAGAAAAGAAAGAAAAAAAACGGTCACAAAAACTTAATTTTGTTAAATTGAATCTCAACCCCACACTGCGCGAAATACGCCAAAATGAAAGATTTTATTTATTTATTTATTGCGTTTTTATTCCTTTTGAACTCATCAGGAGCAGCGCGTTTTGGGGCTTATAAATCCCCCATTTTCCCTCTCTTTCTCGAGAACCAAACAAAAATTCCCAAACTCCGTCCCCTTTCTAAACCCTATCTCTCTCTGTATCGCTTCCATTTTTCTCCGCCACACATCCCAACCTTCGTTTATCTTCTTCCTAGATTCTTCCATTTTGATTCTCCTCCATGAAACCCATCTCTCCATTTCGATTCTTTTTCACTTTCCATTTCGATTCCTACCTCACAACACCAACCCACTAGCTTCCTCCTATCCATTTCTGCTTTCTACCCAACAATGGCCATTCCTTATCTCCCCAAATTTATGCCCTCCGACAACTCCGCCGCCGCTCTTCTCGTTCCTTCTTCCGCTCCTCTGTCTCCGCCCATTTTCACTCAGGACGATTTCAAGAAGGCTGCGGCCTTCAAGGCCGTCGAATTCGTTCGCTCCGGTATGGTTCTAGGTCTCGGAACCGGCTCCACGGCCAAGCACGCGGTCGACAGAATTGGCGAGCTTCTCCGTCAGGGGAACCTCAAGGACATCGTCGGTATACCCACCTCCAAGAAGACCCACGAGCAAGCCGTCTCCCTTGGGATCCCTCTGTCCGATCTCGATTCGCATCCCGTCATCGATCTCGCCATCGACGGCGCCGACGAGGTCGATCCCAATCTCAATTTGGTGAAGGGCAGAGGCGGCTCCCTCCTGCGTGAGAAGATGGTGGAATGTGTTTGTAAAAAGTTCATAGTGATCGTCGATGAGTCCAAGCTTGTCGAGTTCGTCGGCGGCAGTGGCCTCGCAATGCCCGTCGAGGTCGTGCCGTATTGCTGGAAATTCACCGCCGTTCGCCTGCAGAATCTCTTCGAAGACTCCGGTTGCGTGGCGAAGCTTCGGACCGCCGCGGACGGGGAGCCATATGTGACGGACAACGAAAACTACATCGTGGATTTGTATTTCGAGAAAGATATCGGCGATTTGAAGGTGGCCAGTGACAGAATGTTGCGGCTGGCCGGAGTGGTCGAACACGGTATGTTTCTTGACATGGCTACCACCGTGATTGTTGCAGGAGAGCTAGGGCTTACAATAAAGAATAAGCAATAATAAGAAAGAAGAATAGAAACCCAGAAATGTTATAGAATTTTGAGTTTGGTTGTGATAGAAATTAGGAGAAATTCTGAGATCAGAGCTTGGAGTCTGTAGAAGAAATTGGGTTTGTTAGAAACCCTTTAGCTTTGATGATTATATTATAATCTTGAAAAGTGGGTCACTGTGGCTGTGATTGTGACCCTCTTTGATTTTACAGATTAGTTTGAGTTATTTAAGAAAGGGGTCCGACCAAATGTTTGAAGGTTGTTCTTATGTTAGCTTTCAATGGTAATAAGTTATAAGATCTGCCCATTTTTCTGAGTTTTACTGCACTTGTGTTCTCCATCTCTTCCTTTTGTTTGAAATTGAAATATTCAATGAATTACTATTAATAAATTATTTGAGGAGGCAGCGACACTATCAACAGCGGGATTTGTACTTTTTTAACCCGCACGAATAATTATGGATAAGAAGTCATAGATTCGAATTCTCCAGTCGGTTTGAAGGTTTTGGGATGCTGACACATTTGGGGTTTATTTTGGTATTCAAATCAAGTTCTGCATTTTGGATTTACTGAATATGTTTGGCAAACTTTTTGAAACAACTATTTAAATTTAGTCCAGGTACCTTTATATTTTAAAATTAGCTCTCATAGGTTTGAAGTAAATTTTTATCCATGTTACAGAATAATATGTTTTTTTAAATAAAATGTATAGAGGAAAGCTGATGTTTTTTTTTTTTTTTTGAAAAATTAACCAGACAAACATTGAGATTTTGTACCCTTTTTTTTTCAAAAATTAGCTCACTATTTAAATAGGGTTAATTGCACAAACCTAACTATGAGATTTGGTACCATTAGTTCCATGAACTTTCAATTTGATCAATCACATCGCCTAAAATTTAAGAGTTGCAATCAACTCTCTTAAATTTTCAATTGGATCAAATCACACCTCTTACAGTTAAAGTTTGATAATTGTTGCAATCAACCCTCTTGAACTTTAGTTTGATCAATCACACCCCTTCAAGTTTGATAAATGTTACAATCAATCATTTAGATTCAATTTTGAGTGATGTAGGAGAAGCACAAATTTGTCATATGGAAAAAATAAACAAAAATCACTCTTTTTCTCCTCTCCTCCGGGCCAACCTTGCTGCCACTGCCTACCTTGCTCCCACCGGTCGCTGCAGCTCACCTCCGTCCGCAGTCCTTTAGCAGTCTGATTTCAAAAGCCCCACCACTTCTAATGGACTCCATGTTCACAGGTACTAAGAAATCAAGCTTGGAAACGTGGGTATTTGTTGATATAATAAACGTCAATCGAACAACCACTTGGTGCAGAGAGTGGGGGAATTATCAAACAACCACTTGGTGCAACGGGTGAGTGACCACAACACCGGTGCAACGGGTGAGTGAGCATGGGGGTTGATTGATCCTGCACCTCACGCACGGGACAAGAATGATTTAAAACGATCCTGCACCTGTGCAAAAAACCAAACACGGGACATGAATTTAAATGCATTATTACCGTCCAAATTTAATAATTGAACAACTACTTGGTGCAGTGGGTGAGCGCTTCACCTATGATAGCAGAGGGCGGGGGTTTGATTTTACGCTAGGACAAATTTTTAAAAAAATTATCAAACAACCACTTAGTGCAACGGGTGAGTGGGCGCATCACCTAGAAATTATCAAATAACGACCATGAGGTTTGAGTTTTAATTTTTCTATTATACATAAAGTATTAAGATTTTTTTTAATTCATATTTTTCAAAATGTCTACTATAATTTTTTTTTTTATCATTTCAATATTTTTCGAGTATTTATAGTGTCATTTAATAGATTTATTTTAATTTGATTTTACCATTTTAACTTCATTCAAAATTAAAAAATAAATATATTTTATTATTTTTTTTTAATTTTTCAATTTTAATTAGGTACTTTTAATGATGGATTTTATTACTTTTTTTATTTTACAATATTAATTAGGTGATTTTATTTATGACAATTATCAATTATCATTAATTAGATTTTGTTATTAATATGATTTTATTTTGTATGTTATTTGTTACCAAAAATGATTTCCTCCATCAATTAAATTTCGACGTCCATTTCCGCCACCCACCACTTCCACTGAACGGTTTCCGCCGCCGCACAGTTACTCTCAATATATCATAAATAAATATATACCCCTAATATATACACCTGATTTTAGATTGATATATACCCGGATTTATCCCTGCATATATCTGAAACACACACATAAACTACAACCATTAATAATACCTTGATATATATCGTAGTATATACACCTTAATACAATAAACTCTGATATATACCATGTTTATATCATAAAACATCAACCATTAATATTACCTTGATATATATCTCTAATATATACACCTTCATTTTGGTTTGATATATACTCGGATTTATACCCTGTATATATCTGAAATAGTCACATAAACTACAATCATTAATAATACCCTGATATATACAATATAAACTATAATATATACACTATAATACATATATAAACCCTAATATATACCCTATTTATATCAGAAAACATCAACCATTAAAAAATTACATGATATATACCATGTTATATAAAAATAAAACCCCCCAAACTAAAACAACAAAATAGTACGGTAAATCTACCACGGCCTATGTTGACCAGAGTCAAGCAACAACGACTTGCGGATACCAGCGTCGACGATAGTGTAGATGAAGTTGGAGAGTCGGCGACGAAAAGGGTGTGAAAATCTGAAACGACGAATATATACCCTCTATATATTCGAAACAACGACAAACTTTCAACTATGCCGACAACAAAACCTTAGAAGGTACCGACGAATATATACCCTCAGCATATCTGAAGCAACGGTGAATGGTGTGGTGTACTGGCGCCGAACTTTCAACTCGGTGTACCGGTGACAACTCCGTAGAATAATAGGGTTTGGATTAAAAAAAAAAAAAAACTTTAAATCTGTTTTTGAAAATCTAAATCTAAGATAGTTTTACTTTTAAATTGATATATATATATATATATATATATTTTCTTTTTTTTATATTTACTAATTGTCATTATTACTAATTTCAAATCAATATCGTTATTATTTATTTTTAGCTTTGGTGATTTTTTTTCTTCTAAGAAAAATGTAATATATTGTATAGAGATGTAACAATAAAACTATGGCAAATCGAACATAGCTCAATTGGTATAAGATTGTGTCAGACTAAGAGGTCATGCGCTCAATCTTCGAATTAATTAAATATTATTGAAAAAAAAACAATAAAACTACAAATTATAATTTTTTTTTCTATTTTTGTACTAAATAAATACGAATGTAATAAAAAATTATGTTGATAATGATTCATTATTTGTGTACAAACAAACTCCTTTATTTTATAAACACAGGGTCTTCTCTTCTAGGGAATGTAAGTTTGCAAGGCCCATTACGTAAGCCCATTAGTAGTACTAAGCTTTGCTGTGAGGCCCACATCTTCCAACCTACCTAATCCATGTCCCGCCACCAATTCCCACCTTTCTCAAAAATTATTTTAGGTTAAAATATCAACTTGAAAAAAGTTTGCTCAGAACTGCAATTAACAACACCTTAAACAGCTACGTGTTTAATATCATAAGCTAAAGAGTTACCTGTTTAATGTCATAAACATTACAATCTAAAACCCACATTCAAAACTCACACGTGACACAAATCCTCATTTCCACATTTGTGGACTATTACATTTTTCTTTCTACTAATGTGATCGGAACTACAAACATTTCAAATAGGCTATCTGACAAGCATTATCAATAATCAAGCTTACATTAGTTAGATCTTCAATGATCCCATGTAAAAGGTAAATATCTAAACTTGTTCTATTTTAGTTTATGTACTTTTAAATGTCTAAATTTAGTCCATCTACTCACTCTCAGTAAATCTTAAAATAGTCTTTATTGTTAATTTTTATTATTATTTTTTTAAATGAAAATTATTATAATTATTTTACTAAATTTGATAAAAAAAAAAAAAAAAATATCAAACTAACAATAATTAAGGATTAATTTAAAATTTTATTGAAAATAAAGTGACTAAATTTAGACATTTAAAATTATATAAACTAAAATGGAATGAGACTCAAATATATATATATAACAAAATTGTATTTGAATCATTTAATTGATATACTTTAAAATAATAATAATTTTGCTTATGTTTAAACCATGAGTTAAAATTTGGAAATCTTGTAAGAAAACTCAGTCACATAGAGTGAGAAATAAGAGTTAGAAAGAGTAAACTTGGACACCAATTCACCTATTCTCTTGTGATTTAGTTCATCTTTGCCTTCAACTTTAATTAGCATTGCTTCTTCGATTAGGTTATCCTTATTCTTGTAAAGATTTCGTCCCTATTTTTTTAAGTTTATTTTTAATAACAATTAAGTTTATGAAATTGAAAGTGTTGGGTAATTTATCGATCTACTTGATACCTACAATTTGTTTTAAAAAAAAAGTATACACTATCATTAAAAATTAATTTGGGGCAAACTGAGCATAACTCAATTGACATATAGTTGTGTCCTTAACGTCGCGAATTCGATCCCCACTCCGCATCAATTAAATATCTTTACAAAATAATAATAATAATAATAATTTGGGATGTTATTTATCTCTAACAATCAAATTAATTGATTCATACAAGAGCTATATCTTACCTTAACTTAGATGCTTAATGATTATACACTAGGTTGATATTTCTGTTATTTTTCTACTTTACTATCGTAAACATTTTGAAATATTTTTCTAAATATATATATATATATATATATATATATATATATATATATATATATATAAATATATCCTTCATGTTAAAAGAAAATATATGGGAACCCAAATGTAAAGAAACCAAAGCTGTGTCTAGTATTATATTTTAACTTAATTTCTTATTTCTTCTATATCCACCTACTCCATTATAGATGAATGACAAAATATTAAAAAAAAAAAAATAAAAAAAAAAATAATAGAGTCTCTAATTCTCAACTCAATCTTAATCAATTAAATGAATAAATTGGCAGAGTGGTCTATAGGTCACACAACGTCATTCATTTTCGAGACTAATTGATTTGACAAATGAGTTGTTACACATTTTTTAGCAGATTTCGACTTCCATGACTACTGTCCGGTTGTCTTAATCGACCAACACCTTTTGTGGGATCTAGGTTAGGACATAGTTAGGCACCGTAACCCGACTTCCGATTTATCCCGCGTCGCCAGTTCTGCTTATAAAAAATGGTCTACTTGGAGCTCTCGATTTTGTGGCGCGATACAATAAAACGGTCACGTCGTCCTACCTATTTAAAGTTTGAGAATAAATCGAGAGCGTTGTGCCTCTGAGACCTCTAATCATTGACAAAGTGGTCTATAAAAAAATGGTCGATGTGAATTTATAAATTTTAATTCTCAATTAGGTTCTTTCATTAAAAGTTGCATTAAGTTTTTCGTTCTTTTAAGAATAATGTATTATTAAGTTATTGATTCATTAACCTAGATATATAAACATGTCACTCGAATGGTACATAATACTAAATATTTAATCTGCTCCTTAGCAAAATCAGACCTCCCATCAACAAAATTTATTGCTCCTAAAGTGGATATTCAAGTAAACATCTAATAATATTATTAAAAATAAAAGAAATTTAAACATATTTACAGAATATATATATATATATATATGAATGGATGGTTGATTGTTTGGTGGTGTATTTAACCCGTATGAAAAAGAATAACAATATAAACATCAATGATTTAATTATTAATTATTAATGGGTCATGCAACCACTAGTTCATTGACACGTATATAAATATAATATAAGTTATTGTTATTAAAATGGAAATAATAATAATAATAATAATAATAATTATTATTATTATTATTATTTATTTATTTATTTATTTATTTTATTTTAATGAACATGTTGGTTTTGGTTCAACTACACCTCTCTCTCTCCTTTGATTTTAATACATATAATTTTAAAATTGGATTTATGGTTTAGGTATTATTCTTAAAAACCTAATTTATTTTTCATGCCTAAAAAAATTCCCAAAGAGAGTGGCCGGGATAATAATAACAAAGATTCTATTCAAACACATTTTTAATTTGGAAATCATTTTTTTAATCAAATTTATACACTCTCTATCCATATTTTGAAATTTAAAATTGAGGGGTATTTTTTTTTTTTTTTTTTTTTATGTTATTGTTCTCCTCCGTTGTGTGTTTACAAGCCGAAATCGAAAAATCAACAAAATTGACCAAAGGCTATTTATGATTGGTTGGTTTTTTTTTAAGGTATTTAATTAGTGGAGGGTGATCAAACATTTGACTTCTTAGTCAAACACACAACTATATGTCAATTGACCTAGACACGATTTGACAATTGGTTCGTTTTTTAAAAGTATAAAATAAAGAACAAGCGTCTCTTTTTCTTTATTTTTTTTTTCTTTGGTATGCCTTAAACGTAGCGTCTCCTTCACGATGTTGCCGAGCTCTCCACTGTGATCAAAGAAGTCATCGGAGTGATGATGACGGTTTCTCTCGGATTGTTCAACAAAACCGTGAAATCGTTCGCGACGAGGAAGGCAGGGACGTGGACAAGATTTGATCACCTTTTGAAGAAATCAGCGAAAGAAGAGGGAGGGATTCGAGAGTTAAGAGAAGTTGAATCGGAGAATTTGAGAGAATTGAAGAAGAAAGAGAAAAAAGAAACGAAATCGGCGATGAAGAACATGAGAGATTTGGAGGATGAAGAACATCAGAGCTCGGCCACTGAAGAAAACAAAATAAAGAAAAAGAGGGGCTTGTAAACGGGACGTTTGTAGTTTTTTTTTTTTTTTTTTTTTTTTTTAACTTGACCAATTAAATTCTAACACGTGGCTGGATGGCAAAAAAGGTGTAGCCAAACATGCACCTAAGTTTGACTGTAAAATAAAATAAAAAGGAGCAAAAACATTGTAGACCCATGTTGTAGCCAATTTAACCACCAAGTTTCAATTTCATCAAATTGAACTCCAAATTTGCAGAAGTATTACAATGTAGACCCTAAACTTTTAATTTCATCGAATTGAATCTCAAACTTACATCAGTGTTGCAATGTAGATCAGTCCTACAACACTCAGGAGCGTTTGACCCCAAGGAGTTGGAAGGAGTTGAAGTTGTTTAGTCTGAGGTTGTTCAGTCTTGGGAGTTGTTTAGTGTGGGGAGTTTTGAGATATGTGTGTTTGGGGCAAAGAGTTGTTTAGTCTGGAATTCTGAAGTCGGTGGTGTGCTTGGGGCAGGGAGTTGTTGAACTTCGAATTCTTGAATCTAAATTTATTTTAACTGCTTTCTTCTTCACGATGTTCAAAATTTCATTATTAAGTACTTCTTTCGATTCCAATAAATTTTAAAACAAGATTTTTTTTTATTTTTATTTTATGTATCATTTACAAATTTGTTTGGAGACAACAAAATAATTTTGAACATCATACCTCATATTATTAATATATATTCATTTTTTTTAGGACTCATCTTTAATTTGATGAATTATAAGATTGTGATTTTTTTTGTTTTTATTAATATAAGTATATTTTACAAACTTTAAAAAAAAAAAAAAATAACAACACATATCTTATCCCGACCCACGTGTTAAACACATCTTTTTTCGTCTCCACCCTCTTTTTTTTTTTTTTTTTTGATATCCGTGAGTGTCCGGGCCAGCTTACGCGCACCTCGACTATTCTCACGGGACAGACCGCCTGACCCTACAACATTTGGCTGCCAAGGAAACCTGTAGGAAATTAATTCCTAGGTAGGTGGCCACAAATAGCAATCAGGCCCAAACTAATTGCAAATTTAGCAAACTTTAAAATGTTTTGTAAATATGGCAAAAAAACTCGTTTCTATCACAGATAGACTTTATTATATCACTGATAGACTTCTATCAGTGATAGACTATTATCACTGATAGACTATTATCACTGACAAAAATCTATAAAAAACTGAGGTGATCAGCGATAGACTTCTATCAGTCATAAGATATCAACGATAGAAATTGCTATATTCGCAAATTTTTTAAAAACATGTTATATTTGCAAACAATAAGTCTTAAATTGTCATTTACTACAATTTCCCTATATATATATATATATATATTAATTAAATATATAAATATACTCCTATAAAAGTTTGGGGTTTAGAATTTACGCCAAGGAATGGACGTAAGTAACCTAATGTTATATATATATATATAGGGAAGTTGTAACAGATGTCAATTTAAAATAAAATAATTAAAAGTATAACATGTTTTTAAAAAATTTGTGGATATGACAATTTCTATCGCTGATATCTTATGGCGGATAGAAGTCTAACGCTGGTCACCTCAATTTTTTATAGATTTTTGTTGGGATAATAGTTTATCAGTGATAGAAACGAATTTTTTTTTGTCATATTTACAAAAACATTTTAAAGTGCTAAATTTGTAATTAGATTGGGTCTGATTGTTATTCGTGCAACCAACCCTATATATATATATATATATATATATATATATATATATATATATATATATATATATATATATATATATATTTGTTATTTTTCAATTCTATAAATAATAAATATCTATTTTCTTATGTATTGAATCTATTCCAATTAATTAAAGTTGACATAATTCATATTCAATAGTCTTTGACATCTTTTCATTTTTTTTTAGGTCGGAGTTTTGTTCTCTATCTAGCAAATGTTAAACTAAAAAAACAAAAAAAAACCAATTAAAATTTTACTATTATTAAAAATTAATTAGTCTAAAATTTATAGCAATTCTTTATTTTACAACATGTGATGGTAGGAGATCGAACTTAGGACCTCATAGTTACTAGTTGATACATCATATTAATTGAGTTATGCTGTTAAACAACTCGTTATTGAAGTCAAGTGGTGGTGGAGAGATTCAAACTTTTAACTTTAAGAAAAGAAATATATGTCAATTATTAAGCTAGATTTTAGTATTTAAAATTAATAGTTAGTATAATAAAAATCAATGGATTTAAGAACTTTTTATGTCATTGTGAGGTGATACTGGAATCATTTTTTATAATGAATCTAAAATCTATAACAAATTGTTTTTAGTCAAATAGGTTATTACAAGTCTTCATGACACACCCTATGGAGTATAAATTTAATTTTATGAGTGGATATGTCTACTCCATAAAATTAAAATATAAAGTATTTTCAATTTAATTAAAAAAATCATTAAAAATAAGATTAGGAAGAAATTATTATACTTGGACTAAATATGAAGTCATTATGTCTAAATTTTTTTATAAGTATTTAAATTTTTAATTATAATCAAAGTCAACCTTATTCCGCAAACATATGTAAAGATGTGTGAAAACAAAAGTGATTTGATTGGTAAAACTTAAAAAATATATAACAAACTCTAAAATTTGTGTGGTTGATTACCTATTCATCATTATTTTTTTAAATTAAGATCTATTAAATAAAAATAAAAATAAAAATAAAAATTTGTTTGGAATAAACAATTAACTTTTAAACTTTGTCTAATGGATTCGTAAAGTCTCAATTTATTAAACAAAATTTAAATAGTTATTAGACACGGTTGAAAATTAACGATTTTCACAATCCACGAAATAACGCAACAGAATGTCACAATTTGTTGATGTTTTTCATCAGAAAAGAGCAAAGAAAAAAGCCTTGACCCATTGATTAGCTCATGCAATAATGCGGCTTAAAACCGCAAAACGGTGAGGTGAAAAGAGAGAGTCCAATCAATGGCATGGCGGCCTTTTTTTTCTCTCTTTCTCTCTCTAAGATTTGCCGCTTTGCATAAATGGGAAATTTTGTAGCTATATAAGAGATGCACGCGAAGTGTTTGTAGAAATGACAAGCTGAGAGAGATTGGGCACAAACCCATTTTCATAGCTTCTTTTTCTTTTCTCTTCATGCCACAAAGCTTCGAATACATTCATCCATTGATTTCTTCCCGAAAATTCTGGCTAATTTTCTTCACAAACATCAGACCCCAAAAAAAATCAAACCTTTCTTTGCTTCAACAAGATTCCATCCCCTTCTTGTAAGTTTCTTCCTCATTTCTTTCCTTTCTTTATTGCTTTCCCTTTTGTTATATTCCTGTTTCCTGGTTTTTATTCTTTTGTCTTTCTTCCTGCCTTTTCTGTTCTGGGTGTTTTTTCTTCCATTCATGCCTTTTCTTGTTCTAAAGTTTTGCCTATACTTGTCCTGTATTTCTTTTCTGGGTTTCCTTTAGGAAGCTTATTGGTGGATGGTGGGGTTTTAAATCAACATTATAGCTCTATCAAGGACATGGGTATCCTATAATCTTTGTTTGTTTGTTTTTTTTTATATTCGTGGATGTCCAGGCCAGCTTTGCATGGACATCGACGTGACATACGTCTGAACCTACTACATTTGGCTGTCAAGAAACTCATAGTTTTTGTTTGTTGTAGTTTGGGTTCTCATTTATCTAGTTTTGTCATTGCCTACTTACATGTTCTTTAATCTTTAGGGACTGGTGTTCTAGAACATAGCCCATTAATTGGCAAGAACCAAGGCTTGGTTTCTCATACCTCTATGGTATTTGGTCAGTTTAAAGATTGTGAAATCATTTTCCCTGATATTGGGAGTTTTTGAGTATGGGGGATCACTTTGTTTTGCTGGTTGATCGGTTGTTGACGGAGTCGACATTAGAAGCAGCGATCGAGAGCCGAAAGCAATTGACCGAAGCAACAACGTCCTCTTCCATGGATGGTATGAAGAGGGATAGGTCTTCCCCAGAAATGGAGTTTGATAATATACCATCTCCAAAGAAAATGGTGGAATGTAGAATATGCCAGGATGAGGATGAAGACTCGAACATGGAAACACCCTGCTCCTGCTGTGGCAGCCTTAAGGTTTGTTGATGAACTCATTGCTGATCATTGAATTGAATTGGTTGAATTTCCAATTTTAAGTCATTCCCATGCTAAGTTTTCGCTCTTGATTGGCTTGTTTAAGTCATTAACATGTAGAATAGGTGCTATTTTTGTTGTTTTCTTCATGTCTTGATTGGCCTGTTTGTCCACAATCTAGTTAACTTTGAACTTCATTGGAAATTTGGGGCTGTTAGAGTATTGATATAATTAAATTTACCATAATCCATTAGGTTGTGTTTGGGTTGATTGGTGATTAACATAGTATTAGAGCAGAAGGTCTTGCGTTCGAACCCCTATAATGTCTTTTTCTCCCCATATTAATATTGATTTTCACTTGTTGGCCTTTCTACAAATTTTGTGTGTTAGAGAGTATTGATACGATGAAAACTTACTGGAACCATTAACTTAAGCTTTTGAGTTGATTGATGATTTAACATAGCCTAGTGACAAAATTTATTATCATTGTCGACAATCTTGTATACACATTGATGCGTGCCATAGTTATCAATCATTATAGTTCACTTCAACAATATTAGTATGTCATTCAAATGCACCTTTTCTTTGAAGTTTACATCTTATACACAACTCAAGTTGTCAATTATATTTCTTTCTCCATGCCCGAAAATTTCTGGTCTGTGACGATATCTTGTGCCTCAATGGTTTTATCATACCGTAATAGTTTCCCAATGCTGCTGATATGATAGTACATGGATATTCTTATTTAAGTTTTCTTGACATGTTCCATTGGATTTCGCAGTATGCACATCGAAGATGCATACAAAAGTGGTGTAATGAGAAGGGTGACACAATTTGTGAAATATGCCGCCAGGTGCGTAGTTTTTGTCACTTTTTCAAGCAGTTCATAAGATTACAATCTTTAGCACAATCGCCACTTCGATTTCGCCCCGAGCATCAGTTTGTTGAATGCAGTTTGTACAATAAAACTGAACCATGGTACTATGATTTGCAGCAATTCAAACCAGGTTACACAGCTCCTCCTCCGTTATTCGAAATGGGGCGTATCCCAATGAACTTCAGGTACTGTTCTTGCCACAATTCATCTGATGTGTTCTTTTTGCTTCAACTTGAGAATTTCTTGAAGTTCTTTGATTGATTCACCATTTTTTTCTTGCAGAGGGAACTGGGAGATTTCTAGAAGGGACTTGGATAGTCCTAGCTATATAGCAATGGCTTCATCAAACCGTAACGTTGCTCATGATTCCAACTATGATGAGTTCTCAGCTTCTGCTGCAACCAGTGTGCTATGCTGCCATTCAGTTGCTATCACTGTAATTTCTCTCTCCCTTGATACACCAAACATCTTCTTCCCAAAATCACATTTTTTTAAATAGTGATTTCAAGTGCTTCATAACCATAATGGCTGAAAGCTGTTTTTCAAAATAACGTGTTTAATTATTATGAGTTGGCCTAATGGTCAATAAAAGGTGCATGAAAATAATAAAAGGCTTAAAAGGAATGAGTTCAAATCATGGTGGTCAGTGGTCACCTACCTAGGATTTAATACTCTAGGAGTTTTCTTGAAAACTAAATGAAGTAGGGTCAAACAGTTGTTCCGTGATGGCTTGGGCGCTCACGAATATAAAAAGTGTTTGGATTTTTAAATTTGTGTTATGAAAATATCAAAACCTGAACCATTTGTTCTTCTTTTTGTTTGTAGTTCATGGTTCTTCTGGTTTTGAGGCACACTCTTCCCCTCATGTTTGATGAAACCGGGGATTACTCTTTCCCTCTGCTTCTGGTAAGAAATCTAATGTTCCATTTTTGTTTTTGAACAAATGTAAAACCCCCAAAACTTCTGGAGAAAGTTGAATTATTATCCCCCTTCTATGACAGTCGGTATGCCTGCGAACTTTCGGGATTGTTCTACCGGTATATGTTATGTTCAAAGTAGTCACTGCAGTTCATCGCCGTCGACTTCTCGTAAGCGCCCGAAACAATCCAATGCATCATTTCCTTTACAATTAACAAACATTTTTCATACTATCCTCTTGGCTCTTAGTAATAATTCTGAGTATATGTATGTTTTCTTGTTTTGGGTGTGACTATATATGATCAGCTGGCTACGCCTTCTAGTTCTCCCATTAGTTCATCCAGCATAGCTCGGAGTTCGACGTCCCAATTGCCCCAACCTCAGCCTTACATTATCCGTGTTCGGTGAGTTTCGTTTTCGTTCCAAGCTCGGAGAAATTCGATTTCAAGGCTGAAAAATGGTGTAGCTTAATGCAGAAAGTTTCATGGCTGTGTATTAGCCTTCTCAGTTCAAGAAATTATGGTGGAAAGTCACATTGTAAAGGATAGAAAAGAAAGAAATTACTCAAAAAGGGTTAGATGTTTGAAGTTGTTATGATTAGATGATTGCTTGTGTTAGATAGAAATTCTCTGTACAGAAAATGATAATACAAAATGAAAGATATATGTATATATATTTAATGGTAGCCCTCTCTATAATTGGGTTTTTAGTATTATGCTAACTCATAATGTTAAGTACTCAAAAAATCATAATGTTAATTTTTATATATTGGAAATTGTGTTTTTAGTCTAAAGCTTTTAACCTTAGTCCTATGTTTTTATGTTAAGAAACACTTTTATCCCCTAAATTTCGATGAAAGTAACAATTTAGTCCATGAACTTTCGTTTGTAACGATTTAGTCTTTATCACAAAAAATAATGTTAAGGTTTAATGAGATATCTTACATATGTTTATATGTAGATCCTAAACTAATCAAGGAATGAATGTGTTTATAAGTACTAAATTGTGATAAAATCGACACTTAATTTTGATAGAATTCTTTATGTTAGGGATTAAATTGTTACTAATTTTAAACTACAAGAACTAAATTATTACATATTAAAGTTTATGAACTAAATTGTTACGAGATTAAATCATTACTTTCATAAAAGTTTATGGACTAATTTTTCCATTTTTTTTTACTTTTTTTTAATAAATGATTAAAACTTACTTTAAGAAGTTACAAAAATTCAATGTACTACACAATGATTTCGTTTTTTAGTACTACTACACAAGGATGAAAATATCGATATCCATGTTGATATCGGCATTTCAATTTTACGGATATATTCATGGATATATCGATAACATATCGATATTCATAAATATTTCTGTAAATCAATTTTTTTAAAAAAATATATTTAAATTAATATTTAAGTTATTTTACTTTCAATCTAAGGTATAGATCTAATAGTATCTAGATTCATATTAAATTTAATATATGATCTTTTTGATGTTTTATGAGTATTTATAAAAGATATTGAATATATCCATTACCCTTTAATATCTATATCGAAGTCTCCGATTTACGGATATATCGACATATCCACGGATATTTTCATCTTTGCTACTACACAATGATTTACATTATTGATTTCGATGTTTGATTCAAATCATTAATAATTGAATGAGTATATTTTTTTTTTCTTTTGCAAAGTATTTATTAACGCAGGTAAAATTAAATATTTAACCTCTGAATTATTAGTTCATATTTTATGTGCGATTTTTTTTTTCATGTTTAGAATTGTTTTTTTGAGTTTCAGCAATATTAGATTTTATCAATAAATATAATATAATATTATAACAAATAAACCTCTGTACTCCAAGTTAATCAAAGAAGAAAACTTTAAACATTTATGCCTTATTTTTTAGACTCGTGTAAATAATTCATAATTTCTTTTTTAATTTCCTACTCTACTCTGTTTGATGTTGCTTATAGAAAACGCTAAGGCCCGTTTAAGCCCCGTTTGATTTCTTATCCATTTTCGTTTTTATGTTTCCGAAAATAAGGAATACGATAAAAATGATGAGAATTTGTTTGGTGGGTTGAAAATGAAAACAGTTTTTGAAAACACAACTTAAATTAAAGGTAAAATTTGAAAACGATAAAATATAGTTTTCATTGTTTTCCTAACTAAAACCCCAAAAATTGAAAACATGGATCTACTGCGATTTTCAATCTTCTCTCACAAATATCATCTATTAATTTTAATAAGAATCTAGATATTAATAACAAGATCTATAACTTAAAAAAAACTTAATTATTAATTTAAATATATTTATTTTTAAAAAAAATGATTTACAAAAATATCTATGAATATCCATATTTTATTTATAAATCAAAGAAAAAAAGAACACAATAATTTTAAATTCACAACCAAACACGATTTTTAAATTTTATATTCAAATTTGAAGGTTTTAAATTAGAATCAAACGTGTTTTCAAATATAATAAAAATAAGAAATTTGTTTTCGTTTTCGTTTTCTTCTAAATTTTTGTTTTCAAAAACAATTTTTTTTTGTATTACGAACCAAACTACGCCTAAAATTTTGAAATTATTTTATCTTTAATTTATTATTAAGATATATGTCTACAACTACATGCGTAATACATAATTTAATTAATAATAATAATAATAAATAAATAAAATAAAATAAAATTGAAATTTGACGGGATTGAGAGAGAGAGATATAATTCAAAATATTTTGATAGTTATCAAATTACGATGTTATATTATTATGTTAGATTTATTTCCTTTGGTGAACAGGAGTTCTTCCTTTAATTTAGGAATCTTTCAGTTACCTTCTTAATTACTTTTGTTAATTTTAAAATCAGATTTTTTATAAAGGTAAAATCAAATAGGAAATGAGATATTTAAATTGGGATATTTTCCTTATTTAGTTTTGAATATTGAAAATCATTGGTTAATATAATTTCTTTTTTGGGTTTGGAATTGTTGTCCCTTTATATTCAGCATCCTCGCCGTCGCTCTGCTTTCAGTATCCTCGCCGTCGCTCTGCTTTCAGTATCCTCGCCGCCGTCGCTCTGCTTTCAGTATCCTCGTCTAAACATGGACGACGATCTTCACCTTCCCAACGACGTGGTAATGGACATTCTGAGTCGTCTTCCTCTAGACAAAGTTGGAAAAAGAAGGGCTCTTTCAAAATCCCATGCTAAAGCCAGTCACCATTCTTACTACAAAGAACTACTCGCCCAACGCCAGCTCCGACCGATCTTAGACGGCTTTCTCTTTCAAACCCTCCACTCCGGCGACAACTCTGTTTCCTTCGCTTCCCCACGACCCAACTCTCCACCCTTCAATCTGACCCTCGATTTCCTTCCCGGCCACCGTCCTAAAATCCTAGCCGCCGCTCCCAATGGCCTTCTCTTATGCGAAACCCGAAAACACCATAACTGCCACAGACAACTAATCTACTCTGTTTCTAAACCTTCCACCAAGCAGTTCAAGGGTATTCCCATTCCCCGGACTCGATTTTTCACAACGAATGTAGCTATGTTCGTCCTTCGTTCCAACCCTCTTCACTTCAAAATCATCCGCTTGTCGGAAAATCAAAGGCCCAAACACCCTCCTCTGTTTTCCATCACCGTATGCGAGGTCTTTGATTCTGAGTCGTGGCGGTGGAAGCGATTGGATGACATCGTACGCGACTCGGAATCGAAGTACGTGGAGTCTCGTTCTGTTGCTGTTTTGGCTTCTGGTTCTGCTCATTGGAAAACCCGTCATGGGAGCTCTATATTTTGTTTCCACTTCCACTCTGAAACATGGTCCATCATTGACATGCCAAACTCTATCGTCATGGAGTACAACAACAGCCAATACGATAGAGTTGAAACATGGATGAGCATCGAACTGGTGGAGTACGAAGGAAAGTTGGGACTAATGCGACAGTTTTCTGAACGACATGATAATCCGACAGAGTTGTGGGTGATGGATAACTACACTAATAGAATTTGGACTAAAAAGAGTGATTTGTTCGGGTCAATGCCTATGGCTCTCTACGGATCCGATATTTCAATGACGTGGTCTGATAAGGTGATGTTTACAAGTTTAGAGACGGGCAGTTGCAGAAAGTTAGAAGAAGTACATAAGCAGCCGAGGATGGTTTTTCCATTCCTGTCTGATTTTGAGGGTTGGAATTTTGAGGCTCCAGCTCGTGCAGTGAAGCCTCGAACTATGGCTAAGATCCTCCGCAAACGGCTACTCGTGATTGAAAATAATGTGGTTGTTTTGACTTCTTTTTGTTTGGTTTTTGCTCATTACAACAATTATTTGTGTGATTTCTTATTTGGGATGCTGTACTGTATTCTTCAAAGTTCTTAGTTTCATCTTCAAATGAAGTGTTCTATATGAATATTGTAGAGGAGTTGTTGTATACTACTCTTAACTAATAGAAGAGGGGATTATTAGTTTCTTGACTCTCAGTCATTTATTTCTGTGTTTTTATTCTTTATTTTCCATTTATAGTTGGTTTTTGTGCATAATTAAATATGTGATATGCTACAATATTTAGCCTAGAAGTTCATATATATATATATATATATATATATATATATATATATAAATAGGCGACTGTAATGACTTAAAAGTGAAACCATTCTTTCAAGTATATCACATGTATAAACTAAAAAACTAAAAAATAACATTTCATGGTTATAAGAAAATTATTAACCAATTGATCATTGTTCAATTGACATCAGATTAAGGGACTTTCTAAAAGACATGTTTCTCATAAAAATAAAAAATAAATAACACAAAGGCCAAAAGTGACTAAAAAGAAGCAAAAGCTTACAAGTTATAAACCCACGATCTAAACACAAATTATGTACAAACTCAAATTTTCATATGACTTATGTTATATTTTTTTTTAATAAAAAATTGCGCATTTATTAAGAAAAATGAAATTAAATATAACATAAAGTCATTTTTATTGGGCAGAAGTGCTAGAAATTTTTATTGGGCAGCTACAATGTGGCCGACCCCCATGAGCCACGTTACAGTTTATTTTTTTTTATTTTTTTTTTTATAAATTTAACTTTCTGTTTTCCTTATTTTTTAAATCCTTAAATTTTAGAGTTTAGATTTAAAAGGTTAGTATTTAAATTTTAAAATTTAAGGATTATGATTTTGAGTTTAGAATTTAGATTTAAAAGATTAGTATTTAAAATTTAAGATTTAAGATTTAAGGGTTATGATTTTGAGTTTAGATTTAAAAGGTTAGTATTTAAGATTTAAGGGTTATGATTATGATTTTGAGTTTAGATTTAAAAGGTTGGTATTTAGTATTTAAGATTTAAAATTTAAAATTTAAGATTTAAGATTTAAGGGTTATGATTTTGATTTTGAGTATTCAGATCCTAAGATTTTAATCTTAGTATTTAGAGTTTAGTTTTAAGGATTTTAGTATTTAGTATTTAGAGTTTAGATTTTAGGATTTAAATTCTAGTATTTAAGATTTAGAGTTTAAATTTTAAAATGGAGGATTTATGGTTAAGTATTAGTTTAGTAATTAATTAAGGTTATCAAATCCGGCCTAAGTAAATTGTGGTTGTGGCAAAAAAAAATCTTATAATGGATAAGAACTTCGCTATTAGTTGGGCTACAACTCAGTTCAATCGAATTAGTTGGGCTACAACTCAGCTGACACGTCAATCGACGCCACATGTCGCTTCAAATTTTGATTTTTTTTTTTTTCTTTTTTTTTTTTAACAACATGTGGGGATGAGAGATTGAATCTAAGATTTCATGGTCACTAGTTGATAGTTTAGCTATGCTCTTGTTGGCTCTCGTCCTCTTTTCTAAGTAATATGTAATTTTTATTTATTTATATTCTAAAATCATTTTATTTATCCATAAAAATTTTTTTTTATTTCCTTACTAACAAACGAAAAAAAATAAAAATAATAATAATAATAAATAAATAATATTTTACAATATTAATTTATTTTAAACTAATCAGTTGAAATTTGATACTTTATAATAACAACGTGATAAATATTTTTCATAATTACCTATTGGAAGCCACGGCAGCGAAAAATGATAAAGTGAGTTTAATTTTTTTTGTTTCATTAATTTATTGTTCGCTTATGGAATCGAATGAAGACCATTAGAAATCATATATTATTATTATAATTTTTTATATATATTTTTTTTATTATTATTATTTTATTTTGCAGAAAACTTTAACATTTGATATCAAAATTCCAACCAACAATCTGATGATTATATTAAAAGTCTTAGTTTGTTTTGTTTGAGTTTATTTTGAAATATTTTTAATGAAATAATTAGATATAAAGTTATAAACCTTATTTTAATTTATTTATTTCGATGTGTTATTTTAAATCTTTAATTTTTAATTGAAAATAAATGATAATATTGTGTGGGTGATAATATATATTAAAATAAAAAAAATATATAATTATATTACCAAAGATTTTGTAAAGAAATAAAAAATTTATTTATTTATTTATGGGTAGATTAATTAATTTTAAAATATAAATAAGTATAAAATATATGTTTCTTAAATATGAAAACAATATAAAAGAAAGAAAAAAAAAAAGAGAAAAGAAAAAGGAGAAAAGGAAAAAGATCGGGTAAAGAAGGCATCCAAAAAAAGAAAAGAAAAACAATTTTTGATGTGACACTTGGGGTTATTTAGGTTGAGGGGTTTGTTTTGAAAACAAATTAAGAAAAAAAGGAATGTTTTCAAATTATTTAGAAGAATGGGTTACTTTTTTGTCATTTAGTGGAGTACGCAGGTTAAGATTATTTATATACAATCAATATAATAACTAACGCAAAAAGAATTAACTGTTGGTTTTGCTCTAGTGGTTTGGATTGATGCCCAGCTTAAATTATGGCAGGGTTCAAATCCTGGTATTGTGTTCAGTTTTATTATATTTGGGTACACTTTTTTTTTTTTTTTTTTTTAAGATTTCCTTTCTTTCTTTAATTATTATATTATTATATACATATTTCATTGCATTTTTTTTTTTTCATATTCCTAAAAAAAATATATGTTTAAATTTTATTTAAACACTTTCTTAATAAAAAAAAAAAAAAATTAACAATTTTAGTAAAAAATGACTTGATTTAAAAAATTATTGAAAAATTAACCTATTAGATGAGATATTTAAATCTAACATGACGTCAATTTTTAGCAGAGAAGTTTATTTACTCAATTTTTTTAAACATATTTTTTTAAAAAATTAACCTCTATACTGCTCTATACTGCTCCTGCTGTATATTTTTTTAAACATATTTTTTTTTTTAGGAATGATAATTGTAAAAAGCTGAGTTCTTTTCTTCACTTCAATACTGCTCCAGGTGTCTTGTGTTATTTACTCAAGTTTTTGGAATGATGATTACAAAGAAGGGTGGTTTTGTATTGGAGACATTTTCACAAATATAAAAGAAACAGAAGGAAAATCAAGTTGGAGTGTGTGGATGCAAACCTGACTAACTCATAACTAATTAAGATATATATATATATATATATCCAAAAAGACGTTTGAATTTTTAACTCCCACATGTTAAAATAAAATAAAAAAATTTAGAGTACAAATATTTCACGTTAATTAAAAGGGTTGGTTGCATAAATAACAATCAAGCACAAAATAATAACAAATATAGCAAAATATAAAACATTTTGCAAATATGACAAAAAAATCGGTGACTATCATTAATAGACTACTATCACTGATATCCATTGATAAAATAACTATCAAAATTCTATAAAAACAGAGATATATCAATAACTATAAGTGATAGTCATTGATTTGCTATCAGCGACTATCACTGATAGAAGACTATCAAGGATAAAATTTGACATATTTGCAAATCTTGTAAAAAAGTGCTATATTTTTAATTATTTTACTCTAAATTGGCATATTGTACAATTTTCCTAATTAAAATATATATGGTATGACAATCTTAGTTTTAGTTTTTAAGAAAAGAATACTTTTTAAGAGTAAATAAGCTTCTCTGCTAAAAATTGACGTCATGTTAGATTTAAATATCTCATATAATAAGTTAATTTTTCAATAATTTTTTAAATCAAGTCATTTTTTACTAAAATTAAAAAAAAAAAAAAAAAAAAAAAAAAAAAAAAAAGAAAAAAGAAAAAAAGTGTACCGCAAATATAATAAAACTGAACAGCCATAATTTAAGCTGGGCATCAATCCAAACCACTAGAGCAAAATCAACAATTAATCCTTTTTGCGTTAGTTATTAATCCTTTTTGCGTTAGTTATTATATTGATTGTATATAAATAATCTTAACATGGTTATTTTGAATGCGTGGAGTACGCTTCTTCAACCTGCGTACTCCACTAAATGACAAAAAAGTAGCTCATTCTTCTAAATAATTTGAAAACATCCCTTTTTTCTTAATTTGTTTTCAAAACAAACCCCTCAACCTAAATAACTCTGCCGTCATACAATTGTTAATTAATAATATAATTTCAATTTTTTTTTTTTTTACAACATGTGGAGGTGAGGAAACGAATTTAGGACCTCATAGTCCAACTTCTCAGTGCACTATGTACTTTTCAATTCATCTCTAATTTTTGTTTGTGTATATATATTAAACAAGGTCGATCTTCTCCTTCCCAACTACGGGCAACAATCCTACTACAAAAAGTTACTTGTCCAATGCCGGCCTCTACCCATTTTAGATGGTTTTCTCTTCTAAACCTTCTAGTCGGGGGACTACGACATTTTTTCTTTTTTTTCTTACGAACCAACTCTCCGCCCTTTAATATGTGACGCTACAAAAGATCCATGCGGCTTAATTATTGCCGGTGCCAAATTTTCACGGTGGAAACCTGCTTCTCAGGTGGCCTCAACGGTGAATTTGTAATTTCTAAGACGAAAGGTAGTACAAAACAAAGTAAACAAACTCCGATGTCAAAGTCAGTAGTGAGTCAATTGGCGGTAGAATTCTTGAATTAGAATTGACTTACTTCTTCTCCTTATTGAGGCGGTATTTATACTGTTGTTCTGGGTCTTCTTTCTTTCCCTACTAAATTTAAGAAAAGAGGCCGACTGGACCCCTTAGAGAGTATGCTTACCCCTCCCCCGTAGGAGTTGATAGTGCCTGAAAACCCTAGGTCTGCCATAAGATCCGAAGAGTAGTCGACCTGGGGTTAGACCGAACACTCCTCTTGGACTCAAAAGTCTTGGGGCCAACCAATGGTCGGCATCAGCACGTTTTTGATGTTCAACCCTGTTTGCTGTTGTGGGCCAAATCTTTCATCTAGGCCGAGGAGTGGTCGGTATTGGGTTTGACCGACCACCCCTCATTTTGAGTTTGGAATCTCATGGTCGACAAGTGGTCGACTTGAGCCTCCTGGTTGTTTTTATGGGCCAAGTTTCGTATGTATTTTGGGTCGAGCTTCTTTGATGTGTTGGGCTCCTGCTAGTTTATTCCGATGCTGCTAGAGGATTGGATGATATTTCACACACGAGATTTGGTTTGAATGAACCAACTTTCGACCATGTTAAATATACAATAATTTTATCCACAATTATTATTATTATTATTTTTTTTTATTATTTTTATAATTTTACACATCAACATTAAAAATAATAAAAAAAATTATTATGTTACTAGTAATAATTTTTCAAAACTAACTCTAACTTAGAGATTAAAAGATACATTTTGAAATCTCAACGACCAAACTCTAAAATACATTTTGAGATCTCAACAACCAAACGCACTTATCATTAAAAACTCATGCATCAAAAAAATTAAATCATTCTAAATATTATATAGTGACATTTAAGGAGAAGAAATAATGAGAAAAAACCAAAAAGATCCTTTGCAAAACAAAAAAACCAAAAAGTGACCAGTCCACATAGACAAAAGTTTGGTGTCAATTGACTTTTAATCACAAGAAAAATACCATTGGGGCTTCTAGAAAATCCCCCATATAATATATATAAAAGATAAACATAATCAAATTTGAGAGACATAATTTAAATTTTTTTAAATAAACATTTAAATAGATATAACCATATATATAGACTACATTTAACCTAAATAAATTACATAAAATCCACGTACCCTTTTGTGGTTGTGTAAATGTTGATTTTTTTTTTTTTTTTCATTTGACTGGGCACACAAACTGATCAAATTTTAAAGAATAAAACATGGGGTTAGTGGTTAACTTATATTTAACAAGTCAATTTCGTATGAACTTTCTATTTGGATTTTTTTTAATAATTTCCTAAATAATTAAATAAAATAAAAATATTTTAAACTCATGCCACAGAAATATTTTGCAAACAACTGGAGGTATAAAATTAAATTAAATGTTGAAGGAGTCTTTTACTAGTTGAATTGTCAAATTTATGATATTTTTGTATATTATTGGGCTGTTGATAGTTGTATGATTACATTTTAATTTTAAAATAATAACTAATAGATATAATACTGAAAATTCAAAATGTAAAGTTAGATTTTATTTATTGTTAGTTTGAAAGTAGCTGCAAGACATTTTGTCAATCAAGCATAAGATACGTATGTTGAACTCAAGAGGACAAAAAAAAAATAGCTTTCAATTATGAAAATATATTGAACTGAATTTTATATATATATATATATATATATATATATATATATATATATATATTCACTAATGTTGTTTTAACTATGTCCACGTGAAAGAGCAATGGTTTATATATGGCCATATGGCACCCGTATCAAGTCATTTGTGACGAGTCAAACATATTCGAGACATTTCAACAATTGAAAATAAAATGTGAAAATATGAATTTTGAGGTAGAACGACATAGATGTTACAAAAATTAGATTTAAAACTTAGCCGAATTTTATGTTTTTAGAAAGAAAAAAAATGTAGCAGACTCTCCTAACTCTCCTATGATTAAGATAAGATGTGAAATTTGATGTAGAACCGACATATTGATTTAAGGAAAGCAAAAAGCAACACTAAAAATCAAATTGACAAATTAACATACTAATCAAAACCAAAACTAATCAAAGTTTAAAGTCAAACCGAGCATAGCATCAATTGGCATAAGAATGTTCGTTCGGCCATAAAATTTGAGGTTTGAATCCCTCCATCCAAATTGTACTAGTACAAAAACTAAACAAGTCTAAAACCAACAAATTTATTTAAATTGAATTAATAATTTACCATTTTTCAGTTATGTTATGTGTTTAGAATGAAAAGTATAGTTAAAGACTAATTTTTTTCTTTTTTATTTCAATAATATTTCGAGTGATATTTGAAATCTCTCTATCGAAAACACATAAATTTATGAGATATGAACTATACTATCTTTGGCAACTAATCTATTTGGTTGATTTCTTTACTTTGTAGCAAGATCTAATCAAAAGAAACTAACCCTATAATAAATCGGAATTGCAAAATTTGACATAAAATCTAAAAAAATTGTAAAAAATGACCTCAATTTGAAATTTTATTGTTTCTAGCCTCATTTTATTGTTTCTAGCCTCAAATTGACAGCTGGCACTACTGTTCATTTTGAAAAGTTGTAAAAATTCTATTTTATTAAAAAAAAGTCTCATTTTCTCCTCTTTTTTCTATTGTCTTTTCTTCAATGATAGAAGAAGAAGAACAGAGAGACGCGAAGAAAAGGCAGAAGAACACGAGGAAGAGGAAATGATCGGAAAAAAATAAGAGGCTTTTTTTTAAGCGAGGGATAAAAGAGAATTTTCACACGAGGAAGAGGAAATGATCGGAAATTTTTTTTTTTTTAAGCGAGGGATAAAAGAGAATTTTCACAACCTTTTTAAAATAAATATAGGCTGTCAAGTCAGAAACAATAAAATTCTAAATTGAGGTCATTTAATTTTTAGCAAACCTTTTAAATTTCGGGTCAAATTTTGCAATTCCCCATTTTTTCAACCAAATCATTAAAAAGTAGGTAAAAGAAAAACAAACTTGAACCCAAATTTAAAATGAAATATAAAATTTGATTCACATAACTTATTCAGTTGAGATTATGCAATTTTCCCTTTTTTTTTTTCCTTTTTGAATTGGTGGTTCTATCTTTTTGAAATTGAGGTCCAAAATCACAATCACAATCAGAAAAATAGGTGTAGTATGAAATTAGTTAAGATTAAAGATTTAGATCCAACAAACACTTAACCCCCAAAACTAATCACTTCTTTTTTTCAAGTCACATACACTAATTAAATCACTAATCCCATTCTCAAAGCTTTTCTTTTGATTAAAATTAAGTAGACAACACATTTAAAACTTACCTAAAAATACTTAAACGTGACCAAGTAGAATTTTATTAATAGTCTCCTTTTCATATTCATAAATAAGATATATATGTATATTTTATCAAAGTATTTGTAAATATAACTGCATTCATTAAAAAGTAATTATGAATATAACTTCTCTTTAATGAAAATGTATTAATTATTAATTGACTTCATATTTACTTATTAGTTACTATGCATTAATAAATTCATTAGTTACATTTTTTTCTAAAATACATTTATTACTTATGTACAAGATATTAAAATTCAGTTTCAAACTTGTGTGATAATTATCAATGTAACTAGTTTCATTTTTATCTATTTATTTATTAAGCATTTTTATTTCTTTAGCTATACTTAATTTTGGTTTTTTTTTTTAATAATTAGAACAAAAATCAATATATACTCTTAAATTTTGAAGATTGTATCAATTTAAACCTTGAATTTTTAAGTGTATCAATTTATATTTAGAAAAATGTAAGTTGATTATAAATGGATATAATTACGAAAATTAAATCTAAATTATATACGAAAATTAAATCTAAATTATATAATTATGAAAGTTCAGTTTTAACTGATAGAGTTCTCTAAATTTAAGCTATAAATTGATGTTTACCTTAATAATTATTTAATTTATATGATAAAGATAACCCTAAACATTTCGTAATAGTTATCGAATAGTTATTAGATGGGGCAAGCGAAAATAAATCTCAATAATAAAATTCTGAAAATCTCAAAATATTTCCGATCATTATCCGATCATTATTTTTTTACAAGGACAGTAAATGGGAAATTTACTTTCAAAAGCTTATTTAAAATTTAGGTAAATAAAATAAGAATGGGAATAGAAAAATACGACGTCGTTCCATCGATTAAATAAGTTGAGCTTGGTCTTCGTCTTCGTTCAAAACCAGACGCACAGTGAACATTCCGATGAACGGAGTTTTTCAATCTCCTCGCCAAAATCTTCATTCTCTTCTTCAAAATTCGAGATCGGATCAGAAAAATTTGAAGTTCAATTTTCAATTAAATGTACAGAGAGAGATCTTCTTATCTTGACCTAATTTGCTCTTCTTTAATCGTCTCCAACAATGGCTTCCTAGATCGGCAAACCGACAATCGATGCATCGGAAATCCCTCGATTCCTTCCAAACTCAATCTCGGACCATCATTTCCATTGCTAATTCTCGATTCCGCTTCCGATTCAATTGATTCTCTATTCTCATGTAAAACCCTAACCTTACTGGCCGAAATCCGCCTCGCCGCGGAGTTGGCCGCCATGAAAAACGTGGCTAAATCCGCCGCCGTGACGACGGAGTTAACTCTCTTCATCGGAAACATCAGGTAGACGTTTCCGAATTCCAACTCCTCGTCGGCGGCGAGGGCGGAGAATCTGCGGCCGATGTGGAGAGACTGGGCGTTGGTGAGAAAGTGACTGGGAGATTCGAGCATGAGCTCCGCCGCTTTCACCGGTTCCCGGAACTGCCGGACCTCGCCGCCTGGAAGCACGACCCGCACCGCCTTCGAATTCTTGATCAACGGCGTCGCCAAGGCGCAAGAAATGTAATTCCCCATGGATGATCCAGAGAGAAAACAGAGAGAGAAAACAGAGATTGTTCAGGCTTTGGTAGAAGGAGTGCAGGGAAAGGGGTTTATATAGTAACGGCAGCCGTAAATTTTAATTTTATTTAATTTGTTTTTTTCTTCTTCTAGACTTCTGTACTCCATATTCTCTTTAAATAATTTTCAAATACGTTTTTGTTTTAAAATATAAAATAAATTGTTAAAGTTTGTTATTAGAGTGCTAATTTATCGTTAACCTATTATTTTAAAGATTTAGAATATTCAAATTTGTGTGTATTTGGTCTCCATCTCAATTTTAATATCTAATAACTCATTCAACATTTAATTTTGTAAAAATGTTTAATAGGTTGTTTGAAAATTTAGGATTCTATTTGACATAATATTTTTTTTTTTTTTTTTTTAATATGTTAGAGACTTGGATTTGAAATTCAAATTATACTTGATGAGCTCGATATTTGTCTGTATTTTCTACTACTTGCCAACGTCACTTGCTTGTCTTGAAAAGATAATGGAAGTGAAAATTATCCCTACATATCAATCTAGGTTCTTTGAACATATTTTTATCTTTACTCACATGTTTCTTAGAAAAATTCTTACGAGTTCATTCAACTTAAGATTGTTTGAAGCCAAACATGCTTAACTTTCAAATTATACCGATTAAGTCTTCAAAAAAAAAAAAAATGCATTATGGTAGTAACTATCAATTCTTATAAAAAAAATTTCAACCATCTCATTCAGAAGCATTTATGTACCTATCTGCACTCGTTTGTTACATTAAACTTCGATATATATATATATATATATATATATATATAAACCCAATTTGAAGGAGGTATAAAAAGAAGAGTAAAACTTGCTTGGAGGTTGGGCTACAAGCATCTTTTGCAGCCCATGTGACACATCGTGAGTGAATAAATATTTATATCATTTTTTTTTTAAAAAAAAATCATCCCTAATTTTATAGAAATCGAGCTCCAACCTCAATGGATTAAAAAAAATATCACTTTCTCTTCGACACGATGATGACGTTAAATGTTTCTCGATTTCAGACAGGAACTGAGGATGTTAAAGGTTAAAAGAGGGGAGGATGTTAAAGGTTAAAAGAGGTGAAAGTTTCAACGATTTTGTGAAGGGGAGGCTGATCGGAGTGGCGACGACGGTTTTGAAATTGGAAGAGGGGAAAAATTAGAGGTTTTGTTCGATTGGGATCCCGACGGCGTGAGATTTGTGATGTGTGTGGATTGTAATGGAAGCGATAAAGTTTTGGATGTTTTGGATTAGAGGAGAAGAAGACCATGTGAGTTAATACAAATTTCAACTTGAAACTTTTGTACGGAGTAAAAAACAGATTTTCCTTTTTTATTTTTTAAATTTTATTTTAGTGTTGAACATAGATTAGTAGGAGGAATGAAGAAAAAGCAAGATGAAAATTGATTTTCATGTTATGAGGAGGGGTTGAAGGACGGGAGTGGAAGAGTCTTTAAAAGAGGAAGGAGGAGGTGAGAGAAGAGAAGAGAGAAAATAGAACCAAAAAAAAATTAAAGTAAAGTAACGAAGTTAGAAAATTAGTGAGGATTTGTTTTAAAAAAAATGATATAAATATTTATCCATTGTGTCACATGGCTGGACTGCAAAAGATGATTGTAGTTCTCCAAGCAAGTTTTATTCGAAAAAAAATCTAAATGCATACCAGATTTTTTTATTTAAAAAATAATATAAATATTTGTTGGATTAAATTGTGACATGGGCTGCCATAAAATAGATTTAGCCATAAGCAAATTTTACTTAAAAAAAAATGCGGTAAAATGAAGAGCGCGTGAGGGTTGAAGGGTGAAGGTGTAAAAGCGCGTGGGAGTGGGACCCAATTTAAAAAGACACGTCCATACGGAAACAACCATTTTTGTTTTGACCATCGCAACGCGTGTATACACCGCCGCCTTACACTCCTTTTCTTTTTTCTTTTTTTCTTTTTAAAATAATATTGATATAATCTTCTTCCAATCTTAATCCGTGTTCCTTTTTCTGTTTTTTTTTTTTTAAACTAAGAATTAAAAGAAAATCTATTTTTTTTCATCATGTGATTCAATGATTACATTTCAACTTTAATTGAGTTTCCAGTTTCTTTAAGATGTGACTCTTTATCAACTCCCCTAATTTTTTTTTTTTTTGGGTTAAATTACAATGACTATTCATATAAAATAAGTTCTTCAATTTATAAATTTGTGACTATATATTCCATAAGTTTAAAATTATTTTGTAATCTTTTAATTTTTAATTTGTATTTAATATATTATTGAAGTTTTAATTTTGTATCTCATATATTTTTTATATATTAATATATATATATATATATATTATTTGACATAAAAATTTGATATTATGTCTAATAATTTACAAGTTTATTTGATATTTTTCTAAATTAATGTATCATTAAAAATTTTAAGTTAATTAAAAAAAAACAAATTTTATATCTAATATAACATTTGATTTTTAAAATTTTTACATATTTTACATGTCCAAGATTTATTCCATAAAAAAATTGAAGCTTAAAGTTTATTATATATATATATATATATATATATATATATATATATATATATATATATTAAAGTTGATTGACTTATTAAACATAAATTTAAAGATTCAAATTTAAAGATTTAAAGATTAAACTTGTAATTTATCATTCCTATAAACATAATTTTAAATGTATTGATATACAATATTTAGATTAACTGATATTAATTACAAAACTATAATAAATAATCGTAAATTTATCTACCTACTGACTAAATATATAAGAAAAAAATGAAACTTGAAATATTTAAGATTTTTAAAATAGAATTAAGTTTTTATGACATTAATTTTTAAAATAATTTGTTAATAATTCAAAAATATGTGTAAAAAAAAAAAAATTAAAAATTAAAAAAAAAAAATCAACTTAATTCGTTTCAAGTGTACCAAAATTAAAATAAAGAGATATATTTATATATTTATATATATATATATATATATATATATATATAATAAATTAAAATGGGAGATATTTAAGATTCGAACCTAGGATGGCCGCTAAGAAAAAAACGTTTTTGGTGCTTAGAAATGTCCATTTAATGGGCAAACGGAGTGGAAAATATCCGTTTATACTAGGAATGGGCAGGGAATAGAGATCGCCCCTTTAACTAAACAGAGCGGACCGGGTAATAACGTCCCGTCGCGAATACCCGTCTCGCCACGAATGTTTATATATATATATATATATATATATTAGCTTAAATATTTAATTTAGATTATGTTGTGTTAGCATTTAAAATTGAACATTTTGTTACTTTTGAAGCTGTGGTTGATGTAATATTTAATTTAGACGGCATTGTTAATATTTTTGCTTTTATTATGATATTTTATAATTTAACTTTTAGAAATTATATATAAGGTTGTAAATATAGTTTAAATCTAGTGCATTTGAAGAAAAAAACTAGTTGAAAATAAATTAAAAAGAAAAAATATAGGAGAAAAAGCTCGATCCCAAACAAGATATTTTGTAGGGAATGTAATGGAAAACAGGGACGGGAGGCATTACCAACTCGACCCGTCCCGTGAGGCATAATTTAAGTTGATTTATAACTAGTTTTTGAATTTTTTTTTTTTTTTTTTTTTTTTTTTGACAACATGTGAGGAAGGAAATTCGAACCAAGGTATTTTAATTAGAGCAAGGATTGAACTCATGACTTCATAGTCACGGACACAACCTTATGTCAATTGAGCTTCATAGTCACGGACACAATTTTATGCCAATTGAGCTAGGTTAAATTTGTAATTTTAAAAGTTGAGGATTAAATAGATATAAACATCAAAATTTATGGGTTATTTTTTTTTTTTTTAACGAGTTTTTGTTTTTTTTGGGAGATCTTCTTTTCCGCCTAGATTTGAATCTTTTTTATTTTCTCTCACTTGATTTTGTTACTAGATTTGTGTATTTTCACGGTTAGATTTGGATATTTCTGGTTTAATTTGGTTTCTAAGTTAGTTTTCCCTTGCGAAAAATAAGTTAGTGTTTTTTAGAAAATATTAATTTCATTTTTTTTAAAATTTAATATAGGGTGTGACCTCAGACTTTTGGTCCATGCTCATTTAGACATTTCACAATTTGCTTGAGTTTAAAATTTAGTTTAATAAAATTAATAGTGATAGCTAAGCTCGAATGTGTATTTTTTTTTATGAAATTTTATTTTGGAAGTACTTTTAGATGAAAATGAATTGAATGTTTTTTTCTTCGTCCAAAAAACACTGATTTTTATTTGTTTTCAGAATTTCTCAAACTAATTATCAAAAAAATTTAAAAAGTGTTTTCCTCTTAAATCACTCTTTAACAAATATATGGGTAAAAATGAACTTTACTCTCATATTTTTTTTTTTCATATTTTAATTAAGAATTCATAACTTTTTAGTCAATCCTTTTGTCAATTGAGCTATGTTCGATTTACCAATATCCATATACAAAAACTTTTTTTTTTCGTTCAACGATATATAGTGATGATTGATAAGGATTCGAACATCTGATCTTTTAATCAACAATATATACTTTAACCAGTTGAGTTATGCTTGGTGAAAACTTTATTTTATAAGCTTAAGTTTTTAGCACTTATATTTTATATGTGGATTTAGTTCAATATGAAAAAGTTGTATATGAACACTTGAACCGACATAAAAGTCAATTTAATTATTTTATTTGCTTTCAACTTGTTAAGAGACACAAATACAAAGCATAGTTTGAGATGGTGTAGGTTTTAAAATAATTAACGAAAATTATGCTTTTAGAAATATCAATTCTAATATGAAGCAAAATTCGTGTGGGTAAATTTTAACTTTAGCATTTTTTTTTTTTTTTTTGGTAATTTATAGTTTTTTTAAATGTTATATAATTTTAATTTTAATTTTAATTTTAATTTATATTTTGTTTCCCCTGGATTATTTGTTAGGTATAAAGGGAAATAATTGTAACTAAAAAAATATATAATAAATCAAAATTTAAAAAATTATTGTATTCAATTTATTAATTTGATAAATTAAGAAATAAAATTTGGTTGTATGAAAAAATTACTAGATATATGAAAGGATTGAGAAATTACATGTGTCAATTTAAGTTACATGTGTCAATTTAAGGTAAAATAATTGTAAATATAGTACTTTTTAAAAGAATTGTAAATATAATAATTTTTATCTGTTATAGTCACTGGTAGAATTTTATGATAGTCCGGATACCAGATCAATGACTATTGACTACTGATACACTTCTATTTTTTTTTTTTATATAGAATTTTGTCAATAACTACCAAAGTAGTCTATTAATGATAGTCATTTTATCAATGAGGTTATCCGCGATAGCAGTCTATCAATAACCATCACTAACTTTTTTTCCACCATATTTACAAAATATTTTATATTTTGCTATATTTGTTATAATTTTGTGGCTGATTTACTATTTAGGACACCAACTTAAAATAAATCTTAATTTTGAAAAATAAAATTAAAAATTAAAAATTTGTTAGGAAGCAAATTCTTAAAGAATCTAAAAGTTAAGAGGGAACCTATTTTAAAAAATATGTAAATGAACGTGTGTTTTAAGATTTGATTTTAACGGAATAAACCTACCATCAGTATTATACAACACAAAAAAAGGTAATTTTTTTTAATAAATCTTTTAACTTATTATTTGGTGTCTAATAAGGTTATTGTGTTAACCAAAGTAGTTTAATGTTTGTTTAATTTGGTCCGACTTAATTTTGGCGGAAACATTTGGTAATTTAATCATTAAATTAATCCAACACAAGCACCCACTTAGAGGGCGTTTGAGGCGCAGGGTAAGCTATTATAGCTGGTGAATTATAATAGTCCGTGTTTGGGGTGCAGAGTTGTATAGTCTGTGTTTAGTAAGTATGTGTTTGGGGTGCAGAGTTGTTTAATGTGTGTTTAAAATACAGTTTTCTTTAACATGAAGTTTGAAATATGTGTTTATGTTAGTTTATTTTTTTTCTACAACTTTTTGTTGTATTTGTATAGTTAAATGTATATTACATATTAATTTTTTAAAAGTTAAAAAAATAAATATTATTTAGGAAATCACAAATAATCGACAACAAGAAGTTCGGTGGAGAGAGAAATTTGGGATGAAATGGAAGATAAAGAATCGATAAATTGGGTGAAAAAAATAGAAAAAAAAAAAACAAAGAGAAAAGAAAAATTTAATGAAAAAAAAAAAAAAAAAAAAAACTACCGTGAATACTGTAGCAAACCGGGGTTATATAACGGGGAAATCAGACGAATGTCTAAAAATAAGGAAGGTAAGATGAAAAATGTCTTTTTTCTTTTGAATTATGTCTAAAACCTATATTTAGTAAGTTATTTACAACCAAATGGACAAGTCTACCCTTCCACAATTTATCCTAATTTTGAGAATCAAAAAATTAATATTTAAAAATATAAAATGTTAGGAGGAGAGAGAAAATAGTTATAGACGTGGATTTAACAGAGAGAGATGACGTTAAAAATCTTAGAATTGAAATGACACTTATCCCATGAGTATTACATAGATATACCTCCTGTCCCAAATAATTAATAATTGGGTCTAGACAGAACGAATCCATAAGTGGCGGTCGATGTGTGAATGCCTGCAAACATAATAAAAGGAATGCGAACAGTTGCTGTGTGTGCATGACTGCATACGTAGTAAGAATGAGACATACACGACACCGGGGGACCAGATATGTTTAACCATAGGAAGTGTGATAGCCAACGAAGCAACAATCAACGTAGGTCTTTGCATGACTGCACACAGAGCAAAAACAAAGCAGAGTGTCTGTGTGTATGTCTGCAAACGGACTAAATAGAATATCAACAGTGGCGGTGTGTGCATGTCTGCACACATGGTAAGAAATGGGCATAAACGATTTCTGTAGGGGGAACCAGAAATATGTATACCCGAAGAAGTTATACAACCAACGAATGAACCATCACTGGGGTGTGCATTACTGCATACAGAGTAATAAAAGAGGCCAACAACTTAAAAGAGAGAATACTCTATTTTTAAATAAGGTAACGATTCCCAATATTTTGATATCATGTAGTTTATGGGGTAGAGAGAAACCTGCACCACGCCGCCTAGAATTAAATTCATCCTCAAAGTTGCTTCCATTCGACCTAGAGGCAGAAAAGACATACGCATACCTTCTTCGACATCGTTCTTCTTCTTCGACCTAGAGGCAGAGCACACCGAAAACACAAAACGCAGTTCTTCTTTTGTTTGGCATTACCTTCTTCGGCAAAAAACACCGAAAACACACACTACCTTCTTCGACATCGTTCGACGTAAACACCACGCATTAGACAGGGAAGTTCGACCTACAGTCGTGTGGTAAGCATTTTCCTCTCTTGCATTTTTTCTTCGTCACTGTTTTTCCAACGAACGATTAAAATGATAATGAAAGTTTAGGTATAGGGGGTTTCGGGTTAACAATCTAAGGTTTTACCTTCAGCGGGAGATGATTTTTTTTTTGTTAAACAGGTGATTTGTTTGAATTAAAATCACGGAAGCTCCAAGATTTCAAAAAATCTGGATAATAGGTGGTGATACTTTTTTTTAGGGATTCAGTTGAAGTCCCAGAATATCAAAAATAGACGATTACAGGGTATAGGGTTTTAGCTTCAGCGGGAGCTGAATTTTTTTTTGTTAAACAGGTGATTTGTTTGAATTAAAATCACGGATAGCTCCAAGATTTCAAAAAATCTGGATAATAAGTGGTGATCCCTTTTTTTGAGAGATTCAGTTGAAGTTCCAGAATATAAAAAATAGACGGTTGCAGGGGATTTACATGTTGTTAAATATAACAACTGCCTATTTTTCCTCATTTTCGTAATCAAAGATTTGTCAGTGTCGTTCCGAAAGAGGGACAACCGTGAAATTGTGTGGTGGGAATCCAGCTCTAGAGCCTTGGAGATTGAATTGGTGAATTCCACAAGTGTAGAATTCGGGGGGACCACAACTCTGCAAGTTTTGTAATTTATGTATTGGTTCATTTCGTTCCAAATTTCATCAAATGCCACCATCATAGAAAGAGACGACATGGTTTGTTGTTGTGTGGTGGAACAATGCAGAAGAACTCGAAAAGGATGAGGGAAAAAACACGATGGAAAATGTGTGGTGGAACAATGCAGAAGAACTCGAAAAGGATGAGGGAAAAAACACGATGGAAAAGGGAAACGTAAAAAAAAAACGTAAGGTTGAAGATTTGATTCTCCAAAATGTTAGACATTGTCTAATTTCAGGCGTATTGTTGTTTAAAACTATGAGATTTTGACTGATATCTCCTCATTTGTAGGGGTGGATTGTGTATTGTTTGATTCCTATTTTTAGGGAAAGATTTAAAAAAATAATGGAACTAGTAATTACACACGCAGGCTCCAGCTGTATACCCCTACCGTTTTTTTTTTCTGGTGCGCAATGGCTGTATATACCCACGGGTGTGTCCTAGCGTATACCCCGGCAGAGGGTGTTAGTGTCGGATCTACTCACAACAACATATGGAGATACAAAATGGCTGACGTTAGTTAACGGAAAAAGAAAAAACGGTTTATTTTTAGTGAAATGATCCAGCTCACCAAATAAACTATTAAAATTAATTTAATTTAAAAATAAATTAAACTAATTTTAAACTTAATATTTTTTTTAAAAAAAAGTGAATCCTAAAAGGGTAAAGGGTATATTGGAGAAATCACTTAAATAGATTTGTGCTAAAAAAATCTCTAGACATTCATTCCAAAGAAAATACGTACTTCAACATTTTTCATTAACCATTTTTTATCGTAGACATTCCTCTGGTTTTCCCGCCCCAACTTATATAGTTGGGGCTCCAAAGATGGGGTGGGCTATAGCCCACCCCACTTTTGGAGGGCCAAACAACCCCTTAAAAGTTCAGAAATCTATTATTGACCCACTCGATAAAGTGTTCAATTACCTAAACTTATACATTAACTTGTAATTTAAATTTAAAAAAATTATAAAGTTCTTTTTTAAACTCTACAAATATGGGAGTGGATGATTAAACATTCAATCTCACAGAAGATAATGTGTATTTTATCCACTAAATTCGAGACTCTTGAGCCTGTTTAATAAACCTTATTTAATTTTTTTTAATTTTTTTTTAATTATACTCGTTTTCTCACAATTTATTTTTTATGATTTCATCTTTTTCAAGGAAACATTTGAATTTTTAGCCAAATTTCAAACACAAAAATAAATTTTTAAAACTTGGCTTGGATAAGAGGATAACAAAACAAAGGAATTCTTAGGTAGAAACAATATTTATAGGTTAAATTTGAAGTCTTGTTTGATAATTATTTTGTTTTTAGTTTTTTATTTTTGTAAATTAAGCTTCACCATTTCTTTACAATTGTTTTCATATTTCATAAAGAAATATTTAGAATTCTTAGCCAAATTTCAAAAACAAAAACAAGTTTTCAAAAACTATTACTTTTTATTTTAAATGTTAAATTAGATTTTGAAATCATTGATAAAAGATAGGTAACAAAACAAATGAACTCATAAGTAGAAGTCGGGACGGATCCAAAAATTTATGTCTGAGGGGACACAATACAAATAAGGTTATATTACAAGTTTAGTCTTTAATTGTGGATTTGTGTTTATGGTCTCTAAACTTTAAAAAGTGTGTAATGAGTCCCTAAACTTTCAATTTTATATTTAATACATCCATAAATTTTCAATTTTTTATTCAATAGAAACATATTCTAATTTTAAAAAAGTTAAATATTGTATTAAACTTAATTTTATTTTTGTATAGTATAGATTCTCAACTTATTCAACCTTTGTCAAACCGAGCATAGTTCAATTGGCATAAGGTTGAACTTTTGACTATGAGATTAATTTTTTTTTAAAATTCATTACAAAATTACAACTTTAAGGTTCAATTAAAAATAAAATTAACTAATACAAATTAAAAAAAAAAAAAAAAAATAGAACAACAACTATGAATTTGCATAAGGCTGGGATCAAATATTGAGGCCAAAGGATTCAAGAAGCAAAAAAGCATGCACCACAACCATCAATCCAACAATATATTTTGTGAATAATTTTGTGTTTTGTTATATAATTACATAAACTAAATAATTTGATGGGTCACTGTTTATAAATTTAATTTTTAAAAATAAAAAATAAGAAACCAACTTTGGTGTGTTTTTAAGTTTTTGTGGTAAAAAAAAAAAAAAAAAAATTGATGATGTTTTGGTGTAAAGTTAGTTAATGCTACAAACACCGCCGTCGAGGGTGCAAATAAATTGACGAATTTGGCAAATTAAAAATAAAGGGTCAAATTAGGAAACCTACTCACGAGACTATAGAGACAGAGCATAATAATAATAATTAATAATAATAATTATAATTCAATTTTTTGGAAATTTCTAGGAATTTGTTAGGTTTTATTACTTTGACTTTGATTCTCCTGCTTTTTGTGGACACAACTTAGTCAACTTTTGTCAATTATCTTCTTTTGTTTGAAGTCTACTTTTTTTTATTATTGAAATTCCCTCATTCCTTATTTATAAACACATATTTTAAATCCTATTTTTACTTTATTTATGATTAAATTACAAATTTAGTCATTAAACTATTAAACTTTGATGGTGACGTATATTTAGTTCTTGAATTTTATAAAACCTTCATCATACTCCAAACATTCAATTTTGATTTTAACAAGTCTTTCTAATTAGTAACCTGACTTAAATTTTGATGTGACATATTGATTGGGCTAATAGATAAAATATATTTTAAGTCGTTTTTTTTTTTGCCAACTTTCCTTATTCTAATTGGTTGGCTCATTTTGTTTTAATTTTTCATTTTCATGTGTTATATCGTGTCAAATTATCATTTTTTTAAATTCGCGACCGCTAAGTATACATAAAGTTCAAAGATAGAATTTTAATTTAACCTAAAATTATTTAACAAAAGCCTAGCATTCATACATATTTTCTTCATTTATCTTGAAGACCATATGTATTATAGTAAGTTTGGCATGGGATTTCAAATGGACTTTGATACTTGTTTATTTGATTAATAAAATAAATAAATGATTAAGGCAAGCAAATTTTAAATCGTTATGGTATGAGACAGAACATATTTAAAGGTTGATAGTCTAAAATGAAATAAGTTTAAAAGTTTAGGGACAAAAATATGATTTAATCATCTTAAAAACAAAAAAAATACTCAATCCTTATTGTTCTAGTGTATTTTTTATTATTATTAATTTTTATGGAGCTCTTCTCTTTAGGATTTTTCTCATCTAACATCGAAGTCTTGATAGCATTATTATTTTATTTTATTTTTTGATAGTGAGCAATATTGGAAGTTGGACACTTTCTCAGCCCAACACGTTGAGATTTAATTTTGAAGCGTGACTAGAAAGCAAGCTCTTAAAAATTCTCATTTTCTCATGGCAGAATCTTAAGACTTCCTTGTTTTCATGTGTCATATTAATTTTTTCTTCTTCTTCTAAGTGACATGGATCTAATGAGCTACTCTTTAGATAATAAATTGCTCACTAATCTTCGTCACAATCCTAAACCTAATTTTTATAAATCTTGACCTAAAAAGAGGAGTTTGGCAATCTCCAACTAAATTAATTCTAAGGTTTTATCTTACAAAAATAATCATTTACATCCAAGTCTTGACTCTATATCAAGCATATTTGCCTTATTAGACTTAGAATCAAGTCTTTCTTTATTTCTTAATTTTGTAACCAAGTAATATAAAAGCTATTAAGACACATTTTTTTTTGGCCAATATGACCATAGCTCAACTGACATATTGTATGACCGATGACGAGATCTGAAGTTCAAATCTCTCACCCAGTCACCTTACATGTTATAAAAAAAAAACACATTTTTATATTAAAATGTAACTCTATGTTTTTACTTTTATTCCTATTATATATATCTATCCTACTAGTACCTAAAATAAAAGTTTTTTTTTTCTTTTTTTTTTTGAGAAACTATATAAAAGTTTTGTAACATATCCTAATAAATTTTATAATTTAGAATAAAATCTAATTAATAGAACCTGCTTTTGTGCATAATGATTAATGTTATAGTTTTAATGAATAATTTTCATATAAAAAATTTAAAAATAATAATAATAATAAACAGGAAATTCATTTTTTTTAATAAGAATATTCCCTCAAGTCGTTCTCAATTTATTTGTGAATTTGTGAGAAAGAGTGGGATAAATAGAGACAAAGATTTAAAATTTGCACATGGATTGGGAGAGGGGAGGTCCACTCTCCACTCATTTATGAATATTTTCTTTTGAAGTATATACAAAATTTTCATAATGAAGGTTGGACTATAGGCTGGTATATTTAATAGGAATGAGAAAAATAAATTAAAATGGAATTTTTAGAAATGAGAATCACATACATTTAGGGCCCGTTTGGTAACGTTCTTGTTTCTTGTTTCCTGTTTCCCGTTTCTCGTTCCCTGTTTCTCGTTCCCTGTTTTTTTAGAACAAGAAACAGAAACATGTTTGATAACTACTCCTGTTTCTTGTTTCTTGAAAAAAAAGAAACAGAAACACATACTTGTTTGATAACGTTTCTTGTTTCTTGTTTCTTGAAAGAAAAAAAAAATAGAAGTATCGTCATGTTTGATAATTTTTTTTTTGTTAATTGTTTTTTTTATCTACATCATGTTTGATAAAATTTAGTTATCAAACAAGTCCGTTTCTTAAAAAATGAGAAACAGGAACGAGAAACAGGAAACGGGAACGTTACCAAACAAGCCCTTAATGTTTACTTCAAATTGTCTACAACGTGAATTAGAATTCTATTCACATTAATTATTTGGTAAAATATTTTATAAATATGGCAAAATATCAGTGACTATCACTCATAGACTACTATCAGTAATAGATTACTATCAGGGATAGAAATTGTCATATTTACAATTTTTTTTTAAAAAGTGTTATATTTTTTAATTATTTTACTCTAAATTGACATGGTACAATTTCCCTTAATTATTTGAATTGGATTTAAGAATAAAAAATATTATATTTTTTTTTCAAGTTGAACAAGTGATAGTGAAGATTCGGACTTTATTTTCTAATACAACTAACCAATTAAAATTGTTTCCACAAAATGATTCTATTCTAAAGTTAGATATTAGAATCTCCAATTCCACAACTAAAAGAATGTTAGTACAAGTTTTAATTAGAAGAATAATTATTTTAATTCTTCTAGATAATTATTGATGTAGAATGTTATTTGATTTTAGTGTCATACCGTTTTTAAGAGTGTATGTCAATTACCCCTAAGTTATGCCCAACGTCGTGCATTTTAATTAGTTAAGTTAAAATGAGTAGAATAAGAGAGATTTTCAAAATGTAATTAGAAACCATCAAAATTTTGCTTCTTTTTTTCTCTCTTTTATACATTTATACCACTTTATGAATCGTGTAAGAGATTTTTTTTTTGTACAATAAATAGAAATATAAGATTTTGAACCTCCGACCTCAAAGAAGGTAGTCTATGTCAATTATTGTTGAACTATGTTCACTTTATAAATCGGGTAAGAGTTATTGTCAGTAACATTTCTTCAAAACTTATAAAGATAGCACCAGTAATTCTTCATTTGATTTATGTTCCTAACTACTCTATATACAAACGAGTTATATGGTGGTGAAATTAGGAGTTAAAGTTGGAGAAAGGAGAATATGAATTTGTTTTTAGTTGGTAGAGGAGATGATGGTGGATGGTCTATTGGTGGGGAAGCAATGCCTTATGAGAGGGGACACTTCATTAAGGGAGAGGGAATACGGAAAAAGTACTTTGGTCTGGTTGAAGGGAAGGTGTGCACAACATCCGACCGAGGATCAATTGGGGTCGATTGATCGATTGACGTCGGTGATTATTGTAATAGGTGTGAATTTCGTGTCTAGATTATGTAAAAATAGATGACTAGTTTGTAGATGGATCTCAAAGTTTTTTTTTTTTTTTTCAATAGGTATGAATTTGAGCCAACTTACGTACACCTTAACTAGTCTCGCAATACGATCACCTAATCCTGAAAAAAATCTGAAGATGCAGTAACAAAAATGTTATTAAGAGTAAGAGTAGAGATCAAAGACAAGATTAAATTGAATAGATTTGATCGTGTAAGCCTATAATAAACTCGATGCATGGAGGAGATAAATCAAAACAATGAGGACGAGATCTTCCTATCTATAAGTGTAACCATCACTTCTTGCAATTTCTTGAACATATTGTGATTACCTGAAATTACATGACTTGAAAAACAACTAGTTTCATGAGTTACAGTGAAAATTTACTAATGTGTGATAGTAAAAGGAAAGAGGCAAACTCAGTGAAACACAACAAAATCAGATGTTAAATTTGCTTAGATACTAATTAATATAGTTAGCATTTGAACATGTTATTACTGATTATCAAATGATTCTTTTCCTTTCTTTCTTCCTTTGGAAGGTCTTCAATGACCACAACGTCCTTCGATACAGTATCTATCGGGAGAATTTCTAGTACATCCGTGGTATGGAGTTTCTCCATACCACTGCCTTTAAATGACTTGCCACGTGGTGAAAGATAGTTTAAACTTAATGAACAAATTGTTTAGCTGGGACCCACCATTTTAAATACATTATTTTCTCCTCCTAAAAAAAATTAATACATTATTTATTCAAATTCTCTCTTTTCAATTTTTATTATTATTTTTTTTAACTCTTTGCATTCTCAATTTTTTTTCTTTCTTTTTAATATTTTCTCTTTAACTTCTTTAATTAATATTTTTAAAATATATTCAAAACTTTCTTTTTCTTCATCTTCACTCTAAACTCTAAAAAAAACAAAGACTAAAACGCAACATACTTAAAACAAACATTCTCCAAATGAACCTGCAAATTAGCTTAACGGTGAAGATGAAGAAAAAGAAAGTTTTGAATATATTTTAAAATATTAATGAAAGAAGTTAAAGAGAAAATATTAAAAAGGAAGAAAAAAAATTGAGAATGCAAAGAGTAAAAAATAATAATAATAATAATAAAAATTGAGGAGAGAGAATGTGAATAAATAATGTATTCGTTCTTTTTTAAGAGGAGAAAATAATGTATTTAAAATGGTAGTGGGTCTCAGCTAAACAATCGGTTGTTAAGTTTAAACTACCTCTCACCACGTGGCAGTCATTTAAAGGTGTACGGAAAAACTTCATACCACGGATGTACTAGAAATTCTCCTGTATCAATCGATAACATAAAGGAGAAGGATTCTTCTGCTTCATCTCCAAACAAGCACAGATGAAATTCTATGCTTGCTTTCAGAGTCAGCTGCCAACAGCAGCAGGACACCGCCGACAGTAGGTGAGGAAAGGAGAAAAGCTAAATAAGATAAAGAGGGTTCACTACAACAGATTGCTTCATTTATAGCTTTTCATCATAGCATTTTATCAAAAACTGCTATTACAAGTTCAAGAAAAAACATCCGGGCATCGTGGTTTTTTAATTTTTTATATGCGTGAACCTAATTTATATTTTTCGCTCATTCCCGCTCATTATTCTCAAGCTTTTTCCATCGTTGTCCGCTTAGTATCTATTTGTCCAGCTCTGTCATCTCTATCGTTCTCTCTTTCTCGTCAGTTTCGTCCCTCCATTGTTCTACCCTTTCATTATTCTTCTTAATAGTCACCGAAAACCACAATAAATGAAAACCCACAACTAATTTCAAGCAGTTCACCACTTTTCCCCTGAAAAAAATTACTTATTCCCGTCAAATTAAACACTAAAGTTGGGTATTTGATTGTATTTGGTCTTGATATCTCATCTTGTATCTCTTCCTCTACCTCTCATACCAAAGTAGACCCTATGCTCTCTCCCACAAATCAATTTTCTCATTATTTGTTTGGGTATTGGTTTCTTCTTGAGGTGATGGAGGAGACCGCCATAGCACCATTCGTGACTTCATTTTCCAACTTCAACTTGTAACATTCTTGTTAACCTGAGTTTTAAAAGCCATCTTCCACACACGCATCGTGAAGAGGATATCGTATCGAAGGTTGGTAAGACAAGAAATCGGCTGGAACATACTTAATGTTCATTTAAAATCATTCAATTCTTTTCAAGACTTTACAAAATCTCAGATTAGGTTTTTAGACGTGTTGCTTGAAAAAGCCAATAAGAAGGTAGGTGTCGTATAATCATAATAGGTCTTGAGTTTGAGTTCAAGTGTTGTTTGAAAATTGTTCTACAAAAAATTTCTCTGTTTTAGAATGAAGGAAATGCTGGATAAGTCATCTAATTACAATTTTCAGGAACAAAACAAGCAATGTTATTTTATTTGATGGTTCTTATGTGTTGGCTTTTGTATTAATATTGTGCCTACATGTAAGGAGTAGTGTTGATAATATAGTAATAAAGGCCCCGTTTGATAACCATTTGAGTTTTGGTTTTTTGGTTTTTGAAAATTAAGCCTATGAAAATCATCAAGGGTTGGCCTAGTGATCATGAAGGACTTTGAGACTATTAAAGCCCTCCTAGAGGGAATGAGTTCAATCTTTGGTGGCCACCTACCTACCTAGGAATTAGTTTCCTATGTGTTTCCTAGGCAACCAAATGTTGTAGGATTAGACGGTTGTCCAGTGAGATTAGTTGAGGTGCACATAAGATGGTTCGGACACTCACGGATATAAAAAAAAAAAAAAAAAATAGTCTATGAACACTACTTCCACCTATGGGTTTCCTTTGTTTTGTTATCTAGATTATATAAGTGTTTTCAAAATTCATGCTAAATTATGAAAACTAAAAAAAATAGTTTTTAAAACTTGTTTTTGTTTTTTTTGAATTTGACTAAGAATTCTAATGTTCTCTTAATAAATATTTTTTGGTTTTAAAAATTTGGGTTATAGATCCACCTGCGAGAGGTGGGTAGCCTTAACCGGATGTGTTAATAGGGAAGCCCGAAAGTTGTTCCCGACCCTGTCAGGGGAGATGCCAACCATCTCTCTTTTAATCGAACACAGTTTTCTTAATAAATATGAAAACTGTTGTAAAGAAATGATAAGAAAAGCACAAATTTCAAAAACTAAAGATAAAAAATCAAATGGTTATCAAATAGGACTATAGGGATTGAATTTACTTTAGATAACAATGATTTCAACCGGTTGGAATTAAGTTTTGGGTTTTCGATGTCATATTGGCATCGAGTTCTTCATGACGGAGATAGGGTCCCAGTTGAGTAATAAGTTGCTTAATGAGCTTGAAATTGTTTTTGTTTTTTTTCTGTAATGCTCTGTTTTCTTTTAAAGGCAGCTTTGGCTGAATTGGTGTGTGTTTTTATTATCTTGCTTATTCTGTTAGGTATTAATGAATTATAGTGTGTATTCAAATCCCATGGATCCTCTCACTAGCCAGGTTCTTCTAATCATCATACTCCTCTCAAGGTCCGTTGATTTATAACTTCAATACATTTGACTGTTTATTATGGTCCCCTACTTGGCTTTGTTATGCATCCTTTTGGCTCTCTTTCCTCTGTATGGACATCCCATTCGATTCGATCTAATTACTATCATTTAAGTGCTATAACAAACACTAGGGAAGATCAACGGTGAAAAGTCATTGACTTTCAATAACATCGCTTACCACCAGAGTTTTTTTTAATATCCTTGAGTGTCCGGGCCAGTTTATTCGCACCTCAACTAATCTCGCAGGACAACAGCTTGACCCTACAACATTTGGTTGTTAGGGAAACCCGTAGGAAATTAAATCTTAGGTAGGTGGCCACCCAGGATTGAACCCATTACCTCTAAGAGGAGCTTACTCCGTGTTTCAAAAACGCTATAGAAGGTATACGATAGCCTTTTTTCGATGCTATCGTATGTGATATTTGTTGTAGTGGTGAAAATGTAGAAATCCCAAAGATAAAACATGCAATGAATAAATAATCATTAATGGCATGTAACGGGTGCATAAGATGGAATAAGTTAGCTAGAGCAGTAAAAATGAGTGCCACAAGCGAGAGACAAAATGGATAACATGCAAGGCAGCATAAGATGGAATAATATGCATTATGCAGTACCTCTGTTGGTTCTTCCATCACTTCTCCTTGCCTTTCCTCTTCATGATGCGCGTCAATCATTTCAACTTCTTGAACTTCTTTGAATTTATCTAGCACTCTCCACTTCTTGACGTCGACTCCTTCCCACTGACTTCCTCCGCCGCTTCTTCCTCTTAACTCTCTTACCCTCCACCTTGAAGGTATACCTCCCACATTTCGATTTCACTAGCTCCCCACTTTCACAGAGCTTCCCCAAATGGCGGCGCAAAAACGCAGCATGCGCCCATGGTAAATCCTCATACTCATTCACGATAAACTCCGATATAGATTCCTCACTCAACCCATCTTCCTCTCCCACTTCAGCTACAAAAAACAATCAAATTCAAAGACTTGTTATTTCCAATTTCGCTAGGAGAGTTATCTTCAAGCAAGAAATTTCTCAAACTCTTCAATCCATTTCTCGAATTTATAGACCCATCTGGGGATAAGACGAGAATCCAAAGACCCTATATTGATCAAATTACGAGAAAAGTCAAGTTAAAAAATTTGAGTGAGATTTGCTGGAGAAAAAAACAGAGTAGAATTGAGATAATTAGTGAAAAGATAAAAAAAAAAAATGGAGTTTTGAAAGAACTCCAATAGAATGAGAAATTACATGTACATCAAAAAGATTATTAACTTTAAGATCAAACAAATCAGATTTGGAAAAGAGAAATTCAAATTATCAAGAGTACATTTCAAACCAGAGTAATTGAAGCCCACCTTTCCATTTTTTTTTTTTTGTGATTTTTCTTAAAAAAAAAAAATACAACCGACATTTTCCTTACCAACCTCTCCCCACGTGGTCTAATTTCGTTGTTAGTGTTTTGAAGAAATTGAATATTGATTTCAAACCTCTTTTCAAATTGATTTCAAATCTCTCTTCTCCATTGAGATGTCACACGTTGCATGTTAAAATTAGTTGATGAATGAACATAATTTTAACCAAATATAAAAAATTGCAACACTTTAAGATTTGATTAGATTGAAAATTTAGGGTAAAATTGATATATCATGTCAAATTAACCGTCAATATTTTTTGTATATATTATTTTTCAAAGAAAACAAAAAACAATGAAAAACGACTTTAAACGTGACATTCTAGCAAATTTAAGTTGATCTCATGGTAAAAATACATATTAACAACAATAGCAAACTAATTTTTTAGGGCCTCAAATTTATTGATTCCTTGAAGTCCAACAAATATTGTTATAAAGATGTAATTTCTTGCGTGTAAAATTTCAATTCATCATATCGTTATCGTCCCATTCGTATATGCCTTTCTAAGTTTATCAATACTTCACAGCTTCACAAATTGAAATTACACAAAGGCCAAAAGGCCCCTAGTATATTCCAGGAGGGAAATGAGAAGAGGGATTTGAAATTGAAGAAGGGAGTAGTTTAGGGTAGTTAAAAGTATATTATAGAAGAGGGAGAAAATAGGGAAAAAAATATGAGCCACAGGGATTGATTTCTAGTTATGTCCGATAATCACTCTGTCACGCTCACTTATGAACAATTTCTGATATTAAAATAGACTTTTATTATATATGAAAAGAGTCGAATACAAATTACAAATATATATATTTTTTTAGTAAAAAATGAATATATGGTAAAAATTACAACATTTATATAAATTTAAAGTTTGTTGTGATGAAATTGAAAGTTAAATGTGAAAATTGGTACAACTTATCAAGTTTAGGGCTAAAAATAAATATTTTCTCTAAAAAAAAAATTTCATTAAAAGAGGCGGCATCCTCCATGACAAGGGTGTACACAGGTTGGGTTGGAGGAAATTTTTGGACCAACTCGAACTACTCGAATGAACCGAATAGGGTTGGGTCGTCGGGTTCAAAGTTTTTTTAAAAAAAAATCAGAACAACAAACTTCACACTAGATCTGCGCGACGACGATCGGATAAACCAACTGATGGCGACGATGAGCTTCAACGTGGGCAACGTTGTTCAATGGTTGTGTTGTTTAGAACGACGACGAGCTAGAGAGAGGAAAGACATTGAACGAATGAGGGAGACTTAGTCCAGTGCGTGACTGCGACATCTGAGAGTGAGAGTGAAAGAGAAAAGGGGGGTTTGACGGCGTTAGGGTTCATGTCAACACAAATTAAATTTATATATGTATTAAATTCACGAACTCGGTTCGGTTCGAGTTGAACCGAACCAAAACAATCTCAACCTGCGAACCGAACCAAAATTCTGGTTTGGAAAAACACCAGCCCAATTTAAATAAAATAAAAATCTCACCCAACCCAATCTAGGGTTGGGTAGTTTGAGTTGTTAGGGTTACGGGTTATTTGTATGGCCTTTTTGGAATCAAATTTTACAACAAAAGAAAATGCACAAGGAAAATGTTTATATTTATAATATTCGTTCTTTTAATTAAATAATAATAATAATAAAATAACAAAACAAGAAATGTGAACCGTAAGATTCAAGCTTACGTGAGCAAAGTCCACATAATTTCTAATCATGTCGGATAACCACTCTGGCACGCCTATTAGCCAATTGTTCTTTTGATAATAATCGTTCTTTTGATCTTTCTATTTTTTTTTTTTAATATTGTAATTTTTAAAGTATTTATAAAAATATAGTAAAAAGTAAACTATTTATAAAAATAAAATCAAGCCCACACATTGTCTTTTCAAAAGACGATGTGCATCCAGGCCAACACACATCGTCTTTTGTAAAGACAATATGCATCCACAAAAAGGACAGGACATCATCTTTTGAGCAATGTACATTTAAATATCATTATTTTTTTTACTCATATATGAAAAAAAATTGAAAAAGTTGACATAGAGAGCTTTCAATTTGATATTTGATTTCACTGTTTTTGGAGTTGTATATTGAAGATAAGAACATCAAAGTTAGACTATGGTTATGAAATTTACAGTTATTATTATTATTATTATTTTTTATTTTTATTTTTTTTGTTAAAATCAGTAATCAACATCAAAGTTAGACTACGGTTTTCAATTTTTTTAAGTTTAGATTGAAAATTTACAAATCTTACAAGTTCATGTGTAAAAAGGAATATTTTCCCTTGGTTCTTTTTCATCAGCAAGATAGGCTTCATCCTCCTTGATCAACTCAACTGCCCATTTTGGAATCATAATTTACCATGAAAGCAGAAAAATCCAAATGTCTATGTTTAATTATTCTTAAAAAAAAAAAAAAGGAAAAACACAAATAAAAAAAAAACAAAAAAAACGTGAGCGGCAGGATTCGAACCTGCGCGGGCAAAGCCCACATGATTTCTAGTCATGCCCGATAACCACTCCGGCACGCTCACTTGATGTACAAAATCTGAAACTTTTAAAATATATTTATTGTATATATGAAAATAGTTAAATATAAATATGTTTTTATGAGTAATAAATACAATTTTTTTTTTTTTGAGTAATAGTACAAATATTTTTTTTTATTAGTTTATATATAAATATATATTTATTTTTTAGGAGACTCTATTATATATTTGATAAGAAACAATAAAAGAAAGGTGATCATGAGGTCCTAGGTTCAATTTCCTACCCAACACGTTGTCAAAAAAAAAAAAAAAAAATAGAAAAAAAAAAGAAAGATCATGTGTAGGTAGTTAATTGATTAATGAAAGAAAACAAAAAAACTTCATTAATATTTTCACTTTGAGACATAAGTGACGATTTTCAAGATTATTGAGCACATTTTTTTTTTTTCGAGACAACATTGTATTAACGAATTAGAAATGACCACCATCAACACCATCAAAACTCAAAATGCTATGCATCCCTTTAGACAGCGTTTGGCCCTTGTTTTGGGTTGGGTGGTTTTGGATTATTTGGGGCAAGGGATTGGGAACCTCAAGTTTGGGAAGGCAAAACCATGAGTTTGGTTTCCGAAACCTATGATTTTTCTTTAAATTACAATATATGGGTGGAGTCCACCATTTTTCTCTCCACATCCCTCATAATTAGGTGTCTAACATTTTTTTATCAGTTTTTTTTATTATTATGGTGGGTCCCACTATTTTTCTTCAAATTTCACCCTCTTTAATTATAATTATATAGTTTTCTAATTATATTTATTTAAATAAAATTATTCTTTTAATTCATCTATATTTAATCTAATTAACAATAACTCAAAATAAAAATATGTTTAATATTCTAGTTGTACAATAAAAAAAAATATTTGAGACCTTAATATTTTAAAAAATAATATTTAATTTTTAAGTTAACAAATTAAAATTAATAAATAATAATGATTAACAATATTCAATTTATTTTAATATAGAAGATGATTTTTCTCTAATTAAAAAATTAGATTTTTTTTTTTCATTCTTAATTTTGTAAATCTTTTTTCGTTTTATAATTCATGTGAAGCTTAATTTTATGAAATGTTTGAAATTATAAATTTTAATTTGTATTTAAGGGGACACATTCTTCGGGAATATTAACCAAATATAATAGTAGTTTGTTGTTTCATTCTTGTTTTCCTTCCTTTGGATTTTTTCATTTTTTCAGTTTTTTTTAAAAAATATTTATCCAAATATGTCTTTTAAAAAAAAAAAAATCAAACCGATTGACATGACATGTTATGTTTTAGGAGACGTTTGAATGAAACATTTAATTTTTTAATCCAAATATATATTTGATTTTTGTAAGCAATGTTTTGATGGTTGAAAATAATTTTCTTATTCTTAGACTATAGCATAAATTAATGATTTTTTAAATTTAATTGGATGGTTATTTAAAGCTATTAAATTTTCTATTTTTTAAAAAACTTATTCAACCAAATGGCATTTTTTTTTTCACATAATATTTGAGTTTTTTTTTTTAATAATATTGTTATTTTCAAAACTTTTTATAAAAATATTGCATCTTTCAAACCATTTTTAAAAATATTACATTTTTTTTTTATTGAAGATTTTGTTTTGAAAAGACGATATTCTCACGCGAAGCAACATCGTCTTTTTATTTATGTGGCTTTCAATACATCATATTTTGAACATATCGATATCTTTTTACTCAGATATGCAAAAAAATCGAAAAAGATATTGCTAGAAAGCTAACACAAAAAACTTTAATTTGATTCATGGTTTCACTATTTTTAAAGTTGTATATCGAAAGATAAAAATCGTCGAAGTTGAGCTACGATTCTGAAACTTGTAGAACCATAGTTCAACCTCGATAATCTTTATTTTTTGATATACGAATCCCAAAATAGTGAAACCATGTATCAAATTGAAGCTATTTTGTATTAGCTTTCCAACCATATTTTTTTCAATTTTTTTTTTTTTTTTTGCATATTTGAGTAAAAATATATCGACTTTTTAATGCACATTGTTCAAAAGATCTTTTTTGTGGATCAAAAGACCATTTTGGTAGATGCAAATCGATATCATATTTTTGCACCCAGAAGAACTTGTATTTTCAAAAGACTATGTGCATCCATGTAGATGCAAATTGTCTTTTGAAAATACGATTTTGCTTGTTTGAGAATATCTTTTTTTCAAAAGACGATATTTAATAAAAACTATTATATTTTTAAAATTAGTTTGAAACATACACTATTTTTATAAATAATTTTAAAAATTGCGATATTAAAAAAAAATGCTATACTCTATAATTAATAAATAATGTCAACATGAACTCAACCGATGTATAGACTAGTGATCAAGAGGTCACGGGTTCGTTCCGCCACTCCCACATATTGTAAATATATATATAAAATGAAGTGTATATGAATTTTTTTTTTCTTTTCAAAGATGTTTTAATTAATGTGAGAATTGAATTTAGGCAAGGACACAAACCTCTATGTAAATTGAGTTAGGCTCCGTTTGGCCGGGTTCGAAAGTTGTATACCATACATTTGTTGTTAAAAAAAAAAAAAATCACAAATGGGGCCTTTGGTAACTACCAAATTGACCCAATGGGCCTTAATGCACTCTCGAAAGTATCTAAAACCCTAGAACATCAAAAACTCTTAAACCTTCTACTACGCATCCGGAACCCCCAAATTTGCACTTCTTTCGATCGTCTTCCTCCAATTTCCACTTCGAGCACTGACGTTGCACGAACACATAGACCCATGGCGAAGCGCTTAATTCCATTCCTCAATCGTGTCTTGATCGAGAAAATCGTACCTCCTTCCAAAACCACCGCCGGCATTCTTCTCCCCGAGAGCTCCACCAAGGTATTTGCAATGTATCATTCATGCCATCTGTAAATTCCTTTTCAATTTTCCATTTCTTTGCTTCCATTTGATTTGTGTATGTGATTCATCTGTGTGTTTGCTCCGGTAGTTGAACTCCGGCAAGGTGGTTGCGGTGGGTCCTGGTTCACGGGATAGGAGCGGGAATCTGGTTCCGGTCTGTGTGAAAGAAGGTGATACCGTTCTTTTGCCTGAATATGGAGGCACGTCGGTGAAGCTTGGGGAGAAAGAGTATGTTTCTAACCAGTTTTTAGATTCGTTTTCTTGCTCTGTTAGCAGAAATGATTGTCTCTGATTTAAATCTTCCTGCAATTGCATCTTTAGTTCATCATCATTATCTCATTAATAATGTTTTTATGAATTAGTCTTTGAGGCCCCATCTTGTAATTCTAAATGGATTTAGTTTTTGTTTAGATGATTAATAAAAAAATAAATAAGGATTAGTTTAATTTTGGGTTAATTGCACAAACTACCTTGAATTTTCAATTTGATCAACCATACCCTAAAGTTTGTGTTGCAATCAACGCCTTTTCAGTTTACCTGTGAATGGGGAAGGGCAAATGGTCTATTGCAAAAAATAAACCTAAATCTCCATTCTTCTTCCTCTCTTCTTCTCTCTTCTTCTTTTCCACAGTTTTTTCCCTCTCCCTCTGCCTTCTCCCTCTCTCTTCCACAAATTTCTCCCTCCCTGTTCCTTTTGGTCTTCTGTCAACTGGGGCGTTCTTCATCTGAGCAAGCAGCAACACCCACGAGCAGGAAGTTAACACTTTGTACCAACACCCACCCACGAGCAGGAAGTTAACACTTTGTACCAACACCCACCCACCAGCTCTATTTCTAACTAAAATCTACCAGCTCGTTGCAAAAATGGGTGGAATCAACTTCACTCCCCGTTGTCAAAGCTGGGCGGCGGCAGCGGCAAGCTGGTCGGACGAGGGGAGAAGAAGAGAGGAAGAAAGGGTGATTTAGATTTATTTTGCATAGGATGACTTTGCCCTTTCCCATGCACATGCAAATTAAACTCAAGGAGTTTGCAACACTTATCAAACTTTAGGGGTGTGATTGATCAAATTGAAAGTTCAAGGGGTAATTGTAACAAACTCATAGTTTGGAGGTGTTTTGTGCAATTAACCTTTTAATTTTTATAAACGACTAGAACTTACTTCTGTTGCTTCCATTTGATGACCATTTGTTTTTTTAAATTGCTCTTGTTTTCTCAAATCTTCTTCCAATTTCAAAAACAAAAACAAATTTTTAAAAACTATAACAGTACAAGAAAACCGAGGGAAGTAGTGTTTATAAGTTTAATTTTCAAAAACCAAATAGTTATAAAAAAGTACTTAAATATTTGAAACTCCAAAAGAGAAGGACAAAGTTAAGGAATCTAAGTTAAAATAGATTGGAAGATTTTGGGGTATAAGTGAATTTGAGATGAATTTTAGAAGGTTTTTTGAAGTTAGTCTATTAAAAGCATTTATATTTTGTTAGATAATCAGAAGGGATTTTAGAAACTTCCAAAACACTTAAAAAGTCATTTTCAGAGAAGTACTTAATTACTGTTCTCTCCCCGAAAACTTTGGCTGAATCTTTCTCAAATCATCTTAGACTAAGATTAGAAGTACGATTTAAATATTAATTTTCCATTCATTTCCATGATTTTGGTTTGGTTTTCTTTGGTGGGGTTTATCTGCAGGTTCCATTTGTTTAGAGATGAAGACCTTTTGGGAACTTTACATGATTGATTGATTGATCTGATTGTGCTTTTGCAAGAGCTCATTCTGGTACTTTGAATTGGTTTTCTTCCATATTGTAGCTTCTTATTGAATGCCAAGAAAGAAGGATGTCATCAATTTATGGTTAGTTTTCCATTTAGATAAATCTTAATGGAAACCATTTTCAGTTCTTCATTATCATTGCCACTTCCTAATCTTTATTCAGTATTTTTCTTGTTGGTGTGGAGGAATGGAAAGTATGGTTATTTTGTAGGTCTGAGTGGCTTCAATTACTTCTTTTTCTTCCCCTCGTCTTAAAACCAATCAGAACCATAAGTTTAGCTTCTTATTAATAATTTATTATTATTATTATTATTAGGAAAAAAAATAAATTTATACTCCTACCTTTGGAGTTTGGAGGTTTTATTAATTAAATCCATTAAAACCATGAGCTAATGATTGTATCAATTTACACTCCTCTTAGATTTTATTTGAAAAAACGTTATTTTTTACATTATAGCAATTAAACTCTTAAAATTTTACAAGTGAATCAATTCTACAAAAGTTTAGAGTTTAATTGATACAATTATAAGTCTCCACATATGTGAAAACTTTGGCTGAATCTTTCAATTAAACTTGAGTTGTATCAATTGAAACACTTGTGAGAAGTTCAGGGTTTTAATTGATACAACTCAAGTTTAATTTATTTTTCTATTATATTTATTATTTTTGAGAATTTTAGGGCATGTGTGATAGAGAATTTAGACTTGTTTTATGTTTTTAGATTCATTAAGTCCATCAAATATGTTTTTGGTATATAATATGGATTCTGTGATCCAAATAGTGTAAATTTTGATAACATTTTTTTTTTCCTTTTCTTCTGTGTATCCAAATTTGGAATTTTAAGGTCTTGTTTGATAACAATTTCGTTTTTAATTTTCTGTTTTTGAAATTTAAGCTTGTTTTCTCCTCATTTATTTACTATGTGTTACACTTTTCTTAGAAAAATATTTGGATTCTTAATCAAATTCAAAAAACAAAAGTTACTTTTTTTAGTTTTCATAATTGACTTGATTTTTGAAAATATTGGTAGAAAATAGATAACAAAAGTTATGGATAAAAATTGTGTTTATAGACTTAATTTTTAAAATAAAACCCAAATGGTTATCAAATGAGGGCTGTTTTTTTTTAATATTGTATTTTTTAAAACTTATTATAAAAATATAGTAAGTTTGAAACTATTTATAAAAATATAGCAACTTTAAATGGAGAAGACGACCTCCACATCTTGCTCCACGTGGATGAAGGTCGTCTTTTCAAAAGACGACCTCCCCTCGGTATGTACTCCTTTTTATTAAAAAATTGATATCTTTTTATCAGATATTCAAAATTTTCAAAAAATGTATGGTTGGAAAGCTAACTGCCCGAGCTTTTTTAGAACTGAAGATTATTTTGAGGAGTGTATTCAAAAATTGATATCTTTTTAGCCAGATATTTAAAAACTTCGAAAAGGGTATTGTTGGAAAGTTAACACAGAGAGCTTCAATTTGATACCTAGTTTCACTATTTTTGGAGTTGTGTATCAAAAGATATATATCGTCAAAGTTATGAAAAGTTTGATACGACTGAAAACTTCAAAACTGTTGCTAAACTTCGACATACACAAATCTAAAAATAGTGAAACTAGATATCAAATTGAAACTGTCCTTTTTAACCAGACCTTTTTTGAATTTTTTTAATATCTGGATAAAAAGATGTCAATTTTTTAATGCACTCCTCAAAACAAACTTCAGTTCTGAAATGTGCAGAGTTATAGTCCAACTTTGATGGTCTTTATCTTTTGATACACAACTCTAAAAATAGTGAAACCAGGTATCAAATTGAAGCTCTCGTTGTTAGCTTTCCAACCATATCTTTTTTGAAATTTTTGAATATCTGGTTAAAAAGATATCATTTTTTTTTAATAAAAGAAGTATCAGGGAGTCGTCTTTTCAAAAGACGACCTTCATCTACGTGGAGCAAGATGTGGAGGTCGTCGTCCCTCCATCTAAAGTTGCTATATTTTTATAAATAGTTTCAAACTAACAATATTTTTATAAAAAAAAAACAGCCATCAAATGAGGCCTCCTAAAATGTAGGATTAAATTTAGAATGATAAAAATTTGAATAAAAATATATTTCATATTATAAATCTAATTTATTTTTGTTAAATTTATATATTTATAATATAATATATGGTAAATTATATGATATTGTAAAATAAAATTATAACCTAAAATATGCTTATAAATTAATTAATAATTAATAATAGTTTATATTCAAATAACCAACAAAAATAAAGATTTAGTTGGTGTATAATAGGGATGACAAAAAAATTGGTTGGGCTATCGAGCCAATTGGGTTGGGCTCAAATTGGGGAGGGGAGGGGAGCCTCGCCCTGTCCTCTCTATATAATAATATTGTTGTTCCATTTGTTGTTTTTATTTTTACGACTATTTCTTTTAATAATGTCACTACCATTTACATAATAGTGGATCTTTGCTGTCCAAGGACGGCTGAAATTTTTTATTTTTTATTTTTTTTTTAATGTAAAAACGTTTTAAAAAACTTAATGTTTTTTTTCTTTAAATGTCATGTCAGCTATTTAATAGAAGAGTTAATTCAAGATCTAAATCAAATGATTTTCTAACAAACCTTGTGGACAAAAAAGATATTTTTTTTCCCTATTTCATGGGGAAGTTGAACATTTCTACTCTACATTTGTGGTAGGAAAAAAAGAAATATTTGGCCTTTACCAAATTTGAGAATAAATTTAAATTGAAATGGTAAGTTTTTACTTAACAAAAATTGTGAATCACTACTAAATCGAGTATTGTTCAGGTTGTGTCTTTGGCTAAATCCCTGTCTTAATTAAAATAATATTTAAAAAAAAAATTGTGAATCACATCTATTTTAAATGCATGCGTTGCCAAATTGAAATAAGAAGTATAATATTGTTTTTATTTAATCAATTAAAATTAAAGATGCTTTTGTGTTTTTTTTTTGACAGTGTTAGATAATGTTTTTCTAAACCATAATAATTAGAATATAGAAGGTCGTCGTCTGTCACCAAACTTCCATCACCATCAATGCGCACTACACACGTGTACAGCAATTACTTGCTGTAAGGTAGGAAAGGAATGTTAAATATTAATTAATGAATCATTCGTGTCACTTCCGGTTCAACATAAATGTTCAAAGAAACCCTTCCGGTCGCCTGTGATGTAACAAAGCATTAACTTTAGAGGGTAAAAGAGTAATTTCACCTGTTGTCCATTTCAATATTAATTTTGATACAACTTCTTTTTTTTTTTTGAAAAAAATCATAAATATTATAATTTTTTTTTTTCTTTTTTAAAATATATGGAGTGGGAGATCAACTCGTGACATTTTGATAATACGTCAGTTTAACTATATTAATGTTAACGAAATATTATAATTTTTAGTTACGTGAGAGTATACACTAAAACAAATGTGCAAGTAAGTTATTCAATTCAAGTTATTTTATCAAATAAATAATATGCTTTTGGAAAGAGTTTAACTAGATAAAAACAAGCTTTTAATATCTAAAAAAATTTAGGGTGGGCGGTTTGGTTAGATGGCTTCGAGGGTGGGCATGACTTTTCTGATAGTCATCTGATAGTCATGCTCATATTTGGTACATGATTTTTGCATTTTGCGTGAAATAAGGCATCAATTTGAGTGAATTTCTATATCTATCCATTTTCATGACTTTGTTCTAAGTCCCATGGCTTTCTTTTTCTCTTCTTCTCCTGCATTGGTTTAATCTTTTTGGTTTATTTATTTTATATTTAGCCTAATTTATTAAATTTAAAAATTATAACTATTTTTTTTTTACACTTTCCATTAAAAATGTGTAATAGTTTTTTTATTTACATATAAAATTTATACTAATTAAGTATACGATCATATTAGATTGTAGCTAAATAACACTTATTATTAATTATTAATCGATGATTGTCCTAAAATACTAAAGTATAACTAAAATTTAAAATTTTATATGATTTATAGTTAATTAATTAATTATATTTTATTTTGATATAAACTAACCAATTAAAATTGACGGCTAACAAAAATTAATTCAATATATTAATTAATAAAAATAACCTAGATGGTAAAGTTTAAATTTATTATTTTTTTTAAGAGGGTTTAGAATCAATATACCTAATTAAACTTACCTGATATGAATTAATTTTCATTAATTAATGAAAACTAAATAAAAGCATTGAATTGAATGTTATGAAGTTTAATTATATAGAACTAATTTAATAGTTAGAGATAATTAATATAAAATATATTTTTAGAATATTAATATAAAATAAATAATAACTTAAATTAATTTTATTTAATTATTAATTTATGTTTATAATTAATAAAATTCATACTCTTACAAATAATCACACAAAATACAGATATAACATCTATTTCAATAAATATATAATGTTATTGTCATGCACAACCAGGCATCTACAAATTTTTATTTTCAGCCATTTTATTCTCAGACATCTTTTATTCTCAGGCATCTACAAATTTTTAAACCAAACGACCCTTAAAAGTTGATAGATATAATTATTGGAGGAAATATTACGTTTAATGATGAACTATTATTTACCGGGAGAATTCTTAGTTAACATAGTCTAACATTTCAATTGAAATTAGAGACCAAAAAGGTCATATAGGTTTGATCTCCTATTCCACATAGTGTAACATTTAATGAGAGAATTGTTAGTTAACATAGTCTAGCATAAGCTAGTGACCAAAAAACTCTTAGGTACGATCCCTCACTCCACATGTTGTAAAAAAAATATTACAATTGAAATTAGAGAGATTCTAAGTGTATGAGTAGAGACAATATATTTGTTGAAATATTGAGCGAATGAATGATTATTTGATGAGAGATTTAATGACCTTTTATTAGATGTGAGGATTGTAATTTGTAAGCCAATATGAGTATAACTCAAACTAACATAAAGTAAAATTTCTGGCTAAGAGGTTAGATGTTTAAATTTTTCACCTTACATATTGTTAACAAATAAATAAATGTGAGGATTTTTTTTAAAAAAATCATCCTTATCAAATTTCTATCCAATTGTCTTTATCATGTTCATACAACATTATCACATTCGAGTGTATAAGACATTTTTATCGATAATACATTTAAACATGGTTAAAGGCAATAATATTATCTCATAAGAGTCACTCGTATTTGTTAGTAAAGCAAATTTAAATACATTAGTAAAATTGTATCATATTTATCAATATCATAACGAAAATGTTACATTGAAGCATAAATATGTTCCAATTAGAGTTGTTAATTTTAAGAATGTTTACAACTCTACTCAACTATAATGAATCATAATAAATTTTAATAATGATTGATTTTTTTATTGGGGCACTAGTACCTTAAAAATGAGTGAACATAAAATAATAATGCGAGAAAATAAATGAAAGATTTAAGAACATGTGAGAGAAGTTCTCGTGCTTTTCACGTGGATTGCCCAACAATTGTGGTGTGTGCTTCATTTTCTTATAAACTTTGGCACCTCCAACTCACCATCTTCCACGTGTCTATTTACTTAACTTTTTATTGTATTAATAATGATTAATATTGTAGGGCTAATTAAACATATATAATTTTATTGAGATATTTGCACAAATGACTCCTCTATAATTTTATTGAGATATTTGCACAAATGACTCCTCGAGAGTCACAATATTTTTTGACTTCTCCTCGAAAATACATGTGTTTTTGTCTCTTTGCTGACGTCATCAACACTATACTGAGCACGATCGCGAGCACTGAACACGAAGGCACTATAGTCGTCTCCCCTCGCAATCGTGTTCAGCGAAACGTACAAATGATTGAGGGGGCTTGCTAATTACCGTAGAAGGTCAAAAAACAAGTGTTTTAAAAAATTAGGTCATTTGACATTAAGATCCCTGAGGAGGAGGGAGGTTCATCCGTGCAAAAACCCCTAATTTTCTTCTACTAGTTGGGCGAAAATCAAAATTGGGTGGCTCACCACTTAGCTACCAATGATGTGTCTCTAAATCAACCATACTCGTGGCATATGTCTCCATTTTTGGTTGAAGTCTTTTATTTATGTTCGTACCAAAAGAAATTCAAGGTCAATATGATTATACGTAGTTAAGACATCAATTACTATTTCAAAGTCGATATTTGATTTCCATGTCAGTTTTTTTTTTTTTAAATATAACGTTCTCAATATTGTGTATAATGTTGAGAAGCAAAATTTAATTTTTTGTTCCTCTAATTTTAAAAGAGATGAATTAAAAAAAAATTATAATTATAATAATTTTAAATATATTATTTATTTAATATTTTTTTTAAAGGTATTTAATTAATGTGAAAATTGAATCTATGATCTCTCAATCAAAGACATAACCTTATGTGAATTGAGTTAGGCTGAATTTGACTTTATTTAATATTTTAGAGAATAAAAAAAAATTATCATACCGAAATTTATGTTATTTTTCACTACAAAATAGATTAGAGTGAGAACAAATAGAACAATAAATAATTATAAAAAAAATGTTTAAACTTTTTTTCAAAATATAAGAAAAAAATAACAAGCATGAAACAAAAAATAATAAATTAGAATGTTGAAAACGAGCTTATAATTCTTTCTTATTTTCTTAGTTTAATTTTGTGTTTGTTCCTTTAACATTTAAAGTTTTTATTCTAGAATCATGGATTTGCAAATAGTGATATTTGAATGAACAACCACCTTATTATTATTATTATTTTTTATTTTATTTTGGAGGATAACAACAAACATAATTACAAATATTAAATCTTCGGGAGTTTGAAGAATAGTAGAAAACTATTCTTTCAAAATTGTTAAAAAAAAAAAAAAAACTATTATTTCAAAGTCTTATGTATAAGAAAGTGCAATGTATCGAGGATTGATACGAATAAAAGTGACATCTCGAAGATCATGTGCAATAATTTTAGAAATACCTTAATTTTTACCATAGAATAATATTGCCATCAACATGCTAATATATGTTTTTTCTTTTATCTTTTATAAAGCCAACAATTCGAGTCAACATAAACATACTAAAAGATATTATTTGTTCTCGGAAAATTCCCATTTAGATTGGGAGTGAGAATGAGAAATACACTATATAAAGTTACAAACTTCTTTATTCTCGTCCCTGCCTCGATTTCTTTATATTTTTTAGCACGCAGGTAGGTTTAAAAATATAAGATTTTATATCCTCAATCAAAGGGTAGAATTTGGAATACCCTATCTCCACTTGTTGAAAAAAAATGTTAAATGAAGCTCTAACTTTAAAGAAAGGAGTACATGTTAATTATCGTTGAATCATGTCACTCTGTGACATTATCATTTTATAGTATTGTAATTTAGTGATATTAGATAAATTATTTAATAAAGTTTAAGATCCAAGTAGATCAGCCAAAGCGAGCATAGCTCAGCTGGCATATGTATGACTTGATGACCAAGAGGTCTGTGGTTCGAATCCCTCCACCCCCAATGTACTAAAAAAAAAGATCAAGTTTAATCATTGAATTTTGAGGTTTGTGTCTATTTATGAGTCCTTAAAATTTCAATTTTGTGCCTATTAGGGGCCGTTTGGTTGACGTCTTTGCATTTATGCCCGGGCATAGCTGTAGCCCAGACATCAAAAGTATGGCTTTCTGATGCCCTCCATTTTAGGCGACTTTCTCCGAAAGCCATGGTGATGCCTTGTCCAGGTATGTCTTCTTCTTCCCATTTTTTTTAAAAATCTTCTTCTTCATTCTTTTTTTTAACAACGTTTCTTCTACCCAAGTTTTTTTTTTAATTTTTATTTTTATTTTTATAAATCAATTCCAAACTCTAATTTCAAGTTTGTGTATTTTTTTCTTCTTTTTTTTTGGTTAAATTTATTCCAATCTAGAGCTCTATGTAATTATTATTATTATTATTATTATTTTTTGTTAAATCGATTTCAGTAGCTTCTTGATTTAAGATGTGCGATAGCTATGCGATCGCACAACAACCTATGAGATCGCATAACTACCTATGTGATCGCATAACTATCGCACAACTACTTATGCGATCGCATAACTATCACACAGAAACCTATGCGATCGCATAGGTTGCCAAGTATCGCACACCACCCTATGTTTAGTAATCGATGATAGATTATATTTGATTTTTGAATTATATAACTTTTATCATTAGTTCTTCAATTTTATTATTGTATTAATTAATTAATTAGAATTAAAAATTTGTATAATTTTAAATACCTTTTGTTGAACATAATTATTAAGATTTATTGTTAAATAAAATAAACAACAATTAATTATTTAAAATTTATTTACAAATCTGATGACATTCTCAGACAGCACCAAACATAAACATCATTTATTTCCACGAAAATCTGATGACATTCCATGCAGCACCAAACACAGACATCATTGATTCCCAGACATCTTATTCCCAGACATCTCATTCCCAGGCATCTTCTATTCCCAGGCATCTGCAAATCCTCAAACCAAACGGCCCCTTAAGTCTCTAAACTTTCAATTTTTTTTTAAACTAAGGTTCTGTTTGATAACCGTTTGATTTTTTTTTTTTTTTTTTTTTTTTTTTTTTTTTTAAGGGCAAGTTCATACCAAAGCTAAGCTAGAGAAATATCACGAAGAATAAAAGACTCAGCCTGAGGAGGAACCTCCTCCACCCAAACCACACTTTGGCGAAGCATCAACGCAAGTTTTGCAAGCTGGTGCGTCACCACGTCGCCTTCACGATAGGTAAAACTACAGCCACCCCCACACGCTTGAGCCGAGAGCCCACTCCCGACACAAGCTTACCAACTTTCGATAAATCCTCGACCTTCTCCTGAAATAAGGAACATATCCGGGAGGAATTTGATTCAAGAACCGCAGGGTGTAACCCATCTTCCCATGCAATGCGCATACCCTCTACCGCTGCCAACCCTTCCGCCATCGCCACACTGCGCACATTCTGGAACCACATAATGGCTGCCAACATCACTAACCCCTCTGAATCTCGTACCACCACTCCCATACCCGTCAAACCTCCTTCCTTCACGAAACCTGCATCCACGTTCACCTTGTACATCCCTGGAGGAGGGGGGCTCCACTTAGCCCTGGATCGGGCCACATGAGTACCCACCAGTCCCCCCCTCCCCCCCCCGGCCCTTTCGCTCTTTGAAAGGTCCTCAAATAGCTCGAGGCCCATGAGCCAAGATCCGTCAACGCCTGCATCCCCTAAGTCCGAACCCGATTTTGGTAACCCCACACCGCCCACCAGAAAACGCATAACTCTTCAAAATCCCGCCACCCTAGCTTCTCTTGGAGGGACCACACAAGGTAAGCTGTGTCACCCCCCATCGGTTGCTGTAACAGACAGCCAAACTTCGAGGACAGCAAAACCCCCCGTACAAATTTACAGAACCAGAAAACGTGGGCACTCGTCTCACCCCCCTTCCCACACAGGCAACACACATTCAAAATGTCAATCCCCCTTCTGCCCAAATTATCCATCGTGGGAAGTCGATCCAAACAAAGGCGCCACATAAAGATTCGAATCTTGTTCGGAATTCCCATCTTCTAAAACCCCTTCCACCACTGCGTCACTCTCTCAACAGAGGACGCAGAGGCCTCCTGGCGGGCAATCTCAGTCTGAGCCAACCGGTAACCGCTCTTGACTGTGAACACCCCAGACTCCTCAAAATGCCAAATAGCATGGTCCACTGTATGTCGTCTATCAGTCGGGATCGTTAAGATAGCGTGGACTTCGGTTGGACTGAAATGTTGCCATAACCGAGTCGCATCTCACGCACCCGAGTTGTGAAACAGATCACACACCCGTGTCTCAATGGGAAGAGAAGGAGGAGGGAGAATGCGCAGGCCAGACTCAGAGGGAACCCAATTGGATCCAAGGGAACCCAATTGGATCCATACACCCTCACCCCCTCGCCATTTCCAATACGCCACCGAGTCCCCTTCTCCAGTAGTTCCCGACCCCATAACAAACTTCGCCAAATAGCCGACGGCCGCGCACCCAACTGTGCTGAGAAGATGTCAGAATCTGGGAAATATCGGCCCCTCATAGCGCAGGCAAAGAATGAGGTTGGACTATGCAGCAAACGCCAACACTATTTCGCAAGTAAAGCTTGGTTAAAAAGCCTCAGGTCTCGAAAACTCATACCTCCTACACATTTCGGACGACAAAGAGACTTTCAGCTTACCCAATGCACCCGTCGGTCCTCATCCGACCCATTCCACCAAAACCGCGCCAACAATCGCTGTATATCGGTCAAAAGCCCTTTCGGCAGTGATGGACCAAAACGTGTGTGTTTAATTTGGTTCAATAACATGCAATGAAGTTTATGGTCAAGTGCAAGTATACACTGTCAATCAAGTAATAATTTGGAAAGTATTCCAAGTATCGAATCCCAAGAGACTGTTGTGGAATTTTAGTTTTAGAAAGAATTTGTTTTTCAAAAGCAATAAAAGGTAATACAAGTAAATTGATAATGGTTGGTTGGTTTTGGTTTGAAAACAATAATAAAAACAGGGATTCAATCATGTTTCAGCCCTAAGTTGAGTTTACTTGACAGCCTGTGACCACAGAGTCACCACATAGTACCTTATGCTTTTGGATCGAATTCATCTCCTATTCAGCCTCTTTGCAAGTACCTTTAGAAGTCTAAGCCATTATACTCACGGTCCAGTGGATAATGTGATCTTAGATGGTTAAGAATGCAATCCTATTGATCCTATAGTCTTTTGCCCCAATCATCAAGGACAATCGACGAAATCTTATTCCTAGGTTTTTCTGCTATATCACCTTTACGAGAGCCGTTAATTGCCCGACCTGTCCAGTATCGACATTAACATTTCATGCTAATTAAGTGATCAAATTAATATAACATTTTTGCATATATTCAGTAAAGGACGAACCACATAAGGCATAAGGGTAAAACCGTAATTTACAGCTGTCAAGCTAGCTCATTTCTTAACGGGCATTCACATAATTGAATCCCTTAGGAAAACTTAGCTCATAATGAGAACTAGACTAAAATACTTCATTGAAAAATAATTCATAAGTGCAAAAACTACTAAAAGGGTAAAATGGTAATTTCACTCTAAAATTAAGAACAAAACGAAAATGAAATAAAAACATAATGTAAATAATAAATAAATGACGGAATTGAAATAATGAAGGTTTAGAACTAAAAATTAAATTATAAATGTGAAAACTCGCTAAAGGGTAAAATGGTAATTTTGCATGAAAAATAAAAACTGAAAGAAATGCTAAATAAAAACAGAATGTAAATAGAAAATGTGCAGAATAAAGTAGAAAATAAATCTGGAAATTTTTCCAACTTTCTCTCTCTCGAACTCGTGGACAATGGATGAAGGGTCTCTACTCGCTTGATTCACGTCGTCAATGCAAATCGAATCCTCGCAGCACCTTCCTTTCGGAGCTGGCTGAAGTAGAACTTTTACAGAGGAGTCGTCCGCTCTTGTTTGGAATTTCGGAAATTTTGGTGAGTTCTTTGAGAGAGAAAGGAGGTTGATCGACTATGTGGAGATTGATTGTTGTAAAGAAATGATCGATGATTTGAATGAAGGCTTGAGGTGCCTTTTATAGGCCTTAGGGTTTGTTTGGAGGTTGCTAAAATGAGGGAGAGATCTTTGGGAAGGGTTGTTAGGTCAAATAGGGAGTTGGTTGGTTGAATCTTTGGAAGATCTTTGACAAAATATCTCAACCAATTCGTTTGATAGTCAACTGCACTCTGTGGCCTCTTATGTGGCCACAAGCTGGATTCTGCACTCTGTGACTCCTCTGTGGCCACAAGCTGGATTCGGTACTCTGTGACTCCTCTGTGGCCACAAGCTTAAGCAAAATACAGTTTTCCTGAAAATAATTAAAACAACATTAATTCTTATAAAAAATGACTCTTCTACCCTCTTAATTGCTTCATAATGACAAAACGACCTTGAGCATGTGACTTTCCTATTTTTATTCTTTTCTTATCAATTACATGCACAATTATCTTTAATTTAACTCAAAAAGTCAATTAATGAGTATGCTTTAAAGGGTAAAAACATGACATAACTGACGTTCATCAGGCAGCCGAAAACAATTCATCGTATAACAAGGGATAGCTTGCAAAACAGACTTTATCAAAACCTCCCGTCCCCCTACAGAGAAAAACTTCCCCTTCCACCCCTGAAGCAGACGCCAAACACGCTCTTTAATGTAACTAAAGGTACCTGAACGATTCTGAGGCATGAAAGAGGGAAGCCCCAAATATTGGCGATGAAAAGGAGTCTTCCTCACTGCAAGGATCTGACAAACACGCTCCTGCATACTCGGACTCGTACTCAGGCTAAACGATATTACCGACTTCTCAAAGTTAATTGTCTGACCTGAAGCCTTCTCATAATCTCGTAGTATGGTCTGCACAATCAAAACTTCACTAACTTTGGCTCGAAAAAACAATAGACTGTCATCTGCAAAAAAAAAGATGAGATATAGGGATCCCTCCGCGAGACAGAGCTAGCCCTGATATAGCCCGTCTGTCCTCAGCCGCAGACAACAGATGGGATAGCCCCTCAGCACATAATAAGAATAAATACGGCGACAAAGGATCTCATTGCCGCAAACCACGACTAGGAACCACATCGCCACACCTCATACCGTTAATTTTAAAGGAGTACCTGACTGAAGAAACACACCTCATTAGCAAACTCACCCAGGTCGGCGCAAAACCCAGTTGTAGCATCAGACCTTCCAAGAAACTCCAGTCCACCCGATCGTAAGCCTTGCTCATATCGAGCTTCAATGAAGCCCATCCTACCTTCCCCTTCCGCTTAGACTTCAAAGTATGCATACACTCGTAGCCCAAAATAGCATTGTCCACCACAGACCGACCCGGGATAAAAGCACTATATTTGACGGAAACGAGCTCATTAAGGATTGGCTTTAAACGATTGGCCAAAACTTTCGACACGAGTTTGTAGGACACGTTGCACAGTGCAATATGACGAAATTCAGAAACCCGACGAGGTCGTTTGACCTTAGGAATAAGTGGTAGAGGTACTTTTGGGGTACTCCAAATTCAAGCTGTCGAGGCTTGCCAAAATACAATTTATAAACCCGAATACACCGAGCTATTTGTAGCTAAGTGGCAACGGGGTCGATCCACAGGGAAATAAGAAATTTAATCTAACTAAGTCTAATTTGCTAGAAATAAAAGAATGCACAAATTAAAGAATGGTAATTTGGTTTTGGGGGAAGGGAGCTCCTAATTATGCTAACGGAAAATTAAATGACAATGTGCAAAAATTAAACGGTTGTGCTTAACTTCGAGAAATGGAGTTGCTCGTTATGGATGTTCGGATCATTGATACAATTAACGCGTTAGCCATGTTCATGCACACAATTCATTTAGTTATTCCTAACTCAAATGACCCAAGGAATTAATTAGAAGCGTGCAATTCTAATTAAACTTAGCCAATAATCTATCCAAGGTAGCGACCCCTAAATTGATTACGTGCTAGTGACGGGAACATTGCGACGGCCTAATCCTAAGACTAAACCGATTTCTCTCTTGCCTTAAGCCTAACATGAAAACGTTAATTAACTCAGTTTACCAATGTCACTTTGGGCCGAACTAATTAGCCATGCTTAGACCCGTGCTACCTAGCGGTATAGGCAATTATACGTCCCAACCTTTAGCCCTCTATCATGCATAGGAATTAGATTGTCAAGCTAATTTAGCTACACATGCTAGATATGGATGAAGAACAAGCAAGAAGATGCATTAACAAGCTAAATGTCTTAACATTCACAAAGGGGAAAATCTCCCCAAACATCCATAATTTACAATCCAAAGCTCAAAATCAAGCACTAACCTCGGTTTAGCCTTCCATGGAGGTTGGATTAATCCAATCCCCCATGGAAGAGCTTGGAATCATGCACAAAGAAGGAGAAGAAGTACAAAAATGACGGAAAACGGAGGTAGACCCGAGAGGAGAAGCTTGAGGAAGAAGGAGAAGGGAAAAAGATGGCTGAAAAACGCGTTTTCACGCTTTTAAAGCTCGGAGCGTCGAGACGCTAGGCCAGCGTCTCGACGCTGTGCCCTAAGTTGGCAGGCGCGCGCGCGGGGTAGCGTCGAGACGCGCGCGCGGCGTCGAGCGAGCGTCGAGACGCTTGCGCTCGATGCGTGCTCTCGGGTGAAACTTCAGACGCGCGCTTCAGAGTTCGGGGCGTCGAGACGCTAGGCCAGCGTCTCGACGCTGTCGGCGTTGAGTGAGCGTTGAGACGCGCGCTCGACGCTGATGCACGTCTATCTTGGGGAATCGTCGGGGCAGCGTCGAGCTGGCGTCGAGCTAGCGTCTAGACGCTGGGGCGCACGCAGATTTTCAATGACGGGCGCGCGGGCGAGGCGGACACGGGCGAGGCGGAGCGGGCTGGCGCGCGGGCGCGAGGCGAGGCGGCGCGCGCGCGTCTGGCCGTCTGGGCGCGGGCGCGCGCGCGTGCTGCGTTCGTTGGGCGCCGGCGCTTGGGCGCTGCCCTCTCGGCTCTTAGCCCACTTTTGGGTCATTTTGGCTCCCGAGCTCCGTTTGGCCTATCGTTTTGACCCGAACACTTCCCGAAACGTCTTAAATGACCTTTTTAGCCCCGAAAATCATCAATGGACTTCCCGAGCTCTTCACCATGAAATCACCTACAAGGAAGCATTTTAATCAATAAATGTCATGGTTTTAGCTAGAATTAGGGACATTAAGATAGCTCTATTTTGGAGCTATCAAAATACCCCCGACCTAAATCTTGCTAGTCCTCGAGCAAGGTATACTCTAAATAATCTCCAAAGAATCAAATGCATGCTTGGACTCCAATCTCAATGCTTGTGAAACAAGGTACTTGTAGTAAATTCAAAACCATCAAAAGCATGCAAACGTTGAAATCATTTCAAAATTTAAACTCCTATTCCCTTACGTGTGTGTGTGCTTAGCACCTCTTAACCTAGGTCACGCAAGCCCGGAACAACCTTATACAGTCCTATGACTCGTTTTCCCCCTACTTATGGCGATAAGAACAGTCTAAGGGCTTTTAGTGATAGGAATAGCAACAAAGCAAAAGGCCTAAATTTTATTCTTTTTCCTTGAGTACTTTGTACCCATTTTTCTTTTTGAACCACTTTTTCTTTTTTTTTTCTCCAAGAGAGCCTAACACGTCAAACCAAATTTAGCTTCACGTTTTTAAGGACCATTGCTCACTTCTATTAGTTCCCCTTTCATGCAGTGACAACCGTGGGTTACACGATCGCCCCTGGTTAAACGGGCAACACAAGAAGGAGGAGCAACTCTGGAGGTTTTATTTTTCATGCTAACACTTTTTTTTAGGCAATAGCTTCGCTATACACAAATGAGTTATTACTACTTCTACACATCAAGCCTCCCTAATGGTACCTTTCGGGGTGACAACAAGGTTTCAGACAAAATAAGATCAGTCTAGACCTACAGAACTGAGGATAAGAGTGCTATGTGCTCAGTGAATGTAGGGAAATAACAGAAAATTTTTTAAAATAGGCTCAAAATGTGCATACATCGTCAAATTTTCGAACCATGCAAATACGGAGTGTTCACAAGCAAATCACAGACCGTCCTCATCGGACACATGCATTCAGATTCTAATCTAACAGCCAGAGTACACGTATGCTCGACAACTACTAAGAAGTCACATCTCTATGTATCAACAAACTCCACCCCCCACCTTAAGATATGCATTGTCCCCAATGCATTCAACTATAAAAACAATAAAATTCTAAGGGAACAGAAAACCTCCCCTGAATTTTATGGAGCCGACGGGTGGAGATGTGCACCTACGTCCTCCAATGTGCTCTCGAATCGTCGACCGTTCCACCTTTTCTCCTAGGAAAACAAGAAAACAAACAACAACTCAAAAGCAAAAATAAACAAAAGCAAAGCGATAAACGACAGAATTACAGTTCAAACTCGGGTGCCTCCGAGAAGCGCAAATTTTTAAAGTCGATTGCTCGACTGTATTCTCTCGTCAACTCATCCATAGTCAAACTTGGAAGATGCCCCATCCATCTTCCTAATCACCTCTTTCCTGCGAAAATCCATGAACAATTCTTTCTCTCGTGCCTTCTGTGCACATACAACATCAAATTTAAATTTTGCAGGTTTAACAAAAGGTTGATCCCATAAAATTGATGCAAAAACATGAGAGAAATTTTCATGCATTCCTAAAGCATAAGGATCAGCAGGAAAGAACGGGTCATTTACTTTGCCCAAAACATCTTCCACCTTTTCCAAGGGGTGCACATAAGAATTATCAACCAATTGCAAAGTAGAACCAGATTCATGCAAGTCATTCATTTTAGGCTCATTAAAAACAGCATGCGACTCAACATTAACCGATGGTTCTAAATCTAGCATGGGTTGATTAATAATTTCATTTTCAAAGGTGCGAGGTATAGTGGAAGGGAGTAGATTAGCAGAGTTCTCAACAATTGTCAAAGCAGAAACAGATGAATCACAAAATTCAGTCAAGGATGGCTCATGCAACTCGTAATCATCAAAAAGTTCAGTTAAAAATAATGGGTCATCCCCATCTTCAACAGTCATGCATTCATTATGAGCTACAGATTCAAATGTGTCTACTTGACAAAGAGAGAATACATCATCAACATGCTCTTCTACATCGGGCAAATGCATCTCAACAACCTCTCCGCCATACTCAACAGATAATATGCCCTTATCCACATTTATTTTAGTTTTAGCAGTTTTCATAAAGGGCCTACCTAATAAGATCGAAGCATGCGAAGAGGAATAATTTTCATCCATTTTCAGAACATAAAAGTCAACAGGAAAAATTAATTCATTAACTTGCACTAACACATCTTCAATAATTCCTAAAGGATGCACAGAAGTTCTATCAGCAAGTTGAATAATTGTTCCTGTTTTAGTCATTCCTTTCAGTTTCAGTTTCTGATAAATGGAGTACGGCATAACGCTAATGGAGGCTCCTAGATCAAGCATTGCTCTTCTAATATGCATACCTCCAATCTTACAAGGGAGAGAGAACATACCTGGATCGCCGCATTTAACCGGTAAGTTCTTTGTGATTACTGCAGAGACGTTCTCACTTACCACGACGCGTTCACTCTCCTTTGTCTTCCTCTGGTTGGTGCAAATTTTCCTAAGGAACTTGGCGTACCTCGGAATTTCCTTCAGGGCGTCCAACAGAGGGATGTTGATCTCTACCTTCTTGAATGTGTCCAGGAACTCCTTCTCGTAGTCCTCCTTAGGCGGTCTTGCTAACCTGCTAGGAAAAGGAGCCTTAGGCACATAAACTCTAGTACATGTAGGATCGAAATTTACCCCATGCCACCGTGGTTCGGGATTTTCTGTCTGTGGCTCGACGTGGCCATAATCGACTTCCACCGGCGGGGTACTCGTGGGAAGATGCTTCCCACTTCTCAGGGCGATGGCACTAGCATTCTCAGCTTCCTGCTTTTCCATCCTATTTATCTTCTCGGTCGCAAGGGACATTTCCTTAACCACATCTTGCATCTGAGTTCCAACGTTATCGAGCTTGTCCAAGGTGTCTTGCTGTGATTTGGAAACTATCGCAATTATAGCTTTAAGCATGTCCTCAGCGGGTCTACCTGAAACAGAAGATTGGGATTTAAGAAAGTCATCCTGTAAAGCGAGAACAACTTTACTTACCTCAAAAAGCTGAGCCTTAAGCTCGTCCACGTCCTTTCTCAAGCGAGCTTGCTCCTCGCTTCCGTCTCCACTCCGCTCCAAGCTTCTAGCCAAGTTGGAAATTAAAACTCTAGCTTCAGCGGGTGTCTTATCCATGAGCGAACCGCCACTGGCGACATCAACTAACTGTCGGTTTGGCGGTAAGAGACCCTCGTAGAAATTCAGAATTAGGCGTTGGTCAGACACTTGGTGGTTGGGACAGTCCTCACACAACCGGCCAAATCTCTCCCAACACTCGAGAACCGTCTCTTTTTCTCCTTGCTCAATTCTATTAATCATTCTTCTAAGGGCGGCGACTATGGGAGGTGGAAAATATTTCGCATAGAACGCTCCCTGCAGCTCTGCCCAAGAAGTAATGGACCCGGTCGGTAGGTAATACATCCACTCTCTTGCCTCCCCCTTCAAGGAGAAAGGAAAAACTCTGAGGTGGAGTTGATCTTCGGTGATGTCGTCGGTCCTAAATGACGAACACACCATCTTGAATGCCTTGAGGTGTCTGACTGCATTCTCATCTGTATTACCACAAAAAGAAGGTAATAAGTTAATCAGACCAGCTGTAAGTTCAAAATTACCTGAAGCTGCCGGATACAAGATACTCGATGTGTTCCGGCCTAGCTCAGATGATGCAAGCTCCCTCATGGTTCTTTGGTGCTCAAGATTACCCACGACCTCCATCTTGGCGCTTCTTTTGAATTTTCAAAGAATGCTGCGCTCCAAAAACTCAAACAAAAACGCGTAAAATAATACAAAAGAATTAAACTGTACAAAAAGTAAAGAAAATTTTTAAAACTAACAAACCTAACTTAACTAAACTAAATTAATTAATTCCCCGGCAACGGCGCCAATATTGGTAGAGGTACTTTTGGGGTACTCCAAATTCAAGCTGTCGAGGCTTGCCAAAATACAATTTATAAACCCGAATACACCGAGCTATTTGTAGCTAAGTGGCAACGGGGTCGATCCACAGGGAAATAAGAAATTTAATCTAACTAAGTCTAATTTGCTAGAAATAAAAGAATGCACAAATTAAAGAATGGTAATTTGGTTTTGGGGGAAGGGAGCTCCTAATTATGCTAACGGAAAATTAAATGACAATGTGCAAAAATTAAACGGTTGTGCTTAACTTCGAGAAATGGAGTTGCTCGTTATGGATGTTCGGATCATTGATACAATTAACGCGTTAGCCATGTTCATGCACACAATTCATTTAGTTATTCCTAACTCAAATGACCCAAGGAATTAATTAGAAGCGTGCAATTCTAATTAAACTTAGCCAATAATCTATCCAAGGTAGCGACCCCTAAATTGATTACGTGCTAGTGACGGGAACATTGCGACGACCTAATCCTAAGACTAAATCGATTTCTCTCTTGCCTTAAGCCTAACATGAAAACGTTAATTAACTCAGTTTACCAATGTCACTTTGGGCCGAACTAATTAGCCATGCTTAGACCCGTGCTACCTAGCGGTATAGGCAATTATACGTCCCAACCTTTAGCCCTCTATCATGCATAGGAATTAGATTGTCAAGCTAATTTAGCTACACATGCTAGATATGGATGAAGAACAAGCAAGAAGATGCATTAACAAGCTAAATGTCTTAACATTCACAAAGGGGAAAATCTCCCCAAACATCCATAATTTACAATCCAAAGCTCAAAATCAAGCACTTAACCTCGGTTTAGCCTTCCATGGAGGTTGGATTAATCCAATCCCCCATGGAAGAGCTTGAAATCATGCACAAAGAAGGAGAAGAAGTACAAAAATGGCGGAAAACGGAGGTAGACCCGAGAGGAGAAGCTTGAGGAAGAAGGAGAAGGGAAAAAGATGGCTGAAAAACGCGTTTTCACGCTTTTAAAGCTCGGAGCGTCGAGACGCTAGGCCAGCGTCTCGACGCTGTGCCCTAAGTTGGCAGGCGCGCGCGCGGGGTAGCGTCGAGACGCGCGCGCGGCGTCGAGCGAGCGTCGAGACGCTTGCGCTCGACGCTTGCTCTCGGGTGAAACTTCAGACGCGCGCTTCAGAGTTCGGGGCGTCGAGACGCTAGGCCAGCGTCTCGACGCTGTCGGCGTTGAGACGCGCGCTCGACGCTGATGCACGTCTATCTTGGGGAATCGTCGGGGCAGCGTCGAGCTGGCGTCGAGCTAGCGTCTAGACGCTGGGGCGCACGCAGATTTTCAATGACGGGCGCGCGGGCGAGGCGGACACGGGCGAGGGCGTGCGGGCGCGCGCGGACATGGGCGAGGCGAGGCGGCGCGCGCGGGCGAGCGCGCGTCTGGCCGTCTGGGCGCGGGCGTGTGGTGCTTGCGAGCGGCGCGCGCGGGCGCGCGCGCGTGCTGCGTTCGTTGGGCGCCGGCGCTTGGGCGCTGCTCTCTCGGCTCTTAGCCCACTTTTGGGTCATTTTGGCTCCCGAGCTCCGTTTGGCCTATCGTTTTGACCCGAACACTTCCCGAAACGTCTTAAATGACCTTTTTAGCCCCGAAAATCATCAATGGACTTCCCGAGCTCTTCACCATGAAATCACCTACAAGGAAGCATTTTAATCAATAAATGTCATGGTTTTAGCTAGAATTAGGGACATTAAGATAGCTCTATTTTGGAGCTATCAATAAGCACAAGCATAGTCTCATTCAAATGTCCCGGGGACACTCCCTCATTCAGCACACTCAGACAATACTAGATGACATCAAACCCCACCACTGGCCAAGCTGAACGATATAAGGCACCAGATAGCCCATCCGGCCCGGGAGCCTTATTCGGATGTATTTGTTTCAGAGCCTGAAGCAACTCGACTTCCTCGAAAGGCCGACACAGTCGACTATTCATCTCAGGGGTAACTAACGTCCTGAGCCCTGCCAAGACCCTACTTAGATCAGCCTCGGAGGGTCCCGATGATGTAAATAGCCCCCCAAAAAAATCCACAATCGAACTGACTATGGCTCCCTGATCCTCATGCCATCGCCCTCCACTATCCTCCAAACCCCCTATGGTATTCGTACGTCGTCGCTTGGATGCTCGGCTATGGAACCATCGCGTGTTACGGTCCCCCCACTGTAACCAACTCTCTCTAGCCCGCTACTTCCAATATACTTCTTCCTCAATAAGCAAAGACTCCAGGTGAGCCTCTGCAGACTCCACGCGAGCTCGTGAATCATCATGGCCCAAAGAAGCTAAAGATTGTTGAACCCGTACTGTCGCCTCACGAAGGCGACGTGGATACTGGCCCACCTGCTAGCGACCCCACCGGTGAAGTCCGGTCATGCTCCGCGCTGCTGTCTTAGCCAGTTCAGTCGGAACCATTGGGAGAACCCCCGCCTCCCAGTTCTTCGCCAAAACACCACCAAAGTCCGGCAGCTGCAGCCAACCCTAAACCGTTTGATTCTTGATTTTTGGTTTACAAGTGTTTTCAAATTCCAAGCCAAAATTTGAAAACTAAAAAAAAAATAGCTTTCAAAAACTTGTTTTTGTTTTTTGAATTTGGCAAAGGATTATAATGTTTCTAGGTAGGAAATTGGGAGAAAATAAAAACAATTTTAAAAAATAAAAAACTAAAAATCTTAAATGGTTATCATACCGGGCATAATTGATCTATTAAATATAAATTTCAACTTTATGTCTAGTGGAACCCTAAATATCTATTATATATATATATATATATATATATATATATATATATATATATATCTTCTTTTGACAACATGTGGGGGAGAAGATTCAAACTTGAGACCTATTACTCATAGTTTATACATTATGTCGGTTGAGCTATGCTCATATTGACACTAAAATTTCAATTTTGTGTATAGTAGATCCATAAATTTTAAAAAAAATTGAAAATTCAGGGAATAAATTTGTAAATTTGAAATTTTAGAGACTAAATAGACAAAACACTCAAAGTTCAAGGACTAAATTTGTAATTTAACATATTCTTTAATAACCATTATTTTCTATATAGTTTATGAGTATATTAAGCCTACATCGTTTCAACAAATTCTTAAATTATCAATATAAACATAATTCGATTGACATAAAATATGAACTAATAACTAAGAGGTCAAGGTTTAATTTCTTCGCCCCGCATTGATGAGAAACTTAAGGCATGAACACCTCCTTCAAGTCCCCTAAAAAAACTCCCAATGTATAGAGGAACGTTCAACTTCTAGCTAACGGGGTCAATTCAAACTCACTACATATGAAATATAATTATTGTATCTGCGTCACCTTAACATCATCTCTCCAACCAATAACCTAAGATTGAATCTACCGATAACATCTACCTTTATTATCTAAACTATCAGCCAAGCTGCTTCGCTCATTCCCCTTGTAAATTTGGTAAAGTGGCTTCGATGCACTGACCATAGTAAACTCCTTCTCGTTGTACCAAAATCAAGATCTGATTTAAACGACCAAGTACAACATCACAAAAACTTGTTTTCTTCTTCTTTTATATCCCGTCAAAACTCGAAGAGACAGAAAATTGACTCTTTCATTCCTGCTAACTCCTAAGATGAGAAGTAGGTCCCTTGTTTTTGACAGGAATAGTTCCAGCCTTTGCGCGTCGGGTCTGCCGCTCAGTTGGAAGCTATGAAACAAGTCTGCGGTAGTTCAAAACTGGAATTGGAATTTGGTACCGCTCTCGCAGCCCACACTGAATGTCAACATGAGCATAACTCAACTGACATAAAATATGAACTAATGACCAAGAGGCTAGAGGTTCAATTTTCCCACCCCGAATTTAATTAATTACCTTTGGAAAAAAAAATCTTAAATTGAGCAATAATTTTTAATTTGTTAGCTATAAACACTCTAAAATGGAAAACTAATTTTTAATGTGCCAATAAAAACAGAGCTCAATTGGTATGATGGATCGCCTAATGACTAAGAGGTCTTAGGTTCAATCTATCATCCCAATTGTAGTCCTAAAAAATAATTATGCAATTATATTACCTATTAAGTACTATACATTCTATAATGGTCTCTATGAATTAAAACATTTCAATTTGCAAATTGCATCTTTATACAATAAAAAAAAAAAACTTGATAAATTTGGATCAACAATGAATTTTTATGAAATGGGAGACTCGGTATCGAGTTTTAGGAAATAACTTTATAGTAGAATAATAGTATTTTGGATGTTTTTTTTTTTTTTTTTTAAATGTCGTTCTTTATTTATGGGAGGTTTTGGTTAAATAACAAAGTTTTAGGAAATAACTTTATATTAGAATAATAGTATTTTGGACGTACCTATTTCGTACAAATGCCGTTCTTTATTTACGGGAGATTTTGGTTAAATAACAAAAATCGAGCCGAAAATTCCACCAAAATTTTTGAGATGTTTTAATCAAAGAGAACAGTTATCGATCCAGTCTTGAATAGATGTCCTCTCAGGACTAACTCTCTAGGAAGCACACTTCCATGCCTCGGCCAACCCCCATGGGGTCGCCCTTGAGTGGCCTTGGCCGACCATAGCTATTCCTAGGTTGACTCCATTTTTCATTGTTTTGAAATATTTATCCACATTTTTCATTCTTACGATTTTAACATTCTAATTGTTCCACATGATTTTAGCATTTTAATATTTTGTTTCAAACATTAATTTTAACATTGTAATTTTTGTCCACGAAAAAGACGTGCATCTTTTTTATATATACTTTATATATAAATATATACTCATATATACTTATAAATAATATGTATTTAGACTTTTCTTATAAAATATATGTATCTTTTATATATACCTACCATATATACTTATATGTAAGTATATGAGTATATATACTTATAAATAATATGTGTTTGTTTTTTTAATATATATCCACTATACATATACTTATATATATAAGTATATATACTTATAAATAATATGTATTTTTTTATATATTCTCATCAAATTTCAAACCAAAAAATAGTTTAAAACAAATTAGCAGGTTGTTTATAAAAAAGAAGGACGAATTAATAAGTTAATAGGCATCCAAACTCAAAGGCATCTTCAGTGGGTTACCCTACGCCCTTCCATTAAGGAAGATGTCCCCTTAAATTGTAAGCAAAAATTAATAAAATCAAATCAATTATTGAAACACAATTTGCTATACCACATTCACCTCGTCCTTTCATTCTACCCAAATCTTATTTTATTTGCAATTTTATTTTTACTTCATATATATATATATATATTTTCCTTTGAATAATATCAATTTAAATTTTAAATAATTCTTCTCTAATCTCTGAATCGTTGAACTAAGATTTATATGTGTATACCATAGATACTTTTAAAAACAATACTATAAAATCCACATCAACCATTTATATAATCTAACATCTTTATAAATAATACTATAGAATATTAGACTCTTTTGATAATTATTTGAATTTTAAAATTGTATTTTTTTTTTAAATGTCTTTACAATAATTTTTATCCTTCAATATTTGTTTTTAATTCTTAATCAAGTTTAAAAACAAAAACTTTTTTTTTTTAGTTTTTAAACTAAAGTAGATTAAAAAAAAATTATAAAAGTAAATAATGTTTATAAACTTAATTTTCAAAACTTGAAAATAAAAAATAACTTAGGCACCATTTGGTTGTTGATTTGAAACAATTTTCCATAACAAAGAATTTAGTAGAAAATAAAAACAAATTCTTTATTTTTATTATATCTAAAAATTTAAATTTGAATGCAAATTTTAAAAATTGTGTTTGGTTGTAAATTTGAGAAAGTAAAAAAAGATTAATATGTGATTAGTAAAATTTATTTTATAAAGAAAAATATAATTTGATGTAATTATTTTTTATTTACGATTTTTGGAGTTTTTTTTGCAATATCGTATCTCCTATTTTTTGGAAGGATATATCTCGTATGTCTATAATTTTGAAAACGAAATTAAAGAACAGTGAAAATAACATTGAGTTGTTTTTTAAAATCCGTCGTATTTTTAAATATTTTTAGAAATAATTTTTGTAAATAAATATACCAAACGCATACCCATGATTTTTTTGTTGTATTTTTTATTTTTGAAAACGAAAATTAAAAACCGATCCCCCAACCAAATTTAGTTTTTTTTTTGTCTCCAACATTTCTCTTTACTTTCCCGTTTGTTTTCTAAAATTAAATTTAAGAAGTCATATTTTAATCTTTTAAATAAAAACATAATGACTTTTTCTTTGGCTATTTTCATACTCGTTTTTTTAACGATAAAAACTAAAATTTGAAAGGTGAATATATAATTGTTTGCAACTATAGGGACAAAAAAAATTATTTTAACATAATTTGTTGTGTGTAGTTTTCATGAAAAAGTTGGATATTTTAAAGAAAAAATCAATAAAGTTTTGATATTATACATGAACTAGAAAACTTCTAAAGTTTGTATGATAAAAAAGAAAAAAAGAAAAGAAAATACCATTTTGTAATAATCTATTTGGATAATACTTTGTAATTAAAATAAAACAGTCTTTAGTTTTTTAGATTAAAAAAGAAGACCATTTTGTAATAATCTATTTGGACAATACTTGATGAAACTACTATATAAATATATTAAAAATGACAAAAAAATCTAAAAAGAACAAACAAAAGAACATGAGATGATATAATTTTATAATTAAAAAAAAGAGTTAAATAGAAGAAAGTTTCTTAAGAAAGTTAAATGATAATTGAGAAAAAGGAATGATTTTAAAATGAGAAAACAGCAGCAGAAGCCAGAAATCCAAAGGAGATTTACACAACGACAAGTAATTCTCTTCCCATTTCATTTCTAAACTCTTCTGAGAAAACGAAGCTCTTCCAAATTCCGTCGTCTCAAATCTTCTCTCCAATCAAAATCAATTTCAATTTACGAAAAGGGTCTCTTTAATTTCCCTTTTTTCTTGAGAAATCCGTGAGTTTAAGGCCAATTTTTCATCGATGTGATGTAGATTCGTGGAATTTTGAATTTTGGGGGTGGTACCAAATGCACCCATATAATCGGCTGCCGAGCAGTGGCCACTCAACTCCGTCGCCTCCGCCGTCGCCTCTCCGCTCCCCACGGCTGCGCCACTCTCGCTCCAAGGGTGGCCGCTTCACTCAAGCTCAACAACCCCCCCGGACCTTTCCCCAACGACTCGCCTGGCTAATCCTCTCCGTTTTACTTCGTCGTCAAGGGATCTTCCTTTTCGCCCCTCTAATCTACATCTCCGGTATGCTTCTTTATATGGGTACTGTCTCTTTCGATGTCGTTCCGGTCATCAAGCATCGCCCTGCTCCTGGCTCTGTTTATCGAAGTCCCCAACTCCTCGCCAAGTTTCGCCCTGAGATGGATTCTGACAACTCTTCCACTGATGCGGTTCCTATTTCTTTCTCTTGATCTTATGGTTTCTGGGTGTTTCGAATTCCGATTGGGGGGGTGATGGGTTTCTTGATTTGATTTTGCTTTGTTTTTATTCAATTTATCTGAATTTTGTGCGATTTTAGATTTCAATTTGATTGGTTTCTTGGGATTGGTTGATTTTCTTGATCTACTCTTCATTGTTTGGAACCTTAAATAGTTGGTCTTTTGTTGGATATTGCATGTTGACGAATTGGTAATTTGCACCTTGCTAATTGCAATGAGTGAGGCTCAAGAATTGAATTCTTTTATTTGTTTTGTTTCTCTTTTTGAATTTATGGTAAAGAAATGTGTTATCTCTTGAGATTGTCTCATCTTTTTCATCTTTTTTCTTTCTGGGGACAAAAATTCAAAATGTGATTATATTCAGTGGGGAGGGACTGTTGATATGAGATGGATGTATAACTGTCATTTCTTACATATTTCTGTTCCCAGAATTTTAATTTACCCGGCCGGATTTTGGTTTCGAACAACTATCTTTTTGAAGCTGGTGATCACTTATGAGTCTCTTTTATGTTGTAAGGGATTGACTAGAAAATATGAAATGACTGCATCACATTCTTGAGAGCTTGGGTTGAGTTATAAAGGATATCAGATATGTAATTTGAGTGGGAAAAAGGAAACTAGGCTTCTGTTTTGTCTTACTGATATGGCAAGTTGGGACTGAGAGCTGTTTTCTTCAACATAGATGAACAGAAGTCTGAAGTCTATCTTCTATTGATAAAAATATGATAAGAAAATTGGTTATTGGTCTGAAATCTATTGAACTATAGGATATTTTGTGGAAAGAGATCAAAATTTCGAAAAGAGAGTTACTTTGGAAGTGTGCAAACCTTGCTTTTCTGTGGGTCTCACCACCTATGGTTGACGTGCAATTAAAGAAATTCTTTAATTCCTTTCATCTGCGCTTGCACTTTAAATTCTTCTGAAGAGTGTTACCTTTGGAAATTTATGTTTTATTTATTAAGATGCTATGATCTGAATTTTATATGTCAATGTCTTTTCTGCACTTCTTGTTGACATTAAATACCCAAAATAACTGCAGATATCAACAATATGGAAACACTCCTATAAAGGTGGTCAGTGGAAACCATGTATCAACAATTCCTCAGGAGGTAAGAGACCTGTCAATAATTTTAATTCTTGAAATCTTGTTTTCTATTCCATTTTATGTTTCTTGTATGTGTATTGCCTAAAATACAATTCTTCAGGAGGTGGAAACCTTTCAATGATTTTAAAATGCATTTCAAGCAAATCCCATTTTCTATTTCATTTTAATTCTTGAAATCACTTTATGCCAAAGATACTCAGTTTCTGATCCTTGAGGTTAGCCCCAAAGCTACTTTGAGAGGTAGCGGCATCTCCAAAGCCATTCTTAGTTCCTCTTCCTTTCATAGATAATTGATGTCACTGTCAGAATGTTACAAAGTTAGTCTGCTGTTGCAGTATTGCTACATTTTCTGCTCACAACCCTCCTCTAATTTCGTCCTTTTACCATCCGTTGTGATCATTTATCTTCAAACAATCATTGCAGATAATTTTTTTATGAGAGATTGATTATTATTCAGATGAGATGCTTGTTTAAAACACTGAATAGTTCTGTTATTTAACTTTGTCTTAGCTGAATTACTTATTAGATGTCTGTACCTGCTCTTGTCATACCCTTTCTTATTCAGAATTGTTGCGTTTTTTAAAATAATTTTTTTACTTGCCCTATTCTTTTAATGCCTACTAATTTTTATTCGAATTTCTGTTTCATTTATTCTTTACAATTTCATGTCTGGTTTTCTTTTATTTTTTTTATAGGCCTACCTGAGTCAAATGGATATATTTATGTTGAGGCAAATGGTGGTCTAAATCAGCAGAGAACATCAGTTGGTTTCTTTTACCTCTTCTTTAATCTCTTGCTTTCTTTACACCACCCACTACCTTATCCTGTGAAAAAAACTGTTCCCTAGGAAATAGCTTTCTCTGTAACAGTGCCTTTTCTCATTCTACGTTGTTACTGTTATCTATGTATTGTAGATATGCAATGCAGTTGCTGTGGCTGGCTATCTGAATGCAACACTTGTAATCCCTAATTTTCATTTCCACAGCATTTGGAGAGATCCTAGGTTTGTGCACATTATACTTTATACTACAATCTTAACACGTTTGTCGATGCTTGATGTTAAGGTGCTGAAGTGCACTAAACCGTTTTGTCAAGCTGTCAGCATATGTCAATAACATAGAAATTGATTGTTTGGATATGAGAACTTTGTGACTAGAGAATTTTTGAAGTACATGCTTCAACTTTGGTGATATAAAATAGTGTATTGTGTTATATACGTATTTACATTAGGTGTTCAGATGCACACTTCTAAGCAGATGATGTTTGTAAAGGGTCCTTAGGAGTGTACTTGATATTTATGATATTTGTATAACTTTTCCGTCGGTCATTTCTTTCATTCATACTTGTTCTCTTTATGCAATAATTTTTGTAATCCTTTTGTCCTTTTGAATCACATTAAGGTTTCTTTAGTCATATTTTGTATCTTTGAAGTCTATCCTACCCTACTCTGGAAAAACAAGCAAAAGAGTGGGAGAAATGGGGATAAGTATGCCTTTGGGTTGGAATTGATGTTGCATGTTACAATATGAATTACACAAGTTTTATATAGCATTATGCCATTATCTATTATTGATTATTTTCATCCATTTTGAGTTTGATTCCTAATTTCCTAGTTAATTTGGTTTCATACATTATAACTAGTGCTGGGTTAGTAACTTGCTTCCATTCAGTTATAAGGAAGATCTTTGTCATCGCTAGCCTTTTAATAATGGAATCAGAGAAAGCTACCTGTTTATGAATTCTTATGTAGTTACTACTTACTACCATATCAAATAAATTAGCAGCTTTCTTTCTTCTGTATGGTTAAATCTACAATAGGAAGTGGCACAAACATTTAGATAAGTGAAAACTACTTTCAAGGCTAATAGGAAGAGGCATAAGTGGTTACAAGGAAGATCTTTGTCATTGCTAACCTTTGGTTTCCTTTGATTTCGACTTAACAGGCTTGTAGTGCATTGATCTGCACAATGCATCCTTCTTTCAAGGCTAATTTATTTAACGTTGGATTTTCTTGTTCAGCAAGTTCAGCGAAATATATGATGAGGAATATTTTATCAAGACCTTAGAGAATGATGTACGCATTGTAAACAAGATTCCGGAATACATAATGGAACGCTTTGACCACAACATGACTAATGTCTACAACTTCAGAATAAAGGCATGGTCGTCCATTCAATATTACAGGGATACGGTGCTTCCAAGATTACTTGAAGAACTGTGAGTGTTTCTGTTCTAACTATTAGCTTGTGGTTTCTCGACAATCACAGACATGTATGGTTAAATGTTTGTGGAAGATACTTTCCCCCCATCATATTTTCTGTGTGGTCTTCCTATACTTTAAGTTGAGTTGTTCTTGAAATAGAAATTAACTTGAAAAAAAAACATCTGTGCTTCAGAGCAATACAGAATATGGGCGTGAATTGTAGAAATAAGTGCACCAATAATGTAAGAGTAATGTTAGAAGAACCCAAGAAAGGAACAAGTTGAACAACCTACGGGCTGTAGGATGTGGGGATATCCGTCCAAAAGCTACAAAGCATAGCAAGGGAGGAACCAATGTAAAAAGAGCCTTCCAATCACAAATACTCATCAGAAAACTATAATTATGACAAAGTTTCCTATGATTGATTGGAACACTACCAAGAAGAAGCGTGTTGATGCCTACAAAAAAAGAAAAATAGTTATAAAGGGCCTTGAGACTTCAATACCCTCCTAGAGGGAATGGGTTCAATCCTTGGTGGCCACCTACCTACGAATTAATTTCCTACGGATTTTCTTGGCAGCCAAATGTTGTAGGGTCAGACGGTCTGTCTCGTGAGATTAGTCGTGGTGCGCTAAGCTGGCCCGGACACTCATGACTCACGGATATAAAAAAAAAAAAAATAGCCAAAGGAGAGCTCTATTCATCCAATTTTACAAGATCTTAGCCTTTCCTCTAAAGCTCCAGCCCACAAGGGCTTCCAAAAGCCTAGTCCACACGTGTAGGCAAACATATCAATAAGCCAATTTCTTTCCGGATGAAGGACCGCCCTCTGTGAATGAAGGGACCATGAAGGAAGAGATGGTCCAAAGTTTCCACCTCCTTATAACAGCAGGAGGGGGAAGGCCCAAGTTCCTCTGGAGCTTCCCACGAGTATAGAGGCAATCTTGTGAAAATTTGGAAGAAAAGAAAGAGGTGCATTTGGAGCTTCCCACCTCCTTTTTCCTGTCCAATTTTGCTATTGGAGAACTTTTCTATAGTTAAAAGTGACTTGTGAACAACTAGGCTTCTTTTACTATTCTCTCTCCTCCTTTCAATATAATTTTTTTTTCTCTTCTTATTTATTTATCAACTATTAATATTAATATTATTATTTTACCTTTTTTTAAAAACTCGAGGTTCAGCACAATCTTCTCATCCAGTGTGGCTCCATGCATTATTACTCAATGAACATATTTCCATTTTGTATGACTAGAACAAAAAAGATTGCCTTTTATTTTTTTTTGTAGAAAAACAAAGGGGTATTGTATATCTACAATGAACTGTATACAAGTGGTGTCACCATTGTTTAATGTCTTGTGGATCTTAACCTGCTTGTTATCCATGCTGTGAATATTTTGATCTTAATTGTTGGAATAATTTGGAGTTTATTCGTTACAGGGTTATAAGAATTTCACCTTTTGCAAATCGATTGTCATTTGATGCTCCTCCTGCTGTTCAACGGCTTCGATGTTTAGCAAATTATAAAGCGCTGAGGTTCTCTAATCCTATATTATTCTTGGGAGATATTTTGGTTGCTAGGATGAGAGAACGCAGTGCCAGCAATGGTGGGAAGTATATTTCTGTGCATCTACGCTTTGAGGAGGTATTTTTTAAAAATTGAATGTATTTTGATCCCCATAAATGAGTTTATGAAAGCCCTAAGTATTTGGGTTTGGTGACCTTCTCCTGCTTTCAAACTTGGTTAACATGATGTGCCAGGATATGGTTGCCTTCTCGTGTTGTATTTTTGATGGTGGACATAAAGAGTTGGAAGACATGAAAGTAGCCAGAGAAAAAGGATGGAAAGGGAAATTCACAAAACCCGGTAGAGTTATACGTCCTGGTGCCATAAGGATTAATGGAAAATGTCCAATGACTCCTTTAGAGGTCCTTGCTGTTTCTGCTTTTGTATTGTACCAGCTATACTTCATGATGCTTCTATAGCACTTTCAATTGGAAAAAATGTTAATTGTGAGAACAGGTGTCTTGTTTATGCATCTAATTCTTGTATTCAACAGGTCGGCTTGATGCTTAGGGGAATGGGCTTTGACAATAGCACATTTATTTATTTGGCATCGGGAAAGATATATGACGCTGAGAGAAATATGGCTTCGCTTTTGGAGATGTTTCCGAATCTGCTTACGAAGGAAATGCTGGCATCATCTGAAGAACTTTCTCCATTCAAGGTTTTGTGATTTTGAATTTTCAGTTATTTCTTTTATATTTATAAATATGATTGGAGATCTGCTTTATCTGTCTTTTATTGACTCTAGTTCTTGTTTTCAGAATTTTTCTTCCAGGATGGCTGCTATAGACTATACTGTTTGTCTCCACAGTGAGGTATTTGTGACATCACAGGGTGGCAACTTCCCTCATTTTCTGATGGGCCATAGAAGATACTTGTACGGTGGACACTCCAAAACTATCAGGCCGGACAAGCGGAAGTTAGCATTACTTTTTGATAACCCTACCATTGGGTATGTGTTACTCATCTCAATCTCATTAGTCTCAAGTCCAATTAGGATAATTTTTTAATATGAGGCTTCATATATATGTTGAACTAAGATTAAGTTGCAAATATCGGGAGGCCCGAAAACATCTTAGAATCGGCCTACAATGGAAGTTTCAGAAAAATCTTTCAGTTGGATAAAATCACGAAGTCTCAAAACTCCTTTGATATATATATATATATATATACTTTGTTTGATGAGAAACAACCCTTCATTGAGAATAATGCAAAAAGTACAAAGAAAGGGACAAACAAAAGACCAGCCCCAAAGAATGTCAACGTCAACTACATCGGAACAACTCCAATCCAAAAGAATGAGACCTACCTGATAATTACAAAACTCCCTAGAAACTGAATCCCACAAAGAGGCGTGATATCTAAAATTATCCAACACCTCCTCCCAAGATCTCTGAAAGCCTCTTAAAATTCTACAATCTCTCAAGTCAAGTACCCTGCAGAACCGCAAAAAAGAAAGCATGCCAAAGGACTCTGCCCTGCCTTTATCTTGAAAGGGAGGATTCAAGAGGACTTCCTTTAAATGTAAATGCTCCAAAACTACTCGGTTAAAACTCTCTATTCTGCGAAGATTGCAGGGACTTGCAGAAATTACTTTTGTTTCTGTTTAGTGGACCATGAACTGCCCACGATAGCCCCTAGAAAAATAAGAGGATTTTCAAAGACTACTCGGTTAAAACTCTCTATCATAGTATGCTAGCTATGATAGAATGTTTATGCTCTCCCCCATCCTTGTACCCTGCGATGATTTTGATTATGGTCGGGGTGCCTTTTCTTTAAACTCTCTGCTTTTGTTGGTTTTCTTCAAGAACCCAGCAAGATAAAGAATTTCACCTTTTTGAGGACTAAAGATTTCCAAACATTTGCTATTGGTAGCAGGATTAGCATATATATGCCCCTAGGTTCTTGTTTCCTGTCTTGAAGGAGAAATGGTCGGAGTCTGTAATGATCAAAAGGGAGTAGGTCCTTCAGAAACTTCCCTCTCATTCAGCATCTTTTTAAGCCAGATCGAAAGGGATTAGGCCAGTCTCAATGCTTTGATGTTGTTTAGTGAATAGAAGCAGATGTTCGGGAACTTGGATTTTCAGAGGAGATTCACACCCCTGAGTTCTCCCAAGATTGATTTTGTTTTCTCCATGTTTTCCGGTTTTCTCTTAATTTGTATTCAACCTTGTTCTCCAATCCTGCCAGCTGATGCTATGATTGCAATGATTTTATGCTGACATGACATTTGGCAACTTCTCTGAGGAAATCTCTTTCGCCATTTACCAGCTACGTTCTTTTAGCAATGATTACTTAGGCTTCCTTCTGAGGTTATAGGAGCAGAAACTGTCAACATAGATGGACAATTTGAAGAGGACATATATAATAGGAGTATTTTCTATGAATACCTCTCCTTTTGGGTTTAGTAGTACGTACTTAATTGCCGTTCGACGCTCCCTCATTTAAATTTTCTAAATCATGCTCTTTCTCATTAATTAAGTCTTACTAATATTTTTCTTCAATATTTCCAACTAAGAATTGCATATTGAAGACATTACCTTACTGGTATTTATATCATGCATAAATACTAAGTCTCAAACCCCTTTGTCGATGAGGTTTAGGATTCTTTCCTCCAGCCATCGACCTACTAAAAACATCAGCTGTTGGAATGAATAAGAAATGAGTATAATGTGGCTTCTTATTGATTAGCTTTAGAGGCTGCAATCTTCCTTTAGGCTTTCCATTGAAAATATCTAAGAAGATGGTGGAAGGTAACAACACTCTAGTATTTGAAATGAAGTCGTAAAAAGTGTAGCTCTACAAGTATGCTCTCTTTATTTCCGCTTATTCTTCTGAACTTATTTGTGCTGTTGATGCGAATGCTCGTCCAACTTAAGTCAATTACTCACTCCGTAATAACTTGTGCTGTTGTTCTTGAGGAGAGCTAAAGTTGTGAAATTTTAAAACATCAAAACATGTTGCACTAATTGCTGGGTACATATGACTTCACTATCTTTTCCTCTTTTTTTCTTTTCCCAGATGGAAAAATTTCAAGAGACAAATGTTGAGCATGCGGAGTCATAGTGATTCCAAGGGTTTTGAGCTCAAAAGACCAAGCGACTCGATATACACCTTCCCTTGTCCAGATTGCATGTGTTTTACCAACAAATCAAACGATACGAAATCGTCATCAGCCCCTTGATTTTCAGGCTGTATACCCTTGGAAATGTAATCTTGCCAACACAGATTTCTGCTAACCCTCCATTTTCTTTTGTAATTCTTTCATTTTTTCCCTTTCGACACCGCGAGAGGGCACACCCTGATTCGGGATCTTCAAAGATTTGTAGTAGGGGGTCACGTTGATCTGGTTCTTTCTGAAAATAGGATTGTGCGAGTTGCATCTTTTTGGTGTTTGATGCCCCGAAGATTTGGGACGACCGCAGTTTTATATTGGTTGAGAGCATTTTAGGGTTTTGGCTGAGGCATTGTTTTATTTTACATTTGAAACTGCAGCTGCTGTATCTAACAAGCTGTGGAAAAAATCTTTTTTTTTCTTTTTTTTTTTTTGTTCACAACCATAGTTTTCCTATTCTTCTCTTTGTTTTTCAGATTTTTGTGATAGGTTTTAGGTAGAGTTCAGATGAATACTGTAGAAGTGTGAGTGTAGTCTTGTTAGATATCAATCATATTCTTTTTGATGTATCTGTTATAACAACAAAACATGTAAAGGTGTTGAGAACCTTTTCAATTGCTTGTTCACCTCTCATTTAAAATGCTCAGAAATTATTTTTTCTACTAGAATCCTTGAAGCTTCCATAGTTTCTCAAAATGCTACCTTATAAACTAAAGTGAGTATAGCTCATTCGTAATTGACATGTACTACCTTTCTTAGGAGGTTTAGAGGTTTAGATCTCTGTGCTTCTACTTGTACTAAAAAAAGAAAAGAAAAATATCATGTTAGATAAACGACACATGTAGTTATTAAGGATATGTTTGGTTGGTGATCTAAAAGCAAAAAATTGAAAACAAGAGATTCAATGAAAATAGAGTTGTAGAAATTAGATCTCAATTTAACTAATTCTTCAAAATGTGTTTAAATTCAAAATTTGAAATACTAAAAACAAAAAAAATGTTTCTAGAGTTTATACCGCTTAAATCACTTAATTTGAAAATAGTTTTAAAAACCAGATAATTTGAAAATAATTTGAAAAAATAAAATTTTGATTGTATACCAAACACATATCTTGGACTTAGTGAATCTGATACTGAATTCGAATAGAATTCTAGAATTCTGTTTGTAAAGTGCACAAAGTGAATCTTCATTCACAAAGAGTAAGGTAGCCTGCCCATTTACTCCATACGTATTGAAAAATGCTATAGAGGCCAGACTATTTGAATGTGAATTACTTGAAATGGTCTTTAGCATTTATTTGCAAATAATTGTATTCGAGTTGTTTGTGATATTGTTGAATTTGTTTGCCAACAAGAGCATAGCTCAACGACATGATGTATCCTCTAGTGACCATTAGGTCCTAGGTTCAATTCTCCACCCCCAACATGTTGTCAAAAAAAATAAAAGTTCTCTTTTTTTTGTTCCACCGACTTAGGGTTGTATGATTTTGAGGTTGGAAATGACTTTTTGAAGGTTGAGCTCATGTTTAGTACACAAATTTCAATAACTTATTCGTAGGCATCATTTTTTCATATTTAATCTTAGAATAACGAGAAAACCGACACTGAATCGGTGAGTTTCTGAAATCGAGTCGCCCGCCCGCTTAAACCGCCAGGTTCGTCGATTCGACGCGCGGGTCAAGGAACCAGGGGATGCGCGAGGTCGTGGGCTGATGAAGATCCGAATAAATATTAATAAAATGAAGGGGTCGGGCGTGAGTCAAGGAACCAGGGGGATGCGCGAGTGTTGGGCCTAGGAAATGGGTCGTGGGCTAATGAAGATCCGAATAAATATTAATAAAATGAATGAGCTACGTGGGATTGAACTCAAGTTACAAGGGTAACTCCAAAGACAACCTTGCTATCAGGATATTTGAGTGTTCAATTGGTGTTTAATATTATATATCGGTCGACGCGGTTTAAATCGGTTACCCTTTCTAAAAAATCGAAATCTACCAAAAAAATTTGATTCTCCTTATGTAAAAACCAAAACTGTTAAACCAACCGGTTCCAAATCGAACCGAAATTGGTTTCGGTCGGTTGGAGCGTTTTGTCTCTCTTTTTTTTTTCTTTTTTTTTAATGCATTAGTTTCATGGTTTTTTTACTTTATTTATGTTATATTTTTTCCTAGTTTATCAAATTTGGAAACCACAACTATTTCTTTTTTTTATTTATTATTTTTTTAAACTTCAATAGTTTTTTTTTTTACACTTTCCTTTAAAAGTTTGTACTATTTTTTTTTTGTTTATATATAAAGTTTATACTAATTAAGTATACAATCGTGTTGAATTGTAGCTAAAATAACATTTATTAATAATTATTCAATTGATCGTCGTGCTAAAATGCTAAGTATAACTAGAATTTAAATTTTATGCGATTTATACTTAATTAATTAACTATATTTTTATGCGTAAAATAAATAAATAAATATATTCTGATATAAATTAATCAATTAAAATTGATTACCAAAGAAAATCAATTCAATATATTAAATAACCAAAAATAACTTAGATCACATAGTTTATATTTATTATTATTATTTTAAAGAAAGTTTAGAACCAAATTACTAATTAAACTTAATTGATGTAAAATATGTTTTACAAAACTAAATAAAAGGTAAAAACTAACAATCGAATATTATGAAATTTAATTATATAAAAACATTTTAATAATTAGACATATAATATAAAATATTTTTTAGAATATTAATATAAAATAATTAATAACTTAAATTAATTTATATTATTGATTTAAATTAATTTTATTTTATTATTAATCCTTATTAAGAAAATAAAATTTATATTCTTAACAGTAATCACACAAATAAATACGTATATCATTTATCTCCATAAATATTTGATGTCATTTCTATGCACGCCTAAATACAAACATCTTTTATTTCCTACCATCTTATTCCCACCAAAGTTGTGTTATTGACTAAAAATGTCAAAAGTTCAATTCCCACATCCCGCATTAATTAAATAACTCACAATTTTGAGCAGTTTGAAATTTGGCTTTGTCTCGTAAGACACGATTCAATCATGTCTCCACTCATAGAATCTATTGACAATTACCTCCTCGCCTTGAAAAGAGAATTTCACACCTCTCCTTTTTTAGGAATGTAGTAAATAAATCGGTCATTATAAGATTTTCGGAAGACAAAAATGTTGTTTGAGTGCTCTTGGTTTGGTCAACTGAAATAATAGTGTAATTCATAGGCATAATTATTTAATTTCACATAAAATATCTAAGATTTTCAATACCAAAAATATGTTATGATTATTAAGAAAGTATATAATATTATATGCACCTAAATTACTAACTATCAAGAACAACAACAATGTGTCTCATATGCATGTAATTAAACACATCAAAACACTCAATACTTATGTGTATATAACGATACATACGTGTTGAAAAACTACAATAACAATCTATAACAATTTGCCAACAAGAGCATAGCTCAACGGCATGATGTATCGCCTAGTGACCATGAAGTCCTAGGTTCAACCCCCACCCCCAACACATGTTGTCAAAAAAAAAAAAAAAACAATCTATAACAATTTATAATAGTAACATACGTGTCTTACATACCTATAATACATACAATAAATATAGCAAACGATATTATCACATTTATTATATCGAAATTGAAACCATGACTTAAAAAGACTTATTGTTTTGTGGATTTTGTCATCAATTTTGGAATAGATATATGGTTGATGTTTAACATCTATAGCCAAACACACCTATTCACTCTATCAATTAACATCTATATGTATGTTAGAGTATATGCATGAAATTAATACAACACTCCAGGGATAAACTTAGGTACGTGGGGTCCTGTAAGTCCCATTATTTTATTAATCAAAGACATTACAAAAATCCTTAAAAAATGGAATCAAGTTTTAGAATCCAAATTTTGTATTTAAAAATGTGAAACGTGGGTCCTATAAGGCTTACCATTTGAAATATTGGAGTAGAGTTCAAGATTTAAATACAAAACAATTTAAAAAAAAAAAACAATTAAGCGGAGAACTCTGTTTTCAAGTCCAAATTTTCAGAATACAAAGTTCAGAGTGATATGAGAGGACAACGAGTTGTAAGATGGGAACACACCTCATAATGAAGGTTGAAGGAAATTAGAACAAAGATTAAGGTTCAAAACAAAAGAGTTTTCCAGACAACGTGAATTTGATTTGGGAAGATGGAGAGGTTCAAACTCAAATCGAGAGGGGAAATCACCTTCCCGACCGATGCACCGTAGATGAAAACTCAAATCGAGAGGGGAAGAAGTTAACACATCATAAATGGAAACACACATTGAGAATGAAGGTTGACGGAAATAGGACATAGTTGAATGAAGATTGAAAGATATCTCAATATGGGTGTAGGTTTGAATTTTGGAAGATGAAGAGTTTTCATTGTGCATTAAATGATGACAAGTAAAAATATTTTCGATTTGACATTTTTTTTCTTCTTTAGATTCTTTTTTTAATTTAGATTATTTGTTGTTATTGGGGCTCTCAATACCGATTTGACATTATTTTTGGGTGGAAAGTTTGGTTTTATGAATCAACTTAACCGTTTATCCTTTCCAATACACTAATTTTATAGAACCATGTAGTCATATGTTTAATTATTATTATATATCCCCATAGAAGTATTTCATTGTCATGATTCATAGAAGTATTTCATTGTCATGATTCTTAGTACTGTGTTCATATGTCAATTTTAACTCTGAACACACTTCTACAATGTGTTTATTTTTTTAATCCTAGTTTGAATTTGTAATACTAGTCAACTAATTTGAAATAATCTAACAAATTACTAGTTTTTATTATTTGTTCACATATTTCTCTTTCCCGAAATCATTATTTTTTATAGTCATTTTTGTAGGAGGTTAAAAGTATAAATCTCAATCGAGGTATTTTCGTATTTTCGTCTCAATAATATTAAAGATTGTTTAGCTATTTTTCCAAACTTTATTAGGTTTAGCTTTTTTCGAGTTGTACTATTTACTTTTAGTTATTCATGTGGTTGCTCCTCATCATCTAAGAAACTTCAAGGAAGCAAATGAACCAAGATGCATTTGGTAATGCTTTTATTGCCATCCAAATATTTCATAAACATTTTGTTTTTTATTATTATTTTTTTACATATAGGGCGGAGAATTCGAACCTCTGACCTTTTAGTCACTAGTTCATACGTTAGGTCGGTTAAACTATGTTCACATTAGGATGAAAAAAAATACTTTGAATATAAGGAGATCCATTATTTAAGTTATGGTGGTTTAATTATTAATTTACATAGTAAAAATTGTAATTTGTGCCAAATCGAGCATACCTCAATTGACATAAGGTTGTGTCCTTGACTAAGAGATGATGAGATTTGCATTATACTGTTTTTTTTTAATCCAAAAAATAGTTAGATAAATAAAACATTATAATGCAAATTACAACTTTAACTGTGTAAATTAATAATTAAACTACCATAATTTAAATGGGTCTCCTTATATTCAAATTAAATTCTTTCATCCTAATGATTAATGTTTATTGTAAATATGAGCATAGCTTAACCGACATAAATGAACTAGTGATTAAGAGGTCAAAAGTTCAAATCCCTACTATATACATTTTTTTAAAAGAAGAATGAACCACAACTAAACCAAATAATACCTGAACTTTTAAAGTTATCTACGTGTTCTCGTACTTAATTTTTTTTTTAACAAGTCTTTAAACTTTTATTAAAGTTATCTACGTGTTCTCGTATTTAATTTTTTTTAACAAGTCTTTAAACTTTTAACTTTGTTCTAATCAAGAATGAAAATATTCGTCAATACGTCGATATATCCGTAAATTGAAAGGTTCGATATAGATATGAAAGGTTAATAAATATCTTCAATATCATTTATAAATACCCATAATACATAAAAAAAAAAATATCATCTATTGATTTTGTTATTAATTTTAATATGAATAGAGATATTAATAACAAAATCTATAACTTAGTTTGAAAGTGAAGAACTTGATTATTAATTTAAATATATTTTTAAAAAAAATTGATTTACAAAAATATCCTCGATAACCAGGCTTAAGCTATCAACTGCTAGTTGGGAACCCCAACCCCATGTGATCTGATACACAAAAGGCATTTTCATGGTTTTGGATTAGTTACACCTAACGACGTTTCATCATTGGTACTCTCAGCCTTTGAACATGAGTTTCTTTTTACTGAGATAACAATTAATGCTAGCGGCCCCGAACTGCAGGCAGTTGGTTTAGGTACCAATATCAATATATATATATTGATATTTTCATCCTTGATTCTAATAAGTCTCTAACATTAACTTGAACTTACTCGAAATCAACTCACTATCTAATCCTTATATAATACAAGTGTAAACGCTAAAACAAAGAAGTTAATAACATTGATCAATTGGACACAACTAAAAATTTAGAAACCTATTAAAAAAAATTAAAATAAAAGATCTTAGTAAAGTTTAAAGACGAAACTTATAATATAAGCTTCCTTCTTAGGGCATCTAACATCTCAAGCAACACTATCATTGTATTCATCATAAAATACTAATACATTAGTATTTACGAAATACGATACCCAAAACCAAATCTCAAGCTCACTAAGAATACCGTAAATATTCCACAATTCACATCTAATCAGCTAAAATTTCTTCTTTTGTTCTTTTTCTTCATTAATCATAAACAATGGCGATAATGCCAGCACTTTTCAACATATACTATTTCACATAGCTATCCTTGTTTACACTTAAATAACTTACGGTTCCAATGAACACGAATTTGAGCGAGAAACTAATCTATTAGAGTGATCGTTGATCGAACCTGAATCCCGATCAATAACAATCAGCAGAGACAATCTTCCGAGCATATACTATTTCACATAGCTATCCTTGTTTACACTTGAATAACTTACGGTTCCAATGAACACGAATTTGAGCGAGAAACTAATCTATTAGAGTGATCGTTGATCGAACCTGAATCCCGATCAATAACAATCAGCAGAGACAATCTTCCGAGCAGCTCTTCGAGCAAGCAAGACTGAGACGTCGACGAATTTATGTTTGTCTTGTGAACAATTACTCAAGAAGCTTATTGCAGGTTCCAACACCAATAGCAGCAGCAAGATGCCAAGCTGCATGAATAAATGGAGTTTGGGGCAAAGCATCATCAGCAATGAAAAGCACACCACTCAACAGTGTTGACATCTTATGCACATTGTGAGCCATTCTTAAATCTGGATCCTTCAAAGCTCTTTTTGCAAATATTACCTGAGATAAAATGAAAATATAAATTACATTCAAGTAAACCATTAACATATATGAATATTCTACTTTTTGAAAATGAAAAATTCTTATTTAGAATTGTATTTATCGACATCTAAAAGCATATGTCAAATAGTTAGTGTATAAAATTTCAGTTTTGTCCTCAACAAATAGATAACAATATTTTATTCGTCAACATTGAAAACCGTATATGAAAATAGTTGAGCAAATGAACATCATTCTCAGCAATAAAATAAGATAAATGCAGCTTCATCTAATAAGCCTTTCTATAGAATGCTGCCAATTGACTTCAGAAATATACAGAACCAACCCATATTGGCCAATGAATCGTGCAAAGGAATGAGCAATAGATAAAAGCGAAACCAAAAAGTAACCTCCATCATCCCAGTGTGAAGAGCAGAAACCGTAAAAGGCCTCAAAGGCAATAGAAGTGCAGATGCAGCCATCAATAACTTTGGGTTGTCGTTCCTGAGAGCTCCTGTGAGACACTGCAAGATAGTTTTGAATGTTGAAAGTTTGGCTCTAGTTTTACTACTGAAACATCGATTGAGTTGAGTTGAGACATAAGAAAATCCAAGCATCTCGCATTGAAAATCAGTAAAATAACTACATAAACATAAATGTGATTAACAAACCTCTTTTGTACTTTTAAATTAAGAGAAGACGGAGAAAATCATTGAAAACTCAAACTTGACAAGTTGAAGCATAAATATTTGAGACTTCAAATATGCATAGAAAATGAACTCAAAAGTAAAAAAAACCTAAATTTTCATAGCCCACAGTACCAAGTTTTATGCCTTGTGTGAGTTGGTAACCCAGAGAACTAGCCATTTTGTCTTATTTCAATAAACAAGTCCATATTTAACTTACCACCGTGGCTGTAGCTATCATTGTATAGTCAGCCCATCTGAGGTATTGTCTCAATTTTCCTCTGGAAGAATGATATAAACTTGAGGCAACTCCTACTCCAATCAATGAATTAGCATATAGCTTCATTGGGAAATTCTTCCTATGTTCAAAGTTAGAAGGCAAATAATCAGACAACCCCCTAGACAAATGCATCTATTCTTGCAAGAAAACTTTCAGCAGTCATTACCTTGGTGCCTGGATTCCAAGAACAATAAAAGGAAGTGAGGTGAGCACGTTAGCCACCCTCTCTGCCAGATTCCGATCACCTATCAACCAAATAACAAAGGGATAAATAATTAGGAATTATTTTTAAATAATAATGCTAGAGAACAGATCCCAAGGGTGTCTTGGTGGTAAGGTCTAGGTCCTAGGTTCGAGCCTCTCCGAATAGAAAACTTAATAACTTAAAACTCTTGTTGTCTCTTGAAGCTGGCCTCAGGAGATGATACCAAAGAACAAATCTCATTTCAGGAAAACATACTACGAAGGTGAAGCAATTTCAGGACTATACCTTGTATACAACCCCCAACAGGTCTCAAACAGGATGGTCTTTGCTCCCATACCCATCTGAAGATCATGAAAAAAGCTGTTAATACCGTGGTATGGTGACATTTTCTTATTCACTCTATTATGAACAGTTGATAAAGCTGGTGGAAATCAGACTGTGTACTAGGATAAATTACGATGATTGCCTCATTATTATATGATTTAGTGGTTTTAATAATAAAAGTGATGGGGAGGAGGAACTTCATGTTTGGGAGTGATTTTGAAATGGTTAAAATCACTTTTGTCATGTTCAAAATCACTCTAAAACAAAAATCAGACATCTAATCATTCCAAATCATTTTAATGTTTGATTTTACACATTAAACCGATTTACCTACCATAAAAAATTATTTTGAATGATTATATGCATGTTTTGGAGTGATTTTGAACGTGACAAGTGATTTTAACCATTTCAAAATGACACTCAAACATGCCCTTAATTTGTTAGTTAGCTTCGGCAGGCTCAATCTTGTAACCGAGCGAGGAGGGGAGCCTCTCTGAACATCCCCAGCTTGTACGCTGTTTATGGATAAATAATATTGAATTCTATCAGTTCTCATGTTAACTTACTGCATTATCAATGGCTGATTCACACTTATAGCAGAACTTCCACAACTTAACTGAGAAAACTCCCCATCTCGTGTAGTCTTTTCCAACGCGAATTGTGAATCAGTCACAACAGTAACCCCGTGCAGACCTTCAAGGGTTCTACTAGAGGTTGATTTATTCTGGATACCCATCAAAGTTTCAGTAATAAGCTGAATCATTTTCAATGCCAGCAAGAATCGGCTGGCATCGAACAAAATAACTGTGTCCAGTGCAACCTCTCCTAATATTGAACTGCACAAGTAAAAATCACAGTTACAGAGTTACAGTTGAGTTGCTATAAATTTTAACAAAATAACTCACTTCTAAATCAAATCTTTTGTTTAAAGAAATAAGCATTCCAATAAATAAATGCAAGAAGGAGCCCATTTACACTTGCATACCTTTTGGGTTTTTGGTTAAAAGAAAAGAAACTTAACAGCTAACTTTTTTCACTGCCTATCATTGTTTAATCAAGAAAAGAAACCTTACTTCTTTAAGCGAATCATTGTTTAATCAAGTACAACTCAATTCAATAACCTTGTTAATGAAGGGGGAAAGATAGAGATTTTTTCAAAGAGAGAGAATCGAAGTTTCATCTAATTATATTGCAAATTTTTTATCCTTACAAAGAATAGTAGGATCATTTTTTCAAGTAAGTTAGTAGCAGCAGCATAACAGCTGTGTATCTCAGTGCTTATATACCACAAAAGTTAATACGTTATACGAATCAGTGAACACCCCACAAATCAAAAATTCAAATTATAAAAAGTTAAACCACACATTCATGCTCATTATTCAAACTTGTTGATTATTGACATCTTAATTTGGAAGCAGGATGGAAGAAATCAAATACAATGAATATTATCAAACACCTTATGGGCATTACTGAACACCCATTCGCACAACACATACTTAGTAGCTAAAACCAAACGAATACATGTGGGGTCTAAAAAATTGGACAATTCAGGAACCAAAACACAAAAACAACGAAAACCCAGAAAGGATTCCACATTGAAATTGAGGGAAAATATCGGAGATATGAAAAGGGGAAAATTAAAAACTTCATTCCTGAACACAATATGATCATAATGGGTAATTAGAGATAACCTGCAAGAAGACGGCGAAGATGTTAATTGAGATGCAGCGGCGGAGAGGAGGAACAGCGGTGGTTTCAGGCGAGATTGAGGAGGAACAGGGGGGAGTTGTTGTTTGGATGCTGGAAAATGGTGGAGAAAGCCAAGGGAATAAGAAAAAGGAGATGCGAATTACTGAAAAGAATCTTCTTCTTCAACGGCGGGTATATTCGCATTCCCACAGGCCTAAACCTCACCACAATCGCTGCAAAATAGGAGAGTTTTCAACTTTTTTGGGAAAGCTATATGACCTTCCACATCAAAAGGAATTCATAAAATTTTGAATGACATTAAGATATTTTTTTGTTGAATTGTAATTTAAACATCTATACTTAACTTTGGGTTGAATTACAATTTTAGTTCCGAACTTTGTAGTATCTAATACATCCACAAACTTTGAATACTTTATAATAAATCTTGAACTTTCAACTGTCCAGTCCCTAAACTCTCAATGTTGTGTTTAATAGGTCGTTAACCTATTGATTTTTTTTATTTAAATTAATGAATTTATTAGACATAAAATTGAGCTTTATTTTTAATAGAATTATAAACTTTCAATTTTAAGAATGTTGAAATGATATATTAAATACAAAATATTAAAATTTCAATAGCTTATTAGATACCAAATAAAAAATTTATAAATTTGTTATTTAACCAAATTTTGTATGCTCCTATTATTTTATTTTACTAAAACTCGGTAGATGTTCTTATTGAAAATTATTAGTTGATGTGTTAGACGAAATCTGACATGACATTTTATTTTAAGGTTAAAATATTATTTTAATACATGTATTTATGGATTTGTTCACTTTTAGTTCACGTGCTTTCAAAGGGTTAAATTCAATCTATTCAATCTTCGTATTTTCCATAAATCTTCAAATTAGTTAGCAATTTATGGTGAACTTTTGCTAAAAAAAAATAAAATAAAACAACAACCAAAAAAAAAAAACTTCAAACCGCATGAACTAAATTTCCATTTGAAAGTGCAAACAATAAAATAGAAAAATCTTCAAAATCCAATAACCAAAATGATACTTTAATTTTATATTAACAATGTTGGGTTATAATAAGTCATACTTTATTTATTTATTTATTTATTTATATATATATATATATATTTATTTTGTCAAATCGAGCATAACTCAATTGACATAATACGAGGTTAGAGGTTCAATCCCCTTATCTCGCATTAATTAAATACATTTGGCAAAAAAAAAAAAATGTCGGTATGGTATGTTAGATGAACATGATGTTTTATTATTATTATTATTATTTTTGTAAAGGTAATATATTACTAAGCAAAATGACGGCCTCATAGTCCGAGGTCAAGGCATAAAAAACAAACAAGAATATGCGGAAGCTCACAAACAAGCACGAAGCACAAAGCGAAACAACGCAACCGAAAAAACCCTACAAAGCACACTGAAGCTCACAACCGAACACGGGGACACAACCAACCCACCCAAAGAAGGCAGCGAAAATCCAAGCCCTCAGGCCCCAACCCTATTAAGAGCAAGAAAATGGTTAGGAGATTCATCTGATACCCAAGAGACTGAAATTAACTTAGTCGGTCACCACGCTCATTCACATCAAAGTCCGTCTGCATAGTCTCCTCAAAGCTAAGGGAGAAGAGCTCAACCCCTTCCTCCCCCAAAACAACAAAAGAGTTTGTCACCCTTAACTTAGAAACCAGGGGGACCTAGAACTCTTGGGAAGAACCCTCATATTTGAGCCTGACGCACCAACCTGAGGATGGGGTGGAACACAGGGCCCTGAACGCTTGGTACGAGGAGTGGCCTTCTCCGAAACACCATCCCGAGAAACAAGGGGGACATGACACCCACATAAGTCACCCCTCATAGACATGAAACCTGATGAGGCATGTTTAGACAATTCGCCTCAGAATGGCCAAAAACCGGACACGACAAGCACCTCATAAGTATCAAAGTATAAACAACTGAGACCTCAAAACTTACCCCCTCATTCTAATAGTAATAAAATTAGGTAACACAAAATCCACGCCTACTTCAACACATAAACGAGCAAAAGACAATTGACGACGGTCCATCATATCCTTATCTATGCACACTGGTCTTCCCATGGCACTAACAACCGCCCCCAACCCCTGAGGGACCTATAACTCCAAAGGAACATTAAACAACTTAACCCAGATAGGCACCGTATCAAAAAAAAAAAAAAAAAGTTCGAGGGACAATACCTAGGGCCCATTTACGAGGAAGAATAGGCTTTCCACCAATATGCCAAAGACCATTAGCTAGGACTCAATTTTGAGACTTAACTTTCTTGAACTGAAAAATGATAAACCATTTTTCCAACATCGTGATAACTGACGCCTCCAAATGCCCCAAAATTTTACCAATTAAGCGCTTAACCACAACAAAGGAAAACTGAGCATCAACAAATTGACCCATCAGAGAGCATTCCTACACGGCAACCCCTCCTTAATCACATCATCTGATAGAGAATGACCATTTGTTTGCCTTCAACCTCAACAAGTCGAACATAAGAGATAGCTGTTGAGGGGGAAGAGGGCCCAAACAATGTCGTTTATGTAGTCACACCTTTATCCGGCCTTTTAACACCGTGCAACAACCCTAAAGGATCCACCGCTCTTTCTAGCCCAAGAGGTACCGATCAACGAAGGCCTTACAACTTCCACATACGAAAGGTTGAACCCAACCACGCTTGCCCCAGGCAATGAAGACCACATACCCAATCACGCGCCCTCATACGTCCCACGGACCGGCCATATCGTCCAAATGGACCGAACTGTTGGGTTTAATGTCCTAAAACTCGTGGTTTGGAAACTGAATGTATATTCTATTTTGCAATAAAGTTGTTATTGAGATTTATTCAGTAAAGTTGTTATTGAATAAAGTGAATTGTGGTTACTTTTAACCTAACTCAAATAAACAAAGAACCCATGACTATAGGTTGTATACTTGAACTTCATGTGTGACATGATTGTGGATCAAGTTCAAGTAAATAGCCAGAACGGTCTATAGTATATGGATAAGGCTGGGTACCTTATCCTGGGAACACTATTGGACGCGACCCGCTTTGCATAGTACAAACGATGTGATCCGAAATCGTTCATGTGGAGACATGCGAGTGAGGGCGTCCTGTGCAATGAGTTTGCATAAGACTGAACCGCGAAACAAGTCGCCATTTCTTTATAAATTCGTTTACTGTAAAGACCGACTTTTTCATATGATGACCTAGGTAACTCGATCTGAATCCTGAGCACGCTATGAACTCCTGTTTATTCGGGCTTATCCTTTGACTGACTTGTATGGGTGAAATTGGTCCGAGATCGCCGACTCAATAAGCCTACCATTTTGGGGATAAGACCGGGTAGGTAGCTGGGAACATAGTCTTGCGAGATGGAATTCACTCCTACCCGCCTTTAGGGATTAGTAGAGAGTTATTCCCTTAAGTGCTGACTCCGGGTCTTGAACATGAGATCCCACCCTCTCATTGGCCTGAGAGGGATTTGGTATATTGATGAGATCACATATCAATCGGTTTGGTGGTTGGATCACAAACTAATAGTTCATTAGAGGATTAGTGGGACTTAAGGAACAAGATGTAATTACGGGGGTAAAACGGTTATTTTGACCCAGTTGTAATTACGAACGACCTGTGAAGGATTGTCTTACTAATGATAGTTATATCAAGAGAACAAAAATATATCTACGGTGAGGAGAGTGCAACCCTTGGACTTTAGTGGAGTCTCTAGGGGTTAACGAATGTTGGTTAGCTTGGCTAAAGAGTTTGGTCGGTTAATCTCGTATCGTTGGAGCTCATGATCTGTAGGTCCTTTAGGTTCTCCTGGCTAGCTCGGATTAAGCCGTGTAACAATATGAGAGAAAAATAATTTGAGTTTATTCAAATTCGTTTTTGGAAGAATGATGGACATATTTAAATATGATTTAAATAAGAGATCGGTCTAAAACATGAATAGGGATTCATGTGTGATGATTCGGTTTAAGAAACCGAGATTAGTCTTATTATTTAATTAATATTTGATATTGAATTAAGTAATGATATTAATTAATTAAAAAGTTTAATTAATTAAAAATTATTTTGTTTATTAAAATTAATTATGAATTAATTTTAAAATGACAAAATAATACAAGTGGATTTATCCAAGTTGAGTGGGTTTATCCAAGTTTAGTAAGTGGATTGTGAATCACTAACTACATGCATAAACTCATCAATTGTTGAAAACTTGTGTGTGAAGACTAATTCATCCATTTTTGAGGTGTCATGCTAAGCAAAGAGTTTGTTGCATCTGAATGGTCTATAAATTGGATGGAGTTCAAATGGTTTGAGTTGGATGATGCTGGAGTTTTATTGGAATTTTTTGGATGTGTGACATTCTCCTTCAAAACTCTCATCACATATACCATTTTCTCCATCTCTTTCAAAGTTCTTCTCTTGTAAAAGAGTTCCACCACTTCGTTGCTCGGCCCGAGGATAGCGGGACTATCGGAGGTGGTCTTCGAAGTGTTCAAGAGAAGGTTTGAGGTGTTCGTGAGAAGATTCGAGCATCGAGATTAGAATATTTTAGAACTACAAGAGGTATGTGTTCTAATTTCTTTAATTTCCAAGTTTTGAGATGTTACTAGTTTAGCTAAATTGATGAAATTAGAGTGTCAATGATCCGACTCGCTTCCGCTGCTCTACATGCGCTCCATCACGAACCGCGTGTAAAATCAGAAATCCAGTCCGACCAAACCCCATCAACCTGGAGTGATCGAACCTAAAAAAAAATGGTTTGACATACCCCATCACACCAGACCGGTTCAAAAGTATCCAAAACTTTACCTGCAACTCATCTTCTTGCTCAGCCGACGTCGCCCGTACCAGGGAAGTCTTCGCACACCCAGCTACCTCCGCTAGCACCTTCCCGAGCCCAACCATCCACCGCCGGATGTGTATGATGTTCTATTTAAAAAATGTTGGAATTTGGGAAGTTATATTTTTTAAAATAAAGTTAAATGAACTTTAGGTAAAATTTTAAGACATTATTTATTTGAAAAGTATAATGAGTTGGGCGCTGACTAAGGATGATAATTGGGTCAGGGGCGGAGCTGGATCAAGGATGTCTTCTCTATTTTCGCTAAGAATTCTATTTTATATCCTCCGTTTTTCTTTGAAATATGAACAAGTTTGAGGATTACCTATTCGAGGATTGAATTCACCACTTTCCTACTTATTTTTAATAATCATTCATTGTTTTGTAACCAATGACTAATTAAATATTAGATAATGTATGAAACGACACACATTTTAAAGTTAAATCAGAGATGGAAAAAAAATAACTTCCTAAATTATTTATTATTTTTAAACATAAATTTCATACAAAATCTTTAATTGATACGCTCCACTCGTTAAGGTATTCGACTAAGAGATCAGAGGTTCGAAACCTCCATCCCCCATTGTTGATGAACTAAAAAAAACTTTTGTTGATGCTCAGATTTGGCCTAGGATAATAGACTAATATGCATGATCTGATTGAAAAGAGGAACAAAACGATTGCAAAACAATCAAATTGCACATCACTGTTGTGGCTCACCAAGCACACTCTGATGCCTAAATACTTTAGGATCTTTGTATTAAGGTATCTTCTTCTTGAATAGAGGGATTCACTCAGGTTTCGAGTGCTCAATTTTTCCAATATTCCATCGCTTATTTCTTGTGAATCACATCACCTATTCAACGACTTAATGACATAGGTGATGCAATCTCCGTGATTTTCGAAGTTGTTGCAATATGGTGAGGTAGTATCACTAAGGGAATGTCTACACATATTCTCAGCGTAAGGACAAACCATCCGTCGTGGGGTCGACTCGGTTATGGAGGATCAAACCTCATGAGTCAACTCGGTTGATTAGGTCGACTCGACTCTTCCTCGAGAGCTGTCGAGCCTCCAGCTCGAGAGCTGTCGAGCCTCCAGCTCGAGAAATCCTAATGGTCTATCTCAATTCTTGTGTTTGACTCGAGAGAATTTTTTTTTGCTGATTATATCATTTTTACTTAATATAAAAATACAAAAGTTAATATACATGATAAAAAGACGTTGAGAAAAAAAAACTGAGAATGGAGTCAGAGAGCACGGTGGGAAGGGAATTTACATTACACATCCTCATCCCCAAAATGAGATCTAAGGAAAAAAAGAAATCCTATATTATTTTATGTTTTTTCCTATAAAATACATAATGAATATGAAAAATAAAAGTGACAGATAATTTTGAATATTTTTTTTTAATAAAAAAATTCAATAATTATTGTGGGTGAAATAATCAACAAAACTAAAAACTCGTAAAACAGTGTAGAAGGTTGATCCACATGAAGGACGACCCAATCAAAAGAGGTCGGGTCGGCCACGAGCCAAGTAGGAGCCAACCTCATAGGGGTCAACCTGAAGGGAATGAACACTTCAAACTCTGCACCGAAAGCGATGGAATCATTTCTTTGGTTTATTTAGAATTAAACAATAATATAAGTTAAGCAATTTATATTACCTTTGAAGACAATAATCTTTTTGTGTTCTTTTTTACAAGAGATTTTCCTCGCTATGACTCGAACACGAGATCAAGACTTGTGAGAGCTCTTTGAAAGGATGAGAGATTTTGAGAGAACTATTCTCTACGTACGAAAACTGAGTAGTGTGTTTTTTGCGAACCTTTTGGCTAAACATGAATCTTATTTATAGAGTTTTAGGAATAAATTTTATTTAATGAAATACATTTTAATATCTATTATATTAAAATATGTATTTTATATTTATTTGAATCTCATTCTAGTATTATAAAACTAATCTTTTATAATATACATTTAACCAAATTGAATCTCATTCAAATTTTATATGTATATAGTTTTCAACATTAATGGTCATCAAAAGCATAGCTCAATGACAAGATGTATCACTTAGTGACCATGAAGTCTTAGGTTCAATCCCCCACCCCAACATGTTGTCAAAAAAAAAAAAAAAAAAACATTAATGTATCTAATACATAAACTAACACAACATCCACGCCTACTTCAACACATAAACGAGCAAAAGACAATTGACGACGGTCCATCATAGCCTTATCAACTTAACCCAGATAGGCACCGTATAAAAAACAAAAGTTCGAGGGACAATACCTGGAGCCCACTTACGAGGAAGAATAAGCTTTCCACCAATATGTCAAAGATCATTAGCTAGGACTCAATCCTGAGACTTAACTTTCTTGAACTTAAAGATGATAAACCATTTTTCCAACATCGTGATAACTGACGCCTCCAAATGCCCCAAAAGATCATTAGCTAGGACTCAATCCTGAGACTTAACTTTCTTGAACTTAAAGATGATAAACCATTTTTCCAACATCGTGATAACTGACGCCTCCAAATGCCCCAAAATCTTACCAATTAATTAACTTTCATTCATTAACTCTAGGACACTTCACTATAGGCCTAGAGTTGCACTATTATGCATTGTAGGACAAGTTGTGTCCATGGATATAACCATCACATGCAAGTCGATCCTTCACGAGTTGTTCGCAATTACAGCTGGGTCAAAAGTCTGTTTTACCCCTGTAATTACATCTAACACCTTCAGTACCACTGATTCTCTAATGAACAATATGTTTATGATTCAACCATAAAGCAAGTTCCTCTCGAGCCAGTGAGAGCGTGGGGCCCCATTGTTCAAGTCCCGAAATTAGCACTTAGGGGAACTATTCAACTACTTTTCTTATATGAGAATGAGTGAATTTCAACTTGTGAAACTTATGTTCCCAACTCTTTGTTTGGTCAAGTCCCCAAAATGGTAGGCTTATTGAATCAGCTATAAAGGTCATTCTCACCCATACAAATCAAAGGACGGGGCCTCGCAGGCAGGAGTTCATAACTCAGTCAGGATTAAGATCGAGTCATATATGATCATCCTATGATATATTAACCTTCTCAAATAACTGATTTATAAAGAGAAATTATATATTTCGTGGTCCAGTCTTATACAAACTCATTGTATAGAATACCCCCACTCACATGTCTCTACATAAATGATTTGGATCAAATCATTTGTAACAATTACAAAGTGAGTCGTATCAATAGTGTTACCAGGATAAGACACCCAACTTTATCCATATATTATAGACTATTTAGGTTATTCCTTGAACATGATCCTCTCGTATGTCAACTACATATTGTTCAAGATTACACTAATAACCTTGAATTTTTATATATAAATAAATATTATAAATTACAAAAAATAATAATAATAAAATAATTATTAATTAATTACGAGGCTTTAGTACATAAATCCCAACACAACCATGCGTTTGAAGAATCCGACCCCATACGGGTCGACCATATAGTGAAAAGGGTCACCAAGTGCTGAAGAAGCCGAACCCATAGGGGTAAACCATCCATGGAAGAGGGGTCGATCATGCCTAAAGTTATCGAAGAGACCGTTAAGTTACACAAATTAGTATTAAGTTTGTAACAACCTTTTTAAATTTGGAAGTTTTGAATACAATCAAAACACTCATTCAATATCGTCGTTTTTGTTGATGCAAGAATTTGGACCTCCTCGTCGGCGGGCTGCGGATGATCGAGTTTGTCGTGTGGTCCGAGGTCGACCTGCAAGGAGAGAGAGAAAGCTTGCATCGGTGCGGGGCTTGCCCACACCACTCTGATGCTTAAGTTAGAGAGAGAGCCTAAGCATAAGTAGGAGTGAGAGTGATGCGTACCGCATGTCGCATACCTTCAATGAAAGGTGAAACTCCATATTTATAGGAGATATGTGTGTTGGTTGTTGTGCCGACGTCATACGCCTAGGAGGTGGCGTGAGCCAGGAGACGTCATACGCTTAAGAGGTGGCGTGTGTCAGGAGACGTCGCACGCCTAGTAGGTGGCATGTGTCAGGAGACGTCGCACACCTAGTAGGTGGCGTGTGTCAGGAGACGTCGTATGCCTAACAGGTGGCGTATGACCGAGCTGAGGGTCAACTGAGTTGAGGGTGCTGGCCCCGGGGTCTGAGCTAACCGTGGGCCTACGCTGATTTTTCCCATAACAGTTTCCATTATACTTCAAGATATTATAAATATGGGATGATAATGATATGAAAATTAAATGTAGGCTGAAATTACTCTTGCTATACTCTCTCAACACTCTCAAAATACGATTGCTAACTCAATCGTTAGAGTGTATATGTAGCTTAACACCACACTAGTACAAATCTACACCTTCGTTTGATTCTATATGTGGCTTAATACCACACTAGTACAAATCTTCACGTTCGTTTGTTTTGCAGATGCTTTAGTTCGTTGTCAATATTTTGGTATCAACCATAACCATAGTTGTATTTCTATATTTTTTTTCTTAAAAAAAAAGAAAGAAAAATGTTATCAAAGGGAAAAGTACAGTTATTTGATAATTAATTATTATTATTATTATTATTATTATTTATTATTAATATTATTATTTTTATTATTTATTATTATTTTTTTTTTTTTTTTGCAAAGCTTGTTTTGACCTTTTTGAAATGCTAAAAGGTAATAAATTTTCTCATTATATAATTAGCTTAAAATTATAGTCAAAGAGTTTAAAACTAAATTAAAAAAAAAAACTGAGAATGCTTAGTTGCATATGCTCAAAATCATGATAAATATAATAAAATATAAAATATTTTGTAAATGGCAAAAAATAGTGACAATTTGTCTACTATATGTGGCTATCATCCATTAAAATTATCATATCTCCAAATCTTTTTAAAATATATTATATCCGCTAAATAGAAACTCTAAAGTAAGACCGAGTGCAATTTATTTTTAAAAAAATACTTCTTTTTAAATTAGAAACAAGTCAATCAGATTTGAAAGGTTTTATTTAAATATATATATATATATTTATTTGTTTTTGAAACTAATGAATAAATAAATATTTGGTGTGCGTTATGCATGATAGCAGTTATGCATTTGGTTTTTTTTGCGATAATTTTTTTTAATAAGAACAAATACTATATTTACTGTGAATTTGGTTTAATTTTATCATCAAAGGCTATATTGAGGAATTTCACTTCTCAGTGTTTTTAAATATTAAAACAAAGAAGTAAATAGTGTTTTTTTTTTAAAAAGATATTTAATTAATGTAGGATTGTAACTTGACTTTTTGGTCATTAATTCACATTTATGTCGGTGGAACTGGAGAAAGTAATTGATATGTACACTCATCAATTTAATAAGTTATAAACACACTATTGTTATTAAATTAATCAGTGATTAATGAGTCTAAAAAATGTTAACATTTTTTTAATTTTTTTTATAATCATTAGACGATACATATTGTCAGTTGAGTATGCTGTTTTTTAGCAATTGTCAAGTAAACTTGTTAACAATAACATTGTAATGTAAATAAATTTGAGACCGGTAGTTTATTTTATAGCTATATATCTCTCACCATTATTTTTTTTTGCAACAGATCTCTCACCATTATTTTACATCAAATAGATTATTAAAATCCCCTAAAAAATAGATTATTAAATTTAAACTAAAAAAAAAATTATACACATAATTTAAAAAGAAAAATTGTAACCTCAATTTAGAATAAAATAATTAAAAATATAATATTGTTTTAAATTTATTTTTGCAGATATGACAATTTTTGGGGGCGGACCTCTGAAGGGACTAAGGGGGCCCCAAAATTTTTGATTTTCTTATACTCGTAGGCAAAAATAATGCCTTAAATATATACTGTTGTTATTAAATACATTTTGGCCCCCCAAATTAACAAAATTTCATTCTGCTGCATGGTTTATATTTTGTTGTGCCTGAATTCGAATCTCAACCATAACAATAACTTATTTGCTTTACATTTCCTTCTATATATGTATATTTTTTTTAAAATAATTATTCTCTTTTAATATTTTGTTTATATATATTTAAAAATATATAAATTTCATTCTTAAAAATAATTAAGACCTATTTTTTTTTAGTATTTATTTCTGTAAGATTTTTTTTAATTGAAATGTGATCGTAGGAGAGTTGTATTATTTTAGTCTAATTTCAAATATCTAAATTTAGTATTTTTTATTAACATTTTCAAAAATTAATTTAGATTATATTAACCTCTCTTTTATAAATTTTGTAAACAAATTCATGTTACATTGTGTTTATTTTTTAATAATTTTTTTTTTTTTGTGTTTATTTTTTAATAATTTTTTTAAAAATGTTTAATAAATCTTTGAACTTTTAATTTTGTGTTTAATAGACCATGAACTTCAAAAAGAGTTCAATATATTTGTTAACTTTCAATTTTGTATTTAATTGGTCCTCAAATTTTCAAGTTTAAGTCTAATATGTCCTTGTATTTGTTTGATATTTTTTAAAATCTAAGAATTTATTAGAAACAAAATTGAAAGTATAGGGCATTAAAAAATTTTTAGAGTTTAGGGACTCGATTTCTTTTTATTATTATTATTATTATTATTATTATTATTTTTTTTTTTTTTTTTTTTTTTTTTTTTTTTTTTTTTTTTTTTTAAGATAAGCCAAATTATATGGTGGTATTAAGTTTTAGTCCGTATATCAGTGATAATTTTTTTTAATGTCAACATAACTTGAGAGTGTGAATTCGAACCTCTGTATTTTTTGCGATCTTTTTTTAATATTTATATACTCTAATTTTTTGGCCCCCCAAACATTAATGTCTGGATCCGTCCCTCACAATTTCTATCTCTGGTAGTATGATCTATTGCTGATATTAGTCTATCACCTCAGTTTTTTTTATAGAATTTTGTCTGATTATAATTGGTATAGTAGTCTATCAGTGATAGTCATATATCAACGATAACAATCTATCAGTGATAACTACTGATTTTTTGCCATATTTGTAAAATGTTTTAAATTTTGCTCAATTTATCATTATTTTAGACCAGATCAGATTACTGTTTGTGCAACCAACCTAATTTATAAGTAATATATTATTGTACCTTGCATTGTTCTTTGAAAACTTTTATGAAAATTTTGATATAAAAATGGAAAATAAAGAAAGAAAATTGACAAGAATCCCATGTAGAAAATGGTTGCGGAAAAGAAGTGAGGAAGGAAAATAAATATGTACTCTAATGAAGATAAGAACAAAACAATCAAGAGATAAATAATTGTATTACCGATATATATTAATAAAATAAATTACCCAAAATAGCCCTAAACCTAAACATTAAATTATTGTACATTGCTAACCAATGTATATCAATTTCAAGCCTATGATCGAATCATTTTTTCCTACCATCATACACTTAATCTCGATTCGTTCGGTGAGAGAATATCTATAATTAACAAAATTCAGTATTTAATTAGAGGTAATATAGTGAGTAAAAAATTCTTAGTAGTGTGAGAATATCATACCCTCTTTGTTCACATTATAATTTTGTCTTAAATATTTTTTTTGAATGTTAGTATCCACATCATTTTTAAAATAATGTTGACGTGACAAACAATAAATGAAAGAAATACTTCAAAAAAATACTTCAAATTTTTTGCTGGTCAGAGAAACAAGGATGTTGATCTCCTGAAGAGTGAAATTATCGAAATAAAACATTTAACCAAAGGTCCAAGGCCCAAAGGTATAGGGCAAGAAGTCCCCACCAAAAACCATAGATTACCAAGGGATGAGCCATCTTCGAGGATCAAACCAAGGGTGGTCAACCTCCTTGACCAACGCTAAGACCAACCACGCCCAAAGAGAGGTCGACTCTTGTCTTAGAAACCAATCTCGTAACTGTTCCCCTTTGAGTGAAATGTTTCGAAAATCTAGGTAAAATTTTCGAGCTGAATAATTGAAGTTATCATTTTTGTTACACTTAAGTTGATCACTACAAATAAAGAAGCGTTGTGAGATGGAGAAGTACGTCCAAAATATTATGATTCTACTATTTAAACACTCTCTAACTTGATATCGTCGAATCAGAGTGTTGGTGGCTCAACACCACACATGTATTGGATTCCTTTTGTCTTGTAGATACATTTCGATTCCTCAACTACAAATTTAATATCATATTTAAAACACACGACACATCTTAAGTTGGTCATAGTTGAATACATACCTATCTTTAAATGTTTTTGCTCAATTGAATCTAGCTCATAAGGAATATTCAATCTCTCTTTAAAGTGTTGATCTAATCATGATCCCTCAATACTTATCCCATATACAATACCATATCAAATCATTCTTCAATCAAGACATACGAAACTTGGATTGGTTTACGATTTCAACAGAAGATTTGGTTTAAAATTTGTTCCCAAAAGAAAAGTCAACCAACTACCCCTACGCAATTTCTGACATTAGAACACATAAACTATATTATTAAAAAAAAAAAAAAAAAAGCCAAAACAAGAAAGTAAATAGAAAAGTAGAGAAGAAAACGACCAGAAATTCTTCTCTCTAGTCAAACCTTTAATATTTTTTTTTTATTTTTTTTTATTTTTAAAAAGCATGGAAATGGGAAACCCAACACAACACAGAGGCAAATCTCAGAGAGAAAAAGGTTTCTTCTGAGTTCTGATTTACTTTTTCTTTTATTTCTTTTTGCATTAACTTCAAAAACCCCTTTTTTCCATGAAATCCGTACGGACTCCCTTCTTTTTGTTTCCCAATGCAACTCTTTTCTTTCTTTTTTTTTTTAATATTATTTTTTTAATTTTTTTTATCCGGAGACATCGGCTATTAATACATGACAGTCCCACATTTAATTATAAGAAAAAAAGAAAACAAAAAACAAAAAAAAACAGAGACCAAGAATGTCTAAAAAAATATTGAAATTTTGGGAAAGATTTTCAAACATTAACCTTAACATCATGTGGTTAAACCCATAAGACACGCACCAAAATCTTCTCTATGTTTTTCTTTTTTTTCTCTTTCTTTTCTTTTCTCTCCTTTTCCCTTTCTTTTTTTTTTCTCGGGAAACAAACACCCCCAACAACCAACCTCCGTTTCACGGCGGCGGAATGAGAGTAAGAACCGGTACCTGCAGTCGCCACGGCTCCGGAGCCACCACCACCCCGTTTCTTCTCTTCTTCTGGGTCATTCTCATTTTAGCTCCGGCCAGTCTCTGTCTCCAGCTTCCACCGCCGCCGAGGAAATTAGTCCGCTTCTCCACGGCGTCGTTTCCCCATGCACCGTCTGCATCTCCCCCAGCTGAGCTCCTCGACCGTCGTCAGTCATCCGCCGTCGCCGCCGTCTACGGCGACGACAAGCGGTTAATTCATACGGGTCCAAATCCTCTTCACAACTAAGTTCATCAATTTTTTTTTTTTTTTTAATTTCTTAAAATTTTAGAACATGGGTGGATTTAGATCTTTGTGTTGAGCGGTTTGAATTTTGTTGTGGAGAAATTAAGAATTAGAGCATAAAAAATTAGCGTTCTGAGAGAAAAGAATTTTGAAGGCTAATTGTTTGATGCTCTTGTTTCTTTCTATTCTTCTACTACTACTACTACTGTACTGTTCTTTTAATTTTCTGTACGTTCTGTAACAAAAACTAATTGTGTTTCAATTTAATTTTCTGTGTATTAATTCTTCTTCTTCTTATTTATTCTCCTTAACCACTGCAAAAACACTGTAACAGAATTTACCCCAAAAAATATTACTCATAAATATAGTATGCTACATTTATAGTAATTTCTTTTCATTAATATAACAGAATATTAAATTAAAAAAAATAATCCACTTCTTATTATTAATAATAATAATAATAATAAAAGTATGAACTTTTGTTTTCTTGAAATAATATTTCTGTAAGAAGTTCATATGCTTTTTTAAATGTTGTATTCATTATTCTAAGTTTCTATTGTTAAATTTATGTGTTCAATTTGTCATGCAAAATAGAAATTTAGTGTTAAGGACCAAAATCAACTTTGTATGTAAATTTATTGAATTAGAATATGATATATGAAAGCACAATAAAAAAAATAAACTAAATAGGACATTTGAGAGATCAAATAGGATTATTCAACCTAATTATTATTAATTGTACTAAAAAAAAACCTAATTATCATTAACAATTTCTTAAACCTTTAGAGAAATACTTGTTTCTTTTAAATTACAAATATATTGTCGAATTATAAATTTGAATATCATTATAATAATATTTGATATATATAATTTGGTTTTTTTTTTTTTTTTTTTTTTTTTTTTTTTTTTTTTTTTTTTTTTTTTAATATTGAATACGTTGAATAAAAATATTGGAGAATAGTGTAATAGTGGCAATCATTTAGTATTCTAATTTGATCGTCAAAATTGAGAATGCAATTTCTTCTCAATCATTATTTTTTTTTTAAATTATATATATATAATATTAGTAAATTTTAAAACAAATTACTTTTTATATTTAAAAAACAAATGATGGAACTAATCAATTGATAAGTTTTGTCTTTTAGTGGAGTCATTTGTACAAGACAAGATTTCATTAATAAAATAATAATAGATTTTAATGTATTTAGTTACCCTATCACAATCAAATAATTATCCATCAAGCAAACTAATTTTCATATAAAAACATATGAACGTTAGATAATTATTATCATTTTAAAAGTCGATAATTTATTTAGAAAAATATTACTATAAAAAGAAGAAAGAAGTTGAAGCAGATTATCTAAAGAGTCACAATCGTGATAGAAAAGTAGAAACGATGGGTCGAGAGTCAAATGAAAGAACACCCGGGTCAAATTGAATCTCTAACTTGATGTTTTTGTTTTTTATTTTGAAACGAACAGTTGAGTAAGTAAATAGAACAAATGGGAGTTAATAAATTTAGAGCAAAAAAGAGAAAATAAAAAAAGGGCAGAAGAAATAGAAAGAGAGAATATACTAAAATTGTAAGAAGAAAAATAAAAAATAGGAAACATAGAGATTAATTAGTATTCAAAAATAAAAATAAAAGTGAGTTGTTGTTTTCTTTGATTGCGTTACATCGAACGGTTTAAAACAGAAACCCCACTGAGCCATAATTAATGCACACGCTTTTTTTTGCAACTGGCAGAACTCAAAGCAATCCTGGCCGTTGAACAGAGAATTTTCTCAAGATTGCTGCAATTTCTTCCTGCATGGCAGATTTGACGTGCCTTCATCTACCACGTGGACGTACGTGATACGACTTCTATGACGCAGTCTACCATAAGCCCTCACCACGCCGTTGTAGCGAATCAAATCTAGTCTTAAATTGCGTGAGAAAATTAGTTATAAATATTAAAAATGTTAACGTAAAATACATTCTTTTTTAAGCACTATTCTAAAATTAATTTTTATTTGGTTGTTAAGCTTTCAAAATTAATATTTTTATCTTCTAAATAAAAAAATTAATATTTTTGTCTTGATTTAATTTCTATTCTAAAATTTAAAATAATTAAGGAGAAGAATTGACGTGTTTTTTTTTTTTTTTTTTTTTTTTTTGAGTACATTAGAAGTGGGGGGATTCGAACCACAGACCTCTTGGTCATTAAATCATACATATGTCAGCTGAGCTATGCTCGCTTTGACAATTGACGTTAGTTGACTTAACCGACGTTGTAATTAACATATTATGACTAGAGGCGACTAATGACGACATACTTAATTTGTTTATAATTTGTGTCAAAGGTTTAAAAATTACCTTTGGACTTAGTGGTAAATATATACCTAGCTCTCCTCACTCCCTTTGTCTAACTCTTTTTTTTTTTTTTTTTTTTTTTTTAGTTAATTTTATATTTTTTAAATGGGTTGAATTTTTTTTTTAATAACGTAGCTCTCCTCACAATTAAAATTACCTTTGAGCTTAGTGGTAAATACATACATGTCTAGCCCTCCTCACTCTCTTGGACTCATGATTTTTTTTCAAACTACAAAGATATGTGAGTGTCCGGTCTAGCTTACGAACGCCTCGACTAATCTCACGGTCGCCTGTCCCTACAACATTTGGCCGTCAAGGAAACTTGTAGGCCCTTCATGATCACTTAACATTCTTGATGTATTAATTCTAGTTAATTTTTTTTTTTTATCGTATTTTCTCGTTTTAGTGTGGCAGTGGTGCAAGTTTTGGGGGAGTATTTTTTGTAACGGGGTCGGTGAGAGAACTATGTGTGATTGTAATAATTTTTCACACAGTGAAGTTTCTTTCTGGTGGGTCGTGATTTTTCTACGGTTTTTAAGTTTTCAACGTAAATTCTCGTGTTTTTTTTTTTTTTTTTTTTTTTTTTTTCTTTTTTTTTAATTTCTCAATTATTTTTCTGCTTATTCTTTCCATACAAGTGTGGTTTTTGTAGTTTCTTGATTTCTGATGTGGAAATTCAGACAATGTTGCAACTATAGAACATACTAATGATATTGTCCACTTTGGGCCTAAACCCTCGTGATTTTGTTTTTGGTTCCACCCAAAAGGTCTCGTACCAATGAAAATATTGTCCCTCACTTGTATATCCATCATCATTGTTAAAAATATCGATAATGAATCATATACCATTTAACTATTTTAAATAATATATATATATAGTAATAATAATAATAATAATAATACTTCATCATCCATTAATATTTTATCCTTTTGATCGACATTTTGAATTACAAATCACTAATTCACATGGATATATCAAACCGAGCATAGTTCAATTGGTATAGGGTTGAGCCTAGGACTAAGAGGTCATGAGTTCAATCTTTGCATTACGAAATAAATGTCCAAAGAGTTAGAAACTCAAAATCCCTAACCATTGACCTAAAGGAAGATAGTAGAGAGACAAGTCGACCGATTGAAAGGACCGATCATCTAAGAGAAAAAGGTCTAGGTCTGACCTCCAAAAGGATCCCTCATTTGAGCAGTTTTATATCATTAACTCTCTAAATGTTACAACGTTCATCGTTCCGTCAAATATACAAATTCATCCTTCATCAAATTCTAGTATCAACAAACTTAATAAAAATCTTATCCAACATTACTCATAAGATATATAATCATTTAATTATTATTTTTTTTTTTTGAATTTTGTGAGATTTAAGATATCTAATTAAAAAGGGTAGGTGACACCTATATATACAATGATTTAGTACAAATAAATAACAATATTGGTGTAGTGGACAAAATAGGGTTCAAGCTCCCTTGAGACAAGAGATTCACCATTAAAAAATAGGCTATGGAAGCTTCATTGAATGAGTTTTGTTTAACCAAAACCCTTTAAAATGAATTTAATAAAAAAAGAATAAAGCTGAAGAGAGGGTGGAGAGAAAAAGACATAAATTTCCCTATGAAATGAATGTTTGGTTGGGTTTGAAAATTGATGAGAGTGCAACTACCTCACTTCTCTTTCTTTAATTCCTTAACCCCTCAATAAATTAAACCCCTTTGTTTATTGCTTCCACCCACCTATTTTAGACTCAAAAAATAACACCCTTTTTCATTCCCTTTTTATCTTCTAATTGTTTTGGTTCATGCTGAGGTTGTTTCAAACATCTGTTTTACTATCTTTCAAAAATAATAATAATAATAATAATTATCTGTTTACTAAGGTTTGTTTGAGTGATTTTGAAAGGCATCAAAATAATTTTGAACTAACATAGCGGCATAATGTATGAACTATGAGCACGAGATCTCAAGTTCGAATCCCCTCTCCCACATGCAATTTTAGTTTTTAAAATTGATTGTAGAATAATTCTTTTAAATTACTTTTTGAATTCCTTCTATAATTTAGAGACATTACCCTTAAAAATAAACAAATCAGTGTGAGTGAAACATCAAGTTTTAGAGAATCAGAGAGATATTTGTTTCCCCTACTAGGGTTTTTTAGAGCCATAAATTTTATTTGTCATATATTTTTGGTTATATATATACTAAATGGTGCATAATCTTTTGGCAATTTTTAATTTTATTTTTAATATATTAAAATTCTCAAATTTAGTATTAAAAAAAAAGGTTTAAATTAGGTTAGTTTGTTAAAATAATGTTAAAATAACAAAAGAAAAAATTATTTATTAACATATTTAAACATATAGACATCTCATTCAAATGTTGCTTGACTCAAATGCTGTTTGACGCATAAAATTCAAAGTTGTCAATAACAAAAATTAATACTCATCAATTAAAATATTTTATTTCTTTCAAAGTAATATATACGAGTCCGTCCAAATATATTAACAAAACAATAAGTAGGATAGGAAGAATTCGAATTTCCGAAGAATAAAGTACATGTCAATTACCGTTTATTTTTTATTTTATTATTTTTTTAAAATAAAAGGATAACTTTAGCTCATTAAACAACAAAGCCCGTAAGGCTATCAATCTCACAAAATGAGAAAAAGCTCGAGGGAACAAGATCTTCCCACTGAACCGTTAGCAAAGACTCAGACGCTTTGGAGGCAATCTGATGGGCCAAAACATTATCCCGTCAATTCACATGAGCAAAGGAGATAACTCCACCGACCTCTTTCAGGTCCAAAACTTCTCTGATGAAAAAACCAATTGTGGTGAGATTAACTCCCTATTTCATTGATTAGATTACTAACATCCATATAATCGGTCTCCGCTTCAATCGGGCACTTATCAGGAAACGAATAGGAGGAGATCGCTTTTAGCCCATTTACCATGCATTGTCATAGCCTCTAATGTTTTAATCTCGAACTGACCGTTGAGAGCATGACAACCAGCCAATTTGACAGAACCTCGATGGTCCCGAACGACCCACCCTAGGGCCCGCCCGTTCTGGAATGAACTTTAAAGGAAGCATCCACATTCAGCTTCCATCGATTGAGAGGAGGAGGCCTCCAGCCCCCATGGGCGTCCCTATCCTGCGTCTCTCCACTTGCTGATTGTTTTCTCTTGCTTCCGCTAGCTTCTAATTCTCCCCGCCTAAAATCTTTGAATTGAAGAATGCAATTAACAATGTTAGAGACCACATTTTCCTCTATCGCTCTTGTATTATGGAAAACCAGTTGATTTCTTTGCTGCCAAGTCTCCCACACCAACACCATCGCACATTCCAAATCCTTCATAGATCCGCTATCGGATCTCATAACTTCTAGATCTTTCTATGCTTATTTTGGCAACAAAGTAATAATTTAAATGAGACCTCAATTTTTCATAAATAAATTTAATAATTTTATTTTTAAAGAACGACCTAATTAAGATTTTTTAATAAAACTGGAATGGAGGATTTGGTATATTTATTATATTTAAATTATTAGATTTTTTTTTAGGGTTTAGAGAGAGAGTGTACGTGTGATGATATCATTGAATAATCACATCGTTATAATTTCATGAAAATGGAAATGAGGATAGAGAGAAAATGTTTCCAAGTTGATAATTGATATTAATAAATATATATATTAATGGGAAAGAAAGAAGAATCCATCACATCCAAACTAATGATTAATCAATGCATATACCTTTCCTACACCTTCCCTTTTGCATCATCAACACCACATATATATTTCATCCATTTCAAAACATTTCTATTCAAAATCATGTTTAAACATACTTATAAATCATTTTAGTACTTGTATTTTAAAATTTATAATAAGTCAATCTCTAAACTTTAGTATTAATGATTTAGTCCCGTGTTTAAAAAAAATATATAATAATTTAGTTCTTATTATAAAAAATATCGTCAAAATGAAAATATCGATTTTATATTATGTAATGATTTAATTTCTATAGGTTTTTTTTAATGTAAATAATCCGTTAATTATAATCACAATTATGGTTAGAGGCGGATCCAAGATTTTATATCATATGGACACAAATATATATAATTGCATTGATATATATCATACAAATTAAGTAATATTAAAGTTAGATGCATTGATATATATCATACAAATTAAGTAATATTAAGGTCAAATTACGCCAACAAGAACATACATCAACGACATGATGTATCTTCTAGTGACCATGAGGTCTTAGGTTTCAATCCCCCACTCCAACATGTTGTCAAAAAAAAAAAAAAAAAAAATTCAAATTTAACCTAATTTAAAAACACTTTACCTAAAATTTGAATTTTTTGGTGCAATAATAACATACATCCACTGGCAAAATTAAGGGGTTGTTTAATTTGTTTATAAATTTTTATTTTTTTCAATCAAGTTTTTTTATTTTTTTTATTTGAAAAATGAAATTAAAACGTTTTGATTGACCTAACGAATATTTATTATTATTATTGCGGCTATTATATTAAACAAAATAATAAAAATGTCAACAAGAGCATAATTCAACGACATGATATATCGAAACAATTAGTACATAATTTTGAAAATGCTCTCCTATAAATTAAAAAAAAAAAAAAAAAATTGAAGAGCATGTATCCCTTTGGCCCCTACATGGATTCGCCCCTGATAGGATGTCTAAGTGTGATTTTGTTGTACAAATTTGTGTAATTAAATACAAATGGCGTAGTATAATTTGGTTAAAATTTTAATAGACTAATTTATGTATCATGATATGGATATGGATTGAATTAAACTCGTATGGTCATAAGATAGATATTTGACATTATTTGATTTTCTAATTTAACATCATTTTATTAAATTTGGAGATGTGCGATTTGTAATTGGTCTATAATTTAAATAAATAATTTTGTCATTAATAATGACATGAAAATTTGTGATTCAGTCAATTTTTGTTTTTTTTCAAAGATAATATATATTACGAAAAGCAAGCAAGGAGGGCCCCACAACCCGAGGTCAAGGCACTAAAAAACGCAGAGCGAAAAAACAGAACAGACTCAAGGAAACAAGTCTCACGGAGGAGCACTAATAGACAAAGGAGACATCAACGCCCCTAGCCACGAGGCACACCTATAAGACAAATCAGCCTGGACACTTATAAGAACAGACTGAGGAGAACGGAGCCTACCCTCGTGAACTCGGGAATTTCGCTCTCTCCAGACATGATAAATGGTCGCACGCCAAGCAAGCTTCCAAACATGATGCATACGACGATCACCCCGTCTCATGCTACAAATCCAAGTTAACTCAGTGAACCATATAGCAATACGATGAGATGAGTGACCCCAACGAAGAAGACCCATCCACACATGCGAACTAAACGGACACTCGAAGAAAAGATGATCACACGTCTCTAAGGCAGCTGAACACAACACACAACCTAACGGAATTAAGGGATCCCAAACATGGAGGTGAGCCCTAGTAAATAACCGGTCACGAATTGTTAACCACGCAATGAAGGCGTGTCGGGGGGTGTTACCTTCAAACCACAACAAACTAGCTCATCTAACACAATCACGACGAGGACGCAAAACCTCCCAAGCACTAGCTACCGAGAAGGCATCAGAACTACCAGGGTCCCAGATAGGTCGATCAGCCTGAAGCAAATTGGGGACAATAGCCTGAACTAGGGGAAACAGATCCTCCATCTCTCAAGTCACGCAGGGCCACTGCCAAGACCCATCTGGGAGGAGATAATCTGACACTAGGGCACAAGTCGTACTACCAACAACATCGACCAAACCTTCCTCAAAACGCTGATTAATGGGGCCACTAGGAAGCCATGAATCAACCCACACATGGGCTCGCCACCCATCCCTGATGGCGACCCGGACAAGAGGACGAAACTGCTCTCGAAGATGGAAAATGGCCCGAGTACACCAAGACCAACTGGCCAACATCGGAACAGACCATAAGGGGCGACCCCGAAGGATATAAGCATCAACCCAGGCCACCCATAACGAGCCCGAGCGCGTAAAAAAAAGCCAAAGGAGCTTCATAACAGCTGTCACATTCCAAGAACGAATATGAGGGATGCCTAAGTCACCCTCATCTCTAGGAACACAAACGTCCTCCCAAGCCACTTTTGCTCTGCCTTTACTTGAAGAGCTCCCTCGCCATGAATAAGCCTGAAGGATACGATCAGCCTCGTCTGCTACACGAAGAGGGAGAACAATCTTTTTTTTTTTTGTTTGACACTAGCTTTTTTAAATATACATGCATTTGATAATGATTCTAATTCAGTTTTTATCATTTATATTAATTATTTCCATGTTTTTTTTAAAATATACATGCATTTGATAATGATTCGTGAATTAAAAATTTCAGTCCATTTTTTTTTTTCACATAAATACATAATAAATGATAAAAACTTAAATATAACATAATAATTTTGAATAGTTTTTTAGTAAAATTCTGTTTTTTTTTTTTAAATTAAAATCTTAGATAACGATAAGCAAGAAATAATTAATATACTCCAATCGAACATAGCTCAGTTGTTGTAATATTGACTAAGAGGTCAAGTCACATTAATTAAATAGTAAAAAAAGAAATAGTTAATATATACGTAATTTTCCTTTTTAATTAAAAAAAACAAACAAATACCAAAAACAATTTTGTTTTTTTTTTCTTGGGAAAAATATAGGAAACAAGAAATTAAAAATAAAAACAACAATGGAAAACGTCATCAAATGGGTTAGGTAAAAGATCATCCAAATCCAAAGACGTTAAAGATCATCCAAATCAAAACAGGTGAATTCAAATATAGATAAAATGACGAAAATGTCCCGATTGTTAAATGCAACCAAATAAATATAAAAATAAACAAAATCTAAATCTTCATACAATAAATAAGGGTAGATTATAGTGTAATTCAAAAACTACTAAAATTAAAATTAGGAGTTGAATTAGGAATTAACAACGAAAATAACATAACAACAAAATCAAAATAGTTGGTTGGACTTTTGTGGAAGTAACAATAAATAAATACATCACCATCAATAAATACATTACCATGTTTTTTCAATTAAATGGTAGTGAAGGTTGAGATCAAACCAACAATACTTATTTTAATGGCACATTGAAGTAAAATTTATACATATACTTCATGCGACTTAAAATAAGGCAAATGACTCCAAATATTAAAGCCAAAGCGAGCATAGCTCAGCTGACATATGTATGACTTGATGACCAGGAGGTCTGTGGGTCGTTTACTATGATTTTCTTCTTGTTTGGTTATAAATAGTCCATTTAGTAGGGATTTTTGTACGGGTGACCCATCCCCGGGGAGCACGAGGTTTTTTGACCCTCGGTTTTGAACTGCAAGTTTTCTGCCCTTTTGCTGTCGTCAACAACACCCTGATCACGATCGCTAGCTATCTCACGTCGCATAGAAAGACGATTTTTCCCTTCGACAATTTCCCCCATGTCTGGTCGCAATTTTCGGTATGTGTTGGTCGTGAGTTCGCATAGTATGCTTGTCTCGATTATTTCACACTTCAACTTGCTCCATACTCGCGACAAGTAGTTTGTTGAGAATCGTGGCAAGCAATTGGTTGATCGTGACAAGTAGTAGCTCAAAAAATCGCGATACACACTCCATACTCGCGACAAGCAGTTTATTGAGAATCGTGACAAGCAGTTGGTTGATAATCGTGACAAGCAGAGGGTATAAACTCGCGACAAGAAGTGAGTGCAAAATGGAGGAGGACAAAAACGTCTTTCTACGCAGCGTGAAGTGTCTAGCAATCGTGATCAGGGTATTGCTGACGACATCAAAAAAAAAAGTCAAAAAAACATAAGATTCTAAAAACAGGATAAAAAAACTTCCCCCCCTAATAAGCTTTAATAAAAAAATTATTAGAGCATCAATCATACAAATAAAATATAATTAAATTATACCATTCAAAATATATATATATATATATATATATATATATATATATATAATTTTTTGTTTTCAAAGTATTTAATTAATGATGAAACATCAATTTTGCAGCTATGTTGAGTCAAAGTATTTAATTAATGATGAAACATCAATTTTACTGCTATGTTGAGTTATGTTATGTTGGGTTCACATCAATTTTGTTGTTATGATTTATATTATTAAATAATAATGAATTCTATTTAAATAATTTATTTAATATTAACAAATATTTACTAACTAAAATAAAATTACATCAACTAAAAAATTAAAATATCTTATCTAATACAAATATTTAATTTTAATAAATTAATATTTAAATATTTAATATTTAACAGATTAAAAAAAATAATAAAAATATTACATGCAATAAAGTATGGTTTTTTTAAGTTAAAAAATATTTTTAATCCCTAAACTCACGTTATTTATAGAAGTAGCAACTTAGTCCTTGAACTTAATTGTAACGATTTAGCCCCTGAATTTTACAAACAATTTAGTTCATATATTTTAAATTTTGTAACAATAAAAAATTTCATAAAAAAAAAAAAAAATGTGTCAATATTTATTACGGACATCGACATTGACTTAGTCTTTATAGTTTATAAACACATTTGATCCATAATAAATTTATCAATTTACATTTGTGAGAAAAATCATTAAATCTTAATAAAAAAAAAAAAATCACAATAGAAACTATTTTGTTACAAATTTGAAAGTTGAGACATTAAATTGTTACTCTCATGAAAATTCAAAAGTAAGACGAGCCTAATAAAAAATAAGAAATGCAGTTCTTGTATTTTTCATTCTCATTTTCTTGAAGTAGCCCAAGTTCTCAAAAATAAAAAATAGTGTCAAACCGAGCATAGCTCAATTCATCATGGAATGAGGAGTTTAAGAGGTGGAGACGGAGAAACATGTGTTTGGCACGCGAGTGAGGGTAAATATGTATTGTTCTTTTTTTTCTTTAAAATGTTTGTAAAATATACCTACATTAATAAAAACAAAAAAAAAATCTCAATCTTAGAATTCATAAAATTAAAGATGAGTCCTAATAAAATGAATATATATATTTTAATAATAGGAGGTATTGTGTTAAAAATTAATTTTGTTGTGTTCAAACAAATTTGTAAATGATACATAAAATAAAAATAAAAAATTTATTTTTTAGAATTTATTGAAATAAAAAGAAGTACTTAAAAATGAAATTTTGAAAGTTTGTAGAAAAATATTGTGTAGAAGAAAGCAGTTAAAATAAATTCAGATGCTCTACAAGTTCAACAACTCCTTGCCCCCACACTTCAGAACTCCAGACTAAACAACTCCCTGCTCGCTCCAAACACACATACTTCAGAACTTCCCAACTAAACAACTCCTTGGACTAAACAACTCCAGTTTCTCCAGGAGACAAAAATACCCTTCCTACTATATTTTACAATTTAAGGATTAAATGAAATAATACTTTAAAATAGAAAATGATTAGGTTAGGATAGAGAGAGAAAGTTAACAGATGTAAAAATAACAGAAACATTAAAATAAAGAAATTGACAACAACAGTTAAAGAGGAACAATGAAAAATTGCATTTGACGAATATTGTATACTTGCGGACATATTTTTCTACCCTCACGTTTAGGTCCACTGAGGTTGTATATAGGCTTGTATACAGTTCATTAATACCTATTCCAATTTTTAAGTACTCGTCAAATGTCGAATCTAACTCAAAATTCAATGTTGAACCGTAAGCAAATACGCCAAAATCTCATAAATTTAGCGTTGGACGAGGTGAGCGATGACTTCTAAAGTTGAATAGAACGCTTGCAAATTAACAAAAAAAAAAAAAAAAGAAATCAAAAGGATTGCGGGTTAAAATCGATGATCAACAAACCAAGACAAGAGATCGTCGGAGAAGGAGAAGACTTACATGCTGCCATGTCGCGCCATCACCGGAGATGCAACCAAAAGAAGTCGTCGTTGGACATGGGTGCGTTGTCGGAAATGAGATCGAAGAGGAATGGAGGCGTGAGGTGGTGGCGAGAGGAGAAGTCATGAGTTGAGAGAGGCAGCCGCTGAATAAAAAAAAAGCGAAAGAGAGAAGAAGAATATGGTTTCTTTTGAGTATTTAATTTTTAAAACAATTTTTTTTCTCTTATTTTTTTTTCTCCTTCTTAGTTCTTTTCTTGAAATTTGAAAATAAATTTAATACCTCCTTAGCGAACTTGAATGAAGAATCCAATGAATGATTTAAAATTTTAAATATCGACTCTTCAAATTCCACCCTATTTATTTAATTAAATGTTGTGATTAGGAGAGAGTTAGAGATATCTAAATGTTGAAATTTGAAAATAAATTGGGTACCTTCTTTACGAATGAAGAATCTAGTAATGATTTAAATTTTTAAATATCCAACTTTCAAATTTCACACTATTTAATTAATTAAATGTTGTGATTAGGGGAGAGTTAAAAATTCAGATTTAAGGATTTTATTTTAAATTTAAAGACAAAATATTGTGATTATGGGAGGGATAAAGATTCATATTGAAGGATTTTATTTTAGATTTCGAAAACAACAACAATCTGTTTTTGTAGGGATTTTTTTTTAATTTGGCAAAATTTGAAACCCCTCAAGTATAGAGCCCGATTTTTGTTTTGTTCTTGGATTTAGTTGTATGATGTGTCCTTGTATATACAAGGTGTCCTTTTACATACAACAACAAAATTTGAAACTCCCGATTATAGAACCCATTTATTCATTTGTCGGAGACGAGTGTTTACGACATATGGACAGTCGGAGTTGCATTGGTCGACGAGCGTGTTCGAGCGGAGCAATCACCGGAAGACGATGACAGATGAGGAAGAGGTGAAGCTAAAATGGACGACGATTGAGAGGTTGCCGACCTACGATTGGGGTGAGAAAGAGGATGTTGAAGCACGTGAGCCGGGGCAGAAAGATTGTTCATGAATAAGTTGAAGTCCCAATTTTTTTTTTCTATTGCAAATTTAGAACCAAATCAGAGTTTAATGTATACAACAATCAATATGCGTATATATGTGTGTCTACATCTCAACACATGTCGGACGACCACTAAAAGTGTATACACGCTACATGACTCAACCTCACACGTGTACATGTCTCAACCTCCACTTAACGCTTGACGGGAAGTTAACACCATATGCACTTAACGTGAAGACTTCAATCTCCACGAAAATATTTTGTTTTATTTATTTATTATTATTCTTAAATGAATTAACTAAAAAATAAGAATTAGCTATTAAAGAGTGGGTTAGAATGGCGTAACCAAATATTCTCCATTCTTCCTACAAACACTGGCACATCAATGCAAAAAATTTAAAAATTAGACATTTTTCATTTTAGATTATTTATACTAGACATTCTTCTTAATTTTTTTTTTTTATTTATACTAGACATTTTTCTTAATTTTTTTTTCTCAGTAAATAGCTTTTTGGAATTTCATTTCAACTAATGTCCCATTTTTTAAAGGTTAGATTTTTATTTATTTTTTTATTTTTTTATTTTTTTATTTTATTATTATTATTTTTTTTTTTTTTTATTTATTTTTTTTTTTTTTTTATCTTTCCCTCCCTTCTCTTTTTCTTCTCTATTTTGCTCATTTTTCAAAATAAGAATTGAGTTATTTCTAAAATTCTCATTTTCTTCTCCTTTATTTTATTATGTTTCTTAGATTCATTCTCTCTCCTTCTAATAGCTTAGATTTATTTTATCCCTAATTTCATTATCTATATATATTAGATTCATTCTCTCTCCTAATTTTAATTTAATAGGTTATATTTCATTTTCTTTCTAATAACGCTTTCTACTCAATAAGACTTTTTGCTCTCATGTTGTTGTCCTCTTCAACTCACACCCCGCTGCAACCTTCTTCTCATCACGTCGTTGTCACAACCCTCCTCTCATCACGCCGCCGCTGCCCTCTTCTTCTTCTCGACGAGGTTAATTTTTTTTGTTCGATAGATGGGCTTCTTAATGGTTCCTATTTTAAGTTTGTTTTGTTTTGTTTTCTCATTTTTAAAAAATTGAAATATTAAGTAAAATTGGTAAGACATTTAATTTGTTTGTCGTGGATAATTGATATAGGAGAATTGTAATTGTAAATATATAGAATAATTAGGGAGTAATTTTCACTAAATTGTGCGATTGCTTGTATCAATCACACTTAATTAAAACATTTGAATCTCTTCAATTAATTAATTTTTTTTTTTTTTTAATAAAAATATTTTAATTAATGCCAACCATGACATCATAGTCAATGACACAATCTTAGGTTGATTGACATAACTTCAATTAGTTAAGACATATACACGAGTATCATTTTTTTAATTAATTAATGTAAGTAGAGAAAACTTTTCGTATCGTAGTCCTAAACTTTGAAATGATATTGTATGAATTTAATTAAATATAAATTTATAAAATTTGTTACTCTTTGATATTATTATTATTGTTTTTTTTAATACGGGTGGGATTAGAAGTGAGGTAAGAGATTCGAATCTTTAACATTTTGGTCAATGACATATGTGTTGGTTAAGCTATACTTAAGTTTAAACTTCGAGATAGACGTTGATATTCTCATCTTAAATATAATATACCTAAAAGCAGTAATTATTGAATTAATTTAAGTAGGATAGATTTTGTTTTTCATATTCTATTCGTTATTTACAGTTAATTATGGGGCATCTTTTGGAAAAAAATATTTTGACAAGGGACAAAATAGTTTTTTTTTTTTTTTTTTATGTAGCTTTTTGATATACTAGTAAACAATAGCACATAAAATTTTGTAATTTTATTTAAAAGTAAAAACATAAAATTAATAAGATAGTTTGAATTTAATTTTATAAAATAGAAAAAGGTTGATTTACACCCACATATATAATAATTTTTAATATATTATTAATTTTAAACTTTTCATATTCAATCTTTATTAAGAGAAAAAAGATTTAAATAGAGAAAAAAGATTCTCAATAATAACAATCTTCTATATTGGAGATATTTCAATTTTCGCACAATTTATTTTAAAATGAAAAAAAGAATCCATTCATGATTTTTTTTTAATATGTTCATTAGATTTTTAATTTGTATCAACAAAAAATCACCGCATAAACTGTTATTGTATGGATTTGAATCATCATATACTTAGTATGGATTTGAATCATCATATACTTTTATATATTTTTTTAAAGTTGAATTACCCAAATTGAGTTTATTGAAATAAATAGAGTAAATTTTTTTTAAAAAAAAAAACAATAAATGAATTTAAATAATCACAATAAATGGTGGGTAAATGAAAAAATGAAATCACCATATTTATAATTTGGGAAAAAATCAATTTATACCCCTAAACTTTGAGGGTTGTATTAATTAAAACTCTAAACTAACAATTGTATCAATTTAAACCCTGAACTATCATATATCAATTTACACCTTCTGTTAGATTTTATTTGATAAAAAATAATTTAAACGGGTGGAGACTTATGATTTTAACAATTAAACCCATAAACTTTCATAAATGAATCAATTCTATGAAAGTTTAAGAATTTAATTAATAAATTACAAGTCTCCACACATGTAAAAGCTTACATTTTTATATTAGAGGGTGTAAATTGATACACTTATGAAAGTTTAAGGTTAAAATTGATACAATTGTTAGTTTAGGGTTTTAATTGATACAACCCTCAAAGTTTAGGGGTATAAACTGATTTTTCCCTTATAATTTTTATGGAAAGAATTTGAATCACGGTAGAAACTTAGTTTTTTATTTTAAAATTTGAATAATTATTGAATAATTCAAGTAAAATTGAATTTAAGACATATTATTTTAATTAATGTTTTGTTATACTAAAATTATTCAAATTATTCAAATGAATATAAAGAATTATATCGTTTATTGGTTTATAATAAAATTGGAATTTACAATTTTAAAATAAAATTATAAATTGATTTCTATTTTTTCTTCTCTCTCTTTTTATTCTTATTCCTGGCCCACTTAGCAGCTTCAAATTATTTTTTAAAATATATTCTAAATAAAAATAAAATAAAAAATATTTTTAAAATACAAATATGAATTAAAAGGAAAAACCCTAAAATTCTAGATACAATTTATTGTTTCACCCCACTCTCCTCTAAGTACTCTCTCTCCTTCCCTCTCATGAAGTCTCTTCTCTTCTCGTTCTTTTTGTGCATTAAGCATATTGCTTCACCATTTTTCTGTTTATTGCTCGTTGTTGTTGATCTCTCCATTCTTTCCGCTGCTGCTCACCCTAATAATTGCATTCCTCTCACTCATCGTTACCACTCCAATATCTTACAATGTCCAATCAACATTATTGTGTGGTGGCACTGGATCCACTGATTGAGAATGAAGTGGGTTCATTAAAAATTACTGAGTAAAAGATGGATTCCAAGCAAAGCTCAAAATGAGACATTATATGTTGCAACTTACCGCATGTTCTCCTCAGATTAAGCCAGTGATAATTGAGAATAATGAGAATAAGAATCTCCTACTGCATTGTGTATTTGTCCATCTTCCATTGATGATAAAAAATATTATTTTGTGCATCTATATATATTATGAATATTTGAGAGTATGAAACATCTTTTTAATGTCAATACATTGATTGCAACAATCTGAATTCACAGGGACTATTTTTTATTCAGGTTGCAAAACTCTTCAAATTCCATAAATGAATATACTTATTTATAAATCCAGTAATTAATATGAATGCTTCATCCATCATTGTTTTTCAATGTATTTATTTATAATTAAACACAATAAATAAATGTAAGAATGCAAAAAGTGATAAATAGATAATCATTAAAGGGTAAATTTGACATACAATTAAAATATGAGAGGGCAAAAAGAGGAGATAAAATTTCTCCTCTTAAGCCATATAGTAGGATATATATATATATATAATTCAGTTTTAATTTAATATTGGTTTAAATAAAGAGAATTTATTGAGATTTTTTTTGGGGGAATTGTGCTGGATAGCTAGTTTAAAAAACCCAAATATAGCTAACCCATTTTACTATTTGTATTGATAACTAACTACATTTTAGGGTGGGGAAGATAAAACTTTTCATACCGAATATGCCCCTTGTATATAACAATATTTACCAATTGCCACTCAACCAATTTGTTAGCCCCACCAACCGATTTTCTTTATTTGAGTGATGTAAAAATCGTCATAGCTCACATTCTACTCCCCAACATTTAAGGCTTCACAATAACCGACCATCAACTTCAGTCCAAACTTTTCATACCGAAAATGCCCCTTGTATATACCAGTATTTACCCAACTACCATCCAACCAATTTGTTAGTCCCACCAACCGATTTTCTTTATTTCTGGGATGTAAAATCGTCATACCTCACATTCAAATCTCCAACAATTTAGGTTTGACAAAAAACGACCATCAAGTTGATTCCCTTATTTATAATCGTCCTCCAACATTTAAATAATGTACAAAACCCCACCTAATATTATCCCAACAATAATTGTCTGTCTTTTACACTCATTTGTTTCTCCTCCATCATTTGAACAATCATAGTCCTTATATTTCACCACTGTATTAATGACGCACTATTAAATTAACATTGCATTTGATGGCGTATGGGACAACAATGATATATACAACAACTTTGAGTATTGTAATTATAAGAACGTTGAAAACATAGTATATACACAATGGGCTTAACATAATTATGAGAACGTTTTTCAACAGTGGGACATACTATAAACTGCGATATAACTCGCGTTTGAGTATTGTAATTCGCATGCATACTAAAACATAGTATATACAATTGACATAACATTTGTCATATACAATTGAGTCTGTATTCGATCCAATTGACACACGCATTACACTTTGTAGTCTACTATGTTATGTCAATGGTATATACTATAATACACACCCTTCGTTTACTAATTATGCATTACACTTTGAGATGGATATAACATTATATACATATACTCTTTCACCATAATTATGAGAACGTTGAAAATAGTGGGACATACTATAAACTGCGATATAACTCTTGTTTGAGTTTTGCAATTCAGATGAATACTAAAACAATAATAGTATATACAAGTGGCATAACATACTATATACAATTGACATATAAAATTGGGTTTGTATCTGATCCAATTGGCATATGCACTACACTTTTCGGTATAGTATGTTATGTCAATTGTATATACTACAATAAACACTCTATGTTTACTAATTACGCTATACACTTTGAGATGAATATAACATTATATACAGATATCCGATTACCATAATCATGACAACGTTGAGAACCGTGGGTCATAGTATAAACTGCGATTTAACTCTCGTTTGAGTTGTATAATGCAGATGCATATTAAAACAATAATGTCAATGCAAATATAGTTTATAATCATTCACAATAGAAATCATTAAAAAAAAAAAACATAAGCTCGGTTGTAAATAATAAAAGTTAAAGTCTAAATTATCCAAAAACCATCAGTTTTATAAGATGTATTTACTATCATTCAACCCTCTTGTTGGCGGAGTTTCAAATCAAATGTGGGCTGGCAGAATTGAACTGAGAGGTCTTCAAGGGTCTTCTTACTATGTGATCCTTGCATTGCCCCCACAAACCCCCTCCAGCAGGAACCTCTCCACATGTCTCTCCATCCCGGGGAAAATTCTTATTAAGTTGCACATATATACAATTCGAGACAAACACATCAGTTGGTGCATAACTACACATTTTTATTAGCTTTCCCTTTTTTATCAAGTTGTGGTCTATCTCAGGAAGGCGACCATAGTTCAACCCGGTCACCAATGCAAATTCTCTTAGTCCAAATTTCAGAACTTAATTTCCTTCGATCTTGAAGTTCAATTCAGAGGTATTCTTGGGTTTGCATTGGTGTTGGATGAGGTGGAGGAGCAACTGGGAGGATGTTTTCTTAAAGGAAAAATCACAAAAATGTCTAAAACATGTTGCTCGAAATCTTGCCTCGCAATCACTCTTTAGTGTATTGCGCACCATATCCATTATGTCACTTTTGCCGCATAAGTTAATTTTCAGTGGCCTACTTTTAGACGATGACATGAAATAGTCATCATCTTGCAAGATATACATAATAATAATTATATGAATATATTAATATACACAGATGTCAGTTGACAATACTCTTTCATACTGCTAGTACATACTAGGGAACACAACTAGATATAGGCGGGGAACCATCTATTTACTTATTATTTTAATTTGGCAGCTGTACAAAGTTAGGTAGTTGTGGATGAGGCATATGTAGTAAGCTAGAGTGCAAATATTAACAAGAACAAAACACCACCGATAACATATGGGTATCAACATGCATAGTTTGACGTATATAAAAACATACACAACTATCAACTAATGACGCACATCACATCCTGTCATGTTATGGAACGGTGGTTACACAACCAGGTATACGTGGGAAACTATCCATTTACTAATCATTTTGATCTGGTATGAACATACTTGTTTAGATTTATATAACACCATACATACGTGTTGACAAACATTCGTTTAACATATTTACTTTGTATATGCTATGTTGTACTAAGACATGTATACTATTGTTCGAGGTATATAACAGAATATACAAGATATATCATCCAAACAAACAAATTCCAATTAAATGTGATTTATGTATATATCAACAGAATCGCAGTATAAAATTCGATTAAATACTGTCTACATACCGGGTATTCCACCTAATTAAAATATGACTAGAGAATTAATTATGCATATTTTTTATGTTGACAATGGAAGTACAAAAGAAAGAAAGGCACTACAGTTGGGGTATATACTAAGATGTACTACTATAGGTATACTCTGATAGAGGTCTATAACAACACATACGAGGTATACCACCTATGGCTACAAAATTAATTTCACATATTCTTAATTTCCACAATGGAAGCACGGAAGAAGAAAGCACTATAATGCGCCAAAAAGATTTATAACTATTTATTAGGATACAAACATGAAAAAAGTAATAGTCTAATGGTTATTACCTAGGCTTCCTCATCCACCCGGATAGGTGACGATTGGTTCTTCATTTTTTTTGTCGACATTACACCGAAAACTTTCAATCTTTCACGTGCCCTTGCCATCTACAAAAATGTAGAGGAAATAGAATAAATATTTAAACTCTAGACTCACGCCCTACATTTTAGGGGCAACCAGTCAATTAAATAAATAAAGAATGGATAACAAAGAAATCCCTAAAAAATAGGGATCCTAAACTATATGAAAACCTGAAAATCTCAACAACATTATATCATTCATTCAATCAACGGACCAGTAGTCTCGATGTTCGATTTGCACCGTAGGTTGTATAGGTGGTCGCCCAAGCTCCTTGTCGCACACGGAGGCGACCCAATCGTTGGTTGTCTTTTCTTCTCTACCTTTCGCCGCCGAGAATCAGTGTTGGGGGTGAAAAGTATTGACGTCGATTTTTTTGAGGTAGGTGAGTTGTGGTTATCTGGTTTTGAGAGGTGAGGGGGTGTTAAATTAATGAAGGATTTGAGGGGTTTAATTTGTTTTAGAATTTCTACAACAAGAATGAAACCATGAATATTTTTACAAATCTTGGGGTGCTGGAAACGATGTTGACATGATTGTGAAAGGGGAAGGGTTTTCCATCATTTAATGAAAGTTTGTGACTTTTTTACTGGGATGAGTTTAATTTGGTTTGAATTTTCTACAACGAAACCATGTATATTTACAAACTTTTTGGGAGTGCAGGTGAAGGGTTTCCATCATTTAATGAGAGTTTATATTTTTTCTTTGATTTGACTTTTTTATGGGGATGAGTATAATTTTATTTTGGATTTTCTACCACAAGAATGAAACCATGGATATTTTTGCAAACCTTGGATGAGAGTGTATATTTTGTTTGTTTTTTTTTTTTTGGTTGTCAAACGATTTGTTTGCACCATTTTTATGTTCCATAATTGTGTTTTTGCAGATTGTCAATGTTCCGGTACAATTTCTGGACTTCATTGTTGTGTTTGTCGAGTCAGTGTATACAGTAAATACAAAGAGTGGCAGGTTCGGTTTACGTTTCATTCAAATTATTTCAAAATTTTCAAATATTTACTAATTGTTACGTTTTTCGTCCCAACTAATTTCTCTCTCTCATAAAATCAACCCTTGTTTTTAGTTGATTTAATTTTTCAACCGGTTAAATCTCATAGGGGTATTTAAGTCTCAATGTAGCTTCACTGATTGTTACGTTTTTTTCTCCCAACTAATTTCTCTTTCATAAAATCAACCCTGGTTTTTAGTTGATTTAATTTTTCAACGGGTTAAATCTCATAGGGGTATTTAAGTCTCAAGGTAACTTCAACGGTTTACTAATTATAGTTGTTAGCTATATTTCATTAATTTATGACGGTTAGCTATATTCCATTGAACACTATTTCAGTCTAGTCATTCCTCTGGTTGCCCCTTTTTTTTGGTAACAAGTTCATTGATTACAAATGGACCATTGAATTCTATGAATGGGCTTTATAGTAAGCCCATAAAGATAATGTATGGGCCGTATCGTTGTATTGGTACTAATGGGCCCACGTCTAACAGGCTTTTGCTCAAGTTTTATCATATAGTGGCCGTTGGCACATTCATTATTATTTTATTTTATGTGAAAAGATTGGCACATTCTATCTAAAACATTTCTACGTGTATTTTCATAAGTAATTATAAATATATCGTTTTAAAAAACATATATACAAATTAATATCCTCAAACCTACAAAATTAAGAAGTTTTTAGGGACAAAAGGGTGTGCACTCTAATGAATGAGAAGGGAGTTGGAAAGAGGAGGTCGTGTTGACCAACTTCGTCGCTCTGGATGGGGCGGATATCCTTAGTATACCCCCGGGGATGTCGATGATAAATATGAGGTGATCTGGAATTTGGAGCCAAAGGGTCGTGTGTTCACATTTAAAAGTGCCTATCATCTTGCTACTAACCTTATTTCCCAAAAGTGTGAGAGTGCCTCCGTGACACAAGTGTGCCAGGACATGTGGAAGAGGTTTTGGAAAATTCGAGGGCTCCCAAGAGTTAAAATGGGAATGTGAAAAATGATTAACAACTCTATCTCTACAAAAGTTAATATTCAAAATAGAGGAATTGACCTTAATCTTTTGTCTTTTTTTTGCAGGAAAAAGAATGAGTCGACTAGCCATATTGCGTGGATGTGCAAGTTCTCCAAATCCATTTGGTTGGAGTTTTTGCCTCACTTACGGGCTTTGTTTGGTGTTTGCAGGGATTCGTGGCGCATGATGGATTTCTAGACGTGGGTCAATGATTCTGTTAAGGACAACGGGAACCAGACATCTCCACACTGGTATGATATTGTCCACTTTGGGTCTAAACCCTCATGGCTTTGCTTTTGGTTTCACCCAAAAGGCCTCATACCAATTGGAGATAATTGTCACCCATTATATACCCATGATCTTTCCCTTTTCTAGCCAATGTGGGATATTGTTTGTATCCTAACAATCCTCCCCTCAAACAAAGTACCACACTTAAGTCTACTTTGCTCCCAACAATCCTCCCCTCGAACAAAGTACCATGACCTCCCCACAGATAGGATCCTTGAGCAACCCGGAAAGCTCAACCATGACCGTCAAATAGTCACCCATCCGAATTACACTTAAGCATCCCGCTCAACCACGGATTCGCTATGACTCAAATTATGACAACGTCATTGGGAGACTCATCAATATCTTTATTCGACACCCGAGAATTTTTACAAACTTGGCTAAGTTAGGGACATAGCTCTGATACCACTTGTTAAGGACAACGGGAACCAGACATCTCCACACTGGTATGATATTGTCCACTTTGGGTCTAAACCCTCATGGCTTTGCTTTTGGTTTCACCCAAAAGGCCTCATACCAATTGGAGATAATTGTCACCCATTATATACCCATGATCTTTCCCTTTTCTAGCCAATGTGGGATATTGTTTGTATCCTAACAATACAAACAAACGATGAGGCTCTGATACCAATTTGTTACGATAAATCAATAACAAAGAATAAGTAAGCGCAGAAGAAGAACGACAACACAGATTTACGTGGTTCACTAACGTCGTGTTAGCTACGTCCACGGGCAGAAGGGAGAGCAGTATTATTACGAAGTAGGAGAGAATTACAAATGAACAGACAAGAGGCGACTGAAGTCATTAGAAGGTTTATATATGACACCCTTCTAATGACCTAATACAGAATGGGCCAAAGCCCAAAACAGATAAGTAAAAACCCAAATCATACAAATTCAAGGCATTCCAACAAATCTCCACCTTGACTTGAATTCTCCCACAACTGACAAATGTACCAGATGCAACACAAAGTTACCAGATGCAACACGAAGTTACCAGATGTACACAAAACTCTCCTTCTGCCTCAGAATGCCCCATAAGGGGCCATCAACAATTCAAAACATTTAGCAAGTCCAAACAATGTTGGAACTTGCCATGTGGAACTGGTTTGGTGAACATATCAGCAGGATTATCAGCAGTACCTACTTTCAACACCTTAACCTTCTTCTCACTTCTCAGGAAATGATATCTCACATCTATGTGCTTAGTCCTCTCATGATGGACTTGATCCTTAGCCAGACATATTGCACTCAGACTATCACAATATACAATGGCCTGATCATGATGCAAACCGAGGTCACCAACTAGCCCTTTCAGCCATATCCCCTCTTTAGCAGCTTCTGTTAAGGCCATGTACTCTGCTTCAGTAGTTGACAAAGTAACTGTAGGCTGCAGAGTTGCCTTCCAACTAACAACTGAACCACCAAGGGTAAACACATAGCCAGTCATAGACCTTCTGCTGTCAACATCTCCAGCATAATCAGAGTCAGAATAGCCGGTCACTAAACACTCTGTATCATTTCCATAAACCAAACCAACATCAGATGTACCTCTAAGGTACCGAAAGATTCTCTTCACAGCTTGCCAATGTTCCCTTCCAGGTTGCCCCATGAACCTGCTGACGACACTAACAGCATGTGCAAGATCAGGTCTAGTGCAGACCATAGCATACATCAAACTACCTACTGCACTAGCATACGGGACTCGAGTCATGTAGTCCTTCTCAGCTTCAGATTGAGGTGCAAATTCAGCAGACAAACGAACATTTGCAGTACTAGGAGTATCTATAGGCTTAGCTGATGACATGCCAAACTTGGACAATATCTTCTGAATGTAGCCTTTCTGTGACAAGAAAAGCTTCTTCTGATTTCTTTCCCTATAGATCTCCATACCCAAAATTTTCCTAGCAGCACCCAAATCCTTCATTTCAAACTCAGCACTAAGAAGACCTTTCAACTTCTGAATCTCAGACTTGGACTTCGCAGCTATGAGCATATCATCTACATACAACAGCAAATAAATAATAGAATTATCATCAGCTTTGTTGTGATACACACAACAATCATAAGGACTCCTGTTGTAGCCTAACTCAATCATATAACTGTCAAACCTCTTATACCATTGCCTTGGAGACTGCTTTAGCCCATATAAGGACTTCTTTAGCTTGCAGACATAATCTTCTTTACCAGGAAGCTGAAAACCATCTGGTTGGCTCATATAAATCTCTTCTTCCAACTCTCCATGTAAGAAAGCTGTTTTTACATCTAGTTGCTCAAGTTCCAAATTCTGATGTGCCACCATTGCTAGTAACACTCTGATGGAAGTATGTCTGACCACTGGTGAGAAAATCTCATTGTAGTCAACTCCCTCCCTTTGTGTGAACCCTCTTGCAACTACTCGAGCTTTATACTTAATACCTTCCTCAGGTGTGATACCTTCCTTTTTCTTGAAGACCCACTTGCAAGTAACAATTTTTCTCCCTTTAGGCTGTTTGACTAGTTCCCAAGTCTGATTCTTATCAAGGGACTCCATCTCATCGCCCATTGCAGCAAGCCATTTTTCAGACTCACTACATGAAACAGCTTCTCTGTAAGTGGATGGCTCATGAGCATCCACATCTTCAGCAACCTGCAGTGCATAGTTCACCATATCCTGATACCTCTTTGGAGGTCCAACACCAACTCTCCTAACTCTATCAAGAGCTATACATGGCTGATGTGTCTGTGAACTAGAAGCTTCTGAATTAGCTTCCTGTGAACTAGAACTCTCTGGCATATCAGTTTCTTCTGGCACAGTCTCAGATTCATTTTCAACATGTTGATCTTCTCCACCTTGGGGCTGTGATTCACTCCCAGATGGAATGAATTTCAGCTCCACCTGTTTATCAACATTACTAACATCTTCTGCAACAGTAGACTTCACAGTAGAGTTAAGCATAGAATTTTCATCAAATATCACATTCCTACTTAATATGACTCTATTTTCAGAAGATGACCAGATTCTATACCCTTTAACTCCATCCCCAACACCCACATATACACCCTTCTTAGCTCTTGGCTCTAATTTACCCTCATTAACATGGTAATAAGCAGTACAACCAAAAACTTTTAATAAAGAGTAATTAGCAGGCTTACCAGACCACATCTCGTAAGGTGTGTTACAGTCAATACCTGTGTGAGGTCCACGATTGATCAGAAAACATGCTGTGCTTACTGCTTCTGCCCAAAATTTTCTAGATAACCCAGCATTAGAGAGCATGCACCTTGCTCTCTCCAACAATGTCTGATTCATGCGTTCTGCCACACCATTTTGCTGCGGAGTATGTCTGACAGTGTGATGACGGGCAATCCCTTCATCCTTGCAGAACTCATTGAACTCAGACGAACAAAATTCCAGACCGTTGTCTGTTCGCAGTCTTTTGATCTTCTTCCCAGTCTGATTTTCCACTAATGCCTTCCACTGCTTGAAATTCTTGAAAGCTTCACTTTTATGTTTCATCATAATTACCCAAGTCATTCTTGAATAATCATCAATCATAGACAAAAAATACTTACTGCCTCCCATAGATTCCACCCGTGAAGGACCCCAACAATCAGAATGAATGTAATCGAGTGTTCCCTTTGTATAGTGAACACCACTCTTTGGAAACTTACTGCGATGTAGTTTCCCAAATACACAATGCTCGCAGAATTCAAGACCCTGCATCTTGTGCCCACAAAGAAGATCCCTCTTAGACAGAATCTGCATCCCTTTTTCACTCATATGACCAAGCCTCATATGCCATAGCTTGGTCATATCCTCTTGGTGAACCGTAGACGATGCAACAGCAGCAGAACCTGTTACTGTAGACCCTGTCAGAAAATACAAGGTGCCACGCTTGACACCTTTCAGAACCACCTTAGAACCCTTACATATATTCACAGCTCCACCTTCACCTTTGAAACTGAAACCCTTACTGTCAAGAACACTCAACGATATCAGATTCTTCGTCATTTGTGGAACGTGTCTAACCTCGTTCAAGGTGCAGAAAATACCATCATGTGTCTGTATCTTGATTGAGCCAATTCCAACTACCTTGCAGACTTCACTGTTGGTCATAGAGATATTGCCTCCATCTATCTGCTCATAAGTTGTAAACCACTCCCTGATTGGACAAATATGGTAAGAAGCTCCAGAGTCAATAATCCACACATCCTTACAATGTGAAGATTTATTTGCAACTAAGGCCAAATCAAAATCAGAATCGGTATCAGTTTCTGCCACAGCGGCAGAACCTTCCTTCTTTCCATTCTGCTTTGCTAGCTTAGGACATTGGTTTCTCCAATGCCCTTTCTCCTTACAATATCTACAGACATCGTTAGTTGTAGAACCCTTAGGCTTAAAATTCGATTTCTTCTTTTTTCTTACATTTTCCGAATTATCATATCCCCTACTAATTGCAGCAACTAACCCGGCTGTCTGTGTTTCTTTACCTGGAGCAGATGCCTTATAGCGGTCTTCTCTGGTATGAAGAGCAGATCTGACCTCTTCTAAAGACAAAGTTTCTTTCCCAGCAATAAAAGAGTCAACAAAATTCTCATATGAAGGAGGCAAAGAAACTAACAAAATTAAGGCAGCATCCTCATCATCTATCTTAACCTCAATATTTCGCAGGTCTAGCAAAATTGTATTTAGTTTATCTAGATGGTCTCTAAGAGGCGTACCTTCGTGCATATGCAAAGTAAACAAACGTCGCTTCAAAAGCAACTTACTGGTTAAAGACTTCGTCATGTAAAGACTTTCGAGCTTCAACCAGAGACCCGCAGCAGTCTCTTCATCTGCGATTTCAGTGATGACGTCATCAGCTAAACATAGCATGATTGTTGAATGAGCCTTCTCCTCCAGGCTATTCCACTCATCGTCATCTGTGCCCGCTTTCTTCGGTTTCTTAGATAGCGGCGCCCACAAACCCTTGTTCTTCAACAAGGCTCGCATCTTGATCTGCCATAAACTGAAACTGTTTCTCCCATTGAACTTGTCGATTTTCATGCTTACACCAGACATCTTTGTTATCGAAAAAATGCGGAATTTCGAAAACTAACGATGAGGCTCTGATACCAATTTGTTACGATAAATCAATAACAAAGAATAAGTAAGCGCAGAAGAAGAACGACAACACAGATTTACGTGGTTCACTAACGTCGTGTTAGCTACGTCCACGGGCAGAAGGGAGAGCAGTATTATTACGAAGTAGGAGAGAATTACAAATGAACAGACAAGAGGCGACTGAAGTCATTAGAAGGTTTATATATGACACCCTTCTAATGACCTAATACAGAATGGGCCAAAGCCCAAAACAGATAAGTAAAAACCCAAATCATACAAATTCAAGGCATTCCAACAGATTCACTTAACAAAGAGGATCAGGCTAAAACTCTTATCATTCTCTGGGGAATCTGGAACTACAGGAACGTGATTAACTTAAAGGATCAGGCCTCTGCTATTGTTTGTTTTGATGTTGTTGCTAGGCTCATGAATAGATCCTTATTGGAGCTTCAAAAGTTCGTTGGAGCGAAGTTGCCCTTGGAAAGATTGGAGAGTTGCGTAAGTAATAAGTGTTGGCATCCGCCGGCAGAAGGAAGCTGAAAGATTAACGTTGATGCTTCTTGGAGCGAAGAGAGACAAAGAGGAGGCTTAGGTTGGGTGGCTCGTGACTCTAGGGGATCTCCCATCTACGCAGGGGTTGACACAAGGGTTAAAGTTTGTCACAGCAAATGGCCTAAAGGCTTTAGAGTGCAAGATTGTTCTCGTCGGGTTGAGGTCCTTGAGGCGGTAAAGTGCGACTGTTTTTAGTTATCTATTGGTGGAGTCAGATTCAGCTGGAATTATTAACGCAATTAATAGCCCGAGGTTGGATCTCTCGGAAACAAAAAATATAGTGGATGTCGTTAGCAAAGAGTCAAGTCTGTTGGGGTGTGTTTCTTTTGAACACTGCTCGCTTATTTGTAATTTTTCAACGAACAATCTAGCTAGAGTTGTTTTTTTTAGACACTGAGTTGTTGTCTTTTTCGACTGTTGTGGTAGACTTATTCTTTTGGAACTGTGTTTTTTCGTTTGTGGGTAGTCTCGGCTCTTTTAGAGTCTAGAGATTGTTTTGGAGCTTTTGCGGATGTTAATGCAACATCTTTCTTTAAAAAAAAAAAAAAAAAATCTTAATTGATGAAATTATTAATTTACTCAACCTACATAGGTTAGAGGTATAATTTGCTTCTAATTTTTAAAAGATTTTTAGAAATGATAACCGATATAGTTGATAAACATAATCAATGATTGATTATAATTATATATGTTATTGATTGACCTAGATATTAATAACTAGAATCAAAGTAATCATAGTCGATGAATTGATTAATGTTTTGGAGCTTTTTTTTTTTTTTTTTTAGAAATTCTTCTAAATGACTAAAGTGGAGTATTTTAAATATGTCCAAACATCTTAAAAAATATATGTCTATTTTTTATTACATTTGATTGTCGTTGTGCACTCGTTAATGTGTCATCTTCGTAATGTTAGTCATTTTCTCTATTCGAAATGAAAATAAAATCTCAATCAATAATAAATTCTAATTTTATCTCTTCATTTTCTCTCACCATTTACGTAGTGTTCTTTCTTTTTCCATCCAATTTTGATTAACATTATTATATGATTTTCTTCCAACTCTGTTTCCCCGATTTTAACATTCTCCTTAGTATTCCTTATTTTCCAAAGTTCTCTTCTCCTCCATTTTCTTCATTTCACAAAAACGACCTTTAACAACAAATAATTTTATTTCTTCATTTCACAAAAACAACATTTCACAACAAGTAATTTTCACCAACGCCAATCATTTCCCTTGGTGATTTTCGTCTCAACAATCTCTCACAAGTAATTTTCCCCTTCATTTAAACAAAATATACTGTATATAATCGTATTAGATCAAAATGAATATATATTCACAACATACGATACTTTCGATATACACTAGCTTGATAAATATAAAATATAAACATGAATTATACTATATATATCACTTATAGTTGTAAGAATATATTTTCAAGTCATGTATACAAAAATATATCATATATACCCGAGAGAATAAGGAGCATGGTGGGTGTCGGTATAAGTATATATATATATATATATATATGTATACTGTTATAATAATTATAACCTTTACAAATATACCATGTATATCGAATGTAGGTATAATTACAAATATACAATTTATAGTGCATGCGCATATATGATTATAATTAAGTAGTATACAAATGAATATATATTAAATAATATAATATAACATTTATATTTGTACACATATATACTACCTCATATATACGTTTTATTATTTAGACAATTTATATACTCATATATACATGGAGGGCGAGTGAGTATATACTCATAAAAAATTGAAACCTTATAAATTCTAATGGAGGGCAAGTGAGTATATACTCTTAAAATAGTCCACTTTGTTTTTCACACCTGAGTATGTATAAGAAATAAAGTAGGAAAAGAGGAAACGAGAAATGAAAAGAAGAAAAAATAATGATGCTTTTGGCTCAAACTTACCGATAAATATCGAAAGATTGTGTTTTCAGTGAACGATCTTCAGATGGAACGCAAAAAAAGTTTTGTCATCGCTTCGATTTCGATTTCTACAGGGAGAATGATGTTTTTCCGTCGCTTCAAATTCTATCGGACAATGATACTGTCGTTGTCCATTTTGGTGAGGGTGAAGAAACGCAAGGAAAGAGAATCGTATCATTAATTAGGTTGTTTTATGATTTTTTGAATCTTAGTATTTTCTTATTTATCCCATTACTTTATAAAATTAGAGAGGTAAAAAGACTTGAGCCTAATTGCAGCCAAATATTAATGAAAAATCTTAAAACTCGTGAAGAAAAAGATAGAAACAGCAAACATTCCTATAAAATGAGTCATAAATGACTATTTTTGTAGTTATTCCTATTGTTTTTTTCGGATTATATTAGCAACTATTTATTTAAATGTATTTTGTAATATTTTATCACAATTATATTAGAAAAATAGCCACCCTTTATACACACGTGTCATCTTAAAATAGTTTTTAATATTGATCTATGACGACCAACAACGACTGTTTTCTTTGTCTTTCTTTTACATCTGTCTCTCATATATTCAAAGGATAATATTGTCAAAATATTGAAAGTTTAAATCTATAAAGTAGAGAAGGTAAAATCATACCAATATGCAAAACCAATATTATAATAAGACAACATATATATAATATTGCGTATGCTATTACTATTAATAAATTATAACGTGATTGATTTATGTGATTAATGATTGGGGTATATAATTCATGATCATGGGTTAAATGTATAATTTATACTATTATGCATAGATACATTAGTTATTTGTATTTCTATGAGGGGCTGAAACACAAATAACAAATTTTATCAACCAAAATTACAGTTTTTATGAGGGGTTATGATTTCTGCTCGAGTTGAATTTTTTACGAAGATTTTCTCATTGGATCAGAGAAACATAACATCTCTACTGTAAAAATAAACAGTTCTGTGATTTCTACAAAGAGTAGAAAGCCAAACCCGTAGAATTATGAATCCAACCACAATTCATCATGGATATTTTTTCTTGACTTTGATTGAAACTCTAATTTGAATTTCCAACAAAAAAAAAAAAAAAAAAAAAACTTTGAGGTTAGTTAAACTTAAGTTTTTTTGGTCACAGCCAAACAACCTCTCAAGTCACTATGGTTGGAAATGATTTGGATGAATGATTAATGACGATGAAAAAAACATAAATTAATAATAAAAAAAAAAATTATGAGTAGTCAAAAGGAAACGAATTTGCTTTCAACGCCGTAATATTTTTCACGGCACAACACTTTGTTGTATTTTTGTTTTCCAAATTTGTTTTATAACTACCACGAGACAAACGTCAAACAATTTAACACAAATAAACATTGTTCAAATATGTTGAAATGATTCAATGGAGAAGCTCTAACCCTAAAAAAAAAGTAGAAGAAGTAGACGAAGAAAAAAGCTCGATCGATAACATTGAAAGCGGTGGATGGAGAACTTTTGAGACACCAATACAACCACCTCAAAGTCACCCTTCAAATTGACCCAAAGAAGGAAGAAGACCAACAAAAAGCGACCACAGCCATTGAAGCTCATTTTCTCAATGAATAATTATTTTTTTTTATTGCCACTTTATATTGTGAAATGTTTGATTTGGTATGAAAATGTTGATGTCAACGAGAACCGAAATCAGACATCTCGCCTCATGACATTAGTTTGGTTTCATAAAAAATGCTTCATATCATTGAACATAATTGTCGTAACTTATATACAGTGGTCTTTCTCCTATTTCTAGCCAATGTGTAATTTTGTTTGTATCTAAGAGTGTGGTTTGCTCAACTTGTTCTTATGTTCATAATTATTTTGTATTTTAAATGATAATGGTTTGGTTTTATTTTTGCCTATAAACTTACCTACTTATTTCATTTTGTAATTCATTAATAATACAATAATATGATAACAAAATAGAAAATATATTTTGTGATTTTTTTAGTTTCATGAAATGAATTATAAAACGAGTGCGTTTTAAATTAGTGAATTCAACATGTTCATCTAAAAGATGAATAAACTACTCAGTTTAGGTAGATCTGATTTATTACTCGTCTGTCTTGAAATGACTTATTAGTGTAAGAAAGACTCATTGACAATCTTACCATACAAATAGCTTGCAGTAAATTTGCTATGATTCTTGGTTGAACATTTTACTATACTAACAGCGTATTTGGCCCAAAGAGTTGTTTGATAAGGAGTTGGGAGGAGAAATTAACTCCCCGTTTGGCCCACAGACTTGTTGAACTCGAATAAAAAATATCAACTCCTCAGACTTCTACAGTAATTACTATTGAACTCCTCAAACTTCTACCGTAATTACAATTCAAGTTTGTCCCATTTTTCGAGGTAACATATTTCACTCTTTTCCTCTCTCTCCACCTCCCACAATATTTTTTATTATCTAAAAAAAACACAATTTAAACTAAATGTGTAAAATGACTAAAAATGCAATTCAACCTATTTTTATTATTTTAAATATAATTCAGGTTCAATCAAAATTGGTACTTAAACCAAATTCAAAATGTAGTATTCTTACCATGAGATAAATAAAAACATCAGCTTATTTGGACCCGTTTAAATTAATGGATTAAAATCAAATTCACGTGTAATATTTAACACAATATTGTAGGACTTTCTTTTATTTCAAAACTATCCAAATAAAATGAATAATTTGTGTGAGTGATATTGAAAAAAGAATGTGAAGTATTGTGGTCAAAATTATTTTTGTTATCTTCAAAGAAATTTGGGAAGGATATATAAAATAAAAAGCAAAAATATTCTTAAAATTTATTGAAATTTACTAAAAAAAATCTTTAACAATGAAAATATGAAAAATTATAGAAAAACAATGTTAAAAAAAAAAATTAGCTAAAATAAACCATTTTTTTGTTGAGATGCTGATGTTCAGGTGGAGTGAATTTAGATGAAATAACAAGTTTAAGAGGGTGGAGGAAGACATGTTTGACACATGAGTAAACTATACTTATAGGTAGACAATCTTATAATTCATAAAATTAAATATGAGTCCTAACAAAAAAATATATATATATATATATATATATATATATTTTTGATAATCAATGAAAAAATAATGTGAAGTATTGTACTTAATAAGACAATTTTGAAAGTTTGTAGAAAAAGATTGTGGAGAAGAAAACAACTAAAATAAATTTAGACTTCACAACTCCAGACTAAACAACTCCCTACTCCAAATACACATACTTCATAACTCCTTGGACTAAACAACTCTAACTTCTCCAATTCCTTGGGTCAAACGCAAGTAGTTTACAAATAATTTTGATTAAAAATAATAATAAAACATCTATCCAGAGTTCATAGCTCTTCTTGAATTGCATTGTGTAAATTAGAAGGAAAAAAAAAAAAAGGTACAAATGGTGTAATTAAAGTCAAAGAAAGTTTCTAAAGGTAACTTCCAAAGTAGAAAATACCTTGCATAAACTGAATTCCTATTATTTTGGGAAAACTTTAATTAAAGTTATAATATATGGGTAAAATAGTATAATTTAACCTAATATTAGTAAATCTCTTCATAAAGTTTTCTTAAAATAGTTCTTATAACAAATAATTAAATAACCTTAGCTTGCAACCATTACTAAACAAATGCTAAATAATTTAACAAATAAATGTTGTTTGAACTTTAAAACTATTAAATGGAAAATATGGTGAGCCTAAAGGGAAAGGTGGAGGAGTTAGGACAATGAGAAGAGATCAACAACTTTTAAGGTGGTGGAAAGAGAACTTCTTAAGTGGGATTGAAATTGTGTTTAAAGAGGTTAAAATCTACCGCAACTCCGCTGTTAAGTGTGTTTGAACGATAGTAATACTAAGTTGGGTGACTACATGGAAAGTTCTCGTGTTTGTGTCCTTGACTAAAAATGTTCTTTTAATCCCTACATTAATTAAAATATCTTTACAAAAAAAATTGTTTCGAAAGAATTTTAAACGTTTTTTTTTTATGTTTGTTAAAATTAAATCTTAAATAATTTTGATTAATTTAAAAAAAAAAATGATAAGAGTAACTATTGAATTTGACTTGACCTAATGGAACCTTATGTCATTGAACTATGTCGGTTTGACTTTAAAATTATTTTTTATCCTTCCCTCTATGAGTTACACTCAATTTAGCTAATTTAATCTCATCATTTTTTTTAAATTTAATTTGTTATTTTTTAATTTTTTTTTCACCTTCTTCTATCAAATTTGTATATAGTTTATAAAATTATTTAGAGTTAACAAAATATAATTTTTAATTTAAATTATATAAAATTTTATATAATTATTTTTTAAAAATTTTAAAGTTAAATATTAATACAAGCTTATATTTAATTATTGAAATAGATTTATATTTTGGTCAAGCTATTTCATAAAAGTTTAATAGTAATTTATCAAACACTATAATCAGATTTTGAAGGTTAAATCTCAAATTTACTAAACACTAATTGACTTAATGTAGCTGCTTTTTCTAAATTTACTAAACACTAATTGACTTAATGCAGCTGTTTTTTCTAAAAGCATTGTTGACAATAATTTTTTTAAAAGTTACCGTAATTCCAAACTAAGCTTAAAACATCTTCAAATACATTTTTTTTTCCAACATGTGGAATGTAGAATTCAAACTTCTAATCTTTCAATTGAGGATATGGTAGAATTTTAACAAAATATTACAATAGCATCATACCACGTGTGAGATGTACAAGAAAGTAATAAGTTTTAAGTGCTATAAAAAGGTGTTCTCTTGCTGATTTCAAATCATTCTCAATTAAAAACACTCTAAACCTAGTATAGTAATTTTAGTAGTGTGAGTAGTATAAAGTTTGGAGAGAGTATTTTATTTGCAATTGGGGTTTGGAGAGAGAATTTTGTGTAATTGTAATAAATTTTCAAATAATAAAGTTTCTTTCTCTTGAGCAGTTGTTTTTCTCCGAGTTTTTCACCTAAATTTTTGTATTTCTTATTTTTTTCTGAGTTTTTTTTTTTCAAAAGATATATCAGTTAATCTATGTTATGAATATGATAACCAATTCAATTTTTATGTTTAAAATTTAAAATTCGATTTTTAAATTTTTTAGAAAAACTAAAAATAAAATAAAATATAAAAGTTTTAAAAAATGCATTTTTTTCTTGAGGTTTTTGTACGGATGACACCCCTCGGGGACCGCGAGGTTTTTTAACCCTCGTCGCGAACACCTATGTTTTTTGACCTTCTCTCATGATAAGGAAGTGCATAAAGTCATTCGTACTCTTCGCTTATCACGATCACAAGGAGATAATTGTGATCTCCTCGTGATAACTGAAGGGTACGAATGACTTTGTACACTTCCTTATCACGAGAGAAGGTAAAAAAAAACATAAGTTTTCAAAAACTTGGTTAAAAAACTTCGCGGCCCCCGAGGGGTGGGTCATCCGTACAAACACCCCTTTTTTTCTTTATAAGAAACTTATTTTTTAACTATTCTTTTTTGAAAAAAAAAAATGTTTTTAAAATAGATTAAATTATATAAAATATCTTTAAACTTTGAAGAAAGTATTAACTATATAGACTTTGAAAATTTTCATTTTAACTCTTTAACTTCGAATTAATTGCTTAAAAAACTATCCTTAAAAAATATATATAGAACATTTGTGAGTGAATAATGTTAAACGTTCGCAACAACTTGAATTGATTTTAGCCCGTAGTGAAATAATATTATAAACTTAGTTTGTTATTCATTTTATATAAAGCATAAAATAAATAAAAAATAATCAAGTAATTCTAAATACTGAAATAGTTATGAAACCTTTTTTTTTTTTTTTTTTTAAGGCTATAAATATTATTTATATATATATTTTTATCTACTTTTTTAACATTTTAAAAAAAAAACAAGTTAATTTTTATTTTTAGAATTCTACTAAAACTCTAAATCTCAAGAGAATGCAAGAAAGAAAGAAAAAAGGGGACCTCAATATCATTAGTTTGAACTTTAAAATAGGATTAGTTCAAACTCTGTCTTATTACTTTTTAATTAATATAATGTTTTGAAACCTATTTTAAACTCATGTTTTTTCAACTTATGAAGCTCTATGTTGTGAGCCTATATGAACATAATTTACCAGGTTCAATTTTAATTACCTGATTCTAAAAAAAAAAAAACACTATATATTGTATTCAAATAAAAAATGAAGTCATGAAATTAATTTGCTATATTTATAAATAACTTGTTAGGTTAGATTCTCAATTGAAATCATGGGCAATGCAATTTCTTGTATAGCCATTTTGTAGTGTGTTTGGTTTGGTGTAAAATGTTTGGTCTCATATCCAATAATTGTACTGATTTTTTTTGTACTCTAGATAACAAACATGGTATAAGTAACATATGTACTTTTTATACTGTTCGTATCTGTAGTGGGATAATTTAAAAAAAAAACACCACAGTTTTGTTTCAAAATTTTATTTCCAAGATTCGGATGGATGAGCATTTGAATTACTCCATTTGTTTCGAGGTAATGTGAAATATCTAAGCATCTTGAGATGTCTGGTCTCGGTATCTTAAGATATCAATAGGAGGGGCATTTATCTAATTTTTGATTCCGCCTCTTGCCACATAATTTTTTAAGATGTTTTAGAGTACATCCTCTCATGACACTTTTATCTTTCACATATTTTATTATGTAGTTGAAAATAGATTATTGTATTTGTTTCATTAGTATAATAAATTATTGCATCATGCAGTAATAAATGATGATATGCAATTAATTATATTTATATTTTACATTTACATTTAGATATAAAATAAATTTTAGTTAAATTAAATAATATTTCGATTTTTTTTCAATCAAAATTTAAACTATAATATTTTTTTTATTATATTTTTTTAACTGCGACCAGCCCAAAATAGTTACAAATTTAGCAAAATTTAAAATATTTTGTAAATATGGCAAAAAAATCAATGACTATCACTAATAGAAGCTATCAGTGATATATGACTATCACTAATAGACTAGAATTCTATAAAAAAAACTGAGGTGATAGATTACTATCAGCGATAGACTTCTATCGACGATAGATCATACTATCAGTGATAGAAATTAACATATCTGCACAAATTTTAGAAAAGTAATATATTTTTAATTATTTTACTCTAAATTGAGATCTGTTACAATTTCTCTTTTTTTAATAGCTCAATACTCATATGTACTCATTGAGATTTCTCTCTTGGTACAACTATAGAAATTTATTGTTTTGGTTATTTTTATAAATTTATTTAAAAATAAAATAGCAAAATATTTTATAGATTAAAATTAGATTAAAATAATATGTAAATTATATAGATTAGTAAGGACATTTACTGATATGAGACCTATTCTTTAAGACATTCTCATATACAAATTCGGTAGAATAAACACAATTATTCAAATAAATTCAGACATTGTTAATCTAAAATGTCAGGCATCTATATTTTCAGATATCTATAATTTTAGGCATCTAAATATTTCGGTTATCTAAACTTTCAAAAAACAAACGGCCAATTATTGTTATCATGATATTAAATTTTTGTCCACTGTTCGACATCGACGTAAAAAGTTAATCAACATTTCTATTATATCGTAAAAAAATCGATGAAATAAAAATAACAATAAAATGTAAGTAATGTGAATATACAATTAATAATAAACATTTAAACTCGTTAAAAAGTGCAAAATGTTTATTTAATAATTTAAATCTTAATTTAGTTTATGTTAGGTATCAAAACTACTTTAGTTTTAAAAGTTAGTTAATTTGATTCAACCATCGGTTTGATAACTAACTTCCAACTTTGAATACATACATTTTTACATCTATTTAAAATGTTTTATTACCAATTTTTTTTTTTTTTTTTTTTTTTTTTGAAGTTTATTCCGTCGCTATGGTATTCATACATGTCAACATAGTTCAACCGACATATTGTATAGATTAGTGTTGAGAGAGGTCACGAGTTTGATCCTCACCCTCACATGTTGTCAAAGTAAAAAATGATATCCATGCATGTTTGACCTCCTTGCATTCTTAGGTTCGAAACTTGGAAGCAGTATTTATTTGTTGCGTGAAACTTCTCTCTCTCCTCTCTTTTATGTTTTTCTTTTATATGGTCACTTTCTACACTATTATATATTTATCTATATTCTAAAATTATTTATTTAATCTACCCTAAATAAAAATAAAATCTTTGTTTCTTTACAAAATTTTGGACAATATCAATTTTTTAAAATTTTATTTGTTTATTGGATATGTTTTTTTTTTGTTATTTATTCTTAATTGACGTACTCTTGTCTAAATTTTATAACAACTTATATATTTATATCAAAAAAATTGTTGAAAAATATTATATATAAAATTATAAAAAAAATATAATCTCATCTTTTTGTAATTTTTATATTTTATACGTAAAATAATTTTGAATATTATAGTTTGATGGTCAAAAGAATACGTGATTCACTCAGTTACTTAAAGTAAATTTTATATTTAAAATATTTGTATTTTATAAGTAAAATATATTTATTTATTGTTGTAAGAAACGTAAAATAATCTTGAATATGTCATTCACTCAATTAATTGAGTCAAAAGAATATGTTATTCACTAAATTACTTTGGGTAAATTTTATATTTAAAATATTTTAGTTATATTGATAAAATAAAATAAAAAAAAGTCGATATTGTTTAAGATTTTTTATAAAGAATTTTATTTATTTATTTATTTAGAGGAAGGATTAAATGATTTTAGAATATAGATAAACAAAATAAAAAAATCAAACCTTTAGTGAGAGCAATATATTTATAGAATACATAGTCATGATTTGATTGGTTAATATTTAAATCATTTTTAAATAATAAAAAAAATCTTTCACCGTTTACTTGGTTTTTGTCCTTAACTTTCGATTGTGTGTTATATAGGTATAAATTTCCGGGTTGGATTCATGTGAGGTTGGTAAAGGGCGATTGGATTTTATTTTTTTTTTAAGAAAAATTCAAAAAAAAAAAAAGGGTAACAATTTTTTTTTTATTTGTCTAGAAATATTCTTTAGAGTATTGCAAATCTTACTGTGTTAAAAAATAGTTAAAAAATAAAAATAAATAAAAAATACTTATTGTAGAGAAATGAAGGGAGTGTGAGAGATGAAATTAAAAACAAAGGTCATAGGACAGATGAAAGTGGAGGAAAGAGAGAGAAAATAAGAGAAGTTGTTTATCTGACTAAGAAGAAAGGGAAAGTTACGAAAGAAAAAAATCTAAGTAAACGACGTGAAGGGATTTTTTATTTAAAAAATAATATAAATATTCAGTCAATCAAATCGTGATACATATTGGGCTGCAAAAGATATTTGTAGCCTAGGTCGGGGAGAATTTCTAGTACATCCGTAGTATGGAAAAAGTTCATACCACTGCCTTTAAAAAAAATGACACGTGAAATAATTGTTTAACTGGGACCCACCCTATTAAATATATTATTTTTTTAAACTATTTCGCCACATGTCATTTTTTTAAAGGTAGTGGTATGGAGTTTTTCCATACCACAGATGTACTAGAAATTCTCATGTACTAGAAATTCTCCCTTAGATCGTAAGCAAGTTTTACTCTTAAAATATGGTGATTTGATTCTGATTGAGTTGTAAAAGGCGAAGGGGAGTGAAAGGAAGAGCCAGAAAGGTTAACGAAAAAAAAGAAAAAAGAGAAATATTTGTTAATTGAAAAATTAGTGGGTCCCACATAAAAATTTACTTATTTTTTATTTTAAAAGAATCCACACGTGTCCGTCGTTAAATCTATTTTAAAAGAATCCACACGTGTCAATGGTATAAAAAAACTTGGAAATTTTCCAGCCAAGTTTTTGGTAACAAAAACCACAAATTGATAGGAGTACAACGCATATTGATTGCATTAATTAGGGCGATTAAGTGGTAGTTAGAGTGTAAAAAAAAAACAGCACATTTGAAGAATCTTATTATAATCTATTTTGTTTAGACATGTTTTAGTTGCTACATCACACCACATAATTCTCAACTAATACAACCAACACGCAACATAAAAGTTATATTAAAAATGTATAAGATAAAAATAAAAGATAGTACTTCAAAATTTAAACACATTAATTTTGATTACTTGCTGGAAAAGAAAGAAATAAAAAATAGTAATTCAAAATTTAAACACATTAATTTTGATTAGTTGGTGGAAAAGAAAGAAATAGGGTTGGTATGGTGATAGACTTGCATATATAATTTGAAAGTGATGTTTTGGAAAATGAGTTTGAATCCAATATAATCCAAAGGCATAATCAAGTTTCCATAAGAAAATTTGGTGTACGGAGCTTCAACTTTTTGTCAATCACATCACACCCTCATCACCTTTACTCAAACAAGACTTTGAATTACACTCGGATTCCACAACACCTTTTTTTTTTCTTAGGCTAAATTATGAAAAATAACTCGGAATTTTAACCTTACTTAAAAATAAAAAATAAAAAAATAGGCATTTTATAAACGTTTCAAAATTATCCTTGGTACAGGAGTCTGTTAGAATGTTCGACGTCAAAAAGTGGAAGTGGTGAAACGCTGTGGTAATGAAATTCAACTTCAAGAATAGTTTTGAAATGTTTATTAAAAGTTAGAGATAATATTGTAAATTTTAAAAAATTAGAATATTTTTTAAATTATGGACAAAGTTTGAAAGTATTATTTTTTATAATTTGGTTTTTTTTTTTTTTTTTTTGTAATAACTCAAGGTTGTGGAATTGCCTGAAATCTAAAAGGTTTGTCCGACCTCAAATTGAAATTTTATACTTTCCTACCTCAAATTGACAGCCGGCGGATTGAGGGCGGCACAGTTCATTTCTAACCACTTGTGACATTCATCTTTTACCCTCGCTTAAAAAATGGACTCTCCTTCATTTTTTTTCTCTGCCCTCCCTCCTCTATTTTGTTTAGGATCGTGAGGAGAAAAAAAAACTTCAAAAAAAGATTCAGATCATGTTTAAAAAGAAAGATAGATTTGAGATTAGGATTGTGAAGAGAAAAAAAAATACACATGTAAAAAAATCTCACAATCATGGAAAAAATTATCGTAAAAAAAATCCTAAATCCCAATCCCAATAAACAAATAACACCCTCGTCTAAAAAAATCTCAAATCTCACAATAGTCTAACCAAATGCCACAATCATCTAAAAAATCTCAAATCTCACAATCGTCTAAATCGATCGTCTAAAAAATCTCACGTGTAAAAAAAAAATCAATCGTGCAAAAAAAAATCATATCTCCTAAAAAATAAAAAAATTCACATCTTCTAAAAAATCAAATCGTGAATAAAAAAATTGAGATCTTTTAAAATATTTAAATGCAAAAAAAAAAATCAGATCGCAGCCACAATCCCAACTGGATTATTTTTTGTGTTCTGGTAAATTATTTGCAAATGGCGTACTCCAACTCTAATGATGATGCAACACGCGCTGTTGGGATAATTTATGAAGGTCACCTGTTTATCGAAGAAGAACATAAAGGAGAGAGAAGAAAATGAGAAATGAGGTTTTTTTTAACCTGGGTAAAAGAGGAATTTTAGGATAATTTTTTAAGGTCACGTGTTTATTTAAGAAGAATAGGAGAGAAGAAAATGAAAGAGTAATTTCACAACTTCTTAAAAATGCAAAGTGGAGGTTAATTTTGACAAACTTTTTGAAATCAGGTCACATTTTGCAATACCCAAGGTTTTGGATTCCAACAACACTCCCAATTTTTTATAATATCTAATTAATTTTATATATGTGAAATTTTGAATATTTAGATTTATTTAACTTTATTCTCTAACTGAATCTTTCAGAGTTATCAGATCAACTTCATCAAGTGCTTGAGAGACCTATAAGATAGGTAATTGAAAGTTGAATTAACTTAAGGAAATTACTGCTCTTTTTAAAGTTGATGAGATAGTTTTTAGATATGAGTTTTAGTGTAAATCATAAATGAGAGAGAGGTTGAGGACAAGAGTTTAAGGACTAAAATAGGCGTGTTGAAAGTCCAAATACCAAATAAAAGAATTTTAAAAGTTTATAGATTAAAATGAAATCTAAATTTTAAAAAACTATGTTTGAGTTGAATGAATAGTTAAGATCTCGTTTCGTTTCTTATCCATTTTCGTTTTTATGTTTTCGAAAACAACGGATACGAATGATGAGAACTTGTTTGGTGGGTTGAAAATAAAAACAGGTTTTGAAAACACAACTTAAATTAAAGGTAAATTTTGGAAACGATAAAATATTATTTTCATTGTTTTCCAAACCAAAATCCCAAAAATTGAAAATACGGAAAATTATTTTACACTCTCACAAATCCGTAAGGGGGCGTTTGGCCCCCTATTTTAGAATCAGAACCTTGGGAATCAGAACCCTGGGGTTTGTCAGGGCGGGTTCTGAACCCTGGGAATCTAAAAACTGTGTTTGGGGTGCAGGGTTGGGAAGCCTCGGAATCAGAAACCAGTGTTTGGGGTGCAGTGTTCTGAACTCCGGGTTGAACAGTTTTTTTTTTTTTTTTTTCCTTTTCCTTTTACTATTTCGTTTCTCTTTTATACCCTTATTTTCTAGTGGTGAATTGTAAAACCCGACCTCACGTAACATGAGCAAAATTCTTTTGGAACTTAAAAATGAAGCATTTAATTTATGTTATATTCTAAGAATAAGAAAATAAATTGAACAATTTTCATATTTTGTACTCGTACAAAAAAAAAAGTTTATGAAATAGGATGAAAAAATATACCTTTTAAAAATTAAGAAAAACAAAAAAATAAAAGGAAAAGAAAAAAAGTTTTTACGACATGTTGGGGTTACGTTCATGGTCACTAAGCAATATATCATGTCGTTGGGCTACGCTTGATGAAAAAAGTTTTATGGAAAAATATATATTTTAATAAAATATATAAAAAAAAACATTTAACAAAAACAACAAAAACAAAAAACAAGAAATAGAAGAAAGGAAAAAAAATACATTATTGATGAAAATTTTGTATATTCTAATTAAAAAAATATATTATAAAAGGAAAAAAAAAAGTTACAAACACAACATTAATTTATAGAATACGGTTGAAAAAATACATAAAATAAACAAATAATAAAGAGGAAAAAAAAATTGAAAAGAAACCTTAGTTCGGATATAATGTAGATTCTAATAATTCCCTATAATTAATGGAAATTTTGTAATAATATTAAAATATATTCATTAGAAAGTAGTAAAAAAAATATTACAAAAGAATATCATTTTTCATAATAGAAAAAAAAAACATCTTAACTAAAAAAACATTACTAAAACTGTTAGTTAATGGAATAAGATGGGACAAAATATAAATATATATATATAATATAAAGAAAAAATGAATAGCTAAAAATTGATAGCAAAATTGAAAAAGAGATAAAAAAAAAAAAAAAATTGTTGATTTTTGGTGTCAAATGGATTTGGATTAAGAGAGAGATAAAATTGTTGATGTGACGAAGAGAGAGAAACAAAATTGGAGAAGGGAGGGAGAAACAAAATTGGAGAAGTGAGGGGTTTAGAACCCAAAACCATGGGTTTGGGTTCTAAACCCATGGCTTCCCAATACATCCATCCAAACATGGGTTTGGCTTCAAAAGCCAAACCCACCCAAACACAAGACAGAGGCCAAACACCCTCTAAATGTTACACTCTCACAAATTTTCAATTGAAATTGTTGTCGACTCGTTGCTTCATCGACATCAATCAAATTATTTTTTTAATTCTTAACCAATTTAAGCATTGCAATCTTTTCTTATGATTGATTATGATTACCTTAACGAAACGTAAAATCGCAATTGAAACCCAATTAAACCCCTTCAATTTCGCCAGAAAAAGTCGATGTTGTCAACAATCAACATGATCGGGAGATTTGCAAACTAAGATACAATATTAATGAGCAGAGCAAACAACTGATGACCCAAATTTCAAGGTTGAAGAAGATAAAGATACAAATTAATACTTTTATTTTATGTGTCAATGCCTCATGCAACTATATAACTTATTTTCTACATTTGTTACTCCATAGTCACTCCACATGTTTCTTGTTTAAAAAAAAAAATGCATGTTTTTTTTTTTTTCCAAAAAAAAAGTTAAAGAAAATAGTCCAACTTTTTGTTATTACGATTTATTTATTTGTACACCATTTAGTTACTAATATAAAATAAAAAAAAAATTACAAACACATACTTTTTTAATTTTAAATTCAATTTTTTTTTTAAACTGGAACCAAACGTGTTTTCGGATATAGTGAAAATAAGAAATTTATTTTTGTTTTCGAAAAAGAATTTTCGGATCATGAACCAAACGGGGCTAACTTTCCTAAATTCCAACCTTTAACTGATTATAACATAAATAAATTAAGACATTATAACCTTGATGAAAAGGTTTTAAAAGACATGATAATCAAATGGAGGAACCAGAAACGTTCAACTAAAAGAAAGATGAAAAACGTGGCAAAAAAGAAGAGGTGAGGATGTGAATGAAGACCTAATTCCAAGATACCATTAGAAGTTTGACCCAAAAAAGAAGAAGAAAAAGAAAAAGAAGTGTGTTGGAAAATAGAGTGTTGATTATGAGAAGTAGAGACTTTAGTCCCAAATTCTTGTTTCTTGTTCTCATTAAGGTCAAGTTGTATCCATAGCAAATGAACTGGGATATTTGGCCAGATGGCCTTAAATTAAGGCCCATTCGAGAGATTAACGCGCCATTTTAAAAATTAGTCAAAATGACCTTTTGCTGACATCACTCTCGCTGGTCACGAGAATGGGAAATTTTTAGTTATAAAATGGAGCCCGCAAAAGAACGAGAGCGAGAGAAATTCCAGCGAGAATGATGTCAGCAAAAGGTCATTTTATCTAATTTTTAAAATGGCACGTCAATCTCTCGAATGGGCCTTAATTCAAGGGTATCTGGCCAAATATTCCAAATGAACTCCTGTCGAGTGTTGAGGAGGTGCAAGGTTATTGCCACATTTTTGCATGTATCTTTAATTAAGTCAATTTTTATAACTGACTTTATATATCTTGTTTCTCATTATGAAACAAGTTTTAAAACCTACGTTCTTCTTTTTAATGTATTTTCCAATTTCCAAACCAAATTGTTGCTTGATTGCTTTCTACAAAATATTCCTCTTCTAAAGCTAATAACCACAACAACAATCAAATTACAAGAGAGAGAAAAGGATCTAAACCCAGAGGTAAAACAGGGAGCTAGAGCAAGAATCGAGACCTAAATTAATAACTTCTCACTTAGCTTGGAGAGAATTATTTGTTTTATTTTAAAAGTCATTTTGGTAATCATCATAGATAAACAATGAAAAAAAAACTTCCTTAGCTTGGTTTATAAATAACTTTTCATAAATCAACTCCCTTGGGCTCCGTAATGTTTTTGGACCCCGCCTCACTCAAAAATAATATTTTTTGCCTTTTTTGCTGACAGCACTTCGGGCACGAGTCCCATCGCAAGAAAAAAGTACGTGTTGATGAGCATGAACACCATCGCGAGGAAAAAATTTGTAATACTCTCTGCTGAGCATGAGCATGGGGATACTATAGTCTCTCGTTCTCATGAGGATACTATAGTAGTCTCTCGTAGTCTCGTTCTCAACAAACACGTGCTCGTGCTCAACAAGGATCAAAAAACATGCGTTCTAAAAGAACAAGGGTAAAAAACCATGTGTTTTCAAAAAACGGGTCAATTGGAATTACAACACCCAAGAGTAGTCATCGGTGAAAATACCCCTAGATAACATAAGTGAAAGTTGTATTTATAAGCTTAATTTTAAAAAATCAGACACTAAAAATCAAATGGTTACCGAGCCCAAATGTCTAGTTTCAAATCTCACTCATTACAAAAGCACAAGAGATGTTTAATTTGGTTTTCCATTACAAAAAAAATAATAATAAAGGTGATCAGATGCACGAAAAAGTATAGACATTCATATGAAAGACAATTTGATTGGCAAAACTTAAACTTTGGTATAAGAAAAATCCACCAGAATTCAAATCATTTACTCCAACAAAAAGGAAAAAGAAAAGGATGTGAATGAAGTTAGTGACCCACACAACTATTCTATTCAAAGGGAGGCTTTTGAAAATGACATAATTAGACTACCATAAGAACGTTGTACGGAAGCTTCAAATACATAGTCACATCACCCCAACCAGCAGTTTATCAATTATAGAATTTCTTCAAGTCCCATTCCATAAAGTTTTCGAATTTTGTTCTCGAAATTTATGCTTTTTTTCTCCTAATTTATATACTATAGTTTTCATTTGTGAAATTGTGAAAGTGAAGTTTGAGTTCATGGTTATCAAATGAAGCCTACTCCCATTTTTGATTGAAAACACAGTCTTCAATCAATCCCCACAACAAAAAGGCCACTGTCAACCCCACATAAAGAGAATCAAGAGAGTTCGAAGCATAAAAGCATAATCCAAAACCTTTTATTTCTTTCCTGAAACTTAGCCAATGAAAAACTAAGCTGTAATTTATTTGAAAGGGATAAAACTCTAAAGAGAACACTGTTTATTTCAACAAGAGAAAAAGTGAACCACACAACTTTTAGAAAGTTGAAACCATGGGTCCAGACTAAAAACAACACAAATTGCCAAGGTCCACAACAAAACTCACCCAAATAACAACTAAAACCAACCTAATTGATGGAAATTACCCATCAACATCATCATCATCATCATCATCAAGCTGATTCAATGGGAATAGATTTTCAAATTCAGAGACTTGTTGATCCATGACTTCCAGCTCCCTGTGCCTTTGCGAGGGGTGGCTGACCCTGGTGGTGAATTTGCATCTTCTGCCACTCTCTCTGCCTGTGGTTTCTTGCACAACATGAAGTTTCGAGCTCCGTGCGATCCAATTGTATCCCATGGACTCAAGGCTGCCAGACACCAAAAAACATAATCAAAATAACATAAGAAACAAAACCCAGGATTTGGTTTTCTATTATGATCAGAGAATTCTCAAGATATGAAACAGAGATTCCCCCATCAAAACAAAATTAAGACAGAGATAACAAATTCATGAACATCATCTCAATTTTCTCCAGCCTTACAGATTGTATTGAATTGAAATAAAAGAGAGAAAGAGAGGGAAGTTAGAATTTACCATCTGGTCCGGCATTTGGGCAGTAAAGCTGGAAATCTTTAAGATCGGAGCCAAGAATCGGCAGTCGGCCCTCACGAGCGTAGGATTTCAAGGCGGTATCCATAACAGCAGCAACAAGTTGCTCCTCATTCACAATAAAGCGAATCGGACCAGCGCTGCCAAGCACATTGATGCTGATCAAGAGCCTGTTGCCCTTAACACTCTGATTCTTCTTCAGCTTGTACAGCAACATCTTCGTATAAAAATCAAAATACAAAAAAAAACCCAATTCCTTGAAAACAGAGAATCGGGTAGCGCGGCAAATCAACAAATCAACAAATGAAAAGTTGTTAAGAAAAATAAAAATTGGTTGCAATGGGGGTAATCTAATCGCAATAGAGATTAGAGAAGAAAGATAGAGAAGGAGAGATCTCAGGGGTCAACTCCGAGGCAGCGGTAGTACCAGCCTTCCTTGCAAGAACCAAAAGAGAAAGAAGAAGAAGCAGAAAGAGGAAGACGAGCGCTCGCCCTTGAATCCAAAAGGGAGCGCATGTAATTACTACTACTAGGATTTTCTTCCACCATTCACAACTCTTTCAGGAATTCTCCGATCTATTGCGGCGGATCAAAGAAAAAACGAAACGATCGCAAGAGTCAAAACTGAATTGCTTGCAGGGGGGGCTCGGCTCTGAAATCAAAGAGGGGATCGAATCAAATTCTTCGAAGAGAACACAGAGAAGGAAAATAATGGAGAAAATTGAGCGAATTGGAATGGCTATTTATTTAAATCGATTTTGACGGAGAAGGAAACTTTAGGGTTAGGGTTGGGATTAGGGTTTGGTTTGGGGCTGTGAAACCAACAACGGAAATAAATATGTTTAATATTTTTTTAATTTTTTTAATGCTCGTTCTTAATTTCCGTGTCGTTGAATTGAAGGATTCGAAAGCCGCTTCTTCTCGCCGACTTGTCATTCTACAAAACCTCACACGTTAATTTATTTCTATTTTCGTACTATTTTCCTTTTTTCGCCTTTTTTTTTTTTTTTTTTCTTTTCATTTCACCCTCCACATTTTTTAGGTTGAAATTTGCTTTCATTTTTTTTTTTTTTTTAAATATGACGATGAGAAGAACAAATTTTTTTTTTATTATTTTTTTAACAACAAAATAAAGCAAACGAAAAACAAAAAAAATAAAATATGAAGTCTAGTCCTCATAAAGAGAACTGAGGCCCAACAAGAGAGCTTCTTCTTCGTAAACTTCGCACACTTCTAATGAAACTTTTTTCATCCACATTCGTTCGAGAGGTGACGCCACCGCGTGCGCCAGCCAATTTTATGAGCGATTGCACCATTAAAACGAGCAGTAGCATAGACGAAGAGCCCGACATTTGATTTCATCGATAACTCTCCCCAACTCTGAGTAGAAGAGTCTGTATCCACCTCCAGCCGATCGAAACCCATCTCAAGCGCAACCTCGAGGCCATCTTTCACCGCCACTAGTTTCACCACGTCTACTTCCAAGACCCAATCGATTGGCCTAACAATGGTAAGCATAATTTCTCCTTGTTCGTTTCTGATTATTGCCCCAAAATCACTTCTGTTGCTCGCTTTTCTAAGCTCTCTTTTCAAATTTCTCCTTGGCCTAGCAAGGCATTAAATCTACTCTTTGAAGCTGAACAACTTCATATGACATGGAAGCTGGACTCTGAAGCTTGCCTACACCGATGACACCATTCAACCACATTCATCTCCCCTCCCTAAGGTTCACAGTCGTAGGGACAAAATCATGATAAATCCTCCATATGAAGATTTTTTATTTTATTAGGGAGGTTACAATTCCAAAGAAACTTCCACCATTTACTAGTTTTGGAATCATTCGCCCCTGATTCGACCACCATCTTTTACCGCGCTAAGTGATAAACAAATTTAACAAAAAAAAAAAGACAATTTTTCTCACAGTGCCAAATCAATTTATCCTATTTCAAGAGTTGAGGCCTAGGGAGACCAAAGACATAAGGTACGTCATCATTATGGAGCATACTTCTTATAAGATCTTCATCCCACCTCTCATCTCCTGTCAACAAAAAGTCCACCATCTTCACCCCATCAACCAAATAATGATGAGTAATTTGCACTGATGGGGTTTACACAACCACTTATCATGGGATATTGAAACACTTTTACCATCCCCAATTCTCCAACGGAGACCCTCTTTTAGCAAGTCTTTCCCCCTCAACAAGCTCCTCACACACATATGAGGCGAAGCTATTAGCCGAGCAGTTAAAAAAGGAAGAGTCATGAAAATACTTCCCTTTCAGAACCAAGGCCAACAGGGACGTAGGAGACTCCAACAACCTTCAACCTTGCTTAGCTAGGAGAGATTGGTTAAAAAGACCAAGGTCACGAAAACTCAAGCCCCCACCTAATTTCGAAGAGCACACATTATTCCACCTACCCCATTGAATTCTTTGTTTAGGTTCATCATCACCCCACCAGAAGCGTGCCATGAGGCGATGACAGTCCTCAATGAGCCCTTTAGGAAGCTTGAAGCAATTCATGGTATAGCACGGGATGGCCTGAAGAATTGTCTTGATTAGGATCTCTTTCCCACCAGCACAAAAGAACTTATGTTTTCATCTCATCAGGTAACTCCATATCTTATCCTTAATGACTTAAAGTACAAGCGTTTGGAACGTGAAAATGCTACCGGAATCCCCAGATATTTTTCATGAGCAACCACTCTTTCCACCGCTAAGTGAGAGACAATTTGAGTATAAACCATGGGGTTGGTTTTCGGACATACAACCGATTTAGCATAGTTTATTTCTTGCCCAGTTAGGATGGTGTATAGAGAGAGGATCAATGCAATTTTAGAAGCCTACAACATATTAGCCCTGAAAAAAAAAAAGTAAACAATCGTCAACGAAAAACAGGTGCGAGATTGGAGGACAGTGTCTCGCAATCTTCAATAAGCCTTCAGCACACAAGAGGAACAAGTAAGGAGAGATAAGGTCCCCTTGCCTCAGCCCCCTCGAAGGCTTAACTCGGCCAGACCTCTTACCATTGATCGAGAACGTGTAGGATACATATAACACACATCCTATGATCAGGCTCACAAAATTAACTTCCAAACTTAAAGCCACCATGAACTTTTCAATTAAAAAAAAACCATTTCACTATGTCATACGTTTTACTCATATCGAGTTTTAAAGTCGTCCAACCTTCCTTTCCATTCTTCTGTCGTTTAATACAATGTAAGCATTAAACACCAGAATACATTGTCATAAATGTTTCTACTTGGAACAAATGCACTTTGAGTCGGGAGATGATAACCTAAAGAAGTTTTTTAAGTCTATTTGCTATCTTCTTTGAAATTAGTTTATATTAAACGTTACACAAACTAATAAGACGATAATCTTTCACGAAGGATGCAACTTTAGACTTGGGTAGCAAAGTAATGGAAGTAAGATTAACATCATTCAGAGGCTTACCGTTATTTAGAAGTTCAAGCCAATAATTCACAACATCACCCCCACAAGTGGGCCAATACTTTTGGTAGAACATCACTGAGAAGTCATCCACCCCGGGAGCTTTTCCCCATTTGCTTAAGAGCTTCAACGATTTCCTCCTCTAAAAGTAGTATTTGCATCCAAATTAGAAGGTCATTAGGAACACCAGAGGTCACAGAGGCCAAGAAATCACCTAACTCATTGCTATCTTGATGGTCATTTGAGGTAAACAAGGTCGTGAAATAGTCACAAATATCTCGTTCAATCCCCTTCTTATCATCAACCCAATCTCCCATAGAATTTCTAATCCGATCAATTATGTTTGTTCTTCTTCGTTGCGACGCACAATGATGGAACTACTGGGAATTACGATCCCCCATTGAAGCCAATCTTTTCTAGCTCTCTTCTCTAGTATATTTCTTCCTACGACGAGAGGAACATTTAATTATGCATATACTGAGTATAATTTAACGACTATTTTTTTTTTTTTAAATTGAGGTTCAAATACTCTCACTTACCATATATGACACTCAATAGTTTTTAGTACACATTTATTGTACTAAAATAATAAGAATAATAATTTATTATGTAGGAATGCAAATATGACACTCAATAGTTTATAGTTTCTCTTTAATTTACTCATCTAAAATCTATAGAATGGAAATATTATGTAAATTTAGAGTATAATTTTTTTTGGTTTCGTCCTGGCGTAGATGCATTTTGCTTATTTGCTCGAAATTTTATTTTCGTCATTATACTTTAGGTCTCATCTCATTTTAAACTATGTACTTTTAAATGTTTAAATTTGGTCAATTACTTCCAATAAATCTTAAGATTGGTCTTATTATTATTTGAATTTTGAAGTTAAATTTTATCAAATAATAATAATAATAATAATAATAAAATAAAAAAAAAATCTAATGGTAAAAAAGCATTAAAAAAACAATAGAAATAGAAGACGGTTTGTCGTTCACAACAAGCATCATTAACCACTATCTAAGGAAGAAAATTGGAGTACCATCCCTAAGTGCAACCCGTGATCAGAGTCCATCGAGCAATGCCATCAACACATTTGATTTTGATGCTAGGCAAACTACTTCACAAGTAAGAGATTTTGCTTCCGTTAGACTCTCTTCCTCTCAATTCAGAAGAAAATTAATGCCAAGACAATCAGATTGGACGACAACCGGCTGGTGAGCCAAAGACGAAAGCATCAACAACACAACCTCGATCGCCTTCATCTCCATCATATAAGCACCGAACAAGCCACCCACAACCTAACAACCAACTTGAACGTGATTTCCTATGGGATCACGAAGAGCCAAGCCCAGACCTCCCAAGCGACCAGACTCCCTCAACGTAGCATCACACGTCAGGCGCCATAGTGGAGTAGCATGCGTCAGCAAACCCAACACCTTAAGCGCGACCAACGAAGAAATCAGACTCGAGTGCTAGCCATGGCTACGCTACAACCCCGAGGTGAACTCATGCAGAGAATCAGCAATGGGTTCCTTTAGTGTCGGGATTGAGCTCTCGAAACCTTTAAAAATACGGTGATTATGACACACCCAAATACATGCCAAAATTAGAACCTGAAAGAGCTCCACTGAATTTTCCTTATCGTTCTCCTGAAACCATTCATAACGATCAAACGTCGACCAATTATTCCTACAACATATAGTAGAAGCCACATTAAGATTGAAAAAATGAGACCACAGGGCCTTGACCACCTTGCAAGTCCAAAAGAGATGTACAGTAGTCTCACGATCTTTAAAACAAAATGGGCACCACAAGTCGAGAGTGAAACTTAGTAAAATAATGGTAATAATTTTCATTCAAGAAAATACTCAATGTGAATATGTTGGAAATATATGGACTAAAATTGAACAAGTCTCAAAGTACCTGAATTAAAATAATATTTTAACCTATATACAATTATTTGAGCTTTGGGTTGGATGTCACGCTTTCCAATAAAGTTGAGTATTATTACAAATTAATGTTTTAGAAAAGTAATAGTAAGGAATAGGGGGAATTGCAGAATCTGACTCGATTTGCAAAATGTTTGCCAAAAATGACCTGGTTTTGAAATTTTAGCGTTTCTTATCTGAATTTGACTGACATTACTGTTTACACTTTAGGCTGAGTGTGAAATTTTGTATATGTCCCTCATCGAACACAACATCTTCTCCCTTCTCCCTTCTCTTCTCTATGTTCTCTTCCACTCCCTGACCGTCGATTAAAAAGAAAAAAAAAATCTATTCTCTCCCCCTTTGAATGTTAAGAAAAAAATTTCCATCAAATCTTGAAAACCTCTCATTCATCCTCTTCCACCCTCTGAATGTTAACGACCTGTCATTCATCATTCTCACATGCTATTAAGAACTTTTTCAAGAGGAGGAGATTTCAAAAGTGTTGATTTGGGCCAAAATTCTACTGTCATCTTGAGGGGAAGTTGATTCTTTCTGCCATCACGCGAAGAAAAGTCGAAAAAAAAGGATCGTGCAATTTTTTTTATTATGACTGGGATTTAAAAAAAATGCACGATCGTACAATTTGAAGCGACGATTGTACAATTTCGTGGTTGAGATCGTGGCATGAATTGCACGATCGTGCAATTTTGGGATTAAAAAAAAATTGCACGGTAGTATAATCTGAAGCGACGATGGTGCAATTTTTTTTTTTTTTTTAATCCGGAAGGAATCTTGACATATCAAGATTTGTTGGTTGATAAAATCTTAGTATTTATAAAAAAAAATTCAGAGATGCGTGAGAGAGAAAATAAATGTTAGAGATGAGCGGAGAGAAGAAGAGAGGAGGGAGAGATCAATTGGCTGTGCTCTTGACTAGGAGGTGTTGAGTTCAATCTCCGCATTAATTAAATATCAATGCAAAAAAAAAAAAAAGGAGAGAGAGGAAAAGATTGTTTTGAACCATTTCACGAGACGAAGCAAAAAAAGAAAAAAGAAAAAAAGGAGAGAGACAAAACGAAGGGTACAGACCAAATTTCACAACCGATAAAAAATGAACAGTAATGCCAGCGGTCAAATTGAGGTCAGAAACGATAAAATTTTAGGTCATTTTTGTCAAACCTTTTCGATTTCGGGTCAAATTCTGCAATTCCCCAAGAATAGTAAGAAAAATTAAGTTTGGAGACCAAATAAAATATTTAAAAGTTGAAGAATTTGAAGAAGACATATAATATTTGACATTTGAAGATTAAAACAGATCATCCAACAGTTTAGGGGCTTAAGAACTAAAATAACATATATTAAAATATCATTTTAATGTCTATATTTTGTATCTCGTTCCATTTTAGTATTTGTACTTTGAAATATCTAAATTTAGTCTACATAAATCTTAAAAATAGAAAAATAATCTTTATTGTTAGTTTGATTTTTTTTTATTTATCAAAATTGGTTAAATAATAATAATAATTATAATATTTTAACATGCCAAAAAGACAAATGTAAATATGTTTTCGAAATAATAAATAATTTTAAGATTTATTGATAGTAGACTAAATTTGGACATTGGGAAGACCCGACACTAAAATAGAATGAGACCAAAATTATTACTGGTCAACTTGGAGCTGAGGTCATCTATCAGTTCCCGAGGAGCATCTCTGATTCTCGAGAAGCCCACGAGCCCATTTACTCGAAGAGGCGAATTTACTCTTGAGGTCAATCTTTCGAGCCGACTAGGCTAGGCTGATTTATCAGATTTGGTAATGTATCGACCGACCACTCGATGGCTACTCCCCAGACACTCACCAATTATGTACCTGACACGTCGGGCTAGATGTACGGTGTTGGCACCATGACCCATAATGTCTCTCTCCATATAAATATGAAGCCTTGTTTTTCATACAAGATATGCAATCAATTTTAACTCCACTTGAGCTTGGTTTTCCAATTTCCACAACTCTCTCGCTAACTTAAGCATTATCGCAACGTGTTGGGCCGAGTACCACACCCGTACAAGTTTCTCTTACTCTTTCTGTGCAAGTCAGCTCGAACAAGTCTGTTTACCAGTCGGACAAGACTGTTTACCCGCTCATCCGAGGCCCAGTCGAGGAGTGTAAGAAATTTGCATCAACAAAAAGGATATTTTAACCAATAAATATTTAGAGATAAATAGTTTTTAGTTTTAATTGTTATTAATTTTTTTTGGCAAAAGTAATATATTACGAAAAGCAAATTTGGAGGAACACTAATAGAGGTACGGGCGGACAACACCCCAACCACAAAAGCACATCTAAAAGCCATATCGACTTGAGAATTAATAAGAACAGACCGAGGAGAATGGAGACTCGCCCCATGGATACGAGAGTTCCATTCCCTCCAGATATGGTGAAGGATCGCACACCAAGCAAGTCTTCAAACCTGACGCATGGATCGTTCACACCCGGTCTCATGCAATAGATCCAAAGCAACTTAGTAGACTATGCAACAACTCGATGGGAGGAACAACCCCACCCCAAAAGTCTCGTCCACACATGCTTATTGAACCTGTATTTAAAGCAAAGATGATCCATTATTTTCAAAGTATCTGAGTACAACACACGGTCTTGATGGAATCAAGAGAACAAACCTAACCAAACAATATCCCACACAACTATCATAACTCTCCGTACTTTCAAGGGAAGCGTCGCTTCAGGAAATCACATTTTAATGAATATTATTTTCGAGAAATAACCATATTCTTCCTCCCACATGTTGTAATAAAAAATTGTTAAACTACTCAAAATATTGAAGGAATAGACTAGCTATAAATTAACTAATAAATTATACTAAATTCAGCTAGCAATGCAATTAGAATCAAAGCCACAAAATTAAGCAATCTAAAAAGTGCCCAAGCTTATTAATAAAGAGTTCAAACCTAACCAAACACTATCCCACACAACTAATGCCTAAAAAATAGTTTTTTTTTTTTTTTTTTTTATATTTATTTTTGACAACATGTTAGGATTAGGATAGAGATTGAACTTAGGACCTCATGTTCACTAAGCGATGCGAGATACATCATGCGAAGCTATGCTCTTGTTGGCCTTAAAAATAGTTTTATTTAGTCAAAGAATACTCATAATTAGCCGCAAATCATTGAAATACGATAAAAATGAAAACTTAAAAAATTTACTCCTTGAAATACATGAATAAGATAATAAAATTTTCCACATAAAAATGCTTGAATCATCTTTAATAATTTAAATTTGGAAGCTTTTAAATTAAAATGATTTAAAATGCTAATAATTTCAATAGTAATGGTACATCTTTAAAATATGGTTTTATGTTTAGTTATCAAATAAAATTGACATATTGCTGAAATCACATGATATCTCAATTCTCAACCAAAATAAAATACTCAAATCAAAGATCTCACTTTCAACCCCTTGGACTCTAAGGATGGGTGGGTGCTTATTCAAATTTAATTTATTTTTTTTTGAAATATTATTCAAATTTAATTTAAATATTAAAAAAACGTTTTAAATTCAATAAATAAAGTAACTATAAAATATTCATTGCTTTTTTTTTTTTTTTTTTTTTTTTTTTTGATAAATAAAATATTCATTGCTTAAAAAACAGTATAAAACTATCAATTTAGGCTCTATAAATACAAAGAAAATTTTGTACTTTAAATTGAATTTGAGTCCTAAATTCATAATTCTTAAATAAATGGTGAGGATCTCACGTCCCAAAGATGAAAAGACTCCATTTACAATATAATTACTCCTTCTATAACCAATTGGTCCACAATATAACTATTTCTTCTATCACCCATTAGTTTTAAGATGAAACCGGTAAAAAAAAAAAAAAAAAAAAAAAACCACGAAACCACGAACAAATAAGTATATTCTATTTTTTTTAAAAAAAATTATTCCCATTTACATTTAACCCAAAAAATAATAATAGTAAAATAAAGTAAAATTGTTATGAAATTTTACTAAAAGGTTTCTCTTATAATAATTGTTCGTTTTACAAAATTATGCCCGTTTACTAGAAAAAATGTTTAGTAAACTTTCCCTTTCCTAAAAGTACTTTTCAAAACACGGCCAAATTTTAAGAGTAATTTTTTTTTTTTATTATTATTTATTTATTAAAACATAGACGGAAGATCCAACATTTGACCTCTTGGTGACTTGTTTATACATTATGTCAATTAAATTATGTTCTTATATATATATTTACTTTGGGTTAAATTAACATATTTGTTACTTCGAATATCATTCGATTTTAGTCATTATACTCTCAAATGTCCAATTTAGTTCGTCTACCTATAATAAAACATAAAATTGATTCCTACATCAATTTTGAAAATATGTTCACATTATTATTTATTGTGTTAAAATTATTATTATTATACCTAATTAAATAAAAATTAACTTCAAACTAACTATAATAACTAATTTTAAGTTTTATTAAAGATACGAGAGTATTTTTTTTTTTTTTTATCATATGTGGAGATCAAACCTAAGACTTTTTTATCAGTAGTTCATACATGTCATTGAGTTATGCTTTTGTTGGCAAGAATACGAAAATAAAACAAGTTGAAATGATGGCGAGGATACGAGAGTAAAACGAGTTGAAATCAAAGTATTGGATGAAAATTGTATTTTTAACAAAAATAAAATAAAATAAATTATTATTATTATTATTATATTAGAGTTTTTAATCGAAATCCCAAATCTCAATTTGATTTTGGTGGCCCCCCTTCTCTCGAGGATATCGATCTCGTTTGTCTGGTGTTGAGATATTTTGTTTTGTTTGTTTTGAATTGCATGCGCACCATCTGTTTGTGTAAATGCCTCTGAGATATACGCCTCACTTTTCAAGCCTTAGCCAGCTGGTGTTGCCGGGGGAGGGGGTGGGTCAATTTGGATAAGCTTTGTGAAGTTGTTGAATTTTGTGCGGTTTGGAGTTGCTGTATTCGTAGTTTCGACTTGGGGATTCAACCATCCACTTCTAGAATTAAGTCTATAATTAGTGCTTTATCCACTGAGATATGTTGAGATTGTCGTAATTGGACTTGGTGTTTACAATTTGGTTAAATTATCAAAATAATTTTCTTAAATGACAAGTTTTTTGGAAGTGGTAATAGAGAGGATGAGCTATAAATGTTGTGTGAAGATCAATTCATTTATTGTATATTAGATGAGTTGAACTAGACTAGAGCTTGACTTGTGTAAAAGATAGACAGATGGGTGGATTGAAATACATTTGGCCTAAAATTATAGTCAACTAATTAAGTTTGGGTAGATATCTTATGCTAAATGTCAATCCATCCTCTCACTACCACACCTAAAAGAAAATCGGTTGGGTAAGAAAATTAATTACTTATCCCCGTTTGATAATCATATTACTTATATCTATGGGGTTTCTTGGTTTTGTTATCTACCTTTTACAAATGTTTTCAAAATTCAAGCTAATTTTTTAAAACTAAAAAAAAAAAAAAAAAAAATAATAATAATAATAATAATAATAATAATAGTTTTGTTTTTGAAATTTGGCTAAGAATTATAATGTTTCATTGAAAAAAATGAAAACTGTCGTAAAGAAATGACTAGAAAACAAGCATAATTTTTAAAACTAAAAAATCGAATGATTATCTAATAAAATTGAATGGTTATCTAACGAGACTTTGATAATAGTGAATGTTTTAAGAGATTTAACCTCACCATGAATACTAAATTAAAACTTTAGAGTCCAAACGAGCATGATTTAGCTGACATATGTATGTGTTGACAACCAAGAGGTTTGTGGTTCAAATCTTCCACCCCGATGTACAAGTTTTTTTTTCATTAATGAATGGAAGAGTGGGGGGAGAATATATGATGTGGTGTGATGGACAGCCACCAATGTGAAATTAGAGGCTCTCAGTTGGAGTGAGGGCGCAGCATCTCATTCCATTGCCAGCCTTGCCTTAGCCATTAACCTGCCTAGCAATGCATCACTTTGAGCCCCAGCTTTAGAAAGTAGGTTCCAAATTCACAGGGAATTTTTCAGTTTTTAAGCTACCTTTCTTTTATTTGTTTCTTAAGTTTTCATTAGTCAAAAGAAGTTTCTTCCGTCTGGTATTTGCTCATTGGCCATGTTCGCCCACATGTGCGAGTACCCGAGATTTCGTATTTTAAACTATACTTTTCTTGTACCTTTTCATTTGGTGAATCAGTTACACATCTTTCATCTACAAAAGAAGGAAGAAGGAAGAAGGACGAAAGGCATTTTTGTTTCGATATCGATGTTTAAAAGGTTTTCACATTGAAAGTCTATTTAAATTGTATATTTTTGTAAAAGCAACAACAAAACAAAAACAACAAACATGATTCATGAGTGAGAAAACAGTATTATAACAAAGTTACGTGTATAATATAGAAATTTCTTTTTAAGCACGGTTATACTTATAATACCGTCCTAAAGAAAACTTCTATGTTATACACGCAATTCTGTTACAAACAGTTCTTTAGGATGATATTATAAGTATAACTGTACTTAAAAGTTATACTTTCAAAAAATACAAATTTAGTCTCTGAATTTTGAAGTTTAAAATTTCCTTTTAAGCACGGTCATACTCAACATTTGAGGGCTGAACAGTGCTGATTTTTTTTTTTTTCTTTTTCTTTTGGTCTTTCTCAAATCTAATATAGGTGAATATTTGTTGTGATCTCTTGCCCCATGTATATACAAAACAAAACAAAGAATATTGTCTATTTGGATTTGATTCTTTGAGAATACTTCTGTTTCAATCTTTGAACTTTACCTCAAAACCTAACATGCAAACCTAGCCTATCACATGTTAGTTATTAATGTAATGGTATTTTAATGGGTTTAGTTTTCTACAACTATTACTTTTTTCGAGCTAGGTGTCAACCCGAGCATTGGTCATCTCTTTGTTAGGTCATATCTCATCCCCACATTTGCAATATTATATTCTAAAACAAAAAACTGAAATAACCTAAGGGACGGTTGTAAAGAAATTTGTGAGAAAACAACCATAATTTTCAAAAAAAAAAAAAAAAAATTATCAAATGAGTTTTAATTGCTATTGGTCAAGTGATACGAAGTGGGTATGTTTTTAATTTTATAGGTGGACATGTTTATTATGTCAAATGAAATTATCTGGTGTTTTTATTAACTCAAGTAATAAAATATATTTCAACATAAACATAGCTCAAACGACATCATCTATGAGCTATGAGTAAGAGGTCTCAAGTTTGAATCTCCCTCTCCACCTATTGTCAATATATATATATATCCATTCACGTCTTGTTATCACTTTTGTTAATAAATTTTAACATTAAGTGATATTGGGAGATTAAATTGAAATTAAAAAAAAAAATCTAACATAAAGGATTAAATTGTGTTTTTAGTCCTTTTTAAATAGTGTTATATTCTCACTACTTTGTTTAATATATCTGACTTTAAAAAAAAATCTTGGCAAATTTGCATTTTCAAAATTGTTTTTCAAAATTTTCTACTAAAAGTAGATGAAGCAAAAAGTTGATGAAGAAACTTATATTTTAAAACCGTAAATAAAACCACTTTGGGGGCGTTTGGCCCAAAGAGTTGGGGGGAGTTGGAGTTGTTTTGTCTGGAGTTGTTTAGTCTGAGGAGTTGTTTAGTCTGGGGAGTTCTTAGGTATGTCTGTTTGGGACAGGAAGTTGTTTAGTCTGGAGTTCTGAAGTCTGTGGTGTGTTTGGAGCATGGAGTTGTTTAGTCTGGAGTTCTGAAGTCTGAGTTTATTTTAACTGTTTTCTTCCGCACAATTTTTTTCTACAAACTTTCAAAATTTTCTTATTAAGAACTTCTTCCAATTCCAATAAATTCTAAAAATGAAATATTTTATTTTTATTTTATTACAAATTTCTTTGAAGACAACAAAAATTAATTTTGAGCACAATATTTGACATTATTTTTTCACATTAATTATCAAAAAAAAAAAAATATATATATATATAGATATATTTTGTTAGGATTCATCCTTAATTTTATGAATTATAAGATTGTCTACCCATAAGTATACTCTCATGTGTCAAACACATTTTTCTCCGCCTCTCATTGACAGAGAGTTGTTGAACCTCAAGTTCTAAAATCTGAGTTTATTTTACTAGTTTTTTCGATACAATTTTTTTTTCTACGAACTTTCTAATTTTCCTTATTAAGGACTTTTCCTAATAAATTCTAACAATGCAATTTTTTATTTTTATTTTATCTACTTTCCAAATTTCTTTGGAGATGACAAAAAATAATTTTGAACACAATACTTCACATTAATTTTTTAATCTCTCTCACCTTGATTATCAATAATATATATTTATTATTATTTTTTAAAGACTCAATCTTTAATTTTTTTAATTTTAGAAGTGAGATTTTGTTTTTGTTTTTTAGTGTAAGTATATTTTACAAATTTCTCTAAAGAAAAAAAAAACAACACATAAACATATCTATGTGTCAAACACGTTCTTCCTCGCTTCCCCCCACTTAAACTCATAATTTCATATGCACTACACCTAAGACCTGTTTTCTATAATTTTTCATATTTTTATTATCAAGAACTTCTTCCAATAAATTTTAAGAATACGATTTTTGTGTTTTTTATTTTATTTATCATTTACAAATTTATTCGAAGATAACCAAAATAACTTTGACTACCATACTTCACCTTTTTTTTTTCAATATCACTCACATTAATTATTCATTTTATTTGGATAGTTTTGAAATAAAACAAATAGTCGTACAATAGTCGATTAACTATTACGTGTGAATTTGAAAGATTTTAATCCATTAATCTAAGTGAATCCAAATAAGCTATATTTTTATATTTTTATCTCTTCTTGAATACTGCATTTTAAATTTTGTTTAAGTACCAATTTTAATTTTAATTCAACAATTTAATTTATATTTAAAATAAAAAAAAATAGGTTGAATTGCATTTTTAGTCATTTTACACCTTTTGTCTAAATTATGTTTTTTTTTTAAATAATTAAAAAATATTGTAAAAGGAAGAGAGAGAAAGAAAGGAAAATGAATGAGAGTTGAATAGTAATTACTGTAGAAGTCTGGGGAGTTGAATAGTAATTACGGTAGAAGTATGAGGAGTTGAATAGTAATTACTGTAGAAGTCTGGGGAGTTGATATTTTTTGTCCGAGTTAAACAACTCTTTGGGCCAAACGGGGAGTAAGTTTACTCCCCACAACTCCACTCCTCCCAACTCCGTGGACCAAACGGCCCCTTTGTGAATTAGGTTAATAGTTTTCTAGTCATTTTCCCTTTCTTGAACAAGCAATCTTTATTGAAAAAATATTATTGAGTGTTACCCAAGAAAGGATACATATTTAACTATTCGTCATGTCATTACAAATAAATATTAATAAATTTATGATATCGTCAAGAATTTCTTGCGTGCTTCTTGATATTGTTCAATGTCCTTTAGGGTAATTTTAGCTAACTTTAAGAAGATCGTCCAACCGATTTGAGAGCAAGTATATTTCAACTTTAATTGACATTTAGGGGGGTTTGGTCCAATAAGTTAGGGGAGTTAGAATTATTTTGTTTTGTTTAGTGAGTTGTTTAGTCTCGCGAGTTCTGAAGTATGTCTGTTTGGCTGTTTGGGACAGGGAATTGTTTAGTCTGGAGTTCTAAACTCTGTGGTGTGTTTGGAGCAAGGAGTTGTTTAGTCTGAGTTTATTTTAGCTGTTCTCTTCTGCACAATTTTTTTTTACAAACTTTCAAAATTTTATTATTAAGAACTTCTTCCAATTCCAATAAATTCTAAAAATGAAATATTTTTTTTTATTTTATCTATCCTTAACAAATTTCTTTGAAGACAACAAAAATAATTTTGAACACAATACTGTACATTATTTTTTCACATTGATTATAAAATATAGATATATAGATATATAGATATATTTTTGTTAGAACTCATCTTTAATTTTATGAATTATAAGATTGTCTACCCATAAATATAGTCTAACCATGTGTCAAACACACTCCACCATCTTAAACTTGTCATTCGATCTGGATCCACTCCACCCGTAAATCACAAACAATGATGGTTTATTTTAGCTATTTTTTTTTTTTTATAGTTTTTTTCTATAATTTTCCATATTTTCATTGGTAAAGACTTCCTTCAATAAATTTTAAGAATGCGATTTTTGTTTTTTATTTTATGTATCCTTCACAATTTTTTTTTAATATAACAAAAATAATTTTGACCACAATACTTACAATATTGTGTTAAATATTACATGTGAATTTGAAAGATTTTAAACTATTAATCCAAACGGGTTCAAATAAGCTGATATTTTTATTTATCTCCATGGTAAGAAATACTACATTTTGAATTTGGTTTAAGTACCAATTTTGATTGTACAACCTCATTTATATTTAAGATAATAAAAATAGGTTGAATTGCATTTTTAGTCATTTTACACATTTCGTTTAAATTATGTTTTTTTAAAATAATTAAAAATATTGTGGGAGGGAGAGAGAGGAAGAGAGAGAAATGTGTTACCTCCAAAAATGAAACAGACTTGAATTGTAATTATTGTAGAAGTCTAGGGAGTTGATAGTTTTTATCGGAGTTCAACAAGTCCGTGGGCCAAACGGGGAGTTAACCTCTTCTTCCAACTCCTTGGGCCAAACATGCCCTTAAGATTTAAATTTCTATACCCACATTTATTATAAAGAAATTGTAACAGATGTCAATTTAGAGTAAATAATTAAAAATATAGTACTTTTTAAAAAAAATTACGGATATGACAATTTCTATCACGGATAGTATGGTTTATCGTTGTTAGAAGTCTATCACTTATAGAAGTTTATCGCTGATAATAGTCTATCACCTCAGTTTTTTATAGAATTTTGTCAGTAATAGAAGTCTATCACTGATAGAAGTTGATAGAAGTTGATAGAAGTCTATCAGTGATAGTCTTATATCAACGAGTCTATCAGTGATAATCACTCATTTTTTGCCATATTTGCAAAATGTTTTAAATTTTGCTAAATTTACAATTATTTTGTGTCTGATTGTTGTTTGTGCAACCAACCCTTTATTATATTAATAATAATAATAATAATAAACAAAATAAATAAATAAACGGTTTTAGATTATACTACTCACATATTTAGGTATTTAGAGGTTTTTGATAGTTGAATTAATCACAAGTTTTAAAGTCCAATTTATTGTATCTAACCACAAAAATAAATCTTTCTTCTAAGAAATTATTTATTATAAACTTTTAATTTTATAAATTGGATGTTAGTATCTAAAAAGGGATCTTAGACTTTAAGGATATTGTCATTTTTATCTCATTAAGTTAATGTTATGTATATTCACTCACTAATTAAAGTAATACAAATTTATCATACAATACTAATTTTAATAAAAATAACCAAGTTCAATTATTGTTATTGCATAACTATTTTGAGTAAAAAATTAAGGGCATATTTTTTTAGATTTAGCGAGTCTAATGGACGTTTGGTATCCATGAATTTTGTTTTTAGAAACTATTTTTATGTGATCCAAAATTGTGACAAGCTTCTTCTTATTCTTTTTTGCAACTATAGTTTAATAAATGCGGGGATTGAACCCATGACCTCTTGGTCACCGGCACAACCCTATGTCAATTGAGCTATGCTCGGTTTGGCAGCTTCTTCTTATTCTTAATGGATCTAGATTTTGAATTTGAAACTTTAAAATGTATAATTATATTTGAAAGAATAAAAAACTTAAATGAATATAACATTTCATGTGATAAATTCAATTCATTTGGGAAAAATTACCCCCAATGGTCTTCGAGTTTTGATTTGGTAGCACTTGTCTCAATGTTTCAAATCCAACCATTACATCCTTAGGGTTTGGATTTGGTTTGTTTTTAGTCGTGTTAAATCCTAACAGAATCGTGAGGTGCACCTACTTTTAATTAAATTGTTTTTTTTAATTATTAAATTCTTAATTTTCACATGGTAGGATTTAGGGTTTAGGGTTTAGGGGAGGGGAGGGGAGGGGGAGGGAGAGGGAGAGGGAGAGGGAAAGGGGGATGGATAAAAAAAAAACAGTATCGTCGGCGACGACCATGAGAGGATCAAGAAATTGAAAATTGGAGAAGGGAAGAGAGAGGAGGGAGGAGGGAGGGGCCAGGAGGAAAAGGAGAAGAACGACCATGGGAGGAAGAATATTGAAAATGGAGAAAGATGAGAAGGAGAATAATAATTAAAAAGATATTTTTAATTAAAAATAGGTGAAACGTGCATTGAGCATTAGATAGCCAAGTGCTACCAAACTCAAATCTTAAAGACCATAGTTTTTCATTCAATTTTGTTAATTTTAAATATGTATAATATAATATATTATAAATTTTATGATATTGTAAAATAATAATTATACAAAATTTATAACATGGAATATATTAATAAATTAATTAATAAAAATGTTTCAAAAAAAAAATAATAATTTATATTTAACCTAATGTTTAGTCGATAACTACAACTAATTTTATGGTATAAGGATCTGTTAAATTGAGATCCAATTTCTAAATCTGTTATATACACATATCTATGTTTTCATCCTTTATTTTTAAATTTCAGTTTCAACCAATCATGTACTAAGGGCATGTTTGGGAGTGATTTTGGAATGACCAAAATCACTTTTACATGCCCAAAATCAATTATATTTAAAAATGGTGATGTTTGGCAATAGTATAAAAGTGATTTTGGAAGAATTGAAAATCACTTTTAGTGATTCCCGGTCAATACTTGAGAGGTGATTTTGGAGTGATTTTTTGCAAGTGATTGTGATATTTTGTTTTTAAAAATGACTATTTTTTTTAATTAAAAATATCAATTTAATGTTCATATATTTATGAAAATCTGAATTTGGTTTGTTGGTGAAAAGAGAAATAATTTTGCTTCTTTCTCACTCATACCAAGGTTCGAAATCAACGTTGTGCAACCTTTTATTTATGATATATTATTTATTATAGTTTTTCATTTATGATATATTATTTATTATAGTTTCATGACTTTTTAATTTTGTTTTTCATGACCTTTCAAGAATTTTTGTTTCATGATTTTAATTTTAAATAGTAATCATTTCCAAACAATTTTTGTTTAATTTTGATTTTCAATTATCAGTTAAATAATTTCAAAATACAATGTTATTTTTTTTTGTAATTTAATAATTCTAAAATCACTTTGGAACCAAACATAATAATTCAAAATCACTTCTAATTATATGAAAATCACTCCAAACCAAACATAAAAATGATTATATATAAATCAATTTTACAAAATCAATTGTTATTAAATCTCTTCCTTTAAAATCAATAATTCAATCATCACTCCCAAACATGCCCTAATTGTTTTTTTATTGATTCCTACCAAATTTATAGCATTTTTTTTTTTTTTAATACATTTGATAAAAAAATTTGGCGAAGATATCAAATTATATTCTGTATTTGACAAGTTATATCAATTTTTGTTTAAAATTTTTAATTTCATCAAATTACACCTTAAATAATTAAATTTAATAAGCATTGCATAATACAAAAATATACATATATTAGTTGATCAATATGCGTGAATGAGGATTCAAATCGCATTAACTAGTTGAGTTATTCTAAGTTGACACAATTCTTTTTTTTTTAAATACAAATAGTCGTAGCTCAAACAGAAACAAAACCCTTAAAGCTACCAAACTTAAAAAATGAGAAAAAGTTCGAGGGAACATGATCTTCCCACTAAGCGGTTAAAAAGGCTTCTGAAGTTCTAGAGGCAATCTGATGTGCCAAGTCAGTACCTCGTCGATTCAAATGAACAAAAGATCACTCCATCTGCCTCCTTCAAGTCAATAGCTTAACAGATGAAAAATGAAACTGGGTGAGGTTAACTCTTATGTCATTCAACAAGTTACTAACTTCCAAACAATCGATTTCTGCCTCGCAACGAAAATGAAGCTTTTAAACCTTCTATCATTGTGATGACCTCTAAATTTTTAATCTGTTTTAGTTTTAACTTAATATTGAATAAATGATGCCATTTTTCCCTTCTAATATGCTTTAGTTTTGTCATAAAAAAAACAATATATTTAAGATATTATATTCTGGCCAATAGGCCGGATGTTTGGGTAAAAATTGACTTCAATTATTTATTTATGTTTTTTACCATTATTCAATTGTAAGCCTAATCAAAAGTCAAAATTACAATAATCATTGTATCTCAAAAAAAAAAAAAAAATTACAATAATCATCGAAAATCCAATTGGATGAAATTGTAGTATGTAATTAATATAAACACTTTTTTTAAAAAAAGAAAAGTATTGTTTGATCATCCGGATTTTATATATTTAAAATTACTTTTATTAGAAAGGAGAAGAAAAGATAAAAAGGTTAAAAAAAAATTGAAGGGACCTGACGCACCGGCGACAACGACGGTGGACCACAAAGAAACTCCGGAGTTCCGACCGGCCATTTTCAATCTTCGTCTTCAATTATGTATCTCTCTTCTCTAACTCATCGTTAGGGTTCCGAAGGGCTGATTTATCACTCTGTCCAAGTCAATTTTCTCTAATTTATCTCCTAATCTTCGCGATTGAGCAGGATGGAAAATTTCTTGGGTCTTCTCCGAATTCGGGTGCTACGCGGTATTAATCTCGCTGTTCGTGATACTCGTAGCAGCGATCCTTTTGTCGTCGTCACAATGGGCGAGCAGGTATATGTGGATTTTGATTTCTTACTTGAAGTTTCCTGTTATTCATGATATCGATGGTCTTACTGTGTTTTCTGCTTCAATTTCTTCAATTACTGCTTATTGATTGTTTGTGCTAATAGCCTAATTCAAACTAATCGGAGATGCTTCCAGGGCTTTCAAAAGAAAGGATTAAAGTCAATGATAATCTATCTGATTTGATTGATATCAATCTTCCAAAAGAAAATGAAATATTGATTCGATTTTGAGTTTGTTCATTGTTGATGACCTTTTATTGGCCTAGTTGTTCTGAGCTTAAAAAGAAATGGATCATTTCTGCATTATCTTTTGTGGTAGTTTGGGGCTTTCTTGTAATTAATTTTTAGGGAAAATTGCACGAAGCACCTCTAAGGTATGAGGTTTGCTACGATCACACTCTTGAACTTTTAATTTGATCCATTATTGTTAAGGGTTGAAACAATTTTTTTTAACAAAAATCAACCCCTTTTTATTAGTTGTTAAATTACGATATAATTGGGCTCCACGACTTCACATGTGTGACCACATGTGAATAGGGAAGGACAAACTTGTCATTGACAGATTTTGTGAAGAACTTTTTTACCTTTTAGAAAGAAAAAATGTATAGAGGAAATTTTTTCAAGAACGTAAAGTAAACAGTATCGAACATTTTTTGGGTCATCGCGTCGAGAAAAATTCTTCCTTACTCGCGTGTGGGTCACACATTTGAAGCCCAATTAAATAGTAATGTAACAACAAGTGCAGAAAAGGTTGATTGCAATACTTAACAAACTACAGCGTGGTGGATCAAATTAAAAGTTAACCGGTATAATTGTAACAAACTTCATAGTTCAGATGTGTTTTGTGCAATTTTTCTTTTTCTTTTAAACAAATTTTCTGGTTTTTAGCTGGTTTGTTGCCTGAGTTTAGATTTGTCTGTTTTTTTTTTCCCTGTATTCTTTGTTATTTTTCGATTTGGGAGATTTCTCTGCACGATTGTAGGAAGTTTGTGTCTTTGAATACTTAAAGCTTTTCAACTCTCAACAAAAAAAAAAAATCTTGTTTAGGAAGAAAAGAGTACTGTGAATGCTTGGTAATTTATTATAGTAACAGGAAACATTAGAAGAAGCAGAAAATCAAGACAAGCGGAATTGTACCCAACTTATTTTCATTTTCTTGCTTTTCTTGAATCAAATGGCTTTAGTATTTTCTAGATTATTCTCTGTGCCATCACATTTTTTGGCCAAGGCCATTAGGTATACGTATGGTCAGATCAGTTGATCCATCCAACTTAACTCTTGCTCTACTTTTATGAGGCATTTGATACATGGTTTGGGAATCTTGGAACTTTGGAGGGTTGGGAAACTAAGCCTGCCTGAATTCGATACGTTGGATTGCTTATCTTAGCGTTACCGGTTTGCAAATCCGTCAAAATGATAAATTTACAAACTCTTGAAATCCATCTCTCAGGAGTAAGTTCCCAATGTCCATTTTCTAAACACACAATTCTACGTTTCCTAACTCTTCTAACTATGAAAGCTCAAACTTTCAAAATTATGAACCAAAGCCCACCTTACTGATACTCTTAAGCCCTCTCTTCTGAATCTTGAATGATTTTTTAGTAGTCTTCTGACATGACTCAAATTGGTGCAGAGTTTGAAGACCCTTGTGATGAAAAATAACTGCAATCCTGAATGGAATGATGATTTGACTCTTTCAATTTCAGATCTTACGACTCCAATCTGTTTAGTAAGTAATATTTCTCTTCGATAATTATGAATTAGAGCTTCAGGCCAACCACCAGATGAGGAAATGAAAAATGTTGTATTTACAATGAAGAAAATGAGCATAATGAGGAGCATGTGTAACTTACTGCTTTATGCTCTTGTTTTTCCTTTTTGTAGTCAGTGTTTGACAAAGACACATTAACAGTACATGACAAAATGGGAGACGCCGTGATCGACATCGAACCATACATAGAGGTTTTAAAGATGGGACTGGAGAGCCTCCCAGATGAGTGTGTGGTTAAGAGAGTATATCCAAGTAAAACAAACTGTTTAGCTGATGAGAGCCAATGTGTTTGGAAGAAGGGGAAAATTGTACAGAACATGTTCCTCAGATTGAGGAATGTAGAGTGTGGTGAGGTGGCAATTCAGCTCGAATGGATCGACATTCCTGGTTCTAAGGGTTTGCCGATCGAGGGTACGAGCTATTTCTGAATTCTAATAAGTTTCCTAGTCTCATGAGTAGTAGATTATATGAAAGGAAATAAGGATATTTGCCCTGTTGACCTGAAACATGATTTAGAATTATGGGTCTGTAGTGTGAATATAACTCTGAATTGGCTGGATGGAGCTGGGCTTTTTCTTAGCAAAGTGAAACTGTTTCCTGTATTCACATGTGTATATTACTAGATGTCTTCTGGCATTTACCGGCTTCTTGCCAAAATTATCTCTCTTCAGCAAATTTGACCATCTATTTGATCTGGTTTTTCAAAAGAAGGTTTTCTAACCGTTTGCTGGCGTCATCAAAGATTTTTTTTAATAGTTTTTAGTCTCGCTCGAGCTGTTTGGCTCGCTCAAACTCTACTTCAGATCTGAGATTTTCTAGATCTGAAAAAAAAAATATAGCGGTGTGCATGGTCTAGGAGCTCAAATGTTGTTAACACATAAACCAATTCTATGGTTGGTAGAAAATCTTATTTCAAAAAGCCAATTTCTCTAATATGATAAGATGCACGAAGGAGCTCAAATGTAACACATGATCCAAAATAGGGACCTTTGGATCTCTAGCTTGGAGTTCAAATGTTGAGCTCAAATGTAATTTGTTTAAGGGGAAAAGAAAAATACACGTCAAACTATTGTAAACTATTATAATGTGTTTTTTTTTAAGGAGAATTTGCAAAAACCAACTCTTAAACTACGAGCTTGGTTACAATTACACCCTTAAACTTTTATTTTGATCAATCACTCCATGTACTATTAATTGTGATTAAATTATTGTTTAATTGAACTTCACGACTTTAACATGTGTGAATCCCACGTGAATAGGAAAGGGTGACAAATTTGGAAAAACAAATAAACATTTTAGAAATAAAAAAAAAATGTATGGAGATTTTTTTTTCTCGTTCAGTCCTAATTTCTTCTGAAAGTTCGTGAAATAAAATGTATCGAACATTTTTGGAATCGTCGCGCCTAGACAATTCATTGTGTGAGTCTGGAATTTAAGAGAAGGGGAATTTAAGAGAAGGGGAATTTAACAGAAGGGGTTGATTGCAACACTTAACATACTAAATGAGTGATTCAAATTAAAAGTTCAAGAGTGGGATTATAGCCAAACCGAGCATAGCTCAATTGGCATAGGGTTGTGTCGGTGACCAAAAGGTCATGGGTTCAATCCCCGCATTAATTAAACTACCGTTGCAAAAAAAAAGAGTGGGATTATAACAAACTTCATAGTTTTTTTTTTTTTTCTTTTTTGTCAGATAACATGTGGAGGTAGGGATTGAACATGTGACATTTTTTTTTGCAAAGGTATTTTAATAACCTCTTAGTCAATAGCACAATCTTATGTCAATTGAGCTATGCTCGGTTTGGCAACATGTAACATCTCGATCACTAGCTTATACAATATACTGGTTGAGTTATATTTATTTTTTCATAAACTTCATAGTTTATAGGTGGTTGATTTTTTTCTTCTTTTTTAAGTTCATACATGATCTAATGATAGATAATGATTAATAAGAGGTTCTCGATTCGATACCCAATCCAATATGTTATCAAATATTAATGATTTAAAATTTAAACAAAGTGGAACAATGAAAGATATTTATGTTTAACCTAAGAATGTTTTCATTATTAATATTAAGAATTGAGTCCACGTGATTTGACCAGATTTTCCGTGTAAAACATTCTAAGTTGAAAGTGGTCAACGTGGTTTGCCCTAAATAAGATTTGGTTTAGCTCATTTTCAGGACTAGGAGAGTTGGGTTACCTTATGCTTATCCATTTCATTTTTTCATACATGCATAATAATTATAATGTTATTATTATTATTAATCTAATGTGAAAAATAAGGATTTGAAAACCTCGAATGTCAATTATCGTTAATTTAATTTATAATTATAAAAGAGTACTTGTCAATTATAGCTTAATTATATTCATTTTTGTATATTTTATTATCATCTATTTTATTTTATTTATAATTATAAATATAGTGTTAAAACATAAATAGCAATTAAACTCAAAATAAAATCAAATATAACAAAATATAAAATATTTTGTAAATATGACAAAAAAAAATTAGTGACTATCACTAATATTCTTTGATAGAATGATTATCATTGATGGACTACTATCAATGATACACTGATAGTGGTATTAATAACTATCAGGGATCTGCTATCAGTGACTATCACCGATAGAAGACTATCGGTGATAAAAATTGTCATATTTATAAATATTTTAAAAAAGTGTTATATTGATATCTGATGCAAATTTCCTTTATTTTTAGCTATTTATCATAAATCCTCCTAAAAAAAAAGGGTTAAAAATGATTAAGGTAAAAATCTACGTTTTTGAATGAAAGGGTAAACCCAAAACCCAACAAAAAGTGGGCTTTTCAATTGGACAAATGGGCAAAATTTTGAGCCCAAAAATTTTAAATTTATTAATCTTAATTTTAATTAATAATCAAAATTAATTGACAAAGTATGCTTAATTATGATTGGTTAATTTTATTTTTAATTTAATTTGGTTAATATTATTCATTTATAATGAATATTTATTTGTTGACCAGATTACTACATTAAAAAGTTAATATTTAATCAATTTTTAAGAGAGTGGGAGAAATTATGTTTGAAAATATTTCAATAAAACTAATAATGATTTTTTATTTGAATCAATATTGATTTTTACATTATTAATAAAAAAAATCTATAAAAAAAACAATTATTTCCTAATTTTATTTTATTAATGATTCATTAAACATAATAATATTTGAAAAAAAATCATTTTAATGAAAGTAACCATTTAGTTTCTATACTTCCAAATCTATAGGAATATGTTCTTTGAATTTTAGTTTGTAATAATTTAGTCACATTTGTTCTCTAAATCCGTTTATCAATCTACATATATAAGAAATCTCATTAAACTTTAACGATATTTTTCATAATAGAGACTAAATTGTTACATACAAATATCTAAAAGCTAAATTGTTGTAAAATTTAAAGTACAAGGACTATAAAGAGTTACTAACTCAAGTTTAGAGACTAAATTATAAAGTTTAGAACCAAAAGTTTTTTTTAACCTAAAATTATTTATTAAAAAATTTATTTGATAACAACTCTAATTTTGAAAGTTAAGTTAAATTTCTTCCTAAGTTTCCTTTTTTAATAAAAACAATTGGTTTATTGTCAATGTAAACACCCAAATGTGGAAGTTTAAATTACTATATCTCACCTTTATTGTACTTAAAAATAAATTGGGTTATTAACTAAAATTTTATAGTAGAAATATATACTTTAACTCAAATTTTGACAATAATTATTAAAAAAAAGTTGGTTGCACAAACAACAAGTCCAAAATAATTGTAAATTTAGCAAAATTTAAAACATTTGGCAAATATAACAAAAAAATCAGTTGCTATCACTGATAGAAGTTATCGTTGATATATGACTATCACTCATAGACTAAAATTCTATTAAAAATTGAGGTGATAGACTACTTATCAACAATAGACCATACTATCAGTGATAGAAATTGTCATATTTTTAATTTTTTTTAAAAATCAAAGCTTTTTTAGAATAATGAGACAATTTTTTAAATACAATTTAAAAAAAATCCCATTCTTTCACATCCACTATTTCTTCAAGATGGATATATAAATCAAATTAATTCACATATTGTTATACATTAATTAAACAAAAAAAAAATTAAATGTAAATATTGAAACAATTTTTTATTTTTCTTTTTATTTTGTATTTTTGATTATAGAGATAACAAATTTAATTTTCAATAACAATTATAAACATTTATCTAATTTGAGTATTTTTTTTTTTTTTTCCTTTTAGTACAAATATGACATATTTTAACAATGGTTATCTACTAAGATATATGATGATACTTAAATTTATCTTGAATTAAAAATATTTTCTTTAAGTTATGATTTGTGTTCTTTGTATTATAAACTATTTTTGAAATCTAAAAAAACAAAATGCCTTTTTTTCTGGGGACTGTAAAAAAATCATTAAAAAAGATGCAAATGGTTCACCAAAACGTTAAAATAATTAGTCTGATTTAAGTATTCTCTAAGTTTAGCTTCATTAATTCCTTTCAAAAAAAAGTTTAGCTTCATTAATTATGTTTAAAAATATGAATTATGAAGAGTGTAGAATGTTGTATTAATATAATCCAAACTGTATTATTTTATATATTGATATAGTTGTGATAAAGATGCTCTTATTTATACTCATAACTTATCAATTCAAATCAACTACCACTTTTCAATTCATTAAAAAAAAAAGGGTAAAATTAAAAATAGACTGATGATGAGAAATTCAACAACAACCAAACTTGGGACGAATATTAAAGCGCTACCATCTTGCAAGTCATATATTCTTCGATCTATAAGGATTCCAAATCAAGTTTAATCATTTTATGTCTACTTATATTGCTAATAATAATTGAAACTAAATAATTCAAGAAGATAAAAACATACCGATCAAAGATGAATGATTTATTCTCATCTCATAGGAACAATCTAATTAACTATATAATGAAAGAATGAAGAGAACAAAGAGTAAACAAGATAGAAACTACACGAAGGAAGTACTTCAATTGTGTTCTATTGCATTGAAGGTGTTATGTCTCGCCTCAACATGACATCAATCGTCTGACGTCACTCGCAGGTCCCATGAACGCTCACGAAACCCGCTGGAGTTGTCATCTCAAAGCGATCCTTATTAGCCATAAAGGATAGATATGTCGGCATAATTACGCCTCGGATAATCAGTTGATGATTGTCGCCTTTAAAATAGGCATAGAAGTCACAACCCCGGATAATCAGTCGAGGATCGGTGCCTACTCCCTCGACGTGACAAGGAAGGCGTACAATGTCATCATCACGGTCATCGTATACCTCCCTATAAATATAAAGTCACGCTCTTCATAAATAAAGTACGCAAAATATACTTCTCAAGCTACCAAGACTCCACTTAAGCTCACTACACTTATTGATTTAAGCATCAAAGTGTATTGGGCCTAGCTCCACACTTGTGGTAGTTCGATCTTTCTTTGCACGTCTTCTAGACTCGACCACTTACCTACCATCCAAAACCGACCTCGAGGAAGGTCAAAAATTTGCATCAACAGAAGGTAAAACATAAAATGTCTTAATTCTCTTCGTTTTTTCGTTACATTAGCAAAAGTTCAATTAAGACGAATTCCAAATTAACTAAAGGTAACAAAGTTATCCAACTTCAGATTCCTCCCATCCCAATTTCTTTTATAATAAAGTAAAATAAAAAATAAAATAAATAAAAAAATAAAAACAGATAAAAAAGTAATATTCTGAATGAGATGTACTCTAGCTGAGAATTATGCTAGATTTATATATATTATATAAAGAATTTAATGATTAAAATATATGGAATGCATGTGCAAAATAGCTTTAGTTCAATTGGAATTCATCTAAATTGATGCACATTGATTTGGTGCCTCCTCATGTCTTGACAAATCCCTTAAAACAAATCTATTTTGATTTCTTCCATTCTGCAATTCTTAAAATATTCATCAATATAATTTGGAACAAGCTTTTCATGGCCCTCTTTTACATCACATTATAATTTATTTATTTATTTTCTCTCGGAGATTAAACTTAAGATCGGATAGTCACTAAGCGGTACATCATATCGTTAAGTTATATGTTCTTATCGTTAAGTTATATGTTCTTGTTGTATTTATTTATTTTCTCTGGGAGATTGAACTTAAGATCGGATAGTCACTAAGCGATACATCATATCGTTAAGTTATATGTTCTTGTTGGCAGGTGAGTGACAAAATTAAAACCAACTAAATTATACAAAGTATCATTGTTAAAAGACAAAATATGTAATTAGAGACATTTTGTTTAATTTAATACTTTAAAAGTGAAGTTAACTTTTGTTTTTATATTCATATTTACACGTTTAAAAGTTAAAGATAGAAAGTCGAGGTTTGTTATAATTATGGTTTAAAGTACGCGAAAGTAAAAGATGAATTATAGTAAACAAATGATTAAAGAAAGGGTTAAGTTGGTTTCTCTCCTTTTCAAACTTTTGATCTGTCCATTGAATGTTATGGCCCAAGATCCAAGTTTGAAAGTGACTCATCAAATAATTCAACACTGTCAAATTTCTTTGCTTTTTTTTTCGATAATCATTAAGGGTCGATAGACATATGACCATATTTGGTAATCGACCTTGTCTGATCAGCTACACCCAAATGTCCCATCACTACCGCGCCGCCTTTATTATACTGCATCGACAACAAATCTGATGCACCAAAGGTATAAATTAAAAGGCCAAAACCTCGTAAGAAGGTACGCAACATTTGCTAACACCACTCCTCTAAGCTTCCCACAACCCTCTGACTGACTTAAGCATCGGAATGTGTTGGGTCGAGCCCCACACTGATATACAAGTTTTCTCTCTTACTTTCTCTACAAGTTCGCATAGTTGTCTATCTGAGGCCGACCAGAAAGGAGGGCAAAAAATCTTTCATCAACAAGATTGAAAGAAAAAAAAAATGGACATTTCAACTTCGTCTTCCAGAGTTACTAAAAACAGATCAACTCTAAATTACATACATGGTCAATTTGATATCAAGTGTATTTTCGAGATTATTTAACTAGCATATCAACTAAATTTGACTATAATTTTAAATCACTAACTTAGAGTTGGGTGTACTAGGTTATTATAACTCAGTCTACGTTTAACCTACCGTCAATAAACTAACTATGACGACTTCAATAGTATTTACTATTTACAACTATTATAATTCACAGACTATTATAATCACCGACTATAATAACTCACTCAACGCACCAAACAGTCCATAAAGAAAAATGGTCATATTTTAAAAATCCAGACTCATTACAAACTCCTTCCATGTAAACAATATTTCTATGGTCGGCTCATTTTGCAAATCACATTTAAAAATTGTTAAAAACAATTCTTATTATAATTTTAACAAAATTCATATTCCGGAACATAAACATACAATTTATAAAGCGACAATTTAACGAAGATGCAATTAGCAATTATCCTCATGTAATTAAATTTATCATAACTCGTCAGCTTAAGCTTTAGAGTCGTAATTACACATCCTTTTAAACAATCGGTATTACATCGAGAACCGAGAACGAACATTTGGGCAAGGAAATAGTGAAATTATTTTGAAAAGATTAATAAGTACAAATGAGTTTGCAGGTGTTGGTAAAATTTCAGTGCAAGGAGAGAAAAAGATAAAAAGTGAGGGTTTGTAATAAATAAAGAAAGAAAGCTAATTGAATCACTAATCCTAAACACCCTCTGCCAATTCTTTTTTTTTTCTTTTTATTACCATCACCAATCTAATTTCCACATAATAATAATAATAATATATACTAATGCTACTATTAAATAAACATAAATACATATTTTTTTTTTCTTTTTTGGAAATTTGCCATTCAAAATTACAAAAGAGCCCTTGAATACCCACCAAAAAAAGAAGAAAAAAAAAAGAGTGACAGGCAAAAGTGAAAGGTGAGGGTGAAAGGCACATTTGCTAGTGGTGGGTCACCCTGTCAAGGTGACAGGCAGTGCTGAGATAAGATTGCTCCTTGTTATTGCCACCCACTGTTTCATTCGGTGAGAATATTAGTTGAGTTGACTCGGTTTTCTGAGTTGACTCAGTGAGCTACAACCGAGTTGTTGCCGAGTTTCCAGGCGGAGGTAGCGATGAGGGGGCGGGTGTGCCACCCGAGCATTAGTGATCCGTTGTTCTCTTCTACCCGGTACCCTTCTCCGCTCCCGAATAGGGCGAGGAGCATACTCGCTTGCTTGAACGCGTTCGAGCCGAGATGGATTGGCTCGAACCCGGCGGAGGATAACCGAGTCCGCCACTGAGTTAGAGTCTCATGGCGCTCGACTCGGTCGGTTCCTTCGCTGGCCACCACGTTGCAAATTTGCTTCCCAAGGTACATTTCCGACATCATCTTGTCCTGGTTGTTGGGCGAGCCCTCCAACGAGTCGAAGAGCGTCGAGTAGTAATGGAGTGACTCAGTGAACCGGTCTACGAAAACCGGACCGTTGTGGTTCGCTTCCTGCTCCACCACCGTCATGATCTCCGGCTTCATCTGCTTCACCACCGACAGAACCTTTTCGATGGCGCCCGGCCGAGCCAGTAGCTTGTGCATATCGAACACCGAGTTTACCACCACCGATTCCACCTCGCTCGGCCGGAGCTCCAGCATCGACGCGTCCAGATCCGCCAAGCTATTCGCGACGAATCCTCTGTATTCGAACTCCACATGGATAGTTTCGGCTAATTTAGCGAGCTTCCAGCCGACTTCTTGAAGGTAATCGGAGTTATCCGGTGCCGGAGGTCCGATTCCGGTGAGTCGGAAGGCTGGGGGACCACTCGGCCGTAGAGCTAGGGCTTGAATCAGAGCCGGCCACTGCATCCCTTGATTCATCGAGAAATCGATCACGTGAACGCGCTTCTTCCCTTCGAAGGCTTCGAGAATCGCTTGATTCGCAGTGAAATGCGCGAATTTCAGATACGGACAGGTCTCGTAGAAATGCATCTGAAGCATATCGGACATTGAATGATCGAGTGGATTCTCAGGGCAGAGCCTGTAGATTCGTCGCGCCAATGCTTCGGCGAAGAACGTAGCGACCTTCCTCATCGCTCCGGCTTGAGAAACCGCCAAGTAACCAATTCGCTTCACCAGAGCCTCCGCCAGATTCAGATTATTCTGCTGTACGGCTTCGGCGCAAGCCATCAGAGCATGAACAAGTTGAATTCCGTTCTCCTGCGAGTCGACGAGGACTACAGGGCGAGTTCCAGAATCGGAAGCCGCAATCGCCGAGGTGGAGAACAAATCGGAGTCCGATTCAGACGAGGCTTTCAACCGCTTGTTCTCTCTGGGTGAATAAATCGCGCTGCTCGTAATCGCTTTAAGGTCGTAATCAGAGCTACAAGATTCCTCAAAAATCCGGCTGCTGGTTTGGCGTTGGGGATCGTAATCAATGGAAGTGATGGTGGAGGATTCCGCCGGAGCTAAAAACGAGGAATCATCGAGCTGCGAGGGGGGCGGCGGCGGATGGAGCTCGGTGAGCATACTTTCAAGCCAAGTGGAGAGATCGGAAGGATTATAATGAACAGTATCAAAAGCGAGATGGGAAAGGCCAGTATCCTGAACTTGACACATAGCTTCTTCAAGCTGTTCGAGCTTCTGAGCAACATCAGCCATGTCCGAGGACTTAACCTTGTAACCCAAAACAGCTAGAAGCTCATCCATGCCTCCACCAAGATGGGCTTCCTCCTCCTCCTCCCAGAGCTTAGCCTTTCCATTAGAGGAGGCGGCGGCAGCCATGGAAGGCGGATCCGGACGAGGATGAAGAAGATGATGATGCTCCCTCTTCATGTTGTGGCGGCGGCGGAGGAAATAGGAATTGGTAAATTAGACGGCGGAGAGAGAATCAGAGGGTGAAGGAAATGAAAATGGTGTGAAGCAGCATCTTCTGAATGATTGAATAAGCTTCATCACGCTCTGTTTCTGCCCTACATAACAACAAGGAGACCAATTTGACCACAAACGGCCCCCCGCCCCCGTCAACCTCACTTCTAACGTCCGTCAAATATCTGCGAACCACACTACACAACCAGCCGTCCAAATCTAACGCCGCCTCTACACGTCCTTTACCCTTGCAATCCTCACCCTCACCCAACTATTTAAAAAAAAAAAATTATTCCTAAATTTCGTGGGAAGAAGGAATAATAATACTCTTCATCCTCAAGTTATTATACAAATTTAATTTTTATTTCTTTTCATATCTACATATCTTATCCACTTCAAACTAAGCTTACCTCAACCAATATGTATAAACTATAAACTAATATGTACAGTATTTATAGATCATAGTTCAATTTATTACTTTGTATGTTGTCCAAAAAATTTTTTTCATAATTTATCGAGTTAAAGTAAGTATAACTTAACCGTCATATTTTTCTTGTACTTTAAAAAAGAAAAAACATATCTTACAAATGTTTTTTTTTTGGTTAATTATAAATTTGAAGGAAATAGTCTATTTTTTAAATGTTTTTTCTACTTTTTAGTAATGCTTCATTATTTAACATTTAGTGATCTTAGATGATTAAAAAAAATTATTTTACAAATTGATTTATTTGGGGTGGTTTGAGTTATGGTATGTTTATTTGACGTAATTCTATTTTGTTTATTTTTTCTTTTGTATTAATTTAAATACTATACATGTAATATTTAGATTAAAAAATGAAAAATTGTAACCGATGTCAATTTAGAATAAAATAATTAAAAAATATAATATTTTTTAATTTGTTTTTGCAAATATGACAATTTCTATTACTGATAGTAGTCATTCATCTCAGTTTTTTATAGAATTTTGTTAGTCAGTGATAGTCATATGTCAACGATATCAGTCTATTCGTGATACCCATTGATTTTTTGTTATATTTGCAAAATGTTTTAAATTTTGCTAAATTTACCATTATTTTGAGTTTGATTGTTGTTTATGTAACCAGCCCTTAAAAAAAATCAATTACATTATTAAAATTTTAATTTTTTATTCTAATAAATCATTGTTGTGGTGTTGTTATGAATCTTATGATCAATACGGTAACAATAGCATAAAAAGTGCAAATCAATTATATAAAATAAAAAATAATTAGGGTTGGTTGCACAAATAGCCGGCCCAAACTAATTGCAAATTTAACAAATTTTAAAATGTTTTGCAAATATGGCAAAAAAATCCGTTATCACTAATACACTCTTGAGTGATAGACTATTATCACTGATAGATTATTATCACTGACAAAAATATATAAAAAACTGAGGTGATCCGCGATAGACTTTTTAAAAACATGCTATATTTTTAATTATTTGATTCTAAATTGAGATTCCAAATATAACTTTTATTTGGAGAATCTAAATTAAATTTGGTGAGGGTAAAAAGTAAAAAGGTTTTTTTTTTTTTTTTTTTTTTTTAAATAAGTGAATGGGCCGAGGGCCCACTGGTTTTCTGACGCAAAGGGCCCAAGTCAGCTGACACAGCGCACTAGGGCGACGCCCCCACACCGTTACCATACCTTCAATAGCCTTTTATTTTAAGTTACGCTAGTACAGCCTGTACCGGATTCCAGTCTCCCCTCCGTCTGATTCTTACACGTGTCTATGTGGGCCCCCCTCCTTCCTGATTTTTGCTTCACCGCCATTCCTTTTCTTTTTTCTTTTTTCTTTTATTGTTTTTCCTTTTCTTTTTCTTTTTCTTTTTCTTTTATTATTATTGTTATTATTATTTAATTTCCCCTTCTATTTCTGTCGGAACAATCCTGGATTCCTCTTTGCTGTAATCTCAACCTCTCATTTTTCTAGGTGAATTTTGCAACTTTTACTCTTCCCAATTTAGTATTTTATTCCCCCCAAATTGCAATTAAAAAAAAAAATACAATTTTTTTCCCTACAAGTGTTTAGTTATTTCTACACAGTCCTTATAATTTCAAAATTAACTAAACGGGTATTTGGCCTAAAGAGTTTGAGAGAAATTAACTCTCATTTAACACACGACGAATAAAAATATATCAACTTTTCAGATTTTTACAGTAATTATTATATTAAATTATAATAACGAGTTAAAATGTTATTTTAAGGTGGCCTTCTTCGAGTATAGTAATTAATATAAAGACAACGTAATAATGTAGCCGGTTGTATTTATGATATATTACGCGACTTCTTTTATCATTTTGTGACGTGATATAATTCATTTCTTGTTTTTTCTCATCTTTTTCTCAAGCTTTACGATTTAATTTTTGTTTTTATTCTTTCGTAATGCATATTAAAAATATAAACAAAAGATATATATAATCATACTTTTAATTTTTACCTTATGAATCTATTTCGTACAATCTTCAAACGTTGTATGTACTCGTATAAATAACTATGACTACTCGAATATAAAAGATCATTTTTTTTTTAATTTGACATTATAATTTGGTTCTTATAATTTGGTTCCTTGTCCAAGAGCAAACCTAGGTCCCTTTAATATAATAAATTTATACCTCAAAATCACAACCTTAGGCTTAGAATAATACTCACATCTAGTCAACTAGCTTAGGGATGCACCAATCTCCACAAAAAAGATTCCTTTTCATATCAATCCTATTTCAAAAGCTTGATACCTACATATATATATCTAAACCCACCTACTCACTTTACAGTCCATTTGTATTGTATTACTATCAATTATTTAAATATAAAAATTAATTCAACTCACATATGCATATCTCGATTTAGGGGTTAGATGTTTATCTCGCTTCTTTATTTGTGATATAATATTTTTTTAAAAGTCGTACACATTACTTATAAATAGTTTAGTTAAATTACAAATTTAGTTCTTGAATTTTTAAATTTGTGTTTATTTGGTTCCTATAGTATCAAAATGGTCTAATAGATCTCTGAACTTTGAACTTTGAGATTTGTATTTATTTGGTCTCTAAACTTTAATTTTTGTGTCTAATAGTTCTCTGACATATTCAATTTTTTAAAAAACTGATTGATAATTGATATATTAGATATAAAATTTAACTTTATGTCTATGTGACCCTCAGATTTCAATTTTATATTTAGTTGATTTGTAAATTTTAAAAAATGTAGAATAATTGAATGAACTATTAGACATGAAATTGAAAAATTTAGAAATCTATATTCTATTGGACATAAAAGTAAAAGGTTAAGAAAATAATTTTTTTTTTTTTTTTTTTTTTTTTTTTTTTTTTTTTTTTTTTTTTTTTTTTTTTTTTTTTTTTTTTTAAGTGGACATAAAATAAAAAATTTAAAATTTTATTAATCATTTTTTAAAAAAAAATGTGGACTCATTAATTTAAATAAACAATTCTTACAACTATAAAGAGCGAATCCCAACTGTGAATTTTCGACATCATAAATATTATTATAAATAGATTCTCACATATTCAAATGTATAAGAATGAGGTTGGACACAGCTGATCATCGATCTACACATAAAAGTAGATTTTATAGTTTAATATTAAAAAAAAAAAAAAAAAAAAAAAAAAAAGCCACGAGTGATCCAATTATCACAGCATCTATAGATAATTTTACATTTATTTATTAATATTAACATATTAACTTTAATTCAAATTTTTAATGTGATTGAATTCATACATATTTTATTTTAATTCCTAAACTTTTAAACCTCATGTTTTAGTCGTCGATGTTTGCATTTGCATAAATAATTATTGTCTCTATTCTTCTAAGGAACTTGACATAATCACATTTTATTTACTTCCAATTATAAATAAAATAAATATCTATATTTACGAGTGTTAACCTCTAATTCTATTTAAAAGTATTGTGAACATGGTTTAAAGTATTTTTACTCGGATCTGAAAATACTTTCGACCAAAATTTTCTTATTTAAAAATAATATAAAAACGGTTTTGAAAAAAAATAAAAAATAGCTTAAAGTAATTTGCAAGAACACTTGTAAAATGTTTTTTTTTTTTTGTCAAGTGTTTAATTTGAAAGCATTTTTAAAAATGTAAGACCAAACATAAATTAATATGGTATTTAGCGTTTTTTATATAAAGTACTTATGATAATCAAAATTATGTTTGCTTAAAATAACTATTTTAAAAGTGTTAACTTAAGTATAACTCAACTAATTAAAATTTCTATAAATATCTATCTATCAATGAAAATGTCGAAGTTTTAAATTCTCATATCCATATATGTTGTTGAACTAAATGAATACTATTTTGATAGTAATCAATTTTGTTTAGTTTAACCATATATGAGAGGAGTGATTCAATTATTTGATTAGATATTAAGTTTTAAAATTCATGTAAATTTTTGTCAAAATATTTAATAAAAAATTAATAATTTAAAGCAGAGGAGACTAAAACAATATATTTAATAGTAAAGAACTAAAATATAATATTTTAAAATACAAATTTGGTCATGTGATTAAATACAATCTCACAAATCATTCTTAAACTCTTTTTACCCACTAAAAAACTCAACATGTCTGTTTTTTTTTACTCATCTCTAAATCTTAATATAATCAAACTAACACAATTAATCAAATAAAAAAACATCAACTCATAATTTAATATAATGGCAACAATCACAAGAGAGTTTGAAATAAATGTCAAATTATAAGAATTAAATTGAAACTTTTAAAATTATATAGACTAAATTAAAACTACAATCATACCAAAAAAATTTCAGACTAAAATAAAATAAATACTGTAATTTAGAGACTAAAATAAAATATAAATAAAAACAATAAATAATAATGAAAGTTTGCTAATTATCTTGCTCTCGTTTTCTCTCCGCCATTATTGTCAACAGCATATTCCTCGGTTCCTTTTTCAATCGCCTTTGCCGGCCTGTTCTAAATATCTCTCTTTTTTTAAAAAAAACTAAAAAAAAAATAATATATATGTGTTTTTAAATGTCAATTTTTACAATTAATTTGTGATTAATTTAATAAGAAATATATAATTCAGCTACTTGTATTTGTTTTTAAACGTAAGTTTTGAATTCTTTTTGTTTAATTTAATTTACGCTTTGATATTTTCCATTGTGATGTTACACCTCCATAATCTAAGCACATATAATTTGTTAATTAATTTCATGTCATTATCATATCAATTAAACGAAAAGGTATAATATTAATATTTTAATTTCTAGATGTTGTCTAGACTGTCTTTTAAAATTCAAATTTGTGTTATTTTGATATTTTATATATAACAACATCATTGTCACTTTAAATTATTTTAGAGAATGATGAAATATTTGATAAGGTTGGAATTTATATATATTGCTTTCAAACTTTGAGAAATCTTAAGGTAAATACTAAATAAGATTATTAATTCACTAAAAAAAAAGAGAGTAATTTAACCTTTTGAAAAGATAAATACACTATCTTTTTGTTACATGGTACATGAAAAACAATATTATTAGATTTATTTTAAAAAAAAAAAAATAGAATTGTTTTTATTATTATTTTTTTTTCTGTTGAGTAACTCATGATTTTTTTTTTCTCTTTTTATTGAATACAATAAATTGAAGTATGAGAATTTAAATCTTCAACTTAAAGAAGACTTAGTAGATATATCCAGTTTGAATATTGATGAATTAGTTTATTCATTCTAATCATTTATTGTATATGATATATCATAGCAAATAGAATGATGACGAATGTTTGATAATTTTGTGCATGTTACTACTAATATATGCTACTAGCAATGATAGTTCGTGTTCAAATTGAAAAGATCTTCTATCTTATTAGACATATCAATGCTAACCCTTTCACATCCAATAATAATTATTATGTTGGATATATTTCAAATAAACTCAAGTGTGACCTTCCTAACTATTGTCTAATACGTCTTTTTAACTTACGTAAATTATAAAGAGTTAAGATAAAGAGCCTAATTTCTTGAGTTGAGTTTTGTTAGCAACGAGTTTGACTTTCTAGCTGAATTTTGCTTGATTTATCGACTTAACCGTTAGGCCAAACTAATCCTACTAAATTGACTTGGCTTATTTAATCAACATGTGTACTTATTTATATAAATTCAATTTAATGAAACTTAATATATGAAAAAGTATGGACAACAACCAAAACATAGCTCAACTGACATGATATACCAAAACATAGCTCAACTAACTCGTGATTATGAGATCTTAAGTTCAATCTTCATCCCCACATGTTGTAAAAAAAAAAAAAAAATAGACAACATGAAATGACTATTAGGCGAAATTAATTGCAAATTTAGCAAAGTTTAAAACCTTTTGCAAATATGGCAAAAAAATCAGTGGCTATCACTATAGACTTTATGACTATTACTGATAGACTTCTATCATTGATAGGCTTCTATCACTGACAAAATTCTATAAAAAAAGACTACTATCAGTGATAGACTTCTATCAACGATAAACTTCTATCAGCGGTAGACCATAACTATTAGTGATAGAAATTGTCATATCCGTAAATCTTAAAAAAAAAATGCTATATTTTTAATTATTTTACTTTAAATTGACATCGGTTACAATTTTCCTATTAATTAAACTACTACTTGTATATATGGGTTTGGACATGAAAAGTATTGTAAAATATAAAAATGAAATTTATAAACAAGCAAAATATAATAAATTTGTCCAAAAAAAAAGAATATATATAAAATAAATTCAATGCATCTAGTAAAACTTAAATAGACATTACGTGGAAGCCACGGTCTCAATCAATGCTAATCAATGATTTTGGTGAAGTAAAAAGTCCAAATTTTTCTCTCTTTTCTTTTTTTTTTAAGAAAAAAAATGTCAAAATTTGTCTTACTTTCTATAGCACCCTTTTAATTGCATTTAATTTAATTTTTCTCCTTCTAATTAGTCATATTGCGTGACAGAACATATATAAAACCTATGGTTTTTTTAATTAAAAAAGTGATTGTTCCGATTTAATATATTTTTTTGTAACGATATTTTAATTAATGCAAGGATTGAACTCATGACTTTCTAGTCAAAGGTACGACCTTATGTTAATTGAGCTATATTCGATTTGACAAATAATATATTAATGTTGTTTGATTAAATTTGTAAGATCATTAAAATTGTATAATCTCTTCAATATTAATGGATTATTACTTGAAAATCAGCTCAATTGAGTTGATGTGTCCCAATAAAAATGTTCAAAGGTCATATTTTCTATTGTATAATTAATAATAATCATTAAATTCCATTCCCATTATTTTAAAAATCTTCCGCATTTTTCCTACTAAATATTTTCAATCAAGTCTAATTTGTTAAATAATATTATTGAAATTGCAATAGGGGAATAGTGACATGGGTAGTTTAAAATAGTTTAAATTGCAAAATTTGATGAACAAACTTTTAGATTTGGGTATATTTATAGTGTGTTTGGAATACTTTTTTAAAGAAAAAAAATGTTTTTCTTAACAAAATCACTTTTTTCTAAAGCACCTTTAAAAAAAATGAGTGCTTTTAGGTGATTAAAAGTGTTTTTGAATCTTATAATTAAATAAAAAATAATGTTAAAAAATTGGGTTAATTCAAAAACTATTTTTAAAGAAATGTTTTTTTAAAGGAACATTTTGAGAGATGAATTATTTAAAAATGATGAAAATATATAGTAAAAAAAGTATATTAATAAAAATCACTTTTGAATGTGTAGTGGAACCAACAAATTTAAATAAATAAATTTGTTATTTAAAGCACTTTTTAAAAATGTAAGGTATATACTCATTTTTATTAAAAGTATTTTTTTTTAAAAAAAAAAGGTTTAAAATAGAAGATATACCAAATACAACCTTAGTTTTCAAACTTTAAAGTTTCAAATGTTTCCAAGTATCTACTTTCATTTTTGTTTCTTGCAAGTCCTAGTAGTTATTTTTGTAAAATTTAGATTGTTGCGTAAAATATTCAATGCAATACCGCAAGTGTACAACAAGTTTTAATATAGTGTAAGAGTGTCGAAGTATCATCCACGTAATTCGTGTTCTAATTTACTTGAATATCAACGATACAATCGCCAAATTTTATTGAGAGAAATAAAGCGATAAAAATGGTTATAATTAAAATAAAATAAAAGTTGGAGAAAAATTAGGAGATAGATATCCTAAGGAACTAATTTCACCTCTTACACCAACTATTCAATTAATTAGATGAGCCCTAATCATGCAATTAAGAGATAGTCTAAATCATTAACATGTTATACCTGCCAACAAGAGCATAGTTCAATGACATAATGTATTGCCTAGTGACCATGAGATCCTAGGTTCAAACCCCCACCCAACATGTTGTAAAAAAATCTTTCAAAGACTGAAATGCCAAGCCTTTTCTCTATTAAAGCAAAAAAGTAAGCGCTCAAAATACCTCATAAACCTCAACCCACCTTGTCTGCTCTCTATTATATATTACAATCACGCAAGCTAACCTAAAGGCTTCAATAAGGCAGGTGGCATTAAACCTAGTAGAAAACTCATAACAAAACTACAAGTAAAAGAGAAGAAAAATAAAACTAATGTTGAGTGTCCATCGCCCAAAAAATCACTTCCAACTCTTAAAATTATGTATTGTCGAAAATACGGTATAACTCTCAAAATTGACTCCCAAAATCAGCTGCAAAATCATCTATATATATGGAAAATAGGGTAAAATCGTGTAAGAAATTAAAAATTAGAATCGAGACGTTGTGCTCGACGCTGCTGATTGAGGCAAGGGTGCAAACGCGTGTTGGGCAAAGGATGGGGCGTATAAAAGCGTGTGCAGCGTTGTCAGGTGCTGAAGTTGGGCGTGCACACACCTACTTATGAGCGAGAGCGAGAATTCGATTGGCGTGCACAAGAGCTAAAGTACTAAGAAGAACTAGAGCGAGATTTTTGCTTGAAATTCGTTTTTCTTCTTCTTAATTTTGAGCGTTCCAGCGCTATCCGATCCTCGGGTTTTTGGCTTGATTCTCTCATTCTCTTCCCTTGAGATATTAATTTCTTGTCTAATTAACATATGTTTCATTCAAAAATATACTAAAAGCTCTATTTTGCTCTAAATACTCGATATCTACGAATTAATCAAATTTAATCATGTAAACAATCTTTTAAGGTCTCATAACTAGTATAAAATAGATCACTATGTGTGCTATCAAACACTTATATGATACATTATTGTATTATGTTGTGAGTACAAACAAAGTCCAACATTGGTTAGGAAATGGGAAGATCTTGGGTATATAAGTAAGGGACAACATCTACATTGTAACGAGGCCTTTTGGGGTGACCAAAAGCAAAGCCATGAGGGCTATGCCCAAAGTGGACAATATCGTTACAATGTGGATGTTAGTTGTCCCTAACAAGTGGTATCAGAGCCAATGTAGATGTTAGTTGTCTCTAACAAGTGGTATCAGAGCCAATGTAGATGTTAGTTGTCCCTAACAAGTGGTATCAGAGCCAATGTAGATGTTAGTTGTCCCTAACAAGTGGTATCCGAGTCATGCCCCTTACCTAACCATGTCCTCGATGACATAGTCATGGTTGATCTCGTGGTCGAGCTTATCCGGCAGGGGTATGCTCTCATGGAGAGTGGCTTGGTTAAAGGTGATAATGGCTTTGTGGTCCTTCGTTTGAGGGGAGGATAGGCCTTTTGGGGTGACCAAAAGCAAAGCCATGAGGGCTATGCCCAAAGTGGACAATATCGCCTTTTGGGGTGACCAAAAGCAAAGCCATGAGGGCTATGCCCAAAGTGGACAATATCGTTACAATGTGGATGTTAGTTGTCCCTAACAAGTGGTATCAGAGCCATGCCCCTTACCTAACCAATGTCGGTGTGCCTCGATGACATAGTCATGATTGATCTCGTGGTCGAGCTTATCCGGCAGGGGTATGCTCTCATAAAGAGTGGCCTGGTTAAAGGTGATAATGCTCGAGTTTAAACACGGATAGATGACTATTTGAGAGGAGGCTTTGTGGTCCTTCGTTTGAGGGGAGGAATTGTGGTCCTTCGTTTGAGGGGAGGATTGTTGTGAGTGCAAACAAAGTCCCACATTGGTTATGAAATGGGAAGATCATGGGTATATATGTAAGGGACAACATCTTCATTGTAACGAGGCCTTTTGGGGTGACCAAAAGCAAAGCCATGAGGGCCATGCCCAAAGTGGACAATATCGTTACAATGTGGATGTTAGTTGTGTCCCTAACAAGTGGTATCAGAGCCATGCCCCTTACCTAACCATGTCGGTGTGCCTCGATGACATAGTCATGGTTGATCTCGTGGTCGAGCTTATCTGGCAGGGGTATGCTCTCATGAAGAGTGACCTGGTTAAAGGTGATAATGCTCGAGTTTAAAACACGGATAGATGACTATTTGAGGGGAGGCTTTGTGGTCCTTCGTTTGAGGGGAGGATTGTTGTGAGTACAAACAAAGTCTAGATGACTATTTGTGGTCCTTCGTTTGAGGGGAGGATTGTTGTGAGTACAAACAAAGTCCCACATTAGTTAGGAAATGGGAAGATCTTGGGTATATAAGTAAGGGACAACATCTACATTGTAACGAGGCCTTTTGGGGTGACCAAAAGCAAAGCCATGAGGGTTATGCCCAAAGTGGACAATATCGTTACAATGTGGATGTTAGTTGTCCCTAACAAGTGGTATCAGAGCCATGCCCCTTACCTAACCATGTCGGTGTGCCTTGATGACATAGTCATGGTTGATCTCGTGGTCGAGCTTATCCGGCAGGGGTATGCTCTCATGAAGAGTGACCTGGTTAAAGGTGATAATGCTCGAGTTTAAACACGGATAGATGACTATTTGAGGGGAGGCTTTGTGGTCCTTCGTTTGAGGGGAGGATTGTTGTGAGTGCAAACAAAGTCTCACATTGGTTACGAAAGGGGAAAAGCTTTGTGGTCCTTCGTTTGAGGGGAGGATTGTTGTGAGTGCAAACAAAGTCTCACATTGGTTACGAAAGGGGAAAATCATGGGTAATGTAACGAGGCCTTTTGGGGTGACCAAAAGCAAAGCCATGAGGGCCATGCCCAAAGTGGACAATATCGATACAATGTAGATGTTAGTTGTTCTTAACATATTAATTAGTGGAATTAACATGATAATTAAAGTATGTTAGATAGACTAATTTTGGGTGAGCTAATTATGAGGTAGATTTATAGGTTAGATAACTTGAAAATTTAATGTAAAATATTCGATCTTACATCAATAATTTTGATCATAAAAGTTCATATAATTGAAATAGGGTGTCAATCCGAACGTAATTTTGTGAATAAGATAAGATACTTATTATTTTCTTTAAAATGGAACAATTCGTGACTCTCGTCTATATTGAAATTAAAAAAAATAATAGAATTATTTATTATTATAATATTTGTAATATAGTTGAATGTCAAAATAATAAATATTTTGTTGATAATAGGTAGAGTATAAATATTTTGATATAAAAGATAATAACTTAGAAGTTTGTTAAAAATATTTTATTTCATGCACCGATTAATGATTATAAAAAAAATAGTTGAAAGGTTGTTGGAGGAAACTTGAAATAATAAATAAACAAATCCAAGTTGTTATTTTATTTGTGTGAAAATGACAGAACCAATAATTTAATACTACGACCATCGGACGGTGAAGATTTAAGTCAAAGACCGCCGCCCCCGCCGCCGTGCATGTTATTAGTTGGCCGGCTATTGAGAGAGAAAATGCAGGCTATCCTAACCTACAAGATTTTAATAATTGACAATTTTTTCTAACTGCTGTTTCTTGACTCTCTCTCTACGACGGAGGAGAAATAAAAAGTCAAATCATCAATTGTTTTTTTAATGCTTTAATGGCTAAATTATAATTATAATTTTCTCTACTTTCATTTTAGTTTTAATTTGAAAAAATTACATATTTTTGGTCTAGTTTGGATTTGGTAGTATATGAGTCTCGTGAGTCTTTTAGTTTTCAAACTCAATGATTTTATTCTAAATTTTGCATTAAATAGCTAGTCTTGTTCACTCTGTCAACTCTTTCGTTAATTACTAACAGAAAGTTAGTGGGACATTTTTTTTTTATTTTAATGCTTAAATGGCTAGATTATAATCATAATTTTCTTTAGTTTTAATTTAATTCATATGTTTTTAAAAGTTTCATAATGGTTTATAAATTTGACAAATATTTTTGGTGGATGTGAGTCATGTGACTAGTAATTTTCATAATGAAGCATCAGTTAAACCATGGTCGTAATTGGAGAAGTACGCTAAATTTTCCATTATTCGGGTGGATATTTAACTAAACACGAGAAAGTTTGCTTACTTGTTGTAAGATCTCAGTTTCATACTTTTACTATTAAAAGATGTCTTACATTGGTCAACTTTCTATCATGTTGTTTATTGATCATACACCAACTTGGTTCTTCGAGAAATGACGTTGATGTGTCTCATGACATAAAAAAATTTCTTATCCTAAATGATGATGTATCTTCTTTACGAATGAGACATTGTTGTTGATAACCCTTGATACTCCATCCAAGCATATCACGCAGGAAAGTACTCACCACTTGCAACCATAAGGGTACAAACCATTCTTCCAAACCATTTTCAACCCTTCAATTAGTGGTTGTAAGTACATGCCAATTGTTATTCTAGTATATTTTTGGCTCAAGTATAAGCAAAAACATGAAAGTTTAATTTTGGTTTCTTTCAACTTCTAGAAGTACTCATATTCCCGAATGATTAAATTCATTTGAAGCTAATGTCATTTGAACATTTTGTTGGTCTGAAGTACATTAAGAAAATCTGTGTTCGAAATCCTTCCAAAAGCAATATGTTTTGATGAAAAAAACCGCTTCAACCTCAATATCAATAGAAAATGACGTAGATGTTGGAAAAATACGAGATATAAATAATGCAGAATAACAACAAGATTATATCTTACGTTCTTACGTTCCCACTTCACAAGTTAGAACCAAATAAGTTATCGATCACAAAATACAATAATAAATAGAAGGGAAAAGAGAACGACATCGAAGTTATACTGGTTCGCCTCGATCTCGGGAATACGTCCAGTTTTCTGCAACTGCAGGTTCAACTATAATGAAGATTACAAGAAGCCTCAACTCGGCGCTACAAACTATCCTCAATAGCCTAACAATGACTATTGACTTCCAAGTATCACAACCCGATAGTTTGGGCTCAACAACGAAGAAAAAACCAGTTTAAGAGAAAATTATTTATTTCCTCCTACAGGCTGACTGCCACACAAATATATAAAACAAACATAAAACAAAGAATAAAGGGAAAGAGCATTTGCATATTTTTTTTCTTGTTGCTTGATGAAAAAAAGATATTCACGATCTTCCTTTTATACCAAAATCAACCTAAATCCAAGACAATAAAAAACATTTGCCACACTTTTAGCCAATTAAAATTGATTCCTTAATGAAGTTAATATGGGCTTTTAATGGGCTTTGAAGATTTGCTCTTTGTTTATTCCCAAGTTTAAATTTGGGAAATCATAATAAATGGCCCTTTTTGAAATCCCATATCAAACGATGTCCCTTTTTTTAAAATTGAGTTTTGTGTCCATTTTTCTTTTTTCATTTTCTCTCTCCTTTATCTCTCATTCCGTTTTTGCCCTCCCAACTTTTTATCTCATTTTAAAATTATATCTTTAAAAAAAATTATTATCTCTTCTTCCGTATTTTCTCCAACAAACTCCAACAAAATCCTTCTTTCTCCTCTCACCCTTCATCTTCGATTCTCTCCCCTCCCACCCCAAATCTCATGATATCTATTTTTAAATCTTTTTTCTCTTCCTTCCTTAATGTAATTCTAATTTAAAAATAATAATAAGTAAAAATAAAAATTAAGAATAAAGTTTAAATCTCCAACAACCAATGATTTACTGTAATATGTAATACGAATCATATCTATTTTAAAATATATTTCCTATCTTCTCTAATTTCATTCTAATTTAGAGTAATAATAAAAAAAATAAGAATAGGGTTTAAATGAAAGTTTTCATCTCTCTCCCTCATTAATTCCACTTCAAAAACCTTCTTCGTTCATTCTCTCTTCCTCATTACCTCCACGTCAAAAACCTCTGTTCATTCCTCCTGATCATCGAATGGAACCACTCATGTTCATTCCTCCTGATCATCGAATGGACCCACCCAGAAGATCGATCCTTCTTCGTCATCGCCAAGGACGCTTGATTTGAAGATTTTGATTTGAAGATTTTCCGCTTATAAGCTCCAACATCAATACGCCAAAACTGAAGATGGATCCATTCTTCGCCCAAGACACTTGATTTGATAAATTTTTCCGTTACAAGCTCCAACATCAATACCCAAAACTGAACACGAATTTTTCCGTTAGAAGCTCCAACATCAATACCCAAAACTGAACACGTCGGATTTCGAATACAATTGGTGTGCAATAGCGAGGGATCCATTGAGTTTTGATTGGTCTCAGGTTTAATTTAGTTGGCTGGAAGTGCAGAGGTTTAATTTAGTTGACTCGAAGTGCAAGAGTGACCACTACTATGTAAGTACACTATTTTTTTCCAAGTTTTAAAGGAATGTTTTTGCAAATATTTGCAATCCATAATTCGGTGAATTTCCAATATAGTGTATTTGCAATCACTGAAATTCGAAGACAATGTATTTTTAATTCAGTAAATTTTGAATACAACAAAGTTTGAATACAGTGTGTTTGCAATTCACTGAAGTTTGAATACAGTGTATTTGCAATTCATTGAAGTTTGAATACATTGTATTGACAATTCACTGGAGTTGAGTTCAAATACAATGTATTTGCAATTCAATACACTGTATTTGCAATTCAATACACTGTACTCTGTTTTTTCAAAAAAAAAATCATCAATTACAGATTTTTTTTTTTCTCTCAGTCACTGTTTTTTGGATTCTTAAAGTTTTCTCAAACTTCTCTTTTTGTTAATTTTTTAGTTTGTATTTTTTTTTAAAACTTTTTTATTACACCGACTATTGCTAGTATGTGTAATTTCAATTTGCAAACTTATAATTTTTTCTACCTATTATGTTCTTTTTTTTATTATAATTTTTTTTTGAAAGGTTATTTTTATTATAATTAAGTAGTAATTTCGTACACATTGCAAATACACTGTATTCCAATTTACAAAATTGTAATTCCAATTTACAAAATTGTAATTACAGTGTAATTTTCATTTGCAAAATTGTAATTACAGTGTAATTGCAATTTTGAAATTTGCAAATACACTTGTAATTACAATTTGCACAAGTGCAAATACACTATAATTGTTATTTGCATGCATAGTGTAATTCCAATTTGTAAAATTGCAAATACTCAATTTCTTGATTTTTTAAGTCGATTTTTTATACATAAATATTTATTGGATTTTTGTTGGGAGATTATTGGATTTTTTTTTTGGTAGATTACGGGTAGGAAGACAATATTTTTTTTCAAATTTTGATTTTTTAAGTCGATTTTTTTAGATAGAAATATTTAATGGAGTTTTGTTGGGAGATTAGAAAGACAATATTTTTTCAAATTTTGATTATTGGAGTTTTGTTTAGAGATTATGCGTAGAAAACCATATTTTTTCAAATTTTGATTTTTTAAGTCGATTTTTTAGATAGAAATATTTATTGAATTTTTGTTGGGAGATTACAGATAAAATGAGGAGAGTGTTATGAGAATAGTAGGAGGATAAATAGGGAAGAGAAAAAATCTTGAAGGAGAGTTAGTTAGTTTTTAATTACTAAATCTTATAAATAGATTGAGATTTTAGGGAGGGTAAATACGGAATGAAAAATATAGAGGAGAGAGAGATTAAACTAGAAAGGGACATAAATCAAACTTTTTTTAAAAAAGGACATCTATCGATTTTGATAATAAAAAAGGGCCATCTGTCTCTTTGCCCCTTTAAATTTTAACAAAAACAATTTTAGTTTTTCCTCTCCAACTATTATGCAGAGAAATCCAAACTTCTAAGTATTATTTAATTTTTGTCAAACCGAGCATAGTTCAATTGGCATAAGGTTGTGCCCATTCTCGCATTAATTAAAATACCGTTGCAAAAAAAAGAACTTTATGTAGAATCTTTTTATACATTTGTCATCGTTCACTTTAACTAAGACTCAACAAATACTGGATAATGTTTGCAATTGACAATTTTCTTCCAAAATAATATACCGTCATACTTGAATGCATGATTGTATTCATATCATAGCCCTATGTCACGTAACTACCTTTAGCTTTATAGAATGAACCAAATATATCACATATCACTACAAGAATTTTGGTTTCTTCCCACGTTTTTTTTTCAGCGAAAAAAAAAATCTTCAAGAGAGGCACCTTTTTTCGATATCATATTAAAGGCGTCAGGAAAGAGTATATTTTTCAATCATTTCTGTAGAAGCACTTCAATAAATTTATATTAGATGATCCGGATATGAAAAAAAAAAAAAAAAAAAAAAAAAAAAAAACTCATGCCTTTATGGACTTTGGTACCATGGAAAGAAAAGGAAAAGAGGAGAATAACATTTTTTAATGGTCCTCGTGTGGCGGAATATTTTTTGCTACTAAAGAAAGAAGGAGATAATAGGTTTTGTTTAGTGGGTTTCAATGCAATAAACAGTAAACACCAAGAAAAGAAAGATATTGAGAACTTCATTCAGAAGTATTTATTCACTATATACTTATTGTTGGCGCAAGATTCTGGACTTCCTTTTTTTTCGTGCTCTCCGCCGTGAGTTATCGTCGCCGGAGTCGGTAAGTGTCTGCACAATGGAAGAAGATGAACTTGCACGGGTGTGGGGCTAGGCTCACGAGGCTCCGATGCTTAAGTCAGAGAGATCTGAGCGTAAGTAGGAGTGGTCAAGTGAGAACTCGTTGCAATGTTTATTGCCTTAGATAGCGTTAGGTTTCGTACCTTGTACATGCCTCCATGGGCATGTTTTATGGGGTGTGAGAACGTGGGCCGATCGGGTCGACCCGTCCTTTCCTCATCATTAGGATCCAAGATTTCGGAGAGTTGGTGTGGACCAATCATTGTTCGTCCGTACTTATCCTTATGATGAGGATCTTCGATCCCCTCGATCCAAGGCGGATTGAGGGGGACTGTTGTACTGTGGGATAAAGCAGGAGTGTCCCATCAGTTCACTCGTCATTCCGATGCAGGGGCGCTGACGGTATGACAACAGTCGATATGGGTATGGCCTGAGGTCATCTATCGTGGGCGGCCGAGGGGTTGGTCGTTCACACGTCTGATGATATCCTCGGGGGTTCAATCCTATGACGTCATCGTCAGGGCGTCAGGTGCTTACCTCACGCTGAGGGTAGCCCCGTAACATTGGCCCCACCAACGGAGAAAACCGCCTGATGTGGGTTTCCGCGTTGGTCTAGTTCGGCGCGCGTTACCGAGGCGTCTGGACAGGTGGCTCTAGGACATGATGACCTTTTGCTGCGACAACGGTATACCTTCCCAGAATCTCAGGCGCCGCTTCAGCCGAAAATGGGCGGTGACACGCTCGAGCCGATCGTTTCGCCTTCGCGTCCCTTCGACCGTGACTGATATAAATGAGTCTGAGGTGTTTGACGACAAACTTACTCTTCTCATTTCGTCGATTTTCTTATTCTTCTTCTTCTGTTCTTTTCCTTTTTGCTCAATGGGAAACAACGAATCTTCTTCATCCAGCGTGCGTGGTGTCCCTAGTGCGCCTGGGCGCTGCAGGGAGTCGTCTCCGGACAACTACTTTGAGTGGACGAACGAGAGTTCTTCCGGGGACTTAACAGTGTCAATGAAACATGTTACCCACTAGGAGAGAGGGGAATCGTCTCGTGTCGCCGTCCGATCACCTAAGAGACGTCGGGTCTCTGGAGGGTCGACTTGGCCTTCCTCTCCTCGAGGGGAAGGGAGTTCTCGTCCTGTGGTTGACGATAGCTATCCTGCGGTGGCGGCGGTTCCCGTCGATGTTCCATACGAGGATGTGGCCCTGAGGCCGACTGAGGTCGAGGCAAATCATTTGGGTGCTCCTTTCCAGTGGCGCGGGGTCGTGTCGTCGGACGCAGATGGTGAGGACGTTCAGCGTCAAGCTCACCTTTCCCTTCGCCAGATCGTGCTAGGGGAGACTTCTTTGGTTTTCGGGAGGTGTATCCCTCCTATGGAAGGCCTTTAGACTTCATATAGAGCAAATGATAAAGATGGTTCAACAATATATATAGAGAGGGAGGGGGAGGGTGTGTTGAATCCCAACATGATAAGAACAAGAAAATATAGAGATGAAAAGTGGCCATACCCCAACATCTCTTCTGTCACAAACATATATATACTATGTTATGTTATTGTTGCCAAGTACATGCCAAACCCATCCATTTTTTCCCTCCTTCCCATCAATTACTCCACTAGTGGGAGAGAGATAGACCTCATTTGATAGGATGCTTGTGAGGAACTCTAGATGAATTTTATACCATGTACAAGAACATTTAAAAATTATATCAAGAATTTGTTTCTAACTGTTATTATGAAACATATAGATTTTAATCCTGCATCAAATAATTTTATTAAAGGATTACCGAATATATTGATTAAACTTTCATCAAATAATTTTATTAAAGGATTACTGAATATATTGATTAAACTTTTATCTCTTCCTCTCATTTTAATTATATGACTGATGTAATTCTACACCGTTAGATGTATAAGAAAGAATTTCAAAACTGTAGCCTCATCAAATATCTAATGGTTAAATTAACAAGTTTAGTTCTTCAATTTTAAGGGTCGTCATCGGAACTGCAAAAAAAAATACAATTTTTAATGATTACCCAAAAATTAGAGGTTATCTATAGAAAATAATTTCTCTCTTATTTTTAAGTATATCTGATTAGCATAAATATTTTTTAAATACCGTTGCAAATATATATATATTAATTATGACATATATCATTATTTTAAGAATATCATAGAACTATATACAGTCTTCCACTCTATATGTTGTCTACAAAAAAAAATCTAACTAACCGACAAATAAGAAAAATATTAAAATCTTAAAATCAATACTTGAAAATCGAACAAAATGACAAGATTAATTTCACTATTTATTTAAGTGTAATTCTATGATTTAAATAGATGAAACTAAAAAAATAAGGGGTCATTTGATAATGCTTGTTTTTGGTTTTTTATTTTTTATTTTTAGAAAACAGTTTTGTTTAGTAACTAATTGAGTTTTTAGTTTTTAAGTTTTTTAAAAACGTTTTTACATTCATTAATAAATTTAAAAAAAAAAAAAATATATATTTCTAAATTTTAAAGTTTTTTTTTCAACTTTATTTAAATGGTGAACAAATTAGATATAATTATTGAAATTATATTCAAATGTTTATTTATTTATTGAAATTGAAATTAAATTATCATTAATATATTTTGCAATAGAAATTGTCATTAATAGGATTAGTATATTCTTTTTAAAAAATATAGATATTATTAATATGTTTTTAGTATAAAAGTATTATTAATATAATATATTATAATTTTTTAAAATAATTATTTTCTAATATATTATATTTTAATATTATTGTGATGTTACACCAATATACTTATCCACCTTACCCAATTAACATGTTTTATTTTCTTGACTTTAGGGATGATATTAAATATCAACTAAAGATTATCTAATTATATATTAAACTATCGACAAAATAAATTCTTTTTATTTTAGAAAAAATCATTTTTTTACCTAAATTTTAAATTTCATCAAATAATTAGACATCAATTAAATTTTGATAAATGTTGCAATTTCTACCATCTAATAAATTAACATTATTTTAAAAAAAAATATATATATATATATATATATATAGTAATTTTTTGAATTATTATGTTCTCAAAAATCAAAAACTAAAAACAATTATTAGACAAGTTTGATTTTCTATTTTTTAAAAATAAAAAACAAAAAATAATTATCAAACATATATGATTTTTATTTTTAAAATACAAAAAGCTAAAAAACTGAATGCCTAGTCAAACCGGGCCTAAGTAATTAAGACCCTGATAACGATTCAGTTTTTAGTTTTTGATTTCTAATTTTTCTAATTTCTATTTTTTGTTTTCTATTTTTAAAAACAAAAATTATATATGTTAGATAACTATTTTTTGGTTTATGTTTTTTGAAAAAAGAAAACCAAACGTATTTGATAACTGTAACTGTTTTTAATTTTTGGTTTCTGAAAATAACAAAAGTTTAAACTGGTTGGATAATTACTATTTGTTTTGTATGTTTTTATAAAATAAAAAATTATTATTTTTAAATAATGTTAATTTATTATAATGTAAAAATTGTAACATTTATCAAGTTTTAAGTGGTTTCTTATGCGATTCTAGTTCATCTTTCGAACATCATATCTCTTTCGATATACATTTGTTTTAGTTAATTAACCACTAGTTTTTATACGTTTTTTCGTGTTCTTTCCTACCGTGCTTATGAACTAAGAAAAAGTTTAAAAGATCTTGTCTATAATATAAAATATACGAAAATATTTAAGTTTAAACTTTGGAAAAGGTAGGAGGACACCAACAATTGCTATGCTATTTTAGGCCTCCCTTAAATGTGCGATGGGAAGCTGGAAGTAAATTTAAGTGAGGGGCAAATGAATAATTTCATAGCTCCCTTAGCTTCAAACGAGACAATTTTGTTAATTTGTGGGAGACAAGTCAATTTTGTTAAAGTTTTAGTTTGACGACTCACTTTCTACAATTATTTGGGATTTTACGCCTGCTTGCACCAAAATCTCTCTATATATATAATTTTTTAATAAATAATTGTAATGTTAGCTATTCTAATTTGCCATATTTGCAAATATAGCAAATTGTGTCTAGATTCTCTCTTCACCATTAATTAAATATTTTTGTAAAAAATATATATATAACAAATTATATTAGATTAAGATTTTGTAAACATAAGAATTTATTAAAATCAAAATACTTAGTCCGTGTTGCAGCAATTAAAAAAAAAAAAAAAAAAAAAAAAAAAAAAAAAATCTCATCTTACCTTTAATTTAAATACCAAAACAAATTAAAAGCTCTAAAACATTTTCTTACTTTCTCTCTCCCTCTCACGACTTTTTGTCTAGCCGCCCCCTTTCTATGCTTCTTCTCCGGCGACGGCATTATTGTCCGTCTTCTCCGACAATGACCACCATGATGTAGCGGAGGAAATGCCCGAGGACGACGACAATTGGTTGAGAAGAATCGGTGTACAACTTGACAAGATTATCATGACCTTTTCGTCTTAAAAAATCAACGACTAAACTTATAATCTAACCTAAATTAAAATTAGATTTAAAATACATTCCAAACAAAGTGCAATAGAGAGACGATTTTCATAGACATAAGTAAGGGTTGTCATAAACTTTGCTTCAAGTATTGTGTCATTCTTTGCCGGCTCTATAGTAATGCAATGAACAACTTGCTTAAAAACAAACGTAGTCTTCGTAACATTATTGCTTTTTTTCTTGTTTTTTTTTTCTTTCTTTCGAAAACAAAATTGCTTCTAGTTGTCTATTTCATAGGAAAATTAAATTAGAACATGTATGTTAATTATATATATATATAACCTTATTGCATCGTTTTAATTATTATCTTTGTTTTACTTGGTAATTTTTTATTTTCTGATTTTTAAATATTTTTAAAACGCATTTAAAATCTTTGTCAAATCTCAAAAAAAATAAAAAAATAATAAAAACTTTGATTTTTTTTCTTAGGCTTTATAGTTCCTATGATTTTGAAGATATTTTTACAAAGTAGACACCAATGTAAAAAAATAAAATAAATAATATTAAAATTAGGACGACTCTCCTCCCCCTCCCCTTGGGGTCGGCTTCGACTTACAAGGATGGGGGATCGACTTCGACTCAGTGGTATTTATTTCGAGATGTTTTAGAGTCGGTCAAGGCATAACCACTCTCTTCGGGTGAAACGTCTTGGACACCATCAATACGACTCATTTAATATTGTGACTACTCTTACACTTCGATATACTATAAATAACGAAGGAGAACGAAAGGGCCAAGACAATCATGGCAAGCTTGATAAATGATACTAATGTGATCGCCGAAGTGTTGGTGGCTCAGCACCACATCGATGTCCATTTCTTCATTTCCTTTTATTTTGCAGATTCAATTCGTTCTAGCAAATATAAATTCGCCCTCAATCCTGTTTTAGACAATAATCTCTAATATTTGGGTGAATAGTACAACACATAATCACTTAACACTAAACACCCCAAATTAAGTAACTGTTTTTTTTATCATCAAAAACCCTAATCCTACGTATCAACTAACAACACAAATTAAGAGAGGAAGAGAGAATCGTGGGTAAGAAGTTGGGGGTTTCACGGAGATTAATTAGCTACTAATTCTTCTTCTCTCCCTAACTGATTCCTAATTAATCTCTCATCTCTCTCTTATAATCCTAATGGAAAACACTCTTAATTATTTCAACTTACTTTCTTTCTTTCTTTATCCATTTTTGTCCAAATTTCTCCAATGGCGGCTCTCACTTTTTACTCTGACCCTTCTTTAATCAATCACCAATTCCAGTATTTCTCCCCCGAATTCTCGCCGGAGCTCTTCTATCTCCCTCCGCCACCGCAGCTCGTCCCCGACCCCGCCTTCGAATGCGTCCCTGCCGCTGTCGATGACTCTGTTTTTTACCCGACCGCCTATCCACTCTTCGACGACGCCTCGTCGTTTATCTTCTCCGATGTCTGCCCGTACTTCTCCGCTCCGGTCCTCGATGAATTCCTTCCCGTCTCGGCTGAATTCTTCCCTTCTGATGAATTTGAGTTTTATTGCTCCGAACACCATAGAGTCCTGATGGAGCAGAGTTTTTGTTGCGGTGGCGGTGGCGGTGGCAATGTAGGTGGTGGAGAAGGTTACTTTCCTCCTCCACCGCCGGAATTGTTTTCAGGTTCGTGGAACGCTGGAATGGACAATGCTGAAATGATCAACAATGGTGGTTACTTGATGACTACCAAACCGTCGCCGTCTCCGTCGCAGCAGCCGAATATCAACTTATCGGCGCAGACGATTGCAGCCCGGGAACGGCGGAGGAAAATCACGGCAAAGACGCAGGAGCTCGGAGAGCTGGTTCCGGGTGGCAGCAGGATGAACACTGCTGAAATGCTGAGTTCTGCTTTCAAATATGTAAAATTCTTGCAAGCCCAAGTCGATATTTTGCAACTCAAGCAAGAAACAGAGCAAGAACGAGAAGAAACAGAGGATCTTCAGATTCTTGAATCCACAATGATTCAAGAGAAATTGTACTCAGAAGAAAAATGTTTGGTTCCAAAAGGGTTCGTCCAAAGTCTTGCCAATTGCCCTGAGATTCAATCACATCCGTCCATTTTCAACTCCATCAATCAGATCCTTCAAATGCAGAAGTAGCTTTGTTCATCATTTTGTTTTGTTGTTGTTATTATAGCTAATCTAAGTTACAACAGTTTTCTTTTAATTTAGAGTTTAGTTTCGGATTAGATGCTAACCTCAGGATCATCATTAACTGTTCTTTGTAAAACTTCTCCATTTGATGATTAAATGAAACCCCTTTTCATTTCCTTCCTTCATTACTCTAAACACCTGATTTGTTATGTTTTTTCTGTCAAATTTTCTTTCCTTCCAAACACCCATTTCTCTATTTTTACAAAAAAAAAAAAAAAAAAAAAAAACAGTACTTTACGCTATTTGCTCTGTTTCTCGAAAATTTTCTCGAGAAAACCCAACAAAATTTTCTTGGAAACCAAACACGATACAAAAGTAAAAGAGGAACTCGTAATTATTAAGATTATTGGATTATGAGTATAATAATATCTAGACAAAGATTTTTTATTAAAAAAAAAAGAGTTTTTTTTTTTACTTATTTCTCTCAACTGTTTTCTTTTTTCCCTCCAACATAACCGCTATAGCCTCCTAAAATGGCGGCTCCACTTTCTACTCCATCACTAACTGTCATAACCTTCGGAGAACAGTTAAAAAACATTCAACAAAATTTCATGTCTTTTCTCAGAATTCTCAAATAATCTTAATATCTCAGAATCATCAATATTGGCGGCCATGTCTGCAAATTTCATCATCTTCCTCTTAACAATGGCAACTTGTAATTCTTCTCTAATTTTCTCTGCATCTGTCATTGAAGATCTCAACACCTTACATCCATCTTCAGATTTCAACTCCACAATCTCCAAAAACTGTCTATTAAACCCTTCTCTTCGCTACTGCTCTACTTCTCCTATGGATCTCATTGAAATCTTCAAGTCTTCCATTGTTGCCAGCCATCTTTGTAATGAATCCCGCAACCCCAATTGCGTCGATTCGTTTCTGAAAATCGATCTTCGCAACCCCAATTGCGTCGATGTTGCCAAGCATGTTGAGGAGAAAGCACAAGTTCACGCTGGCGATGCTCGGGGCTGCGACCGGTGGATTTTCAGAGAAGAATTTGATTGTGAAGTGTGAGGGAGTTGATATTTACAGTGGAGTTCTAAGAGATGGGACTGAAGTGAGGATTGAAATCTATGGGAATGGCATTTCAAGGATTTCAAGGGAAAGTAGGAAACAGTTTATTGAAGAATGCAAGATCTTGACCCAATTATCCCACAAAAACTTGGTGGAAGTACTCGGTTGGTGTGATAATCGACGAATGAGAGCCATCGTTATAGAGTGGTCGGAGGGTGAGAGCGTCGATATGTGGTTGTCGAGGTCAACTCCGCCATGGAAACATAGACTGAAAGTAGTTAAAGGAGTGTTGGAAGGTATGCTTTATTTGCAGCAGGAATGGCCTGCGGTTGATTATGATCTCAAGACAAACAGCCTCTTGTTGTCCAGAAAGCTAGTGCCATTGATTTCAAGGTTCAAATCAGGTCATCAAAATAGCAGCTCAAGAAGTAAGTCAATCTGAAAGAGAAATTATCATCATGTTTCGGAGTGATTTTAAAATTGTTAAAATCACTTCATGTTTAAAATCACTCTAAAACATATCTTAATCATTCGGAATCAATTCAATATTTAATTTTACGCTTTTGAACGCAATTTCATATTAAAAGCATGTTTGAGAGTGATTTTAAACATGACAAAAGTGATTTCAACTCTTTCAAAATCACTCTCAAACATACCATAAGATTATTGTAAGCTTGAAATCACTATTCAGTATTCACAAACTAATGTTTTTCAAATGAATAACAACTTCGGCTGTTTCAAAATATAGGTCCCATGAATACTAACTAAACAGTGACTGAATATGTTTTCATGAACTCTAGCATTCATCAACCCAGAAATTTAACATGGTGGTTGATGTATCAGATATCTACAAGTTTGGCGTGTTCTTGCTCGAAATGATAGTGAATCGAAAGCTGCGGGATGAGATCAAAGGTGGCGAATCTGGTTTCCTTGGATACATAAAAATGCAATTTCCCAAAAATTTGCAGGCAGTGATCAATGAAGCTATAGAACTACAGAGAGAAAGCATGGTGAATGAAGCTAAAGCAGCAATGAACCTGGCATTGATGTGTATAGATCAATCAAGTAGAAATCAGCCAAACTTGAAATACATATTTGACACTGTAACTAGATTGTCAAGTAATCACAAGAAGCAGGAAACTGAGGAAGGTAGGCACAACAAGATTCTATCAAGATAGTAAGAAGGTACATTTGTGTTTAAAGGAATGATTAACTTGACAGACTTTGCTAATTAAATCAAAAGATTGTATTTTTCCATTTATGTATTAACAACAAGAGCCTTGATTCTGAACAAATTTCAATAATTTTTTGACTTTATGTTGCAATGTCGTCAATAACTACAAAGAATGAAGAACGAACTAAAAAACCCGTTTCTCCATTTGAGTAATTCTCGCTTCTCAGTGGTTTTCGACACTCAGTCTTTTGTATTCATTAGAAGTATAAACTAATCATAAAATCCTCTTAAATCTAATGAATGAAATAGATCTTGTAGGACATGAATCCTTTAAGCTGAAAATACATATCCAGAAATTTTATGTAAAAGAGTAAACTAAACAGAAATTCATACTACCAAGGAATTTCCTGACCATCCCAAGCAAAAAACTTCCCGTTGTCTTGGCTCTTTGCATTGTTGATAATTGTCATGAGCTTTTGGACTGAAAACTCTTTCGTAAAAAGTTTGCCTTCAGGAACATTTCTCTGAAATGGTCTAGACAGATCTGTGTCCACTGTGCCTGGATGCAATAATATGCATATGATTGGATCTTTCTTCCTTCCACCGATATGTTTTTTGTCACTGTGCAAGCAAAAAGGAAGGATATTTCAGATTAAAATATGGAGTCAAAATGTGTAATGTTTAGTTCCTCTGCCATTTATGCATACAAGTAACTAACTAGTTCGAAAAACATCTAATATAAATGAGGGATCAACGAAAACTGCACTTCTTTAATGACCAAATTCAATTTTTCATGGTTTTAACGATCTTGATGAATGTAATTTTGAATGTCTGCAATGAATGTGCATGTGTGTGTTGTGTTAGTATTGTAGATGACCTTTTTTGCTTGATTAAAGAACATGAAAGAATATTATCATGAAGAAAAGTAATATATGCAAGAAACAGGAAATACCTCTAATTCAAGTTAGCCTAAAAGCAGATGGCAAAAGAGTATGCATATAATCAGAGAAAACCATGTCTTTTTCTTTCTTCTTTTGGGTGTGCATATAATCGGACCATTTAATGGTGGGGAAGCAGGTTAATAGGAAGAAACTATACATTGGTTAAGTGCAGTCTTTGAAGCTCGGTAAGAATGCCAACCCCCTAAACGATTGTCTCCAATCGATCCCACCCGAGCACTTAAATTGGCAACGACTGCAACATCTCGTTCTGTTCCAGAACCTCCTCCCCAGCCTTCAGAGAAGGCCACAAGTGCTGCTCATATAAATCATAAGCCACAGCAGTCAGTGTGCTAAATGCTGAAAAATCCATAAAAAATGACTGACAAGAAAATTTTGTATCTACAATTTAGCAATACTAGAAAATAATTTAGGACAATATACTTGAATTCAGACAAAGAAACGTTCAATTGGTGTTTTATTTTGAGCATCCCTTCGGACTAAACAGAGTTAGTATCTGGTTTGAAAGAAGAATTACTCTTCCCTTTCCCATAAGGAAATAGAGTGATGGATATTATCAAAAAGCAATAACTATCTCGAAATTATTTCAGCTGTTTGAGCATCTTCAGGGATGTAGTTTCAACTGAATACAGAGAAGTTTTTAAAGAAATGCAGAAATAATTGATATATCCAAGATTGAATGGAATGAGCATGAACCTACATTTCTTACTGAAAAATGAATAATGTTGTAGACATACAGAATGGTATTTGAGGGAGTTTTACCTTGATCACTAGAATAGGACCAACAGCATTAACCTCATAAGCATGAAGCAAAGAAGATTTCTCCACTTTATTCAAGGTAGTTTCTGCATTGGGACTAGAGCATGATCGATAGCTTAGATCATGACTACTAAGTTACATGAACCAAAAAGAAAAATATTGACTTCAATTATCAACTCTGTTATGTAAATCAGAATATATCTCAATTTCAGGTCTAAGTCTAGGTCTGGCTTAAACTCAAATAAATTTATCTAGCTAAAATGAAACCTATGATTCACTAAGAAAAAACCGGCTACCATGTTGCATGAAAATCCAATGGCATGATGGGAACTGTTAATGTTATGTCGTTCAAACAACCAACAGATTTTTAAGTCTCGGAAGAAATACCTGGTTGGAGTACATTGGGAATTGAAAGAATGCCAGATGCATTAATTAGCAGATTCAACGATCCATATCTTTCTTCTATCGTATTGATTAGTGGTGTTGAGAAAATTGGACATTTTCATTTTTACTCGTAGAGCAAATATTTCATTACTAGCATATAAAGATAATGTTTCCACGTGGTATAAGGATATTTTTTTAATCTTTTTTTTAGTTCAGTAGGTGAGAGATTTGAACCTTTAGACCTCTAGGAAAGTAAGTAATATCTTGACATGTTGAGTTGTGCTCGTGTCGACCAACTTAAGAAACGTGGAAGGACTTGGCCAAAACAATGCAGTGATCTTGAGTGCCTGATTAACTAGAGTAGTTTTCAAAGGAGAAAGCTAACCTCATTGGCATATTTAAAACGGTTGAAGTCATCTTTATATGGCCAATCTACCCGCCAACATCTGTTAATCCATAAACAAAGACATTTTATTTTGTCTAATATGAAAAAAAACTGAAGCATTATTCATGACAGTGTATAGAAGTTTCATCTTGATTTTAAAGTTCACAATTGAGATGAGACCTGTGTTTTCCAAGGCGACGTGCTAGCTCTTCGGCCAAAGCTTGCCCTGGTTCATCACTTTCAGTAGCCAAGATAATGCGAGAAACCTTGTAGGTTTCGGCCAAAGCTTGCCCTGGTTCATCACTATCAGTAGCCAAGATAATGCGAGAAACCTTGTAGGTTAATACTTTTGTTAGTATTTCAAACTTAACAAGACGTTTTTAAAAAGTAAATAACAAAATGACGAAACTATAACAAGCTTATTTTTAACATTAAAAATGCAAAAGCAAAATGGTTATCTAACGGGCCCAAAAATCGCTTTTCCATTATTCAGGCACAATGTTACCTTATCTAAGTAGTCTTTGCAGCTCCATAAATATTGATATGCAGTATCCTGACTTCATCCCACCAAAATATGCATAGAGAACAAGTTTTTGGTAAGAAATCGAGCTTTCATTGAGAACAAATTGAAGTAAACTAGTTTCTAGATGTGTTGAACAATATAAATTAAGAACAATGAATTTGTAAACCAGTTCTCTTTGGACATGTTTGAGAGTGATTTTGAAATGGTTAAAATCACTTTTTTCATGTTCAAAATCACCCCGCAACATGTTTTTAATCATTCAAAATCAATTTTGATGGTATGAAAATCGCATTTAAAAGTACAAAACCAAACATTAAAATTAATTTTGAATAAATGCACGTACAAGAACACCAATCGACATTAATAATGTCATTTAACCAACTGGGGGATTAAATTCCCAAACATAAAACCTTCTTGGACCAGGGGCTGCCTTGCTAAGTTGTGGTCTGCCTTATTAGCAGATCTCTAGGAATACAACTGGACCCTTTTTCATTAAGGGACGCTTTTTCGGGCTTTTCTTTTTTGGATGCCCTTGTATTCTTTCATTCTTTCTCAATGAAAGTTCGGTACTTTATGAAAAAAAAAAAAAAAAATTTAAAAGGTCCAACAAGTAGAAAATCAATACTAAATTGGAAAAAATGACAATAGAGGGGCTCAAACACTGGACTTACTACTATGATACCATGTTAAATCACCAATCAACTCAAAAGCTTAAACTAACGGGTAACGGTAAATTTAATTATATCAATACTCGAAAAGAAAGGATGAGTACAAGCAAACGAATGAGAATGAGAATGATTGAAAGAGAAAAAGGAATGTCAAAAGAATGATGGCACTAGTATTCAACTAATGAGTAGAATTGTTCTATTCGTAGCCAGTATTAACATGAGATAAATATCTGCAAAATTGTCCCAAAACTACTGACATGATAACATTTTCATTCCTGCTTCTTCCTTAAATGAAACTGGTACTGGAACCAACTCAGTTGTCGTGATTATACTCGATATCGAAGCAATAGTAAATCAATGCAAACCTCTGATATACATTCTTCCTCAAGCCGCTTTTAATTCGAGCATACGCCTTACAACAGCAAATGATCTACTTTGTTCTTTTAAAACCTAAAAAGAAGAAGCTATTAATAAAATAAACAATTAGGAATGATGCTTTAAATGGGATATAAGAAGTCAAACCCAGGCATAATAACATACAATACATGTGCCTCTAACTGGGAAATTCTCTATAAAGATGCCTGTTCAATGCAAGTTCAAGCAAACCAGTAATTTAGTACCTTAGCCTCAGCAGTTTCTTGACTGCTGCTTCTTTTGCTTTCAACTTCTCCTAGTCCTCTCTTAACTCCTCCTGTCAACCCCACTAGAATGTTAAAACCTCCAGGCTTTAAACAAACAGAATCATATTGTCCTTTGAGTATTCCATGCTTGCTTTGCTGCTTTCCCAGTAGGCCAGTACCAGATGATCCTTTCCTCTTCCTCTCATCAAGCTTTCACTAAACAAGAGATTCCATGAAGGACTTCATGTTTTTAGTGTCCTCTTTCAATTCTGGATGTTTTTGTGGTTTGAAAACCTTCCATAGTCCAATAGGATGCCGCTTCGGGCTCTTCGTTTCGTAATCCCCCACAAATTTCCCAAACATCTTCCCACATTCTGGATAAGGCTTAACAAAAAAGTTGTAGAACCTGAGCCTGCTAGGCTTGATAATTTCCCTCAATCCAACCTGAGAACCAAGCCAGCCTTTTGAATCCAAATATTCAATCACATTATAGCGAGGAACAATCTGTTTTTCGAAATTGATTCCGAGATATTCTGGAACATCAATCAAACAGTCAACACCAAATTTCATCTTATGGATCAAGAAGTCAATCTTCTTCTCAATGTTCTCTATTTCATAAGTGACCAACCTTGGGTCTTTCCATAGCAATTTAAATGCCCCTGTACGAATCAGCCCATGTTTACATAAACAATCAACTCTCTGTTTCACTTCAAATGCAGCTCTGAAAGCACCATTTCTAAAGATTTTCTCCTTGATTGAATTCCTGCATTTCAGATTTCTAAGCAATTCGAGGCATCTTGAAACTTCTCCTAATTCTGTGGCTAAAATTCTCGGTTCCCTAACAATTTCTCTTGAAATCACGTTTCGATCAAACCCCAACTCCTCAAACTCACAAATCAAACTCTTCAATCTGCCATCAGCTCTAAATCCTAGAACTCTGGGAATGGAACAAATGATCCGATCAATCTCATCCCTTCGGATTCCAATTCCCATCAGGAAATCAATCGTTCGCAAGATTTCTTCCTCGTTCGTGAACACTATTTCAGGGTAATCCTCCAAAACCCTGGTGACAGAAGCATCACTAAACCCTAAGCGTTTCAATAAATCTACAGTTGTACGAAAAACACACGGATCCAGATGGAAGCGTTTGGATAATACAAGCATACTCCGAATCATTTTAACAGAAACATTGCGTAATCCAATTAGGGACAGACTTACCTCCCATTTCTTCAGAAACTCCAAGTCCAGAACCGCGGGACAGTCGATGGCCATGGAAACGAGATCCTTCGGGAGAATTTTGAAGGATAGAAGAAGAGGTAGAGAAGTTTCAATGTTGCGCAAATTGGAATTCTTGAATAAGAGATGATTCTGTGAAAGGAAAATGCGGATTTGGGATTGTGTGAATCCGGATTTGCGTAGGAGATTAGAGAGTGAGGGTTGGTTCGAGTTCTGCGGGGAAACTGATTTGGGTGAAACATGGTGGATTTCCTGAAACGAGGAGGTAAGATTTGTGGTTGAATTCAACCGGAGAAACGCCGCATTTCTGATTAAGATTCTTCCCGCCATTGAAATGGGTTTCCTCTTTGTGCTTTTTCAGAAACGTCCTTGAATGCCAAAATAATTGAAGTTAAGCCAAACCTAATTCAAACCTAATTTTCAATTTCCTCCATCTTCAATCACAACAACCCTTCTTTTTATTATGACAAGAGACAGAAATAAGGAAGTAGGAAGAAATGGAGGATGAAAAAAGAGAAGAAAGAGGAATAATGGGGTTATTTAGGAGGGATTGGTTGTTTTTTAAATAAATTAAAAAATTAGGCTTGTTTTGAAACAATTTCAGAAAAAATAGTTTTCTTTTTATTTTTAGAGTGCGGGTTGAAGACACCACTGATTGTAGACTTCAAAAAATTGATTTTCATTATTTTCTCTTTTCTATTTTTCGCTGTCTTACTCTCATTCCTTAATATTTGGTAACAAAATTCAACTAAATAGGATGATGAATATTTAGAGCATGTTTTGTTGAAGTTTATTTTAAAATATTTTAAGTGAAATAATTAGATATAAAGTTATAAATTCCTATCATTGTTATTTTAAATCTTCAATTTTTAATTGGTTAGTTAAAAATAAATGATAATATTGTGTAGAGGATAAAAAAAAAATCTTGAACATTTAAAATAAATAAATCAAAACTAGAGAGAAAGAATCTGGTAGGAAAAATGAAAGTCAAAAACAGAAAAAAAAGAATGAAAATCAATTTTTGAAGTGACACGTGTCATCCATTGAGCCACGAGTTGATTGTATTATTGACTAGTGGCGCCTGAAGGCCCTCACTTTCATTTTTTTCGAAATTATTTCAAAATAATCCTAATTTTCTAATTTATTTAAAAAACAAACCTTCCCTCCTAAAAAAAACTTAGAATAATGAGAAAGAAGAAAAAAAAAAAAAAAAAAAAAAAAAAAAAAAAAAAAAAAAAAAAAAAAAATCTTTTGTCACTTAAATTCACACTCTTCTCATCAGTAAATTTGTTTTTTTGTTTTTTTGTTTTTTTTTTATAACATTTGGGGAGGTTTAGACCGCTCGCTCATAATTCATACACCATGTCGGTAGAGATGTCCATTTGACCCGCCCCGAATACGATGGGAAATCCCCGATTACACCGGGAATGGAACAGGGAGCGGGGAATTTTTTTTGCCCCGGGGCCGGGTAATAGCATACCCGCCCCGCCCCGTATACTTTTTATATATATACATATATACATTATTCATCAAAAAAATTAACTACACACTTCTTTTTTTATCTAAAAAAATACACATTTTACCAATAAAGTTCCAAAAAATACAAATCTTACAAATAAAGTTTATGAAATTAAATATATATAATATTAATCAACTTAACAAATAGCAAAACTTACAAAAATGGATAAGAATAAATAACTAATATAAATAATTAAAATAGTATGTCTATTTTGATCTGTCAAGTCATACCAATTTTGTTTGAACTTACCAAACACTAACGAGCAGCTTCATATGACAACTGATTTTTTTAAAAGCAAAGTTGAAAGCAATTATTTTAGGGCTTGTTTGGTAACGTTCTCGTTTCCTGTTTCTTGTTCCTGTTTCTCATTTTTTAAGAAACGGACTTGTTTGATAACTATTCTCGTTTCTTGTTTCTAAATTTTGAGAAACGTTTCTAAAAAAAAGGCAAAATTTGAGAAACTTCAAAAAGGTGTTTCTCCCAGTTCCGTTTCTCTTTATATTAATCTGTTCCCAAAATGATGATAAATTAGTGTTGGTTCATTGGCAAGAGAAGCACCCAAATAAACTCCTCACCTATGAGGTCTTGGCTTCAAATCCTCATTATAACACTTTTTTTTTCTTTTTTTTTCTTTTTTTTTTCTTTCTTAATTATGCAATGTTTTTTTTTTATATATATTATTTTAATTTTAAATTTTACTATTTTTTTTTTAGGATACATTACTAATTACTTTTTATTTTATTTAAATACATAAAAATATTTATTATATTTATTTATTAAATTTGTTATATCTTTTTTTAAATACATTAAAATATTTATTTATTAATTGTAAAAAAAAATTATTATTATTATTTTTTATGTTTTTTTAATAAGTATCCATTCACATCTATATTTTCATATTTTCATCGAGCACGACACTTTAAACTTTGCAAATTAGCATTTCAATATTTTTAAATCAGTTTAAATTTTCCACTATTAAATATTAGATTCACAAATAGTGATATTTTAGTTATATAAGATAAATTTATCTATAATATAATTGAAATGTCGATTCACCTCTCATGTCGATATTGAACTCATTGACACGTAGAAATGTCTACACGTCAACGAAAATTTAAAACATGACCCATAACAAACAATGACGAATGACAATGACTTCGAGATTTTAGAGCAAGGAAGGCATTATCCTCGAGGTAGGGAAAAATGTTTAACTATCGAAATTTTTTCACTGCAAAATGTTATTAAACGTTGTTTTGGCGTCGCTTCTCTATTCTTAAATAAATGTCTCCTTATCAACACACAAAAACATATACCAAATAAAATCAAATTGCAATTTATTATTTATTTATTTATTTATTTTTTAATGCATGTTATATCTTTTTTATATTATGTATACTAAATTTTATTTAAACTATAAAAAATAAAAAATGAAACATAAAGAGAAAAAAGAAAAAAGAAACAATTAACAAAAAAAAATTATCAAACATGACGATATTTCTATTTTTTTTTTCAAGAAACAAGAAACGTTATCAAACAAGTATGTGTTTCTGTTTCTTTTTTTTCAAGAAACAAGAAACAGGAGTAGTTATCAAACATGTTTCTGTTTCTGGTTCTAAAAAAACAGGGAACAAGAAACAGGGAACGAGAAACGGGAAACAGGGAACAAGAAACAGGAACGTTACCAAACGGGCCCTTAAAAGCTACCGCAATCCCAAATTGAGCCTAAGAGGTGGGTTTGTAATTTTAGTTTATTTTAACATGCTTGGCATGTGCGAAGTATAAGTAGTTTGCAGATAAGAGCTTTTAGTATACTTATATTTCCGTTGGGTCCTTCCTTGTGTGGCCATAGAGAAAGATAAAGGTATGATGATTTGATTTGGGTGTGGACAGAGTTTTTGAACATGAACTGCTCCCTTGGCCTCCACATCCCCAAGGCCTTGCCTTCTCTCTTTAATCTCCACAAATTGCCCAACAATTCAACCTCCAACAACAACAACAATGTTCTGATCTTCCTCTCTCTTTCTGATCTGTTCTTTCTCTCTCTCTCTAAATTTGTTGTTTTTGTTTGGGTTTAGTTTCAGGTTGTGGCAAGCATCACACAAGACCCAATTGGCTATCTTCACCAAAAGAAAACCAGTTTAGCTCTTCAACTTGCACCCCTTTTAGCCATTGTATGCAACTTTCAACTTTTATCTTTGAATTCCGTGCTCGTAAAAGAGTACATGTCAATTATGCTGAGCTATCGTACTTCGTTAAATACTGGATTAAAAGGGAATGTTTGGAACAGGTTGGGGAGCCAGCATATGCTGTAACAGGAGACAACAACCATGAGGTTCCACTCACATGGGTTTTGACTCAATTAGGCATTATGGGATTCTTTTACTTCCTTGTCTTTCCTGTAAGATTTTATTCTCTCTTTTTTTCATTCTCATTTTTAATGAAATAAGTTTCAAAATAAATTCTTGGGTGAATTTTGCAGCCAATCATCATGAATTGGTTGAGGATAAGATGGTATAGAAGAAACTTGTTGGAAATGTACTTCCAATTCATGTGTGTCTTCCTTTTCTTTCCTGGGTAAGTATGATTAAATTACGTCTCTTTCAGATTTGTCTCTATTTAGTCTCTTCTCGAAGAAAGAATTTAGACACAAAGTTGAAAGTTTTCAGAGACCGAATAGACACAAACATAACCGAAATGATTTGGTTGTAATTTGGAAGTGAACAAAATGTGCAGGGTTCTATTGTGGGCGCCATTTCTGAACTTCAGAAAGCTTCCTCGAGATCCATCGATGAAGTATCCATGGTCGACGCCCCAAGATCCATCTCAGATAAAAAATGGATACTTGAAGTACCCATTTGCCAAGCCTGAAGATTATGACTGGTAACTGTTTGTAAAAATGCCTCTTCCAAATCCAAACTCCTCAATCTCATCAAAATGCCCTTTTTCATTCAGCTCTCATATATAATGTTTTGTGCTATTGTACAATCGATGCTCTTAATGGAAATATAATACTCTTCTTCTTTTAAGATGGAGAATTTATAGAGTTTATCTTTTCTTTTTTTCCTAGTTGAGGAGAGATTAAAATTATTTTAGATTTATACAGAGACCACAAATCGGGGCGGAGCCAGGTTCGAGCTAGGGGCACGTTTTTTTGGATTTGAACATAGTTGAGCGTATAAGATTTTAGGCTATTTTAAAAATGTTTAATATATGTTTTTATTACAATCATGTTGGCCCAATCAAATATTAGAAAATTGGATAATAGGTAAATTTATTATCTTAACCTCAATGTATGACAATTGACGTTTTTCTTTTAAAAAAAATCAATTTTAATTACTCGTTTGAATGTATTTTTTTAAATTGCAGCTCATTACTAATTACGAAACATCTTCTTCTCAAAATTATTTTTTTTCAAAAAAGTTGTGCTCTCCGTCTTGTGTTTTGTTTCCACCAAATCGTAGCGTCGTCGTGGGTTTCCAACGTCGGGAGAACAAGAATCACCAGCTTAATCTTTCGGTTAACTAAAAATAGAGCCCCACCAGAGTTTCCTCCTCCCGATTGCAGTGACGTGGTTGTTATTCGTCTTCAGAGATTCGTCATTGTTGTGGTCTTTTTCAACGAGATTGCAGCGCCGTTGGATTAGGGTTATATACATCGCCATATTATTGATTTATAAAAATAAATTTTATATAAATAATGTTTGTTAAATAAAACATGATATGATTTATGTAAACATGGTGTTTTGAGAATGTCAGAAGAATATGCATTTTTTTGAAACAAAAAAAATATGCATTTGATTTTGTAGGGTTTAAATCGAAATTGACAATGTGTTTATTAAATATACAAGACATGATTTATATCACAAAGGTCGGGATTAACATACTTGTCACCACAAACATTCAAAAATAAAACTGATATAAATAGTATCTGTTAAAAATATAACAAGGTATGTTTTATATAAACATGGTGTTTTGGCAATGTTATAAGAAGATACATTTGATTTGGTAGGATTTAAATTAAAATTGACACCGTTTATGTTAAATATACAAGGTATAATTTATATCACGGAGGTCATGATTAATATTTTTGTCACCACAAACATTCAAAAATAAAAATTGATATAAACTATGTTTGTTAAAAATTAAAAAAAAAAGTTAATGTTAATTGTGATGTTTAAATACTTTAATTACAAAATCATTTTTTAAAGATTAAAAAAAAAAAAATGTTATTTAAGCGTAGTTTGGTAAGAAAATTTGACAATAAATATATTAAAAAAAACTATAAATGGTAAAAAGAAAATTATATTAAACTGTGAAAATTTGTTTTAAAACATGGTCATATTATCTCAAGAAAAAACACAGCTGGATCTATCCACCATAGCCCATTAACTCAGCCCAGCCCATCATATAAACAAGAAAAAAAAAGAAAAAAAAAAAAGAAGCAAACCCTAGGTACCCTTCCTTTCATCCTCACGTGCTCCCTTCTTCACGCCGGCTCCCCCTCTCTCCCGTGCAGCAGCTCAGTGCCGCCGTCTCTCTGCCGCTCGTGTTGTGCCGCCGCCGCCTCCCTCACTCATAGCAGTTTGCATTGAATTCCTACTGGTATTCTCTCAATCTCCATCTATATCTTTCTTCTCTCTTGAACAATTCAAATTAGAACTCGTCTAATGAAATAAAGGAGCTGTTTTTTGATTGACAGAACAATCTCAGCCATATTTATATTTGTAGATTATCATTTGTTTTGATGAGTTTTTAGATTAAAATTATGGTAGTGAATGAGAGGATGAGCTTTTGTGGAAATTAAAATTTCTCTCCCTCAGATTAATCAATCACCAACTGTACTTTGAATGTACTGAATTTAAGAGTTGTCTATATGTTTGGTATGGCAGGTACATGATTAATAAAATTATACAAAATCTTCAGGGTAAATTAGATATCAAGATTTTTTTTTTATCATACCCACTAGATTAGAATATTATATCACTAATATGGAGTGTAGTTTTTGACCTACAACCTTTTAAAGTGGCAGGGACGTTTTAACCATGATGGCCACCTACCTAAGATTTAATATCCTAAAGTTTATACAACCAAATATGTAGTCTGGTGTTGTCCCGTGAGAAATTTGATTAACTTTGATATCCTAAAGTTTCCTTGACAACCATATATGTAGACGTTTTAATAGAAATTTGATTAAGTTTGATTAACTGTAATTAGCAGAGGCCAACATTAACATTAGTTTAAAATCTCCACATCTTTCTCAATGTGAGAAGAGAGGGAAATGGAAGTCTAACTAAATTTTCTCAACTAGAATTGAAGAAAACTAGGGGAATCAACGGGAAAATCTTAAAGAGAAATAAAAAAGAAGAAAGGAGGAGGGAAGGTGAGCGAAATTTTGGAAAAAAATGGAATAAAAAAATTGTTAACCAGCCATGTGACGCTATATTGGGGGAGAGCCACTATGAAAGGGGCCTTCCCCAATAATTTCTCCACCCAGCATTCTGCCCCCATAAGGCCTATAGCTCCCTTATGTATTGATAAATTATGCACAATGACTAATTTTAAGGTTTCGGTTTTAAAAAGAGAAAATACTTTAGCCTTAGCTCCCTTATTCCGTTTTTCATCTCTCATGATACTTTCTCACTCCTTTAGATTCTATCTCTAGTAATCATTTTCTCGCTCTCCAAATTGCTGATATTGGAAGATTTCTGAATTAGAATCTATATCAGTTTAGACAATTTCTATTCTTTTGCATTCTAGTATCTTCATGCTCGAATGAAGAACTTAGAGCTCAGGTTTCCAAGTTATGATTGGTTTTCTGTTTTCTCTTTGTGCTTATCAACCAAGGAGTTAGATTGATTACTGTCATTTTAAGCTAAGCTGTCTTTGCTGTCTCCTTTTGCTTATTATATAATGATCAGCTTGTTCAATTTTTAAAGATGCCTCGAAGGCCAACAAAGCGGCGCCAGCTGCTGGGTACTCGACCTTTAACTTTTTCCTCATTTGCACGAGCTTCTTGTATGGTGAGGAATCAAATTTTGAAGTCGAAAGTAAAGAAATATCACCATAAACATGAAGGTAATAATGTACGTTTGAGTAGTTTTTCTTTCCATGAACTAATGAGTTCATTTCTTTGTGCACTGGTATCGACACTGCTGAATTTTTAGTGAATATTATTATTGCATTTTGTTCTAATTGTAGGTAATGGTTTTATTAGGAATAGTCCTGAGCCTCAGAGTGAATCGTCTGACTCTTCTTCCAGTGATGAAGAGTTTGAAGTAAGACTGTCTCCAACTAAAATGTTGAAATTTTAACTATAATTTTTATTTATCGATATGGATTGTATATGAACTGTGTTGATCTTTTCTTGTAGGAAGTTCAAGCAGATTTTGCCTTCTTTGATCCGAAATCTGACGATTTTCATGGGGTGAAGACATTGCTGCAAAACTACCTAGATGATACACAGTGGGATATAAGTGGATTTTCTGATTTAATATTAGGACAAACCACTGTTGGTTCTGTTGTCAAAGTGGAGGGGGATGAAGATAATGGAGTATTCTCTTTTATCACAGCCCTTAACTTGGAAAGATATAAGGTAAGCAACATAGAAGTTTGATCTAATATTAAATTCTCTCTTTCTCTGCCTGTAGTCTTCTAGTAGTTGGTTTGTGCAGCACGGCACTCTGGACCACTCTGGACCACTCTGTCAAAGTAATTATGTGCTTAGCCATTGTGTGGGGTGAAATTAAGTTTGGGGAAGGAAACTCGAGAAACCTGCAGCTTAACGGCATGGTTGCCCTCTCGATAATTCTCATGTCTATTTTAACATGAACAAATAGAAAGTTAGGGCATGCTTGGAAGTGATTTTGAAATGGTTAAAATCACGTTTGTCATGTTCAAAATCAATTTTGATAGTATGAAAATTGAAAACTGCCTTTGAAAGTGTAAAACCAAACATTAAATTGGTTTTGAATGATTGAAGGCATGCTTTGGAGTGATTTTGAACATGTCAAACGTGATTTTAACCATTTCAAAATCACTCTCAAACATGCCCTTATTCAATTCAAACAACCCTTTCACTTTAATTATTCATGATGGTTCGGTAGGATTCCTTGTTGAATCTTACGAGTTACGACTCCGTGCCAGTTTTTTTTTTGGTTGGAGAGAAACGTTATTTATCAATAAACTATTGTGGAAATTTGGTCTTACTAGGCCAGTAAATCTATACTAGAGCTCAAGGAGTATCTCCTCAAAGTTTGCCAGGACAAGAATATAAAGAATGACTTGAAGCTACTTTTGAAGGAGCAAGCATCCAGTGTTGGACTCATAGTCTCTCAGAGAATTGTGAATCTTCCTCCACAACTTCTGCCACCACTTTATGATGCCCTTTTTGATGAAATCTCATGGGCTATTGAGGATGAGGTTAGATATAATAACATTTGGACAGTCTACTTCTCAAGTATCCATCCATATGGATGTGTTGAAAATATTTATTGTCTGTATCTGTACTAAATAAGTGTTGTTTGTTTCTTTTTTAGCCAACTAAAGAGCTCCAGGATTCCTTCTGTTTCAAAACGTTTATTTTAGTCAGTAAAATTTACAAGGTATGCCGGTGTAGCACGTTTATTACTATTTCTTCTTTTCAATGTATAACAATTATTTTATTCATTCTATATGATCCCTTGTTTGTTATACTATTTTCTTATGTGCTGCGCCCTGTGGTTATTGGTCACCAACTACAGCTCAAGAGTACAAATCAGAAGAAAAAACCGACTTCTGAAACAGACGAGTCAATTATCTATGTTAAGGCAGAAGATGAAATATTTCAGAAGGTATTTTGATACTGCATTCCTGTACCAAAGTTGCTTCTTAGATTCTCTTCAAACCGTCTGACGACATTTTTCTAATCCGAAATCTTATTTCAGTTGTGTTCATGGTCCTTCTGCTTTCCCTTGCACGTCCAACCACAGACAACGAACGAGGCAAGTATAAAACTTACAAGGCTAATCCAAATAGTTTTCTCACTTGTAAACACATTGTTGCTTGCTTGCATTGCTCACATTACAAAGATAGCTAGCTGATTTATCTTCTTTTCATTTATATTTATTCTGTTATGGTTCTTAGCTTTCGCAATTCTTTTCATTTATATTATTTGTTATGGTAGCTTTCGCAATTCTTTATGAGAATATGTTTTTAGTTTTACACTGTTACTAAAACAATGGAGTGGTTCTCTTCTACTACCACTCATTTTTAACCATATTAGAATTTTAAATAATATAGCTTAATATAATAAGAAACTAAAACTATCATTGACCTAGTTGGCCTAGTGGTAAAAAAGGACCTTGAAAATAATAATGTGTTTAGAGCGAATGAGTTCAAACCATGATGACCACCTATCTAGGATTTAATATATCCTACGAGTTTTCTTGGCAACCAAATGTAGCAGAATCAAAAGTGCCCTTTTTCTATGTTAGTATATTTACAAAAGTTGGTTTTCAAGGTGATTTTGCTAAATGATAGTAATACTGTAATAGAAATGGTTGTTTACTACCTATTGCGTTCAAGGCATTGTTATGTAATATATTTATGATTCTGTTTTTCATATCTTTTGGTTCTCTTGCAGCTAAAAGGTTACCAGTTAATGGGAATAGTAATGGCTGTTGAAGCAAGCAAGGTTCCCACATTTCGAGATGAGTTGAAATCTTTAATAAGTGAATCCGAATAGCACTTAGTTGCAGCAACCTTTTAGTTTGAGGTCTCCGATTTTGTTGTCAATGCGAGCCAGATGCTAATTACTTGAGTTGTTTCTTTTAGGACTTTTATTTATTGTATGAAAAATGAAAAATGTAAAATGAAAAATGTCTTGGAATACAGATATCTTGGCCAAATATCCCATGTAAAATGAAGGCATGAAGGCCACACCTTTTATTTTGGGTAGATATTTTAGCCATTTCTGGATATTGCACGATTTTTTTTTGGACTAATGGTGGATTCAAATTTGACTTGTTGGTCCATGGTACAAGTTGTATGTCGGTTGAATTATGCTCATGTCAACATTAATCATCATATAACACTATGCCATAAATTAGCCATAAATAGTTTGTGAGCGTTGAACTATGAACCCTTAATATTATGGAAGGTGAAGATGATCCATTGAGGATTTGGGGTATGGGGTGGACTTGATACTATTGAAACAAGTGGTAGAGGGCAAATGCCCACATAAAATAGTTAAAATGAAGGGCTTTCTACTAAGTGAGCGAGATATGATTTTTAAAAAAATGTATAATATGATTTTAATTTACAATCGGGTGGCTTTTCAATCTAAGTTCAATTTGATTATTTTCTTTATGATATTTGATTATATTTTTATTGTTACCATCCAGGATTGTTTTAGTGGTCAATGTTACGAAGAATCTTGAGACGGTTAGGCGGTTTGTGTTCTGTGAGAATAGTAATTTGGCTCGAACACTCATAAATATAAAAATAAATAAATTTTTATTTTTATTTTTTTGTTTTCTTATTTTTCATTTTTCTTTCTACTACAACAATTTTTGTTTCTTTTCTTGCAGTTTGACTTTACCATTTTTTCTTTCATCTTTTGGAGTTGTGTTCTTCAATTGTTGTCCATCATTTAATCTAACATATGTATTTCGTGTCTATATATATATGTATGATGCAATTGTATATACGACAATCTATCACAAAATAATAGCAAAACTAACATATTTACAAATATGACTATAGAGGAAATGGTTTTAGTTACAAGAAATGGTATTAGTTACAACGGAAGTCTATCCTAATAACTTCTTTTTTTTCTTCGAAGAATTATTATAAGTCTCAACTGATTCAGTAATTAGATCATTGGAGTTATCGTATTATTAGTCTAGGGTTTATCTTTTTCCCGGAGGTCTGGAGAAAGCTGCAATCAATAGGATTTTCTTAATCCTCCCTTCGATAAGAAACAAACGTTTTTTTTAATTATTTTTTATCCTTCTTTACCCGGGAACAGATCCAGTGTAGACGGGGTGGGGCCTGTAGCTCAGAGGATTAGAGCACGTGGTGCAATTTTTTTTTCTTTCTAAATGAGCAATATTTACAAATATGAAAAGTAAAATAGTCACTCACTCCAATTTTTTTATTTATTTTTATATATTAATTCAACGTATATATATATAATTCGTTTATATGTATTTATACAACATATATACTCTGTATATTTTGAAAAAAATGATTTTATTTGTAGTCAAATTATTAAAAGGTTTTTTTTTTTTTTTTTTTTGGAGTTCGAAAGGGGATAAATACATTAAAACTATACATATAGGAGTCATTTCTTATATTTTGATTAGAAATGTGGAAATTTCCATTAAATCCGAAAATATCATGAGCAGTCAGCACAGCAAGCAAAAGCAGACAACAACAGTTATATAATTACACAGTGCACTACATTTCTAAGTTAATTCCTCCTGCCTTCGATCTCTTCTTCTTCTTCTTCTTCCCATGAGTTTCTGGCCAAAATGTTGGCTTCTGCAATTTCAATACCCACCAATTTCCACTTCCCCCTTTCCTATCGCCAACACACACTCTCAAGCACTCGCATGAAGCTTTTTGCACTTTGCGCTACGCGAACTAAACCCACACACCTATCGCCCTTTCTCTATCGTCTACGATTTTGCAGTCGCCAAACAGAATCTCTCTCTAAACGCCTTCTTCGCCGGAGGGTTTGCAGTGATGGTGGTGGTGCCGTTGATTCTACTCAGCACCAGTCTGCAGCTCCTGTAAGTTTCTGCCACTTCATTTCCTATCTGGGTTTTTTTTTTTATCATTTGTGATTGTCTTCTGTTTGTTTTAGAATTTGGGTTATCCTTTCTTTTTTAGTTTGAATTTGGATAGATTCACTTTGGGTTCAATTTCAAATTTAGTGCTGAACTTGATTATTGCCTATTTAATCCCCAAACTTAAGAAGTTTCACTGTGAACTTTGGTTTCAATCAAACTTAAATGTTGATGTAGTGTGTTGATTAGACTAATAAATGATAATTTGGCTTACCGGGTATTATAAGGCTGGGGAGGAACAAAGAATTCAATACACGTTATAGTAAATCATCACTTGTTAGTCTAATTAATTTGCTATGCCAACATAAGTAATAGTGTTAACAAAAAAAAGTTAATAAAGCCAAGATCGAAAGTTCAAGAACGTCATTGGAACTTTCTAAAATTAAGGGATTAAATAGTTGCAACCAATAAAGCTCAGGAAAAAGAATTTGTAATTCAACTTAATTTTGTTTGCCAGTGTATAGTTTTATGTCTAATTTCGTTGTTTGTATTTTAAATTTGTAATCCACACTAAAAGTACTTGCGTTTCTTCTTGTTTATGTCTTAACTTTTCTTGTTCTTTTGAAATGGTCATTGCCTGTTTGAATGTATCAGTAATGCAAGCTGTGTATGACAATTAGGTTGAATGCTCATTATCAGCTTACAAGCCACAGAGCATTATAATGGATATACATATACTTTGCATCGATTTCACCCACATTCTCTATTGCTTTGCTTATTTTTCAAGGTTCTTGGTAGTTTACCATTTTATGCTATTGGTAACTTGTCATAACTGTACTCTCAGGACATTAAAGATGTACAGAATGATTCTTCTAGTGTTGGACACAGTTACGTGGCATTATTTGTCCGGATGCTCGGCTTAGATCACGATCCTCTCGATAGAGAACAAGCAATAATAGCTTTATGGAAATATTCCCTTGGAGGAAAGAAGCACATAGATGCCATCATGCAGTTTCCTGGATGCCTAAATCTAACAGTAAATCTTCTTAGGTCAGAGTCAATCTCTATGCGTGAAGCTGCTGCTGGCCTTCTACGGTCAATTTCTCTTGTGAACTTATACCGAGATTCAGTTGCAGAAAGTGGAGCAATTGAAGAGATAACTGGCTTGCTTAGTCAACCGTCCTTGACTCCCGAGGTGTGTTTTTCTTTTCTGATTGTCTTTTGATAGCATGTAATTGAGCTATATCTGAATGTAGCTGTAGCTGTGCAGGTGAAGGAGCAAAGCATATGCGTTTTGTGGAATTTATCAGTAGATGAAAAGCTCAGAATAAAGATTGCAAATACTGATATTCTGCCATTGCTTAGTAAGAATCTTGATGATGAGGACATGAAGGTGAAGGAAGCAGCTGGGGGGGTTTTAGCAAATCTGACTTTGAGCCCATGTAACCATGGGGTTATTGTTGAATCAGGCTTAATTCCTAAACTGGTAGGATATTTTTCTGCTATTTCTTGGCTTATGGAAAGGTTAAAATTCTATCAAGCAGATGATGAATATTGGAATATTATGTTTAGAACTTAGAAGTTAATGTTATAGAATATAATGAGAGAAACTTCTGTTTATAATTGTTTATGATGGTATTGCCCTTGGTGTAGGACGGGAGTATAGAATTAGTGAAATAGATGAATAAGAGAGGAGAGGAACTGAAGGTAGACAAATAGAGACTCTAATTCAACATTAAAAAAAAAAAAAAAAAGAGAGAGAGAGAGAGAGGAACTGGAGAGAAATTTAATATAGTCTGATAACTTATTCAACCTCCAATTTTTGGAAATCCTATTAAATGAATCTGAACTTTATCAAACATAGTTTTAAGGAACAAATACTCAATATAATAATAATTTGTAAGGACTATCTATCCCTTATCAACCGCTCAATTATGTTTAATAATCTGTGCATTCTTACAGCTACTTCTGTGCTTCAATCAGGTTGAAGAGCTTTTTTGAATCTAGCTAGACAGTGAACAAATAAATTGGCTGATTAGAAGTAAACCTAGTATTGACTTTTGGTCTTTGGCTGTAGGCGTATCAGTTAAAACCTGAGGCAGACAGCTCAAAAATTGTGAGAAAGGAAGCAAGAAATGCATTGCTAGAACTTTCTAAAGATGAATATTATAAAATTCTTGTCATAGAGGAAGGACTGATTCCAGTACCAATTGTTGGTGCTGCTGCCTATAAATCCTTCAGACCAGGCCTGCATTCATGGCCCAGTTTGCCTGATGGCACAGAAATTGAACAATCTTCCAAAGAACCTTCAAGATTTGGTGCCTCTGAATTACTCCTCGGATTAAATGTCGATAATAATGCAAACATAGAAGAAGGCAAGATAAATGCGATTGTTGGACGGGCACAGCAACAATTTCTGGCTCGAATAGGTGCCATAGAATTTGAAGATTTGAAGGACTCTCAATCTGAATCATCTACCAGTAACCATCTTACACTCTTACCTTGGATAGATGGTGTGGCTCGACTAGTTTTGATCCTTGAACTTGAGGATGATAATGCCATAGTGAGGGCTGCAGAGTCGATAGCTGATGCATCTATCAACGAACACATGCGTATTTCATTCAAGGAAGCCGGAGCAATCAAACTTTTAGTAAATCTTTTAGATAATATGAATAATTCAGTCAAAGGGGCTATAATTCAAGCTCTAGAGAGACTGTCAATTAGGTAAAATTTGAGTTGTGGCATTCCAAAATCTTTTATTTTATTTAACACAGCAATTTTTTATCATCTCTTTCAAAGGGTTGAAGTAAGAGAATTTTCTTTGAATTTAAATGCAGAATGGTATGTTTGAATTGTGGTGTCATAAATTGATTGTTTGTTTTCTGTAGGATATAGAAATATGTGCTTTTTGTCTCACATTTTGCTGGTATTGGCACAGCAATGTTATTTGCCAGACAATTGAAAATGAAGGTGCACTTGGTCCTTTGCTTAGTATTTTAAAGCTCTCAAGTATCCCTGAAAATGTGACGGAGAAGGTAATTTTGGCTAGTTTATATTTCTGAAGAAGTTAGTAGTTTGGTTTGGTGCTGACTCGAGTTATCCTTGCCTTGTAGACCCTCGATATTCTGTCTCGGATCTTGGACCCCAGTAAAGAGATGAAATCAAAGGTTTTGTTTTGTGTTTCATGCATCATGTTGTGAGACCTAGCATTTTGAAATTGACTTACTAAGAGTGTCTATCTATACAATCCAGTTTTACAATGGACCAGTTAACGGGTCTCATGGGGGACAACATTCAGAAAGAAATTCTGAAGCTTCTACCAGGTTCAGTGGAAATCTTGTTGGTCAGCCATTCTTTTTGATTAGTTAGATACTAATGTGGAACTTCGTTTTTGAATTTTTTTATAGGAAAGATGTGCTAGATGCTGTTGTTGTTTCTCGCCTCGTTGAGATTTTGAACACCGCATCCCCAAACTTGAAACGCAAAGCTGCTTCTATCCTGGAATTTGTTTCTATTATGGACCCAAGCATGGAAATAATCGATTCCATGGAGATAGAATCTGGTTTGTTGGCTGTTTTCCAGTTAGGAGTTTCAATAGGTATGCACATCATTTTACTAAATGTCAACGGACTCCAACTGCATTTTCAAAAATTGTATTAGTGTATGCATAATGGGGGTTGGCATCCTTGAAGATTCTAATGGTCATCAATAATTTCATTGTTTTTTCATAATACAAGAAATTTTTTGGCCTTCTTTTATTCATAGATTATAACCTATTCATAATAAAAGTAGGAAATATAACCATGTTTTGGCATTGTGTTTAAAGGGCAGGTGGGAAACCTAAATGTCTTTGAGATTATTGATTCAAACTAGTGATTTAAAAAGTGCCCCTTTATTGATTTGACGACTACCGTTCCCTATAGTACTCCTAGATCAAGCTGCAAACCCAAATGTCATTACGGTCATCGATTCAATCTAGTGTTCCATAAAGTGCTTCTACGTGCATGCGTCCCTTCACCTCACAGTTGATCACAACACTCCTAGATGCATGGCCCCTTGCAATTTTGCTGTACTTTTTATTTTGTGTTGATACCTTCCATGACTAGTGTCCTGAGGAAGAATTTTATTCTTTAGGGGTGTTTGTACTTCCATATTTGCTTGCACAAGGAATTATGAAAGAGACGGACCCCTCTAATAATTTTGGAAAATAAATATTTTGGCGAGAAGATGCCCAAGATGTCACGAGTCCAATTTCTATTCTCCTTCACCTTGGATAAGGTCTCGTTCTCAAGTTTTTGCATCAGGTTGATCCTTTCATTCACTTCAGATCAAGGAGGTTTCTTTTAGTCCAAGTATTCTAGCTAGCCAACTCCTGATCCAAACCCTTATGACAAACCAACACTTAGTAGTATATTGAAAAGATTTAAATATACCCTAACCTATCCATTTAAATTTTTTGGTTTCGTGGTGATTTAACATAGTATTAGAATAGATGCCTTAAGTTCAAAATTCTATAGCATCATTTACTTCCCAATTAATATTGATAGAATGATAGTCCACTTATTTGGTCTTTTGCTAATTTCGGAGCTTACAAGTGATGGAGAATGTTAAAAATATATCAAATATATCCTTACTCTATCAATTTAAACTTTCAAGTTTAGGTGATTTAATAGATACAACGTATAACGTATAATCTTGGAAAGAAGCTGCAAAAAGGGGTTCAATCTTCCCCAAAGCTTACAAAAATCTCAAATCTTTGCCATTACCCACCACAAAATTAATGTTAGTGTGATGGAGTTGCTTACTCCGTACATCTCCTTCCATGGCCTGTTTGAGGAAAATAGATGGTCTGTATGACCTTTAAGGACGAACAAACATGGAGGCAAAAATGTGAAGTGGTTAAATTAGGGATGAGGATTTGACCTCTTTCCACAATCTAGCCAATACTAGAATAGGAAGAAGAAACTTGTTGGCTTTTGTTAATAAAATATGAGATTGAAACTGAAGTCATCTCATTCTTTTGGTATTTGTACGCCAGAGGGAAAGTAAACCAGTTGCTCCAGAAGGTTTAGATTGGTGTCCGTTAGTGTGGAAGGAAAAAGAGAAGAATATGATCCTTTCTATGTTTAACTCTCTGCACGTGTGATAACTTATTTTCAAATCACATTGCAATGATTAAATGTTGATAACTGGGCTCCAGGTTGATATTAATGTTTGAATTTTGAGTTCTATTTGCAGATTTGTTAGGTGTTTGGAATAAGGCACTGATTTTATAAAGAAGAATTGAAATTATCATATGTCTATCGTTTTCTCAAAGCTTCTAAAACTCCAATACTGATTTGAAATAATTAACTGGATAATTCCTGAGCATGAGATATTGAGGCCTGTTTCTCTCTGTGATTTCTGGTTACATAGATTCTGATGCTGAAGATTGGCAGCCTGAAAGATATGCCCTTGAAGTTGAGGAAGCCGGTCTTGCAATATCAGCAGCCTCCCGACTACTGACAAAACTTTTAGATTTTGAGAAGTTCTGCCACAAAATAAACTCCGCCCATTTCACTAATTTGCTTCGTCGAATCGTGAAGTTGGATATTCCCATTCAACACAAAGATTGGATTGCTGCTTGCCTAGTGAAAGTCAGCTCTGTTTCGGCTCCGAACATAGATTCCAGGGATCCTATCAACATGGAGGTCACTTTGTATGAAACTATACCGAGACTTATTCAGCAGATCAACAGCTCCTTCTCCATGGAAGTTCAAGAATCTGCTGTTGTGGAGCTGAACAGAATAGTCTCAGAGGGAATAGTCAATGCTACCCAAGCCGTTGCTTCTAAAGGCGGTATCTTTCCATTGGTAAAGCTGATTGATGAAGGAAGTGAGAGGGCGACAGAAGCAGCCTTAGCCATACTGTATAATCTGAGCATGGACAGTGAAAATCATCCAGCAATTTTAGCTGCTGGAGCAGTGCCAGCGTTGAGGAGAATCGTTCTATCCCAACGAGCACAGTGGCGGCGAGCTCTTCATTTGTTGAGGACACTGCCTACATGACAAAAGGTATGTAAAAAGAACTATATTGAACTATACTGGAAATGCAATTTTGTTTGTAGTTTTTGTATCAGTGTCAGTCTCAGCTCTGTGCTAAACAATGTGAAAATAAATAGAGCAGTGAGTTTCACTTTCACAATGGTGCAACACAAGCCCTCTTTACTACAGTTGTTCCAGCTCTCCTTTAAGCTTCATTGATAAACAGCAAGTCAAGTGCAAAACAGCCAATATTCAGTCAACTTTTATACTATGGAAAACTGAATTACCCAATAACTATGCTCCAAATCGACTAAGCTAAGTCGTTTCAGTCGAGTCGATCAGTTTTTCCAGTTTCGAGTTACGTCTTTAGTAGTTAATACCCTTGCAACTCTTATTTGATCTGAACTGTTCAAATTTATCCAGACGATTCAAATCAGGAATTCATGATTAGTACATTTAGACGGATTTGAGAAAAAAATAAAAGATTCTCATTATCGGCGCAAAAAGCGTCTTAAGAGTGTTTTGTTTGTTCATTATCTCCGACTGTTTCAATCTAGTAAAAACACTTTTCGACATTTTTATGATGCTCAACTATATATTGGACTGGCTTCGAGTCTCCCATATATTCAACTAGACCATTTGAGGTCGAGTCAACTCTTGTGAAGATGTCATATCATCTTAAGAGTGTCCAAGCGACACGACCATCATTTAAGCTAGAAACATCTTAGACATAAATATATGTCTTCACCTAATGCCGAGACCATTCGACACTCGAAACTCCACACTCCACACAACCATCTCGTTGTTGCGAAAATGCTTGCTTAGGCAATCGAATGTACCAAGGGGCTCTCGGTTTGTATGTTTGTTTCCTTTCATCATCTTCCTCAACCATTACGACACTAAGTAGCTTTTTAAGTACACAATTTTCTCCTTTCATCATCATTTCAATGAAAAGGAAGCAGCAGCCTCCATATTTATAAGAGTGTTATGCAGAAAGATTGCTGATAATGCTAACACAATTGCATCTGTAAAGGTTGTATGCTTCATTATTTATTCCAAGTGCCTTGTGGGCTTCAATTATGTGAACCAATTCAAAACTGAGCCTCTTGAGCATCTCTTCTTTCACTTTCTGCAAATCCTTCAGAGGGAAAAGCTGTTTCTTTTAATTTTAAAATGAGTAGAAACATTATTATGGGCACATTTCATAATTATTATGTTTTTAGTTTATTGATTATTTTAAAGTTTGAAAGTGTTTTTTAGAAATGAAATCGACTAAAATATATGATTAATTTTAGTAGGTGGGGAGATTTGAACCTTAGATCTCATGGTCGATAACACATCTTTATACCGATTGAGCTTTGCTCAGTTTAGTTAAATATAGGATCTATTTATGCTATGTAAATACTTGCCTTATTAATCCACATAACCCATCAAGTTTATTGTCAATATATTCTATAGTTGGATTCTTGGTGCGAACTTGCGCCTAGTTAAAATGGTTAAGATCTTATTAATGTTTTTTTATAAGTTAGAAAATGGGTTGGTTGCACAAATAGCAATCAGGCCCAAACTAATTGCAAATTTAGCAAACTTTAAAATGTTTTGCAAATATGGCAAAAAAATCCGTTTCTATCACTGATAGACTTTATTATATCACTGATAGACTTCTATCAGTGATAGACTATTATCTCTGATAGACTATTATCACTGACAAAAATCTATAAAAAGCTGAAGTGATCAGCGATAGACTTCTATCAGTCATAAGATATCAGCGATAGAAATTGCTATATCCGCAAAATTTTTAAAAACATGCTATATTTGCAAACAATAAGTCTTAAATTGTCATTTACTACAATTTTCCTTAGAAAATTTGAATCCTAATGTCATATTCTCGATGATGACGAGAATGATAATAATAATAATAATAAAAAAAAGAGGTTGGATTCTAATTTCTAGGTTTACCTTATATATCATCTAAATTTGATTGGGGTAGTCTTCCACCTAACCAATTCTTAAAAACAGTCTTTTTGTTTTATTTTAAAACAATTTTTGATGACATCTAAAAATTAAAAGCAAAGATTATTATGCTACTGAAAAATACTATTCATAATCTTATGATTTAGATAGAAAAATAACCTCAAATAGTTAAAGTGGACATAACTCAGCGATATGTATTACCTTCCTTAAAATTGACAGTTCAAATCTTCATATCCTATTTATTGTACTTAGAAGAAGAAAAAACCTTAAACGCCCACAATAAACAAATAACAAAATAATTATTTCTAAAAAATGATTTAGTTTAGCAAGAATTGGAGGAAGATATTGAGGAATTATTGTCCCACACCACATCCATTGAAAAGGTAGAGAAGAGAAGGGAAGAAGGGCAGAAGAGTTGGATTAGAGGGTCAAAAGTTAAAGGAAGAGTGAGGAGGAAAAGGACTAAAGACTAAAGAGGAGGCAAATAAAAATTGGAAAATTAGATAAAGGGAGAATGGTTGGTGTCCCACCTTTTCAAAATTGCCATTATTGCAAATTACCACCCACACAAATAAATAAATAAATAAATATAAATATATATATATATATATAGGAGTATAAACAACAATCAAACCCAAAATAATGACAAGTATATAAGACTGTTATCGTTGATATATGACTATCACTGATAGACTGACAAAATTCTATAAAAAAAAACTGAGGTGATAGACAAGTAATAGACTACTTGATAGAAATTATCATATTTGTATTTTTTTTTTTTTTAAATGTTATATTTTTAATTATTTTACACTAAATTGACGTCAGTTACTATTTTCGTTATATATATAACAATTTATTATTATTATTTTTATTATTTTTATTTTTTTGCTATTTTCAATGTGACTTTTTTGTTTGGTTAAACCTAGGTAGCTGTGCATCATTAGTGGCATTATTTAGCTGTTTGATCATAGATTTCTGAAATCAAGAGAAAATAAAATGGCAATCTTCTCTTTTGAGGTATTATCTTTTAGCCTTTTTTCTGTTGTTGAATATTTGAGATTGGAGAAGGAAAAATGGTTTAAAGGAGTGGAATTTGCCTTAAAACTAAGATTTTGTAGGGCTTAACTTTTCTTGACAGATGAGGAAATGGTAGATTTTGAGATGTGTTTTTTTTTTCTTTTGAGAATTTGGTACCGAGATACCTTCTTCTATGTTGACAAGTACCGTGGATCGAGTGTATTACAATAATATGACCTCGTTTCATAGTGTTATTCTTTCTTATTTCTTATTTATCATTTTTTGTTCTTTTAAAAAGAAAAAAAATATATTTGATAATTATTTTTTGTTTAATGTTATTTGAATGAAAGATAGGTTATATTACCAACAAGAGCATAATTCAATTGGTATGATGTATGACCTAGTGATTATGAAGTCTTAAGTTCGATCACCACCTCACAAGTTGTCAAAAAAAAAAAAGGTTATGTTTTTTTTTACATGTAAGGTGAGAGATACGTACATATTTTACTTTAGTTGAACTATGCTCTTGTTAGTAAAAAAAATTAGATGAATTTTTCTTATTTTGCTACTCTAAAGTTAAGTTATGAAATAAAATTTTACTTGAAAAAAGAAGAAGAAATTAAACAAAAAATATATATATATATATATATATTTTTTTTTTTTGAGAAAAAACCTTTTGTTTTTTAAATTTATATACAATGTTTTAAGAACATTTTTTAGAAATAAAAAGTGAGCAATATAAAATGTAACCAAAGTACCAAACACACATATTTCTCTAGAATCAAAACAAAAAAAAGGAAACGACGTAGAAACAAATGAAAAAAAATAGTAAATGACTTTTTTAATTTTTTTGAAAATAGTAAATAACTTTTTTTTTTAAATGTAAGGACAAAAATGCTTTCTCCTCCCCTATGTTAGAAAGGTCGACTAAGATTTGGTCAAAAAAAAAAAAAAAAAAAAAAAAAAAAAATAATAATAATAATAATAATAATAATAATAATAATAATAATAATAATAATAATAATAATAATAATAATTGTTTGGACGCGACTACAAGTATCTTTTGCAGTCTAGTCATGTGACACAGTGAGTGAATAAATATTTATATCATTTTTTTAAAAAAAAATCTCCCTAATTTTCTAACGTCCTTACTTTAATTCGATTTTCTTTTGCCCATTTTCTCTCTCTCCTCTCACATTCTCCTTCCTCTTTTGAAGACTCTTCTCCTTCCGTCCTTCAACCTCTCTCCTCGTAACATGGAAATGGATTGTCATCTTTCTTCTCCTTCATTCCTCCCACTGATCTATGTCAACACTAAAATTAAATTTAAAAAAGAAAAAAAGAAAATCTATTGTTTTACTCCCTAAAATAGCCTCAAATTTAAATTTGTATCAACCCAACTTGCCCACAAACAACGCCTGCCATTCTTCTTTGCTTCAGATGAACCAAGTTTCCATTACAATCCACACACATCACAAATCTCACGCCGTCGGGATCCCAATCGAACAAAACCTCTAATTTTTTCTCTCCTCCAATTTTAAAACCTTCGTCGCCACTCCGATCAGCCTCCCCTTCACAAAAATCATTGAAACTTTCACCTCTTTTAACCTTTAACATCCTCAGTTTCAGTCTGAAATCGGGAAACATTTAACGTTCTCATCCTGTGGAAGAGAAAGTGAGATTTTTTTTAATCCATTGAGGTTGGAGCTTGATTTTCATGGTCATCGGAGGAGGACGGGTTGAAGAACCAGAGAAAAGTGAAAGACAATGAAAAAAGGAAGGAGAATGTGAGAGGAGAGAGAGAAAATTGGCAAAAAAAAAAAAAAAAATCGAGATAAGGACGTTAGAAACTTAGGGAAATATTTTTTTTTAAAACAATGATATAAATATTTATCCACTCACAGCTACATGGTTGGGCTGCAAAATATACTTCCAGCCTCCAAGCAAGTAAAAAAAAAAAAAAAAAAAAAACTCCTCCTTTTGTATCTTAAAAAAGACAAATAAATAAAATAAAATTCTCCAATTATAATATATATTATTAATTCACACCTGTAATTTAATTAGTCTTTCTATATTTTGAACTGGACTCTTAAAAAAAACCCATCAAATATTTATGGAGTTGGACCAAACTTTGAAATTTGATTTTCTTTTTTCATAATTGTACCTTTATATTATTTCATTAAATATAAACATTTTTTATATTGATCACTTTTTAACAAAAAAAAAAAATTAAACTAAATGAGTTCCTACTTTACATTCCCATTCTTGATATGAATATTCGAATGTGGTTTTAAAGTTTAAAATATTCAATAATTTGACAATATCTTATTGAAAGATTTAAAAGAATATGAAAATTAAAAAAAAAAAAAAAAAACCAAAAAAATATTTGAGATCAACATGAGCATAAATCAATTGATATAAAGCACTCCCGACCAAGAGATCAGAGATTCAAAATCTCACCCCATATATCATAAAAGAAAATATCAATAATTTATTAGATGTTTTTGTATATAAAAGAGTTTTTTCTTAGCTCAATATATTAACTTGCTATAAGCAAGTAAAAATTCGAAGTTTTGACTTCTTGATTGAAGTTATTGAAACACATATATTCTTCACGCCTTTTGATGTTCGTTGTCGACGCCGCATCATCCCTTTTCGTTGTCGCCGCCACCTCACTTTCTGTTGACATTTTTTTTTTTTTTGACAACATGTTGGGATGAGAGATTAAACCTAAGACCTCATGATCACTAGCCGATACATCATACAGTTGAGCTATGCTCTTGTTGACTTTACATCCTCTATTATATTCTCCATTCGAAATCGTTGGAATGAAATTCAATTCTTAATCCATCCCGCAGTTTCTTCAATTCTTTTGGTTTTTTTTGTCCTTATAGGATGTGAGGTGAGATTTTGACTTTTTTTTTTTTTTTTTTTTTTTTTTTTTTTTTTTTTTCATATATTTAGTTTTCAGGTCCCAATTACCATTATACATTTAGTTTTTATAATTTTTATTTTATGTTTTATTTTCTTTATTTTTATAATTTAATTAATATTGTAATAGATTTAATTTGAAATATAAATAGAAAAATCGTATAAGATAAACCCGTTGGGTCATCATTTCTATTGAAGTAGTTATAATAGCTTTTATAAATGAAAATTATATTAAAAACTATAAACGAAATTAATAATTATTTTTAAAACGTTATTATTTTTTTTTAATAAAAAATATTATTATTATTTTATCAAATTTGATAATATATATGTATATATATATATATTTTTTTTTTGAGTACATTGGGGTGGGGATTGGAACCACAGATCTCTTGGTGAGATATACGCCCGACTGAGTCATGCTCGCTTTGACAAATTTGATAATATTTAACTTCAAACTATTCAAACTAATAATAAAAAAAAGACTCATTTTAAGATTTATTAAGGTTTAATTTGAGGTTGCTCTAACTTTTAAAATAATTGTTGTCTTTTAAAAAAATTAGCTATAGATTCAATTTTGTGTCTAACAGATCCGTGATATATATGACATTTTTTAAAAAGAATTAACGGATCTATTAGACATAAAGTGAATTTTTGTGTATCATAGGACCCTAAATTATCGATTTTGTATCAATAGATCTGTCATTTTTGTTTAAATATCGAATAGTAGAAAACTAGATCAATGACCTATTAGACATTTAAATGAAAGTTTAAGGATCAGTTAAACATAAAATTAAAAGATACTTATATATTAGATACAAATTTAAAACTTTAGGCTCGATAACCAGTTAGTTTTTAGTTTTCTGTTTTTTACATTTAGACTTGTTTTCTCCTAATTTCTTTTTTGTTAGAGAAACATTTGAATTTTTAGTCAAATTCTAAAAACAAAATTAACTTTTTGAAAGCTATTTTTTTTTACTTTTTAAAATTAGCTTGATTTTTTAAAACATTGGTAGAAAGTTGATAACAAAATAAAGAAAGTATAAAGTAGTAGTAGTGTTTATATGCTTAATTTTCAAAAATCAAAAACTAAAAACCACCAAATGATTATCCTTAAAAATTAAATTTGTAATTTAACTTATAAATGAAATCATTATGGTGTGTTCCAAAAAAGAGGAGTTAATTTAAATGGCAATATAATAGATAATGAATGAATGATTATTTAAATTCGATCGAGGCTCAATAGTCGAAGAAGAAGATTGTTATTGGTGCAACCAAAGTCTAAAATCGAAATAAGAAATGGAAAAACTTTGTTGTAAAGAATTTGATGGTGATACTTCTCAATTGTTAATTTTGAATTTGTTATATACTCATGCATCCTTTGCTAATATAATACAAAATGAAATGATTTGTATCAAATTGGGGGAAAAGCAAAAGTGAAAGCAAAAAAGTAACAGAAATGAAGGAAAAGGGGACCCAAAGAGAGGACAATATGCCCTTAAATTGCATCTCATCATTCTATATTAAGTGTATCAACACAAACTTGTTTATAAATCAAGAAAAAACAAAACTTTTTTGCTTTTTTATTTTGTTTTATAACAATAGAGTGAAACTCTCTAGTCTTGATTTACTCTACATCTTCCCTCTTTCAAAATATTTATATAATAAAAGGTCATAGCGGCTGTGAGTTTTGTATGAAAAAATCCACAGCCGGTTAAAAGATAGGAGTGACTACAATCAAATTGAAAATCGTCCTGAAATCGACATTGGACATACGATTTTTACTCACTATCGGTCGATGTCAGTTTTGTCACTTTCAAAACCTACTTTCGATCGGTTGATTTCCCTAGACAGTTGAAAATCGATCGACCGACAATTTAATATGGGTTTTTTTTAAAATTAAACTTAATTAATAGGAATAAGTTATTCGCCTTCAACCTGACAACCACTTTATCTTCTCCAAATGAAAAACGCAAATCATGTTCTCCAAACGACAAACGTCAATCGTCCTTTCCAAACACAAAACGCTAGTCGTTATTTGCCTTCAGTCTAGCAACATTCAATTTTAATCAAAAATCTAAATTGTCTCTTCGTCTTCAACGCTTTAAGTGCAGCCGAAATTCACAAGCCAACCACAAAATACAGACGCCTCATACTTCATTCTTCACACCGTTTGATGCTCGTTGTCGCCATTGCGGCCTCACCTTCTCTTCACGTCCCCTATTTTGTTCTCCATTCGAAGTCGTTAGAATGAAATTTAGAGGTTCTTCAACATCATTTTGAATCTTCAATCATTGATCGATCTAAAGCACAAGCGATTTCTACATGATCCAAAAAAAATCGACCGATCAGCTGATTGGCGGTTTTCTCCCTAGAAAATCGTCGATTTCCATTTAGAGGATAAACTCACCTGTCGATTTCAGGTGCTGGTTTTCCCCCAAAAATTGATATTGACCGACCGATGGTCACTCCTAGTCAAAGGTTTAATCTTCACCCCACGTGTTGTCAAAAAATAAATAAATAATATATATATATAATAATAATAATAATAATAAGTAATAATAGTACCAAAGATGCCAAAGGGAGCGTGACTCAGCTGACCTATGTATGTCTTGATGACTTTGTGCTTCGAATCCCCCTCCCCAATGTACTAAAAAAAATAATAATAATAGTACCAAAGATATATATATTTTTTTTCAAAACATAGAAGAAAACTATCATTAAAGCTACGGTATTATTGTGTTTAGCTATTTGTTTTTAAATGTTAAGGATAAGAAAACAATTTAAAATCAACTCAACTAAGCATAGTTGGGCGTAAGGTATGAATTAGTGACCTGGGTTTGGTTCCCAACCCCACATGTTATCAAAAATAAAATAAAAAAAATAAAAAAATCTATTTTTTTTTTCTTTATTTAATTTTCAGTTTTTAAAATTTCAGCCTAATTTAAACTATAAAAAAAAAAATCTTTTGGAAGCTACTCTTTTTAAATTTTAAGCTTTAGAACCTGGACTAGAATTCAAAAAAATAATTATAAAAATATATTACAAAATGAAAGGAAAAAATGAAAAAAATATTAGTAAACAAGTATATACTTTAATTTATTGAGGAAAGAAATGTTATATCAAATGGCCTTAAAATAATTCAACATAATTTGGAGACCCTTTCAATATTTTATAATTAATTCTTCTATATTTTGTTTTTCCATGTGGACAACTCTAATTTATTTGGCTATTCAAGGAGGAAGTTGAGGCCAATAAATTGGCCCATGATGCTAAAATTGTAGGTTAAGAAGACTTTTTCAATGGTACATACACTAGAACACTAGCAACCTGTTTAGTAATCATTCACATTTTCTATTTTCTATTTTTCATTTTTCATCTTCGGTGTTTAAGAAATAACACTAATAAAATAATTCTGATTGTTCATAAGTTAAATTATTGGCGGATTCAAAAACAATGACATTGGATTCTGGACAAAAGATCGAAGGCGGATGTGGAGTTCTCCATAATGATAGTGTGGAAGATTTGGGAGCTCCAAAACAAAGTATTTTTAACCAATACCTCAGTGACAGATCAAATAGTGATGGCCAACATTAGCAAACTAAAGGGATTAGTAGTGGCAGTTCAGATGGGAGCAATACTAAGGGGAAAGCTCATGTCAGAAATAACGGGACTTTAGATGATGTCAGTGGCAGTTGGCAACCCTCCGCCTTCAACCGGTGGAAGCTGAATATGAATGCATCTTTTAATCCTTATTCCAGGAGTGTTGGTCTTGGATGGGTCATACGAGATATTGGTTGTTAAATTGGCAGGTTGTCGTGCTCTGACTGCCCAATTTGAGATCAAGACTTTGGAAGCCATGGACATGGTCGAAGGTCTCAAAGCAATCTCCTCATCCCTAAATCCTTGCAAAGTGCCCAATTGAGGCTGAGGCTGACTGTTTGGAAGTTTGTAAACTTCTCAATGGCACTAGTGTCGTCATTATCACAGTTGCTTTCTTCATTCGCGGCACTTGATTTGAAAGATGTTGTTGGGGTGATCTTCTTCACTCATTTGGCTCGGTTGGCCAATGTTATGGCTCATCAGATAGCCTCTAGAGCGATAGAGACTCAGTTTAGCGGGAGGGTCTTGTTCCCTAAATTTTATTGTATCTTGAGCAACTTGTAAGCTATGAGACTTTGTTTCTAATTAGTTTATTTTTTTTAATATTTTTTTTAGTTAAAAAAATAAAAATAAATAATGATAAGCTAAATCAAATAGATTTCACAAAAGAATTGCGTATACAGTATTAAACGCAAGGAAGGCATGTAAGATTTTAATACACTTCAATTAGGTGGCCGTAATTATCATGAAGTTCGAATCTATTATCCCACAATTTTTCTTTTAGTATTATTATTATCATTGTTTTACTTGTTCTACTTCTATTGATAACTTTTCCACCTCAAATCGAGCCTAGTTTAAATGAGAGTCATTGACTATAAGGTTTAAAGTTGGAACCCATGACCTCTTAGTCACAGACACAATCTTATGTCAATTGAACTATGTTCGATTTGACATGATAATTGAGTTATTGATTCTAGAAGAAGAGATTTAATTACAATTGATTTTCATATAATCATTTTAATGTTTGGATTGAATTGATTTTTATATAATTGGAAGTAATTTTAAATTATTAATGTTTGGTTTACTTCAAAAGTGATTTTAAAATTACAAAATTCTTAAAAGTGAAATTATATTTGAGAAATTATTTAACTAAGAAATTATTTAATTATTTATTAAGCATATGATAAATAATTATATATATAATTAAATAATTTTTTTCTTCAAAACATTTTTTTTCCCTCCGTAAACTTGTAGTTTAAGCATCATGTAAATATAATTTTAAAAATATTGATATATATAATATTTATATTAATTTACAAAATTATATCCTAAATATATAAAATGAAAGAATGAAAAATTGAAATATTATCAAATTCTTTTTTATTAATTAATTTTATAAAAAAATTTATTACAAATTTAAAAGTATATATATAACACATGTATATATCAAAATTGGAAAGAACAATTTTTTTTATTTTTTATTTATTATTTATTATTTTTTTTTTAGGGATCAAACACAGTACGCAGGAGATGGGGGCGAAAAACAGACCTCTATTCACCAATGAACCAAGATAATTTTAAGTTTTATATATATATATAACAAGGAGAATTTTTTTAATTTAAAATAATAATCATGTTAAAAACTTAATTTCACACAATCACCACTAAAAATCACACATTAAGTGATCGACCCAGAATCATTAAAAGTGATTCTTGATGGTTCCAAAATCACTTATATATCATTGCCAAACATCACAATTTTATAATGGAAGTGATTTTGGACATGAAAAAGTGATTTTGGTCCTTCCAAAATCACTCTCAAACATGTCCTACCTATAGGGTCTCTTTGATAATTTATTTATTTATTTTTTAAATTTTAAATTTTAAAAACCGTTTTTCAATTTCTTTAGAAAAACTAAAAAACGAAAAAGAAAAAAAAAAAATTAAAAACGCGTTTCCATTTTTGGTTTTCTCGTTTTTTTTTTTTTTTTAGTTCCAAGTATTGTTTTATTAATTATTAATGTTTTATAAAAAAAAAAAATCTCTTTTATTATGTGTTTAATAATTTAATCCAATTGAAAAATCTTTCTTTCCACTCAATGTCAAAGTAGAGAGAAATGATTAAAGTTCCTCGTTTTTCATAAAAAAGTAAAATAAATAGATGATGTATTTTCTGTTGAGAGTTGGTTGCACAAACAGCAATCAATCAAGTCCAAAATAATTACAACTAACAAACTTTAAAACTTTTTGCAAATATGGCAAAAAAACAGTGGCTATTAGTGACTTTATGACTATTAATGATAGACTTTATGACTATTACAGATAGACTTTTATCAATATAGACTTCTATCACTGATAGACTATTATTTTTTTTGCAAAGGATGATAGACTATTATCACTGACAAAATTCTATAAAAAAACTACTATCAACGATAAACTTCTATCAGCGATAGACCATACTATCAGTGATAGAAATTGCCATATCCGCAAATTTTTTAAAAAAGTACTATATTTTTAATTATTTTAATTTTTTTTTAAATATATATATATATATATATATATATATATATATATATATATGAATTAAAAATGATTGAATATGGAATGTTTGAATATATTTGAAAGGCTGACAATTTTTTACTTAGAGATAAAAATTAAACAAAAATTATAGTTTAATCATGTATATAAAAAATAAAAAAGCAACAACCTCAATGTGACGACTACATTGAGTAATTATTGTTAGGTATGATTTGAGTTTGATATTATTTTAGTCATGATACATATACTTTTTTTTAATGTACTTTTAAAATTACTTAAATTATATAAAATATCATTTAACTTTGAGTAGTGTTTCAATTATACCCTTTAAACTTTAGAAATTTTCATTCTAACCCTTGTACTTCGAATCAATTGCTTAAAAATATCTTTAAAATATATATACCATTTGTCTGTCAATGATGTTGACCGTTCAAAACAACTTGAATAGGTCTTCGTCCGTACATATATTAGATGAAATAATATTATAAAAATAGTTTTCTATTCATTTTATAGGAAGCATACAAAAATGTTCAAACAAAACTTATTTTTCATTTAAAAAATCAAAAACAATTATAAACAAGTTGTGGTTTTTTGTTTTTTTTTTTTTAAAATAGAAAACGAAATCAGTTATCCTGCATATATGATTTTTGTTTTTAAAAAACATAAAACAAACAACATAAAACTAAAAATAAAAAATTGAAATCGTTATAAAAAACGGGTCCTACGTTTTTTAATTATATTTATCTAAATAAAATTATTCTTTTCATTCACCTATATTTAATCTAATTAGCAATATTTCAAAATATATATAATTTTGTAGCCTTAAGATAAGAAAAATATATTTTAGGCGACTTACTCATATTAATATTTTAAACAATAACATTTAATTTTTAAGTTAATATATATTAAAATTAAAAAAAAAATGATTAACAATATTTTGTTATTTTCATGTAACTTTTATTTATTATTTCAAAATAGTAGGTCTTTGAAATTATAAAATTAGATTTTGTTTTTTTCATTTCTAATTTTTTAAATTTGTTTTTATAAGATTCAATTTTGTATTTAGGAGAAACACATACTTGAAAACATTATCCAAATAGTATGTTGTTGTTTTAATCGTTCTTTTTGAGTTTTTCAGTTTTTTTTTTTAATTTCTTATTCAAATATGTATTTTTTTTTTTTTTTTTAATTGTGATATGTATATTTTTCTAATGGTAAGGAATGTTATGATTGTTGAAAATAATTTCTTATTCTTAGATTATAACATAAATTAAATGGTTCATTCAAAAGTTTCCAAACAAAAATGTCTCAGGTTTCATAAAAACTTTTACAATTCACAAAACATTCTCTAGAAAATAAGAAGAAAACAAATGGAGTAGTAAAAGAAAAGAAAAAAATTGTCAAAACTCGGGTTTCAGAACACTCGACCCCAAACACAGGCTCCTGATTCTCAGGGTATAGAAAAGACAAAATCTCCAAGATTCTGATTCTGATTCTCAGGATTCTTAACTCAAAACAACGCGTCAAATATTTTGAGTTGTCTTCATATGCCATAGTTCATCTATGAATTTATTCATACTAAATATTAATTTATGTATATAAATAAATAAAAATAATAAAATCTCACAACTTTATTCAAGAAGCTAACAATTATAACGAACTTCATGTCCAAAGTTGATCACATTTACTTACTAATATGATTAATTAACTATTATCGATTATGGGTTATGATTCGAATCCCTCCACCAAAATTATACTTGCAAACAAATAACTATTTTCATTCGAGTCAACTAAAAAACACCATCAAATATGTCATCTCTAATTAAAATATCCTATTTTACTAGGACTTGTTTTCAAAATAATAGTTGATTTTTTTAAACAATATTTAATTCAGAGCCAACTTAGGGGCATTACGCTTCCTGATTTTGATTTGTGTTTTTTTTATATTATATATGAAAAATTTATCTTATAAAGAATTATTTTAAGTCAACAAAAATACTATAACACATAATCAGTGCCAAATCCAAAATTTTTGTTTAGGGGCTTTATTTAAAATTAAGTAAAAAAAATTTACAGGAGTAATTCCAAAAATCGATAAAAATCCATAAATGAAATGTAACCATGACTAATATTACTTCTCTTCAACGTAGAAGAAGTCGAAGAAATTTGGAGAGATAAAAACTAAAATCTAAAAAGTGCAAGAGGTGAAGAAGAAAAAAAATAAAATTTAAAAATAAGAGAAGTAAAGAAAAAAAATAAGGACATGACTTGTAACTCGGGACACCAGGGGACTTAGAACACATAAACCACTAAAGCATCTTGTCATTTTGAAAATATTTTTGTTTTTATATACACATAAAACGTTGAGGGGGGATCGACCCCTTAGACCTATACTAAATCTGCCGCTGCACATAACTAAATATATCAACTTTATACTTATGATTCATTTTGACAACCGTCCCTAAAATATAATTGAAAAACAAATTAAAAGATTTTCTTTTCTTAATTTCCTTAATACTTTCTTATGGTAAACTTTTTTTTAATAAATAAAATTATAGGGTGATAATAGTGATGTTAATGTGTAGGATAAATATTAATCAATGAAGATCTTAAAAATAGTTTAGAAAATAAGTACACCCTCAAACCATGAAAGCAACTTCCAAACAAGTTTTTAATATTTGTCATTATATCAAATATCCTTTTCTCTTAGTTCATCCATTCCCACCAAACTTAAGGTAGATTTCTAAATTGAAAAATGAGAGCTTAACAACTTGTTGCTCCCAAATTAAGAGTAAAAACTACTGACATTCAACAAAATTAGTTGAAAAATTAAATTCAACTTAATAAGCTTTTCCCCACCCCCACCCATTTTCTAATTATTAAATATATTTATGATAACTATATTTCCAAAAGAAAACATGTTTCTAAATATTGGTTAAGAACACTAGTTTACAAATTCCAGTTTAATTTATACTAAACTTTATTTTTCAAAAGCACAAATACAATTAAATAATCATAATTATTTAATAATTAGGAAAGACGTATATGAAATATGTCATTACATAATTTATCAAAAGAAAAAAAAAAAGCATGAAAAAATATGGTTAACCGACCTTTAAAGTTTAATGTGAAAATGAAATTTGAATAACAAATTAAAGGCATGTTTTCCCACCTACCCATCAAATTGTTTATAAAAATATTCAATAGTAAACCCCCATTATTTTCTTCACAATTTATATATATATATATATATAATAGAGTTCAAGTTTAATTGGATAGAGTCCATTTTAATAATAATAAAAAAAGAAATCCTTTTCTTTCTTCTCTCAAATTTAAAATTAGAAAAATTTAATTTTTATAGTAAAATAATCTTTAAGAATAATTTTTTTAATTACTTTAAGAATAAAATATTAAAAAAAATATTTGTTAAATTTAACTTTATAATATTTAAGGGAAAAATCAATTTGTACCCCTAAATTTTGGAGTTGTATCAATTAAAACTTTTAAATTTCATTAGTCTACCAATTTACATCATTTGTTAGATTCTTTTTTAAAATCGCTAAGTTAAACGTTTAGAGACTTGTAATTAAAATAATTAAACTTCTAAACTTTCATAAATAAATCAATTGTGTATAAAAGTTTAGCATTTAATTGATATAATTATACGTTTTCACACTAAAATGATTTTTTTTTTTAAAGAAGTTCTGTAAATTAATACACTAAAAAAAAATTAAAGTTTTAATTAATACAATTATTAGTTAAGAAGATTGATGGATACAACCTCAAAATGTGGTATAAATTGATTTTTTTTTTCTTAATATTTATTATGCATTTAATAAGTATCATAAGTGATTACAAATGTCTTCAGTTTTTTTTTTTTTTTTTTTTTTTTTAAGAAATGTCTTTATTTATGTTTAGAAAAAATAGAAACTGGAAATAATAATAATTGCTTCCAAAAAATTTATATAAGTTAAGGCTTAATTTGAGATTGCAGTCGTTTTTAAAATAATTGTTTTCAATTGTACTTTTAGAAAAATCTGTAGCGTGAAGTTAATTAATATTTGATAAATTTTAGATTTAAATCTAGTTATAGTATTTGATAAATTACTACTATACTTTTATGAAATAGTTATATGAACTAAAATATAAATCTATTTCAATAATTAAATATGAGTTTTATTAATATTTAACTTTCAAAAAAAATTATAAAATAATTATATAAAATTTTATATAATTTAAATTAAAAATTATATTTTTTTTACTCTAAATAATTTTATAAACTATAAAAAATAAAATTGATATACAAAGTGCAAAACAAAATTTAATTTTAGTTTAAATTAAAAAAAAAAAAAATAAGAACAATAATTAAAAAACAATAAATTAAATTTAAAGAAATGATGAGAAAACAAAAAGAAATTTAAAATTTGTTAGTTACAACATATTTTTATCCAAATCAAATCTAGAAGCTACTCTTACCAAGTTTTGTTAATTAAACGTGAATAAAAATAGATTTTATTCAAATTATTTAAGAATCAGTTTTACTAAACCTACAAAACGGTTAAAATTCTTTTAGAATGACTTTTACGTCTTCAAACACAATCCCACACGGGGCCTAAGAATGCTTCTTAAAATTAAAACATGATAAATGGAGAATATATCAAATGCATATGCTTCTTTATAATTTGAAAATGAGAAATGAAAATGATACCAAACAACCTCATGTATAATGTTTTTTTTTTATTTTTTAGTTCAACGTGGGAGAGGTAATAAATCGCTAGATAAGAAAAATCCTATTTTCTAGTTGTAAGGTCTTGTCCACTTTAGCCTAGTTATAGAAAAAGAAATTGTGAGTGCGTTTGGATCCGCGAAGGCAATCGCTCGGACGACGGTTCTAAACCCAATTCATGTACCATTTATGTAAATGGTGAGATGTGCCAACCACACAATCATCCAACCACACCAAGCTATTTCGTAAAAGAAAAGAGGAACGAGTGTCAAGGGAACTTGAGCTTTTCAATTTCCCGTAGATTCTTTTATTATTTGTTCTGACTAACCACTAATATATGATGCTCACCTTGCTTCATATTGTGCCGAAATGGTATTTTCTGAGAGAAGGACTTCGAACTATATCTTTTTGGAATGAAATATTTATGGAATCTTCATAGATGAGATGATAATTTTTTTTTTTTTTTTTTTTGACAACATGTTGGGGTGGAGGATTGAACCTAGGACCTCATGGTCACTAGACGATGCATCATACCGATGCTATGCTCTTGTTGGTAGATGAGATGATAATTGGTATTTCATCGAGTTACATTTGAATTGACATATGGTAATAAAGTGATTTAAGATAAATGAAAATTGATATATAATATTTTTTCATAAGAATTAATTAGGTTTAGTATTGTTTTATTTATTTATTTTTATTGATAAAAGGTTTAGTATTTTTTACAAGAAAAATGAGATGAGAGTGGGAGTAATCATGAAAAAGTTCTCGAGGATATAGGTTGTGGGTTTATTCCTGATATTAACTAAAATTATGGCACATGAAATAACATGTGACATGTACTGTCTCCGCCACACTCGTGTACTGTTTTTTTTTTTTTTTTTTAATTCTAATATATATAAAATTAATAGTTTTATTATTATTTTTTTATATTTATGAGTGTTCGGGTCATCTTACGCGCACTTCGACTAATGTCACAAGACAACTGTCCGACTCTACAAAATTTAGTTTGCCAAAAAGATTTGTAAGAAATTAATTCTTAGATAAATTAGTCGCTTCAATGAGATCTTTTATTCCGATTGAAGGAGAAATTACCAAACATCTAACATTCTCTCACGTTGGGCGCCAATGATTTTTTTTTTTTTTAGCCCGAAAAGAAAATTATATCTTCACCATATAAAATATGAATATTAAGTAATAATAATATGAATGTACTTTAAAAAAAATAAATAAATAATAATTACACAATACTTTGAATTTGAATTTGAATTAGAATTATATATATAGGAAAATTGTAATAGATGTCAATTTAAAATAAGATAATTAAAAATATAGCATGTTTTTAAAAATTTTGCGGATATGGTAATTTCTATCGCTGATATCTTATGGCTGATAGAAGTCTATCGCTGATCACCTCAGCTTTTTATAGATTTTTGTCAGTGATAATAGTCTATCACTGATAGAAGTGTATCAGTGATATGATAAACTCTATCAATAATAGAAACAGATTTTTTTGCCATATTTGCAAAACATTTTAAAGTTTGTTAAATTTGCAATTAGTTTGGGCTTGATTGCTATTTGTGCAACTAGCCCTCTCTCTCTATATATTTTGGTTCAAAAGGACTATTGGATCATGTATTGAAATTGTAATTATGAGATAAAAAAAGGCATTTTCGAATTTAGCTGATTTATCGGAGACTTCTTTTAGTGTCACAAACTTTTTTTTTTTTCAAGTTCTTAACAATATTTCTGTTATGAAATACTACGACATATTTGTTTATATTTATTTTAAATAAGAGATTAATGATTTTTTTTTGAATGGCTGAATAACAAATCCAAGATTGAAATTATTGTCAAACCGAGCATAACTCAATTGACATTAGGTTGTGTCATAACTAAGAGGTCTTGAATTCAATCCGCGCTTTAATTAAAATACCGTTGAAAAAAAAATTGAAATCATTCCATTTAAGAGATGTTTAATAATTTTAATGTCTTTTATGACCACTAGGTCAATCCATGATGTTTAAAAAATGTAATTTCGTTTTAACTCATATTATTTTTATTTTTATTTTTATTTTTCTATTTTTATTTTATATTTAAAAAAGTATTTTCATCTCCATTTTATTTTCTATTTTTTTTTTATTATTTTTTTATTTTTTATATTTAAACAAAATTATATTTTTATATTTCTATCGGTGAAATATGCTTATACAAAATCAACTTAAACAAAATTATCTTTTAAAAGTCATTAATATATATTTTTTTTATTTCAACAAGCCTCAAATAGGAGGATTCGAATATCCAACGTCTAACTTTAAAAGAGGACATACACAATGGTTGTGGTATGTTTAAGAATTTGGATTAGAATAGTGTTTTTGAATTGGTGAATTTAATTACCTTAAATATGGAATTATTTTCTTACGAAATCCTAAAAAAAAAAAGGGTATTATATAGACACATGCATGAATGAACACATCAATAATGGTGAATTGTTTGCAACTTATGTGTGTGGGCCATATTCCGATGGTGTGTGCATCATCATCATCACATAATCCACTGTTCAAATTGGCATGTTTCAATCATCATTGTCTATATATATATAATTCTTTTTTAATTCTTTTTTATTTTGTTTCTATTTCAATTTTTTTTTTAATGATGTGAGGTTAAAGAAGCAAGAGGTTTGCTACTATCCGTTGGTGAGGAGCTGATGGGTTTGATGGTAAATTTATTTAAAGAAGTGTTTTCAAGGAAAAAATTAATAGGGTTAATTAAAATTCATACTTTGTCCTCGTCTCTGAGTTTATGTCTCATTCCATCGATAATATTTTAGGAACTGTTGATGCAAAATTTTGGACCGTCTTGCTCCTCCATTGCTTTCGTCGCCAACGGCTGCCGGACGAACGGTAGTGTACGTGTAAAAAGACTAGAGAGAGCATCATCTTGCACCGGTGAGCTTGGCCCACGGGTCTCCGATGCCTAAGTCAGAGAGGTCTGAGCGTAGGTAGGAGTAGTTAGAAGGTGTTCAAATAGAGTTACCTCTCCTCTTTTCCTGTTAAACAGGAGGAGTATTTATAGTGGAGGAGAAATCATCGCGGTTGTCCGGTTCGTTGGCCTTCGGATGAACGTCTAGACCGGAGCGGGCGACGTGGGTCAACCGGGGTTGGGCCCACGCACCCGGTGATGATTGCGGTGCCCGTCGTCCCCCGATTCCCGAGAGGGTTGGGGGCGCCTGTAGCGCCGCTTCTTCTGTCAGTCGTGGCAGACTGTCGCGTCTATCACATCTCGTGTTATCCGAGGAATGACGTCGGCCAGACTCAGTCAGCTGTGATCAACATTATCCACCGAAGTTCCAGGGTCGTCCTTCGGTGGGTAAACCTTCTGAACTTGGGCGCGATGTCCCCCACTCCGAGTGGGGATGACGTCAGCGGGTGGCGTGAAGCTGAAGTTGCCCGTAACAGGAACCAACATCATTTTATAATAATCTAATAGTCAATTATTTTCAAACATCGATGACCAAACATGTTTTATAAATTAGTTATTATAGTAAGATAGAACAAAATATTAAATAGAAATAATAAATATAAAATTTAGTAAGTGATTATTATTAATTTATAATTCACCAATATATAATTTTACTAGTGATTCTTATAATAAAATAAATAAAATATGTGAAACTAATTTAAATGAATTATTAGATACAAAACTAAAAGTTTAGGGACTTATTAGACACAAATTTAAAAATTAAGAGACTGTACTTATAATTTAACATTCACAATACATTTATAAATATATAAGCAACTAATGGAATTTGAAATATTTATCAAATATTTTTTTAAATAAAATAAGTTTTTTTATGCAATATTTTTTTAAAAATAATTTACTAAATATTTAAAAATATATGTATATTTGCATAAATATACGTATGTGTAAAAGAAAAAAAAAATGGTTTCAAATTCTTAAAAAATTTATATATATATATATATATATATATATATATATATATATATATTTTTGCAGAACTAAAACCGGAATTAAAAAAACAATTATTATTTTTTTTTTTGAAAGGAAAGACTTTATTTAATCCAGGAGATAAAAAAGCAGAGCTACATTAGTGGTTTTGTCTAGTTCAAAGGAAGACAATAACCAAGCAGGAAAACTAGAAAGCCACAACATAGAAGATATAGAAAAACCTCTTTGAGCTAACTCGTGGGTCGTTCGGTTACCCTCTCGGCCAACATGAAAGAAACTCAGATGATTGAAGTCAGTTCTTAGAACCAAAATGTCATCAATCCAGGTGTGAACCTCCGTCCAAATTTCAAGATCTCCATTAAGCATTCGAATAAGAACGAGGGAATCAGATAACGCCTTTAAATTCTTGAATCCCATTCTAACCGCAAGGTGCAATCCTTCAAGCAAAGCCATAGCCTCCGCACAGAGAGGACTAAGCATCACCTTCTTATACCCATTCATCGCTGCAACCAAACTACCATCTGACCCTCCAATCACAGCACCAAAACCAGAGCAGTTAATGCCCTCACGACAAGCTGCATCAGTACACAACATAGACCAGCTCCCAGACTCCACAGAAATCGCCATTTGTTCCCGATCAATTCCACCTCCCTCGGTGCACCAGACATCAGAATCGACCTAGTCAAAAATTCATTCAAGTAGTTTCGGATCCACCGACACCTGAGAGACACTGAAAGAATAGGGGAAGACTGGATAATTGAAAAAAACAATTACTTACGGTAAGACAATTGTTGTCTTAGACGACAAAGCAATATGCCTTTTTAATAATTTGGGAGTCATAATATATATTTATAAAAAAAAAATATAGAAATCACACATTTTAAAGAGAAGAAATATGAGGAATGAGAATGAAATTATAGATATTTGAGTATGGTGTATCCTCCATTCTCATTTTTCAATTTTGGTAAACATCATCAATCGCAATGAATGAATGTGAATTTATGAACATTAGTATGTTTAAAATATCCACCACTTTTTTTTTAAAAAAAAATTAATCTAATATTTGCGTAAAACACAATCTTATTGAAATAATATGAAAAAAAAAAAAAAAATGCTCAAAGTAACTTAAAGTATATTTGTAATAAAACCAAATTAAATACAAACTTACCCTAATATTTGTTAGCTTAGAGAGGGAGAGAGAAATTAAAGTAGTTTGATTGCATTTGTATGTATGATTTATGTTATTAATTATTGGATGGTATGATATTCATATCTTTGCAACCAAGCAAATTTAGATCCATTAAAATGGCCGTTGCCACTAAAATGGGGTCTCAAAATCAATCCATTAAAATGGGGTCTCAAAATCAATCCATTAAAATGGCCGTTGCCACTAATTAAATTAAACTGTCTCTTTTTTTCAATTTCCCATTTTCTAAGTCACCAAATTTAGATGTGTAGTGAGAGCACATAATGTTGGACCATTCAAAAATAAAAAAAGGAATAAATAAATAAAATCAACTATATCCCAAAATTTAAATAAATATAAATACAGTTTATTTATTATTTATTGTTTTTGTGCCGACCATGTCCTATTATTTAATCTTGTGGAAAGAATCTAGACTTTTCTACCTCAAGAATTTATGCTTATTTATTTTTGTATGTTGAATTGGTATTGGTAGAAATGAATTTCTTAATTATATATTATGTCAAATATTTTTAATACTCCTATTATTTCTTTGATATTGTTTATACTTTCAATATTTGATCTTTGCATTCAAGAGAGAGAAATTGATTAAGGTCAATTTAGGGTATTCAAATATTTAGGTTAAATTAAGACTTTGGAAACTATTTTTAAAGTAGTTTTATATTTTTAGAGAAAAAAATAATAAAATATTAGGAATAAATGCTAATTAAAAGTTGTTTTTTCTACCCTTCAATATGATTTTATAATTACTTATTTTAAAAATAAATGATAATTCAATCCTATAAAAAAAAAAATTATATCAATATAAACTCAACGATAATTGACAAAGTATTATTTTTCATAAGGAGGAGATTCAATTTTCATCTCATATTTATTCAACTAAAAAAAATTGTTTTAGAAAAAGTATATCAAACTAACTTTTATTTATTTTATCATATTGTACTTTGCACTTGCAACAACCAACCTAGAAATTTTAGAGACAATTTTATTTCCTAAAATTTTATACATATAATCTTTTAATTTAAAAAATTTAAGAGGATAGATTAGAGATAAAACTTAAAAATATTTTTTCCCTCCACTTGTGTCAGTTTCATTTGTGTACTTTGCCAGGGATCGTTTGACCCAAAAAGTTGGAGGTTTAATCTGAAAAATTGTATTTAAGAAGTTCTTAAGTATGTATTTGAGACAAAGAGTAATTTTTTCTATAATTTTTGATATTTTCATGGTTAACTTATTTCAATAAATTTTAAGAATGCGATTTTTGTTTTTTTATTTTATGTATCTTTCACAAATTTCTTTGAAGATAACAAAAATAATTTTGACCAGAATACTTTACATTTTTTTTTCAATATCACTCACATTGATTTTTTTTTTATGGTTTTGAAATAAAAAAGAGTGTACAATAGTGGGTTAAATAATACATGTGAATTTGAAAGATTTTAATCAATTAATTTAAACCGATACAAATAAATTGATGTTTTTATTCTCCATGGTAAGAATACTACCGTTTGAATTTGATTTAAGTATCAATTTTGATTGAACAACCTAATTTATATTTACAATAATAAAAATAGGTTGAATTGAATTTGTAGTGATTTTACACATTTTGTTTAAATTACGTTTTTTTTTTAATAATTAAAAATATTGTGAGAGGGAGAGAGAAAAATGTGTTGCCTTGACAAACGGGTCAGACTTGAATAATAATTACGGTAGAAGTGTGGGAAGTTAATATTTTTTATCCGAGTTCAACAAGTTCGTAGAACAAACAGGATAAAACTTGTCCCCGAACTCCTTCTCCAACAACTCCTTGAGTCAATCACCCCTAAGTTTTATTTTATCCTTCCATTGTGGTTAAAAGTTTACTGGTCTTTGTCAATTAATAAACAATTTTAATTTTAACATGAGATTAGCTTAGATTCGTCAACCATTTTAATTTTTTTTTTTTTTTTACTATTAATTCTTATGATTTCATTTTATCAATATTTAAATCAATGATTAGATACAAAATTAGTCAATCGTAACTCAATTGATATAAAGTTATGCTCATGATTAAGAGATCAATGATTTAATCCACTATGAAAAAAAAAGAAAAAAAAAAACTCTTTTAAATGTACATACTACTCCTATTAATAGAGTAAGTTTCAGGTGAAAATAAATCCTTATGGTTAATTCAATAAGATAAAAAAAAGTTCTAAAAACAAACTTTCTCATCAATTCATTCTAAATATATATATATATATATATATATGGGAAATTATATATTGTAGTTTTTAAAATAAATGTAACAAAACGAAGATAACGAAAGTGTGGAAACAGGAGAGAAATGGCACAAAGGAAAGAATTGCTTCAATTGAATTCGATGATTTGAATTGAAAACATTACAAGCTTTTATAACTAATTAAATAGTAAACCACTACTCCATTAATTATCCCACTAACCTTAAAATTTTCTATAACCATCCCATTATGCCACTAAGCCACATTCCTAAATACATGCTAGAATCATCCAACTATGCCACTTCCCTACATTGAATATTGACCTCATCTTAATTTTAAATAAGTAAAAAATAAAATGTTGCACTAATTTTTAACACTCCCCCTTAGTGCAAACATACGATCAACAACACCGAGTGCAGTCCTGAATTCTTCAAACTTGGATTTACCAAGCGCCTTGGTAAATATATCAGCAACTTCAAGGATGGTTCCATAGGAGTAGTAATTGACTTTGACTCCTTCATGTCAAACCGAGTTAACAAAGTATTTGCATATGAGATAAAGTATCCACCTGACTTTTCAATCTTCAAGTCAAGAAAACGTCTCGCTTCACCCAAACTCTTCACTTCAAAACGAATAGACGAACCATCTCGAAAAACATATTTTTCTCTTGTATTTGGATCCATACATCTCCATCTTTTTCTGTGAGTACCATATCCCACAAAAATACAACGCCTAGCCTTTGAAACATGAACATAACAAATTGACCCAAAAACTCGAAGATAACTCACATTAGGTTTACGACGATATAGTACCTCAAAAGGAGATAGATCCGACCCCGCCCATGGAGGTAGACGATTTATGACGTGACAAGCTGACTGAATAGTTGCTGCCCAAAGCTCCCTTGGAAGGTTCTTTTCATGCAGCCAAGACAAGCACATAGATGTAAGGCGTTGAATGCTATGCTCTTTGCAATATGTCTGAAATTGATCAGACATATATTCTCCCCCATTATCGGTGCGAAAAAACTTTATCGGCAGCATAAATTCTTTCTCCACTAGCTCCTTGAACTGGATAAACTTGGAGAAAGCCTCACTTTTAGCCTCCAAAAAATACACCCAAGTGAACCGAGTAAAATCGTCCACTATAACCATAACATAATGACAACCAGAATAATTGAGTATTTTCGTCGGCCCCATCAAATCTGAATGAACTAACTGCAATGCAACCGTAGCTCTATTATTTGAATTTGGGAAAGAAAGAAGATGTGATTTCCCAAATTGAGAACCAGGACAAACCACATCACGGCGAATTTCTTTAAAGATGGGAATACCACCAATAAGTTTCTTCATAGAAATTCTTTGCAACAATTGATAACCAACATGATCCGACCGAGCATGCCAAGGTGTTGCACTATCATTCTCACATGTCTTTTCAACATATGCATCAGTTGCAGACAAAACATTGAGGGAATCTTTCCTCTTTCTCGTAAACAAAACATCAACATCAAATTGTTTAATATTAGAAACAATTTTCACATCATCTGGACCAAAGAGAACATACCTCCCAGAGTCGGCAATCTGAGAGACCGAAACCAGATTCTTCTTTAAACCTGGAACATGATAAACATCTTCAAGAGAAATATCACCAACATTTGATGCACCATCTTTAACGTTAACTTGCCCCTCTTGAACAACAGGATGTATGGAATTATCAGCCGTCGCAATGACTCTTCTTCCTTGATGAGTACGTACATCAGAGAGAAGAGAAACATTTCCAGTTGAATGATGAGAACAACCAGAATCAACAATCCAATCCTCATTATAATCTATAAAAGCATTAGCATGCAAGTTATTGGGTTGATCAATAACTTCAATTGATAAGCATTGTTCCCAAGTAACTTGTTCAGGTTTGTTACTTTCCTGTACAACATTTGCTTCTGCTTCTTTGAGAATCACCCGACAATTTTGTCTAATATGGCCGAATTTTCCACAACGTTGACACACCACCTTTATCCGACAATCACGTTTGATGTGTCCCGGCTTGCCGCACCTAAAACATCCTTTTAAATTGCTCTTGGACTGCCCTTCAACCTTGGAATCTTTGCTGTCATTTGAATAAAACTTTGGAGAAGAATTAACTCTTCCCTTTTCTTTTGTATAAAGAACAGCTTCCACCTCAGAGTGAGTTTGCTTGTAGTTGCTAAACATTTGTTTCATCAATGCTTCCTGATTTGAAAGCAAATTCTCCAACTCAATGATAGAAGGTTGAGTTGCCCAACCTTGTATCGATGAAATAAATGGCATAAACTCCTTTCGCAGTCCACGAATAAGATAGCGACGCACACGAGCATCACTAATCGGATCATCCTTATCTAATTCTGAAATTTCAGAACATAAAGTTTTAATTTTCAGAAAATATTCTGAAACCGACAAATTACCTTGAGTCCTTCCAGCAAGTTCGTTCTCCAAATATTGCAACCTCGTCGTGTTCTTTTGAGTGAACAACCTTTCAACTGTGTCCCACACTTTCTTTGGACAACTTACATCACGAACATGCTCAATGTACTCTTTGCCAATGGAAGTCCGCAAAGCAAATAAAGCTTTGCCACACTTGACCTTCCACTTTCTTCGTGCCTCAGCATTCTCCAGAGTATCTTCTGGAATTTCTGCATCATCACCGGAAACAAGATCCCAAAGATCTTGCCCTTGTAGAAAAGCTTCCATACATAGCTTCCAATAGCTATAATTATCACCGGCAAGCTTGTCTACACAAACACTGTTTCCACCGTTCATCTTCAACGAGTATTTAAACTCAAACACTAAACAAAGAACCTTGAAGCTCTGATACCATGTAACAAAACGAAGATAACGAAAGTGTGGAAACAGGAGAGAAATGGCACAAAGGAAAGAATTGCTTCAATTGAATTCGATGATTTGAATTGAAAACATTACAAGCTTTTATAACTAATTAAATAGTAAACCACTACTCCATTAATTATCCCACTAACCTTAAAATTTTCTATAACCATCCCATTATGCCACTAAGCCACATTCCTAAATACATGCTAGAATCATCCAACTATGCCACTTCCCTACATTGAATATTGACCTCATCTTAATTTTAAATAAGTAAAAAATAAAATGTTGCACTAATTTTTAACAAATGTATATGTACACAGTACAAATTAAGCTAATTAGGGAAATATGCCTAATTTTTTTTCATCTCTTAAAAACACAAGTTCATCAAGTCAAATATAAATTCATCTTTAAAACACGTTCAGACTTTTTTTTTGTCTCTTTTTATCCTGATACAAAATAAATAAATAAAAAGCAAATATTTATGACCTCATCTATTGTTCAATGAATTGAGAATAATAATAATTTATAATTTAAAAATTACATTGTATCTTCAAAAACTAGGGGGCATTTGGAGGGGTGGTAAATCCAAAATTATGTTTGGGAGAAGGATTCGGATATCCCGAATTTGAGAATTAATTTATGATTTTTCTTAAAATTACAATATTTGAGTGATTCACTCTTTTCTTTCCATTTTTTTCATAATTACATTCTCACTATTTTTCTCTTAATTTTGATCTAAATCAAATTATTTTTTTATTAACTTATATTTAATTTAATTAACAATACCTCAAATATAATTTTTTTTAAATTTAAAAGATAAAATAATTAAAAATAAAATTTTTTTTTTAAATTTTTTTTTACAAATATGACAATCTCTATCTCTGGTAGTAATCTATATAGTAGTCTATAACCTCAGTTTTTTATAGAATTTTGTCGGTGACTGTTAGTAGTCATATATCAGGAATAACAGTCTATTAGTGATAGTCATATATCAAAGATAGTAGTCTATCAGCAATAACCACGGATTTTTTGCCATATTTACAAAATGTTTTAAAATTTACTATATTTGCCATTATTTTGGGTCTGATTGTTGTTTATGCAACCAACCTTAATTTTTTAGTAGTAAGATAAGAAAAATATATTTTAGGGGACTTGCTCGTATTAACATTTTTAAAAAATAACATTTAAGTTTTAAGTTAACTTAATAAAATTAAAAAATAATAATGATTATCAGTCACATTATTTTCAATTTTTTTTTTTAAAAAAAAACTCGTATTCAAATATGTATTTTTTTTCTAAACAAATCAAACTTGAGTGATATGTGTTATTCTTTTTTATGTTTTTTTTTAATAGTAAACAATGTTTTAATTGTTGGAAACAATTTTTTTATTACTATAATATAAACTAAATGTTCATCCAAAAGTTAAAAAAAAAAAAAGTTGTTTCATGTTTGATTAAAAGTTCTATCATTCACAAAATATCCACTTTAAAAAAAAAAAGTTAAAAAAATAAATAAATCTGCATTTCAAATACAATTTTTTGATTTTCGAACTCTCAGAATTGTGATTCTCATAATTCTGAACCCAAAACAGTATGAACTTGAAGTTATTTTAGTTTTTTTTTTTTTGTCGCCTTCAAAATATATTTTCACCTCCTTCCTCCCATTTCTATCCTCAATGAAATTTCTTTACAACTACATTATTCCTCTTTAGTCAAAGACATAAAAAAAAAAAAAACTTTTGGAGGGAAGAAAAAAAAAAGAAAGAAGGAAAGGGACACCTGCTTCCAACTTTAATAAACATATTGCAGCTTTTCAGTTTAATTGTTCCCTTCCAAAGATGATATAGCTTTTAAATTCTGTTTAAATATTACATTAAATTAAAAACTACATTTTTTATAACTTATTTACTTCTAATTTTTGTTCTTAATCCACTTCTCTACTTTCAATATTCTAATCAATTAAAAAAAATAAACATGAATTTTTGTTTTTGTTTTTGTTTTTAAAAATCATTCGCTAAGAATTTACAAGTGTTATTAAAATGTGAAATATATATACAAGAGATAAATTTTACAAAATTTAAAACTAAACACATTTTTTTATTTTATCAAAACATGAGTTAAACTACTAGATTTTTAGATGACAAGTGAGAAATATGTTAATATCAAATAATATTGAAAATGTTTCAATATGCATTAAAATATTAGAAATTTAGATTGATGTTTGTGAAATTACATTAGTTATCTTTACTGAAATTTGGTCCATGGTTATTTTTTGAAAAAAAAAATGAGATTCTATGAAAGAGAATTGATCTATTTTATTTATATAGACGTTATAGAATTGATCTATTTTATTTATATAGACGTTGATCACTTCCTATTTTTTTTTTTTTTTTTTTTTAATAAAAAGCTTAAGGTTTAATCGAATAATACTAAGAGCATATACTAGTCAAAATTAAAACTAGAGTGACATACAAGTTTCGACAAATAAAACAATCAACAAAATCAAATTGACCTTTTATAAAAATTAACTATATAGATTAAAAGGATTAATTATAACCCCACCAAATTGATCAATAAAAAATATATTTCGTATGAATGGAAGTCAAAAGTCTAATTTATTTATTTATTGTCATATAGTTTGATTGTTTAGAAATACTAAGATTTTCATATGATCAACATAATAGAAAGGTTAATTAATGGTATTACATATCATAAAATTATCAAAAATTATGGAGTGATGATGTAAATTGAAAGGGTGCTTATATGATCAACAATTTTGGTTTAAATCTTATTTGGATTCTATTTCTTATGTTTAGTTCTTATCTACTAATCACATAATTTAATCATATGTTTAGTTCTTATGATTAAATTAGTATTATATATAAATATATATTTGATGATCTCTAAAAATAGATTTTTATATAAGATTTAAAGACTAAAATGAATTAAATATGAAAATTCAACGACTATAATAAAATTTAAACTAACATTATTTTTTTTTTTTTTGACAATATATGGGGTGGGATCGAACCCGTGACCTCTTAGTCACTAGTCTATACAATATATCCGTTAATATTAAATTTTCATGATTTCTATATTTTTTCAATTTTTTTCTTTTTTTCTCTCTCTTCACGCTTGAACATTCGAAAACTTTTTTTAAAAAAATCTCTGGCAAATCTCAAGTTGCGAAAACCTTTTCGACTAGCTACTACAGATTTCGTCGCACCCTCGTACGTCGTCGCTGCCACCTTAGGGTTTAACTGTTCTAGTTCTTTTTTTTCTTTCTAAATTAATCTAAACTCTTCATCGAACATTCAAAAACTTTTTTTTTCTTTTTGAAATCTCGGGCAAATCTCAAGTTGCCAAAACCTCTCCGACTAGCCACCACAGATACCGCCGCACCCTCATACGTCGTCGTCTGTTCGCCTCAGAACCATTTGATCTCACACACCTTCGCCGATCTCTTTTTCTTGTATACGTTGCCGCTCCGACCTCTCGAAAACGTCTTGCAGCTGCCACAAATCTCTCTAGTTTCTCATCGCAATTCTCTCTAATTTTTCTTTCGAAATTGGGCGGCGACGACCACCGCCCTAGGATTAGTCGCTCTCCTAGGGTTTTTCTAAAATAATCTTAGCTCTGATACCATGTCAAGTTCACATGAATATCTCTATATATCTTCCTTTTAGAAAAATAGAGAGATTCATGAGAATTTAGCATGATATCAGAGCCTAGATTAATTTAGAAGAAGAAGAAGAAAAAAAAAAAAAAAAAAAACGGCTAAACCCTGGGCGACGGCGGCGGCCGCCGCCCAATTTCGAGAAGTGAAAAAACTAGAGAGATTAGCAGCAACGTGAGTGTGGATCTGAGTTTCCAAGTGTTTGAAGGCGAAGTGAGTTTTTCGTTTCCATAGATGTACGTGAAGATTAGAAGCGATCTTTGTTTTTTCTTCGTACGAGAGTGCGACGATACTATGGTGATTAGTTCGAGAGATCGACAAGAAAATTAGTGAAATCAATGGTCAGTGTTGATTTGTTTCTGTCGGGGCAGGTGCAGGGAAACGCAACACAAAGACGGAATCAATTCTTTTTGCCAAGAGTTTGGTGAAGTTTAGTTCAATAGAGGCGTGAAATTTGATTTGTTTTTCCAAAATTTGATTTTTCGAAATCTATCATCGTGAGATTTGTGAGAAGATTTTTCAAGATTTGGAGGGTGAACCAGGGCGAATCTGAAGAAGAAGATGAACAGGGCGACGGCGAAGTTAACCATTACCGAGAGGTCGTTGGTTGTTCGTCTCTGAAAAGCAGAACGACGCGAAGAGGTTCGTGGCGGTCTGTGTGTTCGTGTCCGAGAGGGGAGGGTGGCGTGAGATTTGTCCAAGAGATCGGCGAGGTCGTGGATTTATTTTTCCGTAGACATGAGAATAAGATTCGAAGGTACATAATTATTTGGATCTAATTTTTATTTGAATCAAATCAATATAGTCAGATCATTTGAGTTATTTGGATTAGTGTAGTCTAATTGCAATTGAAATTATTTGGACTAGTATAGTCAATCAATAAAATTGAAATTATTCTGAAACACATTTACATTAGTGTAGTGGATTGAATTAGTGTAGTTCAGTAATTGAAATTGTTACGGGCCGATTCAGCCTCACGCCACCCGCTGACAACGCATCAGCTCCCCACGGAGTGAGGGTCGGCGAAGCAAGGCCAAACGAGGTTACGACCAAAAGCCGACCCAAAGCCTCGGCAGGCAAGACCCTCCCTAGTTGACGGAAGCAAGCTGACGTCATCCCTCAAGCAGTGCAAGACCTGATTGAGTAGACAACCTGCCACGCCTGACGAAAAGATAGCATGGCAGCGCCCCCAGCCTCCTTGGAAAAACGAAGGAGACGGTTGCCGCCATCATTACAAAGCGCATGGATCCAACCCTTGCGCCCCGGTCCGAACGACCATCTGAAGACCGATCCACATGAGGAGCCTTCCCCAACGAACGGCTATAAGTACCTTTCTTATTCAAAAGGAAAGGGGGAGAAAAATACGGGCAACACCACCCTAAACTCTCTCTCTCAAAAACCACTCCTACTTGACTCAGACTTCTCTGACTTAAGCATCGGAGGCCCGTGGGCCTAGCCCACCGGTGCAAGATGATGCTCTATTTCCTCCCGCAGGTCCCTCATCGCGTCGCCGACCACTGCTCACGGCGGAACACACGGAGGACGAAGAAAGTCCAAAATATTGCGGCAACAGAAATTATTCTGGACGACACACATTTGGAGTGGGCGTGATATGGGTTCAATTTGAAATCTGGTTTTTTTTTTTTTTTGCTAGTTTCCAATTAAATTTCAGAATTCAGAATGTTCGGTAGAGACGTCAAGGGACCGAGAACTCGGTGGAGACGTGAGATAACCGAGAGTTCGATGGAGACGTGAAAGGCGTTCAACAGTGACACCAAGAGTTAGGTGGTGAAGTGAGGGACGACGACTATTATTGAGAGTTGAGTAGTGAGTCTTCCCTGAAAAGTGCAGTTCAACCAGAGTTCCGGCGTCAAGCAAATGATTGAGAATTTTCTTTTTTCTTTTCAAGTTGGACATTTGAGATCTTCATGCTCCAATTTGAGCGAGTATATTGAGATATTATAAAATTATGATTGTATTTACCATATTTACCTATTTAGAGAGATAGGAGAAAAATATTATATTATTATGATTGTATTTGCTATATTTACCTATTTAGAGAGATATTGATGATTAAACGAGAAAAAGAGAGATTCATGAGAATTTAAATTATGCTAAAGTTGACAACTTAACAATTTAACCATTAAAGATGAAACTATATAAATCTATAAACAAAAAAACAAAAATAGAACTTTTAGAAGTAAAAAGATGAATTTAACACACCAACATAAAAGTATAGGAACGTAGTTTTTGGAGATAAAAAGTGGAGGAAGAATGTGTGGTGTGGGTACGTAGGGGGTGGCACAGCCTTAAACCTACCCGTTACCTTTTTAGCCGGTTTGGCAGAAGCCTGCAAAGATTGGTCGGTTCTCTTCTTCTTCTTCTTTTTTTTTTGGGCACCACCTAATTATTTATATATTTATATATTTAAAACATTTCTAATCTTTTATTTATATTTTATTTTATTATCTCTTTGATTATTTTTTTTTAAATTCAAAAGTTGTTGAACAAACGCTTCATTTTGCAGCTGCTTTCTATATATATATTTTTTTTTTTATTATTATAATTAGAGCATGGACTGATTTTGACCTTACTAAAATTAATTTTTCATTGTCTAAAATAAATATGTTTTGTAAAAGACAAAATTGATTTTAGCTAAATTTAAAATCATTTAAAATTGATTATTAAAGCATTAGTTGATAGGTGATTTTGGTTGAGGTGATGAAGGGGAATCACCACTAAAATTTGCCCTCATTCTATTCAATTGTGAAAATACCAATTTATCCTTCTATTTAAGAAAAAAATTGTAAACTATAGATGACGGGCACTGCCCGTCATTGAAATATATATATATATATCCCAACGCATGTATTTTTTGACACTATTTTTTCAACGCGCGTATGCGTCGGGAATGATTTTATCCAACGTATTTTGAGGCTTTTCCGACGCATTTTTGCGTCGAACAATTCCTGAATTATTGTAGACCACGATGCATGGTGGGAAAGATTTTTCTTTCCAGATTTGGATGATGAATTTTGGAGGTTGGAATTCAAACATTGTTATCTAGAATTAGGATGAGACTTCAGCGGATATGATCAATGTAAGCAAGAAGAACCCTACCCGAGCGTCATAGGAATTTTTGGAAAATGTTTGACTTGAAATATTATATGAGAAGATAAATTGGTTAGTCAATAGTTAAATAAATTCTTTAATTAATGCCCTTTTGGTAATTTAGCAATTCTAAAATAATTAATTTTGAAATCAAACATGAATAATTCAAAATCACTCCATATTCTATGAAAATTATCTCAACCAAACATGAAAATGATTGTATGAAAATGAATTTTACAAATTTAATTATACTTAAATCATTCTCAAACATGTCTTTAGAATATTCGAGGAAATTGATCGACATAAATTGATTTTCAAATTGTTTTGGTTTATTTTTTTTATTTTTTTACTTTTTGCTATTCAAACATGATAGGTAGATGTATTTTAGATATGGTTGTAACAGTATTTTTTAAAGAGAGGAAAAAAAATTTAAATGAAAATAAATAAGAAGGTTGCAAATTCATCCTATTTTTTTTTTTATTATTTATGTATTCAAAATGAAGAAAAAAAATGATAAAGATATTGATTTCATGAAATGTTATTAGAGCATGGACACTATAAAACTTCAAATATGAATTATTTGAATTAATTAGGAGCTATTTGTAAGTTATATATAAAAAATAGTTTTCTATTTTTTAGAATAAATATGTGGTACATTTAGATAGTTGTGTTTTTATGGGTGTCGTGTCATATTCTTTTATTGGATATATAAAAAATAGTTTTCTATTTTTCAAATTAAATGCTTGGTATATTTAGATAATTGTGTTTTTAATTATTTTCAAGAATGTTCTGTTTTCTAGATGGGATGATATTTTTTTTTTATTTAATTAATGTGGGATTCAACCCTGACCTCTTAGTCGAGAGCAACTAGATTCGATTTGACTATGATTTAATATCTGAAGTGTGATTATTAATTCGTGAAATAGAATTATAAAAAATTACAAAATTTAGGATAGTTTTTTTTTTTTTTTTTTTTCAAAATTTTAATTAATGCGAGGATTGAACTCATGACCTCTTAATCACGAGCACAACCTTATGCCAATTGAGCTATACTCGGTAATAATACATTTTAAATTCATGCCCGTGTGTAGTTTTTTTGCAATCAACTCCCACTCTGGGCTATCTAGGTGATGCGCTCACTCACTCTCTGCTATCTTAGGCAGAGCGTTCACCCACTGCACCAAATGGTTGTTCGATAAAAATTGGGTCAAATTTGGGCGATAGGTAATAATGCATTTAAATTCATGCCCCGTGCGTAGTTTGTTGCACAGGTGCAGGATCAATCAACCCTTGGGCTATCTAGGTGATGTGCTCACTCACCCGTTGCACCAAGTGGTTGTTTGATAATTTTTTTGAAATTCTGCTCTAATCCCTTACTTTCTGCTATCTTAGGCGGAGCACTCTTAAAATTTGGGCGGTAATAATTTATTTAAATATAGGATAGTTTTCACAATGCTCATAACATAATTTAACCATTTATCACTACAAATATATATATATATATATATATATATATATATATATATATAGGACACAACCGGATGCTTATTGAGTTTTTTTTTCTTTCTTTTTACATCTTATAAATATTTCTAATATTTTTTTCGATATATTCATAACATTTTTACTTTTCTTCTTGAATATATATCTCAACCCTTAGACATTGGCAATTGAAATTTGATTCCTTAATTGATTTTCTTAAAACTTAAATCTACTAAATTTGTTAATCATACTTTTACACAATAAGATTCTACTAATTCAATAATGCTATTGTCAAAGTGATCTTGATTGAAAAGAAAATAAAAGAAAAAACAAACAAAAATCATACAAAAGGGAATAATTTCGTACAATTAAAAATATTAAAAAAAAAACTATTAATTTTAGTTAATTTTATTAAAAGAAGAAAAAAAGTAAAAGAAAAAAACCAAATGGGCATAATGAAGTGAGCGTTCGGCATCCTTGACGATGGCCCACACATTACCTTGACAGTGGCCCACCAACTCATGGGTATGGTTGGTGGGCCACCCATTTTGTCCAAACTTTTTTTTTTTTTTTATTTTTTTTTTTTTTTAATAGTTTTAAAAGAATTAAAAAGGGTTGTGGAGCCGTTATCATTAACCTCATACACATTTACTTTTAGAGAAAATAAAAAATAATAGTCTGGAAATTAAATTTTAGAATATTTTTTTTAAAATACAAAGGCATCTTTGAAGAATTGTCTTTCTAATTTTTTTAGTGAAAAAAAATACTTGGCTCTTAATTTATTTATACGACTTTTCTTTATCTTTAAATTTAATTTATTTAACCCCTAATTGAGGTTTGACAATTTTTTATAAGAATTTTAGATTGAAATCATTCGTATTATAATGAATATTTTTTTTTTCTAAAATAAATTTTTTAAACATTTAGGGGGCGTTTGGCCCCCTGTCTTGTGTTTGGGTGGGTTTAGTTTTTGAAGCCACACCCATGTTTGGATGAATGTATTGGAAAGTTATGGGTTTGGAACCCAAACCCATGGTTTTGGGTTCTAAACCCCTCACTTCTCCAATTTTGTTTCTCTCTCCTCGTCACATCAACAATTTTATCTCTCTTAATTCATTTGATACCAACACCAACAACTTTTTTTTTATCTTTTTTTCAATTTTGCCATCAATTTTTGATATATGTCTATTCATTTTTCCTTTATATTATATATATATATATATATTTTTTATTTTTTTATTTTATTTTGTCTCATCTTATTCCATTAACTAACCGTGTTAGTAATTTTTTTTTAGTTAAAATAATTTTTTTTCTATTATGAAAAATGATATTCTTTTGTAATGTTTTTTTTACTACTTTCTAATATGAATATATTTTAATATTATTACAAAATTTTCATTAATAATAGGGAATTATTGGAATCTACATTATATCCGAACTAAGGTTTTTTTTTCAATTTTTTTCCTTATTTATTATTTGTTTATTTTATGTATTTTTTCAACCGTATTCTATAAGTTGTGTTTGTAACTTTTTTTTTTTTTCTTTTATAATATATTTTTTTAATTGGAATATACAAAATTTTAATCAATAATGTATTTTTTTTTTCCTTTCTTCTATTTCTTGTTTTTTTGTTTTTGTTAAATGTTTTTTTTTTAATATTTTATTAAAATATATCTTTTTCCATAAAAAAAATTTCATCAATAGTAATATAACTTTTTTTTTCTTTTGTGTCAACAAGAGCGTAGCCCAACGACATAATATATTGCTTAGTGTACTCAAAAAAAAAAAATATATATATTGCTTAGTGACCATGAGCGTAACCCCAACATGTTGTAAAAACTTTTTTTCCTTTCCTTTTATTTTTTTGTTTTTCTTAATTTTTAAAAGGTATATTTTTTCATCCTATTTCATAAACCTTTTTTGTACGAGTACAAAATATGAAAATTGTTCAATTTATTTTCTTATTCTTAGAATATAACATAAATTAAATGCTCATTTTTAAGTTACAAAAGAATTTTGCTCATGTTACGTGAGGTCGAGTTTTACAATTCACCACTAGAAAATAAGGGTATAAAAGAGAAACGAAATAGTAAAAGGAAAAGGAAAAAAAAAAAAAAAAAACTGTTCAACCCGGGTTTCAGAACACTGCACCCCAAACACTGGTTTCTGATTCCGAGGCTTCCCAACCCTGCACCCCAAACACAATTTTTAGATTCTCAGGATTCAGAACCCGCCCTGACAAACCCCAGGGTTCTGATTCCCAGGGTTCTGATTCCAAAACAGGGGGCCAAACGCCCCCTTAATAATTAAATTCATTTTGATAAAAGGTAGAAATACTTTAATTTTTTTTTAGTTGTGTTGTGATTGGTTCGGTCTTATTATAATTTAGTCTATAAACTTTGCATTGAAAAAATTATTTTAATCATTTTCATTAAATGTCGACTAATTATTTAGTATTTTATATATGTATACATATAATTTTTTTTTTTTTTTTTTTTTTGCAAAATGATAATATTTTACAAGATGCAGACAATTAGGACTCCGCAACTCGAGGACAAGGCACAAAAAATACATCAAAGAAAACATAGTAAATAACTCATAAAAATAATTCTTAAGGAGGAACACTAATAGAGATATGGGCCAACAACACCCTTAACCACGGAGCACACAACTTATAAGTTATATCGACCTCGACACTAATAAAAACAGATTGAGAAGAACGGAGACTAACCCCATGAACACGGAAGTTTTGTTCTCTCCGGATATGGTAAATGGTCGCATACCAAGTAAGTCTCCAAACGCGATGCCTGCGTCAGTCACCCCGTCTCATGCAACAGATTCAAAGCAACTCAGTAGATCATGCAATAACTCCATGAGAGGAGCGTCTCCACCGCAAAAGTTCCAACCACACCTGCTTACTGAACGGACACTCGAAAAAAGTATGATCCCTTATCTCCAAAGCACCCGAACACAACACATTTTCTGACAGAATCGATGGATTTCAATGTGGTATATCTTCTACTAATTTACATAACGAATATAGGTCTACAAAATACATTTTTTTTTTTTGAAAAACTACAAAATACATTTTTAAACTCACATACAATACAACAAGCCAAATATGGTGTTTTAGAACATGGTTAAATACTTAAATTATCAATGCATGGCATTAGCTAAAATAGTTTTGTATGGAAAAAAAAATTATATATATATTTAAAAAATTTAAAGATAGAAACCAAAATTTAAAGAATAAAATAGAATATATATATATATATATATATGTATAATTTTTTTTAATTTTTTTTTTATGTATTTGAAAATAAAAGTTATTTTTATACTTGAGCCAAGAAGATTTAAATACTTATCATATTGTGCCTTTTTAAATGGATCAAGTTTAGTCTCTGAACTAAATTTGTGGTTGTTTGATTTTGAACTTTAAAAATTGGTCTTTAAATTTTAAGATCGTCTAATATATTCTTAAAATTTCAATTTTGTAACTAATACATCATTAAAATATTTTAAATTTTAAAAAATTAATTGATCTATTAAGATTACATTTTATGTCTATTAAATCCTTAAACTTTCAATTTCGTGTCAGCATATCTGGTAATTTAAAAGAAAGATAAATATGTTAAATAGGTCAATGACATATTATACACAAAATTGAAAAATTAAGTAACTTATTGGCGGAATACAAGACTTGATGTTCATGTCCTTTGGCACTGCAAGAGAAGTAGACACATTTGAAAAAGTTGGTCTCCTAGCTCCAATTTAACTTCTTTTGTTTTCTCGGATATTTCCTCTTTATTTTTCAGGGTCTCTCTAGTGTTCGACACAGTTGAACTCAACATCTTCATTCTTATTGCCTCGACAATGTGAAAATGGAGGAACCTGTTCGTTTATGGCCGAAAATGGCACTTGGACAAAGATTTGGTCACATGGACGTTGGATATGATGGAAAAGATTGAAGGATGCATTTTTGGGTGACATTCTACCACAAATGACGACGACCACAACAATCAAAACCATGAAGCTACCCTTACTTCGGTCTGTTCCTGGAACCCCCTGCCAATGGAGGCCTATAAACTTAACTCTTATATCGTTGTACTTGATTCAAATGTGGGATTAATTGTTATTATCAGAAACTCATCAGATCAACCTATGCTAATTTCTAAAGCTTATCATTCATATCAGTTGAGCTAGAAGAAGATATGACACTCTCAGACGGTCTTTCCAAGACCATTGACACTGACTTGAATCTTTTTTGGATTGGAACCGACTCTTTGATCATTTGGAAGTTGTTGACAGGTCAAGATTTCTACATGAATGAAGTGCAAGCTTTTTTGGACACGGTCACCTCAAAACATCGAAGTAGTGTAGTTCAAGACATCCTCCTCACTCTCCAAGTGAGAAACTCTGCAACCAACGACTTGACACGTCATGTACGAATTTTCAAAACCATCCAACTACTCCTTTTTTTTATCTGATTTTCTTTTGTTGTTATTGTACTTAAAAAAAATATATATTAACCTTTTAATTACTATTACTAATTAATTAATTTTTTTTAATTTTTTAATTTTTTAATTTTTGAGCTTATGATGAGAGCTGAAAATTCCCAACACAGTGTGGTCTGAAGTCTTCTTTGGCTGTCATTCCAACTTTTTGTTTAGTCTAAATAAAACAACTTCCCCATTACCCTCTCTCTCTCTCTTGTTCTTCTTCTTCTTCCTTCTTTCTCTTCATCTTCTTCTGCTTGTCTCTCAGTTTTGCAGTAAAGATCAAATTTTTAATCTCCTCCCCTTCTGCAAAAATCCTTCCTTTTTGCCTCCTCTGTACATACCCACCAAACAACAAACACAAAACTCCACCATCCATCCATGGCGGCCAACAAATTCGCCACAATCTTGCACAGAAGCTCCAACAAAATCACCCTTATTCTAGTCTACGCTCTTCTCGAATGGGTTCTGATCTTTCTTCTCCTTCTTCAAGGGCTTTTCTCTTACCTGATCGTTAAATTTGCAGAGTGGTTCGGGCTGAAGCGGCCGTGTTTGTGGTGTTCGAGAGTGGACCATGTTTTCGAGCCCGAGAAGAAGCTTTCTTACAGAGATCTTCTTTGTGAAGCTCATTCCATGGAGATTTCTAATCTGGGTTACTGTTCGAATCACCGGAAACTCACTGGGGTTCGAGATTTGTGTGAGGATTGCTCGTCCGATGAGTTCTATCAGGTTCCTAAGAATTTTCCCTTTTTTGGTGACGAGAAGGAGGATTTGAGATGCTGTTCTTGCTGTGGGGATAGCTTGAAGATGAAGAATCGATTGTTTTCGCCTTGTATTCTGATTAAGCCGAATTGGGGGGATTTGGATTATGCCCAGGAGGGGAATTTGGTTTCTGAAGCGGAAATTGATGTTCAATCTGATGAAATTATCCATGTTTCGCAATCTGATGATGTCGTCGGAAATAGGGAAATCTCTATTGTTTCCGGTGGGGATGAGGCAGAGAAGAACTCCACTTGCTCTGTTTGTGGCTGTGGATGTAAAGATTCGGTGGTTCATGAGGAGGAGGAGGAGGAGGAGGATGAAAAGGCTGAAATGGGTGATGAAAAAGATGGGGATTTTATTGAATTGGGTGAAGATCTGAGCTCTTGTAATCAGAAGGAAATTCAAGTTAGTTGTGAGAAAGAGGATGAATCGGCTGATACTGCTCCTCATCATCTTGAGTTCTACATTGACCGGGGCAACGATAGGCGGCTGATTCCGGTTGATTTGATCGATTTTTCGGTCTCGGACGACGTCAACATCTTGACCCAAGTGAAAGATGAGGAACAAGAACAGGAGGATTGTGGGAATGAAGAAGATGTTGTTTTGGATTTTGGTTCCCACTTTGAGAATGAGAGGCAAGGTGTGAGAGATGATTGGGAAGTTGTTTCAGGAGAGAGATTGGCAGAGTTTCTTTCTGTTGTTTCACTCCATGAGAGCGAGCAGAAAGTTGCAGAGGTGGAAGCCGCCATAGATGTGGAGGAGAGCAGCAGAAGGCCCTTTGGGTTGAGTTCAGATGAAGATCCATCAATGGAAGTAGAACAAGAAGAAGAAGAAGAAGAAGAAGAAGAAGAAAAAGAAGAAGAAGCTGAAGCTTTCATTGATGAAGCAACTCAAGCTCCAGCCATTGATGCTAAAAAAGAAGACCTTGAAGAATTGGTGGTGGCAACAAGGGAGCCAGATTCAGATCTTCATCAAGGTACTATTCCTGACTAGACACCAAAATTTTAGTATATGATGTTCTGTTCTTTTGAAGATCAAATGTGAAAAAATGCTGAGTACTTTTTGTGCTTGTTTATGTTCTTGTTTACTCTCTCTTACAATAAATAAGTAGATTTTCACATGTGGAATGATGAACATGAAGTAGAGATTTCAATTGGGACGGATATTCCCGATCACGAACAGGAACCCATCGATGAGATTCAAACTCAAAATGACCTTCCTTTGCATCCCAATGTACAAGAAGATCCTTCCCCAAGTTCATCATTGGAAGTTGACACATTGGAAGTTGACAATATGCAAGGTAGCATTCTTTGCTTTCTTTTCCCATATATATCAATATTTTAGCTCAATCTGATCATTTGTATTTTGCTGCATTCCACATTTAGATTCTAATAAGGCTGTGAAATCCGAGGAAGCTAAGGAAGAGGTAGAATTCAAGAACTTGTCCGTTGAAACGAGTTCTCAACCGTCGGACAGTCACAAACCATCGAGTTCTGAGTTCAATGAGAATGAGGAAGAAGATAGAGTTCCTGATACACCAACTTCAATGGATAGTCTCCACCAGCTACATAAGAAGCTGCTATTACTAGACAGAAAAGAATCCGGAACCGAAGAGTCGTTAGACGGAAGCGTCGTAAGCGAGACTGAAGGTGGGGATGGAGTATTGACGGTTGAGAAATTGAAGTCGGCGTTGAGAACCGAAAGAAAGGCTTTGAATGCTTTATATTCAGAGCTAGAAGAAGAGAGAAGTGCTTCTGCCATAGCAGCCAACCAGACAATGGCAATGATAAATAGGCTTCAAGAGGAGAAAGCAAGCATGCAAATGGAAGCTTTGCAGTACCAAAGAATGATGGAAGAGCAATCTGAGTACGACCAGGAAGCTTTGCAGCTTTTGAATGAGCTCGTGGTGAAGAGGGAAAAAGAAAAGCAAGAGCTCGAGAAAGAAATCGAAGCTTACCGAAAAAAGTTTCAAGATTATGAAGGCAAAGAGAAAATAGCACTGTTAAGGAACAGGAAAGAAGGGAGCATCCGAAGTAGAAACTCCTCAGTTTCTTGTAGTAATGCTGATGATAGCGATGGACTATCTATCGATTTGAACACCGAGACAAAGAAAGATGAAGATTTCTTTTCTAACCAAGAAACGGACAATCAAAACACCCCGGCTGAGGCAGTCCTTTATTTGGAGGAAACATTAGCAAACTTTGAGGAAGAAAGGCTGTCCATTCTAGAGGAGCTGAAGATGTTGGAAGAGAAGCTCTTTACCTTGAGTGATGAAGAACAACAATTTGAAGACATTGAGCATTATTGTGAACAGAATGGGAATGGCTACCATAAGAACCCAGAATATGCCACGGAAACAAATGGATTCGAAAACGGTCATCATGCCAAGGAAATAAATGGAAAACACTATCCAGAGAGGAGAATGATGAGCACGAAAGCCAAAAGACTTCTTCCTCTTTTCGACGATGCAGTCGATGCAGATGTTGAAGATGTAACAAACGGAGAAGAACAAGGGTTCGACTCCATTTCCATCCAGAAGTCTTTAGACAACAAATTCGACACGGAATTCAGGAGGGTTGCTGTTGAGGAAGAAGTCGATCATGTGTACGAGAGATTACAAGCACTCGAAGCGGATAGGGAGTTTCTAAAGCACTGCATTGGCTCTCTAAGAAAAGGAGACAAAGGCATAGAGCTTCTCCAAGAGATCTTACAGCATCTCCGCGATCTAAGGAGCGTTGATCTCCAGTTGAAGAACAAGGGAGATGGTGTCCTAGCATGATCGCGATCAGAATCCCCCATTCAAAATCCAAAACAACAACACAACAACAGGTAACAAAGCCTTAATGCATCCTTCCTTCGCTTATTTCGTTTTAAACTCCGAAGATGCATCGTAATCTCTCTATCGAAAACAAACTGAATGAACTTGGTGGTTCACTTGTTTCCAGTCCTTGAGGTAAAATACATAATGTGGTCCTTTGGAGTTTTAACTGATGCAGCAACAACAACCAATCATATCAAAACCCAAAACCCGTCATCCCCGCAGTGTCCTCGTCGTCGACAAAATCAGAAAGCCTCCATATGGTGGAGCCTCCTGATATTAAAGAAACAAAAATGTTGGACTAAACAAACCAAAGTCCACCTCCCCCCACCTCCTCATCTCTTTTGCTGTCTTATGAGTCAAAGTTGGCCCAAATTTTTTGTGGGTTGTGTTGATGATGATCATCACCTTATGAGGGAAGGTGAATGAAGTTGAATTTGTGTGTAGGGCAGTGAGCTGTAGCCTGTAGCTAGTCTGTCATTTGTCTTTATGTTTTTTTTATTTTGTGAGGGAAGAGCCTGGCTTGCAAAGCTGGAGAGATCAAAGCCAAAGATTCCAGTGCCAGGTACATATACCTTTAGTTTTATTTAGGCAGTTTTAGATTTAAGGACAAATCTTTTCTTCTTTTATTTTTTCTTGGAAAGGGGAAGGATTTGGGTAAATAACCCATCTTTTTTCCTTTCCTCCATCATTTGCATCATTTCATCAAATGGGGTTTGTTTTTTTTCTTCTTACTATTTGAAGGCCAAAAAAATTGAGTTCCTTGTACACTACATCTTTCCATTTGTAAAGTATATAAAAGTTGAGTGCTTTGTCTACAACTGTTTTTTGTTTTTACTTTCTTGTTCAATATCTTCGTATCGTATCGACTCTGCCTTGTTCACAATTTCGATTTTTTTTTTGTTTTGTAAAGAAAAGTATAGGGTTTTGTTGAGAAGATCTAATCCAAGTCGGAGTTGTTGATGTTTATATGAAACATCATAGAAAAGTTTTCTTGATATTCATGTTCTAGGATATAATTGTAGAAACTATATAAAGTGGAATAATATAAAGCAAAGCTTGCTTTGACACTGTATTTTGCTTCAAGTACAAATCAAGTCCAAAATAGGCACAGACCAACCAAAAATGAAATAAAATAAAATAAAGGGGTTATTTTGAAATAAAACAAAGTGGATGGGTAGGGACATAAAGTGGCAAGGTATCATTGTGGAAGCAAACCTTTTATATATATATATATATATATAAATCGATTGTCAAATGAGTATAGTTCACCGGTAATTGACTGATATTACTTTCCATTAGTTTAGAAGTCGAATCTTCCTACACTAAAAATGAATTGGTTAAAAACTGGAACTTTGAAAGTAATGAATTATTATTATTTTTTTTTTTTGAGTACATTGGGGATGGAAGGATTCGAACTACCGATCTCTTGGTCGTTAATGCATATATATATATCTGTTGAATCATGCTCACTTTTGAGAGTAAATTTAATGATTTTCACTAATAATAATTAATACTAATATTTTACGAGTTTTAGAATTTCAAAAGATTTGTAATTTTGTTTATTCTCTACTACACTAAAAAATACTGTTTTCCCACTAATTTTCCACCAATGCTAAACTATGAGCTCCATCGTTTTTTTTTTTTTTTTTTTATATTTTAGTTTTGTGTTTTCTTAGCTCAAAGTCTTTCTATTATTGAAAGCAGCTAAAGATATGTTTTTTTTTTTTTGAAGGGAGCAGGTAAAGATATGTTTGATACAGTGAAGTGGATAGAATAAATGTATCAAATTTATATCATAATTCGTAAATTTTGGAGGTTAAAGTTTAAATTCCTGGAGCCGACTCCATGCCTTGGGGTTTAGGCCCAAGGAGTAGCCTTGGATTCGATTTAGTATGGTGGGTCAATCTCGGCCTAATATATCTAGAGTCGCCGACCCTGTGCCTCGAGTGTTCGAGTTCGACCCAATAGGTCCTTTCTTAGGTCTATTTGAGCACTGAAAGTGGCGGTCCAAGCCTGAACCTTCGTAGGACTCGGACTTGTGTGGGATCAGAATCAATTATGCTCTCGATCTTCTAAGCGTGATCTTTTTTATTCCCAGTATTTAGGTAGGTCCATTTTTACATAACAAGCCCAACCCTTCAAACAAACACCTCTTTTATGGGAATCCTTTTTAATGGCCAAAATGCCATCGTCATTTTGAAAGAAGAAAAAAGAGGGGAAAGACCGATGATCCTTTTTTTATTATCAAAATCGATGAAAATCCATTTTTTTTAAAGGTTTGATATACGTCATTTATCTAAAAATAAAAGCTTTCAAACATGGATAGAAGGACGCCCGATTATTAGATGCAACAAAATAAATATAAAAAATATTCCGGTTATTAAATGCAACAAAATAAATAATCTAAATATCCATGAAATAAGTAAATATCCATGAAATAAGGTAGATTGGTGTAGTTCAAACTACTAAAATTAGGGTGTGTTTGGTTTAGATTACTAAGTGTTTAATTTTTGCAAAAAGTCATTTAGGAATAAATTGAAGTGTTTGGCAACCATCCAAAATGAATTTTTGGAGAATGAGTTTTTGAAATAATGCATTTTGGATGAAACACTTGATATTAACTTTTGAAAAAAATGCCAAAGCGAGCATGGCTCAGCGGGCATATGTATGTGTTGACGACCACGAGGTCTGTGGTTCGAATCCCCCCACCCCCAATGTACTCAAAAAAAAAAAAACTTTTGAAAAAAATGTTTTTGAGTGTTTATTTGAAAAACCTACTTCATTCTCATCTTGTATTAAAATTATCAAAATACCCTCACACTCCTCTTTTAAATTTTCTCCACCAACCAACCTCCTTCGACCACCGTCGCCCCTCACCGACCATCTCCGATCGCCGCCGACCACCGCCTCAAAACTCCAACCACCACCGTCCAACTTCGGCCACCCGTCGCAGGCCACCGCCTCCCACTCCGACCATCCGTCGCCCCGCTCGGACCGCCCGACCCCGGCCACCGCCTTCCGCCACCCGACCCCGGCAACCGCCGCCGCCACCCGACCCCGGCCACCGCCACCCGAACCCGGCCACCGCCGCCGCCACCCGAACCCGGCCACCGCCGCCGCCACCCGAACCCGGCCACCGCCGCCGCCACCCGACCCCCGGCCACCGCCGCCGCCACCCGACCCCGGCCACCGCCGCCGCCACCCGACCCCGGCCACCGCCGCCGCCACCCGACCCCAGCCACCGCCGCCGCCACCCGAACCCGGTCGCCGCCACCCGACCCCCGGCCACCGCCGCCGCCACCCGACCCCCGGCCACCGCCGCCGCCACCCGAACCCCGGCCACCGCCGCCGCCACCCGAACCCCGGCCACCGCCGCCGCCACCCGAACCCTGGCCACAGCCGTCGCCACCCGACCCCAATCCTACCCCCGCTTGCCAGGACCCGACCACCCAACCCCGACCACCGCCGACCCGACCACCCGACCCCCGGCCACCGCCGCCGCCACCCGAACCCCGGCCACCGCCGCCGCCACCCGAACCCCGGCCACCGCCGCCGCCACCCGAACCCCGGCCACCGCCGCCGCCACCCGAACCCCGGCCACCGCCGCCGCCACCCGACCCCCGGCCACCGCCGCCGCCACCCGACCCCGGCCACCGCCTCCGCCACCCGACCCCAGCCACCGCCGCCGCCACCCGACCCCCGGCCACCGCCGCCGCCACCCGACCCCCGGCCACCGCCGCCGCCACCCGACCCCAGCCACCGCCGCCGCCACCCGAACCCCGGCCACCGCCGCCGCCACCCGAACCCCGGCCACCGCCGCCGCCACCCGAACCCCGGCCACCGCCGCCGCCACCCGAACCCTGGCCACAGCCGTCGCCACCCGACCCCAATCCTACCCCCGCTTGCCAGGACCCGACCACCCAACCCCGACCACCGCCGACCCGACCACCCGACCCCGACCCTGACCCCGACCCCCGGCCCTGACCCCGACCCCGACCCCGACCCTGACCCCGGCCACCGCCGCCCTAGCCCGGCCACCCGACCCCGACCCTGACCCCGGCCACGGCCGCCCTAGCCCGACCACCTGACCTCGACCCCCGCCGCCCCAGCCACCCGACCCCGACCCTACCACCGCCGACCCGACCACCCGACCTCGACCCCGACCGCCCGACCCTGAAACCGACCCTGACTCCGACCCCGACCCCAACACCGACCCCGACCACAGCCGTCCCCGGACCCGGCCACCCGACCCTGACCACCCGACCTCGACCCCGACCACGACCGTCCGACCCTGAAGCTTACCCGACCTCGACCCCTACCCCGACCCTGACCCCGTCTGCCCGACCTCGACCCCTACCCCGACCCCGACCCCGTCTGCCCGAACGTGACCCTGGCCCCGATCCCGATCCCGACCCCGACCACCGCCGACCACCCGACCCCAATCGCCCGACCCGACACCAACCCCGACCCTAACCCTGGCTGCCCAACCCCGTCCCTGACTCCGGCTGTCCGAACTCGACCCCGGCCCCGACCCCGACCGCCAAACCCCGACCATCAACAATAGTAAACCCTAAACTCTAAACGGCAAATATAAATTTAAACTTATTAATTCATATTGTTTATTAATAATTGTCCTTATAGTAATTTGATATTAAGAAAAACACTTTTAGTGTAGAACAAACCAAACACACTTGTAGATAAAAACACTTTTGAGAAAATGTAACCAAACACATGAGTGTTTTAATTATAAACATTTCTAGAAAAAATGTTTTTAAAAAAATGCATTCTTTGAAAAACATTTTTTTAGTAGTCAATCCAAACACACCCTTAGTCATTACACATTTACACTAACAACCATCCGTAGGTTTAGACATTGAAGAAAAACCTAATGAAGGTGAAGTTGAAACTAAAAATTGAAATTGAATTAAAACATCACTTTCAATTTAATAAAAAAATAAAATAAGAACTTGCATGCAAAAACACAATCACAAGCTCCAAGTGTGATGATGAAAAAACCCAAGTATATTTGTGAGAACAAAATCAAATAAAAAAAAATCAAAATGAAGGGAAAACGTTTAACTTTTGTTGGAGAAAAAAACTTTCACCCCTACCAAACGACATTTCAGTCTCGACAAAGCTTCATCTTAATCGTTAATTGGTTTCAGTCTCGGCAAAGCTCCGATGTAGCTCCATCTTCATCGTAGCTCCATATTCAACAAATTATCAAACAATGGGGAGATTACGATTAGAAAATTGGTGGAGATAGATTAGTAGGGGATTTTACCTAATCTTTAACTGATTTAAAAGATTTGTTTGGGGGTTTGTTATATTAAAAAAATACTTATATTTTAATACGGTTACAAAAATAAAATAGTAATACATATGGTTTTATTATGAAACACTACTGAGTTTAATTAATGCGTAATATTGTTCTTGTTTACTTCATGCATTAAGAGACAATATTTTTATGACAATGAGTCATGTGAAAATAGAGGGTGTCTAATATTTTAGATTAAAGTAAATAAAATATGTAACTCATATTGCGTGAAACAAAAAATATAGTGTAATTATTACTTGCTCACATTAGATATATGAGATCAAAACAGACTTCCAAGTATGAGAATGAAATGAAATGTGGTGTACTTCACAATTACGGAGTAATTAGGTAAACTACCCTTCGAAAATATTGTACATGTGGATTGTGACATACCTTGTTGGAAATATACTTACAAATTTGACAATACATTGTAATTGTGTGTAATAAAAAATACACTATAAATATTCAATACTTGTAGGAAAAATGTTAAAAATGCAATATAAAGATATGTTATGTATAAATAAACACAACTGGTGCAAAAATGATTCATACAGTGTATATGAAATATACACGTAAAATGTATTGACAAGAGAACATGAATATGTAAGCAACGATATAGGTGCAAAATTAATTACACTATAATTTAACACTAAGACTACAAGCTGACTTTAATTTATTGATTGGTTTCCAAATACATTTCCCGTTAAGAAATATATCGTAAATATAATTAGAACACTAAAAAGTATCGAAAAACAAATGAATGTTTAATTATAACATAATAAAAAGAGATATTATGTAAAAATAGTTATATCTAACATCAATTGAATAATGGATTATTGAAAGTTATTCGGTTGTGATCCACTTGCCAACACTGACCACACCAAATTCTTGATGTGCTCTCATTGCGAGATAAGAGTCTATTTTTCTTGGGGCGGTCGGGCGACCATTTCACATTAGACGGTCGGATGAGACTTCCGTATGGAAGCGTTGGCAGGAGAAATTGGTCGACTCTTCCAATTGAAAAATTGATGTACCGACTGTCATCGTCACATTTCCTATTGTGTAATAATTTGACATCTCCTAGAGTCATATAACCTACAAAAAGGTTGGAAAAATATGCCTTGTATTATTGTAATATGATAAAAGCAGCACCGTAAATTCTTCAATGTAAAATAACACAAGGTGGGGAAAAATTGGGTTGTGAGAGTGTAATTAATAAAATCAAAACTAACTTAAATGTCAAGATGAGAAAACTCAAAAAACAATGGGATGGGTTACAATAATATATATATAAAAAAAAATAAAAAAAATAAAAAAACAGCCATGTAATTAAATGTAACATGACAGACACAATATGAAAAAAATAGGTTGTGACAGTCTAATTAATAAAAAAAATTAGGTTGTGACTGTGTAATTAATAAAATCACCAGTAAATTAAATGCAAATTTCAGAAAAGTGGGGGACAATGGGATGTGTTATGGAAATATATTATTAGGATAAGTGTTATCAAAGGAAAGTTATGAAGAAATATGGTTGTATTAATGAATCAAATGAAAGAAACACGGTAGCTTGAATATCATCGAGCAAATACCTGAGATTTAAATTGTAACCACGGAAGTGAACGAACGCAAGAGATGAACTCTAAGGCGTATTGTGCAAATGTGTCGTGGAACTGACGCAACACAGAGACGAGACTAGAAATCCGTGAAATAAAAGGAAGGAGAGAGAAAGAAAGTGAATGTATGAGATAATCGATGTGGATGCAAATGTGTTGTGCAAATCTATGAGATGATGGATCCCCGATGCAAATGTGTTGTACGAGGAAAATGTATGAGATGATCTGAAAATCCGTGAGATCAAAGAGAGGGAATGCGTGAGATCAAAGAGAATAATTGGTTATTTGAGATTTGGGGTGAGATGAGAGAGAATGAATAATCCGTAAATGAAGATAGTGGTGAGAGGAGAGAAAATGATTTTTTTGAGATAAAATAGAGAGTGAATTATGGGTTATTGCTTATTGGATATTTGAGGGAGAGGAGAGAGAATGGAGAATCAATAAATTATTTTTTTGAGATGAAAGAGAATGAATAATTGATTATTGGAAAATTGAGGGTAGGAGAGAGAATGAAAAATCAATAAACGAAGATTATGGGTGAGAAGGAAGAGAAAGATTTTGTTAGAGAAAATATTGGAAGAGAAAGATGATTTTTTTTTTAAAATATAATTTTAAAATGAGAGGAGAAGTTGGGAGGGTAAAAAATGAATAAAAAATAAAGGAGAGATAAAATGAAATAAGAAAAGGGACACCAAACATAATTTTAAAAAGGAGACATCGAAATGATATCCCAAAAAGTGTCATCTACCGTCATTTTCAAAAAAAAATAAATTATAAGATATATGGTGTCATGTGGCGTCATGTGACATTCAAGAATCCTATATTAGTTTTCTAACTAAGCAATGTAATGAATTATCTAAAGTTTGATTAATTTTAAAATAATATATATATTTGTGGAAGTCTTTGTAGGATCGGTTGACAACACTAGAGGGGGTGAATAGGGTTGCTTAACAATTTTTTTTAAAAAAACGAGAAATTAAGTTAAATTAGTTCAAAACAAACTAATTGAATTTAACACCCTAAAATTGCTAGAAATATGTAACAATTTTATTAAGCATGCAATCTTCTCAAATGAGTAAATAGACAATGAAAATTTAAAGAGTAAAGAGTAAGTGATTATGCCAGAATTTTTTTTTATAGTGGTTCGAAAATTCCTATTCCACTCCTCAAGTTCTTATTGGGTATTTTATTGCAATGATTCTCTTACCGGTGATAATCAAACCGAACGATCACTCTTTTTGCGGGTTCAAGAGGAAAGCACCGATCTTTTTTCACGAGTTCAAGATCAAACCACAATGGTCATTTTCACAGGTTCAGAATCAATCCAGTACAAATCCTTTTTCGGGTTCATGATTAAACCGCTCAATTCTCAAGGTGCACTCACACCTTATTACAAATCTCAATTGAAGTAATGAGATAAAATTCTCAGAAAAATAAACTCTCACAATAGTTGATACACAAATTGAGCACTAATAAACACTATAATCTCTCAAACAAATCTCTAGAGATGTCCATTTGCCCCGCCCCGCCCCAAATGGGACGGTGAATCCCCGATTAAACAGGGAATGGGGCAGGGAGCGGGAATTTTTTTTTGCCCCATTAGCTAAACTGGGCGGGGACGAGTAATAGCATACCCGCCCCGCCCCGTTTACTCGCCCCACCCCGTATACTTTTATATATATACATATATATATATATTATTCATCAAAAAAATTAACTACACACTCCTTTTTAGTCTAAAAAATACACATCTTACCCATAGAGTTCCAAAAAAATACACATCTTACAAATAAAGTTTATTGAATTAAATATATATAATATTAATCAACTTAACAATTAACCAAATTTAAAAAGAAAATGGATAAAAATAAATTAAAAAGTAAATTGTTCGCGGGGAAAAATTAACCGCGGAGAATACTCGTTACCCGCGAATTCTCCGCGGAAAATACCCGCCTCGTCCCCGCGAAATTAAACGGAGAATTTCGTGGGGACGGGTAATGAAATGGGGGACGGGACGGGGGCAGGGAAGGCATTACCCAGCCCGCCCCGCCCCATGGACATCTCTACAAATCTCTAACAATATAGAATAAAATTAAGTTTGGAAGAGAACAACAATGTTGGTTTAGGAGAGACAAATTCAACAAAATGATTAGGTAATTTGGAGTAGGAAGGTTGCTAAATTTATAGAAATTTTTGGCCTAAAATAATATTAAAGTCGATTTAAAAGTGGTCATTAAATCTAAGTTATACGATCAAAAGGTGGGGGGTTTAATAGTAAAAAAAAATATCATAAGGTTAACAGTATACTGGAATCCTATTACGTACACGTACCTGACTTGTTTGTTTATAAAGCCAATTTTTATTTTTTTGCAACGGTATTTTAATAAATGTGAGGATTGAACCCATGACCTCTCAATCACGGGCACAACCTTATGTCAATTGAGCTATGCTCGATTTGACAATTTTGTCAATATATTTTTAACTATGAATTTAACAATTCTAGATGCATTGAAATCATCTTTATGAGCTCTATGCTATGAACACTTTGAAACACTAAAATCATTAGCAATTTAAATGTTTGTTATCATCAAAACATATTGTATGATTGATGTTTATAAAGCTAATCGTCTTAAGATTTAATATTTTGCTTCTTATTTTATATATACTTTATCATTTTTCTTGGAATCAATCATGTGATATTTTAAATGAATTATCTAAAATTTTATTAATTTATATATATATATATTAATTAGTTTCTAACTAATCTATGTAAAGTTTGATTAATTTAAAAATAATATATATATTCGTGGAAGTCTTAAGCACGGAATTAAAAATCGCTCGACAAGCATAAATCTTTTCCCAACTAGTTTTCAATTTCACTCTCTCTCTCTCCATCCATCCATCTCTAATACGTGAAATTTATTTATTTTCATGGTTTTATTTTATTTATGTAATTTAGTTAAATTTTTATATTTTTGCCTGTTTTCTTTTTTTATTGTACCATTCATCATCATCATTTTTTTTTAGTTAGTAACAATATTTTTATATCTATTTAGATGAAGTAATTATAAATAATCCAATTAAACTACTACAAAATTCTTATTAAAATTTGTTAATTATAATTCAATTAAACTTTCATCAAACAATTCAAATAATTTTCATATTTTTTTCTAAAATTAATGCTAACATTACATTTTTCGTCCACATTTTTAATATAAATACTATATATTATGGATATTGTTCTTAAGAAGATGAATTATAGACCATAATTAAGTCACAATTAAAGTTTCATAAAATAATTTAAACACTTTTAATTAATTTTCATTTTTTTTTTTAAATTTTATGCTTCATCGACATTTTCATCTACATTTACATTTAAATATTGTGTTAGTTTTTAGATACGATGATTAAAAATGATCAATTATAGTCTAATTAAGCCACAACTAAAGTTTCATGGATTAATTCAAATCATTTTCATTAATTTTCACAATTTTCATAAAAAAATTCCAAAATTTAGATCTCGACATTTCAGTAAAATTTAGACCTCGACATTTCCATTGATATCGACATTTCAATCCTTGGTCTTTAGATTTAATATTTTGCTTCTTATTTTATATATACTTTATAACTTTTCTTACAGATGAGTGGTTGATGTTAAACAACATTACATAAATATAATCAGAAATAACATACCATCTAAAAGTTGAATGGCCAATAAAGGTAAAGTACATGATCTTAACCAAAAAAAAAAAAAAAAAAAAAATTAAACAAATCATAATTTTTATTTATTTTTTTATTTTTTTATTTTTTTTTTTGGTTAATTTTAATGATGAAAATTTTCAACGTAGAAAAAGATTCTAAAATTTTGAATCTTTTATTTTGAGATTAAACTTGACTTTTTAGTTAATGGCACAACCTGTAAATTGAGCAAGGCTGGATTTGACATTTTTTTTAAACAAATTAATCATAAACAAAATTACAAATACCATTGACATAAACAAACCAACCATTATTAACAGAAGTTCAATAACATCTTATACCCAACTCTACAAAATTACAAATACCAAAATATTACATCTTGTTCTCTTCTAGCTAAGATGGCCTAACTCAGCAATTACAACGATCACTTTCGATTGCTTTCTAGATTAAAGTTCTTCCACATGAAATTTGGGTCAATGAATTGCTTGTACATTTCCAAGATCTCATTGTGGCTCACCACTCCTGAATTCGTGAAGTTCCATATTCCAATGAGGTTTCTTTTCGCCATTTCGATCGAGATCGGGAGGAGTTCATCCAAGATCGTAGTCGAATTCGGGATGTCGACAACCTTCCGGTATTTGATTTCTTCATAATGAAGTTGCGAAGGTTCGATAAGTCGGAGGAAATAGACATCCGAACACGCAATGTAGTTAGCTATTTCATAGTTGATATGAGGTATTTTGAGTGAAACAAAAAATAAAGTCACGAAGATTTAGGTCTACCGTGGATAATATTATCATATGGAGTTAGCTATTTCATAACACAAAACCAACCAAAAAAAATAAATAATAATAATAATAATAGAGCGAAAATAATTATTTTATTGAACACCTAGAAAAAACCGGAGGAGTTCAACAGTGAATAATAATCTATATTTTAAATAAAATAAAGGTACGTAAATGAGAAGGAAGGATTTGTATGAGAGTGTGAGATTAATTAATAATTTAATCGTTAGGTAGCATCTAATTAAATTTTAAAATCATTTAAATTTTTAGACGACAAGTTTAATTAAGAATCAATTTGATAAGTGCTCTCCCTTTTAGTAGCCAACAAGTAGAGAATCCTTTCATCTATTATTTTTTTTTTAGAAAAAGCATGGTAAGATCTAATCACAATTAATCAAATATATTAAAGTTTTAAGTTTTTTCTATTAAAAAATGAAAAATCTCGAACTCAAAATTTCCAATTTCATGTAAACATCAATTAAAAAGTGAAATTAAGACCCTATATTTAATTATCTTTTTAAAAAATATTTATTACTCTCAACGAGTGTTGAGTCTAAAGAGTTGGGGGAGAAATTAACTCCTCATTTGGCCCACAGACTTGTTAAACTTCGATAAAAAATATCAACTTCTTAGACTTCAATAGTAATTACTATTCAAGTTTGTTCTATTTTTCGAGACAACACATTTTTCTCTTTCTCTCTCTCCCTCTCTCCCACAATATTTTTAATTATTTAAAAAAAAAACGTAATTTAAACAAAATGTGTAAAATGACTAAAAAATGAAATTCAACATATTTTTATTATTTTAAATATAAATTAAGTTGTTCAATCAAGATGGGTACTTAAACCAAATCCAGGATACAATGGAGAGAAATAAAAACATAAATTTATTGGATCCGTTTAAATTAATGGATTAAAATCTTTCAAATTCACAAATAATATTTATATGACTCTTTTATTTCAAGATTATCCAAATAAAATGAATAATTAATGTCAATGATATTGAAGAAAGAATGTGTTGTGGTCAAAATTATTTTAGTTATTTCAAATAAATTTGTGAAGGATACATAAAATAAAAAGAAAAAATCACATTCTTCAAATTTATTGAAATAAGTACTTAATAATGAAAATATTGAAAATTATAGAAAAAATTGTACAAAAAAAAATAGTTAAATTAAACTGTCATTCCAGCTGAGAATGGAATGACGAGTTTAGGAGGGTGGAGGTGGAGAAAGATCTGTTTGGCACATGGGTCAGAATAAGATTATAGTTATGTGTTGTTATTTTTTTCTTTAATATTTTTTTTTTTTTGTAAAATATACGTACATTAATAAAAACAAAAACAAAAAATCTCAATCTTAAAATTCATAAAATTAAATATGAGTCCTATAATAAAATAATAAATATATAATTAATTAATTAATTAATGTGAAGTATTAAGGTTTAGGATTTATATATATAATGTGAGGTATTAGGGTTTATCAATGTAAAAAAATAATATGAGGTATTGTGTTCAAAATTATTTTAGTTATCTTCAAAGAAATTTGTAATGAATAGATAATATAAAAATATATATATATATATATATATATATATTTTTAGAATTTATTAAGAATTGAAAGAAGTCATTAATAATGAAATTTTGAAAGTTTGTAGAAAAAAATTGTGGAACGAAAAAAACTAAAATAAACTCAGACTTCAGACCTTCAGGTTCAACAACTCTTTGCCCGAAACACACATACTTCAGAACTCTTTAAACTAAACAACTCCAACTCTCTCAATTCCTTGAATCAAATGCCTCCTAATTTGTACTCTAAATTTGTCTATACACTCCCTTAAGTGTGATGGATGCAAGAGAGAAAGGGAGACCATTTTTCATTATTTTTTCCAGTGTAAGCTACCTAAGAATTGGGCTATAAGTTGAGGTTCAAAATGCGGTGACGACCTGTCGATGGTGTCCTCCGGAGGTCGGGGCTCTAAAGCTCAACACAGATTCTTCTTGACATTCGACTATTCACCGATCTGGTGTGGGGCGATCATCCAGGACTCGCAGGGCAGACTAGGTGGCGGCGAAGGCATCGCAGGTGGAAGAGCGTCTGGACCCGCCTGTTGTTGAGGCGGTGGCGCTCCTCTGTGGACTTCAGGTGTTCGAGTGGTGGGGGGTGGTGGATGTGTGGATTGAAACGGATGCCCAACTGTTGGTTAAAGAGCTTGGTTCCAACAATTTCATTACATCTCCACTGATAGTTTTGTTGATAGAGATATAGGAGAAAATGGCTCGTTTGAGGAGTCAAAGGCCTTGAGTTTAGCCCTTGGGTTTCGAAGAGGGCAACTCACAACTTAGCGGGTTGGGCTCTGAATCATGAAAGGGAGTTTATATGGATTTTCTTCATCTCGGTATGGTTGGAATCTATTTTATTTTCGGATTGTGTTAATTGTATCCCAGCGAGCGTTTCCTTATAATCTTATAACTTTGTTTGATTAAAAAAAAAAATACATATATGAAAATTATGTTGCTAAGTTTTGTTTGTTGGTTCATCGATAAATATTAATTTAGTTTTAGAAATATTATGGCTTGTCTGGTTGGTGATCTGGAAACATAGTTTGAAAACAAGAGATTCAACAAAAATAAAGTTGTATTTCATGTTTCCATATATATGTTTGGCAACAAATTTAGAAATTTGATCCCAATTTAACTAATTTTTCAAAATATGTTTGATAAAATTTTGAGAAAATTATCTTAATTGTCTTAAGGTTTGAGTTTGGTAGCATTTGAGTCCCCAAAGTTTAAAACTCAACAATTTTACCCGAAGTTTGTATTTGGTACTTTTTTTTTTGTCCCTCCGTCAAAATTTATTGTTAAATACTATTGCTAACGTGACACATAATTTTTTTAAATTTTTTAATTATTAAACTTAAAAAAAAACATATTTTTTTTGGTTTTTTCATTTTCATTTTTTTTCCTATCTTCTTCCTCCTTCATTTTCTCTCTCCTGTTACATTTTATACCTTCACCATCAATGGCCGCCACCACCAGTCGTCCTCCACCACTCCGCCGCCGCAGCCCGCCTCCTTTGTCGTCGTCGTCCGCCGCCCGAGACAAAATTTCAGATCTTAAAAATGTCATGACGGGGAAAACAAAAAATGAGTATTATTATTTAAGTTGGGTCCTCCATTGCCTACTGTTGAAATATTCTATTAATCAAATAATCATCCCCATATTTGTAGGATCTTTGGAGATGGATTTAGTCTTTCAAGTTGTTAGTACAACCTTTTTTTATGTTGATACAGTTATATGTAAAGGCTATTTAATGGCCTAATCTCTTTTATTCAATAACAACTGAAATTCAGACACAATCTTTCAGTATCTTTAGTTTATTTGACAACATTTGGTATCAGAGCCATCATAAGGTCTGATCAAAATTTGAAGCAGCAGTCTTCAAAAACACATGGAGGGTTCAAGTTCTTTTGTGCAACCAGCAGTTCCAAAATTTGATGGGCATTATGATCATTGAGAAATGCTCATGGAGAATTTTCTACGATCCAAGGAATATTGGGGATTGGTAGAAGATGGACTTCCTACAGTAGCGGAAGATGTGGTTCTCACAGATGCACAAAAGAAGAACATCAACGATCAAAAGCTGAAAGACTTGAAAGCCAAGAACTATTTATTTCAGGCTTTGGATCGCTCAATTTTAGAAACAATTATGGACAAAGATACGTCAAAGAACATATGGGATTCTATGAAGCAGAAGTATCAAGGGACAAATCGAGTCAAGCGTGCACATTTGCAAGCACTTAAGAAGGAATTTGAAGTTCTACACATGAAGGCTGGAGAACCTGTGAATGAATATTTTGCTCGAACTCTTACCATTGTCAACAAGATGAAAGCTGTTGGTGCAAAGAAAGGTGATGTTGATGTAGTTGAAATTTTTTTGAGATCCATGAATCCTAAATTTAATTATGTTGTATGTTCTATTGAAGAGTCAAAGGATATAGATACATTAACTATTGATGAGTTGCAAAGCAGTTTGTTGGTGCATAAGCAACGTATGAATGCTCAAGTTGACGAAGAACATGCCTTGAAGATAACTCACGGTGATGAGTCAGGAGGACGAGGTCGAGGACGTGGAAGAGGATCACGAGGACGGGGAAGGGGCCGCCAATTTTTTGACAAATCCACAATTAAATGTTATAATTGCCACAAATTTGGACATTTCCAGTGGGAATGTCTAAATAAAGAGAAAGGAGCAAACTTTGTTGAGACGAAAGATGAGTTGTTGTTGATGGCTTGTTCAAATATGAGCAAAGATCACAAAGAAGATGTGTGGTATCTTGACTCAGGTTGCAGTAATCATATGTGTGGTAAGAAGGAGTATTTCTCTGATTTAAATGAAAAATTTAGAGAATCAGTCAAATTAGGCAACAATTCCAGCATGATTGTTATGGGAAAGGAGAACATTAGATTGAAAGTGAATGGAACCATCCAAATTATTACTGGAGTTTTTTATGTACCCGAATTGAAAAACAATTTGTTGAGCATTGGCCAATTGCAGAAGAAAGGACTTTCCATTATGTTTCAACATGGTAGATGTAAGGTGTTCCATGAAGAAAAAGGTTTGATTATGGATATGAAAATGTCTACAAATCGAATGTTTATTTTAGAAGCTATTTCTCAACCTATAACATCAATTTGTTTTAATACCATAACAGAGGATATGGTGCAACTTTGGCATTGTAGATATGGACACTTGAGTTTTACAGGTCTTAAAACTCTCCAACAAAAAGGAATGGTGAATGGCTTACCACAACTCAAGACTCCTTCGAGGTTATGCAAAGATTGTTTAGTAGGAAAGCAACACAAGGATTCATTTTAAAAAATAAGCACATGGAGAGCCACACAAATTCTTCAATTACTACATGTTGACATTTGTGGACCAATCAAACCTACTTCCAATGGCAGAAAACGGTACTTACTTACTTTTACTGATGACTTCAGTAGAAAAACATGGGTTTTCTTTTTTACAGAAAAGTCAGAAGCCTTTGATGTTTTCAAGAGATTAAAGGTTCGTGTGGAAAAGGAGACAAACACACCAATTCGAGCTTTGCGAACAGATCGAGGAGGAGAATTTACATCACAAGAATTTAGTAAATTTTGTGCTGAAAATTGCATAAAAAGACAATTGACAGCTGCATATACGCCACAACAAAATGGAGTCGCCGAACGCAAAAATAGAACCATTATGAATATGGTACGAAGTATGATTTCAGAAAAGAAAGTTCCTAAATTGTTCTGGCCTGAAGCTGTCAACTGGACCGTTCATATTTTAAATCGAAGTCCAACTTTGGTTGTAAGAAACAAGACCCCAGAAGAAGCATGGAGTGGAATAAAACCTTCGGTGGAGTATTTTAGAGTTTTTGGTTGCATATCTCATGTTCATGTGCCTGATAACAAACGTGCTAAACTAGATGATAAAAGTCTTACTTGTGTTTTGTTGGGAGTTAGTGAAGAATCGAAGGCCTATAGACTTTATGATCCTATTTCACAAAAGATCATAGTAAGTCGAGATGTTGTCTTCGAAGAAGATAAAAGTTGGGATTGGGATAAAAAACATGAAGAAGCAATTGCATGCGACTTGGAGTGGGGCGATCGAGAGGAAGCAGCAGTGGATCATACTGGAAATGAAGCTAATATAGAAGAGGAGGAAACCATTCCCACCACTGATTCTCCTGATGAGGAGAGCTCACATGAAGAGCGAATTAGAAGACAACCAACTTGGATGCAAGACTATGAAACAGGGGAGGGTCTTTCTGAAGAAGAAACTCAATTTGCCATGTTTGCAACTTCTGACCCCATTCACTTTGAAGAGGCTGTAAAAAGCGAGAAATGGAGGAATGCCATGAATGTGGAAATGGATGCGATAAAACGAAACGACACATGGGAGTTGACAGAGCTACCTGCAGGTGGGAAGGTAATTGGAGTGAAATGGGTCTACAAAACCAAGTTAAATGAAAAGGGTGAAATTGACAAATACAAAGCAAGGCTCGTAGTGAAGGGGTATTCTCAACAACATGGGGTGGATTTCACTGAAGTCTTTGCACCTGTAGCACGTATGGAAACAATACGTTTAGTTGTATCTCTTGCAGCTCAACATGGATGGACTATCTATCAACTAGATGTTAAATCAGCTTTTCTATACGGTGAGCTAAATGAGGAGGTTTTTGTGGAGCAACCTAGTGGTTATGTCCAAAAAGGACATGAACACAAGATTTATAAATTGAAAAAGGCTCTCTATGGCCTTAAGCAAGCACCACGTGCCTGGTATAGTCGCATTGAAGCTTATTTTATAAAGAAAGGGTTTGAGAAATGTGACTATGAACATACCCTCTTTATCAAGATAAGCAAAGAAGATAAAATTTTGATTATAAGTTTGTACGTGGATGATTTGATTTTTACCAGCAATGATGAACAAATGGTTTCAAATTTTAAAAATTCCATGAAGAGTGAGTTTGCAATGACAGATCTTGGTAAGATGAGGTTTTTTCTTGGCCTTGAAGTTCTTCAAAATTCCAAAGGTGTATTCATCAATCAAAAAAGATATGCTTTGGAAGTTCTGCAAAGATTTGGCATGGATAAAAGCAACTCAGTCCTAAATCCTATTGTTCCAGGCTGCAAACTTGTGAAGGATGAAAGTGACACTAAGGTAGACAAAACTCAGTTTAAACAAATAGTTGGTAGCCTCAGGTATCTTACAGTTACTAGACCAGATGTGATGTTTGTAGTAGGTCTTCTTAGCAGGTACATGGAAAATCCTACTGAACTTCATTTACAAGTTGCAAAAAGAGTGTTGCGATACTTAAAAGGAACGCTTGATTTTGGAATTTTCTACAAGCAGGGAGGAAATAATGCACGTATTGCCTATACAGACAGTGATTATGCTGGAGACTTGGAAGATAGAAAAAGCACTTCGGGTTATGTGTTCTTGTTTGGCTCTGGAGCGGTATCTTGGTTATCAAAGAAACAACCAGTAGTAAGTTTATCTACCACTGAAGCTGAGTTCATTGCTGCATCTTCTTGTGCATGTCAAGCAATATGGTTGAAGAGGGTGCTGAAAAAAATAGGTAAGAATCAAGATACTACAACCGTGATTTATTGTGACAGTAGTTCTGCAATCAAGCTTTCGAAGAATCCTGTAATGCATGGTCGAAGTAAGCATATAGATGTACGTTTTCATTTCCTTCGAGATCTCACAAAGGATGGCTATGTGGAGTTGGTTTACTGCAACACAAGTGAACAATTAGCCGATATAATGACAAAGCCACTTAAGTTGGATGCTTTCGTAAAGTTGCGTACATCCTTAGGTGTTTGTTCTGAAGCCGATGTAAACTGATGCTTGCACGCATTCAGTTTAAGGGAGGAAATGTTGAAATATTCTATTAGTCAAATAATCATCCCCATATTTGTAGGATCTTTGGAGATGGATTTAGTCTTTCAAGTTGTTAGTACAACCTTTTTTTTATGTTGATACAGTTATATGTAAAGGCTATTTAATGGCCTAATCTCTTTTATTCAATAACAACTGAAATTCAGACACAATCTTTCAGTATCTTTAGTTTATTTGACAACATCTTTCTATCTTTTTCACTCTCTTTAGCCTCTCCTTTTTCCTCCATCTCTTCCTTTTTCACTGTCGTATCAGTTCTATCCATGGCTACTCAAGGTCAAGTTATCACCCGCAAATCACGATCTGAGTATTATTATTTGTGGCGGACGATGTGGGAGGTGGCGACGAGGAAGGCGGGCGGCGACAGCCATTGATGGTGAAGGTATAAGATGTAACAGGAGAGAGAAAAAGAAAGGAGAAGGAGGTAGGAGATAGAAAAAATGAAAAGAAAAAAAAATGTTTTTTTTAAATTTAATAATTAAAAAAAATATTTTTTAACAAAAATTAAGTTCCACATCATCAATTTAGTATTTAACCAAAATTTTGGCGGAAAGACAAAAAAAAAAAAAAAAAAAAAAATGCACCTAATACAAACTTCGGGATAAAATTGTTAGGTTTGAAATCTTGGGAACCCAAATACGGCTGTTTTTTAATAATATTGCATTTTTTAAAACTTATTATAAAAATATTGTAAGTTTGAAACTATTTATAAAAATATAGCACTTTTAAATGGAGGTCGTGTTTTCAAAAGACGACCTCCACATGCAAGCAAAGATTGCTCCACAAAGACGACCTTAAAGACGACCTTGCTCCACATGGATGGAGGTCGTCTTTTCAAAAGACGACCTCGCTCCACATGGATATTGATATGTACTTCTTTTATTAAAAAATTGATATCTTTTTACTCGTATATTCAAAATTTTCAAAAAAGATATGGTTGGAAAGCTAACAACGAGAGCTTCAATTTGATAGGTGGTTTCACTATTTTTTGAGTAGTGTATCAAAATATAGAGACCATCGAAGTTGGACTATAGTTCTGCAAATTTTAGAACTGGAGATTAGTTGGAGGAGTGTATTAAAAAATTGATATCTTTTTACTCAGATATTCAAAAACTTCGAAAAGGGTATTGTTGGAAAGTTAACATAGAGAGCTCTTCAATTTGATACCTAGTTTCACTATTTTTGGAGTTGTGTATCAAAAGATATATATCGTCAAAGTTATGAAAAGTTCACTAAACCCAGAACTGAAAATACCACTGAAAACTTCAAAATTGTAGCTAAACTTCGACGATCTGTATCTTTTAATACACAACTCTACAAATAGTGAAACCAAACATCAAATTGAAGCTCTCTGTGTAAGCTTTTTAACCGTATTTGTTTCGAAATTTTTTAATATCTGGGTAAAAAGATGTCAATTTTTTAATGCACTTCTCAAAGCAATCTTCAGTTCTAAAATTTGAAAAACTATTGTCCAACTTCGATGATCTCTATCTTTTGATACACAACTCCAAAAATAGTGAAACCACCTATCAAATTGAAGCTCTCGCGGTTAGCTTTCCAACCATACATTTTTTGAAAATTTTGAATATCTGAGTAGAAAGATATCAATTTTTTAATAAAATAAGTATATACGAATGGAGATCGTCTTTTGAAAAGACGACCTCCATCCATGTGGAGCAAGGTCGTCTTCTGAAAAGACGATTTTTATAAATAGTTTCAAACTTACAATATTTTAATAATAAGTTTTAAAAAATGTAATATTATTAAAAAACAGCCCCCAAATACTATCAAACTCAAATATGAGGGACCATTATGGTATTTTTTCTTAATTTTTTTATAAACCACTAAATAATTATTAGATTGAATATAAATTATTATTAATTAATTTATTAAAATTTTGTTGTTATAAAACAAAAATATGCCTAGAAGTATATTTCTCATTTTTTAATTCTACTCTTATGTTATAGTATTTTTTTTTTTTTTCTATTGAAGTTGTTTATTTATTTTGAAAAAAAATGTTTTTTTTTTTTTTTTTTTTAAGTACAAACAAATATGAAAAATTTAATTTCTACCTTCAAATAAAGAAATACATGTCCATTAATAATTATTGTTCAACTATCTTCAGGTTAGTGTAGTGTTTAGTGTTGATAATGATAACCATATATATTTATTTATTTTATTTATAAAAAAAATATTATTTTAGAAATGCACACAATGAAGAAGGACCCATAAGCCAAAGCGAGCATAGCTCAGCTGGCATATGTATAACTTGATGACCACGAGGTCTGTGGTTCGAATCCCCCCACCCCCAATGTACTCAAAAAAAAAAAAAAAAGAAGGACCCATAAAGTAAAAATAATAGTAATCATCACCACAAACGACAAGACATTGAATTAATGCCACAAAACACCCGGAAATGTTTTTCAATTTACAAGAATGCCATTATTGAAGTCAAAGTCAAATTAGTAGGACATCTAAATGTCTAACAGTAGCTCTATTTGTCCCTCGGGACTGAGGTGGACTCTTTTAAGCTTTAGTCAACACTGCAATTTGCAAAGTATGATGGATTATAAATTTTGCATTTTTTCCTTTTTCAAATAAATATTAAACTTTGAGTTTCATCATAATCTTTTAGAAATATCTTTTATTAGATATTTGAGATTTAAAAAATCTTCAACAAATCTTTAAATTTTTTATGTTGGGTTTAAAATGTATCAAACAATTTTAAAGTTTAGAGATTATTGATACAAATTAAAAAAATATATGAATAATTTATTAGATACGAAATTAATTAAAATTTAAGAATCAAATATGTATTTAACAATCAAAAAAATAATTGTTGGTTTTGAAAATAGTTTCGAAACCGTCCTTTCAATTCTGGTCACGTTTTTTTTTTATTATTCTACCATTTTTTTTTTAAAGTTATAGTCTTTCAAATAGTTAAGTTTTGTTATGACTTGAGAAGTTTTTTTAGTGCTGAATTGGTTAAAATAGTTTGTGAATAATAAGTATTATTAAAGTCAACAGAGTGATATTAATTTACCGTGAACTTAATAAATTGGTAGGTCAAACGTATAACTCACTTATTCAACTCAAAGTTAGTTTTGCTCAAAAAAAAAAAAAAAAAAAAAAAAACTCAAAGTTAATAGTTGTTGAATAATCATTACTCAAATGATTAAACTTCATTAAGAATATTTTATTACAAATTCGAGTGTTAACATAAGCCTAATTCAACGGACATAAAACATCTACTTCAATTAGGAGGCATCAAAATTCCAACTCAAATAATAAAAATAATTTAACAAAAAAAAAAACAAGAAAAACTTGAGCGTCTTCATTTGTTTGTTTTAATTTGATCTTTTAATATTGTGTGATTTTGTCTTATTTTGAGTCTCTCTTACACATGGGCTACATGGCCGAAATGTTCAATCCATGGATGAATAAGCATCATAATTTATTTATTTTAGAAGAAAATATGCATCATAATTAATTCATATAAATTTTATAGTTAAAATTTATTTGATATTATTGCATTCTAAATACGAAGATGACTATTTACTAAAAGACTCTTTTCTTAAAAAAAAAATAAAATAAAATAAATAATAAAATTGAGTATGAATAACTCAAGCTTTCAAACTCGACATTTTAATTTATGATGTTTGAGTTTAATATGATTTTGATCATTCCGTCTATTTTTTTTATTACTATAGCTTGCGGAAGCAAACGTGACATTTTTTTTTAATATTAAATATTAAATATACTTTTTTTTAATTATTTTTAAATTATCAACCTAAACATAAACATATTTAGTAAATAAATCATTTCAATATTTTAAAAGAGTCATATATATATATTTTTTGAGTAAATCATTTTCGCCATATAAAAATATTTTTTTAATTATTAAAATTATTTAAAAAAAAGTTTTTTTTTTTTTTTTAAAAAAATAATGTTACTAATTAAAAATAGGTATCACGTCAGCATTCGATTATGACTCAACAGAAATTTTGACGGATGGATAAAAAACGAACTAAATTCAAACCTCATAAGTATAATTGTTGGATTTAAAACCTTAGAGTCAAGTGCTACCAAACCAAAACCTCAAGTACTATACCCAAATCTCAGGGACCATAATTTATCAAATCAATTTACTTCCTCGCTCCACATATGTTTATTTGAAATAAGTTCTCTAATCATAAGAACCAAAGAGTTAATATTTTAAGAAGTTATTAATTGTGCTCTAATATATATATATATATTTCTTTTATTAATGATGAGCTCTAATAATTTTGAATGGATCTAATAATTTTGAATGGACTAATTCATATTTATAATTTTGAACGATACTCTACTAAAAACGACTAGAATTATTTTTTCATGTATTGTTGTAGATAATATTAAGCTCCATTAATGATTGATATCACCCTTACACAACGGGTTGACTTTTTTTTATAAATAATTTGTAGCTATAGTTTCCATAATTAGTACCTCATTCTTGTGTCCTTCATCTTCCAAATAAATTACCCACTCACAATTAAATTATTAATTATAAAATATGAATCATTTTGAGATTGTGATTTTTTTTTTTTTTTACAATACGTTGGGTAGGGATTGAACTTAAAACTTGTGTTCGACGACAAGCCTTAAATACATTGAAACTATAGCTACAAATATTTGAGATTGTGATTTGTTGTATTGTTACCCACTTTAAACGTCAACAAATATTTAGATTTGTGATTTTTTCCTGCAATAAGGATCACATTTAGCTTACTCCTAATAATTTTTTTTCGTTTTGTAACTTAACAATCAATGATTTTGACTCCGGACAATTGTTAGGTTATAACGATAACAAATCATGTCATATGACACGTAAGTGGAGGAACAAGCCAAGTTTTACTCTGCATGTTAATTTGACTGAAAAATCTTTTACAATTACGATTACTGAGATCAACCTTATCGGTGGATCAAATGAGTGGTGGATAGACACTGGTGGTTCACGCCATGTTTGCTATGATCGTGTTATGTTCAAAACATACACCGCTGCATGCTAAAGATATGAAAATGTTGTTGGGAGACTCTCACACCCCTATTGTTGGTGGAATTGAAAATGTGGAACTTAAGTTTACATCAGAAAAAACTCTAATACTAAAAGATGTAATGCATACTCGAGGAAAAATCTAGTTTTTGGTTTTCTATTTAATAAGGCTGAGTCTACTCAAATCATAGGGGCTAATTTGTACACAAACCTAAGAATTTTATTTTTGTGGGTGAGAGGTATACTATTGTTGACATATTTAAATCGAATGTTGAATTTAATAGAATTTTTTCTTCGGCTTATATGTTGTGTGATTTTAATGTTTGACATGCTAGACTTTTTCATGTTAATAAGCGTCTTATTAAAAACATGAGTAACCTTGATTTAATTCCTAAAATGTCACTAATGACAAGTGTAATTTTGGTAGTAAAACAAAAATAACTAAGACGCTACATAAATCAGTGGTTAGAATTTCTGAACCTCTAGATTTAATTCATTTTGATATATGTGAGCTTGATGAAACGTTAACGAAAAATGGTAAACGTTTATTTCATTACTTTTATTGATGATTGTTCTGACAATACTTTTGTATATTTAGTGAAAAGTAAAAGTGAGACATGTTCAAATTATTTGTGACTGAAGTTGAAAATAAATTTAATAAGAAAATTAGGAGACTTCGTAGTGATGAATATGATTCAAGCATGCTTAATGAGTTTTATAATTTTCATGGTATTCTTCATGAAAAGAACTGCACCTTTATTCACCTGAAATGAATGATAAAGCTCAAAGAAAAAAAATATGACTTTGACTAAAGCCATTATTTCTATTTTATTGAATTCTAGTGTTGCATCTTATTGGTGGGGTGAAATTTTGTGAACAGATTGCTAGGTGTTAAATAGAGTTTTTAAGCCTAGAAGCAAAGTTTCTTCATATCAGATCTTGAAAAATAGGCAACGTAATCTTTTTAATCTTAGAACTTAGGATTGTTTGACTTATGTTTGAATTCCTGATCCTAAGAGAATTAAACTAACAAGTAGAGCCTATGAATTTGTATTTATAGAGTATGCACTAAATAGCAAAACATATATGTTTTATTTTTTAAATGCAAAAGTTATTGTGGAATCCAATGATGCCGACTTCTATGAGAATACATTACCTTTTTCGAGAAATAGTAGGGTGCATCATCTAACAATGTTCATGTGATTATGAGTAATGAACATTTTGAGGATATAGAAACTGAAACTAGAAGAAGTAAGAGAGCTAGAGTAGCTAAAGACTATGAGTTTGGTTTTTATGTCTATACCTTAGAGGAAAATCCTACCAACCTCCGAGAAACTTTGACCTCTTTAGATGTTGACATTTGACAAGAAGCCATAAATGATGAAATGGACTCTCTTGTTTCTAACAAAACATGACATTTGGTAGATCTACCTCCGGGTTGCAAGCCTATAGGTTGTAAGTGGATTCTAGAGAAAAAAAATTGAAACCATAGTTACATTGTTGATAAGTACAACGCGCACATAGTAGGCAAATATTTTAGGAAAATATTTTAGGCAAAATAATGTTGCTTTCCTTGACACTTATTTACCTGTCACTATAATAAAATTCATTAGAGTCTTGATTTCTCTAGCAGTTGTACACAACTTATTTGTGCACCAAATGGATGTTAAGACTGCTTTTCTAAATGGTGAATTAGAAGAGGAGATTTACATGATCAACATGAAGGTTTTGTTATCCCTAGTTATGAGCAAAAAAGTCTGCAAATTAGATAGGTTTCTCTATGGTCTTAAGCAAGCACCTAAGCAATGATATGAAAAGTTTGACAACTTAGTCATATTAAATGGTTTCCAAGTGAATAAAAGTGACAAATGCATCTACTATAAGTCGGAAGATGACGTTTGCACTATCATATGTCTATATGTGGATGACTTGCTAATTTTTTGTTCAAATATTTACGCGGTGAATATTGTGAAATCATTATTGTGTTCCAACTTTGAGATAAAAGACTTCAGAGAAGCGAGTGTAATCTTTGGTATAAAAATTACTAGGTCTGAGAATGAAATTTCTCTAGATCAATCTCATTACATTGAGAAGATCTTGAAAAAAATACAATTACTTTGATTGTAAACCTTCTTGTACACCATATGATCCAAGTGTAAAATTATGTAAGAGCAGTGTGAAGGCGTAAAAAAGTCGGAGTATGCGAGCATTCGGTATACCATTGATTATACTAGACCTGACATTGCCTATGTTGTGAGATTATTATGCAAGTTTACTAGAAAACCTAATATGAAACATTGACATGCTATTGATAAGGGTCATGAAATACCTAAAAATAACCCGAACTTTGGATTGCATTATCAGAAGTTTCCAGTTGTACTTGAAGGTTACAATGATCCAGACTGAAATATGTCATATGACTCAAAAGCAACTAGTGGCTATATCTTTAGTATAGCCGATGATGTTGTTTCTTGGAAGTCAAAGAAACAAATTATTTTGGCAAAGTCCACCACAAAATCTGAAATGATAGCACTAGCTACGACTAGTGAAGAAACATGATGGTTGAGAAGCCTGCTAGTTGAGATCCCTTTTGTGGGAAAGACCGATACCAACTGTGCTGATCCACTACAATAGTATCGCGACTATTGTAAAAATTTAGAACCGTTATTATAACGGTAAGAGACGAAAAATACGTCGTAAGCATAGTACAGTTAGAGAGTTTATCTCAACATGAGCTGTAAGAGTGAGTCATGTACACATTGATGATAATTTAGCAGACTCTTTGACGAAATGATTAGCCAGAGAGAAAATCCATAAAACTTCAAAAGGAATGAGACTATTGTCCATAAAATAATGAGTCACTCATGATGGGTAACCCAACCTAAAGACTTGAGATCCCCAAAACTAGGTTTAATGGGTAATAACAAGTTGTGATGATATGAATAAGATCATGTTATGTCATTTATGTAATTAAAGCGTGAATTCCTGAACCAATGAGATGCTTAGCTAATAAAAACTCTTAATGAGATCTATACTCCATGTGGAGTGGAGTACCGAGCTACATGGGTACTCTTGATAGACTCACCTATGTGAATGTGTAAGTGAAGTCGTTTCCTATGAAATCTTTTGGACAAAATTTCTAGAACGTTCACTAGATTGAAATAGACGTGCAGGGTTCATTATAACACAAGATTTTTACAACACTTTTTTAAAAGGTTAGTGCGTGGTACGATGTTAGAAAGATAGGGTTCAAGACTACAAGTCACCTTAGTATAATCTAAATCATACTCATTACACAATTGTTCAAATCGAAAGATACATTTGTTTATGTACAATCTTATTGATTATTACACAACTCGAAAAATAATTTTAAAAATTCAAGTTGGGGTTTGTTGTTATGAATTATTAAAATATTATTATTTTTTTATGTGTGAGAGTGAATTTGTCCCACACCGGAAAAAAACAACTTTTCAAGAGGGTATACATAGAATATAGATCAAACATATTTCACAATTGGGTTTGGGCACCAAGAGGGTACCCATTTTTGTGAAAGGGAGTAGAGGTCTTGACTCGCACAAATGAACCACAACGTGCGCGCCGCCGTTCGACGATGGGTCTCCCCCACTTTTGCTTTCATTTTCATTCATACGTTCGTCGATGGGGAACACAAAGTACTTTTGTGAGTGTTAATTGATTCGAGAACAAAAAAAATAACAGAGGTTTTGGTCGTCGATTTCGAGTGGGATAATTAGGGGTGTATGTGAACGTTTTTTTTTTCGATGCAAAGGAAGATCGATACAGAGATATGAGTTGTTTTATTCTAGAGATGATGTGGTTGATCGACTATTTTGCGCTATCTGAATACGTTTTAAAGAGAGCGAATTAGTTTGCGACTCATCTCAAAATATATTCGAACCACAAACCTCGTGGTTATCAAGTTCATACATATGCCAGCTGAGCCATGCTCGCTTTGGCGGGCACTATTCTATTATTCAACAAACCATCAAATTAATTAATTTAGGGATAATTTATAATCAATTTTCAAATATCAAATTTATACTAAAAATATCATTTTTAAAACATCTAAAATCAAATAGACACAAAATTCAAACCTTTCAACAATATATTTTACCCTAACTCATTTAGATTATCAGGTATATAGATGAAATAAATCTATATACCTTGTAATAATTTATTGAAAAATTGTAACAAATGTCAATTTAGAATAAGATAATTAAAAATATAGCATGTTTTTAAAATTTTTGCGGATATGACAATTTCTATCGCTGATATCTTTTGGCTGATAGAAGTCTATCGCTGATCACCTAAGCTTTTTATAGATTTTTGTGAGTGATAATAGTCTATCACTGATAGAAGTCTATCAGTGATATGATAAAGTCTATCAGTAATAGAAACAGATTTTTTTTTGCCATATTTGCAAAACATTTTAAAGTTTACTAAATTTGCAATTAGTTTGGGCCTGATTGCTATTTGTGAAACCAACCCTAATTTATTTGCATAAATGAATATTGTGTTTTAAACCTAATTATTTAGATCAAACAATTAATTTATCTAACTTTGTCTATATAATATAGACTATTAAGATTAACTTTTTTTTTAAAGTATATTTGGAGAGGGGAGATTCGAACCACATACTTCTCGTCATCAACACATATATATATATGGCAACTACTAGTATTATTAAAAATATATATTTTTTTCACAAAAATATTTAATTAATATGAGATGGGGATTGAATCCAGGACTTCTTAGGATTGAACCTAAGATCTCATAGACACTAGTCAATACAATACATCATGTCAGTTGAACTATGTTCTTATTAACCACAACTTTATGTTAATTAAGTTATGTTTAGTTTGACAATGTATAACTTAATTGTGGTCTTGAAATGGAAGTATTTAGTGCAATGAATAAGCAATATTTACCAAAAAAAAATCCGTAATTTAAATGTTAAATATTAATATTTACGAGACATGTGTATACTTTTTTTCAAAAAAAAAAAAAGGAAAAATAAATAGTGTATAATTATGGATTTCAAAATTTAGGTCTAAGTAACGTTTCAAATTTCAATATTTAAACACCTGAACACTTTAACAATCTTCATATTTTCCGCTGCATATTCTTGTAACGTGGCATAAACACGAGTATTTTCTGTGTTTTTGTCTTTATTCATATGCTTTTTCAACAAATTTCCAAATAAGTTACCAATATTGAATTCTTTCCGTTGAAGTTGCCTCTTATGAAATTTTTAGTCAATTAACGTTTGAAAAGAAAAATGCACTTTATAAAAGATAGTACCGAAACAACTTTTTAAACTTTCTTTAAGGTACATTTATTTTTTAGTTCAACAATATATGTATGACAGTAGAATTCAAACCTCTGACCTCTTTTTTGAAAATATATGTCTTAACGAATTTAGATTGATACTTCCCTCAACTTATATCTTTAGTTTGTTCCACGATAAATTGGTCGAAGATGTCACACTTTGATATCACAAACATATGCTTATGTATTAGGGGTGATTAAGGAATCCAACTCGAGATAAGTAAACTCACATGCCAACAAGAGCATAGTTTAACTGACATGATGTATTGACTAACGACCAAGAAGTCATAGGTTCGATCCTCACTTCCATATAATCTTTTGTCGATGATACATGCGTTATGCCGTTTGAAATAGACTAATATTGGCTAAACTAGGTTAATAAACTCACACTAACAAACCATCCTTATATATATTATATACCAATTTTCACAAATCATAAATTCACAAACCATTACCAAACATAATTTTGAAATTTACAAATTTACACAATTTACCCCTTTATACAATTCAAACACAAATTTAAAAAATTCAAAACTTTTTGAATTTCAATTTTATTGTGATATATTTTTTAACAAAAAGAAAAAAAAAACTTCAAATTTCACAAACTCACATTAAAAATTTAAAACCGTGGTTGGAAAAGAAAAGAAAAAATTTAAATAAATTGATAAAATTTTGAATATATATTACAAAAAAAAAAAAAAAAAAATTGCAGATGATGTGATTGAAATGAAACGAAATTATAAAAAATAAAAAATAAAAATAAAAATAAAAATAAAAATAAAAATAAAAATAATCCTCGTAGGAGCAGCAGCACGGAATACTGAGAGTGGTGGTTATCTGGAACTCGAAAGTAGTTTTCGGTACTAAAAAAAAAAGAAAAAAAAAAGAAAAAAGGAAAAGCAAAGTAAGTAGGTCCCACAAGACACGTCATCGATCCGTGTCGTAAAACACATTGGGCGAATTTGAGCCGTTGGATGCTCAGCCTTAGCTCTGTATCCCCAACCGTCAGATCTGTCCTGCTCTTCCCTCCGATCCCTTCCTCTCCCTATTTCCCCCTTTTTAAATCCTCCCCTTTCCCCTTCTTCCATCGTCTTCTTCCCACCAAACCTACAGTGTTTCTCACTCCTCTTCTTTCTCTCTCTCTCTAAAATCCCACCATCGCCGCCGTCTCCTCCGCCACCATGGCCACCGACGACCAACACAACAACCCACCTCAGCCCCCTCCTCCAGCCCCATCTCTTCCTCACTACCCGGAGGTACCTCAATTTCTCTCTGTATTTCTTAATTTTGTTTTTAATAATTTCTTGAAATTAAATCTGGGAATTTGTTTTTACAGATGATTATGTCAGCGATCGAAGCCGTGAACGACAAAAACGGAGTGAGCAAATCGGCGATTACGAAGCAAATCGAGACCACATACGGCGATCTACCCCCAGCTTTCACTGCGCTCCTCACCCATCACTTAGACGTCATGAAACAAACAGGACAACTCCTCTTCGTCAAAAACAACTACATGAAGCCCGATCCCAACGCGCCGCCCAAGCGTGGCCGTGGCCGTCCACCCAAGGCTAGAGTCCCCACCCCGCCGGGCACCGTTGTCTCTCCTCCACGTCCACGTGGCCGTCCACCCAAGCCCAAGGATCCATTCGCCCCCATTTCGCAGCCCAAGAAGAAACCCTCCTCGGGAAGTGGAAGGCCACGTGGCCGCCCTCCGAAGTACCCCAAACCTGCTCCGACGTCGACTCCGGTCGCCGGTCCGACCAGAGGAAGAGGACGGCCGCCGAAGATAAAGCCGGCCGTCGCCGCCGTTGGGTGCTGATGTGGAACTAAAACAGAGGATAAGAGAGAGAAATAGAGATAGAGAGAGAGAGAGAGAAACAAAAATGATGAAATTTGTTTAGGTTGTGTTTAGCTGCTGAGAGCTCTCCGGAAATTGCTCTGTTTTTTTTTTTTCTTTTTTTTTTTCTTTCTCTAATTCTACAAATTTTTAATTTTACTTTTTTATTTTAATGTGTATTACGTGGCGGGTGATGTATGGCTGTAATTCTGGGTGGGGGTTAGGAGACTGTAATTGCATGTAAGTTATTTTACCGGCTGTTAGAGCCTTCTTTTTTCCGTCTCTTTTTTTTCTCTCTTTAAATTCTCCCACAAAAAAAAAAAAAGAAAAAAAAAGAAATTAGTTTTAATTTATGTGATCACTATAATCCTTTTTTCTGCTTTTTTTTCCCCCTTTTATTTTATTTTTCACTTTTATATAACCTTCTCGTGTGATGAGATGAAATTACTTGAATTATTTTAATTCCGAAAGAAAAATGATTCCTTTAAATCAGGAATATAATTTATAAACCAATTGAGAAAAATGAAAATTATTTTGTCGTTAAAATGTTGACTAATCTTTATAGGTGAATTTTAGGGGGAAAAAGGTTTATACAACTTACTAATTTTGGATTATTATTTCGAGTACTCAATTTAATTGTTTTTATTTACAGAATTTAATGTTCAATTTCTTACTTTATTTTAGAACATTACATCACTACTGTATAGCAAGACTACACTTAATTTTAATATATTGTTTAGAAAATATCAAATATTTAATAAACTAAAAGTTTTACTATTTTTTTTTATGAAATATTGAACAATAATATATGGTTAAGGATGAGTTGGGTTTATTATTTTCTTTTAGTTCAGGTTGGGTCAAGGTTTATTTAAATAAAGTCATTATATATATAAATTTAAAATTTGTAGCACTGGAATTAACCCAACCATAATATTTTATATTGAGGGTTGGGTTGGGATGGGTTGGGTTCATTTAACCAAATCTTGCCGAAATTTAACATTCGAATAAAATAATCAGACTTAATGAATACTTATAGTTTTATTTTTAATACGGAAAGCTATCTACTAAGAGTGTTCGAGTGTTAAGTAGAGTTATTAAGTATGAAGTATAGGGAATTAGTTATTTAGTATAGGAGATTAATTAATTTGTAGAGTTAAATAATCTTTGTTTGGAGTGGATTTAAAAAACAAAATTAGTTGAAAACAAGTTTTTTTTTTTTTTACAAAGAAACGAGACAAGCAGTCAAACAAAGAAAATCCTCCAACTACACTATATCTTGACAAAGGGCCAACGCCAGATGCGCAAACTGGTCCGCCACCATATTGCATTCTCCATGATTAAAGCTACACCGATTCATAAAAGCGGAGGAAATTGAAGACACAGATCTTCCACAAGCATACCAACTTCTGTCAGATCCACCCCTCTTCTCGAAACATGCCACAAATCTGGGAGGAGTCCATCTCTAAAACAACGAGCTGCAAACCCCTTTGTCATCACCACATTTCGAAGCTGCAAACCTTTCTGCCATCACCACATTTCGAACATTCAAAACCCGTAAAACATGTTTTAAAGAAAAAAAAATTGAAAAACTAAGAGTTTTGTTTGATTGGTCATTGAACCAAGAGAAATTTGAAAAAAAATTATTTAATGAAAGCAAAGTTATATTTAATGTTTTTAAATATGTATTTGGGAAGAATTTAAATAGTTCAAAATGTGTCTGGAAAGATATTTATAAATTATAAAACTAGTTATAGTTACCAACTTAATATATCTCTAAATTATTATTAATTAATTTATGAACATATTTTATGTTATAAATTTTGTATAATCATTATTTTAGAATATCATAGAATTTCTAATATGTTATAGGTTAAAATACCTCCGAACTATGAGTTCTGTTTCAAAAATGCCCATGAACTTTCAAAAAATTAAAAACTATACTTGAACTATGAAAAACATTTAAAAAATACTCAGAACTATGAAAAACGTTTCAAAAAATGCTCTCAACGTCAACAATACACACAACATTCTGATGTGGGTGATTAAATTCTAATTTGTACTTGTGTGACATAGAAAAAATAAATGTGGACGTACTTTGAAGTGTTAAAAAATCATGAAAATCCTATTTTATCAATTCAAAAGATCACAAAATAGAACAAAACTAAGGCAAAATCAGTGGTAAATATATCAGATGTCTACGTTTTCATGATTTTTTAAACACCTCATACGTCTACATTTTTCATTTTTTTCATGTCACACAAGTACAAGTTAGAATTTAATCCTTCATATTTGAATATTAACATTTTTGAAACTTTTTTTTCTTTTTTATAGTTTAGAGGTATTTTTTAAACCTTTGAAAGTTCAAGTGTATTTTTTTTCATAGTCTAAAGGTATTTTTGAGAGTTCAAGAATATTTTTCTTTTTATATAATTTAACCTTTAATAAAAATTAATTGAGTTTACAACATGAAATATTATATTTATTACAACATGAACATAACTCAACTGATGTGTACTAATGACCAAGACGTCAAGTTTGATCTCTCAAGCACTAATTAAATACCTTTGCAAAAAAAAAAAAAAAAAAAAATCTTGTATTATTTAATTTTTTTTATCCTTTTAAATATAACATTTTAAAATTTCAAATTCAACATCTGAAATCTAGATACACTAAAAAAAATTATATATATATATGTTATTTTCAAAATTTCATTATTTAAATTTCAAAATCTAGAAACAATTTTTCAAACACATTTGCTGAACTCAATGAACACTGAAAAACATAAAACAAAATTCAGATTGCATACCAAACAAACCCTAATCTTTTTTACAAGCAATTGTTAGAAAAAAAATGGGTTATTTAGGTTGAGGGGTTTGTTTTGAAAACAAATTAAGAAAAAAGGGATGTTTTCAAATTATTTAGAAGAATGAGTTACTTTTTTGTCATTTAGTGGAGTACGCAGGTTGAAGAAGCGTACTCCATCAGAACCCACGCATTCCAATCACCTTGGTCAAAACGAGGGTAAGAAACAGTGTTAAGATTATTTATATACAATCAATATAATAACTAACGCAAAAATGATTAATTGTTGATTTTGCTCTAGTGGTTTGGATTGATGCCCAGCTTAAATTATATGGCAGGGATTAAATCCTGGTAGTTTGTTCAGTTTTATTATATTTGGGGTACATTTTTTTCTTTTTTTTTTTTCATATTTTTTTTTAAGAATTCCTTTCTTTCTTTAATTATTATATATTATATACATATTTCATTGCATTTTTTTTTTCATATTCCTAAAAAAAAAATATATTTAAATTTTATTTAAACACTTTCTTAATAAAAAAAAAAAAAAAAATTAACAATTTTAGTAAAAAATGACTTGATTTAAAAAATTATTGAAAAATTAACCTATTAGATGAGATATTTAAATCAATAGAGCGAATCACAAACCGAAATTACAAGAAGATCTCGGAAAATTAGACAGAATTATCACAGAGATAGAAAGAGAGAAAAATGAGAAGCGACCAGCTCAATCTAGCTAAATCTTAAAATTCACAAATTAAAGCATATGTATATATTATATATACCCTAAACCCATTTGGACGACTTATATGTATACCAACCTCATTCTCAAGACTCAAGCCTACCGTAAAATTGTTCACCCACATTATCCATACTTCCAAATTGCATACTTTCAGAAGGTTTCCAGTGCCTCTTTCGTTGATTAATAAACCAATTGTTAATTTGCTTCGGATCTAGTCTTGTCGTCTCTGCCAGCGCAATCTTATCAGCTTCGTGAGTCATTTAGAAACACGTGGTTAATAAAATTCTATACAGGTGGTCACCATGGGTTGAACTCATTCGGTCTTAATTCTTTATTATTTTCAAGATCCTTATTGACTACTGGATTAACCTATGATGGTGGTGTAGAAAGAAAGCATATACCGTGGGATATGGCCATTTATAGTGAACATTCCACCAGTCGAGCAGTAGTTTCCTTCCTTCCAGTGTCGTCTTCTGATGAATTCCGTCTAGCATTTTGGGGGGTTTGTGATAATTCTGCCTAATTTTCCGAGATCTTCTTGTAATTTCGGTTTGTGATTCGCTCTATTGATTTAAATATCTCATCTAATAGGTTAATTTTTCAATAATTTTTTAAATCAAGTCATTTTTTACTAAAATTGTTAATTTTTTTTTTTTTTTATTATTAAGAAAGTGTTTAAATAAAATTTAAATATATATTTTTTTTAGGAATATGAAAAAAAAAAATGCAATGAAATATGTAAAAAATGCAACAATTAATCATTTTTGCGTTAGTTATTATATTGATTGTATATAAATAATCTTAACACTGTTTCCTACCCTCGTTTTGACCAAGTCAAAGTGGTTGGAATGCGTGGGTTCTGATGGAGTACGCTTCTTCAACCTGCGTACTCCACTAAATGACAAAAAAGTAACCCATTCTTCTAAATAATTTGAAAACATCCCTTTTTTCTTAATTTGTTTTCAAAACAAACCCCTCAACCTAAATAACCCAAAAAAAATGGACTTTAGATAGTTAGTGATTGAATGATGCAATCGTTTGGGTGTTTAAAAAAAATTAGATTTTAATGTTTAGGAGTGTATATAAAGCATACTCACTCGTACATTAATTGACAACCTCTACTAGTATTGTTGTGGGGTAATTTTGGATTTAAGGGACACTCAAAATGGAGAAAGTGAAACAAGAACAAAGCTAGGGAGAAATGGGTCCAACGACAACCAAGCTCAAGAATGGAGAAAATGGTCAAACCTAGGAGAGAACCCAAGACCCAGTTGGGGCCGGGAGAAAGGAGGAATTGGGCCTCACCTCGACCTCGACATGAGGCTAAGGCCGAGGTGGCCTTTATGTTGGCGGGGCATGCGCTTCACGTGCTTCAGGCCCGTGATACGTTTGGTAAGCTGGTTCTTCAGTGTTCAGTCCATTCTGGTGGAGAAAACGGTGATCCCTAATATAACCTTCATATAAATATTCCATTTTAACAAATTGAAAGTAATTTCTTCCAACTAAAAACACATCTAACTAGAACATCAGACCCTATGTGGCAAACACCACATCAGTATGTAGTTTTTCTCTTTTGGAGACCACTTCTTTCCCTCAAATTAGCAATTTACTATTGAAGGCCGTGAAGATTGGGTGGATTTTCTTCGGTCCATATTTTGGCATCAACAAGTACAAATGAATGTAAACAACGATGGAAAAAGGTATGGAAAACAAATTTCCCTTCGAGAATCCATTTTGTTTGGTGAAGATTCTATAATTGTTTGGTTACAATGGACAATTTAAAGACGAAGCACGCCATAACATATATGGAGAAGTCTTTTACCTACATATAATCTGGTTAAGGTTTCTCAATATGCCTATTCAAAACCGATGGTTAGAGATTGCAAAATGAGGTGTTGGAGGCCATGCAATAATGATATCAACCTTTTGTTTATTCTCTATTATGTGCAGAAGCAATTACCATTTATCAAGGCTTACGTTTGACTCGTTTTATCTGATTCATTCTTGATATTAAAATACTTTATATGGAAGGATTGAAGTGTTAAACGAAGTATCTACAATAATTCGTGATAAATCGTCATGAATCTTTCTCTCTATTTTTTTTTTCATTTAATCGTTAGAAATACAATTACATATATAGCCGGGAGAATAAATCTCTTATCCCTAAATCACCTTTTTTTTTACCAATTTTCATTGGATCTCATTTTTTCATATTTGAAGAGAACGAAATTGTGTAGCAGATATGTTTAATGGACGTTCAAAATGTGGACTAATTTGTTTCCTCCATGACTCATGTCCTTTGAGAAAAATGATTCATTTTCTCAACCTCTTAATTAGAAAAAGTAGAAATGTCATAATTGTTGTTTTTAGTTCAATAAAATATGTAGGGTGTATATTTAAATATCTTATATTTTGGTTAAGATTGTAGTGCTTTCACAAGTTTATGTTCAAGTTGACAAAGTTGTTTTAACGGTTAGAAATATGTTTATATTTGCATTTTTTTTTTTGAAAGATTTATAATTTATTAATATATAATTTTACAAAATAAAGTTGTATACGGTTATAAAAAAGAACCCTAATCATTTTTTTTTAACAACATGTGGGGGGAAGATTAAAGCTAAAAAGCGAGACGGATCATTGACACTCTAATTTCATCAATTTAGCTAAATAAGAAACATGCACCAAGCTTTGAAATAAAAGGAATTAGAACACATACCTCTTGTAGTTCTAAAGACTTCTCTTCCAACGCTCGAATCTCCTCACGAACCCTTCGAAGCTTCCCTCGAACTCCTCGAGAACCACCTCCGGTAGTCCCGCTATCCTCGGACCGAGCAACGGAGAAGTGGGACTCCTTTATGAAAGAAAAAGTTTGGAAGAAGAAGATGGGAAGATGAAAGTGATGAGGATTTTGTGAGAAGAAGTCTAACACTTAGCTTTCTAATTTCTCAAGTAACATGAACTCTTCATGCTCATCCAAATATTCAAACTCTTTGAAAATTCATCAACTTCAAACCATTTGAACTTCATCCAATTTATAGGCAATTCACATGCAACAAAGTCTTTGCTTAGCATGACACCTCAAATTGGATAGATTAGTCTTCAACCAAGTGTTCCAAAATTGATGAGTTTATATGCATGTTGTTGGTGATTCACAATCCACTTCACAACTTGGATAAACCCACTCAACTTGGATAAATCCACTCAACATGGATAATTCCACTTTGACTTGGATAATCCCACTTGTAATATTTTGTCATTTTAAAATTAATTCATAATTAATTTTAATAAGCAAAATAAATTATAATTAATTAATATTATTATTTAATTCAATATCAAATATTAATTAAATAATAAGACTAATCCCGGTTTCTTAAACCGAATCATCACACATGAATCCCTATTCATGTTTTACACCGATCCCATATTTAAATCATATTTAAATATGTCCATCATTCTTCCAAAACCGAATTTCAATAAATTCAAATTCTTTTTCTCTCATATTGGAGTCCCACCACTCCGTTGCTCGGCCCGAGGATAGCGGGACTACCGGAGGTGGTTCTCGAGGAGTTCGAGGGAAGCTTCGAAGGGTTCGTGAGGAGATTCGAGCGTTGGAAGAGAAGTCTTTAGAACTACAAGAGGTATGTGTTCTAATTCCTTTTATTTCAAAGCTTGGTGCATGTTTCTTATTTAGCTAAATTGATGAAATTAGAGTGCCAATGATCCGTCTCGCTTCCGCTGCTCTGATACCAATTGCATAGTCACTTGTCGATACATCATGTCAGCTATTTGTTGGCAAAAAAAAAAAAAAAAAAAAAACCATAATCATGATGATGAAGAACTTATCTCATTAATTTTTTTTTTTTTTTTTTTTTTATTATTTTTTTTTTTCAAAGTAATTGTTGATTTAATTATTCACTAAGATGTTGATGAAATAATTTTATTTTTACCGTATGAAATGTTTGGGTCAAATTACAAGTTCTATCAACTTTAATTTAAATTTTAATTTAGACCAAAATTGTAAAAGTTTCATTATCGGTTGATTAAAGCTTACAAGACACACAAGTGCATCCGTGGTGCGTAGGCTGCAAAAAGGAACGTGAGATTATTTTCCACACTTTCTTTTTCTGCAAGAGAACCAAGGCGATCTAGGCCCTGCTTCTCCCGAGGGTTCGTGAGTTGATGTGCCTTCATCTCACGGTCCATGATATACTGCTGGATATGTCATCCACCTCTTCTACAATCGACATGGAGCTACTCTGTGTAGCATGTTGGGCCTTATGGAACGATCGAAACAATCGGGCTAATGGTCTCCTTATTCCCTCGGCCATCTTAAAAGAAGAATGGATTCACAACTATCACAGGATTTTCAGTATCACTAATGTTCAGGGGCCTCTATCAGGTAGACCAAATGAGTTGGCCTCGACTGTTATTCCGGTATGGAATCCCCCGATTGAAAATGAGTATAAAATGAATGTGGATGTCGCGTGCCATCCGACAGAGGATAAAACAGGTGTAGGTGTGGTCATCCGAGATTTTAGAGTTAATTTGGTAACTGCTGCATCAGTTTGCATCTTGGGGAAGCTTGATCCGTTGTCAGCTGAGTCCCTTGCTCTTCTCCATGGTCTGAAATTGGGGGCGAGTAAGGGAATTTATAATATGTGGGTCGAATCAGATGCACAAGTTTTGGTGAAGGCCATTCAATCTCATGATTTGCAGTTGTCCCCCCAAGGGGCTGTGCTCGCTAAGATTAAAATTTGGATGAGTGCCCTTCAAATTAAAGGTCTGACGTACATCCCGAGAACAATAAATCATGTAGCTCATAATGTGGCAGCTCAAGCTTTCATTCTAGAGGGTTCTTCATCTTGGGAGGACCCGTTACCAAGTTGGCTTCAACTTATTCTACTTTCTGATTGTAGTCTTTGTAATTTTTGGTCTTCGCGCCTTATTTCTTGATTAATGAAAGTTGTTTGTCAAAAAAAAAAAAAAAAAAAAAAACTTACAAGACACATTTTCTACAATTTACTTGTGGTTGTAGTTTAAGGCCCCGTTTGGGGTTGCGTTTGAAGGTGATTAAAGTGATTTTTAAATAATTTTAATCGTTTTTTTGTTTGGTAAATCTGATTTTATATTAATTTAAATCAAATCACTTTTTTAATTCCTTCCTTTTCTAAAATCTGATAGAGAGTAGCTTTTGAAATTGGATTCTCAAACAATCTAGTGCCTCTTCCAACTAACTTTCATAATTCCTATTTTATCCCTCCATAACTTCCATCTTCTCCCACGATCCATTCGTCAAAAACAAATTCATCCATTTTTTTTCCTACTTTCAACTCTATTTTTTTGAAAACTTTTTCCAAAGACAATTCTATCTTTTTGTTCTATAATTTTATTGAAATAATATATCAAGTAATTTAAAATGATGGATAAAATTAAAATTAAAAATAAATTAACATTAATTTATTTTTCTTATATATTATTTTTTACAAGGGTGGGGAATTGATCCTAGAACTTCATAGTCACTAAGAGCATATTTGAGAGTGATTTTAGAATGACCAAAATCCCTTTTTCATGCCCACAATCACTTATATTTCAAAATTGTGATGTTTGGCAAAAATTAATTAGTGATTTTTGAATAATTCAAAATCACTTGGAGTGATTCCTGGTCAATCACATAGGAGGTGAGAAATTTAGTTTTGAAAGGGTTATTAATTTAAATTAAAAAATACGGAAATTGATATATATATATATATTTATTTATGTACTTTTTTGTATAGATTGTATTGTTTGCTTTGCTGTAAACATGATAAATTGAGTTTCTTCCAATCAAAGTTTGAATCCAAAGAAGATTTGTTATATTTTTTTTCTTCCAATTTTGCAATATATATATAAATAACAAACCTCCCATTGGATTCGAACTTGGACTTGAAAAAACTCAATTTATCATGTTTACCAACAAAACAAACAATACAATCGGTACTAAAAGTACATATATATATATATATATATCAATTTTCGTATTTTAAAATTTAAATTAATAACCCTTTCAAAAATAAATTTCTCACAATCACTCACCAAAAATCACTAAAAATCACCTCCTATGTGATTGATCGGGAATCACTCAAAGTGAATTATTCAAAAATCACTAATTAATTTTTGTCAAACATCACAATTTTAAAATATAAGTGATTGTGGACATGGAAAAATGATTTTGGTCATTCCAAAATCACTCCCAAACATGCCCTAAGTGATACATCATGCCGCTGAACTATGCTCTTGTTCGCTGTACTCCTAAATAGTTTTCAATCAAACTAGCTAATGTTTTAAAACATAATCAAATTTGATATTTTCAACTAATGTAACTTGCCAAATCATTATATATATATCAAGGGCATTATTTATTTTAGCTTTTTTTTCTTTTTATAATTTTTTTCTACAAATTTTCGAAATTTCATTAATAAGGACTTCTTTCAATAAACTCTGAGAATGAATTTTTTTTTTTTTATTTTACATATATTTTACAAATTTATTTCGACACAACAAAAATAATTTTGGCCACAATACCTAACATTATTTTTTCAACATCTCGCATTGATTATCAAATATATATTTATCCAATTTTGTTATGACTCATCTTTTACCATTTTATTTTAATTTCATGAATTCTAGGATTGAGATTTTTTTATTTTGATTGATGTGTATATTTTAAAAACTTCTTTAAAGAAAAAAAAGAACAACACGCAAGTATAGTCTTACCGTGACTCATGTGACAACACATTTTTCTCCGCATCCACCCACTTAAACTCGTCATTCCATCTGAATCCACTACATTCGAAACCCAACATCTCACCAATGACGACTTATTTTAGCTGTTTTTTGGTATTTTTTTTTTTTTTATAAATTTTCATATTTTCATTATTAAGGACTTTCAATAAATTTTAAGAATGCAATTTTTTATTTTTTTATTTTATGTATCTATCACAAATTTATTTGAATATAACAAAAATAATTTTGAACACAATACTTCACATTCTTTTTTCAATATCATTTTCAAAGTAGTTATTAATTTTATTGTGATAGATTTGAAATAAAAGAGAGTCTAATATGTGAATTTGAAAGATTTTAATCCATTAATTTAAACCGATCCAAATAAGTTGATCCATGGTAGGAATACCAAATTTTGAATTTGATTTAACTACCAATTTTGATTGAACAACATAATTATATTTAAAAGAATTAAAATAAGTCGAATTGCATTTTTAGTCCTTTACAACTTTTGTTTAAATTATATATATTTTTTTAAAAAATATTGTGGAGAGGAAAAGAGAGAAAAAAAAGAGAAATGTGTTGCCTTTCAAAATAAGACAGACTTCAATAATAGTTACTATTTAAGTTTGAAAAATTACTATTTTTTATTCGAGTTAAACAACTTCGTGAGCCAAACAATAGTAATCATTTATCAAGGTTAAGAATTTGTTTGATATCAAATTCATATTTAATTTATTGTATTTAGTGAATTATTGTGTTTTTAAGATTCAAAATTTGCTATCAAAATATATAATCTAAAACTTGAAAACATGAAATACAAATATTTTTTTTCCCGAGAAATTATTTATTTTCAAATTCTTTAGATCACCAACTAAATACATCCTAAAAAATTACAAGTTTTAATTCAACCACCAAAAATTATAAGCTAGTTCAACCACTTGGCTTATTAAAAGTGAATAAAAACTAAATTTAAAATATAGCAACTAAAGTTGTAATTTTGCTGATTATTTATTATGTGCTATCCAACACAAAAATAAATTATTAAATTTTACTTTTTGAATATATTCATGAAATCATTGCAAGTTTTAAAAAGGAAAGGATTAAAATTTGTTAAAGAATTTAATTAGCCTTTTGAAATTTGTTAAATAAAAATTAGAAAAAATATTAAAATATCATTTTTGGTTCTTTTCCTTTAAGTTTGGTCCCATTTTAATTATTGTATTTTCAAATGTGTAAATCTAGTTTCTATATTTTTAATAAAAGCTTAAAATTAGTTCTTATTATTAGTTTATTGTAACTTTTCTATTATATAAATTTTGGAAATATGTTTACATGTCTTTTTTTTACGTGAAAAATATTATTATTATTTAATTAATTTATCAAAATTAATTTTAAAATAATCATATAAACTAATTGTAAGTGTTAATGAAAGTAACAAGATTAGATTATTCAAAGTATTTTTAGCCCAAAATAAAAAAATAAAAAAATGAAAGTAATTGGAAAACTGGTAAGAATCATAGATGGTTAGATTTTTGTTTAAAAATAGAGAAGAAAGCAAATAACTTTACAGGTAATGTTGTACTGTAAGTGTCAGCCAAATAACTTTTGGGCTGCACGCCTCAGATTTTCACCCAATTCTTGTTTTTCAAATTTGGGCTATTTTTAATTTCCCCCTTTTTGTTTTTTATTATTTTTTTTTTTTACCATTTTGCAACACACTTTCTATTAATGCCTTTTATGCATACTATCAACAAAAAAGTCTGCCTTTGTTATTATGGCTTTTTTCTTCTTCAAAATTATTATTATTTTTGTTTTACTCTCACTATTCGACCCTTAGTTTTAATAAGTTAGAATTTGTACATTTTTTTTAAAGTTTATATTTGATACATGTTGAATTATATTCATCTCGACTAAAAATTAAAATTTAATCTATAATAAAATATTTTAAATTGTTGTACAAGTACAAAATCGAACATTCACTTTGGGTCAAACTAGACAATAACCTAAGTCGGTGCACCAAGTAATTGTTTGATATTTGAGCAGAAATAGTAATGATTCGAAACACCTCTTTCTACACTATTTTGGAAACTCAAGGACTCAATCGTATGGATATGTAAAATACAAGATTTCCAATCCTAACAGAAAATGGAGGGAAACAGATACTCAATCTCATAGATACATATAGAATTCTGTGTAATGCATTTTAAATTGTTGCACGAGTGCAAGATCGAAGTTTGATAAAATTTGAGTGGTAGTAATGCATTTTTAAATTGTTGCACGAGTGCAAGATCAAATCCCCACTGTGGGCTATCTAGGTGATGCGTTTACTCATTGCACAAAGTGGTTGTTTGATAATAATTTGGACGGTAATAAATCATTGCTCAGCTTGTCCGAAAGTGGAGATTTTGAGAGATTTGATCCTCCACTTGTGCAACAATTTAAAATGCATTATTACCGTCCAACTTTTTACAACAAAATTAAGTATAACTCAATTAGTATGGTACTATATTAGGAAGTATAAAAGAAAAATTAGAAAATTTATTCAAATGATCTATAGCGAAAACTTATTCAAATGATCTATAGCTGGTAATTATTAAATTTAAAACTTGTATCCAACAATTATTAAGGGTCATCACAATGAATAATTTTTCTTAAAAGAGAAAAGGTCTTTCCATCTTAAAATTGTCTCATAAAAAATGACAACCTTAGCTAGAGTTAGTGGCTATGAAGTACATATACTTTGTCCATTTTTTAGTTTCATGAGTAGATAAACAACTTTTATCACAATGTTAACTTATCTAAACTTTTTCAATTTGACATAAATTCAACTAATTAAGATATTATATCTTCGACTAAAAAATTAAAGGTTCAAATCTTCACTCTAAATGTATTATTACCGCTCAATTGTTTAATAAATAAACACTTGGTGCACATGGCTTAAATAATCTAGGGTTCAATCTTATATTTGTACAACAATCTAAAATGTATTTTTAATGTTTCCCAAAAAAAACATTCATTTCAATTGAATCCAATCTTAAAGTCTTAAATATGTATTATGATTTTTACCTTTCATTCTATTTCTACTAAATTCTTCCCCTAACTTTAATTAAAAAAAAATTAATATCTTACACAATTGAACTCTATTAATGCATAAGATTGACCATTGGATAAATCTTCTTAAACTAAAAAATTCAAAAAAAAAGAAAGAAAAAAAAGTCGAGTTCAGGAGTTGTTTTTCACTTATATATACATTAATATCCTACTAGAAATATACGTTTTACAATTTATTAAAAGTACATATGAATAATTTTAGGAAAATTGTAACATAAATCAATTTATAGTAAAATAATTAAAAATATAGCATTTTTGTAAAAAAATTACAGGTATGACAATTTCTATTACTATAATATGGTTTATCGCTGATAGTAGTCTATAATCTCAATTTTTTATAGAATTTTGTCGGTGATTATCAGTGATAGTCATATATCAACGATAACAGTCTATCGTGATAGCCACTAATTTTTTTTTTGTCATATTTGTAAAATATTTTAAATTTTACTAAATTTGTCATTATTTTGAGCTGATTGATGTATGTGCAACCAATCCATAATTTTATTTATGAGTTTTCAAACGAAAGTCTATCCAAAGATTAAAATTACAAATTTATCAAAGGTTAAGGTTAATTTAGATGAAGTAAAAAGTTTGTGGCAAAAATTGATACACATTTCTAATTATTTTTCCCACTACTCTATCAACTTAATTATCAACCATCTATTTTACCTCCTAATTTTTTTTTTTTAAATAATAGTTGTTTCGAGCTTGAATTTTCAAAATTTCTAATTTCATCTTCAAATTTTCTAAAAATAATCATTTTAACTCCTACCACCTAAAATCTATATACACAGTATCTGTTTTAGCCAACTTATGCAAACTCTAATATATATTTTAATGTTCTTATCTAAAAATAAAGATAGAAAAAGTCGTTGATATCCTCAGAAATATCCCTAAAATGAAAGTATAAATACAAATTTTGAAGTAAAATCGTTTATACCCAAAATCGCTGATATATCAACGAAATCTTCGATATTTATAATATATCGTCGATAAAGTTAATTGAATGTCATATACTTAATATGTGGAACAGCAGAGTTTGATCCTGAATATTGCCTAATTATTTTTCCCTTTGTTTCTTTCCTTTTCCCCCACAATTTCACCCTCCCTCTCTCTCTTCTATTATTCGTTTTTGTGGTTTGGTTGCATAAATAACAATCATACCCAATAATAATAATAAATATAGTAAAATATAAAATATTTTATCAATATATCAAAAAAATCGATGACTAACATAGATAAATTGCTATCACTAGTATACATCAATAAAATGATAACACTGACAAAATTCTATAAAAAAACATATGTGATAGGCTACTGTCGGTTATAAAAATGGAAAATTGTAACCGATGTCAATTTAGAATAAAATAATTAAAAATATAGCATGTTTTTAAAAAATTTGCGGATATGACAATTTCTATCGCTGATATCTTATGGCTGATAGAAGTCTATCGCTGATCACCTCAACTTTTTATAGATTTTTGTCGGTGATAATAGTCTATCACTGATAAACTATTGTTGACCGAGAAATTTCGGCCAATCAGCGGTCGCCACGTGTCTTCATCATGGTCGGCGGATCGAATAAACTTAGCCGAGCAAATTCGGTCATAGCTCAATTGGGCTCGAAATCGAATCGGGCCAGAAAGCTATTTAAATGGCAATTTGGCCCAAAGCCCAAAAGCCCATTGAACCCAAAATGTCACTGGACCCAAGCCCATTGGATCCAGGCCCAAGCCCATTAGGTCCATGAGAACTCTATAAATAGAGAGCTCATTCTTCATTTTCAATGTTCAGAAAATTTCTTCTCCTAAGAACTCAGAGAGAATTCCCAAACAACGAAAGACTTTTTGAATCCGTCACTACACCTGAAGACTTCACCGCTACGCGAAGCTGAAGATTCAACCTCGAGAACAAGAGTACACGCTACGCGAAGCTGAAGATTCAACCTCGAGAACAAGAGTACAGTTACATTAACAAGAGTACAATTACATTTAAGAGAGAAAATCAGAGGATCAAACATTAGAGATTGTAATCCACTACATACAAATACATAAATACAATTCAAATTTCATTTACACGTGTCGAAATTCCTTCGTCGAATTCTCGTGTGAACAACTATTATCACTAACATTAGAGATTGTAATCCACTACATACAAATACATAAATACAATTCAAATTTCATTTACACGTGTCGAAATTCCTTCGTCGAATTCTCGTGTGAACAACTATTATCACTGACAAAGTCTATCAGTGATAGAAACAAATTTTTTTTGCCATATTTGCAAAACATTTTAAAATTTACTAAATTTGCAATTAGTTTGGGCCTGATTGTTATTTGTGCAACCAGCCCTATAAAAATTATCATATTTATAATTTTTTTTAAAAAAAATATTATATTTTTAATTATTTTACTCTAAATTCACCTAGTACAATATTCTTTTTTTTTATTCACTTTTTTTTTCTTTCTATTTTCAATTTTTTTTATAATGCGTTTTATTTTTTTCTTTTCTCCTCCGACAATCTTACCTTTTATTTATTTGTTATTGTTTTTTTAATTCTCCCATTGTTTTTCTTTTTAACTTTTTTTTTTAATTTTATTTTGTATTATTTTTAATACAATATTTCTTTTTTTTTATTCACTTTTTTTTTTCTTTCTATTTTCAATTTTTTTTATAATGCGTTTTATTTTTTTCTTTTCTCCTCCCACAATCTTACCTTTTATTTATTTGTTATTGTTTTTTTAATTCTCCCATTGTTTTTCTTTTTAACTTTTTTTTTAAATTTTATTTTGTATTATTTTTAATACAATATTTTGTGTTGTTTTATTGTTAGATGCATTTCTATTAATTATTGAATTCATTAAATTATGTTCATTTTCTTTTATATATAATATTTTACTAAATTTTGTGTGGCATGTTTAATATATAAAATATACATTTTGTGAATATTATAATATATTAAATATAGTCAAAGAAATTATTTATATTAAAAAAATAATAACAACATATTTTTATAAATTTAACTTTTGTGTCTTGATAATTTTTTTATTTTTTTTTTATATTATATTTAAAATGTATATATATATTTTTAATATTATGAGCATCTAATTTATTTTTGAAGATAGAAATAATTAGAAAGCAATACTATCATTATCTATTTAGTTGATTTAATATTGGTTGAATACTCCAAGAACATCATCTTACTATTGAATTATGAGTCATTTACTTGTTGACCAAAATTTTTATCTGCAAATTATTCAAGTTTATATTTATTTTACAACGTTTAATACTATCTATTATTGTATTAATGCATAAATATTAAATCTGACTTTTAATTATTGATAATTTTGCTTAAAGTAGTAGTTTCAGACTTGTTCTAAATTTTCACAAAAACACACAATATTTTCATAAGTTTTCATGATAACTGTGATTGTTTTTCGAAATATCCATCGATATTTAAATATTCGTCGATATATCCTTAAATCTTAATTATCGATATCGATATTTTTGTCCTTGTCTAAAAATCACATTATTTGTTTCGTCGTTGTCTAAAAATCACATTATTTGTTGATTAATCAACAACAAAGTAACTACGAGAACATAATAATTTTTTTTTTTAAAAAAAATTAAAGATTAAAATAAACATTTTATTCTTCAGGAATCAAAAGGGAATAAGCGTACAAATGTACAAATTTAGAGAAGATAATTTTTTAATCTTCATGGATTAAAATGTAATAATTCTAAAAGTCATAAGAGTAAAAATTGACTTGGACTGAATTAATTATCCAAAAATTAACTTAAATATGATACAAATAAATAAAATAAGAATTTTTAAGAGTTTGTTAGAAGGGGTATGAGGTATAAAGTAAGTTACAGACTTTTTGATTTTTCTAGTTTTGGTTTTTTATTTTCTGCTTTTTAAACATAAAAATCATATATGTTTGATTATTATTTTTATATTTTATCTTTGATTTTTTAAAAGTTCAGGATAATTACTATTTGTTTTGTAAATGATTTTTTTTTAAAATAATGTTAATTTATTAGAATGTAAAAATTGCAACATTTATCAAAATTTAATTAAAGTCAAATTATTTGATGAAATTAAAAATTTAAGGAAAAAAATGATTTTCTCTAAAATAAAATAAATTTATTGTGTCAAAAGTTTAATATATTATACCATCTTTAATTAAGGTTTATCATCGCTAAAGTCAGGAAATATGTTGATTGAGTAGAGTGATTAGGTATATTTGTGTAACCTCTAAATAATATTAAAATATAATATACTATAATTTTTTTAAGAATATACTTATAATATTAATGTTAATTTCCAATAAATAAACATTTGAAGATAATTTCAATAATTATATCTAATTTGTTGACAATTTCAATAAAATTGAGAGGGAGAGGTTAAGGGAGCACCTGAAATCTTGAAATAAAAAACTTGTTTTTTTCGTTTTTAAAATTTGTTAATGAATATAAAAATATTTTCAAAAATTTAAATACAAAAAACTCAATTGGTTATCAAACAGAGACCGATTTTCTAAAAATAAAAAACCAAACAGAAATTGAATGCGTTATCAAATAACCCTATGTTAATTAGATTTTACAAACAAATGTAATTAAAAAAATGATTTATTTTTAATTAATTTATAATCAGTTTTCCAAACACTGAAAAGATTATATTGACTTTTATGTTTCTTTAGTAACTTTTTAGTTTAAGATTTTACCTTTGTTGTTTTAATTTTCCAGTATTGTTCTTTAATTTTTAGTTTCATTTATTAAACGTTTGTATTCATGATTTTATATTAATGAAATTTTCTAACCCTCCTTTCACTCTAAACTAAATTCCTTAAGGGATCTGATTCAGTGGATGCTCTGAGAATGAAATAACTTAAGTTCAAAAAGTCAAATTGCTCGTTGTTGCTTACTTTACTATTTTTCTCGTTGATTATCATTCAATCTTGTTAATTTGAATTAACTACTTAGATTAACCTGCTAGTTGAGTCACAACACCGAGAAGACTTCGACAATATATGGATCTCATGCGGGGATATCGGACAAAGAGCCTAGAAATAGGTCGTCACGTGCACTTAGAAATAAGGCACACCGTAGGACTAAAAAATTGTATGCTTGATTTATATGAGTTCCCATTAGCCCTAGGATTAGAGGTTTAATGACTTGGAGTCCTAAAGGTAAAGGCCGAATATGAGGTGAATTTACAGTCCATAGTAAGTTGGCATTGGCGGGTGATGCAACCGCATTGGAGTAAACCTTCAGGATTAATGGTTGAACCTGAATTAAAGTCCCTTATTTTCTTTAAAGCTTTTATAAAACAATTACCAACCATCACTCAAAATAATTTATCGGCTCCTCTTGGTTTCGATTTGAAAACACTTTCTTTAAAACTAAATTTCACAAATAGTCGCTAGGGATACGATACTTGGAATACTTCCATATTTTATTATTTGTTGACAGCGTGCACTTGTGCATGAACACTTATTTCCAAAACCAATTTCTATACTTTATTACTTGTTGACAACGTGCAGTTGCTCTTGAACACTTATTTCCAAAACCAAATTCCATACGCACACATTTTGTCCATCAAATACACTACTAAGAATGATGGCCATGAAATACTTCTTTTGGAGGTATATAAGCGTAATTAAACTTATAATTACATGGTTCTAGCTTTAAAAATTAGTGTATTGAAAAGAATACACTGTTATGTTGATTCAAAAATGAAAAACCAAACTTCTCAATTTAAAATGAACAACATAAAAGGATATCGAAATATTTTGAATCCCCCAAAAAATAATGTCAAATCGATATTGAGATCTTCAACATCAGCAAAAACATCTGAATTAAAAAAAATTACAATTGCATTCTCCTAAGAAAAAATGTCAAATCGAAAATATATTTACATGTCATCATTTAATGCAATGTGAAAACCCTCCATCTCTTAAATTCAAACATATGTCATCTGAAAAGCCATTTGTTTTAAATCTAGACCCTTATTGCGATTTTCTTCAACCTTCCTTCTTAGTGTGTGTTTTCATCTACGATGTGTTGTTCTTCTTCTCCTCCCGATTTGAGTTTTCATCTACGGTCCAGCAACCGTGAAGAAGATTTCCTCTCTCGATTTGAGTTTTGAACATCACCATCTTCCCAATTCAAATTCACGTCGTCTGAAAATTTATTTTACTTTGAACCTTAAGCTTTGTTCTGATTTCCTTCAACCTTCATTCTCATATGTGTTTCCATCTACAGTTTGTTCTTCTTCCTCCTCTATCGCTCAGAACTTTGCATTTTGGAAATTCGGGCTTGGAGATAGAGAATGATATGGTTTTTTTTTTAATATTTTGTATTTAAACTTTAAACTTTACCCCGATATTTTAGAGATTTTGTTGCATGCCGAATAAATTGAGAATGATATGGTTTATAGGAGCCACGTTTCACAATTTTAAATACAAATTTTGAATTCGAAAACTGGATTCCATTTATTTTAGGGATTTTGGTAATGTCTTTGGATTTATAAATAATGTGAATTTGATTCCACTTCTTTTTTTGGCGTCTAGTGCGAGAAGTTTGACGATGAAATTATTGAGTTGAGCAAGTGTTAGGGACAACCAACATCCACATTGTAACGATATTGTCCACTTTGGACATGGCAACCAACATCCACATTGTAACGATATTGTCCACTTTGGGCATGGCCCTCATGGCTTTGCTTTTGGTCACCCCAAAAGGCCTCGTTACATTGAAGATGTTGTCCCTTACCTATATACCCATGATCTTCCCCTTACCTAACCAATGTGGGACTTTGTTTGCACTCACAACAATCCTCCCCTCAAACGAAGGACCACAAAGCCTCCCCTCAATTAGTCATCTATCCGTGTTTTAAACTCGAGCATTATCACATTTAACCAGGTCACTCTTCATGAGAGCATACCCCTGCCGGATAAGCTCGACCACGAGATCAACCATGACTATGTCATCGAGGCACACCGACATGGTTAGGTAATGGGCATGGCTCTGATACCACTTGTTAGGGGCAACTAACATCCACATTGTTACAATATTGTCCACTTTGGGCATGACCCTCATGGCTTGACCCTCATGGCTTTGCTTTTGGTCACCCCAAAAGACCTCGTTACAATGTAGATGTTGTCCCTTACTTATATACCCATGATCATCCCCTTTCCTAACCAATGTGGGACTTTGTTTGCACTTACAACAATGACTTTGTTTGCACTTACAACAATCCTCCCCTACCAATGTGGGACTTTGTTTGCACTTACAACAATGACTTTGTTTGCACTTAATCCTCCCCTACCAATGTGGGACTTTGTTTGCACTTACAACAATGACTTTGTTTGCACTTACAACAATCCTCCCCTCAAACGAAGGACCACAAAGCCTCCCCTCAAATAGTCATCTATCCGTGTTCCGTGTTTAAACTCGAGCATTATCACCTTTAACCAGGTCACTCTTCGTGAGAGCATGCCCCTGCCGGATAAGCTCGACCACGAGATCAACCATGACTATGTCATCGAGGCACACCGACATGGTTAGGTAATGGGCATGGCTCTGATACCACTTGTTAGGGGCAACTAACATCCACATTGTTACAATATTGTCCACTTTGGGCATGGCCCTCATGGCTTTTGGTCACCCCAAAAGGCCTCGTTACAATGTAGATGTTGTCCCTTACTTATATACCCATGATCATCCCCTTTCCTAACCAATGTGGGACTTTGTTTGCACTTACAACAATCCTCCCCTCAAACGAAGGACCACAAAGCCTCCCCTCAAATAGTCATCTATCCGTGTTTAAACTCGAGCATTATCACCTGGTAACAATCCTCCCCTCAAACGAAGGACCACAAAGCCTCCCCTCAAATAGTCATCTATATCCGTGTTTAAACTCGAGCATTATCACCTTTAACCAGGTCACACTCTTCGTGAGAGCATGCCCCTGCCGGATAAGCTCGACCACGAGATCAACCATGACTATGTCATCGAGGACATGGTTAGGTAAGGGGCATGGCTCTGATACCACTTGTTATGGACAACTAACATCTACATTGTAACGATATTGTCCACTTTGGGCATGACCCTCATGGTTTTGCTTTTGGTCACCCCAAAAGGCCTCGTTACATTGAAGATGTTGTCCCTTACCTATATACCCATGATCTTCCCCTTACCTAACCAATGTGGGACTTTGTTTGCACTCACAACAACAAGGTTAAATCACAGTTTACATGTACTGCGCAAGATTTGAAGTTGTTTGGTGGTATGAACAAATGAGTAGAAATTGATATATTCGTATATAAACGAAGAATGAGTTGAAGCGATTTTCGAAAAGAAAGATTCTAGGAGGGTTGTTCGATATTTTGTAGGATGAAATATTTTAATAAAGTTGTCGCTCAAAACCGAATTAGCTACCAAATTGAGTTGGCTCTACGAGTTTAGGTGTTAGTAATATTTTTAAAGAGTAAAATAAATGTGGTTACCTTACAATTTAATAAATTTAGAATATTTTTTTAAACTCAAAATCTAAAAATTAATAAAATTTGAAGGATTAAAATTAAAAAAATTAAAAGTTAAATGGCTAAATTGACAATATTCTAAAACCACATGAACTTGAATTAATTACACTTTCTAGGACTCAAACACTAGAAAGAAAATAAGAAAACAAATGAAAATGTATTGAAGATATGAACACAAGTGGAATAAAATAGATAGTAAAGGAAGGGAATAATATTGATTGAATGTATAAATGACATGGAAAACCATGAGATAGCTGAGAGAATCTAAATTGGAACTTGCAGGCATTCTTGGAAGGAAAAAGAACTTCAAAGTGTACTAAAAGACAATGTGCAAAAGTGGATAAAGCTTAAAAGAATATGCAAAGTGGAGGACCATTTACAAGAATAAATTTCTAATGTAGTGTTAAATTCACTCATGATTTGTATTTTTTAAAGTAAGAATTAAGAATTTAAGGTTATGTTGATTAGTAACATTAGTCAAATCGAGTATATCTCAATTGTTATAAAGATGTGTATTCTACAATAAGATATAAAGTTTAAATTCTCTCACCGCCAAATTGAATTTAATAAAAAAAAAACCTTAACATTATATTAGATATTAATATTTAAAAATCATATTTCAAAACTAAACATGTTTGATCGAAGCCACACTCTAAGCCAAACTAGGTGATAAACAGAGCCATTACACCGGTAGGTGTTTGATAAAAATTTGAGCATTAAAATATTATGAAAGTTTTAAAAATATAATAGATATATATTTGGAAAAATATCTTTAGAAACAATTGTTTTTCTAATTTAATTTATTTTTATGGATAATATTAGCTTTCGCAAACTATCTAATTGTAGTTGATAAATTTAGAAATAATTGCATTTAAAAAAAAAAATAGAAATAGTAAATAAAAAATAAAACAGGTTAAGATGAGAGATTGAATCTAGGACTTCATGATTATCACGTCACTAAATTGATATTAATAAAAAACAAACTTGAATGAGATAAATGATATTAAGCACTCGTGTATATATATTTTAGTTCCTCAAAAAAAAAAGTCAATATATTTGAATATATTTGAATATATATAAATATAAATAAATTATGTCTTCCTCTTAAAAATAAATGAATTATATCATGCAATAAAGATACAATTAGTTTAGATATTACTTATTTTACCCTCAAGGTATAAACAAAATCAATTAAATTGTTTTTCAATAATGTTATTCAAAGGAAGTAATGGAATGAGGAATTTAATAAACATGATTTAAAATAAATTTACCGTTTTAAATATATAAATACCTCTGACCCTAATTAGGAAGAAAAACTCAATCAATCCTACTCAAATTTAAAAACTCAACAAACCATAATTAGGGAGTTGCTAGAAAATATACTAAATTAAATTTGAATATAATAAATCGTTACCCTATTTTTTTTATTTTTTATTTATTTTTTAATTCAAGGTGTGAGTAAAAATTTGAACTTCCGACTTCTTAGTCGAAAATATATATTTTAACAATTTAAGTTATATATGCTATTTGACAATCATTATATATCTTTTTTTCTTTTTCTTTTTGAGTTCAACAACATATAGGGTTGAGAGATCTAAATGTGGACACTATGGGGCCGTTTGACCCACAGAGTTGGGAGGAGTGGAGTTGTGGGGAGTAAACTTACTCCCCGTTTGGCCCAAGGAGTTGTTTAACTCGGACAAAAAAATATCAACTCTCCAGACTTCTATAATTACTATTCAACTCCTCAGACTTCTACAGTAATTACTATTCAACTCTCTTTCATTTTCATCTCCTTCTCTCTTCCTTTTACAATATTTTTAATTATTTAAAAAAAAAAACATAATTTAAACAAAATGTGTAAAATGATTAAAAATGCAATTCAACCTATTTTTTTATTTTAAATATAAATTAAGTTGTTGAATTAAAATTGGTACTTAAACAAAATTTAAAATGTAGTATTCAATAAGAAAAAAAAATATAGCTTATTTGGATTCACTTAGATTAATGGATTAAAATCTTTCAAATTCACATGTAATAATTAATCGACTATTGTACGACTATTTGTTTTATTTCAAAACGATCCAAATAAAATGAATAATTAATGTGAGTGATATTGAAAAAAGAAGGTGAAATATGGTAGTCAAAGTTATTTTGGTTATCTTCGAATAAATTTGTAAAGGATACATAAAATAAAAAAACACAAAAATCGTATTCTTAAAATTTATTGGAAGAAGTTTTTGATAATAAAAATATGAAAAATTATAGAAAATAGGTTCTAGGTGTAGTGCATATGAAATTAGAGTTTAAGTGGGTGGAAGCGAGGAAGAACGTGTTTGACACATAGATATGTTTATGTGTTGTTTTTTTTCTTCTTTTTTTCTTTAGAGAAATTTGTAAAATATACTTACACTAAAAAAAACAAAAAAAAGCAAAAATCTCACTTTTAAAATTCATAAAATTAAAAAAATTAAAGATTGAGTCTTTAAAATATAATAATAAATATATATTATTGATAATCAAGGTGAGAGAGATTAAAAAATTAATGTCAAATATTGTGCTCAAAATTATTTTTGTTGTCTTCAAAGAAATTTGTTAAGGATAAATAAAATAAAAATAAAATATTTCATTTTTAGAATTTATTGGAATTAGAAGAATCCTTAATAAGAAAATTTTGAAAGTTTGTAGAAAAAAATTGTGCAGAAGAAAACAACTAAAATAAACTCAGACTTCACAACTTCAGACTAAACAACTCCCTCCTCCAAACACACCACAAACTTCAGAACTCCAGACTAAACAGCTCCATGCCCCAAACAGACATAACTCAGAACTCCCCAGACTAAACAAGACTAAACAACTCCAGACAAAACAACTCCAACTCCCCCAACTCCTTGGGCCAAACGCCCCCTATAAATCTAGACTAGTTGAGTATAACAATTGACATGTACTCCTTTTCTTAAGGTCGGATGTTCAAATCTCCTCACCCCCATTTATTGTTCTAATTTTTTTTTAAAAATAATTCAATAGATCAAGATATGTTAAATGACAAGTTTAGTCTCTAAACTTTAAAATTTTTGTCGGTTTAATTCCTGGACTTTAAAAAATATTTGATAGGTCCCTGAAAAATTCAAAATTAAAAAAAAGAAGAAGTATATTAGACATAAATTTAAATTTTATGTCCTTAGAATTTAAATTTTGTGTCTAATAGATCATTAAGTTTTAAAAAATCAAAAGTTGAGAGATTAAGAGTCGGTTTGGATTGACTACTAAAAAATGTATTTTAAGAATGCATCATTTTTTTTATAGAAATGTTTATAATTAAAACACGGTTACATTTTCTCAAAATATTTTTATCCACAAGTTTGTTTGGTTTGGTCGGTACTCTAGAAGTGTTTCTCTTCATGTTTAAATTTGCATTTTAAAAACTATGACCGACGTTGACTATTGCGTTGGTGATAGAGTAAGAGTGGTAGTGGTCGTCGGGAGTTGTCTGAAGTCGATGGAGGTAGCCACCAATGATCGACCGAAGGTGTTCGTCATCGGAGGTCAACAAGAGTTTTCGGTTATCGTCGTTCGTGATCAGGTGGAGGTGGTCGTCGCCGGAGGTCAGTTTTCGCCGGAAGTCGGAGACGATGGTGATCGCCGGAGAACGACGAAGGTGGCGGAATAAACACAATCTTAAAAAATGATAAGAGTAAATTTGAAATTATTAATAATATACATATTAAAAGCTTAATTTTGTCATTCTCAAAATTTCAATCCCTACCCTTCAATACAAAATAGAATCTTTATCGTTTAAAAGCAGCGGGTCCAGCGAAAGAAAAAGCAAAAGCAAAAAAAAAAAAGAAAAAAAAAAGGGAAAAAGGTTTAATCATCTAATTCTCATCTGTAACGTAGAGATAATATATTCGTTGTACGTGGCGTTCGAACTCGACATTTCTCCATCAGTTTCGGCTTCGCCTTCAGAATCAAGCAACCCCGCGCACTCGTCGCCCTCTGGTTCGCTCCTTCTTCTTTATTAAACTCCAATCTCCCCCATCTCCTCCTTCAATCTGCTCTCCGTTTCCTCAATTTCACATCTCTCTTTCTTCTCAACAACGAATCCAGCCATGGTTCTCTTCAATGTCACCAGGAAGCAGACCGCCCCGATCGACGGCCAGAAGCCCGGTACTTCTGGCCTTCGTAAGAAGGTTCGCTCTAATTTGATTCACTTCACTTTCTTTTAATTGCATTTTTCTGATCTATGTTGATCCGCCTGCTTCCTACTCATCTATTGTGGATCTGCCTCCTTATTGATTGCCAATGTCGGACTATTTGTTTTTCGAATTAAATGATTTACTCACTGTTCAAGACTGTGTTTATGAATGAATATCCACTGCTTTTGACTGATGCATGCGCCTTGGATCTTCTTCATTTTCTTAGGTATTTGAAGGTTATTGGATACGTCACGTTGTGTTTTGTTTTGTTCTCTTCTCGTATCAAAGAAATTGACCTGTCTTATTTTAAAAATAAATGAATTTTATCTGCTCTTCTGAGTTCGATCATATTGGATAAGTTCGCTAGATCTGGTGATGACTTAATTGACTGTCTTTGAATGGTTATGGTATCTTTATTCATCGGTCAATGCTGCTTTCGTATCTTTATTCTCATGGTAAACAAAGTAATAACATAGATTATAGTGTAAATCAAATATATTTTAAATCTGAATTACTGATATTTTCTGCCTGGATGGACCTTTTCCAGGTAAAAGTATTCATTCAACCGAACTACTTGGAGAATTTTGTTCAGTCATCATTCAATGCATTGACTGCTGAAAAAGTCAGAGGTAGTGGATCCTTCACTTAGAATTTAACTTCCTATTAGTTATGGAGAGCTGTTTTTTCATGATGGGTTTGTTCAATCACTCTAATAACTTTTAGAAAGAGGTACAATAAGATGCTCAAGTGATTATGGATATTTATCTTTCAGAATCCTAGAACCAAATGAAACTTCCCCTACCCCCTTAATCATTCAAGGTAAGCAATTAGGGGAATACATCCTTTAGATAAGAAAAATATTTCTTCACCGTCTGTTGATGACCAAGATTTCTCAGACCCTCTTCTCTTTATTTGTTAATTTGTTTCTGACGAGTTCTATCAGTTTCATCATTACAAATTCCTAAGCTTTAGCTATTTAGCGTTGGTGGTGGCGCTTTGTGCCTTTCCTGACATGGGCATTGGGTGTTAATATTGTATTTGCTTACTACCAGCCATTACAGTGCTCTATGTTCTCTCTACTCATATTTGCTTTCTGCATGGAGCCTTTGACTCCTCCCTTTTGACTAATTCATTATGCAAGGGTCTCAACTCAACATTTGTTCTTCTGCCCAGACATGGAATCCAATTTCTATTTATGGTTCACTTGTTGGCCTTCACATTAGTTCTTTCACTTAACCTCTATTCTTAAGTAGCTAACTTCTGTTTTGTACTAGAGCATTACTTTTATGCATTTTCCTTCAATTATAAACTTATTTGTGGATATAGGTGCTACACTTGTTGTATCTGGAGATGGACGCTATTATTCAAAGGATGCTATTCAGGTACTATGATAAGTTTATTTGCAAGGAAATCTCATTTTTGCAATATTAGTGATGATAGAAAAGGGCGAGAACAATTTATTCTTCCTCATTTACATTCCCGACGTCTAAATGGCATGGTAGGGAGTATTGCTAATAGACGCCCATTTTATGTTAAAGAAAACTCTCAGCTTCCAACAATGTGAACCCATTATTTTTTACATCTAGATAGTGGAAGTCTATTTTTGGAATCCTGTTCAAATATTTTTAGTTTTTCCATTTTACATTTCATATGTGCTACTTAGTTGATGTCATGTAACCCACGTTTTATATCCCCATGTTTTAATGACAGATTATAATCAAGATGGCTGCAGCAAATGGGGTACGAGGTATTTGGGTTGGTCAAAATGGTTTGCTTTCAACTCCTGCTGTGTCTGCTGTCATACGTGAAAGAGTTGGGGTTGACGTAAGTGAATTTACTTTTATACATGAGCCACAATTCCAGCTTCATGATGATAATATTTTAAGTCTTTAATAATGATAGCCATAAAAGTAACCTTCCGTACCAGGGATCCCGAGCATCAGGAGCATTTATTTTGACTGCAAGTCACAATCCAGGAGGTCCCCATGAGGTAGTTATCATCTATTTGCTACTTTTTCCTTTCTCTATTCTGAATGACGTTCCTAAATCAAGTCAATTGATATCTGGTTATATCTTGCACGACCACGTTTTTAATACTTTTGCTTTCTAAATGGGGAAAAAAACTAAGAATACCTGTAAGTGAATGGCCTTCTTTCTCGTTTATTAGATAGGAATTTTAATAATCAATTGCCCAAGTTGGTTATATTCTTGTTGGTCATCGTAAGCTGTACTATCCTTGAGAAGGATTTTAGAACTAAAGAATTGCATTCCCACGCTTTCTGTACTTCCGGCCTCAATGCATGTAGTTACTCTAAAAAGTGCATGAATAGTTGGGATGCACTAGAAGAGACCTATTTGAGCAGCTAGAGGACGTATAATTGTTACTTTGATCTAACTACCTTATTATTTGTTATTTTATTTATTTATTTTGGTGGAAAAAAAACCTTTGCAGGATTTTGGGATTAAATACAACATGGAAAATGGCGGCCCTGCTCCGGAGGGAATTACTGATAAGATCTATGAAAACACAAAATCAATAAAGGAGTACTTAATTGCTGATGATCTACCTAACGTACTTTCCCACTCTCTCTCATATTCAAACTTCTACATACTCACAACTTAATTCTTGTTTATCAAGTTTTGTTGTCTGTCTTAGGTGGATATTTCTGCAGTGGGTGTTTCTAGCTTTGGCGGACCTGAAGGACAATTTGATGTTGAGGTTTTTGATTCAGCCAGTGACTATGTGAAGTTGATGAAGTAAGCTTTGTTGACTAATATTATTATCTTCATGACAACATGTCATATCATTATGCTGTTTCTCACTCCATTTATTTCCTTTGTTGTTGCCTGGCCTTCCTTTATTTCTTGATGGAGATGTTTGTGATTACTTTGTTGTCAGATACCATCAGTTTAAATCAATATTGAACCAGCACTAATTAGTCAATTATTATCATTGTTTAGCTTGTCAACCTGTGATGGTGCATGTTTTTCCCCTTGAAAACTTCTTAAATAATAAGTGATGAGGTCAACAACCTCATCCCGTCGTAAAGGTATGCATCAGAAAGTGTCTCATGGTGTTGATCTTTCTATGGTATTTCTTGTTTGGATGTTTGGTAATTGCATTTGTAAGCCTCCATCCTTGAAGGGTCTTCATCTCTGTGATAACCTTTTCCTTTCATTTTGTTTCAGTTCTGTTAACGCTGTTTTTTTCAATTAACAGGTCAATATTTGATTTTGAATCAATCCGCAAGCTTCTATCCTCTTCCAAATTCTCATTCTGGTATGTTCCCTCAAAGAAGAGCCCTTTTCATAGGAACATTAACCTCTTTATATGTAATCTTTAATGTTATGGTCTTAAATACTAAGATCAACACGTACCTTTTCTAGTTATGATGCTCTACATGGTGTGGCTGGAGCTTATGCAAAACGTATTTTTGTGGAAGAGCTTGGTGCACAAGAAAGCTCATTACTGAACTGTGTACCCAAGGTCATTTTCCCTTTGGAATGTATATCAGCTTTCCTTATATGATCATTACTTAAATCTAATTTTTTACTTTTCTATATTATTCTTGACCTATATAACAGGAGGACTTTGGAGGAAGTCATCCCGACCCCAATTTGACCTATGCCAAGGAATTGGTCGATCGTATGGGATTGGGTAAATCAAGCTCTGGACAAGAACCTCCAGAATTTGGTGCTGCTGCTGATGGTGATGCAGATCGCAATATGGTCCTTGGTAAAAGGTAGTGTAGTATTGCCTAATTAGTAATATATTTCTGATAATTATTAACATTTCCTTTTTAATTATTCTTTATATTATTTATTGTACCTTTTCAGGTTTTTTGTCACTCCTTCAGACTCTGTTGCCATTATTGCTGCTAATGCTGTTGAAGCTATTCCATACTTCTCTGCTGGTTTGAAGGGTGTCGCCAGGTGCTACTTTCTGTTGCTTGACTTTTTTTACTCTCCCAAGTCTCCTTATATACTACTCTGCCTTTTTTTCCCGTGCCCCTTCCCTGGGGGGACACCTTCTTTCTTTTGTATTCTGTAGTTGTTTCCTGACAAGCAAACTTTTCATCTTATTTGGTTTGGTTTCCTAACAAGCTTTTAAACACTACTTCCACTCACATTCATTTGTTTTGCTATTTAGAAATGTGAAAAACATACCAAAAATAAAAAAAATGGTGAGAAAGCAAGCATAATTTTAATGAAATTATGGTCAAACAGGTCTTGATTTTAGTGATTACACTACACCTGAAAGCCATCTTTCCTGGAAATTGAATATTTTATTATCCTACTTGTTGCATGAGGACCTCTGGTCCTCCAATCTTGGACACGGTTATGTCGTGATTTGACCACTTGGACTCGTCAACACTGTATAAAATTGCATTACTTCTGAGCTTGTATTCAATCCACAGTTCAATTTGCATAGTTGGTAAAGATCAAAGCAGTTCAAGTCTGAAGTTTGTTTTTAAAGGAACGAGTGGATCAGAAACTAAATCATTAGGATCTAATCTTATATAAAATTATGATTTTGATAATTAGGCTTGGTTGTGTTTTTTGGGTTGCTGCATAATGGAATAAGTGACATGGTGAATGAATCATCTGTTTTAAATTTATTGTTGAAGAACTCAACAAATTTTGGAGATGTCTGACATCTAATGGAATATCTAACTTTATGCATATTTATAAGGAATTCCTTTATTCTGTAGAATCATTTGAATGTTTAAAACTCTCTTAGGAAAATCATTGAACTTATTTGGTGTTCTAACTGTAATATTTCTAGGAGCATGCCAACCTCTGCTGCACTAGATGTGGTTGCCAAAAACTTGAACTTGAAGTTTTTTGAGGTCAATTCAAGACTTAAATCTTTTATCTTGAACTTTGTAGGTTGTTTGCATCTTGTGTACTAACGAGTGGTTTTGTTATTACTATATATATGTACTCCAGGTGCCCACTGGCTGGAAATTTTTTGGTAATTTAATGGATGCAGGAATGTGCTCCGTCTGTGGAGAAGAAAGTTTTGGAACTGGTCAGCCTCTGATTTTTCTAGTTTATTTGAATTTTTTGTCGTTCCAGAATTTGTTCACAGATTCTGTGTTAAACTGGTTTTGTTTACTAATTTCTTGAACAGGATCTGACCATATTCGTGAGAAAGATGGAATCTGGGCAGTTTTGGCTTGGTTATCTATTCTTGCTTATAAAAACAAGGGAAACCTTGAAGGGGGAAAGCTTGTGACAGTCGAAGACATAGTTCGCCAACATTGGGCCACCTATGGTCGTCATTATTATACTAGATACGATTACGAGGTATTAATATTGGTTATTTAATTTTTGTAAGATTTAAGATGCAGATGTTACAAGTAACTGGACTTGACATATCTTATGAATGGTTTTTTGTTAATTGTTTACTTAGAATGTTGACGCTGGAGCTGCAAAGGAACTGATGGAAAATCTGGTGAAGCTGCAATCTTCACTTGCCGAAGTTAATGGGTATGCCTTTTGTGTTTATTCTGCCTCTTGTAAGTGAACTTGTTATCTAGCTTATGTTCAGTTGGCACTCTTTGTCCCGATCTAGACTTCTGGTTTAAGTGTTACCCAGATACTGTTTTTTTGGAGTGCATTCCTACAAAATGATAACTCTTTAGGGTTTTTTTTTAATTTCTAAGTGGTAAGCCCGTAGGTAGTGAACCGACTCTTGGAGAGAATATCGATAGAACCCAGCTATATTGTAATGTAAATCATAAACGGAAATACAAGATAAACCAAGTATTCGAGGTACTTAGGCCCTCCCTTTCTTGAGATAGCTCTCAAGCCCTATTTTACTCACCAAATATTGCTTATCTTTCTCCTGCCCTACTCTCTCTATTTATAACTAAATACCCTAACAGACTCTCTAACTAATTACTGATATACCCTTATGCCCTAATTCCTTCCTAATTGCATACCTATCAAATATTTATAATGAACTTTGTTTAGGATGAAGTGTAACACTCCGAGGGTGAGTTCAACATAGACAAAGAGTGTTCTACCATTGAGAAACAGCTTCGTTCGGTCGGAACTGAGCTGAGTTGCATTTACCGAGTCTTCTTGTTTAATAAATTCAATTGCTTAGGATCCCGTTTGATAATCATTTGGTTTTTAGTTTTTGAAAATTAAGTCTATGAACACTACTTCCACCTATGGTTCCTTTGTTTTGTTATATACCTTTTACAAGTGTTTTCAAAATCCAACCTAAGTTTTGAAAACTAAAAAAAAGAAGTTTTTGAAATTTAACTAAGAATTCTGATGTTTCCTTAATAAAAATGAAGACCATGGTAAAGAAATGAGGAGAAAACAAGCACACTTTTCAAAAACCAAAAACCAAAAACCAAATGGTTATGAAATGGGGACTTATAGTTTCAGTTTGTTATTTGTTTAAATTTGAAAATCTTGTATATGTATCATCGTATCTTTTGTGTTGTTGGCAAACAGTTTTGAACTCTTTCTTATTTTTCTTCCACTCTCTTTAGTTGTAATTTGATCTTCTTTGATGGATTAAAACTGGCATTCAATGCAGAATTGTCAAGGGAATCCGTTCAGATGTGTCAAAGGTTGCCCACGGTGATGAATTTGAGTATAAAGATCCTGTTGATGGCTCCATCTCAAAGCACCAGGGTATTCGATATTTGTTCGAGGACGGTTCACGTCTGGTAAGTTGATTTATGGAGCTACCTTTGCAGCTTCCTGTTTGGTACTATATATAAATCAGGATGCTCTCTGCCCCCTGGGCTGCTAAAAAGTTGAAGTTTCTTTACCGAACTCTTGTACCTTATAATTTGGAGGATCCAATTGAGAATCTCAAAAATTGTATGAGCACATTTTAACAAACATAATGATTATGGATCTGGTCGCAGGTCTTCCGCCTGTCGGGAACTGGCTCTGAAGGCGCAACAATTCGGCTCTACATCGAGCAATATGAGAAGGATCCATCAAAGATTGGGAGAGATTCTCAGGAAGCACTTGCTCCTCTGGTTAGATCTCTCTCCAATTTGATAAAGAAGAGACTGTAAAAATCCTTTTTGATTTATATCGACACGATTATCTTCTCGTTTCAGGTGGAAGTTGCTCTTAAGCTCTCAAAAATGCAAGAACTCACCGGCCGATCGGCCCCTACCGTCATTACATAAATGGGGTTGCAGTAAAAAAGATACCCCCATGATTTTGAAGAAATAATTGTAGTCTTGCGGTGGCGCAAGATCTGTTAAAATATCACTGTAAGTGCTTCCAGAGTGTTTGTTTGGCGGGAAAACTTTAGCCTACATAAATTTTGGATTGATTTGTCTTAATAATCTTGATGCTTCTTATGAAGCTTGACTAAGTTATAGAATATATAATACTTGAATTAATGGGGTTTTACCCATTTTTGTTATACCTTACGCCTATTCTTTTTCTTCTTCTTCTTTTGTTTTACTTTTAATGGAATAGTTTTATATTTTAATTTTCATAAATTATTTTTAAAGAACTGATAATGCGGTTGTTTTATATAAATAAGATTAGAAATAGTCGCAAGCACATAAACTTAAGAGTGGTTATGTTTAATTATATAAGAGTTGAACTAATGGTTATATAAAGGCCTGAAGACTATTAATATCCTCTTAGAAGGAATTAATTTAATCTTTGGTGGCCACCTACTTAGAAATTAATTTCTTACAGATTTTTTTGACAATCAAATGTTATAGGATCAGGCGATCGGTAAAAAAACCCATCTTTTTAAGTATTAAGCCAGCCGTACCCTTAATCGAGAGCGAGAGCTAGAGGGTTCAACCTTGTTCTATTTTTGTCGCATTTAATAGACAAGTGAATTTTATTTCAATTTTTGAACCTACTCAAGTAGAGGAACTGGGAATTGAACCTCCATACTAACTCCCAAGATATGCTCACTCACACCATCTTTTCTTTCTATATCTATACTTGCATGTTAAGTTTTATATCATAATTATAACCCATTTGCAAACGGCACTCCAGTAGTTGGAATCCAACCTCCTCCTTCCAACAAACTTTTCACCGTAAACCTTTCCGCCTCCGCCGCACTCGTTATCACATGATATCCCGGCCACCGCACCCTCCCCGTCGTACTCGCCCCACCGCCGGTGTTCATAAACTCCCCATAATAAACCGTGCTCAAACCGAAATCTCCAGCCCACGGAAGCCACCCAGCCGGTTCAATCAGCCCATCCAAAAAACTCCTCATTATCACCGTCCTTGAATACGCCTTCCACGGCCTCCCCAAATAAGTTTCATACAGAGCCTCCACCGGCTTCAGGTCCAACGACGCTCCGATGATGGAATTGTGTATCACAAACCCGGTATTCTCATTCGGGTCAGATCTCGCCTGCGCCGTGATAGTGTTTTTCTGATTCTTCATTGGCTTTCTAACGAAGATGTTACAATTTTGAAATACGGCGGCGCCGTCGCCAAATATGAAGTCGACGGTTCCGTAAATGTGGCATTCACGGTAGAATTGGCGATTGGAGTGAGCGTATAGAGTGTCTTGGTAGCCTTTGAAGCTGCATCGATAGAAAACTGAGCGATCGGAATTAGATCGGAGTGCTACGGCTTGGTGTTTCTCCGGCCCCGCCGTGTTCTCAAACGTCATGTCTTTGGCAATGAACCCCTCGCCGGCCACCGCTGAAATTACCATCAATATGTGTTTGGGTTAAATTAAGAATTTTGTCCGTATTTCAAAGTTTAAAAGAGAACAATTTTGTCCGTATTTCAAAGTTTAAAAGAGAACACTATTCCATCACACACTTGCATGCATGCAGGGAAACAAATTAACATAAATTTTGGATCAAAACGTAAAGATTTACAAACCAAAAGTGGCTGATCGGAAAGTGGTTGATCCATCTTGGACGTTCTTCATGGCGGTGACGATCGTCGAATCAATCCCATCTCCGATCATCATAACATTCTTCATTGTCTTATGAATCAAAACATTCTCTCTGTAAACCCCACCTTTTACATATATAACAAACCTTCCGCTTCTTTTCCTTTTCGCCGCCGCCACCACCGCCTCTGATATCGTCCTAAAATCACCACTCCCATCTTGGGCCACCACCATATCCACCGCCTTTCCGGCCGTGTCCTGGAGGAGCATCCGATCATCACCGGAAACCCACTCAGGAAACGAGCCGGCAAGCAGTCGTCGACCACCAGTGGTGGAGGAAGTAGAGGTGGCAGCGGCAGCCGCAACCTTATCGATGGCGAGAGAGTTGCTGACCAATTTTGAGAAGTTACTCAAAATTTGAAATGAAAAAAAGGAATTCAAATCATGATGAGAAGAAAATCCGAAATCTCGAAATCCATCCCGACATGTTTGATGGTTCGCCAGTGAAGCGCTTAGCCGTGTCAAGTGATCAATCGGGTTGGCACTCATGGAGCTGATCGCCGAACGGTTGAGTTCGGCAACCGAATCCTCGTAGAGTTCCAAACAGTCGATCAAAGCTAATTTTGCTCTATCATCATCGTTGTCGTCAAAGGAATCTAGATCCATGGCGGAGAGAAGGTGGTTGTGGGCCGCTATAGCTTGGTTCAAAGTGGCTCGAATGGCGGAGTTTCGAAAGCGAGTGATGTGAGAAGTTCCATCAATAATATCGGCGGTCGATACATCGTCGTCGTTTTGGTTGATGAAGTTGAAGCAGAGGTCTGGATAGGGAGTTTGGGAGCAAGACATGGAATTATTGAAGCTTCTGCCATGGATGACTAGTAATGAAAAGAGAAGAAGATAATGCAACATTTTCATGGTAATGACTATTTATTAAGAAAATGAGTTTCTTTATGCAATATATGGTTTTGGTGGGCTGTGAAATAAGGAAAGAGAAGTGTTCTATTTATAGGCAAAAGATAAAAAGTGGGAGGTTTTGGCAAACACAACATTTAGTTTCTTTCTAACTTCTAAAAACAAGACATTTCTACTATGATATTGTCCACTTTAGACATATTTCATGACTTTATTTTTTGTTTCACCCATTGGTCTCCTACTATTAAGATAATTATCCCTCCTTATATACTATATTCATGATCTTTCTCTTATCGAGTCAATGTAGAATATTATTTTGTATTCTTAATAATAATAATAAAACTAGAAGATTTTATATATTATTTTTTTTTTATAAAGATATTTTAATTAATGCGAAGATTGAACCCATGACTTCTTAGTCGAAGACACAATCTTATGTTAATCGTGCTACATAGTGGATATTGAAAGTTTAACCCCACCCATTGTTTTCAAATACACATGAAGCTTGAGCTTTGAGTATGAAAGGAGTTGTAGTCTAAGGCAGCTTTTTGTTGTGTAGATAATTAAGGAGTAAAACTTACTTACAGCCCGGGCTACAAGTATCTTTTGCAGCCCGACACGTGTCATGATTTGATTGACTGGATATTTATATTATTTTTTAAATAAAAAAAACTCTTCACGGCGTTTATTTAGTTTTTCCTTTATTGTTCGTCCGATAAACAACTTCTCCTATTTTCTCTCTTTCCTCCACTTCCATCTGCCATATGACCTTGTTTTCAATTTCATCTCTCACTCTCTCTTCCTTTCTCTACAATAACTATTTTTTTTTTTTTTTTATTAACTATCTTTTAACGCAGTAAGATTTACAATACTCTAAAGAATATCTCTAAACAAATAAAATCTTTTTTGTTACCATTTTTTTTAATTAAAAAAAATAAATCTAATCGACCTTTCCCTTTACGAACCTCAAATGAATCCAACCGTGAAATTTTCCACTCTTTTCTTCACTTCCTCTAAACACCCACTTGAAAATTTATGCCTGATAACACACAATCAACCCTGCAAATTTTAAATAACCCTAATTGAAATTTATGGCCTTGAAATTTGGAGTGTAGAGAAATGAAGAGAGAGAAAGTAAGAGAAATTGTTAATTTGCTGGAATAAGTAAATGAAAGTTACGGACAAAAATCAAGTAAACGGCGTGAAAGATTTTTTTATTATTTAAAAATGGTTTAAATATTAACCAATCAAATCATGATAGGTGGTTGGGCTGCAAAAGATACTTGTAGCCCGGGCAGCAAGCAAGTTTTACTCATAATTAAGGTTGTTGGTTTTTAGTTGTGATAAGTTTTTTAATCTTCATATCCAATTGTAATTACGCCATGTGGCATCAACTCATAGTTCTTATAAGTTTTAAATGGACACGTGTCATAATATCAGCCTTGAACTAGAGCTTGATTTTTGTGTTTGATCTCATGATAAGGGTGAATAAGTAATGCTTTTAGAGCCTTCTTTAAGATTAAAAGTATTCTCATTTCAATTAATTATTACAGCAAAATCTTTTTGTCTCTTCATTTTGTAAAGAGGATTTAATCTACATTGTGCTTAGGTTGGATGTTCAAACATAAAAGTATCATCATATCTTTCATTTATATTTATTGGGTGTGATTGATTCACGTGTAAAATTAATTATACTTAAAACATTCATTTACGTGTAAAATTAATTGTACTTAAAAAGTTGTCACAAAACTCTAAGACGGCGTTTGGTCTCGTCTTAGATTCAGAACCCTGAAAATCAAAACTCTGGAATTTGTTTGGGAGGGTTCTGAACCTTGAGAATCAGAAAACGGTGTTTGGGGTACAGTGTTAAGAAGCCTCAGAATCAGAAAACAGTGTTTGAGGTGTAATGTTGGAAAACCTGGAGTCAGAAGTCAGTGTTTGAGGTGCAGTGTTTTGAAACCCACATTTGGACAATTTTTTTTTCTTTTTTTCTTTTGCTACTTTTTTTCTTTTCTTTTCTTCTCCTTATTTTTAGTGGATGTTTTGTGAATTGTAGAATTTTTTATGCAACATGTGACTTGTTTTCTAGACGTTCAAATGAAGCATTTAATTTATGTTATAATCTAAGAATAAAAAAATTATTTTTAACAATCAAAACATTGCTTACAAGAATCAAATATATATTTGGATAAGAAATTAAAAAATTAAATGTTTCATTCAAACGTCTAAAAAAAAACATAACATGTCATGTCATGTTAATCGATTTGATTTGATTTTTTTTTTTATAAAAAAAATAGATAAAGAATTTAAAAAACAAAAAACAGAAATGAAAAACTAAAAAAATAAGAATGAAATAACAACCCACTATTATATTTGGATAATATTCTCAAGTATGTGTCCTCTAAATACAAACTGAAATTTATAATTTCAAACATTTCATACATGAATTATAAAACGAAAAAGAAAAAAAAATTGAGAGTGAAAAAAATATATTCTAATTTTGTAATTAGAGAAAAATTAGATTATATTTTAAAATAAATTGAATATGGTTAATCATTATTATTTTTTAATTTTAATTTGTTAACTTAAAAATTAAATATTATTTTTTAAAATATTAACATTATCGCCTCAAACATTTTTTTTTATCTTATAACTAAAAAATTAAATATATTTTGAGCTATTCTTAATTATATTAAATATATATGAATTAAAAGAATAATTTTATTTAGATGAATATAATTAGAAAACTATATAATTATAATTAAAGAGGGTGAAAATGAAGAAAAAAAATGGTGGAACCTACCATAATAATGAAAAAAATTAATAGAAAAATGTTCGGATCTACCATAATTATAAGAAATATGGAGAGAGAAATGGTAGACCCCACCAATATATTGTAATTTTAAGAAAAACCATGAGTTTTGGAGGGTTTGGGAGTAACCCATGGGTATGGGTTTGGCTTCTCAAACCTGAGGTTCCCAACCCGTTGCCCTAAACATGGTTTTGAATTTAGAATCTAAGACCACCCCAACCGGGGCAAACGCCCTCTAAATAAAATGATAATGAAATATATATAGATAAATGAAAACAAATATCACATAAAAGTCAAAAGTTTGAAATCAAATTACTTGACCTAATGTATTTGAAGCCAAGTTGGAATAATCATCATGTGAACCCTTGATTCATTGTGCTAAAGTCTCCTTTCTCATGGCAATTTTGTTTTGAATTTTTATTTAAAAATATTAAGATGATTAACTCATCACAACTATTTTGCTAATATGTCAAAACGAATTGCTCAATTGGTATAAAGTTGTGCTCTTGACTAAGAGGTCGGTTCAATCTCTCACTCCACAATAAAAAAATACCTTTGCAAAAAAAAATAAAAAACAACAATTTTAAAGAAACCAAGAGGATAGCTCAAGTGACACAAGATTATGTGCCAAAAAATTCATTAATTATTACTAAATTTGCTAATGTTAACTGATGACTTAAAAAAAAAAAAAAAAAAAAATTGATTGATTGATTCATTTAGAGGACAAACTGGTTTGGTTTTTTTTTTTTTTGAAAAACTTCTTTAAATAGAAAATATAATATAAGACCAGGTTACAATAGTGAAAAGAAGACTCTTTCACCAAACTTATAAGTCAAGGAAGGAAAGAATGCAACAAAAGGATAAAAGTCCCTGGAAAAACACACCTTACGGATGCGTGAACGGAATTATTTCACAATCTTAGAACAAAAATGAAATCTATGCTTTGAAAAAAAGAGTCATATAGAGAAGATATCTTCAATCTATGTGTGAACTTCGCTAAAAGTAATAGTCTTCCCTTTTAACATTTGAACTACCGCTAGGAAATCACAGTAAATAATTAACACGATTGAATTGTGTGTTGAATACAAATATTAAAAAATTCATGAGTAAATGAAAATTTATTAAATAAATAGAAATTTCATGAGTTGGGCTTGGTTCATAGGCTCACCGGCCTAAAATTAGTTTGTAGTTGAACTAAACCAATCCGAAGTTGTTATTAATTTTAGGAATACATTTATTTTATTTATGATGTAGTTGTATTTGCACGTATTTTATTTTATTTCATTACATAACTATTTTTCAAGTTATATTTTTTCCAAGAACTATAAAAAAATCTCTTTCAAATGTATTTTTTTTGTAATATTAATTGAATTGAGTTTATAAACTTAATTCAAGGGTTTGAAAATAATTAAAATAAATATTATTGTTAACCTTTAGTTAAAAAAACAAGAATAAAACAAATTTTCGAATTTAAGTTGGGTTTGATTGATTATTTAATAAGAGTTGTCTTTGTTAAAGGAATTTACAACTTGACCAAGTGCGTTAGGTCTAAAAGATAGCTCAACTTAGTCCAATCTAATTCATGAACTCCTTATTAGTTATTATGTTTATATTTTATGTAATAATCTTGAATTTACTTAATCAATTATTAACTTAATCTTTGATAATTTAAGGTATTGAGTGATTATAAATTATGGTAATCTCGAGTTGATGTGAGTCGTACTTAGTTCAACTAATATTTTTATATTATTTTATCTTAAGCTAGATCGCCCGGTTACTTTTTTTTTTTCATTCTCAAGATGTAACATTAAATTTGATTGTGTTAATGTATAAGAAAGTACTCACATTTTATAGAAATTTGAATTGACACAAGCTATTTATTCAAGTAGCTTTTTAGTTGTAAATATTTTGCCTAAAATGCATATATAATTAACTTCAAGTGGTTGGAATAAGCATCCAATACCAAATATTTGGTGTAATTGAGAGTACTTTTCAAATAATGACCATTTGCTTTCCAAACCAAAATCATATATAAAGGAAGTGTTAGGAGAGAACTTTAGAACACATTGAAACTCCTAAACTATTATATATCACATCTAAAATCTAACTACTAAAAAAAGAACTAGACATTGAATTTCTTTTTATTGTATGCCTATTGTTTGTCTTTCCAAATGTATTTTTCTTTCTAAAAAAATGGAGAAGGTGAGGATGTTCATCTTGAAATTCTTTAATATATACATATCAATCATTTTCTAAAGTTTACTTCTTAAATTGCTATTTTATTTACTAGATGAGATGTTTACTTCTTAAATTGCTATTTTATTTACTAGATGAGATGTAAGGCGGATCTAATACATAATTCTTTTAGACAACATTCTTTAGATTCTTTTACTAAAACTCATTTCTTTTACTAAAACTCAGGCATAATGACGAGATTATATGGGACCTCGACCAAAGAGAATTTTTTTTCCTATTAAAATCACTTATTTTTTTTAGAGATGTAATTAGCTTGTTTGAATGAGACTACATCATTCAATGTGGATTCTTCCAGGCTACGGTGGAAGGCGTTTTGGAAGTCCTCAACCCCTCCAAAGGCCAAGATTTGCCGCTGGAAAATTTACAATGACCTCATTCCAAACAAGATAAATTTGGCTACAAAGAGAGTTAAAATTGATCTCTTGTGTGTTTTTTTGCAGGCGAAGCGACGAAACCTCCACCCATTTGTTGTGAAAATGTAAGGTAACAACGTACCTCTAGTCTCATTTTCTCACTACTAATGTTGACCTTCTTTGTGATATCATGACAACTTAGGGGGCGTTTGGGGCGCAGGGTGGGTTATTATAGTTGGTGGGTTATTATAGTTAGTGGGTGATAATAATCTGTGGGTTATAATAGTCTGTGTTTGGAGTGCAGAGTTGTATAGTGTGGGTTTAGTAAGTCTGTGTTTGGGATGCAGAGTTGTATAGTGTGGGTTTAAAATACAGTTTTCTTTAACATGAAGTTTGAAATATGTGCTTATGTTAGTTTATTTTTTTTTCTACAACTTTTTGTTGTATTTATATAGTTAAATGTATATTACATATTAATTTTTTAAAAATTAAAAAAATAAATACTATTTAGGAAATCACAAATAATCGACAACAAGAGGCTCGGTGGAGAGAGAAATAATACAGTTTTCTTTAACATGGAGTTTGAAATATGTGTTTATGTTAGTTTATTTTTTTTCTACAACTTTTTGTTGTATTTATATAGTTAAATGTATATTACATATTAATTTTTTAAAAATTAAAAAAATAAATATTATTTAGGAAATCACAACTAATCGACAACAAGAGGCTCGGTGGAGAGAGAAATAATACAGTTTTCTTTAACATGAAGTTTGAAATATGTGTTTATGTTAGTTTATTTTTTTTCTACAACATTTTGTTATATTTGTATAGTTAAATGTATATTATATATTAATTTTTTAAAAGTTAAAAAAATAAATATTATTTAGGAAATTACAAACAATCGACAGGTTCGGTGAAGAGAGAAATTTGGAATGAAATGGAAGATAAAGAGTCATGAGGTGAGGAAGACAAAGAGAGAGAAAAAATCGGTAAATTGAGTGAAAAAAATAGAAAAAAAAACAAAGGGAGGAGAAAACTCGAAAAAAAACAAAGAGAGGAGAAAACCTAAAAAATTTAATGAAAAAAAAAAAAAAAAAAACTGTAGAACTGCTACAGTGTTACTGTAGCACTGCTACCGTAAACATTGTAGGAAACCGGGGGTTATAATAACCTCCAGCCCCAACTTATATAGTTGGGGCTCCAAACATGGGGTGGGCTATTTAAGCCCACCCCACCCTACCCAACTCGGGGGGCCAAACAGCCCCTTAGAGTCTCCAAGACCATTGGGATTGACTTCTGGATTGTGGTGGCTGTCATGAGTTGGCTAAGATGGTGGCAATAGCGTGGCAGATATGAGAAACTTGAAACAAGTTACTTTTCCAAAGAAAACTGGTTGATTGTGACACAATTAGTGCTTCTATTGACCGACACTTGAGGGAGACCTGGGAGGATGCGAAAGGCAAGGCAACAAGGGATCAAAATCAGCAAGCACGTCGAGGACAAACGACCCAAACCGATACAGGATTGGCACCCACTGATTGTGAGCAGGTTGAAACTTAATACACATTTCGCTTGGAGCACTGTTCGACAAACATGAGGGTTGTAATGGGTGCTACGTGACCATCTTAGATAGGTTCGCCAAGCAGAAATGAAGTTGATTGCACGCCCACACGATGTTAAGATTCTCGAAACCATGACCATTATTGAAGGACTCACTAATGTTCATTTGCTAATGCATCAAAATGTTATAATGGAATATAACTGTTTAGAGGTTGTGAAACGACGAACAATGAAGCGGTGAACTTTACATAAGTTGAGTTTTTCATTGAAGAAGCTAGAGGCATTGCTCATGATTATGGGGGTGTTTCATTCGTTCATGTTCACCGTCAATACAACGTTTTGACGCACTTTCTCACGAAGAAGGTTTGGGAAGATGAGTGATGGAGACATGATTCTTGAGGTTACATACAACAAGAGCCTAGTGGAAGGAAGATTTGTTGGCTGCGATTGAGGTAGACATGATGGTTGCCTTAAAAGGAAGGAGAAGAAAAGAAAGGAGGATTTTGCCATAAGGCTCTACCATCAAATAATATAACTTTTGATGATTTATTCATATACTAGTTTCCATATATATATACTAGTTACATATTAAGACTACGCTATAATGATGATAACAATCATGCTAAGTCTTTAGGCTTAATTTATGGTAACTATATGTTTGGTTGACAAGACTAAGTTTATGGAGAACTATTCTAATTCCATCACAAAATATGAAAATTTCTTGGCCAGAAATCATAATAAATGACTCTTTTTTAGATCCTATTTCAAATGTCCCTTTTTTTTTAAGATTAAGTTTGATGTCCTTTTCTTTTTTTATTTTCTCTCCAAGAAGGGTAAATAAGGAATAAAAAAATTTAAGGAAGAGAGAGATTAAACTAAAAAATGATATATATCACACCTTTAAAAAAAAGGAATATCTATCGATTTTGAAAATTAAAAAATGATCATCTGTCTTTTTGTCCAGTCTCGATTTAACTTCTTATTCTTAACTATAAAGCTGAATAATGTATTTTATTAAAAAAAAAAAAAAAAAAAAAAAAAAAAAAAAAAAAAAAAAAAAAAAAAATGAATAATGTATAGCACTACTATGGAAGTGGATATACATGGAGCCCATTTATTTATTTATGCACTAATGGGCCCAATGTAGACTTAACTTTGAACTCTCATGGCTTCAAAAACCAAGTCCAAATTCTTGTTCTCTTGGGCTATAAAATCTCTCTCCCTCTTTTATGAATGTCCATTCCTTTTTAGATTAAAGATGAAGCATAGTTGAAGTGATGGATTTGTTTGTATTTTAACCTAATTTTAGAATATATTTTTTTTTTTAAAATGAAAAAATTAAAATGATTAAATCAGGTTCTTCTATCTCAGGATTTCGCTCTTTCAAATTTAAACTATTTTAAATTTTTGGCCAGTATAACTCAAATATAAAAAAACATAAAATCTTGTTTATAAAAATAAAATATCCTTAATTAAAACAAATGTACAACTAAAATTAATTGTTAATTAATTATTTGCTTAATTTTATTGTAAATCTATAAATAACCTATTTGAAAATTTGTAAGGAATTTTGGAATATCATTTCTTTGTTTTGTGAGAATTTTCTCTCAATTTTAGGGATGGATTTTTCTTCTTTTGCTTATGAATTTTGCATAATCAAAACTCCACTACTTCAAAACATCTAATTTTTTTTTTGGTACATAGGCCTACCAACTTTCATAGAAATCTCAAGAGCGTAAAAATGTTGGAATGCTTTGAATCTGTTTGACCCGCTACGAATGACTCGGTACGGTAGCCTGAATTGACCTTTGACCTATTATGTTTTAGGTCATTAAAAGGGTGTCATATATAAACCTTAATGACTTATGCTGCCTCCTTAGTTTGTAATGTGTAATCTCTCAAATTTCTTAATACAAACTGTTCTTTCTTTTTCTGTCTGTGGACATAACTAACACAACGTTAGTGAACCACGTAAATTTTGTATCGACAGAGAGGTCACCACCAGATGCTCGGCTGAGTTTCGAATCGTCGCCTGCAACTCAATTTTCATTGGATGGCACGTTGCATCGACACTGATCTTGAAAGTGTTCGCCGCCGGCGGGATCCATCTCGGGATAAAGGTCCCTGCCTTGGTGATCGTTGGTCCAGGCGTGGTGGCTGGGTTGAACTCAAAATAATAATAAAAAATTTAGTTTGCTTTTATCTCCACACCAGGTATAGGTTTCTCCACATTCCACATTGCCCAACACCCAATGCTAAGGATCCTCAACTCTTCCTGATTCAACAGATCTATCAATTGTCAAACAATGTCTTTGATTTGCAGAGGCCCAAAATTTAACCTTTGATGGCCAGGAAAAACACGATCCCAAATCTTCTTTGCCCTTTTGCAAACGAAAAATGTATGCTGCACCGATTCTCTATGTTTTCTACGGTTTACACACTAGGGATGAATTGACAATTTTATCACACATAAATTGTTGTTTGTAGGCAGGATGTTATGAAAAACTTTCCACATGAATATTTTGATTTTGTTTTGAATCTTCAAACCCCACGATAGCTTCCACCACCTCCTATCTTTGTCATTATTTGTGATATATGCAAGTTACAATGGAGATTATACATACTTTTTTGTTGTAAAAACGTTATCCCGACGGTAACGTCACATCCACATGTCATTGTTCTACACGAATCTCCTATAAATCGACTTCAATAATTCTCTCGATTAAATCATTTGAACCGTCGGTTACAGTTAAGTTTAGGGTTTAAATTGTTTTTTTCTTCAAAATATATATATATATATATATATAATTAATGGTGATAATAAGAAATTATGAAATGGCAAAAAGAACCATGGATCCCACTCTATATAAAAAATATAAAAATTAATAATAATAAAACAAAGAAGTACCGTGGAGAGAAAATGACCCCTCTTATTGAATTGTTAGATTTTGCATGTGCCTTCCATTCCCACATCTCCTTCAATTCTTTCCTCATTTTTTAAAATTAATAATTTATATACATAAATAAATAAATTAAAAAAAAAAAAAAAAAAAAAAATTGGTTCTTTAATAATTAAAAAAAAGTGCTCAAATAAGACAAACCCAACATTTTAAAAAAGGGCAAAAAAGTGAAAGCCAACAAATTCCAGCCACTCTTTTACAAAACCATCTAGGTTTCGCCACATCTTCGGATGATAGCGATTACACAAAATTACTTTAAATCCTATTTAAATCTCACTTATTATATTATACTTACTCTCCTAATTTTATTTTATTTTATTAATTTTGATTCCTAAATTTAGGAGTTTTATATAAATTTATTTTGATCCTTCAAAATCAACTTCTAAATTTCATTTAACATAAACTTTAGTTAGACTACCAAATTTTAAATTCCATGCCAAACTTTATGCCTTACCTTAAAACGTCCGTCCATGTAATATCATAAAAGATTTTCATTATGAAATTAAAAATAATTGTACCAAAATAGAATGTTTGAGCCTTCGTTACTCGAACTTCTTTTTGTCCAATTTAGTAACCCGGTCGAGAAAACTCGCATATTTTTTATAATCTCGAGTCATAAGCAACCTCCTTTCACATTACATCTTCGAAGAAAATAATTTTTATAAAATCTGAGTAGATCAGAAAAAAAAAATATTTGAAAATGTTTATAGAACAGAGTGCTGTAGAGATAGCAAGGATTAAAAAAGCTTGACCACAACTGAGCTACTACATTAGGTACAGAGAAGACCAAACTTAAATAAATATTAAAATTTAAACATTAAAGAAAATTGTTTGTTATTTATTTTCTATTTTTTTAATAAAAATAAATAAATAAATTTGGTTTGTTTATTTATGGTAGATGGGCTGTGTGTTGTACTTGAGCAGCCCGTGAAGCCTCCAAAGGGGACCTACTGAGAAGTGCAAGGCTTGGATTTTAGCCTCTTTTTAATTTTCTTAAAAAAAAAAAAATATATATATATTTATTTAAAAATTCAAAGTCATTTTCAAAGGTCTGTAAACAAAAAGGGGAAGGTTTCTAGTCCTTTCAATTCACATGCAAGCTTTGGTTTTGATACCTTATTTTCTTATGACCTTTTAAGCTTAATTCCAATGTCCTTTTTATAAATCATTTTTTAAAATTTTAATAGCTTGAGAAATTGAGTTTCGAATATATAATAGTACGTGAGAAACTATATTTTCAATGATTTTCAATTTCATGATACGTTAGAATATTATTGAAAAATTAAGTTTATTGAGATAATTAATCTGATCTTACCATATTGTTTCATGTGAAGAAGTGGTTCCTTCAAAAAGTGTCATGGTGCTTAAGGGTGTGTTTGGATTGACTACTAAAAAATGTTTTCCAAATAATGCATTTTTTTTTTAAACATTTTTTCTAGAAATTTTTATAATTAAAACACTCATGTGTTTGGTTACATTTTCTCAAAAGTGTTTTTATCTACGAATGTGTTTGGTTTGCTCTACACTAAAAGTGTTTCTCTTAATGTCAAATTACTATAATAGTCAATTATTAATAAACAATATGAATTAATAAGTTTAAATTGATATTTGTCGTTTAGGGTTTAGGGTTTATCATTGTTGATGGTCGGGGTCGGGGTCAGGGTCGGGTGATCGGGGTCGAGGTCAGGGTCGGGGTCGGGCAGCCAAGGTTAGGGTCGGGGTCGATGTTGGGGCCAAGGCCGGGGTCGGGCGGTCGAGGTCGGGGTCGGGTTGGCGGTGGTCAGGGTCGGGTGGCCGAGGTCGGTGTCGGGGTCAGGGTCGGTTTCGGGGTCGGGCAGTCGGGGTCGGGTGGTGGGGCCGACGGTGGTAGGATCGGGGTCGGGTGGCAGAGGTTGGGATGTCGGGGTCGGGTGGCCAGGTCCGGGTCGGGGTCGAGGTCGGGATCGGTGTAGGGGTCAGGGTCGGGGTCGGGCGGCCAGGGTCGGGGTCGAGTGGCCGGGCCGACTATGGTTGGGGTCTGCGGTCAGGTGGCCGGGGCCGGGGAGACGGGGGTCGGGTGGCCAAGGCGGTGGGGGTCGGGTGGTCGGGCTGGGGCAGCGGTGATCGGGGTCGGGTGGCGGTGGTGGTCCGGGTCGGCGGTGGCAGTGGCGGTCGGGGTCGGCGGTAGCCCGGATCGGGTGGCAGTGGCGGTCGGGGTCGGGCGACGGCAGCGGTTGTCGGGGTCGGGTGGCGACGGCGGTGGCGATGGCTGGGGTCGTGTGGCGACGACGGTGGCCGGGGTCGCGGTCGGGTGGTCGGAGCAGGGCGACGAATGGCCGGAATGGGGATGCGGTGGCCTGCGACGGGTGGCCGTAGTTGGGCAGTGGTGGTCTGCGACGATCGGAGATGGTCGGTGAGTGGCGGCGGTGGTCGAAGGAGGTTGGTTGGTGGAGGAAATTTAAAAGAGGAGTGTGAGGGTATTTTGGTAATTTTAATACAATATGAGAATTAAGTAGGTTTTTCAATTAAACACCCAAAAATATTTTTTTTCAAAAGTTAATATCAAGTGTTTCATCCAAAATGCATTATTTCAAAAACTCATTCTCCAAAAAATTATTTTGGATGGTTGTCAAACACTTCAATTTATTCTAAAATGACCTTTTGGAAAAATTGAACACATAGAAATCTAAACCAAACACACCCTAAGATTAATACTCAATTGAATAAAGTCGTTTCAAACTATTTTACGATAAAACTTAAGTCCTTATAAATTGTCTCGAATACAACCTAATTTTTTAGGAGATTGAAAAAAAAAATAGGAAATTGTGTTTATGAAAACAATTTGAAATAACTATTTTAAAGTTTTTTTTTTAGAATATTTTATTTTGAAGAAAACTTTTAAAAATATAATCCCTAAAATTTGGCAAACAATATGTATATATGACTTTGTGAGGAAGCATCATATTTTGGTTGTTGTCCCTCTCATATCCTTCTTTTTAACAATCAATGTGTGACGTATTGTATTCATTGATTCCCTTTTATTATTCATTAGGAAATATTCTTCATATTTTCTTCCATATTATCTTTTATTTAATAATTCATTAACTTCTCAAACATTTTAATGATAGCCCCATCTTCAAGTTAAATAATCTCTCAAATTTCTCCAACTAATTATTAGATTGCATCCCCTCATCTAAAGTTTTAAAACTAATTTGACAATCGATCATTACTCGAGATTTTATAAGTTGATTCATGGTGCATGTTTATTGAATTTTGAAATTTGTATTTATTTGATTTTCTTAAAGTTCATCAAATCTTACTATATGGATTGTAAACTTTAATAGATAAGTCTATATGGTCCCTAATGTTAGTTTTTCATTAGCTACAATAGTGACTACTTAGATTTAATTGGTAGATGGGTAGGCAATCAAATTTTAATTTCCTATATATTTTAAAAATTGAGTGTCACACATGCTCCTATGAATAAGATAGACTAAAACATAATTCAATTTAGAAAAAATATCAATTCTTTTTATAATTTAGAGATTAAATAATTAGACGCGATCTTGATACAATAACAAGTAGAATATGTAATTCTATAGTACAATTTAAAGTATTTTATTATTCATGTCAGTTGTGATAACAAGCAGAGTGAAATATTCGGATCTTTTGAGTACGAATACATACATTATACGAGTTGAGTTATATTCTTGTTGACTTTTAATTTGACGGTTGATCACAAATAACGAGACCGTTTGTTTCCTTATAAAAAAACATGTGAGAATTTGTAAGTGGTTTTTTTAGAGTTAAATAAATAGAAGTGAAATTGATGGTTGAGATTTGGGGAAGGAGTAGGTGACAACTGTCACGTGTCCGACAGATCAGCAGCAGTTAATGAAAATGTGTGGTGTTTGTTTTTCCCTTTCCAATAGTGAGTGAACAAACCCCAACATGTGATTGCTTTTACTTTAAACTGTTTCCTTCAAATGCCAATCACCCAACCATAATTTTCACCACTTTTATATTTTTTATTAAATTATAATTTTAGTCCCTCGACTTTTAAATTTTTAGGGAGCGTTTAGGGACACCAATTTGAAGTTGAATGGACTCGGTTATTATAATTCGGTCTACATTTGGTTCATCGACTATTATAACTCATAGTCAATAAAATAATTATACCGACTTCAATAGTATTTATTTCAAAACTATTATATCTCAATGACTATTATAACTACCAATTATAATAACCCACCCAGCACTCCAAACAATTATTTAATTTTTTTTAATACATTCTTGAATATTCAATTTTATATTTAATAAATTTTTTAAATTTAAATATACCTAATAAGTCTCTAAACCTCCAATTTTATGTATTACCTTTCTTAACTTTTGATTTTGTGTTTGACAAGATATTGACATATTCAACACTTTTTTGAAAATTTAGACCTATTAAATACGAAGTTTGAAGTTTAGAGTCTCAATAGACACACAAATTAATTTTATACCTAATATCTGTTTTTTTTTTTTAAATGTTGAATATGTCATAAACCTCTTAGACACAAAATTTAAAGTTAAAGAATTATTAGAGCGTTTTAAAGTTCAAACACTTATTAAATACGAAATTGAGAGTTTTAAGAATCTATTAGACACTTTTTAAAGGTCGAGAACTAAGCTTGTGATTTAGTTGTTGAACTCCAAAATAAGGGTTCGAATTTTTTTTAGTTCAACAATATTTAACCACTCAACTAATATAAAACATACTTTCTCGATCTAGAGGTCAAAAATTTGTGAATATATATATATATATATATATATATATATATATATATATATCGAAAATCGAATCAAAATAATCAGATGGATCATAGCACATGCATCATCTTAAGAAGCGGGTAAGGTTGAGAAAGAAGCAGCACATGCATCATCCTAAGCAGTCTAAATTGTGTAGGGAGATGGTAGTTTCGGGTGAGAGGGTGTCAGCTCCAAAACCTAGTGTGTAACGTAAACTTCGGAGAGGAGGTTGTGGGATATAAGGGGACAACGGCATAACTCTCATAATTTTGCTTTTGGTTTCACCCAAAAAGTTTCATGTCATTGGAGATAATTGTTCTCACTTATATACTCATGATCTCCCCCTCATCTAGTCAATGTGGGACTTTGTTTGCATTCCCAACATGGAAGGTAGTGTAAGGGAGGGAAAAAGACTCAAAGTGCTCAATGAAGTTCAAAATTATATCATCGAAATGTTAGAGGTCTTAAGAACCAAGGCAAAAGAGTGACCCTGACGGAACGGAATGAATAAATAAAAAATTCCGAGAGAGGTAAGTAGAATCTATCGAACTAAGATGTAACATTTGACAGCTTCAAAAATCAAGTTGTCAGAACTGGAGGAAAAAAAGATTTTAATGGGTATAGAAATTGACGGAAAAAAAACGGATCAATGAAGTGGGTTTAATAGTTAGAAAAAATTAAAAGAAAAAGGTTTTAAAAGTTAAATGGAATATTATAAGAAAATTTTGAAGATTTAAAATCGTAGATGTTGGATAATGAGAAAATTAATCAGAGTACTTCTTTATTAAAGATTTCAACAGTCATGATTAATCTAAACTACCTTTAATTTTGCTCAAAAGAAGGAAAAAAAAAATCCTTTAATTTTGAGGGACTAAAATAGTTTTTTTTTTTTTTTTTTAATTAAAAAACAGAGATAAATTTCAATCAAAGATGTCTCAATGAATTGAATGAATGGCTAATTGGCTTTGAGTTTTGACATCATTTAAGAAAGAAAAGAAGAAAATAAAAATCTTATATAGTTGCTTATACGTTTTACAATAGGTATGGCTTGCAATTCGTTGTTAACCATTATCATACCTTTTTTTAAAAAAAAAAATCTCGCCCTCACTCAATAATTAGCTGCCAAAATTTTCCAAAATTTGTTCTAACCCAATTTTTTTTTGGGTATTATAATTGGAGACATGTTGTCTACCACGGGGAGAACTAGCCTATGTAAACCTCGGATGGCCCATCTGGCCGGAGCTCCCTAGGCGAGGAGTCCTAGACCCTCAAGCAACGCCTTGGCCAGCGAGGGATCAAGTCGACCATGTCCAATCGAGAACCTTCCGACGCACACCCGTTCGACAAGATTCGCGTTGTAAAATTTAACACGACCTGATCAAACGCTTGTACAACTCATTCTATTTTTTTTTATAAATAATAGTAAGACTCATCGCCCATATGCAGGTACCCGCTATTACCACTGCTAAGCTTAATACTATCTTAGACTAAGTACTAACTTAAGCCTCAGAATGTTTTAGGTGTTAGATGCAAACGAAGTCTCACATTGGTTCACATTGGTTAGGAAAATGATAGATCTATAGATCTATGATATATGAGTGAGAACAATTATCTCCGTTGATATATGACCTTTTGGGTGAAACAAAAAACAAACCTATTAGGGTTTATGCCTAAAGTAGACAATATTTTATCAATGTGGAGGGGTTTGTTGTCATTATCAGTTTGGCACATCATCACCACACTAGTTAGGTATTATACTTTTCGTACACACTAGCTAAGTATTATACTTTTCGTGTAAGGATCCAACTTGCCCTATTCCCTTTGGATCACGTGCGCTTTTAGGCCTACCGACTAGAATTCTCAACTAACATTGGGGATTATACTATTTCCATAAATATAAACACACCTGTTGTAACGCCTCAAGACCCAGGTTACGTTATCGTGTTTTCTTGAGTTGCTCATAAGAGTGAAGATTGTCCTCACAAACCAACATGAATCTTAGGAAAATTCTCAGGTCACCCAACCTAGGATTTTTTCAAGTTGGTATAGGTAGTCAATTCTTTCAAAGAATCTGGATTCGGCACCTGATGGCCCCGACATTCTTCTGCATGCCCTGCGACCTGGTTACGCTACCTTGTTGTCTTGAACTACTTCTAAGAGTGGAGATTGTCCCCACAAACCAACACGAATCTTTTTAGCATGTTTTGTCCTCATTCACATGCTTCTTAAGAAAATTCTCAAGAGATCACCCAACCTAAGATTTGTCCAAGCCAGACACGCTTAACTTTGGAGTTCCTATGATTGAGTCACCGAAAAAGAAGGTGCACATTGTTGGTATAGTTAGTAACTAACAATTGTTTTAAGTCTTTCTGGACCTTACTTTTGAATCTTCACGATCTCTCTCATTCAGATATGATCTTGGTTCATTCATGTACCCTCCTAAATTCAAGTGTTACACATGCCCAAATTAACATACCATAAAAGTTGTGTATATTGCTGGTCATATGGTTGTTAATATATCACATACCCCATTAAATGAAATTGACAAAATTTTGGTAGAATGAAGTACGAAAATGATATCAATATTAATTTAGGGAAAAAACTGAAACTTACTCAATGATTTAAGAATTAGTATAAATATACTTCCAATTACTTTTTAAGCACAAATCTAATTGTACTTTTCATAACAACATGGTAAGACCTTAACATGAAGAAAGAAAGAAAAAATAAGGTTGTACACTTAATAAATAATGTGATTGTCATTTGTCATTTATGATAATCTCAACTAATCAACAAAATCATGTAAGCCAAATAAAATAAAAATGGTTAATTAATGATGCCAAATAAAAAGATGGTTAAAGCAACTATATTTGTAGAGGTTGGTATGATTCTAAAGGATTAAGAGAAGAGGTAAAAAAGAGACATTATAATTGAAAGGAGTGGGAAAAGGCATAATGTTGCAAAAAAATAATCATGAGAACAAATTTAAAAAGAAAAAAAAAATGAAATATTTAGGGTTTTGGAGGAAAGTTTTGATATGATATTTGATGATCAAATCCCTTTAATGGGGCCTCAAATATCACATTATGGCAAGAGGCAAGTGCTTGTACTAAAAAAAAAAGTGCTTGTAATAACTTAGATTTTTTTTTTATTTTTTTTTTTTTTTTTTTTTAAGTACAAATTTTATTAGATTGTCACTAATGTGTGTTTGTTGCTTTCACTTTATTCTTTTCTTTAATTTTTAAATATATAGTTTTTTTTATTGTTATTATTTGATTTCATGTCTCAAAAAGGTTTTCATTGTAAATCTTTTCACATTATGATATATTTTGTGGGAATCAAGTTGATAATGAATTTATAAAAAGATTATTAAATATTTGAGAAGGTTTGAGTATACGATTTCATCTTTGCTAGACAATTTTTATTTAAATAGATTTTTTTTATTTCTCAATACCTCCAAAGCAAAAAAAGAGAACGCATAAAAATAAAAAATTTAAATAATCTCTAGTCACCTTTTAGACTTCTCATCTTCTTTTGTAATGCATTTGCAGTTATTATTATTATTATTTTTTATTTTTTTATTTTTATTTTTTTTTTGACAATATATGGAGAGTGAGATTCCAACCACCAAATTAATGGAAAATACATATTTTATATTAGTTGTTAAGATCATGTTTAATAAATAAATAGATTCTAGTTATAATTTTATGGTTAAATTGTTAAAAATACCCTTAAACTATGAGTTACGTTTATACTCCTCAACATTCAAAAGTTTCAAAGATACTCATAAACCATGAGTTTTGTTTAAAAAATACTCCTGAATTTTTAAAAGTTTCAAAAATAACTCTGAACTATGAAAACGTTTTAAAAATAACTCTAAATTATGAAAAACGTTTCAAAAATGTCATCGACATTAAGAACACACACAATTTTGATGTGGACGGTTAATTTCTAACTTGTACTTGTGTGACATGAAAAATATGGATGTTTGAGGTGGTACATAAATCATTAAAACGTAGACATATAATCTATTTTCCACCGGTTTTGCTCTATTCTCTTGATATTTTGAATTAATAAAATAAGATTTTCATGATTTTTTAACATCTCGGGCGTCTACGTTTTCGTTCTTTACATGTCACTTATGTACAAGTTAGAATTTAACTGTCCACATTAGAATTTTGAGTAGGTTATTAACTATGAAGATATTTTTGAAACGTTTTTAATAGTTTAAAAATATTTTTGAAACTTTTAAAAATTCAGGATATTTTTTAAACAAAACTCATAATTTGAGAGTATTTTTAAAACTTTTTGAGTTTGGAGTGTTAGGGAGTATTTATTTATTTTTCTTGATAATTTAAGCTATTTTTATTCAATAAAAAGAATCACACATTCACATACGTACCTACCCATCGATGTGGAGTCGAGTATTTTGTTTTTTAATATATGTTTTATGCCCTTGCTTTAAATAAAAAAAAAATAATAAAATAAAAAATAAAAAATTATCCACGTGCTGGAGGACGGTAGGGAAGCAAGGGAGTGAGAAAATAAAATGATCATTTGTTTATTTGTTTCCGTTTGTTTTAAAGTTTAATCAAGTGGTAATTCTTTAATAATTTATTTTAAAATTAAATTTACTTTTAGAGAATTGCAATTTCACTTAATTTAATTATTGCTTTATGGAAAGTTAATCTAAGATTTACATAATTAATTTATGGAAAAAATCAACTTACTTCATCTCTTAAGTTAGGTTTACAAAATGTTAGTTCAGATAGATGTAATTATATCAATTAAACATCTAAACTTTAAGCGAGTCAATTTAGACCATTACAATAAAATAAAATGAATATGGATAATTGCTCATTTTATTAATCCCACATAAGTGTGAGAATTGATGCAGGTGGGCAATTTTCAAATGAATAGTTTAAATTAATTAAATTATAAAAATTTAGGAGTTTAAATTATACATTTATAATTTTTTTTTATTTTTTACAAAGGTATTTGAGTAATACGGGTGTGGCATCGTGAGGATCAAACCTTGGGATCGTGAGGATCAAACCTTGGTCACCCAATGGGGTGTGGGATGGGATCGTGAGGATCAAACCTTGGTCACCCACTGGGGTGTGGGATGGGATCATGAGGATCAAACCTTGGTCACCCACTGGGGTGTGGGATCGTGATGAGGATCAAACCTACTTTTTAGACATTAGTTCATATATCAAACCCACTCCCGCCTATCTAAGTGACACTCAACCATTGAGTCGGATTGTTTTATAATTTTATTCAAGAGTGAAGTGGCTGTTTTATAATTTTACTATTTTTTTTTTTTAAGAACATAATCTAATAAGGCCCGAACATAATCTAATAAGGCCCTTTGAAATTGCTTTGGGGGTTTGAAAAATCAATTTTAACAAAATCTTAATTGTTTTTGTTGTGGGTAAAATAGATTATTTTTAAATTTATATAAAATCACTCTTAAATTTTTTAATTTTGAGAATCTCTGACTTTTCTATTAAAATATTTTCCTTTTATTCTTCTATTTTTTTTTTTTTTTATATAGTTGAGTTTTATATGAACTGGAACCAAATTACATAAGAAACAGATTATTTTATAGTATTTTTTTTTTATTATTTAGCCATGATTTTTTTACTCTCTTTTTACATACATTTGGATGGAAAAGAAGAAAAAAAAAAAACAATCTTCAACAATTTTGTTTGAAAAGACCAAACGTTTTGATACGCTTCAGTTAGGTTTAAAATTAATTTTTTTTTCCCAAGAGCACTGCTACCTAAAGATGTAAAAGTGTGAACTAACTTATTTTATGTAAACAAGTGTGAACTAACCCCTTTTTTTTTTATAACTGAATCTAAAAAAGAGTGTAAATCGATACAAAGGCTCAACCTGCTCAAAGTCAATATAATTATTAATTTATGGTTTAAATTATATCACTAATCTCTAATCTTTAGGGTATAAATTGATTGTTGCCATTCATTTATCTTGTGCGAACTCAAGGAACCAAGCACTGAAAAAGCAAAAGCAGAAAAGCGCCAAAAAAAAATATGCTCCTCTGAATAAAGGGTTTCAGAATTTAGAATTAATTAATAATTAGTTATGGGAAATTATGTGCAGAGAATTAGTTAGAATTAAATAGAAATTGATGATGAAGGTATGAGAATATTATGAACAGTAATCACTACAGCGAAAGAAGAAGAAGAAGAAAAAAGCATTAATTAAATTGAAGAAATAATACAAAATGCGAATTGCTTCCTTCTCTTTCTTTCATTCTGAAACTATGAAAGAAGGAACCCAGCAGCAGAACAGAGCAGAGTTGAACAGAGCAGCACACAAAACCACCACTAAAAACTTACGGAAAAAAAAACCAAAAAACCAAAAGAAAATTTCAGTTTCTCTTTCTACTAAGAAATTTACATCTCTCTAATCTCTCTCTCACACACTGTTAATTAAGTACAGAATCAACCAAACTATTTCATATAATTTCGTTTTCAGAATTCAGAATTCAGAAACGTACCGATCGATTATTGAATCACGGAATCCTTTTCTCCACGAAGCTGTTCACCAGCGCTAGGGCATTACTCGTGTGCTTCTTCACCTTCTCCGCCTTCTCGCACACGTCCGCCTTCATCGGTCCGTCGGTCACATCCTCGAATCCATCCGTACACGTTTCTTGATCCGTTAGCGCCGCGCTCATCCACGTCTGCACGTTGCTCATCTGGAACCTGAACGACGGCGCGTCTACATCGTTGATCTGCCGCATCTGCTTCAACGATCCGCGAATCTCGTCCACGGCGTCGTCGAAGTTCGAGAAGCAGTCGTGAAGTGCGGAGGAGGCTCTGTGGTCGGCGCCGTAGTCGCCGACGTGAGACAGATTAGAGACGTAAGCGGCCATTCTACGGGAGTTGGCAAGGCTGATCGTAATGGCGACGCGAGTGAGCGAGGCCGGATCCTGCTGAATGGCGTTGGCGTAGCGAGAGAGCGAACGGTAGCAGACGTCCGGATAGAGTGTAATGACACAGCTACTGCGGATGAACTCAGAATAATCGGCGGTGGCGTTGGCGGGGGCGGGGGCGGTGGCGGGGGAGTTGGAGGAGGTTCCTACATCGGCGGCGGAAACCAGGCGGAGGTAGAAGAGAGCGGCTGCGAAGAGGAGAGAGAGGATAAGAGGCCGTTGGGATTCCATTGCTCACAACAGAATCGTTCTGGATTAGCGTTTTGCGTGCCAGAGCTCGGTTCACGGGAGGGCTTTAAGTAGGCTGCCGAGTACATTTGAAATTACTATATTATCCATCACCCTTTGGCCATATTACCTAATTGCCATTCCTCTATCAATATGAATTACTCAGATTTACTATATATTTAATTATCAACAAATATTTCGAAACAAATCACCTACACCACGAAAATTTATGTAAGTATTGTGATTTTTTTTTTTGTAAAATTTTAAAACAAATTTTGTTAGATCCTAAACTGCTACTCAAAATTATCAATAATTAAAAGTTAAATATATACATAAATACAATAATTTGTAGAAAAAAAAAATTAACAATAGATTCTTAACAATATCACAAATATAAAATATCTGAGTTTTCGTCAATATATCTACAATTTTAGCGATAAATGGGTAAAAATGATTTTTTCTTCAAAAATATATTTATATCTCCATTTTAATTATATTTCCGTGGATATCCGGAATTTTTTTATTCTTTTATCTTAATTAGTTTTAGGAAATTTTAAGTCGTTTGTGCCCGAAAATCTAGGTGTACTTGCACCTTTTGTGCAGATTTTCGATTTTTAACTCTTAAACAAATTTAAAAACATAACTAATTATTTTTTAAAAATCTAGATAACGTTTTTTAAAACGGGGTTTTGAGTAAGTGATAAGATAGAGAAAATTTATCATATAAATATTGTTTTAAAAATATGAAGCAAACTAATAATAACTATTTGAGGCACAATTTAATGGCTAAGTTATTTGTAAACTAGATAAGGTGAAAAATCCAAACAATATCCCACAATTATTTTTTAGTTCAACAACGTATGCAGTAAGAAGATTCGAACCCCACAGTATTTTTTTTGACCCAACTCAACCCTTCAATTTTCGAGTTGGGTTGTCGGATTGGTGGATTCCCAAAAGGAAGCGAAATATTTGATTCAGATGCTTTTCTTCTTATTGTTCTTCACGAAGACCTCTAATTGCTTCACAAGATATAGAGATTTTCTTCATCTTCTCACAATCACATTAATTAATTATTTGACTTCTTTTTTTTCCCCTCTTTTAGTCCTCAAAATTAGCTTCTGGGTTACAGTTCTTTCATCTTTATTATGGGGATTTTCTCTACGGGGAAAAGCATAATTTCCATAATTGATCAAATTAAAAAAAAAATAATAATAAATAATAATAATAATAATAATAATGTTGATAGTATAAGAATTACAAAGTAGGGTATTTTATTAGAAACAAAGGAGATGTTTCAGCTTTTTTTTTTTTTAGTTGATATTAATGATCAGACTATTTATGTGCATTGAGAAATTAATAAACACACAACAAAATCAAACCCTAAACTTTTCTTGGGAGACAGTAAAAAAACTCAATAAACACAACCAAATCAAAGTAGAATGAGAAATTACACACGAAATCGAGGGACATTTAAAAAAAAATTAGAGATGCATTGGAATACCTCGACGTCCACGTCGGAGAAGAGAGGCGAACGGTGACGGCAAGGATGGATCGTTGCTACTGGCGAGCTCAGGTTTGGTTTCAGAAAACGATTGAATTGAGAGAAGACTGACCTAATTGGTTCAACCCGCGAACCGACTCGAAAATTCGGGTTGACAAAACACCAACCCAACCCAACCCAAAAAAAAAACATAACCAAACCAAACCCTTGCAATTTGGGTTGATGGGTCGGGTTGTCGGGTCATTTGTACACCCCTACCTACACGCTTTTTTTTTTCGATAATGGGACTGCAAAACCAAACCATTAGAAAGTAAAATAATAAACCACTAAGGGAGTTGAAGGGAAATAGACATTTGTTATAATAATAGATCACTAAGGGAGTTGAAGGGAAATAGACATTTGTTATTCCAAAGCCTTTTGTGCGAGAGAATGCGCCAGATAACGTTGTGCCTATAGTGGGCATGTGTGAAGGCGACGTCCCCACGGGCACGAGCCAACGACTTGGCATCATCCATGAAAAAAAAACCTTGCATAAGATCAACAATCACTTTGTTCAACATATTAACCACCCAAACAATAGGATTCCACAATTATAGGATGATGGTTTAACTTAGGAGTGTTAGCAATTCTCTGGATGATGACTATATAGTTTAAAGATCTTGACATCCCTATGTCTATGTGATATGTGGGTGATCTTCTCTAATCGAGCATGGCGAACATGTCCAAGGTGTTCTCTTAGCACCCATGGCAGACATGACCAAGGTGTTCTCTTAGCACCCATCTCAACCTTGCGGGAGGGGCTCCAAGTTGCAATAGTAGTAAGCTTCTAAGTATTCAGAACTGGAGGATACCGACCAATGATCTACCCTGGTCACAAGGGCACGAGGAGGAAGTTGGGTAGTCCTCCTGACCCTTTTCCCTCCTTTTGAGTCAACAATAAACTAGAGATGTTCATTTGACCCAACTCGGTCCTGTGGGGACCGACGTTAAGCGGGACAGAGAATCCCCCATTACACAAGGAATAGGACAAAGAGCGGAAATTTTTTTTGCCCCGTTAGCTAAACAGGACGGGGACGAATAATAGCATACCAGCCTCGCCCCGTATATATATATATATATATATTCATAAATAAAAAAAATAAAAAAAAATAACTCACTCAACTACCATAACACCATCCTCACTCCTTAGTCCAAAAAAACATAAACACGTGAAGTTTATTGAATTAATATATATATAAACTTAACAAAAAAAAAAAAAAAACAAAACTTAAAAAAAAATAGTTAGGACTAAATTAAAAAGAAAGTTTTACTAAGAATACATGTCTCCTACCCATGAAATTAAATAGAGAATTTAGCATAGACGGATAATGGAGAATGGAAGACGGGAATTGAGATGGGGAAAGAAATTACCCGATCATGTCCCGCCCGGTGAACATCTTTACCTTGAACGTGACATGACATCTTCCAAACGTCTTACGATAGAGCCGTAAATATTGTCAGCAATCCAACGATGCCGCCTGGATGAGAAGTTTGTTCCTTGCTTCCTAAATATGTCACACAATTACCACTATTCTTCTCTCATCTTGATATTTAGCAAAAAAAGATTGATAAGATGAAAGTTTCTAGTGGAACCTACTATATTAAAGTTGGATAAAAAAAAATATGTATTTCCATAATAAGAAGAAACAAATAAATAATGACGGTAGATAATAAAACTGGCAAATTTTATAAGGTAATTAAATAAACAATACTTTTTGAGAAATAGTAACACATGTTGGTATTAATTATTTTTAAATATCTCAACCATGATTCAACTAGTTAAGGCAGATGTCTTCAAATTTGCTTCGTTTGTTAATTATTTAGTTTTTGAAAATTAAGCATATAAATCATGTAGATACATGTGAATTCATGCACACTAACTTTCATTTTTTTCATTTTTGTTAAGGAAAAATTACAGTTCTTAACTAAATTTCAAAAATAAAAGCAAAATTTTTAAAGTTTTTTTTTTAAAATTTTTTATTTAGATTTTTGAAACATCCAAAAGATAGATAATACAACCAAGAATTCATATATGAATATATTATTTATAGGTTTAATTTTCAAATAGATAATACAACCCAAGAATTCATATATGAATATATTGTTTATAGGTTTAATTTTTAAAAACTAAAAATTAAATAATTATTAGTGTTTGAGCTGTTTTTTTCTTCATTATTAGTGTTTGAGCTGTTTTTTTCTTCTTGGTTGGCTAACTTGCACTTGCGCAATGAAAAATAAATAAGATCTGATTTTCGTTTTAGTTTTTATATTGCAAAGTATTTTGGTTTCTAAAAAAATTCAAAATATATTCTGGTCTTTATATTAAATTTCATTTAATTTCGAACTTAGATAATTTATTTCTAAAACTTGATATGTGAATTTAAGTACGTGGCAGAATACTTCAATTAAATTTTCTACCAGAATTTGAACATAAAATATTGAAACAAATTATTAGAGCAGTAATATAATTTAAACCGAAACTCAAAATGAAATTAGCCCATTCACGTAAACATAACAAGATTTTGTTTTTGTTAGACGACTTTTATATATAAAAGAACTATTTTTTATATTTAATTTGTAAGAACATAAATCTCTTTTTAAATATACGATTATCTGATAAGTCTCCTTGCAAATTTAAGAAAACCCTTTTTTTTTTTTTTTTGAAATAAAAAGAAAACCCATTTAAATGTCAGGAAAAAAAATTTGATGTGAGTGATCATCATTACCTTGTTTAATCAAACTGAAAAAAAAAAAAAAAAAAACTTTCAAAAAAAAAAAAGTTTTTTTTTTTAAATTTTACTAAAAATTCAAATATTTTTCTAAGATAAGTGAAAGCATTTAAGAAATTAGAAAAAACAAGCATAAATTTTAAAATTTTAAAATAAAAAACGAAATAGTTATCAAACAAGTCTAAATAAAATAGACATATTTCGTTGAAATCACTTATAAAACATTTAAAAGAAATATTTTTTCTTTTTAAATGATATTTTCATCCTTAAATTTCATACCTATTTCATTTTTAACTCTAAACTTTTAAATGTTTTAATTTTATTTTAATTCTAAACTCTACCCATAATAAGAAATGCTTATGTTAGGATTCTTTTAAGCAAATAATAATAATAATAAGAAACACTAAATAATTTGTTATGAAAAAATAAATAAAAAAAAAAATAAAAAATGAAGATATGGAACGAGGAATATTTAGTGGGTCATTAGTGATTATTACCATTATTTTTATAGTACGGAGGGTAAGAATGGCATAAAATAAAATTGTCCTTTTTTTTTTTTGCTTTGTCTTTGTTCTCAAAAATCTTGGTTCATGTCTTTTGGGTTGGGGCTAATTTTTTGAATTTGTGCAAAATTTCTAGTCATTTGTATAATAACGTCACTTGATTCAAATGATTAAGAAACTTCATAACCATACCAAAAAAAAAAAAATATATATATATATATATATATATATATATATATATATATATATATAAATTTTAATTAGTGAGAGTAAAAGAAAACAACAAATATCACAAATAAAATTATAACAACATTTTATGATAAAGTTGGTTATCTTCACTATGTTTTCTATATCAAAATATGTATTGATAATTTCTTGATTTAGAAATAGATTTAGCTTAGGCTTAATTTGTGTTGTAGAATAAGAGGAAAATATGAACTAACTACCATTCAAATTATAATAGCATTTTGTCACGAGGTTGAATTACTTTCGCACTTCGTTTTCTAATAAAAGAGTTGAAAATATATATCATAAATTTAATTGAGAAGTTCATTAAGTTTTTGGTTGATGTGCGTCAGTTCGATTGACGTAGTCGGCTCGGGGTCCCTTGGGTGTCTTGCAAGATAAGATCTCGTGTGGGGTGTGGTGTTGTGCCCAACACTCTCCAATACTTAAATTAGTACTTAGTCTAAATTAATGCTGAGTAAAGCTAAGATCATATTGCGTACCTCAAATGAAGGATGAATCCCTTTATTTATAGGATTCATCTCCGACATTGGTGGCAAGGTCGTACAATGAGTCTGTCTGAATTAAAGAGTGGAAAGATTTCATGCCTCCACTAGATTTTAACTTGATCGGCAAGTTGTATTCTGATTTGAGTAGTCGGTTGTGTGCTTCGGTTCCATTTTATAATCACTGAAGACGTTATTTCTTCAAAGAGTTAGTGAGCCTAATGAGCATGTCGATCTCCAACCCATGATATTTTCTATACAAAAAAAAAAATAAAAAAAATAAAAAATAGTTTAACGACATGTGCTAGTGTGAAAATTCGAACTTTTGACCTCTTGATCGAAATTATATGTCTTAACCAGTTTTATATATATATATATATATATTTCTTATTCATATCTTCTAAAAAAATTATTTAAGTTATAAACAAATCGTGAAAAATGATAAGTGTTAATTGAGTAAAAACATTACACCCGAGGCTCAAAATGGTTTGATGTCACTACTACAAATATGAGATTTGATGACAAATAAAAATTGTCGCCAATGTATTTGATGATAAATTTTTTAGTCGTCATATTGTATGTCGTCTTTAGTCTATCGACAGAAACAAAAAAAAAAAATCATTATTCAATGTTTGTTGACACTTTTTCTGCGTCTTCTTGATATTATTAATGACAAATTTTTAATCGTCAAGAGACGTTATTTTATGACAGTTAAACATTGTCACTAAATAACTCACATATCATATTTTTGTCAACATAATCATATTAATGACATATATTTAGAGTCACTAATACGATGATAACATCATTTTTTACTGTCAATAATACGTCGAAGATGACGACTTCTGTATGTCAACAAATTTATTTGTATGACAAAAATTTTATGTCAAAAAATATTTTTTATGATAATTTTTTTGTGTCGTAAATCTGCATGGAATGATGTTTCTAACTGTCATTGTTATTAAATTTCATGACTTTGATGAACCTTCATTTCCTTAATGATGGTTCACCAAAGTCATATATATAATTAACGGATAAACATACATGTGAATACACATGTAACCAAAGAAAATCACTCCAAGTTGGACACAAAATGAAATATCATTCAAATAATAAATTTTATATATTATTCAAATATCAAAGTTCATCAACTTTTACACACAAACTAATTTGTATATATCATAACTACAATGCCCATCAATTGTTTCAATATTGACACGAAAATGTTGCATAACATAATGTAATATATATCTAACTCAACCAAAAAGTTTATCATTTGTTGCAATAATATGGCTTTTAGCTTGAAGAAAATATCTCCACTTCGCTTTGCAGTAGTAAATATTCAAGAAGACACTATAACTATTTTAGGTCTAAACTCAATACTTCAACTCAATACTTCAACTCAATACTTCTTACATCGAAAAACAATGAGCAGTTGAAAATCATAAGAAACATAAACATAAGGTTGCTCACGTGGCTTCAGACCATTCTAATTAATAGTCTAAACACCAAAACAATTGTACACAAAATTCTTAAACCAAATACAGTAGCTCATGCGATGAAAACTCTTTTTACAAGAAAAATAATATTAAACAACTAAACATAAATATAAAAATCATAAATATTTAACAAATGCCTAAAGTGAATCTAAGAGAACAAAATAGCAAAAAAAAAAAAAAAGTCTCTAAGTTTCAAAGGAAAATCGCCCCTTTGTGAGAATGGTTACGCGACCATGCATTAAACGCCGGAGAGTTATTTCTCTCATCAACACTTACTCAATACTGAAACGATCAACAACAACTATAAGAAAAGTCCATACAAGAGAAATGAAAGGAGGAAATGATAAGTTAATCTTCGGTCATTTTTTGAGATAATTTCCATATTCACAATATCATTTTCCAAACTAACTTGCGTCAGAGAGCTGTCGTAGTTGGTACCATACTGGTGAAAGACTTTACGTCTTATTTGTCCGATAAATTATTACCTCGTTCTGTCAAGATACAAATCTATCGTAGATACCGAATAAACTCAAGGGCAATTGGACTTTTCTGTTTTGGAAAATATTAATGTTAACGTATGTACGTGTGTATTTGTTCACCATTTCCCCCTTCATTTTTGGCATGTAAATCATATATATATTATAGGATACAAAATGACATAATAATTTAATACTTTATCCTTTAAAAAATTATATTTAGTTTTTTTTTTTTTTTTTTTTTTTTTTTTTTTTTTTTTTTTAATTTGAGAAAAAAACAAGGAATCAATTTTTCAGATTTTGTTTATCCTTTTTGGTAAATAAGAACAAAATAAAGGATAAGGAGTGATTGTCAAATAGCTTTGCGAAAAGAAAAAAGAAAAGCTTTGCGAAAAGAAAAAAGAAATAAGTATATTATTTCAATTGGTAAAAATATTAGTAGAATTAGAATCTAACTGTTAAATAACAAACAAACTAATTGAAAGTGACAATATTAAAAATCAAAAGCATCTTATCACAAGTAAAGAGACCATTTTGTCTCCCAAAAAAAAGAAAAATAACAATTGTGCTACAAAAGAAAAATTGCGAAAAATAACTTTTTTTTTTTAATAATAATTATATTTTATATTTATCCTCGAACTTTCATGTTAGTTTTGTCCTCACGACATTAAAAGGAAAATTGTCCAAACCCGGATTTTAAAACACTCCACCCCAAACACTGACTTTTGATTCTCAAACTTCCCAACACTGCATCTCAGACACTGTTTTCTGATTTCCAGAATTTAAAACTCTCCTAAACAAACTACCAGAATTTTGATTCTCACGGTTCTGAATTCAAGACGGACCAAACGCCCCTTAAAGTTTTCAATTTTTAAACATATGCTTCAATTTATTTATTTAAAATATTCACACAAACCCGAAGATAGTTAAAATTAAAATTTTTAAAAAAATAAATTGTTATTACATCAATGATTTTCTTTTAAAGGCATTCTAAGTCTCTAGCACAGTAGCATGTTAGTAAACTTGGCACCATGTCAATCTAAATAAGGAAATTGTAACAGATGTCAATTTAGAATAAGATAATTAAGAATATAGCATGTTTTTAAAAAAATTGCGTATATGGCAATTTCTATCGCTGATATCTTATGGCTGATAGAAGTCTATCGTTGATCACCTCAGTTTTTTATAGATTTTTGTCAGTGATAATAGTCTATTAGTGATAATAGTCTATCACTGATAGAAGTCTATCAGTGATATGATAAAGTCTATGAGTGATAGAAACAGATTTTTTTGTCATATTTGCAAAACATCTTAAAGTTTGCTAAATTTGCAATTAATTTGAGCTTGATTGTTATTTGTGCAACCAGCCCATCTAAATAAGTAAGAAATATTAAGATCAATAAATGAGATAAAATTGATTTTTTTTCAATAAGCATAACACATCACACATCACAAATAGGGGATGCAAATTTTACACATAAAGAAAATAGATATGTCTGAACTTATAAACTATAATTGGGTCGACTAGAGATGTCTTAACTATTAAATTATATTTGTGTCGAGGAATTGAAGAAAAAAATATAATATAGAGGCGACAAATATGAATGAAAAAAATATAATTGAACTTAAAAAAATAAAGTGATAAGATTTGTTTTTTTTAATGAGAATAAATAATAATGAGACAGATATGTAAAATAAATTAGGAGGAAAGACAGAACAAGAAGTTGGTTGCCATGTCTGCTCTTATATGTAATAACAACAAAATCATTCAAACAACCAGAAGGAAGAAAGTTTCAATTAAAAAAAACGGGAGAAACACATTTTATTATTATTTTGATTAAATTATAAATTTAATCCCCAAATTTTTAGATTTGTCTCTATTTTGATTCCTCAACTTTCAGAAATGTCTAAGAAATTACCGAACTTTCAATTTTTTGTATAGGTCCCTAAACTTTCAATTTTGTATTCAATAAGTTCTTGACATATTAAAAAAAAATAAAAAATTAATTGATAATTGATCTATTATATATAAAATTGAATTTGATGTCTAGCGAAGTTTTAAAATTTTTAATTTTATGTTTAGCATATTCGTGAATTAAAAAAAAAGCCCGAATGAATACAAAATTGAAAATTCGAATATCTATTAGACGCTTTTGATTTAGGAATTAAATAGACACAAATTTAAAAATATCAGATACTAAATTTTTTTTTTTTTTTTGTGGCAGTTTCGTAAAATCAAAGTATTAGAGGGGCAGAGAATAAAAAGAAATGAAGTTGTAGAATTAAATAAATGTTAGGTTGGGGACTAAAAAGTGAGGGTGGAGGCACCCCATTATCGCAGATTCTCACAGGCTTTTAAATTGCGGCTCCGGCGTGGCGTGGGAACGTGAGTTAGTGGTGGTCGGCAGTGGCCGGGAAGATGATCGACGGCTGCGATTGAATCTTTTATTATCAATAATACGGCGTCGTTCCAATGAAGTTTGAATCGTTGATGAAAGTAAGCAAATCGGACGGTGGAGAAGTGGTGCTTCGTTGATACTCTTTTGTATTATAAATTTCCGTCTATTGTCCACTGCTGTGAAGCGTGCTACTTTAGTCTTTTACCTTTTCGCACGTGTTGGGTCCCACCAATTAAATGCATTCACATTTTTTCATTTTCTTCTTTTTTGCTATTATTTGCTTAAAATAATAAAAAGGTTAAATTAGACCTCTTGGTTTAGCTTCAATTTAAAGACAAAGCGAGTTTTGATACTCATTTTGATATTTTTTTTTTTTTTTTTTTTTTTTTTAGAAAATTAAGTCTATAAATATCCCTTCTACTTTATAATTTTTTTTATTTTGTTATTTACTTTCTACCAATATTTTAAAAAATTAAACTAATTTTAAAGATAAAAAAGTAACTTTAAAAAAAAACTAATTTTAGAATTTAGAATTTGACTAAGAATATAAATGTTTCTTTAAAAAAAAATGAAACTTATAGTAAAGAAATTAGGAGAACACAAACATAAATTTCAAAAATAGAAAATTAAAAACGAAATGATTATCAATTAAAAATTTAATTTTTTAGTACAAATGAGGGTTGAAGTTTTTGTTTTAGTTTCAATTTAAAAATTATTGATTTTAAGTTATTATTAGTCTTACTATATTGAATATGTGAGAAATTGTTTTTATGTGATAGGGAGAGTTTGTATTAAATTAGTAGTTTAACTTAAAAAAAAAAAAATGCAAAGGTAAGCTAATTAAATAGAAAATGTTGAAAAAAAATTGGGTGGTAATTTTAAATTATATATATAGTTGCAGGATCCAACTTCCACTCTAAATTATTTAGGTAATATGCTCATCCATTATACAAGTGATTATTTGCCTAAATTATTTATCTATTTTTATTAGTACAATAAATATAAGAACGAAAATTTGAACTTAAAAAAACTTAAAAAATTGAATTAATTATTCAATAGAATTAGCTAAGTAATTTAGACGTCGAGACATAATTATAAAAATAGTTAGTAGCTAAGTAATTTAGACGTCGAGACATAATTATAAAAATAGTTAGTTTAAGAAACATGCTTGACAAATATTTTAATAATATAGAACTAAATAAACTTTGCGTACAAGGATAAAATTTAGAAATGTTAATCCAAATTCCAATGTACCCTCAATTTAATTTATAAATAATTTTTTAAAAAAAATCAGTGCGTCAATCTTTTTTGTTTATAAATGTAGAATAAGAACAATGAACTAAACCAAAATTCTAGGTAAAGTAGCCTCTCTATTAAGGTTATCTTGATTCTTTAGTTATAATAATATAAACATGTGTTATTTATAAATTTGGTAACCTTTTTATGAGAATTTTTTAATGATTTAAATACCATCCTACTTTAAATATATATTTTCTTTACTTTAATTTAATTTTTTAATCACTTTCTATGAAGGTAGACTAAATCTAGAAAATGAGACATCATAATTCTTAGAAACAAAGTTTTAAGGGTTTATTTGATAACGTTCCGGTTTCTTGTTTTCTATTTTTTGGTTCTTATCTTATGTTTCTTGTTTCTTAATTTTTAGGAACTAGAAACATAAATATGTTTTATAACTATTTTTTTTTGTTTCTTCTTTCTTAAAAGAAAAAATAGAAACAAAAACTTGTTTGATAATCATTTATTGTTTCTCGTTTTTCGTTTTTTTTCTATAGTTTAAATAGAATTTAGTTATATAATATAAAACATATAAAAAATTTACCTTAACTAATAAAAACATGGTAGAAAGCTTGCTTGGACGGCTTCAAAGAGTCTTGAGTTATATCATTGAATATAATTAAATATTATTTTAGTCTAAATTTTTTAATTTTTATTCCACTTTAATAATTAAACTTTCAAATATTTTATCATAATCCTTTTAACTTTTTTTTTTTTTTTTTTTTTTAGTTTCGAAATTTTGTGATAAAAGAAAATATGATATATTTATGTTGGCATTAAAGAAGAAAATATGGCATATATATTTATATGGTGTTTTTTTCTTTTGTGAAGGAAGGACTTAGGGTTCAGTTAAATGATTTACAAAAAGAAAAAAAATACAACTAAAATAGTTTTCTAGGGTTGGAAGACTAAAACGTATTGTTTGATAGTTTAAGATCAAAATGTAACAAAGAAGAGAACTTCAAACCAAAAAAATAATAAAAATAATAAAAATTAATATTATATATGTATTAGTTTATTTTTCTAAACTCTCATCTATATCTATATATATGAGAAAAAATAAAATAAAAATTAAGAAAATAAATTATAAATTTTTATTTTTATTTTTATTTTTAGTTCTCGTTATAATGCTATTAACAACAATATCAACTTGATCTAATGGATATTTTTAAAATATTTAATTTTTTATTTTTTATTTATTAATTTTAATTGTAAACGAGCTTAGTTAACAAATCTACCTATTATAAAAGGAGGTTTTTTGAGTTTTAAAAAAAATAATCTTGGTAGATAGTAGACAGTCAAATAACTCAATATAGTGGGACACATCTTCGTTATGGACAACATTTAATAACATATCTCAATCAAGAAATTACAGGTTATTTCTACCTCTTATATTTAATTGTCGTTTTAATTGAATAATACTTGTGTAGATTATTTCAGAAATTATATTAACTATTTATTTATTTCCAACAAATGAATATATCATCAACCAAAATATCAACCAAAATGTCAAATGTTCAAATTTTCATCTCACGTGTTTAAACTAAAAAAAATTATATTAATATTAACAATAATCGTAATCTAAAACTTTATTAATGGTGTAAATAACAGAGACTAAATAAAAGCATATTGAAACTTTTTAAAGTTTACCATTTCAAAGAAAAGAATGAACCCAAATTTATATTTAACCCAAAATAACTAAAATTATAAAACAAATTAAGGAAATTTGGAAATTACACTTTGAATGCTACCCTACCCTTGTGTGAAATGGAATTGAGACAAACAAAACTTTTGTTTTAGGATAGAAAACTTGCTTTAACTCGATGACCCTAAATTAAGGTCCATTCGAAAGAATGACTTGAAATACAGGAATTAGTTAAATTAATATTTTGCTGACATCACTCTCACTCAGATTTTTTTCTCTCTCGCTCTAGCGCGGACTCTATTTTATAACTGAAAATTCCTCTCTCTCGTGAACGTGAGCGAGAACGAGAAAAGTTCTCGCGAGAGTGATGTCAGCAAAATATTACTTTGATTACTTTTTAAAATTTCGAGTAAATCTCTCAAATGGACCGGTCATCCGACTAAATATTTTAAATTTGCCAATGGGATGAAACTATTATATCAAAACCCAAACCAAGAAACATGTTCTTTAATTATTTGAAAACCTTTATTTTATTATATTTATATAAAGAAAGGTAGTAAATAAAGCAATACCCATAGTTCATGGACAAATATGGCGGCGTAATTGACTCATTAACATTAAAGATTGAATAAAAAACCAAAGACAAAATTAAAGTAATTGTTACAACTTAATTACATCATATCGTTACTTTCTAAAAAGGTTGTAATGAGTTTGTTTCATGGGGAACTCTTGTCGTCTCTTTCTCTACGCAAGAGTACAAGTTAATTAATTAATGTCCAAAGTTTAACATCATCGGACAACTTCAATTAGGAATTAGGATACATTATATATACAACACACCCTTTTTATTTATTTTGAGTTGCCCAATGAATGGAAATATATATATATATATATATATATATATATATATATATATATATAAAAGAGCTGACACTATTAATTTTAACCCGACATGAGCATAATTCAACGATATTTGACGTGTACCTTTTTTAAAAAATAGAGGTTCAAATCCTCATAACTTCACATTCGTTGTACTAAAAAAATAAACTTTCAACTTCTTAATTGAAACTAAGTTTATAACTCCTTTAAAACCAAATTTATAACTCCTTTAAAATACCGTACTAAAAAAATATTACTTAGGACCAATTAATAATAGATTCAACAAATTTGTTGAATCTATTAGTTGGTGTCTAAGTAATTTTAAAATCCAACCAACAAAATTCTGAAAACAACATTTAAAAGTTGTACTTTGAGAGTATAGTTATTGAGAGTAGATATATTTTGACAATGTATTCCATGATTATTGGAGACAACCAAATTTTAGTACTAGTTCAACTTCATATGAGGTTGAAAGATTCGAACCATGACTTCTTGATCGAAAATATATGTTTTGAATTATGCTCAAGTTATCGATAACTTTTAGGTTCAAAGCAACCCTAAAATACTCGAGTTGAACTATGCTCAGGTTATCGATAACTTTTAGGTTCAAAGCAACCCTAAAATACTCGAATCAACCCACACCGTAAAAATAAAGAATAAAACATTCAAACTTAGACAACACATGAAATTATAATTGTTGTATGAACACATTGTTCCAAGGAGATTAACATTGTTGAACCATCAAGGGTTGGCCTAGTGGTCATAAAGGGCCTTGGGACTTCAATGCCCTCTAAGAGGGAATGGGTTCAATCCTTGGTGGCCACCTACCTAGGAATTAATTTCCTACGGGTTTCCTTGGCAGCCAAATGTTGTAGGGTCAGGCGGTCTGTCCCGTGAGAATAGTCGAGGTGCGCGTAAGCTGGCCCGGACACTCACGGATATCAAAAAAAAAAAAAAAAAAAAAGGAGATTAACATTGTTGGAAGAAGATTAAATGAGGTATAATAATGCATTAAAATGATAAAAGGTGGTTATATGTTGGAAAAATGGTCATTTATTCACATGGTTGTCGGAAAAAACAGGCAGCAGCCGATCTCAACTCCGTGAATGAGGGAAAAGAATTTGCAATAATCTACATTTTGACTTTTTTTTCTTTGTTGCTTTTGGAAAACATATAGCATTAGATTGTAGGTTACACATTGTGAATGGTGTCCATGTTCTTGCAATCAATACTCTCAAAATTAGGTTAAAAAAAGAAAAAAAAAAAAAGTGAAGATTTGGGGTTGTTATTATCTTCATTAAAGATGTTGAAATTCACCCTCATCTTCTTTTTTGGTCCCCTCGTAGTTCGGCGGATTATATGATTCATTATTCAACTCAACTTTCAATTGCTTTTTTTTATTGTATTCCAATAATAATTAGCCGTTAATCAAGAAAGCTTAGTCTAGTTGTTTAAAACAATAAAGTTAATCTAGTTTCTTTTGTAATAAGTGTTATATAGTTCATCCAATAAAGAAAGAGAGGTCCAAAACTAGTAGGGGTCGTTTGGTTTGAAGATTTGCAGATGCCTGAGAATAGAAGATGTCTTAGAATAAGATGTTTGGGAATCAATGATGTATGTGTTTGATGTTGCATGAGAATATCATCAGATTTTCGTGGAAATAAATGATGTCTGTGTTGGGTGCTGCATGAGAATGTCATCAGATTTGCAAATAAATTTTAAATAATTAATTGTTGTTTATTTTATTTAACAATAAATCTTAATAATTATATTCAACAAAAGGTATTTAAAATTATACAAATTTTTAATTCTAATTAATCAATTAATACAATAATAAAATTGAAGAACTAATGATAAAAATTATATAATTCAAAAACCAAATGTAATCTATCATTGATTACTAAACATACGTAGTTGTGCGATAGCTATGCGATCACATAGGTAGCTATGTGATGGCATAGGTTGTTGTGCGATCGCATAACTATGCGATAACTAGCAACCTATGCGATCACATAGGTTGTTGTGCGATCGCATAACTATCGCACACCAACCTATGCGATAACTAGCAACCTATGCGATCACATAGGTTGCTAGCTATCGTATAGCTATGCAATTTTGGTTCATCTTAAATCAAGAAGCTACTGAAATCGATTTCAAACAAAATAAAAAAAAAAAAAAAAAAAAAAAACTTAGGAAGGATAAACGTTGTAAAAAAAAGTGAGGAAGAAGATTTAAAAAAAAAAACCAATGGGAAGAAGAAGACATACCTAGACAAGGCATCACCATGACTTTCGGAGAAAGACGTCTAAAATGGAGGGCATCAGAAAGTCATACTTTTGATGCCTGGACTAAAGCTATGCCCGGGCATAAATGCTAAGACGCCAACCAAATGTGGAAATGGCCATCAGAAAACTATTTCTATCCTGATGTCCATCCTCAAAGACGCCAACCAAACGACCCCTAATGTTTGAGACTCTACACTTTTGTTCTAGACACTTATATTCAATATTTTAGCCTTACACTCCTTTCATATATAAGGTTTTTTTTTTTTTTTCATAATTTATTTATTATGGTTCTCCTTCGGAAAAAAATTATTTTAGTTTTTAATACTTGAGGTTAGATTTTTAAAACATTTTAAGAAAGTATATAACAAAATTAAAAAAAAAATATATATATTATAGGTGGAACTAATACTTAAAAGCTTAATTTTTAAAATTCAAATTTAAATGGCAAACCACGGGACGGTTCGTCCTATTCAGACATTCACGACTAAAAAACACTAGATTCTCTTTTCGGGTAGGCCCTGAAATCAAACTAGACATTAATATTTTATTTTTAATCTATTCGGTAGGCCCTGAAATCAAACTAGACATTAATATTTTATTTTTTATTAATTCTTTTATTTTGATTACTCTTTGCCACCAAAGAAGAAGAAAGCTGGTTTTACATTCATAAAAGTTTATGTGAGGAGCCACCTATGCTCCAAAGTGGGTCACATCATTAGAGTTTTATTTGTGGCGCTAAGTGAGTTATTATAGTCGATAATTATAATAGCCTATGAATAATAAATAATATTCAAGTCGATATAGTTACTTGATTGACGGTTGTTATAATAATCGGTGGGTTAAACGTGAACTGAGTTATAATTATCCAGTCTACCAAACTTCAGGTTGGCGCCCCAAACACCACCTTCAATGATTTATTTATAAAAATAAATTTGAATTAGATTTTAGTACTTAACTTTTATAGCTGACATGAGCATAGCTCAACTAGTTAAAATCATTACTTACCTACCCAACATTTAAATCTTTTCATCATAATTTGATTTTTTTTTAATTCACTTTTCTAATTTATATCATTTTAGTTGCGGTACTTTTAAAGATTTTTTTCCCCTTAAAAATTGTTTTTTTTTTATCATTAAGTTATTGTACAAAATAAGTTTTGTGTAACATCATGTAATCTTGTGTTCTAAGCAATATGGATGTTGTAATGTCTTGAATTTGTTTGATCCACTACGAATGATTGGGGTCTTGCTGACCGGACTTTTATGATTCTGTATTTGTATTGGATCTTGCCTTAGCCCAATATATATTAGGTCATTAGAAGGGTGTCATATATAAACATTCTAACGATTTTTGCCTTCTTAATTTGTAATATGTAATCTCTCTCTTCCGTTCGTGCACGCAGCTAACACAACTAACGTTAGTGAGCCACGTAAAGTCTATGTTGATTATCGTTATTTTCTTTGATTGCCGAATTATGTCATAACAATGTTATGTATCCCGTTTGATTGAATTTTGGAGATCGAAAAAATATGTCGTACTAAAATAAAATAGGTATTAAAATTTAAAGACGAAAGTAGAATTAAAATCATGAAAATTGTATCAGTCGAATAGATATATATCCCCCAGTATACAAGGGAGTTATGCATGTACTTTGATCCTTTCATAATGAGACACTTGATCTTTATTATAATTCTAAATTTGTGGTTAACGCATATATTTAGTCCTCCTAATTTCACGGTGATCATATTTCTATGATGATTAGAAATTTCTTTTGGCTATTTTTTCAGAATGTTCCAAATTCCCTGAATAAAATTAGAGATTGTCCAAATTTCTTTCATTATCCATTTTTCTCTTTAGAATGCTGATTGGATTAAGTCCCATTATTGATGCATTTTATTGGGCCTGGCCCATATATGTTAAAGCCTTTGACCGAAATGGGCCGGAATTTTTTAGTATAAAATCGGCCCAACTATTATCTAATGCAAGTACTTACAATTCAGCTCAGAAAAAGAGAAATCACACTAAACGCTCTTCTTTAGGAAAATGATGGTAGATGGTCTTTTTTGGGATTCATTTCAAACGATGTCCCACTATTTAAAATTAAAATTAGGTTTCGTGTCCTTTTTTTTTTCATTTTCTCTCTCCTTTATTTTTCATTAATTTTTTACCTTACGAATTTCTCCTCTCATTTTAAGATTATATCTTTAGAAAAAAATTATCATCTCTCCATTCAAGATTTTCTCCAACAAAATCATTCTCTCTCCTGTCAAATCTCCAATGATTCACTTTCTTCTAAAAAAATAAATCTCCAATAAACAAGGATTCTCTTTCTTCTAAAAAAATCATTTATTGATTCTTCATTCTCTTTCTTCTAAAAAAAATCATTTATTGATTCTTGATTCTCTTTCTTCTCTTTCAAATCTCCAATAAACAATGATTCACTCTCTCTCCCATCTCAAAAAAATAATTTTTTCTCCTCTCACCACTCATCTTCATTTAAGTATTATTCATTCTCTCTCATTTCACCCCAAATTTCCAATAACCAATTATTCTCTCTCTTTGATTTCACACATTTCCATTCCCTCTCTTTGATCTCACGTATTTACAGATCATCTCATACATTTTCATCGTACATTTGCATCAGGGATAAGGGATCTGCCATCTCATAGATTTCCACACACTACGACACATTTGCATTAACATCGATTATCTCATACATTCCCTTTCTCTCTCTCCTTCCTTTTATTTCACGAGTTTTTAGCTTCGCCTCTGTGTTGCATCAGTTTATCTCTTGCGTTCGTTCACTACCGTGGTTCCAATTTAAATCTCAGGTATTTGCTCGATGATATTTAGGTTACCGTGTTTCTTTCATTTGATTCATTAATACAACCATATTTCTTCATAACTTTATTAGATAACACTCATCCTAATAATATATTTCCATAACACATCTCATTGTCCCCCAGTTTTCTGAGATTTACATTTAATTTACTGCTGATTTTATTAATTACATTGTCACATCGTAATTTTTTTTATTAATTACACTGTCTAAGCCTAATTTTTCCCTACTTTCTGTCATGTTACATTTAATTACAGGTCTGTTTTTTTAATTACACTGTCACAGCCTAATTTTTCCATATTTTCTATCATGTTACATTTAATTACATGGTTGTTTTTGTATATATTACCGTAACACATCCCATTGTCTTTTTAGTCTTTTGATCCTGACATTTAAGTTAGTTTTGGTTTTATTAATTACATTGTCACAACCCAATTTTTCTCCACCTTGTGTCATTTTACATTGAATTTACGATGTTGCTTTTATCATATTACAGTAATACAATGCATCTTTTTTCGACCTTTTTGTAGGTTATATGACTCTAGGAGACGTCAAATTATTACACAATAGAAAATGTGATGATGACGATCGGTACATCAATTTCTCAATTGGAAGAGTCGACCAATTTCTTATGTCAACGCTTCCATACGGAAGTCTCATCCGACCGTCTAATATGAAATGGTCGCCCGACCGCCCCAAGAAGAATGGGCTCTTATCTCGCAATGCGAGCACATCAAGAATTAGGTATGATCGGTGTCGGCAAGTGGGTCACAGCCGAATAACTTTCAAGAATCCATTATTCAATTGATGTTAGATATAACTGTTTTACATAATATCTCTTTTTATTATGTTATAATTAAACATTCATTTAATTTTCGATACTTTTTAGTGTTCTAATTCTATTTACGTTATATTTCTTAACGGAAAATGTATTTGGAAACCTACTAATAAAGTCAGCTTGCAGTCTTAGTGTTAAATTATAGTGTAATTAATTTTGCACCTATATCGTTGCTTACATATTCATGTTCCTTTGTCAATACATTTTACGTGTCTATTTCATATACACTGTATGAATCATTTTTGCACCAGTTGTGTTTATTTATACATAACATATCTTTATTGCATTCTTAACATTTTTCCTACAAGTATTGAATATTTACACTGTATTTTTCATTACACACAGTCACAATGTATTGTCAAATTTTTAAAGATAGTTTCAACTGTATATTTCCAACAAGGTATGTAACAGTCCACATGTACAGTATTTTCGAATGGTAGTTTACCTAATTACTCTGTAATTATGAAGTACCACCACATTTCATTTCATTCTCATACTTGGAATTATGTTTTGATCTCATATCTGATATGGACAAGTAATAATTACACTGTATTTTTTGTTTCGCACAATATGAGTTACATGTTATATTTACTTTCTTATAAAATATTAGACACCCTCTATTTTCACATGACTCACTGTCATAAAAATATTTTCTCTCGATGCATGAACTAAAAAAACAATATTACGCATTAATTAAACTCAGTAGTGTTCCACAATAAAACCAAAATTTTACTGAATATTATATATTTCAGAATTAACCATACACTTCCAATTTTATAAATAGTATCCACAGATTAGGGCATATCCCTTGCTTTTAGCAAATGTATTACTATTTCTTTTTTATAACCGTATTAAAATATAAGTATTTTTCTTTAAAAATATTTTTTTTGGAATTTTATTTTTGTGTAAATCGTACAACACCTATTTTGTGCATCAAAATTTTCAAATCTCAAAATATAACAAAGCCCCCAAACAAATCTTTAAAATCGGTTAAAGATTAGGTAAACTCCCCTACTAATCTATCTCCATCAATTTTCTAATCATAATCTCTTGTTTGATCACACTCTACTGATTTTTTTCCAGTTCAAGAACTACCCCGGTTGAAGCACCGATGGAGCAACGATGAAGATGGAGCTACGTCGGAGCTTTGCCGAGACTGAAACCAATTAGCGATGAAGATGAAGTTTTGTCGAGACTGAAATGTCGTTTGGTAGGGGTAAAGGTTTTTTTCTCCAACAAAAGTTAAACGTTTTTTCTTCCTTTTGATTTTTTTTATTTGATTTTGTTTTCACAAATACACTTAGGTTTTTTCATTATCACACCTTGGAGCTTGTGATTGTATTTTTGCATGCAAGTTATTATTTTATTTTTTATGAAATTTGAAGTGATGTTTCAATTCAATTTCAATTTTTAGTTTGAACTTCACCTTCATTTTGTTTTTCTTCAATGCCTAAACCCATTGATTTATTTTTGTCCGTTATGGTTGTTACAGGTGTAATGCTTAATTTTAGCAGTTTGAATTATTTAGATTCTATTTATTTTTTATATTTATTTTTGTTGCATTTAACAACGGGGGCATTATCGTCTTTCTATCCATATTTGAATCCATCTATTTTTAGATAAAGGACATATATCAAACATTTAAAAAAGTTGACATCTATCGATTTTGATAATAAAAAAGAGTCATTTGTCTCTTTGCCTCTTTTTTAAAAGTAGGATACATGTTTCTTTTTTATTTCCTCTCCCTCTGTCTTAACATTTTTCTTCACATTTTGCCGATCCTAAAAATAATTAATTAAATATGTTAGATTTTATTCTCATTCCTAATTAATATCTCACGCTCTTCTTCTTTCCATTTTTTTCCCTCTCATTTTATTCTCTCTCTTAGATCCTAAAAATATTTAAATAGGTTGGATTTTATTCTCTAGGGTCACACTCAATAGTATCAGTGAGCTCCAATAATCGATCAGCCAATGTAGATTTGTCATGATCAACATGTGTGATTATAGGAAAGTTTCTAATCTGCTCGGGAGGGTACTGCGTTAAATCTATAGCGACTTTTTTGTTGTGTTGTCGAGAAGGAGAGCAAAATGCTTGGCTCAAAGAGAAACGATGAGGACAAAGCCTAGAATTTACAAGACAGTCTCTAAGAAAAGAGGACGCTCCCCATAGATGGAAGCATTTAGGCTCAATTTTGTGATTATTATTTGAAGAATTCGAGAGCAATGACGATACGACCTTCATTAATAGTTCTTCTTTCATTCCTCCATTACCATTATCTTCTTTAGGTAAATTTCAAATTCTCTCTATGTAGTTTTTTTTTTGTTTAATTATACAAAAGATTATAAGGACAGTTGTTTATGTGAATTTGTGAGTTTTTAGGTTTTGAAATTTCTGAAAAAGGGGTTGTTTGAGAGTTTGTAAGTTTGATCCGGAGTGAATAAAATTGAGTGTCTTGTGTATTGTTTGCTTGTATGTATCAATCAATTTCATAGTTCGTAGTTTTGTACAAGATGATAATGAATCAATATCCTAGCTTAGTTGTGTAAAGATGGAGTTTCATGATGAGTGAAAGTTAGGTATTGTACTTACCCTTGAGAACATAAATGAAATTAGGTTAATGTGTAAATGAATAATAATACAATAACTCAAATTGGAATTAAAAGAGAGAAATTTGCAAAATACACTTTAATTCTAATATGTAAAATTGCAAATGTATTTTCAATTTGCAAAATAATAATTACAGGGTAATTACAAATTGCAAAATTTCAATAAGTGAATTGCAAAAACAATGTTTTGTGATTTGCAAAAATACTGTATTTGCAAATTCATAATTCTAGTGAGGGAGTACATGTCAATTCAATCCATAATGTGTAGAGCATTTTGTGGTTAAAAACCAGTGAAAATACATTGACCCTTGAGTTATATTTCCATTTTTTTTTTTTTTTTGTATATTGATGTTGGCCACCATTTATAATACCTTATATTTGCTATATGACAATTCATGTAATATCTGTATTTATCTGTATTTTATAATTTTTGTATTTATCTGTATTTTTCCTTCTGATGTATTTACCGTGTATTTGTTAATTGCAAATACATTGTACCTAAAATTTGCAAAATTGTATATACACTCGTAGTTACAATTTGCACAATTGCAAGTACTGTGTAATTACAATTTGCACAATTGCAAGTACAGTGTAATTTCAATTTTGCAAATTGCAAATACACTATAATTGCAATTTGCAAGTTTAGAATGCATCTCTTTGTTTTTCGAAATGAATTACAAAGACTAGCATATTTTCCTCCAACAATATGTTTTTTTTTTGTCTTCTAATGTATCGTGTAATTTCAAATTAAAAAATTGCAAATGCAATATAATTGAAAACATCATTTTTACACTTATGAAGTTTGTCTCAATTACAATGTATTTACAATTAATTTTGTATCAATAATGAATTGAAAATGGTAGGGCAATTTTGTTTAAGTTCTGATTTTTATTTATTTATTTATTTATTTTTTTATGATTTTTTACGTTTTTTTATTATTTTTAATTTTTGAAACGGGTAAAGGTAAAGCGAGGAAGGGAGAAAAGGGAGAAAATTTTGGGGGAGGGAGAGTTAGTTTTTGGAGGAAATCTTGGGAGGGAGAGAATTGTTTATTTTTTAATTACAAAATCTTATAAATGATGGGAGATATCTATGTGTGGAGGGTAAATAAGCAATGATAAAAATATAGGAGAGAGAGAAATTAAACTAAAAAGGGACCCTATCAATTTTTTTTAAAAAAGCTATCTATGGATTTTGATACTAAAAATTGGTCATTTGTCTCATCGCCCCTAAAAAAACATTTTCTTACATTTCTTTTAATAGATATAGAATAAAAAAAAATCACATGTTACCCTACCTGGCTTCGTGTAGGGCAAGTGAAAACTGAAAAAATGAAGAAAAAAAACTGCTCAAATTGATCGAAACCGACGTCTGTTTGGGTTCAAACTAGTCCGTTTGACGGTTTCGATTTTGAAATAAAGAAAACCAAAATTTTGCGGTCGATTTCGGTGTGTTTTTAAAATGAACCGAACATACTCGAAATCGACCAATATAATTAATATTAAAAAAGCTAAATAATTTTCAAGTAACGTTGGTGGTCGAGATGCTTTTCGAAGCGTAATAATCCCATGTGTTTTAATTATATTTCTTATTCTCTTCTTCAGCGGCCCATTTATGCCCAACACCCACAGGTCGCGCGCACGTGCCGGACCGAACCGACTAAATCAACGGTTAATAGATTGAAGTAGTTCAATTATATTTATTTAGAGGTTTGGACTAGTTAGGTTTATTGTTAAAAATGATAGGTAGCTAGGTTATGTACTTACAATTATTCATGTGGTGGGATGAAACTATTTTTGTGAATATTGATTTTTGGTCCTATTGAATAACTTTTAGCTGGATTCGGATTTTTTTTTGGGTTGAGTTTGAACATTTCTATGGCTTGATTTTAAGTGTTTGTTGGTTAGATTTTGTATAATTTATTGTTTGAGTTTTAGATTCAATTCAATGTCTACTCAAAAAAAAAAAAAAAAAAAGATTCAATTCAATGAATTTAAAGGTTTGCTATAAAATTTGACCAATTGGACTAATTAAGTAGTGATGAAAAAATGAAATGTTCTCTAAAATATAATTTACATGAAAACATTTCCAATTCTTATATTTTACCTCCACCGTTAAAATATCATTTCGTGTTTATATTTTGGGTTTCGTTTCATTCTTTCTACTTTCAATAAGATTTAAAATTGGTCCAAACATTTTTTTATAGTTAAATTTTCTAAAAGAAATTAACTTTTAATTAGTCTTTAATAAATTTTGAAATAGGTTCATATGGAGTCTTTTATTACATGAAAATTATTATTATTATTATTTAATTAATTTTCATACCAACGTAAAAATTATTATTATTATTTAATTAATTTCAATACAAATTAACTTTAAAATAATAGTAGGGACTAAAATTAAATATTGTAAATTATATGGACTGAAACTTTTAAATTACACCAAAAAGAATTGTGAGTCATTTACCTACAATTATGAATATAAAACAATTCATTACTTTTTTTTTAATAAATACAAAACAATTCATTACTACCACAACGGTATTGAACTATAATACAAAAAATTAATCATTACATTTCTAAAAAAAGCATGAACAAGAGTTAAAAACCAAAACATTAGGATGGCTAAATCATCACAAAATCCAAAGTATAATAACCAAATTTTGCATTAAGCGTTTAATTTTTTTAAAACAAATATTTTAGAATAAATCGAGGCAACCACTTAAATGATTTATTTGAGAATGAGTTTTTGAAATAATTCATTTTGGGTGAAAATTTTGATATTAAAAAAAAAAAAAAAAAAAAAAAAAAAAAAAAATTGTTTAATTGGAAAACCTACTTAATTTTCATAGTGTATTAAAATGACCAAAATACTCTCACATTACTCCTTTAAATTCTCTCCATCCACTATTGTTGCCGACCGCTTTCTCTGGCCACCATTGTCGATCTCCGGCGGCCGTCTCCAGCGAAACTTCGGTCGATCTTCGATGATGCCTTCAACAACAACCACCCCGACGACCTCCGACGAAACTTCGACCGATCTCTGGCGACGCCTCCGACGACCTCCAACGAAACTCCAGTCGATTTCCAGCGACAGCCTCCGACGAAACTCCAGTCGATTTCCAGCGACAGCCTCCGACGAAACTCCGGTCGATCTTCAACGACGCCTCCGACAACAACCACCTGGCGACCTCCGACAACTAACGACGACCACCACTTCTCTTACCCCCTACCGACCATCGACAATAATAAACGTCCGTCATAATTTTTAAAATAAAATTTTAATCTTATTAACTCATATTATTTATTAATAATTGTCTTTTATAGTAATTTGACATTAGGAGAAACACTTTTAATATAAAACAAACTAAACAAACTTGGAGATAAAAACATTTTTGAGAAAATATAATCGAAAATATAATAAACTCAGTGTTTTAATTATAAACATTTCTAGAAAAAATATTTTTAAAAAATGCATTATTTGAAAAATATCTTTTTAGTAGTCCATCGAAACACACCATTTATAAATAATATCACCTACACATTCTAATTTTTACATATCACTTGACATGTCAATTTTCATAATTTATTTTAACTGAAAAGATATTTTATGGAATAATTTCAAAGTTCAATATTAGAATTAAGATTTTTCAATGTTTAGGAGCGTAATTGAAACCTAGTTCAAAATTTTTTTTTGACAATGTATAAAGGAATATTTGAACTTTTTGACCTCTAGATCGAAGATATGTATTTCATATAGTTGAATTATATTGGTGTTTGGTAAACTTAATTCAAATTTGCGAGTATTTTGTGTAATTTAACTCTCTTTTTTATACTTATAAAAAAAGTTTCACTAGTGTAGATGGACTACTATTCAACCATAGTGAAGCAAAATTCTCCCTTTTCGAGTATCGCATTATGGGGTGCCACACATTTCCACGTGTCGTCCATCAATACGTCGGTGCAGCACCTCCCTGTCAATTTATCTTTCCCTTCACCCGTGCCTACCAACACCCCTATTACCCAATCACATTCTCCCACCTCACCGCCTCATCACGTTTATCCTCTTTTTTTGAAAATCTAAATTATTATAAAACTAATATAATTGCAAAAAATCACTCCTTACAATTGTATTTTCCAACTTTTAATTTCAACAATTTCTCCAAGATGTAACAAAAATAATATAGTTAAATCCTAATGTTAATTATAATAATTTTATGAGTTTGAAGGTATAATTGCAATATATTTAAGTCAAAAATTCTAATATTATATAAGTAAATAATTTCTCTACTTACACTTAAAATTTATAATCAATTGATATATTATTTCATTTCATGTATTTCATATTATTCTAAAGGAACCATAAATGTAAGTAATATGAAAAAATTTCAATACTTCCATAATACTACAATTTTATATGGTGATTTAAGGCTTAAATTTCAAGACTTATAGCTCAAGATTGATTTGCACACTAGAATAACATCATGATAGGAATGGTTAAGATATTTTTTTTTTTTTTTTATAACAAAATAAATTTCAAATATGTTTATAATTAATTTTAATGGTATGAAAAACACGTTTAAAAGTGTAAAATTAAATATTAAATTGATTTTGAATTATAAAAGACATAATGTTGAATGACAAAAAAAATTTTAACTATTTAAAAATCACATATTATAAGAGTTATATGATTGTCGAAATGGAAACATTTGAGACGATAATTAATGTCTTATTCACTAAGTAATGTTCAGATTGACAAATATAGCAAGTATTCAGCACAAAAATTGCATAGATTTCATAAAATCTTAAATGTCAATAGTTCAAATTATAAGTTTTTTTTTTTTTTTTTTAATACTACAATAAGTTGAATAATAGAGATACATAACTAATATTTTAATCGAAAATATAATAAGATATCAGTTACCTTATCAAATGAAAAGATGAAGAGTATGATTGGTTATAATTTCGATGATGGTTTTTTTGCAATTTAAATAAGAGGAAAATTATTTAAGAAAAACAAAGCGGGTAGAATCGACCCGAATAGAGGTCAAACCCGGTCAAGAATGTCTTGCATTGGGACCCGAACCTATCACACCAAGCCACGTGGAATCCTCCCTTTGGACAAGCCTCTAGAATCCAATGACACCTTTTTTTCCCATATAAAAAGAAGCACAAACCTTGTGTGCTTTGCATGTGCTAAGCAATGGCCTCCTTCATTTCTCCATTCTTTCCGGCCGCCGCCATTCTCCTCCTCCTCCTCCTCTCCTCTCCGGCCACCGCCCAACACGACTATCACGACGCCCTCCGCAAATGCATCCTCTTCTTCGAAGGCCAACGCTCCGGCAGACTCCCCCCAGACCAACGCCTCAAATGGCGCCGCGACTCCGCCGTACATGACGGCGCCACCGTCGGAGTACGCTATTTTCCCTTCGCACACACTCGCATTCTGATAGGTTCTCTTTCGTTTATATATTTTGTTGTTGTTGCAGAGAGATTTGAGCGGCGGGTACTACGACGCCGGCGACAACATAAAGTTCGGGTTTCCGATGGCGTTCACGACAACGTTGCTGTCATGGAGCATCATAGACTTCGGGAGGAACATGGGGTCGGAGCTGGGAAACGCGCTGAAGGCGGTGAAGTGGGGGACGGACTATCTACTGAAGGCGACGGCGGTTCCCGGCGTGGTGTTCGTCCAAGTAGGCGATCCTTACTCCGATCACAACTGCTGGGAGAGACCAGAGGACATGGATACGCTTCGAAGTGTTTTTAAAATCGATGGGTCCCACCCAGGATCTGACGTGGCTGGAGAAACCGCCGCTGCTTTGGCAGCTGCTTCCATTGTGTTCAGATCACGTGACCCTCCTTATTCCAGATTGCTCCTTAATCGAGCCGTTTCGGTACGTCGCTCTCACACCCAATCCCAACCCAACTTTTACCCATTCGATTAAAAAAAAGGGTAAAAAAGTTAGGTAGGGCAGTAAAAAAAGGGATTAACTGTGTGTTAGTTTAGGTGTTTGAGTTTGCTGACAGACACAGAGGAGCGTACAGCGGGAGTCTGAGCAGGGCGGTGTGTCCATTTTACTGCGATGTGAACGGTTATCAGGTAAATAATGTGGATTAAGTATTTGATTCTCCAATGGGGATCGTTGGATTTGGTGATTGAATGTGGGGCGTTGGATCAGGATGAGTTGCTATGGGGAGCAGCGTGGTTGCACAAGGCCTCGAGAAGGCGCGAGTACAGAGAATACATTTTCAAGAACGAGGTGGTTCTCAGAGCTGGGGATACCATCAACGAGTTTGGTTGGGATAACAAGCACGCCGGAATTAATATCCTCATTTCCAAGGTTTATTTTACTCTTTTACCCCTTAATTATATTCTTTACTTTATAGTTTTTTTTTTCTTTTTTAAATATATTCTTGAGCGTTACGTAATTCGGATATCGAATGTTATTGTCGTTTTCTTCTTTCCGTTTCCCACTTTTCGGTTTGGTTTGGTTTTTAATGCTGACGTGGTTTGTCTCGACCGCCACGTGGCTTTCAGGGGTTTGATCATTCATTCCCATCTTCCTGCCCCTCAACTTTTTTTTGGCTGTAAACCCACCAATGATATTTAGCCATGTTTCATCAAAGTTAGTTGTATAATATTGTTTTGTCCCCTATGGAAATTTAAGTGATTTCATATTAATAAATGCCTTTTATCGTATAATAATTAAAAATAAAGTTTTTTTTTAATTTTTTTTCTTTACAGATATGTCCATTTCTATGATAGTAGTCTGTCACCGATTTTTTTGACATATTGTTTTAAATTTTGCTAAATTTGTCATTATTTTGAGCATGATTGTTGTTTGTGCAACCAACCCTATTAGATATTTGAAAACTAGTTCAAATTCTCGCACTCCATATTTGTTGTACTAATAAATAAAACGAAAAAAAAATCATCATAAATTGGTATAGCTAAGAGCCTTAAAAAATAATAATAGGTTCTGATAAAACAAGTTCAAAGTGACCACCTACCTAGGATTAAATATCTTACGAATTTACTTTTCAACCAAATATAGTAGGATTAAGTGGTTTTCCGTGAGATTAACCCAGGGCCTTGCCTAAACACTCACGCACATCAAAAAATGAAATAAAATAATTTACTTGCTCGCAATGTAAATATACTACGAACATATTAGATATTTGAAAACCAGTTTAAATTCTTTTCCTCCACATTTATTGTACTAATAAAGAAAAAACCCCATCATGAATTAGCTTAGTGAAGAGTTTTGAAAAATAATAATAAGTTTAGATGGAACCGTTCAAATAATGGTGTCACTTACATAGGATTAAATATCTTATTAGATTCTTTCGCAACCAAATGTATTAGGTGGTTGTCCGATGCGATTAGTTCAGGTGCAGGTGCGTGCAAACTTGCTCAGACACTCACGGACATCTAAAAATGAAAAACAAACAATTTACTTGTCCGTAATCTTGATAATTTATTGAATGTGAATATTTATAAGATATCCATAAATTTTGGAAAACATTATAAAATCTTATTGGACGTGTGGTCGATAATCTTAATTGATTATACCTTACTTTTTTTTTTTTAAGATTAGGATTGATTATATAAATGTAGAGGGGGAGAGAAGTGAAGTAGTTGTCCGTTTGGAGGAAATGGAATGTTAGTTGGCAGTGAATAGAAACTTTAGTGCAATCAAAGAAGGAATTATTCCACAACAAAATAAATAATAATAATAATTATTGGATAAAGTTTTTTAATGTATATTTTTTCTTTTATTATTAATAATTGCTTCTGAGGATGATAATGATAAGGGCATGGAATTTAAAGGCTTTGAAATGTGGGGAACCATTTTATCCACTGCCCCATCCCCATTAGGGATAACCCACCCTTCAAAAGTCAGAAACTTGGGTGTGAAAAGTCATCAATGCCTTAATTTTAAGTCTGTAGGGATGGGCAAAATTGTCTTTTTCCATCTCAGTGGGTGACTGGTGGATTCATGTGCCTAAAGTCTGTGAACTTATAGTTCCTTCACATGTGGTTTCCCTTCCATTATTTTTCCAGTCTGATTGTGACATTTTTCTTTTCAAAACCAAACTAATTATTTCATTTTAATTCATTATTATTTAATAAAATATAAATGAAATACCAAATTGACATGAAATATTTCGGAAAATATGGCAGGAGGTGTTGATGGGCAGAGCAGAATACTTCTCATCTTTCAGGCAAAATGCAGATGAATTCATTTGCTCAATTTTGCCTGGAATTTCTCATCCTCAAGTTCAATATTCTCCTGGTATTTAAATTTCTTTTTCTTTTTCTTTTTGTTGATTTTTATTTTTCTTTTATTATTTTTTTTAATTTTTGTTTATGTATTTGATTGAAAAGGTGGGCTGATATTCAAGGCTGGAGGAAGTAACATGCAGCATGTTACCTCCCTATCTTTCCTATTATTGGCTTATTCCAATTACCTTAGCCACTCCAATAGGAATGTGCCATGTGGTGCTTTTTCTGCGTCTCCGGCCAAGCTCCGACAACTCGCTAAACGCCAGGTACGTTCAATTTCTAATACTACAGTAATACAAAAATGCTTATCTTCGTTCGTACCACTTACATTATTTAGTTATACACTTTTTCCCTCTAGATCAAATTAGGGTAAAATTTCATACCATTGTTTAAAAATTACATTTAGTGAGTGTTTGGCCCAAAGAGTTGTTGGAGAATGAGTTTGAGGAGAAGTTAACTCTCCGTTTGACTCACGGACCTGTTGAACTCGGATAAAAATATATCAACTCCACAGACTTCAACAGTAATTACTATTGAACTCTCCAGACTTCTACATTAATTATTAATCGAGTCTGTCCCATTTTTCAAGACAACACATTTCTCTTTTTTTATCTCTCCTTCTCTCCCACAATATTTTTATTGAAAGAAAAAAAAAACAAAATGAGTAAAAAGATGAAAAAAAAACCTTTAATTATAATATATCCCAAAGCCCTTTTGGTATCATCATTTGATTTTATCTTATTTTAATCCAAATGATTCTTCCTTTCTTAAAATAGAATGGAACTATTTATAGACCATACCCATTGTCATACAGACATCTTAGTATGGGGTCGGGTAATAAATTTTAAAATTCTTTCAATTTCTTTATTAAGTAATAACACTTCACAATTAATTATTATTATCTTATTCTTTAAAAAAAAAAAAAAAAATCAACGGCTAGAGTTTGTCTGGTCTGAGGTTTAGCTGTTTTGTTTGAAAACAGTATTTTGATACGTTAGATGCAAACAAATTTAACGGCTAGGATGATTTCGTAGGCCCCACAAATTAAATAATCTCCACGTTACCCCAGTTGCCTTTTTGACCAATTGGGAACATAAAAGTTACCTTTCTTCCGAATTCTGATTTCTTTATTGGGTCCCACCAGGTGGACTATATTCTGGGCGATAATCCGCTGCGGATGTCATACATGGTTGGATACGGTGCACGCTACCCACTGAGGATCCATCACCGGGCCAGTTCGTTGCCGTCGGTTCAGGCCCACCCTGCCCGGATCGGGTGCAAGGCCGGTTCGCGATACTTCATGAGTCCGAACCCGAACCCGAATGTGTTGGTCGGAGCGGTTGTGGGTGGGCCCAATGTGTCGGATGCGTTTCCGGATTCGAGGCCGTTCTTTCAAGAGTCCGAGCCCACTACGTACATCAATGCGCCTCTAGTGGGCCTGCTCGCGTACTTTTCGGCCCATCGTTGAATTTCGGGAAAAAGAAAAAGAAAAAGTTAGTTTGTACGGGGGATTGTAATTTGTATTTGTAGTGGTGCGCGAAGGTCACCCTGCCGTTATTTTTAAAGATTCCAAAAATGTGTAGCATTAAGCGATAAAAAGAACGCTCTCATTATTATAATGTTTCTTTACTTATATTATATTCTTAAGTCTTATTTGGTTCTTTTGTGGTTCAATTTATTTAAAATAAAATAGTTGAATTTGGATATTGTCACATGATGATGTAAAGAATTATACGTCTATCTTAAATATTCGATATTGAATAACAATAGAAATAAATTGTGATATTGACTAGGTTTGACTAGGTTAAGTTAGAGCTCAAATTCAAACTTTCAAAATGATAGAGATATCGGGCAAAATAAGTAGCTTTTCCTGAGGTTTTAAAAAATGTTTAATATAAATTTATTTATTATTTGTAGAATTTTATGTGTTTAATTCATTTTTTTCTTACAAAAAATACTTCCCTATATAATGAATATCATTTATTAATTTTTTTTTTAAACCCTAAAATTTTCCTTTCTCTTCCTCTAATTTTTTCTTCTTCATTATTGGTGTGGGTTTTCCTTCCCAAGATCAAAGCCGGGTCGTGTGAGGGTTTCATATATCGTCGTCGCCGTCGCCGTCGCGGTTGTGGGTTTTCTTCTTCGATCATTTTAAAATAAATTCTGATATAAACATGGTATGTTTAAATATACAAGGTATGTTTAATATAAACAATGTATTTTGACACCTTTGAAAGAAAATTCAATAATGTATTTAATATATATATATAAAAAAAAACAAAAGTATGTTTTATATAAACAGTTGAAGTCGGAGACTTGAGCATGTGGGCGGCGACTCGAGAATAAGGTTTCTATGTGCAGTATAGCGGAAATGTGGACAACTTGAGAAGAAAAGAACGTTTCTCCAAAACGGCGGTTTATGCTACTGTTTTTTAAAAATAAAGTCTGATATAAACATGGTATGTTTAATATAAAGAGGGTATTAAGACACTGATAAAATGAAGATTCAAGGGTATATCTGATATAAACAGCTAAAGCCGGAGATTTGGATAGGTAGGCGGCGACGAAAAAAAATAGAGGAAATCAACTGACATAAAAAAAAAAAATGTTTCTCCAAAAAGGCAGGAATTGAAGAATAAGGAATAAAAATTAAAAAATAAATCAATATGAAATGCTATAAATAAGTTAATCACATTCATTGTGATTTGAAAATATCATAACTTAAAAAAAGTCAATCATCAATCACATTAATTGTGCAGTTTTGATTTTTCTTAATTGACGGGATGGTATATCAAGTCAGTTTTGACAAATTATGACTTTTTCAAATGATACCCACCCGACATAATTATAAATTAAAATTATATTAGGCCTTCTTGAAAAATCATCATTCTTATACAGGTTCATTCATGTAGAAACCCCAAAATCACGAGTAGATTGAATTAAACAAAAACCATAAGGTAAAACTATTGTTTTTAGTACTATTAAGATGAAATTGAAAAAATCAAGTAAGAAAAACTAAATTTATAATTCAACCTCTAGTATTTTAGTTTCAATTTAGTTTTTTTTATTTATTTAATAGTTTTGGTATTATCTCAATCTTTTTAGTATGATTGTAACATGAGTGTCGCTTCTTTTTTTCTGTCGGATCACCTAAATTTAATTTATGATCTCACGAGATCAAATTTTTTGTGATTATTACCTCAACAATCTAGTACACGCAAAATGAGTTGTTCAACAATCTAGCACAGCTGCACAGGCAAAATGAGTTGTTCCATGACACAGGAAAACAACTTTGTACTTCGTTGCTTAGTCAAAGAACCTGTTAGAGAAGCTGGCTGACAAGAAGTGAGGAACCTCGGATGAATCAGCTAGCAATCCTAAAGACTATGACCATCTCCCAGCCCATCCGACCGCACGTTACTGTTACACCCATCGTGCAGACATCTGATAACCCTATCCTAGTTTCATCCTGGTGGCAGTCTCCTCTTACTAGAGGCTATAAACTAAATGCTGACACAACAATGACAGACTTTGACGTAGGGCTAGGTGCAATTGTCATAAATCAACGGAGACACGATGTTCGCAATGGAATCCTACCTCTCCATGACCCATTAATGTCGAAACAACAAAGACAATGATTCTGCTCGAGGGGGCTTGATAGTGCGTCTAATGTCCATTATTTAGCGCAAGAAATTGGGTTATTCTATCCTTAAAGCGTGATAAGAGAGCCATCAATTGATCATGCATAGCTTTTATTCTATTAAATTACATATGCTAGCTGCAGATCATGCTTTAGAGTATTTTTATTGAAAAATTGTCTAAAACATATACTTTTGCGCTAGAATTGATTAAAATTCATTTTCTCCGAATTAGTCTACCGTACCGCTGGAAAATATTCGTACACGAAAAATGTCGTTTTCCCCCACTAGAGGATCGTGCTGTAGAAAGCAAGGTGTAGAGGATCGTGGTGCAGAAAACGTGGAGCATACGTTGTACAATTCAGAGTCGACCTAAAAGCAAGCGACAACGACGATGTGCCTAGCGTTTCTGCCAAAAAACAATTTTGTTTGAAGCACGTGAAGACCACTACTTGAGAAAATTCTGCCTATTTAAACCCTCATTTTCCTCATGAAAAGAGAGCTTGGATGTATGGGTCTTATTTTCCCTAAAAGTTCAGCCAAGTTCCCAAAGAATGAGTGAAGAGGTAGATTGTCGATCTTTTTTGGAGCACGAAGGTGGAAGTGACAACCCGCCATTGTTGTCGTTGAGCGAAGACCGCCTCCTTCACGAGTTCCAACGCTTTAACTCCTTTCATTTTCAGCTTTCATTTACTCGCTATTTTTTATCGCATACCTCTACTTTATTTCGTTTAATCGCTTTCGTGAGTAGCGAAGGCCCTGTTTGGTAGAGAACTCATATACTGTTTTATGTTTTCAGATTCAGTACGTTCAGCCAATATGCGTTTGGTATGCAATATGGAAATTTGTTTTTGAAAACTTTTTCCGAATTCTGTGATCCAAACACTGTAAATTCTGAAAATAACTTTTTTTTGTTTTCAGTGTATCCAGATTTTGAATTTTAAATTTTAAAATGCAAAGTTATATTTCGAAGGATAAACGCTATAATAAATAAAGTATTTCATGTTATAAACCCAATTCATTGTTGTTAAATTAAAATATGTATAATATAATGTATTATAAATTACATGATATCAGGAAATAACAATTATACAAAATTTATAACATAAAATATGTTCATAAATTAATTAATAATAGTTTATATTCAACTTAATATTTAGTTAGTGACTATATGGTTTATAGAAAAAAAATTAATCACATTGGGAAGAATTAGTTAAATTGCGATCCAATTTCTAAATCTGCTATCAAACACATATCTAAAAACATGAAATACAACTTCATTTTCATTGAATCCCTTGTTTTCAGTTTTTTGTTTTCGCATCACCAACCAAACAGACCTTAACTTTTCTATTCAATACTTGGTCACCGGCCACAAATGTTGTAAGCATGTTTATGTGAGTGTTTTCTTTACCAAACATCTTTGAATCTTCTTCTTAAGAGTTTTTCCTTCCATACACTTTTGTCTTACTGATCATCTGATAAAAGTAGCTTTGCATATAATAATGTCTGAAAAGAGACCTTGCAACAAATCATTAAAGAAAGAGTTTGTGGTAGTAAATTATACATGTCGTGAACATACATATTATTGCGGCTTGTTAGCCATACGAGAGTATAATATAAGCAAACTGATGTAGAAATACTAAGGTTTGCATGCGTAGTGTAGTACTAACAAGGAGTCGCTTAAAGATCCCTCTCTGCTTAGATTCACAAAGATAAATTGTTAAAATGATCGCTACCGAATGGACATGTGAACTTCAGTAGGGTTGTCACTGTCAATGTCTTGAATGTTTTTTTTACTGTTTTTCTACCGCTTATTTTACTCTAATGCATGAACCATCAAACTAGCAACCACTTTATTGTTATGTTACCTTGTCTAACACATGCTAGTAATTTCTGACGTAATTGACATTTCACTAAAAGTTGTTCATGCGTATTCTCTGTGGATCAACTCTGGAATATTTTCAGTTAGTACACGTTAATGCTTTGGTATATACTTGTGTCATTGTGGCAGGAACTTCACTTTCATGTTTATTTCACCCATTTCATTATTCCTTACATGCACTACCATAACAACCACCGCATCTCCACACACAAAAAAATGAGGGCTTTAAAGGTCATAGAGGTTGGCCTTCAACCTCTTTGGACGAAAATGAACTCGTTGATTCTTTCGGTTTTTGTTCAAGAGATCGGTTTATGAACGAAATTTAGGTTTTTGTTGATGGTCGCATTTCTCTTCAAGGAGTAGGCTAGATTCAAGGTTTCTCTCTCATCAACTGAATCTGCAACACGACCGCAAATGATTTAGTTCGGTATGCGGGAATGATTTAGTTCGGTATGCGGGAATCTCAAAACACTGTAAGATATGAATCGAAGACCACCCCACATGAGTGTCAACAACCATCGGATTCTATTTTTTCTTTGCTTTGCGCTTCTGAAAAAGTTAAATAATTAATTAATTAAGACATTTTAAATTTTCTTTTTGTAGATGTATTTAATTAATGCGAGAATTGAACCCATAACCTCATAGTCAAGGGCACAACCTTATACCAAATAAGTTATGTTCGGTTTGGCAAGACATTTGAAGTTGTAAATTGGAATTCCCACCCATATGTGATAAAATATATATTTTTTTTAAAAAGAAAACTTTTAATAAAAGATATAGTGTACCAATACCAAGTTATTTGTAATTACACTAAAAATTGGATGATACAAATTTAATGAATTTTATCCATTGCACTACAAAACAACATCAGACCTAGTTATTTTTCTACTTTTTTTTAAAAAAAAAAAAAGTAGTGCTTTAAAATCACAATTTTAATTCATATTTTTTTGACTTGTCACGCCCTTAGATTATCAAAATAAAACGTCACATCACAAAATTCATTTTATGATTTTTTTTTACATCAACCTGGTTGAAGGTAAGATATAAAACCATTCATCAACCTTTGAGATGAAAATTAGTGCCTTATCTCCTAAATTATGCTTGAATTGATTATTTTATGCTATATAAAGAATTTGTTGTGCTTGATTTTTATAATCATATAAATATTAGATGGTATAGGTATTCGGTAAACTTTAATCAAAAGATTGACATGACGTGATAAGTTATCAATTTGATCCATATGGTTTCGACTTAATTTTAATTTGGTTCTAATAATTTTTAAAAAATTAATTTGGCGTTTATGATTTGAATTTAATTTTAATTTGGTCACTATAATTTGTTTAGTCCTAATAAATTAAATCATATGTAAACTATTTTTAACTTCTCATTTTCCCAAAATGCCTTAAACTTTTTAATGGGGTTGTTTAGGACATTGAGTGAGTTATTATAGTCGATAATTATAATAGTCTATAATAGTAAATACTATTGAAATCAATATAATTACTTTATTGATTGTGCGTTATAATAGTCGAGACCAAACGTTAACTATATTATAATAATTTAGTCTACTAAACTTTAAGTTGATGTCCACATATTCGAATGTAATTACCTAAATACAAATGAAAAGCACCAACTCATTATGATGTAAATAGAAAACATGTGCTGCATTTTCAATATAGTCACGGCTTATAATGACACATGAGATTTGTGAAGGTTGAGTAAGCTATAAATGACCAAATTACAACTTTAAAAATAAAGAACCTAATCCAACCTAAACTCCAATTATAAAAATTAAGGCCATGTTTATCGCATCGTAATGAATTTTTTCCAACAATCATAATCTGAATTTCATCAATAGTATTTACTTGTACGTAATCATTCTTGAGCATAATTCATTTTCGTTTTAACCGTGTTCAAAATTATGTGCTGACTTGTTGTCCGAGCGTTACTCGTGTGCAGAGACTCGTTGTCAAAACGCTACTCGTGTGGATACTCGTAAACCCGTTTTCCCACATGAATCTTCACTTTCCTCCGTTTATCTCTCTTCTTTCTTCGTTTTTCGCCATTGAAGCTTCAATCTCTTCCCTCCTCCATCAACCCATTTATGTTTCTTCCTCGAAAAACAACCCCCAATTTTCAAGGGTTTCAACATTAAGGGAATGAGTTTCTCTTTTTTCTCTACAATTTGTTCATCTTTTATCCCATACCAATAATGTGTTCCATCTTTTTATTAAAATAGGTTTCTCCTTTATTCCTCAAAAACTTGTGGAGAAAAAAGAGAAATGAGATTGGCGAGGAGGCGTGAAAGGATTTGTTGAAAGGATTTGTTGAAAGAATAAGAAAACTCATTTCTTGAAGGAGAAAGAAAAAGAAAACTCATTATTTTAAAGAAACATAAAAAGAAACTCATTTCTAACGTATGGGCGGCGACGGCGAGATTGGCTGGAGTGAGGTGGGCAGCGACGAAGTTGGTCAGAGGAGGAGAGAAAAAAAGAGGAAGAAGAAGGTGAAGGAGATGGCGAAAGCTTCTTTTCGCATTTCAAGAAAGAGAGAAATTAAAAATTTAAAAAAAAAACCCTAATAATAATGGTAATCTCAGCAAAGATGTAGTAATGAGATTACATATTTTGAGGTGAGGCTCACAGTTGGATTAAGTTTGCAAATTTTGGTAAACATCATTAAATGTAATGGATGTGGTCTGACAATCAAAATTACCATTGAAGAGCCAACAAGAACATAACTCAACTGACATGGTTTAACCTCTAGAGACCAAGAGGTCCTAGGTTCGATCACCACTCCCACTCCAGATGTTGTAAAAAAAAAAAAAAATTAATTAATTAATTAATTAAATTATCATTGAATGATTAGAATTGGTGGAGTTAAATGTCCCCTAAATTAGTAACTTAAACATAAAACTTTAAAATGAGGAAGAATAGTAACGAAATTGTAACAGATCTCAATTTAATATCAGAGAACAAAACATGAAAACAAATTTTAGTTTTTTTTTTTTATGTTTTTTTAAATTTGGCTAAAAAATTATATATTTCCTTGAATAAGATGAAAACTATTGTAAGAAAATTGTGAAAAAATAAGTACAATTTTAAAAAATAAAAAATTAAAATTAAGCTTCCGTTTAATAACCATTTCATTTTTAGTTTTCTGTTTTTGAAATTTAAGTTTTTTTTTTTTTAATTTCTTTATTATGAGTTACATTTTTCTTAGAGACATTTAAATTTTTAGTCAAATTTCAAAAATTCCAAAAATTAATTTTTTTTTTTTTTAGTTTGTAAAGTTGAATTGATTTTTTAAAATATTGACAGAAACTAGATAACAAAACAAATAAAATTATAGATGGAAGTAGGGCTGTTTTTTAATAATATTGTACTTTTTAAAACTTTTTATAAAAATATTATAGATTTGAAACTATTTTTAAAAATATTGTGGTTTTAAAGACCTCTACACCCTAGCAAATGTTGTCTTTTGAAAAGACGATCTTGCTCCACGTGGATATCTTATTCCACATGGATGAAGATCGTCTTTTCAAAATACGACATTCATCGGCATCTACGTTATTTTTATTAAAAAAATGATATCTTTCTAATTAGATATTCAAAAAATTTAAAAGGTATGGTTGGAAAGCTAGAGCTTCAATTTGATACTGGTTTCACTATTTTTTTTAATTGTGTATCAAAAGATAAAAGACCATCGAAGTTTGACTATAGTTTTGCAAATTTCTGAAGATTCTTTGGAGGGGTGCATTCAAAAATTGATATTTTTTTACCCAGATAATCAAAAACTTCAAAAATAGTATTGTTGGAAAGCTAACACATAAAGCTTCAATTTGATATCTGGTTTCACTATTTTTAGAGTTGTGTATCAAAAGATATATATCGTCAAAGTTATGAAAACTTCACTAAACCCGAAACTGAAGATATGACTGAAAACTTCAAAACTGTAGTTAAATTTCAACGATTTGTATCTTGTTTTTGTTTGTTTTTTTTTTTTTTTAATAAAAAAATTAAAAATTAATTCGTCTTTTCAATTTTGATAGATTTTGATGGGTTTGAATGATCCAATTCAATTTTGCAAAAATTTGTTTAAAGTGAATTTGATTATGAACTTTGAATTTGTGTTCTTTAAATGGATATGTCAATTCAATGTCGGTTCTAGACAAAGAGATGCTTCTGCTGTACGTAAAGAAATGGAGTAAAAAAGTGAGTTGTGAAAAAGTAGGGTCCCATATTTTTGCCGTAATTGCCGTTTGGTTGACCAAAAGTATTGGAGCCACTGTCTCCACTTTGACCAACACTCCCTTTATCTTTCAATCCAAAACAATCAAAAAAGAGAAAAATGAATGAAAAGAAAAGAAAAGAAAAGGAAAGGAAAGGAAAGGAAAGGTAAGGTAAATTGCAAAATGCTACTTGGAAAATTAAGCACTTGAATTTTGACAATATTAGCATAGTTTCTTACTCATCTCTTTGAATATAAGAAGTAATTTAATTTTCATAGAGGAGGGATATAATCTGACTTGAATTCAGACTAGACTCTTCTTTGTTTGAGTTAATCCCACACACATAGACCGAAAGATCTTTGTTGTCCTGGATTGGACATATATGTAGATATCTTCGTGGGACCGAGGAGGGAGTCTCAATCGATCTTTTTTAAGATTGTTTATCACGCCATGCATGAAGATCTTTCCATTTTTCAGATCCCTTGAACAAACTCTTAAAGGTTAGGCTACTACCTGACACTACATCTAAATGAGAGAAACTTAAAATAATTTATAGTTACTACTTATACCAACAAGATGCACTTTCTTTTTTGGTAACTCAATCATAGGAACTTCAAAGTTAAGTCATGTTTGACTTGACCAATCCTATGTTAGGCAACCACTAATTTTTTTCTTAGAAAACATGCGCGTGATGACAAAACATGATGAAAGGACTTGGTCTATATGCAACACAAGACTAGTATGGTGACATGACAAGGTCGCAGGAGATGTAGGAAAACGTCGGGGCCGTTAGGGGTCGAATACAAATTCTGAGTCGGGTTTAGGGTGTTACAAGAGGTGTTGCTAGATTGATACTCTTTTATTGTGTTTAAATTGTTGTCTTAAATAAATAAATAACACACTAGAGTTTGTACTACTTAGGTGTTATCTTCTTGGGTTTTTGGCTATGTTTCGTGCTACAGAGTTATATTGCCCACTTTCTCTATTTTCTCAATTTGGACATTGATCGAGTTTTCGTACACGTCTCTAACTAAGGTTCCGTTTGGCAATGCGTTTAGAGGAGTAAAAATCGATTGTGGGAGAATTTTAACCTCTTAGGTTGTTTGGTAAATCTGATTATTTATTAATTTATGTAAAATCAATTTTCAATTTACTTTAAGTTCAAAATTCCGTTGGTACTAGCTTTTGGATTCTGCTTCCGTACAAATCTGTCATATTCTCTAACTCTATTTTAAAAATTCCAAATCTATCCTCCAATCCATTTTTTGTTTTCATTCCATGTTTATGTTATACAAACTAAATTATAATCAATTTAAATTTTTTTAACAATTATTTTTTTAAAATTTTTATCAAATAATTAAAATTTAACAAAGTTATTTGACATTTAAATTATATAAAATTAAAAACAATCATTTTATAATAAATTTAGATATTGAACATCAATATAAATATAATTGAAATAATATGTCCAGTTTAGTAATTATAACTAAATCATAGCAATTCAATATTAATTTACCAAACGTTCGAACTTAATTTTTTAAGTTTAAAGTTAGAATTTAACAAACACTAATTTACTTTTTGTTACAGCTGCAATCTCAAACGAAACCTAAGTTGATTTGAGTAACTGGCTCCACAAATCTAAAAATCATATGCCATTAACAATAATATATATATATATATATATATATATATATATTTTTTCTAGTTAGTAATTAGAAATTAAAACATGTCCTTTTAATAATACTTTTTCGGCCCACTTAAAAACAAGACACCTCAAACCATATTGAAGACATGTTTTATTATTAAGGTGTTTGGAGCTCTCTTTTAAAGATTGAAATGAAATATTTTAGCATAGTTAACCATTATTTCTCACAAGTTTAGCTCAAACTAAAATAAGATCTCCTAATAAATAATAGATAATAGATAATAAATAATAGTAGATTTGTCCTAAGTTATATTATAATTCAAACTCATTTTTAAATATAGTTGCATGTTTTGCAACAAACAAATGAAAAACGAAAAAAAAAAACAATAAATAAATCACCAAAAGTATTTTGTTTTTACTTATAATTTAAGTAAAGTAAATTCAAGACAAACAAGAACATAGATCAACTGTCGCATTTGCTAGTGAGTCCTAGGTCCAATCTTCCACCACACTTAAATAATAATAATAATAATAAAAAAATAAAAAAAATAAATGACCAATAAAAAACTGGTATTTTTATTGGGGTTTGTCTTTGACCGACGCCGTTGGTTCAAAGACAGAATCACACAAACAACAACCTAATAAAATTCAAAAAATTTGATTTTTTTGTCTCTTAATTACAATCCTCCCTTTGATTGTCTTCCTCCTCGCGCCACTGTTTCTCTTTTCTTCCCCTTCCCTTTGTCTTCTTCTTTCTTCTGCCAGACATTTTGTCGAACACTTTATGGGCATTGCGATTTAATTCTTCTGATTCTGAGTTTCTGAAGAAGAAGAAGAAGGTGGGGTTGTTCTTGTGAAGATCTTTTCCCCCCAATTTGATGAGATTGTAGTATTGGTGGGTCATGGAGGGAGCGGAAATGGAGCTTGAGCGGCGGAGCAAGTTTCTGAATGGGCTTATTCTGAAGAAGAAGGCGGTGGAGCAACACGAGCAACGCGATGGTCTCAATGTTCGCGTCAGAGCCTCCGATATGCCGTTTCCTTTGCAGAATCGCGCTTTTACCTGCGCTCGTGAACTGCTCGATTCGATGCCTGCCAAGCTCGATAGCAAACGCCTCGCTCTCGCCCTTAAAAAGGTAAGAAAAAAAAAACAAAATTTCCCCCTGAACTAACTTTTTGTTCTGGAATGCATTTTCATGGTTGCGATTTTCTGATTAGTGCAGCTTCGTTATCCTGTTTTTTTCTTTTTGGATTTTGGGTTAGTTAACGTTTTTTTGGAACTGTTTTGAGTAGTGTCTGGAATGTGTTCGATGAAATGCCTCTTTGGTATGAACTGAATTTGTTTTGGGGATTTTGTGTGTGAGATTTCTGGGATCTCTACAATTTAGGAAGAAAATTAATGGGTTGTCTATTTCATTGCACTTGTTTCAGTTTGAGATTTCTGATTCATGAAAGTACTCTGCCATTGAAGAGGTCTCTCTGAATTAAATTAACTGGGTTTTATGCACTTCCAAACTTTGGGATTAACTTTTCAATTCTAATGGTAGGTAACAAATTAAATGTCCTTTATTGCTCTAGACTTGAACTTGTGGACATGGCAATTCCAGTGAGTGGGAATTTGATGCCCACCATTAATTCCATCATAGCTGATAGTCATTCTCTACTGACACTTGCCAGCTGCATTATTATGTCCACTGATTGTTCTCTTGAAAACTTGTCGGAACTAGGAGATTGTAGTCATTGTCAAATACTGGATATTTATTTAGACACTAGATTTAGGAAGAGGCTATGTTGTTCTTCTCTTATTTGCCTAAAGTTTCTCCTGAATTTGCTGTTTTTCTACTTCTTATGTAGTTATGTCTCTGGGACATGTGTTTTTTTAGTCCTTTGAAATATTAGTTTTATCTATAATGGTTTTCAGTTCCTTCTGGTCCCCCCTTTTCTGTCCTCTCTTCCTAGTCCTAGCTAAGAGAAAGGAGCTATTTGGAAATAGTTTTTTGGTTTGAAATTTGTGATTTATTGATTTTGTAAATGTCAATATTGTTATGTATATTGAAATCACTACTCAAAAGTTCAGAATTTTAGAAAGAACAACAACTGCAAGTTTTTCTGTTTTGTTTTGTTTGGAAAATTAGGTCATTTGTGAGAAAATAACTATTTTTTTTCTCCAAAAACATCTTAAAAATGAGTTTCGGATCATGTATTTTCAGAATTACTGTCTAAAAAAAACTGTTTAGAACACAATTTAACTACAAAATTTTCAACATTGAGCTTATGAGAAGTGGGGTGATGGGAATTTGCTCTCTTGAACCTTCTTTTGTTTAAGAATAATGATAGGCAAAGATTGTATTTGAAATCTTTGTTGTGAAATATCCAAACCATTCTTGTGGAAAACAATCCATATGAAAACATAATCATTATCTTGGCTTGGCCAGAGCCTATATTCATGACAACAATATAATTATTTACAAGTCTGAAACCATCAAGCTGCATGTTTTTGTGCTTGGGACAAATCCCACTCATTGTTCAAGTTGGGACCGTTTTGCTTTTTGCTAAGCCTCCCTTCTTGATTAGAGCATATTTGAAATGTTCTTTCACTTCTTAAATAAAAAAAAGTGTAATAAGTCAACCTAAACATAACCAACAACCTCCCTAAAAGCGGAGGTTCAAATCCTCACCCCCACCTTTTGTTGTACTAAAAAAATGTCTTTCAAATTTCTCGAGCTAATAAAACAAAACATATTGACAAATTAAAAAAAAAAAAATCAGCTAAACATCATTTCTCTAGCATTTTAGTTCTCTTCAGTTCTGTCATCAGAATTGATATAACAATAACTTTAAATGTTGTAGGATCAAGCAGTTACTAGTGATGTCAGTCGAGACGCAGATATATAATCGTTTGAATACCCCAAAAAAAATTTGAGATAAAGTTTGATGCTAATGAGGTTGTACTGGTTTTTCAGGAATTTGATTCCTCCTATGGTCCTGCTTGGCATTGCATTGTGGGAACTAGCTTTGGCTCCTATGTAACACATTCTCTGGGTGGCTTCTTGTATTTTTCAATAGATAAAGTTTACATTCTTCTCTTCAAAACGGCAGTCGAGCCCCTGTCTCGTGGAGCATCGTTAAAAGATTGAGTTTCTCAATTCTAAACGAGGATCGAACAGGCATCGATTGATCGTAAAATCGAACAGCTGCTGAAGTCATGAACAAGAACAACCAGGTTCAGTCATACTATTCTTTTTGGTTGTATCATTGACTGTATCTGGTTTAAGAAACTGAGTGTGCAGGCTCTGCTGTGATGTGAGTTGTGCATTACTTTACTGGCTAATTATGAAATTTTGTTGTGTGCACTGTGCAGTCAAACAGCAAGGATTTGTGGTGTTATAAGATTTCATGTTTATGCTTTAACTTCTTGGTTTGAGCCTTTGGGGCAGTAAATAAAAAGCTTTACTACACTTTTTCTTAGTCTTTATTTCAATTTAGACCACAAACTTTAAAAATGTGTGTTTGGTTCCTAGATGACTAAACTTTTTAATTGCTTACGTGGCTGATGACTGGGATTAAAAAAAATAGTCCAAGTGGATTTTTGTCTAAACTAATTACAAATTTACAATATTAAAATAAAGGACCAAAATGGACAAACTAAAAATACAATGATGAAAATGAATATTTTAAAAGTACAAAACCAAAATGTACACCAACCAATCAATTTGGAAGTACAAATGAACGGTTAATTTCTTTTCGATTTTTTAAAATTGTTTTTGAATTCTGTGGTTAAACCGTGGAAATTTTATCTAAATTTTAAATTTTAAATTTGAAAATACATAATCATATTTAAAAAAATAAAAACTTTAATAAAAATAATATTTCATGTTATAAATTGAATTCATTTCATGTTATAAACTTTAAAGTAACTCATAGCATTAGTACATCAATGAAGTAGAAAAGTTAGATCGAATAAAATTATATTGATAAATAATTTTATAATAAAAAATATTAGTATATTTATAAATAAAAGTTAGATGCAACCAAACGCTTATTTTTTGTAGCACATATTTTAAAGCAAGATCTTACTCAAAAATTTCCCGCCTCGATTTTTGTTTTGACAAATTCAACAATAATTGTGATGAGTCGACATGAATATATATATATGCAAGTGTTCTTTCTTTTCTTTTCTTTCTTTATATTTCACATATATTGCCAAACCGAGCATAGCTCAATTGGCATAAGGTTGTGTTTGTGACCATAAGGTCATGGGTTAAAGAATATGGTATTACTGATGTAAGCTTGTCGAGACCCGTCAAATATAATTTATATTTACCGATCAACGGCTTGTAGTAAACTACAGCATTACTGATGCAAGCTTGTCGAGGCCCGTCAAATATAATTTATATTTACCGATCAACGGCTTGTAGTAAACTACAGCGGACCGGGTCGAAATCAGGGAACCGAAATTTAAATTCTCTAAATTAAACTTTATGTAAAAACAATAAATGTGGGTTTTTGAATTGCATATTAATCTAATGAATTAAAATAACAATTAAAGATAAAAGGTTAAAAAATTAAAGAAATAAACAAGAGATTACCTTGTTGATTCAGAGATTGTCGGGACTTGATGGATTACTTAAATAAAAATACAATTTCTTAATTAAAAGCCTAATCGACTTAACTGGAACAACCATGAAAAGTCTCTAAGATCCTATCATGCAATTAATCCGACAAAGCATCGTAATTAACTCTAAGCTAGTCAATTAGTTGGGCACGATAGCGTTCCATGCTAACTACCTAGCAGCTCTAAGCACATAGATTGATTAGAACGTTAATTAAATTGATCAGATTCAATTAAACATTTTTCTATTCTTAAGGTCTGTTATACACATCATGTTAACTATGAAAAAGTCATAATATTAACACTAGTCATAACCTGACCCATCTTGCTACTACAATTAAGCATGCAATTTCTGACAATTACGGATCACAAATTACAAACATAACATACATGAAGAATTAATATTTAATTGATTAAGCTGTCACATTAACCAATACTAAATGCACATGAAATAAACAAAGAATAGAAAACAATTAATCAAGAAATTAGATTGCAATTTAATATAAAAAATCTCACAAAAACGTTAAGCCCGACAAACCTCTAAATCAACATTACAAGTTTAGCCGGACATAAAAATAAATAAAAAACTATAAACAGTGAAGCGTTTCTTAGTGGGATGACTTCTTCGTGCTTCGTGGGAGATGACTTCTTCCTGGATCAATCAGGAGCTGACACGTGTGCGAGGTGATGGTTGGAGTACACATTCTTCAAGAATCGAACTCGAGATCAAAATCTATCTAATCAACTCTTCACCCTCAAACCAAGCTTCCAACTTTAAACATTAAAAGATTATCTCTATAGTATCATCTGGGGTTCAGTTTGTTGATATTATACTCTAAAACTCTTTTTCTAAGTTCTTATTTAATATAAGTGTCTCATTCACCTCTGAAGGCTCGATTCCTGCAAAAACATATGATTAAACACATTAATTTAAATCAACTAACAAGAATTAAAGATTATAAAATAGTATTTTTGGAGTTCTATCAATTACATACCTCTATGATAAATGTACAATATTAATATGTAATAAATATAGCCAAATTCTAAAAATTTACAAAATACCATAATTAAAATTCAGTTGATAATATAAAGCACAAAGATAAAAATAAAAACTTATGTTGCATTTGTAAAAAAAAAAAAAAAAAAAAAAAGTTCTGACATGTAATATTCAGTAATAAGACACTTTAAATCAAAAATATATTTTCTCTAAAGTTTGATATTAATATCTATTTAGTTACTAAAATTTTAAAAGAGATTTAAGTAAAACATTAGAAGTGGGGCTAAACCTATATATTAATAATATATATTAATATATTTCCTTTCTAGAATTGAACTATCACATGACAAAATGAGATCGGAGTTATAAGGTACTATAAATTATATGATATTTTAAAATAATAATTATACTTTATAACATAAAATATGTTCATAAATTAATTACTAATAATTTATATTCAATATAGTATTTAGTTATTGAGTACAACTAATTTTATGGTTTATAAAAAAAAAAAAAATATATATATATATATATATATATATATATATATATATTTTACAAAATTTATTGGAGATTCTAACTCACGACCACCTAATAAAGAGTATATATGAATTGAGCTATATTAGCCAAACAAATCTTATTCATTAAGAAAATCTCAAGACCACAAATTTTAAAAAAAGAAAACGAAGCCAAGGAATCAGATATTTCCTTCACATCGGCGGCAGATAAGGAAGACGACATGTCTGAGAATCAGGAACCCCCAAATCCGGTGGCCGCCACCGGGAGTTCGTCTCCCGTCGTTCGAATCGAAGCAGGGCCACCGCACGAGGCGTTATTTCTTGTATTGAGTTATCTTCCTCTTTTTGAGCTTCTTTCCATGAGCGCAGTCTGCGTTTCGCTCAGAGACGCAGTGGAAAACGATGTGTTGCTGTGGCTTCACGTCGTCGTCGATCGACCCTTGAGCTACCGGCTGTCCGATGAAATTCTCCGGAGAATCGCCCGGAAGGCCGATGGTCGCCTCACAACTTTGGCTCTGATGAACTGTTTCAAGATTTCTGATTCTGGACTTCACCAAGTTGTTGAGAAGAATCCTCTTCTCACCAAGGTATTCACGTCTTCGTATAAATAATTATTGTGTTGATTGGTTAATCTTCTCAATAATTTCTCCATCTTTGTCGAACCGAACTTAGGTCAATTTACATAGTTGTGAATGTGACTAAGAGGTGGAGTTGAATCCTCGCATTAATTAAGTCATACAATGCTCGCTTTGGCAAAAAAAAAATCTCTATTTTTAGTCATAATATTTACCCTAACTTTCTGAATTATCTGTAGAGCATTCCAATTTGGGTTTGGGTTTTTCAAAAAAAGATTAAGTTCACTTTCCACATGAAATCACTGTTTAAAGAGGAGAGAAAAGTAAAGAAGGTATCAATAGTTACTTTAGAAATCATCAAAGAAAATACATTAAAATAGTGAAATGTTGTGTTTTTTTTTTTGGGAGGAACCCAAAAGCTTAAGATAATGAAATTACATAGACTCGAACATAGGAGTAGGACTATTCATCAGTGAACCAAAAAATTTAAGCTAATGGGTTGCAGTAAATATAGACTCGAACATAGGAGTCAGAGTAAACCAAAAAACTTAAGCTAATGGGTTATCTCAAATCGAAAAAAATATTAATCGGTAAGAAAATGACATTATATAGACTCGAACATAGGAGTCAGACTAATCATCAGTGAACCAAAAAACTTAAGCTAATGGGTTACAATAAATATAGACTCGAACATAGGAGTCAGAGTGAACCAAAAAACTTAAGTAATGGGTTATCTCAGATCGAAAAAAATATTAATCGGTGAGAAAATGACATTACATAGACTCGAACATAGGAGTCAGACTAATCATCAGTGAACCAAAAAACTTAAGCTAATGGGTTACAGTAAATATAGACTCGAACATAGGAGTAGGAGTGAACCAAAAAACTTGAGCTAATGGGTTATCTCAAATAAAAAAAAAATATTAATCGGTGAGAAAATGACATTACATAGACTCGAACATAGGAGTTGGACTAATCATCAGTGAACCAAAAAACTTAAGCTAATGGATTACAGTAAATATAGACTCGAACATAGGAGTCGGAGTGAACCAAAAAACTTAAGCTAATGGGTTATCTCAAATCGAAAAAAATATTAATCGGTGAGGAAATGACATTACATAGACTCGAACATAGGAGTCGGACTAATCATCAGTGAACCAAAAAACTTAAGCTAATGGGTTAAAGTAAATATAGACTCGAACATAAGAGTCGGAGTGAACCAAAAAACTTAAGCTAATGGGTTACCGTAAATTTAATTATTTCAATACTCAGGTTGAGCTTATTTTTAAAATGATACCCCAAGAAACAAATTTTCTGCATTTGTCCTCAGCTTTTTCCTTCTTGATTCAGCTTTATGTACCTGGATGCACAAGTTTGACTCCTGGAGGAGTGGTTAGGGCAGTGATGACTCTATCTCAACATTCTCACAACTTGAAGAGCCTAATGATTGATGGCATTTACAACATAAATAATTATGAACACCTTGAAGTCCTCAAATGTCATCTCCTCATCAACCGATCACAACAACTACAGCAGCAACAGCAGCAACAACAACATCTCCTATACCACGAGTATATTGACCGATCGAAGTTGTTGAGTAACGAATGCCAGCCAATGATTGATGTACAAATCTGCCCAAAATGCTCTGTGATAGGGAGAGTTTATGATTGCTCGAGGGAGAGATGCAAGATGAAGCAAGAGGAGAAATTGCAGGCAGACTGCCGGGGTTGCAGTCGTTGCGTTCCAAGGTGTGAAGAATGCGGCGGATGCGTCGATGAGGATGAAATAGAAGAGGCTGTATGTTCAGGTGTCTTGTGTTCAAGTTGCTGGCTTCGGCTTCCCAAATGCAACCATTGTAATAGGCCATATTGCAATCGACATCGTGATAATGTAAGTAGCTCTGCAGCTGGGTTTGTTTGTGAAGTATGTCTTGAAACTCAATATGGTTGAGTAGCCATCTGAACTTAGATTGAAACAAGAATCCCCTGTTTGTATTTTTGTAACTTGCATAAGGTTTTAGGGCAGGGATGTAACAATATTCTTTGAACAGGGTGAATGTATATCTTACATCATAAAAGAACGTTGAAACTCGAAAGTATATTTTTTCATAACGATTTCGAATTTCGTTTTTAGTTTTCTGCTTTTGGAATTTACAGTTTTTTTTATTACAATTTGTTTATTATGGTTTTCATCCTTCTTAAAAATATATTTGATTCTTAGTCTAATTTAAAAAACAAAAACTACTTTTTTTTAGGTCCCGTGATTTTTAAAAATTAAGCCTATAAACAATTATTTACACTTATTCAATTAAGCCTATAAACAATTATTTACACTTATTCATTTGTTTTGTTATCTATTTTTTACCACTAATTTCAAAATTAAAGCCGTTTTGAAGAAGAAAAAAAAAAATTTAAAAACTTGTCTTTGTTTTTTTAATTTTGACTAATAATTCAAATGTTAGCTTAATAAAGTTGAAAACCATGGTAAAAAAAATAAATGGTAAGAAAACAAACATAATTTTTAGGAGATAAAATATAAAAAAGGAAAAATTACACTAATCAGTTTGGTACCATTTGGATCCAAGGTTTTAAACTCAACAATTGTATCCCTAGGTTTGCATTTAGTGGGTTTTTTGGTTTTTCAGTCAAAATTTTGGTTAAATTTTAATGGAATGCTGATGTGGCACTCTTTTTAATTAAAAAATATTTTTTAATTATGAAAATGAGGAATTGCGACACTTCAAATCTAAAATAAATTAGCTTTGGTCGACACGGATTAGCAACAAAACTTCGATTTTCTTTCATCCAATTTTTAATTAAAAATAAGTGTCACGTCAATTTTTTTTTTTTTTGAGTACATTGGGGGTAGAGGTTCGAACCATAGACCTCTTAGTCGTCAACACATACATATGCCCGCTGAGCCATGCTCGCTTTGGAAAAAATTATTCAACAAAAAATTTAACAGAAGAACCAAAATTTCAGGATAAAATTGTTGAGTTTGAAACCGGACTAAAATGCTACCAAACCCCAACTCAGAGACCATCATTTTCTATATAAAAAACTAAGCCCGGTTTGATAACTATTTAATATATTTTTTTTTTTTAAATTAAGTTTATAAACACTAATTTGACCTATAAGTTTCTTTGTTTTTGTTATTTACTTTCTACCAATGATTTCAAAAATCAAGTCAAGTTTTGAAAAGTAAAAAAATAGAGAGATTTAATTGAATGAGAGCTTCTTTTGTTTTTGTTATCTACATTCTACTACTATTTTAAAAAATAAAGTTAAGTTTTGAAAACTAAAACAATAGTGAGTTTGAATTAACTTATACATCTGCAATGGGTCACATAGAGTCGTAGAGATAATACACTCAAAAATTAAACCATGATTTCTTCAATACAACTAACTACGTATTCAAAGATTAATTTTGAACTCAAACCTTTCAAAAGGAAAGATCACATATCATTTTATTTCCAATTTCCTACGCGATAAACATACATTCACGTAACAAAATAGAGATCACAATATTTAAAAGTAGAAACGATCAAGAATCATTTATACAATTAAGAACATTTATCTACAATAGAATCAAAATACGAAACGAAGAAGCTTGAAATACCGATTAATGTAACTAGCTATTAAAATAGAGGAACATTAATTAGTGTCAGCATCCATCAAATGATAAACACAGAGACACGTGAACACCAAAAACAAAATTCAAACCATGCATTTCAACAAACCGTTGAAGAAGAACGATACATCAGCAACATTACACTTTAAAGTCGAAATAGTTACACACTATAGAGTCGAAATAGTTAGTTCAACTACCGGTCTCGATTCGATTACATCAGATCCACCAAAACGAGCAACAAAATAGAGACCACAAAATTTAAAAGCAAGATCGATCAAGAATCATTTCTATAGTTAACAACATTTGTCCACTATAGAATCGAAATATGAAACAAAAACTAAAAATAAAAGCATTGCAGATAGAAGAAGCTTGAATTTCGATTAATGTAACTAACTATTAAAACAAAGGAACAACCATTACGTCGGCTTCCATCAAATGATAAAACTGCAAAAACAAACGAGCCCCGAAAACAAAATCCAAACCACGCATTTCAACAAACCGATGAAGAAGAATGATACATCAACAACATTACACTCTAGAGTTGAAATAATCCGTTCAACATACATGTCTCGATTCAATATTCCACAAAACGAGCAACAAAATAGAGATCACAAAATTTAAAAGCAAGATTGATCAAGAATCATTTCTATAGTTAACAACATTTGTTTCCTATAGAATCAAAATATGAAACAAAAATTAAAAACAAAAACATTGCAGATAGAAGAAGCTTGAAATGTCGATTAATGTAACTAACGATTAAAACAGAGGAACAACAATTAGCGTCAGCTTCCATCAAATGATAAAACTGTCGAAATAGACGAGCACCAAAAACAAAATATAAACCACGCATTTCAATAAGCCGATAAAGAAGAACGATACATCAACAACATGATTTTAAATGCTTATAGTATACATATAAACAACATAATTTTAAGTATATATATTGGATTATAATAAATATGACATCAACAATATTATTTGTTTTAGTAGAACAATTAATTTAGAACTAAGACTTAAAATGATTAAATTTGTAACTTATCCATCTCATAAACATAATTTGAAATGAATTAAGTGATATTAATTACAAAATAATTTTAAATGGATTAAGTGATATTAATTACAATTTTATAATAAATTATTGTAGTATTATCCACTACTAAATATATAAGAAAAAAATGAAACTGAAAGTATTTAAGATCTATTAAAATAGAATTAAAATTTTAGAAAATTACACTAGCCTTCAATTTATGATTTCTATTTAGTAGATATATATAACACATTTTGAAAAGATTTGTTCACTCATTTTTTATATTTATAAAATATTTTATATTTTGTTATATTTATAATTATTTTGTGTATTATTCTTTATGCAATTAACTCTTAATTTTTTAAAAATATTTTATTAATGATTAAAAATGTGTAAAATTTAAAAACTAAACTAGAATCTTAACGATAATATTTTTTTTTTGTTTGATAAAAAATCTTAACGATAATTAAAGGGGCAACTACAAGAATAGCTGAAACAAGCATTTGACAGTTGAAAAATAGCTAAATAAATTAATGGTTTGAAAATTAGCTAACTCCTATATTTAGATACTAATTTAGAATGTAGTTTGACAAAACTAGCCTTGAGTCATTAAACGCTTGAAATACCTACAAAAAAGGAGAGATTTAGTAACAAATAATTAAATAACAAAAAAAAGTTAACGGTTGCAAGATAAATACGTTGCAACCAGGGAGAAATTAACAACAGAACAATAAATTGAAAAAAAATCTGGTGCATAGTTAGAAAAATTGAAATTAACATAGCAAAAATAGCGTTGGACATGAAATATGAGAATTTAAAATTACTACTATTGCCAAATATATACCCTGATTACACGCTAAAAAATATAAACACGCTTCATGCAACCATTTAATGGTAAGGTGCACCTCTCCATCTACCTTTAATGATACTAGTTAATGTAGAGAATCAAAACTATACTTGTCAAACAAAAAAAAAAAAAAAAGACAAAAAAAAATATAAACACAAAATAGAAGTTAGACAATTTAAAATGAAAATCCATGAAATTTTAATTTTGAAAATGTTTTAAAATACAAATTGGGAATTTAGAAAAAAAAAACCATAATTTAGCCCCAAAAAAAAAAAAAAAAAAAAAAAAAAAAGTCAAAACAACACCTCATCCGCCGCAAATCAATCCCAACACCTCTTCTGCCCCAAGCATTTCCTCCGTCCGGCGCACAGCACAGCTCTTGTCAATCCATCTCCTTCATCCGCCGGCGCACAGACCATTCCGTCGCGACCTTTTCTCTGCCGGCGCACAACAACGGTTCGAACGCCGGGCGTCCCTTCTCCTTTCATCTGCCGGCCGTTCGTGGTGCGGCACAGAGAGACAACCTCTCCGTCTTCATCCGCAGTTCGTCGCGAGCTTCAACATCTCCGTCGCGCACGACCATTGCAAAGACCTTCATCCGCCGCGACCTTCATTCATCCGCCGGCCGTTCGTGTTGTCCGGCCATCGGCTCCTCCGTCCCGCCAACTTCTCCGTCGAGCACAGCCACCATCTCCGTCGAGCACAACCACCATCTCCGTCGCACACAGCCATTGTCAATCTTCCATCGCCCAAACGTTGACAACAAAGGCTTCTGTCCGATCTAATCTTTAGGTACCTAGACTATAACTAATTTTGTTGGGATATATTTTATTAAATATTTAGTTAGGATCCCTTTTTTTAAGGTATTTTATTTATTCAAATATTTTTTTAAAACAAATTGTTGTTAACACATAAAACTCGGGTTCCTATATAAGTTTAAATATGGTTCCTGTAACATTTTAGTTCATTCAGAGATGGCAAGGGCTAGCGAACGTTTGAAGGCTGCGGGTGTAATGTCTACCAAGAAATCAAAGAAGCGAACGTCTCCAATATGCGTAGGTGAAGAGGATGAGGTAATCCCAATTAGATACCTACCATACTATATGTAAATCTTACTATATACGTCTAGGTTGTCAACCAAAATTTCGCAATCTAATTTGGTGTATTACCATACTATATGTAAATCTTACTACATACATCTAGGTTGTCAACCAAAATTTCGCAATATAATTTGGTGTATCAATGCTCAGGGTTCGGAACATGAAGTAACGAGTGAATTAAACCGAGAGACAATTGATCCTAAGACAATAGGGAAAGGGCTGAAAAGACAAAGAGAAACTGGTGGCAATATACAAAAGATGAAGGTATCTCCGAAGAAGAAGGAGAAGGGAAAGGAAAAGGAGTATAAAAACCGTGTTGAATGCAGTGATGTAATTGCCTCTATTCACTGCTTTACAATTGTCGTTATGGTTATCTATGTAATGACATATTCTCTTGGTTTATATACATCATCTAGACTTGCAAAAAGAGGTGATTAGTGAGGAGAACTCGAGATCACAAGAAAAAAAAGTAAAAGGGAGACGAGATAAGAAAGATAATATTGTCGGAGTAAGCAAGGAAAAAAATAAGGGGACGAGAAAATCGAAAGATATGGCTCAAGAGGCTGCGAAAAGGCACTCTGACGATAGTAATGTAATACAACTTATTTGCTATTTCTTATGGTGACATTGTGATTTAAAGCTAACTTGTGAGTTATCTACTTGTGATGTTGTTCAGAGCGAAGAGAGTTCTGATAGAAATGGGGAGGAAGACTCAATTACTAAATGTTATTCAGACACATCAAGTGATATTGATTCCCTTACGAAAAAGAGATAAAAAAATGACAAAATTAAGAAGGTTTGTACCAAAGGAAATAAATGTGTTTTCCTTTAATCTGATGAACCATGTGACTTGAAAATCGGTGATGCAGGAGATTGTTAAAAAAAACAATACGATGAAGGATAAAGGGAAGGGGAAAACAAATGACGAAGAAAATTCTTGGAAGGTAGAAATGTCAGAGGAGTACATAAAAAATAAGGTAATGTTAAGTAAATATGCAGTTATTAAATTATGACATATAGTTATTAAATTATGACATATAGACAGTAGTGTGTATACACATATAAACTGTTGTCCACATTGCGAGTTTATGAAGCGTATGCCCTTGTAGTTTGTGGTAGAATAATTTTGTTGTCATTTGCATGGTTGTTATATTTATGATACATATGGCTTTGTCTTCTACCCGGACATCGTTGTCATGGTTACCTCAAATGCATTTATAGACGTATAGTATATGTTGTGTCTCTGTTTATGTACTGCATAACTCTACTTCAAACAGTATATTTATGATACCTATGCTCTTGTATATACTATATGAATGTCAATACTCTTATCTACCATGTGAACGCATGTGTGTACTTCTGTATACCGGTGTATATACAACTCTAATTTTTTTGTCTTACAGGATGAGTACTATTTCATGTCATATACTAAAAGGTTCTCAGCAAGTTCGTCAATACGATCTGGATCGACGAAGTGTAAATTCTTCTTCTTCAAACATGACATCCTTCGTTGGTTACTACTTGCGCTGCCACCGTATGTGCTTGTATCTACATAGGGGATATCGACAACCAAAAAACAATCGTCGTACATACCCTCCGAATATCCTGCTAGCACCCACACAAGGTCTCTATCTTCAGAGAGCCTAGTGATTATGGATTTATCCTCACCGTTCCTAATTAGTGACAACTGTGAGATCCTTTCCGGGCCATGTAGTGAAAGTAGGTGAGCAATGGACTTGTGGAGTTCATGAAGAGTTGAATCAGAGGGTACATCCAGGGTGAGAACCTTGAAGTTGGTGTAGACGTTCTTGTCACCCCATACCCCATCGAAAGCAAGAGTAATATGGTGAGGAGCCATTCAATTGGTGGTGAAAAATAAACAGAAGGTTGTTCCAAGGATAAGAAGAAATAAATTGGTGATGGAAACACGTGATTTGACAGTGAATGAGAAATAATAAATGGGTTGATGAAACCCATAATTTTAGGATAGTTGTTCAATATAATGAGGGGTTGGAGATTTGAAAATAAATTGTGAGATTTGAAAATAATATAATCTAAAACAGAAAAAGAAAACAAAAATCTGTTATCTGAGCATATAATGAGGGAAAACATCTGGATGAAGATTTGAAAATAAATAAAACTTATACAGAATTTGTTTTTAAAAATGATTTATGGGTAGTCCAAAAATACGTGTATGCACAAAGGGGTAAAAATGGAATGGTGGTGTTGACTCAACTGCCTAAAACTAAGGGATACGAAACTACCAATGAGAATTGTTTTAAACAAAACAAAAAGGATAAATAAAATAAAATAACGGTTAAGTGGGCTAGAGTAAAAATTGGTATATAGAAGGGATAAAAAAGGAATGAAAACTATAAACTTGACACCCTATAATATTGGTAGCTATTGGATGAGAATATGAAACAATCTTACCTATTTTTCAATCCAACTATTTATTTCTAGCTATTTCTGAGAATTCCCCATAATTAAATCATTATTAAAAATGATCACCAATCATAATTACTTTCGGACTATTCGTTATTCACACTCTAATTGGGCGAGGCCCATTCATGGATGCGGTCCAATTGAAACCCGACCGATACCCGGAACAACTCGGAAGTCGGAAAGAAGTGTAAAGCAAAGCTAAAGACTTGCGACTCAGAACACTGCAATCCGATTTTGTACTGTGAGCGAACCTTGATTCTCGTTTGAGTTCCAATGGCTTTTCTCCAAACTCCAAGGGCTTGAGCTTCTGGAACAGGAAATGAGAAGATGGATCAAACACAGCGATCATCACCCGTAACAGCAGTCTCCAATTCCCGCGCTTACCAGTTTCATCCAGCTCGAGCTGCCATTGTCAATCTCTTCGACCTCTACTTAGGAGTAATAACTTAATTCTCATCTGATTTCAAGTTTCTATCTTCATTTCCACTGTGTTTTTATGTTTACAAATGTTGTTTTTTTAGCAGAGGAGTAATCGTCCCAAGCCTGAAGATTCAGTTCGAGAACCTCCGTGAGTGTTTTTATCTTTATTTACTTGTTTATTTGTATTCGTTTATGTTTGTACAAAAAACGTGTATATGTTCTTGTTTGTGTTTTCTCTTGGTTAATTTGTACAAAAAGATGGTCAATTGATGCCATAATCCTCTTCTGATATGGTCTAGTTCTCTTTTGGAGATTTTTTTAGTGTATTTCTTTGATGTTTATGCAATTCTGATTCAGAATTTATACCATAACATAGCCTGCTCTTTTTAAGAGTTTAGATTGCTTCCGCAGATAGCTAACTATTTAGGCTGTTTTCAAGATTAACCAACATAAATTGTCTATTGAGAATTGAGAGCCATATTCTTTTATGGGAGGATCATTTGATTAATACAAGGTGTTCCAATAAGTGTGTGATTGCTCAAATTGAAAATTTTAGTGTATGATGGTAACAACTCTTATACTTCATGGCTGATTTTCTTTTGTAATTTTTCATAAATTAAATGACTGATTAAAGATATAAAAACTGGGAGCTGTTAAGTTGCAGATGTAGGTTTAAAGTACAAAGTTATTGCGTGGCTCTGAACATTTCATAAATTCTTTTTAATAACCCAATTTTTTGGATAATGAATTTTTTTTTTTCTTTTTCCTGTTAGTCAATAATTGAAGTATGTACATAAAAATAAAACGCTAAATCGATTAGAAGAAAGAAAAAATGTTGTTTTGACAATTTTTCTGGATCATTTCTTTATGTGGAACTTCTCTAACCTTAATTTTCATTACATGTTCTCAGGAACAAGGCCCAAAAGCGTGTACTAGCTATTAACAGAGAGCTTCCTCCTCGAAATGAGCAGTTCCTTTTAGATTTTGAGCAAATTCAGAATCAATTTGCAGTGAGTTGCAGAACCTAATTATGATGCGTTTTAACCTTTTTATTTGCTTCTATTTCACTCAAAATTTTTTGAACACTGTGTTTAACAAATGGGCCAACCTTTCAGGACCATGATCAGTTGCGTGCTGTGACCGAGTCGGTTCTTATCTCCCTAGTTGTGCAGTGCAGTGGTCATGTACCAAGGGCAGAATTTATTCTCTTTGCTTTACGGAGTTTATGCAGTATTGGCTACATCAATTGGGACACTTTTTTGCCATCCCTTCTTTCTTCAGTCTCATCTGCAGAAGTTTCTGTGGGTCAGGGAAGTCAAGCCGTGCCTACTGTCTCTTCAACAAATTTATCGCAGTCTGGGGTGCTTCCATCCTCAAACACAGTCCCTAATAGTTCTACTTTTCAGTCTTCCAATCCTGCCTCTCCCTTACCATCAGTTCATGGAATCGGTTCACCTGCTCAATCTAGTATTGATCCATCTTCTTGTACAACATTATCACCAATAAAATCCTCTGATCTTTCTGGGACTGGATTACCGTCTGCAGTTAGGGTCAATTCATTTTTGAGAAATAATGCAATAAGTAGTCTACGTCAGCTTTGTTGCAAGATTATCTTAAGTGGTCTTAAATTTAATTTGAAACCAGAGACACATGCTGATATTTTTTCCCATATGCTTAATTGGATGGTTAATTGGGACCAACGACAACAAGGGATTGAGGAATCTGAGAATATGAAATCTTGGAGGCCTGACAAGGCCCTCATTGAATGGCTGCATAGCTGTTTGGATGTGGTCTGGCTTTTGGTTGAGGAGAATAAATGTCGGGTGCCCTTCTATGAATTACTACGCAGTGGCTTGCAATTCATAGATAACATTCCTGATGATGAAGCCTTATTTACACTCATCTTGGAGATCCATAGGAGGCGGGATATGATGGCAATGCACATGCAGATGTTAGATCAACACCTTCACAACCCTACATTTGGGACTCAGCGGATTTTTTCTCAAACAATGCAGAACATAACTGGTGAAACAGTACCAAGCTTGCGCTATTCACCAATAACGTATCCAAGTGTATTGGGCGAACCTCTGCATGGAGAGGTGAAGAACTTAATCTAGAGCTTAAAGAGGGTTTCTATTCAATGTCAGAGCCAAATGTTGTAGGGTCAGGCGGTCTGTCCCGTGAGAATAGTCGAGGTGCGCGTAAGCTGGCCCGGACACTCACGGATATCAAAAAAAAAAAAAAAAAAAAAAAAAAAAAAAAAAAAAAAATTCAATGTCAGAGTCGATGAGTAAAAGAGAGGAAAACCAAAAATGTATCTTGTCTAGCTATTTGAGAGACTTAGAAATAAAAGAAAATTAAGGGAAAACATGGCATCATTTCCCTCCTTGCTAACTGAAAATTTCTTCCCTCTGTAGGTGAGGTTAAATTTAGACACAATGTTAGGTGGAAGTTATAAGTTGCAAAGATATTGTAATTATCTATATGCAATAGAGTCTACTACTCTTTAGCTTCATTATGGAAAAGTGGGAACCGATGAGGGACCTATGAAATCTTTTCTTTTAATACCCTTTAATGTGTGTAGTAAAAACACTCATCAATTGTGATTTCAGGCATTTTATGATCTGTTAACTACTCTGTAATACTTCTTGTCACCGCATCCTTGTGTGCCTTATATATTGCCATATCAATATCTCTCTAATTCAATCAATTTGGCTGAGTTTTAACTTTGTAAGTTGTGTGATTTCAATTATAGAAATCCAACTTGAATTCTATAACAAGTTTTTCTCCCCTCAAATATTTTGTATGCCTTTGTCTCTAAATATTTGTTGCAATTTTCATACAGTAACTGATACAATGCCCTTTACTAATTTGTTCATTTGATTGACATTCTGTAAATGTGGTTAAATTGGTCTTGTGTATTTGGTTTAGGATATTGCATCTGCTATTCAGAGAGGAACTCGAGACTGGGAAAGAGCTATGCGTTGTATAAGGCATGCTCTTCGCACAACTCCATCACCTGACTGGTGGAAGCGTGTGCTTCTTGTGGCTCCTTGCTATAGGTCTCCTGCACAAGGACCCACTCCTGGTGCTGTTTTTACATCTGAGATGATATGTGAGGCAACAATTGATAGAATCTTTGAGCTATTGAAGTTAACGAATTCAGGCAACTACAGTTTCTTTGTTCTTCTTCTTTTTATCGTGCCATTTAGTCATGATATTCTTTATAAAAGTTGGCTTCTAGTATAGAGTATGTGAGGGGAGAATTCTTAGTATGTCATTTTTATTCTTTTGCCTGAATGACCATAGTACAGAGACCATATTTCCGTAACCAAGGCACAATCCTTTTGAAGCTTTGGTGAGGGTGATCTTCATCATCAATGACATCCTTAGAATGATCTTCATAAATGTTTGCTTGTATGTCATCAACCAGCAATGGGTCTGGTTCAGGTGGATGCTCGCCTCAATACAAATGGGGATGGAAAGGTGCTCACCGCACAAAGTGTCTTCAAAGAAGTTGGGGGGTATTGGTAGGATTTGGGGAAGCCTGGCAGAAGGAGAGGTGAGATGACATTGAACCAAAGTATGGGCTGGAAAGGTGGTCTTCAGAATCAGAGAAGTAAGGCTTTGATGTCGAGGTGTGGTTGGTACCCTGTAAGAGGGAGGTTCTCTTGCCTGCTATAGTAACGATTTTTTTTGGTAGAGTGTGGGTCGGGTAAGGTCAAAGGGTGTTTAGATGTGTTGAGAGGCTTTGAAGGAAGGATAATAATGGAGGTTGCACCATAATTTCTCAAGATTATTTGAGACATTTGTTTTTCCGTCTCATAAGAAAAAAACTTTTTTTTTTTGGTAAGAAACCAAACTTTCATTGAGAAAAATGAAATAATACAAAGACATACAAAAAACTAGCCCAAATAATAAAAAAAAGGATGAAGATCATAATTACCAAAAGGGACTCCAATCCAAAAAAACAATATCAAAGTCATAATTACAAAAATGCTGAGTGATCGAGGCCCAAAGGGAGACATTAAGCCTAGCCACCTCCTCACCCAATCTCTCAACCTCTCTAAAAATTCTATTGTTCATTTCCATCCAAATACCCCACAAAACGAAAATGAAACTAGCTTGCCGCAAGACTTTGCCCCTTGCCCTAAAAGGGGGATTCAAAAGCACATCCTCCAACAACGAACAACCATCCCTACCCCGAGCTCCACAAACACAAACAAGGTTCTCCACTGATCTCAAAGAAACTAAGCGAACTGACAATCCCACAACAAATGATCGAGGTTCTCCTCATGCCTCTTGCAAAGAATGCACAATTACGGTAACAAAACGAAGGAAGAATGCTTTTGGACATGATCCAAGGTATTCACTCTCCCATGTAAAACCTGCCACGCATAAATCTTAACCTTCTTTGGAATTTTAACTTGCTAGAGAGACGAGAAAACAAAGGCAACCAGGGAAAGAGAAGGGACAAACAAAACTTGGAAAAAGGAATCGCACGAGAACCCTCTAGAAGGATTAAGGGACCAAATTCGAATGTCCCTTCTCCCTAGGCGCACCTAGATGTCTCGAAGGATAGAAAGAAGACCCAATACATGCATCGTCTCTCCGTCAGACAGAGGCCTCTGAAAGTCTAAGGTAAGTAAGGTAGAAGGATCAGCGGATGACAACACCGAGGCCACCAAATGCAACCTTTTATTTGAAATATAATATAAATGCGGAAACAAAGAACACAAAGGTTTATCCCCCACCCAACAGTCCTCCCACAAATAAATCTTCGAGCCTTCCCCAACAGAACAACGCAAAGTTTGAAAAGTAAAGAGGGAAATCTCGAAGAAACAACTTTCCAAAAGTTTTTGCTAAGGCTTCTAGGACCACCACTCGAAATGGTGCGGGCCATACCTGCTGACAATAACTCTATGCCACAATGTGTCAAGTTCTAGGAAGAAACACCACAACCACTTAGCCAGGGGCCTCATTACGTAAACTCAAGCTCCCAATACCTAACTCTCCTAGATCCATCGACTTTGTGAGCACTTCCCACTTGACCAGGTGGGACTCTCCCTCCTCGTCAACCCCTTTCCAAAAGAAATTTCTCATCACTCTCTCAACGGACTTACTCTCCGAGATCGGAATCCTAAAGATGGACAAGAAATAGATAGGGATCCCTTTTAATACAGATTGTATTAGCGCAAGTCTTCCCCCTTTTGAGTAAAAAGCTCCATTCCAGGTAGACAACCTTTTCTGAACTTTATCCAAGACATTGTTCCATAAAGCCAATGACAATTACTTGGCTGCATATGTAAGTCACCAATTGTTTTGATGGACAAATGAAGCTGCTCTTCGACATGTCAGTGATTAGTCCTAGGAAGCATTTCGTTACTTTGAGAGAATAAGATTTTGCTCATCATCGAGTTTGTAGGAAATAAAATTTGCATGTAAATATATTAAGACATTGGTCTCTTTTGGAAACTTCCACAACCACTTCATTAGTAGGGCCTCATTTCTCCTTCTTGAGTTGTTTGACGATAGTCCAATTAACCAAGTGGCTCAACTTCACTTCCTTATTTCCTTTGCAAGGGAGTTCATCTTTTTCTCTTGAATCAAAGGCTATCTTTCTAGGAAGTAGGAATATTAAAAAGAAACAAGTATGTGGGGGCAAGCTAGATAATACGGTTGAAATGGTGTAAGTTAGCAGATAAGTAGAAATTTCTTCACTTGCCCAATTTCCTTAGATTATTTATCAGGTAGGATTCCTCACTTCTACTCTTTTAGGATTACTCCCGAGGAATAGGTTGCAATGGATCTCTAATTTTCGAATTTCCACGATAATTTATTTTTGCACTGATATTTGTCTGCATCATGAATATTTATCTATAATCTGTATTTTCTATTTTTTTTTGAAACAAGACACTAAACTTTTCATTAAAAAAATGAAAGGAGACTAATGCTCATAACAAGACACTAATCTGTATTTTCTATTTGTAGATAGAAATTTATAATGGACTCTTTCTATTGTTTTAATAGTGGATTTATTATCCTTTAATATATGTCAGATTGCAAGTATACATTTTAAATGAAACGACTCTTAAAAAAATAGCATCATTATGGTTGTTTTGTAGTTACTGACATTAGAAATCTTCGAATTTTTATTAACATGTTGATAACCAACTTCTTGTAACTATTGTTTGCAGAGATACATTGCTGGCAAGAGTGGCTTGTCTTCTCAGATATATTCTTTTTTCTTATGAAAAGTGGATGTATTGATTTTGCGGATTTTGTGGCTAAGCTGTTCTCTCGTGTAACAGAGGGAGGTCACCATGTTTTAAGGACAAATCATGTCACTTGGCTGTTTGCACAAATCATTCGGGTTGAACTTGTGATGAGTGCTTTGAATTCAGATGCAAGGAAGGTTGATTTTGAACGACGAATTCATTTCCCTTGATATGACCCATGTACTCTTGCATTTTCTCCTAATGGCTTCTATCTAAGATGCACTAACTGAAGAGTGAACGTAATTGACACTCCTAAATATTTTGAGAAGTTGTACGTAGTATAACTAGATGTTGCAGCCGAAAAATTTGGCTTTATAAAATTATCAGAGTATTTGTTAATCCACAAGCATATTGTTAATTTGCATTAGCCATGTTGCGGAATTAAGTCTGATTTCCTCAAAATTGGAAAATTTAGGCCCTGTTCGATAACCATTTGGTTTTTAGTTTTTGAAAATTGTGCTTGTTTTCTCACCATTTCCTTACAACGACTTTCATATTTCTTAAGAAAACATTTGAATTTTTAGTCAAATTCTAAAAACAAAAACAAGTTTTTAAAAACTATTTTTTTTTAGTTTTCTAAATTTGGTTTGAATTTTGAAAACATTTGTAAAAAAATAGATAACAAGACAAAGAAACCTATAGATGAGAGTAGTGTTTATAAGCTTAATTTTCAAAAACTAGGGGCCTTAATTTTTCATTTTAAATGTGTTGCATGGAAATGTCAATTAAGTTTGGAAATTTGATTAATCCATATGAAATACGGTTGAGGCTGATTTTTTCATTGATGCTCTAATGTTTCATATATGTTTTCAGGTGGAGACGACAAGAAAAATATTATCATTTCATAGAGAAGATAAAAGTGCTGATCCAAATAATCCTCAAAGCATCCTTCTTGACTTTATCAGTAGTTGTCAAAACTTGCGTATTTGGTCACTGAACACGACAACAAGAGAATATTTGAATAATGAGCAGCTACAGAAAGGAAAACAAATTGATGAATGGTGGAGGCAAGCAAGTAAAGGTACATGTTGCATAGTACATGTAAAGTTGCTGAGTCATGCTACACATCATAGTTTTTATTTTTATTTTTTTGAGTTCACACATAATAACATTTTAAATTGCTCATTTAAGAAGAAAAATTAGAACAGCTCTTACTTATGTGCATCTATATAGAGAGGCCCACTGATGACGATCAGCCATATACACGTTTTTGTCATCCCTTACTAACTTATGGGATAGGCTTTCCTTTTGTATGTGTTTTCTCTTATTACAATGTTTCTTATCCAAAAAAGGGAACCATTATGAGACGATGATAAAAAAGTTCGTTTCATCAAATATGTTAGAAGTCACGTATAGAAACGCTGATCAAAATCCTGAGGTTTTATTATTTCTTTGGGGGACTTTGTTGTAGTTATTGTTTTTTTTTCTTTCTAAAATAGTTTTGACTTTTTTATTAAAATAAAAGAACAATTTTTTTCATTGATGAAATGAAAAATTACAGGGTACCACATATACATCAGAACAAAAAACTGAAAAATTACACAATTCTGAACCCAACAAACTTGAAATGACAAATCTAAAAAAAACTACCATAAACTTTACAAATGAAAAGTCTTGTTTCCTTCCCAAAATTAAAAAAAAAAAACCATAAACTTTACAAATGACAACTGGCCTAACTTGTAAATTTACAGAACTTGACAGCATCTGCTCTACTTTTTCAAGAAATAACGACTTGAGGACCAAAGCCTTTGAATTCCATAACAGCTAGTCAGCTACCAGCAAGGAAAATCCCCTAAAATCCTCTATATTCACAGGAAGCTGGAAAAAAAAACATCTTGAACGGCAGAAACATTTCCAGCAAGAGGAAAAATCCGCTGCCTCAAAATTGCAATCTTTAACAAGACTAAAAGTTCGCCATCAACTACTTCGCTCTTGAAGAGAAGCATCTAAGATGAACTCATCTAAATTCATTGGAGGTTGGATCCAGCAGAAACTTCAAATCTTCCAAGCTTTGTCAACTCAAATTTGGGGTCTTCGCCTCAAACATGTCACCCAAAGCCAGCTCCACTGCATTAGAAGCAAAACAGCAGACCTCCACTTGAGAAGTGATAGAAAACCAACCTTTAGTTTCTTTGGGTACCACACACCATCCAGGAGACAGACATATACAATTCTGCCTATGTTGGATTTTATCATTGCTATGAGTTCTACCCAGAAACAAAGTCCACATGAACACTTAGGGTCTGTTTGGTATGCAATGTCGATTATGTTCTATGTTTTCAGATTCACTGAATCAAATGGATCCCGTGAATATCTGTTTGACAATTTTTTTTTTAAAACTGTTTTTGGATTATGTGATCCAAATAGTGGAAATTCTGAAAACATCTATATGTTTTCAGTGTATCTAGATTTTGAATTTGAAATTTTAAAATGCAGAATTACATTAAAAAAAGGATAAAAAACTTTGATAAATATAGTATTTCATGTTATAAACACTTTTCATTTTTGTTAAATTGAAATATGTATGATATAATATAGTATAAATTATATGATATAGTAAAATAATAATTATACAAAATTTATAGCATAAAACATGTCCATAAATTAATCAATAATAGTTGTGATTCAATTCAACCTAATGTTTAGTTGGTAACTACAACTATTTTTATGGTTTACAAAAATATTATCAATCACATTTTGAACAATTGTTTAACTTAGGATCCAATTTCTAAATCTGCTACCAAACACATATCTAAAAACACTGAAAACATGAAATACAATGCTGTTTCTATCCATTGTTTTTTAATTTCAGTTTTCAGATCACCAATCAAACGCACACTTAAGTTTTCTTAAGATATTATGGCCTTTCAAATTAACTTTCTCAAACCAGGAGGGCCAGAAATCTTTGAAGTATAAAGTGAGTAGAGTAAGAATTAGACTTAGCCAAGAACTGAAACTTTAGTCTTCTGCAGGTGAAGGAACCTTATAAGCCCACAAAATATGAGTGAAAATCACTCTTGGACTCCTTCATCCTTGAGTTTTCTTCTGAAGATCAAGATCCAACTCCCATTCATATTTGCAGCATTGATCGGAAAAAAAAGACCACATTCTGAATTGGACTTCATTCAACAGCCCACTTATCCTCCCAGAATTTCACTCTAATGCAGCTGCCCCCTATGAATTGAGATGTTTCCTGAATCAAAAGCTTTAACTAGCAAGTTTAAGGCCAGGAGATTTTAGGATGTTTCACCCCCACATGATTCCGAATTGCGAATCCCATGAACCATCTTCTTCTTCTTTGCTGTATTTACTTACAACTTTGTGCCACGTAGAGTCAGTGATGTAGCCTAAGTGACTAAGGAGAGTTCTCTCCAAGAAATCTATCCAAGAATCTTATTATGAATCAAAAGTTAATGAATACATGAGAAAAATTCTCTATTTATAGAGAACTAAAAGCATACTAAAACCCAAAAGGAAACTAAAAGAATTAACCATGATTAATATGAATTTACTCCTGGCCCTAATCCTTACCACATCATTCTAGCCCTCCCAAAAAAAACTCGTCCTCGAGTTAAAAAAAAAAAGGAAGAACTACTTTTGATGGATGTTCCATTGATGCTTCTTTCGATGATTAGAAAAAAATCCCATTGAAAATCTTTTTTGCTTCATCCCATCTAGCTCATTGACATCATTTGAAGAAGAGTATTGGGATTTGTTTGGTTGTCTAGCAGAGTAGGAATCTTGAGATATAATGTTGACAAATTTAAACGGGTAAATGTCATATGAATGGTGACTAATTGGTTTGACTTCCTTCTCCTCCTCAATTTCTTGTTTTGTTTGAATACATTCTTGAAAGAGTAAAGAATTATGCCCACTGAAGTTTTGCATTTCAACTTCAAAGAACAATTAATCCAAATAAAAAGAAGTATCAACCGTTTCTTTCAATTCTTTCTCAACTTCATCTTTCTCATCAAAATAATTTTTAAATTTTAGAAAGCACTCCTCTTCTTTGTTGAAAAAACCAGAATCTTTAACTTCAAGTCCATGAAAAAAATCATCTTCTTCGTTGGAACAATTGGAATCTCGAACCAAGAAACCTTCATTTCAGCATTCTTGGAGTTTATCATGATAAAAGATGTTCCCAACATTTTTTGGAAGGTCGGCTTTCTGTTCTTGTAGCATTTCTTCTTGTCTATCTTCACAGTTTTGGCATGTATCTCCGTGGAAAAATCTTCTTTTCTCGAACTTTCATATATATCTATATTTTTTTTGAAAAGGTACCAAGCTTTCATTGAGAAAGAAATGAAAGAATACAAGGGCATACAAAAAAACAAGCCCTATTCCGATCGTTGGATCTTTTCTTGGTCATCTTTCTTGTCTTGTAATTTTTCATTCTTGAAAATTCTTGGTGAATCTTCTTTAAAGGGTTCCCCCTTGTAATTAGGTGTACGCTGTTCGGCAACGAGCACAGCTCACAAAGCTCCATCTTGCGAGCTGTGCCGACAAGAGTTTCCCGGTCTTCCACCAACGACAGTCAACGTTGGGTTAGGCGGTCGCTCTGATACCAATTTGATGTAGCCTAAGTGACTAAGGAGAGTTCTCTCCAAGAAGTCTATCCAAGAATCTTATTATGAATCAAAAGTTAATGAATACATGAGAGTAATTCTCTATTTATAGAGAACTAAAAGCATACTAAAACCCAAAAGGAAACTAAAAGGATTAATCAAGATTAATATGATTTACCCCTAATCCTTACCACATCAGTCAGACAGTCAGCCTCCCTCATTCAGAAAATTCCAGATCCATTTTGCTAGAAGTATATGTCTGGCTTTCACATTTCCTATCCCCAAATCTCTCACTTTCATTGGTTTAGATGTTATCTAGTAATCTCATACTTTCATTGGTTTAGATGTTATCTAGTAATCTCATGTTTAATCTTTAGTTAATCGTTTTAGTTTCCTTTTAATTTTTAGTTTACTTTTAATTCTCTATAAATAGGGCATCCATCATTTGTATTCTTCAATTTTTGATAACTTTTGAATTGAATAATTCATGGAGTTTAGATTTCTTGGAGGGGATTCTTATTAGCCATATTAGGGTACATCATTATCGTCCAGTTAATAAATAATAAAGGCTCCTCCTTCTAGATCTTGCCCATTTATAAAGATTATATTCTATTTTTGTACCCTGATTCTAACTTTTCACTTTTTCTCTAAAAAAGTGTTTATTTTCATAATAAAATCATGAAGTTATGCCTTGTCCATCCTACTACCTTAATATCTTGCCACTTTTTCTCCTAGCTTGGAGTGAAGGACTAGTGTGAAACTTGAAAGCCACATATTTCCATATATGAAAGGAATTGGACCATATTTGAATTTTCTCTATCTTAAAGGATGGTCAAGGTTGATTTATTTGTTGCAAGAGGTGCTTCCGGATCGAGGCCCCATGAAAATCATGAATTATCTTCACAAGTTTGTTTGATGTGCGGGTTACAAATCCATTAGTCAACTCTTTCTTCACTGCTATTTTGCGCATAAAAGTTACGATGGAAGGCGTCCGTTGTAATTGCTCTAAGGTTGGTGGTTAAAAGACAAAGCTACAGTGCTTTGGGAAGTGCTGATAGGGGGTTGCTTTGGGAGGAAAAGAACCCCAAAACTTTCTCAGGATAACTTTGGGTCTTGCTAATTCTTATGACCATGTACACTAATTGGAGCGCCCTACGCAAATCTCTTTGTAATGCTCCTACTTTTCTTATCAACTGAGACTAGGCGGCACCTTTTGTTTGACCTCTCCTTTTTGTCTTAAGGATCCTTGTTCCTAAGGCCTTTAGGTTGTTTTTCTTTTATGTTTTGGATCAATACAGACCAAACAGAGTGCACCGCTCCAATCCTTATATTGGACCAGCTGAACTTGCCAAAAAAAAAAAGCCCACTGATTTGGCAGCCTGTTATTGGGCAAATTCAGCATTAACTTTATAGTTGGAAATATGCCTTCATTTCTAAAGGTGTCAGGCATACTTTGATCAAGCCACTCTTTCTAACATGCCTATTTATTATCTTTCTTTGTTCAAGTTACCGACTGGCGATTATGGTGGCCAAATCTTTGGAAAAACCCCTTTGAGATTTTTTTTGGGAAGTTTCTAAAGGAAATGGTGGACTACACAATATTAATTGGGTGACAACTCAACTTCAACTTTTGGGAGGCCTTGGCGGTAACTTGAAACATAGAAATGAGGCTCTTCTTGTTCAGTGGATTTAGGAAACTGCTCTTTGGCGCCAGGATATGGTGGCTAAATTCTACAATAGTGATGGAACGTAGGTGGCCAAGGCCCATTTTGAGAGATTTTTCCAATTTCCCTTGGCGTTATATATGCTCTTCCATATTGGGACCCAAATTCATAAACGGCAATGGCCTCCATACCTCTTTTTGGCATGATTCCTGGCTGGAAGGTGGTATTCTTGCGACTAATTACCCACGGTTATAACGTCTATCTACCGTATTCATGACTCGATAGGCCATGTTTGAAATCCGATGAATGTGGCTTGGGATTTGGGTCTTCGACGTAATCTCAATGAGGATGAAATCCTTGAATGGGTGAATCTTTCTCACCTCCTATCTTCAGTTACATTGAGTGAAGTTAATGACTCATGGTTTTGGCCTCTTGATTCTTCCAAACGGTTTATGGTTCGTTCTTTGATGGAAGATCTAACTCATTCTGTAGGTCCAAAATCAAACAGCCTCTACTCGGTGATTTGGGGTGATTCTTATCCAAAGAAAATAATTTTTTCTCATGGGTCTTTTCAATTTTTTTCTTTTTTTGTGGGAGCTTAGCCATGGTGGTATGCTGATCGGCTTCAAAGAAGGATGCCAAATATTTTCTTTCTCCAACTTGGTGTGTTATGTGTGCATCGAGTGCAGAATCACCTTCACTTATTTGGTTACTGCTCATTTGCAAATCAGTATTGGTTTATTATGCTTGAAGCTTTTGGATGGTCCATGGTGATGCCTGAAAAGGTTCAAGATCTCCTAGCCTCTATTTTTATGGGACACCCTTTTCATGGCATTAAAGGACTTTATGGTTGGCTTTCAACAGAACTTTTTTCTGGTCTCTTTGGTGTGAGCGGAATGGAAGGATTTTCATGGATAAGCAATCAACATTTGATAGTTTTATGTTTGATTGTGTTTAATGCTCTTTATCGATCTAAATGTAAACACCCTTTTAACAATTATAATCCCTCTTTAATTTTACATTCGAGATCTTTTTTGTAACATACTTTTAGGTGGTTGGGACTTGGGAGTCTTTTAACTCCTTTTATTTCATTCATCAATGAAACATGTTTCTCTTAAAAAAAAAAGAAAAAAGAAAAAAGAACTTGCCAGTACACCAGCGGTTTCAAGGAGCATTCAGGGCACTCATCTATGACAAAATGTGGGTGAGGTGAACCACCTCCCTCACCTGAGCATTTTCCATGGTGAGTGACTTTAGTCAAGTGCTTGCCATGCCCTATTGGCGATGCAACTGACTGCCCTGTGATAAAGGAGGAGTATGGGGGCAAAATACCTCTGCTTTAGATTCCTACTATCAAAGAATCTTTTGGTAGAGATCAGTTTTATTTTCATTTCAGAAAAAGAAGAAGATAAAGCTACTAGATTTTCATCACAAGAGAAGTACTAAAAAATACAAATTAAAATAAGAAAACGAGGAATCATCAATTAGGCAACTAACTTGGCTCCAAGAATTACATATCATAAAGAAATCTCTTCTCCTTGCTCTCAATCCCTTGAAGGCTCTCCGGTTAAAAGAACCACTGATCAGATGGTTCTCTCCCTTACGTCCTTACCTCACCTTTTTGAACAAATGCCCATCTCCCATGAGCAAGATCTGACTTTGGCTATTGTCGCTCCTCCAACCACTAATCAATCTTTGCATTTATCCGATACTGGACATTGACCATCATTCTCTCGATGGAAACAAATTGGGGATGATAATGATGTTCCTTCACAATATCCATCTGCGTTGTTTCCATGGCTCATCAAACGTGGGATGTGCATCATGCCCATTCCCGGAAAACAGAAGCAGTCAACATATACTAAGAAGCAGAGAAATTGAGAAAGAGAATTGGAGAATCTTCAATCAGGTATTAATTATGAAAGGGGTAACACCAGCAGGAGCCAACAAAAGGATGAGTCATCTAAGCCTAAATGATTGTGATCTATTGGATCGTTAGAGGGCTTTGTCTAAGGAAAAACATTCTCAATTGGAAAGGTATTGGTGAACATGCTATTTTATATAAGCAGATTTGGCCTGGTCGATGCCCAAAAAAGGTTAGATTTTTTTATGTGGGATCTTAGTCAGTCTAGCATCAACACAGATGACAAGCTTCAAAGAAGATCTCCTTGGCTTTATCTTTCTCCAAATTGTTGTCTTTATCTTTATCCAAATTGTTGTCACTTGAGCCTAGACAGTGACGAATCACAGTATTACCTCTTTTGTACTTGCTCATTTCCCTTCACCTATTTCTTGGAACAAGTTATCTCCCCCATATTGTTGTTATGTTTTGTCTTCTCTTCATTCTCTATGGATGAGTCTTGTATTTGTTTCTCGATAGGATTTTCTTTGTAACCTTTTTCATCTTATCAATGAATGGTCACTGTCTCCTATAAAAAAAATACATATCATAAAGAAAGACATTAGTTTGCGCCCACATTTACAATTTTTTAGAAATCTTTCTTTGCCATTTTAGGGGATTTTGTCCTTATTAATCTTGTTTATATAAAAAGTTCTTTGCATTTTCTGACACATGTTTTTGGTATCATCCCCAGGTGATCGCATGATGGATTATATGAACATGGATGACAGATCAATTGGGATGTTTTGGGTTGTCTCATACACCATGGCGCAGCCAGCATGTGAAACTGTGATGAATTGGTTATCTTCTGCTGGGGTTCCAGAACTATCATCAACACAAAATTTACAGACCAATGAGAGGATAGTGGTTATGCGAGAAGTGAGCCCATTGCCGATGTCTTTGTTATCAGGTTTTTCAATGAACTTGTGCTCGAAGCTGACCTATCAAATGGAAGAATCTTTATTTTCTGGACAGGTATATATACTTTTATTAATCAAAATGTACACGATAGTTTATGTGGTCTACCTCATTGAAAGCTACCTATGATCACAATTTTATAGGTGTGACCAGTAACCATTATCTAATAAAATCTTCCTTACATATGACTATATGGCATCAACGTCATACTACTGATGGGTGAAATAGGTTTGGAGAAAAATGTAAATTTTAATGGAAGGAAGTAATCAAGTGAAAAAAATGAGTGGGACGTTCATAATTGGATTGTATTTGTTGCATTATTCTTGAACATGAAGGTTATGAGAAAACAAGAATAGGCTTCAATTTACCTATTGCCATTATCATTATTTGATGAGAAACACACTTTCAACCACCATGGGCTTAGTGATTATTGAGGCAAGTGAAAAAAGTAAAGGGACTTTAGGGTTTGGGTTCAAACCTTATGGTGGCTACTTACCAAGGATCTCACAGTTGTCTTGTGAAATTAGCTGATGTGCGCATAAGCTATCCCCGACACTCATGGATATATATTAAACAAACATTCAATTTTGATTTGAAACAACCTTTTTTGTAATTATTTATTTTCAATTTTGTTGACCATTTTGAAAGCCTTTTTGTAGCCCTGCTTCATTTGTAGATCTTCTCACTTTCTTAATGGAAAACTCTCAGTTTCCTGTCAATTCTTTTCCATATTTAAAATAAAATGAAAAAAATAACCTTGCATTGATACGGTAAATAGTTACAAATAGTTTCAAAAGCAACTCCATCACATGAAATCAATTTCCTCCGTGAATACCATTTGCACACCCCCACCAGAAAACACCACAAAAGCCTTTCCAACCAGTACAATTACATTTTAACATGGAACCAAAGACATCTACAAAATACCCTGCATAAATTATTAAATTTGATACTAGAGAAAGAATTAACTCCTGAGTCCTGAATTCCTTAGGAAGGACACACCAAGAAGCCACACAGGGTTTAATCATGTCAAATCATTCCTCCCATGAGACTTGCTTTCCATAAAAAAATTTCTGATTCCCTTTAGTCCAAAGATCTCATATAGTAGCTTTAGATCCATAAGGTTTTAGCTTTCTTTTTCAACCCACCACCACCAATGTTTTAAAAAGCCCACTAAGGCTGCGGCTAGGCTCAAGGCGCAGCCTTTGCGTCTCGCTTCAAAGAAGCGAGGCTCACTTAATGAAGCCCACTTGAGGCGCGTGCCTCAGCGTCTATGGGGTGCGCTTCAACACCTCGAGCCTGATTTTCCTACATTTAAAAAAAAAAAAAACTGATTTGAAGGAAGAATCACATAAATGGTCTTTCAATCTTGAATAAAAGTTCTATTTTCTTAAACTTTTCATCATCTTATCATTCATCTTACTATTTTTCTTCATATATAGAAAAATTATTTACACTTATCTATGGTGCGCCTCATAAAAAAAAAGCTCGCGCTTTTCTTTGCGCCTCGCGCTTAAGCCCCGGAGGGCTATTGCGCTTTGGTGCTCCTCGAGCTTTTAAAAACACTGACCACCACAAAGCAACATGAATGCATTGTTTTTTGCTCTCAAGTCGAGGGCCCAAGCAATCCCAAAGCCTTGAAGCAGGGGTTTTCTTCTGCTTGAAAAGAGTGGCTGCATATTGGATGATTAAGACAGCCTTACTGTTTCACCCCATGGGTTTGGATTATGCCCTGTTTCACCCCATGGATTTGGATTATCTTTCCTAAACCCATGCCCCAAATAAGGGGTGGGCTTAGCAAGCCAACCCAATTCAAGCCCACCCCTTATCCCAAACAGGCCCAAAATGTAGTAGAAACTGGATTTGTGATCTGTATGGCCTACATGATTCTCTTACTATTCTATTAAATATTTGAGTGATTTATTTTGATGTCATGACATAGTATTCTCAACTAAGTGCATACATTTTATTGCGAGAAGCTCATGATGGTGTACATATTAAGTGCTGCTGCTTTTGTTTTTATGCACCTCTTGTCTCTAACGGGTGAAGTACTGTAATTTAGGGGTTTATTATCTTGATGAATATTCAAACTTATCTCTAACACTTACTCCTATTATTTTTCTGTGTAGGTTGTTCCCAGTATTGCATTGGCTGAAACATATACTAGATTGCTTCTCCTCGCACCACACTCATTGTTTCGTTCTCATTTTAATGTAAATTTCTCGATCTTTTGAAACCTTGTTACTTATTTTATTCTCATCGATTAATTGTTTTTTGATATATAAAAAAAACAATGTGTTAGTTAACTCAAAGCTGCAAGTCTATTTTTAGTCCGTTGCTATATTTGGAGTTAGTGGAGTAAGTGTTGCTATATATTTGGAGTTAGTGGAGTAAGTGGCTAGAGTTTTGTGGAGTTAGGTTAGTGGAGTTAGTGACTATTTTTATGGAGTTAACTAAGCTATTTTTAGCATTTAGAAAGTGTATTTAAGCTCAGTTATTGAATGAAAATGTAGTTGTATTCTCACTTCTCTTCTCTCTTTCAAACAACATTGGTATCAAAACTGAATTCTTAAGGGGCCTGTGAGTGAGAATTAGTAAGATATCCCTTAGAGAAATCGAGTGATACACTTTGAGAATTGAGTGAGATGAAGTCAGGATCAAGCCGTCTTTCTTCACTGGCCCCACCATTGTTTGATGGCGAAACCTACCAAGCATGAGATATCATAATGCAAGTCTACATGGAGGCTTGTAATTATTGGGAAGCAGTTGAGAGCGACTATGAGGTTGCTGCACTTCCCGATTATTCAACAATCAACCAGATCAAGACTCACAAGGAGAGGGTCACCAGGAAGGCAAAGGCTAGAGCTTGCCTATATGCATCTGTGTCTTCATCCATATTCAACAAAATTATGGCCTTGAAGTTAGAAAAGAAGATCTGGAAGTTCCTCAAATGTGAGTATGAAGGTGATGAAAGGATTAAGGGCATGAAAGTGTTGAACTTGGTGAAGGAATTCGAGGGAATGCAAATGAAGGATTCTGAGTCCATTAAAGAGTACTCAGACAAGTTGATTGCGATTGACGACAAGGCAAAAGCATTAGGAACTGATTTATTTGACAATAGATTGGTTCAGAAAATTCTTGTTTCAGCGCCTGAGAGATATGAAGCAACCATTACTTCCTTAGAAAATACTAAAGACCTCTCTAAACTCAAAGTGATAGAGTTAGTAAGTGCTTTGCAAGCAGAGGAGGTTGATGAGGCAAGAAGGAAGCATTGAGGGGGCACTGAAAGTCAGAATGCAGTAGGGAGAAGGTGGAAGAGAGAAGAAGTGGAGAGGGAGAATGGAAAGTGGCAGCAATAGCTCAAATAATGCTGTAAAGGATGATGGAAGTGTAGGTTCCAACAAGGGCAGTGCATGCAAGCACTGTGGGAAGCATAATCATCCACACTTCAGATGCTGGAGAAGGGCAGATGTGAAGTGTAGAAGTTGGAATTGAGCATCAGCTCACTGCCCCATATACTCCACAACAAAACGGAGTTAGTGAGAGGAAGAACAAGAGTATTATGGAGATGACAAGATGCATGTTGCATGATAAGAACTTGTCAAAGGAGTTTTGAGCTGAAGCAACAAGCACATACAAGGGTATTGGAGAAGAAGACACCTTATGAAGTTTGGTTTAATACTAAACAAAACGGAGTTAGTGAGAGGAAGAACAAGAGTATTATGGAGATGACAAGATGCATGTTGCATGATAAGAACTTGTCAAAGGAGTTTTGAGCTGAAGCAGCAAGCACATACAAGGGTATTGGAGAATAAGACACCTTATGAAGTTTGGTTTAATACTAAACCAAAATTGAAAAATTTGAAGGTGTTTGTTTATTTGTGCATTTCTTATGTTCTACTGGTGAAGAGAGACAAGTTGAGTGAAAAGGCAAAACCAAGAATCTTTGTAGGCTACGCCATGATGTCCAAAGCATACAATGGTGATTAGTAGGGATGTTCAATTCTTGGAGGATGAGAAGTGGGACTGGACAAAAGAAGAAGAGGTGAGGCAACAAGAAGTTTCTCTGGATACTGATGAATTGGTTGATGATGCACCAGTTAGAGGGACTAGACTGCTGAGTGAGGTATATGAGAGAAGTAGTGTAGCTGTGTTAGAAACAAGCTAGGTGTTTGCAACATTTGAGTTAGGAGGAGTATGTTAGTTAACTCAAAGTTACTCAAAGTTGCAAGTCTATTTTTAGTCGGTTGCTGTATTTGGAGTTAGTGGAGTAAGTGTTGCTGTATATTTGGAGTTAGTGGAGTAAGTGGATAGAGTTAGTGGAGTAAGTGGCTAGAGTTTTGTGGAGTTGGGTTAGTGGAGTTAGTATCTTTTTTTATGGAGTTAACTAAGCTATTTTTAGCATTTAGAAAGTGTATTTAAACTCAGTTGTTATTGAATGAAAATGTAGTTGTATTCTCACTTCTCTTCTCTCTTTCAAACAACACAATGATTTATGAAACTGGAGACAAAATTCTCAAGGATAGTTGGACCGACATCTTAAGTCTGAGTTTAGTAAGTTTGAGGTCTTAAATGTAGGGTTTAGAAAATCCTGATTTAGGAAAACTGTGTTTGAGGTATAAGTTTAGATAGCCCGATTCAGTAAAATAAATTATTTATGGCCTTAAATAGTGGGCTACTTATCACGCTCTTGGTTTATCAAGGTACACCTAAGCTTGGCAAACCCTCATTCCAAACATGGGTTAGACTTCGGAAGTCAAATCCACCCCAAGTCCAACCCATGTTCCTAACGCCCCTCAAGACAAGAGACATTGTTAGAGCAAATGTTGGGAAGGTAATAGTATTAAATACCTTTAGAGCTAGAACTCCAAAGAGAAGCAACAAGAAATACTCTATGAAATTAAGAAATGCTTTTCATGCCTCCTTCTCTCTCTCTCCTCCTTTTTGTGAATTGTTCTTTGTACTTCTTGAAATAGCGAAAATTGCTTTAGAAGCATTAACACAACTTTAGCTCCCCCCCCCTCCCTCTCAAAGAACCACAAGGTAATGAATGAATAGAGGCTCTCCATAATCTAAAGATGCAAAACCCAGCAGGTCTGAATGGTTCAAAAAAAGAAAGAAAATTCCATCACATTTTCCAAAATGAACAATAATAGAAAATGTGATCTTCACTTTCAGCTTGCTCCTTGCAAAAAACTACAATTTGGAGATAAAGTTTGATGAGGATTTCTAACTTGAATCTGTGATTATTGCTTAAGGCCACCATGATATGAAGTCCATAAATATCTTCCGCTTTTTAAGATATTCCTCCTTCCAAAGTCAATTGCCCTGGAACAGACCTATACGGTCCGATGCAATTGATCGTAAAACTTTTGTCATAGCTTTTGACGAATACTACCAAGGAAGCCGAGCAAAGATCACTGGGAAGAATAGGTACTCATCCTGTTCTATCTCGCTCACATGGAGGTGTCTAACCTGGCTGGTCTCCTCTTTCAACGTACTAATCACAGCGCCCTGTACGCATAAATTCACAAAGAAGCTTCGTTGTGATGATTATGATTTATGGGTGGAGAAGCTAAGTAATAAGAATGGTTACTTTGTAGAGATCAACCAACTACTAGATTCCGGAAAACGGAATAGACTGAACATTCCATCGGAACAAAATAAGCAAGGATGGATCACCTTCTCCACCCTGATATCGGATTACCCAAAAAAGGCTATTCCCAAGGCTCCACCCCATCATCCATCCTACAAATCAGCACTCCAACATTCCCATTTACAGGCGCCTACTCAGATCCTCAAGGCCCCCATCAGTGATAGGCCAAAAATTCAACACCAAAAGGAAATATTAAACCAGCAGCCATGGGATCCAATAATTATCCTCCAACGGAAGAACTTGCACGATGATTGGCCCAGCATTCAGAATTCTTTGCTCGCTAACACTACCACCCGATGCACCATTAATCCTTTCAAGGACAACAAAGCTATGCTGCTTTTATATGACAAGGAATTGGCTTCCTCCCTTTGCGCAAACAGAGATTGGGTTACCATCGGTAAATTTCGTGTCCGTTTTCTCCCTTACCACTTGTCTTCTTTTCAACAGGAAATCATGACGGCTTCTTATGGTGGTTGGATCGCTGTCCGCAATCTTCCCCCCATGCTTTGGAATGAACAAATTTTTCGCTTCATAGGCGATGTTTGCGGCGGCTTCATAGAAACATCAAATATTTCATCCCGGATGATCAATATCAATGAAGCTCGAATCCGAATCCGACCCAACTCCATCGGCTTCATCCCTGAAATTATCATAATTCCGGCATCCATCGCTGGCGAGGAGCTCAAGGTCACAACGTCGGGAATCTCCGGCCGACCATACAAAAAAGGAAAGTTTTTGCAATCAGCGAATTTCGTGGGAGAAGAAGAATTGACATTAAAGCCGAATAATTGCGGCACTTACGCTGGGGAAGAAGTTTCGGCAACCAAGATCCTTGCATTAAAGCCTATTAATTGCGGAATAAACGTTGGTGAAGGATCCACGGTCGGATGTTATGGAATTGACCAAGAGGAAATCACTCCTCCATCATTTTCGGCAGAAGATACTCAAAGTGCGGCGCCTCCACCCTTTTCTTCGGATCCTTATCCTCCCCTTCCATCAATCTCCCTAAATGCCAGAGTTATAAATCACCTGCATGGGCCCACCCCATCTCCTTTACCTAATTTATCCCTCCCCATCTTTATCCCACCCGATTCTTTCCCATCCTTACCATCAAAGCCCAACCTCATAATGGGCCTACCAAAATCCACTTCCAACAATAAACCTGACACCCTTGACTCAGATACAGAAGCATATCTCTCTAGCCCACATTCATTGGCATCTCAACATTCCAATAATACCGAGCCCACTTCCCCCCCCTTGCCTCCAACTCTCCATTTTTGACGAACCCACAGAACCCAACTCCGAATTACTTCCCTTAGCAAGTCTCCCTCCTTTAGCTCCAGATATCGTCAGCCCCTCTACCAAAAAACAAATCGATCAGCCACATATTAATTATAGGATGAATAATAGCCCCCCCCTATCCCCGACCACTGCCCGACCATCCTTAGTTTCCACCCTTAGCCAACTTGCCCCCATCCTTCTTGAGCATGGTCTTTGCCTGATGGCAATTCCCCCGACCCATCAACCTCCGAAGAAAAGGGAAAAGGCTAAATCGGTTTCCAAGCCAAGGATCAACCGAGAGCTTCAAAACTTGAAATCTACTATCAATTACGACAAATCAGCCCAGCTGGCTATTAGGGAGGAAGAATCCGTCGATCAATGAAGTTCATCTCTTGGAACGTCCGCGGTCTTGGTTCATGGACAAAACGAACTCTCATTCAAAACACAATTCTGCACCACAACCCGAGTTTTGTACTCCTTCAGGAGACTAAAATGAAAGAGATGGATAATGTGACAGTTCAGTCCCTATGGAGCTCAAATCACATCGGTTGGGCTGCTCTTGACTCAAAGGGCACAAAAGGGGGTATTATTATTATGTGGAACGAACTTGCGTTCTCCATAACAGAAACTATTCAAGGCTTTTTTACTGTCTCTATTCAGGTTCGCCTTGCAGATGGGTTTTCTTTTCTTCTCTCGTCTGTCTATGGCCCTTCCAAAAGGAAGCATCGAGAAAAATACTGGCAAGAAATGCACGAACTAGCAGGCCTAGGAGGCAATCGGTGGATTATCGGTGGTGATTTCAACGTAACTCGTTGGTCATGGGAAAAATCATGTAACAGATCTGTTACTCGAAGTATGGCTACCTTCAACGATTGGATTAGCGATCACCATCTTCTAGACATCCCCCTTCAAAACGGGAGTTACACTTGGTCCACTTCGAACGGTAATTATCTATCTTTGATCGACCGTTTTCTAGTATCAGATGGTTGTCTTTCTAAATTTGGTGCAGCCAATGTTCGTCGACTTGCTCGCGTAACATCAGATCACTACCCAATTGTTTTGAACTTCGGGGATATACTATGGGGCCCTTGTCCTTTTCGGTTTGAGAACTCTTGGTTACAGAATGAATCCTTTCGCCCTCGTCTCGAGGATTGGTGGAACAGAAATCCAGCTCATGGCCGACCGGGCCATGGTCTTATGCAGAAACTAAAAGAATTGAAATTTGAGCTGCGCCGATGGAATCTTAACCGAAGTCACTCATCGATACAACTTCCTGCACTCATTTCACAGTTACAAGAATTAGATAATTTTGAGGATATGGGGCCATTATCCGACGATCAGCGGTTATCTCGCTGCCTCCTTCGTGGTCAGATCAATGACATCACCGCTAGTGAGCACACTCAGTGGCGACAACGGTGTAAATTAAACTGGTTGAAAGAAGGTGATGAAAACACCAAGTTTTTTCACCGGATTATGGCAGCTCGTAAAAGGAAAAACTCTATCCTCGAAGTCCTTTCGCGGGATGGGATTAGTCTTCTTACTGCACCAGAAATTGAGAATGAGTTTATTGATTTTTACCGATCCTTGTTCACAAAGGATAATCAGGCTCGCTTCCTACCCAACAATATTGATTGGTCCCCCATCAATAGCGATCAAGCGCGGAACCTGGAAAGAGAGTTTTCAGAGGAGGAGGTTTTCAATGCCATTTCCTCTATGGGCTCCTGCAAGTCCCCTGGACCCGACGGGTTTACAGCTGAATTTTTTAAGTCTTTTTGGCCCTTCGTCAAGTTTGATATTTTGGCTATGGTTCATGACTTCTTCACCACAGGTATCATTAACGCTTCTGTCAATGAAACATATATTTGTCTGATACCGAAGAGGACCGACTCTAAATCTGTGTCTGATTATCGCCCTATTAGTCTCATCTCTTGTGCCTACAAAATTATTGCACGTATTCTTTCTAGCAGATTAAAGGAGGTTCTACCTAATACTATTGCTGAGAATCAAATGGCTTTTGTAGCCAATAGACAGATCATTGATGCATCTCTTGTGGCCAATGAAGTCATCGACGATTGGAAATCCAAGGGCAAGAAAGGGGTTATTATAAAGCTCGATCTAGAAAAGGCCTTCGACAAAGTGGATTGGGATTTCCTTGATGCTATCCTTCAGGCAAAAGGTTTCGGTCCTCTTTGGAGAAAATGGATCCGAGGATGCATCTCATCTGCCAACTATTCGATCATTATAAATGGGCGTCCTAGAGGCAAAATCATCCCGAGCCGCGGTATTCGCCAAGGTGATCCCCTTTCTCCTTTCTTGTTTATATTGGTGGCTGACAGCCTTAGCAGATTACTCCTCCATGGGGCTAGTTGTGGGAAAATTGCATCACATCCTGTTGGATCTTCGACTGTTAGCCTGAATCATTTGCAGTTTGCCGACGACACATTATTATTCTCAGTTTTTGACCATGCAGCTCTAAAGAATTTGTTTGATATTATTCAAGTTTTTGAGCTAGCCTCTGGCCTAAACGTCAATATAGCAAAGAGCGAACTGTTGGGAGTTCATTTAGAACCTGAGGAAATGGATTTTTTGTTGAACACGTTTGGTTGCAAACAGGGTTATTGGCCATCTTTATATCTGGGGCTCCCTCTTGGGGGTAAATCGAAAGCTTCTTCTTTCTGGCTACCGGTCATCGAAAGGGTTAAGCAAAAACTTCACAACTGGAAATACGCTTTTATTTCGAAAGGAGGCAGACTTACTCTTATACAATCTGTTCTTTCGAGTATGCCCACCTACTATCTATCGATCTTTCGAATGCCGTTAAAGGTCGCCAGCTCTCTTGACAAGATCATCCGGAATTTTTTCTGGGAAGGGTCCAGAGGGGAAGGGGGTATTCATAATGTAAACTAGCAACAAACACAACTTCCAAAGCTAATGGGAGGCCTCGGTATTGGAAACTTTCAGCAGCGGAATTTAGCTTTATTAGCTAAATGGATCTGGAGGTTCTTACAGGAGCCGAATGCCCTTTGGCGCAAAGTTATTGTAGGCAAATTTTACGCTTTGGACACGCACGTTTGGCCTCGCGTTGTGCATCAAGCTTCATCTCACTCCCCTTGGCGTTTTATTTGTTCTACAATAGACCTTATTGCTTCCAGGATTCAGCGTCGATTGGGTAATGGCATTCATACTTCTTTCTGGTTGGATCCGTGGCTTGAATGTGGTGTTCTAGCCACTGCTTACCCTCGCCTTTTTCGCCTCACCTCCCGCCCAAGCATATCAGTAAAAGAGGCCTGGGTGGCAAACACTCTGGCATGGAATTTGTCCCTCCGTCGTAATCTTAATGACTTGGAAACCGAGGAATGGTCTTCCCTTTCGCATATGTTAACTTCGGTGAATCTCCGCCATTGTAATGATTCTTGGATTTGGCCTTTAGACTCTACCAACTCCTTTACAGTCAAGTCTCTTCTTGAGAATATGATGGTAGTTTCTGACAATATGAGTGCTGGAATTTATAAAGCAATTTGGTCTGATTTTTACCCTAAGAAGATCAAGGTCTTCCTTTGGGAACTGAGCCTGGGTGCAATTAATACCGCTGACAGATTACAACGGCGTATGCCTTATATGCAACTTTCCCCTTCTTGGTGTGTTATGTGTTCTGCGCATTCAGAATATCCTGCACACCTCTTCCTCCATTGTTCCTTCGCATCTAAGTATTGGGTCAGGATCCTTAACACTTTCGGGTGGTCGTTGGTTTTGCCGAATAATATGATTGATTTGTTGGCATCTATTTTTCTTCATCACCCTTTTCGTGGTGACGGGAAGACCATCTGGTTGGCAATCAATAGAGTGTTCCTTTGGTTCTTGTGGGGCGAACGGAATGCTCGTATTTTCCAGGATGTTTTCTCATCTTTTGATAGGTTTATGGACAGTATCGTGTTCAATGCGTTATATTGGTGTAAATGTAAACCGCCATTTTCCAGTTTCAGTCTATCTTATTTGATAGCTAATTGGATTTCTTTCTTGTAATTCACCTATTGGTGCTCGAGCTTATGCTCCTTTCATTCATCAATGAATTTGTTTCTTCTAAAAAAAAAAAGTCTTGACCATCACTTGGAAAGTGAATGATTTGAAGTAGGATTATGGAAGAGTTATTGCCATGTTATGCCTGAAGGATCCTTGGTCATTCATTATGCATGATCTTCGCTTTCAATCATCCATCTACCTGTGCTTCTTTGCATCCCTCTTATGCTGAGCTTGTCTTTGAATTTCCTTTCCTTAATTGTATACTGCCAAGACGGGGACATGGGGTCTTTTTGGAATACCTTCTAGTTTAAGCACTTTTTTAAAATGTTTTTATATCTTACATTTTTTAAAAAGTTTTTTAATAACAGATTTTTTTTTGCTGCACTATATTAAAAAATGATTCTATTAATTAATATAGAGTTTATTTGGAATACCTTCTAGTATAAGCACTTTTTGAAAATGTTGTTATATCTTACATTTTTAAAAAGTGTTTTAATTAACAATTTTGTTTTGATGTATTAAAAAATGATTCTATTAGTTACATATATATATATTTTTTTCTTACTAATTTTGAAGATTTTCAGTTAATCACTTTAAAGTTATTTTTGGATAATCTATCTCTCAAGTGTTTCTTCAGAGATAGTTTTTAAATTAATTCAATTTTTTAAAGTTTTTTGTAATAATATTTAAAAAAAAACACTTTTAATCATCTAAAACCATTCAAGAAGCTATACTAAACAGGAAACACACTTCCAAATTATTATTTTTTTGTAAGGTGCTTGTAGAAAAAATGATTGTATTTAAAAAAAAAACTTTTTTTTCAAAGTTATTCTAAACACACTAGTAGTCTTCTCATGAGGTAGTTGCCCCTGTTGGAAGCAGTAAGATTGAGGAAGTGTCTCAGATTGGCTGGAGTAGAATGATTTTAGTTCCAAGAGGTTTCTTTCATGATGACTGGGTTTCTATAAGTTAGCTGCAATAAAAAGAAAGAAAGAAAACAGAAAAGGCTCAAAACTTTGAAGGAGAAACAACAAATGCATTTGAAGCATTTAGACTGCAGTATTGCTTTTACTAAAGTTCTCGTAATTTTTTCTCCTTAGGATTCCTATCCGTATAATTTTTTGTAATTATTTCTTGCCGATTAATATCAATAAGAGTACCTTTTACTGTATTATATCAGCAGTAATTTATGATTATTTATAATATATATATATATATATTTTTTGACAACATGTTGGGGTGGGGGATTGAACCTAGGACCTCATGGTCACTAGGCGATACATGCCGTTGAGCTATGCTCTTGTTGGCTATTTATAATATTATTTACTTAACTGTTATGGGTAATTCTTTTACTTAAAAAACCCCTTTGCTAGGAAGCACGGATATGGGATACGACAGGATACGGCGATACGCCAATTTCTAAAAAACTAGGATACGGATACGTTGAGGATACACTATTTTTTTTTTTAAATATTTTTTTAGGATATATGTAAATTAAACATAAAATACTAAATATATTCCAATAAAAAAACATATAATGTCAAGTTAATTAACAATTTAACAATTGTAGTAGGAAACTCAAACAAATGGGTTTAGGGTTTGTTCGAGGAAGGAGATGGTGACAGGTTCGTTCGTGGAAATGGCCAAATGGGTTTAGGGTTTTATTTTTTATGTTTTTAAATTTGAAGTTTTTACTTTGTACTGATTTTAATTGTCTTTTTTTTTTTTGTTTAAAATGTCAAATTGGGATTTACTTTTAAGTATTGGGCTTCAACCTTTAAATGCCAAATTTTGTGGTTAAATTTTTTTGCCAAAGTATCCTAAACGTGTCCCTTTGCGTATCCGGACGTATCCGAAATTAAAAAAATAAAAATAGGATACTCTAATTTACTTTATCGGACACGTATCCGGAGTGTATCCAGGCGTATTCGTATCGGATACGTATCCGATACGGATTCTCTCCTCTGTTTAAGGTATTCGTGCTTTATTGAGAATAAGAGAAATAATATTCTCTTGATATTTTTGTTGATATCAGAGAAAAAAATAAAAACCTAAAATAAAAATCCTAGCCCTAGCCACCGCCTGGTCGCAACTGACTACAGACTCCGGTCACGACTCTCTTTCAATACATGTCATCACTCAACTCGCCCTACACTGACGTCTACAACTTCTGTTTGCCGCCAGACCATGCGACTACACGAGTCTTTGCGTCGTCGTCTGCACTTTCACTAATTTGTGTCGTCGTCCGTCCGCGTCGCTTTCCATCCACGTCGTCCGTCAGCAACTCGTTTTTTCTGCCAGCCTCATTTTTGTGTTATGTTTTGCAGCCTATTTATGGTTTATTGGGTTCTCTTTTCTATCATTTTTCCATATGGGAATACCTTTTGACGAGTTCGTTTCTCGCTAGTTCATCCCGTCCTTAAGTTCCATATTAGTAAACTTCAACAACCTAATTATTCTTGACCTGTTGGACAATAATGTCAAAAAATAAGTCGTCTATTGCTAAAGTTTCGGACAATCGTATTCATCCTAATAGTCTTACCGTCCAATTACTACCATTCGGCTTAATGAAGGCAATTTTTTGCATTGGTCCCCAAAGTGTGCGGATGTATATTTGTGGATAGGGGAAAATTGACCAACTTATCGGAGACAAAAAAAACACCCGCCCAGGATGATACTTTGTTTGTCGGTTGGAATGCTGAAAACGCCATGGTTATGACTTGACTCGTGAATTCTATGGTGGAGGAAATAAGCTGTAACTATATGTGTTACACTACTGTGCATGAATTATGGGATAGTGTCACCCAATTGTATTCCAATTTAGGCAATAAATCATAAGTCTGTGAGCTTAATCTCAAACTGGGTGACATTCAACAGGTAGGTGACACAGTCACACAATACTTTCATTCTCTGAAAAGAATTTGACACGATCTCGATCTCGATCTCTTGGAATGGAAGTCAACAGAAGATCAAAAGCATCACAAGAAAATTGTGGAAGATGGTCGTCTTTACAAATACTACCGGTTTCGATGTTGAATTTGATGAAGTTAGAGGTAGAATTCTTGGTAAAACTACTATTCCACCTATTAATGAAGTTTTTTCTGAAGTTTGCAGGGAAGAAAGTCGCCGTAATGTTACGCTTGGCAAGAAACCTATCAGTTGTGTTCTGTTGAAAGTTCTGCTTGGAGGTTGAGGCTACTATAAATAAGACCTCTAATTAGTCAAACAAGATGCCTAAAAAGCCTTGTGTTTGGTGCGACTACTGTAACAAACCTTGACACACTTGTGAAACTGTTGAAAACTTCACGGGGAACCTGTTGATTGAAAAAGTACTAAACAAAATGAGAAGGGTAACAATCAACACTCTAGCGCCAATACGGTTGACTTCAACCTATTTAACAAAGAGCTAATTGATCAAATCTTTAAACTGCCAAAGGCCAATTCATCATCTGGTAATCCTAGTGTTTCCCTGACACAAATAGCTAATTATTCTCTTGCTCCCTCGTGTCTCAATTCATCTCATGGATCATAGATTTTGGAGCTTCTGATCATATGACTAGTTCCTCCCTATTATTTGAATCATACTTCCCTAGAAAAAAATCGAATTTCGTGGTAGTTTCACTTCTATTGCAGGAAAATGAACCATTCGTTTGACTGCAAACATTACTTTACATTTTGTTCTTCATGACCAAAATTAGCCTGTCATTTGTTATCCGTCAATAAAAACTCTAAGGATGCTAACTGTCGTGTTACCTTTTTTGACTCTCATTGTACTTTCAGGATCAAGACTCGGGGGAAATGATTGGACGTGCTAGGATGCTTGATGGTCTCTGCTACTTTGATGAATCTCCTACTAGTCATAAAAAAGATCAGGGCTTGAGTAATGTTAGTTCTCCTTATGTTAAAGAAACAATAATGCTTTGGCATCGTAGGCTAGGACATCCTAGTTTTTTCTACTTAAAGTATTTGTTCCCAAATTATTTAAAGGAATTGATTGTTTTGTTTTTCATTGTGAAAGTTGCATATTTGCCAAAAATCATACGTATTTGTCAAACCCTTCCAAGGCTACCAAACCTTTTTTTATTTAATTCATAATGATGTTTGAGGTCCGTCTAAAATTTTGACTCATAATCGAAAATGTTGGTTTGTTAGTTTTGTTGATGATCACCCTTGTTTAACTTTGGTATATTTGTTGACAAACAAGTTAGAGGTGGAATAAATTTTTATTCTTTTTTACAATATGATTGCGACGGAGTTCCAAACCAAAATCAACATTCTCCATCCTGATAATGGGACATAATATTTCAATGAATATTTAAACTATTTTTTTTAAAGATAAAAGGAATTTTTCAACAATTTACTTGTTGGGATACTCCCCAACAAAATGACATTGCTGAACAAAAGAATATACATTTATTCGACGTCGCTCGTGCTCTTATGTTTTTTATGCACGTCCCTAATTATTTGTGGGGGCTGAAGTCCTCATGGCTGCTTACCTTATAAATCGGATGCCTACTAAGATTTTAGAACTTTTTTGGATCACTTCAAAGTTTTTTCCCACTATGCTCGTCCTCTAATTTACCGATCAAAGTCTTTGGGTAGCGTATGTTCATATTCCTTGTCTTCATCGGTCTAAACTTGATCCTTGGGCTGTTAAATGCATCTTTTTAGGTTATGTTCTCGCAAAAAGGGTTATAAATATTTTGATCCTCTAATCAACTAATATTTTGAGAGTACGAATGTTTCGTTTTTGAAAATCAATCCTTTTTCAGCCCAAATTCTCTTCAGGGGAGACATCCAACTTAAAAGATAATTTTTGGGACACTTCTCCACTTAACATCATTTGTCTTAAGAATACGAGTTCTAGTCCTTCAATGCCAAGTATGTAAAAATCAATTTCAGGGGGAGAAATACTACAAAGTAATCTAACTGATCGACATCCTGAACTTCAAGTTTATACTAGAAAGGCATTCAATCAAAAGAACTGGGACCAGATAGTGGACTTGACACAAAACCAATCTAATGCTCCGACGAATGATTCTGAAGATTCAGGTAACATATTTTCTATTCCCATTTATTCAACTATTCATAATAATCTATTTAATGTATCTGATCTTGACATTTCGATAGCCCATAAAAAGTGTACTCGTATTTTGAGCAAATACCCTATTGCAAACTATCTTTCTTATCATAGACTGTCTGATAGTCATAATGCCTTCACCTCTAGGATAACCAACCTACTTGTTCCATGGAATATACAAGAGGCCCAAAATGATTCGAATCGAAAATTAGCAGTTATGGAAGAGATGAATGCTCTTAAAAAAAATTGTACATGAGACAGTGGAACTATCGAAGGATAAGAAAACAATGGGTTGGAAATGAGTGTTTACTATAAGGTGCAAGGTCAACGGTAGCATCGAAAGATTCAAATATTAGTTGCTAAATATTAGTTGCTAAAGGCTCCACTCAGACATATGATATTGATTAGCAAGAAATGTTTGCTTCCGTTGCTAAAATTAATTCCATTATGGTTCTCTAATCTATTGCAGTTAATTCAGATTGACCTCTTTATCAGTTTGATGTCAAGAATGCGTTTCTTAATAAGGATCTTGATGATGAGGTATCTATGAACTTACCACCTGGTTTTGAGGTGGATCTCGAAATTAACGAAGTGTGCAGGTTAACGAAATCACTATGAAGCAGTTTATAGAATCCTAATAGGGTTTGTGCGGTCCTGCAACTAAGGAATCATGTCTCTCCAAGTAAATCATACTAGGATACCCCTTTTTGACCTAGAAGTTCCATTCCTAGAAAATACTTCATGATTCTCAAGTCTTTGATTTGAAGTTCATTTGCTAGCTTTTCAAAGTAGTCAAGTCTACCTCATCATTACTTGCGAGAATAATATCATCAACATATGCTTTTAATCCCAACAATCTTATCAATTCCGATATGCATATAAAAAAGAGTATGAATTGCTAGACTCTGAAGAAATTCATAGCTTGTGACAATTTTTCCAAAACGTTCAAACCACGCTCCAGGAGACTTGTTAGTATGGTAAGTCAATTTATGCATCTTCCAGGACCAACTCAACTCACTTTGAAGCAGTTTACATGATCCTAAGATACTTGAAAGGAACTCTAGAAAATGCATATTGTTTAAGACACATGACCAATTGCATGTTGAAATTTAAACTGATGTTGGCTGGGCGAGTAGTATCACAGGTAGAAGATCTACTTCTAGTTACTCTTCTTTTGTTAGAGGAAATCTAGTGCGAAGCAAAAAACAAAGTGGGGTGGTCAGAAGTAGTATCGAAGTAAAATTCATGGGCTAAACCCATGGCATTTGTGAGGTATATGGATAAAGAGACTATTAGAATTGAAATTCTCCCAAATGATGGCCATGCGTATTTACTGTGACAACAAGACAACCATCTCTATCTTTGTGGGCGTCGGGTTTAGGGTTCGGAAAGGGATCCTAGTGATATTTGGTCCCTTGTTAGATTTCAAGTATCTTTGTGGGCGTCGGTGACGCGGCTTTTTTGTAATTACTCTATAGGACTTTTATTACTTGACTGGACCCCCTTTATTTAAGGGTGGTCCTTCGGGCTCTTCTTTTTTTGGATGCTCTTGTATTCTTTCATTTTTTCTCAATGAAAGTTTGGTACCTTATAAAAAAAAAAACAAGACAACCATCTCTATTGCTCATAATTCAGTCCTTCATGATTGTACAAAACCTATTGAGGTTGATAAATACTTCATAAAGGAGAAGATTGATGCTAGAGTAATATGTATTCCCTATCTTCTGACCATAGAGCAAATTGCTGACATGTTAACTAAGGGACTCCAAAGCTGCAATTCAACAAACTGATTGACAAGCTGACAATGAAAGATATCTTCAAACCAGCTTGAGGGGTAGTGTCAATTATTTTATTTTTTTAATTAAATAGGAATCTTTTTGTATTTACTATATTATAATAGCAGTAATTTATAATTATTTGTAAGATTATTTCCTTAACTGTAATGGTTGTTTCTTATACTTAAGAAACCTGTTTCTTTCATGGTGAATAAGAGAGAAATAATATTATCACTTGATATTTTAGACTTATTAATATTATACTTTGCTTTCTTTTCTGTATAAAAGGGGGAAAACCTACACGTGTGCCTAATAAGTTTCAAGTCTCTGTAATAGCACACATATGGTTAAGTAATATGGGGAACTGCATAGAGAAATCAGTAGAAAGTTTGTTAAAAAAGATCCTCGTTCAGGTTTTCATTCAAATCGTTACAAATGTCTGTCAAATGATTGAAGTTACCAATTTTTTTTTTTTTTTTTTTAATAAGAAATTTATTGATGTGTATGAAATATACAAAAAGAGGGGAAGAGAAGACCCCAAGCCAAAGGAGATACAATAAGCTTCTCCAATTGGACAAAAGATTAGAAAAACTATAAGATGTAAAGAGATCATTCAATTTACACCAAGTAATATCAAGGAAAATAACACCATCCAAAAAGTCTGAGTAGGAAGTTGCCAATTTATGAGCTGTCTGATTTTTACTTTCTTTTGTTTGATATTTTGTATTATGTGTTGCACATCTCCTGCTCACAATTTAAGATCTCACCACTCTTTATGCTTAGATTAGCTTTATTTCTTCAAATCTTATTTTCCGTATATGTTTACATACAATTAACTCTCTTTACTGCAGCATTTAGCACAAAGAAATCCATCTCTATTGAGCAAACCAGGAGTTACGCTTCTAGTGCTTGAAATTCTGAACTATCGGTTGCTTCCTCTTTACAGGTATAACATTCCTCCGTCCCCCACCTCCACCAAAAAAAAGGGACAGAAATCAATGTATAGATGATTAAATATCTGGTCATATATTAATAACATACATTGGTTTTAATAAATAAAAAAAAATACATGGGGGATTTTATGGCTTACACGGAGTACAGATGACATCAAAACCAATTTGCACTGAGTTACATTGGTAGAGCCTTAATTATTATGATCTATACAAGATTTTTGATATCTTATATGGATGTTACATATATTTTAACTTATGTTCCTTCTCTCTTATAGGTACCAAGGCAAGAGTAAGGCTTTGATGTATGATGTGACAAAAATAATTTCTGCACTTAAAGGAAAGCGCGGAGACCATCGTGTATTTAGATTGGCTGAAAACTTGTGCATGAATCTTATTTTTACATTAAGAGACTTTTTCTTTGTGAAAAGGGAAGGGAAGGTGGGTGAACAAAATGATCTCAAAGCAGAATTGCAAGTGTTATATTATGTGTTTCATTTGCATTGGTTTGCTGAAATTGATCTCTCTCTGTTCGGAAGGGTCCAACTGAATTTACAGAGACACTAAATCGGTTAGCTGTGGTCACTCTTGCTATCCTCATTAAAACACGTGGAATAGCTGATGCGGATCACTTGCTTTATCTTCAAACAATGCTGGAGCAGACAATGGCCACCAGCCAACATACTTGGTCAGAAAAAACTCTGCGATACTTCCCGCCTATTCTTCGTGAAGCGTTGATTGGAAGAATAGATAAAAGAGGTGTAGCTATTCAAGCATGGCAGCAGGTTTGTTATCTCACATGTAACTATCCTAATTGAGTTTTTATTACCTAAAATTAGCCTCAAAACCCAGGTATATGTGGTATTGTGAAGACATGACAAATCTTTTGAAGCTCTTAAAATTACATGTAACGTGGTTGAACTTAATAGGACAATCCTTCAATATTTTCTACAATAGGATATAGTTGTTTTGTAGCAAAAACTGGCATCTAGAATGCTTCAAAGGTTTATACATTAAAAAGTTGGGTTGTGTTACTTTTAATATTCTGGAAATTTATATAAACCCTCTCCTAAGACCAAAAAGGAAAAATAGTGTGTTGATATTTTCAACCATCATTTGCAGGCAGAAACTACTGTGATCAACCAATGCAACCAACTTCTTTCCCCATCAGCTGATCCGACATATGTCATGACCTACATCAGTCATAGTTTTCCGCAGCATAAACAATATCTATGTGCTGGTTCATGGATACTTATGCAAGGGCACCCGGAAAATATTAACTGCACAACCTTGGTATGAATTTCCATCTCATTCTTTATATACATCAGTACCTTTGTCTATTTAGATGATTTTACAATGTACCCATGTTATGATTTTTTTATCTATCAATTTAGGCACGGGTATTGAGAGAATTTTCACCAGAAGAAGTAACAGCTAATATTTACACAATGGTCGATGTGCTGCTTCATCACATTCAGATTGAACCTCAGCATGGACATTCCACACAGGTTTATACATACTGGCCTAGCTTATATGCACTTTCTACTAATCGAATGGAGGACTACTAACTCTTCAATATTTATGGTTAGGAACTTATCAGACACTAATATCATTAATAGATAGCCACTGGAACATACACGATACACCAATGACCTTAAAAGCATATGAGGTTCACAATTGGTAGCTTTCAATCATTAGGATGCCAGCCACCCATGGTGATATGAATTATCCAGACAATCAAATTCATATCCAATACGAAGCTCAAAGAGTTCAAACCATTGTTATGGAACAAAGACTAAAGTATAATCAAGGGGTTCTTGATCCAATTCACTAGGGTTTCGTATCACATGGTCATAGCCCAATATTACTACTGACGTTTAGATGATATTCTTAAGACAATATTTTAAGTATGGGTTTGGCAGCTCGCATGAAGACTTTGGAAGGATTGTCAATGGTTGGCTAATTCAGTAAAAAATTCATTGATCTAAAATCTCCATCCAGTTCTATTTAGCAGCTGACGGAAACTGGGAGGAAGTGGGGTACTACGTTATTCTGCCAAAAAAGGAAAAAAAAGAATGTAAAAAAGAATTAAAAAGGGAAAAAAATGAAAAGCTACTTATGTCTTACAAAGGCCCTCTCATTTTCCTTTCAGGATATTTTGCTTAAAGTTTGTGCCAATCTTTCATTTTTCGTTTGGACTCAAGAATTACTTCCTCTTGATATTCTGCTCCTAGCTTTCATTGATCGTGATGATGATCCCAATGCTCTACGCATAGTGGTATGCCCTCAAACTCCTTTTTCTCTTCTACTTTTGACTGCATTGAGTAATGTGCTGCTATATTTGAGAAATTCGTTCTGCATGGTATATCACTGATTTTGAGCAGTTTGTTTCCTGATTTGGAGACATTGGTATTGAATAACTAATTTACTGTACTGTGTATGTGTATGTTAGTTTTTATATATATATATATATATATATATATATAATTTTTTTTAATTATAATTTAACTTCATTAGTTTGTATGTGTTTATTATATTTAATTTCATAATATAATAACTTTTTATATTAAAAATGTTAAATATTTTTAAAAATTAATGTAACATAAAAGTAATTTTAATATATTTATCGGTTTTTTATAATAAAAAATAAAAATGAATAACAGAGATTTTTCCTGTGGGGACCGGGTCCCCAAACGGGGACGGGGATGGGGAGTGTATCCCCACCTCTGCCCCGCCCCGTTATCATCCCTACTTTTATGGATGCTTCCATTAGGTCCAATTGCGAGAGAGTTTGAATGGCCGTTTCATGAAATCCTCCACAGATGTCTCCAATGGATTTCAGAATATCTTCATCCCATCTATCTAATGGTAGGTTGCGAATTTTAATCCATCCCCCATAAGATGGAACTATCATATCTTTTTTGGCCAGCTCTTGGCTCCATTGAGAAAATTTGAGATAGAAGGGTCCCACCTTGTACCAGCCTTTCTCCTCTGAAAGCGTCCTTCCTTCTCAATGCCCGAGCATCCATCCAATGCATTCTTTTCGATCTTGTACTGACGGTACACGGAACACCAACCCAATCTCGACGAAAAAAAGCAAACTTATTGCAACTACATCAAAAACCGAGATTCGTCGACGTGAACGCACGCTTTGTCATGTTAGTGTGAGAACCTTAAATAAACTAACGATCAAGCTTTTTTATTTGTTTACTCAACTCGTAAAGACAAACAAAAAAGGGATCCGCCTCGAATCAAAACTCTTTCTCCTTAGCACAAGCACTAAGTAAGCAAACTACCTTTCTTTTCTACGCTACGATCTTTCTTCTCTTATGAAATTAAGAGTCTGATCGAGGGCGCTTCTCCCCAATATGAGATAAGTTGGCTATAGTTTGAACAGAACTCCAACTGGGTCAATTGCGTAATTATGACCTGAGGTAGCGAACGAGACAGCAAATGGATGGAAATTCTCCACTTAATGGCTGCCGCTTAATGCTCTGGCGCTCTGAATCTCGAAGGTCTTGGTAGGATTCTTACTTGCTGGAATTGGAAATGATATTTAAGAAAGCGCACCAACCTTTCCTATCTTTACCACCTGGAACAAGGACCTTATTTAAACCCCCATTAATGTCAAGTTTAGCTACTTCAGCCAAGACTCCTTTCTGTTTGGTCGTTTTCTCAACCCAGATGGTCTGATCCTCCCATCTGGTTTCCTTGAAATATCTTTGATTTAGAGACGCATGTTGGAGGTCTGTAAAACACTTTATCAGCCAGGTATGGTAGAACGCTGCATGGAGATGAAGGAGCAGTTCTTTGAAATCTTGGTGATTTTCGTCTTCTCTCCTCTGTATCTGTGGTCTATCTTAATGGAGTAATGCTTCCGCTCTATCTTAGCAAAGCAGGGGGGCTAATTGTGTATTCATAGGTAGTTTCAGTGGCTGGCTGGTGGTTCATGGTAAATGGTGGGGATGGGGCTAGGGTAGGGGTGAGAAGGGTGAGAAGGGAGAGAGAGCATGGTGGGAATGCTCTGCCTTATATTATCACTCCTCCCATTATGAGGTAAACAAATTAATTTCTAATTCATATGGCTACTTTTATCCATATCTTTACTCTTCCAGAAGCTTGTTCATCACTTTTTCAATTCTCTAAGCTGTTCATTTAGCCCTCCTCCATTTAGGGATCCTACTTTCCGCTTTCCACTTTCAACATAACTGAATCACAAAATTCTAGAATTTGGATTACTACTACTGAGAAGTAGATCCAGATCCAGATAACTCAAAGCCCAAGATCTAATAGAACAAGAATAAGTCGCTAAATTTATCCACAGCACTTCATGAAAGTAGTTGATGCTGAACCATTTGGCTTTTCTTAAGGTTAATTTTAAGCCCAGTCATTCCTTTTGGAAAAAAACGGAGAATTTTAAATGTGTCAGGTGATCTTATTCCCATTAAAGAGGAGAGGAAAGAAAAAAACTGTTATCTACAAAGTAAAGATGTGCTATATGGATATGGTTTCTCCCTAAAATAAACCTGCAATGATAGTTAGGACTTAGAATTCATTGCCCAAGAAGGGGCTGACTTAATCATTTAACCTTCAAACCAAATTGACAACTTCACCGTATATTATTGTCTATATTTGTTGTAAATTCATTAAATCTCGAGCTCAAATTTCTGATTGCTTGTCTTTCCTTGTACATTTTGTTCAGAATGACCCATTCACATAATTAATCATTGTATATCACTATTGGAAGAAAAAAGATCTTCAAGGTTCCATTATGAGATATCATACCTTCATGCATGGCCAGCGAACTACTATTTGATTAGCTAATAGTTTTTCTACATGTTATGCATTGCAGATTAGTCTACTTGATAAGCCAGAGCTTCAACAACGAGTCAAATCATATTGTATCAGCCGGGGCTCACCTGAGCATTGGCTTCACTCTGTAGTGTTCAAAAGAAATGATTTACAAAAGGCTCTTGGGAATCATCTTTCATGGAAGGACAGGTGACTGAGTTGGGACTTGCACAGTTGACTTTTTTTTTTTTTTTTTTTTTTAAATCTTAATCAAGATCTGATCCATAACATCCAGTGTAATGACATCATAATCAAACTAGTAAGATGGTAATTTTTTGCACTAAAAGGGTTAGGACAGCCTTTTCCTATTGATGCATCGATTGAAATTTTCAAGGCAGATTACTTTTTCTCCTTTTCCCTTTTTTTTGTTATCTTTTTACTTTTCAGTGTTTTAGGAATCTTTTAGCTTGCCTCATTTTATCCGTGAAGTATAAAACTTATCTAGGTAATAGGTATTATATTATACATCCCTAATTCATGCCATTCGTTGTGACTTCAAAATTCATGATTGATGGTTGTAGTTCAGTGTTGCTGGATCAGGATAAACTTGGACATGGACTATTTTATAAATGAATTGGAACTTGATTATTATTCAAATGTACTTCATGAATTAATGATTTATTTGTCTCTAAATATGGAAACTTTGTTCTCTATTTTGTGGATCATATTATTTTTGTGGCTTTGTTTTGGGCCAAATTGTTTTAATTTTGATGGTCCAAATTACTCTCCTCTCCTGAAATTGTTTCCTGTCCTCCCTCCCCACCAGAGAGACGGGGAGAGTACTTTCTCCCTCCCTTGGCAAAGTTCACTGCCTCCCTTTGGGCTCTATTACTAAGGATTTTAGTGTTTATCTGTTGTCTGTTATTCTTTTAGATTGAAGTCTCTTTGTGTAGCTTTGTAGTTCCTGTTGGTCTTTTGTTTTTTTCTAGATCCCAGTTTGTTCTCTCCCACTCTCCAACGGGAACTACAGAGCTACATAAAGAAGCTCCAATAAAAAAGAATAAGAGATAACACATAAACACTAAACTCCTTAGTAGTAGAAGCCTAAAGGGAGGCAGTTAATCTTGCCAAGACTCAAACCTCCTCTCAAGATCTTTCCACATCACTAAAGCTCCTCCTATTCCTCCCAAGCTAAATAGATATTCTATAATATTGCAAAGAAAGTAGCATGCTAAGGGAGAGCTCCTCTTTACCACAAAAGGCAAGTCTCCCCTGATCATAAAGATCATCAATTTTGGTACCTTGAGTCGTTAGAAGTATTTTCTATAAATCCTTGTCCCTTCGTCTATTTTGCTCTTTAGTTCATTGATCACCACCATTCATGCTCATCCTTGTTGAAACTCCAAATCCTGAAGAAAAAATGGTCTTTTGCATGGTTGATTTTCTTAGGTAGGATCAATTACTGATTTTATGTCGAAAGCCTCTTCTTATGTTCTAGGATCGAGTTAGTGTGTCATTCGTAGGAGTGATGCTGAGGATTTGAATAATTCTTTGTGGTTATCAGTTATAACCCTTTTCCAATTCCACCAGAGTTTGGAGGCATTTTTGGCCGGAGTTCAATTTAGCCTTTGTGCAGAGATCAAGCATCCAGGAGGCATTAGAAGAGTTTGTTGTGGAACTTATGTTCTGTGGGAGGGGTCGGGTACTATGGCAGGTCAGATCCTTGGCCATTTTGTGGTTTGGCTTTATTTGGCTAGAAAGGAATAGGAGAGTGTTCCTCAGATGAGATAGTTCTTGGGAGGATGTATGGAATGTGGCATTTTTTCAATACTTCTCTTTGGGCTCTTTCCTTGTTTTTTGTTCTTTTTATTCTTGATGATAGTTGGTTTTCTTGCACTATTCACTTCGTTGACACAGAGGGTTAATGGTCCACTTTTCACTGAAGCATTGCTTAGCAAGCTGCTCGCTACTTTTATAAAGTTCTTTAGGATTCAGCTTCAGCATTTTTTTTATCTTTTCATACATTGTTTTTGTTTTATATCTATCTGCGGAACTCTCCACCTACTCTTCTCCGAGCACTCTCAGGATTTTAATTAGAAAAGTTATCTTGATGTCACAGGTATCCTGTATTTTTTGACGACATTGCAGCTCGATTACTTCCAGTAATTCCATTGATAGTTTATAGGCTCATTGAAAATGATGCTGTAGATCAAGCTGACAGAGTACTGGCCCTGTATTCTCCTTTTTTGGCCTACCACCCTCTTAGATTTACATTTGTTCGTGATATACTCGCATACTTCTATAGTCATCTACCTAACAAGCTCATTGTTCGAATTTTATATGTACTTGATATCAGCAAGGTACTTTCTGACGTTTTCTTTTTCACATGTGATGTACATATTACTTTTTGTTTTTATGTTATTCCTGTTATTTTCTGACACCAAATTTGTTTCAGATTCCATTTTCTGAGTCATTCCCACAACACATTAGTTCCGCTGGTCCTGTCATGTGCCCACCTATGGATTACTTTGCTACCCTCTTGTTGGGGCTAGTCAATAATGTTATACCTTCCTTACAGACATCAAAATCTGGAACGGCAAGTGATACTTCAAGTAATTCAATGCGTCCATCGCATAACAAAGCCCCTGGGACAACTCCACCGGGGGCAGCAAGTGCTCCTGAGAGCCAAAAAGCGTTCTATCAAATTCAGGACCCTGGCACATATACTCAGCTTGTTCTTGAAACAGCAGTTATAGAATTACTTTCTCTCCCAGTCTCAGCTGGTCAGATTGTGTCATCGCTGGTTCAAATTGTTGTCAACATACAACCTACTCTAATTCAATCGAGCAACAATTTACATGGAGCTCCGAGTAGTATGGGTCAGGGATCAGCATTACCAACATCTCCATCTGGGGGAAGCACAGACTCCTTGAATGCGGGAAGATCAAATACCTCAGTATCTGGAATAAATACTCCGAATTTTGTTTCACGAAGTGGGTATACATGCCAACAACTTTCTAGTCTAATGATCCAAGCATGTGGTCTTCTACTAGCGCAGCTTCCCCAAGAATTTCATGTACAACTGTATCTCGAGGCATCACGCATTATAAAAGAAACTTGGTGGTTGTCTGATGCAACAAGATCCTTAGGAGAACTAAACTCTGCTGTTGGTTATTCTTTGATGGATCCAACATGGGCCGCACAAGACAATACCTCAACGGCTATTGGTATGCTATATGTTATTTACTAACTAACCTTATTCCCTTTGACAACATAAATCTTCATTTTCTGCTCACAAATTGTTGCATTTTTTAGGTAACACGGTTGCACTTCTTCACTCTTTATTCAGTAACCTCCCACAGGAATGGCTAGAAGGGGCCCATGTGATTATCAAACATCTCCGGCCCATCACATCAGTGGCAATGCTTAGAATAGTTTTCCGTATCATGGGTCCACTGCTCCCCAAACTTGCCAATGCTCATAGCCTATTCTGTAAGGTAGGTTAATGATCATTGGTTATCAAAAAATAAATTTACGCTTCAGTTCAGCATAAAGTTATTTGTGAGTCATTTTACAGTACTTTCTTTATACACGCTGAAAAGAATAGATTATATATAAAGATCAGTTTTTTTTTATCTGGTCACAGCATGAGCTTTACAGTGTAGAAAAACTTATGTGAAATTGGAAGCACCCTCATTAAATATAAACAATATAAATAAATACGCCCGTGCGCACACATGTTTGAATTCATTATTAGAGATATATAGATATAAGAGTCAAATTTTAATTATTACAGGTTATATAGTTGAATTGTTCATGGTAGATATTGGGAAAAATTTGTCACAGTTGTTATTTTTTTATAAACTTTTTTATTCTCCACGTTGGCAGTTGGGGTAAATTAAGTTTAGTCTATCAATGACACCATTTACCATAACACAAAATTATTGGCTAATGATATATTGAGATAGGAATTTAGTTTTTGGATAGCTAATTATGGTCGATTGTTCTCCAGACTCTCTCCTCACTTTTGAGTATAATGGTGGATGTATTTGGGAAGAACTCACAAACATCAATACCAGTTGAAGCCGCAGAAATATCAGACCTCATTGACTTTCTGTAAGTGCCAACTAAAAGATTTTACTCAAATGGTTTGTTCTATATGCTCTAAGATACTCATATACATATGGCCATTTTGCCTTCCAGCCACCATGTTGTCCATTATGAAGGGCAGGGAGGGCCTGTTGTAGCTAACAGCAAGCCTCGACCAGAAGTTTTGGCCATTATAGGAAGAGCTTTGGAAAATCTGCGTCCAGATGTGCAACACCTCCTTTCCCACTTGAAGCCTGACACTAGTTCTTCTATTTATGCTGCAACGCATCCAAAGCTAGTTCAAAATCCAGCTTGATCATATGGCTAAACTGGAGCCTTTTTTTCTTCTATAAAATGGTTGGTTTGGTTAGTTATCATGTAATCATTGTTTAGTTGGTCTGTATCTCATATTAAAAAAAACGTTTGTCTGCATCTGATATGGTTAGTGCAAGTGGCCTTCTGTTAAGCTTGTTACTAGTTGTATATTAAGAGGTGGTTTTACCAGCTAAGTTAAGTAAAAATAGATTGAGATGTACAATATAACTAGAATTAGTGGAAATAACACCTTCACATTTGTGAAAGTTTTCATGGCATCACAAAGGTTGTATACTAGGTCGGGTCTCGTTTGTGTATCTTTTTCAATGGAAAACACCCAAGAACTAACATAGAGTCCAATTTGTAAAGGTACCAAACCTCAATGGTTTTGTAAGCACATCACTTGGTTTCATTGATGGAACTAATTATCCTTTTCATCAAGTTTTTACTGCTGCAGAAGCTATAATGGAACTTCTCAATTCTATCAAAAATTCGACTGATAGTTTGTGTAAGACCAGGCACTTGTGATCCTGATTTACGCATCTCTCTCAAAAGGCACTTTTGAGGATAAGTGGTGATTCTGATTCCACAGAAATTCTACCATAGGATCAGTGCTTGCTGCTGTTACTAAATTTCAACAGTGAAGAAACCCGTTAGGTTGATGTTTCTTTCCTCTTTATGGTTTGCAACAGGTTGTGTGCCCTAGGCTTGAGTTTGAATGTTCTACAAGCTTTTTGTTATCCTCTGAGATTGTTTCTTCTCTCTTTCATTGCAATTATAATGGGTTCTACGATATTTCTTGTATATCTTAATGAAATAATCATATTCAGAGCAATCTTTTTTTTTTTTTTTTTTTTTAATGATCTTATGATACAGTTGTAGATAGGGACAAAAATACCCACCGGTCCCGACCCAAATGGGTAGGGAAACTCTGGTTTGATCGGGTATGAGGGTCAAATTGAGGATCCATTTCGGGTCTCCGATTGGGGGCGGGGATGGGGAGAGTATCTCTGCCTTCCCAACTTTGAACTCACCCCGTTTATATTTTTAAAAAACAATATATTAATTATATGGTTAAAAAACACTTTTGGCCCTTTATGGAAGTAATAATTTAGTCTATATACTTCCAAATTTGTAACAATATATTGGAAAAAAAAAATTGGGTCTCTGGTCGGAAAAAGGGTCAAAATTTATTACGTAATGACTTAGTTTTTGTAGTTTATAAACACATGATTCATAATCAATTTATCGATCTACATGGGTAAGAAATTTCATTAAATCGTAATATATATTTTTTACTATATCGACTAAATTGTGTCAAATTTTAATACTAAAGTTTAGAGAATAAATTGTTACAAATTAAAGTTTTACTTTTATGAAAGTGAAAAACAAAACATGTTTTTTTTTAATACAACAAGCTTTTTTTTTTTTTTTTTTTTTTTTAGATAAAAGAGTTTCATTAAATAATTTGTAAACCCAATGGATTACAATGACTTACATTAGAAAAAATTAAATTTGTTAGCCACACTGGCCCAACTCCAACCCAAACAAATGAGGGTTCCCCACAAAAAGTCCATTTAGCTAAATTGTGAGCCACTTTATTTTGTTTTTTAGAGATGTGATTAATGCTACTAGATTCAAAGGAAGGGAGAAGGTTGTTTATTTCCTCCAAAATCGTGTCAATGTTGGACTGAAGGAGCTTGTGCAAAGCAATGGCATAAATCAAGCTTTGAGCATCCGATTCGATCAGAATGTTGATGATGTTGTGCCTCGCAGCCAGCTGAAGACCATGGAGGAGAGCCATAACTTCTGCAGCTAAAGGATCGAGACGAGAGTCGTAAATTTCAGAGCTTGCTAGGATTAACATTCAGCTTGTAGGTGTTGGGAATCGGCGGACTCCATCTTAGCTCAGGAGCAACAGGATAAATCGCAGTCCTATGGATTGGATGTACCTCAACTTGAAAGTTAAGGATCCATTCGATCTTTGATTCAGCTGAAGGGGTGTTTTTCTGAACTCTCAAATTGTTCCGATCGGACCAAATTGCCCAGCAAGCAATGATCAACAACTCAGTTTCTCTTGGTTTCAACATCAACGAAGCTGCAATGAGAAGATCTGCGATATGCGTATGACTGTTGATCCCAAACCGGACTTGAGGGAGGAGAAGGTGCCATATGGTACGGGCTCGTTTGCACCCAAAAAAGGTATGTTCCACAGTTTCTCTACACTTACCACAAAAAAGCACCATGGATGGACTGAAATCTTTCGATGGCAAAGATTATGATATGTAGGCAAAATGTTATGAAATAGCTTCCAACTGAATATTTTGATTTTATTTGGAATTTTCAACCCCCAAACAAAATTCCACCATTTCTCCACATTTCCCGAATAGGTAGAAGAAGCCTCTGCTTTGTTTAGGCAATGTAGTTTATAGGCACTTTTTACAGAAAAAGACCATCCTTTGTATAGTGCCAAAGCCACCAATCCCTTCACTTTGTATAGTGCCAAAGCCACCAATCCCTTCAATTGGTTTTGCAAATAGGAATGTCCTTCACCACATTCAGATCCTCTTCGCGCATCATCAGCCGAAGATAAGAAATGTTCCACTTCCCTTTATCGGTAATAAGATCACTCACTATTGTCTCGGCCCACAGTGGTTGTACATTTGAAATCAACTTAAGATTTTTCCCTAGGAACTCAAGAAGAACCGAAAACCAGAATATCTTCACCGTTACCAATACCTTTTCGAAGGCCTAATCTAAGGAGTTCTCGAACCCAAATAATTCTTCTTCAAATAAATGAAGGATGTTTTCCCAGTTTTGCTTCAAGAACATTCAAATTTGGGAAATACTTGCCCCTAAAGACCCGGGCAAGTTTTAGGAATCCGAACACAAGACATCACGTAAGTGGGAATTGCCTGAGCCACAGCCTTAATCAAAACTTTTTTCCCTCCCAGAGAGAAAAAACTACCCTTCCAACTTGCAATAGCCTTCTGAATTCTTTCTTTTAGAAAAATCAGGTCACGATTCTTGTTTTTTGAAAAATGAGATGGAACTCCCAAGTACTTCCCCAAGTTTTTGACAACCTTTATGTGCATCCTATGACTTAAAATAGCCTTCAGCACCGAGGGGACATTAGGACTCAGAATAAAGGTTGATTTAGCTATGTTCACTGACTGACCTGAATCCTTTTCATAAGTAGTTAGAATCTTTTGCACTGTTGCAAACTCTTCAGGATTCGCTTGACAAAAAAACAATCTATCATCGGCAAAGAACATGTGAGAAATAACAGAGTTATTTTTAGCTATTTGGCAGCCTGTTAGATGACCATGTTGTTGAGCTTTAGTGAGGAGGCTAGAAAAGCTTTCGGCACAAAGAAAGAACAAATAGGGTGATAAAGGGTCTTCTTGTCTAAGGCCCCGTTGAGGTTGGAAGAAACCTTTCGGTCGCCCGTTAATTATAACTGAGAAACTCACAGTTGAAATGCAATCCATAATCAAGGACACCCAGGACGCGTTAAACCCCAACTGTGTCATTATGCCCCGAAGAAATGACCATTTAAGCCTGTCATAAGCCTTGCTCATATCCAACGTTAAAGCCGTCATACCTTGTTTGCCATTTCTTTTATTCATTATGTGCTGGATACATTCGTAACTCACAAGGATATTATCAGAAATGAGTCTACCTGGAACAAAGGCACTATGATTTTCAGAAATTAACTCCGATAAAATTGATTTTAACCTGTTTGCTAGGACTTTTGTAATGATCTTACAAGATACATTACATAAACTAATAGGTCTATAATCAGAAACTTCCTCTGGCAATTTCTTCTTCGGTATGAGGACAATATTTGTGTGGTTTAAGGATTTCACCGATGTCCCATTGTTTAGAATGCTGAGACTGGATTCCAGAATAGGCCCTTTTAAAAACTCCCAAAACTTTTGGTAAAAAAAAGCTGGGAAACCATCAGGTCCAGGAGCTTTTGTTGGAAACATCTAAAACAAAGCACATTTTATCTCTTCTTCAGTGTAAGAAGCCATGAGGGATTCCTTCATCTCCCTCGAGACTTTCTTTGGAACATGGTGCAAGGTTGCCTCTAAATTAGCTTCTGAAGGTTTGGAGGATTTGAAAATGGAAGTAAAATAATCCAGAAAAGTAGATTCAATATCCTTATCCTCCTTGACCCATTCACCATTTGAATTTCAGATTTGATGGATACTATTCTTTTTCTTTCTTATGGAAGCTTTCTTATGAAACCATCGAGTATTTTTGTCTCCCCACTGCAACCACTATTCCCTTTACCTCTGTTTCCAATACAACTCTTCTGAAAGCAAAACTTTGTTAAGTCTCTCCTCAATGGCCTTGATTCTAACAAAGTTTGTCCCATTTCTGTCATTGTAAACCACTTGAAGTAATCGTATGTGTTTTTTAATTTCTGCAAACATAGCACGATTCTTCTCTTTTCCCCAAACCCTTAAATTGTTCATGCACTTAGATAGAGAGTTTGTGAAAAATCTCGTGGGTGACTGAATGATACTGTGCTCAGAACTCTCTCTTTCCCAACATTGCTTAATAATGTTGTTGCAACCCACATCTTGTATCCAGAACTCATCAAATCTAAAGTAAGGAGCATAATTTCCCCTAGAATTGTTGCAAGAAGGCCATTGTAATTCAACACAAATTGGTATGTGGTCAGAATCGTACCAATCCAAATGTTGAACATTTATATTGTTGCACAAATTGCAAAAAGAAGCATTCCCCAAAAATCTATCGAGTCGTTTGAAAATAGGAGAGCCTGTTTTCCATCGGTTTGACCAAGTGAAAGGTCTTCCATTGAACCCAAAGTCCGTGAATTGTAGGTCGTCAATAGTTTCTCTGAATAGTTCCATTGATTTGGAAATACGTTGTGAGCCCCATTCTTTTCATTTGCCCACATACATTCATTCAAGTCGTTGGTACTGTTGTACATTGACTGGAACTCCCTGCTTGATGTCACCAAGTTTTTGGTTTGGGTCTATGGGTGTGTCAGCAGGCCTACATCCACTCATCCCGGTATCTCTCAATAGATCTAGGATATACTTTCTCTGTGAGACCACTATACCCCTTTTTGACCTTGCAATCTCCATGGCTAGAAAATATCGCAATTCTCCTAAGTCTTTTACTTCAAACTCTTTGGCAAGCTTCTCCCTCAGATTCTTCAACTCCACTTGATCATCCCCGGTCAAGATTATATCATCAACATACACGATCAGGATAACAATTTTCCCTTCACTTGAGAACTTCATGAAGAGCGTATGGTCTGATTGTGCTTGTGTGTATCCTTGATGTTTAACAAATTGAGTAAATCTGTCAAACCAGGCTCGGGGTGACTGTTTCAAACCATAAAGAGCTTTCTCCAACCTACAGATCTTGAAGTTAAACTGATCTTCGAATCCCGGAGGGGGAGTCATATATACTTCCTCTTCTAACTTGCCGTTTAAAAAGGCGTTCTTCACATCAAATTGCCTGAGAGGCCATTCTCGATTTGCTGCAACTGATAACAAAATTCTCACAGTGTTAAGTTTAGCAACTGGAGCAAATGTTTCAGTGTAGTCAATACCATATGTCTGTGTGTATCCTTTAGCTACAAGCCTTGCCTTGTATCGCTCTAGGGTACCATCTGAATTGAATTTTGGCGTAAACACCCACTTACATCCCACCGTAGGCTTTCCCTTCGGGAGCTCCTCTACCTTCCACGTCTGATTCTTCTCAAGAGCATCCATCTCTTCAAATACAGCCTTCCTCCACTCTGGTTTAGATAGAGCCTCCTGTATACTACTCGGAATGACAATGGACGATACATTTGTTGAAAAGGTTGAAAAAACAGAGGATAATTTAGAATAAGACACAAAGGTAGATGTAGGATATTTAACACAAGAACGTTTTTCTTTCCTAATGGCAATTGGTAAATCAAGATCAGTAAAAGTTTTAATAAGAGATTCACCGTTGGTCTCAGGCTCTAGCTCCGGTTCGGATTCATGGCTTGCCGGTGGTGCAATCGTCTCTATTCCTTGATTTGGGAATCTCCTCTCGTAAACTCGGCCATATGATCTGCCTGCCTGGTTATTATTTCCTTCCACATAGGTTATCGGTTTAGTGATACTTGGCTGATTTTGTGGTATTAAAATTGTGGGCTCATTATCACTAATATTTTCGGGATCTAAATTTTCCAAGTCAACTGGTTCTTTGTTTCCTTGAGAATTTTCTGGTGAATTTAAAACTTCCAAGTCAACCGATTCCTTACTTTTTAGAGTGTCATTCCTAATAACTGGTGACACAAAATCAGGTATTTTCGGGATCCGAGAAGTTTTCTCCGCTGTTCGATTGGAAGAAAATCGAAAGAAAATCATGAATGGTGGTATAACAGAACCAGCCACTGAAACCTCTGCTTTGTTCGTCAGAGGGGGAGGACAAGAAGGAGAGAGTCGGAAGAAACCTTGGTGTGACTATTGCAGAAAATTGTGGCATACGAGAGATACGTGCTGGAAACTTATTGGGAAACCACTCGGAGCTGGGAAGAAGAAACCCGAGAGAGCCTTCCAAGCCGTGACTGAAGCTTCACAAGAGCAGCCCATCAAATCGGGTCAGCCACAATTCACAAAGGATCAGATAGAGCAACTCATTAAACTACTCCAAGTCTCACAAAAAACACCTAGCCCCAATCCTGATATTCCGTCATGTTCCTTTGCTCAAAATGGTAAAGTTGTCTCTATTTCCTCTTACTTATGTTCCACCAATAATAACACTTGGATCATCGATTCAGGTGCCTCTGACCATATGACAGGCAACTCTGTTTGTTTCCAGACCTATAAACCATGTGCAGGCAATAGAAAAGTTCGAATAGCTGATGGATCTTACTCAGCAGTTGTAGGGATAGGAGACATAAAAATCTCACCTTCCTTATCTTTATCTAAAGTTCTACATGTTCCTAATTTGTCCTGCAATCTCATATCTATCAGAAAAATAACCCATGACCTTAATTGTAGTGCTAATTTCCTTTCATCTCATTGTGTTTTTCAGGATTTGGCAACGGGGAGGATGATTGGCAATGCTAGGGAACGTGATGGTCTCTATTTATTTGAAGAGGGAAACCACTCGAATAAAGAAGGTTTAGAGAACTCCTGCCTGCAAATTATTTCCATTCCTGGTGATAAAGAAATTTATTTACAACATTTTCGACTAGGTCATCCTAGTTTTCATTATTTGAAAAAATTGTTTCCTGATTTATTTAGAAATAAAGATCCCTCGTTGCTCCAATGTGAGATATGTGCTTTAGCAAAACATCATAGGAACACATATCCTCCACGTGCATATAAGCCTTCCAAACCTTTTTCTCTCATACATAGTGATATTTGGGGTCCATCGAGAATATCAACGTATAATGAAAAGAAGTGGTTTGTTACATTAATTGATGATCACACGAGAGTCAGTTGGGTGTATTTGTTAAAAGAAAAATCAGAGGTTGAATCTGTTTTCAAACGCTTTTACAATATGATTCAAACTCAATTTAACACAAACATTCAAATGATTAGGAGTGATAATGGGAGAGAATATTTTGCAAAAGTTTTGGAAATTTTTTTTAAAGAAAAAGGAATTATTCATCAAAGTTCTTGCACAGATACACCACCACAAAATGGCATAGCAGAGAGGAAAAATAGACATATGTTAGAAGTCACTCGTAGTTTAATGTTTTCAACAAAAACACCAAATTATCTTTGGGGAGATGTTGTTCTTCATGCCACATATTTAATAAACCGTATGCCATCAAAAGTGTTAGATTTTAAAACTCCTATCAGCATATTAAAAAGGGAATTTCCAAAATCACGAGTGTTTCATTCTATGTCATTAAAATTTTTTGGGTGCTCTGTGTTCATTCGAAATCCTAATAGGAATGCAAGTAAATTAGATCCTAGAGGATTAAAGTGTGTGTTTGTAGGGATAGCTCCAACTCAACGTGGTTACAAGTGTTTTGATCCTTCTCGTCGAAAATTGTTTGTTACCATGGATACCCTGTTCTTTGAAAATCAACCGTTTTTTAACACTTATTTTCAAGGGGAGATAAATCAGGAAGTTCTAAAGGAAAATTCGTTTGAGCTTGATGTTTTAATACCTGATTTTGTGTCACCAGTTATTAGGAATGACACTCTAATAAGTTTCCAGCACGTATCTCTCGTATGCCACAATTTTCTGCAATAGTCACACCAAGGTTTCTTCCGACTCTCTCCTTCTTGTCCTCCCCCTCTGACGAACAAAGCAGAGGTTTCAGTGGCTGGTTCTGTTATACCACCATTCATGATTTTCTTTCGATTTTCTTCCAATCGAACAACGGAAAAAACTTCTCGGATTGAGGGCAACGAACTTCTCCCAAGAATTCTCCCCTTCACCTCATCAAGTTCTCTATTAACCCCTGCAAGAAACATGTATACACGATCGTTCTCCTCATTTTTTTGATGTCGCGCATAATCATTAACATTCTCCCATACATCATCGTGACACTGATCCAACTCCTGCCATAATGACACCATCTCATTGTAGTAGCTCGTCACATCTCTATTCCCCTGTTTGGACTGCCACAATCTTGTCTTTAGCTCGAATATTTGCGACGAGTTTTCGAGATCTGAGTAGGTTTCCCGAATTGAGTCCCATACCTCTTTTGCCGTCTTCATAAATAGATGTAGCTTGGCAATCGAAGCATCCATGGAATTGAGCAGCCACGCTGTGACGAGCGAATTCTCCGACCTCCAGATTTTGTAGCCATCTTCACTCTCTTTTGGACTCTTCGCTTCTCCAGTGATATAGCCCAATTTTCCTCTTCCATCAATAGCAAGCTTCACGGATTGGGACCACTCTAGATAGTTTCTCCCATTCAATCGATGCATAGTGATGTGTATAGATGAGCTGTAGGTCTCCACAGTGGTGGCTTGGACCGGGGATGGTTTTTGGGTACTGGTTTCGACGATGAAGGATTTTTTAGGGTTGGTTTCTAAGCTGTCAGGCGTGCTTTCTGGTTGTGTATTCATCACGGTATATATATATATATATATTTTTTTTTTTTGGTTTGGTTTGGTATGGTTCAGGTTTAGTTTGGGTCGATCTGGTTCGGGTTAAATTTGGGTCGGTCTGGTTCGGCTAAAAAACGCCGAAGGATCTGGATGTATATTTTAGAGGGGCTGCAACGGGTCTGGATGGGTATACCACCGAAGGATGTGCAGATTTGGGAGGAAGAACTCTTTGGTTTTCGGGCCTGTTTTTTCCGGAAAACAAAACTAAACACAGTTGGGTTTTAACTTTCTAACAAGGCTCTGATACCATGAAGTTTTTGTGAATAGAATCACTTGATTATTTGATGAGCCAAAGAAAGGCAATTTATACATACAAAGATAACCCACTAGAGCAACTAATGACAGGAAAATAGGAACTAAAGAACAACTTATTTCCTAATATAGAACTAACAGACTCCTAAAATAGTTATTCAACTATTTATAGAACTAACCAACTCCTAAAATACTTGTTCAATTATTTATATTTTCTACATTATCCAAACGTCGAATCAGTTCACAAGTTAATTTCTTGTTTTCCGTTTCTGGGCATCCATAAATTCCAGAGAACCTCCAGCTCCTCCCCGCAAAATTCACATTGCAATCGATGTGGTTCGGAGAGGAACGAATCACAATGTCCACTGAATTTTTCCAAAGAAGCCCAATACCTCCACTGTTACCACTACTCTCCATCACATAACATCTGTCAAAATTGAGATCATTTTTAACGGATTTCACCTTTACTTTGTCACATTTCGTTTCAGATAGAAAAGCCAGAAAGGGATTATGAAGACGTATCATGTCTTCGAGATCTTTGAACGTCCTCAAGCTTCCCAAGCCCCGGACGTTCCAACTCAAAATTTTCATTGGATCCGGCGGGGCTGAACATCAACCTCCACCGATACAAATGATAAATCGGACTCCTCAATGGGCTTTAGTTTCTTGGCCAAAGATATGTCTGATATGTTACTGTCACTCTTCCTTCTTCCTCCCCCTGTGCTTGGCAGTTCAGCAATAGAAATAGTCCCTGCATGCGACCCATATGTAAATGCAATCTTTTAAAGGGAGAGGGCTTTCCAAAAATTTTATGCTTGTTGATTTTGTACTTTGGCCCCCAATCTTGGATTTTCCTTTTTGATCCGTAATTTCCAAGTTTTCCTCAACTACTTGATTTGTTCCAGTCAACATGGTCCCATCTCTTTCACACATTAATGATGGTGAAATCTTGGATGAAATGTCAATATCCATGGGAAACTTATTTAAATCCCCACTATTCTCCTCACAAACCTCCCCATCATTCCTATCGTTACTTTCCTTCCCTACTGCCCCTTTTTAATTTCTCCACTACCTTACCTACCTTCCCCATCTCATTATTTTCCAACTACCTTACCTACCTTCCCCATCTCATTATTTTCCAAACATTCCCCCCAAAAAATCTCTCACAACTAATTCCATGGCCGTTACACAGAGTCTACACCTCCCCTTCCTGCCATGATCTTGCCGGCGGCCTCTTTTCTCTCTCCACCGTAGCTGGTGGCTCTGATGATCGAGCCACCGATAGATTGATCATTTCTTCGGATTCCTCTGATTCCTTTCTCCATGATCCCTCACTTCTCCCTCTCCCCCTTCCTTTGCCCCAGAAATGGGATTGCCCTCCTCGATCGAAATATTCTTTTTGTTTAAACTCGGTTGCCCGTAGCCATGGGCCATATGGGTTCTTGACTCCTCCCTCTTCTCCTTCTAGCACACTATCGCATTCATTAAGAAGGTGTCCCACACGTCCACACCCAAAACAAAACTCCGGAAGTTTTTCATATCGTAGTAAGATCCATAACTTCTCTTCCTGATCCTCCACGCTAATTTTTAAAGTTCTCCTTAACGGTTTTGTAATATCAACTCGGATTGGAACTCTCCCAAACCTCCCCCAACAGTCCCCATTCGAGATTGATTCGACTTCTTCTACCTCGCCCACTTTCTTCCCCAACTCAATGAGCGCCTCTCTATTCCTACACCCAACTGGTAAATTAAAAAATTGAATCCAGAAGGATACGAACTTGAACTCCATCTTTTCTGATTGATCCCAGCTCTTGGGGCATTCAAGAAGGATGATTGCACCATCAAAAAACCATGGCTCATTATTTAGCACCTTCCTCGGATCGAGAGTTGACTTGAAAGTGATGAGAAACACATTCTCTCCCACACATTCCAGTGTCGTACTCCTATGAACATTCCACGCGTTCTTCATCACATTTCGAAAAGCCTCAATATTCACCAATCTTGATATTAAAACCTTCCCAACCAAACATAATAAAGTATTTGATTGGGTTGATTTTGATATCTCTTTCATCTCAGTAATTTCTTCTTCATCTTTGGTCAATTTCATGTTTTTGCACATCAACAAAATCTCACGGATATCCATATTTTCCTTCACTTAGAAGGATTGTTGCTCTCAGACAACAAGCTTGAATAGTGTTTTTAACCTAATTATATTGTACTTATATATAATAATAACATTATTAATATATTATACTATATTATTATTATATTAATAATATATTACTGACTACAAATCAACCTCGTTGCTAGTTGCTAATGAAATTATTGATGAATGTAAAAGGAACAAACAAGAGGTAAAATCCAAGCTAATTTTTTATTATCATTAATGGTAAACTAAGATGTAAAATCCAAGCTACTCGAGGTCTAAGACAAGTTGATCCTTTATCCTTTCTTTTTTATTTTTTTTATTTTAGGTGTGGGTTGTCTTAGTAGGATGCTCACTCTAATCATAACATCAAGGTCTTTTTCAGGGCTTTAAAGTCGATAAAGATCCCCACAATATCTCCATCAATCATCTTCAGTTTCCCGACCACACATCTCTAGTCACATTGTAGCAACCTCAAAAAAAAAATATATCTCCAATAAAGAACATAAAATGATAAAAAAAAAAATATTATATACAACAAATCTAACAATAATTTTTTAAAAATATTTGATTTTTTTTTTTTTTTAAATATGATCCTAAATTCAACCATTTAATATAATTTCCACCAAATTTAAGTACTTCTTGAAGTCCAATAGAAGATAAATATGAGGCTTTAATATCCATGTTCCTTGGAGTCTCATTGGGTTTAAAATACTAATCAAATCACCAGGTATTAGGGAAGAAGAAGAAAAAAAACCCATTCAACCTTTTAATTTGAAAAAATCGTTTTAAAACACTAAATAATTTTCGATATATATCCTAAACTTTTTTCTTTTTTTTTTTTTTTTTTTTTTTTTTTGATAACTTGGAGAAGGGGATCGAACCTAGAACTTAGGACCTCTTGGTCACTAGTCATACATCATGTCAGTTGAACTATGCTCTTGTTGGCTATATATCCTAAACTTTTTTCTCGATGTCAGCTTGTATTATAATTATAAATAAAGATATAATATCTAAACTAAAGCTACCGCCTCCAACTTACTTTAGAATCTTAGACATATATCTTATATAAGAGGTATTAGCAAAGATAATTTCACAGTAAAATGCTTTGTCCACTACCCATTAAAAGGGTATAAAAGTGTTAAAGCGCCAAAGAATGCAATTGCTTTTCACCTTTAAGAAGAAAAAGGAGATTATAAAGAAAAGCAACGAGGGTGTAAATGAGCACTAGGTGAAACAACCACATCAAACCACCCCAGAGCTGCCGAAGATCAAAATATACATTCAGGCATTGTTCTAAGTAGATTTAAACTCGTGCAGGAGGAGCCACGGCTGAAGCGCCAACGAGTGGCTCAATGATCTCAAGGAGTTCATTACACAAACCTGTGAAGACAACAGAATCTGTTTCAATGGGTCTAAACTTGACAAGAGCTGAAGGGACTAACTCCTCATCATCTAGTGTTTTAGCTTTCTCTGCTCCTGCGGGAAAATGAGCGATTGTACGCCGTCTAACACCGACAGGATGTATCAACTCGAACTCCAAACTGGGTTCTTTCAGTGCTGTGCTCACAAACTGCCAAGGAAACAGACGTTCATTTTTCATTCCAACAGCAATGGAAGACAAGAGACTTCAGGTTATGAAAATTTTGCTTTACAGACATGGTTCGGAAATGGCAAATATGCAATTACACAAGCACTCACATAGAAAAGATCAATGTATTACAACTAATGAGATTGTAGTTCAAAGGATGAATCAGAAAAGAAATTTGTTCACCCTGATAATCAAGTCCACCACACACCATCAAACAATGATCAATCTATTGCAGAACGTGTGCTCTCTTTATTTCACTTGTTATGTTTAGCCAAGTATATTTTATTTTTTTGCACATCTAGCTAAGTATAATTTCTGAATGGACCGCCACCAAAACATCAGTGGTAGACAGGAAGAGAGAAGTTACGAAAAATACTTCTCATTTTAACTATATTTGTCGGTGATATCACTACAATACTAACAAACAATCTGTCACAAAACCACTTAATGATGTCACTTGAAGCGGAAATGATGGAGAATGAACATCACACAGTAAGTTCAAGTATCTAACTTCATGAATAGAGCTAACCTCATATAGAGCACTTGTTCGTTCCCGAGGAGAAAAAACGCCTTGAAGTACCACGCCATCGGGAAATTGGATTCTGATAACTGTTCTTGTGTACTTCCTCCTAGCAGCTTTTGCCTGTTTTTCCTTGTACGACTTGGGAACCAAAAGCTGAGATTCAGCAATCTTTTGTTTCCTCATTATAGTTTCTCTTTTAACCTCTTCAACAGAAAGCTTGTAGAAGGAGTCTGGTAGCTCAATGTGTGCTGCAATGTTTTCAGGGACAGCAAAGAATACTCGAATCTGGAAATAATAAATTATCCAAACCATCAGCCGAGGAAGCAGCGAACAACAGAAACTAAGTAAAATATATTATAAAAGAGTTCATTCAGTTTCTCAAGGGAATGCAAAACATCTTCATCTAAATTTATTTCCGGAACATTTTTGGGAAAGTCACTATTAGTGACTTCAGCCAGTTGACATTACCCCAATATATAGGAATCAAACATCTCATCAACAGAAGGTTCCCTTTTTTAAGATGCAAATCATGGGCCATGGGTCATAGAGCTACAATTTTAAGCTTCCTATTCTGCCTTTTGCATAAGCTAAGGGGCCTCATCTCTATCTTTGTCATTGCTCCCAACTTCACATTGATGAATTTAGAAGTTTAAGAGAATTTTAGTTTTAAAAAAAAAAATGTATGCTCCTTTGTAGATAAAATGAAAATCAGTTCCTTAATAAATACTCTACTAAATCAACTCTTGCACAAGCAACAACGCAACCCTACTGGACCCAACCCGAGCCTCCTCCCCCATAAAAACAAAACAACAATAGGAAGTATAGATCAATGAGAATACAAGACGGCTACAACTACTAAGCTTTCAAGTAACAACAGACGAGATTCATTGGTCCCTTTGGATTGAAAGGAACAACCATACACTTTATAACAAATCTCTCTCTTGATAGATTTTTCAGGTTGTTTTTATTCTTGCTCTTACATGGTGTAATTGTAAATGTTTTATAGTTTCACAAATTATAGTCTAAATGACCTTTCTGCAAATTGGAAGGCTTTTATGTAGCTTCCTTTTGCTCAAAGTCCCCCTTTTATATTTCATCACATCAATGAAATATCTTACATATACATATATATATATATATATATATATATATATAAAACGTAGGAAGCAACTATCAAATTAAGCTCTTAGATGTATTCCACTGAAGCTTCTTTTGGGGACTTCTGGCTGCCTCAAAGATAGTTTCTAGGCTTTCAGTTTCTTATAGACCAATCATCAATGTATGACATCAGGGCTAAATTTGCACTGGCTTGGAAAAGCTACAAAGGGTGACAGGAGACAAAATAAAGCTAGTCTACGTTTGACCCACCGACGATTATAACCCGCAGTCAATAAAGTAACTATACTGACTTCAATAGTATTTACTATTCACAACTATTATAACCCACAGAATATTATAACCTCCGACTATAATAACCCTCTCAGCGCCCCAAACAGCCCCTAAAGGTTCCAACTTCCAAGAAAATAGGAGGTGGTGGGAGTAAAAAACTAACAGAATATCATCTGCAAGAGTGAGGAGCACTTTGAGGAAAATATCCATAACTTCTGTATTGATGACTGTGATGTCTTGAAATAGATTATCTACCTTGTAATGTTACTTATAGCCACCAAACTAGACATATTGCACAACTTACTCCAAGCCAAGTCATTACAAGAATTGTACATTAATATCACAACTAGAACTCTCTAATCTAGCCATGAAAAACACTTCTCTATTTATGGTTCTTCAGCAGCATTCACATCAGAACCACAATTTCAGTTACATTTCATTTATGTTCATTTGAAAAAAATATATTCACAACAGAGCCACACCAAGAGCTTCACCTTTTCTTACTACCCATAACAACCTTGTTATTAAGAAGTGTGGCCATATAGATATCTTTTCCTTAGTTCCACTGAATTATACTGGAACCTTTCCAAGAAATAAAATGTTGACAGAAAATATAAAATCTTAGTGCAAATATGGAATGATACGGTACAGAAAAGAAAACATATTTTCTTCCTTCAGGAGTTAGGATTTCTCTGTTAACCATACCTGTCTGTCCACCTTCTTTGGTTCAATCAGTTCATCAACCTGAGTTGAAGCCATAGATGCAGTGCTGCCTTTCTTTTCCTGTTCATCAAGCTTTGGCCGGTCAATCGAATCTATTACCTTACTTAATATGTTAATTTCTTCCTCTGTTGGAACTTCCATGGTTGCCCACATTTCACCATCTTCCTCTTGCAATTTAAAACCCACAAACTCCAACAATTCCACTCCCCCAACAGCCTCACCAATTGCCTCCTTAATTTTGGGATTGCTAAGACGAATCTTCCTAAACTTTGAATTCTCTGGTTCCCGAACTATGTTCCTCAAAAGTTTCAGAATAATTTCCAATGAACCTGGTGATGGCTTCCCTGATAAGAAAGTGTCAACGCAAGCCTCCAATTCGCTTCGAGATTCTGCAACATTCGTGGGCAGATCTGCTGGTCTATTGGCTGTATTATCATTGACACAGCTATCTACGTGCACCGAAACCTCTTCTTCAGAGCCGTAACTTTGGCCACAAATCGGACATTCAAACACATTTAACGAATACCCATTTCCAGATCTTTTCCCAGATGTTATAAACGAGTCAAATGGGTCAAATCCATCAGACGTTTTACGATCTGGGTCCGATTTATTCGACAATTCCGACCTGTTTTGACCACTGCCAATTGAATTCGCAACCGGGGGCTTAGAATTTACCGGGGAATCTGAAGGTGGATTAACCAGCTTCGACTTTGAAATGGGATTTTGCGATGGACGGGTAGGCATAGAACTAGTCGACCCCGAAGAAGACGATCCTAAAACTCTTCCCTGGCCCTTGAAACTAGCAGAAGAAGATGAGGACAAGGGATTATTGAACTTTTTCATGAAACCCTTGACCTTGTCCTTCATGTCACCCATGATGAACAATACTATGAGAAACAAAGAACTCTAACAATTACTTCGTTTGGAAGAATCTAGGCAAGAAGAAGAATACAATTTAACACCAAATTAGCTACAAATTTACCTCTCGATCACTAAAATCAGACTTCTCATCCACTGAGTAAGAATGTTTTGATTGGCGAATTGGCGGAAGATTTGATTCGACTTTACAGACTCGTTCCTCTTTCGGGATCACAAAAGCTCAGAAAGAAAGAAAGAAAGAAAGTGTGAAATTTGCGAGACCGACTCCAAAGAGAGAGGCTGTTATTGGCAGTTGATGTTGTGTTGTTCTTCGTCTTCTAACGCGGTTTGATGTCTTACAACTCAAATTTTCCATCTAAGCCTTAATTCTCCACCAAGAAAATATGACGGTGACATTTTCAAATTTTTGCATGGATGACCTAAAAAAAAAAGTTTTGCTCAAATGATATTTGATCCCGGTTTTTTTACATGACCTCCCAATCAATGTCACAATCTTACGTCAATTAATCTATGCTCGGTTTGACTTAATCCCAAATTTTAAAAGAATGGTTTCTAACATTTTGATGGCATCATTAAATATTTTTGTAATATATTTTTTTTATTAAAGAATGTTTTCTAATATTTTGCTCGCGTCTACCAATATTTTGTAATTTTTTTTAATTCTCGCTCTCTATTTTCGCCTCTCGTTTCATCTCTCCCTTGTCTTCGACCATCCAATTTAGTCCAATGAGAGACCGATGCTACTAAAAAAGAGATTGATTTTTCTCTTCTAAACGGGGGAGTCGATGATTGTGTTGTTTCAAGCAAATTTACAATCATCAAAATCAAGCAAAATACCTTGAGACTAGTAGAAATCGGAAATTAAAAATAAAACTAGGGCATACAACTTTTCAACCTTCAAAAGTTTCAACGATGGTGGTCTGTTACAAAAGAGTCGTAAAAGGAGACGATCGCCTACAAAAAAAAAAAAAATAAGACAACGGGAGGGAGATAATAATACTCAATAATAAACAAATATATCAACAATGGGAAACCACACTTTAATTAATTGTTCGTCTCTCACTCCATCCCATTTTGAAAACAAACAAACCCTCCATCATCATCTTCCTCCTTTTTTGCCTTGTCGGTCTCGTCTGGTTTTGCACACTAAATTTTCGGCCACATTCTTCGATTATGTACAATCCCTGTAGCACGAATTAAGGTGGTATTGTAAATATCCACACTCAAGAGGTTATTGTTATTACTGATATTTAGTACTAGAATATGGACGAATAATCAACCTAACGATGACTACACAGACTCTACACGATTGTGCCAAACATATACTAAGTGCGACAAGATAAGTACAAAAACCTCATTACTTTTAAACCACTGTATCACACAACTTGATTACATATACCATAAACAAGACTTTAGGTACACTTTCAAGAACAAAATGAGTAACGATAATCCCAAAATTTACAAGATTAGTTGTGAATTCACTATGCTAGTACACCACCTCCACTCGAACTAGCACAAACACCTGGCTTCCATAAAGCCTTTTACAAAAAACAGATCATCTAGGTTCTATTCACCTAATATGTCAGCATATCTATCACATAAGCGAAATTGGCGACTTTTTTTTAATTAATCTTGTCACTTGTGTGTGCCCAGCATGTTGTTACTATGTTAATTAATATTCACGATTTTGTGCATGCAACATAAACTTTTGCATGAAAAATACGTGTATGTTATTAATCTAGTTAAAAATCGAGTTTTTAGTCGCGCGAGACCACTTGTTTGACATATGACTTGAATTCATATTCTTAGTCTAGTATTTGGGAGACGACTCTTTAGTCTAGTATTTGGGAGACGACTCTAGTAACTACTCTGGGAATAAATCACATTGTTTATCTAGGGTGAAGAAGGGGTACGTGGAAGAGAGATAAATGATAGAATGTGGAAAGTAGGGTGAGAAAATGAATAGAACCATGGGGAATCAGAGTGGGTTAGTAATTAGTCAAAAAGTGGTGGGTCTCACGTAATAACCAATCGCAATGGGATTCATCACCTAAAATGAGATCAATCAAATGGCGTAATCACGATTACGGGTGGGGCCTACAGTTCATTGCGATTGCAGGTTTTGGTAAACAACATAAAACGTGGTGCTTTGTGTCTAATCATCTGAATTACAGGGGCGAATTGCAACTATGGAGAAGTAAACATGCCCTAAATGTCATAAATGAAATAACCAATTTTAGATTTGATTAATGGTCACCAGAAATTAACTATCATAAGATTCAATTTGAAATTAAAATGTAAAAGATAAATGAATGAATGAAATGAAAAAATTAGATTATTTTCTTATTAAAAAATTGCATTAAATTAAATTAATTAAGAAAAATAATAAACAAGGGTAGAAAAAAAAAAGTTTACTTTTGAAATTAAATAATGTTAAATAAGGAAGGAGTTACAATAACATTAAAGATAAGTTGTTTGAGAAAATAATTTGATGCCATAATTTTTTTAAAAAACATTAAATCACTTGATGCCAAGAAGAGCATAATTCATAGCATGATAAATGGACTAGCTACGAAGAGATCATAATATCTATCCTTGTCAAAAAAAAAAAAAAATACGATTTATTATTATTTTTTAATTATATTTTAAAGAAAATGTTACCAATTGAAATTCGGAATATCTTTGACATTTTTTTAGATATTATAAATAATTTAAGCCCACAAATCGAAATTTCTCAATTAATTTTAGGATAACTAGAGGACAAAATTAAATAGTCATCTTGACATGAGTCTAAAATATTTTTTATTGTAAAAATGTCTAAAAGTTATATTTAACGTATTTAGCCTATATGAGTAAAGAAAGACTAAACTACCTTGATCAACCAATTTTGAACTAACCACGGTCAAATTTAAAAACAAACCCTAAAACAAATGGAAAAAATAAAAATCACACTTAGGTCGATCCATTTAAATTTCAAAAATCTAAACTCTGATTCAAGAATTTTAAAACAACTCTACCACAAATTTTAAAAAAATCATAATTTATGTGATAATTTTCATAACAATACTGAAAAAGTTGATTAAAACGTCAATTAAAACGTCAAACATATTGCTGCAGTACTGTTCAATAAACACAGTGTATAAAAAATATAATTCATGTGTCGATAAAAAAAAGCAGGTTAATGCATTATTGGGGTGAAAAATGCAGTGTATTTGCATTAATGGGGCGAACAACATAGCGTATTTGGATTACTGGGGCAAAAAATAGTGTATTTGCATTACCGTGACGAAAAATATCGTGTATTTACAAAATAGATAATCATAATTCACTTTCATACAGTGATGGCAAGTTCAAACAAAATGTGAAATTGTTGTAAATACATTGTATGCAAATATAAAAATAAGAAAGTGATTTTGTAGATTGTACCAAGTTTGAGTTTGGGAAGTTTGCTTTGCTCATCGACATTCTCATCCATTTCTTCTGTTTCGTTTGAAGCTTTCGGCTATGGTTTTTTTCTTTGTCTTGTTCTAGAGTAGATGTCATGAAAGAAGCTCCTACAAGTTGTACGAGGGATTTGTTAGAAGAACCTAGAGAATTCAAGTGCACTATCAATGACAGGGAAATAGAACTAAAAAATCATTATAGTAATCTTACCGATAAAACCAACATAGAATCCAATAAAATCTACTTTTTTGCAATATTAAAATCTCGAACCTGAATTAAACTAAAATGATTCAATCTCCTATGTCAGAACATACTTTCGTAACTTTAGCATTCATGGCTCTCAGCATAGTTGATAGCCTTCTAATTATATTCCAAAAAAAAAAACTCGAAAGTATGAGAATGTGAAGTGAAACAACAAGAGAAAAAATAAATCAAGCATCCACAATTATAAATACTCTCTCCATTAAAGGATGCGACACAAACTTACCATGAAAACAACAAATAAAAGTAATAATTGACATTTGATTGACAAGTTGTTTTAGATCAAAATCTAAAACTTGTGCATCCACAAAGATCATGGTGGTTTGGGGTTTAGGGACTTGTCAATTTTCAACCAAGCTATGCTCGCTAAGCAAAGTTGGAGACTAATAAAATTTCCGAACAACCTCGTAGGAAAAGTTATGAGAGGACGGTATTATCATGGCGAAAATTATTTAAAAGCCACGACGGGTCATAATCCCTCATATGTGTGGCAAAACATATTGTGGGGTCGGGACCTTTTCCAACATGATTACCGATGGAGGATCGGCAACGGGCTGAGCGTGGTGGTTGGAGAAGATTCATAGCTTCCAAATGAGGGCTACCATTTCCCCTTCAACCTTTCCCATAATATTCGGGATGACTTAGTGGCAAATTTTACTACAAGGGACAATAACTGGAATGTCTAGTTGATTCGTCACCTGTTTTTCAGCAGACGTCTCAGAGATTATTTTGAATATTCCTTTATCTAAGTTGAAGCCTCCGGATGAGATCATCTGGGCTCTGGATAAAAAAAGCATCTTCAAAGTTAAAAGTGCCTACAAGTTGGGAACAAAGCTTATGACAAGGGGTGAAGCTTCTCAATCTAATCATGATCTTAGCAAGTCCAGGTGGAAGAGCTTCTGGAAGATCCAAATCCCTTCTAAAATAAAGACGTGTTGCTGGAAGGTGTACCATGACATTATCCCGAATAGATCCAACCTTGTTTCCAAAGGGCTGAAAATAACTAAAGGATGTGTTCTCTGTAACTCTCACGAGGAATCTACCTCTCATTTGTTTTGGAGATGTAAATTGACAAAACATTTGTGGACTAAGTTTTAGCCTCCTAATTTATGTTTTTTTTTTTGTGGTAACAGGGACAGGTGGAGGGCTCGGGATCACTTTGACTGGATGTGGGCTCAAACGGATGATTCGACAAGGAAGATATTGCTCATTGTAATCCGAAAAATTTGGGAGCCCATGAACACGATTCTTCATGGCGGAATAAGTTCAAATTCCCAAACTTTGCTAATCATCACAGAAACTTGTATTTGAGAGCTAGGCGACAAGGAGAAGCTGAGTAGAGGAACCTCATTTGAGCCGGTGAGGGTGGCGAATCCTGCAGGGGACTATCGTTGGACTTGTACACCTCGAGGTCATTGGAAATTGAATTGTGATGCGTCTTGGGATGCTTCTAAGAAACGAGGTGCAATTGTTTGGGTCATTCGAGACTCAACTGGTATGACCATTTTGAATGGTTGTCGTTCGTCCAAAGAGGAATGGCCGATAAGTGTGCTTGAAGCTCAAGCGATATGTGTGGGAATTGAGTCTATCTCATTAAGTTGTCTTGATTATATCCATGTGGAGTCTGACTGTTTGCAGGTGATTAAACTCATGAAGGGTGAAGAGGAGGATCTTTCGAAGGTGAGTCTTTTTGTCGCCCAAATTTTTCGACATGTTGCCTACGGTGCAACTTTATCTTTTGATCACATTTCTAGGTCTCAGAACTGAGCAACTCATGTGCTGGCTCGTCAGTCTAGTGCGGGATGTCGGCGGAGTGGGGAGGAAGCCCACCTGAGTGGCTTTCCGAAACTCTGTTTGCTGACATTTGTTATTTCAAAGAGAGAAGAGAAATGGAAATGCAACTACTACATTTTCATTCAATAAAATCTGAGCTTAAATACACTTTCTAAATGCTAAAATAGCTTAGTTAACTCCATAAAAACAGCCACTAAATCCAATAACTCCAACTCCACAAAAAATAGTCATTTACTCCATTAACTCTAAATATATCAATACCTACCCCCACTAACTTCAAATATAGCAATTTACAAAAAATAGACTTTAACTTTGAGTTAACTAACATACTCTTTCTATCTCAAATGCTGCAAACACCTAGCTTGCTTCTAAGGGCTGCTACACTACTTCTCTCATATACCTCAACTCAGCAGTCTTCTAGTCCGTCTAACTGGTCCATCATCAACCAGTTCATCAGTATCCAAAGAAACTTCTTGTTGCTTCACCTCTTCTTCTTTTGTCAAGTCTCACTTCTCATCCTCCAAGAATCGAACATCTCTATTAATCACCATCTTCTTTTTGTGAGGTTGATAGATCTTGTACGCTTTGGACATCACAGGCCTACAAATATTCTTGGTTTTGACTTTTCACTCAACTTGTCTCTCTTCACCTGTAGAACATGAGAAAAGCATAAAGAACCAAACACTTTCAAATTTTTCAGTTTTGGTTTAGTATTAAACCAAACTTCATAGGGTGTCTTCTTCTCCAATACCCTTGTAGGTAGTCTATTCAATAAAAAAACTGATGTGTTTGCTGCTTCAACCGAAAACTCCTTTGACAAGTTCTTCTCATGCAACATGCATCTTGTCATCTCCATAATACTCTTGTTTTTCCTCTCACTAACTCCATTTTGTTGTGGAGTATATGGAACAGTGAGATGATGTTCTATTCCAGCTTCTTCACAAAAGGAATTGTACCTTTGTGACGTGTATTCAGTCTCGTTATCGGACCTTACCACCTGAATCTGACAACCACTCTGATTCTCAACCCCCATCTTTTAAACTTCAGAAACACTTCAGTTACTTCAGACTTATGCTTCATGAAGTAAAGCCAACACATTCTGGTATAATCATCAATAAAGATAATGAAATACTTGCTACCATTGAGTGAGAGAGTTAGTTGTGGTCCACACAAGTCAGTGTAGATGAGCTGCAACTTCTCTGTTGCTTTCCAAATTAGCTTCTTGAATGGAAGTCTCGTTTACTTTCCTGTCAAATAAGCTTTGTAGTTTGCTTTCAGCTCCTCCAGAACTGGTACTCCAACTGCCATCTTATTCTTCTGCAAATACTGCAACCCCTTCTGATGAAAATGCCCCAACCTCTTGTGCCATAGCTCAGTGTCACTCACTTGACACTTGAAAGTTATTTGTTCCCTCTCGAGTGGATCCAATAAGAAACACTTGTGCTGCATTTTTATTTTGAACAACTTATTCCCATTGGAATCGAAAATAAGACACTTTCCTTATTCAAATAATACCTTGAATCCCTTCTCTACTAGTTGACCAACACTTAATAAGTTTTGATCAATCTCAGGAACTAGGAGCACTTCAGTAATCAACTTGGTTCCTACACAAATCTCTATTGACAATGTGCCCTTTTCCCTTCACTTCTAGATACTCACAATTTCCTATCTTCACCCTTGACTTAAATGACTTGTCAAGGTCCTTGAACAACTCTTTGTCACCTGTCATGTGATTGGTACACCTACTATCAACCAACCAACTGTCACATTGAGTGACGGATGAGAAACAGGTAGCCACAAAAAGTCGATCACCTTCTTGTTGTACTGCAGCATGTGCTCCTCCTTGCTGTTGAGATCCCTTACAGAATCTCTCAATGTGCCCTATTAAATGACACCTTCTACACTTCATATCTGACCTTCTCCAGCATCTGAAGTGTGGATGATTATGTTTCCCACAGTGCTTGTATGCACTGCCCTTGCTGAAACCTGCATTTCCATCATCCTTTAAAGCATAATCTGAGCTACTGCTGCCACTTTCCTTTCTCCCTCTCCACTTCTTCTCTCTTCCACCTTCTCTCTGCTGCATTCTGAATTTCAGTGCCCCCTCAATGCTTCCTTCTTGGCTCATCAACCTTCTTTCCTCTTGTGTTTGTAAAGCACTTACTAACTCTATCACCTTGAGTTTAGAGAGGTCTTTGGTATTTTCTAAAGAAGCAATGATTGTTTCATATTTCTCAATAACTGAAACCAGAATTTTCTGAACCAATCTATTGTCAGATAAATCAGTTACTAATGCTCTTGCCTTGTCGGCAATCGCAATCAACTTGTCTGAGTATTCTTTAATGGACTTAGAATCCTTCATTTGCATTCTCTCGGATTTCCTCACCAAGTTCAACACTTTCATGCCTTTGATCCTCTCGTCACCTTCATACTCACCTTTGAGGAAGTCCCAGATCGCATTTGTTGACTTCAAGGCCATAATTCTGTTGAATATGGACGAAGACACAACCAGGGGCGGACCTCTGAAGGGACTAGGGGGTGCCACGCCCCCCCCCCCCCCCCCCCCCCCCAAATCTTTTGATTTTCTGATACTTGTCGGCAAAATTAATGCCTTAAATATATATTGTTGTTATTAAATACATTTTGGCCCCCCAACTTAACAAAATCTTATTCTGCTGTAGTGGTCATGTGCATGGTTTATATCCTTGTAGTTTAAGTCTAATATATCCTTGTATTTATTTGACATTTTTTAAAATCTAGGAATTCATTGGAAACAAAATTGAAAATATAGGGATGCATTAAAGACTTTTTAGAGTTTAGAGACCCAATTTTTTTTTTTTTTTTTTTATGAGCAAAATTATATGATGGTATTAAGTTTATTTAAACTTAGTCCGTAAGTCTTTGATACACTCACATATGTTTATCACTGATAACTTTTTTTTAATGTCAACATAGTGAATTCGAACCTCTGGATTTTTGGCGATCTTTTTTTAATATTTATATACTCTAATTTTTTGGCCCCCCAAACATTAATGTCTGGATCCGCCCCCTGGACACAACTGCATATAGGCAAGCTCTAGCCTTTGCCTTCCTGGTGACTCTCTCCTTGTGAGTCTTGATCAGGTTGATTGTTGAATTATCGGTAAGTGCAGCAACCTCATACTCGCTCTCAACTGCTTCCCAATAATCATAAGCCTTCATGTAGGCTTGCATTCTGATAGCCTATACTTGGTAGTTTTCTCCCCATCAAACACCGATGGAGCCAGTGAAGAAAGACTGCTCGATCCTGATTCCATCTCACTCAAATCTCAAAGTGTATCACTCAGTTTCTCTAAGGGATATCGTACTAATTATCACTCACAGACCCTTAAGAATTTAGCTCTGATATCACTGTTGTTTCAAAGAGAGAAGAGAAATGTGAATGCAACAACTACATTTTCATTCAATAAAATATGAGCTTAAATACACTTTCTAAATGCTAAAATAGTTTAGTTAACTTCATAAAAAACAAACACTAACTTCACTAACTCTAACTCCAAAAAAATAACCACTTATTCCACTAACTCTAAATATATCAATACTTACCCCACTCAGTTCAAATATAGCAATTTACTAAAAATAGACTTTAGCTTTGAGTTAACTAAGAACATTTCTGATTAAGTTTGTGTTATGTTACTTTATTCCAGAAAAAAATATATCTGAAACTTTCTCCCTTCTCAACCTATTCGCAATTAATGTTTCTCTCTAAAAAATCTCTATCTTTATCTTTTTCTTCCCTCCCTACTTTGGCCAGTGCCATGAAAAATCACAAGGGAATCCTAAAATTGGCAGCAACTCTGTTGGTACGAGGGAAGAACATATCGGCAACGATGCAATGAGACGGTGTTCGAAAATGACCTCCTCATGGCAGGGGCGATAATGGAGTTCGCATTTTTTCAAACATCTGGTAGGCCAACTTCTGTTGAAAGGAATTTAAGGATGAGAAGCTTAATCTGTGAAGTGAAATTGTGAATTGAATTGGAGATGGAGATGTAGATGGAATTAGGAGGAGCCGTGAGATTTCAACCAAGATTTTAAATAAATAAGTTAGAGTTTTGGTAGGGAAAATGATTTCAACAAGATTTGTTTCTAAACAACTTAGAGGGGTAAAATGAGGAGTTCGGTGAAGGAGATTGATCGTGTGATAATCACGTGCGACATTATTCAGATTTATTATTATTATTATTTTTTTTTTTTTACCTTTTTTCAAAATCGACCGCTCAAGATGAACATTTAGAAGGATTTTTCATTAATTAGGATTTTCCATTAATTTTGGGGAATTCCTCCTAAAGGTCGCTTTTGGAGAATCACTTGAAAAAAATGTTCAAAATTAAATCCATAGAATAATGTCTACAACTACATTTTAGGTGACCTACTATTCCACGCTTCGTACGATTATACCCTTCCTACATAATTCATACGCCTAGCCTCCTTTATTTGAAAGGACAATTTATCTGGGAGCTCCCCTCAAATTACTCCAACAACCCAACTAAATTACTCCAACCGCCCAACTTTTGTAGAATCGGTAGGACAATTTATCCGGGAGCTCCCCTCAAATTACTCCAACAACCCAACTAAATTACTCCAACCGCCCAACTTTTGTAGAATCGGTTTAATCAAACATATAGGAATACAAGGTATTTTACATTCCATGTATCTTGATTTTTTGTTCTCCAATGGATTCCTCCTTTAATCCCTTTATCATTTCCAATTTAGATGGTTGCTCAACAAATAACAATTTTTTTGACAACATGTTGGGGTGGGGGATTGAACCTAGGACCTCATGGTCTCTAGGTGGTACATCATGCCGTTGAGCTATGCTCTTGTTGGCAACAAATAACAATTTTGTACGATGGAAGATGGGATGAAAACTGTCAGTATCATGATTTCAACGTTGTAAACATATCTGTCCCAACATATTTGACCCTACACATTTTAGGGAATTTAGAAGGATTATCCCTTAAACTGTCGGTATCATTTTATTATTATTATTATTATTATTATTATTATTATTATTTTATTTTTTTACCTTTTTTCAAAACTGACTACTCAAGATGGACATTTAGAAGGATGGGGAAACTAGAGGAATGTCTACAAGTAAGGAAGACAACATGAAAAATGTCTAATGTCTTTTTTCTTTTGAATTATGTCTAAAACTTATATTTAGTAAGTTATTTACAACCAAATGGACAAGTCTACCCTTCCACAATTTATCATAATTTTGAAAATCAAAAAATTAATATTTAAAAATATAAAATGTTAGGAGAAGAGAGAAAATAGTTATAGACGTGGATTTAACAGAGAGGGGACGTTAAAAATCTTAGAACTGAAATGACACTTATCCCATGAGTATTACATAGATATACCTCATGCCCCAAATAATTAATAAATGGGTCTAGACAGAACGAATCCATAAGTGGCGGTCGGTGTGTGAATGTCTGCAAACAGAGTAAAAAGAATACGAACAGTTGTTGTGTGTGCATCACTGCATACGTAGTAAGAATGAGACATACACGACACTAGGGGGACCGAATATGTTTAACCATAGGAAGTGTGATAGTCAACGAAGCAACAATCAACGTAGGTCTTTGCATGACGCACACAGAGCAAAAAAAAAGCAGGGTGTTTGTGTGTATGTCTGCAAACAGAGTAAAAAGAATATCAACAGTAGCGGTGTGTGCATGCTTGCACACATAGTAAGAAATGGGCATAAACGATTTCTGTAGGGGGAACCAGAAATATGTATACCCGAAGAAGTTATACAACCAACGAATGAACCATCACTGGGGGTATGCATTACTGCATACAGAGTAATAAAAGAGGCCAACAACTTAAAAGAGAGAATATTATATTTTTAAATAAGGTAACGATTCCCAATATTTTGATATCATGTAGTTTATGGGGTAGAGAGAAACCTGCACCACGCTGCCTAGAATTAAATTCATCATCAGAAGTTGCTTTGATTCGACCGAGAGGCAGAAAAGACATACGCATACCTTCTTTGACATCGTTCTTCTTCTTCGACCTAGAGGCAGAGCACACCGAAAACACAAAACGCATTTCTTCTTTTGTTTGGCATTACCTTCTTTGGCAGAAAATACCGAAAACACACACTACCTTCTTCGACATCGTTCGAAGTAAACACCACGCATTAGACAGGGAAGTTCGACCTACAGTCGTGGTAAGCATTTTTCTCATTTTTGTAAGCATTTTCCTCTCTTGCATTTTTTCTTCATCATTGTTTTTCCAACGAACGACTAAAATGATAATGAAAGGTTAGGTATATGGGGTTTCGGGTTAATAATCTAGGGTTTTACCTTCAGCGGGAGCTGGAATTTTTTTTGTTAAACAGGTGATTTGTTTGAATTAAAATCACAGATAGCTCCAAGATTTCAAAAAATCTGGATATCAGGTGGTGATCGCTTTTTTTTAGGGATTCAGTTGAAGTCCCAGAATATAAAAAATAGACGGTTACAGGGATTTACACGTTGTTAAATATAACAACTGCCTATTTTTCCTCATTTTCGTAATCAAAGATTTGTCAGTGTCGTTCCGAAAGAGGGACAACCGTGAAATTGTGTGGTGGGAATCCAGCTCTAGAACATTGGAGATTGAATTGGTGAATTTCACAAGTGTAGAATTCGGGGGACCACAACTCTGCAAGTTTTGTAATTGATGTATTGGTTCATTTCGTTCTAAATCCCATCAAATGCCACCATAATAGAAAGAGACGACATGGTTTGTTGTTGTGTGGTGGAACAATGCAGAAGAACTCGAAAAGGATGAGGGGAAAAACGCGATGGAAAAGGGAAACGTAAAAAAAAACGTAAGGTTGAAGATTTGATTCTCCAAAATGTTAGACATTGCATAATTTCAGGGGTATTGTTGTTTAAAACTAAGAGATTTTGACCGATATCTCCTCATTTGTAGGGGTGGATTGTGTATTGTTTGATCCCTATTTTTAGGGAAAGATTTACAAAAACAATGGAACTAGTAATTACACACGCAAGCTCCAGCTGTATACCTCTACCGTTTTTTTCTGGTGCGCAATGGCTGTATATACCCACGGGTGTGTCTTAGCGTATACCCCAGCAGAGGGTGTTAGTGTCGGATCTACTCACAGCAACATATGGAGATACAAAATGACTGACGTTAGTTAACAGAAAAAGAAAAACGGTTTATTTTTACGTGAAATGAACCAGCTCACCAAATAAACTATTAAAATTAATTTAATTTAAAAATAAATTTAACTAATTTCAAACTTAATATTTTTTTAAAAAGTGAATCGGTATAATGGAGAAACCACTTAAATAGATTTATCCTAAAAAAATTCTAGACATTCATTCCAAAGAAAACACGTAATTGTACATTTTTCATTAACCGTTTTTTATTGTAGACATTTCTCACATTTCTCCTAGAAGGATTATCCCTTAATTTTGTGGTGATTGTTGGGGCCCATAATTAAACGAGAAACAGTCCATATCTTTGATGAATGGCCCTTTGGGCTTTTCTCGGACCAAATTTGGTGTTATGTGCACGAGACCCAAATTCAAGCCCACAGAATTGCAATTTGTAGCTTCATCAGAGCAGGTTATAGCCCACGAAGAAACTACTTTTTAGGCAACTATCACTATACAAAATAAAGCTCAACCACCTAAAATATTATATTATCCATCAAAAGTTAGGTTTCCATAATTATTTGATTTTTTTAGTTTTATTTTAAAAATTAAGTTTATAAACAATACATCTATCCGTGAGTTCTTTTGTTCGGTTATCTATCTTGTACAAGTCTTTTTAAAATTCATACCAAATTTTGGAAACAAAAAAAAAAGTAACTTTCAAAAACTTGATTTTGTATTTAGAATTTAGCTAAGAATTCTAAGGTTTCCTTTACAAGGATGAAAATCATGATAGGAACTCATAGGGTGAATGATATATTATTTATAGGCTTAATTTTCAAAAACCAAAAGCTAATGCCCCGTTTGATAACTATTTGGTTTCTGGTTTCTGGTTTTTGAAAATTAAGCCTATAAACAATACATTCATATATGAATTTCTTGGTTGTGTTATCTATTTTTGAAGTGTTTCCAAAATCCAAGCTAAAAAATTGGAAACAAAAAGAAGAAAGCTTTCAAAAAATTTACTTTTGTTTTTGGAATTTAGCTAAGGTTGTAATGTTTCCTTAACAAAATTGAAAGTCATTGTAAGAATTCATATGTGGAGGTATGATTTATAGGCCTTCAAAAACTAAAAATTAAAAACCAAATGGTTATCAAACTAAATGGTTATCAAACATCACCACACATTTTCAAATCTCAACTCCACAAATTCTTAAATCCACGCACATAAAATGAGCTCTTTTTCTAAAAATTCAGTCCACAAAATGTTTTTAATTTTAAACCTGACAAAAGTGATTTTACTCATTTCAAAATTACTCTAAAATATGTAAATATTTTAAAAACAAAATCACTTCCTAGAGTCACTGATATATATCTAAATACAATCTAAAAACTGTTTTCAGAAATGAATCCACCATACCAAAGAAGATTTCCTAAATTTATTTGATTCCATGAATTAAAAAAAAAAAAAGAATCTGAATTATATACCAAACACATATTTCTACTTCCTCAAAACTCGAAAGCAGAGTAGGTTCAAATTCTAACTCATCACTTAGAGTTATTTTCTGGTAGGCTTTTGCTTTTCATAAATAGGTTACAAAACAATCATAGCAATTAGTTTATCATGCCCAACTTCATGTCTATTTTGAAAAAGATATATTACTTTTACCTTCATATTTGAGTACAAATTAAATTTGATATTTGTGATAAGAGCATAACTCAACTGACATGATGTATGAACTAGTGACTATGAGGTGTAGATTAAAAAAAAAAACAAAAAAAACTTTAAAATTTGGTTTGTATTAAATTGCACCTTGAATTTGAACAAGTTGCCCACTTGTTCGTTGAGCTGCTTTTTTCTTTTTAGATTTTGTTCTGGTGTTGTGCTATATTGTGGCTAGACCAAAACCTATTTTTGTAACGTGTTGTTGTTTTTGGCCTTATTAATAAATTAGTTAGATTTGAGGGTTTTAATAGAGTTTTAAGTAACTCTAACATGGTCAACAAAAACATAACTCAACGACATGCCTAATGATCATGAAGTCCTAAGTTCAATCGCTCACCTCAACATGTTGTTAAAAAAAAAAAAAAAAAAAAACTCTAATATAAATATAACTCAACTCACATAAATTATATATATATATATGACAAGTGATCAAGTTAGCATAAAAAAATTAATCGGAGTCTAACTCAATGAATAGAAACATCAATTGACATAAAGTTGTCTTCTTAACTAAATGAATAGATCATGTATTCAATCTCCGTATTAATTAAAATATCTTTTTCGAAGAATTTTTTTATATATATATATATATATATATATAAAAATATAAAAAAACGAGTTCTTTTAGTATGAATTATTATTTATATACAATTAAGAATTGTTTTTTAATATAAAAATATATAAAACTTGAGGGGGAAGATGTTAAAAATGTCTCATTCCATAAAATGGTGCTTAATTAATTAACTTAGTAGAATTAAAATCTATCACTTTTTTCCCTTTTGTCTTTCCTCTTTGTCTCTTCTCTTTATGCTTAATATTCTTCTTTCCCTTTGGACACGTATGTGCTAACCAGCTCTTATTTGTTTTGTTAATTATCTAAAACAATAATTAAACAAAAATAACTTTGCTTTTTATAATAAAAAAAAAATAAATTGTCTTGGAAACTTTATAAAGTAACTTATTTGCCTATGACAATTAATTAAATTATTTACGTAGATAATTTTTATAAATGACATATTTTTTTTATTTATTTTTGAGTTCCGGAATCAAACCTTCAACCTTTAAAATGATAATTAGTATCTTATCTAGTTCGAATTGACATGACATAAGGGATTATGTGTCCCTAGCCACGAGCCTAATCGTCTAATCTTTTTTTTTTCTTTTGCTTTTTCTCAACACTCTATGTTCTCCAATTTAATTTTGAATTGAATTAATGGCTAGATATATAATTTTGTTCCTTAATTACTGCCATGGTTACAATATTTTTATTTTGTTCCTTAATTAATGCCATGGTTACAATATTTTTGTGATCACTGATTGTTAAATAATTTCAATTTTATATTTAATATATGGAATTCTTAAAATCAAATCTTTGTTGTCAATAGATGTGAAAAGAATAATGAAGATGATTAATTGTTAGCATAATAGCATTTCTAATATGTTCATTTTCTACTACAATAAATTAGCTAATATTGGTACTCAAAGAAGAAGAAAAAAAAATATTGTCTTACCAATTATTAGGTCATGTAAAATTGGTAAATTTTTGATTTTTTTTTTTTTAACCAAATGGGGAAGAGAGATTTGAACTCAAGACTCCTTGCTTACAGTTTATATATTATGTTGGTTGAATTATATTCTTGTTGGTAAGTGTGTTTTAATATTAAACCATCTTAGTGAGAAAATAAAAATTCAATTCAATTTTTTTATGCAAAATATTATTGATTTAAAAAATAAAATAAAAAAAAAGGTCAAAAATATTAGAAACTAGGTTACATATTAAAGTGATTTTATAATATAATTTCAAAAAAAAAAAAAGTGAGTTTATAATATTTTCTAGGAAACTGTAGTAAATGACAATTTAAGACTTATTGTTTGCAAATATAGCATGTTTTTAAAAATTTTGCGGATATAGCAATTTCTATCGTTGATATCTTATGACTGATAGAAGTCTATCGCTGATCACCTCAGCTTTTTATAGATTTTTGTCAGTGATAATAGTCTATCAGTGATAGAAACAGGTTTTTTTGCCATATTTGCAAAACATTTTAAAGTTTGCTAAATTTGCAATTAGTTTGGGCCTGATTGCTATTTGTGCAACCAGCCCTATTTTCTAAATGATGAGAGAATTTGGGTGACACTGAAAATCATGGGAAATAAATAGTTTGAGAATCCTTTTCAAAGATTGGGACAGATAGCCAAAAAGTGACAGTTTTTTCTAAGGTTTAAAAAGCAAAACCTAAAGTTGATGAATAATGGATGAGAGAGAGATGAGATGAGATTATTATTTGTATGGTTCTCACATAATTACTTCCCTACCACTTTTTTTTATCATTGTCATGATAGTGATGAAGAAGATAGAGACATATATTTGTTAAAAAATAGAGGGTAAACCAGTAATTTTTAAGATCAACTATGTAACGTACATACTTTAATTTAACATTTTATAAAGTTTTTATGGTCTTATTTAATTTTATAATTATAATATTCTCGATATAATTATAATTTAAATTAATATTTTATATAATTTTTTATGAAAAATTGTAACAAATGTCAATTTAGAGTAAAATAATTAAAAGTATAGCACTTTTTAAAAAAGATTGCGGATATGACAATTTCTATCACTGATAGTATGGTCTATTGCTGATAGAAGTTTATCGTTGATAGAAGTCTATCGCTGATAGTAGTCTTTTTTATAGAATTTTGTCAGTGATAATAGTGTATTAATGATAGAAGTTTATTAGTAATAGTCATAAAGTCTATCAGTCATAGTCACTGATTTTTTTGTCATATTTACAAAAGGTTTTAAACTTGGCTAAATTTGTAATTATTTTTTGTCTGATTGTTGTTTGTTCAACCAACCCAATTTTTATCATATTGATCTTATTTAATTTTATAATTGTAATATTCTGGTTGATATAAGAATAATTTAAAGTTAAATGATAAAAATTCGAATCCACTATTTATTTTAGAGAAATTGTAACCGATGTCAATTTAGAGTAAAATAATTAAAAATATAGCATTTTTTTAAAAAAAATTGCGGATATGACAATTTCTATAACTGATAGTAGTCTTCTTTTTTTTTTATAGATTTTTGTCAGTGATAAAAGTCTATCCGTGATAGTCATATATCAACGATAGAGTCTATCAGTGATAGTCACTGAATTTTTTGTCATATTTGCAAAATGTTTTAAATGTTGCTAAATTTACAATTATTTTGGATCTAATTTTTTTTTATTATTATTATTTTTTTTTTTCAACTAGCTCTTTATTTTATGCCTTTATTTCAATAAAATTAATTTACTTTCACTTTCTTTTCTAACTCCAAATCCAAAAAGGAAGGTAGGGTTACATTTAGGAATAAAAAAAATAAAAGATAATGATAAAAATTGAGGTTGATTGTTGGCATTAATTTGTGGGGAAAAATGGGTAAGTAAATAGAATAGGTATCTTTTGAATAGCAATTACCAAACTCACTTTTTGGTTATGGATTGAGCAGAAGACAGCTTGGTCAATTCATAGGTTGGCAGATGTGATATAGACCAATTATTCAACTTCATTTATTTTTTTAATGGAAAGTGGACAACTAGCTCTTTTTATTCATTTCACTCATATTAATTAATTTAACTCATTGCACAAAAAGTTTTGACAAATAATGTTTTTTTAAAAAATAAAATAAAATTAGAGGACATATATGTTTGGCTCATGGTTTTAATAAGATTGGAGTGGGGCATGGAGTACAAAGTTGGAGTTTAAATATTTTGAGTTTTCGATAATAGTCAAAATCATTCTGAATTGACTTATGAACGACCTTAAGACTATTAAAGTCCTACCTAAGAATTATTTTTTTACGAGTTTCCTTATCAGACAAATGTTTAGGATTAGGCGGTCACTCCCGTGAGAATAGTCGAGGTGGAAAAAAAAATCTAATAATCAAACTTACGTACAAAATAAACATAGATTCGTGAACGCAAAATGTGAGGAATTATCGGTCTTTCAATAATTTAATTACAAAACAAATCTTTCATGACTTCGAATCTCCATAAAGTTTTGCCAATTCAGAAGTTGGCGAAGGTTTTTTACTATTAAACTAGTTTCTAACTACATCCGTCAAAATAGGTAAACTTATAATTCTCTTGATGTAAGTAGGTTAGATGATATTAGCCAAATAGCTAGGAAACTTAAGAATTATGAAACCAAATGGAAGAGTTGAAATTTAAAGAACTTTTTGGATATTTATCTAAATCATGTATACATTGATTTTACGAGAGCTTCTCGTGCTTTCTTTTGATAAACTACAAGAGAAAAAAAACGCTTAATTCTTAGAAAAGAAACATATACGTACTAGTCATTTAGTCAATGACGGGACATATCGTCGTCGTGAATAATTTAGCATGCTTAATTTCAAGCTCATAAAATACACATTTTTGTAAAAATGGTTGAAGACTTGGGTAATAAATATACAACAATATATAAGAGGAAATAAGTATCACAAATATAGATAGAGTGGGAGAATCTTTGAGCCTTTTCTTCTTGTAATTTTGTTGAATCTTCTTCTCTTTGCTTCTGTCAAGTTGATTCCTTCTTCTTGCATACACTTTTTTGTTTATTCTTTGAGATGAAGAAAAATGAAAGTATAGGGAGAGAACAGACCCAAAGGAAAATGGGTAGGTGTGAAATTACAAATTTGACCACACAAGTATATAACTCACTTACAACCTGCATAATCCAAGATGGGAATTTTAATTTTAAGAAAATAAAAGAATATAATAGGCATAATGTTTTTCTACCTCAAAAATTGAAATTTTCAAAAAAAGGCAAATTTAAAAGGAAAATAGTAATGGATGTCAATTTAGAGTAAAATAATTAAAAATATAGCCGTGTTTTAAAAATTATAGTAGTCTATCACCACAATTTTTTTTATAGAATTTTAGTCTAGTCTATAACTGATAGTAGTCTATCAGCAGCGATAGTCATATATCAACGATAACTTTTATCAGTGATAGCCATTTTTTTGCTATATTTACAAAATATTTTAAATTTTGCTAAATTTGTAATTATCTTGAGTCTGATTGCTGTGTGTACAACCGACCCAATTTAAAACCAAAAATCAAGATCATGGTATAATTTAGTTAATAAAATATTATTCATATTTTAAAGTTAAAAAAAAAAAAATAGAAAAGGGTAAAATGGGTTACCTCTTCTTTTTTCACATCTTTTGTTGAAGTAAGTGATGAACAAAATGAGCAAGGCAACTGCTGCAATGAGTCCAATAATTATTGCTAATGTCTTGTTGGTCTGATTATTGTCCTTTGAGTCTTCTGCCAAAATATTACTTCAACTAAATCATTTTTTTTAATTAAAAAATATTTTTAATAATCAATTATATAAAGTCATTGATTAAAAAGTCATGGCTCACATCAATTAAATACTTTAGAAAAAAAAATAATTAAATATTATATTTTTTTTTTTAATTTTTTTTTTAATTTAAAAATGACCATTTGTGAGAGAATACACTAAAATATATAAAACAAGTTGTCCAAACATCCTTTTACTGAATTTTGTTCTAAAAACTAAAAAAAAATTATGGGTTATGATAAATTTAATTATATCAATATTCAGGCACAAAATATTATTTTTTCGGATTCTATTCAATTTTTTTTATCTTTTAAATAGGGTATAATTGTGATCTATGTGTATAATTTTTAGAAAATACACACATTAATCTGCCTCTAACTGGTTTGAAAAGAGTTACCAATGGTTGAAGTTTGAAGTGAAAGATGTGTTAGAAGACAAATTATATACTTATACAAATTAATATTTGGCAGTTTGAAGGTTTCAAAGTCTCTTGATTTAAAGACATATAATCTTGTCTTATTTCCAATTTTCCACGAAGTAATAAAGAAAAGTCTTTGGGTTGTTTTATTATTATTATTATTTTGGAGTATTCTTTGGGATGTAATTTAGACACATATAGTAAGATGTTGATTTCAAAAAGACTTGTAAAATGAAAATGCATGTCTTGTATATTCATATAATTACAATCTTTGGTTCAATATGTTTCATTTTCCCTAAATTTTAACTTTTTAGTGTAGTATTTTTTAAAAAGATTTATGTTACTAAAATTCATATACAACAATTAGTGGATGTGAAATTTCAATCAAGCATCGTGAATCAACTTTGTTGGAGGAAAAAAAATAGACTAAAATTCCGTTTGATAATCATTTGATATTTTAAAATAAAGTCTATAAATAATATATTCATTTATGAATTCTACGTTAAAACTTTTAACTAAAAAAAATCAAAAATATATTTTTGAAAGATATATATATATATTTTAAATAATAAAAAAAAAAAAAACTGGAATATATTATTTATAGAATTAATTTTTAAAAATAAAAAACCAAAAAGATTCATCTAACCGCCTGAAAAATGACTTTAAATTACATACACATATTAAAATTCTACAAATAAGTTGAAACTAGATAACATTTTAAAGAAAATATATATTTAATATATATATATATATATATATTTTTTTTTTTGTCCAGTATCTGTTTAAAACGTTTTAAATTAGCATCACATTAAGGGGAAAAAATGCAAAAAAAAAAAATTCTTTTAAAGTGTATAATATATAAATATATATATACTAAAACAAATTTTGAAGCACTAAAAATTATTTCAAATAGATCCTTAATCTACTTTATATAGGAACTTTGAAAATTTATTTTCATTTTTTATATTTGACAAAAACTTCAAAAACTTTATTTTTAAAATTATAAAACTAAAAACAAACAAGCCAAATCGAGCTATGCTCAATTGGCATAAGGTTGTCCCGGTGACCAAAAGATCATGGGTTCAATCCCCGCATTAATTAAACTACCGTTGCAAAAAAAAAAAAAAAAACTAAAAACAAAATCTTATTCACTTACTATTTTCATTTCCATATCCATATCCATTTCCATCTCCCTGCGCGTGTGTTGCACCTCTAGTGAACCGCGCGTAGCATTTCGCCAAAAACAAATCCCCCCAAGCGGTAGGCCCACAAGTCGATTTCAGCCGTCCGATGGCGTCAGAGATGCAATCCTGACACTCGCTCACACTCAAATCCTCAACGCACTGCGCCACAGTCCGTACATCCCCGGCCCCACCAGTCCTGTAGGTCCCACCACCCGTAACCAAATATGCCAGCGCAGCATCAAGCCCAGTCAACGCGTCCACGTCAGACCCAATCGACGGCCCACATTTCTTCACGACCACCGTCTTGTCCTCCACTCCGAAGAAGCTTTTGTTGTCGTACTTGACGAAACAGCCGTCCAGCTGCAACGCGCCTCCACACGCGCCGCTGCAGATGGTCCCGAGGCGGCTGACCGCTCCGGCGACGCACTGGGAGCAGTCGCCGGAGTTGAGGTCGCCGCGGCATTGGTAGAGGCCGTAGATGGTGTCCTGTGGCTGGGAGGAGCTGAGGACGGTGAAGTTGCCGTAGTCGGCGGAGGTAGCGGCGGCGACAAGGTGGCCGAGGAGTAAGTTGAGGTTGGAATCGTAGGGTGAATTGGGAATGTATTTTTGGATTGTGCAGCCGGAGAAGATGAAGGTGTCTAAGGAAGAGGAGGAGGAGGATGAAGGTGTCAGAATTGCGATGGCTCCGAAGAAGAATATCGGAAATGAAGAGAAAGGAAGTCGTCTTTCACTTGCCGACATGTCGAAAGAGAGAAGGATTTTGCACAGAATTTTCAGGGAGAAGACGATGATGGGAAGGACAAAAGGTTTGAGTCTAACTTTACAAATATATAATATAAATTATGTTATTATATATTATATTATAAACATTACGTAAAGAGCAAAAAAAAACAAATTGAAGGAAAAAAAAAATATATTTTTTTTAATACAACCATTGCCGGTTGATGATAATTAATTATCTACTAAGTTATGCTACAATTGGTATTGGTAATTTTTGAAGTTTTAAAATTTTGTTTATCTACCCTTGTACTTAAAAAATATTTTAATAAGATACATAGGGAGGTTTGGTCCAAAGAGTTGAGGGGAGTTAGAGTTATTTAGTCCAGAGTTATTTAGTCGAAAGAGTTGTTTAGTCTGTAAAGTTCTGAAGTATGTGTGTTTGGAGTAGAGTTGTTTATTCTAAAGTTTGTTGTGTGTTTGAGGCAAAGAGTTGTTTATTCTAAAGTTTGTTGTGTGTTTGAGGCAAAGAGTTGTTGAACTTAAGGTTAATCTGAATTTATTTTGAGTGTGTGTTTGGAGCAAAGAGTTGTTGAACTTAGAGTTAATGTGAGTTTATTTCGAGTGTTTTTATCCTCCACAATATTTTTCTACAAACTTTCAAAATTTAATTATTAAGTACTTTTTATTTTAATAAATTCTAAAAAATAAATTTTTTATTTTTATTTTATGTATCATTTACAAATTTGTTTGAAGACAACAAAATAATTTTTAACATAATACTTCATATTATTAAAATATATATCCATTTTATTAGGACTCATCCTTAATTTTATGAATTCTAAGATTGAGATTATATTTTTTTGTTTTTATTAATGTAGAGATTTTAATCGGTTAATTTAAACGAATTCAAATAAACTAATGTTTTTATTCTCTATAATAATACTACATTTTGAATTTTGTTTAAGTACCAATTTTGATTGAACCACCTAATTTATATTTAAAATAATAAAAATAGGTTGAATTGCACATTTTGTTTAAATTAGGTTTTTTTTTAAATAATTACAAATATTGTGAGAGAGAATGTGTTGCTTTAAAAAACGGGTCAGACTTGAATAGTAATTACTGTAGAAGTCTGGGGAGTTGAATAATAGTTAACATAGAAGTCTGGGAGTTGATATTTTTTATCCGAGTTCCACAAGTCCGTGGAACAAACGGGGATAAAACTTCTCCCCCTATTTCTTGTCAAACAACTTATTGGGCCAAACACGCCCTTAATTGTGTGACTTATGAATTTTTGCTATAAATTGTATTATGCTGCCAAAATTAAGTCTGGAAAGTTTATGGGTCTATTGAACTAATACATATTTGAGTTGATTTAAAAAAAAAAAAAAAAAAAATCACTACAAAACATCCAATAAACATTCAAGTTAGAAAATTGTTAAAACTTTTTCCTTACATATAGGGATTTAATAGACAAAAACATTGAAATAGACACGACGAAAAAAAAAAAAAAAAAAAGAAACATATTTTATGTTTATAAATTTTGTATAATTATTATTTTATAATATATTATATTATACATATTTTAATTCAACCATAATTTTTGTTATTTTATAACATGAAATAGTATATTTATGAAATAATTTACTTTTCTCAATATAATTCTATATTTTAAAATTTTAAATTCAAACTTTAGATTTACTAAAAATATTTTTCAGAATTCTCACTAGATCACAAAATTAAAAAATAACTTTAAAAAATAAATCTTCTAAAACAATATTTTAATCCATAGATTGAGTGAATCTGAAAACATAAAATATAATCTAGATTGCATACCAAATAAATTTTAAAATATTGTTCTCATAAATTTTCACTATTTTAGAATTCAAAAATAAATTTGTCAAATCGATAGCTAAACCATTTGAAAATATAAAACAAAATTCATAGTGCATACCAAACCGACCCTTAGAGAAACTTGCTAGACGTTTTATAAAATACAAAGATTTGATAGACATAATCTTACAAGTTCAAAGAGTTGTTGGAAGATTTTTGAAAAATTTGTACAGAAACAATCAAACTTTTAATTTAACTAAATAGTTAAATGGAATGATATAATACAATAAAAACATAACTCCTCGTTAAAGCATTTATTCATTTTTTATTTTTTTTATTTTTTTTAAGTCGGAGGTTGAAATCTAATTTCACCTATATAAATATACAAAAATTCAATTCACGTTGATTTCAACTAGAATTTAATATAATGTGTAGCTTTTACCTTTCATATTAAATATAGATAATCAATAGATAAATGTAAATATGCACACATGTATACCTATGTTAAAAGATAATGATGTTTAATTTTTCATTAAAAAAAATAAAAAAATAAAAAAATAAAAAATAAATGATGATCGGAGCAACTTATATGTAGCCTATTAAATTCACAGTAGTCCTGAATGTGACCAACTTGAGAAATCAATTGTTAATCTGTAAAAAAGTTTTGAAACTTTTCTGGTTGTAGTCATAATTAAAGCATTATTTATATATAACTGGTAAAAAAAATTAGGGAAAAAATCAGTTTATACCCCTAAACTTTGAGGGTTGTATCAATTAAAACCCTAAACTAACGATCATATCAATTTAAACCCTAAACTTTCATAAGTGTATCAATTTACACCTTCTATTAAAATTTATTTGAAAAAAAATTCATTTAAACGAGTGAAAACTTATAATTTTAACAATTAAACTCATAAACTTTCATAATTGAATCAATTGTATGAAAGTTTAGGGGTTTAATTAATCAATTACAAGTCTCCACACGTGTGAAAACTAACATTTTTCTAATGGAGGGTGTAAATTGATACACTTAAGAAAGTTCAGGGTTTAAATTGATATAATTGAAAGTTTAGGGTTTTAATTGATACAACCCTCAAAGTTTAAGGGTATAAATTGATTTTTTCCCAAAAAATTATTTGATTTAAGTACTTTTCCTAAGTTCGAATCTTCCTAATATTTTAGCCAGTATAGTTTAACTGGGATGACCAAGAGGTCTGTGGTTCAAATCCCCACCCAATGTACTTTAAAAAAAAAAAAAAAAAATCCTAATGTTTTATTGTTTCTGTAAAAAATAGATAATAATTTAAACATTATTTGGGGGCAAAAAGGTCAAGTGTAGGTTCGGAAGTTGTTGGCCACGTCAGCAAAAAATAATGAAGAAAAAGGTTTCATTCTAGAATTAACCCTATTATTGAAACAGAAATGACATAATTACTCTTTTACCCATCTGACCACATCCATCATTATCTCAGAAAGCCTAATTTACTAAATTAATTTTCATTTAAGATATTAAAAAGAATATTATATTGTACTTAAAGAAAAAAAAGAAATTTTTTAAAATCATATTTTGATGGTTGATTATTTAAGAAGTATTAAGTATAATCTTATTTATATTCAACTATGTTTAGATTATATTTACTGATAAATTTAATTCTTAATTTTTTATTTAACTTTAATTTTTTTCTGGTACTAAAAAAAAGTCTAAAGGTTAGAGTTTTTTTTTTTTTTTTTTTTGACAACATGTTGGGATGGGGATTGAACCTAGGACCTCATGTCGATTACTTTTTTAAAGTGGAAGATTTAATTCTTTTTTGTTAAGTTAAAAAAAACTGATTATTCAAAAAGTATTAAGTATAATCTTATCTCTTCAACTATGTTTAGATATTACAAATTTAATTTTTAAATTTAGAAAAAAATATTTATTTAACTTTAATTTTTTTTTACTAAAAAAAAGAAAAAAAAAAGTATAATCTAAAGGTTAGAGTTAAATAAAAAAAAGTTAAGAATTAAATTTATAATAAATCTAAGCATAGTTTAATCTAGATAAGATGTCGATTTTTTTTTTTTAAATTGAAGGTTTTGTTTTGTTTGTTGAGTTTAAAAAAAAAGCTAAATTAATAAGGTAATATGTTATTAGTTAATTGAAATTAAATGTTAGGAAGAAATTAATTAATGGTCCAATTAGGGTTTTGGAATGTTGTATGCAAAATGGTTGAACAAAAACGTGTTTGGGTTTGTTGAAAATCAAAAGAGAGAGAAGGATTATTGAAAAGGGGACAAATTATAAACTCCAAATTTGATAACTTTAATTTAAGGGATTGTTAGTTAAATGGTCACAAACCTTAATAATTGCAATCATGGTCCTCACACCACCTAATTTATTTATTTATTATTTATTTATTTTTATCACACACGTAGAAAGAAAAATTCCAACTCGAACCTGAAATTTGTTTTTATGTTGGTTGAAGATAACACTTAATTTTTTTTATTTATATATATTAAATAAATAAATAAATAATTTAGGTTTTTTTAACTAAATTTTATGAATGAAATGGTTGAGGATGAGAAATTAACTTGAGAGAAATAAGGGTAAAATGCAACTCTCTACCCTATACTTCATAAATATCACTACGTTTTAGTACCGTTTGGATTTTTCTTTTTTTTAAATCCTTAAAATGCTATGAATGGTTCAAATTTTCAAACAATTTTATAATTTTTTTCTGTATTTTATATTCCATGTTTATATTTAATGTATATTTATTTTTTTATTCAATAAAATTTGATTTTTTTTTATATGGTTAATTAATATTTTTTACTTTAATTGATTTTTTCTTTATTTATCATTATCATTTTCAGAAATTTCAATCAAAATTTAAAATAATATGGCAATTTTATATTTCATGTTTTAATGTATATTAATTTTTTATATTTTTTCTTGTCCAATTTCATATCTTGAAATATTTTAATTTTTTTAACATATAAATATATATACTTAGTTTATATATAATCTATAATATATATATATATATATATATATTTTATTTATATATTATAATCCAACAAATATATATATTTATATATTATAATTCGACAAAAATATTATGACAAATTTTATATTCTAGGTTTAAATTATCATTTAATGTATACTAATTTTTTTTCTTTATTTACATTTTGTTTGAGTCAATATTTTTTCCGTCAACTATATATATATTTCAACTTTTTTAGTATATATTTTGTTTATGTACTATAATCCAACATATATACTTCGTTTATATACTATAATTCTATATATATGTCTTTTGTTTATATATTTTTTTTTTTATGAAATATAAGCATAAAATGATTATTTTCTTCAAATATATAAGAATTCTAAAAAAAAAATCTCTCTTCTGCATGTCGTGGCATAAAGTTGAAATTTGTGTTCTCTTCTTCCATCTCCTTCACGCTTCGACAACCTTCTCTTACGATTTTCTTCGCTACCGTGAACACGTCCAAATCCAAAAAAACCTTTAGGGATTTTGATTTTTTTAATAGATATTTATTATTATTATTATGTGGGATTTTCAATAGATATTCCTACACGACTAATTAACCGAAATTTGTGATTTTGATGGTTCTTTATTCATCATTCCTCCCTCATAATTTTCTTTAAAAATATAACTTTGCCTGCTATTTGTGTTATTTTGTGCTATCTCTCAATCTCTCATTCTCCAAAAATGATTTTGATTAATGTTGTTTTAATATAATTAAATGATTTTCGAGATTAATTATTATCCTGGTCCGACCTAATTGTTTTTTTGGATGTTTGTGTTTTCTGTTTGATAATCAACTTGGTATTATATTGGATCAACACCATTCCTCAGCATTCCTATCCCACACGCTTCAATACTTAAGTTAAATCAAAGTTATAAGAGTGCAACAAATAGTTTTAGTATGTAGTTTTTTTTACTTGGAATAATCTTTCATATGGTGTATTTATAGTGATTGTGACATGAGGTTTTCTATCTCCTTCTCCTATTTGGATATAAGAAAAGAAAAATTTGATTGTTTAAGGATCTACGATGTAGCTTCTTGGCCCGAGTTCTTGTCATTCTCTTATTTTATTGATTTTAGGCTTATTCTACCTTGACAATCATCTCAGGTTTCATCATTTATTCTAGAGTTGTCCGTCTAATTTTACTCACAACAATAATATCTCTTAAAAATGTTAATTCTCAATCAATTCTTCGAATTATAATAATTTCAATACACTGTATATATGTATACTATTTGCATAACTATATGTGACACTTGAGTAAAAAAGTACATACATGAATCGAAAAAAAAACATGGCTAAAAGAAAACTTAAAAGAATTAGGGTGAAAAATGATTTTGGAAGACTCAAATTACTTTTCTTAAAATCTAGAGTGTTTTTGGTAACAATTAAAAAAATATTTTTGAAATAATCAAATTGGTTCAAACTGATCATTTCTTAAAGAATCACTTTAAAGTTGACCGAGAATCACTACACGATAATTTAGCTCTTGTACAATCACTTTTGGGATGCAGTGCAAGCAAACAATCTGTGATTAAAATCACTCTTTAAAAAATGTAATAGAAAACACACAAGAATTTTAATTTAAATCATTTTTATAAATAATATTTTCTTAAAAGTTGTTTTAAAATTCAACATTGAATATGAGAATTCAAACCACATTTTGGTCAATAATATTATAACGTCGTCTTAGTTCAGGAGAGGTACATAAATGAACCGAGACCACATCTGATTGAAAGGGATCCTAAGGATATGAGAGTATGGTTGAGAAAGATTTAAAAGAAGGGATAGATACTACCTACATCAACGAGGTGCACCTTCCTTTTTGGTCGCTCAAAATAGAAATTCCAAAGTTAAGCGTGCTTGACTTGGAAAATTTTTAGGTTGGGTGACTTTTTGAAAATTTTCCTAGGGATCGAAGCATGTGAGTAAGGACAAAACTTGCTGAAAGGATTCGTGTTGGTATGTGGGGACAGTCTTCACTCTTAGGAGTAGTTCAAGACAAGTAGATAGTGTGGTCAACTCGTAAGCCGCAAGAGAATGCCTGGTTGAGAAAGTCCATGTTGGTCTGTGGAGGCATTCTTCACTCTTAGAAGTAACTCAAGATAAGTAGATAACGGTCAGGACGTAGGGAAATGTCAGGGTCATCAGATGCTCTTCACTCTTAGAAGTAATTCAAGATAAGTAGATAGCGGTTAGGACGTAGGGGAATGTCGAGAGAGATAGCAGTCAGGACGTATGTCGGGGTCATCAGATGTTGAATCTTAGGCCTTCCTAGGCAGGGGCGTTACCCACGTACAATACCTTAACCAATTGAATATTTAGGTTGACAAAAAGTGTTAAATTAAAAGGTATGGCAAACTCATCCCTTAACTATACCATAAAAAACTCATCCCTTAACTATACCATAAAGTTCACATTTTTCGATGGCTTGTTTAATGGAATTCCAATTGTTTTAATTAAGTGTGTTGATTCATAGAATTTCTTATATAAATCTTGAATGTGATACAACCATACTTATCACACTTAACTATTATATAGGGGTTTTTCAGTCCCTAAACTTTGAGGACAAAGTGTAATAAATTTATAAAGTATCGTTTGATAACTATTTGATCGAACAAATGACATGTTTTTTGTTTTTAAAAATTATGTCTATAAACACAACTTTCATCTATGAATTCCTTTATATTGTTATCTAAATTTACAAGTATTTTCAAAATCCAAATTAAATTTTGAAAACTAAAAAGAAAATAGTTTTCAAAAATTTATTTTTGAAATTTGGCTAAGAATTCTACTATATCCTTAAGAAAGATGAAAATCATTGTAAAAAAATTGTGAGAAAACAAACACAATTTTCAGAAACCAAAATTCAAAATTCAAATAGTTATCAAATGGAGGTCTAAACATCAATTTTATGTCTAATTGATCCTCAAACTTTAAAAAATATTTAATAAATCTCTAAACTTTCAATTTTGTACGTAATAAGTCTTTGAGCTTTCAATTTTGCATCTAATAGGTTCTTGACTTATTCGACAAATTCACGATTCTATTAAACACAAAATTGAAGTACAATGTCATATAATACAAAATTTGATTTTATGTCTAATAGATTCGTTAAATTTAAAAAAATATATGTTGAGTATCTCATAAATTTAGTAGACAAAATTAAAAGTTCAGATATCTATAAAATACATTTTAAAGTTTATCGACCTATTAAACACAACTCTGTGTTTAGACACTAAATTTAAATTTTGTTAAAAGAATTGTATTATTGTTATTATTATTATTTTAATTATTTGTTGTCTAACTAATTTGCCACTACTTAGGAGCAATTCATGGTTAGGTCCCAGTTCATGAATATACCCACCTTTTCAAAAAATATATATATATATATATCCCAACCTTTTCATGCACATTACCTTTTCTTTTCCTTTTTTGTTGGAAAAAGAAAAAAAAAATAAAGTTCCAAAGTTAAGAAATGTGCTTTATAGTTTAGAGGAAGAGATCATAAGAAAGATTGGAATTTCAATTTAACTTTTTTTTTCATGACATTCTTTGACATCTCATTTGAATTGAGATTGATTTTAAAATATACCTAAAAGTTTTGAAAAAAAAAAATCATTTCACATTAATACTTAATTCAATGAATTAATTTTACACTAAGATTTTTAACTTTATCAAATTAAATCACTAAGTTTATTCAAATTTAAATTTTGTTCATGAAGGGAGATGAATAAATCACACAAAATTCAACTACCAAAACATCAAAGTCAAGACTAAAGCCACATAAAAGCCTAAAACAACAAAAATAAAACACAAACCTTATCACAAAATCAAGCAAGTGAAAAAGTGAAAAAACATCGAATCCAACATCAAACCTAAAAATAGTCTTGTTTAGCTACAACTACTCGAACATAAATCAGTTAATAAGACATTAATTACCATCTCAAATGTCGATAGTTCGATCTCTATCCCTGCAATTGAGAAACGAAAAAAATAATCTCGTTTAGCTATACGCGTATGCCCAAACACAAATCTTTAAAAGAATGAAAACTCAACAATGGAAGGTTTTTAATTTCAATAACCCTTATTTATCTTTTTTTTTTTTTTTTTTATGTACCAAAAAGTTGAATAATTCAAAGTTGATACTTGATAGTGATAGAGAGAGAAATTTTGGTGAGCATGGGGCAGATGGTCTTTAATCTATTCCTTATTTTGGTGATGCTTGGACAATGCCACCTTCACCTGCTTCCATTTACTATATTATTTCCCTTATTTTTAATCTAAATTATAAATTCAAATATGTTGGGCTCTTCCAAACCCATTTTTAATACTACTTTTCTCTACATTACAACAAATACAAAAGTAGACCAAATGAGTGCAAATTCAAAATACAAATTACCCAAAAAAATCCAACCAAACCAACTAAAAATCATATCGATGAACAATCACTCTCAAACAATGTCCTTAATCTCATGACATGATGATTTGATTTGAAATATTAATAGAGAACATGTTTTTTTTTTTTTTTTAGATGTTTGTGAGTGTCTGGACGCGCACCACGACTAATCTCACGAGACAAACCGTTTGACCCTACAGCATTTAGGTGCCAAGAAAACCAATAAAAAATTAATTTTTAGGTAAATAGTCACTAAAGAATAAGAATTGAACTCATTCCCTTTAAGATGACATTTTTTTTTTAACATGTGAGATGAAAGATTGAACCTAAAACTCCATAGTCACTAGTCGATACATCATGTCAGTTGAACTATACTCTTGTTAGCCCTTCTAAGAGGACATTAATAGAGAACGAGATTCATCAATATTTAACTTTGATATATATATATATATATAAAAAGATGTGACATGAATAGTTACTTTTTTATAATTATTTATTTTAACTTATTGACTTATTGTAGAAGTAGTGAGAGGAGTCGATAAGAAACCCGTCTTGATTTTTAACTTGACATTTTGTAAGCTATTTTAGTCCTTTTCAAGTATTTATAATACTTAGTTATTATAAGTATATTATTTGTTAATGAGGTTGGAATTGATTGATTCAAAACGTAGTCAAATTACAATTAGATATATAATTACTAAACCTATACGCAATCTCAAGTGGTTAATTAACAAAATTATACCCAAAAAATTGACCATTTTCTTGTCTATAATAATTCAAATTTTATATTGCAACATGCTCTATTTGATAAGGAAACTCGTTTTCAAATTAAATTTGATATTTTTCACTCTCATAAATCTACCAAAGTCAATGTTAATTAATTCTCTTAATGACAATTTCAAATCTATTTGGTTAGAAGAAACTCATCTTTCAAATTAATTTGATATTGAAGTCAATAATGTTAGTTAATTTTCTTAACGACAAAGAAAAAAACCAATTATTCACAAAGACAGTGACAAAATGGGATTTCCTTCAAATTGTCGGGTGAAAAAAAGACAAAATAATTTTTATTATCTTTGTAACTATCATGTAAAGATTTAGTTATCTCGAATTTCCCAATCATTTATTCAACTCTTTTTTTTTTTTTTTTTTTTTTAAATCATGAAACGAAAACAAATGAAGCAAAGCAATCATATTCATAACTTGAACATCTACGTCGACCAAATTGATATGGAAAATAGTCGAATTATATTTACTAAAATTAGGATAATTTCATGTCAATAATTGGTGAGCTTCATTATTATTAGTTTTAAAAAAATTATTACAAAGACATTGAGATTTTGTCCTTGGTTTGTTGAGACCAAAAACATGTGTCATTTTGTGAAGATAAGATTTGTATGTCTTAAAAAATCAATGTAATAAATTAATGGGTAGCAATGAACTATATATGGGGGATGTCTAAATCTATGCATAGACCCCATGTGACATGCTTATGCTTATGTATCATTGCCTAAAGGCATCTACTTTTTTGTCAAAAAAAAAAAAAATATATATATATATATATAGCGAAAGCGAGCATGCCTCAGCATAGGTATGTGTTGACGACCAAGAAGTCTGTGGTTCGAATCCCCCACTCACAATGTACTAAAAAAAAAAATAATAATATATATATATATATATTCAAAAAAAAATTATTCTAATTTTCTTGATTATAACAGCCTACACTTTCAAAATAAAATTCATTTGTATTACATGAACTTTAATTACTTATATATTTTTAATATGATTTTTCTTTTGCCTTGAATATGATTTTCTGAATCACTATTTCTAATATGTTTGAAGGTAAGTGTCTAATCTTTTTGAAATAGCAGTCGGGGGTTTAAAATATAAATTTTTTTAAAAAAAATTGATACATTCTTAAACAATATTTCATGCCAACACGGGCCTAGCTCTAGCTCATATAAAACATGTCCTTCATCGAGAGGTTTTGAATCTCCCACTTCACGTATTGTCGAACTCAAAAACAACAAAAAGAACATATGCTTTTTTTTAGTAGAGTTTTAGAAACTTCCTTTCTAACATAGAAAGAACATGATTTATCTATTGATTTGGTCATAAGTAAAATAATTAATACAAAAATTATTTCTACCCTACAATGAAACATTGGATTAATTTTAGAGTTTAAATATCATTTTAGCTTCTAATTTTTCATGTTATTCTATTGCAATCTTCAATCTTTAAATATTCTTTTTAATTACCAACAAAAAAAAAAAAAAAAAAAAAAACTATTTTCGCACTTATGATTAATTTTTTTAGCAAGAGTTTGACATAAGCCCATCTTCAATCTTGTTTATTCACCACCTAAAAATAGATATCAAAATGGACAAACAATTACAACCACATATAATAAGGTAGATACCAATTTTCTAAGTGGATTTGGATTATTGTTAAATGCTTTATAAAAAAAAATTAACCATAAGGACTAAAACAGATATTAATGCAAAATTAGAAACAGAAACAAATTATAAAAATTGAAGAATATAAACAAACCATTTAAAAATTTTAAGGGCAAAGCGAAATATATATAAGAACCAAAAGTTCACTGAGGTCATTTGAATTCTATGTTAAGTAAAATCTGATGATAATTTTTTGAACCAGAAACGAAACTTTAAAGTGATACAATTTGAATTCTATGTTAAGTACAATCTGATAATTTTTTGAACCAGAAACGGAACTTTTTAATGAATGACAGTCTACAATCATAGGGTACTGATAAAATAAAGCTAGAAACTTCTCATTTTTGTTCACAACTGTCAATGAAAAGTTGAGAGAATGCAGAAAGGAAAGGTTAGTGGGGAACAGAATCTACAAAGATTTTTGGTTGATTTCTATTAACATAACTTGCATTTGTCTTTTTTCACTTTTTTTTTATCTCTTTGGCTGATCTTTTAGAACAGCTGAAAGGAAACCATCTCATCATAATGAGCTGTTCAAAAGTAAAGCAAGGCTAGACAAATAGCAAAGAAAGAAATTTGATATTATGACAAACATGTCACTTAATGGAGCACAACTCAACTTCATTCAAATGCGTGTAGACATCAGCATGTTGCTTCAATAGTAACATCAAATGTCTGTGTTTATTTACAATATCATATTTTTTTTACCTTTTACCTTAAAGAATGCAACATTTCAACACTAGCCCTTTTTGGTCTATTCGTCCATCTTCATTGCCTGCAAGAAGTATGTTCTTGAAACTTAAATTCATAGCCTCTTTCTATGTGGGCAATCCATGACTGAATTTACAGGAAAGTTATTATGAAGACACAGAAATCACAAGACAAGCAACTTAAAGAGCCTTCAAAAAATTTAAGAATCATGAGCATACTTTACTAGCACAAGCAACTACTAGCTACTAGAAAAGATAACCATTTTTTTTTTTTTTTTTTGATAAGAAACAAACTTCATTGATTAATGAAAAGAGCATGAGCTCGAGCACCTTAAGGTGAATTACAAAAAAGTCTTCCAATTAGAAAGCAGATATGATAGACTATAGACTGTAACTGGAAAAAGGGTGCACCAATACAAAGCGTTGAAAGTTATAATATCCAAAAACCTATAAAAGGGGGTCGAGGAGTCACGGAAGATACGGGCATTCCTTTCACCCCAAATGAACGAGAGAAAGACTCTATTGAAGGTCAACCACAATGTCTTTCCATGTCCACGGAAGGGGTGATGAACAAAAACAATTGCCAAGCGATCAACCATATTATTCGGCATAACCAATGACCAGTCAAAAGCTTGAAGGATCATAGATCAATAATTAGAAGCAAATGGACAATGAAGGAAGAGGTGGGTCGGATATTCCAAGTGTGCAGAACACATAGCACACCAAGACGGGGATAGGTGCAAAAAAAGCATGCGCCGCTGTAATCTATCAGCAGTATTAATAGCACCAAGGCTCAACTCCCAAAGAAAGACCTTAATCTTTTTTGGATAGAAATCAATCCAGAATACTTTATAGATTTCGGATCAAGTATGGCCCTCTAACCGTCTAGCTTTTCTTGATAGTAATAGCTTGAGCCTACAGCAAGGGAGATGATGTTCTTTTCCCCCAAATTTTTACTTGCAGAGATGATAGATCAAAATTGGAAAGGAAAAAGAGGAGGGATTTGAGGAAGATATGAGACGCATGGCTCAATTTTTCCGTTGATATGCTCGAAAAGTATAGCCCAAGAGGTACAATTCCTTCTTCAATTTACTCAAGAGGGACATTGCCCGAAAGAGATGTTTAGCTAACTAGCCCAAGCCAGCCACTCACTCCAAAGTAACCAGACGTGTAACAATACTCCCCACGGGACTGTTTCTCAGATTCGACCACATGCACTTTGACTAAGCTGAATTGGGATTTCAAAGTTCCTAAAAAGGTGAAAATTTTATTATGGTCTTTGGCTCGTAGCAGTCTGAATAAGCAAGGGAGAACACAAAGAAAGTGCTCTAATACCGACCTCTGCCCCTCTATTTGCTAACTCTGTTTGGACAATGCTGAATCCCTGGATCACATTTTCTTACACTGTTATTTTGCTAGACAATGCTGGTATAGGCCGTCTAGCCTCTTTGATCTTCAAATTTGTCTTCCCAGTCGAGTGGAGGATTGGTTGTTGGAGTCGTTGTGTGGCTGGAATTTGAAAGGGAAGGCTAGGATTTTGTGGAACTTTAGCCTCTTATGGGGCTTATGGTCGAAGCAGAACAGAAGGATTTTGGAAGATAAGATCCCTCCTTTTTATACTTTTTAGGATTTTGTACAGCTAAACACTTCTTGGTGGTGTAATAGCTTCAATTGATTTATTTTGTAATTATCCTCTCTCCTTGATCCTTCTTGATTGGAAGGCTTTTTATAAGTAGCTCTCTTGGGTGGGGGTTTCCTCTTCCCCAGTCTTTAGGCTGTTTTGTTCCTTTTTTATCTAAAAAATAAACATTCCACCTAGAGGCTTAGAAATCCTGGATCTTGGACTAAACTGCCACCCAAAGCTCCAAGCCTTTATCGCCAGAGCTCCCTAGGGCAAAGTGTTTTATTTCACAAATTTAATAGGAAAGAAGTTAATTAAATAGGATTATCATGCATAAAATATTCCTACTTATTGAACCTCCCTCTCACATGCACTTTGTTCCTTTTCGACTAATTACATATTGTCTTTACTTGGTGTGCCATCTGGAGCCTGGAGGAATCCATAGATTTTTAGAAGAAAGGTTGATGGAGCGAGTCATATACTTCTAAAGGCAGCAGATTAATGCTGCTGAAATCTCTGTTCTTCCAAGCATACCCCATATCTTCTTTCTCAGATTCAATATGCCTAACCCTAAACCCTAAACCCTCAGGCAATTCGTTATGAGGTTTGGGGAAAAGAAAAAAACAGATATCTTGGGACAAGGAGAAGGTAGTAAAAAAGGATATCACCTGGTTAGATTGGAGGTCCCCATTCTTTTTTCTTTTCTTTTTTTTTTTTTCCCTTGTGTTGAATAACCGAGCTTTCATTGACATTTTTTTGTCAAGAAGCACAGAAATACTGCTTTGTTATCGATATGGAGAAGAAGATTTAATTCAAAGACATAACCTTTTTGGGTTAAATTTTTATTAGTAAACATGGGCTTGAATCGCTTGTAAAAAGGTTGTAAAAAGGCTGGAAACCATAAGTTCCTACAGTGAACCAAGTTCTAGGATGTATATTTCTAAGTGCACTCAGGAAACAGGATTGTGCTTACAATGGCCAGAGAAGATAGAATTAAGTTTTGGGAAGTTCATTGTTGGAAGAACAACCATTTCCTATTCTTTTCCCTAGACTCTAAGGTTTGGTAGAGTCCAAAGAATTATTCATAAAACAACACTGGTATAGTGATGAGGACTACCGGAAGTTACATTTCAAAAGATCCCCCTTTGAAGCGAAGACCCAGGAGTGGGCTACTCTTTATAACTTGGATATGTCAAGCCAATTCACTTGTAAGTCTATTATTTCAATCAGCTTTCACAATTCATCCCGGCAATATACATGAACCTGACCGTCTCAATTGCAAACTGAATGCCAAAAACTCCTAAGAAAGTCAAGTTCTTCCTTTGCACTTTCGTGCCCGGGCATATGTACACTAGAGAGAGAATTAGGATGACGAGCTTAGCTTTATCTCTTAACTGATACATTTATGTATAGATGGTTGGAAGACCAAAACCACAATTACTTTTCTTGCCCTTCCAATTCATCCTGCTCGTTTAGATTGTTGGATAGCTCTGGATTGCAATGGTGTTTCCTCAGGATAGCATACAGGCTGTTTTCCAACTCCTTTGAACCCATAATTTCCAAAATTAAACTGAAGTTTAAAAGGCTAATGCCATGAACATGATTTTGTAGGAGATGCGAGTGAAAAGAAATCAAACAGTTTTGAGGACAGAATGCAGGAACCTAGATGCTTTGGGATATAGCTAGATTTCTAGCATCAAATTGGCGTACTCTCTCAAAACATTTTTGCATAAAGATCTTTTTTGTTCTAGACAACTGGAGAGTCATCTTGGAACCTCCTTGACTGGACATAACATATCTCATCTTCCCTCACGTACATTTTTTTAATGAGACATAGTTTCTTATAAAAGAAGCATGCAAATATATTCAATCTGATGTACGTACTAATGAGAGGGGTGTGCTCTCCATAATGAGAAGTGAATAAACTCACCTTCAGAGGGCTGACTTAGCCTCCTATTCTGGGGAGAAGTCATTTCTTTCTTCAATTGCATTAATATGTCCTCCATTGTATGCTCCCTTTGCCAATTAGCGAGCATGGGGAAATGGCTTGGTTCCACCTAGTCATTCAGACAAGCTGTCAATTTATTTTCAGTCACATTGCAGTAAAAGTGCTACACAAAATCATTACATACCACCCCAGTTTCTGGATCGACACAGGTCATATTAACCCGAGATTGAAATCTAACGTTTGGAGGATTATCAGGATAATCCTGTCCACAGAATAGCTTGAGTTGATAAATGCGCCCTTCATGAACAGTCTGAAAAGCAAGACGGCAGTGATTCAAATTACAATTTCTTCATCCCCTCCCCAACAACAACAACAATAAAGAAGAATACATCAATTCCCACCGATGCAATGACACTGCGATGCTGAAGCCAGTCATTTTTATCAACATGAGAGAGGTAATCAGAAATACCAATTATCTTTTATCATGAATTTTTGAGGTTAGGACAATTAGGAAATTAGTTATGTAGGTAGCTACACTTTCCAAAAAGAAAATAGATCAAACTTGCATCACAGACCCTCTGAGCACTTTTCAGGAGCTTTTAGGAGGCAGAAACTGAAGACAGAATTTACCAACTACAAGAACAGAGGAAACACAAAGATCAGAGAATAATGTACTCTGGAAAAACTCGATTCAGATCATTGTCAAAATGCCAAGGACAAAAAAGAACTCCGACGGGATCTTGTATACTTCAACTCCTACATTTCACATCTTCAGCACGAAAATAGCAGGAATGTCAGCTAACCACATGCTAAAATCTTCATGCGGTGAAGTAATAATCATATTCAAATTTAAAGATGTTAAACATGGCATGAAGCTTTCCTTGATTCCCAGTCCTTTTGTAGTCTAATCACATAAGCTAGATCATCTAACTGTATGCTTAAGCTCAAATGATGTACCTTAGTAGCCTGTTATTGGCATATATATATATATTTTAATGAAGAGAGAGACTTCTGTTGAAAACAAATGAAAGAATACAAAAGGGCAAAACAAAAAGGGAAGCCCAAACCAATAGGAGCCAAAAGAACCAACAGAAAACAGAAAAAATACAAGAAAATTAAGAAAAAGGGAATTGCAGAGGGAAAAATATTGACAAGACAACCAGCATTAATCAATATCAGCTACAATATAAATATTTTACATCAAAATTAATACAAATATAATCCTTAGTCAAAGTATCCAAGTTTTCATACTATAAAAATAGTATCTGCTGATATTATTTCAAATAAGGTTTAGTGGAATACTGCCAAGTATTTGTGACAAAACATGGTTATCTACAATTCGAATTCAATTATCTAAATTTATGATGTTAACAATTTTTTGTCTACACTTGATACTGTGTAGATATTGATATTTCCATCATTGTATGTAAATGTAACTATTCATCTCAATGTTTATAAAGGCATTCCCAAATGTCATCAGAGACACCATAAGAAAAGGAACAAAAAGGATGAAAAAATGAACTTACATTAGGTGGCCCAATAATAGTTCCCGTCCAAGAAGCCATATAGATATCATCAGCATCATCCATTCCATAACTGACAGTTCCATCCCCGATTCCTTTTTCACCTCTTTCAAGTTCTTCCAGTAATCTGAAGTTACGAGGAACTGAAAAACAAAAATTGTTAAAATTAGAGCTTATAGTGCAACAAGTATAAACTTTGAACAAAGTGAAAAAAAATCATTTTCTTTGAGACGATTAAAAAATTATGGTTGCCCGAGTCTTGGAACATTAAAAAACAAGAATATGGATATATTATTCTTACATATAAAACCAACTTTGGAAACAAGAGGATAAACTTCTGAAAACGAAGAGGGTGACATACAATCATCAACAGAGTAACAAATACGACCATCAACATAGTAACAAATACAGACTTTTTTCGTTTCGTGAAGATAGTCAACAAGACAACAAGGTCGTTGCCTGTCACCAATGTATTAATTATAATGACAAGCCACTCAGCTAAATCAATCTAACTTAATCATATTACACCATGTACTCTCCTTCGCAACTTCTTATGAAGCTACTTCAGAAACTATATTTTATCTAACAAGCAAGGAATCCCAAACAAAAAATGAGACTAAACAGATTGTAGGAACATCAGGACATAACTCCAAAAAAATGCATGACCCCAGGTAATTTCAGACATTGTAACTATGAAGTTGAATGCTATCACTCGAAGAAGTAAAGTTGTATGATTAAGTTCATAACCAGAAGTTAGCTATCACAATTAAATAAACATTACCTGTGCTCCAACCATTACAATCTTTCGAGGGTTAATTGACATCATTTCAATAAATTACTGATCAGTACCAGTTCTAAACTGACTACTTCAATTAGAATATGAAACAAAAGTAGTCCCATCCATCCATATCACAATTCACAACACTATATTTCATAAAAGTTGATTCCCAAATAGAAAAAACTCCAACATCCCGCAGAAGAAGAAAGAAATCGATGTCAAAAGAAGCAGAATTGAGATTAAAAAAAAGAGAAGAAAAAGGGTAAGAAGATATGAAATGTGGAATTGAGGAATTGGAAAGAGTGGGGTTTTGAAAGACTCACCAACTACCTTCGCGGGCTCGTCAACCATTGTTGAGGGTGGGTATCTCTGAGCTAGGGTTCCCAAAGTAAAAGACGCAACTGTAGAGAGAGAAAGCGTGTCACAAAAGATAATGAGAGAGAGAGAGAGAAGGAGAGAAGATTAAGCAGTCGTCAACTGTTGTTCAGTACTCCAACCAAACCAAATAATCATTTTAAATTTTCTCTGTAATAATCATTTTAGTTTTTGTCTTAATCTTTTCATAAATTATTTAATTGATAATTTAATGTAACGTGTCTCTTTTTACAGAGAACGAGTATTTTAATAAAAAAAAAATATATATATATGTTAAATAATTAATTGACACGATTAAAGTAAATTTTTAATAACAACATAAATATGAATTAGTGATTATGAGGTCCTAAGTCCAATCTTCGTATGTTGTAAAAAAAAATAAAAAAAAATAAATAAAATATATATAAAGATTAAAATATATAATTTAGAATAGTATATAGGAAAATTGTAACCTATGTCAATTTAGAATAAAATAATTAAAAATGTAACATGTTTTTAAAAATTTTGCGGATATGGCAATTTCTATCGCTGATATTTTATGGCTGATAGAAATCTATCGCTGATCACTTCAGCTTTTTATAGATTTTTGTCAGTGATAATAGTTTATCACTGATAGAAGTCTATCACTGATATGATAAAGTCTATCAGTGATAGAAACATATTTTTTTGTCATATTTGCAAAACATTTTAAAGTTCGTTAAATTTGCAATTAGTTTGGGTCTGATTGTTATTTGTGCAATGAGCCCTAGTATATATATATATATATTTTTGACAACTCATAGGGTGGGGATGTAACTCGTAATCACTAGTTCATACAATATATCGGTTGAGTTATGTTCATGTTGGCATTTAGAATAGTATATTAAATTTGGTAGACTATAACTAATAATAAATAATAATAATTACTTGAATTAAAAATTAGTGCACTTCTAGAGAATAAATTAAAAGCAAAAAAACGAAAAAATGTTATAATATATTTTTTTTAGTACAACAAATAGATTAGAAAGATTTGAACTTTAAAGGAGTCTTCTCAGACATAACACTCTAAATTTCCGTCGACATGTTTATATTTCCATCGATATTTTTACATGTTCATGAGATCACATCGACATAAGGGGTGAATCAACATTTCTATTATATTGTAAAAAATCGATGAGATATTAATAAAAATAGCATAAAATGTAACTATATTAAATATAATATTGATAATAAGTATTTTAACTCGTTTAAATAGAATAAAAATATTTATTTATTCATTTAAATTTATTTATTTTTTATTTTTAATATTCTTTTTTTAAAATATTTATTCGCGTCACATTTTATCGATTCATCCACATCCATTTTATACCTTCCTTAACACCAAGTTTGTTTTCCACTATGAGTTTATTTATTTTTTATTGGCAGGCTTCCCCATTGATTGATAAATTAAAACTAAAAAATATCAATAAAAAAACAGTCCCCATTTGATTACCTAATTTAATCATTAAAAAAAAAAAAAAAAAAATGGGTGCAATTGCAATTTTTTTTTTTTTTTTTTTTTTTTTTTTGCAAAATGGGTGTACTTGCATCTAAAAATTGTCCGATGAAAAACAAAATAAGGATCTCAGAAGAAATAGACAGCTTTGTCCGATGATCATAAATAACAAAAGATATAATGTTCATAAATAAAACTAAATTGGCTGAACTTAATGTTTCTTTTATTTTTTAGTAAAAGAAACCTGAATGAAGTTGATATACCATTTCCAACCTATCTCTTTGATTGTGGCTTGTGTCCAAACCATTCGATGATGTCTTCATCATCATCGCTAGATTCAACAAACTCGAATCTTCTTTCAATATTATCAGACCTCAAGATTAGTTCATCTTCTTTCTCTGTTGCATTTTCCATGTCTTTTCTTCTCTCCATCATCTCCAGTTTCCATTTTTCTTGTCTTTGTGCACTTTGAACAGAGTCATTTTCATCACTTACAATTGGAAAATCAAGAAATCTACAATCTTCAAAATCGGTATGATCTTCATCCTCATTTACAGCAAATCTCCTCATGGAAGCATCATCTTTTCGACTAGCATTATCACCATAAGAGACTTTAGGCTTATTACTGAAACTGTAATTTCCATCATCAACACCAGGTCTAGCAGAAACGTTTCGAGTATTTAGTGATTTAGGCCGACGGTGATCACACTTCAAGCATAATGAATTCTTTCTAAAATTGATGTAGTTGCACCTATAAAAAGTAGGTAATGGAAAATTCAAAAGCTCAAATTGAAACCATTAGATAGATCATGAAAGTGGCCAAAGTGATTGTGCATAGCTTAGTGGTAATTGACATGTACTCCCTCCCTTGAGGTCGGAGGTTCAAGTCCTCCTACCCAATTTGTTGTACTCAAAAATAGAAAAGATAGATCGATCATGAAAGTGAGCAAAAGGGTAGGTGCAAAAGAGGCACATAAGGAAATACTCACGATTCGCATTCCCATTCCCCTGGATTCAGCTGCCGATTCAAAGGCTTCTCTTTGCATTGCAAACATCTTGAATTCTTAGCAAAGTTCAAGAAATGACATCTGCAAAACATGCTCTCCATAAGAAAAAGAATCACAAAAAAAACAACACTGCAAAATCTTTAGGACATGTGGAGTCATTACGTGTCGCAAAGCCAATCGCCCTTCTTCAATGGAAGGTCGGCCTGATCCTCGTTTCGTTTCCGAAGTCTCTCGAGAGATATACTACCACAGCGCAAACACTTTATGTTTCTAGAAAAGTTGAGAAAGCTGCATCTACCAAATGAAAAATGGAAATCCATTATTAATGCCAGTCTTTTTTGATAACTATTTAGTTTTTAAAAATTAAGCTTAGAAACACTACTTACACCTATGAGTTTCTTTGTTTTGTTATCTACTTTCTAAAAATGTTTTCAAAATCCAATGCAAGTTTTGAAAAGTAAAGTAATTAATTTTAAAAAGCTTGTTTTTGTTTTTGGAATATGACTAAGAATTCAAACATTTCTTGACCATAGTTTTTTTTTTTTTTTTATCCATGAGTGTCTGGGTCAGCTTGCGCACACCTCGACTAATCTCACGGGACAACCGTCCGACCTACTACATTTGGTTGCCAAGAAAACTCATAGAATATTAAATCCTAGTTAGGTGGTTCTTAACCTAGTTGAAATGGTGGGGAAACCAACATAAATTTCAAAAACAGAACTAAAAACAGAATCGTTAAACCGAGCCTAAGCTTGCACATTTGAGAAATATGAAGCTTGAATGTAACTTATGACAAGTAGTTAGTTAAGTATACTTTGGACAATGCCAGTCGCCTTGTGTCGGTATTGTCGCTGAAGCATTTGTCTCATGATTCTCTGTTGAAGTAGCCTTATTAGACTTTAGAAGATCAGATTCACGTTCTCCTGCACTATATTCAACAATTTCTTTCAACAGTTTTCTAACAGAGTCATTAGCCTTCTTGTTCAGACACGGTCTGTTCTCCACCATAGCAGAGATGTGATCAAGACCATAAAATAACAAAACGCGCATGACATCCACAGTTCGACCTCCTTCCTCTCCGCATGCCTTTGCATATGCCCTCTCACATTCTCCCCGCAGGTTGCAAGAACTGCAGACCTACTAAGAAGCCTATTCATATTAAATATCATAAAAGTCGTAATGGTATCAACTGTTTTGTTTGAAGAAAGATGAATTGGAGTTCATAAATACAACCGAAGACTGGTTTCTTCATATTCAAATATAAGGGAGAAAATTATCAATTTATTCTATAATCCCTCAAGGGAATGTTTATGTGGCATGGCCATTACATTAATTTTGGTTAGCTGGATAGATTCGTAGTCCAGATTTGAAGACAAGGACTGAATAAAAGTAATATTCAATGTTAAGGGGTGTAATTTGAAACTTTTTGAAGTTCAAGGATTAAATAGACACGTTCAGACTAAATTTATAATTTAAACCAACAAAATTTGACTGTGACATAAATAGTAGGAAATTTAATACATACATTTCCCTCATCTATGCCCACATGTGCTCTGAGACGCTTCCCTGAGTTCACGACTTTCCTATCTGTGCTTGGGCATCCACATCCTGCAATCACCTGTAACTCTTTCATGGACAAGCACCTGGAAGAAAAGCAATATACTGCACTTTCTCAGACAGGTGAAAAAAGGAAAATACAATGAAATAGAAACTTATCCTTCTTGGTACTTAAACCCAAGTTAGTAGGTTGTTTTGCCACATCCTGGAAAGGAAAGATGATACCAAGAAAGAACTCATTTTTTTTAGAAGAATGGTAAGTTTAACCTCAGAGAGTACTAATACTACCCAAACAGCCTCTCTTATCAAAGCCAATCTTCTCTCGATAAAAGCTTCCGAGGTCATTCTTTGAAAGAATTTTATAGGATAAATTATCTTCTTGCTCAAATCGTTTCGAACTCATTAAGATTAAAGCTTCTCGTTGGTATTCTTTGTCTAAAGCTTTCGCGAGTTATTCTTTTCAAGATATTTGTAACAACTAGGAGGTCTTCTTGTAGTATTTGGTCCTTTTTGGTTATATTTTCCCTGCTGTTATATTTTTTTTTCCTGCTTTTATTGGTCTACATTCTGTAGTCTGGTTATTTTTTTTGTCTATGTTCTCTTTTCTTCATTAATGAAAAGATCTGTTTCCTTAAAAAAAACGACAAGATTATGGGTGTAGCATTTGTTATGGCAAAAAGAACATGCAATAAGATGACATGACATGACAGCAACATACAAAATTTGGGTTTAGTCTCTAATGAGGCAATGCAGGCTTCTCGAATGGGATTATTGACAGTTTGGATCATCCATATATTCAACAATTACCCTCTTTGTTTTACTACGTTCTTCAAAACCAAGGAGTGTCTGTGGGCACATTTGAATTTGAGCCCCCAAAAAACAAGAAATACAACACATTTTTTGTTAAAAAACATGACATTAATAATAGCGTTGGTCTGTCAGGCAATTTATCAAACACATAGAGTGCACTATCCAAAATGTCATATTATTACCGTATAAGGTTAGACCGATCCCTGGCAAAATCAAGAGACGAAGTACGAATATGATTGAATTCTTTTGAACCCAATTCAGCATTCAGAAATGGCACTCTGTCTCCTTCAAAGTAGCCTTTCTTCGACAAACATTCCATGAAGTCCACCCACTCCGGCCATGGGTCTATCTGAAGCTTCAATTCCCTTGCTTTTGAAATCTCTCTGCGATCGAGCCGTTCTTCAGAAATCCAGCTTGTTGGAGAAGTGGGTTTTGAGGAGCGATGTTCGAGGTTGTCGAAATCGAGCTCCAGCTCGGAATCTGAGGACAGATTTTTGTTGGAATTGGAAGCATGAAAGAGTAGAAACGGAGTGAGAAATTTAGGAGTTCTCCTCAGAGTGGAACTGTGGAGATTCATTTTCCGGAAGATTTTGTCCATTTCGAAATTGCGAAGAATCCCTTTGAATTTTGGCGGCTACTTCAAACCTTTAACCGTCAATCTGCGACACATCAACTTCCAGACGCGTAGAACTCACAAACCATTATTATTATTATTATTGTTTTTTTTTTGTGCGAATTTACAGGCGTGCTTGGTAACAGGAATACCTTATCCGTGACCCGAATTACGACTGTTTGGATACTTCAAAACCACAATCAAAGTTTATCAATTTTCACTCAAATTTTTAATTTCAATCCCGTCAAACTTTAAACTTTAAATTGTGTTGTAATTTTCAATATTGATTTCAAAAAAATATAGTAAAAAAAAATAATTATAAAAATTTAATGGTTTAAAATCAAACTCACACTACAAAAATGGTCTTTTAAACCTAGTGCATTCAAAAATTGATAAATTTCGAAAAAGGTATTACTAGTAAGGTAAGAGTTTCAATTTTATATCTGATTTCACTATTTTTTGAAGTTTTATATCGAATGATATAAGTTGTCGGACTTTTGAAAAGACAATGTGTGGGCTCAATTTAAACACTTATATTTTATAAATAGTTTTTTTTTTCTATATTTTTATAAATAGTTTCAAAAATTACAATATTAAAAAAAACACACATATTTTTTATCCCTATTATTTATTTTCATTAAATCACCAACTATTTTACAAAAAAAAAAAAAATATATATATCTATTACAATTCATAAATTTAAACAAAAATCAAGTTTTCCATCGATTAATACATATGGTTGATGATGGAATAAATCTGTTAAATCTCACAAATTTTAACAAAAAAAAAATTAGTTCTTGTTTTTAAGCTTAAAATTTTTTGTACTTCATATTTATTAAATGAACATGAAAAAAAATTCTTTAACAAATTTTCATATGAAAATCTAACCTAAAATAAAAATTGCAACATATATCAAAATTTTAGGTAAAGTTGATAAAAATAAAAGTTTAGGTAAGTTGATAAAATTAAAAGTTTAGGTTAAAAATTGATAAATCTAAAATGTTTTTTTTATTTATTTAGAAGTTTTGTTTAATGAAAGTAAACCATTTTTTTTTTTTTTAAAAAGTATTTAGGGCCCGTTTGATAACGTTCTCGTTTCCTGTTTCTGTTTCTCATTTTTTAAGAAACAGACTTAGTTTGATAACTATTCCCGTTCCTTGTTCCTAAATTTTGAGAAACGTTTCTAAAAAATTGACAAAATTTGAGAAATACCAAAAAGTTGTTTCTTCTATTTTGTTCCAATTTATAACTTTTAGGGGGCGTTTGGCCCAAGGAGTTGGGAGGAGTTGGAGTTGTTTTGTCTGGAGTTGTTTAGTCTGGGGAGTTGTTTAGTCTGGGGAGTTCTAAGGTATGTTTGTTTGGGGCAGGGAGTTGTTTAGTCTGGAGTTCTGAAGTCTGTGGTGTGTTTGGAGCAGGGAGTTGTTTAGTCTGGAGTTCTGAAGTCTGAATTTATTTTAGCTATTTTCTTCCGCACAATTTTTTTCTACAAATTTTCAAAATTTTCTTATTAAGGACTTCTTCCAATTCCAATAAATTCTAAAAATGAAATATTTTATTTTTATTTTATCTATCCTTGACAAATTTTTTTGAAGACAACAAAAATAATTTTGAGCATAATATTTGACATTATTTTTTCACATTGATTATAAAAAAATATATATATATATATATATAGATATATTTTGTTAGGACCCATCCTTAATTTTATGAATTATAAGATTGTCTACCCATAAGTATAGTCTATTCATGTGTCAAACACATCTTTCTCCGCCTCCCATTGACTGATAGTTGTTGAACCTCAAGTTCTGAAATCTGAGTTTATTTTACTAGTTTTTTCGATACAATTTTTTTTTCTACAAACTTTCTAATTTTTCTTATTAAGAACTTTTCCTAATAAATTCTAACAATGCAATTTTTTATTTTTATTTTATCTACTTTTCAAATTTCTTTGGAGATAACAAAAAATAATTTTGAACACAGTACCTCACATTATTTTTTTAATCTCTCTCACCTTGATTATCAATAATATTTATTTATTATTATTTTTTAAAGACTCAATCTTTAATTTTTTTAATTTTATGAATTTTAGAAGTGAGATTTTGTTTTTGTTTTTTTAGTGTAGGTATATTTTACAAATTTCTCTAAAGAAAAAAAAAACAACACATAAACATATCTATGTGTCGAACACATTCTTCCTCGCTTCCACACCCACTTAAACTCATAATTTCATATGCACTACTCCTAGAACCTATTTTCTATAATTTTTCATATTTTTATTATCAAGAACTTCTTCCAATAAATTTTAAGAATACGATTTTTGTGTCTTTACAAATTTATTCGAAGATAACCAAAATAACTTTGACTACCATACTTCACTTTTTTTTCTTCAATATCACTCACATTAATTATTCATTTTATTTGGATCGTTTTGAAATAAAACAAATAGTCGTACAATAGTCGATTAACTATTACGTGTGAATTTGAAAGATTTTAATCCATTAATCTAAGTGAATCCAAATTAAATAAGCTATATTTTTATATTTTTATTTCTTCTTGAATACTACATTTTAAATTTTGTCTAAGTACCAATTTTAATTTTAATTCAACAACTTAATTTATATTTAAAATAAAAAATAGGTTGAATTGCATTTTTAGTCATTTTACACCTTTTGTCTAAATTATGTTTTTTTTTAAAATAATTAAAAAATATTGTAAAAGGAAGAGAGAGAAAGAGAGGAAAATGAAGGAGAGTTGAATAGTAATTACTGTAGAAGTCTGGGGAGTTGAATAGTAATTACTGTAGAAGTCTGGGGAGTTGATATTTTTTGTCCGAGTTAAACAACTCCTTGGGCCAAACGGGGAGTAAGTTACTCCCCACAACTCCACTCCTCCCAACTCCGTGGGCCAAACGGCCCCTTAGTTCTTAATTAAACCTAAAAGGTGTAGTTGCTTTGTTGGCAAAAGTTGGTTTTAGATAAGTCTTTTACATTCAAAGTTCTGGGTTCAAATCCTAGAATTAGCATTTTTGTTTTTTTTTTAATCTTTTCTTCCTCTTAATTTTGCATTATTTTTTTTATATATTATTTTAATTTTGAATTTTGCCGCCTTCTTTTTATTATTTTGTTTGAGAATATATTAATATTAATGTGAATCTAATATTAATAATAAGTATTTTATCCTATTTAGCTACGTTAAAATGTTTATTTATTAATTTAAGTATATATTTTTTAAAAATATAATTTTTTTTCTTCATAAATATCTATCAACATCGATATTTTTTATCAACATTTCCATAAAATTGAGACATTGATATTTCCATCAACATCCACATTTCAAACTTTGCAAATAAGCATTTCACGGTTTTTAAATAAGTTTAATTTTCTTACTATTAAATATTAAATTCACAATAATTATATTTTAGTTATATAACGTCAATTTATCTAAAATATAATTGAAATGTCGATTGACCTCTCATGTCGATATTAAGTTCATTGACACCTGAAAATGTCAATGAAGATGTATACACGTCGACGAAAATTTAAAACACGGTTCATAACAAATAATGACAAATTGGCAATGACTTCGAGATTTTAGAGAAAAGAGACATCATCCATAAATGTTTAACTACCGACATTTCTCACTCCAAAATCTTATTGAATGTTGTTTTGGTGTGTAGAAGGTTCAATTCCCTATTCTTAAACAAATCTCTCCTTACCTGGTTAACACACAAAAACATATACCAAATCAAATTTAGATAACATTTGAAGTATAAATACAATTTTATGGTTGTTTTTAATTTTGCATCGAGACTTATTTGTATTCAATTATGTAAATTTTGGATAGATTTTTTTGTATATATATATATTTTAATGCATGTTATATCTTTTTTATATTATGTATACTAAATTATATTTAAACTATAAAAAAGAAAAAAACATAAAGAAAAGAAACAATTAACAAAAAAATAATTATCAATCTATTTTGTTTATTTTTTTTTTCAAGAAACAAGAAACAAGAGTAGTTATCAAACATGTTCCGGTTTCTAGGTCTCAAAAAACAGGGAACAAGAAACAGGAAACAGAGAACAAGAAACGGGAATGTTATCAAACGAGCCCTTAATTAATGCGGACGGATGAATCGTACTTCTGATCTCTTAGTCATTAGTTCATATTTATTATTCTATGTCAGTTGAAGTTGAAATGCGATAGTGTCGTTATTGTATTTCTTCGCTCCGAGTAAACTTCCGATAGGATTCTTAATTATTCCATCGAATAAATCGAATATGTTCTTACATGAAAGTATTCAAAAGAACACACAAATAATGAAGAAAATATTCAAAAGAGGAATCAGAGTAATGAGATGATCCAACAAAGACCAAGAATCAAATGAACAGCTAACATGAGTATAATTCAATTTTTTTTTTCTTTTTTTTGTGAGTTTTTGTGTCAGTTTACGCGCACCTCGATTATAACTCAACTGAATACATAAAATAAAAGTTTAATTACAAATTTAGTCCCTGAAATTTAATTTGTGTCTATTTAGTTCTTAAACTTTCAAAAGTGTTTAATAGATCCTAAATTCTCAGCTTTATGTTTAATAGATAGTTGATGAATTCAAATTAAAATATTAATTGAACTATTAGATATAAATTAAAATTTTATGTGTATAAAAATCTATTTTGTATTTATCAGATTTTTTAATTTTTAAAGATTTAAAAATTAAATAACTATATTTATAATTTTAAAAGTTCTATCGGACTCAAATCTCAAACTAGAGACTTAAAATTATAATTTAACCTAAAATAAACTAACCAAATATATAACCGAAACAAACGTAATACCCTTTATTATGATTTTTAGGTAGTTTTCAATATTTGTCTTACGATAATTATTTGTTTTAAATTTAATCTTTTGTTATATATATATTGTTCATAGTTTTGTAATGTTTGGACCACACATTTGTCAAAATATGAGTAGATTCAAACTTTTAAGTGGGTATTTTAAAAAAAAAAAAAGAATTTAAAGCATAAAGGAACACCTACAAAAAAAAATTCCATGGAATATAACTTCCGAGAATTTACATAAACACCATGGCTTTATTGACTTAATCAAAATGACAATGATTAAAAAAAAAAAAAAAAAAAAATGGGACCGTGAATGAGTTAAAATAATAGATAGTTATAATAATCTATAGATTATAATAGTCTATCAACAGTAAAAACTATTGGATTCAGTGTAATTATTTTATAGATTCTGGATTATAATAGTGGTGGACCAAACGTAAATTCTCTAAGTCTATCTAATTTCAAGTTGGTGTCTCAAACACCTCTTTAGAAATCAATTATTCATCAATATTCTATAGAATCGGTAAATCCAACATAATTCAATTGAAATAAAAATGTGTGTCATCGACTATGAAGTCTGAAATTTGAATCTCGTGTCCTTAAGTTGTACTTAAAAAAAAATGAGGACAAAAATAAAGAGATTCTCATTTCATCTATATCAACTTGTCATATTAAACATCAAAACTCAACCTTTAGATTTCAATTGGAACCCAAAAAAAAAATTACAACCCACCAAACTTGTCGAAGCTTGTTATCTATCCAAGCCATGAGAGAAGATATAGTTGCCATTGCCAACTAGGCAAAATTATAAGAAATATGAAAAAAAAAAAAAATCAATCAGCAAGAAGCAAACACTTCTCACGTTCTATTTTTTACCATAAAAGCTAACCCAACAATTTTTCGAGTTGTTTGAAGCGGTTGAATGAATTATTATAGTTGGTAATTATAAGAGTATAATTATTTTATTGATTATGAATTATAATAGTCGGTAGATCAGACGCTGAGTCCCTCCAATTTCAAGTAGTTGATATCTCAAACACTCTCTTAGAATTCTTCTCCTCCAAATGATTATTGTAAAAAAAAAAATTAACTTAAAAAAAATGACATCAATCAAATAATTTAGAAAAAATTCTAAATATTACAACGTGTAGATACTCTTCTCATTTATTGCATGTCATTGTCATGTCAACATCCTTTTAAAAATGACCCGACTAAGGGTTGTTCAGCTCATGCAAATTGTCCTAAACACGGAGAAAGGTCTTTAGGTACCTATTTTTTGGATTTTTTTTTTTTTTTTTTTGGAAGACTTTTTTATCAATCTATATCATAAGAATATTATTTTTCCAATATTCTCTGAATTATATCATCCATTTGGATATTTGTATTTGATTAAACATTATAATTTGGAAGAGTAAGAAACAAATATAAACACGTAATGACAATTGAAGGTCTTTTTCACTTTACCTTTTGATTTCCAAAAGAGAGAAAAAATAAGTTTGTTTAATAATGACCTCATCCCTCTTCCTTTTATTTTTAAATAATATTTATGAAATGCTACTGAAATTTAACAAATGAAAAAGTGGCTTTTTAAATATTCGTTGTAATTTGAAAGAATCTTGAGTTGGAATATTATTCACATAACCTCAACCGTACACTACAACTAAAACAAAATAACCAACTTAATTACTTAATTTAGCAAAAAATATATATATATATATATTATATTAATTCTAATAATTTAAATTATTTTTTCCATAAGCAAAATCAATAAAACAAATACATACATCTAACTACCATATATTAATTTTCAAGTAAAACTAACTAAACTTCTCAACAATAAATTTTATAGACATGAGTGAGAATGTATTTACCAACTATCTTAATCTTTAAATTTTAGGGAAAGTTTATTTTTTTTCACCTTTCAACATAGTTTATGGAATCAATTTTAAACTTGATGTTTTAATGTTATCCATTTTAAATCATGAACTTATATGAATGTAACCTTCTATTTTTTCATGAGTCCAAAATCATATAAGTCTAGCGGATCTCGAGTACACATGCAAAAATTATATCTACATCGATATGAAATTTTTTAGGTAGAATTCAAAAGTGAATAAACTCAAGTCTAAAGTAATGAATTTCATACAACTCGCTATAGGGAGATAAACGAGTGTTGAAAGATGTTCATATCATAACAAAAATAACAAAATATTTATGAGGATAAGTAAATGAAATTGAAAATATACATCAAAGTTAAATGGACCCATGTTTTTATAATATGTGAGGTGGTCGGAGGTAGAGATGTCCATTTGCCTCACCCCGCCCCAAATGGGGACGGGAAAGGGCAGGGAGCGGAGAACTTTTTTTGTCCCGTTAGCTAAACGGGGCGGGGACGGGTAATAGCATACCCGCCCCACCCCACCCCGTTTATATTTATATATGTATAATATTTTCATAAAAAAAAAATAACTACACTCCTTTGGTTAAAAAAAAAAACACACACACATCCAACATCCAATAAAGTTTATTAAATTAAATATATATAATATTAATTCACTTAACAAATAACAAAACTTAAAAAATATTGGTTAAAAATAAATTAAAAAAATAAATTATTCCCGGAAAATACTCGTCCGCAAATTTCCCGCTGTCCCGTCCCCGCAAAATTAAACTAGAAATTTCAATACAAAATTAAACTAGAAATTTCAATACTCGTCCGCAAATTTTCCGCTGTCCAATTAAACGAGAAATTTCAATATCGTCCACAAATTTCCCGCAGTATTGTTCCCGCAAAATAAAATTAAACGAGAAATTTCGCAGGGACGGGTAATGAAATAGAAGACGAGCACGGAGGCAGAGAAGGCATTATTCGACCCCGTCCGGTCCCGCCCTAAGGACATCTTGATCAACATCTTGATCAAGTATCCATGTTTTATGTCAGTTGAATTATATTACTATTCGCTAGGCCCATATGATTATTTTTTTTTAGAGATAAACACAAATTCTCCCATTTTCACGAAGAATGATATATTTTTTACACGTATTTAATTGGAACGTTTCAATTCGACAAGTCACACAACCAATCAAATAAGGTAGCAATCACATGGTTTGGATAACTTCAATTTATAGGAAGGAAGTTCTTTAAAAGGGATGGGGAGTTTACTTTTAGGCAAAGAAAGAAGTGTGTAGAAAAGTGAAAGCATTGGATTGAGAGCTCATCCAATTGCTTAACAGTTGCAAACTTGCAAGTGGTCTAAATGCTATCTGTCATTAATATCTCTTTGTATTCTTTCAAAGATTGATGGTACATAAGGAAAAGAAAAAGGAAACTATCATTGGCTATAAGTTATAACAGATAGAATTCACAATTAATCATGAACAGACCCAACCCAACCATGTACAAGTTGATCTTCTGCTATAATTTTCCATTCCCTTGTCCTTTCCCTTTCTTTCACTGTCTCTCCCATGCCCTCTTTCTCTCTCTCTCTCTTTTATTTGCTGCAGCTTGTGCCAGATCAAGCTTTTGGTGATGTCATGAATATGGCTTCTTTCTTTCTATGAGTTGATTTGCAATCAGATTATTGAAAAGGAAAGATCAAACCATTAACTTTTCACATGGCACTCGGTATCATTTTTCCTTTTCATATTTACAAGGAGAAAATAACAAGACTGAGCTTTCTCTCTCACAGATCATCATCTGTTGGTAGAAGATCATCATTATCCTTTTGCTCTCCCATGGATGTTAGTCTTTCAACTAAGATGTCTAAAGCTTCCTTCATCCACCAATGTCTACATACTTCTCTAGCTTCAGCTACACTCATCTGAATAAAGAAAAAAAAAAGGTTCAAAACTATGTATTAGACCACAATTGTCTACCACAAACAGAAATCAAAAGAAAACTAAGAGATTTCTATCTTACAAACCAAATCTATTTGATATATAAATCAGTTGAGAGTATGGATGGGTTCAGCAAGCCAAGCTAATTATTGTGTTTATAATGAAATCTATGGAATTTTGAAAGGAGATGTGAGGTTTAAGAACATACCCAAATTCTCTCTCTGACATGTTTCTCTGGCCAGAGGTCAAGTTGCTCCTCAACAAATAAAGGGAACATATAGCCTTCATAGTATGTGCCTTGGCTTTTGCTGATGAATCTCCATTTTCCAAGTTGAGACTGTTAAGATAACAACAATCAATTCATCAAGATCAACATTGACATTAATTTTGTAATGGCTTCAAAGAGTTGTGTGTTCTTCCTAAGCAGAAAACACACAATTAAAACAGATTTGAAGAGACATACCTCAACTTTGCCAAGAACCCCAGCTTCTTCAAGTGACTCTCTAGAAGCAGCTTGTTCCAAGGATTCATCAAGTTCCCAACCACCCTAAAATGGAGAAAAAAAAGAACAATCTCTTTAATCACAAGAACCCAATTGAAGAGAATGAGAAATTATTCATATGGGGTTGTTAATTTAACTTTCAAAGTACCTTGGGAAACATCAGGCCTTGACCCTTTTGAGAACTTATCACAAGCACCTCATATTCATCATTAATCTTCATCCCATCTTCATTATATTTAAATCTATACGGTATACAACTGCAAAAATCCAACATTTTCAAATGTTAATAAACAAAATTGGGGACGAAAATGGAAATTAAACGAAAAAACAAGACCCACCCGACAACTTGGCGAGAGCCCATATGATTATATCTCTGCAATTCCCTTCCAGTACGAGAAACCAAACAAGCCATCTTCTCAAAACAAAGAAACAAAGAGGGAAACAGAATCTTCAAAGTTGAAACAACCCCAGAAACTAGAGAGATGCAGATCGAATCTGGCACAAATGATCCAAAATTAAGATGAAAAATGAAAAGAAAGAGAAGAAAGGGTGGAATTAGAATTGGGTGAGGATGAGAAAAGGGTGGAAGAATTGGAGGTATATATAGAAAATGGTGGTTGGTGATGAGATGGGATAACCGCGGAGACAAAAGTACGCGTAAAAAGGGGGGCGGAGAGGGATTTTGTAGAAGGATTGAATTGAAATTTGGAGGGTCTTTGAGTGCGTGCGATAAGCGTAGAGACAGCGTATAGCCCACAAAGGGACCACCCAATGCGCCAACTTGGCGTATCGCAATTAGGGTTCTTCTATTCTATTGAGTTTCCGTGTCGTTTCCTTACAAACCATTCGGCATCCGCGCTAAACAATATCAATATTTCCGACTCTTTTTTCCAAATTCTTCACTCTTTTGGGCTTTCTTTAATTTTCATTCACAAAAATCAATCTCTCTCTCTCACTCTCAAATGTAATAAATGCAATTTTAGATATATATATATAATATTATAATCATGTAGGTCTACACCGACGTATTGGTCAGTGTTGAGTAAGATGGGGATAATTACGAAATGAGCAAAACTTACGTGCATGCATGGCTACATGTATTTTTTTTTTTTTTTGCAGTGGAGTCACGTGTCACAATTTAATTGGTTAAATTTTGTATTTTTTTTTAAATAAAAAAAAATTATTTAAGTTTTCACATTGTTTGTTGAAGGAGACCCTTCTACAACTTTACCGAAAAAAAAGAATGAGACGCTCAACAAACGACGTGAAAACGTAAGTAGGTTTTTTATTTTAAAAATAACACAAAACTTAAACAATTAAATCGACGTAGTTGAGCTGCAAAAGATATTTGTAGTCCGACATGCATGTAAGTTTTGCTCATTGTAGTTTATTTTTCTTTCACGGATCATGTATTTGAATGTTCGAACTTCTTCTTACATTTTAATATCAAATAGGTTATTATGTCAAATAACACAACGTGAATATAACTCAATTAGTTAAGACATACGAACCAATATGAGCATAGATTAACGATAATTGACATGTGTTACGGGCTACCTCAGCATGAGGTCAGCCACTGACGTCACGACCTGCTTCTCCAGGAAGTCGAGGCCACAACATCAGCATCAGACGAAGCAACAACCTGGGGTCGACCCCCAGGACTCCGAGGGTCCGGGTTTAAACGCTCACCCAAGGATTTTTTGTTGCCAGACTGCCTCTCGATCAGCGTGAAGGACAAGACGTCTCTGACTCACCTGACGTGACGACGGTACAACAACGCCCCCAAAGTCCTTCGGGAACTGGGGGAAGACAGTTACAATCATCATGACAAGGAGTACGGGCAGACCCCGGTCGGTCCACACCTCCACATCCCAGTTCGGGAGCCTTAATGATGGTGGTCAAGCAGAACCGTCCAGGGAACCTTCACACCACTTATAAATGCCCCTCATGTTCAAGGACGAGGGAGGTAAGAGAGGCGTGCCCCTACGTAAACTCTATACACTAACACTCCTACCTATGGCTATGCTCAAAACTCTCCGACTTAAGCATCAGAGCCTTGTGGGCCTAGCCCCACACCGGTGCAAGCTTCATCAGAGCCTTGTGGGCCTAACCCCACACTGGTGCAAGCTTCATCAGAGCCTTGTGGGCCTAGCCTCACACCGGTGCAAGCTTTACCCTTCTTTTGTGGCGCACGCGCAGGTAAATGTATCTTCCAACTCCGGCGACGACAACACACGGGGAACATGCATGAAGAAGGAGGAGTCCAAAATCTTGCACCAACAATTATTTATTTATTTATTTATTTTATTTTATTTTTTTGAGCACCAACAACCTTAGTTCTTAGAGAAAAAAAAAATAATAACGAGAAAATCATTAAAATTTACTGGCAACGTCATTATAGATCTTAAAAATATGTGGAAATTGAAAACTATTTAAAAATAGATTCTTTATTGGGCTGTAATCCCGCGTTAAATTGGTAGTGAATAAAAGGGAAAGTAATTAGATATTTAAAAAAAATTATTATTGTAAAATGTAAACTAATTTTTTTTTTGGAGGTAAAAATTAGTCAACACATATATTCAAAACAACAATAATAAAAAAATAAGTCAACACATAATAACATTAATGATGTCCCCATTAAAACCCAAGTCAAATAAAACAAACATTGAGCAATTTTATCATCTCTGATTGCAAGTGTTTGAAAATGACATTTAAACTTTTTTTTATTTTATTATTAATATATGTCTAAAAATAACGTTTTCTTTAATTGTCTTGTCCCATGTCGGTTACCCTTTTTGTGTGGCCTTCTTTACCACTTTAAAATGTTTTAATTTAATGAAATTAAACTTCAACAATTAATTTATTATTATATATATATATTTTTTTTGACGTGGGTGACCTCTCCCTCGTAATGTTAACTCAGTTTAGTCGAAGCGAGCATGACTTAGTGGTATACGCATGTCTTGATGACCAAGAGGTCTGTGGTTCGAATTCCCTCATCCCCAATGTACTAAAAACAAAAAATAAAAAAAACTTAGTTTAAGTGTTATCAGAGCTGAGGTGTTTGGAATTGATAGAATCGTGTAGGTTTTATGCGTGAAATCTGAGGCGAACGACTGTGGTTGGAGGTTGTCATTTGTAGTGGCATCGTGTGCGACAGCAAGGAGAAGCAGTAAGCGCGACGCTGGAGAGAAGGAAGGGCGTTGGGCGCGGTGAGTGTAGAGAAGGCGGTAGTTGCGGTGTTGATGAAGGCGATGGCCGACAGTCAGCTGTGGGGGCGGGAAATACAGAAGGTGAAATGGAGAAGAAAACGTTGGTTGAAAAAAAAATGGCAGCTGAAAAAAATTATGGAGAAGAGATGAGTTAGGACAATCAGTTCGATCCGGTTCATTTGGGTCTGATCAAACCGATTCGACCCGATTCGTGTGTCGGTTCACATGTGGTCTGGTTTTTATGGTTTGGTCCGATTTTTGGGTGTTTTGGTTCGTCTTTTGTTAATAGAATTTGGCAATTGAGCTTTGTGCCGGACGTTGGAATTTGCACTAACCATCCCAGAATTTGAGAATTTGCACTAACATCTGCCGCTGAGATTTTGCAATTGGGTTGACAATTGGAATTTGTAGCATTGACATTGGTTGAGAATTTGAGAATTTAAATTTGAACTAACATCTGCAAGCTTCTAGCTATAATTTTGCAATTGGACTGACACTTGGAATTCAGAACATTGACATTGACATTTGTTGGAATCTTCGGCTAGAGTTTGGCAATTGGGACATCAACATTTTGAATTTCGCATTCTGCATTTACAGGTTTATTTTTTTGTTTGGTCTCCCTGGAAAACTCAAATATGAGTATTATGAATTTTCAAATATGAGTATTATGAGTTTGAGAGGGGATGTTAGTTTAGGTGTTATGTTTTAGGGTTTACCCAGGCTAGACTAGTCTTTTGCATTATTATTCTATTTTAGTATAAATAGGTGTATGTATTTCTAATTAAGTCATTCTAATACAATGTAGCCTCTATCAATTCTATCAATTCTATGAATTTTACACGATTTTTTAAAATGTATATTTTTTTACCTTCTCTCGTGATCAGCAAGCACAGTGCCCTCGTGCAAATATCTCATGTTTACTATCATCTTTTCACTCTCAATTTATGTTATCCACTTTTATTTCAATAATCTCTATTAATTTACTTATACATTCTAGTTAATATGTTCTTTTTTTCATCAGCTACACCCATTAATTTTATGAGCTTTTGCGAATTATAGCAAATTTAACCTAAATAGTAATAAATTTGTCACATATCAAATATTTAGCAATTATATATCACAAATGTTTTAGAATCAATAATACAAAAATAATGTTTAAGTTTTAGAATCAATAATACAAAAATAATATATCAGTCATATACTTTATATTGTGAATACCACTAATATACTTTATCAATGATTAAAAAAAAGGGTATACCAATTATATGCTTTATATTGATATGTCAATAGTATATTTATATCAATTATACCAAAATGTACAAAAGTGATATACATTTCATTAGATATATATTAGTGCTATACTTTAAACTCATAAATGCTATCTAGGGAATGGCAATATATTTGGGATCCGATTCCCGTGGAAAAAAACTGTTTTCCATTTTAATTTGTTTTAAATAGATAATTATATTAAAAATATATATACTTTAATGTTAAAGTTACTATTAATTGTTTGTTGTTTTATTCATTTAAATAATTATTTTTAAAAAATATTTAACTTTTTTATTATAAATTTAATACAAAAAGTTATTATATCATCAAATTATATATAATAAATACACACAAACTAATGACATTAAATTAATATATATATAAAAACAAACAAATAGTACAATATCAAATCAAGCCTACTTCAATTGATATAAGGTTGTGTTCTTAACTACAAGGTCATGAATTCAATTCTCGCATTAATTAAATACTTTTGCAAAAAAAAAAAAAAAAAAAAAAAACACACACGCACAGTAAGTAAAGAGTTGATTTTTTAAAAATATATAAAATGTCATTAATAAAATAAATAGAAAAAAAAAATGGGGTGAGTTTTGGGTCGTGGACAGGGCGAAGATACCCTTCATCCACGATCAAGGACTTAAAAAGGATCTCCTAGTTTGACCTACATACTCGATCATATTGGAGATCCTTTAACCTGCAAAGATTTTTTACATCTCTTTGATATATCATTGATATACTTTAGGTAAGATATATTAGTATATACTTTATCAACAATATAGAAAATGATGTAGAGATGAAAAATTTAGAGATTAAAAAAGTTATGTACAGTCAAATCCAGCATAACTCAATTGATTGTGTTTTGATTAAAAGATCGGTTCAATATTCTCATTAATTAAATATCTTTAAAAAAAATAAAGAATGAGAGTGAGAGAGAGACATTTTTAGAGAGGGAAATCTAGAGAAAAAAAAGTTCTAAGAGAAAAGCAAATAGAAAAATAAATTTGTTGAGGAGAAATATGTCGACCCAAAAAAAAAAAAATGAGCATTAGACAAAAGATGAGTAAACAAAAAATTATGTTTTTTTTTTTTTGCAACGGTATTTTATTTAAAGCAAGGATTGAACCCATGACCTCATAGTCACGGGCACAACCTTATGCCAATTGAGCTAGGCTCGGTTTGACAAAAAAAAAAAAAAAAAAAAAAAAAAAAAAAGAAGAAAGAAAGAAAAGAAATAGTTATGAAACCAAAACCTAAATTATTTTACCTGACAAAATACACTATTTAATTAAGACGACCTATTATCATTTAAAATTTAGAGTAATATTTGGTTGCTAGTTAAACTGACATAGCTCAGTTATGCAGTTTTGTGGCTCAATCATAGGTAGCCACAAATCAAAACATTTTTTTTTTTTTTTTCTATTTAACTTTTAATTTTTTTTTTTAAAGAATATATTTTCTCCTCCCATTTAAAGTTTAATATTTAAGGTTTACCATTTATGATTTAATATTTAGAGTTTAAGGTATATTAACATTTAAGGAAAATCATAAACCCTAAACCTCACATTTAAGGAAAAATTATATTCTTAAATTCTTTTTTGAAAGGTAAATATAAAAAAAAAATGAAAGGAAAACATTCTTAAATAAATAATAAATAAATAAATGCTTTGAGACGAGAAGTTGAACCACGTATCAGGTTGAAAGTTGGACCATAATCTAACTAGCATGCAAGTATTACTCTAAAATTTATATTAAATGTAATAGTAGAATTTGATAGTAAAGACTCAATAGTAACATTTATGCAAAATTGATAAACTAAAATGAAAATTATGCTCTCCATTTAAAAATCAAATGCTCGAATTTTCGCTTATGACGTTGAAAAAAAAAATTGAAAATTGAAGTAATAAAATAAAGTAAATGTGAGGGAATAAAAATAAATTTTCTCCTCTCGTGAAGAAAAAAATTAAGGAAAATAAGACTAATTAACATGCATGCATCTCGGTCGATTGTGCGTATATGCTAAATCCTCCAAGATCCTCCATGAAGTGAGAGTTCTTTTTTCCTCTAAGAAGTGTGCGTCCCTCCCTCGTCTCGACCTCGTCCCGACTGAGTGTTTCTCCACTTTTGTGTGTGGTTGCTTCGCCCCTGTGCTGTTTTTCCTCCTCTGTGCTGTGCCTCAAGTTCCTTTTCTGCCTCCCTACTTCCTTTTCCCTTTGTTGTCTTCTTTATTTCCCCTTGGGTTTTCTTTATCTCTTCTTGATCTTCTTCTTGCCCGGCCAAGCTTCTTCTCCTTGCACCTCTGCCATGTATGGAAGAAGAAAACCTAATATCATAATGGAATAAATTGTCATTGACTATCGAAGAAGAACAAACAATTATCTCCCTAAAACCCACCACCATTGACCCCTCCCTTACCGATCTTCAACTCCATTTAATAGGCAAACTTCTTTGCCCAAGATTTATCACCGGTGATACCATTCAAACATCTTTTCGTAAAATTTGGAACCAAACTCAGCTTCTCGTCCACAACCTATCAAAGAACATTTTCATCTTTATCTTTTCTAAATCATCTGACTTAAACCGCAACCTCCTCTCAGGCCCCTGGATTTTTGACAAAAGCTTACTCATTCTTGTTAAGCCTAACCAATTTGGTTAAGCCTTCTGAAATGACATTCTCAATAGTTCCTATGTGGGTTCATTTCTTTGATTTGCCAATTGTTTGTCGAACCCGACTAATAGTTTCAGAACTGGGAAATGCAATTGGTTCTTTTATAGATGTGGAAGATGATGATATTAGTCGATGTTGGGGCATTAGCCTACGAGTCCGGATTGCTATTGACATCAGCAAGCCCCTCAGAAGAGGTATCAAGCTATCCATTGATGATCAACAGCCGGACAATTGGATTCTTATTAGATATGAACGTCTCTCAGATTTCTATTATTTTTGTGGTTTAATTGGGCATTTAGTAAAGGATTGTGGAGCTGACTTTGTTGATCCAGTTTTAAAAAACCCTAAGCAATACCTTTTTGGTCCTAGCCTTCGTTATCAACCCCCCTCATCAAACCCAGCCACAAAAAAGATTGGTTTTTTTCGCCCTGTTTCACCTAAAAATAAAAACAAAACTTCTCCCCTTGCTTCTTCTCCAAATTCACCACCCCTTGGTAACCCCCTACCTCCCCCACTTTTCAGCTAGTCTCAACCAAGATAGTTCCCATAGCTCTTTTAAATCCCAACCCCCCCATTTTTTTGGATCCCCATACCAATTCCTCTTCCAACCCTTCTTTCACCTTTACAAGTCAACCATCTCCCTCTAGCAATAAAAGAAAAGGGAAAAAGAAAGTCCCAAATATGGATCCCCTTCTAGATATTAATTCACCTTATTGTGACAACAAGAGAAAGAGCTTACAAGATCTTATGGTTACGATCTCTAAAAAGTCTAAAGGCTTGTCAGGACACTCACTAACTAACAATTCAAGCATTATTGATTTTACCTTGGCAGCGGTTGATGTGCAACCCCGCCCTCTACCATGAAAATCTTTTGCTGGAATGTCCAAGGAATGAGTAATCCTAGGACATTCCGTGCGGTTAAAGATGTTCTCAATCTGCACCAACCCCACATTGTTTTCCTCTCGAAAACAAGATGTGATTCTTCCTCTATGAATATACTTATGATTGTTGGTGGTTTCCATGGTTTCTTTGCTGTTTCTAATGAGGGTTCAGGAGGAGGGCTCTGTTTACTTTGGAAAAATGATGTTAATGTCACTATCCGTTCTTCCTCAAAATGTCATATTGATTCTTCTATATCTTGGAATGCTAAACTTTGGCGTTTTACATGTTTTTATGGCCACCCTGAGGCTCACAAAAGAACCACCTCTTGGGATCTTTTAAGAAGACTTCATAATGATGATGACTCGGCTTGGCTAATTGGTGGTGATCTCAATGAGATTCTTTCTAACTTAGAGAAAAAATGGGGGGCTCCTCGAGATCCCAATCTTCTTGCTTCCTTTAGGAATGCCTTAGATGATTGTCATGTTAAAGATTTGGGATTTAAGGGGAGGAAGTTTACTTGGTCTAACCGTTGGAAAGATCGAGCCCCTACTTTTATTAGACTTGATCGGTTCTTGGCTAATTCAACCTTTGAGGATATCTTTCACTCTATAACCAATCACCATTTGGGTTGATCTGAATCCGACCATAGACCTATTGAACTCTCAACCTCTGATATTCCTTCCCCCCTCTCTCACCCTCGCCATCACCGCTCTTTTAAATTTGAGGAGCATTGGACTCTTCATGACCAATGCCGCTCCATCATTACTACTGCTTCCCAACACCATGATAATTCCATCTACAAAAAGGATCTTTACTCTTTTTTACATGATGTCTCTTTGAAGTTGAAACCATGGGGCTATTCCCTTTCCACTTCCCTCAAAACCAAGATTGACTCTTATAAAAGAGCTTTGCAAACTGCTTATTGTGTCTCCCCTATCCGGACTTTAATAAAATTCTTCTTATTGAAAATGACCTTAATAATCTTCTTTGTGAAGAAGAAGTTTATTGGAAGTAAAAATCTCGTGAGGAGTGACTCAAATGGGGAGATCGGAATACAAAACGGTTCCATTAGAAATCTTTTATTCGTCATAAGAAAAACATGATTAAAGGAATCCTTGATTCTTCAAATGTTTGGCATGAAGATCCTAGTGGCATTGAATCTTCTTTTATTAATCACTTTTCTAATCTGTTTTCTTCTTCTAGGCTTTGCTCTATGGACATGGATCTCATTCTCGACAAAATACAGCCTCTTATTTCAAAGGAGATGAATGCAAGCCTTGATGCCCCTTTTTCTGGTAAGGAAATTGGTATTGCCTTAAAACAAATGTTCTCAACCAAGGCCCCGGGAACGGATGGTTTCCCAGCTATCTTTTATCAAAAGTATTGGCCTATTGTTGGTAATCTTACTACTGATCAATGTTTTGCTATCCTTAACTCCTCGGCCCCTATTAACCCTTTGAATCACACAAACATTGCTTTAATCCCTAAAACTAAAAATCCCTCTAAGGTTACTGACTATAGGCCCATTAGTCTTTGTAATGTTTCTTATAAGCTAATTTCTAAAACTCTTGCTAATAGGCTAAAACCTCTTCTTAACACTATAATCTCTCCTTTCCAATCTGCTTTTATCTATTCGCGAGTCATTTCTGACAATATTATCTTTGCTCATGAGTGTATTAACCATATTAAAAAAAACAATTCAAGTTCTAAAGGTACTGCAGCTCTTTGATATGTCTAAAACTTTTGACCGTGTTGATTGGCCTTTTTTGGAGAAGTTAATGGGTAAACTTGGTTTTAGCCTAAAATGGTTTTCTTTAATAATGAATTGTTTAACTACTCTTTCTTTCTCTATTATTATTAATGGTCAAGCTAAAGGTCACTTTACTCCTACTCGTTGCTTAAGACAAGGTGATCCTCTTTCTCTCAATCTCTTTCTTCTCTGTTCAGAAGGTCTATCTCAATCCCTTCTCCATGCTCAAAATACTAATCTTCTTTCAGGTATAAGTATTGCCAGGTCTGCTCCTCCAATCTCCCACCTTCTCTTTGTTGATGACAGTCTTCTTTTTTTCAATGCTACTATTTCTAATTGTTTTACTATAAAATCTATCCTTCAGAACTATGAGAAAGCTTCTGGCCAGTCTATAAATTTCTTTAAATCAACCTTGTACATTTCTCCTAAAATTCGTCTTTCTTTTCAGGGTTATCTTCAGAGTATCCTTGGAGTTAAACTAGTAAAGGACTTGGGTCGTTACCTTGGTGTTCCCTCATGCTTCACTTCAAAGAAGGGGGTTGATTTGAGCTATGTGGCTGAGAAGGTCTGGAAAGCTGTCTCGGGTTGGAAATCCAACCTTTTCTCCTCGGGAGGCAAGGAGATTTTGATTAAAAGTGTGGCCCAAGCTATCCCCATCTATATGATGAGCTGCTTTCGGCTCCCTAAAAGAGTTTGCTTTGATATTACTAAAGTCATTTCCCGATTCTGGTGGGGCTCTAACAATAAATCCAAGAAGATCCATTGGTGTAAATGGGATCGCCTTTGTAAGTCTTCTATTCAAGGAGGGCTTAACTTCAAAGACATGAAACTGTTTAATCAATCTCTTTTAGCTAAATAGGCCTGAAAGTTACTTACTAGTCCTACAAGCCTCACTGCCCGAACCTTGAAAGCTAAATACCACCCTAACTCAGATTTTCTAAATGCCCCTTTGGGATCCTCTCATTCTTTCTTCTGGAAAAGTGTTCTTTGGGGAAGGGACCTCCTATCTAGAGGAATTCAATTTAAAGTTGGGAATGGGACGGATATTTTAGCCTTTAAAGATAAATGGATCCCTCGGGAATCCCTATTTACCCCCATGTCCAACACAAAAGTCCCCCCAATACCACTGTGAACATGCTAATATTGGACAACAGAAATTGGAACATTCCTCTCTTATCCAATTTGTTCCATGAAGATGATGTTCCTATTATATGTTCCATTCCTCCTAGCAATACTGCTGGAATGGATAGATGGATGTGGCACTACTCAAAAGATGGTAACTATAGTGTCAAAAGTGGTTATAAGCTTGCCCTCTCACTGTACAATCCTGATGGCCCCTCTGTGAGTGATCACTCCTCTAAATTTTGGCGTGTATTATGGAGTTTAAAGATTCATAACAAAATAAAGAGCTTTATGTGGAAAGCTTTAAAATGCTACCTCCCTACCCAAGTTACTTTAAGAAATAAAGGTATTGGTTGTCATACCTCTTGCCCTCTTTGTCATGCTTCTATTAAATCAATCCCTCATGCTCTTCTGTTTTGTCAGAGGGCCAAAAAAATTTGGGCTCGACTCATCCCATCCTTCCACTATAAGAATTTTGCTCATCTCCCTTTTTCGGATCATTGGAACCTCTGGATCTCCTCTGCAAATAAGAAAGATTTGGCTTTAGCTTGTGTCATTTGTTGTGCTCTATGGAATGACAGAAACTCAATTACTCACGGGAAAAAAGTTCTTGATATGGAAGCTAAAGTTATATGGATTGCAGACTACCTCACTGAGTTCTCTGAAGGAATCTTTGGTCAAGATCCCCTCACTGCATCCCCCACACAACATTCTGAATCCCTCCGTTGGTCTCCTCCCCCGGATGACTTTTTAAAAATGAATGTTGATGCATCATGGTCCTCCACCTCTACAACGGCCGGAATTGGCATCGTTATCAGGGATCCTACCGGTTTAATCCTCCACGCCTTTGCCTTAAAAGGAAGCTTCTTTCAAAAACCCCTTCATGCGGAACTCGAAGCCCTTCGATCAGGCCTTTCCATAGCTTGCTCTCTAGGAATCAGTCAATTGATTATTGAAACAAATTGTGCCTCAGCTGCTCAAGTTCTGACCTCTGGCGCACTTTTCTTCAACGAAATAGGAACTTGGATTGTTGATTGCCATGACATCCTCAGCTCGGATGAAGCTTTCTCGATCGATCTCATTCATCGCCTTGGCAATCACATGGTCGATGCCCTAGCGAAATTTTCTTCCCCTTTTTCAGTCATTTGGGATTCTAATTTTCCCTAGTAATTGTAATGACCATCATGTCCTTGTGGCTTCTCTTTTCTGAATAAAAGTATTTCCTTTCAAAAAAAAAAAAAAAAAAAAAAACTTAACATGCATGCATCTCCAAGAAATAAAAAACAATAAATGCAATTAACACATTTATTATTATTATTATCCCCTTCGAATCAGTTATCTCCAAAAAAAAAAAAAAACAATTAACACATTTATTTATTTATTAAATTTCAGATATCTAGTAATTGAAAATAAAATAATAATAATAATAAATCAGTTATCTTCGAAAGAACCGCATCCACAGTTTTCCGAAACCACACTAGCAACTATTTTAGTGTATTTTCCCTTTTGACATTGTTTCAAAATCAAACAATAAATAAAGAAATTTAAAATCAAATTAGCTTCTGCCTTCTAGATTGTTTTTGCCTTTTCCAACTCATTTAACATCTGCCTTCTTTTTACTTTACCTTTTTTTTTAATAAAAATTAAAATAATACTTACGCTTTTTTAAGTCAAATTTAAAATAATAATTAATATATATATATATATTTTAAATGTGGCAAAAAGATTTCGAAACTATGTTTCAGGGTATATCCAAATGTCTTATTTTAAATAAACTATTCATAAATTTCAAAAAATTACTCATTAAATTATGATTTATGTTATTGGAAAAATCTCAAATCCCTAAAATAAAGGTTCATTCAAGAATAAAGTCTGACCTACGGAAAAAGAGCTGAGAGACAAGAAAGGAGCGCCAACCCAAAAGACCAGCGCAAAGAAAGGAGAAGTCGGCTCGACCACACTCCAAAAGAGCCGAGCTCCTCGAGGAGCTCGGCTTAGCCAGCCGCAAAGGCTGATCCCCTCGTGGGATCGACTCGGCTAAAGGTAAGAAAGCACCGACTCCCTCCCCAGGGATGACTCGACCTCGTCAACTGAAGAGACGTCTCCCTAAGGCCGTTACACAACCTTGTAACAGCCAAAAGTTACAAATGTCATGAAAATCCCTCTTAATGACCTTTAATGGTCCCAAAATGTTCCCAAAGGGTCTCTATATAAGGAAAGAACTCCAAACACAATAGGTAAGAAATATATCTTATTCAAATTTCATAATAAACTTTCCATATCTGACTCTTTCGCTCTCTCTCCGTTTCTCTCTCTAGAGCTAACTTGAGCGTCAAAACCGGTGTGAATAGTCTCTAACCAGTCCTAACTAAATTTTTTTTTTAGGTATTGCAAGGTCAAGTTCGTTCCACCAACCCTATCAAATTTTCCGTCCATGCCAAATTTTGATATCAACAATTTATATATATCTTTAACTAAATTTACCAACATTCTAACAATTTTCTTTTCGACAGGGTGGAGGATTCAAACTTCTACCTCTTAGTCAATAGTTCATATTATATACCGATTGAATTATGCAATAGGATCTACATACTAATTAAAACTCATATAATGAATATAATATTTCATTATTTTTCAATATCAACAATTTTTTTTTATTTCAACAAATGCGAGGGTTCATATTGAACCTTACCTCAAAAAAGGTAATAAATCTCTTACCCACATAACTATGTTAGGAATTGACAACATTCCACGACCCATGTCAAAATAGTTCAAAATCATGATTAGAATTATGGTTAAATTATAATTTTAGTCTTTAAACTTTTATTGTTGTGTCTATTTAGTACCTAAAAACAAATCAATTTTATTTTTAAACTTTACATTTTGTTCCTAATAAGTCATTCACTTATTAAATGATGATGCATGCACGGTAATTTTTATAATTAGTGACACATTGATTGAAATTAGTGGACGATAATTTTCACGATGAACACAAGAGATTAGGTTAATTGGATAAAATGAAGATATATGGATAGACTCACGAGTTGCAATATATTTTGAACAAAGATTTTATTCTATTCAACTGCGCCTACTCCTTTATGTCTCCTAGTAGATATGTCATACCAGACACGCACCAACATTTATAACTAGTAGTGATGTTAACGATAAACACTTAATAAAATCAAAACTAATAGTTGAAAATGTTATTAGTTGAAGTTATTAGTTGAAGTGATAAATTTATATGTTTAATTTAAAATATTTTAAAGTTATTTAAAAACAAATTGTTTTGCCACGATTTGAAGTAAAAAAGAAGAAAAAAAGCGTTATGATGATGCTAAATTTTATAATAAATTCCGAATCAAAATGAATATATGAACAAGCAATCACATTTTCAATGCACGAAAATGAATTAAAAAATAAAAAAATAAAAACAATTGATGTCGCATTCAAAGGAGGACTCAGCATGAGCAAAGTGTTTCCATTTGAAAACCTTTGACTTGGTCGCATGCTCTTCCCACGTGCCACATGCTTTAGAGTGTGAAATTATATCCATATATTATACCTACAAATAAATAATTATGACTCGCCCACTTTTTCAGAACATTTTGTCATTATTATTATAATTATTATTATTTTTTTTTTTTTTTTTTTTTTTTTTTTTTTAAATACCAAAATAGAATTGACTTGCAAAGACTCTTCAAAACAAAATTAATGGAGTAGTTGGAAACTCACCTCTAAAAAGTTAATTTGAAAAATGCACATGTGGTCCACCTTTTTCCACATTTCAACCAATGTATATTTATTCTTAGACTTGATGGGTATGAGTTCGAAGTCGAATCAATTTCGAGATGAATTACGATATAACAATTCATCAACTTCTATATTAATTGACTTTTCAATCTTATTTGTTTGCATTCAAGATTAGTCGTTATACATGGAGTTTGAATTTGAGTGTTTAATTTTTTCAGTTAAGGAATAAGAATTTAGTTTTTTATTAAAATATTGTGGAACAAATTAAATTATGCCCTTTTGTTAAATAAGAAGTAATAAGTCTAATAATTAACAAAATCATAAAAATACTCTCAATAAATTGAGATGTGGAAATTTTTAAAAAATAAGATATTACACAAAGGTAGGATATTGAGTCTAGAAAAATAAAATGAAACAAATGGATAGAGGTGTTTATGATTTTTTTATTATTTTTTTTTTTTTTAAAAAAAAAACTATTTGCCCAAATAATGATAAGAATAATAAAAAGAGGAAATTTCTTGGTGAAATGAAATATGGATATAAAATACACCATTTTTCCAATTGTGCGGCGGACGAAGCTGCAAAAGCCATTGATGGAATTTTCATCTCTCACACACGGGAAATTTATATGTACATACATTGTATTATAAATATATAGATACATACATAATACATTGTATTATAAATGTATAGATACACACATGCATGGGTTATTATCACAAATAGCCTATATGGCAAAAAATCTATTAACATTAACCCTATTTTTTGCCATTATCAACATTAACCCTTCTTGGTGCATCCCGGCCAGGATCGGGCACCAGGATTCTTTTTTTTAAAAAAAAAAAAAAAAAAAATATTTATGACTTTATGTATTTTACGTTTTTAACCCTCCTTATAATATACCCTATATAACCTATTTCTTTAATTTGCAAGGAAATTTTTTATCTTATTCACTCTTTTTATTTCTTTTTCCTTCTTCACACAACATTCCATTTTAGTTCATTCTTCCTTTTCACTTTCTCACGATTTTTGCCAAGGTATGTTTATCACATTGAACAAAATTTTGGCGCCATTTCTCGTTCATTAACCCAGATCCTGGTCGGAATGTATACAAATCCTGGCCAGGATTTGTATACATTCCGACCAGGATCGACCAAGATCGACCAAGACCGAGATTATTTATTTTTTTTTATTTTTTTCATACATTATAACTGATGTTTCTTCTTTTATGTTACTTGTTGGTGGCATATTCTCTTCTTCTCCTCTCTCTCTCTATTGTGCCACCAACACACGAGGCATTCTCTAAGTAACATAAAAGAAGAAACATTATAATGTATGAAAAAAAAAAAAAAAAATCTCGGTCTTGGTCGATCTTGGTCGATCCTGGTCGAAATGTATACAAATCCTGGTCAGGATTTGTATACATTCCGACCAGGATCTGGGTTAATGAACGAGAAATTGCGCCAAAATTGACTTGCTTATGAAGCTATTGTTCAATATGATAAACATTTGGATAAACATATCTTGTTTGCTCAAATGGAATGTTGCGTGAAGAAGGATAAAGAAAGAAAAAGAGTGAATAAGATGAAAACTTTTCTTGCCAATTAAAGAAAATATGTTATATAGGGTATATTATAAGGAGGGGTAAAAACGTAAAATACATAAATGTCATAAATAATTAAAAAAAAAAAAAAAAAAAAATGAGAATCCTGGTGCCCGATCCTGGCCAGGATGCACCGAGAAGAGTTAATGTTGATAGTGGCAAAAAACAGGGTTAATGTTAATAGTTTTTTTGCCATATAGGCTATTTGTGATAATAACCCCACATGCATACGTATGTTTGTCCATTTCGTCTTTTTGTTATTATTAATTGTTTTTGTGTGATAACATGAAGGTGGAGATTTGAACTTTATGGCATTTAATTTCATATTGCAAGAAACCCAAGAATTTCTAATCTTTTGCATGTTAGACATTAAAACTTTTAGTTTTGCTACAAATTTAGTTTTATCAAATTGAAATCTAAACTTAAATAAGATGTATATGGTGTATGAGTATTGTTCATGCTATCTCAACATCCTCAAACAACGTCTTTTACTTAATGTTATCTAGTGTGTGTGAACTAATTAGGGTCGAGCCAAAAGTCGAGATCATGACAATCTTTGAAGGGTCGGAAAAATATTGCATTAATCGATGTTTTTTCTTGTTTTTAATTGTTTTTAGTTGTTCTACCCGCTAAAAAAAAATAATAATAATTAAAGTTCTACGTTTTTTTTAAAAAATTTGTAGCTAGTTGTGTGTATTTTTGTGGATTTGATGGCACGAATATGAGCATTTAGTTCTTTTGATTGTGGTAGATGCTTTTTAGCAAGATTTGAGTATATTTGTCATTTGATATTACTTTTCAATGCTTTTTACCCATCTCATTTTCTAGGTAGTTTCGAGTATTTTCGTCAAAGATTCCAACATCTAATTTCTTTATCAATAATTAATACATCATGTCAGTTGAACTATATTAGAAGATAAAACATTTTTTCAAAATTAGAGTAGTATTTGATGAAATAAAAAAAATTGCTACGGGATAATTTTTTTTCTTTCTTTAAAGTAAAAATAAAACTTTTCTTTACACTATCAATCTCAACAATCTACATAATTAACTAGTACTAAGAAATTGTTGTCATATTAGCGCAACAATTTCTTGTTACATTCGAAACTAATTCTAACAATGAAGGCTCCACTCCATAACTATTTGGTTTTTGATTTTTGGTTTTAGAAAATTAAGTCTATAAACCGTACTATTTCTACCTATAACTTTCTTTATTTTGTTATCTAGTTTCTACCCAGGTTTTTAAAAATCAAATCAATTTTAAAAATTAAAAAAGTAGCTTTTGTTTTTGGAATTTAATTAAAAATCCAAATGTTTCTCTAGTTAAAACGATAACCCATAATAAAAAAAAAATTAAGAGAAAATAAGCCTAAATTTAAAAAACACAAAACTAAAAAATGAAATGATTATCAGATTAATACATTAAATTACATGGACAACTTTTTTTAAGTAATATATGAAGAAAGAAAAATCAACACTAAAGGATGACAAATATAATATAATATAATTTTGTTTTTTTTTTTTAACTTCTAATTTCTTGGAGTATATAACAATCATATGTTATGTTCATTTTTGTATATAATTTAACTTACCATCTTAAATTTGTAATTTGTATGGAATGAATGAGATTTAAAATCTTATATAATATATATATATATTTTACAAAACTAATATATTACGAAAAGTCAACAAACATATTTCAACAAAACACTCAACACCACATTAAATAAGACAAGGAGAACAACACTTATAAGCCATATAAATCTGAACACGAATAAGAACGAGGCAAAACGAAGACTAATCCCATGAACACAGAAGTTCCATTCCCTCCCGATATGATAGATGACGAATATATATATCTTAATATTGATAGCATTAATTATATACGAAAATAAAGTATGATAGACTGACTTTCAATTAAATTTTCATATTCTATTCATTGTCGTTATGTGGATTAGTTTCATCCAGACAATAATATACGACGTCATGTGTTCATATAAAAAATTGAATTAAATTATTTAGATTAGACTTAAAATTTATAATTATATATAAAAATTAAACTAAATTGAAAACGTAATTAAAATTAAAATTATTGATCTATTTGTCCTTATAAGAAGAAGTTAAATACGAGCGTTAAAATACTTTAGATAAATTAGTGGTCGCTTTCAATCTTGAACATGATTAGATAATGAGGTGGAAATTGGAACCTTTTGCACCCTTTTTTAAAATGTTATTAGTTTTTACCACTAACCATTTGAAAAAAACACGATGATGTAAAATGAATTCAAAATAATTTAAAATGAATTAGGATTAATTTTAGGGTGGTTGTGCAAACAGCAGTCAGACCCAAAATAATTATAAATTTAGCAAAGTTTAAAACTTTTTACAGATATGCCAAAAAAATCATTGACTATCACGGATAGACTTTATGACTATTACTGATAGACTTCTATCCGTGATAGTTCTATCACTGATAGACTACTATCAGCGATAGACTTCTACCAACGATAAATTTTTATCAGCGATATACCATACTATAGATAGAAATTGTCATATCTACAATTTTTTTAAAAAAAGTGTTATATTTTTAATTAGTTTACTCACATCTATTACAATTTTTCTTAAATTTATATATTCTTCTATTAATGTTTTTTTTCTTCTATTTTTATAAAAGTATCTAAATATCTATAGAAGTTGTCATACCTTTATCTTCAATGGAATAAAATAAATATTATATAAATTCAAATTTTATGTAAATTATAGTTCATTATCTAAATTCGATTTTTAATTAAATTATCTAAATTCAGATTTTGATTATATTAGAATTAATTATCTTAAATTTTAGTTACATAACAAATTTTTTTTAAAAAAATATAGATACCTGTGGGTGTGAAATTGGAGGTGTGGACTTGAAGTCAATAAATTTAATTCAGAGAAATGATGCTAGACTTATTAAAAATAATATTTTTTAAAATGTCTAAATATAATGATTTGTAGACTTGAAGTCAATAAATTTTCGGATTTTTTTTTACTATTATGTCTCGGTATTTTTCTCTCCCCATAATTGATTTTTATTTCCCTCCATTTTTATTTCTTAATTTATATATATTAATTACACATTCCCCATTGTTTTGAAATATTTATCTACATTTTAATTTCCACAATTTTAGCATTTTAATTGTTGTATATGATTTATACGATTTTAAGATTTCAGCATTTTGTTTTGAACATTAATTTTAACATTGTAATTTCTTTTCATAAAAAATATATGTATTTTTTTTATATATACCCACCATATATATTTTATATATGAGTATATATTCATATATAATGTATATATACTTATAGATAATATGTATTTATTTTTTAGAAAATATATGTATTTGTACTTCATATTTATATTTTATATATATATTTTTTATATAAACCCACCATATACATGAATATATACTTTGAAAAATAATTTTTAGGTTTGATTATAAGAAGAGAGGAGACGGTTTTAATGAGTAGAGATGAGACAATTTGAATGAGGAGAGAGATAATTAATGTGAGTTTTAAGATTTCATTAAATGAGTTTTTTTTACTTTTCTTTTTTAATTAAATGTTACCGGGACAGGAATGACTTAAAATAATCAAACCTTAATTTTTATGAAAAACATGTAGTTAGCCATTTATAAAAAAATAAGACTTTAGACATAAATGAAAAATCATAATAAATTGAAAGCTACTTATCCCTTCAATTTATAGATAGGAGAGGTTTGATTCACGTCATATAATCAATCGAAAAAAATTGATTCAATTTTTAATAAGAGTATCTAAATAGAGATTCAAATCATATCTTCATCTCCAATTGAATAAAAATAAATATTATTTAAATTCTATTTTGATTGTCAAAATTCAAAAAAATCATATTTAAATGTAATTAAAAAAAATTAAATCATGGTTAAATAGATGTTATCTAAATTTGGATTTAAATTAAATATAATTAATTATCTAAATTTGATTTTTAGTTAAATTAGTAATAAATTAAATCATATTTATTTGATACTTAAATTAAAAGGGATATTTTTTTGAAATATTTTGGTAAAAAAAAATGTTTTTGCTTTCTAATATAGCATAGATTAATTCTATAAATGATATTTTAATTTCCAATTGCCTCACGTGGCATGGTGTTAAGTTATTTTGGATGTTGTAATCAAAATATATATATATATATATATATATATATACTTTTTTTTTTTCTTTTTTTCGGGTAAAATCATCCAAAGTTCTACACATTTTTTTCTCCTTTTTCTCCATTGGCCAACGGATTTTATTTATTTTTTCCACATGTGGAACCATTAATTAGACTTTTTAACGAAATTTAATGGATAATATAAATTGAGTTATTAAGCGGGTTTAACTTTTAGATTTTATGTTCAATAGAATATAACTCAATTGACGTAAGATTGTACTCACAAATGATATTAAACTTACAAATAAAAACTATAATAATTTAAATATTGATTTTTAAGGCAAAATTTGAAAATCATTTCGTTTTTGTGTTCTGGTTTTAAAATTTTATGTTTGTTTTCTCATAAATTCTTTACCATAAAGTTTTCACTCTTTTTTTTAATGAGAAGTTTGAATTATGAGTTGAATTTTAAAAACTAAGGTGAAGAGTAAGTAGTATTTATAAGCCTAAATTTCAAAAACCAAAAAAACCAAAAAATAAAAGCCAAATAGTAATCAAACATAATCTAAACTATTCCACACACTTATTTTAGTTTGCACTAAACAAAAAAAAAAAATAGTTGAATTTTAATCCCTCAAATCTATATAAAAATAAAATATATCTTAGTTCATATAATAAGTATTTTTTATTTAACCTAAATCTAAATTAATGTTATTTTTTTTTAAAGTACAATTGGAGTTGAAACTTAATATCTAACTCATTACACAGTTTTAAATATTTGTCTAATTGCTAAATCCAGCATAACTTAATTAGAATAAGGTAGTGTTCTTGATTTTTTTTTTTTTTTACAACATGTTGGAGTGGGGATTGAATTTAAGACTTCATGATCACTAGACGATACATCATGCTGTTGAGCTATGTTCTTGTTGGCGGTAGTGTTCTTGATAACGCTTTAATTAAATATCTAAGTAAAATAATTAATATTTGAAAATTTTAAAATTAAAATAATAGGCAGACAATAAGATGACAAAAAGGAATCAAAATGTTGAATAGAAGCCATAAAAATAGACTAAATATTGTTTTACGCCATTTAAAAGAGAGACTTTTTTGCCAAACATGACCTATGCTTGATTTCTTCAAAATTTACGTTTGTTTGGAAATTGTTGTAAATTAAAGAGATGGATCCTCTATATGAAAATATAATACTATAAAGTTTCATAATTTTCCACAACCTAATAAGTTAAATCATTTTTTTTTTATTCTGTTATAATCAAAAGAAATATACATTAATTATATAATAATAATATATGTCAGGTTCTTATCGTCATCAAAACCCAAAATAGTCATCTCTAACCAATCTTTAATGAATTTAAAGAAATTTTCATCAATTCTTATCTTAATGATAAAGATTGAAACGTGTGATATTTTATCACTAAAAATTAAGATGAATTGTACTAACCAAATAGCCAAATTATATGGTGTAGAAAATCAAAATTGATTAAATTTGTTACCTACCAGACATTTTATATAGATCCTATTTGAATATACAAAATATATCTTTAAGAATGATAAAAAATATCGTGTTTAATTTTAATCTAAAGGAAAAATAAGAATATTCGAGTTTTTTTAATTGATAAAAAATACATATTTAAGATTGACTATGACTAATTAAACAACTCATCAAAAGAGAGACGATATAAATGATAATTCAGATTGATAATCTAGCCGGAACAACCTACCAAAGAAGTTTCTCTTTGATTTTTATAACCATTCCTAGTACTAAGCATTAAAAGACAAACAAGTATATAATATCTTTACAAAGTGAAAAATCAAAATCAAACTTGGGTAGAGTTCTAACACAAGAAATTTGATGGAACTTTCTTATTAACAATACAAAATTTCTAAAGCAATGCCTTTTTTTTGTTTTAAAAAAATAACCTTTCTAGATTATTCACACATCCCAAATCTTTCTATATTTTCCATTTCATATCTTTATCTTTTCAAACTTTTTAAAAGTATTTTAAAAAGAAGGATGATTTTACAATGTGTTGCATTATAAATTCTCGCATTTGGATTGCTTATGTAACTAAGTTTGGCGAACATAAACCCAACTCAATTAACATAAAATATGTATCCTCAATCAAGAGGTCACAAGTTCGAATTCCTCCTTCTTTTTTTAAGAGAACAATTTTTTACGACTAATTTTTTAGAAAAAAAAAAGGTTTTATTTTTATATTTTTTTTTTTTGGAGAGAAAATTAGAGTAGACTATAGGGGTTGTAAATAAATATATATGTATCACTTCACTTTCTATTAGTTATGTAAAAAGAATAATGTTGTATGAAATTTTTTCCTATAGGAGTATTCTCTAGGAGAAAAAAAAAATATCCTCTGAATAAAGAGAGAAAATTGTGCCAATGGTAAAATATTTTCTAGAAATGTGATCTTTCTATAAAAAAAAAAAAAATAATAATTAAAAAAAAAAAAAAAAAATATGTACCGTTCTAAGTCAAGTTTAGGTACATTGGAAATGATACCAAGACTTGTGAAGTTGATGGTATTAATTGTTTTGCGTATACAAATTTCTTTAAATAATAATGATTTGATGATAATAAATCTAGTATTAATCAAAATTTGCACATCATGAATCAACCATTTATTAAGGTTAACAATTGATTATTCAATCTAATTATAAAATAAAATCATTTCTTAACATCCATTAACCCTCACTTTCCAAATCACTAAATTGGTAGATATAGATATTTATGTTTTTAAAGGCCTGTAATTTTATTGTTTCAAAGACTTAAAAGAACTTTTTGATTTAAGAATTTGTAGATCTTAACAATAAAAGATGTTTGAAAATGATAGGTCTCAAAATAAGATTGTTATTAATAAAAAATATTTAGGTTTGATTGTGTGACATCAAATATATTTATTTGTGATTTTTAATAGGAATATAAATTTTTTAATACATTATAAATATAAATTAATAATTAAATAAATAATATAAATTAATTTAAGTTATTACATATTTTGTATTAATATTCTACAAATGAATTTTATACTCTAATTATTAAATTATTTCTATATAATTAAATTTCATTAACATTAAAAAATTCAAAATTTAATTTTTATTAGTTTTTACTTTTTTATTTAATTTTCATTAATTTAAGTTTAATTAGTATATGGATTCTAAACTCTTCAAAAATATTCTTAATTATGGGGTCTAAATTATTTTTGGTTAATTAATATATTTAATTAATTTTATTTAGTAGTGAATTTTAATAGGGTTATTTAGCTACAATCTTATATGAATAATTAAAAATAAAGGTTATTTAGTTACAATCCAATATGATTAATATACTTAAATAATATAAATTTTATATATAAAAAAAAAAAAAAAAAAAAAAAAAAAAAATCGATTCAAACTTTTAATAGAAAGTGAAAAAAAAATAGTTATAATTTTTAAATTTAATAAATTAAGGAATAATGAATACATATTAAAAGTTGGGTATTCATTCTAAGTGCAACGAAAGTTAGAAAAAGCCAACATCAGTTCGATTGTTAGACATAAATAAATCTTTATCAAAAGATAAGTTATAACTTGAATTTCCAATGTATATTGGTTGAATTAAAAAAAAAAAAAAAAAAAAAAAAAAAAAAAAAAAAAAAAAAAAAAATTAATTGTCATGAGTTCAAGAAGCGTAATGTATGAATTATGAGCAAAATGTATTAAGTTCGAATCTCCCTTTCACATGTTATATAAATATAATATATGACCTAATAAGTATGAAACTTTAATTCTCCTATGTATGTTTAAAAAAAAAAAACATCTTAACAAGATATGCCCTAAAATTCTCATAGGCTAATGGGCTGGGTTTTTGCAGGCCCCTCCGTGTCGCTTCCCAACCCAATTTTAAAAGCCCATAAAATATATTTGATTTTGAAATTTTCCAATTTACTATATATATATATAGAGGGCTGGTTGCACAAATAGCAGACCTAAACTAATTGCAAATTTAATAAATTTTAAAATGTTTTACAAGGCAAAAAAATTTGTTTCTAATCACTGATAGACTTTATCATATCACTAATAGACTTTTATCCCTGAGGTGATCAGCGATAGACTTCTATCAGCCATAAGATATCAGCGATAAAAATTTTCATATCCGCAATTTTTTTAAAAACATGCTATATTTTTAATTATCTTATTATAAATTGACATCCGTTACAATTTCCCTATATATATATATTTTGAATAATATATTGATGTGAAAATTTAAACTCCGACTATGATCAAATTATACTCCAAATTGTCAAATTATACTCCAAATTGTTAGAAAATTGTTTAATCATCAAACGAAGCATTTTATATTTTGATGTCGAAATAAAATGGAGTGAAATAAGTATGTTTAGATTATCCAAAAATTAAATGGAATTAGAAAATAACATCTAAAAAGATGTTTGATTTGAAACAATATTCAATTACAAATATTCTTTATTACTTGGGTAACCCAACGGTTTTTCTTTTGATAAAACGATAAGAAACAATATTAGAGAATTGAAAATTCAATCAGAAAAAGCATCATTCAGGTGGGCCATCTCCCCACCCTTCCGACAAACCTTCAAAACAACGAAACAAAAAATATGCAATTCCATTTTGAGAGCGCGGGACATAATCAAAAGAGATAATATATCATAGAGACGTCTTGTGTTTGATTTCAACCACAATCAAACACACTTAGGTAAGATCTACTTCTTCTACTCTAATAAGCTCAATAACCGGTAAACTATGTGATTCTATTTGGAAAATGCTTCCGACATTGAAATCGAATCAATAAGAGAACTAGAATCATTCTCTTTAGTTCTCATTCTCGGTATATAATGATTATTCTGAGTGGATCCCATCATTATTATTTTTTTTTTTTTTCTTTTTTTTTCTTCATGAGCTCACCATCAAATTAAATTTGATTCGGATTTGATGAAAAAATATAAATAGGAATCCTCTGGATTCTGATTCCAATTTAAAAATTGGTTTAATGAACTCAATTCAATTCTAGAAATTTCATTATCATTCTTCCATTTTTTTTTTTCTATTTGGTTGATTTCACTACGATTTCCTTTTTACTCTCTTGTTAAGTAAACATGAAAGAAAGATTTAAATCTCTACATTGCACGCAAGTTTTTTTTTTTTTTTGAACGGAAACAATCAAAACCACTTTATTAAGCCTCAAGGGCATTAAGGTCTTTACATGCGAGGAGTAAAAGCCACGAAGGGCAATCAGTATCCCAACTAATTGAGTTTGGGGAAAGCAGACGAGCTAGGGCATTGGCGATTTCGTTCCTCTGCCGAAGAACATGGCTGATGGCGAACGCTTCGAAGGAACCTCGGAGACTTCTCAAATCATCAATCCATGAACTGATGTCGTTGAAGAACGGAGCGTCGGAGAGCAAGACATGAACAGCTGAGGCACAATCGGACTCAACAAGCAGACGATGATGACCCAAGGTATGTGCGAGGTGAACTCCCGTTCGAATAGCTTCAAGTTCTGCATGCAGGGGGTTTTGAAAAAAACCTTCTTTTAGAGAAGAGGCATGACGGATTGAGCCGGATGAATCTCTGATTACGATACCGATTCCGGCCATGGTAGACGAAGAGGACCAAGACGCATCAACATTCAGCTTAAAGAACCCTTCAGGGGGAGGGAGCCAAGGTGAAGAAGCTTTGGTTTGGCCTTCAGTATTGATAGTAAGATTCGAGAGGGAGCCTTTAGAATCGTTCTCCGTAAGGTAATCAACAATCCATAAAATCTTTGAGTCAATATCAATTATTTTCTTTCCATGAATTACTGAGTTTCTGTCATTCCAGATAGCCCAACAAATGATACAAGCTAATTTTAGTTCGCTTTTGGTTGCAGAGGAGATCCAAAAATTCCAATGATCAGAGAATTTGAGGAAAGCAAAGTTCTTAATTAAAAAAGAAGGAAGAAGACAATTCCAGATTGCTTTGGCTCTTTTGCAATAGAGAAGAGCGTGGGGAATTGATTCAACCACATATGAACACAGATGACAAGAGGTAAGGCAATTAATTCCTCTGTTATTAAGGGTAGCATAAGTGGGAAGATAATCATTTAGGGCTTTCCACATAAAAATCTTGACTTTGTTGTGAAGTTTTAGATTCCAAAGAACTTTCCAAAATTTTTTTGAATTACTTGGATCTGAGGGACCATCATGGTAAAGCTGAGTAAGGCCTAGCTTGTAACCACTTTTAACACTGTAATCCCCATTTCTTGTATAATGCCACATCCAACTGTCTTCACCAACATTTTTACTAAGGGGGATAGAGCAAATAAAAGGGACATCATCTTTATGGAACAAAGTAGATATAAGAGGGACATTCCATCTTCTATTATCCAAAATTAATTTGTCCACAGTAGTGTTGGGGGGGTTGGAACAAGGGTAAATGGGGGTAAATAGGGATTCTTTGGGGATCCACTTATCTGTAAAAGCAGAGATACTTAACCCATTCCCTACTTTAAACCGAATACCTTTGATCAAAAGGTCCCTTCCCCAAAGAACACTTTTCCAAAAGAAAGAGGGAGAAGTTCCCAATGAAGCATGAAGGAACTCTGAATCAGGGTGATATCTAGCTTTTAGAGTTTGGGCTGTGAGGCTTGTGGGATTAGTTAGTAATTTCCAAGCTTGTTTAGCCAATAAAGATTGGTTAAAGATCTCCATGTCCTTGAAATTAAGACCTCCTTGATCAGGAGGTTTGCAGAGCCGATCCCATTTACTCCAATGGATTTTTTTTGAATTATTATTAGAGCCCCACCAAAATCTAGCAATAGCTTTAGTGATGTCTGAGCAAACTCGCTTAGGAAGCCGGAAACAACTCATAACATAGGTAGGGATAGCTTGGGCTATACTTTTAATTAGAATTTCCTTGCCTCCCATAGAGAAAAAACTGGATTTCCAACCCGAGACTATCCTCCAAACCTTCTCAGCAACATAACCTAAGTCAGTACCTTTTTTTGAGGAGAAACAAGAAGGCACCCCAAGATAATTACCAAGGTTCTTGACAAGCTTGACACCAAGAATAGATTGAAGATGATCCTGAAAAGAAAGAGAAACCTTAGGAGATATAAGCAAAGTTGATTTAGAAAAGTTAATAGATTGACCCGAAGCTTTTTCATAGTGCTTTAAAATGTTTTTAATAGTGAGACAGTTAGATGTAGAAGCATTAAAGAAAAGTAAACTATCATCAGCAAAAAGGAGATGAGAAATAGAAGGAGCAGACCTTGCAATACTTATACCTGAGAGAAGCTTAGACTTTTGAGCATGAAGAAGGGTTTGAGAGAGACCTTCAGAACATAAAAGAAAGAGATAGGGAGAGAGAGGGTCACCTTGTCTTAAGCCCCGAGTAGGTGTGAAATGGCCCTGAGCTTGACCATTAATAATAACAGAGAAAGATACAGTAGTTAAGCAATTCATTATTAATCTAATCCAATTTTGGCTAAAACCAAGTTTTTTCATTAATTTTTCCAGAAAAATCCATTCAACTCTGTCAAAAGCTTTAGACATATCCAATTTTAAGGCCGCAGAACCCTTCTTACTAGATTTATTTCTTTTTATATGGTTGATGCATTCATGTGCAAGGATGATGTTATCAGAAATAGCTCTTGAGGGGATAAAAGCAGACTGAAAAGGGGAGATAATAGAGTTAAGAATAGGTTTTAGTCTATTAGCTAAAGTTTTGGAAATTAGTTTGTAAGAAACATTACATAAACTAATTGGTCTGTAATCAGAAACAACTTTAGGGCTTTTTACTTTGGGGATTAGAGCAATATTAGTGTGATTTAAAGGACTAATCGGAGCCATAGAATTAAGAATAGCTAAACATTGATCAACAATTAAATCACCAATGATAGGCCAATAATTTTGATAGAAAATAGCAGGAAAACCATCAGGGCCAGGAGCTTTAGTGGGGAACATTTGTTTAAGGGAGAAGATAATTTCATCTTTAGTGAAAGGGGCATCAAGAGAAGTATTCATATCTGTTGTAACAAGGGGCTGAATGTTATCTAGAATTAAATCAATATCCACTGAGCAAGGATTAGAAGAAGTAAAAAGATTAGAAAAGAAATTGATAAAGGAGTATTCAATGCTTTTAGGATCCTCCTGCCAATTATTAGAAGAATCATAGATCCCTTCAATCCAATTCTTTTTTTTCCGTAAAGAGGCTTTCTTGTGGAACCACTTAGTGTTACGATCTCCCCATTTGAGCCAATCCTCCCTTGATCTTTGTTTCCAGTAAACTTCTTCTTCACAAAGAAGATGGTTAAGATCTTTTTCAATAGCTAAATTTTTTTTAAAATCAGGGTAGGGTTGGACTTCGTAAGCAGATTGTAAAGCTCTTTTATGGGAGGTGATCTTGTTTTTTAAGGAATTAGTTAAAGAACGGCCCCAAGAATTTAAATTTATAGAGACATCCTGCAAGAAAGAATAAAGATCCTTTTTATACAGAGATTGATTGAAGGAATTAGTAGTATTTGAAATGATGGATTGACAATCATCATGGAGAGTCCAATGTTCTTCAAACTTGAAAGGCTTATGGATGTAAGGTTGAGACAAAACAAAAGGTCTTTCATAGGCTGATAATGCAATGGGTCTGTGATCAGAGTGAGACCAACCCAAATGATGGTTAGTTAAGGAGTGAAAAAGGTTCTCAAAGGCAGTGTTAGACAAAAAGCGATCGAGTCTGATAAAGATAGGAGAACCAGATCTACTTCGGTTAGTCCAAGTAAATTTGTTACCTGAAAAACCCAAATCTTTGAGATGACAATCATCTAGGACATTCCTAAAGGAAGCAAGAAGATTGGGATCACGATGGGCACCTCCTTTTTTTTCTGAATTAGATAGAACTTCGTTTAGATCCCCACCAATTAGCCAAGCCGACTCATCATAGTTGTGGAGCCTTCTTAGAAGATCCCAAGAGGTAGAACGTTTATGAGCTATAGGTTGCCCATAGAAACCTGTAAAGCGCCAAGACTTAGACTTCCACAGGATAGATGTATCAATGTGAGATTTAGAAAAAGAACGAATAGTGACAGTAACATCACTCCTCCAAAGTAGGCAAAGTCCTCCACCTGATCCTTCATTAGAAACAACAAAAAAATCATTAAACCCACAAGAAACCATAAGTTTGTTCATAGGAGAGGAGTCACACCTAGTTTCCGATAGGAAAACTAAATTAGGTTTGCTCAAATTGAGTAAGTCTTTGATTGCTCGGAATGTCCTAGGATTACTCATTCCTTGGACATTCCAACACAAGATTTTCATATATTAGGCCGAGGTTGATCAACAACCTCTGCCAAAGTAAAGTCAATGATGCTAGAGCTGCCAGAAGGAGATGGGCTTGTCAAAGTTTTAGATTTTTTATTAAGTGTGACAATAGGGTCTTGCAAACTCTTCCTTTTATTTTCAAGATTAGATGGATTAATATCAAGATTAGGGTTCGAAACTAAAGCCTTCTTTTTCCCTTTTTTTTTAATACTATAGGGGGAAGGTTGACTGGAAAAGGAGAAAGGGAGATTAAGAGAAAGGTTAGAGAGGGATCCACATGGGGTGGAAGGAAGAGAGGAAGTATTCAAAGTTTTATTAAGATTTGGGGAGTCTATTCGACAATCATTGTTTGATAAAGGGGGGGGGGGGAATTCGGACTATAGGGGATTCTGGTAGAGTATCATTAGGTAAGGGAATTGCAGAGGAAGAAGGCAAGGGAGAGTTCTTGGATTGGGAAATAATAGGACGAAAAGAGCTAGGCTTTTTAGTAGAAGGACTTGAAATGGGAGGTTGAAATCTCATGGCAGGTCCAAAAGGATAGTGTTTAGGATTTAAGAGAGTTGGATCAGCAAAGGCTGCCCTACAATCTTTGACTAAGTGCCCAATTAACCCACAAAAGTAGCAGAAATCTGGTAGTCTTTCATACCTAATTAGTATCCAACTCTTAGCCTGCGAATTGTCAATTGAAAGTTTAATGCCCCTCCTAAGAGGCTTACTAATGTCTATAGCAATACGAATTCTTAGGCTAACTCCCCAACATCGACCCATCTCATCATCTTCAACATCAATAAAAGTCCCAACAACATTCCCAATTTCAGTAGCAAATAATCTTGTTCTACATACAATTGGTAGGTCAAAAAAATGCACCCACATAGGAACATTTGAGAAAGTCATATTAGAGGGTTTAATAAAAGGATGAGGCTCAGCTAAAACAAGAAGGTTTTTGTCAAAAATCCAAGGACCTAAGAGAAGGCTGCGATTAAGGTCAGCAATGTTAGAAAAAATAAAAACAAAAAGATTCTTGGATAGGTTATGAACCAGAAGGTGAGATTGATTCCAAATTTTCCGAAAGGATGTTTGGATAGTGTCACTAGTGATAAACCTTTGGCAAAGAAGTTTGCCAAGTAAATGTAATTTGAGGTTGGAGAGAGAGGGATTGATGGAGGGATGAGGTAGGGATATAACTGTTTGCTCTTCTTCATTTGAAAGGGACATTTTGTTTAAATCTAAAATTAAATCTTCTTCTTCCATACAGGCCAAAAGGAAAGCAGAATGAAAGAAAATTCAAAGAACAAGAAAGAGAGTTAAAGAAACAGAAGAAAGAAAAAGAAAGGAGAAAAAAGCTAAAGGAGAAGACAAACGCTACAGCAACAAGGCTGAAATCACTGCAATGAAGCGGAAAAACCACACCAACAAGGTGGAAAGAACCCTCAGACGGATCAAGGGGCAAAGCTCTCACTTCTTGGAGAGATCTTGGAGGATTTGGAAAAGCCGTATTTCTTTAGTACATAGACAATATTAATTCCATTGCACGCAAGTTTATTTCAACAAAAATTTAGAGTGGCCTAAAATATTAAAATTTACCGATAAGTTTAATTTCTAATAGATTAGAGATATCTCATTTGATTCGCGGTATATTCAAATATACCTTCATATGCCGACATTATTATTTTATTTTTAGCTAAATAATAGATGATATTGAGGGTGTTGACACCAAATTTTGGTATCGACTATAGATTTGTATCTTGACAAAACAAACTAGAACCTGCACAACAAATGATTAGTATCGTCTTGCACTAGTGTGGTACAAACCATAGGGACTCTGACGATCAACTCAGTTTGTGAAGAAATATCCTCAATTTGAGAATAATCTCTAAATGAGAAGTTTTTCTTATCATTCTCCTCCTTTCCTTTTTTCTCTTTTATAATGTTGCAACACTTGAGCATTAATGATCGCGTAACCGTCCGAGCAAAAGAGCGATTTTCCTTCAGGTTGGCCGATCCCTCGGAGTCAACCTCTTTTTCCTGAATCGACCCCTTTTGGGGCTAGGGTCGTTGTCTTGGGTTGGTCCCATAAATGGTCGGCTACCTTCCTCTAGGCCGACCCTTACTTGGGGTCGGCAATTTGTTGCCACTGAGTTGACCCATCAAGGGGTTCTTGCCGTTATCAAGTTGATCCCCTTAAGGGATCAGTGACTTCTCTTCGGGCCGATCCTTTATGGGGTCGACGGACCTCTTCGTTCGCTCAATTCTTTTTAGTGGGTCGAACTTTTAATCCTTCTGAACTTTTGATTTGAGTGTAATAATTTTACTTATAATAGAAAAATTCAAATTTCTAATCTTTCCGCTGTGCATAAATAATTTATGTTAGTTTGGTTGGTGACATAGTTTTTATTCTTTCAACCTTTAGCTATTTTGTAAATATATATTTAAAAAATCTATTTATGTTTATATATTAAAAAAAAGAAAAAGAAAAAGGAATAAAGGGTGAAATTAAAAGATGCATTATTCCACAAAGCCCAAAACAAAAGCCCGAAATGCTTAAAGCTTTGTGCCACTTGAAGAAAGAATCTATGCTTCGAAACCGACGAAGTCAAAACCGGCATAGCCGGTAGCCCGAAGCCGGATGGGTATGCAGTATGCACTTTGCCAAGTGGACACCTATCCTTTAACTGCCAACCGATTTGGAGCTGTTTGGACTCACCGGTTAGTATGATATTGTCCACTTTGGGCCTAAACCTGCATGGCTTTGCTTTTGGTTTCACCCAAAATGTCTCATACCAATGGAGATAATTGTCCTCACTTATATACCATGGATCAATCTCTTCCCTAACCAATGTGAGACTTTGTTAGCACTCCTAACCGTCATGAAGTTGAATTTGGAAATTTTATGCTATGTTAGATAACTATTAAGTTTTTAATTTTTAGTTTTTAAAAATTAAGTTTATAAACATTATTTTCATATCTAATTTTTTTTGTTTTTTACCAATTTATGATTTTAAAAATTTAAGTCAATTTTAAAAATTAAACGAAGTAGTTTAAAAAAAAGTAATTTTCCTTTTGAAATTTGACTAAAAATCTAAATATTTTTCTAAGAAAAATGTAACCCATAATAAAAAAATTAGAAAAAAATAAACTTAAATTTCAAAAACATAAAACTAAAAACGAAATGGTTACAAACATAGTATTAGTTTTACAGATTAGTTCACCACCTAAACACATAATCAATTACAAAATTCAAGTTTCTTATGTTGTATTAATTTGCATAATCAAAATATGAGGTTATAAAGTGAATATATATACTTGAACGTAATTAACATGTAATCCATCTTTTGATAATTTTTTTTTTTTTGTTTAAAATAGATAATATAGTTTCAAATATGTGGATGTACTCACCTTGGGTTTTTTTCTTCTTCTACTTCTTTTTCTTTTTTGAATCCAACAATACATCGTGAGAACTTGAACCTCTAACTTCTTAATCTATAATATATGTCTTAACCCGTTAAATTATGTTAAGGTTGACAAAGCTATATAAGTTGATTTTTTTTAGCTCAACAACAAGTAGGGTGAGAGGATTAGAGCCTCTAACTTCTTGGTCGAGGTTATACATGCTTTTGTTCACACAAGATTTTAAGTAAATAAATTTAATTCGTGGGAGTGAACTTGAATTTTATTAATTTTGTATAGTGATAATACAATATGTAGTATATCATCATCTAATTCTTTCTTTTGGATGTGTACTTTGATTTGAGGGTTGAAGCGCTTGTTTTCGAGCACATTGATCTTCTTGGATAGGTCTTCGACTTGTTGATTTTCTTGGAGAATCAACCCTTGACTTGTTAATCTTCTTGGAAGTTCAACCTTGGATTGTTGATTCTCTTGGATGATTGACCATTCATTTTGTTGGAATGTCTTGAATCTGTTTGATCCACTACGAATGGTTCAGAACGGGAGTCTCCGATCAACGAGTCAGGGTCTGGGGGCGAAGCGCTCGATGGGGGTATGGGAGCAACGCCCCCGAAGAAAAACATTATTTGGGTTTTTCCATTTTGTATCTGAATTGGGCTTTGACCCATTGTGTATTAGGTCATATATAAACCTTCTAATGACTTCTGTCGCCCCCTTAATCTGTAATTTGTAATCTCTTCTATTTCGTAATACAAATTGCTCTCATTTTTTCCCGTGGACGTAACTAACACAACGTTAGTGAACCACGTAAACTCTGTGTCGATTTTTGCTCTTCTTCTTTGTTGTTCGAATTCTGTCTTAACATGTTTGTTGATCTTCTCAAATGATCAACCATTGACTTGTTAATCTTCTTGGATGTCATGACTTGTTGGTTTTCTTACAGTCTTGTAAGCTTTAAGTATCTTCAAATGGTCTTCAAAGTCTTTAGATCTTTAGAGAGATTTGAGATTTTAGAGAATCTTTGGTCTTAACAAATGCTTTGACTTTTGATTCTTGACAGCTTGTCCAAATGAAGGACGCATCCCCTCTATTTTATAAAGTTTTTGTGCATTTGTATGAGTTTGGAATCGGTTGATTTCAGGCTTAACTGAATCATTTTCAATAGGGACTATTTGAGTTTGGCTTGATCTTTTTTTAGTGAGCTCGGGTAAAATTAGCTTTAAGTCCAACTGTCACATGACATAATTTGATTGTACTAGCTTACGTCAGTCCATGGATCAATTCTAGACAAGTGACATTATTTGATTTTCCAAGTCTTCATGTCATTTAATTTAAGTTGAGGACACGTCTAAATTTGTAATTGGTCTCAACATTAATAATATGCAAATTTGTCATCAATTTAAAATAATTGAGCAAAATTTCTTTTAGAGGTGCAAATAGTAGGCGAGTCGTGACACATAATAACAAGAACATCAACTGAGCATTACTTAAGTTCAACTATTTAAGACACATACTTCGACCAAAAAGTCAGAAGTTCAAATCCCTTGCTTTCATATTTCAAAATTAAAAAAAAAAAAAAAATTATAGTAATTTCCATAATTTTTATTTTATTTTATTATTATTATTATTATTATTTAGAGCAAAGCTCAGAGCTTAAGCCATATCGAGGAAAATCCTCCAACCAAACCACTCTCCATATCACTCAAAATAAAAGACTTAACTTGAGGAGGAAAATCCTCCAACCAAACCACTTTTTGATTTCTGACGCAAAGTCAATGCTAGTTTTGCTAACTGATGTGCCACCTCATTCCCTTCGCGTCGGATGAAACTACAACATTCTTTGAACGGATGACAGAACCGAGAGCACAAATCCTGCACCATCACCCCAACTTCTGATAAGTCTTCAACGTTCCCCTGAAGTAAGTGACAACATCCTTTGAACGGATGACAGAACCGAGAGCACAAATCCTGCACCATCACCCCAACTTCTGATAAGTCTTCAACGTTCCCCTGAAGTAAGTGACAAATTCGAGAGGAGTCTGTCTCTAGTACTATCGAATGAAACCCGACTTCCCAGGCTAGACGCAACCCCTCCGCTACTGCCAACCCCTCCGCCATTGCCACACTCCTTACATGTTGGACCCATATCACTGCCGTTAACATAACCTGACCCCTAGAATCCCTAATTACAACGCCGAAACCACCCAGTCCTTCCTCCTTCACAAATCCCGCATCCACATTCACCTTATACACATCCCCGAAGGGGGGATTCCACTTTGCCCCACCCCGAGTAGCCTCACCAGCCGTGAGCCCACACCCTCGCTCATTCGGCGCACGAAAAACACCTAGGTAGCACGAAGCCCATGAACCAAGATTGGTCAAAGGGCGAACCCCCTGCATCCTCACCCGATTCTGATAACCCCACACCGCCCACCACAATACACAAAGCTCCTCAAAATCCCGCCACCCTAACTTCTCTTAAGAAGCCCATAGAAGATCAGCCATGTCCCCCCAACCGACAGCTGTATCAGGAGCCCAAACTTTCGTACAAACTTACAGTGCTAGAAAACGTGGAGACAAAACGTGCCAAAAGATCAGCCATAAACTTTTTTTTTTTTACTAAAATAGATAGGTTGAAAGATACAAAACTAAAATAATTATTGTGCAAAAGTTGGACAGATAAGGTAGATATTCCAAATATCCAAATACCAAAATCAAAATGAAATCACCCTACCAAAATGGGAAAAAAAAAATAATAAGTTAATTTGATTAGAAGAAATAAAGAAAGATATTATTTGGTAAGTTGAGTTGATTATATTTAAAGAATAAAGAAAAGAAACTGGCCTGGCGTGGCCGGTGAAGAAGACGATAAGAACAGAGGATACTGCGCGAGAGTGTGGGGAGTGAGTGACCAATTATACTTCCATTTCCTAAACCCTAAATTCCTCTTTCTCTTTCCTCTCTGCAATCATCCTATTTATTAATCGACTCCTCCATTTCCATTTCCATTTCCATTTTCAATTCCCTCTGTTCCTAATGGAGAAGGCGACCACGGCGGCCGGCGCTCACCTTCCGATTCACATCCAGGTGGTCAAGATCAAGAGGGAGATTGAGAAGATCAACCATCCCTCCCTCCAGCAATCCGACTTGACCACTCATCTTCTCCTTCGCGACATCTCCATTTCCAAACCGCGATCTCGCTCGCCGTTAGGGCTCGCTGCCGACACCCCGATCTCCGTCGGAAATTAAATTGCCTCACTTTCAGATTCTTCTTTCAAAGGGATGTAGAAGTAAATACTTTTGGTTTAGGATTTCGAATCTTTTAATGGATATCTCGGAATTGCTTCTTCTTCTTCTTCTTCTAATTTCTGAACAATTTCATGTGCCAAAGAATTCAACTCTACTATTCCCATTAAAATTGCATATTATTATTATTATTATTATTTGAGAGTGAATGATTTTAAGTTAATAATAATAACGTAACAAAATATTATTTTCAAAATTGCATATTGTGTCAATTATTTTTTAAAAACACGTTGGGGTGGGATTGAACCTAGAATTATGGTCACTAGGAGATACATTTGAGCTATGCTTTTATTGGCGCACAGTGTTGAGGATCCGAAAAGATGAACGAACCTCACTCATAATATAACATACATGGACTACTTCTCCTATTACCAATTGGTTTTAGGATGGAATCACATGATGTCTATTATGCTATAGAAGCCCAAATGGTTATTCGGTTCAAAAATAGAATCTGACTCAAGATGATGAGGATGAAAACCCATGATGTCTAATGCATAGTGTGTCAATTATGATTCTTTAAAAAGAAGTGGTTACATATTCGATTCTTTTCCTCATTTTAATTAAATATTTTTATAATATATATATATATATATATATTTTTTTTTTTTTTGTATGAGATGTGATCAATGTATTAAATTTATATTTTCATGGATTCGACGATAACATAATAACATAATAATGAATAACCACAAAAAATAAAATAAAATAAATAATGTCAACAGATGTCAATTTAGAGTAAAATATATATATATATATTTTTTTTAATATGGCAGTTTCTATCACCGATATTATGGTCTCTCGTCGATAATATGATATTATTTTGAGTTGTTTGTGTAACCAACCCAAAAAAAATACAAAGAAGGTGAATATAATATTAATAATTAATATTTTAACTTATTTAATTAGTGTAGTTTATTTATGAAAAGAAAAAAAAAAGTGTGTGCTAGAAATACCAAAAGACTGAAATTAAATTGAATAACATCTATTGATCGAATTGTGAATTTCAACTTGCGTCCCAAAATTGATGTTGATATTCGATACGTGTAAATAATAAATTGTTCTGATTTTTAGGTATCATACTAACATAGAAATATATATGATTTCAATTTGATACCTAATTTCTATATTTTGCTAAGATGATTGTTTAAAATTTTATATGATTTTCATTACCATTTATATATTTATTCTCTTTTAAGTCCTTTCTTAAAAGAGAGGAGAAACCATTGTTATAAAATAAACTTATTGATTGAAAATGATGGTTTCAATTTTTAGAATAAATTAGAATAAGAAAATATAAAATTAATGTTACCTATCTTGCTTTCATGTAAATTCGGGATAGTTCGGTGGATAAGACACTAATCACCATTTCAAATGGCTCGATCTCCCACCATGCAATCATTGAACTATCTTGCATTCATCCAATTTGTTACCATATCTAAATTTTAATCTCAAATATTTATTAGGTTGATCTACTCTAAGAATGTTGCATTGAAATGTTATTGAGGTTTCACAAAGAGAGAAAAAAAAATCACTTATGTTAATAGGCGATGTAAACTACAAAGCACATCGAGTCTAGGATTCAAATCGATGAAATTAAATGTTTAAGATCAACATTATCAAATTCAAGAATAATTTTTTTTTTCCTTTTTATTTTTAATAAAGATTTAAAAAATAAGATAGTTTGAAGATTATTTAGATTTAGTGGTATTGGTGAAAATATGAGACAATCACATCTAAGTTAAAAATAGAGATAACTTGAGAGATACTAAGAGAGAGTCATTTTTACAAGTGATTTCTAAAATTAAAATAAAATTAAAATTTTGTTTGGAAAAGTGTTTTCCATTTTTGTTTTTAAAACTGAACAATATTATTGTGTAAGTTGCTATTTACAATCGAGTAATTTAAAAAAGGATTCACATTTTTTCTTTCTTACTAAAAATAATAGGTCTTTTTTTTTATGCAAAAAATAGGTAATCATTGAAAATACACTAAAAGTTGGAAATTTTATTAGGTAAAATACACTTTTTGGTCCTTGAAATTGAATTGAATTTCTATTAACATTTTTTATCTTTGATATTTGAATTTAATTTCTAATTTCTATTTAGTCCTTGAGTTTTCAAAAGTGACCGGTTAGATTCTCAAGATTTGAATTTAATTTCTAAATAGACCCTAAAGTTTGAAATTGATTTTTACATGGTCCATGAGTAGAGTTTGAGAGTCTGTTAAACGGTCATGCGACCATCCCCGCAGGTTGGAAACTGCCGAGAACGATCGTCTACAACCGCAGGACCAAGGGTCCTTTGAACAGTTAATCACACTCTAGCAGCGAGAAAGTGGTTCATCCGCTAGACTTAGGTTCTGGTCTCCTTAGAATACAAAGACAAAGTTGTACAACCTATAAAAACATGCTCTTTACATAGATAGACGTTTTATAGACTTTGATTACACAAATATCAATCTTTTAATAATTTCAGTTTTGTTATCAACTTGACTAATGCAGGTCTACAAAAAAAATTGAAATGACCTAAACGTCCCTATATCAGGTTTAGTTGCGATTACAATTAATTAATTAAAAAATTAGAAATATAATTGATTGTTTAAAAAAATTTATATATAAAAAAATATTATCTATAATATTTCAAATTTTAATTGAAATTTAAAAAAAATGGCGAATAAGATAAATATAGAAAAAATCAATTATAACCAAAAAATAAATAAAAAATTAATGAATAATATAAATAATTTAAATTTTATTTAATAAAAATAAATATATATTAAATGACTAAACATGGAATATAAAATACACAAAATTATTTAAAAACTTCGAAAATTGGAGGGCATTTAAAACTTTTTAAAAAAGTAAAATCGGAATATTTCAAGATTTGTTGAATTATAGTATATAAACAGAGTATATATATTAAATTATAATATATAAACCAAATATATATGTTGAAAAAATTGAAATATTTCAAGATATAGAAAAAAAATGTAACTAACAGCTGAGTTCTCTCCGAACCGCAGGAAATAGGAAAAAAATGTTGACCTCACCACAAATTGTAAATAAGGAGAAACAATTAGTATACATTAATACATGTAATATAAAATTTGTCATAATATTTTAAATTTTGATTGGATATTAAAAAAAATGGTGAATAAGATAAATATGAAAAAAAAATCCATTAAAGTAAAAAAAAATATTAATGAACAATATAAAAATAATATAAATAATTCAAATTTCATTTAATAAAAATAAATATACATTAAATGAAAATTTAAACATGAAATATAAAATACACAAAAAATTTAAAAATTGATGGACGTTTTACAGATTTAAAAAAAGCAAAAATCAAGTCGTGCTAAAATCGTAATATTTCAAACCTAGCGACATTTATGAAATATAGAATGAAAAAGTTACATTTTAACCTAATTCCTCTAAAACACATCATGTCCAAATAAAGTCATGGTCCATGAGTAGGATTGACATTAACTGACTTAACAAAAATAAGACTTAACTTATACTTACGAAACTATGTCGATATGTATTTCTTTTTAAATGAGTTGAAAATTCTTTAAATATTTTTTTATTTTTTATACTCATGGACCAATTAGAAATTAAATTCATACTCTAAACACCAAACATTTTATTTTTGAAACCTCAAGAATCAAATTGGAATTAGATTCGAATCTCAACGACAAAAAAATATTAACTTTAAAAATTCAGTGATCAAATAGAACTAAATTCAAATCTCGAAACAAAAAAAAGTATTTTAACCCAATTTATTTTTTAAAAACAATTATCCAAAGATAGTTTTACTTAAAACTTTATTAAAAAGAAAAAAAATAAAAATAGCTCTCAGACAAGTAAATGATCAAAAGTTATTTTTTAAAAAACAAATGATACAACAGGAAAAACAAAACGCCTTTATTGTAATTTTAAATTTTCAAAATGCATTTAATGGCAAACTTGAAACTAATGGATTTTTTTATTCCTCAAATGATGCCCACAAAGGACTAAACCAACATTCCTAAACTTGGTGGCCAAAAGAATAATCTCAAATCATTTCAAGGTTTTTTTTTTAATTTAAATCTCTGAATACGTAAACAACACAATAAATATAAATTTAATATATCAATTTTTGTCCACTTAAAAATTAATAATTAAAGAAAAAGTTTCATAAACGGAAGTTATGAAAAATGATAGCATAGACCCATTTTTTTATTATTATTATTATAAATTAATGTCCTTGAGGTTTGAATTTGGTAGCCTTAATTTAAATTTGGTAGCACTTGAGTCCCTAAGGTTTCAAATCCAACCATTATACTCTTGAGGTTTGAATTTGGTTCGTTGTTTTTGGTCCCTCAGTCAAAAAAATTTTAACAACTTTTTTAACAGAATGCTGACGTGACACCTATTTTTAATTAAAAACTATTTTTAAATATTTTTTAATTAAAAATAGGTGTCACGTCAGCATTCTGTAGGACTTCACAGAAATTTTGACGGAAGGACCAAAAACAAACTAAATTCAAACCTCAAGTATAATTGTTGGATTTGAAACCTTAGGGACCCAAGTGCTACCAAACTTAAACCTGAGGAACCATTAAGATAATTTGTCCTTTTTTTTTTAAAAGATAAAAGAACGTTTGAGTTTTAAACTTTAGGAACCAAAAGTATTTTTTTTAGTACAACAAATGAGGTATAGGAAGTTAAGGGCTCGTTTGATAACGTTCCCGTTTCCTGTTCTGTTTCTCATTTTTTAAGAAACAAACTTGTTTGATAACTGTTCCCGTTTCTTGTTTCTAAATTTTGAGAAACGTTTCTAAAAAAAATGGCAAAATTTGAGAAACACCAAAAAGTTGTTTCTTTTGTTCCGTTCCCATTTATAAACTTCAGTTCCTATTTAAACTAAAAAGTGTGGTTGGTTTGTTGGCAAGAGATGTGTCTTTTACATTCAAGGTCATGGGTTCAAATCCTAGAAGTAGTATTTTTGTTTTTTTTATCTTTTCCTCCTCTTAATTTTGCAGTATTTTTTTTTTATATATTATTTAATTTTGAATTTTGCCACTTTTTATTTTTGTTTTGTTTGAGAATATATTAATATCAATGTGAACCTAATATTAATAATAAGTCTTTTGTCCTATTTAGCTATGATAAAATGTTTATTTATTAATTTAAGTATATATTTAATTTTTTTTTTTCTTTTCATAAATATCTATCTACATCGACATTTTATCGATATTTTTTTTATCAACATTTTTATAAAATTGAGATATTGATATTTCCATCAACATTCACATTTCAAACTTTGCAAATAAGCATTTCACGATTTTTAAATAAGTTTATTTTTTTTACTATTAAATATTAGATTCACAATAATTATATTTTAGTTATATAACGTAATTTTATCTAAAATATAATTGAAATGTCGATATTAAGTTCATTGACACATGAAAATGTCGATGAAGATGTATACACGTCGACGAAAATTTAAAACACGGTTCATAACAAATAATGACAAATTGACAATGACTTCGAGATTTTAGAGAAAAGAGACATCATCCATAATTGTTTAACTACCGACATTTCTCACTCCAAAATGTTATTGAATATTATTTTGGTGTGTAGAAGGCTCAAATCTCTATTCTTAAACAAATGTCTTCTTACCCGATTAACACACAAAAACATATACCAAATCAAATTTGGGTAACATTTGAAGTATAAATACAATTTTATGATTGTTTTTAATTTTGCAGACTTATTTGTATTCGATTATGTAAACTTTAAATAGTTTTTTTGTATATATATTTTAATGCATGTTATATATTTTTTATATTATGTATACTAAATTATATTTAAACTATAAAAAATAATTATAAATCTATTTTGTTTTTTTGTTTATTCAAGAAACAAAAAACAAGAAACGTTATCAAACAAGTTTCTGTTTCTATTTCTTTTTTTCAAGAAACAAGAAACAAGAGTAGTTATCAAACATGTTCCTGTTTCTAGTTCTAAAAAAACAGGGAACAAGAAACAGAAACGTTATCAAACGGGCCCTAAAATTCCGACCTTAAATTAAGAGAAGATCGCGTATCTGGTCCGGTTGAGCAACAAATGAGGGAGGTGGTGTATACCAATCACTGCTGAGCTAGCGGCAAAATGACCAAGACAAACCTGTACTTTTTCCATTATTGAACAAATTTAAAATAAATGCTCCCAACATCTTTCATTTCCATCCACCCAAATTGTAAATGTCACTTAATCCCTAGTCTTCACTCAAATTAATGATGGCCTCATTCCAACACTTTGATAGAAAGGATCTTGGTCCTCAATGCTCAGATTTACATAAAGAATATTTCCACTAAACAATAGGGGAAATCACCCAAAAAGAAGAGAAGAAAAGGCAACTTTGAATATTTCTAAAAGGAAAATAGCAGCAGACCTAAGAACCATACCCCCCAACTTGTCCATATTCTTAGAATCATACCCACTAAATATATTATTCTCAGGAATCTTTTGATCAAGTAGTGCTCTTTGAATACCATAAAGTGTTCTCCAGAGACATTCCATAAGCATCTACTTGGCTTTGCTATAAGCCTTTTCTAACTTATTCCTCTTGTGCCTTAAGTCATGTATCTTGTGTAGAGAGAGAAATGGTTAACTGTTTTGTTATGTCAAAGCATGCAAGTTTCAATCAAAGTGCAATAAACACAGAAGAAACATAAAAAATGGTTATCTATTCTTTCATGTCAAAGCGTGCGAGTCTCAATCAACACACCTTTAGGAATCTGCAAATTGCGCATCAGTCTCTCCCACCAATCTTGTTGCCTCAGGCGTAGAAATTCTGAGATGAGAACATTCTAAGTTTTGTTATGAATGACTTCAACTCCAATCGATTTGCTTAAATTCTTCACCATCAAACCTTTTCTTTTGTCTGGCTTTGCCTAGGGAAAGGCAAATATAAAAAGGTTGGTGGATATAGAGAAAGCATAGAAAATTTAATGATCCAGGGATGATATTATCACGATGCCATATAAAGTAGACAGTAGATGAAAAGTTTACAAAAGAGAAATAAGTGATGTCAAATAGCTTAAAAATTAGAAACTGTAACAGCCCCATGAATTGTATGTTTGTAACAATTGGAATAGAATTTCTCAATTCCAATTGATCAAGGGCATGTGTTTGTGTTTGAGAGTGATTTTGAAATATCAAGGAAGTATATTCCAAAAGAGAACAGGGAACAAACAAAGTTGCATCATTGCCTGAGTCGAAAGACTGATCATGGAAGGCACCCCCAAACTAAACCAAAAGAGGCTTCCAGTGATTCATAATCATGAGGCTATAATTACAAAATAACTTTGTAGGTAAAAAAAAATACATCAGGAAGTCGTATTTCGTACAAAATTACAAAAAATATCAAAGCTTAAAGGCTTATCTTCAAAAGTTCTTGCATTCCTTTCCTTCCACAAGTGCCACAAAAGAACTAAGGCACAAACTACTAACCACCTTAGCTTTATCTTTCAAATTTCAAGCATTCACCCCTTCCATAAGCCAATCATCCACCTTATGGGAAAATGAAATACCCATCAACCTAGCAACAAAATTCCTCGCCCGAGAGACAAAATCACAGTGTAGAAACAAATGATCAACAGATTCACCCTCTTTTAAGCAAAGTCTACAACCCAAGGGTAAGAGAGACCAACCCCTGAAACTTTCTTTGCAATCTATCATTCGTGTTTAGGCTTATAAAAGCCACCGACCAAAGAAAAAAATTTCACTTTCTTAAGCATTTGGTCTTCCAAATCAAATTGGTCAAGGTCGTGTTAATCTTGGAGGTTCTATTAGAGAGAGATTTGAACGCCGATTTGCAGGAGTATCTTCCCGAGCCATCAAGTAACCACAAAATTTTGTCCACACCTTCCCTCAGTACAAAGCTAAGCTTCTCCACTAGAGCTACCCAACTATTTAACTCTATCAAAAAGGCGTAACTGTGAGGGAGGCATGGGTGGTTTCTCATTGTGCATGGAATCTATATCTTCTTCGTAATCTTAAAGATTTGGAAACAGTTGAATGGGCTCAGCTTTTCCATCTTTTATCAGATGTCATTTTATGGAGGTGTGTCGTTTCCTGGTCTTGGCCTCGAAAATCTTCAAATGTTTTTACTGTTAAATCTCTTTTTGAAGATTTTGTGGCTGCAACTGATCCTTTGATGAGTAGGCTTTATAAGATGATCTGATATGATTCTTATCCAAAGAAGATAAAGGTTTTTCTATGAGAGCTTAGTCTCAGAACTATTAATATGGTTGATCGTCTTCAACGACGTATACCTTATATGCATTTTTCTCCATCTTGTTGCATCATGTGTTTTGCCAGCTCTGAGTATCCGGCACACCTTTTTCTCCATTGCTCGTTTTCTTCTAACTTTTGGGCCATGAACCTAGAAGTTTTTGATTGGTCCCTGGTTTTACCAAATAATATTTTTGATTCTATGGTCTCCATTTTGTTGATCGCCATTTCCGTGGGGCAAAGAAGACTATGTGACTCGCTTTTAATAGAGTCTTCTTTTGGTTCCTTTGGGGCGAAAGAAATGGGTGTCTCTTTCGAGACACTTTCTCCTCTTTTGATCGATTTAAAGAACTAATTCTTTTTCATACTATGTATTTGGTGTAAATGTAAACACCCCTTATCCAATTATAACCTTTCTTTTTTAATTTTGAACTGAAAAACTTTCATGTAATTTACCTTTGGGTATTAAGAGTTTTTTTCGTTTTTTCATTTATCAATAAAATTATTTAGGTCTCTTCTAAGACCCACATTCCAAGTTTGATTATCATTGTCCCAACAATCAAAGATAGAGGTTTTTTTTTTGTTTGAGACAACATAAAGATTAGGGAATCTGTCCTTCAAAGGGACTTGATCCACCTAGGTGTCTTCCCACAACTGAATGTTTTTCCCACAGTGAGCTTGGAACCTTTTAAATTTCTCAAAAAAATGGTAATTCTTAGCAATGTCCACCCATGGCCTATTTCCTTTATTTGTTTTGAGCTCAATTGTCGTCCAACCACGAGGGGTCACCCCATAAATACTAGAGATGACCTTCTTCCACAAAAAGTTATCCTCTTGCGTGAACCTCCAAAGCCATGTAAAATCAATTTTCACGGTATGTAAATCACGTTTCAAAGTGTAAAACCAAATATTAAAATGATTTTGAATGATTAAATGCATGTTTGGAGTGATTTTTAATATGACAGAAATAAATTTAACTCTTTCAAAATCACTCCCAAACATGCCTTAATGTGTATTGTGTATTGTGTGGATTCTTTTAAGGTAGTTTTTGATATTTTCCCTAAATTTTGTTGTCACTAGCATCATACAAGAATTGTATAGGGCAGGGCAGGGCATACAATATTGAGAGGTGTTATGAAATTAACAAACAAGTGGAGGGAAAGATCATTTCTGCTTTCATAATGAGACAGTTGAGAATAAGGCAGAGATAGTAGATCATTATACCATCATTTTCAACCCTGACTCTGAGAGACCGCCTTCGATGAAAGCAACTTCACTCTTCTTGTGAGGTTGCTCATCACATCTATGATAACTGATTTCTTCTGAATTCTGAACTGGATTGCCAATTTAGATGATTCCTTCTCACACTTTTTCAAAAGGGTTTCGTCCTCCATTATCTTAGTCGGGAAATGTCCCAATGCAATCACACATAAAGCAACTACCGTACGTAACGCAGCTATTTCATTTGCAACACCAAGAGGTGCTTCAGCTGATAGAGATTTGAGCACACTCAAGTCATGCTTTTGTACCACTTCTTCATCAACCGAGAGCAGCACTCTTAATGCAGCCAATAAGCGGCCGTCAACTATTTCTGGACCACCGATGCTCACCTATGAGGCAAATACAAATAGACAATCAGAAATTGATTTAAGAAAAAAAAATGTCATAAACTTCTCACCCTATTACCTAGGTCTGCTATTCAATTGTATAGGTGCACAGGGTGCCACGGGCAAGGCGTAGTGTAAAAGACTATTAATAACCTACTCACAGAACACAATTTTAATTCAACTCCCTAGGATGAGTTAGAAAAGAAACAAAGATAATTTATCGTTCAACACTAAATATGTCAAAAGTATACATTAAAATTTTCAGTTCTTTCTAGGAAAGGAGAATCGGTTCTAATTTTTTTTATGAACAATTTTTCATGGTTCAACAATTTTTGAAATAAAATCCATTGGCTGTTTCTCATTTACAAAACCAAAAGGTTCAGCTAACATGGTCTTGGGAACTAAGGATTGAGGAAAAAAAAATAAAGCTATTTTTGTTGTGGATTTTAGTGACAACAAAACATTGATCCAGTGGACGGTTGTTTTCACAGAAAAAATTAATTAGATGTAGATAAATAAAGTTAAGTGGGATCAAAACCTTGAGAAGAGCAGCTTCTCCATGTAGATTTAACTTGGTTAAGACAAGTCTTTGCCATGGAGCTGGAGAAGAAAAACTTTCTGAAGAAATCCCTGCAACAATGCTAGCAGCTTCTAAGAGAGCTTCATCATATTTGAGCTCAATGTAATCATATTGATTCGATGGTATCACAAATCCATAATCAAGCAGGAAAAGATCATTGTCCAGACAGCCATAATTTAGTGTTAAAGGAACGTTTCCTTCAATTTCAGTCTCTGCTACAACCTGGTTTCAAAGCAAAAGGTGTGTGGTTAAGATAGAGAATGGATTAACTTGGCTAGGAAAGCTTACTTTCCAGTGTCCTCAAGCATATGAACATTAATAGTCAGAAAAACAGAAAACTTCACCTTCACTTTCAACTTCATGGATCCTGCATCTTGTTCCTGGACTATACGTGCATTTGAATTAAAGCTATGATTGCACATATCAATGAGAGGGAGCATCATGGGGACACTGTTAGGAGTACCATCCGTGAGATTTTTACCGTATAAACGAAATGCCCTTGTTGAGACTGCTGCCATTGCCCATCCAAGGGATGATGCATCAACAATTTGGCCACCAAAAGGATGATCTTCAGGCTTTACACTGTCAAGAGTACGTTTGACTTCTTTCTCAAAATCAAGGAGGAAGCGACACCTTTTGTTTACCTGGTAAGCACCTCAATCTTCAGCATGAACAGACTTCATTTGGTATCAATGAAAAATTAGTTGGAAGTATGAGACAGATAGACATCTGAAAGGATTTCTCTTTTCTCAGACAACAAAACAAATAACCCAAACTATATCTTTATCAATGGACTAGTGATTGATTACACATTGGCTTTCAATCTAACAAATAACCGACCTGGTAAAGAAGAGGAGCATACTGCAAGCTCTTTATATCCTCTCCAGGAAAAAATATGGGAACACTGAAAACTTCAGGGAGATTGCCAATATACGGCCACCAGAAGGATCCAACTTTTGCCCTTTCTTTCAGAAGCTTCAAACCCAATTTCATGGACCACAGTTCCTCTGCCAAATACTTCCAGTGTCCAATTTATTTTAATTCAGATTAAGAATACATAAAACCTAATGTGAAGAAGATGAGGTTATCAGCCTCTATCAACTATAGAATTTCTATGTTAATATGATTTTTGCCATCAAAATATATTGAGCTTTGCATTTGGCAGGAAATAGCCAAAGATAGGGAAAAAAAGATTTGGAAATTATTGAGGTTAGAAGATATTTGAGTTAAAAGAGGGAAATCTCAAGCAAGTACAGTTTTTTGAACTATTCTTCGCAATGTTGAATAGGAGTAAATATTGGCCTTTAGCCATCACATTGCAAAACGATCTGAAACCCACTTGCCAAGAAGGAACTTAAGAGAAGATAAATAATGACATCCAACTTTGGTATATTATATCACTCAAAGCTTTTAACCCATTGGAATCATATTTTATAATCTTTGTTTTCATCTTTTATAGATGGAACAGAAAACAAGAATCTTATGAATTGTCCTACAGCATCAAAATACAGCATCATGTTCAATCATATTCAATGAAAATCTTATTTTCAAACATCAACAAAACAACTTCTACCATTGTATGTATGCACTAAACATTGAAACCCAAGAAAAATTTAGTATGGATATCTCACAATCAGTCAATGAAAATCAAAGCATTAAGCAACCTGAAGACAAAGCTCCACAGAACATACAGCCAAACATAAGGAGCAGCAAAAGCTTTTTTAGGAGAATGTAGGCCTAACGAAGTTCTCAGTAATCAGTATGAATTTTCCTTTATTATTTCAATATCATTTCTGTCAATTTCCTATGCAATATTGTTAATTTCATCAAAACTGACTCACTTCTATCGATTTTGAATTTTGATGGTAGTAAATTCTTCCCCTATGTTCGTGGCAAAAGGATTTTCATGTAAATTTTATGCTTGTCATTCCATCACACCAGTTTTTCAAACAACCCCAAAAATAAAATTTCAATCACTTGTGGTTGTGGCATTACGATGGATATGAACAATAAATAGGTCATCTTATTGAATTACCAGGTTCATACATCCTCACTTTTAAAATAAATAATGAAACGAAGTACAGTAATTTGTAAGGTCATGAAATGAATCCATAATGATACAAAATGCTCACAAACCCGATAATCGAAATTCAGAGTACAAAAATCAATACAAACCAAAGTGAAAATGCGAGAACGAAAAACATCACAACAAGCAATTCATCTCAAAAGAGGCATTTCAAATGAAAGAAGAAATAATACCAGGAACTTGGCGAGCTAAATTGACAAGAACGGAGTCGGCTTCATCAGAATCGGTGGCTTCCGGCGAGTCAAAGCGTAAGGGAAGATTGTGAGGAAGGACGATGAGTTCAGAACCTTTGGGAATGTGGTGAGAAGCGAGGATTCCAAGGCCAGTATCGCCATGTTGAGCTATGTTGAGAGCTTGGTGGACAAATCCGCCTTCTCTGCGCACCCAATTGATGAGGTCCGGTGGATGAGGAACCAGCCTGGAGGAGGAAGAAGGAGAAACAGAAGGCATGGAGGCGGAGGATAATGGCCGGAAATGGGTTAACGATAGAGAAGCCATTGCTATCTTCGAAGCAGCCATGGTTTGCTCTGCTGCCTCCTGTGTGTACTGTGGAAAATCGGAATCGGGTAACATAAAAGAAATCGGCAAAAATTCATTTTCTGTCCACCTCGTGTTGTGAACTTGCGAGGTAAATTATTATTTTTTTTTCCTTTTGAATTTTTACTCACTAAATTTTCACTCTCTTCTAAATGGTTATAATCTTTAGTTTTATTTTTATATATAATTTTTTTCCTTTTGAATTTTTACTCACCAAATTTGGGTGGCGTGGGGGACTTTTAATTTGTCCATCACCCCCATTGAAAAATCCCTAAGACTGGAAGACTACTAGACTTACAAAATGAAAAAAAAAGTTTGAGGGAACAGAATCCTTCTACTGAGCCGTTAACAAAGCCTCAAAAGCTCTAAAGACAAATAGGCCAAGTCATTATCCAGTCGATTCACATGAACAAAAGAGATCACTTCAACTGCCTTTTTTCAGGTCCATCGCTTCATGTATGAAAAAAGCAACTGTGGTTAGGTCAACGCCTATGTCATTGAGAAGGTTACTAACTTCCAAACAATCGGTTTTTGCCTCAATCGGGCACTTGCTAGGAAACGAGTAGGAAGATATCTTTAATCCTTCTACCATTGTCATAGCCTATAATATTTTAATCTTGAATTGACCGTTGAGAGCACGACAACCGGCCAATTTGACAGAACATTGATGGTCCCGAACGACCCACTTAAGGCCCGCCCACCCGGAAGCAACTCTAAAAGAAGCATCCACATTCAACTTCCATCGATTGGGGGATGGAGGCCTCCATCTCCCGCGGGCATCCCTGAATTGCGCTTCACCACTAGCTCTACATTTCCTCTTTCCTCCACTAGCTTTCTGTCCTCCCCGCCTAGAATCTTTGAGTTGGAGATAAACCTTTTAAAGAAAGGAATCCATACTAATAACTTATGTCTTTTTTGCCGGGTAAATGAGGAATCTTCTACACACGCCTCTTCTGGCATTGTGAGGATTAAGGGATGTGTGGTTTTTTTTGCTCCTCTATTAATTTGACTTGTTTATGTGACGACAAGAATCATTGGATGATCCAAGAGCATTGGGATTGAATTTTGGACAATGGATCTTAGGAGGATGTGGAATGTGCGATGATGTTGGTGTGGAAGATTTGGGCGCAAAGAAATCAATTGGCTTTGTGTACGAGCAATGGAGCAGAACGTGGTATCCAATATTGTAAATTGCATTACCTTACAAGGAATAGTGTTGTTGTAAACTTTCCAGCAACAAATTTTGACTTTTGGGGAACCTTAGTCATCCACCTCCTGCTTTAAGCTACAACATTTGAGGAGGAAGCCTCAGTTTTATTGGCATAAGATAAACCTAATTGATATGTAGACTTAACAGGAAAAAAAACTCCCTATTTCGTAGGACTCCATATAACAATGTCCTCTTCGCCACTAGGGTGGAGAGGAATTTCAAGAATCGTCTATGAATCTATCGGAATAAAAGTTGCTCGAATCTGCTCCTTCTTCCATATCTCATTATTGGTCATCAAAGTGTTCACAGGAAGATTGTGAACAGATGGAAGTAAGAACAACAACCTTCCATTTTTCCTAGATGATATCCAAGGGTCGTTGTCAATTATCACCTCTTTGCCTTTACCCACTATCCATTTGTAACATTTATCAAACAACTCTTTACCCCACATAATACTTTGTCACGCATAAGAGGGGGTTGAACCTAGTTGAGCCCACAGAAAAATGTCATGGTGATAATATATGTGTCTTTCATAACTCTAGCCACCAAGCTATCAGGATATTTAATCAATCTTCAACTCTTTTTAGCCAATAAGGCCTGGTTGAACAAAGAAAGGTCCTGAAGCCCATCCCTCCTTGAGCATTACTGGCACACAATCGCCTCCAAGAACGCCAGTGAATCTTTCTCTTTTCAGTGGTTGAACCCCAAAAACGGGCAAACATTTTGGTAATATCAACACTGACCTGGGCGGGGATTCTAAAGCAAATCATCGTTTATGTTGGAATAGCTTGAGCTATATTGTCTTTATTAACACATTTTTTCCCCTGTAGAAAAACTTTTGCTTACAGCTGTAAGGTCTTCCAGACTATGTTCTTTAAAGAACTGAACGCTTGGCAACGGTTCCTAGCCACTTGAGAGGGTAACCTCAGATACCGTCCTAACGCGGTCGTATGGGTAACCCCAAGCTCACCTTGAATAAAATCAATCGTCTCTTGTCTGGTATTCCTACTTGTCATGAAGACCGACTTGTCAAAATTAACCGTCTGGCCTGATGCTTTTTCGTAGGTGTGGAGAATGCCTTTAATAGTTTGACAATCACTCCTCGAGGCCTTGACGAAGACCAAATTGTCATCTGCAAAAAAATAAGTGAGAAATAGAAGGGCAATGACGATTAATTTGCAAACCTGAGAATTCGCGGTGTTGTTCCTTCTGATTCAGTAGAGCCGGGAACCATTCGACACAAAGAAGGAACAAGTAAGGGGACAAAGGTTCCCCTTTTCTTAGCTTTTTTTCTGGCCGAAAGGTTGCAGATGGGACCCCATTTAGCAAAACTGGGAATGAAATTGTCTCCACACATTGCATGATGAGGGAAACCTAATTGTGGCAGAAGCCCATTTTTACCATAACCCTTCTTAAGAAAACCCACTCAACCCTATCGTAGACCTTGCTCATGTCTAATTTTAGAGTTATCAAGCCCTCCTTCCCGCTACACTTATTATTCAAAGCATGAATGCACTCAAAACCGATCAAAGCATTGTCGGAGATTAACCTCCCAGGGACAAAGGCTGAGTTGGTTAGACAATAAAATCTAATACCGGTTTCAGCCTGTTCGGACCTTAGAAATAACCTTATAAATCACATTGCACAGGCTGCTGAACTCACTCATATTCATATGTTTGTTACATTACATCTTAGTTGAGTGAACTAACTACGATGTTTGTTACATTTACACTTATTAAGTTTTTAATTTGATAAATCATCACGATGTAGTTTATTAAAATAAAATATATTGCAATGAGTTCATTTTGTAAGTATTGATGTCAATATATTCATAAAATTGAAATCTTGATATCGATATCGACAGTCGACACCAATAATCGATTTTGAGTGATCATCAATATTGATGTCGAACTCGTCAATTTACGGTACATTAGTATATATATATATATTTTAATGAAAGGAGAGAGATTCTCTTTAAATCAAACATCATAATTACAACTAAAGCTTAACGAAGCTCAAAACAGAGAAATCAAAGTTTAACGTTACCAAAGCTTAACATTACCAATTGGTTACAACATTAGCAATGACCTTATCTATAGTGGTCAACTTCATTCTTCCTAGACAACCAAATCTATCCTTAATGCCCTACTTAATCAAATCATTTACGAACTTAACAATATAAATTCTTTGCTAAAAAAACACACAAGTTTCGGTTGCACCAAATGAAATAGACTACCGCAACAATAAGAGCAAACAACACCTGATGTTGTAAGTCAGACCCCAGCTGCCCAATCCAACTCTTCCAATCTGAAAAAATCATGGGGCAGTTTGTAAAACTCAGTCACCCATGAACCATATGCAGCAACCAACAAAGAAAGGACAAACAAAGAACAAATGGTCATGGCTTTCTAAAAAAAATAGTACATACCGGACAATACGGGGAAACAAGGGAGAGCTGCAACTTTTTAAGCTTATCTTTGGTCACATCTGAGAGTTCACCATCTGCCAAATGATGGATCTATGCTTAGGAAGTGAGAGTTTACACTACACAACTTGAGCATAATCAACCTTCTCAACTTCAAGAAGAGAGTTATCAAATTTGCTAACCTTAAATCTTCCATTAGTCTCTGAAGCCTGCAACATGGTTTTAGAGATGGTCGCTCTAAGCTTGGGGAGCTTCTTTCAATACCAGCCAGGATCCCCTCTAGCCGTGTGTAACCAAAAGTCATGCTCTTTCAAATAAATACTTTGAATCTACTTAACCCGAACAACTAGAAGTAATGTCTCAAATGTACTTACTAATCATGGCCTTGATCCACTTTGACCCCTCGCGAAAACCAACTCCCCCATAATGTTTCGAGAGAGACACTTTGTCCTACGAAGCGAAGTGGAGTTTGCTCCTATTATCACTAGTACCTTAAAGGAAGTTCCTGCAAAGTTTGTCTATCTCTTTTACAACACTTTGAGGGAGAAGGAAAATGTACATTAATATTTTAATCATTTAATCCACATTGAAACTTGACTCCGACTTCATGTTAATTCTTAAATTCTATTTTTTTTAATTATTATTTAATTGATAATTTTAGTTATTCTAGTTCAATTCATTTTGTCATTTTTCTTTCTTAACTTTAAATTTCATCCAAAATCACTTGTGAATAAATAGATATAAAAATCTATTGGTGTAATAGTAACAAACCTCATAATTTTAGGGAGTAATGGATCAAATTAAAAGTTTCAGGGATGTAAGGGTAAGTTTGGAACAAATTTCATTCTTTAAAGATGATTGATCAAATTAAAAATTCAAGGGGTAAGTGTAATAAACCACATAATTTAGGGGTGGTTTGCACAATTTTTCTTATATTTATTTTGAATCTTTTAATTTTAAATCCTAGGCTCCATGGTCCATGTACTAAAATAACTATTCCAATCTTTAAACTTTTCTATAGTGCTAAAGTAAGCATAGCCAAGAGTAGTTGACATGTGTCTCTTTCCATGAGGTCGGAGGGTTTAATCTTCATATCAAGTACTAAAAAATTTAAGGTTAAAATATCATTTTGGTCCTTATATTTTGAATTTCATTTCACATTAGTCCATTTACTTTCAAACGTCCAATTTTAGTCCTTGTAGCTTAAAATTAGTTTAAAATTGGTCATTATCGTTAGTTCAAAGCTATTTTTTATCGAATTTGATTAAATAAATAATAATTATTTTCATGCAAGAAAAATACAGTGTAAATATATTTTAAAAATTTATAGAGGAGAGACTAATAGAGACAATTTTTTATATTTTTTATTTAAAAAAATTAACAATAAACTAATTGTATGAATCAATTTTAAATTTTATTAAAAAGTACCTAGATTAAAATTCAACAAATGATATTTTAACCAAAAATTAATAATTATACAAGTAAAACTTTTCAACTAAATATTAATTAATAACTACCACTATTTTATTATTGTTTATTAATATAAAAATTGGTATTTAATTTTTTTTAAAGGGATATTTAATAGTTAATTCCGCTACAAAAACATATCACTGACTAACACTCTCTTATGAGGTAGTTTGATATAGATGTTTACACTAACACTAGTGCACGTGCACAAATTCATGTTATTAATTTGTTAAATCGTGCACAAATACATATTATTAATTTGTTAAAATCAAAATAAAGATATGGATCAAAATAGTTACTTTTGATAATAATTTAGTAGTAAGTGATATGTACTACTTCTTTTGAGACTCAAATTCAAATCTTCATATTCTCATATGTTCTAAAAAAATAGTTATTTTATTAAAATTTAAGGACTAAAATATACATCTTAAAAATGTATGAGGCAAAATAGAATAAGACCTGAAAATTTTAAAAATTAGAAAATCAAATAGAATAATATTGAAAGTTGATGGATGAAAATCAAATTGGTAGAATTATATTTTTGTTGAGATTGATGAGTTTTGGGTTTTTTTAGTTGAACAGGTGAAGTATTAAAATCTCCTTAAGATATACATGTCAATTACGGCTAACTATGCTCACATTATCCAGTTTAGTGGTAAAAAATAAAATAAAAATTCCTTTTTTTTTTCTCTTAAATTCTAATTTAGTTTTTGCCAACCTGTAAGATATTTTACAAGAAGAAATAGAATTTGTGTAACATTTTGATATTTATATATCTTTTTTAATAAATTAGTCCCTATATAAACGAAATGTAATGATTAAGTCCATTTAATATATATATATATATATATATATATATATATATTTTGCATTCATTGATTTTTATTCTATATCTTAATTTAATGATATAGTATTTTAAAATCTAAGGTAATTTAAAAACAAGGTTGAAAATATAACTGGAACCCATTTATTTTTAAAATATATCACATCACGAATTTGCACCAAACTATCTATGTATAATTGCAAAGTGTGGAAGTGTGGAAGTGAATTTCGTCAGCCATTTATTTAAAAATACCAAACTTTCAATGTATTGGATTTTTTTTATTTTTTATTTTTTAGAAAAAGAAAAAGGAAAAAGACCTATTGATCCCTTTCCAGTTTTCATTAGCGAAGTCAATCGACATAACATCGCCATAATAAATAAAGCCAAAAATCGTCTCATTTATTTCCTTCCCTCCTTTTTTTTTTACCAAAGAATATTTCTGTCCACCCATTCAATTTTTGGACTCATTACTTTAATAATTGCAATTATTTCATCAAATTCTATCATTATTTTCTTCATTGGAAAATAATAATAACCACAGTTATAAATTATAATGTAACCCTTTATGATTTAAAAATAATTAATTACCCCTATTTAATTTGATAAATAATAAAATAGAAAATAAATCTTAGAGAAAGGATGTTATTTATGGATTTATAGACTCAGTTAATAATTCTCATAAAAACCTATTATAGTCAGCATTTGTTTGAATTAAAATAAAATACTAAGTAATTAAAATTGATTAATGTTTTTTTTTTTTTTGAGTTAATAACAAGTTGAATTAATATCTTAACTAATTGAATTGAGGATTCAATTTTGATGTTATGATTTGGCTTAATTAGTTGGATTGACAATTAAATTCTGATGCAATTTTTCATTTCTTGGAATGCATAACGTGTAAGCATTAATTAATAATTATGGAATAAAAGCCTAATTTGGGAAATGCAAACAGAAATGACAATCATTAATAGAAAAGGAAATTGCAATGTCTACTAATTTCTTTTTTTTAATTAGAATTAAAAATCAATTACATGAAAATAATTCCTAATTAGAAAATAAAGGAAGGGAAAATGTTAGCAAAAATAGCTAATTACTCGTAATTATCATGAATTAGCATTTAATAATTAACCATTGAAGCCATGCGATCGGGAACCGCTCATCATCATGACTTTGAATTCATCGAAACTAATCATACCGTCGCCGTTTCTGTCTACGCCGGTGATCATCTTCCGGCAATCGGCCAAGGAGCAATCGTCGCCCAAACTCTTCAAAACCTCGTACAATTCCTCAGCAGTGATGGATCCGTTACCGTCGATGTCGTAGACGGAGAACGCATCCTTGAGATTCTCGAGCACCTCCTCGGAATCGACGCCCTTGGTGTTGAGTTCGATGAATTCGTGGAGGTCGATGTAGCCATCGCCGTCGGCATCGACCTCCTTGATCATGTTCTGAATCTCCTCCTCCGTAGCCGGCTGGCCGAGGCTCCCCATAATAGATCCGAGTTCGGAGGAGCAGATCTTGCCGTCGCCATTCACATCGAATTTCTTGAATACTTGCTCGAGTTCCGCGATGTGGGCTCGAGAATTGAGAGACAGAGTTCGAGATCCGAGAATCGGAACAGCCGGAGATCCGAGCGGTGAGTCGCTGGAGGTATCGTCGGATTTCTTCTTCCGGGAGAAGAGAGATTTGAATCCCATAATTTCACAGCTCTGTTCTTCGATTCGCCGATCTGCCTCGAAATGGGGGGAAATCGATCGATTAGAGAATGAGAAGCGGAATCAAAGGAGGAATTAGAGAGATATATATATCATAGAAGCGGGATTTGGAAGAAACTGAATCGGAGAAAGAATTGGAGTTTGTAACAGATTGATGATATTCCATGGAATTTGATTTTCCAAATTTAGAGAGAGAAATGAATTGCGTTTGCACATGAAAAATTGAATGTAGTCATGCAAAGCATGTTAGTGAATAATAATAATTGAACCCATAAATAAATAAATATATAATTATATGATATATTGTATGTGTTGGTGGAAATTCAATTCAAATTTTCACCAACAATATAAGATTAATTTCTAAAAAGATCTGTTAAGAGGTTGATATATATTTATTAATAATTAAAATGTATTTTCAATATAGTTTAGAGGGGACACTCAAATATCAACTGCATCACAAAATCAAGCGCAACAGATTCCGGCAAGTGAGCTTTATTATTTCTATTTTTTTTTTTTTAATTTTATAATTTGTGTCAATTTTGTTTGCAGAGAAGTTTCAATTTTGAGTGGGTTATAAAAAAATTATGTTATTAACATAATTATTTAAGAGTAAAACTGGGTTGCAGGCTACAAGTATCTTTTGCAGCCCAGCCACCTCTCATGATTTGATTAACTAATATTTAAATTATTTTTAAATAATAAAAAAATCTTTCAAGTCGTTTATTGTCAGTAACTTTCATTTTCTTATTCCAGCAAATTAACAACTTTTTCTACTTTCTCTCTCTTCATTTCTCTACACTCCAATTTCAAGGCCATGAATGAAATTTGCAGGATTGATTGTGTGTTATAGACATAAATTTTCATGTGGGTTTTAGAGGAAGTGAAGGAAAGAGTGGAAAATTTCACGGTTGGATATGGATTCATCTAAGGTTGGTAAAGGGAAGGTAGATTGGATGTTTTTTTTTTAAAGAAAAATTCCCAAAAAAAAAAATGATAACAATTTTTTTTTTATTTGTCTAGAGATATCTTTTAGAGTATTGCAAATCTTACTGCGTTAAAAAATAGTTAACAAAAAAAAAAAAAAAAATACTTATGGTAGAGTAAAGAAGAGAGAGTGAGAGATGAAATTGAAAACAAAGGTCATGACAGATAGAAATGGAGGAAAGCGAGGGAAAATAGGAGAAGGTGTTTATGTGACGAAAAAGAAAGAGAAAGTTACGGAAGAAAAAAAATCTAAGTAAACGGACGTGAAGAGTTTTTTTTATTTAAAAAAAATATAAATATTCATCAAATCAAATCGTGACACGTGTTGGGCTGCAAAAGATACTTGTAACTTGGGCTGTAAGCAAGTTTTATTCATTATTTAAACGTTAATGTTATATAATAATTGGAAAGAATGTAAACTGAAAATAATGATTTGACACAATTTAATATAACTGTTTACCTAAATTGATAGAATTAAGAGGAGATTTAAATGTCAAAGCGAGCATGACTCAACTGACATATGTATGTCTTCATGACCAACAGGTCTGTAGTTCGAATCCTCTCTCCAATGTATTTTAAAAAAAAAATTAAATTCTAAAATTTTCATTTGGTAATTGAGAATGGAAAAGTTAATTTTTGAAAAAGTTTGTCACTTACCATTTCGAAATGGACAAGCTAAATGAGTTTGACGTGATTAGAAAATAAATTATACAAAGACTATTAGGCTCTTTACTTTTTTTTAATTTTTATTTAAAATTATTTCAAGCAAATTAAAATTAAGATGATCGGGACCTTTATGATATTAAGATAATATCTTTTAAAGTCGATGGACAAAGAATCAAACCTATTGAAGGGGAAGGGGAAGACCTAAGCAGTATTAAAGGTAGGCGAAGTTGATTAAGTAATCTTTGACTAAAAAAAAAAAAAAAAATTAGAAGACCTTGGATATGGAAATTTAAAAAATCAATGTAGTGCGCACTACCAAGGAGGTATTATGAAGACTTTCTTTTCAAAAAAAAAAAAAAAAAAAAAAAAAAAGGTATTATGAAGACTTTGGATATGAAATTTTTTACCTATTTATTTCTATACATTATTTTTTAAAATTTATATTTTACATTTAATTAGAATTAATAGTATAAGTTTAAAGGTGTTAGAATTCTAAAAGTTTTATCTATTCATTTTTTTTTTATACACTAACAATTGATTATAAATTATTAATTATATATTTCTTTTAAATCTTAGAGTTTTATTTCTCTCATTATTTTAATTTGATATAATTCATTAAAATCAATATGCAATTTTTTTTATAGATAAACCTCCCAAAAATCATAAAAAAAAAGTGTGATATATTACTGTTATTATATAATGGTAAAATATATTTTTAGTTCATAAGATTTTAATTTAATTTCTATTTGGCATCTGTGTTTCTAAAATTAACACTTTTTTTATTTTAGATATTTGAATTTAGTTTCTATTTTATTCTTGATATTTTTACATGATTGGTTGTTTAAATTTGAATTTAATTAGTTGGTCCTTGGAATTTAAAATGTGTTTTTATGTGACTCCTAAATATAAAGTATTAATAATAAATTCTAACTTATTAAAAATATATAACATTAAAGTTTAGTCGACATAAACAAAAAAAAAGTTTAAGTCGACATATTTTAACAACTACACTATTATTATGTTAGATCAACTAATGGCTAACTCTAGTGAAGTGCCCTTTTAATTAGAAATCGATTTAAAACTTCTTAGACTAATTAGAAATCAAACAATTCAAACCTTAAAATTCAAATATATATCATTTTTTAAACCTTAAAGATCAAATGAAAACTAAATCGTAGTGTACGATCGCACACTATGATCGTAGTGCGCGCACATGCGATTGTAGTGTGTCATTGCATGCACGTTGTGTGATCGTATTTTTGTCATATCTCTCCCAAATTTAAATTCAGTTTAGCTAAATGATCACTCGCTTTTTCATGTTCTTTACAATCATGCTTATAAAATGAGCAAAAAGTTAAAAGATAACTTTTAATGTCCCTAAAAGTCAAATGATCTAAGTTTAAACTTTGAGAGATCATAAAACTTTGAGTTGAACTAATAAAATTGGATGATTTTTTTTTCGTATAACTTTTTGAGACCTACATGTTGGAAGGTAGTTTGTTCGACTATTCTATTAAAAAATGATCGTAATTGTTTGTAGATGAATGACGGCGGTGAAAATAGATCATCAGTACTCAAGCCATGATAGAATGAGAGAGGAGAGAAAAAAAAAAAAAAAAGAAACAAAGGAAACACAAGAAGAACACAAAGATGAGAGGAGAGATTTTGGACATTTGGCTTTTTTTTAATCTTTCGGTAAAGAGGAAATTTCACTCCTAAAAAAGGTAAAAAAAAACACCACTTTTCAGAAACCAAGTCATTTTTGTTGGATTTTTTTTTTTTGTTTTTAAGGTTAATTTCAACATTTTTTCAAGGAGATAAGTGTTCTTGAAAAAGACATGGTGAATGACCATTTATGTTTATTTTATATGGCAAGGGACAATGTTAACTAGGACTTATCTTTCTACAAGGTACTAGGAGGACTGTGAATTGTATCAATGATGCTACAAGTGCTCAAACCAAATAACCAAACTAAGAGATGGAATAAGTGCAAGAGGAATAATTTTCAAAGACATAGAAGAAGATGAAGAAACATTTTTCATCCAAAATTTAACGGTAAGAGTTTTTTTGAAACGTCAAAGGTATTAATGAAACAAAGTACAAAGTTCAAAGGTATTTTTTATAATTTAGCCTACGAGTTTAGTCCATGAATTTTAAATTTTGTGTCCAATAGGTGTGTGAAATTAAAAAAATGTCTAATAAGTCTTTAGACTTTCAATTTCTTGTCCATTAGATCTCTGAAATTTCAATTTTATGTCTAATAGGGTCTTTAACTTATTTATCATTTTTTTAAAAAATTTACGTACCTAGTAGACTCAAAATTGAAAGTTTAGACTCATTAGACATAAAATTCAATTTTATATCTAATACGTACATTAGTTGATTTTTTAAAATATCAAGGACCTATTAGACACAAAATTGAAAGTTCAGAAATTTATTAGACACAAAATTAAAAGTTTAGAAATTTATTAAACACTTCTAAAAGTTTATAGACTAAATAGACACAAGTTTAAAAGTTCAATGACTAAACTTGTAATTTAGCCCGGAGTTAAATAAGAAAAAAAAATAGGTTTCTTGCACATTATTACTATTAACTTTAAGAAAGTTTAACAAAGAAGAAAATACCTTAATTAAGGTTTTTTGTTTTTTGAGTACATTGGGGATGAGAGATTCGAACTACAGACCTCTTGGTCGTCAACAGATACATATGTCAGCGGCTCGCTTTGGCTTAATGAATGATCTCTATCTATTTGTAATTGTAAAAGTGGTCGTCAAAGTGAGCATAAGTAATTGACATATACTCTGTCCTTTAAATTCAACCTTCAAATTCCCAAAACCTACCGTGGACAAAAAAAAAAATAGTATACAATTAGGGCATGTTTGGCCCAAGGAGTTGTTTGACACGGAGTTGAGAGGAGAAGTTAACTCCTCGTTTGGCCCACGGACTTGTTGAACTCGGATAAAAAATATCAACTCCCCAGACTTCTACAATAATTACGATTGAACTCCCCAGACTTCTACAGTAATTACTATTTAAGTCTGTCTCATTTTTCGAGGCAACACATTTCTCTCTCTCTTCCTCTCTCCCCACAATATTTTTAATTATTTAAAAAAACGTAATTTAAAGAAAATGTGTAAACATGACTAAAAATGCAATTCAACCTATTTTTATTATCTTAAATATAAATTAGGTTGTTCAATCAAAATTGGTACTTAAACCAAATTCAAAATGTAGTATTTCTTACTATGAAGATAAATAAAAACATCAGCTTATTTGGACTCGTTTAAATTAATAGTTTAAAATCTTTCAAATTCACATGTAATATTTAACACAATGTTGTACGAATTTCTTTTATTTCAAAACTATCCAAATAAAATGAATAATTAATGTGAGTGATATTGAAAAAAGAATGTGAAGTATTGTGGTCAAAATTAATTTTTTTATATTAAAAAAAAATTGTGAAAGTACATAAAATAAGGAGCAAAAATCGCATTCTTAAAATTTATTGAAAGAAGTCTTTAACAATGAAAATATGGAAAATTATAGAAAAAAAATTGTACAAAAAAAAATAGCTAAAATAAACCATCATTGTTGAGATACTGATTTACTGGTGAAGTGGATTCAGATGGAATGACAAGTTTAAGATGATGGAGGCGGAGAAAGATGTGTTTGACACACGGATAAACTATACTTATGGGTAGACAATCTTATAATTCATAAAATTAAAGATGAGTCCTAACAAAATATATATATATATATATATATATATATATATATATATATATATATATATATATATATATTATAATCGATAGTGAAAAAATAATGTAAAGTATTGTGCTCAAAATTATTTTGGTTGTCTTCAAAGAAATTTGTCAAAGATAGATAAAATAAAATATTTCATTTTTAGAATTTATTAAAATTGGAAAAGTCCTTAATAAGAAAATTTTGAAAGTTTGTAGAAAAAAATAGCTAAAATAAACTCAGACTCCAGACTAAACAACTCTCTACTCCAAACACACCACAAACTTCAGAACTCCAGACTAAACAACTCTCTACTCCAAACAGACATACCTCAGAACTCTCCAGACTAAACAACTCCCCAAACTAAACAATTTCAGACAAAACAACTCTTCTTAGTTTCTACCACATTTTTTTTTCTTTCTTTTCTTTTCATTTTACTTGTCTTTCTCCACAAGTTTTCTTTTTGAAGTTTCTAAGCTTCAACTTTATCATTTGCTATTGTTATTTTAACTACACATGTACTAAAAATGTAACTTATTGTTATTATATTACTTTCAAATTTAGTACTACTTTAGAGTATGTAAATCAATCCTTACACGAAGTAATACCTAAATTTTTTTACTACAACAAATATGAAGTATGAAGATTTGAAACCTCAAGAAAATAAGTTCATTTTGAGCTATGCTCATTTTAACAATAATATCTAAATTAATTCATGATTTATTTAACTGTATTACTCAATTTATATCTAAGTTGTTTTTTTTAGTTCAACAACTACTTTGTATCTAAGTTATAGTTAATTAAAATCAAATAACAACTTCATTCGCTATAGAGCTAATATTCCCACTCGGGAGCTCATGTTCCATAGAGCGTAATAACCACTCTGAAAATTCACTAAGATAAAATGATGATTGTCTAAGAGCACCTCTTGGTACTAGCTCATATGCCAACACATTATAATCTCTTGAAATATGCGAAAAACAAAATATGGTGAAACCTCATCTTAAGGGCCAAAATTTCTGAAATGGTAATATGGACTTCTTTAAAGACTCATGGATCATTTAAATGTTGGCCAAGGAATCAGAATACACCAAAAAATTTGTAACCTCAACCTGTGGGCGAATCAGAGGTCTTCTAGAATTGCTCGGGCCTCAACACAAATCGGTGTGACAGTAGCCAGATAGTACCCATACATAGCAGCCATTAGATGACCATTTGAGTGTTTTAATATGGCTCCAAAACTCGTGGCATTCACCAGATCTCGACAAGTCGCATCCACATCAACTCCATTTCATCACCGACCAGGATGGAATCTAGAGAGGGAGAAGAAGTATTGATCGTGGACAAAGGCAACCCATTAGCTTGGTGATAATCACTAAGATAGTCCCAAATTCATTCACATCTTAGACGAACCTCCGGGACCCTCTCATTATGAATGAATTTGTTCCTATCATTCCAAATGGCCCATGCCTCAATACATACCTCATTAAAACTGGACAGACGGGAGATCGTTGGAGAGAGTCATCCATCTTTCCTGAATATGCATATATTGACTATGGTCCATTTGGAAATGTGCGAGAAGAGTCTTCCAAATTGTCTTCGCTCGCTTACATTAAAAGAGAGCATGATCAGTGGTCTCAGGCATCTTAAGGCACAAAAGGGCATGCAGTAGGTGTACCAATATTCCTATGATTTAGATTCATCTTGGTGGGAATGCAATTATGAAAAGATCGTCATATAAAGTGTTGAATTTTAGAAGGGACATTGACTTTCCACAACTTTCTTCCACCAGGCTTCACAAATATTCCCACTTGATGCTCCCTCCTCAAGTTTTCCCTTCGAGAAGGCTCTGTAGCCACTTTTTACTGTGTACCTACCATACCGATCAAAATTTCAAATTCAGTTGTCTTCTTCCCTCGTAGTGCTTATCGGAACGCTAAGAATCACATTGACATCCTCCTGACCAAGAGTTTGACAAAGTTTGGGTTCGTCCCACTGGAGAGATGAGGCAATAAACTCCGCCACCAACGGGACGTCTAGTCCAATTTTAAGCGAGATTACTTTGAAAGAGGTTGGCCTGAGTAACCAGGGACCCTTAAACATTCTGATGGATGCTCAATTGTCCACCCACTTTCTCAACCCCATCTTCAAAAGCTCACGCCCCCTCATGAAACCCTTTCAAAAGAACGAGCTAGCCGACGTGATAGAAGCGTCAAGTAGGTCTACATTGGGGAAGTATCGCCCCTTGAGCAATTAAGATACAAGCGAATTTGGATTTTCCAAAACCCTCCACACCTGGATGGCAATCAACGCTTCATTAAAGCCTTGTAGATCTCTAAAATTAAGACTCCCTCCTGTCGTGGCCGTCAAGCGAAAAATGACGAATTTTGTATTTAATGGCTTCAAAGATGCCACGAAAACCGATCTAAAGCTTCCTTTTTCCAATCACTATCCCTCTTTGCCACTGGATTCCGTTCTTCGATTAACTTTCTCTTCATTTTTATATATATTTTTTTATTTTGGGAAGAAGGAATTAGAAACAAAAAAATTGTGAAAACGTATTTTATATAATTAAGAAAAAAAAATACACACAAAACCCGACGACCCAACCCAATTCGAAAATAGTAGGGTTGGGTTGACAACTTTGTTCGGTTCGTTCAAGTAATCGACCGGACCAACTCGACATTTCGAATTGGTAAAAAAAAACCCTAACCCAACCCAACCCAGGAGCTACACTCCTAATAATTGGTTAAGGGTTAAGACTAATAACTTACATTAAAGTTGTAAAGTCCAAATCTTTTTAATTCACCCATTGCTTGAACTAAAAAGGAAAGAAAAAAAATGGGTTAGGATTAGGAATAATGTGATTCATGAACCAACAAGAAGAAAACATTTGATGCAAAACATTACATATCCAATGAAGCATGTCGGGATGCAATGACATTAGGTTGATTGATTCTCTCGACAAGTTTGGTACTATATGGTGGAAAAAAGGTTGGGGCTAATTATGCAAACTTTTCTTTTTCTTCCTCTCTTTAAAAAAAAAAAAAACAAAACTACTATTTTGCACACTTCCGCAAATTAAAACAAGACAAAATTGAAATTCTATATTAATTATTGGGGGAGTGAGATAAAAAAAAAACATTTGTAGTAAACAATTTATCATAATCAAATATTTATAATTATATTTCAATATCAGCATACCCGACATATTGTATAGATTAGTGATTAAGATGTGTCGGATTCAATCCCTACTTCCACATGGTGTAAAGAAAAAAAAAAAAAAAACAAAAAAAATCCATATCTATTCTCCCTCATTATAAATATGATTTGCAAAATAATTTTGGTATTTTGAATTATTTCCACTCTCCTAAATATGATTTGTAGTTGCAAAATAATTTTGGCCTATTTGATATTTTTGAATTATTCCCACTCTTCTAAATATGATTTGTAGTTGCAAAATAATTTTGGGTTTTGGTATTTTGAATCATTCCACTCTCTTAAATATGATTTGAAGAGCATATTTTAAATTCTTTTATCCATATATATCTATACAAAACAATTTTTTTTTTATCTCTCTGGCCCCGTTTGGGGCTGGATTTGACGGTGATTAAAGTGATTTTTAAATAATCTTAACCGTCTTTTTGTTTGGTAAACCTAATTTTATATTTATTTAAATCAAATCACTTTTTCAATCACTTTTTCAATCTTAACCCTAGTGGAGTGAGATTTAAACTTTATGTCAATTGAGTTATGCTCGGTTTAACAACCCACCCTTAACTGGTTGAAAAAATGAGAGATAGATTCTACACCCGATTTATTCTATATATGTTACCAATTTCAAATTTGGTATTACTTTTTAAAGAAATTTCATAATTTATTTTATGTATATATATGAGTATTTGCGAAAGAATGAACAAATCTATACCTTCTATATTATCTTTAAAGTATATATATATATATTTTTTTTTTTTTGTAATTTTACAAATCTATATTCTTTAAAGGATACATGTGTCATTGTATCCTAAAGAGGATAGCAAGAACAATTTTAGGGATTATTATTATATTTTTTTAGTTCAATAACATGTAAATGTGAAAGATTCAAAATTTTGAACGCTCACTTCTAGATCAAAGTATGTCTTAACCAGTTAAAATATGTTCAGGTTGTCGATAATTTTAGGAATTGAGAGAGAATATTATTGTCAATATATATGAATATTAATATATTGAGTTCAACAATATATATGGTGAGAGATTCGAACTTCTAACATCTTAGTCGAGAGAACACTCTTTATATTATTTGAGTTATGTTCTTATTGGCTCAATAAATATAATGTTATCCATCCCATAGTTGACCCATCAAATTATCAGAACACACTAAATAAGGATGATGTTAGTTGTCATTATATTGTGTTAGTTCCCAAAAAAAAAATTCAACCTCTTTTTCTTGAACTATTACTTATTTATTTAGTGCTTAAAATTTTACTTTCCAACAATTTTTTTTGGAAAAGAATTTTAATTTCAAACATTAAACTTTAGTTAAATTATGTTGGTTAATGACCAAAAAAATTTTGGTTGGAATCTTTAACTTCATATTGTATTAAAAAAATAAAAAAATAAAAAATGTACTTAGGTCTCATTTATTAAATTTAATTTAAAATTAAGCTGCATTCTTATTAATTGTATATCCTTTGCAAAAATGTCTAACCTAAACTTCTCAACTTTTAATTTTATATCAAATAAATTCTAATGTTTTAAAATATTATTTTATTAGATTTTACAAAGATATTTAATTAATGCGAAAATTGAACTCATGACCTAATCAGGGGCACAACCTTATGTCAATTAAGCTATGCTCGATTTGACTCTAAATTTTTTTGAAATCTATATGTAATATAGGTTCTTTATGGGCATCGTTAACTCATGCAATGCTCACTTAAAATCCTACCTAATATTTAACAAATTTGATTTTATGTTATGTCTAGTAGGACTAACTTGTGTTAATTAATAGATTGGTGAATTATAAAAAAAAATGTTGAATAAATCTTAGACAAATTTTTTGAAACTTTAAAAATATTTTAAAAAAATCTGGAATTCAACTACAAATTAAACATTTTTTTAAAGTTGTTCGAGTGATTAAATTTGAAATTTAGCCTTATATTCTTAACCCACTATTTATTTAAATCCATGACTTTTTTTAAAGTTCTAGCTTTTGGTCCTATTGTTTTCAATGAGTTCTATAGTTACCCTAGCACATGAGTGGACAATTATTTATTTATTTATTATTAGTTGGACTTTTTAATAATATATAGTTTTTTTTACGACGGGGCATACATCAATCAGACTCAAAATAATAGTCAATTTAGCAAAATTTAACATTTTTGTAAATATGACAAAAAATCAGTGGCTATCACTAATGGACTGTTATAGTTCATATATGATTATCACTAATAGACTACTATCAGTGATAGTCACTGACAAAATTCTATAAAAAAAACTGAAGTGATAGACTAATATCAGCGATAGACCATATTATAGTGATAAAAATTGTCATATTTGCAAAAAAATTTAAAAAAATGCTATATTTTTAATTATTTTACTCTAAATTGACATTTGTTATAATTTTTTTTTTATTATTTATTTATTTTTAGTTAGACTTTTTAATAATATATGATTTTTTTTAGTTCAAATTCAACAACGGTAGAGTTGTGAGATTCTCAAACATCTAACATCTCGATCAAGTTGCGTTTGGGATTGAACAAACATTAAAAGTGATTTTGAAATAACTGTAACCATCTTCAGTGTTGGGTAAAATATATTATAAATTAATTTTAAAAAATCACATTTTCAACCATGTTGTTTTGTAAAATTAATTAATGGTAGCTTTAGAGATTCACTCTCCAAAAAGATCTGATATTCCTTCTAATTAGTTCTTGTAAATTTCTATTTTGTCCTTAATTTTAATTTTTTTAAAAAAATTAAGTTTGAAATTTACTAAACACTCATTTTCTTCGTATTACATTTAAAATTTTAAAAGTTAGCATTAATTATTTTAAAAGCTACCGTAATCCCAAACTAATCTTTACCCAAACTAATCTTTAGTCAGTGAAATTAACGTAAGAGATTTTTTTTAGAGTATTACAGGGTGGTTAGGATTCAAATTTACAACATTTTTAAAAAATATTATTTTTGCATTAAAATGGAGGGTGAATAAAGATATTAAAGATTTGAACCCATATACCATATAAAGGAACAAGGGAGAAACTAATTCATAACTACTTTTTCTATTAAAGTAATACAATTCAAATAAGTAATAAAAGATTTCAACCTACCAATTACAAACTAATAACTTAAATTCTAATAAAATTTGAGAAATTGAAGTCTAAGGGTAGAAATTTTAGACTAAAAGTTAAAATTATATTAAATATTTTTTAAATATTTAATAATATATGAAAAAAAGATTTAAATATTTGAGTTCAAATTTAGATTATTTCTTGAGCTGGTTGACAGCAATTCTGTCCAAAATAATTGCAACAAAATTTAAAACATTTTACAAATATGGTAAAAAAATCAGTATTATCACCCAATAGAAGCTATCGTTGATATATGATTATATATCAAGATAGATACTATCACTAATAGACTAAAATTTTGTAAAAAAAAAATTGAAGTGATAGACTTCTATCTGCAATAGAAATTTTACCACTAAAAAAAATGCTATATTTTTAATTATTTTACTCTTACAATTTTAGTTGTTTTTTTTTTTTTTTTTTTTTTTTGAATACATTGGAGGTGGAGAGATTCGAACTACAGACCTCTTGATCATCGACATATATATGCCCGCTGAGTGATGCTCGCTTTGACAATTTTAATTGTTTCTTCAAGTTTAAGTATACAAATATGATAGTAAATATGATAGTAAAAAAGAGAGAAAAAAAATGATAGTGCGAGAGCAGAGTGAGCAGAGATTTGTTAGCAGGACAGAGAGTAGAGAGCGACAGGGTTTCATTATTACAATGAATCAGCTCCTCACATGGACTTTCTTCCAATCCATTATTATAATCTCATCAATTTTCCCGGAAAATTCACCCCAAATTTTCCTAGCGATGAAGACAAAATTCGCGGGAAACAAACAAAACAAACAGCATTTAATTACCACTTTTTCTACTGTAGATAATGGGTCGCTGTACTGATCATAAAGAAACCAAAAGCTCCATTAAATTATCCCACTTCCCCACTTGGGTTTCTTCTCTCCCAATCGAATTTAGTTTTCGAGTTCTTGGGTTGTTCTGAAGATTGAAATTCGAGTGAAATTGAGGATTGGATGATGGAATCGAAGGCTCTGCGATTCATCACCCATCAATCGTTCTTCTCTGTCGTCCGATCTGGGGATGTCGACGCCATCAAACAGGTTTTGGATAAGCTGACCGGAGATGAACAGGCGGAGGGTTCTTCGATTACTGATCTGATGGCGATGCAGAACGATGCTGGCGAGACGGCTCTGTACGTGGCTGCTGAGAATAATCTCGAGGAGGTTTTTAGCTATTTGCTTCAGTTTTCCACTGTCCAGATCCTGAAGATTAGGTCTAAATCTGATTTGCACCCTTTTCATGTTGCTGCTAAACGTGGCCATCTAGGTACTGCTTTCAACTTTGCTTCTGAGTTTTCTCGCTTTGACTTAGTTCTCTGTTCTTACTGCTTCGTTTCCAATTGGGTTTTGGAGAATTGGCTAAATGAATGAGATTGTACTTTGCTATGACTGTTTGTCAATCATTTGCTGATAGCTGCTGGGAAGCTTTTTCTAATTTTAGTTTGAGGGGCTAAATTAAGCCATACATGGTTTCTTCTCCTTTGTGGGTGGGGTGGGAGGAAGAGGGAAAGAGCTTTGAAGTTTGAACCATTTGCAGACTGAGAAACCATGTATTTCTGCTTTAGTATAAACTGCTTTAGTAGTGAAATTTCTTTAGTGGGTTAAATCCTATTTTGGTCATAGAACTCAAGGCTTTCCTATTACACTCTCTGAATTTTGTGAAAACTATTTAATTGAGAAAAGTCTTCAAGTCTATTTCGAAACTCAGACAACTGACATGGTACGTATAGTTTTTTAAAACCACTTCCTATACTCAACAAATCAGTGAACAAAACACAAAAAGATCCATATAAGAAAAGAAAACTAACAGTATTGGAAAGTTTTAAGGCTGAGATATAATATTTGAGAATTAAGGGTCTAAAATGAAATAAAAAGTACTTTCATGGATCAAAATTAAACCCCTTTTGGTTGATGCTTCTATTTTTTTTCTTCTGAAAAAGTGTGGCAGAACCAAAGTTACCATAATTTCTCCCTTTCCTTTTTAGAACTTTTGGATTTTTGCTTCTCACATGAGGTTTATTCAATTACCTGGGAAAAAAAAATCTTGTTTTCACCTTACTACAACCTTTTCATAAATCATACGTTTAACTTATTGATCTTTCATTACCTTGGCTTCAGTAGGGATGCTTGGAGTTGGGTTAGTTCTGAATGTTTATTGCCATAGTATTGAGTATGATCTAATTGAGCGTTTGGTGGCGCTTAACGACTCTTTCAATAAAAGGGCTCGATGTGTTCTGCTGGTAGAGGCGAAGCAAAGTAGAAAGGAGGGGGGCAGTTTCCCCTCCCCCTTAGCTTGTCTTAAGTTATTAAATTGTACTAAGAAGTTAAGGATTTAAAAAAAAAATCTCTCTAATTTGCCCCCCTAAATTTTCAGAATCAAAGATTATATATATAAAATGTTCCCTCTCCCTATGAAAAATTCTAGCTTCGCCCCTGTCTACTAGGGAAGATGTGCACATGAATATCTGATGTATCTTGCTTTAAATTATCTTGATAGTTGAACATTCACCTTGTTTCAGGTATTGTAAAGGAGCTTTTGGGCATTTGGCCGGAGCTTTGCCGGTCATGTGACTCCTCAAACACAAGCCCCCTCTATTCAGCTGCTGTACAAGACCATTTGGAAGTAGTTAACGCTATCTTAGATGCCGATGTCAGTACACTGAGAGTTGTAAGAAAGAATGGAAAGACGGCTCTGCATAATGTAGCTAGGTACGGCCTACTTCGAATCGTTAAAACGCTTGTTGACCGTGATCCTGGAGTAGTTGCAATCAAAGACAAAAAGTCCCAGACTGCACTTCACATGGCTGTGAAAGGTCAGAGCACTGCAGCGGTCGAGGACCTATTGCATGCCGATGCGTCTGTACTGAATGAACGAGATAAGATGGGAAATACCGCTTTGCATATAGCAACTAGAAAGTGTCGCGCAGAGGTATGTATGATATGAATTGCTACATTAGATATATGTTGTTAAGTTTATAGTAGAAATGAGCAATACACTGCTTCAGCATTTCCCAGTTCCGAAAGGCGTTAGAACTTTAAAAAAAGCTAACACAGAGCCTTCCCCACTTAACAATTCATTTGTTAATCCTTTTTGTGATTAAATTTTGAGCTGAAACCTTGTTTTTATTGCTGATTCATGCCTTGTTTGTTGTTTTTTAGATTGCAAGCCTTTTGCTGAGCTTTACATCGCTCGACGTCAATGCAATCAATAGTCAACGTGAAACTGCTATGGACTTGGCTGACAAACTACAATACAGCGAATCTTCACTGGAGATTAAAGAAGCATTGGCTCAAGCTGGTGCAAAATATGCTAGGCATGTTGGCCAAGTTGATGAAGCTATGGAGCTCAAACGGACAGTTAGTGATATAAAGCACGAGGTTCACTCGCAACTTATCCAAAACGAAAAAACGCGTCGGAGAGTTTCTGGCATTGTCAAAGAACTGAGGAAGCTCCACAGGGAGGCTGTTCAGAATACCACAAATTCAATCACAGTTGTTGCAGTTCTTTTTGCATCCATTGCATTCCTGGCCATCTTCAATTTGCCGGGTCAATATCTACAAGAAGGAAAAGACGCCGGGAAGGCCAAAATAGCTGATAATATGGGTTTCCAAGTATTCTGCCTTCTAAACACTATATCTCTGTTTATATCTTTAGCAGTCGTTGTGGTTCAAATTACATTGGTAGCATGGGACACGACGGCTCAAAAGCAGGTCGTATCGGTCGTAAATAAGCTAATGTGGGCTGCCTGTGCTTGCACCTCTGGGGCTTTCATATCAATAGCTTATGTTGTCGTAGGGCGCGAAACATGGATGGCTCTCGCCATTACCCTTGTCGGAGTTCCAATTCTTGTTGCAACTCTTGCAAGCATGTGCTACTTGGTTTTTCGACAACATTTCGGTATCTTTCGCAGCGACTCTCAAAGACGAATCAGACGGGCAAGTGGAAGTAAGTCTTTCTCGTGGCCTCACTCGGTTAACATATCTGATGACGAAGATTACAACTCCGACCTTGAGAAGATTTACGCCTTATAGATACCCTTTCAGCAGTTTGGAGCCTGAAATGAGCGTTTTCCTGCACATAGTTATATAGATATATAGTAATGTAGATCTGGAGGGCTACCTCCTCGTGTTTGGTTGGACTCGATGCGAGTACAAGTACATATATTTGCGTAATAACGGTTATATGCAACGGGGGTCGGTATCACGGTTTCGAGTTGGAAGAGTAAATTTGATTGTATATGCTGTATATTTATTAGGAAAGCTGCAGAAGTTTGAACACTTTAGTTCAGTAAAGTCCTTACCTGAGTATTTTCTTCTTCGCTTTCTTCTTTAGATCCAATACTAAAACATTAATTTACTAAAATATTAATTTACGTCAAGTGTTTCGAAATTCAAAACAGTAGATGTGATATGCTAGGAAAGATGTTAGAAAATAAAGGTTATTAACAAACTAATTCAAAAACTGACATACTTTCTTCCACTAATCTTGATTGAGATAATTTTTTAAATGAACTCGTTTATTTTTAAAATCATTCAAATTACTCACAAATGATCCTTCCATCTTTAGAAGAGGTGAAAATCAAGTATTATTAAACATAACAATACTTGTGAGCTTTTAAAAACCAGGTAATCGATTGTCATTTTTTAAATAAACTAATGTATAATTGAGAGTGCACGAAGAAGAAAAAAAAAATGAAGGAAATCATAGTGTTTTTAACGGATTCAAACGAAGGTTATGAAGTTTAAAAGTTCAATTTGATGAATTTTTTTTTTTTTTGAAAGGAAACGATTCATTGATAATGAAGAATGGAGCAAAAGCTCGAGCACCCGAAGGTGATTACAAGAAAGCGGACCAATTAGCGGTCAAATGGGAAAAACTATACTCCGAAAATGGGTGTTTATTCTTACACCAATACAATGCATTGAAAATAATTAAATCCAACACCCTACCAAAAGGAGAAAACTCCTCCCTAAAGATACGAGCATTTCTTTCTTTCCACAGAAACCACAGAAAAACCCGATTAAAAGCCAGCCATAAAGTCCTAGCCTCTCTATGGAAAGGGTGGTGGACAAAGATGGTAATCATAAAGTCATTCATATTATTTGGAAAAACCAATGACCAATCGAAAGCACGTAAGATGAAAGCCCAAAAATGAGAGAAGAAAAAGATGAGATGGTCGTTCGTTCGTTGTAAGCCTGACACATAACACACCAAGAAGGAGAAAGACTCATATATGGCATACGACGTTGTAATCTATCTGCCAATCTATCTGCCGTATTAATAGCACCAAGGCTTAATTCCCATTAAAAAAACCTTTATCTTCTTAGGATAGAAATCAGTCCAAATAGCTTTATAAATGCCAGATCTCACATTATCCGATGAAGCCACCATATTTTCAACTAGAGATTTAAACAGTGAAATGGTTCGAAGGATCCAATGGCAGGATCCAAGAATCATTACACTGTCGCAGAGAGACCACAAATAAAAGATGAGAAAGGGAGGCCCATTCAACCGTTTCCAAGTCGTTTAAATTACGACGGAGAGATAGCTTCAATTACCCGCAACTCAGGACGAGAAGTGAGTCTAAAAATCTGAGGGTAAGCAGAGACAATAACCCCACAATCGAGCCAATCATCATTTCCAGAAGCTCAGGGTTAAAATTGTTACAACCCTGAGCCAATTTGATGAAATTGAAAATCCAAAAGACCATTAATTTAATAAAATTGAAAGTCTAAGGACTACATTGTAACCCTTGTAAGTTTGAGATTCAAATTGATGAAATTGAAAGATCAGGGTTAAAATTGTTACAACCGAATAAATTTATGGTCAAATTGATGAATATTCTTTCCACTTATTAGTCCTTTATGTATTCACATTCTTTAGTTTAGTCCCGCACCGTTGGTGAATGCTAAAATTTATTGATAATAAACTTATACTTAGTGAATCTGTGAATTAAAGAAAAAATATAGGAGATAAGAGGTCATCTAAGAAAAGCAAACTCGAAATTTCTACCGGTTTCTTAAAAACTTGGAGGAATAGATGATCTTTTTCCTCCTCCACATTTCTGCCTGTTCACCAAGTATTAAACAGTGGGAATAAATTGAGAAAACACATAAACATTAGACTAAATCATATATTTAGCCAATAATAAATGGGAAGAGAATGGTAGAACTTAGAATAATAAATGTTAATCTGAACACATTAACCAGAAATATATTCATAATCGTTGCTACAGATCCAATGAGTCGACTGATTAATTACAACAGAGATCAACACAAGGATGAACACAACTTTAACAGCCTAGAGAACTAATTACCCCCTCCAAAAAAAGACAGGCCAACATGTTCGGTGCATCGTTTCATCTTCGGCATTACACGGGTTCACAATATTTTAGAATGTTGTACTTGCACAGAGGACATGTTGCATTCATCTTCAGCCATTTTGTGATACACGCGTAATGAAAATGGTGATTGCAGGGAAGAGCATGAAGCTCGGCTCCGTCCTCGTATGGACAAAGACATATACAGCACTCCTAAAAGATAGAGCAGAAAGATTTTACATAAATGTTGGGATTTTAAAAGAAAATGAGTTCAAGCAAGAAGAGAAAGATCGTGTTGGTTATTCTAATTGAATATTCTTCCTTATGCTTAATTATAAATTTAGCCGCTGTACTTTTTTTTTTTTGTACAACAAATGTGGGGTATGAAGATTTGAACCTCCGATCTCAAAGAAAGGAGTACATGTCAATTACTGCAGAACTATGCTCATGTTGGCTAAACCTTGTGAGTCTATTCGGCACTTAAACTTTTACATGCCTATCCATTTGCCTGTCTGGCTGTCTACGACATCATAGATGCTGACCAACCTAATCTATTTAATGGGCATGATGCGTAAAGAAGTGATACCTCTCCAATACCCCATCATTTCTCTTAGACTATCTTTGGACCAGTGTTTCGGGAAATAAATATCCAAGACTATAAGAAGAAGTGACCTCGAGATTTTCATCCACCTACCGTTCACACACACAATATCTATATTATGTAGTTCTATCTCTATACGTACATGTAGATGTATGAAACTGAAGCAATGGGGATAACATGAAACAAAGAATAAAGATCACTTATACAGAACATTAAAACAGTCGACTTTACCGCATCCTCGCGTAATAGAACACGTTCAGTCGTCAAGTATCTGCTGCTTGTTTCTACTGGAACCATCAACCCGTCCCCCGGAGAAGGATCATTGGACACCTGATATCTATACTTAGGAAGCATACTTAAATCAGCATCCGTTGCACCTTCCTGTTTAGATACATGTGGGGAAAAAAGGAAAGAAAGAAGTTAGCAGGTTTCATGGGCCCTCAATTTGCCTAACATCTCTGTGGCAGCCATGAAAACAGGATTTCCTCTTACCTGGCCTGCAACAGCATATAGAATAGCTATAATGCAAGGCAAGCAGCAACAGAGAGCAATTCCAATCAAACATGCCAAAACAACACAAAAGATGGCAAAGAACACATCAAATGCCAGAAATACGACAGCCAGCCTGCACAAACTCAGAATTAGAAACCATGAAGTCCTTTATTTGAATTTGAATAATAAAAAATAATAATAAAAGCACTTCGAGTTCTCTCAGTTTGATTGAACCCCTTCATTTTTTTTAGAACCAGGGTATCAAGGTTCCATTCCTTGTATTAAGCTCATGATCTACCTCATTAAGCTCTCAAAAATGACAAGAGTTTTAAGTTATTAAATTTTCCAAGCTCTTATCACCAAAGTCATACTCAGTCCCTTTGAATAAAAACATGGGAAGACCCACCCCCCCCCCCCCCCCCCCCCCAAAAAAAAAAAAAAACACCCTCTAACACTTCCATTATGCTCATTACTGATTTCCGTGTCAATTTTATTAGTTTATTAGACTGATGACTCTTAATTAATAGAGCTTTTGAGGAAGGGACTGACTAAAAGTATGATTGAACATTAGGTGCACGATTATTACATTTTAAAACATATGTACCAAACGAAAACAATAGCCAGACTACGATACGAGATAAGAAGTGTATTTTTCCCCTAAAGGTAGGTGAAAAACTTTAAAATAACCGGGTTGGGTCGGTTTGGGCCAAAAATCAACCTGCTTACCACCCCCAGGTCAGTTTTAAAGGAATTAAAGACATTTGAGAATGAAGGAAACTGAACATCGAATGCCATCCTAAAATCATAACGATTCATGGAGAAACACAATACAATTCAAAAGAAAAATACATTCACAGATTTAGTTTTTGACATAAGAAGGATGTGCAGCCAGCATCACGATGGTTCAAAATCATACCAGTATAAAGATGAAGCATTCCGCAGGAGGAAGGTACCACCAGCCACGACCCAGTAAAAGCCAAACAACCACCAAATTAACGATACCAGGGTGTTCACTGACTCACATCTTTTGGCAACACTGTCCATCCACCATCAAGTCAATTACATGCTAACAACTTATAAATCATCAAATCAGTAATCTATAACTGAAGCAACATAAGATAACAAATGCAGATGGGACCATAAGTGGGTGTTGGGAAATGGGAAGAAATGAAGTGTGAAAGTAAAACAGCAAATTGCAGAAAAGGAATCTAATTTAATTTTTAGTTATGGAAAGGGAAGAAGATACTTTATATTATAGATGTGAAGCAATGAAAGTATCTAATGGCTTTTTCTTAATCTAAAGAAAAAGGGAACAGGTTGATTTCTCCTTGGCTTTGGTTGATTTCTCGTCACCCTTTTGTCTTTTGCTTGATCTAATAAAATTTTCTTCGTCTCTATCCTATCTATACTTAATCCCTGCATTATCTTTTCTAAAATCATAAATCATTATACTTTATCCTTGGAGTAAACTTTTCTGTCCATTCTAATAGAAAGGGAAGCAGCAGCGGCAAAGATTTATGATTCCAAAAAGAATGCAGGGTTGATCATTTAAGAAGCCATAAATGCAGGGATAACTTTCACATACAACCATTTGCATCGACTGCCTCGTAATTCAATAAAATTCGAGCTCAAACCCAAATCAAGTTTCAGAAAGGAGAACCAAAGTTTGAACTCAAGTCCATCAGAACTTTATCTTAGCAGAGAGAAGTGAAATTTGACTCACCCGGATACATTCCTCGGGGTATCATCTTCTTCATCGCTTTCATTAGCAACATATTCGTCAAGCTGCGGGTGTTGCTGCGTCTCCATATCCCTAACCCTCCTCTCGTTCCTCCTTCTGAACTCAAACCACACAAGCACAGCGTGCACCACGCACTGAACGGCATAAACTACAATCCAAAGCCGAATTGGCGTATTGGGTTTTTCATCGACCGAGTGAACAAGCACACCCAGCGAAACGAAAACGAAAGCCAAATTCCACGCAACGTTAAGCGCCACGATCGGCTTGGAGTAGCCCCAATCGATGCGGCGCTCCTCAAGTTCACGCGCCGCCGTCTCCCGAACCACCATAGAAGTTCCACGGCGGCCAGTGGCGCGGCCCAAGAGAACGGCGAGGGGGCCGATGGGGGAATTGGAGCCATCAGAGTTGGAGGGCGGACGGGAGCGTAAGAGAGGGGTCTGTTGGGCGGACGGCGCCATGGATGGAGAAAAGGATGGCAAAGACATGGTCGCCGGGGGGGTGACGATTGAATTGGCGTTATGGGTTGAGAAGGAGTATTTTGTTGCGCTGCTTCGTCGGTCTACAAACTGATGGAAAAATCAAAAGCTTGGGCGGTGTGCTTTTGTTACTGGCACCTAGTTTATGAATAGTAAATATTATTTTATTAATTTTTTTTTCATAATAGTCTATGAATCAAATCAAATTATATTGTAAATAAAAATTATATGTTTATGACTCAACTGACATATGTATGTGTTGAACACATGTGGTTAGAATGTATTTTAAAATTTGAGGGTCATAAACATCTTTTACTTTTTCACTCCTAAAATAATTTTTGATTTGATGGTACATAATTAAAATTGAAAAATATATAGAACCCAAATTTTTGGCCAAAAAAAAAAAAAAATCCAAGATACTAGCCAATAGCCATAATTGCTTGAATTCTAGTCACAAACATTAATTTTCGAAATCAAATACAGTAGTGTTAGATGATTGTTCCATGAAATTAGTTGACCTGCGTGCAAGTTAGTCGGGATGCTCATGATTATCAATTTTGCCTGTAAAAACTTAAATTTAGGTTGGAAATCAAGAAAATTTGAATTTCGATATTAAAAAAATAAATTGTTAGTCGGATGTTCAAATCTCGATCATAATTCTTAAATTTAAGTTATGCTCTTTGGGCTAGAGCATAGCTTGGCTGCCTCGGCACGTGTCAAGTCAAAATTATTATTTTTTTTTTCTCGCCCTCTGCCTTCTACCCGATTTTGAAACTTTTCTCTCTCCTTCCTTTTATTTTCTTTTATTCCTTTTATCTCCTTCCTTTTATGTTTTTCTTTTTATCTCATTCCTTTTATGTTTTTCTTTTATAGTGTCACTTTCTACACTTATTTTATATTTATTTATATTATGAAATTATTTAATATACACCGTAAATAAATAAATAAAATTTTTGTTTCTTTACCAAATTTTGGACAATATCAGTTTTCTAAAATTTTATTTGTTTACTATATATTTTGCTTTATTGTTTATTCTTAATTGACGTACTCTTATTTAAATTTTATAACACCTTTTTCATAAGTCATATTTTTACCAAAAAAATTGTTAAGAACTATTATATATAAGATTATAAAAAATATATAATTTCACTACTACTCTCTTATTCATTTTATAAGAAAAATATTATAATTTCTTCAAATTATATATATGCACAAAATTTTATAATTTCATCACTTAAAATTGTACTCCTCTAGTCATTAGTTTTATAAGAAAATTGATATAATTTCTTCAAATAATATATATATATATATATATATTATATTATATTATATGTACTCGATTAATTTTTGTATTTTATGCGTTAAAAAATCTTGAATATTATTGTTTGATTGACAAAACAATATATACATATTATTTGAAGAAATGCTGTTTTCATATAAAATTAATAAAGTACAAAATTAAGGAATAAGATTATAAAGTATATATATATAATTTGAAGAAATTATAATAATTTTCTTATAAAATTAATAAGTGACAATATAAAAGAAACACATAAAAAGGAGGGAGAAGTTTCAAAACCGGCCAGAGGGCAAAAAAAAAAAAAAAAAAAAAACATATATATATATATATGGGTTGACACGTGGTGTGATACAGTTGGGCCACGTGTCGCTGCCCAACTATCAGCCAAATTCGGCTCTTCTTCGGATCCTAAAAAAAAAAAAAGAAAAAACATTTTCTTTTTTCTTCTCTTCCTTCTTTGTTACACTTTTCATAAATTTGTTACACTTTTAAAGTGGACTTATTAAACATTTTTTTAAAGTTAGATCAAATAGATACAATTCAAAAATTTTATGGACTATACTTATAATTTAACCAAATTTAAAACAGATATTTGTATTTCGAAAAATGTTTTTTTTTTTTTAAAATGGGAAAATGTAACAACAAACAAGATAAGCTCGACCACTTTAATTAATATTCACCGAGATTCAACATAGTCCAATTGAAACCGCACAAAATAAAATGTCAAGATTTCATCATAATCAAAGATTCTTGTTGACTAATTACATGTCACAAATTCATAACATATTCAACCAGAGGATAATTATAATATAATATTAGCGTATATTCTTAAAGTCGTACTCGAAATCAGGTGGTTTATTAGAAGACATTAGATAAATGCAAATCATAAAAGACATCATAATTACATATTTTTTTTTTTTTTTTTGTGTTTATTCCAATAAAGTCGTTGGTTAGTCCAACGAGGTTAGTCTTCTGTTTAGCAACTTGATTTCATGTAATTTTGGCTTCAAATCCCTTCAAACTCACGACTCGCCCTTCATTTAGTCTCAGAATCCAAGTACCCATGACCCAACAAATTCAAATTTATGAGAATCGAGCAGGAAGTCAATGAATACTTTTTAGCAGCATTTTGTGTTGTTTGAGTAAAATTCAATAAGTAACCTTGCTCTAAAGCTCTCTTTAGACTTTGTTTAAGTGCTGGATTTTTAGGCTCTAAATTATGGAACTCTTCATGTATAGTTTAGATTGGCGAATTCGAGATTTGAGGTTGACTTTGGGTGCGAATAACGTTTGGATTTTTATGTTATTGAATGTTGTTTCAAATTGTTGAGGTTGGAAAATGACATTTGCAGACAGAGCCATTATTTGCAGACAGAATCATTAGTGCTTGTTGGTCGCTCCTAATGTAAGTAGCTTCACTCTCAGCTCGGCTTCAATATATGATTCAGTGAAACTGAACGAATGACATGCTCTTGTAGGGTAGTGTCATATTTATGTTAACTCAATTTATAATTGTAACATATGCTCTTGATGAGTTGTGTTCTGATTACATGATTTTCAGCCAAGTATGTTTATGTTAATTCAATTTATAATTGTAAGATATGTTCATGATGAGCAGTGTTCTGATTACAGGACTTTCAGTCAGGCAAGTTTATGTTAGTTTAGTTTATAAATGTAACATATGTTCTTGATGAGCAATGTTTTGTTTACAGAATATTCAGTAAGGGATGTTACGTTAATTCAACTTATAGATAAGACATGCTCTTAATGAGCAATGTTCAATTTAGAGGAGTCTCAGTTATGCATGTTATGTTAAGTTAAAAGATTAATTTAGTATTAATCACCTATCCACAACATGATGTGTATACAAGTAAGTAAGATATGTTATATCAACTTTAGCTACACTTATTCAACATGTGCTATGTTTGGCGAGGCCTAACATCACCTAGTAGATCGCCAACTATCTGTTAGTGATGTTCTGTCTTGCAGTTCAGGACCGCATAGACACAATCTAGAATTGACGCAGTTCAACAGATGTTATGTTAGGAGGGACCTAACACCACCGTTGATTTGCCAACTATTTTCTGGTGGCGTTTGGTCTCATAATTTAGACCCACGTAGACACCAGTTAGAGTTGGTTCAGTTTCTGGAATAGGTAAAAGATTCACTCAAACAATACATGTTTTTGTAAGACAGTTAGAATTATTCACATTGCCAGTTGCATAAATCGTACTTATGATTGCATCCAGCATAGCTACTTACTAGGTATATAAAATACTCTCTCTGTTTTTGTTGTCTCTATTTCAGGCGACAACCAGAACATACGAGGCGGGTGACAAGAGTGATTTTGAGTACCAGGACATGGTGAATGTGTAGTTTAGGAGTCTCGAGCTTAGGTTTCATGATCATAGACTCAATATAAATAGGCTTGAGAGCTTGTTTTCAGTATATAGTTAGAGTATTATAGTGCTTGGAACTTTCTATAAATTCCTTTTGACTTCACGACTCGTCTTTACATGTGGGAGGATATTTTATTTTAGAGCGTTACTTTCGTGGCCAACTTCTTTGTTCGGGAGTATTTTGCATGTTCTTAGTAGCGTCTCTGAGTGATTTAAGATAGGGTGTGTTTAGAATTTTAGTCGAAATTTGACATTCTCAACCAGGAATTGTATGAATTCTGATCGAGAAAGTTTGAATCCCGAATGGGAATACTTTATTATTACTTTTTTTTTATAGTTCAGAGTGGTGGGTCTTGTTACCTTATTATTTTTTTCTCTTGCTCACTTGTTCATCCACTCTATCTTTCTTTGTGTTTCATATATTTTTTTTAATAAGTTCAGAGTCGTGGGTCTTGTTGCCTTCTTTTTTTCTTGCTCACTTGTTCATTTGTTTTTTTTTTTTTTTTTTTTTGATGTTTTTTAGTTCAGAGTCGTGGGTCTTGTTGTCTATTTTCTTTTCTTGCTCACTTTCTCATCCGCTTTGTCTTTCTTTGTGTTTCATTTTTGTATAAGTTTAGAGTTATGGGTCTTGTTGCCTCTTTTTTTTAGTGGTTTAGGTTTTTTTTTTTGCTCGGTCTCGGTAGAGATTGTCATCGGGATAACTGATCATATAAACAATTTTCTTAAAAGGGTGTTATTTATAAAAAGTTCAAAACATTTTGTGTTATTTCGAACAATTATTTGTCCATGTTGCACTTTGTTAGGTGCAAAAATTAAATAACAAATTAGGAGTTACGGACAAGGCTGCCTAGGTCTAAGGTATTTTACTTAGTTGTTCAAAATAAAGTTTTCTAACTTTTTAAATATATTTTTATTATTTTTTTTCTTCTATATGTCTCATTCCCTCCACCTCTCGTTTTCTCTTCCCTTCCGCCCTCACTCTTTTTTCTTCCTCCCTCCCCTTCCACATGTTTACGTCCCCTCCTATCTTTTTCCTACGGTGACAACCACTCTCTCTTACGATTCCTTTGAGACTGACAGATCATCCTCGTTAAAACTCCTAAAGGTGTAAAAGTTCTATGCTCTAGTTTCTTCTTGATTTCTCCTCCTCTACTAAATTATTTTCACTGGTCTTAAAGTATTTTGTCTGATTCTAATGATCAAAATTTGTTTGAAACACCACAATCAACCACTTTCGTTTATATGGAAAAAGGTTGTTTGCGTTTCAATACCATATGTGTAACAAAACGAAGATAACGGGAAGTGTGGAAACAGAAGAGAAATGGCACGAAGGAAAGAATTATATCAATTGAGTTTGATAATTCGATATCTTGGTTGGAAATGTTACAAACATTATATAGTAAATTAATTAGTAAATTAACCCACTAACCTTGTAATTCTCTGCCATGATCTCATTAGACCACTAACACATTTTCTCTCCATTATAACCACACACATGTCACTAATTCTCACTAACACATTTTCTCTCCATTATAACCACACACATGTCACTATAAGATTTAAATTAAATAAATAAATAAATAGTTTGCACTAATTTTTAACACTCCCCCTTAGTGCAAACATACGATCAACAACACCAACTCCAATCCTGAATTCTTCACACTTGGATTTACCATGCGCCTTGTTAAATATATCAGCAACTTCCAAGGATAACTTCATAGGAGTAGTAATTGATTTTGACTTCTTCATGTCAAACCGAATTAACAAAGTATTTGCATACCCTTTCTGTGAGACAAAGTATCCACCTGACTTTTCAACCTTCAAGCCAAGAAAACGTCTCGCTTCACCGAAACTCTTCATTTTAAAACCAATAGACAAACCATCTCGAAAAATAAATTTTTCTCTTCTATTTGGATCTATGCATCTCCATCTTTTTCTGTGAGTACCATATCCAACAAATATACAACGCCTAACCTTTGGAACATGAACATAACAAACTGACCCAAAAACTCGAACATAACTCACATTGGGTTTACGAATTATGACGTGACAAGCTGACTGAATAGTTGCTGCCCAAAGCTCCTTTGGAAGATTCTTTGCATGCAGCCAAGACAGGCACATAGATGTAAGGCGTTGAATGCTATGCTCTTTGCAATATGTCTGAAATTGATCAGACATATATTCTCCCCCATTATCTGTGCGAAAACACTTTATCGGCAGCATAAATTCTTTCTCCACTAGCTCCTTGAACTGGATAAACTTGGAGAAAGTCTCACTTTTAGCCTCCAAAAAATACACCCAAGTGAACCGAGTAAAATCGTCCACTATAACCATAACATAACGACAACCAGAATAACTGGGTATTTTCGTCGGCCCCATCAAATCTGAATGGACTAACTGCAATGCAACCGTAGCTCTATTATTTGAATTTGGGAAACAAAGAAGATGTGATTTCCCAAATTGAGAACCAGGACAAACCACATCACGGCGAATTTCTTTAAAGATGGGAATACCACCAATAAGTTTCTTCATAGAAATTCTTTGCAACAATTGATAACCAACATGACTCGGCCGAGCATGCCAAGGTGTTGCACTATCATTCTCACATGTCTTTTCAACATATGCATCAGTTGCAGACAAAATATTGAGGGAATCTTTTCTCTTTCCCGTAAACAAAACATCACCATCAAATTGTTTAATATTAGAAACAATTTTCACATCATCTGGACCAAAGAGAACATACCTCTCAGAGTCGGCAATCTGAGAGACCGAAACCAGATTCTTCTTTAAACCCGGAATATGATAAACATCTTCCAGAGAAATATCACCAACATTTGATGCACCATCTTTAACGTTAACTTGCCCCTCTTGAACAACAGGATGTATGGAATTATCAGCCGTCGCAATGACTCTTCTTCCTTGATGGATACGTACATCAGAGAGAAGAGAGACATTTCCAGTTGAATGATGAGAACAACCAGAATCAACAATCCAATCCTCATTATAATCTATAAAAGCATTAGCATGCAAATTATTGGGTTGATCAATAACTTCAATTGATAAGCATTGTTCCCAAGTAACTTGTTCAGGTTTGTTACTTTCCTGTACAACATTTGCTTCTGCTTCTTTGAGAATCACCCGACAATTTTGTCTAATATGGCCGAATTTTCCACAACGTTGACACACCACCTTTATCCAACAATCACGTTTGATGTGTCCCGATTTTCCGCACCTAAAACATCCTTTTAAATTGCCCTTGGACTGCCCTTCAACCTTGGAATCATTGCTGTCATTTGAATGAAACCTTGGAGAAGAATTAACTCTTCTCTTGTCTTTTGCATAAATAACAGTCTCCACCTCCGAGTGATTTTCCTTGTAGTTGCTAAACATTTGTTTCATCAATGCTTCCTGATTTGAAAGCAAATTCTCAAATTCAATGATAGAAGGTTGAGTTGCCCAACCTTGTATCGATGAAATAAATGGCATAAACTCCTTTCGCAGTCCACGAATAAGATAACGACGCACACGAGCATCACTAATAGGATCATCCTTATCTAATTCTGAAATTTCAGAACATAAAGTTTTAATTTTCAGAAAATATTCTGAAACCGGCAAATTACCTTGAGTCCTTCTAGCAAGTTCGTTCTCCAAATATTGCAACCTCGTCGTGTTCTTTTGAGTGAACAACCTTTCAACTGTGTCCCACACTTTCTTTGGACAACTTACATCACGAACATGTTCAATGTACTCTTTGTCAATGGAAGTCCGCAAAGCAAATAAAGCTTTGCCACACTTGACCTTCCACTTTCTTCGTGCCTCAGCATTCTCCAGAGTATCTTCTGGAATTTCTGCATCATCACCGGAAACAAGATCCCAAAGATCTTGCCCTTGTAGAAAAGCTTCCATACATAGCTTCCAATAGCTATAATTATCACCGACAAGCTTGTCTACACAAACACTGTTTCCACCGTTCATCTTCAACGAGTATTTAAACTCAAACACAAAACAAAAAAACCTGGAAGCTCTGATACCATGTAACAAAACGAAGATAACGGGAAGTGTGGAAACAGAAGAGAAATGGCACGAAGGAAAGAATTATATCAATTGAGTTTGATAATTCGATATCTTGGTTGGAAATGTTACAAACATTATATAGTAAATTAATTAGTAAATTAACCCACTAACCTTGTAATTCTCTGCCATGATCTCATTAGACCACTAACACATTTTCTCTCCATTATAACCACACACATGTCACTAATTCTCACTAACACATTTTCTCTCCATTATAACCACACACATGTCACTATAAGATTTAAATTAAATAAATAAATAAATAGTTTGCACTAATTTTTAACAATATGTATGTTGTTGGACCAAATCAGGAGATTGAAAACAGAGAAAAAATAGGGATCCAGAGCAAAAATAGGAAGTCAAGACCTTTCTTCCCTTACGAAATCAGAAATTATTTCAAAATTTCTTCAATTTCCATTTTTTCACACAAGACTGACGTCCTATACACTGATTTTTTTCTCTCTCTGATTATAGATTTTTTTTTATTATTATTTTTTTTTTTTGAAAAGAGAAACTTCATTAACTGGAACTGCCAAACACCTTACAACTACCCTCCTCATTAAACAAGGAGGCAATCCACCTTAAACGAGGAGGCAATCCACGGGGAAAGTCTGAACTCCAAAAAAAATCGTCTAACTTCCTCCACAGAGGAAGAAGAAGAAGGACTGCAAAAAGAATCCACCACCGTTGCTCTTGCCAACGAATGGGCTGCCAAATTACAGACTCTAGGACAAAACTGAAAAGATACACAACCTAAAGGAAAAGCTTCTTCACCAATCGCTTTCAGGAGATTTTTTGTCTCTGTAAGATCCGAGCACGGGTGCTTCAACGCCTCGGCGATCTCCAGCGAGTCCGACTTAACGAAGATGTGATTGGCCATTGGGGCACCACAGCGAGCCAAGGAACTCAGTCCAACGAGAATTGTCTCGCCTTCCAAAGCCTTGATAGTCCAATTTCTAAAAAAAATTGAATCCAGCGCAGATGGGAGATCCCCGCGAGTCACGAACCACCCAATCGATTGCCCCTCTCCCTCTCTGCCTCATCTCATTCCACGAAGCATCTGCATTTAACTTCCAGCAGTCAGGAGGCGGCGACTTCCACGAAGCATCTGCATTTAACTTCCAGCAGTCAGGAGGCGGCGACTTCCAATTGATCTGACTCACACGGCTATCCGATCTCGCATTCGGCAGGTACGCTCCAATGAATTCTTGAAGCTCCCCCCAATGTTTTTTTTTTGCAACGGTATTGTAATTAAAGCGAGGATTGAACCCATGACCTCTTAGTCACGGATACAATCTTATGTCAATTGAGCCATGCTCGGTTTGGCAACAAAAATTTACCTTTATGGGCGGTATATAATGCAGTTAAATATTTTAAATCATTCATGCCCCGTTGCCCTGTGCAGACTCACCCGTTGCACCAAGTGGTTGTTTGATAATTTTTATGAAAATATGCCCTAGGGTCACTCACCCGTTGCACCAAGGTTGTTTGATAATTTTTATGAAAATCTGCCCTAGGGCAGAATCGAACCCCCACTCTCTGCTATCACTCCCCCCAATGTTTATAAAACAATCTTTCAATTTCAAAGTAATTAGCAAAAGAAGTGGTTTGATCTTGCTGAATGAATGAATTTATGTAGCTCCAAATGCACTACATGATCATTATAACTTTAGGAAGGTCTTCTTTGTTCAGATTTGTGTCCATCCATTCCCAAAAATCCAGAGTAGACCAATTGTCCCTACACACACCAAACATATTCCATAAATTAGGCAATAAATCAATCCATACCAACTTTGAAATTTTACACTTTCATAGCACATGACAAGCAAATTCCTTCCTTTTCGTGCAAAATAAGAACACAAAATGTTAGCGTCAATTCCTCTTTTTTGAATATTAACTTTGGTGGGAATATAATCATTTATCATCTTCCACACGCTAATTTTGGCTCTTGGGAGACCTTGAATCTTCCAAAATCTTTTCTACAAGTCTTTAACTATCAAAGGATCTGGCGGGCCCTCCTTCAAATGGAACTTCAACTTGTTTGCAAGGTGGTAAGAACTTTTAACGGAAAAGATGCCCTTTAGATCTAGATTCCAAATAATTTCATCCTTCGCATTGTTGTTTCCCAAGGGGGTGTTAAGAATGTCTTCTGGATCCAGGCTTATAAACTTAGCCTTTATAGTCTTTTCCTTCCACCCCCCCCCCCCCCCCGCTCATCCACCAGGTCACACACCCTTCTATCACGAAGATCCTCTTCCACCCACACAAGGACCCGATTGCCTCCACCAACGATCCAAGGATCCTTGCTAATCCATATATGTTTCCCGTTACCAACCTTCCATCTATACCCTTCCTTGAACAAATCCCTCCCCCACACAATACTCCTCCAAGTGAGCGAAGGATTGATTCCCAGGGAGGCGTTAAGGAAATCATCATTTCTAAAATACCTCCCTCTGAGAGTTCTAGCCATGAGACTATCCGGATTTCTTAAAATTCTCCAACTATGCTTGGCCAGCTTAGCCTGGTTAAAAAGAGTGAGATCTCTGAAACCCAAACCACCTGAGTATTTGTTGGTGCGGAGCTTCTTCCAACTCATCCAGTGTGCTCGTTTTTTATCTTTAGAAGAGCCCCACCAAAACTGAGCACAACAACTATTGATGTCATCACAAATGCCTTTAGGGAGCCAGAAACAGCTCATAGTATAATTTGGAATGGCTTGGACAATGGACTTAATGAGCACTTCTTTTCCCCCTTGAGAGAATAACTTTCCTTGCCAACTCTGGAGCGCTTTCCACACCTTATCTTTTACTTTATGAAAAAAAATCTTCTTATTTCGCCCATTTTGTGAAGGCATCCCTAAATAATCTCCCAAAGACTCAGTTCTTTTTGTTGGGTTTTATGTTCTAAAACTCGTGGTTTGTAACTGTTATGTTTGTAAATACTCTATTTAGAATAAAAAATTATTAGTTTTATTCAGTAAAATAGTTTACTGGAATAAAGTGAAACGTGTTTAGGTTAACATATACCAATGACCAACACCCATGGCTAAATATGAGTATTTGAGCCTCATGTATGACATGATTGTGGATCAGGCTCAAGTAGTCAGTCAAAACAGTCTATAGTATAAGGATAAGGCTGGGTATCTTATCCTGGTAACATTATTGGATGCGGCTTACTTTGTATTGTACAAAACGATGTGATCTGAATCGTTTCACATGAAGATGTGCGAGTGAGGGCATCTTGTGCAAAGAGTTTGCATAAGGCCGAAATGCGAAATATGTCGTTCTCTCTTTACAACACCGTTTACTGATGAGACCAACATTTTCATTTGATGGCCTAGGTAACTCGATCTCAATCCTGAGCTCGCTCTGAACTTCTGCTTATTCGAAAGTATCCTTTGACTTGCATGGGTGAGAGTGACCCATAAGCGACGACTCAATAAGCCTACCATCTTGGGGATAAAGTCGAATAGGTAGTTGGGGACATAGTAAAGCGAGATTGAAGTTCACTCCTAACCCGTTCTTCAGGGTTAGTAGATAAGTTGTTCCCTTAATAGCTAACTTCGGGGCTTGAACAATGAGCGCCCACACTCTCATGTGATGAGACAGTTAATTGATATGATGGTTGGACCACATATTTATTGTTCATTAGAGATGTCAGTGCTACTTAAGGAACAAGACGTAATGCAGGGATTAAACGATTTAAAATGACCGAGCTATGATTACAAACCCCCTGTGAAGGGTCGACTTGCCCATGACGGTTATATCAGAGGACATAATATATCTACAGTGAGGAGAGTGCAGCCCTCAGACTATAGTGGAGTCTCCGGGGGTTTTGACGAATGTTGGTTAGTTCGGTTAAAAGAGTTTGGACCGGATAATCTCGTATCATTGGAGCTCATGGTCTGTAGGTCCTGTAGGTTCTCCTGGCTAGCTCAGATAACGTTGTGCAACAATATAAGAGAAAAAAGAAAAAGAAAAAAAAATTGAATTGTTCAAATTCGATTTGTGGAAGAATGATGGACATATTTAAATCAAAGTGGCCTAAAACATGAATACGATTCATGTGCAAAAAATCGGTTTTCGGAAAATCGGGTTTAGCCATATTATTTAATTAATATTTGATATTGAATTAAATAATAATTATTAATTAAAAAGTTTAATTAATAATTATATATATATATCAAAAGTTGAGAATTTCGAAAGTTTGATTGAGTTTTAGGTTTTGTAATTTTGGACTTGTGAAGTTCAATTTCTTTTTAAAAAATTCAAATTTAGTTCAACCTCTCTTTTTCCATTCCTTTCTCTTCTCTTGTTTCGAAGTCCCACAACTCCGTTGCTCGGCGCCGAGGATAGTGGGACTACCTGGGGTTGTCCTCGGGACGTTCGTGAGAAGAAGTTCGAAGTGTTCGTGACGAGGAACGGTCGGCGGATCTTGAAGAAATCAAAACTACAAGGGTATGTAATTCTAAATTTCTTATTTTCGTCGTTTGAGCATGTTTTCTATTTGTTAAATTGATGTAATTAGAGTATCATCGATCCAAAATCTCTTCCGCAGCGTAATACGCTCCATCACTTTTAACGCACAGGATCCTTTCAAGTTCCACCCGAACATTAACCCCCACATTATTGCTAGTCATAAACGAGGACTTCTCCAGATTGATCGTTTGACCCGACGCCCTTTCATAAGTAGACAACACTTCTTTGATCTTTCCACAGTTCTCCTTGGTGGCCCTGCAGATAATAAGACTATCATCTACAAAAACGAGGTGAGTCAGATAAGGGCAATATTTATTAACTCGAAAACCTTTAAAGTTAGAGAGAGATTTTTTCCCTGTTTAAAAGAGCTGACATCCCCTCCGCACAAAGCAGAAAGAGGTAAGGCGATAGCAGATCTCCCTGTCTGAGACCTCTCTTAGGCTCAAACTCCTCAAACGGGGTTCCATACTGAGAATCTCACAGACTCCACACAATTCATAATTCGCGAGCTCCAACTACCATCGTACCCCAATTTGTCCGTCATTTTCCTTAAAAAACTTCACTCCACCCGATCATAAGCTTTACTCATGTCAATCTTCATGGCTATCGCTCCTTCCTTCCCTTCCCTAATAGAGTTTAAAGCATGGATGCTTTCAAACCCGAGCACCACATTGTCAGAAATGAGTCTCCCAGGGACAAAAGTTGATTGAGTCGAGGAGATCACTGTCTCAAGGGTCTGTTTCATCCTGTTAGCTAGGACTTTAGCTATAATCTTGTAAACCACATTGCATAAGCTTATCGAGCGGAGATTAGACATATATCTAACATTTTTTACTTTCGGGATCTTAAAAAATAAATAAATAAGTCCGAACTTTTTTTTTTCTCTAGAAAGATGAATTTTATGATGAATTTATTTACCCCACAAAGATCTAAAAAAAAAAAAAAAAGTTTTTAAGAATTAAAAAACAAAAACTGTGAAGTTGAGTCGGTGAACTTTCAAAATTTTAAATTTAAACTTTAAATTTAGACGGGTGATGCCAATTAGAGCATAATTAGAGCATAATTTAATTAGTTAAGGTAACCTTAAATTTTTGTTGAAATTTATGAAAACAAAAATTTGTGAGTTTTTGGACATCCATTCGATGGTCATTCATGTGCATTAAAGACTTTTAGTAATGTTTTTGTCTTGTGTATTGGTTTGCTCAAGCTTAAATTTTAAGGGATTTAGGAGTTTTTTTACTGAAGTCAATTCAATTGCAAAACTTTACACTCCAAGGTTTAGTTTGCCAAAATTGAAAATTGATGGTAAAAATTAACTAGTTTTTCTAAAATAAAATTTTGATTTTCTTTTCATAAAACAACAAAATGGTTAAATTATTATTTTAGTACTTATAATTTCTATTTAGTTCTTATGATTTTAAAACAAATTGTTTCATCTTGGTAATTTTGTTATACATCCTAAACATTTTTTACTTGAACCCTAAAACTTGCAATAAGTTGACACCTAATGCAAATGTGTGTCAGGTAAGAAAAAAATTATAAAATTGGGTAATATTGTAGGAATGTTTTGAGATATTTAACTAAATTATAAAATTGAGTTGAAATCAAACTCAAACTATATAAGGGACCATGATAATGTAACAAAAAAAAAATAATTATAGGGATTTGTGATATGAGTAAAACTTGTATCTCGATACCTTATGCCCGATTTGTCGTAGCAAAAACGAGTCCATTGGCCACTCTCTGTTCTTTTGCTCTAGAGCCAAAGAAATATGGATGCATTTTCTGCCCAAGATTGTTCTTCAGAAGCTTCATCACCTGTCCTTTAATGATCAATGGTGTCTCTGGCTGGATTCCCTAACAAAAGAAGAGTTAGTTCTTGCTTGTATCATTTGTTGGGCAATTTGGAATGATAGAAATGCGACAAATCAAGGTTCTGTTATTCCTGACCTTTCTTCAAAAATCGCCTGGATCTCTAACTATCGAGCGGAGCTTTCAAAGATTCATCCTCATTTGCTCCTCGACTTCCCTCTGAGAGCTGGAACTTCTCCCAGCCCCATCAACACATGGATCGCTCCCCAATTGGGAGTTTATAAAATAAATATTGATGCTGCGTGGTTCTCCCCATTTACTGAAGCTGGTATTGGGGTGGTGATTCGTGATTCTTCGGGATCCCTTATTGCCGCCAAAGCTTCAAAAGCTGGTTTTTTTCTCAGCCCCCTCCATTCAGAGCTTGAAGGCATTCGATACGGGTTGGAGTTGGCTCTAAAACTAGGGCTCCAAGACATTATCATTGAAGCTGATTCTTTGGTGGTCATCTCTCCCATGAACTCTTCCACCATTCATATGAACGAAATTGACACTTGGGTTGAGGATTGTAAACTCCTTTGCCCTAATTTTGCTTCTTCCTCTTTTATGCATGCTCCCAGATCTTGTAATCGTTTAGCTGATGCCCTAATTTTGCTTCTTCCTCTTTTATGCATGCTCCCAGATCTTGTAATCGTTTAGCTGATGCTTTGGCATCCCACGCTTTGTCTTTCTCCTACCCTCATATGTGGTTAGCCTCTTACCCTCCTTGGTTAGTTTCCCTAGCCCTGGTTGACTATTCTGCCATTTGTGGCCTTTAATAATATTACTTCTTTCTTTTCAAAAAAAAAACTTGTATCTCGAGCTACAACTATCTTTTGCAGTTCAGTCATGTGTCAGAGTGTGATTATTTTTAAATTAAAAAATCATACTTGAAGTCTCACCACTTCAACCCTTTATTTTCTTTCTTTTTTTCTCTTTTCCGCGGCTTCCAATTTCCTATTTTGCCATTCTCTTCAATCCTTACTTGAAGTCTCACCACTTCAACCCTTTATTTTCTTTCTTTTTTTCTCTTTTCCGCGGCTTCCAATTTCCTATTTTGCCATTCTCTTCAATCCTCCTAAATATCTGATGATTTGTTACCACCCAAATCTTAGTAAAATTTTCTTAATCTCTATATTTTCTACACTTGGATTATCGGTTGCAATACTTTGCTTTTAAGAGATTTTTTTTTAGTGTTTTTCATAGAAATTTGTAATTTCTTAATCTTTCTATATTTTCTATATTTAGAATATCTTTATATTTTCTTAATCTCTAAATTTTCTATGTTTTCTTAATTTCTATATTTTCTACCTTGAAATATCTTAATAAAAATTTGAAATCTATATTTTCCATATTTTCTTAATCTCAGCATATTTTCTATCTTTGGAATATCATAGTAAAAATTTGAAATCTATATTTTATATCCTTGAAATCTATATTTTCTTAATCTCTCTATATTTTCTACCATTGGCCAAACATAGATTTCTATGAAAAACATCCAAAAAAAAAAAAGTCTTAAAAGCAAAATATTGCAACAGATAATCCAAGTGTAGAAAATATAGAGAGATTAAGAATTTTTAATTTTTACTAAGATTTGGACACTAACAAATCATCCATAAAAGAGATATGGGAGAAGATTGAAGAGAGTAGGACAAAATAGGAAAATAGAAACAGTCATAGAGAAGAGAAAAAAAGAAAGAAAGAAAAAAAGCGTTAAGTAGCGTGAGACTTTAAATATGTTTTTTTAATTTTAAAAAATAGATAAAACTTGGTCAATCAAACTCTGTCTGCCATGACGGAGCTTGTAGCCTCGGATGCAAGTAAGTTTTACTCTTGTAATATTGACAAAGACAATAAATTATTTAAGCCTCGGATGCAAGTAAGTTTTACTCTTGTAATATTGACAAAGACAATAAATTATTTAAAAGTGTAAAAAGATCATATAAAAAGTGTAGGGAAAAAAGAGAGTTGGTTGGGGATTTGAAAAATATGTATATTGAGGTGGGGATTGACCATGAGACCTCATGGTCATTAGCTGATGTTCTTGTTGGCGAAAAATATGTATATTAAAAACATGAAATACAATTTTATTTTTAAATTTGACCACCAACCAAACAGATTTGATTTTGTATAATTATTTTTTTTTACAATATCTTATAATTTATAATATATTATGTTATGCATAATTTAATTTAACAAAAAATAAACTGATTGTTTTAAAAAAAAAATTCTATTTGGATCACAAAATTCAAAAATAATATTCAAAAATAAAATCCAAATTGACATATTCGTTGAACTCAATGAATCTGAAAATATAAAATAGAATTCAAATTACATATCAAACCTATTTACTCCATAAATCGTGTCCATGGTACACGATTTACATAGTCGTGGCCATGGTACACGATTTAATTACTCTATTTTTTTTTTTTTTTTAAATAATTTCAAAACTCATTTTTTGTAATTATTTATTAAAAATAGATTATTTAAAAAAAAATCTCAACTGATATAACTATTATAACCACAAATTATTTTAACTCACCTAACATCTCAAACAGTCTCCATGAATGGATTGACATGGAACTCCAAGTCATGCTCAATGATTAAGACAAACTTATATTGTTTTAGGTGACTTAAACCAAGCTTTTAAAAAAAATAAAAATAAAAGTAAGAACTCTGCTTAGTTTAGATATTAAAAGGAGAATGTTAGTTAGTAAATTAATTATTAGATTAAATTCATAAGAAATTACATATTGTTAAGTCAATTCTATTGATTAGAAGGATAGATAAGACATCAATTACTCAATTAACACGGTTCTATTTTAACTCTACAATGGTTGAAAATGTCGATAAAAATATCGACATAGAGAAACATTTTATTACTTACATCAAATACGTAATGTACAATTAAATTGTAGATATAAATAAATACAATAATTCCATTAAAAAAAATCGGCTTTAGAACAAATTTCCAAACATCAGAGATCTCAATTTTTGAGAATCAAAATCAAGAGCGCGAGGAGCAAAGTGATCCCATGGCAGCAACTAATCCGCCCTATTCTCAGCGTAGCCGACGACGAAGTTCTCGGTGGCCGTGCAAGCCGACGCTTGGCAGAAGTATCAATCATAATGCCAAATCGGCAAGCATCCCTATCGCTGCCCTGACTAGGCGGAGACGGATCGATGGTGGAAAGCGTCGCTAGGTTAGAAAACTGGCACGCAGCAGAACTCTGGTTCATTGTCTGAAAATAGGAATTGAAAGCATAGGAAACGTTGCTTCTCGCATCGAGTTGGCTGCACGAGGAGCCGTAACCGAGGCTGGTGCAATCGGCGTGGTCGCAGGCGTAGGCGACGCTATTCGGGAGATTCGGATCGGAGAGAGTGGCTTGCGGTGACATTACGCACCATTGCTTGGATAAGTAGCGAACTCCTTTGGCCGGAACCAAAGGCTTCCCGTTCCCCAAGTTCAAAGAGTACTTGATTGTTCCGTCGTAGTTGAAAATTCCCCAATGTCGCTCAAAACTTCCTGGTTGGATGCTCTTCGCATCCTCGTCGATGATTGCGAAGATGTAGGTGTCTATTGGAACGGGCCGCTTCGGCGTGCCTTGGCGGCGATTGATGCGATTGATTAGACCTAACAAGTATACGCCATACGAATAAAATATTAGATTTACCTTTTTATTATGTTTTTTCAATTTAGTCAAGTTTTAATTTAGCTCAAATGTTTCGATTCTCTTTCTTTTTGTGGGTGAATGTTAAAATTAGTTAGAAGTTGTGTTTGGATTGCATTTGTAAGTGTTTAATTTTTTAAAAAAGACCATTTAAAAAAAAATTGAGGTGCTTGACAATCACTCAAAATGATTGTTTCGAGAATTGTTTCGAGAATGAGTTTTAAAAATAAATAACGAGAAACATTTGATATTAATTTTTAGAATAAATGTTTTTTTGTGACTAATTAGAATTCTATCTAATTTTCATAATATATTAAAATTACTAAAATACCCTCACACTACTCCTCATTTTCTCACCCATGATTGTTGCTGGTCACCTCCGACACCACCGACGTTGATCTTCAGCGGCCATATCCGGTCATCGTCGCTGATTTTCGGCGGCCACCTCCGGCCCTGTCGTTGATCTTCAGCGACACCTCCGACCGACCACCAACGACGACCTTCGCCGCCTCCGGTGACCACCGTCGGCGATCTTCGACCGGCCATCGACGCCCACCTCCTCCGGTCGATCACCGGCGAGGACCTCCAGCGAAATTCTTGCTGATCTTCGGCGACAACCACATCAACGACCTCCAGCAACTAACGACGACCACTACCACTCTTATCCCATCACCGACCATCGACAATAGTAAACGTCGGTCATAATTTTTAAAATACAAATTTAAACTTATTAATACTTGTCCTTTATAGTAATTTGACATTTGGAGAAACATTTCTAAAAAAAATATTTTTCAAAAGAATCTATTTTTTTTCTATAAATGTTTATAATTAATTAAAATACCCATATGTTTTGTTACATTTTCTCAAAAATAATTATCTACATATGTGTTTGGTTTGCTCTACACTAACATGTTTCTCCTAATGTCAAATTACTATAAAGGAAAATTATTAATGAACATTCATTAATAATTTTCCTTTATATTTGCCAATTGAGCTATCAAATCAAGTATAACTCAATTGACATAAGGTTATGCCCTTGATTAAGAGGTCAAATGTTAAAAATTGTGACTGACGTTTACTATTGACGGAATAAGGGTGGTGGTGGTGGTGGTGGTCGAGGAATTCGTCAGAGTGGGGCGGCGGTGGCCGGAGTGGGCCGACAGAGATCGGCGGAGTGGCAGACAACAATCGTTGGTGGAGAAAATTTAAATGAGTAGTGTGAGAGTAATTTGGTAATTTTAGTACCATATGAAAATTAGGTAGGTTTTTCCATTAAACCTCCAAAAAAAACTTTTTTTTTTTAAAGTTAATAGTAAGTGTTTCACCTAAAATGAATTATTTTAAAAAATCATTCTCCCAAAATTCATTTTAGGTGTGCGTGAAACACCTTAAATTTATTAATAAAATGATTTTTTTTCAAAAATTAAACATTTTGGAATCTAAACCAAACACACCGTTTATTTATGTTCCAAACTCGTAATGAAGTATGATGTAAGTTTATATCACATTCACACATTAAAAATGTTAAAAAAAAAAGGACTCAACGTTTAAAACTAGAATATATGCATGAAAGATTAAATTTTGAGTGAGTGATAGTTGAAGATACCTTGATTGAATCTTTGAGCGTTTGCTTTATTAGCACTGGGGTCTCCGTCGGTCGGCCAACCGACTTCTCCAATAATGATCGGCATGGAGGAGAAGCCATTTTTCTCGAGGGCAGTGACGAGAGTGTCAAAATTTGCATCGAGAACATTGGTGTAGGAGATGGATCCATCGATGACGGGCGCAGCGTTACCATTGAAGAAGGCATACTCCTTGGGGAAATGTGGATCAGCGTTGAGGCTGAGGAAAGGGTATATATTGATGGTGAGAGGAGCGGCGGCGTTACTAAGAAACTTGATAATGTTGACCATAAGATCAAGGATGTCCGGCCGAAAGTTGGCGCCGGACGGGAGGCCGTTGTCGGTCTCGTAAACGTCGGCGTTTAATGGGACTGTGACCTTCACTTGTCGCCCCAAACCGGCCTTTATTAAGGCGGCTTGAATGTTTTGTAGAGCCGGGAAGGTGGTTTGGTGGAATGAACCGTTGTAGGCGTTTAGGAATGGTTCATTCCCCACGGCCACATACCTACAAATTACAATACAATAATATGTTAATTCTAAATTTAAATATATATACATTAACCGTTGTAGGCGTTTAGGATAAAACTACACTTATGTGAGTTGTTCCTTTTTTTTCTTTTCTTGAAAGAAGTATGTAAAATATACATACATTAAAAAAAAAAAAAAAAAAAAAAAAAAAAAAAAAAAAAAAAAAAAAATCTAAATCTTAGAATTCATCAAATTAACGGTGAATCCTAAAATAAATATATATATATATATATTTATTTAATAATCAATGTGAAAGATATTGAAAAAACGGACAAAATAATTTCAACGGCAATTTCTTGAGCAAACGCACCTTCAAAGATATTTTTGAAACAAATTTCAAAATTGAAAGGTAAAATAAAAATTTTCAAGCATAGAGATATAATTAAACATATCCAAAAATTCAAGGTATTTTATATAGTTTAACCTTTAAACAACTACTTTTCATGCCAAATTTAGAAACCAAGATATAATATTTGAATATTAAAACTTGCACTTAAATAGAACATTTTAAAAGTTTAAATATTAAAATAAAATAAATATGAAAATTTCAAGATTAAAATAAAATTTGAACCTGTCAGATAATTTTGTTTTGAATACACAGTAAGCTGAGGATTAACCTTTTAAAAGCTACTAGAAAATCCTTTATTTATTTATTTTTCTTTTGAAACCAGCTACTAGAAAACTTTTGCGAGCATTACACTGATATATTTTAACATATATTTTTTCCTTTTAGTTTTACAGTTTAAAAATACTTTTTTTCAGTGTTTCAAAAAAAAAAAAAATAATAATAATAATATATATACTTTTTTCAGTTTAATTTAGAAACATAAAAATCACTCATGTCCGTGAACATGAAGTAACAATTTATTTTTTAATTCTTTTTTAATGACTTTACGTAACAATTTATTAGTGTCAAGATGATTATAACCCAACTGATTTAATGTTAGAACTAGTAATCAATAGGTCAAATGTTTGAATCTCACTTCACATGTTGCAAAGAATATATATATTAGTCATTATTTAAAAAAAAACAATTTATTAATCCCTATACTTTAACATTTGTAACCATTTAGTCTATATTGTAAAAGTTGTTGTTATGATTTAATGAGTTTTCTTATATTGAGAGACCTATAATCTAATTAGGGACCCAATATGTTTACAAGCTACTAAGTCTAAATCGTTAAATAATAAAAAAACAACATTTAATTTTGGTAATTAATTTATTATAAACCTAAAAATAGAAAGATTAAAGGGCTGGTTGCACAAATAGCAATCAGGCCCAAACTAATTGCAAATTTAGCAAACTTTAAAATGTTTTGCAAATATGGCAAAAAAACCCGTTTCTATCACTGATAGACTTTATTATATCACTGATAGACTTCTATCAGTGATAGACTATTATCTCTGATAGACTATTATCACTGACAAAAATTTATAAAAAGCTGAGGTGATCAGCGATAGACTTCTATCAGTCATAAGATATCAGCGATAGAAATTGCTATATCCGCAAAATTTTTAAAAACATGCTATATTTGCAAACAATAAGTTTTAAATTGTTATTTACTACAATTTTCCAAAATTAAATTCTTACCTGATTAAATTGTCACAAAATAAAATTGAGTGACTAATTTTTTATTTTTTTGAAAGTTTTTATAAACCAAAAAGTACGATGGAGAGATAAAAAGACAACGGAAAAAAAATGCAATTAAAGATGATTTGAATTAAATATATAATTTACTAATTATTGGTATTTAATTGTAAGTGACATTTTTATAGACTTAAAATTTGACAAAGATCCTGTTAAAATAATATATATATATATAAATAAAGAGCCAAAATGGTTTAAAAATTATGATACTTAATTTTTTTTTTTTTATGAATACGCTATGGTTTTCAATTATTCTCCTTTGTTAATATATTTATTGAAGGTTTTTTTTTTTTAATACGACAAATATGAGATATGAAGATTTGAATCTCCGACTTCAAAGAAATGAGAGCATGATAATTATCGTTTAGTTATGCTCACTTTATCAATAATTAAGCACCAAAGCATATATACTCTTTTTGTTTAGGTTAAATTATAAGTTTAATCCATGAATTTTGAAGTTTAGGTCTAAACTTTTAAAAGTGTCTAATAAGTCTTTAAATTTTCAATTTTGTGTTTAATACATCTACGTGCTTTCAATTTTGTGTTTAACAAGTCTTTGGAAAATTCATTTTTTTTTAAATTTAATTGATCCTATTAGATATAAATTTTATTTTTATGTCTGAATGAAACCCTAAAAATTCAATTTTATGCCAAACCAAACATAGCTTTGTGTGTGGTAGATTCTGAAATTTTAAAATAAATTAAAAGTTTAAGTACTAAATTTGTAATTTTGAAAGTTTAAGAGTCAAATAGTCACAAATTTCAAAGTTTCTGTAGTTTAACATTTTTTTTTTATTTGTTTTCTTTTTATGAGATAAATAAATAACATATATATCATTTTTTTATATATATATTTATATATTTGATATAGATTAAATAGAAGGGAGCAATGTAGAGTAGGCAATTTATTAAAATATTTAATAAATATTTTATATTTTTAAAACAAATTACAATTCTTTATCAATTGTTAATATTTGTGTTTTTTTTTTTTGTTAAATAAAATTTATAAAATTTTCAGTTTCTATAATTTCTTAAAGAACTATTCATTTAGATAAAAAAAAATTATTATTATTTTAATCAACATCGTCTCTATAAAGAAAAAATTAAATGCTATACATCTTCACAACTTTTGAGATCTCAACGTTTTCTATCAACATATGTACATTTAATTCCTAGCTCTCTAATACTAATGTTTTTTAGTCCAACTGTGGTATGAAGATTTGAACTTCCAACCTTAAGAGAAAGAATACATAACAAAATACTCTTGAGTATGCTCACTTTGACACCCTAATATTAATGTTGAACCATTCATCTTACGAAATGTTAATGAAAATACCAAGTTATCTTATTGCATAGAAAGATGCTAATTAAGCTATTACCTGATATCCGTGCCAAAATTTGAAACGAAGTAAGAAACGTTTTTGGAGACCCATTCCTCAGCAACTCGTACGCTACTTGCAAGCGGCGCCAAGAACTCATTAGGTATTCCAAGCATAACGTGGAGACCAGAATTCCCAAGAGCCTGAAGAGCTCCAGGATCTGCTTCGAACAACTTCACTTTATTGAACCCATTATCCTTAATCAATTTAACCACAATATCAGGTGGGAGCGGATGACTCGAGCGCGTCCCCCAATTACACGCAAACCCTAAGACACCCTTTACAAATCCTTCATGACCCAAACAAGAAAAGAGCAAAAACAATAATAGGCACCGGAGTCCCATTTGCTTGATGATTTGCACTTTTAGGATTGGCATTTTAAATGTAATGGCCAATTCTAAGAGTTTGTGGGGGAGAGGGGACAAGCCCTTTTGGGCAAGGAAAGGCAAGGAATTGCATGAAGATTCGAAATGGAATTGGATTCCATGAAAAGATCTACACGTATTTCCAATCAATGATTCTTCTTCCAATCAATGTTTGTTTGTATGTATATATATTATATATATGTAGGCCAATAGGGCATTATATAACATGGGAGAGAAAATCAAGCATTTCAAGAAAAGAATATAGGCATTATATATATATATTTGGTTTGCCCAATGAATTTTTTTCTATGTTGTTGGGTTCTTGCATTAAAATGGTAAGACAATATTATTCATTGATGTATAAACATCTCAAGGCGGATCCAAAATTTAAGTTAAGGGCTTAAATTTATGTACATGAAGAAAGTTTCAAACATCTTGATTTAAAATTTTATGTCAGTCGCACAAATTCGTGTAAAGATAATTTTAAACGCATCAATACATAATTATATTAATTTATATTTTTTTTATTATATTTTGGTATTAGTTTGTTTAATATAAAATACGACTGATTTTTCTACATAAATATATAAAAAAGATAATGTATTTTTTTCTTTATGTTTCTATGCATTATAGTTTTTTTTTATTAATTATTTTATTTTTAACTTAATTTTTATTTATTCTATTATTATTTTTCTTTAATGAAGATATGACCTGGTTGCTTTTATTTTATAATATTTCTTCATTTATATTTTAAATTAAATTTGATAACATTGATAAAATTATATAAAATAAATAAATTAAAACATAAAAATTAAATGTAATAAATAATAATAATAATAAAAAGAAATATATCATTTTGTGGGCTTTTTTTTTTTAAAATTGAGGTTAACATTTAAATGAGATGAGAATGAATAATTTGAAAATAATTAGAAATTTAGAAAATTGATGAACAATATTAAAATTGAATGAGAAAGAAAAAAAATTAAAAATAAATAGAGATTTAGAAGAAGGTTTGAATCACCAACTTTAGCGGCTGCACTACACCGTTATAACATTTCATTAATATCATAATTTATTTCATACATATTAGATATGAGATAAAAATCGTGTGCGGGGGGAGGGGTCAACCCGGGCCCGAATTTATACTTAATTTGCCCCGATCTCACATAGAGTCAAATAGTTGAATATATGTCTTCATAAAATTTCAAATAGTTGAATATTTATGTTAGTCGAGCCTCTCAAGTCATCTTTAGTACACATCAAAAGAATTATATGGCTTTAAAATTATCTTGACTTGCTTTTAATAGAAACTCATTTAATGGACAAGTTTTATTAAGGGACTATCTCGACCTTTCGTAGCCGATGAAAAAAAAAAACAGACCAAGATTATCAAAATTTCTAATATCAACCCTATTATTCTCAAGTACGAGAGTGATTCACTTATTTTGTTAGCTTAATTACACATAATCTCATCTTAATCAATTTTTGAATTTTATCTAGCTAATTCGAACATAGTTCAATAAATAACACATCAATGGGCGAAAAAAAAAAAAAAAAAAAAAAAAAAAAAAAAAAAAAAAAAAAAAAAATTGAATTCTTTATAGTTTTTTTTTCTTTACCTAATAGGAACATAAATTTACAATAATAGAAACTTTATAGCTTAGAATGAACATCAAATCTTAGTTTAGGGCCTGAATTTAAAAATGTTAATATATGAAAAATTTAGAGATTTAAAAGCAAATAAGTATAGAAATCCAAAGGCGTGTTACATTTTTCGCTCCAAAACAATTATCGTAAGAAAATTCATTCAAAACAAGCAAAAGTCATTGCTTCCTTCTTGCGACCGTTTTTGCTGTTTATTCTCTCTCTTTCTGTCGTTCTGCTTCCTTCCATCTTCCACCCTCTCTGATTTGATCTCCCAACCTAAACAAACGCCATTGATCCAAGCATTCCTCGATCTCAGATCTCAATCGATCTTCTTCCGACGAAACCCCACATTGCATTCTCCTTTTCCCTCGGAAGAATCTCAGATCCTCGCCGCATCTCCATCTTCCAATGGCTACGATGGAGAGCTTGATCGGTTTAGTCAACCGAATCCAGCGAGCCTGCACTGTCTTGGGAGATCATGGCGGCGAGGGAATGTCCCTCTGGGAAGCTCTTCCTTCTGTCGCCGTCGTTGGAGGACAGGTTTTGTAATTTTCTCTTTTCGATGTGTAATTTTAGGCATTGCATTGCATTTGTAGCCATTTTCTGTACCTGATCCATTTCTATTCATGTCCAAATTAGAGTTCCGGTAAATCTTCAGTGCTCGAAAGCGTGGTCGGTAGAGACTTTCTTCCTCGTGGATCCGGTAAATCTCCTTGATTTGTTCTCTTTATTTTGCTTCAGTGTTTCAAGGATTTGCAACACCTTTCATATTTTCTCTCTTTTTGATAATCTGCATCACTTGAGAGGGATAGGTAGATGTGTGAGTGTACTCTATACTCGAGGATCTTCATCTTAGCTCAGATAAGAGGAAGCTTAATTTTTGTTTCTTGCATTTCCTAATCGATTGAGTTGAACTTGTAATTTCCAATCGTTAAAGTAATTTGGCGATAATTACTCATCCAATACTGAAATGAGTTTCTTTTTGGTTTATCACTTTAAAACTCAAAATTGTATTATTATTAGTATGAATGTCAGTTTCAGAATCGTGCTTGGTTACTGGTGATTGACGAATAATGGTTTCTTTCATCTCTAATTTATGTTCCTTATTGATAGGCATTGTAACGCGAAGACCATTGGTGTTGCAACTTCATAAGACAGAGGACGGACGAGCTGAATATGCAGAGTTTCTCCATGCCCCGAAGAAGAAGTTCGCTGATTTTGGTATATTGTTTTTCATTTTCTTCATCTGACAAGGATTGTTTTATTTATTGGTTAATGTTGTTTCGAAAGCTTTAACTTTCCACATTTTTCACTCACCATCCCCTTCTTCAATCAAAACTCAAACATTCCCTATAATTCTGGAGACAAGGTTTGGTATTGTTGTGTTTGTGTATTTTCTGAACTTACTCACGCCTATTATAGAGCTAAATTTCCATTTGATGTTGTAAAAGATTCATTCTTATGAAAATAAGATTTATGTTTTCTGAGCATATTTATGATTAAATTTAAAATGTTTACGTTTAAATTGAATCTACTTGTTCTCATATCAAAATATCTTAAGTTTCTTGCTCACTACAAGCTTGGAAAATTTAGCTCCATAGGTTTCTTATTCTGTACATTATCCCTAGAGTACATTTTGTAGAAGCTAATTGCATAACCATGAAAGAAGAGGAAGTCTGACTAAAAGCTGATTCTGAATTAAAATTCTCTAGCCTAAGTGTTTGTATAACTATTCTTTGTGGCATGGTTCGGACTAGGAGGATAGTTTTATCATATGATTCTGGCTATTCTTTGACACATTTTCTCTCTGATTAGTACTATATGGCTTGCTTTCTTACCTTCCTCCATAAGATTTGAATATGTAATCATGTTACAACCATGAATGTTTTACCAAATAAAAGTGTCCATTTTCTCATGTGCAGCTTCTGTGCGTAAAGAAATATCAGATGAGACTGATCGAATTACTGGGAAGTCAAAGCAAATCTCAAATATACCAATTCATTTGAGCATATATTCTCCAAATGGTAAATAAGATGAAATATAATTATTGAACCATGGAATCAGCAGGTTATTATCATTGGCCAGCATTTTCTACTTTAAGTGGATCCTGATACTCTGGAAAAACATAGCGAATGTTATACAGTATGACTCATACTGTTCAGGGAAGAAATAAATGTTTGTTCTATAAAGAAGCGCTCAAACTTCAAACTTACTTTGTAGAATTGAAGAATAAGTTTTAAGTGGTACAAACTGAGCTCTGAGATTTGTCATATATGCTCCAAGCTTTCAACAATTTTGAATGCTGACACCTAGATATCTAAATTAACACATAACAGAGGATCGATAACTTTGTAAACCCCAAGGGTTGCTTGTATGATAGGTGATGGGCTCTGTTCAACTGTGCAATGAAGCAATGTTGCTTTCTTATGCTGTTTGTGATCTTCTTTTAATTTTGCGGATGATGTTGCTTCTTATCTGATATTCTAATTATAAAAGTGACATTTCTTTCTTGCAGTTGTAAACTTAACGCTCATAGATCTTCCTGGGTTGACAAAGGTTGCTGTAGGTAATTTGTTTGAAATGATTAGTTTTTTATATTAGACTTTTTTTTAAAAAGGATTTTTTTTGGTTTATTGTTAGTTACATTTTTGAACTCGTATGCTTTGGGTTCCTGCCTCTTGCAGAAGGACAACATGAGTCAATCGTTGAAGATATTGAAAACATGGTCCGCTCTTATGTCGAGAAAGTAAGGATCCCTAGATTAAGCTTGATGAAAACTTTAAATCCAGTTCTCCAATGATGTGTTCTTTTTCTCCTGGTTTTGAAATTGGAATATGTTAGTACACTGATGCCATGAATCTAAAATGCTGGTAGACACTTATATATGTAAATATGGCCGTCTTGAGCTATCCCTGATTCTCTATTTATGTTCTTTTGTAATTGGAATAGTTTCTGCACTTTGATTTTTGTGTGGCATTTTAAGGATAAAGGGCTTAAAGGCAAATCCTGTTTTTTTTTTGTTGTATGCCAAATAGAGCCATTCTAGTTTTTTAATTTTTTTTTTATTTTGTTTTTCTGTTCATGCTATTTGGTGATTACTCTTGGTTCATTGGCATGCATTTTTCATAGATCAATAAGAGCATTTGTATTTTGTCATGTTCGGTATCTTAAATTATGGAGTGTACTTGGCTACTTGCATTCTTTTTTCTTCTTCTAACCGTTGTATTAATTATTTTCTTGGGTTTTGTAGCCTAACTGCATTATACTTGCGATTTCTCCTGCTAATCAAGATATTGCTACTTCAGACGCTATAAAGCTTGCAAAGGAAGTTGATCCCTCAGGTAGTAATGTAAAGTGGGTATGGAGTTTTAGGTTATGTGGAACTTGGATAAGTTGGCTAAGATTTTTGCTTCTTGTCTTATTTCTTCTTTTAGGTGAAAGAACGTTTGGAGTGCTTACAAAACTTGACTTGATGGACAAGGGAACTAATGCTCTGGATGTATGATTCAGTTACCTTATAGTATTAACCAACCATGTAAATCGAATTTTATTAAATGAAAATATAACAAGAATAACCATGTTCTAGTAATGTGTGAAATTCAAATCTTCTTTTGCCATTTTGTATGACGACAATTTTCTTGAATTGCTTTCAACAGCATTGAGTAGGATTGTTATTAATGTTTCACCTTCCTAATTATTTGTGGCTTTGTTACCCTGCTTTACCCAGGCGTTTAAAAAGTATAAAAACTGAAAAGTTTCTCTAAATGAATGTTGAAGGTTATTGAAGGAAGATCATACAGGTTGCAGCATCCATGGGTTGGGATTGTAAATCGTTCACAAGCTGATATTAATAAGAACGTAGACATGAATATTGCTCGCAAAAAGGAGCAAGAATATTTTGAAACGAGCCCCGAGTATGGACATCTAGCACATAAGATGGGCTCAGAATATCTTGCCAAACTTTTGTCCCAGGTCCTTATTTCAATTAATTAATTCTTTCTTTTTTATTATTTTTATTTCTTATATCCATGTTGTTCTTGTTAGCCCTCTTTATATTTTAGTTGTCACAACTAGGAATGTTCTAGCAGTTTGGTGCAGCTGATTGTGTTTTCATATGTTATATTCTTGTTTTTCAGCACTTGGAGAGGGTTATCAGGCAGCGGATACCAAGTATCATTGCCTTGATAAATAAGACAATTGACGAACTGAATGCAGAGTTGGACCGAATTGGCAGACCTATAGCTGTAGACTCGGGGGTAATGCTTTAGCCCCTGTAGATACCATATTCCAAGTTACCAAATAAAATTATAACTACCCTGCATCCATCACAACTCTGCATTCATTTTTTTTTATGCAGGCACAACTGTACACTATTTTAGAAATGTGTCGTGCATTTGACCGTGTATTCAAGGAACATCTGGATGGAGGGTAATGTTGTGACTTTCTTTTAGGATTTATAATCTGGATTGGAGCATCTTATGCAAGAAACCTCTCAATACTATCATGTTATGTAGATGAATACTTTTTTAGTCTGAACCGAAGTTATAATACGGTGAACATTTTCTTGAGGATAGTTAAAGCACTATGCTGGCGAAGTTTCTTCCCTGGCATGAGTTTATGTTAGAGAAAGTAGAAATTTATAAAATTCCTCTTCAGAAAATATTTTCTCTTGGTTTCCTGATATTTTCATCACATTGGATTGGGGGCTACAATATTTAAAACTTCAAGAGTTGCACCTTTTTTATTTTATTTGGGCTTATTATTTTGTAAGGCCATAATTCTACTGTTTATGAGTTGAGAAATGCCTTCCTTCCATATTCCCTAAATGATGTAATTTTATAACTCAAAACCCATTAAAAGTTTTTTTTTTAACCATAAATGTAACTTTTCATTGAAATAATGAAAATAGACTAATACTCAAATGACACAAACTCCACGTAGGACTGAAAGAAAGCGAGAAGGAAAAAAAACATTACAATGCAAACTCATTAAAAGTATTTTAAATGATTAAGTTTACTTTGACTTATTAATAATAGTTAAAAAATTTAAATTTAGTGATGATTTAACGTGGTATTATAGCATATTTGCATATTATTTTCAAGAACTAGTGTTAGTTATGTAAATATTTTTAAACTGAATTTTTTCGTTATTAGATAATAAGTTCATTTTTCTTTTTTATTATGACAAGATTAAACAATTTGGAGTGTACTTGTGAGGCCAAAATGGGAGTCTTTTTTTGCATGGTTATCTTTTTTGGATCTTGAGCCTCTTTTTTTGTTTTTATTTTTTGCTTGCTCTCTTTGGCAGTTTTTGAGCTGACAATGAGAAGTCACATTTTTCATAGGGACAAAAAAAAAATGACGACACTAGCAACCCTACCCTACGCTGTAATCAGCACAAGAAATTTTTGATGTTATTGAAATATAATCCATGCTGAATTGTATCACGTTTTCTTCCTCTAGTAGACAAGTTAACTTTCTTTTTTCAATTGATAATTACCAGCGCTGGGTCTCGTTCTTTTGGATTGGTATCCATTTTAGTAATTAGTTTTGGGGTTTTTTTTTACGGTGGACTTGTTTTTTTTGTATGCATTCTTTCATTTCTCTCATAAAAAAAAAATGATAATGTTATTTACATGGTATACAATGAATATATGCTACAGGCGGCCTGGTGGAGATAGAATATATGGAGTTTTTGACCATCAACTACCTGCCGCCCTGAAGAAATTACCTTTTGATCGTCATCTTTCTTTAAAAAATGTCCAAAAAGTTGTGAGTGAAGCTGATGGCTACCAACCTCATTTAATAGCTCCAGAGCAAGGATACAGAAGGCTTATTGATAGTTCAATCAGCTATTTCAAGGGTCCGGCTGAAGCTTCTGTTGATGCTGTAATATTCTAATTCAATCCCTTTCCGACAATATTAGTCTGTGTTATGGGATTTATGTCATGCTTATATTATTAAGTTCATCCTAATTTTCTTGGATATGTTTGTTGTTTTTAATATGAGAAAAAGTATCAATGCCACTTCTTTTGGATGATGAAGTTATCTGGTAATACAGTTTGATAAATATATACATGTGTTACTGTACACACACACACATATATATATATATATATATATATATATATCGCTCGAGGGATGGTAGAGGCATGTCTATTTTCTAGCCTGCTCTATGTTATAGCATTTCATGTATAGTTTAAATTTTGATTCTTTGGGCTTTGATTATGACATCAAATTGGGGTTATTTATTTATGCATTCTTCGTTCTTATAAGGAACTATCTTTTATCGTTTTTCCTATCTGACTAGCTGTTGTTTGATCAGAGTTCCTTTCTAACTTTGATATAGATTATGATTTTCTGGAGGAGGTTAGGGAGTCGACTTGATCTAAATCTAGAAATGAATTAGGATTTAGTTTTGCTTCTCTCTTTCATGTGTATGAAACTCAACTTCTAGCTATGTGTAATTTATTTAAAAGAGTAATGTTATATGGTATACCTATTATGAACATTTTGATTTCTTATTCAGCAATTGGATATTATTTAAATTTGGAGCTGTTCAGTGATGTTTGAAGCTTTGAGTAGATTATTGAAGTGTCATCAATAACTTTTTTTTGGGAGAAAATTCATTGGACATAGTTCATTTGGCATTGTATTCTTATGTGACATTTTAACTTATTCTTATGTGACATTTTAACTTAGGAGCTCAATGTCTTTTAAAAAAAAAAGAGAAAAACTTAGGAGCTCAATATTTAAAGATCAAACCAATACAACCAAGTATGTCTCGCTGTCTATAATAGAAATAAAGAAAAATTGTATATTGCAAAGATTTGTTTTTGGGTTTCTCTTGTAATCTAACAGTGGTTGATGTTGGAAACATCTATGCATTCTTAAGATATACTAAGAAGATGCGTTCTACGTTTTTATATGAATTTATAGTATTTGCTCCGTCCATAAAAATGATGTTTTTCCAATTCTCCTAGCTGGTTTCAAGATCAAAGCAACTAATTGTCTTCTACTTTTGTGCAGGTGCATTTTGTATTGAAGGAACTTGTTCGGAAATCTATAGCCGAAACAGAGGTAAACCTTTTTAATCAAACATGTGTTCTTGAATAGGGTCTAGGGGAATTCTTCTTGAGATAGATATTCTTAGTGAATAGTTGAACTTCTATTTGCATCTAATTTGGCTTGACGACATGACAAATAACACAATTTTCCTTAGTATATTAGAATAAGGGGCTTACTTGAGTTGCTCCCAGAGGATAAAGGTGATTTTGCTTATATGAGTGGAAAAATATAGTTTTGCCTTTCATCTAATATGCAAAATGAACATGGGAATTCGGACCAACTATGAAAAGTGTTTATTGATGAATGAAATTTATGATAGATGGCAAAACGGCCGGGCAAAAAAATTGCTCTAACTGGCACAAATAGTGGATACGGAGTATTTACAAAAATATTTAGTCACGATACTTCAAGAGGAAGATACAAAACTTATAAACTCTCAATGCTTTGTATTGGTGTAGATGTAAACACCCTTTTTTCAATTATAGTTTTTCTCAATTGACTGCTAATTGGTCACCTTTAGGTGCTCGAGCTTTTGCTCTTTTTCATTCATCAATAGAATCGTTTCTTATTAAAAAAATGACTTTAAACTCCCAAAGAACAAGATTGCTCAAAATGTATTCTTTTAGTAATTAGTTAGGAAGATTGTTATGATATTGGTTATCAATAGAGAGAGTGAGGAAGGAGAAAAATAGACAATGTTTTGGTTAGTGAATTGGAGCTTGAGAGAGATATCAAGAGGGGAGGGGGTGTAAGTACCTCAAATTATTTGTTTATCTTTTATATTGCAATACTTATAAATACAAAACTTATAAACTTCACCAGTAGACTTTTTGCTACATACTAGAAACTGTATCCACTTAGACTGAAGATTGAACATTTAGACGCTGCAAACAGATAGTGATAGAAATTCCTTTAGGATAGAAGTGAGAATATTATAGGTATTAACGATAGTTAGTAATGAGTTAGGAAGATTGTTATGATATTGGTTATAAATAGAGAGTGGGGAAGAGTGGGGAAGGAGAAAGATAGACAAAATATTTTGGTTAGTGAATTAGGGCTTGAGAGATCTCAAAAGGGGAGGGTGCAAGTACCTCGAATTGCTTGTTTATCTTGTAGTTTGGTTATCTTTTATATTGCGATAGCTTTCGGGATCTTATCGGATAGTTAAAGATAGTGAAATTTCCTCCATAAAACCAAAATAAAAGGAGAGAATAAAAGAAATCTGAGTTTTCAACATTTCTTTTGTTGGAGGGATCATTAGAGTAATGCCTTCTCTCTTTCTAATAACATTTTGTAATTATTAGAAATTGGCTAGTCATTATTAAAAGTTCATTTTTATTTATTTACTTAAATTATATCAAATAAATATGCAAGTTCAATTATTATTTATGGACTATTAAAAATGAGGCATCTAACAGCAGGTAAGAGCTCTTATTTAGTGGTGTTTAGCCAAATATTTTTTTCTCACGACATATATTTATATGGTGATGTGCCATTAACTAATTCACATGTAAAAGTATTTTTTAAATTTCACATTTATTAATTCAATACTTTGTCACAGGTTCATGTGGAAACTTCTTCTAATTTTACAGGGTTTACTTTTGATTAACATAAATTTCAGGAACTCAAAAGATTTCCGACACTTTCAGCTGACATTGCAGCAGCTGGAACAGAGGCATTAGAGAGATTTCGTGAAGATAGTCGAAAAACAGTTCTACGGTTGGTGGATATGGAATCTACCTACCTTACAGTAGAGTTTTTCCGAAAGCTGCATACGGAACCAGACAAAAATCCTAATCCTAGTCCAGCAGGGCCAAATGCGGACCGTTACACAGATAACCATTTCAGAAGGATTGGTACAGTTTCTTCTTGCTTATATGTGCATAAACATTATGATAGGAATTCTATTAGGATGCTATTAGGGAAGAATTAGAATTAGAGTATTAATAGGGAGATTGTCATTATAGTATTTAGTTATAAATATTGGGAATGAAAACCATTAAGGGTTGACCTAGTGGTCATGAAGACCCTATTAAAGCCCTCCTAAAGAGAATGAGTTCAATCCTTGGTGTCCACCTACCTAGAAATTAATTTCCTATGAGTTTCCTTGACACCCAAATGTTGTGGGGTTAGGCGGTCTGTCCCGTAAAATTAGTCGAGGCCCACCTTCTTGCTTATATGTGCATAAACATTATGATAGGAATTCTATTAGGATGCTATTAGGGAAGAACTATAATTAGAGTATTAAGGGTATATTAGTAATTAGTTAGGGAGATTGTCATTATAGTATTTAGTTATAAATAAAGGGAATGAAAACCATTAAGGGTTGACCTAGTGGTCATGAAGACCCTATTAAAGCCCTCCTAGAGAGAATGAGTTCAATCCTTGGTGCCCACCTACCTAGAAATTAATTTCCTATGAGTTTCCTTGACAGCCAAATGTTGTGGGGTTAGGCGGTCTGTCCCATAAAATTAGTCGAGGTCCGCGTAAGCACGGATATCAAAAAATAAAAGAGAGTGAAATTGGATGGAGGACAATATTTTAGTTAGTGAATTAGGACTCGAGAGAAATCTCAAGAGAGGGTCCAAATATCTCGAACACTTGGTCTATTTTGTAGTTCGATTCTATTTTACATTGCAATGCATTTGGGTTCTATCACATTATTTGACAGCCATATTTTTGTGGCTATACTTACACGCAAATGTAGACGTATGTGTATCATTTTAATTTCATATTCTTTTAGTCGCATGTTTGGGAGTGATTTTGAAATGGTTAAAATTACTTTTGACATGTCAAAAATTACTCTGAAACATCTTTTAGTCATTCAAAATCAATCTTGATGGTATGAAAACCGCATTTAAAATGTAAAATTAAATATTAAATTTGATTTTTAAATGATTAAAGACATATTTAGAATATGACAAAAGTGATTTTAACAATTTCAAAATCACTCCCAAACATGTGCGGATTGATAAAGTAAACTAAAGCATCAACAAACCACGTGATCACTGAGTTTGTTGATTGTTGATTGTTTTAGGTTCAAATGTGAGTTCTTATATTGGGATGGTTTGCGAGACACTGAAAAATTCAATTCCAAAGGCTGTTGTTTACTGTCAAGTTCGAGAGGCCAAGAGATCACTACTGAACCACTTTTATGTTCAAGTCGGGAAAAAGGAGGTTTGTTTTCTTAAAGAACTCAACAATAAGTTTGAAGCAAATTCTACTATGCATTTAGTTTCACTTTCCTAATTTACCCTGAAAATAATAAAGTCCTTCGAGAGAATGGGTTCAAACAATTATGTTCACCTACCTAAGATTTAATATCCTACGAGTTTCCTTGTCAACCAAATGTAGTATGGTTAGGCTGTTGTAATTAGTCGAGGTGCGCGCAAGTTGACCCGGACACTCACGAATATTAAAAAAAATAAAAATAGGCAATCATATTTTCTCAGTCATTAGTACGAAACTCTGAATACTCTGAAGGATTAACATATATTCTCCTGCTAAAAATGAATGAAAATCAACTTCTTGTTGCATTGAGAAGTCTACTACAACTTGCCATTGCCTCATTGTCATTGCAGAAGGAACGGCTTGGTGCTATGTTGGATGAGGATCCAGCACTGATGGAGAAAAGAATAACCATAGCTAAAAGACTTGAGCTTTACAAGTCAGCTCGAGACGAAATCGACTCAGTTGCCTGGAAATGAGCCGCTTGCATTTTGTTTATCACACGACGTAACTCTGCCAAGATGGATCTCAAATCTCCTTGTGGAAAATCAAACTAATTGCCTATTATTTTTTGCAATACCTTTCAGCTTGGAAAATAGGTAAGAAAAAGGAAGTGTGATGGAAGCATATGAGTTAGTTGCTAGCCTGAGATCGACAATGCACAATTGTCGTTTTTTTTTTTGTTTTGTTTTTATTTTTCCATTCATTTCTTTGAAAGGTTACTTCATTCATTTATGTCATTGTGTACAATAAATAGCTCTTAAAAATATATTTTACAAATTCTTATAGATTTGAGAAGACATCATTGTCATCGATAAATTTGTTCTCTCAATTTTACTTGAAATAGCAAATAGAATTAGTGGTGTTCTTATATGGACTTGAATTTCCTCTAAGTTATGAATTATATGGATAATGGATTGCTCTACTCAGTTTATATATAACTCTTTCAGACCAATTTGGCAACTTTATTCACAAGTCAAGGAAAAATGAAGTTAATGATCAAAGGAATAAATTACCAAAGACATAAGTTGATGAACATATGTGAATAATTTCTATCAAAGGGAAAAAAAAACATGTGAAATTGAATAGTTGATTAAGGAAATATCAACGTTTAAAAGTTGTTTTTTTTTTTACAAATGTATTTAATTAATGCAGGTCGAGAATTGAACCCTAAAATCTACTTGTTATAAAGGAAACTGTTCTAATTATTTATATTATATATATATATAAAATAATAATGGACATTTTTTTTAAACATTAGTACTTTGTTATTAGTAAATCTCCAAACTATACATCAATTTTAATATTGTTTTATTTAGTACAACCTAACTCTTACAATTCAATTATGAAATGTTACATATTGAAGTAAATAATGCAAGAGAAATTGTGGAAAAATTTAAATTGAAAATAAAAGAATCAAATTTCAAAGAAAAGAAAAATCAGCTAACAATTTTTTTTTTTTATGAAATTTATTGCTGATTTTTTTTTTTTTTTGGAGTACTTGAGATTTAAATTGAGTGTCCAGCCAGGGACCATCATAGTTTGAACCAAAATACAAAAATCAGCAATTTCTCGTGATATATGGGCGATTTATAGCAATTTTTGAGGTGGCAATAGAGATATTGATGGGTAAGGTTGTTTTTACCAATTGATCGGAGATATCGTATCGTTTTGCTGATATATCGGGTTGAAGAAAACAGAAATGCTGTGAATATATTTTCCATTTCGCCTAGATTTCTCACTGATTTATCGCAATAAAATGACAACATGTCGTCGATTTATATCCGATCTTAGAGGAAATGAGGGAATGCTTAACCAATGTCGTGGGTTCGATCTTGAGTGAGCCAAATTTTGTTTTCTTTTCGCCCTCTCTTTTTCTCTCCCAATCCCTTTTCCTTCCCCCTTTCTCTCTCTCCCCATCTAAGTTTTTTTATTCTCAACAACATTGGTTACATTACATCATTACTCTCTTAAAATGGTTTTTTAGGAGGGTCGTTTTTAGAACTTATTAAAAAAAATGGTGATTTTCAAAAGATTTAAAAAAATGGTGATTTTTTTTGTCCTATTAGGAATGTGCAGGAATGTGCAGGTTGTAACCGTTCATTTGATAGCAACTGCACTGGTTCAACCCGCACCTTTTAAAACAGTCAACGTCCGTTAACAATGTTGATGGAATACGCGGGTACAACCCGCGCATACTATTTTTTTCGATTATTTTAATCAAACGTTTAGGGTTGTAAAATGCGGGTTGAACGAGATTGATGGAATGCGCGTTGGACCATGCATATTGTTTTTTTCGATTATTTTAATCAAAAGAGGTTTAGAGTTTAAGGTTTTTTTATTTTTCACTTTCATGTTTGTTTCTTGCTTTTTTTTTTTTCTTCTTAATATGTATTTAAAGTTAGAATAAAATAGCAATTAGTAAGAAAAATGAAATAAATTGGTGTGTTTAACAAAATTTACATAAATATCATTTGAATAAAATACAATAAATTGTTCTAAACAATACAAATAAGATGTCATTTTTATTCATGACTAGAAGACGATCCCCTATGACCCCTAGGTCTAGCTGGACGTGCTATATAATGGCCACAATTACCACGACCCCGCATATTTGACGATTGACCTTCTTCCATAGTGATTATTCCTGTATCGTTCAATGAAGAGATCATATACGCCGGGTTAGATGGAGGTGCTGAAGCTTCATTTTCCACTTCATTATCTTGGTCTTGAACATCTTCATCGAAATGTCGAACTCGATATACAAACGTTAGTTTTTTTAGACAGTTTCTACCCGATATTGTCAAATTTGGGAAATTGCTCTGAAATAAATGATGAAAACAAATGTAAATAATTGAATATAATATATATATATATATATATATATATATATATATATTTGAATTAAACATAAAATTTGTTACCAAATAATGAAATGAAGCTCTTGTTGTGATAAATGGTCTGGTGATGGTAGCATATCATTCATTTTAACCATATTTAATATCCTCACCTTGGGTGATATTTGTCCCAGAACAACGTTGTTTTGTCTATCATCTCAAATTGAAATTTCATCAGCCAATGGAACGATCCAATTTAAGTGATGTCTTCCTCGCAAATCATATGTGTGCAATCGCATATTTGTATTACAAGGTGATGAAATTTGTTGAATGCACCCAAATTAACTTCGATACAATATAACGATAATCTATGGATTAGATCACTATAAGACTCTCGCAAAAATAGTTTTAACATAAGTCTCCAACATAACTATGTAATTTAGTTAGAGAAGTTACATAGTTACTAGCATAACATTAAAGTTAATCATACCTGATCGAGCGTTAGTGTATTTAACATGTATCTAAATTGGACCAACACATAGTATGTTCTAGTGACACATAAACTGTCATTCCATCTACAATTATCCAAAATCGAATTCCAGTTTCACGGTTCACACAATTCAAATGCAAAACTAAATTTTTATTCAAAGAAAAAAAATATATCTTATCGTACTGCCAATGGTCTGTCTCCTAGGTCATCCTCGTATCGATGTAGTCTTCGAGGTGCCAAAAAAGAAAACCGATCTCATGCCCAAACTTGTAGGAGTAAAAGAGGGTCTTACACACTTTTTTCCATCGATGACCACACTATTGCATAGTTGTTTATATAACCATGCAAGACATTCTGCTCCCTAGTTGTACCTTCATACCTCCACAAAATATGCCAGTAGGGGGAGATACATCAGAATGCACTTTGTTGCTAGATTTATCTGGAAATAACACACCTCCGATAAAGGTAAGAATGTACGCATGCACTTTGTTGCTAGATTTATCTGGAAATAACACACCTCCGATAAAGGTAAGAATGTACGCTCGAGCATACCGTCAGAGAGTTACTTCATCAGCATCCTCTACTAAATTAGCAAAATCATGAAACTGTTCTGCTAACCATGTCATGCTAAGGCGTTCCCCCCCCCCCCCCCCCCCCGACATAACATTATTATTATTAGTAACTCTTAATACAATGAATGGTATGCTACCCATGTGGCATATGAAATTGTGTGTCTCTTGTCTCCATCGCTCCACGAAAACGGTGATCAAATGCCAGTCTAACTAGATAGATTCCACACACGATACACCATAGAGTCCAGGCTCTCATAAATAAGGAATAATACGAGGGTCTGGTTGTCGTTCATGTCTCCTGAGAACAACTTCTCGACGCCTACACGCCAACACATCAACGTACTCATCATGCCAAACAGTCTCAGATCGATGAGTGGGTTGTAGGTGTAGGATTGATAGGTCATATGGTCCTGCGATAATAGTATCTTCCATCTAACGAAAGATTAGTAAGTTATCAAATATGTTATCCTTAAAGTAAACATGTACAAAATATTAGTAGTAAATAAATATTAGTAGTAAATATTAGAAATTTAATAAAAATGTAGTCTATATTAAGTATCCATGAAATCATAATACTAAACATTAGGAATTTAACAAATAATTTGTCTAATAGACCGATGGAGGGAAAAAAATTACATAAATGATTTCTAATTATTATTATGGGTTACGGGCTCGATAAGGACACTTTCGTCGATTGTGACCTTCTTGTTTGCAGATACCACATTGTGTTTTCTCTCTGGGTTCCCCCAATCCATCTCGTTTTCTATTCGAGAACTACATGGTCGACCAAGACCTCTTTTCAACCTCTCATCCAGATAAATCATGCATAAGGTAGATTGAGGCCAACAACATTCATCTAGGATGATTCAAATTGTGGTGAACAACACACATAATAAGTTGACATCTCATAGTAAGAATCTACGAGATCAAGTAATCTTTGCCAAGGGTTCTACAGGCCGCAATGACGTGCGAACACAGAATCTCATAACTCTGCCACTTATTGCATCTGCATGTCTTCTGAATTAAGTCCACGCGATACTTATTTCGACCCATCAAAGTTCTTGGATTAATTGAAGTTGTGATGTCGACTAATCCCATTGCATGGTTGAAGACGTTAACATCATGTTGACTAGCACATTCTTCCGACTCCCTAATCATGTCAACAACATATAAATATCAATTTCATGTAGTCCAAGTAAGAAATTTTACGCTGTAAATCGTTTTTGGTTTTGAATGGCAACTTTTGCTTGGACTCGAAATTTAGCAAAATATTCGACAGCCTTATAAAAAATATTACTTCCACATTGATGCTTTCGGTTCTGTTGGTCGTTTTAGTTCCATAATGACGGTCATCATATGATAGCGTTCATTGTTTTGGATCAAAAGAATTAAAGAATCTCAAACTTTTTTTGTTGGTCAATTCAAATTAGGCCATACGTTCTTTAAACTGTGGAACTTTGAAGTGTGCACCAGCCTCGCTCACTAGAGTCTTCAACGCCTCATTCTTGTACTTAACATTAAAATTACTTGCAATATGGCGTAAGCAAAACCTGTGATGCGCATCTGCCCAACCATTATCAGGGTTATGTACAACAAATATGATGCCCCTGTGTCGATCCGAAATTAGACATAACCCGACTCTTTTGCACACTACTTTATGCCATAAGTTGTACATAAACCAACCCCACGTATCACCGATTTCCTTATCTACGATAGCAAATGCAATAGGGTAAACGTGACTATTTACATCGAGTGTACTCAGTATCAACAATGTCCCGCTATACTTTCCATATAAATTTGTTCCATCTATTAAAACTAAAGGTCTGCAATGTTTGAAGCCTTCAATAACGAGTCCAAATGCCCAGAAAAAACACGCTCATATAATTTTTTCGTTGAACTACCCTTCACATCAATAGAAATTTAATGTTTATGGCGGTATGCAATTCAATATGACAGTTAAGAAAAAATATAGAAGTAAATAATAAACAAGAAAGTTAGGGTTTGAAATTTAGGGTTTATGGTTTAGAGTTTTATTGTTTAAGATTTGACGATTCAGGGTTTAGAGTTTAAAGTTTAAGGTTTAGAGTGTATACATATCTATAAATTACAAATTATGTCGTAAATATACTATTCTAAGTGTACATATATATCTACAAATTACAAACTATTTCGTAAATATAATATTCTAAGTGTACATACAATTTGTTTTTAAAAAACATTTTTTTTTACAAAAAAAAAAAATAGTTTATGTTCTTTTACATTTTTTTTTGAAAAACATTAAAGAAAAACAATTATTTCGTAAATATACTCTAGCAAGTGTACATACAATTTGTTTTTAAAAATCAATATATATATATATTTTTAATTCAGTTTCTGTTTTTTACAATTTGTTTTTGAAAAACCATTTTTTTTTTAAAACAGATCCTTTCCTACAATAATTTAAATAAAAATATACAAGTTACCAAAAATTAGGTAAAAAAATTATCACATATATACAACAAAATCCATAAACTTAAATAAACAAATCTTTTTTTTTTTTTTTTTTGAGTACATTGGGGGTGGGGGGATTCAAACCACAGACCTCTTGGTCATCAAGTCATACATATGTCAGCTGAGCTATGCTCGCTTTGGCATCTTAAATAAACAAATCATTCATACCTTTGTCGATTTTCCAATGTATTTGTGTGAAGACTTTGCTTTTAGGCTTATTTCCACTGTGAAAATTTATAAACACTTATTAGTATACAAAGTAGTAAAAAAAAAATAAAAAAAAACTAGAACATAACCTTCTTCAAAATGTTGGGATTTATGCCCTAAAGCCTCGTAATTAATTAATAATTATTTGATAATTATTTTATTATTAATATTTGCAATTTATAATATTCATTATATAAATAAAATCCAAGGTTATTAGTGTAATCTTGAACTGTATGTAGTTGACATACGGGAGGATCATGTTCAAGTAATAACCTAAAGGGTCTATAGTATATGGATAAGGTTGGGTGCCTTATCCTGGTAACACTATTGATACGGCCCACTTTGTAATTGTTACAAATGATTTGATCCAAATCATTCATGTAGAGACATGTGAGTGGGGTATCCTATACAATGAGTTTGTATAAGACTGGACCACGAAATATATAATCTCTCTTTATAAATCCGTTATTTGAGAAGATTAGTATTTCACAGGATGATCATATGTGACTCGATCTTAATCCTGAGTGAGTTATGAACTCCTGCCTGTGAGGGCTCGCCCTTTGATTTGTATGGGTGAGAATGGCCTTTATAGCCGATTCAATAAGCCTACCATTTTGGGGACTTGACCAAATAGGGAGTTGAGAACATAAGTTTCACAAGATGGAATTCACTTCTTCCCATATAGGGAAAGTAGATGAGTAGTTCCCTTAAGTGCTGATTTCGGGACTTGAACAATGGGGCCTCACCCTCTCACTGGCCCGAGAGGGACTTGGTTTATGGTTGGATCATAAACAAGTTGTTCATTAGAGAATCAGTGGTACTTAAGGTGTAAGATGTAATTACAGGGGTAAAACGGACTTTTGACCCAGCTGTAATTACGAACAACTCGTGAAGGATCGACTTGCATGTAATGGTTATATCCATGGACACAACTTGTCCTACAGTGCATAAGAGTGCAACTCTAGGCCTATAGTGGAGTGACCTAGAGTTAATGAATGAAAGTCAATTAATTAAAGAGTTTAATTAATTAATTTTGTATCATTGGAGCTTATAAATCTGTAGGTCCATAAGGTCCCATTGCTAGCTCATAGTAACACTAAGAGGATCAATTTAGTTGAAAGAAAAATTTGAAATATTCAAATTATTATTTAATATATTTGATATATTAAATGTAGAAGAGTAAAATATATTTATTGTATTTGATACATTAAATATTAGAGGAAATAGTTTATGTATATGATACATTAATATTAAAAACTATATACATATGTTATTTGAATGAGATTCAAATGGGTTTAAAGTATATTATAAAAGATTAATTTTATAATATTTGAATAAGATTCAAATAAATATAAAATGCATATTTTAATATATTAGATATTAAAATGTATTTTGTAAAATAAAATTAATTCCTAAAAGCCTTATTATAAATAAGACATTTAGGTTTAGCCAAAGGGTTGACCAAACACACTACTCACTTTCTGCAGAGAATTGTTCTCTCATTCTTTCAAAGAGCTCCCACAAGCTTGATCCCGTGTTCGAGTCATAGCGAGGAAGATCTCGTGGAAAAGGGAACACAAGAAGAGCTTTGTAGTCTTCAAAGGTAATATGCTTGAACTTGTATTTTAGTTTAATTCTAAATAAATCAAAGTAACGATTCCAAACGCTTCTGCTGCGCGGAATGAAGAGTTCATTCCCTTCACAAAATATGATGGAAGAACAATTAAACTTTAAAACTAAAATAAATTATAGTGAAAAAGAAGATTGTTGTATAAAAAAGAAAAATGGATTAAGAGTATTTTGAATTGGAGGTTGTATAGAAAAGGTAGAGGAGAAGAGAGAATTTGGGAATTTGGGGGTTGAGCAATTGAGAATGAATGATTGAGGGGTGGGGGTTTCAGATTTTTGTTTAGGAGCAAAGCTCAATACAAGACTAAACTGCTATCAAATCACTCAAACAAAATGACTAAATCTCTAAATTAGGAACATCCTCCAGCCAAACCACTCGCTGTCGATGACCCAAAGTCATCTGCGCTAGCTCGTGTGCAACCACATTCCCTTCTCTATGTATGAAACAACAACGCTCTCTGAAAGGACGGGGAACCACGCACACACATCCGCTACCATCATTCCAACCTCCGTCACATTCTCACCCTCCCCTCAAATAAACTACACAACCAAGAGGAATTTGTTTCTAAAATCACCGGGCTCAAGCCAATCTCCCACGCCAATAAAAGTCCCTCGGACGCCGCCAAACATTCAACCATCAAAGTTGTGAGTTTCAAAATGAAGGTTTATGAATGAATTTGAAATCAGTAAATAATTTGGGAGATTTGAGGGGAACTCACGCACGTCATTTGCCGCATTAAATTGGTCAAGACTGCGCGACTTCAAGTCGGGATGTCTTGTCCATTGTCGCGCGGGTTGAAGACGCGTACTCCAACGATTGCGCGGATTGTAGAAGCGCAGTCGAACGAGCCCATTTGAGTAGTCAAAACTCATCGGAGTGCGCGGGTTGAAGCCGCGTACTCCTAATAGGACAAAAGAATCACCATTTTTTTTTTATCTAAATCTTTTGAAAATCACCTTATCCATTGTCACGCGACGCGTACTCCAACGACTGCGCAGGTTGTAGAAGTGTAGTCGAACGAGCCCATTTGTCGGATCAAACTTAAAGTGCGTGGGTTGAAGTCGCGCACTCCTAATAGGAGAAAAAAATCACCAATTTTTTCTATATATTTTTAACCCCAACAAAAAAATACATTTTAAGATGGTGAAAGAGAGGAAAAAGAAAAAGAAAAAGAAAAAAGTAAGAAGCCAATAAAATTGGAACACGTAGAAGGTACATTGGCATTGGGTTCGTGAGCGTAACAGATCAACAGGGATAACGAACTCCTCCACCTCACAAGACCCCTCACCCATGCGTTCGTGAGCGTAGCAGATCAAAAGGGGTAACGAACTCCTCCACCTCCCCCACACCCAAAAAACAACCCTCCCTTAAGATGTCCAAAGAAACGAAAAAGAAAAGGAAAACGTAAGAAGCCAATAGAATTGGAACACGTAGAAGGTACATTGGCATTGCGCGTTCGCGCGGATCAAAACACCACAGACAAAAAAAATCCCTCTAGAAAAAAGAAAACGTAAGAAGCCAATAGAACACGTAGAAGGTACATTGACATTGCGCATTCGTGAGCGTAGTAGATAAAAAGGGATAACTCCTCCACCTCCCCCCCCAAAAAAAAAAAAAAAAAAATAGAACTCCCTTTTAAAATGGAAAAATAAAAAGAAAAAAAAGAAAATGTAAGAAGCCAATAGAATGAAACACGTAGAAGGTACATTGACATTGGGCGTTCGTGAGCGTAGTAGATAAAAAGGGTAACTCCTCCACCTCCCCTCTCCAAAAAAAAAAAAGGAAAAGAAAGGAAAAAGAAAACGTTTTGAACACGGAGAAGGTACATTGGCATTGCACGTTCATGAGCGATGTAACTCCCCCCCCCCAAAAAAAAAAAGGAAAAAGAAAAAGGAAAACCTTTGGCATTGTGCGTTCATAGCCGATCAAAATGGGCAACGAACTCCTCCACCCCACATGATTAAAAAAGAAGAAAAAGAAAAAGGAAAACGTAAGAAGTTAATAGAATTAGAACACGTAGAAAGTACATTGACATTGTAAGTTCATAGCAGATCAGAAGGGGTAACGAACTCCTCCACGCTCCCGTCCCCCGTCCCCCGTCCCCCATTCCTTTACCCATCTCTGTGAAATTCTTGGTTTAATTTTGCAGGGACCGGGCGGGTATTCCCGCCGGTAATTTTCTTTTTAATTTAATTCACTCGTAAGATGTGATTTTTTTAGACCGAGGGTTGATGATGTTGTTATTTTTTTTTTATGAATATATTATATACATATATGTATATATATAATAAAAATAAATTATAGGGGGCGGGGCAAATATGCTATTAGCCGTCCCCCGTTTAGCTAACGCCGCAAAAAAAATTCTCTGCTCCCTGCTCTATTCCCCATGTAATCGGGGATTCTCCACCCTGTTCAAGGCGAGTACCTGCTGGGGCGGGCTAAATGGATATATATATATATTTTTTTTTTTGGATAATTATATTAATGTTCTCTCAGTTTTGAATTTGATAACATTTGGGTCCTCAATGTTTCAAACTCAACAATTATACCTCTAAAGTTTGGATGAGATGCGTTTTTTGTCCATATCAAATTTTTGGTTAAATCTCGAAACGTGCACCTCATTTTAATTAAAAACAAATTTTAATTATTAATTTTTTTTTTTTTAATATATATTTCTCCTTCCTCTTCCATCATCCATCTTCTTCCTCACATGGTCGCGATAAGCCTACTTTTTTATCTTCTTCTTTTCGTTCTCTTCTCTTTATCCTCTCCCTCTCACTTTCTCCTCCTCCTTCTCCCTCTTCACTCCTCCTCCATCATCCATTTTCTTCCTCTCATGGTCGTCGTTGGCGATACACCAACGACTGTTTTTTTCTTCTTTCTTTTTTTCCTCTCCCTTTCACCTTCATCTCTCCATTCCTCCCTTTATTCCCTTGTTTTAAATAAAAAGTTTTTAAAAAACGTGTTTTGTTATTTTTTTTTTTTAAATTAACTACTCCTGAATCCTTTCCTCTTCCATCATCCATCTTCTTCCTCACATGGTCGCGATAAGCCTACTGTTTTTTTCTTCTTCTTTTCGTTCTCTTCTCTTTATCCTCTCCCTCTCACTTTCTCCTCCTCCTTCTCCCTCTTCACTCCTCCTCCATCATCCATTTTCTTCCTCCCATGGTCGTCGTTGGCGATACACTAACGACTGTTTTTTTCTTCTTTCTTTTTTTCCTCTCCCTTTCACCTTCATCTCTCCCTTTCTCCCTTTATTCCCTTGTTTTAAATAAAAAGTTTTTAAAAAACGTGTTTTGTTATGTTTTTTTTTTTTAAATCAACTACTCGTGAATCCTTTCCATTGCACAAAAATCTCACTAAACTCTAGGAAAAAAGAAAAAAATTCTTTTCATTATTATATTTCTTAATCATAATTGATAAATCCTCAACTTCCTGCCTCAAAATGCTTTGTAGAGAAGGTTGTCAGCCCCACTATTTTTCCACGATTGAATTAAAAAATTTCACTTTGTTTCTTTCATTTTTTATCACCTAGAAAAAAAATTAAATACCAATTTTCGAAGAATCCAAAGAATCTAAACATGAATTAAATAAACTTATTACAGATTTGAAGAGAGAGGAAAAAAATGGATGATTGAAGAGAGAGAAGAGAGGAAAGAGGAAAGAGGGAAGGAAAAAGAAAAAGAATAAATATAATTTTTAAAGAATTTTAATAATTAAAAAAAGTGACAGATTTAATAAAAAATTTTACGGAGGTAAAAAAAAAAAATCATCAAATCCAAACTATAAAATATATTTTTGGAATATATTAATTTAGTAAATATAATACAAAAACTATCTTATCTTTAAAATAAATTAGAGCATATTTTTTTTTTTAATTTTGACTTTTTTTCTTGATAAAATTTTAATTATTCCATTTTTTTATATCAATTATCATATTATTTTAAAGTTTGATTTTTTTTTTATACTATATTTAGAATTTATCATTTTGAGTATTGTATTTTAATTTTATTATTGAAAATAGAATGATTATTATCAAATTAATTATATTAATGCTGGTGTAATATTCTAAACAATATTATTTTATTATTGAATAATCAATAATGTACTTACCTGCCAAATTTTTTTATTAATAAATTATTTGAGTTCTTTTTTATTTTCCTTTGCTGTTATCTATTATTATATTAATGTATATATTTGGTTTTTAACTATTGATTTATGTGCTAAAAAGTTGTGGTTTATTATTAAATAGGTTTGTTATAACGTTTCACACACATATTTACAATATTTTTTTATAAATTTTCGCAATATCAGTAAATTTTTTTTTTAAATATCCGTCGATATATCCGTAAATATGAGTTACTGATATTGTTATCGATAATATCAATATTTTCGCCCTTGATTTGAACACATATTCCTTCAAAATCATTATTATTTTCAAGACCCTTATTGACAATCAAGTCAACTTATGATTGTTCAAAGCATATATTTTTTCTTCAATATTTGATCTTTCCATAATTGTTTCTTGTCAAATATATGACACGAGAAACTCGTAAAAAAATCGTAATTTTGAAAGTGATGGATTTAGACTGTCTATAATGAATGAGTTTGGTAACTATTTTCTATTTCTCGCTTTCATTTTTAAGAAATGCTCCCACAAATTTTTGGAAACAACAGATCAAATGGCATATTTAGAATACATGTTAGGGTGTGTTTACCTCTCCGTAATGTAATTTCCCCAACAATCGTAATAAATCAATTGTAATGGATTAAAGTTTCAATCGTAATCGGGTTACCTTTGATAGTGTTTACTTAAGGTCAATTTAAACATAATCTTAATTACATTATAGTGTTTACTTAAGTCTAAATCAAACGTAATCATTCGTGAATTTATCACAATACCCTCGATTATAATTAAAAAATGAAATGAAAAAAAGACCGTCAATCTTCTCCTCTTCTTCCTCCTTCGTCTCCGCGCAAAAGACTCTTGGACTTCTCTTTTTCATCATTCTTATTTCTTAGGTATGATCGTTTGTTTCTTTTGTTCTCCTATTTTTTTGAAGAAGCAGATGGTGATTGCTTCACGTGGAAAGTTTGGATGAAAAAAAATCTTGTTCTGTTTGGAAAAGTGTGGACGCATGATACTACTCATGTTTGTAATCGTGTTTTTTATGAAGTTGTTAATCATTTTGCTCCTCGTAATATAAATCATGATAGTTTACAGAATCGTGTAAATATGTATTTTTTTTCATCTTCCGTGCATTAATCTGATCGATTACGAGGTTGAAGACGACCTATCAGCTACGTATGCGAAGGATGAATATCTGAAAAATATGAAGATCTCCTCGCATTTCGTTTCCGTAAACACCCAGAAAATCGTAAATGAGTTTTGTGGAAGGAAAGGTAAAAGTGTTGGATGAAAAATAAATTAGGGATTGAAGAATAGAGAAAGAAAGGAAAAAAAAAAAATTAGAGTGTCTCAGTTGAAGAAATGGGAGAGTAGAAGGGGCATTTGTGGAAAGAAATGACTAAAAATGAGTGGGCCCCACATAATCTGTAATGATAATCCGATTAAGCATCCAAGGTGTTAGAGAAATGGTGTAATGAGATTACAAAATTCGAGGTGAGCCTCACAGTTTCATTAGGTCTACAGATCTTGGTAAACGCCTTCAAATGTAATAAATATGGGTCTCACCGTCAGCCTTATCTTTGATTCATTACGTTTGGAAGGAAGTAAACACACCCTTAGTTCAAGTGTTTTTAAAAAATGCATTTTCATTTAAACATTTTTAAAATAAAAATGATTTAAGATTAAAACACTCATATATTTAATTACATTTTCTGAAGATCATACGTTTGTTGGATTTGCTTTATATTTAAAATGTTTCTACTAATTTGAAATTATTCTAGAAGACCAGTATTAAAAATTTAGAAGAGATTCTCAATTAAACATATATATATATATATATATATATATATATATTTTTAATTTGGTCGTGTTTCCTCACAAATAACTTATTTTTTAAAAATTCATTTTTCGTGGTTGTTAAAAAAACTACAAATCTTATTAAAATGCTTTTTTTTAAAAAAAAAATTTAAGACTGAAAAAGGGTTTCCTAACATCCATTTCTAGTTTGTTTTTAATTTAAGACTGAAAAAGGTTCCCTAACATCCATTTCTAGTTTCTTGTTTCCTTTTTCATTGAGGAAAAAAAACTATATTTGGTAATTGTTTCTCTCTTTTTTATTCAAAAAATATATAAATATCTTGAGTAGTTGTTTCTTTTTCCTGTTCTCTCAAAATTCAAAATTTAAAAGGTAGAATCAATTTTTTAATGACAAAAATCAATTTATACCCCTAAATTTTGAGTTGTATCAATTAAAACTCTAAACTAATAATTGTATAATTAAAATCATGAACTTGAATAAGTGTATTAATTTATATTAGATTTCATTTAAAAATATTTAATTTAAACCGTGTGGAGGCTTATAATTATAGAAAATGAAACCCCTAAATTTTCATAAGTGAATTAATGATATGAAATAGTAGAGTTTAATTGATACAATTATAAGTTTACACACGTGTGAAAACAACATTTTTCTTACTCAAAAAAAAAAAAAAAAAAACATTTTTCAAAGGAAGAATGTAAATTGATTAACTTATGACAGTTCAAAACTTTAATTGATAAAACCCTAAAGTTTAAGAGTATAAATTTATTTTTTTCTCATTTTTTAAATAAAAATTATTGTGTTATATTTATTTTTTAATATTTATTATGTATTTTACAAACAACAATTTATCAAATAATGATTATATTTATGTTTTTTAAACATCCCATGATTTCTTGCTTCTTGTTTTTTTGTTTCTAATTTTCATGAAACATAAGCGTTTGATAAATATTATTGGAATACCGAGAATGAAAGGAAGATTAATTTATGTCAAAATCTCGAAGACACTAGGGATCCAAACCCACTCTACACGGGTTCGGGCTCAGACTACCTAGCCCATGACCCAAATAAGTCGTGAAGAGGACGAGTCTTAGGCCAAAAAGCCACTCACTTCAATAATATCAAGTTTTGCACAAATTTAAGTTGGGTTAATGCAAAACTTAACCATGGAGCAATTTTTTTTAGTAGCTCTAATGTTTTTATTTTCTTTGAAATCTTATTGATTTTGTACCTTACATACATTTTATAAAACATTGAAAGCATATGAAAATATTTTTAACTTAATTTTAATAATTGAAGTTGTTCATGGATGAGTTCCTAAAAAGTTATCATTATTATTTAGTTCAAGTAGTATATGTAAGAGGGGAGATTCAAATCTCTCGACAAGTTGAGAGTTATGTTCAACTTAGTTTGCAAAATTATTTTTAAATATAAGATACGCTTTTTACCAAAAAGGAAAAGAGAGAGTCGATGAAAGAGGAAAAGAAGTGCAGACAAGAAATACTAGAAAGGATCGAGAAGTTAGAAGTAAGTCTAGTGAAGATAGGTACTCAAAAAAAAAAAAAAAAAAAAAAAAAAGTCTAGTGAAGATATGCTGATCAGATGTCAACTTGGAGAAGGACTGAAATAGCCGGAGAGAACTAGACGAGGCCAGAAAGAAACAGAGGTGACCGGAGAGTCTAGCTCAGTGCTGAAGGAGGGACCCACAACGAAAGGAGAGGTCACTTCAGAAGTCAAAATTAGGAGAGAGAAAAAGAGTGAAGGATACCCAAGTTTTAAGGGTACGGTGGAGGCATGGTCTCAATCAGAACAAAAAGGAAAAGCTCATAATTCACCCGTGGGGGATAAAGATAAAATGGAAAGAAGGAAGATTAGTGGGCCTGCTGAGGAAAGTGGAAATAAGGCCCAAGTGATTGGGCTGAAAGCTACTGGAAATTTAGTTTATAATAGTGATTTGAAAAAGACCATGTGCCGGGAAGAAAACAATTTGAAGTTGGAAACCAAAAAAAGAAGTGTAGATCAGGAAGACTCTGGCATGGCTCACGACCAAAGATTGTCCAAAAACAGTGGCAGAAAGTGGAGAAAAATCGAGAGGAAACTGGAGGGTGGGACGATGATAGGAGGAGAATTAAGCATAATGACAGGAAATAAGCATGACTTAGAAGTTCTAGAGGATAAGCAAAGCTCAAAAAGGCTGTGTGGAAGTTACTTCGAGGAGTTCGAAGGGATATCGGTCGAGGTTGGTTGTCAGCCCGACCGGAAGCCATGAAAATCCTATGTTGGAATGTTCGGGGGTTGGGAAACCCTCGAACAGAAAGAGAGCTTCGCCATGAAGTGTGAAGCATCATGCCAAAGTTAGTTTTCATATCAGAGACAAAGTGTGACAACGTGAAAGTAAACAAAATTAAGAATCAACTTGATTTCAACCATTGCCTTTGTGTCCCTAGCAAGGGTCGTAGTGGAGGCGTACTTCTGTTTTTGAATGATGATACTGACGTGTCGATTTCCTCCTTTTCGGAAGGTCACGTTGATGCCCTTATCAAAGACAAAAAAGGTTGGTGGAGGTTCACTGGCTTCTATGGGAATGCGGCGGTGGAGAAAAGAAAGGATTCTTGGAAGTTACTGTAAATGCTTAATTAGCTGTCACACCCCGCCCCAGATTACCCTCTTGATATGATTTTTAAGCTTATGACTAGCCTGTGAACAATGTACATGAAGATGCACTGAGTGGTAGTTAAATGAGTACAAACATTTTACACTTCAAAATGTTTGTTCCCCTGTCAATTTTTTTTATGGATTTTATTTCAATAAAATTTTTGCTAGCCACATGTTGTTTTAAGTAAAGCCTTTCACCAGAGCAGAAAAGAATACTATTCTTAAAGAAATGAATCCTTCGAAGGCGTCTGGTCCGGATGGGGTACACACGATGTTCTTCCAAGGCTATTGGGATGTTGTGGGGGAAGAAACAGTTGGGGTGTGCCTTAAAATTTTAAACGAGGGGGCTTGTGCAGGTCCTATCAACAAAACTTTCACCACCTTGATCCCGAAAGTCAAAGTAGTTAAAAATATGACTGACATCTGCCCTATTAGCTTGTGCAATGTGGTGTACAAGATTGTTGCGAAAGCTTTGGCTAATAGGATGAAGAGTTCGCTGGATAGTGTGATTTCCCCCACCCAAATGGCTTTTGTCCCAGGAAGGCTCATCTTCGACAATGTGGTGATTGGGTTCGAGAGCATTCACATCATTAAAGCAATAAAAAAGGGAAAGAAGAAGCGATTGCAATGAAGATGGATATGAGTAAAGCCTATGACAGAGTTGAGTGGAGCTTCATTACTCAAATGATGAAGAAGTTGGGCTATGACGGGAGATGGATTGATCGAGTGATGAACGGCGTTGCCTTAGTGAAATTCTCGGTGGTCTTAAATGGGGTTTCATATGAGGAGTTTGAGCCAAAAAGAGGTCTCAGGCAAGGTGACCCTCTATCACCTTATGTATTCCTCATTTGTGCGAAAGGATTGCCAGCTCTCCTCAACAAGGAAGAATCTTTCTCTAACCTTAAAGGGTTTCGAATTAATAGATATTGTCCCTATTTGACTCACCTATTTTTTGCTGATGATAGTCTCATCTTTTGCAGGGCCACTGTTGAAGACTGTGGAAAAATCAAGGAAATCTTGAAAGTCTATGAAAGGGCCTCACGTCAAACGATCAATTTGGATAAGTCCTCTTTCATGGCAAACAAGAATGTCAAGAAGAGGGATTTGACTAAGTTTAGCAATATTTTAGGGATTAAGTGGACGTACACCTTTGGAGTTTACTTGGGAATGCCTTCCCAAAGTGAACGAGAAAAAAAGAAGAACTTCCACAAAGTTAAGGATATAGTGTGAAAAACCCTCCAGAGCTGGAAAGAGAAGTTGTTCTCTCAAGGAGGCAAAGAAGTGCCCCTAAAGACAATAGCCCAAGCAATATCAACCTATACAATTAGTTGCTTTCGACTCCCCAAAGGCATATGCGAAGACATTAACAAGTGTTGTACTAACTTCTGGTGGGGCACAAGGATAAAAATTGAGCCCAATTGAGAAGCTTTGCCTTAGCAAGGAGTCTGGGGTTTTGGGGTTTAGAGATTTGTCGAAATTTAATCAAGCTATGTTAGCCAAGCATAGCTGGAGGATTTTGAGGAATCCGGAAAGCCTGTTAGCTAGAACTCTTCGAGGCAGGTACTTTAGGAATGGAGAATTTTTATCTGTTCCACTGGGAACTAATCTGCCGCTTACTTGGAAGAGCATATTATGAGGGAGATATTTATTCAAAGAAGGCTATAGATGGAAAGTTGGTAATGAGAAGCAAATTTTGATTGACATGGACCCTTGGCTAGCGAGCAGAGGTAGCAGGTTGCTAGTGTGGGTAGACGAGGATCTGAGGAATAAAAGAGTTTGTTCTCTGCTGAATGAGCAGGGGGACTTGGAAAGTGGAGGTCATCAAAGACAAGTTCACAACTTTTTAGACTCAAAGGACATTCCAAAGCTACCCACAAGGAGCTGCAATGTTATGGATGAAATAATTTGGAATTTTGACAAGAAAGGGATATTCACAGTGAAAAATGCTTATCAATTAGCTAATAGGCTCTCAAACGAAGGAAGAGAGGGTCCGTCTGAGTCTAAGCTTGAGAATGGAAGATGGAAAAGGTTCTGGAAAATCCAAGGGCTCCCGAGGGTGAAAGTTAGTGTGTGGAAAATGTTAAACAATGCTATCCCAACTAAAATCAATATACAACTTAGAGGAATTGACATTAATCCTTTATGCTCTTTGTGCAGGAAAAAAGAAGAACTAGTCTCTCATGTGCTTTGGACTTGCAAAGTCTCAAAACAGGTTTGGCTGAATGAGTTACCTTTCTTAGGGAGCTTATTTGGTGATTGCAGGGATACGTGGACAACTCAAGACTTTTGGAATTGGATGGACGATAAGCTTAGCAGTGATGAACTATTCAAAGCCATTTTACTTTTGTGGTGCATTTTGTGCCTTGGGAATTCAGAAGTTAAAAAAAACCAGTCATCTCCCTCAAGGGTAAATACTAAATTGGAAAAGACTAAAGAAATTACAAAGCTATACATCAAGCATCGGGAGGAGCTTCAAGAGTTCGTTGGAGCTTACCTGAATGTGGCGAGATCAGAGAGCCACGTGAGTCAGACTGAATGATTACCGCCTCCGTCTGGGTGCTGGAAGTTGAATGCCGATGTGTCTTGGAGCGAGGCGAAGCAAAGAATAGCGGTTGGTTGGGTGGTTCGTGACTCCCGGGAATCTCCCATCTGCGCGGGTTACAAATTTTGTAATAGGAATTGACCTATCAAAGCCTTGGAAGGCGAAGCCATCTTGCTTGGCCTGAGATCAATCGACTGTTGTGCAAGTTCGGAGTTTCAACACCTGTATGTTAAATCAGATTCGACTGAGGTGGTCAGAGCTTTAAACAACTCGGGGCTCGATCTCTCTGAAATAAAGAACATCTTGGAAGACATCGGCCGTGAAGCTGCTTCAATGGGCGGAGTCTCCTTCGATTTTTGTCCAATAAAATGTAATATGGTTGCTCATTCTCTAGCTAGAGTTGCGGCTCAGAAGTCATATGTATGACCTTCTTCTTCCTCTTCTATGGAGGATAAACGTGTTTTTTGTTTTTTTTTTTTTTTGGAAAAACGATTTACCTTCTTGAGTGGCTTCTGGTATTTATGAGGCCACTGACAGTATTGGTGAAGCTGGTTAATGTAAAGTTCCGTTATATATGTACACTTCGAGAGAAAAAAAATATCAACTATTATATCTGGTCTTCCACTTTCTTGTTTATTATCTAATATATGACACGATAGTCAATTTTTTTTTTTTTAAAAAAGGTTTAAATTATTTTGAATTTGAATATTTTCATACATAAAAAACTAAGGCCCCGTTTAATAACGCATTCAGTTTTTAGTTTTTGGTTTTTAGTTTTTCTAATTTTTGTTTTTGGTTTTCTGTTTTTAAAAAATAGAAAACTAAACTTGTTTGATACCTGTTTTTAGTTTTTGATTTTTGAAAACATAAAAGTTCAAAGTGGTTGGATAATTACTATTTGTTTTGTATTTTTTTTTATCAAATATATATATATTTTTAAATAACGTTAATTTATTAGAACGTAGAAATTGCAACATTTATAAAAATTTAATTAAGGTCCAATTATTTGATGAAATGAAAAATTTAGGGTAAAAAAGATTTTCTCTAAAATAAAAATAATTTATTTTGTCTATAGTTTAATATATTAGACAATTTTTAGTCGACGTTTATCATCCCTAAAGTCAGGAAAATAAAATAGGTTAATGGTGTGAAGTAGATAGGTATATTGGGTGTAAGATCACAATAATATTAAAATATAATATATTAGAAAAAAATTATTTAATAAAATTATAATATATTATATTAATAAAAATATTAATAAGATTTTTTTTTTTTTTTTAAAGATTATACTAATAATATTAATGACAATTTGATTCCAATTTCAATAAATAAATATTTGAAGATAATTTCAATAATTATATATAATTCGTTGACAATTTAAATAAAGTTGAGAGATAAGAAAAAAAAAATCCTGAAATTTTAAAATAAAAAACCAATTTTGAATTATTCTTATTTTTTTAAAAAAAAAAAATTGTTTATGAATGTAATAACATTTTCACAAACTTAAAAACCAAAAACCCAATTGGTTACCAAACAGACCTGTTTTCTAAAAATAAAAAACAAAAAACAAAAAACATGTATTAAATGTGTTATCAAACGGCTCATAAAGTTGTATATTTGTATTTAATAAAGTTAAGATTACTATTAAAAAGTGAGCGTGCCGGAGTGGTTATCGGGCATGACTAGAAATCATGTGGGCTTTGCTCGCACAGGTTCGAATCCTGCCGCTCACGATTTTTTTTCTGATGATGAATAAAAAAACTTAAAAAAAATATTCATTTTACCCCTAAACTTGATAAATTTATAAAACTTTCACCTTAAATTTTAAATTTCATCACATTAATCCTTAAACTTATATGAATGAAATGTTGTAATTTTTAACTCCTATTCAATATTAGCGAATTTTAACCAAAGATAATGTAAAAGAAAATCAATGATGATATAATACATTAGTAATTATTAAAAGTTAGAAAAACATGAGATTAGAGATGACCAACAAGAGCATAACTCAATTGGTATGATGTATGAACATGACTATGACATCCTAGGTTTGATCTCACTTTCATAAGTTGTTAGGAAAAAAAAAAGTTGAATTAAATAGAAGTAATTATGAAAAATATTAAAATATTGTGAAGAACAAAACCTTCCTTATTGAAAATATACGAACTAACCGTTTATGCAGAAAAAAGAAAAAAGTTTGGTTGTCTTAAATATAAATAATAAACTATAAAGCATCTGAGCATCTAGGTACTAGGGGTGTTCAAAAAACCCGCAACCCACGAAATCCAACCCAACCCAACTTTTCGAGTTGGGTTGAGTTTTTTTTTTAATATGGGTTGGGTTGGGTTGCTATTTTGAAAAACCGAATTTCCGGGTTGGTTCGCGGGTTGAATCAAATTTGGCTCGGTTCAACCCGAACCAACCCGAATTCAATATATTAAAAAAAAAAAAATTATATATATAATGAATTCAATATTTTTTTTAGAAAAAAATTCATTCGGTGATTTTGAAAGGAAAATCAAGAATTAATAATGATTTTGAAAGGAAAATCAAGGAATAACGGTGATTTTAAAGTTAATTTTTTTTTTTTAAAAAAAGGCCAACCCGTCAACTCAATCCAACCCAACCCAACCCGAAAATTGAAGGGTTGGGTTGACAGAAATGGTGGGTTGGGTTGGGTTGAGAATTCACCAACCCGAAATTTTCGGGTTGGGTTGAAAAACCCTTCAACCCAACCCATGTACACCCCTAGTAGGTACCATATATACTTCATTTATGACTATATACTTATAGATAATATGTATTTTGTTTTTCATAAAATATATGTAATTTTTATCTATATCCATCATATATACTGATATATACTTCACATATGAGTATATATGGTTATATACTGATATATACTTCACATATGGGTATATACTTTATATATACTTATAGATATTATGTATTTTTTTTTAAAGAAAATATATGTATTTTTTTTATATATATCCACCTTATATATTATATATATATATAAAAATATATATTGCAGAGAGAAAATTGTTTAGATTTGGATACGAGGATGGACAAAACAATTTAAACGAGGAGAGAAGACGGTTTTAATGAGAAGAGAGACAAGATTAATGCGAGTTTAATGATTTGAATTTATTATTTTCCTTAAATGAGCTTGTTTTAATTTTAATTTTATTTTATTAAAACGTTTGAGGAATTTCAATATAAGATGTCAGATAGGTTGAATGGTATGAAAGTAATTGCAACCTAACTTTTATGAAAAATCTTAAATTAATTAGACATTTTGTATAAAAATAAGAAGTTTGGACATTAATATAATATAATAAACATAAGTGATTATTTGTGTAGTTATCCCTCTAATTTATCTTCCTTATATGGACATTGTAACGCCAAGACCATTGGAGTTGTAACTTCGTAAGAGAAGAATGACAAACTGAATATAAAGTATTAGGGAATTAACATATTAAGAAACTAGTTAGAGTTTAGTTAGTATTCAGTTAGTTTTCATATATGCTTTGGGAGATTAGGGTTGTATAAATACATCCTATTCTAATGAAAAATGAAGAGAAATACAAGAAGAGAAAAACAAATATTATCAAGAAGTAATTGTGGTTTTGTCACAAAGTTTCTCTATTTTGGTATATATTGTATTCCATTTTCTTCCTTCGGAGATTGATTGTTTTCATTATATATATATATATATATATATTTATTTATTGAATAACTGTTTTCTTTTTCTTGTTCTCTCAAAATTTAAAATTAAAAAGTCAGAGTAAATATTTGTACGGCAAAAATCAAATTCTAAACTTTGTGGGCAATTAAAACAATCAACTAATAATTGTATCAATTAAAATTAAGAACTTTAATAAGTGCATCAATTTACACTCTTCAATTTTGTTTAAATTTTTTTAATTTAAATATGTGGAGACGCATAATTATAGAAATTAAATCTCTAAAATCCCGTTTGATACCGACTTAGTTTTTGAAAATTAAGCCTATAAATAATACATTCACATATGAATTTCTTAGTTGTGCTATCTATCTTTTGAAGTGTTTCTAAAATCCAAGCAAAAAATTAAAAAAAAAAAAAAAAACTTTCAAAATTTCGCTTTTGTTTTTGGAATTTGGCTAAAACTTGTAATGTTTCCTTAACAAAATGAAAGTTACCGTAGGAATTCACATGTGGATGTATATTTTATATGCTTAATTTTGAAAAATCAGAAACTAAAAACCAGATGGTTATCAAACCGGACCTAAATTTTTATAAGTAAATCAAAATTATGAATATAACCCTAGGCCTAATTATGAATAATTATATTAGAAGAAAAGGTAAATAAATCATTGATTCAGTTATAAAAATTTAGGTCCCTTTGATAACTATTTGATTTTTAGTTTTTGGTTTTATAAAATTAAGCTTATAAACCATACATTCACACGTGAATTCCTATAATAACTTTCATTTTTGTTAAGGAAGCATTACAAGTTTTAGCCAAATTCCAAAAACAGAAGCAAAATTTTTAAAACTTTTTTTTTTTGTGTTTTCAATTTTTTGCTTGTATTTTGGAAACACTTCAAAAGATAGATAACACATCTAAGAAATTCATATGTGGATGTATTATCTATATGCTTAATTTTCAAAAACTAAATCGGTATCAAATGGGGCTTTAAGAATTTGATTTCTATAATTATACGTCTCCACGTGTTTAAATTAAAGTTTTATAAATAAAATTTAAGAGAGTGTAAATTGATACTAAAGTTCATACAACACACAAAATTTAGAAGTTGATTTTTGCCATAAAAAAATTTAGTGAATTTTGAGAGAACAAGAAAAAGAAACAGTAACTCAAGGTGTTTTATGAAGTTGCAACACCAAAGGTGTTCGAATTCAGAGCAGAGGGATGAAATAAAAAAAGGAATAAATAAATAAAATAAAAAAAGGTGTTGAATTAAATCATAAATGCAAGTAATTATGGAAAAATATTTCGAAGAAGAAAAGCTTTGTTATCGGCGAACTAACAGAAAAGGAAAAAAATAATAAAGCGCATCTGAGAACTCTGTGTTCAACTAAATGTTAAGTAATTTATGGAAAATATATTGACATTCCTTATCGGAAATATACCATTAAATCATCTCGGTTCCGAAAATATATATATATATAACAAACCGAGTTCCAACATTCATCATCTCGGTTCCATTGCTCTATTTGCTCTGTTTTTTTTGAACTAATATAAAGAATAAATGGGAATGGGAATGGAAATGCCCGGAATTCAACTCAACCTTGATTTTCCAGAATTAAACCATGGATTAATGTTCATACCTCGAAGGAAGCGATCTCCCAATTCTGAAAAGAAACCTCCTCCGATGTCTATGTCGGATTTGGAGGCCGCTACTGTTCTAATCGCCATTGCTTGCTCTGTTACTACCAATGTCGAAGCTTTCTGCAATCGCCAATTGGAAAAACTTAACCATAATTGCCGTCCTCACCGAAAGAGAAAGGCTCCGATGACTACTGAAAAATTCGAGACTAATACTAAGAAAGCAAGGAAGAAGAAGAAGAAGTCGCCGAAGCAAAAGGAGTTTTCGTCCATTCCTGAGATGCCGGCAGCCATGAGAGAACGAATCGCCGACATGGGCGGCTACGAAATCCAACTGGTCATTCAGAAACAACTCCAAGATACTGATCTGAACAAGAACCATGGGCGTTTGTCTCTCCCGGCAAAAAAACTCCTCGTGGATTTTGCAACCGAAGAGGAGAGGAATTTGTTGAGCCAACAAGAGAGTAATAAGAAAAAGGTGGGTATGAATGTACTCATCGTCGATCATTTTCTTCGAGAAACGACGATTTGCTTGAAGAAGTGGAAGATCGGAAGCGGCGATGTTTACTGTTTGATGACGCAGTGGAATTCATTCGTCCAACAAAATGAGTTGAAAAGTGGAGAATACATTCAAGTTTGGTGCTTCAGAAGAGATGAAATTACAAATGCTTCTCCTTGTCTCTGCTTTGCTATGGTCAAGCTTCAGAATAATACTGCTTGAAGCTTTAGTTTTTAATTAATTAGCACCTTGTTAATTTTGTAACATTTTCTGTCACAAGATAAATAAAAACAGCCACGTTTGCTCATTTTTATGTCTTAAATAATTTCTGCTTCTTCATTTTCTTTCTGTCACATAAATAATTTTGAGGTTGTTTTGGGTGAGTTGGAAATGGACCTGTTTGGTTTGAAGTGAATTTTGGTAAAAAAATAAATCTAAACCAAATCTTGTTACACACCCTACTTTCATTCAACTAGTAAGTTTAAAATCTACTAAGTGAGCTTAAGTTGATAAAATTAAAAGTTTAAAATTTAAAAGTAATATAACCCCACAAATTTAAGGTTAAAATTGATATAAGCTGAGTTGGTCAAGTTGGTCTTCACTTTCAGTTGAAGTTTGAAGTGGCGGGTCTCACCAAGGAGAAGAAATTTGGGTTAATTTTGGAAATAAAGCTTTTTTCTGATGATTGACACAGTTCTTTTCCATTTTTACCCTCCAGTCGATGCTCTTTCTTTTCCATTTCCCCTTTTTTTTATACTTATTAAAAAGACAGAGAAATTACCAAAATTCTATATCCCCACCTTCTTATTTGGAAACTTATGGCCTAAGTTTGGTTCTTTACTTGCTCCACAATCTTGCTATTTAAAATAAATAAAAATAAATAAATAAACATATTTCACAATCACCATTTGGAAATTTTAAATTTCGGATAGTTTTTTAAATTGGTTAATTATTCTATTTTTTTTTTGTTTAGATCAAATTAGGTTGGTGTCTTACCTATAATAATTTAAGGTATTTACAAACTCAAACAATTGATAATAAATTTAATCAAATATATTTCTGTGCACTCTTATTTTAAATAAATTTTTGAGAGCGTAAAAGTACCTTATATATATATAGAGGTGTCAAATTTATCCACGTGAATCTATTTCAAAGGAAGGGAAGATTTTTTTATTTTTTATTTTTAAATGGAGATGACATAATATTTTTATTCAAATTTTAGCTAGGGACATTCCTTGTTGGCATCCGATATTAAGTTAAAAAAACAACCCGATATTTTTTTCCCACAAGAAATATATTATAATCTCACAACTTTCTCTAGAAAGAATTCTCACCTCCATCCCCCAATCAATGTAGCAGGCATTTTTGTGAAGAGAAAATAATTTGGAGAGCGAAGGCGAAGATGAGATTCATATTTATATCCTCACCCTACTCCGTTAGAAAGTCGTGATGTCTTAGCAAAAAAAAAAATGATCTATTAGACCGTAATGATTATGTATAATGTTATTGTCCTCTATTGTTTTTTCAGTACCTATGTGATTATTTTAGTTTTATTTTTATATATGGAAAAATGAAAAATAAATTATAGATTTAGGTTTTAAAATTTGACAATATAGTGTGGATTTAGAGCAAGAACTTTAATTTTATTCCTACACTATATATTATACTTATATTATATGCCCATTAAATAACAAATAAGAATAGAGTAGTATAGAGGGAAGAACATTCTGGAATTTCGAATTAATAAAAAGAAAAAGAAATATAAACAGAATGATGATGCGTAAATTTTGTCGAAAAAAAATAAAGAAAAAGAATGACGCGTCTATATTGGTGACGTGGATAGAAACCGTTATTAACATATGCAATCCCAGCTGGGAGAATTTCAAGTACATCCGTGGTAGGGAAAAACTTCATACCACTGTCTTTCAAAAAATGACACGTGGCGAAATGGTTTAAAAAAATAATATATTTAATAGTGTGGGTCCCAGTTAAACAACCATTTCGCCACGTGTCATTTTTTAAAAGGCAGTGGTATGGAGTTTTTCCATACCACGGATGTACTAGAAATTCTCCCATCCCAGCGAATCATTGCTCGTCAAACTAAGCAGACCCAACACAAAAAAGTTTCCAATCTTTGTCCACTTTTTTCAAGTTCAGAAGTTGACAGGAATTATGTATAATTAGAAAATAAATCATTTTTTTATCTTGAAACTTTCAGTTTTATTAAATTACATTTAAAGTATCTCTTTTAATAAATAAATAAACTTTAAAGTAGGATAAATGCAATTTCTATCAATTAGAGTTGCAATTTTTACATTAAACTTAAAAAATCAAAAATTAAAAACTAAAAATAAAAAAAGGTGATTGCTCTAAATAATATAATTGGAAGTAAATAGATGAATTAATGACATAGGACAAAAACTATTGAAAGGGGTCCAAAGTAATTGGTCAGTTTACTAAACGAAGAAAAAAGTGCAAGACTTAGGAGTAATGATTTTATTTAGAAGAGCTTTTATGTAAGTTTCCAACAACATTCCTATGTTGATAATATTTAATGAAACAAGTACAACATTTTTCCATCTCAAACGTGTGGAGCCCTCTATCTCTCTATATGGACCCATTTGGAAAAAAACGGGTAAAAAAAAGATCCCCATTAATTAGTATAGTTCCATAAAGTATAAATCAAAATATTGGGATAGGTTTTGTTAGAATAGAATCGAACAACAAAGAATCAACACAGGGTTTAAAATGGTTTACTAACATTGTATTAGCTACAGACAAAAGAAAGAGAGTAGTTTGTATTACAAATAAGAGAGATTACAAAATACAAACTAAAAAATGAGAGTGATTAGAATATTTATATATGACTCTTCTAATGACCTAATACATAATGAACCAAAACTCAATACAAATACAGAATGGTAAAATTTAAAACTGTCAGCGAGACTCTCGTACCGAGTCAGTCGTAGTAGGTCATAATAGATTCAAGACATTTCAACAAAGTTGAACCCATTTAAAAAAAGAGGTAGGTTGCCAACATGGGCATAACTCAACCAACATAATGTATGACCTAGCGACTAAAGAGACTGTTTGAGGCGCTAAGTGAATTATTATAGTCGGTGGTTATAATAGTTGTGAATAGTAAATACTATAGTTACTTTATTGACAGTGAACTATAATAGTCGGTGGGCCAAGCATAAACGAGTTATAATAACTCACACTAACTCAACCTTAAGTTGGTGTACCAAACACCTCCTAAGAGATTACAATTTTGTTTACTATCTCGAAAAACAAAAATTAAGGTAGGATTTCAATACATTTTTTATTTTATTATTATTTTGACAATATAAATATAAATACTAGTGATGCATGTTGATTTCTAAAATTTAATTTTCAATTTAAAGTATGAGGTGAAATGATAGCATAAAAATAACTTATATTATGGAGAAAAAAAAAGATGAATATGTAATAAATAAAAGACTAGTGGTACTAAAATAAAAAAATAAAAAATAAAAGAGTAGTGAAGGGGGGAAGAAGGAAGGCATAAACTTGGTTTAAAAGTTGGTGAGTTTGACTCTTGAGGACTTTGACTAAAGTTGATATAGTATACTCTCTACATTCTCTATAAATTGCAAACCTTTGCTTCCTATTTTCCCCACACCTTTCATCGCTATATCTCAATTTCAGTGCTTTGTTTTGTTTTACAGTGCTCTCTCAGTTCTACAGGTACATCTCTCTCTTAAGTTTCGTACAATAGTTAGATATGTTATATATAAAAAAACACGTGTTAACCGGTTAAAAAATTGATATCAATGGTCGAGATAAGTTGTCAACATCTAAGATGTTGACAATTTTTCTTCTTTTTGTTTAGCTTAAGAGGTTTTGTATTGGTAATATGTTTGTTTTAATTAAAGTGAGATTGAACTCATGACCTCTTAGTCACAGACACAACCTTATGTCAATTGAGTTGTGCTCGATTGGGCGTAACATGTTTGTTTGTGTATATATAAATAATATTTGTTACCATGAAGTGTAGATTTTTTTCTAACATTTTTATAAATCAAAAGATTTATACGTTAGGGATATAAAATCTCTTTTCTCAAAATACATATAAAAAAATGTTAGAAAGGTAGACAAAACTATGTTGAGATTGAGAATAGGAATATATAGCTTTTAATTTTTCTTAAAACCAATAGATTTGTTAGATGTCAATTTTAGCCTCTAATTATAGTTGTGAAATAAGCTCCATGTTTTTATGAACATTACACTAATAATGCATATACACATCGTACTTTAAAAAATTGCAGTTGAAAACAAATGGCTACAAACATCAAGGGAAAGACGGTCGAGATTTACGGATTTCGACCCGAGGTCACTGCTGACGAGGTGAAGGAATTTCTTGAGAATCACACCGGTGACGGAACGGTGTCGACGATGAGAATTTCGAAACCGAAAGACGAAAAAGCCCGGTTCATATTTGCAACGGTTCGGTTCACGAGCGAACTTGCAGCCAAGTACGTGGTGGCACAGGCGGCGACGGAGGAGCGGTTGTGGTTCGAAAGTTCGTATTTGAAGGTCAGAGAAGTGGAGAAGAAGATCACGGCGGCGCCGACGAGAACTCGTGGCGACGTTGAGAGAATCGAAAACGTGAAGGTACATTTGGGAAGTCTGGTTTCGAAAGAAAGAATGAGTGTGATTTGGGAAGGAGAAAATTGGAGTGTTGAATTTGGAATTGGAGTAAGGAAATTGTGCTTTTATTTGAGTTATGAGTTTGTTGAGTACAAAATGGAGCTTTGGTTTGAGAATATTTTGGGAGTTGAGCTTCGTTGTCCTCTCGATCGAGCTTCAAGGCTTTTTCTGATTAAGGTAATTTGTTCTTCATTTTCTTTTTGTTTTTTTAAGGTTATAAAATTAATGATTCTACATTTTAGAACCAAACATGACCTTTTAGTCTTTGTGTTTTGACTTCTAAAATGTTGTTATTTCGAAAAACTAAACTTGTTTATTTCCAATTTATTTTATTTTATATTTTAAAATCTTTTCAATTTTTTTTTTTTAAAAAAATTTTTGGTCCAATTTTTAAAAGATGAAACACTCACTTTTAGAAAACACTTCCTCCTAAAATTTAGCTAAAATATTAAACATAAAAAATACAAATAAAAATAAAAATCAGACTAGACATTTCTTTATGAGTGGATATTTGTTTCATTTTTAAATATTTATTTTCTTTTATCATTTATACAATATTATCACTTATTTTAAATTAATCAATTTGAAAATTGAGATTTTAAAATATCAATAATTGAAATAAATAAGGAAAATTATAACCGATGTCAATTTAGAGTAAAATAATTAAAAATATAGTATTTTTTTTAAAAAAATTGCGGATATGACAATTTACGACAACAAATATATTCAAGAATTGAATGAATGACATATTATCATTGATATCACGTGCTAAAGTTTCCGACAACAAATATATATATATATATATATATATATATTCTCTAAAAAATGTAAATAAAATATTTTGAATATGTACCTTAAATAATTGAATGAATGACATATTGTTTTACCCATTAAACAATAATATTCAAGAATTTTTACATATAATAAAATACAAAAATTAACCTAGTAGAATATTGTGTATATATACATATTATTTGAATAAATTATAGCATTTTTCATATAAAATTAATAACTAGAGGAGTACCAATATATATATATATATATATATATATATATATATATATATATATATATAATTTGAAGAAATTATAACAATTTTCTTTTTTCTTTTGCAAATGAATTATCACAATATTTTTTATAAAATTAATAAAAGAGTAGGAGTGAAATTATAAATTGATTTTGTTTGAATGGTTGAATTTGCAGTTGCAGGGTGCTCCACGGATTTTCAAGAAAACTCCATCTTCGTCTTCTTCCTCTCAATTCTATTTCAAGGAATCCACTGGTTTCCGTTGGATCAGGGATGTCGATTTCACTTCATCTTCTTCCATTGGACAATCCTTTGCTCTCTGTTTGGAACTTTCTCCGGGAGATCAGCTTCCTTCTTTCTTCCAAACATTGGTCGGATACAAAGAAAGCTATGCCCCTTTCAATCTGGAGCCAGGTTCTTCTTTCTCTTCCATTTCAAATCTGGTTCCTATCATTACTCCACCCCAAGGATTTGATATCCCTTATAAAATTTTATTCAAAATCAATGCCCTACTTCAACATGGTTACCTTCCTGGACCAGTACTGGATGATGAATTCTTCCGACTCCTCGATCCGAGTCGATTTCGTCCTGATTATATCGAGCATGCCCTGGAAAAATTGTTTAATTTGAAGGAATGTTGCTATGAACCACAAAAATGGATCAAACAACAATATATATCATTCTACAGCTCTGAGCAGCTTCCATGGAAACCTAATATTTCTTTGGATGATGATGGTCTGGTCTATGTGCATAGGGTTCAAATTACACCTTCTAAACTGTACTTTCGTGGTCCCGAGGCCAATCTTTCTAATAGAGTAGTACGTCGATTTATTGGCGATATGGATAATTTTCTTCGTGTGTCTTTTGTTGATGAGGAGCTGGATAAAATTCGTTCCATTGATCTATCTCCCCGCACATCTAATGAAAATAGTGAAAGAACTAGAGTTTATGATAGAGTACTATCTGTTTTAAGAAATGGTATAGTTATTGGTGATAAGAAGTTTGAGTTTCTTGCTTTCTCGGCTAGTCAATTACGGGAAAATTCTTTTTGGATGTTTGCTTCGAGGGAGGGGCTTAGCGCAGCAGATATCAGAGAGTGGATGGGTGACTTTCGACAGATAAGAAATGTGGCAAAATATGCTGCTCGACTTGGTCAATCGTTCGGCTCGTCTAGAAAAACTTTGTGTGTTGAAGAACATGAAATTGAAGTTATTCCTGATGTAGAAGTTGAAACGAAGAAAATCACATATTGTTTCTCTGATGGGATTGGCAAAATATCTCAAACATTGGCTGATATGGTTGCTGAAAAATGTGGCTTGATTAGTCATACACCATCTGCCTTCCAAATCCGATATGCTGGATACAAAGGCGTTGTTGCTATCGACCCAACATCGAAAATGAAATTGTCGTTAAGGAAGAGTATGTTGAAGTATATGTCGCTCGACACCCAACTTGATGTTTTGTTATGGAGCAGGTACCAACCCTGTTTTCTTAACCGTCAGGTGATCAACCTTCTGTCCACTCTTGGAATTAGGGACAGTATTTTTGTGAAAAAACAAAAGGAGGCTATAGATCAACTGGATTCTATTCTAAAAGATCCATCAAGGGCATTAGAAGTGTTGGAGTTGATGTCCCCGGGGGAAATGACTAGTATTCTGAAGGAAATGCTTTTGTTTTACAAACCAAATGAAGAGCCTTTTCTAAATATGATGCTAAGAACATTTCGAGCGGATAAGTTGTTAGATTTGAGGACAAAATCAAGGATATTTGTTCCTAAGGGAAGGACGATGATGGGGTGCCTGGATGAAACCAGGACGCTAGAATATGGGCAGGTGTTTGTTCATTGCTCTGTCCCTGGCAGATCAAGAGAAAGTAATTTTGTTGTTGAGGGTAAAGTGGTTGTTGCTAAAAATCCCTGTTTACACCCCGGGGATGTGCGTGTGCTTGATGCTGTTGATGTGAAAGCTCTGCACCATATGGTGGATTGTGTTGTTTTTCCACAGAAAGGAGAAAGGTAAGCAAGCCTTATTGTGTATGAATTGTTTATGTATTCAACAAATTTCACATGTTCATATTTGTTGCAAATTCATGCACTTTTCATATATAGTATATTTGTATGGAACTCATTTCCCTAAGATTTATGGTCAGATTACTCATATATATATATATATATATTCATTAGACTACTTTTTACAGCAGGTTCTTTATAACTTTTTGTTGTCCTTAACTAATTCTAGTATGTCGTGTTCATGTTAGACCTCACCCAAATGAATGTTCTGGGAGTGATTTGGATGGTGATTTGTACTTCGTTGGTTGGGATTCGGAGCTGACTTGTATTAGACCAGTTAAACCTATGAGCTATGAGCCTGCACCAACTATGCAGTTGGATCATGATGTCACAATCGAGGTATGGTTTACCTTCTATTGCAAACATGTACTTCATCTTTTTTGTTCTTTTTATTTAAATAAGATGCATTGTATATTAGATTTAAGTTTGCATCTAATTCTACAGTGAAGTTTGAATTGTATATGATGATTTTGATACAGGAAGTTCAGGAATATTTGGCCAAGTACATGGTGAATGATGGTCTTGGAGGCATTGCAAATGCTCACACTGTCTTTGCAGATAAGAGGGCTAAGAAGGCAATGAGTGCCGAATGTATTGAACTTGCAAAACTATTCTCAATTGCTGTTGACTTCCCGAAGACTGGAGTCCCAGCAAACTTGCCACGCTCTCTTCGTGTCTATGAGTATCCAGATTTCATGGAAAAACCCGAAAGACCGACTTATGTATCAAATGGTGTTATCGGGAAGCTTTTTCGAGGAGTGAAAGATGTTTCTTCCGACACCAACACCATTGAAACCTTCACTAAGGAAGTTGCTGCCAAGTGCTACGATCCAGACATGGAAGTAGATGGTTTTAAGAATCATTTGAGAGAAGCTTTTGATTACAAAACCAGGTACGACTTCAAATTGGGCAATCTAATGGATTATTATGGTATCAAAACAGAACCTGAATTAGTCAGCGGAAATATTTTGAGAATGGGAAAGTCTTTTGATAAAAGGAATGACATGGAACAAATTAGTTTTGCCATGAAAGCACTTAGAAAGGAGGCCAGGGCTTGGTTCAATGAGAAGGGAAGTAAGTTTACATACGACGACATCGACAACAAAGACGGAGACGAAGAATATGCAAAAGCATCGGCTTGGTACCATGTCACGTATCACCCAGATTATTGGGGTCATTACAATGAAGATATGCAAAGAGATCATTTTTTGAGTTTTCCATGGTGTGTTTCTGACAAGCTTATTAAAATCAAAAGGGAGAAGATGTGCCTGATAAATTCTTCTTCACCAATGTCATCACTGATACATAAATTTGGCAAGCTGAATTTATACTAACTTTAGGGAGCCAAGTTATGGTTTGCACTCTGGGTCTCCCTATATTTTTAGAACATGAAATATATAAAATATATAAATTTGCAATCGTACCTAAGTTTTAATTATCTTGGTGTTGTAATTTTATGAAGTATTTTAGGAGGTTCTTAATGCTTAAGTAATTGTAATGAGAATACTAGATGGTTCGAAGTCTGTATCCTTGATTTCTAAGGTGATGGTGATGATGTTGTAATAGTAATTTCAATTTTCTTACTCAAGAAATGAATTTAAAGCTTTTTGTTTGAACTTTTTATTCTTCCTTAGATAATTAATCATTTGTATCTTACATTATATTTACTACAATGGTATGTCTTTGTACTTGAAGAAATCCACTGTATGCACTATGAACTGGTCAGATTGGTGTGTAGTGTAGCCAAGTTAATGTCATCTCATTTGCATCCAAGTTCCTATTGTATTATAAATCTCTATTGGTATTCTTACATAATTTTACTTTAGTTATGCAATATTCCATGGATCCTTAGCAAAGATTCTCAATTTCAATTCTGGAATTTTAATGGGTCGAGATTATCTAGTGAGCAAGAGGTCATATGTTGTAAAAAAAAATGTATAAGAGAAAGATTGGACTACTCAGTACTATTGGTCTTAGAAATACTTTTTAAAGTCTTAGAAGTTGAATGAAAGTTGGGTGTGTAACAAGATTTGGTTTAGATTTATTTTTTTACCAAAATTCACTTCAAACCAAACAGGTCCATTTCCAACTCACCCAAAACAACGTCAAAATTATTTATGTGACAGAAAGAAAATGAAGAAGCAGAAATTATTTAAGACATAAAAATGAGCAAACGTGGCTGTTTTTATTTATCTTGTGACAGAAAATGTTACAAAATTAACAAGGTGCTAATTAATTAAAAACTAAAGCTTCAAGCAGTATTATTCTGAAGCTTGACCATAGCAAAGCAGAGACAAGGAGAAGCATTTGTAATTTCATCTCTTCTGAAGCACCAAACTTGAATGTATTCTCCACTTTTCAACTCATTTTGTTGGACGAATGAATTCCACTGCGTCATCAAACAGTAAACATCGCCGCTTCCGATCTTCCACTTCTTCAAGCAAATCGTCGTTTCTCGAAGAAAATGATCGACGATGAGTACATTCATACCCACCTTTTTCTTATTACTCTCTTGTTGGCTCAACAAATTCCTCTCCTCTTCGGTTGCAAAATCCACGAGGAGTTTTTTTGCCGGGAGAGACAAACGCCCATGGTTCTTGTTCAGATCAGTATCTTGGAGTTGTTTCTGAATGACCAGTTGGATTTCGTAGCCGCCCATGTCGGCGATTCGTTCTCTCATGGCTGCCGGCATCTCAGGAATGGACGAAAACTCCTTTTGCTTCGGCGACTTCTTCTTCTTCTTCCTTGCTTTCTTAGTATTAGTCTCGAATTTTTCAGTAGTCATCGGAGCCTTTCTCTTTCGGTGAGGACGGCAATTATGGTTAAGTTTTTCCAATTGGCGATTGCAGAAAGCTTCGACATTGGTAGTAACAGAGCAAGCAATGGCGATTAGAACAGTAGCGGCCTCCAAATCCGACATAGACATCGGAGGAGGTTTCTTTTCAGAATTGGGAGATCGCTTCCTTCGAGGTATGAACATTAATCCATGGTTTAATTCTGGAAAATCAAGGTTGAGTTGAATTCCGGGCATTTCCATTCCCATTCCCATTTATTCTTTATATTAGTTCAAAAAAAACAGAGCAAATAGAGCAATGGAACCGAGATGATGAATGTTGGAACTCGGTTTGTTATATATATATATATTTTCGGAACCGAGATGATTTAATGGTATATTTCCGATAAGGAATGTCAATATATTTTCCATAAATTACTTAACATTTAGTTGAACACAGAGTTCTCAGATGCGCTTTATTATTTTTTTCCTTTTCTGTTAGTTCGCCGATAACAAAGCTTTTCTTCTTCGAAATATTTTTCCATAATTACTTGCATTTATGATTTAATTCAACACCTTTTTTTATTTTATTTATTTATTCCTTTTTTTATTTCATCCCTCTGCTCTGAATTCGAACACCTTTGGTGTTGCAACTTCATAAAACACCTTGAGTTACTGTTTCTTTTTCTTGTTCTCTCAAAATTCACTAAATTTTTTTATGGCAAAAATCAACTTCTAAATTTTGTGTGTTGTATGAACTTTAGTATCAATTTACACTCTCTTAAATTTTATTTATAAAACTTTAATTTAAACACGTGGAGACGTATAATTATAGAAATCAAATTCTTAAAGCCCCATTTGATACCGATTTAGTTTTTGAAAATTAAGCATATAAATAATACATTCACATATGAATTTCTTAGATGAGTTATCTATCTTTTGAAGTGTTTCCAAAATTCAAGCAAAAAATTGAAAACACAAAAAAAAAAGTTTTTAAAATTTTGCTTCTGTTTTTGGAATTTGGCTAAAACTTGTAATGCTTCCTTAACAAAAATGAAAGTTATTATAGGAATTCATGTGTGAATGTATGGTTTATAAGCTTAATTTTAAAAAATCAAAAACTAAAAATCAAATAGTTATCAAACGGGACGTAAATTTTTATAAATGAATCAATGATATAAAAGTGTAGAGTTTAATGGATACAATTATAAGTCTACATAGTGAAAACTAATGTTTTTTCAAAGAGATGGTGCAAACTAGTTTTATGGTGTGTTTGGTTTAGATTCCTAAGTGTTTAATTTTTGCAAAAAGTCATTTTGGAATAAATTGAAGTGTTTGGCAACCATCCAAAATGAATTTTTGGAGAATGAGTTTTTGAAATAATGCATTTTGGATGAAACACTTGATATTAACTTTTGAAAAATATGTTTTTGAGTGTTTATTTGAAAAACCTACTTAATTCTCATATTGTATTCAAATTACTAAAATACCCTCACACTCCTCTTTTAAATTTTCTCCACCAACCAACCTCCTTCAACCACCGCCTCCAAACTCCGACCACCACCGTTCAACTCCGGCCACCCGTCGCAGGCCACCGCCTCCCACTCCGGCCATCCGTCGCCCCGCTCGGACCGCCCGACCCCGGCAACAACCGCTGCCACCCGACCCTGACCACCGTCGCTGCCACCCGACCCCGACCACCGCCGCTGCCACCCGACCCCGACCACCGCCACCTCCACCACCCGACCCCGACCACTGCCACTGCCGCCACCACCCGACCCCTGCCACTGCCGCCACCACCCGACCCCGACCACCGCCGCCTCCACCCGACCCCAACCACCTCCGCCGCCACCCGACCCCCGGCCACCGCCGCCACCGCCGCCGCCACCCAACCCCCGACCACCGCCGCCGCCACCCGACCCCCCGACCACCGTCGCCGCCACCCGACCCCCGACCACCGCCGCCGCCACCCGACCCCCCGCCACCGCCCGACCCCCGACCACCGTCGCCGCCACCCGACCCCCCGCCGCCACCCGACCCCCCGACCACCGTCGCCGCCACCCGACCCCCCGCCACCGCCCGACCCCCGACCACCGCCGCCGCCACCCGACCCCCCGCCACCGCCCGACCCCCGACCACCGTCGCCGCCACCCGACCCCCCGCCACCGCTCGACCCCCGACCACCGTCGCCGCCACCCGACCCCCCGTCGCCGCCGCTGCCACCCGACCCCCTGCCACCGCCGCCGCCGCGCGAACCCCGGCCACTGCCGCCGCCACCCGACCCCGACCCCCGCCGCCCTAGTCACCCAACCCCAACCCTACCACCGCTGGCCAGGACCCGAGCATCGCCGACCTAGACCCCGACCACCCGACCCCGACCCTGACACCGACCCCGGCCACCGCTGCCCTAGCCAGGCCACCCGACCCCGACCCCCGCCGCCCGAGCCGCCCTACCCCGACCACCGCCGCCGCCACCCGACCCCCGACCACCGCCGCCCGACCCCGGCCACCGCCCGACCCCGAACCCCGGCCACCGCCGCCGCCGCCCGAACCCCAGCCACCGCTGCCGCCGCCCGAACCCCAGCCACCGCCGCCGCCGCCCGAACCTCGGCCACTGTCGCCGCCCCCCGAACCCGGCCACCGCCACCGCCACCCGACCCCGACCCCCGCCGCCCTAGCCACCCAACCCCAACCCTACCACCGCTGGCCAGGACCCGACCACCGTCGACCCGACCATCGCCGACCTAGACCCCGACCACCCGACCCCGACCCTAACACCGACCCCGGCCACCCGACCCCGACCCCCGCCGCCCCAGCCACCTGACCCCGACCCTACCACCGCCGACCCGACCACCCGAGCCGGACCCCGACCGCTCGACCCCGAAACCGACCCCGACCCCGACCCCGACAACGACCTTGACACCGACCCCGACCACCCGACCTCGACCCTAGCCCTGGCTTCCCAACCCCGTCCCTAACTCCGGCTGTCCGAACTCTACCCCGACCCCGACCGCCCGACCCTGACCTCGACTCCGACCCTAACCGCCAGACCCCGACCCCGACCGCCAAACCCTGACCATCAACAATAGTAAACCCTAAACTCTAAACGGCAAATATAAATTTAAACTTATTAATTCATATTGTTTATTAATAATTGTCCTTATAGTAATTTGACATTAAGAGAAACACTTTTAGTGTAGAACAAACCAAACACACTTGTAGATAAAAACACTTTTGAGAAAATGTAACCAAACATATGAGTGTTTTAATTATAAACATTTCTAGAAAAAATGTTTTTTAAAAAATGCATTCTTTGAAAAACATTTTTTTAGTAGTCAATCCAAACACACAGGGGCGGACCTCTGAAGGGACTAGGGGGGGCCACGGCCCCCCCAAAATTTTTGATTTTCATATACTCGTAGGCAAAAATAATGCCTTAAATATATACTGTTGTTATTAAATACATTTTGGCCCCCCCAAATTAACAAAATCTCATTCTGCTGCAGTGGTCATTGAACCTGCTTTATATTTTGTTGTGCCTGAGTTCGAAACTCAACCATAACAATAATTTATTTGTTTTTCATTTCCTTCCATATATGTATGTTTTTTTAAAAAAAAATTGTTCTCTTTTAATATTTTGTTTATATATATTTAAAAATATATAAATTTCATTCTTAAAAATAATTAAGAACTATTTTTTTTTCTATTAACTCTTAGTATTAGTTTATTTATTAACATTTTCAAGAATAATTTAGACTATATTAATTCCTTTTTATAAATTTTGTAAACAAATTCTTGTTATATTGTGTTTTTTTTTTTTAATAATTTTTTTTAAAAATGTCTAATAAATCTTTGAACTTTGTGTTTAATAGATCACTAAGTTCAAAAAGGGTTCAATATATTTTTTAACTTTCAATTTTGTATTTAATTGGTCCTCAAATTTTCAAGTTTAAATCTAATATATCCTTGTATTTATTTGACATTTTTTAAAATCTAGGAATTCATTAGAAACAAAATTGAAAGTATAGGGATGCATTAAAAACTTTTTAAAGTTTAGGGACTCAATTTATTTATTTTTTTTTTATTTTTTTTTTTTTATTTAATATAGAGATGAGCAAAATTATTTGATGGTATTAAGTTTATTTCATATGTTTATCCTGATAACTTTTTTTTGAATGTCAACATAACTTGAGAGTGTGAATTCGAACCTATGGATTTTTGGCGATCTGTTTTTAATATTTCTATACTCTAATTTTTTGGCCCCCCCAAACATCAATGTCTGGATCCGCCCCTGCAAACACACCCTTAATTGATACAATTATTAGTTTATGGTTTTAATTGATACAACCTAAAATTTAAGGTTATAAATTTAATTTTTCTCATTTTTTAAATAAAAGTTATTGTGTTATATTTTTTTTAATATTTATTATGTATTTTACAAACGATTGCAATAATTTATCAAATAATGATTATATTTATGTGTGTTTTTTTTTTAGCGTTGGTGATTTCTTGCTTCTTGTTTTTTGTTTCCAAGTTTCACGAAACATAAGTATTTGATAAATATTATTGGAATATCGAAAATAAAGGAAGATCGATGTCTGAAGTTCGAAGGTATTAGGAATCCAGACCCACGAAGGCTAAGACCTACAAGGGTTCAAGCTCGGACTACCTAGCCCATGGCCTAAATAAGTTATCAAGAAGAGAGGAGTCTTAGGCCAAAAGCCACTAACTTCAATAATAACAAATCTTGCACAAATTTAAGTTTGGTTAATGCAAAAATTAACCATCGAATAATTTTGTCAAAACTCACCAAATATATATATATATATATATATATACTAATGTTTTCCTTTTCTTTGAAATCTTATTGATTTTGTAGCTTACTTACATTTTATAATTCATTGAAAGCATGTGAATTTTTTTTTAACTTAATTTTAATAATTGAATTTATTCACGAATAAATTCATGAAAAGTTTGGGACACAAACTTGGAGTTAGGTGAACTGAGTTATTATAATATCGTCCACGTCTGACCCACCGACTATTATAACTTATAGTTAATAAGATAGTTACACTAATTTCAATAGTATATACTATCCACATACTATTATAACAAATAACCTCTTATTGTTTATGATTATTATTTAATTCAACTATATGTAAGGAGTAATTTAGGCTGGGGTGTTGTTTTTGAAACTATTTAGAAAAATATGGTGGTTTTAAAAAAAAAAAATTAAAAAATGGTGTCTTTTTTTTTGTCTTATTAGGAGTGCGCGAGTTCAACCCGCGCATTTGGACCGGTTAAACTTTTGGAATGAGCTTCTCGAAGAAGCGCAACACCCTCTTTAATTCAACCTGTGATGATTTCTATTTACTAAATATAAAATTTTAGTGGGTCTACTTAATAATTTTAACTTCTCTCCTTTCTATGGTTATAATTTTTTTAAATCTCTTTTAGTTTCACACTTTTTTATTCTCTATCCTCTCCTTCGTCCATCTTCTTCCCTCTTCTCCATAGTTCTGATTACTTAGAGTGGGAAATGTCTGAATACTAGGAAATAAGGTAGAAATAAGCTCACAATTAAATTATTTGAATAGTAATGGGTTCAAATTACATTTTTTGAAAATACCATTTTTTTTTACCAACTTATTATATTACTATATTTCAGTCTCTTTCAATAATAAAAAAGTAGGTCAGTGAGTACTTTTTTACTCGATTAACAATTCACGCGTACTCATTGGTTTTAGGTCGAAAATTTAAATCCTCAATACACCATATTTGTTGTACTAAAATATAAATATTTGGAGAAAAATAAATCAGTTTTTACTCTTAAACTTGTGAAGTTTCATCAATTATTATAAGAAACCTTCAATTTCATCAAATTGCATATTCAACTTAAATAAATGTTTAGAGTTAACTTTCATTTACGAAATTGTTACAAATATATATATATATATATATATATATATATATTCTCACATGTTTTTAATTAATTATTAAAAAAAAATTATAAAAAATTTAATAAACACAAATTTAATATTTTAAGAGTCTATTAAAGATTGTTTTGAGACGCTTATATCGATAATTATAATAATTTGTGGGTTATACTCGTTCTAAATAATAGTACAATGGACCAGAGTAAACAATATGAACAAAAAAAAAAAGAGGAGAGCGAATTAAAAAAAAGGAAGAGATTTATAAAAAAAACACTTATAAGTGGGTATGCCAGAGTGATTATCGGGCATAAAAATGAGCAAACGTGAAAATTAGAAACTATTTATGGGTTGTCCAAGTGAATTTCAACTATTATATATGTCTTTCCTTCCGTGTTTATTATCAAATATATATGACACGATAGTCAAATTATAATATATATATATATATATATATATACTAGATTTAAATTATTTTAAATTTGAATATTTTTATGTATAAGAAATTAAAGGGATATTGTATTTATTATAGTTTAGAAATTTCTCAATAAGTGGGTATGCCAGAGTGATTATCGGGCATGAACTAGACGCAGGTTTGAATCTTGCCCTCACATTTTTTTTATTTATTTATTTAAACAAATTTAGAGAAAATATTAATTTTACCGGTAAACTTGATAAATTGTATAAAATATTCACTTAAAAATTTTAATTTCATAACATTATCCCCTAAATTTATATAAATTAAATGTTGTAATTTTTAACCACTATTCAATATTATGTAATATAAACATTAGTAATTATTAAAGTTCAAAAAACATAAGGAAGATAAATTATAGGGGCAGTTGCAAAAATAACAAAAAAAAAAAAAAAAAAAAAAAGGGCTAATTACATTTGTAGCAACTATGTTTAGTTTTTGCATATATAGCAAAAAAAAAAAAAATCAGGGTAATGACGTGTTAATCAGGTGGTAATCATTAACTTAAAAGTTGAAAATTCGAAAATACCCTCCCATACCGATACACCTCCCGCTGATACACTGATACAAATCTGATATATTTTTTTCTTTTTTTACCTTAAAAAAATTTAAGCCCATAAAAATCAGTGTTAAGCCCAGCCCAAACGAATAAATTAAAGCCTCATTTATTAAAATCGGAAAGCCCTCTCCATCACTTTAATCACCTCATGCCTTTAAACCCTAGAAGTAATTTCACATTCATCTCCCTTCAACATCAGGATTCCTCTCTAATCAACATCGATTCCTCTCCCTACAACATCAGGATTCCTCTCTAATCAACATCAAGATTCCTCTATAATCAACATCGATTCATCTCCCTTCAACATCGATTCATTTCCCTTCAACATCAGGATTCCTCTCCCTTCAACGTCGATTGATCCTCCCTTATTTCGTTCATCTTATCAACTACAAGGTAGCTTACTGATTTACTTCGTTCATCTTATCAACTACAAGGTAGCTTACTGATTTACTTTAGCATACTGTTTATTTTCCACTTTTTGGTTTTTGTATATCACTCTTGTCTAGAAATTAAATAAAGGTGAATGTTGATTTATGATTTACTGCGCTGACAATTTATTGTTCATCTCACCTTTTTTTTTGTATGCTCCACGTTTCCTGCCACTACGACCTTTGTCCTCTTCCTCTCTTAAACATATATTTTCTTGCTTTGTTTTGTTTATAACTAGTCTTCTAATTTTGAAGAGAGGTCTAGCTTGGGATGAAAACTACATAACTTTCCACTTGATAATGATACATCTGTGTGATTGCCTACTGATTACCTACTGATTGATTTTGTTTATTGCATATTGCTTTTGCTGATTGCCTACTAATTTTGTTGATTACCTACTGATTGTCTATAGATTGCTTTTGCTGATTGTCTACTGATTGCTTTTGCTGATTGTCTACTGATTGCTTTTGCTGATTGTCTACTGATTGCTTTTGCTGATTGTCTACTGATTGCTTTTGCTGATTGTCTACTGATTGCTATTGATGATTGTCTACTGATTGCTATTGATGATTGTCTACTGATTGCTATTGTTGATTGTCTACTGATTGCTTTTGCTGATTGCCTACGGATTTCCTACTGATTGGTTTTGCTGATTTCCTACTAACTGATTGTCTACTGATTGCTTTTGTTGCTACTGATCTGTCTACTGATTGCTATTGATGATTGTCTACTGATTGCTATTGTTGATTGTCTACTGATTGCTATTGTTGATTGTCTACTGATTGCTTTTGCTGATTGCCTACGGATTTCCTACTGATTGCTTTTGCTGATTTCCTACTAACTGATTGTCTACTGATTGCTTTTGTTGATTGTCTACTGATTGCTTTTGTTGATTGTCTACTTATTGCTTTTGTTGATATCTTATTGATTGCCTACGGATTCCTTTTTTTTTTTCATCAATTGAAGTTTCATCACTATCATTTGTAGCAACAATTCAATTAATATTTTTTTATTGATATTTATTGAAAAAAACAGAGCAATGGAACCCAGATGCTCAGATGGTTTGTTATATATATATTTTTTCCGATAAGGAAGGTTTAGCGGTAAAATTAATATTTTGGTATATTTCCGATAAGGAAGGTTTTGGTATATTTCCGATAAGGAACCGAGATGATGAAATGGAACAGAGAGTTGATATATTTCCGATAAGGAAGGTTTTGGTATAGTTCCGATAAGGAACCGAGATGATGAAATGGAACAGAAGTTGGTATATTTCCGATAAGGAAGGTTTTGTTGTTCACAATATATTTTTTTACATTTAAATCAACACAAAGATTAAATGGAACCCAGATGCTCAAGATTTTTACTGTTAGTTAGTATATTTCAAGATTTTCTTCTTCACAATATAATCATTATTTGATATTGAAATTCAGAAAATGCAGAAAAGGAAAAAAAAATTTGCTGTACTAAATATATATAATAAACCATCTGAAGTTCCATTTGAGATCTTTGTGTTTTCGATTTGTAAACAATGATCATCACCAACATCATCTGGATTTAATATATTTGTAAACATTAGTAATTATATATATATATATATATATATATATATATATATATATATATATAAATATCATGAATAACTGTGTTTTTTTTTTTTTTTGGTTCTCTCAAAATTTAAAATAAAAAAGTCACCGTAATTTTTTTTTATGGCAAAAATCAAGTTCTAAACTTTGTAGGTTGTATCTATTAAAACTCTGAACTAATAAAACTTTAATTTAAACATGTGGAGACATATAATTATAGAAATTAAATCTTTAAAGCCCCGTTTGATACCGATTTAGTTTTTAAAAATTAAGCCTATAAATAATACATTCACATATGAATTCTTTAGATGTGTTATCTATCTTTTGAGATGTTTCCAAAATCCAAACAACAAATTGAAAACCAAGCAAAAAAAAAAAAAAAAAATTGAAAACAAAAAAAATGAAGCTTTCAAAATTTTGCTTCTGTTTTTGGAATTTGGCTAAAACTTGTAATGTTTCCTTAACAAAAATGAAAGTTATTATAGGAATTCACATGTGAATGTATGATTTATAAGCTTAAATTTAAAAAACCAAAAATTTGAAAACCAAATAGTTATCAAACGGGACCTAAATTTTTATAAGTGAATCAATGATATGAAAGTGTAGAGTTTAATGGATACAATTATAAGTCTACATAGTGAAAACTAATGTTTTTTCAAAGAGATGGTGCAAACTAGTTTTAATTTATACGATTATTAGTTTAGGATTTTAATTGATATTTGATACAACCTAAAATTTAAGATTATAAATTTATTTTTTCTCATTTTTTAAATAAAAATTATTGTGTTATATATATATTTTTTTAATATTTATTATGTATTTTACAAATAATTGCAAATGATGTATTCTTCAAGAGATGACTTCTTTTCAGGCTATTGAGAAGTGGATGCAAAACCTGGTGGAGGCTGCGAAATATTCTTAGTATTAGCATAGGAAAAATTCTCATGATTTCTCAAACCTGGATGGTAGTGAGTAGGAAGATTATTTTGCATTTGTTGGCCTCCATAGTTGAAATTTCTATTGTTCACATATTGGGCTTGTTCCAAGTTGTATTCCTCACCAGATGGAGGGGTATGAGATGCTGCTAAGGCTGCAATAGATTGAGTGACACCTATTCCTGCAAGTTTGTTCATTGCATTAGTAAGAGATGCAATTTGAGCCTTAAGGGAACTTACCTCATCCACCTCATGGAGGCCTGCTACTGTTTTATAATTGGAGCGTTCATTTGGCCAATGATAGCTCGTAGTTGTCATCTCCTCTAATAGTGTACGAGCTCCATCTACAGTTTTCTTCAGGATAGTTCCTCCTGATGCTGCATCTACAATTTTCTTAGTTTGTCCTGTGAGTCTATTGTAAGAAAATTGAATTTGTAGCCAGTCTGGATACCCATGCTCAGGACACTTCCTTAATTAGTTCCTTGTACCGCTCCCATGCTTCAAACAACTGTTCACCTTCATTTTGTCTGAAGGTTCCTATCTCAGTTCTAAGCTTGGCAGATTTAGCAAGTGAGAAGAATTTAGTCAAAAATGTATGTGCCAACTCCTCCCAAGTGGTGATGCTTCCTAGTTGTAATGATTCTAGCCAATCAGTTGCTTTTTTCGGTAAAGAAAAAGGAAAAAGGCGTAAGCGAATTGCATCAGTAGAAACACCATTAATTTTTACTGTGCTAGAAATTTCTAAGAATTTTTTCAAATGGGAATTGGGGTCTTCAGTGGGACGGCCCCTGAATGCATTGTTCATGGCCATTTGAATCAGGCCTGTCTTCAACTCAAAATTGTTGGCATCTATAGGTGTGAGGACTATCCCAGATTGATTAATGTCAAATGTGGGCTGAAAATAGTCCATAATGGCCTTGTTCTCCTGTAAGGCCATATTTGGTTGTGCCATTGATTTGTCCTTCTCTTTATGGATTTTTCGATTTCTCTTGCAGGTCTTTTCTATCTCAGGATCGAAGGGAAGTAAGGAAACTCCTTTGTCCTTTCGCATAAACTAAAACACGAACCTGACAAGAAAAACACAAATAACAGAAAATTAATAAAAAATAAAAACAATATAAAGTAAGATTTGTTGAATTCTCCACAATATCAATTGATCTAAATATGTCAATCCCCGGCAGCGGCGCCAAAAACTTGCTGCGTGATTTAATGCGTACCGCAAGTGTACGGGTCAAGTTTTAATATAGTGATTTAAGTAAAGAGTATCGTCCACAGGATTGGTTTTCTAGATCAATTGAGTACTGTAGGTACTAACCACAAATTCTATTTAGATTAAAAAGACTTTGAAGTGAATGAAAAATTAAAAGACTGAAAAATAATGGGAAATCTTTTGGAGAGAAAAAACCTAGGGAATTGATTTCATCGAATAGATTCATGCTTAATTAATCTATTAATCCAAAAATAGTCATGCATACAATTATAAGCCAAGAAGTACAAAACTCATAAAAGACTCGCTCTATTAATTCTCTTCCCTTAATATAAAACCAACATGTCTGTCTAGTTTTAATAGAAAAGAAAGGCATTAAGCAACTTCTATTATCGGCCTCTAAGAGAATTCTTCATTTTCATGCAAGAATTTACAAGTAGTCAAGTGTTTGAGTTCTACTCTAAAATCTACTCTTTCAAGCTAGAATTAAAGCAATCAACAATTTATACTTTGGCCAAAAGATAAAAGCATTAAGCAAACAAACACAAGAACAATTGTTGCAATATGAAGAACTTTAGATTAATCAAACGTGAAAACTAAAACGATTACATCAATCCCCTAAGTAAAAGTCTAGCTACTCATAATCACTAAAATCATGCTTAGACAATATTTAGAATCCATAAAATAAACAATAAAATCAATAGGTAAAAGGAGAAAAATTCTTGTCGCGTGCCAAGCCTCGTTCCCGATGTGATCTGCACGTTCCCTAGCCTCCGAATCTCTCCCTCATCTCTCTAGACTGTCCCTCACGCCTATCCAATGAGTGTATTTCGAAATTAGGGTTCAAATCTCCCAAAAATTGGCTTTCCCCGTCGAATGGAGAAAAATATGCATTTATAGGAAAAATCGTCATAGCGTCTCGATGCTAGGGGTAGCGTCTCGACACTACCCTTTAAAAACGCATGAAAACTGATATGGAAAGCCAGCGTCGAGACGCTACAGGTATATGTATTACAAATGCGGAATGTATAACAAAAGTAGTTGAGTGGCATGGTGGTCTAGGCACTCCATGGTTAAGCAGTGCATGCGCGAGTGCTCAAGTTTGAGATCAAAGTTGTACATCTTTTATTTTTATTCTTTTTGTGAGGGATTACAGCGTCGAGACGCTGTCCCCTCGGGAATTCTGGCTTGAAAACTTCATTTTGGAGCGTCGAGACGCTATGCTCCCATAGCGTCTCGACGCTATCCCCTCGACATTTTTGGCTTCATTCCTTCTTTTTCTTGACTCTTGGTCATAAAAGCTCATATTTTAAGCTATTTTTTCATGCCATAACTTCTAAAAAAACTCCGGTTTGCTCCAAATGCTCGAAATCTACAATTTAGATAAATAATATCATTAAAACGTTCATTTAAACTCCAAAACTAGCATAATAACGGCTCTAAAGATAGTCCATTTAGTGTGCTATCAAATTCTTTAACCCTTAGTGAGCATGCATTTATCTTTGTTATAGATTTTAAATGTCTATCTCATTTTACAACGCTTTATAAAACAAAGACATTCTATAACATGCTTCCTAAGCTAGAATATAACCATTACATTCATTTTATAACATGCTTCCCAAGCAAGAATATAACAATTATATTCAACTAAGGCAACTATGTTGTATGTTTAATTTCACAATTAATATAACACTTATATCAATTACACTTTTAAACAAGCAACAACCAATTCATAAATTAATATAACACTTATATTAATTCTCATGAATTAAGCATGCATACTATACAACATAACACTTATATTATACTTTCAATGCATGCAACATGCTTCCTATGGTGGGATTTGCAATCTATATGGCATACTTTATGCACATACAAGAGACTTTAATTAAAACATACATTCACAATGCATAATTAATTAAACACACTAAAGTGGACCAGTTTTGGCATCACAGGCAAACAAGCAACTAAATTATTACAATAATTGTCGCAACGTTTTTGCGACGCGGAGCGGCCGACAATCTTCTGTTAAATAGGGGTTTTCACAAAAAATGGAGTCGTCACCAATCATTTCGGGTGTGATTGGTCACCTAAAAACACGGTCTACGAAGTAAAAAAAAACGAGGTTCGGAGGTCGTTTGAGTGTAGGGAAGGTGCTAGCACCCTACAACATCCCGTTTAAAAACGGTAGCCAAAACGTTTTATCCTAATTATCTAGCTAAATTTCAAATAGTCCTTAACAAATAAAATAAAAAATAAATAATTAAAATAAAACAATGTCTCACTTAACCATACTCTAACTTTAAAATAAAGTAGGGATTTGATTTTGTGAGCGAGATTGTTAATTTTGCCATTAATCGTCTTGATCCCGATACCGAGATCATACGATAGAAACAAGAATTTTGAAAATCATTTAGTAAAATTCGTTTTGTTTCAAATTCAATTTGAACTCGGATTAAAACTTGAATTAAAATTAAAACACTTTTCCTTTGAAAATAAACAATTTTTGAAATTTAATTTAAAACAATAAAAATCTTTTGTTTTTAAATAGTAAATCAAAATTCAATTTTAAATCAAAGGAAAATCTCTTTTTTAAAACAAGGGCGGTTCTTGTAATTAGCGCATAATGGCTGTAACGATAAATCCTAAAAAATAGGGAAACCCTATTTATCCCGGGATTTCAATAAAATTAAAATACCCTCGAGATGAGAGGAACAGTCCTTCATCTCTCCCGGGGTTGCAAATTAATATTAAAATACCCTCGAGATGAGAGGAACAATCCTTCATCTCTCCCGGGGTTACAAATTAAAATTTAAATACCCTCGAGATGAGAGGAACAATCCTTCATCTCTCCTGGGGTTACAAATTAAAATTAAAATACCCTCGAGATGAGAGGAACAGTCCTTCATCTCTCTCGGGGTTACAAATTAAAATTAAAATACCCTCGAGATGAGAGGAACAGTCCTTCATATCTCCCAGGGTTGCAAAATTAAAATTTAAATACCCTCGAGATGAAAGGAACAATCCTTCATCTCTCCCGGGGTTGAAATTTAATATTAAAACACCCTCGAGATGAGAGGATTAGTCCTTCATCTCTCCTGGGGTTATGAATTAACATTAAAATACCCCCAAGATGAGAGGAACAGTCTTTCATCTCTCCCGGGGTTACAAATTAAAATTTAAAACAAATTAGAAAAATAATGAACCTACGCTTTAAAATTAAATGACATGCATCGAGATTAAAGAGCAAAATAAGAAGATCAGACAGGGGTATATATGGAATAAGCAGGGGTATATATCACAAATCAGAGGGGGTATATATCATAGGCAGGGGTATATATGGACACAAAACAGATCAGCCACATCAAAATAAGGACAGGGCATTATCGTAATTAACCCAATGATCAAGAGTTACCCACGCATTCTCCAGCCGTCTGGAGGTCTTCTTCACAAGGTCGCCGCCGTTCAATTGTCATCAGGTTCAAGCTCAAGGGGAGGAGGAGTTCGCCGGAGTTTAAAGTTCAAGGAGCTGGTTCGAGAAGAAGATGAGGCTGCCGGAGCTCACTGTCATTCGAAGCGATCTGCCAACGTTCGGAGAGGATGAAGTTTTTGTCTGGGTCTGGGTTGCATTCGCCGGAGAGATGAGCGACCCGCCGCTGGTTTGCTCGGAGCTTGAAGGTGAAGCTCCGCTGTCTGGTTCAATCGGAGAAGGAAGGTCGCCTCCGCTCGTCCGGGTTCAGATCCGTCTTCCCCTCGCCGTCGTCTGGTTCAAGCTTGCGCCGCCGTCGCTTCTGCAACTTCGCCTTGAAGATCTGGTGCGTCGTCGCTGGTTTGCAGCTGCTGGTTCGTCTGTCGCGGTTCAAGATCTGAGGTTGCGCCGGAGAAGAGGAAGAAGATACCGCAAGGTCGCCGTCGTTGGTCCGAGATCGAATCCGGCGCCGAATTCGTGGAGCTCCGCTCGCTCGCCTCCATCTGGGTTCGAGGTTGCTGCCGGATCTTGGAGCTCCGTCGTGCGTCTGGAGGAGCTTGAAGACGAAGCCCGCCGTTCGTCTGCTTGAGAGGAGTGAAATCGGAGTTCCGCCGTCGTCGAGGAGGAAGAACGCCGTCGTCTGAGCTTCAAGGTCGTCTGGTTCGAAGGAGATGAGGCCGCCGTGAACGAACTTCGCTGGAGAAGACAAATTTGAGATGGTCCGCCGCCGTGCCGCCGCGCACCGTCTTGGGTCTTGCCGGAGTTAGGTAGGAGAGGTAAGATGAGGGGAGAGGTTGAAGATGATGAATAGTAGAGGGAGAAAAAACTAATTTTTTAATCAATTCTTGGGATTCCCAATTTTTTTGTCATTTTCTCCATGTCCTACTCTCTTTCTATATATAGTAAACAAACTAGGTCACCCTCCAAATGGCCATAAACCCTATATAAAAGAAACCCCAAATTGTAACCCTTTAAAACAAAACGCTAAATTGGAGTCCCGAGACTAAGACACCAAACCCTAAAACAAGAAAACCTAAAATTGAACACTAAACCCTCAAACAAAAACCCTGAACTGGAAACCCTAAATTAGAACCCTAAATTGGAACTCTAAAATAAGACTTGGACGTCTGAACGATCCACTAACGGAGGACAAAACTGGCGATTTTCTCGAAAATCCCGAAAATAACTGAAAAACACGAAATTAAAGAAAAACTCCAAAAATACTTAAAAAGTGAAAAAAGCATAAAATGTGGTGAAAATTTTAAAATGATGATAAACAAGGCCGGACGAAATAGTGTGTCAACAATAATAATTCATAAACTAGGTTGAGACGCTTCCAAACCCTTCGAACCGCCACGAACCAGCTTGAATTGCTTGAACCGGCCAAAAAAAAAACAACTATAAGCTTCAAATAAGCTGAACCGGTCCAAAACAGTTGTCCCAACTTCAACAGCCCGGAACCGGACCAATAACGACCCGAACCGGACCAAACGAACATTGAACCGGACCTCCAGAGGGTGAAGAACAAGGAACCGGTCTGACTTTCAGTGAACCGGACCGTCCGAGGACCGAACCGGACCGTTTCTTCCACCTTGCGCTGAACCGATTTTGTGCTGAAATTTTGCAGAAAAAAACAGCATGCTGTTTTTTTCGACACCCGAGCTTCTGTCTTCGAATTGAAAGCCTATATGGACTCTAATGACTCCAAATTTTTTACAGACTCTTCTGAACACATTAAAACCCATACACGCCCGGGCAATTACAAAACGAAGTACAAATAAAAGCTAAAAAAATAATGCAAAAACCGGAATAACACTTTAGACGCCCAGAAAAATAATTTCTAAAACAAATACCCACCGAGCTCAAATTCATCAACCTCAAACCATTTGAACTTCATCCAATTTATAGGCAATTCACATGCAACAAACTCTTTTGTTAACATCACACCTAAAATTGGATGGATTAGTCTTCAACCAAGTGTTCCAAAATTGATAGAGTTTATGCACGTGGTTGGTGATTCATAATCCACTTCACAACTTGGATAAACCCACTCAACTTGGATAAATCCACTTGACTTGGATAATCCACTTGTAATATTTTGTCATTTTAAAATTAATTCATAATTAATTTTAATAAACAAAATAAATTTTAATTAATTAAACTTTTTAATTAATTAATATTATTATTTAATTCAATATCAAACATTAATTAAATAATAAGACTAATCTCGGTTTCTTAAACCGAATCATCACACATGAATCCCTATTCATGTTTTAGACCGATCCCATATTTAAATCATATTTAAATATGTCCATCATTCTTCCAAAAATTAATTTGACTAAATTCAAATTCTTTTTCTCTCATATTGTTACACGGCTTAATCCGAGCTAGCTAGGAGAACCTAAAGAACCTACAGATCATGAGCTCCAACGATACGAGATTACCCGACCAAACTTTTTAGCCAAGCTAACCAACATTCGTTAACCTCCGGAGACTCCACTAAAGTCCAAGGGTTGCACTCTCTTCACCGTAGATATATTTTTGTCCTCTTGATATAACCATCATCAGTAAGTCGATCCTTCACAGGTTGTTCGTAATTACAGCTGGGTCAAAATAACCGTTTTACCCCCGTAATTACATCTTGTTCCTTAAGTCCCACTGATCCTCTAATGAACTATTGGTTTGTGGTCCAATCACCAAACCGATTGGTATGTGATCTCATCACTATACCAAGTCCCTCTCGGGCCAATAAGAGGGTGGGATCCCTAGTTCAAGACCCGGAATCAGCACTTAAGGGAACAACCTCTCTACTAATCCCTCAAGGCGGGTAGGAGTGAATTCCATCTCGCAGGACTATGTTCCCAGCTACCTACCCGTTCTTATCCCCAAGATGGTAAGCTTATTGAGTCGGCGATCTTGGGTCACTCTCACCCATACAAGTCAAAGGATAAGCCCAAATAAACAAGAGTTCATAGCGTGCTCAGAATTCAGATCGAGTTACCTAGGTCATCATATGAAAAAGTCGGTCTTTACAGTAAACGGAGTTGTAAAGAAAGAGTGACTTTATTTCGCGGTTCAGTCTTATGCAAACTCATTGCATAGGACGCCCCCACTCACATGTCTCCACATGAACGATTTCGGATCACATCGTTTGTACTATACAAAGTGGACCGCGTCCAATAGTGTCCCCAGGATAAGGTACCCAACCTTATCCCTAAACTATAGACCGTTCTGGCTATTACTTGAACTTGATCCACAATCATGTCACACATGAAGTTCAAGTATACAACCTATAGCCATGGGTTCTTTGTTTATTGGAGTTAGGTTAAAAAGTAAACACAATTCACTTTATTCAATAACAACTTTACTGAATAAATCTCAATAACAACTTTATTCCAAAATAGAATATACATTCAGTTTACAAACCACGAGTTTTAGGACATAAAACCCAACATTTTTGTCGACCTCTTTGAGCCAGTCCTCCCCACAACCCAAGGAAGATCATGGGCTTTGCTAAGCCTTTCCCGTAACTTCCAAGAATCCTTTCTTTTCTCCACCACCAGATTCCCATAGAAGCGAGTGAACCTCCACCAACCCTTTTTGTCTTTGATAAGGGCATCAACGCGACCTTCCAAAAATGAGGAAAGCGACACGTCAATATCATCATTCCAAAACAGAAGTAGACCTCCACTACGACCCTTGCTAGAGACACAAAGGCAATGGTTGAAATCAAGTTGATTCTTACTTTCATGTTGTCACACTTTGTCTCTGATATTAAAACTAACTTTGGCATGATGCTTCGCACTTCATGGCGAAGCTCTCTTTCTGTTCGAGGGTTTTCCAACCCCCGAACATTCCAACATAGGATTTTCATGGCTTCCGGTCGGGCTGACAACCAACCTCGACCGATATCCCTTTGAACTCCTCGAAGTAACTTCCACACTGCCTTTTAGAGTTTTTCTTATCTTTTAGAACTTGTAAGTCATGCTTATTCCCTGTCATTCTGCTTAATTATCCTCCTATCATTGTTCCATCCTCCACTTTCCTCTCGATTTTTCTCCACTTTTCGCCACTGTTTTTGGACAATCTTTGGTCGTGAGCCATGCCAGAGTCTTCCTGATCTTCACTACTTTTTTTGGTTTCCAACTTCAAATTGTTTTCTTCCAGACACATGGTCTTTTTCAAATCACTATTATAAACTAAATTTCCAGTAGCTTTCAGCCCAATCACTTGGGCCTTATTTTCACGCAGACCCACTAATCTTCCCCCTTTCCAATTTGTCTTTATCCTCAACGGGTGAATTATGAGCTTTTCCTTTTTGTTCTGATTGAGACCATGCCTCCACCGTACCCTTAAAACTTGGGCATTCATCACTTTTTTTTTCTCTCTCCTAATTTTGACTTTCGAAGTGACTTCTCCTTTCGTTGTGGGTCCCTCGTTCAGCACTGAGCTAGACTCTCCAGTCACCTCTGTTTCTTTTCGGTCTCCTCTAGTTCTCTCCGGCTGTTTCAGTCCTTCTCCAAGTTGACATCCGATCTGCATCTCTTCACTAGACTTACTTCTAACTTCTCGATCCTTTCTAATATTTCTTGTATGCGCTTCCTTTCCTCTTTCATCGACTCTCTCTTTTCCATTTTGATTTTCTTATTTTTTTCCCTTTGTGATTTCCTTTACCCATAGCTGTCTCCCGCAACCAGTCCCCAAAATCAAGCTCATCGCTTGTTGTTGATTCCTGTTCTGCACAATCCTTCATAACATCCCCACTTTCCAACATATGTAACAAAAATCAGGTAATTTTTTTATTGGATATAGGTGCCCAAATTTCTTCAGCCATAAAACCCACTTTGACTCTTGCTGCTTAACCAAAGAGGTTGGTGCATGTCAATCCTGACTTTGGTCCTTAGGGATGTTCCTCCCTTACTTCTATCATCGTATAAGTTCACTTTTTCAAACACCCCTATCATTCACTTTTATTTAAAGTTATTAAATTTTATAGTTTTTTAAAATTTATTAAACCAAATCCTAATTTGAAGAGTGTCGTGTACCAGCAAATCTTTCACGCCTTTTTAATGGTTATCTAGTACCCCTATAATTCGTTTTTAAAAAATAATACCGTAGTTTGCATTATGTGATGATCAGTCTATACTTTTTTTCCCTCTTCTATTTCATAACTAAGTTATACTTTTCGTTTTTAGTGTTTACTTGGTGTTTTGATAGGTTGGTACAACCTAGATACAACCCTAGACCTAATTTATGAATAATTATATTAGAACAAAAAGGTAAATAAATCTAGGCGGATTATACATCAATACAAATCCATATAAATATATATAAAAAAAATAACCTTGGTAAAAAACGCAATTTATCCTTAAATAGATGATGTATCTTATATTTAGATCCATATAAATATATAAAAAAAATAACCTTTGTAAAAAACGCAATTTATCCTTAAATAGATGATGTATCTTATATTTAGAAATAATTTTTTAAACTAAGTTGAACATAACTGGAGAGATTTGAATCTTCACCATTACATATACTACTTAAACTAAATAATAATAATAATAATAACTTTTTAGGAACTCATCCATGAACAAGTTCAATTATTAAAATTAAGTTAAAAATATTTTCATATGGTTTCAATGTTTTATAAAATGTATGTAAGGTACAAAATCAATAAGATTTCAAAGAAAATAAAAACATTAGAGCTATTTAAAAAAAAAAAAAATGTGAGTTTTGGCAAAGTTATTGCATGGTTAAATTTTGCATTAACCAAACTTAAATTTGTGCAAAACTATATATTATTGAAGTGAGTGGCTTTTTGGCCTAAGACTCGTCTTCTTCACGACTTATTTGGGTCATGGGCTAGGTAGTCTGAACCCGTGTAGAGTGGGTTTGGATCCCTAATGTCTTCGAGATTTTGACATAAATTAATCTTCCTTTCATTCTTCGGTATTCCAATAATATTTATCAAACGTTTATGTTTCATGAAAATTAGAAACAAAAAACAAGAAGCAAGAAATCATCGATGTTTAAAAAACATAAATATAATCATTATTTGATAAATTGTTGTTTGTAAAATACATAATAAATATTAAAAAATGAGAAAAATAAATAAATTATACTCTTAAACTTTGGAGTTGTATCAATTAAAACGTTGAACTCATACGTGTATCAATTAAAACTTTGAACTTTCATAAGTTAATCAATTTACATCCTCCCTTTGAAAAATGTTGTTTTCACACGTGTCTAGACTTATAATTGTATCAATTAAACTCTACTCTTTCATATCATTAATTCACTTATGAAAATTTAGGGGTTTAATTTTCTATAATTATAAGCCTCCACACTACACGGTTTAAATTAAATATTTTCAAATAAAATCTAATATAAATTAATACACTTATTGAAGTTCATAATTTTAATTATACAATTATTATTTAGAATTTTAATTGATACAACTCAAAATTTAGAGGTATAAATTGATTTTTGTCATTAAAAAATTGATTCAACCAGTTAAATTTTGAATTTTGAGAGAACAAGAAAAAGAAACAATTACTCAAGATATTTATATATTTTTTTAAATAAAAAATAGAGAAATAATTACCAAATATAGTTTTTTTTCCTCACTTGAAAAGGAAACAAATTTCTAGAGAACCCTTTTTCAGTCTTTAATTTTTTTTTTTTTAAAAAGTATTTTAATAAGATTTGTAGTTTTTTTAACAACCACGTAAAATGAATTTTTAAAAAATAAGTTATTTGTGAGGAAACACAATCAAATTAAAAAAAATAAAAAAATTAAGTGTTTAATTGAGAATCTCTTCCAAATTTTTAATAGTCTTTTAGAATAATTTCAGATTAGTAGAAGCATTTTAAGTAGAAAGCAAATCGAACAAACGTAAGAGATCTTGAGAAAATGTAATCAAATATATGGGTGTTTTAATCTTAAATCATTTTTATTCTAAAAATATTTAAATGAAAATGATTTTTTTAAAAAACACTTGAACTAAGTGTGTGTTTACTTCCTTACAAACGTAATGAATCAAGGGTAATTCTGACTATGAGACCCATATTTATTACATTTGAAGACGTTTACCAAAATCTGTAGACATAATGAATTTGTGAGTCTCACTCCGAATTTTGTAATCTCATTACACCATTTCTCTAACACCTTGGGGTGCTTGCAAAATTAAACGGAGAATTTCATAGAGATGGGTAAAGGAATAGGGGACAGGGGACGGGAGCATGGAATGCACTACCCGGCCTCGACCCGCCCTATGGACATCTCTAATATATATATATATATATATATATATATATATATATATATATATATATAACACAAAAATATTGTGAAAAAACTGCAACACAAATTAAAACTAAATACAAAATAAGAAGAAAAGAAAAAATTGAGAGAATTAAAAACTAAATAAAAGTGCGGTCGAACCCACGACATTGGTTAAGCATGCCCGCATTTCCCCCAAGACCGGATATAAATCGCGACATGTTGTCATTTTATCACGATAAATTGGAGAGAAATCAACGAGAAATCGGAAATATATTCGTGTTTCCGTTTTCTTCAATCTGATATGTCTGCAAAACGATATATCTCCGTCAAATTGGTAAAAACGATGACGACGACGGAGTTTACAGGTATTCTGAGAGAAGTTTGGAGGATTGATTTTCCACGGAGAAATCATGTGGGGGTGGAGGAGTTCGTTACGCCTTTTGATCTGCTACGAACTCACAATGCCAATGTACCTTCTACGTGTTTTAATTCTATTGACTTCTTACGTTTTCCTTGTTCTTTTTATTTTTCCTCTTTTTTATTCATGTGGAGGTGGAGGAGCACAATGCCAAAGGTTTTCCTTTTTCTTTTTTTGGGAGGGGGAGGGGGAGTTACCTCGCTCATGAACGTTCAATGCCAATGTACATTCTTCGTGTTCTAAACGTTTTTTTTTTTTTTTTTTTTTTGAGGGGGTTTTTTTGGAGGGGGAGGAGTTACCCCTTTTTATCTAATGTACATTCTTTTTTTTTGGGGGTGGGGGGGAGTTACCTCGCTCATGAACGTGCAATGCCAATGTACATTCTTCGTGTTCCAAACGTTTTCCTTTTTTTTGGGGGGAGAGGGAGGTGAAGTCCAAATGTTTTCCTTTTTTTTGGGGGGAGAGGGAGGTGAAGGAGTTACCCCTTTTTATCTACTATTCTACGTGTTCCATTCTATTAGTTTCATTCTATTAGCTTCTTACGTTTTCATTTTTTTCTTTTTCTTTTCCCTCTCTTTGGACATTTTAAAAGGGAGTTCTTTTTTCTTTTTCCTTTTTTTTTGATGGGGAGAGTTACCACGCTCACGAACGTCCAATGTCAATGTACCTTCTACGTTTTCCTTCGTTTTCCTTTTTTTTTTTTGGAGGTGGAGGAGTTACCCTTTTTTATCTACTACGCTCACGAACGCTCACAACGCGCAATGTCAATGTACCTTCTACGTGTTCCAAACGTTTTCCTTCGTTTTCCTTTTTTTTTGGGAGGTGGAGAAGTTACCCTTTTTTATCTACTACACTCATGAACCTGCAATGTCAATGTACCTTCTACTGTTCCAATTCTATTGGCTTCTTACCTTTTTCTTTTTCTTTTTCTTACCTTTTTCTTTTTCTTCTCTTTGGCCATGGGGCCTTGTGAGGTGGAGGAGTTTGTTATCGTTGTTGATCGGTTATTTTTATTTTGGAGAACAAATCTTTTTTTTCCTTTTCCGTTAGTTCGCCATTGGTGTTGCAACTTCCATAAGATAGAGGAATCACAAACTCAATACAAACTTTTTTTATTTTAGTTCACGCCCTTATTTAAAATAATTTTTTTTATTAAATTTTATAAAATAATAATAATAATAATAATTATAAAAAAAACCATGTAAATATGTTTCCAACAATTAAAAAAAATATATATTTTAAACCAACGCCCTTATCGGGGGAGGTGGAGGAGTTACCCCTACTACGCTCACGAACGTCCAATGTCAATGTACCTTCTACGTGTTCCAAACGTTTTCCTTCGTTTTTCTTTTTTTTTTGGGAGGTGGAGGAGTTACCTTTTTTTATGTACTACGCTCACGAACGCGTAATGTCAATGTACCTTCAACGTGTTCTATTGGCTTCTTACCTTTTTCTTTTTCCTCTCTTCGGACATTTTAAAAGAGAGATTTTTTTTTCTTCGTGTTTTGATCAGCGTGAACGGGCTATGCCAATGTACCTTCTATATGTTCCAATTCTATTGGCTTCTTACGTTTTCTTTTTTCTTTTTCGTCTCTTTGGACATTTTAAAAGGGAGGGTTCTTTTTTGAGTGTGAGGGATGGAGGAGTTTGTTACACCTTTTGATCTGCTACCCTCATGAACGCAGGGGTGGGGGCCTTGTGAGGTGGAGGAGTTTGTTATCCTTGTTGATCGGTTACACTCATGAACCCGCAATGCCAATGTACCTTCTACGTGTTCCAATTCTATTGGCATCTTACCTTTTTCTTTTTCTTTTTCCTCTCTTTGGCTATGGGGCCTTATGAGGTGGAGGAGTTTGTTATCCTTATTGATCGGTTATTATTTTTATTTTGGAGAACAAATCTTTTTTTTCCTTTTCTGCATTTAGTTACTGTTAGTTTGCCTTTTTTTTGGAGAACAAATCATTTTTTTCATTTTCTGCATTTAGTTACCGTTAGTTCGCCGATAAGGAATGTTTTGTTCTTCACAATATTGTTTTTTCTTTTTCTACATTTAGTTACTGTTAGTTCGCCTTTTATTTTGGAGAACAAATCTTTTTTTTCCTTTTCTGCATTTAGTTACCGTTAATTCGCCGATAAAGAATGTGTTGTTCTTCACAATATTGTTTCCATAATTACTTACATTTAATTCAACACTTATTTTTTTATTTTTTTATTTATTCTTTTTTTTCCCCTTTACTCTCAACTCGAAGACCATTATTGGGGGGAGGTGGAGGAGTTACGCATTTTTATCTACTACGCGTTATCGGACCCCTTTCTACGTGTTCTATCTTACGTTTTCATTTTTTCTTTTCTTTTGGAGAACAAATCTTTTTTTTCCTATTCTGCATTTGGAGAACAAATCTTTTTTTTAGCTACGGTTAGTTCGCCTTTTATTTTGGATAACAAATCTTTTTTTTCCTATTCTGCATTTAGTTACCGTTAGTTCGCCGATAAGGAAGGTTTTGTTCTTGACAATATTGTTTCCATAATTACTTACATTTAATTCAACACTTATTTATTTATTTATTTATTTCATTCTTTTTTTTCCTTTTTTGATTTCATCTCCTCTACTCTCAACTCGAAGACCATTGGTGTTGCAACTTCCATAAGACAGAGAAATCACAAACTCAATACAAACTAAAAAAAATATTGGGGATACAAACTAAAAAAAATATTGGGGGGAGGGGAGGTGGAGGAGTTACCCATTTTTATCTACTACGCGTTATCAGACCCCTTTCTACGTGTTCCATTCTATTAGCTTCTTACGTTTTCATTTTTTCCTTTTCTTTTGGAGAACAATTTTTTTTTTTCCTTTTCTGCATTTGGAGAACAAATCTTTTTTTTTTCTTTTCTGCATTTAGTTACCGTTAGTTTGCCTATCTTTTTTGGAATGTTTTGTTCTTCACAATATTGTTTTTTCCTTTTCTGCATTTAGTTACCGTTAGTTCGACTTTTATTTTGGAGAACAAATCTTTTTTTCCTTTTCTGCATTTAGTTACCGTTAGTTCGCGGATAAGGAATGTTTTGTTCTTCACAATATTGTTTCCATAATTACTTACATTTAATTCAACACTTATTTTTTTATTTTTTTATTTTTTTATTTATTCTTTTTTTATTTTTTTCCTTTTTTGGTTTCATCCCCTCTACTCTCAACTCGAAGACCATTGGTGTTGCAACTTCCATAAGACAGAGGAATCACAAACTAAATACAAACTAAAAAAAATATTGGGGATACAAACTAAAAAAAAATATGGGGGGAGGTGGAGGAGTTACCTATTTTTATCTACTACGCGTTATCGGACCCCTTTCTACGTGTTCCATTCTATTTTTTCCTTTTCTGCATTTAGTTACCGTTAGTTTGCCTTTTTTTTTGGAGAACAAATCATTTTTTTTTTCCTTTTCTCCATTTAGTTACTGTTAGTTCGCGGATAAGGAATGTTTTGTTCTTCACAATATTGTTTTTTCCTTTTCTGCATTTAGTTACCATTAGTTCGCCTTTTATTTTGGAGAACAAATCTTTTTTTTCCTTTTAAAAAATATTTTAAACCAACGCCCTTATCGGGGGAGGTGGAGAAGTTACCCCTTTCTACGTGTTCCATTGTATTAGCTTCGAAGGGAGTTCTTTTTCTTTTTCCTTTTTTTATGGGGGGGAGTTACCCCGCTCAAGAACGTCCCATGCCAATGTACTTTCTACGTGTTTCAAACGTTTTCCTTCGTTTTTCGTTTTCCTTTTTTTTTTGGAGGTGGAGAAGTTACCCTTTTTTATTTACTACGCTCACGAACGCGTAATGTCAATGTACTTTCTAAGTGTTTTATTGGCTTCTTACGTTTTTCTTTTCCTCTCTTTGGACATTTTAAAGAGGAGTTTTTTTTTTTTTGGTGTTTTGATCAGCGTGAACAGACAATGCCAATGTTTTTTTGGTGTTTTGATCAGCGTGAACAGACAATGCCAATGTACCTTATACGTGTTCCAATTCTATTGGCTTCTTACGTTTTCTTTTTTCTTTTTCGTCTCTTTGGACATCTTAAAAGGGAGGATTCTTTTTTGAGTGTGAGGGGTGGAGGAGTTTGTTACCCCTTTTGATCTGCTACGCTCACGAACGCAGGGGTGGGGGCCTTGTGAGGTGGAGGAGTTTGTTATCCTTGTTGATCATCGGTTACGCTCATGAACCTGAACCCGCCAATGTACCTTTGTTCCAATTCTATTGGCTTCTTACCTTTTTCTTTTTCTTCTCTTTGGCCATGGGCGTTGTGAGGGGGTGGGGCCTTTGTTCCAATTCTATTGGCTTCTTACCTTTTTTTTTTTCTTCTCTTTGGCCATGGGAGTTGTGAGGGGGGTGGGGGGCCTTGTGAGATGGAGGATTTTGTTATCCTTGTTGATCGGTTACGCTCATGAACCCGCAATGCCAATGTACCTTTGTTCCAATTCTATTGGCTTCTTACCTTTTTCTTTTTCTTTTTCTTTTTCTTCTCTTTGGCCATGGGGCCTTGTGAGGTGGAGGAGTTTGTTATCCTTGTTGATCGGTTATTATTTTTATTTTGGAGAACAAATCTTTTTTTTCCTTTTCTGCATTTAGTTACGGTTAGTTCGCCGATAAGAAATGTTTTGTTCTTCACAATATTGTTTCCATAATTACTTACATTTAATTCAACACTTATTTTTTTATTTATTCATTTTTCCTTTTTTTTCCTTTTTTGGTTCCATGCCCTCTACTCCCAACTCGAAGACCATTGGTGTTGCAACTTCCATAAGACAGATGAATCACAAACTCAATACAAACTTTCTCTATTTTAGTTCACGGCGTTATTTAAAATAATTTTTTTTATTAAATTTAATAAAATAATAATAATAATAATAATTAAAAAAAAAAACTATGTAAATATGTTTCCAACAATTAAAAAAAATATATAAATTTTAAACCAACGCCCTTATCGGGGGGAGGTGACCTTCTACGTGTTCCATTCTATTAGTTTCATTCTATTAGCTTCTTACGTTTTCATTTTTTCCTTTTCTTTTTCCTCTTTTTGGACATTTTAAAAGTTCGTCAATGTACCTTCTACGCGTTCCAAACGTTTTCCTTCGTTTTCCTTTTCCTTTTTTTGGGGGGAGGTGGAGGAGTTACCCGTTTGTCAATGTACCTTCTACGCGTTCCAAACGTTTTCCTTCGTTTTCCTTTTCCTTTTTTTGGGGGGGAGGTGGAGGAGTTACCCTTTTTTATCTACTATGCTCACGAAACGCGTAATGTCAATGTACCTTCTACGTGTTCTATTGGCTTCTTACGTTTTTCTTTTTCCTCTCTTCAGACATTTTAAAAGGGAGTTTTTTTTTTTTTTTTTTTTTGTGTTTTGATCAGCGTGAACGGGCAATGCCAATGTACCTTCTACGTGTTCCAATTCTATTGGCTTCTTACGTTTTCTTTTTTCTTTTTCGTCTCTTTGGACATTTTAAAAGGGAGGGTTCTTTTTTAGGTGTGAGGGGTGGAGGAGTTTGTTACCCATTTTTATCTGCTACCCTCAGGAACGCAGGGGTGGGGGCCTTGTGAGGTGGAGGAGTTTTTTATCCTTGTTGATCGGTTACACTCATGAACCCGCAATGCCAATGTACCTTCTACCTGTTCCAATTCTATTGGCTTCTTACCTTTTTCTTTTTCCTCTCTTTTGTTAAGAATTAGTGCAAATTTATTTAGTTTTAAATCTTTGAAATTAAGGTGATGCCACCTATTTAGGCTAGTTGCCACCTCTTTAGGTAGTGTCTTAGGTTTTTTAGGATTATGTCTTAGTGGGATCATGGGAGAAAATTAAGGTGAGTGGGAAAAGTAATGAGTATTAGTTTACTATTTAATTAGCTATAAAAGCTTGTAATCTTTTCAATTCAAATCATCGAATTCAATTGAGTAATTCTTTCCTTCGTGCAATTTCTCTCTCGTTTCCACACTTACGTTCTCTTCGTTTTGTTACATGCTGGTATCAGAGCTTCAAAGTTTTTTGTTTTGTGTTTGAGTTTAAATACTCGTTGAAGATGAACGGAGGAAAACTCATAATCCAAGCTCAAAGATACATTAAACATTGAGGTAAACAAAGTATTTTCGATGAATCCAGGTTAGTCTAATTTTGTTACATCAAAATAAGTAGAAAATTAGAATTAAAAATGAAAAGTGGTTCAAGCAAAAGGTATTACTAAGGTTTACCATAGCAAAGCATAGACTAGGAGAAGCAATTGTTTGAATTTGAGATTTAAATTCATCTCTTCTAAAGCACCCGATTTGAATGTATTCTCCAGTTTTCAAGTTATTTTGTTGGACGAAGGAATTCTATTGAGTCATCAAACAGTACACATCGCGGCTTCCGATCTTTCATTTCTTGAAACAAATGATGCTATCTCGGAGAAGAGGATCGATGATGAGTACATTCATTCCCTTTTTGTTCTTATTCTCTTGCTGACTAAGCAACCTCCTCTCCTCTTCGATAGCAAAATCGACGAGGAGTTTCTTTGTCGGGAGAGACAAACGACCGTGGTTCTTGTTCAGATCAGTATCTTGGAGTTGTTTTTGAATGACCAGTTGGATTTCGTAGCCGCCCATGTCGGCGATTCGTTCTCTCATGGTTGCCGGCATCTCAGGAATTGACGGAAACTCTTCTTCTTCCTCGGAGCCTTTCTCTTTCGACAATTATTGTTAAATTGTTCCAATTCGCCATTGCAGACGGCTTCAATATCTACAACGGAGTAAGCCATTGCCATTAGAACAGTGGCATTCGAAGATCTCTTTCTTCTTCTGGTTTATTTATATTCAGGAGAACGAGAAGCAATCTTTTTTTTTTTTTCCTTTTCTGTGTTGGTATATTTTTCGTAAGGAAGGATTTTATCACAATATTGTTTCCATAATTAATCTGTTTTAAACCCACTTGTAATAACTATGAATGTATTATATTATATGCTCAAATTTATTCAAATTATGCCTGATTTTTTATTATTTATATTTCTATCGAGTAGGGTTGAATTATTGACGTTTGGAATGATAATTAGTATTTTTTTTATTATGTGATAATTAGTACCTTATTCACTAAATTATATTGAGGTTGACATTTTTTTTAGGTAAAAATAAAACATGAATGATGAAACTTATTCAATTCTCTCCCATGTTTATAATTAAAAAATTTCCACAAATTCTCCTATATTATTTACTTCAATATCTTACCTTTTATAATTCCTTTGTAAGATTTAGCTTCTACCAATAGATACAATACAACCAACCCTTGGGATTTATAAAGCTATTTAATAGTTAATTTTGTGCCTTAATCATATTTATTTTAATATTTTTCGTTTAAAAAAAAAAAATTGAAAATAAAATAACCGTGAGTGGCAGGATTCAAACCTGCACAAACAAAGCCCACATGATTTCTAGTCATGCCCAAAAACCACTCTGGCAGGCTCACTTTTTGGGAAAAATATAAACTTAATGAAATACTAATATCCAATATTAGTTTTTTTATAAGAAAATATTCACATCAAAATAATTTAAAATTACTATTTTTTTTTACTAATGCATATATTTGATAATATACAATGAAGTGAAGGTTGTAGATAATAGTTGATACAATCATCTCTCACTCTAAGATGTTAGTGATGATTTGTTCGATTATTATCAACAAAATATAACTCAATCGGCATAATGAACAATAAGCAAAAGGTCTCAAGTTTGAATCATTTTCTCATATAAAAAAAAATATTTGTTAGTTTATTGAGCATAATTTTCTAAACTTAATTTTATGATCATTTAAAGTTTATTTATTATTAATTTTTTTTTACAACATGTTATTTGATTATCAGTTGATACTAGTCAAAAAAAAAAAAAAAAAAAAAACCTCATTTGCATTGTGTGATTATCAATTGATACTTTTTTTTTTCTCCTTCTATTTCATAAGTATGTTTATATTTTTCTTTTTGGGATGGTTTCACAAACAACAATGAGGCCCAAAATAATTACAAATTTAACAAAGTTTAAAATTTTTTGTAAATATGGCAAAAAAATCAGTGGTTATCACTGATAGACTTTATAACTATTACTGATAGACTTCTATCACGGATAGACTATTATCACTAACAAATTTCTATAAAAAAACTACTATCGGCGATAGACTTCTAGATAAACTTCTATCAGCGATAGATCATACTATCAGTGATAGAAATTGTCATATCCGCAAATTTTTTAAAAAAGTGCTATATTTTTAATGATTTTACTCTAAATTGACATTTGTTACAATTTCTTTCTTTTTTGTGTTACTTGATGATGTTTTGATGGTACAAACTAATGACAACCCTAGGTCTTAAATTATATTAGAAATAGTGGCGTATCTAGAAGTTTAAGTTGGGAACTAAAATTTGTATTCGTACTTAATAAAAAAGTGGTAACAAAAATTAATCAAAAAAAAAAAAAAAAAAAAAGACTAAGACATGAATCAAGGTAGTCAGGAGTTAACATACATTTATCACTAAGTCAAGAGATTATTTTGAAAATTATGTCAACAATTATATACAAATTAAGTATAATCTAATGGTTTGGGGGAAATCGAATCCCTGAGCCCAAGGTAAATCCGTATCTGATTAGTACAAAACGTAAATAAGTCTACTAAAGGATTATACATTAATACAAAATCCATATAAATAGGTAAAATATAACCTTGGCCAAAAGCGTAATTTACCCTTAAATAGATTATGTACCTGATATTTAAAAATAATTTTTAATTTATTCAACTTGTTAAGGTATTATAACCTCTAGAGGTCTTCCCCCTTACATATGGACTAAATAATAATAATAATAAACATTAACTTTTTAGTAACTCATTTAGGAACAAGTTCAATTATTAAAATTAAGTTAAAACATCTTTGTATTGTTTTGAATTATAAAATGTATGTAAAAGTCGAATAAGAATTCAAAGAAAAAAAATACATTAGAGCTATTTTTTATTTCTTTTCGATTAAAATTTATGAGTTTTGACAACTCAATGGTTATATTTTGCATTAACGAAGTGTAAATCTGTGCAAAACTTGATATTATTGAACTTAGTGGCTTTTGAACTAAGACTCGTCTTCTTTACGACTTATTTTCTTATTGTTCATCATCAATTTTATTCTTGGATCGATAAACTACTACTACTCATATGATTAGAAATAAAATAATCCTTGTGAATTATTTTCTTTGGAGGAAGTCATATTTTCACTCACAACACGTGACAAAGTTTACTCTGATACCATGAAATTAAAGTAATCTCGAGTTTAATGTTGTTCACACAAAGCTCAAAAGTACAATACATTGCTAGAATTGAGAGGTTAAATAGAAGAAAAGTTTAGTTAAAAAAAATCAAGCAACTTAGTTATACTATACAACAGAGTAACTAGGAAAGAACTAATTAAACTCCCCCCAACATCTTTGTCTTGTAAGTACGACGTTGCATGCTTAAGGATTTTACTAGGGTTTTTTATGCTGACAATGATTGCGATGAGACGACTAGGATCGGTTTGTTAAGTCCTATATTTGTGTCCTTGACTTTTCTATAGTGATTGTGATGAGGTTGTAATTTTTATTTTCTCAATTTAAGCAATAAATTTGGACCTTTTTGTTTCAACTCTTGCTCTTCCTCAAATAATATCCAAACAAAACAACCCTCGTCTAAAATCAATCTTGAGATTTAGAAATTTAGAAATTTGGCTTGTTTGTATTAAATTTAGAAATTTTTTTGTGTTTAATAGACCCACCAGCTAAAAAAAAACGGTTTAATATATTTTTCAACTTTCATTTTTGTATTTAATAGCTCTTTGAATTTTCAAGTTTAAGTCTAATATATTTTTCCCGACATTTTTTAAAATTCAGAAATTCATTAGAAATAAAATTGGAAGTATATGAACCTATTTAACACGTTTAAAGTTTAGAAAATTATAAGATAAGATTGAAAGTTTATGGACTCATTAAAGACTTTTTAAAGTTTAGAAATCGAGTTACACTATACCTTAACATTTTTTTTGTTTTAATATAAGATATCGAGATGAACTAAATTATATGATGGTACTAGTCTAAATGCCTTTGATACATTTACATATTTTTATCGATAGTAATTTTTTTTTAAAGTCAACATAACGTGGGAGTGTGAATTTTCGGATCTCCGACTCTTTTATGATTTTTTTTTTATATATTTATATACTACACTTTTTTGGCCCCCAAACATCAATGTCTAGATTCGCCCCTGGCTGAGGTTGAGTATATATATAGAACAAGTTGATGCAATTTGTATTTAAATTCTAGTTGCAAATTTCCATAATATATATTTTTACATGATTTTAGTCTAATGGTGCAACCTTCAATGGATATTTAGTTAATATTTGTGTACGGTGTACCAATTAAAAGTTAAATCGACATAATAATATATATAATAAGACACAATGAAATGACTTCAATCTTGAATTTTTAGATTGTCCAACATCATTTTCTCTTATATTACATACATAAAGTCAGAAAAAGAAAAACATAAGTTCCTAAAGAAGACCTTTTCTACAAATCTAATCACATTATAAATAATGACATATTTAAAACTAGCTATTATAATCTCATTTCTAATTTCAAAAAATAAAAAAATTAAAGAGAGCATTTATTCATCCGTGCTAAACTTCTTGAGTTGTTTCTATTAAGTTAAACATTTTCTTCCACTTTTAAAATTACATCTATTTAAATAACTCTATTTTAAATGTTTGAAAGTGAAGTAACTTAATGGATACAATTCTAAAAGTTTAAAAACTTGTTAGATTTTTTTTTTTTTTTAATTTGAACTAAAACATAAACAACTTTAGAAGTTTTAGACCAATCATATAATTTAGGGCTGGTTGAACAAATAACAATCAAGCCTAAACTGATTGCAAATTTAGTCTACGTTCAAATGTTTTGGAAATATGGCAAAAAAAATCTGTTTCTATTAGTGATAGATTTCTATCCGTGCTTCGTGCTTCTATCAGTGATAGACTATTATCACTGATAGAATATTATCACCGACAAAAGTCTATAAAAAGCTGAGGTGATCAGCGATAGACTTCTATCAGCCATAAGATATCAGCTATAGAAATTGTTATATCCGTAAATTTTTTAAAAACATGCTAATTTTTAATTATCTTATTTTAAATTGACATCTGTTATAATTTCCCTTTGGATCGGAGTTGTGGTTGTTTGTTGAAGTTCATTGTTCATGAGTAGTAGTTTCTGAAATGAGATGTAGCAAAGCGAACTTAACATGCAAAGAAATCTTGGCTTTCTCCAAATTGAGCCTAGCTCCGATGACCACCCAATGTCCAGGGCTGTCTTGTGGCCCTTTACGCATCTCCGACAACTCGACGAACTTCACAAGCTTCTGAGCTTGCAGTGGCACGGGAGGGCCGACGTGGAAAACTCCGGAATCGACAATGACGGCGTTGTCGAGGGGCTTGGCAGGGGCGCCGGAGAGGGAGGTGCTGATGGCGGAGAAGATGCCGGACCTAGGGGAGATGTCGGAGGAGTGGCGAGCCCAGTTGGTCTGAACCACGTAGGAGTTCGAGACCTTGGAGTAGAGGAGGCGGAGATGGAGGACGGTTTTTGAGTCTTGTTGTTTGAGGATGTAGAGTTGGGCTCCGGTGACTATGAATGCCGCCGTCGATGAGGTGGTGGTGGCCCAGGTGGGGTCGTACTTGACTGGAGTTGTACAAACATGTGAGAATTTGTTGCGATTAAAAGGCTCAATGTAGCGATCGTCGGCGATGTTGTGTGAAGAATGCCAATAATTTGGGGTTTGTTGACTCATGTTGTTTTCCATAAGGAGAGGAGTGGTTAGAAGGTGTTGGATGTGAATCGCCAATCTGCAAATGCAAACTTTAATTTTAGATTCTATTGTTTGTTTTTTTGTTTTTTTTGGACTGTGGCTCAGATAATCGAATTTGCGACCTCTTAATTACGAGATCGTGTCAGTTGAGCTAGGTTTTTGTTGACAAAATTTAGATTCTATTACAACAACAGTTACTTATACTATACATGATTAGCTAACTAGTCGATATGAATATTCGTACCGCTTGACTTTTTTATCAAGGTTATTTTTAGTAGCTCAAGGATGTTTGTGGGATCAATTAGGTATTTGAATGCAATAAAACATATATATTAATGAAAATAACTCGCGTCAAAAAGCTAGGAATGAAAGGAGCTACTATTGATCATGAAAGACCTTTAAGACTATGTTAGAGGGAATATGTTCAATCCTTAGTGGTCATCTACCTAAAAATTAATTTTTTACCGGTTTTCTTGACAATCAAATATTGTAGGGTCAAGTGATTGTCTGGTGGGATTAAACGAGGTGTACGTAAGCTGACCCAGACACACTCACGAACAAAACACTATTATTGTTGGTTATTGTCTTTAATTTAACAAGAATCTAATTAAATTTGAAAAACTAACATCGAATCTATTATTGCAAGTTACTTTTAAATATTTGTATATATAAGTATATAAACATTCATTCAAATGAACAAAATATATACTTATGTAAGGTTTTATATTATAATATTTTGCTTATTTAAATGTTTTTATTTGTTTATTTATTTTTATATTCAACTCTTTTTAAATTGTAATTTTGGTCCTTAAATTTTATATAATTGTCAGTTCTTGATTTTCTTTTTCTTTTTTTTTTGAAAAAGAGTTATTGATCCTCTTGTTAACTAAAGCTTGTCAATAACCATTTCATTCTTTTGCTTTTGAATTTGAAGAACTTGCTTACATTAGATTTATTTATTATTATTATTGTTATTTTTTTAGTTTTCACTTTTCTGAAAATACTTAAAAAGGGATAATATCTAAATACAAAACAATTTACTTGCATATGCTATTAAATATATTTATTACCTGTTTGATTTGATGCCCTCTAGATACAATCTCATCCCAGTTACTGGTTTGTTCTCCGCTGTAACCTGGAAGTAACTATAAATACTTCATCACTATGTTCAAATAATCAATCAATCAAATTCTAAATTATGAGTCCATCACCCTCAAACTTTTAAGGCATCAATTTAAACAAACTTTTGTTATCTCTATATTACTATAACATCATTCGTTTCATAACTATAGCTTTTAGTCAAACCGAGCATAGCTCAATTTACATAAAATTGTGTCATTGACTAAAAGGTCAGAGGTTCGATCCTTTCTAACTTCTAACAGGTTATTACACTATATTAGATAATAAAGTTTAAGCTAATAAGTTGGGTTAAATTTAATCTTTCCAATATATTTTTTAACACGCCCTCCTAATCACATGATATTAACAATTAAAGAGTAAATATCATTGCAAGAATGTTTAGACTTAGAAATTTTTGTTCTAATAGCATATTAAGTCATCACTCAACTCCGAAATTTAATTACCTGAGTAGTATTTACATATAGTTTTGGACCCATCATGTTGAGTTGAAGGGAAGGAGAAGTAGTAATAGTAATGTTGGGAGTTGGTCCTAAAGGAAGGTCATTATGAATAGGTGCCCAAATCTTGTGCACTTGAAAGTCCAAAAAGTACTGCAAATCTGCTATAGGAGGCTTGTCTATAACACATAAAAACACACATGATCATCCAAAGAAACACCAACAAAAGAAGAAGCAACACGACGGAGACGAAGAAAAAAAATGCATACGTACATCGAAGATAAAGATTAATGGCATGTGAAAGGAAGCCTTTGCCCGGAATTCCTTCGAGAAGAGAGATGATCGGAATGAACTGAAAATGAATGGCGTCCGGCGAGTCGTGTACCGTCGGGAGCCACTCGCAATGGCTGCTTGCTGCTGCACTCCCTCCTCTTTTTGAAGTTATCACTATTATTCCCTAACAGAAAACAAAAACCAAAGACTAATAATCTCAGATATCACAAAACTTATTATAGAATCTAATTTTTATATGTAGACTTTATATGATTTCTGTTGAACTTACGTCTTTTGCACTAACGGAAGAGAAGTTGCCAAAAGCCACAAGTTGAGGATCAAACAAGTTGAAGGCCTCTGGTGTCTGCATGCATTAAATCAAATGAGTTTTAAAAGTTATCGATGATTTTGGAAGATGTTTGGTTTACGAGTTAGATTTGTATAATAAATTGACCTAATATTACTATTTGGACATGTTACGATAGAATTGAATAACAAACAAAATAAGCACAAAAGAAACACTGACACAGATTTACGTGGTTCACTAACGTCGTATTAGCTACGTCCACGGGCAAAAGGGAGAGAACAATATTATTACGAATAGGAGATAATTACAAATGACAGACTAAGGGCGGCTGAACCAGTTGTGGAGGGTCATAACAAATTCAAGACATTCCAATCAGATCTATTTAATCCTACCAACTACATAATTTAGACCTTCTAAACTTATCTTTCATAGAATATATTAGTTTTAACAGGAGCTACACAAATTTAAGGTCCTGTTTGATAACCATTTTGTTTTTAGTTTTTAATTTTTGAAATTTATGCTTGTTTTCTCCTCTTCTCATTTATTTACCGTGAGTTTCACTCTTCTTAGAGAAAAAAATGGATTCTTAGTCAAATTTTAAAAACAAAAACTACGAAAACTATTTTTTTTTTAATTAGCTTGATTTTTTAAAACATTGGTAGAAAGTAGATAACAAAACAAAGAAAGTTATAGATGAAAACAGTGTTTATAAGACTAATTTTTAAAAACAAAAGGTCAAATGGTTATCAAATGGGGCATAAGTTTCTATAATTTATTCTTTTGAATAACTCAAAATGTAGTAGTTTAGGCTCCGTTTGATATATAACTTTATTATTTAGGTTAAATTATAACTTAAGTCGTTTTCTGAATTTTCATGGTTATTTTTAATAGATATTTTAACTTCAAAAAATATCTAATAAATTTATAAATTTTTAATTTTGTGTATAGATCTTTGAACTTTTTAAACTGTGTCTGATAGGTCATTGACACAACTTGTAAAAATTCACCAAGTTATTAGAGATAATAGATCTTGAAATTTTGTGTTGAGTAGGAACTTTGAATTTTCAATTTGATGTATAATAGTAGGTTTGTGAATTAAATTTTTTTTTTAATAAATCATACAAAAATAGAAACTACATTGACCTAATAGATATTTTTAAAGTTGAAAGACCAACTTTAGGAATAATCTATTATTTATAACACAAACCTACACGAAATCGAGTTTTCATAATCTATTTTTTTTTCTCAATCCAAATACAAAATACACGAAACCGAAACCGAAACCCGAAACTTGTGTTAAAATTTTGATAAGAGATTGAGAAGGGGAGTACCTTGGTTTTATGATGATCTTTGGATTTTGAAAATGGAGGAGGAAAAGTGCAGGCGCCAGTGAAAAGTTGATCTCCCAGCTCTTCCAAGTGAGTTTTGAGCTCTGATGGTTCCAAAGTAGAAGACTTGTCTTGCCTTACCAGAACCACGTCGTGTCCACCGATGCCAACCCCCACGATTATATGAGTTCCATACTTCTCTATGAACCTGTCCAAAATTATACCCTAAATTTAACTTATTTTAACATGATTGATTTGTACTAATTTACCCGACCTAACATAAAAATATACCAGTCAACATGGACATAGTTCAACCGACATCAAATATATAATGGGACAACTAGTAGAAAATTAATTCTTAGGTAGGTGGCTGAAGTCAACATGAGCATAACTCAACCGACATAAAATGTATAATGAGACAGCCCGTAGGAAATTAATTCTTAGGTAGGTGGCTGAACTCATCCCCTTTGGAGAAACCGATAAGAAATTAATTATTAGGTAGATGATCACTAAGTATTGAACTCATTACCTTCAGGAGGGCGTTAATAATTTAGAGGCTCCCCATGATCACTAGATCAACTCTTGATGGTTATGTACAACCTAATGACTAAGAGATCACAAGCCCCCACCCCGTGTTGTAAAAATAAATAAATAAATAAACTTCACAAGGATAAAATATAAAAAAATAAAGTTGAAAAAATAACTTAGTACATTGGGTTGATGTTTTAGTTGGTCAAAATCTGGATGCAATCTTTTCATTTCATATTACTCATTCAAACATCGAATTTTATTAATCAATTTAATCCGAAGCACCATGTATACAAAAATTATTTAGATGATTAAATTTGTAAAGTCCAACAACATAAAGTGTAAAGAAGAAAAAGAAATGAAGTTTGTCAAGATTCAAAATGTGATCAAACTTTAGAAGAAGAGAAAAACAAATGCATTGTTTGCTTTTTTCCTTCGCTAATTTCCAGGAGGCCAGACACCAGGACTAGGGGACAAAATATAAGTCTATGTTTTTATTTTTTGAGTTTGACAAAATGGAAGTGTTTATTACAGAATATTAAGACAATATAGAGTGTTCATATATATTATTCTTCCATGATCATGCACTATGTGATGAACTGTCCCTTTACCCGGTTCTTTAACTTTAATATTTCTGTTGTCAAAATAATAATAATAATAATAATAATATTTCTAAAATTTATTAAATTCTATTATCCGGACAATGAAAAAGAACACAATTATGAAAATGGGGTGTTGAAGATCTCACATTAGAAAGATGAATATTATGGGGTTTAATCTATAGAACTCTATAATATCTAATATGGTATTCGAACCCATAAAACTCAAATGAGATCCGATTCAAGAATGGTAAACCCAAAAAGACACCCTGTTGAGGATCTCATACTATTTTGAGGGGATGTTGATGATCTCACATTGAGATGAAGGGACCTCACTCACTCACATTATAAAATACATGGGTTACTCCTAGGGGTGGCCATCATCAAACCAAAAACCAATCCGACATAACCGGCGTCGGGTGATCGGTTTTCGGCCATCATCGGCCGGAGTCGGTTTTGAAAATAAAAAAACCGATTTTTCGGTCGGTCGGTTTACGTCATGCGGTCGAGAACCGACCGACCGACCAACACTTAAATTTTATTCGGATTAAAAAATAATTTAAAAAAATTAGTTTTCGGTTCGCGGTCGATTATTTTTTTAAAAAAAAAAATAATAATAAGTAAAAATAAAATATAAAATTTAAAATTAATTTTTTTTTTTTACTTCCAAACAAAAAGAAAAGTTATTTGAAAAAAATATAATTAAAAAAGGAAAAAATTATAATTATAGTAATTTAAAAATATAAAATATAAATTATTAAATTTATTCTATTATAAAAAATAAAAAATCGACCGAAACCGATCGACCGGTCGACTGCCGACAATTTTTTTTTACAAAAAACCGTCGGTTTCCATTTAAAGGAAACCGACTTGTCGGTTTTCGGGGCCGGTTTTTCTCCAAAACCGACTCCGATCGACCGATGGCCACCCCTAGTTACTCCTTTCATTGGTTTTGTTAGCGTAAATTATGGGTTGTAATTAGGGTCACCATTTATGGTGCTTTCCTTATGCATTATTGTATTCACTGTATAAAGTCCGATGTAAATCTCCTTTACAAATCATCTGAATAATATACTCTCTAAATACAGTTTAACATGGTATCAGAGCAAAATACCTAGAAAATTAGGGTTTATTATTTTTCAGAACTTCTCGCCGCCTCCGCCGCCGCCTCCGCCGCCGCCTCCGCCTCTGCCGCCGCCACCTCTGTTTGCTCAGCCGTCGGCATCTCAGCACCACTCCGCCTCAGCCGCCCCTCGTCCAGATCTCCCTCTGCCTCAGCCCCCCTCGTCCAGATCTCCCTCCGCCTCAGCCCCACCGCAGCCATCTCAGCACCCTACTTCGCGCACCATCGCCGCCACTTCCGAACAGCCCTCAGCCACCGCGAACAGACGCCAGCTCCACCGTGATCTGCCCATTGCACCGCCGCCAGCTCCACCGTGTTCGCGAACCAGAATTGCGAACATTCCTCATCATCTCCAGATCTGCCCATTGCACCGCCGCCAGCTCCACCGTGAACAGCCCTCAGCCACCGGACCAACCTCAGCCCTCCCTCTGCCTCCCAGCTCCGCCTCCAGATCTGCCCAGCTCCACCTCAGCCTCAATCAGCCAACCTCCGCCTCAACCCGAACTCCCTCCGCCTCCCAGCTCCGCATCCATATCTGCCCAGCTCCGCCTCAGCCTCAATCAGCCAAACTCCATCTGCCCAGATCACAAAAATTAGGAAGGTCAGCCCTAATTTTTTTGTGATTAATCTTGGTTCGGTTTATTCTGGTTTGAATCATTTTGGTTTGGCTTATTTTGGTTTGATTCTGATTTGGTTCAATTTATTCTGATTTGAATCATTTTGGTTTGGTTCACTTTGGTTTGGTTCATCTTGGTTTTGGTTTGAATCATTCCTTGCTTTGTTTTTTTCAATGGACATAAATCAAGAAACATTTGTGTCAATTGAGTGCAGGTATTGCCATAAACTTGGCCATTGTTTGGACAATTGTCCTATCCGACCACCGCGCCCACCGCGTTATTCCATGCAACCAAGAAACTTATCTAAAGTCGGTTTCTCATCTGTTGTTGCTGCTGCCACCTCCTCCAATGATCCCACTTTTCCAATTAGTGTTCTTCAGGATATACTAAAACAGGTGATATCTTCCAATTCATCTACTCTTGCTGTCACACCAGGTAAATCTTGGCTGCTTGATTCTGGTTGTTGTAATCATATGACCTCTGATATTTCACAGTTAACCTCTCCCACCCCTGCAAAATTCCTTCCTCCTATCCATGCGGCTGATGGCAATAGCATGCCTATTTCTCATATTGGCACTGTTGTTACACCCACCTTAAATCTTTCCGATACTTATTGTGTCCCTAATCTGAACTTTAATCTTGCATCTGTTGGTCAATTATGTGATCTTGGCCTAACTATTTGTTTTTCTTCTAATGGTTGTCAGGTTCAGGATCCGCAAACGGGACAGATAGTTGGTACAGGTCGCAAAGTGGGACGATTGTTTGAGCTTACCTCCCTCCAACTTCCAGTTTCTCCACCAATTTCCGCGTCTGTCACTGATTCCGCTATATATCAGTGGCACCTCCGTCTTGGTCATGCCTCTTCTGAAAAACTTCGCAAGTTAGTTTCTGTTGGAAATCTTAATAATGTTTCCAAATTTGATTCTTTTGACTGTTTACATTGCAAACTTGCGAAACAACCTGCTTTATCCTTTCCTACTTCATCATCTTCATGTGATACACCTTTTGGCTTAGTTCACTCTGATATTTGGGGTCCTGCACCTACTACTACTGTCAATGGATATCGATATTTTGTTATATTTATTGATGACCATTCTCGATTCACTTGGATATATTTTCTTAAAAATCGGTCAGCCTTATCTCAAGTTTATATTGATTTTGCCACTATGGTACACACTCAATTTTCTCGAACCATTAAAATTCTTCGCACAGACAATGCCATGGAGTATAAGGATTCCAGTCTTCTCTCATTTCTTGCCCAACAGGGCACTCTTGTTCAACGATCATGCCCTCACACCTCCCAACAAAATGGACGAGCAGAACGAAAACATCGCCATATTTTGGATTCTGTGCGTGCCCAACTTCTCTCTGCCTCTTGCCCTGAGAAGTTCTGGGGGGAGGCTGCTCTCACCTCTGTCTATGTTATCAACCGTCTTCCTTCCTCAGTCCTTCAGAACATCTCTCCATTCGAATGTTTATACGGTACTCCTCCCTCCTACTCTCATCTCAAAGTTTTTGGCTCTGCATGCTTTGTTCTTCTTCACCCTCATGAGCATACAAAACTTGAACCCCGTGCTCGTTTATGTTGCTTTCTTGGCTATGGAACTGAGCATAAAGGTTTTCGTTGTTGGGATCCTATCTCTAATCGTTTACGTATATCACGCCATGTTACCTTCTGGGAACACAATATGTTCTCCAGCCTCTCCTCTTTCCATACCTCTCTCTCTACCCATCAACCATTCTTCACAGATCTTACCCATGATCTATTTCCACAAGATGATACTCCACACATCCCCGAACTTGATCAATCTGTTCCCATCTCTGCTCCACTGGAAACGACATCTGTCTCTGCTGCGGAACCTGAACCTACACCTGTCACTGTCGCCCGTCGCTCCACTCGGGTAAGGGAAATTCCTCATCATCTCCAAAACTATCATTGTTTTTCCACTATCATGTCTTTAGTCGAACCTTCCTCTTATCATGAAGCTAGTACTAACCCTCTCTGGCAGCAAGCAATGAATGAGGAACTCCAAGCTTTAGAAAAGACTCATACTTGGGATTATGTTGATCTTCCTCCTGGTAAAAGACCTATTGGCTGTAAGTGGATTTATAAGATCAAAACACACTCTGATGGTTCCATTGAACGTTACAAAGCACGACTAGTTGCGAAAGGATATTCTCAAGAGTATGGCATTGATTACGAAGAGACGTTTGCTCCGGTGGCTCGAATGACGTCTGTTCGCAGTCTCTTAGCAGTTGCAGCTGCCAAACAATGGCCCCTTCTTCAGATGGATGTCAAAAATGCTTTTCTCAATGGCAATTTATCTGAAGAAGTATTTATGAAACCACCACCAGGGACTTCTCCTCCGCCTCAGAAGGTGTGCCTTCTCCGTCGTGCTTTGTATGGCCTCAAACAAGCACCACGTGCCTGGTTCGCCACATTCAGTTCCACCATTACTCAACTTGGATTTACTTCAAGTCCTCACGATACAGCATTATTTACTCGTCAGACTCATCATGGTATTGTTCTTCTTCTTCTTTATGTGGATGACATGATCATTACAGGTGATGATCCTCAGGCTATATCCGAGTTGCAACATTATCTGGGAAAACATTTTGAGATGAAAGATTTGGGTCCACTCAGTTACTTTCTTGGTCTGGAAGTCTCCTCTCGTTCTGATGGATATTATCTCTCTCAAGCAAAATATGCTTCTGATCTTCTGACTCGATCTGGTATTACTGATTCTGCTACGTCTCCAACACCACTGGATCCCAATGTTCGTTTAACTCCTTTTGATGGTCTTCCTCTCCAGGATCCTACTCTGTATCGACAACTTGTTGGCAGTCTTATTTATTTAACTGTAACTCGTCCTGATATTGCATATGCAGTGCACATTGTTAGTCAGTTCATGGCTGCCCCTCGGACTATACACTTTACTGCGGTACTTCGTATCCTACGTTATGTTAAAGGCACTCTTGTCCATGGACTTCAGTTCTCTTCACAGTCATCTTTGGTGTTATCTGGCTACTCTGATGCTGATTGGGCTGGTGATCCCACTGATCGACGATCCACCACAGGTTATTGCTTCTACTTAGGAGACTCTCTCATCTCTTGGCGTAGTAAGAAACAATCTGTGGTCTCTCGCTCCAGCACTGAATCGGAATATCGAGCACTTGCTGATGCTACCTCCGAGCTATTATGGCTACGATGGCTTCTTGCAGATATGGGCGTTCCTCAGCAAACTGCCACCATACTTCATTGTGACAATCGAAGTGCTATTCAGATTGCACATAATGATGTATTCCACGAACGCACCAAACACATAGAAAATGACTGTCATTTTGTTCGTCATCACCTTCAGAACAACACTCTCCGCTTACAGTCTATTTCCACTATAGAACAACCCGCAGATATCCTCACCAAAGCACTACTTCCTGGTCGCTTCACTCAATTACTTAACAAACTCAATTTGGTTTCCACTATACCACATTGAGTTTGAGGGAGGGTGTTAGCGTAAATTATGGGTTGTAATTAGGGTCACCATTTATGGTGCTTTCCTTATGCATTATTGTATTCACTGTATAAAGTCCGATGTAAATCTCCTTTACAAATCATCTGAATAATATACTCTCTAAATACAGTTTAACAGGTTTTAAGATGGAATCTCATGACTATTAAAAAAAAAAAAAGATGGAATTCGATGATATCTAATAGGAAGATCGGATCTTCAACCTCAAAAGAGAGAATGCATGTCAATTACTGTTAAGATACACTCAGTTTGTCGTCAACCACCATGGTACTAATATAAAAGGTAGAAAAAATAAATTTGAACACTAAAAAGTCAATCAACACATGAAATGTTGTGGTGAGTTAGTAGTTGGGCTAATTGACTATATGTAGACAAAATTCGAGATCTACAAAAGAGGCTGCTGATAAATTTATACATTTGAAATTTATGAATCAGCTTAACAACGATGACTTAAAATCTTCTTTCAAAATAAAATAAAATGCTAAAATCTAATTAATTTAAAATATACCTTCAGAATCATATTTGAATCCTTTGCCACTCCTCTCACTTATGTCTTTGTCAATAAATAAATAAATATAAGAAAAGGGTGCCAACCAATTTGATCAGTTGACTTTCTTTAAAGAATCAAGGCTCGAGATTTATTTATACAGCTTGACCATTACTCTAAGCAATTCATTACTTGTTGTTGTAAAATAAATAAATAAAAGCTGATTTTATGGACTTTTTTTCAATTTTTTTAATTCAAATTATCAAATTGTGGGTTAATATATATATATACTTCTTCAAAAATAATTGAGGGCAAAAATGGAAGAAATTTTTTAGAGTTGTATCATGTATGTAATGATCTGGTCAGATTTCTTCTAATATGAATATCATTAGTCATTTTTAAAAATAAAATAAATAGTAAATTTCCATGAACTTATTTTTAAATTTAGAAGTATTAAAAAAAACAAAAAACAATATTGGAAAAAAAAGAAGAAAAAAAACCAATGCAAATGTATTGATGAGAACCACGTATTTGGAACAACATTCATTTTCTCTCTCTATCTCATTGGTTGTCATGACATTGATAGGTGAAAGTTGGGTAAGCTAATAATTTCCCACTTGCTCAATTCAAGAGGCTCAGCCTATTTCACATATTATATTCCAAAATGATCACAACATTTTCTTGGGAAAATCTTTTTTTTTTTTTTTTTAATCAACAAGAAAAAAAAATTAAACATAATGATGTATATGAAGTGGTTTAAATTATGATATATTATTTTAGCAATGTTTATAATATATTTGCCTATTATGTTGCAATTTTAATAAGGTAACATGGATTAAAATATTTATTAAAAACCATGAATTAAAATATATATTTGATTAAAATGCGTAATAAACATATTTAAAATTTTATGACCTATAGAGATATAGCCACTAATGGCGCTTTGATTGTAGCATCTCTTTTTAGGTTAGACTTTTGCATAAAAAAAAATAAAACAAGTGCTTGTACTTAAAAGAATTTTAAATTTTAGTATGCTTGGATAATCATTATTTTCTTTTTTTTAAATATTTCTTTATCATTAAAAAAAAAAAATATATATATATATATATATATATATATATATATATATATTTCTTTATCATGATAAAAAAAAAGTTAAATCTTATCAAAAACTTCAAATATTAAAAAATAGTTCTTTTCTTAAAATGTTTTTATTGACGCCAATAAAAGCATAGCTTAACGGCATGATGTATCGACTCATTATGAGGTTTTAGGTTCAATCTTTATTTATATGATGTAAAAAAAGAAAAAAAAAAAAAAAAAAAAACTTTATTATCATTTTCAAACTCTAAAAATATTTATGAAGACACTTCCATACAAATACTTAATTTTTTATATTTTTGAAATTGATTAATATCTAAACAAATCTTTAAAAGTGAAGAAAATAGATTGGTTCAACTAAAAATTATTATTGTTATTTTTATAAGAGTGATTTAATTCACTTCTTTGAATATCTTTTTCTTTTATGCAATAAATTTTTTAGAAGAATATATATAATTAGGCATGACAAAAATTTCCACATGCATATATTTTAGATTTTTGAACAAAAATATATCCCGATTAGAAATGACAAAAAGTTTACATCGAGGCAAGGTCCCATGGCACCGTCCCATCCCTCTTTCAAAATGACTGCTTTTTAACCCAACAACACGCTAATTATCTCAATTTTAAACTAGCTAAAAAAATTTAATTAATTAAATTTTTTAAATATGTTTTTTTAATGTTATTTATTTTTTTATTTTGACTTTAATCATCAATCGAATCATAAATGATAATAGTAATTGATGTAGAACTTTTTTTTTTCAATGGTAATAATAATTGATGTCATATCAACTCATTTTTTTTTTCCGAAAGTTTATCACTCATTTAAATGTATATGAGTTGTGTGGTTCTATATTAAACTTTAAACTCTAAATCTTAAATCTTAAATCTTAAATCTCTACCTTAAATTATTCAAAAGATAAAAAATAAATAATAATTAAAAAAAAAAAAAAAAACTTTGGTTAGTGAAATTTTGTAATCTAATTTTTTCAATTATTTTAATCCATTTAATTTCTAGTACTTTAACCATCATTAGATTATGAACTCAAAAAGAAAATATTGAACTTCAAATTTAGTCACTGACCACATAAAACTTACTTATTTAGTCCTTATCCAAATTATCATTTTTTGAGATAAAATTATCACTTTTATGTTAAGGAATCAATATACTGTAGAAAGATTATATTTTTCTTCTTAATGAAGATAACTGTAGAAAGATTAAAATTTAAGAGATAAAAAATATATATATATATAAACAAAACTTTAAAAACAAAATAGAATCGAAAATTGAGAAGTTCAACCGTCAAAAAAAAATTTAAAAAAATTAAGACACTAACATCCCATTTGAACCATAAATTATTTGATCTCTATACTTTTATGTACGAATTAGAAAATAATTTCAATACAGAAATATAAAAAGAAAGTAAAATTTAATTTAGTTAAAAAAAAATTGTAAGCAGTTGGGATAAATTGAAATGGCGTTTAAAGAAATTGGTAGAGGTACCTTGCGATGGCAGGGGGATCCCAGGAGGAGGGCACGGCGGAGCGAATCTCATCGGAGAGGCGGAGCGGATAGCGATCGATGTGAGCGTTGAAGAGAGTAATGAAGTAGCCGTCAAGCCCTAACCATTTGGTGTTGACAGCATCCATCGCCCAACACCCGCTCTGAAATCCGAACATCGCATTGAACGATCCGGACGGAATTTTGCCTGAAATCGAAGATTTCCGATTGAAAAGCTCGGACATCTGCAATGGATTCGGATTTCAGATTTCAATTTGAGAGAAGAGGAGGAAATTGCGATTAGGTATTTACCTGAGTGAAATTGAGGATATCGGACTGGTAGCGAGTCCGATCGCCACGATCGCATTTGATGTCGATAGAGACGTCTTTGACGGCGGCGAAACCAGGTACGATTAGGTCTCGTGTGTGTGATTCGTTGAGAAGAACGAGTCTGTTTTGGCCTTTGCAGTATTTGAGCCTGAAATCGGAGGTGAGATCAAATCCTTTTCCTAGGCTGTTCAGAGCCATCTCCACCATTCCATCTCCCATTGTTTCTATCTCTCTGTTTCTTTTGCAGGAAATTAATGGAGGAAGAATTGAAAGACTTTTAATATTCTTTTGTTTCTGTGTAATTTCATCTCTCTTTTATGAAAATTTGTAAATTTGTAGAAGTAGCTAATGAGTTTGACAAGGTCATGTATCAGTTTTTGTCAAGTCAATCAACCCACTTCAAATTTTATTACAATTAAATAAAATAAGGTTTTTTTTTAGTTAAAATAATGGTAATTCATTTAAGTTGCTCCAATTTAAAACCCAAACTATCACAATCGGAGGTATTTGCATAGATAACATATTATAAATAGAGTGGAATTGGGGGAAAATTTCGTACATCCATTTCATATCTCTACGTTCAAATATGTGACACACGTGACTATTTTTTAAAATTTAAAAATATGTTAATTTTGCAGCATGACTCAGCTGAGATATGTATCTTTTAATGACGAAGAAGTCTGTGGTTGGAATCTTCTCTCACCTTCAATGTACTAAAAAAAAACAAATATGTTAATTTTCATGTGGAGTGCACCAAATTTTTAATTAACAATTTTTTTCTTCTTCTCTTACATCTTTTTCGGTATCCTCCTTCTCTCTTTTCTTCATTTTGTACCGTTGATTTATAACAACAAAATCAAAATCAAATTTTGTTGGTTTCTAAATTCAGGAGATAATCCATCAATTAACACAAGAGTATTTTAGTGTCAAGTACTAATCAAGCAATTGAAAAAATAGTTGAGAAAGCTATTAGCACACGTATATCTTAATTTTGTTGGTTTTTAAATTTAGGAGATAATCTAGATTTTCAATGTCAATGTCAAGTACGAATTAAGTTAAATACTAGAATAATTATCTAATATAGAAAAATCAGATAAATATGAGGAGGAAAAAATTATTAACAATTTTTCAATTCATAAAATTGTTTAAATAACAACTCTCCTTGGAGAAGATAAGAGAAGGAGAGGTATATATATATATATATATACATTTTTTTTTGTTGCTATTAAATGAAATTTCTACACACTTCTATTATGCTTCTACATATTATATTCTACTATATATATATATATATATATATATATATATATATATATATACATGCCAACATGACGTAAATATAAGTGTGAACTAAGGATGAAGAGACTAATGATGAAGAGGACAAATCTTCCATTCTTCATCTCATTAATTACATACTTCAGCAAAAAAAAAAAAATATATATATATATACATATTATATTATATTATATATATATATATATATATATATATATACATATATATATATTATATATACTTTTAAAAATATTATATTACATTATTAGTGTGGTGATGAAGAATCATTTCTTATTTTTCATCATTGAGCTAGATTTTTTTTTTTTTTTTTTGTCGTCGTCGTCAACATGAGCCGGCATAATGTATATATGAACTATGAGCAAAAAGTCTCAAGTTCGAATCCCCCTTTTCCCACATGTTGTCAAAAAAAATTACATCCATGATCGATGGTCTTTTTTTCTTTTTTTGCAAAAGCAGGGTGGGTAGTTTCAATCAAATTTCATAATATTTGGATATTCGTGCACGACGCACCAAATCGTTTGTCGCTCAATTTCCCATTTCATTTAGTGAAGGGGAAGCCTCGAACCATTGCACTTTAATGTTTTGAGATGATTGTATTAACAAACGCTTGAATTTCATTCTTGACTTATCAACAATTTCAAAATAATCATCAAATCTGTTTATACCCAAAGAAGATGCAAACCAGTTTCAATTGATACAAAACGTTTGAATTTCACTCTTATAATAATCTTGACCTATCAACAATTTTAAAATAATCATCAAATCTTTTTATACCCAAATAAGATGCAAACCAGTTTCAATGGCCTTCGAAAGACTGTACCATTATAGTTAAGCTTTAAGCATTGTTGTAAAAGGGTTTAGATTTTTGAATCTCACATTGATTTGTTTAACTCATAGATTCAATGCACAATTTTATGAGTAATTCAAAATGGGTTGATCAACGAAAATTTAGTCTTTTTTACTTCAACGTTAAATATAACTTTTAATCATTTCCCCAATAAACAAAATTTTTGGACACCAATTCAAAACTTAGCTATTTAATTTTTGGACATTCATCACGTAACAGATTTAGGATCTTAATTTAAAAAGTTGTTGTTTGATAATATATTTATAAAGAATAAAAATAGTTGTACCAACTAAATATGAAATATATATATATACAAAATAAAAAATTAAGGAAAAAATGCAAACACTACCATTCAAAAATGAATTTTGTTACAATTACACCACTAAAGTTTTAATTTGATTAATCACCATGTGAATTATGGAATTTATTATAATTACACTCATAAATTTTTAATTTGATCAATAATCACCCTATAGATTGTTAACTGTTGCAATCAACCCTTTTGGGTTAAATTTAGGGAAGGACAAATTTATCATATTAAAAAATAAACTATAAACCACTCTTCTCCCTCCCTCTTCCGGCCAACTTTGTCACTGTCGTTGCCCAACTCCCTCTTACAGGCCGCCGTAACTCACCTCTCCCCAACGATTATGTTTATTGTTGTTGTTGAATTTGAAGTAATAAATTCCAATATATATGTGTCGGAGAAAGCTGTTTTTCGACATCCTTGTCGGAAAAGGCCATTATTTCTCGAATTTCAAGCTTGAGCTCCTAGATCCTTAAGTTTATTTCTCGAATTTCTCGAAGTAATTTCAAGCTTCGAAGTGCATAACGATTAAGTTTAATTGAAGTTCATGGAAGTAGAGGAACCTACCGAATCAAATGGGAATGGGGTGAAATCATAGTGAAAATGGAGGGAAACTTGAATGAGAGGAGAACCTAGGGTTTTTTTTTCTCACAAAAAGGAGAAAAAATTAGTGCTTCAAAATTTTTTGCTCGGAAAAATAAAACTATCTCTTCAACTGTATTGTGGATAAAATAATAGTACAAAAAAGACTGGACCGAAAGTTGATTCAGTTGAACCAGAGCGCACATTAAGAAGAAATCGTTTCTCCTCGATTGGCCTTGGACCTAGCAGCCCAAGGCAAAACTCATAAAAGAGTTTTAGGCCCGAAGGAACAAGGTCAGTCATAGTAAGGGTCGATGCCGACGCGGTAGAGGAAAGCCCTAAAGACCAAAGTCCCAATCAAAGGCCCTTGGCCAGACCTCAAAAAAGCCCAATCAAGGCACAGTTGACCTTGTCGAGGCCGACTCCACTAGTTCTAGCCCACAAGTGGGCCGAGGGCCCATGAGTCTGATCCACTCCTTTTAGGTTAAACCTAAAATGGAAAAGAAAAGACTTGAAAATCACTATAAATATCACCTCATATTATGAAGGAAGTAAGTAAATTCTAATCGAGAAACTCTATGGCCATTTGTCACCCTACTACTTAGGCATCAAAGTTGTTTTCTTTGTTTTGCTGGTCCCTTCATCCCAACAATCAAGAAATTCAAAGTTGAAGCCACATGAGAAGTAGGTGACATCAACCTAGCGAATTTTGACATCAACAAACTGTTTTATATTATAAAAAAAAACTTCTCTTTTTTTAATCGGATTTGGACAAAATGTTATTGTAATGATAGAAAGTTGCGGTGGCCGGCTAGAGGGAGTTGGGCGGCCACAAGGTTGGCCGGAGGAGGAAGAAGAAGAGTAGTTTATGGTTTATTTTTTAATAAGACAGATTTATTATTCCCTAAATTGAACTCAGGGCTGACTGCAACACTTATCAAACTTTAGGAAATGTAATTGATCAAATTAAAAGTTCAATCGAGGTCTCTGGTCAGACCTCAAAAAAATCCAATCAGGGCACGATCAGCCCTGTCGAGGCCGACCTCACTAGTCACTAGCCAACAAGTGGGCGGAGGGCCCATGAGCCCGATCCACTCCCTTTAAGTCAAACTTAAAAGGAAAAGAAAAGACATGAAAGTCGCTATAAATATCACCTTATGAAGAAGTAAGTAAATTCTAATCCAGGAACTCTATGGGCATCTGTCACCCTACTAACTTAGGCATCAAAGTTATTTTCTTTGTTTTGTAGGTCCCTTCGTCCCAACAATCAAGAAATTCACAGTTGAGCCACGTGAGAAAAAGGTGACATCCACCTAGTGAATCTTGGCACCAACAAACTGTTTTAAATTAAAAACAAACTTTGCTATTTTTTTAATAGAGTTAGACAAAATGTTATCAAACTTTGTAATGAGAAAAAGTTGCGGCGACCGACTAGAGGAAGTTGTGAGGCGACAAGGTTGGTCGGAGGAAGGGAGAAGAAGAGTGGTTTAGGATTTATTTTTGAATAAGACAAATTTATCCTTCCTCAAATTGAACTCAATGATTGATTGCTAACACTTATCAAATTTTAGGAAATGTAATTGCTCAAATTAAAAGTCTAAGGAATGGTAACAAATCTCATAGTTCAACATTCATTTATGCAATTAACCCCAACAAATTTTATAGTTTAGAGAGTGATTGATCCAATTAAAAGTTTATGGTGTAAAAATAATAAACTCTATAATTTAAGGATGATTTGCATAATTTTCTTAAATTTAAATAACTAAAAGAGAATTTTTTGAAAATTCTATTTACAAAGGGAAAAGAAAAATTCGCTATGTATGGAAACGATTGAGGATATGTTTGGGAGTGATTTTGGTAGGGTCAAAATCAATTTTACCCTCGCCAAAATCACTTTCAAGTAAAATAATGATGTTTGGCAAATTAATAAATTGATTTTGGATAAATCAATAATCATTTTAAATTGATTTTTAACTATCATTTTGCAGGTGATTCTCCAACTGATGGACCGCGAATCCATTCCAAAGTTTACTTTTTCTTTTCTTTTTTTTTTTTTTTTTTTTTAATAATGACCAAAATGCCCTTATATTTAAAACAATCTCTTAGCCTTAGTTCATTTCTTTCTCTCCTCCTCCCACTTCGACATTCTCTCACTCTTCTTTCACTCTGTGAATGATTCCTCGCTCAATTGACTCTATTACAATGAGTGAGAATTGCGATTTCGTTCTCCTTTTGTTTATTTTAGAGAAATGTAATCAAAATGCGTAGTGTAAGAACTATCGATAAATCAGTGTGATTCTTTTTATTTTCTTTACAATTTGAACAATTTTATACCAAAGTCTTCGATTCATTGATTCTCCAATTCTTCGATTTGATTTAAATGAGTGAGAATTTCGATTTCGTTCTGTTTTAATCTTTGATTCTCAGTTTCTTGGTCGTGTTTGGTTGTTTTTATTGAGAATTTGAATCGTCTTGCTCTCTTTTTGCCCTAAAATCCCCCTTCACTGTTCTTCCTTTTTTCGATGAAATTGAGATTCGAGACACGATTATTATTCTCAAGGTAGTGGTACATTCAACAACACAATGAAGTTGAGCTTTCTGCCTTGAAAATACTTCTTTCCATGGAAGAGAGATGATGAAAGAGGAGCGGAAAAAATTGTAAAACTTTTTTATCTCATTAATGTTTTTATTATATAGTTTGTGTTTCAATACAAAATATGTAGTTTGAGTTTTTATAATAATACAAACAAATGAATGAAGTATATGGATCATGAATTTTTATTTTGATATTTATTATGCATATTTTTCATAGTTAATTAGTCAATAGTTAAATAATATCTTTAATTAATGCCCTTACGGTAATTTAGCAATTCTTAAATCAATTTTGAAACCAAACATAAATAATTTAAAATCACTTCTTATTCTATGGAAATCACATCAACCAAACATGAAAATGATTCTATGAAAATCAATTTTACAAAATTAATTATATTTCAATCACTAATTCAACAATCACTAATTTAACTATTACTCCCAAACTCAAACATGTTCTGATGTGAGTCTTTTTTGTGTTAAAGTAAATGATGTATTTTTTTAAAAAAAATCTCTCTTTTTCTATGAATTAAAGTATTCCTTCGAGTAGTGTTAAATATCTAATTGGAAAAAAGGCAGTTAATTTCATATATAAAAGATGACAGGTAAATTGTTTTTTAGAACAAAAGATGAAAGGTAATTAGTAAATAAATTATTTGTATTTGATTTTGTATTTGTACTTTTATATATATATATATATATTTGAGAGGCTAAAATGAAGAGTTGAACGATAATTGACCTATTTTTTCTCTTAAAACTCATATTTGTTATACTAAAAAAAGAAAGATAATATAATTTCCCAGTACATCTTATCATAGTTTCTCCTTTAGTTAAAGTTGCTAAAATATCGTTTGTCAATCATCATCTAATCATATAAAAAAAAATATACATATTAAAAAAAATTCTCTTAAAAAATAATCTAATAAAAAATACCCATTCCTCTGCCACAATCCAAATTCAGATTTTAATATGTTAATGACTTTCTATTAAAATATCAATACAATGTATATATGTTAAAAAAATAGTTATAAATCTACCGAACTATCTCAATTGATTCACTTGAATTTAAATTATTAGTTCGATATTTTAGTTAATACAACTCCAAGGTGTAGGGATATTAAATTGATGTTTTCCTAAATTACAATACAAAACCAATTAAACAAGTTTCAAAACTTGGAGCTATAGGAAATTTGTATCTCGAAATAAGCAAACTTACATACCAACATAGGCTAAGTCTTAAAAACTAAACTATGCCAAACATAATCCATTAGTCAAAGTTGAACAATTAATTAACTACATTATCCAAACAATCTTAATTAGCTTAATTATGATAATGAAGTTGACACATGAATGTAATATTCCTCTGTAATGTGAATGTGAAGGAGGCAAATGTGAATGTTGTAGTAGTTTGTCAACTTTTAAGGTTAAAAAAATGCCAAATATTTTATTGGGAAGCAATCAATAAGAAGAGATAATGAAATCACATCCCTCGAGGAAACCTACGTTGCCGTGTTGTGTTTGTTTACACATATTTACATATATGGTCAAGAAATCGACCTTTCGTCTCATAAATACTTTAACTATTTATTAAATTATTTAACACGTACACGTTTTATCAGATACTTCATCCCACAATATGCCAAAGTAGCTTCTATTTTCATATTTAGTTTTTGTACGAATCACCCACTCTTCAAGGTGTGTGAGGTTTTTTAACTTAATTTTTTAAAATTTACGTTTTTTAACCTTGTTCTGCGATAAACAAAATGCAAAAAGTCTGTAGTACCCTTCATTGATCACGGTCACGAAGAGACAATTGTGATGCTCTCGTGATAAGCGAAGGGTACAGGTGATTTTTCACAGGGAGAAGACACTTACTTATCACAACATAAGGTCAAAAAACATAAAATTTCAAGAAAATGTCAAAAAAAAAATTACGCATCCCGAAGGGTGAGTCATCCGTAAAAAAACCCTTAGTATATACGTCCATTTTTAATTCTCACCCCTTATTGTCTTTAAAAACGGTTTGATTTTAACGTATATATGGAGCTCAACTAGATAGTTAATATATGTGTGGTTCCTTCTCACAATTGTAAATTTACATTTTCATTTTTTAAAATATATAATCTTGATTTAGATTTAGAGAGGTTAGCAATTTCAACCTCTCTTTAAATATTAAATATTAAAAAAAAATAAAAATATATTCTATAATATTTGGAGCTGTCAAAATATTTTTTATCATTTAAAATGTTGATTATAAGACCTATGCTTAATTTTTTTTTTATTATAGTCCTCTAATTTGCACACTTATTTTGAGTTCTCCACTTCAATCAAATGAATTTGGTTTTTGATGACAGTTATGAACTGTTATTGTATACGTATAATGAAGGTTCTTTAACCACCTTCTTTCCAAATGTCATTGTATATATGATACAATGAATGACAAAAACGATATCAGTTCACAATCGATATAAAAGCAACTATCATTGTGCAGTACGATGACAATTCAAAATCGACATGATCAAGAAGTCTGTCATTGTACATTTACGAAGAATTACGATGAACCGTTTGAAAGTATATTCAAATTGGTGAAAATTTCATAAGAGTTCTATTTTGGTCATTAAATATTTTACATAAGAGTTGATTCTAAGTCTTCGATGTATTACATTCAATAATAATCTCACATGAATTTCATAAGCTTGAGTTCGAAAATGAATAACCAAACTCAAGCTGATTTGTATTAAGAGCAATATGAAAAATTAATGATAATTATGATGACCAAAATTAGTTTAATAACTTGGAATAAAGCATTTTGAAAATACCCAATATGAAAATAGAAGCTACTTACTAAGACATAAAAAGAAAGTCAAGTCAAGTGATTCAAAACCCTAAACCCAAAAGTAGAAGATTCAACACCAAGACTTCCAATAATGGCTGAATTATTTTATTGAAGTCATCATTTTTCTTATGGTTTCGAGAGAAGTTCCAAACTTAATAGAAAAGAAATCATCATCGTGTATAATTATTTGAGAAAGAAGACAAATTCTTTAAATCTCGACCCTTATGGAAGATGAAGACATCTTTTTTGCAATAAAAGAGAGTGATTAACAAGTTGTAGAAAGTAGATGGATAAGACAATAATGGCTGCTACAGAAAAATGTGTTCACACTTCACATTTCATATTTGAGTAACCATCAAAAAGTGGTACAAACTAAAGGACACTCTTAGTGAAGAAGACCTTTGCTTGACTTGTGATTAACCGCTCAATCCTTTCAATCTTAACTACAATTTATTACTAAGTGAGAATTCGAACTTCTGACCTTTTGATCGAAAATACATGTTTTATGTCATTTAAGTTATGTTTATGTCGGTGATAATTATGTCTATTTAGGTGCGAACAAAATGTCGATCGGATGTGTTTGTTGAACATTATATATTTGCCGTTTTAAATGAAAAAAAGTAAGTGAAAACTAGAAACAATTGAGACTTTTTTATAGAAAAAATTGTTGGGTTGATTAAAAAGAGAGTTATTAAAAAAAAAAAATAGTTAAGGCTGTTTTTTTTTTAATATTGTAATTTTTAAAACTTTTTATAAAAATATGAGATGTTTTAAACTATTTTTAAAAATAATGTTGTTTTAATGGAATGTCGTCTTTACTTTCTCATGCTAACAAAGATCGTCTCTTAAAAATGTATGGTTGAAAAGCTAACATAGAGAACTTCAATTTGATCGATACCTGGTTTTACTATGTTTTAAGTTGTAGATCAAAAGATAAAGATTAACGAAGTTGGACTATTGAACTATGGTTCTGCAAATTTCAGAACTGAAGATTATTTTGAGCAGTGTGCGATAAAAAATCGATATCTTTTTACTCAGATGTTAAAAAATTTCAAAATATATATGGTTGGAAAGCTAACACAAAGCTTCAATTGAATACATGGTTTTACTATTTTTTGAGGTTTATATCAAAAGATAAAGATCATCGAAGTTGGACTATGGTTCTGCAAATTTCAGAACCGTAGCTCAACTTCGAAGATCTTTATCTTTCGATATATAACTTCAAAAATAATGAAACCATGTATCAAATTGAAGCTCTCGGTGTTAGCTTTCCATCCATATCTTTTTCGAAATTTTTGTATATCTAAATAAAAAAAATATCGATCTTTGAAGGTACATTGTTCAAAAGATGAAGGGCTAAAAACTACGTAAATGGAGATTCGACAAAGACCTTTGTGGACCCAGAAAAATATCTTTTTTTCAAAAGACGATCTTTGCTCGCGTGAAAATGTCATCTTTTAAAAAATGACCTTTCATTAAAACAACATTATTTCTAAAATAGTTTGAAACATGCTTTTTTTTTTATAATAAAAAAAAAAAAAAATTACAATATAACAATATTAAAAAAAAAAACAGGGCCTTATTTATTTATTTCAACTTCCACTTGCTTTTGTAATACCTATTTATAATGTGATGTCAAATCAATCAATGTTGGTTGATATGTCACTTTATCATTTAATTAATATACATATTATGATTGAAAGTTTTTAAAGGTCTAACTAAACAAATACAACATTAAAGTTTCAATTTTTAAATTTATAATTTAATAAGTTTATTAAAATCTTAGACTTAATTATGAAAAATAACCTTCAATTAAGAATGCTCTCTATTCTTCAAAAGTGATAAAGATTACTCTAACATTTTATAAAAATTTCAAAACTACCGTTGCCAGATGATGTTAGACAAAAAAGTGATAGAACACATTGTGAACTATCCATATAACTTATTTTATGCTAGTTTTAAACTTAAATGATGATTTTCATTATTATATTTGATTATTTTGTAGATATCGTTTCAAATCAAAGAATTTAAAAAAAAAAATTTATGAAAAATAAATTAATTAGACAAGAATTTAAGATGTCGAGTTAAGAAAATGAAAAAATGAAGCCAAATTTTTTGAAAATAGAGTACCATGTCGCTCAAAATGCAGCAGGGCGAAGAAACGCGCTTGAACAATGTTTAGACGCTCAAAAGGAGTGTGAGGACGCTTCAGAATTGGCCTCAGTGCACACATCACACTTCACTCAACGTTGAACATGTGGCATCTCAACACCCATATGGATGCCAACCTACTTCTCGTGCGCGCCCCAACCTCTATTAGACTTAAACTTGAAAATTATAAGACATATTAGATACAAATTGAAAGTTGAAAAATATGTCGACGTTTTAAAGTTTTTCGATCTATTAAACACAAAATTGAATGTTAAAAAACTTATTAAACACTTTGAAAAAAAAAAAAAAAATCAAGAAAAAATACAATATAATGTGAGTATGTTTCCAAAAATTATAGTGGGAGGTTAATATAGACTAAACACAATATAAAGTCAGTATACTTTATTGACTGTGTGTTATAATAGTCGGTGGGTCAAACGTAGACTGAATTATAATAATCTAGTTCACCCAACTTTAAGTTGGTGTCCCAAAGAGGATCATTATGCACCTTAATATCAAAGACATGGCTAAACTACTAATATCATAAATATTTATTGTTTAATAAAAGGTTGAATATGTCAACATGATCATAATTCAATTGACATGATCTATAAACTATGAGTTAGAGGTCTCAATTTCAAATCTCCTTCACTTTCATTTTTATGTTCCTGTTCGTGCACTTTTTCTCCCTGGTCGAGCTGTCTACAAAAAAAAAAAAAAAAAAGCGATGCGAGAAAGTTCTATTTCAGGGAAAGACGACGTACCATGATACTTTCTATTTTTTTGAAACCCGTTCTTCCGACCATTTTTGAAAAGCGTTGCGAAACCCTCTTTGAACTCAGAAAGATGGGCGTAGACTCGAACTAGCCTTGTTCAACTGTGCCCACGGACCCGTAAGCTCAAAAATAAATTTTTTATTAAAAATTTAAGGGTTATTTAGGTGTGTGGGGTAGTTTTTAAAACAAATTATAAAAAAAGAGTTGTTTTCAAACTATTTAGAAGAAAGGGGTAGTTTTTTTTTTGTCTTTTATGGGAGTACGCAGGTTTAAGACGCGCACCCTAGTGTGAACGCAATCTTGAGGGCCCCACATTTTAAAAAAATTGACGGATTCCAAACGGTGGTTTGGACAATGTTAAAATTAATTTTATCCTATTTATTATTAAACGAACAAAATATTTATAAAATTTCTCTTTGCTCCAATGGTTTGGTTGCATGCCTATCCATCTTTTTGGCCCAAGTTCAATTCTTGTCAATGATTTTTTTGCTTCTTTTTAAATGAAAGGTGTAATACCACAGTTTTTTTGTTTTTTAAATTATTATAACATGTTATTACAATTTTATTTCTTCATATTTTTAAAAAACAAATATCAATTTAATTTTAATTCCTCATATTCTTAAAAAAAAAAATATATATATATATACCAATTTTATTTTATTTCTTCATATGCTTAAAAAAAAAAAAAATGTCAATTTTATTTTATTTCTTCATATTCTTAAAAAAAAAAAACAAATATCAATTTTATTTTATTTCTTCATAATCTTAAAAAACAAATAATAAATATTACTAATTTAAACACTTTATTTGTAAAATAAAAATTAATATTATAAAAAAGATTAATTAATATATCGAGACATGAAAAAAAAATTAACAATTTTAATTAAAAAAAGACTTAAGTTTAAACTTTTATTTTCATCAAATTGCACATTAATATTTGCAATAATACTAACCTCAAATTCAAATAAGTGTTGCAATTTTTATTGTTTAATATGCTTTAATTTGAAAAATCGTCAATTCATATCATCATACTTAGATTAAAACATGTCTAACACGACTTTAAAAATTATGTTCTAGTTGAAAAATCATGCAAATTCGTCATTGTTTAATGGGTCCACGAAATATATTTCTTTTGAAGTTTGATTGTGATTCTTCACAATAATTGAAATAATTGAATATATTTTTCTTATTAGCTTGCAATTCAAACTCAATGTTTAAATTCAAAATGATCGGAATCTTTTATTTCCCATATTTATGGAAGTATTATTATTATTATTTAATTATTTTAGAATAAAAAATTATAAATAAAATATTTTAATAATTCTATTGAATTTTTTACATTGAGATAAATTATAACAAAAATTATAAATAAAAAAAAGTACACCTTTCATTTAAAAGGAAGAAAAAAATTCATTTACAAGAATTGAACTTGGGCCAAGAGGATGGATAGACATTCAACCAAACCATTGGAGCAAAGAGACATTCCCTAATTATTTTGTTCGTTTAATAATAAGTAAGATAAAATTAATTTTAACATTCCCAAACCACCGTTTGGAATCCGTCAATTTTTTTTAAAATGTGGGGCCCTCAAGGTTGCGTTCACACTAGGGTGCGCGTCTTGAACCTGCATACTCCCATTAAAGACAAAAAAAAACTACCCCTTTCTTCTAAATAGTTTGAAAACAACCCTTTTTTTATAATTTGTTTTAAAAACTACCCTACACACCTAAATAACCCAAAATTTAATGTCTTCAATTGTAAAGTCCATCTTATATGCTTGAGCATATAGCCTAATGACCATGAGGTCCTAGGTTCAATGCCCAAAAAAAAAAAAAAAAAAAAAATCATCTCATAATGTTTTATTCTCTCCGTAATCATTGTTATCTCTAACTACAAGAAAATTAATAATTAATAATTAAGTTGTCAAAAAAAAAAAAAAAAAAAAAAAAAAAGTGATCATCCTATCTTTGAGCCCACCAAGATAATCAATAATTGTGATATAATATTAAATTAAGCATAATTTACTAATGAAGACATTCTTACCTAGTTTAAATAGTTGTTTTATTTCTAATACTCACATGATATAATATTCTAAACAAAGAAAAAAAAAGTGACCCATAAAATACATCAAAATTGTGTGTGAAAGAAAAAAAAAGAAGTAAATGTAGACAGACACTGGTAAAAGCAAACAAGTTCTCACACAAGTCTTTGTTTACATTAGTCCAATGGAGTAAAATTTAGGAGAAATTATCTTTTTCTTTCATTACATTTTAAAATAATGGTCAACTTGTTTTAATAATAATAATAATAATAATAATAATAATAATAATAATAATGGACAACTTTATAGTTTTTTTTTTTTCTTTATTTATTATTTTCATCAGGAAAGAGAAAGAGAGTTGGATGTTAAAATGTGCAAGACGTTCATAGTCCCTTCTCCTTTTGTTTTAACTCACGTCAAGTTTTCAATTCTTTTACCGTAAATTCTTCATAGTCGTTTACATCTTACTTTAATGAAAATAAAACTCTCAAAATTATTTTTTTTTAACAAATTAACCTCAAAGTTCAAGAGTAAAAATCAATTTTTTACAAGTGTAGGACATTATTAAAAATTACTCTAACGTTCTTGAGTATTTCGTATAATTTAACAAATTTGTTAGTTGTTTGATGACTTTTTAGAATCTGATAACGTTCTCGTTTCCTGTTTTATGTTTCTTGTTCCATGTTCCCTGTTTCTTGTTTCTTATTTTTTGAAAACTAGAAACAGAATCGTGTTTGATAACTATTCTCGTTTCTTGTTTTTTTGATTAAAAAAAAAAAACTTGTTTGATATCTTTTTATTGTTTTTTGTTTTTTTTTCTTCAACATTTTTTTCATTTTATTTATAGTTTAAATATAATTTAGTTATATAATACAAAAATATATAAAACACATTAAAATATATATAAAAAGAACTAATTATCAAAAGTTTACCTTATAAGCTCCGATGCAAAATTTACAACACTAATAAAATTATTTTTATCAATCAAATGTGACCCAAATTTGATATGTAATGTCATCTCTCGATCGAGTCATTCCGCTTTAAATGATGTCGACTCGAGCCCAACTCAATTATGTGACTAAATGTATTAAAGTGGGACTAAAAACATGTTTTAGTGAGCAAAATTTATATTTTCAAAATTCTAATGGGTTCAAGGGTACTAAAAACTAACAAATAGTCAAACCGAGCATAGCTTAATTGACATAAGATTGAGTCTGTGACTAAGAGGTCATGGGTTCAATTCTCGCATTAATTAAAATACCGTTGCTAAAAAAAAAACTAACAAATATTGCAAAATATAAAAATTAAATAAATTATAAATATTTTAAAAATAAAAAATAAAAAATAAATATACATATTGCAAAATATAAAAATTAAATAATATATAAATATTTTTTTAAAAAAATAATAAATTAAATAATAAATAAATATACATATTGGAAAATATAAAAATTAAATAATATATAAATATATTATTTTAAAAAAACTTAAAAAACTTAAAAATATATAAATATTAATTTAAATATTAAATAAATATAAGGGAAATTGTAGTAAATGACAATTTAAGACTTATTGTTTGCAAATATAGCATGTTTTTAAAAATTTTGCGGATATAGCAATTTCTATCGCTGATATCTTATGACTGATAGAAGTCTATCGCTGATCACCTTAGCTTTTTATAGATTTTTGTCAATGATAATAGTCTATCAGAGATAATAGTCTATCACTGATAGAAGTCTATCAGTGATATAATAAAGTCTATCAGTGATAGAAACGGGTTTTTTTGCCATATTTGCAAAACATTTTAAAGTTTGCTGAATTTGCAATTAGTTTGGGCCTGATTGCTATTTGTGCAACCAGCCCTAAATATAATATAAAAATTAAATAATATATAAAAAACTACAAAAATGTTGCAGTCAAGACTTGATGCCAGGATCTCTATTGAAGAAGAAAATTAGCCACTAGTTTGGACCAACAAACCAATGAAATGTTTATGTAATAAAGGAAACGAAATAATATAAAACGAAACGAAACAAGAGAAACATCTTTTTGTAATTTCTCAAATTCTGCTGTTTTTTTGAAAACATTTTTCAAAATTTAAAAACGAGAAACGAGAATAGTTATCAAACAAGTCTGTTTCTTAAAAAATGAAAAACAGGAACATGAAACAAGAAACGTTATCAAACGGGCTCTTAGTTTGCTCAATCTCATGTTCAAGTAGTTAAGATTATAATCCTATAGTTATATTAATATATAAGCTAGTAACCAAAGATGAAAAATAAACTTGTAGTTGTTGTGGGTGAAATAATGAGATCCAAGTGGTAAAGACTCAAAAGGTTAAATTCCAAGAAGATGCTCACTCCACAAAAGTCAACCCATGAATCGTGAGAAAGGACCAACCATTAAGAGGGATCGACCAAATAAGAAAAACTGACCCCGTAGGGGTCGACCTTTATGGGGGTCGACCCAAGTAACCAAATCGACCCCATAGAGTTTGGTCAAATGGCAGAAGGCCAACCCCTAGGGGTCGGCCCAAGAGTGAAGAAGCTGACCCCAAAGGATCGGCCAAGGCAAGTGAAAACTGTCCCTTTTGGCGATTATGAAGCAATCAATACTCAAACGTTACAAACGGCTCATCAATACACTGATTAAATGAGTTGTAACATACCATAACGGTCATCCAAGTAAATCTATATAAGAAGGGGAGTCTAGAAGGAAAGGGTAAGCTATTCTAATCCGACATCCCTATAGTCAATAAATCCTCACAAATACTGACTTGATCATTGGAGCCTCTATGGTTAGTACCACATCGGTGCAAGACCTCACTTCTTATTTGGTTTGCAGGCTCTAGCTCGTTCCGCCAAGATACAAATCTACAGTTAATATCAAAATTCGGTATCAACAATAGTCACAAATCTTGAATTAAAAGACACTTGAATATATAAATTAATCACATATCAATCATCGTGATTATTATTATACATTTGAATATGAATTCAAATTGGCATCAATTGAAAGATTTTGAGTGCACAGCATAAGACACATACATAAATATTGATAAGGTATACTTTATTATATATGAATATGCATCAGTAGAACATGTAATACAAACAACAGTTAGGGTTGGCGCGGTTGGACAGCCTTGGCCATGCCGAAGGCAGCTGCGGATGCAATGGCTCCGATGAGGGCGGTTTGGAGGGCGCTGATGACGGGTTTATTGCCGGTGAAGTAGCCCTTGGCATAGCCAAAAATGAAGAGTGCGAGCAAAGTTAAGGCAACAGATGCAAGCACAGCCTGGGAGGCTTTTGGGAAAAACATGTAAGGAATTAAGGGTATTAAGCCTCCCAAGACGTAGGAGATGGCAATTGTAAGGGCACTTTGTATTGCTCTTTTTGGCTCTGGCCTTTCCAATCCTAGCTCAAACCTAGTAGTTCCAAATACAAGTTTAGTTATTAATTAAATTGACTAATTATCATTTAGTTTATAATTTGAAGGATTAGTGTAGTAATGATTACCTCATCATGAAATCAAGCCAAGCTTGGGGATTCTTTCTGAGAGAATTAACAACAGGCCCATATTCGTGTGGCTCTATTCCATACTGCCCCAAAATATCTGCCACTTCTGCAGCTTCTGCATTGCAAAAACTCTAATCTAACCAAAACTCAACTCTTGCAACTATACTAACTTCAACCAAAATTTTAGATATTCGATTCTCCATCTCCATTCAACTTTTAAAAATATATATATATATTATTTTTAATTGACATTTATATATAAGTGACTATTTGTGTCACATTAGTTCCTACGTTTTAAAATTGAACCATCAAGTCTTCAAAGTTTAGAAAAGGTTCGATTTTTGTTTTTTGAGTTACAAAATCCAGTAAATAGTTAATGGTAATGACGTGACAATATTTTAAATAATAAAAATAATAATTTTTTAAAAAATTACCTCCCCTTTCTCTTTCATCCCCTCCTCCCACTCTTTCCTCTAGTGAAGCCGCCGCCGTCCCGACCACCAACATCGTCGCCGTCTGGTTCTTCTTCTCCCCTTCCCTTCAAATCTAAAACTACAACACAAAACAAAAAAATCTCTTTTCCTTCATACCTTTTTGATCCCTGACTCTCTACCCATTTCCTTCATCGATTTTATGAAATCCTCGTACGGATTCTCCGATTCAATTAACAGAATTAAGCTCTCTTTAAACCCTAACTTTGCTTTCGATGATTCTTCAATCGACAACGCAATCGCCTTCGATTTCTAGAGGATCGAGCTCGTATCGTTCGAATCGAAGAATAACCTCTCTGATCTGGCACCACAGACGACCGTCTCGAGCGATTCGACATCGAGGATCTCGCGACGATCATCAGACTCTGAGGAGTTGGTGGTGAAGAGTGGAGAATCGGGAGCGGTGGTGGTGTCATCAAAGAAAAGGGAGCGGTGGTGTTGTCATCGAAACGAAATCGAGGGGAAGGGGAGAAAGAGGGAGAGGGACATTTTTATAAAATTATTTATTATTATTTTATTATTTTAAAAACTGTCACGTCATTACCGTTAACTATTTAACCGATTTTGTAACTCTAGAGAAGAAAATCGAGCATTTTCTAAACTTTGGAGACTTAATTGTTCAATTTTGAAACGTAGGAACTAACGTGATACAAATCTCAAACCTAAAGGACCACAAATGTATTTTATCCTATATTATATGACTTAGAGATGGAGAGTATGTAGGATTAAAATGTACTAATTTTGATAGAGAAAAATGATAAATTAGAGGATTAAATAAAAATTCGTGCAAAAAAAAAACAAAAATGAATTATGAAATATGTTACATTTTGAAGACTAAAATATAAAACTTAAGTACCAAATTAGAAATAAAATTGCTATATTTGAAAATCGAGAATATTGTTGGTATATATTTAGCATTAATTAATTGAACTTCTTTATTAGTTAAAAGGCCCAAGTAAGAAAACGGGCCGTAAGTTTACGAGGCCCATGATGAAGAGTGGAAGAATCCGAACCAGTATCAGGAACTAAGAGGATTTCCTCTTCTTCTCTCCTCAGCTCCTTCTTGTACTGATCCGCATCGCTTTTCGCCGCTAGATATCTGATCAAATTAATCCAATTTCCCTTCAATTTCCTCAAACACACAGACTTACTTACATATACAATCATAGATTCAAGTCAAGATCCGTACCCGCCGAGTCCCATGGAGATGGCGCCGGCTGCGACCTCGGCGATTCCGGCAGTGAGAACGATGGAGGAGGAAGCATTAGCGCCGGATAAACCCGCGGCGAGTGCGAAGGGGACGGTGAGGCCGTCGGAGACGCCGATGATTATGTCGCGGACGATCTCGCCGGCGGTGAAATGCTTCTCTTTGTGCTGCTGGAGGAGAGGCAGTTCGTTTCTGGTTCGATCTAGCTCGCCCATTTTTTCTCTGGATTTGAAAAGAAAATGAAGAGAATAAAATCGAAGTGGAATGCGTTGCGTTTAAAAACAACTTTATGCTTTTTGTTTTTCCGAATTCTTTATTCCCATCCCACTTTAACTCAATTCTGCCATTTTCTTTTCATTTTTTTTTTCCTCTTCTTCATATTTTAATATTTTATATATTTATCTGATTATATAAATATTTCAATTTGCGACTTCCAATCCCTCCGGGCTGGTTGTTTTTCTAAAAATTGTTTTTTTAATAGAGGGTTTATTTTAAAATTTATTTTTATATTTATTGAAAAACTTCTTTAGTTGAATATATATATTAGTTGAATGAAAAGTTTTAGTTGAATATATATATATTGAATAACGAAAAGTACTAAACTGCTGGAAGTTTTTTTTTTATTATTATTATTTATTTATTTGGTTGTAGCATGACATGATATATTGATTATTTGGTATTAGGTTCAAGTTCCACCCCAATATATAGTAAAAAAAAAAAAAAAAAAAAATTGTAAGACTAGTCAATCCTCGGTACAATTGGGCCATGCTAGAAGCTAAAAAATCAGTATTTTACCGGTTTAAATTTATTAAAAAACCTTGTTTGATTCTTTAAATTTTGAATATTAATCATTAAAAAGAAGCCAAAATTCCCACCCCACTCAACTAAGGTCGGTTTGGAATTGTAATTTGAAAACATGTTAAAGGTTATTTCGAAATAATTTTAACCGTTTTTTATATTCGATAAAACGGATTCTTACATAATTCGAATTAAATCATTGTTCAAGGGGTTAGTTGTGTCGCCCGACGTGTTGTAAGAGCTAGTTGCTGGTGATCTTCAGCCGTTTGTTACGGAGGTGGATAGGGCACAACGATGGGTGCTTGGCAAAGGAGTCGCTTGTGGTTGAGCGTCTGACGTGGCAACCTCCTGAGCCTCCCTGCTGGTCCCTGACATGTGATGCGGCGTGGATGGAGGGTGATGGTAGGGGCGGGTTGGGGTGGGTTCTTCGCGATCATAACGGGGACATCATGCGTGCAGGGGTAAAGTCATTGTTGGACAGCTTAGTGCGGGGTTATTAGAAGTGATGGCGACTGAGGCGGGATTGAGGCGGATTGAGGCGTTGAATCTTCCACAAGTGTTCATCCAATCTGACTGTCTTGTGGTGATCCGTTTGCTGAATGAGGAAGCGGAAGATCTCACGACGATTAAATCGGTGACGGGGGATGTGCTTGTTGGCGTCAACCTTGCCAATTAGGGGCTTTCAACACATAGACAACCTCGGAACAAGGTGGCTGATGCAATTGCACATTGGGTTGTGACTGAAGATGTCACTCAGGAGTGATGGGATGATTTTTCACCGTGGCTACTGACGCTTGTCAAGCGTGATAAGTCTTCTATTTAGTTGTTTTTGTTCTGTTTTTTTTTGTTTGTGTTACTGTATTGTTCTTTCTTAAAAAAAAAAAATCATTTTTTTTTATAGTTTATAAAACTATTTTTAGTAAACAAAGTACAATTTTTAATTTAAATTAAATAAAAAAATTATAATTATCTTATAAATTTTTTAAAGTTAAATATTAATGCAAACTCATATTTAATTATTTGAAATAGATTTATATTTTGGTGAATATAACTATTTCTTAAAAGTTTAGTAGTAATTTATCAAATACTATAACAAGATTTTTCAAGTTTAAATGTAAAATTTATCAAACACTAATTAACTTCATGCAACAATTGATTTTTCTAAAAGTAGAGTGGACACTAATTATTTAAAAAGCTATCTCAATCTCAAACTAAGTTTAAATTGCCAACAAGAGCATAGCTCAACGGCATGATGTATCGCCTAGTGACCATGAGGTCCTAGGTTCAATCCCCCACCCCAACATGTTGTCAAAAAAAAAAAAAAAAAAAAAAAACTAAGTTTAAATCATTTTTGATTAACTATATATATATATAATTAAAGGAGGGAGAGCATAAATGAAACAAATGAATTTGAGAAAGCAGTCCTAATTAAACATCGGAGTGCATTTACACGGCCAACATTGGGAACACCATAATTTGAGTGTCACACTCATAACTATTAGATACACGACTATCTCATATATCTTCAAATGATTCGACAAGTGACAATGATATATTGCGCTAGCTAGATGGAGCAATTTGTGGGAGTTTGAATTTAGCTAGGTACGAAAAGCCTTAGCAATAAGGAAAGCAGCAGCGGATGCAATGGCTCCGATTAAGGCAGTTTGTAGGGCACTCATTATGGGGCGATTGCCGGTGAAATAGCCCTTTGCAAACCCAAAGATTAGCAATGCAATTATGGTTACAATGACGGAAGCAATCACAGCTTCTCCCGCTGCTGGGAAAACCATGTATGGCGATAAGGGCACCAACCCTCCCATTATGTACGACATTGCTATTGTTATTGCACTTATTATTGCCCTCTTTGGGTCTGGCTTTTCCAACCCTAATTCGAATCTGCACCCAAAAGTTTTACCAACTTTAGAGACGGTTCAAAAAATAATTCAAAATCAATTTTGATTGTATAAAAAAACTTGTAAAATCAAAATCAAATTGATTTTGAATATGAAAAAAATGATTTTAGTCATTTGAATCGCTTAACTATCGAGAAAATAAAAAAACTAAGTGTGAAAAGAAAGTTTACTTCATCATGAAATCAACCCATGCCTGAGGGTTCCTTCTAAGAGCAGCAACAACAGGCCCATATTCATGGGCTTCAACCCCATACTGTGACAATATATCTGCCACCTCAGCAGCCTCTGAAATAATTAAATTACAATTAACTAATCAATCTAAAATTAAATATGGAATTAATATTCTATATATATACATACGTACATGCTCGCTTTTGACAATATTATATATATATTAAAGAAGGGTTGGTTGCATTTATAAATATGACAATTTTTTTTATCAGTAATAGTATTATTGATAGCAATCATTTTTTATTCGTGATTATCAGTGACTATCACTGGTAAAAATTGATTGTTATCAGTGACTATTACCGATAAAAATTATCATATTTGTAAATCTTTTTAAAATGTGTTATATTTGCAATTATGTTGGGCATCATTGATACCTGATGCAATTTTCCTATAAATAAAATACAATATGACGAAATTACCTATGTCTGGGACTGCAATGACTTCCTCTTGTTCCCTCTTTAGTTCTCTTATATAATGATCGGCTTCACTTTTAGCGGCAAGGTATCTGCATTCCAAATCAACACATCTACTTTAAATTTTTTATTTATATATATATACAGTTAGAAAGTATTTTTTTTTTCTTTTTTTTGATGAATCAAAATTCTATATAAACATTTATATTTTAAAAAAAAATACATGTCAATTATAACCGACTAATATATATCATCTTTGAAATACTTTACCAATAGCAATTTTCAAGCATCAAAATATGACCTAGACTAAGTTCTACTTTTTAATGTTAGTGGATAGGTGGTAAAGTTTATTTTGACTGACCTACCAAAGGCTCTTTGAGAATGTTTTCTTTTTCTTTCTTCTTTATTTTATTTAAAAAATCAAGCTTATAAAGTAAGATATTATCTTTCAACCTACTTTTCAAACCATTTTCTAAAATTTAACCAAAAATTTAAAACTAAAAGTAATATATTCGTCCCTTCTTTATAAAGAGAATAATATTCTTTTTATATAGCTTAAACTCTTTAAATTATTTTAAATTCTAAAAATTACTTGAAAATAAAAGAAAGTCGAATGTCGATTTCAATTACTCTGGTGGTGAAGTGAATAGAAAAATTAATAACAAGAACAAAATTAATAAAATTATGGTAATGAAATGAAATAAATATATGAAAAGTAAAGTAACAAAATATTTGAGGATGGTATACCCGCCAAGTCCCATGGAGATGGCTCCGGCAGCAACTTCAGCAACTCCGGCAATGAGGATGATGCTGGAGGTAACGTCGGCACCGGACAGTCCGGCTGCGAGGGCAAAGGGCACGGTGAGGCCGTCGGAGACGCCGATGATAATGTCGCGCACAACTTCACTGGACATGAAGTGCTTCTCCTCATGCTCTTGGAGAAGAAGGTTCTGCTTCTCTGGGTCTGTGAAACCAGCAGCTAATTCCCCCATTGTTGAACCACCACAGAGCTTAAAATTAAGATCCCAAATGGGTTGTGAAGAGGAAGAAGAAGCAAAGGAAAATGCCCAAATGGAGTGTGAAGAAAAAGCAAAGAAATGGCTAGATTTATATAGAAGCAAAACTGTGTAGAAATCAGATTAAAACTCTCTCTCTTTCTCAAGGGACAGAAGAAAAAGGAACAAAAAGTTGTTCACTGCAAATAAATGGATTCTACTTTTTCTTAGGCTGTCTTTTTTGGAGCAAGATAAAAAAAATAACTCAAAAGTTAGTGCTAATTTTAAATTATAATAAAATTTCAACATATTTTCATATATGGAAGGATTTAATTTTGGTATCTTGTTAAATATTTGAGAATTTCACTTGACTGTTTTTTTTAATAAGTTTTTATTATTTTTTAGTATAATAAATGTTAATATTAGGGTTTCTAAAGAATGAGTAGATGTCATACGATAGTCAATGTATGTTATATTGTGAGTGAGATTCCTTCATCTTTCCGATGTGTGATCCTCAACAATTGGATACAAAATTGAAGATCTTTTACAATATATTTCGCATACATCAACCGTGGCGGCTTCCTCGAATAATTTAAGAGATTTTCCCAATCAAAATCATAAAAATTTAATTAAAAAATTTGAAAATTTATTGACAAAATTGATTATTTATTTTCAATACGACAAAGATAAGTTATGAGAATTTGAGGTTCGGACTTCATAGGAAGAAAAATATGTCGATTACAACTTAGATTTGTAGCGGGCATTTAATGTGATATAATAATATAACCTATGAATTGAAGAAAAAGAATGAAAATGTTAGGGTGGTTCCAGTGGGCGTGTGTTGGGCACAAGGCTGTACAAAATGTCAAAAGGCATAAATCATAAATCCTAAGGCGTGTGGAAGCCACAAGCCTTACTCATCATTATAAGGACCAAAAATCCACTCCAAATTGTGCCCACCAAATGTTACCAAATTAAATACATCAAATCAAACCTACCCATTTCACATTTCTTTTTTCCATTAAAAATATATCATCTTCAAAATAAGTTTTTTCAAAAAAAAAAAAAAAAAAAATCTTCAAAATAAGTATACTCTATAATTAAATATACTTCACCTATCCGTTTTAATATTTTTTTTTATTTTTTTTATTTTTATTTTTTTTGTATTTGAGTCTATTTGAAATTAGGAATAACAAGTAGAATGTCCATTTTTATTTGATGTTTTGAAAAAATTTCAAACATGTTTTTTATTTGAAATATGACCAAATACTAGAATCTAAAATGATGACCTGAACTAAAATATTTCTCCAAACTCCAAACTTCAAACTCTAAACCATAAATTCTAAAACCATAAATTCTAAGTGGCTTTTTATCAAATAATGTAAAATTTGATTTTAATTTTCATCGTTTCTTAAAAGTTTTTTTTTTTTTTTAACATCCTTCAAAATGGATATTTAGAAGAGTTTTTCATGAAATTATTATTAGCAAGGGGCGCACGTGTATGTATATATATAATATATTTATTTATTTATTGAAATTGAAGATGGTTTTTATTTTTTTCTTTCAATGAGAAAGTGGAAATAAGAAGATGAAAAAGATTGAGAAGAAAATGGAGTGGAAAAAATTTGATTTTTTTTTTTTTTTTTTTTTTTTTTTTTTTTTTTTTTTTAGTATACTGGGGTGGGGGTTTTCAAACCACACACCTGACACCTCTTGCTAATAAACACATATATATGGCAAGTGTATTGCTCGCTTTAGAAAGAAAGAAAAATAAAATAAAAAATAAATGATGACTTTAATAAAAGGCAAATTGCGAAAAGAAAAAAGAAGAAATTGAAAGGATGTGACTGTAATTGACCACGGGTGGTTAGTGCAATGCCTACCTGGTGTTGGTTCTTTCTGGCTGACAAAACTTAACGTTTTCAAATCGAATCTTTTTTTTACTATTTAACATTATTGCATAATGCATTCATTATTATTAATTTATCATTCCTTATTATGCCAGGTTTACACCGCTTAAATTACTATTTTACTCTTTACCTATTTTATTTTATTTTAATTTAATTTGTGTGATTCTAAAGTTTTAATTCATCCATGTAATTGGGCTAAAATTTAAAACTCAATAAATATCTATTTTTTCTTGTTCGGGTCAACATGCTATCAAAACGGTCAATTTGAACTTCTAATCTATCAATGAATTGTGTCTTAACTAAATGAAAGATTTATTTTTCTCTCTCGAACTCAAAGAATCGATCTCAAGGAGTTGATCAAAAGAGTTTTATAATCAAGTAAAGGCTAATTAACATCATCAAAAATTATAGATAAAAGACTACTTTACTAAATAAATGTTATGAACTTGAAAATATCTTAATTGATTAAGTATTAGTAAAAGAGTTTTAACTAAAGGATGATTTTGTGTTTTTTTTTCTCTCTCTCGTTTTTTTTTAATGAAAATTGTAGTGGAGTGAAAAATTGAACTTCTGACTGATAGATCATTAACTCGTGAATTGTTGAGAACTTAAAATTATGACTTATGATTTAATAATACAAAAGATTAATATTCATTGGACGAAGAATAAAGTGAATAAAATAATTAGAGGCATGAAACAACGAGTGGGAGAATTTGATGGGGGAGAGAGAGGACCAAAAGGGTTCTTCAAATATTTAAATGTTAGTTTGTTTTAATTTTGAAACTTGATGTGACATGTTTTTTTTTTTTTTTTTTTTTGTGATGACAACATGTTTAAGTATTACAAATGCATGGGGCATGATATGGTTTTTTTTGTTCTTATAAATAAGTATTTAAAATTACAAGTTGAGTTCCAATTTGGGATTCAAAATAGATCTACTTTCTTGTTAAATGATTAACCAAAATACAACTGAAAATTTCAAAACCAAAAGAGAATTTCGAAATATGTTGTTTTGTTACCAAACTTAGGATAGATAGTCAAACCCAGCTTAGTTCAATTGTCATAAGTTTGTGCTCTTCACCAAAAATTCATGGGTTCAATCTTACCATTAATTAAATACCTTTAAAAAAAAAACTTTGGATAAATTGCTAATTATCATAGATTATGCTATGATCATTCTTATTGCAGAATCTGAAAACAGTTTTCAAAAACAGAATCTAGATTGCATACCAAATACGTATTCGCTGAACTCTCGATAAATCTGAAAACATATAATAAAATTTAGATTCTCTACCGGGCCTTTTAACTCTTAAGTTTGTGTTTATTTGTTCTCTAAACTTTTAAAATTGTCTAAAAGGTATTTGAATTTTTAATTTTGTATCTAATAAGTCTCTAAACATTTAATGTTGTCTCTAAAATTTTCAATTTTACAGATCTATCGAACATAAATTAAAAATTTAAGAATCTATTAAACAATTTTACAGTTCATGAATCTAATAAAGAGTAAAATTGAAAGTTTAAGAATCTATTAAACGTTTTTTAAAGTCTAGAGATATATTCACCACAAAATTTAAAGTTGACCAGCTTATTAGATAATTTTGAAAGTTGAATGACTAAACTTATAATTTAAGCTATATTATAATAGAAATTCGAGACATATAATTAAATCAATTTTTTAATCATAAAATAATTCATTATTGTTGAGGATAACTCAAATCACATAAAATATGAAATAATAATTAATTAATTAATTAAAAAAAAAAGGTTGGATTCTCCATATTTAATAATTAGCTTTCCAAAAAGAAAACAACAATTAATTACTAATTGATTTAATAATGGGCTGGATGCACAGATAGCAATCAGGCCCAAAGTAATTGCAAATTTAGCAAATTTTAAAATGTTTTGCAATTATGGCAAAAAAATCTGTTTCTATCAGTGATAAACTTTATCATATCACTGATAGACTTCTATCAGCGATAGACTATTATCACTGACAAAAATCTATAAAAAGTTGAGGTGATCAGCGATAGACTTCTATCAGCCACAAGATATCAGCGATAGAAATTGTCATATCTGCAAATTTTTTAAAAACATGCTATATTTTTAATTATGTTATTCTAAATCGACATATGTTACCATTTCCTTTAATAATTTTTAATGGTTAGTTTTTTTTCCAAATTACTTTCTACAGTATATAGTTACGGAAAAAAGGACAAGTGTAATTAATTTTATTTTCAAAAAACAAAAGAAAAAAGGACAAGTGTATTTATTGATACAGGTGTGAATGGAATAATGATGTAGAAAAATGGGGTTTGGTTTAATTAATGAGAATTTTAGCAATAATTAATTAGTTGATTGATTAATTGATGATAAGAAGAGTAAAAAAAAAACCAAACACGTCATTTGTTAAATAAAAAAAAATATATAAAAAATCCCTAGGCGTGTGGCAGCCACACGGTAGCACTCAACTTGGTGTTTGTTTACTGAGAAAATCCAAGAAAGCATTTCCCAGACAAAATAATTGAAAAGAACACAAATTTGGGATCTCCCAAACTTTGATTCTTGCCACACAAGTTCCTAGAATTTGGACATCGTTCTTTTGGACATCCTTCGTCTTGAATTTAGTACATGGATCTTGATCACTAATTCATACATTATATCAATTAAATTATGTTCGTATAAACAGAGAAAATTTAATAAAAGATAAATATGTATTAATATTGTTCTAAAAACATTCACTTGAGACATGAAATTCAAATATGATTTTAAAAAATAAATTCCCTTACATTATAATTTTTTATGAATCAAGTACTTGAATCGAATTAAATATACAAGTCAATATAAACATAGTTCAACTTACTTAAAGTATGAACTAATGACCAAGATGTTAGAAGTTCGAATCTCCTACCTTGCATTTAATTAATTATCTTTATAAAATACAAAATACAAAATAGACCCTTCATTTTATACATTTATTTGTTTACTTTTTAATATCTTGTCTTGGACTCTAAAGTCTAAACTTTCAAGAGATATATTATTTTTGTCATTTGTTTTGCATCAAACAATAAATGTAAGTTTTTTTTTCTTCGTAAAGGTAATTAATTAAATGTGCGATGAGAGAATTGAACATCTCTCTTAATCATTAGTACATATTTTATATCAGTTGAGCTATGTCAGACAGAAATATAAGGTCTTCCCACTTAAAAATGTGATATTTGATTGACATATGACTTACCACCAAAAATTCATAATAAGAATTCTTTTCTTAAAAAAGAAAAAAAAAAGATTAAAATATAATTATTATAAAGAAAAAAATTAAAATAATTGTAGGAAATTCAATAACTAAAATAAAACATACCCTTTATATATAACATCAATCCATCACATCATTCAAATTTAATAAAGCAAATTTAAAGCTATGAATGATATTCTTATTTTTACAAAAGTTTTGATAATGTGTATTGTTTTTATGAAGTTTTCTTAAGAAAAGGAATAGAAAATTTTGATATTTCTTTCATTAACTATTTCAAACATCAATATTCATTTTAAAAATAATGTAGGTATTTTTAAAAAATAAATAAATGTATTAATATTAACAAAGAAATTAAATATTTTCATAAAAAAATTCGAGAAAACGACAAAAAAAAAAAAAAAAAAAAAAAAAAAAAAAAAAAAAATTGTGATGGGAAAAAAGCTGATGAAACTTTATTAAAAGTAGAAATAAACCCAATAGCCATTATTGCATCTTTATAGGCAAAAAGTTAAGGCAAGGAGTGTGGCCACCACGTTCTGATCTCTCAAAAATATATATATAAACCCTTTTACCTTTAAAGGAATCTTATTGCTTTATATGAGCCTCTATTGGCTACAACATTATTTTAAGTTTGAATTTCATTTTTATATGTAAGAAATTTATTCTTAAAAAAAAAAAAAAAACGAGAGATTGAATATAATTTAACTGAGACTCGAAAAATAGTTGAGGTGAGACCAAATACTTAGACTTACTAGTTCATCTTATCTAGCTAGATAGCCAACACAAGTTGAGAAGTTAAATAAGGGCAAACTACATAAAAATATATGACAAAGTGCATTATTCAATTACCTTGTGACATTAGGTTCGATAAGATATTTGATGGTGACCAACTAGGAAATGTGCATCCAATAGCTTGTTGTTGTGCACACTACATCAACTTAACACATCACACGTCTTTTGTCTTACCAAACTACTTGCAACGTCGAAACAAATTGCAATTGGTAATTGTGGCTAGTGGTCACCCTACCAAATTAACGTCTTAGCAAGTCATGTCATGACCAACTATGAATAATGCACTATCCTATGAAATTGTCTAAACAGTAATCATTTTGTTTTTTTCTCATTTATATATACCAGAATTGAAAATGACATAGTAAATAAATAAAAATTACTGTTTTTTCTTTCATTAAATTATTGTTTTTTCATTAAATTATTCTCATATTAAACTGTATTAAATAAATAAATAAAAATTACTGTTTTTTTCATTAAATTATTCTCGTATGACATTTAGGGAAAAAAAACTGGCATTCTATTTTAATTTCAATGTGATTCTAAACTTTTTTTTTTTTGCAACGGTAGTTTAATTAATGCGGGGATTGAACCCATGACTTTTTGGTCACCGGCACAACCCTATGCCAATTGAGCTATGCTCGGTTTGGCAGTGATTCTAAACTTAATACGTATATATGTGGTATAAAATTAAAACATAAATCCGAGAGTTGTACCATTTGAATTTTCTATTTAAAGTACACATTATACGAATTAAACGATAATAACCAAAATAGGTTTTTATGTAAATTTTAAAAATCAATACAAAATATTTGAAAGTCGTGTCAAAATTCTCTTTTAATAATTATTTATCTTTAGTTTTTCATTTCTGAAATCTAAGTTGGATCTCTTTAATTACACTGTATTTTTTTAAAGCTTTTGAATAACCAGATAAAAAAAATAGGGAAAAAATCAGTTTATATCCCTAAACTTTGAGGGTTGTATCAATTAAAACCCTAAACTAACGATCATATCAATTTAAACTCTGAATCATAAGTGTATCAATTTACACCTTCTATTAGAACTTATTTGAAAAAAAATCCATTTAAACGAGTGAAAACTTATAATTTTAACAATTAAACTCATAAACTTTCATAATTTAATCAATTGTATGAAAGTTTAGGGGTTTAATTGATCAATTACAAGTCTCCACACGTGTGAAAACTAACATTTTTCTAATGAAGGGTGTAAATTGATACACTTATGAAAGTTCAGGGTTTAAATTGATACAATTGAAAGTTTAGGGTTTTAATTGATACAACCCTCAAAGTTTAGGGGTATAAATTGATTTTTTCCCAAAAAAAAATATATATAAAAAAAACAAATTAAGCAATGTTTTTTTTTTTTTTTTTTTTTTTTTTTTTTTTTTTTTTTTTTTTTTGTTGTTGTTGTTGTTGTTGTTGTTGTTGTTGTTGTTTTAAAATTCGATTAAAATCATGTTTAGAATGATGTTTCAATTATGCTTAAAAATCATTTTCTAACACTTAAAAAAAAATTAAAGAGTTAAGCCTCGTTTCATAACCAATTAGTTTTTTATTTTTGGTTTTTGAAAATTAAGCCTATAAACAATGTAAGAATTTTTTGGTTATGTTAACTATCTTTTGAAGTGTTTCCAAAATCTAAGCCAAAAATTATAAACAAAAGAAAGAAGCTTTGGAGAGCTTAAATTTTCAAAATCCTAAGCTCAAATACTTATTAAATGGGTATTAGTTATTTTTAAAATTTTGGGGGAAAAAAACAATTTCAATTTACATCAACTATTCAAACATAAAATATTGGAGGGATCTGTTTTCCCAGGCTTCAGCGGAGCATCTGAATTACAGTCAATCCGACCATCGACCGCTCCTTCTCTCCCTACACCCTGGGGGCGAGGGGGACGGTTCTTTGGGCGGAGGATCCTGCGGTTTGAGGAAGTTTGGTTACAAGCTTCAGATTTTGAGGGGACCGTCAGAAAGAGCTGGGGGTGGTGCCTGCTCCAGTGGGCCCGTTAGAGCTGGCTGGGACAATGGACCATTGTATGGCCTCGCTCTCCCGATGGGGGCGAGGGTTGGTGGGGAACTATTCCCAGAGGATCTGTGAGGCGACGACTCGGGTCCAACATGCTTTAGCTGACCTCGGCCAGAGTGATTCTCGGGAGGTGTTTGAACGAGCAGAAAACAGAGGGCTAGGGAGAGTTGGTTGAAGTAGGGGGATCGAAATACGCGATGGTTCCATCATAAGGCTAACTATCATCGTCGTACTAATGCCATCCTAAGTCTGGAGGATAGTGTGGGGCAGTGGCAGGAAGAGCCGGGGATGATTGCTGATATGGTGACATGTTACTATAGGAAGCTGTTTACTTCTACGGGTCCGTCTGCGGCAGATCTGAGCGCGGTCCTTTCCAGGGTGCAGAGTTGAGTCACAGATGAGATGAACCGACGTTTGACTCGTCCTTTCTCTGAGGAAGAGGTGCTACGGGCTCTGAAACAGATTCATCCTAATAAGGCCTCTGGGCCGGATGGACTTTCAGGTGCCTTTTACCGACGTTCTTGGCATATTATTGGTCCTGATGTCACCCAGTGTTGTTTGAATGTCCTCAATGGGGGTGTTATCTCCAGCTTCTATAAATGAGACACCAATTGTTCTTATCCCAAAGGTTAAACGACCTCGTCGAATCACTGAATTTTGTCCTATCTCTTTATGTAATGTCTCATATAAACTCGTGTCGAAGGTGTTGGCCAATAGGTTGAAGCCAATTTTAAATGAGTTGATATCTGACCATCAAAGTGCCTTCATTCCGGGGAGATGTGTTGTGGATAACGCCATTTTGGGGTATGAATGCCTCCACACGCTAAAATCCAAGCGACAGGGGAAGAAAGGGTGGACTGCTTTGAAGCTTGACATGAGCAAAGCCTATGATCGGGTGGAGTGGACCTTCTTGGAAGGCATCATGCGACAATTGGGTTTTGCTCCCGCATGGGTGGGTTTGCTTATGCAGTGCATCTCCTTCGTCAGGTACTCCTTTAACCTGAATGGACGTCGATGTGGGGAGATGATTCCGAGTCGGGGGCTTCGTCAGGGGGACCCTCTGTCTCCATATTTATTCCTCCTCTATGCGGAAGGTTTGTCACAGTTGTTATTCAGGTCCGAAAGAGAGAAGCGTATTTCGGGGTTGGCTCTATCTCGAGGTGGGTTACCTATCTCCCACCTTTTTTTTGCCGATGATAGCCTTCTGTTTTTCAGGGCAACGGTGAGTGAAACCTCTTCTATACAGGGTATTTTGAGGTGTTATGAGAAGGCCTCCGGGTAGACCGTCAATTTTGATAAATCTACTATCTCATTTAGTCGCAATATGAATGTGGTGATGCGGGATCGTGTGAGTCAGGTCTTACAGGTGGGGCAGACTCCTTTCCATCAACAATATCTAGGGCTCCCCTCTTTGATGCCACACAATCGATCTGGTACGTTCCTCTATCTTAAGGAGCGCGTGTTGCGTCAGCTGCAGGGATGAAATGATAAATTATTTTTTGTGGGTGGTAAAGAGGTTCTTTTAAAGGAAATTATCCAGGCTATTCCATGTTATACTATGAACTGTTTTAGGCTCCCCAAGGGGCTTTTGCAGAACATTAACCGTCTTATAGCCAGGTTCTGGTGGAATGGGTCCGATGAGGATCGACGGATGCATTGGGTGAGCTGAAAAGCGTTATGTCGGCCGAAATGTTTAGGAGGTTTGGGTTTCCGGGATCTTGAGCTTTTTAACCAAGCTCTTCTTGCGAAACAATGTTGGCGGTTGGTACATTACCCGACTTCTTTCCTTGTGCGAGTTTTGAAAGGGAGGTACTTCCCGGATACTGATGTGTTTACAGCCCAATTGGGGTCAACTCCGTCCTTTATCTGGAGGAGCCTGCTTTGGGGACGGGAGTTGTTGGAGGCGGGAGTCCGTTGGCGTATTGGCAATGGGGAAGGGGTGAGGGTCTATGAGCATAAATGGGTTCCAAGAACTTCCAGTTTACGTATTACCTCGCCAGTTACTCTGCCTGTTATGGCAAAGGTGTGTGATCTTTTCACCGCTTCTGGGGTCTAGGATGAAGCCAAACTTTGGAACCATTTCAGTCTAGAGGAGGTTCGTGCGATTTTTACGATTCCGACAGACCGACGACATACAAGGGACCAGGCTATTTGGCATTTGAAGGAGTTAGTGATGTTTACAGTGAAGAGTGAATACCGCTTAGCTCAGTCGAGAGTACTTCAGCAGGAGCCCTCTACGTCATCTGTTGAGATAGTGGTGAGGTGGTGGAAAGGGGTGTGGAGGATGGGTATCCCGAGTAAGATCCAGATTTTCCTTTGGCGTCTCTGCCTTGATCGACTCCCTACTTTGGATAATCTAGGTCGATGTGGGATCGATACTCCAAATGTCTGTGCTCTCTGTGAGAAGAGGGGGGAGTCTAGCCTCCACGTGTTTTGGCATTGCAAATTCGTTTGTGGGGTGTTGGCGGCCTCCAAGTTTGGCTCTTTATTGCGTTTCTCTGCTGAGGGGGATATAACCTCTCTTCTGTGGTTCTTGCAGGGTAAGGTAGGTTGGGGAGAGTTTGAGGAACTGAGCGTTTTGTGGTGGGCGATTTGGAATAGTCGTAATCGAGCTCGATCTACCGGGCTTCAGTCATCAGAAGCTCTTGGCTCCTGGGTTGCAAACTATCTAACTTCGTTTCGGGAGGCCAATCGAAAGGGGATGCCTGAGGGCGTTATGGGCCCAGTGGGGCGGGCACAGGCGAGGTGGTCAACTCCTCCTCAGGGTTTCTATAAGGTGAATGTGGATGCTCGTTTCTTGAGTACCGATGGAACAGCAGGAGTGGGGGTCGTGGTTCGTGATTTTCTAGGTCGTGTTATGTTGGCGGCAGTGGTGTGGTTTCCGCATGTGCAGAGTGCGTTGATGGCAGAAGGGCTCGCGGCAGCAGAGGGGCTCATTTTGGCTTGGGAAGCAGGTTTAAGCCCAGTAATACTAGAGACAGATTCTCATCCGGTTTTTCGTCTGTTTGAGGAATCTTGTGAGGATCTGTCAGAAGTGGGTATGTTGATTAATGATGTGTGTGAGCGGTTTCCTCGCCCCTTTAGGGATAAATGCAACTTTACCTTTAGGAAGGCAACATAGTGGCACATCAGTTAACACAATTGGCTTTAGGTGTGCAGCGACGTATGGTTTGGCTGGAGGAAATCCCTCCTGAGATCGAAGCTTTCTGTTTGAATGAATTGGTAACAGTTTATCTTTGTATTGAGCTTTGCTCCTAAAAAAAAAAATTTTTTGACAACATGTGGAGATGAAAGATTGAACCTAGGACCTCATAGTCACTCGACAATACATCATGTTATGCTCTTGTTGACAAATTAGAGCCCTCCTGAACAAGGTAAGTTATAAAGTTACACACATAAATTGGTCCATAAATCCAATGTAATAACTATATTTTTTTTAGTACATTGGGGATGAGAGATTCGAACCACAGATCTCTTGGTCATCAACACATACATATGTCAGCTGAGTCATGTCTACTTTGGCCAATGTAATAACTATTTCTCCATTAGAAGTTAATTAATTACATGTAAAAAGAAAAAAAGATAGCCCAAATAAACATATTTGAGAGGGTAAATAGAAATTGTGGATACAATTATTTGATTGTAGTTGAAAGTGTTTGTAGGCATTAAAGGCCAATGAGTGACAGATGGAGGAAAAGAAATAATGGTAATCAGAGTCAGAAAAATAGGTAATCATGTGCATCTTTTTTGGCTATTTTTCTTTTTGTTTTGGAAAAGTGTGGTTATGGGCACACAACACACTTGTCTCTAATGTGTGCAGTAAAAGCAGTGAATGGTTTGCAGCTAAAAGTTTGCAGTTTTGGTTTTTTTGGCAAATTTGGAAAAGTAGTTTTAGTTGATGTTTGGGTTTTATGCACACAATATTCAAAAGTTGAAAGTGGTGTGGACTGTGGGGGCAAGCGTGCCTGCTTTTCTTTTTCATCTTTTTCCATCTTCCCAACAGGGAGAATTTCTAGTACATCCGTGGTATGGAAAATCTCCATACCACTGCCTTTAATTCACTGCCACGTAGTGAGAGGTAATTTAACTTAACTAACAATGGTTTGGCTGGGACCCACTCTTTTAAATACATTATTTTCTCCTACTAAAAAAGATTAATAAATACATTATTTATTTTCTATATCCATTTATTTCACTTTTTTCTTTGTTTTTCACTTCCTTTCTAATATTTTCTTTATTTTTTATTTTTTTTAAATGCAGAAAATATTTGAATTACATTTGGATATCTACTAGAGCAAATATTTAACTATGTTGCGTTTTAGTATTTGTTTTTGTTTCTTATGAAGTTTGATTATGTATATATTTTTTTTTTTTGTTATTTTGAGTAGAGTTATTGTTAATTTTAGGTTTAATTGTTAATTTTGTTGCCGAATCAATGGTTAGCTCGGAAGAACTACATATGAGTGAGTTTTCTCTCTAATTGAACATATAGATTACACTTTTTGTTTTATATATTGTAAAGTTAATTATTATAATTCATGTAGGTGATATTGACTTAAATTCTATTGGAGTAGACAACACTATTGAAGTAGAAAATGAAGCAGAGATAGAGAAAACAGTAGTTGTACCTTTTAGAATACAAACCTCCTATGAATACCGCTGAAAATATTTAAGAATTTGATAGTTAAGAAAACTTAAAATAATAGTGAAATACTCTACCAAAAAAAAAAATAGTAGAAATGGTTAGAAATAAAAAGTTAGAAGCGAAATTATCTACCAAAAAGAGAGACAAAATATTAAAAAAGAAAAAAAAATATTAATATAAAACGAGGAGAGAGAATTTAAATAAATAATGTATTTGTTAAATTTTTTTAGTAGGAGAAAATAATGTATTTAAAAGAGTGGGTCACAGCTAAACCATCGTTAGTTAAGTTAAATTATCTTTCATCACACGTGTCAGTCATATTTAAAGGCAGTGGTATGGAGATTTTCCATACCACGGATGTACTAGAAATTCTCCCCTTCCCAACATACTCTAATAATAATAATCAAAAGTTGACTCACAATTTTGTATGATTCATTTGCATTTGTTTTTTTTTTTTTTTTAATTTTATTTTTATAATGGCTGAGAATTTAAATATTTTCTTATGAAATATAAAAAAAATCAGACCCAAAATAATGGTAAATATAACAAAAATTTAAAATATTTTGTAAATATGACAAAAAAAATCAGTGATTATATCATTGATAGTCAGTGACAAAATTCTATTAAGGTAATAGATTACTAACAGTGATAGACTACTATCAACGATAGAAATTGTTATATTTGCATTTTTTTTTAAATACTCTAAATTGACATTTGGTACAATTTCCCATATAAAAATCATAGTAAGGAAATTATGAGAGAACAAATATAAATTTTAAAAATAAAAAAATTACAAATATAAATTTTAAAAATAAAAAATTAAAAACCAAATATTCAAAGAGATAAATATTTAAACAAAATGTGAAAACCCTAAATAAAGAAATTATGAAAAACAAAACTTCAATTTCAAAAAAAAAAAAAACTAAGCTTAATTTTCCTAATAAGAATCATCTCCCTCTAACTAAGGGTTAAAAGTACAATTTAGTTATTAATTATAATTTGAATTATTATTATTTTTGTTTTTAGAGTTGAACAACACAAGATAGAGAGATTTGAACCTCTTATTTCAGACCTTTATAATTTAAATTTAGTCTCATTTTAGTCCTTATAATTATTTATTTATTTATTTTGGTTTTAGGTTTTTGATTAGTTTCAATTTTATCCTATAATTTTAAAATTTTAAATTGGCACTTGTAGTTTGACTAATTTGACTAAACTTCACTAATCGATCCTAAACATCTTTAGCACAATCAAGTTTTATCCTCTTAATTCAATCAAGTTTTATCCTCTTAATTCAGCTCTAAACTAAGGGACGGTGAAACTATAAAATTATAGGGAGCGGCAAAATTTTATACTCTAAGGGGGTGTTTGGGGCGCATACTGGGTTATTATGGTTGGTAGGTTATAATAGTCTGTGGGTTATAATAGTCTGTGTTTGGGGTGCAGAGTTGTATAGTCTGTGGGTTATAATAGTCTGTGTTTGGGGTGCAGAGTTGTATAGTCTGGGTTTAGTAAGTCTGTGTTTGAGGTGTAGAGTTGTTTAGTCTGAACTTAGGAAGTCTGTGTTTAGAATATAATTTTTTTTAACACGGAGTTTGAAATATGTGTTTATGATAGTTTATATTTTTTCTACAATTTTTTTGTTGTATTGTATAGTTAAATGTATATTACATATTAATTTTTTAAAAGTTAAAAAAATAAATATTATTTAGGAAATTACAAATAATCCACCACGAGAGGCTTCCGCATTGTCGATGGAGAGAGAAATTTTGGAAGAAATAGAAGATAAGGCATCCTGAGGTGATGAAGAAAAAGAGAGAAGAAAAATCGGTAAATTTGGTTAAAAAAAAAAAAAAAAACAAAGAGAAGAAAAATTGATAAATTGGATGGAAAAAAAAATACGCCAACCAAGTGAAAAAAAAAATAAGAGAAGAAAGAAAACAAAAAGAAAACAAAAAGAAAGAAAAATTAAAAAAAAACAAAAAACTTCTACAGTAATACTGTAGCAAGTTGGGGGTTATAATAACCCCAACCCGAGTTTAATAACTCGGTGTCCCAAACGTGGGGTGGGTTATTTAAACCCACCCCACCTCACCCATGTTGGGGGTCCAAACAGCCCCAAACATCTTATATAAATGGAAACTAAGCTAAAAATATAAGGACAAAAGTAAATTAAGGTTAAATTACATGGACAGATTTCATAATTTAACTTAAAATAAGATTTTTTTTATGAATATTTAAATTAAGCTCAAAATATAGTTTCCTATATATGTTGATGCTAGTAATGTAAACTTTTGTAACTCTATATGTAGTAGTTGTAGAGAGTCTACGCACTAATTTAGGATTAGGCCAAACTCATGGCTAAATAAAAGAACAATACCAACAAAGTTGTATATTGTAAATATGATCAAAAGTTTCATATTACAACTCCAAAATACCTATTTATAGTCTTACAAGAAAATAAGCAAATAACTATTAAAAACTAATTAAAAACTAACAGGGTGCGATCATACCAGCACTAATGCACCGGATCCCATCAGAACTCCGCGGTTAAGCGTGCTTGGACGAGAGTAGTACTAAGTTGGGTGACCACTTGAGAAGTCCTCGTGTTGCACCCCTTTTAATGCCAAAGCGAGCATAGCTCAGCTGGCGGCATATGTATGAGTTGACGACCACGAGATCTGTGGTTCGAATCCCCCACCCCCAATGTACTCAAAAAAAAAAAAAAAACAAAACTATTAAAAACTAATTAATTTAAAATTAACAACTAATATAATATTAATTAAACTGTACTAATAATCTAACATTAGTCCTGCATCACTAACAATATAGCTTAAGGTCGGTTTTCCTTACCACCTCCGCAAGTCAATGTCTACTAAATGATAACGAATACGATGAAATGATGGAGCACATGGTGGCTTGGTAAATATGTTAGCCAACTGAGCAAATGTTAGGAGATGTTGTACAAAATGCTTTAGTTGGACAACAAGAACAAACTCTCCATCAAAGTAAATATTTTATTCAACATGCTTAGTTCTCAAGATTGACACTAAGATAAGCAGCTCAAAAGTTGTCACACCAAAGAAGAGGCGACCGAGTCAAACTAATATGAGATCCCTCAATAAAGAACGTTGCCAAAAAAATAATTCGGCGGAGGTATGAGCTAGGCTTCGAAATTCAGTCTCAATGCTCGACCGACTAATAATATATAGCTTTCGAGACCACGTTGATATTTTAGAAAAAGGTGGGTTTGGCACAAGTCCAACTTCTTCGATTAGGCTACCACTCGAGGCTTGGTTTAGCTGAGGATGAGATTTGCTACCCGATGAGTCTTCCTTCGCTATTAGACACCTTTGATCAAACAAAATAATTAAGGTTAAACAAACGAAATACCTTGAAAGTATATGGAGAAAGTTTCGGCGAAGCTTCAATACTTCTTGTATTCCAGCAAGTCGAATCTCTCCTAGACTTCCATAAAGTTTTCCTTATTCAAACACATAATCAAAGTTTGTTGGAGCCTCTTGAAATAAATTCCACAAGGGATTGGGAAAGGAGAAATTCAAAGAGAATTCAAAATATTCTCTGTGAAGAAGATGCACATTTTGGTTCAACCCAAAGGTCCTATTCATAGGGACTTAGGGTATAATCTTTGTCAGAACCAAATAATATATTTTAATATCATTCAAATCTCCTACAATATATATTTAACCTATTTGAATCTGATTAAAATTATACATAAGTGCAACTCTCATGAAATATCTTCTCTAAGCCCCGTGAAGAGACGATTCATGAGTGTTTTATCCTCATCATGAAAACAAAGTTTTTCTATCAGAGCTAGCAACTTGAGGTAGTAGAATTTAACATCTTGATCTCCTTGCTTAAACCTTTTAAAATTTGAGTAAGCTTCCGGGGACAAAGTGTGCTTCCAAGTCGCAATCTTTGGCAATTGGTTCCTATATATGCCTATAAGACAATAGTTTGTCTGACCAAGTGGGAGCATAATCTTGGAAGTGAGATATAATAATATGTACCTTTTGTTTATCACTCAAGTAATTGAAGATACTCTTCCGAGTTGGTTGTACCATGAAATGTAGGTCTAGGCTTTGATTGGAGTTGCACACCTTCTACTTGATTACCAACAATGTTGGAACGACTTGAATCTGTTATGATCTACTGTGTGACTGACTCGGTATGGACAATCATTATGTATTTGTATTGGGTTTTGACCCATTATGTATTAGGTTATTAGAATGGTGCAAATATAAACATTCTAATGATTTATGTTGTTCCCTAGTCTGTATTTTTGTAATCTCTTCTATTCGTATAAACTCGTGGATGTAGCTAACACAACGTTGGTGAACCACGTAAATTTTGTGTCAATTCTTTATATTTTATTCTTTGTTGCTTCGAACTCTGTCATAACAGACATGACTACAAGAAAATGTTAGATAAAATAAATATGGACCTTCCCAAGATGCTCTCCCTAACTTTTTCACTCATACACTTGTGTTAAACACTCATTTGGGAAGTCACTCAACTCACTCTCACAATGACAAAATAAATAGGTGAAACACCAAAAGTGTGCAAGCTAACTTAGCCAAGTGATTCCTTAGATGCAATCATGCACCAAACTTGCTTGTTTGTGGCGAATCAAAGATTGGACTAAGCACATGTTAGAGCACAAAGATGGCAAAAACAGCAAGGAATTAAATATCAAAGAAACAATGACAACACTTCAGATAGCTTCTTCTTCTTCGTCTTTCTTAACGAATGAAATGAACTCAAAATTTGCTGAAACTTTCCAGTCACATAGAAGAGTTTCACAATGGACACGGATTTGAGTTCAAGAGAAATAAGATATATAAGCAAATAAAGTTAGTACAGTGTAATTCCCTAATATATTAAATCATTATATAACCTTCTAATGACTTCAGCCACTCATATTTTGAAATAATACTGCTCTTTTCTTTCTGTCCGATTTCTTTTGCGCTTATTTGTTCTTTGTTATTCGATTTATTGTAACAAAGTCAAATCTCTTCATGACTATGTGATTTGATTTAAGGAGAGGTCTTATGTGTCGATTAATGTTTTGACGACCCTCCCTCATCGTGGATCTGAAGTATTGGTGTTTTAGGTTTTTAATCTCTAATTTAATTAATATTTTGATGATAAAAACCTAATTTGTTATTGAGAATTTTAGTAATTTTGAATCACTAAAATTGAAGTTTAAACAAAAATTTATGGCAAAAACAAATTTGTTGATGGCAAGACATTTGGCAAAAGGGATGGTGTGACATGCTGCTATTTATCACTAAAATTCTCTCTCTCCTACGACAATCTCATCATTGCATCGAAGTATGTGGCCTAGGCCCAACCAGCTCAACCTCCAAATATTAGCCCAGTCTTTGGGCTTCGCTAATTGAATCTAAATTTCGATCCCAACTTCGACCGGCCCAATAGATTAGAATATTAATTATTTAATTGTTTTTAGGTCATTTTACCCGATTTGAAAATTTTATTGAATTTATATTTCTTATTTAATTTTGTTTTATACTTTTTGATGAATATTATTAGTTTTATTCCATAAAATTATTAACGTTACAAATTTATTTTAGTATTTTATTTTTTAAGATTTTTTTTAAGATTTTAAAATTTGTTATGAATTATAAACTATAATACGTTACGTGTGTATAAAGATATATTTAGAAGAAAAAATTATAAATTTTACTTTTGGTTCATCATACTTGGGTTTGGTAACATTTGATTTTTGAGTTTTCAAATTCAATAATTTTACTCTTGGAGTTTACAAAAGAGAGAGTTGTATGAAAAATGTAAATAGAGATTGGTTCTTGCTTGCTTGTTGTTTAGAACCAGTATGATTTGCATTTTCTTTAAATTGGGATAATGTGTATCTTTATTTTTTATTGTTATGATTAATTTTGTAGCGCTTTCTTTTTTCCATATTAATTTTGTTTGCTTGCACTTTTGCAAAGAGGGAGGCGTCTAGTGTGAAGTTTGAATTTTTTTTTGTTTATTGATGGTCAGCGTGTGTAATTCAATTCAATTGTATCTAACACATGCCCCAATCGCTATTGGCTCGAACTTTTAAAGGTAAATATTTTCCAGACACAAATATCCTTAAAGCGTGTCTTGACAATAAACCATCTTTCACTTGGCGGAGTCTCATTTGGGGACGAGACCTTCTCAAATTAGGCCTTCGACAGAACATTGACAATGGGTTCCAAGGGAAACATCTTTTAAACTCTTCACCAACCCTCAACGTTTATGGAAGGAAACGAAGGTCAGTGAGCTTATTGATGATCATGGCAGATGGATTGTCCAACATCTCAGATTGATTATGATGGAAGAAGATGTGGATATTGTGCAAAATATTTCTATATGCAATTCGAGTAGGAATGATTGGTGGTTTTGACATTACACAAGGAATGGTCAGTTCTTTGTAAAGAGTGCCTATAAATTCTACTGTAACAATCTTTTAGAGACTACAAATACCAACTGAGAGAGCTTGGAGGATTGGTGAAAGTTTGTCTTGAGTATTAAGACTCCAACTAAAATAAAAAAAAAATTCATATGGAGATTGTTTCATATATAAAAAAATGGTTTCAATGCATTTGTGGTGCGTAAATTGTGGAAAATGAAGAGACGATGCAACATACCTTCCTTGGATGTAAAAGAGCAAAACACATTTGGCACCTCCTTTTTCCTCCAACTTTGTTTGATTCCTTATGTGGGATCCTCTTTCCTGATCGCTTGTTGGCGATTACGAAGACGCTGAAACGCAGTAATGCTAACTTGTTCTGTATTGGCTGGGCTATTTGGTCAGATTGTAACCAAGTATGTGTCCATAAACCAGTTCCATCAGTGGAGGAAATGGTCGAATGGATCCTAAATTATCAGGAGGAAGTAAACCCAAACTTTTACTCGTAGTCTTGGCTTCGATAACTCAGCAGGAGATGTGCCAAGATGGATTCCACCGGTAGCCAACACTTACCAGCTTAATGTTGATGTGGTTGTTCACCCTCAATCTCACAGATCGGGTTTTGGGGCGGTGATTCGAGATTCAAATGGTACTCCTTTTGTGGCTTGTTCGGAGGTTTTCGACTCTCGCCTGACCCAATAGTTGCGGAGGCAATGACACTCCTTCGTGGTCTTCAGTTGGCAACAAGACATGGTTTCGACAATCTTTGTGTGGAATCAGATGCCCTGGGTCTGGTTTCAACTCTCTCTTCACACCAACTTGATCATTTTCCCATTGGCACGATTCTGGCGAAAATCAATCAAGAAAGGGGCAACTTCAATCTTTGTTCCATTAATATCACATTTCGAGGAAGATCAATAGGGTTGTCCACAATTTAGCAAGATGGGCCTTAACAAGTGAGATTTCTTCAGTTTGGTCAGGTACCTGGCCGAGTTGGTTGTTGAGCCTCATAAATTTGGAGGCGGTTCATGGTAGCCCTTTGGGCATTTTTTTTTTTATGATTAATGAATTAAGTATTTCCTAAAAAAATAAAAAATAATAAATAAAAATAATAAATAAATAATAAATGTATCTAACACATTGTTCCATCATATTTGATATCTTTTATTTTAATTTTCTACTTTCTCCTTTTTACATTTTCCATTCAACTCTATGTTAAAATAAATGAATAAATAAAAAAAATTTCTTCGATTCAGATCTAAAACGTACAAAATTACTGTCGTGGTCGGTGATGGCCATGTATGGGAGAAAGAAGAGAATGGAAGGAAGGAAAAGGAAGAGGGAGAAAGTGCTCCGGGTGAGTGAGCGCATCACTTAAATCTAGCCCAGAGTGGGGGTTCGGTCCTACCTTAGTGCAGTTTTTAAAAAATAAATTATCAAACAACCACGGGGTTCGGTCCTACCTTAGTGCAGTTTTTAAAAAACAAATTATCAAACAACCAGTTGGTGCAACGGGTGAATGGGTGCACTACCTAGATAGTTTCAGGCTTGGGGTTAATCATGCACAATTTATGTTATATATATCATAAAAAGTCAGAAGTTCGAATTCACATTTCCATATTATGTTGGCTTTAAAGTGTGTACCAAAAACTTCCTAACTAAGTTCAGTTTAGCTAAATACCATCCTATAATTTAGCTCAATGTCTTATTAACTAGAAAAAAAAAAAAACAAATTACTAGTTTAGTCCAAAACTTTGAAGCCCGATGTTAATACAGACTAAATTACTTTTTTGCAAAAGCTAAGAAATAAACTAATAGTAAAATAAATATAAAGGTCTTAGGTTCAATCATATACCCATGTATGTAAAAAAAATAAAAAAATAAAATGCTAAACAATTAAATATTAAAAAAAAAAATAGTAATGTATGTGCTGAAGAAAAAATAAATTAAATTAAATGTCACAAAATTAAATATTAAAATAAAGAAAAATTTGTAATACATGTGCCGAACTAATAGCCACAAAATTTATTGAGGGAGGTTAATATATACTCAATTACTTTTTGCCAAAATTAACCAATAAACTAATAGTAAAAATTAATTTTAAGATTTGCTCCGTATGAAAACTATATTTAGATACAATTTTCAAAATATAGAGGCTAATCTGACATTTCAATAATTTTTAATATAAAAGAAATGAAACTTGAAATAATAATTAAAAAATATTTTAGAGATGGATGGTGTTTATCACCATATACATAAAAATAAATATAAAGGTCCTAGGTTCAATCATATCTATCCCACATGTGGTAAAAAAATAAAGAAATAAAATGCTACAAATTAAATATTAAAATTAAAATAAAAGAGAAAATAGTAATGTATGTACTGAAAAAAAAAATAAAGAAAAAAAATATTAGTGATGGGATTCGAACTCAAGAACACTGAGGACATGTTTGGTCCAAGGAGTTGTTTGACAAGGAGTTGGGAGGAGAAATTAACTCCCCGGTCCACGAACTTGTTGAATTCGGATAAAAAATATCAACTCTCCAGACTTCTACAGTAATTACTATTCAACTCCTCAGACTTTTACAGTAATTACTATTCAAGTCTGTCCCATTTTTCGAGCCATCACATTTCACTCTCTTCCTCTCTCTCCCACAATATTTTTATTTATTTAAAAAAAAACGTAATTTGAACGAAATGTGTAAAAGGACTAAAAATGTAATTCAACCTATTTTTATTATTTTAAATATAAATTATGTTGTTTAATCAAAATTGGTACTTAAACCAAATTCAAAATGTAGTATTCTTAAATAAATAAAAATATCAGCTTACTTGCACCCGTTTAAATTAATGAATTAAAATCTTTCAAATTTACGCGTAATATTTAACACAATATTGTAGAAATTTCCTTTATTTCAAAACTATCCAAATAAAATGAATAATTAGTGTGAGTGATATTGAAAAAAGAATGTGAAGTTAATGGATTAAAATCTTTCGTAATATTTAACACAATATTGTAGGACTTTCCTTTATTTCAAAACAATCCAAATAAAATGAATAATTAGTGTGAGTGATATTGAAAAAAGAATGTGAAGTATTGTGGTCAAAATTATTTTTGTTATTTTCAAAGAAATTTGTGAATGATACATAAAATAAAATGCAAAAATCACATTCTTGAAATTTATTGTTAGAAGTCTTTAACAATGAAAATATGGAAAACTATGAAGGAAAAAAAAAAAAAAAAAAAAAAAAAAAAACCATCATTGCTAAGATGTTGATTTTCAGGTGGAGTAGATTTAGATGGAATGAAAAATTTAGGAGGGTGGAGGCGGAGAAAGACGTGTTTGACACATGAGTAAACTATACTTATAGGTAGAAATTAAAGATGAGTCCTAAAAAAACAAAAAAAAAACAAAATATATTTTTGATAATAAAATGTGAAAAAATAATGTTAAGTATTGTGTTCAAAATTATTTTTGTTGTCTCCAAAGAAATCTTTGTTAAGATAGATAAAATAAAAATAAAATATTTCATTTTTTAGAATTTATTGGAATTGGAAGAAGTCCTTATTAAGAAAAATTTAAAAGTACGTAGAAAAAAAAATGTGGAGAAAAAAACAACTAAAATAAACTCAGACTTCATAACTACAGACTAAACAACTCCCTGCCCCAAACACACCGCAGACTTCAGAACTCCAGACAAAACAACTCCCTACCCAAACATACATACTTCGGAACTCTCCAGACTAAACAACTCCACAGACTAAACAACTCAAACTCTCTTCAACTCGTTGGGCCAAACGCCGGGTCGTTTGGTCCGGGAGTAGGAGTTGGGGGAGTGGACATATAAAGTTCACTTCTCGTTTGGCCCGCAAATTATTTAAGTCCGGAGTTTTTGGATAAAAAATTCGGACTTCAACAGTATTTACTGTTGAAGTCCGACCTAAAAAAAATTGTCTGCCCACTTTTCACACGTGTGACGCTCCCCTTCCTCTCTCATTTCTTTCCCTTCAACGCATTCACTTCATTTTCATTTCTTTGTTGCATAAAATGGCCTTCCCCCTCTCGTTTCTCTTCCCATCTCGCCACCCATTTCCTCTGCATTTTTTGTTCTCGCCGGCGAACGCTCTTCCGGCGACAACAACGACATTTTTTGTTCTCACCAGCGACAGCAGCAGCGCAAGACGCGAAATATTTATGTACTGTGTAAATCTGCAAACATATCAACATTACATGCATTAAATATGAACATTCCAAACAAATTCATAGGATGAAACTTAAAAATGTAAAGCTACGTCAAACCTCAAATTCTTCAAGAAAATCATTTTAAGTTTTCAATCTTGTTTACTTCTCAATCTCCATAATTCTATAATTAATTAGGTAGAGGTACAAGAAAAAATCGACAAACTGAAAAAACCGCATGAACCGAACGAAACTGAGGACGGTTCAGAATGAAACTGAGCCGATTTGGCGGTTTCAGCTTGAAAATAATGAAAACCGAATATTCTCGGTCGGTTTCAGATTTTTGCTAAGTTGAACCGAATATAAACGAACCGACCGATACTATTTAAATATTAAAAAATTGATGTTTTTACAAAAAAAATCAACTGTATGGTGCAACTGACGTTAAGATTAGTCTTGCATTCTCGAGGTGTTTAGTTTGAACCCTGCGGCCCATTCAAACTCACAGACAAGGCCCAACAACCGCTTACCAATTTGTCACCCAATCGGTGAACAACCAAATCGAATCGACTAAACCGTCGATTAATCCGTTCAATTATAATATAACAGCGATTCAATTTCGATTTCTAAAATTCTTTCATAAAATTATCGGTTCAGTTTTATTTTGACACTCAAACCGAGCTGTGTCAAACCGAGCCGAACCGAACTATTTACAATCCTACAATTATGTGCGGTACCTTAAAGCAATAACACCATTGTCTTCAAAGCGGAAGCAACAACACGCTCGGAATCATGGAACAAAGAGAATAGAGATCCACACAATTCTGACATCCTATCAAACAACATCATCATCTCTTCAATACTTGTATAACTGATTTTATACTTCAAATCATTGTTCAATTGTTTCAGCCTCTTCAAGCTCTGTACCAAAGGGTTATCCCTCGCGCTACCTTATCTAGAAACACATCTCACAATGCCTGAATACAGAAAGAATAACAATAAAAAATTTCTATAATCAATGATGATTTTGCCCTTATTTTTTAACCTATGTTCATTCATATACGAGATTGTATTTTAGATGTAATATATATATATATATATATATATATATATATATATATATATATTACATCATTTATATATATATATTTTGTCCGAAGAACAATTTATATAACACATGTTACATCATTTAATTCGTGAAAATTATGTCTTTTTAATTTAATTTGGAGACATTAGGCAACTTTTGATCCACATTAACATTTAATTAGACCTTGATTATGTGAGGATTTGTGATTGGTGAAAATTTATGACAACATATATAAATTTAATATTTATTTAAAAAATAATAATAATAAAGAAGTTGGATAGTTGCCCTAAAGTCAAAAGATGTGATCCCAAAAGAGTTTTTTAATCTGGATCGGTCTCCCAAATTTGGAAATGGAGATGAGAACGTGACTTTCCCTATCCTTACAATTGTTTTATTTTTTTTATTTTTTTGGGATATCCTGTCCCTAGCTTACCTTGTTGACACTTTAACACCCTTTAGGATGGATGTTCTACTAAGGTTACTTTATCCCTTTGTATTAAAGTTTACTAGTTGATTTTATGTAAATAAGTGGTTAGCAACTCAATCTTCCGATCCTCATTTTCATTGGCCTCCGATTGACAGTGTGATCTAATTCGAGTCCTCATCCTAGCTGATCCGACCAATAAGAAAAATCTGACACTCTGATGTCAAAGTCAGTGCAGTGGTCGAAGCAATAATTGAAGAGCACAGTAGGTAATTACGTACCTTAAATGAAGGGTCAACCCTCGTATTTATAGTGGCTTTACTTCGACAAGTATGTCATGGTTGTACGATGTGATGCATTAAGTGGCCGGACAACCTCGATTCAGTGGCCGGACAACCTCATGGACTTTTGCTCTTTGGAAAAGTTAGGTCTCTTGGACTTTATTTTTGGATTAGCCCACAACATCGTTCATAAGAAACTGCTCATACTTTAGTTTGCTATTTCGACCCTACAAACACTCAAAGATTTGGGTTGAAGAACACACACCAATGAGTGAATATGGGAGGCCTTCAAAATATCTCCTTTTCTTAACTGTCTTGTTTATATTAATTATCTACTAAAATAATAAAATAATATTTTTAGATTTTTCACACAATTATCTTCCTTTTTATTATTATCCCTAGTGGTTGTTGGTATGTTAATGTAATTAGGTCATGGTTTAGAATTTGATTTGCACATTTGATTTCTTTTTTCTAGTTAACAACATGGTGGAATTATAGATTCAAACATTTAACTTTTTTTTTTTAAGATTGAAGATATAATACTTTAAAGTAATAAATAAACATTTCACACCTTCAAAATAAGATAGAAATTCTTAGTATTAATATTCTCTTCACATTAACCTTATTTTGTTGACATTTGTTTTATATTCCATCAATATTTTTCCCACATGTTCGATTGGAATTATTTATGTCCGGGTTGAATTCATCAACATATATAAATGTTTCTTTATTGAGCTTTACATATATAAATATGTTTTATTGTTTTGAGATACATATAAAAATGTTGATAGACAGACAAGTTGGAAATTAAAAAAGAAATATATATATATTTTAAAGATAGCTTCCCATCAAATAAGTTTTTTCTATGGGTCGTTCGCATTTCGTATGCATCCTAACCTTGAAAAATTGCGCCTCGAGTTTTTTTTAGTCAACGAAAAACTTATAATAATTGTGGATAATAAATATTATTGAAGTCAATATAGTTATTTTAAGTCGATATAGTTACTTTATTGACATAGATTATAATAACTCAGTAAACCTAACTTTAATTTGGTGCCTCAAACACTCTGTGACTATATATAAATCGATAGTTCATCGATGAGAAGGGACATGATACTTTGGTGAGAACAAACTCTTTTTAGAACAAAATTTTACAAAGTTTTGATTACCGATTCCAATCGTAATACAGAACACTAGGTGTATACGTGAACTGGGGCGGGAAATCTCCATTTACACGGAAAATAGAATGGGATGAAATCTTTTTTCACCCGTTTGTTAAACAGTACTATAGGGACAAATAATAACATACCCACCTCGAATAATTTTTTTAATATATATATAAAAATTAACTTAACAAATAAAATAACAATCTTATTCTCATTCTCTTTCACCATAGTTAAAAAGGAGCTTGCAATTTTAAAACAATATATCAAAGTTGTGTGAACTTTCAATTCTGAAAATTAGCAGTCAATTGTACAGGCCTATTATTTTATGTTTTCTTGTTTTAACTCATGTATGACATATGTAATCCTATACTTTGTTTTTTAAAATCTTTTTTTTTTACTATTATCCATTTGGCTTCTTTCAAGAAATTTCCAATTTCAGACTTCTCAAATTTTATGCCTTATTGCAAGGCTAAATACTATAAAATGATCATTTGAAGCTGCATGTACTTTGAAATTTAAAAAGATATATATATAAGTTAGACTATGTTAGTATTTAAAATTGAAGACTTTTTTTTTTTTTTTGCAGAGATAAGACAGGATGGAGAAGGCATTGTCCAGCCCTGACTCGTCCCGTGAATATCTCGAACTCTAACGTGAACGACAATGGGTGTACATGAACAATTTCTCCTTTAATGTAAAGGGAGATCGATATAGAGATTTGAGTTTTTTATTCTGGAGACGACGTGGTTGATCGACTGTTCACTATATCTAGGTAGAGTCGCGAAACGTTCGCGACTCTTCCTAGAATATTCATTCAATAATTTTTTTCTTCGGGTGTCTTAATGTTTTTTGTTCTTTGGAAAACGTATGTTGTTTTGTCTATTTGTTGACGTTAAATCAGCAATAGGCAGAGCACAATCGCGAGGGAAAAGTCTATCGTACCTCTCATTGAGCACGAGAGCACTATAGTCGTCTTCTTCGTGATCGTGTTCAACGAATGATACAAATAATTTTTTATATAGAGAGGAGGTTTGTTGATAACGAGAAAATATTAAAAAAAAAAAAACCCTACTTTTGTATTCCATAGTGACTAGAGGTATACAAGTCTGAAGATCTACGTTACAATTATTAAGAGAAAGCACGTTGTGGCGGCTTCTTCAACAAAGAATCCATAGTTGACCAAAGACATTTGATCTATCTTCTTCCAACTCCACTTATATCTTCATGGCTTTCACCCGCCGAGCTCTCAAGTCCTAAACATGTCTCTCGCCGTCGCTCTCTCCGCCATCTTCCTTCTCTTCTCCACATCTCCGGCCGACGCCCAAACCCGCAATTTCTCCGCCTTCTCAATCTCCCAATCCCCATGGCGGCCGACCCAGAATCTAATCCTCCTCTCCCCCAATTCCTTTTTCGCCGCCGGCTTCCGCCCACTACCCAACAACTCCAATCTCTTCCTCTTCTCCGTTTGGTACTTCAACATCTCAACACACGACGTCGTTTGGTCCGCCAATCGTCTTTCTCCGGTCAACAACTCGGCGGCTCTGACCATCACGGCCTCCGGCCAGCTCCGTCTCGACGACGGCTCCGGCCGCAACCTCTGGCCTTCCAACAGTAATGTTTCTTCAGGGGATCCAAATTCGACCCAATTAATCCTTCGCAACGATGGAGATTTGATTTACGGCATATGGGAAAGCTTCCAATTTCCCACCAACACCATTTTGCCCAATCAGACATTGAACGGAACCACCATCGTCTCCAACAACGGTAAATATGCGTTTGTTAAATCTCTAAATTTGACGTTTGATACACTTGTCTACTGGAACTCTGGCAATCCCTTCAAGGATTTCGATGATGATGGTAAAATCAACAGAGACAATCAAAACGCAATTTACCCTTCTGATTTTAACTCGACCCGGCTGAGGAAATTGGTTGTTGACGATGATGGGAATCTCAAGATTTTCAGCTTCAGCCCAAATCCACGGCGGTGGGATGTGGTTTGGCAAGCACATGTAGAATTGTGTCAGATCTATAATACTTGTGGCCCAAATTCTATCTGTATGAGTAGTGGCACTTACAATTCCACCTACTGCGTCTGTGCCCCCGGATTCAGCCCCCATCCTCGCGGCGGAGCGCGGCGAGGATGCCGCCGGAAACTCAACTTGTTGAAGAAAATCAAGTTTCTTCAACTAGATTTTGTGAATTTCAGAGGTGGGGATAAACAAATTTCGCTCCAAACCCCAAATATTTCGGTCTGTGAAGGGAATTGCTTGAAGAATTCGAGCTGCGTGGGCTATACATTCAGTTTCGACGGCAGCGCCCAGTGTGTGCTTCAGCTGGACATTTTGTCGAATGGGTTGTGGTCGCCAGGGATGAAGATAGCTGCCTTTGTGAAAGTCGACAATTCGGAAACCGATCGGTCAAATTTCACCGGAATGATGTACAAACTCCAAACCACATGTCCAGTTTACATCACGCTCCGGCCACCGCCGGATAATACAGACAATACCACCAGAAACATATGGATAATCGTCACCATATTCATCGCCGAACTAGTTTCTGGGGCGGTTTTTTTCTGTGCATTCTTGAAGAGATTTATAAAATACAGAGACATGGCACGCACGCTCGGTCTAGAATCACTTCCCGCTGGTGGGCCGAGGCGGTTCACCTACGACGAGCTGAAGTCGGCCACCAATGATTTCTCGAACTGCGTAGGAAGAGGCGGATTTGGCGAGGTCTTCAAAGGGGAACTTCCAGATAAACGGGTCATCGCCGTCAAGTGCTTGAAGAACGTCGCCGGTGGCGACGGTGACTTTTGGGCGGAGGTGACCATCATTGCTAGAATGCACCATCTGAACTTGCTCCGATTGTGGGGATTCTGCGCCGAAAAGGGTCGGAGAATGTTAGTCTACGAGTATATCCCCAATGGATCTCTCGACAAATTCCTCTTCATTAAACCTCTATCGTCTGACTCAACCGAGAGAAATGGAGAAAATTCATCGCTCGATTGGGGCATCCGATACCGAATCGCAATTGGAGTCGCAAGAGCAATCGCGTACTTGCACGAGGAATGTCTCGAATGGGTGTTGCATCGAGATATAAAACCCGAAAACATCCTTCTAGACAATGATTTCTGCCCAAAGTTATCGGATTTCGGGCTGTCGAAATTGAGGAAAAACGATGAGACGGCGGTGAGTATGTCTCGGATAAGAGGGACGCCCGGTTACGTAGCGCCGGAGTTAGTGAAATTGGGTTCAAATTCGATCACGACGAAGGCCGATGTGTACAGTTTTGGAATGGTGTTGCTCGAGATTATCAGTGGGACGAGGAATTTCGATACAAAAGGATCGACGGTTGAGAGCGCGTTTTGGTACTTTCCGAGCTGGGCGTTCGAGAAAGCGTTCGTGGAAGAGAAGATTGAAGAAGTTTTGGACATTCGGATCAGAAATCAGTATGACAGTGGAGCCCATTTCACCATTATTAACCGTATGGTGCAAACAGCGATGTGGTGTCTTCAAAACCAGCCGGAGATGAGGCCGTCCATGGGGAAGGTGGTGAAGATGTTGGAAGGAAAGTTGGAGATTCCTATTCCAGAAAAGCCCTCTATTTACTTTCTATCAGAAGGGCAGGAAGGTCCTAAATTGCCAGTAGACTCGATGGATTCCATAGATTCGATAGACTCAATCGACTCTGGAATTCGCCTACCTGAGTGTAGTTCAACTAGTCAAAGCTTCGGATAGTCTTCTTAAAGTTTGAATTATCAACTTGCTTCAATTGTATTAATATGATCTTCTGACCATGTAAATTAATGCGGGGATTGAACCTCTACCTTCTACTAAAGGTCACGATTTTATGTCAAGTTATAACTTATGCTCGAATTGACTCAATTTGATATCTAACTCTTTAGAAATTCGCTAATTATTTACTGTCTTACTTTCTTTTTCAATTAACCTCTTATTGTGAGTATTTGCTCTCCAAAATTTAGAGACTATATATAATATATATATGAAATGTTGACTTTTATTTTTTTTTGCCCCACCCCTATAAATAAATAATATAAATTATTTAATATCTTATAGTTGATGTAACATTTTGTTTTGAGGTAGATGAAAATGAAAGCCTACCAATTATATTAGTTAGAAAAAAAAAATCGTTAGGATATTGTTTTAACTAAAATATAGGAAAATGTCGATTGGGACATTAATAAAAATATCGATATTCACCTCTTATGTAATTCTTTATGTAATTATTGGACTTATGGACATGTGAAGATGTTGACATGTCGACAGAAATTTAATACATTGATTGTTATCATAAAAAAATATACATTAATAGTAATCCATTTTTGGAAGAATTTGTAACGATGAAGATCGATCAGTGATGCAAAATTATAATGCTTTCACACTTTATGAGTTGTGGGCAAGGATGAAAATATCGATATCCATGTTGATATCGACATTTCAATTTTAAGGATATATCCATGGATGTATCGATAAAATATCGATATCCATGAATATTTCTGTAAATCAATTTTTTTAAAAAAATATATTTAAATTAATATTTAAGTTATTTTACTCTCAATCTAAGCTATAGATCTAGTTAGTAGTATCTAGATTCATATTAAATTTAATATATGATATTTGAGATGTTTTATGAGTATTTATAAAAGATATTGGATATATTCATTACCCTTTAATATCTATATCGAAGCCTCCGATTTACGGATATATCCACATATTCACGCATATTTTCATCCTTGGTTGTGGGAGAGGAGAGAGTGAAGAAGAAAGAAGGTATAGGAGTAGAGAGAAATGTGAAAGAGTAAAGAAGAGGGAAAGGGAAGAGAAAAAAGAGAGGAATGAAAGAGAATGGATGAGAAAAAAAATAATTTAGACCATAAACTTAGTAGCAATTTTAAAAGAAATTTTAATTTTATCAAATTAAACCTCAAACTTGTATAAATGTTACAATGTAAATCCTGAACTTTTAATTTTATTAAATTGAACCTTAAAACTTCATAAATGTTGCAATGTTGATCTTATGCGTTTGAATTTGTTAAAAGCATCTGATCATCCACATGAGTCTCCGACAAATCGACTCTAATTTACTCGAAGAAAATCCTCTGAAGCTCTGATTGCCCAATCATCTCCTTCATCACGAACCACTTTTGCGATACTTATGTTTTATCTGAATCCAACATCTTCATTTACCCAAGAAAATTCATCATAAAAAACCTTAGAACAACTCAACTCCTCAAATTTTAGAAACTGGAATAAAAAATGTGAGGAGAGATTCGAAGGAATAACAAAGGTTTTTCGGTAATGGAGATTTTTGGAGATTGATTCTTCTAAGTAGATGAGTACTTCTTTGAAGATCGAATGAGGAAAATGTTGAGATTTTGAGAAAAATGAAATTTTCTCTGGTGTAACGGCAAGAACAGAGTGTGAGGTCAAGATTTCGAGCTTGATTAAGAAAAGGAAAAATTGATTTGAGGTGTTGAGTGGTTCCACAAGTTTTGATGATGATTTTTGTTGGGTAAATGAGGAGACTCGATTTGGATACGTAAACGCCAAAGAAGTAGTTCACGATGAAGGAGACGATCGAACAACCGACGGTTTAGAGGATTTATTCGAAGAAATTTGAGTCCATATGCTGGAGACTCAGGTGGATGATCACGTAATTTTAACAGATTCAAACGAAAAGTTAACATATGGTCTACATTGCAACACTTATATAAGTTTGAGGTTCAATTTGATTAAATTGAAAGTTCAGGGTCTACGTTGCAACAATTATACAAGATTGGGTTTAATTTGGTCAAATTGAACTCCAAAGTTAAAATTACTACAACCAGCTAATTTTTTTTAGACTAAACTTGTTTCCCTAATTTTATTTTATTTTTTTATTATTATTTTATTTTTTTAATAAAAGTACAAAATCACTTGAGAAAACCAACACTTCTCAAGGTTGTTTTTTTTTTTTTTTGTAAAATTATTTTAATTAATGCGAGAATTGAACTCATGACCTCTTAGTTAATAGTGCAACCTTATGTCAATTGAACTATACTCGATTCAATATCAAATGATAAGAACGGGGAAGAATAATGTCAAGGGTGCAACATTATGCCAATTGAACTATACTCGATTCAATACTAAATGATAAGAACGAGGAAGAATTAATGAACCGTCGATAAAAAGAAAACGAGGAATGAATAACAACAAAACAAAAGAAGAAGAAAATAGCTTAAAATTGATGATCTATAAATAGCTTTAAATTTTGTAAGTTTAACTCGTACCCTTTTTCATTTCAATTTTTTTTTTTTTGTTCTAATTCTTGTGTTTATTCTTTGTCCCACTCTAATGCTTTAGTGAACTCTCTTCTTTTGCAGACTCTGGTCTATAATTAAATGCTATTTGAAGATTTATGTTTTCTTTCACAACTTTTTTTTTCTTCATTCTCTGATTTTCTAAGCGTACCTAAACATTTCACAAATTTAGTTCCTATAACTCTGAATATTATTTCAAGATAAACTCATTTCAAAATCTCTAGAACAAGATGAAGTTGAAAATTATTTCAAAACACTCATTTCAAGAATGAGGAAAAAAAATGAAGTTGAAGATTATTTTCAGACAACTTCATTTTAAGAATGAGAGAAAAAAAAATGAAAAAAAAAATGAAGTTGAAAATTATTTCAAGAAAAATTAATTTAGAAAAAAAAATGAAAAAGATTAAGTTGAGAATTTTGAGGGAGGGAGAGAAATGACAAAACATGGAAGAGATGAAAAAAAAAAATTAAAAAAAAATTAAATAAAAAAAAATTAAAAGTGGGTCTTGTGCGATGAGAATCTCATTGGTGACTTTTTTTTTTTTTTTTTTAATTTATTTATGTAATCTAGTAGGACCCACCGTTCAAAATTATATTTGTTTGGCGTGAAGTAAATACGTAAAAAAGTGGCGAGAAAATAAGCATAATTTTAAAAGCCAAAGTGAGCATAGCTGACATATGTATGACTTCATAACCAAGAAATTTGTGGTTCGAATCCCCTACCCACAATGTACTAAATAAAACATAATTTAAAAAAAAATTAAAAATAAAAAACCAAATGGTTATCCAATATGGTAAAAATTAGAATATATGAATCAATAACCAAATTGGTAATTGAGCTGATTGCACAAACAACAATCAGATTCAAAATAATTGACCATACTATGTGATAGAAATTGTCATATTTGTAAAAAAATGCTATATTTTTAATTATTTTACTCTAAATTGACATTTGTTAGAATTTTCCTATATATTAAAAATAATTATCTAATGTTTACATAATCTAATATAAATAAGTTTCGATGCAAAATTAAAAACAACGATAAAATATTAAAGTGAGATTAAATGCATGTTCTAATGATCAAAATTTATATTTGCAGTTTTTTAATTGGTTCAGTGTATTAAAAATTATATATATTTTACAAAATTAAAAATTAAAAATTTAAAAAATATATAACAAAATTTAAAATTAAAATTATATAAAAAAAAGATGCAAAATTAAGAAATAATAAAAAAAATTGTTATGAGGAATGGTCAAACCAAGGGAATGAGAGACCTTGAAATGGGCATTCAATTAACCATCGAGGCATGACAAATTTTATGAAGTAATAGAAACGACATTTATATAAAGGAAACAAAACAAAAAAATAACATTACGTAGTTTCTCAAAATCAGCTCCTTTTAGAAACGTTTTTCAAATTTTAGAAATAAGAAATAAAAAGTGTTATCAAATAAATAAGTATATTTCTTAAAAAAATAAGAAACAAGAAAAAGAAACAGGAAACAGAAACATTAGGGCCCGTTTGATAACGTTCATGTTTTTCTTCTTTCTTAATTTTTGAAAACTTGACAAAAACTTGTTTTCCTTCTTGATAATATTTGTTTTGTCTTTGCATTTTGCCTTGATTTCTCATTAGAATACGATGTATTTATACAACATACTCTAACCCCAATTTCCTAAAATACATATAAATTTTAACTAGATACTAACTGAATACTAACTATTTCCTAAGATAGATAAATCCCTAATACCCTCCCTCAAGTTGGAGCATAAAAGATCACAAATGCCCAACTTGAAAATAAAGTGGGAATAAGATAAAATATTATGGTAAAAAAAAATTTGCAGCCTCCGAACGCGGGTCGGTGTTGCAAACGTCAAGTCGATGCTCATTGCATATTTAATTTTCCACGAGCGTCCAAACGCGGGTTGGTGCTCCAATCTTCAGGTCGATGCCCACATGACATCTTTAATTTTATGTGGGCTTCGCATCATTGCTTTGCCACGCAATATCAGTCTCTGCGAGTCTCCGAACGCGAGTCGGTACTGGCAGATTAAATCTCCTAGTTGTTGAAGGAGAGGACGAAAAATTTCCACATCAGTGTTCCCTTCAGTAATTCGAAGGAGATGTTTTCGCCTCAGTGTTCCCTTCATTCATCATTGAAGGAGAGGACAATTTGAGCTCCCTCAATACACCCTTTAGTAATTCGAAGGTGAGGAAAAATCAAATGCCTTCAATCTTCATTCACCATCATCAAATGAGACAATATACTATTAATAAAATTAAATTCACTAAAAACATTAATAACATATCTTGTCTTAAAAAAAAATAAAAAAAAGTCATTTTAACTCATATATATGCAGTCCAGACTTCGCATCCTAATACTCTACACCTTTCTTCTTCTTTTTTTCTTCTTTTTTTTCTTTTTTTTTTCAACTCGACATTTGTCCAACTTTTTTTTTTAAACTGTCCTTCCCCTTTTTCTTTCCTTTTTTCTTCTTCTCCATCTTCTTTCTTCTTTCATCTTTCATTTTTTTTTCTTACTTAGAATAACTCAAATCTAAATAATAGAGCAAGAAGTTAAAGAAATGACTTACCAAATAGAAGCTTGAAAGAGGATAACTTCAAGACGACGAGCAACGTCGGACGACAAAAGGTGAAACTTCTTCAGATCAGTACTTTCGTCGGAGCTCCTCCCATTCTCGAAGAGCCTATGCCGGCGGGGTGCACTCCAAATTCCGGCAGCGGTGACCGGAGCGTGCGAGGTGGTGGCTGCTTCAGATCTAAACCAGAGAAACATATCTGAATTTTTTTTTTTTTTTCATCTTCTTCTCTTGAAGAACACAAACTAAGTTCTAAACTCAAACAAAATCGGAGAGGGACAAATTGGGCGGCGGCGGCGGAATCGCCGCCGCCCTAACGTTTTTGTTTGATCGTGCTTCTTAAGATCGATGCTCTGATACCATGACAAAACCTTGTTTTCCCTCTTGATAATATTTGTTTTGTCTTTGTATTTTGCCTTGATTTCTCATTAGAATAAGATGTATTTATACAACATATTCTAACCCTAATTTTCCAAAATACATATAATTTCTAACTAGATACTAACTGAATACTAACTAATAACTATTTACTAAGATAGATAAATCCCTAATAAAACTAGAAGCTGAAATATGTTTGATTACTACTTTTGTTTCTTGTTTTTTGAAAAAAAGAAAAAGAAACAAAAACAAAAATTTGTTTGATAATTAACATTTCTCGTTTTTTTTTTTTTTTTTTTTTTTTTTGAAAAGAAAAAAAACATAGACAAAAACATATTGTTTGAAAACTATTTCTTGTTTATTTTCTCAAATAGAATTTAATATACATAATATAAAAAAACAATATAACGTGCATTAAAATATATTAAAAATAATTATCCAAAATTTATATGATCTAATACAAATAAGTCTTGATGAAAAATTAATAACGTTATCTATCATTCGAGTCATTCTGTCTTAAAGGATGTCGACTCAGATTATGATCTAATACAAATAAGTCTTGATGAAAAATTAATAACGTTATCTATCATTCGAGTCATTCTGTCTTAAAGGATGTCGACTCAGATTATGATCTAATACAAATAAGTCTTGATGAAAAATTAATAACGTTATCTATCATTTCGAGTCATTCTGTCTTAAAGGATGTCGACTCAGATCCAACTCAATTATATAGTTTTGTAAATGTCGTGATTGTAAAATATTAAAACGTAAAATATTTCGCATGTAGTATGAAAATGCTTGACTGGGCATTCCTTCCGACCAACGAACCATCAGCGAACTTAATAAAATTGAAGAAACGAAATAATTAAAAAGGGAACGGAACGAAGAGAACATTCATTTATAGTTTCTCAAATTTTGGCATTTTTTAAAAAAACGTTTCTCAAAATTTAGAAACAAGAAATATAAATAATTATCAAACGAGTCTGTTTCTTAAAAAATGAAAAACATGAAATAAGAAATAGGAAAAGAGAAAGGTTATCAAACATACCTTTTACCCTCCTCAATAGTCTGCTTCTGTTTATAAGTAATCTCCATGTTGATTGTAGCCAATAATAAAGTACCAAATAATCTATTCAATAGCCAAAGCGAGCATGGCTCAACTGTATATGTATGATTTGATGACCAAAAGGTATGTGGTTCGAATCCCCCACTCCAATGTACTCAAAAAAAAAAAAAAAAAAATAATCTATTCAATATATCAACTAATTTTTTACACAATACCAACCTCAATATATTAAAATAATAAGTGGTCTATTATAATGACCAACGGGAATATTTCTTTGATGATTGACCATCGTCACAAAAACTTATGACTGCATCAAAGAAAAAACCACATTTTTTCGATATAAAAAATAAAATATACTAAATACCATAAAAAACTTGCTACATAAATAACTACGACCTAAAATAATAATAAATATAACAAAATATAAATCATTTTGTAAATATGATAAAAAAAAAATGAATTATAGCCATTGATAAAATGACTATCACTCATAGAATTAATAGACTCATATTAGTGATGAACAAAACTCTATAAACAATAAAAATTATCAATTGACTATCACTCATAGAATTAATAGACTCATATTAGTGATGGACAAAACTCTATAAACAATAAAAATATATCAGTAGCTATCATTGATAGGCATTAGTGACTATCACCGATATAAATTGTCATATTTATAAAAAAAAATTAAAAGTGTTATATTTGTAATTATTTTATCTATGGACACCTAGTACGATTTTTCGACAATTTAAGTATTATTGATTTTTTTTTATTTATATTAACTAATTTTTATAAAATTGGTAGAATAGGAATGTAAAATTTGGAAGTTTTCTATATAAAAAAAATCAACTTTTTATCCATATGTTTTTGTGGAATATAACTCATAATATATATATATATATATATATATATAAATATATTATAACTTGTAATATTTTTACCATACATTATAAATTTGACTTTTTTTTTATAGTATTTTATTTTATATTTGAATTTGAATGGAATTTTGATCATACTATTTTTCGTAAAATTTTGAACTTTCATTTTATATTTGAAAATATATACTTTTATTGTGCTATTTATTTATATACCTCATTATTATATTACAATGGTGAATGGTATCACCCGAGCTAAAAATAAAATAAAAAAATTATAGGCATCACATCCTTTCTCACACTTTAACTTCAAATGGATTGTTTGGGTAAAGAATTCTAAAGTTCTAAAGTATGTTTTGTGTTTGGGACAAAATTATTAAACCTATAGTTTTGAAGTCGGAATTTATTTTAACTATTTTTTTTCACACCATATTTGTATACAATTTTGAAGAGTTTCATTATTAAGGATTTGTTCCCTTGAATTCTAGGATTGAGTTTTTTTTTTTTTTTTTTTTTTTTTTTTTTTAACAAATTTATTTAAGTATAAATTTTAATTTAAATGAACTTAGATTTTTAACCTTAAGAACATTACAATATAATAGAAAATAAATTTAAATGTTCAATGGCCAATTAGAATCGAGTACATGATTAGAACAAAAAATTTGAATAAAGTTGTCAAAATTCACAAATTTTGACAAAAAAATTAGTTCTAATGTTGTTTTTATCTAAAATCTTATCAAATTTTTTTAAACATATATATGTTCTATGATTAGGAAGGTTTAAATTGTAATATTTTTTAAAGTTTAAGGTTAGGACTATAACAGTTATCTAAATTTGAAATAGATGAAATTAAAAGTTTAGAATAAAAATTAAATAATTTATAAATCTATGGAGACACTAATTGATTTTTTTCCCAAATCAAAGTTAAAAAGAAAAAGTACATATATTTAATTATGTATTTAAATTTACATTGTTATTTTTTAGCTCAACCACTCCCTTATTCTCTCTTATATTCTATCCTTGAATACAAAAGCATTGTTCTCTTAGGCCTATGAAGAGTAAAATTTGAGCAAATATAATTCACCTTCCTTATCATCACATCCACATCCGTCATTGAGAAAGACTAGTAATTAAATTTGGCCCTAATTTTATCTCCAGTTATACTTACAATTCACACATCCCCACATGCCACAACCAATTTGCAAATTCATGACCATATTCAGCATCTCTTCTACGTTGTCGCTTGTACTAATTGGTGTCATTCATCCAAAGTTCATCCTTAAACTTTATCATCAATTTTCTATTCTCATTCTCTACGATGTCGTCCATTCGACGACTCCGTCTATACCCAAATTTCCTTCAGAGTATTCGGGTCGGACGTGACAGGTCCATAAACTGAAAAAAAATTCAAACTTGAATTTCCATATAACCCCAATTGAAGCTTTCTTTAGGTCCATAAACTGCAACAAGAGCTATCACACTACAACAAAAATAATATTTATTGACGCTTGCAAAAATTAATTACTTTGATTTTTTTTTATCAAACGTCATGTAATACAAGAAATTTTAAAAAACGTCAAGAAAAAGTGGAAGTTTTAAAAGAACGTCAAGAAAAAAAAACTTGAAATTTTCGGATTATTCACTCTTACATACAACTTGACATTTCAAAAACGTCAAGAAAATAGTTAGATTACTTGACAGTTTTGAAGTGTCAAGAATAACGCCTATTATTTTTATTTTTTTTAATTGATATTTTTTTGGGGTTTTAGGGTTTTCTCTCGCATTCATCCAATCCTTCCACTCAACGTTGATTTGTTCCAACCACGACCCATTCATACTTCTACTGCTTTCGTCGCCACCACTCTTCCTTACCGCCCTTCGTCATCGTCGATCTTCGCCACTACTAGACACTCCTCGTCGCCCCTTTGCGTTTATCGTAGGTTCGCCTGAAGCCCTAACATTGTTTTTACTGGTATGGGTGAATTTTCATTTTGCTATAATGTAGTTAAGTCTCTTGACTTTAAAACATTTCAACACTGTCAATAAATCTTTGAGTTTTTTCATTTTGTGTGAACTAAAAATCTACTCTCATTGTTCTTCACAACGATTAGAATCTTCAACATTATTTTCATGCCCACTCTTTGATTTGCTAATGCATTCTAAGCATAAATAGCACTTCTCAAATGATCTCAGCAAATCCATTGTGTCGCTAGGATTTGAGTTTTTCAGAATTTGGATTTTGCTTTCTGCGATCCACCTCTACAAAGGTTGATTTATTAGAATGGAGCATTGTGTTATCAATGTCATCCAAATTCATAGACAAACACGTCTCACAATCATCTTTTAAGCACGCAGACGAGAGAAACTATTTTTTTTTTTTAATTTTTAAAACTTGGCTAGTTGTAGATATGTTCGGCCACTCAAACATATATATTTTATATTTTATACCAAAATTTATATATGTTATATTATTTTCATATATGTCATTTTTACATTTGTCTCTCTACATCTTGGTCGAGACCATTTGGTTCAGTCCTTCAGCTCATTCATGTTCATGTTCTTGTTTTTTTTTTATATTGCTGAGGTATATGTATATTTGTACTTGATGATGGAGTACCAATTAGTGACACTAGAACTAAGTAAAAATTTGTTATCCATACATATTTATCAAGGGAACGAATTGATTTGAATCTCAAATATCTAAGGACTTGGACCAAAATACATATTTATCCATAAGCTTGGTTTCAAAAGTTTTACTTTCATTTTTATAATCTAATTAAATCTCTAAAAACATTCTTTTTGTTACTATTATATACTCGTAATTATTTATAATAAGTAGATGTTGGATTTGAATCTCTAATCATTAAGAAAGTATACAATAACATCTTTACCAGTTGAACTATATTCATGTATATTAGTATAATAAATTGACGTTCAAAATAAAGTATGTGTGACCCAGTAAATTAGCGGACACATTAAAACAGCAAGCTAATTTAATTATCACTCATATCTTATACTAAATCCCAACTCATCATCACCCCACCTAAAAACATGCCATGTAAGACCATTGTTCCTATATAGGAACCACCCACATTTTTAGAAAATTTAACCAATTTATAGAGACAAAAATTGGAAAAAGAAAAATTAAAGTCGGACATAATTGAAATAAGAAATAAGCTATGGTAATATGGTAATATGGTAATTTAAATAAGAAACTTTTATAGCAACTTCAAAGAAAAAAAAAAATATATATATATATATCATTTATTTATTTTTGTAGGTTATGAAATATAACTTTTTTTTTTTTTTTTTTTTTAGTACATTGGGGGTGGGGGGATTCGAACCACAGACCTCTTGGTCATCAAGTCATACATATGCCAGCTGAGCTATGCTCGCTTTGGCTTATAAAATATAACTTGGCATAATATAAAATACTTTTTATTTTTTATTCGTAATTAAATATATGGTTGTAATTTTAGAAATTATAACAATTTTCTTTAAGGAGAAGGAAATACTACAAATTATATTAGTTAAAAAAAATATGAATTTAGTATTGTTTTTTTATTATTTTTTTTAGTACATGAAATAAGAGTATAGGAGTAGCGAAGATTTGAACTTCAAACTTCAAATGAGAGAGTTCTATCTCAAATATGGTTGAGTTATATTCGAAAAAAAATTGAAGATATATTATTTTTTATTTATTTATTTTTGAAAGTAGGACATTATTGGGTTCCATACTCCAATGGGATTAGGGTTGCCAATAATTTGCACAACCATGAAATTTTTTAAAACAATTATCATGACTTGTCCGTCCCACAATAATTGGTCTCCCCTGTTTATTTGGTACCACAAGAAGATAAATCTCTCTGCAAATTAGGGCAACTCATGAAATTTGACTGTCATTGACTATCTTGTGAAAATTTTACTTTTTTTTTTTAACGGTATTTTAATAAATGCGAGAATTGAATCCATGATCTCTTAGTCACGGACACAATCTTATGTCAATTGAACTATGCTCGATTTTACTTACCTTATAAATGAAGGTGAATGGAATTACTCTGCATCAATAGGAGCTCCTATTGACTTTCTAATGTAGTGCATTGTTAATATAAGTTCTTTTTTTTTAATAGGATTTATTTATTTACTCTTTTTATTTTAATTCAACAATAAGTGGGGTCGGAAAATTAGAACCTCCCATCTTAAAGGAATGAGTATAGATAATTCTTAAATATAATAGTTCAAAAAATGCAATAAAGATATATCAATGAAAATAGAATACATCAAAAAATGTGGCTCGTGTATGTCACTCTGTGTCAGTATTACTATGTAGTTATTATCTACGTTGATTGTAGCCAATAATGATGCGTACCAAATAGTCTACTCAACATATCTCAACCAACCATTTACACACTAGCAACATTAAATTCTTACTCCCTGCTTTTATTCTGGTTTTGTTATGTTTGGTTTATGCATTTTTTTAATAAATTCATACCAATTTTTTTATTTTCTTTTTTTAAACATGTAACAAGTTTATTAGAGACAGAATTAACCATTTGTCTAATATATTCAAATCAATTGCTTCTTAATTGAATTAAATTGAGTGAACAAAAATCTTATCTCTAATAAACAAAGTAAATAGAGATAACACAAATATCGAAAATCCGAACTAAGATAATATTATCTGATTACAGGAGTATGAAAAAGTATTCTTAGTACTAAAATTACGCATCATTTTTGCTACATTACTATGAATTTGATAGGTTATTTTTTTTTATTTTTTATTTTTAACTCAATATGAAAGGTATAAGGTAATCTTCCGTTGAAAATGTAAATAATGTTGTGAAACTGAAAGGGTAATCGAAGTTGAGAGCCAACTTGTCATTATTCAAAATAAATAAATAAATCAACTATGTTCATTATTTTTTTAAAATATAAACTATGTTCATTATTCTGATGGGCTAAAAACAATTATAGAGATGTGTTTGGACATTTTTAAGTGTTTAATTTTTGAAAAAAATTATTTTAGAAAATTTTGTGGTGGTTGATAACCACTCAAAATGATTTTTTAAAGAATGCCTTTTGAAAATAAATCATTTTCGGTAAAAACAAAATACTATTTTTTTTTTTTAATTTTCATAATATATTAAAATTCTCTTTAATTTTTCTCCACCCATAGTTGTTGTCGTCAACCACTACTACCCACTGCCGGCGACTATCTCAAGAAACTTCTGGTGACCTTTGTCAATCTCCGGTGACCACCTCCGGCCACCGCATTGCTCTCCAGCGACCACCACCTTCGGTCGATCATCGGCGACCTCCGACACTTTAACATACCTCCAATCGATCACCGGCGACTTCCACCGACTTTCGAGGACCACCTCCGGCCAATCACCGGAGACCTCCGGCAGTACTTTCATTTGACCTCCGACGACGACCACCGCCGGTGACCTCCGACAACTACCGACGATCACCACCACTCTTACCCCGTCACCGACCATCGACAATACTCAACGTCTTATTAATTCATATTGTTTAATAATAATCATCCTTTATGGTAATTTAACATTAGGAGAAACAGTTTTAGGCCATGTTTACCCCACCGTTAATGGATTTTTCCCAACAATCGTAATGAATTAAGGCCTCAATCGTAATCCGTTTACCTTTGATAGTGTTTACTTATGGCTAATTGATAGTGTTTACTTATGGCTAATTCAAACATAATCTGAATTCCATTGATAGTGTTTACTTGCACGTAATCATTCATGAGTTTATCATAATACTCTTTTGCTTTAATCGTGTGTTGACTCGTTGTCCGGGAAATCAACTATGTTCATTATTTTTATTTTTTTTTTTTAAATATAAACTATGTTTATGATTTTGATGGGCTGAAAAACGATTTTAAAGGCGTGTTTGGATTGCATTTCTAAGTGTTTAATTTTTGAAAAAAGTCACTTTAGAAAAAAAAATGTGGTGTTTGACAACCACTCAAAATGATTTCTTGAAAAATGAGTTTTAGAAATAAATCATTTTGGGTAAAACAGGTGTACTAACTTTTGAGATTTTTTTTTTTTTAATTGAAAATTTCCTCTAATTTTCATAATATATTAAAATTCCCTTTAAAATTTCTTCACCCATAGTTGTTGTCGTCGACCACCACTGCCGACCGTCGGCGACCATCTCTGGCAACTTCCGGTGATCACCTCCGGCCACCGCGTTTCTCTCCAGCGACTACCACCTTCGGCCGATCACCAACGACAACCACTGTCGGTGACCTCCGGCCCTTCGACATACCTTCAGCTGATCACCAGCGACTTCCACGGACTTTCGGGGACCACCTCCGACGACAACCACCTCCGGTCGTTCACTAGAGACCTCCAATAGTACTTTCGTCCGACCTCCGGCGACGACCACCGTCGGTGGCCTCTGACAACTATCGACGACCATCACCACTCTTACCTCGTCACCGACCATCGACAATAGTCAACATCAGTCATAGTTTGTAAAATACAAATTTAAACTTATTAATTCATATTGTTTAATAATAATCGTCCATTATAATAATTTAACATTAGGAGAAACAGTTTTAGACCATGTTTACCACACCGTAATGGATTTTTCCCAACAATCGTAATGAATTAAGGCTTCAATCGTAATCGGTTTACCTTTGATAGTGTTTACTTAAGGCTAATTCAAACGTAATATAAATTTCATTGATAGTGTTTACTTGCACGTAATCATTCGTGAGTTTACCATAATACCTTTTCGCTTTAATCGTGTTCAGAATCGTGTGTTGACTCGTTGTCCGAGCGTTACTCGTGTACAAACTCGTTGTCCAAGCATTATTTGTTAACCCATTTTCCAATATGATCTCCATTTCCCTCCGTTTATTCTCTTTCTTTCTTCATTTTTCGTCATTGGAGCTTCCATCTTTTCCCCTCCATTAACTCATTTTTGTTTATTCCTCACAAAAGAAAAACAACTCCCAATTTTCAAGGGTTTCAACATTAAAGTAATGAGTTTATCTTTTTTCTTCCCATTTTGTTCAGTTTTTATCCAATACCAACAATTTGTTCATATTTTTTTTTTTTTTTTTTTTTTTTTTTTTTTTTTTTTTTTTTTTTTTTTTTTATCAAAATGAGTTTCTTTTTTCTCTCCAAAAGTTTTGGATTAAAAAACTTGTGGAGAAAAAAGAGAACGTAAAAGAATTTGTTGAAAGAAAAAGAAAACACACTCCTTGACAGAGAAAGAAAAAGAAAATTCATTACTTGAAAGAGAAAGAATAAGAAAACTCATTTTTTTTTAAGAAAAAGAAAAAGAAACTCTAACGTATGGGCGACAGCGGCAGCGAGATTGACTAGAGTGAGGTGTGCGGCGACGAGGTTGGTTGGAGGAGGGGAGAAGAAGAGAGGAAAAAGAAGGTGAAGGAGATGATCATGATTTCTTTGGCATTTCAAGGAAGAGAGAAAGAGGCAAACATGAAAAAAATAAACAAAAAAAAATGGTAGTACCCATGTAATAATCAATGGTAATCTCATTGAACACACAAGCACCCAAGGTGGTAAAGAAATGGAGCGATGAGATTGAAATGAGATTACATATTTTGAGGTGGGGCCCACATTTTGATAATGATTAAATTACCTGAGTGTAGAGCAAACGTAATCCAATGTAGGTTCCACAGTTAGAATTACCATAGATTAAACTAACTTAGTGTAGAGCAACCAAACAAACTTAGATAAAACACAATATTTTTTTTTTTTGGCAAAAGTATTTAATTAATGCGGGATAAACGGATTGAACGTTTGATCTCTAAGCCAATGGCACAATTTTATATTAGTCACAATTTTATATTAGTGTTTTAATTATAAAAATATCTATAAAAATTGTTTAAAAGAATGCATTCTTACCTTTTGTTTAGTAGTCAATCCAAACAGATCCTAAATGTTGAATTAATTATGTTAATAACGATGTGTTAAGTTGCTGCTTCCTTTTTTCCATCATTTCTCTTGGTTCAATAAATACGAGAATGAGAATTGAATCTTCGACTCCATGAAATGTAGTACATGTCAATTATCGCTGAGTTATGTTCATTTTGACTTTTCAATATAATTATGCTCATTTTGGTTTTGGTGATTTGGTTTGTTTTTTGGTTACTGGAAATTTGACAATTAGGCTTTGTGCTTGCAGTTGAAATTTGCGGCCATCAAAATTTGCACTAACATGCCAGAATTTGGAAATTTGCACTAACATTTGCAACTGAAATTTTGCAATTGGGTTGACAATTGGAATTCGCAGCATGAAAATTTGGAATTTGCACTAACATCTGTCGCTGGAATTTTGAGTGGACAATTAGAATTCGCAGCATTGACATTGACATTGGTTGAAATCTTCCGATGAAGTTTGGCAATTGCAGCATCAACATTTCGAATTTTTCATTCTGCATTTACTTGTTTATTTCTTTTTTGTTTGGTCTCCCTTGCCAAACTCAAATCTGAGTATTATGAGTTTGAGAGAGGATGTTAGTTTATGTGTTATGTTTTAAGGTTTACCTATATAAAGGTAGACTAGTCTTTGCACTGTTATTCCATTTTAGTATAAATAGATTTCTAGGTATGTATTTCTGATTAAGTCATTCTAATACAATGTGGTCTTGTACATTCTATAAATTCTCTGAAATAATTCACAGTCCGTCCCTGTCGCCGTCCTCCACCCATTGCGGTCGGCTACCTCTTATGTTTTTCCTTTTCTCTCTTTCTCTAATATTCTTCTTCCTCTTCCTCCCATTTTTTTCAATATATGTTTAAAAAAATTGAAAAAAAGTATCTTTTGCTCAGCCAAAGCTTTTGTAGTCCACTTACCTGACATATTTTAATTGGTCACGCAAGTTTTTTTTTTTAATCAGTCTAAAATTATTTTTCAAATAATTGTACACCTAATTATATACTTTGTGCATGTCCATCTAAGTGTATATAATTATATATTTTTACTATTATTGTCAAACGCCAAATGTATAGCAACAATTATTCAAAAGCTAACGTCAAACGGTTAGTTTACTCTACAAAAATCAGAGGTTTGAATCCACACGAACAACATTTATGTTGTCGATTTTTTGTTACATTGTTATTTTAAGCCTTCTATTTTCAATTGACCAATTATGAAAATTGAAACAACAATTATTATCGTCAAACACCAAATTTAGCAACAATTATTCAAAATCTAACGTCAAAGGACTAATTCACTCTACAACAATTAAACTGTTGAATCCACACACCCTGAGAAGTAGAGATTTGAATCTACACACTCTAAATTACAAATTACAAGACCTTTCATAACTGGTCAATTTTTTTTACACCCTAAAAATTAGATTTTGAATAATTGATGCTAGATTTGGCATTAAAAATATATAATTATATATAATTAGGTGTATAAATACTATTGATAGAATTCATGAAGAAAAATAACTTTACAAAATATATAATTATGTGCAATTAGGTGTATAATTGATTGAAAAAAATTGATGGACTAATTTTCATAAATTAAAAATTTGAAAGAAGAAGAAGAAAAAAACTTGTTTGATGGCTTAATAGGATTTTTTTTTGGTTTAAAAAATAATATAAAAATTGACCAATCAAATTGTGTCACGTGACTGTGCTACAAAAGATAGTTGTAGCTAAGCATGCATATAAGTTTTACTCTTAACAAAATATTACAGGCTTCTGCAACATTATTTTTTTTTAGGAAGTGTTGTTTTCCCTCCTAAAAAAATAGTGTTGTTTTCCCTTATACTAAAAAAAATGTCGTTTTCTCTTTTGGATAGAAATTCTGGAACGAAGAATTTGTTGGGTTTTATGTCCTAAAACTCGTGGTTTGTAAACTGTTATGTTTGTAAATATTCTATTTAGAATAAAGAGTTATTAGTTTTATTCAGTAAAATAGTTTACTGGAATAAAGTGAAACGTGTTTAAGTTAACCTATACCAATGACCAACACCCTTGGCTGAATATGAGTACTTGAGCCTCATGTATGACATGATTGTGGATCAGACTCAAGTAGTCAGTCAAAACAGTCTATAGTATACGGATAAGACTGGGTACCTTATCCTGGTAACACTATAGGATGCGGCTCACTTTGTATTGTACAAAACGATGTGATCCGAATCGTTTCACATGGTGATGTGCGAGTGAGGGCGTCCTGTGCAAAGAGTTTGCATAAGACCGAACCGTGAAATATGTTGCCCTCTCTTTATAACACCGTTTACTGATGAGACCGACATTTTCATTTGATGGCCTAGGTAACTCGATCTTAATCCTAAGCTTACTATGAACTCCTGCTTATTAGACAGTATCCTTAGACTTGTATGGGTGAGAGTGGCCCATTAGCGCCGACTCAATAACTTACCATCTCAGGGATAAAGTCCAATAGGTAGCTGGGGACATAGTGTAGTAAGATGGAGTTCACTTCTAACCCGCTCTTCAGGGTTAGTAGATAGGTTGTTCCCTTAATAGCTGACTTCGAGGCTTGAACAATGAGCGCTCACACTCTCATGTGATGAGAGTGTTAACTGATATGTTGGTTGGACCACAAATCTATTGTTCATTAGAGGTGTCAATGGTACTTAAGGAACAAGACGTAATGCAGGGGTTGAACGGTTTAAAATGACCCAACTGTGATTACGAACAACCTGTGAAGGGTCGACTTGCCCGTGACGGTTATATCAGAGGACATAATATATCTACAGTGAGGAGAGTGCAACCCTCGGACTATAGTGGAGTCTCCGGGGGTTAACGAATGTTGGTTAGTTCGGTTGAAAGAGTTTTGACCGGATAATCTCGTATCGTTGGAGCTCATGATCTGTAGGTCCTTTAGATTCTCCTGGCTAGCTCGGATAACGTCGTGCAACAGTTTAAGAGAAAAGAAAAAGAAAAAGAAAAAGAATTTGAATTGTTCAAATTCGGTTTGTGGAAGAATGATGAACATATTTAAATATGATTTAAATATGAGAATGACCTAAAACATGAATAGGATTCATGTGTAAAAAAATTGGTTTTTGGAAAATCGGGTTTAGTTATATTATTTAATTAATATTTGATATTGAATTACATAATAATTATTAATTAAAAATTTTAATTAATAATTATATATATATTTTTTTTATTTATTAAAAAGTTTAATAAATAAAATTATTATTATTATTTTTAATAATAATAATAATTAAATATATATGTATTAAGTTTTTTATATATATATATATATATATATATATTTACGTTTGTTTGACCATAAGAATTTAGAGAGGGAGAAGAGGTGGGGTACTTGAAAGAAAAAAAAAACTCGATTGAGTTTTAAAAAAAAATCTTTCTTTTTGTTTGTGTCTGCGTTCTTTCTTCTTCTTCCTTCTCCATCTCTTTTCTATTTTCTTTTCTTTTCTCTTGGTTTCGGAGTCTCACAACTCCGTTGCTCGGCGCCGAGGATAGCGGGACTACCTGGGGTGGTCCTCGGGGCGTTCGTGAGAAGAGGCCGGAAGAGTTCGTGACGAGGAACAGTCGGCGGACTTGAAGAAATTGGAACTACAAGGTATGTACTTCTAATTTCTTATTTCCGTCGTTTGAGCATGTTTTCTATTTGTTAAATTGATGAAATTAGAGTATCATCGGTCCAAAATCGCTTTCCGCTGCGTATATCACTTCATCAATTGGTATCAGAGCGATTTTGTGATTAACTCAATTTGCATCAATTTAATTGGTGGGTATTTTAATTTAGAAATTGTTTCTGAATTGGCGTCTAAAGTGAATATCGATTTTGGCATAGTTTCTTTTTTAATTTCTTTATTTGTAATTGCCCGAGAATGTATGGGCTTTAATGTGTGCTTAAAAATATGTATTTTTAGAGTCATTAGAGTCCATATAGGTTTCTTTGTGAAAGAAGCTCGAGTTTTTGAGTTGGCTGAATTGTTCGGTGTTAGTTCAAACTCGTTCTAGGCAATACGAAGAAAAATTCGAAGAGAAATTGGCCGAAGCGATCGGAGGAAGCAAGCTTGTCAAAGGCGGTGCGAAGAGTTCGAAGTCCGCTCAAGACTTAGCTTGTTGTTCAAGCTTGTAATAAAATAGTTATTGCTTGCTAAATGCCAAAATCGATCCACTTTAATGCGTTTAATTAATTATGCATTGCGAATGTATGTTTTAATTAAATTTCATGTTTGTATGTGCATAACGTATGCCATATAGATTTAAAATTCCACCGTAGAAAGTATGCTTCATGCATTAAAAATATGTTATAAGTGTTATAATTTATAGTATGCATATTTGGGAATTCATGAGTATTAATATAAGAGTTATATTAATTCATGAATTAGATGTTAATTTAATAGAATAATTGATATAAGTGTTATATTAATTGTGAAATTAAATATACAACATAGGTTGACCTGGTTTTATTCATATTGTAGATTATAAGTGTTATAATGTATAGGATGCATGTTTAATTCATGAGTATTAATATAAGAGTTATATTAATTCATGAATTAGTTGTTGTTTGCTTAATAGAATAATTAATATAAGTGTTATATTAATTATGAAATTAAACATCCAACTTTAGATGCATTTTGTATGTTATAATTATTATAATGTATAGGATGCATGCTTAATTCATAATAATTGATATAAGTGTTATATTAATTTATGAATTAGGAGTTGTATATTTAAAAGCATAATCGATATAAGTGTTATATTGATTATGATGTTAAATATTCAACTTGTCATGCCTTAGCGAATGTATGTTTGAGAAGCATATAGATTTTGTTATAGAAAGTCTAGTTTTTGCAATTGTTGTAAAAATGACTTAGACTTTTAAAATCTATAACAAAGAGAAGCATGTTCATTTAGGGTTAAATGAGTCGATCTGGTTCATTAGATGAATAGGTCGTTATCTCGTAAATGTTAAGGTTATGAGAAACTCACCCGGTGAAATCCTGTCTAAGGTTGGAGGATTTGAATTGACGGAACATCTCCTACCTGGGGACGATCCGGTACTTGAGTAAAGTTAACCAGGCTTTATGAGCATGCGTGAGAGATGTGAGGTTAGTAAAGTGTTTATAACCTAGACATCTCAGGTAAATTATTTGCCTAGACTTAAGGTTTTATTTACTTAGCCTGATAAAACCTGAGTTTTTACCCTTTTTACCGTCCACGATGCTTAGTAGATGTGTTGAGAAGGAATATATGATATATCCCTCTTATGCTACGCACTCCTTATAGTTCACAACGTAAGAATTTTTCTTGGCCTCATGATGTCATATGGGGCATCTCCAGACGGGTGGTGTTTGCAACTTTCAATAGCAAGGTGAATGGAGTAAGTGTCTATAGTAAGTGGGAGAAGGAAGTACGTCAGTACATCCTACGGTCTCCTCCATTGGATTGAATTGTGAGATTCTCATGTTCTGCCTGCAGGCTGCCCTAGGGGCACCATCCAAACGGAGGGCTCGGCATGGGAGATCGAACACCTCAATCACCATTTATGGATAAAGAAACACAGGGCCATTCCCAACTCTGACATTCCCTACGGTTGAACTGTTGGGGCCGTCTTGTGAATTCTAAAAATGGAGGGTCACACTTACGGGATTTGCTAAGGAGTTAGTAAATCCAGACCAAAAACGATAACTAAGATGCTATAGGAATATGAGTTATTCTGGCATTAGCATTTAGTCAAGATTGTCTTGATTTAGTAAAGGAATGTTCGACTGCCCTACGGTAGCGACCATTCTGACTTACTAAAGTATCGTTGCGAGTAAATAAAGAGTTTGGGTACTTTATTTACTGCTAAACCTCTTAATTGGTTTAAATAGGTTAAAATTGTTTCACTAATAGTTTTACATTCTGTTTCAGCATGTCGAGTTCGTTCATACAGTTGCTGTCACACGACAAATTAACTGGTGAAAATTTTGGGACATGGAAGTCGAACCTTAATGCAGTTTTGGTTCTCGACAACCTAAGATTTGTCTTAACGGAGGAGTGTCCTCCGGTTCCTGGTTCAAATGGCTCACGAACTGTTCGTGAAGCATATGATGGTTGGATTCGAGCTAATGATAAAGCTCGAGTTTACATCCTGGCAAGCATATCTGATGTTTCGTCAAGGAAGCATGAGGGGATGGTTTCCACTAAGGAAATCATGGCTTCACTACAAGAGATGTTTGGAAAGCCTTCCGCATCTCTTAGGTATGAAGCCCCCAAGCACATTTACAACTGCCGTATGGTTGAAGGAACCTTTGTTAGGGAACATGTCCTTAACATGATGGTGTACTTCAATACAGCAGAAGTAAATGGAGCAACCGTCGACGAACAAGGTCAGGTTGGATTTATCTTGGAATCTCTTCCGAAGAGTTTCCTGCACTTCAGGACCAATATGGTCATGAATAAGATAGAATACAATCTGACGTCTCTTCTGAACGAGCTTCAGATTTATCAATCCCTGCATACCTCGAAAGGAAAGGAGAAGGAGGTAAATGTTACTACTTCTGTGAAGTTCCAGAAAGGGTCTAGGTCTGGGACTAAATCTGAACCTCTTACTGTGAGTAATAAGATTATTCACAAAAAGAAGAGAAGTGCTAGGAAGGGCAAAACCCCAGCTGTAGGCAAGGTTAAAGCTACACACAGTGAAAAGTGTTTTCATTGTGATGAAAAAGGGCACTGGAAGCGAAACTGCCCTAAATACCTTGCGGAGAAAAAGACAAAGAATGAACGACAAGGTAAATATGATTTATCTTCTGTCTAGACATGTTTTGTGGATTATGATTGTCATACCTGGATGTTGATTCAGGAACCACTAATCATGTTTGTTATTCTATTTCAGGAAACTAGTTCCTGTCTGCATGTTTCTTGACGAAGACGACTTATGAAGACGTCTTCGCAGTTTATACAGTGGGAGCTTGCTTGTTTTTATAGAAATAATTTCAACTATTGTAATTATTGTCTATAAACTCAAGTGTGCTGTGAACGCTTTAGATGTATATAGTATCTTTTGTTTTTTAATGAATAGTTCATTTTGCAAAAGATGTATACAAGTAGTATTCTATTAAACTTGGTAACAACTAAAGTGTTAAGACTTATCTTGTTTTATATTGAAAGCTAAATTATAAATTAACAATGGTTGTTAGTTTAGCTGGTTCTTCTCAACTATTGAGAAAGCCTAGATGTAGTGGGAGGTTTATGGGATAGCCCGGATCACTATATTGGCTTGAGTTATGACTCTAGTTGTCGTACTTGATGTTGACGATGAGTTCATAAACAATAACCAGTAGCTCAAAGCCATGGATCTTCAAGAGGTTTACAGACCAAGTCTATGAGGTGAAAACCTCTAAGGCTTGACTTTCTGGCAAAGGGACTGTCCTGAAGAGAAGAGGTTAATTGTGTATTAACTTCATCTCTTGTTGTCAGATATAAGTTATATAGTATACTCGTATCCATTGTCCTGTTCTATTTGATAGGATAAGGTAAATGGATATCAAGACTAGCTATCTTGATAGAGTATCTATTAGTCTCAACCAGGGAGATATGATTAAAAGCAAATCGTTTGCGAGTTTCTTCAATTCATTTATGAGTTGGAATAAGAATCTATATTCTAATTTATAAGGTTTGTTTTTCAAATCTTATGGTTTTGAACATTACATTAATAAAACTTGTTGGACAAGTGTTTAATCAATGTTAAAGGTTTCATAATATATTCTCGTAATTTTGTCCTAATCATTGAGAATGATGTAGGATTTATTTCTGATTTTTAGCATAAACTAGCGACCCACTCTCAAATAGTTGATCTGGAGGTAGGCTTAGTTTGTTCTAGGGATTCAGGTTGTTCTGAGTTGTAAGAACAAATCGCTAGTATTGTCTCTAAAATCTTTTATTGACAAGTTGTTGTCAATATTCGATAGTCTATGGAAATGGTTTCCTAAGACACCTCAAGTGTTGAGGATACGAGACGCACCCAAGTGCATTTACATATTGGAGGTCAGGTGTATCTTTTGAGATACATGACCTGATATGTGCTATGCAGTGGGAGCTGTCAGTAATATTAGTCCAATTGGATTGGATTCCAGTTAAAGTTTTGTCCTTGTACTTAGAGGAGTAGAATACAAGAGTTGTATTGCTAATTCCTTGGTAGTAGCTAAAGCAGCACAAAGTTTATAAGCTGAGCTCGTAGATAGTGCTATGAGGAGATGTGATAGTCACATGGAAAGCCTCGTAGTACTTCATGCTGATAAGTTTACTAAGTCTCTCATGGCTAAAGTGTTTGAGAGACACCTAGAAGAGTCTAGGGCTCCGAGTTGTTGGAGAGGACAGTGGGAGAAAACTTATGATATATGATATATTAGTTTTTCTCCACCTAACATGTACACCACGGACGTTTAAGTCCAAGTGGGAGTTTGTTGGGTTTTATGTCCTAAAACTCGTGGTTTGTAAACTGTTATGTTTGTAAATATTCTATTTAGAATAAAGAGTTATTAGTTTTATTCAGTAAAAGAGTTTACTAGAATAAAGTGAAACGTGTTTAAGTTAACCTATACCAATGACCAACACCCTTGGCTGAAGATGAGTACTTGAGCCTCATGTATGACATGATTGTGGATCAGGCTCAAGTAGTCAGTCAAAACGGTCTATAGTATACGGATAAGGCTGGGTACCTTATCCTGGTAACACTATAGGATGCGGCTCACTTTGTATTGTACAAAACGATGTGATCCGAATCGTTTCACATGGTGATGTGCGAGTGAGGGCGTCCTAAGCAAAGAGTTTGCATAAGACCGAACCGCGAAATATGTTGCTCTCTCTTTATAACACCGTATACTGATGAGGCCGACATTTTCATTTGATGGCCTAGGTAACTCAATCTTAATCCTGAGCTTACTACGAACTCCTGCTTATTAGACAGTATCCTTAGACTTGTATGGGTGAGAGTAGCCCATTAACGCCGACTCAATAACTTACCATCTCAGGGATGAAGTCCAATAGGTAGCTGGGGACATAGTGTAGTAAGATGAAGTTCTCTCCTAACCCGCTCTTCAGGGTTAGTAGATAGGTTGTTCCCTTAATAGCTGACTTCGGGGCTTGATCAATGAGCGCTCACACTCTCATGTGATGAGAGGGTTAACTAATCTGTTGGTTGGATCACAGATCTATTGTTCATTAGAGGTGTCAGTGGTACTTAAGGAACAAGACGTAATGCAGGGGTTAAACGGTTTAAAATGACCCAACTGTGATTACGAACAACTTGTGAAGGGTCGACTTGCCCGTGACGGTTATATCAGAGGACATAATATATCTACAGTGAGGAGAGTGCAACCCTCGGACTATAGTGGAGTCTCCGGGGGTTAACGAATGTTGGTTAGTTCGGTTGAAAGAGTTTTGACCGGATAATCTCGTATCGTTGAAGCTCATGATCTGTAGGTCCTTTAGGTTCTTCTGGCTAGCTCGGATAACGCCGTGCAACAGTTTAAGAAAAAAGAAAAAGAAAACGAATTTGAATTGTTCAAATTCAGTTTGTGGAAGAATGATGGACATATTTAAATATGATAAATATGATTTAAATATGAGAATGGCCTAAAACATGAATAGGATTCATGTGTAAAAAAGTCGGTTTTTGAAAAATCGAGTTTAGTTATATTATTTAATTAATATTTGATATTGAATTAAATAATAATTATTAATTAAAAAATTTAATTAATAATTATATATATATATATTTTTTTATTTATTAAAAAAATTAATAAATAAAATTATTATTATTTTTTTTAATAATAATAATAATTAAATATATATATATATATATATATATATATATATATATATATATATATGTGTCTTGCATGCAGCAAGACACATATATATGTATTAAGTTATATATATATATATATATTTACGTTTGTTTGACCATAAGAATTTAGAGAGGTAGAGGGAGAAGAGGTGGGGTACTTGAAAGAAAAAAAAAAACTCAATTGAGTTTAAAAAAAAAAATTCTTTCTTTTTGCTTTTGTCCGTCCCTCTGCGTTCTTTCTTCTTCTTCCTTCTCCATCTTTTTTCTATTTTCTTTTCTTTTCTCTTGGTTTCGGAGTCCCACAACTCCGTTGCTTGGCGCCGAGGATAGCAGGACTACCTGGGTGTGGTCCTCGAGGCGTTCGTGAGAAGAGGCCGGAAGAGTTCGTGACGAGGAACAGCCGGCGGACTTGAAGAAATTGGAACTACAAGGGTATGTATTTCTAATTTCTTATTTCCGTCGTTTGAGCATGTTTTCTATTTGTTAAATTGATGAAATTATAGTATCATCGGTCCAAAATCGCTTTCCGCTGCGTATATCGCTCCATCAGAATGATATTAATCGATACATGGTGTACCGTGTACTGATTTAAATTTCAGAATGAACTCAGATCTGGATTGCGTTCGTTCCAGATCGATTTCTTTTTTTGTTTTTTTTTAAATATTGAAAAAAATGGAAGAAAGAAAAAGAGGAAGAAGAAGATAGGAGAAAAGGAAAAAAATAAAAATAAGAGGAGGCGATCCATGGAAAGACTACAAACTACGGGAGAATTTCTGGTACATCCGTGGTATGGAAAAACTCCATACCACTGCCTTTAAAAAAAAATTACACGTGGCTAAATGGTTGTTTAACTGGGACCCACACTATTAAATAGGTGGCTAAATGGTTGTTTAACTGGGACCCACACTATTAAATATATTATTTTTTTAAACCATTTCGCCACGTGTCATTTTTTTAAAGGCAGTGGTATGGAGTTTTTCCATACCACGAATGTACTAGAAATTCTCCCACAAACTACTATGGATGGTAGGATGAAGAAAATGAGAGGAGGAGGGAAAAAGAAGAGGGAAGAGGCAAGAAAAGAAAAATATTTAAAATATTTTATAAATAAATTAGAAAATTAAGAAAATAAAATGTAACGTGAGCCTCCCATTAATAGTTAATAGAGTGACGGATGGACCAAAAAAACACACCAAATATAAATTTGGGACGTAATATTGTTGAATGAGAAATGTGAGGAACCAAAATACTATCAAATCTCGGAGACTGTAATTTTCCCTAACTTTAATATGATCAAAAGTTTATCTGGAGCAAAATTTCTATTGACCGAAAAATTTCGGCCAACTAGCCAGTGTCATGTCATTAATTACAAAGTGATGACAAACTTACATTTGAGATGAATCTCAAATTGACTTATGTCTCAAATTAAATTTGAAGACAAAATTGGCGATTCTAAAAAAAACGGAACGTGTTTTCGTCATGACTGTTTGATCAGATAAACTTAACCGATCAAGTTGGGTCATATTGCAATTGAGCTGAATATCAAATGAGCCCAAAAAGCTATTTAAATGGAAATTTGGCCCAAAGCCCAAATCCATTGTTTGGGCCCAAAAAACCCGTCGAGCCCAAACCTACTATATGTCCCCTGAAAACTCTATAAATAGAGAGTTCATCCTTCATTTGAAGGGTTCAAAAAATATTTACTCCTAAGAGCTCAGAAAGAATTCATAAGCAACGAAGACTTCCTGAATTTTAGGAAGATTGAACACTCTTTGAAGATCAAACACCTGAAGACTTCACTTATTCGAGAAGTTGATGATTCAACTCGAGAACAAGTTGCGAAGCTTCGAAATAAATCCAACATCGAGAACAAGTTGTGAAGCAGCTCTCGAGATACATTTACTTTGTGAAAGAGAAAGAATTATAGAATAAACATTAAAGATTGTAACACATTACATACAAATTAATATAAATCAAGTTCATTTACACGTATTAAATTTTCTTTATCGGAATCTACCATCAACAATCTCATTTTTACTTTGTTGTACTAAAAACAATTAATATGGCCAAAGCGAGCATGACTCAACGGGCATATGTATGTGTTGACGACCAAGAGGTCTGTGGTTTGAATCCCTCACCTCCAATGTACTCAAAAAATTAAAAAACCAATTAATATGTACATAAGATCAAACCATCGATTGGAATGATAATTAGTGTCTTATCTATCCAATTATACTTGGATTGACCAGCCAGGCAAAATTATGTTGTGGTGTCAAAATTCTTGAAAAAACAAATTATGCCCTTAATTAAGAGATCAACAATTCAATTCTTTCACCGAGTCTATATAGACAATCCAACCATTAAAATGTTAGTATTCTATACTCTTTTAATATTTAGTGATTGCAAACCACTTAATTAAAAAAGAATGGAAACATTAAAACTTTAGAGACCAAATTAAAAAATGACCTAAAATTTTGATCCAGGGATCAAAGTACATATTTAACAATTAGTTTGGTTTTAAAAGTTTATAATTTGATAATTAAATATATAAAAAATATTCATTATTTTTAGTAAAAAAAAAAACATTATCTTAGGATAAATATACGAACAATTTTCTTAGGTGGCAAATTATTTTCTGTCTTTTCCTAAAATTCAACAAGGGTTAATGTTTTTTTTTTTTTTTTGGTTTGAAAAAGGGGTTAATGAGATTTAAACCTCCAACTTTTAAAATATAAATAATGTCTTAATAAATTGTATATATAAGAGGTAATAGTCGAGCTATGTACTATGTTATACCGGTGTGACGTGTCTTCTTTAAATGTGGTAGAGAGTGACGTTAAACTTCCATTAAAAAAAATATATGTGAAAAGTAAATTAACCAAACCTTAATACAGTCAGTTAATTTAATTACACCCCACCTTTAAAATATCTGGTGTAAAATAATTGTACCTATTTCTTTTAATTCAATAATATGTGGATGTGAGAATTCGAAACTTTAAATTTTGGTCTATCATATAATATTGATTGAGTAATGAAAAAAAAAAAAAAAGTTGACAATAATTGTTCATTTTTAGCAACATGTGATTTGTAAAATTCAATTAATTCATGCGTACAAAAAATTGAAAACTTTAAATCTATACTGCCATAATTGAAATAAGAAACAAACTATGGTAATTTAACCAAGAAACTTTTATGGCAACTTCAAAATTTAACAGAGAAAAAAAGAAAAAAAAAAGACTTTTATGGCATTTAACTTTAAAGCCTAAAATAAAATACTTATTTTTCATTCGCAATTAAATATATGGTTTGTAATTTTGGAAATGATAAATTTATAATAAAGAGAGAACGGCGATCGCGTAAATCTCGGATATTTCGGCAAAACGAAATTATTTGTCGTATCGGACCCCACACAATCCAACTCCCATCATTACACTCGCAAAGAAATCGGAATCGCAACCGTTAGATCAATATTAAATCCAACGGCTCAAAACCCTTCGTCTTTCCCGCCGTTTGCAGACTGTTCCCTTTTACTCTAATGGGCGCAATTGCAAATGTACGCAGCAGCTTCCAAAAACACTTCACCTTCCATTTTTCTTACTTTCCCCTTTTCTTTTTTATTTTTATTTTTATTTCTCTTATTTATTATCATTATTATTATTATTATTATTATTATTATTATTATTCATTGTTTTTTAGTTTTCACTTTGCAGCCAGCCGCATAAACAGTCTCTATTCTGCCCATTCATGTTCTTCTCTCTCTGATATCTCTTTTTTCCCAATATACTTGAGGATTTTTTCGACGAATTCAGTGGTTTTGATCGATTTTACACCGACCCAGAAGTTGAAATTGCTTCAAATTGCATTTGGATATGGTGAGAATTGAAGTTTCCTCTGTATTTGCTGTTTTGTTTTGGGGATTGGCGTTTTCTTCTATTTAATTTCTTGTTTGTTTTGTTCAATCATATGAATTTTGTCTTACCCAGATGGGTTTTCTCTTTTGTTAATCATTGAATGTTGTTTTTGGGTGTTATTGCATCACTTTGTTTGAGCTTTTTTGGTAATTTGTTGAGACCATAGTTTTTTTTTTGCCATCCAAACATGTTTGGTTGTAATCGTTCGTTTGATTTAGAATTTAATGTCTTGTGTTTTAGATGAAGTAAGTATTGTATAATTTTCATCTTACTGAGTTTAGTTGGTTGATTGTGACTGATTTGAGAGTGTTATCTTATTGTTTTTTACATGATGAATTGTTAACTCTGACAAATTACACATCGTTTTCTTTTCAAATTTTGATGTTGGGATTCTTTTCCAATTTGATATTGTTTTGTTCATGTTGGGATTCTCTTATCATTTATCAGACCAATTTCATTCTGTTTTGTTATTGTTTTTCTCCAATTTGACAAGTGGTCAGCAGTGAATTGAATTGTTTGGATTTGCAATTTTGCAGGCAGGATGCAAGATTTATCTGAAGAAAAGGAAATCAGATTGGCTCAACTCCCTTTTGCAAAGCAAATTTTTTGGTTCTTGTGTTCATCATCCAAACAATAGAAAAAATGAAAAGAATGTGTTTTGCATAGACTGTGGTATTGCCATCTGCAGGCATTGCTTGATATCTCACTGCGTTCATCGGCGGCTACAGATCTGCAAGTACGTTTATCAGTACGTCGTTCGTGTGCCCGACTTGCAGAACTATCTTGATTGTTGCAACATTCAGGTATCCCTTTATTATTACCTCCTTCAATTATACAAACTTTTAGTTCTATAAAGTTGTCTTGTTAGCTATTGCTCGAGGTTGTAACTTGCAAGTCATGATCAAATGAAACAAGCATTTCAAAAGCCTCCACCATAGTTTTATCTTGCATATTGCCATTAAGAAGAAGAATATGTTTTGTTTGTTAGCCCTTCTTCTAGATGTTTAATTGCTCGAGTCTACTTTCATAAACTAATCAACTGCGAAAGGAACAACCTGAAAAGGAAGCATTGAATCCAATCATAAAAGAGAACTCTTTTGTTTTTTGTACATTGGAATTATTTTTGGTCAATAATCAAGTGTTTTAGTGATGCATAAGTACAAGTAAGAGTTATGATACTTTGATGGTTAGTTGTCAATTGTTGTATAATCACAAATACATAACTTCTGATGATTATGGTAAAGTTTGGGACTGAAGTACTGAATGTTTGATTCACCAGACTTATAAGATCAATGGGGAGAAGGCTGTTCATTTGAGTCCCCGTCCGCAGTCAAAAGATTCGAAACCGTCGACAAAATTGAAGTTTGGAGGTACTTGTGAAGCCTGTGGGAGATACATACAAGACTTACCTAACCGCTTCTGCTCGATCGCTTGCAAAGTAAATAAAATTTATTCCTCCTTGTTTCTTTAACTTGGTAGTTTCTCTCGTTCACTTTCACATATATGGCATGAACATGTACCGTTGCTAAACTTCTCAGGTCTCTATGGTTCCAACGGAAGTTAACAATCAAAGCTGTAGATGCATCGCTTCGGAGGCAAATCTCAACGACGACATTCCATGGAAGGAGAACCACAATCTAGAAACCAATACAAGCGAGAATCTCAACGACGACATTCCATGGAAGAAGAACCACAATCTAGAAATCAATACAAGCGAAATGGAATCATCTATCTCAATGGCTGAATCAAATGAAGAGATCAAAGCATGGCGAGTGGAGTCAGTATTGAATCCAAAGAAGCTTATGCATAAAAGGAAGGGCATTCCGCATCGATCACCTCTAAAGTAATACCTAAACACTAATCTTGACGATCTTCAATACTCTTTTTCTCCCAATCCCACATTTTTTGATATATCAAATGCCTATAAGCATACAAGTATAGATATATAATAACATATATTTCACCTCTTTGCATTGGCTCTATATTGGATTAGTTGTGTTTTTTAGCCTTCTTTTGCCAGTTTTTTGGAGGTTGTATAGAGAAGGATAGAATTGCTTGTGGAAACAATAATCAAATAATCAACCTTTTGGCTTATTCTTTTGGTTAATCAAACATCATGTGATGTGTTGTTGCAAGAACATGCTCTTGAAAACATTATGATTGATTTGGGCTCTTTTTAACTTTTATGTTTTTTTTGAGAATGTTCCTCTTCATGTTCCATAAAAGCTCATGTTTCCTTTTTGGGCCGCCATTTTCTCTCTCCAGCCCAATTTGATCTGTGGTGGTTGTTATTGGGGGCCCATCTTCTTCCACTTTACACAAAGGCAACAATCTTTCATTTTTGTCCTCATAAGAATGTGGCAGACAAAAGGGGACAAAAGGGTGGCCACAGTGGCAATAAACTTTCAGATTTCCAAGCTTGGTCAATAAAATACAAAATGTAATGTGTAAAAGTAGAAAACAGAATCAAAGTCTTCGTCAAATTGTGATCTTTTTAACTTTTGATCACTAAATCATGTTACAAATTCTTTGATTTCAGGTGAATTTGGAATAACCATAGGTGTTTAATTAAATAAGTAGAAATGGTTTTGAAAATTTTAAGACTTAAAAAGACTCTTTGTCGATACCGATGCCAACTCATCTCAACTCCGATAGCCATTTGACTATATATATATATATATATATATATCTCGTTTCGTATCCGTTTACCATAGAAGTTTTGTTGTCGTGGTTGTCTAGTTCGTCGAATGTTGCTAATTGAACCGAAGGACCCGACCCATCCTGAAATTATAAGGGTTGGGTTTGGGCTGTGTTGTCCTTTATAAACGGTTTGGTCGGGTCAGAGAATCAACCAACTAAAAATTTGGGTTGGTCTAAAAATACTCTTAAACCGACCCAATCCTAAATCGTAAAATTAGTTATAGTTACCAAAAATATAATTCTGCATCTTAATTTTTCAAATTCAAAATCTGGATACACAAAAAAAATGTCATTTTCAGAATTTAAATTATTTGGATCACAAAATTTGGAAGCAGTTTTCAAAAATGGATTTCAGATTGTTAGTGAATCTGAAAACATAAAACATAATCTAGATTGTCTACCAACCCTAAAAATATTCACAACAATTAGGGGTGTACATGGGTTGGGTTGGATTGGGCTTGGGGATTTTTCAACCCAACCCAAAAATTTTGGGTCGGAGAATTCCCAACTCAACCCTTCAATTTTCGGATTGGGTTGGGTTGGGTTGGCGGGTTGACATTTTTTTAAAATTAATTTTTTTATTTAATTTTTTTAGTTACTTAAAATCTTATGCTTATTCACATCACTCAAATACAACATATAATTACACTAATGCTTATTCACGTCACATAAATACAACATATAATTACACTAATAATTAAAATTTTATCAAACTCAAATATCAAATATTAAAAAGATCTACAAAAATACATATTAAAAGTTCTTTTTAAGCATTAAAACAAAATACTAAAAGTTCTCTAACGAGTAAAAAAAAAACTAAAAGTACTTTAAACACCACTACAACAAAATATTTAAAGTAAAGTTTCACAAACAATAGTCCATATTTAAATTTTAAATTGGCATCAAGCCAAAACATCGAACATTGAACATTGAGAGACATCGACATCACGAGCATTAGGCTAAGTCCTGAAAAATTAAAAAAACAATACAAATAATTAGTTAAAGAAATTGAGGGACCATAACTAAATAAAAAATAATAATAAAAAAATAAATAAAAAAAACTAATGAAAAATAATTTACTTACATGAAAATTGTCATTACGAGGGGATTCCAGCATGCCCGACATTAATGAAATTTAAAGTGTCTCGAAAACATGAGAAATTCTAAACATTCGAAAACAATACATTATAAATGACAAGAAATAAACAATAAATGAGTTAGAGTTACCTGTCTCAATTTTAACACAAGTCTCAAAATCTGGAAAGATCTAATAACACCGATCGCGATTTGCCCCGAATCCAATTTTTTGTACTTATCAAAGCTTCCACTATTTGAGGTGTCAAAGAACTTCTAAAGGAATCAAGAATCCTCCCATGTACTAAATGTTGATTCAGAAGCCACAGTAGACACTGGAACTTGCCAAAACATCTTAAGCAATTTGTGATAGAATGGGTATTTAAAGTTATTCAGTCTCCACCAAGCAAGAACATCAAAATTATCATGAAGTTCCTCACTAGGATCAGATAAATAACGATCCACGTCATTCTTCACTTCTAAAGAACTTTCCTCTAGTCTTCTTGTTTTGTACCGTGACACTAATAATTAACCACTCGAGTTCGTTCCACTACTAATTTCTGAACTCGAGGAAGCAACACTTGATTCTAATGGTTGATGACCAATACTACCACTACAACTTTGGGTACTAGAAGTGCTATCAACTGATTTGTAAAAATTATACATACGAACCAAATACGTATTTATACCATCAATCATTTCTTTCATCAGAACTTCTTCATAAACATTCGAAAAGCAAAAGGCAACATAAAGCACGACAACTATAAATATCAACTTATTGATCTTCTCAACTGAACCCAATACTTGTCAAAATAGAGCTCGAATTTGTGCTCCAACTAATTAAGAGTTCTTTAATACCCCAAAGTTCATGAAAATAAGAATTAGAAGTCGCATATAAAGAACTACTTATTTTTGTAGTGACATCGTAGAACACCTTCAAAAACTGAACAAACATTTCAACATTTCTCCAATCCTCAGGAGATGTTGACCCTCGTTTTTCGTTTACAATTCCATGATTATCCTCTTTGAAGTAGTCAACAAATTATGGCATCTCTTCTCGTAAAATTTTAAAAGCATTCTCAAATTTCAGTGCATGATCAAACATTAAATAAGTAGAATTCCATCTAGTTGCCACATCTAAATAAACAAGTGCTTTGCATTCGATTTTCTCTCGTTCCACACAAACTTTAAATCTGGTCAATCTACTAGGGGAGGATCTAATATACCTTACAACCTTACGAACCCTAGCAATCGAGTCATGCATGTCCTTCAACCCATCATTGACAATCAAATTTATTATGTGAGCACAACATTTCATGTGTAATAATTCTCCATCTAAGATATAAGAGATTTCCAACTTCCAAGTCTTTTCTTAATATATGAAATAGCCACGTCATTCAAACTTGCATTATCAACGGTGATGGAAAAAACCTTATCAATCCCTCATTCCAATAAACATTTCTCAATGACATTTCCACTAGTCTCTCCTTTGTGGTCAACAACTTGACAAAAGTTCAAGATTTTTTTATGCAAATTCCATTCTGAATCAATAAAGTGGGAAGTGAGTACCATGTAGTTAATATTTTGCAGAGAAGTTCATGTGTCAATTGTAAGACAAACCGTCATATAATTTTTTACTAGGAGAGATTTCAACTTTTTTGTCTCATCAAGAAAAAGTTGCAATACATCTCTAGCAATTGTTACTCTTGAGGGAGGGTCAAACTTATGACATGAAATACTACAAAAAAAAATCTAAAACCATCATTCTCAAAAAATCTGAATGGTATCATCAATAACTATCATCTTAGCACATGCCGGTCTACAAGCTTGTTGACTAAATATTGTACTCACAAAATTACTGCCCCCACTTCCATCTAACAAATGTTGAAAACTTAGCGATGCTTGTCCTTTCACTTCCTCCTTATAGGGACATTTTTTACATAGTTTTTTTAGGTGCTTCCATAATGTGCTAGTTCCACAACTGCTAGATTCACAAGCATATTCTGTATCACAATAATTACACTTGCACCTATCATTGTTGTTTTCCAATCTTGTGAAATGATCTCATACCCTAGAAGTTGGTTTATAAGGTCTCTTCCTACTAGATTTCGAAGGTAAGGGTGGTTTACATGCTCTCCCACCCTCAATTGGATTATTGGAGATCGGAGTTCCACTACCACTTGCACTACTACCGCTTTCCATCTATAAAAAGTAAAATAAAACTAAACTCAACACATTTCTAATATTGTAAGTGGTAAAATGAATAGACTATAATTATTATGATAAACTAACGTCGACAAATATGAGCATAGCTCAACCAACACATTGTATAGACTAGTGATGAAGTTCAATCCTCCTCTCCGCATGTTGTCAAAAAATAGAATAGAAATTATAGTGGTGGTCTATTTCACTTTTCATATTTGCTAATATGACATATTTTTTATAGTGTATCAACGATAGATTTTTTATACGCATAAATTGTGTCATATTTACAAATACATTTAGATTGTGCTACATTTATTATTATTTTGTGTTTGATTGTCATATAGGCTGCCTTGCTTTAAAACATTTCTAACTTTCGGACAAGAAGTAAATAGAGGGCTTTTCTGGAGGAGGAATCTCAAGCTTCCCTTCCAACATCTTCACCACTTTCCCCATCGACGGTCTCTTCTCCGGCGAGTTCTGAAGACACCACATTGCCGTCTGCACCATACGATTAACCATGGCAAAATGACTCCCACTGTCGTACTCATTCCTTATCCGTTCGTCCAAAATTTCTTCCATCTTCTCCTCCACGAATGCTTTCTCGAACGCCCATCCCGGAAAGTACCAATCCGCGCTCTCCACCGTCGATCTTTTTGTCTCGAAATTCCTCGCCCCACTGATAATCTCAAGCAACACCATTCCGAAACTGTATACATCAGCCTTCGTCGTGATCGAATTCGAACCCAATTTCACCAGCTCTGGCGCCACGTAACCGGGCGTCCCTCTGATCCGAGACATGCTCACCATCGTCTCGTCGTTCTTCCTCAGTTTTGACAACCCGAAATCCGATAATTTCGGGCAGAAATCATTGTCCAGAAGGATGTTTTCGGGTTTTATGTCTCGATGTAACACCCATTCTAGACATTCCTCGTGCAGGTATGCAATTGCTCTGGCGACGCCGATTGCGATTCGATATCGAATGCCCCAATCGAGCGATGGATTTTCTTCATTTGTCTCGGTTGAATCAGACGGCGGAGGTTTGATGAAGAGGAATTTGTCAAGTGATCCATTGGAAATATGTTCGTAGACTAACATTCTTTGACCCTTTTCGGCGCAAAATCCCCACAATCGGAGCAAATTGAGATGGTGCATTCTAGCGATGATGGTCACCTCGGCCCAGAAATCGCGGTCGCCACCGGCGACATTTTTCAAGCACTTAACGGCGACGACACGTTTGTCCGGCAGTTCCCCTTTGAAGACCTCGCCGAATCCACCTCTTCCAATGCAGTTCGAGAAGTCATTGGTGGCCGTCTTCAGTTCAGCGTAGGTGAACCGCTTCGGCCCACCGGCAGGAAGCGATTCTAGACCAAGCGTGCGTGCCATGTTTCTATATTTTACAAATCTCTTCAAGAACGCATAGAAGAAAACCGCCCCGGAAATTAGTTCGGCAATGAATATGGTGGTGATTATCAATACGTTTCTGGTGGTGTCGTCTTTATGTTCCGGCGGCGGCCGGAGAGTGATGTGAATTGGACATGTGGTTTGGAGTTTGTACATCATTCCGGTGAAATTCGACCGATCTTTTTCCGAATTGTCGACTTTCACAAAGGCAGCTATCTTCATCCCTGGCGACCACAACCCGTTCGACAAAATGTCCAGCTGAAGCACACACAGGGCGCTGCCGTCGAAGGTGAATGTATAGCCCACGCAGCTCGAATTCTTCAAGCAATTCCCTTCACAGACCGAAATATTTGGGGTTTGGAGCGGAAATTGTTTATCCCCACCTCTGAAATTCACAAAATCGAGTTGAAGAAACTTGATTTTGTTGGAGAAGTTGAGTTTCCGGCGGCATCCTTGGCGCGCTCCGCCGCGAGGATCAGGGATGAATCCGGGAGCGCAGACGCAGTAGGTGGAATTGTAAGTGCCACTACTCATACAGATGGAATTTGGACCACAAGTATTATAGATCTGACACAACTCTACTTGTGCTTGCCAAACAACATCCCACCGCCGCGGATTTGGGTTGAAGCTGAAAATCTTGAGATTCCCATCATCGTCGACCACCAATTTTCTCAGCCGGGTCGAGTTAAAATCAGAAGGGGTAATTGGGCTTTGATTGTTTATGATAATTTGACCTCCAATTAGGAAACTCTGCAAGGGATTTCCAGAGGTCCAGTACCTATCTGTACCAAACGTCAAATTAACAGATTTAACGAACGCATATTTGCCGTTGTTGGAGACGATGGTGGTTCCATTCAACGTCTGATTAGGCAAAATGGTATTGGTGGGAAATTGGAAGCTTTCCCATGTGCCATAAATCAAATCTCCATCGTTTCGAAGGATTAATCGGGTCGAATTTGGATTCCCTGCAGAAACATTGCTGTTGGAAGGCCAGAGGTTGCGGCCGGAGTCGTCGTCGAGACGGAGCTGGCCGGAGGCCGTGATGGTCAGAGCCGCCGAGTTGTTGACCGGAGAAAGACGATTGGCGGACCAAACGACGTCGTGTGTTGAGATGTTGAAGTACCAAACGGAGAAGAGGAAGAGATTAGAGTTGTTGGGTAGTGGGCGGAAGCCGGCGGCGAAAAGGGAGTTGGGGGAAAGGAGAATGAGATTCTGGGTCGGCCGCCATGGGGATTGGGAGATTGAGAAGGCGGAGAAATTGCGGGGATTCGGCGGCGGCTGGGCGTTGGCCGGTGATGTGAAGAAGAGAAGGAAGAGGGCGGAAAGAGCGACGGCGAGAGACATCCTTGGAGCTTTGGGGAGATTTTGGAAATGAATGGGGGATCCGTCAAATTCAACCATTTTGTTAAAACAAGAGGAGACTATGAACAGTGTGAAATTCAAAATCGTGCACTAACTATTCTTTTCCATTTGTTTCCAACTTTACCCACTAATTTTAATAGCAAGTAAAATAATTTTAATTTTTTTTTTTTTTTTTTTTTTTTTTTTTTTTTTGGCAATTCACTAACTTCAACGATAATAAATTAAATTTTGCATAAATTTAAATTGGATGAATACACAAATTAACAATAGAGCATACCTTACCATTAAAAAAAAAAAAAAAAAAAAAAAAAAAAAAAAAAAAAAAAAAAAAAAAAGCTCTAATATTGGTTTAATGTGAAATCATATTAAATTGAAGGTGATTGGCTTGAGTCTATTTTAGTTGATCTTGAACTAACTTTTGAATTAAAGCATAAAAAATAAGATTAATTTATGATTATAGTCTTTACAATTTTTGTTTTAATTTCAATAGGTTTTCAATTTCAATGCTTTAAAAGTTTGAATTTAATTCCTATAATTTATTTAGATAACTAATGAATAATGGTTGAAAATGACTTTAGAACTGTTATAAAAAACTAACTCATTTCTTAAACAATAGTTTATGTTATGGGCGAAATAATAGACCTAAACTACGGTTAATCCGATGGATTGAACATGGAGAAAAAGCCTACTTGACTAAGGTTAATTCATAAATTGAGTCAAGAGACTGACCATGAAGAAGGACCGAACAAAGGGAGGAGCCGACCTCGAGTCGGCTCAACGACAAGGAAGAGTCGACTCCCCCTCCCGGGTCGGCTCGGCCGAACACACCGGCCAGCTGAAGATAGCATCTTCCCGAGAATTACACCTTTTTTGTAACTCCCTGAGGGTTATGACCACCATGAATATGTTAATGACCTTAAATGATCATTAACGACCCTATAACGATCATCTAAGGATCCGTGTAAAAAGAAGGGATTCTTAGTTCATTGGTATGACAATTCAGATGATTTGATCTCCATAACTTACAGACTTTCTATATTCAGCTTCTTCCTCTCTCTATTTCTTTCTCTAGAACCTGACTTGAGCGTCGGAGTCGGTGTGGAAAGCTCCTCACCGGTCCTAGCTCACTCTCTTTCCTTTCGGTATTGCAAGGTCGAGCTCCTTTCACCAATCCTATCAAATTTACCGTTGTTACCATATTTCCGTAACAACAATTTTCATGCTCCTTCTCATTCTCGATCCTAGCCAAAATGGCTACCGCAAAAACACTAAAATAAAATGACAACACAAATCTTATTGTTTGTTTTTTGATTTCATTTCCATACACGGTTGTGACTGAGAAACAAAAGAAATAAAATGGGTCAGTTTCTTATTTCCTAATTTCATTACCTGCCATGGAAGGAATGAGTCAATTTTCTATAATCCAAAACTTCTAAAGTTATTTCTAACCATTAGGCATATCCAACGCTCGAAGGGGGCGTTTTGCCCCCTATTTTGGGTTCAGAACCCTGAGAATCAAAACCGTGGGGATTTGTTTAGGAGAGTTCTGAACCTTGGGAATCAAAAACAGTGTTTGAGGTGCAGTGTTGGGAAACTTGAGAAAGAGAAAACAGTATTTGGAGTGCAATGTTGGGAAACCTGTGAATCATAAGCTAGTGTTTAGGGTGTAGTGTTCTGAAACCCGAGTTTGGACAATTTTCTTTTTCTTTTTTCCTTTTGCTACTTCAATTTTTTTTTTCTTCTTCTTATTTTCTAGTGGATGTTTTGTGAATTGTAGAATTTTTTATGCAACATGTGATTTTTTTTTTTTTTTTGAGACGTTTGAATGAAACATATAATTTATGTTATAGTCTAAGAATAAAGAAATTATTTCCAAATATATATTTGGATTATCAAACCGAGCATAGCTCAATTGATATAAGGTTGAGCCTTCTTGGCAAATAAACTATCAAAACTAACGTGTTTTTTGTCACTATTATTTTATTTTTTTTTAAATCGAACTAACCAAAGTTTTGAATTTTAGGAAGGTTGAAAGACTTTTTAACCATTAACTATTTAATTTTTGTAATGTTATGATTATAAATTTATAATGATATTGAAATGACTGTATAAAGAGAAAGTAAAGAAACAATATAGAGAAATGCTGTAAAATATATACATGAGGGAATATGGAAAATTTGTAAATTACGTACATAAGGGGATATGGAAAATTTTAAGTCATCAAGAATCGATGACAAATTGTAAAATAACTCTTTTGACCAAAACAAAAGAGTCAAGATCTTTGATACTTTAGACAAGGTAGAAGAACTCTATAGTAGCGCAAGGTAAAATGTAATTCGATTTAAAAAAAAAAAAAAACTAGTTGCAATCTTGGCCCGAGCCATTTCAAAATGATAGTGGCAAGAAAACAACGCATTAGTCTTGTTTATTTGACAAGAAGGCTATTCTTAATAATAACCCAGTAAATCGGTTAAATTAAACATGTTTTGAGCTAATGAAATTTTTTAATTAGAGAGGATGAAATTAGATTAAAAATGGTAAGATCCACCATAAAATGAAAAAAATGAGAAGAAAAAAATGGTGAACCTATCAATATATTGTAATTTTAAGAAAAACGTTGTATTTAGAGAGAGTTTGAGAAGAGTAACCATGAGTTTGGCTTCCCAAACTCAGAGTTCTCAATTTCTTGTCCCAAACATACTCAACTCAACCCAAAACAACAGGGGCAAACGCCACCTAAAAGTAAAAGTATCCGTCACCGTCACTAATGGAAAGAATTTATATCTAAGGAGGAGAATGAATTGAAGTCTTTGGTCAACTATTGATTCGTTGAATTCAAAGTCTGCCTTTTTTAACGGATTAAGTGGGTTGCCTTTTTTAGTGTTCTGTCAAAGTTAGAATGATTCTATCTCTACTTTATTTTTCTAATATAAAGATATAATCAATTATATATTGGAGTCTCACTTTGCCGAAATATTAAATATTGTATATAAAACATTTCAAAATTGCCTAAGTTCATATGTTATTGATGAAGAGGTTAAAAAAAATGTTTTAAATGATATATTTGTTTCAAACATATAGGATAATTTGGTTTATATTGTGTTAAAAGTATTAATTTCATCCCAATAATTTGGTTTAACTTAAAATATCATCTCTAAATTTTTATTGCTTTAAAATAATAATAATTCATTTGTTATATATTTTAACGATAATTGATATATATATTTTCTATTAAAATTGGGGTTCAAATTCTCATACACCACATTTTTTTTACTAAAAAAATATTATATTTTTCTTACCCTTTCTATTTAGCTGTAATTCATAATATAGTCAAATAACACACTTTTTCAAAATAGAAAATATTGATTATTTTATTATAATAAAAAAAATGTGTTTTAGTTTTTTTTTTAATAACAAAGGGAAAAAAAAATGAGATTGAATTTATGAGCTATGAAAATTACAATTGATTTTTTTTTTTTTTTTCCATTCAACAACAAGTAGGAGTGGGAGATTCGAACCTCCGACTTCGTGAAAGAGTACATGCTAATTATTATTGAATTATGCTGACTTTGGTATAAAGATATTGATTTGTTACCATATTAAAAAAATGTGCCAATATGATAATGATGTGTGACTTATTTATTTCATAGAGACCAAAATATAAACTAAGCTCAAATTATAGGGATTATATTGAAAATTTTAAAAGAATAAATCTCTTTCAAATTATAACCAATTTTTATTTATGTTCATACTTCCTATTTTTTTCACAAATAACGAATAACTCTAGAGATTTTTCATAAAAACGAGGGTCAAATTACTTGGAAGCTTATCATATATTCCTCTGACATTAAAGAGAAAACAAAATTATTTAAGAAAAACACAAAATCCTAAACACTCAAACTCTAATGAGAGATAAACTCAATATGGTAAAAAAAAATATACAACAAATTTAAAAATGATTTTTTAAAATAAATCTAAAAGTGTTTTTTTTAAATATCTAAACATTTTTAAAAATATGATCCTAAATTGATTATGGACATCATTTTCAATTTCAAACTACAAGATTCATATTTGTATTGAATCATTATTCAACAATAATTTATAATATATATTTTTTTTAATTGACCTTCAAATTTAGAAAGAGTACAAGTCTATCTAGTGAAATATGGTATTGGTAACTGAAATAGCTATTTTTCAAATTTAAAATGGTTGAGAGTTATAATAGGAAAATTGTAGTAAATGACAATTTAAGACTTATTGTTTGCAAATATAGCATGTTTTTAAAAATTTTGCGGATATAGCAATTTCTATCGCTGATATCTTATGACTGATAGAAGTCTATCGCTGATCACCTCAGCTTTTTATAGATTTTTGTCAGTGATAATAGTCTATCAGAGATAATAGTCTATCACTGATAGAAGTCTATCAGTGATATAATAAAGTCTATCAGTGATAGAAACGAGTTTTTTTGCCATATTTGCAAAACATTTTAAAGTTTGCTAAATTTGCAATTAGTTTGGGCCTGATTGCTATTTATGCAACCAGCCCTTAATCTACAATAAAGAAAAATATGTCGATTTTAAATACACAAAAGAAAAAGTCGGACAAAAAATCTGTTTTAAGTTTGTAATTTATAGTTTAATAAAAATCTAGAAGATTCAACTTTTTTTTTTCTTTTCTTTTTTGAAGCAAAGAAGATTCAACTTAAACCTACGTACAAGTTACAACACATAAATCAAATATTATTTATATACTTAGATATTCAAATAAATTGGAAGTTAATAGTCAAAAGGGTGTTGGATTGTGCACAAACAATAATTGAGAATGATTCAAGGATGATAGTCAAGGTAGATATACACGAACAAAGACCATCAAGACCTAAGAAAATGTAGGATGGAATACAAATTTAAGGAAAAAATATATTTTTGGTTCATAAAGTTTGAATTTTAGTTCATTTTCCGTCTCTAAACTTTGAAAAAGAATTTACTGAATCTCTACCTTCTATTTTTCATTATTGGTGTTAGGGACAACATGATTTTACATATCTCCAACGTGATTCGTGAGCCTTTTCCTTGAGAGAAAAGAGACAGAAATCAACTTGAGCGTTTTGTAAACTCTTGTAATCTTCTCCCTGACGATTTAATGAAACCTGCATCAGTAGCAGCGAACTGGACGTAGCCACATGGGGTGAACCAGTATAAATTCAGTGTCATTCTCTTTCCCTTAATCTTGACTAATATTGTTCTTATTGTTTAGAATGTTGGTTTATCTAATTCTTTTAAATTGTTTAGTTCCAAACTGTTAAATTCGCTTTAGATTTGGAACCATAACCTAGTCTGAGATTTTAGATAAAATATACATTGTCTGAGTCTGGTAGTATTTTGATAGATTATGTTTGTATCGACCCCTAACAAAATTATCACAAATTGCATTTCACTTCATCACAAAACCTCTACAACTACCCATGTTGGTTATGTTGGTTGCGACTAGTACTTATCAGCTCTTGTAGCTAAACGGTTATCCTACATGCAATTTTGTAAACACCGTTTACCCCTATCCATGTTGGTCGCGGCTAGTATTAGGGATCCTCATTACCTCACTCATCTAAACTAGAGCTAAATATAATATTGTCCAATTTGGGCATAGTCTTCATAGTTTTGCTTTTGGTTCCAAATACCTCATACAAATAGAGAATATTGTCCCTCCTTATATACCCATGATCTTCCCCTCTTCTAAACGATGTCGGACTTTGGTCGCACTCCCAACACAATAATCCTTCCCTCGAACGAAGTACCACCGAGCCTCCTCTCAAATAGTCATCTTTATCCGTCTAGCTCTTATCTAGGCCAACTCCTTCACTAGAGCCTCACTCCTTGATCTTATCTCTATCCGTCTAGCTCTTATCTAGGCCAACTCCTTCATCGGAGCCTCACTCCTTTACCGGTCTCCCTTCAAATAGTCATCTCTATTCGTCTAGCTTTTATCTAGGCCAACTCCTTCACCGGAGCCTCACTTCTTTACCGGAGCACACCGCATTTCCGATAGAACTCAACCACGGATCCCCACTCATTTACCGTCGGCCTCTCCTCAAATAGTCATCTCTATCCGTCTAGCTCTTATCTAGGCCAACTTCTTCACCGAAGCCCCACTCATTTACCGGAGCACACCGCATTTCCGATGGAACTCAACCACGGATCCCCACGCACTTCCGATAGAACTCAACCTCGGATCCCCACCCATCCTTTTCGATAGAACTCAACCTCATTTTCAATAAAACTCAACCACAGATCCCAATCCTCCCTTCCGATAGAACTCAACCACGGATCCCCACTCCTTCCTTCCAATAGAACTCAACCACAGATCCCCACTCCTCCCTTTTGATAGAACTCAACCACGGATCCCAGTCCTTTCCAATAGAACTCAACCACGGATCTCCACTAATGACTACACCTTTGAGGTTCACCATATCTTTGTTTGGCACCAGAGGATTCCTCCGACACGGCTAAGTCAGGAAAATGGCTCTAATACCAATTGATAAGGACAACATAACTTCATATTACGCCTCTTTCATCAGATCCTACGCTCGCCGCTAACTCATCATCGTCGCACTTCGCCCTTCACAACGTCGTCGCACCTCCCTCAACACTTTCGTCGGCCCTCACTTTGTTTTCGCCGCACCTCATTTTGTTATCCCACCACCGTCGCCCCCCTCATTTTGTGTTGGAAATTATTCAATTTTACTCTGTGATTTTGAGTTTAAATACATCCTTCAATTCTTCTTCATTATCCTAACCCACAGTTCTTTCTTGTACTTTATTCTTATAGTTCTCAATTCTCAAACTTTTTTTTTTTTGTTCTTTCATGACGGATATCACTCTGAAATTGCAAACCTCCAAGCCTTATTTCTCCTTCCCGGATTTGATGAATCCTAATTTGGAATTAATGAGTCATATGTGGGACACAATTTTGCTTTTCACTTTTTTGGGTTTGTTAACTCTCTCTCCGTTTTCCCCATCCCCACCCCATCTCCTCAATCATACATTTTTCAGCGCTTAAAAAAAGACAAAAACTTAATTATTCACAAAACCAAAAATCAAACCGAATATAATAACCGAACCGATCAGTTATGCACCTTATAGGAGATCCATTCGGTTCTTGATTAGGCCCAAAACCAAAGAAAATCGAATCGATATCACCCCTGTAAGTTTATAATAGACCAACTTTAACATTCACCAACTATGAGGAGCTAGATTAAAAAATGTTAACATATAAGGAATTAAAATGAAACTTGACACAATTTGCCAAGTCGTAAATATATATATATTAGCCAAAGGATTCAATCATTTTAACTTTCACAAGTAACATATATTGAAGGTCTCCTAAAAAAAACAAAAAACAAAAACAAAACAAACATATATGGAAGGTCAATAAGAAAACATGTTATATGTATGTATACATGTATATGTTAACATTTGATCATAATAGATAGATTTAAAAACTTACAAAACCATTAAATAAGTCGAGTGCAAGCAATAGAAACTAAACAAAAGTAATTTAACGTAAAAAAAAAAACAAAAACAAACAAACAAAACACAAAATAGTTTAACCATTTTTTTTCAACTTCACAACAAATTCACAAAAGAAAACTGTATTGTTTTTTTGGTTGAAACCGAAGCAACAAAGTTAAATGTTCTTGTAGTTGTAGAACTGCGATTCCTCCAAAGCAAAAAGATCATCATACAGTTATTGTCAGATTGCATAAAATCAAAATTCATTTATATGCATTTACCATTTCATCTGTGTTTGCAATCATCTTTCTAAGATTCCATCGATCGATCCAATATGCAGAGGAGATTCCGGCGAGCTCTCACCGCCGTCAAAGAGAATTGTTCTCTCGGCTACGCCAAAATCGTCACAGCCGGAGGATTTTCCGACGTCGATCTCATAGTCATCAAAGCCACTGCTTCAAATGACTCACCGTTGCCGGAGAAGTACGTTCAAGAGCTCCTCAAGATCTTCGCCTTCTCTCCGCCGTCGTATCGAACCTTTTCGCTCAGCTTTTCCCGTCGATTTCGCAAAACTCGCTGTTGGCGAGTTGGACTCAAATGTCTGCTTCTCCTTCACAGATTGCTCCAATCAGTCCCCAAGGATAATGCATTTCGTGTAGAGCTTCTCCGCAGCCGAGCCAATGGCTCGTTTTCTCTGCATCAGCGCCACATCCGAGAGGATGAAGATTACGCCTCTTTCATCAGATCCTACGCTCGCTTCCTCGATGAAGCTCTGAATTGCGATTTGTTCTATAACACCAAACCATCGGACGATTCTTCCGGAGACGAAACGATCGGAACAATTTCCAGCAGAATCAACGAAATTAACAGAGTAATTGAAATATTGACGCAGTTGCAGAGCCTAATCGACCAAGTAATCGATTGCAGACCGGCCGGGAGAGCAGCGCGAAGCTTTGCAGTCCGATTGGCGATGAAGCACATAATCCACGAGAGCTTCGTTTGTTGCCACACTTTCTGTAAGAACATCGATTCAATCGAAGATAGCCTTCTCCAACTGCCGTACCGGAGTTGCGTAGCGGCGATTAGAATATACAAAAAGGCTCCCGTTCAAGCAGAGCAACTATTGGAGGTTTACGAATGGTGCAAGTCAATGGGAGTTTGCGGCCTGTATGAATTTCCGAAAATCGATCGGATTCCGAAATCGCGGATCCGAGCCCTAGAAGCATCCGTGGGAATAATGTGGCAGCTGACGGAATCGTCGTCTTCATCTACAACCTCCACAACATCAAAATCAGCATCGTCGTTGGACTCTCCGGCATCGGCAAGTGAAGAGAAAGTTGCAGGTATGCGAACAAACGTAGTTGTGAGCACTGAGTGGGAGACTTTTGAGGGAAGTGATTTAGGAGTGAAGGAGATGAAAATGGAGAAGCCATTGATTGAGCTAGAAGAGAAGGAAGACGAAGAGAATAGCTGGGAGGATTTGCTCGAGGCTTCTGTTACTATGTATGGGCAGCTGGCTCGGTTCCAGCCCACTATTATAACTCACGTTCAATAAAATAATTAGACTCACATCAATATTTATTATTCAACTACTATTATAATTTACATATTATTATAATAATTGACTATAATAACTCACTCAACCCGAACTAAAATAATCTATATGATAATGACATCAAAACCAAAGTAAAACTTCTAAAATTATAGGCACTAAATTAAAACTTTTTAAATTATTGAGCTTGAAACTTTGCACAAACCATAGAACCAAATGTGTCATTTAACCTAATCAAATTCATATAGGGTTAGTGCCAAAAATAGCCTATTTGGGCACTCTTTTTACACAATATCTTGTCACCTTTTTTAAAATCTTATGAGCCTTGGTTACAATCTTGGCTTAGATTCCAATAAGAAAAAAAAAAATTCGTCTCTATTTTGAAATTTTCTTAACAAGCAAGGCGAATAAAACATCCATCCTTATTCCAAAAACACTCCTTGATATTTTCGGCCAAGATTGCAACCAAGATCCAAAAGAGCGTTATGGTTGATAAATAAAAACCATAACCCATTCATATCATATAATTTTTCTTGTTTTGGGTTCAAAAGGAGATGAGGAGATGCGAACCTCATTATAAAACTTTTGCAACATTAACTATAAAACTTTTGCATCGAACATATCTCATTACTATAATGCCTATAAAAAAAAACAATGCATAGTGTTGACATTCAGCATACGGTTGTTAATATGGTAATTTGATTGTAACAATATCACAAGTTTAAGGAAATAATTGCACAAATCACAAGTATAACAATCAAACAGACGCTCATAAAAATGGGATTAGTTGTGACTGATTCTTTTCTAAACAGAAAATATGAAACTCATGAGAAATTGAATCAACAGCACCCTCACCCTCACCCTCGCCTAAATTGGGGTGATTTTTTTTTTTGTAGCAAACATGGTGGGGGGAACTACAAGGAACAGACAGATGGGGGAAAAGCCCCACGTTCACACTAATCTTGAAGAACTCATTTACTCACTAATGGCATACAGAACAAATATACTAAAAATATGATACATAACTTTATCCTAATCTGGATTTTAAACAAGTTACAATAGTTCTCAACAGCAGAAATCCACTCCAATGTCCCGTCCTGTTCGTTTATGAATTGGTCGTCACTACAGGAGGAGCGGGCGTTTATTCCCTTTTGGGAGGCTCGGCGACTTTCCATAGATTACAACAGTTTCCCTCTCCGTTTATGAATCGGTCTTTACAAGATGATCGGATGGATATTCTCACCTCCCCGTGGGCAGCTTAGATATCATGTTTGCAGTTTTCTTCCCGACGAGTAGAATGATCAAGTGTACGGCTAGGTACAAGACCCTAATCGTCCAGCTTATTTTCGATGCCTCCGCTTCTGATCCGCTCTCATTCTCTTCTCATCATCCCATTCTCGATCGTACATTCTAAATCCTGGTTAAGGAGTAAATAAAAAGTAACAGAATTGATGAAACTTAATGCATCATCTTCTCCCAAGGCAGTACTTAGATAAATGCACAAAAATAATAACTATGAATATTAATGATCATGCACGAAGCAAGGAGGTATGATATAAAGGATACAGATCAGCTTCACGTCTGTTTATCTTGTTGACCACTTCTTTACCATGAATTCTCAAGCCTGGATCATCCAAGTAACCGGTACGCTGCATCATTACTCCCTTCCGGTCTCCTCTTTCCCGTCCATCATAAGATTGAGACACACCAACACCAATAGGGGGTGGTGGTGGGCCAACAGGAGAATATTCACCAGCCTCAGTTAATGACAGATGCTCCCTTTTAAGTTTTCGCCTCTTGGAGGCGGCAGAAGCCTCCATGTCCTCCTTCAAAAGGTTTGCCTTTTCCCTCTCCCTTTCCCTATCCCTGTCATCCACCTACATGAAATAAAAGACTTACGCCATGAAACTGAAAAATATTTAAAATAACTATGGTAAGATGAAAAAAGAAAGGGTTAACAAACCCTCTTGGCCCAACCCAAAAAACTGAAAAAACTTTTCTAGAATCGGTTCCTGTTATGAGTTGAGATAGATAAATAGACACATCCCACGGTACTAATTAGGATTTGGTGTTCCTCTATTCAATCAACTTTCTGAAGGCAGAGGCAAAAAACTTATCACCTTTGTAGAGATGTCAACAAAAAAACTAGATTAAGCAATGGCATGTTAAGTAAAATGACGAAAACAAAAGTTCCCTTCTACTATATATGGAGAAACACACTGCTTAAATTAATCTTGCAGTCCTACAAAAAGTACATGACATCTCAAATAAATTGCATTGTATTTGAACAAACATTACCTTCAATGACATCCCCACCTCTCTCTCTTCTCTCTTTCTGTCTCTAAATTCCTCTTCTCTTCTTCGTTTTGCATCATCCTGTGAAACTAAATTTTCCTCTGATCGTCTTCGTTCCTTCTCTTCATGTTTAGGAGAAAGCCTTTGAGTGTGTCTAGTAGTTCCAAACCTCCTATCTGCATCTTCTTCTCTTCTCCCACTACTAACAGATTGAGGGACCATGTGAGGAGGCAAGGGTGGCGGAGGTGGCAAGCTCTGTCCGTGGAACCGATCATCAACGTGAGACTTGTCTATGGTTGTATCACTATATCGTAATTTGCTCCTATCATCTTTATTTCTTTCATCCTTAGACTTGTCAGGATACCTATCAGAAACTCTCTCCACTTTCTCTACTGAGCGTTCTCTTCCATATCTTTCTATTGATCTATCTCTTGTTCTTTCTACTGATGTATCATCTCCACGGGACTTTTCAGGACGCTCTACCCGGTCTCTGTAGTCCCTATCATACCTTTCATTTACTTTATCTTTTGTTCTATCCAAAGGTTTGTCTGAACCTCTGTAACCACTTTGTTCATCCGTTCCTATTTTATCAGCATCAACAGATCGCAGGTCTATGGATCTATCTTTGTCAGAGATACGCAAATCCCCATCTACATCCCTAGTTTCCCCATCTCCTTTCCGGCGTTTACCTTGTCTGTCTGGTTCTTCTGCAGGACTAGCTCTTTTCTGCAGCTTATCACTAGATCTAGAGCCACTGGCAGAATTATCATGCCTGGGAGAATGAGCAAGTCTGGAAGAGGAGGATCTCGCAACTTCAAGAGCTTCAGTGGCATCATCCTTAAATGATGAAGTCCTACCATCAGAAGTCCTCCCAACCCCACTCTCTGCCTTCGATTCAATAGCGTGACCCTCTGAAGCTTTTACCGATGAGGATGAGCCTCTAGTTAATGAACTTTGCGTATTACCGTTTGGCATTACTGAAGAAGGTACATTGGAAGAACCTCCATGCCTACCTCCGTCTGTTGCATGAATTGGAAGCTCCCTCTCACTTGTGGAAGACCCAGGATTCTTGTTAGCAGCTTTTCCTGATCTAATCTCATCTTTTGTGATATCTTGTTTTGGTGCTTTATTAAGAGACCCAGCAGGTGCTGATCGTTTTGCTGAAACTCTCAACTGTTAACACGACAATATAAAACGTCATAATTCAACGGGCACATACCCAAACACACAATCAAATGCCCACTAAAACTACGATTTAATACTACCTCGGATTCAGAAGAGGTCTTTGAAATAACTTTTGATGAGCCCTCATCCAAAGTCCTACTAAAGTCATCACCTGGTTTCTGACTTTCCACCATTCTTAACGATCCTGAATGCACAGAAGTTGAGGACACCAGTGGCTGGGAATCTGGCCCGTTCAATGAAGTGCCTTTCAGTTTCCCATGCCCTAGTTCAGATTTTGGGACAGAAAGACCATCTATTTTATCCGTTCTCAAATCAGAAGTTCTGGACCTCAATGAATGGTCTTTGGCCATATTTCCAGAATCTGAATTTGGGATGGCTAATGCAGCAGTCTTTCCTCCACCAGGTTCATTTTGGGAAAGATAAACGGAATTATTTTGGCTAGCAGCTAAATTGCTAACCGAAGACTTTGAAGCAAGAGATGGTGCAGTCTTTAATTCAAGGTAACCCATGCCAAATTCTTCATCTGTAACCCATGAAGGCTGCAGTATGAACGAACATCAATAATTAAGCAATTAAAACTGAAAAGATAAACACACAATAGAAAAACGCAACAAACCTTTCTAGCAGCCAAGGCTGCAGCAACGCCAGTAGCTAACACCTTCAGATCTTCTCTTTCATCGCTTTTGATCTTAGCAACCTACATGAAGAGGAAGAATTCTTAGTTGACAATAATAAAGTGAAATTCAAGAAGAGGAATAGGAGATGTCATACCCGTTTCTCAAGGTTTATCCCACTCTTTCTAGTGACGGGAAACACGTTGGAAATTTTTGTCAACATTATAAGAGCATTTCTAATTTCCATGTACTCTGTAGATTCCAAGCATTGTATCAGTAACCGTGTAATTCTTTGACTCCACTTCCAATGAACCTATAAGAAAAATAATTAACAGAGTATTAGATAAAATGACAGAAATATAATACTACCGTACATGAAAGTTTAAACAATAAATTTAAACTTGAAATGGCAAACAGGATCCTCAATACATTGAAAATTAAATGATCATAAAGAAAATTAAATTTAAAACTCTCTATGAAAGTAAAGAAAAACTCAAGACCTATATAAACAAAGAATACAGACAAAAAAAAAGCCAACTCCGGAGAAACAAAGCCAAAGAAGATAATCTTGCAAGATTATACATAACCTACAACATTCAGAACTTACTGGAGTTACAACACTAGAGCAAATTAGTTATCAGGTAGATCACTAAGAGGGGGAAAAATAGCTTTTACACCATAACAGATTGATGTAAAAGATATTTTCTTTCCCAACGGTGCATTTCCTGTATAACAAGAGATACCTTACAACAACTTAATCTTAAACATGAATTGGAAAAAACTACGTAGTTCAGACAACCTATTATCACTCTTCATTACAATGCACAGCACATAGTATATGTAAAAACAATTTAAGATGAAAACAATGGAAATTAAAAAAGTACCTTGATGAACTGGCCGTACGTTACTCTTTGGCTGTTTGGATACCTATAATAGACAGCGAATCCAGGCATATTTCCACATTCACGTTCATAAATGGATTCATCACTCTGACAAAACGATTGATCAACATGAACAACTGAAGATGGGGAAGAACCCAGTAACAGAATTCAAGCACTTTGCCGAATGATGTATAACATTTTAACTTCATTTGGTCTTCAGCATGATTAAAGAAAGATAAAGTTATCAATTACCTTCCAATGATAAGCTATCTTTAGTGTCTCATATAAAAACCTTCCAAGCCTGCCTGCTTCATATTCCGTACAGCAGCATATCATGGGTTGCAAGGTTTTACATATCAAAACATCAATATGGTTGACTGTATTAAAAAATGGCGTTCCAAGGGAATGAAGAGTGTGCACAAACATAGCACAGTAGACAGCGTCAGGCATACTGAATGTACAGCGGGGAAAAATACAGCGCTGAAGGAACTCCATGTTAATTTTCAAAGTATCAGGACAGGAGCTCAACCATTTATCCTTTTCACGAGAAAGTCGTCTACGAACGGATGCAACATTTTCTTCATGCTTAACGAGTTCATTGGACAGACGATCAAGAGATTCTTGAATTCTTTCTTTGTCTTTCTTCCTTTTATTTATTGCAGAACTTGAGTTATCAGAGAGCTCTTCTAAAGCTTTAAGAGCAGAATGTTGCTTAGCAATTTCAGATTCATATCGACTCCGAGGAACATAAAGATCATAGAGCGTGAGACCCCAAAATGTCGTATAGAGATCTGGAGACAAGCTGTTCCAAGCTTTTGGAGGTAACATAGTCTTTACTGTATCAAGCAGATCTGACCATCTGTGAAATATAGGAATTAAAGAAAATTAGCAACTATGACATCAAAATCATAAATTGTGAACTCCAATTTCATAAAAAAATAAGGGTGACTACCAATGTTTAAAAGGTTATTGAGGCTTACGCCTTGAGGCAAGCTCTAACTTTTAGCCTCAACACTTACACCTCTGTGAAAACGGATTGAGGCTAAAAGTCTCTACGCCTCGTGTAATGATTAGAAAAATAATATTAATTCTTGTTCTTAAATCAGGTTCGAGTTGTGACAATTTGAACTATTACTACTTTTACTACTTTGACTTTACTGCATTGAAGACAGATATTTATAGTATAAATCAATCCTATTAATGATATTAGATTAGTAATGATGTTTTTTTTTGGAAAGGAAACCGAGACAATTTCATTGATAAAATGAAAGGTATTACAAAAGAACGCACAATCGAGCAGTAATTAAAATAGACTCCTCCATTAATTATAGAGGGTAGTGAAATCCTTTTAGAATTTACGTGGAAAGAAAGAAACAAATGGATCTTTGAAGGTAAGTCAGTTATGGACTTTTTTGGGCCAATGTGTATAGTCTTCTTGGTGGGGTTCAAAGCACAAGAAATTCTTTAGTAATTATAGTCTTCTCATCCTACCTTTGGATTGGAATGTTTTCTTGTAGCTCCTTGGGCAGGGGTTTCTCTTCCCCCGGCCTAAGGGCCATCTTTTTATTAATACAAGTTAATGTGTCTTATAAAAATAATAATAATAATTAAAAAAAAAAAAAAAGAAAAAAAGAAAGAAATAGATGCCTTACCTCACAGGTTTCTGTGAAGAACCAAGATCCAAAATGACATCAGCAGAACATTCTGCAGGTTCCAAGTCGGAATTATTGCCTACAATATTTTCATCATTGCCATCCAGTGGCCAGAGGATATCAGAACCACCTTGACACTTAAATAGCCTCATTATTGGCCGATATATAAGGAAAGCAACCTACAAAAAGGAGAAAGAGTCATATCAGAAGTACTTTATAAGGGAGGAAAAGTGCGTTAAAGTAGAATAAATTTTGAGAATTTGCATCTCATAAATAGAGGACAAACAAATATCAAGAGTAGATCAATGATGAGAAAACCCCAACCAGACATAAAAACATAAACCCAAGAACACAGAAACCATACGACAATGACACACAAACACACACGGACCTCAGGATCTAGGTGATAAAGATGGGCAAGCTCGTTGAGCGAGGGAATCAACTGAGCATAAGCTGATGCAGGTGTAACTGCACTACTAAGAAATTCCACATATTGAAGCAGAGTTCCATGACATCTATCAAACTGCTCGCAGACCATCTTTATATAAGGAGCATCTGAATTTATAACAACCCTGAAGTAAATAAATCATACGTTAGTCCACATATTTCAAAGCACTAAGATACCACTGATTGAATTATGATAATCTTTGTAAGAGCAGTAGCATAGCATGCATCAAGAACAGACTAGTAACAAGTAAACGTGTCAATAGACATCTCAAATGATTGAAATCATAACAAAATAGCACTGATAGAAGGCACAATAATGACACCATTGGCAGCCCACTCGGGAGTTAACTGGTTCTAGGATCCTTCCCGTTATCAAACAGAAAAATACAATATCCTCAAATTTTGCATACTACAGAGAAAGTAATAAAGCATACACTGAACGGTGTTGAGCAATAAGTAGCAAAAGGGGGACCGCCAATTTTGGTTCATCCTTGGGAAGTAACGAGTCACGCAATCTGTTGCTTGACTTGATCAATGCCTGCATTATTTAAGATGGGAAACGGAAAATATTGAGAGTCCAAACAGTTGTTCTTTTCTTTTGACAGAAAAAGGATTGATAGCAGGCTATCATATATCAAACAAAAATAGAATGGTATAATAACGCTAAATTAATCAACAAAACCCCATGCTTTCTAGTACAAATGGCAAATAACTTACAGATAACAGTGTAAAATAAAAAACAGAACTCAAGAAGAATTTGGTTTAAAAATCTACACATGCATTAATCTGGTGATAAAATGTATAGGTTATATCAGTAGGTTTTCTTAAGCATGGGACAGACTAAAGCACAACAGCTCTTTGGAGCTTAGGTGCAAAGTGAAAAATAATTATATAGTGTCGTGACAATAAGATAATGAAAAATTAAACTGGTAAGAAAAATTAAAGAATGAGAGCTTTTGTAAGAGATTGTGGGAAGAAATATGTATCTTTCAAGAGTATTTCTTGGTTTCTGAATAACAATATTAAAAAATAACAATAAAGCCAGGCGCCTTGCCTTGCTTTGCATTTTTGAAATGCACACTTCTTAAAACAATGAACCACATCATTGAAAATATCATCTTCTCTCTCTTTTTGATAAGAAACCACTTGCATCTACATGAATATATTCAATTAAGGAGCAAAATAGCTACTAACCAAAAACTCTTCAACTACCAAAACAAATCAGGACTCAAGGTAGTCTAGTCCTACAGTCATCTACATCTACATCCTTCAATGATGATCAGTTTCAAATTAAGAAAGTGAAAGAAGAAAATTATATCGCCCATCAATACAAAACCTTGTTATTTCGAGTAACTCCAAAAGAAGTTGCTTGAAAACGAAGTGTCTCACTTCCTGCCATAGCATCCAACTGCTCCTCTGTTAGGTTTTCTGTGTATTGGACATTAGCCATTTGTTGAACAAGTTCCTGATTACGTTACAAAAACATATCTAAGTACATTGTAAAGTAACAACGTTAGTGGTAAAATATCTAAATATTGGGCCATGTGACTAGCACAAAGCACCCCTTCTAGATCTGAGAAATACCTGCAGAAGAACAAGCTCGATTCCTTGACCTTTTTTCAACTGATTGACGAGATACTGAAATAAACCCCTTAGTTCCATAGACGGGTACTTCTTACACCTACCAACAGAAGAAGTCCAAAAAAGTCGTCAATAAATTTATGGCAACTATGGGAATTAAAATTACAATATATCTGCATGCAAAAAGAATTATATTCTTTTATCAGTGGTAAAACAAGCAAAATTATATAGAAAATTACTTTTCATAAAAAAATAGTATAAAAAAATGACAGTTTAAACCTAAACAGTACACCACATCCTAAAATCCAGTTTTACCATGTTACTGAGCATCCCAATAAATAATACTCCATTATATACAAATATGAAAGTTTAAAGCCAAAGAAAAATTTGGCTTATATCTGCATGCAAAAAGAATTATATTCTTTTATCAGTGGTAAAACAAGCAAAATTATATAGAAAATTACTTTTCATAAAAAAATAGTTTAAAAAAATGACAGTTTAAACCTAAACAGTACACCACATCCTAAAATCCAGTTTTACCATGTTACTGAGCATCCCAATAAATAATACTCCATTATATACAAATATGAAAGTTTAAAGCCAAAGAAAAATTTGATAACATTAGAATGCATGAAAATATACTGGAACAACTGAGAAAGATAACAAATATAAAAGCTCCTTGTTAAAACATATGAAAGGAGATGAAGAAACCAACATTCGCTCTACGTAGAAGCCATTGAGTTACAACAGGGATTCAATCTAACAGACCAAAATATCACATCCGGTGTCTGATCAACAGTATTCTTCACATCATCAAAAAAAATAACTCATGCATTCAAGCTAAATTTCGCAAGACAGCACAAAAACCATTCACCCAATTGCTCAATCCTATCTTTGAATCTGGGGCCACATCACTCTTGTTCTTTAACGAGAAACAAACTATTCATTGACCGATGAAAAGAAAGAAAAAAAAGTTCAAGGATACAAACTCCCCAAGGGAGAGAAAGGAACAAGCAACCAAAACAATAAAGTAAAAGCCCCAAATATTAGAAAGTCTTCGGTGGTGGAAGAAAAGGGAAAACAAGTAGAAAAAATATCAGAAAGGCTACTCCATTGAGTCAGCGCCACTGGAAAAGAAGGAACAAAAAATCCAAATATCCAAGTTCTTTTGTACTTTCCTTATCTTTTTCAAACACAGTACCAGATTGGGTAAGGGAAAATCCTGGGGTTACTCCAAATTTTTTGGTTTATGATTATATATGCCACCTAGGGTGCGAGAGAACAAATACTTGATCTTTTTTAGGGATTTTCGACCTCCACAGTACCTTACATAACGTGGGAGGACAAGATCACCTTGAAAGAGGTGACTAGAAGAGGGAATGCACCGAGAAAATATCACTCTTGTCCAGCCACAAGCTTCGGGAGCCCCAACTTGAGGAAAGCCACTCCATCCAAATAAGAAACAACTTGCTCCAACTCTTACACCCACCTCTATAATAAAAACAGGGTATTCTAAAGATCTAGAAAACCCATGTAGGAAAGAATATACAAGGGCATACAAAAATCAAGCCCCACAAAAAGAGTCCAAAAACTAAAAAGCATCCGAGACTCCAATCCAAAATAATAAGACCTAACTGATAATTACAAAACAACTCGAGACAAGAAATGGACTCCAATCTAAAGATCCATATATGCAAAAAGCTCTTTTCTTTTTTTTTTGGAACAAGCACATCCGTTAAGATAAAAAAAAATTGTAACGAAACCGGAGGCCAAGACACTCTCATCCAAACATGAGAATTCAAAACAATATGATAAATGTAATGTAGAATTTGAATCGTTGAGAAAACTCTATAGGGCTAGTTGCAGTTCAAGATTACTTTTATATAGTGCAAGTGCAATCATTCTTTTTTTCTTTTGTTAATATTAACTATGTACATAAAATGCAGTTCAAAATTACTTTTATAGACAAACTTTGAACTTCAATTATTTTTTTATTCTTTTGTTAATATTAAGTATGTACATAACATGATTACCTATGCAGTAAAAGAAAAAGAAAGCAAAGTTCACGTCCCAATTAAATCATTCTCACTCCATGGATGTCTGACCCGCCTCAAAACCCTCCAGAGGATTCCCATAAGAAGCTCAAATAAAAAATAGCGGCACAGGACTTGCAATTGATCCTACTCAGTTTCTGTTTTACTTCAGTTGTTCCTCAAATCCCTTTTTAAATCACAATATGCTATTCATCAGAGAGCATATCATACGTTGAATGTAGGACTATGAAAGAACCCACTACATCCCGACTTGCCATAAGAGTTGCAACCAAAGTAGGCAAGTAAACTAGAATTTCCTTGATGAACAACCCCTTTGGAAAAGAATTTCATGCTTCGACTGAGAAATATCTGTGCCTAGCTGGAATGTGAAATTTTATACGGGTATAGCCAATTCGAAATTTCAAAATCCTCGAAGAAATCGAGAACACGAAAAGTTGAGGCAATCAAAACCGATAAAAATCTTCAAAATGACTAATCCTTTGTACTTTTTCAACTCCAAGGTGAAACTATCATCTTCATGTGACTCATTATAATTAAGGAACTCCAGATCCTAATCACTGAACGTCAGGAAATTTGTCTTCACAAGAGCTAGCACCTCTTTCAAATTTCAACCACTCTGAAGTCAATGCAGTCAACAAAATAACGATTCACCTCCATTTGACATGTAAGCTCATATAAATTACTCCCTTCCACATGAATGGATCATGTGACCCTCATAGTGTTTACTCTGTTTCTCTACACATTTTTTACCAATATGTTGATAATTTGAAACATCTCTGCAGATCTTGAACAAAGGCCGCATAAGAGAAAGCCTTGAAATAAGAACTTCAACCTATCACACCCTGTGTCTTGTAAATGAAGCACAAACCGGGTTCCTTCACCTCCCAATCTACTATGTCATGAACTTGAAAGGGAAAATTGAAAACCAACTTCAATCTCGATGGTCCAGTGACTAGTCATAACCCAATTTCAATTTTTCATCATACAGCTGCAGCCCCCAAATGCCATGTATGTACTTCACAGAGCATATCCGAGGAAGCAAGCTTAAGTAGTTGGAATAGATCTGAAATAGCTAATCAAGATACAAAAGTTGAGTTGTCCATAACACCCTCAGTTTAACTAATCAACATTTGCTGGGTGCAGCAACTTGGATATTAAAGTATAGCATTCCAGGCATAACCAAGGACAAATATCATGAAATAAACTCAGACTGCGATGCATGCAAAAGCAACAGCAGAAAATGATAACTGATTAAATAATCACCTAAATCAGAAAAGGATTAGAACACCGAAAACTCAGAAATACCAGGAACGACCCAAAAGTTTTAACCAGCATTCAGCTATTTAGTGTGGAAGGTTCCCTAAACTGAAGTCAAATACACAACTCTATAATAGAAGTTCATCTCTTACATAATTGATAGCAAGTGTCCTAAAAAGTAAAAAGCACATCCTCAACAGCAGAAATCAGCATAAAAAAACACAAGTGTTTTATATGGCAAAGAAAGGAGAAACATACAGGTGACCCCAAAATGAAGCTAATGATTGGAGCCAATCTGACAGATTAAGGCCATCATCCTTCAACTTATCACGCCCTCCTTGCACCAAACGTTCAATCACAACATATTCCAATATGTCATACTCAAGCTGCATAGAAAATATGGGGAAAACATTATTAAAAAACTCAAAAATTAATAGTTAACATAATGTATCTTCGGAAAATACAGAATAGTACATACCTGAGTCAGATACTTGAATGCATCTACTACAGGAGTAATCATATCCCTATATGCCTCAATCTGCAGAATGTTATTTTAAACATGAACTCTACTCTAGGAAATTGGAAGGCGAGATATTACTAATTTCATGTAGCTAAATTAAACAACACTACACCTGGTGTACTATTGTGCGAAGGACAGTCATTGGATTAGCATGAGCAAGTTTTGCAACCATCCTACCCAATTGCTTCAAATTCTCCTTAGCCAACCGCTTCAAAATCCTCCGTGTGTCCAACTGAGAAGTACTTGATCGTAGTTAACATGATTCTGAACTATTATAGAGGGGAAGCAATATATATATATATATATAAATTAACCAGTACCTTAGCTGTTTGCCTTGCAGCCAAAACCATTGGAATCTTCTCATCATCTTTCTCCCATTCACCATATAAACGATATCGCACCTAGTAATGCAAGATCTTTTATATCAAAAGCACTAATAAGGATTTGGATTATAATATAAAAGAGAGGAACAATTTAATTTTTAGGCTACAGAATCGACCACAGCATAAAAATAAAATAACACCAATCTCTTTGAAAATTCGAGTTTTAAGGTTTCCAATTATTAATAATCAAATTCTTCAACAAATGGTACTAACACAATGGTCTACCTCATATGGAAGAAGACTCATTACTTCCCATATTCCATGACCAACAGCTGGATTGGCAGGAATCAACTGTGAAGAAGGAAGTAGGCACGTCCCTAAGGCTTCCTCAATCTTCAACCTAGCTTCCTTTAAATGAAGATGAGGAACCCGGTTTCCAGCTAGCATAACAAATTCAGGATTCAAACCGCTTTCCACACTGTTGACAAGCTCAATTGCCGACATATAATAACCTCTCAGCACTCTACAAACCTGCAAAAATTAAAAATTAAAAGATTCAGGTTGGAAATTATCAGAGAAGGATAGTGTTAGGATACCCCTAACAAAAATCCAGAACCATATATTGCAATATAAAAGACAACCAAGGTTGTCTTGTCATCATTACCCAATTTTGGGATGGTGTCTTGTCAATCCACACTTTGAGGACAAGGTGTGTTTGAAGGGCAGGGTAATGTTAGAATGCTATTAGGAATATTATTAGTCTTAAGGGTACATTAGTAATTAGGTAGATGGCCAAGTAAGACGGGCGGAGGTGAGCGGTAATGGTCGGTGGCAGCAGTGGTTGGCGATGTGCAGCGGCTAGTGGGTGGCAAAGTACAGCAGAGAAGGTGGTCAACGATCGATGAGGCAAGTAAAAGGAAAATTTGTAAAATTATGGAGGTGGTAGTAGGGTGGCCTTTCTCACTTCACATAGGCCAATTGGTGTCATATTGGGCCAGCTATTGGAATGCAACCAGAGGGAACCCCCCAGCCCAAAACAAAAACCCATGTTGGTCGATGATTAAAAAAACATCTGGAGTGGGCCTCTTAGCCAATTTATTCAAATTCAGCCCACTATGCCTACAAACCCACCTTACGCATTCTTTTTTTTTTATATTCGTGAGTGTCTGATCCAGCTTACGCGAACCACGAGTAATCTCACGGGACAGACCGCCTGACCCTACAACATTTGGCTGTCAAGGAAACCCGTAGGAAATTAATTCCTAGATAGGTGGTCACCAAGGATTGAACCCATTCCCTCGAAGAGGGCATTGAAGTCCCAAGGCCCTTCATGACCACTAGGCCAACCCTTACGCATTCTTCTTCCGTTGCCTCCATCAGATCCTCAGCTTCGCCCACACCGGCGTTCGCTGACAATGGCCTTTTTCGACCTTTTTTCTTCTTTTCTTTTGAACCTCGCGGAAACTAAAATTGATGATTCCACTCCGAAAAACCAGCCTTCGGCATGCCAGATAACTTTCCAACCCATTCATGCGCGATCTTTGAACTCCGGCAGATTACAAGTCGACCCCCCATTGTCGCTTCCCTCCGACTTCTTTCTTTCTCGATTGTCGCCCTAGCTTCGTCTTTCAACACTGGATCCATGGCCAGAATCAATGCTCTATACCAATTTGTTAGGATACCCCTAACAAGAATACAGAGGCCAACTCTGGATCCATGGCCAGAATCAATGCTCTATACCAATTTGTTAGGATACCCCTAACAAGAATACAGAACCATATATTGCAATATAAAAGATAACCAAACCACAAGATAAACCAATTGTTCGAAGTACTTGGACCCTCGTCTCTTGAGATACCTGTCAAGCCTAATTGTAATTCACTCACCAAATATTGCGTATCTTTCTGTTTCTCCCTCTCTCTATTTATAACTAAATACTCCAACAACTTCTCTAGCTAATTACAAATATACCTTAAGTTAAGACTCTAATAATATTCCTAATAGCATTCTAACAGATATAGTGGTGGAGAAAAGAAGAAGAAAAAAAAAGAGAGAAATGAATTACCTTCTGCAGCAGAATTGTATCACGATAGAGATAAGGTCCAATAGCAGCAAGCATCTGGAAGAGTTCCCTAGGAAGATCTATAAAAGAACCACCAACTGGTAAATTTGTGTTATCTATAGCATCCATGCTAGTTCCTGAAGAAGTCCCCGAGCTCTGATAAGGATTCTGACGAACAATAGAGTATGCAGAGGAGATTGATTCTGCGATGAGCCTAAACACAAACCAAAAGAAAACTGATGCTGGAATCCAGACTCATATGCATGTGTATGGATATAAATAAGCATCAAATCAGAATTACCTAAACAAGCTGTTACAAATTGGAAGGTGTTCAACTGGATGGAGTGGTGAAAGCCGATTAAACACTACATGTGCATGATACCTGACAGGAAAAAAGAATAAAGCTAATGAAGTCTACATTCTGCTTGGTTAAGAGGTGAGAGCTTCAATTTTTTTCTATAGGATACAGAAAGATGATAAGACATCTCAAAGAGCCAAGGGGATTACAAAAGGAATTCCCAATTGGCATAAATGTGCCACAAATCAAAATTACAAAACACTATAGAAGTAGAGTACCAAGTAGAATGACAAGATACCAAAAAGAGTCACGACAAGCAGAATTTAGACTTCAAATTGTTGAAGGTGAATATGAGAAGATGGTGGCGAGTAACAACAGCAATTGAGAAATAAATTCAAAAGTAAAAAAAAAAAATCAATAATCAAATATCACATGGTACCAAAACCTAAACTTTTGTGGACCAATGCGGTCAAAGCTATTCTTTTTGAGTTATGGTTCGAAAGAAATCAACGAGTGTTCCAAAACAAAAGTCGTCATTGGCTAGATTGTTATGAAGCAGTCCGCCAGGTGTTCTCTTTCTAAATCTTTTGCTTTTTTATCTTTTCAAGATCTTTATCTTAATTGGTTAACTTTTGTTCATCTTTTGTAAGATCTTTTATTTTTGCTTTTATTTTTTGCTTTTTTTCCCTCCTTGAAGTTTCTTTATATTTTGAGCCCTAGTCTCTTTTCATATTATCAATGAAAAGTTGTGTCCTGTTTTAAAAAAAAAAAAACCAAATATCACATAGGATTACTATTAGATAGAATTAAGGCATTAAGGGTATGATGGTAATTAGTCAGAGAAGTTGTTGGGTTGTGAATTGCTATAAATAGAGGAAGTGGGAAAGGAGGAATTCCAACAATTGTATAGTGGTTTAGGCTTGAGTGTGGCATCCCAAGAAATGGGAGGTTCCAAGTACCTTGAATTCCTGATAGGAATGCTATTAGATAGAATTAAGGGCATTAAGGGTATGAAGGTAATTAGTCAGGGAAGTTGTTGGGTTGTGAATTGTTATAAATAGAGGAAGTGGGAAAGGAGGAATTCAACCAATTGTTTAGTGGTTTAGGCTTGAGTGTGGCATCCTAAGAAATGGGAGGTTCCAAGTACCTTGAATCCTTGAGGGGAGTTCTATTGTAATTATGTTATATTTTACATTTCAATACATTTGGGTTGGGTTTGTATCAGTGTGGCTCCTTCCAACAAACAATGGTGACATTTTACCTCATGGATCATTGGTGCTCCTCCTTGGGTGGGAGAAATCAACAAACGACCCAATAAATCCTCAACAACCTTACTCTTTAACGCATGGAATTCGGCATAATATTAGGAGAGATTAGAGAATACTCCATTTTATTTCTCACACACATATACAATCGGTGAAAATAATTGATACATTATTATTATTATTATTTTTATAGGAAACAAAAATTCCATTGATCAAATGATATTACAAAATGAGAGACCTATCCAGTGGACAAAAAACTTCATCAATGGCCTGTAAGAGAATTTAAACCATAATCACAAAAAGGGGAACCAATTTACAAACATATATATAATGTAATACATGTTGTAATAGAAAGAAGGAAAGAAAGGACGTCCCAACAAACTCATGCACACAAATGTCTTTTTTTATAAGAACTCGTGCACACAGATGTTGATTCAAAGAAGTGGAGTTCAAAAGGTAACTTGCAACATCAAACCTTCCACTTCACTGTTACTATCAAAATACGCAGACAGAAGGAACACACAAACAGATACAAGGTTACGAGTATTCAATTTTACGTACCAGTCACCCACAGAAAGAAATCCTGTAAGCAAGCCCAATGTTTGATTATTTTCCAGCTCTGGAGACCTTTCATTGACTGCCTCACTTTCCATATCAAGAGCAGCAAAAAGATCAATGCTTACATCTCCTTGCTTCTCGTCATCCATTAGATCCTTTCCAGTTGCCGCAAGGTTTATTTTTCCTATTCTGTTAGCCTGTAGAAATTAATTCAAGTCTTTTCATATTGAATCACAGCCATTTCCCTCTTTCTTGGGGATCAAACTCTAGGGAAAAAGCTTAAACACTGATGCAAGCTGTGAATCATTAGATTGTTCTTTTGGTTTGATAAAGGGAACATATATTAACTAACTCGACTGCTGCAGTCTAAACTTCAAACTCACCATAAATACTAGAATCAAAATTCCAATTACAAAGGCCCACAATCTAGTGCGTAGAAACTGCCATAAAGCCAACAAGCTACCAACCAAACAGAGTAAATTAGCTATTAAACTGAACAACTAGTTAACTACTGGAAAGCAACCAATCCAGCAAGGTGTCGGCAAGCCATTTACAGGTCAGTAGCCTTGCTCTTATAAAGAACACATTTCAAGTTTATCTCTTTTTCCCTCATCCAAGAAGCTCCAATAAGCTTCATCTCTTTTTCCCTATTTACAAAGTTCCATTCAGCTTTAGCGTGAGCCTTCTCAATGTCTACCTTGAAAATAAGAACTCACTTTTACTTCCTCCTCTATCCATCGATCAACTCATCATCAAAAATGACATTAAGGATTTGTACCAAAAAGAGTGACAAAAATAATTATCTAAGTGGTTCAAATATAAAGAGGAGAAATTACGAACTCAATACACAAAGTAGCCAATCAAGATGCAAAAGAAAAAAAAAACTAGTTAGCTCATGGTGTCCTAATAAGAGTGAATATATATATATTTTGATATCCGTAAGTGTCCGGGCCAGCTTACGCGCACCTCGACTAATCTCACGGGACAGACCGCCTGACCCTACAACATTTGACTGCCAAGGAAACCCGTAGGAAATTAATTCCTAGGTGGCCACCAAGGATGAACTCATTTCCTCAAAGAGGGATTTAATAGTCCCAAGGCCCTTCACGATCACTAGGTCAACCCTTGATGGTTTAAAGTGGATATATATTACAGATGAAAGAATAAAGTGACTTTGAAAAATAATAATGTTAATTAATATATAGTCAATAGCAATACCTCATCAAGTCGTTTGGAAGAAAAGGAATCATAATGTTCAAATGCCTCATCCTCCTTGGGAAGTAGGTGTGCATATCTGCAGTAAACAAAAATCTAAATGAAAAAATGACAAGTAGACTATTCAAAATACAACTTCAAAAAAAATTTGGGTGAGAAACCGAGCTTTCATTGAGAAACATGAAAGAATACAAGAGCATACAAAAAACGAAAAAGAGTCCCAACAAGCTACAGAAAAGGACGTTTGCCCAACAAGATCACACCAAAACCATAATTACAAAAAGGTTTAGTGACCGAAGCCCACAAAGAGGCGTTAAACCTAACCACCTCCAAAACCTCATCAGAAGAATGTTCCACCTCTCAAAAGATTCTATTGTTTCTCTCAAGTCAAACCCCCCACAAAATTGCAAAGAAACTAGTATGCCAAAAAATAAGCCCTTTCTCCCGAAAAGGCGAGCCGAGGAAAACTTCTTCAATCAAAGCAACACAATTATCATTTCAAACCCAGCAAATACAGAAAGCCTCCAACCAACAAATGATGAAGGTCACATATGCAAAGGATACACCGTTGCGCGCATAAAACCAAATAAGAGTGCTTCTGAACATGGTCCAAAGTATTGACTCTCCTATGTAAAACTTGTCACGCAAAGAATTTAACCTTCCAAATCGAGGAGAAAGCAGAGAATGTTTGGGGTGGGGAAGGGATAGACAACAAACAAAAAATAGAATTACAAGTGAAACCCCAAAAAAAAAAATCTGAGAACCAAATCCTCACATCCCTTTCCCCGTTGTGAACACACTGCTCAAGAATATAGAAAGACGGGCCACCACATCTAAAGTCAAATCTCTCTATCAGTAAGATGACGTTGGAAACCCAAGGACAAAGAAACAGAGGAATCGGAGGACGAAAAAAAAAGACCACAAAATGAAGCTTTTTGTACGAAAGATGGTACAAGCACGCGAACAACTCATGTAGAGGCCTCTCACTGACCCACCAGTTTTCCCAAAAGCATACACTCGAACTCTCCCAACAAAGCATCTAAGAAACGAAGAGATAGAAGGGAAGTCAATGGCAATCACTTTCCAGAGATTTTTAGGAGGCTCACGAGTACCACCAACAGGCAGCAACCCACTTGAAAGGGTGTGGGTCATACCGACTCACCATAACCCTGGGCCTAAGAGCATTAGGCTCCATGAAGAACGGCTACAACCTCTTGGCCAGCAGAGCTTCGTTACGTAACCTCAAGCTACCAATTCCTAATCCTCCTAACTCCACCGACTGAACAACCACCTCCCATTTCACCAAAAGGGACCCACCCCCCTCATCCACTGCTTCCCACAAGAAATTCCTTATCACCCTCTCAATGTTTTTACTCATAGAAGCCGGAGTTTAGAAGAGAGATAAGAAATAACTAAGAATCCCGCTCAACACCGACTGAATAAGAGTGAGCCTATCCTTCCCACAAGAAATTCCTTATCACCCTCTCAATGCTTTTACTCGTAGAAGCCTGAATTTTGAAAAGAGATAAGAAATAACTAAGAAGAATCTCGCTTAACACCAATTCACTGTGAGCCTACCTCCTTTGGAGAAGAAAGTCTTTCTCCAAGAAGAGAACCGCTTTTAAATCTTATCCAAAACCGGAATCCAAATAAAATAGAACCGTGGATTTCCTCCCAGTTTCAAAATTAAACCACCAGAAGTTGCGGGACAAGGGTTCATACAGAAAATGAGAGTGAGAGAAATTGGGTGGAATATTGCTTGTTTTTACAAGAATACTTGGATTAATTCCATAAGTAGTAAAAAGGAAGATAACGAACCTATCCAAATCCAGGCCAAAGGGAGTAAAATAAAACTCCTAACTAGACCAATGCCTCTAATCAACCTTCAAAATCTAGTGATAAAAATCCTCAACCATAATTCATATTTCCTAACATCACAAATATACCTTAGTGCAATTTGCGACATATTCATTTCCATCATCACACCATAATTTGTGGTTTCTACAAATAGATTATGAAAAAAAAAATTAATGAAAAAACATACTTTCATAAAAAAAAATGAAAGGTATTTTTTTTGTGGGTAAGAAACCGAGCTTTCATTGAAAAAAATGAAAGAATATACAAAGGCATACAAAAAAAAGCCCAACAAAAATGAAGTCTTAGTAAAGCTACAAAAAGGGACTTTAATCCAACAAAATCAAACCAAGACCATAATATTACAAAAAGACCTAGGGACCAACGCCCACAAAGAGGCATAAAACCTAGTCACCTCTCTAAAAATCCTATTGTTTCTCTCAATCCAAACACCCCCACAAAATTTTGCCCTTCTCCCAAAAAGGCGAACCCAAGAACACCTCCTCAATCATAGCATAACAGTCACCCTGCCATGCCAAGCTGAAACCAAATGAATTCAGCCACCGAGCCCAAATTGAACTAAACAAACTTATAACCCCACATGAAGTGATGCAAATCCTCCGCTTACACCTACAAAGGATGCACCAATGCGGAGATAACACCAAAGAAGAATGTATCTGAACAAGATCCATAGCATTAACTTTCTTTATTCAAAATCCATAGCATTAACTCTCCCATGTAAAACCTGGCACAGAGGAAAAGCAGGATCGATTTAGGTCGAGGAAGGGGCCGACAAGAACGAGAAGAAAGAACAGCATGAAAAGACCAAAGACGGATTCGGGTTCCAAACTCTAAAGTCCCTTCCCCCACAAATCACATGTTGGTCCCAGACAATAGAAAGAAGGCCCACAACTTAAAGTGTTTCTTTATAAGAAATACAACGTTTGAAACCAAACGACATCAATCGCCTCTCTAACTGACAGAGGACGGCGAAAGTCTTGGGAAATCACAGAGGTAGGGTCTGACGAAGGCATACAAAGGCCACCGAATGCAACCTCTTATTCAAAAGATGATAAGGACGCGAAAATAAAACACAAAGAGGCTTATCACCCAGCCAATGATCTTCCCAAAAATAGACTTTCAAGCCTTCCCCAACAGAGCATCTAAAGAATGGAAAGAAAGTATGAAATCTAGAAGAAATAGCTTTCCAAAGATTTTTGCTAAGGCCTCTAGATCTACCACTAGCAACCCACTCAGAAGGGTGAGGGCCATGAGTATTCATAATCATCCTATACCACAACGCGTCCAACACCATGAAGAAGCGCCACAACCTTTAAGCCAATAAAGCCTCGTTTCATAATCTCAAGCTCCCGATACCTACAAATGATCACCTTATACCACAACGCGTCCAACTCCATGAAGAAACGCCACAATCTTTAGCCAATAAAGCCTCATTTCGTAATCTCAAGCTCCTGATACCTAATCTCAAGCTCCTCATTTCGCATGACCCTCTCGAGACTCTTACTCATAGAGACTGGAAATCTAAAAAGAGACGAGAAGTAACTTAAAATCCCACTCAGCATGACTTGAATGAGAGTAAGAGAACAAGGTTTTTTTCAAGGACAGGAATTCCCTCTGAAGGGGAGCCCTAGACAATGTTTCAAAAATTGGTCAAGATGTAAGCCTTGAGGCGAGGCGGCAATTTGATGCCTCGAGGCTTACGGAGGCGAAAAGGCATAAGCCTCTATATATTGTTGGTGGGTCATGGGCTTGTTTTTTTTTTATGCCCGTGTATTCTTACATTTATTGTCAATGAAAGCTCGATCCCTTTTCAAAAAAAAAACACTCAGCATAATTCAGCCCCAATCATTGAACGACTAGATTCATAAATAATCATAAAGCAACAAAAGGATTTGTATTAAATAATCATAAAGCAACAAAAGGATTTGTATTGAATTGAAACTAACATTTAAAATATATGTATACACACAAATATATACTTACATGCTATCAAGATCAATAAATTTTTCCTTCACTAGTAACGCAGTAAGCTTATAAAGCCCAAATGGCACTGGCGAATTTACTTCAATGCGCTGATAATATTGGAATTTGAACCCAAGGATTTGTGAAGCATGAGACTGCCAATAAACATATCATGAGAAACATTAAGAGTTCGTTTATCAACAAGTATTAGCCAGATTACCCAAGTCAACTTGCCATGACTCGTAAGCATCTTTACCTTGGGAAATATTGGAATTAGCTCCACGAAAACACTATTTTCTGGCTGAAGTTCAAAACACTCCAAGACCTGATGTGAAGGCATCAAAAAAAATTGAAAATTTGGCATAGTGAACTTCTATAGAAAACATAATGAATAAAAGGAAAAAGGAAAACAAAAAATCTAAAATTAAGTAAAATAAACAAGAGAATGACTCACAATATCAAAAACACGGTTTGGGTCCAGATCAAAATGCCCAATCAATGACTGCAAAAATCGTCAAGATCAATAATTGGAAAAAAATTATAATATACATCTATAGAAGATTTTATAATCTTTTTAAATAGAAGAATATCTAATTTCATATGCTTTTGTATGCGTGTGTTAGAGATAGGGAAAGAGAAAAGACCCAATATGCAAGTTTACTAACCTTTATAATACCAATTGTTGAACCCGGGAAATTATTATTCGAAGCGTCAGTGACACGGCAAAGAAGTGTTGCCTGTGGGTCAAGCATCACAGTAGATAAAGTACAAATTCACTAGATATATATATATATATATATTACAAACAAAAAATTATCCTTCAATGACTGGAGTAGTAAGAATACAATGATTACATCAGGTCCAAAATTTCATGCATCTCATGATCTCGTTCTCCCATCATAAAATCTCTCTTTGTTTTAATAGCCAAACCAAAAACATGTATAAAAATGAAGAGGAAAACAGAAATATTGAATCCTACTTCATCTAAGAAAGAGGTTACAGAAAAACTCTACAACCAACTTAAATGTAATAAGTTTTAAAATAGACCAGGATCTCTATCAAGAGGTCAGGGAATACAACATTCTCACAACATTATGCTCATTCCTGGACATTCTATCAAAAATACTACTATTGCTTTCTAACCATGATGCCCAAATTGCAGCAATAGTCGCATTGATCAGAAAATTTTGACATTTCCATAAAACAATGGTCCGAGAATTGAATAATTGGATCAGTTTAGTTGAACAAGGTAAATGCGGATCATAAAAAATCCTGGAAAAAAAGCAGGGATTAGGTGTTCTAGAACAGATTTTAATCCCTTTTTTTAGATAAGAAACTTGTTTTTTTTTAATAAGTTACCAAACTTTCATTGAGAAAAAATGAAAGAATACAAGGGCATCCAAAAAAAGAAGAGCCCGAAGGACCGCCCCTTAAATAAAAGGGGTCCAAATCAAGTAATAAAAGACCTTTAGAGTAATTACAAAAAAAGCTGCGTCACCGACGCCCACAAAGAAACTTGAAATCTAACAAGGGACCAGATAGCACTCGGATCCCTTTTCGAACCTCTAAAGGTTCTGTTGTTTCTTTCCCCCCATAAAACCGCACATATCCCAACCTGCCACAAAAACTCATTTCTCCCAAAAAGGCGGATGGAGAAGGAACTCCTCGATCATCTCTCTAAGGCGTTTGTGCCTAACAAATTGGACGTCGAACACCTCAAAAAAGAGGTTCCAAACATCCTGAGCGAACTCGCAATTCCATAACAAATGATCTAGGTCTTCCTCCGCCCTCCGACAAAGAATACAGCAGAAAGGACCAACAAGGGTAAAGTTAAAGTTCTTCTTCAAAAGTCAGTCTAAAGTGTTCACTCTGCCATGAATGACCAACCACACAAAAAACTCGATCTTTTTTTTTGGGACTTTCACCTTCCAAATAGAAGAAAAAACTGACTCGCTTGTCGGGGAAGGATTAAGTAAGCTCTGAAAGAAGGAGTTGCAAGAAAAGCCCTCGACGTGGTTCGAAATCCAAATACGAGCATCCTTTCTCCCCGGATAGTAAACCCCCCAATTATAGCCAAGAGCGCCATAATATTTATGGTTTCCCTATTAGATAAAGCCCAACGAAAGCCAAAGGAGAATTCTCCAACTGGTTAAAAATATCTGCTACCGAATGATTTTTCCTCAAAGACAAGTGATATAGCCTAGGAAACAACAAGCAAAGGGGACTATCCCTCACCCACTGATCCTCCCAAAAGAAAGTATCCAACTCATCCCCCACCGAAAACCGAATTAAACTCGAAAAGGATGGAATCTAACAAGAGATATCCTTCCAAGGATTTCTGAAAGTTCCTTTCACAATGAGTTTTTGTGGCAGGTTGGGATATGTGCGGTTTTATGAGGGGAAAGAAACAACAGAACCTTTAGACTCGAAAAGGATGGAATCTAACAAGAGATATCCTTCCAAGGATTTCTGAAAGTGCCTTTTGCCTTGCCCGACAACCACGCGAATTGATGAGAGTCGTATTAACTCGCAATGACCTTGTGCCACAGAGTATTAGTCTCGAGGGAAAACCTCCAGAGCCATTTTGCGAGCAGGGTTTGGTTACGGACCCTTAAATTACCCAACTCAAGGCCCCCCACATCCATAGGACTTCCCACCACCTCTCAATTAACCAAATGCGCACCTTTCCCCTCCTCGACCCCTTCCCACAGGAAATCTCTCATAAGCTTCTCCATTACCTTATACAACGAGCAGGGAGCTCTGTAGAGGGAAAAAATACATAGGCATCCCACTCAAGACAGCCCGAATGAGGGTCAACCTCCCTCCCTTCAAGAAAAAACTTCTCTTCCAGGACAAAAGTCTCTTACGCATTTTTTCCAACACAGGATCCCAAAAGGTTATGAACTTGGGATTATGGCCAAGGGGTAGACCTAGGTAAGATGACGGGAAGGAACCAATCTCGCACCCCACTAGGTCCGCCCACTTAGTCAATTTATCAGACTCACAGTTTAAGCCCAATAACTGACACTTGCCTCTATTAATCTTCAGCCTCGACATGGCTTCGAAGAAAGCCAACATATGGTTCAATATTAGGAAGGAATCCTCTTTTCCGAAGCAGAAAAAGAGCGTATCATCCGCAAATTGGAGATGAGACAAGGAAACCTTGTTATTGCTCACTTCAAAGCCCTCTAGGATCCTGCCCTCCACACCTTTAGAGACCATTTTTCTTAAAGCATCCACCACTAAGATGAAAAGGAAAAGGGAGAGAGGATCCCACTGTCGCAGACCTCTTGTGGCGGAAATCCGACTTCTCGGTCTCCCGTTAATAAGAATAGAGTACTTGACCGATCTCGTGCACGTCCAAATCCAGGATCTCCATTTACACCAAAAGCCTTTCTTCTCAAGAACCCTATCCAAAAAATTCCAGTCCACGTGGTCATAGGCTTTTTCAAAGTCTATCTTAAATATAACTCCTTTAGCCTGGCCTGGTACTCCTCCATCACTTCATTAGCCACGAGAGCTTGGTCCAAGATTTGCCTTCCCGCAATGAAGGCTCCTTGATTCTCTTAAATAGTCGAAGGGAGGACCTTTTTTAATCTATTGACCAATACTTTGGCAATAATCTTGTACACACTCGTGATTAGGCTAATGGGTCTAAAATCCTTGACCCTATTCGCCTTCTCCTTTTTAGGGATAAGGCATACGAAAGTTTCGTTCAAAGATTAATCCAGAACATCTCTTTCAAAGAATTCCTTAAAAACCCGATCGAAGACCATTTTTTAACTTCCTCGAGCGTGAAAGGGGCAACCAATTGCCTCTGCTCTCTTTCAGAAATGGGGGACCAATCCACTCATTCCACGAAAGGTTTGGGCTCAACCAGCGGGGCGTAAAGGTTTGCGAAGAAAGAAGTGATTTCCTCCTCAATCTCCTCCTCCCCTCTTAGAAGCTCACCCCTCTCATTTTTTCATTTTCTAGAGGGCCAATAAAATTCTTGCTTCTTCTCCCATTAGTCATTATGTGAAAGAAGGCCGAGTTGCAATCCCCCTCTCTCGCCCATCTCACTTTAGCCTTCTGTCTCCAGCTAATAGTTTCTTTTCTAACCAAATCCGTAAACTCCACTTTCAAAGAGAGGCGCTCGTTTTTTAAGGAAACATCTAGCGTTTTGATCATTTCCAACACCTTTTGTTTCTTATTACGAATATCCCCAAAATCCTCCTTATTCCAGGCTTTAAGAATTACCTTAAGAGCTTTCAACTTACCCATGAACCGGTAACCTTCCCAATTCCTTTGCACCTCCACGTTCCACCACGAGGCAAAGGACCTTTTAAAGGAAGGATGTTGGTGCCACATGTTCTCAAATCTAAAAGGGCAAGGCCCCCAGTTTTGGAGGCCCGAGGTAAGGCATAAGGGCCAATGGTTTAGATAAGAAACTTGTATATTAATAGATAAGGGCCAATGGTTTAGATTAGAGGAAGAAGATGTGATTCTAATAATTTAGGAATGATCAAGAATCTGTTGTTAATAGATAAGAAACTTGTATATTAACAGCAAATTCTTGATCATTCCTAAATTATTAGGATCACATCTTCTTCCTCTAGCCATAATCATCCAAATCCTTCTATATCTTCAAGCTCTTCACATGTTGCTAATTGACTAGAACCCTGAATTTTCATATGTGTATCAATTTGTACCCTGTTAGATTCCATTTGTAAAACGTTAGTTCACACGTGTCGAAAATTATAATTGTATAAATTAACCCCCTAGACTTTTAAAAGTGAATCAAATTAGACCATCTACTTGAAATCATACATGCATCAGTTATCACACGTGTAGACTTTTTCAAATGTCAGATTAACGAAATGAGCGATTTTTCATCTTCTTTTCTTCCTCTATTTTATCGTAAATGGTCTAAATTGATTCGCTAATGAAAGTTAAGGGGTTTAAATGATACAATTATAAGTCTCCACACGTGTGAAATAATGTTTTTTTAAAAGGAATCTATCGGAGGGTGTAAATTGATACACTTATGAAAGTTCAGGGTTTTAATTGATACAGTTTAGGGTTTTAATTGATGCAAAACCCCAAAGTTTAGGGGTATAAATTGATTTTTGCCCTTTTTTTATATGAAAATGGCAACCTTTCATTATCTTAATGAAAGAATACAAGGGACATACAAAAAGAAAACCCCTGCCAAAAAGAATCAAACTAAAAAAAATGGCTCTAATCAAGCAAAATAAGATGTAGGATAATTACAAAAGAGCCTTAGAAACATAAAGAAGATATACATATATATTATTTACACTAAAAAACAAATGTGTTTGTGTCCTATTTTTTTTTTAGAAATTGACGTGTCGTCGTATCCACGTCTTGTCAGATCCATGTCACGTGTCTTATGTCCATGCTTCTAAGTTCTAATTGAAACAACCCTTGTTAAGTCATGAACTCAACCCAAACAGAGGTTGACTACCCAAAAGTTCTGAACATCTAGCCAAATGCATATGGTTCGGGTTTAGGTTTTAAATTGATTTGGGCTAAAAATAGAAATGGTTTTGAAGTGGGAGTGAATTTTAGGTGAACAATTGAACTAAAAAGAAATTAGGTCAATTTTAAATCTATAAAATTTATGATTATATATTATTGTGGGTTGGGTAGGGTCGGTTCAACTTGGTAGACCCAAGAACTTAACTGAACACAAGCTTTTTGTAACTAGTCTACTTCTCTTATCAATTAGATTGGAAGACTTTTTGAATTAATTTTTCTCCCTGTTTAGAAATAATAAAAAGAAATGTTGTAAGAACTAGATGAATAAGCATACACCTTCCACATTGAGAGAATAAGTCATCTAATTGGCACCCAACATTATCACAAGGAGGAAAATCCAAGTAACACAAATGTGGAAGGTGGAACATATATATATAAATATATATACATTTATTTATTTACTTCTTTATTTAACATAAATATGTGTGTGGAGAGAGAGAATTTTATCATGAAATTACTTGATCAAGGAGAAAAGCAAAAGAACAAAGAAGGAAGTATTAAATCACTATCATACCAACTTGGCATAGCCCTCACTTTCTTCCCGCAGAAGATTAAACTTCGTTTGCTGATAAAGAAGACGAGTATTTACTCTGACCTGAAATCAACAAAATGTACATATACTTATATATCACTTCTAAAGGTTTGACCTGTATGCTAAAATTGAAGCTTTATCAAGCACGTGACAGCAACTTAGGTTAATGAAGCTACACAGAGAAGCTTTTGCATGTCATTATTTTTAAAAACATAAAAATGAAAATCCAAGACACCATCATCAACCATTCTCCAGCTGTTATCATTAAAAGTGAAAATATATTTAATAAATCTACAATATTATGTGAGGCTAAGATGTGAAGACGTTCAAAATTAAACAACCAAATGCTTATACAGTTGCGTGCAACAGATGGTAAAGGATAATAAACATCACATGCACATCAATACAAAGTCCAGGTTGCATTATCGATAACAAAGCTTAAATATCATCACAACTATCGCTTACCTCTTTATTTTTCAATTCTTGCGCCTTAATCTTTATCATTTCAGCCTCCCATAGAAATTCTTCCTAAAATCAAGCATATTCAGTTCAGAACTTCATTACTACAAGAAACCGTGCAGAAATTATTGAGGCCCACAAATGAAAAGAAGAAAATGGTCATTATGCTTGGTAGGTAGTAAGAATGGCACACTGTCTCTAGGTAGACAATTTACAGTGAAACAGTAATGAAATACAGCCAAGTGAAATTTTATATATAAATATCACCTCACACCGCTCCTGAAAAAGCCTCAATGGGACAAATGTAGATTCAACCAGCCATTTAGCCTAGAAGGAACAAAATACAAATCCAGTTGGTAAAATGAGTTATAATAATTATTTAAATAAAAAAAGTAACGACGAAAAGTGAAATATATGGCAACGGGAAACAGAATAACATGTTCTCAACATCAAAATTCATCAAAGATAAAAAAAAAAATATCAGATAATAATAGTCCAAATGTAGTACATCAAGAGGATAAGCAATGAAATAGCATCAAAGACCATCACAGAATTTGATGGATAAATGAGAGAGATCAAGTTAACAAATTTCCATTTCTCAAATAATACATCAAGTTTTTTTTCGAACTATTGATAGCAACGTTTCATTATGTGAAATGAAACAACTACAACCAAAACCGGAACGGGACAAGGATTAAATGGTAAAGCTAAGTCAGTGTTTTCAAAGCGCACGGCGCACCGCAAGGAGACATGCCCCTTGATAGCCCGAAGGCGAGAGGCGACAAAAAGGCAAGGCCCGAGTGAAGCGAGGCGCAATGAATAAATAAACACATAATATATATATATATAGCATAAATTTATAAATAAACACATAATATATTTATAGAACATGAAGTTGGAAAGTTGAATTGAAGTTAAAAAGTTTTCTCACGGAAAGGACCGATTAGGAATGTTGAATTGAAGTTGGAAAGTTTGTTAATTTGCATGGGGAAAGGGAAATAATAACCCTGAAGTCGCCGAAGGAAAGGGAAAGAATTCAAAGAAAAACGTATTGGAATTTGGAAAGTTGTTTGGGGAAATACATCTTTTTTATTGGGCTTAAGTTGTTTGTGGGCTAATAACTATCATGGGCTTTAACTTAAGTTGTTTTTTATTGGGCTTTAGGGTTTATTTAGGTTTAAACTTAACATTTAATTATTAAAAATAAAAAAAAACAGATGCTGAAATTTTATGGCGCAAAAAGGCGCGCATCCGTTTGAAGACCCTCGCCTAGCGCAATGCTGAGGCGCTTCCTCCCGATTTCGCCTCGCTTGGGTGCGCCCGGCGCCTGAGGCGCGCGCCTCAATAACACTGAGCTAAGTCAAAGCTTTTTTGGGCCCCAATTATTGAAAAGATAGAAAAAAGGCTCTCCTCTTGAGGATCTAATCACTTGTCTAAGGGAGGGAGGTTGACCCTCATTCAAGCCACCTTGGCTAACCTTCTCATTTACTATCCATCTCTTTTCAAGGCCCCAAAAGCTGGGACCGATAACATTGAAAGACATTTCAGGAATTATTTGTGGAGGGGGAGTAAATAGTAATGACTACAAAGGAAATCACCTGCTAAAATGGGATCGGGTCAGAGTGCCTATTGAGGAAGGTGGATTGGGCATTCTGGATATGCATCGTCTCAATATCTCACTCTTATCCAAATGAATATGGCATTTTCAATCTGAAAAAAAAGGCCCTATGGAGACGGATCATTGAAGTCAAGTTTGGTTCTTTCCACTTTGATTCCAAACCAAACTCCATAATCATACATTCATCTAAAGGCCCATGGAAATCTATCGACTCTATGAAAAACTTGATCTATGAGCACATATCCATAAAGGTCGGTAATGGAGCAAATTCGTACTTTTGGAAAGATGTATGGTTCGAAACTCTCAGCTTACAGAATTTCTTCCCGAGACTGAATCACCTATCTATGAAAAAAGAAGCCACTATTGTCGAGACATGGTATCCTAACTAAAGGATGTGGATCTTACACCTTAGAGTGAAAGTTGAGGAATGGACTAATCTGACCAACTTATTACATCCTTTCAGTGTTGATAGGGATGATATATGGTTATGGACTTTAAAAAGGGATAACCTCTTTAACACAAAATCTATGGCAAAGGCTCTTGCGACTACTGGCTTTTTTGTTCATACTACTTTATACAAGTTGATATGGGTCGATCTTGATCGGTACCCTAAAAGGTGACATTCTTCCTTTGGGAGCTTAGTCACTCTTGCATCAACACCTACGACAAGCTCCAAAAGAGATTACTCGAGCATTATCTCTCCCCGAGCTGATGCCACTTATGTTTATCCAATGCGGAGACCCAAATTTACCTCTTCAGTGACTGTCCTTTTGCTACAAAATACTGGAATTTCATTCAAGAGGTTTTTGGATAGACTTTCCATCGTCTGGGTGATATTCTTTTCCCTGTCCCTGATTTATATTTTGATTATGGGTCATCCTTTTAAGAAGGAAAATAAGACCATTTGGTTATGCTTTACTCGTGCCTTCATATGGAATCTTTGGAATGAGAGAAACACTCGCATCTTTAGGGATGTATCTAGAGACATTCGATCATTTATTATTGATTCTACATCTTTATTAGTCATCACTTGGAGCAAGTTATCTCCTCTTTTTGTAATTATGATCTCACCACCCTCCATAATCAATGGAGGTAATTTTTGTAAGTATATCTTGACAGGTCTATGTTTTGTAACTCTTTATTTTATCAATGAAATTGTTTCTATTTCCTATTAAAAAAAAAGTTTGTTCTAACTTCTAAGATTTGCTTTACAGAGTGAGGGTTACTCCAAAGGATGTTAAATCTGTTGAAAATGTTGTTCCAAAAGTTTGCCGCGAACTCACATTTTAACCTTATGAATAAGACTAAATAGTAATAAAAAGCAATACAAAACTACCCTACATCATGAGACAATAATCATAATCTCTTATAGTTAATATACTCACCAGTTTTAAAAGACGAACACGATACTCTCCTGCTAGTGTGATCTGCAAATTAAGTAAATTTACGTCAATAAGTAAAGAACTTCTCACGTTTGAATATATTTTCTCCATCACAAACATGAATAACATTTACAGTTCAAATGAAGCATAAAGAAAATTCTACAAATAAGAGACTTTCAACTAGAGAACTTCAAACTCAACCAGAAGATTACAATTGTTTATCATATTATGTGTTTAAGATGGGGGAACTTCAAAACAAACAAACAAATGACACAAAACTAGTGCATTTTAGGTAGATGTAGGGCAGAATATTTGAACCATGTTTGTGATGATGTTCTTTCTCATCAAGATTTTGAGTCATTTGTGGAAGAGTTTCGGTTTACTTGTAGTTCAGAGGTCGAGTATCTGCACGATGATGGAGGAAGTGTATTCAAGATCCTTCCTTCTGAAGGAAAGGTTGTGTTCTTTGGCAAGTCGAGTTCTTAAACATACAGTAGTTTGTTTCATTAGAAAGGAACTGGAGAACAATTGCGGTGCTAAATAGAATTGTAAAATAATGTCTGGGATTTAAAGCACTTCAAAGCATCTCTTTTGGGTGCTTAATTTCATTTTTTTTTAATTATCCTTTACTATTGATAAGTTTTAAAACTTGAGTTCCTTTTGTTCTTTTTTTCTCTGGCGTAATCCCAACTTTTGGCTTAGCCTTCTATGGCCTCCTTTGTATAATATCATTCATCTCAATAGAAGTTGGTTTGTTATCAAATATGTAAAAGATTTTGTGTATCCACCTTTCAACTAATGAGAAAAGTATTAACAATTGAAACTTCAAAAATTCATGTAAGCATATAATGGAAAATGAAGCTTCCTGTTAACGAAGATACAAATAAAATCAAATACTAACATCTTGGGCCAATTGGGTAATGACATCGGCAAAAGTTGATCCTAACTCCTCCGCAGACATTTTGTCCGAGAACTCAACTGAATCCAATGCTGTTTTACACTTCTGGAATGGCAATTCACCTCGGACCTGAACCCGGTCGAACAGCAGAAACAAATTTTTATCAAATTATTGCACCGCTAATATCCCAAAAAACGTTTACTAAAAACCACAACTTCTACGTTGATTGACAAAAAAATGGACAAATATATGTCAATTAGAGTACGAACCATGGCCCAGCAGAGCTCGTAAAGGAAGCGGAGCACAGGGACAGATTGAGGAACCCTAAAGCTCGAGTTTCCGGACTTCCATTCGCGAAGATTGCTTTCTACGACATATATACACTCAACCGGAGGGAGAGCCATTGCCGGAAGAGGCTATGCAATCCCTTAAGAGACTCCCCCGCAAAACAAAAAAAAAATAGCTGGGTTTTGGGAGCTGAAACAGCTTCAAAAAGGAGAGTAAGAGAAGAGAACGATAATCAATGGGGTTTTCATGGGGGTTTAGTATGACTGAATGAGAGAAATTAGGGTTTGAGATTTATGAAGAAATGCGACGGAAGAAAGAGCAGTGTATAGGGAGGGGTTTGGGGAAGCTGGAAATTTGGAGAAGAGATGCTTTGGTGACGCAGTTGATCGCACACAGGCGAGACGGAGATGGATTGGGCTTTGGGCTTTAGGCTCAGCGGTTGGTTGTAGTCCATCGGCTTTGTTTTGAGAAGCCCATAATTCCATTTTACTTTCTAAGATTATTTTTTTTTTTTACGTGACTTTATCTAAGTGATAAACAATAACGGGTCTCTTGCTTTGAGGATTTGCAGAAGTGTGAGAATAGAAGATGCCTGAGAAATGAGATGTGTGGGAATAAGAGGTCTGAAAATGAATGATGTCTGTGTTTGGTGCAGGTCAGATTTGCAAATAAATTTTAAATAATTAATTGTTGTTTATTTTATTTAGCAATAAATCTTAATAATTATGTTCAACTAAAGGTATTTAAAATTATACAAATTTTTAATTCTAATTAATTAATTAATACTATAATAAAATTGAAGAACTAATGATAAATGTTATATAATTTAGAAACCAAATATAATTTATCATCGATTACTAAACATAGGTTGGTGTGCGATACTTGACAACTTATGTGATCGCATAGGTTGCTGTGCGATAGCTATGCGATTCTGGTTCATTTAAAAAATTTAAAAAAAAAAAAAAAAAAAACAATGGGAAGAAGATGACATACCTGGACAAGGCAGTCGTCTAAAACGGAGGCCATCATAAAGTCATATTTTTTATGCATGGGCTAAAGCTATGCCCGGGCATAAATTCTAAGACGCCAACCAAACGGCCCCTAAGGGAAATAGGTATTTGATGGGCTAAGAAGAGAAATGTTGAAAAAAAGAGAGGGCAATATGAAAAATGTTTACTTTCATTTTGGAATAATATCTACAACCTAAAATTTAGTAATTAATTATACACAACATTAGACAAAAATACCCTTCTTCCATATTCTACCATTTAGCGATTGAAGGAAATGGTGTCGTAAAATAGAGAATTGTTGGGAGGAGAGACACACGTAATAGATGGAAAAAGATAACATAGACGTTAAAAAAAAGTAATTGACAACTAACCCGCAACATTTACATGGTTATACACTCAAACTGTGGCAACAAAAAAAATACATTTAATAGTATTGTATACCTGCGAAAATAATTTGTACACATGGGTTTGGGTCATCAAGTTTGTATACAACTAATTAATAATCATCATAGGTTTTGGCCAACCACCATAGCCCATTGGTGTGATGGTAGCATTAAGTAATTGTTGCATGTGTAGTGGAACGAGGACTGCGTGCATCAGGTAGCTTTCCCCAAGGCCCCTACATTGATGAAACTTAGGGATTTCAAAAGTCTAACCTCATTCAACACTCCACAAATTATCCGAGAAGTGGTATACCCTCCCTTCAACCAAGCGATTCAACTCTTCAGAATCGCCTACACACACATCTCGTGCAAACAATCAGGTCATTCTACGTTGCGTTGTGCCCTTCCTTCATTGAAGTGTTCGCTGGATTTGACTCGTCCACAAGTCTCTGCAGGTATGTGCTCCCTTCCTCCGTCATAGTGCATACATCTGGTTAGTAGTTTGGTGGTTGTTTATGGGTGTTATCTCTCCCATCTCTTTTTGCCCTCGGATTTTAGACGGAAAATCTGAGTTGTTCTTGTCTGTTTGGTTATGAGGGATTTAGCTATCAAGATGTAGGATTTCTTATTTCGAAATTTTAAATATTCAGAGTTTGGATAATATGAATTAGGTTCGGGTAGTTAGAGATTTAGATATGGGTTTCAAAACAATAACCCATTTTTTGAGGGATTCGATTTTAACTTCTAGATTTTGAAAACGCACGGTTATAAGAATAATGTATACATATTTACATATACCCCATTTTTTGAGTGGTTGTTGCAGGTTAACGATGAATCCTCCAAGAGATGTTGACTGATCGGCCCTATTAGGTTTTATGTCCTAAAACTCGTGGTTTGTAAACTGTTATGTTTGTAAATATTCTATTTAAAATAAAGAGTTATTAGTTTTATTCAGTAAAGGAGTTTATTGGAATAAAGTGAAACGTGTTTAGGTTAACTTATACCAATGACCAACACCCTTGGTTGAATATGAGTATTTGAGCTTCATGTATGACATGATTGTGGATCAGGCTCAAATAGTCAGTCAAAACGGTCTATAGTATACGGATAAGGCTGGGTACCTTATCCTGGTAACACTATAGGATGCGGCTCACTTTGTATTGTACAAAGTGATGTGATCCGAATCGTTTCACATGGAGATGTGCGAGTGAGGGCGTCATGTGCAAAGAGTTTGTATAAGACTGAACCGCGAAATATGTCGTTCTGTCTTTATAACACCGTTTACTGATGAGACCGACATTTTCATTTGATGGCCTAGGTAACTCGATCTTAATCTTGAGCTTACTATGAACTCCTACTTATTAGACAGTATCCTTAGACTTGTATGGGTGAAAGTGGCTCATTAGCGTCGACTCAATAACTTATCATCTCAGGGATAAAGTCCAATAGGTAGCTGGGGACATAGTGTAGTAAGATGGAGTTCACTCATAACCCGCTCTTCAGGGTTAGTAAATAGGTTGTTCCCTTAATAGCTGACTTCGGGGCTTGAACAATGAGCGCTCACACTCTCATGTGATGAGAGGGTTAACTGATCTGTTGGTTGGACCACAGATCTATTGTTCATTAGAGGTGTCAGTGGTACTTAAGGAACAAGACGTAATGCAGGGGTTAAACGGTTTAAAATGACTCAGCTATGATTACGAACAACCTGTGAAGGGTCGACTTGCCAGTGACGGTTATATTAGAGGACATAATATATCTACAGTGAGGAGAGTGCAACCCTCGGACTATAATGGAGTCTCCAGGGGTTAACGAATGTTGATTAGTTCGGTTAAAAGAGTTTTGACTGGATAATCTCGTATTGTTGGAGCTCATAATCTGTAGGTCCTTTAGGTTCTCCTGGCTAGCTCGGATAACATCGTGCAACAGTGTAAGAGAAAAGAAAAAGAAAAAGAATTTGAATTGTTCAAATTCAGATTGTGGAAGAATGATGGACATATTTAAATATGATTTAAATATGAGAATGGCCTAAAATATGAATAGGATTCATGTGTAAAAAAAGTCGGTTTTAAAAAAATCGGGTTTAGTCTTTTTATTTAATTAATATTTGATATTAATTAAATAATAATTATTAATTAAAAAGTTTAATTAATAATTATATATATATATATATATTATTTATTAAAAAAAATTAATAAATAAAATTTTATTATTATTTTTAATAATAATAATAATAATAAAATATATATATATATAGAAAGTTTGGCCATTTTAAAAAATTTGAGAAGGACAGGGGTACACGTTGAAAGTTTATTTTTTCTTTGTTAGTTCAACTCCTCTGCTTCTTCTTCTTCCTCTGTTTCTTCTTCTTCCTTTCTTTTCTTTTGCTTTCAGAGTCCCACAACTCCGTTGTTCGGCACCGAGGATAGCGGGACTACCTCGGGTGGTCCTCGAGGCGTTCGTGAAAGGAAGTGTGAAGTGTTCGTGATGAAGAACGACTGACGGAACTCGAGGAAAATTAGAACTTCAAGGTATGTTTTCTAATTTCTCATTTTCGTCGTTTTGAGCATGTTTTCTATTTGTTAAATTGATGAAATTAGAGTATCATCGGTCCAAAATCGCTTCCGCTACGCATATCGCTCCATCAGGCCGTACATTGTAGGGTCCGCAGATCACTGGTTTGTTTACTAATTTTAGCGTTTCTACATTGGTATTACAATACTTATAGTTAGTGGGCATGAGTATGTCTGTGTATATACCTTTGACAAGTTGTGGATGACTGCAAAACCCCGAAGGGGCACGCATATAGAACACACCCCATGTCCTGGGAAGTTAACCCCAACTGAACTTAACGGGAAGCCATCAATCTCACGCAAATATTTTGGTCTTTTATTTTTTTATTTCAAGAGTAATGAATTCTAAAATAAGAAATAGTTAATAAATAGTAGGGTTATAAGGGGCATAATAAAATAACAACTATCCCCTACCATCACTAACCTAGAGTGCAAGTCATTCTAAAGTTTAGACATTTTTCATTTCAAGTAATTAAACTTAGACGATCCTCTCAATTCTCCTATTAAATGACCAAAGAATTCGCACAATTTTGAAAATTTACCAAAAAAAAAACATGTTTAAATGCTCAAATATCTTTCGGTGATTCATTTTGTGTTATTGACTGTTTTCTTTCCTCTCTTCCTCGTTTATCACCGTTGAAAGCATCTACAATTATTTTTTTTTTATTTTTTTTTTTGAGTAAGCATCTACAATTGTTTGATTCTCGATACTTTTCAATATATGTTTTTTTTTTAGGGTTTAGGGTTACTTTCATGTTTGCACTTTAGCCTAATAAAATTCCAAATAGCATGAATGAGCGTCTGAACTTGGATGAAGTACATGATAAATCAATTTAATTTTTGGTTTTAAATGTTGTGAGCATTAATGAATTTGGTTTTCCTTACTGTGAGAATGTATAAGTCTAAATGAGTAGTTGAAATACATCACTGATTTCAATTCAAATAAATTAGGGTTGTCAATAGTAGGTTCCATGATTCTTGGATTCATGTTTTGCAAAATATTTGATGCATAATCTTGAATAGCCTTATCTCTCTCATCGACTATGTAGATATGATTTATTACTGGGTCTTGTACACCAATTTATTGTGCTCTCTCCTACATTATTTTGTTGTGGACCAACTTGAGGATCGACTCCAGGTGGATTCATTGTGAATTGTCTTTCAACAGTTCCGGTAAATAAAATCTTGTGTGTTCAACTCTCATTGCTCTCTTTGCTTCATTCTTTGCTATTTACGACGTTGGCAGAAAGTTTTCTCTATCTCAGGATATCTAGCTTAGAAAGACAATGTATTTTTCTCATGTACCAACCATAACCTGCAAAATATTGTGCCCACAATCGATATTTCAGATATTCACGGTGGTAAGAAAAAATGTTTAATTTCTGCTCACATTTTAACCTCTTAAACAAAGTGAACCGAATACAAACAACATAAACACCCTTAAAAACATTTGAGAAGCCTAAGAAATTAAACACGTATGTCTATGGATAATTAATGCTTAGAGAATAAATAACATAATTCTAAGGTCCTATAGGTTCTCGCCTTATGCATAGGGTCGAAAACAAAGTTTTATGTCTAGGTACTTTTCCTTATATTACTTTTATGAAAACCAATTTTTTTACCCAACCCTTTCATTATTTGACTTAAACCTATATTATCTTCTAGGTGATCAGCAAAGAAAAACAATAAAACTTCAAAGTCAATAAAAACAAACAATGTTAAGAATCGAGCAAAGTTATTTTAAGACATATAGTGAGGCTTTCTCTCCTACTTTCGGGTATTTCACATGTTTTGAATCTCTAAATAAACTTAGCTCATAATGGAAAGAAAAACCAGGGGTGTTCACGGTTTGATTTTGTCCGGTTTTGGCCAAAATTGATGACCGAACTGACCCCTTCGGTTGTGCAATATTTTGAACTGAGTGATCGATGTTAACTTTCGTTTAGGTTTAAAATTGAACCAATCGGTTTCGGTTTTCAACGGTTTGGTTAGGGGTGAGTATCGATCGGTCGAAGTCGGTTTTCAACCCAATTCGACGCCGAACCGACTCCGAAAAATTTGAAACCAATTTTTTTTCCAGCTCTTTACACACCGAGAGAAAACGACAATTGCGAAGAGACCATTGAGTATGAGAGACGAAGACGATTGTTAGATGTTTGCAAAGAAAGAAAGAAATTGTCGAAGAAATAAGGAAGAGTGTGCAAGTTGTTTGCGAGTGTGCAGACTGAGAAAAAATTGTTGAAATTGTTGGTTGTTTACGAAGAAAGAAAGTTTGATTCTTCTTTTCTTTACTACGAAGAGTCCATTTTAGATGAAGGTGAAAGAGAAGAAGATGAGAGAATAGAGAGAAGAAAGAAGAAATCGAAAATGGAAAACATAAAAAGAAAGGAATGAGAAAAGATAAGGGTTTTTTTTAATTAATTGAAAAGTCACATTTGACAATTGATTGACACAGCGTCTTATATAATGTTGGTTGAAATGTTAAATAATTAGGATAGTTAGTTTTAATAGTTATGTGTTTGTCTCTTTGTATGGCTATAAATAGTCTTTAGTATTGTAATAGGTAACATTTGGTCACTATTTAAATAGAGCATTAGGGCTTGTTTGGCCCAAGGAGTTGTTTGACAAGGTGTTGGGGAGAGAAGTTTTATCCCCGTTTATTTTACGTTGTTGAACTCGAATAAAAAATATCTACTCCCCAGAATTCTACAGTAATTACTATTCAAGTCTGACCCGTTTTTCAAGGCAGCACATTTTTCTCTCTTCCTCTCCCTCCCTCTCACAATATTTTTAATTATTTAAAAAAAAAACGTATTTTAAACAAAATGTGTAAAATGACTAAAAATGCAATTCAACCTATTTTTATTATTTTAAATATAAATTAGGTTGTTCAATCAAAATTGGTACTTAAACCAAATTCAAAATGTAGTATTATTACAATGAAGAATAAAAACATTAGTTTATTTGAATCCGTTTAAATTAACAGATTAAAATATTTCAAATTCACATGTAATATTTAACACTATTGTACGACTCTCTTTTATTTCAAAATTCTCCAAATAAAATGAATAATTAATGTGAGTGATATTGAAAAAAGAATGTGAAGTATTGTGGTCAAAATTATTTTTGTTATCTTTAGAGAAATTTGTGAAGGATATTAGTGAAAAGAATGAGAACAAGGTTAAGGACACTAATACAAAAGATAACCTCACCACATCATCAAGGATCCAGAATGTTCTCACATCCAATTCTCTAACAAATTCTGTTGAGAAATGATTCTTTTAGTTTTGTCCTTACTCAATAGGTTGGTGACACCTGTATTCTCATTTGTCCATATTATTCTTTATTATTTGAATATCCCCGTGTGCCCTAATTTGGGCATTGGTGTATAAATAGGGCAACAGTCCCTCTTGAATAACATAGTAAAATCTCAGAGAGCATTCTCCACACAAAACCCTTTTCCTCTGTTTCGTGACTTGGTATCAGAGCCATCATTATGACTAGCGTCAACACGATCGAAGGTTCAACAATGTCTACCGGAGGTCATCACTTCAGCAACCCTCTTCTCAACCAGCTGTTGAATCAAGTTACAACAATAAAATTAGACCGAGGGAATTTTCTGTTGTGGAAGAATTTAGCCTTGCCCATCCTCCGAAGCTACAAGCTCGAAGGACACCTGCTAAGAACGAAGCTCTGCCCACCGATGATAGTCAAGGAGATAACAGAAGAAACCGTTGGTGAAATCACATCAAGCGCCTCAAGCTCCGAGATGGTGTCAAGAGGAGCCTCCAGTTCAACGAAAAAAGAAGCCATTAATCCTCAATATGAAGCATGGCAACTTGTCGATCAACTGCTATTGGGTTGACTCTACAACTCAATGTCTCCAGAGGTTGCTACCCAAGTTATGGGATACGATAACTCCAAAGATCTATGGATGGAAATCCAAGACTTGTTTGGCGTTCAATCCAGAGCTGAAGAAGACTTTCTGCGACAAACATTACAACAGTCTCGCAAAGGTAATTTGAAAATGAGTGATTATTTGAGAACTATGAAATGTCATGCTAACAATCTTGGTCAAGCTGGTAGCACAGTCCGACAAGATCTCTCGTATCTCAGGTCCTCCTTGGTCTGGATGAAGAATTCAATCCAATAGTTGCTACTCTTCAAGCAAGGGTTGATATCTCCTGGTCTCAACTTCAAGCTGAGCTACTGGTCTTTGAGAAACGTCTTGAGTTTCAAAATACCCACAAGACAACTGTGGCTTTCAGTCACAATGCCTCTGTCAACATGGCTAACAATAGGAGCAGCCAAATGTTTCAAAATCAAAACAGAGGTGTTGGAGGAACAAACTTCAGCAATAAGAGTAATGCTACAAATGGCCAAAGGAACTACAACAACAATAATCGAGGAAGGGGCCGTGGCAGGGGCTATGGAAATGGAAACAATCGACCAATATGTCAGGTATGTGGGAAAATTGGTCATAATGCCTCTGTCTGCTATCACAGGTTCAACAAGGACTATGTTCCCAATATGAACCGTGGAAACAACAATCCTCAGACTGGGAATCATGGTAATCCTCCAAATGGAAACAACCCTGGTGCTCCTCCTCTACCTGTTGCTTTCCTTGCCAATCAACAAACCTTTGGCCATGGATCAAGCGCTGAGATGGCAACTGATGCAAACTGGTATGCAGACAGTGGAGCATCCAACCATGTCACAGCTGACCACAACAACCTGGCTAGCCCTGCTGAATATGGAGGTAATGCTCTTGTCACAGTAGGTAATGGTGAACAAATAACTATATCATACATAGGAAATTCATGTTTAACTGATGGAAGCAGCCTTCTTAGTCTTGAAAACATGCTATGTGTGCCTGAAATTGCAAAAAACCTGCTCAGTGTATCTAAGCTTGCACAAGACAACTATGTCTATATTGAATTTCATGGTGATTATTGTCTTATAAAGAACAAGGGTACGAGGCGGAGCTTACTGAAAGGAGTGCTTAGAGATGGCCTTTACAAATTGAAGAATGCAGTCGTGAAGTCTTTTGATGTGTCTAAGTCTGTTGTTCGTGGTAACCAGCAGCCGTTGCACAAAAATAAGTCTACATCGGCCTTACTTTTATCTAAAGTGTCTCCTAGTGCAAATGTATTGGTGACCAAGACCATTTGGCATAGACGTCTTGGTCACCCTTCTACAAAAGTTTTAGAATCAGTTCTTAAGAATTGTAATCTTTCCAGTAGATCTAATGAAATGATAGAATTTTGTGAACCATGTCAGATGGGAAAAGCTCACTCTCTACCTTTTCCTAACTTTGTATCTCGTGCTTTAGCTCCTTTTGAACTGGTGCATTCTGATCTAGGGGGTCCTACATGATGGAGCGACTTGCGCAGCGGAAAGCGATTTCGGACCGATGATACTCTAATTTCATCAATTTAACAAATAGAAAACATGCTCAAAGCGACGAAAATAAGAAATTAGAAATACATACCCTTGTAGCTCCAATTTCTTCAAGTCCGCCGGCCGTTCCTCGTCACGAACTCTTCCGACCTCTTCTCATGAACGCCCCGAGGACCACCCCAGGTAGTCCCGCTATCCTCGGCGCCGAACAACGGAGTTGTGGGACTCCGAAAATAAAAGAAAAGAGAGAAAGAAGAAGAAGAAAAGAAGGGAGAAGAAGAACCAGAGAGATGTTGGGTTTCAAAAATGAAAACAGAGAGAAATTTCTTCTCTAAGTTTCGTATACCCACACTCCACTTCTCCAAAATTGAAATTTCTTTCAATCTCAATCACCCATTCAAGCTGGCCAAACTTAACTTTATATATATATAACACTTAACATATATATGTGTCTGCATGCAAGCCACATATATATATAATTATTATTATTATTATTAAAAATAATAATAATAATTTTATTTATTAAACTTTTTAATAAATAAAAAATATATATATAATTATTAATTAAACTTTTTAATTAATAAATATTATTTAATTAAATATCAAATATTAATTAAATAATATGATTAAACCCGGTTTTCCAAAAACCGACTTTTTTACACATGAATCCTATTCATGTTTTAGGCCATTTCCATATTTAAATCATATTTAAATATGTTCATCCTCCTTCCATAAACCGAATTTGAACAATTCAAATTCTTTTTCTTTTTCTTTTCTTTTATACTGTTGCACGGCGTTATCCGAGCTAGCCAGGAGAACCTAAAGGACCTACAGATCATGAGCTCCAACGATACGAGATTATTCGGTCAAAACTCTTTTGAGCCGAATCAATCAACTTTCGTTAACCCCCGGAGACTCCACTATAGTCCGAAGGTTGCACTCTCCTCACTGTAGATATATTATGTCCTCTGATATAACCGTCACTAGCAAGTCGACCCTTCACAGGTTGTTCGTAATCACAGCTGGGTCGTTTAAACCGTTTAACCCCTGCATTACGTCTTGTTCCTTAAGTACCACTGACACCTCTAATGAACAATAGATCTGTGGTCCAACCAACAGATCAGTTAACTCTCTCATCACATGAGAGTGTGAGCGCTCATTGTTCAAGCCCCGGAGTCAGCTATTAAGGGAACAACCTATCTACTAACCCTGAAGAGCGGGTTAGGAGTGAACTCCAATCTTGCTGTACTATGTCCCCAGCTACCTATTCGACTTTATCCCCAAGATGGTAGGCTTATTGAGTCGGCGCCAATGGGCCACTCTCACCCGTGCAAGTCAAAGGATACTATCGAATAAGCAGGAGTTCATAGCGAGCTCAGGATTGAGATCGAGTTACCTAGGCCATTAATATGTATAAGTCGGTCTCATCAGTAAATGGAGTTATAAAGAGAGAGCGACTTAATACGCGGTTCGATCTTGTGTAAACTCTTTACACAGGACGCCCTCATTTCTCACATCTTCATGTGGAACGATTCAGATCACATCGTTCTGTACAATACAAAGTGAGCCGCATCCAATAGTGTTACCAGGATAAGGTACCCAACCTTATCCGTATACTATAGATCGTTTTGACTGACTACTTGAGCCTGGTCCACAATCATGTCATACATGAAGCTCAAGTACTCATATTCAGCCAAGGGTGTTGGTCATTGGTATAGGTTAAACCAAACACGTTTCACTTTATTCCAGTAAACTCTTTTACTGAATAAAACTAATAACTCTTTATTCTAAATAGAATATTTACAAACATAACAATTTACAAACCACGAGTTTTAGGACATAAAACCCAACAAACTCCCACTTGGACTTAAACGTCCGTGGTGTACATGTTAGGTGGAGAAAACTAATATATCATATATCAGAAGCTTTCTCCCACTGTCCTCTCCAGTAACTCGGAGCCCTAGACTCTTCTAGGTGTCTCTCAAACACTTTAGCCATGAGAGACATAGTAAACAAATCAGCATGAAGTACTACGAGGCTTTCCATGTGACCATCACATCTCCTCATAGCACTAACTGCGAGCTCAACTTATAAACTTATTGCTGCTTCACAAGTTGCAAATAGACTTAGCTACCAACGAGGAATCAGCAATACAACTCTTGTATTCTACTCCTCTAAGTACAAGGACAAAACTTTAACCGGAATCCAATCCAATTGGACTAATAATACTGACAGCTCCCACTGCATAGCACATATCGGGTTATGTATCTCAAAAGATACATCTGACCTCCAATATGTAAATGCACTTGGGTGTATCTCGTATCCTCAACACTTGAGGTGTCTTAGGAATCAATTTCCATAGACCATCAAATATTGACAACAACTTGTCAATAAAAGATTTTAGAGACAACACTAGCGATTTGTTCTTAGACTCAGATCAACCTGAATCCTTAGAACAAACTAAGCCTACCTCCAGATCAACTATTTGGGAGTGGGTCGCTAGTTTATGCTAAAATGTCAGAAGTGAATCCTACATCATTCTCAATGATTAGGACAAAATTACGGGAATATATTATGAAAGCTTTAACATTGATTAAACACTTGTCCAACAAGTTTTATCAATGTAATGTTCAAAACCATAAGATTTGATAAAAACAAACCTTATAAATCAGAATATAGATGCTTATTTCAATTCATAAATGGATTGAAGAAGCTCGCAAACGATTTGCTCTTAATCCTGAATAATGTATCTCCCTGGTTGAGACTAATAGATACTCTATCAAGATAGCTAGTCTTGATATCCATATATCTTGTTCTATCAGATAGAACAGGGTAATGGATACGAGTATATTATATAACTTATATCTAACAACAAGAGATGAAGTTAATACACAATTAACCCCTTCTTTTTGGGACAGTCCTTTTGTCAGAAAGTCAAGCCTTAGAGGTTTTCACCTTATAGACTAGGTCTGTAAACCTCTTGAAGATCCATGGCTTTGAGTCAGTGGTTCTTGTTTATGAACTCACTGTCATCATCAAGCATGATACCTAGAGTCATAAAACACACTAATACAGCAGGCCGGATTATCTCATAATTCTCCCACTGCATTGAAGCTTTCTCAACACTTGAGAAGAACCAGCATTACTAACAACCATTGTTAATTTATAATTTAGCTTTCAATATAAAACAAGATAAGTCTTAACACTTTAGTTGTTACCAAGTTTAATAGAACACTACTTGTATACATCTTTTGTGAAATGAACTATTCATTAAAAAACAAAAGATACTATATACATCTAAAGCGTTCACAGCAAACTTGAGTTTATAGACAATAATTACAACAGTTGAAATTATTCCTATACAAACAACTAAACAAACTGCAAGCTCCCACTGTAGATACTGCGTAGACGTCTTCATAAGTCGTCTACATCAAGAAACAGGCAGACGGGAACTAGTTTCCTGAAATAGAATAACAAACATGATTAGTGGTTCCTGAATCAACATCCAGGTATGACAATCATAATCCACAAAACATGTTTAGACAGAAGATAAATCATATTTACCTTGTCGTTCATTCTGTGCCTTTTTCTCCGCTAGGTATTTAGGGCAATTTCGCTTCCAGTGCCCTTCTTCACCACAATGAAAACACTTTCCACTATGTGAAGCCTTAACCTTGCCTACAGCTGGGGTTTTGCCCTTCCTGACACTTCTCTTTTTCTTGTGAATAATCTTATTACTCACAGTAAGAGGTTCAGATTTAGTCTCAGACCCAGACCCTTTTTGGAACTTCACAGAAGTTGTAACATTTACCTCCTTCTCCTTTCCTTTCGAGGTATGCAGGGACTGATAAATCTGAAGCTCGTTCAGAAGAGACGTCAGATTGTATTCTATCTTGTTCATGACCATATTGGTCCTGAAGTGCAGGAAACTCTTCGGAAGAGATTCCAAGATAAATCCAACCTGACCTTCTTCGTCGACGGTTGCCCCATTTACTTCTGCAGTATTGAAGTACACCATCATGTTAAGGACATGCTCCCTAACAGAGGTTCCTTCAACCATACGGCAGTTGTAAATGTGCTTGAGGGCTTCATACCTAAGAGATGAAGAAGGCTTTCCAAACATCTCTTGTAGTGAAGCCATGATTTCCTTAGCGGAAACCATCCCCTCATGCTTCCTTGACAAAACATCAGATATGCTTGCCAGGATATAAACTCGAGCTTTATCATTAGCTCGAATCCAACCATCATATGCTTCACGAACAGTTCGTGAGCCATTTGAACCAGGAACCGGAGGACACTCCTCCGTCAAGACAAATCTTAGGTTGTCGAGAACCAAAACAACATTAAGGTTCGACTTCCACGTCCCAAAATTTTCACCGGTTAATTTGTCGTGAGCTAACAACTGTATAAAAGAGCTCGACATGCTAAAAAAGAATGTAAAACTATTAGTGAAACGGTTTTAACCTATTTAAACCAATTAAGAGGTTTAGCAGCAAATAAAGTACCCAAACTCTTTATTTACATGCAACGATACTTTAGTGAGTTAGAATGGTCGCTACCTAAGGGTAAACGAGCACTCCTTCACTAAACCAAGACATTCTTGACTAAATGTTAACTCCAGAATGACTCATATTCCTATAGCATCTTAGTTATTGTTTTTGGTCAAGATTTACTAACTCCTTAGCAAATCTCGTAAGTGTGACCCTCCATTTTTAGAACGCACAGGACGGCCCCAACAGTGCAACCTAAGGGAATGTCAGAGTTGGGAATGCCCTATGTTTCTTTATCCATAAATGGTGATTCACTTGTTCAACTCCCATGAAACGGCCCTTCTAAGGGATTGGTGCCACCAAGGGCACCTTGCAGGCGGAACATGGGAATCTCACGGTTCAATCCAATGGAGGAGACCATAGGATGTACAGACGTACTTCCTTCTCCCATTTACTATAGATACTTACTCCATTCACCTTGCTATTGAAAGTTGCAAATACCATCCTAAGGGGGTTGCCACATTAGCAACACGAGGCCGAGCAAAATTCTCACGTTGTGAACTATAGGGAGTGCGTAGCAGGAGAGAGATATATCATATATTCCTTCTCAACACATCTACTAAGCATCATGGACGGTTTTAGGGTAAACTACTCAGGTTTTATCTGGCTAAGTAAATAAAACCTTAAGTCTAGGCAAACTATTTACCTGAGATGTCTAGGTTATAAACTCTTTACTAACCTCACACCTCTCACGCATGCTCATAAAGCCTGGTTAACTTTACTCAAGTACCGGATCGTCCCCAGGTAGGAGGTGTTCCGTAAACCGTCAACTTAAATACCTCTAACCTCGAACAGGATTTCACCGGGTGAGTTTCTCATAACCTTAGCATTTACGAGATAACGGCCTATTCATCTAATGAACCTGATCGAATCATTTAACCTTTAAATGAACATGCTTTTCTTTGTTATAGATTTTAAAAGTCTAAGTCATTTTTACAACACTTGAAAAACTAGACTTTCTACAACAACTTCTATATGCTTCTCAAACATACATTCGCTAAGGCATGACAAGTTGAATATTTAACTTCATAATCAATATAACACTTATATCGATTATGCTCTTAAATATACAACTCCTAATACATAAATTAATATAACACTTATATCAATTATTATGAATTAAGCATCCATCTTATACATTATAACAATTATAACATACAATATGCATCTAAAGTTGAATGTTTAATTTCATAATTAATATAACACTTATATCAATTATTCTATTAAGCAAACAACAACTAATTCATGAATTAATATAACACTTATATTAATACTCATGAATTAAACATGCATCATATACATTATAACACTTATAACCTACAATATGCATAAAACCAAGGCAACCTATGTTGTATATTTAATTTCATAATTAATATAACACTTATATCAATTATTCTATTAAATTAACAACATCTAATTCATGAATTAATATAACACTTATATTAATACTCATGAATTCCCAAATATGCATACTATAAATTATAACACTTATAACATATTTTCAATGCATGGAGCATGCTTCCTACGGTGAGATTTTAAATCTATATGGCATACTATATGCACATACAAACATGGAATTTAATTAAAACATACATTCACAATGCATAATTAATTAAACACACTAAAGTGGATCGATTTTGGCATTTTGCAAGCAATAACTATTTTATTACAAGCTTGAACAACAAGCTAAGTCTTGAGCGGACTTCGAACTCTTCGCACCGCCTTTAACCAGCTTGCTTCCTCCGAACGCTTCGGCCAATTTCTCTTCGAATTTCTCCTCGTATTGCCTAGAACGAGTTTGAACTTATACCGAACATTTCGGCGAGCTCCAAACTCGAGCTTCTTTCACAAAGAAACCTATATGGACTCTAATGACTCTAAAAATACAGACTCTTTAGCATGCATTAAAGCCCATACATTCTCGGGCAATTACAAATAAGGAAATTCGAAAAGAAACTATGCCAAAATCGATTTCACTTTAGACGCCAATTCAGAAACAATTTCTAAATTAAAATACCCACCAACTTAAATTGATGCAAATTGAGTTAATCACAAAATCGCTCTGATACCAATTGATGGAGCGACTTGCGCAGCGAAAAGAGATTTCGGACCGATGATACTCTAATTTCATCAATTTAACAAATAGAAAACATGCTCAAAGCGACGGAAATAAGAAATTAGAAATACATACCCTTGTAGCTCCAATTTCTTCAAGTCCGCCGGCCGTTCCTCGTCACGAACTCTTCCGACCTCTTCTCACGAACGCCCCGAGGACCACCCCAGGTAGTCCCGCTATCCTCGGCGCCGAACAACGGAGTTGTGGGACTCCGAAAATAAAAGAAAAGAGAGAAAGAAGAAGAAGAAAAGAAGGGAGAAGAAGAACCAGAGAGATGTTGGGTTTCAAAAATGAAAACAGAGAGAAATTTCTTCTCGAAGTTTCGTATACCCACACTCCACTTCTCCAAAATTGAAATTTCTTTCAATCTCAATCACCCATTCAAGCTGGCCAAACTTAACTTTATATATATATAACACTTAACATATATATGTGTCTTGCTGCATGCAAGACACATATATATATAATTATTATTATTATTATTAAAAATAATAATAATAATTTTATTTATTAAACTTTTTAATAAATAAAAAATATATATATAATTATTAATTAAACTTTTTAATTAATAAATATTATTTAATTAAATATCAAATATTAATTAAATAATATGATTAAACCGGGTTTTCCAAAAACCGACTTTTTTACACATGAATCCTATTCATGTTTTAGGCCATTTCCATATTTAAATCATATTTAAATATGTTCATCCTCCTTCCATAAACCGAATTTGAACAATTCAAATTCTTTTTCTTTTTCTTTTCTTTTATACTGTTGCACGGCGTTATCCGAGCTAGCCAGGAGAACCTAAAGGACCTACAGATCATGAGCTCCAACGATACGAGATTATTCGGTCAAAACTCTTTTGAGCCGAATCAATCAACTTTCGTTAACCCCCGGAGACTCCACTATAGTCCGAAGGTTGCACTCTCCTCACTGTAGATATATTATGTCCTCTGATATAACCGTCACTAGCAAGTCGACCCTTCACAGGTTGTTCGTAATCACAGCTGGGTCGTTTAAACCGTTTAACCCCTGCATTACGTCTTGTTCCTTAAGTACCACTGACACCTCTAATGAACAATAGATCTGTGGTCCAACCAACAGATCAGTTAACCCTCTCATCACATGAGAGTGTGAGCGCTCATTGTTCAAGCCCCGGAGTCAGCTATTAAGGGAACAACCTATCTACTAACCCTGAAGAGCGGGTTAGGAGTGAACTCCAATCTTGCTGTACTATGTCCCCAGCTACCTATTCGACTTTATCCCTAAGATGGTAGGCTTATTGAGTCGGCGCCAATGGGCCACTCTCACCCGTTCAAGTCAAAGGATACTATCGAATAAGCAGGAGTTCATAGCGAGCTCATGATTGAGATCGAGTTACCTAGGCCATCAATATGTATAAGTCGGTCTCATCAGTAAACGGAGTTATAAAGAGAGAGCTACTTAATACGCGGTTCGATCTTGTGTAAACTCTTTACACAGGACGCCCTCATTTCTCACATCTCCATGTGGAACGATTCAGATCACATCGTTCTGTACAATACAAAGTGAGCCGCATCCAATAGTGTTACCAGGATAAGGTACCCAGCCTTATCCGTATACTATAGATCGTTTTGACTGACTACTTGAGCCTGGTCCACAATCATGTCATACATGAAGCTCAAGTACTCATATTCAGCCAAGGGTGTTGGTCATTGGTATAGGTTAAACCAAACACGTTTCACTTTATTCCAGTAAACAAATAAAACTAATAACTCTTTATTCTAAATAGAATATTTACAAACATAACAATTTACAAACCACGAGTTTTAGGACATAAAACCCAACAAACTCCCACTTGGACTTAAACGTCCGTGGTGTACATGTTAGGTGGAGAAAACTAATATATCATATATCAGAAGCTTTCTCCCATTGTCCTCTCCAGTAACTCGGAGCCCTAGACTCTTCTAGGTGTCTCTCAAACACTTTAGCCATGAGAGACATAGTAAACAAATCAGCATGAAGTACTACGAGGCTTTCCATGTGACCATCACATCTCCTCATAACACTAACTGCGAGCTCAACTTATAAACTTATTGCTGCTTCACAAGTTGCAAATAGACTTAGCTACCAACGAGGAATCAGCAATACAACTCTTGTATTCTACTCCTCTAAGTACAAGGACAAAACTTTAACCGGAATTCAATCCAATTGGACTAATAATACTGACAGCTCCCACTGCATAGCACATATCGGGTTATGTATCTCAAAAGATACATCTGACCTCCAATATGTAAATGCACTTGGGTGTATCTCGTATCCTCAACACTTGAGGTGTCTTAGGAATCAATTTCCATAGACCAGCAATACAACTTTTTGTTGTCTTCAAACAAATTTGTAAATGATACATAAAATAAAAATATATATATATATATATATATATATATATATTTTTTTAATTTATTGAAATAAAAAGTACTTAATAATGAAATTTTAAAAGTTTGTAGGAAAACATTGTGGAGAAGAAATCATTTAAAATAAACTCAGATTCAAGAACTCCTTGTCTCAAACACACCATAGACTTCAGAACTACAGACTAAACAACTACCTGCTCCAAACACATTTACTTCAAAAATCCCCAGACTAAACAACTCTCTGGACTAAACAACTTCAACCTCCCCAACTCCTTGGGTCAAACGCCCTTATTCTTTATAGAGAGTTTTCTCTCAATTTAGGGATGAATTTTCTTTGTTTAACCATGAATTTGACTTATTTCTAAACTCGGTAGTATCCCTAATTTTCATAATTTTTTTAAACAAAATTTAAAATCAAAGAAAACAACGTTTTGTTCTTTCTGAAAATAGATTTTAGTAGTTTTTTTAAATTGTTTTTTTAGTAGTTTTTTTAAATTGTTTTTTAATAGATTAAAAATCATTTTTTAAAATAAGTATACCAAAAGTCATCATTTTTCTTGTATTTTTTCTTTCGAAAACATAAAAACGAAAATCGGATCACTAACCAAATTGGACCTAAATTTTATTCTATGTTTTTGTTTCACTCTCACTCCTACACTTACTAGGAATGTTCATTTTTCCCGCGAAGAATTCATATCCCCGCCCTGTAGACATCGATATAACAACCAATCAATTAGAACATTGAATCACAAATATTGATCAAATCGACCAGAACAATCAATACGATTACTTAAGTGTGAGAGCACGTAAGTGAATAACGCACATAAATCTGCATTCCAAAAGAATGTCAAACCAAAATTATATGTGTCTTTCCACAAATAAGCTTCACTACAATTACTTAAGTGTGAGGCCACGAGAGTGAATAACACATAAATCTTCGTTCCAAGAGAATGTACTATCATAAATGTGTCTTCTCACAAATAAATTTCAATTAGCCCGTGCTTTCAATCACAGTCGTTATTAAATTGATAAAAATAATTAATACAATTACTTAAGTGTGAGAGCAGGTCAATGAATACACAAGAATTTTCATTCCAAAGAAAGGTCAAACGACAAATGTGTCTTACCATCGAGAAATCAACCAAAACAATTCCAACAATTTCAGTTTAGGCACCGACACAAATAAGCAAAACATTCCCCCAAAAAAACAAAAAGTGACATATCCGAATAGCCTATCAAATTGATCAAAATTCTTTAAAAAGCATGTACTTTGAAATAACAATTTCAATAAAATTCATCAAATTTATTGAAAGGGTTTTAATTGTTTGATATTTTTGGCAAAAAAGCCCTTAGATTTTTTATTTTTTAATTTTCTTTAATTATTATGTTTGATTTCATTTTTTTGAATTTAAAATTGTATTTCAATTTGCTTTGTGTGAGTATCTAAACGGTATATTCTCATTTTAGCATAAGATTGTGCTTTAATTGGATTTAACATTCCTTCTAGTTGCAATTTCATTTATATATATATATGATGATATTGGAACATTGCACGACATGAAAATTGGTGGAGCACATTTATTTAGTCCTTCTCAATTGTAATATCTTGTTGAGAGAATTGAGAGAACGTTTTTATGTGAAATTGTAAAAGTGTGAATCATTTATTATTTGTGAGAAATATTTTCAAGTCTTGGAAGAAGACGTATCCACCATTGAAGGGAGTTCAAACGGTGGTCCACGACACAAGAGGGACTTGTGTTTGAAAAGATTCAATCTGAGGAGGAGTCGATCAACTATTGCGTCGTAAATTTAAGAAGGGAGTTATTTTATGCACAAGACAATATTTATTGTAAATTGTATTAACTTTTGATTGATAAATCTTATTCTCTGGGCATGACCTCGTGGAGTAGGTTGGAAAATCAAACCACGTTAAAAATGTATTATGTCGTCTCTCTTAATTTGTTTTAACTCAAAAGATAATTCAAATATTCATTAAATTAAGTTTATAAAACTGAATTTATCTTTTTAGCATATATTTAGATCCTTACCATTGGTGTATAAGAGCAATGTCTTCTTTTTTTTTTAGTGAGATTTTGAGATTTCTATTGATCTAAATTTGTGTGCTAAAATGTCTATTTCAGAAGGATTTTCCATTGCTAGACCACCTTTGTTGACAACGAATAACCATCATTATTGGAAGATTATGATAACTTTTATCAAAGCTATGGATGAAAAAGTGTGGAAATCAGTGTTGATTTGAGGAAGACAAATTGTCAAATTGCAATAGGAAAGCTTTCAGTGCCTTATTTAATGGAGTCGATGTTGATCAAATCAAACCCATCTCAACTTGTGAATCAACAAAAGTCTATGAAGGAAACAGTGATGTTAAGCGCACTAAATTAATTATGCTTAGCAAACCTTAGGATGTTAGAACATGAATGTTTGAATGATTTGCATTAGGAGAGAAAATGTCAAATTATAAATTGATTAGAAAAATGGTTACATCTTTACTTTAAAATAAAGAGTAATATTGTGCGAATTGAAAATAAAGGATAATATTGTGCCGATGAAAAAAATAAATAAATAAATAAATCATTTTTTGGAGTGACACGTGGCGCCATACAATTGGGCCACGTATGGTTTACGAATTAATGCACCCGACCCACCCTAATTTCTCACTGTTCTATGCATTTTTCACCCTACTTTACACATTTTATCCTTTATCTATCTTTCACGTCCTCATTTCCTTACACTAGACGAAAAATGTGATTTATACCCATATTTGTTAATTTTACCCTTTATCTATCTTTCACGTCCTCATTTCCTTACACTAGACGAAAAATGTGATTTATACCCAGATTTGTTACTAGAGTCGTCTCTCAATAACTAGACGAAGAATATGAAATGAAATCAGAATTCAAGAGTGGTGTCGCGCGACTAGAAACTCGATTTGCAGCGAGACGGATAACAAGAATGTGTTCATGCAAAAATTTATGATGTAGGAAAAATGTCGTGAATATTAAAACATAATAACAGACTAGTTTACCAAAAGTCTCGAGGTTCATTGCATAAAAAAGTTAGAAGAAGGAGAATAAAAAAACTAACAAATAACTGAATAAAAAAAAATGCTAACTTAACCCTCGGTTTACAAAATTAAGAAAAATCATATTTCATTCCTCATCCTCCGAGTCAGGCGATAGTATGATCACCGACGGATCAATTTCATCTATCCACTTTCTCTATCTTGACCTGTTCGGTTCACCAACTTTCCTCAGTCCTCTGTTGCAGTCGTTTCTCCAACTTCTTCCTCCCATTCAGTCATTTCAACATTTTCTTTCCCCTTTTTGCAGTGTCTTTTACAGTAGGGGGAGCCGGTTTGGTTCACGCTGGAGAAAGATTCCTCCTATACTTCAGGGGCATCAACATCGTGAACCTCCTCTTCAATCAAGCAGGAGTAATAGAGAATATCTTCGTCTGTGTACAGTGCCCGATCCATATCAAACGAGGATGTCCAACTGTTGCCAGTGGATTGCAGGTATGCTTCCTAGTTGAAGGAGGATGACAAGGAAGAATATTCATTTTTTGCCATTGTTTTTCAACAGATTCTAGAAAATTGAAGGGATGAGATTATTGTGACGATAATGATCATTATAAATAATAACGCAGGATCTCTCGACTCCATTTAATAATTATATCGCATTAAATGAGTTGTGGTGTTGTGACTGCCTGTCGTTCGGCTGATTGACAGGTTGTGTACTTCCCAATAACCATTATGGTACTAGATTTACCAGTACATCATGTTAACACCAACTGTTTGTTCATGTGTCATTCAAATTGGAATACAAAAATCTAGTACGCGATCTGGGTCTAGACTGTAAAGATTGTACCACATTTTCTATCGATTAGTAATAGACCGAATAATGTGGCTGGCGATTGAGTGTTAGAAACCAGATGAAACCCATAAGGAAGAATGAGGGAGGCGAAGATGAGAGGTTTCTTTGTGTACTTTATGTAACCAACATTAAAAATTCAGATTTACAAATTCTATTTCTAAGTACTCTATATAACAATCCTTAATTATAAAATGGTTACAACATAAGAAAAAGATGGTTGGTTTTCGTAAGAAAAAGAGGAGAGAATTGGAGAGCAAAGACTCTGTAAAATTACTCAAAGAATCTAAAATAAAAAAAAAAAAACACCCGCGTTCAACAGTGGATGTAGGCCAAGTGCTGAACCACTGTAAACTTGTTTTTTCTTTTCTCTCTATGTTTTGTGTAATCTATTCTTTTCCTTAGGGTTTCAAAATTGCATGAGATACAAGACGTGATTGTTGGAGGCCTTCTCCTTTTACACCTGTCAATAATCAACATAGAAAATTGGGGAATTGTGCACGCTACTTAAAAATCATATTTTAAAAAATGTCAAAATATATTATCATTTGCACAAATAGGTTTTCACTAAATTGTAAGACTATTATGCAGTTTTTAATTTTCTCTCTCCCTATTAATTAATTATATTCTCTCTCTATTAATTAATTATATTTTGAATCTCACAATCCCACGATTTTAACCTTCTCTTTCCTATCAATTAATTACTCGTATTTATCCCACCATTCTAGTTTTTTTGAGTGAATTTGTGTTCATCTCCCTTCTAGGAAAATCCCACGATTTTAGTCAACTTGTTTGTATATGAAAATATTCTATGTACAAATAAATGATTAGGTATATGAATATATATTCATAATATACCGTATATATGAAGATATTTTTCATACATAACTTAATCTTATGTTTAAAATAGTTGGTATTTTCTTTTATATAAACATATATCATTTATAACGAATTGCATAATAATAATTACATATGGTAGTATATTAATTTATATTCGATTATATCATGTATAGATGGATAGACAAGTTAAAAATTGAATATAACATTGTCTATTTATTAAGAAGTCAGTAATGAATATATATTGTATTATAAAAATCATATATAAGTATAAACACATATATACTAGCTCATATACTATACATTCAATTGATTAGGTAGTTCTAATATTCTACTGAATATATATATTCATAACATAAGGTCATATATTCCTTTCATATTCAAATATACCATGTTGGAATCTTATGTTCATATTTCTTCACTTTCAAATAGTTATCATTTGTACTATATGAATATATTTCATGTATAAATGAGTTATCAAGTATGAATATATATTGTCAATATACGTTATATATGAAAATATTTCATGTCTAACTGAATATTATGTTTAAAAATAGTGACATTTTTATTTACATGAACATACACACCATGCATAACTAATTACATATCGTTAACATATGGTAGTATATTGTCAAACCGAGCATAGCTCAATTGGCATAAGATTGTGCCCGTGACTATGAGGTCATGAGTTCAATCATCGCTTTAATTAAAATACAAAAGTAAGCTTTTACATGTGTGGAGACTTGTAATTTATTAATTAAATTCTTAAACTTTCATAGAATTGATTCATTTATGAAAGTTTATGGGTTTAATTGTTAAAATCATAAGTTTCCACCCGTTTAAATTAATTTTTTTCAAATAAAATCTAACAGAAGGTGTAAATTGATACACTTATGATAGTTCAGGGTTTAAATTGATACAATTGTTAGTTTAGGGTTTTAATTGATACAATCCTCAAAGTTTAGGGGTATAAATTGATTTTTTCCCTAATTTATATATGCAAAAAAAAAATTAAAAAACGTATATATATATATATATATATATATATATATCGTTTTTGGAGAGAGAATTTTGTGAGGAGAGTAAATGACGTTAGATGATTGATTAATATCATTAATGCATTAAATTATTGATTTATACCTTAAATGATTACAATTTATTTTATTTTATTTCATAAAAATCTCAATAGTTATACGAAGAGTTTTAGGGGGCGTTTGGCCCCCTGTTTTGGAATCAGAACCCTGGGAATCAGAACCCTGGGGGGTTTGTCAGGACGGGTTCTGAACCCTGGGAATCAAAAGACTGTGTTTGGGGTGCAGGGTTGGGAAGCCTCGGAATCATAAACCAGTGTTTGGGGTGCAGTGTTCTGAACCCCGGGTTGAACAGTTTCCTTTTCTTTTTTTTTTTTCCTTTTTTTTACCCTTATTTTCTAGTGGTTGTCTTGTGAATTATAAAATCCGGCCTCACGTAACATGAACAAACTTCTTTTGAGACTTAAAAAATGAAGCATTTAATTTAATTTATGTTATAGTCTAAGAATAAGAAAATAAATTGAACAACTTTCATACTTTGTACTCATTAAAAAAAAAAATTATGAAATAGAATGAAAAAATATACTTTTTAAAAATTAAGAAAAACAAAAAAATAAAATAAAGGAAGAAAAAGTTTTTCTTTTTACAACATAAAAATAAAAGTTACATTACTATTGATGAAAAAAGTTTTTATAGAATAAGATAAAAAAAAATATATTTTAACAAAAACATAAAAAAAAAAAACCTTTAACAAAACCAACAAAAACATTTCAATTAAAAAAAATAGTTATTATAATAGAAAAAAAAAATTACAAACACAACATTAGCTTATAGAATACGGTTGAAAAAATACATAAAATAAACAAATAGTAGAGAGAAAAAACAATTACAAAAAACCTTAGTTCGGATATAACTTACATTCCAATAATTCACTGCTATTAATGAAAATTTTGTAATAATATTAAAATATATTCATATTTGAAAGTTGTAAAAAAAACTTAACAAAGAATACTATTTTTCATAATAGAAAAAGATATATTTTAACTTTAAAAAAAAAAATTATATATATATATATATATAAAAAAAAAAAAATAGACATATAGCTAAAATTGATGACAAAATTGATAAAAAGATAAAATAGAAAATTGTTGGTGTCAAATTGATGGAGAGAGAGATAGAATTGTTGATGTCAAATTGAAAATTGATGAAGAGAGAGAAACAAAATTGGAGAAGTAAGAAGGAATGAAAACCCAAAACCATGGGTTTGGATTCTAAACCCATGGTTTTCAAACTCATCCCTCCAAACATGGGTTTGGCTTTTGAAGCCAAACCCACCCAAACCCAAGACAGGGGGCCAAACGCCCCCTTAATGTAATTGGACACAAACAAATCTCAATAGTTATACGAACAGTTTTAATGTAATTGGACACAAACTTTTATGAAATATCATAATGTATTTGGTCATTTGTGAAATAAATGAGATCTTGGTACATATTTGTAAAATCATAGTAATCTTAACACTAAGTACGTACGAAACCCAAGAAAATTGTTAGAGTTTAAGAGTTGGGTTTTTTTTGCTTATTAAGCCCACCAGCCTAACACTTTGTTTTCAAATGAGATGGAGTGATTATGAAATACATGCGCGATTTTACATTGTTGATCTATTTGTTTATTATTTAGTAAGGGCATTATCGTAATCAACCAACTGTGATTACAACTCAATACATATAAGTAAACACAATCAATGGGTTTAGGATTGCGATTGAACGAGGGAGCAAGTAAACATAATCAAAAGGAAATCGATTGCGATTGAACGATGAAATTTTGATTTTGTATGGTTGAAATCCTATCCAATTGATGATAAACATTAAGTTTTTTAAAAAAATTGCAATGAAAATCCGAGGACCTAGAAGCTCCGTTTTTGCGTAAAAAAAAACTACAAGGAATAATTCGTTACATCAAAAGAATGGATACTTGATTTTGATGAGTTTAAGTAAAGAGATCACGGGCCTGTTTAGATTACTTGTAAAAAAATGTTTTTCAAAAATGCATTTTTTTTTAAACATTTTTTTTTATAAAAATTGTTTAGAATTAAAATACCCATATGTTTGGTTACATTTTTTCGAAAGTATTTTTATACACAAGTTTATTTGATTTGCTCTATACTCAAAATGCTTTTACTAATGTCAAGTTACTATAAAGAACGACTATTAAACCCTAAATTTGTATTTAAAATACTAATTGACCACCGTCGGAGGTGGTTGTCAGTAGCGGTGATCGCCGACGGTGGGATGTGGGCGGTGGTCGAAATTTGAGAGGGGTAGTGTGAGAGTATTTGGGTCGCATATATTATGAAAAAGTGAGAGAGATTCTCAATTAAACCCTAAATTTGTATTTAAAATACTAATTGACCACCGTCGGAGGTGGTTGTCAGTAGCGGTGATCGCCGACGGTGGGATGTGGGCGGTGGTCGAAATTTGAGAGGGGTAGTGTGAGAGTATTTGGGTCGCATATATTATGAAAAAGTGAGAGAGATTCTCAATTAACACTCAATTTTTTTTATTTCATTTTTTTAAAATTTGATTTCAAGTGTTACCTCAAAATAACTTAGGGTCTATTGGGTAAATCCTTCAGATTTTCTTTTATGTTTTGAGATTTACTATGTCGAACAAATATGTATTTGATATGCAATTTGGGTTTTGTGTTTTAAAACTGTTTCCAGATTTTGTGATCCTGAAAATTCTGAAAACAACATTTTTTTCGCATTCAGATTTTGAATTTAAAATTTTAAAATTTGAATTATATTTAAAATGATAAAAACTTGAATAAATATAATACTACATATTATAAACTCAATTCATTTTTGTTAAATATAAATATGTAGAATATAATCTAGTATAAATTATAATAGATGTTCCTAAATTAGTTTATAATAATTTATATTCAATATAATATTGAGTGGGCAGCTACAAATAATTTTATGATTTATAAAAATCTAATCAAACACATTTTCAAAAATTAGTTAAATTGACATCAAATTGATAAATCTTCTCCTAAACACTTATGTAAAAACATGAAATACAATCCTATCAGCAATGAAATAGATCCTTATTTTTTTGTACTAGTTCTTTTCAAAATGAAGTCATTTTGAGTTTATGATAATACCGAAAAAAAAAAAAAAAAAACAAAAAAAAAACAGTTAAAGTTTGGGGAAATTGGGAGACACATTAGTCAAAAGAAAAATTCCGAAAGTGCAGTGACGGTGGGGGTTACCAGTCAAATTCCACAGCTAAATGACAGGCAGGACCCAGCCAAGCCTCACCCGTGTTTAATCGCCACGTGTCGTTTTCCCAAACGACTGTGACGTAACGGAACAGACAAACAGCGGACAACTGTACATCCTCGGCCGTTTTCCTTATACTGCTGACCTGGCGCCTCGATATTATTTATTTATAAAAAAAATGTCTTTTTTCCATTTTGGGATTATTTTTGTTAATTAATTCATAAATGAGGACATAGTTTGAACAAAACGGAATAAAATCGCAAAATGAATGACTTTGGTTATACAAGTCGGTGGGCTCATCATGATCATCCCATATGCCAAACAATAAACAAATTCTTCCATATTTTATTCAACAAAAACTCCTTCCACAATGTTTTTTTTTTTATTTGTCCATTTTCTCTCCTTTTCTTTTGTTTGTAAGAAAAAAAAATAATAATAATATTTAATTTCCAAATCAATATATAAATAAATTTGAGGTTAAATACCAACCTCACTCTACGTGTCACTTTGTACAATTTTGACCTATAGGATGAGTTTACTTTCCTCTACTTATACATATTTTTATAAGACTAGTTGCATAAATAACAATCAGGCCTAAAATAATTACAAATTTAGTAAAATTTAAAATATTTTGCAAATATGACAAAAAATCAGTGATAGACTACTATCACAAACAAAATTCTATAAAAAAACTGAAGTGATAGACTACTATCATCGATAGACCATACTATCCATGATAGAAATTGTCATATTTGCATATTTTTTTTTAAAAATGCTATATTTTTAATTATTTTAATCTAAATTGACATCGGTCACAATTTCTCTATTTTCATATTTAAATTGATAATTTTATACGATTGCATTTACTTTCCTACACAGTATTTTTCATATTTGTACCTTTTGACCAATTATAGTAAATACACAGTATTTTTCATATTTGTACCTTTTGACCAATTATAGTAAATGAATATAAGTTAGTGACTTATGTTCTTACCACAAGAGGGGTACGGGGTACATGTCAATTATCACTGAATTATATTTTTGGTTGGCTATGTTACTTTAAAAGTTTAAAATTTTCACATGAAAAAAAACATTGAAACACAATGTGAAAAACTACATTGAAGGGTCAAATATGAAACAAACAAATATCATGAGGTTATACTAAAGTTGTTCAAATTAATGAGCTTGAACCAGAAAGAGGGAAAATGCCATTAATAAAAGGTTCAGCTGAAGGGAAAGAGGACTTAATATTCTGTAGAAAGTGTTGATAAAGATTAAGAAACTTCCTTCTCTAAAACTTTATAGATGGATATGGATGGATGACACTATCCAAAAACACAGGGAGAAAAAATATCACAAGCCTTACACAAAAGGTTTTCAACACTTTTGAGGATTAAAGTAAAACAAGCAACAAAGATTAGTAGAGGGGCTAAAGAATAAACAACATAAAGCACCTAAGAACAATCAGAAACTCCAGTTTCTCTATCGCTCACCGTGCGTCGACAGAGGTAAATGAATTTGCAAAACCAGATGGCCGGTTCGGGATGCTGGTTTGTGTGTTGTCTCCACTGGCAATGAATGATGATGAAGAGGACGACACATCCATATTGCTATTTCCTTCAAATGCCCGCCATTTTTTAAGCGCCTGTGGTAGTGACATCTCGAGATCAATGCCTAATGACTCTTCAGAGTCTGGTTCTGTAGGCTTCCAGACATCGACTAGAGATGAAAGCACGTTGACTGCATGACTCATGTCGGGCCGCTGGTATGGCTCCCTTGCACAGCAATGGCCAGCCAAGTCCGCAACAGTGACGATGCTGCCAAGGGTTTCCTCGTCTATGTGCATAGAAGGGTCTACGGCCTTTGGGAAAGTATCCTTGTTGATGTGCATTCTGCGGAACCATGATACAAGGTGCAAACTCTCCTCTGGCTGGCTGTCGTCGAGTGCTTTTCTACCGGTTATCATCTCCATGAGGATCACACCAAAGCTATAAACATCGACCTTGGTCGTAACTCGTCCAGTTACTGCTCCATCAGCCATTGATGTAGAATAGAATGTTAGTATATATCAATAGGAAGTAACAGAAGCCTATTGCTAGGGGAGCAAACAGGTTCAACAACATAATCCATTACAATAAATACATTCTACTTAACTACATTCACGACCCAACGTGCATCAGAAAATCAAAGCTTGTCCAAAATATCAACTTAAGAGAAACAAGAAATAACAAGAAATAGAAAGAAGCAATTGTTTGATATAATTGTAACTTAGTTCTTTCCTCAATTTGTCATTCACTTGCAACATGGAGTTTCATAGCAAACAAAGACATGAAAAGAGTGTATACCTGCATATTCTGGGGCAAGATAACCAAATGTTCCTGCAAGTCTTGTTTCAACTGACGCCTTCCCTTCAGGAGCAAGACGAACCAACCCAAAGTCAGCTACTTTAGCCCGGAAATCATCTCCGAGAAGAATGTTTGATGGTTTAAGATCGCGGTGGATAAAGCTTTGATGTGCTAAACTATGCAAATACTCAACACCCCTGGCCACATCCAAGGCAACAACCAGCCTTCTTTTCCATTCAAGGGGTTTAATCCCTTCATCATTCCAGTGAAATAGAAACCTACTAAAAGTCCCCTGAGGCATGTATTCATAAACGAGAAGTCTCTCATTTCCATCCAAGCAATATCCAAGAAGCGTAACCAAATTTCTATGACGAACCTTAGTAAGAACTGCAATCTCAGACTTGAATTCATTCAAACCCTTCTCACCTATGACTCCAGACTCCATTCTCTTCACAGCAATCTTTGTACCATCATGCAGTTCCCCCTTGTAAACAGTTCCAAAGCCCCCTCTCCCCAATATATTTTCTGGGCTAAAATTATTTGTTACATTCCTTAAAACTTGAATCGAGATAACCAGGTTTCCTGCCTCAACCACATGGACATTGCTAGGTCCAGCAGAAGGAATTCTGCTGGTTTCAGGCGCATTCCCACCGACTCTAGCCTCAGTAATCGTAATCTTCACTGCATCTTGGTCTCCAGAATGACTAGGATGTACCACCACTGTATTCGGACTCTGCACTCTACTACCACGTCTCTTATTTCTCTTGTACAAAAAGAAAACCACAGCCCCAACTAGAAGTAGACCAATAATAACACCAATTATAGTACCAGCAACCGCTCCAGTATTACTATTCTTATCACCATTATCAGATATGCCACCCGATCCAGGACCAGAGGGCAAATTCCCAGTGGGAGAACCCGGTGCGGGAGCACTGGGTCTATCTTTCCCAATATCCGGGTTCCCCTGGGTGTTCACAATCACATTTTTCCTGAAGCCTGGCACCTTTCCATGAAGCCTGTTATTGGAGACATCTAAGTCTGTAAGACTAGGCATAGTCACAAGTTCGGTTGGTATCGTGCCAGAAAGAAAATTATCAGAGAGAAACAACTTTTGCACAGATGTAAGCAATGAAAAGCTAGGAGAAATAGTGCCCGCAAGACCCATATTCTTAAAGTTAATAATAGTTACATTTGCAGGGTTGCCAGTACATGCAACACCTTTGAAATTCTTACAAGGATCGTTCCCTACCCAGCCTTGTGCAAAGGCTGTGGGAAAACTCATTGATTGTGCAACCGATAACAAAGCATTCACACGGGGATCACAAGGTTCACCCGGAGAATCCAAGCAAAAATTGTTGGATCCTGATCTCATATCCAGCATAACACTAGGATTAAACGCAGGGGTGGGTCCTTGAAACTTATTATTCGTCAAATTCACAATCACAAGAGATTTCATATTTACCAAGGATGGAGGAACAATACCCGTAAGCTGATTATCCCTCAAACTCAACTTCTGCAATCCCTGAAGGTTAGAGAAATCCGGCAAAGGACCTGAAAACTGGTTCATATGCAACCAAATCTCCTGCAGATTAGTCATGTTTTGCAATATGGAAATTGAACCGTTTAACTTAGAGCTGAGTTGTCCATTCAACCAAAGCGACTGAATCGAAGAACCCGCAAAGCTTGCTGGTAATTCACCTTCAAGAAAATTAGCAGACAAATGCAAGTTCCTAAGAGTCGGAAATGCATTGCCATCGAAAAATCCAGGGATTGCACCAGTTATATTAGCGCGATTGGCCGATAATTCCTGTAGCGAAGAAGCGTCTCGAATGTTATCAGGAATTTGCCAGGGCGTGAAGGGATTGTCGTCGATGACGATCGTTTGCAGAGCCGACTTCTTGGCGAAGAAATCAACCGGCATGGAAGTGAAAGAATTATCATGCGCTAGAAGTACCTCCAGTGATTCAGCGAGATTAGGGAACGGCCCACTCAGCTGGTTGCCCTGCACCTCTAATTGCACTAACGCCGAGAGGCTGGAGAGGTCCGTCGGAAGTGATCCCTTGAGGTTTTGGTTCCCAATTTGGATTTTAACCACTCGGTTCTGAGAATCGCATTTCACATGCTTCCATTGACAGTAATCTGAACCAGCCCATCCAAGAGAACTCGGTGCTCCGACACTAGTCCTCAAGAGATTCATCACTGACCCATCACCGCCGGCCGGCTGACCGTAAACAGAGAAACCCCAAAACTGGAAAATCAAAACGAAAACGAAAGGGAAAACTCCAAAACCCAAATGGGGGTCCCTCATTTTTCAATCCTCGTCAAGAAAGAAGAAGAAACAAACAGAGGTGAATCGGGGGAAAACTCAAAATCCTGGCTCAGAACTCAGAAGGAAGAATAAGAAAGAAAGAACAAAACCCAGAATTGGAGGGTTTTAAAAATCACATTAAGAAAACAATCCGTAAAGTGAGCTTTGGATTGAAACCCTTTTTTTCTCATAATCTTTTCCCAATATTTGTTTCCTTTTCTTCTCAGACAGAGACAGAGAGAGAGAGAGAGCTTAGCAGAAGGGAGGTTGGAGGATAATGCGGCTGAGATGGAGGAAGAAAGAAAATAAAAATAAAATACAAAATACAAAAGGAAAGAGAGAAAAAGAAAAGGCGTTAAAGAAAGAAATTGATGTGTTTGGGAAGTGGGAAAATGGAGGAAAAAGGAAATTGATGTGTGGGGTCCAGCTCAGAAAATTTGAACAGTAATTTCTAGGGCAAAAATGCTTCAATGGAGAAGATAATGCTTCGCTGTCTTCCAGATCCTCTAAATTTTTATTTTATTTTATTCTTCTTCCACTCATGACTCAACTACTTACAGCTGCAACAAAAACATTCTTTTTATTATTAAAAAAAACAAATTTTTAGTTAAAAACATTTTCGGTCAATTTTTCTTGTAATTTTTTTTTTTTTTTTTTTTTTTTTTTTTTTTTTTTTGATGAAATTGTAACAAATTGGGTGGTTAATCTGCTCACCAGATGAGAATTTGATTCTATGACGTATGGTGGATTGGTGTGTTTGAATGGTTCTTTGGTAATATTGTTTTTAAGATTTTAAAGAAATCAAAGAGATAATTATTGGAATAAATTTGTTTTGAAGTGGTTTCAAAATTCTATCCCTTCCCAAGAAAAAGAAGAAAAAATTAGAATTTATGTATGTGATGTTTATGCTCACGAGATCAGAATTTAGAATTAAAGATTGAAATGGTTCTTTGGATGCTAATATTGTTTTTAAGATGTTTATTCTATTGGTCTTCGATCATATCGTATGTGACAATTTTAGTTATTCTTTTAAATAATTTGGATTATCTCTCAACAAATATGGAAAAAACTAGTTTTCAATACGTTTAAAAGGAGAAGAATCAAAAGAGAAAGTTAGGTCGAGCCTCTGCTCGGTCAGAGAAAAATCCTAGCTGATAGCTCGAGCTTAACATAAGAAAAAAGTCGACCTACAGGCTCGCCCGAAGGAGAACCCTTCAACAATCAACGCCAACTGTTATGGGTAAAGTCTCAATGCCTTGACACAAAGATTCCTTAAAAAATAAAGCTCGACACAAGGTAAGGGGAGGAGCCGACCACACAGGTCGGCTCGGTCGTGCCGCAAAGGAGGAGTCGACCACACAGGTCGGCTCGGCCTTCGCCCCAGATGACTGGTCGGTTCCACAACATCGAAGGAGTTGAGCCCCTCGAGGAGCTCGGCTCGGCTCGACCAACCGCGAGGTCGACCCCCTTCGTGGGGTCGGTTCGGTCAAAGAGAAGAGAGCGCGACCCCCTCCCGAGGTCGGCCTGACCTCGTCAGCTGAAGAAACGCTCCCTAGAGTTGTTACACAACTTTTGTAACGGTCGAAGTTACAAAAGTCATGAAGACCCCTCATAATGACCCTTTATGGTCCCAAAACGATCCTAAAGGTCTCTATATAAGAAAGAGACTCAAATATAATTGGTAAGCAATTCATATTATTAAAATTTCATAACTTGGTGACTTTCCATATTCAACTGTTTCTCACTCTTTGTTTTTCTGTCTAGAAATTAATCTGAGCGTTAAAATCGGTGTGAAAAGTCTTCATCAGTCCTAGCTTACTTTCTTTTCTTTCGAGTATTACAAGGTCTAGCTCGTTCCATCAATCTTATCAAATGTCAAAAATCTTGATATAATATAATGACTTTGGGATTGGAGTGTATTATAGAAGCACCTGTGTGTAATTTGGCTAAACTATTTACCTGAGCCAAAAATGCTCCATCAAGCTTTATAAATATTCCTTTAAAATCTCACTCAAAGGAAATTTGACATTCCAAAAGTTTTTGTCACGATACAAATCATCTCTAATCATATGCAATCCAGAGAGGGACATAAACAAAAAGAAGATATCAATCATGAGTGGGGTCATTACCAATAATAAGTAAACAAAACAAAACTTTATATACAACTTATAAAATCATGTGCGATATCTTGTAGTTTACTTCAAATTTGAGATCAATAATTTAATTTATCAAGAGGTAAGCAATTAATTGGTGTCAAAATGCTAAAGTGTCTGTAGTCCACCCATAATTTACATGTTCTACTTTACTTAAAGTCGAAGTTTCAAATCTCTATATCTCCATTATTATACTAAAAAAATAAAAATAAAAATACCAAAAACTTTTCGAGTGGAGTATTTAAATTATGCGGGAGCGAATTTATTTGGGCTGAAAATGATACAATGAAAATTATTATTTAAATAAGTCCGGTGACAATTGACAGTTGGTTGCTTGAGTTGTTCCATTATTTAAAGATTTGAAGACATTGCTTGATTTTTAAAATCAATTTATACCCTTAAATTTTTTTAAAAAATATGAATAAAAATGTTATGTCGGTAAAGGTGTATAGAGTGAATTGTTAATTAGTATATTATAATGAGATTTACAAGAAGATTTATACAAAGCTAGTAGACCACAAAAGAGAAGAGTAGCCTAATTTGTAACTCCAATTGACCGTAATTAAACAATTAATTTACCGCTCATGATTAGTCTAATTTACGGTGACACCCTCAAACTTAAGGTGGTAGAGTAGAAATCAAATTGAGTTTGTTAAGTAACTGAATAAAGCGACTATGAAGTGAAGATATTTGCTAGTTGTTTTGTAGTAGAGATAGATTGTAAAAGAAGAGTGTTGCTCTTAAGATTATGACAAACAAAGTGACAGTCATTTTCAACGTGCTTGGTGTGTTCATGGAATACATCATTATGAGGCATCTAGATAGCATTGCGATTGTAATATTGAAAAATAGTAGTGGATTGATGAGGAACTCTTATATCTACAAGTAGCTAGAGAAGCCATAACAACTCAAGAGTAGCATAGCGCGCACGATCTTTAAACTCGGTACTGGAATGTGAGATAACAGTTTGTTTCTCAGAAGCAATAACTTGTGGTGGATTGTCGATCAACGAGATCATCAGCCCAATCACACATCAAAGTAGTCAGATAACACCATAGATGAATGTGGAACAAATTAAAGTTTATGGACTAAAGTGCCTCTGACATAACGTATGATACGAAGTACCACAGTAAAATGCATAGTCCGAGGAGCAGTCATGAACTGACTGATAATATGAATTGCGTATGCAATATACTAGCGGGTCACAGTCAAATAAATAAGACTGCCAACAAGTTGTCGATACAAAGTAGAATCCAGGAGAGGAACTCCACCGAAAGAGGTTAAGCGAACATTAAGATCCAGTGATGTTGATGAAGTAGCATAATCAATAATATCAAATTTATCCAGTAGATCATAAGCATATTTAGCTTGGGATAAGTAATACTCATCAGAGGGAAATTGGACTTCAAGGTCAAGAAAGTAGCTGAGTGGACCCAAATCTTTCATCTCAAAGTGTTTCCCAAGGTAATGTTGCAAATCAAATATAGTCTGAGGATCATCACATGTAATAATCATGTCATCAACATAAATAAAGAGAAGAATAATACCATGAGAAGTCTGACGAGTAAATAATGTTGTATCGTGGGGACTAGAAGTAAAACTAAGTTGGGTTATGATGGAACTGAATGTGGCAAACCAAGCATGTAGAGCTTGTTTCAGGCCATACAAGACACGAAAGAGAAGACACACTTTCTGAGGTGGAGAAGAAGTGGCAGGTGGTGGTTTTATAAACACCTCTTCAAATAAAGTTCCATTAAGAAAAACGTTTTTGACATCCATAGACTATTGTTGGGCAGTTGCGACAATTAAAAGACTGCGAACAAATGTCTCTTTGTAATCAATATCATACTCTTGAGAATAACCTTTTGCGACAAGAAGAGTTTTATAACGTTCAATAGATCCATCAGATTGCGTTTTGATCTTATAAATTCACTTACAACCAATAAGTCATTTACCATGAGTTAGATCAATATAATCTCAAGTATGAGTCTCTTCTAAAATTTGTAATTCCTCATCCATTGTATGTTGCCAGAGAAAGTTAGTATTAGTCTCATGATAAGAAGAAATTTTGACTACATAAATAATAGTGAAAACAATGATAGTCATGAAGATGATGGGGAGTTTCTCTTACCTGAGTTAAGCGACGAACTGAGATGACAAGTTCAAGGTTAAATTCAACAATGGAGACATATGTAGGGTCCGAGAGAGCAAAGACGAGAGCAAATTGATCAAACTCGGGGAAATGTGGAGGATCATAAGGTGAAAATAGATCATTGGAGATATTAGTAAATAATGGTTGATGATGTAAGGAATGAACGCTTCAAACTTCCGCAGCGGAAACGTTGAAATCGTTCTTTGATTTTATTTAAAATTAAACTTAAATAACAAGATTAAACAAATTACCTTTGAATACCACAATCTTCTTGTGTTCATTTTCTACGAGATCTTCCTCGCTATGACTCGAACACAGGATCAAAAGTTTGTAGGAGCCTCCTTGAAAGAAATATAGTTTGAGAGAACGATCATCTACAAGGAGAGAGTAAGTAGTGTTTGACCAACATTTTGACTAAACCTAAAAGTCTTATTTATAAGTTCTTTAAAAATTAATTTTATTTAAAAAATACATTTTAATATCTATTATTTTAAAATATGTATTTTATATTTATTTGAATTTCATTCCTATACCATCAAATTAATCTTTTATAATATACATTTAACCAATTTTAATCTCATTTAAATTTCATATGTATATGTCGCAACGTTATCGCGACGCGGAGCGACCGACGTCCTCTTTTAAGGGTTTTGTTTTAAAAATAAAAGAGATGGAGTCGCCACCAACCATTTCTGGTGTGATTGGTCACCTTAAAACAAAAACTGGTCTAGAAAACAGAAATCAAGTTCGGGGGTCGGTTGAGCGTAGGGAAGGTGTTAGCACCCTACAACACCCGTTAAAACGGTAGCCAAAATTCTATCCTTATTATCCAATTAAATTTATTGCGAAAGTCCTTAATTTGAGAAAAAAGAAATAATATTAAATTCAAAAAAATGTCTCACTTAATCATATCTCAACTTTAAGGATAAAGTAAGAATTTGATATAATGAGTGGAATTAACCATTAATTAATTATCATGTTTTTAAATTTTCCTTCAATAAAGAAAATTATCACCTCAAGAATTTGAGAAAATCTCAAGGATTTTTACATGATAATATTAATTTAAATTCGTTTTGAAATACTTTTGAAAATTCTAATTTTAGAATACATTAAAAAATCAAATGAAACTTAACTAAAAGTTAAGAGTGCAATTTTTGAAATTTTTTATTAATAGCAAAATTGTAAATAAGACAAAAAAAATAAATACAAAATTGGAAATAAACTTAAAACTTTAAAATGAAGATTTATTCTCTCTTACCCCCACGTGAAAAAGATGAATCCTATATTCAAGGCTGCCGTTTGTGAGTTTCGTCCACCGCCAATCTGATTCTTCTTCAACACCGATCTGGAGAAGTCGCCACCGTCTGCTCGCCACTCAATGGTTGCCTCCTAAGTTCGATGGTGTTTGGATGAAGGTGGAGAAGATGAAGTTGGGGAAGAAGATGGAGGAATAGAAAAAGTGTGGGACATTGAGGAAATAAAATTGATTTTTTAGTCAAATCAAGATTTTGACTTCAAAAATCATATTTTAAATTCTCTAAACTCTAATTTTATCGATCTCCCCTCTACGAGCCTTTTGCTATGATCTTTTCTTCTCTTCTTTGAATTCTTTACCCGATATTTATAGACGATGAGAACGTCAAACAAGGTTAAAATCAAACAATTAATGACTCGAAATTTTATTCTTAATTGAAACGGATTTTGACCAAAAATGAACAAATATGTTATACTCATAAATGAATATTAAATTTTTAATCCAAAAATGAATTAAATAATTCATACTCATAAATGAATATCAAATTTTAACCCAAAAATGAATTAAATAATTTATACTCATAAATGAATATCAAATTTTAACCCAAAAATGAATTAAATATTTTATACCCATAAATGAATATCAAATTTTAACCCAAAAATGAATTAAATATTTTATACTCATTTAATAGAAATAAAAGAATATTAAATTTTAGCCATAAAATGACTTATAAATTTTATACTCATAAAATGCTAATTTTATTTGTCAAATTAGGTAAAAATCATCCTCAAACAATTAAAACATTTTTTTTTTTTTGTTATTTTTCTCCAATTTTCGAAATTAATTAAATACATAATAAAAAGTGAATTTACAACTTAAAAAGACTCAATCAAATAAAAAAAAATAAGGTATAAACATTAATAATAAACAAATGCCCGGACCAAATACGGTGTCTACAGTATACATAGATTTTAATATTAATGTATCTAATACATAAACTATTTTCTCTAATATTTAATGTATCAAATACAATAAATATATTTTCCTCTTCTACATTTAATATATCAAATATATTAAATATTAATTTGAATATTTCAAATTTTTCTTTCAACTGAATGGATCATTTTAGTGTTACTATGAGCTGGCAAGGGGGCAAGGGGACCTTATGGACCTACAACTTATCAGTTCCAATTATACAAAATTAATTGATTAAACTCAGTAATCAATTGACTTTAATTCATTAATTCTAGGTCACCCCAATATATATAGACTTAGAGTTGCACTTTTATGCATTGTAGGACAAGTTGTGTCCATGGATATAGTCATTACATGCAAGTCGATCTTTCACGAGTTGTTCGTAATTACTGGGTCAAAAGTCTGTTGTACCCTGTAATTACATCTTACACCTTTAAGTATCATTGATTCTCTAATGAACAATTTGTTTATGATCCAATCATAAACGAAGTCCCTCTCGGGCCAGTGAGAGGGTGAGGCCCCACTGTTCAAGTTTCGAAATCAACATTTAAGGGAACTACTCATTTACTTTCCATATATGGGAAGAAGTGAATTTATTTTGTGAAACTTATGTTCTCAACACCCTATTTGGTCAAGTCCCCAAAATGATAGGCTTATTGAATCGACTATAAAAGTCAAGAGTTCATAACTCCCTCAGGATTAAGATCGAGTCACATATGATCATTGTGTGAAATATTAATTTTCTCAAATAACAGATTTATAAAGATAGATTATATATTTCGTGGTCCAGACTTATACAAACTTATTGTATAAGATACCCCACTTCCAAGTTTCTACACGAATGATTTAGATCAAATCATTTGTAACAGTTACAAAATGATCATATCAATAGTGTTACCAGGATAAGGCAGTCAACATTATCCATATACTATATACTATTTAAGTTATTTCTTGAACATGACCACTTGTATGTCAACTACATACTCTTCAAGATTCCACTAATAACCTTAAATTTTTATATATAATGAATATTATAAATTAAAAATAATAATAATAAATAATTATTAATTAATTATGAGACATTAAGGCATAAATCACAACCGATGACTAAAGAGAGATATGGAAGAAGGACAAATTGGAAAACATACTATGCTCCCAAAAGTAACCGTTTAAAGATAGGATCCCAACAACAAAAACATTTATGTTCAATTTCGTAGCCAAGAAAGCAACATAAGTGAGAACGAGGTTAAAGTTTGGTATGCTCAGGAGGGCGAAGAAGAACAAAAATATGCACAACCAAAAACTTTAAGATGGGAGTAAGAAGAAAGAGTATCATATAAGCATTAAAAAACGAGAGATGTTATGAAGAATTGAGGAAGGAAGACGATTGATGACATAGAAAAAAGTGACAACAACCTCACCCCACAACTTCTAAGGACAAAAGGCAGAGAGAAGTTGGGCACAAACATAATCCAAAATATGACGATATTTATGTTCTGCTCGTTCATTTTGTTGAGAGGTGTGAGGGCATGATCGTTGAACAAGGGTGCCATGTTGGGTGAGAAATGATAGAAGAATGAAATCCTTATACTCTATGGCATTGTTTGTGCGAAGAATTTTAATGGTTCAAGAAAATTGTGTGTGGACTATAGTAGCAAAATCATTGTAAATTTGAGATAAGAAAAAATTATTTTTAAGAAAATATATCCAATTAAAGCGAGAATAGTCATCAATTAAATAAAAGAAAATAGTGATATCCATTGACAATAGTAGTAGGGAAAATACCCCAAATATCATAATGTATTAAGCCAAAAAGTGCATCATGAAGATGACGAAGTAGGAAAAGATAAAGCGGGTTGTTTCACAAGCTTACAATTCAAACAGTCAAATGAAATAAATTTGGAAACATTATTTAAATTTTCAAAAGAAACTAATTTACGAAATTTTTCAGAAGAAGCATGATCAAGACGAAGATGTCACTTATTATAACAGAATCAGTGACAGGATCAGAAATAGATGGAGAAAGAGGGAGCTGAAGAGAGGTGAACTCAAACAATATTTTCATTTTGCGCCCCGTACCAACTATTTGTCCTGTTTGCGAATCCTAAACCTGAAAAGCCTTAATGAGATGTAATAAGGCAGCACAGACATACTCGCATTCCAGGCGAAGATCCATAAGAACCTTAATGAGATGAAAAATGATTCGGACTAATTTTAGCTTGGGCGAGCCGAGTCCAAATTGATTGAAGAGTGACGAGATATTCATTCATAGGTTGACCAACATCCCGATTTCGATTGAGACAAACAAAAGTATTGTACAACTGATAGTAGTAAGCAAACACAATAATTTGAAAGCATGTAGAATACAGACAAAAAGTTTCAAAGGTTATTAATCTCACCTCCATCGAGTTAAATATATATATATATTCAAAAATGTTTTAAAGGATAATTCAGCCAAATAATTTACAATTTTTTTGTTTTTATTTTGAAATGAAATAGAGATAGAAGTAATAATTATTACTTTTTAATTTTACCGTTTTTTTTTCAACCGTTATAAAATGTGAATTGAACTAGTACGTTTTATGTAACTTAAATTATGTTATGTTGGCGTATTTAAAAGTTTAATAGGTACTTGTTCCAATTTATTTAACATGTTGTATTACAGTTGAAATTGAATGTCTTTTTTGAACGAAATTCAAATTTCAATATATATATATATATATATTTTTTTCGTGGAAATTCAAGTTTCAACATAGTATTGTTAATAAATGTACTGTTTCTGAAAAACGTGACTGTGCTAATGTATTAATTTAAAGGAAAAAACTTTAATGATTTACAGGATGGCCGTTCCAACAGTTCACATGCAATTAATGGCTTCAGCGTTTCAAATTTATTTCAAACAATCAAAGTAGACTCCTCCTAAACAAAATTTAAAACTTATTTTTTTCCTTTTACTTTCACTTTTAAATATTAATAACAAATGTTAGGCGCGGAGTTAATTATTTTAATCGGTGTGGTTATAATAATTTGGTGGAAATTATAATAATAAATACTATTGAAGTGAGTATAATTATTTTATTGACCGCGAGTTATAATAAACGTAGACTGAGTTATAAGAACTCAGTCGATCCAACTTCAAGTTGATGTTCCAAAGGCCTCTTAAAATATTAAGTAGGCAACCCAAAAATACAAGGACCAAAATGATATTTGAATCTAATTTTTACTTTAAACTTTTAATTTCATAAAATTGCACCTTAAACTTTAATAAATATTACATTTTTTTAAAAAAATTTAAACTTAATAGATCTAGCAATTTTAGGGGTTTTTGTACGGATGATCCACCCTTCGGGGGTCGCGAGGTTTTTTAACTCTCATCGCGAAAACTTATGTTTTTTTTACCTTCTCTCGTGATAAGGAAGTACACAAAGTCATTCGTACTCTTTGCTTATCACGATCACGAGTAGACAACTGTGATCTCTTTGTGATAAGCGAAGGGTACGAATGACTTTGTGCACTTCCTTATCACGAGAAAATGTCAAAAAAATATAAGTTTTCAAAAACTGGGTTAAAAAACCTCGCGGCCCCCGAGGGGTGGGTTATCCGTACAAGACCCCAACAATTTTACCCTTTCATAGATTTTTATTTAAAAAATATATAAATTAATAAAAATATTCTTACGTGCACTTAGGGGCCGTTTGGTTTGAGAATTTGCAGATGCCTGGGAATAGAAGATGTCTGGGAATGAGATGTCGATGTCTGGGAATCAATGATGTATGTGTTTGGTGGTGCATGAAAATGTGATCAGATTTTCGTGGGAATAAATGATGTTTATGTTTGGTGCTGTTTGGGAATGTCATCAGATTTGTAAATAAATTTTAAATAATTAATTGTTGTTTATTTTATTTAACAATAAATCTTAATAATTATGTTCACCAAAAAAAGGTATTTAAAATTATACAAATTTTTAATTCTAATTAATTAATTAATACAATAATAAAATTGAAGAACTAAGGATAAAAGTTATATAATTCAAAAATCAAATATAATTTATCATCGATTACTAAACATAGGTTGGTGTGCGATACTTGACAACTTATGTGATCGCATAGGTTGCTGTGCGATAGTTATGCGATCGCATAGGTAGTTGTGCGATAGTTATGCGATCACATAGGTAGTTATGCGATCTCATAGGTTGTTGTGCGATCGCATAGCTATCGCACATCTTAAATCAAGAAGCTACTGAAATCAATTTAACAAAAAAAAATAATAATAATAATTACATAGAGCTCTAGATTGGAATGAATTTAACCAAAAAAAAAAGAAGAAAAAAATACACAAACTTGAAATTAGAATTTGGAATTGATTTATAAAAATAAAAAGATAATAAAAAAAAAACTTGGGTAGAAGAAACGTTGTTAAAAAAAAGAATGAAGAAGAAGATTTTAAAAAAAATGGGAAGAAGAAGACATACCTGGACAAGGCATCACCATGGCTTTGGGAGAAAGTCGCCTAAAATGGAGGGCATCAGAAAGCCATATTTTTTATGCCTGGTCTACAGCTATGCCCGACCATAAATGCCAAGACGCCAACCAAACGTGAGAATGACCATTAGAAAGTCATTCTCATCCTGATGCCCACCCTCAAGTCCACCCTCAAGGACGCCAACCAAACTGCCCTTAATTTAAAACATATATGTGGTATGGCATTTTTTAAGCTTCCAAGAAAAATTACATTACAAGCCCACTCTTTTGAAATTTGTGAGCTTTGAAAATTTGAAGTGTTGATCTTGTGTATTAAATTATTAATCCGGTTGAATTCTATGTAAAAATTGATTTTTTTTGGGATGTTGTGAGACAAAATTGAACATAAGATAAATATTACTAATTTATTTAGAATAAAAAAATATTACTAATTTATTTAAGTTTAGAGTTTAATTTGTTGAAATTAAAAGTTAAAATTAATTTTTTCCTCCGGTAAAATAACGATCAAGAATGTTGATGCTTGGGATCTAAGGCGGAGAGAAAAATTGAGCATTGCAATGTGGTGTTATGTCCAACACGCTCTGATGCTCATTAGATAGAGAGATCAAAATTATTAGAGAGTGGACTTCTATATTTATATAATTAAACCCCGACAAAAGGTGTTCGACCTGTACAATGAAATTAGTTTTCCATTTCGAATGGTCGGTTTCTTTTCTCAACTCGATCATTGACCAGTCGAAAATTTGTTCCTCTTTGAGAAATATGGGTCTAATGGGCCCACACAAAATCAACCCATAACAAAGAAGAATCAAATGTTTAGAGAAATATGTTTGGGTCTCTATTTCATAGAGAGGGAAACAAATTCCCTCTCTTTAGAAAATTTGTGTTTGATCTCCAACAACACTCCTACCATAATCTCAAACATATTTTCCAAAATCAATTAACAAGAGAAATCATTGTCATTAGTGTAAAAATAGAAATCGATTGCAACAATTAACTTTTTTTTTTTTTTTTTTTGTTTAAAAAAAAAATTAACATTTATATTTTGAGAATCCATCCTAGTTTATCTTATTGTTTTTTAATCAAAACAATAAATGTATGACATGCTAGATCCATGGCCATCAAAATATGATACCACATCATGAAAGATGTTGGTGGCGAATTCTGGTCCGCAAGTTGGACTCGAATCGTGAGTGGAACTGAGTTCCATATGTGTTCGGTTTGAGGTCGAACCGTGCTCCGAGTATGTCAAGTTCTGCATGATACCGAACTCTGGAGGTGAGATGACCGGTAAGAGTAGAATTTGAGTACTAGTGTGGCGTTATGCCCCCCACATGCTCTGATGTTTAAGTCAGTAATGTGGTCGACTTAATCAAGAGATTAGCTCGAATAAAATAGTGTACCTAGCATTAGATAACATCATAGTCAATGGTATCGATCGAAGGTCAGGGGTCCTATTGTGAGGAGGTGACTCTGTATTTATAATAGTTTGCATTTGAGTGATAAACACTTGTCTGTATGCATGAGTGAGCACGTGTCTACGTGATGGTTCAGGCTCCATTTATGGAATAGTGTTTGGTCCTCGTTCTTACCTCAGTGGGTCGACGACCGAGGTCCTATGTATATTGTTTCAAACAATGACCTACACTTTTGTGGGTCGTTTGACAAGACAAGTCTGGGTTGGCTCGAGCTCGTGAATTGATATTATAGGTCAGTCTCGCTCATATTCAAAACGAATCTAGTACAATCCAGGTCTGCGAACTGTGTCGGGTCAACCCATAACAAAAGATAATAATGAAGTTTTTTTCTAAAGAACAAAAACTTTACCTAGTACATAAAGTAGAATTAATAATCAAAAAAAAATTAGAGGATCAATTCCATCACCCCTACATTAATTAAATATATTAAAAAATATATTTTTAAGATTAAATTATAAATTTAGTAATTATACTTTTAAGTCTTAAGCCTATTTAGTCATTGAACTCAATGGCGTTCCTTATATCATCCATAACTTATAACTTATATGCACTCCTATAATATAATATATATGGAGTTCAACAAAATATAAAGATGAGTTATGAACATAACTCAACAAATATAGAACATGTAGCATCGATCAAAAAGACATAGTTTCGAATGTCCCGACCTTATTTTACATATGGTAAAAAAAAATATATAAAAATAAAGATTCAAACATTTAACATTTGAGTCGATGCTATAATGTCTTAACGAATGTAATTAAGTCGAAGTTTGATGTCCTCTCATAATATATATATATATATATATATATATATATCTATTTTTTTTTATGCTACATGTGTTCTAAGTTGGTTAAGTTATGTTCATGTTGACTTATCTTTATAAACTACATGATTATGTTTATAAGATTAGAATCCCACGTTATTCCTAAACAAGGAGTATAATCCTAACTTATGGATATGCCACGTCAGTTTTCATTGATGACGTAAACAATAAAAATTAAAACATTTTAGAGTTCTGTCAAACTAAATTTTCATCTCCATCACATTTATATAATATATTTGACGTTTTTTTTTTTTAATATTACAATTTTTGAAACTATTTATAGAAATATTGTATATTTCAAATTATTTTTAAAAATACATTAATTTTTATTGAAGATTGTGATCTTCTAACACAAACAAATATGGTCTTTTGAAAAGACGATCTTCTTCCTGGTGAACACATATAGTCTTTTCAAAAGATGATTTGCATCCACGAAAAGAGTCTTTTGAATACACATTGTTCAAAAGACGATGTGTTGAAAGACACATGGATGTACATCGTCTTTTGAAAAGGCGATTTGTGTGGATGTACATCGTCTTCTCAAAAGACGATGTGTGCTTGCGTGAGAAGATTGTCTTCTGAAAAGTCGATCTTAAATAAAACTGCAATATTTTAAAAAATAGTTTGAAACATGCAATATTTTTATCAAATGATTAAAAAACAACAATACTATTTTAAAAAAAACAACAATATTATTTTTTAAAAAAACGACAATATATTTAGTTGAAACGATAATTTTGCTAACCATAAAACAAAGGATAAAGGTTGCAACGACCCTTTTTATAAAAAAAAAACATAAAAATATATTGTCTCTTCCCTTTAAGGTGCAAGAGTAAATGGTAAAAAACTATTTCTCTTTTCTCATCTAAAATATTCTCATTCAAAATAGATCAATTGGATCAATATTTATATGATTCTAGCTAAACTTCATTCTTAAAATAAATAGAGAATAATTAATATAGGAAGATATTTTTCTAATACAGTAAATATTTTCCTAATAAACATAGGTAGATATTTTCCTAATACATAATACCCCTCAAGTTGGAGCATGAGAATCACAAATGAACGTCCAACTTGAGAATAAGGTGGTCGTAAATTGTCAACTTGTGAAGAAGGTATACTATTAGTCGTCTCATTCATCATGTTCACTCAACCCAATCACCCGCCTCGATTCAATCCTGTCAGGCGATCGTACGACTTAGAAAAATTGAGTAACTCAAGAACGTGTTGCCACTAATAAAATGTAATATTTGTCAATCCAACCTGTTCAGAAGACCGAGGTTGCCTGTCAGAATACTGCAAAGTTGAAGTGTTGACCGATGCTTTGTTCGCTCTTGTCACAGGTTAGTCAGACTCCCATGCTCCGCCACGAGTGTTGCCACGTCCGCGGTCTCCCCCTTGCTGCCCTCGGCCTCCACGCCCAGGGCCACGACCCCCTCGTGGCTGATCACCCCACCATTTAGGGAATCCATATATTTGAAAATGCGTGTTGTCATCATGTCCTTCATGATTGGAACATAGAATTTATAAGAATTGTCAATAACTATCGATTGACCTATTCTATTCGACTGCACTTTGAATGCTATCATTTTGTTAGGGGTGGCCATCGGTCGGTCCGGGTCGATTTTGGGGAAAAATCGGCGTCGAAAATCGACTAGTCGGTTTCCTCTAAATGGAAACCGACGGTTTTTTTAGGAGTAAATTTTTGGTCGACCGAGGTCGGTCGGTTTTCGAGATTTAAAAAAAAATGCATAATTTGTTTTGGAATTTCGATGCATAGTTTAGCCCTAATTGAAGATGAAGATGAATGCTTAGGGTAATTGAATCTATTGCAATATAAAATCAAAACTCAGAATGTCACATTGCGAAAGTAAAACCCCCCAAATCATCTATTTGGTTGCAAAATCATTACTATAAAATCAAATAGAATAAAAAATGAAAGCAATATAAAAAAACACAAATGAGAAAATCAACCCAAAAAAAAAAAAAAAGTTCAAAACAAGTACGTGAGAGCTTGAACAACAGAAAGTTAGTAAGTAGGCCCAAAAGTTGAACTTCATAGCTTCTTCTTTTCTGTGTTTCTGAGCAAGTTTGAATTGTGATGAAGAAAAGTGCGAGAAATGAGGAATTAAGCAAATGGGTGTCGATAGCTTTGGGACGAAGAAAGAGAGGAAGACGGAAAAAAATATCTAATTAAACTTGAGGTGTTGAAGAAGTGTCGATTTGCGTGAAGTGTCGAAGACGAAGAGACAGATTTAGATTTTCGATTAAAATTAAATGAGGTTGGCATTTCGAGAAGACGAAGACGAAGACGAAGAGGCGCCGATTTTGAAGGATCTTCTAGTGCGTTTAATTGTAGGTTTTTAAAAAAATAATAATAATAAATTGTTGGTCGGTCGATTTTCGGCCACCTAGGGAAACCAACCGACTTCGATCGATAGTGACTAAAAACCAACCTCCCGAGGTCGGTTTCGGTCGGTCGGGTCGATTTTCGGTTTGATGGTGGCCACCCCTACATTTTGTCATGATCATCTTTGTTACCCGAAATATCATTGTTTCACAACCTCTCTTTCTGGGCAAAGGCTCTTGATTCAATAAATTTGATCGCCACTGCATATGCCCCATCAAAACTATTGAGAAGTCATTGCAACCAGTCTTTTTGCATGAGGGTTTGATATTACTTCGCCAGGTCACACTTGCATCCATCACAAGAACAAGTTGATAATTTCACATACATTGCTAATTCATCTGAGATTCGACTGATCCGACCAAAATAGAAAGTCACTGTCTCATTTTTCCCTTGTTTGCATTCGCCAAGGGACGACTTCAATTGGCATATATGTGCTTCATTCACTACACATAACTGTCATTTCACTATCATCCACAATTCTCGAGCATCTTTATATTACAAGAGAGTCGAACAAATAGACAACTATATTGTATTCATTAGCCAAGTCACAAACATTGAGTTGATAGTGTACCAATCACCAAGTTTGTCATCCTTTTCCTTGGGACATAAGAAAGTCGCATCTACAAAGTCGAATTCCTCTTTGCCCACAACGCAATGTGAATCACCCGGGCCCACTCATCATAATTTTCTTCCTTCAATTGTATCGGGATAAAAATATTACTCGGGTTGTCATTCGACCTAAGGTGGTACATATCAATTTTATTGTCTACACCATTTCGTTTAATCACATTTTCAACATCAACCATACCGTCAAAACACAATACCTATTAGAATAAATTAAGAGGTACAAAAACAAAATCTGATTCAACTAGAAACGTGCTTGAAGAAGTCGTGGCTCAATCACTATTCGAAAAATCAAAAATCAAAATCTCAAAAGTCAATAAATGTTCATTGTTCACTATTCATGGTTCATTGTTGTTCGCCAGAGAACACACACCTACATCGAACCCATGCGAATCACCTTCGTTGATCCCACAACACTGAATTGCTCAGAAACAAATCACCACCGATGGGAAAGAACCACATATGATCTCTTATCGCCGCCCTGCACCCTCAGAAAGACCACCGTTGATCTCTTATGGTCGTCGTCTCGCGTCACTGTCGAACTCTCGATCACTATTGAATGCTGAAACACTCCACCGAATCGGTAATGCCACCGTAGCTCCGCGAACCACCGCTGACCTCTCGGAACTTGGTCAACCGTCGTCGTTCTCCTAGAATTTTTCTAAAATGACCTAAGGCTCTGATACCATGCTAAGAAACTATTTCATTGTTCTCTTTTTTCATCCCGAATAGATCAATATGATCGATGTTTATACAGCCCTAACTAAACTTCATTCCTAAATAAATATAAAATAATAAATATACGAAGATTGATAAGAAAATAATTGAAATGTATAATAAATTAGAAAAATAAATATAGTACTAAAATAAATAAATAAATAAATAAATTAGATTGGGCAAAAGATAGGCATGTGGCGCCGCATTTTTTCATTTAATAATTGTAGACTAAGATAATGTGCAATAACACATTAAACTATATATTTATATTCGCCGCCATCCTCCATTGGCAGGTGGGATGTTCAACAATTTTCTGGTTCCACTTAATTAATCACATGTCCACCAAAATGTCATATAGTTAAATTGGTTAAATTGGTTAAATTGGTTTTATATATATTAAAATCAAGTAGTATTAATAATGATCCCTACCAACTATTATGTTTGCTATAATTTTGTTTGTGTGTTCATGTTTGTTGAGTAAAAAATATGACTTTACAGTTTTCAAAACTACAATTACATGTCCAAAAAATAAAAGAGTTATGGTTTGAAACTTGAAATATCTAGTGGAGGGATTTTTTTTTTTTTTTTTTTTTTTTTTTTTTTTTTTTTTTTGAATAATTAGAATTATAGTTTAAATTATTTATTTAAAATTAAAAAAAAGTTCATATATATAATGAACGAATTAAAAAAAAAAAACAATAGTGAGTTAGTGACTAATGAGATATTGACTATACATGAATTTTTAAAATGAAGTAACTAAACCAAAAACAATATCGACTATTGTCAAACCGAGTATAGCTCAATTGGTATAAGGTTGTGCCCGTGATTATGAGGTCATGGGTTCAATCCTCGCATTAATTAAATATTGTCAAAATTAAAACTAAAGGGATCTTTTAGACATAATTTTAAATTTTAAATGACTAAATTTATAATTTTACCTTCGTATAAATATAATTTTAAACACGTGATATATACTATTTAAAGTACATTAATTTTAGAAAAATGGGATAGTTTTCAAAGTATTTACAAAACTAGGGTACCTAAATCGTGTCCATGGTACACAATTTAGGGGTAACTCGTGTCCATGGTACACGATCTAGGGAGTAACTCGTGTACCATATGGACACGAGTTATGATCTGCCACGTCACATGTAACTCGTGTCCATGGTACACGACTTAGGGATAACTCGTGTCCATGGTACACGACTTAGGGATAACTCGTGTCCATGGTACATGACTTAGGGGTAACTAGTGTACATGGTACACAACTTAGGTTGACACGTCATGTCGTGTCCATAGTACACTAGTTACTCCCTAAATCGTGTACCATGGACACGATTTCCATGGTACACGATTTAGGTACCCTACTATTGTAAATATTTTCAAAACTACCATATTTCTAATAATAAGTTATTTAAAGTACATTATTAATATAAAAAATATAATTATTCATCCAGTAAATAAATAATGAAATTCGAAATATTTATAATTTTTTAAAATATAATTACGTGTTATTTTTTTTTTATTTACTCTTAATTTTCTTAAACAAATTTATTAAAGCTTAAAAGAAGGGTTAAAAAATATATATATATATATATATATAGAATTAACTAAATCCTAATTATTAAGTATATTAAAATTAAATAAGGGTTGGTTGCACAAATAGCAATCACGCCCAAACTAATTGCAAATTTAACAAACTTTAAAATGTTTTGCAAATATGGCAAAAAAAATCGTTTCTATCACTATCACTGATAGACTATTATCAGTGATAGACTATTATCACTGATAGAATATTATCACCGACAAAAATCTATAAAAAGCTGAGGTGATCAGCGATAGACTTCTATCAGCCATAAGATATCAGCGATAGAAATTGTCGTATCCGCAATTTTTTTAAAAACATGCTATATTTTTAATTATCTTATTCTAAATTGACATCTATTACAATTTTCTATTAAAGGGTTGGTTGCACAAATAGCAATCACGCCCAAACTAATTGCAAATTTAACAAACTTTAAAATGTTTTGCAAATATGGCAAAAAAAATCGTTTCTATCACTATCACTGATAGACTATTATCAGTGATAGACTATTATCACTGATAGAATATTATCACCGACAAAAATCTATAAAAAGCTGAGGTGATCAGCGATAGACTTCTATCAGCCATAAGATATCAGCGATAGAAATTGTCGTATCCGCAATTTTTTTAAAAACATGCTATATTTTTAATTATCTTATTCTAAATTGACATCTATTACAATTTTCTATTAAATAATATATAAAAATAAATTTATAAAATTAAAAAATAGAACAAAAACGCGAGAGTTAAAAAAAACGTGGGTTGAGATCGAACTCAAGCCCAAATGGAATCTGCATTTGTTTATATTTATATATATAAAAAAAAAATTAAAAATAAAAACACGTGTTCCAAGACCATCGTTCCATCAACAGAAGAGTAGTTTAATTTTGCATTTGTTCATACAAATATACAAACCAAATCAATTTAATTCTTGAATTTTTATATACAAATATACAAACTAAATAATTCAAGGGGTACGTGCCCCTGACCCCAACGTCCATTCGCCCCTGCTTGTTTGGTTGAAGCTGTGTGGAAGGACACTATAATATTTTCCGCCTCGGTAGAGTATGTAGAGCATATTTCTTAATGAAAGTATTTTTTTTTTCTCAATTTTAATTTTATTATTATTATTATTTATTTTTTTGAATATTTTGTTAGAACAGTTCAACAGTATTTTGAACAACAAAATTCTTTCATTCTAATAATAATAATAAAAAAAATCTTTAATTATTTTTTTTGCAACGGTAATTTAATTAATGCGAGAATTGAACCTCTTAGTCGAAGGCACAATCTTATGTCAATTGAGCTATGCTTGTTTTTTGCCATAGACTTTTTGTTAAAATTTGCCTTTTTTTGGACAGTAAAAATGCATTTAAATTCATGTCTCGTGCGTGATTTTTTGCACAGATGCAAATTTTAATTATCAGAGGAGTGTTGTAGTTTGTATATTGCAACACTTGACAAGTTTAGGGTTTATAGTTGGATAAAATTGAAAGTTTAGGGTCTACATTACAACACTTATATAAGTTTGAGTTTCAATTTGATGAAATAGAGAGTTCATAGTTAAAATTGCTACAACTCACTAAGTTTAAGGTCAAAATAATTTTTTTCATTTATTTGTATTCGTAAGAAGTAACCACATACATATATATATATATATATATATATATATATATATATATATATATATATATATATATATATATATATATATATATTTATTTATTTATTTATTTTCAAATAATATATGAGAGAATAGTTTGAAGTCTATTTTTTTTTTTTTTTTTTAAATGTCTAATTGGTTTTTTTTTTTTTTTTTTTTTTAACAATAATGTTGGGGTGAGGGATTGAACCTATGACCTCACATGAAGCAATACCGGTTGAACTATGCTCTTGTTGGCATTGATCTCATCACTTTAGTACAGAAAGAAAAATGATGGAGATGAGATAATATTTTATACTATTTTCTCTTATGTCGACTCTAAAGTACTATGTGTAACGTTATATGAATTGAATATATATATAAATATAAAGTTCTGATTGACTATATGTATTTTTTTAATTATGTAAGAAAATATAAATTATGAAGGTTCATTTTCTCATTTTTAAAATAATAAATGTAAGAATAGTTTGGACACGTTAGATGTAAAAGATGAATAGTCATCATCTTGAAAGAATTTAAAAGGAGTGACAAATAACTAATTTATGTCCCTCAATATTCTGTTCAACAATTTAATGAATATATTGTTTGACTATTCTTTTTAATTAATTCATTCTATCTCCTTGATGTACTAAAAAAAAAAAAAAAAAAACATTCTATCTCCCAACAATAGATTAAATATAAGGAGATCATGTATTTGAAGACACTACACAAATGGTGCACTACATGCATACATACTTATGTGTTTCGCGAAAAAATTATTCGATTTATATGTTAGAATGTTAAGGAGAGTAACTGAAAAATACGCCAAATCGAGCATAACTCAATTGACATAAAGACGAGACTTCGATCATGAAGTTAGAGGTTCGAATCCCTCATCCTAATGTTCAACTCAAAAAGAAAAAAAAAAAATAACTGAAAAATACTTCAATTTTATATCAAATGGTTATTTGGAACATAAAGATTTAATTTTCGAATTTGTATCTTATGATTATTGAGTTATGACGACCAATTTGAACATATTAGTTATACCTTAGATGTCACATTGATAAAAAAATAATAATTATTTATTATATATAAATGTATATCTTCAATAGATGTCAATAAGAGTATAGCTGACATAAGGGTGAACTAATAACCAATATATCGGAGGTTTGAACCCCCATCCCGAAAAATTACATTTTATACTTATAAGTTTTGAAGTTGTATCAATCAATTTTCATTAGTGTATAAATTTACATTATGTTTGAAAAACACAAAGAAACACATTAGTTTACATGTGTGAAAGGTGGTAAGTTTAGACTCTTCATCAAGACCTCTTTTGAAAATCGTCAATTAATGCATCAATAATTCTTACATATATCATAATGCTCTTCAAATGTTAACGAAATAAGCAATTTTTTATATTCTTTTCATCCTCTGATTTTCCTTTCAAATTTAGGAAGAATTATGTTATAAACTTTGTAAGATTTTTGTAAAAGAAAAATGCTATTTTCATTTAATTTCATTTAAAATCGGTTCAAATTTACGTAAATAACATTGTTCTTCATAAAAAAAAAAAAATGTATTTTAATTAATGTAAGGATTGAACCCATGACCTCTTAGTCATGAAGACAACTTTATGTCAATTGAGTTATGTTCGATTTGACTTTTAAAATTTGGGCGATAATAATGCATTTAAATTCATGCCCCGTGCGTGATTGTTTGCACAGGTGCAAATTTTAAATCATTCTTAGCTCGTGCGTGGTTGTTTGCACGGGTGTAGGATCACTCAACCCCCACTCTGGGCTATCTAGGTGAAAACAATATTCTAACTTACATATAAAAAAATTTGGGCAGTAATAATGCATTTAAATTGATGCCCCGTGCGTGGTTGTTTGCACAGGTGCAGGTTTTAAATCATTCTTGCCTCGTGCGTGGTTAAATGCACGGGTGTAGGATCAATCAACTCTCACTCTAGACTATCTAGGTGATGCACTCACTCCCCGTTGCACCAAGTTATCAATTTTCTTAAAATAAATATTTAAATTTTTAGTAAAACTCCAAACACAAAAACTAGTTATCAAAATTATTTTTTTAACAAAACAAGTTATCAATTTATTGAAAGACTATTTAAATAAACTAGTAAATAATACGTGGATATGTACGTGAAATTTTGTCATTTTATTTTAAAGTCTAAAATATAAAATTAATAAAATAATTTAATTTTTTATTTTTAAATAAAACATGTTATTTTGAATAAACATATATAATATTTGTAAATAAATTGTTGTATATAATCTTTTCATAAAAAAAAAAGAAAAAAAAAACTGCAAAACTGTGCAACTTCAAAAACAAAATGAAACTCTTATATTTACTTGAAGATGGAGAAGAATTCCTTCCTCGTTCGTTTTCTCCACCAATGAATTGTTTGATTGATATTGTTTTCCCTACCAATTGTGGTAGAACAAATATTTATACCGATAATAATGAAAGTTGGTTTCATAAATTGAGGGTCACTAAGAATCATCTTGAAGAGTTAAATGAGCAATCAAATAGATATATACTAAAAATCATTTTGAAGAGTTAAATGAGCAATTAAGTAGATGAATACTAAGTCATTTTGGAAGTGAATATGAAAATTCAACTTAGCCTGAAATGGATGGAATATCATCAGATGTTCACGAATTTTTTAGTGTTGGAATATAAAAGTACAACATAACCTCAAGTTTTTGAAAAGTGAAAGCTAAAATAAAGGACAAAATGGAAAGAAAAATAAAAAGTTTCTCCTCTTAAACCTCTTTAGATATAACCTCTTTAGATATAATATGATGGGCTAATTAATGTAGTGTTATTGTGAATTGGATTAATGGGAATATTTGGCCAAAGCCAAATGTTGAACTTACCCATTGGATTTAAAGAAAAAGGAAATCCAACAACTTGACCAATTGTTTGACCAAAACCAACTATGAAACTTACCCAAATCAATAGATCTAATTCTTGGAATATTTGGTCAGATGCCCTTGAATTAAGGCCCATTCGAGAGATTGACGCGCGTTTTTAAAAATAAGATAAAATGACATTTTGCTGACATCACTATCGCTGGAATTTCTCTCGCACTCGCTCTTGTTCTTTTGCGGGCTCCATTTTATAACTAAAAATTTCATGTTCTCGTGAACGTGAACGAGAGCGAGAGAAATTCCAGCGAGAATGATGAAATTCCAGCGAGAATGATGTCAGCAAAAGGTCATTTTGACTAATTTTTAAAATGGCGCGTCAATCTCTCGAATGGGCCTTAATTTAAGGCCATCGGGCCAAATATCCCATAATTCTTGTTAGTTTTACATTTTATAAAACCAAATTGACTATTTATTACTCAAACCAATTCAATAAACTCAATTGGATGAATTTGGTCTAATTTTAATTTTAAAGGCTCTCTTTCATAACCATTTAATTTTTAATTTTTTAAGTTTCTTTGTTTTATTATCTACTTTCTACCTCTGCTTCACAAAATAAAGTCAGGTTTTAAAAACTAAAAAAATAGTTTTTGATAACTTATTTTCGTTTTTAGAGTTTGACTAAAAATCTAAATATTTATTTTAAGAAAAGTGAAAACCATAGTAAACAAATTGAGTAGAAACAAGCATATATTTTAAAAACACAAAACTAATAAAATGGACTTGATAAATATGAATCCAAAAGTGAGTTTTTTCACTTCTGTTATTTGTTTTTTCTAATAAGATTTAAAGGTTTTTCAACATTGAAGTCATTGCATATTTACAACCTTTTATGTTCAACAAACTTATGGATGAGGTTGATGTAAATATTTAGCCAAAAAAACAGCCTAAGCCAACCAACTATATGAAGATGTTTACAAGAGGTCTTCAAATATGAGAATTTACAATTTAGTTCCTTCCCCTTACAACCATTTATACATCCACTTGGGGATGGATATTTCTGTTGTAGTATACAGGTATGTAACTCACATTCTATACAAAAAAGAAAAATATTTAGTTGGTTAGAAACGGCAACAGCTTAAACCTGAATCTCAATGCCAGTCGAGAATTCCCGACACTGTCATCGAACTCGGGTTCCCTCGGTCACCAGCAAGAAGACAGGTAGCACCAGCAATGGTGTCAAAACTTGCTGGTACTTTCAAATCTACCAAAAGAAGGTCTGCAATGGAGATTTTGCCTCTGCTTTGCAGCTGAGGATCTTTTGTGATTCATGAAGCCTGGGACTATGATTTTTTGAAAAACTTGGCAACTTCCTTGTATAGATTTTCTTCCTCAAAGGGTTTCGAGACATAGCCATCCATTCCGCACTTCAGGCACTTGTCATACGTAGCATGAATCACGTCTGCAGTCATTGCTAATATCGGTATATGCCACTTGCCTTCTGCTGCAGATGATCCTCCTTCGTTTTCCTTGCTCTCCATCATCCTGATAAGACGAGTCGCCTCAAACCTGCAGTTTCGAAAAAACTGTACTTATAACTCACTCCAGAACTTCTCCGGTTCAGATCAGAAAAGATTGTTCGAGAGCTGTTTTGAAGGAACACTTTTCTGATTCAAATCAGAAGACTAAGGACCTGTTTGGAATAATTTCTAAGTACTTAAAAATATTTTTTAAAAAGTCGTTCCAAAGAGACCCCAAGAGTGTTCTGCATTCCATAATCACCCTTGAGATTTGAGTCCAGTAGTCCCAAAATAATTTGGCCTAACTTTTGGTTTGAGTTAATCTTTCAATCTTTTTTAGCTAAACCACCAAAAGGAGAAATGAAGAACTTTGTCATTCTAATTAAAGACCTGGAAAGTCAACCTGAGTATAGCTCAACTGGTTAAAGTAAAATCAGAAGTTCGAATCCCCAAAAGAAATCAAAGACTTGTGAGATTCGGAGAAGAAAGGAAAGGAAGAGAACTTGTTAGAACATACCCATCCATTTCAGGCATTTGAATATCCATGAAGCAAGCATCGAAATTGTGCGGTAGCTGAAGCAACTTCAGAGCAGCTTTCCCGCTATCTGCACACTCAACATCTGCACCAAATTTCTTCAGAGCGCCTGCAGCGACCCTACGGTTTACTCTGTTGTCATCAACAATTAAGATTCTCTTGCCACAGAGGAAAGCAGAACCGTTCGGTAGGCCCCTTCCCTGTCTCTGATTCTTAACCTCAAGTACTTGTTGAAGACAGGCAGCCACCATACTCGCCCTCAACGGTTTCATGATCACAGTGTCTGCAAAACCTGCTGCCCTTGCCTTGTCTACTTCTGCAGTGGTAATATTCGTAGCGAGAAGGATCAGCTTCGGTAACTTGAACGAATTCCCGTTCAGTTTCCAGTTCAGTTGATGAATGATCCCACATTCCTCATCAGAGTTTAATGTATCTTTTTCAATTAAGATCATATCTGGAAGGATTGTGTTTCTGCAACATTGAGCAAGTTGCAACATAAATCATCTGCACAAAGGTCCACTAAACAAACAGACCAAAATACTTGGTGAATCCAAGGGGGGAAAAAAGAACATTGAGAATCTGCAGTTTGAAATATTTCCTAAACTTTGAGGTTTCATTTGATAATGATTTTGTTTTTCGGTTCTCAATTATTAAGAATTAAGCTTATATGGAAACAAGGTGTTTACCTAAGTTCTCTTTGTTTAGCTTATCACTTTTTGAAAACACTAAGTCAAATTTTAAAAACAAAAATAGGTTTTTAAACTATGTTTTGGTTTTCAAAAATTGACTGGGATTTCAAAGACATTTTTGAAATTAGATTAGAAATAAAAAGAAAAATGTTAATAAATCAGTCTAATTTTTAAAGACAGAAGATAAAAAAATAAATTCAAACTTATAAGTTATAATTGAGTGAACAAGATGAACTTAACCCCTCTCCCCCTCATATTAGCTAAAAATCTCAAATATCTCACTTGAAAAAGATTATTAGTCACAGAAATTAATAAATTTTCAAGAAAAAATAGCCAAATATTAAAATTTTCATAAAAGAAAATGTGAGCACAAAATCTTATGGCTTACATTAATCAAAGTAGCAATAACTAGAGAGTGGGCAGAGGGCTGAAAAAGAAAATACCAGAAATACTCATGAAAATTAGGAAGTTCCGAAGTACAATAAATAACAACTTAAATCGTCAATCCGAGCATAGCTCAGTGGATAAGACACCAATTATCATCCCAAAGGTCGATGGTTTGATCCACCACACTGCAATCGTTGACGTTGAACTCAAAAAAACCAAAAGAAAAACAGCTTAAATCTGATTTTGTTCCTTTCATGCCTATTCTATGAAGTTTCAAATAATTTTTTTTAGTTCTTAAATTATGCATACCAACCGTTTTAGTTCTTGTCATTATTTTTTTTAAAAACATCATTTAACATAACCTTGACATAGGCACATTTATTTTTTGTTCACTTCATGAATAGATGTGTAATTAAAGCCATGTAGTAGGTTTGATATTCAGTTTCAAAACAGATTCAGATTTTTGTTCTTTTTCAAAATGATTCATGGAAAATCAACAACAAAGGCTAAAATACAACCACAACAAATTTAGGAACTAAAATGATCACAGACGAAAATGACTTCTTTAACAAGTCATTCCGCTCCTCTTAATATTTTCAACTAATATTAAAACAGAAAAAGAATCAAAGAAAAAGGCTTACCCTGGTACGGTAGAGCCATTTTCTCTGCATAAAGAGGCTGCGATGTTGATGCTACTGGTGACTTCAACTATCATACCGAGTCTCTTCAAATGATATCTGGTTACAGAAGCTCTAACTGGTTTTCTGTCAACTATTATTGCTTTCATTCCTCTAAAACTGGGGGGAAGTTCTTCAGAGTTGGGTTTTTTCATATCATTGATCGAGTTTTTCTTACATTTTCCTAAAACAGCAGTGAAGGAAAACGTGCTTCCAATCTGAGGTCGGCTTATGAAGTTGATCTGACCACCTATTAGTTCAACTAAACATTTGCTGATACTCAAGCCTATACCAGTTCCTCCATAATTTCGGGAGGTCGAGCTATCTGCTTGCATGAAGGGCATGAAAACTCGATCTTGGGCATGTAAAAGGATCCCAATTCCAGTATCCTCCACACTTACCATCAAAGTAACATGACCACAACATTCATTGGTAACTGTTGCTGTTGGGTTGTTTGGAGCGGCATTCGACTGGAAGTTCTCATCAGCAATTAGATGTTTAAAGTTATCCCAATTGTTCTGATCATCAGCTGCCTCACGTCCACTTAAAGTTTGAAATTCATGACCATCCGATTTAAACAAGTTACTGTCAGATATTCCATTGACATATTTTGAGTCAATGGAGCCTTTTGAGTGATCAGCTAGATGTACTTTAACAAATATATGTCCTCTTTCAGTAAACTGGAAAAAAAATGAAAAAGTTCTTATTATGGTGTCTCCTACCATTTAGACTATAATACAGTTCAAAAAACCACTGCACCGATCAAAAGAAAACTCGAACAATCCAAACTTTCAAGTAAAAGATGCAGTAAAAGATTAAATAAGTGTTTATATTGGATTCGAATCTGGAAATATACTCGGGAACAATCCACTCACCTTAACAGAGTTACCCACAAGATTTGTTATGATTTGTCTGAATCTTCCTGGATCTCCAATTACAATTTCTGGAACTTTGTCAGAAACAAAAACTGCCAACTTCATTTCCAAATAGACGTTCAATTGCGGTTGAAATCACCATGGCAAAGAGCAAGAAAGTCATCACTAAACATGACATGTAACAAACAACGAGAAAACTTGTTTATTTGAAAAATAAATGATGTCCATACGACCTACCTCCAGACCCTTTTGTCTGGACTTCTCAGAAAATAAAGATAGCACATCATCGAGTATTGATCGAATGTCGAACGGAACTGCTTCCAGTTCTAACTTTCCCGCTTCAATTTTTGCCCGGTCAAGAACCTCGTTTATTAATGCTATCAGTGCCTTTCCACAAGCCTGAGCAGTCTGAGCATAATCCTTCTGAGTTGAACTTAAATCTGTATCCAGAAGCAGAGCAAGCATTCCTGAAATTGATGCACACAAAGGTATAGAAATCTGAGTATCCTTTGTGTATACAAAACCAGGCAATTCAGTAAAACTGAAGCTTGACAGGAAACTAACTCACCGAGAATGCCATTCATTGGTGTTCTAATTTCATGAGAAACAGTTGCAAGAAACTGAAACCAAAATCAAAGAGAGATTTAAATCAAGAGATGAACATCATATAGATGGGTCAACTAGAATAAAACATGCAGGAAATTCAATGCAGAATATACTATATTAACAAGGTCTTCTATTCTTTTTTATGGATGCTCGTGTCTTGGGCGACCTCCAACTAACATGCAACTCGACTAATCCCACAGACATTGGCATTGGAGAACTGTTTCCCAAAGGGTATATATTTATGACAGAATTCAACTAATATTGATATAACATAATGGTACATATCCAAGGGAGATTCAAGAACCCCTTTACTCTCCACATTTCCAAAACTCAAGTCAAAAGCCAAAAGTTACCTCTCCTAACTAACTGCCAAGTCTATGTACTCTTACTCAAAATTTACCCATTCTTACATTATAACTAACTACATGGGTCCCACACACATAACACATCAGCACACATGCTCACACACTGCACCCAAACCTTATAACCCTTTTTATAAGGATACACATTAAGAATAGGGCCTACCAATTAACCCTCTTAAGAAAGTGGTCATCCTTAAGTTGAATCCATGATCTTAAAGACATTTGAATTTACCACTTATCCTTTTGACTACTATATCAAAATGTGGTGATCTGGAAAAGAAATAACATGGTCATAATCAAGATAATTCGACGTTTATGTTTCTGTATGATGTAGAGATTTAGTTTGGGTTATTCTATTGATTAAACCTCCTAATTATGCTCTCTGCTTGGTACCGTACTAGACACTGTTACAAGCCCATTTTTTACTACAATGTACTTCAACCTGAATATCAAGAGTCTGGCATTTGAAACTTGCATCCCAACTATCATTTTTTTTTTTTTTTGATAAGAAACGAATTCATTGATCAACTATCATTTTCTCTCCCCCCAAAATTATGTCTGTTTCCTTCTCTCTTTAAGTCTCTAATTTTTTAGTTCCCATATGACCTGATTGATAGTACCTGGGATTTTGCAACATCAGCAGCCTCCGCTCGAACTTTCAGTACTTGCATTTCATGAAAATCATCTTCAACCTTCACGATGTGAGTTGCTGCACCATACAAAATATATCCAACTAACAACCCGATCACGAAGAATAAGAATGCAGTAGTCAGGGCAGTCCAGGATGTGGGAGCCTTCTGCTGATATCTGATCCATATCCAAGGAGAGCCATAAATCATTGAGGCAATCAGTCCACAATAGAGTAGGTAACTAATATGTCAGAATACTTTACCTACAAATCATGAGATGCTTTCTGAATGGATCTCCGAAATCGAGGCTACTCTCATGCAAAAGAGACATGTCACAATCTTGATATTGATGGCCATACATGACCAGGGGATCAGAAGAGTTTGTGACATCATATACATTTACCAAAATGGCCTGGTTCCCTGCAAGCTGCCCAAGCAAGTTCTCCACAAGTGACTCGACATCAAAAGCTCCACCAACATAGCTGCTTTAAGATAAGAAACAATTTAATATATCTGGTATATAGAATTTCACCTCTCACACAAAGCTTAAGCTCAAGAGATTTGAAAATTAAGGTATAATTCGATGAGAACACGACTTCCAAGCCAAAAAAATCCAGGGAAAGTATAGAGCCAAAAGAAAACCAGCCTTTGCCATATTTAAAATATCAAAATCAGAAAATGTGATAACAAAACACCCCTTGAGAATTTACCGAATAAAATAACGAATGCAAAGTTATATAGTCATTGTGAAGGACATCCCACAAGAATAAAACAATGTAGGCAATATTGAAAGCCACTGATAATATTTGGCAGGTAATTGTATATGTTCTATACTTAATGATCAACAAACAAAACACATATGAATTCACATGCCTAATAAAACTACTTCATATCCAGACTGACCCTGCTGTTGCTTCTATACGTTCTTCTTCAGTTGGTATAGATGGCAATTTGGATTTGTAAACGGGAAACGTCAAAACAACTCCAAGATGATGAGAACCCAGCAGCCTGAAGGGGCTTGTTAAGACAGCCTTTCCTGTTGCTCTAGCCCTCAAAATATTTTCACGATCCTCCTGCATTACATCAGCCAGAAGAAATCTACCAGATGAGAGAGGAAAAACAATACAGACAGACATGCCACTTTTATTCAACATATAAGCTAGAATAGCAAGCTCATTTTGCTCTACCTCTCCTGACATCATATCCAGTGATTCAATATAGGAGACTGTTTCTTGAGAAAATATTACTGGTGCATATTCATCTCGAATTGGCGAAGGTTCTCTTTTCATTGTTTTAATCATCCACCCATGTTGCTTTTCGAATATATCCCTCTCTGAATGAATCACTCTCTGTGCATACGCCACCCCACTCAGTAGAGGCCGTTCGAAAGCAGTTCTGGCTGTGTACTCCGCAAAAGTTTCCTGCATTATTGTGTTTCAGGCTTGTTAAACAACCATATCATAGCCAAGACAGAAAATGGTAAAATGCCAGTTTCTTGAAGAAAATGCAGAGAAATGAACTTGTGCAACTTGCAGGGTTCAGATTTCCAAGAACTATAAGAAGAACAAACCACACAAAGCTTGAAGCACAAACCTGATCAATTGCAGAAGGGCTCTTGAAGTAATGAAAGGTGGAAACAAGCACAGCCAAGGCATGAACATGGTTGACACTAACACTGAATTGATCCTGCAACATCCTTGCCCTCTCTTCACACATGCTCCCCAACACTTCATTCCTCCTCACTTTGATATCAGCATCCATGCCATTATAGATTAACATGCTGATAAACGCCATCCCCATAATCCAGAGCAGTAGATACTTTCGAAGCCAAGCCCTGTTGGCTTGAACAAATGTGTAACCCTTATTTGTTGTTCCCATTTGCTCATTCCACTTGGCCGCAGAGTTCTGTCTTTGCTGCATTTTCATACCCATCTTCCAGAAAGCTCTGCTTCTTCTTCCTCTTCCACTTTCACTTCTTGTTCTTCAGCATTCCCCTACCAAAACTAGGCCAACCTGAAGACCTACCAACATTCTTGATCTCACTTTCTTCCTGAAAATTCCCCTGACAGTTCCTTCTGCAATTAAACAGAAAAGGAAAAAGTTGACAAGAGGAAGATTGTCACAACAACATTTGACCTGTTGGATATAAAGCTCAGAAAGCAAAACCAAAAAAACCCCATTTCCCTTTTTGAGCGCTCAGCTAAACCCATCTCTAGAGTAGGGAGGAAAGACAATGAGCTGACTCAGTATCAATAAAGAGAGCCTTTCAATTCCCAGAGACAAGCCTGACTCTCAAAAGATGGGTGTTTTTTTTTTTTTAGGGACAAAAATAAAATAACAGCCAAGGGAGAGAGAAAAGCCCAAATTCCAAAGAATTCCTCACTTCATATACTTTCTGGTCAATGAGGTCCTCCCCTTGCGTAACAAAAAAGGAAACTAAAACAATAAAAAATGCAGAGCAGAAAGCAAATCATGTCCCCCCTCTACTCCTCCTCCTCTCCTCCTCCTCCTCCAGGCGTGAAGTTCTTCAGTAACCCATTTCACTTCCATTAAACAATAAAAAACCACACACGCGCAGCGAAGAACACGAGAAGAAACACACAAACAGAGAGAGACAGAGCAAAAAAAAAAAAAAAAAAAGGGAAAGTGGGTTATCGAAAGAAACAATGCTTTTTGTAGTTTTGCTCACCTGGGTATCAAAAAAGAGGCAAAAATGTTCACAATGATTTGCTCGCAGAGATGGAGGAGGAAGAAGCAGAAGAAGAGGTCCCCTCCTCCACAGTACAGATCAATCCGGAGTGGCTTTTACTGTAGAATTTCACATGGGTGTTTTTTTCTTTCTATTTCTCCCCCTTTTTCTTGGTTGTTGTTCTTCGAAGCTCAACAACAAATTGAAATGAAAATGTTTAAAAAAAATTGAAGGGATTTTCTGGGATACTTTTCCTGACTTTTCTGTCTCCCCCTACTCGCGCTCCTCTTTCACTATTGCAATTGCACACTCCTCCCCACTATGTGTCGTCGTCTTCTTTCTCCCACTATTCCTCTCTGGTTTTGTCTCCTTATATATATATATATAATATTATATTCTCTCTTCTGCTCTGAGCTCGCTTTTTATAGTCAGTACAAGTATGGCCTCAACTCAAAGAGAACCTCCCACCATTAATTGAAAATACCTTCTACACCTGAATGGACCCAGAATCAAAAAGCTCATAAGCTAAAATCATACCATTTTTCATCTGGGTTTTTGTTTGACTGCGCTATGGGAGAGAGAATCGAATTGGTGGGAAGGAGAAGACGAAAATCTCCATCGCAAATCTGTGTGATAATGACATCCCCACATTGCTCCATCTTATTCCTTTTCAATTTACTCTTAACCCCTTCTCTTTCCCACCAATTTTCCAAACTCATCTTTTTTTTTTTATATATAAATTTAGCTATTTATTTATTTTCTGAATTTTAAAAAGTTTATAACCATTTCATTTTTTATTTTTTTATTTTTAAAATTAAGTCTTTCAATTATGGTTTTTTTTTTTTTTTTTTTTTTTTTTTTTTTTTTTTTTTTTTTTTGTGTTTTCAAAATTTAAGTCAAAATTAAAAAAAATAATTTCTAAAAACTTGGTTTTATTTTTTAAAATTTGGCTTACAATTTAAATGATTATCAAATAAGATCTACTTTTTAAGTCTTTAATTTTAAAATATTATATCACATGGGATAGAGAGATTCCAATCTACACTATCTTAGAGTCTTAATTGTTGAGTTATGACCGTGTTAATTAAAAACAATGTTATGATACCATGTTAGATCACCAATCAATTCAAAAGTTAAGTTATGAATTACGATCAATTTAAACTTGATAAAAATAAAGACATTCTCGCAAAAACAATCACTTTAAGATTGTTTGAGGCGCCGAGTGACTTATTATAGTCTGTGAGTTATAATAATTTATCTGTTAACTTTTTAAAATATATTTAAGCAATTAAATTTTTATTTATATGCTTTTATGGGATGGAACTAACTTATATGTCATGTTTCATTAAATCATTATTTGTTAATTTAATTATGTTAAAAAAAAAACAAATAAATAATCATGTTTAAACAAAAGACATAATTTTTAAAGCTGTAAATTAAAAATTTGGAAGTTAGATTTATAATTTAATATTATAATAATTAAGTTGAATTAAATGTTCAAATCTCATAATCTCAAATAGTCACCGTTCAAATTGTCTTGTCAACCCGGACATAACTCAATTGGTATAAGGTTGCCCTTGACTAAGAGATCATGAATTCAATATTCACATTAATTAAGATATTTTTTCAAAAAAAAAAAAAAAAAAAAACACTTTATTGAAAAAATAAATATGATAGGACCACTTCCTTAAACTATTAAAATTTATTGAAAATTTTCAATATTAATCAAAGATTGGGATTTTTTTTTTTTTTAATACATTAAGGTGGAGAGAATCAAACCACATACCTCTTAGTCATCCAGTTGTCGTGGTTAAACATTCTAAGATGTTTATCCATTTATTTTATTTTATTTAATTTTATTAAATTAAATTGGATTATTTTTAAGCTTTTTGAGTTGGTTAGGATTACAAGTTTTATTTCCTCTTTAATCCTTGTTTGTGACTTTGGTTGGTCCTTTCACATCTTCTCTTTGGGACCCACATTTTGAATTTTCAAATCAAGGCCGTCCAAAATCATCAATAGGCCACGTGTACAAATGCAAATTATTCAATCAATCAAGCTTAGAGTGGGCATTTTTTTTATTTTTTTTTTTTTTTGGAAAATATATTTTAATTCCTTGTTGATTAAAGTCATGAGAAAGTCAAGAATTAATTTTTCATTAATGAGAAAGAAATCTTCCTTTTTGTGTGAAAAAAAATCAGAGAGGATCTTGACTAAGTACATAAGATTCTCTTAATCTAGATGATTTCAATCATATTATTATGCTCTTTTTCTTTTTCTTTATATTTCAAAATGAAATGACTTAACTAAATCCCTTTAAAACTAATCCAAAAAAATAAAAAAAAATAAAATCTATTTCAAATCAATTACAATTTAATAGAATGAAATGGAACTGAATTAACTTGAATTATTTGAATTCTAAAAGGAATCTAATGCTACAAATTTGATAGACAACCAACTTTAAAACATAGTTTATATCCCATTAAAGAAAAAAAAAAGATAATTAATGAGCTGTTTGGATAAAATATTTGTTAACATATATATACATATTTTTCAATACTATTTTAAAAAATTGATACCTGCACATTGAAAAAAGTATATGATTTTGGAATGAGTAATTTTATTTTACCTTTCTGAAAAAAAAAATTGATCATTCATAATAATAATATAATAATAATAATACACAATTTTGGAAAAATATGTTTTACAAAATTTATTTTGAAAACCATGAAAATCCAAATTAATTGATCCAACATATTCTCAAGTGATATCAATATTGAATGAGGCAGAGCAGGGGCGGATCCAGAAATTTTTGTCAGGAGGGGCACAATTTCAATAGGGTTAACGGAAGTTTAGTCTATGAAAATTTCGATTTATGTCTATATATATAGTCCTTGAACTTTAAAATGTGGGTAAAACACTTTAAAACTTTCAATTTTGAATTTAATAGATCCTTAAACTCTCGACCTCTTAGTCAGGGGCACAACTTTATACAATTGAGTTATATTCGGTTTTGCAATTATAACTTAATTTATTAGATACAAAATTAAAATTTTCAAGTGTAATTGAGTCTTCAATAATTGATTTTTATTGATTTTTTTCTTTAAAATGTTTAAGATCTATTAGATACAAAATTAAAGTTAATGAATCTAAACTGTTTAAACTTCACGAATCTATTAAACACAAATTTAAAAATTAAAAGACTAAACGTGTAATTCTCTATCCATATAAATAAAATTTTAAACATTTATATATATATTTTTTTAGAAGGTTTCATATTTATATAAAGTAATATTAATTAAAAAATAATAATAAACCATTTTAGAATTCTTTACTTAAATAAATAAATAAATATATATATAATTAATGAGATTAAATAATAAAATTGGAAGTATTTATCCTTTTTTTTTTAAAAAAAATCTAAAATAATTTAACAGAAAACAAAATAAAGAAAAACCAATTGGAGATTTAACAAACTGAAAAACAAAATAAAGAAAAATCAATTCGCATTTGGAAAGCTCGAACTCAGGCTGCAGCAGAAAAAATCCTCGAATTTTGTGCCCCTTACCATCTCAACAAAACTTACTTTTGTTACATTTTCCGATTTCGTAAATACAAATAGTTAAACTGTAGTTATATTTTTCAAACTTTTATATATAAATTTATAAAACTAATAATTCGAGGGGGGCACGTGCCCCCTAGCCCCCATGTGGCTCCGCCCCTGAGGCAGAGGCTTTTGTATCTTTGTCGATTTGTTCTTACTTGCCTCCAAAGCACCAAGCACACTCGGACATTTTCTTTTTTAAATATATATATTTTTATTTTCAAAAATCTAAACTTATCGGGTGTTTGGATACCAACTTGAAATTCGATCGACTAAATTATTATATTATGTTTGACCCACCGACTATTATAACTACCAACTATAATAATTGACTCACCACCTCTATATAACCATCAATTATTTTTACGAAACTATCTTAAAAAAAAATAGACATTAAAAGTTAAGATTATGTTGTGTAATTTAAAATTTGTTTTCAAAATATCTATTTTATAAATATTTTTAAAGTAAAAATCAAAGACTTGCTCATAAATTATTTTTAAAATATCTATTTTGAAATCTAAATTTTATAAGAATAACTACTATTATTTTGCCATTTGACATTTTGGTTCTATAGTACATATCTACTTCAGCACATTACTACACATATTAAGAGTTCGACTACAATATATATCCATAGGTTAAACCATTGATGATAAAATAATGACAAGAGTCAAAATTGTTATTTTTGAAAGTTTAGAAACTAAAATAAGTATTTTAGGTTCGGTTTGATAACGCATTCCGCTTTTGATTTTTGATTTTTGATTTTTTTGATTTTTATTTTTTAGTTTTTTTTTTTAAATAAAAATCATATATATTTGATAACTGTTTTTTATTTTCGATTTTTTAAAAATAGAAAACCAAACTTATCTTATAACTGTTTTTGGTTTTTGGTTTTTGAAAACACAAAAGTTTGAAGTGGTTGGATAATTACTATTTTTTTTTTTTGTATTTTTTATCAAATATATATTTTTTTTAAAAATAATGTTAATTTATTAGAACGTCAAAAATTGCAACAATTATCGACATTTAATTAAGGTCCAATTATTTGATGAAATTAAAAATTTAGGGTAAAAAATGTTTTTTCCTAAAATAAAAAGAAATTGTTTTCGATAGTTTAATATATTAGACAATCTTTAGTTAATGTTTATCGTCCCTAAAGTTAGAAAAATAAAATATGTTAATTGTATAAAGTAGATAGGTATATTGAAATAAAAACAAAACCTTCTTTTTTTGGTTTATAAAATTTGTTAATAAATATAAAAACGTTTTAAAAAACTTAAAAACTAAAAATTCAATTGGTTACCAAATATACATGTTTTCTAAAAATCAACCAAAAAATTCAATTGATTATCCACCAGATTTTTTTAAAATAAAAAACTAAAAATAAAAATCATGAGTTGAATAAGTTATCAAATTCAATTGAATTGTAAGAGGTTAATACATAAAAATGAGACTAAATTTGAAACTTCAAATACCCACTTTGTACCTATTTATACTAAATTGCTATTTACCTTTATTTATGTTGGATCTTGCTTTTAACCATAACACACAAACAAACCCTAATTTGACTAAATTGGGTATGGTTGATTTAGGGGGCAAATCTTTGTAAAGCATTGCATAAATGGTAGACAAAGAGTTTGGTCTTATTTCAAAAAATAAACTATATAATAAATATATATCTTAGTGGAAGATTGCATGGGTCCATGAAATATTGATATTCATTTTCACTAATAAATATACACAAAAGAAACCCAACCACCCCCAAGAATATTTTTCTTCTGCTTTCTTCTTTTATATATCTATATAAGCACACACATTTAAATGACATCTACACAAATATCGAAATCTCAATTTCATGAAAATGTCGGTGAAAGATTTTTAATTTTTTTTTTTAAAATAATATTTAAATTAATAAATTAACAATTTATACTTTTAGATGAATTAAAACACTTATTATAATATTATATTTATGTTAGGTTACATTTTGTTGTTGGTTTTTTAATATTTTATCGATTTTATACGATGAAAATATCGATTAATTTTTCATGTCGATGTCGAACTTATGAATATGTAAAAATGTCGACGAAAATTAAATACCTCAACTATTTACCAACATGCTCTTATAATTGAATATATTGGACAACCTTTTTCCTCAATTTTTTTTTACTCGACAGTTCTTTCAATAAAATGAGTGAAATTTCATAACGTTTAATTTCAATTTTTTTCTTTCTCCAATGGCATAATCTATAAGAGGATTGGATACATTTGCTTCAAACAAAAAGTATATTATACTTGTTAACGTATTGATATGCAATATAAATTCTATTTTATGTTTTAGTTCGAATATGTGTTTGACATATGTATTTTTTTAAAATTATTTTTGAATTTTGTGATCGAAATAATGGAAACTCTCAAAAACAATATTTTATGTTTTAAATGTATTTAAGAAAATAATTTTTTTAATAAATATGTATAATATATTATAAATTAAATGATATCGTAAAATAATAATTATACAATTTTTCGAACATATAAAATTCTCATAAATTAATTAATAATATAGTTTATATTCAACTTAATATTTAGTTCACAACAACAATTAATTTTAAAATTTATAAATATTTTATCCAAACACATTTTCAATCATTATTTAAATTGAGATTCAATTTATAAATATGTTATACCAAACACGTATGTAATCATTTAATTAATTAAAAATGACTACCTAAAATTATAATTTAAAATTTAAGATTAATTAAATAGGACTACCTAAAATTATAATTTAAAATTTAAGATTATAGTTGATTTTTTTTTTAAATGTACGAGATTAAATAAACACAACTGTAAAGTACATGTTTGTTTAATGAGAGGTTTGAATTTAAACATTAAGATATATTATTGAGGAGCAAGAAAAGTGTATACGCAAACCTCTCCTAAAAAGAAAATGGTGCATAGGCAAACATTTATATGGTGCATAGGCAAACATTTATGTTAAATAAATGCTGAATTTAAAGGTTTAAATTTAAATTGTTAGAGGTATTTCTCGAAAACACACTTTCTTGTTAGAGTTAGATTTTTTTTAGGAACAACGAGGACTTTTCAAATGATCATTTTTTTTTTTTTGAGTAAATTGGGGATAGAGGGATTCGAACCACAGACCTCTTAGTCGTCAACACATACATATGCCCGCTGAACCATGTTCGTTTTGGCTCGTCTAAAGTGTTTAACTGTGGAGTTCTAATAAGATCTAGTGCATTAGTGTTGGATCCCATCCATGAAATACATTTAATTGCTTCTATAAAAGATATCAATTGATACTACCTAAAAAAGACTTTAAATATCAATATCAATTTTCAAATTGGAGTACATTCTCTATTATTTATTAGGTTAAAATATTTTTTTTTTTTGCCTCATTCTATTTTATTATGAATTCAAAGTTAATTTTAGTTATTTTACTTTCAATAAATCTTAAAATTAATTATTATTATTATTTTTTTCAAAATATAATTACTCTCTATTAGTACGTTGTTTTATAAATTTTGGAAACATATTCACATTATGTATTGAGAAAATTATACGACTAACTCCTATTTTGGCCCATTTATCAAACTAACTCGGATCTAAAAAATGAGTCAAATTGACCGGTTGACATTATCATTTTTTTTAATATTATTTTCTATCTTTAGCTGCGGACGCGAGCTGATCTCGAATCAGAAAAAAAAAACTTCACATTTTGAAATTTTCAGATCTGAAATGAAGCTAGAGCTAGAGCGAGGCCAGCCTGCGCCCGCAGCTAGAGCGAGATCAACTGGCGCCCGCAACTAGAGCTAGAAAATAATATTAAAAAAAAAATGATGATGTCAGCAGAAGGTCAGTTTGCCTTTTTTTTCTTCAGATTCGGGTCATTTTGACAATCTGTCCAAAATACCGGGTCAATTGTACCATTCTCCTTTTGTATATATTCTTGTTTGCATAAAAATTATTATTATTATTTAACTACTTTCAATAAAAACTAACTCTTTTTTTAGTACATTGGGGGTGGAGAATTCGAATCACAGACTTCTTGGTCGTCAACACATACATATGTCAGCTGAGTCATGTTCGTTTTGGCCGATAAAAATTAACTTTAAACTAACAATGAAGACTAATTTTAAGATTTATTGAAAATATATAGACTAAAATCAAACATTTAAAAATACAAAAATTAAAATGGAACGAGTGTATTATTTAAAAAAAAAAAAAAAAAAAAAAAAAACTCAAAGTATAGAGACCTAAATATTATTGTAAAATGAAAAGGAAAAATAAGAATTTTATGGCCAATTTTGAGTCTAGCTCAGTGAATAAAACACTTATTACTATTCTAAATGTTAATGATTGGATGTCTCATTCTCTAATTTTGAATTAAGATATATATCATCTCTTATCACATCGATATTATTTATTATATTAAAACCACATCAATATTCGTATTATATATTTTCAACACGGGATGATATTATAAAATTTGAATAGAAATCTTAATTGCTAAAGTGAATATAGCTGAGCAGTAATTGACATTGGTGACTTAATAAAAAAAATAGATTAAATAAAAGAGTGGAGGTGAGAGTGAGAAGCAACATAGCACATAACATTCTTGTATAAATTGTTGAGAGAGAGAGTAAGAGTAGTGTGTGTGATGAGCAATATTCTCTTGGGATGTTTTGGTTTTGTTGTTTAGTGGAAACAAAATTGAAATTGATGAGTGGCATTCAAAGTGTGTAAGTTTTATTGTAGAGGGTGTCGGCCATGTGCCTTTTCCATATATCATATATTGTTGTAATATAAAAAGTGCTTTTTTTTAATATATATATATACCATCGATTAATTTAATAATTAATATCCTTAATTTTGTTTTTATTGCCTTTTAAATTCTTTTTAGTAATAAGCTAGTACATATGTAATCTTAAGGAGATTCATTAAATCAAACAACATAATTACAATCGAAATTTAATAAAGTTTGGAATAGAAAAACTAAAGTATAATCTTATCAATTGGTTACAACATTAGCAACAACCTTATGTTTAATGGTCAACTTCCTTCTACCAAGACAATCAAATCTATCTTTAATGTCCGGTTTAATCAAATCATTAACGAACTTAACAGTATAATATCTTTACTAAAAAACACACAAATTTCAGTTGCACCAAATGAAATAGACAACCGCACCAATAACCGCACCAATAATCGCAAACAACACATGATGTTGTAAATCAGACCATAGTTGTCCAATCCCATGTTTCCAATCAGAAAAAATCAAGAGTCAGGTGGTGAAACTCAACTACCCATGAACCATACGTAGTAACGCAACAGAGAAATGATAGAGAAAGAATAAATGATCATGACTCTCTAAAAAATCAGTATATACCGGGCAATACAGAGAAGCAATGGAGATTTACAACCTTTGAAGTTTATCTCTAGTCAACAATGAGAGATCACCATCTACCAAAGGATAAATCTATGCTTAGGAAGCGAGAGTCTACACCACACAACTCGAGGATGATCAACTTTCTCAACTCCAAGAAGAAATTTATAAAATTTGCTAACCATAAATCTTTTATTAGTCTCAGCACCCTGCGACATGGTTTTAGAGATGGTCACCTAAGCTTGAGTAGCTTCTTCCAATACCAACTAGAATCCCCTTTAGTCGTGTATAACCAAAAGTCGGAATTTTTTTTCTAATTTCTTGCTCTTCGATGATGGAAGTATTTGTTTGATATCATGGGGTTCCATCTTTTAAAATCAATTGACTAGGTAGGAGTAACCCATGTCCATGATCTAAGTATTTGATTGATATCATGAGGTTCCAACCAATTGAGTAGTAGAGGAGTACTCATGTATCTTACATTGTGAGAGTGAGGTTCCTTCCTCTTTTCAATGTGAGATCCTCAACATGGTGCCTCTTTAGGTTCACTATTCTTGGGTCAGATCTTATTTTTAGACTGAATACTCGTTTAGATTTTGTGGGCTCTGATACCATATTTGATATCATGGAGTTTCATCTTAAACTCAATTGGCTATGAGAAGAATAATTCATGTATCTTTTATTGTGAGTGAGATTTGTTCATCTTTTTCACGTAGGATCCTCAACCGAATTGTCTTTTAAAAACAAAAAGTATTTATCAGGTAATTTGAATTCTCATCCCTTCTTTTCCAAGGGTTGAACCCCAAAATACTAAAAATAATAATAATAATAATAACTCTATTAATTCTTTTTCACCATGATCACTTTTTCTTTAAAAAAAAATAATACTAAAAGTCTAAAACAAACAAAATGCAAATTGACGTTTTCTTTTCCTCCCTTTTCAATATTCCCTCATAGCTTATATTCATAATCGGAACTTCATTGGCCACTATTTTTCAGTCCCTTTTTTATTGTCCTTCTCCACTTTTTTCCTCCTCACTTGAAATGACACATAACAAGAGTGTTCCATTCCTATCTTCGACTTCATACAAATTTTTAACCTTTTAATTTCGGAGAGTTTATCGTTTTAAAAAATATTTAATAGGGATAAACTTTCCTTTCCCATTATTTTTTTATTCTATATATATATATATATATATATATATATATATATATATATATATATATATATATAGTTTTAAGGGATTTTTTAAACCTTTTTAATAGTTTAAGGATATTTTTGAAACCAAGCTTGTAATTCAGAGATATTTTTGATAATTTAACATTTTTTTTATTACGAATTAACAATTGAAATATAAATTTTATAAAAAAAAATATTTTATTTAATCTAAAAATACATAAACGTAAAATAATTTATTGGAGTAAATTTTCATCTTGATCCTCATAAAATTAAATGAGAAATTTCGCAGGGACTAAGAATCAAACGAACATGGAGACGAGAAAGCAATCCCGACCCTGCTCCACCCGTGTACATTGCTCAATAGACATTTGCACATGAATTTGCTTCTGGTTTCGCATTTCTTCTACAATCTTCAAATTGCCTTAAGGTGGAGGATAAAAGTACCTCAAAAAAATCTAAAATAATTAGAAATTAAACTACCAACCTAATGAGTTAAAATGATAGTCTAAAATAAAAGCCAATTGCCAAATCGAGCATATTTCAATTGGTATAAAGTTAAAAATTAAAGCCAACATCTCTTTTAAATGTATGGAATTATTATATTCGAGTAACCCTGGCTCCGACAATACCTACTTTGTCATATCTACATTAAAAGAAATGATAGATTAGATACGATGCTTCTTTGTTTTTATGTGATGTCTTTTAAATGTTGGTCATATATATTTTGGTTACATTATATTTTTAGTTATTTAATTTCAATTTACTGGTAGGAAACATATGAGATTTCGATAATTTATCAATATGTTAAGGACTATATTACTTGCTTAGGATTATCCTTATATATTAATAGATCCAAACTCTCTATTAATTTAGATGTATATTTACAACAAGTCCAATATACAAAGGATATGAACTCTTCCCACCAAACTCTAGTTTGTTATGTGTTTATACACAAATAAAGTTAAAAATTCATTGAAATCCAAAATTATTTGAAAATTTCAAAGAGAATCTTAATCAAATCTTGAAAGTTATCTATGACATATTTTTTTTTATCAAAGCTTCAATCTTAAAAGAGGGTCAACCCATGAATGCTAAAGCAACCCCACATGTTTTTTTTTTTTTTTCTTTTCTTAAAAAAATATATGAGTTATAATCCTTCCAAATCCAATGGTTTTTATATTAAAAAGAATCTTATCATATGGGGTTCAATTTCTCCATTTCCTTCAACCACTTTGGGTCACCCCTCTAATTTGAAACTATAATTGAGTTCATTAGGTGTCAAAGATTGATAATAATCATGTGCCCTTTTTTGTTGGACAAAAGGGAAAGTGGCAATCAGATAAAGATTTTTTTTTTCTTTTGTTGCAAACTTTAAATCTAACTTAATTTTATCAATTGAATCATTATTAAATTGATGGATAATGTTTCTTCTTTTATTTTGTCTCCTTTTTCTAAGAGTGCAAATTGACATCAAAACCAGTAAATAATCAAATATATTGATTAAATGAATCAAGTCAAATACAATATGAATAGTAAATATTAGATATGATGGTTTCGTAAACTATTACTAAAATTGTCAAATCCAACATAATTCAATGACATAAAGTTGTGTTATTAACTAAGAAGTCATGAGTTCAATCTCCGCATTAATTAAAATATCTTTAAAAAAAAAAAAAAAAAATATTATACTCACTTACACTACTTTCTTAAAAAATTGTATTTATAATGAGGTATATATATGAAATTTGAATTTGTTATGGGTAAAATATCTTAACACTAACTAAAGGCTCACAAAGGAATTGAACCCAATCTAACAAGGAGGAGAGTTGACCTTGAGGTCGGCTCAGCCAAACAAGGAGGTTGACCCTCCGAGGGATCGACCACAAGAAGAAGGTCAACCCCCCATTAGGGCCGATTCGACCGTGAAGTGCCAACACTTCTTCTCCGACGGTTACGTAATCTTCGTAACCCCGAGAATTACCAACGTCATGATGACCCGTTTAATGACATAAAACGATCATATGGACAACTTATAAAAGGAGAATACGCATAAAAGAAAAAATAATCAAATAGTTTCCATATGAACTCCACTTTTTCCTTTTCTCCATATTTGATATATCACTTCTCTATTTAATTTGATCTTCGGAGTCTGTGGCCTGTGGGGTTAGTGTCACACCGATACAAGGCATCACATATCTTCTTTCTCGCAGGTCTATATTCATTCCACCAAGATATACAAATTCACCGTTGACCAAATTATTCTGGAACTAACATAATTCATTTGAAATCAACTAGACTTCATGAGCTAATTAAGTAAACATTAAATGTATCCTACGTCTTTTAAGCTTAAAGTTTAGATTATGAAGTAAATTAAATAAGTTTTAAACATCTAATTGTTGGCATCTAGTTCTCTTTCACATTGATGGTCAAAACCCTAGGATAATATTTTTCTACAAGTAGTGGAGAACTATAAGATATGATTAAAAAAAGGCCAACTACTTTATAGATTCAAAGATATAGCTCAAAAGGGGATTGGGGATATTTCTTTCAATATTGGGAAGCATTTCAACTTCCTTCTTCTTCAATTCTCAATTTTCTTAATAAAGTTTTTGAATTTTTGTGCTAAAAAAATGTATTAAATATAGTTATTAAGATTAATAAATACACGTCAACATAAACACAACAATTAATCAAAATGTTAGCGATTCAAATTTATCTAAAGAATAATAAATACATAAATATGACAAGATTAGAACTATATAATGAAAATAGATTTTTCATATATATATTTTTTTAAAATTTAACCATTCGTACACATATTAATATATTTGTATCATATCGCATAAAATAAAATTTAAGAATTTTGCACTTAGACCGAATAACCTAATGTCACATCATTAACGATATAGATGTACATCTATATTTATGTTATCGGACAAAGAGAATTAGATTAGCTTGATTTTAATACGTACTCAAAAGTTGAAGAAAAAAAAGGTTAATTTGAATAGAAATGTCTTTAATCAAGCTTTGTGAATCATTAACGCCATACATATGCTTTTTAAGTGTCATTATTGCTGATTTTTTTAATGGGTGGATTCCTTTAATTAAGGATAAAACACCATTAATTAACATACAAAGTCAAAATGGTATCCTGAACTTTTCCATTAACAATACAAAAGACGCATTGCTTATGGGTCTAATCTTTTGATGTGACTACTTTTTATGAGAATATGAGAGGGTTAATACTTATCTACTGTTGGGAGGGTTGAAATTATAATAGTTGTAATTTAATCACTATGGATTATAATAATCCGTGAGTCAAACGTGAACCGTGTTATTTAACCAAGTCCACCTAAAGACGTATTTGAATTGCATTGTGTTTAATTTTACAAAAAAGTTAATTTAGAAAAAAATGTAGTGTTTAATAATTACCCAAAATAAATTAAATAAATTTTAAAAAATAAATCATTTTAGGTGAAACCCTCAAACATTTACTATTAACTTTTAGAAAAAAATGTTTTTGACGTTTAATCGCGGATCCTCACTCATTTTCATAGTACATTAAAATTATTAAAATACCTTCATACTACCCTTTAAATTTTCTTCACCCATGGTTGTTACCTGCGACCTCTTTCGACACAGCCTGCAGCAACCATCTTTGGCGACTTTCGGTGACCACTTTCGGCAACCGTTGTCAATCTCCGACGACTTCCAATGACCACCACCGATCTACAACGACACCTCCGACGATGACTCCGACCGATCACCAACGACACCTCCACCGACCTCCGACAATAGTCAACGTGGTCATAATTTTTAAAATACAAATTTAAATTTATTAATTCATATTGTTTATTAATAATCATTTTTCGTAATAATTTGACATTAGAATGAATACTTTTAAACCTAACAAACTTGTTGATAAAAAATACTTTTAATTATAAACATTTCTATTAAAAATGGTTAAAAAAATTGTAACATATGTAGTAAAATAATTAAAAATATAGCATTTTTTTTTTAAAATTGCGGATCTGGCAATTTCTATCACGGATAGTATGGTCTATTGCTGATAGACTCAGTTTTTTATAGAATTTTGTAAGTGATAGTAGTCTATTAGTGATAGAAGTCTATCACGGATAGAAGTTTTTATCACGGATAGAAGTTTATCAATGATAGAGTATATCGGTGATAGCCACTGATTTTTTGCCATATTTACAAAATGTTTTAAACTTTGCTAAATTTGCAATTATTTTGGGCCTGATTGCGGTTTGTGCAACCAGCCCTAAACAAAATACATTTTTTACAAAAACAATTTTTAGTAGTCAATTACCCTAACTCCAAGGGAGTGTTTGGTTCAAGAAGTTGATGGAGAAGGAGTTGGAGAAGGAGTTGGGGGAGAAGTTTTATCTCCGTTTGTTCCACGGACTTGTTGAACTCGGATAAAAAATATTAACTCCTCAAACTTCTACACTAATTACTATTCAAGTCTGACCCGTTTTGAAAGGGAGCACATTTTTCTCTCTTCCTCTCTCTCCCTCTCACAATATTTTTAATTATTAAAAAAAAGTAATTTAAACAAAAAGAAAAAGGTGTAAAATGACTAAAAATGCAATTCAACCTATTTTTACTATTTTAAACATAAATTAGGTTGTTAAACTAAAATTAGTACTTAAATCGAATTCAAAATGTAGTATTCTTACCATAGAGAATAAAAACATCTGTTTATTTGGATCCGTTTAAATTAATGGATTAAAATCTTTCAAATTCACATGTAATATTTAACACATTATTGTACGACTCTTAATTAATGTGAGTGATATTGAAAAAAGAATGTGAAGTATTGTGGCCAAAATTATTTTTGTTATATTCAAAGAAATTTGTGAAGGATACCTAAAATAAAAAAATAAAAATCACATTCTTAAAATTTATTAGAAGAAGTTATTAACAATGAAAATATGGAAAATTATAGAAAAAATTGTAAAAAAAAATAGTTAAAATAAACCGTCATTGTTGAGACGTTGATTTTCACATATAATGGATTCAGATAGAATGTGGAATTTAAAGGGTGAAGACGGAGAAATATGTGTTTGACACGTGGGTCATTATAAGATATGTGTTGTTTTTTTTTTCTTTAAAAAATTTGTAAAATATAGTTACATTAATAAAATAAAATAAAATCAAATCAAAAATCAAAAATCTTATAATTCATAAAATTAAAGGTCACTAAAATATATATATATATATATATATAATAATAATATTATTATTATTATGAGGTATTGTGTTCAAAATTATTTTTTGTTCCCTTCAAACAACTTTGTAAATGATACATAAAATAAAAATAATTTTTTTTTTAATAATTTATTGAAATTAAAATAAGTATTTAATAATGAAATTTTGAAAGTTTGTAGAAAAATATTGTGGTGAAGAAAACACTTAAAATAAACTTAGATTCAAAAGTCCAACTTCAACAACTCTTTTCTACAAACACACCACAGAGTTCAGAAGTCAAGACTAAACAACTCTCTGCCTCAAACACACAGACTTCAGAACTCTCCCGACTAAACAATTTCGAATTAAACAACTCCAACTCTCCCAACTTCTCGGGCCAAACGCACCCTAAATTGGCATCCAAACATTCCCTCGGTGTCCGTTTAATCAATAAAAAAAATTGGTCTAAATATTTGTATTAAAAAAAAAAAAACAAAGGTCTAGATATTACTGAGGTTGGCTTTGAAAAATGGTTACCGTCTCTACTTATAAGCGTACTTTTAAATCTCCTCCCCCTTATCTACTTGAACCATTTTTCTATTTTATCGTCTACTCTCTAGAGTCTAAACACATTTTTTTTAAGGAAAAAAAGTAGAACAATATAATCGTTTTAAAGTTTGTCTAGTATTTGAAAAATATTTTTAGAAAATAAAAACTAAAACAAAGATAAAGGTAGGTTACGTGCTTAATTAAAAAAAAATTAAAACAATAAACAAAATTGTTATCAATTCAAATTTCTAACCTCTCGATCAATAGTTCATGCATCATATCAGTTAAGCTATGTCCATGTCAGTCGTTGATCTAAATATTGAATATAGCTATGTCCAGGGGCGGATCCATACATTGATGTTTGGGGGGCCAAAAAGTCGTTGATCTAAATATTGAATATAGCTATGTCCAGGGGCGGATCCATACATTGATGTTTGGGGGGCCAAAAAATTATAGTATATAAATATTAAAAAAAAATCGTAAAAAGTTCAAAGGTTCGAATTCACACTTTGAAGTTATGTTGACATTAAAAAAAAGTTATCAATGATAAACAAAGACTTACGGACTAAGTTTAAATAAATTTAAGTACCATCATATAATTTTGCTCATCTCTATATTTAATATATATATATATATATATATATATATATATATATATTATTTAATGAGTTCCTACACTTGTTGAATCGATTCCTATACTTCCAATTTCGTTTTTAATAAATTCCTAGATTTTAAAAAATGTCAAATAAAGACAAATATATATTAGACTTAAATTTGAAAATTTGAGGACCAATTAGATATAAAATTGAAAGTTAAAAAATATATTGAACTCTTTTTGAAGTTCGTGAGTCTATTAAACACAAAATTAAAAGTTTAAAGATTTATTGTTTTAGCTAGGTTTTGAGTTCAGGCACAGCTAAATACCAACATGCATAATAACCACTACAACAGAATGAGATTTTGTTAATTTGAGAGGGTCAAACTTTATTTAATAACAATAGTATATATTTAAGACATTATTTTTGGCTACGTGTATAAAAAAATCAAAAACTTTGGGGGGGCCGTGGCCCCCCCAAGTCCCTTAAGAGGTCCGCTCCTGGCTATGTCAAAATATTAATATTCTCCTATCTTAAAAAATGTAGGTTTGAATTTATTATTATTTTTTTTAAAAAAATATGGGTAGGTTTGAATTACCCACTCACTTAATTGTATTTTTTTTAAAATAGTTTTTATACACTTTCATAACGAGGTTGTCTATGTACTTTTAATAAGTGAAAGCTTTGGTCCTTGTTTGCAAAATTCTATATCGAGTGAAACTCTTTGATATAAACTAAGCTACAACGATATTTCATGAAATTTGTTGAGTATGTATTGTTATGTTGAAATTGATATAAAATAGTGAGATAAAAATAGAAGTAAAAAGAATAAAAAATGAACATTCTTTTTAAGTATAGAGACCAAAATAAACGACAAAAGAATATATAGACTAAAATGAACCAAAGGTGAAAGTGCGAATATACATTTTTTTTTTTTTTTTTTTCTTCAATAAACGAAAAATTCCCAAAAGAGTGATAGCATACTCAATTCTGTCGCTCGAAAACATGGCTTCCCAGGTGGGATTATGAGAACAAGTTCTCTTTTGATATGACATCTCAATATCTATTCCTTTGAAAAGAATAATTCATAATTCATATTACACCTCTCACATGCCCAGATTTAGAGTATTTTATATATATATAATTAAAATTTAGTTTTGGATTTATTTTTTAATTATTGATTTGACATTGTTTAAGAGTGCATAAATTTTGCCATCCAATTACTTCAAAAGAAACATTGAATTGTGTTGATGCATATTTTTATGCTCCTTTAGGTTGGCCACGTATCACCAACAAAGTAGCTGAATAGACCTGCAGAGAAAATAAGAGAAGTTTGCATCGATATGGTACTCGACTCAACACGCTCTGATACTTAAATTAGCGATAAGTCGAACTTAAGTGGAGTTAGAGTAGGTTGCGTACCTTCATATGGAGGAATGAGCTCCATATTTATAGCTAGGGAGATGAATTGTGGTTGTGGTGCTCAGTTCGTACGCCTAGTCCATCGCGTAGAGGGGTAGGCATTGAACGTCGGCTGATTACCCAATGTGAGACTTGTTGTGTCTGTTTTGTCTGGCGGCGGGTGTCAGATTATTTGAGACGTAATTATGTAGGTTGGTCGAACCTTCATAGTCAGCCAGGGTCAGTCTTAGGAGATAGTTCGACCCTTTCAACTAACGAACTTTGTGGGCATCCTTGGAATTAGCAGGTGACGTGAGTTGTTTAAGGTCACCCTCAATCGACCTATAACAAATTGAATCATTTAAAATTGACTAAAAAAAAATTACAATTCAACCATACAAAATACTTTCAATTTTAACGTTGCATAATTCCACAAATCAACACTAAATGCGCATTTAATTTCTTTGACAGCCTTATATTTTATCCAATTTTGTTTAATACTCAAGTGAAATATTAAAGTATACTCGTTTAATTTGATTTCCATACTTTCATATTCATAATGTATCTTGTGAATATTGTATGCTTTTATTTAATCGAGAAACTATTACTATTTATTAAAAAAAATAGATATATGATTAAATTATTTAAATATTTGAGCTCATGACCATAATACATTGTACTAAAATAAAATTAAAATAAAAGTATAAATGTTGCAAATTCTTTTTCGTATTAATTAAATACTACTGCCAAAAAAAAAATTACATACATAATATAATAATAGATAAAATCTAAAAAGTGAAAGTTTTAAATAAGAAAGATAAAGTGAATTATTATCAACCAGGCCCATCCGGCCCACTTAAAACTCATACTATCTAGGCCCAAATTAAGCACTATGGATATAACGGCTGCCGTTATGGGCTCAGCCCAATTGTGAACCTTGAATAAGAAGATAACCATATTTAATTGAGAAATTCTAAAAAATCACCGCTTTCAAATAACCACTTCTACGGATAATATTTCTGAGATCTTAAATTTTTCATTACTATTTTTTATTAATTTGGATTATTATTATTATTATGCCCCTCATTATCTCCGTAATATTATTTCTCTTTCTATTTTATTATTTTATGTATTAAATTTTAATTTATAATAAATTTTATTTTTTTATCTCCATTTTTTTTCACCCTTTGTATAGGAATGTTTTATACATTTTTTAGAATTTCTTCCAACATTATTTTTTCAATTTTAGCCTTCTTCTTACGTGAGTGTTCTTTCTTTTCCAGATTTTTCTTTCTTCATTCTAATTCATCTCTTCAATTTTATATATATATATATAACCACCATATATAATTATAATATATATATATATATATACTCATCATATATACATAATCTATGACTATATACTCATATATACTGTATATATATTTATAGATAATATGTATTTATTTATTTTTATAAAAATATATGTAATTTTTATATATATTCATCATATATATTGATATATACTTCATATATGGGTATATATGGTTATATACTTCATATATACTTATAGATATTATGTATTTTTTTAAAGAAAATATATGTATTTCTTTATATATACCCACATTATATATTTCATATATGAAAATATATATTGAGGAGAGAAAATTATTTAGGTCTGGATACGAGGAGGGAGAAAACAATTTAAATGAGGAGAGAGAAAAGGATTTGAATGAAGAGACTGTGATTAATACGAATATTATAATTTCATTTTTTTTAAATGAGTTTGTTTTAATTTTTATTTTATTTGATTAAAATGTTAGAGATGTTGAATGGTTTGAAAGTAATTGTAACTTAACTTTTATGAAAAATATTAAAATAGTTAGACATTTTAATAAAAATAGAAACTGTGGACATTAATATAATATCATAGGCATAGGATGGTTATTGTGTAGTTATCCCGGTTTAATTGGAGAGAATGAGAGGAATCATCCATCAAAATAAAACGAATGCAATATTTTAATGTAATTTAAAATTTAAAGTGAAATTTACATAATCAAATGATTGGAAAAATAATACTAGAATTGTAAATATGATGTATTTGCCATTCACCAAAAATTAACAAGTGATTAAAAGTAATAGTGGAGAAATTTTGAAAAAAAATATTAAATAAGAGAAGAATAGGTTTGTTAACGTAAATTAAGGAATTTCAAATCTTTAATTTACAATATTTTTTCTTTATCTGTCATATATTTATTTTGTTATTATTTTCGGTATTCTTTTCTTATTTGTCATTACAATTATGTATAAATCTTATGTAATTTCTTCATTGATAAATACTGAATAATACATTCCCTATTATTCGACATTGATATTTTTTCTGCTTCCTAACTCTGATTAGGGTGCCTTTTCAGTAATGGTCGATTTCATGATAGAATAAGATTTGAGTTTGGATGTAAGAGAATTTGGGGATTTTATTTTTAACTCTGTTTTTAGATTCCATCCACTTGAATTCACGTGGGAAAAAATAGTGTAAATAAGTGGATGAATAACTTTGTTGAATGAATTGTTGGATTGAATTCTGTATTTTGTGAGATTGGATGTTGGTTAAAAAATTGAAAGGATATAAAATCTTAGGGGGCGTTTGGCTAAGGAGTTGGAGAGTTGAAGTTGTTTAGTCTGTGGAGTTTTGAAGTATGTGTATTTGGAGAAGTTGTTTAGTCTGGAATTCTGAAGTCTGTGGTGTGTTTGGGACAAGAAGTTGTTGAACTTGGAGTTCTTCAATTTGAGTTTATTTTAACTGACTTCACATAATGTTTTTCTACAAATTTTTAAAATTTACGTACTTTTTATTTCAATAAATTCTAAAAAAGAATTTTTACTTTTTATTTCAATAAATTCTAAAAAAGAATTTTTTTATTTTTATTTTATGTATCATTTACAAATTTGTTTGAAGACAACACCAAATATTATTAATATATATATATATATATCTCTTTTTTTTTAACACTTATCTCTAATTTTATGAATTATAAGATTTAGATTTTTTTTTTGTTTTTATTAATGTAGTTATATATATATATCCCTTTTTTTTTTAACACTTATCTCTAATTTTATGAATTATAAGATTTAGATTTTTTTTTTGTTTTTATTAAGGACTGGTTGCACAAATAGCAATCAGGCCCAAACTAATTGCAAATTTAGCAAACTTTAAAATGTTTTGCAAATATGGCAAAAAAACTCGTTTCTATCACTGATAGACTTTATTATATCACTGATAGACTTCTATCAGTGATAGACTATTATCTCTGATAGACTATTATCACTGACAAAAATCTATAAAAAGCTAAGGTGATCAGCGATAGACTTCTATCAGTCATAAGATATCAGCGATAGAAATTGCTATATCCGCAAATTTTTTAAAAACATGCTATATTTGCAAACAATAAGTCTTAAATTGTCATTTACTACAATTTCCCTTTTATTAATGTAGTTATATTTTACAAACATTTTAAAGGATAACACATATCTTACCTGACCCACGTGCCGAACACATTTTTCTCCGTCTCCACTCTCGTAAACTCCTCATTCCATCTGAATCCACTATATCCGAAAATCAGCATCTCAATAATAACGGTTTATTTTAGCTATTTTTTTTTGTACAATTTTTTCTATAATTTTCCAATATTTTTATTGGTAAGAACTTCTTCCAATAAAATTTAAAAATGCGGTTTTTGTTTTTTTATTTTATGTATCATTCACAAATTTCTCTAAAGATAAGAACAATAATTTTGATCAGAATACTTCACATTCTTTTTTCAATATCACTCACATTAATTATTCATTTTATTTGAGTAGTTTTGAAATAAAAGAGAGTCAATACAATAATATTAAATATTACATCTGAATTTGAAAGATTTTAATCTGTTAATTTAAACGGATTTAAATAAACTAATGTTTTTATTCTCGATTGTAATAATACTACATTTTGAATTTGATTTAAGTATCAATTTTGATTGAACAACCTAATTTATATTTAAAATAATAAAATAGGTTGAATTGCATTTTGTCATTTTACACATTTAGTTTAAATTATGTTTTCTTAAATAATTAAAAATATTGTGAGGGAGAGAGAGAGGAAGAGAGATAAATGTACTGTCTTGAAAAACGGGTCAGACTTGAATAGTAATTACTGTAGAAATCTGGGGAATTGATATTTTTTATCCGGAGTTCAACAAGTCCGTGGAACAAACGGAGATAAAACTTCTCCCCAACTCCTTGCTCCTTGAGCCAAACATGCCCTTAAAGTTTGAATAGATAAACAGAAACTAGAATCTCTAAACTCAAAATTTAAGATTGGTTGGATAAGTATTTGATTTTTGAAAATTAAGTCTATAAACAATACATTTAACTCTGAGTTCATTTATTCTGTTATCTATCTTTTACGAAATATTTTCAAAATTCAAGTTAAATTTTGGAAGAAAAAAAAAACTTCCAATAATTTATTTTATTTTTCTTTAATAAATATGAAAATGATGATAAAAACTCATAAATGAATGATATTGTTTATAGAGAATTTTTAAAAGCCAAAAACTAAAAATGTTAACTGAACCTAAAATGTATTAAAATATACATTTGAGATTAAAAGAAAAGTGAAAAAATGAGAAAACTCAAGATTTGAAATTTAAACTCTAAAAGAAGACAAGATTTGGATGGGTGTTCAAGAGGTGGGTGCTCCATTTCTGTAATACTGGACTGTTAGGCTCACCTAAAGTTTCAGGTGGTTCAACCATAAGTTGTCAAGTGTTAAAGTAGTTTCTTTTTTAAAAAGAAATTCGAAATTATGTTTTTTTCTTAAATATAGAGTTTAGGGTTTAAGATTTTAGTATTTAGAAATTAAAGTTTAAAGTTTAAGATTTAGGATTTAGTATTTAGAGTTTAAGATTTTCTTAAATGTTAATAAACTCTGAATAGTAAATATTAAACCTTAAATTAGAGGGGAAAACATATTTTCGAAAAACAAAAGATAGAAAATTTGAAAGTTAAATATTAAAAAAATAATAGAAAATAAAAAGAAAAGAAACATTCTTAAAGAAAAAAATATCGTTGCTTTGACACGTAACAACCTATGGTTGAGCCGAGCTGAACTAGCCCAACTTACACCAAAGTATTTGTACTTCATTCTATAGGGCTAAAATTGAAAAAAAGAGTGGCAAACGGAGAGCATGCTAAAATCATGTGTGACCATAATTCATTGTTTTTTTTTTTTTTAATCCCACGAAATGATATAATAAAATTCAATTTCGAAATCAAAGATCTCCCCAAAGTTTATGACCAAAGTAACCAAGAAAAAGTAGTTGAGAATAATTATTGTTCGGGGTTGTGAAAAACAAAAGGTAAGATTAATTAAAGAAAGAGGTGAATCAAATTTTGCTTCTGCCGACAAATCAAATTTTTCTTGAAAAATGATAAGTATTTATACAACCTAACGTTAACCGGTAAAATGTTTAGTATTTCATTAGCATTCTGTTTTGAGAAATTAAGGTTAACGCTAGGTTTGTATAAATACCTATCATTCCAATGAGATCAGGAGGAAAAAGAGAAAAATCATTACACCTTGCACACTAAACCAAATTCGCCTCCTATTCAGCCATTATTTAAAGCAATTAAACATATATGTCTATGACTAATTCAAACTTAGATAAAACCAGTATACAGTTCATTGGTCTTATAGGCATCGCCCAATGTCTAGGGTCGAACAACGAAGTCCTATATCTAAGTTGTTCTTCTATATTGCTTTTATAAAAGTCGTGTGTGATAGCATTCCAAAATGGTTATATTTATATGATTTATTTCTGTCATTTTTCGTTGTTCATTTGCGTTAAATTGTTTATTTTATAAGATTTGAGTAACTTGAAATGAATTACAGCTCAAAGATAAAATATGGTAAAAAAAAGGGCCAAAATAATGTCAATTTGAGATCCCGAGTGAAGAGAATATGAAAAATAAGCTAAAAACCCAAGGGTAGCATCTCGACACTACAAATGGTGTCGAGACACTCGAATTCGTTAAGAAAAATGCAAAGCAACCAGTGAATCGACCGGTTCGTACATGTCAGACTGCGCGTCCAGAACTCGTTCAGCCCACATGCACGCAAATCCAACCCTTCTAGGTCGTCGACCCACCACCGGAGCCCAACATTCACGCGTGCCCTCATCGATCCTTGGGAGGGAAAAATTGTCCTTCAGATAAGCTTTGTTGAAGTTGGTGTAATCTATACACATCCTCCACTTCTTGTTCGATTTTGAGACCATCACCACGTTGGAAAGCCACTGGTGATAAGCTCCCAACGTTGCTTGATTTACAAAGCTAAAGATCTTTGTAAATGCCCATAAAGAAGACTAACTTAACGATTGATTTCAACTAAGAGTTTAGTTAGAAGGTGAATGACTCTTAGATCACACTTAGAATCTATGATTGTCACTCTTAGATCCTAAGACGACTCACTGCAGAATTAGGTTGATCAAAACTAATTCAATGAACCGATTAACATCAAACCTAAAACAAGATTTGAAAGAAACAACACCAAAAGGGTTTTAAGAAACAAGTTCTTGATAAGCATAATCTATCTTCTGGAGAGCCTTACAAGCCTTTAAATAGGCCAAAATAGACGTTCAAGGTACGAAATACCAAAGGTCTCCAAAAGTCAATAATGCATAATTGAAGAGAGTAGAACTTAGAGAATTAAATTCAATTGCACAACAATTGAAAAGTCATATGAAAAAACTAAAATAATAGAAATGCTTTAAATTGTCTTAACTAGCGACTGTAGGACGCGCTCTTTAAGATTCCAACGTTTCAGTAGTTTTGACATTCCAAACTCCTAAGAGGTGCAAGCTGGACAACCTACTACTCACAATTTCTGCACACTTCTTCCCCGTGCCATCTTTCAAACTAGAAGACTTTTTTCCGTGCCATCTTCACATCATTCTCTTCTTGACTCATTGAACTAACATTGTAAATAAATTTGGGTTAAAAAATATTTGTCTCTTCTTGTGCATTAGCTAGCCTTTGAATATGTAGTGTAAAAGCCTCTTGAATCTTCTTTGTCTTGCTTCTTGTAATGGATCCTTCGGGTACATGCAATGGTTCAGTGATTGGATCCGTATCAACTTGGTCAGTGAGATTCTTGGATGAGCCCGTTCGTCAGAAGAACCCATTGTCGCCGACTCCGACGACCAACACCGTCCTTACCCTTTCGCCGACCATCGCCACCCACTTTCGACAATTACCAATAGGGGTGAGTAAAAAACACCGAAAAACTGATCCGACCGATCAAAACCGATCGAACCGACGTCGGTCGGTCGGTTTGCCCAATGGTTCGGTCGGTGTCGATTTTGTACATTGTAAAATCGACGTTTTGGTCGGTCGGTGGGATTAAATTACCTTTTTCGACCGAACCGACCGACATGGTTATTAGAAAAGAAAAAAAAATTGCTTCGTCTTACATGGCTGACTGACGCGCCGCTTGCCCGCAGCCATCTGCAATGTATTATGGGATTGGGAAGACCAATTTGTCTTCCCAACGTTTTATTAATATATAATATATTAAAATAATTAATATAATATAAAAAATAAATTATTAACAAATATTTTTTCTCTCTCCTTTTTTATTTATTTTTCATCTTTTTCTTAACTCTTACCTTTCATACGTTTGCTCCTTCCTCTCTCCTTTTTTATTTTTATTTTTTTATTTTTCATTTTTTTCTCCATTTCTTTTACTTTTTTTTTTTTTTTTTTTTTTTTTTTTTCATCTTTCATTTTCCTCTTTTTCTTTATTTATTTTTCATCTCTTTCTCCATTTCTTTTTAGATTTTAGTAGCAAGCAACAACAGAAGTAAAACACATCTTCTTCTCTCTTCCTCTTCTTTTTCTCTTTTTTTTACATTTTTTTTTCAATAGTTCGTCGGAGTTACGGTCGGCAGACATCACTAAACTCTTTAAAACCAATCATCACCGGTCAATGTAAACTGACTTGTCGGTGGTCGGCGGCGGTTTGAGCCCAAAATCGACTCCGACCGACCGATATTCACCCCTAATTACCAACGCCCTCACCCATCGTCGACCGCCAACGATAATTAACGATGGGTCATAGTTATTAAATACAAATTTAAATTTATTAATTTATACGGTTTATTAATAGTCGTCTTTGGTAGTAATTTGATATTAGTATAAACATTTTTAAGGGTAGAGGAAAACAAACAAATTTTGTATAAAAAAGATTTACAGAAAATGTAATCATTTATGTAAAAAATGTTAAAAAGAAAAACGTTTTTGAAAAACACTTTTTTTTAGTAGTGAATCCAAACCCCCTTAGGGTGTGTTTGGATTGACTACTACAAAAAATATTTTTTCAAATAATGCATTTTTTTTTAGAAATGTTTATAATTAAAACACCCATATGTTTGATTACATTTTCTCAAAAGTATTTTTATCAACAAGTAGGGGCGCCAAACCGAACATAGCTCAATTGACATAAGGTTGGGCCCTTGACTAAGAGGTCATGAGTTCAATCATTGCATTAATTAAAATACCGTTGCAAAAAAAAACAAGTAGGGGTGATAGTCAAAACCAAAAAATTGACAAACCGAACCGAACCGATCCAGTGGTTCAGATCGGTTATTTAGTACAAATTTATACATGTCGGTTTGTATTTTCGAAAAACCGATTTTGTTTGGTTCGGTTCGGTTTTCAATTGAAAAATTCAGCTAAAACCGAAGTATATATCCTTTAACATTCAGCCGCCCAACCTCTCTCTCTCCTCTCAGGTCTCTGAAATCCCACATGAGTCGTATGCCATCCCACCTGAGTCGTACTTCATCGCACCTCTCTCATCTCCAATCGCAGATCTGTCTTACTTTGACATTGCACATCGTCGTCCCACCTCCTTCATCTCTCATCTTTTCGTACCAATGGTCGTCGACTCGTCTTCATCTTCATCTTTGTTGCATAGGTTGTTCTTAGAAATCTCAATTTTATTCTTCTGTTGTGCATTTTAGTTTTTTTTTCCCTTTACGTGGCTCCATTTTGATTTTGGAGCATTTTAGTTTTTTTTTTTCCTCATTTTGTGGCTCCATTTTGATTTTGGAAGGAATTTGTTTCTTGTTGAAGTATATGAACTCAAACAAATAAACAGAGTGAACAATATATTGCTTTGTCCGTCCCACCACCGTTAAGCCTCCATCCCCTCTCAATCTCACATCTTGACTTAGGGCAAAAAATAAAATAAAAAATAAATAATGATAGTTCACCAAACCGAAAACCGAACCGAGCATAACCGAACCAATCGGTTATACACCTTATTGGACATCGGTTTGGTTCTACATTTGACAAAACCAATATTTTCGGTTTGGTTCTCAGTTTGGCTCAAAATCGAAGAAAACCGAACCGATATCACCCTATCTACAAGTTTGTTTGGTTTGCCCTACATTAAAAGTGTTACTCCTAATGTCAAATTACTATAAATGACAACTATTAATAAACAATTTGAATTAATAAGTTTAAATTTGTATTTTAAAAATTATGACCGATGTTTACTATTGTCGATGGTCGGTGACGGGGTAAGAGTGATAGTGGTCATCGTTAGTTGTCGGAGGTCGCCGGAGTGGTTGCCGTTGGAAGTGTCGCCAGAGACCGGTCGAGTTTCGTCAGAGATCGGCCAAAGTTTCGCCGGAGGGTTTTGTCGGTGGCCCGAGGAGGTCACCGGAGATCGGAGAGGGTCGTCGGAGAGTGGCGGTGGTGGTCGGAGGAGGTCGCTGGAAACTTGAGGCAGTGACTGGAGATGGTCGCTGGAGATCGACGACGTTGTCAGAAGAAATGATTGACAACAATCATGGGTGGAAATTTTTTTAAATGAGTAGTGTAATGTATTTTGATAATTTTAATACATTTTGAAAGTTAGGTAGTTTTCTCAATTAAACATAAATAAAATACTTTTTTTATTTTTATTTTTATTATTAATAAGTGTTTCACTAAAATGATTTATTTTCAAAATTCATGGTGAAATAAATCATTCAATTTTTTTCTCTCTAAAATGACCCTTAAACACGGGAGAATTTCTAGTATATCCGTGGTATGGAAAAACTCCATACACTGCCTTTAAGAAAATGACACGTGGCAAAATGGTTGTTTAACTGGGACCCACACTATTAAATATATTATTTTTTTAAACCATTTCGCCACGTGTCATTTTTTTTAAAGGCAGTGAGATGGAATTTTTCCATACCAAGGATGTACTAGAAATTCTCCCCTTAAACACTCATTTAAGTGGGAGGTTTAATAGGATAAAATTAAATTTGACCCACCAAAAAAGCACAAAGTTTATAAAGCTAACTTTTCCTTTTTTTTTTTTTTTTTTTTTTTTGAATCAACAACACTTTTATAAAACATTATTTGCTTTCTAATAAAGCATATATCTCTTTATGTATAAAAAAATCCCCAAAAGCAAGTTGTGTTAAGTAGAACATAGTGGTTATCTATTTGATGAAAAGACATGATTTGATGTTGTTTGGATTTGCATAGAAATAAAAAGTAGTAGTGGGGTGATTTGGAGGAAGGGTTGTGGCTGAATTTTGAAAGGGGTTCACTACTCCTCTGTCTTTAGTTCTAAAGCTTGTCTGTCTACATTTGTTGTGAATATGACTAATGATATACATGTCTGTCCCTCTCAACCACCAAATGCTCCAAACTCCCAACCAAATTCTAAAAACATATATACAAAGTCATTTGTATGTGCTTTGTGTGAGACATCATGTGCTCCTCTCCCTCTCTTCATTTTCCATTTGTGGCTCACCTCTTTCTCCTAAATTATTCAACATACTTAGAAGGATCATGTTCATAATTTGTTATTCCACAACATGTTTGATAAGACCGCGATAGACGACTGTTTTCATTAAAAAAAAGTTAAAAAATTTAAGGTTAAATTATAAAAAATATCATGAAATTATGGATTCCCTTTCAAAAATACTTTTTGATTATAAAAAAACGTTTCAAAAATGCTCTCAATAGTGACATCACATACAAATTCTGATGTGAACATACTTGTGTGACGTGAAAAAAATAAAAACATAAACATATGATATATTATCCACCGATTTTGTCCTAATTTTGTTCTATTCTCTAATATTTTGAATCGATAAAAAACGGTTTTCATAACACTTCAAATGTATGCGTTTTCCTGTTTTCATGTCACACAAGTTCAAGTTAGAATTTAACCATTCACATTAGAATTTTGTGTGGGTTGTTAATCGTGGGGTATTTTTGAAACTCTTGTTTTTTTATAGTCGAGAGGTATTTTTGAAACTTATTTTCATAATTCAGAAATATTTTTTAAAACAAAACTTATAGTTGAGGAGTGTTTTTTATAATTTAACCAAAATTTTAAAGTTTTAAGAACCGTTTTTGCATAAAGTTTGAGTGTAAAAAATTATGCTCTTTCATTTTCTATAATGAATGTTATTGGGTTGTTTTAAAAATAATAATAATAATGTTATTTGGTACTCATCAATGATACCATAAACAAAAATTCATTGTATTATTGAAGCTAACGTCTCTAATTATTAAGACCATGTTTACCACTCATTTTTTCAACAATTATAATAAATTAATTGTAATGAATTAAGACTTCAATCGATGGGATCGTAATCGGTTTACTTTTGATAATGTTTAAAGACTAATTTAAACGTAATCTGAATTTCATTGATGATGTTTACTTGCCGTAATCATTCATGAATTTACCATAATACCCTTTCGCTTTATCGTGTTGAGAATAGTGTGTTGACTCGTTTTCCAGGCGTTACTCGTGTGCAGACTCGTGAACCCATTTTTCAACATGAATTTTTCTTCCCTTCGTTTATTCTCTCTTCTTTCTTCGTTTTTCGCCATTAGAGCTTCAATCTCTTCCCTCCTCCATTAACCTATTTATGTTTTTTCCTCACAAAAGAAAAACAACCCCCATTTTCAAGGATTTCAACATTAAAGTAATGAGTTTTTCTCTTTTCTGCACAATTTGTTCATCTTTTATCTCATACCAACAATTTGTTCATATTTTTATCAAAATGAGTTTCTTTTTTTTCTCCACAAATTTTGGATTAAAAATCTTGTGGAGAAAAAAAAGAAATGAAATTGGCGATCAGACGTGAAAGAATTTGCTAAAAGAAAAAAGAAAACTCACTTCTTAGAAAAGAAAGAAAAAAAAAAACTCATTGCTTGAAAGAGAAAAAATAAAAAAACTCATGAAAAAGAAAAAGAAACTCTAACATATGAGCGGCAGCGAGGGGTCGAAATGAGGTGGGCGACGACGACGTGGTTGGCCGGAGAAGGGAAGAAGAAGAGAGGAAGAATAAGGTGAAAGGAAGTAGAAAGTGAAGAAGACAATGAACATTTCAATATTGAAAAAAAAAAAAAAAAAAAAAAAAAAAAAAAAAAACCTAAATTGACAGAAACTGGTCCTTCCAACTAAGTTAAGATTGAATGTATATCTATATCTAAAAGAAGCTTAAGGGGAGAAATTGTTCCTCCCCATTTTACCCTTCATTTTAGTTTGTCCTTCTTAACAACTTGAGGTTATGGTTGTATATTTGTATTTCAACAGTAAAAAAATCGTGAATATCTGTTGGTATTACATCCACTCTAAATTGACTTTATCTAAAATTAAAACTTACAATTAACCTTCATTTTTCGTATTCACCCTCAATTTACATCCCTAAGAATCTGTTAGTATTTCATCCACTTTAATATTCATTTACTCTTTAAGCATGACTTTTAGTATTCATAATATTCATCCATTTGATTATCTATTTAACTCTCCAAGATGACTCTTAGTGATCCTCAATTTATGAAACCAACCTCAATTTATGAAACTAACATTCATTGTCACTATAAATATTTGTTCTATCAGTCAAACAATTCATTGGTGGAGGAAACGATAGAGGAGATTATTAGATATAGGAGTTCCATTTAGGTTTTTTTGTTTGTTATCTTTTAGTTACACAGTTGGCTATGGTATCTCAAGAGATTTAATTTAGTGTATTCTTTTTTTTTGTTTTGTTGTTTTTTTTATTACACGATTACAAGGGTCAGAGAAATTAAGAAATCTGGCGACGCTGATATTTAATCAAAATAGAAGAAAATGACGTCGATGTTGGAGTAGAAAAGAATTGAGTCTACGCTGCAACATTATCCAAGAATGTAGATTTGTCGGTAGCGCTTTCGTCGTCGTGACTTCATCCTTGGAATTCGTCTTCACCGCAAAATTGTCTGAGGGGGCCGGTTTGTCAGAGGAGGAACGTTTGCTCACCATCATCGTCTCGCCGGAACAATAGGAGCAAACATCAGACGTTGATGCTTCTGTGGAGGGAAAAGCGTCGTTGTTGCTTTATCAAAAAGAAGAGGAAGACCGTGTGAAAGGAAGATGAGGCCACAATGTATAACAATAAAAAATGAATAGCTTTTTAAAGTTTGTTAATCAAATCTATAATTTATATTTTAAATTGAAGTTTGTGTGGCTTTGTAAAATTGTAATAGAGGTGTGCTTAAGGTGAACTGCTAAAGAAAAAAAAAATTGAGTTTAATTTTTAACTGTAAATTCCAATTTTAAGTTTTAACAAAGTTAACATTATTATTATAGATTTTAATTAAACTGATTTTTTTTTTAATATTCATCATAATTTTCTTTTAACATTTTAGATCAAGAAACATAATTGTTAGATTGCTAAAAAAAAATGTTAAAAAAAGAAATATAATTGTTAGGGGTTCAACCCACCCTACATTAATTAAATATTTTTGCAAGAAAAAAGAACCATAATTGTTTGTACAAGAAAAAAGAATCATAATTGTTTGTATTAAAATACTATCATCGAGAAGCATAAGTGTTTGTACTTAAAAAAAACATAATTGTTAACGTATTATTAATTTAAATAAAAAATTCAATTCAATTTAACATATTATTATGATGATTCAATTCAAATTTAATCAATATCTTATGTAGATAAATATTCATCTATTCAATCTCTAGTTAATAAATTAATTTTCATTTTTTTTATTAACTACCATAAATTGTGATTATTTGCCTGAATTTAATATTATATTCTTATTTTAAAATTACATGATTCAAATTCCAATAATTTTTGCTCGATTAATTTAAAATTTTAAAAAAAATATAAAAATAGTTACGATAATTCAAACTAAAAGAATGAAACGTTGTGATTTTGTTTATCAAAATTAAAAATCAAATCAACTAATCTTTTTTCTAAGTCTTATAATTTCTACTCATTTCTTTCATTTTAAACCATGGATCAATTGAATATTTAACTTTAACATAGAAGTTGTCATAATTGTATTTTTTTTTCTATTACAAAGTAAATATAAAAAGATATAATTAAACAATTTATTTATAAATATTATATATGTTTATTTAAAATAACATGTTCTATTTTTATTTTTATTTAAAAAAAAAAAACTATTTTTATTAAATTTATATTTTAAACTTTAAAATAAAATGATAAAATATTTCGTTATTTATTAGTTTGTACTAAAATGAGTTTAGAGATAGGTTATACTTTAAAAAGTTGGCACTATTTAATTAGTTATTTTTGTAACCAAATATTTAAATTTATGCTAATTTAATTCCACCATCATAATATTTTTTTATCGGTCAAATATTTAAATCTCTACGTCAATCTAATTAACAATTTTTTTTTTTTCAAAGCGAGCATGACTCCGCTGATACATGTATGTTTTGATGACCAAGACTAAAAAAAACAAGGGAAAAAATCAATTTATACCCCTAAACTTTGAGAGTTGTATCAATTAAAACCCTAAACTAACAATTGTATCAATTTAAACCCTAAACTATCATAAGTGTATCAATTTACACCTTCTGTTAGATTTTATTTGAAAAAAAATAATTTAAACGGGTGGAGACTTATGATTTTAACAATTAAACCCATAACTTTCATAAATGAATCAATTATATGAAAGTTTAAGAGTTTAATTAATAAATTACAAGTCTCCACACATGTAAAAACTTACATTTTTATACTAGAGGGTGTAAACTGATACACTTATGAAAGTTCAGGGTTTAAATTGATACAATTGTTAGTTTAGGGTTTTAATTGATACAACCCTCAAAGTTTAGGGGTATAAACTGATTTTTTCCCAAAAAACAAACATCTATTTTTTCTTTTTTTAAATCAGATTTAAATCTCTGCTCCAAATTTATTACCACTAAAAGAAATGTTGAAATCCACCGTGTGACATGTGATATTTAAGAAAAAAACAAAAATATCTGCTACAACTAAGATTACATTACAAAACAATAAGTTTTAAATAGAATTTAGATTATGTTTCGAGAATGATTTAACTTTTCTAAAAAAACAAGCTGGATTATTATCCATTCCATATTTCAGTTTAATATTCTTTTTAAAAAAAGTACCTCTAATTTTATCATATTCTAAAAATAAAAAGGATAAATAATAATAAAAAAAATAACCATGAATTCTACTATTGGTTTAAAAAATGTCTCATTCTTTCAAAAATTGTAATATTAACCACAAACATTTCAAAACTATTGTTAGAATAGAAGAACCATTAGAATGATGGACAAAAAGTAGACATGTTTAAATATCGTTCTTGGTCCAACATTCTCAAATTTATATTATTGTCACACCAATTTTTTGTCCAACATTTTAAAAGATTTCTATCCCAATGATAATTTTAAAACGTTTATGAAAAAATGTAATAATGCACTTCGCTGCCTATGAACTGTTGGAAGTTGAATACTGATGCCTCTTGGAGAGAGGAGAGGAACATGAGTGTCGTCGGTTGGGTGATTCGTTACTCCCGGAGATCTCTCATCTGTGTCGACTACAAAATCTTCTATCGAAAGTGGCCTATTAAGGCCTTTGAAGGCGAGGCTATTCTTGTCGGTTTGAGATCGGTCAGCCGCTGCGAGTCGTCTGAATTTTGTCATCTTTTCGTTGAATTGGACTCGACGGAAGTTGTTGGAACTTTGAAGTGTCCGAGGCTTGACCTTACGGAGACCAAGAATATCCTTGAGGGCATCTTGATCGAAGACACTAAGGTTGGTTGTGTTTCTTTTGGTTATTGTAGTAGGTTTTGTAATTTGGTTGCACGCTGTTTAGCGTGTGTTGCGCTCGAAAATTCTTTTGTTATGCCTTATTCTTCTTCATATGTAGAAGGAGATTAGGTTTTCTTTCGAATTGAGTTGCCTCTAGTCTGCAATGCAAATTGTTGTTTCGTTGAGGTTGGTAATGAAGTTGGTTAAAAAAAAAAGGAAAAAAAGTGTAATAATACACTTTGGAAAGAATACGACCATCGTTAAAACAAATCATAAATATTCAATAGCATTTATTTTTAATTTAGCCAAATAAAAAGTAGATCTCATGAAAATTATTGGTGGTACCTTTTAAATTTAGGGGGCACTGCAAAAACATTTTATATATATATATATAAAAAAAAAAAAAAAAAAACTTGAATCATTACAACCCTGGAGCTTAAGTACACTCACATATGTGCAGCTCTATGATTTGTAAAGATTAGACATTCCAAAGATACTTTTTTTTTCTTCTTCTTTTTTCCTTTTTGGGTCTCTTCTCTCTCTCTTTCATTATTAGTTCAACTGTGTAAGAGAATTAATGGGTTTTTTTCTGGTTGCGTCGTGGGATTTATAGTTATAATACACAAAACAGCTTCTTCATCTCTCTCTCTTTTCTTTCAATTGGGTTTTATTATTGGGTTTCCTTTTGAATAATGGAAGAGTCCAAAATTCAACCAAAATAATGGGTTTTTCCATTCTGATTCTGTAACTTTACACCATATCTTCCATCCCACCACAATCCCTTCTTTCTATCTCTCTCTCTCCATTTATTTTCTCTGTCGAATCTTACCCACTCCATAACCAGTAAAGGCTATGGAAACCCACCTCCTTCCTCTCTGGCTCTTCCCAATTCCACACTCTGCTTCTCACTGCCGCCGCCTTAGCCTTCACTGCATAGATTAACCCTTATCGCTGCTGCCTCTCCAGATTCTTCAATCAATTTATGTATGTATGAATTCCCTCTTCTTTTTCTACTGTTTTTGCCTGATTTCAATGTTGCCCTTCTGCTGATTTGCTTTCTTTGGCCTCTGTTTTGTTTATGATGATGTGATGAAATCTCTGCTTTTCTGGGTTATGAATGGATTAGTCATTTGGGGCTTTTTCTATTGGGTTTGTTTCCCCTTCTTTCCCCTCTGCATTATTGGTACTGCTGTGGTTAGTGATTGTGTGATTTGCTCTTTCCTTGATGGTTGGTGTTTCTGCTTTGTGCTTGCTTGAGGTTTTAGTTAGCCTTGTTTAGTGGAATTTGGAGTTGAAAGAGGCTTGAATTTTGTTTAATTTGTGTTTGAATTCACAAAAAGGAAGGAATGGGTTGTTTTACTTTTGAGTTATGTGAGCTGTTTTTGGTTAGTAAAAGTGAGTATAAGTTTCCATGAATCTAGGTTTATGTTTGTTTGGTTGTAAGATTTGTAAATTCACAGTTTGGGATAAACAAATATATATATTATATACTAATCCTTAGTCTGGCTTCTTGATCTCAAGTTATTCAAACTTAATCTGTGAATCAAAGATTCAAATTCAAAGGTGTTTATAGTGGAAAAACTGCAGAAGTGTTGAGACTTGTGGCTTTTACATGGATCTATAGCAAAAGACAGATCGAGTATTTGATTTCTTTCTCTAATCTTGTCTGCTATTAATTACTATAGCTCATTTAACTTGAACTTTTAAGTTGGATACTGATTTAACATGGTGTCAGAGCACGATATCATAATTCTAAAACTACTTCAGTGTCACTTCCTTTTAGAGGAAATGTTGAATATATCAAATGATTAGATTTAAGACAATTTTCATGTTCTTTTACCCATGTACTTAACTCAGTGAGTCTATGTTGACCTTAATTTTTTTAATTTCAACAAATTGAACCTTAAACTTGAATAGAGGGTGAAATTGATATTCTCAATTAGTTATTTATATATATATATATATATATATATTTTATGTTTAAGATTTAGACTATCTATTGGTGTTATTGTGACCACCAACATGAATATAGCTCAACTGACATAAAGTATGAACTAATGATCAAGAGATCAGAGGTGCTCTGACTAGACAAGATCATTTTTGTGTATATTTATCTTTTGTTCGTGTTAGATACTTTTTAGTGGGATTAGATATTTTGTTCTTGAGCTTGGGCACTTTTTACTTGTTTGATTTTGTGGTGAGGTACACGTATTATTCTATCTTATTTTATGTTTTTTGGATATATTTTGAGTGCTTTGTTTGTTAAATGTCGTGTGGTTCATTGGTTGGTTGGTTGATAGGCAGTTTTCTGTAGTTTTGAGGAGGTAATACGAAACCCTCTTTTAAATATATCCTATCTAATAAGCACTTATATCGGTTGACCTAGTGGTACTACGTAAATAATAATGGACTTAGAGAAAATGAGTTCAAGCCATGATGGTCACCTACCTTGGATTTATTATGCTACGATGTACCTTGATAACCAAATATACTAGGCTTAGACGGTTGTCCCGTGAGAATAGTCGAGGTGCGCACAAGTCAGCCTGAATACCCACATATATCTATCTACTTAAACTTTTGGATCTATTAGTGATTTATCAATTCTTTTACTAGCATTTAGGTACATAGACAAATAAGAGTTTCTTGCTTCAAATATGGAAGATTTGAATAGCATTGGCACTTCTTTGAACTTTCTTTTCTATTATTATGCAATGCACAGGTCAAGAGCCTGATTACTAGAAGCAACATTAACTTATTTGATTGTTCTTGTAATTCTCAACACAGAAGGAAACGAAGGGACTCTTTGTTTTCGAAGCCTCTGGTTCTCAACTTTCTGCACAATTCATTCAAATATGGAAGCTTTAAATTTCGACCTTGAAGCTGCACAAGATTCAGAACCCAGCAGCAGTCAAGAAGCAAATCCTGATCACTCCAACACTGCCACTACCACTTCTTCCTGCCCTCCAAGCTCATCGAGCAAAGTCATCGTTGCCGATACGACGCCCATTTCACTTGACTTGACACTTCAGTTTAATTCCAAGGATATCGAGTTGAAGGGCGGTGGCGAGATTCATGGTGAAACAAGTAGTAACAAATCAGCATCTGCAACAATTCCGAGAGTTTTTTCTTGCAATTACTGTCGTCGCAAGTTCTTCAGCTCGCAGGCGCTTGGTGGGCATCAAAATGCACACAAAAGAGAGAGGACGATGGCTAAACGTGTAACCCGGATGGGAATGTTCTTCGACAGATACGGTAGCTTAGCTTCTCTGCCACTTCATGGTTCAGCTCTTAGATCCCTTGGCATTGAAGCTCATGGTGCTCTACACCAAACAGTTGTAGCTTCAGATCAGAGGCCTTATCCTGGTAGGAGCGTCGGAGCAAAGTTCGAACATAGCTCTTTTGGTTTCCCAACATTCGCCGAGGAATACGAAGAAGATATCGGGATGTTTTGGCCAGGAAGTTTCAGGCAGGTGGCTGCCAAAGTTGATAGCAGCCTAGGTCCTTTGAAAACCACAGTTCAAATTTCAAATTCAGAGTTTGGTAAAACATTGCCTCCACCAATAAGAACAGAAGCATCATCACCTGATCTCACTTTGAGGCTTTAGTAAGTAATTTTCTCTTTGATGCCTTCTCCTTAATTGTATCAACTTTTGTAAAGTGGGATGATGTCTGCCATTGTCTGCCATTTTTTTGGTGGCTCTAAGCTTATGAATTATTGAATAAATCTTCAATCTTCTTTTGCCCATTACCTTTAATATCCAAACCTAAAATACACCTTTTTGATCCTTTGATTTCTTTTTCTTTCCAATTTTTGTCCATGAATTCCAAAAGCTTCTATTCTAATCTCTTCATTATTTGGATGATTGAATTGATACTTTTTCTGTCAAATCGATCGAAGTAACATAAAGTTGGCGTTTCAACGGAATAATTTGCAAACAGAGCTTCTAATGTAGCAGTTGATCTTCATTGTGACAGCATTTTGTTGGTATGTTGATGTTTTTGTTGATTTATGAGAGTGATAACTCAAACTACTGTTATATGACATCAAAGTGAGTTGAGGAATTGGATGAGAAAGATCAATGACAGGGAGAAAAGGAAGAAAAAATTGACCTGTTATTTTAAGCGGATTGTCAAAATGACTGGATGGAAAGAAAAAAAAAAAGATAAACTGACCTTCTGCTGACATCATCAGTTTTTTTTTTAATATTATTTTCTAGCTCTAGCTGCGGGCGCGGGCTTATCTCGCTCTAGCTACAGACGCGGGCTGATCTCACTCTAGCTCTAGCTTCATTTAAGATTTGAAAATTTTCAAAATCTGAAGTTTTTTTCAGTTTCGAGACTCGCCCGCAGCTAGAGCGAGACCAGCCCGCGCCTGAGCTAGAGCGAGATCAGCCCGCAGCTAGAACTAGAAAATAATATTAAAAAAAAAAATGATGATGTCAGTCGAGGTCAATTTGACTTATTTTTCAGATCCGGGTCAGTTTGACAATAGTCGTACAATTCTCCCCAGCATATTCTTAATGACAGTGTCACTTATTTCTACTTGTAAAACTAATATTCAACTCCTTCTATCACATACGCTATAGACTCGATAATCTCTCCCATAAATCAAACTATCGATTTTTAAGTTGGATCTTGTCATCAACTCGATATCTTATATATATATTGTTTATTGGGATAAAATTATTCTATATATATTTATGAATGTTGTATACGTACATATTTACGGACGTTAATGTTATATCTTTTTTAATTCAAATTGGAAGCAAGAGAATTTGAACATCAAACCTCAAGGCACTTTTGATTTGATTAGTTATATGGATATTTGATTTACAACAATTGCGATTCTTAGCTTTTCTTTTCTTAAATATGTCTTTATTCGTAATTTTTTTGTTTTGTTATATATTTTTGCACTCGAAAAGAAATAGAATTCTAAAAATAATTTAGGGAATCAATTCTAAAAAAATAAATTGTAACTAAGCATGAGTTTATTTTTCAAAGAGAGAAAATAATGATAAAATCTAAGGTTATTTAATTAAAATATCATAGACAAAATTAAAAAAATAGTATATTGCAATAAAAACTCATATAATATCACATCCAAAGAACATATAATATAATTTCCTCTAACTCATTCTGAAATTCTAAATATAACGTGGTGTGACAGAGTTGGGAGATAAAATATATATTTATTTGAGATATTATATCTGTAAGAATAGATAAGAGATGAGAGATATTTTAATGAGTTGAGAATTGAGATTGATTAATTAATATTAATGATGGAGTTCAATTTAAACAATAAGAAATTAAATAAATTTAAGCAGTAGAAGAAGTGCTTTGTGGTTTAGGTTTAAAAAAAAGTGCTTTGTGGTTACAGAGAATATTTATTGGAAATGAGGACATGGCGGCTTAATGTCACGAGTCATGAACCACAGGACGGCGCCCAGAGAATATACACGTTTTTTTTTTTTTTTTTTTTTTTTTTTTTTTTTTAGCTCCTCCATTTTGACTTTTGATGATTTAGGGTTGATATGACAAGCCTCGAGCGGAGGTGTAAGGTTGACATGCAAGTAAGAAACCTTACACTAGTGTGGTGTTATGTCCGACACGCGTTTGATGTTTAAGACAATATTTAGATTGAAGTAGTGTTGAACTAAGCCATGATTACTATCATTTCTCGCTCTCCTATAGCAGGTTTGTACCTAACATGACAACAAAAATTACGAGAATAGTGGCATTTGATATGATCGACCATATAATTGATCCCCAATAACACGATAGACATGTTTTCCTTTAGTATTAATAGAAAGACTGATATATAATTTAGAGCAATATATTATCTCCATCATCTCATTTTCGAGACACTAAATAGTATAAAAGAATTAATTAGAAAAATCATATTTAAGCGGTTCAGTCATAGTCGAATTCATATATACTCTTCAAAATTCATGTGAAACAAATCTCAAACACACTTCAGTTTAGCTGAGTTATTTGACCTACAAGACTTTGAGTGCAACAATTAAATTAAAATAATTAATACACATTAAGAACAACAATTAAAATAGCTAAAACATTCAATATTACAAGCAACAAATGTTATTAAAAGTTCAAAACGTATAAAAGAAATTGTTGGGATACACATTCATTGCAACGGTTCGCTAACGACATATTTACCTTCAGTGTTATAAATATATTTATTGCAACATTTTAGTAATTGTTGCAATAGAGTCGATGTGATCTTTTTTGTGAGTGTTCTTCGCCTTAATGCTCTCAACTCGTTTTCTGTTTCGCTTGATGAGCCTCTTTGTAAGCGAGGTCCCCACACACGCGCGCACACACACGCACACACGAAATTGTTTTTGTGGATTTGTGATAATAACTTCAATGTATATAAGTACTTGTGTATAGCCTAACTGATATAAAATATATATCTTCAACCAAGAGATTAGAGGTTTTGAATCCTCATTCCTCTCTATTGTTGTCATAAGAAAAATAAAAAAATAAACCCTCCAAAATATGCATAAATAATGCTAATTGAGAAATGACAATAAATGGCTATTTCACTTTTTTCTATTTAAGTATAGCACATTTATAAAACAATTGCAATCGTGACAAATTTTTTTTATAGTTTGGAAACACTTCTATCACTAATAGATTGTTTTTGGTTTATGAGTGACATACCTCTATTATTGAGACCATTTTTATAGTCTATGAGTGATAGACTTCTATCATTAACAAAATTGTGTTATATTTGTAAATATTTTTAGAGTGTGATAAGTTTATTATTATTTTGTGTTAGATTGTCATATATGCAATGACTCTCATACTAATTTTTTTTGTCACATTTTTTAAAAAATAATTTTGAAAACAACAATTTTTTTTTTATTTATTTTTTTTATATTTTTTTTTTTTATTTTTTTTATTTTTTAAGTGTTCCTCTTAATTTTTTATAATTAGAAAAATGTCATGGTTGATTTTAGTTTCTTATTATTAAAAATGTCATTGAAGTAAAAGTCATTGGTATATATGAAATTGGGAACCAACTCTTTTCCAATTTTAATTCAAAACATATGGATGAATTACATATTCATTTATATAATTCATTTATATAATTCAATTACATGGACCAAAAATTGGAGAGCACATTCTTAACTCTGAACAAATAAATAAAAATAAATTTCAAAGCATATATAAAATAATAATAATAATTAAAAGTAATTAACAATCCACGACTACATACCCATTTGTAAAAGTTCCTATGACTTTTTAATATGATTTATTTGTATTCATTAAGAAATCCTTTACCTTTATATTTAGAGACCGCGTGAGATTTTTAGTATAGGTTCCATTTTTCTCTCTTCCACATAGTAATACATGTATCGAGATCTGATTTAAACGATTAGGTATAACATCATATTTCTACGTCTTTATTTGTCTTTATGCTAATGCCTGTAATTCATAAATATTAGAAGAATTTACATTTGAAACACGATATAAATAAATCAATACCAACTTATACAACATTAAAAGATGAAGGTAAAAATAATTATAATTCAATCGTTATTTAATAGTGAGGATATTTATTTTATTTATTTTCAAAACCGTGTTGACTCTAGTGGCCATCAAAATTCTCATTTGGCAATTGGCAAAGACTTTGATCCATTGCAACGTGCGTTTTGTTGATTACAAGTGGCAATTCATGATTGGTTTCTCTTTCCTTTTCATTCTTTAATATAAAAGAAAATTCAATAATGGAGCTAAGGAGCTAAGGCATCAATCTAATTTAATCACACGACATTATAATAATGAGAGCATTTTATATATATTAAGAAAAAAAAAAAAAAGTAAAATGGTGGTTCTTCTCCTTTTCCTTTTATTTAATGAATATAATAATTTAATAATTTTTTTTTAGTACATTGGGGTGAGAGGATTCGAACCACAGACTCCTTGGTATGCCAACCATGTTAACTTTGACATGATCAAATATGAGTGTCTTATTCTCATTGGATTGGAGATTGGAGTTTATTTATTTTATTTCTATGGTAATCTTTTTACACTGATATTCATTATACATTTTTTTTTTTTTTTTGTCATAATGGAAAATGAGAATAAATATCCTTCGTGGTGCAATAATTCTATTTTATATAAAATTGCATTTGATATGCTTGTTTTTTAATTTGTGCAATAAAAAATTGAAAAGACTAAGTTGATGTATTATCCATTTTGTATGTTGGTTTGTAATTATATAAAAACAAAAGTTTATCATATGAGTTTATGCTATAATTTGTTGATGCAAGAATCTAAACTCTTCAAAGGCGGATTTTGGATTGCGGCTAAGTGATATAGTTCGAAGCTGACTTGCAAAGAGAGAGCAAACTTGTACCGATATGGGACTAGGCTCACTGTACTCTGATACTTAAGTCAGTAGAGAGAGAGCTCCAAGCTTAAGTGGAGTTGTGAATAGTGTGAATTCGAAAGATGAACTTTGTATTTATAAGAAAGGAAGGATGAGACGGTCGACGTCGATCCGTACACATCCTCATCATGAAAATAGGACAATCCCTGATCCTAAGCGAATTTGTAGGGATTGTCTTACCGTTGCCCGTAATCCAAGGTAAGAATGTCAACGGACATTCCTCGCCTTGATTTTGGAGAGTCGATCGGGAATCTCCGGACTAATCGGAGGAGGATCTCGTAGGTCTTCTGATCGGACTCTAGAGGTCGACCTTAAGTACTCTGGAAGGACAACATGACATCAGACCTGTATCATCATGTTTAGGTAGCCCACAAACTTAACAAAAGATGAATTTGAGATGCGTTTTGAAAAAAAATGCTTTCAAGTAAAAACAACACTTCTTCTATGAATGCTAATAGATATTTCTCTTAAAATTACTTTGAAGTATTTTTAGTATTTTAAAAAATTATTTTCGATTATCAAATCCAACACTATGGGTGTGTTTGGATTGACTACTAAAAAAATGTTTTTCAAAGAATGCATTTTTTCAAAAACATTTTTTCTAGAAATGTTTATAATTAAAACACTCATGTGTTTGGTTACATTTTCTCAAAAGTGTTTTTATCTACAAGTGTGTTTGGTTTGTTCTACACTAAAAGTGTTTCTCTCAATGTCAAATTACTATAAGGACAATTATTAATAAACAATATGAATTAATAAGTTTAAATTTATATTTGCCGTTTAGAGTTTAGGGTTTACTATTGTTGATGGTCGGGGTTTGGCGGTCGGGGTCGGGGTCTGGCGGTTAGGGTCGGAGTCGAGGTCAGGGTCGGGCAGTCGGGGTCAGGGTCGGGCGATCGAGGTCGGGGCCGGGGTCGAGTTCGGACAGCCGGAGTCAGGGACGGGGTTGGGCAGTCAGGGTTAGGGTCGGGGTTGGTGTCGGGGTCGGGTGGCTGGGGTCGGGGTCGAGGTCGGGTGGCCGGCGGTGGTCGGGGTCGGGGCCGAGGCTGGGCCCGGGGTCGGGATCGGGGTCAGGGTCGTGGTCGGGCAGACGGGGTCGGGGTCAGGGCTGGGGTAGGGGTCGAGGCCGGGCGGTCGGGGTCGGGGTCGAGGTCGGGTGGTCAGGGTCGGGGGACGACGGTGGTCGGGGTCGGGGTCGGGGTCGGGGTCAGGTGGTCGGGGTCAGGGTCGGGTGGTCGGGTCGGCGGTGGTCGGGGTCGGGTGGTCAGGTCCTGGCCAGCGGTGGTAGGGTTGGGGTCGGGTGGCTGGGGAGGCGGGAGTCGGGGTCGGGTGGCGGCGGTGGTCGGGGTTCGGGTGGCGGCGGCTGTTGCCTGGGTTCGGGTGGCGGCGACGGTTGCTGGGGTCGGGTAGCGGCGGCGGTGGCCGGGGTCGGGTGGCTGGGGCGGGGGGCGGCAGTGGCCGGGGTTTGGGTGGCGGCGGCGGTGGCCGGGGTTCGGGTGGCGGCGGTTGTTGCCTGGGGTCGGGTGGCGGCGACAGTTGCTAGGATCGGGTAGCGGCGGCGGTGGCCGGGGTCGGGTGGCGGCGGCGGTGGCCGGGTCGGGTGGCGGCGGCGGTGGCCGGGTCGGGTGGCGGCGGCGGTTGCTGGGGGTCGGGCGGTTTGAGCGGGGCGACGGATGGCAAGAGTGGGAGGCGGTGGCCGGAGTTGGACGGTGGTGGTCGGAGTTTGGAGGTGGTGGTCGGCGGCGATCGGAGATGGTCGGTGAGGGGCGACGGTGGTCGAAGGAGGTTGGTTGGTGGAGAAAATTTAAAAGAGGAGTGTGAAGGTATTTTGGTAATTTGAATACAATATGAGAATTATGTAGGTTTTTCAAATAAAAACTCAAAAACATTTTTTTCAAAAGTTAATATCAAGTGTTTCATCCAAAATGCATTATTTCAAAAACTCATTCTCCAAAAATTCATTTTGGATGGTTGCCAAACAATTCAATTTATTCTAAAATGACTTTTTGCAAAAATTAAACACGTAGGAAGCTAAACCAAACACACCCTATGAAAGTTTTGAAAAGTGCTTTTTAATGGGCTCAAAGCACCATCCATCATTTTAAGGATGTGTTTGACACGTCTTATAAAAAAAAAGAGTTTTTAAGTAAAATACTTATTATATAAACACTTTTATGTAGTTAAATATTTCATCTAAAAAACATTTTAAATACTTTTGGTCTAATTTTAAAATTTGTCAAACTACTTTGGTTATAAGAAAAAAAAAAAATTATTTAGTCAAAATACGTAATAACACTTTAATTATTATTATTATTATTTTTTTTAAAAAAATATTTTAATTAATGCGAAAACCCATGACCCAAGAACATAATCTTATATCAATGGAGGGGAGTTATGCTTGGTTTGACACTAAAAATGGACAAAATTATTTAGGACACTAATTTTAACAACGAAGCAACATCATATTTTTCTATAAACGTTAGAGATTTTTTTTGCAACGGTATTTTAATTAATGCGAGGATTGAACTCATGATCTCTTAGTCAAATACACAATTTTATGTCAATTGAGTTATGTTCGATTTGACCTTATGTTTAGAGCACTAACTTAAAGCTGGGTGGACTGGGTTATAACTCATCGTCAATAAAGTAATTCTACTGACTTCCCATACTATTTTAATTTACTGACTATTATAGTCAATATTTACATATTATTATAATTTACAGATTAAGCGTCTCAAACAATTTCTAAATGAATGTGAAACATAAAAGTAAACTTAGTTATCAAATATTGATTGATGTATTTTAAAACCAGAGCATACAAATTCAAGATTCAAGTCAAATGTCTTGTTTTGTACAATTACTCAAACATTTTGAGTTCTTTTCAAAATATTAAAATGAAGATGATGTGGTTTTTTTTTAATGAAAAGTAGAGACAAAACTAGTGGGTATGGGGTTTGGGACAAAGGTGTCAAAGAAATAGAACATGATGCATTCAGACAAGGCTAAATGTTTTTAGGATAAGGACCACATCTTGGAATTCAAGATGCTCCCATTTTGCATGCACCACATTACCAAATAATAATAATAAACATATTGACTTGCAAAATATTTATGTTATCTCTTTCTATTCAATATTGGATGGTCCTCTACCATTTTTAAATTATTTTATTTTGTATTTCAATTAACCTTATACCTAGGTTTACTCTTCTTCCAAATATTCTTATTAAGGACTAAAAGTTAAATTGACTAAACTCTCTAACTTTGTATTTAATAAGTTTCATAAATTTTTAACTTTATATTAAATAGGTCTCTAAATTTTTAAAAGGTTAAATATATGTTTTAATTTTTAATTTTGTGTCTCCCGACTACTCTTGATATATTCAACATATTTTTAAAATTTTACGGATCTATCATATATATATAAATATTAATTTTGTATTTAATTATAAGATACTAATCTTTCAATTTTGTGTTTAATATATTGTTGAATTTTTAAAATGTCGAATAAGTCAAGAACATATTAGTCACAAAATTAAAAGTGTAAGGACTTATTAAATATTTTTAAAGTCCAGAGATTAAATTTGTAAATTACTAGGCCTTATTTGATAACTGTTTTATCGTTTGTTTTGGGTTTTTGAAATTAAGCTTACAAATACTACCATCCTCATAAGTTTTTTTTGTTTGTTATCTAAATTTTAGAGCTGTTTTCAAAATCCAAGTTAAAATTTGAAAACTAAAAAATAAAATACTTTTTAAATATTTGTTTTTGTGTTTAGAATTGGACGAGATGGACATATGACAATCTAACACAAAATAATAAAAAATCTAGTCAAATCTAAAAATATTTGTAAATATGATACAATTTTATTAGTGAATAGAAGTTCTATTGCGGATGAATTATAAATAAGTGCCATATTTGTAATTCTTTTTTAAATGTGTTATATTTGCAAATAAAAAAAGTGAAATGGTTATCCACATAAATTTCTCTTTAGAATTTTCCTAAGAATTTAAGGGCTCGTTTTTTCAATCGATCTGAATTTTGTTTTATGTTTTCAGCTGAGTCTAATGAATATGGTTTCGTATGCAATCGTGATTCTGTTTTTAAAATTGTTTTGATTCTATGATCCAAACAATGTAAATTTTGAAAACAATTTTTTTGTTTTGTTTTCGATGTATCCAAACTTTAAATGTAAAAATTTAAAATACATAGGAAATTGCACACAATGTCAATTTAAGGTTTATAATTTAACGGATATAACATTTTTTTTTAAGATTTATAAATATGACAAAAAAAAAAATTGCAAAGGTATTTTTAATTAATACGGGATATGGATCAAACATTTGACCTCTTGGTCATTAGTTCACATTTATGTCAATTGAGCTCATGTTGGCAAGCATTTTAAATTATTGCACAAGCAAGATCGAACTCCCTTCTAGCTATCTAGGCGACGCTTACCTATTGCACCACGTAGTTTTTTTAATAAATGTACAAGAGTGAAGAGATACAACAAAAAATTTATGCAATCAACCCTAATAAATATAGTATTTCAGGTTATAAATTCAATTTATTTTTGTTAAATTAAATATTTATAATATATTATAACATATTTATTTTAGAAAAAAAAATATTTTATAATATATTATAAAATAATAATTATACAAAATTTATAACATGCAACTTATATTCAACCTAATATTTAGCTACAACTAATGGTAATGCTTAAAAAAAATAAAAAAAATTAAACACATTTGGAAGATTAATTAAATTGAGATTCAAATTCTAAATCGACTACCAAACACATATCTAAAAATATGAAATACAACTCTATTATTATTTAATCTCATATTTTTAGCCAACAAAACATATTCTAAATATTTTGTTTAAAATAGTTGAAACCCATAGTAATATATTATTGATGATAGAAGCATAATTTTAAAAAATAGAAAACAAAAAATAAAAACATTATGCATTAATTTTTTTTGTTTCGTTTAAAAAATACCACTAAACTTTTAAAAAGTTTCAAAAATACTCCTAAACTATGAAAAATGTTTAAAAAATATCCTCAACGTTAACAATACAGAAGTTCTGATGTGGACGATTCAATTCTGACTTGTATTGTGTGACATGAAATAAATGAAAATATGGACATTTGATTGTTAAAAAACCATGAAAGCGTAGATATCTATCTATTCTCTATCAATTTTGTCATAGTTTTGTTATATTTTCAATCTTTTAAATCGATAAAATAATATTTTTCATGAATTTTTAACATCCAGTCGTTTATATTTTTAGCTTTTACATATCACATAAGTACAAATTAGAATTTAATTGTTTACATTTAAATTTTGTTTGTGTTAATTGTGGAAGCATTTTTGAAATGTTTTTCATAGTTCAAAGTTATTTTTTTAAAAAAAATCATAGTTGAGAAGTATTTTTTAAAATTTTGAAATGTTTTTTTTTATAGTTCAAACTTTTAAAAGTTGAGGAATATTTTTAAAAAACGAAACTCATAGTTGATTGATATTTTTGATAATTTAGAAATAGTACAGAGAATATGGTTTTGGTGACAAAATTATGAACAAAACAAAGCTACATTCAATAAACACTATTAAAAAATGTGATATGAAACTTTGGAGATGGAGACTTTATAATAAACACAAATAAATTGAGTAATGAATAAGTTAATACATAGTGGTAGGAGTACATATGCTATACCAATGGAATTAGAATAAAGTGGGGAGGACTTTTGTAGAGTGGGTGGGGTGGTTTTTATGGACATCAAGTTTTTTTATTGACTTTTTCAATTTTTTATTTTTCATTTATTTATTTATTTTTCGAGTAAGACTTTTTTAATTGGATACTTTAGAAAATAAGAAGAATTGGATGGGTCAATTATGAAATTGAACCACAAATATCTATTCCTACAATCAAATGGATGAAACATCTAATGAATTCATAACTTTTCATCCATTAAAATTAAATTTCTAAAATTAAAGTCAAATACAATTCATGACCCATTAAATAAATAACCAACATAAAATAAAAATTAATGAGGAACTGACATATGTATGTGTTGACAAACAAGAGGTTTGTGGTTCGAATCCCCACCCCAATGTACTTCAAAATAAATGATTAAGAGATTAAAGATTACATTCCATTCCACTCCACATTTTAATTAAATATGTAGTAAAAAAAAAACAATGTTTTGATCCTAACACTTTGTTGTTTATTCTATTTCTATTTTTTTTTTAATTAGACTAAATTAATATAATAAAACAAAATTCTTGTATAATATTTTTTTTATTATAATAACAACTCAACAACATTATAAGTCTGAGTATAATTCAATAAAAAAGACATCACAATTATCATCGAAATAAATTAAAAAAATTCAACAACCTCAGTGAAAAGTATTACAATCCTATTAATGTATAACATTAAATGAGAGGATGGTACAAATTAAACAGTCTTGTATAATAAGTTAAAAATGTTTTTTTTTTATAAAAAAAAACAAATTGACTTAGTCTTATACTTGAGAAAACTCAAAAGTCAAAAGGTTATAATCACATTTAATAGGACAGAGCTAACTTCTTGTTATTAAACAATTGTCCAATTTAATAAGTATATCATTTTCAAAAGTATGACCAAGTAGTGAAAAAAAAAAAAAAAAAAAAAAAAAAAAAAAAGAATTTCACACAATTTCTTTCACAATCTTTAAAAAGAAAAGAGAACAAAATCTATATATATATATATATAAAATATGTGAGAAGTAAATGTAGAATTTGAGACAAAATTATTTACAGATATGACAATTTCTAAGTATGGTCTATCGCTGATAATAGTCTATCATCTAAGTTTTTTATAGAATTTTAGTTTATCAGTGATGGTAGTAGTCTATCAGTGATAATCATATATCAACGATAGCATAGTCACTGATTTTTTGCCATATTTGCAAAAAAAATTAAATTTTGCTAAATTTACAATTATTTTAGGCCTATTTCGGATTGTGCAACCATCCCTAAATTATACTCATTATTAATAGTTATTTAATATAACATAAATTATACTAAATCACTTTTATTTAAAATCGATTGAAGAATAGTTGAACTAAAAAAATAAACCAATTAAATCATTCATGATTTGGTCAACTAATCCATAAAATTAATTATATTTTGTTTTAGTCCACTAATTTGTTTTAATATAACATTTTAGTTATAATGGTTAACTTTCAATTAATTATTTAACATAAATCTAAATCTATTTTGAATCCAACACTTTCATCCATGCCAAAGCGGGCATAGCTCAGCTGCCATATGTACGAGTTGACGACCAAGAGGTTTATGGTTCAAATCCCCCCACCCCCAATGTACTAAAAAAAAAAACACTTTGATTCATCATATACGAATCACACTTCAAATGATCAATATGAACCCATTTTTTGAATAACAAAAATTTAAAAAAAGATATTGCATCGTGACGTTTTCTCGCCGTTTCCTGCAATTTTTATATCGCTCGTTTTTCTCTTTTTTTTCTTCTCTTATGGTCGGAGATGCTTATTAACCTCAAGCTACAACGCGTCAAACCTGCAAGTCTAAAATTCTCTGACGGGAGCATTTAAAGCACGCGGGTAAAAAAATGAGTTAGATTGGTCTTTTGAATTCTGTTTTTTGAAAAATAAATCATTTTCTTTAACCATATTTTAAAAGTTTCAAACCTATATTACATATATATATATATATATATATATATATTTTTTTTTTTTTTTAAGATTTAGGTTTAGGTTATATGAATGAAATTAAAATTGATTCAATTTTTTTAACAATTTTTTTTTTATAAAATTTTATTAAATAATTAATATTAAACAAAGTTACTTGCAATTTAAATTATATAAATTTTTTTAAAAAAATCATCCTATAATAAATTTAGATATTAAAAATCAATATAAATATAATTGAAATAATATGCTTATTTTAATAATTATAGTTAAATTACAGTAATTTAATATTAATTTATCAAACACTCTCGCCTATTTTTTTTTAATTTAAAATTGACATAATTTTACTTCTTATTATAGTTGATTTATTTAAAAACAAAATTACTAGCAATTATTTTAAAAACTACTTAATTTCAAATGGAATCGAAAAGATCTAATATATTTAGAGAGATAAAATAAAACAACAAGTTTATAAATCAGAATAAGTATAAAAGTTTCTCAACTGTAATAGTATTACTTTTTTTTCAACGATTTAGAAATGGTTCATTTGTTTGTTTGTTTTTTCTTTTTTTTTTCTTTTTGAAATAATTGCATTAAATTCTTGTTAATTATTATTTTAAAATTGAGGCAATTTGTTGGGGAAAATGTGGAAAATTGGTTTTATTGTGTGAAAGGAAAGAGAGGTTTGACTTGGCCTCTTTTGGAAGCTTCGTTTGTCGTTCACTCCGACATTATCCTTATCCCCTTTGTACCATTTTTCATATTTTAGCCCAAATATATTAGTACAATGTAAAATTGTTTTTTTTTTCTTCACATCAAAAATCTTCTTTAATCTAATTTTATTTACTTACTAATAGTAATGTAAGCAAGTCAGTTTAGCTCATTTTCTTTAATTTTTATGGCAAACTTACCAATCAAATTAAGAAGGAAATAAAGAAAATCAAGGTTTGATAAACTATTTATAATTGTTAAAAAAGTAATCATATAAAACACTCTCTTTTTTAAAAACAAATGTTGATAAACTATTTCTCCATTTAAAAAAAAAAAATTATGAAACAAAACATACCTATGTTTACTGTTCAAATTGATTAAACTACACTCTAATGGATATGATTGAGTTTTAGTAACAAATGAATTAGCTTAATCAATATGTGTGAATACGGTTTCGTTTCGAATTTTGATTAACGACAAATGTTTGCAAACCTTTAAGCCTACACGTGGGTTAAGGTAGAGAGACTCTTTGTCTCTCTTTCTCTTTTCTTAATTTGTGCGGAAGGATTATCGAGCTTTCTATGAAAGACGAAATCTCTTAGTTTACTCACTGAACTTAAAATTGCTAGAACAACTTCTCCTATTACTCACATTTTCTTTGTAGATGATAGCATGTTTTTTTAAAGGCAAGACCAACAGATTTCCAAAAACTTCTACGAATTCTTGAGGTGTATGAGCAGGCTTCTAGACAAATTGTAAACTACAATAAATCTATAGTAATTTTTGGGCGAGGCATACACGAGAGCCATTGGGAACTACGCTGGATAGTATGCTCCATGTCTCGGTTGCCCAAGATCATGGGAAGTATTTGAGGTCCCATCTAGAAGGGTAAGTTATTCTCAAAAGTTGGCAAATAAATTTTAATCAACCTGGTGGCGCATGCTGTCACAACTTATACCCCAGCTGCTTCAAGTTCCCGCTCGGTACATGTAGAGAATTGAATCAAATTATGGCAAACTTTTGGTGGGGAAGCTTTGAAAAAGATAAAAAGACTCATTGGATTAGTTGAAAAATATTAACTGCTCCAAAAGATAGGGGATGATGGGAGTTTAGAGACATCCATGTTTTTAATCAAGCTCTTCTAGCAAAGCATACATGGTGTATCTCGTACCATAAAGATTTTATGGTGGCACGAACCTGAAAGCAAAGTATTTTCTTGATTCTTGTTTTCTCAAAGCATCATTAGAAAATCGACCCTTGCACATTTGACAGGAATACTTTTGGGAATGGAGGAAGAAAGGGGAAGGTTGCTTAATTGATATGTATTCAGATCAATGGATTTCGAGGGAATCAACCTTCAAATTTGTCTTCTCTTCTCGCCCCTTGACTAATAGTACTGTGAGTAACTTGATGTTGAACTGACAATGGAGTACAGCAAAATTTTCTCAACTTTTCTTATGTGAGGATGCTGAGATCATTACAGGTATTCCCTTCTGCCAACCACAACGTCAGGATCATTTTTTTTTTACACTATGATAAACTAGGCATGTACACTATTAAAAGTGGTTACAAACTTGCAAATTTGACACATGAAGCTTCCTCATCAACTAGTCTAACCTCAACAGCATGGTGGAACAATCTCTGAGGTCTGATGATCCTCCCCAAAACTAAGATTTTCTTATGGAGGGCATGTTTAAATTCATTTCCCACATTCAATAATTTATCAATTAGGGGGGTTTTGGAAGACTCAGGGTGTGCTTTCTGTCGTTGGGCTCCAGAAATTGATGTTCATGTCCTTTGACAATGCAAGAGAAGTAGGCAAATTTTGAAGAAAAAAATGACCCCTAGCTCTTTGTTATCTTCTCTGAATTATTCTAATGTGTCTTCTCTTTCTTTTACAGGGCCTCTCAAGTGTTGGACCAATCTAACTCCACCTCTTTGTTTTTATTGCCTCTGTCGTGGGGCAACACGAAACCAATTGATTCATGGAGAAACTACCACTAATGAAAAATATTCGGTTAATTGGGCTTTGGACGTGGTAAATGAGGTGGACGGACGCACTCTCGAAAGACATACTGTTTACAAAAAAAAAATAAAATAATAATAAATAAATAAAATTGAACCCATGACTTTTTAGTCACATACATAACCTTATGCCAATTGAGCTATGGTCAGTTTGACGTATATTTTAAAAACTTTTTCATAGATTTCTACACTTTTATTTTTATTATGTTTATTTATTCTTTATATTTTAAAAAAATTATAACTAATTTTCAAACTTTCAATTTTAAGTTAGCAATAATCCACTTGTATCTCTTCATGAAGTTAAACGTTGAAGTTCAATCTTATCCATGTATTTATTAAAAACAAATAAAAAAAAATTACAATGCATTAAAACCATTTAAAGTAAGAAATTAAATTTTCTTACATAAAAATGAAAGGAATTTTAGTTTTGTAATTGTTTGAAAGAAAAAGGCGGCGAAAGTGGTCGGAGATCATCGTCATCATCTTCATCGCCGTTGAAGAAAGAAGAATCAACGAAAAAGAGAGAAGAAAAAATCTCTGTAATTCAGAAGAAGTCAAGGGCTATTTCCGTAATCCTAAAAAATCGACCAAAATCAGAAGCAGTCGTCGTCTTCGTATGAAAACGCTTGACATTTTCCCTGCTGCCCGTTGCCCTTGCAAAGAACTGTAAAATCATCCCCCAGTTTCCCTTTTCACTCCGACCACCGAAGACCGACCTGATTATTTTTCTCCTCTCTTCAAAACCCATCCCGCTAAGGCATGTTCGACGGCAAGGATCTCGCTTCCGATGGCGAGAACTCTCGGACCAAGCTCATGCGCCATGTTTCTCAGCGTATGAGGGAGAATTCTGATTCGAAATCTGCTTTTCGGGAAGAATCGGTGATGGGTTCTGATGGGTTGCATTCGAAATCTTCTGCCAGAATCGGGAATTCGGGCTCTCAAGAACTCACTCTTAGCTACCTTTGTGAGAAGGATAAGGGTTTTGCGGCTTCCTTCGAGAAAGGTAGCTACAAAGGTAAGGAAGTTTTGTTTTCTGAGAATTGCATCCAGGATGATAAATGGGTTGAGAGGGATTTCTTGAATTTGAACTCGAATAGGGGAAATCAATCGAAGAGGGAGGTTGAGGATGAGATTGAAAGGGAAAGGGACAATCGGGGAAAGAAACCGAAGCTTGAAACGCTTAATCTTTCTCTAGCTTTGCCTAATGTTTCACTCTCTCTCACTGCTTCAAATGCTTTGCAAAATGAAGATCCTCCCCCTGTTAGATCCAACAAGCCCTCTAGGAGCGTCCAATCTTTGGCTCCTTCAATGAATAACACCCAAACTACTTGTTCTAATGATTTCACTGCTGCTTCGCTTTCCTATTCTTACTCCCACCAATTTTCCCACAACCCCAGTTGCTCTCTGACCCGAAATTCGACTGAGAATTACGACTATTCGGTTGGGAGAGACGACCATATTTGGAACTGTGGAGAGGGAACTAATGGGTCTGTTCATAGCAGGTTCAAACCATTAGGGGATGGAGTTGCCTTGTCAAATCATGGAGGTGGGCTTAATTCTTTGTTGCAGGGGAATCGCCCTTCGAATAAGGAGGTGTGTAATAACTCCGATGAGCACTCGTTTTTCCCGTCTGAACTTCCGGCGAGACCGAGAATGGAGGTGAAGTCGGGGAATTCGATTGGAAGGGGATCGGAAAATTTGAAGGGGCTAGAGGGTATTTCTAGGCCGGAGAGAATTCTTCGGGAAATCGTTTCGGAGTCGATCACGGTCATGTCTCAGATAGTTCAGGAGCTTCCTGATGAAACACTTGCATCGATCAAAGATTATTTGAAAGATCTGATTGCTATGCCTGACAAGAGAGACGAATTATCGTCTTTCCAAAAGCGGCTCGAGCGAAGATCCGATCTCACTAAGGAAGCTCTTTCAAAGTGTCACAAAGGGCAGCTTGAAATTCTAGTTGCAGTGAAGATGGGGCTTGCCAGTTTCATCTCTGCCAAAAGTAGGTGCTCCGTTGGTGAGCTTGTGGACATTTTCTTGTTTCTGAAATGCAGGAACTGCAAGAATGTAATCCCAGTTGATGATTGTGACTGCAAAATCTGCTCAGCCAACAAGGGGTTTTGCAGCTCATGTATGTGCCCCATCTGTTTGAACTTTGATTGTGCAAACAATACTTGTAGTTGGGTTGGTTGTGATGTCTGCTCCCATTGGTGCCATGCTGCCTGTGGGATTGAGAAGAATCTCATCCGACCCGGTCCGAGCCTCAAAGGTCCGTCGGGGACGACGGAGATGCAGTTCCACTGCATTGCTTGTAATCATGCTTCAGAGATGTTTGGATTTGTGAAGGATGTTTTTGTGTACTGTGCAAAGAACTGGGGTTTAGAAACCTTGATGAAGGAGCTTGAGTGTGTGAAGAGGATCTTCATTGGAAGTGATGACTACAAAGGCAAGGATTTGTATATTAAAGCTGCTCAGATGCTGGCCAAGCTTGAAAGGAAAGCAATTGCTCCTTGGGAGGCCTGCAATATCATTCTTGAATACTTCAATTGTAAGTTTGTAAACTCTTTCATCTTCCTTTTCCTTTCTAATCTTTTGCCTAGATTTGATCATTTAATGTGTTTGCGAGAAACAATAAATGTTAATCTACTTTGTGCTCCTTAATATTCATCTTTATAATTGTTTATTGACTGTTCGCGTAAAGCATGAAGTTCTTTTATATTTATGTGAAACTTTTGCTGTATCTGTTTCTTGTTCATTTGTCCTTCTATTCCGGAAATGGCCATCTCTTTTCTTACTCAATTTTTGTGGTTTGTAATAAGTGGTCGTTTTTAATGGTTCAAAGACACACGATTAACTTTCTATACAATTAACCAGGGCAGTAAACACTGTTATAGTAGCACATCTTTACTGAGGTGAGTGTCTTATTTTTTTCTGAGTGAAAGAATTGACAAGTATTTATGGACTTTACGAAAGTAAAGGATAAAAGAACAGCTGAAATGTAAGAAGCTTAATTTTTTAGCTCTTTTTATTAATGTTTTAAATGTCTTTCTTTTCCTCAATGAAAGAGTGCTACTTGCTATCATACTTTTTTTTTTCTTTCTTTATCCGTGAGTGTTCGGGTCAGCTTATGCGCACCTCGACTAATCTCACGGGACCCCTACAATATTTGACTGCCAAGGAAACCCGTAGAAAATTAATTCCTAGGTAGGTAGCCACCAAGAATTGAACCCATTCCCTCTAGGAGGGCTTTAATAGTCTCAAGGCCCCTCATGACGTATAGGCCAACCCTTAATGGTTTACTTGCTATCATACTTAATCTATGAGAACAATTAGAACGGTTTTCATCGAAAGACGACCAATTTTCATGGTTATCTTCCGTGATTCTTTGCAGTATGACAATACATAGTAGCTTTTTTGCCTTGTGAATTACAATCTGGGCATTAGTTCAATTTCTTTTAGTTCAAACTTGAAAGTAAAATGATACTCTGTATGCTTGCTGGGTCGGATTTCATTTTCATATCGAAATTATTAACCCCTTTATATTATTAGGCCTGGAAATGGAGAAAATACAGTAGGACATCTCAAGTGTTTGATAAAACTAAAAGCATGGCTACATTATGAAAATTAGAGTAGCTTCTGGACCTGGATAGATTAGAACTATGTAAGAAACTATGTAAGATGGCGATTGGCGCCGCATTAGTCATTTCAACATTTTCTTTTACATGTTTTGCTAAATACTATGATAACAATTTCAATACAATGGTACGACACAACGCAATCTTTACGACGGATCAGCAGCATGGCTTTGTTGCTTTGCATGCCAAAGTACTTTTACTATCATTTAGTAACAGGTGAAAACTAAATAAAATCATCAATTGTTTTAAAGACAAACCAGGGAGTTCTGAATCTTAAAGAAGGTTACAAGCTTTTCTTTTCTTTTTAGCTTGCGTCTTTTCGGGTGTGTGTTGAATGCTGTTGTTTGCCTTGTTGATCAAACCATTTCCATCTTTGGATAATTTCATTTCCATTTGGAAGATCAATCGAACTTATTTCATGCCTATGCTTTCTTTCTATTTTTAAGAGTTCTTTATATCGTTTTCGTAAATATTTTTTGGCATTACCGTGCTTTGACTAACATACTTATTGGACTTGGTTCTCTTATGATTAAATGCAGATGCCACATCCGAGATTGCGACTTCAGGGGTATTCTCAGAGAAGTTGGGAACAACCGATACGACCAGCCTGTCGAAAGATGGGATGTCGCTTCCTCAAACGGGTTCTCTACCTTCAACATACGCCATGCAGCAGAAAAACACCCCATCTAGGCCACATCGTGACTTGGTCTCCAGCGATCTTCGACGGAACGATCTCAAAGTCTCGATCGCCAGCGACATGAACGTAGACGACGAATTCCAATTCAGGACGTTGACAAAGAAAGAGGGCCTGGAGAGCTTGGAAAGCATTGTAAGAATCAAGAAAGCAGAGGCAGGAATGTTTCAGAACAAGGCAGACGAGGCACGGAGGGAAGCAGAACGGCTAAGACAAATAATAATGGCAAACACAGAGAAACTGGACGAGGAGTACGCGGAGAAGATCGGGAAGCTGTGCTTGAAAGAGGCAGAAGATAGGCGGAGGAAGAAGATGGAGGAGTTGAAGGTAATGGAGAGTTCTCAAATAGATTATTACAACATGAAGATGAGAATGCAGAAGGAGATAGCTGGATTGTTGGAGAGGATGGAAGTGACAAAAAAGCAAATAGTGTGAAGGGTGGGATGAACGGGTATGTGTAATTTCTAACTTGATTTTTGTGGAGGTTTAGCAATAATGTTGACTGTATTAACAATTATATTGCAATGGGTTGTGTTTGTTTATTATTTTTAAAGATCGAAAGAGGCAGTGATTGGGGAAAGCTCAATCCTGATTGAAACGATTATCTCTTCTCAAAAAGTTACGAGATATTTTTCTCATTCTTTTTTAACCTTTTTCTTTTCTGTACCTGCATTAGCATCAATGTAAAGTGTAACCCCATGTCGACGTATCTCGATTTTGATTTCGTCGAGATTGAGTTGGGGTTCTCAGTACGAGATCAAAAAGAATGCATCAGTCTCGCCAGTGGTCCCTCTTTCTCTCCTTTGATTTGAACACTCTCTCTCACTTAACTTTCTTTCTTTATTTTGACTCGATCATCTAACTTGAGTCGATCTTTAAACCGTTCCAAACAGAGCAAACTTTGTTAGGATAAATATAAGCTTCTTAACAATTAACACACATCTTCATCTTCTCAGCAGAGACTGAAAAACCACTCCCATAAAAGTCACACACTCGCCCAAAAAGAACAAGAAACCAGAAAAGAATAGGCAAAATCTCAGAAGAAGAAAAAACTAAACGGTGGGATCGACGTGCATAAACCGAGTAAAACCGATGGAGACGTCGATGGAAATGCCGAAAAGGAGGATGAAGAAAGCGGTAAAGTTGAGCAAGCGGGACTCGTGGTTGGCAGTAAGTCTCAAAGAAGTAGCCTTCTCAGACAAACCAGTCAAGGCTGTGCATATTATCATCATCAGCAGAGCCCTTCCTCCACTTATGTGCCATGGCAGCAGCCTGGCTTTTGTCTCAGCATCTACTCCTGGAAACAAGAATGTACACAGTCCCAACACCCACTGCCCAACCCAAATTTCATTTACAATTCAACCAAAAGTTAGCTAAAATAAACTTGATCCAAAAAGATTAATAGGAGTACAGGATTGGGTTTGTTTTAGTTGAATTATATATTTGTCCCTCATTAGATTTTTATAATTTAATTTTAAGGTTGAAAAGTCAGCTTATATTTAGATTTGTGTTTGCTTATTTAGGCGAATGATAATGATTTGATTGTTTGAAAATTAAACTTATAACCACTACTTCACCTCCGATAAGTTTAAAGTCAAATTTTGAAAATAAAAAAAAAAATAATGTTTTTAAAAATTTGTTATTGTTTTTTAAATTTGACTAAGAATTCAAATATTTTTTTGAGAAATATGAAAAATATAGTAAAAAATTTAGGAAAAAACAAGCCTCCATTTCAAAAGGGCATAAACAAAAAAAAAATAATAGTAATACATCAACCACAGGTTGCATTCAACTAATCTTAAAAAATCATTCTCGTATAATCCAAATTCCAAACATAAGTTATCGAAAAATTGTTTTGAGAGGCTGAGATAATTATTATAGTCGGTAATTATAATAATTTGTGGGTTATATTGCTCGTAGATATAACCAGAACTATGGAGGAGAGAGAATACAAAAGCATGAAAAGGAGAAATATTTAAAAAAATTATAACTAAAAAATAATTAATAATTTTGTTAGATAGGGGAGGAAAGACCTATCTTTTGCAGCAACATGCCAGAATTTGATTGGTCAGGTTTTATGTTATTTTTTTTAATTAAAAAATCATATTTAATGTCTCATGTCACTTCAACGCTTTTTTTTCTTTCATTTTTTTCACTTCCCCATAACTTTCAATTTCCAATTTTACCCTTCTCTCTTCAATTCTTTCCAGTATCTCTTTTTATGGATGATTTGCTACGGTCAAATCTTAGTAAACATTTCTTAATCTCTCCGTATGCCTAATAGCATAGCGAAAAGAATTTTAGAAAGGTAATAGTTAATTATTTATTCTATGATAAATGAAGTGAAATTGAGTTGAAAACTTGAAATGAACCAAGAAATTAGATAGGAGAGGAAAGAAGAATTTTATTGGAGAATTTTAGAAAGGTAATAGTTAATTATTTATTTTATGATAAATGAAAGGTAATAGTTAATTATTTATTTTATGATAAATGAAGTCAAATTGAGTTGAAAACTTGAAATGAACAAAGAAATTAGATAGAAGAGGAAAGAAGAATTTTATTAAAAAATGTAATAGGATGTTGGACAATGGTGAGGTTTTAGATATTATTATTATTATTAAAAATTGTAGCAGGATTTTTTGATCGATGATTTTCTATTTTCAAATCTTAGTAAAAAATTTCAAATCATTGATAAAAAAGAGATATTGGAGAGGATTAAATAGAGAAGGGCAAAATCGGAAATTAAAAGCCATGGAGAAGAGAAAAAAAAAGCAGTGAAAAAAAAAGTTGAAGTCACATGAGGCATTAAATATGATTTTCTAATTAAAAATAATAACATAATACTTGGTCAATCAAAATCTCTAACGACTGCAAAAGATAGTTGTAACCCAGCCTGCTACTAAGTTTTACTCTTTTTCTAAATAGTTTAAAAAAACACACAACCCTAAACGAGCATAAGTTACACATAAGGCCTAGATTTTCAATCTCAAGTGTTGTAGATTCCAACATTCAACACCTCTATCTATCTATTCAACACCTCTATCTATCTATATATTCAGTTCATAAAACTCCAAAAAAAAAAAAATATATATATATATATATATTTAAATAATAATAATAGTGTGCATCTAATTATTATTTACATACGAAGATACGAATTGACTTGACATGATGATTGAATTAATAAAGATGGTATGATGTGATACATGAATGTCGTAGAACAATTTGATAACTATTTTGATCCTTACATTAATAAAATAATTATGTAATAATATGCTCTTATGTATTAGTGTCACATATAGATAAATTTTAGAGAATACATATTACGCGATAAAAGTACAGTGATTAACAAAATAATTTTTAAACATTTTAAAAGTTGAAGATCAAAATAAAATAAACCTAAATATAGAAGACTTTGAATGAACATTTTGAAAGTTTACGTAAGTAACAAACGACGATGAAACTGAGATTTAAACTGGTATAATTTAACTCATTAAATAATTAAATTTAAAATGAAGACATTGATATAATATAATTAATCTACATACCAAATCAAATTTTTTGGTTAATTAAGTTCAAGGACATAATTAAAACGTTCGAAATTTCAACGACGAAAAATGATCGAAACTAAGCGGGATTTATACCTGTAAGCCATAAAGGCAGAAAGTGAGAATGCCAATCCATGAATGCAAACTAAACATATCCTCTAAATTGACCCGATCATGAAATTTGAAGGTAGCATTTATCCCTGCAATTCCCATGCAAATGGCTACCAAATGCAGCGCCATGTGAACTATCTTCCTTGTCATTTTGTCTCCTCTCACTGTCTTGTAGGCCATCATTGCTGCTCAAATCCAACTCAATCATGGTTATTTTCAGAATGTTTTTTTTTTTCCTTTTATATCACCATTCAATCCAAAAACATAAGTTAAATGTACTCGAGCTAGCTCTAACCTTCTCCCGACATGAACACGAAACCGAGGAGCATGAAGAACGGGTGACACTGCCAAAAATAAATTCCTGTAATGTCAGTTCCTCTCTTTTTCATATTAACAATTCTCGGAACTTTTGAGATCTAGGGGCCGCGCTTATGAGTTGGGTTGGGTTGGGTTTATAAACTTTTTGAAATGTCTAATCCATTGTTTGATTCTTACTTAATTAACCTAATCCTACTAAATTTGGTTTTGATATTTGAGTCATTCAATTTTGTGTAAAAATAGTGAAAAAAAAAACATGGTTGTTCTCCTTTTTTTTTTGCTTATTTTATTTTGAATGAGTACATTAAGATTAGTTCCTCAATTTCAATTTTTATATTATTAAAAGAGCGTAGTTGAATTGGTTAAACACATTATACTCTCCACTTAAAGTTTAGAGATTTGAATTCCTAGCCTGTGCATATTCTTGAACTAGAAAAAAGATTATATTCCAAAATTTAAAAGTTGTTAAAAGTTAACTTACAAATTTTTAATTTATTTGAAACCAACCCAAGCTCAATTCACTTAAACATCCTTAACATCAGTCACCACCATCAAGAGTCAAACTGAGCATAGCTCAATTCTCGATCAAGAAGTAAAATGTTCGAATTCTCCACTCTCACATATTGTTGAACTAAAAGGAAAAACATATGAAGGAAAAATGAGAAAGAAAACAAACGAATCCTTACATTGAAAATGAGGTCGGGATTGGGGGAATCGTAGGCGAGGCCGCCGCGATAATGCAGCAACCAAACAAGCATAAGAATGCAGGCAGTGAGACCAAAAATATGTGCAAGGACAGTTATTGCAGAGGCAGTGTGCCTGAAACTTGCCCTCTCCATAGTGTCCATATCAAATAGGCAATAGGGCAAGCTAGCTGCTGACCTAATTCTCAGCAACTAATTATCTTAATTTTTGTTCTCAAAGACTTGTGTTTCATTTTCTGTCTTATATATAGAGTTTTTTATTAAGAAGAGAGTGATAATGTTTTATATAATGTTGCTTGAAGAGCTGGGTTTGGAATTGGGAGTTATGGGAAAACTTACAACTTTGGCAAAGCATCAGAATTAAAATCAATTATAAGCTAAAATGGCAGCTTCTTGGACATTGGGAAGAGAGAGCTAAGGGATATAATGTATAAAGTTTGAGTCTTTTTTATAAAAAATTTAATGGGTGGAGATGACAGGCTTTAACTGATTATATGAACAAAAGGAATTCATAGAGAGAAAAAAAGAAAAGAAAATGGGGAAAGATTATTACAAGACAAACATAAAGTGGGTGTTATTTAAGAATAGGGTTTAAGAATATTTGGAGTGGATATAATTTCTCTCTTCAACTTGAAGCCATTTAGCTGAGTCTAATGCTTTGGATTTGGTCTTTTTAGCCTCTTTTTTTTTTTTTTTTTTTTTTATTTTGGTAGAAGCAGCAGCTAAATTTAAGGTCTCAAAACATGGAAAAAGCAGGAAGATTGTCTCCCTTTCTTTGAAGAAAGAGGCATCAAAGAAAGTATTTTTTTTTTTTTTTTTTTTTTTTTTTTGGTAATATGTGGGTGGGAGATTGGAGATCTCTTGATCAAAAATCATATGTTTTATGTCAATGAGCTAAGTTCACGTTGGCTAATATGTTTATGCAATATCTTTTTTCAAGAACACGAAGAATTGAATTCTATAAAGCTAGTTGATAACAAAATAAGGAAAATGAAGTTGAATTTTTTTAGTGCCAAAAGAATGGTTTAGCAACAATTCATAAGAAAGTCAAACCGAGCATGACTCAATTACCATAAGGTTGTGTCTGTGACTAAGATGTGGTTCAATCCTCACATTAATTAAAATATTGTTGAAAAAAAAAACAATTCATAAGGTTGAAACAAATTACCATAGATATTTGGGTCAAATTGAAAAGTTTAAATCACATCGACTAAATTAAAACTATGTCCAAACAATAGAGATGAAATGGATAATTTGACAATAAATAATTGAAAACTAAGAACTTGTTTTTGTAACCAATTTGTTTTTGGTTCTTAAAATTTAAAAATCCTTTTTAAAATCCTTTAGAAAAACTAAAAACGAAAAAAAAGTTTTAAAAACAATCCGGTTTTCCGTTTTTAAAAAACCTTACTTTTTAAATATTCTTTTAAATATTCTTTAGAAAAATGCAGGTTAAATTATATAAAATGTCAACTTTGAGTAAAGTTTCAATTATTTTTAGGATTTAAAAATTTTCATTTTAATCCTTGAACTTTAAATTAATCGCTTAAAAAACTAATCTTCAAAATATATATATAGAATATTTATGTTAAAAATGTTCAACGTTTCAAACAACTTGTGATTTTAGTCCCTACATATTAGATGAAATAATATTATTAAAATAGTTTCTTATACATTTGATAGGAAGCATAAAAAAAATTATCAAAAATTATTTTTCTTTTTTCTTTTTACTTAGAAAAAAACTGAAAAAAAAAATTATTATGAAACAAGTATTTTTTATTTTTTAAAAACAGAAAACAGAAAATATAAAATCAAAAACCAAAAACTGGCCTGAGTAAGAAATTTTATAAACAAAAACTAATAATTTTTATCCCGTGGGAAATAGGCCTTAAAACTTGGAAACTTAGTGTGGATGACCATGTTTATAACTTCAAATTGAAAAAAAGATTAAAAGTTATAGATATCGTAAAAATGGTCATCCATAATTTAAATTCTTAATTCTTCATATATTGTCCCCTTTAACTTATTTTATATATATATATATATTTTTTTAGGAACAAAACATGGGAACAATTAAATAGAAGATAAAGCATGCTCTTCTTTATCAACAAGCAGGAATAACCATGGTGGAAAGTTGAAAATACAAACTTGTGAGTTATGCTCAACCCGCGTCCATCGAGCAATGTCATTAGCCACATCGTTTTGACCACGTCGAATGTGATGAAAGGACCAAATGTTCGAACTAGAAGCTAACCGGAGAACCTCATTGATAACAAATTTCAAAGATATCAGATTTTTCTCGTCTTTGTTCAATAATCAGATAGCACTGTGACTATTGAACTGAACTACAATCAATGGATAAATCATAGATGAAACGTCAGACCAACTTTAATCGCTTTCATCTCCAACAACTAGACATTAAAATGCCTTTTCATTGCCCGACATCCGACCACAATAAATTTTGTGTACCAATGACTACTACCTTGCTTTTTAGTATTATTATTTACTACCTATAGATTAATCTTGATTTTATATCTTCTCCTACACTCAAATTTGGTGTTTACTTTTACCTTATTCCTTATTAACATACATCTCCTTTCCCATTTTCCCTTTTTTCTATTAGTTTATACATTGGATTTATCCTATAAATTAAACACCCCTCCTATACTTTGCACTATAATTGACATCCTTGTTGCTCCTGTTTTGAATTTTTTTTTCTTAAAAAAAAATTGAACTCTTATTTTGAGCAAGTTATTTACCTTTATTTTTTAGAAAACTATTTTGCCACTCTCATTTTTAATCACTTCCTTTAATCTCTGTTTAGGGGTATTTTAGTCAAATTAAGAATAATCAAATATCCTATCTATATATATATATGAATGAATTGCCATATTTACAATATCTAAAAACTTTGGTCATTTACACTAAATTTGGTTATTTATCGAGAATTACAAAATCTGACCTGATTTTGAAACGATTGGTCAAAATTGACCTGAAATTGAAATTTTAACATTTCTAACCCAATTTTGACAGTTGTCTCACATTTTCAATTTTAATGGGATGAAATTCTAAATATACCCTTTTCTTCCATCCTTTCTCTTTAGATTTTTTTTTCTTATCTTCTTCCCTTGTTCTTCTCTCTAAGTTTTTTTTTATCTTCATCCCTTCTTATTTGTAAGTAGTCAAAAAAAAAAAAAAAAAAAAACCACATATTTTTCAGAGATCTGTATACTCAAAAGCCATAAATAAAACCAAATCTCAAAAAAAATAAATTCGTCAGAAATCTTAAAGAAAACCAAATCTCAGCTGATTTATTTTTGTTAATCATAATGAAAAAAGTTACGGATCGTTTCTTTTTAATCTTGTTATTTGTTTATGTTGTAAAAAAAATTTATCGTGGGATTGGTTAACACGATCGTGTTATTCGTGTTATTTGTTAACACGATTATCGAGTCAATTTTTCTAGATTTTTATTCTTGGGATTGGTTAACACGTGTTTTTTCGTTAACACGAATGTGGTAGATTTTTTTATTTTATTTTTTTTTATTTATTATTGTGGGATTGGTGAACAATCGTGTTATTGTTTAACACGATTGTGTTGTATATGTTTTTAGATTTTTATTTATTATCGTGGGATTAGTTTCAAAGATGGTGGGATTGGTTTCAACGATAGTGAGATTAGTTTCAAAGATGGTGGGATTGGTTTCAACGATAGTGGGATTAGTTTCAAAGATGGTGGGATTGGTTTCAACGATAGTGGGATTAGTTTCAAAGATGGTGGGATTGGTTTCAACGATAGTGGGATTGGTTTCAACGATAGTGAGATTCGTTTCAACGATGTGTGGTAGATTTTTTTTATATCTTTTATCATGAAAGAAGATTTGTTGGTCTTGTGATTTGGTTGATGAAGTCAGATTCATAAATATTTGATTTAAATATGTACAAATTTGTCAGAGGGAGGAGATATCTTCATTCTTAGTAAAATTTGGAGAGAAAATGGTAGTAGTGGAGAGAGAGAGGAGAAAGGATGATGAATAATAGAGGAGAGAGGGATGAATTTCATTGTTGCGAGAAAGATGAAGAAAATAGTAGAGAGGAAAAGAGAGAAGAGGGAAGAGAGAGGAGAGAAGGATGAAGAAGGGTAGAAACATAATTTCACATTTTAAAAAAGTTGAAAAGGTGGAGCGGCTTTTAAAATTGAGTCAGGTCAATTTTGACCAATTTTTTTAGTCAGATTTTGCAATTCTCCCCATCTCCCTCGTTAACTCTTAAAACTTAGGCAAACAAATGTGAGGGCCCAAGAATTTGAACTAAATGAATCAGCAATCCACATTGGGCCGAGTACTCGACCCATGTCACATTGGACCATGAGGAAAACAACCAAAATTGCCCAATGAAAATAAACCAAGTATATATTATATTTACCTCAAATCAAAATTTCTTAAGTTGCTACCAAAAAAAAAAAAAAAAAAAAAAAATCTTCCAAATATGCTCGTAGCGGTTATGTGCTCTCAGTTTCCTCCACCTTTTATGGATCGTTGTAGCTTTACTCGTTGAGAAGGTAATATGGTGGTTGATCGGTTGACGCAAGTGGCGTTGGTCCTTCGTCAAGATTTAGTGTGGTTGGAGGATTTTCGTGGTTGAATCTTTTATTTTAAGGAAAATGATTGGTGTTTGAGTGCTTGTATCGATCTTTGTTTATATATATATATATATATATCCTAAGGTAAGCATAGCTCAACGGGCACGTACTCGTTTTTTTGAGGTTGGAGGTTCAAATCCACGTACCCATATATGTTGTAGAATAGTAATAATAAAAAATAAAAAATAAAAATTATTGCTTGTTAGACCTTTTCATTTAAGAAAAATAATCACATAAAATACGTTGTTTATCAACTGCAAAATTACTACTGGAACAAACATGAGTACCTCACTCTTTTCTTATATGAATTAAATTTGTTGTAAGCTTTATCCAACTAATTATTTTGCATTATAATGTTATAATAGTCTGAGCATAGTAATTAACCCGTATTTTCTCTTGAGATTAGTGGTTAAATTCTTCCTACTCCAGTTATTGTAATAAAAAATAAAAATAAAAATAAAAAATATTTCGGTGTTGTTCATGATGTCGTTTTGCCTAATTAACTATTTTGATTTTCTAAATAGTCTATAGTGAGGGTTCGATCATGAACTTGCACAGAGTTTTAAAACAATTTATCAAACAACATTTAGTACAACAGGTGAACACATTATTGCCTAGATAACTCAGAGTAGAGGTTAATCATGCACGTGTGCAGAATTTAAATGTATTATTACCGTTTAAATTTAACTCACATGAACCTAAGACCAAAAATCAAGGTTGTTCATTAATTAAAATAATTTGAAAAGAAAAAAATATTTTGATTATTTTTTTTTTAATTCTCATAATAACCTCCACTACCCTTTATCCCACAGCCTTACATTAAACAAAAAAAAAAAAAAGGTTTCCCCCAGGGCTAAAGAAGAGGGCTCACCAGAACCCTAATGTATTGGATAGGCTTTTCCCATTCCATTGAATATTTGCTGATTTTGACCAATACACAAAGCTCACTACTTTTCACTTTGCTAAGCTATATTTATAATACCCCTTTCTCTTTAACAATATATGGCTAACTTCATTCAAGTTCTTCCACATATATTATTTTACTTCAAATCAACATTTTAGACTCTGTGTAATCATTCACTCTATTTACTTTCTCTACACTTCAAAAATACATAACTATGCACAACTAGTTTGGTTAGGTGTGAATTTGACTAAAAAATGTTTTATTTTATCCTTTCAATTTGTAAAATTACAATCTTCAAACACTTCAAATATTCCATAAACAAATTTGTATAATTTGTATAGAACTGATCGCTAATGGTTGTGTTAGTGATCTATACTTCGTGGGTATATTTAAATGATGCATTTGTTATAATATAATTATAAAACTTCAAAAAAAGAATGTACATTTATATGAGAGTGTTCAATTCTTTAAATTATTGACACAACATTCTTTAATTAGACTCAAGTAATAAAATATAAGTATTTTTTTACTACAACAAATGTATAAAGATTTGAACCTCGTAAATGAAATAAAATTTTAGACAATAAAAATATAAGATAAAAAAAATAAAATAGTTTGCATAAACTTAGGATGAAAAACAAGAACAACACATAATAAGTTTGTGAAAATGTGTAATTGGGTAGTTTCTTTTTATTGAAATTTAAATTATCATTTGAGGTATAAGTTATAACTTATAAAATTGGTATAAATATGGAATATATTAAAAAGGAAAGTGAAATATTTATTAAATTTTAGAATGTATTGATTAAAAGTAAAGGTATTTTTTGGCTATGATTGGTTCAACCATTGAGCACTTTTTTCTTCTCATTCTCTCTCTAAAAATGGAGCACTTGATGTATAATATTGTATGTAATAATTATAATTTTGGGATTTCAAATATTTTTGGGATTAAAAAATTATGAAATCATCACTAGTTTTTTCCTATACATATAGTGGCTCTCCCATTAGGATTTCAACATTATATCTTTTTGTAGCCCTCTTTCTCCTCGCCTTTGAAATCATGATTAATTTTATTTAAACCCTATTTTGCTCTAAATTATTTTGTTGATTCTATTTTAATTTTTTAGTTTATTTCTAAACTTTGAAATATAGTATATTTTTTTTTTACTACAACAAATGAGAATACGTAGATTTAAACACTTTCGACTTCAAAAAAAAAAAAAGTAGTACATGTCAATTATAGTTAAACTATGTTTTATGTTAATTTTTAACGTTGCATTAAAGACAATCTTTTAATTTTATTACAAGTTATTTAACATGTAATTAACTTGATCGTGTGTTTATCTAAATGATGAGTAAATATTTATATTTGAAGGTAGCTAGTATTGGACCTCCAATTATTTTCCTATTTTTATTACATGATCAATGAATGTTGGAATGCCTTGAATTTCTTTGACCCGCTACACTAATGGCTCGGGAGTCTCGCTACGAATGTCTTTGACTCATTATGTATTAGGTCATTAGAAAGGCGTCATATATAAACGTTTTGTAATCTTTTCAAATTCTTCTAATAACGTATGTCGCTCTCTTAGTCTGTAATATGTAATCTCTTCTATTTTGTAATACAAAATGCTCTCTCTTTTTTGTCCGTAGACGTAGCTAACACGGCGTTAGTTAACCACGTAAATTCAGTGTCGATTATCTCGCTATTTGTGGTTGGAATTCTATCTTTAACAATCAAAATTGCAAGAACGGGTTTTTTTGAAATTTTTTAAAAAGGATCCATAAAACATAATTTCTTCTTTTAAAAAAAAAATCTTATTTATATTATGGAGAGACCAAAATATAATATTTGAAATCGAAAATGAGATAAAATAAAATGTTGATGGACCAAACAAAATACGAGGTAAACTTTATAGTTTTCTTCTGAAGTTGAGTTCACAAAATCATTTAGAAAATGTCAATTGGATTACTTCAACATCTTAATCTAGGCGTATCTCTCATTCATTTAATAGAAAATGAAATCCCATCTTATAGTCAAATAATAGAGGTTATAACAAGACAAAAGAAAAATGTTTGATCATAGCATTAAAAAACCGAAAAAAATGGTGACATGTTATTAAAATCTAGATAAAGAATAATTCTAATTATAATATGTGGTTTAAGAAATTCGTAAATCACACCTATATAGATAGACAAATCCAAAAATTGCATTCCCATATTAATTAATGTAGTTAGTTTTAAATAGAACGATATGATTCAAAATCATACTAATTTCACACAGAGACAGATTTACCTTAGACTCAGGGGTTCGAGTCCTCCCTAAACTATGACAGCATACTTAATTTGTATATAAAATGTAGAAATTTATTTAAAATTAGCTTTGGACATAATAATAAATGTATGTTAAGCCTTCCCTATCACATTGGTTCAAGTCTTCAACTTTTTTTTTTGTGGTTAATTTTATTTTAGTCCTTTCTAACTTAAAGTTTTCGATCCGATTTCATAATTTGTTTATAAAGAATATGATTTTATATATATATATATATATATATATATATAAATGATTTTTTTTTAAAAAAAATATAGAAGTAATAATTGAAAAGAGATTGTATAGGATGAATAATAGAAGGTTTAGTTAGGGTATAGGGGCACTAGGGGAAGCTTAGATTGTAAGCAAAACAAACAATATAATATAAAACTTTTTAAAAAGAATAAATAAAAGTTTTTTTTTCTTTTTGGGTATAATTATTATCTAATATTGGTTGCTAATTAAAGAACAAAAAAGTGAAGAACAGCTGTTTTCCAACATTTTGAAGTTGACATGAAAATGTTAGGCTAACTAATGAATGAATGACTAAAGAAACAGAAGAGAAGAGTCTTAACATTCTCATTTTCATTCACTTTCCCTTTCTCTAATTATTGCTTCCAATTCATTACTTTTCCAATATAATTATTAACCCAATTTAATTGTCTCCATTTCCCACTCATTTACTTTTATTATTGTTCTAAGCGAGCATAGCTCAGCTGACATATGTATGACTTGATGACCAAGAGGTCTGTGGTTCGAATCCCTCCACCCCCAATGTACTCAAAAAAAAAAAAAAAAAAAAAAACTACTGTTCTATTTTAATTTCTGTATAAAGATTTTATTAAGAAAATAAAAATTCATTTTTTACACGTCATTTGTTTTTAAATTTAAATTACATTTGGAACTATTGTAATTTACTTTAAACTTAAAAATATATTTCAAACTTTATGTTTTCAATTGAAAATTCCTTTTATATATATATATATATATATATATATATATATATATATTCTTTTAAATCTTAAGCATGCAAATCAAAATTTAAAGTTAAAAAACTAAAACATAAAAATATAAGTATAGAAATCAAATTGATAGATAGTTAAAAAAATATGTTTAATCCCTAAACTTTCACGAAAGTAACAATTTAGTCTGTATATTTTTAGTTGTGTAAGAATTGAGTCCCTAAACTTTAGTACTTAATAATTAAGTCTATATTTTTGTAGCAATTTAATTCTTATATATCGTAAAATATATTGTCAAAATTTAATAAAATTTCTTACGTATGTAAATCAATAAATTGATTGGAATCAAATGCATTTATAAACTACAAAAGACTAATCTAATTTGTTACTTAATAAAAATTAATATTTAATTTTAATAGAATTAAATTATTACAAAATTTAAAATACGATGACTAATTATTACATACTAAAATTTATAGATTAAATTGTTACTCTTATAAAAGTTTATGCATAATTGTATTTTTTAACCAAAGTTAAAATTGAAAGAGCCAATAAGATTTAAACCAATCATTAATTATTGTTTCATAATTCACATCAATACTTATTCTTTTTACAATATGTGGGTGAACATCAGACCATTATTAGTCGAAGATATATATTTTATGCCAGTTGACCTAAGTTTAATTGTCAAATCAATATATATGGGGCGGGTATGTTATTATTCGGCTCTGTTCCATTTAGCTAACGGGGTAAAAAAAAAATCTGCTCCCTATCTTATTTTTCGTGTAATCGAGAATTTTCCGTTGGATTAAAATGAATTCCTGCAGAATCAGGCTAAATGGACATCTCCCTCACTCATGTTGTTGGACTTGAACAACCAAAAAAAAAAAAAATAATAAAATAAACTTAGTTCCTTATGAACAAACAGGTGGTTCTATCATATGCATAAAAATAAGGCAGTAGAATCCAGAATAGAAGCTGTTAAATATTAAAAAATCCAAAGCCTTTTTTTATTTTTTGTGTGCAAGTTGTTTGTATATTATTCCTTTGTAATTATTATACATATTTGGCCCACCTAGTTTTGTGCTCTAAGCTATGATTTCAAAAATTCATGCCAAAAATAAGGATTCAAAGTGCCAATATTGATCCTATTAGTCATTGGAAATCATTTTCTTACAGTTGTTCTTGAGATGGACTCATTATAAACATCTCTCTTATATATTATATAATATATTTAATAATTTTTTATTTTTTTTAAAACTCAAATCATTACCATAATAGAGTCAACATGTCATTTGGCATATTGTTGTGAAGCCACAAATTATTTGGCTCTTGAAATTATTTCTCACAGCCATGAAAAAAGATTCAATAAAATACCAACAAATTTAACAAGTGCAAGTAGTAGATTATTCAACAAGTTTATATTTCTCAAATCGAGCATAGTTCAATTGATATAAAATTGTGCTCTTAACTATGAGGTTATGGGTTCAATCCTCGCATTAATTAAATATATTTTTTTAAAAAAAAAATTGATATGAAAATAGATCTTATTATATATATATGATATGATATTTTGTATGTAGTGCTTAATGATGAGATATTATAAGATATCAACACCCAGGGGCGGAGCTACACGGGGGCCAGGGGGGCACGTGCCCCCCCTCAAATTATTACTTTTAAATATTTGTATATAAAATTTTGAAAAATATGCCTACAGTTTGTCTATTAGTATATTCAAAATCGAAAATTAAAATAAAACTATTGATTGGTTTGTTGGCAAGGGGCACAAATTTCAACCTCCATTCCTGAAGGAGCCCCAAGTTCAAGCCCTCTAGTTGCCAATGCCAACTTTTGTTTTCTTTTTTATTTTGTTAAAAAAACATATGTTAAATTTTAATACTTATAAATTATATACAAATATTTAAAATTATGTTTATATTAATAGAGAATTTTCTTGTAAAAACAAATTATATACAAATATTTAAAATTATATTTATATGAATAGGGAACTACAAGTTTAGTCTTTTAATTTTTAAATTTGTTTTTAATAGATTGTTTAAATATTTAAAATTATATTTATATGAGTAGAGAATTATAAGTTTAGTCTTTCAATTTTTAAATTTATTTTTAATAGATTGTTTAAACTGTTTAGATTTATTAAATTTAATTTTCTAAATAATAAGTGTTAGACATTTAATTTTTTTTTTCCTAATAAAAAACAATTTTGAGGACTCAATTAAATTTATTAACTATAATTTTGTATCTAATATAGACATTTAATTTTTTGTCGAGTAAAAATCAACTTTTGCGAACTCAATTATACTTGAAAGTTTTAATTTTGTATCTAATAAACACATTATTATTTTCAAACCGAACATAACTCAATTGACATAAAATTGTGTCATTGACTAAGAGATTAGGGGTTCGACTCTTGCATTAATTAAATATGTTTGTAAAAAATAAAAAAAAAAATACGTTATTTTTTTCTAATATGTCTTTATTAGATACAAAATTAAAAGTTTAAGGATCTATTAGGCTTAAAATTGAAAGTTTTAGAACACATTTTAAAGATTAAGAACTATATAGACATAAATTGAAAATTTCAAAGGCTAAACTTGCCGTTAACCCTATTGGAATTGTGCCCCTCCTGACAAAAAATCTTGGATCCGCCCCTGTCAACACCACCCATTATTTAAGCTGAAATGAATGGGTTTTCACTTTTTTGAGGTGGGAAAGTTAGTATATAAGTAACTTGTGTGCAAAAGGAACAACCCTAGAGATGGAAGCCATGCATTTATAAAATCATATCACCACATTTAATATAGATTGAAAATGTTGAAATATTAGGTGATCAGATTTGGAGGCCTTTAATTAATTAAGGATCTTTTGAGTGAAGAAATTGAATGATGTTTAAGTTTTTTGTTTACATCAATATTGTTAGATTTAAGTCGTGTTTCATGACTTTAAAGTTCAATTTATTGAAGAGGAAAACTTTAGAATAAGATTAAAGTAAATGATACTGTTTTTACTATTTTGTTTTAGAAACATCGAAATTTAATTTATAATCAACATTGATGTTGTGTTTACTCTCAATTTTGTTTTTCTTTTATTTTTTTAAGTTCAACGACAAGTTTAAACATCTTATGTCTTTTAGTTCAAGGACATAATGCCGGACGTATAATAGAAAGTAGAAAGACATAAAATGGTAAACACTCGTATGTGGGATGAACTAGTGAAAAATGATATGATTCTCGATTTTAGTCTCTAACCTATTGGACATTAGAAACAATCGAGAAACATGAGGATTTCATTGATTTTTTTTTATTTATTTTACTCTAAACCCTAAATCCTAAATTTTAAACTCTAAATCATCAAGGACAACCCTAGTGGTCATGAAGGGCCTGAAGACTATTAATGTCTCTTTAAAAGAATGAGTTTAATCTTTGGTGATTATCTACCTAGGAATTAATTTCCTACGGGTTTTCTTGACAACTAAACGTTGTAGGGTCAGACGGTTTATCCCGTAAGATTAATCGAGGTGCGTGTAAGCTGGCCAGAACACTCGAGGATATAAAAAAAGAAAATGTTCTTTCAATTTTATTAGAGCGTTCAATTGACATATATACCATTAGTTAAGATTAGATATTTGAATCTACACCCACATTATTGAACTAAAAATGTTTTGTTTTCATAAATCATTCTTAAGAAGGGCAAGATCCTTCATTTTCCTCTACATCAATCCCTCTAAAATTAAGTAGCCAAATTTATACAAAAAAAAATATTGAATTGAACAAAATAAAAAGTTAAATTTGAGTAATATAAACATACAAAAAGTAGCCAAGGTAAGGACAATTTTCAATGCAAACCTCATGAGTAAAATATAAATAAAAGCATTGTACACTCACTCATCAATAGTAAGAGTTCAACTTTTCAAACTTCAAAATAAAATAAAAATATGATTAGTGATTGTAAGTAGGATTTAAAAAAAAAAAGGATATTACATCACAAATAGAAAGAGAATATACAAAACAAACAATCTACGAGGAGAGACATTTGATACTTGGTGAGGATATTAAGATTGAACTATTGAGATCAAATTGGAGAAGTGTTGAAATGGAGAGAGGCAAATTTATTGCAATTATGAAAAGGAATTAAAGTAGAGAGACAAGTAAGAAAGAACCCCACAAACATATATAGCTCCAAAGTGAGAGATAATTATGCAATAAAACATTATTGAATTTTGGTTTGAGATGTGAGAGAGAGTACACACCCTTTTTGTTGGGGTGGGGGGCTACCCTTAGATTAGGACATGTTTTTAGATAGACACAATCTTCCTTTGCTGAATCACCACTTTTCAATTACTTATTTGCCAACCACACAACACACAAAAACCTTTTCTCCCTCAAGAACCTTCTCCTCTTCCCTTTTCCTTTCATCAAAATCTAACTCTCCGAGTAAGTTGGCACGATGCGATTAGTAGTTTTGCACGGTTAAATGTATGAGAAGAGCATATTAGACATCATGAAGTATCATCTTAAAACCAATTGGTGATAGGAGGGGTAGCCCATGAGTGAGGTCCTTCCTTTCATCTTTCCAGATTCCATTTTTGGACCGAATACTCGTTTAACCTTCGTGGGCTCTGATACCATATTAGACATCATGAGGTTCCATCCTAAAACTACTTGGTTTTAGGATGAAATTCCATGATGTCTAATAGAGCATACAAGTTTTTTAATCTACATCCAACGATTATTAAAAACAGCTTCATTGTGACACTACCATTGAAGAATTAGTTCGTCTAGAGTTTAAATATTTTCATATCGCAATTATGTCGTTGAATATCTCTCTAGCTAACATATTAGTGTGGTGGTTCAATTTGACAAGATCCATTTGATTAGATGTTTCATCTAAAGTTCAAAACTTTCTATCTAACAATTATATATGTTGGTCTCACAAGATCTGTTTTTCTAGCTAACATATTAGTGATGGAGTTGGACTTCGACAAGACCTAATTGATTTGATGTTTTATCTATATATCTATCTCTTGAAGGCTTGGTGTTTTATTAGCAGATGAAAAGGTCAAATTAGTTGCAGCTATGGGGTAGAGAAATTAGGCCAACTTTTAGTACTCTTCTCGTAGGAATTCAAGCCATTATTCAAGAGGAATTTTCACCTTGGCTTTGCGGTAGAGATGATATCGTAGGAATTCAAGCCATTTTATTAGGAGATGAAAAGGTCAAGTTTTTCTTAGTCATAAGCTTTGATAAAGAAGAATTGGAAACTTGGAAAGAAGTTCAAACATGCAACCAAGTATTAAAATGTTGAGGTCCATGTTGATTCTAAGATCTCAAGTTTAAAGACATACCAATACATATATTGATATAGATGAATATTCCTATAATCCAAAGAAATTATAAGTTTGTTTAAATTTCTTTCACTTCCCGAGTAAGTTACAAACCTTAGTAGTAGTACTTATCTTATTAGCAGTATTTATATTCATTATCATCATTAGTGAAGAAGAGACTTTTTCTTTTTCCTACTTAGATATATCTTGTTCATATCGAAATTCGTATCAATGGTGAATAAGTATTTGGAGCACGAATAAACCTGCAAAGACAACAAGAGTGAGTGAACTAGTACCAGTGTAGTGCTAAGCTACATATACTCCGACAATCAAGTTAGTCACGAGATTTGAGAGTATCTCAGTGGTTTTAGCGTAGAATTTGACGTATCTTTCTAATTTGTCTTCTTTTCTATTTATAAGGGATGGTAGTGTAACTGAAACTGTCATATTGTATAGGCAATATTGATTTTATTTGGAACATTACACTTAAAAGATAAGTTATGGTTGTTACACAATATCGGTTTGGGTTGACCCGCGGGTCAACCCTTCTTAGGGCATAGGACTAACCTAGGTTGACTCGTGGGTGGGCTTGGCACCAAGGACTTAAGCGACAAGGGCTTGGGTGCCGAGGAATGAGGCGAGGAGGGATCGGGCGTCGAGGGTTGAGATGAGGGTCTCGGCGCCAAGAGCTTAGGTTGTTGATAATTTTACCCCAACATATCTAATAATGTAGTTGTATGTTGCCCAATGAGTCATTTTCCTTAAATAAAAATCTTTCTATCTCACAATTATCTTTGTTAAAATTTCTCTCTCTCTCCTAATTTTGGCTTCACAACCTTTATCCTTAATTATTTCATTTTTCAAAATTTTCATTTAAAATGTCTTTGAACCTTATGTAAATATTTATTTTTTCTTTTTACCATGAAAATTTTGCAATGTATTAACATAGATCTCATTTCATAGCATGTGTACTTATGCTTTAAATTACATAGATATTCTATTAAATTTAGAAATGAGTAAATTAGACTAAAACGAATTAAATACATGTCTAATATGAAATAAATACAAACAGATAAGAACTAAAAAAAAAAAAAGAAATTAATTAAAAGCCTGTTGAATTATTAGAAAGAATTGAAAAAAGAAAAAGAAAACTTTTAGGTGAGATTTCATGTCAATCATATACATTATTTGAAATCCAAGCAACTATACCTTTTCTATTCCCTAAAATATTATTTAAAAAAATGAATATTTAGTATATAATATCCAATCAGCCTATCATGTTTTGATTCTATTGCTTTTCTTTTTTTTCTTTTTTTTTTGGAAGAACATGTCTTGATTCTACTGCTCCGTGTATATTTTGTCGGAAATGAATTATGGATAAAGTGGGCCTTTTTCCAAACCCTAAGGTATTTTTGTTCAAATAAAAAAACACGATTCGGAAAATTAATTTAAAATTGGGTATGTATGAAACTTCAAAACCCCACCAAATAATAAGATGAAAAATATTCTAAAAACACAAAATTGATAAGATGAAAGTGGGATGGAAGGAAAACAAAGTTATATTTCATGTTTTTAGATATGTGTTTATAGGAAATTTGGAAATTTGATCCCAATTTAAATAATTGTTCAAAATTTGTTCGATAAGAATTCTCTATGGTATTTGTTTCGTAGTACATCCACATTGGTATGATATTGTCCACTTTGAGTATAAGCTCTCATGAATTTCCTTTTGGTTTCACCTAAAATGTCTTGTGTCAATGGAGATGTTGTCTCTCACTTTATATACCCACGATATCTTCTCATTTCCTAACCAATGTGAGGCTTTAGTCGCACTTCCAACACTATATTTTGGTTCAAATTAAAATACAAAATTCGAAAAATAAATTTAAAAATAGGTATGCTTGAAACTTCGAAAAACCTCACCAAATAATAAGAAAAAACAAATTCTAAAAATACATAACTAATAAGAAAGAAAGATTCGATGAAAACAAAGTTGTATTTCATGTTTTCATACATGTGTTTGATAGCAGGTTTAGAAATTGAATCTCAATTAAAATATGTTTTATAAAACATTTATAAACCATAAAAGGTTGGAGTTAGTCAACTAAATATTAAGTTGAATATAAATTATTATTAATTAATTTATAAATATGTTATAATATATTATATTATACATATTTTAATTTAATAAGAATGAATTGACATCATGAAATACTATATTTATTAAAAAAATTATCTTTTTTTCATTAATTTTTTTTTTTTTTTTTATCTTTTTTAATATAATTATACATTTTAAAATTTCAAACTCAAAATCTTGATAAACCGAAAACATTAAAAGGTTGCTTTGAGTTCTACTATTTGAATCACAAAATTTGAAAAACGATTTTCAACGCATATGTCAAACCCATATTAACTAAACTCTATGAATCTGAAAACATAAAACATAATTCATATGACATTCCAAACGAGCTCTAAGCTCCTGTACATATTCTATCTCTACTCAATTAACTATAGAAATATTAGGGGTCGTTTGATAATCTTGTTTCTAACTCTTGAGAAACTGAAGTGTTTGGCGTATCTATTTCTTTTTCTCGTTTCTCATTTTTCGAAAATATTTTTGAAATTGTGTAGAGATTTTGGAAACAACGAAATGAAGGGGTGGTTTGGTAACGTTCATGCTTATCCTTTTTTGTTTCTTGTTTTTGAGAAACATTCATGTTTCTTGTTTCTCATTTTTCATAAACGTTTTCAAAATTGTGTAGAAATTTTGGAAACAACAATATCAAGTTTTTTGTTTCCGATTTTTACCAAAACATAAATAAAGTATTATTTTATCATTCTTTACTTATAAAATGCATAATAAATATCTAAAAAAAAATGTAACATAAAATTTTGAATATTTTATTTTAAAAACGAATTATCATGTAAAAATATTACACTTTTAATTTAAAATTTCAAAGAATAAGAAATAAGAAATGAATACCAAACATATTTATGTTTCTTTATTAAAATAGAGGAAACCAGAAACAAGTAACGAGAATATTGTTTTTATTAACGTTCTTATTTCTCGTTTAGTAACGTTCTTATTTTTCGTTTCTCGTTTCATATCATCCAATCATTTTTGCTCAATTTTTCTCTCCTAAGCCACCATTATTGATCTCTTTCAAGCTCAATGTTTTTTTATATCGCAAGAGATTTGTGTGAGAGATTATACTGCTCAATTTGTGTATCAACTCTGGTGAGAGTTTGATTTTTGTAGGAACCTTTATTCCATTACTTCAATTGGGATTTGTAATAAGGCGTGGGTGCACCTTGGGAATTGAGTGAGCGGTTTAATCTTGAACCCGAAAAAGGATTTGTAGTGGTTTGATCCTGAACCCGTGAAAAGGACCATTGTGGTTTGATCTTGAACCTGCGAAAAAGATCGGTATAAGTTGGGTCCTAAACCTGCAAAAGGATTTGTAATGGCTTCCTTTTGAACCCGCAAAAAGAGTGATTGTTCGGTTTGATTCTCACCCGTAAGAGAATCACGACAGTAAAATACCCAAGCTTGGGGAGTGGAGTAGAAATTTTCAAACCACTATAAAAATTCTCGGTGTCATCTCTTACTCTCTACTCTTTTAATTTTCATTGTCTATTTACTTATTTTAGTAAGTTGCATGCTTAGGAAAATTGTTACATAGTTTTAGCAATTTTAGGGTGTTAATTCTATTAGTTTGCTTTGAACTAATTTAGCTTAATTTCTCGAAAAAGTTTTAAAATTGTTAAGCAACTCTATTCACCCCCTCTAGTGTTGTCAACCGATCCTACACACTATAGCTTTAGAGTTGCACTTTTATGCACTGTAGGACAAGTTGTGTACATGGATATAACCATTACATGCAAGTCGATCTTTCACGAGTTGCTCGTAATTACAATTAGGTCAAAAGTTTGTTTTACCCCTGTAATTACATCGTATAGCTTAAGTATCATTGATCCTCTAATGAACAATCTATTTATGATCCCACCATAAACCAAGTCCCCCTCGGGCCAGCGAGAGGATGGGGCATCATTGTTCATTCCCGAAATCAACATTTAAGATAACTACTAATCTATACACTCTCTTTATGAGAAGGAGTGGATTTCATCTTGTGAAACTTATGATTACAACTCCCTATTTAGTCAAGTCCCCAAAATGGTAGGCTTATTGAATCGACTATAAAGATCATTCAGATACATGCAAATCAAAGGACAAACCCTCACAGGTAGGAGTGAATTTCATCTTGTGAAACTTACGATTCCAACGCCATATTTAGTCAAATCCCTAAAATGGTAGGTTTATTGAATCAGGTATAAAGATCATTCGCATTTGTCGCAACGTTTTTGCGACGCGGAGCGGTCGACGTCCCTCCGTTAAACGGGAGTTTTTACAAGAAATAAAAACAAAAAAATGAGTCGCCACCAATCATTTTTTTGGTGTGATTGGTCACCTAAAAGTTGTCTACGAAATAAAAAATAAGGTTCGGGGGTCGTTTGAGCGTAGGGAAGGTACTAGCACCCTACAACATCCCGTTAAAAAAACGGTAGCCAAAACATTTTATCCTAAATATCCATCTAATCCTAAAAGGTCCTTAATTTGAGAAAATGAAATAAACAAAATAGATAAACATAGTTAAACTTAAAATAAATGTCTCAAGAGATCAGGCCTTGATTTTATGATAAAATAAGGACTCGATCAGTGAGTGGAATTACCCATCAATGTTGTCATTTATTGCATTAATCTCATTACTGGGATTATACAATAAAACAAAGGTTTTAAAAGTCATTTAAGAAAATCAATTTTTTAGATTAAATTTAAAATTTATTTTATAATCGAATGCGATTCTAGGTTTTAAAAATCATTTAAGAAAATATTAAATTTAAAACTTATTTTATAATCGAATGCGATTCTTTAAAAAAAAAAAAACAAACTTAAATAATAGTTAAAGTCATTCTAAAGAAAGATTAATTCAATTAAAATATGGAAACCTTCCCTTAAAAGACGTTTGGGTAAAAGATTTGAAATCAGTTCTAAAATCAAATTGAAACCTTAAAAGGAAAGACATTTGAAAAGCAATTTATTTAAAAGACTTTTGGGGAATAAAAGATTTTAAATAAGGAAAAAAACGTTTGGAAGCTTTTAAAAATCAAATTCAATAGAAAATTATTTTGAAAACTTGAAGATAACATATAATGACGTAAGAAGGGAAAAATAAAGTAAAATAATTAGGAGTTAAAGTCTAACCCTCAAGATAAGGGAAAGATCCTTATTCCATCCTAGGATTTCAAACAGAAGAAAAGAAAAACGAAATATATCCTCAAGGTTGGAGGAAGAATCCTTGGAATTTAAATTTTTGCAGGATAATAAGAACAAATTACAAATTTTTTTATTAAAATAACCATCTAAAAAAACTTAAAAAGCAAACAAATCAAGAGTGAAGATAGAATTACATGTGCAGGGGTATTTGCAGGCAAAAATAATAAATTTTCTCACCCGTCGTTCTTCTTCCTCCTCACACGCAATACTCGGTTCTGCAACACGATCACCGTCAGAGCTCGCAAAGGTAATACGCCGTCGTACGGAGGTGGAGGGAGGTGATTCGCCGTCGCCTGCCGTTATGAAGGTTGCCACCAAGTATTTAGCTTTTGTATTTGTCCTTTTTCTATCCTCCAAAAAAGAATTCGGACTTTTTCTCCAAAAAAAAAATTCTCTTCTAAGAACTTTTTCCCAAAGAAAAATTTCCGTTTCAAAACCTATCTAATCACCTCTATTTATAGTGTTAATGAGATTTGTTTTTCCTAATGAGCTTCCATTTTATCCTAGATAAATCCAAATTCGAAATCTTAAATCAAATCTAAAACTTGAAACTCCAAATTAAAAGATTTAAAATCAATCTTGACCAAATCAAAATCTAAAGTCGAATTATAAAATTAAATGTTTTTGAAAACTTATCTTTTAAAACAAATCTATTTGAAAGATTTAACTTTAAAAACAACTTGAATTTATGTTGACCCAATTAAAATATAAAATCGAATTCTAAAATTAAATGTTTTTTTGAAAATTTATGTTTTAAATAAATCTATTTGAAAGATTTAACTTTAAAAACAAATTGAATACATCTTGACTCAATTAAAATATAAAATCGAATTCTAAAAATAAATATTTTTTTTGGAAATTATCTTCTAAACAAATCTATTTGAAAGATCAATTTAAATTTCTCTTGACCAAATTAAAATCTTAAAATCGAGTTCTAAAATTAAATGAAAAATCTTACTTTATCTTAGAAAAAACTTAATTCGAAAGAAATCAATTTGAAAGTTTTAATTTTAAACCCTAAAATCTAAACCTAAAAACTAAAACCATAAATCGAAACCCCAAATCTACTTCAATCTAAAACCCTGAATTGAACCCCAAATCTCCTTAAATTTAAAACCTTGAATTGAAACCCCAAATCTCCTTAAATTCGAAACCCTGAATTTAAACTCCAAATCTCCCTAAATTTAAACCCTGAATTGAAACGATAAAACTAAACCCTTAACAAAAAATGTTTTTTAAACGTCCTTAAACGGGAGAAGATTTTTTGTGCGTTTCCCCCAAAATCTCGAAAATAACAAGGAAAAAAGAGAAGTAGGAGGTTAAATGATTTTAACAATCCATTGAGCGAAACGCAAGGAAAAACCCTAAAACAAGGAAAACCTAGAAATAATGATAAAGAAGGTCGGACAAAATACGGTGTCTACAGCATCCATGCAAATCAAAAGACAAACCCTCACAGGTAGGAGTGAATTTCATCTTGTGAAACTTATGATTTCACCCTATTTAGTCAAGTCCCCAAAATGGTAGGTTTATTGAATCGGCTATAAAGATCATTTGCATCCATGCAAATCAAAGGACAAACCCTCACAGGTAGGAGTGAATTTCATCTTTTGTGAAACTTATGATTCCAACTCCCTATTTAGTAAAGTCTCCAGAATAGTAGGCTTATTGAATCGGCTATAAAAAACATTCGCATCCATACAAATCAAATCAAAGGACAAACCCTCATTGGTAGGAGTTCATAACTCACTCAGGGTTAAAATCGAGTCGCATATATAATTATCCTGTGAAATATTTATCTTCTCTATTAACAGATTTATAAAGAGAGATTGAATATTTCAGGGTCTGGTCTAATACAAACTCATTGTATATGTACCTCACTCACATAAACGATTTGGATCAATTATTTGTAATTATTACAAAACGGGTTGTATCAATAGTGTTACCAGGATAAGACACTCAACTTTATCCATATATTATAAACTATTTAGGTTATCTCTTGAACATGATCCTCTTGTATGTCAACTACATATTGTTAAATATTATACTAATAACTTTGAATTTATATATAATGAATATTATAAATTATAAATTTATAATAATAAAATAATAAAATAATTATTAATTAATTACAAAGTTCTAGCATAAATTCCAAGGGATAATTTTTAAAGTTTTTAAAGTTTAAGGGTATTATTGGGAATAAAATAACATTTCTCATCTAAAACTTAACGATAAAAGTATTTCGATAAAAGTATTTTTTTTTTAATGTTTTTAAAAAATCGTGTGAATTTTTTAAACTTTTTAAAGTTTAAGAGTATTATTGAAACAAAACTCATAATTTAAGAGTATTTTCTATACAAACTTCAAAATAAAGAAGAAACTTTATCAACCACCTTATCCTTATTCTCATCCTTATTTTGTTTTGTTTCCTAACCTTTCATTTTTTTTTTTTTTTTTTTTTTTTTTGTTCCTTCAACATTTTATTTTAGTCATGATATTTTTTATTAATTTATAAATTGAAATGTATATTTACATTGAAACCATACTCCACCTATCAAAAGTAACTTCTTTTTCTTCGTTTGTTTTCGAAATCAATATATAGAGTGGAGATTCAAACTTCTAATCTTTTTTTTTTTTTTTGTTAAGAGCTTAATATCTTAACCATTTGAATTATGATTAGATTGATTGTAACTTCAAATATTTGTTCATCAAAATATTTACAATTGGATAAATAAACAAAACATGAGTGTATATCCAACTTCTAAGGATTGAAGGTTTGATATCTCCCTACATTTAAACTAAAAAAAACACACGAAAAAAAAAAGAAAAAAAAAAAAAAAAAAAAAGGAAATGGGTAAAGGGGTAATTTAACTTGAAAAAAGAAAAGAAAAAAAATATTGAGGCGATGGAAATTGGCCGCGTACTTAACTGGAAAACGATAACGCCAAATACGCCAGTGGACACCGCATCTCCGCCGCCGACCACGGACATGTGGGCCCATCATGGCCGGCGATTTACAATACACGTTTCACCACCGAATATAAGCCGCCTACCCACTCCGATACGGCCACGTGGTATTATATTCTTTGTGGGTCCCATGTTCTTAATTTAATAAATCGACTCTCTCAAAAAAAAAAGACGATTTTATTTTTATTAGTAGACATCAGGCAAAGGCAAACATCCCCTAACATTAATGTCAGATAAAACCTTTTTTTGAAGAATTTGTATTATAAAAAAAGGTGTTTCTATTTCTGCTATTTTTTTTTTTTTTTTTTCTTGTTCCTCAATAGTCAAAACAAAGACAGAGAAGATATTTTCATTTTATTTTATTTTTTTAAATGATATATTTGGTTATTAAAATAATATTTCTTTTAAAAGGCTTTTGTATTATTATACCCTAATGGAAGACAAGAGCCTCTTTTATGTACAAAATAGGACGATATTTTGGTAGAACATAATCTATTTATAAAATTATTAACTAAACCATCAAACCCATCTAAATATTCAAAAGTAACTCTTTTCTCCTCATTTTATAAAGTATTTATATTCCCACAAAACAAAACATAAGCTATTTTATTTACAAAATAATCTATCATGTTTTTTTTTTTTTTTTTGATGTAAATTTCTGACTTTTTTTTAAAGTCGACTTCGGATGTCCAAAAAATAATCAGATAGATTTGTGAGGAAAGTAAACTTGCACTGAGAACTCCAGATGATTAAGTTAAATACATTATTGAGGAAACCAACAATTATATTGGTTCAAATATATTTTTTTTTGTTCTCGTAACTTTAGTCTAATTTTTATTTTCGTCGTTGAATTTTATGTTATATCGAGAATTTTTATTCATGGTCATTTCTACTTCACCAATTATGACTACTTAATTAATTTTGTTAAAATTCTATTTAAAATGGTGTGTGGAAGAGTATAAGATTGTGTCATATCATGTGTGCTTTCATTGCCTTGGCAATAAGAAATGTATGATGGAAATGAAGAAGAAGTTTGGACTTGGTTAAAAGGTAAGAAAATCTTCGAGAAAAAATTAAGAATGAAACAATAAAACAAGCGAAATATTTTTAGGAATATTTCTAAGTTTAGTTTGATAATCATTTTATTTTTTATTTTTTATTTTTAAAAAATAAACTTTAAAATACTAATTCTTATGATTTTCTTTGTTTTGTTATCTACTTTTTAAAAATGTTTTCAAAGTTCAAGTTAAATTTTGAAAACTAAAAAAATAATAGTTTTCAAAAAGTAGTTTTTGACATGAAATTTGATTAAGAATTCAAATTACTTCTCTAAGAAACTATTTAGAAAACATTAAGACCAGAATAAAGAAATTGTGAGAAAAAAAAGTATAAATTTAAAAAATAAAAAATTTAAAAATGAAATTGTTATCAAATAGACCATTAGAAACAAGAATTAAGATTTAAAAAGTTTAAGAATGAATGTCAAAGTGAACAGAGTTCAACTATAATTTATATGTACTTCTTCTCTTAAGGTCGGAGGTTTGATTGATCCCTCACCTCGCAACGGTTGAATCTAAACAAAAAAAAGTCTAAGAATGAAACGAAAGGTATAGATCAAATTAAGTTTATGTCATGTTTGATAATGATTTCATTTTTTGTTTAGAAAATTAGGATTGTTTTTTCACCATTTTATAAATATATATATATATATATATATATATATATATATATATATATATTTCACTTTTTTTTTTTAACATATTTGAATTCGGAGTCAAATTTAAAATATATATATATATATATATATATATTTCAAAACAATTTTATTCTTAATTTTTAAAATATATGACTTGAATTTTTGAATATTTTTAAAAAGTATATAGCAAAGTAAAGATACACATACATTAAAGTAATCTTTACAAACTTATTTTTCAAAAATAAAAAATAAAGAAAATGATTTTCAAACCGTGCCGTAAAGACTAAAATCATACGTACCAATAAAATTAATACACGGTCTTTGGACTGTTATAAATTTGACACACAGTAAAATGACAAGCAAGCAACAAAACTATTTTAGGTGGCATATGAAATCCGTAAATACATTTAGAAATAGGATTTGAATCCTAAATAAACTAATTATATATTTATTTTTCTTTTGTCAGTTAAGAGGTCACCAATGAACAACAATAAATAATAGTTTGAAGTTGTCAAAAAAAAAAAATAATAATAATAATAATAAAATAATGGTGATTGGAGTCAATAGAAAGTCTTAAATTTGCCATAAATTTTCACAGCTAGATTAGACAATCTAACCAATTGCTTGGACCAACTATTTGACTTTGCTTTTCTAGTAGATCTAATACCCATATTTTTTCTGAAAAAATATGTCAAATTAGAACATAACTCAGGGTTAGGTATCTATAATTTTCATTATAATTTTTAAGTTGGAATATAATCTCCTCCTCTCGTTTATGATATAGTAATCTTAAAATATGGTTGTTTGACCCAAAAAGTTGTTGGAGAAAGAGTTGGAATGAGAAGTTAACTCCCTGTTTAGCTTACATACTTGTTGAACTCGGACAAAATATATCAACTCTCTAGACTTCAACAGTAATTACTATTGAACTCCTCAAACTTCTACAATAATTACTATTCAAGTTTGTCTCGTTTTTCAAAGCAGCACACTTCTTTCTCTCTCCCCCACAATATTTTTAAGTATTTAAAAAAAAATGTAATTTAAACAGGTAAAATGACTAAAAATGCAATTCAACCTAGTTTTATTATTTTAAATATAAATTTAGTTGTTCAATCAAAATTGGTAGTTAAACCAAATTCGAAATGTAGTATTCTTACCTGGGAGAGAAATAAAAGCATCAACTTATTTGGATCTGTTTAAATTAATGGATTAAAATCTTTCAAATTCACATGTAATATTTAACACATTATTGTACGACTCTCTTTTATTTCAAAATTATCCAAATAAAATGAATAATTAATGTGAGTGATATTGAAAAAAGAATGTGAAGTATTGTGGTCAAAATTATTTTTGTTATCTTAAAAAAAAAATTGTGAAGGATACATAAAATAAAAAATGCTCTTTTAGAATTCATAAAATTAAAGATGAAATGTGAAAAACAAATGTGATGTATTGTACTCAAAATTATTTTTATTGTCTTCAAATAAATTTGTAAACAATAGATAAAATAAAATAAAAAAATTCATATATAGAATTTATTGGAATTAAAAGAAGTCTTTAATAATGAAATTTTGAAAATTTGTAGAAAAAAATTGTGTAGAAAAAAGCAGTTAAAATAAACTCACACTTAGACTTCAGGACTTCAGGCCTCAAACACACATATAGAACTCCCCACATTAAACAACTTCACAGACTAAACAACTTCAACTTTCCCAATTTTTAGGGTCAAACGCTCCATAAATTAATATAAGTAGGTAAAGAAAATAAATCTTGAGAACAACCCAACCTCCACATATTTTTATAATAGTATGATATTGTTTAAACATTTTAGACCTTACAATAGGTGGAGATGGATGTTATCTTTAACTTCCTTTTAAATAATTATCTATCTATCTACCGATGTTATCTTCATTATCATTACTTTTCGAACACATCAACTTTATATTAATAGAGATGTTATTTTTCAGTTATATTTATGTACATGATCATTTTTCTCTTTTTCTATTCAATGTGAAACTTTCGTCGCTCGCCGCTTCCAACGATGTATGAACTAAAATAAATGAAATTTAAAAGAAGGTAGGAATTAATTAGGACACACTGGTCGGGGAAAAAAAAGATTTGTTATGAAGTTGGATAAGAGGGAATGATAAATTTTAGCCACTCGAATTGTGCAGCTCACAGTCACACATGAGCAAAACTCCAGAAGATAGAATAAGAAGTCAGACTAAAATACAAAGCTTAAGGAGAAGTACTTTATTGTTGGTAACTAAAAATTAATGCCCTTTTTTTTTTTTTTTTTTTTTTAAAATAATGTCCCGTACTCATAGGCTATATAGTAAATATTTTCCCAAATCCCAACTTTTAAAATAATTTAGAGCCACCCGTGGGTCTGAACACCCAACCACCAGTTGCAAAGCAGTACGCGCACAATAGTGGAAAGAAGATAAGTAGAGATATTGTGCGCTGAGAATCATGGCGGGGCCAAGGTGAAGCCCGCTTGTGACCTTGACTTTCCCCATGCACGTGCACGACTCCCTATGAAGATGAAAAAATGTTAAATATAAAAACGTTAAATTATAAATTTTGTGTTTAATAATTATTTAATTTTTAGTTTTTAGTTTTTAAAAATTAATTCTATAATTCACTTGCGAATTCTTACAATAATTTTCATTTTTTTTTTTTTTTTTTATTATAAAAAACATTACAATTCTTAACTAAATTTAAAAAAAAAAAAAACAAAAATTTGAAAGTTTTTTATTTTTATTTTTTGGTTTAAATTTTAGAAACACTTCAAAAATAGATGATACAACTAAAGAATTTATATGAGAATGTATTATTGTTTATAGACTTAGTTTTCAAAAACCAAATACAAAAAATTAAAGGGTCGTTTGATAATGCATTTAATTCGTGCTTTTGATTTTTGAATTTTAGAAAACATGAATTGAATGAGGCCTAAATTTTTAGATTTGTTTTTATATGGTCCAACTTTTAAAAATGTCGGATAAGTTCTCAAATTTTCAGTCAGATAGGTTCATAAATTTAAAAAGTGTTTAATTGGTTATTACACTTTGAATTTCATGCCTCTATATATATATATATATACTTTTGATTTCACAGTAACTAAACAAATGCAAAGATTAAAAAGAAGTTGGATGGGTATTTATGCCAACGGAAGGGTTAGCTACTATCGAAGCCTCAACTCCAGCGATCATCTCCTGACGTTGTTTCGTTCGTAGCACGCTCAGATCTCGATTGGAACCTCCTCCATCAGCACCACAGACTGTTTCTTCCGCATCACCAACTAAGTAAGCTCACGAGTTAGATTGTTACTTTGGCGACGACAATGGTTGAAAACACAACTTCAAAATTGGTAAGTTTATTTGCTCCCAAACTTCCGTCACAATCATCCCCACCTCTGAAATTTCTTCTAAATTTTTCTTTTGTAGCAGAGTGGCAACTCTCCGCGAGTCCGTCTCCACCTCAATAGTTTGGAACCTCTCCTCTGCTGCAATAATCATCCCTTCTCGGACTGCTAAAGCTTCCAACACTTCCACCCCGCCAGATTTTCCCAAAAATTGGTAAAGTTAAGCATGACTTCTCCATGTTAATTTCGAAGAATTGCTGATATCACACACCTTCTCTTCCCCTTCCTAAGTGCTACATATGTATTGACTTTGATGTTGTCCATCGACGACGCTGGTTTCCACCTACATTCCAGTCGAGTTCTTACAGGCGGAGAGGGCCCTAAACACCCTTCAAGCTCAGTGAACAAATGTGTATAATCCAGTACCCTTCTCACATACTCCCTCCACCAGCAAAGACCTAATAAATACAAAATTAAAAATAATTAGACCTATTAGACACAAAATTGAAAGTTTGAGGATTTATTAGACACAAAATTAAAACTTCATGACCTATCATACATTTTTTAAAGTTTTGAGACCAAATACACACAAACCTAAAAGTTCGAGAACGAACTAAACTTGTAATTTAAGTTTGTAAAAAATACCCTTCAACTAATTTGCTCTTTGTTTCAAACATATCTTTATTCTTTCAAAATTGCAATACTATCATTAATCTTTAATAAAGGTTTCAAAATTATCATTGAATATAAATATATTAAAATATTAGATGAAAAAATCAACTTAGCCAATGGTTAGTATTTTAAGATTTAATTTAAGCAATCGTCTTAATCAACGTCACACCATTTCACGACTCCACTATATTATTATTATTTTTTTTTTTTTGTCAGACAATGTGACTAATTTTTTTAAATAACATGGAAACTTTTTTAAACAAATGACAAATTCAGACTAATTTTTTTAATTTAGCAAAGAAAAAAAAAGACAGGTTTAATTTTTTTTTTTCTTTTCTTTTCAGATAACTAAAACAATTTTGAAAAACAAAAAAATGAAAAATTATTAACTTCTTTTAAGGCGTGAATGGTGGAGCCCACAGCGGAAGAAGGAGGTTGAAAAAAACGGTAACTGATTGCTCGACGGACGTTAGCCAGGCGAGGGTGGAATCCGCCGAAATGGTTTTTAGCAAGTTAACGTCGTTAAGGCCACGATTGACGGCGCCAACATCGCTACCACACGGCGACAAAATCTCTCTCTTTCTCGGAGAAATGTATTTTTAAAATTTCATTTATTTATATAAAATTTTCTGAAATTTCGGTGGCTTTTAGATACTCAAATGGGGCCCACTGCCATCATCAACTTGTTCCCATAATGGATAGATTTTACAATTATTATTTTATTTAAATTCTTTTTTCCCCATAAATGTTGATGCTTATTATATTTTAGCTGGGAATGTTTGGATTTTTTCTTTCATTTAATTTTTTTTAGTTATTTATTTAGGAAAATTGCAACTGGAGTCCAGATAAAATAATTGTAATCAATTTTTTCTTTTTTCTTTAAGATTTTTAAATATAACAATTTTTTATGAATGATTAATAGAATTTTGTCACTATCGATGTCAGTATATTTGCCTATATTGTCATTATTTTTAATTAAATTATTATTTATTGAAACAACTCATTTATTTATGTATTAACATTTTTTTAATTTAGTTGTGAAATTGATTAATACATAGTGAAGTTGCTTAAATTTATAATAAAAGAAAAACCATCTAAAACAGAAAGGGTTTTTAATAAATCCTTCAAATTCCCAAATTTTAATCTCTACATTTTTTTCTCCTCTAGATTACCATCAATTCATTTAGTATTTAGTATTATGTCGTGTAAGTTTATATCAACCCATTTTAATATTGTTGAAGAGACTAAAAAGAATTATTCAAAAAATAAAGACTAAAACATATATATAATTTGCCAAATCGAGTATAGCTCAATTTGAATAAGTTGTGCCCTTTATTAAGAGGTCATGCGTTCAATCCCCGCATTAATTAAATACCGTTGCAAAAAAAAACATATATGTAACTTTATATTTACAATCATCTATTTAGTATTAGTCAATTTTTAATTTATCCAAAATAATTTGATTTTGCAAATTCTATTAAGATATTTTTAAATCGTTTCTAATAATATAATATTTTTTTCGTTCTAGAACTTAAAAAAATCAAACTCATGTTAGTTTTTTTTCTTCTTCGGTTTAATGTGTTGAATATACATGTTTTTTTTAAGTCACTTTAAACATAATTCAATTGATTAAAATATATATTCTCCAAGAAGTTAAAAGTGAAAAAAAAAAAAAAAAAACTAAATTTTAGATTTTTATAATTTATAACTCTTATGGACCGATTTGGCCCTGGAGTTCGGAAGTGAATTTACTCCCATTTGACCTATGAAGTTGTTAAACTCTCATTAAAAAAAAAATAATAAAAAATAAAAATAAAAATAAAATATAACCCTCTAAACTAAACTAGAGATATCTACTTTGCAATCAAAATAAAAACAAATAAATAAAAATATAGAGATATTTCGCTAAATCCTCGCGCAGACAAAAAAAACTCTTGTCCCGATTCCCATCATCCTTTAAAACTGACAATTTTTATGTATTTTGTATTTTTCTGGTCAAGTTTCAAATAATTCTCATTACATAATTATTTATTTTTTATTTTTTAAATTCTGAAAGCGATGGTATTTTTGAGACAAGGAGAGAGATGTCATTTTCTCACTATTTTTATTTTTATTTATTTATTATTATTATTACTATTATTATATATATGAGAATCTATCATCATTGTCGTAATAGCTAGAGAATGTATTTTATGTTTTCAAATTTATAAGTCAAATAAATTTGCGTTTCATATATAATTTATATTTTATTTTTGAAAACTGTTTTTAAATTTTTTTAATCCAAACCAATATAAATTTTGAAAATCCATTATTATTATTATTATTATTAATTTTGTTTTTCAAGGTATCCAAATTTAGAATTTAAAATTTCGAAAGGTAAAATAAAATATTTAGTGTTATAAAATAAATTTATTTTTGTTAAATTAAAATATAAATTATATGATATTATAAAAATAATAATTATACAAAATTTATAACCTAAAATATGTTTATAGATTAATTAATAATAGTTTATAGTCAATCAAATATTTAGTTGGTGACTACCACTAATTTTATGGTTTATAAAATAAAAATTAAACACATTTTAAATAATTAGTTAAATTGAAATCTAATTTCAAAAATCTGCTACTATATACATATTTGAAAATATGAAATACAACTCTATTTTTTTTTTATTTTTTTTTTATTGAATTCATTATTTTCAAATTTCCGTTTTCGGATCACCAATCCAAAAAAAGCCTTAGACTTTCGATATAAATTTGTAATCTCAATTCTTACATTTTTCTGCCTTCATTTTAGGGCTTCGAAAAATGAATACAACTATACTAAGATTTTAAATTAAGGTTAAATTAAAAAAAAAAAAAAAAACAATATTATGCACCTTTCATAAATATTAAATATCTTCAAAGTATTATAGTGTGACTCCGAATTTTATTTTTAGATCTAAGCTTAACACAAAAATCCACTTATTAATCAATGTCCTTAAATTGTAATATTATGTATTTAACCAAAAATTTATGTACATCATAACCACTTTAACTAAAAAAAAAAAATAAAAAAAAATATAAAATAACCCACAAATAATAATATTTATTATTTACAACTATTTTAAAACAAGTATTAACTTGAGGTTGAATGAATTGAGTTATTATAATTCAGTCTATGTTTGATTCATCGACTATTATAATTCATAGATAATAAGATAATTGCATTGACTTTAATAATATTTACTATTCACAACTATTATAATCATAAATTATTTTAATTTACATATCCTCCAAATAATCTCTTTTAATTTTTTTTTTAATTTCGATAGTCCACACAACTCTAAACATGCGTACTAATTAACATACTAACTATGAGCATGTATTAAAAATCATATCAAACTATGAAAGTGATTATTTATTTATTTCCCGCATTCATTGAAAAATTCAAAATTTTAGGCATGAAAATGAAAAATGAAAAAGAAAAAGGAAAAATGAAATTAAAGGGAATAATATTTGTGACGTCAAAAAAGGGAAAAGAAAATAATGAATTGGTAGGGTCCGTCCACGTAGGAGACGCAGTACAGTTTGAAAGAGGAAAGGCGCCGAATTTTAGATGGTCCCACCCGATGCCCGATGCGATGACAGTTTAAAACCCAACCCAATCCAACCCAACCCAACTCAACCTCTTCCTTTTTTCCACCAATCAATAAATGCCATTTTTCCTCTTCTCTTCCACATATTTACCAAAATACCCTTCAATCTTCTAGTGGCTTCACCCGATTATAATATATTAAATACTATCAAAGTCGATGTAATTACTCTATTTACCCTGGACTTAAATAATCCGACAAACAGTAAATTGAGTTATAATAATTTAGTCCACTCAATTTCAGATTGGTGCCCTCAACCACCCCTTAATTTCATCTAAATTTTAATTAGAAAAATAAATTCACTTAGATTGATTCAAGTGGTTAAACTTAATTTTTCATATTTAATCTCCTCAAAATTTATATCAACTAAAGATATATTTTGAGAGTGATTAAAATCATTTTTGTTAATTCAAAATCACTTCAAAACATACTTTTGAATAATTAAAATCAATTTTGTTCCTAAAAATCACGTTTGAAAACATAAAACTAAATATTATATTGATTTTGAATGATTAGATATATATTTTTAAAATGGTTTTGAATTTGACAAAAATAGTTTTAAACCTTTCAAAATCACTCTCACACATGTCATAATTAATCAATTTTTTAACTTGTTAAAAATATATATTATTGTTCAAAAAGTTAGAGGTGTTTGAATCCCTCCCCACGGTACATTGTTGAACTTAAAAAAAAACAATGAAATACTTAAAATAATAGTATCATCTAGTTAAAAGAAATGTTTGTAAACAAATTAAAAAAGTAAGAATAATAAAAATAAACTTAGCGAAAATATTAATTTCTCTATTTTTTTTAAATATATAAATGATCGAAAATTTTATTATTTTGAAAATATGACAATTTTTTAGAATGGAAATTTGATATATATATTTAACAAATAAAATAAAAGTAGAAAAAAAGGAAAACAAACTGAATTGGGATTTGGATAGAGTGGATGTGGGGCGGTTGTCTGATGGTGGACGCAACTAGTTGATTCCTTTTTTCCTTTTTTTTTTGTTTGTTTTTCTTTAAATTCCTTTATTTATTTTTAAAAGCAATTATTAGAAAAAAAAAAAGAAAAAAAAAAAAAGCAGAAGCACTTTTGATAATCAGAAAGGTTGTTTTTAGAAAAATTAATTGTATTTTATACCTAACGATACAAGCTTTGTATTGTAGTGGTAGCTAGTGCTACTCTTTAATTTTATTTATACTTCCAATTATTACAATCTTTGCCACTTTATCCAATCTTTAAGCTTTGAAATTCTTCTCTTAATCTTATTATTATTAAAAAAAAAAAAGCTTATTCTTATTTTTTTTTCTTTTATTTTTATTAATTATTATTTTCAAAACCTTGGTATTGGGATAAAGTGCTCAAAATTACTTGTAAAAATGGCATTCTTGTACTTGTGGAAACATTTCATTGGTGTTTGAACTATTTGCTAGTTATATTCCTTCAAAATTTGTGTAAAAAATAAAATAAATTTTGATTTACGATGACAAATTTGTGTTTTCATGGTATTTTTTATTTTATTTTTCTCTTTTGAAAAACGAGTCTTAAGACTCGAGATCAACTTTATAGCCTAGAGATTCAAAATTTATTGCTCATTAGTCATTTCAATCTAATATATATTTTCTTAATTAACACGAATTAGCTATAATTATAATACTTTTTAATTTCCGGTTGGACAAAATTCAATTTATGTCGTCTCTAAACTTTGATGGTTGTATCCATTTAAACCCTAAACTTTCACAAGTGTATTAATTTACACCATGTATTAGAAAAATGTAAGTTTTCAAATGTGGAAACTTGTAATTTATCAATTAAACTCAATAAACTTTCATACAATTAATTCACTCATGGAAGTTTATGGATTTAATTGTTAAAATTATAATTTTTTATTTCAAATAAAATCGAAGGTGTAAATTGATACAATTATGAAAGTTTAGAATTTTAATTGATACAACCCTCAAAGTTTAGAGGTATAAATTGATTTTTGTCTTTTTAAATTCGAGCGTGATTAAGTAAATAAAAAACAAATTACTTATTTAAGTTGAAGGTTGAATCTCCCAACTCCCACATTAGTTGAGAAAACTCTTTAATTAATTTTTAACTATTTACTAATCGTTTTTTAGTTCAAACAAAGTGAGGCAGAAATTTTAACTTTCGGACTATATAAGAAGAAAAATTATTCAATGTTGTCATTTATGGCTACCACTTTTGTTTTTGTTTATTTTACAATGGATATGGTGGCTTGAACCTCGGACCTAAAAAAAAATAATATATGTCGATTACCGTTAGTTATGTTCATGTTCTTTAACTACTACCCTCTTAATATAACTCGATGATACTTTTTTCTCTCTCATGCATTTAATAATTTAAGACTAACTAGTACTTATACTTCTTCTTTGAATAATTTTTCAATTAAGAAAATTTTATAATGACTGAATTATAATTAAATCAGCTAATTGTTAATTAGCATACTTGCTGTTTTCTTTTCTCCTAATATTTTATTTATTTAAATAAAAGAATCTTGCATGGATTGAAGAAAACATTCAGTCAAACTAATTAGTATTGAAAATTTATAGAGCAAAAATATATAAAAAATAATAATAGGAAAACATAAATAAATTAAAAAATAGGATGGGAGAATTAAATTAAACAAAATTCTGTGAGAAATGTGTCTACATAAGAACAGCTAACATCTTCGACTCTCTACTTTCTCTAAAATGGCATTTCCTTTCCTTTGTCTCTCTTCACATTAACCACTTTTGGCTCTCTGTCTCTCTCTCTCGCTCATAGCTGTACAGAGATTTATTATTCAGATTCTCTCTCCCTTCCTCTGAATTTCAAATTCCTAAAACCAAAAAACGATTACAACCATGAATTTCTCTCGAATGGAGCTTCTATTTGCTTGTTTTCTGTATTTTTTCTCACTTTTCGTTTCTGGGTCATCAAGAAATTTTCCAATTCTCGACTTTGAAGAAGGCTATAACCCTCTATTTGGCGATGACAATCTCCTCGTTCTCAAGGATGGGAAATCTGTTCATCTTCATCTCGATGAAAGAACTGGTGAGTGAAAACCATTTTTCTTTAATGGGGTTTTGGTTTTGATTCTTACTGATTTTTGTTTTCTCCTTTCAGGCTCTGGGTTTGTTTCTCAGGACCTTTACCTTCATGGGTTTTTCAGTGCTTCCATTAAGTTGCCTTCTGATTACACTGCTGGAGTTGTTGTTGCCTTTTATGTAAGCTTCTTCCTTCTCTCATTATTTGGTTGTTTGAGAAATTTCTGCTTCTTTTGCTGTTTTAGAGGATAATCTAATCTCTAATCACTGGTTAATGAGTTTAATGGGGGATTGTATTTCTTTATTTGATTCTGCACATGGGTTTGTTTTAGTTTATGAATTTGTTGAATCAACTTGGATGAGAAAAGAGAAGGGGGGGAAGTTGATTGAGGTTTGTACTTTGGGATTTTTTTTCAGATGTCAAATGGAGACATGTTTGCTAAGAACCATGATGAGATAGATTTTGAGTTCTTGGGGAATATCAGAGGCAAAGATTGGAGGATTCAGACCAATATTTATGGGAATGGAAGCACAAGCATAGGCAGAGAAGAAAGATATGGACTCTGGTTTGACCCATCTGAAGATTTCCATCAATACTCCATCCTCTGGACTCAATCTCTCATTATGTAAGTTCTTCTTCAAGCCCATATTAATCCCATTCATTTTCATCAATACATATATATATATATATATATTTTTATTTACTCTGTTTAGGGGATTTGATGTGATGCCTCTGTAATTGGTACAGTATTTAGAGTTTTCTCTTTTGAGGAAAAGAAATTTGGTGTGGATTCTTGATTTTCCCTTAAAACTGAGTCCATTGTTTTGTAAAAACCACCTTTTCCCATTGCAATAGGGCTGTTTGGGTTTCCTGTGAAAGAAGAGAAAATAACCATTTGAAGATTACAAGAGAAACATGTGATTGGGTTGGACTGGACCCAGGAGGGTCTGCTGTTGACTGGTGTAAAAAATTTCTTGGAAAACTAATTCAAAACTGTTAAATCAACGATCAACCCAAAAACTTGATTCGATGGGTTGCGGTGAGTTTAATTACATCAATCCTCTAAAATTCTCACTCACTTGTGGACTTAGAAATTCGAACAAACATGAGACTTCTACTATATTAAATCACTGATTAACCCAGAAGCTTAAGATGATGGTTGATTGCGATAAATTTAATTATATCAATACTCTAACAAAAATTACTTTCGAAAAATTATAAAGATTTTTGAAAATCACTGTGAATAGGAAAGAGATGTTCATCACTACTTATCAAGTTTTTAATTGTCTTTAATCAGGGATTGGTTTCACAAGGGAGGAAAATAGATGTTCTTAAAAGCACCATTTAGAGATTATGAATGATGGGATTTTCATACTTGCTTGTTTCTTCTATTGATGTAGATTTTATGTGGACAATGTTCCCATCAGAGAGGTGAAGAGAACAGCAACAATGGGAGGTGAGTTCCCTTCTAAACCAATGACTTTGTATGCCACAATATGGGATGGATCTACTTGGGCTACAAATGGAGGCAAATACAAAGTTAACTACAAATATGCGCCTTACATCGCCGAATTCTCCGATTTCATCCTCCATGGCTGCGCTGTCGATCCAACCGAACAGTCCTCAAGCTGTGTCCACTCCCAAAAATCCGAACCAATACCTTCTGGTACTATGACACCATCTCAAAGAGCTAAAATGGAGAGCCTCAGGAAGAAGCACTTGACATACTCCTATTGCTACGACCGGATCCGCTACAAGGCCCCTCCATCAGAGTGTGTGATCAACCCCGAAGAGGCTGAACGACTACGAATTTTCGACCCTGTCACGTTCGGTAAAGGAAGACGCCATCGCGGGAAAAGCCACCATCACAGCCACCCAAGCCAGGCAGTATCCGCTTCTGCTTGAGCAACATTTTCTTGTGTATAGACGACGACGGAGCTAGGTCAGTCGATAGATTTCTCGAGGGCGATGGAAGAGAAGAAGGTGTCATAGGAGGAGGAGATCCCACATTGAAGAGCATCTGTATAGTTCTTTTTTTATTCACTTCACACGTTTGATTACATTCTTGGTTTTTCTGATTACCACATTCACTAGTATTGATGAGTTGTTGTTTGGCTTTTTACAATATTGAATTTGGTTCCACATTTGTGTACTATTTCATATTACACCCTCATAAATTTGAATAAAAGACTAAAAAAAATCAAAAAACAAAAAACAAAATATATTTAGCATTTAGCTGTTGTTTGTTGGTTGCCATTGTTAAGTGAAGGGTATTTTTTTGACAGGGAGAGAGAGAAATTTAAAAGGTGAAAATGTCCAAATGAAAAAATATTATAGAATTTGGTTTTGTAGGGAAGAGTTTTGTCAAGTTGCACAGAATGACTTCTTTTGGTTTTTGTATTTAAATTCAAAGTTTCCATTGGAATCCAAAGTGGTAGCAGGTGGCAGTCTGTTTGAAAGCTGAAGTTTCAGAATGATTGTTGAAATTAGAAGCAATATATTTATATTTGTAATGCTCTTTGTATGTTATTATGTTTTTTTAGAATATATTTTTAATTTTGAATTTTTAATAAGGTTCAATTGTTTGCATGGTGACATATATATATATTTTTTTTTTTGAGAAAGGATAAATTGCATAGAACATGACCCGTAGGCCTACAAGTATTACAATCGGAAATTAAAATGCTATGTAACCAGTTTGGATGGACACAATCCCAAATCAAACAACCCTCATTCAGTAACGCCTGAGCCACCACATTATGAGCAACCCTATTAAAGGTTCGAGGAACAAACCCGACACCTTTTATTCGAACAATTGTCATCCAAATCCTAATTTCTTCGAGTATAGCCCCTTGGGGAGACAAACGAAGATCATGAGAGTGAATGACCCTCACCAGCACCTGTTCATCAGACTCCACCCAAAGGTCACTAAGACCCCTACTCGTTGCTAACTTTAAGCCCTGAAGAAAGGCGAGAGCCTCCGTCGAAAGAGGGTCAAGCTTCCCCTGAATACACTCTGATTTAGCTATCACCATATTTCCTCTGTGATCTCTGATAACCACACCAATACCGATTTTATTGTCAGAGGGATGACATGCTGATCAACATTCATCTTCAACTCATCCTCCAATGGAGGCATCCATTTCAGAGTAGCTCTTGGATCCATCCCAACTGGCACAACCACGTCAGGGTGTGATAACCAACGGATGCAAACTCCTGATAATAATTTCGGATCCAATCTACATTCATACGCACAGTAGGAATAGGAGTGGCGAGAGATGCATTATTACGGTCATTCCAAAGGGTCCAACACACCACACAGAGCAATTACAACTCAGTATAAGAGAAAACCACAGACGCTTGCACCAATAGATCCTGAACAGTGGGATAGCGCCGCAACATATTTCTAAACCTTGGGTTAATTAGAGTCCATACCTCCTTCGCTCATTTGCAATAAAAAAAAATATGATAACAATACTCTCGTTGTTTCCCACAACTCACACACCAAGGATGCACTGGAACAGTTCGCTTACACAGATTCTGGTTCGTGGGTAATATGTCATGGAAAAGTTTCCACATAAAAATCTTCACTTTGTTTGGAACTTTGAGCTTCCATAAAACTTTCCACCAGTCTCAACACTATATGCATTCGAACTACTAGCCTCTGCTTCAGACAAAGAAAATAACTTGTATGTACTTTTTGTGGAAAACTCCCATAGAGTAATGTCAAATCCAGGTATCTTGAATTCTTGTTCTACAAATCGGAATAGATAGAATAGTTTCAACATCCTATTCCCACAAAAACTCTTTCATGGTGACATTTTTATAGTAACAATAGTTTCAAGTTGCATTTTTATAGTAACAATAGTTTCAAGTTGGGTCCAACTTATTAAATTAAAAACACAAAACAAGTTATGTGGAGTTGATATGTTCTTCTAACTAACTATATATAATAAGTTATGAGGAGTTATATGTTCTTCTAACTAACTATATATAATGATATGAAATATTTACAAATTTATTAATAAAATTATGATGTTATCACCAACATGAGCATAACTCAACAGACATTAAACTTGTACTTTCGATTGGAAGGTTAGAGGTTTGAATCTCTCACCCCATATTATTAAAAAAGAAAAAATGTCATGCTATCACTTTCATTAGTGAAGTTTAGGAACCCACATACTTGGGAGAGAAAAATAAGGGATTTGAATACAAATGGGTCATATATGATATTACAAAAATGTTTAACATAATTTTTTATTATCGGGTACAAAAATAGGAAAGAAGATAATTTATAATTTTACCATTTTATCCATATTTAATGTATTATGTTTTTCTCTAACAAAAAAAAAATGTAAAAAAAAGTAATAATGATAGATTCAGAATTAATTAGTAATAATATAGCCAAAGCGAGCATAGCTCAGCTGGCATATGTATGACTTGATGACCAAGAGGTCTGTGGTTCGAATCCCCCCACCCCCAATGTACTCAAAAAAAAAAAAATTAGTAATAATATAGAAAAATTGTATTAAAACCCCTTCTACAGATTCGTCGTTCGTCGTCGCCGGTAACCCACGCCATTCACCGCCGGTATCCATAGGTCGTTGTTGCTTTACACCGCCGACTCTCCAACTTGATCCACATCGCCGCCGTCGGTACCGCACGCCCAGTCGTCACCGGTAACCATAGGTCATGGAATAGTAGATTTACCGCACTATTTTGTTTTTTTTAGTTTGAGGGTTTTATTTTTATATAACATGGTCTATCTACACTGTGGTATATATCATGAAATTTTTTAATGGTTGGTATTTTCTAGTATAAACATAGTATATATCAGAGTTTATGTATGTATTAGGGTGTATATACTACTGTATATATCAGGGTATAATTAATGGTTGTAGTTTATGTGACTGTTTCAGAAATATACAAGATATAAATCAGGGTATATATCAATCTAAAATCAGGGTGTATATATATAACAATGTATATATTAGGGGTATATATCAGGCTATATATTTGTTTTGGATATATTGAAGGTAACTATGCGGCGGCATAAACCGTTCGACGAAAGTGGTGGGCGGCAAAAACGGTCAGCGACAGATGGACAATAAAATATAATTGATGGAGGAAATCGTTTTTGGTAACAAATAAAAATGATTAGAAAAATTGATGGATGAAATCATTTTTGGTAACAAATAACATACAAAATAAAATTCTATTAATAACAAAATCTAATGAGGATGAGTGATAATTGTCAGGAGTAAAATCACCTAATTAATATTGTAAAATTAAAAAATATCTATATTTTCGAATTTTAAATGAAGAGTAAAATGGTAAGATCAAATTAAAATAATTTCATTAAATGACATTATGAATACTCGAAAAATATAAAAATGATAAAAAAAAAATCTATGGTACATTTATAACCTACTCTACCCCGTCTGGCCCAATAAATTATTTAACCCGTAGAAAAATAAACTCTTCCTAAGACCTCTACCGTAATAACTATTCAACTTCTCTCATTTTTCAAGGAACTCCCTCTTCCTCTCTCTTTCTTCTTCCTCTTTGTTCTCTTCCTTAGAATTCTTTGATTTCTTTAAATTTATAATCGCGTTTTTTGGTTCTCCAATTTCACACCTCTCCATTCTTGTCTCTCGTTATTTCGTTGTTCTTTTGATGAAGATCCCTTCGTCTTCTCCTTTTTTTTCATCCACAACCTCCGTAAAATTAAAACTCTTAGAGTCATACTATAATACTTTATACTTTGAAGTTTAGTGTGTATAAACTATTTGAATTCAATGGAAAATACTTTAAAATATACCGAATGAAATTAAAACTTGAGTAAATAAAAGATGGACAAGATTAATGATAAAATTATATATCTACCTTATAATAAATCTATAGTTTCGAAGAAGGAAAAAAAAAACTTTTTGGTGCAAAAAGTAGAATTGTCCTTTATTCAACTAAATAGAAATTTCTAAAACAATACTTTAGTGGTTAACTTGAGTATAGGTGAATATTATATTTTCGATAAAAAGGTTAAGAGATTCGAATCTCCACTTGGTATGTTGTTGAACTAAAAAAAATATAATTTATCTATTAGACCATTATTGTCAAATACATTTTTTATTCATAAAATTTGAAGTTGGTATCTATTTGGTGCACAAAGATTAAAACATAGATTTTTTTTTTTTATTATTATTTTTACCAACAAAAGCATAGCTTAACAACATTATAAAATGATGCTTGAATTAAACTGTTCTAATAATTCAGTTTTTTTTTTTTTTTTTTTTTTTTTTGATTACATTGGGGGTGGGGGGATTCGAACCACAGATCTCGTGGTCGTCAACTCATACATATGCCAGCTGAGCTATGCTCGCTTTGGCTTCTAATAATTCAGTTAATCAACGTATTACAATCTTTTTACAGGTCAAACGCTCACATTTTTATCCCACTAGAGTTGTAATTACTAAAAAGAGTGAAAACTAATAAAAAAAAATAAAATAAAAGAGGACAAAGGAAGGGGATCCCTATTTGTGTGGGATTAGGTTGACACAAATTTAGGAATGGCATCCTCCACCTCACACTCTCTCCATTTACTTGTCTCTTTGTTTTGGTCCTCTTTTCAATGTTTCCAAAACCCATTTTCAGGATTCTTATAATCTTTGCAAAACTCACCCAACTTCAAATAATTTCAATATTTAAGAGGGGACGAGACACCTCCTAAATATTGAGGTGTCTCGTCCCGCAATTCGAGTTGTTTAGTATGAAGTTTAGTTTGAGAAATTATTTAGTCGGACAAGTTTTGAAGTACGTGTTTGATGCATGAAGTTATTTAATTTGAAGTTTTGAAGTCGCAGTGTGTTTGGGGTAAGAAGTTGTTGAACTTGGAATTCTCAAATCTAAATTTATTTTAACTGTTTTTTTCTGTACAGTTTTTTCTTCTACAAACTTTCAAGATTTCATTATTAAAGATTTTTTTAATAAAATTATAAGAATGATTTTTTTATCTTTTTATTTTATCTATGATTTACAAATTTAGTTGGAGACAACACAAATAATTTTGACCGCAATACTTATTTTTATTTTTCAATATCTCTCACATTGATTATAAAATATATATCATTATTAAGTACTTTTTTCAATTCCAATAAATTCTAAAAATGAATTTATTTTATTTTATTTTATCTCTCATTTACAAATTTCTTTGAAGACAACAAAAAATAATTTTGAGTACAATACCTCACATTATTTTTTCACACGGATTATAAAATATATATATATATATATATATCCATTTTTGTTAGGACTCATTTTTTATTTTATAAATTTTAAGATGACGACTTTTGCTTTTTTATTTTATGTGTCATTTACAAATTTTTTTGAAGATAAAAAAGTAATTTTGACCACAATAATTCTCATTCTTTTTTTAATATCACTCACATTAATTATTCATTTAACTTGGATAGTTTTGAAATAAACGAGAGTCGTACAATAATGTGTTAAATATTACATGTGATTTAAAAGATTTTAATCCATTAATTTAAACGGATCCAAATAAACTGATGTTTTTATTTCTTTGTAAGAATACTACCTTTTGAATTTGGTTTAAGTACCAATTTTGATTGAACAACCTAATTTATATTTAAAATAATAAAAATAGGTTGAATTGCATTTTTAGTTATTTTACCCATTTTGTTTAAATTACGTTTTTTTTTAATGATTAAAAATATTGTGAGAGGGGGGAGAGATAGAGAGAGAAAAATGTGTTGCCTTTTAAAAATGGGACGGTCTTGAATAATAATTACGGTAGAAATCTTGGGAGTTAACAAATTGGTGGCCCAAAGAGAGTTAACTTCTCCCCCAAATCTTTATTCAACAATTGGGCCAAACACCCATGTTTTTAGTCGGTTTAATCTTGTTTGTTTTATTTATTTTATATTTAGCCTAGTTTATTAAATTTAAAAACCACAACTATTTTTTTTAAAATTTTAATAGTTTTTTTTTTCAACACTTTTCATTAAAAAATTGTACTAGTTTGTTTTTGTTTATATATTAAGTTTATACTAAGTATACAATCATATTGGATTGTAGTTAAATATCACTTATTATTAATGATTCAATTGATCTTTGTGCTAGAATGCTAAAGTATAATTAGAATTTAAATTTTGATGTGATTAACCATATTTTATTTTGATATAAACTAATCAATTAAAATTGACTACTAATTAAAATCAACTAAATGTATTAATTAATAAAAAATAATTTAGATCCTTGGTTTAAATTTATTATTATTTTTTTTTAGAAGGATTTAGAATCAATTTACCTAATTAAAAGTTAGATGTGAATTAATTTTCATTAATTAATGAAACTAAATAAAAATAAAATTGAATTGAATGTAAATTTAATTGTATAGAAATAATTTAATAATTAGACCTAGCTAATATAAAATACATTTTTAGAATGTTAATATAAAATAAATAATAACTTAAATTAATTTATATTATTTATTGGAATTAATTTTATTATTATTATTATTATTATTATTATTATTATTATTATTATTTTTTTTTTTATAAAAGGAATACCATAGCTCATAAATCAACAAAGTCCCTAAGGCTACCAGTCTCAGAAAAAGAGAAAAAGCTCGAGGGAACAGGATCCTCCCACTGAGCCGCAAAGCCTCAGATGCTTTGGAGGCAATCTGATAGGCCAAGACATTATTCAGCCGATTCACATGGACGAATGAGATAACTCCAGCGGCCTCTTTCAGTTCCAATACATCATTGATGAAAAAAATAATTGTGGTGAGATCAACTCCAATACCATTGAGTAGATTACTAACATCCAAACAATCAGTCTCTGCTTCAATCGGGCACTTATCCAGAAACAAGTAGGAGAAGATCGCTTTTAGCCCCTCTACCATTGTCATAGCCTCTACTAATTTAATCCCGAATGATCCACCCAAGGCCTGCCCGTCTGGCATCAACTCTATTAATTCATATGTCCGGTAATAAAATTCATATTCCTATTAGTAATCACACAAAATACAGATTTAACATTTATTTCTATAAATATCTGATGTCATCAACAACTAAACACAAACATCTTTTATTTTCAATAATCTTATTCTTATCCATATTATTCTTAGACATTTGCAAATTCTCAAACCAAAGAGTCTCAAAAATAAAATAAAAATAAAAAAAACCTATTTTTCTTTACCCAATTTAAAAATTCTTATATTTAACATGTTTAAAGGCCACCACACATATATATACATATGTATGAATTATATCTGTTTTTACTAATTCTTATATTTAACATGTTTGAAGACCACCACACATATATATATACAGCTGTATTTTAAACAACCATGTGGTTTGCAGAATCTACAAATCATAACATTATGTTAAATCTTATAGTCATTTTTAATTACCACTTGTGCTATGCATGCATACTATTTCATGCTAAAATTTAATGTAAGGGCATTATATATTATACTCACTTCGTGACTTTTGCAGGCTCTACTCTTGTATTTTCAAAATAGTTTTAAATAATTAATTGGTAAATTGCATCCCTCTATTAATTTAATCTCTCGTTACTTTTAACCTACTATTTTTTTTTTTTTTTTAATATTATAAATGGAGTACGAATAATTTAAACTTCAGTCTTCAAAGAAGAAAATACATGTCAATTATCGTTGAGCTGAGTTTACTTTTCACACATAATATATAGGTTTATTTGTACCAATTTTATTAAAAATTATTGTCAAATTTTATATAAGAGCATTGATTTACAAATTCTATAAATTACAGATTTGAGTCAAGAATAAACGAGAGGAGCAACTGCCCCACTAAATTATCATATATATATATATATATATATTAAAGTTTAAAGTTCTTAAACTTTTCCTTCGTTGCCATATGAAGATTTCTAACACTACCCTTTGATAAATTATACGCATAATTTGAGCTATGTTTAGAAATACAAGAATAATTAGACTGAACAAACCGATTTTAATTTGTTTGTTAATACATCGAAAGGGCGAAAAAAACACAAACCGATTTTAATTTGTTTGTTAATACATCGAAAGGCGAATAAAACGGAATTAAAAATATATTCGTCTGCCGGGAGTCGAACCCGGGTCTATTGCTTGGAAGGCAATTATCCTAACCGTTGGACTACAAACGCTGTTGTTGTTAAATCAAAACAAACTTTTAATATATATTACTTACTCAACTAAAGCTAAGTTAGGCCTTAGGGTGATCCAGCCCTAACTGTGTATATCCCCTCAATATTGTGTTGACCATTTCTAAATTATAATAATTAAAAAAAAAAAAAAAAAAATCAAACAAGGGCTAACTGGACATACGACAATTTTAAAATTGTCGATGTTCTTGACTAAAATATTTCCAAATTCTAAACCCGTAAAATTTGAATCCAGTTTCGGTCATTGACAAAACACATTGATTTCTTTAGTAATCTTTTTGTTATTACTTTGTATTTTTCTTGATATTTCATTCAAATAAGATGAATTTATACCACCCTAATCTCCGAAAACATATAGGAAAACTAACTTAATGCTAATTAAACACTAACGAGTTTCCTAAAATAATAAATTTCTAATAATTATTTTAAAAAAACAAAAAAAATAGCTACAATGAAAAATGGCTAAAAAAACTGTGATATTAAAAAATATGACTAGCATCTTATTTAGGGAGGAGAATGGAGAATGAATATTTTTTTATTCATATACCTCCAATCAATATAGTTTGTTTTTTAAAGAAAAAATATCAATCATCTTCGACAATTTAACTCACATTTTTCAAGTTTTATGAATTTTAAAATCGGTTAGATTACCCCTTAATTTTTTAATATATAAATTTTCAAATATGTTGAATTTTGTTTCATCAAATCTTCTACTTGTACCATAATCCAAGATATTAGTCACATTTTTTTTTTTTTTATCTAGTGTTATTTATACTCCATCATTCCTCAACAAACCCACTTATAAACTCTAAGTTGTTTTTTTTTTTTTTTTTTTTTTTTTTTTGAGTACATTGGGGGTGGGGGGATTCGAACCACAGACTTCGTGGTCGTTAAGACATACATATGCCCGCTGAGCCATGCTCGCTTTGGCAATAAACTCTAAGTTTACATTTCTTTAAACTATCTTATTACAGGCTACTTCAGCCTCACGTCATTCGCTGACGCCACACTCGCTTTCTAAAGAGTGGGGCCACCACACCAAGTTTCTGACGAACCGCCCACCAAAGGACGACTCCGGAACTTCGCGATTGGCACGAGATGTGACCGACAAGACAGTCTGCCACGACTGACGAGTAGGCGGCACAACAGCGCCCCCAATTCTCTCGGGAATCGGAAACGACGGTTGTGGCCATCATGACACAGGGCGCGTGAACCCAACCCCGGTAGGTCCACACCCCCTCGTTCCGGTCCAAGTGCTCGTCCGAAGGCCAAGAGACCGGGTTGCTGAAGGAACCTTCCCTCACCGCCAACTATAAATACCGTTCATGTTCAAAAGGAAGGGAAAACAAAAAATAGACGGGTAACTCTACCCTAAACTCTCTCTCTCTACTCTTACTTATGCTCGGATCTCTCTGATTTAAGCATCGGAGGCCCGTGGGCCATGCCCACCAGTGCAAGTTTACTCTTATCTCCGTGTACAGGTCTGCCCGGCGAACGCCACCACGCGGTGGAGCACGATGGAAAGGAGGAAGTCCAAAATTCTGCATCAACATATCTCAATTACTCAAAAAATGTTGCTCTTCATTTTGTCAAACGAAATGTGTATTACTGTTATGTTATTGTAGACCGATGGAACATGTAAATATGGATAGACATCAAGAAAGAGAAAAAATTAAATCAATGAAAAATCTAGCTCACATTGTAAATATACAGATATATACACAGACAAGATGTGTAACGATTTCATCTACATTTTGCCTCTGTACATACTCTGTTATGATTCAAATATATATACATAGCTAATCAATTATCACATACCTTCAGTAACACAGTAATATAGAATACTTTACATTGTATTTACTGTTAAAAAAAATTAAAGTGTCTAAACATGTAGAATATTAGTAGTCCAATTTATGGTAGGTTAACAAAATATACCGTTTAAATAACAAATTTTTTTATATAAAACTATATTAAAAAAAAAAACCAATTGAGATACATGTGAGCCTTACCATGCCATATTATTTTCAAGAGGTTCAAACATTCTACAAAATCTCTATAAAATTGGGATAGAAAGGGTTTAGAAACCCTAGAGGATGTGTGCGAAATGCAATGAAAAATATTGTATATTTTTATTAATGAAAGTAAGGGATAGTTGTCTTATGTAAGCAACTTTAAATAATTAAGGTTAAGATTAAACACACTAATCTATTGATTAATAAAATCCTAGATATAAATATGATAGGTTTTGTTTTTAAATTAGTTCAAAGGTAAAGTTCAAATAAATTGAGTTGAAAAAGATGAAAGAAGATCGAGAATGAAAAGTTCTACTAACAATGAAAGAGATATTCAAATTGAATGAGTTGCATTTAAGCGCTAATAAGATGTATGGATGCATAACCCGGCAAATAAGACAAGAATGAAGAAACAATGGCATCAAGAACAACTTAAAAGAAAAATCAATACCCATGTTGCCTAGTCGACATGATGACATGTTGCCTATTCGACATGATGACATGTTGCCTAGTCAATATGATGACCAGAAAATCGTATAACTCTATCGGATGTTCTTCACAGCAACAACGAACTGCTCTCGGAGAAGCCTAATTAACTAAGCCTAATTAAACTTAATATCTATTTTTTTTTAACTCTAAACTTAATGTCTAATTAACTAAGCACTATTGTTCCATATTAATTAGACGTTAACAATATGAAAAATGCCGAGACGCTTAATTAATTTGAATATCCTAAATTAACTAATCGATTTTTCATTTATCTTAAAATTTCATTCAAATTATGTGATCATGGATAGCCAATGGAACACACACGATTCAATTATTGCTACTTGACAATTGATACCTGACAATTACGAATCATGCATCGATCTTTAGCTATTAGACATATTAAGACGTCAACTAGATCAAATTTACATGCTAAAAAATACATTCATAGGAAAAGAGGCCAAAATTATCCAAAGATGTAGGTAATAGCTATGTTCTACAAATTCTCCGCACTTGAGCTAAGGAGAAAAAGATGTATATATTATATAGTGAATTTATGGCCAAAAATGGATGAAATCCGAAATTGCCAGGTCTGGGCACGGCTGGGCTGAAGAAGAGTTGGGCCCAAGATTTGAATTCGGGCTGGGTTGGAGCTGGAAACGTGGGTCTGGATTGATGAGGAGACTGGGCGCGAAATCATGGGGAGTAATCGAGTTCGTCAGTGGTTCGATTCGGATAAGTTTTTAATTAAAATACTCATATGTTTGATTACATTTTTTTTTTGGAAATTCATAATAAATGGTCCTTTTTTTAAACTCATTTGAATGAATGTCCCATCGTGTCCTTTTTCTTTTTTCATTTTCTCTCTCTTTCACTATTCATTCCTTTTTTACCCTCTTAACTTCACCTTTTTTTTTTTTTTAGTTTTATCTTTAAAAACCATACTCATCTCTCCCTCCCAAGATTTTCTCCAACAAAATCTCTAATTCTCTTTCCCTAATCTTTATTTACTATTTCTTTATTCTCACTCCCCTAATCTGAAATCTTTAACAATCAATGATATTCTATCCCCACTAATCCAAAATCTCTTATAAACAATGTTTCAATTTCTCTGATTTTATTTATCCTAGAAATAATTAAAAAATGTTAGATTTTATTATGTTCCTACTTATGCCTCACATTCAAACAACGTATGGTGTGTGAAGGAATGAAGATTTCCAGACTCAAATCAAATCGGTGGTGACTGATCACCTAAAAAATGTACTCGTCGTACCCAAATCGGTCGTCACCAAGAAGAGAAAGATCATCGTTGACCTCAATTCTTCAAATTCCGGAAAAGATATTCTGTTTTGATTGCTTTGTGGGGTGAAAACACTGGGATAATGTGGTTGTGGTTCATGTTCGAATGATCCTACCTTTCAAAATTGACAAAGCTCGACTCAATTTTGGGATTGTTCTGGTTCCGGGAAGAACCACTTCGAGGTATTTGATTGGATTATGTTGCAAGTTTTTTTTTTTTTTTTTTTTTTTTTTTTTTTTTTTTTTTTTTTGCAATTACAGGGTATTTGAAGATTATTTTTTGTTGCAAAAACTATTTATTTGATTTTTGAAAAACGTATTTTTTTTTTTTTTTTTTTTGCAATTACAGGATAATTTGAAGATTATATTTTGTTGCAATAACTATTTATTTAATTTTTTCAAAACCTATTTATTTAATTTTTTTTTTTTTTTTTTTTTTTTGCAATTACAGGGTATTTTGAAGATTATATTTTGTTGCAATATTTTTGCAAAACTCATTTATTATTATTATTATTATTTTTTTTTTTTTTGCAATTACAGGGTATTTGAAGATTATTTTTTATTGCAAAAACTATTTATTTGATTTTTGAAAAACGTATTTTTTTTTTTTTTTTTTTTTTTTTTTGCAATTACAGGATAATTTGAAGATTATATTTTGTTGCAATAACTATTTATTTAATTTTTCCAAAACCTATTTATTTATTTTTTATTTTTATTTTTTGCAATTACAGGGTATTTTGAAGATTATATTTTGTTGCAATATTTTTGCAAAACTTATTTATTTTATTATTTTTTTTTTTTGCAATTACAAGGTATTTAAAGATTGTTTTTTGTTGCAAAAACTATTTATTTGATTTTTGAAAAACGTATTTTTTTTTTTTTTTTTTTTGCAATTACAGGATAATTTGAAGATTATATTTTGTTGCAATAACTATTTATTTAATTTTTCCAAAACCTATTTATTTAATTTTTTTTTTTTTTTTTTTTTGCAATTACAGAGTATTTTGAAGATTATATTTTGTTGAAAAACTATTTATTTGATTTTTGCAAAACGTTTTTTTTGCAATTACAGGGTATTTTGATGATTATATTTTATTGCAAAAACTATTTATTTGATTTTTACAAAACCTATTTATTTATTTATTTATTATTATTATTATTATTATTTTTGCAATTACAAGATTATTTTTTATTCCAAAAACTATTATTTGATTTTTTTTATAAATACAGTACAATTTTTTTTTAGTTTTTGCAAATACAGTACTATTATTAATGGCTAATGTAGCAAATATAGTACCGTGTAATTGTAATGACGCAATTTGCAAATTACAATTACAGTGTAATTGCAGTTTGCAAATTACAATTACAGTGTAATTACAGTTTGCAAATTACAATATTATTTGCAATGTAATGTGTAATGTGTAATTGCACTTTGCAATATAATGTGTAATTGCAATTTGCAAATTGCACCTTTTTTTTTTTTTTTTGAAACCGATAAGATTGAAAATGGTGGTATAAGTTCTGATTTTTTTTTCCTCCTTATTTTTTATTTTTTATGATTTTCTAGATAATTGTTTTACGTTTTTTTTTTGTAGTTCTTAATTTTTGTAACACTAAAGAGGGAGAGTTTGTTATTTTGAATTTTTGAAACAAAGAAATAGGAGGGAGATAGAATAGAGAAAATCTTGGTGGAGGGTTATTTGGAAAAGGTAATTAAGTAATGAAAAAAAGATAGGAGAGATAAACTAAACTAAATAAGGGACATATATCTCACTTTTGTAAAAAATGACATCTATCGATTTTGAAACTTAAAAAGGGCTATTTGTCTCATTGCCCCTTTTTTTTTTAAACTGTTTTTATCTACGTGTGTTTGGTTTGCTCTACCCTAAGAGTGTTTCCTAATATCAAATTACTATAAAAGGTAATTATTAATAAACAATATGAATTAATAAATTTAAATTTGTATTAGCCAATTGAGTTATCAAATTGAGCATAACTCAATTGGCATAAGGACATGTCCTTAACTAAAAGGTCAACGATGGTGGTCGGAGGAGGTCGACAAGTGTGTTTGGTTTGCTCGACGATGGTGGTCGGAGATTGGAGACGGTGGCCGATGGCGTTGTCGGAAGAGGTGGCCGACAACAATCGTGAGTGGAGAAGTAATGTGGGAGTATTTTGGTAATTTTAATACATTATGAAAATTAGGTAGGTTTTTCGATTAAACACCAATTTTTCTTTTTTTTTAAAAAAGCTAATATCTTTCCCCAAAATGAATTATTTCAAAAATACATTATCAAATAATTCATTTTGGGTGGTTGCGAAACACCTCAATATATTTTAAAATGACTTTTTTTCAAAAATTAAACACTTAGTACTGCATACCAAACACACCCTTAATTTCAGCCTCTCTACGCCCTCCAAAAATCTAATTTGTTCAAGTTGTTTAATTTCTATAAAATAGACAAATTAACAAGTGAGAGTATCAAAACTAACATGAATTACTATAAATTAGCATTTTTAAAGTGTTATCAAGACGCTTAAATGATTTTTTTTAAGTCTATATTTCGATGGGTATGTTTTTTTTGTTGTGATAAAACATTGGACTGGACACCGGTCCAGACCGCCCAAATTAACCGGTCCTTCACTTCACACGCGCGAGCAGCCCAGCCACACGGCCTAGCCAACTTAAAAAATCCATCCTGAACATCTCCAACTTCCTTCACACAGCCCACCACACAGCCCACAAGGTGTTTCTTCAGCCTTCAGCTCACAACCATAATGGTCGACCCCATGGGAGTTGACCATTAACTCAAGAGGCTACATCATCAAGAATTCTTCTTTATATCAATGTCGAACTTAGATAGTCAACAATTTATAAAATTGAATTTTCCTTTAAAGAATGCTAAATTACATTGATAATAGATACAAAAGTGAGAGAATGAGCGCGCTTTTTATATATATATATATATATATAATTGTGTTCAATGGTCAGAGTGAAGAAGTAGGTTGGAAGAGGTCCATTGATGCAAAACATTGCCAAAAATGTCAAAGAAGGTAAAGTTAGCCTTTGAATGAGTGATTTGTAAGGACATGAACCCTAGCCCATCATAATAAAACTAAAATTTCCGGAACTAAACTTGTAATATATATATATATATATATATATATATATATTTTTTTTTTTTTTTAAGTTCAACAATACATCGAGTGAGAGGATTCAAACTTTAAACCTCTTTGTCGATGACATATATTTTAATCCGTTAAACTATAATTAGGTTAATATAATATTATATTTTGATAGATATAGCTCAACTAAAAAGAAAATTTTAATAAATTATATGCTTTTTAATTTACCTGTATCAAGGATGAAAGTTCTCAAGCAAATCCATCTATTATCCAATTTTCTCAAAATTGGACTTAGTTGAGCCTCAACATCTCCCCTATAATCATGATTACCCAAAACTGCAAACAAAAGAAAATCTATTTAATAATAGTTTGTTTCTAAAATATTTTTGGATAAAAGGGTTTCATAATTACCACTGTACCACTCCTTTTGCAAGCTTGGTGCAGTGTATATCTTGGAAAATGACTCTTCAAATGCTGGATCTTTGGTACCCTTCAGTCCACTATCGTAAAAATTATCGCCAGTTCAAATTACGAAACCAACCTCCAATCTTTCTCCAATGATCCCCATCTATAAATTTTTTTAAAAATTGTAAGTTTTAGGGCATAACAATATTTTTTTTGTTTTATTTTTTGAAAATTTTAAAATTTTAAAATATATTTAAATTTAGTTTATATCTTGAAAACATTTTTTTTTTTTGAGGAAAACAAAAACTATTAAATAAATAAAAAAACATAGTTAACATTATTTCTTTACTAGGTTAAAAGAAAACGTATAGGACCCAATATAATAATAACAATAATAATAAAGAAAACATATGGACCCAATATAATAGCGTGTTTTTTTTTAATATTGTAATTTTCAAATTTTTTTAATAAAAATATGTCAGGTTTCAAACTATTTTTAAAAGTAATGTTGTTTTTATAGAAGACAGTCTCTTGAAAAGACGACTTCCCCATGCGAGCAAAATTATGAAGATCGTCTTTTCAAAAGACCAAAAGACCATCTTTTATATAGGCCCACACATGTAAAAGACGATCTCCATCTCCATCAACGCGAGCAAAATTATGAAGATCGTCTAAAAAGACCAAAAGACCATATTTATAGGCCCACACACATCGACGATCTCCATCCACGTGGCTTTCAACACAGTCTTTTGAACAATGTATCTTCAAAGATCGATATGTTTTTACTCATATATGCAAAAATTTCAAAAAATATACGGTTGGAAACCTAGAGCTTCAATTTAATACATGGTTTCACTATTTTTGAAGTTGGATATTGAAAAACAAATATCGTCGAAGTTGAGCTACAATTCTGAAATTTGCAGAACCATATTCCAACTTTGATGTTCCATAGTCTTTTTTAGCGTGCATTAAAAAATCGATATTTTTTTACTCATATATTCAAAATTTTCAAAAAAGGTATGGATGGAAAGCTAACACAGCTTCAATTATACAAATGGTTTCACTATTTTTAGGATCATCGAAATTGGACAATGGTTTTGCAAATTTCATAATGGTAGCTCAACTCCGACAATCTTTATCTTTCGATATACAACATCAAAAATAATGAAATCACTTGTCAAATTGAAGTTCTCGGTGTTAGTTTTCCAACCATATATTTTTTTATTTTTTTTTCATATATGAGTAAAAAGATATTGATGTTTGAAAGTACATTGTTCAAAGGATATGTGCTAGGAGCCACGTGGATGAAGGTCTTTTGAAAATACGACTTGTGTGAGTCATTAAAAATATCATTTTCAAAAGTTGATTTTCAGTCACGTGGAACAAAATCGTCTTTTCAAAAGACGACATTTACTCGCGTGGGGAGGTTGTCTTTTCAATAGGCGATTTTGCGTCAATATTTTTAAAAATAGTTTGGTCCTTGCAATTATTTTAATAAAAAAAATTTAAAAATTACAATTTTTAAAAAAATAGCGAATATAATAATAACAATAATAATAAAGAAAACATATAGGACCCAATATTATAATAAACAATAATAAGGAAAGATATCTAAGAAAAAGTATTTTCCCTTTTAGTTTTAGGTTCTTTCCGTAAAAATAAATAAATAATAAAAAAAATTAATTAGATAAATGAGAATTTATTGGTCAATGGCGCACACAGATTGAATTAGATTCCCAGAATATCTTTTTCTCAATTGGAAGGAATAATACTCATATTCTTTAGGAAATTGTACCTTTTTTAATTATTCTCTTTTGATAAAAAAAAAAAATTAAAATATAAAAAAAAAATCACATAAATTTACTCAATATTATTACTAAATACAATCAATTTTTGTTGTTGTTGGTACTCATAACTTTAATGAGCGAGGCTGCCAAAGCGAGCATAGCTCAGCTGGCATATGTATGACTTGATAACCAAGAGGTCTGTGGTTCGAATCCCCCACCCCCAATGTACTTACATTGGGGGTGGGAGATTCGAACCACAAATCTCGTGGTCGTAAACTCATACATATGCCAGCTGAGCTATGCTCGCTTTGGCCAGGCTAGAGGATTTTAGCAACTGAAACCTCGAATCCTTATCTTTACATTTACTCAATATTAATACTTTTATGAAAATGTTATGGCTTATTTTTATGTTATATCTTGCCATTTTAATAAATCTACAAGGGGCCAATGGCCATTTTTTTTAATGTTTTTTTTGAAATCTAGATAATAAACATTTTATGGGTATATATTATATCATTCTTACTAATTAGATAATTTATATATTATATTAAAAGATATATCGAATAGAAATCTTGTTGTACAAGTTATTAAAAAATGGAAGGTAAGAATAAAGATCTACTGTTTTTTTTTTCTTTTTTTATTCAAACATATTAAATCACAATAATGTTTAAAAAAAAAAAAAAAAAATATTAAATCACAATAAACTCCAAAACTTAAATGGAAATAAATTTAATATTATATTAGTGCTCTTAGTTACAGGCAAAAATTAAAATAAAAATTTTAATTTTAATTTTCTTTTTTCTAAGAAGTCATTCAACTTTAAGAATTTAAGTGTCTAACAACTCATTAATTTTTTTTAATTATTTTTTTTTATATCTAATATATCTTTAAATTGTCGATTTTGTGCTTCTTTTACCTATTCACAAATAAAAAAAAAATCACATAGTTGAAAAAAAAAAAAAAAAAAAAAATTGAAAGTTTAGTTTCATCAGCTAGGTACAAAACTGTCAAAGCGAGTATAGCTCAGCATACATATGTATGACTTGATGACTAAGAGGTCTGTCGAATCCTTCCACCCCAATGTACTTAAAAAAAAAAAAAAAGCTAATTACAAAAGTCAATATTATTTTTAATAAAACAAATTGAAATTTTAATTTTTTTTTAAATTTTTTTTAAATATTGGAGGGACTTATTAGACGCACTAAAAATTTGTAAGATTATTATTATTATTATTTTATTTTGACTTGCTAAGTTAGTTCGTGTTAGACAACCTATTTTTTTAATAATATTGTACTTTTTATAAAAATATTGTAGATTTGAAACTATTTTTAAAAACAATGTTGTTTTAAAGGGACGTCATCTTTTCAGAAGAGCTCTACACGCCTTCTGAAGACATCTTTTTCAGCATCTACTTAAAAAATTGATATCTTTTTATCCAGATATTCAAAATATGAAAACTTCACTAAACCCAGAAATATGGCTGAAAACTTCAAAACTGTAGTTAAACTTCGACGATCTGTAGATACACAACTCTAAAAATAGTGAAGCCAAGTATCAAACTGCTTTTCAACCGTATCTTATTCAAATCTTTTGAATATCTGGATAAAAAAATATCAATTTTTTATTGCATCCGTCAAAAGAATCTTCAGTTCTGAAATTTGCAGAACTATAGTCTAACTTTGTCTTTATCTTTTAAATATTAATTTTTGAATGCACCCGTCAAAAGAATATTCAGTTCTAAAATTTGCATAACTATAGTCGTAGCTTTTCAACCGTATCTTATTCAAATTTTTTGAATATCTGGGTAAAAAAATATCAATTTTTGAATGCACCCGTCAAAAGAATCTTCAGTTCTGAAATTTGCAGAACTATAGTCTAACTTTGTCTTTATCTTTTAAATATTAATTTTTGAATGCACCCGTCAAAAGAATATTCAGTTCTAAAATTTGCATAACTATAGTCGTAGCTTTTCAACCGTATCTTATTCAAATTTTTTGAATATCTGGGTAAAAAAATATCAATTTTTGAATGCACCCGTCAAAAGAATCTTCAGTTCTGAAATTTGTAGACGTCTCTATCTTTTGATACACAACTCCAAAAATAGTGAACTTTATCTTTTGATACACAACTCCAAAAATAGTGAAACTAGGTATCAAATTGAAGTTCTCCCGGTTAGATTTCCAACTATATCTTTTTCGAAATTTTTGAATATCTGGATAAAAAGATATCAATCTTTTAATGAAAGAGAGGTAGATGCTGAAGAAGATCGTTTTTTCACTTCATCCACGAAGATCGTCTTTCCAAGACACCTCTAGAGGAAAAATAGTTTCAAATCTACAATATTTTTATAAAAAAAAAAATTAAAAAGCACAATATTATTAAAAAACAGTCCACAAACTTGAACCTTGATCCGCTATTTTTTAATTTAATAAAAATGAAAAAAAATGGTTTTTTCTACTAAACATATTAAAATAACATTATCCGATTCTTGTTTAAACGAAAAATTGTTACAGAGAATCTAAATATACCTCAATATATCCATAATTCAAATATTAAAAAAAAAAAAAAAAAAACGTAATTATTAACTGTAAAATATGAATAATCTGTTTAGAAAAGTTAAAAAATAATTGAAGTTAATTAAAAAAAAAAAAAACATAAACTTAGATTGATTATAGGAGGAGAGGTGGAGATGAAAAGCTGAAGTGCGAGTTGAGATTGGTTGAAAGCTCCTCTTCGTCCCCAGTCTCCGATGACCAGAAGACTGAGAGAGCCGTCGTCTTTGGGCGGATGGGCAAATCGCTGAAGCTCTGCACTACACAAAACTACGCCGCTTAATACAATAACAACACATAGAACAACCCGTACACGGCGGTTGGAAGCGCCGCCGTCCATGGCGGAAATCCCCCGGAGGAACAAAAGAATAAAGAGCAGGTCCAGGTAAAGCCCTTTTACTTTTGCAATCGAGCCGTTTTTTTGGGGAAGTAATTAATTAGATAAAACTGAATTCTGATATCAAAAATATAATTTTTTACAATTAATTAAGTACGATGTTGTATTAATATTTAAATTAAATTTTATTTTATAAAATAATTAGGTAAAATTTTATTTAATTTAAATTATAAATTATATTTTGATTTCTTTAAATAATGGGCTGATTGCATGGATAGCAATTAGGCCCAAACTATTTACAATTATAGCAAATTGTAAAACATTTTACAAATATAGCAAAAAACAATTTAATCCATGTAAAAGACTAAAAAACCCAAACATCCCAGAATTCTATCGCTGATAGAGAGTACTATCAGTGATAGTTTATTGATATTATCAGTGATAGAATGCTATCAATGATAGAATGCTATAAATAAATTTTCTTTTCGTAAATTTCAGAATAAAGATTGCATTACTTTGTAAAAACGGAAGAGTACTATTAGTGATAAAATATTATCGCTGATAGAAAGCTAACAACGATAGTTTATTGATACTATCAGTGGTAGAAGCTCTAAATAATTTTTCTTTTCGTAAACTTCAGTGATAGAATACTATCGCCGATAGATTATTGATATTATCAGTAATAGAATGCTATATATATTTTTACTTTCAATCACCCTGTTTAGCTCTATTTAAAATCGGAAGAGTACTATTAGTGATAGTATTCTATCAACGATAGTACTCTTTTCTATCAGTGATAGTATTCTATCAGCGATAATACTTTTTTCTATCAGTGATAGTATTTTATCAACGATATAGTACTCTTTTCTATGAGTGATAGTATTCTATCAGCGATAATACTATTTTCTATCAGTGATAGTATTTTATCAACGATAGTACTCTTTTCTATCAGTGATAGTATTTTATCAACGATATAGTACTCTTTTCTATGAGTGATAGTATTCTATCAACGATAATACTCTTTTCTATCAGTGATAGTATTCTATCTGTTGGGTTTTATGTCCTAAAACTCGTGGTTTGTAAACTGAATGTATATTATATTTTGCAATAAACTTGTTATTGAGATTTATTCAGTAAAGTAGTTATTGAATAAAGTGAATTGTGTTTACTTTTAACCTAACTCCAATAAACAAAGAACCCATGGTTATAGGTTGTATACTTGAACTTCATGTGTGACATGATTGTGGATCAAGTTCAAGTAATAGCCAGAACGGTTTATAGTATAGGGATAAGGCTGGGTACCTTATCTTGCGGACACTATTAGACGCGGCCCACATTGTATAGTACAAACGATGTGATCCGAAATCGTTCATGTGGAGACATGTGAGTGGGAGCGTCCTATGCAATGAGTTTGCATAAGACTGAACCGCAAAATAAAGTCACTCTTTCTTTATAACTCTGTTTACTGTAAAGACCGACTTTTTCATATGATGACCTAGGTAACTCGATCTGAATCCTGAGCACACTATGAACTCCTGTTTATTCGGGCTTATCCTTTGACTTGTATGGGTGAGAGTGGCCCGAGATCGCCGACTCAATAAGCCTACCATCTTGGGGATAAGACCGGGTAGGTAGCTGGGAACATAGTCCTGCGAGATGGAATTCACTCCTACCCGCCTTGAGAGATTAGTAGAGACGTTGTTCCCTTAAGTGCTGACTCCGGGTCTTGAACTAGGGATCCCACCCTCTCATTGGCCCGAGAGAGACTTGGTATAGTTATGAGATCACTTACCAATCGGTTTGGTGGTTGGACCACAAACCAATAGTTCATTAGAGGATCAGTGGGACTTAAGGAACAAGATGTAATTACGGGGGTAAAACGGTTATTTTGACCCAGCTATAATTACGAACAACCTGTGAAGGAACGACTTACTGATGATGGTTATATCAAGAGGACAGAAATATATCTACGGTGAGGAGAGTGCAACCCTTGGACTTTAGTGGAGTCTCCGGGGGTTAACGAATGTTGGTTAGCTTGGCTAAAGAGTTTGGTCGGTTAATCTCGTATCGTTGGAGCTCATGATCTGTAGGTCCTTTAGGTTCTCCTGGCTAGCTCGGATTAAGCCGTGTAACAATATGAGAGAAAAAGAATTTGAATTTATTCAAATTCGGTTTTGGAAGAATTATGGACATATTTAAATATGATTTAAATATGGGATCGGTCTAAAACATGAATAGGGATTTGTGTGATGATTCGGTTTAAGAAACCGGGATTAGTCTTATTATTTAATTAATATTTGATATTGAATTAAATAATAATATTAATTAATTAAAAAGTTTAATTAATTATAATTTATTTTGTTTATTAAAATGACAAAATATTACAAGTGGGATTATCCAAGTCAAAGTTGATTTATCCAAGTTGAGTGGATTTATCCAAGTTGAGTGAGTTTATCCAAGTTGTGAAGTGGATTGTGAATCACCAACAACATGCATAAACTCATCAATTGTTGAACACTTGTGTGAAGACTAATTCATCCAATTTGAGGTGTCATGCTAAGCAAAGAGTTTGTTGCATGTGAATTGCCTATAAATTGGATGAAGTTCAAATGGTTTGAGGTTGATGAATTTTCAAAGAGTTTGAATATTTGGATGAGCATGAAGAGTTCATGTTACTTGAGAAATTAGAAAGCTAAGTGTTAGATTTTTTCTCACAAAATCCTCATCACTTTCATCTTCCCATCTTCTTCTTCCAAACTTTTTTCTTTCATAAAGGAGTCCCACCACTCCGTTGCTCGGCCCGAGGATAGCGGGACTACCGGAGGTGGTTCTCGGAGTGTTCGAGAGAAGCTTTGAAGGGTTCGTGAAGAGATTCGAGCATCGAAATAGAAGTTCTTAGAACTACAAGAGGTATGTGTTCTAATTCCTTTTATTTCAAAGCTTTGAGCATGTTTCTTAGGGGTTTTTGTACGGATGACCCACCCCTCGGGGGCCGCGAGGTTTTTTAACCCTCATCGCGAAAACTTATGTTTTTTGACCTTCTCTCGTGATAAGGAAGTGCACAAAGTCATTCGTACCCTTCGCTTATCACGATCACGAGGAGACAACTGTGATCTCCTCGTGATAAGCGAATGGTACGAATGACTTTGTGCACTTCCTTATCAAGAGAGAAGGTCAAAAAACATAAGTTTTCAAAAACTGGGTTAAAAAACCTCGCGGCCCCCGAGGGGTGGGTCATCTGTACAAAAACCCCATGTTTCTTATTTAGCTAAATTGATGAAATTAGAGTGTCAATGATCCGTCTCGCTTCCGCTGCGCTACATGCGCTCCATCAATCATGAGGTCCTAGGTTCAATCCTCACATTAATTAAAATATCTTTGCAATAAAAAAATAATTAAAATGACATTTTAATATGAAGAACATTTATTTCATATAACTCTTCCTTGAGTAGTAATATAAAATCAATATGATATGGCACGAACCATAACCTCATACATGTACCAAATCGTTTTGCTAAAAAGCTTGATCAAACACAAAAACGCTCTGACCTTCAAGTCTATGTGAGTTGCTGTCCAAACGACACCTTATCAAGACGACCGGAAAAATTTCGAGAAAAAGGCAACCCTCACTTCTTCTAGGAGGGTTCTTAAATAAGATATTTAGCTAAAGATTCACAAAATAATAATAAAAAAAAAAAATCTTAGATTTTGTAATCTTAGATTTAGTTTTTTAAATACATTATAAGGAATCCATAAAATAAGGCGATGTGGAGATTTTTCCAAAACATACTTCAATTGAATCTTCAATATATTTTCGAAAATACCTGAAGGTAGTGGCAAATAATGTGACATAAATAATAAGGTAGTGACAATTCAAGTGACATATCTTGTGACAATTCGCTTTCATCTTGAAAACATGGACTTGAACAAGCCTGTAAAATTAGCCAAACACACCAGCACCAACAAACTCCCCTAGTTGAATAAGAAATTTTGGTCAATCACAAATCGTCACGTGTCCTCAAATTAAATTAAAAGACATGAAAAATCGGCAAATCAAATAATGTCACATGTCTAGTATTGATCCATCGAACGACTTAAGCTAGTCCAATCAAATCATGCCACGTGACAATTGGACCCGAAGCTAATTTAGCCCGAGATCACTAAATATGGATTATGTCAAATTTAAATAATCCAAGTATATTGAAAAGGATTGGATTAAGCCAAATAAGCATAAGCCAAAACGTTGGGCCCAAACCAGTATACTAGGTCCATCAAACTCTATAAATAGAGGAGGCCACCATTCATTTAGAGGGGAACATCCGACAGAGAGCATATAGCCAGAATACAGAAGCTCCAACAGTCATAGTCTAGAAGAGTCAAAATCTAGAAGCTAGAAGTCGAAGACCTTCTAAGCTGCAAGCCGAAGACCTTCAATAAGTTACAAGTTGGAGACCTACTACAAGCTGAAGACCTTCAATAAGCTACAAGTCGAAGACATTCAAGTCGAAGACATTCAACAAACTACAAGACCCTTCAATAAGTTACAAGTCGGAGACCTACTACAAGCTGAAGACCTTCAATAAGCTACAAGTCGAAGACATTCAACAAACTACAAGACGAAGAACTTCAATTAGCTACAAGTCGAAGACATCAAGAAGATCAAAAAGCCAGAGGTCGATCCAAACAAATCAATAAGTCAGACACCAATCCAATAAGATAACATGTCAAGGGTCGATCCAATAAGATCAACAAGCCCAAAAATTAAAGTTTACATACTCAAGAGAAAACATCATAGGATAAATATTAGAAACTGTAACACTTATATACAAAATCAATAAAATCAAGTTCATTTCAACATATCAAATTTCTCTTATTAAAATCTCGTGTTAACAATTTGGCACGCCTGGTGGGGCAGTTTCTACCTCTCATTTTTTTCTTTCCCTAAGAAATGATGACATCCAAAGAAGTTTCTTCAAAGATTATTGCTTCAAGTGACTTCTATGAGGGTCAATTACGCACAGTCCCTCCAAGGAAATCGAGCATGAAGAAAGTCAAACATCCGTCATTGCAAACAAAAGATTGAGACGCATGACATAATTTGCTCAAGATGATGTCGCCACTATGGAAAACCTTGTGTTTGGTAAACTTTCCTTTCCTTCTCATCAACCTAAAGAAGCCTCAAATCTGGATGTGATGCACAAGATAAAGGAAATAACGTTGCACAAGAAGACCAGTCACAACATTTCACTTCAATTGCTTCACTGTCTGTCCAGCAACTTCAAGATAGGATCATGAACTCGATCAAAGCTTAATATGGTGGACCTGCTCAAAATTCCTTCTTCTATTCTAAGTAATATGCCTAGTGGATACCAACCACCAAAGTTTCAACAATTTGACGAGAAGGGCAATCCTAAGCAACACAATACTCACTTCGTCGAAACTTGTGAAAATACTGGTACCCGAAGAGATCTAATAGTCAAGCAGTTTGTCCGGACACTAAAAGGAAATATTTTTTTTTCCTCTAAGACTTTCAACATAGACCCCATCAAATCCATGTAAAGAAGTTCAAGTACTCTAGACGTAACAAGATGTTGTAGCCTTTTGTTTGACATTTTTGTTTGTTTGCCAATTTGACAAGACCCACAAGCTCTACCAGAAGATTCTTTCAACTTTGGATTTCCTCTTATAACCCCAATTGAAATAGCTCGACAAATGTTGCGAATACTCATGACCCAATCTTCTATGCCACATGTCTGTTTCATCAGTTTTGGTCACCAAACACTATCCTGGCGAAATCAATAAATAACAATTATTAGACGATCAAGATCCTTCCATAATAACCCGATCATTAGAATTGATCACACAACAATTGGTCTTTGTAAATCAAACATATAGATTCTGATCACACAGTTAACTTATGCTAATGATATTGACATTGACCCCTCAACTAGTAAAACCTCCTCAAACATAGTTCCTTTGCCAACAACGGTTCTATGAGCACCATATAGAAATATTATTGTTTTACATGTCAACCTCTTTTTTCGAATATATTAAGACAGGTGAACATAAGATACAAGTTTCCCTCGCGTGATTTTGACATAAACAAACTTTACATGATTGAACATAGGACGAAATTGGCATTTATTATTATATGGTTCAACTAAAAAATTATTTTTAATTAAATAATTAAATAAAAGAAATGATCGGTTGAGTGTTCATAGGCTGTGACAACAAAACATTTATTGTTTATAAAATTGTATGTATAATATAAGCATTTCCATGTGATGTTTTCAAAAGAAAAAAAAGAGAGAAAAAAAAGTAAGTACTAAAAATTAATTTCCATGTGAAGGAGGACCCACTTTTATTATTATTATTATTTTCTTTTCATAGAATCACTTTGATTTTCTTTCTCCAATTTTTTTTCTGAGTGAACTCTAATTAATAGTTAATACAATCCGTTTAGTAGGTTTTGAATATCTCTCCTTTAGCCCCACCTTTTTTTAATTTCTTATTTATTTCAATGGATGGATGCTATAATTCCACGTAAATGCTAAAAAAAAAACACAACTCAGTTGGTTAACACATTTACTCATTTCAATGGAGTGTAGATGAAAATCCATATAAAACATTTTGCATCTCTACCAAAACTTAAATATATTATATATATATATGTCTTAGGTTATTTGTGATTCAACTTTACTTAAAGAGCGTGGATGAAAATGTTAATATTTATGTGGATATAATAACTAAATTTATAACTAAATTTATGGATGAATATTCTAGAAAAATCATCATATTTTTTTTTAATCGAACAGATACAAACTAAGAAGATAAAAGGTCGGTTGCAAGTGTTTTGAAAAGTCACTCGAGTGGGCTTTGTTCCCACTCTTCCAACAGTCCCTAGTCGCTAGAGCGATGAACCAAAACATGAACAACTCAGTTTTCAATCTGAGAGATATGGTTGAAAGATAGCGATGTACCGTTCAAAACATTCCGATGAATTTCGGCCAAAAGAGACCCACTTTGGGTAAGGTCTTCCTCTTCACCTTTTATAAGCTTGAAGACATGTAAACAATCGGATTCAACATGAACTTGGTTTGACCACCCGATGTGGATCAAATCAATTACCATAGAAATGGCTTGCACACCTCGAGGACGCTAATCAACCATTTCTCCGGAGTTGAATGACAACCGACCGTTACGAAAGCTCTCAAAGAGTCGTAGATGACCCAGACAATCATTTAAACATTTATATCGTTAACATATACATTAATTAAAATGTCAACATAAACATAGCTTAGCGGTAATTGATATCTACTTATTTCATTGAGGTCCTAAGTTCAAATCGTCATACTCCACGTATGTTGTACTAAAAAGAAAAAATGTTATTAAAAAAAAGAAAAAAAGGTTAATCAAAAGAAGAAGAAAAAAATACATTTTTAGTCGTGAGTATAGCTTCCATTTGATACATACGTGTCAAAATGTTACACTTTTTATTCTTGAGTTTTGAGTTTAATTTTCATTTGGTCGGCTTCAAAATGTTATATTTGTACCTTTGAATTTGAGTTTCGTTTTCATTTGGTCCTAGATTTCAAAATTTTACATTCACATGGGTCATTCATGTGATAATTTTCTGCGAATTAATTTAAAAGAACAATTAGAATTATAATTAAATTAATTTTCACAAATATTCTATCACTATTAAAATTAATTTAAAACAAAAAAACCACATCATAATTATTTTAATTAAAAAAACCACATCATAATTATTTTAAATTAATTAACTGAAAGTTAATACCAAAGACCACGTACATTAGTTTAACTCAAAGTTAAAAGTGTTAAATCTTGAAATCTAAAGATTAAATGAAAACTAAATTTAAATCTCTCAATAGTGTAAAAATGTAATATTTTAAAACTAGAGACCAATGAAAACTAAACTCAAAATTTAAGACAACTAAATAAACATTTTGAAACCTCGATCAAATAGAAACTATGCTTAAAACTTAGAGACCAAAATATTTTTTTGTTTACAGGGCAAAAAAATATATACATTAATATAAAATTACATAGGTGATAGAATGCGTGTCAATAAATAAAATGTACGAAAACAAAGTTGCAAAATATCACGAATATAAGTAAAATTTTGATGAAATTTCTTAAATTACATTGATATGATAGATACAAAATAGAGAGATGCTAAGCTCTGGAGGCATAGAAAGCACACATAAATTGATATGAACATAATTAAGGTGAGGGAGGAAAAATCTATATAAAATGGTGCTCAAAGGGCAGAGTGAAGAAGTAGGTTGGAAGAGGTCCATTGATGCAAAACATTGCCAAAGATGTCAAAGAAGGTAAAGTTGGCTTGTGAATGAGTGATTTGTAAGGACATGAACCCTTGCCCATCATAATAAAACTTCAACTCATTTGGATCCATCCAATTTATGTCACCTCTCCATGCCTTTGATCCTCCTCCACTTGTGAAAAATTGAAGTGGGCTGCACCCAAAATTCAAATTAAAAAAGGCTTAGGTCATTATGAGTACCTAACATTTGTTATTATAGGTCACTCTATGACCTAACTAGGGTTTTTGTACGGATGACCCACTCTTCGGAGTGCATAAAATTTTTTACCCTGTTTTTTGACTTTCTCTCGTGATAAGCAAGTGTACAAAGTCTGTAGTACCCTTCACTGAGCACGATCACGAGGAGACAACTATGATGCCCTCGTGATAAGAGAAGGATACGAACAACTTTTCACAGAGAGAGGATACTTGTTTATCACGACAGAAGGTCAAAAAACATAAAATTTCAAGAGAAGGTAAAAAACCCTTACGCACCCCGAGGGATGGGTCATCCGTACAAAAACTCCCACCAAATTATATGTATAAAAAGGACATATACCTGTTAATGCTGCTCATGTGTTGCAAGCAGTGGTCATGACCATTGATATAGAAATCCACTTTGTTTTCCTGCATTTTTTTAAAATAATGTTATAATATATTTAGTTTTTATTCCATCTCAATCATATTTTAGTTTTTAGGGTTTAGGAGAAGTACTAACGACTTGTAAATCGAATTAATTTGTGACAAAAATATCATTTTTTATAAACCTTAAAGTTCGGGTAGAAATGAAGTTCATATCTCCTAAACGAGAAGTACAATTTGTAGAATAGAATTGAAATCGAAATTAAAAGAGAGATTTTGGGAAGAACCTCAAGAATGGGAAGAAGTTGGTGAAGTAGTTCTTGGGTATCACCATGGTGTCCAGCACTTCTCAATGTGTGATGTCCCACAACTATCTTCCATTTTGCATTTGAATCCTTTAGAGCCGAATCCACTTCCTATTTCATTTTCCAAAAAATAAAAAATAAAAATAAATAAATAAGTAAACCTAATTTTGATCTTTAGATGAAAATGTTTGAATAATTGAATATCATGAGTGACAACTAAATATATATATATATATATTTTTTTCAAGCTTTTCAAATTGTCAATAATTCATTCTTCAATTTTGAATAATTCTATATGGTGTTGGTGTACCTAATTTTCAGGTCATATCATTATATGGCAATTATGATGACTAACATTATTCATATGTAAATTGATTTATGAGCAATAGCTACATTTATAAAGCTCCAAAATGGATATATTGAAGCAGTTTTTGGATAATTCTTTTTATTATTTGTGACTTAAAAAAAATTAAATTTCTTATTTTAAAAAATTGGGCTGATATTTAAGAAATTGAAAAGAAACAATAAGAAAAAAGTTGTGCTTACCTTGAGAAGGTTAGAAATGTAATTTCGTCTTGGAAAAACACCCTTCCAATCATAGACCTCATCCTTAGGGTGAACAAAATACTTATCCACAAATGGGGTGGTGTCCACAAAGAAGAACTCCACAATTTCTACCAATCAAATATATATTAGTTATTAATTCTTGCACTTTTTATTACCCTTAAATTTATTTTAATAATGAAATTTAAATACTTATTCTATGGAAGGTAATATTGAAGTATATAGACTAAATTTCAACATTTAAAAATGTAAAAATTAAAATGGAATGAAATTCACCAAAAAATAATATTTTAACTTAAGTATTAAAATAATTGATGCATTGTAAAAAAAAAAAAAAAAAAAAAAAAAAAAAATTTACGAATTACAAAAATGATAACCGAAGAGAATAAGGAAAAATAAATTATCATCTTAAGAAAAATAACACAATTAAAGGTCTGGTTGCATAGATAGTCATCAATCCTCACGACAAGAAAAGAGGGCTTTAGCGACGTACAAATTGCGACGAAAACCAAATCGTCACATTCCTTGTGACGAAACCCTAAACGTCGCAGCAATTGCGACGATAATGTATATCGTCGCATAATATTGCGACGAAAACGTACAACGTCGCAATGGGCTACGACGAAACCCTAAAATGCCGCAAAGGGTAGCGACGAAAACCATCATTGACAAAATTCTATAAAAAAAAAATAGATCAGTAGAACACTGATATAAGGCTATAAATGATAAAAATGATCATATTTGTAAATCTTTTAAAAAAATATTATATTTTTAATTATTTTATTCTAAATTCATGGGTGTAATTTTCCACAATTAAAAAATATTTAGTAAATTATATGCTGATAATTTACCTGTATCAACAATGAAAGATCTCAAACAAATCCATCTATTATCCAAATTTCTCAAAATTGGACTTAGTTGGGCCTCAACATCTCCTCTATAATCATGATTACCCAAAACTGCAAAAAGAAAAAAAGATTTTTTTTTTTAATGCTATTGATTTGATAATAGTTTGTTTATAAAATATTTTGGATAAAAGGGTTTCATAATTACCGCTGTACCACTCCTTTTGCAAGCTTGGTGCAGTGTATATTTTGGAAAATGACTCTTCAAATGCTGGATCGTCGGTACCCTTCAGTCCCCTATCGTAAAAATTATCGCCCGTTGAAATTACAAAATCGACCTCCAATTTTTCTCCAAGGATCCCCATCTACAAAGTTTGAAAAAAAAAACTAAAGTTTTAGAATTTAGTGCACATTAAAGTAGGTTACAATAATAATATACACTTTTAAAAATTATTGCATAACATTATTTTTGCTTCCTTTTATTTTTTTTTTCTTTTGAAAATTAAACATTTTTTTTTTTTTTAGATTTAGTTTATGTGTTGAAAATTTTGTTTTTAGGGAAAATCAAAACAATTTATTAAAGCTAACGTAATTTTTTTTTTTTTTTTTTTGCTTAAAGTTAGAAGAAACGGAACACACATTGGTGGTCGTCCTTAGCTTAAAAGAAAACATGTGACCCAATATAATAAATAATAATAAGAAAGGAAGAGAGAGAAAACATGTGACCCAATATAATAAATAATAATGAGAAAGAAAGAGAAAGAAGTATTTAAACACGTGACCCAATATAATAAATAATAATGAGAAATAAAGAGAAATAATTATTTATTTTATTTTATTTTAGAAATTTTTTGAAAAGAAAAAATAAAGTTAAATTATCAAAAAAAAAAAAATACTCAAGAAGTTTCAAAATAAAATAAAAAACTTGCTGAAACCCTAGAATTTTCAAAAGTTTTAAAAATACTTTAAATTATGAAAAAAGTTTAAAAAATGACTTGAACGTTAACAATCACACACAAATATCATATGTAGATAATTAAATTCTAATTTGTACTTGCGTGACATGGAAAAAATAAAAAATGTAGACGTTTGTGTTAAAAGAAATCATGAAAACGTAGACATCTGGTATATTATTCATCAATTTTGTCCTAGTTTTGTTTCATTCGGTAATCTTTTGAAACGATAAGATGTGATTTTCATGAATTTTTTAACCTGCATCAGAATTTTTTCATTTTTTTTATGTCACACAACTACAAATTAGAATTTAATCATCTACATCAGAATTTCTTGAAACTTTTTTTATAGTTCAAGAGTATTTTTAAAACTCATAAATATTTTTGAAACTATTTTTTGAAACGGAACTTAAGTTCCAGAGTATTTTTTATAATAATAATAATAAATAAAAGAATAGTCTATTGATGAAAATTTACATTGGCCCATCTGACCGAATTATATTCCCAGAATATCCTTTTCTCATTTGGAATAATGCTCAGAATCTTTGAATTTTATATTTTTTTTTTTCTTTTTTCTGAATTATTTTAGATAAGACGTTGGTAAATTTCTTTAGAAATCAAAATTTAAAAACACAACTCTGTCAAATCGAACCGAGCATAGCTCAATTGGAGATTGTGTCATTGACGAAGAGGTGTTCAATCGAAATCAAAAGCTAAATACACCAACTCTGTCAAACCAAGCATGGCTCAATTGAAGGTTGTGTCTACCTTAACTAAAAAGTGTGTTAAATCTCTGCATTAATTAAATATTTTTTTTAAAAAAAAAACATCAACTCTATAATTTGTTTAGAAGAATGTCAATACACATGAGAATGTTGGAATTTTTTTTTTTATTCTACAACTTTCCCATATATATATATATATTTTCAAATATAACCGACTATTTTTTTTTAGTTTTTTTGGGTTAGTTTTGAGTTTTATCTACTTTTCTTACCAAAAAAAAAAATAAACACTACTTTCTCATCGGATTTCAAGAAACCCTACCTAACAATAATTCTCTTCATGAATTATTTTTTTCATCAATATTTTTCAAAAACTTATATCGAATAACATTTTTTTTTTCTTATAAAGATATTTTAATTAATGTGGGGATTTGAACCTTTAACCGTGACCTCGTCAATGACACAATCTTATGTCAATTGAGTTATGCTCGATTTGACAACGAGTAGTAAATTTTGGTGATGGAAGGTAAGAAAAAAAAATCTTCTTATTTTTCTCATTTTTTATAAAATATAAAAAGAAAAAATATTGTTACTCTAGTTACAAGCAAAAAAATAAAAAAAATAAAAAAATGGAATAAGACAATTGAGCTTATGAATCAATTAGTGACGAGGTCCTAGGTTCAATCCCCATCTCTACATGTTTTTTTTAAAAAAAAAAAAAAAAAATACCCACTTCTTTTTAACCCAAAAACAGCCCCGGCCAATCTGATTTTAGTCCAAATACTAAAATATCTATAACATTTTTTTTTAAAACCTATCGATGACATTTAATTATAGGTTATAACTTATAAGTTTGAAATCTCGATTTTGCAGTTCTCAAAAAAAAAAAAAAAGAAAAAAAATTCTCGCAATAAAAAAATGAAATTTAGAGAGATTGAGTTGTAGGAGAGAGAAAGAAAGAGAGGACCTGAACTGCAACTTGAGATTGGTTATAATCTCCTTTTCGTCCCCAGTCTCCGACGATTAGAAGGCTGAGAGAGCCGTCGTCTTTGGGCGGATGGGCAAATCGCTGAAGCTCTGCACCACACAAAACGACGCCGCTCAACGCAATAACAACGCACAGAACAACCCCTACACGGCGCTTGTAAGCGGCGGCGTCCATGGCGGAAATCTCCCGGCGGGGGAACAAAAGAATAAACCGACGATGCGTCAAAAGTGAGAAAGACGAAGAAATAAAAGCAGCCTTTTTGTATTAATATATATATGCGGCACAAAAAAAAAACAGCCTTTTATTTTGCGAAAGGATGTAATTATGTCAAAAACCGAGCCTACCTGCATAAGTTGTAATCTCACACTAATTAAATATCTTTAAAAATAAAATAAAAAATTAATTAAATAAATAAGCCCAGCAATTTAACTACACGTATATCCACCATCAAAATCAAAACATTTTTTTTAAATTAAGTTTATAAATATACTACACTATATTTTTTTTCGAGTTTCTAAAACAAAAATTCAAAATTGAACGAAGTTTTGAAAACTTAAAAAAAAAAAAAAAAAAAAAAACATAGAACCAACATAATTTACCAAAAAAAAAAAAATAGAAATTAAAAATAAAATATTATAATATAATAAATTAGATGAAAACTTAAACTTGTGAGCATACCTCAACATAAGGTTATGCCCTTAACTAAAAAGTTATAATTTTCACATTAATTAAAAAAAAAAAAAATTAAAATAGAATAAACTTTAAACTTATATGAAATTTAAACACAAATTCAATATCCAATAATCAAGGCAACTTTTTTTTTTGGGATGAAACAACATCTAAATTTAAACTTAGTGATTTTAAATGGGTTAATTAATGTTTTCATCAAGTTATAATACAAAATTAACTTGATGCATCATAACAAAAAAAAAAAAAATGTCGTGATATTATATAATTTTTTATATTATACTGTCAAATTTTTATTTATTACGCTAACTTCAATATAATTCAATTGGTATAAAATATGTATTCGACCGAGATGTCAGACACCTTTTTTATTTTTACAAAATATTTAATTAATGCGATAATTAAATCCGTGATCTCTTAGTCAAGAACACACTTTTATACCAATTAAGCTATGTTCGATTCGACAAGATGTCAAAAACTCACCTCACACATTTGAAAAAAATAAAAATCATAGGATCACATAAAATATTCTTTATATTGATTATATATATGGGCTAAAATGCAAAATAAAGAAATGATGAAATTTAGGGACTGAAATTATATAATTGAAGGGTGATGGGTTATTTTTGTCATATTGAGTATTCATCACAATAAATAATATAGTAATTCGAATGAAGTGAGGAGTGTCTAGGATGACATCAAACCTATATGATATATTTTCTTATTTTACACCAAATAATTGTGTCATGTGAGGGAGGCTTATCATTTCAATTTTATTTTACTTTACTTTATTTTGAGTGAACTCTAATTAATTAATACAGATGGTCTACAATGGTTGGATGTCTATTTTTTCGGTCCCACAAATTTATATTGTTTTTCCTACCATTTTTTATTGAATGGATTCATATTAATTCATATTAAAATATTGTTCATAAAATGGAAAAAAAATAAAAAAATAAAAAATTACAATCTCTATTATTAGGGGATGAGTAACCAAAATTTAAGAAAGTAAGTTCATCTTCAAATGTAAACTCTAATGCCAAAGTTCTGAAATAGTCCATCAAATCAACAATCTATGGTCTGTAGACTTAATTTTCAAAAATCAAATGGTTATCAAACCGAGTCTATAAACTTTCAAAATATAAGTCTAATAGATTCTTAAATGGTAAAAACGATCTAACATATATATATGTCCAAGAATTATTAATAATAATGTCTAATAAATTTATAAACTTCTAAAAAAATATATTTAATAGGTCTTTAAATTTTGAATTTGTATTCAATACTTATAGATCTCTAAACTTCAACTTTTGTGTTTAATAGATCCATAATTTATTAGACACAAAATAGAAAGTTTAAGCCGGTTTGAAAACCATTTAATTTTTGTAAATTGTGTTTGTTTTCACACAATTTTTTTTATCGTGGTTATCATGTTTCGTAAGAAACATTTGGATTCTTAGCCAAATTCTAAAAACGAAGACAAGTTGTTAAAAACTACTTTGTTTAGTTTTGAAAACATTTGTAAAAACTAGAGAACAAAAGAAAGAAACTCGCTCACAGGTGAAAGTAGTGTTTATGAGTTTAGATTTCAAAAACCAAAAACCAAATGGGTATAAAATGAGATCTTAAGAATTTATTCGGGTCCGTTTAGTTGATGATGTAAAACCATAATTGTAAAAAAAATGATTTTAACAGTAGTACTTGCAACTGCAACTTTGATAGTAGATTTAAATTAAATCTTTTTTTTAGTTCAACAATTGCTGAGACGAGAATCAAACCTGCAACCTCAATAAGAGAATAAATGCATGTCAATTGCCACTTACTAGCTTTATTATCAATTATGCTATTTGTTTTTTTTTTTTGGCAAAATAAAATCGAGTAGATTTGAAATAACAATCAATTAAGACAATGCATGTGAAATTTTGTAATTTTATTTTAATGTTTAAAAGTATAAAATTAATAAAATAGTTAAAATTAAAAATCACAAAAGTTTTTTATTAAATAAATAATTATTTAATCCAGTGGTTATGAAAAATATTGAGACTATTAATGTCTGATTAGAATGAATGAATTCAATTATTGGTAGTCGTCACCTTGTACCTAAAAATTAATTTCTTAGGAGTTTTCTTGACAGCTAAATGTTGTAGGGTCATGTGGTCTCTCCCGTAAGTAAGATTAGTCGAAATGCGCGTAAGTTGACCCGAACACTCACGAAAATTTAAAATAATAATAATAAATAATTATTTAATTATAAACTTCTCATATCGAATATCTTCTGAGAAAAAAAAAATGTAAAAGGCTTTCACATGGATAACAAGCTTTTGTACGTATGGAGTATTCATCACAATAAATAATTGGACGAGTTTCCATGGATGACCACAAAATATATAATTCTCTTATTTTATACCAAATAATTGTGTTATGTGAGGGAGGGACTATTATTTGTATTTGTATTTTATTTTATTTTATTGTACTTTATTTTGAGTGAACTCCAAAGTCCAATACAGATTGTTTACGATAATGGTAGGATGTCTATTTCTTTGGTCCCACAAATACGATAATGGTTGGATGTCTATTTCTTTGGTCCCACAAATTTAAGACAGAAAATTGAAAACAATTTTAAACATGGGTTTTCAATTTTTCAAATTCAACCTTGCAATTTAGACTCAAGTTAACTTTTTGTTTGAATTTATTAAAAATATGGGATCATCTACATGGGTCTCCGACAAATCGACTTTAATTTCTTCGAACAAATTCTCTGAATTGTCGGTTACACGATCATTTCTTTCATCATGAACCAATTCTTCGATACTTACGTTTTATCTGAATCAAGTTTCTTCATTTACCCAACAAAAATGATCATCAAAACTTATGAAACTACTTAGCTCCTCAAATCAATTTTCTCTTTCCTCAATGAAGCTCTTAATCTTGGCATCACACTCTTTTCTTGCCGTTACTCCAGATGAAATTTTATTTTCTCCAAATCTCAACATTTTCCTCAATCGAGCTTCAAACAACTCATCTACATACAAGAATCAATCCCCAAAAATCTTTATCTTTATTACTAGAAAGCCTATGTTATTCTTTCGAATCTCCCCTCACATTTTGTATTCCAATTTTTAAAACTTAAAGAGTGTAGTGGCTCAAATAGTTTTTTATGATAATTTTTGTTAGGTACATGACGAGGTTTGATTCGGATAAAACGTAAGCGTCGAAGAAGTGATTCTCGATGAAATAGACGACTGAGAAATTGATGGTTCAGAGGATTTGTTCGAGAAAATTAGAGTCAATTTGTCGGAGACCCATGTGGATGATCACGTGTTTCTAACAGATTCAAACGAAAAGTTAACCTAGGGTCTACATTGCAACACTTATGTAAGTTTGTGGTTCAATTTGATGAAATTGAAAGTTCAGTGTCTACATTTGCAACACTTATATAAGTTTGAGGTTCAATTTGATGAAATTGAAAGTTCGGGGTTAAATATGCTACAATTTGCTAAGTTTAGGATTTAAATTGTTTTTTCCCCAAAACTAATTATATTGTTTTCCTAACATTCGTTTTTATTTGTTTTTAGTACAACATTAAGGAGTGAGGTGTAGTATATGCCAATTACCACTAAGTTATGTTCATATTAAATCTTTTAATGGATGGATTTGATGAATTCATATTAAATCTTTGATTGAAAAATATTTTTAGTCTCTGAACTTTCATGAAACTAACTATTTAGTGTATAAATTTTAGTCGGTACAGATTTAGTCTTTGTATTTTATTTTTGTAGGAGTCTAGTTCATGAACTTTAATATGTAACAATTTAATTCCTAAAAAATTCCATCAAAATTAAGTGTCAATTTGATTAGGTAACGACTTAGCCTTTATAGCTTATAAACACACTCGATCCGTAATTATAGTATATCGACCTACCACATATGTAAGAAATCTTATTAAATCTTAACAATATTTTTCACAATAAGAGACTTAATCAATATAAATATTAAAGTTTATGGACTAATTGTTACTAGAAAGTAATGATTTGGTCACTTTAGTTGTACTTTCAAATTTGTCCATGAATTTTAATATGTAATAATTTAGTCCATGTGTACTTTAAATTATTTAATAATTTAATCCTACCGTGAAAATTTTCATCAAAATTAAGTGTCAATTTTATTAGGTAACGACACTTATAAACACATTCCGTCAGTAATTAGTTTATCCATCTACCATACGTAAGAATCTCAAAAAGAATTTTGACAACATGTGAGAATGATAATATTTTATTATTATTTTTTTTTTATAATAAAAAAAATAAAACAAAAGCCAATTGAAAATATTGGAGGGAGGGGCATATAGAAAAAAAGAATTAAGTTTATTTGACTAACACAGTTCATTTATTTTATAATCAATTTTTGAAAACATGTGACATTTTTGTAAGAAATACTCTTCAAGATAATTTTTAATTGTATAAAAATATTTGTACGGTAATAAAATATTTTTAAATAGCTACATTTGTGTAGGATGAACCTCGCACTATAGGCTAAGTTAAGCTATGGGCTTAACTGCTACACGACATAAAATAATTAATTTGAGACTATGTTGTAATATCTAAATTGTTTATTTTTTTTATAATGACTTGATATTTGATGTGGTTGAACTTTGAGTCATATGTTGTATTCTTTTAAGTTTACTAGATAACCTAAGTTTTTTTTTTTTTTTTTTTTTTCTTTTTCTACTTAAAAAACTTAGTATTTCAATAAGTCAACTTTAATCTTAAACTTTTAATTTCGTCTAATATAAAATTTGAATTTGAACAAGTGATATCATTAATTCCTAACCAAAATTAAACTAAAAAAATTATCTATGAACTAAACGATAAATCATATAAAATTCAACTAAAAAGACATTCATAATCCTATGATGAGTAGAAATGTCCACCAAACTCGATGATGAAAAATACTCAAACCTAGTAAAAACAAATAACCCAACCCTAGTTATAGCTATATAATGCTCAAATTCAACTAATTAAAAGTACCAAAACAATGAAAAGGGAGCTAATACTAGTCTCATCCAACCATAAGAATAAGTTTGAACTTTTCCCTAATTTTAAATAAAGAAAGATAATTGAGTTTATTATGTGTAATGAGAAAATATAAATGTCTACTCAAGCTAGGTTTGAGTTAATTTCGCTAGCTAGTTAAGGACATTATATATTTATTTTAAAAGTTAGATGTTTCAACACTCAAACGTGTTAAAATAATAATACAACTATGTTAACTACTTTTATAATTATTTTGAAATTTAGTTTTTTATTATGTAATTGCATTGTAGATTATTTTATACTAAAAAAAAGTGTTAGATAAAATTAGAATATTACAAAACATTATTAGAAAATGAAGGGTTAATTTTTAAATTTGCGTTGCACAAAGTAGATGTAAATAAGCCAAACCGAGCATAGCTCAATTGGCATAGGATTGTGCCGGTGACCAAAAGGTCATGGGTTCAATCCCCACATTAATTAAACTACCGTTGCAAAAAAAAAAAAAAAAAAAAAATAGATGTAAATAAGAAAGCACAAAGCTTTTACGTAACGTCTCCTAACTCATTTAATTTTTGTCCTTATCTAATACAGAAATAAAACTTCGTTATTGATTTAGTCAAGTTAGCCAAGCAAGTTAAGTATATATATATATATATATTTTTTTTTTTGTCGGTGGATGAATATCAACCATGCATAGCAAAACTTAGCTAAACCGACCATGCGTAGATAAACTTTTCTTTTAGGTATTAATTAGTGGTGGATCACAACTAGACTTAAATTCGTATATTGGAAGCTAATTTTAAACACTTAAATATATAGTAATATTTTTTTAAAATCATAATAGAAAAGATTCATAAAATTCGTATTAAAATGATTTTGAACATGTTGATATATATTAATTTATAGATTAAATTACAAATTTAGTTTCTGAATTTCGAGGTTTGTGTTTATTTGGCCTCTCAACTTTCAAAATTGCAAATTTAGTATCTGACTTTTCGAATATTTTAAAATTCATAGATTTGTTAGACACAAAATTAAAATTTTAAGATTTTGGTAGATATAAAATTCAAAGAGAATTTATTTTGTCGATACTTTATATATTAGACAATCTTTGATGTTTATGAATCGTAAAGTCAAAAAAATAAAATATATTAATTATATAAAGTTGATGAGTATATTGATGTAACGCCACAATAATATTAAAATATAAAATACTATAAATTTTTTATTTAAACAAAATTATAATATATTATATTAAGAAAAATTGTACCATATGTCAATTTAGAGTAAAATAATTAAAAATATAGCATTTTTTTAAAAAAATTGCAGATATGGTAATTTCTATCACTGTATGGTCTATCGCTGATAGTAATATTTTTTAAAGATTTTTGTCAGTAATAATAGTCTATCAGTGATAGAAGTCTATTAGTAATAGTTATAAACTTCATCAGTAATAGTTATAAAGTCTATCATGATAGCCACTGCTTTTTTTTTGTCATATTTGCAAAAAGTTTTAAACTTTATTAAATTTGCAATTATTTTTGGCGTGATTGTTATTTGTGCAACCAACCCTTATATTAATAATATTTTATCCTAAAAATATATGAAATATTTTTTTAAGAATATACTAATAATATTAATCACAATTTCCACTGAAAAAAATATTAGTGACAATTTGATTAAAATTTCAATAAATAAATAAAAAATTTGAACATAATATCAATAATTATATTTAATTTGACAATTTAAATAAAATTAAATTGAGGAAGAAAGGAAAAAACTTGAAATTTGAGGTAATTTGGTAACGCATTCAATTTCTATTTTGGTTTTTTTTTTTGTATAAAAATATTATTAATATAATATATTATAGTTTTATTCAAATATTTTTTTTCTAGTGTATTATACTTTAATATTTTTGTGATGTTACACCAATGTAAATCACTTTACTCAATCAACATATTTTATTTTTCTGACTTTAGAGATGATAAGCGTCAACTAAAGATTGTCTAATATATTAAACTATCGACACAGCTAATTATTTTTATTTTAGAGAAAATCATTTTTTACCCTAAAATTTTAAATTCATCAAATAATTGTACCTTAATTAATTTTTGATTAATCTTGCGATATTTACATTATAATAAATTAACATTACTTTAAAAAAAAATATATATTTTATAAAAAAAATTACGAAACAAATAGTAATTATTCAAAATTTGAACTTTTGTTGTTTTGAAAAACCAAAAACCAAAAACAGTTATCAAACAAGTTTAGTTTTTATTTTTTAAAATCTGGAAACAAAAAACAGTCACCAAATATATATGATTTTTATTTTTAAAAAACAAAAAACAAAAAACAGAAACCAAAAATTCCAAAAACAAAAAATAAAAAACTGAATGCGTTATCAAACGAGGTCTTAGTTTTTTGTTTTTAAAATTTGTTAATGAATGTAAAAACGTTTTCAAAATTAAAACTCAATTAGTTACCAAACATACATGTTTTCTAAAAATAAAAAATAAAAAACCAAAAACAAAAATTGAATGCGTTATCAAACAATCCCTAAACTATCATGCAAATGATTCACTTATGAAAGTTTAGGCTTTAATTGCTACAATGGTAAATTTTCACACATTTAAATTAACATTTTTTAAACGAAATCTAATTGAAAGTGTAAATTGATACACTTATGAAATTAATTCAGAGTTTTAATTATACTATTATTAGTTTAGGATTTTAATTAATACAACTCTAAAATTTAAGGGTATAAATTGATGCTAAAGGGAGCATAGCTCAGTTGGCATATGTTTTGTCATTTTTATTTGGTGGTTTATATAAGGGGAACAGACCGATATCCTTTTTTATTATCAAAATCGAGATGCCCATTTTTTCTTTAAATGTTTGATATATGTTCATTTTGAGTTTAATCTCTCTCTTCTATTTTTTTTATCTTCCCTAACATCTCAATTTCCTTTCTTAATTTATAATATTTAATAATTAAAAAAAACTATTTTTTTCTCCAAAGATTTTCTCCCTTTCCTCCCTCATTTTACCAGTAATCTTCCCACAGAAAAAAAAATATCACTCATCTTTACGCGGTGACCATTGTTCATATGATCAAAAATTAAAAATAAACATAGAATTACAAATCACCGTAAATCAAATGATGGCAGAATGACAGAACCACAAATAAAATTTACAAGAAAAAAAAATCACAACCCCTTTTCACATCTGGATAAATACATAGAAAATCCAAACAGTATAATAGCAAATTGATAGATAATTTAAAAATTACATAAATCAAATCATGGGAAAAATAAACATAGAATTGCAAATACATTGTTTTTGCAATTAGACTATATTTTCTGTTAGAATACAAACAATATCCCACATTGGCTAGAAAAGGGAAAGATCGTATATAATGGGTGACAATTATCTCCAATTGGTATGAGGCCTTTTGGGTGAAACCAAAAGCAAAGCCATGAGGGTTTCGGCCCAAAGTGGACAATATTATATCATTGTGGAGGTCCGATTTTCCTTAACAAGTGGTATAGTAATCCGTGGTATGAGTTTTATCGGAAAAGCGGTGGTGCTCCAGTGGAAGGAGTTTGCCTAGATAAGAGCTAGACGGATAAAGTGGAAGGAGTTTGCCTAGATAAGAGCTAGACGGATAAAGTGGAAGGAGTTTGCCCTAGATAAGAGCTAGACGGATAAATATGACGATTTGAGGAGAGGTTCTCGGTGGTACTTTGTTCGAGGGGAGGATTGTTGAAGTGCGACCAAAGTTCCACATCGGTTAAAATTAGAGGAAGATCATGGTATATAAGGAGGGAAAATATTCTCCATTGATATGATGCCTTTTGGGTGACCAAAAGCAAAGCCATGTTGGTTTCGACCCAAAGTGGACAATATCATATCATTGTGGAGGTCCGGTTTTCCTTAACATTTTCCATTTTGCAATTACAGTGTATTATTCTTTGGGAAAGACAACAACAATACTTAGAAGACAAAAAAAAAAAACATAGCATACTCTGACACAAATTTGGAGAAAAACTATGCTCTTAGTATTTTTACTCCATCATTAAAGTGAACAAAAAAATTTTTTTGATCATAAGAGAGGAAAAACAAACAGATAACGAGAGAGAAAATGCACCTTAAAATTCAAAACGAATGAAAAATCTTCTCGCTAGTAGGATAAACAACAATTTCAACTCTTCTGTAATTACCGTGTATTTTGGTGTTTACAATTCACTGTACTAGAAAAACTATAAATGTGTCCCTAAATATGCAGAAAAAATTGAGATCAAACAAACGAGATAGATTTGGATAAAGAATAAAAAATTAAAAAAACATAACAAGAAAATACCTTGTGTTTTTTCAATTCACTTTAAATGAAAATACAGTATATTTTTTAATTGAAAATAAAATCACGGAAAGGTACCCATAAGTAGATTGCACTATTACAAACTGCAATTACATGATACATTGCAAATTGCAAATTGCAATTACAATGTAATTGTAATTTGCAAACTGCAATTACACGATACATTGCAAAGTGCAATTACAGAGTAATTGTAATTTGTAAACTCCAATTACACGGTACAAATACTTTGTATTTGCAAAAACTCAAAAAACTTGCGACAAATACACTATACACTGTATTTACAAAAAAAAAAAAAAAAAAAAACAAACAAATAAATAGTTTTTGTAAAAAAAATAAAACAAATAATTAGTTTTTGTAAAAAAAAAAAAACTTCAAATACTATGTAACTGCAACACAAAAACTTCAAATATCCTGTAATTGCAACAAACAAAAAAAACTTCAAATACCGGTATTAAATGGCGTAACCCGGAATGCGAATGATGTTTGATTGATGAATTTTGCTCAATATATCAACATCATTATGGAAATTTCAATTTATTTCTCGTTGGATTTCTCAACATATAAGCAAGAAAAAGAATAAAAAATAAACAAAACCTAAATTTCTTTCTCTGATTCCTTATCGTTTATTTTAATTTCTTCACAACAACTTGTAAGTTGTCTTCGAATCGACCTTTGTAAACCTGTCCAAATCCACCAACAAAATCCTTTTTCGCATCTTCAAATCCAAACTCCCACAACAAAGAAAAAAACAGAACCTCAAATTCCCACAACATTTCTTTGTTTCTCATAATCTCATTAACAAAACACATTCATTTTTTTTTCTCACAGCAACATCTTTGTAAGTTCTACAACAAGAACTTCTCCAATGGTGACAACGACACAACACGACGTGAGAGGATGAGGGAGGCAGAGGCAGCGTGAGGAGAGAAGGGCGACAAATGCATGAGGAGAAGAGGGCAACGTGAAGTATAAGTACGAATAGGCTAAAATCAAACATTTTTTATAATTATTTTTAAGATGTAAGAGAGAGAATAAAATTAGTGGAGAGAGGGTGAATCATTCGTTATTAGAGATTTGAAGTTAGGGGAGAGATGAAGAATCAATAAATGAAGATTAGGGGAGGAGAGAGAAGAATTTTGTTGGAGGAAATAGAGAGAGATAAAAAGTTTTTTTAAATACGAAATTTTAAAATGAGAGGAAAAGTTGAGAGGGTAAAAAATGAATGAAAAGTGGAGGAGAAAAATGAAAAAAAGAGAAGGACACGTATTAAGAATTAGTGCAAATTTATTTAGTTTTAAATCTTTGAAATTAAGGTGATGCCACCTATTTAGGCTAGTGCCTTGTATTTAGGTAGTGGCTTATATTTTGGAGATTATGCCTTAGTGACATAATGGGGTGATAGTAGATAAATTTAAGGATAGTGGGATAATTTGTGGCTTAGTGGGATAGTGCTTACTTAGCTATAAAAGCTTGTAATGTTTTCAATTCAAATCATCGAATTCATTTGTGCAATTCTTTCCTTCGTACAATTTCTCTCTCGTTTCCACACTTCCGTTCTCTTCGTTTTGTTACAACACGAAACTTAATTTTAAAAAATGAAACACTCAATAAAATGGGTTCGCAAAAAGAGTCATTTAACATGAATCCACCTTATATAAACTTCACCCTTCCTCTCAAACTAAAATCCTTCCTCTCCAACTAAACTTAGATATTACTTTCTCACGTTTTTAACTAAACCTACGTATTCCTTTCGTTTTCTTCTCAGCTTTTTCTTCTTCAATCTTTTTTTCTTTATAATTATTGATTGCTTTTTGGTTGCTTCACAAATTTATCTTTTACAAATTTTAGACTTAATTTGAAGGTATTTTTCTTTTCCTTTTATACTTTTTGCTTGCTTCACCAACTTTTCTCTTTAATAGATTTTGCTAGACTTAATTTGAAGGTATTCCTCTTCTCCTTTATACCTTTTGCTTGCTCCACAAATTTCTCTTTTACAGATTCTGCTACACTTAATTTGAATTTGAAGGTATTCCTCTTTTATTTATTTTTTTGTTTTTTTTGTTGCTTGGTTCACAATTTTCTCTTTTACATATTAGACTTAATTTAAAGCTTTTCTCTTTTCTATTTTTTCTACTTCAATTTTTTTTTTTCTCATAATTATTGCTTGCTTTTTACTTGACTTAATTTGATTTTGTTCTGGTTTAAATGAATCATTATACAATTTTTTATTTTTGGCATTTGATTAGATTCTCTTTGTTTCATGAAATGATCTATGGGACTTAGTTTTGGGTGGAGCTCATTCAAAAGCTATATGACAAAAATAATAATTTTGAAGGTTTGGAAGAAAAAAATTGACAATGGCTTCGAAAGCTATTGTGACAAAAATAATAGTTTTGAGAGTTAGGAGAACGAAAGTGACAATGGTGACTTTGCGAGGGTTGAGAATCATAGGGGATTGGCTGGAACAACATTTTATTTTTCATTCAATGTATATTTATTTTTTTGTTATTTCTTTGTCACATACAAAGATTTTATTAATTTGTAATCAGGTGAGAATCATAGGGAAATTTGCAGGAACAACATTTTATTTTTCATTCAATGTATTTGATTTTTTGTTATTTCTTTGTTACATACAAAGATTTTATTAATTGATAAATTGTAACAGATCAATTTAAAGAAAATAATTAAAAAATATAGCATTTTTTTTTAAAAAAATTACGGATATGACAATTTCTACTAGTATGGTCTATCGCTGCGGGTAGTAGTCTTTTTTTTATAGAATTTTGTCAATGATAATAGACTATCAATAGTAATAATCTATCACCGATAGAAGTCTATAGTAATAGTCATAAAGTCTATCTTTAATAGTCATAAAGTCTATTAGTGATAACCACTGATTTTTTTGCCATATTTGCAAAAAGTTTTAAACTTTGCTAAATTTGCAATTATTTTTTGCATGATTGTTGTGCAACCAACCCTTATTAATTTGTACTCACTATATATTTTAGATTTGGGTTGGTTGCACAAATATCAATCAGGGCCAAACTGTTGAGGATACCACATCGAAAAGATGAAGGTTCCTCACTCATGGGTTACTCCTCCTATCACCAATTGGTTTTAGGATGAAACCCCATGATGTTGCAAATTTAGCAAACTTTAAAATGTTTTGCAAATATGACCAAAAAATCCATTTCTATCACTGATAGACTTTATCATATCACTGATAGACTTCCATCAGTGATAGACTATTATTACTGATAGACTATTATCACTGACAAAAATCTATAAAAAACTGAGGTGATCAACGATAGACTTCTATCCACCATAAGATATCAGCGATAAAAATTGTCATATTCGCAATTTTTTTAAAAACATGCTATATTTTTAATTATCTTATTCTAAATTGACATCGATTACAATTTCTTTGAATAAAGATTTTAAAATACCATATATATTAAATAAAATCTTACTAAAATGTTTGAAAATCTCTATTCATATTTACTCACATCACGATTTACTAATAAAAAAAAAAATATATATATATATATATATATATATATATATATATATATAACTATCATTTTCTTAAAAATATTTAGTAAACAAATTTAAAATATCTACCCATGTCACGTGTGTATATATATATGACATTTTTTTTAGACAAATTGATTAGTATCGTAGATCTATTTAAATTGACCACAAAACTATATGCACAATTTTTTTAAAAATGGAAAATTTAAATCTATAAAAATTATAAATACATACATATTGATCTGACATGTTTGTTTGATTTTATTTTTAAAAAAAATTATACCTAACAAAAAAGATTTAAAAATCGTAAAATAATATCTATCCAATATCCAAATAATTTTTTTATTTTAAAAAAATATATCAACCAAATTTAAAAAATAGAAAAAACATAGGAAAATTGTTCCGATGTGAATTTAGAGCAAAATAATAAAAAAAAATATAGCAATTATTTAAAAAATAATTACAAATATGACAATTTCTACTCCTACAATTCTGATTTTTATAGAATTTTGTCGGTGATTATTATTCAATAGTAGTCTATGAATAATAGTCATTTTATCCATGGATATGAGTGATAGGAGTCTATCTGTATAGTCACCAATCTTTTACCAAGATGTTTTAAATTTTGGTATTTTAGTATATTTTCCATTATTTTGAGTCTGATGACTATTTATGCAACAAACCCAAAATTATATCTACAAAAAATAATAAAATTTTCTATTATTTTACTATTATTGGATTGTGGGTAGATATTATTTTACTATTTTTTAAAATTTCGTAGGTATGATTTAAAAAAAATGAATATTCCATATCAATATTTCATATCTCCGACTTCTTTCTAATCCTTCTTTTTTTTCTCTCCTCTTATGTCTTGTACCTTCACTATTAATGTCTACCGCCGTCCGCCGCTGACCCCGCCCGCCTCCCTCTCCCACGACGATTCTCAAATGGCGGCAGCGAGATCAAGACCCACACACAGACCTCCAATCGACATTGTACAATCTGAAATGCTCTAAACTCTCCTAAAATCTTTAGATCTGTACATTTTGTTTTAATTCTACAAATCAGAAAATTTTCAATGAAGGAGAGAGAAAATGAAATTAAAAGAAGAAAAAGAAAGAAGTCGGGGATGCGGGCGACGACGAGGGCGAGGGAGGCGAGCAGCGACGGCGGAGCGGTGAACGACGACTGGCGGCGGTAGCGGTGAAGAAAAAGAAAGAGAAGAAGGAGGAAGAAGATAGAAAAAAATATATGAAAAAAACGTTTTTTTTTATAAATTTTTTAATTAAAAAATTTTTAAAATATATTATTTTAATAAAAATGATGTGCCACGTCAGCAATCCGTTAGTGGAGGGACCAAAAATTAAAATTGTTGGATTAAAACGTATTTTGAATTTTTCTTCAATTTTTGAATTTAATTAAATAAAAAATTATTAATTTTATTTTATTAATAATAAACATATGATGCTTTTTTTGAATACATTGGGGATGGGGAAATTCAAACCACAGACCTCGTGGTCGTCAACTCATACATATGCCAGTTGAGCTATACTCGCTTTGGCTGGGAATCATCGTAATTAAACATAATTGAATTGGTTAAAATATATATTTTGAATACATGTATATATCTGTGGGGAAGATAATAAATGAATTTCCAAAGAAATACACGTGAATGGAATCGCATGAAATGAATTGAAAGCTAAAGGAAGGCGCGATTGATGGAGGTGACACTCATGTGGAGAAGAGTATGGAGAATGAGAGTGAGAAAGTGGCCAATCAGCAACTTATCTTTTAGGCAGCTGATTCGGCTTACATTATTCATATCCCTATCCCTTTCCCCATCGAACCCTTGGAGGATACGATCACCCACAAATGTTTCCAACTCATATGTGATATGCATATATATATTATACACTTATTTTGTTCAAGGATTATTATTTGATTCCATCTTGCCTATTTTATATATATATACTTTGTGTGAACATTATTTGATTTCATTTCGCTGCTTTTTTTAAAAGTTCTTTTGATATGTATATATTCACTTTAGGTAAAGATTTATTTGGTTGGATCTTGATGCTTTTTAAAAGGTTTATATGAGTTTGGTTAGATATCGTCTCTCATTTTTAAGATTTTTTTCTAATATTGTGAAACAAAGGAAAACATTGGTTTCTTGTTTTTTTTCTACTCTTTCAAAAAACATTAATAAAACATGTTGATATCAAAGAAGTTAACGGTAAATTTTTAGTTGAAGGGACCAAGACGTGCCACCAAAACAAAAAAGGAGTGATGTCTAACACTAGTGCCACCAAAACAAAGAATGAGTGATGTCTAACACTAGTATGGTGTTAGCCACAAGGTCTCCGACCATCAAGTTAGATTAGGTAGAATATGATAAAATATGGAAATGATAGTTTGAGCAAGGAATTAGGCTTATCTTTCCTTTTGTAGCATCTTCCTTATATAGGTTTTCTATAAATGGGATTTAGGATTTTTGTAATGACATGTTTTAAATGGTTAAATGATATATTCATGATCTATTGAAACGTCTGACTTTATGATCGTGTAACTCATTTGGGAGCGATTTTACACGCATTGGTCGACCCCACGGGGGTCGACGCTTCTAGCGATTTGGAGAGAGTTAGGTGTTTGTTTTCAGATGTTATGCTATCTGAGAAATTTTGGGTTGAATCAACATCTTACACTGTGTATACCTTAAATAGGTGTTCACATAGCTCCTTACAACTCCTTACACCCGAAGAGAAATTGACTAAACACCCTCCAAAACTAGACAACTTAAGAATCTTTGGTTGTGTGGGCTTCGTTCACCAAAGTCAATGCAAGTTGAAGCCAAGAGCAACTAGATGTATGTTTGTTGGCTTTACAGAAGATGTTAAAAGATTTAGGCTTTGGCATCCCACATAAAAGGAGATGCATAAACAGAGATGTAACATTTAAAGAAGAAGAAATGTTCATGGAAAGGGAGACTAAGACAACTGTTACGATAAATCGAATAACAAAGAACAAATAAGCGCAAAAGAAATCGACACAAATTTACGTGGTTGACTTACGTCGTGTTAGCTACATCCACGGGCAGAAGGGAGATAACAATATTATTACGAAATAGGAGAGAATTACAAAATGACAGATAGAGGCGGCTGAAATCATTAGAAGATTTATATATGACACCCTTCCAATGACCTAATACAAAATGGGAAACCCAAATCAGATTTTTCCTTTAGGGGCGTTTCGCCCCTAGACCACGACTCACTGACAAGATTCAAGGCATTCCAACAACAAGTGCTGCTCAGACCTCTAGATTAGAAATGAAGTTGGAACAACCTAGCTTGACAAGTGATACTCCTCATTTGTCAAATTCTGAAGATGAAGGAGAAGGTTCTCATGTGAAACTAGAGGAAACCCTATGAAACTAGAAGGTTATGAATCTATACAAGAACATCTTAGTCTAGAAAGTTATCAAGTTGCAAGAGACATGAAAAGAAGAGTCATCACACCTCCAATAAGGTTTGTTGAGGCTGATTGCATTAACATATATGGTTTTTTAATGTGAGTGGGTTCCTAAATGATTTAGAGCCTAAAACTTTTGATGAAGCTACTAGTGGATCTAATTCTAAGAGATGGATAGAAGCCATGAATGAAGAAATTAGCTCCTTAAAACTGAACAATGCATGGATTCTCAAACCTTTACAGAAAGGGTTCAAGCCTATATCATGCAAATGGATCTATAAATATAAAGAAGGCATACAAGGAGTTACAACAACCAAGTTTTAAAGCAAGGTTAATAGCTAAAGGTTATACACAAAAGTATGAAATTGATTACACTGAGATTTTTTCACCAGTTCTTAAACAAACACCAATTCGAATGTTACTTGCACTTGTGGTTCAATTTGATCAATTAGATGTTAAAACAGTCTTTCCTACCTGGTGAGCTAACTGAAACCATATATATGAAGCAACCTCTAGGGTATGAACAACAGGGGATGGAAGACTATGTTTGTTTGCTAAATAAGCCAATATATGGTTTGAAGCAATCACCTGGATGTTGGTATCATAAATTTGATGGTTATATGTCTAAAATAGGGTTTAAAAGGAGCTTCTATGACAATTGTGTATACATAAATAGCAAGACGTACTCCACTAGTGTGTTTCTATTATTATATGTGGATGACATGTTACTTGCATGTAAATCTAACCAAGTTATGAAAAAAGTAAAACAATCACTTAAAAGAGAGTTTCACATGAAGAATCTAGGTGTATCTAAAATGATCCTAGGTGTTGAAATTACAAGAAGAAGATCAGAAGAAGTTCTTCAAATTAGTCAACATACCTACTGTGGAAAAACCCTAAAGAAATATCGTATGAAGAATGATAAGGTTGTCTCAACACCCTTAGCTCAACACTTCAAGCTATCTGCCTTGAATTCCCCCAAACCAGATGAAGAATAACACTTAGGATATATGTCTAATGTACCTTATTCACAAGTTATGGGGAGTCTTATGTACCTCATGGTTTCTACAAGGCCAGATATATCTTATACCACTAGCCTAATTAACAGATATATGTCTAAACTTGGTGAAAAACATTGAGAAGCAGCTAAATAGGTATTAAAGATATCTCAAAGGCTCTTCAGAAGCTAAACTTACTTATTCAAGCTGCAAAGATCAATCAACAGAACTATTTGGCTATGTAGACTCTAACCATGCTGGTGACTCGGATAGGAGAAGATTTTGGTGTCACAAAAACAACGGTTAACATCTACTCTGACAACCAAAGTACAATGTATTTATCTAAAAACCAGCAATTTCACAATCGTACTAAACACATTGATATTAAATATCATTTTGTGCGAGAACAAATAAAGAAAGGAGAAATAAAAGTGTTGAAGGTGCAAATATGTTGACAAAGTCTCTTCCCCAACTTAAGTTCAATCACTGCCTAGAGGTGGTGGGTTTCGATCTACTTGAAAATAATGGATAGACAGAGGCATAAGAAGCAGCTTAACTTTTCACCAATTTATGTTTCAAGGTAGAGATTGGTAGAAATAACCAAATACGGTTATTACTTTGAAACAAAAATAAGGTTTACTTACAAATATTCTCTATAAATTCAAACTATGCATGAACTAAGAGAGAGTTAGACAGAGAGTGAAAACTACAAGGACTTAATTGTTTTAATCCTACGCACAAAACCTTCTATAAACTTTTTGATTCTTCAGTCGATACCTTGAATAAAAGGTTGCTTCTTGTACCGTGGATGTAAGTTAAATCCTTAGTTGAACCACGTAAGACTTGTGTTCTTCTTCTCCCTCACGTTCTTCTTCTACTTCTTCTTCATCACCTTCTTCACGTTTCCGCAGAGAGGTTCAGTAAAGCTTCGCTCCCTCTTCTCTCTCCTCATGTCTTCAAATGTGAATGTAGAGAAGGTAGAGTTTGTTGTTTTGTTACATGAGACAGCAACCTGGCAAATTTGAGGTGTTGTATTGAGGTAACTTCCTGGTACCTGTTTCCCTTCGTTAAGACATAAATTATTTCCAATATTTTCGTTCTGCCAAAATGCATGGGGCTGCGAGATCCTTTGTGGGCCAAAATGAAAGAGACCTAGAGGGTAAAAGCCCAAATTCAGATTTCCAAAATTTCCCTATAGTATAATAGCCCAATTCCACTTTGGAGTATTTTAATAAAAAAACAATTATAAACTATTTTTTTAAATGGTTTTCTTTTGTTTTTAATTATTAAACTACAATATAAAAGTTATTTTAATCTCTTTTTTTTCTCTAATATACTCATTTAAAAGTACAATTCTTTTAACTCAAGTTCTACTTAACAATAAACTTAAAAAACATATAGAAATTACACAATGCTTAGCGTTGGCAACGAGGCTGGGCTGGAGGAGGTATCCCAATTCCCATCTCTGAAATTATAATGAATCTCCATTCCCGCCCCGTTCCCACCATTTAGAGGTGGGGACGGGAGCGAAAATTCTTCGTTCGAGAATCAGGTCTCCGCGGGAATCCATCCCTAATTTTTCTGAATTGTAGGGATTGCTTGTGTGTTGAAGAAAAAATGGAAAAAAAAAAAAAGATTTTTAAACACCCACCAAAAAGCGGATTTGTGGATTCGTCGAGTTGTTGGCTGCATGTGGCTGGCGGTTTCTGTCGGCAACGGTGGCACTGTGGTGGCGGCGTATGATGATTGTGGAATGTTGAGAGACCGTGAGAGTGAAGTAGGGTTCAACTTAGGAGAGTTGGGGTTTGGGCTTGGGTAATTGGGTTGTTAAAATTTTGGGACAACGAGAGATATAACAAATTTTTATTCCTTTATTTCGATAGATGTTTTTTTCTAAGTTTGATATATGTCTCTTTTTTTAGTTTAATATCTCTTACTTATTTACCCAGATCTCGACCTCATTTTCTCCTTTTTAAGATTTTGTATTATAAAAAAACTAACTATCGTCGGAAAGAAGAATAGGAAGGTGACAGTGGTGTGAGGAGAGGAGGGCGACAACAACGTGACGAGAGAAGGGTGGCAGCAGCATGAGGAGAAGAGGGTGGCGGTGTGAGAAGAAGAAATAGAATGAAATCTAAAATGAGGGACACTGAAAAATTGAGAAGAATTTTTTTAGGAATAACTAAATTCAAAAGGCAAAATGGAGAGAAAAAAAAGAGTGAAAGAGAGATCAAACCAAAAACGGGACATATATTTATCATTTTAAAAAAATGAACATCAATTAAAACGGAGTCCCAAAAATAATCCTTTTAGTATGATTTCCTAAAACAAATTAAGTTTGGGTGGATATAAAATGTTGGCTGACGAGGAACATTTTTAATATATATATTAGTACAAAAAATAAATATTAATGTTGAAACCGATTTCAAACCCAAACACATTTGATCAAAAGGCTGCAAAGCAACCACCTAGCAAAACACAATTTTTATATTTCAAATAATATATAAAGAGTATATTTAGAATATTCTAATAATATTATTTAAAAATAAAAATAAAAACTAAACGAGTCGGAGTCGGGGTCGGGATACCCCCTCTCCACTCCCGATCGGGGACCTGACTTTTGTCCCCGGTTTGACCTCCATACTGGTCAAAGTGGAGATTCTCTAAATCCAGCAAATTTTGTTGTTACCTTACAATGGTGCTATGTTCTCATTTGAAACGATCCTGAAAAATACAGTACAACAAAATTAATCAGCACAATCATTCTCAATCACTAGCATCGACTCTACAGATATTTCTCTAAACAAACTGTTAGGAGGTGTTTGAGACACCAACTTAAAATTGGGTGGACTGATATAACTCAGTGTACGTTTGACCCACCATTCATTTAAATTCATGTTAAATAAAGTAACTATATTGAATTTAATAGTATTTACTATTCACCAACTATTTTAACTATCCCAGCACCCCAAACAACTCTTTAGGGGGCTTTGGCCCAAAGAGTTGCAAACAGTTAGAGTTGTTCAGTCTGGGAGTTAGTCAGTCTGGAGAGGTATGGAGTCGATGTGTTTGGAGCAGGAAGTTGTTTAGTCTGGAGAGGTATGGAGTCGGTGTGTTTGGAGCAGGAAGTTGTTTAGTCTGGAGAGGTATGGAGTCGGTGTGTTTGGAGCAGGAAGTTGTTTAGTTTGAAGAGGTATGAAGTCGGTGTGTTTGGTGCAGGAAGTTGTTTAGTATGTAGTTTTTAAGTCTATGGTGTATTTGTGTAGGGAGTTGTTGAACTTGTAGTTCTGAAGTCTGATTTATTTTAGTTTCTGCAAAAAAAAAAAAATTCTACAAATTTTCAAAATTTTATTATTAAGCACTTTTTCCAATAAATTTCATAGAATGAAATTTTTTATTTTTATTTTATTTATCATTTACAAATTTTTTTAAATACAATAAAAATAATTTTGAGCACAATAAATAAATATATATATATTTATATATATATATATATATATATATATATATATATATATATTTTGTTAGAAGGATGATTATGAATTTTAAGATTGATTTTTTTTTTTGTTTTTATTAATAAATGTATATTTTACAAACGTCTTTAAAGAAAAGAAAAGAAAAAAGAAATAACACATAAGTATAGTTTTACCGTGTCTCATGTGTCAAACACATCCGTCTTCGCTTTTATCCACTTAAACTCGTCATTCTATCTAAATCCACTACACTTGGAAGTTGGAATCCATCATCTCAACAATCATAGTTTATTTTAGCTGGGTTTTTTTTGTACAATATTTTATATAATTTTTTCATATTTTCATTATTAAGGACTTCTTAATTTTGATCACCACCTCTACTTTACATTCATTTTTCAATATCACTAACATTAATTATTCGTTTTATTTGGATAGTTTTGAAATAAAAGAGAGTCATACAATAATGTGTTAAATATTACACCTAAATTTGAAAGATTTTAATCTATTAATTTAAACGTATCCAAATAAGCTAATATTTTTATTTCTTTCCATTGTAGGAATACTAACTCCTAAATTTTGTTTAAGTACCAATTTTGATTGAACAACATGATTAATATTAAAAATAATAAAAATAGGTTGAATTGCATTTTTAGTCATTTTACACATTTTGTTTAAATTATGTTTTTTTCTAAATAATTAAAAATGTCGTGGAAGGAAGAGAAAAAAATGTGATGTCTTGAAAAATGTGACAGACTTCAATAGTAACTAGACTACAGTTAAAGTCGGGGGAGTTGGTAATTTTTACACGAGTTCAATAACTTCGTGGTCCAAACAACCCCTTAAGGTCTAGTTTAATAATTATTTCGCCCCGCTTGATAACCATTTCGTTTTCTGTTTTTTGAAAATTATGTTTGTATTCTCACAATATCTATATTATGGTTTTCTACTAACTTCTAGAAACATTTGAATTATCAGTCAAATTCTAAAACCAAAAATTACTTTTTAAAACTATTCTTTTTTAGTTTTCAATTTTTTCTTGAATTTTGAAAACAACTCTAAAAAAAATAGATTAATATTTGTAAGTTTAATTCTCCCTCCCTTGATTTAACTGAAGTTTATTAACCTTTCAGCTTTCTTTAACAAAATTAAACTAAGTTTCCTCTTAAATCTTATAAACCTACAATTCCCTAGAATAACTTCCATCTTTCCCAACATAAATCTCTCTTTCTTTCTTTTTTTCTTTTTTTTTTTTAATTTATATATTGCTATTTTCCATTTTTACACCTTTTAAACCCATACTCAAACATATACTGGTTGCAGATTTGAGAAACTAAAAATAAGTTCTCTGATATTCAATAACCTGACATCGAATCCTTGTTCCAAAATTATAAACTTCTAGCATCCTTTCTTCTCCATTTTCATCTCCACAAACCACCACTTTCCTCAAATAAAGTTTTCTTGAATTTATTCCCACTAATCATTTGAGAATTTATTGCATACTCGCAATTGACTGCCACCAACTCCGAGCCACTTCCTCTAACCATAAGATCAAGGGGAGTTGGCGTTATCTCCAACAAAATATAATGTACCTATACATAACATCTAAAATTTTAGGGGCGCGACTAGGGAGAAAGAGCTACCATCCACTACAAATATGTGGAACGGAGAGAAAGGTACTCTCAATTCTATGAACAAATTACTATTACTCAAATACTCTCGAGTCTCGTGACTAACTTGATCGTCAGAGTATTTGTGGCTCAGTGCAACACTGGTGCTAGTTCACTCCCTTTTATTGTTTTTGCAGGTTCGTTCGTGCTCAAATACAAATTCACCATTGATACCAAAATTGGTATCAACAGTTGGCGTCGTCTGTGGAGACGAAAGAATTTGTACTCTACTAAATTTCATCAATCTAGAATCATGAGCAACAACAATTTGGGTGAGACCAACCTAGTGACATGGGTAAAGATTATGGTCGTGACCAACATCCAAGGTGTGTATCAACCTGATAGCACACTAAATGGACTATCTTTAAGGTTTTTTTATGCTTGTTTTGGAGTTTAACTGGATGCTTTAAGGATATTATTTGTCTAAATTGTAGATTTCGAGCATTTGGAGCAAACCGAAACTTTCTAGAAGTAATGTTGTGAAAAAAGAAGCTTAAAAGATGTATGTTGATCACCTAAAGCCAAGAGAAGAAGAAATCAAGCCAAAAATGTCGAAGGGGTTGCGTTTAGACGCTCCAAAATGAAGCCAACAAGCCAACAATCCCGAGCGGATTGCATCTAGACGCCAAAAATATCGGCTTGACGCTATAATTCATCATAAAAAAATAAATAAAAAAGTAATTGAACATTTCATAATCGAACTCAAGCCAACTAGCGCGTGCAACTCACCCATGGAACACCCCTCCATCACAACATTCTATACAACCGCTTTTAAATCTTAATCTGCATCTGTTTATTTTATATCGTTGGCATAGAACTACAGCGTCTCGACTTTGTGCTCGACACGCGTATTCTAGGGCAGCGTCGAGACGTTGTCACAATTTTCCTATTTATACAACTTATTCTCATACGATTTGGGGAGCCAACTTTAAGAGATTTGAACCATATTTTCGAAATACACTCATCAGATAGGCTAAGGGGACACTCTAGAGTGCTAAAGAAGAGATTTGAAAATTCGGGAACGTGCAGATCACATCGGAACGAGGCTTGACACGCTACCAGAGTTTTCCTCCTTTACTTCTTTAATTATTGCATTGTTTTATGAATTTTAAAATTTGTCTGAGCATTGTTTGAGTGATTATTGTTGCGCAGGATTGGTTTTCTAGTTCACTTAGTGATTAGTGTATGAGTAAAGTTTTAATATAGTGTATGTAAATACGAGTATCGTCCTCAGGATTGGTTTTCTAGTTCACTTAAGTACTACAAATACATTCACTCAATTTTATTTAGAGAAAGAAAGGATAGAGAAATAAGATAAAATAAAACAAAATAAAAACATAAAATAAAAGATGGAGAATAATCCGGAGAGATGTATCGTAGGGAGTTGATTTCACCGATTAGACCAATTAATCAATCAATTAACAACCAAGAATCATGCAATAAATCATAAGTCAGGAAGTTAAGGATAATAAATTGACTTTCTCAAGCCCAATTTAATTTCAAACAATATTATAAACCTAATATTTCTATCTAGATTTTAATAACATGCAAGACATGGTGCAAGAATTTACAAATAATCATGCCCCTTAATTTAAATCTAGTCTAAATCATATTTTCTCAAGCAAACAATTTAGACCAATCAAACAATTAATCTGTGATCATGAGATTAAAAGCATTAAGCATATAAAAACATGAATAAAGAGGTAATGGGTTCAATCCTCGCATTAATTAAAATACTGTAGAGTTTAGCCAAACATGTTCAATATTATAAAAGGGATAACCTCTCAAATGACCAAGACGCTTGAAATTTTCATTTGCCCCTCATTAAATGAATTTTAAATTGGCTCCCCTCTGAATGAAGACAGAATGCTCCCTTTGAATGAAGACAGAATGCTTATTTATAATAGACTACTCTTCTCAATCTAATAAGGACATATTTTAATTAGATTAGAAATTCAAAATTAAATTAGGAATATACTTTATATTCAAACGTGCCCAAAATAAGATCAGGATAAAATCAGATATAATTTATGATGGGATAAAATCAGATAAGATATGATAAAATCCATATCTAATCCTTGAATTTATGACCAAGACGATTGAAATTTTCATTTGCCCCTCATTAAATGAATTTTAAATTGGCTCCCCTTTGAATGAAGACAAAATGCTCCTTTTGAATGAAGACAGAATGTTTATTTATAATAGACTACTCTTCCCAATCTAATAAGGACATATTTTAATTAGATTAGAAATTCAAAATTAAATTAGGAATATACTTTATATTCAAACGTGCCCAAAATAAGATCAGGATAAAATCAGATATAATTTATGATGGGATAAAATCAGATAAGATATGATAAAATCCATATCTAATCCTTGAATTTTTAACTTGATTCTCTTTTTCTCTTTACATCAATCTTCTATCATAAATCTTCTAAATTCCATATCTAATCCTTGAATTTTTAACTTGATTCTCTTTTTCTCTTTACATAAATCTTCTAAATTATCTGTTTGGCTCCAGGACATATTTTAATTAGATTAGAAATTCAAAATTAAATTAGGAATATACTTTATATTCAAACGTGCCCAAAATAAGATCAGGATAAAATCAGATATAATTTATGATGGGATAAAATCAGATAAGATATGATAAAATCCATATCTAATCCTTGAATTTTTAACTTGATTCTCTTTTTCTCTTTACATCAATCTTCTATCATAAATCTTCTAAATTCCATACATCAATCTTCTATCATAAATCTTCTAAATTCCATATATCTTCTAAATTATCTGTTTGGCTCCAAATGCTCGATATATTTGTGTTTTTCTCTTTTTCTCTTTACATAAATCTTCTAAATTATCTGTTTGGCTCCAAATGCTCGATATATTTGTGTTTTTCTCTTTTTCTCTTTACATAAATCTTCTAAATTATCTGTTTGGCTCCAAATGCTCGATATATTTGTGTTTTTCTCTTTTTCTCTTTACATAAATCTTCTTTTTCTCTTTACATAAATCTTATAAATTATCTGTTTGGCTCCAAATGCTCGATATATTTGTGTTTTTCTCTTTACATAAATCTTCTAAATGCTCGATATATTTGTGTGCTATCAATTATGAGTAGCTAGACTAAATACTTTTTTTTTGCAACGGTATTTTAATTCATGCGAGAATTGAACTCATGACCTCTTAGTCACGGGCACAACCTTATGCCAATTGAGCTATGCTCGGTTTGGCAGCTAGACTAAATACTTAGGGGATTGATGTAATACTTTTAGTTTTCTTGTTTGATTAATCTAACTTCTTCATATTACAATGATTATTCATGTGTTTCTTTGTTTAATGTTTTTATCCTTCTGGCCAAAGTATAAATTGTTGTTTGTTTAAATTCTAGCTTGGAAAAATAGAGTTTAGAGTAGAACTCGATCATATGACTACTTGTAAATTCTTGCATGAACATGAAGAGTTTTCTTAGAGGTCGTTAATAGAAGTTGCGTAATGCTTTTATTTTCTATTAAAAACTAGACAAGCATGCTAGTTTTAAAAAAAGAAGATAATTAATTGAGCTCTAACGAGTCTTTTATGATTTTATTTTTCTTAATCTATAACTATATGCATGACTATTCTTGGATTGTTAGATTAATTAAGCATAAATCTATTCTATGAAATCAATTCCCTAGGTGGTTCTTTTCAAAGGTTTCTCGTTAATTTTTAGTCTTTTAATTTTCACTCCAATTCAGGTTATTTTTTGTCTAAATAAATTTTGTTGTTAGTACCTACGGTACCCAATTAATCTAGAAAATCAATCATGTGAACGATACTTTTTACTTTAATCACTATATTAAAACTTGACCCGTACACTTGCGGTACACAATAAATTAGGCAACACAACCCAATGATGAATTGTTCAAAACGCTGAAGAAGACGTCGAGATTAAATCTACAATACCAGCGACATGTGAAGTCGATCGACCTGTGGAGGTTGAAAATCTCGATGAAAGAAGAATGTCCTAGCCCTACGGTAACTCAAGAATAATCAAAGGTCTAAAAGGGCAATGTAGACCCACCAACAATCAATGTCAACCTGCCAGCAAAGTCCAGGCGATCTGTCACTAGGAAGGTAAAATTAAAAAAAAAAAACAAGTATACGCCGTTGGAGGAGAAAATCAAGAGAATAGACCAAAGCATCGCTCAAATCTTGAAAATTTTGCACCGCCTAAATCCAATCTCAGAAGCTCGGCCAAAGAACCCCCAAGATCGTCCAAATGGTGGCAAACTTGGGGAAAGACAGGGACATAATCAATAATTCATAGCGTGTGATCCATCACCTTTAGTTTGAGACCAGACAAGGTAAAGCCCCCAACATTTGAAGGCGAGGGAGAAGGGGAATCACGAGCCAGGAACTGACACCCGATAGAGATGCTACATCTAGGAGCAGACAACATAAGGTCGAGTTGCCCCAATCTGATAAACCTATCTCACGCGAACAACCGTCGGGCCCGCACGCGAGTTGTGCGTTACAGCGAGATTACGAGTCCAATTCAAAACAAGAGCTCACGTTGTACCTAGCCTAGAACCAGAAAAGCTTGGGGATCCGAAGAAATTGACCTCGATTCAGATTTATAAGACCTCATGAAGCGAAAACGTAAAGATCTGGATGATAAGGAGATTGAGACCCGACCAGGGGCACGTGATCTACAAAAAATACCAAGTCATCTCGGCGACGTAAGGAAAGCTTAAGACAACAAAGACTTGAACCTAAAGAACCTTTTCGAGCAGAATGTTCCTCCGTTCACGGATAAAATCATGGGGGGAAGATTTTTCGCTGAAATTCAAGTTATCAATCATGAAGTCATACGACCGTTCAAAAGATCCAAAAGAACATCTCAAAAGGTCCTAGTCATGGATAGAGCTCTAGGGAGTACAAGATGCGACTCGACTACCCCCGCAGCTAAAGTTTGAGCTCATATGTATTTTTCTCTTAAGCACAATAAGCTTCTCCCGTAAAATATCGAGTACCTAAAGATTTATTACTAGCAATTGAAGTCATGTAATGTTTACTATTTCTAGTTTTCATTCTAACGAGAAATTTTTGTTGCCTGTTCTTCTCAACACTTATGACTACTCATGAGACTTGTTTTACCAAAGCAAAAGTCAAACTCTCATGAGTGGGGCCCATGATTTAAAGAAGAGCTTAAGAAAGGTTGGCCCTATAAGGGTCGACAAAGTCTCGAAAATACTGACCCTCATAATGATTAACCAAGCCCTAAGTCTATGGTCGAGAGAAGGGTTGGCTTGCGGGTAAGCATTGAATGCAAATGATCCTCTTTATTAAGTATTTCTCGCTACATTTTTTCTCTTTTTTAATCTAAAATATTATAAATTGTAGTCTACACGTGCACCCTAATTTAACTAATAGTCTTCTAACAAAAATTAACAAAAAGAAATAAATGGAGACAAATTTAAGGTTTTAATGGATGAGCGTTAGTTTGAAATTATAATTGATTCAACTTGCCATATAAATTGGTTTTTTACACCCAAAAAAAAAATTAAAAGGAAAGTTGATTTAAAACAAATCTTGAACATGATGTTAATCTTAATTGAATCCTAAAGTTGTTTTCTTCTAGGTATTTTTGTTTTTTTTAAATAAAAATAAAAAACAATAAAGAATTACACTAAAAAAATTTGTTTTTAATAAAAAAAAAAATATATATATATATTATATTCAATCATCATCTCAAATTTAAATTTATTTTAGGTTTTCATTTTTCAACTTCACAATAAAAAATCAAAGAAATTATTCACTACTTTCCAAAAATTTCACGACAACATTTCACATTAACAAACAATTTATTAATAAAGCTATATGTAATATGATGATAACATACCATATATATAAATTTATAAATAACTAAAGTAATTTGAAAATTGATGCAACTATACATTTCGATAATTAGGAAAATTTATTTATATCGATTAAGGTCAAACTATGGAGAATAATCTTATGAACCTGATTTTTCAAGGTGCTCATGATATTTAAATAAATAATTTTTTTTTAAAAAAAAACATTTTTTTTTTTATTAAAATAACAAGAAAGTGGAGGGAAAGATGTCACATTTCCCAATTTGCACTCATGATTATGAAAATCCAAACACTACATCCCATTGGTGATTTGAAGGGTTTTTGTCCCTATCAGATTGAACAAATTGGCAATCAAATTTTATAAAAATGCACAAGTGGGATTTATTATTATTATTATTTTTCTCTGTCACTTAGTTTATTGGAATTATTTTAAATATTGTAAAAAATACATTTCTTTTGTATATCAAGATTTGAGACTCTCCAAATGTTAGGTTGGATACTGTTCCTAGGTCACCATACTTCATGGTCCATTACATAACAAAACAATATAAATAAAATTAAAATAATCAAAGATATTTTTTTTTTCCTTTTTTATCAATCAACTTGGTTTGTCCATTAATATGTTTAAAATTAGTTGGTGACTTTGAATAAACATATAAAACTATGATTGTAGTATATTAATTAATAATGGGTGAGTTTTTACAAAAGTTGTTTTTTAGTCCTTCAATTTGTTTTTAGAAGAAGAGCTTTCAGGTATTTTTAAAGATAACAAAAAAAAAAGGGCCACAAATTATTAAAATTAAGTGCATGTAGCAGGTATATCTAGTAAATGGTGGTGGAAATTCCATTAAAAAAAATGAGTTAAAATTAAAAGACAACCAATCCTAGAAGAAAAAAAACACATCCAAAAATCACTTAAACCAACTCTAACAATTTTAAACCTAAAACTTAATGCATATGCTTAAGCAATGACACCTAAGGATTTAGATCCAGCATAAGAAGTTGAGGGTGTGTTTGGTTTCGATTCTTAAATATTTAATTTTTGAAAAAAAATCATTTTAGAATAAATTGAGATGTTAACCATCTAAAATTAATTTTTGGGGAATAAATTTTTGAAATAATGCATTTTGGATGAAACACTTGATATTAATTTTGAAAAAAATGTTTTTGAGTGTTTAGTTGAACTTAATTCTCATGTTGTATTAAAATTACCAAAATACTCTCACACTACCACTCACCGACCACCGCCGCCTCGACCCGACCATCAACAATAGTAAATGGTCATAATTTTAAAAATACAAATTTAAACTTTTTTTTTGTTTTTGAAAAAATATATAAATTAATGCGGGATGGAGGGATTGAACCCCGACCTTTTAGTTAAAGGCATAATCTTATACTAATTGAACTAAACTTAATTTGTTACTTTAATTGAAAAATATATATTTAAAGTTATTAATTCATATGGTTTATTAATAATTGTCCTTTATAGCAATTTTACCTTAGGAGAAACACTTCTAGTAGAGCAAACCAAACACATGAAAACACTTTTAAGAAAATGTAACCAAACACATAAGTGTTTTAATTAGAAACATTTCTATAAAAAATGTTTAAAAGAAAATGCATTTTTAAAAAAAAAAAACATTTTTTTTTAGTAGTGAATCCAAACACACCCTCACTTTCTTTAGATGACTTTTTAGAGAAAGAATAAAAGTTGAAATATAATCTTTTATTTTTTATTTTTTTTCCTTCACAAGTATATAATTCAATATTAATTTACACTTTCCATTAAATATTTTAAAAAATAAAAGATTTTAAAAAATAAAAGATTTGATACGCATCTAAATCATGAAAACTTTAGACTTGACGTGTGCACGACCAGTCGCACCTTAACTAGCTAACAAGTCAAATTGCACTCAATTATACATTTTTTATTTTAAAATAAAATCAGACAAACGAACTTAAAACATCTGACACGGTCCAAAAATCAGTCATTTGATTTAAGTGAGGTTACGTTGGTTATAATGAGATTTTAGGTTACCAATAAAGATATATATTTTTTTAATAACTATGGAATAAATGAGTAAGTTTGAGAGCAAAGGAATTGCATAATATTTTAAGTTTTGTTTTTGTTATTAATTTTCATAAGCTTCTCTAACTTATAAGTAATTGTTGGGATTTGGGAAGGAAACCTAGATTATCATCCTTCATATTTTCTTAATATAAAAAAAGTATCATTATGTACTAGAAAAGCAAGTTGAGATAAAACTATTAAATTTGTGAACTGTCCACAATGTGTCAATCTATACACTCAAAACAACAATTAATTTATTTAAAAAAATAACATATAATTAATTATTGAATGGTAACAAATTAAAGATAATCCTCTCTCTTCTATAAACAAATGAGTATTATATATTTAGAGAGACTCTAATAGTTTATCGAGGGTTATTTAGGTAGGAGGGGTTGTTTGGCAAACTTATTAAAATAATAGGTTTCATCTCAAACTATTTCGAAAAATAGGTTAGTTTTTTTTGTCATATTAGGAGTGCGCGGGTTCAACCCCGCAACACCTCGACAAGCGTGCGTGTGTGTTTTTTTTTTTTTTTTTAAATGCAAGTTTGAAAGAAAAAACAATTTTTTATTAAAAATTTATTCCTAATACGCGGATTGGACCTCTTCATGTGCGACCTCTTCATTGAACGATCCGTGAATAATCACTATGGAGGAAGGTCAATCGTCAAATGCGCAAGGTCGTGGTGATCATGGACATTACATAGGACGTCATGTTCGTGATAGGAGTCATAGGGGATCTTCTAGTCATGGTTAAGGGTTTAAAGTTTTTTTTGGTAATTTTTAAAATACATTTTGAATTTTATTGAAATGATATTTGTGTTGATTTAATTTGTAATTATGAAATTATTTTATTAATTACTAATCTTTACTAATTCAAATAAATTAACGTAAAACAAAATTAGTAGGATTTTTTATAAAATAAAAAAATAATAATAATAAAAAAGGCTAAAAAATCATCTCACCCGATTTTTGTGATAATTCAAAAAAGGGAAGAAAAAAAAGTGTTCACTTAATTGAGACATTTTACTTAATTACCTTTATTTAGGTTAGTTTCAATCTTCAATCTTCCACTCTCAAATTTGTAACTTTACATTTCAATTTTTATTAAAAAAAAAATTGTATTTTTAAAATTATTTTATCTTATTCATTTTTTTTATTATTAAAATGATCTAAACGTATAATATTATTTTAAGACAGTCACACCGCTCGATTGGAGCTACATTAAAAAAATAACTTAATTCGTCGATAACGTCTCATAGTGCGACAGAGTCCGAGCGCAACAAAACGCTCACCATCTCCAACATTAGAACTATTGAAAAGCATAAATGCAAGATTAGGAGATGGTTTTGTTTGAAAAGTCAAAAATTGGAATGCAATAAGCCATATTCATCCTCAAATACAACTACCAGTAATTTAGATTACTTTGTAAAATGGAAAGAGACATTTGGGAGGTTAAAAAAAAATGACACTAATGAAACTTATAAAAGCACAACTATCGAATATGCGGGTCCAACCCTAAACTAAAAAAAATAAACTTTCAATTCAAAATAAATAAATAATAAATCTACCTTTGCATTTCAAAAAAAAAAAAAAAAAGACAACATTTCAAAAAATAAAAAATAAATAAATAAATTATACGCGGGTTAAAAATAAATTTTTAATAAAAATTTGTTTTTTTTCTTTCAAACTTACATTTAAAAAAAAAAAAAAAAAAAAAAAACGCACGCTAGTCGAGGTGTTGCGCGGGTTGAACCCGCGCACTCCTAATAAGACAAAATAGTTTGAAAAGAAACCTATTCTTCTAATAAGTTTGCCAAATAACTACTCCTACCTAAATTACCCGTTTATCGAATCCCTGCAAATCAAAATTTTGATTGTGAATATAATATTAATAAAACTAAGTCAAAACACATAATATAGTGCATTTACTTCAATCCAATAATATTTTGCTACTCATACATTTTTCATAATGATTTATTCCCTACATTTAGAAAATGTAATAATTAAGCTCTCATATGACTATTAAGTCTCTAATAGTTTTTTTCTTCTTTAATAAAAAACTTTCCAATACTAGTTAGCTATAACTATTCACATTTTCAACATCAAATAATACCTTTAATTAATTTTATCATGTTATGTAACTTTTTTGTATTTTGATATATAGAGAATCAATATGTAGCATATCTTCAGAATTTAACGCACAACTTTTTAATACTAAGGTTAACATATCCTTAAGAGTACTAGGGTTAAATTGCAAAAAAAAAAAAAAAAAAAAAAAAAAAAAAAAAAAAAAAAAAAAAAAAGCTTTAAAAGCCAAAATACATATGCATTGTGTTAGGATACAAACAATATCCCACGTTGGCTAGAAAAAGGAAAGATCATGCGTATATGAAGGGAGACAATTATTTCAGATGGTATGAGGCCTTTTGGGTGAAACCAAAAGCAAAGCTATGGATTCCGTTGTCCTTAAGAAAGTAGTATTAAAGCTATGTTCCTAACTTAGCCATTTTTGTAAAAATCATTGGGTGTCGAATAAAGATATCGATGAGTCTCCAATAACATAGTCATAATTAGAGTCATAGTGAATGACTATCTGAGGGTCGTGGTTGAGCAAAGTGTGGTACTTTGTTTGAGGGGAGGATTGTTAGGATACTGGACAATATTGAACCAATGTAGGGATGTCTTGGTTTCGTTGTCTTTAACACATTGATAGTTTAATTTTATTTTTTCATAGAAACATATTCAAAGTTTTTGTCCTAGGACAACAAAGAAAATATATTAGGGTCAATTATTATTTGTCTATTTTTTTTTATTTTGCCATCAATGTAACATGAATAGTCTATGTTAGGATACAAACAATATCTCACAAAGGGAAAGATCATGAGTATATAATGGGGACAATTATCTCCAATTGGTATGAGGTCTTTTGGGTGAAACCAAAAGTAAAGTCATGAGGGTTTAGACCCAAAGTGAATAATATCATACCATTGTAGAGATGTTTGGGTTCCGTTGTCCTTAATAGTCTATAAATGAGACTTAGACACATAGAAGAAATCAAAATACAGACATTCATGAGTTCACCTGAATTCACGATACATTTTAGTTGATGGTAACCTAAATCAAAATAGTTTGAAAAAATAATTTTCTATAATAAAAAAAAATACATATATATAAGATATAACCCCAACCACACAAAATAGCTTGCCTAATATGTACAAAATGCATATATTTGTCTCATGTGCTAAGAAATAAATAGTGAGCTAGGCTTACATGATTGTCATGATCCCAAATAATTCCAAATAATTAAGAATAATAACTAATTAGGGATTTGATCAACGTGCATCACATTATAATCAACCACTAATTGTGTAGAAACCCATTGGCTGGTTGACTTAAGCAAAGAATGGCCAAACGTGATCAGTAAAAAGAGTTGAAAAAAACTTTCATATGTATGTAAAGATAAATGTGTTCCCTGTAATTGAGGCAAATAAAAGCTGCCTTGAATATATCCAAATTTAATATGCTGGATTATTGGACCATTATCCCTTCTTCCACTTGAACTTACTTAAATCAATTTCTAAATTATTATTTTTTTCCCTTTCAAAATCACAACCCAATTAATTTCAAAATAAAAAAAGGATTGGTGGCACAAAGAACAATCAGACTCAAAATAATAATTAATTTAGTAAAATTTAAAATATTTTGTAAATATGACAAAAACAATCAGTAGCTATCACTAATAGCTATCGTTGATATATAACTATCAGTGATAGTCACTAACAAAATTCTATAAAACAAACTAAGATGATAGACTATTATCAGCGATAGACGATACTATATCAATGATAGAAATTATCATATTTATAAAAAATTAAAAAAAATGCTATATTTTTAATTACTTTACTCTAAATTGACACCTATTACAATTTTCGTTAAAAAAATAATAATAAATAGTCATCAAAGATTAACCTAGTAGTAATGAAAAGCCTTGAGACTGTTAATGTCTTATTAGAAGAATGAGTTCAATCATTGGTGACCACCTATCTAGAAATTAATTTTCTACGAATTTTCTTACCGGTCAAATGTTGTAGAGTCAGACAGTCTGTCCCGTGAGATTAGTCGAGGTGTGCATAGCTGACTCGGACACTCACAAATATTTAAAAAAAAAATCTAACCCTAGCTAGACTAGACCCATTTATTTAATTATTTATTTAGTATTATTATTATTATTTTTTGCCTATCTCTCTCTTGGTGGGATTGAATAAATGAGAAGCAACATGTTATGAACATCATCACCAACGTCATTGGTTTCTTCTTTGCCTCCCAACTTGCAAAGAGGGTCCTTTCTCTTTCTCTTTCTCTTTCTCAGCATTATGAAATATGATCTCTCTCCCAATTCTTATTGTTATCTCTTTTGTCATCCTTTTTCTTTTGATCTTCTCACATTCTTATTATTCTCTCTTTAATTCTCTTTTTTCTCTCTCTCAAGAACACTCCATGGCTGGGAAGCATGGAGAAGTATAATTAATTAACCTCTCTCTCTCATTTGCATTATGTACATAATGAGTTCTTTTTTAATGAATGCTTTATTTTATCCTTTTTTGTTTTGTTTTAGGTCATGTGGCCAAGATTGGTTGCTAATAAGATTTTGAAGAAGAGATTGGGAAGCAATAATTTTGTGGCAGATATTCCAAGCAACAATTCACAAGCTTTGCTTGATATTCCACTCTTTGGTGATCAATCTTCTTCACTCCCAAATGCCTTCTATAAACCTCCCATCCAAAATTACAAGTAATAATCTCTCTCATTCATTTTTTGTTTAATTTAATGCCTCTTTTTTTCCCAATTCTTCCCATTTCAACTTCAATTCCTCTCTTTCTCTTGTTTTGCTAGGGTTTTTGTTAGTACATGGAATGTTGGAGGTGTTGCACCAAATCAAGATTTGGACATGGAGGATTGGCTTGACACTTCTTCTGACATCTATGTTTTTGGGTATTTTTTTCCCCTTCGGCTTATTTTTGTTAATTGTGTAAATATTTTCTTTCGCAACCATTTCATGATTTTGAATTTAATTTGGGTGTCATTTATGTAGATAATTTTGAGGATCCCACGTCGGAAAGATGAAGGGACCTCACTCACAATATAACATACATGGGTTACTCCTCCTATCACCAATTGGTTTTAGGATGGAACCCCATGACGTCTAATAGATAATATGTCAAAGTTTAGGAATAAAATAGTAACTCTAGCTACCCTCTTGAATTTATTATAAACATGCCTAAGGAATAATGAAAAACAAACAAAAAGAATATTATCTTTTAGAGATTGCTAGGTTTTTATATATTAAATGTATGGCTTTTATTCTTTAATTCATGTATCAAGCTTCACAATATAAACTAGATATTGTTACAATCCTAGAACATACTCATCTATAGTATTCATGCATATGAGTCTATTACCAATTTAAAGAGGAAGAGAACTATCGATTAGATTTTCTAATTAAATTAAGTTCTATGTGTTTGAAAATGAAGAGATTTAGAGAGGGTTTAATTGATTAGGGTTAATTAGTGTTTCGTGTTAATTATATGTATGAGTTGTGCACGTGCAGTTTTCAAGAAATTGTACCTTTGAAAGCCTCGAATGTATTTGGATCGGAGAATAAAAAAATATGTTCACGGTGGAATTCAATGATAAGAGAAGCTTTGAAGAAGAAAGTGAACCAAAATTTCAAATGTATTATAAGCAAGCAAATGGTTGGAATAATGATCTCGATTTGGGTTCGAAGCGATCTTCATCCATTCATTCGAAATCCAAGCGTCTCTTGCATTGGTTGTGGCATCATGAGCTGCCTTGGCAACAAGGTATACTATTTCAACCTAATTTCTTCATTTTAGAATTTGGTGACTTGAAACTATCATAATTCCACTCAAAAAGTTACATGAGATTTTGAAGAAGAAGAAAAAAGAAACTTAATATATGATAATGAAGGGGTCAACAAAACCATAAAGTCAAACCGCGTTTTTAAACTTTGTGATCATTGATTATTGTTTAGTTAAGGTTATGTTTGATTCATTTTTAAGGTTTGTACGTAGAATTAATAGAAAAAATCTACTTTGTTGTGTCGATTTTCGATTTTTTTTTTTTATTAATAGGTTTTTTTGAAAGAGCTATGATAGCATGTAAATTTGTGTTGTTGTCTATATTTATATTTTGTTTTCGTGTAAGTATAAGATTAAAACCCTAATATTTGATTAAAAATTTGATTTTCAGGGATCAGTATCAGTTAGATTTCGATTGCATGAGACAAGCTTTTGTTTTGTGTGTACACATTTGGCATCGGGAGGAAAAGAAGGAGATGAGAAGAACAGAAATGAAAATGTTTGTGACATATTATGTCGCACTACCTTTCCAAAGGGCCCTTCTCTTGATTTGCCCAAAAAAATACTTCATCATGAGTAAGCTCTATTAAACATCAAAAAAAAAAAAATTAAATTAAAAAATTAAAAAATTCAATTAATTAATTAATAAAAACTCCACCGACAATTTGTTTTCTAGAATGGTCTTTTATATATATATAATAACTATTTAGCTTTTTCGTTTTTTAGTTTTAAAAAATTAGTGTTTTTTCTTCTTTTTTTTTTACATGTTTAGTCAACTACAAAGACAAGTTTGACCACTATTTTACGTCGGGAAAATAAAGTTTGACAACTATTTTGTTTTCAAAAAATGAGTTTTTTTTTTTTAAATACTAATAATAAATAAATAAACAATTACTTATGGAATGATGATTTAGTTTTTGAAGTTCATGGTTATTTTTTCTCAATTTATTTATAATAATTTTTAAATTTTAAAACAAAAACTATTCTGACGAGTAGATAACAAAATAAGAAAATGAGCAGGTTTTGAATGACTTTTACTTATTAAAAAAAAAAAAAAAAAAAAAAAAAAAAAAAAAAAAAAAAAAAAAAAAACCTATTATTATTATTTATTTTTTTTTAGTGTTTATAAGCTTAATTTTTTATTTGTTTTAAAAAAATTAAAAGTATTTATAAACTTAATTTTTTTAAAAAAAATCGACCATATTAGAAAACAAGATTTAAAAATAAAATGCTTGTATATAAGTTAAAATTGAAAAGTCCAAAATAAAAGAATTAATAATTATCATAAGAGTTCATTAATAAAGTTGATTTTTTTTAGAATATATATATTTTTTTTTAAGATAGAATATTTATATGTATGTTAATTCTTATCATATAATTTGTCCATAATCTTTTTTTTTTTTTTTTTTTTTTTTTTTTTTTTTTTTTTTTACATGGAAAGAATATAATAACATACAGCAAATTCTTGGAGGTTGTTACTTAAATGTGTTCATCTCAACAAAAGAAAAACGAAAAAGAAACAAATTTGAAAATTAAGGGACCGTAAACCTATTATAATCGAGTTCGAGTTTGGTTCCTAATATTTTTTAATTTTTTTTAGTACTTTCCCAATCATTTTCAATTCATCTATAAGTAACCAAGTTTCAAAAAAAAAAAAAAAAAAAAAAAAAAAAAAAAACTCAAAATAAGTTACCTCGTTTTGATGATTTTGTTTTTTTTTTCCTTTCATTTTTAGAAAATATGGTTGTTTTACTTTATTTTGTTGTCAATATATATAGATCAACAAGTCCAATTTTCTTCAAATTAATGAGATAATCTATTCTTTCTTAGTTAAACTCAAATATAGGTAATAACTAAGTATAAACCAAAACGAATCAAAACAAGTGATATGAAACCATATATAGATTTGTTAATTCAATCTTGATAGGTTTTTTTTTTTTTTGTTTTTTTACATCAATCTTGATAGATTACTACATTATATTACTACGTAATAGATTATAGTAATTAAGGCATGGTTGACCTATCAAGTAATTAATTACTTGAAATTTTGGCACAAACTCCTTAATTCAAGCGACAAACTGCATAACTGGGAAGCTAATTTAATCTAAATTAAATTAATTAATAAATATATGGTCAGCTCCATTATTGGTAAGTTGAAATTGTCTTATTTATTTATTATTATTTTTTTTTATTAAGTTGAAATTGTCTTCTTCTTTTTTTTTTTTTTTTTTTTTTTTTCTTTTTTTTTTGAGTAATTGAGATTGTCTTTATTCCTTTGTATTTTTCTACAATAATTTTTTTTAATCCTACTGAAATCTTTCTTCGTATAGTTTTTTATTATACTATCTCATTTTTATAATAAAAACGACTGAAATCTTTTTATTGATTTTTCTTTGTTTTAATTAATTTATAGCATATGGTAGGATTTTTTTTTTTTTTTTTTTTTTTTTGACATCTGAAGGAAGATTAAACGACCATGAAAATGGTCATTTAATATCTGGTAAAAAGTCAATTTATTGATGTTTGTTAATTATTTGAGTTGTCTTTAGTGGAAGAATTAAAGATTAAATGAAACGCAACTAAGCTATAATTAATGATGACTTTATTGATTTATTTTTGTGAATGCAGTCGAGTGATATTGCTTGGGGACTTAAATTATAGAGTTTCTCTACCAGAAGCAACTACAAGATTGTTAGTTGAAAGAAAGGATTGGGACACTTTATTACAAAATGATCAGGTAATTTTAATTATTTAAAAAAAAAAAAAAAAAAAAAAAAACCCTCATAAATCAGTTGTCTAGCTCACTTGTTGGTTTGCATAACCTAAAATTAATTATGAACCTAAATAAATGTTTAGTTGTAGTTAGCTTTATTTATTCGAGTAATACTTGGCTGCTAGTTGGGTTACAATTTAGTTCTGTCGCCCACTTGGCGACAACCATAAGTTGCTACATGTCAAAGCAAAAATGTTATTTTTAAGCTCTCATTCCCTTTCTTTTTTTTTTCTTTTTTTATATTTAACTTTCAAATTTTTCTTCCCTTTTTTTTATATTCAAGATTATGTTTTCCTCTCCAATATAAGATTTTGAGTTTAGTATTTAGTATTTAGAGTTTATTTTTTTTAGTAGATTGGGATGGGAGATTCCAACTACAGACCTGTTGGTCGTGTCAACACTAAACTCTAAATCTAAATCCTAAATACTAAATCTTAAACTGTGATCCTAAATACTAAAATCCTAAATCCTAAATCTTAAAATTTAAATCTTAAACTCTAAATTTAATGAGTAAACATATTCTGGAAGAAAAAATAAGGGAAAAAGAAAATTTGAAAGCTAAATATAAAAAATATAGAGAAAAAAAAAGAGAAGAAAAGCTATAACAAATAAATAAATAAATAAAATAAAAATGCTTCGACATGTGGTTGAACCTCGTGTCAGGTTGGAGAGTTTTTTTTTTTGAAACGGTAGTTTAATTAATGCGGGGATTGAACCCATGACCTTTTGGTCACCGGCACAACCCTATGCCAATTGAGCTATGCTCGGTTTGGCCAGGTTGGAGAGTTAGGCTATAGCCCCGCTAGTAGCAGCGAAGTATTATTCTATTACTCTATTTATCCTAAGTTATATTCATGTTTGCTAATCCTACCAACTATATAAATTCTTGTCATTTAGGTTTTTTAAACTCATTGTTGAACAATTGAAATACATTTCATTCAAATTTAGACTTTCAAAACTACAAGTTAAACATCCATCTTAATTAAGAGAAAATATATATTTTGTATAACAGAACAAGTTGGGAAGCCAAATCTAGTGCATAAGTTTGTTTATTCTAAATCATAAGTTCATCAATATGAATCCATATATTTCACAGTTTTGAGGCAATTTAAACCCATTTTTCTAAAAGCTTTTCTATTGTGCACTTCATTTAAATAAATTCAAGTTTCTAAATCTGAAGCTATTTAATATGAGAAAATATATTTTAGAAATGTTTGTATATTTTTATTAAAATTCTTTTATTTGTGTGTGTGGAAATGAAGCTGAAGATGGAGATGATGAATGGTGAAGTATTGGAAGGATGGGAAGAGGGGAACATCAAATTTGGGCCAACTTACAAATATTATCCAAATTCAGAGGTTTATTATGGAGGTTTACATGCTCTAAAAGCTGAAAAAAGAAGAGCTCCTGCATGGTATATATACCTTTTCTTTTTATATATTCTTTTTTATGATGATATCCAATGATTTTTTTTTGTACACCAAAAAAAAAAAAGAATTAAAAAGAAAATCTAATGAAGAAATTACCACCCTCAATGTCTTATAACCCATCTTATTTTTTCAAATCATGTTTGTTTAATAATGTGTAGATTTTTTCATTCAAATATATATATATCTACTTTTTAAAATTACTCTTGAATTCTTACTTCCCTTTTGTAATGTTTTTCTCCCCTAGAATTCATGCTTATTTATGAACCTATTTTCTTTGTCTATTCTCTCTGCTCTAAAATAAAATGTTTTTCAAACTTCAAGCTAAATTTTGAAGATTTATAAAAAATAAAAAGAAGTAAACGAAGAAATCGGAATGGTTAGTGCAACCGATAAAAAAAATTAGGGAGGAAAACAATTTATACTCGTAAACTTTTGGGTTGTATCAATTAAAACCTTGAACTTTTATAACTGTTTCAATTTACACTTTCTTTGGAAAAAAATTAATTTTCACAGTGTGTAAACTTATAATTCTTTCGATTAAACTCTAAATTTTCATACAATTGATTCACTTATAAAAGTTTAGAGGTTTAATTGCTATGATTATAAGTTTTTCACGCGTTTAAATCAACGTTTTTCAAATGAAATATAACCGTTGGTATAAATTGATACATTTATGAAAGTTTAAGGTTTTAATTGATACAGTTATTAATTTATGGTTTTAATTGATACAACCCCAAAAGTTTAGCGGTATAAATTGATTTTTTTGCCCAAAAATTTATTATCAAACTCGTATCATTTTGTTTTACAAAATAGGTAAATTTTTATTATTAATCTTGTTTAAAAATATATATATATATTTTTGGGTTGGTTGCACAAACATCAATCCGGCCAAAATAATGGCAAATTTAGCAAAATTTAAAACATTTTGCAAATATGGAAAAAAAATCAATGGTTATTACTGAGATAAACTGTGTTATCGTTGATATATGACTATCACTGATAGACTACTATCAATGATAGTCAGTGACAAAATTCTATAAAAAAGACTGAGGTGATAGACTACTACTATCAGCGATAGACCATACTATCAGTAATAAAAATTTTATATTTGCAAAAAAAAAAAAAATTAAAAAAGAGTTATATTTTTAATTATTTTACATATCTATTACAATTTCTCTTTTTTTTATTATTTACCAAAATAAAAGAAAGATGCATGAATTTGTTTATGATTGGAGAAAAAACTAAAAGAAGGAAGTTGGTTTGAACATTTAGGTGTGATCGAATAATATGGAATGGAAAGGGGCTAAAACAAGTATCATACAACCGAGGGGAATCAAATCTATCAGATCATAGACCTGTAATGGCCATATTTACAGTCGAAGTTCAAACCTTAACAAACCTTAAAAGTTTGCAGAGTTTCTTTTTATCAAACAGGTTTGAGCATATCAATAATTCTAATACCCCATTTGTTGATGACGACGACGAAGACGAAGACGAGGACGATGACGATGATGAGATGTTTTCGACTGTCGATTTCATATGTAAAACTAAATCGACTTTTCAAAATCATCTTAAATGACATAAACTTATAAATGAGATATTAATCCATCAACAATCTAGCTGTAATATATATATATATAAGAACAATGAGGTTAGATCTAGATATTTCTTGCAGTTGAATTTGTTGTATATTCTTTTGTTAGTTTTGTTTTCTATTATTGTTTTTCCAAGCTCTCTACATTGTCCCTTTTTAAGATGGACTTGTAAATCAAAGCTTTTTTTGTTGGATGATGTCTCTCTCTCAAACAAATTAAGGATGAGAATTTGTTTACTCTCTCTTGCGTTAGCACAAATTAATTTTATCATTTTTCTTATATATTAGAGAACAACAACATCGTGATTGTTTTTATATCATATATATTTTCTCACACTGGATTTAAGACCAATTTGGTACTATTTTAGTGTTGTATAAAAGAGATATAGAAGGAAAAATTATTTAGGGCTGGTTTGATAATGTTTCCGTTTCTTGTTTTCCGTTTTTTGTTTTTTGTTTTTTGTTTTCTGTTTCTTGTATTTTGTTTCTTGTTTCTTGTATTTTGAGAACTAGAATCAAAAACATGTTTGATAACTACTTTTGTTTCTTGTTTCTTGAAAAAAAGAAACAAAAATCTGTTTGATAACGTTTTCTGTTTTTTGTTTCTTGAAGAAAAAAAAAACATAAATATGTTGTTTGAGAACTATTTTTTGTTTTTTATTTTTTTCTCTATATTTTTTTTTTTCTCTTTTTATAGTTTAAATAAAATTTAGTTTTCATAATCTTAAAAGCAATTATCCAGAGTTTACATAATCTAATACAAATAATTCTCGATGCAAAATTAAAAACAACGATAAAATTGTATTTATCCTTCAACGATAAATGTTGTCCAAATGTGACATGCAATGTCATCTCCTACTCGAGTCATTTTATCTCAAATGATATCGACTTTGATCCAACTCAATTATATAGCTATGTAAATATCGTGGTTGTAAAATATTAAGGTGAGACTAAATGCATCGACTTTGATCCAACTCAATTATATAGCTCTGTAAATATCGTGATTGTAAAATATTAAGGTGAGACTAAATGTATGTTTTAGTGAGCAACATTTATATTTGAAATTTTTTAACTAGTTCGAGTGTATTAAAAATTAAAACTATATATATATATATATAGGGTATATATTTACAAAATTTAAAATTAAAAAAAATATAAATATAAATATTGCAAGATTATGAAATTAAATAAAAAAAACCAAAAAAAAAAATGTTCTACTTAGGTTTTGAATCCAAGCACATAAATGAAAAGAGCTTGAAGGAGCTTTTTTTTTTTTTTTTTTTTGAGTACATTGGGGTGGGGGATTCGAACCACAGATCTCTTGGTCATCAAGTCATACATATGTCAGCTGAGCTGCTAGCTTTGGCGCCTTCAAACTAACTACCAAAGCAACATTAGATTTCTTTGATATTTAAAAACAAAAATGTTATAAAAGAAACAAAACAAAGAGAAACAACATTTTGTAGTTTCTCAAAATTTGCCTATTTTTTGGAAACGTTTCTCAAAATTTAGAAACAAGAAACGGAAACAGTTATCATAAACAAGTTTGTTTCTTAAAAAATGAGAAACAAAAACAAGAAACAGGAACGTTATCAAACGGGCCCTTAGTTTCCATATATAATCTTGAACATTTAATAAAGGTTCTACATGATAATTTTGTAACTTTTGCTTAGTTAATATGAAACATCTTGAATAGAATTAAAAAACAAAATAAGTAGCACCATTTTTTTCCAAGTACTTTAAGTATAACAAGTTTAACTAATGCTTCAAAACCCCTATTTGATAGTGACAAAACATCTCAAAATGTAAGTACCACCCTATAAATGAAACCATCTTATATACAAATCTAGGTCATTCCACATTTTATTATATACTTGGAGGAGTCTTTTATGTGGGAAAGAATTTTGCTTTAAGAAGGTCTTTGACAATGTCTCAAAATAGAAAATGCAAAAGGATAGATATCAAAATAATAAACTAGCTTTCAAAAGAGCTCTTTTAAAGTATATATACAAAGTATTCAATAACTGTCTCTCTCACTATATTGATATCATACACTAAATTAATGCAAATATCCTATATACCACTTTATACTAACAATAATACTCTCTTTTTGTTTTCGAACGACTTCAACGTAGTTTAATTGGTCAAATAATCTATAGTGTTAAAGTCTCAATCCTCACCTCTTAAAAATTGAACCCAAAGTTCTTGTATCCAAGACCAGGTGTGAAATCAAGTGAGGATAAAAACAAGGGGAATTGGAGAATTGTGTACGGTAGGCTACTTAAAAATCGTATTTTAAAAAATGTCCAAATATATTATCATTTTCACAAATATCGTATTTTAAAAAATGTTCAAATATATTATCATTTTCACAAGTAGGTTTTTACCCAATTATAGGACTACCCTTTTTAATTTTATTTCCCCCTATTAATTAATTACATTTTTCATTTATTTTTAATGATTTATAAATCTCATAATCCCACGATTTTAGCACTTTAATTGTTCATCTCCGGTCAATTAATTAAACATATTTATCCAAGTATTTATCCACAATTTTAGACTTTTTAGTCGATTTGTCTTCATCCCCCTTCTAGTAAAATCTCACGATTTTACTCAATTTATTTATATGAAAATATTATATGTACAAATAAATCATTAGGTATGAATATATTAAAAAACATCTGAAAGTCTTCAATCAATTTTTTTTTAAAACTCCAAGAACTTCAAGATACATTCTTTTTCCTCCAAGGCGTGAGTGTTTCCCCTTCTCTGCTGAGAGTTTCTCCCCCTTCCTGAGGGGTTTGTTTCGCCCTTGTGGTTGTCTCCCCCATCTCCCTCATCTCCCCCGACGCTGCGGTAATCCATGGATGAAGAAGCGCTGATATCAGACTGGCAGAAATTATCTCTAACCTCTGAAGAAGAAAACATCATTATATCTCTTGATCAAGTGTCTGTCGATTCAACCTCTAGCGATCTATCTTTGAGCTTCATTGGCAAGCTTTTATGCCCTAGATTCATCCCCTGCAATGTGATTCAAAAATCATTTAGTTCTATATGGAATCTAGACAACTTAAATGTTAGCAATTTATCCAAGAACTTATACATCTTTTGTTTTAAAAAATATGCTGACAAAAACCGTATTTTTCAAACAGGACCATGGATCTTTGATAAAAATCTTCTAATTCTTGAACAACCAAACCCTTTAATTAAACCTTAAGAGATGATTTTTGATTCAGCCCAATTTTGGGTCCACTTTCTTGATCTCCCAATGGCTTACAGCACAAAGTCTATGGTTGTCCAATTAGGTAATGGAATTGGTCAATTCCTTGAAGTTGAAACCGATAATCTAGGTAGATGTTGGGGTCCAAGTCTTAAAGTTGGGGTAGTTATTAACATTAGCAAACCACTTCGATGAGGGATTAAAATCAATATGGATGGTCCAATAGGTGGAAGTTGGATACCTATTTAATATGAAAGACTCCCAGATTATTGCTTCTTTTGTGGAATTATAGGCCACAATCAAAAAGATTGCGAAAAGCCTTTCATTAATCCCTCTCCCAAGTCTACCAAACCTTCCCACTATGGTTCCTCTATCCGCTTTCAAACCACTCCTCGATCATCAACTACCCCTAATCAAAATCAAGAATATCGTCCAAAAGTTTTGTCCCCATCTCAACCTCCAACTATTATTTCTCCCACTCTCCCATCTCCTATCTCCCCCATTCCCTCATCCCCTAATCAACTCCCCGAAGCTATCTGTTCTCCCCCTTCTTTGATTAAGGATGCCCCCATTTTAGATCCCCTCAAAGGCTACCCTTCCCCTACTTCCTCATTAACTAAAAATGCTCCCTCATTATCCCCCAAAGATCATCCTTCCCCTGCCTCCTCTTTAACTAAAAATATTCCCCCCTCATCGATATTACTATCTAAAAAAGGAAAGAATGTCTCATCTACTTCTCTTACCCGATCTTTTGATATTAACATCCCTTATACAACTCACAAAAGGAAGCCTTCCCCTCCTTCTTCTATTAAAAGCCACAAAAAGCCTAGGTCTGAAGGAACCATAAACATCCCTAATATTATCTCATTTTCTCAATCTAATAAGGTAGAGGTTGCTGAACAACCTCACCATTCGTTATGAAGATTTTCTGTTGGAATGTTCGTGGATTAGGAAATCCTCGAACATTTCGCGTGGTCAAAGACTTTATTAATTCAAGAAAGCCCCATATAGTTTTCCTCTCGGAAACTAGAAGTGATTCTTTCCTTATGACCAAATTAAAAAATGCTACAGGCTATTATGGTTGCTACACGGTTTCTAATGAAGGTTCGGGAGGAGGTCTTTGTCTTCTTTGGAAAGAGGAGGTTGATGTTTCAATTCGTTCCTACTCTAAAAACCACATTGACTCTTCTATTTGTTGGGAGAATATGTCCTGGAGATTTACCGGTTTCTATGGCCACCCCAATCCCACTAAACGTTCTAATACTTGGGATCTTTTAAAACGTATCTTTAATAATGACTTTTCTGCTTGGATAGTAGGTGGGGACATTAATGAAATTTTATCTAATTCAGAAAAATTAGGTGGCCCCCCTAAAGATCCTAATCTCTTATCTTCTTTTAGAGAAACTATAGATGATTGTGGGTTATTTGATCTTGGTTTTATTGGAGAAGTCTTTACTTGGACAAATCGTTGGAAGCACCGTTCCCCCACCTTCGAAAGGTTAGACCGTTTTTTAGGTAACTCTTCCTTTTGTGACCTTTTTTCAACTATTTCTAACTATCATTTAGATTAGTCTAAATCTGATCACAGGCCTATTGAACTCACCATCAATAATAAAGTCCACCAATGCTCTAATCGTCTAGCCCGCCCCTTTCGTTTTGAAGAACATTGGTTAAAGCATGATCATTGTCATACTATAATAAAAAATAACACCTTCTGGAAAGAGACTAAAAGTAACCCCCAATCTCTTGCTATGGCTCTTCACCAATCTTCCATTCTCCTCAAACTGTGGGGGATGGCTAAAACTAACTCGGTCCCAATTAACATTAAAAAAAATGCAAGGATACTCTTCATTCAGCCTATTCTTCTTATCCTACTGACTTTAACAAAATTTCTCTTATTGAAAAAGATCTTGACTCTCTTTTATTAGAAGAAGAAATCTTATGGAAGCAAAGATCAAGAGAGGATTGGTTAAAGTGGGGAGATAAAAATACCTCTTGGTTTCATAAGAAAGCCTCTCTTCGGAAAAAGAAGAATGTTATTAAAGGTATCTATGATTGTTCTAATACCTGGACTGAAGACCCTAAGGACATTGAAAATACCTTTATTTCCCACTTCTCTAACATTTTCACCTCTTCTAACCCTTCTGATGAAGCTATGGATCGTGTTCTTAATTGTATTCGTCCTATTGTATCTAATGATATGAACGCCTCTCTTAACTCTCCTTTTAATAGTGCTGAAATTGAGCTTGCTCTCCAACAAATGGCCCCTACTAAAGCCCCTGGCCCTGATGGTTTTCCAGCCCTGTTTTATCATAAATTTTGGCCTACTGTTGGAAAGATCACAACCCTAAGCTGCCTTGACTTCCTTAACAACTCTGGTTCCATTGGCCCTCTCAACCACACTAACATTACTCTTATTCCCAAATCTAAAAATCCAACCTCAGTTAATGATTTCAGGCCCATTAGTCTTTGTAATGTTTCTTATAAAATCCTTTCAAAAGTTCTTGCTAATCGCTTAAAACCTTTTCTAAATTCTATCATTTCCCCCTTTCAATCTGCCTTCATTTCCTCTAGATCTATTACGGATAATATCTTTATTGCTCATGAGTGTATTAATTTCATCAAAAAAAGGAAAAATTGCTCTTCAGGCTATGCGGCTCTTAAACTTGATATGTCTAAAGATTTTGATCGTATTGAATGGTCTTTCTTGGAAAAAATTATGTTTAAACTTGGTTTCAACAAAGCTTGGATCTCTCTCATTATGCATTGTATTACCACTGTTTCCTTTTCTATTCTTATTAATGGTGTAGCTAAAGGCAACTTTTCTCCCTCTAGAGGTCTTAGACAAGGGGATCCCCTATCCCCTTATCTTTTCCTCATTTGCACTGAAGGACTATCACAATCTATTATTGCTGCACACCATAACAATTCTCTCTCTGGTTTGTCTATTTCAAGGTCTGCACCCTCTATCTCACATCTTCTTTTTGCTGATGATAGTATTCTTTTTCTAAAAGCTAAGACTAAAGACTTTAATTCTACTCTGACTATCCTAAAAAATTATGAAGAAGCTTCAGGTCAGATTGTCAATTACTCTAAATCTGCCCTCCTATTTTCCCCTAATGTTCCTCTTTCTTCTCAGGTTTCTTTTCAAGCTATCCTTGGTGTGAAAATTGTTCAGAATCTTGGGCGTTATCTTGGAGTTCCTTCAAGTTTCTCTTCAAGGAAGGCTGCTGACCTTAGCTATATAACTGACAAAGTATGGAAAGCAATGAATGGATGGAAATTAAAATTCTTCTCTCAGGGTGGAAAGGAAGTTTTGATCAAGAGTATTGCCCAGGCTATCCCCGTCTATCCTATGAGTTGTTTTCGCCTCCCAAAGAGAGTCTATGATGATATAAATAGAATTGTTTCAAGATTCTGGTGGGGCACTACGGATTCTTTTAAAAAAAATTCATTGGTTTAAATGGAAGGATCTTTGTAAGCCTAAATCCAAAGGGGGTCTGAGCTTCAAAAATATTGAGTTTTTCAATCAATCTCTTTTAGCCAAGCAAGCTTGGCTTCTCCTGAATAATCCTAACAAGCTAGTGGCCCGTTTGCTTCAGGCAAAATATTATCCTCATGGCGATTTCATGACTGCTGAATTGGGTTCTAGCCCTTCCTACCTCTGGAGAAGCATTCTATGGGGTCGGGATTTATTATCTACTGGACTCCGCTATAATGTTAGTTCGGGCTCTCAAATTTCTGTCACTAAAGATAAATGGATCCCGCGTGAATCAACTTTCCGAACCTTTCAACCATTAGTTCCTCAATTAAACATCTTTGTCAATGATTTAATCACTACAAATAGGAATTGGAACATTCCTCTTCTTGAAAGCTTATTAACACCCGAAGATGTCTCTATTATCAGAACAATTCCATTAACCAGATTACCTATTAAGGATTCTTTGATTTGGCACTACTCTAAAGATGGTCATTACAATGTGAAAAGTGGCTACACGAAAGCCCTATCCATTTTATATGATGATAACTCCTCTTCCATGGAAGTTTCTAAACGACATTGGTTATCTCTATGGAATCTAAAGATTCATAACAAAATTAAGTTGTTTATCTGGAAAGCTCTTCACAACAGTCTCCCTAACCTATGCAGACTAAAAGACAAAGGGATTGATTGTGGTACCTTATGCCAAATTTGCCGTAGAAAAGATGAAACTGCTGTCCACTCTCTGCTTTATTGCTCACGAGCCAAAGAAATCTGGCAAGCTTTTCTCCCGGCAGTTGTTCTTAAAAGGATGCATCATCTCCCTTTTAAAGATCACTGGGATCTTTGGATTGAAACCTTCAAAAAAGAAGAGCTAGTTTTAGCCTGTATCATATGTTGGGCAATCTGGAATGACAGAAATTTGGCTAATCAAGGCTCCCCCATACCTGAAATTGGCTCAAAAATTGTCTGGATCTCCAACTACCAAGCTGAGCTCCTGAAAGCCTTCACTCGACTCATTGCTAAAGCTCCTTCACCAGTTGATCTCTCTACCATTCCTCGCCATAAATGGTCTCCTCCTCTAGAGGGTTGTTACAAAATAAATATTGACGCCTCTTGGTTCTCTCACTCCTCTGAAGCAAGTGTAGGGATTATCATCCGTGATTCCTCTGGATCAATTATCGCGGCTAAAGCCGTTAAAAGAGGTTTCTTCCTCAATCCCCTTCACTCGGAACTGGAAGCCATCTGCTGCGGCTTGGAATTAGCTCGAAATTTAGGGATTCTTCAGATCATCCTTGAATCCGACTCTCTGCTTGCCGTATCCGCTCTCCAGTCGCCTAGCAAACACATGAACGAAAGCAAAATTTGGATTGAAGATTGCATCTCTCTCTGCTCAGTTTTCGCCTCTTCTTCGTTTTTGCATGTGAACAGGAAATGTAACCGAGTAGCAGATGCCTTAGCATTCTTTGGTTTAACTTCACCTTACCCGTGTACCTGGTTAATCAACTACCCACCATGGTTAACAAAATTAGTCGTGGTTGATTCCACCGCCTGAAATGGGGTTTTTAATAAAACACAATATTATCTAAAAAAAAATCATTAGGTATGAATATATATTCATAATATATCGTATATATGAAGATATTACATACATAACTTAATCTTATGTTTAAAATAGTTTATATTTTTATTTATATAAAAATATACACCATTTATAGCGATTTGCATAATAATGATTACATATGGTAGTATATTAATTTATATTCAATTATACAATGTATATATGGGTAGACAAATTAGAAATTGAATATTACATTGTCTATTTAATAAGAAGTCAATTATGAATATATATTGTATTATAAATCATATATAAATACACATATATATACTAGCTCATATATTATACATTTAACTGTTTAGGTAGTTTTATTATTCTAGTGAATATATAATTCATAACATAAGGTAAATATATTCCTTTCATATTCAAATATACCACGTCTGAATCTTATGTTCATATTTCTTTACTTTCAAATAGTTATATGAAAATATTTCATGTATAAATGAACCATCATGTATGAATATAAATTATCAATATACGGTATATATGAAAATATTACATGTCTAACGGAATCTTATGTTTAAAACTGGTGACATTTTTATTTACATGAACATATATACATTATGTATAACTAATTACATATCTTTAACATATGGTAGTGTATTAATCTATATTCGATTATACCATGTATATATATATGTCTTTGGAGAGAGAGAGTTTTACATAATAATGTATATGAAAAAAAAAATGTCATTTTTGGAGAGAGAGTTTTGCCTGAGGAGGAGAGTAAATAACGTTATGATTGATTAATATCACCAATGCCTTAAGTTTTGGGATTTACAATTATATTAAATTATTGATTTATACCCTAAAATGGTTAAAATTTATTTTAATTTATTTCATAACAATCTCAATAGTTATATGAAGGGTTTTAAATGTAATTGAACACCAACTATGAAATACTCTTATATTTGGTCATTTATGAAATATATGGGATCTTGGTACATATTTGTAAAATAATAATATTAAGGTTGAGTACAAAGCCCTAAAAACAATGGTAACATCCCAACAAAAGGGGTATGTACCCAAAAATAGATGGATTCTAATATAGCGAGATGGACTAAAATGCCCCGAATAAATACAACCGATTAAATCAAAAAGTTATGTAATTCAAAATCCTTCCAAGATTATGGATTATACCTACATTTTATAAATTATCATGTATTTTTTTTTTTTTGCAAAGATATTTAATTATTTTGAGGATTGAACTTCTGACCTCTTAGTCAAGGGCACAACCTTATGTCAATTGACTCATGCTCGGTTTGACAATTATCACGTACTTTAGTATAATTTAAATTTAAAAACCAAATAAAAATCATTTGAAGTGATTTTTGCAGATTTCTATTAGATATATATAATTTGAAATTTACATAAATCAAATGATGGAAAGATAACTAAATTGAAAATATAGTGTATTTATATTTGCAATTTACTATAATTTTTCAATTCACTACAATTACAAATACAATTTGTTTTGCAAATCATTAAAAGTGCAAATACAATGTATTTTCAATTTTACAAATTGCAATTACAGTTGATACATTGCAATTAGAGTGTATTTGTAATTCTTCAAATTGCAATGTTTTTTTTTTTTTTTTTTTTTTGGTACATTGGGGGTGGGGGGATTCGAACCACAGACTTCGTGGTCATTAACACATACATATGCCCGCTAAGCCATGCTCGCTTTGGCTTCAAATTGCAATGTTACATTGTCATTAAAGTGTATTTGCAATTTTACAAATTGCAGTGGTACATACATAGCAATGGAAGTGTATTTACAATTTTGCAAATTGCAATGGTACATTTTCGTTACAGTGTATTTACAAATTGTAATTAGACGGAATATAGCAATTACATTGCAATTTCCCGTGCGAACAAACTACAAAGTCTATTGAAAAAAAACAATCTCAATCGTCTCAATTATAGTAACCTAAAATTAAACAATATAAAAAGTTTGATCAGTAGCTACAACTTCAACATAATTGAGCCTCAAACCACAAGCAAAGACGCTTCTGTATTAGAAATCTAATTTTTCTACTTCCTTTAGAGACAATTTCATGTTCTTTTCATCACTAGAAGTCTAGAACAAGATTAAAAAAGAAAATCGTTAACAGAAACAAGAAGCCATCATTCACAAAAATGACGAATTTCCTATTTTAGAAATCACAAATAAAAATCAACTCAATTCAAATCCAGAGCTCCCAATCGAAATCTGAATTCGAAGAAAAATGAACATATATCATACCTTTAAAAAAAAATTGACATCTATCAAAGTATTATTTTCCTATTTTTAAAATTGTAATTTTATAAATTTGAACCGGTGGAATGGGCCTCCAATGAGTCACAAAGCCCATGACTTAATTATTGGGCTTAACAACAATGTCAAAGACAACTGGAACTTGCTATAAACTTTTGTAAGATAAGATTGAAGAGAGGTTGGTAATGGGTTAGGTAGGTAGAGACAAATTATTCAATAAAATCGTCAGTGATGTAGATTCAAAAATGCGTTTGTTTAAAATATTATGATGGAGTTTCATCCTAAAATCAATTGATGATAGGAGGAGTAGTCCATAGTGTGTTATATTACGAGTGAGGGTCCTCCATCTTTTCGACGTGGAATTCTTACTATAAAATTGTCCGCACCCTAGCTTTATGAAGGAGAAGAATGAATAGATAGGAAATGGCCGAGCATTTGATGAGGATGAGGTGGCCCAACTCAAATATAATCATAATCTCCCATCTTCCATTGTACAAAACAAAATGTACAGAATCACTGCTACTTACTGACACCATGGAATCTGATCACAAAAGCTCTTTTTTTTCTTTTTCTCTCGTCGGCGGAATGCAAGCTGGATCCAAAGCTTCCAAACATTGGGTCCCGCCAAAAGTTTCTATCCTTCTCCACTTTCCACTTTCCACCCCTATTTTCATTCCTTTTGGAATTTTGGGTAAAGTCACTTCGACTAATTAAAGCTTAAATCCCAACTTTTGTACTCAAGTTGTATTTTATAAGATTGTGTATTTTTACAACCTTCTTAATAAATTTATCAACTTTCAATTTTATGTTAGTTAATATTTTAATTTCGTTTGTTTGACATTTGGAGTGGTGAAATTCGAACATCAAACTACATGATCGAGTGCACATTTTTATATCGATTGAGCTAAGCTCGATTTGATTGTTAGATAAATGTTGAACGGTAAAGAATATAAAATTCTATTAGACACAAAATAAAAAATTTAAAAACAGACTATACATTAGAAATTTCTTAAAGTATGTGAAATAGACAAACAACATAAAAAGTTTGATATAGAATTTACTAGAAATTTTTTGAAACACAATACCTAATTATTAGACACAATTCGAAAAGTTGAATGAGTAAATTTGTAATTTAACAATAAATTTATGATTAAATTGTAAAGTTAGTGCTTTGATAGTAATTATGTCTATTTACCTCTTTGACTTTAAAAAAGTTTAACTATATCTTCAAAAGTTTCTACTTTGGTTCTAATTCATCTTTTATCGTATTAAATTGTTTTTTAAGTGTTGAGGTGTTGGATGGTGTATGTTGGGTTGTCATGTGTTATACAGGTTTTCTCTCGTCATGAAAGTTGTTTTGGGTAAGGGTTAGGGTTAGGGCTAGGTTTTTTTTTTTTTTTTTTGTGGCATTTCGCTTTAGTGCAGGCTTGCATAACTCGGTTCCAATGTAGGATCTTCTGAATTGATGGAAGTCAATGGTACAAAAGGAGGAGGAATCTGAGGGGAATTCAATCTCGGGTTGCCTCATCTCTATTGTCGTAGGATTAAGTCGGTTTGTGTGTGGTAGGGAGGTATTGTCCACTCGAAGCATTAATGTGGAGGTGTTTCGGTTCGTTATAAAGCTAGGTTGTGTGGCAGGTGCATGCAGGTACACGAATTGAATCGGAAGGAGACAACGAATCAATTTCAGACGTCCGGGGAAAAGTTGAGGGTGATGCAGTCTGGCCTAGGGGTGATATCGGTTCGGTTTTCTTCGGTTTTGGGCCAAATCGAAAATCGAACCGATGTCCAATAAGGTGTATAGCCGATTGGTTCGGTTTTCGGTTTGGAGAACGATTAATTTTTTTTTTCCTAAGCCACAAAAGGTGGGAAAAACGGCTTGAGATTGAGAGAAGAGGGAGATGGTGCGACGAAAACAAAGTAAGAAATCAAAACAAATCTCTTCCAAAATCAAAACAAATCTCTTCCAAAATCAAAATGCTACTAAAAAAAGAAGAAAAAAACCTTCCAAAATCAAAACTACACGAAAGAAAGAAAAGAAAAGAAAATACACAAAAACAGAAGAAGAATCAAATTCAAATTTCTAAACCAGAGTCCTAGCCAATCTGAGGTAGGGAGAACCACCAGAAGAAAAACTTCAACCTCAAAACAAACGATATGGGACCTCAGCCCCAAAACAAATGATATGGGATGAAGACGAGTCAAGTACAACTATTGATTCGAAAAGACGAGAGAGGAGGGAGGTGCGATGGCGAGGTACGACGGCTATATGCGATGGCGAGGTGCGATGGAATTCCAGAGACGAATGAAAAGAAAAAAAAATTTGAAGACGGTTAGGATTGAATCTAGAGACGAAGGGTCACTGATAGCTCACAAAGTGTGCTATCTTTATAGCCTTTTTATTGCTAGTTTACCGTTTAAATGAGCATTTTAATGTTGATTCTCTTTTATGTTATAGGAATTGAGCCATTGGAGCTAAATGGAGCATTATTGAGGATTATGATGAGAAGTGAACCAATTGGGTGATTGGAAAAGAAGTTCAAGCCAAAATTCTCGAGGGCAGAGCGTCGAGACGCCACCTGGAGCGTCGAGACGCTCGAATTTTGTCTACAAGCCAAGAATCCCGCAGCAGTAGCGTCGAGACGCTACCCGGAGCGTCGAGACGCTACGGAAAGTCTTCCAGCGTCAACTCCGTCCGTAGCGTCGAGACGCTGTGCCTAGCGTCTCGACGCTGGCCTTCCAAAACAGAAAGATATTATTCTCGGGACAGCATCGAGACGCTGCCCCTAGGGTCTCGACGCTGTGACGAATTTCACTATAAATGCATCCATTTCCAGCTGACCTAAGGACCGATTTTTAGAGAGAAAAAGCCATATTTTCGAGATTATCACACTTTGGAGAGGAGAAGAACGGCGATTGAAGCGGAGGAAGAGATTTCAAAGCAAAGGATCGTAGACCAGACGCCGGGAACGGAGAACGGCACGACATTGAGTTTTATTCTCTCTTTCTTAGAACTTGTTTATGGATTTCTCATTGTTTAAGACGTTGTTAATATTGAACATGTGTAGCTAAATTTATTATCTTGGGGATTGATGTAGCCTTTTAGTTTTGATGTTTTAATTAATTGAATGTTTAGATTGATTGCTTATCTTCCATTTGTGCTTTTACTTTCTTAATGCTTATAATCTTCTGGTCAAAAGGTTGTATGTCTTCATGGTTTAAAATTATGCTTGTGAGAGAATAATTTAGACTAGATCTTAATTGCATGACTAAGAGTAGTTCTAACATGGGAATGATTAGGCTCTCTTAGAAGTTGTTTTAAAGAAGAGTTTTTAATGTCTTGCATGTTTTTAAAAATTAGATTGAACAATTAGTTTTATTACATTGCATGAGACCAATTGCGCTCGTAAGAGTCAATTGTTATTTTTGTTCTTCTAGACTTATGAAAATTTGCATGAATAATCTAGGCATTTGATTGATTGAAGCATCAATCTAATTGGTGAAATCATATCCCTAAGATACTTTTCTCGTGATTTGTCTAATTCGTTACCTTATTTTATTGTTTGTTTTCGCAATTTTTGTCACAACTCTCTTTGCATTTTATTTCTCTAGATAAAATTAAACACTATTATTCGGGGTACTTAAGTGAGCTAGAAAGCCAGTCTTGAGGAAGATATTCGTAATTATTTACACTTTATTACTTGAACCGTACACTTGCGGTTTTGCACCTGCATTAAAAGTGCGCAACAGTCACAGAAAGGATGGCGGCTTCAAATGAAAAGAAAAAAAAAACTAAGGAGGGTTTAGGAGAATATATATACTTCGGTTCGGTTTTGGTTGGATTTTTCAATTAAAAACCGAACTGAACAAAAAAAAAAAAAAGGTTTTTCATATATACAAACCGACATGTCCAATTTTGTACTAAATAACCGATCTGAACCACTGGATTGATTCGGTTCGGTTTTTCGGTTTTAACTATCACCCGTAGTCTGGCCCATGGACCTTTGACAGAGCACTAGTGGTGTTGATTTCGCCTCGAGTGTCACGTGTCAGCCTCTGTTAGAATGCCTTGAATCTGTTATGACCCGCTATGACTGGCTCGGTACGGGGTTTGATTTGGGTTTTATATTTTGTATTGGTATTGGGTTTTGGCTCATTAATTATGTGTATTAGCTCATTAGAAGTGTGTCATATATAAATCTTCTAATGACTTCTATATTTTTTTGTAATCTCTCATATTCGTAATATAAACTACTATCTCCCTTCTCCCCGTGGACATAGCTAACACAACATTAATGAACCACGTAAACTCAATGTTGATTCTTGCGCTTTTATTATTTGTGGTTTGATTCTATCATAACAAGTACCTTGACAAGTCTTGAGTTTTCGGATTGTAGTTTATGGGTCCAAATTCACAACGAGCGAGATGTCGCGTTTAGTGGGGGAGAAAATAAGGGTTGATGAGGGGAATGAAGGGGAGTGGGGTGTGGTCAATGATGAACATTTGGATATAATTGGTTTGGAATGGATGGAATCCAAGAAAATTAATAATGTAACAAAGATTATTATTGTTGTTGCAATTATAGAATCTCCCAAGTTACTGCATGCACACAAGTGCAAAAAAGTAATTGGATTATTGTACTCTTTTGGAGTCAAAATTAAAGTCTTTTCTTCTTCTTTTCTGTCTCTTTTGCTAACTTATCAAAACAGTTTCAAATCTTCAATCATTTTTAGGTATCCTATCAAAATTATTGATAGTTGTAGCAATTAAAATCATTTACTTTATAGTTTATACCACAAAAATGCTCATGTTACTTTTTGGACATTCTTTTTTTAATGACTACAATTGAATAATAATGTTACCTAATAAGTTTCTGAAAAGGCCTTCAATAATGTTTTGAGTTATATATATTGCAATATAGGTAGTGATAATGGGAAGAAGCATGTGTGTTTGTGATTCTTTAAATAGAGTGCTTTTAATTCATGCTCTTCTTGGATTAGAAAAAGAAATTCACTATTGAAATTGAGTTTTTTTTTTTTTTTTTTTTTTTTTTTTTTTTTTTTTTTTCTGTATCTAAAAAAAAAAAAACCAAACTTGTTTATTTATTTTTTATTTTTTTTAATAAAATGAGTTTTTATTTAAATAATGTTAATCTATTATAATGTAAATATTGCAACATTCATTAAAATCTAATTAAGGTCTAATTATTTAATGAATTTGAAATTTTTGGATAAAAATGATTTTTCTTAAAATAAAAAAACTTAGTGTGTCGATAGTTTAATATATCAGACAATTTTTAGTTGACCCTTATCATCTCTAAAATCAAGAAAATAAAATATTTTGGTTAAATAAAGTGGTTAGGTGTATTGCATAACAATAATATTAAAATATAATATATTAGAAATTTTATTTGAATAAAATTATAATATAATAAGGGAAATTGTACGGATGTCAATTTAGAGTAAAATAATTAAAAAATATAACACTTTTTAAAAAAAATTACAAATATAGCAATTTCTATCACTGATAGTCATCTATCGCAGATACTAATCTATCACCTCAGTTTTTTTTTTATAGAATTTTGTTAGTGATTGTCACTGATAGTAGTCTATCATCAGTGATAGTTATAAATCAACGATAACAGTCTATTAGTGATAGTCACTAATTTTTTTGCCATATTTGCAAAATGTTTTCAATTTTGCTATATTTATCATTATTTTAGGTTGGTTGCTATTTATGTGATCAATCCATATAATATATTAATAATATTTTTATACTAAAAAAATATTAATAATATATTTTTAAAAAAATAATATACTAATATTAATGAAAATTTTCATTCCAAAAAATATTAATGACAATTTGATTCTAATTTCAATAAATAAATAGATAAATAAATAAACATTTGAAGGTAATTTCAATAATTATTTTTAATTTGTATCTATAAATAAATATTTGAAGATAATTTTAAAAATTATGTGTAATTTGTTCGCAATTTCAATAAAGTCAAAAGAGAGATAGGTTTGAAGGAAGAGCGGAAGAGCTGAAATTTTGAAATAAAAAACTTGTTTTAAAAAAAAAAAAAAATGCTTTTAAAATTTGTTAATAAATATAAAAATATTTTAAAAACTTAAAAACTAAAAGGTTAATTGGTTATCAAACAAACGTCTTCTAAAAAAACAAAACTCAAAAACTAAAATCAAGAATTAAAAACTCAAAAACTAAAACCAAAGAATTAAATGCGTTATAAAACCAGTTTTGTTTTAAGTTTTATATTTGGAAAGTTAAGCTCTATAATATCCATATATGTTTATGTTTTCTTGGTATTGGTATTTTATTTCTAAAAGTAACTTTCGAAAGTTAAAACAAAAGTTCAAAAAATAAAAAACAGGTTTTTTTACAAAAAAAAAAAAAAAAAAAAAAATATATATATATATATTATTTTAAAATTGACTATGATTTCAAAAATAATTTTAAATTTAGAAAATATTAGTAAATAACATAATTTAGGTCTTAAAAATTTAGGATAGGTTTGATATGCAATTCATATTATATTTATTGTTTTTAAATTTACGAGTTAGTGAATATCTATTTCATGAGTTTGTTTTTTAAAAATTGTTGTTGGATTATGTTTATTGTTTTTAAATTTACGAGTTATCTATTTCGTTTGTTTTTAAAAATTGTTGTTTTGGATGATGTGATTTAAAGGATGAAAATTTTGAAAATAAATTTTTGTTTTTTATGTCTTAGATTTTAAATTTAAAATTGCATAATTACATTAAAAATAGAGAAATTGTAACGGATGCAATTTAGAGTAAAATAATTAAAAATATAATATTTTTTTAAAAAAATTGCGGATATAACAATCTCTATCACGGATAGTATGGTCTATCGCTGATAGAAGTTTATCGCTGATAGACTCAGTTTTTTATAGAATTTTGTCTAGAAGTCTATCAGTGATAGGCATATATCAACGATAGAGTATCGATAATAAACTGATTTTTTGCCATATTTGCAAAATATTTTAAATTTTGCTAAATTTGCAATTATTTTGAATTTGATTGTGTTTGTGCAATCAGTCCTTAAAAATAAATAAAAACATTAATAAATATTTTATTTCAAGTTATAAACTCATTTCATTTTTAAAATTAAAATATGTTTAATGCAATATATCATAGATTATATAATATTGTAAAATAATAATCTTACCAAATTTATATCATAAAACAAAATAATTAGTAATATTTAAGATTGAAATAAATATTTAGTCTACACTATTTTAATTGTATATGAATATACTACCAATTACACTGTATTCAATTCTCCTAAGAGAGTTCATGTTTTTTTTTTTTTTTAATTAGTTTAGGACATTGTGTAAAGAATATGAGTAAGAGAAAGTTTATGTTGATATATTAACAAACATATTTTAAATAACTTTTTAAATTAAGATTTAATTTTCAAATCTACTACCCGTACTAAACACATATTTGAAAGGGCTGGTTGCACAAATAGCAATCAGGCCCAAACTAATTGCAAATTTAACAAACTTTAAAATGTTTTGCAAATATGACAAAAAAACCCGTTTCTATCACTGATAGACTTTATTATATCACTGATAGACTTCTATCAGTGATAGACTATTATTTCTGATAGACTATTATCACTGACAAAAATCTATAAAAAGATGAGGTGATCAGCGATAGACTTCTATCAGTCATAAGATATCAGCGATAGAAATTGCTATATCCGCAAAATTTTTAAAAACATGCTATATTTGCAAACAATAAATCTTAAATTGTCATTTACTACAATTTCCCTATTTGAAAACACTCCTCACATATAATACAACTTTATTTTTCATTTAATTCCTTTTTTTTAATTTTTTTTTTTTTGTATTATTGATAAAGTATATCATTGCCATCAAATATATTATTAATATGTCATTTTTATATCATTGGTAAAATTATAACACTACTAATACTTGACATGAATTAAAATAGATTATTGATAAATGAATTCTTACTTTTGTATAATTTTGTGGGATATGTTATCATCGCAAAAACTTCATTATTGTCATATCTGTTATTATTGCAAAAACCTCATTATTATTTAGTAAATTGTTTTGTTTTCTATCTTATTCAAAGAAAAGCTTTTGAAATCTTAGTTGAATTTCTTGGAAAAATAAATAAATTTGACAGAACTTTAAGACCCATTTACAAAAAAAAAGTGAGCCAATAATTGAAGTTTAAAAACAATATGATCAAACTAGGCCTTAGCCATAGGTCTTTTATGAGATTGTGTGTGATGTTGTGTGTTAGCATCAACAACTTGTACTTGTTGACTTTATATGTCATAAGTTGACTAGTTCAACTCCTAGTGACTCTCTTTGTCAAAATTAGCTCACCCTTGTTTTAAACAAATTAAAACTGACCATTCTATAAGGGTTTGTGGATCAAAACTTCCCAACAAAATGGCTATAATTAATATAAAAGCTAGGAGGGAGAGTGCATAAAATATCAAAATTTTCTACCTATATATTTTATTTAATTAAAATGAGGATGTCACTATCAATTTATTATTTAATTTGTTTTTTTTATAAAAAAAATTTAACAAGCGTGTGGAGATTTATTCAATTTTTAGAGATTTGGCCTCAAGATTTGTTAGAGAAAGAGTTGGGAGAGAAATTAACGGGTTTGACCCACAGAACTAAACTTGTCAGACTTCAACAGTAATATTATTCAAGTCATATTTTTCAAAGTAGCACATTTCTCTCTCTTCCTATCTCCCACAATATTTTTAATTTTTTTTTTAAACAAAATGTGTCAAATGAATAAAAATGCAATTCAACCTATTTTTATTATTTTAAATATAAATTAGGTTGTTCAATCAAAATTGGTACTTAAACCAAATTCAAAATGTAGTATTCTTACGATTGGGGAGAAATAAAAACATCAACTTATTTGGATCCGTTTAAATTAATGTATTAAAATCTTTCAAATTCACATATAATATGTAACACACTCTTGTACACACTCTTGTACGACTCTTTTATTTCAAAATTATCCAAATAAAATGAATAATTAACGTGAGTGATATTGAAAAAAAAATATGAAGTATTGTGGTCAAAATTATTTTTGTTATCTTCAAAGAAATTTGTGAAGGATACATAAAATAAAAAGCAAAAATCGCGTTCTTAAAATTTATTGAAAGAAGTCATTAACAATGAAAATATAGAAAATTATAGGAAAAAATTGTAAAATAAATCGTCATGGCTGATATACGCTGATTTTCGGGTGTAGTGGATTCATATGGAATGACGAGTTTAGGAGGGTGGAGGCGGATAAAGATGTGTTTGACACATGGGTCAAGGTAAGACTATACTTATGTGTTTTTTTTTTCTTTAAAAGAAGTTTGTAAAATATACCTACATTAATAAAAACAAAAACAAAAAAAAAATCTCAATTTTAGAATTCATAAAATTAAAGATGAATCCTAACAAAAAAATATATATATATATATATATATATATATATATATATATATATATATTATAATCAATGTGAAAAAAATTATGTGAGGTATTGTGGTTAAAATTATTTTATTGCAAAAATTTGTATAAAATAGATAAAATAAAAATAAAAAATTCATTTTTATAATTTATTGGAATTGAGAGGAGTCTTTAATAATGAAATTTGGAAAATTTGTAGAAAAAAAATTGTGCAGAATACAAAAAAATAAACTCAAATTCCAGAACTCTAAGTTCAATAATAATTTGTCTCAAACACACACAGACTTCAGAACTCCAACAAAGCAATTCTCTACCCCAAACACACATACTTCAGAACTCAAACTAAACAACTTTTCATACTAAATAACTTGAGAGTAAACAAGTACAACTCTCTCAACTCCTTGGGTCAAACAACCTTAACGGAGAGAATAGACACAGCTTAAAATGGTTAAAACTAAGATTCATTCCATACATAATTGCTTGATAGTTTATTAACCTATTTAATACTAAAATTAAAGACTTATTCAAATAAAACATAATCAAATTAATTCAAATAACCTACCCTAAACCAGTCCATATGAGCATAGTTCAACTGGCATAATGTATGTAAGGGTAGGGGTGTACATGGGTTGGGTTGGGTTGGGTTGCAGGGTTTTCCAACCCAACCCGAAAATTTCGGGTTGGTGAATTCTCAACCCAACCCAACCCAACATTTCAGTCAACCCAACCCAACCCAACCCTTCAATTTTCGGGTTGGATTGGGTTGGGTTGTCGGGTTGGTATTTTTTCTAATTATTTTTTTTAATTATTTAAAATACTATTAACAACACAAACTAAATGAATTATTCAAAATATCCTTCATATTCTTATTTGAAAGCAACAAAATTGACTTTAGAATTTGTTAACAACAAAGTTTAAAACAATAAAAAAATATATAAAACAATAAAGAAATATAAAAAACGGGACAAGACAGAAGGTATGCATTTCTAATTTACTTAGATACCATTTTTTATTTGAGCTTTCATTTAAAGAGAGAAAATAAAATAGATCAAGCTTTTCTGACTTTCTCATTCACACAACTTCAGTAGTAAAAGATCAAGCCGTTCATTCACACAATTCACACAATTCCAGTATGAACTATGAGCAAGTGGTCTCAAGTTCGATTCCCCTTCCCACATGTTGTCAAAAAAAAAAAAAAAAAATTATTATTGTGCACTAATAAACATTTTACCTTAATTAATTTAGGAAAAAAATTAGTTTTACCCTAAATTTTTAATTCATCAATTTACATTTAACTTTCTGTTTCGATCCCGGCTAGAAAGATTTTTCAAACATATCCAAAGTTATGGGTTGATTTATGATAGGTACTTATTTATTTATTTTTTTATTAAAAAAATGAGAAAAAAAATTAGAGTAAACTCCCAAAAGTATTTTTCAATATTAGAGCATAACTTTTATCTCACTTCTTATCTTTCGTGATTCTGCTACTTTTTTTCATTTCATTAATGGAGAGTATTTTAATTTTAGGGCACGATTCTACTCGGTCCATCAACTTTTAGTAGAAACAAAAATTAATTGCATCAGATTTTTCTTCAATGGTATTCACATTCTTGAATTGGTCACAAGTATTCGTTTGTTGTTCTTTTTATTCCTCGATGGTCTCGAACTTGATTTGTCCTCCATCCACCACAGCAAACGTAAGGCTTTCAGAATCGCCCTTGCCGAAATGTATGCCCCTTTCCTCTTCAACATCGATGTCGCGTTCATCCTCTGTATAGAAGATTGTCATTTGGGCCGAACAAGGTTGCCTACGACCAGTTCATTGTATTCATGAGTGTGCTTTGCTCATCATCGCCTTTCATGTTCTCACCAACATTTTAGTCAAGCTCAAACACCTCACTACCGAAGTCGGTGAAATCACCATGGTCGTCGCGCCTTCAACAACGTCGCCACCTGAGTCTTCCTCACACTCGTCGTCACTAGTAACGACACCGGGCGAGGGAGAACACAAGATTTATATGTTTCCGTGTGAGTCCTACTTTTGAGAGTCGGATTCGTGATTTTCATGTTGGTCGTGACCCGATTTGGAATAATTTAGTTATTTCTTTGTATTTTTTTTTTTTTAAAAAAACAAATACCTATAATAGAGCAACACATGACTTTAGGCATGTGTGGAAAATATTTCTAACGATGATTAAAATGAAAAATTAATTGAATGTGTAAATTGATACACTTTTAAGACTTAAATTGATGAATTGAAAGTGTAGGATTAAAATTAATACAATCTAACAAAATTTGAAGTCTAAATTGATAAAATGGAATGTTTATAGTTAAAATTGATACAGTCTCTGCAATTTTCTGGTCAATTTTTTTTTGTTTTTTCATTAATTTATTTATTTATGAAATAAAAAATTTCCCTTGAATTAATGCAATCGTAGTTGGATAATACTTTATATAGAAGCACGAACTCTAGAATAAAATGTGGGTTTTTTTTTTTAAATGATATTTCAGCAGGTTAAATCATCAATCTAGAGTTGCACTTAATAAACCAAAACTCTACTTTAATTAGGGAGATTTACACGTCCTTTTCTCGAAAATGATAATTTTTTCACAATCATTGTTAAGAAAAACACAACTACAATAGTATGATATTGTCTACTTTAAACCTATAGCTTTAGTTTTGATTTCACCCCAAAAAAAGACTCATACAATAATTGAAGTTGATTGTCTTCTTTTATATACCCATAATTTTTCCCTTATCTAGCTAATGTGGGATATTGTTTATACTCTTAATAATCATTAATACTATTTATTGTGTGAAAATCTATAATACCTTTCGCTTAAATAGATTGTGACTTTCCTTTCTTCTCACGATTCTCTAAAAAAACGTAATTTTTTGTTTCAAAAAAATAATGGGTCATCTTCATTCTCCTTCTCCCTCACGCGATTCTCTAAAGTCAAATATCATATTCTCCCTCTCTCTCTTTCATTTTGGAGGCCACGAATGACTGTTTTCTCTATGATTTTTCAAAATCGCTTATATCTTCGCCGTCGTTGTTGCATTCTTCTTCCTTCTCTTCAACCATTGACACTCCTTTTGGAGCTCTTTACACATTCACATTCCCATTTTCATTTTAGGATTCTCGAGTTATTTTTGCAAAATTCGTTTCATTGTCATTGAGGTTTGAATATTTTTTTTTAACTCGAACTAAAATTTCTCTACAAATATGGGGAAGGAGAGAGGAAGAATCGTGATAAGAATAGAGATCGAGGAAGGAAGAGAATCATAAATTTGGGGGAGGATTGAGCATGAAGATATTATTGATTTTTCACGTGTGATGTTCTAAGATTTAGGAAGCAGAGAGATAAGTAAAGAAAAATGAGAAGAACACAAATGATGGTTTTCTCTGTGCATTTAGTGATCACACCCTTTATATAGGGCAGACGGTACAACTCAGTCAAGTAAGTTACCATGTAAATAACCGTAATTGTAACCAAAATAGACTAAATCTTAACCTTTCCTAACCTAACTTCCTAAACTTAATGAGCTCTCTTAATACCTCCCCTCAAGCCAATGGAGATTGAAGAGCAAACATTGAGCTTGGACAACCATGGTAGGAAGCTAGAAGCAGAAAGAGGCTTTGTAAAAATATCAGTTATTTGAGCAGTGACATGAAGATGGTAAATACAGATATGCTTCCCTACAACCAAATCTCTAACAAAGTAAATGTCTATTTCAACATGTTTCGTACGAGAATGTAAAACAGGATTCACACTCAAATGAACAACACTCAAATTATCACACCACAAAGTAGGTGGTTGAGGAAGACAAATCTTTAACTCACTGAACAAAGATTTTAACCACATTAACTCAGCAGATGCATGGGCAAGGCTTCGATATTCAGCTTCAGTGCTGGATCGGGAGATGATACTCTGCTTCTTTGAAGACCATTGAATCAAATTACCTCCAAAATAAATGCAATAACCAGAGGTAGACTTTCGGTCATCAGGATCAGCAGCTCAGTCAGCATCGGCATAGCCTGAAGATGCAATTCTTTTGGTTTGTGAAACACCAAACCATGATTTAGAGCACCATTGAGATAATGAAGAATTCTTTTAACAGCTTGTCAATGAGAAACAGTAGGAGCATGCATAAAAATTGACAGACTTTGTTCACATTATACTAAATCTGAAGCTTTCTTTGCTTTTCTCCTATTTAAAGCTCATGTTGAGAAGCTCTTAAGTATGATCATTGGGTAAAAGCTATGAAGGAAGAGTATGCTGCCTTGGTTCTGTTTTTCTCCTATTTAAAGCTCATGTTGAGAAGCTCTTAAGTATGATCATTGGGTAAAAGCTATGAACAAAGAGTATGCTGCCTTGGTTCTGTTTTTCTCCTATTTAAAGCTCATGTTGAGAAGCTCTTAAGTATGATCATTGGATAAAAGCTATGAAGGAAGAGTATGCTGCTTTGGTTAAAAATGATACATGGTCATTGGAAACTCCTCCTACTACAAAGAAAATCATTGATTTTCTCTGTGCTCTGATACCATTCTAAGATTTAGGAAGCAGAGAGATAAGTAAAAAAGAATGAGAAGAACACAAATGATGGTTTTATCTGTGCATTTAGTGATTACACTATGACCCTTTATATAGGGCAGACTTACAATTCAGTCGAGTAAGTTACAATGTAAATAACAGTAATTGTAACCAAAATAGACTAAATCTTAACCTTTCCTAACCTAACTTCCTAAACTTCATGAGCTCTCTTAATATGATGAGGCCAACAAAAGAGCATAAAACATGCGTTTAAAAAATGTGGGTCAAATTATATTAAGACTCCTAAGAGCGGATGATTAGTACAAATACTTCATTTTAACTATTGAATATTGTTTCTAACCCATCAAAATATGTCACTATATATATTATTAAATCAACAAAAATCGACAACTCCAACTATATCCCTAGTTGATTGTGGATATATTCGCAGTTATAGGCTATAGCTAGTGAAAGTACAATGTAGACAACAATATTTAAATATCTGCTTTTTCTTTTTGTTTTTCAAATAATGTTTAGCTGTCTTAATTTGTTTTTCTATTTCTAGTAACTAAAGTCTTTAATTATGGGCCTGTTGTCTTGTTTGATCTGGTGGGTGATTGAGTTGGTGAATATATATAATATGGATAAGGTCAAACTGTATACAGGAATGCAATGCTTTTGACTGTATTATTATGTCTAAACCAAACTTGTTTTCTGTATTAATCTTTCATTCTTCAATATGTGTCGGCCAATTAATATATATATTTCATAAATCATAACCAAACAAAAACCCTAATAATTTAATTAGTTGTTATATATATCCACTTGTGAAGTAAATAGTACTATTTCTCTTCCTAACACACAATACCTTAATCCATTCTCTATACTTAATTATCTTTAAATAATTATCAAATACATTCTCTTTGAGTTTTCACGAGTTGTAGGTATGGATGCTATTCATTTTTAGCTCATAATCTTATGATTAGAAGATACAATATGTGATGTCAACGTAGATATAACTCAACTGACATATTGTAAAAACTAGTAACTAAGATGTCACAAGTTCGATCTTCACCCGCATATTGTAAAAAATATATATATGTATTAAAAGTCACTTAAATGGATTGAATGGAATCAATTTAGTTGATTTGACTAATCTATCATTGTTTTAGTTTTGAACCACATTTATTTGTTCAAGAAATCATTATAATTTCTAAAAAAAAGTTGATTTCGATGTGGATTTCATCAACATAATCTAATAGATTGGTTCAGTGTTGATTTTGGTGAAGTATAATCCATGCACCCCATAACTTAATTCATGTTAAAAAATTAATCAATTCAAAAACGTTACGATAAATTTAATTATATCAACTATCTATGATTATTCTCTCTCACTCGCAGATAAAGATAAAAATATTCGTCGATATGTCGACATATCCGTAAATGGAAGATTTGATATAAATATGAAGGATTAAGGGATATTCCAATAACTTACTATAAATATTCATAAAACATAAAAAAAATATCATCTATTTATCATGGATATAGATACTATTAACAAGAGCATAACTCAACGACATGATGTATTACCTCACCCCACCCCAAACATGTAGTAAAAAAAAGAAATTACTACTAACAAGATTTATAGTTTACTTTTTTTTTTAACAACATGTTGGAGTAGGGAATTAAACCTAAGACCTCATAATCACTAGGCGGATGTAATTATGTTCTTGTTGGCAATTTATAGTTACTTTAAAAGTAAAAAAAACTTAATTATTAATTTAAATATTTTTTTTAAAAATAATACTACTAACAGCTTAGTTTGAAAAAAAAAAAAAACTTAATTATTAATTTAAATATTTTTTAAAAGAATTGGATATTGAAATTTTGGATTCAATATTATGAATAATCTTACAAGAGTTAGTATTCATGACTTAGTGTTATTATGTAAACATAATTATCAATAATTTTCTTATTCCAATTCGTCTCCTCACATGAGGGCTGGAATTTTTTTAACGACTATTGGCAAAGAATTTCCAGGAAATTAAAATGATAAAAAAAAAACTTAAAAAAAAAAATGAGAAATTAAAGATTACAAAAGTGATTTGGAGACCAATATTCTCAAAGAAATAAAGTACATTTAGAATTTTTCTTTTTAGTTTCCAAGTACCAAACACGTGTATTAAATTTGTGTGGTAAGAAATAGATTAATCATTTTCATGCCAATTAAGCATTAATCATCTCTCCCTATTAAACCTTAATTAAATATGATTGACATCTCATCTACCAATCTTAAATTTCCTTCCATCTTCATAATGAAGCTTTTTTAATCATCAATTATTATTTAGTTGGGTCGTGGATTTGGTTCATACCCAATCTTCCCGAAAGCAATATAACAAAACTTCTTTTCTTCTAATTATCTTTCAGCTAGATTATTTTGTATGTTCATGGAGAATATAAACCTATTAGATTTAATTTAAAATTAATACAAATCTATATATAACTCAAATGGGTTTAGGTACATGTATCTTGGTCAACATGAACATAGTTCAACCGACATAATATATGAAATAGTGATCAAGAGGTCAGATGCTCGACATCCCACTTGTAAAAAAAAAGAAAGTACATGTATCTCATTTTCAACAACAATTGGAAGTGGAAAGATTCAAACCTCCAATCGACCTCGGAAAAATGAGCACATGTCAATTACCAACTCACTTTTGATATCTCTTTTTATGGATTACAACTTTTGTTGAGAATACAAACAAAGTCTCACATTAGTTAAATAAAAATAAGATCATGAGTATATAAATGACGACATCTATCTCTAATGGTATGAGATATGAATCTTCTGGTGTTAACTAAAGATATATACAAATAAAGTCTCACGTTGATTTTTATTGAGTACATTGGGGGTGGGGGGATTCGAACCACAGACCTCTTGGTCATCGATACATACATATGCCCGTTGAACCATGTTCGCTTTGACATAGTTTTTATATTTTTAAGAATAGTTTCTTAAGTTTCAAATATTATAATATGATTACAAATTTACTCTCTAAATACTCAATTAAGTGTGTAAAGTTTTTTTTTTTTTTTTTTTTTTTTGAAAGCAATAAGTGTGTAAAGTTTGATCCACTATATACCTGTTTCATTAAAATAGGGATGGGAAAGGTAAAAGCTATATCAAGAGACATATATAGACAAAGGAACTATAGCTGGCCTTGAGAAAAGTAAGGGAGAGGGCCTACTTTTTTTTTTTTAATTAATAACAACAATCATAGAAGGGAAAGAAAGGTGGCCTCTTCATTAATTCTCAAATGCAATTTTTCTTCACATTTTTATTTGTCTTATCAAGTAGGTGAACAAAAAAAATGGAAGATAGTGAGAGAGTATATATTTTTTTTTAAATACCGAGTATTAAACTGATGACCTCTTAGTCGAGGGCACAACCTTATATCAATACCTTATACCAATTGAGCAATGTTTGGTTTGACAAAATTCAAATGTAACTCCAATTTGAGCATTAATAATGCATTTAAATTCATGTTAGTACGTATTTTATTGGTTTTTTGAGATACTATACTTTTAGTTAACAATATTGTCAAATCATGATTAGTTTAATCTATCTTCCCTTTATCTAGCTAATCAATCATCTATATTGAGATCCTATTCCAACCAAATATAAACTATTTTGTTTGGGGAAATATGGTATTAATATTTTTTTAAAAAATATGAAAAAAAAAGTATATTATTCTTTTCAATAATAAAGAAAAACATCATTCAAAACAAGTTTTATTCTCCAATCAAACTTATTCTCAAATAGTCTCCACTTAAAACGTACTTTATAATATTTTAAGGAACAAACAAAAAATTTGAGTTAGGAACACAAAAAAATATTATACGTACACGAAAACAACATTATAAGAATTTGACTCATCGTATAAATATAAATTAGTCGATAAATCTTCTCTTACTTTTTTCTTTAAGGTTTCAATTTTTCACCCTTTATTTTATTGTACTAGAAAAATTATAAGAAATTTTTAGATGCTGTCTTTTTATAACATAAAAACATATTCAAACAATACTTATTACCATCATATATATTTTTGTATTCTATTTTTATCCATTGGCTATATGATTAGTTTTGAAAATGCCCACATTTCATATAGAATGGAATTTTAAATATATAATATATATAGAGAGAGGTGTGTTTGGACAGATGAAATGTCACATCTGAATAAGGAGATTGGAGAAGCAAGTTGTGAAGGGAAATGTTAGGGGAAGGGGTCCAACACACCAACAAGATATGAAAACCCTCATCACTCCATCAAATTCTAGCTGGTTTTTCCAATTCACCTCAACAAAATTATTAAATTTTAAAAAAATTGTGCACTGTCTTAAAAATACATGACCTCTTAGTCAATGACACAACTTTATGTCAATTGAGCTATGTTCGATTTTTTACCATTTTTCTTCTTCTTATTGTTTTAAATATTTATCACCATTTTAATTTTTACAATTTTAACCTTATAATTATTACACATGATTTATTCCACAATTTTAGCATTTTAGTATTTTGTTTCAAACATTAATTTTAACATTGTCATTCTTTCTCGAAAATATATGTTTTTTTTATACACCCACCATATATACTTTATATAATTTTTTAAAGAAAATGAATGTGTTTTTTTATATATATCCACCATATATATATGAATATAGAAAAATAAAAATTTAGGTCTGATTAAGATGAGAGAGGATAATTTTAATAAGAAAGACCGGATTAATATGAATTTTAAGATTTTTTTTTTCTTTCAATTTTTTTAATTTTATTTTATTAAAATGTTAGACACTAAAAGTTTAAAAGTAATTTAACCTCAACTTTCAAAAAAAAAAAAAAAAAAAAAAAAAAAAAACTCTAATAAAAAATCATAATAAATCGAAGATATCTCTAAATTTTACCCCAGCATAATTCTCCATCCAACTAATTATTCCATTCATTTACTCGATGAGATTCCATATTTTAGGTCTTTTCTTTTTTCTAGCATGATAACTTCATTCATCTTTTTATTGGAAAATGATATATCATTAGAATCCAATATGTGACGTTGAACTAAAAGAAAAAAATAAAATAAAAAAATAAGTAACTTTCATTTTCACGATGAGAAAGATAAAGGTCACATTGTGTGATCCAAACAATAAAATTTTTGAAAACAATTTTTTTTTTTCTTCAACCTATCGAGATTTTAAATTTGAAATTTTAAAATGTAGGATTATATTTAAAATGATAAAAACTTGAATAAAGATAACATTTCATGTTATAAACTCATTTTTTTTTTGTTAAATTTAAATATGTATAATATAATATATTATAAATTATATGATATTGTAAAATAATAGTTATACAAAATTTATTACATAAAATATGTTCTTAAATTAATTAATAATAGTCTATATTCAACCTCATATTTAGTTGGTAACTACTAGTTTTATGGTTTATAATTTTTTTTTTTATCAAACCACATTTGAAAGAATTAATTAAATTGAGATCCAATTTCTAGATTGACCTACAAAATACATATCTAAAAATATGAAATACAACTATGTTTTTATTGAATCTCTTGTTTTCAAAATTTTCTTTTCACAGTTAACCAAACATGCCAACACTATCGACTATTCAATTATATTTTCATAACAATTTTTTTTTTAATTCAATAAGGAAATATAAAATTGAAAAAAAAAAAAAAAAAAAAAAAATAATAATAATAATAATAATAATAATAATATATATATAGAAAAATTGTAACAGATGTCAATTTAGAGTAAAATAATTAAAAATATAGCATTTCTTTTTTAAAATTGCGGATATGACAATTTCTATCACATAGTATGATTATATAGAAGTTTATCGCTGATAATAGTTTTTTTTATAGAATTTTGTCCGTGATAAAAGTCTGATTATTTTAAATTAATCTACTTTATTTTTATAATTATATAAACTATTTTGAATGTTTAATATCTTTTATTTTCCTTTTATATATATATATATATATATATATATATATCATTTTATTATTTATTTATAGAAACATTCAAAATCACACCCATAGTAAAAAAAAATGATTTTTTTTTGTCTCATTTAATATGTTAATACATCAACCGATCATCTATATTAGTATGATATTATCCACTTTAGGCATAAATCTTTATAGCTTTGTTTTTTGTTTCACCTTAAATGTCTCATATTAATGGAGATGTTATCTCTCACGGAATATACCTATTAATATATATTTTTTTAATGGCCACAATCTCAACAATAATAAATGCATATTTTATGAGGGTTAATTATAAATTAAATATCATAAAAGAAATAAATAAAGAAAGACATAATAATAGCTTCCTTTTAAAAGTAGATAATTAAAAGAACCTAAAAAATCTCTCATATAATTGATCAAAGATTTTACTTTAATGGTTTGGTTTTTTGGATGATATGAAAACTACTCATATTTTTTTATTTGCCATCACTACATTCTCCTTTCTTTCTCCCATTCATGTGTTTGCTTAATTAATATATTTATGTGCATTTGTGAGGCCCTCTCCCAACTTTTGACATAATTAAATAACTTTCTTTTAGGGAAAGGAAACTTGGTTTTTTTTGTTTTTTTTTTTTGGTCCAATTTTTATGCCAATCCCATGTGCAACATTATAACTTTGTCTCTCATTTAACTCATCAACATACTTAGGAAGTTGAGAAATGACATTGGACTTGAGGAGAGAGAAAGAGAGGATAAAGAAGGGTTTAATTGCCCATTTAAAAGTAGGGTTGATTTCATAAAGATCAAATCCAAAATAATGACAAATATAGCAAGATTTAAAATTTTGTAAATATGACAAAAAAAAAATTAGTAACTATCATTGATAGACTGCTATCGTTGATATGTGACTATCACTTATAGACAGTCTATCAATATAGTCACAAGACAAAATTCTATAAAAAAGTTGAGGTGATAGACTACTATCTATTATCAATGATAGATTACTATATATTAGCGATAGACTATTATCACTGATATAAATTGTCATATTTGTATTTTTTTTTAAATGTAATATTTTTAATTATTTTACTCTACTATTGGATTACAATTTTCTTTAAAAGTATTGTCTTTTTAAAAAAAAAAAAAAAAAATCTTTTCATAAAGGTTGAGAGTGATTATTGTTTCTTTTTAATGCAACTTTTTTATATATATATTGAAGGGTTAAAAAAAACTTTTTTGGGTTATGAATGCCAACTCACATAGAGTTGTATTGAACTAAAAAATGTTGGTCATTTTTTCTCTTTCTTATGTGTCATTTTCTATGGCTCATTTGATGATGTTTGCTTCATGTTTCCTTATTTCTTATCTTCACATTTCGAAAATTAGCAAGTGTGTTTTATCATGTTTTTTTTTTAAAAAAATAAAAACCCTCTAAAAAAACATATGCAAGTTTTAGAATGGAAATATATATATATATATATATATATATATATATATATATATAAAATAATGTTTCTTATTCTTATATGTTGAAGCCTTCAATTTTTCCCCCTATGACTTCATCATTTCCACCACAAAATTAACACACAAACATGATTTGAATTTAGAAAAATGATTTATTTTTATCTTTAATTTTGCCTAGGGAATCAACTCTAAATTAATTTTTTTAATTTCATCAAATTGAATTATTGGGTTTATGAATTCTCCATACCTCATATCAAATTGATTAGCAAAAAAAAATATTAAATAAGTCATATAAATGTATAATTTAACTGTTTATAAAAGTATCTATCCAACCACAAAAATCAAGTGGATAAAAAAAAAAGTCAACCTGAACATAACTCAACTGACATAATAAATAGACTAAGAGATCAATCTCTCACTCTAAAAATATCAAATGTAGTTTGACGTTAACATGCAGACACAATCTTAATGTTTTTATGAGATTTTATATAATTGTAATGAAATATATATATTTTTTCAAATAATAATTAAACTTTTTTTTTAAGTACAATAAATGTGGAATATATAAATTTGAACCTCGAAATGAGTATATATCCATTACCGCAAAACCATACCTACTTTGACAATTAAAAAAATATTGATAAATCAATGCTCCCAAGTCCTTTGAGATTGTTAGCTCCCATGTCCCATCATAAATTTGAAAAATCACAAATAATTAAATTAATTAAAATTACTTGCAATTTTTAAATTAAAAAAAAATTACAAAAACTCCATTTGATATTTTGACTTTTAAGCTTAATATATCTCTCCTAGTTTTCACGTGTTTTCTTTTTTTAATCTCATATATTAAAATTCAAAACTAAAAACTATAATAATTAAGCCAATTATAGAAATCCAGATATCATGAATTAACTTTTTTTTTTTTTTTTTTTGATAGAAAACTCAAATCATAAACATTAAAGCATGCTTGATGTGATGCTATTAAGGAGGTTTCATTTGGAATTTAATTGTATTATTAGCATAGGTTAAGCTTTCACTCTAATTAGATAATGACATATTCCTTTAATTAATTAATTAATTTTTCATGTTTTAGACACCGCGAAATCAATATTCCTCTTCATGAATAAAATCATATAAAACTCTAAATTTGGATTTCATAAATTTTATGAAATCAGTTTTGAAACTCAAATAAACAACAAAGAAATCGATTGAAATCCAATTTGGTTAATTAGAATAGATCACTCCATTTATACATAATTTTAAAATTAAGAAATTGCAATAATATATTTTTGGTCTAATTTTAATTCAATTTATTTCTACGTTAGATTCTTAGCTTTGATATCAATTTGATTAAAAAATGAACCCAAAACAAAGGAGTTTTTCACTGATGACCCTTTTTCAGAAGTCGTAATGTTAAATGACCCGATTTTTTAAAATGCATATTTTTTGACATTTGTTGAGCACAAACACGTATTTGCTGAGAACGATCGCGAAGAAAAAGTTTGTAATATAATTCGCTGAGCACGATCGCGAGGGGTGACTATAATATCCTCGTGTTTAACAAAGAGTATTACAAACTTTTTTCTCGCGATCGTGTTCGTGCTCAGTAAAGCGAAGTGTTGATGACGTCAGCAAAAAGACAAAAAAACATTATTTTCAAAATAAGAGTCCTAAAACATTACCGAATCCAAGGGGTCTTCTTCATATATTTTTTAATTTCTAAAAAATGTATTCATTTTATTTCTGAAACATATGGAAAAAAAAAAGAGTTGAAAATCAAAACAGCAACTATCAACTATTCTAGTAGAGCCATCCCTACTTATTACACCCACGCTCCAATTAAATATTTGACATGCACTCGCGTTATTATTTGACAGTAGAATCCACGCGCTTAGTTGGAAAGTGGGAGTTGGGTTTCAGTTATTTAATGTAATAAAAACAAGCTGCTTCCTTCTTCACAACTAAAGAAAGTTGAATTTTCTGTTTTTTTTTTTTTAATAATTTGTTTTAATTTTTTAATTTTTTAATTTTCAAGTGCTTTCTGACTCACCCAAAAACCAAACCCTAGAATTTTAGAAAATATAATTTTGCTAACATGTGCCGCCAATTCTGTTACGGTTAACTGCCACGTTGGCGCATTTTAGCACAACCTCCAAATTCCAAAAAAATGCCTTTTTTTTTTTTTTTTTCCTTTTTCAATCTATTCACTGTTTCCACTTGTTCTTCTTCTTTTCTTTTTATTTTAAAAAGCTCTCTTATATTATATATATATATATATATATAAATTTTATTTTTCTAATAATGATGGAAATGGTTTCTTTTCTCTGATAAACTTCACCCATTTCCCTTTCTGTCGTTTTTTCTCTGTTTCTCTGAGCTTCTCCCTTTTGGGGGTTTCCTTTGAGATTTTCTTCAGCATTCTTTGTTCAGTTTCTAGCTGGAAAAAAAGGGGTTTGTGAAAAGAGAAGGAAATTTTGTAGAAAAATGAAGATGGGTTTTTTGATAGTGGAGAAATGGCTTTTGGGGTTTCAGATCTAAGGGAACAGAGGCTGTTTAAAGCAGCTAGAACACTAGAAATGTGTATTGTTTTCTTGGTATGTTCTTGAGTTCATTCAACAATCAAAACCCACTTGCCATTCTGGTTTCTTTGTAGCTTTTTCTTTGCGGGGTTTCACGTTTCAGCTCTGTTTGCTAACAAGTGTTGAGGAATTTCTCTTTTGTCAGTTCTTTTTGGTCAAAATTCAGTATCCCTCTTTTGGGTTTTGAGAAATTTGGGGGATTTGTTGATCGGTGGAATCGAGATCTGTAGAAAGGAAAGGAGAAAATGTTGGCTGTTGGTAGTCCTTTTACCAGTGTTCGTACGAGCTCTAGTTGCAATGTTTTACTCAGAGAACTTCAGGTTGAACTCTTTTCGCTTTCTTCTTTGTTGTTTTGTTTGTAATTTTACTTTACAATGATGGGTCTGTGAGAATCTTTTGTTATGTTTCTTCTCAGTGAGGCTCATCATGAGTTAGCTGCTAGTGCTAATGAGAGGCTAATTTTGTACTTTTTGACATTTGAGAGCTTAAGACTCTCTTCTGAAAGCCTTTTTTTGGGTGTTTGTTCAATTGATTGCCTTCCCCTTTGCTCTCTCCTTCCCAATTTTGCCTCTCTCTCTCTCTCTCTCACTTGTTTAGCTTTGTCCTAAATTTGACAGTATCAGTTCTTAAGCTTGTTGAAATTTGACTGTATCAGTTCTTAAGCTTGTTGGTAGTTTCAGAGCATTGATATAATTAAATTAACCGTAATCATAAGCTTAAGCTTTTATATTGATTGTTGATTTAATATGGTTTCGAGCAAGAATGGTATCGGAGCAAGAAGTACTAAGCTCGACCCTGCAAAGTCATTTCCTCTCAATTAATGTTTTATTTCCCTTGTTGGGCCTTGACAAATTTTCAAGCCACACTTGAGTGAGGGGTGATATAATTAAATTAACCAGTTATGATGCTTGGTGGGATGAATAATAATATGGAGGAGTTGGATGTGTTTATGTTTATATTTCACCTGAATGATACGGTTCTCTCAACTATTTTTTTTTTTTTGGTTTACTGATTCATCCATGGTTCCTCATTTGATAGAAGTTTACTGACTCTCTCAATTCTTATGATTTCAGCAAATATGGAACGACATTGGCGAGAGTGAAGCTGACAAAGACCGGATGCTCCTGGAATTGGAGAGGGAATGCTTGGAAGTGTACCGGAGAAGGGTCGAGGAAGCTGTGAATGCCAAGGCACGACTCCATCAATCTGTTGCATCGAAGGAGGCCGAGGTTGCAACATTGATGGCTGCTCTCGGTGAACTGAGTTCGCCGGTAAAGATTTTTCTTGCATGTTCTTGTATGCTTGTTCCTCATAGCTTGGATGACATTTAAGTTTATACTATCCGAGGACCGGTTCGAGGGTCCTCGTGATTGTTCTTTTGTTATTGGCAAGAGTTTGAATTATGTTCCATGACCATTTTGGTGGCTCTTGTGTTTCTAATTTGTTTCCTGTGGTGGCAGAGTCAGATTGAGAAGAGGTCCAGAACATTGAAAGAAAAGCTTGCTTCTGTCACTCCTCTAGTAGAAGAGTTGAAGACGAAGAAGGAAGAGCGTTTAAAACAATTTGCAGATATAAAAACCCAAATCGAGAAGATCAGTGTCGAGATTTCGGGATACAGCAACCATGTAAACGATCACATGATCATCAATACTTTAACCCTGGAAGAAACAGACCTGTCTCTGAGAAAGCTTAATGAGTATCAAACACATCTTCGCACCTTGCAAAAGGAGAAGGTTTGAATTGCATTGTTAACATTTGACTGTTGTTTCACATATTGAAAGTGATTTATTTGAAGTTGAATGATAATTGACAAGAATTTTTTTGCAGTCTGATCGACTTCATAAGGTTTTGGAACATATTAGTGAGGTTCATTCTCTCTGTGGTGTTCTTGGTTTGGATTTCGGCCAGACCGTAAGCGATGTGCATCCGAGCTTAGAAAGAACGAGTGTGGAGCAAGCTACAAATATCAGCAATAGCACATTGGAAGGCCTAGAACACACCATTCTTACATTGAAAACAGAAAGGAAAACTCGAATCCACAAGGTAAGCTCGCGCAGATCCTCGCTCGAGATTTCCTTTCATTTGTCTTTTCGACTAATTTTAGAATCTGCTTCAACTGCAGTTGAAGGACATTTTAACATCACTATTTGAACTTTGGAATTTGATGGACTCTTCACATGATGAAAAGAGTAAATTTTCCCGGATTACTTCCATCATGCGTGTATCGGAAACAGGAGTCACAGAACCGGGTCTTCTCTCCACAGAGACAATTGAACAGGTATAGAGCATTCTCAATATGATTTTCATACCGACCTTCAAAATGAAAACACTCGAGTCCCATTTTGGTTGATTGATGTCTCCAGGCATCAGCAGAAGTGGAGAGGTTAACGAAACTAAAAGCGGGTCGAATGAAACAACTCGTGCTGAAGAGGAGGTCTGAGTTGGAGGAGATTTGTAGAATGACTCACATTGAAGCTGATCCTAGCACAGCTTCTGACAAAACAAATGCTTTGATGGATTCAGGTAATCAAGCTCTAGATTATTATAATTTCCATCAAGTCTTCCTTAATTACGACAATTGACGTCTCAATCTCATCCTTAGGCAAAAAAGAAACTTGGTTACTTTACATTCTTTGCTATTTCGCAGGTCTAGTAGATCCTTCCGAGCTCCTTGCAAATATTGAATTGCAAATCGTCAAAGTAAAAGAAGAAGCCACCAGCAGAAAAGAAATAATGGATAGAATTGATCGTTGGCTATCAGCATGTGAGGAAGAAAATTGGCTTGACGAGTATAATCAAGTAAGCTGAGTATTTTGGTTTTGCCTGCAACACCAAAATACTTGTTTACGAACTCTTCTACTTGTTTTGCTTATAGAGTACAGCAAGATTATTTAGATTTGCTCTATTGCACTAACATCTTGTCATTCGAACTGCAGGACGAGAATCGTTACAATGCAGGGAGAGGTTCACATGTTAATCTGAAGCGTGCGGAGCGAGCAAGAGTGACTGTTAGCAAAATCTCAGGTATTTTTCTCAGGAAGAAGTTTCTCTTCATATCAGGATGTTATTAATGGAATATTCTTTATCCTTGTATTTAGTTGGGCGGATCAATTTGAACATTTAAGTTTTGACTTTGTCAAGTTGATTTTTGAATTTGAACAAATGGTGAAATTGATACTTCGGACAAAACGAAGTTAAAAGGTTTTCCAAAACTATCTATAAATTCCGTTTCCTCTTTGTTGTAGAGAGTTTGTATCCTTGAGCAAATGGTAAACTATCAATTTTATCAATAAGTTTTAACTTTTATTGCATTTTGTTTCATCTCCCTTGTGGAATTTGAATCCTTGAACATTAGTCTTAGTTTCCTATCTTGTTAAAAAAAACTATCAATAAATTACTTAAATCTATCCAACAAAACAAACACAAACACACTAAATGCCCAAACTCAACCACATGAAGTCTTAAATCCAACCACACACTCAAATAGAAAAAAGAAATATTCAAACACAACACCTGAATACTGTAACCCAATCAAAAACCAATCCACAATTCTGCCACCAAAACCAGCCCTCACAAAAATAGTTTCACACAACTACAAGAATGCTCACTCTTGCCCACAAAGCTCCCAGGCAAACTGCGACATGAGTATAGCTCAACGGTTAAGTTATCTCTACTTCCTCTAAGAGGTCGTAGGTTCGAATCGTCCCACCCCACGTGGTATTGATTTTCACCGCTTGTTAAAGTTTAATTCAATGAAATAAGAACTCTTAAAAGTTGAAATTAGGAGGTAGAAAATGCATTCCTTCCAAAAATTGATATAGCAGCTATAGCTAATGGTGTTTCTTTTCAGCTATTGTTGATAATCTGATAAACAGAACTCTGGCCTGGGAAGATGAAAAGAAGTCCATGTTTCTTTATGATGGGGTAAGGATTATCCCCCTCTTTCTTTTGCCATCTGCATCATTTATATTGGGAAGCTCATTACTACAAACCTTTCAGGCAAGATTGGTGACTATACTTGAAGATTATAAATCAAGTAGACAGCACAGAGAAGAGGAGAAGAAGAGACACAGGGTACTTTAATTTATGTTCTCATTTTGAATTATCATGTTAATTCATTCTCTTACTGTCATTTCCTGAAAAGAAAGATCAATCTTCCATTCTCAGGATCAAAAGAAACTCCAAGATATGCTTCTCACTGAGAAGGAAGCTATGTTTGGATCGAAACCCAGTCCTCGGAAGAGCAACAGCTTTAGGAAGACTAATGGATATCGTGCGAATGGGAATGGATCGATGACACCCACGCCTCGCCGGAACTCTGTTGGTGGAGCAACCCCGGAGCTCCTGACTCCTAGATCCTATTCCGGTCGCCAAAACGGATACTTCAAAGAAATGAGGAGGTTGTCTACTGCACCATTGAACTTTGTGGCTATATCCAAGGATGATACAATGTCATATGCTTCCATTTATGGATCTGAGCCAGGTTCTCCTCCCCGGGGTTAATTCTGAATTCTCTCATCATGGTATGTTTGTTTACTCGCTTCTAATTTCTTATGTTGCCATGCTCTCATATTCATGTTTAACAACTCAATAAGCTATGCTTGTGCATTTCGCTTGCTAAATCTGAACGATAAACTCGATTAAAAATCAACCAAAACTGGTCGAACTAAAATGTTTTTAGTTTTGAAACTATATAAAACCGAAACTACCATGCTGAGGTTTGGATGGGATGGTTTCTTCGGTTTATACTTCGGACTCTTTTTATTTCAATCTTGCTCTGGTTTTAGCTTTTAACCAGGACCTCCTATAATGGTCTGCAGGAAGGACACAACAATCACAAACTGGATATATCTGTATACATGAATTAATGCAGCAGCAACAACTTTGTGAATAGGAAACAAATTGTAAACTAGTTTACAACTGTGATTCATAGGACGACTTGGAGGAAGGATTGCAACTAACAGGTTGAGAAGGCGTAAAAGATGGTGTTTTAGCGATAGCCCCGTGTATGGTATAAAATAGGTAGTGACGATAACAGATAAGTAGCTCAAAACCATGGATCTAAAGTCTTGTATGTTGAAATAGGAAGATTGATTATAGTAGGGAGTGTGACCACAATGTTCTGTGGATTTTGTTAGTGTTTCATGTGTTGTATATATTTATCTTTCTCAAACAAAAGCAACCATTTGATTTTAGATTCTTTATCTTTTGGAGATGCATATTTCAGGTATTTTTTCTGTGACTATTGAGTGTAAATCTTTTCATCTTGCTGTTCATTTCTTTTAACTATGCTCTGGTTGATCCTCCTTCGTACAACACAAGTCAGGCCCCAACCCCAACAAGGCATGCTCCGTTCCATTTTTGACAATCACCCAGAGACTGAAGCTGATGCAACATTGCAGATAATCAAATGGCCTACTGCCTGGATGAAATATGCTCAAAAAATGCCTGCTCACTCCCAACTTGCAAAAACCACTTCGTTGAATTCTAATTCAAGATAAATTTTGGTTTTTGTTAATTTCCACTTTATTATTTGATAAAAAAAACAGGACCAAGAGATCTCAATCTGATCTTACAGAACACTTGAAATCAAAATCAGGGGAGGTCCATAGAAATGAGTTTTCTATCTAACGACCACAGCAAACTTCATCATGATAATGTGAGATTGCTTGGTCTGGGAGAAAGACACAGGTCAAGACTTTGCTTCTACTGGAGGATATGTGGCAGCCGAAAATAAAAATATCCAAATCAAGAAAAAGCAAAGCAACAACTTCCATTCCAAATAACTTAAAGCTTGTTAAATAATTTCATGAATTCTGATAAGAATCACAGTTAAAGAAGCAATTCCAAAAATCTACAAAATGAAATCTCCCACTTGTTTTTGAGAGTTTCAGAACATGAATAACTTAAGAGACGTTTCACACTAACTATTTTAGGACTTCACTTCATGAACCAATCCAATGTACCCATCAATATACTCTTACCTGAAGCAAAACAGAAGATTAACTCGTTCCAGTTTGCTTGTGTTCTTCCTCCCCCTCCTTTCAACATGGAAGGGAAGTGTCACAACAAGCTCCAATAATAGTTAGGAGGATCTGTTACTAATCTTCAACATGGAACAAAGAATAAGAAATACTTCCAAAAGGAATCTCAAATAAATGAAAGTTCATCCAGATAAATTCTTTTGTTTGCACGTATCACATAAGCTGAAGGGGAAAATAAATAAAAGAACCAAAGTGTGGCCAAATGTCGTAAACAATTATGAAATGTTAATAAAACTCATGAACTACAAACTACCAACAGAAACTCTGCAGAAGGGTGCAGATATATACACAATTCAAGCAGACGTGACGTGACATAACCGGAGACCCATGAAAGTACCAACATAATTAGTCTACCTGATTGTGACGAACTTATTAGTACCATGTCTCGCCCAGTGAGTCCTCAAATCGATCGGGTTAGCAAAATTATAGCCATCAGCTGCTAGTTTCTCGAGTACCTTCTTAAACGCACCCTGACTCATTTTTCGCCCAGCTATCCTCGCACCACGTCTTTTGTCACTCATGGGCAAAGGATAAGTTGATATGTTGGTAGTACAACAGGCAGACTGCCAACCACCACATCCCCACCTATAACATTGATGAGGAGCTCCAGTGCAAGAGCAGACCGGGATTGGAATACCTGAAATATCCATATCAATCCCATTTATAACAAGATCAATATTCTTCTTTGGCGGTTTCACACGCTGCACGGCAGTGCTAGTATCTTTCGGTTTCCTCGGTTTTTTAACTTTGGGGGTTTTGGGGCCAGCCTCACCAGTCTGTCTTTTCTTTGCTTTCCCACCTTCCTTCTTCACTGGAGGCTCTTCGACTCTATTCGCTGCTATTTCATCCCTGGACGAAGAGGGCGGTTGCAAGATCTGCAAGGAGTGAGGTCCTGAAGTTTCTGGAAGAACAGGATAGTTGTGATTGGCAGGTAACATATTAAGAAACCTATCTCTGGGGTTCCCCCAATTGTCCCTCACATAGTTCAAAGGTACCGGTGCTTCAGAGACAACGCAATCTCGAGGATGAAACGATCCATTGGCATTAACCATAACAGAAGGATCGCGGCCGGGTAAGAAATGTTTCATGTCCCGCTCAGTAATGGTGGACATGAGCTGCAGGCCAAGATGGCCTTTAAAGGACGGCTCATAATAGCCCCAATTGCGCATGTTTAACGCATCATCATCCATGAGAACTACATATCAAACATAATAACAATAAGAGAAAAATTCTTAGGTTTTGAACCTTCCCAATAACAGTACTCGGATGGCGATTGTTCAACCACATCATAATGGCTTGGAAATGAAAACAAACAAAACAAAACAACCCAAAAGATCCAGAAGGAAAACTAACAGGGCAAATTAAAGAGCAGCAGCAGCTCAAATCGTACAAGAGATAGGGAGCTATGGAAAATTTCCAATCAAACGATTAAGGCACTAATTTTGTAGATCGACCCATACCCATCTAGATATTTCGTGGTAAAATAGAATTTCCAGATCCAACATTCAATTCAATTCAATTCAATTCAACAAAGACAACGACGACAGAAGAAACTTCCGATCGAGAAAATTAGGGCAAAAGGATCTCATTTCCGTGGTTATTAAAAATCAAAACTTGTTCTCATTGACAACATCGCAAGCAAAAACAAAGACAACCCCTAAAACGGAGATCCCCAATCCCCAATCCCCAAAAATTAAAACCCCCACGAAGAGAATAAAACTACAGATCTCAGAGTTGCTCCATGATGCAGAAACCGCAATTAAATTAGGGATTTTGAAAACACCCAAATCACAAAATCCACAGATCTAAAGCAAAAATGCAGAATAAAATCCGGAAATCAGAAAAACAAAAAGAAGAAGCAAATGCATATTTATATGGGGATGCAGATAACAGGCCTAATAGTACAAGAAGGACCCATATATTCAAACTTGAGAGAGAGAAAGAGAGATTGAGAGAGAGAGAGAGAGAAATGGAGAGAGAAAGGGAAAGAGAAAGAGAAAGAGAAAGAAGGGGCAATAGAGAGAGAGAGAGAGAGAGAGAGAGAGAGGAACTTACTTGGGTGGGTGTAAACGGCTCTTTAGGGTTTTGCCCTTCTGGAGAGAGAGACAGAGACAGAGAGAGGAGAGAGGAGAGAGGAGAGAGAGAGAGGGAGAGAGAGGAAAGAGAAAAACTCAGAGAGAGAGAGAGAGAGAGAGAGAGAGCTAAAAATGGGTATCTATCAAAGAAGTAGTTGTCGCTTTAAAATAAGGAGAGAGGGAAAGGGCAAAGGCAACCAAACCAAATTTATAATTTTATTTATTTATGAACTCAAAAAAAAAGAAAAAGAAAAAAAAAAGAAAGCAAATTGATATCTACCATGTTTTCATGTTTGGGAGTAGGGAAATTTTGCACATGAGACAACCCAATCTTTATTATTTATTATTTGTTTATTTCTTGTTATTCTTATCCCTCATTTCATTTTTTGAGTTTGAGCCTTCAGGGCTCCACATTCCATTTTTCTTTATTTTCCCTTTCTATATTCTCTATCTAATCTATCTACTTAATTCCCCTCATCTTCATTATTCTAAACCTTAATCACTTCGCCAAAACGAGCATGGTTCAACTGACATATGTATGTGTTGACGATCAAGAGGTATGTGGTTCGAATCTCCAACTCTTAATGTACTCAAAAATAAAAAAAAATAAAAAAAAACCCTAATCACTTCATTCACTTCTCCTTTCTACCTCTCTTTTTGATTCACAGATTTTAGTTGTAAAGTTAATATTGTGGTGTTCTAGTGACTATTGTCAAAATACGGTATCTAATTTTTTTAAAAAAATAAAAATATATCTCGTCGTTGGTGTCATTGAAATACTATCATGTCGTGATGCTAATAAATAGCTTCAAATAGTCGTTAGTAATTATGTGATTGAATTAGAAAATTTTAGATTCAAGAGATTGATTTGATCTTGTAATGTTAGTATCAAAGTGATACAAAATTGTCTTTTTAAATGGTCTCTTTCTGTTCAAATCATGTTCAAAAATTGAAAAAACTCAACAGCTTCTTTGGAAATTGCTTTCAAAAACTGCGTCTGAAGTTTTTCAGAATAAGATTTCAGCAGAAACATGCTTAGTCGACTGTTTTCATTTGATTTTTCTTATCTTCAACCTATATTTTCTTAAGTAATCCAAAGTCATTTTCCCTCGGAAAGTCATGTGTATGTAGAATTGTCTCAATAACTTTAACATTTGCAAGCCATTCCAAGTTCCAACATAGTTCTTCAAAACTATTTTGCATAACCCCATCGAACAAAACAACACTTTAAAGAGTTAACTTTTTCTTCCTCAACTATCAGAGTTTAGACTAATGTTTGCACTCTAGCTAAGGGTCTGTTTCGAATGAGTTTCCAAATCCTTTCTTAAGCCCTTGGAAAGTCATTTCAAACACGCCCTAATTTCATCAAACTTAGTAAGATATTTTGAAGTATAACTAGATGAACACTATCATTCGAACTTGTAACCTAAAATCCACTATGGTTAATTTGAGAGATATCTACTACAGAAACCCTGTGCAGTTTCCACCTCATACACCCTTGAAAATCTCAACTAAACAGCTCTTTTACTTTGTGAACTCTCTAATCCTCCTGTAATCTCGAGCCCCAAAATTTATTTCAAGTTCCTTCCTTTCTCTTTTGAGTATAATCTTTATCCTATCAATCAACTCTATATTAACAAATGACATTAATGCTCAGGCAGTTTTCAGAAAATCTCACTTCAATAATCAACAGAAAGAAATCAAATGTCTCTCTGCAAAATAACAAAACCCATGGACAACAGCTGAATGGAACCAAAAACTTAAAAAGGAACTTCCTTAACTTCAAAGACAGAGTTTCCTAGTGACATAGGTGAATCAAATGCATGGACAAAAATGAGACTCACATTCCTAATACCAGGGGGAAGTCTGAGATTAAGACAGACAGATGATAATATATTGCAAGACTTCAAAACAAACTAGAACAAATTCCAGAAAGAGTTATACAATGTCATGAAGACCAGGCATCAGATCCAGCATTCATGTATCAACTACTAATAAGCATTACAACAACATATGCCATAATCTACATAATCTTATCAAGTAATATAATTGAATAAACTTTCGTACCGTTCTTTTTCTCCATCAGAGAGCAATTGAGGACTGTAATTTTCAATTACTTAATGCCTTCAACTAACAATTTCAGCGAATGAACATGAACAAAAGGAAATTTACAACATATATAGGCCATCTCAGATGCCATGTACCTGTATAGATAAATTCAATCACGAGTACCATGATATTCAAGTCTTTTGTGATTCTGTAATAAGGAAAAAGTTGATAGAGAAGAAGTATTGAAGAATCTCATACGATTAACTGCGAGTTCTGTCTCTCCAAGACAAGATCATCTATATACCAAAATAAAAGAGATTGCATTATGACAAATCAGTTGACCTTCAACTAAATACTACCGCCATATCATTCACTTTGTTGTTATTCTATACTCAATTTTGAAGTACTCAGGAATGAAAAAGTTCAATGATAATTAGATAACTGATCTAAGACAGATTGAAAGAAAATAGCATTAAAACACAATCCAATAAATCACGAACTACTACAAAACGAATCAAGATTGAAGAGGATGGAAATTTTCAAATTTCACGAACCCATTAACTATAGAGAGAAAAAGTTACCAGCTATAGCTACCCGAAGATTGCTGCAAAGGGCCACAGATATATACATGTAAAACAGACTCGGCCCTTTACCATCATACCCTGCTAATCTACCTGATAGTGACAAACTTATTGGTCCCATGCCTTGCCCAATGGCTTCTTAAATCAATTGGGCTAGAGAAGTTATAACCTTGAGCTGCTAGTTTCTCCAAAACCTTCTTAAAAGCACCTTGACTCATTTTTCGCCCAGCAATTCTTGCACCTCGCCGCTTCTCACTCATGGGCAAAGGATGTATAGATAAAGTTGTGGTACAACAAGCTGATTGCCAGCCACCATAGCCCCATCTATAACACTGATGAGGAGCTCCAGTGCAAGAGCATATAGGAATTGGGATACCAGAAATGTCCATATCCAGCCCGTTTATAACAAGATCCATCTTCTTTCTCGGTGCCTTCATCTGCTGAACTGAAGGATCAATATTTTTGGGCTTTCGAGGCTTCTTTGGTTTTGGAGTTTTGGGAGCACCTCCATTCTGTCGTTTCTTTGATTGTTTAGTTTCCTTCTTCACAGGTGGTTCTTCAATCCTGCCGACCATTTCATCTCTTGATGTGTCAGGTGGCGGTAACATTTGCAAAGGTTGCGCAGCCGAGGTTTCCGCAATAATGGAATAACTTGGATTGGGGGGTAACATGTTGAGAAGCTTGTCTCTATTATGATTTATCCAACCATCTCTCACCCAGTTTGTTGGTACTGGTGCTTCAGAAACAACAGACTCCCGTGAATGAAATGCTCCATTCATGTTAATAATAGCAGAAGGGTGGTCGCGTCCAGGAAAAAAATGCTTCACATCTCGCTCAGCAATTGAAGACATGAGCTGCAGACCAAGATGTGCTTTCAAGGACGGTTCATAGTAACCCCAATTACGCATGTTCAACGCATCACCATCCATTAGAACTACAGAGTAAACACAATAAGCAGAGATTACAAGTTAGCTTCAAAAAGTTCCATGTTCTAAACATACCAATCATAGCATTTGAGTGAGAACTTAAAATAGTCATCAACGTCGTGGAAATATGAGACCAAGAGAAACATTAAAAACACAAAAATTAAGATTAACAAGGGCTTCAATCACCCAAGAATGAAATAATATAGGTCCCGTTTCACAACCATTTGATTTCTGGTTTTTGGTCATTGAAAATTAAGCTTATAAACACTACTTTCACCTATGAGTTTCTTTCTTTTGTCATCTACTTTCTACCAATGTTTTAAAAAACCAAGCCAAGTGTTAAAAACAAAAACAAAAAATTAGTTTTTTAAGCCCATCATTTCGTTTATTTTTTTTTATTTTTGAAAATTGTCTTTGTAAGGAAACATTACATCTCTTACAAAAATTCCAAAAACAAAACAAGTTTTTAAAAACTACTTTTTTTTAGTTTTCAAAACTTGGCCTGAATTTTGTAAGCACTTGTAAAAGGTAGAAAACAAACATGAAATAATTTCAGTGTTTATAGGCTTAATTTTCAAAAATAAAAAATCATAAGAACTGCCTAAAAAACTTGTTTTTGTTGATGAAAATTGACTAAGAATTGATATGTTTCTATAAGAAAAGTGAAAACCAGAGTAACGAGGGAGGAAACAAAAATAGATTTCAAAAACACAAAACAAAAAAAAGAAATGGTTATCCAATGGGACCATAGAAAACGAGAAACAAAGTGAATGCCATAAAAATAGCATCGGTTAGATATTCCTACAAATTAAAAGATCGGCCTGCAGCCTGGAATTAAACTCCTCAAAAGTAATCAAACACTCTTAAAGTAACTAACCATCTTAATTCTCTCCAAACCCAACAGTGAGAATTACAAATTAATTATAGCAAAATCTCGATACCCAAAACGGGTGGAGGATTTAACACCCCAATCTTGATTCAGAGGTCCAAAATTGGAAATTCAAGTATCCCGACCAACTAAAGATTAGGGGAAACATTAACATAGACTTCAACTACAAACCCTAAAAATGACCCAAATCATAGATTCCCAAATTCTCACAATTCAATTACATAAACCAAAATTAAAGGTCAGAAAACATCATCGAATAAAGGCGTCCAGAACCTGGAGAAATCAGAAGCAAAAAAAGTAAAAAGAAAAACATATCTGGATATACAAATGGAAAGAAAGAACAAATGGGTATAATAGAAATATTTATATATGAATGTCAGTGATGGTCAAAGAGCACACAAGGACCCCATATATACAGAGAGAGAAGACAGAGACAGACAGAGAGAGAGAGAAGACTTACTTGGGTGAGTGTAAACGGCACTTTAGGGTTTTGCCGGAGGAGAGAGAAACAGAGATATATATGAAAGTCGCGCAAAAGGAAAAAGATAAGAAAAGTGAGTGAAAAAGAAGAAGAAGAAGAGATTATTATTTATATTAAAAACTTACAAGTAGGAAAACCCCAAAGCCACAAGTGCCGTGCATGACAAAAACAAATAAATAAACCTCACCCTTTTTTTAATTTTATCATTATCCTCCTTTGTAACTTTTCTTCTTCTTTTCTTCTTTCTCTTTGAGGACTAAAATAGGATTTAACTTTTTTTTTTCTTTTTTTTCTTTTATAGTAAAAAACTCAATACCTCTCACATTTGGAGTATCACTAAAAATCTTAAACTAATAATTGTATGAATTAAAACTACGAGTGAATCAATTTTAGACTATTCATGGTCGTTTGACACACAGAGTAGGGTTGGAGGAGTGAAATTCTTAAGTTCACTCCCCGTTTTGGCCTCAAACTTGTTGAATATGAGTAAAAAAAAAAAAAATTACTTCATTAACTTCAATAGTGATTTTTCTGACATGATTTTCTATTTTCTTCTCACTCCCTCTCTCCATGTGTTCTCTTTCTCTGGTGTTCCTCTATCTCCCTCTCTCTCGTGTTTCTTTTCTTTTCTTCAATTCGAAGAAGAAGAAAAATCATCAACTAAAACGCAGGGAAAAAAGGGTGGGGTGGGAGTTGGTTTTGAAGAAGAAGGACATTGTACCGCCTTAGGCCCAAAAACGCAGGAAAAGAGAGTGGGGGTGGGGGCAACTAAAACGCAGGGAAAAAAGGATGGGGTGGGAGTTGGTTTTGAAGAAGAAGGACATTGTACCGCCTTAGGCCAAAGATTCGAAATCCTAGTGGCGACACTGTAACGCCTCAGGCCAAAGATTCAAAATCCTAGTGGCCCCATCATTCTCCTACATCCCTTGTGACCTAGTCATGTTACCAAGTGCTTCTAAGAGTGAAGTTTGTCCCAAAATTCCTAGGAGGTCACCCAACCTATGATTTGTCCAAACCAAGTAACCTATGATTTGTCCAAACCAAGTACGCTTAACTTTGGAGTTCCTATGATTGAGTCACTGAAAGGAAAATGCATATGGTTGATATGGGTAGTAACTGAAAGGAAAATGCATATGGTTGGTATGGGTAGCAAGTATAAATTCTTTTAAACCTTTCTTAACAATACTTCTTAATCATCATAATCCTTCTCATTCAGATTTGGTGTCAGTTCATTCTTGTACCCCTCCTAAACTCAAGCGTTACAGATATGATGGACGATGGCTACAACAGTGGACAATGGGACAACAATAGTAAAAGAAGGAGAAGGAAAGAAAGACTAAAAATAGAGTTTTATTTTAAAAAATATTAATAGTTTATTAAAAGTATCGTTTCTTTTTTTATTGTTATTTTAAGGGCAAAAATCAATTTATACCCTTAAACTTTGGAGGTTGTATCAATTAAAACCTTAAACTAATGATTGTGTCAATTTAAACCCTGAACTTTGAGAAGTGTATCAATTTACACCTTCGATTATGATTTTATTTTAAAAACGTTAATTTAAACACATTAAAAACTCATAATTTTAGCAATTAAACCCCTAAATTTTCATAAGTGAATCAATTGTATGAAAGCTTAGGGATTTAATCGATAAATTATAAGTCTCTACATGTGTAAAAACTAACATTTTTTATAAGAGAGGGTGTAAATTGATACATATATGAAAGCTCAGGGTTTAAATTGATACAATCATTAGTTTAGGGTTTTAATTGATACAACCTTCAAAGTTTAAGGGTATAAATTGATTTTTTCCCTTATTTTAATTATTATTATTATTAATTAAAATTGATACTTAAACAAAATTCTAAAATGTGTACTCAAAAAATGTAATTATCCTATCTTTCTAAAAAAACAAAAAGGTTACATTTAAAAAAAATAAAAATGAAAATTATTTATTTTATTTTTATTATTATAAATCTAAATTATGTTGTTAATCTAAGCTAAGGTTTAATAACAAAAATATGGTAGATTTTATATTATTATAAATGTAAAAATGTAATTTATCCTAGAAAATATGTTTAATTATTATTTTTTTTAAAATGTAATTAAAAAAATTAGTACTAAAAATATAACTTAACCTATTATATTATTATAAATATCTAAATTATGTGTTTATCTTAAATAAAATTAATACTTAAACAAAATTGTAAAATATACATAAAATAATATAACTTAAAAATTCTTTATTATTTCAATTTTAAAAAATTCATTGAATCTTGAGGGTGAGAATTCAAACCTCACTTTGGTCCATAGTTGATACATTATGTCAGTTTAGTTATGATCATGTTTGTAACGACCCGTAATTTTAGATTAATTACGAGCATGTTACTATGACCGACCTTTTAGTTTATTTAATACTAAAAGTAATGCTCCGAGAATTTCGACAGCATAACAATGTATTTACAACAACTACCCATTTATCTCACACATGTTAAAGCGGTAATTTCCACAGTATAATTAAACCACGACACCAGCTAGTCCAACAACACTATTTACAACTAATAGGGCTCAGACATCCCGAAACATAAACACTCACATTAAAGAAACATACATTCCATGTTCAGGACATGCTAATTAAGTACAACGAAATCAACATCAAAACTCATCAACTAACTTTATTACATTCACCCTACTTGATCCAACATAACACTATCTGATTCTCAGTCAATTAAGCATAAGATTTAACTTGCCAACTAGGCTAGATCAAAACGATGAAAGAATAACAAATAAAAAACCAATGACTGAAAACAAACTAGACTCCACTAAACACATAATAGAAATCCAACTAACCAAACTAAGAACATAAAACTAGTTAATCAACTACGAACTAATGGCTCATCTTCTCAGGTCTTCTCGTCAGCATCACCAAGCTCGTAGTAGTACTCATCACCTGCAAAAAAAAATTGCATAATCTGTGGGGGTCAGTACATAACACGTACCGGTAAGTAGCTCATACCTGAGAAGCCACCAAATAACAACCATATATGCATCACAACGACGTATTTATCACATCAAACATATCAACATGCTCAATACATAAGTAACAATCACATCATGCATAACACTCGTGTCATGCATACCAATCAACTAACTCGAGCTCTAACAAGCTCTATCAAAATACAATCGAGTACTCACAACTCTTTCCAGCTCTTCTCAAACTCCACTTAGTCCTCTCCAACTCAACTCTAGCTTCACAAGCTCTCTCAAATTCTACTGATTTCTCTAAGTCCATTCTCAGACTCTACTGAGTTATCTGAACTCAACTCTCATGGCCCTCACAAGCCCTTTGAGACTAACTCCTTCGAGTCACATCGACCCCTGACCATTTATACCTAGGGTCTCGACACTTCTCTACGGCGTTCAGCGTTCTACCCTTGGCCATTTATACCCAAGGCCTCAAACTGTTGCATCGCCCCTTGACCATTTGTACCCAAGGCGCACCGATGACTTTACAATGTACACAATCCACTCATGGCCCTCACAAACCCTCTGAGACTAACTCCTTCGAGTCACATCAACCCCTGACCATTTGTACCCAGGGCATCGACACTTCTCTACGACGCTCAGTGTTCGACCCTTGACCATTTGAACCCAAGGCCTCGAATTTTTCATCGCCCCTTAACCATTTGTATCCAAGGCGCACCGATGACTTTGCAACATATTGGCCCTTATCTCGACGCCCAATACTTGCTCTCCAATAACGGTGACATATCACCCCTCGACCATTTTTACCCGAGGCGCACTGATATTCACCCTATTTTTCGGTAACCACAAGTTACCCCACGTGACATACCACCCTTCGACCATTTTTACCCGAGGCGCACTGATATTCACTCACTTTTCCTATAACCACAAGTTACACTATTTTCTCACAATCTCGCTAAACTACATGAATGCTACATCATGCATCTAGACCCTGTTCACAACTCAGATACATAACCACACACCCCTGCTTACAACATACATCACATGTTCATTTACACAACACAACATACATCAAATCATCCACACACATGTTTACACTAGGAACATCTCAGTTGCTACCACAACATCCACAACATGCTCATCATATAATTCAACAATATTAAAAACTCAATAGTGTTAAGCCCTATCAGAGAAACCATATTCAACAACACACAATTATTTCTAAACGCTCAGATGTGCTTATTCTTAACAACGAGCATATGTCCAACATCACACAACATTGCTAAGCACTCAGATGTGTTTAGTCTTATCAGAGTAAATATATTAACATAATGCAATTCATACATTTCATAACACATACATATATTTAAACATACAACGAGTTGCACACAACATGCATACTCAACAGGTAGAAACCACTTACAGAAGACGTCTTAAATCGCTCCAACGACTAACCAAAAGGTTCCCGAAATGCCTTAAAACAGAACGATCCAGAAATTAGGAATAAAGTTCCAACAACTTACATCAAGCTTAAAAGTACCTAAAAAAAGCCTTACCGTTTGAGATTCACCCAATCTCATTTTGTGGGTATTCGGGGAGGGTTTGGAATGATTCGGAGCTGCAAACGTAAGGTTTTTACGCGTTAGGATTTAAAATGTAGCACCTAAAAGATAGACGAAAGAGCTTAGAACACATTGTTGTTGGGTTTTATGTTCTAAAACTCGTGGTTTGTAAACGATAAACATATTTTATTACTAATGAAGTTTTATTGAGGTTTATTCAATAAAGTTGTTATTGAATATGTGAATTGCTTATTTCATATTAGAAAACCCTAAATCCAATAAACTAAGATCCATGGCTATAGCATGAGTACTTGAACTTTATGTAGAGACATAAAAGTGGATCAAGTTCGAGTAAATAGCCAAAACGGTCTATAGTATACGGATAAGACTGAATAGCTTATCATGGGGACACTATTGGATGCGGTCCATTTTGTATTTATTACAAACAATGTGATCCTGAAACGTTCATGTGGAGACATGCGAATGGGGACGTCCTATGCAAAGAGTTTGCATTAGAGAGGATCACGAAATTAAGTCACTCTTTATTTATAACGCTGTTTACCTTTTTTAAAGACTAACTATTTAAAAACGACGACCTAGGTAACTTGACTTTAATCCTGAGCTAACTATGAACTCCTGTTTATTCGGCATTATCCTTAGATCTGCATGGGTGAGAGTGACTCAACCACTCCGACTCAATAAGCCTCCCATTTCAGGGGTAAGACCAGATAAATAGCTGGGGACATAGGGTGCAAGATGGAATTCACTCCTACCCGTCTCTAGGGATAGTAGATAGGTTGTTCCCTTAAGTGCTGACTCCAAGTCTTGAACAAGGGGCCTCACCCTCTCATTGGCCCGAGAGGGACTCAGTATAGTGATTAGATCACATAACAATCAGTTTAGTGATTGGATCACAAACCAATTGTTCATTAGAGGATCAATGAGACTTAAGGAGCAAGATGTAATTACGGGGATAAAACAATTATTTGACCCAGCCGTAAAATACGAACAACCTGTGAAGGGTAAACTTATTAATCATGGTTATATCGAGTGAACATAAATATATCTACCGTGAGGAGAGTGCAACTACTAGGTTATAGTGGAATGTCCTGGTAGTTAACGAATGTTGATTAACCGGGTTAAAGAGTTTAATTAGTTAATCTCGGATCGTTGGAGCTCATGATCTGTAGGTCCATGAGGTCCACCTGCCAGCTCATATCGGACTAAACCTTAAAACAATGTGACGAGTGAATTCGAAGTGTTCGAATTCAGATTAGGGAATAAGCATTAAATATATGTGATATATTTAATGACATAACGTTCAATTGCGAATTGAACAATAGAGAGAGATTAAGATATTTATGATGGAGCGCATGAAGCGCAGCGGAAGCGAGACGGATCTATGACACTCTAATTTCATCAATTTAGCTAAATAAGAAACATGCTCAAAGCTTTGAAATAAAAGGAATTAGAACACATACCTCTTGTAGTTCTAAGGACTGCTATTCCGATGCTCGAATCTCTTCACAAGCTTCTCTCGAACTCTCCGAGAACCACCTCCGGTAGTCCCGCTATCCTTGGGCCGAGCAACGGAGTGGTGAGACTCCTTTATGAAAGAAAAAGTTTGGAAGAAGAAGATGGGAAGATGAAAGTGATGAGGATTTTGTGAGAAAAAATCTAACACTTAGCTTTCTAATTTCTCAAGTAACATGAACTCTTCATGCTCATCCAAATATTCAAACTCTTTGAAAATTCATCAACCTCAAACCATTTGAACTTCATCCAATTTATAGGCAATTAACATGCAACAAAGTCTTTTCTTAGCATGACACCTCAAATTGGATGGATTAGTTTTCAAACAAGTGTTCAACAATTGATGAGTTTATGCATGTTGTTGGTGATTCACAATTCACTTCACAAGTTGGATAATCCCACTCAACTTGGATAAATCCACTCAACATGGATAATTCCACTTGTAATATTTTGTCATTTTAAAATTAATTCATAATTAATTTTAATAAACAAAATAAATTATAATTAATTAAACTTTTTAATTAATTAATATTATTATTTAATTCAATATCAAATATTAATTAAATAATAAGACTAATCCCGGTTTCTTAAACCGAATCATCACACATGAATCCCTATTCATGTTTTAGACCGATCCCATATTTAAATCATATTTAAATATGTCCATCATTCTTCCAAAACCGAATTTGAATAAATTCAAATTCTTTTTCTCTCATATTGTTACACGGCTTAATCCGAGCTAGCCAGGAGAACCTAAAGGACCTACAGATCATGAGCTCCAACGATACGAGATTAACCGACCAAACTCTTTAACCAAGTTAACCAACATTCGTTAACCCCGGAGACTCCACTAAAGTCCAAGGGTTGCACTCTCCTCACCGTAGATATATTTTTGTCCTCTTGATATAACCATCATCAGTAAGTCGATCCTTCACAGGTCGTTCGTAATTACAGCTGGGTCAAAATAACCGTTTTTACCCCCGTAATTACATCTTGTTCCTTAAGTCCCACTGATCCTCTAATGAACTATTGGTTTGTGGTCCAACCACCAAACCGATTGGTAAGTGATCTCATCACTATACCAAGTCCCTCTCGGGCCAATGAGAGGGTGCGATCCCTAGTTCAAGACCCGGAGTCAGCACTTAAGGGAACAACCTCTCCACTAATCCCTAAAGGCGGGTAAGAGTGAATTCCATCTCGCAGGACTATGTTCCCAGCTACCTACCCGGTCTTATCCCCAAGATGGTAGGCTTATTGAGTCGGCGATCTCGGGCCACTCTCACCCATACAAGTCAAAGGATAAGCCCGAATAAACAGAAGTTCATAGCGTGCTCAGGATTCAGATCGAGTTACCTAGGTCATCATATGAAAAAGTCGGTTTTTACAGTAAACGGAGTTATAAAGAAAAAACGACTTGTTTCGCGGTTCAGTCTTATGCAAACTCATTGCATAGGACGCCCCCACTCACATGTCTCCACATGAACGATTTCGGATCACATCGTTTGTACTATACAAAGTGGGCCGCGTCCAATAGTGTCCCCAGGATAAGGTACCCAGCCTTATCCCTATACTATAGACTGTTCTGACTATTACTTGAACTTGATCCACAATCATGTCACACATGAAGTTCAAGTATACAACCTATAGCCATGGGTTCTTTGTTTATCGGAGTTATGTTAAAAGTAAAAACAATTCACTTTATTCAATAACAACTTTACTGAATAAAACTCAATAACAACTTTATTGCAAAATAGAATATACATTCAGTTTACAAACCACGAGTTTTAGGACATAAAACCCAACAATTTAAATAAGATTTAAATATCGAAAATATGAATGAAGATTCATAATCAAGTATATCGGGAATGATCGAGATTAATGTTGGATTTATTAGATATTAAATTTGAATTAATTAAATTATTTAATATTAATTTAATTTAATTTAAAATTAATTTAATTTAAAATTAATTATTTGAATTAATTTTTAAATTAAATTAATTTGGTCAAAGTTAGTCAAAAGTCAAAATGTTGACAATTGACTAAAACTTTGAAAGTCAAAGGTCAAATGTTGACTCTACTAAACCTTGAAAGTCAAGAGTCAATATGTTTTTTTTTTTTTTTTTTTTTTTTTTTTTTGAAACTATCAAGAGTCAATATGTTGACTAAAGTTAGAGGAAAAAAAACAAATTCTTGAGTTAGTGGGAAAAATCATTTTTTTGGTGTTTTTATGACTCAAACAATTTTGCTAGGTGTTAATCCCACGTCAAACCACTAATCCCACCAAATTGAGTTGATTCTAGGTGTTTAACTCAATTTTGCATTGATTTTGCATGTGGTCTTCTCTATATACAAATGGTTAATTAGATTAACTTCTTCTTGACAATTTGATTAATTGTGAGAATTGTAAAGGACAATTTATCTTCCATTCTCTCCAAATCCATCTTCAATTTCCTTTCAAATTAGTCACTCAAAGGATCCCACAATCCCGTTCTAAGGTCGGAGAATAATCGGAAAGACTCTCGTGGTGGTTCGTGACCGTTACGTTCGAAGATCGGGCTTGGTATCGAGAAGAATTTGAGCTTCAAAGGTAATTTCTAAATTATTGTCTTTGATTTTCAAATTACATGTTTTTTCCTTTGAAATTAACAAAATTAGAGTACTTAGATCCAAAATTACTTCCGTTATGCATGTCGAAACTTTTTCAATTTGTATCAGAGCATGTTTTAAGTACTCAATTTTGGTTAATTTTGAGTCGGTGGGTAGTAATTCATGTGATGAATGCATGTGTGCTAAAATGGATTTTTTTGGTCTTTGGCATCCAAATTCTCTTCCAATTTGTAATAATTATTGTAATTGGCTTGTGATAAATGGGCTTTAATGTGTTACAAAGAGTCTATATTTTTTCTAGAGTCATTAGAGTCCATTTTAGGGTGTAATTTATCAAAATTGGAAGAGACGTCGAGCTGAAAACTGAAGAGAAGAGAAGATTTTTTTTTTGCTGCCCACACCCGAATTCCAGTCCGAGACCCACGAACCGCACATTTGTTCGTCCAGGCGGTGGCGGTTCGGTCCGGTTCGACGGCGGTTTGTGCAATCCAACAACTTCCAGGCGGTTTTCAGCGATTTTCCGGCCAGTTCAGCCTATTTTGAGCTGGTTCAAGCGTTTTACAAGCGGTTCGAGCCGATTCGAAGTATTCAGGGGTGGTTCGAGGCCTTTTCCTAAATTATTAATGTAATAATTTAGTTAATTGCTTGTTTAGGATGCCAAAACCAATCCATTTTAGTGTGGTTTATTTATTTATGCATTGTGAATGTATAGTTTAAATAAACATAATCTTTTGTGCATATTGTATGCCATGTAGATTTAAAATCCCACCATAGGATAAGCATGAAGCATGCATTGAAAGTATGTTATAAGTGTTATAATATATAATATGCATGTTTTGGATTCCATGAGATATGATATAAGTTGTTATATTATTGCATGAAATGATTTTATATAATTGTTATATAAAAGCATGTTAGATGTATGTTATAGGGTTTGTCTAAATTATAAGTGATATAAAATGAATTAGACGTTAAAACCTATAACAAAGATAAATGCATGCTCATTTAGGGTTAACCACCAAACAATCTCCTGTTTTAATAGTTAAAATAGGTCGATATCTTGTAAAACTTCGGTTACAAGAAAAACTCACCCGGTAAAATGTTGTCTAAGGTTGAGGGTATTTAAGTTGACGGTTTACGGAACACCTCCTACCTGGGCATCGAACTGGCGTTTGAGTTTAGTTAACCTGGTTTTATGAGCATGCGTGAGTGACGTGAAGTTTTAAAAGGTTTATCACCTAGACATCATAGGTTAAAATCTATATAAACGTTATACTCGGAAATATTACCTAGACTTAGGATATGTTTTAGTTAGCCAAAATATATGCCTAAGTAAAAGCATACCCAACCGTCTAGAATACTTCAGTGGGATAAAAAAAAAATTAAGCTCCTACGTCCCTAAGAATTCACACCGTGAGATTCATGCTCGGCTTCGAGTCGCCCTGGGAGCGACCTCCAGTAGGAAAGTATTTTCATGAGTCAATAACAAGGTGAATAGGGGAAGTCGTTCTTAGTAAGTGGGCGAAGGTTGTGTGTCAACACATCCTACGGTCTCCTCCATTAGGTTGCACCGTGAGATTCCCATGATGAGCCTGCGAGTCTGCACTGGGAGCGACCACCCCTTAGGAGGGATGTATCATGAGATTCAGAATACCGCGAACTCCAGAAATGGATAGGCTCTCATAGGTCCGATTCCGATCTCTGAGGTCTGAAAATGGAGGGTCACACTTACAAGAATTACTAAGTGTTAGTAACTTCTTGACCAAAGTAAACGATAGCTAAAATATCTATTGGAATATGAGTTATTCTGGTAATAGTGATTAGCTGAGATTGTCTCAATTCAAAGGAGAAGTGATAGACTGCCCCTAGGTGGATGTTGCTCTAAACCTTTGTAGTACCGTTGCAATAAAGAATAAATGATGGGTACATTATTACTTTTGCTAAACTTGATTGGATAATATAAAAGGGTTAATAACAATTTTACTAAATATGATATGTTTACTTTTTTCAGCATGACCAACTCAATAGTACAGTTACTAGCTTCTGAAAAACTTAACGGGGATAATTACGTAACGTGGAAATCAAATTTAAACACAATACTGATAATCGATGATTTAATGTTCGTTTTAACTGAGGAGTGTCATCCAAACCCCGACTCAAATGCAAACTGAAATGTTCGGGATGCATATGACAGGTGGACAAGGGTAAATGATAAAACTCGTGTCTGCATTCTGGCCAACATATCTGATGTATTGGCTAAGAAACACGATTGTATGAGTGCTGCTAAAGAGATTATGGAATCTCTGAAGGGGATGTTTGGACAACCGTTCTTCTCCCTTAGGCATGATGCTATCAAGTATGTTTATAACTGCAGTATGAGAGAAGGGACCTCTGTTAGAGAACATGTCCTGGACATGATTGTCCATTTCAATGTGGCAGAAGTAAACGGAGCTGTCATAGATGAGAAGAGTCAGGTCAATTTTATTCTAGAGTCTCTTCCGAAGAGCTTCCTACAGTTCCGCACAAATGCGATGATGAACAAAATTGAATATAACTTGGCTACTCTTCTGAATGAGCTTCATACTTATCAGCCTCTCCTGAAAACTAAGGGACATGAAGTGGAGGCAAACGTTGCTACCACTAAAAAGTTATATAGAGGATTGTCCTCTGGGACGAAATCAGACCCTTCTTCTACTAAAAATAAGAGTATTTCGATGAAAAAGAAAGGGAAGGGGAAAAGTAAAACTCTTACTGACTGCAAAGGCAAGGTTCAAGTTGCAGATAAAGGAAAATGTTTCCACTGTAATGAGAATGGGCATTCGAAAAGAAACTACCCAAAGTACCTTGCAGAGAAGAAAGCCGAAAAGACGAAACAAGGTAGATATGATTTACTAGTTGTTGAAACATGTTTAGTGGAGAGTGTAAACTCAACCCTATTAGTGATTCGAACTATTGACCTCTTGAATTTTGATCGAGGATATAATGTCTTAATTAGTTGAGTTATGTTCAGATTGACCCCGATCTAAAAGTTAGATGGGCAAATTTACTTTTTATTTATTTATTTATATATATATATATATTCAACCCTATTAGTGGTTGAACTAAAAAAAAATAGATGGATTAATTTGAACTTGAACTCAATGATTTGTGGGACTAATGTTGATTAGGGAGTTAATTAGAAATTGATTTATAAATATTTTGAAGGTGATTTGTGTCTCTGCCTTACGTGGTTAGCATTTATTGGCTCCAACCATAAACACTTTGACATTGGTTGGTGATCTAAAAATTGAAATTTGTAACTCAAAACATTCAATCAAAATAAAGTTGTATTTTTTCAGATATGTGTTTGTTATAAACCATAAAACTAGTCGTAATCACCCACTAAATACTAGATTGAATATAAACTATCATTAATTAATTTATGAATATATTTTATGTTATTAATGGAGCGCATATAACGTTGCGGAAGCGATTTGGATCGGTGACACTCTAATTTCATCAATTTAGCTAAAAATATGAAACATGCTCGAAACTTCGAAATAAAAAAAATAAGAACACATACCTTTGTAGTTCGAATTTCTTCAATTTCAACGCTTCAATATTCTCACGAACTCTTCGAAGCTTCTCTCGAACTCTTCGAGGACCACCTTCGGTAGTCTCGCTATCTTAGGGTCGAGCAACAGAGTGGTGTGACTCCTTTACCAGAGAAAAAAATAATAGAAGAGAGGAGATGGAGAAGAAGAGGGAAATGGTCTATCTTTTGTTGATGAAGAAAGAAATGTTGAAACTTCTTCATCATCCAAGAGGTTCTTCATCTTCCAAAAACGAAAAACCAAAAATTCACTTGCAAATTGTAAGCGATGAAACCAAAAATTCACTTGCAAATTGTAAGTTTTTGCAAGTTTTCTCAAATTTTAAACAATAAGCATTAAAGTGGATAACACAGGTTAAGCATGCACAAAAATATAATATATATTATTTTATTATTATTATTTAAAAATGAATTCAAAATGAATTCAAAATGAATTTTAAATAATAATATATATTTTATTAATTAATTTTTTTAATTAATATAAAGATAATATATATTATAATTAATTAATATTATTTAATTCAATATCAAATATTAATTAAATAATATGACTAATCCCGGTTTTCTGAAAATCGACTTTTGGCACATGAATCCATATTCATGTTTTAGACCGATCCCATAGTTAAATCATATTTAAATATGTCCATCATTCTTCCAAAACCGAATTTGAATAAATTCAAATTCTTTTTTTCTTATATTATTGCACGGTTTTATCTGAGCTAGCTAGGAGAACCTAGAGGATCTACAGATAAAAGCTCCAACGATACGAGATTAACCGGCCAAACTCTTTAGCCAAGCTAACCAACATTCGTTAACCCCGGAGCCAGTGAAAGAGTGTGCCCATTGTTCAAGACCCAGAGTCAGCACTTAAGAGAACAACCTCTCTACTAAAGCCTAAAGGCGGGTATGAGTGAATTCCATCTCGCAGTACTATGTTCCCAGCTCCCTACCCGGTATTATCTCCAAGATGGTAGGTTTATTGAGTCGGTGCTATTGGGCCACTCTCACCTGTACAAGTCAAAGGATAATCCCGAATAAACAGGAGTTCATAGCGTGCTCAGGATTCAGATCGAGTTACCTAGGTCATCATATGAAAAAGTTGGTCTTTACAGTAAACGAAGTTGTAAAGAAAGAGTGACTTGATTTCGCGGTTCAGTCTCATGCAAACTCATTGCACAGGACGCCCCCACTCGCATGTATCTACATGAACGATTTCTGACCACATCGTTTGTACTATACAAAGTGGGTCGCGTCCATAGTGTTCCCAGGATAAGGTACCCAGCCTTATCCTTATACTATATAGACCGATCTAGCTATTACTTGAACTTGATCCACATTCATGTCACACATGAAGTTCAAGTATACAAACTATAGTCATGGGTTGTTAGTTTATTGCAATAGGTTTAATAAGAACACAATTCACTTTATTCAATAACATTTTTACTCAATAAAACTCAATAACAACTTTATTGCTAAATAGAATATACATTTAGTTTACAAACCACAAGTTGTAGGACATAAAACCCAACAGTTATAAATTTGGTATGATTATTATTTTATAACATAAAATATTGTATAATTATTAATTTATAATATCATATAATTTATAGTACATTATATTATGCATCTTTTAATTTAACAAAAATGAATTGAGTTTATAACGAGAAATACTTTATTTAATAAAACTTTTATCATTCTAAATATAATTTTGCATATTAAAAAATCTGGATACACCGGAAAAAAAAGTTGTTTTAAGAATTTATATTATTTGGATCACAGGATCCGAAAACAGTTTTCAAAAACTGAATCCAGATTGCATACCAAATGCTTATTCGTTGGAGTCAATGAATCTGAATTATCTACCAAATGGCAACAGTTTTCAAAAACTGAATCCAGATTGCATACCAAATGCTTATTCGTTGGAGTCAATGAATCTGAATTATCTACCAAATGGGCTTTAAATTTCACTTTTAACAAAGAGTTGTTTACATAGATAGACAATTTGAGGACACAAATATCACTAGACTTCAAATATTACGGGTTTGTCACGAGCTAAGTTGATTTAGAGATAATACATGGTTGAAATTATTTGAATGCTCAAACACTATATTTAGTTTTAATTACAATTAATTTATTTGAAAATAAGGATATTTTTTTTAAAAAATATCGGTTGAAAAGACATTATCCTATTATATCAATTCAACCTTAATATTAAATATAAATAAATAAATAAAAATCTCAAAACAACTTTGTCGGATTTCCTATTCATTCATCTCCTTTATTTTTTTAAAATCATAATAACCCTAATTTCGTCGACGAGAAGAAATGACTAAAATTGTGATTACAATTGAAATTTCTATTTATTGGATTTATGTTTCCATGATGTTATAAAATCTAAATTTCTTTAATTATTTTTAAGAATTATGTTTGTGAATTTAGGTCATTATCATACATTATATTGGAAAATATATTAGGTAATGTAGGTATAAGAATACAATTTTGCGTTTTAATTAGTTAATGATTATACGTTATATTCGAGTATATATTAAGTAAGGCAGGTATACAAATACAATTTTATTTGTTAAGTATGTCACGATTATACATTATATTCGAGTATATATTCAATAATTAAGGTATAAGAATAAAATTTTGTTTGTTAATTAGGTATCGATTATACATAATTACGTATCAATTATACACTATATTCGGATATATATTAAATAATGCAGGTATACTTATATAACTTTGATTGCCAAATAAGTATAATTATAAGTTATATTAGTGTATATATTAAGTAAGACACGTATACAAATACAATTTCGATGATTATACATTATATTTTGGTACTGTATATATATTAAATTGTCAATACTGTATATATATTAAATAATGCACATATAACAATACAATTTCGATGTTTAATTAGGTAATGATTATAAATTATATTTGTGTATAAATATTAAGTTATGGAGGTATACGAATACAATTTTGTTTGTGAATTAGATAACGAGTCTAAATTATATTTGAATATATATATTAAAGAAGTATTTCAGATTAAAGAAATAAAAAAAAAAAAAACTCACTCAAAGAAATTAAACTTAAAGAAGAATTTTTTTTTTATTAAACTTAAAGAAGAAAAAAACTTTAAAAAACATGTATTTAGAGTCTAGTGAAACTCAAAGAAGAAAAAAAAAAAAAAAAAACTTACAAAAACAGAATAGATTTACACCATAAACTATAACTATGAAAAAACAAATATATCAAAACAATATAAATAATTTCATATAACATTAAATTAAATGATAAATAATTTCATATAACATTAAATTAAATGATAAATAATTTCATATAACATTAAATTAAATGATAATACATTTATGAAATATAAAATAATTTCACGAAGAGCCAACAAGAGTATAACTCAGGGACACGATGTATCGCCTAGTGACCATGAGATCCTAGGTTCAATCCCCCACCCCAACATGTTGAAATAATGCATTTTGCTCAAAAATAAAAAAAAATAATTTCACGAATTTGCAGGAATGTGGAAGTGAAAGAAAAAAAAAGAAAAATTATGTTGATGTATTTACGATGAACATGTGTTCAAAGATTTTTTTCAAAAAATGGAAAACATAGGGCCCGTTTGATAACGTTTCTGTTTCTTGTTCCCCGTTTCTCGTTCCCTGTTTCTTGTTCCTTGTTTTTTGAGAACGAGAAACAGAAACATGTTTGATAACTACTCCTGTTTCTTGTTTCTTGAAAAAAAAAAACAAAAACACATACTTGTTTGATAACTTTTCTTGTTTCTTGTTTCTTGTAAAAAAAATAAACAAAATAGAAATATCCTCATGTTTGATAATTTTTTTTTTGTTAATTGTTTCTTTTTTCTCTTTATGTTTTATTTTATTTTTATTTTTTTTTAGTTTAAATAAAATTTAGTATACATAATATAAAAAAGATATAACATGCATTAAAAAAAAATCCAAAGTTTACATAATAAAATACAGATAAGTCTCGATGCAAAATTAAAAACAACCATAAAATTGTATTTATACTTCAAATGTTATCCAAATTTGATTTGATTTGATATATGTTTTTGTGTGTTGACAGGGTAAGGAGACGTTTATTTAAGAATAGGGAAGCGAGTCTCCAACACGCCAAAACAACGTTCAATAACATTTCGCAGTGAAAAAAATTCGATTGTTAAACACTTTTCTCTACCTCGAGGATGATGCCTTCTTTGCTCTAAAATCTCGAAGTCGTTGTCATTCGTCATTGTTTGTTATGGGTCATGTTTTAAATTTTCGTTGACGTGTAGACATTTCTACGTGTCAATGAGCTCAATATCGACATGAGAGGGTGAATCGACATTTCAATTATATTATAGATAAATTTATGTTATATAACTAAAATATCACTATTTGTGAAACTAATATTTAATAGTGGAAAATTTAAACTAATTTAAAAATATTGAAATGCTAATTTGCAAAGTTTAACGTGTCGTCGTCGATAATATATAAAAAAAAAAAAACATTGCATAATTAAGAAAGAAAAAAAAAAGGTTATAATGAAGATTTGAAGCCAGGACCTCATAGGTGTGAAATTTATTTGAGTGCTTCTCTTGCCAATGAACCAACACTAATTTATCATCATTTTGGGAACAGATTAATATAAAGAGAAACGAAACTGAGAGAAACACATTTTTGAAGTTTCTCAAATTTTGCCTCTTTTTTAGAAACGTTTTTCAAAATTTAGAAACAAGAAACGGGAATAGTTATCAAACAAGTCCGTTTCTTAAAAAATGAGAAACGGGAACAAGAAACAGGAAACAAGAACGTTATCAAACAAGCCCATAGTATTCAATTTTCTTTTTAAGAAATAGTTTCCAAATTTTTTAGTAATATAAATAAAAATAAAATAAAATAAAATAAGGGAAATTATAGTAAATGACAATTTAAGACTTATTGTTTGCAAATATAACATGTTTTTAAAAATTTTGCGGATATAGCAATTTCTATCGCTGATATCTTATGACTGATAGAAGTCTATCGCTGATCACCTCAATTTTTTATAGATTTTTGTCAGTGATAATAGTCTATCAGAGATAATAGTCTATCACTAATAGAAGTCTATCAGTGATATAATAAAGTCTATCAGTGATAGAAACGAGTTTTTTTGCCATATTTGCAAAACATTTTAAAGTTTGTTAAATTTGCAATTAGTTTGGGCCTGCTATTTGTGCAACCAGCCCATAAAATAATATTTAACAAATTTATTCAACATTATTTATGAGTTATAAATAATTTTATATAACAATTAAATGAGAATAACATTTATGAAATATAAAAATATATATTTTATTTATATATATATATATATATATATATATATATATATATATATATATATAGGGTTGGTTGCACAAATAGCAATCAGGTCCAAACTAATTGCAAATTTAGCAAACTTTAAAATGTTTTGCAAATATGACAAAAAAATTTGTTTCTATCACTGATAGACTATTATCACTGACAAAAATCTATAAAAAGCTAAGGTGATCAACGATAGACTTCTATTAGCCATAAGATATCAGCGATAGAAATTGTCATATTCGCAATTTTTTTAAAAACATGTTATATTTTTAATTATCTTATTCTAAATTGACTTCAGTTACAATTTTCCATATATATATATATATATATTCTGATTTTCGAAAATAAAAGAGTAAATACATGATTAAAAAAAGTAAATTTGTACTAAATATTTGAAATCTAGACATTTATAAAAGGAACAACCAGATAAATATCTAAAATGAAATAGTTGTTACTAAAAAATAGCTAACACAATTAACTTAATGAAAAATAACTAACAACTATATTTAGTATAATCTTTAAACTATATTGAGACTGAAATACCCCTATGAGATTTAATCGGTTGAAAATCAAATCAACTACCAAAAAAAATGATTGATTTTATGAGAGAGAAAATAACTTGGAGGAAAAAACATAACAACTAGTAAACGGTTGAAAATATTTAAAATAATTTGAATTAAACTAACCTGCCACCCATTGTATTGACCAGTATACACAACTCCACGAACACGAACACAACACTCCAGAAAAAGATAATCAGTCACGCCCAAACAAGTAGTATATATTGAAAAATACACCTAATAGATTCAAAACACAAGGAATAAAGAAACATATATATATATAGACAAACATATTTCAATTCCCATCAAATTTTATTTAAAGTGCATAAACTAAATTTAAACGTAACAAAAATTAATTTTAAGATGGACGAAAAGTACAAAACTAATAAAAGTGGTAAAAAAAAAAACTCATTCAGACGGATTAAAAATGACCTAGGATAAGTAGTATGCGCTGTGAAATATACCCTCGATTAGAAGAATGATCTAAAGAACACCCTTGATTAGAAGAATGATCTTAAGAAGTAGTATATATTAAGACATACACCTAATAATAATTAATATATTGTAAAATACATTTACCAAAAAGTGTAGATAGTGTACTGAGAAATTATGAAGTAGGAAAATACACCCTTAATTAGAATATATATAAAAAATACATTTGTAAAAAATTGTAGATAGTGTACCCACACAAAGTATATATAAGAAAATAACAGGGGAAAAGATCAATATTCATAGGTTTAAAAACAAGAAAAACGGGTAGACAAAACTAATTACACACCTCATTATCAAGAAAAACATGTAGATGAAACTAATTATACACCTGATTCTCAAGAAAAACAGGTAGATAAAACTAATTAAACACCTAATCCTCAAGAAAAACGGGTAGATAAAACTAATTACACACCTGATACTCAAATTCGACCCAAGACTCTATTTTTCTCGATGGTTCTCGATGGTTCAGCTTCACTAAAACAAGTCATTCAGGTCCTCAAACTCGTCTTCAAGCTTTGATATCCTTCCAGTAAAAAAATCAAACAGATTCTGAACGAAATTCTTAAATTAGACAAATAGATTCTTCATCCCCGTCTTGATACTTTAGACAAGCTTTGATATCCTTCTGATTCTTCATCCCCATCTTCTTGATTCTGAACGACATTCTTAACTTGGTCGTTGTCTGTTGCTGATTCGATTTGTTGGTTTTCTTCTTGCCCTTGCCCATCATGTGCATCAATAGTTCATCGGGTGGAAAACAAATATAGGATGAGTGGCGTGTGGTCGACTGCGAGGGAGAAATGAGATGTCGGTGAGAAGGAGGTGACAATTGACCGTGAATGGAATGAAGAAGATGAAGATTTTTTTTTTTTTTTTTAATTTTAATTTTAAAGAGTCTAAAATCAGTCTCATATTTTTAGGATTTGTAGGGAATATAATTTTATTTTTGGAAAAAATCTAACACGAAAGATACTAATTTTTTTGGTTGGTTGTTGAGATATTTAAAAATTAAAAAATTAAATTTCGATTAGGTGGTCTGACTATAAATAACGTTATCTAGCAGGGCATAATCGATATATAAAGTGTTCTCTCTCCCCTCGTAAAATTTAGTTCGTAAAATTTAGTTAGTTATGGGATGCAAATACAAAACTTAGTTAGCTCATTTCGATTTTTGTAATGGAGTTATTTACAACAATTCCCCTTTATAAAATATGGACTCTTTAACAAACTGGTATGATTTGGGTAGAGTGGTCCATATCTTGTTTGGGCCATCAAACCAAAGCCCATTAACAAAGTTTCATGGAGGATTTGAATAGAATTTTGTACTATTGAGCTATAAGTTATATAAGTTAAGTCCCAACTTCCTTTTATTAAACAAAAATAGACTTGTCTTAAGCTCCATAGCTCAAAATCATCTCTTAAATTAAGTTAAAGTTGTCTAACCCCACTTTGTGCACTCCTAAATCCTTAAGAAACACCAACTAGAAAGCAAAACCTGCTTATAATGTTATCTTTAGAACTTTGTGTCAAAACCCTTCAAGCAGGTTTGGAAGATTGTTTTGGGTTTTCAACCCAAAATCACATTTAGGACAAGGGGTTGGGTACCTCGGGTTTGAGAAGCCAAATCCATGAGTTACTCTTTTCAAATTCCCTCCAAACCCATGGTTTTTCTTAATATTACACCATCTTGGTAGGGTTCACCATTTCTTTTTTCATTTTCTCTAATTATGGTGGGGCTCATCATTTCTCTTTCTATTTTTTCATAATTATGGTTGATTCTATTATTTTTAGTTTAATTTTTCTTATAATTATGGTGGATTCCACAATTTTCTTTCTAATTTTTCGTATAATTATGATGAGTTTCATCCCTCTTAATTGTAATTATGTAGTTTCCTAATTATATTTATCTAAATAAAATTATTCCTTTCATTTATTTATATTTAATTTAATTAACAATAATTCAAAATGTGTATAGTTTTCTAGTTGTAAGATAAGAAAAATATATTTTAGGCGAATTACTCATATTAATATTTTAAAAAAATAATATTTAATTTAATTCAATCACAATGTTTTTATTTACTAAGGAAAGTTATTTCAAAATAGAATGTGTTTTCTTTAATTACAAAATTAGATTTTTTTTTTTTTTTCATTTCTAATATTTTAAATTTCTTCTTCGTTTATAATTCATATGCAGCTTTAATTTTATGAAATGTTTGAAATTATAAACTTCAGTTTGTATTTAGGAGACACATACTTGGAAAATTTTAACCAAATACAATAGTTTTTTTTTTTTTTTTTTTTTTTTTTTTTTTTTTTTTTTTTTTAATTCCTTATCTAAATATGTATTTTTTTTAAAAAAAAAAAATTGAACGAACTTACCTATTATGTTTTTCTGTTTGTTGATGGTAAGCAATGTTTTGATTGTTGAAAACAATTTTTTTATTCATAGACTATAACATAAATTAAATACTTCATTCAAACGTATCCAAAAAAAATTGTCTCATGTTGCATAAAACGTTCTACAATTCACAAAACATCCACTAAAAAATAAGAGGAAAAAAAATATAAAGTGAAGTAGTAAAAGATTTTATTTTTTTATTTTTGTCCAAACTTGGATTTCAGAACAATGCACTCCCAAACACATGCTTCTAATTCCCAAACTTCCTAACAATGCACCTCAAACACCGTCTAATTTTCAGGGTTCAAAACTTTCTCAGACAAACTCAGGATTTTGATTCTCAGGATTCTGAACCCAAAACAACGCGTCAAATCCCCTTCAAGTCTACCATTTTGCGCACCAACCTGGTTCAAACGTACCTAGAAGCTAGGCACTTCAGGACATTCAGACCATTAAACAACCAAAAATGTGGCTATCCCACACAGACTTTCCAGAAGTATCACTTTGTGCACCAAAATATATAGTTCAAACATGTCTATATAAGTCATTTTGGGACCTTAAGGAAGCAAAAATGTGCCTAAAGAGATCTAAACATGCATGCTTAACGGACAGCCAAAAATGTGCAAATCGTAGGAAATTACATGGACTAATTTACAATCTTTGTTGGGAGATTGTAATAGATGTCAATTTAGAATAAGGTAATTAAAAATATAGCATGTTTTTAAAAAATTTGCGGATATGGCAATTTCTATCGCTGATATCTTATGGCTGATAGAAGTCTATCGCTGATCACCTCAGCTTTTTATAAATTTTTGTCAGTGATAATAGTCTATCACTAATAGAAAGTCTATCAGTGATATGATAAAGTCTATCAGTTATATAGAAACGCATTTTTTTGCCATATTTGCAAAACATTTTAAAGTTTGCTAAATTTGCAATTAGTTTGGGCGTGATTGCTATTTGTGCAACCAGCCCATCTTTGTTTGTTTGTTTTGTATTTTTTTTTTTTTTTTTTTGAAATAACTTCTCTAAAAAGGCATCAATAATGTGTTGTTTCAAATTCCTCCAAAATTAAATCAAGTTACTAGAATTGCAATATGAATCTATGACAAAGAGGGAAAGCAAAAGAGTGAAAGCAAAACAAATTTCATGAATTAAAATCAAACAAATCCTATGTATCACGAACAATATTGTTATAGTCAATACAAACATAGCTCAACTGACATAATGTATAAACTAGTGACCAAGAAGTAAAAAATTTAAAAATTTCTCAACTCTTCCTTATAAAAAAAAATATTGTTATAAATTCTTGATTTTTCAACTTTGTTATAGATTCTTGATTTATCCACTTTATAAGCGATGTAATTAATTATATTGCCCAATAAATTAGTAAAAATTGCATAATTAATTAACTCATAGTGAATCGAAAAGCAAAAAAAAAGCAAAAAAAAATAAATAATATTCTATTATTAATAGGTCAATTCACTCTTCATAGAAGATTAGACATAGTTTAACTGGGTTGGTTAACAAGTCTCCTTATCTTTCCCACCACAAGGTATGCTAGTGGTGCTATGGCCACTACAAAAAAACACTGCTTTTAACGACGTTTTAATTTCGTCTCTGAAGCCCCAATTTCGTAGCTAAAGACTAGCAGCGACGTAAATTTTAACGTCGCAAAGAACGTCGCGGTAGCTCCGTCGCTGTAAACATTCGGTGGGCGCCATACCACAACTCTTGACGCAACTCTTAAAAATTCATGTGTCTATTTAATTATCAAAAGAACAAATAAATTCCAAGGGAGAAAAAGACATAGAGATCTATGAATGATTTGTATAAACACTTAAATCTAATCCAAAACAAAACTAAAAAAAATATATTATGAGACTTGAAAATGTTTTGGTTAAACTAAAAGAGTTGTCAAATATTTTTTAGTTTTGTTTTGGATTAGATTTATTAATCAAATGTGTATGTGTGCACAATAATATTCTAGCATTCTTAGCACAACTAATATATAACACTTGTTGTGTGTTGTTGATTTAATTTAGTTCATATAAAATGCTTAGATTTCTTAATTTGTAGACTTCCATATACTTATTCTATTTTCGTCCTTTATTTATTTATTTATATATATATATATTAGACTCTAAATTTGACATAAATTAGAAAATTTTGACCTTTGCCACGAATAAACAACTTGTGTTTTAAGTCATTTATTAGAGTCTAACCTCAAATTTAAAAACATAGTGTGACCTGATCGGACATTGAGGGCCCGTTTAATAACGTTCCTGTTTCTTGTTCCCGTTTTTCATTTTGTAAGAAACAGACTTGTTTGATAACTGTTCCCGTTTCTTGTTTCTAAATTTTGAGAAACGTTTCCAAAAATTGGACAAATTTTGAAAAATTAGGGCCCATTTGATAACGTTCCCGTTTCCCGTTTATGTTTCTCATTTTTTAAGAAACAGACTTGTTTGATAACCATTCCGTTTCTTGTTTCTAAATTTTGAGAAATGTTTCTAAAAAAATGGCAAAATTTGAGAAACACCAAAAATGTGTTTCTTCTGTTCCGTTTCCTTTTATAAACTGTTGTTCCTATTGATAACAAAAAAATGTAGTTGGTTTGTTGTTCCCTTTAAATCCCAAAAATAACATTTTGATTTTTGATTTTCATCTTCTTAATTTTGAAGTATTTTTTATATATTATTTTAATTTTAAATTTTGTCACTTTCTATTTTTGTTTTGTTTGAGAATATAATGTGAACTTTTTTTTTAGTATCAATATTAGTGTGAACCTAATATTAGTAATAAGTTTTTTATCTTATTTAACTACATTAAAATTTTATTTATTAATTGCAAAAAAAAAATTATTTATTAATTTAAGTATATTTCTTTTTAAAAATATATATATATATATATTTTCATAAATATCTATTCGCATCGTAATTTTATCGATATTTTTATCAACATTTCCATAAAATTGAGACATCAAAATTTTCATAAAATTGTGACATTGATATTTCCAATAACAACATCCACATTTTTTTTTTTGAAAGGAAACTTCTTATTCAAACAAACAAACAATTATCCACCACAAGGGTTTACACCATCATATTTGGCAATAGAGAGAAGCCAAGAAGGAAAAGAAAAACTCCAGCTAACAGAAAAAGGAGATCTAAAAGCATAGCCTGCAATGGCATCAGCTAGACAATTACATAATCGTGAGACATTAACCAAAGAAAATGAGGTAAAGTTCTCAATCTTGCTTCTGAAGACATCAACCCATACAACAATATCATTTAGAAAAGAGCTCTCAGAAGTCAAAACTTGAACCGCCATGGCACAATCAGTTTCAACAATTATCTTGCGAATACCCAAAGAGCAAGCCCATGATAAACCAGCACAAATAGCTTCTAATTCCGCATGGAGGGGTTGTTGAAAGAAACCCCCTTTGAAGGCTTGGGCAGCTAAGACCTCTCCAAGAGAGTTTCTAATTACGAACCCCAAACCTGCTTCAATTAGAGGAGAGCTCCATGAGGCATCAATATTTAACTTAAAAAGACCTGTAGGAGGAGGATTCCACTGATGCAAAGTAATACATTGCTTAGAAGCAGCAGAATGAGAAAAAGTTGAGATATGAGAGCTGAATTGAAATTCAGCTATGTAGTCCAAAATCCCAAACTGATTTAGCCTCAGGACTGAGAACACTGCTTCCATGAATAACCGAGTTGCGATCATTCCAAATAGCCCAGCATATAACACAAGCCAAAGAAAGATCCTGCTTTGAGAGGGATAAACTCCACAGATCCCAATGGTCAAACAAAGTATAATGAACAACTTTCTTGCTACTTACCTTCGGTAATAGGCACTTCCAAATCTTTCTAGCCCGAGGGCAGAACAAGAGAGCATGGTAGATTGATTCCTCAGTAGCCTGACAAAGAGAACAAAGGGCCAAGCAATCGATACCTTTCTCCTTTAAAGCAATGTGCGAAGGGAGGAAGCCTTTAAGAGCTTTCCACATAAAGAGCTTGATTTTCATAGGAAGCTTAAGTCTCCATAAGGATTGCCAAGATTTTGAAAGAGGAGAAGGGTCTGAGGGACCAGGAGAAGGAAGGTGAGCCCAAGCAAGCTTATACCCACTTTTTACATTATAAACTCCATCCTTAGAATAATGCCACATCCAATGATCTTTGCAGGGGTTTCGACTAAGAGGAATGTAACGAATTATGGGGATATCATCTTTATGAAAAAAGAGATTTAACAATGGAACATTCCAACTTCTGTTTTCAGAGATTAACCTATCAACATGAAGGTTTAAAGGAAATTTAGGAGGATGGATAGGGGTAAAGAGGGATTCCCTTGGCAACCAACGATCAGAAAAAGCAGAGATACATGTACCATCACCAACTTTATAACGTAAGCCCTTTACAAGAAGATCCCTTCCCCACAAAACACTTTTCCAGAAAAAGGAAGGAGAAGAGCCAACAAAAGCATTAAGAAAGTCAGAGGAGGGGTGGTACTTAGCTTTTAAGACACGTGCAGAGAGGCTTGAAGGGTTAACGAGTAACTTCCAAGCCTATTTAGCGAAGAGAGACTGATTGAAAAGCTCAACATCTTTGAAATTGAGACCTCCTTGATCCTTGGGATTGCAAAGGTAACTCCATTTACTCCAATGAATTTTTTTATAGCTACCAGAAGTACCCCACCAGAACCGAGAGATAGCTCTGGTTATATCAGAGCAAATTCTCTTTGGAAGCTTGAAGCAGCTCATAATGTATGTTGGGATAGCTTGAGCCACACTCTTAATTAAAACTTCCTTGCCTCCAATTGAAAAAAACTAGGATTTCCATCCTGAAACAACCTTCCACACCTTATCAGCAACATATTTAAGATCAACACCTTTCTTGGAAGAGAAGCTGGAAGGGACCCCAAGGTAGTGTCCGAGGTTAGTAACCAATTTGACTCCAAGAATCCTATGAAGACGATCCTGAAAAATAGAACTCAAGTTAGGAGAAGTTAATAAAGCTGATTTAGAGAAATTAATAGACTGACCAGAGGCAACCTCATAATTACTTAAAATAGTCTTTAAAGAAGAACAATTATGGAATGAAGCTTTAAAAAAAAGAATACTATCATCAGCAAAAAGGAGATGTGAGATTGAAGGGGCAAACCTTGCAACTTTAATTCCAGAAAGAACCTTAGAATGTTGTGCTTGGAGGAGAGATTGAGACAAGCCTTCAGAACAAAGAAGAAAAAGGTAAGGAGAAAGGGGATCTCCTTGCCTAAGACCTCTACTAGGAGAAAACTTACCTTTGGGCGAACCATTAATAAGAATAGAAAAAGAAACAGTAGTAATGCAGTTCATGATTAACGAAATCCACTTACCACTAAACCCAAGTTTACCCATAATTCTTTCAAGAAAGGGCCATTCCACACGGTCAAAGGCTTTGGACATATCCAATTTAAGAGCTGCAAAGCCACTATTACCAGATTTTTTCTTCTTAATATGATTAATACACTCATGAGCAATAATAATATTATCAGTGATAGCTCTAGAAGAAATGAAGGCTGACTGAAAAGGAGAGATGATAGAGTGCAAAAAAGGTTTCAATCGGTTAGCTAATGTTTTGGAAATGAGTTTATAAGAAACATTGCAGAGACTTATAGGTCTAAAATCCGAAACATAGGTAGGGTGACTAGTTTTAGGGATTAGAGCAATGTTGGTATGATTCCAGTTTTTGATAGGGGCACCTTGGTTAAGAATAGCAAGGCAATTTTGAATAGTGATGTTACCAATAAGGGGCCAAAACCTTTGATAGAAAAGAGCAGGAAATCCATCCGGGCCAGGAGCTTTAGTTGGATACATTTGATTTAGAGCAGAGAGGATCTCTTCACTGGTAAAAGGGGCATCAAGGATAATATTCATATCATTTGAGACAACCTTTTGAACATTGTCAAGAACACCATCCATCTCAGCACTGTTCGGCCTGGAAGAAGAAAAAAGGTTAGTAAAGTAATGAATAAATTCAGAATCAATAGAATTAGGATCATCAACCCAAGCATTTGCTGAATTAAAGATTCCAGATATAGCATTCTTTTTCTTTCTTAAAGAGGCCTTCTTATGGAACCATTTAGTATTGCGATCACCCCAACGAAGCCAATCCTCTCTAGACCTTTGTTTCCAATAAATTTCTTCCTCACTGAGAAGATGATTAAGATCTTTTTCAATGAGGACAATTTTACCGAAATCGGGATAGGGGAAGGCTTTATAAGCAGACTGCAAGGCTCTCTTGCAGGCATCAATTTTTGGTTTTAGGGAATTGGACTTTTGGTGGCCCCACGAATTAAGGTCTCTAGAGATGCTCTTGAGGACAAGGGGCAGATCCTTGTCAAGATTACTTTCTGAATGATGGAGAATAGCCTGGTTTACAATGGAATGGCATTGGTCATGACGGATCCAGTGTTCCTCAAATTTGAAGGATCGAGAGCCATAATGTTTAGAACATGAAGCCGGACTATCATACATAACAAGCTCAATGGGGCGATGGTCTGATTCGGACCAATCAAGGTGAAGATTGGTCAAAGAGTGAAAAAGATCCCCAAAAGCTGAATTAGCCAAAAATCTATCCAATCTAACAAAAATGGGGGGTCTATGCTTCCACCTATTGGTCCAAGTAAAAGAATCCCCCACGAAACCAAGATCTTTCAGGCTACAATCATCCAAGGTCCTTTGAAAAGAAGTTATAAGATTGAGGTTTCTCACAGCACCCCCTTTTTTTTCGTCAACAGATAGAATCTCATTGATATCACCCCCAACTAACCACGCAGAGTCATCGTTATTGTGGATTCGACGGAGGAGGTCCCAAGAAACTGATCGTTTTGAAGAGTCAGGATTGCCATAGAAACCTGTAAAACGCCACTGCTTTTCTTTCCAACTGATTGAAGAGTCAATATATGACTTAGAAGAGGAACATATTGATACTTTAATATCAGTATTCCATAGTAAGCACAAACCACCTCCTGAACCTTCATTCGAGACTGAAAATAAATTATGAAGACCAGCAGCGTTCTTAAGCTTATTCATACCAGTAGAACCACACCTAGTTTCTGAGAGAAAAACAAGGTGAGGCTTACGACTCCTAAGAACGTTCGTAACAGCACGGAATGTCTTTGGATTCCCCAATCCTTGGACATTCCAACATAAGATCTTCATAGTGAAAGGCGGGGTTGCGTCGCAACCTCCGCTAATTCTGCAAAATCATTATCTGAAATGGAAATGGGTAGGACCGACAAGTTAGTTATCTTGGATTTCTTTGAAAGGGTAACAGAGGGATCCTGTGTGCATTTCCTCTTATTATCGTTATAAGGTAAGTTAATATCAAAAGATAGACCAGAGCCATCTAGTTTCTTTTTCCCTTTCCTCTTACTGGCAGATGGAGTGGAAGGGAGACTTTTAAAGGTAAAGTATGGCTGAAGGTTAGGAGGGGAAGGGAGAATGGGAGGGATAGGATCAAGAGGAGGAACAGAAATGGTAGGTCTACAGGGTGAAGGCGCAGAGGGTTTATCATTAGATTGGGTAGGGATGGGTCGATAATCACCAGAATACTTTTGGGAAGAACTGTAGCCTTGTGATTGGAAGCGCAAATTTGGCCCAAACGGCAGTTTCTTTGAATTTATCAAGGACGGAACAGCGAAAGCAGAATCACAATCTTTCATCAGATGTCCAATGATCCCACAGAAATAGCAGAAATCTGGAAGTCGTTCATACTGAATTGAGACCCAACTGCAAGAAAGGGGATCATCCATTGCTAATTTGATACCACGCCTGAGGGCTTTAGAAACATCAATCACAACCCTGACTCTGAGACTAGTACCCCAACACTGCCCTAATTCGTTGTCTTCAACAATCACAAAGGAACCAATCGCATTACCAAGTTTAATGGCTGTGAGACGAGATCGACAAGCAATAGGAAGGTCAAAGAAATGAACCCACATATGAACAAACTTAAAATTTAACTCAGAGGGCTTAAGAAAAGGTCTAGGGTTTTCCAAAATTAGCAGGCTCTTATCGAAGATCCAGGGGCCTGAGGTGAGAGCCCGATTAAGATCCGGAATTCCCATGAAAGTGAAGATATATAAATTCTTGGAAAGATTGTGAACCCTAAGATTTTCTTGATTCCAGATTTTGCGAAAAGAATTTTGAATCGTATCACTCGTGATGAATCTTTGGCAAAGAAGTTTGCCAATCAGACAAAGCCCTAGGTCTTTTTGGGTACCGTCAGCCAAAGAATTAAATTGAATCACTGTATTCTCTTCTTCGGAAGTCAGAGACATCTTTTGCCAAACCTCAACTAACTCATCTTCATTCATAATAATGGTTGATAGTTGATAAGGAAATAGCCAATTCCAGGCCGTAGACGAGACCAATCGAACGAACCGGAGAGACCAAACAGGCAGAAGCAGCAACGAGGCGGAGAAGACAAACAGGGAGCAGCAACGAGGCGGAGAAGACAGCCTAAAGCAGAAGAACACTCAATCAAGAGGAAGGAGACGCTCAACTAAGGAGGAAGGAACTCTCACTTCTTGGAGAGAAAGCGGTAGGTTTTGCAATCCGATCTAATTCTCTTAACGAGTTATAACAACATCCACATTTTAAACTTTGCAAAAAAGCATTTCAAGATTTTTAAATAAATTTAATTTTCTTACTATTAAATATTATTTTAGTTATATAACATCAATTTATCTAAAATATAATTGAAATATCAATTAACCTTTCATGTCGATATTGAACTCATTCCCACGTGAAAATGTCGATGAAGATGTATACACGTCGACAAAAATTTAAAACACGATCCATAACAAACAATGTCAAATTAACATTGGCTTCGAAATTTTAGAGAAAAAGACATCATCCATAAATGTTTAACTACTGACATTTCTCACTCCAAAATGTTATTGAATGTTGTTTTCATGGGTAGAAGACTCGATTCTCTATTCTTACAAAAATGTCTCATTATCCGGTTAACCCACAAAAACATATACCAAATCAAATCAAATTTGGATAACATTTGGAGTATATATAACTTTGCATATATAATTTTATGGTTATTTTTTAACTTTTCATCGAGACTTATTTGTATTCGATTTTGTAAACTTTGGATATTTTTTTTTTTAATTGCATGTTATATCTTTTTTATATTATGTATACTAAATTCTATTTAAACTATAAAAAGGAAAAACAATAAAGAAAAAAAAGAAACAATTAACAAAAAATAATTATCAAACATGATAATGTTTCTATTTTGTTTTTTTTCTTCAAAAAAACAAGAAACAAGAAACGTTATTAAACAAGTTCCTGTTTCTAGTTCTAAAAAAATAAGGAACAAGAAACAAGAAACAGAGAACAAAAAACAGGAAACAGGAAACAGGAAACAAGAACGTTATCAAACGGGTCTTATAAAATGTTATTTCTCTTTATTTCGTTTCTTTTATAACATTTGCGTTCCTAATTTTTTAGGAAATTTGATGTTGCTTTGTTGGTTAGTTTGAAGGGCTCTTAAACCTAGGTAGAACATTTTTTTAATTTTATTTCTTAATTGTGCATCATTTTTATGTATATTTATATATATTTTTTGAATTTTAAATTTAGTAAATATATACTCGTTATATATTGACTGTTTTTTTTTAATATTGTAATTTTTAAAACTTTTTATAAAAATATTGTAGTGTTGAAAGTATTTTTAAAAATAATGTTGTTTTAAAGTGAGGCCGTCTTTTCAAAAGACGACTTCTACACGTCTTTTCAAAGGACGATCTCCTTCTGCATCTATGAAAAAGTTCTTTTAGATGAAAAAAATTATATATTTTTACCCAGATATTCAAAGTTTTTGAAAAATGTATGGTTGGAAAGCTAACAGAGAAAACTTAAATTTGATAACTGATTTCAATATATTTTGAGTTGTGTATCAAAAGATAAAAATCATCGAAGTTAAACTATAGTTCTGCCAATTTCAAAACTGAAGATTCTTTCGAGCCGTGTCCATTAAAAAAATGATGTATTTTTACCCCGATATTCAAAAATTTTGAAAAATGTACTGTTGAAAGCTAACACAAAAAGCATACCCAGTTTCACTATTTTTGGAGTTATGTATCAAAAGATAAATATCGTTGAAGTTGAGCTACATTTTTTAAATTTTCAGCCATATCTTCAGTTCTCGGTTTAGTGAAGTTTTTAGAACTGTAACTCAACTTCGATAATCTGTATATTTTGATACACAACTCAAAAAATAGTGAAACCAAGAATCAAATTGAAGCTCCCTATGTTAGCTTTATCCAACCGTACTTTTTTCAATTTTTTTTTTGAATATATAGGTAAAAAGATATTAATTTTTTAATCCAAAATAATTTTTTCATAGCTGCAGGAGGATATCGTCTTTTGAAAAACCATTCCATCTATGTGGAGCAAGATCTTCTCTCTTCAAAAGACGACTTTGGTGGCGTGTGTTTAAAACAACATTATTTTTAAAAATACTTTCAAAACTACAATATTTTTATAAAAAGTTTTAAAAATTACAATATTAAAAAAAAAACAGTGTACTATATTTGCGCATATATATATATATATACATATATATATATATATATATACTTGATCTAGTTAGAAATTTTGAAATATAAATTTTGCTCACTAAAACATGCATTTAGTCTCACTTTGATATTTATAGAGTTATATAATTGAGTTGGATCAAAGTCGATATCATTTAAGATAAAAATGACTCGAGTGAGGGATGGCATTGCATGTCAAATTTGACAACATTTGAAGAATAAATACAATTTTATCGTTGTTTTTAATTTTGCATCGAAACTTATTTGTATTAGATTATGAAAACTAAATTCTATTTAAACTATACAAGAGGAAAAAAAAAGCATAGAGAAAAAAAATAAAAAATAAAAAATAAACAAAAAATAGTTATCAAATAACAAATTTATGTTTTTTTTTTCTTTCAAAAAAACAAAAAACAGAAAACGTTATCAAATAAAGTTTTTGTTTTTGTTTCTTTTTTTCAAGAAACAAAAAACAAGAGTAGTTATCAAACATGTTTCTATTTCTAGTTTTCAAAATACAAGAAACAGAAAACAAAAAATAGGAAACAAGAAACGAGAACGTTATCGGGCTCTGAGTTTTCAAGCTTCTAGTTTGTTAATCTCACAAATTATATAATCTCAAACACGTATCACGTTTAATTTCTATATCTTACGAACTATATCAAGTTTCTAACAACGTATATATAGTTCGTCTATTCGAACTCATTCTCCTACCCAACTCAAACATAAGACCCCACAAATTTGAACAGGAAAAACTAAAAGGAATAGTTAGGAAACAGTACATTTTTTTGGTAAATAGTAAAGAGAAATTAAGCATTGTGATATCACATGTTGAGGTTAAAATAAAAGCATTAAATTGGGAGCAGTGAATTATGTTAAATCATGGATATATGTATATATGCAGAGGTCCACACACAAATGGCCTAAATATGAATGAGGTATATTTGTCTCTCTGACTCTCTCTGTTGCCTATCTTTTCTCTCCTTTCATTTCATTTCCTTTCTACTCTCTTTCACTTGCATTTCAGTCTGCTGTGTTCTTTCCTATAATTTCTGATTTTGACCTTTCTTTTTTATTTCTTTTCTTTTTTTACTTTTGTATCTATATAGCCATTGGGTGAGACTTTCTATGCAAGAACCAACCAACATCATATAATTCCATTAATATTAAATAAAAATAAAAATAAAAGATAAATTTGCCATAGGACAAAAATCTATCTTTGATTCTTGAACGAATAAAATCGACCAAAATTGACCCAAGAAATGGATGTGTTAGCTTAGTTTCTTTTTGTTGTGTGTTTGTATATATATGTCTTTATATATCTTGATTTTGATGTATCTTCTATCTTACGTGAAAAGAGATGATATATAGTTCTAGTAAATAAAATAACGATAACGTTATAAAATTTGTTAGTCTTTTGGTAAGACTGCCATATATAAGTTTTTGTTGTCTGTTTTGTGTTTATGCTATATATAAATCGAATAACAAAGAATAAATAAGCGCAAAAGAAATCGACACAGATTTACGTGGTTCACTAACGTCGTGTTAGCTACGTCCACGGACAAAAGAGAGAAGTATTATTACGAAATAAGAGAGAATTACAAAATGACAGATAAAAGCGAATGAAGTCATTAGAAGGTTTATATATGACACTTTTCTAATGACCTAATACAAAATGAGTCAAAACCCAAAACGAATAAATAAAACCTAAATCAGATTTTTTCTTTAGGGACGTTGCCTTCATACTCCCACTAGGGCACTTCGTCCCTAGACCCCGACCTCCGTACCGAATGAACCGTAGAGAATTATAACAGATTCAAGAGATTCCAACATATATATACATTTGACTTAACGAATTAACCTCGTTTAGCATACGACATATTATATATATAATAAATTTCATAATGTTGAAATTACGAAGTGAGTTTAGAAGGGTGGATTTGATAAGTTTAAAAAAAAAAAAAAAAAATATTATTAGACGAAAGTTATTTCCCGTGAATATTAATTAGTAAGCGCTAGCAGAGCACGTTGGGTTATCAGATCTGACCTTACCTAACAAAAAAACTTTTGTCAGCCTCTCTCTTTTTTTTTTCTTTTTTTTTTTTTATTTAATTTCTCTCTCTTATAATTCAATTTTTGTGTGACAGTACAGCAGAGAGACACAAAATTTCAAGGAAAACAAGAATGAAAATTCCTTACAGCTAGAGAAAACAAACAATCTGAAACAAACAAACAGACAAACTACAAAGGAGAGGAGAGAGAGAGAAATAGATTAGATGTTTTTTTTTTTTAATAATTTTTTTTTGAATGTTTTTCTTTCTTTTTGTGATCATAAATTGAGAGGGTTTATGATTGATTTTCAGTGGAAGTATGTTGAAGGAGAAGGGAATAGATGCCAAGTTTGGTTCACTTCTTTGAATACCAACAAGAGAATTCAGACAAATCCTCTCTTATTTTCTCACTGCAAACATTGCAATTTTTAATATCTTTTTCAAATAAAAGTTCTTTTTTTTCTTTTTCTTTTTCTCCAAATTATTTGCTTTTTAAAAACTTTGTTTTGAGCTCTCTTGTGTCTAATAATCATTTTTTGTATCATTCAATTTCATGTCATAAGCTTAACTTTTGTATGTTGTTTTTTCCTATATCAAAAGAAAACAAACCCCCTCACTTCCCCCCATTCATTCATTTCATTTGGGTATGTGATTAATTAATAGACAAATAAGAGACTATTATTGAGAGTTTTCATTTCATTCTAGTGGTGGCCTAATTTTCTATTGGGAGATTCTCACTTTTAAAGAAAGTTTTGTGAAGATCTCTCTTACATAGCACACAAGGGAAGGAAGTATTATTTCTAAAAAAAATCCCTCATTTATGTGATGATTTTTTTTCAATGAAATCATCCTTAGTACTATCACAAAACTATGGCATGTAAATTGCATTTTATTAAGGATAATTGTAATGACCAGTAAAATTGGTTTTTTTTTTTTTTTTTTTTAAAAAGGGTACTTCATTAGTATGTGAGAAACATACAAGGGTCGAAACCCAGTTACATGAACGCTACCCAGTTCAAAACGATATTGGAAATATCGTAGCTAGAGAAGAGAGAAGATTTTTTAGATCAGGAGGTCGCTAGTACAATAATATCATCCCAAATCGACTGAAGGTTTTCGAGCATAGTTGTTAAAAATTCGATTGTTTCTTTCTCTCCAAATACTCCAAAGAGAGGCCACCAAAATATTGTGGATGCGAATGTTCTTCTGTGAAGAGCAATTGAACCTCAAAGCAAAGACACAAAGATCTTCAATTTTGTCTATATGAATCACCTTAGCGAGAAGACTCAGCTTATTCCAAATGTTCTGTGAAAGATTGCAGTGAATGAATATGTGATCGATATCTTCCTATCTTGATTGGCAAAGTGCACACCAATTGGGTTTGCAGAGATGCATTTGGATGACATTTCTGAAGTCTTTCAGCGATATTGATACTTCGGTAAAGAATGGACCAAATGAAGAACTTACATTTTTTTGGAATCAAAGATTTCCATAGAATTTTGAGGTTTGATGATGGTAAAATTGGTTATCATATTTGTAAATATGTCACACAAATTAATAATTTGCAAATATGATTTTTTTTTTTAAATATTTGTTTCTATCACTAATAGACTATTTTTAAAGTCTATCATTAAGACCATTTTTATAGTCTATCAAGGATAAACCTTTATCATCGAGACCGTTTTTATAATCTATCAACAATAAACCTTTATCTCTGAGACAATTTTTATAATCTATCAGCGAAAACCTCTATCATTGAAACCATTTTTTATAGCTAGCCTATCAACAATATATCACCGATAGATAATTTTTATAGTCTATCAATACTGTACGTTAGACCAATTTTATAGTCTATATAGGTCTGTATCATTGGAAAAATTGTGTCATTATTCATAATTTACAAAAATAAAAGATTAACGAAATTGAAAATTGAGACAAACATGAGGGAAAATGTTATATATTTAGCCTCAAATATATATAATTGCATTTTTTTTATTCTAACCATCTTTAAAATTTCTCATTTATGTGGATTGAATATAACTCAACTAATTAAAATGTTAAAATTAATTTGACTAAAAAGTAAAAAGTTCAAATTCCTATCTTACACGTTGAACTGAAAAAAGCAAAAATATTATATTCTCCTATTTTTGGTAACAACATTCAAAAGAAATCTTCTTTATTGAGCAAAATGGATGCTTATATTAAGAGGAAAAATAACTTTTTCCTTTTTTAGCTTTTAGCTTTTAGAGGAATGAAAAAAAAGAGAAGAAAAGAAAATTTGTATATAGATATTGTAAAGTTAGCTAGGTAGGTGCAATTAAAGAATTTAATTTGGGGATTAATTAATGAAGTTTTGATTAAGACAAAAGTGAAAAGTGTAGTTGTGTTTTTGTTATAATTAAAGTTGTTTAAAATTAGTCTAAAAGAGAGGTTTATTAGATTTGGAATCCAAGACACTTGGGAGGCATGATTGTGTTTTTTTTTTTTTTTTTTTTTTTTTTTTTTTTTAAAGACAGCTTGTGTGCCCCCAACCTCTCTTCCTTTCTTTCCAACTCAACAAATTAAAGTTTAATTTTTTTTTATATATATATAATACTTTTTGAATATCTACCCTTCAAGGTCAAACTCATTTATTATATTTTTAATTGGATGTTCACTTTTATGATATTATAAGACCATTTCTCTCCCTCCATTTCTCTTTTTGGTGAAAGTGTGTTTTGGTTTGTCTCTCCATGACAGCTAAAAAGAAGGTACCTAAAGTTCAAATCTCTTTTTACTGCTTCAAGAAGAAAAATAAAGAAAAGATAAGTTTGTTGGATTGTGAATTTTCTATAACTAATAATAATAAAAAAAAAAAATGTAAGCACTAATATATATATATATATATATTTTTTTATTTTATTATTATTTTTTTTAAGTACATTGGGGTGCGGGAATTCGAACCATAGACTTTTTGATCATCAAATCATACATATGTCAAGCTATGCTCACTTTGACAATATTTTTTTTAACTTTTGGCCTCAAAGAACAAGACAATTGTTTTAACCGTTAAACTATGTTCGAATTATTATATACCTTTGACTTTTTGTAACATAATTTTTTTTTAGTACAACAAATATAAGGATGTATGTACATATTTTTTTTTAGTTTTTGACCTAAAGAAACGGAATACATATTTTAATTGAGCTATATGTTCGGGTGTATTTTCACATAAATTTGGTATTTTTTTTAGAGTGTGCTCATTTAATTTGTATTATATTTTTATTTTACTTCAACATAATATTTGGAGGTGGAAGAATTTTAACCTCTAACTTTTTGGTTGGGATTATATGTTTTAATCAATTGAGCTATGTTCAAGTTGTCACATAAATTAACCAGGATTGACCTAGTTGGTCATGAAGGGCCTTGAAGCCATTAAAGCCTAGGGAATGAGTTCAATCATGGGTGGTCACCTACCTAAGAATTAGTTTTCTACTAGTTTCCTTAGTAGCCAAATGTTGTAGAGTCAGACGATCTCTCCCATGAGATCATTAGTCGAGGTGCACATAAGTTGGTCCAGATACTCAAAAAAAGAAGAAAAAAAAAAGTTTGCACACAAAATTTGTAATTACTCAAAAATTGTTATTTTTATGACATTTGATCCTTATTATATGTTACGTTTATAATTAGTCTAAAAGGGAGAGAAAAATTGAGGGCCCGTTTGATAATGTTCTCGTTTCTTGTTTCTTGTATTTTGAGAACTAGAAACAGAAACATGTTTGATAACTACTCTTGTTTCTTGGTTTCTTGAAAAAAATAAATAGAAACAGAAACTTGTTTGATAACGCTTGTTTCTTAAAAAAAAAAAAAAAAAAAACATGTTTTGTTTCTTGTTTATTTTTTTTATTTTTTTCTCCATGTTTTTTTATTTTTTTTCCTTTTTTATAGTTTAAATAAAATTTAGTTTACATATATAATCTAAAAAATAATTATCCAAAGTTTACATAATCTAATGCAAATAAGTCTCGATACAAAATTAAGATAAAATTATCTTTCAAATGTTGCCCAATATCTTTCAAATGTTGCCCAAATTTGACCTGTAATTTCATCTCTAAAAAATGTTTTGCCGCAGTTTTGAACCTTCACACAAATATGGAGAAGTTGAATATGGCATTCAATTTGACAAACAAGACAAGATCAAATTTTGTGAATTTGTAGGAACGACAATGATATAAAAGAAACAGAACAAAGAGAAACAACATTTTGTAGTTTCTCAAAATTTGTCGATTTTTTAGAAATGTTTCTCAAAATTTAGAAACAAGAAACGAGAACAGTTATCAAACAAGTCTGTTTCTTTAAAAATGAGAAACGGGAACAAGAAACAGGAAACAAGAACGTTATCAAACGGGCCCTGAAGTGTTTGATTCTCTCGTGACTTTATGTTTGCCACAATCATATAATTTTTCTTTCCTTTTTTTGGTATCAGTTTATGGAAAAATAAATATGTCATCTTATAGTAGTGCTTGATTGTTACTATTTGGTCAATAGAAAATTAATTATTATGACACTTTTGATAATTATAACATATGAGAGACTGGAAGTTAAGTTCATTAGTTATCCTCATAGTATTAAATTTTCGTCGACATGTCGACGTTTCTATATATAGGTTCGAGATCGACACGAGGTGTGAATCATGGTATTAAATTTCCGTCGACATGCCGACATTTTTATATATAGGTTCGACATCGACACGAGGGGTGAATCAACATTTTCATTATACCGTACAAAGTCGATAAAATATTAAAAAAAACAACAAAATGTAACTTAACGTGAATATACTATTATAATAAGTATATTTTAACTAATTTAAAAGTGTAAAATATTTATTTATTAATTTAAATATATTTTTAAATTTTTTTTCAGAAATATCCATCGATATCGACATTTTATCGATATTTTCATCGACATTCCCATGAAATTGAAACCTCGATATTTTCGTTGACATCGACATTTAAATCCTTGGTTATTCCACGGTGTTGAATGGTAAAATATAATTCTTTCTCCTTTTTTTTGTTTTAAAAAAAAAAGTAATGACATGATGTGTGGATATAATAGGTGCTTTTTTTTTTTTTTTTTTTAACAAATGTTAAAATTGTTTCACTGTGCTTTTCAGGAAGATTTGTTGCATTCATGTAATTGTTGCTTTTATAACTCTGAAATACATCAGTTAGAGAATGAAAAAAAAAAAAAAAAAAAAAAAAAAAAACTTTTTAAGTACCTTGCATCTAAAGTAAATAAGATTGTCCACCATTGAACATAAATTCTTCCATATGATAATTTGTACTGTAATGTTTGAATCCTAATATTTGGGTTTAAATCATATTTTGATTCTGGAGTAATTTTTATAATATATCTTATTTTAATCTCTCTAATTTCAAATGTTTAAAAAAAAAAATGAGTTCAAAATGTTTTTAAAATCTATTTTGGACATTTGATAAATATTTATATTGCATATGACAGAGGTTTTGTGTGACTATCATTTTTTACTTTTTTTTAGTTCAATAACACGGAGGTGAAAATTCGAATATCTAATCTCTTAGTCGAAAATATAAAATTCTTTAATCATTTGAACTATGTTCAAGGTCACATATCATTTGAAGTTGATGCGTTATAAATCACATGTATGTATAATTAAGTTTGATATGCATCCAAATTGGTGTACTATAATATGTATCTTGAATACCAATAATACAAAATGTTAACAAGTAAAGACCAAATAAAATATTTATAAAAGTTCAAAGTACCAAAAAAGTACTTTTAAAAAGATAAAGATAAAAAAAGGAAAGTTTAGTATAAAAGCTAAAGAGACTAGATTAAGAATATTCTAAACCTAATATTTACTCAAGCTTTTTAAGGCTTTCTTATCCATTTTATCTCTAAACTTTTAACTTTATGCTTCATAAACTTTCCAAACTTTTATTTTTATTGTTATCCATTAAAAAAAAAAAGTTTTGATTTTAGGCTTTGTTATCATTTTGCCACATAATATCTCCTACACAATACTTTTTTTTTTGTTCAACATGAGAAGGGAGAAAATTCGAATCTTTGACTTCTTGATCAATAATATATATATTTTAATCAGTTGAGTTATGGTCAGGTCGGTTAACACACACCCAATGCATTACTTCTTAATTGCATCTTCACACACCAAAAGCAAAGTCATGCGGGTTTAGCCCCAAAGTGGACAATATCATACCAATGTGGAGATATGTGGAGTTTCATTGTCCTTATCAACTGGTATCAGAGTCATGGTACCCTAGCTGTGTGGAAAGTTCCTCAGAGTCCGAACAAAGAGAAAATTAATGAAGCTTTATGTTGTCATTGTGGATGAATCCCCGGATCGAACTAAAAGTGCTTGAGTAACAAGCCAAAAAGTCTAACTCTATCAAGTCGGCCAGATTAATAGAAGGAGTAGCCCTATCAAAAAGATAGGAAGAATAGATCTTTGTTCGAGGGAAGACTCAAGTGGTACTTTGTTCGAAGGGAGAATTGTTAAGAATGCTAACAAAGTCTCACATTGGTTAGGGAAGAGATTAATCTCATGGTATATAAGTGAGGACAATTATCTCCATTGATATGAAACCTTTTGAGTGAAACAAAAAATAAAGTCATGCGAGTTTAGTCCCAAACCCACAGAGCTAAAATGAACCATTTTTCAAAGAAGTGTCACGTGCTAAGAGAAAGGAGGTCACGTGCCATGGAGTGAAGAGTGAAAAGAAAAAAATGTAAAAAACCAAACCAAAGGGCAAGTGATATAATATATTAAAGAGTTTATTTGTTTGGTTTTTTTCTTACTATAGAGTAAGAAAGAGAGAGGATATATGTTTTTTTGTTCGTCCAAATTCACAAAAGAAAAAAAAAAGAGGGGCCCGAAACATTTGAAGGTAATGTCATCTGGGTGGTGAGCCAGCCCCATCCTCCCAATTATCTCCTTTTATCATCTTTTATTTTATTTTTCATTCTCACACTCACACACAAAATTTATAAAAACACACACAAAATTTTTCATTTTGCCCTATTCTCTCATCTACTTCTTCTTCTTCTTTCTTCTTCATCATCATCATCATCATCAAAGCCCATGTTGAAAGCTTCTTCTTCTTCTGGTGGCCCTCCTCTTCCTCATCCTCCCAATTCTGACCATGGGGTCACCAGCAAAAGAAAAAGAAGACCTGCAGGCACTCCAGGTAAATTCCCTTAAACCCAATAATAAATATTTATCATAATCTTCATCTTAATTACTTGAGTTCATTTTTGTATTAGATCCGGATGCCGAGGTAGTTTCTTTGTCGCCCAAAACGCTTTTGGAATCGGATCGGTATGTTTGTGAGATATGCAACCAAGGGTTCCAACGGGATCAGAATCTGCAGATGCATCGCCGCCGCCACAAGGTGCCGTGGAAGCTACTTAAGAGGGCGGAGACGGCGGAGGCAGTCAAGAAAAAGGTGTTTGTTTGCCCGGAGCCCACTTGTCTTCACCATGATCCTTGCCATGCCCTTGGTGACCTCGTCGGCATCAAGAAGCACTTCCGTAGAAAGCACAGCAACCAAAAGCACTGGGTTTGTGACAAGTGCTCTAAGGCTTATGCTGTCCATTCTGATTTCAAAGCTCACCTCAAAACTTGTGGCACTCGTGGCCACTCTTGTGATTGTGGTCGTGTCTTTTCCAGGTTCCTCTCTCTCTCTCTCAATTCCCCCTTAATAGCTTATTCAAGAGTTCAACCTAATTTAGCATTAACAAAATTCATCGCTAATCGAACTATCGAGATTTGAGTATGATATTGTAGTCCAATTCGCATCGTTTTACTTTTTAAACACAACCCACTTTCCATCTTGTCGTAGCGTGGTCAGTCCCCTACTAACCCTTTATTAAGAGTTTTAAATACAATTCTCTCTCTTCGATATAAAATCATCAGCCACATCGTCGGCTCCGGACTTCTTTTATTTATTTATTGGGAGTTTGGATGTAATTTAGTAGAAAGGAAATCTTTTTCTCTCGAAGAAATTAAATAACGTAATATAAGGTTGAATTATGTTTGATAATAGTTCCTATTCATTGTACTATTACATAGTATTTTTCCCATTTATGTAATAAGCAAATTTTGTTGTTGGGGTTTCCTCTTCAGAGTGGAGAGCTTCATAGAGCACCAAGACGCTTGCAATCTCAGACATATGAGGTCCGATGATCAGCTGCAGGCGGTGGTGGTGGCGCCACCGCCGTCGTTACTACAACCCTACTCACGATCAATTTCTTACACTGGCGCCTCCACCAGCAACGACCATAGCTTTCAAATGGGTACTCCCCTACGAGGGTTTCCAATTTTATCATCAAACTCAGATCGAAACATCAACATTAATTTCCCCGATCACCATGATCTCGAGCTCCATCTCTCTTCTCCAAGCTCGGCATTTCTCAAGCTCTCAATTGGGTCCAACAAGGAGCCAAGCGACGAGCGCCAGCTCGAGCTGGCAATAGCGGAGAAGGCGTACGCTGACGAGGCAAGACGAGAGGCGAAACGACAGATCGAAATTGCAGAGATCGAGTTTGCAAATGCTAAAATGATACGGCAGCAAGCTCAGGCGGAGTTGGAGAAGGCAAGGATCTTGAAGGAAGAAGCCAGCCGGAAAATGAGCTCCACCATTATGGAAATCACTTGCCAAACTTGTCGGTTGCACTTCCACATGAGCTCTGCCGCGCCCGAGGAGACCTCGCTCGCCATTAGCTACATGTCGTCCGCTACAACGGAAGGCGATGGAGAATGAAAAACATTTCAAAGGACAGGAACAATGTGGCTAACAATTTTTCAAAAACTGTGATTTGAGTCATTTGACCGATAGTCGGGATCGAAAATCCGTTCGGCCCGGTTGGATGCAAGTTCAAAGTCAGTTTGGCTCCTAGTAGCTTCTTCGATTCAACTTCGAATTGCAACTTTTTAAATTTTCATCTCTCCGACTCTCCGATGGTGTAGAATTGCCAGCCACATTGTTCCAGCTTCTTCGAATAATTTCTCTCATACCATATGATTTTTCGGGATGAGACTGGCAATTGCGACTTATTAATTTCCAAGGATTTGTGGCAATATCGAAGAAGATCATCATCTCATAAAACCTGACCCAAAGTTGAACATTTGAATTAAGATATGGACGTACGTTGGATTAAACTTGGGTTTGGTTTGGTTTTATTGTTTGTGTCTATGTTGTGTGGGTTTTTCCCCCTTTTTTTTTCTTTTTTTTCTTCTTCATGATTTTCATTGAATTATTGTATATGTGATGATTATTGCAGTGTCTCGAGGGACGAAAAACTTGAGGTGTTAGGTTTTAATAATTTATGTTGGTTTTTAGCAGCGAAGAAAAATCCATTATTTGAATTCTTCAAAAGTACAATAATATAAAAGAATCACTCATTATTGTGTGGGAAGAACAAACATTTTTTCAGTACTTTTTTTTAAAAAAAAATATATTAATAGATGGTAAGATTTTTTCATCTCCTCTCATTTTTACCACTTTCTGACTTGGGAGAGATATCCATCCTCAAGTCAACAACATTGAAACTTAGCTAACATGTCCAATATACAATAGAAAAGGAAGAAGGACAAATAGGTTTAAATCATAGTACAACTTTTTCAACTTAATTCCTCCGTTTGGTCTCTAAACTTTCAAACTTTTTATATTTTAATCCTCCGGACACCTAACTTACTTTGCATGTGCTTCAAATACTTATTTTATGGCAATCGAATAAAAGAAGACATTTTGTTAAATATTTACAAGTTCGATTTAGAGATTTGAACGGAATTGAGACCCAAAAAAACATAACACACACAAAGAATTTCTCTACAATATCAAGTATATGTGCTATTAAATCCAAAAATATCACATTTTTACTTCATTCTTTAGTTTGAAAGGTCTAAAAACAATCAACACATAGAGACAACTAACTAAAAAAGTGGAGGAAAAGACAACATAGTTGAAATGAAGATAAATTGAAAACTTGTTACTCAAATTAGAACCAAACCTAGAAAGCAAAAGCATGATATATTAGAGTAAAAAATGAGTGAGAGTTTTCCTTAAGGATAGATGGACCCATATCATAAATGGAGGAAATGAATGAGGGACTGAAATATATCTAAAAAGACATACAAATATGGAGAGTTGAGGGAGATATATACACAATATTTCTTGTTTTGGGGACCATACTAATTGTATTAAAAGGAAAGAAGCTTTCAAACAAAGAAAATAAAGGAAAAGTTTTCCTGACTGTTTGTGTGTTTGTGTTTTTTGTTTTTAAAAGATCTATCAGCAAAATTTTATAGAAAAAAGAAAGAAAAGAGAGAGAAATGTGTGAAGTCGTTTTCATTGCATTTGTGTTCCTTTGTAAAACGTAAATGCTTATTAAAAACCCACCATGTTTTTCAGTGCCACAGTTGCTTTTCCTCATGCTCAGGCACTCGTCACTCTCACTCTTCAAAACAAACAACACATCCAAATGAATCTATGAGAACAGAGAGAGAGAGAAACAATTTTTTTTTTTTTTTTTTTCATTTAGGTAAGAATAAGATTGGTATTAAAGGTGGAATAATACTCACTTACACTATTGATTAATTCGTCATTAAATGTTTTTAATAGATTTGAAGATTTTACTAACGTTTATTTCGAAAAAATTGAGTTTGAAGTGGATTCACTCTTTTCTAGAGGATGCTGAACCTACTGCCCCGGACTGGCATTTTGGGAAACCCGTTCCCACCGCTAAGCGCTTCACTTTAGCCAAGCTTACAGTTAGAACCTCGAAGCATCCCAGCTATGAAGATGGAGAGACCAACTCGTGAGGACTAGAAAGATTCTAGTGCACGAGCCAGAGGACGTGAGCCGCGCAATTGATATACTTTTTTTTGGCGGCTTGACCTCTTTTCGTCGGTAAATCATCCGTCTTTGTCGTCTGTCAAAAAAACTCATATCAACGATAATTGACATGTACTTTTTCCTTGAGGTTGAACCCTAAACCTTAAACCCTACAACCCAAATGAATCTATGAAAAAAGAGAAAGAAATGATTTTTTTTTAGGGTTTAGGTAAGATTGGTATTAGAGAAGGAATAATACTCACTTATATTGATTAAGTCGTCATTAAATGTTTTTAATAGATTAGAAGATTTTACTAACATTTTATTTTAGCTAAAAGTAAACTAATTTCATCGAAAAAAACTAAGCATAGATAATGATAATTGACATATAATCTTCTTTTCCAGGTTGAAGATTGAAATCTCCCATACTTCCATTATTGCCAAATAAAAAAGAAAAAAAAATCCCATCGAAAAATTGGTAAAAGTTTCATAGGTAAATAATTTTTTAATAAGGAAAAAAAAAAAAAAAATAGAAAGAAAGAAGAAAAGGGTTTGGTTTTTGAGTGACAGTTTTGAATTTAGTTTATTGGGACCATGTGTTTTTTACCTTTTTGATTTTCACCGCAAATAAAAGTTTTCCCTTTACATGATGGTCCTCTAGAAATTTCTTGTGTTGTTCTTCTTCTTTTTTGGACCCTCTACGGCACTAACTTGAAACTTGTACCTACTTCTTCTTTTCAAATACAATATGAATAAACTAACACTAAATATGAACCCCAATACCAATAAGATGCTACTCCCTATGGATAAACAACCTACCAATATGTTTTGATATCATATGAATAATGTCCTACTTGTGTGTGGCTACCATACTTTTTTTTTTTTAAACCATACTTTATTAGGTATGGGAGAAACATACAAATCTTATAGAAAAACCTTTCAATTTAAGGAGATACAAGAGATACTATAGCTAGAGAAGAGTTTAGATTTTGTACACCAAAAAACCGCATCGATAAAAATAGCTTCCCTTAACAAAATATGAGAATGAGTTTAGACTTTGTGGCTACCATAGTTCTACTAACTAAAGTTGCCTTTTTTTTTTAGTTCAATATGTGTTGAGGGGACATTTGAAATTGTGGTTTTTTTGTCGATAATATATGGTTTAATCAATTGATCTTACTTTTACTTATCGCTTTGCACAAAATAAAATGTGCTAAGGACTATTTGGTCATTTAAAAGCATAAAGGTAGTTAAAAACATGATATTAAATTTTAGTCGACATGTCAGCATTTTCGTTGACATTTCCACATATTCATAGGTTCAACATCGACATGAGGGATGAATCTACATTTCCATCATACCGTACAAAATCGATGAAATATTAAAAAAAAAAACAATAACAAAATGTAACCTAACGTGAATATAATATTATAATAGTGTATTTTAACTCATTTCAATGTTCAAAATGTTAATTTATTAATTTATATATTTTTTTTTAAATCTTCAAGAAATATCCATGGACATTGACATTTTATCGATATTTTCATCGACATTTTCATAAAATTGAGACCTCGATATTTCCATCGACATCAACATTTAAATCCTTGGTTAAAAATAAAATATGCTTGAATTTTTTTAAATCAAACTACTTTTGGAGTTATTTAGATTAATGCTTTTAGTTCATAATTTATTTACTTATTTTTTTTAGTCCAATAACATGTGAGATGAGAATTTGAACCTCTGACCCTCTTGATATCGAGTACATATGTTTTAATCTAAATTGAGTTATGTTCAAATTTTTTTTAGTACAACAAATGAGGATAGGTGAAGAGATTTGAACTTCTAACTTTAAAAAACTGTAATAAATGTTAATTACTGTTGAACCATGCACGATGAATTTGAAAAATTATGCTTAGATGGGCTGTTCATAGATTTATTAAAAAGATAAAAAGTGATTTTTTTAATAACAAAAAAGTTTACATAAAATGACTAATTATTTAGTAAAAATTGAAAGGAAAATAATAGCTCTAAACTCTTGAAAAATGTATGCCCCTCTACTTTTAATCATGAAGGTATTAATTGTTGGGCAGTAGCTAGGGTTTAAATTTCCAACTCTACGGCTAGGATTTCTCTAATTTGAATGGAAATTTTGTCCCTTTCAGTGCATGGACGTCTAGAAGGGAAAGGGATAATGAGAAAGAGATTGTTTATAGAGAGGAAATATAGAAAAATATGTCAATTTTAATTTAGGGTTACCTTTTCAAAAAATCATTTTGAAATCTAGGCCAAATTTCAAAACTAAAAATAGACTTTAGAAACTATAACTTTTAAACTATTAAAAAACAAAACTAGGACTTTTCATTTTTTAAACTTTTCTATATTCTTTTTTTTTTTATTAAAAAAATTATACAAAATTAAAGGACTAACTAATGAAATTAGTAGTAAACAATCATAATTTTTAAAGATAAAATCATATTATCGATCCTTAATTAATGAGTTCTTTGAAGTTTCATGTTAATCAAAAAGGTTTTCTAGAATTGATGTTTGTAATTATGGTGTTTTAGAAATCAATTATTTTGAGGAAGGTTGATTGGCTAGGAGGAAAATCTACAACCTCATCAATTTTCCATCCTTCTTTTGAGGGAAAATCAATGATGGCTAAAGTAACTTGGAATCATATAAAGTAAAAGAGACATTCAATTTTTTCTTCTACCCCAAACTCTCTCTTTGTGTGCCTTAATAAAAAAGGTAAATTCACACCAACTTTTCACCCATAAATATAATCAATTGGGGTGTTTTTATTTAATGTTTTTGACTTAAACATATATATCTATATTTAATCTTTCACATCACATACACTAGTCATCTTATAAAAATAGAGTCATACTTAATAGGAATATGATATTTGATGAAAAATTTATGCTTAACTCTACTATGAAGTCTATTGTTGCGGAAGATGTTAGTAATGTTGATAAATAAGTGGAGCTGCAATTTGTTCCAATTGGGAGTGAATCACAACTCCAAGGTAGAGAAGATCAACATGTTGAAACAGAATCTGAGACTGTGCCAATAGAAACTGATATGCCAAAAATTTCTAGTTGATAGGAAACTAGTTCAGAAGCTTTTAGTTCACAAATACGTGAGCCATGTATAGCTCTTGATAGAACTAGGAGAGTGAATGTTGGACCTCCAAAGAGGTATCAAGATATGGTGAACTATGCGCTGCAAGTTGCTGAAGAGGTGGATCCTCATGAGCCATCCACCTACAGAAGTTGTTTCATGTAGTGAGTCTGCAAAATGGCTTGCTGTAATGGACGATGAGATGGAGTCCCTTGATAAGAATCAGATTTGGGATCGGAGCTAGTCAAACAACCTAAAAAGAGGAAGATTGTTACTTGCAAGTGAGTCTTCAAAAAAAAAAAAAAAGGTATCACACCTAAGGAAGACATTAAGTATAAAGCTAGTGTAGTTTGTAAGAGGGTTGACACAAAGAAAAAGGAGTTGACTATAATGAGATTTTGGAATAAATTGACATTAAGTATAAAACATTTTTTTTCTAAAAGTTAATATTATATTGACAAACTTTAAGTGTTTAATTTTTGCAAAAAGTCATTTTGGAATAAATTGAAGTATTTGGCAACCATCCAAAAGAATTTTTGGAGAATGAGTTTTTGAAATAATGCATTCTGGATGAAACACTTGATATTAACTTTTAGAAAAAAAATGTTTTTGGGTGTTTAATTGAAAAACCTATTTGATTCTCATATTGTATTAAAATTATCAAAATACCCTCACATTACTCTTTTAAATTTTCTCCACCCACTAATCTCCTTCGACCACCAACACCTCCCTCTGCCCGATCCCAACCTCTTAGTTAAAGGTATAATATGTCAATTGAGCTAAACTTAATTTGTTACTTCAATTGAAAAATACATATTTAAAGTTATTAATTCATATGATTTATTAATAATTGTCCTTTATAGTAATTTTACCTTAAGAGAAACACTCCTAATAAAACAAAACACTTTTGAGAAAATGTAACCAAACTCATGAGTGTACCCTTAATTAATTTCATAGTGATAATGGGAGGGATATATAACGTAGGTACATATTTTTTTTTTTTTGCAACGGTAGTTTAATTAATGCGGGGATTGAACCTATGACCTTTTGGTCACCGGCACAACCCTATGCCAATTGAGCTATGCTCGGTTTGGCAGGTACATATTTTTGTCCGGCTCATTTTTTTATAAAGATTGATTGCTAAATTACTAATATCTATGCATTTTGCATTTAGTTTTTATTGATTATATCTCCACATTTGATATACTTCTGACATATTTTTGTTAATTTAGCTTAATTATTTTTATGTTCTTTTATTATTTATTAATTTTTATTATTATTTCTTAATACCTCCATAATTTGTTGGAGTTTTTGTACGGATGACCTACCCTTCGAGGTGCATGAGATTTTTTAACCCAATTTTTGGAGAAAAAAAAATTGACCTTCTCGTGATAAGCAAGTGCACAAAATCTGTAGTACCCTTCACTGAGTACGATCACAAGGAGACAACTGCGATGCCCTTGTGATAAGCGAAGGGTACAAATGATTTTTCATAGGGAGAGGACACTTACTTATCACGACGGAAGGTCAAAAAACATAAAATTTTAAGAGAAGGTCAAAAACACTTTACGCACCCGGAGGAGTGTACAAATACTCCATGATTTGTTGGAGTCCAAATTCAAAAAAAATCCAAAAAGTATTCATGGATTAAGTTTTTTTAATTTGGGAGTGGATTGCTCAAAGTTCCATCTATTTTGGGATCGCATTATTTGACATGAAGTTTTTATTTGGCATGAATTGCCATTAAAAAAAATGCACAAAAATATATTTGTTTTGGACTATAAAACCTCTCATTTGTCCAACATAATTCAACTGACATATGTATATCTTGATCACCAGGAGGTCTGTGGTTCGAATCACTCCACCCTAATGTTCTCAATAAAAAAACCCTCATTTTTTAATGCATCCACGCATCCATACATTCACAAAAAAAACCACAACTTCATCATCCATACATTAAAAAAAAAAGAAACCACTCATAGGTAGAGGTAGTGATCAAATAACCAAAACATTCTCTAAAAAAAAAAAATAATAATAAAAAAATTAAAAGAAAAATTAAAAAAATTAAAAAAAATCTAAACTTTAGTTGGAGATGGCATACAATAGGATTTTTGTCCCAATGATCTTCGCCTCAAACAACAAAGTGAATTTAGTGTTGTTCTTGATTCCATCAAAATGCTCTCAATTCTTTTTCAAATCTCATGAAAAAAAAAAAAGAGTGAAAGGTATTAAAAGCTGGCTTTTATTGTGTAAATGTTTTCGTTTTTATCTAGAATAATTTTAGTTGAATTAAACTGGTATGAATTAGGTTTTAACGATAACATGTTCTATTTACAATGTTTTATTTGATTTTGATTGTATATAAATGGCAACATATATATCCTATACTTTTTGTATCAGTCAACCGATAGACCAATTTGGTATATTAGTTGACTGATATACCACATATTAGTTATTTTTATTAGTTATTTCAAATTAGCTAAGCCTAAGTGATTATAATTTTTATATTTTTATTTCAAATTAGTTATCAACATGTGCATTTATCAATACTATTAAGATATCAATCAACTTCATTCACTACAAGAATATAGGGTTTTTTCGACGCAAAAAAATGTCGGGAAAAGTCTACAAATGTGTCGGCAAAGACTTTCCCGACGAAAACAATTTCGTCGGGAGGATCGTCGAAATATCCACGTGGGGAAAGCCCTTCCCGACGCCAAAACACACGACGTCGGGAAAGCTATTTTTGTCGACGCCACTGCATGCGTCGGGAAAGATGATTTTTGCCGACGCCACTCCGCGTCGTCGGCAAAAATATACCAATGAAAAATCGGAGAATTCTCGGCCAAAAAACCTAAAGTTGAAAGAAAAACGAACGAGTGGGCAAAAATAATAAATATATATATATATAGATAAAATATTTAATGAGGTCACTACAATATGACTACTCCTAAAAAAAAAAAAAAAAAAAATGTTGAATCTAGATTCGATTGTGGGGTGGGAGATTAAACCTAGAACATTTTAATCACTAGGCAATACATCATGTTAATTAAGTTATGCTCGTGTTGACAATCAAATCTAGATGTTGAAATTTATCCACCTATAATAAACATCGGATGCAAAATTGAATTACTTTATATTTTTCTCTCTCTTAATTTCAGCCTAAATTTTTTCTAGCCAATTGTGGCACCATCAAATGATTTCTCCATCACACGACCAAATAAATTATCTGACTTTGAAAAAATCAATTCACTATTTCAAAATGAGTTTGTAGCTCGCAAGTTGCAGCTAATTAATGAGGGTAATGCCTTGAAAAGTACCTACGCACCCACTGTCGAATGTAAGGTACCTACCCCACTGCCCTTTCCATGGTTTTTATTCTTTTAAATGTTAAATTAACAATGTGTTTAACTTAAAACTGGTATTATCCGGGGCGGATCCAGACATTGATGTTTGGGGGCCAAAAAATTAGAGTATATAAATATTAAAAAAAGATCGCAAAAAATCTAGAGGTTCGAATTCACACTCTCAAGTTACGTTAAAAAAAAAATATCAGTAATAAACATATGTGAGTGTATCAAAGACTTACGGAGTAAGTTTAAATAAACTTAATACCATCATATAATTTTGCTCATCTCTATATTATTAAAAAAAAAATAATTGAGTCCCTAAACTCTAAAAAGTCTTTAATGCATCCCTATACTTTCAATTTTGTTTCTAATGAAGTCCTAGATTTTAAAAAATGTCAAATAAATACAAGAATATATTAGACTTAAACTTGAAAATTTGAGGACCAATTAAATAGAAAATTGAAAGTTAAAAAATATATTGAACTCTTTTTGAAGTTCGTCGTCTAAAAAAAAAAATAGGTCTTAATTATTTTTAAGAATGAAATTTATATATTTTTAAATCTATATAAACAAAATATTAAAAGAGAACCATGTTTTTTTTAAAAAATATACATATATGGAAGGAAATGTAAAGAAAATAAATTATTGTAATGGTTGAGTTTTGAACTCAGGCACAACAAAACATAAACCATGCATGATGACCACTGCACCAGAATGAGATTTTGTTAATTTGGGGGCCAAAATGTATTTAATAACAACAGTATATATTTAAGGCATTATTTTTGCATACGAGTATAAGAAAATAAAAAATTTAGGGGGGGCTGGCCCACCTAGTCGCTTCAGAGATCCGCCCCTGGGTATTATGATTTTAAAAGGTTTAACTCACTTCCTTACTTTCAATTTAGTTTTGGTAGTTTTAAATTTTTTAATTTGTTCTATCTTCACAAATCATCTTTATCATAACAAGTATGTAGTTAACATAGTAGGTTTAGGCCGAATAATATAGTGACTATGAGGTCCTAGCTTCAATCTTAAAAAGAAAAAAAATCATAGTAACCAAATTATTATTTAATGACATTGTTACATATTTTACTAATATATTACTTCCCATTTTGAAGTGGAGCCTAAAAATGAATTTTGACATTTCAATCGCTATCCTTTCAAATGCAGATGGACTTTGCCATGAAGTCCAAGAGTTTGATTTTTGAGAGCCCAAAATCTCCATCTATTATGAGGGCCTTTATGTAGACACTTTCCAATCTCTAGGAGCCCACCATTAAAATGGCTTTGATTTTGTATTTTTTTTTTAAGAAAATTGGGAAGAATTACTAGAATTAAATAACCAAAATATTGGACGTATAATTAACCTCACACAATGTATGAACTAGTGAATGAAAAATAAGATCATGATTTTAAAGATCATGATTTTAAAGATGAGAGTGATTATTTATTCTTTTTGATTATACCTATATATATATATATATATATATATATATATAAATGTCCACGGAACGGAGCGGGACGAGGCTGGTAATGTCTTTTTTGCCCTCGTCCCCATCCTCATTCCATTACTTGTTCCCGCGAAATTTATCGTTTAATTTTGTGGGGACGGGACGAGTATTTCTTCGGAGAATTTGCAGAGATTGAGTATAATTTTCTTTTTAGTTTATTTTTAATTAAATTTTTGAAAATTTGTTATTTGTTATATATATTTATATATTTTAATTCAATAAACATTCATGTTGTTATTTTTTTAGCTGAGGATGTGGTTATTATAGTTGAGTTATTTTTTTTTATGAATATATATATATATATATATATATATATATATATATATATATATATATATATATATATATATATATATATATATATATATATGGGGCGGGGCGGGTATGCTCTGTTTAGCTAATGAAACAAAAAAAAATCTCTGCTCCCTGTTTCATTTTCCGAATAATTGGGGATTCTCCGCTGGGTCGGACCGGACTAAATAAGCATCTCTAAGTATTTGCACTCAACACGCCCTGACACCAAGCTTAACATATATTTATATATATAATCAAATACAAATCCTTAAAACTATGATATTGAATTTAGACTAGTTTAAAATTGGAATTTTACATTCACCTTCTCTCTTTCATTCATGTCATAAGCCCATTTCGCTTCGTTTCATTTCTTCTCCAACGCCTAAATTGCCACCTTCATCTCTCACACGTTTCCTCTCCCACTCGCAAACGACCAGCTTCCACTCACAATCATCATCGTCCCTCCGTTCAATGACACTCAACCACCGTCGCCATTTCATTTTGATTCGACGCCACCACCGATGAAAGAAACTAGATGTTGAGAGAGATGAAATGTTGTCTAGATGACCGACATACAATTTTGGGTGAGAAATAGGGTTTCAACCTAAAAGTGTATGTTGAGGGAGATGTAGGGTTTGAGGTGAAATCTTCACTAAATGATGGCAGGTGTGTAATTACTATTTACTTTTTTTTCCTTGTTTTTTATCTGTATTTCTCGATATATACTATTTATCTAAGTGTATTTCTCAATATATATATTACTCCTCTAAACTTGTATAGACAAATGTATTTTTCAATATATACTAATTATTAAGTCATTTTAAATCAGTGTTACTTATCTAGGTGTATTTTCTAGTATATATTACTTATCGTTTTAATCAGTATTAGTATTTATCTATGTAATTTATGTGTTTTAATTTCGCCAATTCGGATTCATGGTTTTTACTTAAATAGTTTTTAAAAAAAAAATTAAAAGCAAGTATCATTATATACTAACTATTAGGTGAAATTTCTTAATATATACTAATTATCTTAAGTCATCGTTTTAATCTGTGTTATTTATCTAGGTACATTTCTCAGTATATACTATTTGTCTTAGGTCATAATTTTAATTAATGTTAGTATCTATGTAATTTTTGTTTTTTAATTTTGTCAATTCATACGGTGATTCATGGTTTTTACCCAACTAAATTTATTTTTTTTTTTAAAAAAATTGAAAATAAGTTTAGAGTTTTAAATTTTTTGTTTGGTTGTTACATTGGTTGAAGGCACAAATTACGGGTTTTTTAGTCTTATAGAATTTTATTTGAATTTAACGAAGGGATTTATCTACCTTATGCACCGACTTGTTGTAGCTTTTTTTAGGTGGTTTGCCCCTTATTTTCTTCTTCTTGTTTTTTTATTGGGAAGAACTGGAGGAAGGACCAAAATCAAAATAAGTGTTTTGATGGGTATTTGTACGTGACCCTTCAGGATGCGTAAGGTTTTATAACCCAATTTTTCAAAATTTATATATATATATATATATATATATATATATATATATTTTTTTTTTGACATTTTCTCACGACAAGTGCACAAAGTCTGTAGTACCCTTCACTGAGTACGCTTATGGAGAGACAATTATAATACCTTCGTGCTAAACGAAGGGTACAAATGACTTTTCACAGGACAGTTGCTTAACAAGGTAAAAAAAACATAAATTTTTAAGAAAATATATATATATATATATATATATATCTCGAAAGTAGTGTCGTCCGTACAAATAGTCGGTGTTTTGATAGAAATATAAACATTTTTTTATTGCATAAATGCTCAAAAGTTATTTTTAGTTTGTCTAAAAAAAGAGATTAAAATACCATTCATCCAATCATTTTAAAATACTTCTTAAAAAAAACCACCCAAAAAAAAAAATAATAAAATAACTTACTTGGGCTACAAAGCATCTTTTGCAGCTCAGTCATGTGGCACATTATGATGGATAAATATTTATATCATTTTAAAAAAAAAAAAAATTCTCCCTAATTTTCTAACTTCGTTACTTTACTTTGATTTTTTTGTTCCACTTTCTCTCTCCTCTCACCTCCTCCTTCCTCTTTTGAAAGTTCTTTCCCTCCCAAACAAATCTAGATAACGACGTTAGAAAATGACTATTTTTAAATAATATTGTACTTTTTCAAACTTTTTATAAAAATATGGTAAGTTTGAAACTATAAAATAATGTTGTGTTTAAGGGAGGTCGTCTTTTCAAAAGACGTGGATGAAGATCGTCTTTTGAAAAGACGATCTTGCTCCACTGGAATGTCATGTTTTTTTTATTAAAAAATTGATATCTTTTTAATCAAATATTCAAAATTCTAAAAAAAAAAGTATGGTTGAAAAGCTAACCGAGAGAGCTTCAATTTGATACCTGGTTTCACTATTTTTGAACTTGTGTATCAAAAGATAAAGACTATTGAAGTTGAACTATAGTTCTGCAAATTTCAGAACTGACGATTCTTTGAGAAATGCATTAAAAAATTGATATATTTTTATCCCGATATTCAAAAACTTTGAAAAGGGTACTGTTGGAAAGCTAACACAAAGAGCTTCAATTTGATACCTGGTTTCACTATTTTTGGAGTTGTGTATCAAAAGATATATATGGTCAAAGTTATGAAAACTTCACTAAACTCAGAACTAAAGATATGACTGAAAACTTCAAAACTGTAGCCAAACTTCGACAATCTGTATCTTTTAATACACAACTCTACAAATAGCGAAACTATATACAAACTTGAAGTTCTCTGTGTTAACTTTTCAACCGTACCTTTTTCGAAATTTTTGAATATCTAGGTAGAAATATATCAATTTTTAAATGGACCCCTCAAAAGAATCTTCAGTTCTGAAATTTGCAGAACTATATACCAACTTCGATGGTCTTTATTTTTTGATACACAAGTGAAACCAGATATTCTCTCTATTAGCTTTCCAACAATATCGTTTTTGAAAATTTTGAATATCTGATTAAAAAGATATTATTTTTTTAATAAAATGAACGTAGATGCCGATGAAGGTCTTTTCATCCATGTGGAGCAAGATCGTCTTCTCAAAAGACGACATTTGCTCGCGTGTAGAGCTCGAAAAGACGACCTCCCTTTAAAACATATTTTTTAAAATAGTTTCAAACCTACATTATTTTTATAAAAAAAAAATTAAAAAATACAATATTATTAAAAAAACAGCCTTAAAAAATTAGGAAAGATTTTTAAAAAAAATGATATAAACATTTATCCACTCACAATGTGCTGGTAACCCAACTTGCAGCCAAGTTTTAATCGAAAAAAATTAGTTACAAGTAATCATTACAATCAATATCAACTTTTAAAAAATCTAACGGGGGTAATAATTTAAACTTTCAAAAAACTAATAAGGAATAATTGAATATATTAGGATTGAATTTAAAAATACTCACAATATAAACATTTGCAAAACTTTCTGGTTCATGACCTTAAATTTAGTGTACAAAAATTGGCCATGGACCAAATTTTATTTAGTAGATATTGCTAAAAATACTTTAAAATGTGCAATAATATGGAGTTGAGGATTTGAACATTGACTTCTTGATTGAGAACTTATGTTTTATGGAAGTGTTTTTTTTTTTTGAGTACATTGGGAGTGGGGGGATTCGAACCACAGACCTCTTGTTTTTAATTTTGCATTAAGACTTATTTGTACTAGATTATGTATATTTTTTATAATTGTTAAAAATAAACATAGAAAAATAAATAAACAAGAAACAATAAATAGTTATCAAACAATATGTTAATTATGTTTCTTTTTTATAAACAAGAAACAGGAAATGTTATCAAACAAGTTTCGTTTTCGTTTATGTTTTTTTCAAGAAACAGAAGTAGTTATCAAACATATTTTTGTTTCTAGTTCTCAAAATACAAGAAACAAGAAACAGGAAACAAGTTTCGTTTTCGTTTCTGTTTTTTTTTTCTTTTCAAAAAACAGAAGTAGTTATCAAATATGTTTCTGTTATAATTCTCAAAATACTAGAAACAAGAAACAGGAAACGGAAACGAAAACGTTATCAAACTGAATTTTATGCTTATTGATCTTAGCATATTGCTCTTTTGGTTTGATTTTATATGAAGAAGATTTCTTGATTCAAACTTCAAATTAATGCTGCTACAATGTTATTGATCACCATCTGTTTGTTCAAATGCCTAGCTCAATATCACTCATGTTTTTCATGTCCCAAAGTTTTTATCTTATCTTTGTTATGAAATTATAATGTAATTTTTTTTTTTGTTTCTATCAATAATGGAGACAATTGTTATAGCAAAAGAAGAATAGAATACAAGTAACTCTTCACAGCTGAAAAACAAATGTTACAAAGCTGATTTTGGTAAAGCTAGATCAGATTTAGTGAACAAAAAACCTGATTCAAGCACTGTTGCTGCTTCCATTGGTTGATCCAGGCATCAACTCTCGCAGCATGGACACCACCTGCAACATGTTTGGCCTTTTGGAAGGAAACTCTTCTACACACCTAAGAGTTATCTCCAAATATCTAACCATTTCTTTAACTTCTTCTGCTTCTGATTCATCACTTGCTTTTGTTACTGAAAGCAACTCTGGATCTATTACTTCCATTTGTTTTCCATCATTCACTTTCATTTTCACCCATCCCACCAAGTTGGTGTCCCCAAAATCCTCCTTATCGGTTGGTCGTTTCCCCGTCAAGAGTTCTAAGAGGACGACACCGAACGAATAGACATCGCCTTTTGCCGTGCACCGGAAGCTTTGGTAGTACTCAGGAGGGACATAACCAGGAGTGCCTGCAAGTGTGCTCACACTCAGATGAGTGTCGAGAGCACTGATCAGCCTTGCCATTCCGAAATCGGAAACTCTTGCTTCTAAGTCATGGTCCAAGAGTACATTGCTGGACTTCATGTCTCTGTGTATTATGTGTGGAATGCAGTTGTGGTGTAGGAAACATAGTCCTTTAGCAGCACCTCTGCCAATCTTTTTCCTTTCATCCCATGTTAGAAGTCTTCTATCTTGCATCTTTGCTCTTCCATGGAGCATCTCTTCTAGGCTACCAAACTCCATGAACTCATACACTAGAAGCCTCTCCTCACCTATTTTACAGTAACCAAGAAGAGGTACTAGATTTCCATGTTTGATTTTTCCTAGAGTTTCCATCTCCGCCATGAATTCGCGGTCTCCCTGGCAACTAAGACGTATCAGTTTCTTGATTGCAACACTCGATCCATCCCTCAATGTTGCTTTAAACACTTCGCCGAACCCGCCACTCCCGATCAGACTTTCGGCTGAGAAGCCATTAGTAGCTTCAATCAGTTGGGAGAACTTGAGCTTCCTTAGCTGTCTTTGGAAAGTTGCCACATTGATACTCAATGGCTCTTTCTCTTTGTCAATTTTCCATGTAGTAGGGGCATGTATTGCTTGTAAACTATTAAGCATCTTCACTTCCTCTGCTTCTTTTCGCCTTGCACGCATCGCAATCGCCCATACAATCAAAATGCAGACACAGGCAATGGAAATAAGAACACCTAAAACAATACTATTAACCCATGATCCTGCTTCTAGCTTTGTTCTTCCTTTTCCAGCATCTACATTAGGACTTGTCTCCGGCTCGTCTTCGCTCTGGCATTCAGGCAAGGGAACTCCACAAAGTCCTGGATTGTTTGCATATTGACTTGCAGGTAGTGTACTTAGCTGTCCCCGTGATGGAATTCTCCCTGTTAGTTCATTATAAGATAGATCAATTTGCACTAAGAATGATAAGTTTGAGAATGAATCTGGAATGTGACCCTGCAGTCTGTTATGTGATGCATCAAACACTCCTAAGTTCTTTAGGCGGCCGAACGAGACTGGAATCTCGCCCGAAAGTTGGTTGTGCGATAATTCAAGAACCTGCAAGGCAACCATATCTCCAAACTCTTCTGGTATTCTCCCACGAAGCTCATTGTAAGAAAGATCCAAGTACTCCAAAGTTTGGTATTTCGTAAACAGACTGAGGACCGGACCGGAGTATAGTCGAGTGAAATCACAGGTCTTTAATGTTGGTTCCTGCTGTAGTCTTTCAGGTCTGATTCCAGCAAACTCTAACAAACCACCAACTCCTTTGCATGAATTACCCACATTTCGAACGAAGACTAGAGTGTTTCCAGAAAGAATCCCATTCAATGATTTGGCTCCAAGCTGCCTGCCAAGTCTAGGTGGGATTTCCCCTGTAAGCTTATTGCTGTTCAAATCCAACCAAACCAAAGTGCTGCAGTTTGCCAACTCCCCTGGTATCTGACCACTTAAACTATTGTTCCCAAGTTGCAGAACAGCCAGCCTAGACAAAAGACCAAACTCTTTTGGGACTTCACCAGTGAGTTCATTACTCGTGAGTGAAATCCATTCAAGATTGCTGCAACCGAACAATTCAGTCGGGATTTCGCCACTTAATCGATTGTTATTGAGTATAAGATCCTTCAAGCTTTTACATTTCCCCAATTCTGGAGGGATCTTCCCTTCTAAGCTATTGAACCATGCTATCAGCTGTTCAAGATTCTGAAGCCTTCCAAGCTCTGCAGGTATGGAGCCATTCAGATAGTTCAAACTGAGATCAATTTTCTTTAGCTGTGAACACAGTGAGAGTCCAGGTGGGATTCCTCCTATGATGAGATTGTCTGGCATTTTCAGTTCCTCAAGTGACTCAGCACCTGGGCATATATCTGGTGAGATCAAACCAGAAATTCTATTGGAACTCAAGTCTACAAGCTGAAGTTTCTTGCAGTGAGATATAGATGAAGGCAATGATCCAGAAATAATGTTATTACTCAATAGCAAGCTCTGTAAAGAGACAAGATTCTTGAAGATGGAATCTGGTAAAGGACCAGATATGTTGTTATTTGAAAGATCCAGAATTTGAAGCCAGGAGCAAGCAAAGAAGGAAGCTGGAATTACACCAGAAATGTTGTTGTAGCAAAGCTTTAGTTCTTGAAGTGAACTGCATGCATTTCTCCAATCAGAAGGGAGCCAACCAGTGAGCTGATTGTGAGATAGATCCACCCTCTGCAAACTACTGAGTTCGCCTAAAGATCTTGGGATTTCCCCACTGAGATAATTGTATGACAAACCAAGCGTCTGCAGATTCGTGCAGTTCGAAATGGCGTTCGGTATCGAACCGACGATTCGATTCCCCGAAAATTCAACGCGCAACAAAGAGCTGCAAGAATTCTCATTAATTCTCAACCCTGAGATTGAGCCTGATAGATTGTTGTAAGAGAGATCAAGATCATGAAGCTTATTAGCATTCAACAGAAGATTTGCAGGCAGATAGCCTGTGAGATTGTTGAATGAAAGATCCACAAACACAAGATTTGGACAGTTGGAGAAAAGATTCTCAGGCACACTCCCTACAACTTTAGCAAGAGAGAGCTCAAGTTGCTGCAAATTGTAAGGAAGCTGAAGCAAAGTAGTTGAGTTTATAGTGAAAGAATTTGTAGACAAATTCAAAGCCAACAACATATCCATAGAAGACAGAGGATCAAAATAAACATTCCCTGCAAGATTACAGCCACTCAAATCAAGAGCAATTGCTCTTCCAGATTGGCATGAAACTCCATACCAAGAACATGGATTGTTTTCAAGCTTCCAACTGGACAAAACTCCATTTGGGTCATTGTCAATCAAATCCTTGAACTTAAGAAGAGCTGCAGCATCAGTTTTTAATGAAGTAACACCCTCTTGTTCTGCTGAAGAAGCCAAACCAAATAAGATAAAGATGACTGCTAAAGTAAGAGGAAGAAGAGTAGAAAGCTGAGAGAGGTTTGTTTCCATTGGAAGAAGCAAAATTAATGTTTGTTTTCTTCTGTGGAAAACACAAAACAGAGAGCTGAGAAACACTGTTGCAGAAAGGAAGAAGGAAAGAAGGAGAAAGTTAAGGGTAATAGTAGTGAAGATTTAGAAAAATGTGTTGTGTTTGTGTGGTGATCATGATGAGAAGTAGAGGGGAAGAAGCTTTAGAGAAAAAGAAGGAAGCTGTTTGCTTTAGTCATTTATGTAAAAGGAAGGAAAGTGGAAATGGAATATAAAAAAGAAAGGGAGGAAGAAGTAAGAAGTAAGAAGGAAGTTGGTGAGTCTGAATTGTCCTGATACGGCTTCTGTAGTACAAATGAAAACCGTATCCTATATGAAGAAATATGTAGAGATAGAATAGAAAGAAAGAAAGAAAGAAAGAAAGGGTTGAGTTTTACTTTTGGTCAAAAGGAATAGGACCCACCCACCCCACAGACAAAGGGTCTATCTTATTCATAGGATCGGCGCTGCTTTAAAAGACACAATTTTTGCACTAAAAGAGACACACATTGACGAGTGGATGATCCAAGAGGTCAATTTCTGTCAGTGAGGCGTGACTGTTAGAGGGAATGTTTGAAAATATGTTTTTTTTTCCCTAAATTATAAAAAAATACTTAATCAACTTTGCCTATATAAAAAATACTTGTATCTTTTTTAAAGTTGCAATATTACCTGTGATCTTTCATAAACGTTTCAAAACTACTATTAGATAAAAAGTCGACGTGTTTGAATGTCGTTCTTTCAGACTTAATCCAAACAAATGTCTTAGTCACCGTCACGTTGTTCCAAGTCACTACCACGTTGATTTTCGTCCAAAACTCTAACGAATTTTCTACTCCAAAGATGTTTTTGAAACGTTTATAAAAAGTCAAAAAGTAGTATTGCAACATTACTTAGATATGAGATGGAGGGATTCAATCTTCTGGCCTCTTGATTGAAGACATATGTCTAAACTAGTTGAACTATGTTAAAATTTACCGTATGAAAAAATGTTAAAAGAAAGTGACATGGAATATGGGAAAGAGGAGGCATATGCATATGCATATATCATATCATTGCAAGTCAAATTACTCTTTATAATACAATACCAAAGATTCAAAATTTATGTATTTGTGGGTATGCCCTTACAGTCATCTGATATTGATATTGAGCTCACAAAAGGCTATGCCCCTAAGCCTAACTGCATATCATGACAGTAGGCTCAGGGACCCCTTTCTTTTTAAAAAACTTGAAAAAAAGATGAGAAAAGAAAAGGAAAGGGAAACAATGGGGTTTAAAGAAGAAGATGGTGGTGCAATGTGGGCCCAAATGCTGAAATTTTGGGAGAATCAATGATACAGTTCAATTGGTGAAAAAATTCCCCCTAAAAGAAATTAAAAAAAAAGTAGAGAAATGACATTAAATAAATAAATAAATAAATGAAAGGCCCACCAAGGAACAACATGAATGCAGTCAGTGGTAATGGTATGGTGTGGTAATCATGCTTTCAATTGGTCCTTTGTTTGGTTTTTTTTATTTTTCATTTTTTTCCCTTCAAGAGCAATTCACTTCAAACTCTCAAAAAATGCCATCTTTCACCATTTTCTCATAATGCATTAATTTGGGTGCATTTTGGTTATGTACTTTTTACTTATTAAGCCTCAATTACATTTAAGATTGAATTAATAAGTAGATGTGAATGAACTGCCATTTCCTTTTAAGAATCTTAATGATATGCAATAGCGTTCAAATATCATATGTATGTGTGGATGACCAAGAGATCTGTAGTTCGAATCTCTCACCCCAATGTACTAAAAAAAAAATTTAATGATATTTGATCCAAATTTTTAAAATATAAGTTTTTTTTTGTCTGTTTGTTAATGTCAATCGCGTGAAAAGTTATTCGTACCTCAATTTTCGCGATCACCGCGATTCGTAGAGAGAAAAAATTGTGAATGTTCGAGATCGCGATGTGAAGAATCACGAATGACGTTGTGAATGTTTGAGATCGCGATGTGAAGAATCACGAATGACGTCAGCAAAAGATAAAAAAAAAAACTTGTATTTTAAACTCAGTGTAAATTCCGTGGTTTTGAGACCCATTGCTTTACATTTACTTTAGGTATATAGAGATTCTTATGCAAAGTTTAGAAACAAAAATATAATATCTAAGAGTTCAAATGGGAAAACAAAACAAGTAAAAAGGTTGAAGGAGACTATATATATATATATAGTCTAAATGAAGAACTATCACTTTATGGGCATATGAATACATCTAATTAATTTGATGATGGACATGAATGAGCAAAGTTGACATGAATTCAATTATATGGTTGATGATGATAATACAAGTTTTAGGGCACTGGTCCTAGGCAAGGGCAGTATCACTTCCAAATTAGTTTTACAATAGTGTGTGTTGTGTAAATCTTGACTTGTGGTTGAGAGAGGTGATGATAATGGTGATTGGGATTTTGACCATGAAACAGACTAGTGGTATATAAGAAATGGGTAATTATTAGATATAAGATCTGAGTATCCAAGATAAAGATGGTGGCCCTTTTAATAATCATTTTGGCTTTGGGTCCATAATTAACACTTTTTATTTCCTTTTCCTTCAGGATACAAACTGGTATGCCATTATATATATATATATAATATATATTCACACAGTATGTGAAAGGGAACTTCATTTTTTTGGCCTCTTCAAATATTCAACTCAACACCCTTTCTAGAAAGATAAAATAATAAATTCTTTATTTTTATTTTTTTTTAATTTGAGTTACACATATTTACGTGATTCACTAACCTAGTAATAGATACGTTCACAGACAGAAAAGAGAACAATAATATTACGAATAGGAGAGAATTACAAAATGACAGTCTAGGAACAGCTGAAATCATTAGAAAGTTTATATATGACACTATTGTAATGACTTAATACAAAATAGGTCAAAGTCCAAAACGAATAAATAAAATTCAAATCATATTTTTCTTTTAGAAGCGTTGTCTCCATACCCCATTAGGGTGCTTCGCACCTGGACTCCAGTCAGCAAAACCCCCGTACCGAACTAATCGTAGAGGATCATAATAAATTCAAGACATTTCAAAAGACTTGATATCAAATATCAAATATATACCAAAGTTTTGATATCGGGCTTAAATAAGTTATAAAATTAATATCTTTGTGATTTGGTATAGTTAGCATAGGCAAGAGTACTATTTTTTGTAAATGCTTGTTCTTGAGGTTATGTTTGAGCATTTTAAGGTTGGGTTATGATTTTTTTTTTCTTTTTCATGCTAATGTTGTAACTATATATACAAATATAATAATTTCACTGCTAATTCAAAGTTTATTAAAAGAAGTTAAATATTAACCGCCCCACCAGCTCAATACTAAAGGTGAAGATATTAAAGTTTTTAAAAACCAACTTGAAATTTATTTAATGCAGAAATTACATGTATGAGAAGCAATTAAGAACAATAATTTGAAAAGAAAGTTTTGAATTTGATGTCAAATGTCATTACCATATTGCTAAAAAAAAAAGTAAAAGAAAAGAAAATAAAGAAGAAAATTAAAGCTAACAGCGACTAGTGAGTGAGTGAGACTAATAAAAAATCTCATAAGAAAAAGTGAATTTTTTTGATACCATAAAAGCCACTGTTTTGGGGAGAAGAAAAAAAAAAAAAAAAACATAATAGATTTGGATAGGATATGTCATGGTAATTTTTGGGGACTCCAAGGTTTTTCCAAACAAACCGTCAGGCCATTAGATTTGCAACACGTGGCAGTAGTTGAAAAGGAGATGAGTAGGATAAGACGAGAGAGAATTTCTAGTACATTGGTGATATCGAATTTTTCTATACCACTTTTTTTAAAAAAGAATGACACGTGGCAAAATAGTTGTTTGACTGAGACTCACTCTATTATTTTGCCACGTGTCATTCCTTTAAAGACAGTGGTATGAAAAAATTCTATATCATCGATGTACTAGAAATTGGCTGAGTTGTGATCTAGCATGGGAATTTCTTTTGAGATTTTTAACGACAATAAAAAAAAGAAAAAGAGTGAAAAAATTGAAGTAAAGAAAGAAGAGAAGAGAAATGTTGTCGTGAATGGCACGCTAACAGACCAATTTGGAGTCTTATCACTCATCATCCAAATGATTGGTGATGATCCCTATATCCAAACACTCCCTATTTTGTTAAAAAAAAAAAAAAAACCTCTTTTTAAAAAATCAAAAAATAAAAATAAAAAAAATTATACAAACCTTAGACGGCGAGGTTTGTTACTATTACGCTCTTAAACTTTTAATTTAATCAATCAATTATAGGTTGTTAAGTGTTGCAATCAATCCCATAACTCTGAAAATATTCAATATTGTTTATTTAATGAACCTTCGAAAGAATTTAAGGTTGAATGAAGAAAAACTTCTTATAATACATTTTATTTTTCAAAGTGTAAATTATTTTGTTTTTAAATATATAAATGACAAGTTTGTCTTTTTTATGGGAGAATAATGTGCACCTACCTCCTAAGTTGTAGAGTAGTCAACACATTCTTCTGAGAATTATTAAGTTTTTCCTCACATTTGGTATGTTGTTGTAATCATTAACCTTTCTCTCATATTTGGTATGTTGTTGTAACTTACATTGGGTATTACATTTATAACCTATAAATATCTTCATTTATAAAGAGAAATGTCAAGTGACTATTTCATCATTTTCATACCTTTATACTTCTCACGTGAGAGTAGTATATGTGAAGTTGTGAAGTTCAATTAAACAGTAATTTAACAACAAGTATTATAATGAGTTGATTACAATACGTAACAAACTTAAAAAAAAAAAAAAAAAAAAAAAAAAAAAAAAAAAAATTAAATGAAAGTTTAAGTGTGAGAATCTCACACAAATGATTTGTCCTATTTTCTCAAAATTAAATGAGAAAAAAAAAATGAAAGAACTATGGGGAAGTTTTCAAATGATGAAAGTGATTCCTTTGGAATGCACGTCTATGAATTTCATTCTAAAGTTAGTGCTTCGTTTAATAATTAGGTAATTTGAATTTCAATTCCAAGCCTTTGCAGTCCAGATAATTTTGTTGCCTTTGCAGTCCAGATAATTTTGTTGTAAAAAATATGCAATTACACTGGTAGAGTTAGTATTAAAGCAAACTGAGTTAATTAAAAATATTATATTATGTGGAAGTTTTTTTTTTAGAAAAAAAAAAATCGAAATTCAATACAATACAATACAATAATAATCTCTATTTTAGCCTTTGGGCAGTCAATAAATACTACATTCTTTATATATTATTCTATTTTTATTGACATATGTATTCTACTTCTACTTATTAAGGGGCCGTTTGGCCCACGGAGTTGAGAGGAGTAGAGTTGTGGGGAGTAAACTTACTCCCCGTTTGTCCCAAGGAGTTGTTTAACTCGGACAAAAAATATCAACTCCCCAGACTTCTACAGTAATTACTATTCAACTCTCCTTCATTTTCCTTTCTTTCTCTCTCTTCCTTTTACAATATTTTTTAATTATTTAAAAAAAAAACCTAATTTAGACAAAAGGTGTAAAATAATGACTAAAAATGCAATTCAACCTATTTTTTATTTTAAATATAAACTAAATTGTTGAATTAAAATTAAAATTGGTACTTAAACAAAATTTAAAATGTAGTATTCAAGAAGAAATAAAAATATAAAAATATAGCTTATTTGGATTCACTTACATTACTGGATTAAAATCTTTCAAATTCACACGTAATAGTTAATCGACTATTGTACGACTATTTGTTTTATTTCAAAACTATCCAAATAAAATGAATAATTAATGTGAGTGATATTGAAAAAAAAAATGTGAAATATGGTAGTCAAAGTTATTTTGGTTATCTTCGAATAAATTTGTAAAGGATACATAAAATAAAAAACACAAAAATCGTATTCTTAAAATTTATTGGGAGAAGTTCTTGATAATAAAAATATGAAAAATTATAGAAAATAGGTTCTAGGTGTAGTGCATATGAAATTATGAGTTTAAGTGGGTGGAAGCGAGGACGTGTTTGACACATAAATATGTTTATGTGTTATTTTTTTTTTTCTTTAGAGAAATTTGTAAAATATACTTACACTAAAAAAACAAAAACAAAATCTCACTTTTAAAATTCATAAAATTAAAAAAATTAAAGATTGAGCCTTTAAAAAATAATAATAAATATATATTATTGATAATCAAGGTGAGAGATTAAAAAATTAATGTGAAGTATTGTGTTCAAAATTATTTTTTGTTATCTCCAAAGAAATTTGGAAAGTAGATAAAATAAAAATAAAAAATTGCATTGTTAGAATTTATTAGGAAAAGTCCTTAATAAGAAAAATTAGAAAGTTTGTAGAAAAAAAAAATTGTATCGAAAAAACTAGTAAAATAAACTCAGATTTTAGAACTTGAGGTTCAATAACTCTCTGTCAATGGGAGGCGGAGAAAGATGTGTTTGACACATGAATAGACTATACTTATGGATAGACAATCTTATAATTCATAAAATTAAGGAGGAGTCCTAACAAAATAAATATATATATATATATATATATATATATATATTTTTTTTTTTTTTTTTTTTTTTGATAATTAATGTGAAAAAATAATGTCAAATATTGTGCTCAAAATTATTTTTTGTTATCTTCAAATTTGTCAAGGATAAATAAAATAAAAATAAAATATTTCATTTTTATAATTTATTGGAATTGGAAGAAGTCCTTAATAAGAAAATTTTGAAAGTTTGTAGAAAAAAATTGTGCGGAAGAAAACAGTTAAAATAAACTCAGACTTCAGAACTACAGACTAAACAACTCCCTGCTCCAAACACACCACAGACTTCAGAACTCCACACTAAACAACTCCCTGCCCCAAACAGACATACCTCAGAACTCCCCAGACTAAACAACTCCTCAGACTAAACAACTCCAGACAAAACAACTTCAACTCCCCCAACTCCTTGGGCCAAACGCCCCCTAAGATTTTCATCATTTACATTTGATATGCTTGTTAAATTAATCTAGTATATATACTAAGTTTATAGCTAAATCAAGCATAGTTCAATTTGACATAAAATTGTGCCCTGGACTAAAAGGTCATGGGTTCAATCTTCGCATTAATTAAACTATCGTTGCAAAAAAATATATATACTACGTTTATATATATATATATATATATATATATATATTATTAGCTTCTCAAATTGGAACACCAAAAACTTGAATGTTTCTCATATTTAATTTCTTTAAACTTCAAGAATTCGGTTTAATATGGTCTCTAAACTTTAAAAAATGTCTTTTTTTTTTTATCTAAAATTAGTCATTAACTTTAAAAGTATTTAATGATCAATTCATGGACATATAAACACAAAATTGAATTATGTGTTTCATAGTATAATGACATTTGAATTGTATGTCTAATAGGCTTGTGAATTTTAAAATAGTGTCTAAATGTTAGGAGCTTAGAATTAGACACTATTGTGAAAAGACTATGATGATTTAAAACACAACTAGGAACGGGCTCTGAGCCTGACACGTGGTTCAATCGTATGGCGTCACGTGTCACCGTTTTTTTTTTTTTTTGACAACATGTTGGGGTGGGGATGGAATCTAGGACCTCATAGTCACTAGGCAATCCATTAAGTTATGCTCTTGTTGGCTTTTAACCTTTTTTCTTTTCTATTGTTTTTACCTTTAAGAAATATATAATTTATATTGGTCTATATTCTAAAAAATTTTAATCTATCCCTAAATAAATAAATTTATGGTTTCTTTACAAAATATTTGACAATATAATTACATTTTTTTTTCTTTTTTATCATCTACACAGTATTATCATTTATTTTCAACCAATCAATTACAAATTGAAGATTTAAAATAATGATAAAATAAATAAATCAAACTAAATTATAAATAACAATCGTTGTTAGCATATGCTTTCTAATGGTTTAATGGTCTTCATTCGAATTCATACGAAATTAGTGATTTTAAGAAGAAAAAATAAGAATAAGTGAATATATTTAAGAAAAAAAAAATAAACAATAAATTAACGAAACCAAAAAAAATTGAACTCACTAAATTGATATTGTCATGTTGTAAAAAATTAAAGATTTTATTTATGAGTTGTTTAAATGATTTCAGAATATAGACAAATATAAATTACATATTAAAAAAAAAAAAAAAATAATAATAATAATAAAAAAAAAAGTAAAAAAAACAACTTGACACATGTCATATGATTAGGTCACATATCTGGGAGTTAGACTGTAGCCCCAGTTCCTGTCTATTTTTATAAATAGTTTGTTTGTTTTTTGGGAAAATGTTATAATAGCTTTCCTAAAATAATCATAATGAAATATAATAACTTAGGGCTCGTTTGATAACGTTCCTGTTTAAGCTACATTATTTAATACAAGTAAGCCCCGATACAGAATTAACAACACTAATAAAATTATTTTTATCTATCAAATGTGGCCCAAATTTGATCTGTAATGTCATGTCTCACTCGAGTCATTTTGCTTTCAATGATGTCAACTCAGATCCAACTCAATTATATAACTCTGTAAATGTCATTGTTGTAAAATATTAAAGTGAGACTAAATGCATGTTTTAGTGAGCAAAATATATATTTGCAAAATTAAGAAAACTAAGAAGAAGAGAGAAAATTGGGCACCCATTTGGACCAACAAGTCAAAACCATGTTTAGGTAAAATGAGAACAAACTAATATAAAAAGAAACGGAACAAAAAGAAACACCTTTTTATAGTTTCTCAAATTTTTCCCTTTTTTTTGGAAACGTTTCTAAATTTTAGAAACAAGAAACGGAAATAGTTATCAAACAAGTCTGTTTCTCAAAAAATGAGAAACAGGAACAAGAAACAGGAAACGGGAACGTTATCAAACGGACCCTTATTTTACTATTTGTATCCAATAACTAACTCTAGGAAAGAATAGTATCCAATAACTAACTATAGGAAAGAAAAGAGAAGATGTGATATATCTAATATGCCATTTGTAGATCACCCTATTTACCTGACTGTCACACCAACATTTGTTATTTCAACTAACTAAATTTGTTTATTTTAGAAATAGAACAAATGTCACAACTCACATTCAACCCCCAACCATAAGATATTTCTTCTATTATTTCGAACTTCCCTCCTAAATTTATGGTTTCAACAAAACTAATTTGAGGTTGTCTCTCTGTATATATCTAGCACTCTTAATCTAATACATTTCCAAAATGGTACCCAAATCGACAGTAACTACGCACTTACGGTGGCTTCATACTGAGACAATGTTTCAAATGAGGTGTAAACAGTTACATACTTACAATTGGGGGTAGATTGACAGTCAATATGCGTATAGACCACACCACAATATTTTTTTTTGTTGAGAAATGAGGTGTAATTAGGAGTATGTACCTTGAAACTAGATTGATCGGTCAGGGTATCATTGCCTCCCTAGGTGTTTCTTAAGTATGTTACCAACGAATTACGAATAAAAGACAAAGTACGGTATCAACATACATACTTAGATTTATAAAACACATTACAACATGGTGTGGATTCAGCGTTCTACAGGCAGGTATACACGGGGACCATTAATTTACTTTGCAATTTGATTCGAAGTATGTATAAAGTTAGTTTGAAGCTACTAACAACAATTATCGACAAACGGGGATATCACGGGATGAACATACATGTTTAGATTAATATAACATCGTACATACATGTCGACAAACATTTTAAGAATATATTTACATTGTATAAACTAGTCTGTACACGGACAAACATACATGAGGGTGATGTATATAACAGCAGATACAGAGTATATCACTCAATCATACATAACTAATACATATATGCCTAACGTCATCAATGAAAGTACACAACAAAGCAATGCACTACACTCGTGGTATATACTATGATTTACTAGGACAGGTATACGATGAGGGAGGTATATGACAGCAGATATAAGGTGTCATCTAAATTTTCTGGAGTCATAACCGAACCCTTGTCCCTTTTGTCTGCCTTCCCTTTTCGTTTATTGTCTGACGACCTTGAGAGAGTCTCACACAGATTCTCCTTTCGCGGTTCCTATAAAACAACAAGCAAATTTGTGTAAATACAAATATAGGGGAGAAATGTCAATATGAATGACTGTAAATAAAGATACTTACATCCCTTGATTCACCATGTTTCCTAGACTCCTGATATTACTCTTTCTTCTTTGTTTTCTACCTACTCCCTCGGATGTCCTTTCTCGTTTCACCCCCTTACTGGGTTGCGGGGAGTCATTTGTCTCATTCTTCATTGCACTCGTTACTTCGAGGTAGCGAGTCCTGAAGGTGTATACTTCAAATTACAGCCAGAATACATTCGAATAGAGGATTTATTACTACATATTAACATACAAAATAACATGAAGGTAATAGTCTAATGGGTAGTACCTCGACGTCGTCATCCACCCGAATTGATGACGTTTGCTTCTTCGTTTTTTTGGTCGGCATTACACCGACAACTTTCAACATTTCAGTCGCTCTTGCCATCTACAAAAACTCACACTACATATGGTGATACTGAAAATCTGGATTAAATAAACCAAAATCCCTAAAAATCAGTTAATTAAATCTATTAAATAAACCAAAATGGGACAACAAACAAAATCCCTAAAAATCGGTCAATTAAATATATCAAAAAATGATAACAAACAAAATCCCTAAAAAATCGAGATTTATTCAAAACACTAATCTCAACAATATTATATCGTTCATTCATTCAATCAAACGTAGTGGAAGTCTCGATGTTCGATTTGCACCGTGGTTTGGATGGAGATTTGCGGACTCGCGGTGGTTGCCCAAGTTGTCCGCTGCGCACAGTGGAGATCTGATTAGTGGTGGGCAAACAATATCTAGCTTGCGCCGACGAGAATGGGAGTTTGAATCTCGTAGAATGAGACTCACGGTGGGTGAGGTCAATTTTTTGGTACGTTTTCTGGACTCCATTAAGAGTCGAAAGTCTCGATTTTCTGGTACGTTTTCTGGTTGGGATCAATCTCGTAGAATGGGACTCACAGTGGTTGGCGTCGACGAGAATAGGACTCACGGTGGTTGCCCAAGTTATTCGATCGGTATATAACTAGTACGTGTTCTGGACTCCATTGTCGTGTTCATCGAGTCAGTGTATACTGATAAATAAAAGAAGTGGAATATCTGATTTTTGTTCGTCGAGTCAGTATATACTGGGAATTACAAGGATTGAAATGTCTGGTTTTTGTTCGTTGAGTCGGTGTATACTGGAAAATACAAGGACTGAAAAGTCTGGTTTTTGTTCGTCGAGTTTGTGTATACTAGGAAATACAAGAACTGGAAGGTCTGATTTTTGTTCGTCGAAACAGTGTATACTGAGAAATACAAGAAGTGGAAAGTCCGATTTTTGTTTCATTCAAAAATTTTCAACGATTTACTAATGTTACGATTTTTTTCTCCCAGCTAATTTCTCTATCATAAAATCAACCATTTGTTTAGTTGATTTAATTTTTCAAGTGTTTAAATCTCAGGGTAGTATTTAAGTCTCAATGTAGTTTAAATAGTTTACTAATTATAGTTGTTAGTTATATTTCATTCCTTTAGAGAGGTTAACTATTTTTCAGTAGCCATTATTTCATTCTAGCTATTCTTCTAATTGCACTTTGTTTTTTTTTTTTTGGGTTATATATTTTATAAATAGTTTAAAAAAAAATACAATATTAAAAAAAAAACATAACAGGTGCTTGTAGTCTTGAAAAAAATTAATAATTTAAAGTATATGTTTAGTATAACTTGAGTGATTTTAGATGATTAAAAGTGTTTTTTTAAATATAATAAATAAAAGTAACTTAAAAAAATTAGATTAATTTAAAAACTAATTTTGAAGAAATACTAGAAGAATTATTCAAAAATGAGTTTAAAGTGATTAACCCAAAAATCTTCAAAAACATGCCGTTAGAAAGAAAAAAAAAAAATATATATATATATATATATATATATATATATATATATATATGTAATTAATAAAATTTTGAATATACAAAAATATTTGTAATAGAAAAAAAAATACTTAAATTAGAAGGTATATAACACCTAACTCCTAAGCATGATTGAATTCGTTTGTAATGTGATAAATAAATTATTGAAGAAGGTGGATAGCTTGATTTTTTTTTTCCTTCATCTTCTTTTGAATTTAATAAAGTGGATAGCTTGATAAAATAAAGTATAAAACATTTTATATACTTTTTGTTTTAAACCTTTTAAGAGAGGGTATTTTTTTTTAGTTTGACAATTACAGAAATAAGAGAAAAAATAAATACAAATCAATTACGATCGAGTTATGTTCATTTTGACACCTTTCAAAAAAGTTGACTTTTATTTAGAAGGATAAAATGTGTATTAAACCATCTAAACATATATGTATTTATCATCTAAATTTGATTATACATAGTATGAATAGTAAATTCCAAATAATAGTATTGACCAACTAAATAAATATCATGATGAATCTAGATAAGTAACTAATTAATTCAACAAATACAACTAATTAAAATAAAATAACATTTTCCTATAACCTTCTAGAACCTGAAGACAAATTGGTCTCTAGTAGGCTGAATGTCATCCGTGTAATATGTGTGTATGGCCCATAATTTTTAAAAGGAGACATTTCTTCATTGGTCAGAAGTGTCCAGAGTTCAAATCCTCATTAGCCTAATTGTTTTCTTAATTTTGGTTTTAGTTTTGCCTATATATATATATATATATAGGAAAATTGTAACCATTTAGAATAAGATAATTAAAAATATAGCAAGTTTTTAAAAAATTTGCGGATATGGCAATTTCTATCGCTGATATCTTATGGCTGATAGAAGTCTATCGCTGATCACCTCAGCTTTTTATAGATTTTTGTCAGTGATAATAGTCTATCAGTGATAATAGTCTATCACTGATAGAAGTCTATCACTGATATGATAAAGTCTATCAGTGATAGAAACAGATTTTTTTGCCATATTTACAAAACATTTTAAAGTTTGCTAAATTTGCAATTAGTTTGGGCTTGATTGCTATTTGTGCAACCAATCCTCTATATATATATATATATATTAGTAAGTTATTTCAAAAGAATTAGTACATAAAAAAAACGACATAACCCCCAAATCCCACCGAAAATTTATATTGGTTTGATCTTCATTGATTCTGATACCATATTTGATATCATGGAATTCCATCTTTAAATTAATTGACAGTGAGAAGAATAATTCATTTAAATTATATGGTGAGTGAGATCTTTTCATCTTTTCAATTTGGGATACTCAACAAAGGCATAAAAATTGCTAGAGAAACGATTTAAGAAATCAGTTTTTTTAAAAAAAAATCTCCCCATGTAAATTATATATCATTAAAGATGACTTTCTAAATTATATATTAATTATTTTTATATAATATATCGGTCTAACATACTATTATTATAATAAGTAACTTGAATTTGATTATTGTGTATATGAGTAATAATTTTGAAAGAGCTTTATAGATTAAGATAAGCCCGTGAGTATTGATGAGATGAAATAAATTAATTAGTTGGTAAAGAGATCCAAATTAAAAGTTTGACGAAATTGAAGGGGACAAAACAATCCAACTCTCTACCAAATATTATATTTGGTTCTTTTAATATAATTTATTAGAAAGGTCAAAAGATAATTGCATGTTTTTTCATCATCATTTTCTCCACCACCCAGACCCCACCCCTTCAAATTTAAATTATACAAATCTCCAAACAATTCATTTTTCTTTCGTAAGCAAACAAAATTAATAAATCAATATAAACATAATTGAAAGAAAATATGGATGTCATAGAATAGTTGATGAAGATGTTAATAAAATCAACCATAATTATTTTTTGTTGTAGGTTAATATATATGCATATGCATTATAATCAATATAATGAGAGGCGGACCTCTGAAGGAATTAGGGGGCCACGGCGGTCCAAAGTTTTTTATTTTCTTATACACGTAAGCAAAAATTTCTTAAATATATACTATTGTTATTAAATACAATTTGACACCCCAAAATTAACAAAATCTTATTCTGCTGTAGTGATCATTGTGCATGTTTGTATTTAGTTGTGCCTGAGTTCCAAACTTAACTATAACAATAATTTATTTGCTTTACATTTCTTCCTTATATATATTTAAAAATAATTAAGACCTATCTTTTTTTTGTATTTATTTCTGTAAGATTATTTTTTAATGAGAGTTATATTATTTTAGTTATTGTAATTTCAAATATCTAAATTTAGTACTCTTCATACTTTAAACAAATCTTTAAATTAACTCTGAGTATTAGTTTATTTATGAACATTTTCAAAAGTAATTTAAACTATAGTAACATCCTTTTATAAATTTTGAAAATAAATTCATCTTATATTGTGTTTTTTTTTTAATAATTTTTTTTTAAAATGTTTAATAAATCTTTGAATTTTTAATTTTGTGTTTAATAGACTCACGAACTTCAAAAAAATTTCAATATATTTTTTAACTTTCAATTTTGTATCTAATTGGTCCTCAAATTTTCAAGTTTAAGTCTAATATATCCTTGTCTTTATTTGACATTTTTTAAAATCTAGGAATTGATTAAAAACGAAATTGGAAGTATAGGAATCGATTCAACACGTTTAAAGTTTAGGGACGCTAAATATTTTTTTTAGAGTTTATGGACTCATTAAAAATATATATATATATATATATATATATATATATATATATATATATATATATATATATATATATATATATATATTATTTTTTTTTTAAATATAGAGATGAACAAAATTATATGATGATACTTAAATTTATTTAAACTTAGTCAGTAAGTCTTTGATACACTTAGACATGCTTGATAATTTTTTTTAATGTCAACATAACTTGAGAGTGTGAATTCAAACCTTTGAATTTTTTGCAATTTTTTTTTAATATTTATATACTATGATTTTTTGGCCCTCCAAACATCAATGTCGTCTGGATCCGCCCCTAAATATAATTATAAAGTAGTATAAAGTTAATCTATTTTTAATGAGATAAATCTTCATTCATTTATTTATTCTAAATTTCTAGAAGGATGTTTATGTTTTTAATCAATTAAGTTATGTTCATTCTTAAGAGCAAATCTGAATTTATTTAAGTTAAATAGTTTGGACTATTTTCTTGTAAACTATTAATTACTTAATTTTTATGCTCGTGACTAACAAAAGCAAATACGGATTTATCTAATTAAGTTAAGTGTTAGACTATTTTATTGTAAACTATTAGTTAATTAATTTTGGTTTTTTTACAAAAATATTAACTATTTTTTATATTTTTATCAACTGATTGTTTTGTTTTTATATCCTATTATATGATTTTTTTTAGTTCATATTAGATGAGTTTTAAAGGATAGATCACTGGCATATCATAAGTGAAAACTCATAAAAATTGACTTCTCTGATGAGTCAAAATATCTTACCCAAAATATATTTGGCTCATTACCTAAACATTTTATAGATTTTAATTACATCAATGTTAATCTTTTAATTAAATTTCAAGTCGACTTAGCTAACACAAAAATTGAAAGGATCTAAATGTCCATATATTATAGATTTAGTTGTAATTACAATTAATTGATTTAAAATATTAGAAAAAATAATTGATTGTTTAGTCAATTTTATTAAAAAATCTATTCAATATATATATATTATTCTCTCATTCTAATAAGATACAACCTTTTGTCCCTTAATTTTTTTTTCTTCATTTTTTTAAATCAAAATTCTTAAAAGTTTTTTGGATTGGATGTGTTCACGGTTGCAAAGAAAATCGAAATAGATTTGTTGGATTGTAGTATATAAACGAGTATATATGTTGGATTATAGTATATAAAGAAAATATATATATATATATATATATATATATATATATATATATGCTAGATTATAGTATATAAACGAAGTATATATGTTGAAAAAGTTGAAATAATTCAAGATATGGAGTTGGGCGGAATTTTTTTTTTTTTTTTGACTCACGACAAAATGTAAATAAAGAAAAAAAATTAGTATACATTAAAACATGAAATATAAAATTTGTCATAATATTTCAAATTTTGATTGAAATTTTTGGAAAATAGTGAATAAGATAAATATGTGAAATGTAAAAACAATATAAATAATTCAAGTTTTATTTAATAAAAAAATTATACATTAAATAAAAATCTAAACATCAAATATAAAATACACAACAAATTTAAAAAAATTGTTTGAAAATTTCAAAAATTTGGACGTTTTAGAAATTTAGAAAAAACAAAAGTCAAGTCGTGCTAATGCCGTAATATTTTAAGTCTAGTGACATTTATGAAATATAGAGTCAAAAAGTGACATTTTACCATAATTTTCCAAATATTTCTAGTCTAAAGAGAAAGAGTGCAACATGGAAAATATTCTACAATTTAACGATTAAATGAAATAATATTTTTAAAATAGGAAATTATTAGAATGAGAGATAGAAAAATAATGGATGACAAAATAACATAACCTTAAAGAAATTGACAACTACACTCAAAGGAGAACAATGAAAATTTGCATTTGACGTGTATACCTGCAGACATACTTTTGTACCCCACGTCTAACTCCGTTGAGGTTGTATATAGGTATGTATAGAGTTCATTAATACACATCTCAGCTTTTGGCCAACCATCGTAGCTCATTGGTGTTGTTAGGAACAAAGTAGATTTAAATGTGGTACTTTGTTTGAGTTGAGGATTGTTAAGAGCACAACCAATATCCCACATTGACTATATAAGGGAAAAATCTTGGGTATATAAGGTGGACAATTATTTTAAATTGTATGGGGTTTTTGGGATGAAACCAAAAGCAAAACCGAGAGACTATTAAGAACAAAATTAAATGTTCAAAGTATTATTAGACATTTTGAAGATTTTTTTTTTTTATTTAAGTTGTCCTCTAACCACAGTCAAAATGCAATTTCAATTAATTTCGGGGCTAATATATTTACCTACATATATTAAAAAAATTTGGGGAGACCATGACTCCCTAGTCCCTTGTACGATCCACATATTTACGTACATAAAAAAAAAATATATATATATATATATATAAATTGGGGAAGCCATGACTCCCTAGTCCCTTGTACGATCCGCCCTAGGTATCTTCCTTATGAATGGATTTAAATTTTTAAATATGGACCCTTCAAATTTCACCATATTTAATTAATTAAATGTTTTAAACTTTCATGTCTTCATATTCGCGTTGTGTTTAGGGGATGGTTACAGATTTAAACAAAATATTTTAAAATAATATTTTTACCTACATATATAAAAAAAAAAAATAATAATAATAATAATAATATTTGGGGAGGGCATGACCCCCTAGTCTCTTGTACGATGCGCCCCTGGGTATCGTCCTTATGAATGAATTTAAATTTTAAAATATGGACTATTCAAGTTTCACCATATTTAATCAATTAAATGTTTTAAACTTTCATGTCTTCATATTCGCTTTGTGTTTAGGGGATGGTTACAGATTTAGATTTAAGGATTATTTTAGATTTCAAAAACAACAACCTGTTTTTGTAGGGAATTTTTTTTAAGCCGGCAAATTTTGAAACCTCCGGCTATAGGTCCTATTTATTTTTTTGTTCTCGGTTTAGTTGTAAGGTGTGTCCTTGTATATATACACACCCAAAATTTGAAACCTCTGATTATAGGGTTCATTTATTTATTTGTCACTGGAGACGAGGGTTTACGATAGACGAGTAGTAGGAGTTGCATTGGTCGGGGAGCATGTTCGAGCGAAATAGTTGCCGGAAGACGACGACAGATGAGGAAAAGAAGGAGCTGAAATGGGCGGCGATTGAGAGGCTTCCGACCTACGATAGGCTAAATTATACAAAATACCCATAAGTTGTAAGGTAAGGATAAGTTCAATGATGTTATGAACTTTCAAAAGTTTCATTCAAATTTGTTTCAAAATAACCCTTCCATCAACTTTTTCGTTAAAATGAAACGAAAAAATGCCATAGTGATGACTTGTAGTTAGTGGTTCACGTGACATAAATAGTAGGTTTTAATTATATACATGATCTTTAGGAGACATGTTTCAATTATACCCACATTCGAAATGAAGTAATATAATTTAGAGATTTGGGCAAACTAATATTGTCCTCCTCTTATAAATAAAATATTTGCGGAAACAAAAATTTCCAAGTGTTGGTAAATCATAAAGGACTAATGAAATTTAGAGCCTCCATTACATGATCAATGGATAAAAATTAGTGTTGTCAAGTACCATTTTTTCTAGATAGAGTTGTTACATTTGAGAATGAAAATTGTTTCTTTCGTTAGTCAAATCTTTTTCTTTGTTAAATTGAAATCATTCGTCCACAATTTTTCTCTCGTTAATTTATTATTTTATAATTATATCTTTCATTGTCTTATCTAAACTGCACAGATTGCTCTGAGATGGTGAACATCTTCAACTTCTCATTCTATCTCCATCTTCTTTATCCATAACATTTCTAAACACTACACATTAACGGAGGTATATAATATGTTTGGAAAAGCTTAGTCTAAATTCGTGGTAAAAAATCATCTTTTGAAAAATTGATTTGTGTGTAGTTCTAAAGAAAACACTTTCATCTTTATCCAGAATATGTTAATGATAAAATAAAGTATTACTTTTAAATCCAATATCAAAATCAAAGGCAAATATAATTGACTTATGCAGACTATAGGATAAAAAAACATTGTGGGGGCTATGGAACTTCTTTATTACAAAAAAAAGAATAACAAATAGATTTCGTTTCAGTGGAACAAAACAATTTGTATATTTGGCGCATAAGCTGCTTTTCTCTACAAGAAATCAATAAATAATATCGAGATTAACTCCGTCCAGAAAATGGAAAAAGAAGAACAAAGATTAACATTCAGTAACGACCAAAATCTGAAAAGATCCCAGAAATGGAGAGAAGTTAACATTCGGTAAGCTGTACCTAACTACTAGCCAACATTGGGGCGGAGCCTTTAACTAAAGCAGAGGGATGAAAGTGAACCAACCGTGATTTCTTCCTCCCTCCCCACCGAAAAAGAGGGACCAAATCTGGCTACTCGCATTTGATCGATCGGTAGATGTGACGAACAAAGAACAGGGCTGCACGGAAGCCTACAGTTCCCAGCATCAGAAAGAATCCATAGCAGATGCAAGCCATGTACCCGAAAAAGAAAGAGGTTTGCATGAAACCCGACATATCCGAGCGTGCGTAGTAATAGTACAGGCAGTAACCATAGATGAACAGACCAGTCGAGCCACCACATAGAAAAGATCTGAAACCATATCAAGAATACAATTCAGGCAAAGAAGTAGATGAATCATACTATGAACCTCATTAAGATCTCCAAGTATATGATAAGAGATGGAAATGCCAAAAGAGAAACAACGAGGGAATCATTTTTACCAATAATGTGTCCTAAGTGATATTCTGTCCAATAAAATGTAGGTTAGTCCCTAAACTTTAGATTTCCTTCCATTTGAGTCCATTTACTTTGAAATGTCTATTTTTAATCTTTGTACTTACAATAAAGCTTAAAATTGATAAATTGGTCCCTACGGGTTTGAAGTTAATTTTTATCAAAATTGGTTAAATAATAATAATTTTCATGCAAGAAAAGACACAATGTAAACATACTTCCAAAAAATTTAGAAGAAAGGGTAATAAAGACGAGCGTTTTTTTTAAATAGAGAGCAAAATGGAATGAAACCCAGCGTACAGGGAGCAAAATGACATTTTGACCTATGTATGTTGTGTAAATGCAAAGAAAAGGTGAATCAGTGAATGAGTGCTAAAAATAACAATGGGAAAGAGAATTTGTGTACCTCCACCACCATTCATGATCTTCAGCAGTTAGTTGAAAGTAGGTCAAAGCCACAGTAATGAAAGCAGTAACTATCAGAAGGATGATGAAGACAATAAATAGAATGCTGTAAATTGTGTATATCTTGTGACCCCAGACACTGGCAAATATGTAGTAAAGCTCAATATATATGGCACTAAAGGGGAGAAACCCTGCCATTGCCATCTGAGGAACAGTACTCCTATACCAAGGTAACTGTGGAATCTCTCGAGGATACTTCGTGGTGCGACATGGAGCTTGGAATTCGATCCTACTATTTTTTCCTGCTATACCACCCAAAACAAGCAATGGTGAGGTTACCAATGTCCATATGAGAACTATCACCACAATTGTGCCGAAGGGAAGTGCGGCAGTTGCATTGTAAACAATAGCCACCGTGTTAAGGAAGCAGAATGTGAAAAACAGAGGCCCACAGAAAAGGCAACCTGTCAGCAACAGATTCCTCACCTTTCAAACAGAACGGAGAAGAAGGTATCAGATCATTCAATCGCATTTTAGTTTTAAGAAGGTAAGCTACATTTTGTGAAAATGGAATCATTCTCCACATACCCAGTTTGATCCTTCAAGTTGGCAATAGAAGGAGGATGCTGTATATCCTGCAATCCCAGATGTGAGTGCGTATATGACCACCAGTGCAGTAAACAGAGCTCCTCGGTTGTATGGATAAAACACACCAACTAGTGCCAACATAAATATAAAAACTGTGCTGAAAAACGAAAATAACAGTAGAAGATATGAGCCTCAAACTTGTAAATGATGTAACATGACATTAGACAAATTAGGATAAACTGCATACAGGGTAAACAACTGGGTGCCAGAACCAAGGGCTGCAGCAAACAATGATTTGTATTTTGGAAATCGAAAGACATCACCATGGATGTATTTCCAACCAGTCTCTTCTTGATCATCAGCTGCTTCCTCATCTTGTGCATACCTGAAGTTATAAATTTAGCACTGTATTAGTAAAGTTCAGAAAGGTTGGAGATATTTACTCAATAGACGAACTTATGAATCTTACTTCATAAAGTCATTCTTCAAGACACGCATCAGAATAGTGGCAAGAAAACCGGTCAAAAGAAGAACTGTTACACATGAATTAATAATTGAAAACCAATGAATTTCCAAGTGATGTGGTAACGAAGAGGACTGCGAGTACTTATCCATCCTCTTCTCAAAGGGAGTGTCTGTTTCCCTCCACTTCACAGTGTACATAAACTCTGCTTCAACATCCTTGTCCTCCGTCAGATCCACCACAGAATGAGGATCCATTCGAGCACTAATTTCGATCACACGATCTTTATTGTAGGAAATATCAAATTGGATGTGCTTGAACAGGAAATATTTGTATTCACTTGGATCATCTCGGCCTTCTCTATCAACCTTTCCAATGAAACCCCAGATAGGCAAGTCATCATAATACATCTGAAAGTAATAATCTTTCTTCACTGCAGCTCGAAACTGAGCAACTTCTTCCTTCAATAACTTGCTTTTACAAGCAACTTCTGTATCTTTCTCTCTTCTAAAATCAAGTTTGTAAGGAGCACTAACAAGACGGTCTCCATTCAATACCTCACCAAGAGCTTCCTTTTTCTCTTTTACATCACCTGCCATTGTCACATGACATTTATGAACGGAAACTAAACAATTCTTTACAAAAACTACTTTTTTAAAACTACCTTTTTTAATTTTCAAAACTTTGCTTGTTTTTTTAAAACATTGGTACAATGTAAATAACAAAACAAAGAAACTTATAGGTGAAACTAGTGTTTATAAGCTTAATTTTCAAAAACGAAGAATCGAATGGTTATCAAACGGAGCCTTAGATATCCATGAAACGAGTTTTCTTTGTTATTTTCATGGAAAATGATGTAATAGAGAGAGTGCGAAGAAAACTAAGAGAAAACGACTTGAAAATCATCTGATTGGGGTCAAACATTAGGTAGATGGTGGAAGATGAACAGTTTTTAGACATCACCCCATAATAGCATTAGCAACTTGGAATAAAAAAAAAGACAAGCTCAAATAAATGTATGTAGAATAAAGTTATCCCAACACACACAAGATTTGAGCATTTGTTCACATTGCATCAAGATTTGAGCATGTAAACACACAAGGAAAGGAGAAAACCTGGTGAGCAGAAGGCCAGATCAAAGTACCGGTAGGTTTCACTGGAATGACACATAAAAAACAAGAAGATCAGCAAAATAAACATCTCAAACACAAAACAACACGCCAAAATTTCATCCAAATAATAGACAATAAATTCCAACAAACCATATCTCCACCTCTCGGTCTCCGCATTCACAATCTAATCCAACCAAACCGAATCCTTAACAGCATTTCATTTCCCAAATCCGAATTCAAATCAAACAATCTAATCCCCATACCAAACAATCAAATCAAATCAAAGCACGAAGAATACAACATGGGTTCAACAAATTAGATTCAATTAGCGATCCAAATTGGGAGAAGAGAAAGAAATGTGGTTGTTACCTGGGATTGTGAAATGGGCCGACCTTATTGGCGTAAAGGGGCACAGGGTCGCCTTCGCTGTAGCGGTGATCGGAGGCATCTGGAGCCACCTGAGTGGCGCAGATTGCGATCCAGACAAGAAGGGAGAAGATCAGAGAGTTCTTCATGCTCCGATAAGATCTCCGGGGAGAGAATGGAAATGGGAGTGGGAGAAGGAATTGTGAAGGAATTGAATTGAAGGGCTAATTGTTTCAATTCTTCACCGTCTTGTTTGTGGTTTTCGGTTTTGAGAGGAGTGAGAGATGATTCTGTGTGTTGGGACCCACCGTAAAGTGTCTGTGTTCTAGCAAATCCAAATCGGAACTGCCACCTCGGACGCCCATGTGGCACTTTTTTAAGCTACACTTTGAATCACTTTTGTCGGTCACATTCCCATTTTCATCTTCTAAATTCATTTCTTTTTTATTTCTTCTAAATTATCAAAAAATGCTCTCACAATTATAATAATAATTATTATTATTTTTTTTTTATTTTTTTTTTTACAATATGTTGGGTGGGGTGGGGACTGAACATAAAACTTCGTAGTCACTAGAAGATAGTCATCGAGCTATGCTCATGTGGCCAAATGCTCTCATAATTAGTGACACAAAATTAAAAATTTGAACAGTTGAATTCTAACTTGAAACTATAGGACATGAAAAAAAAAATGTAAATGACTAATGTGTTAAAAAATTATAAAAAATCTATTTTATCAACTCAAAATATCAAGAAATAAAACAAAATTATGATAAAGTTGATGGAGATATACATCAAATATTTTCGTTTTCATCATTTGTTTTCAACGCCTAAAACATCTACATTTTCATTTTTCTGATGTGACACAAGTACAACTTAGAATTTAAACATCCACACAACTTCTATATTTTTTAAACGTTTTTCATTGTTTAAATATATTTTTTAAATGGAACTCATAGTTCGATAGTATTTTTTTATAATTTAATTTTTTTTTTCTTCTTTTGTCTCCATTATATCCTTCTTAGTTAAAGTATATATATTTATTTATTTATTGGAACTTGGTCCATTTTAGTTTTGATATGGTCTATCGCTGATAGACTCAATTTTTTATAGAATGTCCGCGATAGTAGTCTATCAGTGATAGTCATATATCAACGATAGAGTCTATCAGTGATAAAAACTGATTTTTTGTCATATTTGTAAAATGTTTTAAACTTGACTAAACTTGCAATTATTTTGAGCTTGATCACTGTTTGTGCAACCAACCCTTTTGATATTTACAAATGTCAATTTTTGTTCATGTGTTTTTAATAAATTTTAAAAATAGTCTCTTGTTAACTTAAAATAAATGTATTATTTTTAAAAATTTAATTGCATTTGATTTATTAATTAAAAAAACCATGAAATAAAATTTAGTTGTGGAAAAAAATATTATATATATATAATTAATAATAAAAACAATTGAAAATTAAAAATTGGTCAAGAAACTGATTCTTAAAGAATCTACAAAACAGATTTTACATATGGTGTGAAATTATCGCCTGATTTAAAAGTAATTTTAATAAATTGTAGTACTATTAATTTTACCAAATACTAAGAAGTCGTTAAGATTTTTTCATAAGGGTTGGTTGCACAAATAGCAATCAGACCCAAACTAATTGCAAATTTAGCAAACTTTAAAATGTTTTGCAAATATGGCAAAAAACCCCGTTTCTATCACTGATAGACTTTATTATATCACTGATAGACTTCTATAAGTGATAGACTATTATCACTGATAGACTATTATCACTGACAAAAATCTATAAAAAGTTGAGGTGATCAGCGATAGACTTCTATCAGTCATAAGATATCAGCGATAGAAATTGCTATATCCGCAAAATTTTTAAAAACATGCTATATTTGCAAACAATAAGTCTTAAATTGTCATTTACTACAATTTCCCTTTTCATAATCACCTTTTAAGACTATCAAACTCAATTCTTAGGAACAAGAGTATAGCTCCACGTCATGATCTATTAGTGATTAATGAGGTTTTAGATTCAATTCTCAACCCAACATGTAAAAAAAAACCAATCCTCAACTCAACCTAAAATAAAATAAAATTAGAGTATAAGTATATTGGTGAAAATGGTATTTTAGCACAAAAAGTATCGAAATTTTGGAGTTGATATTTTGGAAAAATTTCAAATATACCTCCCATTTATTCCAATAACTGGTGCAATTAATATATATATATATATATATATATATATATATATATAATGGAAATGGTAGTAAATGACAATTTAAGACTTATTGTTTGCAAATATAGCATGTTTTTAAAAAATTTGCGGATATAGCAATTTCTATCGCTGATATCTTATGACTGATAGAAGTCTATCGTTGATCACCCCAGCTTTTTATAGATTTTTGTCAGTGATAATAGTCTATCAGAGATAATAGTCTATCACTGATAGAAGTCTATCAGTGATATAATAAAGTCTATCAGTGATAGAAACGGGTTTTTTTGCCATATTTGCAAAACATTTTAAAGTTTGCTAAATTTGCAATTAGTTTGGGCCTGATTGCTATTTGTGCAACCAGCCCTATATATATATATATATATATATATATTAATTCAAGTGGTGCAATTAATATGAGGACTAAATTGTGCAATTAATATGAGGACTAAATTATAGAAAATATTATTGAACTTTGTACCTCATTCTAATAATAGTCTTAAATTTTATAGTTTCAATAATAATTCTAAACACTCTAGAAAGAAAAAAAAAAAAAAAAAAAAAAAAAATCTAAAAAAAAATCTAAATTTTATAAAGTTTCATTAATACTCTTAATCTATCAAACAAATTAAAAAATACTTTTATGGTTAAGTTTTGGATGAAAAACGTTAAAGTTTCGTTAATACTCTTGACTTTTAAAAAAAAATCAAAAATACCTTTACGGAAAAATGTTTCTTTTTCTTTTTTATCTCTTTGCCAATTTTTACTCTATAAATTTTGTTTATATATCATGTATTCATAGACCAAAAAAAATTCTTCTCTTCCAACACAACATCTTAAAAGTCTGACCAGATTCTTTATAATGTTGGTATCAGTGCAAAACTTTTTTATAAAACCCAAAACCCAATGTATAAGAGAAAAACTAGAAAAAAATAAGAGTTATTTTGTAGACTCTACCAAGTTTAAGTTCGATATTAAAATCTCGAACCTGCATTAATTAAAGTCAAATGATTCAGTCTCTTCTGTTCGACGGTAGCATTCATGACTCTCAATATAGTTGTTAGTCATCTAATAATTTTATCAAAAAACTCGAAAATATGAGAATGTGAAGTGAAGCAACAAGAGAAAAAGTAAATCAAACATCTACAATTACAAATACTTTTTCTATTAAAGGATGTTACCCAAACTTACCATGAACCAAAATTAGAGGGATTGAATTGACATTTGATTAACAAGTTGTTCACAACAGTAAACTAAGATCTTCAACATTCTCCATTTCCAGCATGTTTGCAACTAAGGCTTATCTCTCTAAAAAAATCTTTTCTTATTATTATTATTATTATTTTTTTTGACAATATCTCTTTTGGTGGAGGTGTAGGAGACTTATTAAGCTTCTTTTATCACTACACTTTCATACTTTATTTTAATCTACCTTTCTTCTTTTGGTGGGTGTGGTGGAGGTGTGAGCGAATCTACCTCCCGAATCTACCTCCCCTCCCCTTCAAAAAATAAAATTTCTCTCCCTAAATTTTCCAAGAACGAGCTTTAATTTACGGAATGAAAAAATCTAGAAAACTAGAAAAATCATACTCACGAGTACATGACGAAAATCTAACCACCACAAATAATCTTCTTCCTTTTCTGCCGCATACTCACTTGCTTACTAGAGTCGATGCTCCAAACATTTTCAACTCTCTTTTGAGCTTGTTCAATTTCATTCCATGAATTTTTTATTTCTCTCGGGCAACTTGTCCATTAAATAGCAGTTTCTTGCACTTCTCACTAATCCAGCAATCAAAGAAGTGACACTTCATTGTACCTTTGATCCCTTACACTGCCAAACAACGTGAATGATAGTTCCAGCCCCTCGATTGCACCTTTGGCAGATATCCCTCACCTCCACCCCTCTTCTCCGTAGGTTAACAGTAGTCGGTAACAAATTGTTAAATGTCCTCCAGCTGAATATTTTAATCTTGTTTGAAATTTCATAATTCCATAAAAATTTCCACCACTTGGCCATTTGTCCGTCCCCCAGACGAAGATGATTCATGAATTTTGCTGCTCGCCACATGGTACCCACTTCGAACGGAGTAGCATCCATTTTTTTCATAATGCCAAATTATCCTATCATTCATCCCCCATTGGAGAAGAGGAATTTCCAAAATGTCGTTCGCATCTTCAGAGTCACAACACATTTTAACAAACTCTTTGTTCCACTGTCCCCCTTCAGTCATCAACTCAGCAACAACATTGATGTACATCTGCCTAATCGGTTTGACTAAACAAAAATTTGTTGGACGTGGGATCCATCTGTCCTTCACACTTACAGACCGCTGATTCCCTATCCGCCATCGAAGCCCCTTTAAGGAGCAATTCACGTCCCCACAACAAACTTTTCCACACAAAAGAGGCGTTATACTTTGGCCCCGCCCTTAAGAAACATGAGTCCCTAAAATATTTACCTCTAAGCACTTGGGAGATAAGGGATTTCGGGTTGTTGAAAATCCTCCAACATTGTTTAGCCAACAAAGTTTGGTTAAATAACTCCAAATCATGGAATCCCAAACCCCCATGAAACTTCGACACACATAATTTGCTCCACTTTACCCAATGAATTTTTCTGTGTCCACCCACACAACTCCACGAGAACCGGGCCATCATACTGTTACATTCGGAAAGCAGTGTCTTTGGCAGTTTGAAACAACCCATAATATATGTCGGAATAGCTTGAATCACTGCTTTTAACACCACCTCTTTTCCACCTGAGGATAGTAAATGATCTCGCCACTTATGTAGAGCTTGCCATATTTTACCCTAGCCATGCCGGAAGCCCCAAATATTTATCATGATGATCCACTACATTAACCTTTAGTCTACTGACAATGTTTTCTCTGGTCTCAACTGAAGTATTTGGGCTAAAACAAATTGCAGATTTTCCAAAATTTATCTCTTGCCCTGTGAGCACAGAATACCACTCAAGGGCACTAGCTATATGGTTTGTCTCTTCCCTTGATGCTCTGAAAAATAGGAAGCTATCGTCTGCGAAAAATAAATAGGAGATCGGGGGATAGATGGGGCAATTCTAATCCCTCGAATGTGGTTCAACGCTTCCAATTTGTCGAGCATCAGTGATAAACCTTCTGCACATAACAAAAATAGGTAGGGAGATATCGGGTCCCCTTGTCGGAGGCCCCTAGAAGGATTCACGTGTCATTTTCGAGTACCGTTTATTTCAAAGGAAAAGGATAGTGTGGAAACACATCTCATTATCAGTTCAGTCATCCTGGAATGAAAGCCTAACTTATTCATAAGGCTTTCAATAAAAGAATATGAATTAATAAGTTTAAATATATATTTGTCAATTAAACTAACAAATTAAGTTTAACTCAATTGACATAAGATTGTGTCTGAGTCCGGGTTATAATTTAAATATTTTTTCAAGAAAAAAAAACAAGTTTAAATTTGTATTTTAAAAATTATGACCGTTTACTATTGATGGTCGGCGGGATAGGAGTGAGGCGGTGGTCGAAGGAGGTTAGAGTAATGTGAAAGTATTTTGTGGAGGGTGGTCGAGAGCGGAGGTTAGAGTAGTGTGGAGGTATTTTGGTGATTTAGGTAGGTTTTTCAATTAAACATCCAAAAACATTTTTTTTTTAGAATACATTATTTCAAAAAACTCATTCTCCAAACAAATTATTTTGGGTTGTCAAACACCTCAAATTATTTTAAAATGATTTTTTTCAAAAATTAAACAAATCTAAATCAAACATTTTCATTTTGTACTAATACTCTAATTTTACATTTTAATAAAGTCGGATTTTCTTTTTAGAACTGATCTGACATTACTTCTTGTGGTGTAAAAAGTTCGAAGATTTTTTTTTTTTAAAGATGTATAGCATCTAATATCGTTGAATATAACAGGAGGCAAAAGTAAAGGGAAGTTTGGTATAAATTCCTCTATTAATTAAGATGACCTGATTTGGTATAAAGTATAAAAATAAGGCATTAAAATTACATATAGTATTTTAATAGAAGCATTATACGACAGAACATATACTTTTGTTTTAAGTTATATGATTTGAGAGAACTCCAAAAAAGAAAAACAAATCCTCTTCGGAATATTTCCAACAACCTTACAAGTTACAAGACATATTCCAAACTCAAAATAACAATTTTTTAGTGGAAAAAAAAATAGGGAGAAAATTCGCACAAATTCTTGGGACGGCCACAATGTGGCTGGTCCAGTGACACGTCACTCAATTTTTTTTTATTTTATAAATGATTTTCAATTTATCTAACCTTTAAATTTAAAATTTAAGTAGTTAGGATTTGTATTATTTACTGATTTAATATTTAGAGTTTATGTTCTAGGATTTAAATTTTAAAATTTAGAATTTAGAATTTAGAGTTTTGTATTTACTATTTAAGATTTTTCTTAACATTAGATTTAGGATTTAAAATACCCTAAATACTAAATAATAAATTCTAGATACTCAATCTTAAACTATAAACTCTAAATATTAAATCTTAACCAAAGCGAACATAGCTCAGCTGACATTTGTATGAGTTGGCGACCACGAGATTTGTGGTTCGAATACTCCCACCCCAATGTACTAAAAAAAAAAAAAAAAATATTAAATCTTAAATCATATAATCATAAACTTTCAAATCTAAGTACAAATAAATTTAATATGGGTACAAATAAATTTAATAAGATCAAACCAAACATAACTCAATTGATTATGTTTTTGTTTAAAAGGTCAAGGTCCATTTCTTTCATCCTGCATTAATTAAATAATTTGTCAAATGTTACACGTCTCTCCATTAGTATATCTTTATAATATTAATAACAATTATTTGAAAAAAAATAATAATTAATTAATTAACAAGAAAAATATAATTTTAAAAAATAAATAAAAATCGAGTGACACATGTTGGAGGCACCATATCGTGGCCGCCCCGAGAATTTTCACGAAACTTTAGGTTAGAAAGAGAAAAATGTGGAGAGCCAAAGAAAAGGACGAAGATAGAGAATAAAAGCAATAAAAAAAATAGGAGTAAAAGATATGGAGAAAAAAAATGGATTAGAAAGAGAGATGAGGAAAGTTGACATTTGTTACATTTGTGTGAGCATATAATTTTATGTAATACTACTTTAAGTTGGAAGATTCAAATTTCTTTACCCTATTAGTTTCAAAAAAAAAAATTCTTTACCCTATTTATTGTATTAAAATTTTATTTTATTTTTGTCCATATACTTTCAAATATCTAATTTTAGTCTCTTGTACTCTCAATAAATCTTAAAATTATTCCCTATGATTAGTTTATTAGAAATTTTTTTTTTTAAAAAAAATAATCTATTTTATTTATCTATCTATACATTTTGGAAATATATTCACATTGTGTTTTTTTTTTTTTTTCGCATGAAAATTATTATTATTTAATCATAATTTTCATAAAAATTAACTTCAAATAACTAATTTTAATATCTATGAAAAGTACAACTAAAATTGAATAATTGAAATTCGTGGAATGAGATTCAAATTAGAAATATCCAAAATCATCATTTAACAATTTATCTATGGGTGTTTAATCTCAGAACAAAACTAGAATTTTGTAGTGGATGAAAAACTTAGATTAAAATATAGACCTAAAGATTTATTTATACTAAAAATAATAACATAAAGATAATGCAACTCTAAAACAAATAAAAATGAATTCAAACTATTTCTAGAATGATAATTTTTGTTTTTTTTTTTTTTTTTAAGTGCAAAGATTAAGACAACGCTAAACAATTACTATTTCACTTTGATAATAGGTCTCGATCTCAGGAGGAAAATCCTCCAGCCAAACCAAACTTCGACGAAAATTCAAGGTCATTTGCATTAACTGATGTGCCACCGTGTTGTCGTCCCTAGAGGTGAAGTTGCAACTGTTCCTAAAGGGACGAGGGAACCGCTTACACATATCTGTAATCAGCATTCCCACTTCCGTCAGATCCTCGAACAAGCGATACACCCCATAAGAATCTGTCTCAATCACCATCGGGCTTAATCCCGCCTTCCAAGCCAAAATGAGCCCCTTTGCTGCCGCGAACCCTTCTTCCATCAAAGCACTCCGCACATGCGGAAACCACATAACCGCTGCCAGCATAACACGACCCAGAAAATCACGAACCACAACCCCCACTCCTGCCGTTCCATCCGTACTCAAGAACCCAGTATCTACAGCGGAAGCGATTTTGGATCGATGATACTCTAATTTTATCAATTTAACAAATAGAAAACATGCTAAAACAACAGAAATAAGAAATTAGAATTACATCCGATTTCTTCAAGATTCGCCGCTCGAAGGGGCGGACCTCTGAAGGGACTAGGGGGGGCCACGGCCCCCCAAAGTTTTTGATTTTCTTATACACGTAGGCAAAAATAATGTCTTAAATATATACGACTGTTATTAAATACAGTTTGGCCCCCCAAACTAACAAAATTTCTTTCTGCTGCAGTGGTTATTGTGCATGTTTTTTAACTTTCAATTTTGGATTTAATTGGTCCTCAAATTTTCAAGTTTAAGTCTAATATATCTTTGTCTTTATTTGAAATCTTTTAAAATCTAGGAATTCATTAAAAACGAAATTGGAAGTTATATATTTTTTTTTAAAAACAATTGTTCTCCCTTATAATATTTTGTGTTTTTTTTTTAATATATTTTTTTTAAAATGTTTAATAAATCTTTGAACTTTTAATTTTGTGTTTAATAGACTCACGAACTTCAAAAAGAGTTCAATATATTTTTTAACTTTCAATTTTGGATTTAATTGGTCCTCAAATTTTCAAGTTTAAGTCTAATATATCTTTGTCTTTATTTGACATCTTTTAAAATCTAGGAATTCATTAAAAACGAAATTCGAAGTATGGGAATCGATTCAACACGTTTAAAGTTTAGAGACGCTAAATACTTTTATATTTTTTAACTTTCAATTTTGTATTTAATTGGTCCTCAAATTTTCAAGTTTAAGTCTAATATATCTTTGTCTTTATTTGACATCTTTTAAAATCTAGGAATTCATTAAAAACGAAATTCGAAGTATGGGAATCGATTCAACACGTTTAAAGTTTAGAGACGCTAAATACTTTTATATTTTTTAACTTTCAATTTTGTATTTAATTGGTCCTCAAATTTTCAAGTTTAAGTCTAATATATCTTTGTCTTTATTTGACATCTTTTAAAATCTAGGAATTCATTAAAAACGAAATTGGAAGCATGGGAATCGATTCAACACGTTTAAAGTTTAGAGACGCTAAATACTTTTTAGAGTTTAGGGACTCATTAAATATATATATATATATATATATATATATATATAAATTTTAAATATAGAGATGTGCAAAATTATATGATGATACTTAAATTTATTTAAACTTAGTCCGTAAGTGTTTGATACACTTAGATATGCTTATCACTAATAACTTTTTTTTAATGTTAACATAACTTGAGAGTGTGAATTCGAAGATTTTTTGCGATTTTTTTTTAATATTTATATACTATAATTTTTTGGCCCCCCAAACATCAATGTCTGGATCCGCCCCTAGCCGCTCGTTACTCGTCATGAACTCTTCTGGCCTCTTCTCACGAATGTTCCGAGGACCACTCCAGGTAGTCCCGCTATCCTCGGTGTCGTGCAAGGGAGTAGTGGGACTCCGGAAAAAAAAAAATAAATAGAAAATATGGTGCTTCAGCTGAAGAACTTCTCAAGTTTTTCACTATACAGAAGCCGACGACCTTTTTAAACTCCAAAAGAAATGAATTAAGTACCCAAAACTGCACTACTTCAATCTTTTAGTTTTAGCCATATCTAATATCTAATTAATATATATATATATATATATATATATATATATATATATCACATATATTGTGCATATAAGACATATGAATTTAGTTATATATATAATTATTTATAATTATTATTATATATAATTATTATTATTTTAAAAAATTAATTAAAAATTAATTAAAACTTAATTAATTTTAAATAATAATAAATATTTTTTATTTATTAAACATTTTAATAAATTATATATATATTAGGGCTGGTTGTACAACAATCAGACAAAAAATAATTGCAAATTTAGCAAAGTTTAAAACCTTTTGCAAATATGACAAAAAATCAGTGGCTATAACGAATAAACTTTATGACTATTACTGATAGACTTTATGACTATTATCGATAGACTTCTATCAGTGATAGATTATTATCACTAACAAAATTCTATAAAAAAGACTACTATCAGCAATAGACTTCAATCAACGATAAACTTCTATCAGCGATAGACTATACTATCAGTGATAGAAATTGTCATATCCACATTTTTTTTAAAAAAAAATGCTATATTTTTAATTATTTTACTCTAAATTGACAATTGTTACAATTTTCCTATATATATTAATTAATTAAACTTTTTAATTAATTAATATTATTTAATTCAATATCAAATATTAATTAAATAATATTATTTAATTCAATATCAAATATTAATTAAATAATATGGTTAAACCCGGTTTTTCGAAAACCGATTTTTTTGCACATGAATGTTATTCATGTTTTAGACCATTTTCATATTTAAACCATATTTAAATATGTGCATCATTCTTCAACGAGCTGAATTTGAACAATTCAAATTCTTTTTTTTCTCTTTTAAACCGTTGCTTATCCGAGCTAGCCAGGAGAACCTAAAGGACCTACAGATCATGAGTTCCAACGATACGAGATTATCCGGTTAAAACTCTTTTAACCGAACTAATCAACATTCGTTAACCTCCGGAGACTCCACTATAGTCCGAGGGTTGCACTCTCATCACTGTAGATATATTATGTCCTCTGATATAACCGTCACGGGCAAGTCGACCCTTCACAGATTGTTCGTAATCACAGCTGGGTCATTTAAACCGTTTAACCCCTGCATTACATCTTGTTCCTTAAGTATCACTGACACCTCTAATGAACAATAAATCTGTGGTCCAACCAACAGATCAATTAACTCTCTCATCTCATGAGAATGTGCGCGCTAATTGTTCAAGCCCCAGAGTCAGCTATTAAGGGAACAACCTATCTACTAACACTGAAGAGCGGGTTAGGAGTGAACTTCAATCTTGTTGTACTGTGTCCCCAGCTACCTATTCGACTTTATCCCCAAGATGGTAGACTTATTGAGTCGACGCTTATGGGTCACTCTCACCCGTGCAAGTCAAAGGATACTTTCGAATAAGCAGGAGTTCATAGTGAGCTCAAGATTGAGATCGAGTTACCTAGGCCATCAAATGAAAATGTCGGTCTCATCAGTAAACGATGTTATAAAGAGAGAGCGACATATTTCGCGGTTCGGTCTGATGCAAACTCTTTGCACAGGACGCCCTCACTCGCACATCTCCATGTGAAACGATTCAGATCACATCGTTTTGTACAATACAAAGTGAGTCGCATCCAATAGTGTTACCAGGATAAGGTACCCAACCTTATCCGTATACTATAGACCGTTTTGACTGACTACCTGAGCCTGATCCACAATCATGTCATACATGAGGCTCAAGTACTCATATTTAGCCATGGGTGTTGGTCATTGATATAAGTTAACCTAAACACGTTTCACTTTATTTTAGTAAACTCCTTTACTGAATAAAACTAATAACTCTTTATTCTAAATAGAGTAATTACAAACATAACAGTTTACAAACCACGAGTTTTAGGACATAAAACCCAACATGACCACCTCGCATGCGCCAGCCCCACTGAGCCCATTACGCCCTCGGGCATTTCCCTCCGATTGGCCTCCCGAAACGAAGTCAGATAGTTAAATACCTAGGAGCCGAGATCTATTGTTGATCGAAGCCCAGTAGATCGAGCTCGATTACGAATTTTCCACATACCTCCCACCACAAAATGCTCAACTCCTCAAACTCCCGCCAACCTACCTTATCCTGCAAGAACCACAGAAAGGAAGTTATATCCCCGAGTAGAAAAGTGCAATAAGAAGCCAAACTTAGAGGTCGCCAACACCCCCACACATGAATTTGCAATGCCAAAACACGTGAAGGCTAGACTCCCCCCTCAACTCACAAAGAGCACAAACATTTAGAGCATTGATCCCACGGCAACCCAGGTTGTCCAAAGTAGGGAGCCTATCCAGGTAGAGCCGCCAAAGAAAAATCCAGATCTTACTGGGAATGTTCATCTTCCACATCCTCTTCCACCACCTCGTCACTGCCTCACCCGATGACGTAGTGGGCTTCTACTGAAGTACCCTCGTCTGGGCTAAACGATAACCACTTTTTACCGTAAACACTTCAGACTCCTCCAATTGCCATATAGCCTGATCCCCTGTATTCCGTCTGTCGGACGGAATCGTCAAAATCGCACGGACCTCATCTGGACTGAAATGTTTCCAAAGTTGGGCCTCATCCCAGACCCTGGAAGTGGTGAACAGATCGCACACCTTTGCCTGAGGGGGCAAAGTAACTGGCGAGGTAATACGTAAACTGGAAGATCTTGGCACCCAATTGTGCTCATAGACCCCTACCTCTTCCCCATTGCCAATATGCCAACAGACTCCCAACTCCAACAACTCTCGTCCCCATAGCAGACTCCTCTAGATAAATGATGGGGTGGACCCCAATTGGGCGGTAAACAAATCAGTACCTGGTTAGTACCGCTCTTTCAAGGCTCGCGCAAGGAAAGATGTCGGGTAATGTATCAGCCGCCAACACTGCTTCGCAAGAAGAACTTGATTAAAAAGCTCAAGGTCTCGGAAACCCAATCCTCCCAAACATTTCGGGCGACATAACGTTCTCCAACTCATCAAATGTATTCTTCAGTCCTCATCGGACGCATTCCACCAGAATCTAGCCATGAGACAATTAATGTCCTGCAGAAGCCCCTCAGGGAGCCTAAAACAGTTCATTGTATAACAGGGGATAACTGTTGCGTGCTCAATGTGTAAAGATAAATATGCAAAAGGGTAGAGAGAGAGCACTTAGAACATGCAAGCATACATGGTCTTACAGCAAGTAGTGAGTATATTTAATTCGTTTTTTCCACAGAGACTTGTTTTTAGCTATTCGCGAAGTGTGTTTGTTAAGAAAGATGGGATGGATTTGATGGGGTAAAATTGGTTTTTAATTAACTACTTTTTGCTGAATGTATAAAGGAATATGCCATAAACAAATTAAAGTTAAAATCAGGCTTAAAAGACAAGAGATGAACTCAATAAACGAAGAAGAAAACAGCTAGACAGCAAGCAATTTAGCAGAATTGCGAGAACCGCAATTAATCCGCAATTAATTGGCAGCGAAAAACTGGTTAAATGGGTGAATTAAGGGCTACTAATGACTATCCTATAGGCAGTTTATTACGATTATCAAGCTTTGGATCAACTCTCTATACATTAAACTCACTCTATCTCAAGTATCGTCCGATTCCATGCATGAGAGACTCAAGTTTACTCGACTTCAAAGTAAGGTCTTAAGCATCTTGTTAAAACAGGAGTGTTCAGTTTATACTAGGGAAACGCCTATTCCTAGGCCGTTTCCTGGTTACCATGAAAGGCTAGCATGATTATATGACTCTGAACTCTTACTCCTTCCAGAGGTTAGGAGTTCTTTGGACAAAATGGATGGCCAATCGAAATTGCCCGTGGGATGAAGCTTACATACAATCAATGTTCGAGTGTTGATCTACCTACTTGACTTACGTTTTTTAGCCTATAGTTCTGTCATTAGCATGCCCCTAAATGAATTTAGTTACTCATGGACATATGTAGAACAGAAAAGGTAGATAAAGTAGACATGCTTAGAAGAGAAATGTGTGTAAAACAGCAAGCCAAACTCGTAGCAGAATAAGGGAAAACTGTGAAATGCAGAAACTTACTTTGATTACTTCAAGTGTTTGAATGACAAAGGAAAGCTTAAACAGAATGAATTCAAGGCAGACAACAACGAAATACAATAATTGAAATGACTAAACTAAGGCAACAATGATCAGTAATGGAAATGAGAAGAAAAGAGCAGAAAAACAGTAAAGGTTGCTGGAAATCTTCGTGGCAGTCGCCTCGAATGAAGGTGATGAGAATTCAGCCGTGCTTGGATGAATCCAATCGAGAGAGAAGAAGAATCTTCTCTCCTTCCTATCAGATTATCGACTCCAAAAGCTGAGAACCTCACTCCAACAGACGGCAAGGGAAAATCGAGAGAAATGGTGGACTGTGAGAAGACTTCTGCACGTTGAATGATGACTGAACCTCCGACTTTGGCCCCCTTTTATAGTAGTTTGCAGGTGCGATTGGGCCAAGGAGAACCATCAATCTTCAACGTCGTATATCAGAATGGGTGGAGGAGAAAGAACGAATCCCTGAAAAGTCGGATCTAAACAGAAAAATGTCAGCCAACTTACGGTTTTAACTTGAATAATTGCGGCCACCGCAATTATTCCGCACTGCATTCGCAAGGGTTATTTTTTCATTCTTTTCTTCGGTTTTCACCCCTTTTTCTACCTATTGTGCATAAGTCCTAATTTAGCCACCTTCTTCTAATTCTCATATTAAAGCATAGGTTTAGGCTAAATGCTAACAAAAACACCTAAATGTGTACATCTTCTTAAGCTAAATGGGTCCTAAATAAGTCACTTTCAGAGACTTAACACACCCCCAAACTTAAGGCTTTGCTTGTCCTCAAGCACACTAAGGACTTACTTAGGCTGCTGTTTCTTCTTCTTTTAACTACTCACTAACTCCCTTATATTCTTGTCTATAGCAATGCTGTCCTGTGACACACTTCTTAGTTTAGAACTAACCTCTTGCCTAGCTTCTTCTGACTTCACCTGCCTACTATACCCACTGCTTTTGTTGACCCCCTACTACTGATCTAGCTACTTCTATGACATCATGCTACTATCCCTAAGGTTTCAAATTCTACCAAGCTTTACTCTAGACTCAGTACATGCTTCTAGCTTATTTTTAATGTGTCTAGGATTCCTTAGAGTCATGCCAGTCTTAGTATTAACAGTGACAGTGGTACTTTATAGAGAACAACCTAAACCCTGGCATCACTACATTGGATAAACATTCATCTCCCTAGACAAACCTAAAAGCTACAACCTTGTGCTTAGCTCATTAAGGATCAGAGTTCTTTTTTAATAGGACATCTAAGCCACAAGATTACAACTCCTAAGCATACATTCTTCTTCCCCTATTTCTCCTTTTTTCCTTTTTTACTTAGGTGGAGTCTCTCCTTGGTTTGCCTTTTGATGCAATGCCACTTGTGGTTTACACACTTGGCACTGATTACTCAGCAACTTGAGAAAGACTCCCCTCTTTATTCTATTTTTCACTTTTTCTATTTATCACAAAAATTTTTTTAGGAGAAGAAGAATGCTTATGTCTTAAGGAAGAGAGGAATGTTCCTAGGCCTAGGGTGGCCTCCCCCAAACTTCAACTACTCATTGTCCCCAATGAGTGTTTGAGGTGGCACACCCCCAAACTTGTCCTAGAAGCATCTAGTCTAAAGTAAAACAAAGAGAATCTAAACATCCTAGGCATAGGCAAAACATTCTAGAAGCAACTATCCCAGCAGCAGAAAATTTGAACATAACAGACAGGTTTAAGGACTTATGGTTTATGCATGCTGAGCACTATTCAGAGGCAAATTTAAACTATCAAAAGGTGTCCTATGACACTCATCCAGCATGCTTCAAGATCAGCTATATAAGGTAGTCATGCTAGCAGCAAAAGATAGAATTTAACAGATCACAGCCTAACTAAACGGGCAGTCAAAAACATGCAATCAGTCACAAAAATTGCGGGAACCGCAATTATTTCGCAATACAATCTGGGCAGATTTAACATTAACTCAGGCCCCTAGCATGCTTTTTCCCGTTACTCATGCATCCAAAAAAATAAAACTAAACTATCCTACCTAATCAACTAACATCAGACTATCCTAAACAAAAGGAAAAACACAAAACTAAACATCCAAAACAGATCAAAACTTAACCACAAAACAGCATAATATACATTACTCTATCAAAAAGCAGGAAAATTGTCTTTTGGTTCTTGAGGGATCAGTAATACTCCCTCTAGTGCTCTTCAAACCAGCACTCAATTCTCATCATCCTCATCTGGTCGCCTTGGTCGTGGGGGCACCCATGGAGTTAGGAGGTTGGTGGGGAAGTCTGGGAAGATGCATCCCAACTGGTCTGCAACCTCTTTGTCCCTCGCCTGCGCATAATTGGCCCATTGAGCCATTCTTCTCTGCAGGTCCATCAAACAGGCCATGGATAGGGACTGCTCAGCAGCCAACCTATCCAACTCAAACTCCATATTGCCCTTCCTTCTCAGCCTCAGGTGTGCAGGCAACTCCAGATGGCCTGTGTAGGGCAGCTGCTGCTCCAAGCGTTCGGTGGGAACTCCTGCAAGCAAGCATAACTTCGTTATAATGTTGGGGAAAAATAATGGCCCCTTACCCTTTTTAGCACACTCGGCGATGGCAGCATTGATGACTTCTCCCACGTTGATCGTGAGACCTCTCATGATAGCATAAACCAGCAGCGAACGGCTCTGGTTAATGGTAGTCTCATGCGTCACCGGGGAGAGTCTTCTTCTCACGAATGAAAACCACACAGCTGCCTTTGCCGTGAGGTTGGCACTCATGAGCGTGTGCCGCCCATTGCGTGAGACTGTCCAGGAGGCCTCAGGCTGGCCAATGGTGCGGATGGCTTCTTCTAGCACAGCCTCAGTCGGCTCATCCACTATCCGTGCATAGTCTGTGTGAGGCTGGCCCCTTAGACCGAATGCTTCATTGATGGCCTTAGCAGAGAAGTCCACTTCTACCCCTCTGACCACAGACAGGCCATCCTCAGGGCTGAGCACGTTCGCATAGAAGTCATACACCATGCTTGTGTATGCTGGATTGGGAGGTCGGCAGAATTCCTCCCAGCCATGGTTTATCACCCCTGCGCGCAAGAACTGCGGCAGGTCAGCTAGGCGATCAAGGAACCCCTTCTCGTGCAACAGGTCCCTTTTCCTCAGCTCCACGCCCCTTGATTCAGCATCAGACGAGACATATCTCACTGATGGAGGTTCATCTTCGGGGTAGAGTTTAGCCTTCCCCTTATCAGCTGGCTTGGAAGATTCAGCAGCCTCCACCTTGAGGCGTTTGAGCGAAGGCTCAGTACTGTCTTCTTCTGCTGAAGGCATTCGCTTGGCCTTCTTCTTCTGCAGTTTCTTGGCTTTCTTGGCTTTCTTGGCCTCCTTGTTGGCCTTCTTCTTGGCCTTCTGCCTCGCCTGGAGTTGTGGGAAACAGGCCCCCAACGTCTCCTCCATAGAATCATCAGCAGGCGTTTGCTGTGCAGGCTCATCAGGGCTGTCTTCTCTCATGGGAGAGAAGACTTCTTCTTCTTCTGCCTCTCCACTGCCTTGCGTGGATTCTTGGTAATCCCCATAAGGGAATTCCGGATCAGGCCGTGGAGAATTGTGCTCTGCTGATGGGGTATGCGCAGAACTCCATGGCGAAGACGGCAACTCAGGACTCTGCACAGCCGCAGGTGGTAGATCAGCACTCTGAGGCGCTGGAGATGACTCGGCGCTCTGTGCAGGTGGTGATGATTCGGTGCTCGGCACTGGTTCAGATGGCAGGGGGCTGCGCACAGGTGATTCAGACGGCAGAGGGCTGCGCACAGGTGATGCAGACGGCGTCGCACCTTCTTTAGCTGACTCGTGGGATGCACGATCAGATTCTTGACTCGCCACAGAGGGAGTCTTGGATTTGCTTGGTCCGGCGGCAGTCTTGACAGTCCACCGGCGCTTCGTGGGCGTACCCACTGGCTCAGATGGGCCAGCAGGGATTTCAGTTACCACCCTCCACTTCTTCCTACGAATAGGAAGCTTGCCAAGACGGCCAGTGCGTACAGCACCCTGATCAGCAAGGGTGAGAAGCGCTTCCCTCGCAGCCGCTTCAGCTGCGTCGTCGGCCTTCTTCTTGGCGGCGGATCTCTCAGCCCTAGTGGAAACCATGGTCGAATCTTGGAGGTTTGGAGAGAGAGATCAAAGGTGGAGAGAATCGCAGAAATCTTGGAGAGCAAAGAATGAGAAGATCGTGTCAAACGGGCGCCTTCTAACGGCTATAAAAGCAACGGATGAAATCCCAACGGCTCTTTTTGCGGAGTCAGCAATATTTTCGCAATTCTAGGGACAAGATTTCATACAAAATCCAAACTTTGATCGCCCGTATCTTTCATTTGGCCCAACCGAATCTTGACTTTTAAAGTGCGATTTACTCCCCTTGATCCCCTCTTTCGATTCCCTACAAAAACAAATAAAACAAATATCAAATACGCAATTAAAATCACACCACAAAACATACAAACGATCATCGAAAAAAAAACAGAAAAAATAAACTAAGGCATTGGCCTTGACTAAACGAGCACAGTAACCACTCGTTCTCTCTCGTTTCTAACTTCATGCTTCATGTAGGAGGAAGGTCGAGAGAGTCTTCACATCCCCCTCCTCATAGTAGTGCTTCAACCTAGCACCATTGACCATAAATGGCTGTCCTTGCTGCAAGTTTTTTATCTCTACTGCACCATGAATAAAGACGTTAGTAACGACAAATGGACCCGACCATCTAGACTTTAATTTGCCTGGAAATAGCTTTAATCGTGAGTTAAATAACAGTACAAGTTGGCCTTTCTTAAAATCTTTGATCCTAAGTCTACTGTCATGCCATATTTTTGTCTTTTCTTTGTACATCTTGGCATTCTCATAGGCCATGTGCCTAAGCTCATCAAGTTCATGCAGCTGTAAAGATCTTAATGTCCCTGCATCCTTCACACAAAAATTTAATTCTTTCATGGCCCAAAATGCCTTGTTTTCTAACTCAAGTGGCAAGTGACAAGCCTTGCCATATACCAACCTATAGGGAGACATGCCTAGAGGTGTCTTATATGCTGTTCTATAAGCCCAAAGTGCATCCTCAAGCTTGAAAGACCAGTCCTTCCTATTAGGCTTAACTACCTTCTCTAGAATGTTCTTTATCTCCCTATTGGAAATCTCAGCTTGGCCATTTGAGTGTGGATGGTAGGGAGTAGCTACCCTATGCCTAATGTTATATTTAGCCAATAACTTCTCCATAGCCTTATTAATGAAATGTGACCCCTCATCACTAATGATAGCACGAGGAGTCCCAAATCTAGTGAAAATGTGTCTATGCAAGAAGTGAGTGACTGTTTTAGCATCATTATTAGGACATGCCTTAGCTTCTACCCACTTTGACACGTAATCTACTGCTACTAAAATGTACAGGTTACCTGATGATGGAGGGAAGGGTCCCATGAAATCAATGCCCCATACATCAAAGAGCTCTAACTCTAAGATGTAGGTGAGGGGCATCTCATCCTTACGACTGATGTTACCTGTCCTTTGGCATTCGTCACAGTTGTGGGCATAGTTGTGGGCGTCCTTGAAGATTGTTGGCCAGTAATAGCCACTCTGAAATACCTTGGCAGCTGTTCTTTGACCACCAAAGTGCCCACCGTAAGGAGATGAATGACAGTGCTGCAGCACAGACTTTGCTTCAGCAGCTGAAACACATTTCCTCAACAACCCATCAGCACAGGTCCTGTAAAGTATGGGGTCATCCCAGATGAATTTCCTTGCTTCATGCAGGAACCGCTTCTTCTCTTGTCCTCCCTTGAACACTGGTAATACCTGTGATGCACGGAAGTTAGCAATGTCAGCGAACCAAGGTTCCTCATCGTTATCACGATGAGTCAAAGCAAAGATATGTTCATCTATAAAAGCATCAGAAATTGCGGGGTCCGCAATTTTTTCGCAATTGTGCTGCAATCGAGACAGGTGATCTGCAACCACATTTTCACAACCCTTCTTGTCCCGAATGTCCAAATCAAATTCCTGCAGCAATAACACCCATCTAATCAATCTAGGCTTAGCATCAGCCTTCCTCATCAGATATTTTAAAGCAGAATGGTCAGTATATACAATGGTCCTAGTTCCTACAATATAGTTTCTAAATTTTTCACAAGCAAATACTACAGCAAGCATCTCTTTCTCTGTAGTTGTATAGTTACATTGGGCCTCATTCAAGGTCTTGCTAGCATAATAGACAGGATGTGTGAGCTTGTCAATCTTCTGTCCTAACATGACTCCTACAGCATAGTCACTGGCATCACATAGCATCTCAAATGGGAGATCCCAATTTGGTCCTACTATGATTGGTGCTGTGACCAGTGCTTCCTTAAGGGCTTTCCAAGCTACTACACATTCTTTAGAAAAGATGAATGGCCTACCTAGCTCTAGAAGCTCGCACAGAGGCTTGGCTATCTTAGAAAAGTCCTTGATGAACCTTCTATAGAAGCCAGCATGCCCTAAGAAGCTTCTAATGGCTTTGACATTCTGGGGCTCTACCAACTTTTCTATGACCTCGATTTTTGCTCTATCCACTTCTACACCCGCCCTTGACACTCGATGTCCTAAAACAATCCCTTCATCTACCATAAAATGGCATTTTTCCCAGTTAAGGACTAGGTTGGTCTCTTCACACCTAGCCAGGACTTGTCCTAGGTTTTCTAGACAGGTTTTAAATGAGTCCCCAAAGACTGAGAAGTCATCCATGAATATTTCTATCATGGACTCATCCAACTCAGAGAAGATTGCCATCATGCACCTCTGGAAAGTTGCCGGTGCATTGCATAAGCCAAAAGGCATTCTGCGGAAGGCAAACGTTCCAAAAGGGCAAGTGAAGGTGGTCTTCTCTTGATCCTTAGGGTCTATAGTTATTTGATTGTAGCCTGAATAGCCATCTAGAAAACAGTAGTAGGCTCTACCAGCTATTCTGTCTAGCATCTGGTCAATAAACGGTATGGGGAAGTGGTCTTTTTTAGTTTCTTTGTTTAACTTCCTATAATCCATACATACCCTCCACCCTGTGACAGTCCTTGTTGGAATTAGTTCGTTATTCTCATTGACTACCACAGTTATTCCCCCCTTTTTAGGTACACACTGGATGGGGCTCACCCACTGGCTACTAGCTATGGGGAAAATCACTCCTGCATCTAACCACTTTATTATTTCTTTCTTCACTACCTCTTTCATAGAGGGGTTTAACCTACGCTGGTGATCTACCCTAGGTGTGTGTTCTTCCTCTAGAATAATTTTGTGCATACAATAAGAAGGGCTAATGCCTCGAATATCAGCAATAGACCATGCTATAGCCTTCCTATGTTGCTTAAGCAGTAAAATTAAATCAACCTCATGCTGTTCACTTAGCTTAGAAGAAATAATTACAGGCAGTGTGTCATTATCTCCTAGATATGCATATTTGAGGTGAGTAGGTAGTGGTTTCAGTTCTAAAACAGGTGGATGCTCAATGGAGGGCTTCAGAGGGTTAATAATTCTATCAGTTAAATCTATATTCATACATACATGCTGAGGGTTATTTACAGGCATGTTCATTATGTCAGCTACATTTAGATCATCTACATCTATTTGTACATATTCACTAGCATGCTTGGTTAATAATACATGCTCTAATTGTTCTTCCATAAGTGAGTCAATAACATCCATGCTAGCACAAGACTCAGAATCAGAGGGGTATTTTAAAGCTTTGTAAACACTAAATTTTACCTCTTCATCATGAACTCTCATAGTTAACTCACCTTTTTGCACATCTATTAGTGCCCTACCTGTGGCTAGAAATGGCCTACCTAGCAGGATGGGTACCTCCTTGTCTGCTTCATAGTCCAGGACAATGAAATCTGCAAGGAAAATGAATTTGTCAACTTTAACTAGAATATCCTCAATCTTACCTTCTGGATATGCGATGGATCTGTCTGCTAGTTGTAAAGTGACAGTAGTTGGACGTGCTTCTCCTATTCCCAACTGACGGAATAGGGACAGGGGCATGAGATTTATGCTGGCGCCCAGGTCACAAAGCGCTCTGCCCACATGCTTGCCTCCAAGTTCTACAGGTAAGGTGAAGGAACCAGGATCCTTCTCCTTCTTGGGCAGCTTGTTCTGGAGGATGGCACTGCACTCCTCGGTGAGGTTTACTGTTTCAAACTCACCAATTATCTTTTTGTTAGTAATGATATCCTTCAAAAACTTTACATATGAAGGCATAGACTGTAAAACCTCTACAAAAGGAATGTTCACATGCACTTGCTTAAGTATTTCTAAGAACTTATTAAAATGAACTTCCTGTTCCTGCTTCTTCTTCAGTCTTCGAGGATAAGGAGGTGGTGGCACATAAGCAGGCACGTCAGGACGCTTTAGGATCGGTGGAGGCCTTGGAATTTCTTCTATGTCCTCTACAATTGGTTCTAGCCTGGCTCCTGATGTGCTAGTTGGTGGTGGACCTTGGCTTGGCAGAGACTCCAGTGGAGCACTAGACTCAGTGTTCTCTACTCTCTTTGGTGTGTCTTTTGTAATGCTCACCAATGGTCTTCCACTCCTAAGTTCAATTGCTTGAACTTGTTCTTTGCCATCTCTCCTTGGTACCTCGGTATCAGCAGGGAGTCTACCTTGGGGCCTACTTTTAAGTTCATTGGCTAACTGGCCTATTTGGTTTTCCAGGCTCCTAAGGGTAGCTTGCTGGCTCTGAAGAGTAGCATCATTTTTAGCTATATACTCTTTGAGTAGGTTTTCTACAGAAGATCCTACAGGTTGATTATAAGGTTTTTGGTACATTGACTGGTTATGTTGGGGAGTGAAACCAGGTGTTCCACTCGGCCTTGGTTGGTTAGGATTTTGGTTAGTGTTTTGTTGGCCACCCCATGACAGGTTAGGGTGGTTTCTCCAACCAGGATTGTAAGTTTGTGAGTAGGGGTTATTCCTAGGCTGCTGCTGACTACCTACATAGCAGACTGAGGATGGATTCCCAGGGCAGTATTCATAAGGGTGCCCTTCCCCACAGAATCCACAGATAGGTGCCTCGCCTTGATTTGGTTGTACGCCCATTGACATGGCTGTGGCGGTATTGGCACTGGTTTGGAGATTGGCCTGAGCCATTTGCTTAACTAAGTTGGTCAGGGCATTTATTTGGGTGCTCATGGCGCTTAGAGCATCCTTGTCTTGAGCCCTAGTTGGCTCTACTGGATCGTCTGACCATCTGCAGTGAGATGCTGAGATCTTCTCCAAGATCTCATAAGCTTCGTTGTAACTCTTGGACAACATGGAACCTCCAGCAGATGAATTTAAGACTTGTCTGGTGCTGGGGTTGCATCCTTTAAAGAAAACTTCTATTTGAATACACCATGGAATGCCATGGTGTGGACATTTAACGAGAAGATCTTTAAATCTAGTCCAAGCTTCGTGAAGAGACTCACTTGGAGCTTGTTTGAATTTGACTATGTCATCACGGAAAGTAGAATTCCTATCAGGTGGGAAGTATTTGACTAGGAATTTTTCTGCTAGGTCTGTCCAATTGCGAACAGATCCTGAGGGTAAAGAATTTAGCCACGTTTTGGCTTTGTCCCTCAAAGAATAAGGGAAGAGATATAGCCTAAGGGCCTCTTGGGAAACTCCAGGGATTAGGAAGGTGTCACTAACTCCTAGGAAGTTCCTAAGGTGATTATGGGGGTCCTCGTTTTCTATTCCAAAGAATTGTCCCACAGTGGACAACATTTGGAACATCACTGGCTTTAACTCGAATGAGTGGGCAGTGATTTCAGGACGGATTATGCTGGGGTTCAGCTCCCCAGGCATAGGTACTAGATATGAAAGAATGGCACTATTCTTGTCATTCGCTATTTCTATGGGGTTGCGAACGGCAGGTGCTGGATTTGGAACTAAATCGCCCATTTCTTTGTTTTCAGGTAAGATTTGAGGTATAGGAGGTTGTTTAAAGAGGCGTTTCTTTGCTTTATTTCTAGCTCGAAGTGTTCTTTCAGGTTCAGGATCGAACTCTAAATCACTATGTGAACGCTCACTCATAAACTACCTTAACAGTACCTGCAAAAGAAATGAAACAGATTAGTTTCACTCAATGATAAACTTGGTTTTCTTAAACTTAACAACTTCGTTTTCACTTAAAAATAAGTCCCCGGCAGCGGCGCCAAAAACTTGTTGCGTGCTCAATGTGTAAAGATAAATATGCAAAAGGGTAGAGAGAGAGCACTTAGAACATGCAAGCATACATGGTCTTACAGCAAGTAGTGAGTATATTTAATTCGTTTTTTCCACAGAGACTTGTTTTTAGCTATTCGCGAAGTGTGTTTGTTAAGAAAGATGGGATGGATTTGATGGGGTAAAATTGGTTTTTAATTAACTACTTTTTGCTGAATGTATAAAGGAATATGCCATAAACAAATTAAAGTTAAAATCAGGCTTAAAAGACAAGAGATGAACTCAATAAACGAAGAAGAAAACAGCTAGACAGCAAGCAATTTAGCAGAATTGCGAGAACCGCAATTAATCCGCAATTAATTGGCAGCGAAAAACTGGTTAAATGGGTGAATTAAGGGCTACTAATGACTATCCTATAGGCAGTTTATTACGATTATCAAGCTTTGGATCAACTCTCTATACATTAAACTCACTCTATCTCAAGTATCGTCCGATTCCATGCATGAGAGACTCAAGTTTACTCGACTTCAAAGTAAGGTCTTAAGCATCTTGTTAAAACAGGAGTGTTCAGTTTATACTAGGGAAACGCCTATTCCTAGGCCGTTTCCTGGTTACCATGAAAGGCTAGCATGATTATATGACTCTGAACTCTTACTCCTTCCAGAGGTTAGGAGTTCTTTGGACAAAATGGATGGCCAATCGAAATTGCCCGTGGGATGAAGCTTACATACAATCAATGTTCGAGTGTTGATCTACCTACTTGACTTACGTTTTTTAGCCTATAGTTCTGTCATTAGCATGCCCCTAAATGAATTTAGTTACTCATGGACATATGTAGAACAGAAAAGGTAGATAAAGTAGACATGCTTAGAAGAGAAATGTGTGTAAAACAGCAAGCCAAACTCGTAGCAGAATAAGGGAAAACTGTGAAATGCAGAAACTTACTTTGATTACTTCAAGTGTTTGAATGACAAAGGAAAGCTTAAACAGAATGAATTCAAGGCAGACAACAACGAAATACAATAATTGAAATGACTAAACTAAGGCAACAATGATCAGTAATGGAAATGAGAAGAAAAGAGCAGAAAAACAGTAAAGGTTGCTGGAAATCTTCGTGGCAGTCGCCTCGAATGAAGGTGATGAGAATTCAGCCGTGCTTGGATGAATCCAATCGAGAGAGAAGAAGAATCTTCTCTCCTTCCTATCAGATTATCGACTCCAAAAGCTGAGAACCTCACTCCAACAGACGGCAAGGGAAAATCGAGAGAAATGGTGGACTGTGAGAAGACTTCTGCACGTTGAATGATGACTGAACCTCCGACTTTGGCCCCCTTTTATAGTAGTTTGCAGGTGCGATTGGGCCAAGGAGAACCATCAATCTTCAACGTCGTATATCAGAATGGGTGGAGGAGAAAGAACGAATCCCTGAAAAGTCGGATCTAAACAGAAAAATGTCAGCCAACTTACGGTTTTAACTTGAATAATTGCGGCCACCGCAATTATTCCGCACTGCATTCGCAAGGGTTATTTTTTCATTCTTTTCTTCGGTTTTCACCCCTTTTTCTACCTATTGTGCATAAGTCCTAATTTAGCCACCTTCTTCTAATTCTCATATTAAAGCATAGGTTTAGGCTAAATGCTAACAAAAACACCTAAATGTGTACATCTTCTTAAGCTAAATGGGTCCTAAATAAGTCACTTTCAGAGACTTAACAATAACCTGAATAACTGCCTTCAAAAGAACCTCCCTACCACCAACAAAAATAATTTCCCCTTTCATCCCTAAAGTTGGCGCAACACGCTCTCCTTTAAATAGAGGAACATACCAGATTGATTGCAGGGCATGAATGAGGGAAGCACCATATATTGTTGATGGAAAAGAGTCTGCCCCACCTGTAGGACCAGACTCACACGATCCCGCATCGCCACACTTGTACTGCGACCTAAATGAGATAGTAGATTTGTCAAAATTTACAGTCTGTTCGGACGCCTTCTCATAACACCTCAAAATACCTTGTATTGAGGAAGTTTCACCCTCCGTTGCCCTAAAAAATAAGAGGCTATCGTCGGCAAAAAATAGGTGGGAGATAGGCAACCCCCGCGAGAAAGGCCCAACTCCGAAATAAACTTTTACCTGTCGGCCCTGAACAGTAACTGCGACAAACCTTCCGCACAGATGAGGAATAAATATGGAGACAAAGGGTCCCCCTACCGTAGCCCCCGACTCGGGACCATCTCCCCACATCGACGCCCATTCAGATTAAATGAGTACCTGACAGATGAAATGCACTGCATAAGCAAACTCACCCATTCAAGAGCAAAACCCAACTGTCGCATAATGCCTTCTAAGAAGACCCATTTCACCCAGTCACAAGCCTTACTCATGTCAAGTTTCAAAGTAGCCCACCCTTTTTTCCCTCGCCGCTTGAATTTCAACGTGTGGAGGCATTCATACCCCAAGACGACGTTATCCGCAACACATTTCCCCGGGATAAAGGCACTCTGGTGGTCAGAAATCAACTCATTTAAGATCGATTTCAACCTATTAGCCAACACCTTAGACACAAACTTGTATGAAACATTACATAAAGTAATAGGGCGAAATTCAGTAATTAGACGAGGTCGTTTAACCTTCGAAATGAGAACAATCAACGTCTCATTTATAGGTGCCGAGATAAACCCTCATTAAGAATATTCGAGCAGCACTGGGTGACATCAGAACCAACAATAGGCCAAAAGTGTCGGTAAAAGGCATCTGACAACCCATCCGGCCCGGGGGCCTTATTAGGATGAATCTGCTTCAGAGCCCGTAACACCTCTTCCTCAGAGAAGGGACGAGTCAAGCGTCGGTTCATCTCATCTGTAACCGAAATTGGCACTCCGAAAAGGACAATGCTCAGATCCGCCGCAGATGGAACCACAGATGAAAACAACTCCCTAAAATAACTTATCACCATATCAGCAACCACCGTGGGTTCTCCTGCCACTACCCTACATTATCCCCCAACCCCGATATAGCATTTGTACGACGTCGATAGGAAGCCTTATGATGGAACCATCGCGTATTCCAATCCCCCCCATTTCAGGCAACTCTCCCTAACCCTCTGTTTCCAAAACACTTCCTCCTCGGTAATGAGATTCTCAAGATCATTCGCTGCTCGTTCTAACCTCTCACGGGAATCTCTCTGACCGAGATCGGCTAAAGCATGCTGGACCATTTCTAGAATGATAATTGATGTCTTATCTACCGAACTATGTTAGAATTTACTTGTTTGTTAAAAAAAAAAAAAAAAAAAAAACGTACAAGATAGTGAATTTTGTTGGAATATAAAAAGTCGTTAGGTCGAATTTGGAGAATTTTAATCAACATGATGTGAAATTATTTTGTCCCATCTATTACCCTTCAAATTTTTCTTATGAAAATTCTTGCATATAATATATATATTTTTTGTCCTTTTGAAATGATAGAATCATTTTGTCCTTTGGGTCGTTTTCTACCTTGTTTGAAAGCTGCCCATGCAAGCCACGTTATTTTAACTGCTACGGAACAAAACTAGGTTTCGATAGTCATGATGCAACGCTTTGTTTATGTTTTTTTTTATCGAGAATATTAAAATTTATTTGGAGGCGGTTTGATAACGTATTCAATTTATATTTTTCATTTTTAGAAAACAAATCTATTTGGTAACTAATTGAGTTTTTAGTTTCTAAGTTTTCCAAAAACGTTTTTATATTCACTAACAATTTTTTTTTTTAAATATAGTTTTTAAAAAACAGGTTTTTTATTTCAATTTTTTTTCCAACTTTATTTAAACGGTCAACAAATTAGATATAATTATTGAAATTATCTTCAAATGTTTATATATTTATTGAAGTTAGAATCAAATTGTCATTAATATTTTTTTCAATGAAAATTATCATTAATATTATTAGTATATTCTTAAAAGAAAAAAGATATTAATATTTTTTTTAGTATAAAAGTATTATTAATATAATATATATTATAATTTTATTTAAATAAATTTTGTCTAGTATATTATATTTTAATATTATTGTAATGTTACACCAATATACTCATCCACTCTAAACAATTAACATATTTTAGAATGAATAAACGTCAACTAAAGATTGTCTAATATATTAAACTATCGACAAAATAAATTATTTTTATTTTAGGAAAATACATTTTTATCCTGAATTTTCAATTTCATCAAATAATTAGACCTTAGTTAAATCTTAATAAATATTACAATTTTTACATTCTAATAAATTAACATTATTTTATAAAAAATACAAAACAAATGATAATTATCCAACAACTTTGAACTTTTATGTTTTCAAAAACCAAAAACTAAAAACAGTTATCAAACAAATTTGATTTTCTATTTTTTAAAAACAAATAACAAATAACAATTATCAAACATATATAATTTTTATTTTTAAAAAACAGAAAATCAAAACCCAAATACCAAAAACCAAAAACCAAAAACTGAATGTGTTATTAAATGAGACTTTGATAATCTATATTTCGTTTTATGTTTTTAAATTGGGTTGGTTGCACAAATAGCAATCAAACCCAAACTAGTTACAAATTTAGCAAACTTTAAAATGTTTTGCAAATATAACAAAAAAAAATTTGTTTCTATATCACTGATTGATTTCTATCAGTGATAGACTACTATCATTGATAGACTATTATCACTGACAAAAATCTATACAAAGCTGAGGTGATCAACAATAGACTTCTATCAGCCATAAGATATCAACGATAAAAATTGCCATATCCGCAAAAAATTTAAAAACATGCTATATTTTTAATTATTTTATTCTAAATTGACATCGGTTACAATTTCCCTTTTAAATTTGTCCAATAAATATGTGTTTGATATGCAATTTGAATTTTATTTTTGAAAAATGTTTTCGAATTCTGTAATCCAACTAGTGGAAATTCTGAAAACAACATTTTTTTTTCTTTTGTTTTTCAGTATTTCTAATTTTGAATTTTAAATTTTAAATGCAGAATTCTATATAAAATAATAAAAACTTGAATAAATATAATATTTCAAATAATTCATTTTTTTAAATTTAAATATGTATAATATAAAATCTATTATAAGTTATATGATATTGTAAAATAATAATGTCAAAGCGAGCATAGCTCAGCTGGCATATGTATGAGTTGACGACTACCTATTCTCAAACTTTAAATAGGTAGGACGGTGCGACTGCTTTGATGAGCCGCGCCACGGAATCGAGAGGTCTGTGGTTCGAATCTCCCCACTCCCAAAATATTGTAAAATAATAATTATACAAAATTTATAAGATAAATATAATCTTAAATTAATTAATAATAATTTATATTTAACCTATTATTTAATTGGTAACTACAACTAGTTTTATGATTCATAATTTTTCTATTAAATATATTTGGAAGAATTAGTTAAATTAAACACATTTTGAAGAAATTGGTTAAATTGATATTTAATTTTTAAATCTGCTACCAAACACGAACTCATATCTGAAAACAGGAAATACAACTCCATTTTTATTAAATTTCTTCTTTTTAATTTTTTTTTTTTACTTTTTATTGTTGCCGATGCAATGTTAAGTGTATATATATATATATTTCTTTTTTTTCGTTTTCCTTTCTTCTTTCCCTCTCCCCCTCACCTTCATTTCTCCCTTTCTCTCTTTTTTTCCCTCATTAAAAAAATTAATTAATATCACGTTTTTTTTACTAGGAACCCAAATCTGAAAAAAAAAAAAATTGTTCTCCTTTCCTTCTCTCGTCCTCCCACCTCCATCTCCCCTTCGTTTTTTTTTTTTTTTAAATTATTAAAAAATAAATTGTTCTCCTCTCCTTTCCCTCTCTCTCCTTCTCACCTCCATCTTCACTCGTTTTTTAAAAAATAATAATAAAATAATACAGATCTGAGTTTAAAACAACCTGATTTGTTTTTTAAACGTGGAGGAGATGAAGGTGAGAGGGAGAGAGAGGAAAACGATAAGAGGAGAACGAAAAGAAAGAAAGAAAAAATAGTCGGGGTCGACATTGCGCCGCCGACGACCATGGAAGAAAGAAAAAGAAAAACAAGAAAGATGAAGAGGGGGAGGGAGGAGGAGAAAGAAAAAGAAAAAGAAAAAAAAATATTATTTAAAAGAATTTTGATAAGTAAAAAATATTTTTAATTGAAAATAAGTGTCACGTCAGCATTATGTTAAAACTTAAGTGAAAAATTTGACGGAGCGACAAAAAATGCACCAAATTCAAACCCCAGGGGTATAATTGTTGAGTTTGAAACCTTGGGGACCGAGATGCTACCTAACCCAAACCTGATGGACCATTAGTGTAATTTTTCCTATTTTTATTTTTGCTCAATTGAAAATAAGACGAGAGATTACCTCCATTGGATGTCATGTGAGATGTAGCTCTAGTATCCATGTACCACTGATCATCTGACACTTTAAGAGAGAGAGAGTGCATGGTCTGCTGTATATCAATAGGAGCATAAGAAGGTGCAACAAAAACAGAATAAGCCTGTATAGGAGGGCGGTGGCCCAGAACCCCATGTTGCCGTGAGGGAGGTTGTCTTGGCCAACCTGCCGTGGGGTAGGGGCAAAAAGACACGGGCCACAGAGACAGACTGTGATCGACCTGCAGAGTTAGTGTTTTGACCACCTGTGTTTGAACGACCAGAATTACGGCCTTTGTTCCCACGAGTGTTCCCTCGATTGTTTCCACGATTATTCCTGTTGGAGTGTGTGGACATATGATCAACATGACTATTAATGGTGGTCAGAAGGACGGAGCTGGAAGAATAATTCGCTACCCGTTTTGCCTTGCTCATTTCCTCCAACAAAAGCATAGGCAGAGCAATATAAAAATCAAGAAGACGATTTGAATGCTGAATAATTGAGGCAACCTCATCATATGCATCAGTAAAACCATGCAACAACTGAATATTTAAACGGCCGTTAGAGACTTTAGACCCGACATTAACAAGGAGACCCGCGAGGATTTTGACATGCTTACAATAGGAGGTCATGTCCAAAAATCTATACAAATCAACAGTGAAAAATTCATGCTCAAGATTAACAGCCCGAAAATTTTTGTTATCTTGAAATAAACCTTGTAAACGCGCCTATGCTTGTTGAGCGGTGGAATCAGGCTCGAGGATGATGAGAAGAAGATCATTGAAGATAGTGCCATAAATCCATTGAAGGACAATGCAGTCAAGGCGCTCCCATAACTCAGAATTAATCGTCTTGAAAGAATTATGGGATGGAGATTCCTTTGGAGGAATAATGTGACCAAGAATCTTGCAAGCTTTGACATTGATCTTGAATAGTTAAGCTCAAGAAGAATACTGCACTTTCTCAGGTTCAAGAGTGATGGGAATGAGACTTTTGATGTTGGTAACCATGGTAGCAGGATGAATAGTCTTGGAGTCAGACTTCGACAGGACGACAACTATTCAAATAAAAAAATTGTACAGCGGTTGGCGAAAACGGTCGGACATAACACGGGTTGAAGACCTGGGCAAAACTCGTGTCGTAATGAGCGGGAGACTGAGAAGAATGCGGCAGCAGACTCTGTCGGAAGGAAGAGCTCCGGTGAACGGATCTGTGCTGCAGACAGTTCTATGTGGGCAAATAGTTCTGAGCATACTCGGCGACAGTGAGTGGAGTTGTGCGAGCGGGCGGCAGCAAACAAATTTGTGGTTATAGATCTGCTGCGAGCTGTGCAGACGAGGTAGATGAATCTGACTTACAAATCACGGGTTGCTGCTACCCGCGGTCGGACGGAGCGAGAACTTGTGCTGCTGGTAAAGGATGCGACAATAGTGACTGACAGGTGAAGATGTTGTTAACTAGGACAAAAAAGAGAGAAAAAAAAATTAAAATTAGCCTAAGACTTTTTTTTTTTTTTGACAACATGTTGGAGTGGAGGATTGAACCTAGGACCTCATGGTCACTATGCTATACATCATGCATTGAGTTATTCTCTTGTTGTCAATTAGCCTAAGACTTTTGATTCCATAATAGTACCGATAACTTTGTTACATTTCTTATTCATTTCATTCAATGCATATACAAAATGTACATAAGTAAAATATCCAACTAATAAATATTTACATAGTTTAATATTATAGATATTTACAAGTGTTTTAATTAAAACTATTTTTATAAAGTGTCCAAATTAGAAAGTCTGTCGTACTCATTCCTTAGCCACTCAACACATTTAGGGGTCGTTTGGTTGACGTCTACGAAGGAGGACGTCAAGATGAGAATGACTTTTTGATGACCATTCCCACGTTTGGTTTGATTTTTTTTAATTTATGTCCGGACATTATTTATGAGCTTAGGTAAACCCACGATTTTTGATGACTTTCCATTTAGCCCGGGCATCAAGATTTCTCCGAAAACCACGGTTGTCCACGTTTTTTTTTTTTTTTTTTAAATCTTCTTCTTCTTTCTTTCTTTTTTACAACGTAATCTTCTTCTGCCCAAGTTTATTTTATTTTCATCTTCCGAAAACCACGGACATCATTTATTTTCTTGAAACTTCATAATTGCATAGCAACCTTTCGAAAGATGAACCAGAATCGCACAACCTTATGCGATCGCATAGGTTGCTATGCGATAATTATGCCATCGCATAACAACCTATGCGGTCGCATAACTGTCACATAGGTTTAACTATCACATTAGGTTTCTATGCGATAGTTAAACCTATGCGATCACATAGATTGTCAAGTACGTCATCTTCTTCCAATTTTGAGCTTTGTTTTATCATCATCTTCAATTTTAATTATTGTATTAATTAATTAGAATTACAAATTTGTATAATTTTAAATAAACATAATTATTAAGATTTATTGTTAAATAAAATAAAAAAACAATTAATTATTTAAAATTTATTTGAAAATCTGATGACATTCCATGCCGTACTAAACACAAACATCATTTATTTCTATGAAAATCAGATGACATTCCCATGCAGCACACATCATTGATTCTCAGACATCTCATTCTCAGGCATCTGCAAATCCTCAAACCAAACGACCAAGGTCCGTTTGGTTCGATGAAATTTAAGGGTAGACATGGGCTTGGGATGTCCAAGCCCATGTTTGGTTTGAAAGCTGTTAATTTATGCCCGGACATTCCTTTAGCCCGAACATCATTTATTAGTTTTAGGTATGACTTTTCAAACCCTCCGAAAATCATGACTTTTCCTTTATCCCGGGCATAATTTTCTTCATTCTTCTTCTTCTTCTTCTCCGACTTATCCAGGCATGTCTTCTTCTTTTCATTTGTTTTTTTTTTTTAAATCTTCTTCTTCCCAGACTCTGATTTCAGGTTTAGGGTATTTTATTTTTTTATTTTTTTGGTTAGATTCATTCCAATCTCTCAGCTATTGAAACCTATGCTATCTGAAGATGAACTAGAATCGCATAGCTATGCAATAACTAAACATGTGTGTTAGCTATGCAATCACATAGGTTGTCAAGTATGTCATCTTCTTTCCATTTTGAGCTTTGTTTTATCATTATCTTTGATGAAAGAGAACTAGAACCATAATAAGTAATTATAGATGTGATGTCATGATTTGCAAATTTGATGACATTCACATGCAACACCAAACACAAACATTATTTATTCCCATGAAAACCTTATGACATTCCCATGCAGCACCAAACACAAACATCATTGATTCTCATGGAAATCTAATGACATTTTCATGCAGCACCAAACACAGACATACACAGACATCATTGATTCTCATACATCTTATTCTCAAATCAAATTCTCAGCATATCCTATTTTCAAGCACCTGCAAATTCTCAAATCAAACCGTCCCTTAAGTTACCAATTAAGCTTAACTTGTTTTATAAAGTTGAAGGTTTCCTCCAATTTCGGTATTTCATCTACGACGAATAGGCACATTGATTTTTTTTTGTAACTTCATTGGATGAGTTTCTCCTATAAACTTAAAAATAATTTCCACTTGCTTTTATCAAATGGAAATACTTGTCCAATGTGGAAATACCCATTTAATAGTATTTCCACTTGATAAAAACATTTTTTTTTTTTAATACTTTTTTTTTTTTTTTTTTTTTTTTTTTTTTTTTTTTTTTTTTTTTTTTGAGTTTAATAATGTGTGGGTTGAGCTGTATACTTCTAGCAACTCAACTTGACAACTATCGTAATTTAAAATTAAATTATATATATATATTTTTTTTGAAAGGAAAATTAAATTATATTAAATACTAGATTAATTTTTTTTTTTTTTTTAAAAATTAAAATTAAATACTAGATTAGGAGTAGTTTATAGGAATGAAATTTAGATATAATCCTCTCCAACCATGGGAGTGAATTGGTTCAAAACTTTTTCTTCTTTAATTGGAAGGAAAATTTAGGGAAACGAAAATCAAAGTCAAACCAAACACTCTTCAATCAAAATCCAACACCACTCATTAAATGTCAGTTTTAGTCCCGACAAAAATATCGATATCAATATCGGGAGTTCAATTTTACGGATAAGGATATATCGATGAAATATCAATATCGACGGATAATTCTATAAATTATTTTTTTTTAAAAAAATTATTTAAATTAATAATTAAGTTTTTTTTTTTTTTTTTTAATTTTTAATTTTTTATTTATTTTTAAGATTGATTTTACTTACAAACTAAATTATAGATCTTGTTATTAGTATATATATCCATATTAAGATTAATAGATGATTTTTTTTTTTTTTTTATGTTTTACGGGTATTTATCCATTAACCTTTAATATCTATATCAAACTCTTCGATTTACGACGAATATTTTCATCTTTGGTCCAGGGGAACTCCATTTCATTCTTTTAACCTAAAAAAAAAGAAAAAAAAAAAAACTCTATATCATTATCCTAAAAAAAAACAAAAAAAATTAAAAAAGTACTTTATATTATATCATTACGAAAGAAAAAACTTTATATCATTGTCCTAAAAACAAAAACCAAAAAAAAATTAAAAAGTACTTAAGAGAATTAAAAAAGTACTTTATATCATATCATTACGATTTTTTTTGAAAAGTATATCATTACGATTTTCGGTTTTAATTAACGATATTATAAACGTCTGGTATTGGTATTGGGGTGTTTTTGTGCATGTTTTAGCTGCGGCATTTGGAGAAGGAGAGTTGAAAAAAAGAAGAAAGAGCTGAGAAAACCAGAGTACATAAAGAGTCTGTAACAAAAATCCTAGTCGTTAAATTTGATGAAGGAGAAAGAAGAAGAGTAAGTAGACTGCTCAATCGATCAATGGCGGGTGTAGAATTTCTGGATTTGTTTCCACACCGAGAGCTGGAAGATGGAGCCACTGGTTCGTCTGTTTCGAATCCAACTGATGCTGTGCTCTTTGTAGGATTGAGTTTGGTGCTTGGAATTGCTTGCAGACACCTATTGCGAGGCACCAGAGTTCCTTATACAGTTGCCTTGCTTGTTCTTGGCATCATTCTTGGATCCATTGGTTGGTGACTCTTCTTTTCATTCATTTTCATGTTCCTCCTCGTTTTCTGCTGAATTTTGTTCGCTTATTGTTGCTATTGTTGTAATTTAATGATTTTCAGTTTGCATAGAATCTGGAAACTTAATCGTTTCGTAGTTTGTGGTGTTGATCGATGCATTTTACTTGTTTTACAGTTCTCCTTTGATTGTGTAATTTGAGCTTTTATGAATTTTAATTCGTGCTTGAGTTCCGAACTCAAATGATTATGAAGATGAAACGGTGAGGTATATTTTCCGGGAAAGAAATGGAATAAGTTTGACCGGTTGGGAAGAGACTAGATCGTAGGAAAATCGTAGGAGAAGTATAAATTCAAGTATGAAGACTCAACAATATTTATGAATCCTCGAGGACTGAAATTGATTTAAAGAATATGATAGATGCCCAAAATCTGAGATTGATTTTAATTAATGCTTTTCTTTCCTCAAACTGTAATAATGCGCAGAATATGGCACACATCATCGATTGGGAAAGATAGGGGATGGCATTCGTCTCTGTAAGTTTGTCTCTTTGCTCTTCATCCTAGTCACTGCATCCTTAGTTTTGAAGTGCTTTCTCTAAAAATGTCAGTCGTAGATGTTAAAACAGATTTGATGCTTCTAATTTGCAGGGGCAAAAATTGATCCTGATCTATTATTAGCTGTTTTCCTTCCTGCTCTGCTGTTCGAGAGTTCATTTTCAATGGAAGTGCACCAAATAAAGGTGCCAATTCATGCTTTTTAAATCCATTATGCTGTTTTAACTCTTTGCTTGGTGACAAGAGAACTATACTTATTTGGACAGATAACTTTGTATAATGGCCACTTTCTTAATTATTTTTTGTAGAGTACGTTCTTGATGGACTTCTTGTCTTCTAAGAACTTCTGACTCTCTAGAGTGGTTCTAGTATCACTTATATTAATCCGCCTTGATGTATCTGAAAATTTTATACAAATTGCCAAATGGGTTGATGGAAGTTTTAAATTACCTGTTAAGTGGCAATTCGACAGCTACATTAGTTCAGTGGTTGCTAACTCATCTAACATTACAACTAATGCCTTCTATTAGTTCTACCACACACGCACACTCATAAACAAAAAACAAAAAAAAAACAAAAAAGTCGCCCTTAAGTTATCTTTTAGGAACAATTTGCTAAATATGTTTTTGGTGCAGAGGTGTCTGGCCCAAATGATCTTATTAGCTGGTCCAGGTGTTTTAATTTCAACCTTCTTGCTTGGATCTGCTTTCAAGGTATCACCAGACTATCAGTTCAGATAGTAAGGATTATTTTATGTCATTAATTTTGGATGCCTTACTGCAGTTCACTTTCCCATATAATTGGAATTGGAAAACATCATTGTTGCTTGGGGGACTTCTGAGTGCCACAGATCCTGTGGCTGTTGTAGCTCTATTGAAAGAGCTAGGAGCAAGTAAAAAACTGAATACGATAATAGAAGGAGAATCCTTGATGAATGATGGGTATTATTTTGAATTATTTTTCAACTTTTATAGTTTAAATCAACTCCTTTTTCAAATAAGTTGTTATATTAAGAGGTTTGACAAGACTAAACCTTTCATCCGGTCCTCTTTTAACATATTTAATTTCAACATCCAGAACAGCAATTGTGGTTTATCAACTTTTTTATCAAATGGTCCTTGGAAAGAGCTTTGACTGGGGAGCTATAATCAAATATCTCACACAAGTCTCGCTGGGGGCGTATGTACCATTTTCTCCTTATTCTTTTTGTGCATTAGGCCGGCTAATTTTTAGGAACAATCTCCTAATTCAATGACCTTTAGCTGGTCCCGATTTTTTTATTTCCAGCTTCTTATTATCATTTTCATTCTTATTCTATTTGATCATTTGAGCCAACAGTTGTAATTTATCAACTTTATTATCAGATGGTCCTTGTAATCATGTCTGCTTGGTGTTTTAATAATCAGTTTGGGAATTGGTCTTGCTTTTGGGATTGCATCTGTTTTATGGCTCGGGTTCATTTTCAACGACACGGTGATAGAGATTGCATTAACACTTGCTGTGAGCTATACTGCTTACTTCACTGTATGTTACTCTCTCACTCTCTCTTGTGTTCATACTTATATCAATTCTTAATGATGTATCTGGTAATGATACTAATGTATACTGTTATTTGAAAGGAATTGCTTATTACATTAGAAATATGTAAGATAACTCTTACTTGTGATAATAATATTGCAATTAACAAACGATTACAGCACAACAAGAACACTCGGCGAATTCGAGAGCGCCGCTAACCTCTCCCCAGAGCTCTCAGAGCTACTGTTCTATTGACAATACACAAGATAAGCCACAAAATAACACAAAAGAAAGCTTAAATACCAAGGTAACCTGCAACCCTAACTGCCGTACACCCTGGTCCCACTGCCCTTTTACAAACGGTTATATCATCTTCTCTTTTCCCTTCTTATCCTTCCTAGAGTAAGTATTTACAACTGGGGGTCTAACAATATCTCCCCCCATCGCAGCCACCTTGTCCTCAAGGTGGAAATCCGGAAACTGTTCCTTCATTGGAATAGCCATTTCCCACGTTGCTTCACAATCTGGGAGATTCTTCCATGTGATCAGACATTCCCATGCTTTAATCTCTCCATTCCAGCGTACCCCTTCCAAACTTGCTGGTTCTACCATCCATTCAAACTCTTCATTTAGAATCGGGCAAGCCGGTAGGACGTTGGTCTTGGATCCGATGGCCATTTTCAGCTGTGAGACATGAAAAACTGGATGGAGAGAGGCTTCCTTGGGCAGTTCCAACTTGTATGCCACTTTGCCTACTTTCGTTGTTACTGTATACGGCCCAAAGTACTTGGGGCTAAGTTTCTCACATCGCTTTCTCGCAAGAGAACGCTGTCGATATGGCCTTAGTTTCAGATAGACTCGGTCACCAACCTGGAATTCCAATTCCCTTCTTCGCATGTCAGCATACTTTTTCATCCTGTTCTGAGCTATCACCAGCTGGTCTTTTAATTTCAATAGTGTCTGGTCCTATCAATGAGTTGTTTCTCCAGAGTATCATTCGCTGTGGTAACCTCGCCATATGAAATGATTGGTGGGGGTGGCCTACCGTAAACTACCTGAAATGGGGTGGTGTTAATGGAACCATGGTAGTTGGTGTTATACCACAATTCAGCCCAAGCTAACCAACTACTCCATGTCTTGGGTTTCTCATTGCAGAAACATCGTAGATAAGTTTCTAGGCAGCGGTTGACTCGCTCTGATTGTCCGTCAGTCTGAGGATGGTAGGCCGTGCTGCGATTCAACTTGGTGTCCTGAAGACGGAACAACTCAGTCCAGAAGTGGCTTAAGAAAATCTTGTCCCTGTCGGATACAATTGATCTTGGGAACCCATGCAGTCTCACAATTTCTTTGACGAACATTGTTGCTATGGACTTAGCCGAGAATGGATGACTGACTGCCAAGAAATGGGCATATTTACTCAGGCGATCGACCACGACCAAGATCGCATCACATAACATGGATTTGGGTAATCCCTCCACAAAGTCCATGGATATATCTTCCCAAACTCTATTTGGGATAGGCAGAGGTTCCAACAAACCCGCTGGAGACATGGATTGAGTCTTGTTGCTCTGACAAGTCGTGCACTCGTCTACAAATTTCTTTACATCTGCTTTCATTCCTTCCCAAAATAGCTCTGCGGTTATTCTTTTGTAGGTTCGCAGGAAGCCCGAATGCCCTCCTAACACCGAAGCATGGAACATGTGTAGGATGGTTGGACTTAGGCTGCAATCTTTGGAGATTACCATTCTTCTTTTATAGCATAGTTGGCCATTTAGGATAGAGTAGGGTGGCACACTGTCTTGGTCCTGGATTACTTTGTCCCTGATTGCCCCCATCTTCGGATCTTTACCAATTTCCTCCTGGACTTTGAGCACGTCTATAATTTTTGGGACCGTCAGGACTTTTAACTCAATTACGTCTGGCATTCTTGAGAGAGCATCTGCTGCCTTGTTTTCAAGACCCGACACATATTGAATGTCGAAGTCGTAACCCATCAGCTTGGTTAGCCATTTCTGAAAATCCGGACGGACCTCCTTTTGCTCGAGAAAGTCTTTCAGTGATTTCTGATCTGTCCTGACCGTGAAGTGGTGCCCCAACAAATAATGCCTCCATTTCTGCACCGACATTACAATGACCATGAGTTCCCGCTCATATGTTGACTTTAGTCGTCCTCTCTCCGACAATTTTTGGCTAAAATAAGCCAGGGGTCTCTGATTTTGCATGAGGACTGCTCCTAAACCCGTGCCTGATGCATCTGTCTCTAACACAAAAGGGGATTCAAAGTCTGGTAATGCTAGAACGGGCAAAGTCATCATTGCTGTTTTCAATCTTTCAAACGCTTCTGTAGCCTCAACATTCCATTTAAAGGCATCTTTCTTGGTCAGATCAGAGAGGGGTCTTGCTATGCTGCCATAATTGGCTACAAATCTGCGATAATAACCCGTTAATCCCACGAATCCTCTGAGTTCTTTCAGATTCGTCGGAATGGGCCATTCCATCATTGCACGCAACTTTTCGCCATCTGCTTCTACTCCTTGAGCCGATACCCAGTGTCCTAGGTACTCTATCCTTTCCTTCACGAAGTGGCACTTTGTATAATTGGCATAGAGATGGTTATCTCTTAGCACATTAAACACTGCGCTTAAATGGGTTATGTGCGTTTGCAGATAAGGACTGTAAACCAATATGTCATCAAAGAAGACTAATAGGCAGCGTCGAAGGAAATGACGAAAAACCTGATTCATTAGGGCTTGGAAGGTTGCCGGAGCGTTCGTCAGACCGAACGACATTACCAGAAATTTGTAGTGTCCCTCATGGGTGCGAAATGCTGTCTTCTGTATATCTGTCTCTGCCATTCGTATCTGATGGTAACCTGATTTCAAGTCGATCTTGGGGAAAAACTTAGCTCCGTGTAATTCATCTAACAATTCATCAATCATTGGAATTGGGAATTTGTCTGGGACTGTAGCTTTATTCAATGCCCTGTAGTCCACGCAAAAACGCCAACTACCGTCTTTCTTCTTCACCAAAATAACTGGGCTCGAGTATGGGCTTACACTTGGCCGTATAATCCCTGTGAGAAGCATTTCATCTATCATCCGCTCTATTTCCATCTTTTGGGCGTGTGGGTATCTGTAGGGATGAGAGTTGGTGGGGTCTGTTCCTTCTTTCAATTGAATTCTGTGATCAATTTGTCTTGCAGGCGGCAACTTATCTGGCATGTTGAAAATATCTTCATAGTCCGTGAGTAGACGGTCTAGCTGGGGAATGTTTGTCTCTGTTATCAATTCTTCCTCGCCCATATTCATCGTGGTAAATTCCACCAAAAATCCCTGATCTTCCGGTTGCCACGTTTTTGCACTCATTTTCAGAGATATTTTCATTCTTGCGAGAGAGGGATCTCCTTTGAGAACGACCCTGGTATCTCCTACTACGAACGTCATGCTGAGGTTCCTCCAATCAACCGTCACTGCTCCTTGTTTTTTTAACCATTGCATGCCCAGCACTATATCCAAATTCCCAAGTTCAAAAGGTAGGAATTCTTCGATTATCGAAAGTTCTGGGACCACTATTTCCACCCCCTTGCAGACTCCCATCCCTTTGATAGCTTCCCCAGACCCCATCACCACGCCGTAGTTAGTAGTATCCGAGACCGGTAAGTTCAAGCTCTCCACCAATTTCTTGTTTATGAAATTATGGGTGGCTCCGCAATCGATCATCATTACAACCTCTTGGTTGTTTAGCACCCCTTTGACCTTCATCGTCCCGGGAGAAGATAAACCCACCACTGAGTTCAACGATAGTTGAATGTTAGGACTAACCTCCATGGCTTTAGCTTCCACGACTTTTTCGCCCTCAGTCAGTTCAATTTCTTCTTCTTCCCCTTCGTCCGCCGTAATCAGCACTCTCAGTTCCTTGTTCTTGCAGCGGTGGCCGGGGACAAACTTCTCTTCACAGCGAAAACACAAACCCTTTTCTCTTCGTGATCGTATTTCACTATTTGACAGTCGTTTGTAGGTGGGTTCTTTCTTCGTGAAGGGTATTCTTTCCGCTAGCGTGATCGTTCGAGTTGGGTGAAGTGACTCTGACGTCTTTGACGTTGATGGACTGGTCTGGCTAAACAGAGTATTGCGTGTCGTCTTCACGTGAGTTTGTTCTAAGCCCATTAACGCAGCTTCCATCTTATCCTCAACCCTTTGGGCCGCTCGCATCATATTTTCGAGCCCAACCGGTTCAAAACATAGGGTTTCGGTTTTAATGACTTCCTTCAGCCCATTTAAAAAAGTACTCTCTAAAACCTCCTTCGATAGGTGAGGGAGTGGCGCCGCCAGTTCTTCAAACTTTTGACAAAAAGACTCCACTGTACCTTCTTGTTTGATCGCTAGGAACCTTGCGCAAATTGTTCCTTCCCTTAGACGTCTGAACCTCACGAACAATCTAGCTTTCAATTCTCCCCATATTTTCATTCTCTTTCGATGTTCCGCCCATCGGTACCAGTGCAGTGCCTGTCCCTCGAAGCTCACTACTGCCACCGTGAGTTTTTCGAACTCTGTCAACCGATTCAACTGGAAATAGCGTTCTGCTCGGAATAGCCACCCATCAGGGTCCGTTCCGTTAAACACCAACATCTCCACTTTTTTGAACTTAATTCTTTCACCTTGCCCATCTCCCCCTCTTTTCATGGACGATTCTCCTTCTTCTATCTCAAGCTCTGGTTCCCGCTCCTCTTCCAGTTTCTTGTGTTTTCTCTTCCCAGTGGACATTTCGGTCAACTCCGACTCCGTAATCCGATGCATCTTACCCTCTGCTAGATCCTTAACCAGAGTGCTCAGCAGGATACTCATGCGATCTACCGATTTCTCCAGACCTGGTAACCTCTGTATCTTCGTTTTCAGCACTCCTAATGCTTCCTCTGTCGATTTCTTCATTTCTCCGATGGCTAGTTCGGTTGCTGTAAGTCTTTCTTCTATCATCTTCTGTGCCATCTTCTTCCACCTCCCCAGTTTCGTAAAGAGCTCTGATACCACTTGTAAGATAACTCTTACTTGTGATAATAATATTGCAATTAACAAACGATTACAGCACAACAAGAACACCCGACGAATTCGAGAGCGCCGGTAACCTCTCCCAAGAGCTCTCAGAGCTACTGTTCTATTGACAATACACAAGATAAGCCACAAAATAACACAAAAGAAAGCTTAAATACCAAGGTAACCTGCAACCCTAACTGCCGTACACCCTAGTCCCACTACCCTTTTACAAACGGTTATATCATCTTCTCTTTTCCCTTCTTACCCTTCCTAGAGTAAGTATTTACAACTGGGGGTCTAACAAAATATTTTCAATTAATTCTCAATATATTGTGTTTAAGAAACCTAGAATGTAGCGCTGAGCCGCTGATTTCTAAATGGTTTTGGCATTCTCTAACGGAGGAAGACTCCTTATGGCACAAGGTAATTGATAAGAAGAATGACAATGTTCCTCCTGGCTGGTTTACTATGAAACAAAGTACTAAAATGAGTAGATGCAAGTGGATGCTCATTTCAAGCTCCTGGAATCAAATTAATCAGTTGTTTGCTTTGATTTGGTAAATAATTTTCAGACTGACTTGTGAGTTTCCTACTAACTGCTTAGCACTAATTTCCTTAAGCTCTTTTGTTGGGCATTCCAAAATAGCCAACAATGATGTAAACACATCAATTTCAGCATCCTACAAAAATCTTCAAGTACCAATCTACCGACGAAAGGAAACCAACATCCCAATGATCCAAAACAAAAGAACAAGGCCAGAGATCCATCCTGAACAGATTTGGAAAGCATATTTTGAACGGAAAAGCTTGCCAAAATAAAATATGTTTTCCATTCCAAGTTTCAAAGAAGTAATCTCTTCCAACCTCCATTGTCTAAATATATTGATCCAAGGACGTCAAAAACAAAGATTCTTCTTTCCTATTGCATGACAATCATATTCCAAACACATTTGACTAGGCTGTAAATACTCTCCTCCTTTGTATTCCATGAAATTATCTTCATGTCTGTAAATTCTTAGCTTAAAAAAAAGGGAACAAACTTGGTCAGATCATAACATATCAACTTCACTGAACAATTGGATCCCATTTAATACTTTTGGGCTTAATTTCAAATAAAGAATTCCCAACTTCCTCAAAGTATTTCAAGAAATCCATACTGTCAGAATCAATGACAGGGACATCCAACTCCTCAATAGGTTTTAATGTGATCTTTGATGAGCCAATCCCGAAACTAGGACCACGGATATTTGGATTAAGCTCATTGTGAGGAGCCTCTAAAGTAACTGCTGTAATAACTTCATTAAATAGTTCATAAATCCCTTGTTTGTATGCCTCTTCAATAATCAACAAGTTTAGCTCTTCACTTGCCAAGTCATTTCTCTCTGATTCAATGCTACTCATGCTGAGATCACGAACCTTGTTGAATTCAGTGAAGTCTTCCTCCAGAGAAAGCTGTTTCAAAATTTATTATTGGAGCTAACTGGAGTAGCTTTCTCTGAACTCCTTTTGGTTGAGTTGGTGCCTCTTTTTCCCCTTCCTTTTGTATTTTCTTTTTTGGTTTCTGGAATACCTCAATCTGCCGAGATTGGTTAATTAATTATAAATTTTGTTATTTTTAGACAATCAACATATCATACTATTGAAGTTGTCTTTGTGCTGTGTGATTCTATTGATCTCTCTCTCTCTTAATTTTTTTTAATAAGTTAATATTTATTACCATACTGTTATCAACAATATTTTTAGAAGTAAGACTTCAAATTGGTTCTCTTCAATCATTTATCTTATTTAATCCTTTTGGGTTTTTCCTCTTCTCTTGCATGGGATTCTTGTCATGTGCATGATAGGCTCAAGAGGGAGCTGATGTTTCAGGTGTTTTGGCGGTGATGACTTTAGGAATGTAAGTTTATTTGCCTGATTATACACAATCTCAACTTCGAGGATATATTTCCTGATGTTACAGTCTATTACTAGGTTTTATGCTGCAGTTGCAAGAACAGCTTTTAAGGGCGATGGTCAACAAAGCTTACATCATTTTTGGTATATTGTTCCATTGTTTGTGATTATTATCTTGTCTTTATCAACTGATCTAACTTGTTTATTATTAATAAAAAGCTTATCTTTCAGACTTTCACTGTTCCAATTATTCATGCAACATGGACAGATGTTTCTTATGTTCTTTGATGAATTTAGTACTCTTTTGAATTTCTAATAGTCATTATAAATAATTATAAATAAATATGGACTAATTTCACATTACTTTTGTATTTCTAATAGTCATTATAAATAACCTTAGTATCTGACTCCGTATCTTTGTGATGGAGAAAAAAAACATTTTGCATTAATGTTATATTTATAATGGTCAAAATTTTCGTTATTTGACACACATGCATGTTTATGTATGTTGACAAGGTAACATCCAATTCGTTTTACTTCCAAAAAAACATGGATTAATTTTTTATTTGAATTATCTTTTTTCCAGGGAAATGGTTGCTTACATAGCGAATACATTAATTTTCATATTGAGGTGAGAGCCTGACTTGAGTATGCTTGTTTCTCTTCTATTTGGTGATACCATAAAGGTTGGCGTGAGTAGATGTATCATTCTTATTGCAAACTTATTTGGTTGGTTTGTGAATGCTCCACCACTTTTATGCGTTGACATGCCAATGATGAACACGTTCATTGTAGATTGCAGGGAAATTATCCTTGACTCGAACAGTGCTAAGCTTGTGAATGTGATATGATCTAATACTTAAAAATATTGGGCATTGGAGCTTAATTAGATGGCAAGTGAGTTAGTTAGCATATGGATGGTTATATGCGATAGTTAGAATTTGTGCGAGTAAAGAAGCAAATGACTGAGAGTAAAAGAGTATAAGAGTGTGCCCTCTCAAAGTGTCCATATTTGTATTTTCATAATTAAAATTTCCTTTTTCATTTATGTGCTCCCCTCTTCTCTTGTGTGTTAATTTATTCTACATGATCCCATGATTTCTCCAGCAGTTATTGGAGAAGTCTTTAGGGTTACCAGAGAAAACCATCTTAGTGATGGTGGTCATACATGGACACTTACAGAATCAAGTAGCTTTATGCTTGTTTTTCAGGAAAAAACATAGCATTTATCCACTAGCTTCAAACTCTGACATATCTTTATTTTGTGAAATCTCGGAGACTCTACGATTTTTCCTCCTGAGCTTTCTTTTCTCACTGTGCGAGATTAACTGTACTATCTCACTCTTGGAATATGTTTTTTTTTCTCCCTTTAATTCCTTTTGGATGAGACAAGAAACACCTTACAATACGTTGGTATACTGTATTATCACAGCATTAATATTGGGTAATTCCTAGTGATAGGTCGTAGATTGGGTAATTTTATGCTTGGCTTTGTTTACTTTTTGTTTTCCTCTGGTCATTTGCCCATCGTTTTGGAGGTAAACCTTTATTTGTTTTGAGGTTTGCAAAAAATGTTCATTTTTAGGACCTGTCCTATTTTTCTACATCATTTTAGGACTTATAGCTCATGAGCTAGTCACTTTTCATTGTATTTCGAGTAGTAAATCTGCCTACTCTTCTCAGTCTAATACATAAGCTAGTTAGTCCATGTTACTTCTTGCCTTCAATGCAGTTATAGAGTGCAAGAGTTTCCATTATATGTCCTTTACTTCAAGTCTCACTGTGTTCAACAAAAGTAGTTACTTCTTGCTAAAAGTTACCACAGTTGTTCCAAATAAAATAATTAATTATTTTCTTTTGCAGTGGAGTTGTTATAGCTGAAGGAGTTCTTGGAAGCAAAGGAGTTCTTGATAATGGTAAATATGTCAATTAAAAAACAGTTTTTTTCTCTGACTAGTACAGATGTAAGCTCCATGTCCCTTGGGAGTTGAAAATGATGGGTATGATATAACTCATCTTATGATGAGATTTGGTGATTTAACATGGTACCAGAGTAGACATTAAATTTACCTTTATCCATTAGCTTAAGCTTTTGAATTTCAGTGGTGATTTAATATGGTATCAGAGCAAGAGGTCCTGTCTTCAAACTCATGTCATGTCATTTCCTCCTCAATTAATATTGATAATCACTTTTGGGTCTCATGCTAATTTTCTAGCCCACATGTGAGGGAGAGTGTTAAATTTTTTTTATAGTAACCCATCAGCTTAAGCTTTTGGGTTCAATGATTATTTAACTCATGTCATGTCATTTCCTCCCCAATTAATATTGATACACGAGTGCATCTATCTTTTTTAGCCTCTAATTAACTACATTATCTCCTACTTTCTCACTCTTCTCATGCGCTTCCTCCAGCACACATTTTTTATAGGAGCCCAATAACTACCTGGCCCAAAAAACCACCTTGTCCTTGAGGTGAAACTCTGGAAACCGAACAGCAACATCATCAGCACACTCCCAAGTTGTATATGCCCCATCCTAACGTATCAGAACTTCCAAAATAGCATGTCATCCCCGGCTGTGTTTCTTTATGTTCTTTAATTATCTTTTCACTGCTACGGTTCGAAAAAATTGTCTTTTCACTCCTACGGTTCCAAAAAAAATTATCTTTTCACTCCTACGGTTCGAAAAAAATTTATCTTTTCACTTCTACGGTTCCAAAAAAAATGATCTTTTCACTCCTTTTTGGAGTTGAGTTTGTATCCTTTGAACATTTTTGTTCCTTTTCATTTATCAATGAAAACTCCACGTCTTGTTTAAAAAAAAAAGAAAAAAAAACAGAAGAAGAAAGAAAAGAAAGAAAATTGAGGAAGAGAGTAAGGGTAAGACTTAGTTGAGAATGTGTAATGAAGGCATAGTGTTAATATCATGTGGTTTTGACTTTGATATAATAATACTTTTATTAAATTGATAATAGAAGAGAAGATGGTTCTTCAATACTTGTGCTTACATGTTCTATTTTAAATATATTTATTGCGTGGACTTAATCATTATGTTTTTCCAAGGCTCAAACTACTATTTTTATGTTACAGGAGCTTCATGGGGCTTCCTCATACTGCTTTATGTGTATGTGCAAGCTTCTCGAGTTATGGTTGTTGGAGTACTGTATCCATTTCTGCGGTATTTTGGATATGGCTTGGATTGGAAAGAAGCTACAATACTGGTGTGGTCAGGTCTGCGTGGAGCTGTTGCCCTGTCACTTTCACTGTCAGTTAAGGCAAGCTTTTCAAATCAATGCTAATACTGCATCTTCAATATTTGTTAATAAACTGATCATCTTCTCACCTAAGTAAGCTCATTATAAATTTTCCCAATTGCTAGCATTTTGATTTTCTTGGTGACAATTAAAATATTTCACAAATCGCTAGGATTAATAAACTAAAAATTCCACGTGATATATTATACATTATTGACCTTGAGATATTTAACTCAATAGGAAACAAAAGCAAAGGTGTGATAGTAACCAATGGAGCAAATGAATCTCTTCACAGACTATTTCCATCTATGTAATTCGTTGAAGTATGAGTAAAATTTGAATGGCAATTCGTATCATTCAAGATTAGAAGTATAAAGGATATGGCACGAAGTTAGATTTCAACCTTTGCATGTGAAAATTTTGATACTATCAAGTTGATATCTTGTTGACATAATACGATCAAACCCAGTCAAATCTTATTTTTAGCTTTTGAACTAGTAGTATTTAACTTAGTATTAGATCAATAAGTTCATATTTTTATTTTTTCACTCATTAAAGTATTAGTAGTAGTACACATATCGGACTTCATTAATTAACCTTAGATTTCAGCTTACCCGCATGTGTTGAGGATACAATAAGGATCAAGTTCACTCTAACTTAAGATTTTGAGCTTTGGGGATTAGTGGTAATTGAACGTTCATCTAATGCCCCCTTAGCCAACGGATCTTCTGATCTTGCAGATGTTTGTTCTACGTACTTGTGTGACAAGTCAGAAATCTGGGCTGTTAATGGAAGACCCTTCGTTTATGACTTAGATTCTTATTCCATAGTCCCATGTTCAAAGACATTACCAGCAATATTCTGTAAGGGTATCCTTACTACAAAAGTATCCTTTATTCTTTAGTAAAGTAGCCCAAAGGCAAGTACATTGGCAAGTCTTAAAGAGGACTGCTCTCTCTCCAATCTCCTTGAGATTCTTCTTTACTTTTCTATATCCTATACAACAAGAAGCCTACCTTATATAGACTTGGAAAAGCAACAACTAATGTAACTGCCTGAACTTCTAATTAACAAACTATTAATAACCAACTAGGACATAACTACCTTGCCTCCTTTGTTCCTTCTTTGATATTGATGGATGATGGGAGGCCTAACACTACCCATGGCCTCGAAATCCACCTTGTCCTCAAGGTGAAAATCTGGAAATTGATGGCGGATATGGCGAACATCCTCCCATGTTGCTTCATGAGGTGGTAAACCGTGCCAGCTGATCAATGCTTCGACTGCCCCGGTTTGATCATTTTGCTGATAGGCAAAGACTTCCTCCGGCTTGGCGATCCACGCAAATTCTTCACTGAGAACCGGTGGGCCTTCCTGAGCCTCCTGGTGATGTCCCAAAGCCTTTTTCAATTGGGAAACATGGAATACCGGATGTATACGTGCCGTTGGGGGTAGGTGTAACTTGTAAGCTACTGCCCCAATTCGTTCAGCCACCTCATAAGGGCCATAAAATTTTGGCGACAACTTTTCACTTTTTCTTCTGGCAACCGTTGTTTGCCGGTAGGGGCGCAACTTTAGAAACACCCCATCTCCCACCTGAAACTCAACTTCCTTTCGTTTGGTGTCTGCGAACTTCTTCATTCGAGCTTGGGCGTGTAACAAGTTATCCTTTAATTGATGAAGAGCTCGATCTCGACTATGGAGCATCTGATCAAGCGTGATATTAGGGGTGCGAATGCCATCATAAGCAATCAAAGGGGGTGGCGGGCGACCATAAACAGCTTGAAAAGGAGTGGTGCCCAAGGACACATGAAAGGTGGTATTATACCAAAATTCAGCCCATCCAAGCCAAGACTTCCATTGTTTGGGCCTTTCCCCGCAAAAGCAACGTAAATATGTTTCAAGTCCTTTATTTACTATCTCGGTCTGACCGTCCGTCTGAGGGTGGTAGGAAGTACTATGCTTCAGCTGGGTCCCGGCGGCTCGAAACAATTCTCGCCAGAAATTACTTAAAAACACCCGATCTCTATCGGAAACTATGGATTTAGGAAACCCATGTAGCCGTACAACCTCACCAATAAACACTTCGCCTACTGTCTGAGCAGAATAGGGGTGTTTCAATGGAATGAAATGGGCATACTTGCTCAGTCGATCTACCACCACGAAGATGGAGTCATAGCCTGCCGCTTTTGGAAGTCCCTCAATGAAATCCATTGAAATGTCTTCCCAGATTTGAGCCGGAATCTCTAATGGCTGTAATAACCCAGCTGGAGACGTCGCCAATGTCTTGTTTTGCTGGCAAATCAAACACTCTTCCACATACGTCTTTGTAGCTTTTTTCATCCCCTGCCAATATAGCTCTCCAGACAATCTTTTGTAAGTCCGTAAAAATCCGGAGTGCCCCCCCAAGCCTGAATCGTGGAACGTATGCAAAATGGCCGGTAGCAACGAAGAAGATGAAGATAGAACTAACCTTCCTTTATACAATAAATTCCCCTGACGTAGTTCATAGCGAGGGCAAGAATCCGGATCTTCCAACAGTTTGTTGATAATTGCTTGTAACTTTGGTTGGCCTGAAACTTCTTTCCGTACTATGTCAATGTCAACCAAGTTTGGTACAGCCATCTGAGCAATTGAAGCCGCGACTGGAAGTCGAGACAAGGCGTCTGCAGCCTTGTTTTCTAAGCCTGGACGATACCTGATTTCAAAACTATATCCCATCAGCTTTGATATCCACCCCTGGTACTGTGGTTGAATGACTCTTTGTTCCAGCAAAAATTTCAATGCCCTCTGATCTGTTTGCACAATAAATCTTTGACCCAAAAGGTACGGCCGCCAACGTTGAACTGCCATAACAATGGCCATCAACTCTCGTTCATAGATGGACTTCGCCTGCGATCGAGGAGATAACGAATGGCTATAGTATGCGATCGGTCGTTTTTGCTGAGATAAGACAGCCCCCAGCCCTGTCCCAGACGCATCAGTCTCAACCACGAATGGCTGATTGAAATCCGGCAATGCTAACACAGGAAGAGTCACCATTGCTCGTCTGAGTTTTTCAAACGCCAGCCGAGCCTGATCATTCCAAATATATGCCCCTTTTCGCAGCAAATTTGTCAAAGGAGTAGCTATTGTGCCATAATCCTGCACAAAACGTCTGTAATATCCTGTCAAACCCAGGAACCCACGAAGTTCCTTTATGTTTTTGGGTATCGGCCACTCAAGCATTGCTTGGACCTTTCCTCCATCAACCTCGACGCCATCAGCTGAAACCCAATGCCCCAAATACTCCACACGAGTCTGGGCAAACTGACACTTCTTTCGGTTGGCAAACAACTGATGCTCTTTTAAAGATGTAAACACTAAAGCTAAGTGTTGTATATGATCACTCAATGTACGGCTGTACACCAGGATATCATCAAAGAAGACAAGAACAAACTTGCGTAGAAACGGCCTGAATACCGTATTCATGAGAGATTGGAAGGTTGAGGGGGCATTGGTAAGCCCAAACGACATCACCACAAACTCATAATGGCCTTCATGAGTTCTGAATGCAGTCTTGGCTATATCAAACTCGTGCACCCTTATCTGGTGATACCCCGATCGTAGATCCAACTTAGAAAAAACTTGTGAACCATTTAATTCATCAAAAAGTTCCTCCACCACCGGAATAGGAAACTTATCCGGCACTGTTACATTGTTCAAGGCCCGATAGTCCACGCAAAACCTCCATCCCCCATCTTTTTTTTAACCAACAACACTGGACTGGAGAAAGGGCTTACACTGGGCCGAATCACCCCTGAGGATAGCATCTCATCCACCATACGCTCGATTTCTTCTTTCTGAGAATGCCCATACCGATATGGACGTACATTGACTGCACGTTCTCCTTCTTTCAAATGAATTCGATGGTCAACTAACCTTCTTGGAGGGAGCTCGTCCGGAATTTGAAAAATTTCTCCATACTCCTTGATCAACTCGCCTACCTCATCTGGTACATTCTCAACAACAGCCTCAACGGAGCTTTCTTCCTCCTCGTTAACAGTTGACAAGGCACGAAACTCCACCAAAAATCCCTGATCCTCTGTCTCCCAAGTTTTAGCCAAACTTTTGAGCGAAACTTTAGACCTGGTCAGACTTGGATCCCCCTGAAGTACGATTTGGTCATCCCCTTTCCCAATTCTGATAGTTAACTGCTTCCAATCCACTTCTGTTACGCCCAATGTGTTTAACCACTGCATTCCCAATACTACTTCTACTCCCCCCAACTCCAACGGCAAGAAATCCTCGCAGACATTCATGGTTCCCACACACAGCTGAACCGCTTTACAGACGCCTTTCCCTTTGACTGCCGCTCCAGACCCCATGATAACCCCATAGTTGGCCGTACTCGTTACCGGCAACTTTTCCTCGTCAACCAAGCGTTGGCTGATAAAATTGTGTGTCGCACCACAATCTACCAAAACCACCACTTCTCGATTTCCCACAGTCCCCTTCATCTTAATGGTTCCGGGAGACGAAATTCCCATAACCGAATTTAGGGACAACTCCACTGCATCCCCAATTTCTACGTTGTTGAGAACCGCCACTTCCTCCTCTTGCTCCTCTTCCCTAACCTCCGATTCCTCAGCGTTCTCGTGTACCACCATTACCCTTAGCTCCTTGGCTTTACAACGATGACCAGGCAAGAACGGCTCCTCACACCGGAAACACAAACCTTTCTCCCGCCGCGAACGGAACTCCGCATCGGACAACCGTCGTATCGGTCCCTCCTTCCTCGCTCCCCCTCCCGTCGAATTCATCAGAGTGATTGTACGCGTTGCGGATGCATTCCCAGTACGGTCTTTATTAATGAGAGGCGCGGTTTTGGGGTTTGCATAACCCGTTTGAAAAGACGCGGGTTTGGGGTTCAAATAACTCGTTTGACCCTTATACCCGACTCCACCGGGTCGTTGGGCCTCCACTCGGGTCATCTCCATGTCTTCGACTAACTGTGCGATACTCATCATCTCCTTCAACCCCACCGGTTTCCAGCAACGAACTTCAGCTCTGATCACTGGGTCAAGACCGTTCAAGAACGTGTTCTCCTTCACCTCTGCTTGGAGACGAGATAGTGGTGCTGCAAGTCGATCGAATTCGTTACGATATTCTTCGACCGTGGACGTCTGTCTGATGGCCAAGAATTGGGCGCACAAGCTTCCTTTGCGCGTGGAACGGAACCGTTCGAGCAACTGCTCCCTCAAATCTTCCCAGTTCATAAACGACTTCAACTCATCCTCTCCTCTGAACCAATTTAAAGCGATCCCTGAGAAGCTGATGATGGCGACAGTCATTTTCTCCTCATCGGTCAACTTATGAATCTTGAAATATCGGTCAGCACGAAATAACCAAGAATCCGGATCCTCCCCGTCGAACACAGGCATTTCAACTTTCTTGAACTTGCTTCGATCATTAGCCGCTTCTTCCGTCCCCATTTGTTGCTTCCCTCGATCCCCTTGGTTCACTCCACCTCCATCCGGTACTTCTTGTTGTGCTGTTGATTTCTCCTTAGTCAGTACATCCATTTGGGCTGAAATCTTTTCCATCGCCTTCATCATCATTGCCAAGTTCCCCTCAAGCGCTGGAATTTTTTCCACATTGTTACGTATCCCTCCCATCTCCGTATCAAACTGATCCAACCTATCTTCTAACTTTTTCTGGCCCATCTCCACAGTGATTCCCAAAAAAGTGCTCTGATACCAATTGTAAGGGTATCCTTACTACAAAAGTATCCTTTATTCTTTAGTAAAGTAGCCCAAAGGCAAGTACATTGGCAAGTCTTAAAGAGGACTGCTCTCTCTCCAATCTCCTTGAGATTCTTCTTTACTTTTCTATATCCTATACAACAAGAAGCCTACCTTATATAGACTTGGAAAAGCAACAACTAATGTAACTGCCTGAACTTCTAATTAACAAACTATTAATAACCAACTAGGACATAACTACCTTGCCTCCTTTGTTCCTTCTTTGATATTGATGGATGATGGGAGGCCTAACATATTCTTGTATACCTCATCAATCTTTTAAGCAGATTTACTTCATTCCTCAATAGTTCTTGTGATATTATTGAGTTTCAGTTCCCGATATTTTAGCATTTATAATTATTTACTTGCATTTTCTTTTTATTTATAAACTCTTGTTCTTTCAGCGATCAAGTGACCACTCATTGTACATCAGTTCAGAAACTGGAACTCTGGTTAGTAGCTGGAACATTTAATGTTTAACACCTTTCTGACTTTATATTATTCTTGGAAGAAAAATTGAGGATTACAAATTAACAATCAAATTTGATGGCACTTTTCTTCGTTACAGTTTGTTTTTTTCACGGGTGGAATTGTGTTCTTGACACTTATTGTAAATGGTTCGACCACACAATTCATTTTACATCTTCTGCATATGGACAAGCTCTCTGTGGCTAAGGTGAAACTCTGTTTGATCTTTTTTCTTTTGAAACAAGAAACGTAACTTTTCATTGATATAATGAAAAGAGACTAATGCTCTAAAGTACAAAACTTTGTTTGATCTTTTAAGTGCAACTTTTGTATTTTTTTTAAGCCTTTTGGTTTGTATCTTCTGTCTCTTGGTCTACTGGTTGTAAAATTCTATTTTTTAAAGTCTTTTTGCATTTCAGTTGTTTATTGGTAAACATGTAGATTATTTAATCTTAAAATTGGAATACACTATCAAAGTTCTTCATTAAAGTTCACTAACTACAAGATAGATGCCTTGCAGGGATGATTTGACAGCTTTCATTATAGCCACATAGATCGCCCATCTAATTCTTCAACCTTCCATTTAATTATTTTATTCATACTTTAATGCTCCCTCTTCCATTTATACTTTAACATTCCCCCACTTGTGGGTTTGGAAATTGAACACGTGGAGGGGTTTGAAGAAAAAACCCAAAGACAAAACCTCATACTCCGATACCATGTTAAACTACCACTAAACCCAAAAACTTAAGTTAATGGTTTACAAGTAAATTTATTTTTTTATTCATACTTTCACACTTCCATTCTCATTCCCATCAAGCAAACGCAACCAACATTTCTTGATGAGTTTTTCAATAAACAAAATGATTAGGACTAGTCTTTTTCACTTGATCTTTATTTTTGTCTAATCATTATAGAAACGCATATTGGATTATACAAAATATGAGATGTTGAAGAAAGCATTGGACGCCTTTGGAGATCTTGGAGATGATGAGGAACTGGGACCTGCTGACTGGCCTACAGTGAAAAGATATATCACGAGCCTCAGTCATGTGGAGGGGGAACCACTGCACCCGCACCATGCATTTGAAAGTGATCAACATGTTCACTCTATGAATTTGTTAGACATTCGTATGCGACTTTTGAATGGTAAAGTTAGCTAATGCTCTCTACACCTGGCACTGCTTGTCTATTTATTTATTTATTTCACTATATGCAAAAGCAAAATTAAAATATTATGACATTTTCTTGATTTAACCTATTCAAGCCAGGACAAAATCACGTCACCTTCAATTTAGTGATGTATACAGGTTAAAAGCTTCATTTGATGAAAACTTTGGAGTCGAAAACATTTGAAGCCCAAATTGTTGGGAGGAAGTCGTGGATAGTATTTTGGGAAGTTTTGTAGACACAAACTTATTGGGTTATTGAGAATGTCATTTTTTCATAATTGGTATAATAGGTACAAGATTCATTTCACAGTGATACTTTTGGACTTTTGTTTTGGTATAAGTACACTGTTCTTGGATCAAACTTATTACTTCAAAGGATACGGATTGCAGCTTGTTAAATAGAGAAATGTCAGAAGAAGAAGAAGACTAAATTTACCCTAAATATGGAGTTGTTGAATATAAGTGTCGGTTTACGAAAGATAAAAGAATAACGAGATAAATACAACAGTAAATGAAAGATAAATGTATTAAAATAAAATAAGAATCTGTACATGATAGAGCTTGTAAGTGTCACATAGGATAGGCTTGATTCTCAGCCTTATGTGTGAAGTATAAGGTTGTAGCCGAATGGGCTAAATTCTAACAGCTTCAGAAGTATAAGAAATTTAACATGTATAATCGAAGGACATAAGCCTGATGGGGCTAAATGACTTAACCCTGACTGTTGAAAGCACATTCTCAACCCTTTTGTTGGTTTTTTCCATGTAAGTTGTTGCTCTCCTTTTCTGTGGTATCTCCTTACAAGATATGATATATAAGTCCTTCAAAATACAAAATAAGCCAATACAGGGGTTCCCACCACTTCGAGAAGGTGGTTGATCTCCTCACACATCAGTCTACTCAAAATACACACAAACCCCCCCGAAAGACAAGCCCAAAATATTTAAAGCAAAGGACTAATTAAGAAGAGGATGAATTCCCCATTTTGCCCCTCCTAACATACGTATTGGGGTCTAACATTTACCTTGTAAAAAATGCCCATTGGTCTCCTTTTTGTGTATAGAAACATCCTCATTGCGTCTTTTATTGTGCTTGTACTTGATTGGTTATAAATGAATAAAAATATTTTCTGCAAATTGTCAATGCTAACAGCTGAAAAAGATTACAAGTTGACATACTTGACTCGAGGATTTAGATATCAATTGAAATGACAAGCTCCTCATTTTCTTGAAATAGTTGAAATAATTTTGATTAGTTATTTTCTCTCTGTTTTAAATATTGATGTGTTTATTTCCTTCTAACTTTTTCTAGTTATTGATTTTTCCTTTCTGTTGATAAATTATTTTATTGAACTAAACTAATAAATGGTACGCCGATATCAAGTAGAAGTTTGGTTATCTATATGTGCCATACTTTCTTGAATCTTCTGTGCTTTACTGCTTTTAGACTTAATTCTATGTGAATGTGATGTTATGTCTCAAGTAACTAAAAAAATCATTTATCATTAGGTGTTCAAGCTGCTTACTGGGGGATGCTTGATGAGGGAAGGATAACACAAACTACTGCAAATATCTTGATGCAATCTGTGGATGAAGCCCTTGATCTGATTGCAAATGAGCCCTTATGTGATTGGAAAGGTTTAAAAGCTAATGTCCATTTTCCAAATTATTACAAGTTCCTTCAGACAAGCATTTTCCCTCAGAAGTTGGTTACATATTTCACTGTGGAAAGATTGGAATCAGGATGTTGTATTTGTGCTGCATTTCTCCGCGCACATAGAATTGCAAGACGACAGCTTCATGAGTTTATAGGTAACTAACTAGCTTCCATTCCGATGGCTAGGATTGTTTATTTAGGTTTTTATTTCCCTGCTTTCCTTTTGCTATCTTGCATACTAAACTAAAGGATATATTTCCTGCGAGCAGAATGCCGTTAAGAATGATATATTTCTTCAAGTAGTTGCTAAAGAATTCAATTCATGTACCTTATACGTGGCCAGAAGTTTTTTTCTTTTTCTTCTTTTCCTCATTTTATCAGAACTTAGCCAATCTACTTGGCTGTATCTTGCCTCCGGAGGATGAATGTTTCCAAAATATGAAGTGAAAAGCAAATTGCTTCGAAGTTAAACACCTAGTCAATTTAAACCTTTTCTCATTAAGCAAAATAAATCTCATATTCTCAAGTATATGGAACCTAGCACAAGGAATCCCTATGATGCTACTATATGTATGGTCATCCAATGGTAATTATTAAAACAAGCCATTGATCAGTTCTGTAATCAATTATTTAGTCCCGTGTGCATCTTTTTCTACTTTTTTTGTGCATTCTCTATTTCCTCAAAAATCTATTTTCCGCATGGTTCACTATATGATGAGTTCAGGAAAGGGACATTTTTTTTTTCTTATTCTTTTCTTTCCCTGGTAATAGTCTAACTTGATTGCGAAACATTCCACCAAATACTTTTTACTTTTTCAAATTGGAAATATTTTACATATTTGCATTGGACAATGAATCAAAATTTTCATGCCACTAAATATTTTTCCTAGTCAAAACTCACTTTCCTTGGTTTGAATTATTTTACATCTCATTTTGAATTGAATGTCGGTCACTTTTGATGAAGTTTTCATGAATGTAGTTCAACAAAGTGGGGCTGTGTGAAATCATTCTTCTGCCTCTAGCTTATCATGAAAATCTTGTTCTTCTATACGATTGCTCAAAGGGAAAAGGAAACAAACCATTTCATAGATTAATGAAAGGAAACTATTGCTCAAAGGAAACAAACTCCACAGAAGAGTGAAATAAAAGCAATAAAATACAATGATATAAAATAGAGCATGTAATTAAAAGGGAAAATTAAAAGCGTTCCAATTTAAGTCGATGTCTTGCAAGGAGAAATTTTCTTAGTGTGAGCTACTTGATGAGCTCTGAATCTAGATCTTCGTTCAAATTTTCTTGACATTTGAAATGCTCTATTTTTATCTTGATATTGTTGGTTTACATTCAGAATGATGTACAAACATATATTTGTTTGGTATTTCAGGTGATAGTGATATTGCTTCTACTGTTATTTATGAAAGTGAGGCTGAAGGTGAAGAAGCACGGAAATTTCTGGAAGAAGTTCGTGAGACATTTCCTCAGGTTTGTAAGTTTGGTATGGATATTTCAGGGGCAAGTTGTGGTCAGTTCTAGTTAGTGGTCATTGTCATGGAGAAATTTATCTTTATTTTTGTTAGCCAACTTTGATAGATACTATGCTTCATTATTTATGATTCTGTGGTTTAGATCAAATTTTAAAAAAGTTCCATCCTTTTTCATATTTGTTGTTGGCTTTTGATTTATTTTATTCAACTCATAGCCTTAGCCAACGTTCCTTCTCTCTCTAGATGACTTAAAGAGAGAGAAATCAAATACCAGTGCCAGGATAGGTAAAGGATCACACTTCATTAGATTGCCCACTGTATGGGTATACTCCTAGGCCTTTGAGTTGAGCTCAAGGCAGTCCTGTAGGAAGCACAAATATTGTTAGTTAACTCAAAGGTGCAAGTCTATTTTTAGTCAGTTGCTATATTTGGAGTTAGTGGAGTAAGTGTTGCTATATATTTGGAGTTAGTGGAGTAAGTGGATGGAGTTAGTGGAGTTAGGTTAGTGGAGTTAGGTTAGTGGAGTTAGTGACTGTTTTTATGGGGTTAACTAAGCTATTTTTATTTAAGCTCAGTTGTTATTGAATGAAAATGTAGTAGTATTTCTCACTTCTCTTCTCTCTCTCGAACAACAGTGGTATCAGAGTTAAATTCTTAAGGGGTCTGTGAGTGAGAGTTAGTAAGATATCCCTTAGATAAACCGAGTGATACACTTTTGAGAATTGAGTGAGATGGAGTCAGGATCGAGCAGTTTTTCTTCACTGGCTCCACCAGTGTTTGATGGCGAAAACTACCAAGCATGGGCTATCAGAATGCAAGCCTACATGGAGACTTGTGATTATTGGGAAGCAGTTGAGAGTGACTATGAGGTTGTTGCACTTCCCGATAATTCAACAATCAACCAGATCAAGACTCACAAGGAGAGGGGGTCACCAGGAAGACAAAGGCTAGAGCTTGCCTATATGCAGCTGTGTCTTCGTCCATATTCAACAGAATTATGGCCTTGAAGTTAGCAAAAGAGATCTGGGAGCCGAGTTCCTCAAAGGTGAGTATGAAGGTGATGAGAGGATTAAGGGCATGAAAATGTTGAACTTGGTGAGAGAATTCTAGAGAATGCAAATGAAGGATTCTGAGTCCATTAAAGAGTACTCAGATAAGTTGATTGCGATTGCCGACAAGGTAAGAGCATTATGAACTGATTTATCTGACAATAGATTGATTCAGAAAATTCTGGTTTCAGTGCCTGAGAGATATGAAGCAACCATTGCTTCCTTAGAAAATACTAAAGACCTCTTTAAACTCAAAGTAATAGAGTTAGGGTGTGTTTGATTTAGATTCTAAGTGTTTAATTTTTGAAAAAAGTCATTTTAGAATAAATTGAGGTGTTAGGCAACCACCCAAAATGAATTTTTGGAGAATGAGTTTTTGAAATAATTCATTTTGGGTGAAACACTTGATATTAACTTTAAAAAAAAATGTTTTTTTGGTGTTTAATTGAAAAACCTACCTAAGGTTCATATTGTATTAAAATTACCAAAATACCCTCACACTACTCCTTTAAATTTTCTCCATCCACGATTGTTGCCGGCAAACTCCTCCGGCCATCGTCGCCCCACTCCGGTTGCCACCGCCGCCCACTCCGCCGTCCACCACCACTCTTATTTCGTCACCGACCATCGACAATAGTAAACGTCGGTCATAATTTTTAAAATACAATTTTTTTTTATTTTTTTTTTGGCAAAATTATTTAATTAATGCAAAATGAGAGAATTGAACCCTTGACCTCTTATTCAAGGCATAACCTTATGCCAATTGAGCTATGCTTGATTTGATAGCTCAATTGGCAAATATAAATTTAAACTTATTAATCATGTTTATTAATAATTGCCCTTTATAGTAATTTGACATTAGGAAAAACACTTTTAGTGTAGAGCAAACCAAACACATTTGTAGATAAAAACACTTTTGAGAAAATGTAACCAAACACATGAGTGTTTTAATTATAAACATTTCTAGAAAAAATGTATTCTTTGAAAAACATTTTTTTAGTAGTCAATCCAAACACACCCTTACCCTTAGTAAGTGCTTTGCAAGCACAAGAGCAGAGGAGGTTGATGAGGCAAGAAGGAAGCATTGAGGGGGCACTGAAAGTCAGAATGCAGCAGGGAGAATGTGGAAGAGAGAAGAACTGGAGAGGGAGAAAGGAAAGTGGCAGCAGTAGCTCAGATAATGCTGTAAAGGATGATGGAAGTGCAAGGTCCAGCAAGGGCAGTGCATGCAAGCACTGTGGGAAGCATAATCATCCACACTTTAGATGCTGGAGAAGGCCAGATGTGAAGTGTAAAAGGTGTCATTTAATGGGGCACATTGAGAGATTCTGTAAGGGATCTCAACAGCAAGGAGGAGCACATGCTGCAGTACAACAAGAAGGAGATCAACTCTTTGTGGCTACCTGTTTCTCATCAGTCATTCAATGTGACAGTTGGTTGGTTGATAGTGGGTGTACCAACACATGACAGGTGACAAAGAGTTGTTCAAGGACCTTGACAGGTCATTCAAATCAAGGGTGAAGATAGGGAATGGTGAGTATCTAGAAGTGAAGGGGAAGGGCACAGTGTCAATAGAGAGTTGTGCAGGAACCAAGTTGATTACTGAAGTGCTCCTAGTTCCAGAGCTTGATCAAAACTTGTTAAGTGTTGGTCAACTAGTAGAGAAGGAATTCAAAGTGTTATTTGAAGAAGGAAAATGCCTCATATTCGATTCCAGTGGGAATGAACGGTTCAAAATAAAAATGCAGCACACGAGTTTCTTATTGGATCCACTCGAGAAGGAACACATAGCTTTCAAGTGTCAAGTAAGTGACACTGAGCTATGGCACAAGAGGTTGGGGCATTTTCATCATAAGGGGTTGTAGTATTTGCAGAAGAATGAGATGACAGTTGGAGTACCAGTTCTGGAGGAGCTGAAAACAAACTGCAAAGCTTGATTGACAGGGAAGCAAACAAAACTGTCATTCAAGAAGTCAATTTGGAAAGCAACAGAGAAGTTGCAGCTCATCCATATTGACTTGTGTGGACCTCAACCAACTCTCTCACTGAATTGTAGCAAGTATTTCATTATCTTTATTGATGATTATACCAGAATGTGTTGGATTTACTTCATGAAGCACAAGTCTGAAGTGTTTCTGAAGTTTAAAAGATGGGTTGAGAATCATAGTGGTTGTAAGATTCAGGTGGTGAGGTCCGATAACGAGACTGAATACACGTCACAAAGGTTCAATTCCTTCTGTGAAGAAACTGGAATAGAGCATCAGCTCACTGCTCCATATATTCCACAACAACACGAAGTTAGTGAGAGGAAGAACATGAGTATTATGGAGATGACAAGATGCATGTTGCATGAAAAGAACTTGTCAAAGGAGTTTTGGGCTGAAGCAACAAACACATCAGTTTTTTTATTGAATAGACTACCTACAAGGGTATTGGAGAAAAAGACACCCTATGAAGTTTGGTTTAATACTAAACCAAAACTGAAAATTTTGAAAGTGTTTGGTTCTTTGTGCTTTTCTCATGTTCAAATTTTGAAAGTGTTTGGTTCTTTGTGCTTTTCTCAGGTTCTACAGGTGAAGAGAGACAAGTTGAGTGAACATGCAAAACCAAGAATCTTTGTAGGCTACACCATGATGTCCAAAGCGTACAAGATCTATCAACCTCACAAAAAGAAGATGGTAATTAATAGGGATGCTCGATTCTTGGAGGATGAGAAGTGAGACTGGACAAAAGAAGAAGAGGTGAAGCAACAAGAAGTTTCTCTGGATCCTGATGAACTGGTTGATGATGCACCAGTTAGAGGGACTAGACTGCTGAGTGAGGTATATGAGAGAAGTAGTGTAGCTGTGTTAGAAACAAACTAGGTGTTTGCAGCATTTGAGTTAGGAGGAGTATGTTAGTTAACTCAAAGCTGCAAGTCTATTTTTAGTCAGTTGCTATATTTGAAGTTAGTGGAGTAAGTGTTGCTATATATTTGGAGTTAGTGGAGTAAGTGGATGAAGTTAGTGGAGTAAGTGGCTAGAGTTTTGTGGAGTTAGGTTAGTGGAGTTAGTGGCTGTTTTTATGGGGTTAACTAAGCTATTTTTAGCATTTAGAAAGTGTATTTAAGCTCAGTTTTTATTGAATGAAAATGTAGTAGTATTCCCCACTTCTCTTCTCTCTCTCGAACAACAAATATACTATTTTGAGCACTCGGTACTGGACACGACGGCAGACCACTTGAACATGTTTTGGCTATAAAATTTTGGCTGCCCACTGTGATGTTACAATCAAGCCGCCTTTCATATTACTACTGATCCTATATATCTTGAATGAACTAAAATATTGAAGTTGATTATCATTCTCTACGTGAGAATATAACAAGGCTTAGTCACCAAGTTGAGCCATGTTCAACTGGTTAAGTCATATACTCTCGTCTCGACCAACAAGGCTTGGTCTCTATAAGATAAATGAAGACTAGAGTGATACTTGTACAAATTTATTAATGGAGCACAAATAAATTGTGTTTGTATTAAGTTGGACATGTATATTATTGTAAATATCTTAGTTATAGAAACTATGGTCCTTCATTTTGGCTATCTTTGGTTGGAACACGTGTATCCTTCTTTGTTCTATTCTGAAGGGCCATCATTTCAAAAAAGAAAAAAAGCTTCTATGGTTTCATGTATGTAGAGCTTTTTTTTGGATGTTATGGTTAGAAAGGAATAACCGTATCTTCACCAACAAAGTGGTCTCCTTTTGGAATTCAGTTCTTACCCTTGCTTTTAACTTGGTGCAAGTGCTTCTTGCCCTTTTATAACTACATATTAAATGATCTTTTAGTTTAGCTAACTGGAACTTTTTTTTTGTAATCCTTTAACTTTGGTACCTTTTGTTTTGTTTTTTTTTTTTTTTTTTTTTTTTTTTTTTTTTTTTGTATATTTTCACATCAATGAAATATTGTTATATTGTTTCCTATCAAAAAATAAAATAAAATAAAATTGTACTTATAGAATCCCGTTAGTTATTTTGTCTTTTATTATAATTTTATAACATTTTTTTTTTGATATCCATGAGTGTCCAGACCAGCTTACGCGCACCTCGACTATTCTAACGGGGATAGACCGCCTGACCCTACAACATTTGGCTGCCAAGGAAACCCGTAGGAAATTAATTCCTAAGTAGGTGGCCACCAGGGATTGAACCCATTCCCTCTAGGAGGGCTTTAATAGTCCCAAGGCCCTTTATGACCACTAGGCCAACCCTTGATGGTTAATTTTACAACATATTAATTTAGGGCTCTGATATATGTGCATAATTTATGATTAATGAATGAGATAACAGCTACTTGCTGGTGGGTGTCTCCCTTTATGCAAAGTCCATTTGGTTTATGCTCTACAAATCCTTCCTTCTCAATATGACTTTGAATTAGTAACACTAACAGCCACCAGTTATGCTCTAGAAATCCTTCTCACCATCGCCTTGAATTAGTAACAGTGTAACACTAACAGCCACCACTTATGCAAACTCATTTTATAACAAGTAGTTCCCCTCAGGATTGATTTCAAAGTAGTATGATTTAGTATGAAAAAACCGATGCTCATTAGATTTTTTCATCTATCCGGATATTCTTTTTCCGTTCTTATCTTTCTTTCTCCACAATATCCAAACTTTTTTCCATTTCGAGTTTCAAGGGTTTGCTCATCTATGCAGAGAAGTAATAATGTGTTTATTTTTGTTGTTTTTAAGAGAGAAGAGAAATGGGAATGCAACTACTACATTTTCATTCAATAAAATCTGATCTTAAATACACTTTCTAAATGCTAAAAGTAACTTAGTTAACTCCATAAAAACAGCCACTAACTCCACTAACTCTAACTCCACAAAAATAGCTACTTACTCCACTGACTCTAAATATATCAATACTTACCCCACTAACTTCAAATATAGCAATTTACTAAAAATAGACTTTAGCTTTGAGTTAACTAACATACTCTTCCTAACTCAAATGCTGCAAACATCTAGCTTGCTCCTAACACAACTACACAACTTCTCTCATATACCTCACTCAACAGTCTAGTCCCTTTAACTGGTGCATCATCAACCAGTTCATAAGGATCTAGAGAAACTTCTTGTTTCTTCACCTCTGCTTCTTCTGTCCAGTCCCAATCCTCATCCTCCAAGAATTGAACATCCCTACTAATCACCATCTTCTTTTTGTGAGGTTGATAGATCTTGTACGCTTTAGACATCATGGTGTAGCCTACAAAGATTCTTGCTTTTGCCTTTTCACTCAACATGTCTCTCTCCACCTGTAGAACATGAGAAAAGCACAAACAACCAAACACCTTCAAATTTTTCAGTTTTGGTTTAGTACTAAACCAAACTTCATAGGGTGTCTTCTTTTCCAATACCCTTGTAGGTCGTCTATTCAATAAAAACAGGGATGTATTTGTTGCTTCAGCCCGAAACTCCTTTGACAAGTTCTTCTCATGCAACATGCATCTTGTCATCTCCATAATACTCATGTTCTTCCTCTCACTAACTCCATTTTGTTGTGGAGTATATGGAACAGTGAGCTGGTGCTCTATTCCAACTTCTTCACAAAAGGTATTGAACCTTTGTGACGTGTATTCAGTCCCGTTATCAGACCTTACCACCTGAATCTGACAACCACTATGATTCTCAACCCATCTTTTAAACTTCAGAAACACTTCAGCTACTTCAGACTTATGCTTCATGAAGTAAGTCCAAAACATTCTGGTATAATCATCAATAAAGATAATGAAATACCTGCTACCATTGAGTGGGAGAGTTGGTTGAGGTCCACACAAGTCGGTGTGGATGAGCTGTAACTTCTCTGTTGCTTTCCAAATTGACTTCTTGAATGGCAGCCTTGTTTGCTTCCCTGTCAAACAAGCTTTGCCTTTTGTTTTCATCTCCTCCAGAACTGGTACTCCAACTGTCATCTCATTCTTCTGCAAATACTGCAACCCCTTCTGATGAAAATGCCCTAACCTCTTGTGCCATAGCTCAGTGTCACTCACTTGACACTTGAAAGCTATTTGTTCCTTCTCGAGTGGATCCAATAAGAAGCTCTTGTACTACATCTTTATTTTGAACAACTCATTTCCACTGGAATCGAAAATAAGACATTTTTCTTCTTCAAATAACACTTTGAATTTCTTCTCTACTAGTTGACCAACACTTAACAAGTTTTGATCAATCTCAGGAACTAGGAGCACTTCAGTAATCAACTTGGTTCCTGCACAGCTCTCTATTGACACTGTGCCCTTCTCCTTCACTTCTAGATACTCACCATTTTCTATCTTCACCCTTGACTTGAATGACTTGTCAAGGTCTTTGAACAACTCCTTGTCACTTGTCATGTGATTGGTACACCCACTATCAACCAACCAACTGTCACATTGAGTGACTGATGAGAAATAGGTAGCCACAAAGAATTGATCTCCTTCTTGTTGTACTGCAACATGTGCTCCTCCTTGTTGTTGAGATCCCTTACAAAATCTCTCTATGTGCCCCATTAAATGACACTTTCTACACTTCACATCTGGCCTTCTCCAGCATCTGAAGTGTGGATGATTATGTTTCCCACAGTGCTTGCATGCACTGCCCTTGCTGAAACTTGCACTTCCATCATCCTTTACAGCATAACCTGAGCTATTGTTGCCACTTTCCTTTCTCCCTCTCCACTTCTTCTCTCTTCCACCTTCTCCCTGCTGCATTCTGACTTTCAGTGCCCCCTCAATACTTCCTTCTTGCCTCATCAACCTCCTCTGCTCTTGTGCTTGCAAAGCACTTACTAACTCTATCACCTTGAGTTTAGAGAGGTCTTTGGTATTTTCTAAGGAAGCAATGGTTGCTTCATATTTCTCAGGAACTGAAACCAGAATTTTCTGAACCAATCTATTGTCTGATAAATCAGTTCCTAATGCTCTTGCCTTGTCGGCAATCGCAATCAACTTGTCTGAGTATTCTTTAATGGACTCAGAATCTTTCATTTGCATTCTCTCGAATTCTCTCACCAAGTTCAACACTTTCATGCCTTTGATTCTCTCATCACCTTCATACTCACCTTTGAGGAAGTCCCAGATCGCCTTTGCTGACTTCAAGGCCATAATTCTGTTGAATATGGACGAAGACACAGCTGCATATAGGCAAGCTCTAGCCTTTGCCTTCCTGGTGACTCTCTCCTTGTGAGTCTTGATCTGGTTGATTGTTGAATTATCGGTAAGTGCAGCAACCTCATAGTCGCTCTCAACTGCTTCCCAATAATCACAAGCCTCCATGTAGGCTTGCATTCTGATAGCCCATGCTTGGTAGTTTTCTCCATCAAACACTGGTGGAGCCAGTGAAGAAAGACTGCTCGATCCTAATTCCATCTCACTCAAATCTCAAAGTGTATCACTCGGTTTCTCTAAGGGATATCTTACTAACTCTCACTCACAGGCCCCTTAAGAATTTAGCTCTGATACCACTGTTGTTTCTAAGAGAGAAGAGAAATGGGAATGCAACTACTACATTTTCATTCAAAAAAATCTGATCTTAAATACACTTTCTAAATGCTAAAAGTAACTTAGTTAACTCCATAAAAACAGCCACTAACTCCACTAACTCTAACTCCACAAAAATAGCTACTTACTTCACTAACTCTAAATATATCAATACTTACCCCACTAACTTCAAATATAGCAATTTACTAAAAATAGACTTTAGCTTTGAGTTAACTAACAATTTTGTTTTGCTCCTTTTTTTTGGGCTAGATATTCATGATTTATAATGGTTATCAAATTGCTATAACAAGCTTATTTGGAAACTTCTTTTTAGGTTTTGCGTGTTGTTAAAACCAGACAAGTAACATATTCAGTGCTCAACCATTTAATTGAATATGTCCAAAATCTAGAGAAGGTTGGCCTATTAGAAGAGAAAGAGATGTTGCATCTTCATGATGCTGTCCAGGTTCTCCTGATCTTTCTCTCACTCGTTTTCTGTTGCAGTTGCTGATCCTTGTTTATAAAGTCCTGCTTCATTTATTGCAGACTGACTTGAAAAGGCTTCTAAGAAATCCTCCTCTGGTAAAGGTTCCAAATATGCGCAACTTAATTAGTGTCCATCCATTTCTTGGGGCACTTCCTCCTTTAGTCCGCGAACCACTTGAAGTTTCAACCAAAGAAGTGATAAAACTACGCGGTGTGACACTTTACAAGGAAGGTTCAAAGCCTAGTGGTGTTTGGCTTATATCCAATGGAGTCGTAAAGGTAAGAGGATTTCTATTTTATCGGGTCATGTTTATTACATTTCTGAATATGCTCACATAAGTTTTACTTGCTCCTCCTTTGTTAAATTTTGATTCTTTTTCCTTTCAGTGGGAAAGTAAGAGCATGAGAAACAAGTTCTCCTTGCACCCCACATTTACTCATGGAAGTACTTTGGGCCTGTATGAATTGCTTACTGGGAAGCCATGCATCTGTAACATGATTACAGATTCTGTTGTTCTGTCTTTTTTTATTGAACATGACAAGTTTCTTTCGGTACTTAGATCAGATCCTTCGGTTGAAGACTTCTTGTGGCAGGTATTACCATTGACAACAGAACTTTGTTATTGCTAGTACTGTTTTATGGATCCTGACTGCCTATCAAGTGTTGACGGTAAATATTGGACTTTGATCCATTCAAGTATCCTGTTATTTGGATATTAGATCTAACAAAGGACTTGAAGCCATTGGTTTAAGGGGCACATATACTTGTCATACTTATTACGTTATCATGTATCAGTAGAATTGTCAACGCTTATTTTGGTTGAGTTTGCTTGCAGGAAAGTTCCATTGTTCTTGCCAAACTCTTGCTTCCACAAGTATTTGAGGAAATGGAAATGAGAGACCTGAGAGTTCTTGTTGTTGAAAGGTCAGTAATGACTACGCATATAGCGGGAGAAACAATAGAAATTCCACGCCATTCTATTGGCTTTTTATTAGAAGGATTTATCAAAAGTCGTGGCATCCAAGAGGATCTGATAACATCACCTGCTGTGTTGTTCTCTTCGCACGGGAATCAGAGCTTCCATTATATGGAAAACTCAGGTAACCAAACTATAGTTGTATGCTGTTTGAATGACGTAAACTATTTGACTTAGTACTTGTTTTGGATAATATAATAATAGAGCTGGTAAAAAGAGTCAAATTATAACAGTTTTTATGTGCATTGAAGCAAAAGATGATAGTTTTTTTTTTTTCCAAAACATGTGGGGGTGGGGATTCGAACCTCTGACATTTTGGTTGAGGGTATATGTCTTAACTAGTTTAATTATGTTCACGGTGACAGATAATGATAAGTGTATTTGAGAATTGTGTTCGTCGAATAACCATAATGGAATGGTACAGACTACATGCTTTATTTTGGAATCTTGCATCAACTTAAAACCACTACTGCGCAGTAGAATTTTGATACACCATTATTATTTATGCTTCATTCTCATAAAAAGAGAATAGAGAAGTAGGACAAAATACTACTATAAAAGGACTATAAAAGGAAATAATGAAGGATGCTTTGAGCTGAACGAGTTAATTACAGCAGTTATCAAAACGGGGTAAGAAAGGTAGTAGAGAGCGGAATAAGACCATGTTAGAGAGTAGTAAGGGTAGCTTAATTATTAGTTGGTGAATACGAGATAGATTGGGCTCAAGAAGAGGGGAAAATATTTACTCCGTAGTCTGTAATTTTCCTTTTGATAATATGTACTTGCTTCAAATTCCTATGAACATGTATCAGAGCAGCTTGTGAACAAGGAGTGGTTGCAAGCAAAAAGAATAAATCAAAGACTGGAAGCTGTAGAAGTAAAGTTATTGAGGATCAATGGTGTTGAATGAAGTTGACGTAGTGGTCATGAAGAGTCTTGAGACTATTAAAGTCCTCCTAGAGAGATTGGGTTCAATCCTTGGTGGCCACCTACCTAGGAATTAATTTCCTACGGGTTTCTTTGGCAACCAAATGTTGTGAGGTCAGACGGTTGTCCCGTGAGATTAGTCGACGTGCGCATAAACTGGCCTGAACACTCACGAATATTAAAAAAAAAAAAAAAAAATTGTGTTGAATGAGTTGTCACAGGTGGGAGAAAAAATATTAACTTTGATGAGCAAATTATGGAAAATATAATAAAATAAGGGAAACTTTCATTTTCTACCCTTGGTAGTTAGCTCAATTTATCAATTTTAACCTTTAACTTTCAAAATTAACTTGAAATTAATCTCCTCTAAACTTAATTAAAAAAAATTGCATAAACCAACCCATAAATCATACAAAATTCAACTAATAAACACCCAAAATCACGTCATAGGAATGTCCAAACCCAATCATGAAAAAACTCAATTTTAGCAACAAAATGGCCAAATTCAACTATTTAAAAACATCCAACACTACTAGAATAATCAATACCCAAAAAAAACTAATCGCGTCCAACCATAAGAACGTCCATAGCTAGTTACAAATCTTTTAAAAAATGGAAACTTGACTAATTAAGGTATTAATTGCGTTACGTTTTGAAGTTTAGAGGTTAAATTGATAGAATTTGAATTTGAGTTTAAGCTTAAAATTTACTCACCAACTTATGTTCATGGTTAAAAATTAAACTTTGTTGGATCACTTCTTTTATCATGGCAGTTTTGTCATTTGAATTAAGATTAATTCCTTAGTATGCTTTCTACCAAGTTTGTGCTGTGTCTTATGTGTGTGCATGTGCACCTGTAGTATTTGTACTTGTGTTTAATGGTGCTCTTAAACTAGTTCTCATTGAATCTCTTTATTTGATTATGATAAATGGTGAAGCACTTGATACAGATTATTTGATACGACTTAGATCCTGGCATAACTCTTTATGTTACTTACAGTGGATGTGTATCCTGATTTTTTCATGTGCAAAGAAAAGAACAATTTTTAAGACTTGCTATTGATTGATTCTTACAGGGATGAGTGGGGGTTCCAGTTTTTCTCATCAAGGCTCCTGTTATGAAGTTGAAACAAGATCAAGAGTAATCATTTTTGACATGGCTGCCCTTCAATCAGATGACATTCTAAATCGGTCATCGTCATTTATACATCCTGTCGATCACCCTCAAAGATCTCTGAGCAGAGATCACTCTGGTCTTATGAGTTGGCCTGAACTGTTTCCCAAGCCAAGACCACCACAGAAGCAGAAATCTGAAAGAACTGAGCATCCAACTGATAGCTTGTCTGCAAAGGCAATGCAGCTAAGCATATACGGTAGCATGGTATGTTCACTTGTAATATATCCCATTTCACTTTATAAATAAACCCCCTAACGTAATCTCAATATAGCTATTAAATTCTGTTAGGCGTTCTTTTCCAATTCAGTTGTTTGTGTTTTTCTTAATTATTCTTCAGCACTCTTTGTTTCTTTTCCTAGTAAAAGGTATCCTTTGCCTACCACAGATAATTGACTGGTAGTTTTTTAGCTTGTCATAATATTTCAGTCATTATATTTCTGATTTTGACTTCATCATGTCTTTCTAGAAGGTCGATATTCGTCAGCAGACTAAGAGTTTTCCAGGCAATGTTGCCGAACCATCTCTTAGCCGATCAAATCCTGCAATTGCTTCGTATAGAGGTGTTCCCTTTCCATCTGTCAAATCAGAAGGAGCTGCTACAATGAAAAAGAGGCTTGATGTAAGAAAGTTACCAATAAGCACTGTTCGACCCCCACAAGAAAAACCAGTTCTTAATGAGAGAAATGCGAGGGATGATTCAAGCGAGGAATCAGGTGCTGAGGATGATGTCATAGTGAGAATTGATTCACCAAGTGTGCTTTCATTTCACCAGGCTCCTTGAATTCAGAAATTCATTATAAAAGGTGTGATTCTTCTTCCTTCTCTATGTAAATTAGTCTATTTGTGGTAAACAATATAACATACGAATGAACGCGTATAAATTAGTCTGATTCTCTTTGTAAATTAGTTTGTTTGTCGTCTACTTCTGGTAGACCATATAACATATCACAATATAACATACGAATGAAAGCGTGTAAATTAGTCTGTTTCTCTTTGTAAATTAGTTTGTTTGTCGTCACTTGTAGTAGACAATTTAACATCTGAATGAAGGCGTGTATTTCATAGCAGGGCTAAGGCCTTGTTTTAAGTTTTTTTTTTTTTTTTTTTAGTTCAACAACAAGTGGGGTGGGGAGATTCGGACTTCTGACCTCAAGGGAAAAAGTACATGTCAATAACCGTTGAGCCATGCTTACCTGTGCATCCTTGTTTTAAGTTATTTTTATGTTTAGTGAGCAGTTCTTATGTTACTACTGGACCTACAGGAAATAGTTCCTTGCATAGGTCGGTGCCTGATGTAGTTTGACCTTGAGTAAATGATAGATAATAAACCATTCTCAATTTTTTCTTTGAGAATGAAGCCAACAGTTGGAATCAACATTGTAAATTGTGTGGTGCGATGCAGATCTTCTCAAGAACTTTTCAAACAAACTGGACTTTTCACAGGTATTCCTATTCCTTGTCGTAGCTCACTTTTAGTTTTAGGGTGACTTGAAAGCAAAAATCACTTGTTTTTAAGATTTTTCCAAATGCAAATTGTGTTAGGGTTTTTTTTTTTTTTTTTTTGACATCATGTTGGTAGGAGATTCGAACTCCTCACCTTTAGGTCAATAATTGATAGTTTAGTGAGGACCATAATTTATAGTTTATACTTGTTGAATTCTGCTCATGTCGAGGTTTAGGGATGAACCTATATATCAAATAATGAAATATGAAAAAAGTTGAAATTTTAGCATGTTTGGTCTATGATGGGACAATTAATTGTGAATATTGTCAAATCGAAACTAGCTCAATTGGCATAAGATTGTGCTCTTGACACAGAGATAAAAAATTAATTGTGAATATGTCACTCCAAAGTAACGTAAGAGCTTAAGAAAATTAAAATTTTGTATTAATGTTATGAATGTCTAAGAGATCAGTGGTTTGATTTTCTAGACTTCTATCGGCGATAGACCATACTATCAGTGATAGAAAAAATTGTTATATCTGCAATTTTTTTAAAAAAGTGTTATATTTTTAATTATTTTACTCTAAATTGACATCTCTTACAATTTTTCATAAATATATTGTCACAAAACATTATGAGAGTGTTTTTAAACCTTCTACACTTCTAATTCAGAAAAGAAATCCAACATAGCCACAAAAACCAAGCACCCAAAACACTAGGAGATTAAGTTATGAAGTTTGGGAGTTGGAGTTGTTTAATCGAAAGAGTTAATTAGTGGGGCAAAGAAGTTGTGTCTCTAGTTCGGAAGTCTGTGGTGTATTTGAGATCAGTGGTCTGCCTCCAAACTCTTAAACTCGTCATTTCATCTTAATCCAGAATATTCGGAAACCAGCATCTCAGTAATGAAATGGGGTGAGAGAATTGAACTTGTGACCTCATAGTCACTAAGTCGTACATTATGCCGGTTGAGCTAAGTTCATTTGACATTTTATTTGGATAATTTTGAAATAAGAGTCGTACAATAGTGTCTTAAATATTACATGTGAATTTGAAAGATTTTAATCCATTAATTTAAAGGGATCTAAATAAGTTGATGTTTTTATTTATGTGTAAGAATACTACATTTGGAATTTGGTTTAAGTACTAATTATTTGGTTTAAGTACTAATTTTGATTGAACAACCTAATTTATATTTAAAATAATAAAAATAGGTTGAATTGCATTTTTAGTCCTTTTACACATTTTGTTTAAATTACGTTTTTTTTAAATAATTAAAAATATCGTGTGGGAGAGAGAGGAGAAGAAAGAGAAACTAGCTGTCTTGAAAAATGGACAAACTTGAATAGTAACAACGGTTGAAATCTAGGGAATTAAGATTTTTTATTTGAGTTCAACAAGTTTGTGGGCCCAACGGGGAGGGGTCAAACACCCCCTTTAAGATTAAACTTAACCAATTGAACAAACCAATTCGCATCAAAATGTGCTCTCTACCATAAAGTTTGAGATTCGAATTTCCAATCCCAAGTAGAGATGTCAACGGGGCGGGGCGGGACTAGGTAATGCCTTCTCCGCCCCCGTCCCCCATTCCATTACTCATTCCCTTGAAATTCTCCATTTAATTTTGCGAGAACAGGTCTAAGATTTTTTGTGGATAATTTGCGAGGATCGGGTTTTTCCTAATTTTCGCAGTTTATTATTATTTTTTAATTTATACTCAACCATTTTTTTTTTTTTTTTTTTTCAAATGCTCTAGTTTTAATATTAGATAATTTAAATCTTAATAAACGCAATTTCCGACCTTATAGCTACCATAATTTTTTAAAAGTTCAAAAATTGTAAAATATTTTAATTATTAATTATCATAATAAAAGTAAAAATATTAACAATGAAGTTTCAAAAGTAAAAATGTCTTTAATTTTAAATACTAACAATATAGTTTAACTTAAATATTACAATCAAGTGATCAACTATAGTCTAACTTTGCCAAACCGAGCATAGCTCAATTGACATAAGGTTGTGCCCGTGACTATGAGGTCATGGGTTCAATCCTCGCATTAATTAAATACCGTTGCAAAAAAAACTATAGTCTAACTTTAATATTACAATCAACGATGGTCTCAAATGGAAAAGAAAAAAAAAAAAAAAAATCTTTCATTTGTTAAGTTAATTAATATATAACTTCTCTCACAACTATTTCTTCAACAAATTCTTGGGCTAAACACTCTTAAGAAAAAGGATAAAACATGGAAGAGACGCAAAAAATAAAAGGTGGGTGTCACGTGCAATGGTAATTCCATTGGGCATCATGCAATTTGATTGCAAATTACGGAGTGAGACCCGTATATTTATTATGTTTGCAATTTTTGATAAAAACTTTAATGAAAAATGGAGTGAAAATCCTTGTTAAAATTATCTTTGATTTACTAGGTTGTTACACACATTAGTGATAAAAATAAAGAAAAACAGGTTTCTCTCTCCCGTGTGTAACCATTAGAACAATATGTATTTTATTTTTATTTTTTAAAGGACAGAACAATAAGTTTATTAAATTGTTATATTTTTAAGGAATAATTAAAGGAGGGCTGAACCAGAATTAGGTTGTGAATGAAAGAGGTCGCCGCCTGCTTATTTCTCCTATTAGTCTAAGCTTCATGGGTTGTGTTCCCATTCAACATACCTTTTGTCAATTTCTAACCTTTTTTTCAAAAAAAATAAATAAATTATTTTATATGTTTTTATTTTTAGTTGAATGCATCAACACTTTGGGTTTGTCACTTTGTTTTAATAATAAAATGAAAAGTAGATCCTTTTTGTTAATTTACAAAATCATGATTCATGAACATGGTAAGATGTCTAATCAACCTTTTTTCTTTTCTTTTTTTTTCAATAGACTATCTACAAGGGTAGAATTGTGTTAAGATGTCTAATCAACTTTTTAATAAACTTATTAATACTTTTTAATAAACTTATTAATACATTTTAACAAATTTTCAATTTAAATGCTATATTAGAATTGTGTTAGGGACAACGATCTAATGTGTCATTCATTTATATACTCATAATCTTTCATTTTTCTAATCAATGTGAGACTTTGGTCACACTCTCAAGGGGTTAGACCGTTGTGAGACAAGTTAGTTTTACCTTACTAATGACAGTGTCGCAATAGTAATTTAACCTAATATGAGAGGAACCGTTGATTCGCACGATTGGTCATCGCGTTTGGTTGAAAAGTCAGTGGTGTGAAGCTATCGTGCGCTGAATTATGACTGAACGCCTCTAAGTCAGAATCCAAGCTAGAAGTGATGGATGTGCCGACAATAGGAATAAGCACTCCAATTATTATTATTATTAACATTTTTTTTTTAAAGTTTATGACCAGTTGAATAGATTACTTTTGCAATTATTGATTATTCCAATTGTATAGGGATATGTTGAATTAGTTGGACTAGTCAATGACTATAACTTAACGATAATTAACATATACTCATTCTTTTGAGGTTAGCGTCCTTCCATCTCGTGAACTAAAAGAAGGAGGTAAAAAAAAATTGGATTTAGTCATCTTCTACTTTGGCCAACCTTTATCCGCGGGTTTTGTAGCTAGGTTTAAAATATTTTTATGATTAAGTTTAGGGATTTTTTACATGATTTTTTTAGTGTTCTGTTAATTGAATTTTGTAGCATACTCATTGTTTGGTTCATATGAGAGACTTTTCTGATTTTGTTTTTGAAAGTATTAATTGTAACCCTGTTGAAATTTTAAGAATTATTAATTTTTTTTTTTTTTAATGTGTGATAGTGAAATTGTCTCGAGAAAGGACACATTTTCATACACGTAAATATAGTTCAATTGACATAAATGTAAATTAATGATCATATGGTCAAATGTTTGATTCTCTATCCTGCATTAATTAAATAAATATAAATATAGTTCATGCTTTATATTTGGATTTGTGTCAGAATTCAAAAAATAAAAGAAATATATTTTTGGGTTTGTGTCCCAAGTGGTACCTACTTCGAGTTGTTTAGTCTGAAGGGTTTGAAGTATGTGTGTTTGGGACAGAGAGTTATTTAGTCCGTAGTTCTGAAGTGGTGTGTTTGGGGCAAGGAGTTGTTGCACCTGGAGTTCTGAAGTATGAGTTTATTTTAGCTGCTTCCTTCTACACAATTTTTTTCTGCAAACTTTCAAAATTTCATTATTAAAGACTTATTCCAAATTCAATAAATTATTTTTTTTTTTTTTATTTTATCTGTCCTTTACCAAAAAAAAAAAAAATAAATAAATAAAATAAAAAAAAAATTAATTATTGAAGACAACAAAAATAATTTTGACCACAATACCTTACATTATTTTTTGACATTGATTATCAAATATATATCCATTTTTGTTAGGACTCATCTTTAATTTTATGAATTATAATTTTTTTTTTAATTAATTAATGTAGGTATATCATTTTACAAACTTCCTTAAAGAAAAAAAAACAACACATAAATATAGTCTTACCCTGACCTATCTGTAAAACACATCTTTTTCCGCCTCCACCCTCTTAAACTCGTCATTCCATGAGAATCTACTGCACTCGAAAATCAGCATCTCAACAATGACGGTTTATTTTAGCTATTTTTTGTACAATTTTTTCTATAATTTTCCATATTTTCATTGTTAATGACTTCTTTCATTAAATTTTAAGAATGCGATTTTTGTTTTTTATTTTATGTATCCTTCACAAATTTGTCAAAAAAAAATTTGACCACAATACTCCACATTATTTTTTTAACATCACTTACATTAATTATTTATTTTATTTGAATAGTTTTGAAATAAAAGAGAGTCATACAATAACATTAATTATTCATTTTATTTAGATAGTTTTGAAATAAAAGAGAGTCATACAATATCATGTTAATGAATTTAGAAGATTTTAATCCATTAATTTAAATTGATCCAAATAATCTAATGTTTTTATTTCTCTCCAGGTAACAATACTACATTTTGAATTTGGTTTAACTACCAATTTTGATTGAACAACCTAATTTATATTTAAAATAAAAAATAGGTTGAATTGCATTTTTAGTCCTTTTACACATTTTGTTTAAATAATTAAAAATATCGTGAGAGAGAGGGAGAGAAATGTGTTGCCTTGAAAAACGGGTCAGACTTGAATAATAATTATTGTAGAAGTCTGGGGAGTTGATATTTTTTATCCGAGTTCAACAAGCCTGTGAGCTAAATGGGGATAAAACTTTTCTCCCCAACTCCTTCTCCAACAACTCTTTGGGCCAAACATCCCTAAGGGGGCGTTTGGCCCAAGGAATTGGGGGAGTTGGAGTTGTTTAGTCTGGAGTTATTTAGTCTAGGAAGTTTTGAAGTATGTGTGTTTGGGGCAGAAAGTTGTTTAATCTTAAGTTCTGAAGGGAGTTGGTGAATTTGAAGTTATTGAATCTGAGTTTATTTTAACTATTTTCTTCTCCACAATGTTTTTCTACAAACTATCAAAATTTTATTATTAAGTACTTCTTTCAATTCCAATAAATTCTAAAAAAGAATTTTTTTTTATTTTATTTTATGTATCATTTACAAATTAGTTTGGAGGCAACAAAAATAATTTTGAACACAATACATCGTATTATTAATATATATATATATATATATCCATTTTTTTTAGGTCTCGTCTTTAATTTTATGAATTATAAGATTGAGATTTTTTTTGTTTTTATTAATGTATGTATATTTTAAAAACTTTTGAAAGAAAAAAAAAGAACAAACATATATTACCCTGATCCACGTGTCAAACTCATCTTTCTCGGTTTCCACCCTCTTAAACTCCTCATTCCATCTGAATCCACTATATCCGAAAATCAACATCTCAAATGACGGTTTAATTTAGCTATTTTTTTATACAATTTTTTCTATAATTTTTCATATTTTCATTGTTAAGAACTTCCTTCCGATAAATTTTAAGAATGCGATTTTTGTTTTTTTTATGTTATGTGTCATTCACAAATTTATTTGAAGATAACAAAAATAATTTTGACTACAATACTTCACATTCTTTTTTCAATATCACTCACATTAATTATTCATTTTATTTTGATAGTTTTTAAATAAAAGTAAATATTATATGTGAATTTGAAATATTTTAATCCCTTAATTTAGACCGATCTAAATAAACGGATGTTTTTATTCTCTATCGTAAGAATACTACATTTTGAATTTGGTATATTTATATTTAAATAAAAATAAGTTAATTGCATTTTTAGTCATTTTACACATTTGGGATAAAACTTTTCCCCCAACTCCTTCTCCAACAACTCTTTGGGCCTAATACCCCTAACACAATACTTCAGATTGAACCTGTGACCTCTTAGTCATGGACATAACTTTATGTCAATTGAGCATAGCTCAATTTGGTTGTATTTGGATAGTTTTGAAATCGAGGAGACAATAATAGTATTAAATATTACGGGTGAATTTGAAAGATTTTAATCCATTAATTTGAACATATTCAAATAAGCTGATGTTTTTAGTTCGTTTACACATTTTGTTTAAATAATTAAAAATATCGTGGGAGGGGAGGGAAGAGAGAGAAATGTGTTGTTTGAAATATGGGACAGACTTTGAGAGTAATCTAATTACTGTTGAAGTTGAGGGAGTTCAAGAGTAATTAATGTTGAAGTCTGAAGAGTTATATTTTTTATCTAAGTTCAACAACTGCACGAGTCAAATAGGAAGTAAATTCACTTTCTCCAACTCCCCTCCTCCAACTTCGTGAACCAAACCAACCATTAATCAATTTTATCTCATGCTCTAATGGCACACTAGGGCAATATATGATAGTTATATAAGAAGGGGAGAATTGCCACTCTTGTGCCACTCTTGCTTTCTTCCTCCTAGATCTACCTAACACTATAGTTTCACCCTTTGGACTATACTCAACTTAATAACTTTTTACCACTTAAAAATAAAAATTGAAACTTTTGAATAAATTTTTAATTTTTTTTTTTGCAACGATATTTTAATTAATGCGAAGATTGAACCATGACTGCTAGTCACGGACACAACCTTATGCCAATTGAATTATGCCCGGTTTGATTGAACCATGACCGCTAATCACGGACACAACCTTATGTCAATTGAATTATGCCCGGTTTCATTCATTCACTCTAACAAACAAGTGTTACATTTTTTTCTCTAAACTTAGAATTTTATCAAACTAAATACTTTTTTTTTTATCACAAAGCAATGGTAGGTTTCGAACTACCTGCAGATCAAAAGCAACGCCATCATCCATCGTTCCAAATCAAATAGTTTTGTCAAACTAAATACTAAATTTAGATAAGTATTACATTTTTTACCTTCTTTTCAATTTCCATTCATTCACTCAATAAAAAAAAATTGCAATATGATTAATGCAGAAATTAACCATTAAAAAACTCTTAACAAAACCTTTAAAAAAAAAACTCTTAACAAAACTAAAAAATTTCGTTAAAATAAGCTCTAATATCATTTTATTTTATTTTTTTTGAAATAACTCTAATACTGTTTTTGTTTGAAGTTATATTAATTTCATAACAACCCTATGTTTTATAATTCATGAAAAACACTTCGAGAATACGAAATTAACAACCCTTCAAATGAAAACCAATAAGAATTAAGTTTAAAATAAAGAGGATCACACATCAAAATCAACAAAGTTTGGTAGGTGTGAGGCTGTATCTTGATCACCTTTTCTCCATCTATGTTTGGTCGGAAATGCGGTTTCGCAGGGTTTTTTCTGGTATGCTGCATAGAAAAAAGACGGTAAACTTGCACCGGTGTGAGGCTAGGCCCACGACGCTCCGATGCTTAAGTCAAAAGTGATCTGAGAATAAGTTGGAGAATCAAAGTGAGTGTGCGTAAAATGTTGCATACCTTCTACGTACCGGTATCGGTGTGTTTTATTGTCGAGGTATGGCGGGTCGGGTCGACCCGTATCGCCTCCATCATGAGGTTCCAGGATCCGCGCTGGGGCGATAAGGCCCTTACTGACGGCCCATGCTCATTTAATGCAATGGATCATTACTACCTCGATCCACGCCAGATTATCGGGAGATGTTGTACCTTTTCCGTCCTCGGGATGGCGGGAAAGTCGTTCTATTCGCTCGATTCCCTCCACGTGGGGGTGCTGGCGCATACAGGTTCTTGATCTGGGGGCGCCTTTTGGGGCCGCAACCGTCTTTAGGGTCGGATGATGACGATAAAAACGACGTTGTCTGATGACGCTTCCTAACGTCAGACCTTTCCTCCGGCTGAGATCAGTCCGTAACAGTAGGCTAAGTATAAGTATAAGAAGTAATTTGATGAAATTGAAATTATACATCATGGTAAATTAATGACGAAAATGGATGTATTACCCTCCAAACCAATTTTTTAAGTTAAAAACTAAGAAAAATTAATTAATTCTATTGTAAAAAAAAAAAACAGCATTTGAAGATAAATATGAATAACACAACACCATGGTGTAATATTGAATAAATAAAGCATATAGAGTAAGCCTATGTAGGGGCAAAATAGAGAAAAGAGAGAAAAATAAGACCTAGTCTTAGAGATTGCAAATGCACAACATGAACAAGTCTTTGTAAATAAAACGCGTCCACGTGACGCGTTTCGTTTCCCCCAGAAAACGACACCGTTTTGAGCTCCAACGTCGGTACTATAAACTACTAACTACTTTCACATCTCTTCAAACTTCAAACCCACCTTCCTCTTCGCTTCCTCTTTCTTAATTTACCCTCCGCCCTCCAAATGGCAACCGCCGCCGCCGCCGCCGCCGCCGCCGCCGCTCCTCGCTGGATCCCCAAACGTGGCCAAGTCCTCCGCCGCGTTCTTAAAAAGCTCTTCTTCTTCTGCCTCTGCTCCGCCGCCCACCGGACATCTTCCTCCTCCCGCGTTTATCCTTAACAAATTAAATTAAGAAGAAATTAAAAGTGTGAAAATCCTCCTCTCGCCAGCGACGGATCGGATTTTGAAGCGGAGATTGATGAATTTCATAAATTCACCCTAATTTTAAAACTTCACCTCTCACATTCTTTCGTTTGTATTCCCAAAACATTTACATTATTATTTTTTTATTTTTTTATTTTTTTTATTTTTTAAGTTCACCAATTATGAGGGGAAAACGAAATGGAACAATTATCTTTCTTATTTATTACAATAAATTTACATTCACATTATTTACTTCTTTTGTTGTATTGTAAAATAAATATATTCTACTTTTTTTTCAATAACAAATATATGAACTTGTAACATTTGAGTTATGTTTACTTTGGAAATGTTTTAAGAGAAGATGTTGTTTTGGTTCAACGAACATATGTTTGTGTTGACAACTAAGATGTATGTGCTTCGAATCTTCCAACTTCACTCAAAAGAAAGAAAAAAAAAAGTTCTCGTACGAACTAGTGACTATTGTTAGGAATACAAACAAAACGTTCCACATCGGCTACAGAAGGGGGACTTCATATCAAGTCTCCGCCCAAAATAGACAATATCATAGATATATTAGAGTTATTGTCCAAGTTAGAATTTTTTTTTAGTCCTAAATTTTCCAAATCTCATAGAATGATGGTCTGTCTCATATCTAATGGAGCAGGTTGGAAACAAAAATACGATCTAAAGTACAAAATTTTCCGGGAAAATTATAAGAATTCCCGAGAAAATCTGAGGGAAAAGCAAAAAGGAGTAAACGTAATGGAATTGGAAAGTTGGGCATATTTGACCGACGACTTCTTACTAACCTCTCTCTATTCTCATTACCCAACAATGATTCAAAATTTATTATTAATCATAAGTGAAAGACTGATTTGATTATTATAATTCACTTTCTCTATTAATTATTATAATTTATAATTAATTATAAAATTATATTAATTTCAATAATATTTATTATCATCAAATATAATATTCAGACTATTATAATTATTTATATTAATTATGAAATTATATTAATTTCAATAATATTTATTATTGATAGATTATTATATTACACTATTATAATTATTTATTAAAGGCCTTAAACAATTAGTTCTATTTCTTTTCTCTTTTATTCAATTTTTTCCTAAATAAAATCATTGGTCATTACTCCTATAGTCCTATGGCATTAAAAATAGTTTGAATCAAATGGTGCACATGCTCAATGGATATCCAGCTTTAAAGATCTGATGCAAAATGGTTTTCTCTCCTTTTCTTTTAGTTTATTATTTTTATTTCAATTCAAAGTTCCATTTCCAAATCGGTCCATTATTTGGGTCAATAAAGTTATATAGATTTATTTTATTTTTTTTTTTTTTTTTTTTTTTTTTTTTTTTTTATTTTTTTTTTAGAATATACATCTCCCATTATCATTTCATTTTTTATTTTATTTTTTATTTATATAGTCCTAAACATTATTTTGATTCTTGAATTTTAAGTTTATTTTATTGGCTCTTTGTTGATGTCAAAATTCGGTCAGAATTTTTTTTATCTAACCTTACGTGACTTCAACTGTAAAATTTATAGACAGAAGAAAGATGTGACTTAAGTAAGTATCAAAGTAATAGCAAGCTTTTAGGAGTTTAGGACTAGAAGGAACTTACTTTCTCCTTGGTGTGAGGTAGTATTTATAATGGTTTATAGCGGTCTTTCATTTCCTCTTAGGTCAAACCTAAGAGGGATGATTTGGGCTTGTGGAGATGGGGTCGCTATCGGCATGGCCGACCCTCGGTTGGTGGACTTTTGGCCCATGGTTCCTTCGTTTGGATTGAGTCGGCCTCGATATGGTCGACCCTCGATCCATGGCCTTTTGGCGGCCTCAAATGAGGCCCTGGACTTTGACATGTCTGTCTAAGGGAGTCGACCTCGACCGGCCTCGTGGGTCGACCCGGCTCATCTTACAGTTTTTTTTTTTTAGTACATTGGGGGTGGGAGAGATTCGAACCGCAGACCTTTTGGTCATCAATACATACATATGTCAGCTAAGCCATGCTCGCTTTGGCTGCTCATCTTATTAGCTCTTCATGAGTTTTCTCAAGGCCAGTTTGGGCCTTGAGCTTATCTGTAGAGGTAAATTTCTTCCTCTTTTGGGCTACGGTTCGCTAGAACCAGCTTCCAATCTGGTCTTTTTCATATGCACAATTTTATCCATAGTCCTCTACTTCCAAGTTTATGATCCGACTCTCCAATTGACACTTTGCCTAGTTGGATGTGAGGAGCTTGAACTTGGGAGTATTATTTTCCTCAGACATATGCTGGGGTTTGAGGAGTCCTCTGTTCGTGTTGCTTATGTCTAAAGTTGTTTGTACACGCCTTGGATAATCAACTGACCTTCTCGAGGTCCAAACAGTCTTTCGGAGTACCCACGCCCTAACCAGTTTTCCCATGGAGTAGGTTTCCACGTATAAATTTCCCATCGTGAGAGCTTGCCCTCAAATTTTGAGTTTGTTTGAAGTAACTTCCTAAGCCCTTTTAGGGGTTGCTCAGCGTCCGTACTCGCATTTTCTGGTAATGAAGCAGAGTTAAGCACATATGCCTCTCAATGCCTCGTCTGATTAAATAATTAACGGAACATTAAAATAATTAAGGGTATATTTAAATTGAGTACTTTTATTTATCTATATAAATGTTTGAATTAAACGACAATTATTATTAGGTAAATTATAAAAAATAAAAAAAAATATTCATGAGTTTTGCCCTTTGTTTAAAAAATACCCCTATCATTTTTAAAGTTGCAATATTAGCTTTGACCTTTCATAAACATTTCAAAAATATAATTGGAGTAGAAAAATCATTAGAATATTGGACGAAAAGTCGACGTGTTTGAATGTCGTTCTTTCAGACTTAATTCAGGCAAGCATCATAGTCACCTTGACGTTGATTTAGGTCATCGCCATGTTGATTTTCTATCTAAAATTCTAACGGATTTCTACTCAAAGGGTATTTTATAAACATTTATGAAAGGTCAAGGGTAATTGATAACACAGTGAGCTATCTTTAGGACCTATTTAATGCTTGTTTAGATGCTTAAACGATTGATTTCACGTTTATATTTGATTATTTTATAGATATCGAACATTTGAAAGAAACCAGAGCTTTTAGAAGATTTATGATGAAAAATAAGCTAATTGGATGCAAATATGAGTCCCAATAGAAGAGAATGAGGGAAACAAGCCGTCGCGATGCTGAAACTAACGTCTAGACGCTCAAATTAAACTAAAAAAATGCAAAAACCAGCAAAATCGAACTAGACCGCTCAAGTAAATGAAGAGAAAATAAAAGCAGACGGTAAGTTCGAGCCCGAGACCTAGCCGCAATGTATGTACTCGTCAATAACCGCTAAAAAACGCAACCAAATGTTGAATATGATACTTTGACCCAACAAATATATTTTTATCCTTCATGTCTAAACAACCCACCAACGCATTCAGCCAATTTCAACCTTCGCACCTGCATCAAGACTTATGGACATGCGCCACAGCTGATCCGAGCTCCCACAAAATTGTTATACACATTTTTTTTACTTAAATTGTAGTATAAATAATCTTTTTTAGTCACTTTTGGGAGTCAATTTGGAGAGTCATATCCAATTTAAAAAATACATAATTTTAAGAGTTAAAAGAAGATTTTTGGGAGAAAAACGAAGATAATTACATGTTCGGGATCGTGAAGATTGCAGCGGGAACGTGCAATCGATACTAGTTTTATTTCTTCTTCTCTTTTAATTTGTAGTTTTGTTATGAGTTTATTATTGAGTTTAAATTTTGTATGGTTGAATAAGTATGATTAACTAAACTCATTTATCTTAGGGATTTAGCCATTAATCTTATGTTTTGATTAATTTAAATATCTTTGATTGATTGTTTTTATTTCATTCATGTTTTTATGTGTTTAATGCTTATAATCTCTTATATTATTTTTTTATTGGTCTGATATATTAAGTTGTAATTTCGACTAAAACTTAATTGCATGATTGAAGGAATTTTCCGACAAGAAATTAATTCGTAGTCCTTTAGAGCTTGTTAAATGAAGGGTCGTAATGTCATCCATATTATTAAAAGCTAAACATATAAGTTTGTTTTATAATTTGTATGAGATTTAATTTCTTTTATATATATATATATATATATATATATATATATATATATATTATTTTTGTTCATGTTACCCGTTCCATTTTAGATTATGTACTTTCAAATGACCAAATTTAGTTTACGTGCTTCCAATAAATCTTAAAATTAGTACTTATTATTAATTTGAAGTTAACTTTTTTTCGAAATTGGTAAAATAATAATGATAATTTTCATTCAAAAGAATACATAATGTAAATATCTTTCCAAAATTTATAGAGGGAAGACTAATAGAGGCTAAATTTGTTTTTGAAAAAATTAACCATAAATTAAGGATAAGACTAATTTTAAGATTAATTGAAAGTAGAGAGATTAACATTGGACATTTGAAAAAATAATGACTAAAATATAATAAGTTCCTGGACCAAAATAATATTTTAAACATATTTTTAATATGATATTTATATTTTGGTTAGAAATTCTCAGCTTATTTTGATTATAAGTTCCAAATTACTGAATTGCAAATACGAGGTATTCGCAATTTAGTGAATGCCAAATACTGTATATTTTACTTCAACACAATTGAATTCATAATCATCAACCCCTAAAATTGACTCTCTTCTATCTCCAAACCTTGTATTTAACACAATTTCTTACACGAGTATTCCCATTTCATATCCAAAATTCTTGAGATTGAGAAGAAAGGAGGAATTGAAATAGTTAGGTCCTTGGTTGTTACTTGTTTCTACCTGGTGTGACACCAAGAACAAGAACAAAATCTGGTTTGTGAGAGGAGGGTTTTCTTTAGAGGTTTAATTGCTATGACTAAGTAGGTTTTATTAGACATCATCAGGTTCTATCCTAAAACCAGTTGGTGATCACATGTATGTTATATTGTGAGTGAGGTCCCTTCATCTTCCTTCATCTTTTCGATGTGAGATCCTCAACATGTCCCCTCAAGATGGTGCATCTTTGGGTTCATCATTTTGGGTCAGGACCCAAGATGGTGTCTCGATACCATATTAGACATCATGAGGTTGGGTTCACCATTTTGGGTCAGGATCCCAAATGGCGTCTCTCTGGGTTCACCATCTTGGGTTTGGATTCCATTTGGGTTCGTGAGCTCTGATACCATATTAGACAGAGGTTTCATCCTAAAACCAATTGGTGATAGGAGAAGTAGCACATGTATGGTATATTGTGAGTGAGAGGTCCCTTCATCTTTCCGATGTGAGATCCTCAACAGATTTTTCATTGAAGCCGGAAGAAAGAAGGCATTGAGGAATTTCTCGTCGTTTTTGGGAGAATTGTTTGTGGAACTTATATGAATTAAGTTTTCAGAAGAACGTCTTCCAATAGATTTATATAAACCGATTAGAATCTAACATGGAGATTTTTAATAATACAATAATTACCGGACGGAAAAAGTGAGGAGTTGGAAACTAAGTAAAGGTAAAATGGGAAGGAGAATGTAAATGGGAGAGAGAAATCGATGTTCAAATTGGCATTTATCTTAAGTTCTTTTTTCCAGCCATCTATAGCCTGGGAAGGACTTATGTGGAGACTAAGGTTCTGTTTGAGATTGTGGTAACTTTTAAAATAATTGTTGGCAATGGTGTACTTTTAAAATATCAGTTGTACCGATTAATTAGTGTTTGATAAATTTCAATTTCAAACCAGAAAAAAAAAAGTAGGTTATAGTGTTTGGTCCGTCCAAACGATTTTTTTTGTGATTTAGCTATAATGACGAAAATGAACATATTATTTTAATTATTTTTATATTATACTTAAAATCTAAATTATTATTAGATAATTATTTTAATTTTTTTTTTTTTTTTGTTTAAATTAAAAAAAAATATTCTAATATATGGATATATATATATATATAGTTTATTTTTACAATTATATGTAGAAAAACAATTGTTATATAAAATTGTAGTCAACAAATGTTATTCTAATTCAAGTATAAACATAATTTAAGAAAAAATATATATAAATAAAATCATTTATTTTGCTTTCACTTGTAGTAATATTGTTTCTTAAAGTCTCAAATTCTTGAATTTAAAAATAATTATTATTATGATTCGTTTTAAGAATATTGATGTCATCCTTCATTTCTTCATTTGAACCATCATTCTAGACCTCCCAATCTTTTTCAAAATGGCGATCACTTCGAACATATTTTCCTATATAGTTATGCAGCGTCATAGTTGCAATAATAATTATCTTCACTTGCTTTTGAAAAGGATAATTAGGCATATCTCTTAACATCTTCCACCTCTTCTTCCATACTCCATAAAAGTCCGTTCGATAACACTTCTAAGAGAAGAATGTGCTTGGTTGAATATCTCTTCATAGCCCACCAGTTGACTACCTCGACAAAAATTTGTCGCTATAAATTCTCAGAATTATGTGACGACACTAAGAAACAGAGAAATGAAAGTTTCTCAGAATTATAGGGTGAATATGCAATAGAAAACGATTATAAATTAAATAAAAAATTAGAATAAAACTTGAATTTTGTTGCCCTCCCAAGAATGTGATGGGAATAACCAAAGCTTGAACTTTTTGTGAAGTTTCCCCGACACTAGGATGAGCAGAAAAAATTGATAGTGTGAAGTTTCTCAAGTGTTACTATAAACAGAAAAGTTGATAATGAGGCTTGAATAGAAAATATATGAGAGACTATAATGAGAATTTTAAAAATTGATTAAAATAGACACCAAATTATTCGAGAATTTAATTTTGAAGGCTGTGATGAATTAAACTATGCAGACTCAAATAATTTCAAACATATTTTTCATAAATTATTAAAAGATTTGTTTTACCAAACAACCAATGCATATTTTCTTAGAATTGCTTTTAACAGGTTCAATAAACATATGCGAAACGGGTCCTAAGGATGCCACGACCCCCAAAATTTTGAATTTATATATATAAAAAATAATATCTTAAAATATTATTATCAGTCTATAATATATAACGACCCCCTCAACCACTCAAAAGTCTTTTTGCTCGATGGATATCATTGAGTTTTGAGTTCAATACCCAAATTAAGCTACTTTTCATTTATTATTAACTTTATTAAAAATAATTTAGACCTATTTTAGTATCTGTATTTTTTAGAATTATTTTATTTTAGTAATTTCAACGGTTCAAATTTAGTCTTCATACTTTCAACAAATCTTAAAATTAATTCATACTATTAGTTTATTGGTAACTTTTCTAAAAGTAATTTAGTCTTAACATCTCCTCTATAAACTTTTGAAATATATTTATATTATATTGTGTTTTTTCTTGGATAGTTTTTTTTTTTCAAAGTGTTTAATAAGTCTTTGAACTTTCAATTTTGTGTTTAATAGATCTACGAACTTTAAAAAGCGTTAAATATATATTTTTCAAATCTCTGAAGGGGTGGAAAAAGCGAGCTAGAGTGCCTTTGAGGGAGGGATTGGATGGTGATGACTCGGTAGTGGGGGCTTTGGGGAAGCGCAGTAGATTGGAAGAAGATGGGGTGGTTTTGACACAAGAGGGGGAATTGGTAAAGAAGGCACGGAGGGATCAGGTTTCAGGCGAGCAGGGTCGTTCAGACTCGACTGATCCTTTCGTTTTGGCGGTGGCTGCGTTGCAGTCCCGCCATCCATTATAAATGTGTTGTTTTGGAATGTACGGGGGATGCGTTCGAACTGTGCATTCCAACGATTGCGCAAGGTGGTGCAATCAATGAGACCTCAACTTTTGTTCTTGTCAGAGAAAAAATTACTGAGTTTGCGTTTTACGAACCTGAAGTTTGAGTTGGGGTTTTCAAATTGCTTCTGTGTTGATAGTGTGTGGAGCAAAGGCGGTTTGACACTTTTATGGACGACGGAGGTGAGCTTTAGCCTCTTGACTGCCTCACCTCATCATGTTGATGGTTGGGTGGATTGGGAAGGCAAACAATTGAGGTTTACAGGTTTTTATGGGTACCCTTAAGGTGAGTAGAACCATCGACCGCTTCTTCTTTCGCTACGATCAGGAGAGAGGGGGGGCGACGCCAGGGCCGAAGGATACTGAAGTTCGAAGAAGTATCGCTACAGGCTTTGGACTTTGAGGGGGTCGTACGAGAGAGTCGGGGGGTGGAGACAATTCCAGTAGGTCCGACGGAGTTGACAGTTGCATCAGGTCAATGTATGGCTTCGTTGTCCCGCTGGGGGCGAGGGTTGGTGGGGAACTATTCCCAGAGGATCCGCGAGGCCACATCTCGGGTTCAGTAGGCTATGGTTGACCTCGGACACGTTGAGTCCCAATGGAGGATGGAACGGGCCGAGGATGAGCTGAAGTCCCTCCTTATTGAGGAGGAAGTGTTTTGGAAGCAGATGGCCAGAGAGAGTTGGTTGAAATGGGAAGACTGAAATACGAGATGGTTCCATCGTAGAGCTTCCCATTGGCGTCGTAGCAACACCATTTCAGGTTTGAAGGATAGTGGGGGGTGGTGGCAAGAGAACCCAGGGATGATTGTTGATATGGTGACGTCGTATTTAAGGGAGCTTGTTACCTCTGGAGATTCATCTCAAGCGGATCTGGGACAGGTCTTATCTAGTGCACGAGTGTCGGTTACGCCTGAGATGAACATACGTTTGACTCGTCCTTTCTGCGAAGAGGAGGTGCTTCAGGCACTGAAGCAGATTCATCCGAATAAAGCTCCCGGACCGGATGGGCTCTCAGGGGCGTTTTAATGTCACTCTTGGCCTATTATTGGGCCTGATGTAATCCAGTGTTGCCTTAGTATATTAAATGGGAGTTTATCACCGGCACCGCTAAATGAGACTAGGATTGTTCTGATCCCTAAAGTTAAGAGGCCTCGTCGTATGTCTGAATTTCGTCCTATAGCCCTATGCAATGTATCCTATAAGTTGACATCTAAAGTGTTCGTGAAAAGGCTGAATTCGATCTTGAGTGAGTTGATTTCTAACAACCTGAGTGCTTTTCTTCCGGGTCGATGTGTGGTGGATAATGTCGTACTCGGGTTTGAATGTCTGCACACTCTAAAATCCAAAAGACGAGGATAGATGGGTTAGACTGCTTTAAAGCTTGATTTGAGCATGAGAAGGATAGACGAGTGCATTGGGTGAGTTGGAAATCTTTGTGTCGGCCTAAGTACCTCGGAAGATTGGGTTTTAGGGACCTTGAGTTGTTTAATCAGGCTCTTCTTGCAAAACAGTGTTTAAGATTGTTACACCAGCCGACGTCTTTCGCAGCGCAAATTATAAAAGGGCAATATTATGCAAACTCTAATTTGTTCGCCGCAAAGTTGGGGTTGACTCCGTCAGCTATATGAAGGAGTTTATTATGGGGACGAGAGCTAATAAAATCTAGAGTTCGGTGGCAGATTGGCAATGGAGAGGGGGTGGGGTATACATGCATAATTGGGTGCCAATGACATCTAGCTTACGTATCACCTCTTCGGCTACCTTACCCATCAAAACGAGAGTTTGTGATTTGTTTACCGCTTCCAGAGGGTGGGATGAGACCAAACTTTGGCAGCATTTCCACCAAACGGAAGTCCATGCTATTTTGACGATTCCGACCAACCGTCGGCATACAGAAGACCACGCAATATGACACTTTGAGGAAACAAGAGTGTATATAGTGAAGAGCGGTTACTGGTTAGCGCAGTCCCGGGCTCTTCGTCATTAGGCTTTTGTGTCGTCTGTTGAGACTTTGACACAATGGTGGACGAAGGTATGGATGATGGGTATCCTAAGTAAGATCCAGGTTTTTCTATGGAGACTTTGTCTAGATAGGCTTCCCACCCTAGATATTATGGGATGTCGAGGGATCGATATTCTGTGTGGGGGGGGGGGGAGGGGAGTTTAACCTCCATGTGTTTTGGCATTACAAATTGTTTCGTAGGGTGTTGATGGCCTCCAAATTTGAGTTCTTATTGCAGTTCCGGCCCGTGGGGGACATAACCTCCCTTTTGTGGTTTCTGCAGGAGAAGATGGGGGTGATGTGAGTTTGAAGAGTTATGTATTCTGTGGTGGGCGATGTGGAATAGTTGTAATCGGGCTCGAATTACGGGGCTTCGACCAATGACGGATATTGGGTGTTAGGTTTTCAGTTACTTGAACTCGTTCCGGGAGGCTAATCAGAGGGGGGTGTTGGAGGGAGTATCAACGAGGTTAGGCCGTGAACAGGTAAAATTGTCACCCCCCTCGCGGGGAATGTATAACATCAATGTGGACATCGATTTTGTGGCTACTTACCAGATGGTAGGAGTGTGGGTCGTGGTGCGAGACTTTCTAGGTCATGTTATGTTGGTGGTCGTATCGTGGGTCGCAAATGTTCGAAGTGCTTTGATGGTTCAAAGCTTGGCGGCGCCCAAGGGACTTCTATTCGTGTGGGAGGCGGGCTTGAGTTCGGTGATTCTAGAAACAGACTCCTATCGGTTGTGTAGTTCGTTTGAGGGGGTGGGTGAGAATGTGACAGAGGTTGAAATGTTGGTAGCGGATGTGTGTGTGCGGTTCCCCCAGCCATTCAGGGAGCGATGTTGTTTCATACATAGAGAAAGGAATGTGGTTGCACACGAGCTAGCGTAGATGACTTTGGGACTTCGACCACGAGTGGTTTGGTTGGAGGATGTCCCTCCAGAGATTGAGTCTTTTTGTTTGAGCGATTTCATCGTGGTTTAGTTTTGTATCGAGCTTTGCTCTTAAAAAAAAAACGAACTAACATCCCCTCTCAAACTCTCACAATGGTAAAATTTGAGTTTTTCGAAGGAGAAAAAGAAAGAAAACCAAAACAAAAAAGAAATAATGGAGATGTTGATGCTAATTTCTAATTGTTGATGCCAATTTAGATGCTGCGAATTCCAACTAGTAACACAATTGTCAAATTTCTGCCGGAGATTATAATAGATGTCGATGTCGATACAGATGTTGCGAATTTCCGTTGTCAACACAATTGCAAATTCCATATGCAGATTTAGATGTCGATGCAGAAAAAGATAAATAAAATGTTGAGAATTGATATCGAGATGAACATAGCTGGACGACAATTGACGTATACCCTCGTCCTAGTGGATTTTCGCACGGTGGAATTGTTGATCTGTTTGGCTTAGCTGCAGGAAAACTTTTTTTTTAAGATTTAAAATGACGAAGAAATTGAGAAATGATGGTAAAAAGACTAACTGACAAATGGGGATTTCTATTGGAGGTGGTGAATATAAAGCCACGGTTGGCATCCCCGAAATTTTGTTCAGCTTTTTGTATTTTCACTTTCTCTTCCTAGCTTTGAAATTCCATTTTTTTTTCTTTCTTTTTTTAAATTATATGGGTAAAAATTCCCTTGAGTCTCAGCTTTAAGGCACTCTCAGATGCCGATGCAAAAAAAAAGGTAAATAAAATGTTGAGACTGATATCGAGAAGAACATAACTTGGTAATTGACGGCTACCATCATCCTAGTAGATTTTCACCTAGTGGAATTATTGATCTGTTTGGCCCGGTTGCCGAAAAAAATGGAATAAGATGCAACGCACTATGTGAATGTCCCCGGTGTGAAAATTCGCTTTTGTGTTCTCTACCTCTTTAGTGAAGGAAAAAAAGGTAAAGAACATAAAAGCGGCTAGGGTTACATTGTATTAGAATTGCATTGGATGAAATACAGACTTCAAAGACATATTTTTACTAAAGAATAGTCTACCCTTAGACAGTTAAACCTAAAATTAACCAATATCCCCTTTCAAACTCACCGTGGTAAAATTTGAGTTTGTCAAACGAGAAAAAGAAAGAAAACCAAAACAAAAAAGAAACAACGGAGATATCGATGCTAAATTCTAATTGTTAATTTTCTCTCTCTCTTCCTCCCTCTCCTTCATGCACAACACCTCCCTCTCTAACGCAAAACGCCTCTGCCTCGCCCCGCAACGTCGAACGGTAGCGCCTCTATCGCATGTTGGTTCGTCTTCTAAAGTCTAACGCATGAGACTAATCTCCGTTGTCGGTCAGTGATGGAGCGGTGGCGATCAACACCCAAAATCGTTGACAAGCATCGAAATCACTTAAATTCTGAGGTTGAAGACCGTCAGCGACAAACACTGACAATCACCATTGATAACCCATAAAATCTGCGGTTTAAGATCGTTACCACCAAACACCTAACGCCCCCTCTCCAAAGCACTCAAAATCTGAGGTCGGAGAAGGAAGGGTTTGGATATGACAAAGAGATTGAAGAAGAAAAATGCGAAAAGACTATCAATTTTTGAAAAGAATTTACAACGTTTATGAGAGGTGAATTACTTGAATTTTTTTTTCAAAAAAAAAAAAATTACTAGATTTTTTTCAATAATAGACATATATGTAAATTCATCCCTATATTTGACTTCCATAAGTTTGACTATTGACAAAATGAAATTTTAGAAAAAAAAAAATAGACATTTGAGTAATTTTGATCTTTAAACCTAGTACTTATCTAGTTAACCCTAGGAGAATCGAGATGAATGTCTAGAATAAATAACCTAAACTGAAAAATGTCTAAATTTAAACTTTTTGCACTCTATGTTTAGAGTGATTTTAGGGGGAGGGTGGACATTTCTCGATGCTCATTATAACCTCACTATTTGTCAACTACTTTATATTTTAGAATTAATTAATCTTAAAATTAAAAAATAATAAAACCAAAAATATTTTTGTCTCACTGTTTTGGACTTAAGGATTTGTGGTGATATTATCTTCTTGTTAACTTTAGATTGATGTATGGACGCGTGTATACCCTTCAGATTAATTGAGTGCCCCGCTGACTACTAGGTGTATATACACGTACCTACACTTGATTATCAAACAATAACCAAAATATGTATCAGAGTTTAGGCTCAAAATTCGGATATATGTTTCCTTTGCGTTTCTCTTGAATTTGATTTTTGTTTTTCTTGTTAATCTTTCAATCGGTCCAATTTCGTAGTCTGTGAAAAATCACAAAAATATCATATTTTCGTAGGTCTTTTTGTCTTGATGTCTTCTGTGTTATTTTAGATCAATTTCTAAGCTGAAACTTGTCTTCTATGATAATTTCTAAATCAGCTTCCGTGAAGATGAAAAGTGTGCATTTTTTGTAATTTATTCTAAAAAGAACTGTTGTATCCTGGAACACGTGTTCTTGCTATTTTTGTCTCTAAATCATGCTAGATCCGAAATATACTCATACAAGTTCTTCAATTGTGTTTTAATTTGACATTTGGTCAACTGATAATATGAGTTACATATTGAATTTAAGCAATAATTGGTTGTTGGTCATTAATTCTTCACAGTTACGTTTTTGCACATTAAATTTTTCAGCCAATGGTTTCACTTTCCAAATTGTAACTCCTATGTTTAATGCCTAGCCATTTGTTTTTAATTTTTTAGAGTTACATTCTTAGCTTGATCTTAAAATTTTCTATACAATAATCCTGCTGTCCAATTTTTCCTTAAGTTTAAAATCTTGTATGATTTCTGAATTTTTTTCCATAAGCCTAGTTTGCTTGTTTGTATTCAAAGTATGCTACTATCCATTAGATTGCAAACTATCTTGGCTTCTTCATTTCAAATTTTGAGAGCTTAGAAAGAGAGCTTAAATAGAGTGATTTGTGAAAATGAGTGAAAACACGAGTGACTAAAATTTCATTGAGTGCAAGCACGTGAGAGAGTGTTGTGAGGTCTTTTGTGTTTTTTTTTTTAATTTATTTTTGTAGCAATATTACACAAAATAAAAATTTGAGGACGAATCTTCTTGAAAAAAGGGAGAATGATATGAATCAAGGAGTGTCAATAAATTTATATGAACTACAAGTTGCTTTAAACTTGGAGTCAAGTTGCATGGAAGAAACTCAAGTTGTATTAAATGAACTGACGTTCATCTCAAGCTTCATTTAATCCAAGTCACACGTCAATTAATGGAACTACACTTCATACTACTTCAAGTGGAGCTTCATTTCTACATGAGAGGTTACCTCATTTATACATGAGAGGTTACCAAAGCTTCCAAGGATGACGGACTTCAATCTCGAATTTATGGCTTTCCATAATGTAAAATTCAGTTTTTTGAGTCTCTTTTTCATGATGTTTAGGTTACTTTTGTTAGTGGTCCATTATGACATTAAGGTTAGGGAGGTTACACGCTTAAATATGTTTTAGTGGCTTAATTTAGGTTATATTTTGACGGCTATATAAAGTCATGTTGGAACACAAAAGGGGGAAGATAGAAATGTAGTAAAAAAAGCCATTGTGCTTTCTTTTAGCCTAAAGCTAAGAAAATTTACAATTCTATGTAGTTTAGGTTGCATGTTGATAATCATTCAAGCTTGACTTGATCAATCTTGCTTGTGGAGTGATTCGGATCTCAAATAAGAAATGATCTTTCTTGCCTTGAGATATTTGATCATCAAAGTAATCCTGTTTTTACTTTTCTTGGGTTGATAGCATCTAGATCTAGGAGGGTTTTAATTCCCGCTTCAAGGGTTCTTGTTAAATTAGCTTGGGTTTTGGACTTGCAATTGAGTTTGCCTTATCACCCACTCAACCAAATTTGTTGTTGTTTCTGTATTTTAGGGAAAAAAAAATACGTCACAACTTAGATTCAACCCCTCAACCATCAAGATATTTCCCCTTTTATTTCGAAGCTTCCCAAAAACCCAACTAATATTATCGAAACACTAATTGCCATTTGTTTGTAGTCTTCAGTTTCTTATCCATCTCTTGAAGCAGAAGATTCCTTGTTCACCACCGAATTAATGGGTTCTCATCATATCAACGTTGCATTAATTTTTTAAATTTTAAAAAAAAAAACATCAAATGTTGCACCCGTCATCCTCAATTATCTAACCTAAATCAACATCACCTTAAGAAATGGGAAACAATCGGTCGTTACACTCACATATATGTATATAATCATATATTTGTTTTCAATAAATTACACTTCTATACATCTTAATATGTATATACCAATGTATACATCTCTTCTAATGGTGATGATTTGAGTGAACGTGATATATATACGTATATTAACGAGAAGAAAAAAATCTTGAAGCCATAATTTTCGGAAATCTTAAATAAGAGCCCTAGATTCTCGCAATTTCACAAAAACAAGATATACAACCATCGAGATAATAATAATAAAAAAAGATTGATCTCTCACTCTCTCACAAACCATAATAAAAAGGCACCTCATTCGGGGTTGGGCCACGTTAATAGAGTATAACGAATTTTGAGGATTTTTTCTGAGTTTTTATAGAGAGATTTGATTTTCGATTTTCAAGAGTCTCAGTCAACGATCTTGAAGTTCATCGAACAGAGAATGGAAGAACGAAGGTTGAGAATAATAGCTTATATCGAAGATTTCCAGGGGTTGGGCCACATTAATAGAGTATAGTGATTTTTTATGATTTGTACAGAGATATTTGATTTTTGATTTTCAACAGCCTCAGTCTACGGTCTTGAAGTTCATCAAACGAAAAATGAAAGAACAAATGTTGAAAAAGGAAGCTTACGACGAAGATTTGGAGGATCATGATCTTCTCGGTTGGGCATGAAAGCACTCAAATCTCTCGACGGAGCAAATCCTCGACCTAAATCTGAGATTGTTGTTCGCCGGCCACAAGACGTCGTCGGTCGCCATAGATAAATCATTGATCATTACCCTCTATGAAGAAAAGAATATTGCGTGGATGTATAATGACGATTATCTTGTCGTGAACGTTAAAGTTGTAGATACTTACACATACAAACAGAAAAATGAAATAGCATGATCACATGACACTTGGGTTTGTAAGAGGTGGGTTTTTTCAAATCTCACCATTTAATGCTTGCAGATTTTGAATTTAACATTTTTTCTCGGATTACTCAACATGCAGCAGCCGATTTTAGTTGTTTTGTCATTCCCACGATGTCATTGTCAAACATTTTCAAGTGTTAGGGATTTAGGGTATATATTATCATATACAAGTGATATTGTACCCCTTGCTTAGGTAGTTATAATGTTTAGAACAATTATACATCATTGCCTATTAAGTAGTTGTGTAAGGGTTAATACATGTATACACGCACATTAGACTTTTTTTAAGTTATATCGTTTTAATTCGTTTGAATGAATTTTTTTTTTTAACCATTTTTATCAGTTTTGTACTTTCCATCAATCTTAAAATTAATCATCGTTTGGATTAAATTTAGTTTATGCACTTTAAATGAAACTTGATGAGAATTGAAATATGTCTGTTTATATATATTATTATGTATATGTTTCTTTGTTTCTTGTTTTTTTAACCTATTAGGTGTATTTTTCAATACATACCACTTGTTTGGGCGCGATTGTTTAAATTAATCAGTGTTCGTCGAGTTAGTGTATACGGGGCAATACAATGGGTGGAAGGTCGGGTTTTTGTTTTATCGTCAACACCATTCTCCACGATAAAAAATGAATATTTTTAACGGTTTGCTAATTGCTACGTTTTTTCCTCCCAACTATTTTCTCTCTCGTAAAATTAACCATTTTTTGTAGTTGATTTGAGTTTTCAACGGGTAAATCTTATAGGAGTATTCCAGTCTCAATATAGTTTAAGAATTATACTAAATATAGTTGTTAACTATTTCATTAAGTTACTTGTGTTAGCTATTTTCAGTAACAACTATTCCATTTCGCAGGTGTACAAAACTATGTTTGCATGTATACAATACCTTCGTATGCAATTTTTCATCGTTCCACTTAAGTGTGCACTGCATGTATAATCATGCAAATTTTACTCATTAATTGTCAATTATGTTATTTTGATGTTTCTGTAATCTTTCTATCTATTGCTTGTTTTTCTCTCTTCTCTAACTATTTCTTATTTTAAAGCACAATTTTCATTAATGTTAACTTGTAGAAGGTAGAATATAGTAGGAGGGTATTTTTTATCTATTTTTGTGTAGGATTTCTTACTAAATTTAAATTTGAGACATTTTTCCAAAATAAAAGGTTTAGACATTTTTTCAAGTTTCCTAATCTATTTTTTTTTTTTTTAGACAATTCTCATGTTAGCTCTTAACCCTATCTCAAATCTCATTTAATATGGGTCAAAGGTAGAGAGGTAAGCCCCACCCTAAAAAGGCTTAGTCGTTAAGGCCCATATTCATAAGTCAAGGCTAAACACACTCATTATTGGGCCCAAGGTGGCAAGGTCTTGGCCCACAATATCCCCCAAATCATGATTCACTAATGTCGTCCATACTGTGATCCGACGTCATAAAAGATGTCATTAATAACTTTTTCTTTACTAAAAACAATAAACTATACACATTTGAAATCCCAAGAGTAATTTCTTTAAAAAAAAATATTCAAAATTACTCCTTTAGGATTTGGAGAAGAAAAAAGAAAAAGAAAATAAAGCAAAAGTAGCAGACATTCTCTCACGCATATCTAGGATATTTCCTTTCATTTTTTTATTTATTTATTTTCCTTTAATGTTTGTAAATAAAAATTGGTTCTCTTTTTTTCTTTTCTTTGGCTGCTAAATTATAATAATGAAAAAGTAAAAATTGAAATTAATGGTTGGCATGTGACACAACAGAATCCACTTTTTAAATACTAACAATCATTGGTTGAGACCAAAATGGGACAAGTATTTAGAATGAACAAAACAATTTATCAACACGTCAATGTTTTTTTACCACTATCAATTTTAACATTTGCATTTATTACTATCAATTTTAACATTTTTCGAAGTAATTCTGATAGTATGTTTTTCATTATAAAATATTCTTAAAAAGTAACCATGAAATTTTTTAAGAATCAACGAGATATGAATTTTAGATAAACTTTGAAGTAAACACCGACACTTTTAAAAGATAAATTAATTTAACATTTTTTTTTTATACACATTTTTTTATTAGTACATTTTTCTTATAAATACGTTATTTTAAGTTTTTGCATCTGTTTACAAATTATCTTATTATGGCGTTTTAACGAACTTGTTTATTAAGCAAATTTCAAAATATATAGAGAAAGAAAAAAATCTCAAGATTGCAACCAGATTTATACGATTTTTTTACTTCAAATTCTCCTCTATAATTTTTGGTCAATTTAAAAAAAAATAAAAAAATAAAAAATTTGAGTTATAATCCATCCTGACCAAAAATCTTGGTCAGGATCACACCAGTATTGAAGAGCTTTTTTTTAATCGATTTTTTTTTTAAAATGAAAATGTCGGTGCAAATCTTGGCCACGAACATACCAGGATTTGAAGATTTTTTTTTTAAATTAAAATTTTGGTGCTCGTTGCACCTAAAAATGCTAAAATTGATAGTGTCAAAAAAAACAACATTAGTCTTTATAAAAAATTTGGGAAGAGTATTATTCTTGAATCTTGATAATAACCCAACTACCTATGTAATGGACTCCACTCTTTTCTTTTTTGGAGTTTAAAAATGTTGCTACATGTTTTATTTTATTTTTTATAATTTAAAAAAAAATGCATTTGATTTGAAATTCTTAGTGTTGTTTTTTTCTTCTTCCTCCCTTTCTCATATGCTTCCAAAGGGAGGTGAAGAATTTCAGTTCCCTTCAGCCTCAAGTTAACCCAAAGAAAGCAACAAAAAGATCAATTAATTACCTTTTCATTTTAAGGTTCATATCACCAGCTGGAAAAGGAAGCCTTCTATTTATTTGAATGACTAAAGTGTGTATCATATATATCCTTTCTTTCTTTTCAAAAGTAAGGTAAATTAATTTTTCGAATATGGATCGAAATTTTTTTTATGAATAATTATTTGAATCTTAAAATTAATTTATAATCATATGTCATTAGTTGTGTTAATAAAGGAAAGATGACATATAGTATTAGGTACATAAAATGGACGTGACACTAATAGATGATAACGTAACATTGTTATACATAAATGCATTGTCCTTTGTGAAAATATATCTTAAAAATATAACTTAAATTATATAAGATAGAATAATTGAAAAATGTCTCTCAACAACCCTACACACTGAGGGGAGCATTTCATTCACAGGTGTGAAAAAAAGCCTAAAATTAGAAAGTCATAATCGTACATAGTTTTTTAAAAAATCTAGGTCATGTGACAATTTAGTCTTCTCATATATGCATAACAAATTTTGAAATTTTAAAAAAATGTCTAATAAATTTCTAAATTTTTTATTTTATATCTAACAAATATTTGAATTTTAAAATTTGTGTCTAATTATCCTTAAACCATTAGATATTTTTTAAAGTATAAGTACCAATCGGAGATAAAGTTCAAAATTTTTAAACTTAATCGAGTAGATACAAAATTTAAAGTTTAGAGCCATTAAATATTTTTTAAAGTTGATGAACTTAAGTTTTTAGACACAATACTTAAAGTTGATAAACTATCATAAACTAAATTTATAATCATTTAACTTAAAAATTATTATGTTGGGTCGGGTTGAAGATTCCAATGTTGGAATGTCTTGAATCTGTTATGATCATCTACGATTGGTTCGGTACGGGGTCTCGTTGCTCGGTCAACGAGTCGAGGTCCAAGGGAGAAGTGCCCTGGTGGGAGTATGAGGACAACGCCTCTAAAGAAAAAATCTGGTTTGGATTTTACTTATTCGTTTTGAAGTTTGACCCATTTTGTATTAGGTCATTAAAAAAGTGTCATATATAAATCTTCTAATGACTTCAGCCACCCCTATTTGTCATTTCGTAATTCTCTCTTATTTAGTAATAATATTGTTCTCTCTCTTCTGCTCGGGGACGTAGCTAACACGACGTTAGTGAACCACGTAAATCTGTGTCGATTTCTTTTGCGCTTATTTGTTCTTTGTTATTCGATTTAGCGTAACAGGAAAGCTGAAAAGACCTCACTCACAATATAAAGTACATGAATTATTTCTCTTATTGTCAATTGATTTTGAGATGGAACTTTGTACGGTGAGAGGTAGAATTAAAAAAAAAATCAGTATGAGTACTTCAAATAGCAACTTGATTATGGTCTTGAAATTAAGCAAAATCATGTATCAAACACAGATTGGATGTTTTTCAACTTCAAACTACATATAATTTGAAAATGTGGGTCAAAATAATTATGAATAATTGATTATGAAATTTGTCACTCAATTAACCAAACACATCCTTCAAAAGTGATATAAAAGTCAAAATGAGAAAGAATTAATAATAAATAAAAGTAAAAAGAGAGGGGTCATTCCCAAGTAATAAATAAAAGAAGAGTAGAGATCTTATATTTTGAAAAATGGGACAAAACCGAATCCAAATCCGTCCTTACCAAAAAATGTTCAACTTAGTAGGTACCGCATTGCCACCCTTCTGCGATACAGCTAATTTCATTCAATTTACACACTAAATATCCCCACTTTCATATTCTTTGACTTTAATTTAAATCACACCCATTGGATCATGTGACCATTATGCTTTATGATATCATATACCTCATTAAAATTACGAGCATATATACCTCATTTAATCTTATATGGAAGATAAAGTGTATATTAATTTATTTTTTGTTTCAATAAAGATATCAGATTTCACAACAATAATGTCCCAGATGTACTTATTAATCATGACCTTGTTCTACTTGGACCCCTCGCAGAAACCAACTTTTCCATAACATTTCGGAAGACACACTTTATTCCAAGAAGCGAGGTGAAGCTTGCTCCTATTATCATGAGCACCCCAAAAGAAATTCTTGCAACGTTTGTCTATCTCTTTTACAACACTTTGAGTAAGAAAGAAAATACTTATCCAATAACTTCGGATCCCCAGAAGAATAGAATGGATAAGCTGAGTCTTACCAGCAAAAGAAAGTGTATACTCGCCCAGTTATACAAACTTTGGTGATGACAGATCCGCAATCTGTTTTCCTCCATCTTGTGGGCCGTAAAAGAACCCCAGGTATTTCAAAGAAATTTTATTGTTATTAGTAACAATGTCTTTTTAATTTTTTGTCGCTGTGAGATTATTGACCGATTTGAAATGACTTTTTAAGTATTTAAAAAATTATGATAAATGTTAAATATTTTTTTTTTTGTAAGTACTTAAAAAGTCATTTCAAGTATGATATCGGAGAATCGGTATTAGGTCAAAGTTGATCTTGGGTGGGTGGAGCAACATGGAAGTGGAGTTGAGTAGAGGGGAAAAGGGCCCATGTGTTGGGATAATGTCTGAAGGTTTTGAAAAAACATGAGTTTTGACCTTTGAAGAAGACGACATGCAATTGTGAATTGAAGAACAAATTTCTGTGCTAAGGTTGAGAAACAAAGACCAAACTTTCGTATATATATAATTATTTTTATAAAGTCCACTAATCATTGGAAGGAACCAGTCTTTAGAAATTATGAAATATATATACCAATTTTCGTTTTTCTTTTTTAAAAAATAAATAATTAATTTCATAATAATAGTGTTTTTATTGTGCAATTATATATTCGGCAGTGGGTTCCGAGTTTGATATTTATTAATTTTCTGAGGTGTCAGCAGCAGTCACTACTTCTATTACTGTATCATATGGGAAATGGCTGCTTTACTTTAGCTACTATTATTATTGTATCATAAATTTCAAAAACTTTCTTTGGCGGTTGATCAGACACCAACCAACTCGACTTCTTCAATTGGGTTTCCCACATTTTGATTTTTTATTTATTTTTAATCAAAATTTTGGACCGTCCCGTTCCTCCGTCGCTTCTGTCGCCAATGACTGTCGGACGAATAGTGGTGTACCTACAAAAAGAGAGAGCATCATCTTGCTCCGGTGGGTTGGGCCCACAGGCTTCTGATACCTAAGTCAAAGAGGTCTGAGCGTAGTAGGAGAAGTTAGAGGGTGTTTAGGTAGAGTTACCTTCTCTCTATCCTGTTGAACATGAGGTGTATTTATAGTGGAGGGAAAATCATCGCGGTTGTCCGGTTCGTTGGCCTTCAGATGAACGCCTGGACCGGAGCGGCCGTCATGGGTCAACCGAGGTTGGGCCCACGCGCCTGGTGATGATTGCAGTGTCCGTCGTCCCCCGATTCCTGAGAGGGTTGCCCACCAAAGCTTCAGGGTCGGCCTTCTGTGGATGAATCTTCTGGACTTGTGTACGACGACCCCCACTCTTCGGAGAGTGATTATGACGTCAGCGGGTGACGTGAGGCTGAAATTGCCCGTAATTAACAATATATAATTGAACTTAAATTACTAGTGTAATTCTTCAACTTTGTTCGAGATAAATGTTTGATTAAGAAATTTATAAATAAATAATAAGTATCTAAATTAACCTTTGAATTTGTTTTTAATAGATAACTAACCTATAATTTTAAGAATTCACTGGCCTAAGAAATAAAACTGAAAGTTGTGTTCCTATTATATCCAACAACTTTGAAAATTGTCAAATTGGTCGGAGATCTATTAGAATAAAATGGTAAATTTAAGGACATATTCAACACAAAATTAAAGTTCAAAAATCTATTAAAAGCCGTTTAGTTTAAGGATTTGTAGATGTCTGAGAATGATATGTCTGTGTAAATTAGTGAAAATAAAATATGTGTTGGTTTAGTTTGTGCATAGGAATTACTTCAAATATTTATGAAAATGGATAAATAAATAGATAAATATGGATTAATAATTAAATAAAGTTTCAAATCAATAATATAAATTAATTTAAGTTATAATTTATTTTATATTAATATTCTAAAAATGAATTTTATACGAGAAATTGTAACAGATGTTATTTAGAGTAAAATAATTAAAAATATAGCATTTTTTTAAAAAAATTGCGGATATGACAATTTCTATTAGTATGATCTATTTATGATAAAGCTGATAGTAGTCTTTTTTATACAATTTTGTCAGTGATAATAGTCCATCAGTGATAGTCATAAAGTCTATCAGTAATAGTCATAAAGTCTATTAGTGATAGCCACGGATTTGTTTGCCATATAATTTGCAAAACAAATTAATTTTTGCTAAATTTACAATTATTTTGGGCTTGATGGCTGGTTGTGCAACCATCCTTTATATTAACTACCTTTAATTATTAAATTATTTTTATATAATTAAATTTCATAACATTCAAAAATTCAAAATTCACTCTTAGATTTTACCTTTTATTTAATTTTCATTAATTAATAAAAATTAATTTAAAATTAAACTAATTAATTCACGTCAATCAAGTTTAATTAGTAAATTGATTCTATAAACTCTCATAAATAAATCTAAGTTATTTTTGGTTAATATATATATATATATATATATATATATTATTATTTAGTAGTCAATTTTAATTGATTAATTTATATCAAAATATAGTTAATTAATACAATTTAAATTCCGGTTATACTTTAGCATTTTAGCACACAATTTTAAATTGAATAGTTAATAATAAGTGTTATTTAGCTACAATCCAACATAATGTCAAACTGAGCATAGTTTAATTGATATAAGGTCAATCCCTACACCACATTAATTAAATCCCTACACCACATTTATAAGTCAAACCGAACTTAATTATTAGACAAAGTCTATAAAGTTTAGGATCTAAACTTGTAATTTAACTCCTATTTGATTTTGTAGTTTTTTCTTATAATTTTTTTGGGTTTCAAATCGTAGGCAAATTTCGGTTACTTCTAATTTTCAAAAACATTATTTTTGTTGGCGCAAGAATCCGGCTCCTCCCTTCGGGCCGGAATTGGCTGGTCAACGGCGCTTCGGTGCGGACCTGCAAAGAGGAAACAAAGGTAAACTTGCATCGGTGAGGGGCTCGACCTAACACGCTCTGATGCTTAAGTTTAGTCAAAGAATAATGAGAACACGCCGAACAATTGAGTTAAGAGTGAATTGTCTAGGAATGGAGAATCTTAGTTACCTCATAAAGAAGAGTGAATCTTTCTTATATTGTGAGTAAAAGGCGCACATGAAGGGCATGTGCCTGTAGAGGTTGACTCCTCCCCTCATGATGATGAGGAGACTGGTGTCGTGTCTGTCAGGCCGAGCATCTAGAGCGGCATCGGTTGATCACTGCGCGTTTGCAGTGGCGGTGGTTGTATGATTGTCTGAACGTCGCCTTAGATGTGACCGCCTCGTCATATGTGTCTCTCGGTCTCGTCCATACTATATTTTATAACCTTCGATATTAGGAATCGAAGTATGACGTAAGCATGATACCCAAAGCTGATGTCATGCAGACCTCACCCTTATCAGGATTTTTTTATAACAATTTTATCTCTCTTTCATTTTTAACTTAAAAGAAAAACCTATATAAATGACATGATACTTGAAGTCGAAACTACATGATACTTGAAGTCGTTTAGTTTCTTTCTTAAAATTTAAGCAATAGAAGTCGATAGCCTAAACAAATGTCATATCAAATTCTATACACTAGTGTCATAGCATGTACACCAAAAATACTATGGTAAGAAAAACCATAGAATTGGCAACACATGAATATGACAGAGGTCAGAAATTTAATTCTCTCACTCCGTATTTAATTAATTATGTTTGTAAAAAAAATAAAAAAATATAGAACTAATTGTTACGGGGTACCTTAACATGAGGTCAGCCGCTGACGTCACGACCCGCTTCCCCAAGAAACGGAGGCCACGACACCAGTACAAGATGTCGCAATAACCTGAGGACGACCCCAGGACTCCCTGGATCCGAGTCTGCCCGACCATTCGAGGATCCGTTGTTGTCAGGCTGCCTCTCGATCAGCGTGAGGAACATTTGATAATACGTTTCTGACTCACCTGACCAGACGGCGGTACAACAGCGCCTCCAATTCCACTGACATATGGGGGACGACGGTTGTTATCATTAAAATGAGTATGGACCGACCCAGACCGTCCACGCCTCCTCACCCGCTTCGAGGATATCCGTGATAACAGTCGAGACAACTCCAAAGGAACCCCCGCCGCCTATAAATGCCCCTCCCTTTCAGGGACGGAGGACGTACGTGATACCACGTTATTCTACGTGACTCTTACACTACAACTCCTACTTATGTTTCGTACACCATCTCACTTAAGTATCAGAGTCTTGTGGGGTCAGCCCCACATCGGTGCAAGTTCGTTTTTTTCTTTTGTGCAGGTTCGTCTCCAATTCGAAGACGATAGAGCACGTCGGAACGCGACGGTAGAAAAAAAGTCTAGAATCTTGCGCCAACACGGTGACGATTACACATTTCTTATGATGAATACGATCCTCCCTACATGAACTGTTGTTTTCGTGATGGTTAGATATACAATTATATAAGTGGATTAAAAGTTACTTTTTACTCGTGCATGTAGAGTGGTCCATTATATTGGCGTAAATAATTGAGAGAGTGAGAGATATAGTAGACCTTTAATTTATTTTCTTTTTCTTTTGTGTTTCTCTTCTCTCTTACCTTTGGTTCTATTGTACCCCAAAATTTCTTGTTTTGGACTTTTTTTTTTTCTCTTTTTTCTTCTTTTTCTCCTCATCAGTTTCAGACCAAAAAGACTGTGTTTCTCTGCTGAGCTTTCAGGAATGACCCAAAGATTCATGAGTTTAATTCTCAATTACTGCAGCCTTAAACTATGCTAAGTACAAATTCATTAACCCTCCTTCCTTCCCTCTCTCTCAATCATTATATTACATACACATTTCTCTCTCTCTCCCCCCTCTGTACAACTCAAAGAGGCAAACCCAATTGAAGCAACTCTTAAAGTAAAAGAGTTAACATTTGATTTTGACTGATTGATTAACCTTTGGTTCTAATAATGGTGATGGTGCCTCTCCTTCCTTGAGTATGGATTTTGGTCAGCGCCACCACGGCTTTTCCCGAGAGACCCGGTCCGTCCGCCGACACGCACGGCCGACACGCAAAAGCCCCGACCGGGTGTCGGACCGGACGTGTCGGAGGCATTAAGATCTTTTGGTTTATGTCGTTTAAGGTCATATCCCCCTCTACACCTCCTGGCTTCACCAATGCAAATGGATACACTACCTTCCTCTTCTTTGTGATCTTCTTTGTTTCACTTCCACCACCACCATCTGATCAATTTAATCAAAAAATCCAAATTAATATTTCAAAAGTTATATATATCAATATAATCTATATATACTTTTCTTTATTCTAAATTTGAAATCAATTTTGCTTTTAGTATATATTAATACTTTAAATTTAAAAAATAACCCATGAAAATTATTAGAAAATCATTCTAGAGGCCCATACAAAAATATATATATCTATAAATTAATAAAATACCCCACCAAAATCGTCTTTTTGTTGATAATTACTTGTACACAATGCCCATATCTTTCTTTCAATCCAAATTGCCATAATTCAGCTAAAATTCAAAAAAAAAAAAAAAAAAAAAAAAAAACCTGTGGAAATAGGCAGCTTGCGGGACATGGAGAAAATGGATTGAGCATCAACTTGTTGTTTAGTGGAAGATGAAGAAGAAGAATTTGGATGATGTTGATAATAGTAATTTGGAGTCGAAAGCGCTTCTACTTCTGGCGTTTTCATCTCTCCCGTAGACAGATCCGTATTGGTTTCTTCACTGATTCTGCTTTTCGGCGAAGTGCTTATCACCTCATCTGCTTCAATTCAACAAAAAATAATTAAACCCAAAATCCCATTTCAGTTTCATTCAATTAAACCAATCCCAACAATCAAATTAAAAAAATAAAAAAACTTTCCAACCAATCAAACCGTACGTTTGTTTTTTTCTTTCCATAAAAAGTTGACTCAATTATGAATTAACAAGCTTCACCATGAACAATAATGACGACAATTCCACAAAAATAGCCTTAATTAATTATTTTTAAAAAACCCACCTGTCGAAACTGCATCATAATAATAATTATAATAATAATTATTATTCATATCATCAATTTGGTTAGTCCAATCGAAACTCTCGAGGGCATCTCCGCCCCACGTGCAGCAGCTCTGTGGGAATTCCAATTGAAGAAGATGGTGATCGAAACGGCGGCGTTTTGAAGTGAATTCAACCAATGCATCTTCCAAATAACCGGTGGAAATCGCCGGCGAGAAAGATGAGTCGTCGACGACGGAGACGGCGCCGGCGTCCATAACTGCAAAAGCTAACGGCGAGGAATTGAACAAACTACTACTACTACTCATGTTGTAATTTAATTATTGAAACTGAGAAAACTGGCATTTGGGTTTTTCAAAAATGGGTCTATATAAATTTTTCAAAAGAGAGAAAAATAAAATAAAATAAAATAATAAAAATCAAAAAAGAAAAAGAAAAAGGCAGACAGAGAAAGAAATAGAGAGAGATTTTGATGATTTTAGAAGCAGTCAGTCAACGGCAAGAAAGAAGAAAAAAGTGTGAAGAGTGAGAGTATTGGGATTCGGAAAATGGATTTTTTTTTTTTTAAATTTATATTTAAAGAAAAATAATTAAAACTATAGTAATAAAATTAGAGATATCAGACAATTGGTAGTCATATATCAACGATAGCAGTCTATCAGTGATAGCCATCGATTTTTTGCCATATTTACAAAATGTTTTAAATTTTTGTTAAATTTATGTTTTCGCAATCGACCTTTTATATATATAAATTAAAAAAAAAAGGAAAAGAAAAATGTGGGAGACTAAATAATTGCAAATGTGATGATTTAATGTTTGCTGCATGTAAAGCAATGTGTGATTTGCGTATGGAAAGGACACTGACTTGGCCTCCCCCAACACACACACAAAATTCAAATTTCAGCTTTTCCTTTTTGTTTTTCCTCTTCTCATTGTTGCCAAACACCCCCCATTTTCCACCTTTTTTCCAACTTTGTAATATTAAATACACCCTCCTACTTATCACTTTTAACATATTAGTATCATATCTTAAGAGGTGTGATTAATTTTTTTCCTTAGGTATCAATATAACATAGGTTAAAGTAATTAATGCTATTTCTGAGATAACACTAACTCTAACTTTAATTTTATTATACTATAGGTAGTAGGATTTGTGATGGATATTTAATCTATTGGTCCAATTCTAATTAAATTTTTATTGGTTAAATTATAAGTTAAACTTTTAAGTTAGTGTCTATTTTAGTATAATATTTTAAAATAAATAAATAAATATATAATAATAGGTCTTTGAACTATCAATTTTGGGTAGAATATGTTCTTAAACTTTAAAATATATTTAAATAGTTCTCAAATTTTTAATTTTATATCTAAGGAGTAGTTGAGTTTTCATTTGTTTTTTTTTTGTTTTGTTTAATAGGTCATTGACATATTCTACATTTTTTTTACTTTAAGAACTTATTAGATACAAAATCGAAGGCTTAAAGATCCCATTAGACATTAAATTTATTTTATATTTAACGGATCAATTAATTATTACAATTTTCGATAATGTCATAGATCTAATAGATACAAAATTGAAAGTTGAAAGCTCTCCTAGACATTTTTTAAAATTAAGTAACTAAATAGATACAAACTAAACTTATATTGTCCATCTTGGGCCTAAACCCTCATTACTTGCTTTTGGTTCCATTAAAAAAGAATCATATCAATGGAGATGTTGGGTGTGTTTGGTTTAGATTGTTAAGTGTTTAATTTTTGCAAAAAGTCATTTTGAAATAAATTGAAGTGTTTGGCAATCATCCAAAATGAATTTGTGGAGAATGAGTTTTTGAAATAATGCATTTTGGATGAAATACTTGATATTAACTTTTGAAAAAAATGTTTTTGAGTGTTTATTTGAAAAACCTACTTGATTCTCATATTGTATTCAAATTACTAAAATACTCTCACAGTCATCTTTTAAATTTTCACCACCAACCAACCTCCTTCAACCACCGCCTCCAAACTCCGACCACCACCGTCCAACTCCGGCCACCCGTCGAAGGCCACCGCCTCCCACTCTGGCCATCCGTCGCCCCGCTCGGACCGCCCGACCCCGGCAACAACCGCCGCTGCCACCCGACCCCGACCACCGCCGCCTCCACCGGACCCCGACCATCGCCGCCACCACCCGACCCCTGCCACCGCCGCCACCACCCGACCCCGACCACCGCCGCCTCCACCCGACCCCAACCACCACCGCCGCCACCCGACCCCCCGCCACCGCCGCCGCCACCAGACCCCCCGCCACCGCCCGACCACCGCCGCCGCCACCCGACCCCCTGCCACCGCCGCCGCCACCCGAACCCCGGCCACCCGACCCCGACCCCCGCCGCCCAACCCCAACCCTACCACCGCTGGCCAGGACCCGACCATCGCCAACCTAGACCCCGACCACCCGACCCCGACCCCGGCCACCGCCGCCCTAGCCCGGCCACCCGACCCCGACCCCCGCCGCCCCAGCCACCCGACCCCGACCCTACCACCGTCGACCCGACCACCTGAGCCGGACCCCGACCGCTCGACCCCGAAACCGACCCCGACCCCGACAACGACCTTGACACCGACCCCGGCCACCCGACCTCGACCCTAGCCCTGGCTTCCCAACCCCGTCCCTAACTCCGGCTGTCCGAACTCGACCCCGACCCCGACCGCCCGACCCTGACCCCAACTCCGACCCTAACCGCCAGACCCCAACCCCGACCACCAAACCCCGACCATCAACAATAGTAAACTCTAAACTCTAAACGGAAAATATAAATTTAAACTTATTAATTCATATTGTTTATTAATAATTGTCCTTATAGTAATTTAACATTAAGAGAAACACTTTTAGTGTAGAACAAACCAAACACACGATAAAAACACTTTTGAGAAAATGTAACCAAACACATGAATGTTTTAATTATAAACATTTCTAGAAAAAATGTTTTTAAAAAAATGCATTCTTTGAAAAAACATTTTTTTTAGTAGTCAATTCAAACACACCCGTTGTCTCTCACTTATATACCCACGATCTTCTCTTTTCCTCTCTCAAATAGTCACTTACTCGTCGAGCTCTTATCGTGACAAACTCATTTTTTTTTGGAGCACACCGCCAATTCGATAGAGATCAACCATGGATCTCCACTAATGACTACGACGTTTTGAGGCTTACCATATTTCTTCGGCACCCGCAGATTCTACCGACACGGTTAAGTCAAAGACATGATTCTGATACCACTTGTTAGGAACAAAGAACATCCGCATATTTCCACATTGGTATGATATTGTTTACTTTGGACATAAACTTTCGTGACTTTGCTTTTGGTTTCACCCAAAAGACTTTATTCGAAGATATTGTCCTTCACTTATATATTCATGATCTTCCTCTTTTCTAATCAATAGAACTTTGGTCGTAGTCTCAATATTAATCATTTTTATTTTGTTGTTTTTCTTTAATTAACTTTTTTTTTTTTTTACTTAAAACATATGTTAATTATGGTTGAACTTAAAATGAGTAAGGGTGTAACTCTGGGTATGTGTATGTATGTAAGTTTTTGTTTTTGAGTGGGACCTATGGTATGGCATGCTTGTGGGGTCCATGAGGGTGGGTGGGAAGGAGGAAGATTTTCCATGGTGGTTGTGTGGGACCCACGAATTTTAATTTTTAGTTTTTCCTTTGTTGTGATAATGATGGGAGTTTTGAATGGTCCACAATTTTTGTCTTCATTTGAAGACATCAAACGCATTGTATTTCGTGAGGAGATTGATTGATTCAGAATCAGACGGCACAGGGAGCATGGGAATTCTGGTGTTTTGTGCCAAATGGACAATCAGACGGTGGGGAGACTGCCAAATTCGATAATGGGCTTTGCTGGGCTGGGTCATAACGTTGAAAAAAAAGCCCGAGACAAGGAGTCCAATCACGTTTTGGAAATCCAGGCCCATGGACAGCTGGACTAACCATATTGAATAATCATTTCTTAACAAAAACAATTTCAAAAAAGAAAAAGAAAAAAGTTAAGGTTCATAATTAACGCTAATAATAATGAGATAAAAGTGAGACTTATCATTTCAAACTCACACCACATTAAAAAAAAATAATAATAAATAAATAAATCTTCTTTTATGATTTTTTTTTTAAAGGACACATTTTCAATTGGGTGTTTATGGTTTAAGTTTTTTTTTTTTTTTTCGCAAAAGATTTAAGTTTGGTTTTTATAGTTTTGAAAATTTGAAATTTTGTTTCTATAATTCATGTTTATTTAACAAGATTTAGGTTGAATTTGATTTTTATATTTTAAAATTTAAAATTTGGTTTTTTATGATTTGATTAAATGAAAATGTGTTAAAATATCTTTAAATATTTTTTATCCACATGATATTTTCACTTACCCTTGCCGTGATATTTTCACTTACCCTTGCCGTAATGTTTTTAGACTTTCACTTCGAAAATAATGTTTTTTGCTATTTTGCTGACGTCGTCAATACTTCCCTTTGTTGAGTATGAACACCATCGCGAATTTTTTTTTTTTTTGTAATACCTTTTGTTGAGCATGAAGATACTATTGTCGCTCCTCTGCAGTCGTGTTCAACAAAAAGTATTAGCAGATTTTTTTTTCGCGATCGTTCTTAGCAAACGCGGGTTCGTGCTCAGCAAGGGTCAAAAAACATGTGTTGTTTTAAAAAATCGAGTCAATTGACATTACAACACCCAAATAAAAAGTCATCAGTGAAGAAAACCTATAAAAATTTACCATGTTTTCTATCCATTACCGCACTTTAATATAGTTTGCTAAAATAGGAAGCCAATTAAAAAATATCACCATATTTTTTCCCGTGTTATGTATTTAATAAATAAGTTTTAAGATTAAATTAAAATTAAGCTCAAACTATAATCATCAAATTTTAAATTTTAAAAATATAAGGACCACTTTCAAACTAAATCATATACGGAGACCTTTTAGTTTTAATTATTCAAACAATCAATTTATTCAATGGTGTTTTTTTTTTTTTTTTTTCTTTCTATTTTGAAATAATAAAGTGGTCCCTATTTATTTGTTGAGATTTGAAATTACAATTATGACATGACTTATTGAGATTATCGGGACATAAAGCAATCATAAAGAAGTGGCGTTTATACTTTTGAAATCAAATTCATTTCAAACATTTTAAAATTTATTATTTTTTTAAAAGTGACTTTTTTAGAACGTAATTGATAATTTAACAAGCTTATCTACTTTTTTGGAACCAAATCTAAAATGCTAGTTAAGTTGTTTTTTTAAATGAAAAATATGTATTTTGTTATTTTTCCAAAAGTTTCTAGTAAATGACAAAGAAATAAATAAATTATGAGCAGACCAATCTAAATGTTAAACGAAGAAAAATAATTAAAATTGAAATCATTATCCATCGAGTCTAATTTTTAAAAAAAAAAGTAATATCTTAAAATCGTTATTACAAATAAGTATTCCAAAAAAGTATATATTATAATATGAGTTTATTTAAAAAGTTGCAACTGTTTAGTCTCTAAATTAAAAAAAAATACAATCTATTTAGTAAGTTAAATTTTGAATCCTACACAATTATATATTAATTCTTAAGGATGGTATGGTTTTCAATCGAACTTTTATTGATTTAACATGATGTAATGGACAAATGATAGAAAAAAGTCGATAGATATATATATTTAACCGCTTTTTATATAGATAATAAAAAATAAACGAGGTGATAATATTTGTTTATTCTTGTTTATGAACCAAAGCCGAAAAAAGAAATTCTTATAATTTATTTAGTGTCTTCAATACTGAAATAAATAGACACATTTTTAATAGTACACGTAGACTTAGAGTAACAATTGTAAGGGCCACAGACTCCACACACATAAGCTAATATGTGTGTAAATATGAAAACAACTCAAACATTATAATATAACACAGTCGATTTTCTTTATTTATTTGGGTCAAATTTCATCGCATAATTATAATATAATAACATCTCTCCATGTGGCTTGTGGGCTGCTGGCCTTTGGTTCTCAGGGGAGAGTGTACTCTGCAAAAACAAAACCAGACACTTATTTAATGCTATATATTGGATTTTTTATATTAATAGTATACTTTTAAATAAATTATTACACAAATAGAATAGTTTTTAAAATATTTACAAAATTAGGGTACCTAAATCGTGTACCATGGACACGATTTTTCTAAATTATGTCCATGATATATAATTTAGGGGTAACTCGTACACAATTTAGAAGTAACTCGTGTCCATGGTACACGATGTAGGGGTAACTTATGTACCATGGACACGAGTTATGATCTGCCACGTCACATGTAACTCGTGTCTATGGTACACGACTTAAGGGTAACTCGTGTCCATAGTATACAATTTAAGTTGGCAAATTGTGTCCATAGTACACAAATTGTCCTTAAACCCTAAACCCTAAACATTATGTACCATGGACACAAATTTTTCTCCTAAATTGTGTACCATAGACACAATTTATTAGAGAAGTCGTGTCCATGTTACACGATTTAAGTACCCTAACTTTGTAAATATTTTAAAACTATCTTATCTCTATAATAAATTATTTAAAGTACATTATTAATATAAAAAAATTTCTATATATGACATTGGTAATGTTTTTATTTATTTTTTATTAAATCCTTTAATAGTTTTTTTTTACAAGATAATAGAATATAATATATATTCATCAAATATTTTTTTTTTTTTTTAAAGAACATCAAATATAATTTTGAGACAATGAAGAATAGCATTTACTAGAGGGAAATTGTAATAGATGTCAATTTAGAATAAGGTAATTAAAAATATAGCATGTTTTTAAAAATTTTGCGGATATGACAATTTCTATTGCTGATATCTTATGGCTGATAGAAGTCTATCGCTGATCACCTCAGCTTTTTATAGATTTTTGTTAGTGATAATAGTCTATCAGTGATAATAGTCTATCACTCATAGAAGTCTATCAGTGATATGATAAAGTCTATCAGTGATAGAAACGCATTTTTTTGTCATATTTGCAAAACATTTTAAAGTTTGCTAAATTTGCAATTAGTTTGGGTCTGACTGCTATTTGTACAACCAGCCCTTTACTAGATGAATAAACATTATTTTTTTTTATATATAAAAGCACACATTAAAAGTCATTTGTCATAATGATTGCTAAAATTTACATGATTAAAGATTAAATTATAAATTTAGGCTTTAAACTTTTAACTTAATTAAATTAAAAAATTAAAAAATTATAGGTTAAGAGTTAAACTACAAAGTTAGTCCTTGAACTTTTAGCTTTGTATCTATTTAGTCTCTAAATTAAAAAAAAGTGATTATTAAGTTTCTAAATTTTTAATTTTGTGTCTAATAGATCCTTTACATGTTCAACATTTTTTAAAATTCATGAATCTATTATATACGAAATTGAAAGTTCAAGGTATCATTCAAATAAATTTTAATTTTATATCTAATACATCAGTCAATTTTTAAATTTTTTTGATAGTGTCAAGGACCTATTAGACATTTTCAAAGTTCAGGGCTATTAGATTAAGTTACAAGTTTAGTCCCTAAACTTTTAATTTGTGTCTAGTTGATCCCCAATCAAAAAGTGTCCAGTAAATTTATGAACTTTGAATTGTGTCAAATAGGTTTCTGAGCTTTGAAAAGCAATTTTGTATTCAATTGTTCATAAATTTTAAATTTTGTGTTTAATAATTAGTCAAAGACTTATTTAACATTTTTAAAAATTTAAGAACCTACTATTTATGAAATTTAAAGTTTAAGACCCTATTAGCTAATTTTATTTATAATAATAAATGAATTAATTAATTTTTTTTTTTAAATATAATTTAGGTATTTTTGAACACAAAGTTGGAAGCCTAGTAACTAAACATTTTTTAAAGTTTATTGGAACAAGACAAACGTTAATGGAATAAATTAACATGTCATTTTTTTTTTTTTTGACAACATGTTGGGGGTGGGGGTTGAAGACTTCATGGTCACTAGGCGATACATCATGCCGTTGAGCTATGCTCTTGTTGGCAAATTAACATGTCATTTAACCAACATTATATTTACAAAATAGATAATATATTTTTTTTTGCAATTTTAATTAAGGTAAGGGCTGAATTCAAGGTCCTTATGTTAATTGAGTTACGTTGGATTTGACAAATAAATAATACTATTTTGCACTTTAAATCATATTATATTTTTACTTTTATTTTAATTATAATAAATTATGCCCTTATCAACCAGTGATTTACAAATGAAAAAAAAGAAGAAGAGTAATTTATAAATTAAATCCCCATTAAAACTAGGGAAATTGTAGTAAATGACAATTTAAGACTTATTGTTTGCAAATATAGCATGTTTTTAAAAATTTTGCGGATATAGCAATTTCTATCGCTGATATCTTATGACTGATAGAAGTCTATCACTGATCACCTCAACTTTTTATAGATTTTTGTAAGTGATAATAGTCTATCAGAGATAATAGTCTATCACTGATAGAAGTCTATCAGTGATATAATAAAGTCTATCAGTGATAGAAACGGGTTTTTTTTGCCATATTTGCAAAACATTTTAAAGTTTGCTAAATTTGCAATTAGTTTGGGCCTGCTATTTGTGCAACCAACCCTTAAAACTACCGAATTTAAGGTAATATGCCATTTATTTTGAGTAATACTTGGCGAGTGACCGCCTAGTTTTGTAGCCCAACGTGTGGCTCAATCACAAATTGCAAGCTTTCATTTCATTTCTTTTGCCATTTATTTTGAGTAATACTTGGCGATTGACAGCCTAGTTTTGTAAATTTGTTTTTCCCTTCGATTTAAAATTTAGTGTTTAGAGTTAAAATTTAAGATTTAGAATTTTAATATTTAAGAAGTACGCTTTAAGATTTAGAGTTTTAAACCCTAAATATTAAACCATAAATCCTAAATATTAAACCATAAACCCTAAATTTAAAGATAAAATATATTCTCAAAAGAAAAGGAAAGACATTTTTGAAAGAAATTTAAAAGAAATAGAAAAAAAAAAGAGAAGAAAGCTTATTTTTATTTAAAAAAATAAATATATTTTTGTTTTGACATGTGACCGCCTATTGTCGAGCCACGTGTCGAGCTACAGAGTTGAGAGGTAACGCAAAACTAGCAGTATTGAGTAATTTAGACGGGTGGGGTTGATTTTGAAATAAATTAAAAAAATAGAGTTGTTTTGAATTTATTTTGAAAAATATGGCTGTTTTTTTTGTTTTTATTAGAGTGTGCAGGTTGAGGACGCCCACTGACCAGTCACAAATGGAGTAAACGACGTGACTCAATCGTATGACGCCACTTGTTTTTGGTTGCCTTCCCTGATTTTTTCCTTCTTTTTTTCTTTTCTCTCTCTTTTTCTAGTTTTGATTTATTTATTTTAATTTTTTTTTTCATCTACCCACTATTATCATTATTTTCAACAAATCAATTAAAATTTGAAGATTCAAAATAACAATTATATAAATAAATAAATCAAAACTAAATTACAAAAAAACTTCAACCATATTTATAACTGTACTAAAAAAACCATATTTATAACTTTATATCTAATTGCTAAAAAAAAAAAAAAAAAAAAAAAAAAAAAAAAAAAAAAAAAAAAAAAAAAAAAAAAACTTTATATCTATTTGTCTCACTTAATTTTTTTAAAATAGACTTAAACAAAACAAATTAATGCTTTAAATATCAATCGCCCGATCAAGTACCTGTTGCTTTGCTGGTAGGCCCTAACGAGACTCTTAGTCAAGCCTAAACGTCCTTATTGAAAACTAAAGCGCTAACATGAGAAAAAGGTCCGAAATGGTGTATTTTATTTGCTAAATTGCAAGGATCGAACCATGGGAACGAATCTACAAGGCTATCACCTTCTTTTGATCATATTGTTGGTTGAATTTTGTTACCAAATGCTAAAGTTTTTTTTATTATATATATATATATATATATATATATATATGTGTGTTTCCATCCATAAAAAAAATGGTGATTTTAAAAAAAGAAAAAAAAAAACTAAAAATAAATTAACATATTTATAAAGAAAAAATGAAAAAATAAAATAAACAACAATATTAAAACAATAAATTAACGAAACCAAAAAAAATTGAACTCACTTTCTTGTTTCCTATAGGTAATTATGAAAAATATTTCACACCTTGTTACAGTAAATTATCAAATTTTAATTGATTCGTTTAAAATAAATTAATATTGTGAAAGATTTTGTAGAGAAACAAATGATTTATTTATGGGTAGATTAAATGATATAGACAAATATAAATTACATATTCTTTAAAATAAAAAATATTAAAAAAGTCATTTTTTTTCGTTAATTTATTGTTTTAATATTGTTGTTTATTTTATTTGTTTAAAATATGTTCACTTATTCATAGTTTTTTTTTATTATTCTTAAAATCCTCGATTTCTTATGGATTCGAATAACATTAAAAATCATATATATAGTTACCTGATAACAAAATTCCACCACCAATATAATAATTGATATTTAAAACATTAACTTATTTATTTAATTTTATTTTGAAGTATTTTAAGTGAAATAATTAAATATAAAGTTATAAACATTGTTAAAAATTTATTTATAATTTAGTTTTGATTTATTTATTTCTATTATTGTTATTTTAAATCTTCAAATTTTAATTGATTAGGTGAAAATAAATTATAATATTGTGTACATGATAATAATCATAAAAAAAAAAAAATTGAAATAAAGAAATCAAAACTAAAAAAAGAAAAAAAAAAGAGAAAAAAATAGGAGCAAAAAAGCAAAAATGATGAGAGAATGAGATTCAATTTTTAAGGTGACACGTGACGTCATACGATTGAGCCACGTGTCTAACTATTTTTTACTGGTTAGAGTGTGTGCGCTCAACCTGAGCACCCTAATAAAAACTTTTTTGAATTTTTTTCAAAACAATTTTATTTTTCTAATTTATTTCAAAATCAACCCGTCCATCCTAAATTAACTTCAAATATCGTTTTCATTCATAAACTTCAAAATAAAATTTAAACCTACCAAAACAAAAATAAAAAAATAATAATAATAATAATAATAAAAGGTTGTGTGTGGGGTTAATGAGAGCTTACTTCCACACTTCTTGCCGGCGGGGCGGTTTCTGATGTTGCAACGTTTGGGAATAGTAATGGCAATGCCCGGATTAATTCCCACCTGCTTAGCCAAAGGCGATAGAAGAATTGCACACAGGCATTTCGGAGAACTTTTAAACATCGCCGCCACTTTGCTGCAGCACGCCGCCGTAACCTTCGCTCTGACATCCCTCACTGCCCCGAGGCACGGGGTCAGCCCCGCCGCGGCCGACTCGATCGGCGTCTTCCCGCACTCTCCGCCCGCCCCGGCTCCCTTAATCAAACCCTCCGAATTAGCCAAAAGAAACACGAACACAGCCACAATCAGAGCTTTTGAAGCAGCGGAGGAGGAGGCCATCATCATCGTAAAATCTTAATTGAATTAATATGAATTGCATTGCCCATATGGAAGGAATTGCACGTATTTATATGGTGTGTGTAAATAAGGGAAAGTAGAGGGTCTTTTTTGCAAGTAGTGGGGTGGGAAAATTCTGGAAGGAAATTGGGATTCTTTTGCTTCCATTTTTCTTACCTTCAATCATTTGGAAGCCATTCCATTTGTTCATTCTTAACCCCTATCATCTCAACATTTTAATAAGTTTCAATTTGGATCATCAACTTTGAATACAAGTTTAAATATTGTTTAGATATAGTCTTAAAAAAATCATTATTAAAACTTTAGTTTGCTTAAATTTGATTTATGAGACCTCATTCCATAATTGTTTGGTTTTTTAAAATTATGTTTGTATTTTCACAATTTTCTTACATTTATTTTTATCTTTCGCAAGAAATTATTCGAAGTTTAGTCAAATTTCAAAAACAAAAACAACTTTTTAAAAACTATGTTTTTTAATTTTCAAAACATGGTTTAGGTTTTAAAAATATTTGTACAAGATAGTTAGATAACAAAACAAAGGAATCCATGTTTGAAAGTATAATTTATAGACTTAATTTTCAAAAATCAAATAGTTCAACGATAATTAACATATATTCTTTCTTTGAGGTCGGAGATTCAAATTCCCAGTATAATTTGTTGGATTAATTAATAAATTTAGAGCTTGGAATAATCGTCAATATAAACATAGTTTTTTTTTTTTAAAACATGTTGGGGTGGGGGATTGAACATAAGACCTCATAGTCACTAGACGATACTCGTTAAACCATGCTCTTGTTGGCATATAAAAATAGTTAAAACATTATTATCTCTTTTATATTTGAGGTTCAAATCTTCACTCTATATTTATTAAATATCTTTAAAAAAAAAAAAAAACTTCAGTCTACCATTATTAATTCTACTAAAAAAAATGAGCTAAGTAAATTCAGACACTAAATTTGGGTTGAATTTTTTAAGTTCGAGTTAGATAAGCTTAATTTATGAGTCAAACATAAGGTTAAATGAGTTTGCCAACATAAACATAACTCAACTGGTATGAGGTTATTTGTAGTTGCTATTCATTTAATATCAAGATATAAACCATCTTATAATTAAACATTTTTATTCGTAGGATTGTTGTGTATGTAAAGGTGAATTATTAAGTCGCGAGTATTAAATGTAAATTTAATTTTTATTTTTTAACCTAACAAAAATTAACTCTGATTTTATTCGGATTGTTTTTTTTTTTTTTTTTAAATATTTTAATTAATACAGTTGAATTATTGGTCAAATAAATAACTTATATCAATTGAATTACGTTGAATTTGATATTGTTTTTGTTTGCGAAAAATATAACATTTTAGAGAAAAAGATGGAAAATGGAAGGAGATGAATAGTGTTTCCACTAAGATATGTTTGTGTGGCATTAGTGCTACACGTGTTACCGTAGCATTATGAAGACTTGTTATTGGGTTGTTGATGCAGTAAGTGGAATAAAAAAAAAACAAAAAAACTAGATAGTCTTTAAACAATAATTAAAAAAAAAAAAAAAAAATAGGTAGGTCGGTTGATAAATTTTTATTATAATCAAAGGGAGCAACTTTTGTCATCATTAACCTGCGTGAGTTTTAAAAGGTTTTTAAGATTTTTTAAATAAAATATACGATACTATTCAATATTTGATAATTAAAAAATTTGAGTAAAAATTAGTTGTTAGTTGTCACCCTCCTATTTATTACGGGTGAAAATTATTAAAATTTGTAGAGGACCGAAACATTCATGAAATTCAACACAACGCTAGAGGGTCTGACCTAGACGACCCAAACAAAGAAGCGACGTCGAGTCGGCCCACTTACGTAAAGGGCTGACGTGCGGGTCAGCTCATGCCCGAGATGAAAGGGTTGACTTGCCGTCAGCTCTTGTCTAAAATTTTGAAATGAAAAAAGATATGAATGAAGCAACCTAATGTGATTGAAATAGAGTGATACATCGCAATAATTGTTGGGATTGTCTCGAAAAGCATATATTAATAATATTCTAGAGAGATTCAAGATGAAAAATTCTCTGCAAGTGTCGTTCCAATTCAGAAAGGAGATAAATTTAGTCCCAAGTAATGTCCAAAGAATGAATTGGAACAAAATCAAATGGAACAAATTCCTTATGCATCTATTGTTGGGAGCTTGATGCATGCTCAGACTTGTACCAGACCAGACATCAGTTTTGTTGTCGGAATGCTGGGCATATATCAAAGTAATCAAGGAGTACATCATTGGAAAGCTGCAAAGAAATTGTTGAAATATCTTCAAGGAACGAAAGATCATATGCTCACTTATAAGAGATCTAATCATCTCGAGGTAATTAGATATTCAGATTCAGACTTTGCCAGATGTGTTGATACGAGAAAATTCACGTTTGGTTCTTTGTTCCTATTAGTTGGAGGAACAATTTCATGGAAGATTGTGAAACAGACTGTTATTGATGCGGCCACTATGGAGGCTGAGTTTGTGGCATGCTTTGAGGCCACAGTTCATGGTTTATGGTTCCAAAATTTTATTTCAAGGCTTGGAATTGTCGACATTATCGCCAAGCTGCTGAAAATTTATTGTGATAACTCCGCAACGGTTTTCTTTTCTAAAAACGACAAGTATTCGAAAGAAGCTAAACATATTGGAATTGAAATACCTTGCCGTTAAAGAAGAAGTTCAGAAACAAAGAGGGTCAATCAAACGTATTAGCACCAACCTTATGACTGCGGATCCATTGACGAAAGGATTGCCCCCAAAGACATTTAATGAACATGTCGAAAGAATGAGAATTATCGGATACCATTAGTGATGTTATGTTATTGTTTCTGATATAATTTTTATGAATCTTGTTTCTTATGATTGGTATATATACATGAATACATTATGTGAATAAAACAAGATTTTTTCGTCTTTGACAAAGACATTATTGTTGGACCGTTATTAAATATCTTATTACAGGTCTTATTAAGTGAAGAACTAGTATTGTGATACACGTACGACCGCTCTGATCCTTATTAGTTTCTCTGCTTAATGATGACATGATTATGATGTTACCAATATGATGATGGATTTATCTTGCATTAATCGCATTATGTTTCATATTATTAAACCTTATGGTATATCAAGATTCATGGGCAGTGGGAGAATGTTAGACTTAAACGTACAAAGTTCATTAGAAGGTATGTACGTGTATAATCTTTATAGCCCTGTAATTATCATATTATTGGTTAAATTAAAATAAAGAATAAATGTTGGTTAATCAAATGAAAGGTAGTTTCCTAAATTTAAAAATAGAGAATTGGTCCCCCTCTCTCTGCCTACCTTAAGTAAAACTTTTCACTCCATCTCGAAATAAGAATGAGTTAAGGGAGAGAAACCCAATTTTTGGTGATTGCTCGAAGATCTACTGTTTCCATGGATGAAGGTATGTTCTACTGGTCTATAATGTGTGAAAGTCATATTGTTCAAAGATTTTGCCTATCATAATTTATGCATCATTAGGTTCTTGAATTTTCTAATTAGGGTTGATCTAAAATAATGCTTACAAACATAAAAATAAAAATCTGAAATTTCCAGCTGCAATTTCTCAAATCTCAACCACAATTTTTGTTTTCAAAATTCACTTCTGCTTTTGAAATTGTAATTGAATTGATTTGTAATTTTTCTTTTTTTATTTTGTTCGTTCTTCCTGCCGGGTTTGTGGGAAAAAAAATGGCCGGAACCCGGAAATCATGAATACCGGTCATTTTACTGGTCGGTATTCACGAATAACGGTCACTTTACTGGTCAAAAAATCGGTATTCAAATAAATTGTTGTAAAAAAAAAATCGGTATTCAAATATCGGCCATGTTGCCGATTGGTAGTGCACACTTTTCATGTAGAACAAATGAAGGGCTAAAAAAAAGGCTATTTTATTATTCAATTTCAGAACTCACAATACACAAGTATAGTCAAGTCAAGGTAGGTAAATTGACACACATTAGCTACAACTTCAAATTCAATCAAAGCTTTTAGAAATAAAAATAAAATAAAATTATGATAATGAAATATATTTATTTTCTTATACTCGGTGCTTCAACATTCAAACTCTTGATTTCATACTATCCAATAACGTCGGAGTGTCATCTTCTTATTTGGCAACCACTGTAACGGAAGGACTAGCTTGATTCGCAACAAGTTTGATTTTTTTAGCCTTAGTTATATTCTTCCAATAAGTTGCTATTTCTCTGATCTCTGTCTCCTCAGTAGACTTCTTCACTGCCGTCTCAGTTTTTCCATTCTCAATATTCTTTGGTGGAAGAGTATCAAGCTCTGCCAAAACCTTTATGATATCAAGCACGAGACGCTCTGCAAGGGTGCGAGAGAAGTCTTCTCTGATAACCACACGAAGAACTGACACATGTTTGGCGCCCTCTGGCATGGGATACGCGGGCACAATCCATCCGAAGCGTCGCAACATTTCTGAAACCTCAAATTCGTCGTGTCGACTCCTGTCTTTCAAAGAGAAGGCCACCACTGGGACTCCCATGTCCTTAGACGCTATAGTGAACCTCCCTGTGTTTTCAAGTCCTTCCTTTAACACCATTGCGTTGTCGTGACAATTTTGCATCACATTGCGGTATCCCTATTGTTCAACATCATATATATACCCATTACACAATTAGCAACAAATATTACATGTATGAAGACTTGAATCATAATTATTTGGGGTGAGAACAAATATCTTACCTCAAAACCCAAGCGGATTAGTTGGTAATATTGAGCAATGATTTGGCTAGACCCTGAAAGTTGATCATTTACGAATGAGCGAATGTAAGACTATTGAAATTCAATGGAATATTGAATTAGAAAGATATATATGGAGAGGATAATAATCTTATAATATACCTTTGGAGAAGTTGAGAGTGAAGGTGGGTTGATCAGCTCCAAGATAATTGATGTGGAAAATGAGTTCTTCAGGTAAATCTTCTTTGTTCCTCCAAATGATCCAACCAATTCCAGCGTAGACAAGCCCATACTTGTGGCCACTCACATTGATGCTCTTCACCAATGGAAGTCTGAAGTCCCATTCAAGGTCGGGATACAAAAATGGCGCAATGAAGCCACCACTGGCTGCATCCACATGAATGGGCGTATCCCAACCACTTTCTCTATTCTTCTCGACCAACAAATCATTCAACAGCTTCACGTCTTCAAACTCTCCATTGTAAGTTGAGCCCAAAATGGCAGCAACACAGATGGTATTCTCATCCACCATCTCAACAGCCTTAACAGGATCCATCACGTAGTACCCTTCAATCACCTTCACTTCCTTCAGCTCCACCTCGAAGTATCTCGCAAATTTCTCCCAACAAACTTGGACATTCGCACCAGTCACAATATTAGGCTTGTCGAAGGGCTTCCCCTCGGCCTTGCGCTTGTTCTGCCACTTCCTCTTGAAGGCAAGTCCGGCGAGCATGATGGCCTCCGACGACCCCACCGTCCCAACTCCCACCGCCGTGTCGGAGTCTCCCAAGGGAGCGTTGAAGAGATGGGCAATCATGTTGACGCATCGGTTCTGAAGCTCGGTGGTGACAGGGTACTCGTCCATGTCGACGTAGTTCTTGTTGACAGAGTCCATAATCAGCTTATCGCATTCGGGCTCCATCCAGGTGGTCACAAAGGAGGCCAAATTCAACCTCGGGTTGCCATCCAGCATGAGCTCGTCGTTGATGATTTGAAAGGCAGCCTCTTTGGGCATGGAGTTATCGGGCATGGTGAATCTTGGAGCAGAGTCCCGAACATAGCGAGAAGCAAAGGTGGAATGTACAGAGACATCCGATTCAGAAAATGTTTTGGACATAACCATTTTTGAGAGAAGAGACGAATTGGAATTGGAAATTGGTGGAGAAAGATGGAAACAGAGGCTGCTATTTATAGTACCAAAATGTGGAAAATTGGGAAATGTTGGAATACTAGGAAAGAAGGAAGAAGGTGACAATTAAATTATTTAAATAATTGATGGGTTCAAATTTTTTTTTTTTTTTTAAGAACTTATTATATTAGTATATTTTAGTCCTCGACGAATGAAAAATTTAGGCTAACAGACCACTTTTTTTTTTTGATACATCTTATAAAAGTTTACGAGTTTAAATTGACAAATTCTATAATTTAAAAATATAAATTAATTTTTGTTATATAAAAAAAAATATTTTGAAGCAATTGAATTTCTAGGAAAAATTTCTAGTACACTACCTTTCATGGATTGTCACCTTAGGATTCTTTTAAAATAAAATATATTTGAATTTTTATGTAAACTCTACAATTTTTTAATTAACAATTTTTTTTTTTTCTGTTTCATCTTTTTATGTTATTCTTCTTTCTTTCACTTCCCCTTCATTTCTCTTAAAATAAGGGACAAACAAAAAAATGAATAATAAATTTGGTCAAAAACTTTTCGAATTAAGTATATTTAATATCAAAATTTTTAAAACTGTTTAATAGGTCTTGGAGTTGTTTTAATTTTTCAATTTTTATCTAATAAATCTTGATTTTTTTATAATTTTTGTTTTATTTTATAAAATAAAAATATAAAAATGTAAGAAAAGAAAGTTTGTGAATTAAAATATGATGATTTCAAAGGAGAGTGAAAAAGGAAGGAGAACGAAAAAAAAGATAAAGAGAAAGAAATTTGTTAATTAAAAATTTGATGAGTTCCTCGTCAGAATTAACATATTTTTAATTTTAAAAGAATTCGAATACGTTGAAAGGTAGTTTGTATGTAAAAACTGAATGTACTACAAATTTTCTTAAATTTCTAGAATAAATTGAAAACAGTGACCTCAGACAATTCCCGAGATTGACCATTCTATTTAGCATTGGTGGACCAGTCGTTGTTGACCGTACAGTTGAAGATTTTTTTGTTTTTGTTTTTTTTTTTTTTTTTGGATTGTCTGATTTCATAAACACACAACTTTTCTGGTGGAGGTTTCATTGAACAAAGCGAGGGCTACGACCAGAACCATTCTCATTTTTCATATATATATATTTTTTAAAACAATGCTTAAAATTTAAATAATGTTTTTATTACTGTATAAAAAATAGTTTAAGTAATGTTGTTAATTGTTATCTACATCTACCCTTCATATTTTTCAAGTCCTGAATTCTATCTTGAAGCCAGATTGATTGGTTCACTATCTACAAATTTAGGACAGTTTGGGAGTGATGATTGAATTATTGATTTTGAAGGAAGAGATTTAATAACAATTGATTTTGTAAAATTGATTTATATATAATCATTTTTATGTTTGGTTTGAAGTTATTTTCATATAATTAGAAGTGATTTTGAATTATTATGTTTGGTTCCAAAGTAATTTTAGAATTATTAAATTACTAAAAAGAAAATAACATTGTATTTAGAAATGATTTAACTATAATTGAAAATTAAAATTAAAAGGTTGTCATAAATGAAACAAAAACTATTTGGAAATTATTTACTATTGGCATAGGGTTGTGCCGGTGACCAAAAGGTCATGGGTTCAATCCCCGCATTAATTAAACTACTGTTGCAAAAAAAAAAAAAACTATTTGGAAATTATTTACTATTTAAAAGTAAAGTCATGAAAAAAAAATTCTTGAAAAGTCATGAAAATCAAAATTAAAAAATCATGAAACTATAATAAATAATATATCATAAATGAAAAATTGAAAATTAAAAAGTTGCACAGCGTTGGTTTCGAACCTTGTTATGGGTGAGAGAAACAAAATTATTTCTTCTTTCACCAACAAACCAAATTCAAATTTTAGTAAATAAGTGAACATAAATTATATTTATATCCAATTGATATTTTTAATTAAAAAAAATAGTCATTTTTAAAAATAAAATATCACAATCACTTGAAAAAAATCACTCCAAAATCACCTCTCAAGTGATTGACCGGGAATCACTAAAAGTGATTTTCAATTCTTCCAAAATCACTTTTATACTATTGTCAAACATCACCATTTTGAAATATAATTGATTTTGGGCATGTAAAATTGATTTTGATGATTCCAAAATCACTCCCAAACATGCCCTTAATTTGTTTAGTAATATATGTAATTGTTAAGAAATTGCATGAATAATATCATCAAAACTCAATATTTTATAATAGTATCTAATTGTGTACATCTTTTTGTTTGAAAGACTTATCTCCAATATCAGTGTTTTTCATCTTGGACCGGTTTAATTTGTTGTTTTTGTTTGGATATTTAGGACTCGTTTGATAACGTTCATGTTTTTTGTTTTTTTTTTCTTCATGTTTCTCATTTTGTAAGAAACAGACTTATTTGATAACTGTTCTCATCTCTTGTTTATAAATTTTGAAAAACGTTTTAAAAAAATAGGCAAATTTTGAGAAATTACAAAATGTTGTTTCTCTTTATTTCGTTTCTTTTATACGATCCTAAAAATTCAAAAAATCTAATGTTGCTTTGTTCGTCTGTTTGAATTCCCTTTCAATCTCTCTTCATTCTTGTGTCTTAGTTCAAAATTTAGGCAGAACATATTTTTTTTTATTTATTAATTGTGCATCATTTTTATATATAATTTTAATTTCTGATTTCTTTTTATTTAACATGCATTTAGTCTCACTTTAATATTTTACAACTACAATATTTACAAAACTATATAATTGAGTTGAATCCATATCAATATTGTTTAAGATAAAATGACTCGAGTGAGAGATGACATTATTGCATGTTAAATTTGGACAATATTTGAAGAATAAATACAATTTTATCGTTGTTTTTAATTTTGTATTGAGACTTATTTGTATTAGATTATGTAAACTTTGTATAATTGTTTTTTAGATTATGAAAACTAAATTCTATTTAAACTATAAAGAGGAAAAAGAAAATAAAAAATAAATAATTATCAAACAACATATTTATGTTTGGTTTTTGTTTTCTCCAAGAAACAAGAAATATAAAACGTTATCAAACAATTTTTTGTTTTTGTTTCTATTTTTTAAGAAACAATAAATATGAGTAGTTATCGAAGATGTTTTTGTTTATAGTTCTCAAAATACAAAAAACGAAAACAAAAAACGGTAACGTTATCAAACCAACCTTAGTTTGTATGCTTTGATATTTACTTTGTATCTTTGCCTTGAAGTTGTGAGGTCTTATTTTTTTTCTAATAATATATTGCATTTGCAATAAATAATAATAATAAAAAAACAATACGTCCAACTTATTATAGCGAGTTATAAAAAGGAAAATAAATATACGTCAATTCTAGTTAAGCATTAACAATTTCTTTATATTATTAATTCATGGAGCTTTTCTACATTAATTGAAATTTTAATTTAAAAATATTTAAATATGATTTAAGTTGAATTGAATTATTGAAAGTTATAAATATTACAAATATAATATTATTTTTTTTATCTTAACTTATATGCAAATGATGCTATATATATATATATATATAGGGCTGGTTGCACAAACAACAATCAGACTCAAAATAATTACAAATTTAGCAAAATTTAAAATATTTTATAAATATGACAAAAAATTAGTGACTATCACTGATAGAAGCTATCGTTGATATATGACTATCATTGATAGATTAAAGTTCTATAAAAAAAAAAAAAAACTGAAGTGATAGACTACTATTAATGATAGACTTCTATCGGCGATTGACCATACTAGATAGAAATTGCTATATCTGCAACAAAAAAAAAAATATATATATATATATATATAATATTATTTTAGATCTATTTGTTGCAATTTTCATATATATATATATACAACCTTCTAAAATTAAAGAATCTAAATGAAGGGTCTTTTTTTTTTTTTTTTTAGTACATTGGGGTGGGGAGATTCGAACCACAGACCTCTTGGTCATCAAGACATACATATGTCAGCTGAGCTATGCTCGCTTTGGCTAAATGAAGGGTCTTGGGTTCCAAGTAAGTTATTAATAATTAAAAAAAAGGCCATTCAAATAAGTCTTTAATATTTATGGCAATTCTCATTAAATTTCCAAGTAGGCAGTAGGGCCAATATGAATAGTATAACCTAGTCATGCTTCATAATTAGAAAAAATGTGGTATAAATGTATGTCATTTGACCAAACAATAACGGTAGATAGTTGGCTAAAATAGACGCTAAATACTTTTCAACACATTTTTTTCCAAATTATTAATATTACCATCAAAATCATGATTATTTCAAATCTAAAAGGTGGTATCAAGACTCTTTGCTCTTCTCTTTTCAAGAAATGAGATAATTTTTTGTATGGTGATGTGTCTCTCCACGTCAAGGTATAGTAATTTTAAACTTAAAAAATACGACGTTATCGAATTCAAATATATATTTCTTTTAATATATATATTTATGGAATAAATTTAAGTATTAACTTAAATAATCATGACCACCAACTCGAGATTCATGAATTTTTGTCAGGCACAATTCCAATAGGGTTAACTGTAACCGTAAGTTTAGTTATTTAAATTATCAATTTATATATATATAGTCTTTGAACTTTAAAACGTGCGTAACACACCTTTAAACTTTCAATTTTAAATTTATTAGATCCTTAGACTTTTAATTTTGTGTCTAATAGATTCTTAAACTCTTAAGCTTGTATTTAATAAAGACATATTAGAAAATTTAAAATATTAATCGTTTTGTTAGACATTAAATTAATGGGTTTTCAACTTATTTCACATTTAAAAAAAAAATCAAGTATCTCTTAAATACAAAAGAAAAAAAATAATATATCTTTTTTCATGCCTGGTTTGTTGTACAGTTGCAGGATCAATCAACCCCACTCTCTGCTATGTTAGGCGGAACGCTCACCCACTGCACCAAGTGCTTGTTCGATAAAAAATTGGGCCCAATTTGGACGGTAGGTAATAATGCATTTAAATTCATGTCTCGTGCTTAGTTTGTTGCATAGGTGCAAGTTTTAAATCATTCATGTCCCGTGCGTAGATACAAAGAAGTAAACAATAAAACAAAAAATAATTATCAAACAATATGTTTCTATTTCTCAAGAAACAAAAAATAGAAAACGTTATTAAACAAGTTTCTGTTTTTTTTTTTTCAAGAAACAAAAACAAGAGTAGTCATCAAACATGTTCTTGTTTCTAATTTTCAAAAAATCGAGAACAAGAAACAAGGAACAAGAAACGAGAACGTTATCAAACGGACCCTTAAAAATTGTGTCCCTCACCATCGGACTAAATGCTAATCTTGTTTCTTTTTTCGATTTTTTTATATTTGATATTTTTTGAATTTTTATAAATAAATATATAAAATTAATAATGGCACACGTGCCCGGCCCCCAACCAAGTAAAGTGAATAAAATATTTAATAACAAATGACATATTTTTCAGGTAAAGAGACGAATAATAATAATAATTCAAAAGTAAAATGAATAAAATTATTTTTATTATTGATATCTAAAATAATTAAGCAAATTAGATTCGCCGCGTCCAAATTCGGATTAACTGGTCAGGGTCAGGGACGTGGACAATTGAGATCCCATGATGCCCTGCCCGGCTGCCCGCAGCGTTTTGTTGACTATCATGACCTTTTTGACCTTTCTCTTAAACTCCATAAATTTGGTAATTTATTTGGCATTCAAATTTCAAAATAGTTGATTTTATTTTTTCTGAAGAGAAAAATGAAGCACCCCATTATTCAATTCGTAGTGAGTTGGGTTGGACTAAATTAATCACTTTGTTCAATTTGTTGAATCTCGTCTACATTAAATAATGAAGACAATTTATTCTAATAATGAAATATTTATGTATGTGAGTAATTTTTTTTTTTTTTTTTTTTTTTTTTTTTTTTTTACTACGGTTTTGGAGTGGTACATCTTTAGTCCAATTTCGACCGCTATATTTTTTTTGATATACAACTATAAAAATAGTCAAATTCAATCTCTCTGTTTTAACTTTCCAGTCATATCTTTCCAGCCATATCTTTACAGTCATACATGTTTCGAAAATTGTGCATATTTGAATAAAAAAGATATCGATTTTTGAATGCACACTGCTCAAAAGACGATGTGTTGCAACGCGAACAAGCACATCGTCTTTGTGTGAGCGTGGATGTACATTGTTTTTTTGAAAAGACGATGTGTATTTAAAACAACAATATTTTTATAGATAGTTTTGAAATATGCAATATTAAAAAAAAAAATTTGTAAAATTTAGGCGTATTTCTCACGTTGTTATTTTAAACATTAATTTTGAATTAGTTATTTTAAAATAAATGGTATTGTGTAGATTATAAGGGACATAAAAAAAAATTAAAAAAAAAATGAAAATGATATTGTCAATTTTTAAAAAAAATGGAAAAAAATATTATTTATATCGGAAGGATTGAATAATTTGTTAACCAATATTCCTTAAATGAAAAAGCCAAAAGATTAAAAAAAACACACAAAAAAAAAACAGCAAAAAAAAAAAAAAAACTCCATTCCATATGGTTGGCCACATGTCTAGGTTGCAAAAGGTAAGTGTAGCCTCCGCAAAAGGTAGGTGTAGTCTGAGCTACACCTAAGTTTTACTCATAAAAAAACTCCATTCCATTTCTCACGTGGTTTGTTGCTTCGCCTTTTATTTTCTTTACAAATTTGCATTAAATCTGTTCAAATTAAAACTTATCTTTCATGCTTCCATTTTGTCTTCTCACAAGCTTTTGGTGTCATTTGTCTTCTCCTTCATCCTAAATAGTTTCACCGACATTTCATCGGTGTTTCGCCTACATCCATCATTCGCCATCATCTATGTTTCTCACTCTTACATTCGTTGTCCTTTGCTCACGTCAGTCCATCGTCGGTCGTCGTACTTTTAAACCTCATTTCATAGTTGTCCTTTGTCTGCCTCAGCCTATCGCCTTGTGAGTTCAGGTTCGAGTTTTCTCCTTTGTTTTCATGATTTTATTTTAAAGTAAGAGAAGAGAGAAGTGGGTTTTTTTATACTGATTTGCACTTATGTGTTGTGGTGAATTTTTTACTCGTTTGCACTTATGTTGTGAGATTTTTTTTTTTTTTTTTTTTTTTTTTTTTTTTTGATTTGCAATGATTTTATGTTGTGATTGGTGTGATTTAAACATCATTTCTTAAAGTCACGAAGAATATAGGAAATACAAACTTGCCTACTATCAATTTGGAAGATATTATTCACCTTGCAATTAGTACTCAATTTGATGAAGTTCATTTGGAAGATAATATAAAGACTACTATCAATAATCAATTTGAAATTGGTGAGCTGAGAGTTGTGATGAAGTTTAGTTCTATTGATGATGTATATTAATTCTATGTCAATTTTGGAGGAAAAATTAGTTTTACGGTAAAGAAAAAATATCGCAAAAAGAGAAGAAAAAAAAATTGAGGTATTTCAAGAATAGTTTTTTACTGCTCAACAGAAGAGTTTCGTCAAGTAGAGAGACAAAAGGAAAGTGTTTCATATATATAGTCGACCAATTTCAAGAATGGAATATAAAGCTAATATAGCTTTCTTGCTTGGAAAGAACGGTAAATACAAAGTAGTGTCTTTTAATGGAAACCACAATCACGACCTTGTTAGAACACCAATGAAGCATATTTTAAAAGTCAATAAGAGCATTTATAATGGTCAAAAGGCTCTAGCTTATGATGTAGATCATAAATTTTAATTAAAGATGGCGCACTAGTCAATCGATCTTCAGCAAGTCAAAAGCTTGCTTGCATTCCACCCCGAACTCAAAAGAGACATCCTTTCGTAACAGGTATGTCATTGGCACTGCAACCTTAGAAAAATCCTTTATAAACCTGTGATAAAATCATGCGTGGCCAAGAAAAGAACACACTTCCCTCACATTTGTAGGATAGAGAAGGTTAAAAATAACATCTATTTTTGCTTTATCGACCTTTGTTCCTCTAACAGAAACCACATATCCTAGAATTATGCCTTGATTGGCCATGAAAGGACATTTGTCATAATTTAAAACTAAATTTGTCTCAATGCAATGCTCCATGACATAGGCTAAATTCTTTAAACACTCATAAAAAGACTCGTCATACACAGTAAAATCATCCATGAACATCTCTATGCATTTCTCAATATAATCAGAAAAGATACTTATCATGCATAGCTGAAATGTACCTGAAGCATTACAAAGACCGAATGTCATCCGTCTGTAAGCATAGGTGTCGAAAGGACACGTAAATGTAGTTTTCTCCCGGTCCTCTTGTGCAATAGGATTCTGATAAAATCCCGAAAAGCCATCAAGGAAACAAAAGTATGGTTTCCCTTTTAATCGCTCAACCATCTGATCAATAAAAGGTATAGAGAAATGGTCCCTCCTAGTTACCTCGTTCAGTTTCCTAAAATCTATGCACATTCGCCATCCATTTTGAACTCACATGAACACCAATTCATTATTTTTGTTCCTAACTAACTACAATGATGCCTATCTTTTTAGGAACAACATGTATTGGGCTAACCCATTTACTGTCAGAAATAGGATAGATAATACTTGAATCCAAGAGTTTGAGGATTTCAAACATGACCACCTCTTTTATGGCGGGGTTTAGTTTCCTTTGTGGCTCTCGCGAGGGCTTTGCTCCATCCTCTAAAAGAATTTGATGCATGCACAAAGCTGGGCTTAAACCTGGTATATCAGCTAGAGTCCATCCAATGGCTAGCTTGTGCTTCTTGAGAGTTTCCACCAATTTCTCCTCATGATCAGGCGTGAGTTCCTTAAAAATGATAACGAGCAAAGTTCCAACATCACCGAAGTACACATACCTAAGGTGATCCGACAATGCTTTAAGTTCCAATTTAGGTGCATGTACAACAGAGGGTAACATGTTATCAGATTGCACAAAAATCGTCAGGGCAAAATTTATTGGGTCAGAAGATTCAATTAAGGACAACTCATTTACCCAGTCATATCAAAAACTTCAGTTAAAACCAACGGGTCATCTTCATCCTCAACATGAATAAATACATCATGTGCAAGAGTGTCAACTATATCAACTTGACAAAGCGAATGGGTGTCATTAGGGTATTTCATGACATCAAAAATATTAAACTCAACTACATCTCCATCAAAATCAACATATAATGTACCCCCATCTACATTGATTTTTGTTTAACAATTTTCATAGAGGGGCTACCCAAAAAAATAGAAGCATAAGCCGTAGAAGAATTCACATCCATGTTCAAGATATAGAAATAAATAGGGAATATCAATGCTTTAATTTGAACAAACACATCCTCTACAACTCCTAAAGGGTGTATAAAAGATCTCTCAGCAAGTTGTATAACAACCCTAGTCTTTTGCACTTTTTTCAATTTAAGCTCTTGATATGACATAACATTGATAGAAGCACCTAGATCTAACATAACATGCTCGATTCTATTGCTACCAATCACACAAGGTAAAAAGAACATACTTGGATATCTACAACTCCTAAAGGGTGTATAATTTTCTTTTATTTCTTTTAGAATTTATAAAATGTTGATTGAAGTTTATAGTTAATGTAATGTAATTTTTCCTAAGTTGACCATAAATGTGTGTAATTGAGTTATTAAAATGAATACTAAAATAACTTCATCTCAGAATTAGAACTTCATTGTTTAAGTTGAGCCTCTACATTTGGTTGTGTTTATCCGGTCTTTAAACTTTGCATTGAATTATAAGTTTGGTCATTTAGCCCCATTTTAATAATCATTTGATTTTTTATAATTTTTTATTTTTATTTTTTGAAAATTAATCTTAGAAACACTACTTCCACCTATGAGTTTCTTTGTTTTCTTGTCTACTTTATACACATGTTAATATATAAATCGGATCGAGCAAGATGAGGTCAGATCAGGTGGTGTGTGTCATTCTAAGTTGTACTATACCTACAAAGAAAAATCTAGCACTGGTGTGGCGTGAACCCACCATGCTCTGATGCTTTAGTCAATGCTTTAATCGAGAGCATATTCGGATCAGCCAAATTTGGTAAGCGTTTTGAGCGTACATGGAATGCGAGGTTGCTCCCCGTATTTATAGGTGTTTAGTCCCGACATTAGTGTTAGGGTTGTACTCTTGAAAGGTGATAATCCCGAAGGAAAAGATTTGGTGCATCACCTCAATCACCTCATGTTCCTTTTTAGGTAATTAGCGATTTTAGGGAATTAACGAGTCGTTCTTGGCTCAGCCCATCGTAGACGTTCTTTGTGTTAGAAGTGCTAACAAAGTCCCACATTGGTTAGGGAAGAGATTGATCCATGGTATATAAGTGAGGACAATTATCTCCATTGGTATGAGGCTTTTTGGGTGAAACCAAAAGCAAAGTCATGCGGGTTTAGGCCCAAAGTGGACAATACCATACTAATGTGGAGATATGTGGAGTTCCGTTGTCCTTATCAATTGGTATCAGAGCCATGGTACCCTAGCTGTGTGGAAAGTTCCTCGAATTCCGAACAAAGAGAACTCTCCGATCAAACAAAAAGTGTTTGAGTAACAAGCAAGAAGTATAACTGTATCAAGTCGGCTAGATTGATAGAAGGATAGCCCTATCATCAAGAAGATAGGAAGAGTAGAACAAGCAAGAAGTATAACTCCCTATCAAGAAGATAGGAAGAGTAGATCTTTGTTGGGAGGCTTCAAGTGGAAGATAGGAAGAGTAGAACAAGCAAGAAGTATAACTCCCCTATCAAGAAGATAGGAAGAGTAGATCTTTGTTCGAGGGGAGGCTTCAAGTGGTACTTTGTTCGAGGGGAGGCTTCAAGTGGTACTTTGTTCGAGGGGAGGATTGTTAGGAGTGCTAACAAAGTCTCACATTGGTTAGGGAAGAGATTGATCCATGGTATATAAGTGAGGACAATTATCTCCATTGGTATGAGGTCTTTTCGGTGAAACCAAAAGCAAAGTCATAGATATGTGGAGTTTCGTTGTCCTTATCACTTTGTTAATTTGAAGCTCATGGCCTAGGGCCAATCTCATTGGGTTTTTGAGCCAATTAGATTTGCCCATTACATTGGCCCCATTGGTGAATCAACTCAGTGCTGACGTTAGGATATACTCTAGCAGTCACACCCTAGGAGGCGTGACGATTCAGCTCGCAGATCCTCAATCATCCAATGGGTTGTGATCTATCGGCCTCAATCTTTCTCGATGGGCTATAAGTAGCCTCCCCTTCCGAAGCGGTTTCTCATTTCACCTTAGCATTATAGTTTCTATTTTGTTGTTGATCTAAGCCATTTCTTGGTTCCGTAAGTTGGTGTTTTTATTTCTCTAACAAATTTCTCCCTTTGTATTTTTATTTTCTAATGGATCAATATGATCTATATATACAACTCTAAGTCAACTTAATTCCTAAAATAGATAGTGAATAATAATAAATATAGAAAGATATTTTGCTAATACAAAGTAAATATTTTTCCTAATATGATAGGTAGATAATATCTCAATACTCTCTTCAAGTTGGAACATGAGGTTCACAAATGTCCAACTTCAGAATAAGGTAGGTGAGATTCTTCACCGATATCTCGATCACTGCTGAACGTCGGAACTCTCCGTCAAGCTGCACCTTTGGAGAAGAACCACCACCGAACTCTTGATAATGGTCACTGTCGAATGCTGGAACTCTCTGCCGCTATCAGTAATGGTCGCCACCCCTCACTTCACCATCGAACTCTCGGTGTCACTGCCAAACTCTCGGTAAATTTCACACCACTGAACCGACCTCTCAAATCAGGGCCAAATCTCAACACCAACGGAAAAGGATCACCTCTGATCTCTTCTCGCCACCACACTTCGCTTCCGAACTCTCGGAATCGATCCGCCATAAATTTCACAAATTTCACAATACACAAGCTTTGAAAAACTCTTTTTTTTTACTCAAATGTCTAAATCAATCCCTTTTTTTCATGCAACACATCCAAAATTTCATGAAAAAATAGAATAATACTTAGAATAGGCGATGGAATCGAAGATAAAATTAAAAAAAAAAAAAATCGATGCTAAAGTAAATTGGTGCCCAACTCTTAACTTCAGCCCTATTGTCACAAAAACCCAACTCCTCGGCCGACTTCAGCCACAAAACTTGTTGGATTTATTTATTTTGACGCTTTGCTGCCTGGAAAATATCTCCTCAAGCCGCCCTGCTCCCTTTTGTTGAGGATCCTACATCGAAAAGATGAAAGGACCTCACTCACAATATAACATTAACATAGCTACTCCTCCTATCACCAATTGGTTTTAGGATAGAACCTCATGATGTCTAATATGATATCAGAGCCCACGAAGTCCAAACGGGTATTCGGTCCAAAAATGGGATCCCGACCCAAGATGATGAACCCAAAGAGGCACCATGTTGATGGGGCATGTTGAGGATCCTACATTGGAAAGATGAAGGGACCTCACTCACAATATAACATTAACATAGCTACTCCTTCTGTCACCAATTGGTTTTAGGATGAAACCTCATGATGTCTAATATCTTTGGGTTTTTGCCGCCGCTCCGACCTCTCGAAATTCTCGCCACTGCCGCTCTCTCTAGCATTTATTGCAAAAAAAAAAAAAAAAAAAACTCAAAATTGGGCGGACGGACCCTAGGGTTTGTACCACTCTCTTAAGTTTCTCTAAAATAAGCTCTGATACCATAAGAAATTTCTCTCATTGTATTCTTATTTTCTCATTGATCAATATGATCTCTATATATACAAGTCAACTTAATTCCTAAAATAGATAGTGGATAATAATAAATATAGAAAAATATTTTCCTAGTAAATATCTTCCTAATATGATAGGTAGATAATATCTCAATATTCTCTTTTCTTTTACGCTTTCTTTTAGTTTGATTCGATTTTTCGAGGTTTCAAACACTGGTCGGGTGGATAAGTCGGATAGTCTTGTTGCCCAAACAGTACTCGACAGTACCTTCATCAAATGAAAAAATATTGAACTCGTGTATATGATTCATGATTTAAATAAATCGTAGACGATTTACATTTTTTATATTGAGGTAAATTATGGACATGGTCTGATTTCGCGACCAACGTCCACTTTTCATTGAATTACTCGTGTGTCGTGACCACAGTACACACTACTTTAATTGTGGTATATATACACACGGTTTACCTACCTTACTTTTGAGAATAAACTATTCTACATCTCTAATTTTTTATTTAAACTACGTTAACTTCTTCTTTTTTAAGTCCTTAGAGAGAAAAGTCAATAAAAAGCTGCGGGCAGCCGGGCAGGGCACCAAGGAATCTTAATTTTCCACGTCCTTGACCAGTTATTCAGATTTGGACGCGGCGAATCAAATTTGCTTAATTATTTTAGATTTGAATAATAAAAATACTTTTCTTCATTTTACTTTTGAATTATTATTATTATTTAATCTCTTTACTTGAATTATTATATGTCATTTCGTATTAAATATTTTATTCACTTTACTTGTGGTCATGAATATTTAAGTTCATAGTTGAACTTATATAAGAAAAAACAGTACGTTTTGCGTTAACTTGCCTAAATATAAAATATATATTAGAAAAAAATGGATCTGAATTTGGTAATTGTATTATTTTTAGTTAAAAATTATTATACCTTCACATTGACACATCACCAAGTGGCGGACCTATGAAAGGATTATTAGCAGATATATGAGTGGGAGTTGTTAGCAGATATATGAGTAATCCATGGTTTGCACAAGACCGGACATTACACATGCAGTGAGAGTTGTTACCAGATATATGAGTAATCCAGGGAAGCATTATTGTGATGCAGTGAAGTGGATTTTTAAATATTTGAGAGGGACAACTGATTATGCTCTGCATTTTAAGAAGTCAGATTTTAAACTGCAGGGCTATGTTGATGCAAATATGGCAGGTGATATAGATGACAGAAAAAATACTACCGTGTATATTTTTACTTTGGGTAATACTGTAATTAGTTGAGTCTTCTAGACTGCAGAAGACAGTAGCTCTTTCTACTACAGAGGCTGAGTACGTTGCCCTTACTGAAGCAAGTAAAGAGATGATATAGCTTCAGTCTTTCTTAGAAGAACTTGGATTGAAATTGGGAAATGAGACTTTGCATTGTGACAGTCAAAATGCTATTCATTTAGCAAAGAATCCAGTGTTTCATTCAAGAATGAAACACATAAAGGTGAGGTACCATTTTATCAGATCAGTTTTGGAAGATGAGGCGTTGGTGCTTGAAAGGATTCTACGAAGTGAGAATCCAGCTGATATGTTTACCAAGACTGTTCCTGTTGGCAAACTAAAGTTGTGTGCAACTTAGGTTAGATTTCTCCATGAGTAGAGAGGAGTCGTTACCGTTTGCAGGGGAGACGTGTTGATTGTTTTGTCTCCAAGGGGGAGATTGTTGGGATAAATAATGGAGCCCAACATTAATTTAAGTCCATATTGAAGTTGGCACGTTTGTAGTTTCAATTAACCTAGTTTGTAATTAACTAAAATGAGCAAGTTGTGAGGCTGTCGTTTTTTTACGAAAAAAATAAAAAGGGTACAGTAGCCGTGAGTGGGATTTTGGGTACTTACCAAAACTCAAATTGAAGAAAAGAAATCTTCAAAAAAAAAAAAAAAATCGAGTGTGAAAGTTTGTTGTTGTAAGTGATTTTTCATTCATCGAAGAGTTTTGAGTGCATGTTCTTATAGAGTGATTCGTGAGTCTTTTTCTTGAGAGAAAAGAGAGAGAAATCATCTTGAGCGTTTTGTAAACTCTTGTAATCTTTTTCCTGACGATTTAGTGGAACCTGCATCGGTAGCAGAGAACTGAACGTAGCCAACATTGGTGAACCAGTATAAATTCGGTGTCATTCTCTTTTCCCTTAATCTCTATTGATATTGTTCTTATTGTTTGAAGTTTTAGGTTGATTTATCTAATTCTTTTAAACTGTTGAGTTCCAAATTGTTAATTCCGCTTTAGATTTGAAATCATAACCTGGTATGGGATTTTAGATAAAATATACATTGTCTGAATCTGGTAGAATTTTGATTGATTATATTTGTATCGACCCCTAACAAGTAGTATCAGAGTCATGTCCCTAACTTAACCATATCGGTGAAATCCTTGGGTGTCGAACAAAGATATGGTGAGCCTTAAAGGTGTAGTCATTGGTGGAGATTTGTGGTTGAGCTATATCGGAAAGGCGGTGTGCTCCGATAAAAGAGTGGTGCTCCGGTGAAGGAATTGACCTAGATAAGAGCTAGACAAATATAGATGACTATTTGAGGGGAGACTCGGTGGTACTTCGTTCGAGGGGAGGATTGTTGGGAGTGAGACCAATGTCTCACATCGGTTAGAAGATGGGAAGATCATGGGTATATAAGGAGTGACAACATTCTCCATTGGTATGAGGTCTTTTGGGGTGGAACCAAAAGCAAAGCCATGAGGGTTATGCCCAAAGTGGATAATATCATACCAATGTGGATGAAGATATGTGGAGGTCCGTTGTCCTTAACATATAGGCTTCTCTGAACAGAAAATCAACCACCGCTCTCAGGCCCTCGATTATTGCCATGGCTTCCACGACTTTGATCTCTCGCATTACCATGAACACTTGGTAGTTGCGTAACGTCCATCTTAACACTGTCTTGCCCGATGACTCGCTGAAAGAGGCATCAATGTTCAACTTCCATCTATCATCCACCAGGGGAATAACGCAATCATCGGACTGAGTGACCTCCAGATCGCCAACACTTGGTGATTTCCTTTTCCCTAACTCTGGTATGTTCGATCTGTCATTTGAATGAGTAAGATGAGCTAAAGACTCCACAATCTTTATGTTGATATAATGATCTGGAATGCTTGGTCAATAAATAATATAAGGAGATATTTTAACCCTTAAAAGAAGGATTAACATATATTTATTTTACTTTTTATTACTCGCTACTCTAAGGGCATGTTTGGGAGTGATTTTGGAAGGACCAAAATCACTTTTCCATGTCCACAATCACTTCTATTTCAAAATTATTATGTTTGGCAAAAATTAATTAGTGATTTTTGAATAATTCAAAATCACTTTTAGTGATTCCCGGTCAATCACATAGGAGGTGATTTTTAGTGATCGTTGGTGAGTGATTGTGAGAAATTTATTTTTGAAATTGTTATTAATTTAAATTAAAAATACAAAACTTATTATATATATTAATACTTATGTACTTTTTGTACAAAATATGTTGTTTGCCTTGTTGGTAACTCAGCCAAGTTGCATCCTCCTAAACCCAAGTTCGATTTTGATGGAGGGAGCATTTGTTTTTTTTTTCTTTCAATTTTGCAATATACATATAAACTTTTAAATCTTTAGTAATTTATTTTTTAAAACCCCTTAAATCCGAATAAAGATTGTTTTTTACAATTTTTTAATATATATATATACTTTTTTTTTTAAGCAATATATATATACTTTAAATCTTTGATAAATTATTTTTTAAAAAATAAAAATAATTTGATAAATATTTTAAAATTTCATTCTTTTGATTATATATTTGGGTAATTTTTTTACATAGTTAATAATTTTATAAATTAATATAAATCTTATATATATCAATACATTTCAAATTATAATTTTAAGAATTTAGTAATTTTAAAATCACTTTTGAACCAAACCAAACATTAATAATTTAAAATCACACTTCTAATCATATAAAAATCACTTCAATCCAAACATTAAAATGATTATATGAAAATCAATTTTATAAAATCAATTTTAATTAAATCTCTTCTCCTAAAATCAATAACTCAACAATCACTCCCAAACATGCCCTAAGTTGGAGAGATAAGCCTTGTTAGCCAAATAAATAAATAAATATGTACACAATTTTCAACACAAGTAAAGTTCACGGGACGTAAAGTAGGTATCGACTTCGACAAAAAAGTCAAAGGTTCGAATCTTCAACCCACATATTATAAAAAGAAAAATAAATACATGAATATTATTATAATACTTATTTCTAATTGTTATAATACTTATTAAGAGTAAAAATAAAGTCTCAAAAAAAAAAAAAAAAAAAAAGTAGTGTGAAATTGTCATACCAATTGAAGATTGTCGAGGTTATTACATACTACCAAACAAATTAAAAGCATTGTTTAAATTTTTTTTTTTTTTTTTTGTATATAGTAATAAAAGCATTGCTTTTAAAAAAAATATGAAAAATGAGAATTGTTCTGGTGGTAGCCTCACTTTCCCTTTGTTCAATAAAACCTCCACCAGAAAAAAGTTGTCTTTTTGAAATCAGACAATCCAAAACAACATGCTGCAAAAAAACTGGAATTCTTCAAACTGTATGGTCAACAATGACGGGTTGACTATTTTGCTGTTGTACCCTTTCCTTGTGGGAAAAAGCCCCAAAATAAACCATATTTCTAAACCCACCCCAGATTCTTGGGGTTTGGTATTGTATATTATAGCTCCACCAATGCGAAATACAATGGTCAATCTCGGAAATTGTTTGAACTTTGAAGACATGGTTTTCAATTCATTCTACAAATTCAATAGGTTAAATACATCATTATTTTATTTTTTTTGAAAATAATTAAGCTTCTAAATATACTTCTTTCTGCCTATATTTTTTTAAAATTTCTTATCTACTTTTTACTATTTTAAAATCTAAGTCTTCTTTTCAAAACTATAAAATATATATAATTTTTTTAAATTTGCTGTTGAAAAAATTGATTAAAAATTCAAATATTTTCTTATAAAAAAAATCATTCGATGGAGAAGACAAACTTAATTCTCATATTATTGAATGACATCTAACGTAAATAAAAATATAGTAGTTATACTCTTCATAAATCTTAAAATTAATTTGTAGAATAGGTTAATTTTCTTTTTCTTTTATTTTTTAGAAAATGATAGGTTAATTTTCATTTTTTTTTTTTTTTGAGTACATGAAAAGGATTTGAACCATAGACCTCTTAGTCATCAATACATATATCTGCTTTGATGGTTAATTTTTAATTGATTTGACCAAATAAAATATATATATTCATCTCAATTCAAAAAGGCAGCATCTAAATGCGAAGGTGGAACATAGTAATAGAATAAGTTGATAAAAAAGGAGAGAATTTGTATTTCAAGGATATTTTTATTCTTTTTTTACAAGGTATTTCAATGAATTATTTAATAAATTAATTGTGATCTTCTACCTTCTTTTTCCTAGTCTTCGGACATTTCCCATTGCAAACTATAAAAAATCAAATCAATTCCAAATTCAAGACCGAATATTCATCGCATTTATTGCCATTATTTTCCTTGTTTCATTTTGTTAAATATCTGCTTTTTATTCTTTCTATTATTTATTTTCAAGGAAATATTTTTCCTACTGTGTTGTATATTCTCCGCGGCTGGTGGTGTAATGGTAATTATGAAGAAAACAAAATGAAAGTTTATTACAGTAGTAGCTGCCTTTTCTTGTGACACAAGAAACAACAACTCCATTCTCCACATTTTTGTTCTATAAAATACAACCCTCTATTTTCATATCAAAACCCAGCTTCGTCTTTCTCTTTCTCTTTCAAATTCACATCTCCAAAAAATGGTGATGTCCAAAACATTCTCACAATCGGATGTTTCTATACATTCAACCTTTGCCTCTCGCTATGTTCGGGACTCTGCTCCAAAGTTCACCATGCCTGAAAACTCCATGCCCAAAGAGGCTGCCTTTCAAATCATCAACGACGAGCTCATGCTGGATGGCAACCCGAGGTTGAATTTGGCCTCCTTTGTGACCACTTGGATGGAGCCCGAATGCGATAAGCTGATTATGGACTCTGTCAACAAGAACTACGTCGACATGGATGAGTACCCTGTCACCACCGAGCTTCAGAACCGATGCGTCAACATGATTGCCCATCTCTTCAACGCTCCCTTGGGAGACTCCGACACCGCGGTGGGAGTTGGGACGGTGGGGTCGTCGGAGGCCATCATGCTCGCCGGACTTGCCTTCAAGAGGAAGTGGCAGAACAAGCGCAAGGCCGAGGGGAAGCCTTTCGACAACCCTAATATTGTGACCGGTGCCAATGTCCAAGTTTGTTGGGAGAAATTTGCGAGATACTTCGAGGTGGAGCTGAAGGAAGTGAAGGTGAGTGAAGGGTACTACGTGATGGATCCTGTCAAGGCTGTTGAGATGGTGGATGAGAATACCATATGTGTTGCTGCCATTTTGGGCTCAACTTACAATGGAGAGTTTGAAGACGTGAAGCTGTTGAATGATCTGTTGGTCAAGAAGAATAGAGAAAGTGGTTGGGATACGCCCATTCATGTGGATGCAGCCAGTGGTGGCTTCATTGCGCCATTTTTGTATCCCGACCTTGAATGGGACTTCAGACTTCCATTGGTGAAGAGCATCAATGTCAGTGGCCACAAGTATGGGCTTGTCTACGCTGGAATTGGTTGGATCATTTGGAGGAACAAAGAAGATTTACCTGAAGAACTCATTTTCCACATCAATTATCTTGGAGCTGATCAACCCACCTTCACTCTCAACTTCTCAAAAGGTATATTATAAGACTATATTCCTCCCCATATGTCTCTTTCTAATTCAATATTTCATTTAATTTCCACTAGTCTCACATTCGTCCATCGTGAATGATTAACTCTCAGGGTCTAGCCAAATCATTGCTCAATATTACCAACTAATCCGCTTGGGTTTTGAGGTAACATATTTGTTCTCTACCCCCAAATAATTATGATTCAATTCTTCATACATGTAATATTTGTTGCTAATTGTGTAATGGATATATATATATATATATGATGTTGAACAATAGGGATACCGCAATGTGATGCAAAATTGTCACGACAACGCAATGGTGTTAAAGGAAGGACTTGAAAACACAGGGAGGTTCACCATAGCGTCTAAGGACATGGGAGTCCCTGTGGTGGCCTTCTCTTTGAAAGACAGAAGTCGCCACGACGAATTTGAGGTCTCAGAAATGTTGCGACGCTTTGGATGGATTGTGCCAGCGTATCCAATGCCAGAGGGCGCCAAGCACGTGTCAGTTCTTCGTGTGGTTATCAGAGAAGACTTCTCTCGCACCCTTGCAGAACGGCTCGTACTTGATATCATAAAAGTTTTGGCCGAGCTTGATAATCTTCCACCAAAGAATACTGCAAAAATAACAAGCTTAGAAAATGGTGAGAATGACAAAATTGAGACAAGAGTGAATAAGTCTACCGAGGAGACAGAATGGGATATAGCAACATATTGGAAGAATATAACTCAGGCTAGGAAAATCAAGCTTGCTACCAATCAGACCGGTCCTTCAGTTACCGTCATTGGCAAATAAAAAGATGACACTCACATTCTTCATAGTTTTAAACCAAGAGTTTCAAGGGTTGGTACTTTATTAGAAAGTAAATTTCTTTCAATTGTTTTAGAATTTATAGAATTTTTATTGAAGTTTATAGGTAATGTAATGTCATTTTTTTTCTTAGTTGACGATAAATGTGTACTGAGTTCTTAAAATGAATAACAAAACAACTTCATTTCAATTATTTAAGCTGAGCCTTTAATTTACATTTGGTTGTGTTTATCGTGTCTTTAAACTTGAGATTAAATTATAAGTTTCTTCCTTTAATTTAATTAGTGTTGTGTTTCCTCAGATAAACTAATAAAAAAAAAGTTTCTAATAGATGTCGAAACTCTTTATTTTTAGCTCAACAATGGAGTTGGGATTCAAAGATTCGACTTTTAGGACAAATTATGTCTTAATCAATTGGATTATGCTGAAATTTGGTAGTTCACAAACTATTAATAAACTTGTGTTTATTTGATCTTAAACTTCATTCACAATAAAATTGGATTAAATTGATTTCCTGTTATATTTGCTATGTTCTTGATGATTTTAATCTGGCAATGGGTTAATTAGTTGTCAAACCGAGCATAACTCAATTGGCATAAGGTTGCGCTCGTAACTGTGAGGTTATGGGTTCAATCCTTGAACAAGATTTAGAACGTGGGAGATCTAGAGATGTACTCTCTAGATACAAGTCGTTAAAAACTTGGTTTTTTTTAGTCGGAGATCATTAAAAATTTGAACTTCATTGTATTGTCTAATTATTGAAATTAAATAGGAAATTAGTTTCTTAAATTAGCAAAAGATATTTTTTAGTTCAATAAAGATATAGATGGGGTTTGAACCTCAACTTAAAAAAAAAATAATAATAAAAAAATAAAAAAATAAATAAAAAATAAATAAATAAATAGTACATGTCAATTTTGGACAAATTATTCTTAGATACTGATTAGCAAAGAGACACTACAAGAATTTATGGCTATCCCGACGCACAGAAGCGTCGGAATAGACGCCATATGCGTCGGGTAAACGTTAACCCGACGCGTACATGCGTCGGGATAGAGAGTCGGAATAGGGGAGTCGGAAGAGAGCAATCCGACGCAGTGCGTCGGATAAAGTATCTAACCCGACGCATGGTCAACGCGTCGGGTTAGACCAATTTATACGACGCAGCGGCCACGCGTCGGGTCAACGCAGCGACCAATTTATACGCGTCGGGTTAGACCAATTTATAGACCCTGTTTTACCCAACGCCCGGTCCAAGCGTCGGGTAAACCCTATTTTACCCGACGCCCAGTCCAAGCGTCGGGTAAAATTCGTCGGAAAAACAAAAAATTCTTGTAGTGAGAATTAATAAGCTCAAAAAAGATTATTGAAATTTAGAATTTAGGATTTAATATTTAGGATTTATGATTTAAAGTTTAGAGTTTATGGTTTTTATATTTTAAATTTAGAGTTTAAGATTTTTCTTAAATGTTAAAGATGGTTTAAGATTTTAGGTTTAACATATTCCGTGAACAGTGAACACTAAAACCTAAACCCCTAAACTCACCCTTAAGTACTAAATCTTAAACTTTAAATGCTAAATATTAAATCATAAACATAATACCATAATCCCTAAATATTCAAAACTAAGGAAAGATAAATTCAATAAAGTAAAAAAAAAATATTCTACAAAATTAAAAAAAAAAAAAAAAACATGTGTCATCATCCAAGGAGGTGCCAAGTGGTGGTCGCCTCCCACTAATAATTTCTCCTCTCTTTCCCTTCTCTCACTCTCCTATTGGGTTTAATACCTTAAAAATCTTTGAAAAAATTACTCTAATGGTTGATGGACCAAAACGTGGATGTTTAGTTTGGTTCAATAACCTGCAATGGAGATATGGTCAACTGCAAGTATACACTGTCAATCAAGTAATAAAATGGAAAAGTATTCCAAGTATCGAATCCCAAGAGATTGTTGTGGACCTTAGTTTTTAGAAAGAATTTGTTTTTCGAATGCAATGAAAAGTATCAAAAATAAATTGATAATGTTTGGTTGGTTTTGGGTTAAAAAAATAAAATAAAAAACAGGGATCCAATCATGTTTCAGCCCTAAGTTGAGTTTACTTGACAGCCTATGACCATAGAGTCACCACATAGTACCTTATGCTTTTGGATCGGATTCATCTCCTATTCAGCCTCTTTGCAAGTACCTTTAGGAGTCTAAGCCATTATACTCACGATCCAATGGATAATGTGATCTTAGATGGTTAAGAATGCAATCTTATTGATCCTATAGTCTTTTGCCCCAATCATTAAGGACAATCGACGGAATCCTATTCCTAGCTTTTTATGCTATATCACCTTTACGAGAGCCGTTAATTGTCCGACTTGTCCAGTATCGACATTAACATTTCATGCTAATTAAGTGATCAAATTAATATAACATTTTTGCATATATTCAGTAAAGGACGAACCACACAAGGCATAAGAAGTAAAACCGTAATTTACAACTGTCAAGCTAGCTCATTTCTTAATAGGCATTCACATAACTGAATCCCTTAGAAAAACTTAGCTCATAATGAAAAATAAACTAAAATATTTCATTGATAAATAATGCATAGGTATAAAAATTGCTAAAAGGGTAAAACGGTAATTTTACTCAAAAATTAAGAATAAAACGAAATTCGAATAAAAACGGTATAAATAAATGACAGATTTAAAATAACAAAGGTTCTAAACTGAAAATGAAATTATAAATGCGAAAACAAGTTAAAGGGTAAAATGGTAATTTTGCATTAAAAAATTAAGAACGGAAAGAAATGTGAAATAAAAATAGAATGTAAATAGAAAATGTGCAGAATAAAATAGAAAATAAATCTGGAAATTTTCCAACTTTCTCTCTCTCGAACTCGTGGACAATGGATGAAAAGTCTCTACTCGCTCGATCCACGTCGTCAATGCAAATCGAATCCTCGCAGCACCTTCCTTTCGGAGCTGGCTGAAGTAGAACTTTTTCAGAGGAGTGGTCCGCTCTTTTTGGAGTTTCGGGATTTTGGGTGAGTTCTTCGAGAGAGAAAAGAGGTTGATCGACTATGTGGAGATGGATTGTTGTAAAGAAGGATCGATGATTTGAATGAAGGCTTGAGGTGCCTTTTATAGGCCTTAGGGTTTGTTTGGAGGTTGCTAAAATGAGGGAGAGATCTCTGAGAAGGGTTGTTAGGTCAAATAGGAATTTGGTTTGCTAATCTTTGGAAGATCTTTGACAAAATATCTCAACCAATTCGTTTGACCAGTCAACTGCACTATGTGGCCTCTTATGTGGCCACAAGCTGGATTCTGCACTCTGTGACTCCTCTGTGGCCACAACTGAAGCAGAATACCGTTTTATTGAAAATAATTAAAACAACATTAATTCTTATAAAAAATGACTATTTTACCCTTTTAATTGCTTCATACTGACAAAACGACCTTGAGCATGTGACTTTCCTATTTTTATTTTTTTTCTTATCAATTATATGCACAATTATCTTTAATCTAACTCAAAAAGTCAATTAATGAGTATGCTTTTTAAAAAGTAAAAACACGACATAAATGACGTTCATCATGTTGGGTTTTATGTCCTAAAACTCGTAGTTTGTAAACTGAATGAATGTATATATTATATTTCAATAAAGCTGTTATTGAATTTTAGTGAATTGTGTTTGTATTAACCTATACCAATAACTAACACCCATGGCTGTAGTGTGAGTACTTGAACTTCATGTGTGACATGAATGTGAATCAAGTTCAAGTAGACAGCCAAAAAATGGTCTATAGTATAGGGATAAGGCTGGGTACCTTATCCTGGGGACACTATTGGACGCGGCTCACTTTGTATAGTACAAAACGATGTGATTCGAATCGTTTCATGTAGAGACATGTGAGTGAGGGCGTCCTGTGCAATGAGTTTGCACAAGACCGAACCAAGAAATAAAATCGCTCTTTCTTTATAACACCGTTTACTGTAAAGACCGATTTTTTCATTTGATGACTTAGGTAACTCGATCTCAATCCTGAGCTTACAATGGACTCCTGTTTATTTGACCTTATCCTTTGACTTGTACGGGTGAGAGTGGCCAGATCGCCGACTCAATAAGCCTACCATATTGGGGATAAGATTGAATAAGTGGCTGGGGACATAGTTGTAGCAAGATTGGAGTTCACTCCTACCCGCTTTAAGGGTTAGTAGAGAGGTTGTTCCCTTAAGTGCTGACTCCAGGTCTTGAACATTGGGCCCATCCTCTCCTGATCAGGGAGGAATCTGATTTGATGGTTGGACCACAAATCAATTGTTCATTAGAGGTGTCAGTGGTACTTAAGGAACAAGATATAATGCAAGGGTTAAACGGTATAAATGACCCGTTGTGATTATGAACGACCTGTGAAGGATCGACTTACTGATGATAGTTATATCAACAGGACACAATATATCTACAGTGAGGAGAGTGCAGCCCTTGGACTTTAGTGGAGTCTCCGGGGGTTAACGAATGTTGGTTAGTTCGGTTGAAAGAGTTTTGACCGGATAATCTCGTATCGTTGGAGCTCATGATCTGTAGGTCCTTACGGTTCTCCTGGCTAGCTCGGATAAAGTCGTGAAACAATATAAAAGAAAAGAAAAGAATTTGAATCGTTCAAATTCGGGTTTGTGGAAGAAGAATAGACATATTTAAATATGATTTAAATATGAGATTGATCTGAAAACATGAATAGGATTCATGTGCAAAAAGTCGGTTTTCGGAAAACCAGGTTTAATTATATTATTTAATTAATATTTGATATTGATTAAATAATATTAATTAAAATATATATATATTTTTTATTAATTAAAAAGTTTAATTAATAAAATAATTATTATTATTTTTAATAATAATAATTTATAAAAATATATATATATATATATATGTGTGTGTCTTACATGCAAGCATGTAAGACACATGTAAGAAAAGGGTATATATATATTGACAGATCAGTTATTAAAAAAAAAAAAAAAAAAAAAAAAAAAAGAAAATCAAAAATCATTTTTGAGTGCACTTCGGGGTACACAAAATGTGAATTGAATTTGAGAATTCAATTTGTGATTTTTCTTCTGCCTTCTTCTTCTCTCAGCTCTCTGATTGAAAAATGGTTTTTCCTCAGTGAAGCTTCTTCCCTCTTTTCTTGAATTAAAGGAGTCCCACCACTCCGTTTCTCGGCCCGAGGATAGCGGGACTACCGTGGGTGGTCCACGAACGTTTCGTGAGAAGGCTCGGTGAGCTCGTGAGGAGCTTCTGGCAGTGAATTTGGAGAAATACGAACGACAAGGGTATGTGTTCTAATTTCTCTTTTTCATTGCTTTTGCATGTTTCCATTTGTTTAAATTGATGAAATTAGAGTGTCTATGATCCAAATCCGCTTCCGCTGCGTGCCATGAGCGCTCCATCAATTTGTATCAGAGCGTTTTTGGCCACTCAATTTCTATCAATTTAAGTTATGGTGGGTTTTATTTAGAAATTGTTTCTGAATGGAATTCTAAAGTGAATATCGATTTTGGCATAGTTTCTTTTTGAATTTCATTATTTGTAATTGCCCGAGAATGTATGGGCTTTAATGCATGCTGAAGAGTCTGTATTTTTAGAGTCATTAGAGTCCATATAGGGTTCTTTGTGAAAGAAGTTTGAGTTTGAAACTCGCCGAAATGTTCGGTGTAAGTTCAAACTCGTTCTGGGCATTATGAGGAGAAATTCGAAGAAAATTTTGGCCGAAGCGTTCGGAGGAAGCAAGTTGGTCAAAGGCGGTGCGAAGAGTTCGAAGTCCGCTTAAGGCGTAGCTTGTTGATCAAGCTTGTAATAAATTAGTTATTGCTTGCTAAATGCCAAAATCGATCCACTTTAGTGTGTTTAATTAATTATGCATTGCGAATGTATGTTTTAATTAAATTCCATGTTTGTATGTGCATATCATATGCCATATAGATTTAAAATCCCACCGTAGGAAGCATGCTTCATGCATTGAAAATATGTTATAAGTGTTATAATATATCGTATGCATATTTGGCAATTCATGATTTTTGATATAAAAGTTATATTAATTCATGAATTAGTTGTTGTTAGTTTAATAAAATAATTGATATAAGTGTTATATTAATTATGAAATTAAATCAACAACATAGATTGCCATAGTTTTATGCACATGGTATATTATAAGTGTTATAATGTATAGGATGCATGTTTATTCATGAGTATTAATATAAGAGTTATATTAATTCATGAATTAGATGTTGTTTGCTTAATAGAATAATTGATATAAGTGTTATATTAATTATGAAATTAAACATCCAACATTAGATGCATTTTGTTTGTTATAAGTGTTATAATGTATAGGATGCATGCTTAATTCATGAGAATTGATATAAGTGTTATATTAATTTATGAATTAGGAGTTGTATATTTAAAAACATAATCGATATAATTGTTATATTAATTATGAAATTAAATATTCAACTTGTCGTGCCTTAGTGATGCATGTTTGAGAAGCATGTAGAAGTTTGTTGTAGTAAGTCTTAGTTTTGCAAAGCGTTGTAAAATTGGCATAGACTTTTAAAATCTATAACAAAGACAAAGGCATGCTCACTTAGGGTTGAATGTATCGTTCCGTTTCATTAGATGAATAGGTCGATATCTTGTAAATGCTAAGGTTACAAGAAACTCACCCGGGGACATCCTGTTCGAGGTTGGAGGTATTTAAGCTGACGGTTTACGGAACACCTCCTACCTGGGGACCATCCGGTTCTTGAGTAAAGTTAACCCGGCTTTATGAGCATGCGTGAGTGATGTGAGGTAATAAAGTGTTTATCACCTAGACATCATAGGTAAAAGTTTGTTTTACCTAGACTTAGGCCTTATTGTCTTAGCCGGATAATGCCTGAGTAATTTACCCATTCCGTCTTAAAATACTTAGTAGAGGTGTTGAGAAGGTATATATGATATGTCCCTCTCCTCCTACGTTCTCTGTCAAGTTCACACCGTGAGAATTATGCTCGGCCTCGTGATATCAATAGGGCATCCCCATTCGGATGGTATTTGCATAATTCAAGAGCAAGGTGAATGGAGAAAGTATTTATAGTAAGTGGGAGAAGGAAGTATGTCAATACATCCTGCGGTCTCCTCCATTGGATTGAACCGTGAGATTCCTATGTTCTGCCTGCTAGGTGCCCACAAGTGGTACCGATCCATTCGGAGGGCCGTTTCATAGGAATCGGAACATCTCAATCACCATTTATGGATAAAGAAACATAGAGTCATTCCCAACTTTGACATTTCCATTCGGTTGCATCGTTGGGGCCGCCCTATGAATTCTAAAAATGGAGGGTCACACTTACGAGATTTGCTAAGGAGTTAGTAAATCTTGACCAAACAGCGATAACTAAGATGCTATAGGAATATGAGATATTCTGGTATTAGCATTTAGTCAAGAATGTCTTGATTTAGTGAAGGAATGCTTGACTGCCCCTCGGTAGCGACCATTCTGACCCACTGAAGTATCGTTGCAGTTTAATAATGAGTTTTGGGTACATTATTATTCTTTGCTAAATTCATGATTGGTGTGTAAATTAGGTTAAAACCTTTTCACTAATATTTATTCATTCTCTTTTCAGCATGTCTAGCTCTTTTATTCACTTACTAGCTTCCGATAAGTTAACCGGCGATAACTACGCGACCTGGAAATCGAACTTGAATACGATTCTTGTTCTAGATGATCTAAGGTTCGTCTTATCTGAGGATTGTCCTCCCCCTCCTAGCTCGGATGCGACTCGAACTGTTCGAGAAGCATATGATAGATGGACAAGGGCTAATGATAAAGCCCGAGTCTATATCTTAGCCAGCATATCTGATGTGTTAGCTAAGAAGCACGAGGATATGGTTTTTGCTAAAGAAATCATGTCTTCATTACAGGAGATGTTTGGACTTCCGTCCTCATCGGTCTGTCATGAAGCCCTCAAATTCGTTTACAACTCTCGCATGAAGGAGGGAACCTCTGTTAGGGAGCATGTCCTTAACATGATGGTCCACTTCAATGTGGCGGAAGTAAACGGAGCTATTATAAATGAGTCAAGTCAAGTAAGCTTTATCTTGGAATCTCTTCCGAAGAGTTTCCTTCAGTTCAGAACCAATTTGGTAATGAACAAGATAAAGTATAATTTGACTTCTCTCCTCAGCGAGCTACAGACCTATCAGTCCCTACAGACTTCTAAAGGAAAAGAGAAGGAGGCAAATGTTGTCACTTCTAGGAAATTCCAAAAGGGGTCGTCTTCAGGGAGTAGGTCTGAACTTTCTTCTATTAAGAATAAGAGTATTCAAAAGAAGAAGAAAGATAAAAGGAAGGGAAAAGCACCTGCTGCAGGTAAAAGCAAGACTAGATCTACAGACAAAGGAAAATGTTTCCATTGTGGTGTAGATGGGCACTGGAAACGGAATTGTCCAAAGTATCTTGCAGAGAAAAAGGCTGAGAAGGAAAGACAAGGTAAATATGATTTACTTGTTGTTGAAACATGTTTAGTAGAACATGATTGTCATACCTGGATACTTGATTCAGGAGCTACTAACCATGTTTGTTCTTCTTTTCAGGAAACTAGTTCTTGGCAGCCACTTTCTCGCGGTGAGATAACTCTCAGAGTTGGAACTGGAGAGGTTGTCTCAGCTGAAGCAGTGGGAGCTGTGAAGTTGTTGTATAGAGATAGTTTCATTTTACTAGAAAATGTACTCCTGGTTCCTACCTTCCAGAGGAATCTTGTATTTATATCTTGTTTGTTAGAACAGTTGTATAAAGTATCTTTTGTTCATAATGAAGCGTTCATTAGCAAAAGAGGTGTACGTATTTGTTCTGCGAAACTTGAAAGCAACTTGTATGTGTTAAGACCAACCGAAGCCAAAGCTATTTTGAACACTGAAATGTTTAAAACAGCTGAGACTCAAACTAAAAGGCAGAAACTTTCTCCAAGTACTTATCTTTGGCACTTAAGACTAGGTCACATTAATCTCAATAGGATTGGGAGATTGGTTAAGAGTGGTCTGCTAAATCGTTTAGAGGACAACTCTTTACCGCCATGTGAGTCTTGTCTTGAGGGCAAGATGACCAAACGATCTTTTTCTGAAAAAGGTCATAGGTCCAAAGAACCTCTAGAAATCGTGCATTCGGATCTCTGCGGTCCTTTGAATGTCAAAGCACGAGGAGGGTATGAATATTTCATCAGTTTCATTGATGATTATTCTAGGTACGGTTATCTTTATCTAATGCATCATAAGTCCGAAGCTCTTGAAAAGTTCAAAGAGTATAAGGCAGAGGTTGAGAACACATTAGGTAAATCGATAAAAACACTCCGATCAGATCGAGGTGGAGAGTATATGGATTTAAGATTCCACGACTATATGATAGAACATGGAATAGTATCTCAACTCTCAGCGCCAGGAACACCACAGCAGAATGGTGTGTCCGAGAGGAGAAATAGAACCCTGTTAGACATGGTTCGATCTATGATGAGTTATGCTCATTTGCCTAGTTCGTTTTGGGGATATGCAGTAGAGACTGCAGTATATATTTTGAACATGGTTCCCTCTAAGAGTGTTTCTGAAACACCTTATGAGTTATGGAGAGGGCGTAAAGGTAGTTTACGTCACTTCAGAATTTGGGGGTGTCCGGCACATGTGCTAGTACCCAATCCAAAGAAGTTGGAACATCGTTCAAAATTGTGCCTATTTGTAGGTTACCCCAAGGAAACGAAAGGTGGTCTATTTTATGATCCTCAGGAGAACAAGGTACTAGTATCGACTAATGCCACATTCTTAGAGGAAGACCACATGAGAGATCATCAACCGTCGAGCAAAATTGTTTTGTCCGAATTTTCCAGGAAAGCTACAAACGGATCAACAAAGGTTGTTGATCAAGCTGGTCCTTCTCAAGAGTTGAGAAAGCCTCGACGCAGTGGGAGGGATCTAAGACAGCCCGACCGCTACATCGGCTTGTCTGAAACTCAAGTCGTCATACCTGATGATGGCATTGAGGATCCATTGACCTTTAAACAGGCAATGAATGACATAGACAAGGACCAGTGGCTTAAAGCCATGGATCTCGAAATGGAGTCTATGTACTTCAATTCGGTCTGGGATCTTGTAGACCAACCAGATAGTGAAAGACCTATCGGTTGCAAGTGGATCTACAAGAGAAAACGAGACCAAGCCGGTAAGGTGCAAACCTTTAAGGCTCGACTTGTGGCAAAAGGTTATTCCCAAAGAGAAGGGGTGGACTATGAAGAAACCTTTTCTCCTGTTGCCATGTTAAAGTCGATTAGAATACTCTTATCCATTGCTACATTTTATGATTATGAAATCTGGCAAATGGATGTCAAGACTGCCTTTCTGAATGGTAATCTTGAGGAGAGTATCTATATGGCTCAACCAGAGGGATTCATACTTCAGGGTCAAGAGCAAAAGGTTTGCAAGCTTAATCGATCCATTTATGGGTTGAAGCAAGCATCTAGATCCTGGAATATAAGGTTTGATACGGCGATCAAATCTTATGGCTTTGAACAAAATATTGACGAACCTTGTGTTTACAAGAAAGTAGTCAATACTGTTGTAGCTTTCTTAGTCTTGTACGTAGACGATATACTACTCATTGGGAATGATGTAGGGTTCCTAACTGACGTTAAGAATTGGCTAGCGACCCAATTCCAAATGAAAGATTTGGGAGAGGCTCAGTTTGTTCTAGGGATTCAGATCATAAGGAATCGTAAGAACAAAGTGCTAGCGCTGTCTCAAGCATCTTATATTGACAAGGTGTTGTCAAGATATTCGATGCAGAATTCCAAGAAAGGTTCGCTGCCTTTTAGGCATGGAATTCACTTGTCTAAGGAACAGTCTCCTAAGACACCTCATGAGGTTGAGGATATGAGACGAATTCCCTATGCATCTGCAGTTGGTAGTCTCATGTACGCTATGTTGTGTACACGACCCGACATCTGCTATGCAGTAGGAATTGTCAGTAGGTTCCAGTCCAATCCAGGATATGATCACTGGACAGCCGTTAAACACGTCCTCAAGTATCTTAGGAGAACGAGGGACTATATGCTTGTGTATGGCGCGAAGGATTTGATCCTTGCAGGATACACTGACTCTGATTTTCAGACTGATATAGATTCCAGGAAATCTACATCAGGATCAGTGTTCACTCTTAACGGAGGAGCAATAGTATGGAGGAGTATAAAGCAAGGTTGTATTGCTGACTCCACCATGGAAGCTGAGTATGTCGCAGCTTGCGAAGCAGCGAAAGAAGCTGTATGGCTTAGGAAGTTCTTGACAGATTTGGAAGTTGTTCCAAATATGAACTTTCCAATCACCCTTTATTGTGATAACAGTGGTGCAGTGGCAAATTCTAAAGAACCTAGAAGCCATAAGCGTGGAAAGCATATTGAGCGAAAGTATCATCTCATCAGGGAGATAGTGCAACGAGGAGATGTGATCGTCACACAGGTAGCCTCGGAGCACAACATTGCTGATCCGTTTACTAAGTCTCTCACGGCTAAAGTGTTTGAGAGACACCTAAAAAGTTTAGGGCTGCGAGCTGCTCAGTAGGACAGTGGGAGAAACTTTAGATATTTGATATTCTAGTTCTCTCGACCAACATGTACTTCACTGACGTTTTAGTCCAAGTGGGAGTTTGTTGGGTTTTATGTCCTAAAACTCGTAGTTTGTAAACTGAATGAATGTATATATTATATTTCAATAAAGCTGTTATTGAATTTTAGTGAATTGTGTTTGTATTAACCTATACCAATAACTAACACCCATGGCTGTAGTGTGAGTACTTGAACTTCATGTGTGACATGAATGTGAATCAAGTTCAAGTAGACAGCCAAAAAATGGTCTATAGTATAGGGATAAGGCTGGGTACCTTATCCTGGGGACACTATTGGACGCGGCTCACTTTGTATAGTACAAAACGATGTGATTCGAATCGTTTCATGTAGAGACATGTGAGTGAGGGCGTCCTGTGCAATGAGTTTGCACAAGACCGAACCAAGAAATAAAATCGCTCTTTCTTTATAACACCGTTTACTGTAAAGACCGATTTTTTCATTTGATGACTTAGGTAACTCGATCTCAATCCTGAGCTTACTATGGACTCCTGTTTATTTGACCTTATCCTTTGACTTGTACGGGTGAGAGTGGCCAGATCGCCGACTCAATAAGCCTACCATATTGGGGATAAGATTGAATAAGTGGCTGGGGACATAGTTGTAGCAAGATTGGAGTTCACTCCTACCCGCTTTAAGGGTTAGTAGAGAGGTTGTTCCCTTAAGTGCTGACTCCAGGTCTTGAACATTGGGCCCATCCTCTCCTGATCAGGGAGGAATCTGATTTGATGGTTGGACCACAAATCAATTGTTCATTAGAGGTGTCAGTGGTACTTAAGGAACAAGATATAATGCAAGGGTTAAACGGTATAAATGACCCGTTGTGATTATGAACGACCTGTGAAGGATCGACTTACTGATGATAGTTATATCAACAGGACACAATATATCTACAGTGAGGAGAGTGCAGCCCTTGGACTTTAGTGGAGTCTCCGGGGGTTAACGAATGTTGGTTAGTTCGGTTGAAAGAGTTTTGACCGGATAATCTCGTATCGTTGGAGCTCATGATCTGTAGGTCCTTACGGTTCTCCTGGCTAGCTCGGATAAAGTCGTGAAACAATATAAAAGAAAAGAAAAGAATTTGAATCGTTCAAATTCGGGTTTGTGGAAGAAGAATAGACATATTTAAATATGATTTAAATATGGACATATTTAAATATGATTTAAATATGAGATTGATCTGAAAACATGAATAGGATTCATGTGCAAAAAGTCGGTCTTCGGAAAACCGGGTTTAATTATATTATTTAATTAATATTTGATATTGATTAAATAATATTAATTAAAATATATATATATTTTTTATTAATTAAAAAGTTTAATTAATAAAATAATTATTATTATTTTTAATAATAATAATTTATAAATATATATATATATATATATACATGTGTCTTACATGCAAGCATGTAAGACACATGTAAGAAAAGGGTATAGATATTATTGACAGATCAGTTACTAAAAAAAAAAAAAAAAAAAAAAAAGAAAATCAAAAATCATTTTTGAGTGCACTTCGGGGTACACAAAATGTGAATTGAATTTGAGAATTCAATTTGTGATTTTTCTTCTGCCTTCTTCTTCTCTCAGCTCTCTGATTGAAAAATGGTTTTTCCTCAGTGAAGCTTCTTCCCTCTTTTCTTGAATTAAAGGAGTCCCACCACTCCGTTTCTCGGCCCGAGGATAGCGGGACTACCGTGGGTGGTCCACGAACGTTTCGTGAGAAGGCTCGGTGAGCTCGTGAGGAGCTTCTGGCAGTGAATTTGGAGAAATACGAACGACAAGGGTATGTGTTCTAATTTCTCTTTTTCATTGCTTTTGCATGTTTCCATTTGTTTAAATTGATGAAATTAGAGTGTCTATGATCCAAATCCGCTTCCGCTGCGTGCCATGAGCGCTCCATCACATCAATGGTCCCTGAGGTTTTGGGTTTGGTAGCAATCAGGTCCCCAAGGTTTCAAAACGAACATTCATACCCTTGAGGTTTGGGTTTAGGATTTTTTTAGTCTTTTTCGTCCAAATGCCGTGAATTTACTAACGGAAGTGTGATGTGACACTCGTTAAAGACACATGGCAGTTTACGTGGATTACACCTAGACATCAAAAAAATTGAACCGTTGGATTAAAAATTTGCTTATTTGATTTTAGTCATTGAAAACCTAAAATTAAATAAACAAAAACAAAAAGAAAAGGAAAAAAAGTAAAGGAAAAAAATGAACATAAAAAAACGAAGAAAAACTCGTAGCAGCAGCAGAAGCTCTCTTCTTCATTGAAGAGAAATCTAAATTGAAGAGAAAAAATCGAAGGAAAACTCGAAACGCAGAAGCTTTCTTCGTCGTGTTCTTCTTGGGGAGGCATCAATCGCTAGTTTACTAGCTTTCTTCTTCATCTTCTTCTTAGGGTTTTCAGTCGCCAAATTCAATCGTATTTTTGTACAAATTTCTTGAAGTTCGAATCAGAGCTTTGGTTTTTGGCCCGAATCTCGGGTCGCCATTGGAGACCATTCTAAAGCTTTGGTTTTTGGCTATTTCTCCGTAAGACCTCTATTTTTTTTTTTTTTTTTTTTTTTGTTAAAGAATTTGGTTTGTGGATGTTTTACATTTGGTTTAATTTTTTTTCCTAACAGAAGGAGGATTACACCATCGTTCTCTTCGATTAAGGAAGAAACAGTGGTCAAATGTAAGTTTTCTTTTCTCCTCGGTTAACATTTTTTTTTATTGAAGGCGTCGTATATCTCGGCATCTACCTTTATCAACACCATGAATATCAGAGTATATAGTTGTATATACTCCGTATATCTCGGCGTCTACCTTTATCAACACCGTGAATCTCGGAGTATATCGTTGTATATACTCTGCAGTCAGAGATTTACTTGCTATATTTAGCTTATTCTGTTTCCTTGATTAGCTCATTAAGGTTGTATAAATATGCATGACTTTGTCCATTATCAATGACAGAAAATATCAGAATATCATTCTAAAAAACTTTATATGGTATTAGAGCAGGTTTTATAAGAAGAGAGAAAAAAGCCTAGTAAACCCTAGGGCGGCGTCGGCGTACTGCCGCCGCCTCCCAATTTTGATCATCTATGACGATAACCAGTTTTTCCATCTTTGGTGATGGAAACCTTTGGAATCCGACTACTTCGATTTTCTCCCTCAAAATTTGAATACTTCGTTTTTCTACCACGAAGTCCGACATCGTCTCCTCGTTTGGGTGGCGACGAAACCGACCACGTTGCCTTGTTTTGGGTGACGAAGAAACCGACCACGTCCTCTCGATTTGGGTGATGAAGAAACCGACCACGTCGCCTCATTTTGGCCCGACGAAGAAACCGACCACGTCCCCTCGATCTGGGTGACGAAGAAACTGACCACGTCAACTCGATTTGGGTGACGAAGAAACCGACCACGTCCCCTCGATTTGGGTGACGAAGAAACCGACCAAGTCCCTTCGATTTGGGTGACGAAGGAACCGACCACGTCCCCTCGATTTGGGTGACGAAGAAATCGACCACGTCCCCTCAATTTGGGTGACGAAGAAACCGACTACGTCGCCTCGATTTGGGTGACGATGAAACCAACCACGTCCCCTTGATATGGGTGACGATGAAATCCGACCACGTTACCATGATTTAGGTGACGAGAAAATCCGACCAAGTCACCTCGTTTTGGGGTGACGATGAAATTCGACTATCGCCAACTCATTATGGCTGGCGATCAAACAACCATAAACCTCTTGACGGAGGCAAGTCTGAACGGGGGAGGAAAGAAAGATGGGGAATGAGCGGTCTGCATCATGAATCTCGGGTATGACTGACGATATACCGCAAGAATCTCGAGTATGACACATGATATACCGCAGGAACAAAAATGCAGGTAGCAAGCGCCCTCGGGTATGACCAACGATATACCGCAGCAACCTATTGCACAACCACCCGTTCAGGATTCAAATCGAAATGGCATCCTTGGTCTCTCAGATTCTTCCGCTGAATAGATCATTGAGAACGGATGCTCGAATCACAGTTTTCACGACTTTTCCGCAAGTTGGGCATTCAGAATCTTCATGATCCAACTTGAGGGTAGTATGAGAGGCACCGTATATCTCGGCATCTACCTTGGTCAACTCCGAAAATCTCGGCGTATATCATTGTATATACGTTGTAAATATTTTCGAGTCAAAGATTTACTTACTAAATATAGTTGATTCTTTTTTCACGACTTTTTCGCAAGTTGAGCATTCAGAATCTTCATGCTCCAACTTGAGGGGGAGTATTGAAGGCGTCGTATATCTCGACATCTACCTTTATCAACACCATGAATATCGGAGTATATAGTTGTATATACTCCGTATATCTCGGCGTCTACCTTTATCAACACCGTGAATCTCGGAGTATATGGTTGTATATACTCTGCAGTCAGAGATTTACTTGCTATATTTAGCTTATTCTGTTTCCTTGATTAGCTCATTAAGGTTGTATAAATCGCATGGCTTTGTCCATTATCAATGACAGAAAATATCAGAATATCATTATACAAAACTTTATATTTTCAGTTAAGAATTTTAAGAACTGGAAATTGGACGTACTACATGCAAGTCTTCAAAACGTTTTTGTTGGGATTTATGCCGTAAAGCCTCGTAATTAATTAATAATTGTTTTATTATTATTTTTTACAATTTATAATATTCATTATTATTATAAAAATTCAAGGTTATTAGTGTAATCTTGAACAATATGTAGTTGACATACGGAAGGATCATGTTCAATGAATAACTTAAATACTAGTATATGGATAAGGTTGGGTGCCTTATCCTGGTAGCACTATTGATACGGTCCACTTTGTAATTGTTACAAATGATTTGATCCAAATCATTCATGTAGAGACATGTGAGTGGAGGTATCCTATACAATGAGTTTGTATAAGACTAGACCACGAAATATATAATTTCTCTTTATAAATTCGTTATTTGAGTAGATTAATATTTCACAGGATGATCATATGTGACTCGATCTTAATCCTGAGTGAATTATGAACTTCTGCCTGTGAGGGCTCGTCCTTTGATTTGTATGGGTGAAAATGACCTTTATAGTCGATTCAATAAGCCTACCATTTTGGGGACTTGACCAAACAGGGAGCTGGGAACATAAATTTCACAAGATGAAATTCACTCATCCCCATATAGGGAAAGTAGATGAGTAGTTCCCGTAAGTACTGATTTCGGGACTTGAACAATGGGGCCCCACCCTCTCACTGGCCCGAGAGAGACTTGGTTTATGGTTGGATCATAAACATATTGTTCATTAGAGAATCAGTGGTACTTAAGGTGTAAGATGTAATTACAGGGGTAAAACGGACTTTTGACCCAGCTGTAATTACGAACAACTCGTGAAAGATCGACTTGCATGTAATGGTTATATCCATGGACAGAACTTGTCCTACAGTGCATAAGAATACAACTCTAGGCCTATAGTGGAGTGACCTAGAGTTAATGAATGCAAATTAGTTAATTAATGAGTTTAAATAATTAATTTTGTATCATTAGAGCTTCTAATCTGTAGGTCCATAAGGTCTCCTTCCTAGTTCATAATAACACTAAAATGATCAATTTAGTTGAAAGAATTCAAATTAATATTTAATATAATTGATATATTAAATATAGAAGAGAAAAATATTTTTATTGTATTTGATACATTAAATATTAGAGGAAATAGTTTATGTATTAGATACATTAATATTGAAAACTATATATACATATAAAATTTGAATGAGATTCAAATTGGTTAAATGTATATTATAAAAGATTAATTTTATGATATTTGGATGAGATTCAAATAAATATAAAATACACATTTTAATATAATAGATATTAAAATGTATTTTATTAAATAAAATTAATTTCTAAAGGCCTCTAAATAGTACATATAGATTTAACGAGAACGTTGGCCAAACATACAAGTCAATTTCCCTACGGAGAGAATTGTTCTCTCAAAACTTCATTCTTTCTAGGAGGCTCTCACAAGCCTTGGTCTCGTGTTCGAGTCATAGGATCTCGTGGAAAAGATTGTGGTCTTCAAAGGTAATTTATATGTTTAGCCTTGTTATTTATATGTTTAGCCTTGTTTTTAGTTTAATTCTAAATAAAATCAAAGATCGATTCCAAACGCTTCCGCTGCGTGGGTTTGAAGAGTTCATTCCCTTCAGTTTTAGCATCACATTTCACTATAATGGAAGACTAGAATTTCATCATAGGGCTTCCTACTTTGGGGGTAAGGTTTCACTGGTTAAAGATGTAGAACTTACTCGATTGAACATTTTATTTTAGAACTCTCTGTCCTCTCAGCATACTAAGGCGTGAGAAATGCAGTTTGGTTTGTCTATGTTTTTCCAGGAAAAATTTTATCAACCGGATATAAGATACTATTGATTGATGATGATGTTGTGGATTTGATTGGGATGCTCATAGAGGATAGAATGATTCATATTTATGTTGAGCACAGCCCAAATCGAGAAGTCATAGACTTTACCAAACCTATTATTGAGATTAAACCTTTGTATTTTTTTTTGCAAAATTATTTAATTAATGCACTATAAACAAATTGAACATTTGACCTCTTAATTAAAGGAATAATCTTGTGTTAATTGAGCTAGACTGGTTTGATAACTCAATTGACAAATATAAATATAAATTTATTAATTATATTGTTTAAATAATTATCTTTTATAATAATTTGACATTAGGTGCAAACCAAACCAGATGATAAAAATATTTTTGAGAAAATGTAATATTTTTGAGAAAATGTCCAGGTCGATCAGAGGTTCGGCTTGCTTCTCCCCCACCTTTTAGCGTTCTGGGCCCCCGAAATGCTCGATCAGAAAGAAATTCTATAAGATGGGTGTGATGATGAGTGTTTTATTTATAAAAATTTCTAGAAAAATGTCATTTTTTGAAAGTGGTGTTGTAAAGTGTTTTCTCTCCATGGGTATTTTCCTTTCCATTTGGAATAGATTTTATAGATTACTTTATTCTCACGTTTTGATCCATTATTTATTTTTATTTTATTTTTTTATAAATGAAATCAAGTATTGTTATTTGATCCCATTATTTTGTTTTGTTTTTTTATAAATGAAATCAAGTATTGTTATCTATCGTGTATACTTAAATTAGCTTGAAATTCAATCTCACAAGATGACATCTCTTGACTAAAAAACGTGACATGTACATTTGGCATATAGAAATTTCAAAATTAATAATATCAACCTATTAAATATTAAGGTCTGTTTGGTAACGCATTCAATTTTTATTTTTAGTTTTTGGTTTTTAATTTTTAGAAAACATATATGTTTGGTAACCAATTCAATTTTTAGTTTTTCAAATTTTGAAAACGTTTTTACCTTCCTTAACAAATTTTAAAAACGAAAAAACAAATTTTTATTTTTATTTTTAATTGTCAACGAGTTAGATTTAATTTCAGATCAAATATTTATTTATTTATTAAAATTGAAATCAAATTGTTATTAATATTTTTTTTCGAAAATTATCATTAATATTATTAGTATATTCTAAAAAATGTATAAAAATATTATTAATATAATATATTATAATTTTTTTTCTAGTATATTATACTTTAATATTATTGTTATGTTACACCAATATATATCTAACCAACTTTACTCAATCAACATATTTTATTTTCTTGACTTTAGAAATGATAAGCGTCAACTAAAAAATGTCTAATATATTAAACTATCAACACAATAAATTCTTTTTATTTTAGAGAAAATCATTTTTATCCTAAAATTTCAATTTCATCAAATAATTGTAACTTAATTAAATTTTGATAAATCTGACACTTTTTTATATTATAATAAATTAACATTACTTTAGAAAATTTAATTTTTATTTTATAGTAATTATCCAAAATTTGAACGTAAAAATAGTTATAAAACTGATTTAAAAAAAAAAAAAAAATTAGAAAACTTAAAAAATTCAAAAATAAAAAACTGAATACGCTTATCGGGACTAAATTAATTGTTTATGAACTTATTTGATTGTTTTTCTAAATATATAAACAAGAAGTTCAGACATCAATTGAAAGAATCAACAACCTTATGGGGGCGTTTGCCCCCGTAATGTGTTTGGATGGGTTTGGCTTTTGAAGCCAAACCCATGTTTGGGAGGATGGGTTTGAAACCCATGGTTTTCAAACCCAAACCCATGGGTTTCAAAACCCAAACCCTTACTTTTCACCAGTTTTCATAATTATGGTGGGTCCCAACATTTTTCAATCAATCTTTCTCATTATTATGGTGGGTCCCATCATTTTTCTTTCAATTTCACCCCTCTAATTATAATTATATAGTGTTCTAATTATATTTATCTAAATAAAATTATATTTTTTTTAATTTATTTATATTTAATCTAATTTACAATAACTCAAAATATGTTTAATTTTTTAGTTGTAAGATAAAATAAAATATTTGAGGTGTATGTTAATATTTTAAAAAATAATATTTAATTTTTACGTTAACAAATTAAAAATTAAAAAATAATTATTATTAACAATATTCAATTAATTTTAAAATAGAATGTAATTTTTCTCTAATTACAAAATTAGATTTTTTTTTTCTCGTTTTATAATCCATGTGAAGCTTAAACTTATGAAATGTTTGAAATAGCTTCTGAAAGATTATGATTTGAATCAAGATTTTCTTCCAATGTCAGTTCTTCAAGTTTTTTGAGTGTAAGTTTGTATTTAAGGGATACATACTTAAGAATATTATCCAAATATAATAGTAGGTTGTTGTTTAATTCTTGTTTTCTTCTTTTTTTGTGTTTTTCATTTCTTTTTTTTTTAATTCTATATCTAACTATATATTTAAAAAAAAAAAAAAAACCGATTGACATGACATGTTATGTTTTTTTTGAGACGTTTGAATGAAACATTTAATTTTTTAATTCATTATCCAAATATATATTTGATTCTTGTAAGCAATATTTCGATTGTTGGAAATAGTTTTATTATTCTTAGACTATAGCATAATTAAATGTTTCATTCAAACGTCTAGAAAAAAAGTCACATGTTGCATAAAAAATTCTACAATTCACAAAACATCCACTAAAAATAAGAAGAAGAAAAAAAAAAAGTAGCGAAAGGAAAAAAAAATTGTCCAAACCCGAGTTTCAAAACACAGCACCTGAAACACTCACTTCTGATTCCCAGACTTTCCAACATTGCGCCCCAAACACTGTATTCTGATTCCCAGACTTTCCAACACTGCACCCCAAACACCGTTTTCTGATTCCCAGGTTTCAGAACCCTCCCAAACAAACCCACCGTATTTTGATTCCCAGGGTTCTGAACCCATTACGGGGGGCCAAACGCCCCCTGTAAGTTTGAGGTTGTAGAATAAATGTATAGTTTAAAACCTTCATTTTAATATTAATTATATTAGTTGCAGTGTGTTTTTTTCTTTCTTGTTTTCTTGTTTTTTTTATAACTAAAATGTAGTGTTGTCATTTTAATATAGTGTTGTCATTTTAACATCTCATATGTTATGTCTAAGAGTTTTTTTTATATTAATAAGGTACTTTAAATAAATTATTACAAAAATAAGATAATTTTGAAAGTATTTACAAAATTAAGATACTTAAATCGTGTACTATGGACACGAGTTATGATATGTCACGTCACATGTAACTCGTGTTCATGGTACAAGACTTATGGAGTAACTCGTATTTGCCAAAGCGAACATAGCTCAGCTGACATATGTATGACTTGATGACCAAGAGGTTTGTAGTTCGAATCCCCCCACCCCCAATGTACTCAAAAAAAAAACTCGCATTCATGGTACACGACGTAGGGGTAACTCGTGTTGGATATCTCATATATTTTGATAACACATTAATATGACTCGTTTTGTAAATAGTAATATGTTTTTTTTTTTTTGCTGTATTTTCTAAGTTTAAAATCATTGAAGTACCAAATTGAGCCAAGTTGGATATCTCATATATTTTGATAACACATTAATATGACTCGTTTTGTAAATAGTTACAAATGATTTGAACCAAATCGTTCATTGAAGACGTGTGAGTGGAGTATTATATACAATAAATTTGTATAAAGACTGAACCACAAAATATTTAATCACTCTCTAAATTGGTTAATCAAAAAGATTAATATTTTATAAAATGATTATATGTGACACAATTTTAATTAAAAGTTGGAAAGTGGGTTATGAACTCATCCTTAAGGATGAAATTTTTTCAGCGGAAACGAAAAGTATGAAAAAAATTATTGCAGAAACAGGTCTGAAATCCCCAATTTGACTATGTACGAGGCCAGATCGGAAATTTAATTTAGGTCCCCGACTCCGAAATAATTTTTATTGATTTTTAATATATATATCATATAAAATCATTATTATTAATATAGTAAAAAATAATCCTTAATTTTTTGAAAATTAGGTTTAATATTTATTTTGTATAAATACATCATTTTCTAGGAGGAATACAAGAGTAAAAAATACAAATTGTTTTGTTATCGTATCAGAGCTTCTGAAGATAGATGCTCTGATACCATGACAAAACAATCTGTATTTTTTCTCTTGTATTCCTCTTAGAAAATGATGATCGACCCGCGTTCCGAGGTTGCAATTTTCTTTTACCATATTATTTTATCTTATTCCCACTTTATTTTCAAGTTGAGCATTTGAGATCTTTCATCCTCCAACTTGAGGGAGGGTATTAGAGAATTACTAGCTATGTTAGAAAACTAGTTAGTCTTTAGTTAGTATTTAGTTAGTTTTCATATATGTTTTGGAAATTAGGTTTAGTATTTTGTTTTGTATAAATACATCATTTTCTAAGAGGAATACAAGAGAAAAAATACAGATTGTTTTGTCAGACTCGATTCTTGAACGAGGATTGCCCGAAACAGGAAACGGGGTGGGAACAGGGACATGGAGTGCATCAATCCCCCATGTTGCCATCCTTACTCCTATATATACACGAGAGTTTGTCCTTTGATTTGCATGAGTGAAAAATATAACTATTATAGGCGATTCAATAAACTTACCCATTTTGGAGACTTTATCAAATAAGGATTTGAGAACATAAGTTTTTCGTGATGAAATTCACTTCTTTCCGTATAAGGAAATATAGATGAGTGCCTTACGTATTGATTTCGTTAACTTAAACAACACGCACGCACCCACACGCACACACCCACACACCCACACCCACACGCACGCACGCACCCACAGACTCTAGGCCAACAGTTTTTTTTTTTTAGGTCTCCAAAATTTTAATTTTTGTCTAACAAATTTCTGAATTTTCAATAGGTTTCTAATTTTTTTTAACATTTTTTTTAAAATTCATCGATATATTAAATCCAAAATTGAATCATATGAATAATAAGACTTAACTATACTTATTTTAAGTCTATTAAATTTGTGAATTTTAAAAATTGTTGAAATGTGATGGTCTGGTTAGACCAAAAAAAAAAAAAAAAAAATCAAATAGATAAATACAAAATTAAATCAGATAGATAAATACAAAATTAAATATTTAGCAACATTTAAATATTTTTTAAAGTTTAAGGATATAATAAACACAATTTTAAAATTTAGTGGACTAAACTATTAAGGTTTAAATACTATTTTGATCTTTGTACTTTTGATTTTGTTTAATTTTGGTCCCTATACTTTCATAACATTCATAACATTCATTTTAGTACCTATATTTCAAAATGTTCATTTTTGTCCATGTATTTTTAAAACGTAATCAATTTAGTCCTCTCAATTTCCTTTATTCGATTCTAATTTTAAGATGACACTTAACTTACTAAATTTATTGAAATATAATTATAAAATTGTATTAAAAGATTTTCATTGTGGATAAAATTTACGTTTAAATTTTGTAAACAAATTAAATTTGTTATTTTTAGAAAAGTATAGAGATGAAAATAAATATTTTAAAAATACGAAGACTAAAATGAACTAGAATCAAAAATTAAAAGTACATTACTTAAAATAGATATTTTAAAAATATAAAGATTAAAATTAAATTAAATTAAAAGTATAAATAGATATTTTTGAAAATATAAAGATTAAAAAAAATAAAATTAAAAGTATAAAGATAAAAATAATATTTAAACCACTTTGTTTTTATTATGAGAAAGAAAGTATTTAAACCAAGAATATATATATTTATTGAACAGAAGGTAGAATTAGATTGCCCATTTGTCGAGGAGCCACTCTAGATATGTGAGCCATATCGTTTTGGGCTGTGGTCACAATCACCTAATTTAATTGTTATTTTTCCTCCCAGTTGCCCACTAAAGTCTAAAAACTACTAGAACTCAAATTAAAAAATAATAATAATAATAATCATAAATATCATTAAAATTTTGAGAAAATAATATGAGACTTGCTTTTATTATAAGGAATAAAAAAGAAAAGTTTACAGATATTTTTAAATTCTAACTAAATTGGACAAAAAGAAGTAATTATATATTTTTTCTTTTGTTTTTAATAATCATGTTTATCTACTAATACTTTTCTCTCTTTCAAAATTTATAATGTTTTTTAAATTTTATTTACTTATTTATTTATTTAATTCAATAAATGTGGAGTGAATAATTCGATCCTCAATTTTTAAGAAGATAATTGATGTCTTATTCAACTTGGATTCACTTCTAAAATTAAAAATAAAATATATTATAAAAAAATTGATTAAAATATTAAAAGTTGTGATTCAAAGTAAAGCAAAAACGATCTAATGCTTGAAAAGTTGGATGCAAAAAAAACTAATTTATTAACCTGAAAAATGAAACATAAACACAAAACTAGTTAGTAAAATTAAAATACTATTAGCAAGCCAACAATAATCTCGCTCAACGACATGATGTATTGCATAGTGATCATGAGGTCCCGGGTTCAATCTCCTACTCCAACACCAACATGTTGTCAAAAAAAAAAAAAAAAAACTTTTAATAATAATTTTATTTTTCATTTCCTAAAATTACATGCTTAGTTTTCAAACTTTCGAATTTACTCTATTTCAACTATCTTACTTTTCAATTTTAAAAATATTTTATTTTAATCCTTTAATCTTTAAAAAAATAACTACTTTAGTTATGATACGTAATTAATTTATTATTTTTTTTTTTACAAGAAATTGATTAATTCATTGTTAATTGATAAATGACATGGTTTTAAATGTGTATTAAAATCATATAGATTGCTTAAAAAATGGTGAAATAAAATCTTTTAATTTATATGTTGGCTAATTTAAGTATTGATTAAGGCGTGATAGTTTCTACCAAAATGTGGGACTTTCAAATCTACACCACTTGATTTATAAAAATAAATAAATATATATATATATATATATATATATATATATATATATTTTAAATAAAATAAAAAGAAAAATAAACATTATAAATCTATGAGACTTATGAAACACACCTAAATGTTTAGAGCTTTTTAAATTTTAGGTTTTTTTTTACACAATTTTTAAATGTTAGTTTAAATTATAAAAAAAAAAATATATTCATATTTTCTTAAAAATTATAATAGTATCCTTTACTTTTCAAACTATGATTGAATTAGAAATTTTTAATAAGGTTGGACCGACAATGACATGAAACGACGTGGCGATAACTAGGACACTTAAGTCAAAGAATTAAGTTTGTTCATTCAACATTCTAACATATTTGAACTTGAATGATAGTTTTAAAACATTTTTAAGACATCACGAGTAACATTGCATATTTTTAAAAAACATGAATATTTTTTTAAAAATAAAACGCAAAAAAAGATATCACAAGACCTAATCGAATTAGTGACTAAAATGTCAGCATGACTCAGCTGACATATGTATGTGTTGACGACCAAGAGGTCTATGGTTGGAATCTCCATACTCAATGTAATTAAAAAAAAAAAATAATAATAATAAATAAATAAATAAATTAGTGACTAAAATGTCTAGTTCCATCCAAATATATATATATATATATATATTTTTTTTTATTTTTATTTTTTTTTCATTTTCGTTTTTGACTTCCATTACAAGATCCATAGTTTTTCATTTAAAAATAATTTCATCTCCGATTCATTGCCCATGTGCTGATATTTATAGGAATCAGTTTGCTTCTCCAAATTATCCACCTTATTATTCTAATCTTTCTGATCGGAGAAATAGAACAGAGCAATGGGTTCTCAGGAGGACGACCGAGCAATCTTGGAGCAGGGTCTTCTGCAGGTTTAATCTCTCTCCCTCTCTCGAAATTTTCGGAATTTTTGGAATAGGACTGTTGCCAACCCATAATATTCTTTGTTCCCCTGTTCGTTAGAGATTCTAGACCAAGATCTTGAAGATATGTGGAAAAGAACATGGTTAATGTTTTAGCGAATTACTTGTTTATGTAATTAAGCAATTTAAGCACTATGTGACCTTGACGCTAACTAAGAAAAAGTTTAAGCTGTCTGAAATTGATGTTCTTAGTTTTTGGGTCAATCTTCTTCCTAAATGATGACTATTGTTGAAGTTGTTTGTTTTGTTATGTACAGCCAGAGCTTGATAATATTCAAGTGTTTAATTTATTTGGAATTTGGGTATGCGAAGGCTGATGACCATTTGTTTTTTTTAATTAAGGTTGCAAACTTTCAATTGAGAAAAAAAAAATATGAAAGAATTCAGGTACTGAACTCCACTAAAGAAAGGGCTCCAATCAAGCAAAGTTTGATTCAAGAAATAATTTCAAAATAACCGCTTCACTAACGCCCAAAGAGAAACATAGAACCTAGCAAGGGACCAAACAACATTAGGGATCCTCTCGGACCTAAAGGCTGATGACCATTTGTTTTCGTCTTGCTCTGGGAAGAAGGCTTCTTTAATTTATCATGATTATGGGAGGATTTTATCTTTCCCTGTGATTGATTTGCAATGGATAATTTGGGTGGTTACTCATTGGGGAGATCCATATGAGCATATGGGATGCAAATTGTGCTAAGTATATTACTCGAGTTCATAGTAACTCTAATCGACAATCCTTTGAGTTTTATCTTGTGTCTGTTACCTTCGAAGCAGGCTGGATATTGTGTGTTAAAAACTTATAACATGAAGTTTTTGGTTAAGCAAGAGGATTTTCTCTCCAGTTGTGTAGCGGGTTGACCATTGTTAGGTTGAAGGAAGAAGGGATTGGGATAATAGATACTGATATTCAGATTTTGGGGTAAGGAATGTGCAACTCAACAACATACAACACATGCCAACTTCCTCATTTGTTGGCACAAGCATCGACTATTTTTGAATTGCTCATTCCAGTACTGAAGGATTGAGTATACTAACCAGTTCCTCGTCCACCTCGCGATTGACATGTATAATATATAAAAATTATAATTACATATGTATTATAAAGGTATTTTAGCTGCATTTTTCTTTTAAAACGTCATATTACATATGACATGTTAATATTTTTCATGCACAAGAAACATGTAAGGGTAGTCTTGTTATCTTAATTTTCTACGAATGCTTAAAATTTGTTTCCTTCTGTAGAATGAAGGCAATGGACTCTATACAGGCGATGGCTCAGTTGACTTCAATGGGAATCCTGTTCTCAAGCAAAATACTGGAAATTGGAGAGCATGCCCATTCATTCTAGGTGGATATGTATTTTTGTTTTTTGTGCTTTGGTAAAATAGCATAAGTTAGTGACTCAACTTGGGCTTAACAATTTAAACTTCAACTTTTAAGATTGATTTAATCTAGCGTCATTCTTCCTCTGAAGATTTTTTTGTGTTCTTTCTCTTTGGAGATGTGAACGTGATACACTTTTCGATGTGTTTTCCCCTTCTTTCTTGTATTTCAATCCTTGAAAACTTCAAATTCTGATATTTTTTTTCTTTTTCCTTTTCTATTCTTTACTTGACATTCCAAGACCCTTATTTGTTATACAGGAAATGAAGGCTGTGAACGATTGGCCTACTATGGGATTTCAACTAACCTCGTCACTTATCTTACAAATAAACTACATCAAGGAAATGTATCAGCTGCTAGAAATGTCACTACTTGGCAAGGAACTTGTTATCTTACACCCCTTATTGGAGCTATCTTGGCAGATGCTTACTGGGGAAGATATTGGACAATTGCTGCTTTTTCAACAATTTACTTCATTGTATGTTTCATCTCCCACTTTCCCAGCAGAGATTAGATTGTTAGTATTTCTTTATTTTGGTTTTCTTTTGCAGGTTATAGTGCTTAGTGTCCTGATGTTCTCTGTAAATAGACTCCTATCTAACTTTAAGCCCCTTTGAACTGGTTAACATTTTATCCCGATACTTTTCCTCAAAAAGTTCTTTTGAATTATGATCTTATTCTCTTGTTTTTCTGTCTTGCCAAAGCAGGCAACATTAAGTTTAAAATATAAGAATATTGGCAGCAAAATAAGTTGCCTTACATAGTCCAATAATCAATTTATCAAGTAATATGACTTATGGAAGTTAACTTAGAGAGGTCATTTGTGGATCAAATTTACTCTATTTTATTGCATAGCAAGCACCAGTTTCTTCTACCTGCATATGCTACGCTCAATATTTTCTTTTCGGAGTCCAACTAAAGATGCCGGTTTTTCTTTACAGGGAATGTGTACATTAACTCTCTCTGCATCCGTTCCTATTCTAAAGCCTGCTGAATGTGTCGGGCTTATGTGCCCCCCAGCTTCTGCTTCTCAGTATATTGTATTTTTCCTCGGACTCTATTTAATTGCCCTCGGGACGGGTGGAATCAAACCATGTGTTTCATCCTTTGGAGCAGATCAGTTTGATGATACTGATCCTGCTGAAAGGGTTAAAAAGGGCTCATTTTTCAACTGGTTTTACTTTTCTATCAATATTGGTGCTCTTATATCAAGTAGTTTCCTGGTTTGGATACAAGACAATGCTGGGTGGGGTTTAGGGTTTGGCATCCCTGCAGTATTCATGGGCCTTGCTATTGCAAGCTTCTTTTCTGGCACAAAGCTCTACAGATTTCAGAAACCAGGAGGAAGCCCAATTACGAGAATGTGCCAGGTTTTGGTTGCATCCTTTCATAAGCGAAATATAAAGGTTCCTGGTGACAGTAATCTTCTGTATGAGGTGCAAGACAAAAGTTCTGCCATCGAAGGAAGTCGTAAGCTTGAACACAGTAATGAACTGAGGTAACTTTCTTCACTACCTGAGATATAATCTCATAGCTGCTTTCCAAAATATATAGTCTTATTCCTTCATTAGGTAAACTTCTTATTATGGTGGGGAAGTCTATTATTCACGTAAAAATCTGATTTGCTAATGATGGATTAACTGATGCAGTAAAGCCCTGTTTTTCTTTCCACATTTATTCATTAGCGCATGTATAGCAGAGGACCAGATCTTCCTCCTCTTCCCCGTTCCCAAGCAACTTCTGATATTTTGTTAGTAGGATGTCTCAAATGATATTTGTGATAATAGTAATAATCGGCAATAATTAATCCGGTGTGTGGTTATTACATGCAGAGCTATATGTTAGAATGCTGTTAGGAATATTATTAGAGTCTTAAGGGTATATTAGTAATTAGATAAGGAGTTCCTTATGAGTTTTTGTTATAAATAGAATGAGGGAGATAGGAGCAAGGCAGACAATATTTTAGTGAGTGAATTAGACTTGAGAGTTATCTCAAGAGGGGAGGGTCCAAGTACCTCGAAGGCTCGAACGCTTGGTTTATCAGTTTGGTTATCTTTTATATTGCAATATATGGTTATGTATTCTTGTTAGGGGTATCCTAACACTATATGAATGTGGTATATCGTATATGTACATTTGACAGAGTCGTGATAGATTCTATGCATATTTGAACCTGTTCTGATCTCGTGAATATCTGGTTGTATAATTAGCAACCTTAAAACTTGATTATGATTGAATTACAAGAAAACCAAGACTTAGTGGCTATAATTGAATAAAAATGAGTTATTGTTCTCTGAAGAAATTTAGCCCAAACTTTATTTGTGGTGCAGATGCCTTGATAAAGCGGCTGTCATCTCTGACGCCGAGTTAAAAACCGGGGACTTCTCCAATCCATGGAGGCTTTGCACCGTAACACAGATTGAGGAATTTAAGATTCTTATCCGCATGTTCCCAATATGGGCTACTGGAATCGTCTTTTCAGCAGTATACGCCCAAATGTCCACATTATTCGTGGAACAAGGGACGATGCTGGACAAGACCGTTGGTTCTTTCCGCATTCCTCCAGCGTCTCTCTCGACCTTCGACGTAGTAAGTGTCATTTTCTGGGTTCCTGTGTATGACAGATTCATAGTCCCAATCGCAAGGAAACTCACGGGAAAGGAGAGGGGATTCACGGAAATCCAGCGAATGGGTATTGGCTTGTTCATATCGGTTTTATGTATGTCAGCAGCAGCCTTGGTAGAGATCAAACGACTGGACCTTGCACGAGAACTTGATTTGGTGCATAAACCAGAAGCTGTACCACTGAGCATACTGTGGCAAATCCCACAATATTTCTTGCTGGGTGCAGCAGAAGTATTCACATTCATTGGGCAGCTCGAGTTTTTCTACGATCAATCTCCAGATGCGATGAGGAGTTTGTGCAGTGCATTGTCTCTGTTGACAACTGCATTGGGGAATTACCTCAGTTCCTTCATTCTAACCATTGTAACTTACTTGACAACAAGAAATGGGCAAGCTGGGTGGATACCAGATAATTTGAATGAAGGCCATTTGGATTTCTTCTTCTGGCTTTTGGCTGGATTCAGCTTCTTGAATTTGTTGGTGTATATTGTCTGTGCCAAACGCTACCGCCCAAAGAAGGCTTCTTAAGAGTGAAGGAGATGATGCTGTAAAAACCAGAAGAAGCCATTTCCAGAAGCATCATTTGTCTGCTCTACTGTATATAAATTATAGACGGCCCATCTCGTTTCTTTCAACTTCAAATTCATTTTTTTACTGCAATTTGATGTTATGTTGTCTGTTTCTACAAGTATGGATTATCAACCATCTTTGGTGGTTGGTTAATTTATAATTGATTTTAGTTTATTGTTGTTATTTTAAGGCTCTGTGTTTGAGAAATTCTTTAGGGGTAGTGTTTTTAAATGGAATATTTTTCATATCTTTGGGAAAAGGAAATACTAATGACGTGTTTTAGAAGTTAAGTTTTTCTTTTAATTTATTCACATATTAGTAGGTTGAGAATGTGAAAGATGTTTTGCATTACTAGAAAATAAAAGTTTTTATATACTCAAATAAGGACATCTCTACATGAATGAGACCAAACCAAAAATAATTCCATGCATGTTCAAGTCTAAAATGAACAAATGTCATTCATAATTATTTAACCAACAATATCTTAGGTAACTGACCTATGAAGAATTTGAACTCATTTTTCAAATTTTCTTTTACTAACCCTACTAGGCCAATTGATTGATATCAACAATATATTTATAATAGTGTTTTCAAAATACTCTGCTATTATAATTCAAAACTAAATAGAGATTGATATACATGCAAACACATCTTCAATCTTTCCTCGAGTGATTAAGACATATATATTCGACCAAAAAATGAGAGTTTTTTTTGACAACATAGGACATGAGAATTTGAGTCTGAGACCTCTTGTTCATAGTTCATACATTATACCATTTGAGCTATACTTTTGTTGGCGTGATAAAAGTATCACGGACGAGGCACACACTCTAGAGAAGTCATTTTTTAGGTTGGCGCGACGAATTTTATTCACGGGGTGCTACTCCGACTAAAATATTAATTAGCGTTAAGCAAGATTCACTTTGACGATAATAATTGAAAATGTTAAAAATTAGTATAGAAGAAAATGATTGAATTACCGTGACCTATGAAGTTCTTGGTTCAATCTCCGCCCCAACAGGTTGTCAAAAAATAATAATAATAAATGATAATAATAATATGATTAAATTAAAGTAGGGAGCTGAAATGTGAGTGTAGCATAGATTTGGTAAGTGAGTGACAGATGTGCGTTACAAATAGCTTCTCACCATTTGTTTAGAGAAAGATGATTAAGGAGGTTGATTAGATTATATGGCAATGAAAATCTGCAACAGTTTCAGTCGAAGATTCCTCCTTCCATTAATGGCGGCTGTGGCTCGGCTCCCACACTCGTCACAATTCTCAAGAACGTTGTGTTATTGCCATTGCCACTCCAATTTGTCCTTCTCTCCCTCTCTAGAACGCGTATGAACTGTTGATCCTGCTGTTGTTGCTCTCCCGTTCCAAATTCGTGGAATCTTCAACCCTAGACGACGCTGCTGTATCGATTCGTTTTCCGAAGGAGATCATGCGCCGCTGTAGTTTCTATGATCGGCGTTTTTTGTAATTCTTACGTTTCCGCCATGTTTCTTAGCTCCTCCTCCTCCTCCTCCTCCACCCTCCCCTTCCGCCGTACCCTTCAGATTCTTCTCCTCTTCGCTGCCGTTTCTCTCTCTTGTCTTGCTGTTTTCAGAGAACTTCACTCTCTTCGCTACTTCTCTCTCTTCTCCTTCACTACTCTCTCTGATTCTCCTCCTGTTTCGCCCTTCGACGACCCTTCTGCGGTGAGCCATTTCCCTTCATGCTTTGGTTAATTCTTTTGTTAGTTTTTGTATGTTTGGATTGTGTTTATTATCATTTCAGTTTCCTTAATCGTGTTTCGAATTGTGAGTTTGGATTTCATTGATGGTGAAAGTGGAGTTCGATTAATAGGCCTTGATGATGAGGGATTTCATTAATGCGAATAAGGAAATGATGATTCGTTTTCTGTGGTGATGTATTTAACGTAACGCACAAAAATACAGAACGATTTGTGAGGACTTTCCTTTCTAGTCTAGCTGAAATTTAAACTAGGTTATCTTTTCTTTATTTTGCTTGCATGGCTCTACTCAGTGTGATCTTCTATTCTTCTCTGTTTTTCATACGTGAGTGCAGAGTAGATTTTGTTTTTCTCTTTCAATTTGAATCTTCAAATTCTTTCCTCATTCTGCTCATTTTGCTTTCTTCTGGGTCAGTTTGGGAAAGTGCTAATGCTATTAGGAGGGACAATTTCTCGGTTTCGGTTCCGCGTCGTAGAATTCGTTTGGTCAGCAAAAATGAGCATAGCTCAGCTGTAATTGACATGTACTCCTTACCTTGAGTTCGAAGTTTCGATCAAGTGTTGAGCACAAAAAAGAAGAATCAGTTTGGTCAGATCATATTGCGTTTAGGTTCTCCAATATCGTTATCTTGGAAGCTTTTCTTTGTTTTTCAGAGTTAAAATTCGAGCATTTTAGTTCGAAATAACCTATGTGTGGTCCATGTTCTTTTCTTTTCCATGCAGCCAAGGTTGTGTTATGTTGTGAATCTCTGAAGAGTACAAAGCGTACTTATGTTTTGAAAGAGGAATTTACCTGCCAGCATAACAAACATATAGTAGCATGGTGTGGCTGATATGTATAATGTATTAGAACGTAACAATACTTGCTTTACTTATTTACTTCTCTTATTTAATTACATCTTGCTTAGAAACTCTTATGCTCGAGTATTGAACTGTTATGGATTGTGCTTTTCTCTTATGCTTTGATTTATACTTGTAGTTGCCTTTGATTTTTGCCTCTTTTCCCTGATTATAGGATGCGGGTGAGTATGATCTGGACAGGGTCTTAAAGGATGCTGCAACAGAAGACGGAACTGTTATCTTAACTACTTTAAATGAAGCATGGGCATCTCCAGATTCAGTCATTGATCTTTTTCTCGAGAGCTTTAGAATTGGAAATCATACTCGCCAACTAATAAACCATTTGGTTATTATTGCATTGGACAGAAAGGCATTTATTCGCTGCTTGGCTATCCATATCCATTGCTTTGCTCTTGTTACTGAAGGAGTTGATTTTCATTCGGAGGCATATTTTATGACACCTGACTACTTGAAGATGATGTGGAGAAGGATTGAATTTCTGCGAACTGTTCTTGAGATGGGGTACAATTTTGTATTCACGGTATCATACTCTCTCCTTTCACCTTGAGATAGTTGCTTCCTCAGTTAATTTTCATTCAGAGGCATATACTTTATGACTCCTAGAGAGTCTTACATAGGAGAATAGGTATCAAACTGGATGTCAATGTATCTTTTTTTTTGGTTTGGAATTACTTAAGAAGTCCATTTCCCAATGGATGAACCTATTCTCTTTGGGAACTCAAAATTTCCTCAGGTAGTTCAGGGAGAGGCTTCCGGGGAACGAAAAAATCCTTTATTAATTAAATCTCACCTCTGCTCCTCAGGTTCATTCTTTTCTAAACTGGATGTCATTCTCCTTACTTTGGTGGTTCCTTCAGGGGAAATGTTTTCGGAGAGGGAAAAATTCCACTATCATTTAAATGTCACCTCTGCTCACTAGGTTGATTTAAGATAGGGAATTAGGGTCAATCCCTTGCCCACTTGCCACTTGGTTGTCGTTCTCCTCCTCCACTATCAGCAGTAACTCCCATATTAGGAAACATAGAAGCCCCACCATTTTCTCCCTTACCTTTCATCTCAATAGTCAAACTTCTGCGTACAGTAGCAGGATATGCCTTGCTTAAACTTTTGTTGTTTAAAATCTTTTTTTTTTTTTTTTATTATAAGGTACCGAGCTTTCATTGAGAAAAAATGAAAGAATACAAGGGCATCCAAAAAAAGATAAGTCTGAAATAAGGCCCCTTAAAGAAAAAGAGTCCAATGAAGTAATAAAAGACCTATAGAAAAATTACAAAAAAAATCTAATGAGGGACCAAATGACACTAGGCTCCACTCCGAACCTCTAAAATCTGCTATTTAGCTGTTCAACGTCTCTTATACTTTCACCACTCTTAGCCATTTACCAATTACTTCCTTTAGGATATATCAGTTTTTATTTTCATGTATGTTTAAGGATGGCAATTCGCATGCTCGTCTCATGTCTGTATCGAATACTTAGATCAAGATATAGTTCTATTAGTTTTTCTTTTCGTATTTCTTTTAATTCCCCTACGTGTCGTTACTTAGATCAAGATATAGTTCTATTAGTTTTTCTTTTCGTATTTCTTTTAATTCCCCTACGTGTCGTTTCTTCCTTCAGGATGCTGATGTTATGTGGTTCAGGAATCCATTCCCATTCTTTGATATAGATGCAGATTTCCAGATTGCTTGTGATCAATACCTGGGCATTCCTGATGATTTAGATAACAGACCGAATGGAGGGTTTAACTATGTGAAGTCCAATAATAGGTCAATTGAGTTTTACAAGTACTGGTACTCATCTCGAGAAACTTATCCAGAATTCCATGATCAGGATGTTCTTAATAAGATCAAATACGATCCTTTCATTGATGACATTGAACTAAAGATTAGATTCTTGGATACTGCTTATTTTGGTGGGTTCTGTGAACCCAGCAAAGATTTGAATCTTGTATTAACCATGCATGCAAATTGCTGTGTTGGAATGGAAAGTAAGCTTCATGATCTTAGAATAATGCTCGAGGATTGGAAACGGTACATGTCGATGCCGCCATATGTTAAGATATCATCAATTTTGTCTTGGAGAGTTCCACAGAACTGCAGGTATGGCACCATTTGTAGCTCTTAAAACAATTTTGCGCTATCATCAATTCATGAATTCCATTCTTTATATTTGATTCCTTTATTCCTCTTGTTCCAGTTTCTGATCTTTGTACTGCAATTCTCCAAGCAAAGAATTGATGAATCTTCTTACCAAACTCCTCGGAGTGATGCATTTTGAGCCATTTCGAATATTTCTGCATTACAGCTTAAAGAAAAGTGAATATTACAGAAGGCATAATCATCAAGTGTTGCGGCTGTAATCTTTATTTGCCAGTTTCTGTAAATTGATACCCAATAAATTTCTAGGTCCAGCAATTGTACATCGTCAAATCATGAAAGCCTGAAGAACACAGGCTAACCATCATTAGGTAGCTTCCTTGCTAGAAAATTTGGTCCTATGATCAAATTCACCTTGAGGTATAGTAGTCAAAACTGTTGAGCTTTTTAGATATAAACTAAATTTTCCTTGGATTATAAATGGGATGATAAGCCCCTTCCCTCTCTTTATTTCTTTATTTTTTTATTTTTTATTATATATATATATATATAGTTTCATGTATAAATCTGCTCGATTGAGGTTGATTTTGGGAGAGTCAAAAGTGATTAAGAAAAGATTTTGATAGTTTTTTAACAAATTTTCAATATTCAATTTTATCTTTCAAAATTAAAATTTATTTTATATATCTGGTATCTTTTTCTCACTACCATAATTTCTTTTTTTTTCTCCTAATTTTTTAAATTAATAAATTGAATGTAACTAATTTTTAGAAAATAATATATTTATTTTTTTTTGAAAAATAATATATATAATATCTCATTATTTTTTTAGTTACATCTATTTTTCTTAATACTTAAGAAATAATATAGGGGTAACTTAAGAAATAATATAGGGGTAGACAAAATATAAATATAAATCGAAATGATATAACATTTTTTTTTTTTTTTTTTTTGAAAAAAAAAATGATATAACATTTTAAACTATTATTTTAATTTTTTTGAATTATCAACCATAACATTATGCAATTTTTTGTAGTATGTCTACTTTAGTCATTAGAGCTAAATCACAACAATTTGATATTCATTTATCAAATAATCTAACCTACATATCAGACTAATTTTAAAATTATTTAAAAGCCGCAACAATCCCAAACTAAATCTAAATTGATGATCAACAAGAGTTTACCTCGTAAGTTTACAATCACGTACAACCAATACCTATATATATTGGAGATAAGACAAGCTACAATGTTCTCTCGTCTCATTCTCGTAAGAGCATGTTTGTTTCCTGAATTTTAAGATAAACATTAAATATATCATATATATTTATTTTACATATTTCCTTTTTTAAACTCGAAATATTATTATTGTGGGAACTTAATATCCACCATGTATTACCTTCCTTTAGGAGTTGTTATAGGTGAAAATTGTGAACACTTATAGAGCCCAAAAAAACCATAAAAGCCCAACACACCGCTAAAAGGGCCTAACCCCAGACGACTCAAGCGAGAAAAGACGTCAAGCTGACGCGCAAGTCGGCCATTGGCGTAAAGGGCTAACCCGCGGGTCAGCCCATGCCCAAAAGAAGGCCGACCCATGGGTCAAACCACGACACAACGAAGGGCAAAGAAGGGTTGACCCATTGGTCAGCCCATGACTCCTCGACTACCAACGAAGGGTTGACCCACAAGTTAGCCCACGACCCGACGACTGCTAACGAAGGGCAGACCAGTAGGTTAGCCCATGGCCTAATAGAGGATTGACCCTCATGTCAACCCCTAACTGTCAATGAAGGGTTGACCAGCAGGTCAGTCCATGACCTAATAGAGGATTGACTCTCGTGTCAACCCCTAACGACCAATGAAGGATTGACCAACAGGTCAACCCATGGCCTAATGGAGGATTGACCCTCGTGTCGACCCCTAACTACCAATGAAGGGTTGACCAGCAGGTCATCCCATGGCCTAATGGAGGATCGACCCTCGTGTCAACCCATAACTGCCAATGAAGGGCTGACCAACAGGTCATCCCATAGCCCAATGAAGGATTGACTCTCGTGTCAGCCCCTAACCGCCAATGAAAGGCTGACCAACAGGTCAGCCCATGGCTCAACGGAGGATTGACCCTCATGTCAACCCCTACAGTGAACCTGCAACATTACCTAAGTGTTTGGACTTGGAGGACATCGAAAGAAAGAGTGGGTTGAAACCGTTACGAATAACTGTTAAGGAACCCTCTTGGATTGTAACAGTTCAAACATCATTAATAGGGTATATTCATTATGTCGCTTCAGTTACACTAAAATCCACTACAAGTAGGAGAAATGACAATAGAGAAAGGTACGCTCAATTCTACGAACAAATTACTATTATTCAAACACTCTCGAGTCTTGTGACTAACTTGATCGTCAGAGTGTTTGTGGCTCAGCGCCACACCGGTGCTAGTTCACTCCCTTTTTGTTGTTGTGCAAGTCCGTTCGTGCCCAAATACAAATTCACCTTTGATACTAAAATTGGTATCAATAGGAGTGATAGTCGTTTAATTCGATTCCTTTGGTTTTGAGCCAATCAAGAATCTAACTGAACCGGATGGTTTTGTAAAAATAGGATCTGAACCGATGTTCAATAAAGAATAAAACGGATCGGCTCGACTACTTGGTATTTGAAATTTTTGTGAATAGAATCATTTGATTATTTGATGAGCCAAAGAGAGACAATTTATACATACAACGGTAACCATTTAGAGCAACTAATGACATGAAAATAGGAACTGGAGAACAAACTATTTCCTAATATGGAACTAACAAACTCCTAAAATACTTATTCAACTATTTACATTTTCTACAATCCCCTCAAGTTGGTGCATAAATGTCATGCATACCCAAGTTAAATGTCATGCATACCCAAGTTGTTTACAAGTATCTCAAATGTCGGCCTAAATAATCCCTTGGTTAGAATATTTGTTGTTTGCTCCTTTGTAGTCACAAACGGCATGCAGATGATTCCATTTTCCAAGTTTTCCTTTATGAAATGTCGATCAACTTCGATAGGCTTGGTCCGGTCATGTTGCACCGGATTGTGAGCGATACTTATCGCAGGTTTGTTGTCACAAAATAACTTAATTGGATGATTGATTTCCAGCTTTAATTCTTCGAGTACATGTTTGATCCACAATACTTCGCATACTCCATTAGCCATTGACCTGTATTCAGCCTTCACACTACTTCTTGCCACAACATTTTGTTTGTTACTCCTCCATGTTACTAAATTACCCCACACATAGGTACAGTAACCAGAGGTAGATTTTCTATCCAACATTGAAGAACCTGCCCAGTCTGCATCAGTGAATGCCTCTAGCCGCTGGTAGAAATCTTCAAGTACCTCCAAGTACCTGCCCAGTCTGCATCAGTGACAGACCCTTTCCTGGACAAATCTTCAAGTACCTCAATATCCGGTGAGTTGCTTCAAGGTGTTCTTCATATGGAGCATGCATAGACTGACTAACCATGCTTATAGCAAATGCAATATCTGGTCGTGTGTGAGCAAGGTAAATAAGTCCCCCGCTAGCCGCTGGTACTGTTGTACATTGACCGAAACTCCCTACTTCTTGATGTCAACAAGTTTTTGGTTTGGGTCTATGGGTGTGTCAGCAGGCCTACATCCACTCATTCTTGTATCTCTCAATAAATCTAGGATATATTTTCTCTGTGAGATCATTATAACCTTTTTTTACCTTGCAATCTTCATAGCTAGAAAATATCGCAACTCTCCTAAGTCTTTTACTCCAAACTCTTTGGCAAACTTCTCCCTCAGATTCTTCAACTCCACTTGATGATTCCCGGTCAAGACTATATCATCAACATACACGATCAGGACAACAATTTTCCCTTCACTTGAGAACTTCATGAAGAACGTATAGTCTGATTGTGCTTGATTGTATCCTTGATGTTTAAGAAACAGAGTAAATTTGTCAAACCAGACTCGGGGTGACTGTTTCAAACCATAGAGAGTTTTCTCCCACCTACAAATCTTGAAGTTAAACCGAATCCCGGAGGGGGAGTCATATAGACTCCCTCTTCTAACTTGTCATTTAAAAAGACGCTTTTCACATTGAATTGCCTGAGAGGCCACTCTCGATTTGCTGCAACTAATGACAAAATTCTCACAGTGTTAAGTTTAGCAGCTGGAGCAAATGTTTCAGTGTAGTCAATACCATATGTCTATGTGTATCCTTCAACTATAAGTCTTGCCTTGTATCGCTCTAGGGTACCATCTGAATTGAATTTCGGCGTAAACACCCACTTACATCTCACCGTAGGCTTTCCTTTCGGGAGCTCCTCTACCTTCCACGTCTGATTCTTCTCAAGAGCATCCCTCTCTTCAAATACAGTCTTCCTCCATTCTGGTTTAGATAGAGTCTTTTGTATACTACTCGGAATGACAATGGACATTACACATTTGTGGAAAAATTTGAAAAAGCCGAGGATAATTTAGAATAAGACATAAAGGTAGATGTATGATATTTAACACATAACGTTTTTCTTTCCTAATGGCAATTGGTAAATTAAGATCAGTAAGAGTTTTAGTAAGAGATTCATCGTTGGTCTCAGGTTCTAGCTCCGGTTCGGATTGATGGCTTGCTGGAGGTGCAAGAGTCTCTATTCCTTGATTTGGGAATCTCCTCTCATAAACTCGGCTATATGATTTGTCTGCCTGATTATTATTTCCTTCCACATAACTTATCGATTTAGTGATACTTGGTTGATTTTGTGGTATCAAAATCGTGGGCTCATCATCACTAATATTTTCGGGATCTAAATTTTCCAAGTCAATTGGTTCTTTGTTTCCTTGAAAATTTTCTTGTGAATTTAAAACTTCCAACTCAACCGATTCCTTACTTTCTTGAGTATCACTCCTAATAACTGGTGACACGAAATCAGGCATTAAAAAATCAAGTTCAAATGAATTTTTCTTAAACGAATTTTTCTTTAGAACTTCCTGATTTATCTCCCTCTGAAAATGAGTGTTGAAAAACGGTTGATTTTCAAAGAACAGGGTATCCATGGTAACAAACAATTTTCGACGAGAAGGATCAAAACATTTGTAACCACGTTGAGTTGGAGCTATCCCTACAAACACACACTTTAAACCTCTAGGATCTAATTTACTTGCATTCCTATTAGGATTTCGAATGAGCACAAAACACCCAAAAAAAATTTAATGACATGGAATGAATGTGATTTTGGAAATTCCCTTTTTAATATGCTGATAAGAGTTTAAAATCTAACACTTTTGATGACATACGATTTATTAAATATGTAGCATGAAGAACAACATCTCCCCAAAGATAATTTGATGTTTTTGTTGAAAACATTAAACTACGAGTGACTTCTAAAATATGTCTATTTTTCTTCTCTACTATGCCATTTTGTGGCGGTGTATCTGTGCAACAACTTTGATAAATAATTATTTTTTCTTCAATTTTTTTTTTCAAAACTTGTGCAAAATATTCTCTCACATTATCACTCGTGATTATTTGAATGTTTGTGTTAAATTGAGGTTGAATCATATTGTAAAAGCGTTTGAAAACATATTCAACATCTTGTTTTTCTTTTAACAAATACACCCAACTGACTTTCGTGTGATCATCAATTAATGTAACAAACCACCTCTTTTCATTATACGTTGATATTCTAGATGCACCCCAAACATCACTATGTAGGAGAGAAAAAGGTTTGGAAGACTTATATGCATGTGGAAGATATGTGTTCCTATGATGTTTTTCTAAAGCACATATCTCACATTGGAACAACGAGGGATCTTTATTTCTAAATAAATCAGGAAACAGTTTTTTTAAATAATGAAAACTTGGATGACCTAGTCGAAAATGTTGTAAATAAATTTTTTTATCACCAGGAATGGAAATAATTTGTAGGCATGAGTTCTCTAAACCTTCTTTATTCTAATGCTTTCCCTCCTCAAATAAATAGAGACCATCATGTTCCCTAGCATTGTCAATCATTCTCTATGTTGCCAAATCCTGGAAAACGCAATGAGATGAAAGAAAATTAGCACTACAATTAAGGTCATGAGTTATTTTGCTGATAAATATGAGATTGCAGGATAAATTAGGAACATGTAGAACTTTAGATAAATATAAGGAAGGTGAGATTTTTATGTCTCTTATCCCTGCAATTGGAGAGTAAAATTCATCAGTTATTCGAACTTTTCTATTGCCTGCACATGGTAGGGGTGTACAAAAAACCCGCAACCCGAAAAACCCAACCCAACTTTTCGAGTTGGGTTGAGTTTTTTTTAATGTGGGTTGGGTTGGGTTACAATTTTAAAAAAACTAAATTTTCGAGTCGATTCGCGGGTTGAACCGTTGGTTCAACCCGAACTGAATCAAATTCAATATATTAAAAAAAAAATATATATATATATATATATATATTATTCAATAAGGGTTTCAATTACAATTTTATTTCAATCCAGTCGTCAGCCGACCACGAGTACCAGCCATCTTTCGACTCTCTCTCGTATCGCAGACCAGATCTTCTCTGTCTCCGCCTCTGTCGCCCTCCTTCTCCGCCTTCGTCGCCCTCCACCTCTCTCTCGCAAGTCGCCTTGTCGCTCGCCGTCTTTGCCGTCACCGCCCTCTGCCTCGCCACTCGTCGTCGCTCGCCCTCCGCCTCTCCATAGTCGTCTTCGTTCGCCTTCTACCTCGCCATAGCCGTCTTCGCTCTCCCTTCGCCTCGCCAGTAGCCGCTCGAAAGTGGAGGATGTAATCCATATTAATTTCTAAGCTCTCTGAGTTTCTTCCTTGTTGTGCAACTGGTTTGTTTCGATACCCTTTTTTATCTTTATTGGGATGCAACCAAGTGGAGATCGAATTGTTGATTTGGTTTAAATTTTTAGTGTGATATGAAGTTTCAGTTTCAGGGATTTGATACACAAATCCGCAGTCAGTACAATACACATATATATTCGAACACATATATGCATATGTTGAAAAATGTTATTCTTCTTCTGACGACGTTGACTCCAATGCCCTTTTCTTGAGTTTGTATATGTGTAATTGTATTGGAGTCAATTCGAATGCGGCTTGGAACCAAACGGATGGGGGATCATCGGAAGGCGATGCTTTGGTATTTCGGGACGAAATCAACCAATAGGTTTTGGAGAATTTATAAGTTTTGTTTACTTATGATGTTTGCTTATTTGCTTGATTTCAGATTTAGTTTTGATGTTGCTGACCTTTCTCTACCTTGTTCTTTATATTATAATGTAATTTTTAAGGAGGATTCTTAAGCATATGAATTATTTACGATTAAAATGGATAAGGTGGGTTTTCAAAACAAAAAAAAATGGAGGTAGCCTTCAATTTCATCAATGTTGAGCTTGTTTGCTAACTTTTTCAAGTTTTTGGTTGTTCCAGTTTGAAGTTTGATAATATTTTAAATAATTAAAAAAAGCACCAACCCGGCGACCGAACCCGAAAATTGAAGGGTTGGGTTGGGTTGGATTGACTCAAATGTTGGGTTGGGTTGGCTTGAGAATCCACCAACCCGAAATTTTCGGGTTGGGTTAGAAAACCCTCCAACCCAACTCAACTCAACCCATGTACACCCCTAGCACATGATTTATAGGTCCAGAAAAAAAAAAAAACAGAATTTCCTGTCATATGGTCAGAGGCACCTGAATCGATGATCCAAGTGCTATTATTGGTGGGACGTAAGTAAGAGAAAATAAAGACAACTTTACCATCTTGAGCAAATGAACATGAAGAAATATCAGGATTGAAAATAAGTGTTTTTTGTGAGACTTGGAGTAGTTTAATGAGTTGCTCTATCTGATCCTTTGTGAATTGTGGCTGACCCGATTTGATGTGTTGCTCTTGTGAAGCTTCAATCACGGCTTGGAAGACTCTCCCGGGCTTCTTCGTCCCAGCTCCGAGTGGTTTCCCAATAAGTTTCCAGCACTTATCTCTCATATATCACAATTTTTTGCAATAGTCACACCAAGGTTTCTTCTGAATCTCTCCTTTTTGTCCTCCCCCTCTAACAAACAAAGTAGAGATTTCAGTGGTTGGTTCCGTTACACCGCCATACATGATTTTCCTTCGATTTTCTTCCAATCGAACAACTGAGAAAACTTCTCGGATTGAGGGCAGCAGACGTCTCCCAAGAATTTTTCCCTTCACCTCATCAAGTTCTCTATTAACCCCTGCAAGAAACATGTATACACGATCGTTCTCTTCATTTTTTTTATGTCGCACATAATCATCAACATTCTCCCATACATCGTCGTGACACTGATCCAGCTTCTGCCACAATGACAACATCTCATTGTAGTAGCTCGTCATATCTTTATTCCCTTGTTTGGACTGCCACAATCTTGTCTTTAGCTCAAATATCTGCGACGAGTTTTCTAGATCTGAGTAGGTTTCCGGGATTGAGTCCCAGATCTTTTTTGTCGTCTTTATAAATAGATGAAGCTTGACAATTGAAGCATCCATGGAATTGAGCAGCCACGCTGTGACGAGCGAATTCTCCGACCTCCAGATTTTGATGCCATCTTCACTCTTTTTTGGTTTCTTCGCTTCTTAAATGATATAGCCCAACTTTCATCTTCCATCAATAGCAAGCTTCACGGATTGAGACCACTCTAGGTAGTTCCTCAGTGATGTGTATAGATGAACTGTAGGTCTCCACGGTGGTGGCTTGAACCGAGGATGAAATTTGGGTATTGGTTTCGACTATGACGGATTTATGGGGGTTGGTTTCTAAGTTGTCAGTCGTGCTTTCTGGTTGTGTATTCATCACGTTATATATATATATATTTGGTTCCATTTGGTCTGGTTCGAGTTAGGTTGGGTTTGATCTGGTTCGGTTCGATCTGGTTCAAGTTTGGGTCGGTCCGATTCAGTTAGGTTGGGTTGAGATGAGTTTGGTCTGGTTCAGGTTTGGGTCAGTCTTTTTCATAAAGGATCTGAATGTATATTTTGGAGGGGCTGCAACGGGTCTAGATGGGTATACCACCGAAGGATGTGCAGATTTGGGAGAAAAATCTCTTCGGTTTTTGGGCCTATTTTTTTTCTTCTGGAAAAACAAAACTAAAAAAAGTTTGGTTTTAGCTTTCTAACAAAGCTCTGATACCATGAAGTTTTGGTGAATAGAATCACTTGATTATTCGATGAGTCAAAGATAGACAATTTATATATACAAAGGTAACCATCTATAGCAACTAATGGCATGAAAATAGGAACTGAAGAACAAACTATTTCGAAACTAACAAACTCCTAAAATGAAGAGACTAGGGACCATAGCAACTAATGGCATGAAAATAGGAACTGAAGAACAAACTATTTCGAAACTAACAAACTCCTAAAATGAAGAGACTAGGGACCACGACCACGTGAATTTGAGAAAAAACAAACAAAAAAGAGAGGAGAGGAGGAAGATGCATGACAAATGTTGCGAAGGAGACGCCGACAACAAGGAACGTGGTGACTAGATGGGAGAGAGAGGGATGAAGGCGCTTGAAACTTGTTGCAGGCCACCTCGACATGATGTCACCTTACCTCCCTAGAGGATCTAGGGCCGACCCTAAAAGTTCGGTCAGAGCACCTGCCAGATCTACCTCCAGTCCCTTCACCATGATGAAGAGGAGTACGGACCAGCGTTGGTCGTCCCATCCTTCCTCTCCTATATATATGAGTCTACCCTTCACAGAGAGGTACACAATTCATGCAACTACCCTCTACTTGAGATTAGAAAATCCTACTGACTTAAGCATCAAGTATAGTTGGTCAAACTCCATACCAGTGCAAAGGTCGGCCTCGAACCACACCGCCTTACTGTAATCCAAAGTCTCCTCGTGAAGAGTCTAGATTCTTGCATCAACAGAACTAAAAAATAATAATAAAAAAAAAATCTAGGACTTTTTTTCAAGGGTATACTACCTCAGTTTTGTTCTCATTGATTTTTAAATAGAAACCCGAACCAAATAAAAAATATTCGGTACTCTCAAATATTAAACCGAGGAGTCCAATACTATACATATTGTTCAAAAATATTTGTTTATGTATGTTTATTTTTTATTTTTTTTCTTTGAATTCCACTGTGCTGCGCAAATACACCAAGTTTTTTTTTTATTTTTTTTTTTTATGAAACAAAACCCACAATCCAAACCGAGAAGAAAATCAATTGTCTTGGCATCGAGAATGACTTGATACTAACAAGCACAACATTTATACATCATTTCTACGATTGTGCCAAAGAATTTGATACCTAAAAGTGTAGGAATAGACAACAAGGATGAATTAACTCAGAAGCTACAGACTGTACAACAATATCTGGGGAACACTTCACAGTGATCGCAAAAGAGAGACTAAGTTATTTATGCAGGCTCAGCACCAGAGTCCAAGTTCTCACGTCCCGGTCCCATAAGATAACCTTCATTCCAAACTTCTACATATCTGAATCGTATGTACAAATAAAGGATTAAGAAAAAAGAGAAGAGAAGATTAAGGAAATGTTTGAGAGTGATTTTTAAAATCACCTTTTTCATATTCAAAATCATAAAACATGGTTCAAATTTGATGGTATGAAAGTTGTGTTTGAAAGTGTAAACAAAATGATTAAAGACTTGAAAGTAATTTTGCACTAAATTTAATTTATTGAAAAGGAGGCACTGGATAGCAAGTACCAACCTTGAACCGTCAACATTAATGCAAAGAAAGTCGCCATGACGCCATCCATCTTGGAAATGACCAAATATAACATCACCTGACTTCGAGTAAAATCGACCTTCTCCATAAGCCTTTCCCTTCCAGAAGTTTGCAAACCACCGATCCCCTGTATGAAAATAAAACCAGCCCTGACAAACACATGGGAATTGTGTCAGTTCAATAAAAAGCTCATGTACAGAAAAAAAAAATCACTGCCAAGTCATAATTCAAATAATGTATTTCAGGAAATAGCGATAATAATTTGGGAAAAAAGAAACTACTTTAGTCTATAAGATAACTAATAAGCTCGTCATGTCATTGACTCATTGCAAAGTGAAATCACTTGATATGTTCCTTAGTATCAATAATGGAACAATGTGTGAGGACCCTATAGTTAAGGGTATATGACGGATAGTAGTATGATAGTAGTAAGGGCTTAAGGGTAATTAGTTAGGAAGTTAGTTAGGTTATTGTCTTTTCGAATAGTCCCAAGACCTAACTAACTTCCTAACTAATTACCCTTAAGCCCTTACTTGGCCATTCAGTCTCAAGACCCTTCATGACCACTAGGTCAATCCTTAATGGTCTAATGGAACAATGTTCTAAGGAGCTAACTCATATCAATAATGAAACAATGTTCTAAGGAGCCAACTAAGAAGCGAATTTCTTAGACTTTGGGAGTTCAAATTTTGGAACTGAGAATCATCTTTTCTCTGCATATAATTTTTGTTTTTTTGATATCCGTGAAAGTCCGAACCAGCTTGCGCGCATCTCGACTTATCTTACTGAAGATTTTACTTTCACCATACTGATCTTAGTGTGGATGATTAGACCAAAGTTGTATGTTACTAACAAGTCATATTTTCAGAGTCAAAATGAAATTGGGAGGAGCATTTCTCAAATTCTAAGTTATATTAACGCCACCCTATCCATTCTGACCAAAAGACCATTTTCTAAGAGCTTAATGCATATTTTTATATTGTGCACAACAAAGCTTTTGCAGGATAAAGATGGTCACTTGGAGTGAAACAAACAAAAACAAGAGCACAAACCTTTCCATGCATGACATCATCCCTCCATGATCCCTGAAACATATCTCCATTGTTGAAGTAGACTGTACCTTGACCTGATCTCATACCATAGCGCCACATACCATCATATATGCTCCCATCTTGAAGAACTAGACGGCCCTGTACATATATTGTCAAAAAGAAGCATTCAATTCTTTTCATAAAGATCGGTACAAAAAAATTAAGTTTGCACTTGTTTTCTGTCAGGGACAATACCTTTCCTTCGGGAAGTCCTCCTTGGCAGCGTCCCCTGTAAATGCCACCTCTGTACTGCAACTCCATAACAGGACTCCACTTTTTGGGTGAATCTCGCTCGGCTTCCTGAATGAAATGTGTCCATGTAATTCAAAATTTCAGATTCAGAAAACTCGATAACGGGAAAATTTTGGTAAAACAAACTTCTATTAGCTGAGAACTGTTAAAATCATATAGATGCGTTAATGTATTATAGGAAGGAAGTCGGAGTAGATTCTTGAACTTTTATGGACTCCATGGCGATCAACTGCATGCAAGTAGAACCGTGTCAATTGATTGGACTTCTCAGTTTTTCTCTTTTTGTCGGTGTTCTGGGCTGTTTTTTTCTTTTTAGTTCTTTTTTCGTTCTTTTTTTCTTTTTAGTTCTTTTTTCGTTCCCTTGGAGTTTGTATCCATTGAGCATTAGTCTCTTTTCATTTTCATCAATGAAAAGTTTCGTTTCTTGTTTAAAAAAAAAATAAAAATAGGAATGACGAGTGAAAAATCTTTAAGAAACACATCACCAGCATTGATGCTGCACGAACAGATAAAAGTCCTTGCTTCTTAGGAATGTCGGCAGATTTCCCTTTTAAAAATGTAGATGAGGTATCGTAAAATTCCTTAATCACTTCTAAACTTGCATCAGTCAATGAATTCCGAGAAGGAAATCTAGAAGTAGTAATTGAAACTTTAGATTTCTTCTCATATTTCATCTCTGGATTTGGAGTGGCTTTATCTTTTAGCTCTTCTGAAGGTCTCACCCCAACTGGGAGGTCAAATATGCTTATGTTGTCAAGTGCAGAAGCCAATTCAGCATCAGCAGCTCTTTCTCTAGCCCACTGCTGTGCGATCTGATGTCCTGGACCCAAATTCCACCTGTGGAGGGGATCTCTGCGAAAAGAAGCTCCTACAAAATGCATTTAAATTCAGATAGTTATGAGTAATATAAGCAGTGCTCTAGATAAATGTTCAATGTCCCAAGAGTTACCACGAGAATCTATCTGTGCATCAAGCAATATTTTTTAAAGCTAACTCTAGAAGTAAACAAGAAATTTTCATAATGCTAACCTCTACTAATTGCATTGCTAAAAGGCAAAGAATTCACATCAGTTTCTAACAGTCCAGCCTCAGGTTGTTCAAAATCACTGTCATTTGTTTCCCAAAATGTAACACATTCATCAGGTACCAACAAGCAAGTAAAGAGGAGACTTAGAAACTGAGCCAGATCAGAAGAAATGAATTATACCTTGAACTGTATAAATCACTGCAGTTGAATGCTGTCTGGAGATTTTCAGGTTCCGTGCCATGATAAGAATCTTCATCCACGCCCTCTGAAGCAATTTTAGTTATGACCACATCAGAGTCCGATGACTCTCTTACATTGGAAGGATTTGCCTCTTCAAGCATATCAATTTCTCCAGCTTCCTCCAACGGTCCTTGAGGTTTCCATAAAAGCTTAAAAACCAAAGGGAAACGCTGGGCCAATCTAGATAAAATGCTACTACTTTTGGAAGATTGCTGCTCTGTCGAACTGGAATTCATATGACAGTTACAAAATAATTTTGATCCATAAACAATAGAGTAGGTTTTAATTCAGTCTTCCTTCCATTGTAGTTGCAATAATGTAACTTTTGCACCAAAAAAAATAATAATAAATAAAATTATAAATCAACTAGCAATATGGTACCTTTAAAATGGGCAATGTCAACAATGGAGCAAGAAGAATTATGGAGAAATGACTCAACTATAAATAAATTGTAGTTTAACAATTAATTTGACACTAGAAAAAGTTTATAAACAAAATTGGAATGTACTCAAATTTGGAGATCAAGATTATAGCTGAATCAATTAATTATGTATAAGATCCTACACCTAATGTACTAGCGCAATAGTGAAGTTGTACTATCACTATGGCTATAACATTAAGTAAAGCGCATGGTAAGAGAACCCCAGAAAGAAAGTCCAAGAATAAACTAGAACAGCTCAAACAATTTCAGCTCGCATCTAACATCAACTTCCTCGAAGAATCTCTCAAGCCAAGCACTCAACATTAAGATGATTGATCATCAAGCAGAATGGGAGTTCAATTTAAATTCAGGGAAAGCCACTTGACTGAATCATATTTGACATAAAATTGAGAAAAAAGGTCATTGTACGATCTGGAAATCTCAATGAAAAGTTTTGTTTCTTGTTTCAAATAATATATATATATATATATGTGTGTGTGTTTTATGGGAAAAGGAAGGAAAGGCATCTTCCAACCTCCAAATCTGAAGATTGGTCAAGATAACAAAACCCTCTAGAGAAAGACGAGAACTCAACTTTAGAGAAAAGTGAGTGGTAAACTCTCCCTTCCTAGTTCCTACTTTAGTTTAACGATCTGACCACTCGTTCTAAGATTTTTTTCTCTACTTTTTTATTCTTCAACTTTTTAACTTGGCTGGGGATCGAATCCTAAGATTTTAACTTCATATCTAGGTTAGGCATGAATTGCTCCCCTATTTTGTTACGGCTTCTTTCGCTTGGGCTCTTATTCATAGAGAGTTTCTTAAGAGGGCTAAGTGAGTAGAAGATAATAGACTCACATTGGATACATGACCAAGCTAGGAGAAGTTAAAGAGGACACCCAACCGTCTTCACTATAGACTTTTCTGATACGTTTGTATTTTATTGTGTTGGATTTCTTTTATATCTTTTGTAATATTGGTTGTGTATTATGTGTATATTTATTATTTATATTTGTAACTTTTTTTCTTATTGATAGATGGTCTTTCTTCTTCTATATAAGAGGACCTTGTATTTGATTCAAAAACAGAAGAAATACAATAAGTTTATTTCTTCCCATAATTCAAGTGATAAAAACCATCTCATTTCCGTTAAAAAGGAAAACATTCAAAGATTCTGAGGGAGGCCAATTGCTCCATGTTTTAAAACTTCTTCAGGGAGTTTAATCAATAATTTCATGCAAGTATATCACTAGACGATGATTTAAGCTCTTTCACAAGTATTAGAGGGGTGACTTGAACATTACCGTCCAACTGTCTTAATAATGTACATTCATTATATATGACATCAACAATTCCAAAATTTGACAAATTCTAACAAGTGATTAGAGATTTAAAAAAAAGAACTTGGAAAAAAAATATTTACCCAACAATAAGGACGGTTGTCATGAGAAAGTTGGGCTCCAGATTTAGATCTTGAATTACAGATAATATAACTTTTCCTGTATATGCAGTAACTTCACGGAAAGTTTTCAACATGGTACTTTTATCATTGTCATCAAGAACACCCGAGCTTGCCACGATGCATAAAACCACACCTTTTAAATCCTAGTAAGAAATTGAACAACAGTATGAATGAACAATGGCATGAATATGATAACACCCATGGAGAAGGGGATTTTTCATGCCGTACAAAGGCTCTCAGAAGTTAAGAATACTAGTGATGAAAAACCAATACATAAAAATTAAAAAAAAATTACAAGTTTAGTCTTTGAACTTTCATGTTTGTATCTATTTGGTCCCTAAACTTTAAAAGGTATTTAGAAGATTCCTAAACTTTCAATTTGTTATCAATAGGTCTATGAACTTTAAAAGGTGTCTAATGGGTCCTCAAACTTTCAATTTTGTGCCCAATACGTCCCTGAATTTCAATTTTGTGTTTGATAGGTCATTGACCTATTCCACATTTTTTAAATCCACGGACCTATAAGACACAAAATTGAAAGTTTAGAGTCCCATTAGACGTAAAATTCAATTTTATATCTAATAGATCAGTAAATTTTTTAAAATTTCGAACAAATTACTATTAGACACAAAATTGAAAGTTCAAAGATTTATTAGACATTTTTAAAGTTCAAAGATTTATTAGACATTTTTAAAGTTCAAGAACCTATTAGACACACAATTGAAGATTCATGGACCTATTAGACTCTTTAGACACAAACTCCTTTTAGACACAAACTTGAAGATTCGGGGACTGAACTTGTAATTCAACCTAAATTCTGTTATGCAATCTTCAATTGGAAAATACAAAAGATGAGACTTTTAAATGTATTAAGAATATGTCTCTCACTTTTTTATACCTACAAAGTTCTTGACCTTACTCATATATTAATTGGGTTTCAACTGAAGACATCATCAAAGTCTATAATATTTGGTAATCATAAATTTTGGATCCAATAACTTGGTAACATACATTGAAGGGAAAATAGTTCTAGAGAAACATGTAACGAGCTGCAACCTTTGTGTTTATTATTGATTCATTTCTAATTATAAGAAATCAATGTAGACAGATACATAAAAGCATAATTTGAGCTATACATCTAATGGATTTAATAACATACGGATAAGCATGGAGATCCAATTCCAATCTACTAAGTACTAAATAACAAAGATTCAGAACTTATAATTGAAGTAAAAAAAAAACTAGCATTCAGATGACCGTGCTTTTCATTTTGTATAGTGTATTATATCCAATTTCACTTGCAAGTCTCCAGCCATACCTTTAAATGCACACTGAGGAAAGGGCAGTCATAAATTGACTTTAAGATTGAAGTTCGGAAGTTGTGACCAGCTCCAAATCCGATCTTTCCTTCTTTAAGGTTTTCCAAAATCTGAATATTGCTGCAATAACCTTACTAAGGAAAGAACGCAACTTTTGAACTCATAAAACAAAAGGAAATAATCATTGAACATTCTAATTTGCCTACATCTTACAAAAAATAAGCTATAGAGAACTTAGGTGCTGTTTGGCCCCCTAAGTGGGGTGGGGTGGGCTATAATAGCCCACCCGATGTTTGGAGCCCCAACTATATAAGTTGGGGCTGGGGGTTATTATAATCCCCGGGTTGCTACAGTGTTCACTGTAGCAGTGCTACAGTAACACTGTAGTTTTTTTTTTTTTTTTTTTCTCTTTGTTTTTTTTTTCTATTTTTTTCATCCAATTTACCGATTCTTTATCTTCCATTTCATCCCAAATTTCTCTCTCCACCGAGCCTCTTGTTGTCGATTATTTGTGATTTCTAAATAATATTTATTTTAACTTTAAAAAAATTAATATGCAATATACATTTAACTATACAAATACAACAAAAAGTTGTAGAAAAAAAATAAACTAACATAAACACATATTTCAAACTCCATGTTAAAGAAAACTGTATTATTTATCTCTCCACCGAGCCTCTTGTTGTCGATTATTTGTGATTTCCTAAATAATATTTATTTTTTTAACTTTTAAAAAATTAATATGTAATATACATTTAACTATACAAATACAACAAAAAGTTGTAGAAAAAAAATAAACTAACATAAACACATATTTCAAACTTCATGTTAAAGAAAACTGTATTTTAAACACACATTAAACAACTCTGCACCCCAAACATAGACTTACTAAACTCAGACTATACAACTCTGCACCCCAAACACAGACTATTATAACCCACAGATTATTATAACCCACCAACTATAATAACCCACCCTGCGCCCCAAACACCCCCTTACTAGTTACTTCACTTCACATGGTATAAAGTAATTTCATAAAAATTAGAGGATTTGATTCTACAGGCAAAAGATTAATCGGGGAAATAAAAAATATGGGACCCATAAGGCTCCCAGAATTACTTGTGTATTTCAACAATCAATCCATTAAAAAGAAATATTATGTTGTTTTTAATGAAAAACCAAGCTTTCGTTAAGATAAAGGGAGGAAACAAATAGATAATAAAAGACGAAAAGCCCATTATAGAAATCTATACAAAAAACTGAAACTAGAGTTTATAAAAATGGGAGAAAAAAAAACACATTTTAGAAACCGACACTCAAAAGAGAGGAATTAAACGTAGTCATAGGATTCTGAGACTCCTTGAAAGACCTCTGATGAAAGCTTCCATGAGATTGAGCATGTTAGAAGTTCTCTTACAACATTCAATGAAAACTCCACACTTATGTCCAATGTAAACGATTTGTTAGTCACCTATGGTAGATTTGTAAGATAAGACTTCTCCCTGGATCTTTTTTTTTTAACCCATAAACTTCATAAACAGTCTGAACTACAAAATATATGATGAATATAACCAATAAACAAATGAGACACCAGAAGCAACCAATTTCCAAGTCAAAATAAATTGAGGAAACTTACTTCAGTGACTTCTATAACGCCAAGCTCTTTAACATCATTCTGAGGTTCATCTATGAACTTCCTTAACATCTCCTAATATATTCGAGATATAACACGTCAACAGAAAGCAATTGTAATTTTACAACCAAATGGGTGGCAGAGAAGGTAAACTTACAGACTTGATAATGGATATTGAATTTATAGCCAACAAGACAGCATTATTTGCAGATCTCACAGCCTCGTCAAGAGTCACCAAGTCCTTTTCAAGTAGTCTATCAGTGTCAATATCTGTGCATGAAAAGAAAGGATAACGTGGTCACAACTCACAGACCTTCCTTAATTGAAATTGAAATTAATATTTCGTTTAGATCGCTTCTCCCAAAAGGACATTCAAACCTAGGCTCCTGGCAAACAATGCCAGGATCCAAGTGGATTCAAGCAAGATAGGAAATACCACCTCACCTTTTCAATTTCCATGAAGAAAAATAAATATATTTAACCAGTTGAAGTCTTTTAAGTTCTCTGATTTTCTCAGTTAGTCATAACTCACCGATTAAGAAACTTGTATGTTCCTTTAGCCTCCCTACCAAATGTTTAACCTGAAATTGATTTGATCATTAGTATTTTCAGAATCTTTTGAAGGATCATCAAATACAGCAACTTCAATAAATATGGAAAATAGAAGAATTTTATAAATTGCAAGCTACGTGATTATTTATTACAAGGCTTTTTCTAGCATAAGCTGCATGCCATTCACTACCTCATCCTGACGCCTTTGTCCTTCAAAGCTAAAAGGCTTTAAGACAATTGTAACAGTAAATCCATTTGCAGATCTTATGGTTCTAAGAATATCAACAGCTGCGGTGTAATCCAAGCCATATCCAGCACTAACCACCTAAAGAAAACAAAATTAGAAATGGATGGAGTAATTAGATTAAGGAAAATATGAATTCTATGACAACCTACTACAAGATAACAGTATTTTGGCCTGTGATAAGGAATGGATAAGTCATTTTAAGGATGTGTAGTTGGCCATTTAACAATTTTCTTATAAAGCAATTTTTAAAATAATAAATTATTACATTGATAAGGGGAAATGTGCAAAAAGAGTTAAATGTGGCAGTTCCAAAAATCTTAAGGTAGTAGATCTCAAAGAGGAGGCAACAGAAACTATATTTTCTCAGATTTCCTCCACAGCTCTCTCCATATCTAGGGAATTCTTTTGTCATGCTCCAGACAGACTTCCCATAATGAAACCCTCCAGCATTATGCCAAAAAAGAATCTTTTTCTTCCAGAGAGACACAAGTACAGTCCTGCAGAAGTTCCAGAAGACCGTCAGGAAAAGAGAGCAGAAGACCCACAACAAGCATTCAGGAGCAACCCATAGATAGGTAAGGAGCTTCGAGCTCATTTACATAACACATATCAGCTCAAAGTAAGCATCCTCTAGGACTGCCTAGCCTGCAGTTTCTCATTTTGTGCGAACCTTCAAAGGATAAGAGACCAAAGGCCAACTTGATTTTCCATCCGCCCTTCTGAATACTATTGTAACCCTCATTGAAAAATATCAAACAAAGTAGGAAACTTTGAAAAATAGGTTTAAAAGCAATTTTTAAAAAGGCTGGCGAACTTGAGGCATTTTCTCTTAAAGGGGCGAAGTGTGAGTCTTGAGATGTAAGCCTCGATAGATTTGAGGGTGTTGCTTACTGTTTGGGATGTAAATTTGAACAACTTCCCATGTCTTGCCTAGGGTTCCCTTTAGGAAGAACTCCAAGAAAGTTTAAGAATTTTTAAACCCAATAATGAGAAGATGCTGAAAAAATTGGATAGATGAAAAAAAATATTACTTTCAAAAGGGGGAAGATGAACTCTTTGTTATTCTTATTTGCTTATAGACACGTCTTTATTTCTCATGCCCATGAGAATTATTCTTGAACTTGAGAGAATAATGAGAGAGTATTTGAGGAAAGTAAAGGGAAGGAAAATTAAAACACTTAGTAGGATGGCAATGGCATATTGTTTCCAAGCCCTTGGATTGTGATGGTTTCAAAATGGAAATTTAAGGAAGAAAAACGAGGCTCTTCTAGGCTTTAGCTAAATGGTGACAGAGGCTCAATCAATTTAATGCACACCAAGAAGTGTAATTAAGGAAGAACAATGAGGTTCATGCTCAGCCAATTGTACCTACACCTTTGCTTCCAAAATTCCTCATAAGAAATATCCTAAAGCTCCCCGTTTCTTATCATATACATATCCCAAACACAAACTACAATTTTCTGTACTTCTTTAGGAAGAATTGTTTGACAAAATATTATTCTCCTCGTCTAAAGGACCCAACTATATGATATCTCTACAGATATTCTTTGTAGTATTGTACTGTCATAAAACTTTGCTGATTACAAGAAAAAATCCAAAAAAAAGATGAAATTGTCATCATAATAGGCAATATAGAGTCAACCATACATACTAATAATTGATTGTCTCCTCCTTTGGATCCCCAAGAGACATCATAATTCATGAAGGAATCATAACAAACCAATTTATGTCTTTAGAGAGAAGAAAGACAAGCAATCAAATTCAGAACATTCCCGTCTGAAAGCATAATTATTCATTTCTATTGAAATAAGAACTTTTAGGTAAGAAATGTACAAACAAGTATAACAGCCTTCGAACATGATTGTAGTGACAGTGGAACGTCAATCATCCTTGGGGTATAATCTGCAAACATAATAAAAAATGAGTAATAGATATAATGTCTCTTTTCCCCCAATTAGCCCTAGGTGTGAATATGGAAATATACTGTTCGGAAGTAAGAATTAAATGCTGCAACTAATATGAGAATCAGGTATTGATACAAATGAAGAAAATTGAGCTTTCTACAACAAAAGATCATAAAGAAAGAAAGAAATGAAATACATTTATTTGTCTAGAATAATCTTTGAATAAGCTAGGATCAAGCACATGATAGGAATGTGACTAATAAAATTTCCCATGGTTCTCTATGTGCTCTAGCTCAAATTGAAAATATTATAGTTGCCACATTAGTATAAGGTCAAACTAAAGAGAATCAAGGTAATGTATCATAAAATATCTTAAGACAATTTTTTTTTTTTTAAGAAACAATTTCATTAATAGTATGAAATTACAAGAGGAGAGGAGAACCCCAATCAAAGTTACAAAAGGTCTTTCCAATTGGAAAGGAGGGTAGTGTAGCTATAAAGATGGAAAAGAGGAGAACATTTGCACCATGCCATTACCATGTTGACATTAGATTCAAAAAATCTAGAAAATGAGGATTCCTTCCCTTGGAAGATGCGTTTGTTTCTCTCTTGCCAAATGTTCCAGCAAAATGCCGTAATGAAATTCTCCCACAAAACTTTTTTCTCCTTTTTGAAAGGGTGCCCGCCAAGGGTGAGAGAAAGAAAAAGCCGTGCATCTTCTGGGAGGGCAATGTGCCAATTGAAGGATGGTAGAACAATTCTCAAAAATGTCTGTGAAAAATGGCAATTTAAAAGGAGGTGGCTTTGTGATTGCAGATTGTACACCATTGTGGAGAAAGAGCCATGTAGGGCATTCTTCTCTGGAGCTTTTCTTTTTGACAAGGTACCAAACTTTCATTGAAAAAAAAATGAAAGAATACAAGGGCATCCAAAAAAAGAATAGCCTGAAGGACCGCCCCTTAAATAAAAAGGGTCCAATCAAGTAATAAAAGACCTATAGAGTAATTACAAAAAAAAACCGCGTCACCGATTTCCACAAAGAAACTTGAAATCTAACAAGGGACCAGATAGCACTCGGATCCCTTTCCGAACCTCTAAAGGTTATGTTGTTTCTTTCCCCCCATAAACCCCATAAAACCGCACAGATCCCAGCCTGCCACAAAAACTTCACTTTCTCCCGAAAAGGCGGATGGAGAAGGAACTCCTCAATCATCTCTCTAAGGCGCATGTGCCTAGCCAACTAGACGCCGAACACCTCAAAAAAGAGGTTCCAAACATCCCGAGCGAACTCGCAATTCCATAACAAATGATCCAGGTCTTCCTCCGCCCTCCGACAAAGAATACAGCAGAAAGGACCAACCAGGGTAAAGTTCTTCTTCAGAAGCCGGTCTAAAGTGTTCACTCTGCCATGAATGACCAACCACACAAAAAACTGGATCTTTTTTGGGACTCACCTTCCAAATAGAAGAAAAAATTGACTCGCTAGTCGGGGAAGGATTAAGTAAGCTCTGAAAGAAGGAGCTGCAAGAAAAGCCCTCAACGGGGTTCGGAATCCAAATACGAGCATCCTTTCTCCCCGGACTAAGAGTAAACCCCCCCAATTATAGCCAAGAGCGTCATAATATCTGTGGTTTCCCTATTGATAAAGCCCGACGAAAGCCAAAGGAGAAGGAAGGAGAATTCTCCGACTGGTTAAAAATATCTGCTACCGAATGATTTTTCCTCAAAGACAAGTGATATAACCTAGGAAACAACAAGCAAATGGGACTATCCCCCACCCACTGATCCTCCCAAAAGAAAGTATCCAACCCATCCCCCACCGAAAACCGAATTAAACTCGAAAAGGATGGAATCTCACAAGAGATATCCTTCCAAGGATTTCTGAAAGTGCCTAGCGCCTTTTGCCTTGCCCGACAACCACGCGAATTGATGAGAGTCGTATTTACTCGCAATGACCTTGTGCCACAGGGTATTAGTCTCGAGGGGAAACCTCCAGAGCCATTTTGCGAGCAGGGTTTGGTTACGGACCCTTAAATTACCCAACTCAAGGCCCCCCACATCCATAGGACTTCCCACCACCTCCCAATTAACCAAATGCGCACCTTTCCCCTCCTCGACCCCTTCCCACAGGAAATCTCTCATAAGCTTCTCCATTATCTTGTACACCGAGCAGGGGGATCTGTAGAGGGAAAAAAAATACGTAGGCAGCCCGAATGAGGGTCAACCTCCCTCCCTTCGAGAAAAAACTTCTCTTCCAGGGCGAAAGTCTCTTACGCACTTTTTCCACCACAGGATCCCAAAAGGTTATGGCCTTGGGATTATGGCCGAGGGGTAGACCTAGGTAAGATGACGGGAAGGAACCAATCTCGCACCCCACTAGGTCCACCCATTTAGTCAATTTATCAGACCCACAGTTTAAGCCCAATAACTGACACTTACCTCTATTAATCTTCAGCCCCGACATGGCTTCGAAGAAAGCCAACATATGTTTCAATATTAGGAAGGAATCCTCTTTACTTCTCCTTGTCGATCGACTTGATTTTCATTCAGAAGAAAAAACGCTCTCTTTCATCATGCAAACAATATTTCTTCCTTTTCTTTTCTTTTTCTCCTCTCTCAACAAGACTTAAAACCTAATTTTTTTTTAAAAAAGAAATCTAAACAAAAGAAGCTAACTGTTGACATTTGGAAACCTTAGTATGTTTGAGAAGACTTCAAGGTGTGTGTATTTTTTTTGGGGATTGAACCTCTTACCTCAAAGTCACTAATTCATTATGATGTATCCCAGTTGAACCATGTTCATGTTGGAGGTGTGTGTATTTAAGAAAAACGCAAGTTTCACTCACATTTTGTAATTTCAAGGTGACCTAATTTACTAACTGTATCTGTATTAGCCTGCGTGCAACAGATAACAAACAAAAGCTAATTTGAAGTTTACCCCACTCAATTGTACGTTCTAGTAGAACAATCTATATCCTGTATGAAAACAGATTAAAATGGAAAATCAAACGCTGAAAGAGTGAAAGAACCTTTTTCAATGAATCTCTGAACCAGTTGCACTTTAAGAGAATCATTCTTTACAATTTGCCTGCAACATATAACTTCGAATCTTTCAGAATTGAGTTTAACAAGTAACTAAAACAGTGAGAACCATTGAAGTTTGGCAACTCAACTAAAAACCAAAATTCTAAAAGCAAATCAATACCAAAATCGCAGAGATGAAATCCTGAGGGAAGACTCGAGACAAAAATCAAGCACGGCTTCCTTTCTACTGCCAATGCCAATCACCTCCACAAACTCATAATCATCCCAGAAATCCTTCTCGTTATAAGCCCTTCCGGTAGCATTTGATAAAGAACCAATCGCTGTAGTATGCAGTAAGGTCGGGTAGGAATTCCGATATCCAACCAATCTGAGAAACATCTTCTTCCTACGGTGAAAGAAGAGACTACGGATTGAAGAACAAGGGCATGGGCATAAGGAGGAACGGAGCAATGGGTGAAAGCCATTGATTACGGGAAGCTCCATTACTATTACACAGGTTGGCTATGAACCAATGGCGACTCAGAAAATTGGATGAAGCTGAAGCTTCATGGTGACAGCAACCAGAAGAAATGGAGTGAGCTACAAAATTTCGGGTCCGTGTATTTGGAGAGGTGACTCGCTGAATCTCACTCCCAAATCAACTCCATCCCTCAAATATGATTTGACATCCTTTTGTTTTTTTTGGACAACAATGTGTTCAAATAAATTATACAAAATATTCCATAATATATTTGAATTATGCTTCTTGACAACAAATTTAGCCTAACTCATCAACGAGAGCATAGCTCAACGGATAACAATTAAAGAGTAAGAAGTTTTAGGTTTGATTCCCGCCCCACTCAACTGGTATCGATTAGAAACTAAGAGGTTCTAGACTTGATTCCCCACACCACAGGTTGAAAAAGAAAAAGAAAAAAAAACTTAGCATAACGCACCCTAAGTTACCTCTCCACTTTCAAATTTGATTCAAAAAAATACCATTCAACTTTAAAATTTCTTTTTCGTTAAAATAAATTATGAAACATGTTTGATAATTAAAAAATTATTCAAAAGGCTAAATGATAGAAAATGCCTATGAATTATACGTCTTGTTTCAATAATATCTTTGAAATTTAAAAATATTTTTGACCTTTTAAAACCATAAAAAAATATCTTTTCCATTAAAGTTATGGATGAAAAATATTAAAATTTCATTAATACCTTTGTCTTTTAAAAATAAATAAAAAATATTATTACTAAAAAAACGTTTCTTTTTTTCTCCGTCTCTATAAATTATTCCTCCATAAAAATTAATGTGAAACTTTCCTCATAAAAGTTATGTACAACAAAACATTAGATGAAAACCGAATTTGAAATTGAAGCTCTTTTTTTTAAAGTGTAAATATGATAGGTGGGAGGGAGAAAAAAAAAAGTTATTTTTTATTTTTTTTTATTTTTTTTTTTTTTTAAAGTAAAACTTCAATTATCTTTTGCAGGCTACAACTATTTTTTGCAGCCCAACCACATGTCACATTTTTATTGGCTAAATATTTATGCTATTTTAAAATTAAAAAAAAACTTTATTAGCTTTTCACCCTGTTTATTGTTCTTTTTTTTTCTTCTCTCCTTTTTTTTTTATTTTACTTTGTGACTTTCATTCTTCCATGCCCAAAATTTAACTTCAACCTCCAATAGATTAATCGCTAGACATAAATCTCAATTGTTTCAAACAATGCAAATTTCATCCACTCAGCTTCAATTCCATTATCAATAAGACATTAAGAATAAAAAAGTTATTGCATAACAGAGAGCAGGGCATTTTTCTTATTATTATTTTTTAATTGTGTTTGTTCTTCAATTTTCATCCACCTTAAAAAGACGATTGAAAAAGAAAATTGATGAAAAAGTGTAGAGGGAAGAAGGAAAAACATATAAAGAATCAAAGAAGAAAAAGAAAGTGAAAGAAATAAATATATTGTTCCTTTGTTTATTTTGTATTTTTCTCTACAATGGGAGAAGTTAATTTATTGGAGGTTGGACCTTGATTTTTCTAGCCAAAGAGAGAGAGTTACAGAGTAAAGGAAAAAGGAAGGGGAGCAAGGCATGAAAAATTGATAAGATTTTTTTTTTATTTAAAAAATAGCATAAATATTTGGCCATTAAAATTGTGACACATGGTGGGCTGCAAAAGATAGTTGTAGCCCAGCAACTAAGTTTTACTTTTTTTTTTTTTTTTTTTGCTCTCTTTGTTTGTGTGTAGTGATAAGTTGAAGATTAGGGTGATTTTCAATTTCGATGAATGGGTGGTATTAGACATCATGGGGTTCCATCCTAAAACCAATTGGTACTAGGAGGAGTAGCCCATGTGTGTTATATTATGAGTGAGGTCCCTTCATCTTTCCGATGTGGGATCCTCAACATGCCCCCTCAAGATAGTGCCTCTTTGGGTTCACCATCTTGGGTCGGATCCCACTGATACCATATTAGACATCATGGGGTTCCATCCTAAAACCAATTGGTACTAGGAGGAGTAGCCCATGTGTGTTATATTATGAGTGAGGTCCCTTCATCTTTCCGATGTGGGATCCTCAACAGGTGGTGAAAGGAAGAGGGGAGTATTTTTTTTTTTTTTTTGGTCTTTGGATAGTTACAATGGAAGGTTAAGGTTATGGTTATGAATTTTGGTTTTTTGGAACTTGTTTGATTAACTTGTTGCTACGATCTTTCAAATGCTAATAAACTTGAAGAAGATAAGTTTGTTCCAGTTTACAAGGTTAATTAAAATTTTGATACGTCGTTTTTTTAATATTTAAGAAGTGTTAGAACCATTGTATGAAAACTGTTTTTATTTATTTTGCTTAGAATGAATTTATTTGTTAAACATGGTCGGAACAATAACGAATTACACGCCATTACCAGACTCTTGTTAGGATATACAATAGAGATTGTATAGTGAACATGATTCCCTCTAAAAGGTGTCCACGAAACAACTTTGGAATTATCGAAGAGTAATAAAGGTAGTTTACAACCCTTCAGGTTTTGAGAATTTTAAGCATGCATGCTGAAACTATTACGAAAAGACTGAAATATGTTCAATAGTGTTGATAAGTTGGTTCTGAGTGAAGCCACTAAATAGTTAACAAAAGTTGTTAACATTTTAATTACATTTGATAGTCAAATGGATCCTAGTCATGAATTGGATAAACCTTATCGTAGTGGGAGAGTTTTTTTTTTTTTTTGAAAGTTATCGTAGTGGGAGAGTTATGAGATGACTCGACCGTTACAAGAGCTTATTGAAGTCTAAATTATCGTATTAGATGACAAAATGTAGAGCTTCTTGACTTCAAAGTAGAAATGAGGGTCAATGACAAAGACTAGTAGACCAAAGTCATAGATCTCGAGATAGAGTATATGTACTTCATCTTTATCTATAACTTGTAGATATTCGTGATGGGGTAAAACCCATAGGTTCTGAATATATATACAAAAGTAAAATATTTGTAAATAAGAAGGTAGAGACCTTCAAAATAAGACCAATGGCAAATATAGTGGGAGAAAGTTAATCATGAGTAATCTTTCTCATTTGTTGTCATACTAGAGTCTATAAGCATTCCATAATTCATAGTTGCATATGAAATATGTCAAGTGAAAGTTTAAGAAATCTTTTTCTGAAAAGAAATCTTAAAAAATATATCTACAAATCAATTACATGAGTTCATTTTCAAAAATCAAAAGCAAAAAGTTTGCAAGTAGTAAAGGTTCATTTATGAAATGAATTTGATCACTATATTTTTTAATGTAAGGTTGATAGAAGTATCAAAAACTATGACTTTGAATAAATATTAATAATCATTAATTGCTTAGTGGAGTTTTCTCATATTTTATATGGATGGCATATTACTCATTGTGAATGATGTAAGATTTCAATCCAACATAAAATGTGACTACCTAACCAATTCCAAATGAATGATTTAAATTACTTGGTATGTCTTATAAATAGAGATTTCAAAGACAAATGTTATTTATGTCTCACACATCTTATATTGATAAAATTGTTGTGAAGTATATGATGTAGTACTTCAAAAATGATAATGTATCATTCTTATATGAAGTTTATCTGTCTAAGGAATATTATCCTCAGACACCTCAAAATATTGATAACATAAAATTGATTATCTACGTGTGAGGTGGGAGACAATCCAGTGTACACATGAGACATAACATTTGATATATAGTAAAATTGGTTAGCATATATTAGTTAACCCAATGGTATGACTATTGCGTGGAAAATTGAAATTTTTTCTCAAAATATCTTTGGACAGTGAGAAAATATAATTTTGTGCATGGGGTTAAAGATTTGATCTTTATGAGATGCACCTGTTTTGACAAACATTTATGGAAATCTATGTTTACCTTAGGTGGTAGAGTTTGATATACAAGTTAATATTTTTGTTTTGAAGCAATAACAGAACTTGTATATAACTAAAACAATCTCATATTGATCTAAAAGACGTTTCAGATATGGTTAAGTCTATCACACTTTATTATGATAAAGTAGTAGAATAATGCCTAAAATTGAGGAACTGAGAAACCACCAATGTATAAGGTATCATGCTCGGAGAGAAAACATCATGGTAGGGACCAAGATGACTTTTAGTTGATAGTCGTTTTGATCTATATAAAAAGACACTCCAGACTAAAGTGTTTGAGGGTCCCTTAGAATGTCTAGGATTACGAGACATGTCCCGTCTTCACTAAGGCAAGTGGGAGAACATGTTGAGTGTAGAGTATGCCCTATGATACATGTCTCACCGACTTTAGTGCAAGTGGGAGATTGTTGGAATTAATGTCCTAAATCCTCGTAATTAATTAATAATTATTTGATTATTATTTTTTGTAATTTATAATATTTATTATATATATAAAAAAAAATCCAAGGTTATTAGTGTAATCTTGAACAATATGTAGTTGACATACGAGAGGATCATGTTTAGGGAATAACCTAAATAATCTATAATATATGCATAATGTTGGGTGCTTTATCCTGGTAACACTATTGATACGCCCACTTTGCAATTGTTACGAATGATTTGATCCAAATCATTCATGTAGAGACATATGAGTGAGGTATCCTATACAATGAGTTTGTATAAGGCTGGACCACAAAATATATAATCTCTCTTTATAAATCCGTTATTTAAGAAGATTAATATTTCACAGGATGATTATATGTGACTCGATCTTAATCCTGAGTGAGTTATAAACTCATGTCTGTGAGAGCTCTTCCTTTGATTTGTATGGGTGAAAAAGACTTTTAGGGGGCGTTTGGACCCCTGTTTTGGGTTCAGAATCCTGGGAATCAAAACGGGTCTGTTTGGGAGGGTTCTGAACCCTGGGAATTAGAAAACAGTGTTTGGGGTGCAGTGTTCGGAAGCCTGGGAATCAGAAAATAGTGTTTGGGGTGAAGTGTTGGGAATCCTGGGAATCAGAAGCCAGTGTTTAGGGTGCGGTGTTTTGGAACCCGGGTTTGGACAATTATTTTTTCTTTTTTCCTTTTGCTTCTTCGATTTTTTTCTTCTTCTTATTTTCTAGTGGATGTTTTGTGAATTGTATAATTTTTTATGCAACATGTGACTTTTTTTTTCTTTCTTTTAGACGTTTGAATGAAACATTTAATTTATGTTATAATCTAAGAATAAGAGAATAAGAAAATTATTTCCAACAATCAAAACATTGGTTACAAGAATCAAATATATATTCGGATAAGAAATTAAAAAATTAAATGTTTCATTCAAACGTCTCCAAAAAACATAACATATCAAGTCAATCAGTTTGATTTTTTTTTTTTTAAATGTATATATTTGGATAAGGAATTAAAAAAAAAAAAAAAAAAAAAAAAAAAAAAAAAAACTGAGAAACCCAAAGGGAACAAAACAAGAATGAAACAACAACCTACTATTGTATTTGAATAATATTTCCCAAATATGTGTCTCCCTAAATACAAACTGGAGTTTATAATTTCAATTCATAAAGTTAAGTTTCACATGAATTATAAAACGACGAAGAAATTTAAAAAATTAGAAATGAAAATTTTATAATTAGAGGAAAATCACATTCTATTTTGAATAAATTGAATATTGTTAATCATTATTATTTTTTAATTTTAATTTGTTAACTTAAAAATTAAATGTTATTTTTTAAAATATTAACATGAGTAAATTGAGGTTATTATCAAAAATAATCTTTTTGACAAATAAACTATCAAAACTAACGTTGTTTTTTGCCACTATCATTTTCTTTTTCTTTTAACTAACAAAAATTTTGAGTTTTGGGAATGTTCAAAGATGAACAAAGAAGACTCTTTAACTATTGGCTATTTAATTCTTGTAATGCTATGATTATAAATTTATAATGATAGTGAAATGACTCTATAAAGAGAAAGTAAAGAAACAATATAGAAATGAGTAATATAGAAATTGTTGGGTTTTATGTCCTAAAACTAGTGGTTTGTAAACTGTTATGTTTGTAAATATTCTATTTAGAATAAAGAGTTATTAGTTTTATTCAGTAAAAGAGTTTACTGGAATAAAGTGAAACGTGTTTACGTTAACCTATACCAATGACCAACACCCTTGGCTGAATATGAGTACTTGAGCCTCATGTATGACATGATTGTGGATCAGGCTCAAGTAGTCAGTCAAAACGGTCTATAGTATACGGATAAGGTTGGGTACCTTATCCTGGTAACACTATTGCATGCGGCTCACTTTGTATTGAACGATGTGATCCGAATCGTTCCACATGAAGATGTGAGAAGTGAGGGCGTCCTGTGTAAAGAGTTTACACAAGATCGAACCGCGTAATAAGTCACTCTCTCTTTATAACTTCGTTTACTGATTGAGACTGGCTTATACACTTTGATGGCCTAGGTAACTCGAGCTTAATCTTGAGTTTGCTATGAACTCCTGCTTAATTCGGAAGTATCCTTTGACTTGTACGGGTGAGAGTGGCGGAACGCCCACTCAATAAGCCTACCAACTTGGGGATAAAGCCGAATAAGTAGTTGGGGACATAGTGTAGCAAGATTGAAATTCACTCCTAACCCGCTCTTCAGGGTTAGTAGATAGGTTGTTCCCTTAATAGCTGACTCAGGGGCTTGAACAATGTGAGTTCACACTCTCATGTGATGAGAGAGTTATATTGATTTGATGGTTGGACCGCAGATCTATTGTTCATTAGAGGTATCAGTGGTACTTAAGGAACAAGATGTAATGCAGGGGTTAAACGGTTTAAATGACCCAGCTATGATTACGAACAACCTGTGAAAGATCGACTTACCGATGACGGTTATATCAAGAGGACACAATATATCTACAGTGAGGAGAGTGCAACCCTCAGACTATAGTGGAGTCTCCGGGGGTTAACGAAAGTTGATTGATTCGAGTTAAAAGAGTTTTGACCGAATAATCTCGTATCGTTGGAGCTCATGATCTGTAGGTCCTTTAGGTTCTCCTGGCTAGCTCGGATAACGCCGTGCAATAGTATAAAAGAAAAGGAAAAGGAAAAGAATTTGAATTGTTCAAATTCGGTTTATGGAAGGAGGATGAACATATTTAAATATGATTTAAATATAGGAATGGCCTAAAACATGAATAGGATTCATGTGTAAAAAAATAGATTTTTTAGAAAATCGGGTCTAATCATATTATTTAATTAATATTTAATATTGAATTAAATAATAATTATTAATTAAAAAGTTTAATTAATAATTATATATATATTTTTTATTTATTAAAAAGTTTAATAAATAAAATTATTATTATTATTTTTAATAATAATAATAATTATATATATATATATATATATATATATATATATATATATATATATATATATATATATATGTGTGTCTTGCATCTGCAAGACACACATATGTATGTTAAGTAATATATATATTGATGGAAGTTGGCCAAAGGAGGGGTATATATATAGATTGGTTGAGAAGAGAATTTAAAGGAGTTGGTTTTCAATTGAAATTTTACAGAGGGGTATACGTTAAATTTTACAAAAAAATTCTCTTCAGCCTTCTTTCTCTGCCTCTCAGTTATTCTTCTTTCTTCCTCTTTTCTTCTTCTTTTCTCTTGTTTTCGGAGTCCCACCACTCCGTTGCTCGGCGCCGAGAATAGCGAGACTACCTGGGGTGGTCCTCGGGGCGTTCGTGAGAAGAGGCCGGAAGAGTTCGTGACAAGGAACGTGCGGCGGAGCTTGAAGAAATTGGAACTAGAAGGGTATGTATTTCTAATTTCTTATTTCCGTCGTTTTGAACATATTTTCTATTTGTTAAATTGATAAAATTAGAGTATCATCCGTCCGAAATCGCTTTCGCTGCGGTAAAACGCTCCATCAGAAATGAGTACCAAAATTTAAAGTTTGATAAACGGAACAATTTGAATTTCAAATAAACATAAAAATATAAAAAGGTTTATGAGATTCACCTTCCATGTTAAATACGGTAGGGATATGAAATTTTTGAAGCCACATCAAGAATCATGACAAATTGTAGAATAACTCTTTTGACCAAAACAAGAATCAAGATCTTTGATATCTCTAAGGTAAAGGGTATAGCAATGTAAAGTGTAAAAAAAAATAATAATAACAATAAATAATCTGGTTGCGCCAAGATTGCAACACGATATAATTTTTTTTTTAATTTATTAAAAAATTAAAAAGTGAATCTTGGTGTCCGATCCTAGCCACGATTACACCTAGAAACGCTCAAAATGACAGTGATCAAAAACAAGAAACACTCAAAATGATAACGGCAAAAAACAATGTTAGTCTTGATAGTGAAGGTTATTCTTAATAATAATCCAGTAAATCGCTTAAAATAAGGTGAAATTGGAAGAAAAATGGTGGGACCTACCATAATAATGAAAATAATGGGAAGAGAAATGTTGAGACCCACCATAATTATGAGAAATGTGGGAGAGAAATGGTGGACTCCACCAATATATTGTAATTTTAAGAAAAACCATAGATTTGGGGAGGGTTTGGCTTCCCAAACCCGAGGTTCCCAACCCTTTGCCCCAAACATGGTTTTGGGTTTAGAACCCAAAACCATCCCAACCCAAAACAGGGGGCCAAATGCCCCTTATAGTCAATTCAATAAAGCCTACCATTTTGAGACTTGACCAAAGAAGGACTTGAGACCATAAGTTTCACAAGATGAAATTCATTCATTCATTCTCATATAGAGGAAAGTAAATGAGTAGTTCCCTTAAGTGCTGATTTCGGGACTTGAACAATGGGGTCTCACCTTCTCATTGGTCCGAGAGGGACTTGGTTTATGATTGAATCATAAACATATTGTTCATTAGAGGATCAATGGTACTTAATGTGCAAGATGTAATTACAGGGATAAAACAGACTTTTGACCCAATTGTAATTACGAACAACTCGTGAAAGATCGATTTACATGTAATGATTATATCCATGGACACAACTTGTCCTACAGTGCATAATAGTGCAACTTTAGGCCTATAGTGAAGTGACCTAGAGTTAATAAATGAAAGTTAATTAATTAATTTTGTATCACTGAACTTATAAATTTGTAGGTCCATAAGGTTCCCTTGCTAGCTCATAATAACACTAAAATGATCAATTTAGTTGAAAGAAAAATTTGAAATATTCAAATTAATATTTAATATATTTGATATATTAAATGTAGAAGAAGAAAATATATTTTTTAGATTTGATACATTAAATATTAGAGAAAATAATTTACGTATTAGATACATTAATATTGAAAACTATATATACATATAAAATTTAAATGAAATTCAAATTGGTTAAATGTATATTATAAAATATTAATTTTTTTTTTTGTAAAAAAAAAGATTAATTTTATGATATTTGAATGAAATTCAAATAAATATAAAATACATATTTTAATATAATAGATATTAAGATATATTTTATTATATATATATATATATATATATATATATTTTTTTTTTTTTTGACAACATGTTGGGGTGTGGGATTGAACATAGGACCTCATGGTCACTATACATCATGGCGGTGAGCTATACTCTTGTTGACCCTATAAATAAAATTAATTCAAGCCCTATAAATATAGAACATTAGGTTCATGGTCACTATGCGATACATCATGGCAGTGAACTATACTCTTGTTGACTCTATAAATAAAATTAATTCAAACTCTATAAATATAGAACATTTAGGTCTATAAATATAGAACATTTAGGTTTGGCCAAGCCAAAACACACTCTTCAGTTTCCTGAGAGGAAAAAGAACCAAAAAGATTTGTTCTTCAAAGATAGTATGCTTAACCTTCTATTTTTTTTTTTTTTGTTTAATTCTAACATTCTATTTCTATTTTTTTTGTTTAATTCTAAATGAAATCTAAACATGTTTCCAACGCTTCCGTGCGGGGATTTGAAGTGTTCATTTTCTTTAACTCATTCTTAAATCGGAGTCCGATTTTGTTAACTCATTCTTAAATCGGAGTCCGATTTTGTTTGTAAGGGGTCAATCACATCCAAAATGGTTAAAATATTATGTAAGGGGTCAATCACATCCAAAATAGTTAAAATATTTTTTATTGTTTTAAAAATATTTTTAAAAGGGGATGTCGGCCGCTCCGCAAAGACGTTGCGACAACGTTGCCAATTGGAATTCACAACATTTTCCTTTTATGCATCAGCAACTGGAATTTTAGTTGAAATTCACAACATTTTATGTTTCTTTTTTGCATCGGCATCTATTAAAATTTGCAACATCGGTATCGACATCAGTATTTGTATCGACATCAATATCTATATCGGCATCGACATTAAATCTGCAACTGGAGTTAGACAACATATGTATCGGACATTGGTAAATGAAATTCGAAACATCTGTATCGACATCAACATTAGTTGAAATATGCACTAGAATTTGACAGCATCAACATCAACATCAACAATTAGATGAAGTGTGACATACACAATGTGAAAAACACAGTATATATATATATATATATATAGATATTAAGGGTTGTTAGTTGATGTCTCTAATCAATTAAGAGAAATCAAACTAGAGATTTAATATGACATTTATAGGGATTTGTTGAATATTCTTCTCAACTTAGTTTTTGGATCATTATCGTTGAAATATGATTGATTTTTTTCTTATGCTATTTTTAGCTTATTGACTCCGCCTAGTTTTTCGATCGTTATTGTTGAAATGTAATGGATTTTTTCCTATGCTATTTTTAGCTTATTAATTTGAACCTTGTATTGGTGAGCGTTATGGTCAATTCTGTTTAGTTTATTGTTATTCAGTTTCCACTCTTACTAATTATTACAATTCTATGTTTTTCTTTTGTATAAATATTGTCTCCGTTGTGCAAGAAGTATTCAATAAGAAAGTTCTTATAATTCTTACAAGTTTTTTTTTTTTTTTTTACTCTATTCTTTGGTTTTTCTGTATATTATTTTAATTAGTAGATTCTCTTTCTATTCTAAACATGAAGCTCTTTTCAGCTGCAATTTTCTTGCTGCTCGTCCTGGGCAATGGTTGGTTAATTTATGGTGTATTTTGATATTTTTTGTTTAAAAAATTTATATTTAGGTGTTTTCAAAAAGCACTTTTAATTAAAGTGAGTGGTTTTTGGTGGGACAGGTATAGCGCCAATGGTGGTAGAGGCGAGGCTGTGCGAATCTGAGAGCCAAAGTTTCAAGGGGCTATGCTTTAGTAACAACAATTGTGCCATTATCTGCAAGTCTGAGGGCTTTCCCAGTGGCGATTGCAGCAACTTTCGCCGTCAGTGCTTATGCTCAAAGCATTGTGATTGAAATTAATTTGATGATATCCGGATGAACTAATTTCAAAGTACTTTTGTGCATTAAGAATAAAGTGGTCATCTTTGGCCGGTTGTTCCTCTTCAATTTTTTACACTACCTATGGTTAAGACTTATGCAATAATATTCATATTAGTATAATTTGATGTAATTAACATTTGTTCCTTCGCTGAAATTTTTCATTTTTTACTTTTTTTTTTTTAATACAACAAATTTGACGAGTACATATAGAACATTAAATTTTTAATTTTGTGTCTGATAGATTCGTGACATTTAAAAAATTTCGAAGTAGGTCCAACACCTCTTAGACACAAAAATTAAGAGAATTGATGTTTAATTTAAGGGGCAACAGAGAAATAACTAAAATTAAATAGTAGAATTCAAAAAATAGCTAAACCATATAAAATTTGAAAAAAATAGCTAAAGGTTATTTCTAGCATAATCTTTAAAAATACCCGGTTGAGATTTATAGTTTTAATCATTCTACAAAAAATACTATAAAAAACAATGATTCCAGGAAGAGAAATATGTGGCCAAATAATAATAGAAAAAAAGATTAATTCAAATTAGTTGTTAGTATAATGATCCTACAAATTCAAACGACGATTCAAAATCAACCTATTGGTATTACATTGTTCTTGAACCGATGATCACATTTATTAGTAATTTAAAATTTAGTTTATTGAAAAGGAAACATTGTCATGATTTGAAAATGAAAACCCAAACTTCATAATTTATAACGAGCATAAAAAGATTAATAAATACTTTGCATCCACCCTAAAATAATGTCAAAACTCGATTTTGAGAGCCCCAACTACAATAAATCAAATAAAAATAAAAAATAAAAGACTAAAATTGCATTCACCCAATAAAAAAATGTCAAATTGAAAATACATTACTTGCCATCATTTAATGCAAAATGAAAATCATCCCTCTTCAAAATCCAAACTCACGTCCTTTAGGCGCCGATAAAAGCACATGTATCGATGGGTGACTATGAGGTCTTAAGTTTGATTGAGATTTCCTTCGTTCTTCTTCTTCTCCTCTCGATTTGATTTTATCCGGTGAGTCCTTCGAGTCCCATCTGTTTGAAGAGTCTTTGTTTCGATCGCTTTCACCGCTCTGTTGCACCACCAGTTGGACTACGCGAGCGTCGTTCCGTCCAATCGCTTAGATCGATATTTATTTACTATGTATGTCCAATTGCACATGAAATCAACCCACTGTTTGTACGATATTTACTATGTATCTCACTTTTTTTTTTCTTTTTTTTTTTTTTTAACTATCTCACTACATCTTTAGACACCTTAATTTTCCTTCACAGCAATTCATTGTGTTTTGTTGTTTAATTTTAAACTTTAGGGGTGTTTGTCCCAAGGAGTTGTTTGACAAGGAGTTTGAAGGAGAAGTTAACTCCCGTTTGGCCCACGGATAAAAAATATCAACTCCCCGACTTCTACCGTAATTACTATTGAACTCCTCAGACTTCTACAGTAATTAATATTCAAGTTTGTCCCATTTTTGGAGGCAACACATTTCTCTCTTCCTCTCACTCCCTCCCACAATACTTTTAATTATTAAAAAAAAAAACGTAATTTAAACAAAAGGTCTAAAATGACTAAAAATGCAATTCAACCTATTTTTATTATTTTAAATATAAATTAGGTTGTTCAATCAAAATTGATACTTAAACAAAATTAGTATTTTTACCATTGAAATAAATAAAAACATCAGCTTATTTTGGACCCGTTTAAATTAATGGAGTAAAATCTTTCAAATTCAAATGTAATATTTAACACAATATTGTACGACTTTCTTTTATTTCAAAACTATCCAAATAAAATGAATGCGAGTACTTTCTTTTATTTCAAAACTATCTAAATAAAATGAATAATTAATGTGAGTGATATTGAAAAAAGAATGTGAAGTATTGTGGTCAAATTTTTTTTTGTTATCTTAAAAAAAAAGTGTGAAGGATACCTAAAATAAAAAACAAAATCGTATTTTTAAAATTTATTGTAAGAAGTCTTTAACAATGAAAATATGGAAAATTATAGAAAAACATTATACAAAAAAATCGATAAAATAAATCATCATGGTTGAGATGCTGATTTTCAGGTGGAGTAGATTAAGGTGGAATGACAAGTTTAAGATGATGGAGGCTGAGAAAGATGTGTTTGACACATGGGTAGACTATACGTCTGCTACACAATCTTATAATTCATAAAATTAAAGATGAGTCCTAACAAAAAAAAAATATATATATATATATATATATATATTTTTTTTTTTGATAATCAATGTGAAAAAATAATGTGAAGGATTGTACTCAAATTTATTTTTGTTGTCTTCCAAAAAATTTGTCAAGGATAAAATAAAAATAAAATATTTCATTTTTAGAATTTATTGGAATTGGAAGAAATCCTCAATAAAAAAATTTGAAAGTTTGTAGAAAAAAATGGGCTGGTTGCACAAATAGCAATCAGGCCCAAACTAATTGCAAATTTAGCAAACTTTAAAATGTTTTGCAAATATGGCAAAAAAACTCGTTTCTATCACTGATAGACTTTATTATATCACTGATAGACTTCTATCAGTGATAGACTATTATCTCTGATAGACTATTATCACTGACAAAAATCTATAAAAAGCTGAGGTGATCAGCGATAGACTTCTATCAGTCATAAGATATCAGCGATAGAAATTGCTATATCCGCAAATTTTTTAAAAACATGCTATATTTGCAAACAATAAGTCTTAAATTGTCATTTACTACAATTTCTCGAAAAAAATTGTGTAGAAGAAAACAGCTAAAATGAAGTTAGACTTCAGAACTTCAGGTTCAACAACTCTGCCCCAAACACACCACAGACTACTACAGACTAAACAACTCCCTGCCCCAAACATACATACTTCAGAACTCAGACTAAACAACTCCCCAGACTAAACAACTCCGGACTAAACAATTCCAACTCCTCCCAACTCCTTGGGCCAAACGTGCCCTTAATATTATATTATGTGGTATATTTTATTGTTATAGATTTATGATTTGTTTGGATTACGCGAAAAAAAAGTAATTTTTTGAAATTTGGTTACATTTTCTAAAAAGTATTTTTATCTACAAGTTTGTTTGGTTTCCTCTACACTAAAAATGTTTCTACTCATGTTAAATTATCATAAAGAATGACTATTAAACACTATGAGCTAATAACTTCAAAATTTCAGGTAAAAGAAAATTATTTTGTGTAATTCAATTCTAAAAGCACATCTATCTTGAAATTTAAATATAAAATCATAAAAAGATAATTTGATGTTTAACAACAAGACATAAAATAATAATAGTTTTTTGCTAGACAATATGATATCAATGAGACATAAGAAGTTGTGCAATTCGATCACGTTCTTCATTCATCTCCATTTCAGGAATTGAAACCTCACGTCTTTCATCCATCTCCATTTCATCATTTGAAGGCATCAACATCTCATTGTCTTCATGAGGCTTGAATTCAAAATTTGTCTTTGAATAAACTCTTATACAGTTATTGAGAGTAATTGAAGCAACTACAATTCTTACTTGTTTGTCAAAAGAAAAACTATGCATTTATCGAACAATTTTCCACATGTTCTTCCAAACATCAATTATTCTCTCAATTGTGCATGGAGGAATATCTATGATTAAATACTTTATTTCTGCCTATTGGTTGACTTCTACATCGAAAATTAGCAGGATAATATCGCTCGGCCCTATAAGAACCTAAATATCCTTTTATTTGTGGACAACTTGAATCTACAAGATAATATTTTCTTATAAAAATAATCAAATAAACACTAATCAATAAAAATAAATACTAACAAAAATAATGTAATAAACATTAATGTATCTATTCTTGAATACAAACCTCTGAGTGGATTGGAAATCTCAAATGCCCACAAAAATTTGATCGTCGACACCTTCCCATCAGACCCAAATAAATGTAAAAAAACACATGTTAAAAGCACACACTGCCATAATGTTTTGGGTGCTAATACATTTTTGATCAATATACGGTATATTTTTTTTCCTTAGATATATGAGGTGCCATTAATTGCCCCAATACATTCTTTGAAATATGACCAATATCGAGTATCTTTTTTTAATTTTATCAGAAATAGATCTAAATTGTGGATTAGTTGGCTTAATTGAGATCTGCATCCATACGAAAAATAACATCTAGCACTGTATTAAACCACCTTGATACAATTTCGTCCGAGTGCTGAAATCTCTCTTGAACCATTATATTGGATAAACCATGACCCAATATAATAAGGAACATTGTTAGAGCCTCCTCCAAAGGCATACGCTTGTGTTAGATTCCTCGTTGAACTTAATCTTGTACCTCTGTGTATATTGATATCTACATTTTCAAAGTCCAGTCATTGTACACTTCGTTTGAAAGCATCCGTAATATGATGGACAACTAATTTCTTTGTGAAATCTGGTGGTATGAGTAGATGAATCTGATGGTATGAACATAGTAGTAGAAATCGATTTGCTTGGAAAAATCTTCGTATTCAAATGAAAAATGAGTTCAAGTGATTTTCGAACAACAAGATTCTAGGAGGGTTGTTCGATCAAATTTTGATTACGTGGGCTAACTGTAAATATCCATACTACTAGGGGTATAATTGGAAGAAAAAATGTCCATACTACTAGGGGTATAATTGGAGAAAGGGGGAGGGGGAGAGGGAGAGGAAGAGGAGAAGAGGAAAACGAAAAAGAAAAAAAAATTGCCGTCGGCGATAGCCATGAGAGGGAGGATGAAGCTCGCCCATGAGAAGGAGGAGGATGAAGGGAGGAAAAAAAAAAAACCCTTACAATTATTTTCATTCTATATAGCCCAACAAACCACCACAACTAAAGTGAGATCTTGTTTAGATAAATGGTGAAGCCATGAAGACCAACAGTCCTCCATTGTTCCGACAAAAAGAGCAAGGGAAAGGGCCTCAAGGAGAACCAACGGCCAAATGCGCTTAGCTCGAGAGGATGAAATTAAAGAGTGAAAGGAAGTTTCATCCTTTCGGAGACAAACATGACAGGAGGTTAGATAATTTATACCTTTTATTTTTTAAACGAGTTCTTGTGGGTAGACTGTTATTGAGGGCTTTCCAAATGAACAATTTGATTTCGTCGTGGGTCTTAATAGACCCAATAGAATTTCAAAATTTAGAAGAGATGGAGGGATTAGAGGGGCCATTAGAATATTTGAGGGAGATGCCCAAATTATAACTACTACGAACATAATAAGAATCAGCCTTTGAATAATGTCATTAAAAGGAATAGGGATAGGCATCCTTGGAAGGGAGATAGTGTTAATTAGAGCAATGTCTTCGGGGTGAGGGTCGCCTCCATTTGGGAGATATCCCATGATCTATTATTGTTAATAAGAGAAGATACCCTCAAATTTAGATGAAGGGGTTGGGAAATAAGGGACGAAAAATATGTTCTCTTAGGAGCCAATTGTCTGAAAAAATTGAGATATTACATTCATCCTCAACCCTCATTCTTAAACCCTAAAAAAAAAAAAAAACTTTAAGATTTTTCAGTAAAAGGAAGAGAAGGTAGTAGTAAAATTTAATCCTGTTTTATTGCCATCAATTTAAATCCGGTTTTATTTGCTAATTTGTTTACACATATTTTGTTTTAGATAATTATATTCTTTAAGTTTCTATGTGTAGGATATCAAAATAGTTTAATTGAATAAAGTAATTATTGAAATATTTTATTTTATTTTATAGATTGTAGGTTTGAATCTTACCAACATTTGGTTGAATCTGTATGCCAATTCGAGTATAGCTTAGTGAACCACTCTACCATTGTTGAAAAAAAAGAAAAAACGAACTGTGTGACATATAGAAAGTAAAAAACACATTGGTATATATATATATATATATATATATATATATATATATATATATATATATATATATATATATAGATGTTAGGGGCCGTTTGGTTCATGGTAATGGAAATGGGCATATAGGATGTCTAAGTCTTCGTTTGGTAATAGAGTTTTAGAGACGGGCATGAGGATAACTTATTACTATGGTACTAGAGTTTTAGAGATGGACATGAGAATAACTTATTACTAGATAGACACATATTTTATTTCATAAATATCTAATATCATTCTCATGTCCAACCAAACACAAACATCTTTTATTTCTTGCAATATTATTCCCAGACAGACATCTTTTATTCCTAGGCATCTACAAATCATCAAACTAAACGGCCTTCATGGTAGGGTAATTAATATGAGTTTGTGCAAAAGTCCCGATTTGGGTTTAACTTGAATCATTCATATGTCTAAATTATTATGATTTAGTCTAAAACTAGTTGTTGTCTAATCAATTAATGGAAATCAAGTTTCCTTTAATACGACATTTGTTGAATATTGTTCTAACCTTTGGATAATTATGGTTGAAATATAAGAGATTTTTTCTTATGCTATTTTTAGCTTATTGATTCGGTCCTTGTATTGTCGGGTGTATGGTCAATTCTATTTAGTTTATTGTTATTCAGTTTTCTGCTCTTTTTAATTGGTTACTATTCTAAGTTTCTCTTTTGTATAAATACTTTTTCTGCTCTGCAAAAATATTCAATAAGAAAATTCTGAGAATTCTTCCTACTTTTCTTCTTTTGGTTTTTTCTTTTTGCTCTATTTTTTTGGTGAATATGAAGCTCTTCTCGGCTGCAATTTTCCTACTAATCCTCCTTTCTAGCACTGGTGTGTAAATTTGTTGTGTATTTTGATATTCTCTTTTGTTTGTTTTGTTCAAAGAATCTATATTTACGCCTGTTTCAAAAAGGACTTTTAATTAAAAAAAAATTAAAAATGAAAAAATAAAAAAATAAATATATATATAGTTTGATTAAAATAAGTGGTTTTTGGTGGGACAGAGTTAGCAGCAGTGGTTGCAGAGGCGAGGGTTTGCGAATCTCAGAGCCTGAGTTTTAAGGGATTATGCTTTAATAACAACAATTGTGGCATTATCTGCAAGTCCGAGGGCTTTTCCGGTGGCAATTGCTTGGGCTTCCGCCGTCGCTGCTTTTGCTCAAAGCAATGTGATTGGAATTAAATTGATGATATTCGGATGAACTAATAATTCTCTATTTCTAAAAGTAGACACTCAAACTAAGCATTTTTGGGCATTAAAAATAGAGTGCTCATCTTTGTTACTCAAAAAAAAAAAAAAAAAAAAAATGGTCATCTTTCTTCTTCTTTAATTTTTGCTTTAATAATAATGTTTTTTTTTTTGCAACGTTAATTTAATTAATGTGGGGATTGAACCCATGATCTTTTGGTCACCGGTACAACCCTATGCCAATTGAGCTATGCTCGGTTTGACTTTAATAATAATGTTGTGTAAGCTTAATTTTTTTTTTACGTTACTGTGGTTAGACTTATGCAATAATGTATCATTTATAGTGATCATGAAGTCTTAGATTCAATCTCCACCCCCAACATGTTGTCAAAAAAGAAAAAGGAAAAAAAAAAGACATGCAATAATATTCATATTGGTATAATTTGAGGTAATTGACATTATTTCCTTCACGGATATATTTTTATTTTTTTTACTTTTTAATACAACGAATTTGACGATGGAGTACATGTCAACAAATATTTGGGATCAACTTTAATTTATTTAGAAAAAAAAACTTACTTTTGAAGAATTATAATCTTCTTGTGTTCAATCAAACTATCTCGAACATCAATTCCTTCACAATTCAAAGATCTTCTTCACTGTGACTTGAATACAAAATTAAGGTTCCGAGCCTCTAAAAACCAAACAAGGATTGAGAAGTTTTTTTATTTTTTTTTATTTATTTATTTATTTATTATTTTTTTTTTTTTTGAGAGAAATCTATTAGAAAAAAGTGTGTAAAGATTCTTTTTTGTTCAACCTAAATGACTTATTAACTTATCTGAATCTCATCAAAGGGAAAGAGGAGGACGAAGAGGAGGAGAAAGAAAAAAAAGGAAGAGGGAGAAGGAAAAAAAAATTATTTAAATGAATTTTAATAATAATATTTTTTTTAAATTAAAAATAAGTGTCATGTCATCATTCATTCGGTTAAAATTTAACTGAAAATTTGACGGAAAGACAAAAAAAAAAAAAAAAATGCACCAAATCTAAACCTTAGGAGTATAATTGTAGAGTTTGAAACGTTGGAGACCCAGATGCGCAACTAAACTCATATCAAATATATTAAATATTAATTTGAATATTGATAGATTCCTATTGGAGCTTGAAGATTTGATAGAAACAAACCCGGTTGCGTCAAGATTAGAGAACCTCGCGAGTCAGAGCGGTTGGGTCCCTCCTCCAGACGGATTTTGGAAACTTAATGCTGATGCCTCCTGGAGTGAATCTCAAAGAATAAGCGGATTTGGGTGGGTTGTTCGTGACTCTCGGGGATCTCCTATCTGCGCCGGTCACCTCTCAAGTAAGCATAAATGGCCCATTAAAGCTTTGGAAGGTCAAGCAATTTTGATCGGGATGAGGGCTCTTCGTCGCTGGCATGATTGTGGGTCTCCGCTTCCCTTGATCGTTGAGTCAGACTCAGCTGATATTGTGGATGGTTTAATCAATCCAGGAACTGATATTTCTGAAACAAAAAATATTTTGGAAGAAATTGAGGTTGAAGCCCCTCTGTCAAGAGTTAGCTCTTTTGTGAAATGTCCTAAATCTTGTAATCAGGTGGCACATTCTCTTGCTCGGGCGGCAGTGGGTTTGGGTGGGTGTCGGTCTTCTTCCTCCCGGATGGAGGAAGATGAAGAATTTTTTTGGAACTCTGTGTACCCCCCGTGGGTGTCTACCCTCTTTAATGAGGTTTGGTGTAACCAAGTTGGTAGTTTTTAATGGTAGTGGTCTTTTTCAAAAAAAAAAAAAAAAAAAAAGGAAGAGGGAGGAGAGCGGAGGAAAACAAAAAAATATATATATTAAAAGAATTTTAATAGTTAATTTTTTTTAATTAAAAATATGTGTCACGTCAGCTGTGCATCAAATATAAATCTCAGGGGTATAATTAATTGTAGAGTTTGGAACGGGAGACCAGATGCTACCAAACTCAAACTTAAGAGACTATTAGTGTAATTTTTCCTATATTTTTCTGTTCTATACTTAATATATCTAATATATTAAATATTAATTTGAATATTTCAAATTTTAGTTTTACAGGTGTTCAGAGTTCGGTTTGGTCTGGTACTGAACACATCGGTTCTAAGAGTTCCTAAACCGAAGAAATCAAAGATTTTTCGATTTTTGGTTAAAATGCGAACCAACCGATCAGTTTCGATTCCAACCGGTTCAGTTATATTTTTAACCGATTTTGCTTTCTTTGGTCATTGCAGGACTGCGAGACAGAGCAAGACGAATAAGGTAAGAGTGACAAATGCAGGCAAACGTGGATTCGTGAAAATTAGAATTTTCTCATCTTTTATCGGTGGATGAAGAAGAAGGACAGAGGGCCTCGTCCACATATTGCAAGAGTGAAGCAAACGACAATTGACTGTGATAGAATGAGGGGCGCGCAACGAAGGAGAAATTTAGAAAAGGAGCGTCAAGGGGTTGAACAACATATTTTAGATGAGAGAAAGCTTTTTGGAAGTAAGTTAAAGTGAGAGGAAATTGCAACACATATCAATTTAGAGTAAAATAATTAAAAATATAGCATTTTTTAAAAAAAATTACAAATATAGCAATTTCTATCATTGATAGTGTCTATCACCTCAGTTTTTTATAGAGTTTTCGGTATAGTCATATATCAACGATAGCAGTCTATCAATGATAGTCACTAATTTTTTGTCATATTTGTAAAATGTTTTAAATTTTGCTATATTTGCCATTATTTTGGGCATGATTGCTGTTTATGCAACCAACCTGCTAAAGTAATGAGGTTGGGCTGGTTATTTTTTAAGTTATTTAATAATTTTGGTTCGGTTATCTCGATTGTTTTAAGTGTCAAATCGTAAACTGAACTGAATTTCTCAATTTTCTAAAGGATTAAACCGAAGATACCAAAATTTTCAAAATAATCGAATCGATCGGTTCAGTTCCTCAATTTTTTCAGTGTTTGCACACCCCTATCTACAACTTATAAGTTCCAATGACACAAAATTAATTAATAAAACTCATTAATCAATTAACTTTCATTCATTAACTCTAGGCCACTCCACTACAAGTCTATAGTTGAACTCTTATGCACGGTAGAAAAATTTGTAACCATGAATATAACCATTACATGCAAGGATCCTTCATGAGTTGTTCGTAACTACAGGTAGATCAAAAGTTCATTTTATCCATGTAATTACTTTTTATATCTTAAGTACCACTGATCCTCTAATGAACCATCTTTTTATTATACAACCATAAACCAAGTTTCTCTCGGGCTAGTGAGAGGGTGGGGCTCCATTGTTCAGGTCTTGAAATCAACATTTAAGAGAACTACTCATCTACTTTCCCAATATGAAAAATAGTGAATTCCATCTTGTGAGAATACGTTTCTAGCTCCCTACTTTGGTTAAGTCCCAAAAATGGTAGACAAATTGAATCAGCTACAAAAGTCACTCTCACCCATGCAAATCAAAGGATAATCCATCATACGCAGAAATTCATAACTTACTCACGATTAAGATCGAGTCGCATATGATCATCCCGTCAAATATTAGTCTTCTCAATTAACGAATTTGTAAAGATAGATTAAATATTTCGTGGTCCAATCTTATACAAACACATTGTATATGATACCCCACTCACATGTCTCTACATGAACGATTTATTTCAAATCATTTGTAATTATTACAAAGCGGGTCGTATCAATAGACTCTTTAAGTTATTTCTTGAACATGATTCTCTTGTACGTCAACTACATACTATTCAAAATTACACTAACAACATTGGATTTTTATGTAATGGATAATGTAAATTGCAAATAAAATAATAAAATATTTAATAAATAATAACACATTAATTATGAGGTTTTATGAGATAAATCCTAACATTATAATGATAGATGCTTTTATCACATTCATATGGTTTATGACCATTATTTAACATTCAAGAATTAAATTTTCCGTGTCACTACTTTAGGACTTATTTTTATATAGGGATTTAGTAAGCGTACACACTTTATTCTCTTATTCTAGGCTCTATAAGACTTTGAGGTTGATCCATATATAAATTTCTTCTTCTAAATCACCATTTAGAAAAATTGTTTTCACATTTGATAAATACTCATATAAAAATTGCAGCAGTTGCAATTAGTAATCTAATGGATGAGATTCTCATAATCTGAGAAAATGTATAAAAAAGTATAAATCTTCATTTTGTTTAAGACCTTCGACAAGTCTAGCTTTATACTTGTTTATACTACCATTTGATTTCAACTTTTTTTCTCATGACCTATTTGTACCCTATAATTTTACAACCGGGTGGTAAACAGGGGCGGAGCCACGTAGGGGCCAGGGGGCACGTGCCCCCCTGAAATTATTAATTTTATATGTTCGTATATTAGAGTTTGGAAAATAACTGCAGTTTATATATTTGTATAACGAAATGCGGAACAAACACTAAACAATTCATCAGCTCAGATGGCAAAGGGCACGGTTTTTGAGCTTCTTCTTTGGGCATGCCTCTTTTTCAAATCAAAGACAATGCGGTTTTTAGGTAAATTATTTTATATTTGAAAAAAAAACATAATTCTATTTAAAAAAAATTAATCCTTAGTAAATTATTTTAGATTCTAAAAAATAAAAATTAATTCTATTTTGAAAAAGGAAAAATAGTTCAATTTATATTATTTAATCATATATATTTAAATATTTTTTTTTACACGTATATTTAAGTTGGGATTCTAAAATTATTTATTATTATTTTTTATTACTTAATATAAATATTACATCTTATAAAAAAAAATCAACTGATTACGCTTGAAAATTTTAATTTTGTATTTAATAGATACGTGATCTTTTTTTTAAATCTCGAATAAGTTGATGACACATTAATTTTATGTCTAACAAAATATTTAATATTTTAAATTTTCTAATATATCTTTATTAGATATAAAATTGAGAGTTTAATTATTAGATAGAAAATTAAAATTTGAAGAATATAGTAGACAAAAAATTGAAAGTTTAAACATTTATTAGACAGAAAATTCAAAATTTAAGGATCTTTCAGACTAAAAATTGAAAGTTTAAGAGTCTGTTAAACACATTTTAAAGTTCAAGGACTATATAGACATAAATCGAAAATTTCAATGACTAAACTTGCAATTAAACTCTATTGGAATTGTGCCCTCCTCACCAAAAGTTCTGTATCCGCCCCTGGTGGTAAATCAATTAATTTTTAAGTTTGATTAGAAATGAGTGATTTCATTTCATCATTCACAGCCTATTTATGGAAAATTGAGTTTGGACATCGTAGATATGGTATTTGGTCGGGATATATATATTTTTATTTATTTTTCGGAGATTTCCTTTTGTTAATTTGGGTTTGCTTTAAAAATCAAAAAGAAATTTACCCAAATGACCATTAGGGAGGATATTTTCAAATATGTCTTAAGATCTTAATTTTTTCTATTTTTGTTTAATTTTGATTATCATTATGCCCCTCATTAATGTGCATGTTATTCAATTTCTCTCTCCATGTTGGGTATTAAATTTCAATTTATAATAAATTCTAACTTTCTCTCATTATTTACGTAAGAATGTTTTATACATTTTTTGAGATTTCTTTTAACCTTGTTTCCCCAATTTTAACATTCTTACTTTGATATTCTTTCTTTTCCAGATTTTTCGTCCTCTCCATTTTCATTCAACATTTTCATTTTCTTCATTTCACAAAAATAACATTTCTCCTATATATATATATATATATATATATATATAATCAACATATATACTTATATCTACTTCATATATGAGTATATACTCATATATACTGCATATATACTTATAACATATGCATTTTTATATATATACCCACCATATATACTTGACTATATACTCATATATACTGTATATATATTTATAGATAATATGTATTTTTGTTTATAAAATATATGTAATTTTTATATATACCCATCATATATACTTCATATATACTTATAAATAGCCAACAAGATCATAGCTCAACGGTATGATGTATCGTCTAGTGACCATGAGGTTCTAGGTTCAATCCCCCATCCCAACATGTTTTGAAAAAAAAAAAATACTTATAGATATTATGTATTTTTTTAAAGACAATATATGTATTTCTTTATATATATACTCACCTAAAAATATATATTGCGGAGAGAAAATTGTTTAGGTCTGGATACGAGTAGGGAGAAGACAATTTAAATGAGGAGAGAGAAGACGATTTTAATGAGAGAGACGTGATTAATGCGAGTTTTATGATTTCAATTTTTTTTTCCTTAAATGAGCTTGTTGTACTTTTTATTTTATTATATTAAAATGTTAGAGGAAATTCAATATAAAATGTTAGAGTGGTTGAAGAGTTTGAAAGTAATTGCAACCCAACTTTTATGAAAAATCTTAAAGTAGTTGGACAATTTTGATAAAAGTAGGAACTGTTGACATTAATATAATATTATAGGCATAAGGTGGTTATTTGTGTAGTTATCCCAAAAACAATTTTAGGTTTGAAACTATGTTGTTTGTTTAGTGTTAATTCAATATTATAGCCAATAAGAAATTTAAACGGACCTAGGTTATGTCCTAGGCTCCGACCGCTAATCTTGGGTTAATGTTCGATTTAACCAAAAGAAATTTAAACGGACCTGTGTTATACTTATGTCCTAGGCTTCGACCGCTAATCTTGGATTAAGGTTCAATTTAACCAACAAAGAATTCAAATGGACCTGGGTTATGTCCCAAGCTCCGACCACTAATCTTGGATTAGGGTTCAATTTAATCAACAGAGAATTTAAACGAACCTAAGTTATGTCCTAAGCTTCGATCGCTAATATTGGATTAGGGTTCGATTTAACAACAAGGAATTTAAACGGACCTGGGTTATGTCCTAGGCTTCGACCGCTAATCTTGGATTAAGGTTCGATTTAACCAACAATGAATTTAACGAACCTGAGTTGTTATCTCCCAGGATTCGATCGCTAATCTTGGATTAAGGTTCAATTTAACAACAAGGAATTTAAGCGAACCTGGGTTATGTCCAAGACTTCGATCGCTAATCTTGGATTATGGTTCGATTTAACCAATAAGAAATTTAAACGAACCTAGGTTATGTCCCATGCTTCGATCGCTAATATTGAATTAGGGTTCGATTTAACCAACAAAAATTTAAAATGGACCTGAGTTATCTCCCGGGCTTCGACCGCTAATATTGGATCAGGGTTCGATTTAACCAACAAAAATTTAAAACGGACCTAGGTTATCTCCAGGCTTCGACCGCTAATCTTGGATTAAAGTTCGATTTAACCAACAAAGAATTTAAACGAACCTGAGTTATGTCTCCGGCTTCGACCTCTAATCTTGAATTAGGGTTCAATTTAACAAGAAATTTAAACGGACCTGGGTTATGGGGCGTCGACCGCTAATCTTGGATTATGGTTCGATTTAACCAACAAAGAATTTAAATGGACCTGGGTTATGTCCCAGGCTCCGACCGCTAATCTTGGATTAGGGTTCGATTTAATCAACAAAAAATTTTAAAAAGGACCTTGGTTATGTCCTAGACTTTGACCGCTAATCTTGGATTAGGGTTCGATTTAACAAACAAGAAATTTAAACGGACCTGGGTTATGTCTCAGGCTTCGACCGTTAATCTTGGATTAAGGTTCGATTTAACCAACAAGGAAGATAAATGTAAAATATAGTGATATGATCATGACCATCACTACAATGACTCAAGAACTAATGACAAGATAAAGGACCAAATAACTTGGAGATACCATGAGAACAAGCATTTCTACGGATTAGTGACACTGTATTATTTTATTCCAGCTTCAACTGCTTATATCTTTCTTCTAATATTCTTGAATATAGTCATATTGGGTGTCATGTTTAAGCTATGTGAGAGGGCTTTCCAATCCGAGCATTGAAGAAGAAGTTATTGCCCAAATATACCAAAGAGTGTCCAATCTGAAAACTTTTCTTTTATGATTTTCTCCACTTTTATAGAATGTAATTTTTTTTACTTTTGGAGTGTTTGTCTGAAAATTATCAACATTTATGTTTAGGAAAAAATTTGAATTATTTGCCAACAAGAGCATAACTCAACTAACATGATCTAACGACTAGAGATCAAGAGGTCTTAGGTTCGATGCTCCACCCCCACATGATGTAAAAAAAAGACTTTGAATTATTTTAATTTAATTATTAGAATATGATTTATTTTCCCTAATTGTTTTGAGATGTTTTTATCTTAATAGTTCTAGGGTTTTTGTCTTGCTCAAGTTGACAACCATAAGGCTATAGGCCTTCATTCTCAATTGTAAAAGACTTTTGGCGATACAATTTTATCAATAGAGAAAATAGTTTCTTGTTAAGTCGTAAACGTGTTCCCATTATGCATTGCACCCCTTCGTAGAATCATTCAAAGATGTTTGGTCACCAAACTTGTGGAGTGTTTCCTACCTTAGATTGGATTAATCAATAGGTAGTCCAACTCCTTGGTCTTTCACCAATCAAACAAAAGGTAACCTGATATTGATTTTCTTTTCTAATCCTTTAAGCATATCGATTGTGCGACACAAGATTCGAGTTTTGATAGATTACTTGAGGATCTTTTCCTTTATGGATTGCCTAGACTCCAAACCTACTTGTGCATCTTAAGGAGGAATGTCTATGTTAAATACTTTTTTTATGCATGTTGGTTAACTTTCACGTCAAAATCAGCAAGATGATATTACTCACCTCTATAAGAACCTAAATATCCTTTCATTTGTGGATAACAGGAATCTATAAGATAATATTTTCATATAAAAATAATCAAATAAACACTAATCAATAAAAATAAATACTAACAAAAATAACGTGATAAACATTAAGGTATCTATTCTTAAATACTAACATTTAGGTATATGTGGAAATTTCAAATGTCGTAATCTCAATAATTCTCAATGCCTCCACAAAAATTCGAGCATCATTAACTTCACCTTCCCATCCAACCTTAATAAATATAAAACACATGTTAAAACCACATACTGCCATAATGTTTTGGGTACTAATACATTTTCGACCAGTATACGGTATATTTTTTTTCTTTAGGTGTTACTACCGGTATATGAGTATCATCAATTACCCTAATACAATCTTTGAAATGGGACAATATCGAGTATCCTTTTTAATTTTATCAGAAATAATAGATCTAAATTGTGGATCAACTGACTTAATGACATCACATCCATACGACAAATAACATCTAGCACTATATTAAACCACCTTGATACAGTCTCGCCTGAGTGCTGAAATCTCTCTTGAACCATTATATTGGATAAATCATGACCAAATGTAATAAAGAACATTGCTAGAGCCTTCTCCAAAGGCCTACACTTGGGTTAGATTCCTCGTTGAGCCTATTCTTGCACCTCTATGTGTATCGATATCTACACTTTCAATGTCCACGACAATAAGAAGGTCATTGTACATTCCGTTTGAAAACCCTACGAGCACCCAAGCAACGTCCCTTTCTTCGAAAAGACTTTGACATGAGTCGAGCAAGAGTTGACACGAGTTACGTGCACCATGCCATACTTGATGTTGTTGTGGGTGTTGTTGTCATCCCATACACCCTCGAAAGTAACCATAATCTTATGGACAACCATTTTCTTTGTGAAATCTGGTAGTAGGAGCATAGCAGAAGAAGTCAATTTTTTTGGAAAAATATTTGTATTCAAACGGAAAAATGAGTTCAAGTGATTTTCGAAAAGTTAGTGCATCCGCCGAAATTCATAGATCGAGGGGAAAAATATATAGATATTAACGGTTGAAAACAAGGGGTAATTAAGGTGAGTTCGTGTAAAAACTAAGACCCCGTTCGATAACCATTTCATTTTTAGTTTTCAGTTTTTGAAATTTAAGCTTGCTTTCTCCTAATTTCATTACTATGAGTTACACTATACTTACACAAACATTTGGATTCTTAGTCGAATTCCAAAAACAAAAAACTACTCTTTTTTTTTAGTTTTCAAAACTGACTTAATTTTTGAAAACATCGGTAGAAACTAGATAACAAAACAAAGAAAGTTAAGGGTGGAAGTAGTGTTTATAGGCTTAATTTTCAAAAACCAAAAACTAAAAACCAAATGATTATTAATCGGGCCTAAGATTTGAGTTCAACTTTAATCATTTATATGGCTAAATTATTAGGATTTAGTCTAAAACTAGTTGCTCTCTAGTTTTAATAGAAATCAAACTCTGCTTTTTCATGACATTTGTTGAGCTTAGTTTTTTTTCTTCTTCTTATGCATGCTATTTTTAGCTTATTGATGTCGTCCTTGTATTGTCGTATGGTCAATTTGTTTAGTTTATTGGCATTCAGTTTCCGCGTTAGAAGTTTTCCTTTTGTATAAATACTCTCTCCTGTGGAGAAAGTATTCAATAAAAAAAAATCCGGAGAATTCTCCGTACTTTTTGTCCTTTTGTTTTTTCTTCTTTTTTTTTTTTTTAATTTCTGGTCTATTATTCTAATTCATAGATTCTATTTAATATGAAGCTCTTCTCAGCTGCAATTTGCCTACTGATCCTCCTTTCTGGAACTGGTTTGTAAATTTGTTGTGTATTTTGATATTCTCTTTTGTTTGTTTTGTTCAAAGTATCTATATTTAGGCGTGTTTCAAACAGCGATTTTAATTTTTTTTTTTTTTTTTTGCAACGGAATTTAATTAATGCGAGGATTGAACCTATGAATTTTATATTTGACATATGTGTTTTGAAAAATGTATTTTAAATTATGAAGCACTTGGTGGAACAGGTATAGCGCCAATGGTGGTAGAGGCGAGGGTTTGCGAATCTGAGAGCCAAAGTTTTACGGGGCTATGCTTTAATAGCAACAATTGTGCCATTATCTGCAAGTCGGAGGGCTTTCCCGGTGGCGATTGCGGCAACTTCCGCCGTCAATGCTTATGCTCAAAGCAATGTGATTGAAATTAATTTGGTGATATCCGGATCAAGAGTACTTTTGGGCATTAAGAATAAAGTGGTTTTGCATTACCTATGGCTAAGATTTATGCAATAATATTCATGTGGGTATAAATTGATGTAATTTACATTTAGATTTTTTATTACAACAAATTTGATGATGAAATACAGGTCAATTATCGCTAAGATAAAAATAAAATATATAATCCTAATGGTTTGGACCACATATTAATATATAATTATATTAGCCTATATAACAACCGGTTCAAAGTCATCAATTAATGAATATCAGTAAATGCAATAAATTGATGCAATCGTAATAATAAAAAAAGCTTCAATCGCAATCAGTTTTCTTTTAACGTTGTTTACTTAAGGTCTAATTCAAACGTAATCTGATTTCTATTGGGGATACGTGCTTACTTGCAATGTAAAATTTCGTAAGTTTATCATAATACTCTTTCATTTGAATCTTGTTCAGACTCTTGTGCATACTCTTTGTCTCACCCTAGTGCTTTAATGGACTCTCTCTCCCTTGTCAACTCTCGACGCTGCTCGAGAATGCTAAGAAAAGTCATCGCCAATCACTATCACTAAAATTGGGCAAAATACAAAAAAACCCAAAGCTTAAAAATTGAAACCAACTCACATAAATAATTTGGAAAGGAACGGGGAAGAGTCTGTGGATAAATCTCTTTGCACATTATTTTCAAGAATGAGATTAGTTAAAATGAAGAAGGCTAACTCTGGAGATTATTTCAAGACAAACTCATTTAAAAAATGAGAGGAAAAAAAATGAAGAAGATGAAGTAGAAGATTATTCCAAGACAAACTCATATCAATAATGATAGAAAAAAAATGAAGAAGATAAAGTAGAAGAGATACCATGACAAACTCATTTCAAGGATGAGAGAAGAAGAAATATGAAGAAGATGAAGTTGAGGATTTCGAAGAAGAAAGAGCAAGGGCAAAACATGGAAGATATATATGCAAAAAAAAAAAAAATGGAAGGTAGGTCCGTGTGCAATGACATCTCTAGGGGTGTAATTTGATTGTAGATTACGGAGTGGGACCCACATTCATTATGTTTGTAGTTTTCGATAAACAACTTCAATGGAAAAGGAGGTGGGACTCACTGCCAAGAATTACCTTTGATTTATTACGTTTAGAGGGAAGTAAACATGACCTTTGTAACGACCTGACTTCTTATGACATCTCTAGGGCCGTTACTACATGCATGATATCATAAATCTAAAAATAATAATTTAAAACTTTATTTTAGAAATAAAGAGATCAAAACTATAATTGTTCAAAACATATGAACATCAAAGCAAATACATTTATTTTGGGGATCCCGGTAAAAACATAAAAAAAAAATTAATTAAATTCATTTAAGAAAAAAATTAAAACCAAAACTATTCGTTCCAGTCCTTAGCAAAAACGTTCGAACTGACTCAATGAAATAAGAATAAATAAATAATTAATGCGAAAGCTCTAACATCTCAGATCCCATGACTTCATCAACCGATCACCGTCAAGCGCCTAGTATGTTCCTGACATTACCTGAAAAAAAAATGTTTTAAGAAAAAAATGAGTATTTTAAATAAAATACTGAATAACCCACTATTGGGGTCAGGCTATGCAATCATATACAACATGAACTGACGGAGACTTTAACTAGTGGGACCTAAAATCTTGCATTTTCAACTCACCACCCAATTTCTTGTTCCTCTAGATGTGCATCGATTTCATACACATTAGTCCAGGTATATCAATTTTATATACAAGGAACCTAGGCATGCATCACTTTCATGCGCGCCAAAACCTCTAGGTATGCATCACTTTCATGCGCGCCAAAACCTCTAGGTATGCATCACTTTCATGCATAGGTGATCATCACTTTTATACCCACCAGTTTTACGCACATCACTCATGTAATTAATGCCCCTAAACATACATCAATTTCATGCAGTCATATCTTTCATGCATAGGTGATCATAACTTTATGACTCTTATGCCGTACACATGCATGAGGTCCCATACAAAACATTTTAGAAATTCAAAATGTTTGTCCTCATTTAACAACCAACTACCACTTAAGAGGCTAAATCATAAAATTTAAAATCACATCAAGAGATTCAATACTGAGAAACATACAAATTTTTGTTTACAATCCATTATAAATCTCAACGTAGAATCATGTTATCAAGCTAGTCACTCAAGTTACTAAAACAATGCATCAATGTTATATTTACATGCAAAATGATATGTAATCTAGATAAGACTATGGTAGATTCCGACCTCGATAGGCTTATCAGAAACTCAAGTGATACTTGTTGGAAATTTTAAAAAGAAATAATGAGCTTAAAAAGCCCATTGAATGGTGAGACTTTATAAGAAAATCATTTAAAGAAAACTATTAAAGTAAACAATATTATTGATGAACGTCACATATACCACATTTTTCTTCCAAATCTAGTCTACTTATGCTTAGGTAGGTCAATGTGGTTAAAAAAAAATAGGTCAAAAAGACTAAAAAAAATAGCAGGAAATGGGAAATTATGCATCTCAGAACACTAAAAATAAGAATTATAGTATTTTGAGGTAAAAAGAGTGTAAAACTCATTATTTAACCATGTTTTGTAATTTTTCAGAAAAACAGCAATTGCGACTGCAATGGATAGCAATGCGGCCTGATGGAACAAAATGCGATGTGACCGCAATGCACCCGAAGACCAAGTCAACAGCAGTTCGCATTGCCAACAAAGACCAAGTCTCCCCTTACCTGCTTTCAGTTGAAGACCCCAAGATTCTCTAAGGAAGTTTCGACAACCATCTCAGTTCTGTCTCACTCTTAGTTACTCTTATTAAAGGCGCCCTGGACCTCCATTTGAAGAGATCAACGAGATTAGAGAGGAGTAGACCGACGAAGTCCGTAAAATAGATCACTCCACCCATCCAACCAATTCATGACCCCCTTTCCCTAGCTCAACCGATCATTGCACTTTATTTCATTTTTTACAATTTCTTGTTGGAATTTTCCTTTCTAGTCTAGTTTCGATTCGTTGTATTTACTCTACATTTTCAGTCAAGTTTCAATTCATAGTTTTGTAATCATGCACTTTCACTCAATGAAGTGTTTTACTTATTTAATTATGAACTAAATTCCTTAAGGGATTCGATTCGGCGAATGTTCGGAGAATGAAGTAGTTGAAGTCCATAAAGTCAACTTGCCCACTGCTACTAGATTTACTATTTCCCCCATTGATTATATTTACATCTTGTCAATTTGAATTAGTACTTAAGTTAACATGGTAGTTGAGTCTGAGAACTGAAAAGACGTAAGCAACATACGGATCTCATGAGGGGATAGGGGACAAACAATCTAGGAATAGGTCGTGCACTTAGGAATAAGACACACAGTAGGACTAAAAAATTGTATGCTTGATTTATCTGAGTTCGCATTAGCTCTAGAAATAGAGGTTTAATGACTTGGACTTCTAAAGGTATACGCATGGAGGCTGGATAAGAGGTGAATTCACAGTCCATAGTAAAGTTGGCATTGCAACGGGTGATGGCCGCATTGGGGAGAAACCTTTAGGATTAGTGGTTGAACCTAAATCAAAGCCCATTGTTTTCTCTTAATTCATTCAAACACGGTTACCATTAAGACATAATTCAAACAACAAAGAATAAGAGTGAGAATCGACATAGAGTTTACGTGGTTCACTAACGTTGTGTTAGCTACGTCACGGGTAGAAGGGAGAGGGTCGTTTGTATTACGAAATATGAGAGATTACAAATTACAGACTAAAGAGGCGGCATAAGTCATTAGAAAGTTTATATATGACACACTTCTAATGACCTAATACATAATGGTTCAAAGCCCAATTCAGATACAGAATGGTAAAACTCAAATCAGATTTTTCTTACCGGGACAAACAGATTCAAGGCATTCCAACAGTTACCAAACACAACCACTACTATTTCGGTTACGAATCACTCTTACTTGGTTATGACACTTGTTTTTATTACTAATTCATGAACTGGATTTCAAAGCACATTCTCAAGGGAAACGATATCTTAGAGTACTTCCATCTTTATTACTTGTTGATAGCGTGCACTTGCGCTTGCACTTTTATATTTCCAAAACCTATTTTCATACGCACACTAAAGTCTCTCATCACGTATAAATGATAGTTCGTAAACCTTATAAAATATTTTTGACGAAAAACTTTGAAATACTCGCAAGTTATATTTAAGAATAAGCAACTTGAAATCTAAGACTATGAGGTCTTTAAAACATAATTGTTGCGCAATTTTATGCAATATAATATTGCAAGTTTACGGGTCAAGTTTTAATATAGTGTACGTAAATACTGATAGGGATAATCAGAGGAATGTCTATAGAAAAATACGGTTAATGAAATTTGTTCGCTTCTGAGTTTTGAATATTGGAGTTCCCGATTTGGAGTTTGCCGACTTTTGCGGATGATTTAATTCAAGGTAGTGTGTTCCGACTTTTCCATCTACCCCATAAAACAAATCATACCAATTCCTTGGGAAGCGATACCTTATTTAAAAAAAAAAAACCAATTCCCTCTTCTTAAGTTGTTGGCGTCCTTTATTACTCAGTAATGCACACAACTCCCAAACTCCTTTACGCCCCATCTTTATTATGTGTGCACGGATGCACACACCCACACTGTTGATGGAATTGCAGCTGCACAAACGGCACAGGCTGCCCCCCGTATTAGTCTGTGTGCAATCATACACACACCTTCATTGCGTGGCTAGAACACTTTCTGTAGGTATACACATCCCCTGGTGGGTATTTTTTTTACTTTGTCTCTGCCCCAGTATTAGTTTGTGTGCAGTCACACACACACCTTCATTGGGTGTCTAGAACAGTTTCTGTAGGTATACACATACCCCGGTGGGTATTTTTTTTTACTTTTTCTGCAGACATACACACACCGCCATTGATGGATGCAATCTGCCTGTATTACTTCCTCCGGTATATAGACCCATTTATCATTTTTAACGTTATCTAGATTATTGGGGGTGGGGTATAACCATGTATGGAAATAGGGATAAATGTCTTTTATCATTTTTAACGTCTTGTGTCTATTTAATTAATCATCTCTTTTAAATCCAAGTCAAACTATGTTTTCTCTCACTTCCTGACCTTTTATATTTTAAAATATTCTATTTTTAATTCTCAACCTTAGGAGAAATTGACGAAGGGTAAACAAGTCCATTTGGTACTAAAATCCCCTACTAAATATAGGTTTTAGACATAATTCAAACTAAAAAAGTGATTAGCCATTTTTCATGTTGGGTGGCTTAATTGTAGACATTCCTCTAGTTTTCCCAATACGGATATCGTCCTCAAAATTTGTTTTCTAGTTCACTTAAGTACCACATATATGTTAGAATTATGGAGCCCAAACATTTGAAAGCCCATAGTTTGTTTTGGCCCAATTTGGTTTTTAAATGAAACCTAATTTTTAATAAGTTTTGAATTGGTCAATGGGATGAAAAGAAAAAAAGTGGCGGCTGCAATTTCAACCAAAATCAGTGGCTGTTAGTTTTGGTTTTTCTGACAAAAATCAAGAGCTGTGTGTTAGTTTTTTTTACAGAAACTAAAATTAGAAAAAGTTAGCTTTTTCTTGTGAGTTCCTTTTTGTAAGAGTTTCTTTCTCCATTGAAGAGTTTTTTTTGGAGCTTGGTGTGATTGATTCGTGAGCTTTTTTTCTTTGAGAGAAAAGAGAGAGAAATCATTCTAGAGCATTGTAAACTCTTGTAACCTTCTGACAATTTAGTGGAACCTGCATCGGTAGCAGAGAACTGGACGTAGCCAACATTGGGTGAACCAGTATAAATTCGGTGTCATTCTCTTTCCCTTAATCTTGACTAATATCGTTCTTATTGTTTAGAAGCTTTAGATTGGTTTATCTAATTCTTTTAAACCGTTGAGTTCCAAATTGTTAATTCCGCTTTAGATTTGGAACCATAAACTGATCTGGGATTTTAGATAAAAATATATATTGTCTGAATCTGGTAGTATTTGGATTGATTATATTTGTATCGACCCCTAACAATATACACCCAAATTTATTTAGAGAAAGAAAACGATAATGGATAGGATAAAACAAAATAAAAACATAAAATAAAATATGAACAATAATGAGAGATATCTTAGATAGTTGATTTCACCAATTAGACTAATAAGCAATCAATTAAACGACAACCAAGAATCATGTGAATAACCATAAGTCAGGGAGTTAAAGGTAATAACCTGATTTTCTCAAGCTCAATTTAAGTTCAAGCAATATTATAAACCTAATATTTATATGTAGATTTTAATAACATGCAAGATATTAAGCTATGACTTCTAAGATAAATATTCTTCACGTGCAAGAATTTACAAATAATCATGCATTTAATTTAAATCTCTAGTCTAAATCATACTTTCTCAAGCAAACAATTTAAACCAATCAAACCATTAATTTGAGATCAATTAAGACATTTAAATTAATCAACACATCATGTCTAACGGCTACATCGATCTCTAAAATAAATGAGTCTAGCCACACATGTTCAATATTATAAAATTTAAACTCAAAACAAACCCATAAAAAACTAAAAATAAAAAGGGTAAGAAAAATAAAACTAATATGGAGGGTCTATCCACGTTTCTGATCCAATCTCCACAATCCTAAGCATGTAATTATGTTTTTTATGCTCCTAAAACTCTCATTTAACTCTTAAAATGATGTATTTTCGAAATTGAGTACGATTCTCCGAATTAGTTCCTCAAAAACTCTTAAAAAATATATATTTATAAGTCAAAATAGGATAAAAATCGACAATTTTATACGGTGAAATCAGGTGTAGCGTGCGTCTATGGACGTTGATGCAGGCAAGCGCGAAGGTTGAATGGGATCATTTTGGGCTGAAGAAATAAATAAAGTTTTCTGGGCTTAGTATCAAATTGGGTTGCTGCTGAAGTTGGTGAAGTGTTGGCAATGATATGTGTGCTCCGGAGGTCTTTGGTTTGAGCCTAACAAGTGGCAATTTGCCTTTTCTCAATACGCACAGAGTACCTGGCTTTCGTCGTCGGTGCTTATGCGAAAAGCAGTGTGATTGAAATTAATTTGATGAATTAATAATTGTCTATTTCAAAAAGTAGACTCTCAAAATAAATACTTTTGGACATTAAGAATAAAGTGATCATCTTTGTCCCCTAATGTTGTGTAAGCTTTAATTTTTTACATTACCTATGTTTTAAGACATACAATAATATTCATATTGGTATAATTTGATGTCAGTACGCCCACGGTGAGTCATTTTATGGGCAACACAATTTTGAGTTTTAAAAATATGATTATAAGATAAAATTATGAAATTAACAAACAGACGCTTAATCTCCGTAATAACCTAACCTACTTCGATGAGATCAGTCGCATCTTCTTCTTGAATGAGTCTGATTATTTGCAAACAATCAAATTCAAATTAGAATGGAGTTTTGATAGGAAATGAGAATGGAATCTAAACCTGCAATATGACTTGAGCTTTAGGAATACAAATTGGTCAGTTTTCCTTTGAGAATCTGCAACCTCGACTAATGAAGCGACCATTGTAGTCTCTTATAACCCAACCGATCAACCCGACCTCAAACTTGTTCCATAAGGCGTCAAACCACGTAGTTATGAATTGGATGAGATGTAATATATAATTATATTAGCCTATAACAACCTGTTCAAAGTCATCAATTAATGAATATTTTTTTAAAACAAGGGGGTCATGGATTTTCATTAAGGTTGTGTTTACCTCTCCGTAATGTAATTTTCCCAACAATCGTAATAAATCAATTGTAATGGATTAAGGCTTCAATCGTAATCCGGTTACCTTTGATAGTGTTTACTTAAGGTCAATTCAAACGTAATCTTAATTCCATTGATAGTGTTTACTTACGGCCAAAATCAAACGCAATCATTCGTGAATTTACCACAATACTCTCGGTTATAATTAAAAAATGAAATGGAAGAAAAGACCGCCAGTCTTCTCCTCTTCTTCCTCCTTCGTCTCCGGGCAAAAGAACGTTGGACTTCTCTTCTTCATCATTCTTATTTCTTGGGTATGGTCGTTTGTTTCTTTTTTTTCCTGTTTTTTTTAAGAAGCAGATGGTGATTGCTTCACGTGGAAAGTTTGGATGAAAAAACAAAATTTGTTCTGTTTGGAAAAGTGTGGACGCATGATACTACTCATGTTTGTAATCGTGTTTTTTATGAAGTTGTTAATCATTTTGCTGCTCGTAATATAAATCATGATAGTTTACCGAATCGTGTAAATATGTATTTTTTTTCATCTTCTGTGCATTGATCCGATCGATTACGAGGTTGAAGACGACCTATCTGCTACGTATGTGAAGGATTAATAATATCTGGAAAATATGAAGATCTCCTCGCATTTCGTCTCCGTAAACACTCAGAAAATCGTAAATGAGTTTTGTGGAAGGAAAGGTAAAAGTGTTGGATGAAAAATAAATTAGGGATTGAAGAACAAGGAAGAAAAAAAAAATGGAGTGTCTCAGTTGAAGAAATTGGAGAATCGAGGAAGGGAGAGAATGAGCATTTGTGGAAGGAAATGACTAAAAAAATGAGTGTCCCACGTAATCTGCAATGGTAATCTGATTGACCACCGCAAGGTGGTAAAGAAATGGTGTAATGGGATTACAAAATTCGAGGTGGGACCCACAGTTTTATTACGTTTACAGATTTTGATAAACGCCTACATGTTACATGTAGAGTCCCACTATCAGAATTACCATTAATTTATTACGTTTGGAGGGAAGTAAACACATCTATGAACTTAGGAGTAGAATCACTACAAATCTTTCAAAGCTTAATGGGGCCACATGAAAAAAAAAAATTATATAAAGTAATGGTAGGCATTTTTTTTAATATTACATGTTTCAAACTATTTTTTAAAAATATCCTTGTTTTTATGAAGATCGTCTTTTAAAAAGACACATTTTTCTAGGTTCACACATGTCGTCTTTTCAAAAGTTGATTTATATCCATGAAAATGATCTTTTGAGCTGTGCATTCAAAAATTGATATTTTTTTATTTAGATGTTCAAAAATTTCGAAAAAATATATGGTTCAGCAAATTTCAGAATTTTAGCTCAACTTCGGCGATCTTTATCTTTCAATATACGACTCTAAAAATAGTAAAACCAGGTATCAAATTGAAGCTCTCGGTGTTAGCTTTCCAGCCATATCGTTTTTAAAATTTTTGCATATCTGAGTAAAAAAATATCGATCTTTGAAGGTACATTGTTCAAAAGACGATATGCTGAAATCCACGTGGGATGAAGATCGTCTTTTGAAAGGACGACATGTGTTGGTCCAGAAGATCGTCTTTTCAAAAGACGATCTTCATCCTCGTGTAACAAGATCGTCTTTTGAAAAAATGATTTTTGCTCGCGTTAGAAAGTCGTCTTTTCAAAAGACAGTTCTTCGATAAAAACATCAATATTTTTTAAAATAGTTTGAAACATGTAATATTTTTATAAAAAGTTCAGAAAATTGCAATATCATTAAATAAAAAAAAAATAAATAAATAAAAACCTCTTTAGTATACCAAACATATATTTTTTTTTTTTTTTTTGTTACCATGGGACAAAACTTTAAGTTAATTAATTAAAGACCCTTCCTCTTTTATTATTTATTAATTCTATCAACTGTAAATATGTGATTTTGAGATTTAATTCTATCAGCCGGTGGAGAATCGAATCTAAGACCATTTGGTCATTAGTCATACATATGTCACTCGAGTTATGTTGTTGTTGGAAATGAAGCAATGATTTTGAGAATTAAGCATACATTTCAATATAAAGTTCCACCTTTTTTAAAAAACAGTGTTTTACACTCTGTATGTAATGTGAAAAGAGTGTAGATGAGAAATTATTGGTGGGAGGAAAGGGATTTGAAAAGGACAGCTCAGAATCATATGGATTATTAAGGAATGAGCAGAGGGAGATCTGATATATGTGCTGTGACAAAACTTAGTGCTCTATGACTCACTAATATCTTCACTTTTAATCTTTTATTTTCTGGATCATTCTGATATGCAAACACAAAATAATCTTTATATAATCCTCTTACCATATTCACTCATTTTACCATATTCACTCTCTCTCTCTCTGAATATGAAGTTCTTTTCTGCAGCTGCAATCTTCCTGCTCCTGCTGCTTCTTGCCACTGGTAATTTGTTTGCTGTGTATTTTAATCCTTTTTGTTTTGTTGTTAATGAAAAGTTAATTATAGCCTAGTGAATAAGACGCTTATTATCATCATTCTAGAAAGCTTTTTATTTTTTAAGATCGAAATTTTTTAATAATGTTTTGCAGATCTACCTTCCTTATATTCATATTTGAATTTCTATCTTATTATTTTTTTTATATAAACCTACTATGATAAAATTATATTTGCAAATCTTTTAAAAAAATGCTATATTTTTAATTATTTTACTCTAAATAAATTGACATCTTATACAATTTCTCTCGATAATATCTAATATACTTTGCTTATATGTTTTATGGTGAATTTTTTTATTTTTTTATTTTTAGGGTTGCAAAAAGAACATTTTTTATTCCTGAAACTCGAAAAAATTGTTCTGAATGGCCCCTGAACTTGGAATATTTGGCCAGATGCCCTTGAATTAAGGCTCATTCGAGAGATTGACGCGCGTTTTTAAAAATTAGATAAAATGATCTTTTGCTGACATCACTCTCGCTGGGATTTCTCTCGCTCTCGCTCTTCGGCTCCATTTTATAACTAAAAATTTACGGTTCTCATGAACGTGAACGAGAGCGAGATAAATCTCAGCGAGAATGATGTCAGCAAAAGGTCATTTTGACTAATTTTTAAAATCGCGCGTCAATCTCTCGATGGGCCTTAATGTAAGGCCATCTGGCCAAATATCCCCTGAACTTCTATGTTCGTTAGTTGTTTTAGAAGAAAATAAATAACGTGGAAGATGTGATAATTTATTTTAATGAATTGGCTAAAAATAATGAATTTTTTTTTTATTGAGGTTGAGGTTTTGTCTATTTTGATCCCTTTTAAAAACACTTATAAAAGGTAGATAACAAAACAAAAGAACTCATAACTTGAGTTTCAACATAATTTGGGACCAAACTTTCATACTAGACTAGCTATACGGTGTCAAATCATGTCAATTTGTATACATAGATAAAGTATTCAATGAGCCACCACAATGTGACTGTCTCTTTAAAACTGTCATCTAGATCTTAAAATTTCTTCACTTCTTAATAACTATTAGATACAAAATTAAAGTACATTTTTACAATTTCTCTCTCTTTAATTATCCAGCCGTGCAAAACTGTTTTGTGGTGGCCTCTTCGGATAATTTCTCGTTTAACTAGTTAGGGTACTAATAATTTCTCTCTCTTTAATTATATAAACTTTTATTTTTAAATTTGTATTAAAATGAGTGATTTGGTGCATGCAGGGATGGCGCCGATGATTACAGAAGCAAGGACATGTGAATCCCCGAGCCGGCACTTCAAGGGGCTGTGCTTCAATAAGAACAACTGCGGCCGTGTCTGCAAAACGGAGGGCTTCCACGGCGGCCATTGCAGTGGATTCCGCCGCCGGTGCTTCTGCACAAAGCACTGCGTTTGATTGATTTATCTCGAATCACTTTTGTCTATCACTAAAAGTAGACATTATTCACGAGACCTTTTTGGGCGTGCGTTTAGACAAAATAAGGGGCCCATCTTTTGAACTGTTGTTGCCTTTTCAGCTACCTTTGTTTCCATTTGCTTTGGTAATGGTTTGAATTAATTAATGTAATATTTATTCTTAATGGTCTATTTGATGCGTTTGTTTTCTTTGAGGATGGCTTTTAACAATGAAGGATTCACTAAAGCGCTATTAAACTGAGATTAAAAATGAATTGCTTTTGATATGGTTTCAAACATGTGCATATTTCAACTTTTGAGTTTTAGGAGAGATCTCAAAGACATCGAGTTGGGAGGTTGAGAGATGATCTCTTCAACAATTCCAATGCTTTCACTATCAAATTTTAGAAAGAAAAGAAAAATCAATTACCCAATCTAGTACTATCAAGGTAGGACCTTTAATAACTTTTTCAGGCAATAGATATCTGTTAGAATGTTGGACGGAAAGTCGACGTGCTCAATGATGTTCTTTCATACTTAATCCAAGCAAGCGCCCTCTCTCCGTTTCCGCCACATCATTTCAGGTCATTGACACGTCGACTTTTCGTCCAACGTTTTAACGAATTTCTACTCCAAAAAAGTTTTAAACGTTTATGAAATATCTAGAGTAATATTGCAACTTTTGAACAAATATAGATATTTTTTAAACAAATGAACAAATTCAGAGGTATTATATAATAAAAGTAGTTAATTTGGCAATTAAAAAAAATATACATTTTTTTCTGTCTCTCAAGTTTGAATTTGGTTCGCTTTGGGCTTCTCAAACTCACATTTTAACAGGGTTTTAAGAAATGGTTTATTTGGTTTGTCAGTTTTTTTTAGAATAAATAAAAAAAAAACCTACAAAAACAATTCTTGAGACAGAGTATCAAACCACTCACGGTAGGGGATTTGAAGAATAGCAAATAACAGCTCTTCCAAAGCCTTGTGTGCAAGTATGTGTTAAAACGTTGTAGCGACGATAAGTGTGGATAAAGGAGACATCTCCACAATCTTGAGCCAAAGATTTAACTTCATCAATGAAAATGTAACTTGTGTGAGATTCACCACCACATGTTAAGCAAATTCACCACTTCCAAGCAGTCAGACTCCACAATGATCTTGCATTTCCTTAACGAAGGGGCATTAGAGAGACATTCGATAATGGTCATAGTCTCGAGGATTTTAACCTCACAACGACACGTGATCAACTTCATTCCTACCTGTCGAACCCGTCTGAGGTTGTCTCGTAACACCCATCTCAATCCTCATATCTTTCTGAATGGGCTTCATGCAGCATTTGTATTGAGTTTCTACATGTGTGTATAAGGTGGGTGTCATCCCGTATCAGTAGGGGGATTCACAAGGTCACGATGGGTTTGTCGATGAAGCTCCCATTTTCCCTTGTTGTTGGAATGAAAATGATCACAACTTCCATCATATGTCGCTCGATGGACACTACAAGAAATAACGTCTTTCCTAACGTTAATAAACGTCAGGCAAAAGGCAAATATGCGTCGGCAAAAGAATTCCCGACGCAAAATCGAGCGTCGGGACTGTGGTCGAGGTAGGCGCATGGGGAAAGGGTTTTTCGACGCGTAAATTGCTGCGCGTCGGCAAACCTATTATTTCTCGACGCCATTCTTTAGCGTCCGCAAAGAAGAGGTATACCGACGCGCAGTCTTGGCGTCGGTATTCGTACCCCTGCCGACGCCACAAACGCGTGTCGGTAATGATGTGTCTTGTCGACATTGCGTGTCGGCTAATATACGTGTCGCCATTTGTGTGTGTTTTTGGCGACGTGTTTGAACAGATACCGACGTGTTTTTTATGGCGTCGACATTTCCCTTTCACAATTTCGGATAATATTACGAATTTTTCTAAAATTCTTTTTTTAGGCTTTCAATATCATTAGAATCTATATATAAAAAATCATATTTATTTTGCAAGTGAATATATGAATATAGCCAACATTTCAGTAAATTTTAAAAATTTGTTCGTACAACATTCAGGAAATCATATTTATTAATTAATTATTTATATTTACCGACACAGTCCAAAACAGCGTCGGTAATTATTACAAATATCGACGCCAGACAACGCTGCATCGGTAGTTATTTGTATTTACCTACGCGTGTTTTGACCGCGCCGATCATTGTAAGCATTGTCGACGTCTAAAATCTCGCGTCGACAATGCTTACAATTATCGACGTATTTCAGAGCGTCGGGAAATTTAGCATCGCTAATACCATTTTTTCTTGTAGTGAGATGTCGTATCCAAGTCTGCCGTGAGCCCCTGGAAAAGGACCATCGCCCGCCGCCGATTTTTTTTCTCGTTTTCTTTCTTCTTAATTCTCATTTTTTTTCTTCTTCCTTCTAATTTTTCCTTCTCCTTCTTTCTTTCTTCGACGCCGCCTCATATTTGAAACGAAAGAGGATTCTCTTTCATTTGCCTCAATTGCCTCTCTCTTTATCTCCTTTCCCATTGTCAAAAACCCAAATCTAGGTTTTCAAATTTTTGTTCCCGATCTAAAAACTCAGACCTGGGAGTCAAATGGTAGTAGCGACAGTGAGAGCAGCGATGGAGGCGTGAAGGAGATTTTAAGACCCATATCTGAAGAGGCGACGACAAAAAAAGTTGATGATCGATGATGAGAAGAAAGCAACTAGGGCGATGAGATGGTCGCGCGCAAACAAAGAAGTTGGTAAGAGAGTGGCGCCAAAGTTCGAAAAATTATTTGAAGCGGGCGCCACAATGTGGCTGAAAATTTTGCACCGTTGGATGGAGGAGAGAGAAATCGCAAAAGTACTTCAATTTCGTACCCATTAACTATTAAGGACAACTAGAGTTTAATAATAACTATTAAGGACGCCAAAGCGAGCATGACTCAGCTGACATATGTATGTGTTGACGACCAAGAGGTCTGTGGTTCGAATCCTCTCACCCCGCCCGGAATAACTATTAAGGACAAATAGATTTTAATATCTCCAGCAAATATGGTTTTATATGCAATCTGGATTCTTGTTTTGAAAAACTGTTTTCGGATTCTGTGATTCAAACTGCGTAAATGATGTCAATTTAGAGTAAAATAATTAAAAATATAGCATTTTTTAAAAAAAAATTGCGGATATGGCAATTTCTATCGCTGATAGACTCAGTTTTTTATAGAATTTTGTCAGTGATAGTAGTCTATCAGTGATAGAAGTCTATCACTGATAAAAGTTTATCAGTGATAGTCATATATATCAACGATAGAGTCTATCGGTGGTAGCCACTGATTTTTTTGCCATATTTACAAAATATTTTAAACTTTGTTAAATTTGCAATTATTTTGGGTCTGATTGCTATTTGTGTAACAACCCATTTTAAAATGCATAATTATATGGAAAATTGTAACATGTCAATTTAGAATAAGATAATTAAAAATATAGCATGTTTTTAAAAAAATTGCGGATATGGTAATTTCTATCGCTGATATTTTATGGCTGATAGAAGTATATCGTTGATCACCTCAGCTTTTTATAGATTTTTGTAAGTGATAATAGTCTATCAGTGATAATAGTCTATCACTGATAGAAACGATTTTTTTTGCCATATTTATTTAAAGTTTGCTAATTTTGCAATTAGTTTGGGTCTGATTGTTATTTGCGCAACCAGCCCTAATTATATTTAAGATGATAAAAACTTTAATAAATGAGTACTTGAGGTTATAAACTCAACTCATTTTTATTAAATAAATTAAAATGTGTATAATATAACGTACTATAAATTATATGATATTATAAAATAATAATTATACAAAATTTATAGCATAAAATATATTCATAAATTAATTAACAATAGTTTATATTCAATCTAATATTTAGTTGGGTACCACGACTTGTTTTATGGTTCATAAAAAAAGTTTTTTTTTTTTTTTTTTTGACAACATGTTGGAGTGGGGGATTGAACTTTGGACTTCATGTCACTACATCATGTCATATACTTGTTGGCTTATAAAAAAAGTTTAAACACATTTTGGAGAATTAATTAAATTGAAATCCAATTTCTAAATTTATTATCAAACAAATTGAAAAACATGAAATACTACTCTGTTTTTATTGAATTTTCTGTTTTCAATTTTCTGTTTTCAAATCACCAACCATGTTTTTTTTTATCAATCCCAAAACTCACAATTTTACTTAATAGTAATGCAATTAGTCAAATATAAAATATTAATTAACTAAACACTTCTAATAGAAAATATGTCATGTATCTAATATAGAAAAATATTTTTTTTATAATAATATGTGAAGTAGGAGATTTGAATCTCTAAATTTTATTGTCGAAAGTACATGTTTTAAGTTAGTTGAGCTAGGTTGAAAAGATTTGTAATCATAAAAATAATTGGTGAGGTTTGAATAGACGGATCATAAAAAAAACTTTACAAATGGCAAATCTCTTACCAGTTACCAGTGAAATAGTTTAAATAAAGCCTGACTTTCCTGCAAAATGATCTTGCAACCATTTTGCCTGCAGTAGCAACCCAGCATCCATCAAAGCATTCAAGGCCGACCTATACAGCCTCCCATCCAAGCGTGTTCCTTCTAAGTTCATATCCCTCAGAAGCTTCACCAACTCATCAACCCGACTCGTCTTCGAGAACACGCCAACCATGATTCCCGCCATCGCCTTATCGATGGCGCCCCCGTTCATCCGAAACTCGCGGTAATATTGCTCGCACGTCTCGAATTCTGCTGCCTTCACATAAGCATTTATCATACTTGTATAGCTAACCTTATCAGGTGCTATCTTTTTGCGCTTCATTTCCTTCCATAGCTTCTCCACTTGCTTCAAATTCTTAGCCTTCCCATGCATCTCCATCAGTATGTTGTAAATCCAAACATTTGGCTGACACCCTCTTTCTTTCATCTTTGCCAACAGCCTCATTGCATCTTTTAATCTCCCTGTCTTCCCATACATTGATATCAAACTTGAGTATGCAACTACACATTTGTCAAACCCCTTCTCCTCCATTTCTCCAAATATCTCCTCTGCTTTCGAGTACTCCCCGACGCGGCAGTACCCGTTGATCGCCGACGCATACGTCACTTGTCCCGGCTCGCACCCGTCTCCGATCAGCTTCTCGTAAACCTTAACCGCAGCATTATAGCCCCGTCTTGTGGCGTAGCCATTCACAATTGCACAGAAAATGCAGTCAGACACTCCAATTTTAAACTCCTTCATCACCTCTACAATCTCAACTGCCTTCTCTAATGACCCTTGTTGAATATACATCAATATCAGCTTCAGAAACATTGCAGGATCTCTCAACAACTTCTTCCCTTTTGCCTCATTGTAAAGATCCTCAGCCAATTTAACTTCTTGGATGCTTGCAAAAGTGCATATCAAAGATGAGTAAATGCTGTAGTCTTCTGCAATCCCTTTCTTACCCATCTCTCTAAAGAACTCAAGCGACTCGAAAACGCGCCCCGATTTCGCTAACGACTCGCAAACCATCCCATAAATCTTGGAAGAAAAGGGCATCAAATCCGAAATCCTACTCTCAACTTCATCAAAAAGTTCGATCACTCTCTCAGAATCCCCAATTTTAAGATAGGCTTCCATGACCCTGCAATAACATCCAGAATCTGCTTCGACTTTCGCAGATTTCAACCGCTGGAAAACCAGAATAGTGCTTTTGTACATGTGAAGCTTATTATAGCCTCTCATGGCAGATTCAAATGCAGAAGTAGCAACATCAGAATCCCTTACGAAAACCTCAAGCAGAGCCTTAACAACTTTAAATTTTCTACCTCTAACGCAACTACTAACCAATCTAGAACAAGTATCTCTATCAGGGCAAATTCCATAATCCTCAAAATCTCTAGAAATTAACAAAATCAAATCCCATTTCTTCAATCGCACTAAGTACCTGATTAAATGCCGCAATGTCGATTTCCCAGGTCGAAACCCTGCTCTCTCCTTCGCTTTCACATAGTACTCGTAGATCACATCCTCGCTTTCAGGGTTTTGGGACAACCCACATAAGAAATCGTTCAAATCTGCGATGTTGGGCGACGAGGGAAGTTGAGAATGTTGACGATTAGAGTCCAAATCGATCTCCGGTACGGCGATGGGGGATTGTTCTAGGATTGGGGAAGGGCAGCCGGAGGAATTTAGATGGTGAGATCGAAGATTTGAAGAAGGAAGAGAGAGAATGGAAGCGGGGATGAAAGTGATGAGATGGGATTTACTGAAAGAGCTAATGGAAGAAGGCAGTGACCAGTCGGGAGAGCCGGTGACGGCCATGGGAGATAAGGTCCGAAGGACAGAGGAAGAAGATCACAGTGCCACATAATATATACCTTATCCATAAACAAGTTGGTTCTGCATCTTGTCAGCCACTGAATTTGTGCCAAGTGGAAAATATTTGGACAGAATGTTTAACGGATTTTCCACGTAAGCATTATATAAGAATATGGTCATGAATAATACAACAAATTTACCATTTTTTTTTCTTTTTTTGCAACGGTATTTTAATTAACGCGAGGATTGAACACATGACCTCTTAGTCACGGACACAACCTTATGTCAATTGAGTTATGCTCGGTTTGATAAATAAATAGAAATTTTGAAATTTACCATTGTTAATATATCAATATGGTAAATTGATGTTATAGAAAAGGAATGATATTGATAGATTGATAAACGTCTACCAATGATATACGAGGGTATAACAAAAACTACTTAAAAATGTTTAAATACACGTGATTTAAAAAAAAAAAAACGAGCATAGCTCAATTGACATAAGGTTGTGCCCTTGACTAGGAGGTCAGGTGTTCAATCCTCGTATTAATTAAATACTTTTGTTCAAAAAAAATTGCTATATTTGCAAATGCATGATATTGTTATGTTTGCAATTAATTGGATTCATTTTGTGATACATGCACGTACCCCATATATATATTTTGAAAATAAAACATTACATAATTGTTGTGAGTTGTTTACATGAACATTACTCAATATAATACATCAACTCATTCTGATGAGGTCGAAAGTTGTTTTAATCTTATATTTTGTATATTAACTTTACATTTAAATTTTAATTCTAAGTCGAATTCGGGATAAAATCAATTTATACTCTTAAACTCGAAAGTTATATCGACTAAAACTAAAAGTCCTAGACTTGCCAAAGCGAGCATAGCTCAGCGGGCATATGTATATCTTGACGACCAAGAGGTCTGTGGTTCGAATCCCCCCACCCCCAATGTACTCAAAAAAAAAAAAAAAAAAAAGTCCTAGACTTTCATAAATATCAATTGACCGTTCCCATTTGAAAAATGTTAGTTCACACACGTGTAATTGTATATAAATGTTCGACGTTGATCCTCACAATCAGCTGCAGGGCTGCATCCCTTCCAAAGGCCATTTCCAAACGTTTCCAAATTGGAGTTTTGTGGGAAACGCTGAGCTCTGTGGTTTTCAAACTTTTCCTTGCGAGGAAGAAACTGGAGTTTTCCTTGTGAGAAGAGTAGAATCTCCAATGGAATCTAGTTTCATACTTAATTTCCATCTATACATGCTCATTCACCAAAAATGTGTTTTTAACATGCTATAAAACTGCTCGATGGTCGATGTTCGTTCACCAAAAATGTGTTTTTAACATGCTATAAAACTACTCGATAGTCAAACTGAGTATAACTCAACGATAATAGACAATCTTTCCTCCCTTCCGTTCAAAAGTTCAAATCTCAAAAAAAAAAAAAAAAAAAAAAAAAAAAAAAAAAAAAAAAAAAAAAAAAAAAAAAAAAGTGGATGCTCCTATTACTACTTCACTTCCACTTCCTTAAAAAAAAATTGATTAAAATACTAATTTATGATTAAATTTTCTCAAAAAATAATTTGGTCTCTATTCAATTAACTTTTAGTGTATAAATTTTGAAAAAACATTTCACATTTCTTGAATGAAAATTATAATTTTTAATTTAAATTAACTCCAAACAAACTAAAATGACTAATTTTAAGAATTATTGAAAGTAAGTGACTAAACTATGGGTGGGGGCAATTGCACATATAGATCTAACACAAAATAATAGTAAATCTAGCACAATCTAAAAATATTTATAAAAATGACACAATTTTATCAGTGATGAAAGTCTATCGCTAATAGACGTTAAAAGTGGTCTCAGACTCTCAATGATAGAAGTATATTGCTGATAGACCAAAATTAATTTATCAGTAATAGAAATTCTATCACCTATCGCTGAGAGACTATAAAAATTTGACATTTGCAAATAGGAAAAGTAAAATAACTACCCAAGACCCATTACAATTTACCTTAATTATGACTAACTTTGGATATTTAAAAATACAAAGATCAAAACTGAACCAATCCTTAATTACAATGGCTAAAATGGTATTTTAACCAAACTATTTGAAGCCTTATATTCTCCATTTTGTTTTCCCAATTGAACTTTTTCAGTTATACTTATACCATAATTTTCACCAAAATGTCAATGTTTAATTTCAATCTCGCCCATATAATCTCCTTTGTGACCCTCTTCTTTTCTCGCTAATTCTTTCAATGAACATATCTGAAGACTCAACCGGACAGTGACAAAATCTCATCTGTAACCAACAGCTTCAAAACTATCCACCAACCACAATAGTCACAATGAATGCAATTGCAAATATTAAGTAAAGCTCCTCTTTTTGTCCATCGTCATCATTTCTATATCAGAACAACAAAGAGAAGAGATGAGCTTTCTATCTTCTGGGTCGTTAAACACTTCCAATTCTAGTGTCCAATTCCACAGAAAGCAGACAACTTTAGAAGACTATGAAAGCTGATCTCAACATTTTTAAGATTTCAACAAATATATATAGTTCTTTCTCCAATCAGAAACGAAGAAATGTTATATCAATTCAATAGAATATAGCACAAAATGGGTGAAAACAAGTTGAGGATTACAAAAGTTCCTTTTAAGAAACATAGAACTTCAGAGAGAGGCTGAGGTTTCGATAGTAAGATTTCTTACATATAATTCTGCAGCAGCAGATGAGTATCAAAGTTAACATCGGTCATCAACCATCATCATTTCCTATCTTTTGCAATACAGGGCTTTCAGATTTCTAACTTCAAAACGTAAAAGCTCAGACGTCTCATTTTTTTCTTTTATAAAGAATTCGGCTTTCATTGAGAAAAAATGAAAGAATACAAAGACATCCAAAAAATCAAGCCCACAAAAGGAAACCCCCTAAAGGAAGGAGTTTGAATCAAGCAAAATAAGACCTATAGAAACATAAAACCTAACAAAAGACCAGGTAGCGCAAGGTTTCATTTTCATCCCTCTAAAGGTCCTATTATTTCTTTCTCTCCATAAACCCCACAAAATCGCACAGACCCCAACCTATCGCCGGATCATTTTACCAATGACCACTTTCATTTATCTCAATGAAAATTGATCTTCTTATTCAAAACAAAGATTGAATTGCTTATGCAACCTTCTTTCTCAAATCATCAATTGGAACAGTGGAACTGATTGTTTGTTCCTCATCACAGAAAAAGAAAATGAACCCCTACACAAACCTATTTAAGTGCATGCAAAGGAGGAGAAGGTGGGAGTGGTCCTATTAGTGCAAGAAGCATATAATTTGACTTTCATTTCCTCAATCTCACATATTGTCACACAGATCTCAAAGAAAGAGACTAAATCAGATCTAAATCTTTGAACAAGTATACTCTTCTCACAAGTCACAACCCCTCCTTTGCAACTACCATTTCAAATAAGGCAGAAAACTCTGTGGAACTCTACCAAATAAGAATGATTAAGTTGGATGTTCTTTTATTTATTTCTCTTTTTTGAATGAAATCATATTTTCAAAGAAGATTAACCCCTCTCTCAAGATATGAGCTATTCTCTATTTCCATGAGGAAGGAAACAATCGTTTCTATACATCATAAGGAAGTATAAGTACACTTGTAGCAATACAAACTTATTATAGATATTGTCAACTTGAGCATAACTCAACTGGTTAAAACATATACCCGACCAAGAGATTAGAGATTCGAATCCCTTCACCTCACATATTGTTGAACTAAAAAAAGACCATGTTATAGTTATTATTATTTTGTAGTACAAAGAGTTCAAATTGAAACATAATAAAACTACTAAGCACCTTTCTGCATTTATTCCAAGTTTCCAACTAATTTGAGTAGTCTAATGTCATCTAAACAAATGCATAAATTAACAAAATTTATGCTTAAAGAAAGGGAAAACACCTGTCCTCTTAAGATTCAATTTACTCATATTCCATCCCGCAAATGAACTACATGTAGATGGTAGATCGAACTAAGAGTAAGAACAACTAAATAACAAAAATCAGCAAAAAAAATAAGTTATCACCTGAAATTCGCTTACTCATCTTCTATTTTCCAAAGAGCACTCTGATTTGATCATTGTCAACCAAAACTTTAGTTCTCATCTGATCCGAAGATTTTCATCCTTGACAATGAAGTTCGTAGGTACCCATCAACCTCAAATTTCTTTGGTGAGAGCTCCCTGTACTTGGCGAATTGCTCTTTGGCCTCCACATTCTTATCAAGCAAGCTGTAGATCATTCCCTGACAGAAGTAAGGCCTAAAATCAGTAGGATCCTCCTTCGACAATTCTTTGTAACTCTGCAAGGCCTCCTCTACATTCTTCTGCAAGAACTGTATTTGAGCCATTATCAACTTCACTTCTCTTGCCTCCTTCGCTTTGTTTTCATTTTCAGCAATTCTCAGAGCCTCTTCCAACCGCCGAAGCACTGCCTCCCCTTCCCCACAACGATCCATCAACAATGCGTTTCCAAACAATGCTTCGAAAGACAGTGGATTCACAGCCAAAATCTCTTCAAAAACGTCTCGTGCACTTTCCGTTTTGCCCATTTCGCCAAGCAATCTAGCCATGAGAAATTTCCACTCGGTCACCGACGGCTGAGCAGATACCAATTGCTTCAAGATTTTCAGCGCTTCTTCATCCTCACCATTTTCAAGCTTCTGCTGCAGGAGCGATTTGAGCGCCTCGACAGCTTCGGAATTCGATTCGAGAAAATCATTCAACGGCGAGGATTGCCGCCCGTCGTCCTGGTCCGAATCCTCAACAATCCGCTGATCTTCCTCGGCTACCGCCGCCGGAGACTCCGCTCTGGCAGGCAAATGAGAGAATTTCCCGACCATGGTGGCTGCAGCACCAATGAGAATCGCAGCTCTGGCGTAGTTCCGGAGGCATTGAACAACGGCGTGGTTCCTGGGAGCGGGAACAGAGGAAGCCCTAACCCTAAAAGGATGCACAGAAACAGAATTGCGAGAAAGGGGAGCAGCAAAACGAAGATTCGGGAGTGGGGCTGGTTTCGATTTAGGTGAATTGAAATTGAAGATGGATGAAAGAGATGAAGAAGAGGGTGAAGACATGGGAGCAAATGTGGAGCTCATGGCTATGGCGATTGACGATGGGAGGAAGAACGAGAGAAAGGGGTTTGTGGGTGGTCGGAGGATTTTGGTGGTTGAGTTTGGTAGACGGTGATTTCAAGAAGAAGTCAACTGTAAACTTTGAATGTGATGAAAAGGAACTTTCGGAGCTAGTTTTGCAAGTTATCGAAACCTACCTCCGGCGCCGGCGCCGTTCAATTCCGACTATCGAAACTGTGTCGTTTTGGTATCTGGTAAGGCCAGTTTTACTTTGTCTAAACAGTGTCGAAGAAATGATTTTTAAACAGTCTTTTTCTGTTTTTCAATCTTGGTTTATTAAAAATTTATAAATAAGAAATGGGAAAGTTCAATATTAATTCATCCAAAGCTAGTTGAGCTCCTTCCGGGAGGCGTTGGAGGAGTTTCCGCAAGCCCCCGCGAAAAATGTATAAGGTAAATGTGGACGTTGGTTTTGTGACTACTGACCAAATGGCGGGTGTGGGGGTCGTAGTTCGAGAATTTCGGGGTCATGTTATGTTGACGACAATGTCATGAGTACCTAATGTTCGAAGTGCTTTAATGGAGCTTGGCGACGTCTGAGGGTCTCCTATTGGTGTGGAAGGCGGGTTTGAATCTGGTGATCTTAGAAACAAACTCTTCACGGTTGTGTAGCTTGTTTGAGGGTGTGGATGAGAACGTGACGGAAGTTGGAATGTTGGAAGCGGATGTGTGTATGCGGTCTGAGGGTCTCCTATTGGTGTGGAAGGCGGGTTTGAATCTGGTGATCTTAGAAACAAACTCTTCACGGTTGTGTAGCTTGTTTGAGGGTGTGGATGAGAACGTGACGGAAGTTGGAATGTTGGAAGCGGATGTGTGTATGCGGTTCCCACGACCATTCATAGAGCGATGTAGCTTCATACATAGAGAAGGGAATGTGGTGGCACACGGGTTAGCATAGATGGGTTTGGGTCTTCGGCAACGAGTGGTTTGGCGGGAGGATTTTCTTCCGGAGATTGAGCCTTTTGTTTGAGAGATTTGATCGTGGATTAGATTATGTATCGAGCTTTGCTCTTCAAAAAAAAAAAAAATACTAAACTTTTGGGCGGTGTGGGTAGAAATATAATTGAATCAACCCTAACTCATCCATTTAAATTTTTAGCGGAGATTTAACATGTACCAATTTTCACTTTTTTTTTCCATTTTAGCAACATAGAGGTGGATATAAAAACGTCGTGGTTGAAGATATATACCTTAACTAATTAATCGATGTGTTGGACTTACCTTACTGTTGTAGAATATACATAGGAACAAAGACCCTCTCACGGATGACAACCTTCCCCACTGCATTCGTATAAGCTGAACTCGGATGTTGTTGTGTTCAGCAGAATTGGGATATATTATTAGGAACTCTTTGGTGAAAATCATGCTTGCAGTTAGGGGTGTAAGCGGTTCAGTGTGGCTCGATTTGAGTGTCAAACCGAAACCAAACTCAAACTGATTAAAAGGAATAATTAAATGCTGAGCCAAATTGTGAAAGAAATACAACCAAATCGCCTCGATGGATTAATGGTCGGTTTAGTTGATTGGGTTTGGCAGTTCGCCGATTGGTTTTAAATCAGGCACGTGGGCGTAGATGTTAAGCATTAATTGGCATAAGGTTTTGCCCGTGACTAAGAGGTCATGTGTTCAATTTTCACATTAATTAAAATACCGTTGCAATAAAAAAAGTAAAAAAAAAAAAAAAAGTCTTCCATCACAATTTCCCATTATAACAATTACTCGCGATTACAAATCTATATTATACATTCCGATTTTGTATCAATAATCCGCAGTAGCACAATTGGAATTTCAATTTGATGAAACCAGGTTCGAATCCTGGCTGCGGAACATATTTTTGCCTATTTTCTTCCATATTAAATTTGGGCCCAAATTCTACCCTTCCACCATTTTTTCGATTTTTCTCTTACAAATTAATTCACGCCCCTAGCATCTAACAAGTAACAACCAATGATTAAAATATTGGTCAATATATTTTTGTACATGGAAGGTTCCAAAAATTTTACCTTTACAAAAATATATATATATATCGATACTAATAACAATATATATAACTTATTTAGTGTAAAAAGAATTTAATTATTATTTTAAATAATTATTTAAGAATATTTGATTTACAAAAATATCCCAAATCTTGAATTGTCCCTATTTCAAAATCCAAATCATAAATTTGTTATTTTAAATTTGAAATATCGATTTTTCTATCTATTAAATTTTTTATTTTCCAATCTTTAGATATAGTCGTTATATTGATGAATCATACATTTGTAATCACTTTGAAAAAATCTCAAACTCCCCTCACCTGTTGTCAGCCCCCTACTCTCACCGGTCGTTTGGACAGTCGCCAGAATACCTTTACAAACAGAATCGAAAATAGGCAACAAAGAATGTAAATTCAAGTTATTTTCACATAAGGAAGTTGTGAAATTGTCTCTTTAATATGATGATTTGCTGGACCTCGATCGTTCGAAAGTCTCCAAGCGGTGCCTCACTTGCTCGACATAGGCTCTCATCCGTGGGTCCTTGGTCTAGAAGTCACCCTTGACTTAGTTGACGACCAGTTGTGAGTCGCTGAGGACCAGTAGATGTAAAATTTGCATACCTTTTGTTGAGAAAAATACACGAGATATAAATAACACGGAATAACAACAATATTATATCTCACGTTCCCACTTCACAGGTTAGAACCAAATAAGTTATCGATCACAAAATACAATAATAAAGATAAGGGAAAGAGACAACACCGAAAGTTATATTGGTTCACCCCGATCTCGGGACTACGTCCAGTCTTCTGCAACTGCAGGTTTAACTATAATGAAGATTACAAGAAACTTCGACTCGGCGCTACAAACTACCCTCAATAGCCCAACAATGACTATTGACTTCCAAGTATCACAACCCGATAGCTTGGGATCAACAACGCCCACATACAAAGTAAATGTCACACAAAAACAAAGAAAATTCAAGAAAAATGCTTAAGATCAATTACCTTATTCTCTGATTTTAAACAAAAGGTAAGCAGACCCACAATTCTTTCTTCTTTCTACGGTTGAGCTTCCTTCACAAATTTCTTATGATTTTGTGTGTATTAATTTGAGCCCCCAAATTTTTCTTTTATAAGAAAAATTAGCACCGACCACTTCAATCAATTTGGCCAATAAGATGCAACCTTCAATTTGACCAATTAGAGGATTTCTTAACCAAGTCAAATTGGGCCCAAAGATGGGCTTTGTTGTTTTAGCTTCATTATTTCCCAACAATCTCCCACTTGAAGACAAAACAACGATCTTGCCTCCCACTGCAACGAAAATGATCATCTTGGCAAACTCCAAGGATCTACTCTCACTACAACTGTTATTTTTTATCTTCTTGGCAAACTCCAAGGTTCAACAAAAAAAACCTGTAAAATAACAAAGTTACAAAAGACAGGCAACCATCAGAAAATAACTGTAGTGTATCTGTGCTCGCCCGGAGGTATGGGCTCGCTACGTGGATCTATCCCTCAGACATAAAGGACAAACACGTACTCCTGATGGAGCGCATGGCACGCAGCGGAAGCGATTTGGATCATAAACACTCTAATTTCATCAATTTAAACAAACGGAAACATGCAAACGCAATGAAAAAGAGAAATTAGAACACATACCCTTGTCGTTCGAATTTCTTCAAATTTCACCGCTAGAAGCTCCTCACGAGCTCAACAAGCCTTCTCACGAAATCTTCGTGGACCACCCACGGTAATCCCGCTATCCTCGGGCCGAGAAACGGAGTAGTGGGACTCCTTTTATAAAAGAAACGGAGGAAGAAGCTCACTGAATCAATTATTCACAGAGAGCTGAGTTGAGGAAGCAGACGGAAGAAGAAACTCAAATTGAAATTCAATTTTCAACTTTTGAAAATATGAGTACCCGGAAAGGCACTACCTCAATTATTTTTTTTTTTTTTTTTTTAATTTATTTAAATGATCTGACTCATATATATACCTTGTATGTTTACATGTGTCTTACATTGCATTGCATGTAAGACACATGTAAATATATATATATATATATATATATATATATATATATATATATTAATATTTATATATATTAATATTTATATATTATTATTATTAAAAATAATAATAATTATTTTATTAATTAAACTTTTTAATTAATAAAAATATATATATATTAATTAATATTATTTAATTCAATATCAAATATTAATTAAATAATATAATTAAACCCGGTTTTTCGAAAATCGACTTTTTGCATATGAATCCAATTCATATTGTAGACCAATCTCATATTTAAATCATATTTAAATATGTCCAAATTCTTCCACAAACCCGAATTTGAACGATTCAAATTCTTTTCTTTTCTTTTATATTGTTTCACGGCTTTATCCGAGCTAGCCAGGAGAACCGTAAGGACCTACAGATCATGAGCTCCAACGATACGAGATTATCCGGTCAAAACTCTTTCAACCGAACTAACCAACATTCGTTAACCCCCGGAGACTCCACTAAAGTCCAAGGGCTGCACTCTCCTCACTGTAGATATATTGTGTCCTCTTGATATAACTATCATCAGTAAGTCGATCATTCACAGGTTGTTCGTAATCACAACGGGTCATTTAAACCGTTTAACCCTTGTATTATATATTGTTCCTTAAGTACCACTGACACCTCTAATGAACAATTGATTTGTGGTCCAACCATCAAATCAGATTCCTCCCTAATCAGGAGAGGATGGGCCCATTGTTCAAGACCTGGAGTCAGCACTTAAGGGAACAACCTCTCTACTAACCCTTAAAGCGGGTAGGAGTGAATTCAATCTCGCACAACTACGTCCCCAGCCACTTATTCTATCTTATCCCCAAGATGGTAGGCTTATTGAGTCGACGATAAGGCCACTCTCACCCGTACAAGTCAAAGGATAAGGTCAAATAAACAGGAGTTCATAATAAGCTCAGGATTGAGATCGAGTTACCTAAGTCATCACAATGAAAAAACCGGTCTTTACAGTAAACGGTGTTATAAAGAAAGAGTGATTTTATTTTTGGTTCGGTCTTGTGCAAACTCATTGCACAGGACGCCCTCACTCACATGTCTCTACATGAAACGATTCGAATCACATCGTTTTGTACTATACAAAGTGAGCCGCATCCAATAGTGTCCCCAGAATAAGGTACCCAGCCTTATCCCTATACTATAGACCATTTTTGGCTGTCTACTTGAACTTGATCCACATTCATGTCACACATGAAGTTCAAGTACTCACACTATCGCCATGGGTGTTAGTTATTGGTATAGGTTAATACAAACACAATTCACTAAAATTCAATAACAACTTTATTGAAATATAAAGTATACATTAATACAGTTTACAAACTACGAGTTTTAGGACATAAAACCCAACAACTCCCACTTCAGCTAAGTGGTAACAACTAACATCTTCTTTGATCCTGAACACTTGTTCCTGAAGAAGATATATTCTGCAAGTGACTTGACTCCTTCATTCAAGTCTGCTGCCAAGCTGGAGACTAAACCTATAACCATAGCAACTGCCTTGGTCTTCAATTTTGATGCCCTTACTCGCCTAGGCGACTTCATCAATTCATTCGATTGTCTGACAATTGGGGATTGACGATAGCCATCATCTTTCTCTCTTGGACTTTCCAATTGTTTCTGAACTGGTGGATCTTGATCTAACTGATCGAAATTGGCTATCTTTGTTGCTGGCTCAACTGTACCTCTACACCTGCCATCTGCAGCTTTAACTGGCATCCACTGTCTCTTTGATTCTTTGGCAACATTCAACTGACATTTGTACAGTGTAGAATTTCTGTGGCCAACTGCCACTACTTGGGATCCTAGTATGAGTTTACACTGGCGACTGCCAAACTCACACCTGTAGCCTTCATCTGTCAACTTGCCAATAGAGATGAGATTCATCTTCATTCTAGGCACAAACCTGACATCATGCAATACCAGAACACTACCACATTCTAACTTCAGACTAACATTCCCAATCCCACTGGTTTTGGAGACTCTGTCATCACCCATTCTCACTAGACCATGACATCCTCTTGTGAAGGATGTGAACAAACTTCTTTCTGAAGTTATGTGAACTGACGCTGCACTGTCTAAAATCCACTCAGATGAATTACTAAAACTTTCTGTGTCACTTCCAACACAGACACATGCATCGGCATCATCAACTATGTTTGCCTCATGCTTCTTTTCCTGATCCTCTTTTAGTTTTCTACACTGACTTTTATAGTGACCTATTTTGTGACAGTAAAAGCATTTTATCTCCTTATTCCTATTTTCCCACTTCTTTCCACTACTACTCGGTTTCATAAATTCTTTACCCTTAGTCAAAGCTAAAGCTGATCCCGTAGTAGATGAATCTCTACCACTACTCTTTCTACGAATTTCTTCAGCTAGAGCTAAATCACAAACCCCTGAAAACTTCAGAGTATTTTCCCCTACCGAATTAGACACAGCTGTCTTCATCGTTTCCCAACTTTCAGGTAAAGACATTAATAACTGAATAGCGTATACTTCATCAGTAAAATCTATCTTAACAGACTTTAACTGATTTACCAAAGTGGTAACCTCATTGATATAGGAATTTACAGATGCATCTTCAGCCATTTGCATGTTAAAAAATTTCTTAAGAAGATAGGCTTTACTATTAGCAGACGATTTCTCGTACCTGTTTGTAAGCGCTTCCATTAGCTTGATTGCGGTAGTCTCGTTGGCTACAAGACTAACAACTTCCATTGTCAAACACATTCTGATGTTTGCAACTGCTTGTTCATCGAGATCTTCCCAATCTCCATCTAACATCTCTTTCGGTCTCTCCTTCAGTGCCTTGTGCAATTTCTTGCAGGTTAAAAAATCTTTCACCTGCATCTTCCAATAACCAAAATTTCCCCCATCAAATTTTGTGACTCCTTCGAAACTCTTTGGATTCGTCGCTCCCATGATTTCTGAACCAAAAGCTCTGATACCACTTGTTGAGAAAAATACACGAGATATAAATAACGCGGAATAACAACAATATTATATCTCACGTTCCCACTTCACAGGTTAGAACCAAATAAGTTATCGATCACAAAATACAATAATAAAGATAAGGGAAAGAGACAACACCGAAAGTTATACTGGTTCACCCCGATCTCGGGACTACGTCCAATCTTCTGCAACTGCAGGTTTAACTATAATGAAGATTACAAGAAACTTCGACTCGGCGCTACAAACTACCCTCAATAGCCCAACAATGACTATTGACTTCCAAGTATCATAACCAGATAGCTTGGGATCAACAACGCCCACATACAAAGTAAATGCCACACAAAAACAAAGAAAATTCAAGAAAAATGCTTCAGATCAATTACCTTATTCTCTGATCAATTACCTCTTTCTTCTTTCTACGGCTGAGCTTCCTTCACAAATTTCTTATGATTTTGTGTGTATTAATTTGAGCCCCCAAATTTTTCTTTTATAAGAAAAATTAGCACCGACCACTTCAATCAATTTGGCCAATAAGATGCAACCTTCAATTTGACCAATTAGAGGATTTCTTAACCAAGTCAAATTGGGCCCAAAGATGGGCTTTGTTGTTTTAGCTTCATTATTTCCCAACACCGTTGGCCAGGCGTAATCCAGCCAGGAGAGCCTCGTACTCGGGTTCATTGTTAGAGGTCGTGAAGACGAAATCAGCCAAGGCTTGACCTTTTATGGCGAGACGAGGGCGGAACTCAACGTCGAACTCACTCAACTCAATCGCCCATTTTAGCAAGTGTGAGACGTCTCGTCGTGGTTAAGAGTTCCAACGCGAGCTTTTCGGGTATGAAGTATCTTGTCTCGGCCTTTGACATGGATTTTAACACGTAGTAGACCGGTGTTTGGCTTGCTGCATTATCTCGGAATAAGGTCAAGTTTACCGCATGATTGGAGACAACTAGATATAGGGATAGTTTGTCGCCTAACTCCGGCTTGGCAAGTAACGGGGCCGAGCTTAGGTAAGCCTTTACGGTAGTTAGAGCTGCCTCGCAATCCTCCATCGACTCAAACATGGCTTGCTTCTACAAGGTTTGGAAGAAAGGCAGGCCTTTATCTGTGGCCTTAGAAACGAATCGGAGTTGGAGTTGTTTAGTTGGGGGCCTCCATTGTGGCCTTGGAGACGAATCGGTTCAATGTCGCAATTCTACCATTCAGACACTAGAGTTGTTTAGTTGTCTGAGGGGCCTCCATTTCCAGCATGGCTCGGATCTTTTCAGGTTTGGCTTCTATGCCCCTCTGATGAACCATGAGAAATATGCCCCTCTGATGGTCCAAACACACATTTGGTGGGGTTTAGCTGCATGGAGTAGACAAGTACTTTCGTTAGATTGGTGACGTGTTGGTCGGCCAGGGTGCTCTTGACAAACATGTATGTCTTCAACTATAGTTTCATGTTCCGCCCGATCTGTTGAGCAAAAAGTTTGTTGACCAACCTTTAATATGTGGCCTCGACGTTTTTTAGTCTGAATGACATGGCTCGGTAGCAATACAGACCTTGCTTAGTTATGAACGAGGTGTGTTCGCAATCGGGAGCATGCATTTTGATTTGGTTGTAACCGGAGTATGCATCCATGAAGGAAAGTAGCTCGTGGTCGACTGTCGCGTCGACTAGCTAGTTGATCCTTGGAAGGGGAAAATTGTCTTTGACGCAGGCCTTATTGAGGTTTGTGTAATCCACACACATCGAAGCCAACGAATTTTTGAAGGCGACATCGTATGACGTCGGGGGTGAAAAATTAGGGTATAGCAACCTCCAATCCTAAAATCAAATTTGGTTCTCTTTCAAACGTTTTCATTATGAGAATACTAAAGATTCTACTCATTATGCCGATTTTTCTGGGATTGTGTATGAGTATGCTCATGATCCTTCTATACTTCCCCTGACCACAAATCATCAATTACATCCTCATTCTTTCTTTCGTAGCTTGTAAGATTTGGAAAGAAAAAATTATCAAAAAAGAACACCAAGCAACAATCTCATTTAACATGCCGCAACAAGGTAACATTATGACGTTAATCTATGCTATATTTCAGCATTTTAATTACTTTGGCCTTGATAATAATATTGTTTTTTATTTTTTTTTAAGAAATTGTACTTGTTTTCTCTCAATTTTTTCTACTATGTTTTCATATTTCTTAACGAAAAGTTTTAGTTCTTCGTCACATTTAAAAAACAAAAGTTAGTTTTTAAAAATGCCTTTTAATTTTTAAATTTTGAAAATATTTTTAAAAGTATAACAAACAAAAAAAAAAAAAATCATAGATGAAAGTATTGTTTATAAGCTTAATTTTCAAAAGCCAAAAATCAAATAGTTATCCAACACTTTCAATTCTCTGACTATTCTTTCTATTATCATTATGTTTATAGCCCTACAATCACAAATGGAGTATATCTCCAAAGCATATTAATTTTACAGAACATCAAATAGACGGAGAACTAATTGAATTTTACGGAACATCAAATAGACGGAGAACTAATTGAATTCTAGAACGAAGGTGTGAAACTCAATAATATGAAGAGAAAAAAAATAATAAATAAATAATCAATAGTCACTCCAACTTGTTCAAACATAAGTAAAATGGACATAACTCAACAATAATTGACACTCTTCTTTTTGAGGTCGGAAGTTTAAATCTTCTTACTCCAATTATACTTTATATACATAATATTGGATAAGTGAGTTTGTATTTTTATTATTATTATCTTAGATTAGTAAAGAATATTTAGATTCTTTTATATTCTTTTTAAAAATATATCAGTTAATTAGATGATTAGGGATGCTAATGATGTGCCAGTGCCAATAGGATTCTTAATATTTTTTAAAAAAATATAAGTGGAATGTAAGCCTAACTGATCCACCTTGAGCAAATAATTACAAAGTGTCTAGGGAATAAAAATAACAACAATAACCTATATCAAACTGGGTATCGAGCAAATTAAGAAAAGATGACAATTTCATCTCTTTGGTGCTGGAATCAAATGAAAATGGGGAATAAATCTCCAAGTTCTTAAAGAATAGGATCCAATTGGTATATTTAGACTAAAGAATGCAATAATGTTCAACTATTAAATTAGCTAGCTAACAATTCTTCTGCCAGAGTCTTCTGCCATAGTGCTATGTGAATTGAAGCTGGAAAAACATATTGCAGTGGATCCACTTAAAACAGGAGTGATTCAACTACCACTACGCCAACCTAAGCGGATAGTTTAGGTTAGTTTAGCTCAACTGGTTAAGTCATATATTCTCGACCAAAAGGTCAGAGATTTGAATTCTCATCCTGACATGTTCTTGAACTAATACAATATATATATATATATATATATATATATATATATATATATATATATATATATATATATATAAACTACAACTACAGCATCAGACAACAGTTGGCTACTGCTGGTTTCTGGAGCAATACACAAACTAAACTCCCTAAGCAACTAAACCAACCATACTGTATTTGATGATTATGAGAAACTATTGCATTAGCATTTCAAATATTGAGTGACACAGTAGCCACAATCCCTCATTCTCTCTTCTCTGTTTAAGTCTCTTGCTCTTGAAAGATATCCTTCATGCTCCTGCTATTCATCAAAATGATTAACGACTGTCAAAACTCTACTCTATCATCACAACATACTTTTTCTCAAATTTCACCCCCCACTTTTTCCCTTGCAACCATTAAGAAATGATTCTTAGACCAAGTCCTTTGGCTACAAGAGAGGCCAGGCCACCAAGAAGATGGTGCTTGTATCTAGTGTTTTTGGAAAGGTAACTTCCCATACTTCTTTGGAATTCGAATTTTCTTTTAAGCTCAAGGCATGTTTGGGTAACGGGTGAGCTTTGTTCGGCACCACATGACCCCTTACGATACAACCCAATAACAGTCACTATGACGGGGAAGGCTAATTTCTATAATCTATACTTCCAGAAGAATCACATTGTAAGTGTATCAGTGTATGTATACATGAGATCTAAATTTTATGTACAAAGACTGCAGAAAACTTAATATACACTAACTTGACGAGAACTACAAGTCTACATACAACATTAAGCTTTCTGGGACTAATAATGATCATTATACAACACACATCAAAGTCCTAACCTCTTAACACCGCATTCTGAGCAGAACTTAGAGGTTTCTCTTAAATATGGAGCTCCACATTCGTCACAGAACTTGGCAGGACTGGATGGCTGCAAATATATGAGTATATCAGAAAATATGACTGGATGATAGAAACTTAAGCCACTTTCCCTCCATAGTAAAGAAAATGTACAAATAAAGAAACACCTTTTTTCTTTCCATTGCTTCAATCCAATTATTATGTCCTCTTAAGTCTTAATTGTGATAGTATCTTGATAACATTTAATAGGACCAGATGTTCCCCTAAAAGGGGTCTCATCCAATATGGCAATATCATATTAACAAGTTTTTGAAAATGCTTACTACTATAAAGTTTATTTTGAAATAGTATCCCACATTAATTTAAAAACAATAGTTTCGGAAAAAAGAGGTAAACAAAAGAAAAGAAAAACCCACATTCAACTACGAAATATTGGGTGGGATATTTTTGTTGGAGGGGGGAATTTGGAATTACCAGCCCATGATGCAAGCGCCCACCAACATGACCCCCTGAAAGGGGTTGTAAGCAAGCCATGTGTTGTGACATTGTTGGAGAATGATGAGTATGAGGAATATCCGATAACTGTGAAGCACACTGATGATTATGAGCAAAGTGGGCAGTATGTTGACTTTGGTGCATGGACTGATGATGATTCTGGTGGATAGACTGAAATTGAGGCTGATGAGGCAGTTGTTGGATATGATGTTTGCAGGGCGTCTGTTGCTGATTAAAAGGTCGCAAACAAAGAAAGACATGAGAGTCGGTCCTTCAGTTGTTGGGACAAAAAAATAAATCTGCATAATATAAATTACTTTCCCTCTGAGAAGAATGTTGACACCCCCCACAATTTCCTAGACTAAATGTTTTTGAAGCAAAGACCGACTCTAGATTTATATTTTTTTCCACTTTTTTTTAATGAGAACTAAAAACTCTAGATTTTTGCCTATCAGTTGTCAGTAAATAGTGATGAATTTTGTTACAGGGCATAATGATTAGAATAAACAGATAGACTAATCCCCAAAGAGAAAAGGTGTCATTCATAAAATTTAGTGAGAATGAAATTCTTACTTCGCTCAAAGAGCGGAATGTTTGACCACTAGCCAGAGTAGAAGAATTGTCACCGCTGGAAAATGTCTGAAAAGAATACATCAGACATTATTTCTCCGCTAACAATTCTGTAAGGCATGACTAACATTTGTACTTCAGTTCTACAATATAAAATATATACAGGCCTAACGACACTTAATTTATCAATCGTTATTTTCAACAAAACGACGGAAAAACGTCAACTTGGCTGACACCATTTCAATAATACCAAAGCTAAAGCCGTGATATATTATAGAAAATTACATGCAAAATGCATCTATGGAAAATATTTCCTGAAGATAAAAGATGGATCACATATATTGGAAAAATTACTATGCTTACATTCAAACTGGAGATGCTGGACACAGAATTTGCTGCAACTCGCCTATATTTGTGCCTTGGTGAATAGAACTTGTAGTCCTGAGCAGACACAGCTACCTCACTGCGACCTGTTAATCGTCTAAACCTACACAGTGGAGCAATTTAATCAGCGATATCTTGACGTAAATTGAAATTAGAAATCAAATGACTTGCAACTAATCTAGGAAAACTTGAGGGAATTTTTAGATCAGATTCAGGTGAAATTTGTTTTTGCAAATACATAGATCTCGAAGTTGGATTTCTTTGCAAGGATGGCCTAGTCTTGATCATCAATATCCTTCGAGCAATAAAAGAAAAAGGGAACCATTAAGATCTCGAGTTACATTTGTCCCAAGGATAGAAATGATTTTATTGTTCATTTTCTCTAGTAGTCCAGGATGATGAAACTAAATATACAAATAAGGCAAGCAACTCTGCAGATCGAGGGAACTCTACGTACAACATCGACTTCAATGCCCTTTCGCTGGGTTCCTAACATGGTTAAATGCTTAGATACGACAAAATCCTTACAATGGTGGACCTCATTTTCCATGATCAATATCTTAGGTCAACAATTTGGTAATTATGCCATGCAAATTAATTGTATGGAGTGTTTAACCTTTTTAGTTAGTCCGAAGAAAAAAGTGTTTAGTTTGGTGTTCAAAAAAGTTTTCTTATATAATATAATAATAATAACAATAGTTTTGATATCAAGTATTTTTCTTCTTATCATTAGGAACTGTTTGCATTACACAGATGAATTACATCTTTTAGCACAATGATATTAAGTTTCAATATTTGAATATAAATAACAAGATTTTCTTTCAACATGGTCACAAGTAAGCACTTTGCTTAATTCTTATTCACTCATAATAAGAACCCAGGCAAAAGAGCTGGTATAATACAACAAAAGAAAAAAAATTGTACAATCTATGCAATGCATCAAACAAATTCAGAGAAAACAAACTGATGGAGCTGAAAACAATGATATTTGGAAACTTTTACACTAATGGGAAATTATGTAAAATTTTAAGAATCAACTTACCATTCAGCATCCTCAATAGGTATTCTATTGGGTTTCTCAACAATGTCTAAACCGTTAACGACCACAAAACGAACCCGCTTTTCTTCTTGAATTACTAGTTCTGGAAACCTAGTCCTTGTTTCAAGAGAAGTTGCAAGTTCTCTTCTCTTATATGTGCAAGGGCCTGTTCGCAATAGAAGAAGTATCTTAATTAAAATGATTTTTTTAGTAAATAATTTCAAAGTATCTAGAAAATCTAGATTCATCTGGTCTGGCTGCCACTCAATAAAGAGGCCAATTTCCAGTTATTGCACTCTTCACAACAAACCATATGATAGAAAAAGGAAGGGTCTAAGTGGCTTGTTTGAGAACAGTTTACTGCTTTATTTTCAAAATTATTTTAATTTTTTTTAGATTGACTTGTACAAGTTGACATGGACAATAAAACCACTATTTACAACAACTTCATTTGTTCAAGAAAAATAGGTTTTAAAAAACAGTCATCTAAATACATTTCCGTTCAACTTTTATTCTAAAAAATAGAAAATCATTTTGAAATTATTTCCCATATAAAACCATATATTTCCAGAAATACTACCATACTGTTTTCACCGGCAGGAATTTTCCACAATAAAACAATCATTGGAGAGAAAGATGGTAACCCTTAAGAATGCTATAATTTCGGAAACACTGCTAAAGAGTAATATTTTGTACCTTTTTTGGGGAATTTCTGAGCGAGCTTTCTGTACAAACCTCCAGCTGCTTCAAGGGATACCCCAATGGTTTTATCACGTATGCCACTCATGGAAGCAAGCCTAATGTTTGCATCATTAACAAGCGTTTCATACATATTTGCAACATACATCAAGGGTAAGACAAATTTTGGATTCCCTTCATACTGGAGCTCCTTTGTCTTCCTCTTTGTCAATTTATCCTGTCCAGACTGAGAGATATAATCATTGTCAGTCTCAGTCATTTCGAGGACATGATCATCAATAAAATGATCCACAATGATCTGCAGAAATCTTGCTCGTGCTGCTTCAATAGGTGAAATATCTGAAGCAAAACTCAGTTTATATCAATCGATAATCGGTCTAATAAACAAAAGTCCGAGAAGGCTTAGCAGAGATTGAAGTCCAGAATTCCCTTTTAAGCTAAGTGATAAGTTTCAGATATGTAGACCTTACCCTCTATTGTTAAAGAGTCATAAGGCAACCTGGAAGACCCACTATTCTCAAGACTTGAACGATCTTCTTCTACTCCCACAGTGTGAAGGGGTAATGAATTTCTATACGATTCGTGTATGCAGTCCTATAAAAATGAAATTGAAAAAAAAAAAAAAAAAACATGAACAACAGTTGAGTTAAAACTTCGAATCATATAATAAAGTAGAATTCAGTCGTATATGAGCAAGATTAATTGTCCAACAAAGATCAAAGAAGAGGTAAAGAACACTCACAACAGCACCGGAATCTTGATCGTCGTCCAAGCGATCTTCCGAGACAGCATCGGGATCAACGACGCTGATGGCTTCAATATCAGAAGGGCTTCCATCAACAGTGTTGAGATCATGAAGAGCGCTGCCGATGAACGAATTCGCGGTTCTGAGATCGTAGTGTTGCACCGGAACTCTTGCAGTCATATCGCGGAAACAAGTAGAAGCATCAACCACAGAAAACAGCGGGATGTTCTTCGCCTGAACCAAAACCAGTTGACGCAAAGCTCATTGCCTGAGATATGGAAGAGATGAAGATGAGAAGAAGACATTGATTTCGCTTCAAAAAAAAAAAAAAAAAAAGAAGAAGACATTGATTGAAGTGAATTTGAAGATGGAGAAGAAAAGCTTTCAACGGCTATGGGAATTGGGAAGAAATGGAGGAAATGGAAAGCATACCCGAGGCTGAGACCGGAGCTGAGCTTCAGGAATCAGTCGAGGCTGTTGCGAAACCTAACTCTGATACCCGCACCTCCTCCCAAAGCAAAAATCCACCCCAAACAAGTCCACCACAGTGGGTATGGATTCCATGCGGGCGACCTCACTTTATCTCCTAGCACTCGCATATATGTTACTTGTAATCATGGTATTAAATTTTCGTCCACATATCTATAGGTTCAACATCGATATCGATATGAGAGGTGAATCGACATTTTCACCGTATCAGTTACTGAACGTCGTCCGTTGAACTGCCTCTCACGTCTTCTTCGAATTCTTGTCTTCACCAAACTCTTCGTCCCCTCACGTCTTCACGAGATTTATAACTTAGTTTGGAACTTCACTCTTGGAAAGAGTGGAGAGATTAGAGGTAAAAAAAAAACTTAATTATTAATTTAAATTTAAAAAAATTGATTTAACAAAAATATTTATCTATATCAATATAGGGCTGGTTGCACAAATAATAATCAGGCCCAAACTAATTACAAATTTAGCAAACTTTAAAATGTTTTGCAAATATGGCAAAAAAAACTCGTTTCTATCACTGATAGACTTTATTATATCACTGATAGACTTCTATCAGTGATAGACTATTATCTCTGATAGACTATTATCACTGACAAAAATCTATAAAAAGCTGAGGTGATCAGCGATAGACTTCTATCAGTCATAAGATATCCGCGATAGAAATTGCTATATCCGCAAAATTTTTAAAAACATGCTATATTTGCAAATAATAAGTCTTAAATTGTCATTTACTACAATTTCCCATCAATATATCCGTAAAATTGAAATTTCGACATTTATATCGATATCAATATATCATATTTTTTTTTTTTTTTTTTTTTTTTTTTTTTTTTTTTTGAAATGATGATATTTTCATCCTTCATTGTGAATTTGTGAGATGTAAAGTGTAAAGATAAAAAATTTAGGAAAGCTTTTGATCAAAGATGGAAAATTTAGCTTGCATAATAGGCAAAATTTGATTAAAAAAATCGGAAAATATATGCATAAAATTTGGTTGTCCTTATAGAATATAAAAGTTTTAGACCATTTTTAATTTAAAGATTTTAAAAATGTTATCTACCACAATTTCCCATAAATACGTGCTAATTATAACCATTACTTAAAATCTTTTTAAAACCAAAATTAAGAATGTATATTATTCATTCGGTATTTGTTTCAAAATTCCGCAGTAGCTCATTGGTAATTTCAATTTGATGAAATCCAGGTTCAAATCCTGGCTGCGGAATACTTTTTTCCTTATTTTCAGACAAGCAAAGCCCAAATTCTACCTTTTTCCCTATTCTCTTGGGCTTGGGCTTGAAAAAGGCCCAAATTCTACCTTTCCACACAAGCAAAGCCCAAATTGTTTCACTATTTTTTTCGAACTCCCAAGGGAAGGCAACTATCTCAATCCATAGGAAGTGAAGTATGTAAATGCAAGTTGTTTTTACATTGGAAAGTTGCAAAAATCTCTACTGATGAAGTATTCGTACCACTAATTGAATCGAGCACAAATGAGAGGGTTCGATGGGTTGGAACGACAGACCGATGGGTGTGGAATCACAAATGGAGATTTGATGGGTATGAAACGATAGACGATTGTGAAACCCTTGACAAAGGAACCAACGATAGAGGGAAATGCAACTATCTTAATCGATAGAAAATGAAGCTATCTCAATTGATATAAAATAAAGCAATTATCGTCGATGTGACCTACTGAGTAGCCGTGTTTTCATCCGATTACTACAAGGATGAACCCAATCCGGAATATGAACCGAAAAAGAAAAGACCTATTGAACCGATCACAAGAATACCTGTTACAGTACCTATCAGCCAAAAAGATTACCAAATTAGAGAATCACCAAGGCCTTTCAGCGATTCGACGCGCCCCCCTAAGCTAGACGCTCCACCTTTCTCTATTTTGAGGGATCCCTCATATTTTTTATTCCTGGCTTCCCGGACTCGTAACAGACGGTGATAGAGTAGTTGTTTGATGGAAAATGTAAGATTAGATTGTTGGAAGTTAAGATTTGACATTACATTTCTACTCTAGTGTTGTAATTTTCTTAATCAATTATTTGAATTTATTTCAATAAGCTATTTTGTTAGGAGTATTTAGTTAATAAATCTTAAACGCATCAACGGTCCATAAAAGAACAAAAGATTTAACTCAATTTTATTTTCATCAAAACAAAATATCCAGAAAGACAATAAAATTAATTTTTTTTTTTTTTTTTAGAGCAAAATTAATTTTGTTGCTATTATAAATGCAGCGTACATCCTACAATTTATAAAATTGCAACTTTTTGGTTGGGTGTTTTATCTTTGTTCACGAGTATCATTCAAGTTGGTCAAAAGAGAAAAATGTGGTCTCTTTTTTTAGTACAACTGCAAAGATCAGAACAGCAAACTAAAACCAGAACTCAAAGAGAAATAAAACCAGAATGGACTGCACCATGAATTCAAGCTGGGTGATTTTCTAGCCAAATCTCAATCCATGTAAAACCGCGACCATGAGTGGCTAGATCATTTGGAGCAGTATTGCAAGCTCTTGGCGTATGAAGGAAACTTCGAACTAAACCCTGTCTCTGTTTTCGAAGAATAGTGTCAACAAATGTTTTCAAAGAGCAGTGAATCGAAATCCTCCCAAAGATGGGATGGTGATACCTTCAAGTAACGCTACTGCTTCTACTAACTCCGCCGTACAAAAATCTGGTCTCTATTACAGTATGTTCATGTTTCCTGTTTACAATTTTTGAGAAATAAAAACACACTATTCTCAATGTTTCTCTTCTCCTGCTTCATTTCTTAAAATCATGTGCAGAATTTGTACATCACATCCCCTCACCTTTCTGGGCTTCATTCAAGGCTACAACAAATTATTGTGCAGCTTCCTCCTTCCAGAACTCTTGTGATCTGAGACTTGCATTTATATATTAGGAACCAAACAAGTCACAATCATACAACACATGAAACTCCCAAACATGCCTATGGGATACAACATGGATGGCTTCTACAATTGATTTGCCAAAATAAGCTCTCTCCCAAACCAACCACCTGAGAAATTCAAAGAAACACATCTTCTAAAATTATTCATCCTGTACCTTCGATAGTAAAACAAATATATACATGCCATAAATAAATCTGATAAATATTCAAATGAACAGAACGACGACGGAAACTTCTTTATGTGCCTAAGCTGCTCTTTGGCATCCGTTCTAAGTTTTGTTCCCTACACTATGGCTTGAAGATGGATAATGTACAGACACGAAATGGGAACCAAACTCTGAAGCTTTTGCAAGTCATCATTAACTCAAGTTTTACTATGCTAATGTGGCACATCTAAGTTGTTGCTTCTGTTCAACTTAAATGAATGGATGAGCCCAAAATCACTGTACAGAAGTAAAGATTGTACTGATAATCAGTTGACTTGACAAATTTATTTGAAAAGGGAAACCACCTTTGAAATGCCTAACTAATGCTATAACCTTCTTAAGTTCAATTAGATTTTCAACACCATCATAATGCTATAAGCCTATAACAAACTATGGGCATGTTGGAATGACTTTCTAAGTGCATAAAAACATTTTTTTAGGCAGTTAGAAAGTCATTCCAAACATGCCCTATAGAATACGAACAAAACCACGGAAGAGTAATTACAGTGTTTATGATAGATAACTAAAATACACTACTATAAGGTATATGATCATTTTAAAATAAAAACACCACACAGATGTGGCTATCTCGGATTCATGAAAGAAACTACCATTGGAGGAAAGAAAAAAGGCTCTGAGTTTTTACTCTAGGAAAGAAAAATTGTAAGAAAGAAGGGGAGAAATATAAGGCATCTCTCAAGCCCCCAATCTACTAGAAATTACAAAAATTTGTCCAGTTGCTAACCATACTAGTAGTAGAATGGCTGTAAAATTTCCTTGAAAAAGAACTCCAACTCCAACAGGATACAAGAAGATTACTGTAACCAAAAGGGGCCCTATACCCCTCTATAAAGAACTTGAAAGACCCTGGTATTGTTCTCTGACTAAATGTTCCAACGAAAAGTTATACAACATTCCACCCACCGGAGAACCACAAATATTTCAATAGGTTGGATTTCATAGATTTGATTGATTGGACTGATTTTTGCACTGCAGTTGGGTTTTATCAATTTCAGATGGTGTTTTTGGTTCTTTGGCTTTGTCTGTTTGGTTTTCTTAAGATATCTTGGTGTAATTTTACTCCAATTTTTCCTATATTGGAATTGTTGGCCAAAAGCCAACCCACTTATGCTCATGCTCTAAGGCAAACAACCTAAAGGGCCAAACAAAGGGAAGAGAGAGGTCCTGCATTCGTGAGCAGACAGGCAATGAATGAAAATGTGTTAAACACCAATCAACCCAAAAGCTTAAGCTAATGAGTTATGGTAAATTTAATCTTATATCAATACTTCAACTCTCCCCTCATTTGTGGGTTTGAAAATTTGTTGAATGCCCAACAAGTGAAATTCAATATTAATTGGGGAGGAAATGACTTTACAGGGACTCGAACTCAGAACCTCCTGTTCTATACCATGTTAAATCACCAATCGACCCAAAAGCTTAAGCTAATGGGTTATGGTAAATTTAATCTTATATCAATACTTCAACAAAAGGTGATTGATGTCTTCACCAGAATGACAATCACCATAAGTTTGGTGGACTTGGTGTGTTCATAGAAGTGGGAGAAGGAGATCGGAGGGATGTTCTGAATTTCGTAGGAACTTTGCCACCCAAATCTTCCTAGCAAGGTTTTTTGGCAAAAACTATAACCATTCATGAAAAGTGCAAATAAAAAGATGCTCATAAACAACTGGAAATAATCAAGGATGCACTTCAAGAGTCTCTCTAGGGCTAGGTTAATGTAGTCACTAATCTTCATAAGAACCTACAGTCCTCAATGGAGGAAAGAACAGACCACCCAAATCTTGTTTTAGTTTATGCCTCAACGGAAGAAAGAACAACAGAGAAAGATTGGTTCCTGTGAGAACCTCTAGTCCCATGAGAAGAGAGCAGCTTTTCTTCATGACTTTACTCGTTCCAAAAGTGACCATATGCTTACAGAGCTGAACATCAAGTTTCATATATAAACAAGCATGAAGAATCAAGTTAACACCTTGCTCATTATAAGCCGTGCACAACTTCAAACTTGAATGAATACGCTTCCATCAGTAAGAATAAGAGATAGGTATTTTCACAAGAATGATTCCATGTGAATCAATATCTTGTGCCACAGGAATCCTCTTTGGACCTGTAAACCCACATGCCAAATTAGTTGACTGAAGACGAGCAGGATGGATGCATCATGCATAATCATTGAAGAAAAAGTTATCACTATCAATCTCGTATAAATGGCTATTACTGCCACAAATTGCATGCCTCATATCTAAACAAAAAAAACTTCTTTTTCGGAAAAAAGGAGGAAGAGGATAAGCACTCACATTTGTAGAAGATTGATGATTAATGAAACGCATGACATGATGGGATTTTTCTGCAGATGTCATTTGAAAACTAGAAAGCTGCATCTTATCAGATGGAAGATTTTGGATCAGAGCTTCCAAAACATACACGAGATACATCACGCATGGCCTGCCAGTTTTTCCCACCAAACATGCAACCCATTTGAATGGTGGTTTTCTTGGGTCGTCGTAACTCTGAATTCCAAATAAATACCACATGTGCTTGCAATTAAAATACAAACTCAGCTTCCAGGCACCAAAGATGATCAGATTGGACCTCCTCTTCAAGTTTTTAGACTGGGAACTGCATGGCTGCACTTGTCAGTAATTAAACCCCTCCTTTGCATTTCATTCTTCAATTCTATGGCTTCATCCAATTGTCCAAGCTTGTAATACTCCCTCAATAGACATATACATAAAATCTCCTCGGGAAGTATGTCATTCTCAATCATCTCATTAAAAAACTTCCTCGCTTGGTGCAGTTCACCACATTGAGAAAATCCCGAAACCAAGGAAGTATAAGCATGTAAATCAAACTCAATAGCTAATTCTGTCATTCTGCTAATCAAATCCAAAGCTTCCTGAAGATTTCCAAGCTTCAAGTTGCCATCAATTAGAGCAGTGAAAGCTGTTTTATCCGGGGTCATACCCCTACATTGCATTTCATCAAACAATTTTTTGGCAGATTCAATGCAATTAGTTTTACAAAGACCATCAATGAGGGCCGTATAAACTGAAACATTAGGTTGTAAACCAAAATCAGACATTCTACCAAAATAAACAACTGCCAGTTCGACCATACCTGTTTTGCACAAACCATCAATTAATACACAGTACGTTACAACAGTAGCCTCAACACCTACATCCTGCATCTCCTGAAGAAGATTTATTGCATCTGAGCTTTTTCCAGCCTTAAAATAAGCATCTATAATTGTTGTGTATATAACAGGATTTGCACTAATACCCCGGCTTTTCATTTCTTCAATAATAAGTCTAGTTTCTTCAAATTTGTTTTGACTACAGAGACCCCAAATAATGGTGCCATAGAGTATTAAATCTGGTTTGATGTTACATTCTGTCATTTGCTTCAATATTTCCATTGCATCCTTCATTCTCTCCGCCTTAATATAGCCATGAACCAAAGCAGTGTAAACCTGCTGGTTGGGAGATATTCCATCTTTCAGCATTGCCCTAAACACTTCTTCTGCCTCCATCATTTTTCCATCTTCACAAAGGCCATCCATTAGAGCTGTATAGGTGACTATGTTTAAATTAACTCCTGCTTGCAACATATCGCTGGACAACTTCCATGCTTCTGTTAAATTACCTGCCTTACAATTGGCATCAATCAGAGAAGTGTAGGTGAATTCATTAGGTAAAAGGCCAACTCTTCTCATATCAACAAAAAGTTTGATGGCACCTTGCATCATTCCCTCCTTGCAAAAAGCATCAATCAATGTGCTATAGGTCACAACATTTGGTTTTAACCCATTGTTCTTCATCTCAGAGAGATACTCAAAAGCTCGAGGCATCTTCTCAAACTTGCAGAAACAATTGATTAAAGCATTATAGGTAATTACATCAGGAACACAACCTATATCCTTCATTTCATTAAATAAATACACAGATTCTTCTAATAAACCAACCTTGCCATAGCCATCAATCAAAGAATTATATGTGACAACATCTGGAGAAAAGCCCATCTGCCTCATTTGCACAAACAAACGCCTAGCATTTTCCAAATCCCCTTCTTTGCACAAGTAATCTATCATTACATTATAGGTAAAAACTGAAGGTGCAACCCCAGCCCCAATCATGTCACTGAAAAACTTCCTCACCAACTGTCCATTCCCCGACTTTGATAATCTATGCAAAAGAAAATTGCAAGAGCGTGCTTTGGGAAGAGTCCTAAACGTCCTCATCCTCGAGAAACATTCATTAGCTTCCTCAAGCAGACCCAACTCTACCAAAACACTAAATAAAACGTCAAAGACTCCTGTTCCTGACACACAAATATTCCTAGTCGACCATAACATATCCAATATATTACAAACTGGCAAAATCAAGTCATTACGGTTCTTCAAAACCACTTCTTTGATAATATCATGGGCATTTGTGTACATTCTAGCACAAAACATCATGTGAACTACAATGCAGTAAGACTCGGTGGTATGGCGAAAACCAATCCGGCTTCCAGCCCATTTGAAGAACTTGAGAGCTAATTTTGGATCATCTTTCAATTCAACTAAAATCTTAGAGACCCAAATGGGCGCTAGTGCTGAATCAAACAAAACAACAATCTTGGGATCGTTCCAGAGGTCTTGTTGAATGATTTTACGAAGGGAACCAATGTCTAAAAACTCAAATGAATTATTGGTATTCGAGTAACTAACAAAAGGGAGGCGAAATATACAAAGAAAGCTAGTGAACAAGAAAAATGGAGAAGAAATACAACACCCATTAATTGATGAGGCATTAAATACATTGAAAGAAAGGGAACCCGGATGCGAGGAATTCGAAGATAGAGAGATTACTCGGTAAGAAGCTCTGCGACTAACGTGGAAAAGACTGCGAAAGAAGAGTAACATCGCTGAGAGGAGTGAAGCGAAGGGAAGAACATCAACGGAAAGCTTCATCTTCTTTAAAGCAATGGATGATGCTCATGTTAGATTAAATGGGCGGTAAAATCCTGAGTTGTGAGGTTTTAGGGTTTATGGACTGCGAATCGAATCGAACAGAAATTCAAAAGCGAAGAGAATCTGAAGGCTGAAGCAGCACAGAAATGTAAGAGGAATAAGGCGATCTGTTTATGAAGCCTAACCCAGATTTGCTTGGGCCATGGCGCCTGGTTGCAGGCTTTTAAACTGTATCTAAAAGGGCCTCTCTTGTTTTCCATCTCCATGTTTTTTATTTTTGGAAATTGTGTAGATAACTAGGTTAAAAAAAATCGAAAAATATTGTTAACTAAATTTTCTATTTGCATTCAATAACTAAGTACATTCTAACCGAGAAAACATTAGTAGTGTCGATTATGTCTCTTATAGATACAAAGAATTACGAAATAGCCACCCAACAGAAATTGTTCTATGATCTTCTTGATCTTCTTTTTAGAGAGGGAGAGAACATTAATTGGTAGTGTCGATTATGCCTAGATACAACGAAATTACGAAACAGCCACCCAATCGAAATTGTTCTTCCTCTGTCTTTGAGATCGTCCCTACATATTATATTATATTATTTGATCAAATAACAAATTTCCTACATATGTGATTATATATTATATTATATAATCAAATACAAATATCTTGGAATATCGACTCTCTCTGGATTTAACCCATCCAGATATTTCCCCTATTATTTCGAACTATCATCCTACATTTGTGGCTTCCCAAAAATCCAACTAATATTATCGAAACACTACTTGTCATTTGTTTGCATTATTCGATTTCTTATCCAACTCTTGAATCAGCAAATTCCTTGTTCACCACCGAATTAATGGTTTCCCATCAGATCAGCATTGCCTTTGATGGCGTATGAGATGGCAATGACGTATACAACAACTTTAAGAGTTGCACCGTTCAGGTCTCACTCGTTTCTACAATTGATGAGCTTCACAAGTCCATCTCTCAATTGCCATCACTTTATCTCAGCAAAAGATCTCACTGTTGTTACTATTTAGGAACGGGGAAGAGAAATCGTTGATCATGAGACTCATCGAAGACAAAGACTTTGTGTGGGTGCTAGCGGGTTACTCGGAGAATAAGTACGATGACTGCGTTATGGTCGCTGATAGTGCGACTGTAGATACTAGTTCATGCAAGAGAGGATGAAGTATTAGGCTGAAGAGGACTTCATCTTAAGAGAGGAGTGAGATCCACTTTGTCGACCCAGACCGCATTGACGCACTTGCTGACAACATCCACATTATGCATTACATGTCTAATATGACATTTTACCATAATATCTACAAATGCATACATGGGAGAAACACGTTGATTAATATATAACAACAAATACAATTAAACAAATCACGCATGCACTACCTATCTAATATGTTCATAAATTTACCCACACGGAATCACGTGTATATAAATGTATGCACAACACGGTCTACATATAAAATTGTACAAAAATGTATACTCAATCACGCATGTTATGTCATCGCTCGCATACAAAAAATGACATATAAATATAGTATCTTCATGTACATTATATAAAACAAAGTAACTCAACATTACCTTATTTTCTTCATACTACAAATGACATATGCATACACGTTTCTAGGCGGTATATATGAGCAAATACAGTGAAACAAACCACTCATACGTTGCATATCTAATATGTTCATAAATTTACACACACGGAATCATGTATAAAATCGTACAAAAATGTATACACAACCACACATGTTATTGTCATCACTCACATATACTAAAAGTGTCATATAAATATAGTATCTTCATGTACATTATATAAAAAATAAACACAGGGTATACACAAGAGAAAACCGTATCTGAGGGGTATATAACAACAAATACAGTAAAATGAACCACTCATGTGCTACATATCTAATATGTTCATAAATCCACACACACGAAAACATATGTATATAAATGTATACAACACGACCTATATATAAAATTGTACAAATATGTATACCCGGCCACACTTGTTCTCAAATAGTTAGACCAAATTAAATACCTATAAAAACAGGATCGATTTAGACCAAATGATGACCGAGATTTGTAGGTTGTACAAGTGGTCATTTTCAAAATAGTTAGATTAAATTAAATCCCTTTAAAAATGGGATCCTAAACTTATATTTATAACAAAAAAAAATCGTAACAAACTGTGGGATCCTAAACATTAAGATGAAACAATGCTCACATAGGCTGATTGGCGGTGTTACGACGGTGAAGACGATCAAATGGAACAACTCTTCAAACGATGCTACAACGGCAGTGGATGGAGAAGACCTTCGTCTGATAGGTAATTGATGAGTTTTGGGATAATTCTTAATAGGGTTGGTGAATGAAAATATGGTCATATGTTGAAAAGGTCCCTCTTCAAACGACGAAGGTTTCGAGGTGGAAGATTTCAAGGTGAACCCTTATTCGATTTGACATTTTTTTTTATTGTGGTGAATGCACGCACGTGTGTTGTTATTTCTTTTATTTTTTATTTAATGTTCTTTGGGTTGTGTCAAAAGAGGGTGTGACACTGATTTTGTGTGGATGCAAACCATGAATCATCTCTAATTTCACTATTTTTTGGTTGTCAAAACCTAGTTTTTACTAAACAAAAGTTTTTCTAATTGTTTTATTATAAATAATTAACTCTAGGTTTTCATTTTCAAATCATCAGAGGGTATATACTTGTAAATACACTAAATTATTACGTTATCACAGTGTGATCGGTTTAATTTGGATTATATACTCTGAGAAATTGGATTATATACTCTGAGAAGAATCAGTTCATTGTCATCTTTGTCAATAGTATGTTCTTCTATCAATTCCAACTAAGAACGTAGTAATACTAATTTTTTTTTTAATTTTTTTATTTTTTTTTTTAATTTCTAAGTATGTTGTTTTTTAATACTCGTTTGAATTTAGACAACTAATTTAAATCTAAGCATCTTTGTCAATAATCTGTTACATTTTTTCCTCCCAACTAATTTTTCTCTCATCAAATGAACATTTTTTTAATTGATTTAATTTGTCAATAGTATGTTACATTTGTATAGTCTATCACTATCATTGAGCTAGACAATTTTTATGTCTATCACCGATGGATGCTTATCACTAATCGAACATTTTTATCTCTATTGGTAATAAAGTTATATTTGAGCAAAAGGAGCACTTCAATTCTTACATAAAAATATTAATTAAAATAAAACGAGAAACGAGTAAAGAGAACATAATTAAATATATAGTTTTTTTTTTTTTTTTTTTTTTTTTTTTTTTTTTGAAGAACAATATATGTATTAAAAGTTTAAGAGTAGGCTATAAAATGTTTAATCTAATGGCATGGTGATTTAAAACCATAAGTTTTTTGAGCCAACCTTTTAAAATATTACTATATGAAGTTGTTCATCTTTTTAAAAGTACATAAATTATAATCATGATGTGTATTGGGATATACTATTTTAATGTGCAAACAAAACAATGGTCTCATTTTATACCTGTTAGCATGTAGAATCTTTCTAACTTCAAATATTGTTTTTGTTGTACACTATGGTTTAAAACAACTATGATGAAACCGCTTTATTTTCACTGATTCATAAACTTTGGTCCATCATTTTACAAGATTTTTTTGTTTTTGCAGTATCACTTTAATAATCAAAATGTTTCGCAATTTGATAATACTCTAAAACTAGCGTATTAAAAGAAATTAGCATCTCATAATCTAGTGTAGTAATGATGTAATATAGCAAATCTATCGATTATAAAATGGTATAGAAATTTTCAAATTCTTATATACCATCATACTAAATATTGTAAGTCTAAGTATATCTCTATAGATAAATATTTCATCCCTTCGGTCAAAAAGAAAAAGAAAAAATCATTTTGTTAACTAAAAAAACATTCTACTAAGATTTTTTTTTTCATTTTTACATTAATCATTAAAAGCACCAAATCTATGCTTAAGTCAACTACTTTTCATTTTTACATTAATCATTCAAAGCACCAAATCTATGCTTAAGTCAACTACTTGCTGAAGATTAATAATTAATCAAGATGGACAACTATAGCACAATAAATGAAGTCAATCTTAATCTCTTATTTCCACATTTGTAATATTATATGGATTTAAATCATTTTTTTTAATTGAAGGTCGAACTTAAGACTTCTTAATCACTAATCATACATCATGTTAGACGATGGATGCTCTTGTTAACTCAGACTTAGTATAGTTAAACATAAAACATTAATAAGGATAATCAAAGTTTACAAATTAACTTTGTAGTTTACTATACCGAAAAAAGACACAATTTCTCTTTATTAATGCTTTTCGTTTGGTTGATTGTATTAGTATCCAATAAAATCGAAAGAAAATGAGTAGATTTTCGAGTGTATATTACACATGTTTAATTACATTATACCAACTAAATAGAAATTGAGCCCAAATTATAGAGATATAAATTGTAATTCTAACCCCAACGTGAATATAGTTGAAACAACATGATCTAAAGGCTAGTGACTAAGAAGTCACGGTTCGATCTCGAGAGTTGTAAAAAAAAAAACAATCGTAATTCTAACCTTAAAAAAAAAAGGTAAAGATTGATTAGTACCATCAGTAAAATGATCTCTCGAGGAACAGAGCAACTCCAAATTTCCCCTGAATTTCATCTGGAGTTTCCTTTTCTTTTCTTCGCCGTCGGAAACACCATGCCGGAGATGAAGCACACGGCGGCAGTCGTAACGAATCCGACGGCAACTCCGATACTCAATGGCACTCTTATAAGAGACCTCAAGCTATCATCCTCATCTTCACCAATCGAGTTCCCTTCATCTGCAGATCCAGATTCTTCCTCACATGGAAATGTATCAAATCCACAGAGCTCATCGTTACCCACAAAACTCGAAGCCGGAAACGTATTGAACTGCCCTCCGGCAGGGATGCGGCCCTGCAGGTGATTGTGAGCCACATTAAACTTTGAAAGGAAGTTGAGATTCGCCAGTGAAGGTGGAATCGTTCCTGTTAGATTGTTGTACGATAGATCCAGGCTTTCCAAAACCGTCACTTTCGATAGAGTACTTGGAATTTTTCCTGATAATTTGTTGTTGCTTAGGTCTAATACATGGAGATCTTTCAGATTCCCAAACTCCGGCCAAATGATTCCGCTCAATTCGTTGTAACTGAGGTCCACTAATGGCGGAAACCCTAAAAGTTGCTTGTATTGTCGTCCTGCGGATTGGCTCCTTCTAGTGAAAAACGAGAAACCCTCGAATATTTCCCCTTTTAATGAGTTGTTGAGATTGACGAGGCTATGAAATTCCGTGAAGCTGATAGGGATTGAGCCGGAAAATGAGTTGTTCGACAAATCCAAGTAGAAGAGGTTTCGCAAATCGCCAACGGAAGAAGGAATTTCTCCGCTTAAAGAGTTCCATGACAGATCCAGAATCTGGAGCTTCGAGCTACTGCTCAGCCATGGCGGAATTGAACCGGTGAGTCTACAATTTGCAATCACAAATAGTCTTATATTCTCAAATCTGAAATTAGAATTGTAAGGCATAATCTCTCCATGGAAATTGAATGTCAAAATCAACACAGTCAAGTTCCTGCAATGTTGTAGAGTTGTCAATGCTGCTGAGAGATTACGGAGGCGATTTCCTGAAATCGAGAAGTGGGAAAGTGATCTGAGATTCTTGAAGCTTTCTGGGAAATCACTATGGAATCGGTTTTTGGCAAGATTCACAATCCGAAGTTGGTGGCAAGATGAGAGACTCCCAATTTGGCCAATGAAATGATTAGAGCCAAGATTCAGAGAGGCCAAACGAACCATGGCTGAACAGTTAATAACATTGATCGAACCACTGAGGGAATTATTGTCGAGACTTAGCGATGAAATGGTTGGTGAATTGCACAACGAAGCTGGCAAAACACCAGTGAAGTTATTCGATGATGCAGCGAATTGCTCGAGCATTCGGAGGTTGAAGAAGACATCGGGAAGCCGTCTCGAGAATTGGTTGAAAGAAATATCAAAGAAGATGAGATTTGAGAGGTTCCCAAGTTGAATACTCAACTCCCCAGAAAACCCATTATCATGAAGTTCAAGAGTTTTGAGCTTTGATAGTGTAAACAGATCTTGAGGCAAATTCCCAGAGAGGAAGTTGGAAGCTAGAGAGAGATGCTCTAAGGAACTGCAATTCCCAAAACCTGGTAGAACTTTGCCATGAAATCTGTTTGAAGATAGTTTCAATACTTGAATCTGTTTTGCCATTTGACAGAAACCAGGGTCAACATCTCCAGTGAGTTTGTTCTTAGAAATGTCTAGAAACCTAATGGAAGATGATGAAGTGATATTTAATGGTGGATATCCCGAGAGATTGTTGAAACTCAAGTCAACAACCTCTAAACTCTGCAAGAAGAAGAGATTCACCGGAAGAAAACTTGTGAGAAAGTTGGTTGACAAGTTAAGAGTTCTGAGCTGAACCAAATCAGCCAAAGACTCTGAAACATTTCCTCTCAACCTCTGGCCTGGAAGTTCCAAAGCCACAACTCTGGAGAAGGCATTAGAATCGTCGAAGCTCGACGCCGGTCGATCGCAGGTCACTCCTTTCCAATTGCAGCAATCAGAAGAGGCATAGTCCCAACCTTGAACATGAGAGTCAAGGCCATTGGCAAAGCTTTTCAAGGCTTTCAAATCAGCAGGGTGGCATTTTGCATCGATGGAGGTGGAGACTTGAGCATAAAAGAAACAGCAGCATAGCGAGTGAAAAATGAAGAAAAATGCAATACCCATTTGAGATAAAGCTGAATGAGAAGCAATCTTGAGTTGGTGGAGCAAAGTGCTTGTGGATTATGGTGGAAAGTTCTGGTTTTCTCCAGATAATAGAGAGGCAAAGGCATGGCCTGTAAAGGGAAAAAAAAGGAGCAAAGTGTGAAATGAGGAGCTTCAAAACTCTCAATTCAAGGGGTAAGTGAGTAATGTCTCTATTATTATAATGGTGGAGTCGTTGTTGTTACGACTTTGAACTCACCTTTTGAATTTGTCAATTGTCGTTTCTGGTAAAGCTTGTATTTTTAAATATCTCAGGTATGGTTTAGTTTCTTATCCATTTTTTGTCAATTGTCGTTTCTGGTAAAGCTTGTATTTGTAAATATCTTAGGCATGGTTTAGTTTCTTATCCATTTTTGTTTTTATGTTTTCGAAAACAAGGGATACCATAAAAATGATGAGAACTTATTTGGTGGGTTGAAAATGAAAACAATTTTTAAAAACACATCTTAAATTAAAGGTAAAATTTAGAAACTATAAAATATTGTTTTCATTGTTTTCCAAACCAAAACTCCAAAAATTGAAAACACCGGATTCCTTATAGAAAAAAAATTATAATAAAATAATAAAATAATGTCCGTCAAAATTCGAAAATGTTACACTCTCACAAATTCTCAATTGAAATTCATGTTGTTGCTTCATCGACATCAATCAAATTATATTTTTAATTCTTAACCAATTTGGACATTACCATCTTTTCTTATGATTGATTAAGATTATTAAAACTTAAAATCGCAATTGAAACAAAATTAAATTCAAAAAAAGTCGATGTCGTCAATAATCAACATGATCAGGAGTATTTCGATTTGCGAACCGAAGAAGATTACAAACACATTTTTTCTTTCTTTTACTTATTTGTTGTTCAAGATTTTAATACTTTTATTTTATGTGTTATACTTCATTCATGCATATAACTTATTTTCTACATCTCATGTTTTTTTTTTTTTTCTTTTCTTTAGAAAGTTAATTTTTTGTTATTAAGATTTATTTATTTATACACCATTTAGTTACTAATATAGTTAATTTATTTATTATTAATAAAAAATAATTATATTAACTCTTTTTTTTTTATAAAAAAAAAATAATTTTTACCAAACACATATTAATATTGTTTTTAATTTTAATTTTAAATTTATTTTTTTTTAAAATTGGAACCAAACATGTTTCGTGAAAATAAGAAATTTGTTTTCGTTTTCGACTAATTTTCTCTGTTGGTTGGTACTGTAAAATTTTGGAACTAGGTTATTTATTTATTATTATTTTTTGTGACAACATGCGGGGTGTAAGATTGAACTTATAAACTCTTAGTCATTTGTTTATACAATATGTCGGTTAAGCTATGCTCACGATAACTCTGAAATATTAGTTCGTCGGTTGAGAAATCAGCTTCAAAATCACATTAGTATTAGGGTTAAATTAAATTATAAATTTACGCCCCCATTTAATAATTATTTGGGTTTTTGTTTTTGAAAATTAAACTTAGAAATAATATTTCCACCCATGAGTTCATATGTTGTGTTTTCTATCTTTTACAAGTGTTTTAAAAAATTGTGGCTTTCAAAAACTTGTTTTTGTTTTTAGAATTTGACTAGAATTCTAATGGTTCCTTAACAAAGATGAAAATTATTGTAGGAAATTGAGAGAAAACAAACACACATTTCAAAACACAAAAAACAAAATGGTTATCAAAGAGTCTTAATTGAATTTTTAGATTTGTGTTTATTTGGTCATTAAACTTTTAAAATCACAAATTTAGTCCCTGTGTTTTAAAAAAAAAAAAAATCACTAATTTACTAAACAGAAAATTAAAATTTTAAAGTTTTAGACATAAAATTTAAATTTATATTTAATAGATCAATTAATTTTTAAAATTTTGAATTCGACCGGAACCTATTAAACACAAAATAAAAAATTTATACACTTTTTTAAAGTTTAGAGACCAAATAGACACAAATTTTAAAGTTCAAAGAATTTTTAGTACATTGGTATGAAGTTTTTTCATACCACTGTCATTAAATGAGTGACATATGACGTGATAGTTTAATTTTAACAAACTAATTTTTTTTTTGTTGGGACCCACCTTATTAAATACTATTTTTTTTTTCTTTTTCTCTTTCTTTCTAATAATTTTCTTTTTTGTTCATTTTTTTTAAATGCAAAAAATATTTGGAATACAATTTATATCAACTTCTATATTTTATTTTAATTTTATGTTACTTATAATTCATTATTGCAATATTTTTTTTTTGTAAAGTTAGATAAAAAAAAATTAATTAATCATTCAACATAATGCATATTTTGAAAAATAGTAGAATACAAACTTTCTACAAATAACAATGAAAATATTTAAAAATTTGATAAAGAAGAAAACTTAAAATAATAGTGGAGTTGAAAAAAAAAATATTGAATATATTTTAGAATATTACTGAAATTGTTAACAAAATATTGAAAAAGAAGATAAAAATGAGAAGTCAAATAATCAACCAAAAAAAAATAATGAAAAACAAAAAAGTAGTACTAATTTTAACGAGAGAAAATTTAAATAAAAACAAAAAATAATGGTTTGTTAAATTTTTTCCAACAAAAAAAAAAAAAAATAATGAAAAAAATTAATAGAGAAAAAAAAGAAGAATTTTTTTTTTTGAGAAGATAAAGAATAAAAAAAACAAAATAATAATAAAAAAAATGAGGAGAATGAATTTAAGTAAATAATGTATTCTTTATTTTTTTTCAAACAGAAAAAAATAATATATTTAATAGAATGATTCGACAAATAATTATCTCGCCATGTGTTAGTCATTTTAAGACAGTAATATGTAAAAACTTCATATCATGGTAGAAATTCTACTGAATTGTTTGGATACTTTTAAAATTTTAGGGAACATTTAGATATAAATTTTAAAGTTTATGACAACAACTCCCTATTGTTTGGATACTTTTTTTTTTTTTAGACGTTTTTCAAATAGACAACCACTTTAAAATTCATGACAATTTTTTAGAGAAGTTTATAAACTAAAGAAGCCCAAACTTCAAAAGTACTGACTTATAATTTAACGTTAGTATTAAATTAGTATTTAAAGGTAAGGTGGTACGCTTTTCAAGTTAGTTAAAAGGTCAACTTTATTGGTAAAAATATTTCTGGGTTTGAAATTTCATAAAGTTATATTGAGTGACGTAAATAATTTAGTCAATTGATTTGATTTTGGTTTGAACACCTAGGGCATGTTTGGCCCAATGAGTTGTTTGATAAGGAGTTGGGAGGAGAAATTAACTCCCCGTTTGGCCTACGGACTTGTTGAACTCGGATAAAAAATATCAACTCCCCAGACTTCTACAGTAATTACTATTCAACTCCTCAGACTTCTACCGTAATTACTATTCAAGTCTGTCCCATTTTTAGAAGCACCACATTTCACTCTCTTCTTCTCTCTCCCACAATATTTTTATTTATTTAAAAAAAAACGTAATTTAAACGAAATGTGTAAAAGGACTAAAAATGCAATTCAGCCTATTTTTATTATTTTAAATATAAATTAGGTTGTTTAATCAAAATTGGTACTTAAACCAAATTCAAAATGCAATATTGTTGATAAATAAAAATATCAGCTTATTTGTACTCGTTTAAATTAATGGATTAAAATCTTTCAAATTTACGCGTAATATTTAACACAATATAACACAATATTGTAGGACTTCCCTTTATTTCAAAACTATCCAAATAAAATGAATAATTAGTGTGAGTGATATTGAAAAAAAGAATGTGAAGTATTCTGGTCAAAATTATTTTTGTCATCTTTAAATAAATTTGTGATTTCTTTGAATGATACATAAAATAAAATAAAATATAAAAATTACATTCTTCAAATTTATTGTTAGAAGTCTTTAATAATGAAAATATAGAAAATTATAGGAAAAGAAATGTAAACAAAAAAAAAGCTAAAATAAACTTGAAATGCTGATTTTCAGGTGAAGTGAATTTAGATGGAATGACAAATTTAGGAGGGTGGGGCGGAGAAAGACGTGTTTGTGTTTGACACATGGGTAAACTATACTTATAGGTAGAAATTAAAGATGAGTCCTAACCAAAAAACAAAATATATTTTTGATAATGAATGTGAACAAATAATGTGAAGTATTGTGTTCAAAATTATTTTTGTTGTCTCCAAAGAAATTTTTGTTAAGATAGATAAAATAAAAATAAAATATTTCATTTTTAGAATTTATTGGAATTGGAAGAAGATTTTATTAAAAAAAATTTGAAAGTACGTAGAAAAATTGTCCAGAAGAAAACAACTAAAATAAACTAAAACTTCAGAACTCCAGACTAAACAACTCCTTGCTCCAAACACACCACAGATTTCAGAATTTCAAGCAAAACAACTACCTGTCCCAAACATACATACTTCAGAACTCCTCAGACTAAACAACTCTAACTTCCCTCAAATCTTTAGGCGAAACCCCCTACAAAGTAAAAAAAAGCACTAACTTGACAATGAGCAGACTCGAAGGAAATGAATCATAAATATGGACTGTTAGATAGAAATTCAGAAATTTAGATTTCATTTAGTATATCTGTCTCTGTGCTTTTATTATAAAAATTAAATATATGGTCCAACTCTGTTATGCACTTTCTTATTATTTATTACTTAACACTTTGTTTCTGACCACTAACACTAATATTAAAAAAAGGAGGTTAAAACGCGTTTGGTCTCCGGAATTGGAGGAGTAAAGTTGCGGGCCTATTTGACCTAGGGAGTTGTTGAATCGGGTAAAAAATATCAACTCTCTCACATTTTAATCGTATTTACTATTGAAGTCTGTCACATTTTTTAAATCAACATATTTCTCTCTCTTCTTCTCTCCCTCCTACTATATTTTTAATTATTAAAAAAAAAACGTAATTTAAATAAAATGTGTAAAATGACTAAAACTGCAATTCAAACTATTTTTATTATTTTAAATATAAATTAGGTTGTTCGATCAAAATTAGTTCTTAAATAAAATTCAAAATATAGTATTCCTACCCGTGGAGAGAAATAAAAACATCAGCTTATTTTATTTTGATCCGTTTAAATTAATGGATTAAAATCTTTCAAATTCACATGTAATATTTAACATACACTATTGTACGACTCTCTTTTATTTCAAAACTATCCAAATAAAATGAATAATTATTGTGAGTGATATTGAAAAAAAGAGGTGAAGTATTGTGATCAAAATTATTTTTGTTATCTTTAAAGAAATTTGTGAAGGATACATAAAACAAAAAACAAAAATCGTATTTTTAAAATTTATTGGAAGAAGTAGTCCTTAATAATGAAATATGGAAAATTATACAAAAATTTGTATAAAAAAAAAACAACTAAAATAAATCGTCATTGCTGAGATGTTGGGTTCCGGGTGCAGTAGATTCAAATGGAATGACGAGTTTAAGTGGATGGAACCAGAATGTGTTTGACTTTTAAAAAAAAAAAAAATATATATATATATATATTTTTTTTTTTTTGATAATCAATGCGAGAGATTTTGAAAAAATAATGTGAGGTATGATGCTCACAATTACTTTTTTTGTCTTCAAAGAAATTTGTAAGAGATAGATAAAATAAAGAAAATAAAAAAAATCATTCTTAGAATTTATTGGAAGAAGTCGTTGATAATAAAATTTGGAAAGTTTGTAGAAAAAAATTAGAAAAAAGTTCAACATGCCCAAAAACACAGAACTCTAAACAACTCTTTGTTTCAACACTCCTTAAATTATCAAAAATATCCTTGAATTATGGGTTCGTTTCAAAATTACTCCTAAACTATCAAAAATACTCATTGACTATGAAAAACGTTTCAAAAATGCCTTCAACGTTAATAATACACACAAAATTCTGATTTGGGCGGTTAAGTTCTAACTTACACGCAAACTAGCTCGGACATTCACCGATATATATATATATATATATTTTTAATAATAATAATAATGAAGACTTAAAATTTATCCTTTAAAAAATGTGTATAAATAAAATGTTAGGTGAATAATTGCAGGGGAAGGAAGGAAGAGATTGAATAGAGTATGGGATGGGTGGCAGTTCCATGAGGGAAACTATAAAATAATTGAACAAGGTTTCCATTCCACCCAATTGACCAAAATAGCCTTCCAGCACACAGATAATTACAGAAATGCAATTAATGGCAAGAGAATGATTTCAGCTCCTCCCTCCAACTATACTTTGATATCAGAATATTTTTGCACAATAATTTTATTTTTATTTTTATGTAATGCCTTAAAATAGTACAAATTGGAAGCAGCAGATCAATATTTTTCCTCACTCTCACTCTCTTCCTCCCTTGACTCAAATCTCCCAACCATATCTGCAGCTGACACTTACTTCCCTGTTAATATTTTTGTGTGCTGGGGGAGCTCAGCTCAGCTCACAGACATGACATCAATATCAAACACTATTTTCTCAGCCATCAAATTTGATTTTGTCTGATTGGGCAGCAGCCGGGGGCAGCGGGGTAACCGACCAATCAGCCCTACGTCGTCGTCGTCGTCTTCTTGTTCATATTTCTTTGTAATGGCCCTGGTGTAGGCATAAAACACAACCAAGGGCCAAAAGAATGGAGCCAATCCAATTCTGACCAACCAATTCAAAACAGAAGAATACATCAGAAATCACTTCCATTCTTCTTCTTCTTCTTCTTCTTTTTGGCTAAAACTTCTCTCTCCTCCTAAGGTTATCTTTTATCTTACACAGCTAAAATGAAGGTATTTAGATAGACATCTACATTCCTAATCCTAAACTAAACCACCTTCTGACTCAAAGAAGTAGAGAAGAGATTAATACAGTCTAAATATCAGAAACTTTCTCTGTTCCCTTGCACCCATCTGGCCAACATATTTGTTAGAGATCTTACCAGGTTGTGCTAGGTAAAATTCTATTTGCAAGATCTTCATTTATAGATACAGGAAGTGGTAGCATTTTGCTCATTATGCCTGGAGTGTCTCTCATGCTGCACAAGTTAGAATTCAAAATCTCCATTAACAAATGATGATTCTGCCCAAGTTCTGGGTTTGGAAAGAAATATTTACAAGTTCATAAAATGAACATCCACGTACTCATTTAGGATTGCAATAATGTTATTCCTTGTCCGGCAGAAAAGATCAATGTTGTCCTGCAACTGCTTGAAAATCATAACACAATAAAAATGACCAATAGTAGCATCAGTGAGTGGTCGAACCGGAACAAAAGAAAGAAAACCAAACGTATCTATCTAGTAGCATAGTGATTAGTGAGTTCAACAACATGTGGGGTGGAGGATTTGAACTTCTGACCTCTGGTTGAGGGTATATGCCTCAACTCAACTAGCATTTTTTTGAAAAACAAAAATAAACCATCAACAGAAGACATTATAGACCATTTAGCAGTAAAGCATTAAATCGATCTCAATATTGTACCAACATAAATGAACTATCAGAATTGTGAAAATAGTTTGGATGTTTCTAAGCTTGATTTAGGAAATATTCCGTTTATACCGAGGTATCATTTACGTGTCTCAGAAAGTGACAGAAAAGTGCATTCCCCTTCGGAGTATAGTGTTGACATTTTGCATTCATGATTTTTAGGAACCCTGCAAAATTATCCAAGATGTCCTCTATATCACTTTCATTCTCGTATCTTTATTCTCCAAGCAACAACTGTGAAGAGCTACGTGATAAGCTAATGGACAAAAAGAAGAAAAAAAACAGATGGGCCTTCATCTGTTTTCATACTGCATCTAATTTAAAAAGTAAAGTTCACAATAACGAGTAAACTCGTGGTTTCAAATTATGAAATTTGATGGTAATTAGTAATCTAGGTAGGTGAAATGTGACAGAGTAGTCCAATTTTAAGGCAATATAATTTCCTATTCAAGGCTAACTATTAATATCAACTGCAAATGGTTCGAAAACAGTCTCCATTAAAAGCTATTAGATATTCACCTTGTACATGGAAAGGTTGGCATTAATTTGACTAAAAGCTTGAGCATTCTGTTCCAGAAGATGGGCAGCTGCACTGCTTATCTCTGAGACTTTGATGAAAAGAAACGTCTCAATAAAAACTCGAATAGTTCGTGCTCGCTAAGGGCTACTGTAAAGAAGTATATAGGAAGAAAATTTCGAGAATGCTAACCTTCAGAAGGCGTATGTTCTTTTCTGTTCATATGAAGCATCATATGAGAATATGCAGCCATGCTGGGTCCAGGGGCTGAAGGTGTGTTTATTTTTAAAGATGACTCCACCAGCTTATCCTGAATATCCATAGGAAATTGGTTCTTCAAACCAATATCATCAGATCAAAAACATATTAGAGGGACCTCATACAAAAATTACCACTACTATATGAAAACTTCAAAAAAAATCTTAATTTGAACCTATAGTTCAACTTAGTGTCCTATAATTAGTTTAATCATTAAACTATTGAAGTAAATGTATTAACTAGTGAATTAAGAAATTAATTGAAAGAATACAATTCTCTTGAACAGGTTGTGCAACTTAACAACAAATAATATTGTCTGATCAGAGTGGCAATGTGAAAGCTAATAGAAATTATGGGTCTTGTTCTGAAAATTTTTAAGCTCTGGGCATCAGCATGAACTAAAAGCAGGAAACTGTCAGGGAAATATTAAAAAGATTAACCAATTTATGGAATTCAAATCACCCTTATATATATGTTGCCATTTTCGAAATCTGAATGTTAAAACGCAGGATTCAATATAAACAACCTATTAGGCACTTCTGATTTTCTCCAAAACAGGAAAATAAATGATAGTACATAAAAGCATCAAAATAAATGTACTAGCAGAACAAACATCACACATACACATAAAGTTTCATAAAGGTACCTTTCGATTGTTCACTTTCTTTCCAATATGTTCTTCGGACTTCCTTCGTTTTCTCTGTAAAGAAGTTTATTAGTCTTCTATATGAACTTGAAGAAGGCAGACTAGTGGTATTTTACACAGAATAATCTTTTACAAAATGTATTAGAAAAAGCAACATTAAAACAGAAAATCTTTTAGTATCATGAAGTTTGGCAACAAACAGAACTCACTATAAAAAGAAGTGGCTCTTTGAAATCAGTGCTCTTAACTAAATATAGAAACTATTGTACATTTAATATCAGTCAACGACATTTGTCGCACTTGTGTTTGGTGTCGCCTAAAAACAGCTTAACTCGATATTGTCCCCGAGATGATGAATCCAAAATAATTTCCATTAATATATAACTCAAACTTAAGTCACAAAGATAATACAAAGAAGTATTTTATAAGATTGAAGTGCTTACAGTCATCCACCTACACCTTAAAGCAACATCCCGAACAGTCTTATCACGTAACAGGGCAGCGATCTTGATATACCTCAAAATGCTTGGTTCATCAGCAAACCTATGAAATGGCAAGCAAACAATATAGAAAAAGACTGTAAAAAGAAAGTTGATATTTGTAATTAAGAAAGAAAGAAAGAAAGCATGACCATTGATATCTCTATGGTCTTATTCATCTAACAAGAAAGAAAAATAGACTACCCATGAGAAGAACTTTCATTTATCAAGCAGTCCTGGAAGAATGACTGCCTTAACATACAAGAACTTCAAAGGGAAAAGAAAGCACATGTAAGGGGTATTATAAAACAATTATTGGATTCCAATTTTGATATAAAATTCATGCGCCTTGCTGTCTGTATGCATCATTGTTTAAACTATTTCCATATATAACATAACAGATCCAATATAAAACAAAACGTGCAGAGTTCTATAACACTGAAAATCCTCCTCCAAGACAACTCTTAACATAAATTTCAACAATTCAAAAGCCCATAAATCCGACAGGAAGATAAGTTAGAAGATTTAAAGAAATAACCTACCTGACAAGACCTTCCTCCAATTTGAATTGCTCTTCCACAGACCATTCAACCGCCAACCCAGCATCATGCTTGAGCCCTGGCACCGTATCAAGAAGCAGAGAACCAGATGAATTGGCAGCTTGGCTGATAACAGGATGGTTGTTGTTGTTGTTGTTGACGACATTCGAATTCCCCGAAAACATTATGGCCGACGTGTTGTTGACCCCAAAATAGTTCCCCATTGTCATCATCTCTGAGCTGCTGGTTGTTGCAGTAGATTGAAAAGATATAGCGTGCCGATTCAAAGCGGAACTTAACCTTTCGTCACGGTGAAACCCTGTGTTGGATTCTGCAGCCATGATTACTAATCCTCCTATTTACAGTAACTCTCACAAGAATCTCAGCTGAACCATATCCAACCTATAAATTCAGAAAAAACAACACGATAAATTGAATCATAAAACCCAAAAAAGGTACAAATTCCTGGAGAAAAAAAAGGGGGGAAGAATACAAGTAGTATCAAAGACTACACGTCCATAATTCGCACACAAATAAACATCCCAAGCACAAGAAAGGAAAATGAAAAATGAAAAAAAAAACCCATAATTCCAAAACAATAGGACAAGAGAACAAAATCAGGGGAAATGCAAAATTGATACAACAAACACCCACAATTAACAAGCAACAAACCCATCTAAACACAAAGCACTTTCGAGGCTTGAAACTCCACAAATCAGCAGTTAAAACCCATGAAACAGCAAAATTACAAGAACCCAATTGAAAAAACTCGAGGGGTTGAAGGAAAAGAACAGAAAAAGAAATTACTCAGGTTGATTTCATCTGGGTAACGATCGAAATGGCAGAGGATAGAAGCCCTAAAACTAAAAGCAACAAATGGAAAAAGAGTTGCACAGAGAGAGAGAGAGAGAGAGATAGAAAAGAAAGGAAGGGGTGGTGGGGGAGTTACCTTTTTGGGTGCAACTTTCCGACGAAGCCCTGATTGGCTTTGGGGTTGGCTATACAAAGCTTTAATATTCTTTTATCAAATCCATTTATAAATGTACGAGACACAGAGAGAAAGAGAGAGAGAGAGAGAGAGAGAGAGAGAAAAGAAGAACCCTTGAATAGAATTCTACAAAATACAGATACAAATTACTGAAACTATTGGTATTGGTAGCTTCTCTGAGCCATCATCCAACACACCCACAAAGCTCTACGCTCTGTCATTTTGAAATTGGCTCATTTGGGTCATTCAAATTCAATCCTTTCACAGCTCCCACCAATCGAAAAACCAAAAAAACCAAAAAAGCAAGAGAGAGAGAAAGAAAGAAGAAGAGGGGTTTCTTTATTTTCAAATAAATAATGGATACGTTGCTGCAGATCTTGGAATTCAGCAACAGTGCGAATCCCCATAAGCATTTGATGCCAATTATTGTGGACTCTCCACCTTTGCTTTTTTCTTTTTTTTTTCTTTGATCTTTTAAAACAAAAAGAAATTTCCTTTAAAGGGTATAAATATGAATATATAGAGAATTGTTTGTGGAGCTGAGTGGAGAGTGGATTATATATAGTGAAGCCATTTGTGATAAACTATGTGTACAAGTAGCTGTTGTCTCACGCCAACATTTTGGTCTCTTAAACTAATTTACCTTAATCAAACAAATCAATTTCTTTTTCACCATTTTTAATCTCTCTTCCCCTTCACCCTTCATTCAGCATCCTCACTATTTCAGAATATTTCTCACCCCCCCAAAAAAAAGTGCTTTTGATTATAAACACTTTAATGAAAACAGTGTTTGTTTTTCACTCTCCTTAGTTTGTTTCAAGTGTTTTTTCAGTGAGGAATTCGAGTCATAAACGTGTTTTTACAAATGTTGTTTTGTTCTTACATTATAGTATTTTTTTTTAAGTGCTTTTGACTTTTATATTTTTTTTATATTTTACTCCTAGATGTATTCTATATCATCATAATTTATAATAACCAGTTTAATGTTATCTACTTTCTTAATTAGTCAACAACTTTTTAGGTAAACTTTTAGATATTATGATAGTGTGGGATTAATGTAACTTAGTATTAATTAGCTTTATTGCTATTTAGTCTATTGTTTTATATTTAGTGGTATCATGCTTCTTTAAATGTTTTTTTTTCTCCTTATAGGTATACTATTCAATGTTGGAAGCGGCTAAATATAAATGACAATTAATTAAAGGTCAATTTAAATATAAATGGAAGCGGTTAATGTGTTACGGGTAAAAATGAATGTACCTAAAATATCGAAAAATAAAGAAAGATCGTCGTTAGAAGATCAAGAGCAAAATTGATTCTGATCTCCCACCGGCTAAGGTTTGCGAAGGTTCATACTAAGTATGACACTTTTCAAGGCCCGAACAGGCCCTAACAAAGATATGTATTGAGCTTAACGTTCAAGGTACAGGATTGGCCCAAGGCCAATTAAGTAGAGGCCGACCCCACTATACTAAGTTGATTCCAATGCACAACTAGAGAAGACATTTCTTGGGCCTCAAAGCCCAAGACATGGAGTCGGATCAAGGCCCAAGGTCAATTAAGTCGAGGTCGACCCCACCACACTAAGTTGAATCCATTGCACAACTAAGCTCTGGAGAGAAGACATTTCTTAGGCCTAAAAGCCCAAGACATGGAGTCGGTGAGCTTCTACGCGCCCCGCCTGTGTGGGGTACGATCCAAACAGGTCTAATTTGATTCTCTGAGGCCTAATTCTAGGAGGAAAGGGACATACCTCCAAAAATCTATATAAATTACATACAGCTCCAGAAAGAAAATAAATTTTTTTACCTTAACTATGATTCTGACTTGTGCATCAGAGTAACCGTAAAAAAATACTTAACCGATGTTTTCTAATCTTTATTTTGCAAGTCATCTCGTCTCTAAAATCTAACATATTCTATAATTGAGTCACATGAAAATCAGGCGATATTTTACCGTCGGATTTTTAGCATCAACCTAAGGTATTTTTTATAGTTCGGAATTTTAACTTTGCATTTGTGATGTAATATTTAAAAAATAAATGATGGTCGAAGATTTTCTCTCAAATTCCAACCTTTTCTGACTAAAAGTAAAAGTGGTGATTTTTTTTTCTTTTCTATTCCTCAAGTTTGAAAAAAAACTAAGATTTAAAAAATGGATTGATTTTTTTTTTTTTTTTAAATGGGAAGTTTCGAACATCTAACCTATAAACCTATTGGGTGAGATATATATATTTAACCTATTGTATGTCCACTTGAGTTTAAATGTGTGTAAAACACTATTAATACGATATTATATTTTTTAATCTATTGATACTACTCATAAACACCTTCTTCCATTTATTTTAATTAAATTTTATTATCATTATTTATTTATTTATTATTATTATTTTTGCAAAGGCACTAAGAATTATTAATACTCATATTACACAAAATTCCAATTTTAAAATTTTAAAATTAAATTTAAAAAATAAAATCAAACACCATTTAGTCAAAACAAACACCATCTAGTCAAGAAATGATTCTTCGTTAATATGAGCATAACTCAACTAACATGAAGTATGAACTAATGACATAAAAAAATTTAATCCAGTCCATCATTAATTAAATACTTTAAAAAGAAAAAAAAAACATATTCCTCTCATTAGTTGGTTAGAAAGAAAAAAAAATCTCTAACTTTTCTTTGGACAACATGGCCATGGGGTGGTGGGGTGTCAAAGTTATACACATGTTGGCAAAAAAAATCATCTAGTTATAGAATAATAGTAACCTTAATTAATTATTTGTGCTCAATTGACCTAAAAAAAATAACTTAAATCCTAGTTTAGGACATGTATTTTAAATTTATTTTATTTCGACCCAAGAGTTTCAATTATCTATTTTTGTTATGAAAAAAGAATAAATATTTTGATTATTACTCTAATTATGCCACTAAATATATTTGCTCATTCAATACTTGTTTTAACAAATGTATGTGCTTCCTACATATGCTCACGTCAACACATTAAAACACAACAAACATCACTTTATCCATTTATTTAAAAAAAAAAAGCAGTCAAAGCAAAAATAATGACAAAAACGCTAAACGCTAAGAAGAACATAATAATATTCATTTTCTCTCCCTATTTTTTATTTTAAATTACAATGGTATAATAAATATCAATTTTCTCCTTTTGTAACAATGTTTTATACAATTTTTTATCTTTTAATTTGATTTTCACCAGTTTAAGGATTTCTTCCGACCTTACTTCCACATTAATTTGAGCCTTCCAAATTAAGCTAATTTTTTTTTTTTCCATAGATTTTTCATCTTCTCCCTGTCATTCATTTTCCTCATTTTCTTTATTCCACAACAAAAACTTTTCAGAATAGTCAATTTAATAATTGTTGCATATGAATTATCCCACAGTTTTAGCATTTTTAACATTTCGTTTCAGACATTAATTTTAACATGGTAATTTCTCCCCACAATTTTTTTTTTTTTTTTTTTTTTGAGTTTTGGTGACTCAAACCAGCACACATGATCGTGTGTTCGATGACGATGAATGAAGGGAACACTGAGGCGAAAACCTCTCCTTCGAATTACTGAAGGGAACACTGAGGTGAAAATTATTCGTCCTCTCCTTCTACAACCATGAAATTTGATTTGTGAAGCACCGACCCGCGTTCGGATGCTCGCAATTTTTTTTTTTCTGATATTGCGTGGTCAAGCGATGATGCGAAGCCCGCAGAAATTTTAAAGGTGCCATGTTGGCATCGACTTGAAGATTGGAGCACAACCCGCGTTTGGAGGCTCCTGAAAAATTAAAGATGCAATGAGCATCGACTTGAAGTTTGCAACACCGACCCGCGTTCGGAAGCTGCATATTTTTTTTTTTTATCTTATTCTCACCTTATTTTCAAGTTGGGCATTTGTAATCCTTCATGCTCCAACTTGAGAGAGGGTATTAGGGAATTACCATATTAGGAAACTAGTTAGAGTTTAGTTAGTTTTTCTATACCCTTTGGGAGTTTAGGGTTGTATAAATACATCCTATTCTAATGAGAAAACCTGAGACAAAAACAAAGATTATCAAAGAAACACAAGTGTTTTGTCATATATATATATATATATATATATATCATATGTACTTCATATATGAGTATATACTCGTATATACGATTCATATGTTGATACCCCAAAATCATCATCTTTAGGACCTATTTTATTCTAGTTTAGAGACTTACACAATTAATTTTACGTTTATATTTGATTATTTTATATAGATATCGAACATTTGGAGCAAATCGAAGTTTTTAGATTTATGATGAAAAATAAGTTAATTGGATGTAAATATGAGGTCCCAAGTGAAGAGAATGAGAGAAACAAACCACAAATTTTGAGGGGATAGCGTCGAGACGCTCAAATTAAATTAAAAATGCAAAACCAGCTTAGAACCGGACCAGAACGCCGCCAGACCGCTAAAAAGAAATAAAAAATAAAAGAAGGCTGGAGGCTGGAGGCAGACTAGAACCTTTAAAACGCGCGCAAGCCGTGCACCTCCATTAGCCTTCATGTGTGTGCGCCACATCTGATTCCAGCTCCGAGATTTGCCTTATATGCAAAATTTTCCCCCTATTTTGCATAATCTTTTTTTTAGGAGATTTGAAGGAGCCAATTTGGAGAGTCATACCAATTTCAAAAATACATAATCTCAAGAGTTATAAGAGATTTTTTAGAGTACAAACAAGAAAATTATATGCTCGGGATCGTGGAGATTGCAGCGGAAATGTGGAATCAACACTAATTTTATTTCTTCTTCCCTTCTAATTTGTAGTTTTGTTATGAGTTTAGATTTTTGTAATGTTTTACCTGATTAGCTAAGCTCATTTATTTTAGGGATTGTTGTAGTTATTAGACATTATGCTTTGATTAATTTAAATAGATTGATTATTTTTATTTCATTCATGCTTGTATGTGTTTAGTGCTTATAATTGTTGGTCATTGGTATAGGTTAACCTAAACACATTTCACTTTATTCCAGTAAATTCTCTCTTTATTTTAAATAGATTATTTACCAACATAACAGTTTACAAACCACGATTTTAGGACATAAAACTAACCCGCTCTTCAGGGTTAGTAGATAGGTTGTTCCCTTAATAGCTGACTCTGGTGCTTGAACAATGAGCACTCACACTCTCATGAGATGAGATGGTTAATTGATCTGTTGGTTGGACCACTATCTATTTTTGATTAGAGGTGTCAGTGGTACTTAAGGAACAAGACGTAATGCAATGGTTAAACGATTTAAAATGACCTAGCTGTGATTACGAACAACCTGTGAAAGGTCGACTTGTTTGTGACAGTTATGTCAGAGGACATAATATATCTACAGTGAGAAGAGTGCAGCCCTCAGACTATAGTGGAGTCTCCAGGGGTTAACGAAGGTTGATTAGTTCGGTTAAAAGAGTTTTGACCGGATAATCTCGTATCGTTGGAGTTCATGATCTGTAGGCCCTTTAGGTTCTCCTGACTAGCTTGGATAACGTCGTGCAACAATGTAAGAGAAAAGAAAAAAAAATTGAATTGTTCAAATCCCGTTTGTGGAAGAATGATGAACATATTTAAATATGAGAATGATCTAAAACATGAATAGGATTCATGTGAAAAAGAGTCGGTTTCGGAAAATCAGGTTTAGCCATATTATTTAATTAATATTTGATATTAAATTAAATAATATTAATTAATTAAAATGTTTAATTAATATATATATATATATATATATATATTTCTTTTTATTAAAAAATTTATTATTATTTAAAATTAATTAAGTTTTAATTATTTTTTAAAATAATAATAATAATACATATATGTCTGATTGTGCATCTAAGATATATGTATTATATATATATATATATATATATATATATATATATATATATATATATATATATATATATATATATATATAAATAAATAAAAGGGCGCAAGTGCTTTTTTGGTATTCATTCAAATGGAAGAAATCAAAAACTCATTTTCAGAGTTTTTGAACTTTTGTGTTTCGTGACCATCCTTCCCTCCATCAATTCTTTCTTCTTTTTCCTTTCTTTTCTTTTGTTTTCGGTGTCCCACAACGCTGTTGCACGACGTCGAGGATAGCGCGACTACCTGGGGTGGTCCTCGGGACGTTCGTGAGAAGAAGCTCGAAGAGTTCGTGATGAGGAACGGTCGACGGACTTGAAGAAATTGAAACTACAAGGGTATGTATTCTAAATTTTCTTTATTTCCGTCGTTTGAGCATGTTTTCTATTTGTTAAATTGATGTAATTAGAGTTTCAACGATCCAAAATCGTTTCCGCAACGTGTTACGCTCCATTAATAATCTCTTAACTACAAATTATTTGTTTAATTGGTCTGATTTACATTAAAAGTTGTAATTTAGACTGAAACTTAATTGCATGACGGAAGGTGTTTCTAACCGGAAATTAATAAGTACTCCTTTAGAGGTTGTTAAATGAAGAGTCGTAATGTCTTGCATGTTATTAAAAGCTAAACACATATGTTAGTTTTATAATTTGCATGAGTTGCATGATTCTTGGTGGTTAATTAATTGATTTATTGGTCTAATTGGTGAAATCAACTTCTCAAGATATCTCTCTTCTCGGTGTTCTCCATCTTTTATTTTATATTTTTATTTTGTTTTATCTTATTCATCTATCACTTATTTATCTAAATAAAATTAGACGATTGTATTCGCGGTACTTAAGTGAAAACTAGAAAATCAATGTTGAGAACAATATTCGTATTTACATACACTATATTAAAACTTGACTCGTATACTTGCAATATTGCATTGCATAATTTTGTGCAATAACTATATGCATACTTATTTGTTTTTTTTTACAAAATAGGTATTTTTTTATATAAACCTATCATATATACAGATATATACTTCATATATGAGTATATATCAGTTATATATTTTATATATACTTATAGATATTATGTTTTTTTTTAAAAAAACATATGTATTTCTTTATATATACTTACCTTATATATTTCATATATAAATATAGAGTGAATATTTTTTGGGTCGGGTTACGAGAAGACAATTTTAATAAGACAGAAGACGATTTTAATGAAGAGACGTGACCATTAGTGTGAGTCTTGTTTTACTTTATTTTATTTTATTAAAAATGTTAAGAGAAATTTTAATATAAAATGTTAAAGAGATTGAAGAGTGTTAAAGTAATTGCAACCCCAACTTTTATAAAAAATCATAAAGTAGTTAGATATTTTTATAAAAATAAGAACCATCAACATTAATATAAAATCATAGTCATAAAGTATTGTGGCTATTTATGTATTTATCCATGAAATAAACATTTTAAAAAGTGCTAGGAAGAAAAATTGCATAACAAAACAATTCTGATAAATAATATATATATTAATGGTTTGTAAATAATGAGGCACTCCAATTCCCATTCTACCCCTATCCCCAAACCTCAAACCCCAACAACACCACCACCATATATCCCCAGAAAAATTGGCATTCTGAGAAAAACTTAGCAAAGGGGTGACAAGAAGAAGAAGAAGAAGAAGAAACTATAATATTATTTACAATAATAATGGTTGGCAAAAGCACAGAAAGAAAATCCTTGAGGATTTTTTGTCCTTTGCAATGGGGAAGAAAGTGATTATCAAGAAGAATTCATGGTCCAATTATAGTTCTGATAGGCTATGTTGACTGGACCTCCATCTCCCAAAAGGTGTGTCAAAAGACCTGCTTTATTGGCATCCAAGAACTTCATTATCCACTTCAATATCTCCTTTTCATTTCCAAAGTCCACACTGAACCTGCAATCCAACCCCAACCCAACAAATAATTTCCATCATCAAACATCAATACCAAATCTCCTTATATATGTGGCTAGTTTCAACTTTACCCGAAAACCTCACTCGTCATCAATTTTCGCTATAATTGAAACTTTTTAAACGTTGGGAGCAAAACCGAAACCAAAAATACCTAGGTACGCCGTCCTTTGCGTATCTATGGTATAGTTAGTTTCAACTTTGTCCCTAACGTTAAAAAGTTAACTTTACCCATCGTCTAATTTCTATCGAGGTACAAGGTACAAATGGGCTCTTTTGAAATAAATTAAAGGTTTAAATCTTATTTTGGTCCCTTAATCGTTCATGTATGTTTCATTTTGGTCCCTAAACTTTTATAGTGTCTATTTCAGTTCAGTCCATAAACTTAAAAAAAGAACGAAAGTTCAGGGATCAAAGACTTTCACGGACCAAATTAAAATAAACTTGAAAGTTTAAGGACCAAAATAAGATTTAAATCTAAATTAAAAGATTCGAGGTAAAGTTGAAACTTTTTAAAGGTCGGACACAAGCTACATAGATCAGCAGCATTTTATATAACTTGAGTGGAAGAGAAAAAGAAAGAAAAGAAAGTGAAAGGGAAAGAGTGAGTTAGATGACAAACCACTTGATAATTCCAGTGAGAAAGACAGTCCTTTTGTCCAAGTCAACTTCCACTCCCCCACTTTGGAAGAATTCTCTTGCGGCGCATCTTAGTTCTGCTTCGACTCCTTGAGGAGTATAGAATCTCACTCTTGGGCTTGACTTCGTGCCATTGCACAATCCAAAATGAATTAATGGATTCACTTCCCCAAACGCAACCTGACATTTGTTCATCATCACATTATTCACACACTGAGCTTTAAAGATCCCATCCAGTCATCATCCTCAACAAAACACAAATTTCATAAACTCATCCAAACAAAACTATTAGATTTGGCAGAGCATAATTTCTCACAAACAGAGAGATATGGTGCTGAGATAAACTAATTGAGCAACATGCAGAATATCAATAAAAGATTAAATCTCCTATAATCTATCCTCTTAAGCATTTAGATTCGGTGGTAGTTTAGCAAATCTCAACGTAACTCAACTAGTTAAAACATATATTATTAACCAAGAGGTCAGAAGTTCGAATCTTCACCTACATGTTGAACTAAAAAAAAAAAGATTCAGCGGTAATTTAACATGTCGTCATAAAAAAATGTTATATGTTTGAAAACTACTATAATGACATTTCCTCCCTAATTGATGTATTGATCGCCTACAAGTGAATAAATTATTTGAAGAGGTCGCCACAATGTGGCTTACAGATGTGTGAGAGAGAAATTATAAAAGTATTTCGCTCTTATATCTAATGATTATTAGGGATAGACATATTTTTAAATCTACATCTGACGGTTATTAAGACAGACACATTGTGACGGTTTCATTGAATAATTTGTCTCGCGAGTGAGAAGGAATGTTGAGAATATCAATAAAAGATAAAATATATCAAAACTTTAAACTTTTAGATTTAGGTGGGCAGTTCCCTTCACTAAAGATTTTAGATTTGGGAAAAGCATGACAAGGAGCTGAAGGGCTTCAACAAAAAGTTAGGATCTCAACAAATCAAACAGCATCAGAACAAAAGTATCAGCCGAAGGTGAACACAAACCAGATGATATTCTTTAAAAGTTGAAACAAGGGGCGTAGGGAAAAATGAGATAAAATTACCTCCAATCGTTTGTCAGAGCTGCTGAAGGGCTTGACAAAGGAATAGGGTGGCCTTCTATTGCCTCTGAGAATCCCATTCTTAATGGCGATGAGTGAATATGGGTGTCCGCCGACCAAGTATTGGAAGTCGGAGAAGAAGGATTTTCTGTCAATTACACCTTCTAGTCGCCCAAATCTTATCAAGCCATGGATGACCATGGCATTGTATAGGTTTAAGAAAAAAGCTAACTTTTCATCATGTGACAGTTCCAAGAGGTTCAACCGGTGAAGGTCTTGTACTAAATTCATGTACCTGCATAAGTTCATGAAGGAAGGAAGCATTTTAGATTTGGTGAAGAAGGAAAAAAGAACAAGTCTCGAGACTTCGTTTGGTAAGTTACTGTGTTTCTGTTTTTTTGTTTTTGAGAATTAGGGATTTACCTAAGAGAAACTAGTTAGTGTTTAATTAGCATAGTTAGTTTTCCTATATGTTTTGGGAGATTAAGATTGTATAAATCCATCTCATTTGAATGAAACATGAAGGGCAATACAAGAGGAAAATACAAGACGAAATACAAGATTATCAAAAAAGAAGCTTAGTTTTATCAAAACTTTTGATTACGATTCATGTCTCTTGTTTCTCGTTTCTTAAAAAAGACTTTAAAATTGTGTAGAAATTTTAGAATAGAAATTTTAGAAACAAGGAGCCAAGTTCAAGTTCATTGTTTATTGTTTTTTTTTTCAGTTTTTTCTAAAACATAAACAAAAACATTACTTTATCATTAAAATAATAAATATCTAAAACCAAATATATAACATAAAAGTTTTGGATATTTAATTTAAAAATAATAATTTTCATATAAATTATTTACATTTTAATTTAAAATTTTAGAGAAAAGAAAACTAAAATTAAAAATAAGAAACAAAAACGTTATTAAATGAATTAGTTAGATAATGAAACATTTGGCATGCAGAATGGGAAGCTTGAGAATTGGAGGAGGATGAGATAATTGTGGCAAATTACAGATCTGATGTTTATGTTTAATGTGTATGAATGAATAATACGGATTAGATCTATATTCGTTTTTTTTAAGCAAATATAATTATTTTAGGGAAATTGTAGTAAATGACAATTTAAGACTTATTATTTGCAAATATAACATGTTTTTAAAAATTTTGCGGATAGCAATTTTTATCAGTGATATCTTATAACTGATAGAAGTCTATCAGTGATAGAAAAAGGGTTTTTTTTGTCATATTTGCAAAACATTTTAAAGTTTGCTAAATTTGCAATTAGTTTGGGCCTGATTGCTATTTGTGCAACCAGCCCATTATTTTATATCAATATTCGTCTATTATCTAAAATCTAATTAGAATTATTTTATTTCCATATTTGTCTATGATCTAAAATCTAATTGTAATTAATTTTTAATTTTTTTTTTTTTTTCTGATTAATTTATTAATTGAATTAATGTTAAATTACCGAACTTAAACCTCTCACTTTGGTTTCAAATTCAATGTCTTATAGTTTCAATTTTTCCTTTTTTTTTTTCTTTTTTCTTTTGACCAAACTCACATTGGTTTCAAATTCAATGTCTTATATTTTCAAAATTTTCAACCCATCAAAGTTTGGTCAAATCTCATAAATTATCTTTATTATTACAGATCATTACCATATTGAATATGGCATTTTCTACTTATAGTATTTGGTTAGCTTTATTAGCGGCTTGTATTCGTTTAAAATTATAGAAATTAAATTGAATCGGTCAAAATTTTAAGGCCCAACTTGATAATTTAATCTTACGACCTTTAAAAAGAGTATATATCAATTATCATTGATTTATGCTCACTTTAGTTCTCGCATTTTCATATTATACTATGTTAAATCAAAAAATTTAATAGTAATTTCTTTACAGAATCAATTCATACCAAATTTAAAATTAGTTACTTATCATTAATAATAAATCAATCAAATTAAGTAATTATTTCCTACATTAATGATACTAAAAAAAAAAAAAAAATCCTATATTAATTATGGTCGGCTTAAGATATCAATGCTCGATATTAATTATGCACAATGCCAAATGTAGGAATGAGTTAAAAAATATATCTAATGGTTTTTAATTTCTTCTTTAATGCTAATGCAAAGTAGGGAAAAAAGAAAAGAAAAGAATGAAAATTGTACCTTCGAAATTCTTCACTGTTGCTAATGGTGAGATAATGAAGATGTTGGAGATCTTGAGAGGCATATGATTCTAAAATGGCGGACATGATCTTGGCGAGTCTTTGGGCAACAATGGCTGCAGGCTTTGGCTCATTGTCATTAACTGACCCTCTGAAATTGAAGCACCGATATATAGATGGTCCATGCTCAAGGAAACGATAGAAATGGTTCCCATCTTCAAATTCATTTTCCCTGTGTATTCAAATTTCAACCACAAACAAACTAAATTAAATTATACAAAATAAGATGCTCTCCATTTAAGAATTAATTCGGATTCTTTTCAAACGCAAAAGTATTGCAAATAGCTAAATCAAACATATCTTCAAGTTGTGTCATTGACTAAGAAGTTATAAAGTTGTGTCATTAAGTAAGAAGTTAGGACTTCAGTAGTTATATCATTGACTAAGAAGTTAGGAGTTCAATTCTCCGCCCGCATTTAAGAAAAAAAAAAAAAAAACAGAGAAAATCAGTTTTAAAATCGCTTCTGAACATTTCTTTGTAATAAAAAAACTCAACTTCCAAGAGAAGTGTGCACAAACACAACCCACTTGAAATGAGAGAGGGAGAGAAATTTACCCAAAGACATGATGGATAAAGAGCTTCTGGATCATCTGCTTTCCAATTTCAACAGCCTACATAATTCATTCAGTGATAAATCAGATTCAAAATTCATCTCCATCAAGTATAAAACAGCAATTCCAGTCTAATACAACACAACATCAGTTTATCCATGGCAAAAAAGAATCTATATTTTTAACGAGGCCGTCACATTTCTAGCTGTCTGACTTTTAATATCAGTTAGATATGGATTCAAAAATCTGCATGCCCTCTAATAAACAAGGGATACAAGTTCGATATATCAAACGGTTAAAAAATATCAGCTACATTATGAGATATTCTCAAGAATACTTTTTCTCTTTCTAGACCGAATTGAATTTTGTGTTACAATTTAAGGTTTTAATGCTTGTTTTTTAGATCAAATAAACATATGTAGCGTAGCAGAATATCAAACCTTCACTCCCTATCAATATCGTCACTCACTCAACTCAATCATAAGAACCTTAGAACCAAAGGCTTTTCCAAACTTAGAAAATAAAATAAAAGCATACCCATATATCACTCTATCATATAGTTTGGTTTAGTTTGGTTTGATAAGGAAAGCAATATAGTAGTAATGATGCAAACTATATGTGATTTAATTCCCATAAATCATAAGATCCATTTTTGGGAACAGAGCCAACCCCTCCCTACTAATTACTCCACAATTTACAATGCCCTTTTCCAATTTCTAAATTTTTATATCTTTATTCTTTTCAAAAATAAAAAAATTATATATCTTTATCTTATCATTTCACCCGCTTGTTAGTTGCTCCCCATCATTAATGTCCCCCGTGGCACACGGGGAAAACCTTCTACCATCACCATGTCCCTCCTCCCACGCTCCACTCACCCAAGCAAGGGCATTCTCGTAATATCAACATTTTTTCCACGGCCCGATAATTACCCTAATAAGTGTGGATACGAGAATTTGAACCTCAAATATATGTTTTTTTCTCGACAATAGGTGAGTGGATGATTGAATTTAAGACCTCTTAGTCACTAGCTAATAAGATCAGAATACATGTCATGTTCACCTTCTCCTGAGTAAGGATGAAAATATACTTTTTTTCTCGACAATAGGTGAGTGGATGATTGAATTTAAGACCTCTTAGTCACTAGCTAATAAGATCAGAATACATGTCATGTTCACCTTCTCCTGAGTAAGGATGAAAATATACGTACATGTCTGATATATATATAGATTTTAAGAGTTAATGGATATCTTCGATATCTTTTATAAATATCTACATATAAAATATCATCTATTATGTCTATATATATAGATTTTAAGGGTTAATGAATATCTACGCTATCTTTTATAAATATACACATAAAAAATATCATCTATTATTATTATTATTTTTTTTTTGAAAAAAAAAAATCTATTAAACTCAATATAAATATAAATACTAATAACAAGATTTTTTTTTTTAACTCAAATATCGGATTATTATTAAAATAAAGAAATGTCACTTAGGCTACATAGAAACTAATAATAAGATTTATAACTTAATTTGAAGGTAAAAATAACTCAATTATTATTTTAAATAATTTTTAAAAAATTGATTTAGGTCGATAATCGATATTTCATCGATATATCCATAGATATATTCATAAAATTGAACTCCTGATATCAATCGAAGTGATATATTATTTTATTTGATATACTCTCAAATATTTGCTAAATTTTTCTAAAGATTCATATTTAAAATTAGACTTTTTCAAAATCTATTTTAGTAATACCTAAACCAATCAACAATTAGGGGTAAAATTGCATTTGTTTTGGTCATACCCAAATTCCCAATTAGTTTGAGAGAGACAATATGGGGTTCAAAATTTTGAATTGAAAAGCAATCAGGTACTTCAGGGAGCACGATATAATGATATGGCACGTTCAAACGACCGTAGGATTTCAAAAGAAGATTCAAAATACGTCACCTCTATCCCATCCAACGGCCAGAAAACAGAGTACAAAACTCAAATGGCATAAGCAGAAAAACAGAGGATTCGAAAGCATACCTTTCTACGGCCGCAGTCAAGGCGGTGAATAAGCGCTTCCACCATTTCGCTGCCGGAGAAGCAGTTTTTGACGATCTTCATCTTGATCAGACGATCCTGAATCGGCAATCTCTGTCTCAGAAATTTCACGATCTCCACTAGCTCGTCCGGCGACGGAGATCCCTCCTCCGGATCGTCGAAACCGTAGACCGGCGGAGCCGGTGCGTCGTCGGGACATTTATTGCTGAGCATATCTTTGATTCTCTGGTCAAATTCGCCGCTGTTTCTCAGCGAGTTCAGCGCCACGAGCCCTCCAAAAAGCTTCTCGTTGAAGAAAATCTGCGGCACCGATGAACTCCCCGCCGTCCTCTTCATCAGCTCCTTCTCTCTCTGAGGAAAAACGTCGACGTTTATCTCAACAAATCTCAATCCCTTTTCGTTTAAAAAACTCCTAACCGCTTTACAATCCCTACAATTCGATCTGGAGAAGAAGCTGATTCTTCCCTTGAGTTCTCTGTCTCTCTCTTCGTCGCTCTTCAGCTTCACCACGACTTTGAGACCAGAGAGGTTAATTTCGGTAACGCCGATTTGGGACTTCCCGTCATCGTCATCCTCGTAGTTCTCGTCATCTTTAAGAGACGAAATCCTTTTGAAAAACGCCGCCGACAAACTATTGCTTCTCTCCCGTATAAACTTCCCAATCGCCGGCATGTCGACGGAGATATTCTCGGCCAAACTCTGCGATCGTTTGTACTGTGGTTCACCGGCGGAGGAAATGGAAAGCCCAGGTGGGGCTTCGGGTCTAGGAAGCTGAGAATGAGGCTCCAATACGCGTATTCCGTGATTATTGGGATTCAATTCGTGGTGGGGAGAATCCTCTGATTTCTCAGAATCAAACGAAGAGGAAGAATGAGAGGGAGAGGGAGAGGGAGAGGGAGAAGGAGAAGGAGATTCAATATCAGAGAGCTTCGGCTGATTTTGGTGAAGAGGATGCGAAATGGAAAGCTTAGCGGCGAGCTTGGGATTGACAGAATCCTCCATTAATGGAAATTGAGAAGCAGAGAGGGTGGAGATTTGATCGATTGCATCTGGGTTTGAGGGAGGATCATGATATCCATTGAGGAAGGAGATGGGTTCTCGAGAAACAGAGGAATGAACGTCAACAGCCATTAGAAGGAACAGAAAAAACTTAGAAGAAAGAAGAAATCAATGGAGAAAATCAGAAAAGGGTTTAACGTTTTAAAAGAGAAAGAAGGAAGAAGAAGTCAAAAGGGGCCCACAGAGACCCCACCCAATTTTTACAGAGACGGTTAGAGAGAGACAGAAGGCATAAGAAGAAGAATAATAAAGCCCTTGAGAAGCGGGGGAGTGAGTGGGGCCTACGAGGATCACGTGACGTCAGAAGAAGGCACGTGATTAGACGACGGTTTGAGGTTTTTGAAAACACTTCGTTCTAATTTCCAAGTGGCAATCTCTTCATCCAAATATTTAATTTAATTTTTTATTTTATTTTTTTTGACGTTAAAACCGAAGGGGACGTCCGGTATCGTATCGTTATGCCGCTCTCTCGTCACGTAACTCCACGGACTTGGAAAGTTTTTTAAATTTTCAAAAGAAAAAACAATAATTTGTTAAATTACCAATTTTTTTAATTTTTTTTCTCTAACTTAAAACTAGTATGAAGAACAAATCGAAACTAAAATACGCTAAATTAAAAGTTTTGTTTTTTAACTATTATCATACATACATGTGTAATAGCTTCTTGTACTTGAAAGAAAATTAAACAAATTTAGGATTGTAATGTACTTATAGCCACAAAAGGGAGGATTAAAAATGCTCCAATTAGTACAAGCCAAATGAGTGAGGGTTAAATGAGGATATTTCTATGTATGCTTGATTTAATGTCATTTGACTCACCTTTTTAAAATTAATGTTTAATTTCACTATCAACCGCCTGACAGAACGACATGATGTTTAATTGTAAGCCAAAACAGTTGGGGTGAATGAAAACTTAGTCTAACAGACCTAAAATTTTATGCAGGAATATTGAACAACCAAGCTCTCCAAAGCACCGTTGAGATGGATCGTAAAGTGTAACCTTGTCTACATTCTCGTCGACAGTGACAGTGGAGCTCATCCCTTACGACCTGAGATTAGCATAGTTCGTCAACATTATCCAACCCAGGTTATACCGCCACCTCACAATCATTATAAATTTATAACAATTTTGACTTTTACAGACGTAAGATTGTGTAGGAAAAAAATGGCATTGTGTCGACATAGAGTTTTCGTGACTGAGCCTATCACATTTTATTGGCTATGTTCCATTAATCTTAAAAAGTTTCATTAATCTTAAAAAGTTTAAGTTGGATTCTATGGATCGGTTAAAAAAACTCTATAATATTAATAATGACGAGTGATAGTAAATACAGGTTGGATCAAAATTTACTCATATCTTTTTAATTGATTGTTTTTTTTAAATCATATAAGAATCAAATTGAAACTAAATTGATAAAATTAAAACTTTTAAAATCGGTTAAATTAAAAATTTATCCTCTCAATTTTCTATTTGATCTATGAATCTTTAAAAGTGTAATAAATCCATGAAATTTCAATTTTGAGTCCAATAAATTTATGAACAATTTTATGTTCCTAACTTTAAAAAATGTTTAGTAGATTCTTAAATTTTCAATTGAGCTTCTAACATATTTCTAAATTTTCAATTTTATATCTAATAGATGATTGACCGACATTTTTTAAAAAAATTTACGGATCTACTAAACATAAAAATTAAAAATTTAAGGATATACTAAACATAAATTCAATTTTATATTTAATAGATCAATTATCAATTAGTTTTAATTTTAATTTTTTTTAATATGTGAGACTTAGGCGGCTGTGTTTGGAAGTGTGATTTTTAAATAATCTTAACTATTTTTTTGTTTGGTAAATCTGAGAGTAGCTTCATCCATTTTTTTTCTACCTTCAACTCTATTTTTTTTTTTTTCAAAGACAATTTTATCTTTTTGTTCTTATAATTTTATTGAAGTAATGTTAATTATTAAATAATTTAAAATGGTGGATAAAATTAAAATTAAAATAAACTAACATTAATTTATTTTTCTTATATATATTTTTTTTTAATTAAAATTGGAATAATAAAAATTGTTTCTCACACAATTTTATCAAAATAAATTAAATTAAAAAATATATATATTTTGTAATTTTAAGTATTATATTAAAATTTGTTTTTAATTCTTTGAAATTATATGTCTATTTTAGTTAGTTAAATCTACCAAATTCGGTATTAGTTTACCAAACATTACCACCTATTTTTTTAGGTTTAGAATTGAAATTTACCAAACACTTATTTACTTCTTAAGACAACTGATTTTTCTAAAAAACAATTATTTTCAAAGTCACTACAATCTCAAACGGAGCCTTATATACAAAATTGAAAGTTTATGGACCTATTAGAGAAAAAATTAAAAGTTTAAGAACACAAACTTAAACTTAAAATTTATAATTTATGGGACTAAACTTATAATTTAGGCATTAAAATCATGACATTTGGAAGCAAGTTCAAATTATAGAAATTGGGTAATTTGACCAAAATAAATTATTTTCTTTTATTGGGTGAAATGGATGATGAAACTTAAATAAATAAGAAAATTGTAGGAAAAAAAAATAAAAAAAAAATAAAAGGGTTTACTTGTTCAAATAAAAGGAACTTGTTCCCATGAAGAGTAGAGAAAAGCCATGAATTAAATCTAAATGGATAAGCTTTTGGTTCATCGTATTTTTTGGACCAAATCTTTATTTAATTTAGCCTTTGAATTTTTCTTATTCTTATGATTTTCCACAATCTTTAATCACGTCTAATATTGTTGAACACGTTCCACTTGTTTGTTATCACGTTTAAAAATACCTTTTTGTTTAAAAAAAAGGTTGTTGAATGACTTTATGCATATAATTTAGCCTACTTAATTATATAGTTTAATTAAAAAAAATTAATAATATTGATTTTTTTTTTACTACATAATAAAATTGTAAAGGCAATAATTTAATTCGATATATTAGAAACTCTACCCAAAATAAGTGTTATGTATTCCTCTCGTTAACGTGAAAACTTCAAATTTAGGGTTTAGTGAAGTTTTTAGAATTGTAGCTCAACTTCGACGATTTTTATCTTTCGATATAGAACTTGAAAAATAGTGAAACAACATATCAAATTGAAGTTGCCGGTTGGCTTTCCAGCCATATCTTTTTCGAAATTTTTGCTAGATAAAAAGATATCGACTGGAGAATCTTCAAATTTGTAAAATTATAGGCCTTTTTATTTATTTTGACTAGCCAAGCTTTGCGAAAAATAAAAAAAAGCCCGGGGTGCTAAGGGGCTTTTGTTTTTGCCAACTTCGATGATCTTTATCTTTTAATACACAACTCCAAAAATAGTGAAACCAGATATCAAATTGAAGCTCTCTGTTAGCTTTCGAACCATTATTTTTTCGAAATTTTTTAATATCGGTATAAAAATATATCAATTTTTTAATATAAAAAAAAATTGTGGATGCAGAAGCAGACAACCTTCTATTAAAACAACAATAATTTGCCAAACCGAGCATAGCTCAATTGGCATAAGGTTGTGCCCGTGACTACGGTCATGGGTTCAATCCTCGCTTTAATTAAAAATACCGTTGCAAAAACAAAACAACAATATTTTTAAAAATACTTTCAAACATAACATATTTTTATAAATATGTTTTAAAAATTACAATATTAAAAAAAAACAGCCCATATATTCTTAACATTATCCTTAGTTTTTTATATTTAAAAAAATATATATAATTATTAGTATTTTACATTCCTGTCCTCAACATCTACACCTACACTTGTCCAACTATGTTTTTTTAGTGCAAAACCGAGCATAGCTCAATTGACATAAGGTTGTGTCTGTGATTATGAGGTCATGGGTTCAATCCTCGCTTTAATTAAAATACTATTGCAAAAAAAAACTATGCTTTTTTAGTATTATTGTGCATTTTTATCATTAATTATTATGCTCCCTATATCTTGATAAATAAAAATCTGTTAATTATATGTAATTTTTATTTTTTTAACAAAATTTTAAAATTGAAGTGGCATGGAAGAGTGACGTGAAATACATATTAATAATTAAAAATAATTAGAGATTGAGACAATAACAAAAAAAAAATACATAAAAAAAAAAAAAAAAAAAAGTATGAGGGTTCGAATCAAACTTTAAGTCAAAATTAGATGATACAAAGTTATAATAAAATAAAATAAAATAGAGTTTATGTTAAGGTCAAGATGAGATAATGTTGAAGTTAAAAATGTTGGGTTGCAATTAATTAAGATTACGTTAAAGATTAAAGTCAAGATGTATATATGTAGTTGGAGACGTATAATAATAATTAAAAATGTTGTAAAAATGTAGATTGATGTTATTATATAGAGGAGTTCAAACTCATTTTGCCTTATAATCATAATCACCATCGCTCTCTTTTGCTATAATTTGCTTTCTAAACTCAACATATTATACTTAGGGAAAAAAATTAATTTGTTCACAAAAGTTACTATTCAAAACATTGAAAATAGGTCATGTTTATTTACTACTTTCGGGTCGGAATATTTTTTGACTCTCCCTAAAAAACGCATGTTTTTTGTCTATTTGTTGACGTCATCAGCACTACACTGAACACGAAGGTGCTATAGTCGTCCCCCTCACGATCGTGCTTAGCAAAGAGTACGAATGACTTGAAATACCTTTGGGTGGGTGTGCTGATGTTTAAATTGAGGGTGAACTGATTTTTTTTTTTAATAATAATAATAATAATAAACTCATTATTTATGTGAATCTAGTTTTTTATGGAACTCAAACTTAGTTTAAACTAAATTGTTCATGCGTCATAAGTATGTTCACATGTTTCCATGAATTTGATCATTTAGTTAAAGAAATAAATAGTTGACTAACTCTAAACATAAATAAAGAAATATTACCTTTGCAATCCAATATCACTGTTTTTTTTTTTTATTATTATTATTATTTACATTGGAGTCGAAGATTCGAACACAGACCTCTTAATAATCAACACATACATATATCAGAAGAGTCAAGTTGAGTCATGCTCGCTTTGCCATTGAAAATATCATTTTAATAGTGCTTTAAAAAAAAAAAAATCATTTTAATAAGCAGATTTATGACTTTTTCTTTTTTTTTTTTTTTTTTTTTTTTTTTTTTTTTTTTTTTTTGGAAAGAAGCAGATTTATGACTTGAAAGATTTCAAATTGATAAATGTTCATATAAATGACCATATTAAAAAAATTATAATAAATGATTTTTATAAAAAAATTATAAACTTGGCTGATAAACTATTACCTTAAAAATTTTCAAATACATATTAATCTTAACAGTAATCAAGTCCTAACCAAATTAATACACGAAATTAAACCATAACCCATCAATGTACCAAATCAAATCTAATTTCTCAAAACTTGTTAATCGTTAATTTTTTTTGCAACGGTATTTTAATTAATACGAGGATTGAACCCACGTCGTTGTTATCTTTATTAGAACCCATTAATTTTATAATAAATCTCGATATGTAATTCATGATAATTTTTTTTAACAAATTAAATATTCAAATAAAAGTGAAATGAAAGTTGAAAATAGCTGTATTTATCAAAATTTAAAGTTGAATGGGATGAAATTAAAAATTAAAAATAAAATTTGTTAAAATCACTACTACATAACACGTTCATTTTACACCTTCCTAAAAATCCGTTATTCCCTAGCTTTTCGATTCTTTGACAATCAACTCCTTCACAAATTTTTAAATCTTTCCAAAATTAAGAATTATTTTATATATCATAGTATATTTTTTCCACCACCGAATTTATTTTATAATTTTTTAAATTAATAAATCAAATGTAAATATTTTTTTAAAAATAATACCATATTTTATTTTTCTTAAAAAAAAAATTATACAATTTTTTTTATAGTATGTCTATTTTAGTCATTATAGCTAAATCAAAATAATTTAATATTTATTTACCAAACACAGTGACCAACTTATTCAAGTCTACCGCTAAGATTTACGAAACACTAATTTGATTCATCAAACAACTGATTTTTTTAAAAGCAAAGTTGCGAGGAATCCCAATCCGAGCCTTAGTCCATCAACTTTCAGGTTTGTCTTAGATAGGTCTCTGGACTTTAAAAAATTTCTAATAAGTCCCTATCATATTATTTTTTTTTAATTAATGAACTTATTAGACATACAATTGAATTTTGTGTCTATTATGACATTAAACTTTCAATTTTGTATCTAACATATTAGTGAATTTTAAAAAATGTCAAAAGGATATATGTATAATAGAAAATTAAAAGTTTAAAAATTTATTAGATATTTTTTTTAAAGTTTAACTTATTTAGATACAAAATTGCAAGTTTAATAATCTATTAATTTTTTTTAAAATTTCATTCCAAGTTTGAAAATTTATTAGATATTTTTCTAAAGTTTAGAGATTTATTTAGATACAAAATTACAAGTTTAATAATGTATTAATTTTTTTTTCAGAAACTTATTTGACGCAATTCAAAAGTTTGGGAGACTAAACTTGTAATAATCTAAAAAGTATTTTAATTTGTAAAGTTGAAATATAAAAGTGGTATGTCCCTCAAAAATAAGATATATTCTTTTAAACAAATCAACCACAAAATTCAACTTTCGATAATATGTGGGATAAAAGATTCAAATCTCTAATTTCGTAATTAATCATACATGCTTTATGTATGTTGAGCGAGTCGGTGGAACTAACTTAAGATATTATTTGCAATCAAGAAACTTTAAGCTTAGTGAGTATAAATGTAATTAAGAAATTTTCTTAAATATGTTCAGACTTTTCCACTGATTTGATCATTTAGGATGTATATAGGAAACCACCTAACTAATCAGTTGACTAATAAAGTCTAAATTATATATAAATAAGAAAAATAAACCTTAACTATACTAAAAATGTGTCTCAAACATTGAAAATTCCAATCAATGTAAGTGACTACTGAGTCAATTCTTCATATAACTTAGTATTGAAAAAGTTATTTATATCCACCAAATAATGAATTAAAAGGAGAATAGATTGAATTTGATAATTGAACATATATTTAAGTAGAGATATATACCAATTTAATTTTTACGCTATATTTAGTAAAGGGAATCGATTATCAGCCAACATGAGCCTAACTTACATATTGTAACTCGTGAACCAAGTGGTCTGAAGTTGGAATCTCTCACTTCCCTATGTTGTTAAAAAAAAAATCAATTACCACCTTAAACTTTTTATTTCATCAAATTAAAACTTAAAAAGTATTCATTTTTTTTTTTACCTGTTGTTAAAACAAAACAACCAAAACAAAGTATATAATCAAAATTCAAACCTAACATGTTAGATTTTTTTTTTATAGTACAATAAAAATTCAAACCTAAAATGTTAGTTTGCAATCAACCTTAATCAATCCAATCCTTATAAGTGAATATAAGAGTTTTTTCTCATAAAAAAAACACAAATGTCGTAAAGTACGAGAAATTTTCGATCCAAAGTGATAATTGTTATTTATTTTTTTTAGTTCAATAATATGTATACTTTTGGTCAAAAGTATATACATTTTTAATCGGTCGAACTTTGTTCAAATTGACTCAAATAAATTGTAATGGACTGTGTGTTTAAAATAATATACATGTATTATAAATATGAGATAGAGTCGAACTAATTTTAACCTAATAAAAATTTGTTAATGTCCTACCTGTCCAACTCTTAGATTTGACCAACAAGAGCCTAGTTCAGCGATGTATCGCCTCATAGGTCCTCAACATGTAAAAAAAAAAAAAAAAAAAAAACTCTCTGTTAGATTTGACATTAATTTTGTACCATTAGTTTTATGTATAAACGAAATGGAAGAGATGGGTTGGAAAATACTTAGATATTAGAATTTTTTTTTTTTTTTTTGCAACGGTATTTTAATTAATGTGAGGATTGAACTCATGATCTTTTAGTCAATGACATAACCTTATGTAAATTGAGCTATACTCGGTTCAACTTTAAAAATACTTTAAGAATAATTTTGGAGTGACCAAAATCATGTTTGACAATAGTAAATAAATTCAAAATTCTTTTTAGTGATTTTCGCTCAATCACTTAAAAGTAATTTTTATGTGATTTTTTTTTGCCTAAGTGGTGGTTAAAAATTTGTTTTTAAAAGGGCTAATAATTTAAATTAAAAATATCTTTTTAAATGTATATTATGTATTCATGTACAAAGTTCTCTTGGTTACTTGGTCAAAAGGATCACAAAGTGCGCCCCACCTCAATCGCGTCCCTGATATCGAATGCCAAAGTTTTTTTTTTCTTTCAATTTTGTAATATTTCAATTTTCAATTTTACAAAATATATATATTTTTTTTTCATTCTTTAATTCTATATTTAGATAGTTAATTCTTTTATGATTTATTATAATTTTGTAAATTAATATAAATATTTTATATATCAATACATTTCAAATTATATTTAATAAATATTAAATTACAGGTTGACAAACCGAAGGGAAAGAGAAAAAAAAAAAAAAGATAATTTGTTCAAAGTTGGATCTTTCATGAAAATCGATGTAAAATTAGATCACCTTTATGATGTCCTTAAATATAGAACAAAAAATTTGTCGAGATGCAATATTCTTAAAGTAGTATAGTTTGAGTTTTTTTTTTTTTTTTTTTGTAAGGTTATTAATTAAAAATATATATTTATAAAATAATAAATCAATTATAATGACAGTAATTAAAATATAATTAAATACATTTAGTTATATATATATATATATATATATTTTTTTTTATCGTATATACTTAGTTAAATAACATCTCAAATATAATGTTATTTTTTTTTAAGAATGTTAGGGATTTTAAAACCACCTTTGAAGTAAACGAACATTGATAATTAAAAAATACTTTTAATTATATAAAAATCATTTTAATCCAATCCAAATATTATAATAATTATATGAAAATTAATTATGATTAAAAAAAAAATCTAAAATTCAATAATTCAACAATCACTCTAAAACAAACATATAAACATATAAGTAGGAAGTTACTACTAAACATCATTAGATTTTAATAAATAGGATAAGATAATTCAAAACAATGGATTCACAAAAAACATACTGGTATCACAAATAATATTCAGGTCTTTTGTGGAGATTTTGTCTCGATAGGCTTCCCACCTTAGATGATGTGGGGGAAGCTAGCCTCTATGTGTTTTGGAACTGCAAATATTTTTGTAGGGTGTTGATGGCATCCAAGTTTGAGTTCTTACTGCAGTTTCGATCCGAGGTGGACATAACCTGCCTGTTGTGGTTTCTGCAAGAGGAGGTGAGGTGGTGTGAGTTTGAGGAGGTATGTGCTCTGTGATGGACGATATGGAATAGTCGTAATCGGGCTCGACATACCGGTGCGTCGACCAACGACTGATATTGGGTGTTGGGTTGCTAGTTACTTGAACTCTTTCCGGGAGGTCAATAGGAGGGGGTGTTGGAGGGAGCTTCTGTTAAAAATTAGTGCAAATTCATTATGCAAGTTTATTTAACTTAGTTTTATTTTAATTATTCAAATTAAAATGATGTCATTCATTAGGATAATGACATGTATTTAGGGTAGTGCCTTCAATTTTGTGGGGTAGTGGCTTACTAGCATAATGAGATAATGGTAGAGAAATTCAAGATTAGTGGGGTAGTTTATGGGTTACTCGATTAATATTTACTTACCTATAAATACTTGTAAGATTTTCAATTCAAAATATAGAATTCATTTAAAGTAATTCTTTCCTTTGTGCAATTTCTCTCTTGTTTCCACATTTTCGTTCTCTTCGTTTTGTTACAGCTTCGACGAGGATAGGCCGTGAGCATGTAAGGTGGTCGGCCCCCCACGGGGAATGTATAAGGTAAATGTGGACGCTGATTTTGTGGCTACTGACCAGATGGCGGGAGTGTGGGTCGTGGTTCGAGACTTCATAGGTCATGTTATGTTGGTGGTCGTGTCGTGGGTCCCTAATGTTTGAAGTGCTTTGATGGCAGAAAGTTTGGCGGCGTCTGGGGGCCTTCTATTGGCGTGAGAGGCGGGCTTGAGTCTGGTGATCTTATAAATAGACTCTTCACGGTTGTGTAGCTTGTTTGTGGACGTGGGTGAGAATGCGACGGAAGTTGAAATGTTGGTAGCGGATGTGTGTATATGGTTTCCCCGACCATTCAGGAAGCAATGTAACTTCATACATAGAGAAGGAAATGTGGTTGTACACGAGTTAGCACAAATGACATTGAGTCTTCGATAATAGGTGGTATGGCTGGAAAATTTTCCTCCAGAAATTGAGTTTTTTATTTTTATCGAGAGATTGAGTCTTTTTATTTGAGAGATTTGATCGTGGTTTAAAGTAAAATAAAAATTAAAAAAAACTGTGAAATTTTAATGAATGGATGTGTTGGCTAAGTTTTTTTTTTTTTTTTTTTTGGTTGAGTGGAAATTGGATTGGAAGGTGAGCGTGAGTGGTGGTGAAAAGGAAGGCAAAGTCGTCCCCTTAGTGTTGCATTAATTTTCTACACGCGTCTAATCAAACAAAATTCACTTTACAATCCCAATTTCCAACTACAAAAGTCAATATTGCTTTCCCCATTTTGATTCACTAACACACCATCTCAGCTTCTTCCATAATTACTTCCAATAATTACTTCCATGGACCCCTTATTCTAACAAATCTATTCATAATGCACATTTAACTATATACTTCTTCATCATACCAAAAGGAAAGAAATAATGGGTTAAATTATTGATTTTGTTCTTATGATATGGGCTTCTTTTCAATTTTGGTTCTATGATGTTGGGATTTTTGAGAAAATAATATTAACCTCTATTGAAAATCGAGAACTAGAAATTAATCGTTGTGTCGTGGTAAACCACTACCTTGAAAGCAAAATCGACACGACTTCGATGTAAATCGTTTCTGCTGGTTGCTCCCCAAGATTAACGCAACACTTAACTCTAGCGTCTACTCGTTGGAGAAGGATTTGAAATCAAGAATAAAATTTATCTCAGATTTTGTGTCAAAAAACATTGAAGGAAGAGACAATCTAAATTTCCATAGAAAAATAAAAAATGGCAATCCCTACTTTCCCCCAAAAGTTGAAGAGTTACAAAATCAACTAAAAAACTGAAAACACTTTAAAATCTCTCCATAAAAAATGTTTTAGATCTTTCCATCAATAAAAAAAAATCGTTACAGTGTAAATGTAATTTTAAAGAACATTAAAAAAGTTTTAGCGTGACCAGGGGCGGATCCAGTAATTTTTGTCAGGACGCAATTTCGATAAAGTTAATTGCAAGTTTAGTCTTTGAAATTTGTCAATGCATTACATTTATCTCTCTTCCTCTCTCCTATAAATACTGTAAAAGTCTGAGAAGTTTATATTAAACGGAGAGTTAACTTCTTCTCCCAACTTTTCTAAGTCTTGCATCATGTGCAGCAAACCCCAAATACATGTACATTTGTGATTAATGTTATAATTATTTTTTTAGTACAATTATCATTGAATTGTACACTTTGGTAATTAATGTTGGAATAATCATATACAATGAATGAATTAAAATGAATTAATGCCCCGTACAGGTTTTAAATCATTTATGTGTTTGATAATTTTTTGAAAATCTGTCTAGAATCGAACTCTCACTCTCTGCTATATTTTAGGCGGAGCACTTACTCATTGCACCAAGTGGTTGTTCGAGAGAAATGTGGTTAGATAGATTTCACTTTCCCAAACAAGTTTTTGTTAAAAAAAAAACCTTTTAAAAATAAAAATTAATAATAACTCTTTTGCCATTCAAATTTGTGGAAATTTGTGTATAATTATTTACAAATCTATTAATATTAACATAATTCAAGATATCAGTCGCCTTTTTTTATTTTATGTCATTTGTAAATAAAAATTAAAGTGTAAAAATATAGTGAGTGTAGTGGATTTGTAATAGGTTTACAAAATCCATTGTTTAAATAATAAGTAAACCATATAAAACTAAAAAAACTAGATGGTCCTAAAAGTCACATTATTTAAAAAAAAAAAAAAAAAAAAAGTTTGTCATTTAACAAAATCCCTAAAAAATGAGATGGCCCATATTTAATAAGCCAAAGTAATCTAAAATGAAAAATTAAGTAAGTTTCTTCTTGGCTCATGGAATCTTTCCCTTTCTCCTCAGCTCAGGGCGCTTCCAAGTTTTTCGTCGATCAGTTTAGTTTTTACTTTGTGAGGGTTTCTCATCTATGGCGTCGATCAATTTAGTTTCTAAATCAACATGCTTAAGAGGGATATAGGAGAATTAAGGAAATAGATAAAAATAAATGAGCGACAACGATGTTATACATACCGTCTGTATGTGGTTTGGTGCGACCAATGGACCATCTCAAATGAAGTATCTACACAGGTTTGTCAAATGAAAGGAGTAAAAAAAAAATTAGCGACAACATTGATGTAAAAATCGCACGAACGAAATTTGTTGCATTAGATATTCGTATGCACATACCTCTTGGAAATGTTAGAAACAAAAACAAATACGCGAAAGACTCAACGAATCCAGCCAAAAGGACTGAGGGAAACGAAAACAGAGATGGTAGGGGGAGAGGGAGAGATGTAATCGGGGACTTAAAGGGAGAGAGTTTTTTGTGAGGATTTCGGATCAAAGAATGTAGAAGGTCAAACGGATGCATGTGTGTTTTCAAATCTCACCATTTAGGAGTGAATTTTTATTGATTTAACATGTTTTTCTCCATTCACTCAACCTGCAACGATTTTGTTTCAACACTCCCACCTCAATGTTAATTGTCAAACATTTTCAAACATAAAATGTTTAGTATATACACTCTCATACACATAATATTTTACCCTTACATATAGGGGTATATATGTATATACACATTAGAAGACAATTTTGTTCCTTTCATACCACATGGAAGATGTAAATCTCTCTGTAAATATTGCAAAGTAGATGGTAATCCTTGTAAATGTTAACGTTTTAAAAATATTTTTAACTAATGTTAATTAATTCAGTATTATCTAGGGGTATTTTAGTCATTTTCTTGCTGGCAAAAAAAAAATAGTCTTGTAGTTTAAATAAAAATTGAAAAAGTAGTCTCATCTTATAAAAAATTGAATTCTCGGTAAGCTTTCCATTTTAAGGATGGTAAAATATTGTGTACTCAAGGTTCAACCACAAAAAATACCTTTACTCAAATAACAAAAATCTTTTTGGCACGAGGAGGATTGAGAACTCGTACCAAAGTGACCATATTTTTGAGTAAATACTTAGGTATTTGTATTTCTCTTTAGGAATTTTCGCTTCCACGTCGTTGTCTAAAAGAATAATAGTTGTTTTGTAGAATGCTTCAATCACTGAACTCGGTAAGCTTCTCCCATGAAGCTTTGAGTACGTATTAGTTTAAAAAAATATATAAAATACAAAAAAAAAAAAAAAAAATCTTAAAATTTATTGGAAGAAGTCATTAATAATGAAAACTTAAAAGTTTGTAGAAAACAATTGTGCAGAAAAAAAAAAACAGTTACAATAAACTCAGACTTCAGAACTTTAAGTTCAACAACTTTTTGCCTCAAACACACCACACAATTCACAACTCCACAACTCTCTACCCCAAACACACCACACACTTCAAAACTCCATACTCTTCACAATTCTCAACTCCAAACTCAGCTTCATCAATGGACCGGGTCGGGCCAGCTCGGCCCAAAGAATCAAAGGCCCAGGCTTGGCCCAAGTCCCAACAACTCTCCACCCCAAACACACCACACACTTCAAAACTTCATACTCTCTGTCCTAAACTCAGCCTCATCATTGGGTCAGGTTGGGCCGGCTCGCCCCAAAGAATCAAAGGCCCAGGCTTAGCCCATGTCCAAGCTCTTCGGGCCTAAACCACTGTTTGAGTCGAGCTTGGGCCGGGCCGACCCCTAATACATAGGTCCATAGCCCAATCAATAGGCTAAAGAGCCAAAATTAAATTGGCCCTTTGAGTCAGGTTTGGGTTGACCCTTTGAATAAAAATATTATTTTTAAATATAAAATTTGTAAGAGATTAAAACCTTATTGATACAGAATAAACCTCCTTCAACCTCAAAACATCCTATGTGAGACAAAAATATGGTAGTTTTTGAAAAATAAATTTTCTCTTTGTTTAAATATTTTTTTTTTCTCTCTTCCATGTCTAACTTTCAAGACAATTACATGTAGGGGATATGTGTAAAGTAGTGTAGAAAGTAGTGTAGTTGGGCTAAGACATAACTCAAGTATGATTTTTTTTCTTTTCTAAATTATTATTATTACAATACATTACAATATATATATATATATATATTATATTGGATCGGGCCTTTGGATCGATCCAACGAGTGGATCCAAATACGGCTCGAACAGGCTGGCTCATGGGCCGATCCAATTAAAAAAATATATATTCATATCCAATCCAATTCATGAAAGGGCTAGGATGGGTCGGGCTGGTCAACTGTTGACCATGGGTCGGACTTGGGCTGGGCTTGGACCGGAGTTTGGGCCTCGGGCCTGATGATGAGGCTGACCCTAAACACACCACACGACTCAGAACTCCATACTAGACAATTATATGCTCCAAACACACATACTTTAGAACTTACTAACTAACTCTCCCGACTAAACAACTTCAACCCCTACAATTTTTTGGGCTAAACTCTCCCTTAGAATTTTTATCTCTCACCATCTTGAATATAAAAGAATACATCAGAAAAAAAACAAAAAAATGAAAAGATAAAAGGAAATTCAAATCTGTAAATGCAAAATTGTAGGGTTGGCAAATTGAAGAGGTGAATTTTACTTGAGTTGTTTGTGTGATCATAGAAAAATTTGGTCAATATCCAAGAACATTGTGACTGATTTCTGGGTAGAAGCTCAATGGAAGATATTGAAAGAACAATGGTATATTGAAAGAACAATGGTGATAGTATGATTGAAATTAGGAATCAAATCATTCTTAGCCGCTCCAAAGTTTCAAATCATTTTATATATCAACACAAATATTGGGCAATCTATAGCTCAATTTACAAATTCAAATGACAGAATGAACATAACTGAGCGAGGGAAAAAGAAATTACCAAGTGTTGGAGATCTGGAGGTCACCCAGTCAGATGATTGGGTTCCTCCAGTAGATGGTAGATGGAAGGTGAACGTTGATGCCTCTTTCAACGAGTCGTCGAACAAGGCAAGGCCGATTTGGATGTTACGCGACCACCAAAAACGTGTTCTTCTTGCAGGCTATAAAGTGCTCATGGGAACACGGAAAATCATAGTCCTGGAAGCCATAACGGTAATCGAGGGCATGGCCCATTAATTGACGTCGAAAGTTGTGGCGTTGGAATTGGAATTTTCTGGTCGGTTGGAGGACCTTTCGATTGATTTTTTTTTTGCAAAAGTATTTAATTAATGGGAGTGAGGAGGTTGAACCACTAACCTCCTAGTCAACTACACTAGTTTATGTCAATTGAGCTGAATTTGACTTCTTCTTTCTTGCTTGGGAAGGAAGCCCGGACTTTTCAAGTAGAATTTGACAGCTTCCTTGAATTAAGGATAACATCGAATTAAATAAGAAAAAAGAAGGGTTGGTTGGATAAATAGCAATCTTGCCTAAAATAAGACAACAAAATATAAAACATTTTGCAAATATGATCAAAATCTAGTGATAGTCAACTACTAAGTCATTGATAAAATGACTATCACTAATATAGTCCTAACAATGATAATTATTGACAAAATTCTATAAATATATAAAACAGTGATAGTCATTGATTTGCTATTAAAAAGTATTATATTTTAAATTATTTTACCCTAAATTGTCACTGTTGCAATTTCCAAAAAAAAATGAAACCAAAATACTTCTTGGTTTTTCGTTAACTATATTTCATTATTAGAAAAAAAAAATTGTTTTGACAATTTTTTTTTTTCATCAAAATTTCATGATATATGTAATCATTGAGTTCATTTTTTCAAAGAAAAGAGACACCCAGAGAAATGACCATTTGTTCATATTTTTAATAAGAAAAAATTACTAAAAGTTAAAAATAGAAAGAATGCCAAAAATCGATTTGGACTAAAATACCCAACCAATTACATATTAAAAAAAACCATTCTCATAAACTAAGTGATACTTTCAACCTAAGGAGTAAGACTTATTTTAGGAAAATCTAAATCTTTCAAGTTTTGTATATTAACCATCTGATTTTTTAAAAAAAAAATTGAGGAAATAGTAGTTATAGATACGTCCTAAATTGTAAATTCAAAGTAAATTGAAAATAGAAAATGCAGAGTTAATTGTAAATACAATAATTATAAAGTTTAGTCAATAAATTAACAACATACTACAAAATCTCCACCTAACACAAAAATCACCTTCTTATTCCAAACTATTTTTTCATAAAATTATATGCGGCCCACTAAAATTTTAAGGTACTCAGTTTTATGTTCTTAAAATATGACCCCAAAAAAAAAAAGAAAAAAAAACTATGTCCACAAATTCAATGAAAAAAAAGGTGGACAAAAGTGTGGGGAAACTTATACAATGAATGATAGGTGCAAGTGCCTATGTAAGCCAAATAAAGTAATTTCGAAATTTATTTCAATTCAAATTTTAACATTTATGAACTCTAATAATCATATGATGTAAAATCGCAATTCAAATGTAAAAAATTAACAATCATCATGTACAATCACCATCGCCAATAAAAGCATAGTTCAACGCATGATGTATCGCTTAATAACTATAAGGTCTAAGGGGCCGTTTGATTTGAGAATTTGCAGATGCTTAGGAATAGAAGATGTTTGGGAATGAGATGTTTGAGAATAAGATGTCTGGGAATAATGCTGTCTGTGTTTGGTGCTGCATGAGAATGTCATCGGATTTCCGTACAAATAAATGATGTCTGTGTTAATGGTTGTTTATTTTATTTAATAATTATGTTCAACAAAAGTTATTTAAAATTATACAAATTTTTAATTTAATAATAAAATTGAAGAACTAATGATAGAAGTTATATAATTCAAAAACCAAATATAATCTATCATCGATTACTCCAACCTATGTGATCACATAGGTTGTTGTGCGATCGCATAGTTATCGCATAGGTTGTTGTTCGATCGCATAGCTATCGCACACCAACCTATGTGATCGCATAATTATCGCACATCTTAAATCAAGAAGCTACTGAAATCGATTTAACAAAAAAAAAAAAAATACAGAGAGCTCTCAGAGATTAGAATGAATTTAACCAAAAAAAAAAAAAGAAGAATAAAAAAATACACAAACTTGAAATTAGAGTTTGTAATTGTTTAATAAAAAAAAAAAAAATTAGGAAGAAGAAACGTGGTAAAAAAAAAAAGGTGAAAAAAAAGATTTAAAAAAAAAAATAAATGTGAAGAAGAAGAGACAAGGCATCACCCATGACTTTCAGAGAAAATCGTCTAAAATAGAGGACATCAGAAAGTCATATACTTCTGATGCCTGGGCTACAGCTATGCCCGAACATAAATGGTAAGACGTCAACCAAACGTGAGAATGACCATCAGAAAGCTATTCTCATCCTGATGCCCATTCTTAAATTCGCCAACCAAACGGCCCCTAAGTTGAATCTCTAATTCCAAAATATTGTTGAAAAAAAAAAAAAAATCACCATCACTGATCGATTTGGGGCACAAAGAATGACCATTTTAGAACGGCCCAAAGCAAGAAATGGACATTTTGATTTGGTTTGGTTTGGTTTGGTTTGGTTTTAGAGAGTGTTGGATGATGAGGTGGCAAAGGGTTCTTATCCCCTGAATGGATGGAGTAATGGAGAGTGGGGCCCGCTCTTCACGTGTCCCTAAACTCTCACTCCCATGTTTTTTTCTTAGAAAAAAAAATAAAAATAAAAATAAATAATCCCCCGGCCACAACCTTAAGTTTATTGTCCTTTTGTTTCGCTGAATTCTTCCCCCTTTTGTCTCTTTTAACATGCTTTTGCTTTATTGCATTTTTACTCATAAAAAAACAAGCAACCCAAATATAAGTTTTGGCAAAATCTTCAATTCTTCATGCATAAAATAAATCAAATCATTTCACCCTACTTCATACACTAATCATTCTAAAAGTTTCTTAAATTATCAATTGGGTCCCTTCCCTCAAATTTCCTTTCATAATTTAAATACATATTTAAATTTGTTCTAAATTTTCAGAGTGAAAAGATAAATTTTTAAAATTAAAATCAGCACAACTCAACGATAATTGACATCTACTAGTACCTCCCATGAGGTTAGAGGTTCAATCTCACATTCTTTCATTTATTGTACTAAAAAATATACAAATTTTTAGAATATATTTTTCTAGGTTGAATACGATGTTGAATATTGTTACGGATAACTTCAGCCTCACGTCATCCGCTGACGTCATAACCACTCCCCGAGGAGTGGAGGCCATTACACCCGAGTCTGGAAGATTCATCCACCGAAGGTCGACCTCGGAGCTTCGGTGAGTAACACTTATCACAACTGACTAAGAATAGCCGACGTCATTCCTCGGTTAACACGAGAAGTGACTGCGCGACAGCCTGTCGCAACTGACTGAAGAAAAAGCGCTGCAGGCGCCCTCAACCCTCTCAAGAATCAAGGGACGACGGGCACCGCAATCATCACCAGACGAGTGGGCCCAAAACCGGTTGAACCACGACGTCCGCTCCGGCCCAAGCGTTCATCCGAAGGCCAACGAACCGAACAACCGCAAGGATTTCTCCTCCATTATAAATACCCCTCATGTTCAACGGCGAAGGAGACAGGTAACTCTACTTGAACACCCTCTAACTACTCCTACATACGTTCAGAGCTCTCTGACTTAAGCATCAGAGGCCCGTGGGCCTAACCCACCGGTGCAAGATGATGCTCTCTCCTCTTGTAGGTACACCGCCATCCCTCCGGCAGTCGTTGGCGACATAAACAACGGAGGAGCACGGTGGTCCAAAATCTTGCACCAACAAATATAAACCGAAGTGAGTTTAACTTAGTGATGATTTACTACTTCTCGGAGGTTAAATTCTCATGTTGTACTAAAAAACAATTATGTTGAATATGATACCAAAACATAAGGTTATGTGCCAACATGAACATAGTTCAATCAACATATTGTACGAACTAATGATCAATAGGTCAAAGGTTCGAATCCCCCATTCCCACGTTGTCAAAAAAAAAAAAAAAATATAAAGTTATGTGATGAAAACATATCATATTGATAATCATTTCTTAAGTTTAGGTTATGAGATCAAACTTACAAACTATCAACCTCAATTGTTTTGTCTTAGTGTATTTGAAGTTATCTAGTGAGAATCGAACGGGTGCAAATTTATAACATCCTAAGAATACAATAACTTTTGAATTTTGTGGTAGTTTATTGTATTTTATAGTGCATTGAGCAGCCATTTTGAGGTAATGGAGGGAAATCTAGTGAGAATCAAACTAGTGAATTTTTTTAGATCCCCACCTGCAATTGTTAATATTTTTGGAGGGTCGAAAGTTAAAAAAAAAAATTGTGAATTATTCACGGGAATTTTGAATATTTTTTAAAAATCACAATAATGCTCACGGGAAAGTGTGGAAAAAAATTAATAAAAAATAAAAACCTTACGCACCAATCGCCATCTATCATCCAAACGAATTCCGCTCCCACAAATATGCTTCTCTTTCTCCTTCTCCTCTTTCATTCCTCTTTCCTTCTCTCTCTCTTCCGCCATTGTTGCTCTGCAACTAACCTCCACCTCCACCTCCACCACCGCCATGACTCCACACTCCTCCTTTCTCCAAATCCACATCGCCGCCCAACAAACCTTCTTCCTCACTGAGGTATTTTCGATTTTCCGATCATTCTCCTCCCCCTTCTTTTTATCTCATCTCGTTTTCTTTTACTTTTGCAGAAGGTCATTTCGGCTTATTCATCCAGATTCCGGCGGATTATCAAGCAGCACAGACGGACCAGAAAGCGAACATCAACTCTTGGTGGTAATTCCGCCATTGAAATCGACGATTTCCCTGGAGGAGCGAATGGATTTGAACTCATCTCCAGATTCTGCTACAACCGCGCCCAAATCGACATCACCGTCTCCAACGTTGCCCTACTCCATTGCTGCGCCGTGTTCCTCGGAATGACGGAGGAGGTCGCCGCCGGTAACCTCATCCGGCAGACCGAGAGCTTCCTCGATGGAATCTTTTACTGGCAGTGGAGCGATTTGATTTTGTGCATTCAGAGTTGCGATTCCTTTTTCGCTTTTGCAGATTCGTCAGGCCTTTTGCAGAAGCTTGTTTGTGCTTTATTGGCGAAGATTGCTGAGAATTCTAATGCGAGCCTCGTCACTCCTTCTTCGTCTTCTTCTTCTTCCTCACCTGACAACGCGTCTGGTAGTTCCAGAGTCTCTACCAAATCCTGGTGGTTCGACGACTTGTCGTTATTGCCCGCTCAGATCATTGAAAAAGTCGTTCAGGGGATGGGGAGTTATGGCAGCAGCAACAACAGTTTGATTCTCACCAGATTTCTCCTCCATTACCTCAAAATCGCCGCCCAGCGCAAGGTCGGGTACGTTAATCTACCACTAAACTCAAAATCTATCAATACTGCAAGTTCCATACCATAATTGTTGGGAGTGCGAGGAGTGCGACCAAAGTCCCACGTCGATTAGGAGAGGGGAAAATTATAGGTATATAAGGAAGAACAATATTCTCCATTGGTACGAGCCATTTTGGGTGATCAAAAGAAAAATCGATGTAGGCCCAAATTGGACAATATCATACCAATATGCAGATGTGAAGGTCCGATTTCCTTATCAATAATAACCTTATGTTTTGGTAACATATTCAGCGTCATTGAACTCGAGAGCTTAAGCTTTATCGCCTCTGGTTAACTTGTTAAATTGCTAGTGAACTTACAAGTTTAAGTTGATAGGTTGCAGATGGTTAATTCATCTTCTCGACAGGTACGGGAGTGGGCGGCTGAGAGGAGAGTACGGTGGGCTAGCGGACACGGCGGTGCACGGGGTGGTGATGGTGGGGAAGAGTATGTTTTCTTGCCGGGGGCTGTTCTGGGTGTTGAGAGTGGTGTCTGGTTTTGGTCTGAGCAAAGATTGCAGAAATGGGTTGGAGAGAATGATCGGCGGGATGCTGGATCAGGCCAAACTGGATGATTTGTTGATCTCCGGCCACCACAAATGTACTTACGATGTGAATTTGGTGATAAGATTGATCAGAGTATTTGTGAACAGCGATGGAGCTTACTCTGTTCACAAGCTGAAGAAAGTTGGGAAACTGGTGGATAAGTATTTGGGGGAGATATCTCCGGATCAAAACCTCAAAATCTCCAAATTCTTGGGAGTTGCAGAGAGCTTGCCGGACTGTGCTAGAGATTGCTTTGATGGAGTTTACAGAGCAATTGACATCTATCTAGAGGTGAGTACAACAAAAATTAACCTCATAAACCTCTTTCTTGTTCCATTATTGTAGGTAAAAATAAAAGATTATGTATTATGTTTTCAGTCTCATCCAAATCTTTCAATGGAAGAGAGGTCGAGGTTATGTAGATGTTTGAACCACGATAAATTGAGCCTAGAGACGTGCAAGGCATTGGCGAAGAACCCGAGAGTGCCGCCGAGGATAGCGGTGGAGGCTTTGAAGTGTCAAGCGAGGGGAGGTGGGTGTTCGAGCGAAGAGGAAGCGACGGCGGCGGGGGAGGAGGAGGATGAGAGCAGTACTGGGTATTACAGTGAGTGTCAGAGGGTTTTGTCAAGCAGTAGCTTTGAGTCGGAAGGGTGCAGTAGCAGTACAGGCCAAGACAACAACCAAGACATGAAACTAAACTTGCAGAGGATGCAATGGAGAGTGGTGGAATTGGAGAAAGTTTGTAGAGAAATGAAAACTAATATGTCCAGTTTGGTTAGGCAAACTGCCATCACTTCACCACCTGCTTACCATAGAGCATTGCCAAGACTATGTTAAATTAAATCTCTCTCTTTCTCTCAATGAATATATGTATTGTATTTGTATCTACACATCAATCATCCACAAGATTGTAATTTTAAGAACAACTTGGTTTAATCCATTGTTTATCAAATCTCCTCCATTCTTTTCTTTTTAATTCAACATTGTGTAACGCTAGAGTAGAGGAAGGGTACACCAATATATGAATGAACTGAAACCACACATTCAAATGAAAAAAGTTTAAGGCAATTGATAGTTACTACTTTGTTGGGGGGTTTTGTACGAATGGCTCACCCTTCGGGGTGCGTGAAGTTTTTTTTAACCCAGTTTTTTAAAATTTATGTTTTTTGACCTTCTCTCGTGACAAGAAAGTGTACAAAGTCATTTGTACCCTTTCCTGAGCACGATCACGAGGAGACAACTGTGATGCTCTCGTGATAAGCGAAGGGTACGGATGACTTTGTGCACTTCTTTATCACGAGAGAAGGTAAAAAAACATAAGTTTTCAAAACTTAGGTTAAAAAATCTCACGCACCCCAAGGGGTGGGTCATCCGTACAAAAACTCCCACTTTGTTGGGTGCTCCTTCCTTTTCGGTGACTCAACAGTAAGAGCTCCAAAGTTAAACGTGTTTGGCTTGTGGGGACAATGAGTGAGGACAAAACATATTGAAACGACATGTGTTGGTTTGTGGGGACAATCTTCATACTCTCGCAAGCAACTTAAGACTAATTTGGTGATGGTCGCAAGGGATGTAAGGGAATGTGGGGGTCATCTGGTGTCGAATCTGAATTCTGGATCTGGGACGTTATGTAGGGATGAGAATTCAAACTTTTAATCCATTGGCGTATATACCTAAACGAGTTGAGACATGTTCAGATTGACAATCCTTCCTTCAAACCCATATTGAATTGCTTCAAATGAACACAAAATTTATTGTTTCATGCAGCGTTAGATTCAAAGTGAACGATGTCATACCTCGTTTAAATTTTATGGTTGGAAGTGAAAAGGAGGGAGGGAAGATCCTTGAGGGAAGTTTGAAAAAGAAAAAGAAAAGGGCAAGTTGAAGAGAAGTTTTTAGTTTAGAGTGAGATTCTTAGTAAGAATAAATTAAGGTGAAGTTGAAGCATCTTGCTTGGTGAAGGAGAGAGAAGAGTTAGGAGATTGGATGAGAAGACAAAGATGTTAAATGAAGGACAGAAAATAACAAAAAATCGAATCCGATTGTCTGGTCGTCAAAACCACTGGCCAAACCGAAGCTGATTTAGCAGCTTCGTTTTTTTGTTTTATTTTATTTTCGGAATATTATATTATATTATCAATAATTTTATACCATCCAATTGGATGCATACACATATACATCTACACACATGACTTTGGCTTTTCGTGCATCTCATTATTTTCCTTTGTCCTATTTTTGAAATCTTTTAAATCTTATTTTCGGCTAAAGATACTTTTGGATTTATTCTATTTTTGTTAGGATATATATATTAAATACATTTAATCTGGTAATGATTTAAATTTTTTTTTTTTTGAAAAGCTAATGATTTAATTTGTGTACTTTACTTTTATAATATTTAAATTATAAACTTTAGTAATAACCAATTTTTGGTTTTTTTTTTTAGTACAAAAAAAAAAAAAAAAAAAAAGTTAAAAATAAGATTTAATGAAACATTGTTGCATTTAATGTTTCCAAATATAAATTGGGAAGTAGACTTAGAAATTAGATCTCAATTTAATTAATTATTTAAAATGTGTTTAATAAAATATTTATAAACCATAAAGAGAAATTGTAACCGATGTCAATTTAGAGTAAAATAATTAAAAATATAGCAATTTTTAATTTTTTTTTTTTTTTTTTTGCAGATATGACAATTTCTATCACTGATAGTATGATATATCGCCGATAGAAGTCTATCGCTGATAGTAGTCTATCACCTCAGTTTTTTTTATAGAATTTTAGTCCATCAGTGATAGTCATATATCAACGATAGCTTCTATCAGTGATAGCCACTGATTTTTTTGACATATTTATGTTTTAAATTTTGCTAAATTTACAATTATTTTGGGCCTGATTGCTGTTTGTGCAACCAACCCAACCATAAAACTAATTGTAGTTACCAACTAACCAACAAGAGCATAGCTCAATTGGTATGATGTATGAACTAGTGACCATGGTTAAATTATAAAATAAAATGTTCCTAAACTATGAGTTTTGTTTAAAAAATACCCATGAACTATGAAAAACGTTTCAAAAATGGCTTTGTACTTAACAACCTACACAAAATTTCGAGTGGTTAAATTTTAACTTGTACTTGTGTGACATGAAAAAAAAAATGAAAAATGTGGATGTCTAAGGTGTTAAAAAAAATCATGAAAACGTAGACATATGATCTATTCTCCACCGATTTTGCCATATTTTTGTTTTACTCCTTGATCTTTTGAATCGATGATTTCCATGATTTTTTAACCCCTCAAGCGTCTACGTTTTCATTTTTTCATGTCACAGAGGTACAAGTTAAATTTAACCATTCAGGTTAGAATTTTGTATAAGTTCTTAACTACGAGAGCATTTTTGTGGAGACTTTGTCTTGATAGGCCTCCCACCTTAGATAATTTGGATCGGCGAGGGCTCGATATCCCGAATATTTGTGTTCTGTGTGGAAAGGGGGAGGAGTCTAGCCTCCATGTGTTTTAACACTGCAAATATTTTCGTAGGGTGTTGATGGCATCCAAGTTTGAGTTCTTATTGCAGTTCCGACTCGAGGGGGACATAACCTGCTTGGTGTGGTTTCAGAGAAAGTGGGGTGGTGTGAGTTTGAGGAGCTATGTGTGCTGTGGTGGGTGGTATGGACTATTCGTAATCGGGCTCGACATGCGGGGGGTCGACCAACGACTGATATTGGGTGTTGGGTTGTCAGTTACTTGAACTTTTTCTGGGAGGCCAATATGAGGGAGGCGTTGGAGGGAGCTTCGGAGAGGATAGGCGGGGAGTATGTGAGGTGGTCGGCCCCCCGCGGGGAATGTATAAAGTAAATGTGGACGCTGGTTTTGTGACTACTAACCAGATGACGGGTGTGAGGGTTGTAGTTCGAGACTTTCTAGGTCATGTTAGGTTGACGACAATGTCATGGGTGCCTAATGTTCGAAGTGCTTTGATGGCTGAAAGTTTGGCGGCGTCTGAGGGTCTCTTATTGGTGTGAGAGGTGGGCTTTAGTCCGATGATCTTAGAAACAGACTCTTCACGGTTGTGTAACTTGTTTGAGGGTGTGGATGAGAACGTGACGAAAGTTGAAATGTTGGTAGCGGATGTGTGTATGCGGTTCCCACGACTATTCAGGGAGCGATGTAGCTTCATACATAGAGAAGGGAATGTGGTTGCACACAAGTTAGCGCAGATGGCTTTGGGTCTTAGGCAACGGGTGGTTTGACTGGAGGATTTTTCTCCAGAGATTGAGTGTTTTTGTTTAAGGGATTTGATCGTGGATTAGCTTATATGTATCGAGCTTTGCTCTTTAAAAAAAAAACTACGAGAGCATTTTTTTAAACGTTTTTCATAGTTCAGGGGTATTTTTGAAACGAAACTCATAGTTCAAGGGAATTTTTGATAATTTAACTTATAAACTATTATTATTTAATTTATAAATTTTGTATAATTATTATTTTATACATATTTTAATTTAACATGAAATACTATATTTATTAAGTAAAAAAGAGCATAGCTAATTAAAATTCAAAATTTGGATACACTGAAGACATAAAAATGTTGTTTTGCCAACATGACATAAAGTATGAACTAAAGACCATGAGGTCAAAGGTTCGATCCTCACACCCGCATTAATTAAATATCTTTGCAAAAAAAAAATGTTGTTTTCATAATTTTTACCATTTGAATTACATAATTTGGAAACAACTTAAAAAAAAGAATTCAAATTGCATATCAAATGTATATTCAGCCAAGGGATATGAGAATATAAAATAAAATTTGTGAAACAGATTTAATGATTTTTTTTTTTTTTTTTACATATTTAAATTGATAGATTGATAATGTTGGGTTTTATGTCATAAAACTCGTGGTTTGTAAATCGAATGTATATTCTATCTAGCAATAAAGTTGTTATTGAGATTTATTCAGTAAAATTGTTATTGAATAAGGTGAATTGCGTTTATATTTAATCTAACTCCAATAAACAAAGAACCCATGACTATAGGTTGTATACTTGAACTTCATGTGTTACATGATTGTGAATCAAGTTCAAGTAATAGCCAGAACGGTCTATAGTATAGGGATAAGGCTGGGTACCTTATCCTGTGGACACTATGGACGCGACCCACTTTGTATAGTACAAACGATGTGATTCGAAATCGTTCATATGGAGACATGCGTGTGGGGGCGTCTTGTGCAATGAGTTTGCATAAGACTGAACTGCGAAATTAAGTCACTCTTTCTTTACAACTCCGTTTACTGTAAATACCGACTTTTTCATATGATGACTTAGGTAACTCGATCTGAATCCTGAGCACACTATGAACTCATGTTTATTCGGCTTTATCCTTTGACCTGTACGGGTGAAAGTGGTCAGATCACCGACTCAATAAGCCTACCATCTTGGGGATAAGACCGAGTAGGGAGCTGAGAACATAGTCATGCGATATGGAATTCACTCCTACCCGCCTTTAGGGTTTAGTAGAGAGGTTGTTCCCTTAAGTGCTTACTTCAGGTCTTGAACAATGAGCGTTCACCCTCTCTCTGGCACGAAAGAGATCTGGTTTGTTGATTGGACCACAAACCAATTGTTCATGAGAGGTGTCAGTGAGACTTAAGGAGAAAGATGTAATTACAGGGGTTAAACGGTTTATAGGACCCAGTTGTAATTATGAACGACATGTGAAGGATCAACTAGCCGATGACGGTTACATCAAGATGACATAAATATATCTACGGTGATGAGAGTGCAACTCTTGGACTTTAGTGGAGTCTCTAGGGGTTAACGAATGTTGGTTAGCTTGGCTTAAGAGTTTGGCCGATTAATCTCGTATCGTTGGAGCTCTGATCTGTAGGTTCTCTAGGTTGTCCTAGCTAGCTTGAATTAAGTCGTGTAACAATATAAGAGAAAAAGAATTTGAATTTATTAAAATTCGTTTTTGGAAGAATGATGGACATATTTAAATATGATTTAAATATGTAATCGGTCTAAAACATGAATAGATATTCATGTGCGAAAAGTCGGTTTTCAAAAAATCGAGATTAGTCTTATTATTTAATTAATATTTGATATTGAATTAAATAATATTAATTAATTAAAATATATATTATATTTTTTTAAAATTAATTATGAATTATTTTTAAATAAATAATAAAATTATATATATATATATATATATATATATATATATATAAGGTAATGGGATTTGCCAACATGTTGCATGTTGCACACCTTACATGTGACTATTTCAAATAAAACTCCTAATGAGGCTTAACTCTTAGGGGGCGTTTGGGGCGCAGGGTGAGTTATTATAGTTGGTGGGTTATAATAATCTGTGAGTTATAATAGTCTGTGTTTGGGGTGCAGAGTTGTATAGTCTGGATTTAGTAAGTCTGTGGGGTGCAGAGTTGTTTAATCTGTGTTTAAAATACAGTTTTCTTTAACATGAAGTTTGAAATATGTGTTTATGTTAGTTTATCTTTTTTCTACAACTTTTTGTTGTATTTATATAGTTAAATGTATATTACATATTAATTTTTTAAAAGTTAAAAAAATAAATATTATTTAAGAAATCACAAATAATCGACAACAAGAGGTTCGGCGGAGAGAGAAATAATACAGTTTTCTTTAACATGGAGTTTGAAATATGTGTTTATGTTAGTTTATTTTTTTTCTACAACATTTTGTTATATTTGTATAGTTAAATGTATATTACATATTAATTTTTTAAAAATTTTAAAAATAAAAATTATTTAGGAATTCACAAACAATGGACATGTTCGGTGGAGAGAGAAATTTGGAATGAAATGGAAGATAAAAAATCGTGAGGTGAGGAAGACAAAGAGAGAGGAAAAACCGGTAAATTGAGTGAAAAAGATAGAAAAAAAAAAGAAATAGAGAAGAAAAATCGAAAAATTTAATGAAAAAAAAAAGGGAAAAAATCAGTTTATACCCCTAAACTTTGAGGGTTGTATCAATTAAAACCCTAAACTAACGATCATATCAATTTAAACCCTGAACTTTCATAAGTGTATCAATTTACACCTTCTATTAGAACTTATTTGAAAAAAAATTCATTTAAACGAGTGAAAACTTATAATTTTAACAATTAAACTCATAAACTTTCATAGTTTGATCAATTGTATGAAAGTTTAGGGGTTTAATTGATCAATTACAAGTCTCCACACACGTGTGAAAACTAACATCTTTCTAATGGAGGGTGTAAATTGATACACTTATGAAAGTTCAGGGTTTAAATTGATACAATTGAAAGTTTAGGGTTTTAATTGATATAACTCTCAAAGTTCAGGGGTATAAATTGATTTTTTCCCAAAAAAAAAAAAAAAAAAAAAAAAAATACTGTAGCACTGCTAGAGTTAGAGTGTTAGTGTAGCACTACTACAGTAACACTGTAGCAAACCGGGGTTATAATAACTCTCAGCCCCAACTTATATAGTTGAGGCTCCAAACATGGGGTGGGCTATTTAAGCCCACCCCACCCTACCCAACTTGGGGGCCAAACTGCCACTTAATTTTTTAGAAATTCATAAAAATAGTTGAGATGCTCTATTTGGGTTGCTGAGATTTTGAGAATTTGATGAATGTTCAACATTCTCTCTCTTTTAAGCTTCCAACTTAAAGAATTCCTATTTTTTCTTTTTTTTTTTCTTTATTTTTTCTCTTGTAGAGGAGTCTCATCACTCTGTTGCTCGACCTGAAGATAATAGGATTATCGGAGGTGGTCCTCGAAGAGTTCGTGAGAAAAAACGAGCATTGGAGTTAAAGAAATTCGAACAACAAGAGGTATGTGTTCTTATTTCTTATTTTCTAAGTTCCGAGGAAGTTTTTGTTTAACTAAATTGATGAAATTAGAGTGTCAATGATCCAATTCGCTTCCGCTGCGCACGGGGCCGTCTTCGATTCTATCAGATAATAGATCAAATGTGTTTATAAATGACAAAGAATAAGATGTTATATAATAAAAATTGACACTAAATTTTGATGAGATTTTTCATGATAAAAATTAAATTGTTACAAATTTTAAAGTATATGTCATATGAACTAAATTGTTAGTTCAAGACTAAATTATTACGAATCTGAAAGTACATCGACTAAATTATTACGAACTAAAATTAAGGGACTAAACCGTTATTTTCACCGGGTTAAAAGGGATACAAATATTTTAACTAACTTTTAAAATATTTATCCATCTTATTTTTTTTTTTATTCAAACATTATTTTTTTTAAGAGTATAATAGTGCAATTGTGTGGGAAGTAATTTGAGCTTTCAAAATAGTTGGCCCGTTGGATAACGTTCTTATTTCCTATTTTCTGTATTCGGATTTTCATTTTTTAAGAAACAAACTTGTTTATAACTATTATCGTTTCTTATTTCTAAATTTTTTAGGAACATTTTGAACAAAACTGACAAAATTTGAGAAATTACAATTTTTTGACTAAATCTTTAGTTTCGGTTTTTCATTTTTTAAAGAACGTTTTGAAAAAGGACAAAATGTAAATTATGACGTTGGTGTCAACATGAGCATAGCTCAACCGACATAATGGATGAACTATGAGCAAGATGTCTCAAGTTCGAATCTCTTTCTACATATGTTGTAAAAAGAAAAAGAAAATTATGGCGTTAGTTTGTTTACCAAAGTAGTGCACAACTAAAAGAAGGGACACCAATCATTGAGTTGGATTTGAGTCGACATCATTCAAGGCGAAATGACTCGAGTGAGAGATGACATTGCAGATCAAATTTAGACAATTTGAAGGATAAAAATAATTTTATTAGTGTTGTTAATTTTACATCGGAACCTACTTATTTTAGATAATGTAGACTTTTGATAATTATTTATATATATATATATATATATTTATATTATATAACTAAATTTTATATATAAAACCATGGCTATAAATAAAGAACAAGAGGGTGTTTGGCCGAAAGAGTCTTTGGGGAAGAAGTTGGAAGGCGAAGTTAACTCTTCGTTTGACCCACGGACTTGTTGAACTCGGATAAAAAAATATCAACAACAGACTTCAACATTAATTACTATTACTAACAAAAATGGATATATATATATATATATATATATATATATATATATATATATATATTCTATAATCAATGGAAAAAAATAATATGAGGTATTGTGCTCAAAATTATTTTTGTTGTTTTCAAAGAAATTTGTAAAGGATAGATAAAGTAAAAATAAAAAAAAAAAATTTTAGAATTTATTGGATTTGGACGAAGTCTTTAATTAAAAGTTTGTAGAAAAAATTGTGCAGAAGAAAGCAGCTAAAATAAACTCAGACTTCCGATTCAACAACTCTCTATCCCAAACACAACACAGACTTTAGAACTCTAGACTAAACAACTTCCTACCTTAAATACACATATTTCATAACTCCCAGACTAAAAAACTCCTCAGATTAAACAACTCTAGACTAAACAACTCCAACTCTCCTCAATTCCGTGGGCCAAACGCCCCCCAAATAGTTTGTTTATGTCGGTGATTTTGGATTTAATTATTGAAATGAAGATTCCCGTGAAGTGATTTGCTGCTGTTTGCAGTTCGAGGGACCATACAAAAAATATAATATCTTTATTAATTGCAAATTATGAGAAGTTGGATATGAAGTTGATTTTTTTTAAAGTTATATTAATTTTAAGGTTTGTGTCACATAGATAACATGAATCATTGGACGATCCAGAAACATTGGGGTTGGATATTGGACAAAAGAGCCTATGAAGACTTGGAGTGTGCAATAATGATAGTGTGGAAGATATGGAAACAAAGAAATCAAATGATTTTTCATAATGTATGGGCGACAGAGCAGAGTATCCAATATTGTCAATTGCATTAACCATCTCAAAGACCGTAGGAGGGGAGGTCTGGAAGCTAACAAAGGTAAGAGGAAAATTGTAGTAAATGGCAAAGAAAAGTTCAGGGATGCTCGGAGGGTTGGAGCCCCCCCCCCCCTCTTCCAATCGATGGAAGCTGGATGTGAATGCATCTTTTAGAGCTGTTACTGGTCGGGCGGGCCTTGGGTGGGTCGTTCGAGATCATCAAGGTTCAGTTAAATTGGTCGGTTGTCGTGCTCTCAACGGTCAGTCCGAGATTAAAAACTCAGAGACTATGGCAATGGTAGAAGGATTAAAAACGATCAATTCCTTCTCGTTCCCTGACAAGTGTCCGATTGAGGCGGAGACCGATTGTTTGGAAGTTAGTAATTTGCTCAATGACATAAGAGTCGACCTCACCACAGTTGCCATTTTCATCCGTGAAGCTATTGACGTGAAGGAGACAGCTGAAGTGATCTCTTTTGCTCATTTGAATCGACTGGGTAATGACTTGACACATCAGATTGCTTCTAGAGCTTCAGAGGTTTTTCTAACGGTTCAGTGGGAAGATATTGTTCCCTCGAACTTTTTCTCATTTTGTGAGTCTGGTAACCTTAGGGACTTTGTTTCTGTTTGAGCTATGGCTATTTGTATTTAAAAAATAATAATAATAAGGTTTGTGTCACATATATCCATGTATTTTAAAAACATCTAATAAGTCTTTGAATTTTTTATTTTATATCTTTTTTTTTTTGTTTTTTTGACAACATGTGGGGGTGGGAGATCGAACTCGTGACCTCTTGATCACTTGTCTATACAATATGTCGGTTGAGTATATGCTCATGTTAGCCATTTTATATCTAATAAGTCTCAAATTTTTAAAAGTATCTAATAAATGTCCTTATACTTTTAATTTTATGTCTAATAAGTCATTGACTTATTCAACATTTTTTTTAAATTCACAAACCTATTTAACACAAAATTAAAAGTTTAATATACTATTAGACACAAAATTAAAACCTATCTAGTTAGTAGTATCTAGATTCACATTAAATTTAATATATGATATTTTTGATGTTTTATGAGTATTTATAAAAGATATTGGATATATCCATTACTCTTTAATATTTATATCGAAGTCTCCAATTTACGGATATATCCACGGATATATCGACATATCCACGCATATTTTCATCCTTGCAAAAAAAAAAAAAAAAAAAAAAAAAAAAGTTATGAAAAGCTACTTACCATAGAAAATGGTAGGATTGAAGGTAGTTTTTAAGATACAAAAGGCGAGATCTTTTCCTTAGCAAGTAGTCTCCGGTGTGAACAAAGAGAATAACTAATGATGTTCTAATTTTGTATCCAACACATCCTTCAATTTTAAAAAATGTTTGATAGATCCTTAAACTTTCAATTTGTGTTCAATAAATCCCTAAATTTTTAATTTTGTGTTTAATAGGTCATTTGCATATAAGTCAAAAATCTATGGTTCACCCCGAGGCTGAGGCCATCAAATCACCCGTAGGCGTGCGGTTCGCATGTCCACGACCCAAGAGAACCCGGGAGGATTCCGGTCCAATCCGAGTGAAAGGAAAAAGAAAGTCGTTTATGCACAACTAATAGCCTTATCCGGAGTGAATCATAGATTTTTGGCTTATATTTTGATCAACTTTGCAGTTGAACTAAGTTATTTCAACATAAAAAGTTGATTTGGCTTTTCAAAATGTTGGGTTAATCCTGCAAGGTTGGTGATGATCATATGAAGACTAGGATGAAGGTGTGTTGACCTAAAAGAGATTTGAGCACCTCGACCTCGACCACCTAAGCCCCGGGCGACGTGGTTTCATGGGAAATTTATTGATACTTTTGTTTTCATGAGATAAAGAATTCTTTTGGTTTGATATCTTTTGATTCAGCCTCTTGATCATGCTCAAGTACCTTTCGAATTTTGAAATAACTTTGAAAATCTCGTTGAACTTCTCAAAAGGAAGAATTCAGGACTTAACCTTTCAAATGATTTAGGAAGCTAACTCAAAGTTAGCTGATGGGGTCAACGTCGACCTATGCATCTTAGTTCAATACAAGTTTTCACCATAATTCTCTTCTTTTGAAATTTGAATTTAACTAGGTGGTTTTGTGCTGAGGTTGGTCTTTGGCCTCGGCCTCGACAAACCTCTTGTCCTGTGTTAACTTTCATTTTCCGAGGATCATGATGAAACTCTAAAAATGAGGTGTTTTATCTACTCATTGTGTGAAAGGGATGATTCTGGAGTTAAAACTGAACTCGGTGGTGTTGTGCATAGCTTGGCCTCGACCTTACTCCTCTCTTCCTTTCACTGCTATCATTGTAATTGTAAACCACATAAATCTTCGGCTTATCACTAACACACAAACAAAGAAAGCAAAAAGAACAAGGAAAAAATAACATTTGTTTTTCTCCCACTTATCTTCTTTACACTTTTAAAAAGAGAAATCTCGATTTCAAACATTGTTTTTATGTGGTGTTTTATTGCACAGTCTTTATAAGTAAAGTTTCACATTAATTTTCATGGAGGAAAAATTTGCAGAGAGAGAGAAAGAAAAATAATAAACATTTTCCAATAAGAGTATTTTTTTGTTTTTTTGAAAGACCAAGGGTATTAATGAAACTTTAATGTTTTCCATCCAAAACTTAACGGTAAGAATATTTTTTTAACGTTTTTGAAAGATCATGGTGTTTTTTAAACTTTTTAAAATTCATGAGTATTATTGAAACAAGACACATAGTTCGGGGACATTTTCTATAAGGGTTTTGTCTAAAGAGGGAGACTGCAACATGTAAAATTTCAAAACCATTATGATTTTGGAAAAATGTCTAAAAACTAAATTGAGTAAGTACACCTACACACTAAATAGACAAAAATACCCTCTTATTATATTCTACAATTTAACGATTAAATGAAATAATGCTTTAAAATAGGAAATGGTTGGGATGAGAGAGAGAAATGTAATGGATGCCAAAATAACAAAAACGTTTTTTTTTTTTTTTGAGTACAAATAACAAAAACGTTAAAATAAAGAAATTGAAACTACAGTTGAAGGGGAACAATGAAAAAAATTGCATTTGACGAGTATTGTATACCTGCGGACATACTTTTGTACCATCACGTCTAGGTCCACTGAGGTTATATATAGTCCTGTATACAGTTCATTAATACCCATCACAACTTTTGGGTACTCGCCAAATGTCGAATGTAGCTCAAAATCCAATGCTAGACAGTGAGCAAATAAGCTCAAATCTCACAAATTTAGCGTTGGACGGAGTGAGTGATGACTTTCAAACTTGAATAGAACGCTTGCAAATTAATAAAAATTGAAAAATCGAAAGGATTGCGGGTTAAAATTGATACTCAACCAACCAAGACGAGAGATCGTTGGAGGAGGAGAAGACTTACCCGTTGCGCCCTCGCTCTACGCAACGAAAAGATGTCACTGCTAGATATGGGTGCGTTATCAGAATGAGATCGGAGAGGAAGGAAGACGTGAGGTGGTGGCGATTGGAGATGGAGTCATGAGTTGAGTGAGAGAGCGACTAAATGAAGAAAAAACGTGAGGAAGAGAGAGAAGAATAATAGAGTTTGAATTGAGTATTTAATTGTTAAAACATAATTTTTTTTTAAGTTCCTTTTGCAAATGTTGAAATTTGAAAACAAATTAGGTACCGTCTTTACGAACTTGAACGAAGAATTCAATAAATGATTTAAATTTTTAAATATTGACTCTTCAAATTCCACCATATTTAATTAATTAAATGTTTTAAACTTTAATGTTCTCCCTATCCGCGTGGTGATTAGGGGAAGGGTTAGAGATTCAGATTTAAGGATTTTATTTTAGATTTCGAAAACAACAATCCGTTTTTGTAAGGATTTTTTAATCCGGCAAAATTTGAAACCCCTTGATTATAGGGTCCATTTTATTTTTGTTCTCGGTTTAGTTATAAAGTGTGTCCTTGTACATACATCAACAAAATTTGAAACCCTCGATTATAGGGCCCATTTATTTATTTGTCACCCGAGACGAGTGTTTACGACAAACGAGCAGTCGAAGCTGCATTAATCGGCAAGCGTGTTCGGCGGAGCAGTCGCCGGAAGACGGCGACAGATGAGGAGGGGGAGAAGCTGAAATGGGCGGCGATTGAGAGGTTGGCGACCTACGATAGGGGTGAGAAAGAGGATGTTGAAACACGTGAGCAGCGACAAAAAGGTTGTCAATGAAGAAGTTGAAGTCCCACATTTTTTTTTTCTATTACAAATCTAGAACAAAATCAGAGTTTAATGGAGTATATACGTATATACAACAATCAATATGCGTATATATATGTGTCTACATCTCACACATGCGGAACACCCACTGAAATTGTATACACGCGTACATGACACCACGTGCACGGAAAGTTAACACCACCTGCACTTAACGGGAAGACTTTAACCTCCACGAAAATATTTTAGTTTTTTTTTTAATTTTTTTATTTTAAGATTAATTAATTAGAAAATAAGAAGTAGTTATTAAAGAGTAAAATTATAATGGGCATAATAAAATATTTACCCTCCTCCCTAAAAATAAATACTTAGGACATAGAGTGCAAATAGTTGACATTTTTCATTTTAGGATATATTCCTTTTAATTTCTCATTTCTATAATTTAGCAAAAGAAAATTGAGATGAATTTTGAATTTAAAACCTTGTTTTGGGCTTAGTGCCCAAGTGGTCCAAATCTGTCCTCTTTGGGCAGGCCTTGCAGTTGCAGGCCTACGATTCTCCTATCCTCTTTCTCACCATTTCTTAACTTAATCGCCACCGCGACCGTGGCGGCAGAACCTCGCCGTCCGTTCAAATTCCTCTTCTCTCTTTTCGGATCGTTGCTATGATTACTCCGGTGAGGCTTCCGATCTTCTTCTCTCCTTGATAAATCAACCAAACTGGACTCTCTGCAACGAATTAGAGTATGACCGATCATACTTCCGACAATACCAAGCCGCCATTGAAGTCCCTTTCCTTACAAGATTGGGAATCCCTCATCGAAGACTTCCACAGCGGCGGCCCTCGTCTTCACCGATGGTCTTCTCAATTCTCCATCACCGTTTCTTCTCTTCTCGAATTGGTTCTCTCCTCCATCCTCAAGCGGGATTTCCCTCTCAATATCAAGTTTCATCTCCTCCATTTCATCGACGAGTTCGTTTCCTTTTCCGATTCTCCCGACTCTGTTTTGTCCGATTCCATACTGGAGCGTTTGATTGATACTCTTCGTGTAGTCGTCCAATCTCCGACCTCCGATGGCCTTCACTTTACTTTCTCTCTCAAGGAGCAAATTATGGTCTCCACCACATCCATTTTCATTTCCCTCGATGCCTTGCGCAATTTCGATGTTCGATTGCTTGAGAGCTTGATTGAATTTCTGCTTACTGTCGTCAATCGCCCCAATCATGGCATTGATAGACAAGCCCGTGCCATTGCTTGCGAGTGCTTGAGGGAATTGGAGAAGGCTTACCCTTGTTTACTGTCCCATGTTGTCGGACATCTATGGAGCTTGTGCCAAAGCGAGCGCACGCATTCATCCCAGAGCTATATTTTGCTATTCACAACCGTCATCAGTAATATTGTTGCGCAAAGATCAAGCGTCTCGATCCTCAGCACGCCTGTTCCTTTGGTTCCTTTCAATGTTCCGCAATCTGTTCTTGCACCAGATTCGAGCTCGAATCGAGAGGTTTCTCCTGGATTGAATTCTAAGGAATTGAGGAGGGCAATTGCGTTCTTGCTTGAATCGCCACAAATTCTCACTCCGCTTGCTATGGTGGAATTCTTGACCATGATAATGCCCGTAGCTTTAGCTTTGGAGTTGCAGGCGTCAATGTTGAAGGTGCAATTCTTTGGAATGATATATTCCTTTGATCCTATGCTGTGCCATGTTGTTTTGATGATGTATTTGCAATTTTTAGATGCATTTGATGAGCAAGAAGGCGAGATCGCTCGCCGACTTTTGTTGATTTCTAGAGAAACACAGCAACATTTGGTTTTCCGTTTGCTTGCACTCCATTGGTTGTTGGGTTTGTTCAGGACTGATAGTCCACTTGGAAAAAAGATGGCTTCAGCTACTGAAATGGGTTTGAGCTTTTATCCCGCAGTGTTTGATCCGCTTGCTCTTAAAACTTTGAGGCTTGACCTTCTTGCCTTCACCTCAATACGTAGTACAATGTGCAAAGTAGAGACTGTTTCAGCCGCTGATTCAGAATCTGGAAAGTCAGTGGTGAAGCTTCTTCAAGATGGTCTGGTATGCGTATCAGCTTTCAAATGGCTACCTTCAGGAAGCACAGAAACTGCTGTTGCTTTTCGTGCCTTTCATAAATTCTTGATAGGGGCGTCGTCTCATTCTGTCTCCGACTCGAACACCGATAAAATTCTTGTGGATTCCAGCATCTTCCGTATGTTGCAGGTTGTTCACTGCTATAATATTTTCCTATTACTGTTTTGTTTAGTTTTTCCATTTTCTTTACTAGTAAGTCAAGGTGAATTGATATCAGGAAAAAGTCCGAGTCTTATTAACTTTTCTTTTCCTGTATTATTTCCTGAATGTTGTTCTGCTGGAGATTTTGTATTAACTATGAAAATGTTAACAATACAGAGCATCATTTTCGATCTTTATGGTTTCATACTGCTTATGAGACCACGAAGCATGAAATATATGGAGTTTAGAACCATGAGCTAATATAACAGTATCCAAACCACCAAAATGTACACGTCTTCCTGGAACAATTACTAAAGAAGTAAATTCATTAGTTGTTATGAGTTCTGAATTTAATTCCCAATTCTAGGGATCTCTCTCTCTGGTGTTTTAGCGTATGAAATTGCCTCAGTTTTTCTCTAATGGACTAGAAGTTAACATGCATGAAATAACTTGAGGAGTTGAGGGAGGTAATTGTGCCCTAGCTATGAGAGGCCTTTATGTTCATGACAAATAACTGAAGACTTTTCTCTTTCTGCTAAACATATTTGTTAGGATGGGGAATAGGGGTTAACAGAAAAAGAAACTCAACTGTATTTTGATGTTTACAATATTTATCTTCCAGGAGATGCTTGTGGAGTTAATATTGGAAAGTCAGAGACTGGTTCCCGTTATTGTTGCTTTCACCGACCGCTTGTTAGGTTGTCAAAAGCACAGATGGTTAGGGGAGAGCCTGCTCCAGAAATTTGACGAGCATTTGCTTCCGAAAGTTGCAATCAACTATAAATTAGTTTCTTGCTTCTCGGTATTCAATAGAATGGCTGAAAATGATACGATACCTCCCAGTGGATTGCTAGGACTTTTTGCCAAGTTCATGTTGTTTCTTGTTGAGAAACATGCCCCAGAAACGGGTCTGAAGTCTTGGTCTCTTGGAAGTAAGGTACTTGGCATTTGCCGGGCGTTGTTGATGCATCACCAAAGCTCTCGATTGTTTCTTAAAATGTCTCATCTGCTTGCATTTACTTGCCTCTATTTTCCTGACTTGGAAGTTCGTGATAATGCAAGGTATATAAATTCAAGATTTTCTCACGTTCTTTCAATTCCCTTCTTTTTATCCAGCTTCTTTTTAGAATTTGAAAAGATGTAGATACTACTACAGAAGACATACAGCTTTTTCCATTGAAATTTTCTTCTTAATTCTTGGTATATTTCAGGATCTATCTGCGGATGCTGATTTGTGTACCTGGAAAGAAGCTTAGAGACTTGCTAAAACTTGGAGACCAACCCTTTGGCATTTCACAATCTCTTCATTCCGGCGCCTTATACAATGTCCAGTCTCCACGATTTTCTCACAATCTCAAGAAGGGCAGAAACATTTCATCCTATATACATTTAAAACGAAAAATCCCCTTACTTGTAAAACATTCTTGGTCATTATCTCTATCAACTCTAGGAGTTGAAAATGTTGAAAATGACAAGTCTGGTTTTCCAGAGGGTATCAGGGACAGTGAACCTATGGTTGAAGAAAGGGCGACTGAATTCTCTTCTAACATTGAAAAACTTAATCTAGCCCCGGAGCCGTTGCGTGTGATGGACTCTAAGATTTCCAAGATTCTGGATATATTACGGAGACATTTTTCATGCATTCCTGACTTCAGACATATGCCAGGGCTTAAAGTTACAATATTTTGTAGCTTAAGTTTTGATTCAGAGCCATTCAATCGCAACTGGGGAATTGTTGATACATTTGCTAAGAATTTGGATGATATGGATAACCATCCGGCAATGTATGCAACTGTGCTCAAGTTTTCTTCATCTGCACCCTTTGGTCCTATTCCATCCCGTCATATACCTTTTATTTTGGGAGAGTCTACTGGGGATGAAAGTGCTCCTAGTCCACGGGCCTCCTCATTGGACATTGTTCCTGTTCAGAACGGTTATGGAAAAGATGAAAGACTCAAGGCTCTGGTAGCAGTTGAATTGGAACCAAGGGATCCCACACCAGGACTTGTTGATGTCTCAATTGAATCTACAGCAGGAAGTGGCCAGATCATTCGCGGTCCGCTTCAGAGTATCACGGTAGGACTTGAAGATTTGTTTCTTAAAGCTGTCGTCCCATCAGACATCTCAATGGATGAAATCCCGGGTTATTATTCAGATTTATTCAATGCTCTTTGGGAGGCATGTGGGACATCTTCCAATACTGGGCGGGAGACGTTTTCACTGAAAGGAGGCAAAGGAATTGCAGCTATTGGTGGAACCAGATCAGTCAAACTACTTGAAATCTCAGCGGCTTCTTTGATCAATGCTGCTGAACTCTACCTGGCTCCTTTTATTGTGAGCGTTGTCGGTGAACAGCTCGTTCAAATTGTGAAGGATCGGGATATTATCAAGAATGTCATCTGGGAGGACATTGCATCTGAAAACTTCTCACAAGTGACCTCTGCAGTACCTGATGTTGATAGAGGCCCACTACGTCTTACATATTTTTCAAATGAAGACGAAGTGGGAAGTCTCGTCAGTAGCTATAAGAGAAACATGGGTCACTTTCATGTTTTGATATTTCTTCCACCAAGGTTTCACCTTCTTTTCCAGATGGAAGTTTCAGATTTTTCAACATTAGTTCGAATTCGAACCGATCATTGGCCTTGCTTGGCTTATGTTGACGATTATTTGGAGGCTCTGTTTCATGCATAGGAGGAAATCAATTAGTTTCTCTATCACCTCGGCAGACTCTATCTATATAGATCATTTCATCTGGTTTTGCTATAGACACTTGCAGGATGCATGGGCACTTTCTTTTGCAGGGGAAGGGTATTTTTTTTGGGGACCCTTGGTAGATATACAAAATTAGTAAATACTTTCGTAGTTTCTGATCAAATTGTATTCTTTCTATGCACCGAAGAAGGCTGATAAATTCTTTTCTTCTTTTCGTAGTCGAGTGGTTTTAGCTTTTTGTAAGTTGAGTCATTATGGCAGAGAAATGTAAACTATCTGTATTTACGATGCATACTGGTTAAAACCACGTGTATAATTTCTTGTGTTGGGACTTGTTATCTTGTTTCTCAATATATTTATATCACGGATAAAGTTTTCAGTTTTTAAGAACGATATTGCAAAACACGAAACGGATTGTTCGTTCTGGCTGGACAAATCAGGTTAGACCGTGTATCGGTTTTGTTTGAATGGAACTGAGATTTGGACAAAAACACATTGTATTGAAATCCATCTGTAATTCATTTTTGTATTTTTTGCTAGGTTCAAGCGTTCAGGATTTTGCGTTTTCATGTAGGGGAACACTTGCTTGAGGTAAGACACTAGAATCAAGAATGAGCTTGCCTTTCTGTGAATTTCATACGCCAATTTCATTTGCTTTCTGTTAATGTTTATTGGGGACAGTATACAAAGCAAAACAGTAGTTAATTTTTCGATACATAGTTCGAATCTCATTCATTTGGGTTGAGCTGGGTCGGTCTTGTCTCCCACAGCCTCTTCTCAGTTAACCAGCTTCAATGGTCTCATCATTGCATTGTCTTCATGATCCAGTATCTGCATTCATATCACAACATTATGCTAGTTATTTATTTTCTCGAGTTAAAAACTTTAGTCAAGAAGTAACTTGCTACTTACGTGACAATGGTACACGTAGCCGGGTTCTGCAGTTGCATCGAACGGGTACGATGCATTCGAGTGTATGTGGGAAAATCTCACTAGTATCTTTGTCACATATCCAGGCATCATCTTGTACACATTCTTCCACCCTTTCTCATGACTATTTACCTTTATTCTTTTTCCACGTGCATGTTCTTCAATTTTGCACTTCAATGCATCGTTCTTTTTCGTCATGCAATCCTTAAACTCTTCCAGTTGAACCAACTCCGTTTGACCCAGTGCGGCCAGTAGCCCGACATGAATGTGTAACGGATGATTATCTTCCGTTAGATTGATCACGTACCATAACTCTGTGCTGCCTATCTTTGGCCTCTCTGTCACAGGTGCTTCATATGGTTTCGCGTTAAGGTATAGATGGGTCGGCTCGTCGATGTTGCTCGTGTATTCGTACATGGCAATGTACCGAGTGTACGATACACTGGATAATTTTGGTTGCGGGTATTCTATTAGTTTATTGGGAACTCGCTGCGATTCGACTTCCTTGTTTTTTGAAATATAAAATTTCATCACTCTGCTGTTAGCTTCATTGACAGGGTCCCCAGATGGATAAGGGTAAGCTGCATCGTTGGCTAGGATGACTGTATCTTTCTCTGACTTTGAAAAGTCAACCACCACATCAGCAATCTCCGATGGCGCCAATAGGATCGCCTTGGATACCACAGACTTTGCAAGGTAGGCCGAGTCAGATGCCACTTGTATGAATCTAAGGCCATTGGTGAAGAAGAATCTGAAGAATCTAGCATTGCTGGCATTGATGATGCGGAACCGGTACTTGCGACGTCGTACCATCATACGTGGCCAGGCTTTGCCGTTGACCACGATAACGTCGCCGAAGTATTCAGGTTGCCATTGGGGATGTATGGAGGGATTATTGCCGGTGGAATTCATGAAGATGGAGCCATTGTAGAGGAAGCTCCGATCGAAGACGAGCAACGATCGGTCGAATTCACGGCCATGGGGGAGCCGGAGTGGGGCTTCGACCTGTGGGTGGCGGATTATGTAGGCTCCGACCAGGCCGGCGAGAAGGTTGACTCTAGTCAACCCCATGGCATGATCATGGTACCAAAGATTACCAGGGTGCTGCTGATTGTTATAGTGGTATGTTTCGTTGGTCCACGAGGGGCCTTTGTCCTTGAAGCCATTGGTGAACCATGAGGTTGCATGACCGTCGCTGGCTGGCTCGGTGATGCCACCGTGGAGATGAACCACGGTCGGGACGCCGTGGTTGCCGGTGGGGATGGCGGTTGGAATAGTGGGGTCCCATGGAAGAATGTGCTTTTGAGGGAGGTGATTTTTCCACGTCACAAACGTGGAGATGCCGTGGACGGCCTCGATTGTGGGGCCAGGAACTGTTGCAGAGTCCTTGGAAACACCGTAAGCAAAAACAGGAGTTGGGGGAAGATCTCGGTGAAATTTCTGCAGAAAAACACAGAATAAGAATAAATTATTCTAGGCCATTGAATAAAAACTGTATATCAAAAAAAAAAAAAAAAAAAATCCTTAAAAAATCACACAATAATACAAATGATTCTAGCTATTTTTGCTGAAAAATTTTCAGCTCTTCGAAATATTGATCTAAATTTTAAAAATTAGCCAAATTGATCTTTTTTGACATTATCACCAATTTTTTTAATATTATTTCTTTCCTGTTTCTCTCCTCCATCACGTTTTTTCTTTTTCCCATTCTCCCAGGCACCCATCACCGGAGACTCTCTGATGACGACTCTCATTGACGGCAACTAAGAAGGCCAATTTTTTTTCAAATTTGGAAAATCCTTTAAATCTTGAATTTTTTAAATCTGAAATAAAGATAGAGTTAGATCATCAGGAGCTAGAACTAGGTGATGATGCGAGTAGAAAATGAGTTTGACAAAATTTTAAAAATTGGGATCAATCCTGGTAAGTGTTGAAAATTTAGGGTGATCCCTACCAATATCCCATGATTGTAGGCCATTAAATAATGATTTTACAATTTAAAAAAAAAAAAGTAATTTAAAAAAAAAAGTTGTGGTTTGTATTTAGTGATAAGGCAGCATTAGTAGAGGATGTGTGAATTTATTCTTGATTCTAAAATGATGTGGTTGGAATGATAATGGAATTAAAGGAGCAATAATTTCAGGTTAACACCATTTTGAAAAGAGAAAAAGATAATTAAAAGGAAATAAAAGAAATATGAATGGAGATAGGTAAAATAGAAGAGAAGAGAAGAGATGAAGAAAGAGACCCATGTTTTGAGGAACATGCCAATCTGCAGATGCTTAGGATGTCGGCCACGGAAGCCGAGCAGCGTGGGGATCTCCGGCAGCTCGTCCACGAACATCGCCAGTTTCTTCAGATTTATAAGCTCTTCAGAACCAGAACCAGAACCAGAACCAGACAAACAGTAGAACACCAACAAAAGAATTCTCCAAATCATTGTTGGAAGATTGAAGAGATTGATTTTGAATTTGGATTGTTTGATGAAGAAATTCAGAAAATGGAAGTGATGGATATTTCTACTTTATAGTGCGTAACGCCCAGTTGCTGTTGCCTCTGCTCTGTCACCTCTCAACTTTCCCTTTTGACTTTTGTTTTGTTGGGAGAATTTCTAGTACATGCGTGGTATGAAAAAATTCCATAGTCTTTAAAAAAAATGACACGTGGCGAAATGGTTGTTCAATTGAGACTCACACTATTAAATATATTGTTTTTTTAAACCATTTCGACACGTGTCATTTTTTTTAAAGGCAGTGTTATGGAGTTTTTTATGTACTAGAAATTCTCTCTCTTTTCTTTACATTCCTTTTTTGGTTTCTTTTTACAACTTTTTATTCTGCCACTCTTTCCTCCACTACTCATATGCTCAGATTTTTATTTTCTCCACTCTCGTGACCACGGATTTAGATCCATCAAAATCATTTCGACGATTTTTTTTTTTTTTTTTTTTTTTTTTTTTTTTTTTGGGTAAGAAACTATATTTATTTTAGTTTTTTAGTTTCAAATATTAAAATTTATTCTCTTCCTACTTTCAATAAATCTTAAAACCGTCCAAATTATTAATTTATTGTTAAAAAAAAGTCTTTAATCTTTACTACATTTCCAAAATCTTTGTCTTTTTTACAACTATGTCAATGACATTTATAACCTATTAGGAACCTTATAGAATTTATAATTACAAAGCATATTTAATGTTTACCTGTACTTGGACATTAAATAAGTTACATACATCTTGTATGTATTAAATATCATATATGAATATCCATTGCAACTTTCAAAATTCGTGTTTGAATTTTTCTACCAACCAAAGTCACCATCCATTTGATATGATAAATTAATTCTCATTAAGAATACTTTATATTGATCGGATGAAGACCAATAATATTCATATCAATTTAGTTTCTAACCTAAAATAAAGACTAAACTTAAGAATACTTAGAGTGAGTTGGAGATAGTTTTTTAGGGTTATTTTGTTTTTTTAGTACAACATGAGGATTGAACCTCCTACCGTTAATTACCGCTGAACTATACTCATTTTGACGGTTTTTAGAGTCAACTTTTAAGTAAAACATTTTGAAATATGCAAGTGTTTCTAGTCATGATCAAAACATTTCTAAACATGCTCGGCCTAAGTGTATTATCAAAATTTTGAATTTTTTTTTAATTAGTTAAAAATAATTTTTTCATTAGGGTAAACTACAAAATTTAGCCTATAAAATTTCAAATTTGTATTTAATAGGTCCATAGATTTTGTTTAATAAATTTACGAACTTTTAATTTTGTGTCTAACGTACTTGACATGTTTCAAATTTTAAAAAATTAATCGTATTTTGTGTCTAGTACACAATTCAATATCTAGTGAATTATTCAAAACAAAAGTGAAGGTTTAAAAACTCATTAAACCATTTTTAAACTTCATAGATTTATTAAACATAGAATTAAAAAATTATACCAATTAAATATTTTTTAAAGTTTAAACAAAGTTAATGAATTAAACTTAAGATTTCCATTATTTTAAAGTGCTCCCAACCCTACTTTAAGCTATTTGCATTTTGCAAGATTATTTTTCTTATTTATAATTAATTTATTAGGAGTTATACACTTCCCTATATAACTACTACCCATTGAAAAGTCTAGCTGAATGCTAAATATCACTTTTTTTTTTCTTTTTTTTTTTTTCTTATTTATTTATTTATTTTTGACTAAGGACTCTTTCTATGATAAGAGGAAAAAGAAAGGGAGAACTTTTGGAATTGAGTTGTGTGGTGTATTGTGAAGGTGTGCATTAGTGGCCCAAGTGGGACAAATATTCATAAAAATTCTACAAATTAATACATTATTAATAAAAACATGATAACTTTAACTTTCAAAATTCTAAAATTAAATCTCACATTAAAAAAAAAAAAAAAATATATATATATATATATATATATATATATTATATATGATTAAAAGGTTAATGTTTGAATCCTCTATCATGAACATATTCGCATACTAGAACTTGACAAAATATTTATGTATTTAATTAAAAATTTAAAATTAAATTTCAGAAGTCATCTTTAATCATTAAAATTTTGCTCTTATAAACTAATAAGAAGATGTGCACAACATAATTATAAAAGGAAGGAAAAGTCATAGGAGCCAAATTCCACCTCGCTACGCTAAAGTGATTCATATGATGTCAAATTTATTAAATAAAGGTGAAAAACTATTTAGAAAAAAAAAAAAAAAAGCCAACAAGAGCATAGCTCAACGGCATGATGTATCGCCTAGTGACCATGAAGTCCTAGGTTCAATCCCCACCCCAACATGTTGTCAAAAAAAAAAAAAAAATACTATTTAAAAAAAATAAACACATTTCTCCAATTTTAATTACAATTATTCTTTAATTTTATGTTTTTAAATATCATTTTATAATCTATTTTATTTAAAATAAAATAAAATTATAAAGGTATTTTAATTAATGTAGGAATTGAACTCATGACTTATTATTTAAGAGTATAACTTTATGTCAATTGAGCTATGTTCGATTTGACAAAAAAAAATAAATAAATAATAAATAATAAAATTGTGTTAGTTCTCTCACAATTTTTTTACTATATTCTTTTCACATTTCTTACATAAACATTTCAATCTTAAATCAAAATCTAAATATAAAAATTATTCTTATAGTTTTTAATTTAAAACTAACAATTAAATGGTTATTAAACGAAACATTAAATACTAAAATAACTATTTTTAAATTTTAAATAATAAAATAAACATTTTAAAATTTAAGATAATTCTCAAAGTTCAAATATCAAAAGAATATAAACTCTAATTATAATAAATTTAGTTGGTAGTATGATGTTTATGGTGTCCAACAAAACATAAAATTAAATTCTTTGTGATGCACCGCATAAATATTTAATTGTTTTAACAACATGTAGGGTGGAGAATTAAACTTAGAACCTCATAATCACTAGTCGATAGAACATGTCAATTGAACTATACTCTCATTAGCGCATAAATATTTAATTAATAGAAAAGTAAATCGTAAGGGCATGTGTATGTAACTATATATATATATATAGTAGGAGTGTGCAAGAAACCGAATTAAATAATTAATTTAATTTGACTATTATTGGCCAATAAAAAGTAAGGTTTGTTTTTTTTTATTTGATTTTTGCAAAGGAAAAAGCAAGGTTTGTTTAGGTGATATGTAATAAGTATATTAAATATTTGGTTACATTTCTTTAATTGTCCATTTGGAAGGTTGGCGTGTGCTGAGTTGTTTCCAATAAACAAATACCAATCCTTCTCAATTAATTTCCAATAACTGATTATTCTAATGTTAAATGCTTCTAAGGGTTCTCACAAAAATAAATAAATAAATCACAAGTGCTTTTAAGAGTGTGTCGAGCATGCACTTGGAAAAAAAAATACTTTTGAATTGTTTCAAAAGCATCCTCAAACAAAATGCGTTTATACTAAAATACCTTCTTCTTTTTTTTATTTGTTTGGTTTTAGCATAAAAGTGCTTTTGATTTAACAATGTTATGGTTCAAAATTCTCTCCTACGTGTAAGGTGAGCACAACGCCACATGTCGAGACAAACATGAGATATATCGCGCAACGAATCAAAACTCGAACGATACTCGACATCCTAATCAAATCCAAGTTCGCCTGAAAATACCTATGTTAGAGTTTGACTGAGGATGTACAACCTCACCAACTTGAAGAACAAACATCTCGCCCAGCAATGAAACATCGATTACTTGAATGCATATTACTAATGTATAAGTATTGTATTGAATACCTCTCTATAATCGAGCTCAAACTTAATACTTTTAATGAAGTTATTTTTCTTTAGAAAAAAAAAAAAAAACGATCTAACTTTTTTTTTTTTTTTAACTTAGTCGCCTTATGAAGCCGAAGTCCCACTTAAATGGGAGGGTCGACATGTAGAAAACCAAAAAACAAATGACAATTAAAAGTTATAAAAATAAAGATTCTTAGGTTGGAATCGTTAAGGGACGTCAAGCTCCCATGAGAGAGCTCAACCGAAAATTGATCATTAATTGGTTCAACGAGAGCCCCAGGGAGAGAGTCCAACTAGAATAGACTAAAGCATGAGAAAATTAAATAAAGATTATTGGTCAATGAATAAGGTATGAGACTATCAGGGGGCGTTTGGCCCAAAGAGTTGGGGGGAGTTGGAGTTGTTTTGTCTGAAGTTGTTTAGTGGAGTTGTTTAGTCTGGGGAGTTCTGAGGTATGTCTGTTTGGGGCAGGGGGTTGTTTAGTCTGTAGTTCTGAAGTCTGTGGTGTGTTTGGAGCAGGGAGTTGTTTAGTCCGGAGTTGTGAAGTCTGAGTTTATTTTAGCTGTTTTCTTCTACACAATTTTTTTCTACAAACTTTCAAAATTTTCATATTAAGGACTTCTTTCAATTCCAATAAATTCTAAAAATGAAATATTTTATTTTTATTTTATCTATGTTGACAAAAAAATTTTGAAGACAACAAAAATAATTTTGAGCACAATATTTGACATTATTTTTTCACATTGAACATAAAAAAAAAATATATATATATATATATTTTGTTAGGACTCATCTTTAATTTTATGAATTATAAGATTGTTTATTCAGTATAGTCTATTCATGTGTCAAACACATGTTTCTCTGCCTCCTATATAAATCCACTTCACCCGTAAATCAGTATTTCAACAATGATGATTTATTTTAGCTATTTTTTTTTTTTACAATTTTTTTCTATAATTTTTCATATTTTTTTGACACGGAGTTGTTGAACCTCAAGTTTTGAAATCTGAGTTTATTTTACTAGTTCTTTCGACACAATTTTTTTTTTCTACAAACTTTCTAATTTTCCTTATTAAGGATTTTTCCTAATAAATTCTAACAATGCAGTTTTTTATTTTTATTTTATCTACTTTCTAAAACATTTTTGGAGATAACAAAAAATAATTTTGAACACAATACCTCACATTAATTTTGTAATCTCTCTTACTTTGACTATCAATAATATATATTTATTATTATTTTTTAAAGACTCAATCTTTAATTTTTTAATTTTATGAATTTTAAAAATGAGATTTTTAATTGTTTTTTAGTGTAAGTATATTTTATAAATTTCTCTAAAGAAAAAAAACACATAAACATATCTATGTGTTAAACACGTTATTCCTCGCTTCCACCCACTTAAACTCGTAATTTCATATGCACTACACCTAGAACCTATTTTCTATAATTTTTCATATTTTTATTATCAAGAACTTCTTACAATAAATTTTAAGAATACGATTTTTGTGTTTTTTTATTTTATGTATCCTTTACAAATTTATTCGAAGATAACCAAAATAACTTTGACTGCCATACTTCACCTTCTTTTTTCAATATCACTCACATTAATTATTCATTTTATTTGGATCGTTTTGAAATAAAACAAATAGTCGTCCAATAATCGATTAACTATTACATGTGAATTTGAAATAAAACAAATAGTCGTACAATAGTCGATTAACTATTACATGTGAATTTTAAATATTTTAATCCATTAATCTAAGTGAATTCAAATTAATAATCCATTAATCTAAGTGAATCCAAATAAGCTATATTTTTATTTCTTCTTGAATACTACATTTTAAATTTTGTTTAAGTACCAATTTTAACTTTTAATTCAACAACTTAATTTATATTTAAAATAAAAAATAGGTTGAATTGCATTTTTAGTCCTTTTACACATTTGGTTTAAATTATGTTTTTTTAAAAATAATTAAAAAAATATTGTAAAAGGAAGAGAGAGAAAGAGAGGAAAATGAAGGAGAGTTGAATAGTAATTACTGTAGAAGTCTGGGGAGTTGAATAGTTACTGTAGAAGTCTGGGGAGTTGATATTTTTTTGTCCGAGTTAAACAACTCCTTGGGCCAAACGGGGAGTAATTTTACTCCCCACAATTCCGTGGGCCAAACGACCCCTCAATGACTAATAACACACAAGGTGAGCAATCTTTAATTCTATTTTATTTCACGTTTATATTTGATGAGTTTACATCGAGCATTGGAGATAAACAAATAATTTAGAAGATTAAAAAAATAAAAAAATAAAAAATAAATAAAAATAGTGTATAGATGCTCAAAATAAATGAAATAAAAATAAAAATACCAATTGGACCATCACAGCAAATACACACTTTTATAATTTATCCATCAAATTGTATATTAGTTTCCAGCCCAGTCTGAATCCTGGCCTCCCCCCATGCATCAACTACATTACACGCGGGTCGTAGGTGATTTGAGCCTCCAATTATTATAATTCATTTTTATTCTAAAATTCTATATAAATATATCTTTCTCAACCATTTTTTAATTTTTGAGGAGTTAATTTTAAGAGTCATATCCAATTTCGAAAATACATCAATTTTTTTTTTTTTTTTTATTACTCCTTTTGGCGTGAGCGGCAAGATGACTGTTTTGCATGTTATTAAAAGTTAAATAGATAGGTTAGTTTTATAATTTGCATGAGATTTATTTGTATTCGAAAAATGCAGTTTTTACATATGACTTCCTGACTTACGATTTATTGCAGGATTATTAGTATTGATTTATGAGTCTAATTGGTGAAATCAACTCCATAAGACATCTCTCCGGATTGTTCTCCGTCTTTTATTTTATGTTTTTATTTTATTTTAATCCTATCCATTATCATTATCTTTCTCTAGATAAAATTGAGTGATTGTATTCGTGGTACTTAAGTGAACTAGAAACAAATCTTGAGAACAATATCCATATTTACCTACATTATATTAAAATTTGACCCGTACACTACTTGCGGTATTACATTGCAAAATTTTGTGTAACAAGTTTTTGGCACCGTTGCCAAAGATTGACAAGTATTTAGTTTCACTCAATATTGTGGAAAACGCACCTATTGACTTTAGAGCTTTATTTTATTTTTATTATTTTTTATTTAATTTTTTGTTTATATATTTTGTTGATTGATGTTTACATTTATTTGGAAGCCTAATTTTAGTTCTTTGATTTTTTTTTACATTGATTCAAGCAATAAGAGACCGAAGAAAATAGATGAGTTTTATGTATCTTGATGCATAAACTTTCATCTCTTCTAGCTAAAAGACGTTAAATAATTAAGTGTTTCTTGGGAGGCAACCCAACTTTAATTTGTTTAAGTTTTTCGGTCTTTCATTTATTTTGCTGTGTCGTCATTATGTTTCTGTTGATTTTTTTGTATGAGCGAAATCACCATCATTCTCTTCCAACTCTGAAAAAAATGTTGACTCTCTCATTTATCAAAACAATATTGTTCACTCTTGTCTTTTATTTGTTCTTTGCATGATTTAATGGTTTATAAATTGAGAACAATGTATATTTTAAGTTTGAGGGTGAGATTATGCATGTTTTATGGAGAAAAAAATTGAGCTAATCTTCATGATTGAATTTTTGATGCATTGCTCGTGATTAGGACAACCTAGGAAGTATTCTAGTATTTGATAATCTTAAATTGTTGGACTATGAGACCATGCTTGTAAATTGAGTTAATTTTATATTTTTGTGAGTCTCTAATGATATCCTTGAATACCTTGTAACTTGTAAGCTAGGGATACATCTTTGGTTGGAGTTTTGAGTGCATAAAAGAGATAATGGTGATTATTTTTTTTTTCTTTGAAAAAATATATGATGGTGTCTCTTTGAGTTATTGAATGAAGAATGCATGGGGTTTTATGCTAATTACCCCACTTTTCTATGAGTTCTTAAGTCATTAAGCACATCTATTACACGGTGCTCTAATCTCTTAAATTGTGTGATTACCATGCATGATTGATTTTTCTAGAACTTAGTTTGTTATACATGTCTGGAATCTCTTAATTGAATTGAATGCGTTAATTTCACAAGGGCAATTAGATAAAACTATTTTTAACCTTCTCAAAGACCGTACCTTTACTTTTAAACCTTAGAAATCCAAATTTTGAGCCTTGGACATTTTCATTGGAAAATTCTTATATTACAAGCCATAAATTCATTTTCTTGTTGTTTTCCTCTCTTTGAACTTTGAAATGAAGGATTATATTTGCTTACCACATGAAGTCTCAATTAATCCAAAAGAGAGAGAGTTGATCAAGTATTCAAAGGAAAGCATATCTTTCATTAGCTTCTTTTAGAAAGAAAGAAAAAAAAAAGTTTGAAAGTCAATTATGAGAAGGAAAGTTAAAAGTTAAATGCTTCAACAAAATGCATAAATGACCATTCATCAAGAGTCAACCTAAAAATTGAGCTTCATATAAAAAAGTATAATAATTTTTTCAATCAAGTAGCTTAAAATTTTCATCCATCTACCCTAACCTAAGTCTAATTACAACCAAAACGAGACATTCAAATTTTTTGCATTCATTTTTTTCATCGATGGTGAAAATGTGTTTTATTAGCAAGCATATGGTCAAAATCTTTTATGTTTTGGTGTGAGAGTTCATCATATATATACCTTAAACACTTGAGCATATTGAGTGAAATTCTGTGAGGGTGTTAGATCTTGTGCATTCGATTTTCGTAGCTTGATGAGATGTTTGAGTTTTTTTTTTTTTTTTTTTTTTTTTGGTATAAAATGTAGCTTATGAATGCATATTCTCTTGATTGCTACATGACTCAAGTTATTGATGTGTGTTTAATTTTATTGTTATTCTTAGATATTAAGGAAAGATAGTGGACACATGAAAGAGACAAAAAAAAATTTAATTTTAAATATCTTGTTGATAGGTTGTGGATTAATATGTCATTCAATTGTGAATTATTTATCTTAATGACACTGATGTTTGAGTCATGTGCATGCTTTCATTTAGTAGTCTTGTTTTATTTTGGTCGAGGACTAACAAAAGCTAAAGTTTGAGGTATTTGATAGCACACAAAGTGAACTATCTTTAGAACCTATTTTATGCTACTCAAAATAAATGAAATTAAACTCAAGTTGTCACGCGCACTTAACATAGCCCCAACAATGGTCGACCATCATGGCAAATACATACTTTGATCATTTGTCCAACAAACTATATATTAGTCGTCAACAAGAGCATAGCTCAACGACATGATGTATCGCCTAGTGACCATGAGGTCCTAGGTTCAATCAAAAAAAAAAAAAACTATATATTAGTCTGTCAACATGAGCATAACTCAACCGACATATTACTTAGACTAGTGACCAAGAGGTCACGGGTTCGATCCCCCACCCCCACATGTTGTAAAAAAAAACTATATATTAGTATTCAACCAGATTTTGTAATGTTTAACATATTAACTAAACTCTCTTTTATCTTAGAGATTGATGTAGCCATTAGACTTTATACTTTGATTAATTTAAATGCATTTGATTGATTTTTTTTTTTATTTTATTCATATTTTTATGTGTTTAATGTTTATAATCTTTTAGCTACAGATTATTTGTCTAATTGGTCTGAATTTATACTGATAAGTTGTAATTTAGACTAGAACTTAATTGCATGACTAAAGAAATTTCTGACAATAAATTGATCAATACTACTTTAGAGGTTGTTAAATGAAAAATCTTAATGTGCATGTTATTAAAAACTAAACAAATATGTTAGTTTTTATAATTTGAACAAGAGCATAGCTCAACGACATGATGTATCGCCTAGTGACCATGAGGTCCTAGGTTCAATCAAAAAAAAAAAAAACTATATATTAGTCTGTCAACATGAGCATAACTCAACCGACATATTACTTAGACTAGTGACCAAGAGGTCACGGGTTCGATCCCCCACCCCCACATGTTGTAAAAAAAAACTATATATTAGTATTCAACCAGATTTTGTAATGTTTAACATATTAACTAAACTCTCTTTTATCTTAGAGATTGATGTAGCCATTAGACTTTATACTTTGATTAATTTAAATGCATTTGATTGATTTTTTTTTTTTATTTTATTCATATTTTTATGTGTTTAATGTTTATAATCTTTTAGCTACAGATTATTTGTCTAATTGGTCTGAATTTATACTGATAAGTTGTAATTTAGACTAGAACTTAATTGCATGACTAAAGAAATTTCTGACAATAAATTGATCAATACTACTTTAGAGGTTGTTAAATGAAAAATCTTAATGTGCATGTTATTAAAAACTAAACAAATATGTTAGTTTTATAATTTGAATGAGATTTAAATGTACTAAAAAAAATGTATTTTTTTCATATGACTTCCAAACTTATGATTTTTTGCATGATTTTTTTGTCGTTAATTGAGTGATTGGGCTAATTGGTGAAATCAAACATCTCTTTGTTGTTTTTCATCTTTTATTTATGTTTTTATTTTATTTTAATCATATGCATTATCATTATATTTCCCTAGATAAAATTGAGTGATTGCATTCGAGATACTTAAGTGAACTAGAAAATCAATTCTGAGAACGATGTCTGTATTTACGTACGCTATATTAAAACTTGACCTGTACACTTGTGGTATTGCATTGCATAATTTTGTATAGCAATGACTCCTTAGAGAAAGGAAAATGGAGAGTGTCTGCATCTTTGACGTCCACTTAAGCAAAGTAGTGCTCAAGGCTACCTCGAGAAGCGGTAGCAACTAAGAACCACACATAATACGAACTCCCTTAAACAATGATTTTCGAGAGTTTTGGGTATGACTCTCAAGCCAATTCAATTTTTAGAGAAAAAACAATTTTAGACCCTAAACTTAACAAGTTGTAGCAATTTTAACCATCAACCTTCAATTTCATCAAATTGAACCTGAAACTTGCATAAGAGTTGGTTTGAGATTGTATTTATGAGCTTAAAAATCAATTATGTGAAAATCTTAACCTTCTAGGTTGTTTGGTAAAATAAATTATTTATTAATCTATAAAGAATCACTTCTCACAAAAAAGGTTCAATCTTGTGAAACCGTAGCGTAGGCGAAACCTGGCAGCCCACCCAGAGTTTGACATTTCGGTCCAAGAAGGAAAACCCACTGAACTTTCCTTCCCCCAAGTCTGAGCTGCCTGCGGTTACAGAATCACTCAAATTTACTCTTCTTAATCTACTCGGACTCCGACGTGCAAAAATCGATAATACCTTAGCTAGTTTTTTCTAATTTAAATTTAAAATTTACCAAGCAAAGTTTTGGTTAGTTGCAACACTTATACATTTTTTTTTTGTTTTTTTTTTTTAGTTTCAAGAAGTACTAGACATAAACATGAAATTTATAGACTAGACTAAACTTCTAATTACCCTTATGAAAAATGAACTATTTTTAATTTGTGAAAGAAAAAAAGACAAAAGGGAGGAAAGACGAAAGAGAAGGAACAGGTTTACGAATTCTCCCGTTTTGGTTTCTTCAAACTTTTGAATGTAAGAAGCGAACCTTCGCCAAATTTCGCTTTCATTTTCGACGCCAATTCTTTTGATTGATTTTACTGCAATTTCATTTCATTTGTGTTTCGACGAGGTTTTGGATCAAATATGAAGTTTTTGTTTTCAGTATCTCGAACAACCATTTTGGTTGATTGCTCTTTCGTTTTCGTTAATCCCCTTTGTAATCGACCCATTACTTCTTCTATCTGTTTATGATTTTAATTCATTTCCATTTTCCAGTCTTAGATGTGCCGCGTGCTTGATTCCATGAACATTGTAGTGGGAAGAAGAGGATTATAGTTCCTCCAATTGAAGAAGATTAGGTAATTGACTTAAGAAATGTGTTCATCTTCTTTGATTGTGCTATCTCTTTTTTAATTGATGAAAGTTGAACTTTGATTTAGTATGCGAGTTTTCTCTCAGCCCCAGGTTATCAATATACAAAAGAATGATCAAATTTGTCCTTTACTTATTCTGAGTTTAAACTCTTATAATGTTACTTCCTTACTGTTTACATAATAGTTTGTGTCTATATGTCTGATCGCATATATAAGGATCAAATAAGCTAAAAGGGAGAGTGTTAAAAGAATGTATTAGAAAATTTAATGACTTTATGTTCTATAGGTTACAACTGTGTCCTTGGGTTCTAAGAATATATTAGAATATTTACATATTAGTTGAACACTCTGGCATGGCTCGGTAGTCTCCCTCTTCCGTGTGGGAAAGTTGGTAGGCTTTTAAAAATTTCGGGGCTTGTTTGGAATGACTTTTTAAGCGCAAAAAAGTGTTTTTAAGCACTTAAAAAGTTATCCGAATAGGCCCTTAGCTTTCATTTCTCTCTCTAGGAATTCTTAGATATGAATCTTCTATATGCCTTTTTCTGTTATGTATGAACTTAGGCCATTAAGTAGTGGAGAATTTTTCTCAATGTAAGGACTTGTCTCTTTCTCTCACGTTTATTGATTTCATGTTTTTGAAGAGAGAGTTTTCTTTACAGTCCTCAATGACTCTCTTAAAAACTATCTTTGCTGTGCACAATGAAATTCCCTTGTTTCATTACTCATTAGTTGATGAAATGATGTAGATTAACACCATTTGTTGGTATGACGTGTAAAGCATCTTATTTAAGTTATTAGAAGGTCCCAGGATGTTTGATGGACTAATAGGTAGGTAATGTTTTTCATTGTATGAACCTACAATTTGAAATCACTTGAAAACATGTAAAGGAAGTGTCCAGAATTATAATACATGTTTAGGCTAACTCATGGTTTACACAGTTAGATTGGGCTGAATAGGAAGCAGCTCTAATCATAGGTGTAAAAAGTGCAAACAAAATGGAAAAGGAATCAAAGGGATCACGTATAAGAGAGTTCATCAGGGAAAAAGTCCCTGACTGGGATGACGAAGTGGTGGCTATAGCTCGGTTCAAGGCATTCAGTGGGCAAAAATCTGATTGGGAATCCAGATACCTATTTTGGAGGGATTTGGTCCTCACAATTGCCCATCAATTCAACTTCATCTTCATAAAACCTTCTGAAATAAAGAATCAATGGTTTTCTCGAGGAGGGTTGGCTCCACTGTGCCTTGACCATGTTCTGGTATTCCTTTCGACTAAGATGATTGTTTTCTATTTCTAATTTATTGAACTTTGTTGTTGTTCTGTTCCTATAATAGTTCACCATTCCATTCAGCATCAAATGTATATTGAGGGTGACATTATAAGACGTAGTGACATGCTGGACCCAAGGAGTGGCCAACTCTCTTACTTGTTTAAAAAACTAAGCAATTTGATGGGTACATCCAAAAAGAACCCCGACGATTTGCTTCGTGATGATTATATAATTCTTGCCTGTGTATTACAGGTATATGCTTTAAATCTCCTCTCTCTCTCTCTCTCGCTTAAATCCTTTTTAGGCTCTCTAGTTTTTCCTTTTCCTTAGAGACATGGCTTGTTAAGTTCTGCTTTGAAATTTACTTCCACTTTCATCTTAATTTTTCATCACTTTCGGTTTGCTTCTATAACTTCATTATGAAATGTTTCCATGCCAAGGATAGAGCAGCTGAAGTTGTCAAGTGTTTATCTCATAGTAATTGGACCTCTTCCTGCATTATTACAATGGTGAAATTCCAGAACATCTGTGGAGGACCTGATGAAGCGACTGCAATCTTGAGTTACTTGATTGGATGTGGTAAAGCAAGGTATCTCTCTAGGGAAAAAAAGGAACTTCTAGAGGTATGCCATTGTTATTTTCTTTTTCATATGTTATTCTTCATATAAGCACATTCTTGTTATATTTTTATAATTTATAAATATGAAAGGAGTATTTAAGGCTCCGTTTGATAACCATTTGGTTTTTTAAAATTGTTCTTGTTTTCTCACAATATAATATATTACAGTTGTTTTCATATTTCTTAAGAAAACATTTAAATTCTTAGCCAAATTTAAAAAACAAAAACTCTTTTTAGTTTTCAAAACTTAACTTGAATTTTGAAAACACTTGTAAAAGGTAGATAACAAAACAAAGGAACTGGTGGAAGTAGTGTTTACTGTTTATAGGCTTAATTTTCAAAAACCAAAAACTAAAAACCAAATGGTTATCAAACGAGGCCTAAGTTGAAGGCTGTGCAGCCTGCTTGAGGACTCCTAGGTTACATAATAAGAAATAAGTTGTTTAAACTAAACTCCAGTGTATAGTAAAGAATGTACCATGATAGGATCCTTGCTACTTATCTTAAATTTCTATCAATGACTTTTTCAGCGAGTCTCTTTTGATTTCTCTTTTTTCCCCTTGTTAATCAGGGTGTAAAGGTTTCTCTCTCAGCAGCGACAGTTCCTGGAATCACAACGCTCGATTATGACATTTTGCACTTAATTTGGACAACAGAAAAGCTCCAGCAACAACTTGATGCGATTGACCAGCGCTATGATGTGTAACTATTTGTGGCTCTTAACACTTTGTTTATAAATTTTATTAAATCCTTTGAGTCGTAGCTGCAAATGTATTAAATCCCATCACTGACTCGATAGGACGTCTCTAAGTAGTTCACACTAAGATAGGGGATGAAAAGTGAAAACACACGAGCAATTTTGTGTCAAGAGTGTTCGATTTCATCATCTTCTAAAATGCTTTCTGGTTGTTCAATTAGGTAGCTTAATGGAAGTTTTTGATGTTTGAGACTAGGATGGGTGGAATGACTGTAGTTATAATATAAAACTCTCCTTGCAATATGCTTGTGAATTGTCTTACGAGATTGTACCAAAATTTTCATTGCAGGTCGAGACAATCTGCATTAGCTTCTTTAAAGTCTGGAAACAAAAAAATCGCACTGAAACGTGCAAGAGAGTTAAAGACCACCACAGAAAGTCGAGAAAAAGTTGCATCTCTCTTAAACAGAGTGGAGGAAGTCCTAAATGCTATTGCAGATGCCGAATCAACAAAAACGGTAGTTTACCATCTTTAGTCTTCTTCTTGAAACCATTTAAAAACAAATACAGATTTTGAGCTACTGATAAATTGTTCTGGTTTGATGTCTTTGGTTTACTAATAAGTAATATCATTACTCTGTTGGCAGGTTTCCGAGGCTATTCAAATTGGTGCCCGAGTAATGAAAGAACACGAGGTTGATTGGGATCAACTCCAGCATAGTTTGCAGGAAGTAGAAGCAAGCATTGATATGCAAAAGCAAGTTGCAAGTGTTATAGGTACATGTAATATGGATTTTTGCCCAGTTTCTTGTCTTTAGACTTTCTTTTAAAAGTTCCTATTTACTTTGTTTAGTACCCAATTAATCTTCAAACTTCTCTTTCATTATGATTGAATATGGTTGTGGGTATTATCATAGATTCAGCTCCATCTGGCTTGATTCTGGAAGATGAAGATGATATTGAGGAGGAGTTTAAGAAGCTTGAGATGGAAGTAACAGGCCAATACCTCGACGCTTCGACTTCAGAATCTGGGGTTAATATTGCAACTGGTGAAACACTGACTACAGTTTCTGACGATTCGTTGAGCGATGCGTTATCAAATCTAAAGCTTGTGGAAGATACAAGAAAGGAGACAGTGAATCAGAAGTCGAATTCTAACAGAAAATCGAAAATAATGGAGCCAGCTATCTAGAAATGGGTAGTTCTGTACTGTGGCGTTAAATGTCATTGAAATTGATGTATAAATTGTTACTACAAAATCACTGCTCTTTGTTCCGGAACCAGCTATCTTGCTGTGTATTCATGTTAATTTGAAGACGAAATGTACCATTGGAATATTATCTCGAGGACTGGCAGATCCAGAATTTTAAATCAGGAGGGCTTAGATTCGTATACATGAAAATTTTGAACACAGTTTATAGTAGGTTGATTCAAAATCTTATGCCAGTAACACAAATTCGTATAAAGATAATTTTAAACGCATTGATATATAATTATATTAAGTTATATTTGTTTATGTTAACTTTTTTTACTACATTTTGGTATTATTTTATTCAATATAAAGTATGATTGATTTTTCTACAAAAAAAAAATGTATAAAAAAGATAATATAACTTGAATTAATAAGTATATTTTTTTTCTTTTGTTTATATGTCTTATAGTTTGTTTTTAAAAATAATCGACTAACAATTTAAAACTATTTTTATTAATTTTCGTTTATAATTTTTTTAACGTAATTTTCAATTATAAGAGTTATTATTACTTTTTTTTCAATGGAGATAATGATTTTGAATTTATCTTATAATATTTTTTTATTTAAATTAATAAATTTAAATAAAATAAAAAATCTAAAACATAAAATAATTATGAAAACTAAATGTATAAAAATAATGGAATCATAAAAACTAAATGTATAAAAAAAATAGTCAAAACCATCCCTGGTAAGAACTAGGAACCAAAAGAAAGAGAAGAAAAAAAAAAGAGAAAAATATATTTCGTGGTCATTTTCCGAAATTGTGTGAGAAATCTAAGGAGTGGTTGTTGAGTTATTCATCGTAGGGGAAGAGATTTAATTATAATTGATTTTATAAAATTGATTTTTATATAATCATTTTAATGTTTGGATTGCAATCATTTTTATATGATTAGAAGTGATTTTGAATTATTAATGTTTGGTTTGCTTCAAAGTGATTTTAAAATTACTAAATTCTTAAAATTATAATTTGTAATATATATATATATATATATATATATATATAATATTTATATTGATTAATAAAATTATAATAAACCATTATAGAATTAACTACTCAAATGCTTAAAAAAAAACTACCAAAATATATAATAAAAAAAAAAGAATGAAATTTTAAAATATTTATCAAATTATTTTTATTTTTAAAAAATAATTTACCAAAGATTTAAAAGTATATATATATTGAAAAATTGAAAAAAACAAATTTTAGATTCCAACCCGGGTTGAAGAGTTTTTTAAAAATAAATTATTAAAGATTTAAAAGTATTTATATATATTGCAAAATTGAAAACAAAAATATAAAAAACCTCCTTTTGGATTCGAAATTGAGCTTGAAGAAACTCAACTTGTCATCTTTACAACGAAGCAAAAAATATAATTACATAAGTAAGCAAAAAATATAATTACATAAGTATATATATATATATATATATATATATATATATATCAATTTCTGTATTTTTTAATTTAAATTAATAACCATTTCAAAAATAATTTTCTCACAATCACTCACCAAAAATCACCTCTTATGTGATTGACTCGGAATCACTCAAAGTGATTTTGAATTATTCAAAAATCACTAATTAATTTTTGCCAAACATCACAATTTTGAAATATAAGTGATTGTGGACATAAAAAAGTGATTTTGGTCCTTCCAAAATCACTCCCAAACATGCTCTAAATGGGGTTTGAACGAAGAATTTGGAAATAATTAGAAATTTATTATTATTATTATTATTACTATTATTATTATTATTATTATTATTATTATTATTATTATTATTATTGATGAGAATTGTTAAAATTGGATGAAATAGAAGGAAAAAAATAATAATTAGAAATTTAGAAGGGGTGGAGAAGAGTTGGGTTTGTAACTGAAGACTTTAATGAGACATTATAGTGATCGAAACAACAGATTTAATATTACATCGATTATCACAATCTCGACAATTATATAAGGAGAAGAGTCGTGAAAGAAAGAGGTAAGCTCAAATTCACTCTCGATCCATTCTCTAAATACTAAGATTTGTCTATGTACTGATTTGATCGTCGAACCCTTGGTGTTCGCCTCCATTTGTTTTACAAATACACCTCTATTCCACAACTTATACAAATTTATTGTTGACCGTTTTTCGGTATCAACAAGATATATTCCAAATGTTAATATTTTCTTGGTAACTTTCTTAGTCAATCTGAATATTACTATGTTGAACCAATTACCATCCTAAAAGTCGATGATTCGACCTCCACTCTACAATTGTTGAATTAACAAAAGAAAGGAAAAACATTCGAGAGCTAAAAAAACATAATTATTTGACCAAGAAAACTCGAATATTAAAAAAAATGGGTTGAATTAAATAGAAAATTTGTTCCAACCATTCATTGAAGAAATATAGGAGAAGAATAACTAAGAATAAATAGCCTCGAAAAATAGGTAAAATATTTTCATATTTGCATTTCATAGCTGCCTAAATATGGGAGATAAAAGTATCTAAAAGAAATATAGGAGAGGAGAGTGAATTGTTTTCATTCCAATTACAGCACCATAGATATGAATATTTACGGTCAACCAACATAACCCAATCCTTTAAATAAATAAATAAATCCGTCATCAACGTATAATAGATCCTCAACAACCCTAAAATATATCATCCTACAATATGGAACAACCCTATCAACAATCATGCTTTTCTAAAACCTCCCGAACTCATTTTACCGTTTGAGTACTAAAGATATATTTTTCCCAGAAAATCGATTTCTTCCTCTCTTCTCATACCACCAGATTCTTATGTAAATAATACCAGCAAAGTGGACTGTGAAATACATTGAAGACTCCTGTGTGAAGAACACCATAAAATTTGCCCATCATCAACAATTGTGTTATTTTTTTTACAGCAAAGTAGACTTAAAGAAGGTTGTTTTCCAGATAACGTTGAAAAAAAGTTTTTAGTTTAAAACGAAAAGGTCAAACAAAAAACAATTCACTATGAAATGCATCGAAGATATTTGTGCCGATGGTCCTTCTGTGCGCCTGTCTACAACACCAGAAAATTGTGAGTGCAAGCAGTTTATTTAAACCGGGAAAGATGCCTATAAAATGCACACACAACACAAATATCCTTTTACCACAGGAGAAACACGTATATGAGGGGTATGTAATACACAACAAAATGCGGACACAACACGAGTAACCCTTTACAACATACCTAAGACATTTTACCAGAATATATACAAGGACATGCACTGGAGAAACACGTATATGAAAGGTATATAACAACAAATACAGGTAAACAAATCACTCATGCACTATATATCTAATATGTTCATAAATTTACACACACGAAAACAGATGTATATAAGTGTATACACAACAGGATCTATGTATAAAATTGTACACAAATGGATACTCAACCACACATGTTCTTGTCATCGCTCACATAGCAAAAAGATCATATAAATATAGTACCTTCATGTATATTATATAAAAAATAAATGCAGTAACTCAACATTACCTTCTTTTCTTCATACTACAAAGGGCATACACAAGACAAATACGTATTTTTTTTTTCTTTCTGAAATAAGACAAATACGTATTTAAAGGGTATTATAACATTAAATACAGTGAAACAAACCACTTATGTTTTATATATCTAATATATTCATAAATTTACACAAACGAAAATATATGCATATAAATGTATACACAACATGATCTATATAATTTTAAGATTTTGGTCGACATTGTTTTAGAATTAAATTCTAAGATTTTAAAAAACTGAAAATGATAATAAACTTCTGACCTTATCGGATTTTAATGAATTTCATATATTAGATTTTTATTTATTTTTAACCTCTTAATTATTAATTCATATAATATGTTGGTTGCGGAATGTTCACACATTAATCTGGTTTATATGCTTGTAAGAAATAAAAAGAAATGTATGTTAAAAAAAAACTAACAACTCTTTCATTTTTTATTTCCAAATTCCAATATGATTATTATATATTTCCTTTAAATTTTGGGTAGTTTTCACTTGTGTCCATAGGATTTTTTATCTTAAACTTTCAAATTTATTCCAAAAAAATATTTTTTTAATTAAAATAAAAGATTAAAATTAATGTGGTAATAAGATGTAAAAATTAGAAGGCGTACCTAATACTATTTATGATTATATAAAAAAAAAAATAAGAGAAAAAAATAATTTATACCTCTCAACTATGAATGTTGTATCAATTTATGCCTTTTATTATATTTTAATTCAAAAATGTTAATTTAAACATGTGAAAACTTATAATTTTAGCAATTAAACTACTAAATTTTCATAAGTGAATCAAAAAATTTAGAGGTTTAATTGATAAATTACAAGTCTCCACACGTACGAAAACTAACATTTTTCTAATCGAAGGTGTAAATTGATACATTTATAAAAGTTCAGGGTTTTAATTGATACAATCATTAGTTTGAGGTTTGAATTGATACAACCAAGAAAGTTTAAGGTATAAATTGATTTTTGCCCAAAATATAATATCATCATTATCATTTATTTCATCTCAAAAGATATTGTTAAATCATAAACATAATCAACTTTTACACCTTAGTTGGTCTTGGTACGTGAATGATCTTGTAAATGATGCATTATAAAAATTAGCCTATATTTAGACATGAATTTAACCAAAAAAAAATTTAGACAGAAACTTATCCAAAGTTCTTTCTATATTTTTTATAATTTAACCTATATTTTTTCTTAAAAACAATCTTCCTTCCTTATTTTTCACTCATTTATTTATTTAAAAAAAAGAATCCTATTTTTTTTTCCACGTGTCATCAATCATTTTGATTCCTTCAATTTAACTTATTCCGACAAACAGGATAAAACGGTAATGAGTTGAAATTTGATTTGAAATCTTTACATCCGTTTTCATTTGGTTTTTAATTTTTTTTTTTTTTTTTAAATTAAACTTATAAATCCTACTTCCACTTTATAAACTTTATTTATTTTGTTATATACTTTTCGTCAATGTTATAAAAAATCAAGTTAATTTTAAAAATTAAAAAAAAGAATAACTTTTAAAAAAATTAGTTTTGTTTTTAAATTTTGCCTAAGAATTCAAATTGAAAAGTGAAATCCATGGTAAAAAAATAAATTTAAATTTTAAAAACAAAAAAACAAAAAATGAAATGGTTATCAAACCGAACCTTAAAAATTCAGGAGTTTCAAACTGTAATTAGCCCTAAATGCAAGCTTATATAAGTTTCTTTTCTCCGCTCTTTAATTTTTTAAGACTCTTTATAGTTTATTGTAGTTATTTCTATATGATTATAGGTAGCAATTGTTAGATCCGACTTTAGATTAAAATAAAAACAAATTTGTCAATTATCAATACTTACCAAATGTCTTTTATAGAAGTTACAATAATAGCTTACTGAATTTCATAACAAGGTTGGAAAATTTTGTTTTCTCTTTATTAAATTTTTAAATGATAGAATTCATTGGCCCATAGAATTGTGGGTGCAACTCAAAGGTTATGATGATTGGACTTTAAAAATGTGTTAATTGATGTAAAAAAAAAAAAATAACCTATTTAAAAATTATAAACTAATAGTTATGAATTAAAACTTTAAATTTTTATAAGTTTGTCAATTTACCCACTCTATTAGATGAATTAAAACTTTAAATTTTTATAAGTTTATCAATTTACATACTCTATTAGAAAAAATGTTAATTTTTACCGGTATTGAGACTTATAATTTATTAGTCAAAACCCTAAATACTAAACTCTAGAATCGAAACCTTAAATTATAAGCCCTAAATTCTAAACTCTTATAAATTCTAAAGAAATTCTAAATTATAAGCTCTAAGCTCTCAAATTTAAGTATTCTCAAAATTCTTTCTTTTGGGAAAAAAATATATAGTTTTTTTTTTTGTAAATATATTTAATTAATGTGGGAAGGAGGACCAACCTTTGACCTCTTATGTCTATGTTTATGTTGGCCGAAAATTTAAAGCGGTAATAAAAATAAAATTTGGGTAGTTGTATAATAAAGAAATTTTCGACCTCTTATATCAATTGAGTTAGGCTTATGTTGGCCCAAAATTTTAAGTTGTAATAAAAATAAAATTGGGGTGGTTGTAATAAAGACATTTTAAAAATGCAAGTGCATGATCGAACCCCACTCTAACTATGTAGGCGATGTGTTCACCCGTTGCATCACCTGATTGTTTAATAATTTTTAAAATTTTGCTAGGATCGAACTCCTATCCAGTACTATTTAAGTGATGCGTTTTACCGGTTGTCCGTGGTTGTTTGATAATTTTTAAATTTTTTAAAATGCTTGAGCTTGAAGACTTGAAGTTGAAATATTTGAAGTAAAAAATAGGTTGAATAGAAAAGAAAAAAATAATTTGTGGTCAAAGTTGATAGTAGCCCACTCTGACTTCATTACCAACGTGTAAAGAGGGGTCTGTGATGAATAAGAGACCCACGACTTTTAATCTCAGTAGTGGTTCGTTTTGCGGCTTACCTTCCCCACTGTGTTTCCTGGAGGTTTCCTTTCCTTTCTTTTCCGGCGATGAGTGGAGGAGATGTAGCTACGACGGGGGCGACGGCGGCGGGCTACGCCGAACCCCAGTACGTGAGGGCCAAGACTTCTGTATGGTGGGATATCGAGAATTGTCAAGTCCCTAAGGGCTGCGATCCTCACGCCATCGCTCAAAACATCAGCTCAGCTCTCGTCAAAATCAACTACTGCGGTCCTGTTTCAATTTCCGCTTATGGAGACACCAATCGCATTCCTAACTCTATTCAGCAAGCTCTCTCCAGTACTGGTATCGCCTTGAATCACGTCCCTGCCGGTAATTCTCTCCCCCCCCCAGATCCTAGGGTTCTTCTTGTTGTATTTCTTTACTTACTGTTGCGATTACATTCTGTTTTTTTCCTTCGAATTGTGGATCGGATGCTGTTTTTATATGGGGGGAGATTTGGTTCTGTTGTTGTGTTCTCTATCGAATTGTGGAGGCTTATTTAAGTTGAATGACATTAGTTTTTTATGTTCTTCTAAAAGGTGTTAAGGATGCAAGTGACAAGAAGATTCTAGTTGATATGCTGTTTTGGGCGGTTGATAATCCTGCCCCTGCAAATTATTTGCTAATTTCCGGTGATAGGGATTTTTCTAACGCACTTCATCAGCTAAGAATGAGAAGATATAATATTCTTCTTGCACAACCACAAAAGGCTTCTGCACCACTAGTCGCAGCAGCAAAGAGTGTGTGGCTTTGGATGAGTCTTTCAGCTGGAGGACCCCCAATATCCAATGCTGAATCATCTCAACTTGTGAAGGGGATCGTCACATCTAACCCTCAAATATCACATAACTCTGAATTTGATCATAATCAGCCACCACAAGCTATAGTTTACAACCCTGAAAATGTCTCTTTGGGAAACCAAAGATCTTATTCTACTGAGAGGATAGGGGACAACAAACATAAAGGTAAACATATACAAAAAAGCTCCAACCAACCAGTCCTATCCAGAGCTTTAAGCTCACCTATTTCTCTACCAGAACAAAACCTTAATTTTTTAAACCAACCGAATCATATGCAAGCAAAGCAGTTTAAGAAAGCACCCCATGAATTCTTTGGTAATAGCAATTCTGTACCCTCTTCTAGTCAGTCTACTTCAAACCCGTTTATTGAAAATTCCAGTCATGCTAGGACTGCTGGTAATGTTTCAATGGGTAGTTCCTCCTCAAGTTACCAACCTTCCAATCATGCTAGGACCGATGGCAATTTTTCAATGGGTAGTTCCTCAAATTACCAGCCTTCCAGTCATGCTAGGATTGATGGCAATGTTCCAATGGGTAGTTCCTCAAACTACCAGCCTTCCAATCATGCCAGGACTGATGTCAATGTTCCAATGGGTACTTCCTCAAACTACCAGCCTTCCAATCATGCCAGGACTGATGTCAATGTTCCAATGGGTAGTTCCTCAAATTACCAGCCTTCCAATCATGCCAGGACTGATGTCAATGTTCCAATGGGTACTTCCTCAAATTACCAGCCTTCCAGTAATGCTAGGACCGATGGCAATGTTCCAATGGGTAGTTCCTCAAATTACCAGCCTTCCGGTCATGCTAGGACTGATGGCAATGTTCAAATGGGTAGTTCCTCAAGTTACCAGCCTCCTCACTTGAGGCAAAACAACATGCAGTTTCATCCTTCTTTTCGACCAGATAATGGTTTTCCTCCTAACTCCCATAATCATAATTCTTTCCCAGTTCCGGGTCAACCTGATTTATCTGCACCCAATATTAGTAAGCTACATATCTCTGATTATCCCAATTATGCTACAAGTCCTCAAAATTTTCATCATCAAGCTGGTGAATTTAGACCACATACCAAGTCTCAAAATCCTGCTAACTTTAATATGGCAGACAAAGGCCGCAATCAGAATGGTGTCCAGTCATTTCATCATGATGCGATGAATAAAAGGCATGCTCGTGATGTAGTAGAGTATATACCTCATTCATCTTCCAGCACTGTGACAAAAACGTTTTCTCATAATGATGTCTGGGGATCCCAAGGGCAACCACCACCCTCGGAGTACACTCAAGGACTTATTGGAGTTATTCTTCTTGCATTAAACACCCTGAAAATGGAAAAAATTATGCCAACGGAGGCAAATATAGCTGACTGCATCCGATATGGAGATTTGAGAAACTGCAATACTGATGTAAGATTGGCACTAGAAAGTGCGGTAGAGCATAATATGGTAGTGAAGCAGAATTTAGGAGCACTGCAATTGTATGTTGGTAAAACAGAAAAATTGTGGAAGTGTGTGAACCCGCTAGATCGGTATCCCAATCATCACCAAAAAGCTGTATGTGATAAGATTCAAAGCTTTTTGGCTTCTCCAGCTGGTCGTTCTGCAATAATAGCTTCTCGATGCAGGTGATGTGATTTCTGGTCATCCCAAGTTGATCCGTCTTTTTAGATTCTTGGGTTTTAGTTTCCATAATAACTTGTGTTTTTATTGATTTGCAGATATGAAGCAGCATTGATTCTCAGGAAAGAATGTTTAGTAGATTTTTCCTTGGGCGAAGTGCTTCAGATTTTGAATATGATAACCTCAATGAAGAAATGGATTATGCATCATATTTCTGGATGGCAGCCAATTAATATTATTATAACAGAAGGTAATACAGATGCAAGTTCAAGAACTGAACTTGATTGATCAACACAAGTACCAATTAAGTAATAAGAAATTACCCTTGAATTGCCGACTGATTAAGGCGAAATATTAATCACATTGAAGAGGAGTATTATTACAAAAGACACCAGAAGTTACTGGGATTACAGCTGTTTAGAACCTCAAGGTTTGCATATTCTGTTGTTTTCTTTTACGTTACCTGAGAAAATTTTCATGTTCTAAAGTGCAAAAAAAATCCGCGGAGCTAGTCACCCACTAGTCCATGAAGACCATCCAAGGTGCATGGCTGCCATTTTAAGTTGATTTCTCGAAGGAATGACTTTGTTCACGTGTGTTTCTCGCTTCTCGAGCAGTTGTACATTTGATGTCTGGTTTGAGACACTAGCATGTAAGCCTTATAAGTTGTCCTCTATGACACCTGGAAGAAATACAATGTTCTTTTGATTAGACTAGACAAAGTAAGCTAGCTAGGTAAGATGGTTTGTGACCAGTTTGAGTATCCCTCTAGTAAATCTGCATCAAGGCTTTGTTAATTTCGTCATCAATACTGCGGAAGGAGGAACTAGCACAAGGAAATGCTGTCAGTGGATCAGCTGGAAGAAGAAGTCAGCCAGCGGATCGACATGGGGCATTCTGAATGGACGAAGTGAAACTGGTCTGCTTATGGGATTTGATTATATGCGCACTCTGTTACTCGTTTTTGTAGTAGTTTTCCCTTGAATATTTGTACTTCTTTCTACTTTCTAGAACAGATGAAACTTCATGTGTGTTTGAATGTTATGGTATGAACAATGTGGGCAAGGTATTTGGTACACTTGCTTTTGAAGTTGTTATAAATAAATGCATTGTTACTCTCTGTTTGTTTATGATTTATTGGGATTGGTTATGTTTATGGTAAGGGTGTGTTTGGATTGACTACTAAAAAAATTGTTTTTCAAAGAATGCATTTTCTTTTAAACATTTTTTCTAGAAATGTTTCTAATTAAAACACTCACGTGTTTGGTTATATTTTCTCAAAAGTGTTTTTATCTACAAGTGTGTTTGGTTTGTTCTACTACAAGTGTTTATTAAACCATATGAATTAATAACTTTAAATATATATAACAAATTAAGCTTAGCTCAATTGGCATAAGATTATGCCTTTAACTAAAAGGTTGGGGGTTCAATCTTTCCATCCAAGGTGGTCGGGGTCTCGAACGGTGGTGGCTGGAGTTGGCAAATTACGCCAAAAACTTGTTGTACAAAATTAGTGCAATAAACTATCGCAAGTGTACGAGTCAAGTTTTAATATAATATATAAAAAATAAAATAAAAATTGGAGAACAATAAGGAGAGATATATACTAGGGAATAGCAATGACTTCACCGTTATCTCATCCTACATGTAAATCTCGTTATCTCATCTAAATCTGTACTTTGTGCTCCCAAAAATCTCTTCAAACTCCAAAAACTATATGTAATTTCGAAATTGAGATTTTCTCTCCAAATCGGCTCCTCTTTGAATGAAGACAATATGCCTATTTATAATAGACTATTCTTCCCAATATAATGAATCCATATCCTAATTAGATTAGGAATATCTTTTCTATTCAAATGGTGCCCAAAATAAGATCTGGATAAAATCCATATTTAATTCTTAGATTTTTAACTTGATTCTCTTTTTCTCTTTACTTCAAATCCAGAGAGCTTCTTTTTCATCATAAATCTTCTAAATTATCCGTTTTGCTCCAAATGCTCGATATCTATAAAATAATCAAATATAATCGTGAAAGTACACATTTAATCCTCTAAACTAGCATAAAATAAGTCATAAAGATAGCTCATTTTGTGTGCTATCAGGTCTCGGACGGTGGTGGCCGGAGTTTGGAGGCGGTGGTCGAAGGAGGTTGGTGGGGTAGAAAATTTAAAAGAATAGTGTGAGGGTATTTTGGTAATTTTAATAGAGAATTAAGTAGGTTTTCAATTAAACACCTAAAAACATTTTTTTCAAAAGTTAATATTTCACCATTATTTCAAAAATTCATTCTCCAAAAATTCATTTTTGAGCCAAACCGAGCATAGCTCAATTGGCATAAGGTTGTACCCGTGACTAAGAGGTCATGGGTTCAATCCTCGCATTTATTAAAACACCGTTGCAAAAAAAAAATTCATTTTGGATGGTTGTCAAACACCTCAATTTATTCCAAAAATGTCTTTTTTTCAAAAATTAAACATTTAGGAATCTAAACCAAACACACAGTAAAAGAGATTGTGATTGTGTTTTTTTTAGTATAGTTAAACTATTTAAAAATTAATATTCTTTCTATTGGTCAAAAATATATACTAAACGTTGTCAATTTAAGTATACTTAAACTATTTAAATTTTAATATTCTTTTGATTTGCACAAAAATATATCTTTAAAGTTGTCAATTTGAGTAGAGTTAAACTATTTAAAAATCAATATTGGTCAAAAATATATCCTTAACTTTGCCCATTTGAGTATTGTTAAACTATTTAAAAAATGTCTATAATGAAATAAAGAAAGAGAGAAAAAATTTAGAATTAAAATTGATTTTATCCCCCACAAAAAAAAAAAAAAAAAAAAAAAAAAAATCTGCCAGATTCTTCCTCTAACAATTTCATTTATTTTTTCTTTTACTTATGAAAGCCTACAAATTGTCATCAATCTCTTCATCACTCTGCTTTATTAAGAAATGAAATCTCCAAATATGGAATCATGTTTTTGACTTTTTGTAAATGGAGGACTGAGGGTGTTATTAATGAATTGACATTGACGAGATTCTTTTTCATTAAAAGGCAATCAGAGAATCCCGTGTTTTCACATTTTACAAGAAAACAATGAAAACGTTAAAATGACATTTTAAAAAATTGGCCCCATATTCAGATTTTGTTTCACAAAACAGACTCACCAAACGTATTTTCATACAATTCATCTTATTTCTTGTATTAGGAAGCATAAAATTAAATCTCAATTCTCAACAAAACGGGGCTAAATTTTTTATATCCGTTAAAAAGCCTTAGCACCAATCAAAATCATTGAAAAGAAAGTTTAAAAGGCATTGACAACTACAAATTTGTAATCTTTATACTTGTTGGAATCAGTTGAAAGCAACAACCAAAATTACAACAAACAACAACAAAATCACAGCTCTTTTTCCACTTCTCATTAATACCTATAAATAGGTTTTTGCTTCAGTTAAGAAGTTACATAGGAAAAGAGATAAAACAAATTGTTTTGTGTTTTTCCAGAGAGTTTTGTGAGATGAGTTTGAGAGTGTTGTAATTACCTTGTTCTTGTTCTTCTCCTTTGAATAAAGAATTTCTCCCCCCTTCGCAGTGGACGTAGGCCTTGTTGCCGAACCACTTAAACGATTGTGTCTTCTTCTTCTTCTTGCTCAGTTCGTCTTCTTCTTCTTGCTCAGTTCGTCTTCTTCATCGCTTATAGCTGGAGGTTTTATTTTTCTATTTATTTTCATCTTCGAATTCTGTCATTTTTCCCTTGCGTTTGTTTTTGCATAAGGTATTCTGGAAGCCAAAGAAACAAGAAACAAACTGATCTAAAGGGAAAGTGAATTGTTGTCATTTGATAAGGCTACGTGTGTGGTGTGTGATTTGCATTAGTGGAAGTATCTTTTATTTGGGCTTTTAGTCCGTTCAAGGCTCAACAGTGGTATCAGAGCTGAAGGTATTCAAGAAAACATCAAGATATTATCAAGAAAGCATCAAGAAAATTAATCTTGATATTAAAGATTGAAAGCATGTCAGTAGCAAGATACGAAATTGAAAAATTCGATGGCAAAGGTGATTTTGATCTATGGAAAGCCAAGATCAAAGTGGTTCTTGGACAACAAAAAATAATTCATGCTATTTCAGATTCATCCAAAGCCACAGGAAAAATGACAGAAGAAGAAATAGAAGCAATGAATCTCACAGCTTATGGAACATTAATTCTAAATATGACTAACACAGTTTTGAGACAAGTCATAGATGAAGACACCCCATTAAAGATGTGGAAAAAGTTTAATGAGCTATATGAGTCAAAGAATTTGTCCAACAAAATGTTCTTGAGAGAAAGATTCTTTACTTTTAAAATGGATTCTTCTAAATGTCTAACGGATAATCTTTCTGAGTTCAAGAAGTTGACTTATGAATTCAAGAATGTTGGAGAAATCATGGAAGTGAAAATGAAGCATTTGTTTTGCTAAATTCACTTCCAGGAGCTTATAAAGATGTAAAGACAGCATTGAAGTATAGGAGACAAACAATCACAACAGATGAAATAGTTTCAGCAATAAGAACTAGAGAAATGGAGCTTCAAGCTCAAAATGACTCTCAAACCTCAGAAGGTCTTTTCATCAAGGGAAAGAATCAATCCAAAGGAAAAGACAAAGGTAAAACAAAACTCAAATGCAATTATTGCCACAAAGAAGGCCATTTCGTAAAAGATTGTTATGCATTGAAAAGAAAACAGAATCCAAACTTTAAGAAGCCTAACAAGCCAGCTGAAGCATCAGTGGGAGATACCTCACTCATCTTTAATAATGCCCTAGCCACCTCGGATCAAATAAATGATCAAAATGACCCATTAATTAAACAAGATTGGGTCTTAGACTCCAGATGCTCATTTCACATGACACCTTCTAAAGGTTGGTTTAATACCTATAAGGAATGGGATGAAGGATTGGTGTATATGGGAAACAATGATGTTTGCAAAGTTATTGAGATTGGATCCGTTCCTCTTAAACTAAAGGATGGATCAGTGAAGTTGCTTCGAAATATGAGGCATGTTCCCAACTTGAAAAGGAATTTGATATCCCTTGGGATGTTAGACTCAATTGGCTGCGAATATGGTGGATCTGGAGGCACTTTTCTGGTGAAAAAGGATTAAAAAATAGTCTTGGTTGGCACAAAGAAGAATGACTTGTATGTTATCAAAGATGTTCAAATGATACAATCAGCTTTGAGTATCATTGATAACAGCCTAACCGAGGGAGATATGTGGCATAAAAGGCTCTCTCATATCAGCTCTAAGGGACTCCAAGTTTTGTCAAAACAGGGGATCTTACCCAATGGAGTTGCTGAAAATTTAAGCTTCTGCGAACATTGTGTGTATGGAAAAACTAAAAGACAAAGTTTTCTTAAGGCACAACATACTTCAAAGGAAATTTTGGAGTACATTCACTCGGATCTTTGGGGACCAGCTCAAACTCTTTCACTGAGTGGATCGAGGTATTTTCTCTCTATAACTGATGACTACTCTAGGAGAAGCTGGATTTTCTTTCTAAAATCTAAAGATCAAGTTTTTGGAAAGTTTAAGGAATGAAAAACTTTGATTGAAAAACAAGTTTCAAAACAAGTTAAATGTCTTAGAACAGACAATGGTTTGAAATTTGTTAATGAGGAATTCAATCAATTTTGCAAAAAAGAAGGCATTCTAAGGCACAAAACAATGAGGCATACTCCTCAACAAAATGGCGTGGCTGAGAGGTTAAATAAAACCATAATGGAGAGAGTAAGGTGTCAACTATGAGATGCTATACTTCCTGAAAAATATTGGACAGAGGCAGCTTCATATACAGTGTATACACTCAATAGGTGTCCTCACACATCTATTGATATACTAACTCCTGAAGAGAGATGGTCTAAAAAACCTCCTAAGCTAGAACACTTGAAGATATTTGGGTGTGTGGGCTATGTGCACCAAAAATCAGGGGAAATTAAAGCCAAGAGCAGTAAGATGCATGTTTGTAGGCTTCACTGAAGGAGTAAAAGGTTTTAGACTTTGGCATCCTATTGAAAAGAAATGTGTTAACAGTAGAGATGTTATTTTTAGAGAACAAGAGAAGTTCATGTCTCATGGTGTAAATCTGAAGAATCATCACAAATAAAGATATCATCAATTGAGGTGGAGCAAAATTCAGCTCCTAGCTCAAGCTCATCTCATTTAAATATAGAAATTGAAGATGTTGAAATTGAAACTGATCAGGGAACTTAAGAAGAAGAAGAAACTGACACTGAACAAGTTGATCTACAAAATTACTCTCTAGCAAAAGATAGACAACAAAGAACCATTATTCGTCCAACTAGATATAATGAAGCTGATTGTATTTCTATGGCTCTTAATGTTTCAGAGACTTTAAATGACTTTGAGCCAACTAATTTTGAAGAAGCAGTGGGTTGCCCTAATGCTAGGGATTGGATTAATGCCATGAATGAGGAAATGGAGTCCCTAAATCAGAATGAGACTTGGACTCTAAAGCCTTTTCCTAATGGTTACAAACCCATTGCCTCTAAATGGATCTACAAAGTTAAAGATGGCATTCAAAGTGTTGAAAAACCTAGATTCAAAGCACGCCTAGTGGCTAAGGGTTTTACCCAGAAAGAAGGCATAGACTACAATGAGATATTCTCCCCTGTGGTTAAACAAACATCTATTAGAATGCTCCTATCTCTAGTGGTTAACCAAGACTTAGAACTTGACCAACTAGATGTTAAAACAACATTTCTACATGGTTATCTATCTGAAACCATTTACATGAAGCAACCACATGGGTACATTGAGAAAGGCAAGGAGAACATGTTTTGTCTTCTTAAAAAGTGTATCTATGGTTTAAAACAGTCCCCACGGTGTTGGTATCACAGATTTGATGAATTTGTGGCCAAAATTGGCTTCCAGAAAAGTTCTTTTGACAATTGTGTTTACATTAATTCAAAATCTTATGAATGAAGAGTTTTCTTATTACTCTATGTCGATGATATGTTATTGGAAGGAGATAACAAAGAGACACTAAAGCTTGTAAAGTCTCAATTTAAGAAAGAGTTTGAAATTAAAGATTTGGGAGAATCCAAAAAGATTCTTGGAATTGAAATCACTAGAGAAATAAGCAAATCTACTTTATAAATAAGTCAAGGAGCTTATTGTAACAAGGTGTTTCATAAATTCAAGATGAAAGATGTTAAATCAGTTTCTATACCTCTAGCCCATCACTTCAAACTCTCAGCTGAAAACTCTCTTAAAGAAGATGAATCAGAACATCAAGCTTTTATGGCTAGTGTTCCATATTCACAACCAGTGGGCAGCCTAATGTACTTGATGATTTCAACAAGACCTGACTTGTCTTATGCATCAAGCTTGGTTAGTAGATATATGGCTAACCCAGGTAAAAGGCATTGAGAGACCACTAAATGGATACTTAGGTATCTCAAAGCTACAAAAGAAGCTAGACTCATTTACAAATCTAATGGTCCCTCAAACAATGATCTATATGGTTATGTAGACTCAGATTATGCAGGGGATTTGGATAGAAGAAGATCCTTGTTTGGCTATGTGTTCCTACTTGGAAATAATATTCTAAGTTGGAAAGCCTCTCTCCAACCTGTTGTTGCTCTATCTACTACAAAGGTCGAATTCATTGCTCTATCAGAAGCTATCAAAGAAGGCTTATGGCTAAATGGATTGCTAAATGATTTTGGTTACAAGCAACCTACCGTAAGGATTTTTTGTGATAATCAAAGTACAATCTACTTATCCAAAAACCATCAGTTTCATAACAGGACAAAGCATATTGACATAAAATTTCACTTTGTCAAAGAGCAAATTGAAAAAGGAGATGTAGAAGTTATTAAAGTTCATACTTCTGAAAATGCTTCTGATATGCTTACAAAACCAGTTGCAAAGCAAAAATTGTTACATTGCTTAGACCTAATTGGTTTTGATCTACCTGAGAAATGATAAATTCAGAAATTAGAAGGAGGGAGTTCTAGCTATTTTGCATGTTGTTTCAAAGGTGGAGATTGTTGGAATAGTTGAAAGCAACAACCAAAATTACAACAAACAACAACAACAAAATCACAACTCTTTTTTCACTTCTCATTAATACCTATAAATAGGCTTTTGCTTCCGGTTCAGAAGTTACAGAAGAAAAGAGATAAAACAAATTGTTTTGTGTTTGTCTAGAGAGTTTTGTGAGATTAGTTTGAGAGTGTTGTAATTACCTTGTTCTTCTCCTTCGAATAAAGAATCCCCCCCCCCCCCCCACCACTTCTTTCACAGTGGACGTAGGCTTTGTTGTCGAACCACTTAAACGATTGTGTCTTCTTCTTCTTGCTCAGTTTGTCTTCTTCATCGCTTATCGCTGGAGGTTTTATTTTTCCGTTTATTCTCATCTTCGAATTCTGCCATTTTTCCCTTGCGTTTGTTTTTGCATAAGGTATTATGCAAGCCAAAGAAACAAGAAACAGACTGATCTAAAGGGAAAGTGAATTGTTGTCATTCGATAAGGCTATGTTGAGTTCAATAGGTACAATTGACGCCGACGAGATATGCTTGTTAGGGTTGGGAGATAGTCATATGACGAATTGGTACATCCATTCGTATATGAGTGTGATCATGTATAAAAAGAAAAACAACGATTTCATACATCATTCCCTAAACCCTAAACATGGCATATAGGCAACCCATATTTGTTCGTGAGGAGGTTGAAGTCTGGGTCCAGTGATGGTGCGTTTGGAAGGTCCTGCCTCTCAGGCGTGTTAGCTTTAGGGTTTTTTTAACTTTTTATGAGTTGACATAATTCAATTGGGATAAGGTTGTGTCGTTGACTAAGAGATCATGGAGTTCAATCCTCCCATTAATTAACATACCGTCAAAAAAAAAAAAAAAAACTCTTTATGAGTTGGTGTTTTATTTTTGTTGTCTTCCTTGTTTTTTCTTCTTTGTAAAAATATGTGAATAAGTCATGTACGTTATCCACGATTTAGCGAAATTGTATACGATGTTTGGTTTATCCCATCTATCTTTCACTTTTTTTTAATTTGACGATTTAAAAAAAAAAAAAAAAAAAAGAGAGAGAGAGAGAGAAAATGTAGTGAATTGGGGAGGGTTTGAACTTATAAAACCAAGAGCTTGTGGGAGAATTTCTAGTACATGGGTGGTATGAAGTTTTTCATACCACTGCCTTTGAATGGATGACACGTGGCGAAATAGTTTTAACAAATAATATATTTAATAGGGTGGGTCAGTCAAACAACTATTCCGCCACGTGTCATCATTCAAAGGAAGTGATATGGAAAAACTTCATACCACCAATGTACTAGAAATTCTCCCCGAGCTTGTTAAGAATGACTCAACAATAAGCGAACAACCTAATTTTGTTAATAAATGTTAATAAATGTAGCACGTAATACTTATTAATGTTTATGAACGTTTTGGTTTTTCGAATTTATATTATGGAAATCGTGTATCCACACAATTTTCAAGAAGGAATTTGTGTACCATGTACGCGATTTGTATACGATTTCACTAATTTGAGGACGAGGTACACCATTTATCCACCTATTTTTACAATTAGTTTCAAAACCATCCGATATTAATTTTTTTATTTATTTAAATGACATTATTCTTAAAAATAGTTCACTTCATCCTCATAAAAAATTGTTCGCTTAAAAAATAATAATAAATAAAAATATGCAAATGTGTTATTTCTTTAAAAAAAAAAGGAAAATTGCATAAAGTGACCTGTCAGAGCAAAACATTAACAAAACTGACCCGTCTCCCACAAAAATGATAAAATTGACCGGTTTGAGGGAATGGGGGGTGTGAAATTATACATATGCCCTTCAGTAAGGAAACTTGAATGTGTCTATGCGATCGCACAGCCTATGCCATGACATAGGCAATTTCCATCGCACAGCCTATGCCATGGCATAGGCTATTTCAAACTTCTTTTTCTTACAAATAAAATTGAAAATAGAGGACGAAAAACTCATTGCTATCTTCGAGTAAATCCATGGCATAGGCTATTTCAAACTTCTATTTCTTGATTCTCACATTTTTCAAATCATCCGCAGAAACCGACTCTTTATTACTCCTCAGCCACTCCAAAGCCGTGGCCTTGACCGGGGCGGGGATCGAAGATGACGAAGAAGATGAAGACATACAAGGAAAATCAGGCAGCGGAGGGAAATCCGAGTAGAACATTAGAGTATCATCATCATCAGAATGAAAATTTTGATCTTGATTTTGTTGTTGTTGTTGATGATGTTGGTTCCAGATCTGTGTATGATCCATCTGATCTTCTTCTTCATTTACAAACCCTGCATGCAGATCTTGACAATGAAATTCCACAAGCTCATTTATTTTCTCTCTAAATTTCAAAATTTTATCACTACCCAAAAACCAAAAACAAAAAACAAAAACCCAATTTTAAAAAAGAAAGAAAAATAAGTTGAATTTTTTTTGAAATAGCCTATGCCATGGAAATTGCCTATGCCATGGCATAGGCTGTGCGATCGCATAGACACATTCGGGTTTCCTTAATGAAGGGCATATGTATAATTTCACACCCCCATTCCCTCAAACCGGTCACTTTTATCATTTTTGTGAGAGACGGGTCAGTTTTGTTAATGTTTTGCTCTGACAGGTCACTTTATGCAATTTTCCTTAAAAAAAACAAGACGCAAATCTTCTTTTTGGTTGTTTTTGACATTTTTATTTTATTTTTTCCTCTCGTTATAAATTGTCTATATATATATATATAGAACCACAACATATATTTATAAATAATAATAATATTTTTAAAATATTAGTAAATTTCTGATATATAAGTAATTATTTGGGCTGGTTGCACAAACCGCAGGCCCAAAATAATTGCAAATTTAGTAAAGTTTAAAACCTTTTGCAAATATGGCAAAAAATCAGTGACTATCACTGATAGACTTTACTATTACTGATAGACTTCTATTAGTGATAGACTTCTATCACTCATAGACTATTATCACTGACAAAATTTTATAAAAAATACTACTATCAGCGATAGACCATACTATCAGGGATAGAAATTGTCATATCTGCAAAAAAAAAGTTTTAAAAATGCTATATTTTTAATTATTTTATACCATTTTTCTAATTATTTCTTAATTTATATTACGTGTAAAATATTTTTTAAATGTTAATTAAATTGGGAAAGAATTTCTTTAATTAATGGCCCCTCGACCCAGGTATGAATCAACACCCAAAAAAAAAAAAATAATAATAATAATAATAATAAAATTATGACATGCTTTGAAGTGGTTTTTAAATATTAAGGGGGCGTTTGGCCCAAGGAGTTGGAGTTGTTTAGTTGAAGAGTTGTTTAGTCTGGGGAGTTGTGAGGTATGTCTGTTTGGAGCAGGGGAGTTGTTTAGTTGGAGCAGGGAATTGTTTAGTCTGGAGTTGTGAAGTCTGAGTTTATTTGAGCTGTTTTCTGCCCCATCTTTTTCTAAAAACTTTCAAAATTTTCTTATTAAAGATTTCTTCCAATTCTAATAAATTTTAAAAATAAAATATTTTATTTTTATTTTATCTGACAAATTTCTTTGAAGACAACAAAAATAATTTTGAGCATAATACTTCACATTATTTTTTCCCATTGATTATCAAAAAAAAAAATATATATATATATATATATATATATATATATATATATATATATTTTGTTAGGACTCATATTTAATTTTATGAATTATAAGATTGTCTACCTATAATTATAAGATTGTCTACCTATAATTATAGTTTACGTGTCAAACACGTCTTCCTCTACCCTCTTAAACTTGTCATTTCATCTAAATTCACTCCACTTAACATCAACATCTCAACAAAAAAATGGTTTATTTTAGCTTCTTTTTTTTCATTTTTTTTCTATAATTTTTCATATTTTCATTGTTAAAGACTTTTTTCAGTAAATTTCAATAAATTTTAAGAATGCGTTTTTTGTTTTTTTATTTTATGTATCCTTCACAAATTTTTTTGAAGATAACAAAAATAATTTTGACCACAATATTTCACATTCTTTTTTCAATATCACTCACACTAATTATTCATTTTATTTGGATAGTTTTGAAATAAAATAAAGTCCTACAATATTGTGTTAAATATTACACGTGAATTTGAAAGATTTTAATCCATTAATTTAAACGAGTCCAAATAAGCTGATGTTTTTATTTATCTCATGTAAGAATACTACATTTTGAATTTGGTTTAAGTACCAATTTTGATTGAACAACCTAAATGATATTTAAAATAATAAAAATAGGTTGAATTGCATTTTTAGTTATTTTACACATTTAGTTTAAATTGCGTTTTTTTTAATAATTAAAAATATTGTGGGAGGGAGAGAGAGGAAGAGAGTGAAATGTATTGCCTCGAAAAATGAGACAGACTTGAATAATAATTACTGTAGAAGTCTGGGGAGTTCAATAGTAATTACTGTAGAAGTCTGGAGAGTTGATATTTTTTATCCGAGTTCAACAAGTCTGTGGGCAACGGGGAGTTAATTTCTCCTCCCAACTCCTTGGGCCAAACACGCCCTAAAAATTAATTTTGTCATACAAATATATATTTAATAATTTTAACTCAATTTTAATTAGGGCTGGTTGCACAAATAGCAATCAGGCCCAAACTAATTGCAAATTTAGCAAACTTTAAAATGTTTTGCAAATATGGCAAAAAAACCCGTTTCTATCACTGATAGACTTTATTATATCACTGATAGACTTTATTATATCACTGATAGACTTCTATCAGTGATAGACTATTATCTCTGATAGACTATTATCACTGACAAAAATCTATAAAAAGTTGAGGTGATCAGCGATAGACTTCTATCAGTCATAAGATATCAGCGATAGAAATTGCTATATCCGCAAAATTTTTAAAAACATGCTATATTTGCAAACAATAAGTCTTAAATTATCATTTACTACAATTTCCCTTTTAATTATATAAAAATCATTTAAAAAATATAAAATTAAACATTAAAATTTATTTTAATAAATTAATTATAAAAAAATCATTATCACTAAAATTATTCTAAACTACCATATAGCGTGGAAATGACCCTTTCTACATCACTACATGCATCATTTTGATGAAATTAACTATAGTTCCATCAAATGTTAAGAGAAATCATTCATATGACAGAAATAATGTATTAAGTTACCAAAACGATAGCATATATTTGTGTCCTTAACTAAAAGGTAAAATAATGTATTAAGTTGAAAGTTTTTACACCTTTAAATGTATTAAGTTGAAAGTCACCTTTAAATAATGTATTTGTTATGGGATGAGGGGGTAAATTTGATCGAAGTTGGTATGCTCGTGGCATATCTGCGTTTTCAGTTCCCTCCGTCTTTTATGATTCGTTGTAGCTTTACTCATCGAGAACACAATAGGGTGGCGGACCGTATGTTTCTCTTAATAATTTTCATATTGTATTTTACTTCAAATGAGATGGATTTATATAACCATAATCTCTCAAAACATATAGAAATACTAACTTAATACTAACTAAATAACAACTAGTTTCTTAACATAGATAATTCTCTAATATATGGCGTTGACCCTTCGTCAAGATATAGTGTGGTTGGAGGATTTTACTTCTCACGTTGAATCTCTTATTTTTAGCTAGATGATTGATGTTTAAGTTTCTTGTATTGTTTCTTTGCTCTAAAAATATATATATATATATATATAGGATAAAAAATATATTTTAATTTGGGGTTAAGTGTTATGGATATATTGTAGGGTGTAATCGGTTCGGTTCGGTTTGGAGTGCTGAACCGAAACCGAACCGATAAGAATAGTGAAGGAAATGTGAAACCGAAACCGAACCGCCGAGGTTGTGAACCGAACCGAACCGACCGATTAACCGATTAGTTAATTCAAAGAGCAATGGGCCGAGTTGGGTTAAGTTTAGTGGGCTGCAAGAAGTTGGATGATGGGTCGCTGATGTGTTATGGGCCCATTCAGAGTAAATAGTTCAAAAAATATGCAAATTGTCAAGCTCAAACTCAAGACATCATGATTCTAAGGTATCTCTAAAGCCACTGGACCACTTACACTTATTGATTATCCTTTGGTTTGTTATATATATATATATAGTAATCGGTCGGCTCGGTTATCATCGGTTTTAAAGCATCAAAACCGAAAACCGACCGAATATATTCGGTTTTCTTAATATTCAAACCGAAACCGTCAACCGAACCGAAATTAACGTCGGTTTCGATCGGTTTTCGGTTCGGTTCGATTTTTTCGAGTTTTCCTTGCACCCCTAATATATTGTTATTAGATTTAAAATATTTAATAATTTTTTAAAATTTAACAAAAGAATTGTGAACTCTTTAAAAAAAAAAAAAAAAAAAAAATAGAAAATAACAGAATGGTTAAATTATAGTGGTCTGTTTGAGATTCTCCACATCCTACTCAGACAAAACTCAAAATAAACCACAAATCCCTTAAACTGTTAGAAGACACCTATTTCAGGCAAAGTTCACCACTATATAAACTTCCCCATGCAAACATATTTCTCATCACCCAATCCTCCATTCAATACCATTACAAAAACCATAAATAATCCTCCTGTGTGCTCAAAACCCATATTTTATTTCCCAGCTTTCTAAGTTGGGAAATCATCTTTCACCTGGGTTTTGATCACTCTTTTGCAGGAGGATATATAGTTTCAAATGGCGGGCAAGGTGATCCTATCAGGAATATCCTTTATTCTCGTCGTCGGCGTAGCTCTCGCCGTCGTAGCCATCGTTAACAAGAACAATAGTTCCGAAGAGAATCTGTCCCCAAAGATGAAGGCAGTCTCAACTATTTGTTCTGGTGCTGATTACCAAGAGGATTGCAAAAATACACTCACCAACGTTGCTCATAATACTTCTTCTAACGATCCTAAGGACTATATTAAAGCGGCCGTTCTTGCCACTATTGAGGAGATTAAAAAGGGCTTCAACTTGTCTGATACCCTTATGGTGGAAGCTGCTAACAATGCCACCATCAAAATGAGTGTTGATGATTGCAAGGACTTGTTGCAGTTTGCCATTGACGAGCTGCATGCATCTTACACCAGCGTCGGGGACCCCGATTTGCACACTCAGGCAGATCGCGTCGCTGATATTAAGAACTGGCTCAGCGCCGTCGTTTCTTATCAACAATCTTGCCTCGATGGACTCGAAGAAGTCGATCCCCAGCTCAAACAGAAGATGCAAGAAGGTCTTGATGGTGCTGCCAAGCTTACCAGCAATGCTCTTGCTATTGTTGACGCTGTTTTCAATATTCTCGAAAGCCTTGGCTTGCAAGTGAAGGTGTGTTCTGCTAGATCAGTTACTTATATTAAACATCATGGGGTTTCAGAGTAGCCCATGTATGTTATATTGTAAATGAGATCCTTTTCGATGTGGGATTCTCAAGGAGTAGCTATATTGTAAATGAAGTCCCTTCATCTTTTCGATGTGGGATCTCAACAACTTAACTCTTGAAAGTTTAAGCTGTTATTTGATTAATGTTTATATTTTTGTGTTACCAGGTCCAACCAAGTGGGCGTAGGCTTCTTGGAACAATAGAAGTAGAGAGCGACGGGTTCCCGACATGGATGTCGGGGGCGGATAGGAAGATGCTGGCAGCAAGAGGAGGAGGAGGAGGCGGCGGAGTGAGGCCGAACGCAGTGGTGGCTAAGGACGGTAGCGGGCAGTACAAGAGCATTGCTGCTGCATTGGCTGCATACCCAAAAGGGCTGAGGGGAAGATATGTAATCTATGTGAAAGCAGGGATCTACGATGAGTACATCACTGTGACTCAAGAGAAGATAAACGTTTTCATGTATGGTGATGGCCCAAGAAGGACCGTTGTGACTGGCCGCAAGAGCTTTCGAGATGGCGTCAACACCCAAAACACGGCCTCGTTTGCCGCGGTAGGAGACGGGTTCTTGTGCAAAAACATGGGATTCAGCAACACAGCCGGGCCGGAAGGTCACCAAGCGGTAGCCCTACGAGTCCAATCCGACAAATCGGCCTTCTTCAACTGCAGAATGGACGGGTACCAAGACACTCTCTACGTGCAAACTCACCGCCAATTCTACCGAAACTGCGTCGTCTCGGGGACGGTGGACTTCATCTTCGGCGACTCGACCACCATCATCCAAAACTCTTTGCTCATCGTCCGTCGCCCGATGGACAACCAACAGAACATCGTGACAGCACAGGGGCGGTTCGAGAAGCGTGAAACCAGCGGGATCGTGATCCACAACTGCAGAATCGTGCCGGAGCAGAAGCTGTTCGCGGAGAGGTTCAAGATCCCCACATTCTTGGGACGGCCGTGGAAGGAATACGCGAGGACGGTGATCATGGAGTCGACGTTGGGGGATCTGATCCAGCCGGCTGGATACATGCCATGGTCCGGGAACTTCGCATTGGACACATGCTTGTATTTGGAGTATGCGAACAGAGGGCCGGGAGCGAACACGAACAGGAGAGTGAGATGGAAGGGAGTGAGAGTTATGAGCAGAAATGAGGCTTTGCAGTACACTGCTGGGCCATTCCTTTTGGGAAGAACATGGCTCCAGGGAACTGGTGGCCCGTTCTTCTTGGGGTTGAGGAACTGATAAAAAAAAAACAACGTGTATTCAACTTCTTTAGGGCATTGGTTTCGGGCTATGTCTTCTTGTAGCATGGCTTTGTTGATATTCATGAATCAAATATTGTATTTTTATTAATCATGTGTTCTGAAATAATCATCAAACAATCATAAAATATATTTGATTTCTCAAATAATCATCAAACAATTTATGAAATTTCATAGTAATCTTTTGAAAATCTATATATATACCATCACAATTTTATGTTTTTTGAAAATTATATCTAAATTTTTTGCATTTTTATCCTAATTATTTTTTAACCATCAATATCCACAAAATTAAAAAATATATATATATATAAATAAATACGAAATAAAAATAACAATAAAGTAATAAATTATTCATCTTGGAAGATAACTTCGATTTATTTAAAAACATTTGTTGATGCTAAATTTTGCACGGTGACTGCTTCTCATTGGTCTTGCAAATTCAATGGGGTCGACCACTCGATCTATTTTTGGGATCTAGCCCGAATGACTTTCGTGGGTCATATGCTACATGCCCGACCCCCTTTGGGATTTGCTTACCTCCACCTAGTCTGAATGACTTTCGCGGGCCAGATTCTATGTTCGGCCTCTCTTGGACTTTGCTTACCTCCTTCTCCTTAGGAAAATGTAGAGCTTGAAAACTTTAGGCCTACTTAGGGGTCGAACAGTGGTCGGCATTGGCTGGGTCGACCACCCCTTATCTTGGGGCTTGTCTTCTCCTGCCACTGGTCGCCCTTGGTCTATTGCTCATGGGCTCAACCTTTGTTATTTTAGGGATGAATTCTATGTTGGGATAACAAGAAGAATGTCTAAAACAGAGGAGACCAACATGAAAAATGTCTAACTCTCTTTTTTATTTGAATTATGTCTAAACTCTATATTTAGTAAGGCAACTTACACCCAACGAACCTACCCTTCTACGAACCTACCCTTCTACAATTTTCACTAATTTTGAGAATGAATAAAAATACAATTTCCACTAATTTTGAGAATGAATAAAAATAGTCTTTGAAAATGTAAATTGTTGGGAGAAGAGAGAAAGAGGTTATGGACAAAGACGTTAAAAATGGAAAAAAAGAATTGACACTTATCCAATGAGTGTAACATGGTTCTACCCGGCCCCAAATAATTAACAAACGAGTCTATATACCTAAGAAAGTGATCCAACTGCAGACGCATCCATCGCGGGAGGTGTATACATTATTGATGCACACAACATATTAAAGGGAAGACAGTTGGTTGACCAACCACTTACAAATAAATGAGAAATCGGAACAGACAAGTTTGTATACCTAAGGAAGTGATGCAGCTGCAAACGCATCCACCGCGAGAGGTGTATACATGGCACAACGTATTAAAGGGAAGGTAATTGGTTGGCCAACCACTTATAGAAATCGGAACAGATGAGTCTGTATACCTGAGGAAGTGATGCAGCTGCAGACGCATTCACCGCGGGAGGTGTATACATGGTTGCACCCAGCGTACTAAACGGAAGACAGCGCATTGACCATTTGATATTGTGTTTCGTTTCCCCATGAATTTGAAATAAGGACATTTAGAGGCTCAATGCAGAGACGTGTACGTGACTTGTTAAAACCTCTCTGATTTCTCTACTCAACACACAAAAACCTTGGGGTACACAATCCTTCGAAAACGAATACACAGGAGGTTCCTTCCCCGAAAACGCATACAAAGAGCTCTCCAAACGCGGAAACAAGATGCATTCGACGACATCCTTCGACCTACAATTTATACAAGCATACGACATCCTTCGACGGCATCATCCGACGACATCCTTCTACAAGCATACAGCAGAACCCCCGAAATTGGTAAGCGTGTTTATCCTCTCTCGCATTTCTTGTTCCCGTCTATTTTTTGAACCATGAAGTAAAAGGTTAGTGTTAGTTTAGCGATGGGGGTTTCAATTTTGGAATCTAGGGTTTTAGCTTGCGGAACTAGACAAAAGATTTTTGAAGAGGGTGATTTGAATTAAGATTGCACGCTCCTTGTTTTTTTTTTATTTTGAATACATAGTGTACCTGTTTTTTTAGGGATTCTGTTTAGTTCCCAGATTTTAAAGAGGGACGGTTAGAGGGAAAAAATCCATTTTTAGTATAAAAAATCAAATAAGTAAAATAATTTTAAATAGCATTTTTAAACTCTCACCACACAACCATGGATCTCGTATCTTATTTGAGCATTAAAATATGTAACATCCCGCTAAAATATAGTTATGCCAGCACTTTATTTATGATAAACAATATCTATTTTATATTAAGTTTGGTGAAAAAAATTGAACTGCTACTCAAATTAGAAGTAGAAAATATTTCGAATGACATCTATCGAATTTTAAATTAATTGTGAGTATTCAATTTTAACAATAATTGTGGGTATTCAATTTTGACATGTATTCATACATATACCTTGGTCGAAGGTGTGTGCAGGGATCTACTAGAAGGGAAATCATCCACCTCACCAAAACAAACTCTGGTAAGGAATTAATTAATCAAAACTAATTAAATTTTAAAATCCAATTAATCAATTTCAAAACAAATTAAATTTAAAAATAGGGAATCCTAGAACAAATATGGGCAACTAAAACAAACTTCTTACTACAAAAAACTCTAGACATAAGGTGCAAACAATACACGTATTTAGACATTTTACATTAAGCCTAAGTAGACATCCTTCTTAAAATCTCATTCTATGTTTGCTTTGAGTCTGATTCTCTTTGTGAATTAGGGGTTTTGCTCTTATGCGAATTGAGCTATGCTCGGTTTGGTCATAATTATAATTGTTAATCTTACATAAATTTTAACTTATAGTATTTTATTTTATTTTTTTGACAACATGTGTTGGGGTGGAGGATGGAACCTAGAACCTCATGGTCACTAGGCGATACATCATGCAGTTAGCTATATGCTCTTGGCTATTTGGTGTCGAATTATTTTTAACGCTATTATTCTTGATTTTTAATTAAGATAATATCCGGAATATCCTTACTTCATTACATTAAATACTCTCTCTCACCTCTCAAAATTCTTTAAGTTTCATTTCTCTCTCTCCCAATGCCTCCCCTTCCCACTTTCTTGATATACTCTCTCAAATTCTACAAATTACCTCACTTCCTCTCCAGTATTATTTAATACACTACAAGAAAATTAGTCTATTGCGACAATTTTTTTACAACGGTTTAGAGAGTGCTGCAAAATTTAATAAAATCGCAACAATTTCTGGAAACAAATAAAAAACTGTTGCAAAATATATGTATTGCAACGATTTTCTTGCTACGATTTTAAAATGTGTTGCAATAGGGTGTTCATTTTTTTTTGGACAATTGGCGAAGCCCAAATAAGAAAAATTCTTTAAAAAATTTAAAGCCCAAACAAATAAGAAAGTGTTGCTATTTATTTCAAAAATGTTGCAATAGGATGGGTGCTATTGCAACTGTAGACACCGTATTTGGTCCGGGCATTTGTTTATTATTAATGTTTTTACATTATTTATTTATTTTTTTTATCATATTTGATTGAGTCTTTTTAAGTTGTAAATTCACTTTTTTATTATGTATTTAATTAATTTCGAAAATTTGAAAAAATAACAAAAATAATGTTTTAATTGTTTGAGAAGGATTTTTACCTAATTTGACAAATAAGATTAACATTTTATGAGTATAAAATTTATAAGTCATTTTATGGCTAAAATTTAATATTCATTTATTTCTATTTATGAGTATAAATTATTTAATTCATTTTTGGATTAAATATTTGATATTCATTTATGAGTATAAATTATTTAATTCATTTTTGGATTAAATATTTGATATTCATTTATGAGTATAAATTATTTAATTCATTTTTGGATTAAAAATTTAATATTCATGTATGAGTATAACATATTTGTTAATTTTGGTCAAAATCCGTTTCAATTAAGAATAAAATTTTGAGTCATTAATTGTTTGATTTTAACCTTGTTTGACGTTCTCATCGTCTATAAATATCGGGTAAAGAATCATTCAAAAAAGGAAAAGAAGATTAGGGCGAAAGACTTTGAAAACGACAAAAAATATTAGAGCGAAAGGCTAGCCAGTTGGAGAGAAAAGTTATTTTTAATAGTCAAAACTCTTATTTGACTAATTTAAAATAACTTCCTCTTTTCTCCATTCCTATCTCCCGCAAAAAAACCAATAACCACCATCTTCATCCAACTATCATCTGAAATCGGCAACCACGAGCACGACGACGGCGAACCACAAGCTTGAACGAACGACAACTCCCTCATGGTGATGGAAGACACAAACAACGCGCTCGAATAGAGAAGAAGAAGGTCTGATTTTTTAAGTTTTGAATTGTTTTACAAGAATGACATAAATTATATTATTTATAAATTTGTCATGGCATACTTAATTACAAAACTACCCTCCTTGTTAATTATTTGTTTACAATTTAATGTTTGTTTACAATTTTGACATTTGATTTACAATTTAATGTTTGACATCTTATTTTTTTATTAAGTTATGATATATTTTCCTTTTCAAATTTTAGATTTTTAGGTATCTTTCAACTTTACCTTAATTTAAGTTTGTAAATAAATTTTAATTATTGATTCTTTATTTATTTTTCCTTTCCAAATAAATTTTAGATTTGCCCTAAATTAAAAAATTTCCAAATAAACTTCAATGTAGCCTTATAGTTCATAGTTAATAATATGTTTTTTAAGTAATGTCTTTTTCAAAAAAAATATTGTATTTTATTTGAGGGCTGAGTAGTGTGACTTTGTAGAGTTCCGACTCTCGTGCAAGCATACGAAAATTCTTCCAATCACTTTTAAAAAAAAAGGCAAATCAACATGTTTTAAAATAAAATATTATCATATAAACCCTATGACGGAGTTGGGATAAATTTCTCAAATTCTTGAGGTAAACAATTTCCTTTAAATAAAAGGAAATTTAATATGATAATTAACTAAGGATATTTTTCCCTCAATATATCAAAACTCTTACTTTATTTTTAAAGTTAAGTTTGATTAAATGAGACATTGTTTTTTATAAACTATAATTTATTTTTTTCAAAATAAGGACATTTTAAAATTAACTGGATAATATAAGATAAAATATGGCTACCGTTTTTAACGGGTGTTGTAGGGTGCTAATACCTTCCCTACACTCAATCGACTCCCGAACCTGATTTCTGTTTTCTTAGACCAGTTTTTGTTTTAAGGTGACCAATCACACCCAAAATGGTTGGTGGCGACTCCATCTCTTTATTTTTAAAACAAAACCCTTAAAAGAGGACGTCGCCGCTCCGCGTCGCGATGACGTTGCGACAGCAACGATTGTGAGAAGTCATTCCAACACTTTAAAAAGTATTGCTAGATCCTTTACAACACTGGTTTAGCCAGTAGTTTCTCAAGCGTTGCAAAAAGTGTTGCAGCAGTTTAAAACCGTTGCTATAGCTCAAAAAAACCTCTGCAATAGCCCTGTTTTCTTGTAGTGATATTGTCAAACTGAACATAACTCAATTGAAATAAAGGCATGCCATCGGCCAATGTCAAAGGTTCCAATCCCCAATCCCTAATGTTGAGCTTAAAATATATATATATATTTATTTATTTATTTATTTATTTATTTAATATTCAATATTTTAAATTTTAAATTTTCTCTTTAAAATGAACCAAAATTTTCTCTGAAGTATGGTTTTTACTATTTAAGATAATATCACATACAAAAATTTATTAAATAACACCCAATACATTAATTGATATAGGCTCTTTTTTTTTTTAAGGTATTTTAAGTAATGTGGGATTGAATTTTTTTTTTTTTTTCTTTTTTTTTTTTTTTTTTTTTAGTACTATTGAACTCATGATCTTAGTTAGACTCGATTTGACAATCTAGACTCTTTTTATTATTAAAAAAAAAAACATTTTTTTGCAATAGTATTAATCATATAAAATTTAAATATATAAAATCTAATTTATTTTTTTTAAGTCAAATTAATTATATAATCATTAATTATGCATAACTTTAAAATTATGTACTAGATAGTTCTTTGATTATAATAAATAAATAAAATGCGATTGTTTTGAATATTTAATTGTTATATCATTTTTAAAAATAAAAATATAAAAAATACATTATAATTATTTTTTAAAACATGTTAATAAGATAGACAAATGAAAATAGGGTAAAAATGAAAATTTATCCTAGGAGTAAATTCACAAGGTGACATAAGAGTTGAAGTGGTTGTTGTTGGGTTTTATGTGCTAAAACTTGTGGTTTGTAAACTGTTATGTTGTAAATACTCTATTTAGAATAAAGAGATTAGTTTTATTCAGTAAATGAGTTTACTGGAATAAAATGAAACGTGTTTAAGTTAACTTATACCAATGACCAATACCCATGGCTGAATATGAGTACTTGAACCTCATGTATGATGTTGCGTGCTCAATGTTAAAATAAATATGCAATGAGAGAGCACTTAGAACATGCAAGCATACATGATCTTGTAGCAAGTAGTAAATATTTTTTCATTCGTTTTCCCACAGAGACTTATTATTAGTTACTCGCGAAGTGTGTTGTTAAGCAAGAATGGGTGGATTTGATGGGGTAAATTTGGTTTTTAATTGCCTAATTACTAATGAATATATAAAGGATAGCAACATGAACAAGTGCAAGTCAATGATAAACTCAAATGTAAAGAGAAGAGAATAATAAACGAAGAGGAAAATGGCTAAGCAGAATTTTGAGATTAATAGAATTGCGAGAACAGCAATTTTACCGCAATGTTACTAACAGCGAAAGTGTGTAAAATGGAGAAACAAGGGCTACTAACGACTCCTCTATAGGCATTTTCACACGATTCTCAAGCATTGGATCAACTCACTATGCATCAAACTAACTCATTCTCATGTATCTTCCGATTTCATGCATTAGATTCTTTAGTTTACTCATGTCCAAGTAAGGTCTTAAGCATCTTGTTAAAGCAGTAAGTTATGATTTGTACTAGGAGAACGCCTATTCCTAGGTCGTTTTCTGGTTACCTTGAGAGGCTAGCATGAGTGTATGACTCTGAACTCTTACTCCTTCCAGAGGTTAGGAGTTCTTTGGACAAAATGGATGGCCAATCGAAATTGCCCGTGGGATGAAGCTTACATACAATCAATGCATTCGAGAGCTATCCTACATGCTTGGTTCACGTGTTTTAGCCTATAGTATTGTCATTAGCATGCCCCTATGTGACTTAGTTACTCATGGATGTAGAGAGAACAGAAATAATAGATGAAGTAGACATGCTTAGAAGAAAATGGAAGACAAAACAGCAAGGAAAAACAGTAGGCAGAGAAGGTAAAGACAAAGTGTGAAATGATGAATTGTGCTTTGATTAATCAATTGTTTGGATGAACAAATGAAGACTTAAAGTGAGTAACATAAAGACAGAAAGCAACGAAATGGAATGGACTAACTAATGGAAAAGAAATGACAACAAACGGTGCTGGAAATGAAAACTAAAGACAGAAAGCAGTAAAATGAGCTTGAACGCCTCGCCGCAAACGCCTCGGCTGAAGGGAGAGAAAGGGTAGCCTTGCTTGGATGAATCCAATCTCTCCTCTCCTTCCTATCAGATTGTCGACTCCAACAGCTGAACCTCTCAAACCAACAGACGGAGAAGAGAATGACTGGAAAAGGCTGCGCTGCGAAGAGACTTCTACGCTTTCGGATGATGATCCAACCTTCCTCTTTGATCTCCTTTTATAGTGTTCTGTAGGTGCGATTGGGCCAAGGAGAACCATCCATCCTCAACGTCGTACTTCAAAATGGATGGAGGAGAAAGAACGAATCCCTGAAATAACGGATTACAACAGAAAAAGGTTAGCCAACTTACGGATTTCACTTAAAACATTGCGGTTTTAGCAATGTTTCCGCAAGGCTTCCGCAATGCACAATTTTCATTCTTTTAACTTCCTTTTTCATTCTTTTTCTTTCCTTTTGCACACAAGTCCTAATTTAGCTTCCTTCTTCTAATTCTCATATATAAGCATAGGTTTAAGCTAAATCCTATCAAAAACACCTAAGAGTGTACATCTTTCTAAGATAAATAAGTCCTAAAAAGGTCACTTTTGGAGACGTAACATATGACATGATTGTGGATCAGGCTCGAGTAGTCAGTCAAAACGGTATATAGTATACGGATAAGGCTGGGTACCTTATTCTGGTAACACTATAGGATGCGGCTCACTTTGTATTGTAAAAAACGATGTGATCCGAATCGTTTCACATGGAGATATGCGAGTGAGGGCGTCCAGTACAAAGAGTTTGTATAAGACCGAACCGCAAAATATGTCGCTCTCTCTTTATAACACCGTTTACTGATGAGACCGACATTTTCATTTGATGGCCTAGGTAACTCGATCTCAATCCTGAGCTCGCTATGAACTCCTACTTATTCGATAGTATCCTTTGACTTGCACGGGTGAGAGTGACCCTTAAGCGCCGACTCAACAAGCCTACCATCTTGGGGATAAAGTCGAATAGGTAGCTGGGGACATAGTACAGGAAGATTGGAGTTCACTCCTAACCCGCTCTTCAGGGATAGTAGATAGGTTGTTCCCTTAATAGCTGACTCCAGGGCTTGAACAATTAGCGCACACACTCTCATGAGATGAGAGGGTTAATTGATCTGTTCGTTGGACCACACATCTATTGTTCATTAGAGGTGTCAGTGGTACTTAAGGAACAAGACGTAATGCAAGGGTTAAACGGTTTAAATGACCCAGCTGTGATTACGAACAACCAGTGAAGGGTCGACTTGCCCATGACGGTTATATCAGAGGACATAATATATCTACAGTGAGGAGAGTGCAGCTCTCGGACTATAGTGGAGTCTCCGGGGGTTTGACGAATGTTGATTAGTTCGGTTAAAAGAGTTTTGATCGGATAATCTCGTATCGTTGGAGCTCATGATCTGTAGGTCTTTTAGGTTCTCCTGGCTAGCTCGGATAACGTCGTGCAAAAGTATAAGAGAAAAGAAAAAGAAAAAAAAATTGAATTGTTCAAATTCGGCTTGTGGAAGGATGATGGACATATTTAAATATGATTTAAATATGGGAATGGCCTAAAACATGAATAGGATTCATGTGGGAAAAAGTCAGGCCCCGTTTGGTTCAAGATCCGAAATTGTTTTTTTGGAAAACAAAGAATTAGTCGAAAACGAAAACAAATTTCTTATTTTCACTATATCTAGAAACATGTTTGGTTCCAATTTAAAATTAAAAAATAATATTAATATGTGTTTGGTAAATTTCATTTTTTTTATAAAAAAAAAATAATATAATTATTTCTTATTAATAATAAATAAATTAACTATATTAGTAACCTTGAAATTTGGCATGAGTTATATAGTTGTAGGAAACATCAACACATAAAATAAAATTGAACAAGAAATAAATAAAAGAAAAAAATGAGTGTTTGTATCTTTATCTTCTTCAACCTTGAAATTTGGGTCATGTTTGCTGTGCTCATTAAAATTGTATCTTTGTTCGCAAATTGAAATGCTCTTGATCATGTTGATTGTTGACAACATCGATTTTTTCTAGCGAAATTGAAGGAGTTTAATTAGGTTTCAATTGCGATTTTATGTTTCATTAAGGTAATATTAATCAATCATAAGAAGAGATTTCAATGCCCAAATTGGTTAAAAATTAAAAATATAATTTGATTGATGTCGATGAAGTAACGACAACAATTTCAATTAGGAATTTGTGAGAGTGTAACATTTACGGAATTTTAATTGGAAATTTGTGAGAGTGTAACATTTACGGAATATTTGGAATATTAAGGAATCTCGTGTTTTCAATTTTTTGGGTTTTAGTTTGGAAAACAATGAAAACGATATTTGATCGTTTCCAAATTTTACCTTTAATTTAAGTTGTGTTTTCAAAAACTGTTTTCGTTTTCAAAAACTGTTTTCATTTTCAACCCACCAAACAAGTTCTCATCATTTTTATCGTATCCCTTATTTTCGGAAACATAAAAACGAAAATGGATAAGAAACCAAACGGGGCCTCAATTTTTCGGAAAAACCGGGTTTAGACATATTAATATTTTATATTAAATTAAATAATATTTATTAATTATTTTTTTTAATTAATAATATATATATATATATATATTTTTTATTTATTAAAAAGTTTAATAAATAAAATTATTATTTTTTTTTTATATAATAATAATAATTATATAAATATATATATATATATATATATATATATATATATATATATATATATATATATATATATAACCTATGGGCTGAGATAAGAGAAAGGGAGATATGAGGAGGGAAGTGGGCTTGGGGTACACGTTTGAAGAAAAAAAAAAAGATAGAACTTTTGTTCTGTGTTTTTTTTTCTCAGCTCATCTACTCTCTCTTTTCCCTTCTCCTTTTTCTTCTTCTTCTTTTTTCTTGGTTTCGGAGTCCCACAACTTTGTTGCTCGGCGCCAAGGATAGCGGGACTACCTGGAGTGGTCCTCGAGGCGTTCGTGAGAAGAGGTCGGAAGAGTTCGTGACGAGGATCGGCCGGAGGACTTGAAGAAATTGGAACTACAAGGGTATGTATTTCTAATTTCTTATTTCCGTCGTTTTGAGCATGTTTTCTATTTGTTAAATTGATGAAATTAGAGTATCATCGGTCCGAAATCGCTTTCCGCTGCGCTAATCGCTCCATCAATTGGTATCAGAACAATTTTGTGATTAACTCAATTTGCATCAATTGAAGTTAGTGGGTATTTTAATTTAGAAATTGTTTTTGAATTGACGTCTAAAGTGAAAATCGGTTTTGACATAGTTTCTATTTGAATTTCATTATTTGTAATTGCCCGAGAATGTATGGGCTTTAATGTGTGCCAAAGAGTTTGTATTTTTAGAGTCATTAGAATCCATATAGGTTTCTTTGTGAAATAAGCTCGAGTTTGGAGCTCGCTGAAATGTTCGGTATAAGTTCAAACTCGTTCTAGGCAATACAAAGAGAAATTCGAAGAGAAATTGGTCGAAGCGTTCGGAGGAGCAAGCTTGTCCAAGGCGGTGCGAAGTGTTCGAAGTCCGCTGAAGACTTAGCTTGTTGATCAAACTTGTAATAAAATAGTTATTGCTTGCTAAATGCCAAAATCGATCCACTTTAGTGTGTTTAATTAATTATGTATTGTGAATGTATGTTTTAATTAAATTCTATGTTTGTATGTGCATATAGTATGTCATATAGATTTAAAATCCCACCGTAGGAAGCATGCTTCATGCATTGATAATATGTTATAAGTGTTATAATATATAGTATGCATATTTGGGAATTCATGAGTATTAATATAAGAGTTATATTAATTCATGAATTAGATATTGTTAATTTAATAGAATAATTGATATAAATGTTATATTAATTATGAAATTAAATATACAACATAGGTTGCCCTGGTTTTATGCATATTGTATGTTATAAGTGTTATAATATATAGGATGCATGTTTAATTCATGGGTATTAATATAAGAGTTATATTAATTCATGAATTAGTTATTGTTTAATAGAATAGTTGATATCAGTGTTATATTAATTATGAAATTAAAACTTCCAACATTTGTTTTATGCATATTGTATGTTATAAATGTTATAATGTATAGAATGCATGCTTAATTCATTAAGTGTTATATTAATTTATGAATTAGAAGTTGTATATTTAAAAACATAATCAATATAAGTGTGATATTGATTATGAAGTTAAATATTCAACTTGTCATGCCTTAACGAATGCATGTTTCAGAAGCATGTAGTAGTTGTTGTAGAAAGTCTAGTTTTGCAAGTGTTGTCAATAGGGCAACCTCATTCGGATGGTATTTGCAACTTTCAATAGCAAGGTGAATGGAGTAAGTATCTATAGTAAGTGGGAGAAGGAAGTACGTCAGTACATCCTATGGTCTCCTCCATTGGATTGAACCGTAAGATTCTCATGTTCCGTCTGCAGGTTGCTCTTAGTGGCACCATCCATTCAGAGGGCGAGGCATGGGAGATTGAACATCTCAGTCACCATTTATGGATAGTGAAACACAGGGCCATTCCCAACACTGACATTCCATTCGGTTGCTATGTTGGGGTCGTTCTGTGCGTTCTAAAAATTGAGGGTCACACTTACGGGATTTGCTAAGGAGTTAGTAAATTCAGACAAAAAACGATAACTAAGATGCTATAGGAATATGAGTTATTCTGGAGTTAGCATTTAGTCAAGAATGTCTTGGTTTAGTAAAGGAGTGGCTCGACTGTCATTCGGCAGCGACCATTCTAACTTACTAAAGTATCGTAGTCAGTAAATGAAGAGTTTGGGTCCTTTATTATACTGTTAAACTTCTTAATTGGTTTAAATAGTTTAAAACTGTTTCACTAATAGTTTTACATTCTTTTTCGGCATGTCGAGCTCATTTATACAGTTATTAGCTCACGACAAGTTAACCGAAGAGAATTACGGAACCTGGAAGTCGAACCTGAATACGATTCTGATTCTGGACGACCTGAGGTTTGTCTTAACGGAGGAATGTCCTTCAACTCTTGGCTCGAGTGCATCTCAAAGTATTCGAGATGCATACGATGGATGGATTAGGGCTATTGATAAAGCCCAAATCTATATCTTGGCAAGCATATTTGATGCCTTGTGCAAGTAGAATGAGGTTATGATTTCCGTAAAGGAAATCATGTCTTCATTACAAGCAATGGTGGACAGTCATCCTCATCACTTCGTAATGAAGTCCTCAAGTTCATTTATAACTCTCGCATAGTGGAGGATACCTCTATTAGGAAGCTTGTCCTTAACATGATGGTCCACTTTAATGCGGCAGAAGTAAACGTTGCTACCATCGTCTTTTCAGACTTATCAGTCTTTGTACAGTTCCAAAGGAATAGAGAATGAGGCAAATGTTGTCACTTCGAAGAAATTCCTTAAGAGGTTGGCGTCAGGGAGTAAGCCTATGCTTCTCTGAGTAATGAGATTATTCAGAAGAAGAAGAGTAACAGGAGAAATGGCAAAACTCCTACTGTTCGCAAGGTAATGTCTTTAGACAAAGGAAAGTGTTTCTTTTGTGGTGAAAATGGGTATTGGAAGCGTAACTGCTCCAAATACTTTGATGAGAAACAGACTGAGAAAGAACGACAAGATAAATGTGATTTATTTGTCAAAACAAATTTAGTGGATATGAATGTCATACCTGGATGTCTTCAGGAACCACTATTCATGTTTGTTTTTCTACAGGAAACTAGTTCCTGACAGTCGTTTTCTCGCTGTGAGATATGGAGATATCGTTGCAACTGAACTAGTGGGAGACTTTGTAGTTGTTGTATAGAGATAATAACATTTGTTATATGTAATTATTGTCTATATTTCTGGTTTAAACTGAACACTTGTATATTATATCTTTTGGTTTTATAATGAACAGTTCATTTAGCAAAAGATATATACTGATGTGTTCTATCAAACTTGAAAACAACTAGCGTGTTAAGACTCACAGTGTTAACGAAAGCTATAGTAGATATCAACAAAGGTTGTTGATCAAACTAGAGTTTCTCAACTGTTGAGAAAGCCGCAATGCAGTGGGAGGATTGTAGGACAACCCGATCCGCTGCACTGGCTTGTCTTTGACTCAAAGTTCTCATACTTGATGATAACATTGAGGATTCGTTGTCTTTAATTAGGCAATTGATCACATAGACAAGGCCAAATGGCTCAAAGCCACAAATTTATGAATGGAATATTGAGACCAAACCACTAAGGTGAAAACCTTTATAGCTTGACTTTCTGGTAATGGGATTATCCCGAAGAGAAAGGGTTTATTGTGTGTATTCTCTTTCTCTTGTTGTCAGACGTAAGTTAAATAGAAGACTTTTATCCACTACCATGTTCTATCTTTATAGAATAAGGCAAGTGGATGTCAAGACAACTTTTCTGCAGAATTGTTATCTTGATTGAGTATCTATGAGTCTCTACCAGAAAGATTCATAGTTTGGGACAAAGAGCAAATAGTTTGCCAGCTTATTCGATTCATTTATGAATTGAAATAAAGCATCTTCGTCCTGAATTGTAAGGTTTGATATGGTGATCAAATCTTATAGCTTTGAACAAAAGTTTGAACAATAATTTGATAAACCTTGTTTGACAAGGATTTAATCAATGTTGTAGCTTTCATAGTTCGTTTCGTAGTTTATGTCCTAATCATTGAGTATGATGTAGGATTCACTTCTGACTTTTTAGTATAAACTAGCAACCCACTCCCAAATAGTTGATATGGAGGTAGTCTTAGTTTTTTCTAAGGATTCAGGTTGATCTGAGTCGTAAGAACAAATTGCTAGTGCTGTCTCTAAAATTTTATATTGACAAAGTGTTGTCAATATTCGATGGTCTATGGAAATGGTTTCCTAAGACACCTCAAGTGTTGAGGATACAAGATGCACCTAAGTGCATTTACATATTGGAGGTCAGATACATTTTTTTCTAGATGTATGACCCGATATGTGTTATGCAGTGGGAGTTGTCAGTAGTGCAAGTCCAATTGGATTGGATTCCGATTAAAGTTTTGTCCTTATACTTAGAGGAGTAGAATACAAGAGTTGTATTGTTGATTCCTCGTTGGTAGCTAAGTCTATTTGCAGCTTGTGAAGCAACAATAGTTTTATAAGTTGAGCTCGCAGATAGTGTTGTGAGGAAATGTGATATTCACATGGAAAACCTCGTAGTACTTCATGCTGATTGGTTTACTATGTCTCTCATGGCTAAAGTGTTTGAGAGACACCTAGAAGAGTCTAGTGCTCCGAGTTGCTGGAGAGGACAGTGGGAGAAAACTTTATGATATATGATATATTAGTTTTCTCCACCTAACATGTAAACCACGGACGTTTAAGTCCAAGTGGGAGTTTGTTTGGTTTTATGTCCTAAAACTCGTGGTTTGTAAACTGTTATGTTTGTAAATACTTTATTTAGAATAAAGAGTTATTAGTTTTATTCAGTAAATGAGTTTACTGAATAAAGTGAAACGTGTTTAAGTTAACCTATACCAATGACCAATACCTGTTGCGTGCTCAATGTGTTAATAAAAGTAAGCAAATAAGAAAGAAAGAGCACTCAGAACATGCAAGCATACATGATCTTATAGCAAGTAGTAAGTATTTTTTCATTCGTTTTCCCACAGAGATTTATTTATAAGCTACTTGTGAAGCATAAAGTTAAGAAAGAAGGGGTGGATTTGAAGGGGTACAATTGGTTTTTAATTTCCTACTTCTTACCGACTGTCTAAAGGAATGCAACATAAACAAATGCAAGTTGAAATTAGACTCAAAAGACAAGAGACGAAACTAATAAATGAAGAAGAAAACAGCTAAACAGAATGGTACTTAGCAGAATTGCGGGCACTGCAATGTTTCCGCAATTGTAAAAACAGTGAAAGTGTGTAAAATGGAGAATTAAGGGCTACTAACGACTATCCTATAGGCATTTTAATACGATTCCCAAGCATTGTATCAACTCTCTATGCATCAAACTCACTCTATCTCATGTATCGTCCGATTCCATGCATTAGATTCTTCAGTTTACTCAACTCAAAGTAAGGTCTTAAGCATCTTGTTAAAGCAGAAGTGTTTAGTTTGTACTAGGAAAACGCTTATTCCTAAGCCGTTTTCTGGTTACCTTGAAAGGCTAGCATGACTATATGACTCTGAACTCTTACTCCTTCCAGAGGTTAGGAGTTCTTTGGACAAAATGGATGGCCAATCGAAATTGCCCGTGGGATGAAGCTTACATACAATCAATGGTTCGAGAGCTATCCTACATGCTTGGTTCACATTTTTTAGCCTATAGTTCTGTCATTAGCATGCCCCTAAGTGACTTAGCTACTCATGGATAGGGGGTAAGTAGAAATACGAGATGAAACAGACATGCTTAGAAGAGGAATGGAATGAAAACAGTAAAGGAAAGCAGTAGAATGCGATGGCAAGAAACTGTGAGATGAAAACTTGAGATTTGATTACTTTGATTGGTTGAACGAACACGGGAAAGCTTAAAGTAAATAATCCAAAGACAGAAAGCAACGAAATGAAGTATTCTAGCTATTAGAAAGAGAGAACAACACAAAGCAGAAATGTAAACTAGAAAAAGAAAGACAGAAAGCAGTAAATGTGCTTGGAAGCCTCGTCGCAACTGCCTCGGCTGAAGGGGATGAAAGAATAGCTTTGCTTGGATGAATCCAATCGGGAGAGAAGGTGGATCTTCTCTCCTTCCTATCAGATTGTCGATTCCAACAGCTGAGACTCTCACTCCAACAGACGGCAAAGGAAAACACGAAGAAAAATGGAGTTGCGAAAGGACTTCTACGCCTCCGGATGATGTTTGAACCTCCGACTTTGACCCCCTTTTATAGTAGTTTGCAGGTGCGTTTGGGCCAAGGAGAACCATCAATCTTCAACGTCGTATATCAGAATGGATGGAGGAGAAAGAACGAATCCCTGAAATCACGGAATTTAACAGAAAAAGATCAGTCAACTTACGGTTTTCACTTGAATAATTGCGGCTTCAGCAATGTTTTCGCAATGCTGTCGCAATGCAGTTTTTTCATTCTTTTCCTTCGGTTTTTAACCCTTTTCTTTCCTATTGTACATAAGTCCTAATTTAGCTACCTTCTTCTAATTCTCATATTTAAGCATAGGTTTAGGCTAAATGCTATCAAAAATACCTAAGAGTGAACATCTTTCTAAGCTAATTAAGTCCTAAAAAGGTCACTTTTGGAGACGTAACAATACCCTTGGTTGAATATGAGTACTTGAGCCTCATGTATGACATGATTGTGGATCAGGCTCGAGTAGTCAGTCAAAACGATCTATAGTATACGGATAAGGCTGGGTACCTTATCCTGGTAACACTATAGGATGCGGCTCACTTTGTATTGTACAAAACGATGTGATCTGAATCGTTTCACATGGAGATGTGCGAGTGAGGGCGTCTTGTACAAAGAGTTTGTATAAGACCGAACCGCAAAATATGTCGCTCTCTCTTTATAACACTGTTTACTGATGAGACCGACATTTTCATTTGATGGCCTAGGTAACTCGATCTCAATCCTGAGCTCGTTATGAACTCCTACTTATTCGATAGTATCGTTTGACTTGCACGGGTGAGAGTGACCTTTAAGCGCCGACTCAACAAGCCTACCATCTTGGGGATAAGTCGAATAGGTAGCTGGGGACATAGTACAGCAAGATTGGAGTTCACTCCTAACCCGCTCTTCAGGGTTAGTAGATAGGTTGTTCCCTTAATAGCTGACTCTGGGGCTTGAACAATTAGCGCGCACACTCTCATGAGATGAGAGGGTTAATTGATTTGTTCGTTAGACCACAAATCTATTGTTCATTAGAGGTGTCAGTGGTACTTAAGGAACAAGACGTAATGCAGGGGTTAAACGGTTTAAATGACCCAACTGTGATTACGAACAACCAGTGAAGGGTCGACTTGCCCATGACGGTTATATCAGAGGACATAATATATCTACAGTGAAGAGAGTGCAGCCCTCGGACTATAGTGGAGTCTCCGGAGGTTTGACGAATGTTGATTAGTTCGGTTAAAAGAGTTTTGACCGGATAATCTAGGTCATTTAGGTTCTCCTGGCTAGCTCGAATAACGTCGTGCAACAGTATAAGAGAAAAGAAAAAAAAAATTGAATTGTTCAAATTCGGCATGTGGAAGGATGATGGACATATTTAAATATGATTTAAATATGAGAATGGCCTAAAACATTAATAGGATTCATGTAGGAAAAAGTCGATTTTTCGAAGAAAAAAAATCGGATTTAGACATATTATTTAATTAATATTTGATATTAAATTAAATAATATTTATTAATTAAAAAGTTTAATTAATAATATATATATATATATAACTTATGGGCTGAGAAGGGAGAGATATGAGGAGGGAAGTGGGCTTGGGTACACGTTTGAAGAAAAAAAAAAAGATAGAACTTTTGTTGTGTGTTTTTTTTTTCCTCAACTCATCTACTCTTCCTTCTCCCTTCTCCTTCTCCTTCTTCTTCTTCTTTTATCTTGGTTTCGGAGTCTCACAACTCCGTTGCTCGGCGCCGAGGATAGCGGGACTACCTGGGGTGGTCCTCGAGGCGTTCGTGAGAAGAGGTCGAAAGAGTTCGTAACGAGGATCGGTCGGCAGACTTGAAGAAATTGGAACTACAAAGGTATGTATTTATAATTTCTTATTTCCGTCGTTTTGAGCATGTTTTCTATTTGTTAAATTGATGAAATTAGAGTATCATCGGTCCGAAATCGCTTTTCGCTGCACAAATCGCTCCATCAGTTGCGGCGGTGCTGAAATTTTTTGATCGGGAGATTATTCCTGATAGTCTCAACTTGATAGTTATCTCCTTGATTCCCAAGGTGGATGATCCCGCTTATAGCAGTGGATTATAGGCCCATGCTTATTGTAATATTGTGTACAAATGTATCTCCAAGATGTTATGTTCTAGATTGGCGGTAGTTCTTCCTTATTTAGTGCATAATAATCAGGGAGCTTTCATCAAGGGTTGTTCGATGGCGCATAATTTTCTTATTTTTCAAGATCTCCTTAAGGGCTACAACAGAAAGAATCCTTCCGTTAGGTGTGTGATGAAGGTGGACCTTAGTAAGGCTTATGATACAATTGACTGGTATCCTAGAAAGTCTTCTGAAGCATTTTTGCTTTCCTTCAAAGTTTGTCAATTGGGTGATGCTCTGTTTGAGAGGTATTTCCTATACGCTCATGATGAATGTATGTGTTCAAGGTCATTTCAAAAGAGTGAAGGGTCTTAGGCAAGGAGACTCGATCTCTCCATTACTTTTTGTGCTGATTATGAAATACTTAACTCGTCTTCTCATCCAGGTCTCACAGTCCAAGGGCTTCCGTTTTCACCCTTTGTGTAAAAACTTGAGCTTAGTAAGTTTATGTTTTGCTGATGATATTTTGATTTTTTGCAAAGGGCATGTAGTGAGCGTTAAGCTTGTCCACCATGCTTTTTCTGACTTTTGCAAAGCTTCGGGTTTGTCAGCTAACAAGCAGAAATCTCGAATATTTTTTTGGGGAACTAGTCAGGACACTAAACGTAGCATTATGGATATTGTGGGTTTTGAGGAAGGGTATTTTCCCTTGAAATATCTGGGGGTTCTTTTACGGCCCACGAGATGGAGGAAAACAGATTGCGGAACTATCATCACCAAAGTTAAACTTCGTTTACATAACTGGGCAAGTAGACATCTGTCTTTTGCTGGTAAGACTCAGCTTATCCATTTTGTTCTTCTGAGGATCCGAAGTTATTGGATGAGTATTTTCTTGCTTCCTCAAATTGTTATAAAAGAGATAGACAAACTTTGCAGAGATTTTCTTTGGGGTGCTCATGATAATAGGAGCAAGCTTCACCTCGTTTCTTGGGACAAAGTGTGTCTTCTGAAACGTTATGGGGGAGTTGGTTTTTGCGAGGGGTCCAAGTGGAATAAGATCATGATTAGTAAGTACATTTGGGACATTACTGCCAAACCTGATGTTCTTTGGGTTAAATGGGTTCACAATATTTATTTAAAAGGGAAAAACTTTTGGTTATACACAACTAGAGGGGATCCGAGTTGGTATTGGAAGAAGCTCCTCAAGCTTAGACTGATCATTTCTAAAACCATGTTGCAGGCTGCTGAGGCTAATGTAAGATTTATGGTAAGCAAATTTTATAAATCACTTCTTGGAGTTGAGAAGGTTGATTATGCTCGAGTTGTGTGGTGTAGACTCTCGATTCCTAAGCATAGATTCATCCTTTAGAAGATGGTAAATTTGATAAGAAAAATCGGACCTCCACATCTCCACATTGGTATTATATTGTCCACTTTGGGCATAACCCTCATGGCTTTGCTTTTGGTCACCCCAAAATGCATCATACCAATGAAGAATGTTGTCCTTCCTTATATACCCATGATCTTCCCCTCACCTAACGGACTTTGGTCGCACTCTCAACAAAATTCTCAGTTGTTGACTATAGATAAACTTTTAAAGTTGCAAATCTCCATTGCTTCCCCGTATTGCCCGATATGTACTGATTTTTTGGAGAGTCATGACCATTTATTCTTTGTTTGTCATTTCTCTGTTGCGTTATTAAAGATGGTTCATGGATGGTTGGGTTACACAACATGACCCTTGATTTTTTCTGATTGGAAGTGTTGGATTGGGTAACTGGGGTCTGATTTACATCATCAAGTGTTGTCTGCTATCATGGTTGTGGTTGTCTATTTCATTTGGTGCAACTGAAATTTGTGTATTTTTTAGCAAAGATCTTATACTGTTAAATTTGTTAATGAGATGATTAAGCAGAACATTAATGATAGATTTGGTTGTCTTGGTAGAAGAAAGTTGACCACTAAAGATAAGGTTCTTGCTAATATTGTAACCAAATGGTAAGTTTATGTCTTGGTTTGTAAGCTTTTTGTTAAGTTTTAGTTGTATTTGTGTTGTTTGATCTAATGAGAATCTCTCCTTTCATCAAAAAAAATAAATAAATAATGAAAATTTAGAAAGTTTGAATATCAAATCTTTTTTCAATTTATTTATAAAATTTAACAAAAACTTATAATTTTACCTTTATTGGTGAAATTTGAAAAGTTTTTAAAATTCAAAATTTAAAAGTTAAATACTTTTTTCTTTTAAATAAAATCTCAAAATACATAGAAATAATTGTTTAAATGCATTTATAAAATTGATAAATGAAAATTTGAATATGAAAAATAAAGGGATATTTGGCCAGATGACCTTAAATTAAGGCTCATTCGGAGATTGACGCAATTTTAAAAATTAGTCAAAATGACTTTTTGCTGACATCATTCTCGCTGGAATTTCTCTCGCTTTCGTTCACGTTCACGAGAACAATAAATTTTTAGTTATAAAATGGGCCCGCAAAAGAAGCGAGAGCAAGAGAAATCTCAGCGAGAGTGATGTCAGCAAAAGGTCATTTTATCTAATTTTTAAAAACGCGCGTCAATCTCTCGAATGAGCCTTAATTCAAGGGCATCTGGCCAAAAATTCCAAAAATAAACCAAATTTAATGTGAATGCAAAATTATAAAATTGATAAACGAAAATAATATGAGAAATTAGATTAAGGAAAACATAACATAACCTAAGAAGTTTGTCAAATTATTTATAAAATTTATGATTTTATCTTTTAACATAAATAATGATTAATAATGAAATTTTAAAGGTTCTCAAAATTTGACCGTTCTGTTATTTTGTAAAACGAAAAGAAAAAGATACACGAAAACTAGGGCTGGTTGCACAAATAGCAATCAGGCCCAAACTAATTGCAAATTTAGCAAACTTTAAAATGTTTTGCAAATATGGCAAAAAAACCCGTTTCTATCACTGATAGACTTTATTATATCACTGATAGACTTCTGATAGACTTCTATCAGTGATAGACTATTATCTCTGATAGACTATTATCACTGACAAAAATCTATAAAAAGCTGAGGTGGTCAGCGATAGACTTCTATCGGTCATAAGATATCAGCGATAGAAATTGCTATATCCGCAAAATTTTTAAAAACATGCTATATTTGCAAACAATAAGTCTTAAATTGTCATTTACTACAATTTCCCCGAAAACTAATAATTTAAATATAGAAAGAAAAAAAATCCAGAATACAAATAACTTGAACCAACATTTTGTCAATTCACTTCTTAAAATTAATTCTAAAATTTATAGTTTTTTCTAAAATTATAATTAATTATGGATTTTTAAAAGTTATAGAATTTAATAGTCAGTTTTAAAAAGTAAAGGTCTAAAGTACATCACAATAATAATTTAAATAGTATGCATAAAATTAACCAACCAGAAGAATGCTAAAAATTAGAATATCATGAAGATTTCGAATATTAAAATTTTTGCCAATTTATACCGAAAAGAAGAATTATAAAATTTATGATTTTATCTTAATTATAAAGAAATTTGTTTATATATATATATATATATATATATATATATATATATATGGACTGCACAGTAATCAAGCCCAAAATAATTGTAAATTTAACAAAATTTAAAATATTTTGCAAATATTGCAAAAACCAGTGGCTATCACGGATAGAAACTATGGTTGATATATGACTATTACTAATAGATTATTGTCAACCGTGATAGACTACTATCACTGATGGATTAAAATTTTATAAAAAAAATTGAGGTGATAGATTACTATCAGCGATAAATTATACTATCAGTAATAGAAATTGTCATATCTATAAAAAAAAAAAAAAATTAAAAAGACTATATTTTTAATTATTTTATTCTAAATTGACATTTGTTACCATTTTTTTATATATATTTATATTTGCATCTTAATAATCTTGAAGGCACATATAAAAGAACATTTAAAAAAAAAATCGTATTTTAATAATTTTGAACTTTTTACATTACATATAAAGAACTTTTCTTTCTTTTTTTTTTTTTTTTTTTTTTTGCAAAAAAAGAACATTTTCTTCTGAGTATAATAAAGGGAGTGTTTGATACCTACTCAAATATTTTTTAATAAAAATTAAGTATAATAAACGGAGTGTTTGATACATACTCGAATCTTTTTTAATAAAAATTATTCTTAATATATAGTAAGATGAAATAAAAATACTATTAATATGATAATATAATTGAAAATATCATGTGCACAACTTTATGTCTATTGACCTATGGTTCAATTTGACATTTTTTTTTTTTTTTGACAACATGTTAGAGTGAGGGATTGAACCTATTACTTCATGGTCGCTAGACGATACATAGTTGAGTTATGTTTTTCTTGTTGGCTTCGTTGTTCAAAAATTCGTTTAAATTTGTGAATTGAACCATTACAAATATATTATTATTCAAAAAAAAATCATTAACTTTTTAAATTAAACAACAAAGCAGTAAAATTCGTTTAAATTTGGATTGAACTGTCATAAGTATAATATTAATATTAAAAAAAAAATAATCAATATTTTTTTCAAATTGAATAACAGAGTAGTAAAATTCGGGTAGTCATGGTTAAGAACACTAAAAATAAACCACAAATCCCTTTTATTTTTCTCTTTTTTTAAAACTAAACCACAAATTCCTTCAATTTCTACCCGAACACCTAAAAAACAGCTCCTTTTTTTATTTTTTAGAAAGAAAAAAAAAAAGCTCCTATTTTTGGAAAACTCCACCACTATATAATTTCCCCATGCAAACCAATTTCTCACCACCTCCTCCATTCAATACCATTAAAAAACCACATAAAAAAAAGGAAAAAAAAAAACCTTTAATCTTCCTCTCAAAACCCACTATTTTTTTTCCCATCATTCTGGTGGGAAATATTTTTTCACGTGGGTTTTGATCGAGGAAGGCCTTTCCATATTACCTTAAGGAGGAGGGTTCCAACACTAAAATAAACATGGTCGGGAAGGCGGTCATGTCTGTTTTATCCTTTATGCTCGTCGTCGGCGTAGCTCTCGCCGTCGTCGGTATAGTTCACAAGAGAAATAGTTCTGAAGCCGATGATCTGTCCCCAAAGATGAAGGCAGTCTATACCATTTGTTCGGGTTCTGATTACCAACAAGATTGCCAAAATACACTCACCAACGTTGCTCATAATGCCTCTTCTAACGATCCCAATGACTTTATTAAAGCGGCTATTCTTGCCACTATTGAGGAGGTTAAAAAGGGCTACAACTTGTCTGATTCCCTTATGCTTGAGGCTGCTAACAATGCCACCATCAAAATGAGTGTTGATGATTGCAAGGACTTGTTGCAGTTTGCCATTGACGAGCTGCAGGCTTCTTACAACAGCGTCGGGGACCCCGATTTACACACTCAAGAAGATCGCACCGCTGATATCAAGAACTGGCTCAGCGCCGTCGTTTCTTATCAACAATCTTGCCTCGACGGACTCGAAGAAACCGATCCCCAGCTCAAACAGAAGATGCAAGACGGTCTTGATGGTGCTGGCAAGCTTACCAGCAATGCTCTTGCTATTGTTGATGCAGTTTCCAAGATGCTCGAAAGCTTGGGCGTGCAATTGAAGGTGTGTTCTGCTAGATCAGTTACTTATATTAGATATCATGCAGTTTCATCCTAAAACCTATTACCGGAGTAACCCATGTATGGTTTATTCATTTTTTCGATGTGGGATCCTCAATGGGTTCACCATCTTGGGTCAGATCCCATTTTTGGGCCGATACCATATTAGACATCATGATATTAGACATCATGGGTATGCAGTTTCATCCTAAAACCTATTACCGGAGTAACCCATGTATGGTTTATTCATTTTTTCGATGTGGGATCCTCAATGGGTTCACCATCTTGGGTCAGATCCCATTTTTGGGCCGATACCATATTAGACATCATGATATTAGACATCATGGGTTTCATCCTAAAACCAATTGGTAATAGGAGGAGTAGCCCATGTATGTTATATTATAAATGAAGTTCATAGGAGGAGTAGCCCATGTATGTTATATTATAAATGAAGTTCATAGGAGGAGTAGCCCATGTATGTTATATTATAAATGAAGTTCATAGGAGAAGTAGCCCATGTATGTTATATTATAAATGAAGTTCATAGGAGAAGTAGCCCATGTATGTTATATTATAAATGAAGTTCATCTTTCATCTTTTCGATGTGAGATCCTCAACGACTTAACTTTTGAAAGTTTAAGCTGATAGGTTATTTGATTAATGTTTATATTTTTGTGTTAGCAGGTCCAGCCAAGTGGGCGCAGGCTTCTCGGAACAATAGAAGTAGGGAGCGAAGGGTTCCCGACATGGATGTCGGGGGCGGATAGGAAGATGCTGGCAGCAAGAGGAGGAGGAGGCGCCGGAGTGAGGCCGAACGCAGTGGTGGCGAAGGACGGTAGCGGGCAGTACAAGAGCATTGCTGCTGCATTGGCTGCATACCCAAAAGGGCTGAGGGGAAGATATGTAATCTATGTGAAAGCAGGGATCTATGATGAGTACATCACCGTGACTAAAGACAAGATAAACGTTTTCATGTACGGTGATGGCCCAAGAATGACCATTGTCACCGGCCGCAAGAGCAACCGTGATGGCGTCACCACCCAAAACAGCGCCTCCTTCGCCGCCGTAGGAGAGGGATTCCTATGCAAAAACATGGGATTCAGCAACACAGCCGGGCCAGAAGGTCACCAAGCCGTAGCCCTACGAGTCCAATCCGACAAATCGGCCTTCTTCAACTGCAGAATGGACGGCTACCAAGACACTCTCTATGTCCAAACTCACCGTCAATTCTACCGCAACTGCGTCGTCTCGGGGACCGTCGACTTCATCTTCGGCGACTCGACAACCATCATCCAAAACTCCCTTATCATCGTCCGCCGCCCAATGGACAACCAACAGAACACCGTGACAGCCCAGGGGCGGTTCGAGAAGCGGGAAACCAGCGGCCTGGTGATCCACAACTGCAGAATCGTGCCGGAGCAGAAGCTGTTCGCGGAGAGGTTCAAGATCCCCACATTCTTGGGTCGGCCGTGGAAGGAATATGCGAGAACCGTGATCATGGAGACGACGTTGGGGGATTTCATTCAGCCGGGTGGATACATGCCATGGGCAGGCAACTTCGCATTGGACACATGCTTGTATTTGGAGTATGCGAACAGAGGACCGGGAGCGAACACGAACAGGAGAGTGAGGTGGAAGGGAGTGAGAGTTATGAGCAGAAATGAGGCTTTGCAGTACACTGCTGGGCCCTTCCTTTTGGGAAGAACGTGGCTGCAGGGAACTGGTGGTCCGTTCTTCTTGGGGTTTAGGAACTGAAACTTATATATGATGGGGTTGAGAAAAATGTGCATTGAATTTATTTGATTTCATTTTGGGGGCATTGGTTTCGAGCTATGTCTTCTTGTAAATGTGGTTTTATGATATTCATTAATGATAAATGGTATTTTTATTATGACTTTGCTGTTTTGCTTTTTGAGTTCCTTCAACGATATCCAAATAAGCCGACATACATATTGCTGATACCATAATTTGAATTTGGTAATTTGTATCTTGGTGGCGAGTGTGATGCTAAACACACAGGCTCCGGTCATCTTATATGGAAAATGAATCTCAATTACTTTTTTTTTATCTTTCTTCTCTTCTTTTATAAGGCTTTCAAGATAGCTATTATCTCACACTTGCATTTTTTTCTTTGAGCACTAATCATCAATCTTCAACATTTTTTTTATTCTCTTTGAGCAAATCATCGCCTTCGTCGCCATTCATCTACAATCAGTTTACACATTGAAGCTATCTTCTAACATGTAGCTTTATTTATGTTTTTATATTTGAATAATGAGACCTTTTATTTTGAGTCGACCCACTGCAATGGACTCGCATCATAAATGTGAATGTATGTATCACAATTGATCTTTCAACAATGGTTCAATTTGAGTATCTTTTTGTTCATTATGTACTAGCATGAACTAAAAGAATGTTTATACTTATGGGTATAACCTTCCAACAATAATAGGCTTATATCTAAATAGGAGACCATCTCGCATCAATTATATCGCACTCAACTACAATTATATCTTTATACAGGGAGGTACATCTAAATATATACAATCAATGAACGTGTGTATGGATAAGTTTATATAAGCATGGTTGTAAAGAACCGTGAAAAAATGTATGAAAACGAGTGGTCATTTAGCTAAAACGGAGTTGTATTGAAGGAGATACGATCTTCGAAATTGCACAACTGCATCACATAGTTCTTTGCAACCATGCTTATAAACTAGTCATTTCTATGTCCACAAAACTGAGCTAATTTAATTTGAACTCTAAAGAGTCATAACTTTGAGATCAGTGGACCTAATTGGAAGCTTTTTATTTTAATTCCATATAAATTTTCGAGTTCTACGTGCTAGAAAATAACTTGTTCGACCCTTTCATAAAAAAAAAAATAGTTTAACTAATAGTATTGAAGATCACCGAATGTTCAACTATGGTGAAATGTGAGAGAACAAAAATGAAAAGACCATAAGAGAGGAGAAAGAGGGGGGAAAATGAGTGTTACTTAAGTAAAAAATAAGGAAGGAACTTCACACATCAAAAAGGTTACTTTTTACAATTTCCCCGTAAATCAAGCCTCCATAAATTTCATCAAAATTTAACTATATATATATATATAATCAAGTTAACAAGCTACAATTACCACAATCAAAAAAGGATTACTTACTTTAGAACCTCATAGAAAAAATTAAATACAATATGGTAATTGTTTTAAAAATTCTAACAGCCAAATCGACTCAACTCAACTGGTTAATCTTCATCTTCACTTTCATCACTATATGAAACTAGTCCTATAGTAGCAGCTTCAAGAGGCCTATCACTAATGGTATCAGGTGTTTTTGCTGATTTTGAACGTTCCTCCGCTTTGGCATCAAGGACTTCAGCCTTACTACCAGCTTTTTCCGGGCTTCTGGGTTCGATCCTCGCTTTCTTTGCCTGTGGCTTTACCTTAATAATCATACTACGGGGCCGAGTCACCGGAGTTTCTCTCCTAACTGATACCTTTTCCTGCAAACAATTGAGCACGACATCAGGTGGTAATTGATATAACAGAACCTTCATTACAGCAGCTCAATCACGTCTAGAAGAACAGACCGCTAGGATGAATGTACTCACACCCTGAGGTAGTCTAATTCAATAGTAATGTATTTCAGTACCAGAATTATTGAGTGATTGTTCATGATGTGGCTACTTGACAAAAAGTTATCCGAAGAGCGTAGAATTTGAACTAAACCAACCTGAGCTGCTGGAGCAGGGGGGGTAATTTCCTTCAGATCATCCAACATAATAGATTGTGCTGCTACTGCTGCCTGAAAGATCACCAAGAAACAGTGCTTGAGAAGAAACTTAAAAGTGGGCACTTGCGTCTAGTACTCATATAAATTGTGAACAAGCAATATCACCAAGCAGAAAGAAACAGGCAACCTAAAACAGAATTACAAGCAAGAATGTTCCTAACATTTTAAATTAATTTTAGTATTCTTTTGTGAATTTTTTATATTTATAATTTTTTCAGAAATATTCATCGATATCGAGATTTTTTTTTATATTTTCATTGGCATTTCCCTGCAAGACCTCGATATTTCTGGTGAGGTCAACATTTAAAACTTGGCTACAGGTAGATGCCCATTTTTCTGCAACCTTCATCAGTTATTAAAAAATTATTGGAAGAAGAAGGCCCATCGTGAAAATAATCAAATTTTAAAGGGTCACAAGAGGAAATCTGCATAATAATCAACACTCAGAGGCTGCTACTGCATCTAATCTTTTTTTAAACAAGAAACAAAAAATTTCATTGAATAAATGAAAACATCTAATCTATAACAAGGGAAACACTGGCGAATTGGAAACTTGATTCTCTTGACGTGGACCTCCTTCATGACCCTAAACTCACTGAAGAACTGCCATCATTTTTTAAGTAATTGTCAATCTTAGAGCTAAATCACTGCTAGAGATACTAAAAACATTCAGATGCCACAAGGATGACCTCTTCTGCTGTAATATACTTAGACTCTAGAGAAAGATAATGGTTCAACTGTTGGCCGCAACTATACAAATATTTAATAAATTGTTACACTATGAAGACGCTCGTTAAAACACAAAGTGAAATAACCCTCTAAAGGTCAAGTGTAATGCACAAAAGAGAGTGGCGGCTTCAGTGAGCAAACAATATAAAAAATCAGCACATGAGACATGAAAGATAAAGAATTAACAATTACAAACAAACAAAATTCAAGTAGAATGAATCTCTCAACAACAAAGAGTCAAAAGTCATGCAAAGACGTAAACTTAAAAGTAAAAGTCATGTTGTTCAACTAAAAAAAATGAAAACTCATAACAGTAAACAGTAAATACTAAATAGGTCCACATCCCCTCTTTTCCTTGTCATTAGACTTACAGCCCTCTAATCTTTGTCTTTAATCTCATTTCCATGATCCTCCATATCTATCGGTAGGGAAAGAGAATGCTTTAGGTAAAAAGGTCGAACAGAAAGTGATAAACCAAAAACTTTATGTTTATGTTGATCTTTTTCTCTCTCTTTTACTTCTTAAACTTTAACCCTAATATGTATTTAAAAAACTGCAGGAGGTGTGCACTTAGCAAGGGTGCCTCACCTGCACCTGTGCATGCGTAGCCACACATTTTTCAGGGGATTTAGAATAGTGCATTAATCAAAGGCTACAGACTGCCATTACTATTAAGGAAATAATGTAGCATAGCATGCTCAATAATCCCCTACATACTAACATATGAAATTACAGTTGATTAGCATACACTTCTTCAAAGTGATGTCATAAATTTGACCCTAGCATACAATATATCAACAATTTGAAAAAGAAAAACAAGTAACACAGAAAGTTTACTTGATTTGGAACATAAGGATAATTACTTGAAAACTGCGGAGCTCTTGTTCTTCTGCATCAGCCATTTGCCTTTCGTATTCTCTCTTCGACTGCATATCAATCAACAATAAGATTTAAAAGAAAAGAGAGAAGAAAAAAATGGCAATCTAGTGTTGAAATACTAAATATGATTTGGTTACTTTTTTTCTGAAGTATTTCTCAACTAAGAGAAAAGCACTACAAAAATAGGCAAATGCTCACACGGTATTCTTTAGTAACCGTAATGCGATGCTAATCAGTAATGACTAATGAGTATAAAACGAATAGTCTCACCGTTTCCAAATTTTCCAGAAATTCTGTCTCGTCCTCGTCCAGAGCCTTTGGTGGTCCTGCGGTAAAAGAGCTGAATAAGCATGAATTTTAATCCTTGCATGATGGCATGGATGTGATCCTGTAACTTTGATCGTTTGTGCTATCTCACATCCTTGATGGGATCTATACTAAATATTGAAATAATAACAATTACATGAGTTATTATCAAGAACAAGATTGATATTACACTTCAGCACTCACTGTGCTTGAACCGTTCATTAAATTCAGCATCGCGCTTGTCTTTATTCTCCTTCAAAATCTATGAACAGAAAAAATAAACGTAATTAACAACAAAATTGCTTAAATATATGCATTCAAATGCTCATAAATGGATTACGTACATAGAAACATAAATACTTCCATTGAGAAGAATGAAAGATTACAAAAATAGGCCTTACAAAGATATAGGCCACCAAAAAACAACTGGAGTATTGCATATTAAAAAGATAGTTATAAATAAGTCAAGAAAAAATTGTTATTCGATATCATAAATTCACTTGAACATTCCCAAAGAATAAATACAATCTGTATAAATTGAGAAATACTTCCCATCCAATTTTGTAAATGTGCTTCTCTTAGTTAAACAACTCAACCAACTATCAATGATCCAAAATTCTATCTCAACAACTTAATGTTACTTCTCTTAATTACTTGATTTGTTTGTGGGAAGAATTTGCCTAGGCGCTCAAGACTTGATTTGTTTGTGTATTAAGAAACAATGAAATGCAAGCATCCCACTGTCAAAGGGCCACTCCAAGCCTCTCAAGAAAAAACCTAAGTTTTATTTCGCATCAAAGCTGTAAATGACAAATGCCTCTCAAGCCACCGGTTCTCAAATGTTTGGAATGACAGCCTGCTGACATATTCGTTGTGATCATGATTTGTGATTATTTTTCCTGTAAGAACTTCCACAATTTTTTTTTCTTTTTTTTTATGTCCATGAGTGTACGGGTCAACCCTGACCCTACTGGCTACTACATTGGTATACCAAAGAAACTCGTAACATATATATATATATATATATATATATCTTTTATATCTGTGAGTATCTAGACCCGCTTACGCGCACCCAGTGTTTTAAAAAGCCCACTCAGGAGTGCGCCTTGGTGCGCCTAGGCTCAAGGCGCAACCTCTGCGCCTCACTTCAAAGAAGCGAGACTCCCTTAATAAAGCCAACTTGAGGCGCGTGGGCGCGCCTTGGTGCGCCTAGGCTCAAGGCGCAACCTCTGCGCCTCACTTTAAAGAAGCGAGGCTCCCTTAATAAAGCCCACTTGAGGCGCGCGCCTCGGTGCCTGTGGGGTGCGCTTCAGCGCCTCGAGCCTGACTTTCCTACCTTTTAAAAAAAAAACGTCTGATTTGAAGGAAGAAACACATGAATATTCATTGAATCTTGAATAAAAGTTGTATTTTCTTGAACTTTTCATCATCTTATTATTCATCTTACTATTTTTCTTTCATATATAAAAAATTATTTACACTTATCTATCGTGCGCCTCATAAAATAAAGCCCGCGCTTTTCTTTGAGCCTTGCGCTTAAGCCCGGGAAGGCTATTGCGCTTTATTGCGCCTTAAGCTTTTAAAAACACTGCGCGCACCTCGATTAATCTCACGGGACAATCGTCTGACCCTACAACATTTGGTTGCCAAGGAAACCCGTAGGAAATTAATTCCTAAGTACGTGGTCACCAAGGATTAAACCCATTCACTCTTGGAGGGCTTTAATAGTCTCAAGGCCGCTTCATGACCACTAGGTCAAGTCTTGATGGTTAGAAAACTGGTAAGATATTAAATCAAGATCTCCCACCACTTGCTAGCTGCTCATGTACTTTTGTAACTTAGTGTACATAATGGGTATAAATGAAATGGCCTAGGTTTACACTGAATGTGAGGAGCTTATTCCAAAAACCTAAATGTTGAATTCCCCATCGAAGAAAGCAAATATTTCATTTTCATTCCACTAACAGTAACAGAAATTATATTCAGAAGTAAAAGTGAATAAACATTGAAGAACCTCGAAGAGGGGTCTGTCCCTTTGAGCAGTGCCATCTTCAACTCGCTCGCCCCTTGCTTTCTTGGATTCATCCAGCTGCAAAAACCAATATATTTGCATTAATTTGAAGAAAAAAAAAGAAAAAACCCAAAATCTTAAAATATGAATCAATCAAAGGGAAAGGATGGGAAGGGAAAGAGGAAGAACCTGTTCCTCAGAGACGAAATTCATAAGCCTAATCGCTCGCCCAGATTCGTCCTCCATTTTCGCTTGCTCTTCACTTCTTCAAACACTTCAAAATTTCACCCAAAAAGAAAAGGGATTACAAATTTGACAACGTTCCTGGCTTCTTCTTGCCACTCTTGACTCTCTTCCTCCCACCCTCTCAATGCCGCTCATAAAAAAAACCGATCTGAACCCGCCCGCTCATTTTTCTTTTCTTTTCTTTTGCACATGTATTTATTAATACGGGTTGGGATTATATTTTTATTTTCGAGCACGGGTAACTTTATACCAATTGAGCTAGGGGTGAGTAAAACAAACCGAAAACCCGAACCGACCGATCAAAACCGACCGAACCGAGTCGGTTCGGTCGGTTTTTGTCAATATTCGGTCGGGGTCGGTTTTTATCAATAAAAAACCGACCATTCGGTCGGTCGGCTAGTCCAAAAAAAAAAAAAAAAAAAAAACGTGGTGTGCACATCACATTGGGAAGAGAAGTTCTCTTCCCAATGTCTTCTCTTCCCAATATTACCTCTTCTCACCTCTTCCCAATAAATAATATATTTAATAATAATTTTTTTTTTCATCATTGTTTTTTCATCTTCTTCCCAACTATCTTTCTTTCTTTCTCCTTTCTTTCTCCTTTCTTTTATTTTTTATGTTCTTCACTTTCTCTCCATCTTCAATTTTTTTAATCATCTTCTAGTTCTTCCTCACTCCGTTGGTCTCCGACTCTCCATCACCGTCGCCTCCATCGTTGCTCTCTTTCATCGTCGCCGTTGGTCATTCTTTTCCTCTCTTTCTCTTCTTTTTCTCTCTTTTTTTCACGTTTTTTTTTCCACAACCCGCCGGAGTTCTATTTCGGCCAAAAACCGATTAAAACCGACCGACCGACCGTCGGTCGGCCGGCGTCACCAATCATCTCAAAACCGATCCAAACCGACCGACGTAAACCGACTTGTCGGTGGTCGGCGGCGGTTTGAGCCAAAAACCGACTCCGACCGACCGATACTCACCCCTAAATTGAGCTACGTTAGATTTCACGAAATAGAAATGAACTTAAAATAAAGAAAAAAAAAAATTTGTAAACGTATGTTAAAAAAAATTATCTAACTTCTTGGTCATCAATTCAAAGTTTATATCAGTTGACTATGTTCATATTCCTCGCTTTAATTTGATTTGAGTTGGCTTAATTTTATGTATACTTAATTTAATTTTGAAATAGCCAAAGCGAGCATGGCTTAGCGGACATATGTATGTGTTGACGACCAAGAGGTCTGTGATTCGAATCCCCCACCCCAAATGTACTCAAAAAATAAAAAAAATAATTAATTAAAAAAATTAAAAATTAATGTTGAAATAATTATATTAATTTATATTCATTCAATTGGAGTGTTTTATTTTTTTTTTATTTTTTTTAACAACCGTATTTTAATTAATGCGATGATTGAATCATGACCTCTTAGTCAATAGCACAATTGAGTTATGCTCGATTTGGCTTAAATTTTGGGAGATAATAATGCATTTAAATTCATGTCTCGTGCGTGGTTGTTTGCACAAGTACAGGTTTTAAATCATTTAGTGGTTGTTTGCACAGGTATAATATCAGGTTATTAATTTTTTTTCGTTGTTTACATTTTGTAGTGGAGTCTATCATGTTTTCGCTAAAGTTTGATTTAGAGAGATAAAGAATGAAAATGATGGTTGAGACATTTTTTAATTTTAGAATTCATAATAATTACAAAATACTTAATGGTAGGTAAATTATCTGAATTTTTTATAACTATTATAAATTTGTGTAATACGAGTCTAAAAAGCGTTGTAGTGTAATTCACTTTTCGTGTAATTCGCCTTTGCAAAAAATAAAATGTTGTAGTTAAGGTTCTCAAAACAATGGGCAATAAAGAGAACTTTTGTGTATATATTTTCAATATGTAATTGAGTTTCAACACCCAGTAATTATACACAAATGAAACACCTGTTTAGGGTTCATGATAACAAAAATAACAAAAAAAATCATGATTTTAGGACAATATACATAACCATAAGGCAAGCTTGTATAGGGCATTAGTGGGTGTGCGCTTCAGCACTTCTTTGCCCGTACATTTGTCTTTAACAAGGCAAAAATCAGCATGAAATTCAATAAACACATTATTGTCACGAGCAAGTTTAGAAACATTGACTAAGTTTTTAGCTATCTCAGGGACACACAACATATTTTCCAAATTTAACGAGTCAGTCTTAGTCATCAAATGAGACCTACCAACATGAGAGATTGACAGTTCATTGTCATTACCTACAGGAACTGTGGAATTACATTCATATTCAGAAGACTCGTACATATGTGAGTGGTTAGTTGTCACATGATTGGACGCTCCACTAACATACCAATTTGGGTCCATTACAGTCTCAGGATTGACAATAAACGAATTGTTGCCTTGTGGTATAACGTAAGCAGCGGAATTGGTGAAAGGATTATCTCCACTTTGTTGGTGTCGTTGTCCACCATTTGTACATACCTCTGTTTTGATTTTGCCCTGACCTAGTGTTTTGGGTCTCGTTTCTCTAAGAGCATACTCGGGCCGAGTTACCATATTTCCCACATATTTGACACGTGGGTTTATTATTGGCATTGTTGTAGTTGCGATTTCGACCTCGACCTCTACCACCACTTGGCTGATTGTATCCTCTTTGATTATTGTCGTAGCCTTTCTGACTATAGTTGCTTCCTTGGCGGTTATTGTTATTGAAATCACCTTGAGGCCTATGGTTGTTTGTGTTTTTTGTTGCTGTCATGTTTGCAGCAGCGTCGTGACTAAACGAGTCAACGCTCTTTTGAGTATTTTGATATTCAATTCTTTTTTCAAACACCAACAACTCTGATTGTACTTCAGCCCAGGTGATTCCCACTCTCCCTTGGATCATTGCTACCACAAGGTTGAACTCTTCATCGAGACCTAACAAAACCTGCGAAATCAAAGTTCTTGGTGCAACCGGACTCCCAACTTGACTTAGATTGTCAGCATGGGATTTCATTAGGCGTAAATATTCACCCATTTTAAAAGACCCTTTTCGAGGCTGCTGAAATACCAGAGGAAGTCTTCCTCGATTCTAGACTGCAAACCGAAGAGCTCCAATACTGCCTCCCACAAATCTCGAGCGCTTTCATATCCCATCACTTGCGTGGCAACTTCGACGGTCATTGAGTTGTACAACCACTTAAGAAGTAACTAGTCTGTGGTCACCCATGCTTCAAATATTGGGTTTGTTGTTGAGGTTGCACTAGACGTTCTGGTGTTGCTCGCCTCACCATCTAAGATTGTTATCTTCTCTGGTGTGACGTCTGCGACTTGTCGGATGAGCTTCGGTGGGCAAGACTCCTCTTCAGTCAAGTGCCCTTCCAATTTGTAGCTTCGCAGAATGGGGAGAGCAAGATTTTTCTAGAGTAAGAAATTTTCCCGCTCTAGCTTAATTGTGGTGATTTGGTTGAGGAGTTGGTTCAGTGGGGGTCTAGTGAAGGTTGTCGTTACCGGCGGTAACGCAACAGAAGTGTAGGTGATCGAGGAAGTGACGTTGGTCATCTTGTGCTCTCATACCAAGTTAAGGTTCTCAAAACAATGAGCAATAGAGAGAACTTCTCTGTATATATTTTCAATATGTAATTGGGTTTCAACACCGTGTATTTATACACAAATGGAACACCTATTTAGGTTCATGATAACAAAAATAACAAAAAAATCATAATAGGAGATTTTAGGGGAATATACATAACCATAACGCACACAAATAGCTAGCTCTTAAAAGAAGTTGTTGAGGGAAGCTACTCGATGTTGGGGGCTTAAGTGGTATCTCTGATAGTTGTATTTCACCTTTCGGGATAACAAAAAGAATGTCCACTTTAAATGAGCAATTTTGAAAAAAAATCCAAACATATTTTTCATTTGAAATATTGTCAAATACTAGAATCTAAAATGATGCCCAGATTAAATTATCCCTCCAAAACCTACATCCTAACCCGTCGAAATAAACCCTAAACCCTAAAACTATAAATCCAAAGCCTTAAACCCTGAATTTATTTATTTTATTGTTATTATTATTATTATTATTAATTATTTTTTATTTTTTATTTTACAGACATTTAGAAAGATTTCCTCAAGGCAGCCCAATCACTTCCCATTTCGTGCAGCCCAGTGGCCAAGCCCAATGCCCAAGCTGCAGTGTGCAGTCAATGGCACATTTTTCTCTCTCTCTCCTTTCTAAAAAAGCTATTTTGAAAAACTAATCCATCTCTGTTCTGTTCTGTGCTCAACCCTCGAATTTTTCAACACAGTCTGCGCCTCCTCGCACTTGCGCATCGCCGCCGCGGGGTAGTTCGGTGTTCATCGTAATCGCAGAGGTCGACCCATTGTAAAGTTCATTGTAGCTCTTTTGTTACTTCAATTTCACAGTCCCTCTTTTCTCTCTGACACACGCACACACGCTCGCATTCAGTGGGTCTGAAGTATGTTGAGAATATTGGTTGACTCTTCAATGCTCCTTGCTATGTTCATTTCAATTTTCTTAATCTGGGTCACAAGAAAGTTATATTTTTTGTGTTTTTGTTTTGATTTTCGAATATTTTCTCCATTTTTCTTACTTGTTGCGGATATCAAGTCTGATTACTATTGTCCGTTTTGATAGAAATTCTTAGCTATTCAGATCTAGTCCATGAGTTCTGCCCTGCTATTTAGCTACTCTTTAATCTTCCTTTTTTTCGTTTTTTTTTTTTTTCCAAAACAAGAAAAAGATTTAGGCTGGGTTTTGTATGGCTTTATAATTTGTGTTTCCTTGTTTATTTTGTGGCATTTGTGGGAAATTCTGGCAACAAGACTCATCCCAATTCCAATTTCATAGAGTTGACTTTTGATTCCTTCTTGTGTTCTGGTCATTCTTGCATGAAAGATTGTTAGAGCTTCTCCCAATGCCTACTTGATTATTATCTTTTATTGCATTTCTTTGTCTACAAGTGATTTTGTTACTTACGACGATTCTCCTGCAGAAGTTATAAACTGAAAACATGGCTGGTCCTAAGCCTGGCAGCTCTGCTACTGCTACTAAACCAAAAGCCGGTCCCAAGCCTGGTATCTCAATATTGTTCATTTAATTCGGTAGTTTTTTGTGCAATTCTTTCCTATTCCTTTGTTTGGGTTGTGTTTACGAGTTCTTTGTTGTTTACTGGGCAGGCGGGAAAAAGAAGGAGGTGAAGAAAGAGACTGGTTTAGGTCTCACTAATAAGAAGGATGATAACTTTGGAGAGTGGTATTCTGAGGTGCTGTTTCTTGCTTGATTTTTGTTTTCTTCATTGCAAAATGACTTTTTGTGTTGAGTTTTTGTTCTCATCACACTTTAACTTGACAATGCTTGAACTTGGGAGATAAATGTTTTATTTTGGTTCATAAGGCCTTATTGATTTCTAGAACTTCTATGCCACTTTTTTTATTTTTTTTGTTGTAAAATGTCATTGATTAATGAAACCATTTATTGTGAAATGAACTAAAAGGATAAAAATTTTAAGATATTTTTTTTGGATGAAGCTCCACAAGTAATATTATATTGTGAACAGGTTCTTTTCAGCGACTTGAATAATTCTTTTTTTAGTTTGTCTAGGTGGTTGTCAGTGGAGAAATGATTGAGTATTATGATATCTCTGGCTGCTACATACTGAGGCCGTGGGCAATGTCTATCTGGGAGACTATGCAAGTAAGGATGCTACTCTTTCTATTGTCAATTTTACAATCTGTTCTTGTTTTGAAGTTCTAAGATTTAATTTGTTATCGATGCAGGTATTTTTTGATGCAGAAATTAAGAAAATGAAAATCAAGAACTGCTATTTTCCACTTTTTGTATCTCCCACCGTCTTACAAAAAGAGAAAGATCATATCGAAGGTTTTGCACCTGAGGTGACGTTTTATTATTCATATATGCAACAATAGAGAAGCTTCTCCATCTGAATTTGAAATGCTTATTAACTTTGTTTGTTTGTTTTAAGTTTTGATTTTTTATTTATGAGAAACGGGTATTTCATTTATATGATGAAATTTGAAATGCTATCTTTGGTGTCGATGCAATACCAGTTACATGATCGTATGGTTGTCATGGTCATTGGCTTATGCCGCTTATGAATATCATTTCAATTTTGATGATATTTTTTATTATGCCGAGTGTCTCTCAGTGTATTGGTTCTATGCCTCAGTTTGCACTTCTAGCCTCTAACCCGTTACTTATCAGCGTAGCTTTGGCTCAAGCGATGTACTGGGGAGATTTTAGACACCCACTCCCTTATTAAAAAGTATTCTTGATAAGATTTTAGACATCCCCTTCCCCTTTTTTAGCGGTTCAGTAAGAAATTATTTAATACCGAGTTTGCTTGGACTTTTATGTTTGTTTCTAAGAAGTTTTTCCATTCCTTATGTTCTGTTTATTTACTTTTAATTTTTAAGTTGATAAAGCTGCAAAGTGGTTTAGTGTACTGACAATTTGGTATTTGGCATCGATTTGAAGGTTGCTTGGGTTACAAAATCTGGGGAGTCTGACTTGGAAGTGCCCATTGCAATTCGCCCTACAAGTGAGACTGTGATGTATCCATACTATTCTAAGTGGATCAGGGGTCACCGTGACTTGCCTTTGAAACTTAACCAGTGGTGCAATGTTGTGAGATGGGAGTTCAGCCATCCCACACCATTTATTAGGCAATTACTCTTGCTTGTGCTTATTTTTTTGCTCATTTTCTCTTCTCTATGTTGATGGACTACGTTGGACCTGTTAATAGTTAGATGTTGTATAATTTTGTTCAATGTTCTGAATTACATGTGTCTTATTTGCATAAGTCGGTAGTGTCTTATTTGCATAAGTCGGTATAATCTTCTTGAACCTTTTAAGAAATTTTAAAGAACTTCATTGTTTTGAAATTATCTAAAACCATTTAGGGAAAAAGACTAATTTTTATTAACTACTACCTGCAGGAGTCGTGAGTTCCTTTGGCAGGAAGGGCATACTGCTTTTGCTACCAAGGATGAAGCAGATACAGAGGTTTCAAACTCAAGAACTTTTGTCATGATTGGCTGTAGAGTTTGAAACCAACTTGCCTTTTTCTCAGTTTCTAGTAAATTAGTAATGAAAATGAGTCAATTTTTTTTTGGGATTAGTTGTTTGAGAAGAAACTTAAATTCTTTGAAAGGGAAGAGTAGAAATGTCAACAATGTTTTATGTTTGATGGATCTCTCTTTGTTATTTAGTTTCTCTTTTGGGTTGCCGTTGTGTGTAAAAATAAAGAAGTCAGTAAATTTTAGCATCCTTTTCAGGTGCAATTTCTATTTCAATAATAATGAATTTTTAAGAACATATAAACTCGTTGATTTGTTGGATGTCACAAGAAAGTGCTGTGGAGTCTTAAGACACAGTAACTGTTGAAGGTGTGAATCTTTTAGGACCTTTAAGATGTAGTGTAGGGTCACCATAGTACTAATGGCATAATATGAAATCTGTAATTTGAGATTATTAATGAATTTTGTTGGGGTTTTTTTAAGTCGTGCTCTTATTTCTTTGCCGTGTGTTACATTTTATCAATTGATTTTGTGCACTATGAAGTATGAATCATGTTCAGTTGTTCATAGATTACTGGATAATAGCTGTTATGCTTCTGATCCCTCTCTCTCTTTTCTTTTTATTTTTTCTCTTTCTTTTCTTGGGTACAAGACAAAGTTATATAAATAAAATTGAAAGTATATAAAGGGGAGAGGGAAAGTTCAATCTCCATCTTAACCAATCCAAGGGAGATTACAAAAACACCTTCAGTCTAGTACCCTTAAAATATGCTATTCTTTTGTGCAACTGTGGGCACTATTTAAAGGTTACTTTTATTTCAGGTTCTTGAGATATTGGAATTGTATAAGCGCATATACGAAGAATACCTTGCGATTCCTGTTATCAAGGGCAAGAAGAGTGAGATGGAGAAGTTCGCTGGTGGTCTTTACACCACAAGCGTTGAGGTATAAATTGACTAAATGTTATGACCTATTTCCAGCATGGTGAATCAATAGCGTTACTGATATAAGTCTTATAAAATCATTTCTTCATGTGTGATACGCAGGCATTTATCCCAAACACTGGTCGTGGAATTCAGGGTGCGACTTCACATTGTTTGGGTCAAAATTTTGCAAAAATGTTTGAAATAAACTTTGAAAATGAAAAGGGGGAGAAAGCTATGGTCTGGCAAAATTCGTGGGCCTATAGTACTAGAACGGTAATATTTTGATATTTGCAATTGTCTTTGGTAACCTGTCAGAGTGAATTTCTGCATTCATTAAACAACAAATAGTGATGAGATTTATGAATGTTCAATTCTTTTAGTCTTTCCAAATTGTGTGCAGATTGGTGTGATGATTATGGTCCACGGGGATGACAAGGGATTGGTGCTGCCTCCCAAAGTGGCATCAGTTCAAGTTATTATAGTTCCTGTTCCTTATAAAGATGCAGATACTCAAGGAATTTTCGATGCTTGTTCTGCCACTTTGGATACGTTGACCGAAGCAGGAATTCGTGCAGAGGTTGACTCTAGAGATAATTATTCTCCTGGATGGAAGTATTCTCACTGGGAAATGAAAGGTGTTCCACTCAGGATTGAAATAGGGCCTAAGGACTTGGCGAACAATCAGGTTTCATGTTCTGTCTGTTAATGTCATTTTTCCTCAATACCGAAATACTGTTTCCCCCTCGCTTACACTTTAGGACGATTAGTGACTTGGATTGTGTTGATACAAAGTGCTAATATATAATTATATACTTTATTTCTAGGTACGTGCTGTTCGCCGTGATAATTCAAGTAAAAAGGACTTACCTAGGGATTCCTTGGTTGAACAAGTGAAAGAATTGCTAGAAAGTATTCAACAAAGCCTGTTTGACGCGGCAAAAGAAAAACGAAATGCTTGCATTGGGGTTATAAATACTTGGGAAGAGTTTACTGAAGCACTCAGTCAGAAGAAAATGATATTAGCTCCATGGTGTGATGAAGAGGTATAGCTTCAGTGTTCTTATTGCTATTTTATTTAATTAGTTGAAGGGATCCTTGTGTATTGTTTTTCAATATATTACTCGGTACGCTTTCATCTGCTGGCATCTATATGCATAATCAACTGTAAAATCCTGGTTTGTTGTTGAATTTGTCCTTTGTGTGGAGCTCATTTCCGTAGCCAGGAAGAGCTCGTCGCTCGTTTTTGGCTGCTGCAGCTTTAAACTAATTTTCCATTAGGATGATTTCTGTGAAATTGAGGGTAATTACCAAATGATATTTTGAACTCCATTGATCACTGGCTTGAGTAGATGCATTTTCAAGTGTTTAGTTTCTAATGAAGTTTGTAAAATGTTTGTTCTATGCCAACCCTTTATCATCTACTGGTGTACTTTTTTTCCTTAAGGATGCTTTCCATTGTTATGTTCCTCCAGGAGGTCGAGAAGGATGTGAAAACAAGAACCAAGGGTGAGATGGGAGCAGCTAAAACCTTATGTTCCCCGTTCGAGCAGCCCGAACTTCCAGAAGGTACTAAATCTCTGACCAAATCCATATTCTTTTTATTTTTACGACAATAAGAATTTATATCATCTTGTGACATCTTAGGAAATTTACTAGCGACTCTTTTTGGTTCCTTGAATTACTATGATGTTTGTGGTCAGGTACCAAATGTTTTGCATCTGGCAAGCCTGCAAAAAAATGGAGCTATTGGGGCCGAAGCTACTAAGCTATCACAGCTCGTGTTTATCTCCTATGCTGCGCTTGGATACAGCGTGTCGAAAAACCGGCTTTAGAATTCTTGAGTATGGGGGCATTCGATTCAGTTAATTCCGAGTTCATCAGAATTTCCAATAGTTGCCACTCTTATTCGATGAAGAAAAGCATTCACTAAGCAAGTTAACTATAGAACATTTTTTACTCTGTTTGCATACTTGGATTTAGTTTTTTGAAAATTTATGGGTTTTGTGCCTTTACAATCTTGGTTTCCAGTTTTGTTAAACTAGTCCAACACTTGGAGTTTCTTAAATTTTATATTTTGTATCGTTCATGTACATCATCAATTTGGGGAAGTCACACGGGTATCTGTCATAGTAGTAGTTTCATACTATGATTTTATTCAATTATCACCCAATTTCATCTTTGAAATGAGTTTTTTTTTTAGCAAATGCACATGTTTTTCGTGTATTTTACTGAAATTATTTTATGATGCCTTGTTGATGTATTGCTGCTAATGGTCAGATTCAAAAGAGGACGAAAATATCGATACCAATATCAGTAATTCAGGTGGGTTTATGGATATATCGAGGATAGTTTGAAAATAATCATAGATATCACAGAAATTTATAAAAATATTGTATTTTTTTTTTTTTTTTTTTTTTTTTTTGTCAAACTTCAAAACAAACCTATTCTTTTAATTAGTTAAACGTATGTACTCTCTCTACTAAAAGATTAGATCTTTACTAAAAGATTAGTGGCCAAAATCACTCACTCAAGACCTAAAAACAAAAACAAAAAAGGTAATTGTATTGCAAATATACCAATATACCATCTCCCTTTACAATCATGTTTATAAACTAAGCAAAATTGTAGAAGATAGACTTTATTCAATCATCCAAGTTTAAACTTTGATAAGCCATAACTTTGAGTTCGTTGATCAAATTGGATATATTTTTATTTGATTTCCTACTTTTCAAGATCAATGTGATGAAAAATACCGTTTTGACTCTGGCTTGTTCGACCTTTCAACCCAAAAATGACTGTTTTGGCCCTCAGGTTAGATTACATAATGATTTCCTTATACATTTCATCTTTTTTTTGGTCGTCGATTGGCAGTACGAGAGGAGAGGGAGAAAAGAATGGAGAAGAGAGAAGAAGAGAAATTTCGTGTTTTTTTAAGCCAAGGTTAAAAGTAGAATTTCACTCACTCAAAAGATTAAAAAAAAACTTCTTTTTTCATTCTATTTCCAATCGAATGGACAAGACATGTTATTATGTATTTTCTTTACACCATCAACTAAAATAACAACAGTTAATTAAACTCCCGCACACAAAATTGGGAAGCAGAAACTCTCCATTCAAATAATCACTGAATTACATAAGAATTACAAAATTGGGAAGCAGAATTTCACTTACTATTCTAGCTTCTTACGCTTCTGCAAACATTCTTAATAAGGATACACCATACATTCATACATTATTTCGTACTAAAAAGTCCAATGAACTATCTTTCCAACCATAGTGGTCGGTCCTCATTATCTAGAATGAATCAGCACAAATCATTTTCATTTGATTAGCAAAACAAAACTACAAATCTCAGACTGCTAGAGGGAAGAGGACAAGAATTTGCTTCCATTTCATATCATTTATACTGTACACCAGACAACTTTGTTGTACTCATGAAACTTGTTTTTCTGTTGTTCGTTGAAGAATTTCACCAATAAGTTGATTAACAGGGCTCCCATTCGCCTGCAATTCGTTTGGAAACATGCAACTTTGTTAATAATAGTTTTTTTTTTTTTTTTAAGGTTGAACAGAACACAACACAAGAAACGTAGACCTGCCAAATCGAGCATAGCTCAATTGGCATAAGGTTGTGCCTGTGATTGAGAGGTCATGGGTTCAATCCTCGCATTTATTAAAATACCGTTGCAAAAAAAAAAAAAAACGTAGACCTTTAAAGGCAATTCATTATCTAATATTTCCTCCTCACCTTTATCCCAATTGCAATTGCTGTTTTAAGGTTAACGAGTTCGCCCAACCTTAAAGATCCCTCTTTATCTTTCACAAGTATCAATGGTACCTTCCTAGATATGGCCAAGCTTGGCACATGGTTTGCCAGCCATCGAGGGTTGCAATTAGCTGTTAGCAGTATAGCCTACATAATAAAAGATGAAATGTCGAGTAATTAAACACCGTATACAAAAAGATGCATGAAAGAAGCCACTGTCCTAGGGTATTTACAGTAAACATTTACTCAAAAGAATCCATATCGAAAATATAAACACCCCTTCTCCTAAAGGCTAAAACTTTAGAATAGTTACTTTCGAGAATGAAGAAGAGCTTTCCAAAACTTTAGCCTTTAGGATAGTTGCTTTCTATGTATTGGTGTAAATGTAAATACCCCTTCTCCAATTATAGTCTTTCTTATTTAATTTCAAAACTTGAAACTTTTCTTGTAATTCACCTTTGGGTGTTGGGAGCTTTTGCTCCTTTTATTTTCATTTATCAATGGAATTGTTTCTCTTCTAAAAAAAATAAATAAATAATGTAGGAGCTTTCCAAAGTGGATGTTTTTCTATCAAAAGAAACTATTGTTTGCTTCAAGTACACTCAAATGGATGAATTGAACACTTTGGACAGGATACGTACATTTCTTTAGGCCACAACCTAGGATAGAAGATACTAACTCTTGAGATGTCTAGTTTCTCGAGTGGCAGGCCTCAACTGTACACACCATTGCCTAATCCAAAAAGACTTATGGGACAGTTCATCCATATGGACTTCATCTTCGCTTATGGGTTCTACCAGTTTTACCTTTTTCTAAGCATACAAGGTTTTTCAAGGCTTGTTTATCCTCTTAAGAAGTACATGTCTGCGGCATACCATTTGAGATCTTCTGTTGTGCGATTATCATTGCCTATTAAGTGAACAGGGCCTTTATCACAAAAGGGATTACCTCAACCTGCTCTTTAACCTAATATTTCAAGTATCTAGGTCGGCCTTTTTTTCCCCTAAGAAACCGAGCTTTAGAAAAAAACGAAGGAATGTACAAGGGCATACCAAAAAAAAAAAAAAAACCCATCAAACTACAAAAGAGAACTCCAATCCAAAAGGATGAAACCCAGCTGATCATTACAGAAATCAGCTCACAACTAGAGCTCATGGAAGCACCGATGTAGCCCATGTTTTAATTGGCTGCCCCTTCCCATGAAAGATATATATATATATATATATATATATATACATATATCTTATCAAGCAAAAGTGGCAGAGTTCAAGAATCAGCAATTCAGTGACTTCATAAAAACAAGACAAGCAACAATTACATTACAAATACATCCATTTTGCACGCGTGAGATTGACACAAAACTGAAACAAAACCAAGAAAGTAACACAAATGACTTCGAGTTAATGAAAGGGTTCATCAATCCACCAGAAATAATAGTGACCCTAGAAAGCATTGCACAATATAAATAATATATTTGAGTAAACTAACCTGAAGCCTAACTGTACAGGCCTTATAGTTAGGGTTCGTTATGCGAGCAGAATCTTCACTTGGAATCATCCGTTCAAGGACTCTAGTAACCTCGTTAACTCCAACTGCGAATTGTTTCTAAGAAGAAACCCACCACTCAACATAAGTAGCTTATAAAAAGAGTGATAAAATTGAATTTTTATTTCTCTAACTAATAACAAGAAAAGACATTATTGATATGAAAATACGAACAAACATCAAAGTTACAGAAAAATTAATGAAAACCTTAAGCCAAATCTTTTCGGGCAAGGATTCCGCATTCAGAATTCTTGCTCTCTTCGTCTCCCTGTTGAACACAATTATCAGTTACTGGTGATTTGAAGTGGATTATTAGACAAATTAACTACTGTTTACCTCTGAATCGATTGTAGCAACTCATCGAGACGTTCCCCTTCATAGGAACTGCATTAATCAAATTCCAAAAACGTAATCAATTGCAAATTAAACCGAAAAGCATGAAGGTGAGTAAGAAAAGGAGGCATACTCTTCGTTATGATTGGATTGAACGACGGCAACAGGACCGGGAGATTTAGACTTCTTTCCCATGACGGAATACTTGCTCTAAAGTGTAGCTTCCAAGTTTCGAGAGAAATAGCAGTGGCCTTCCTCCGATTGAACGAACACCGTACCGGAACTGGACGAACTGGGCGCCTTCTCCACGGCCCACTCGCAGGTATTTGAAATTTGGGAGCTGAGATGAATTAAAAATAATTGAATAGAGGTTAAATTACGTTTTACTCTCTAAACAAAAATAAATAAATAAATAATCGAGCAAAGGCCAGGTTTACCGGTCGGTAATGAATTTTCCCTCAAGAATCGTAATAAATCAATCGTAATCGATTGTAATGGATTAAGGGTTTCGTAATAGATTGTAAGGAATTAAGCGCTTCAATCGTAATCGATTTATCTTTGATAGTCAAACATAATCTTAATTTCATTGATAGTGGTTACTTAGGTCAATTCAAACGTAATCAATCGTGAATTTACCATTGTATCCTCTATCATAATTACAAACTGACGGCCAAAAACACACGTCTTCTTCTTCCTTTGTCTCCACCCAAAACGTCGTTCGAAGTCCCTTCTCATTCTTCATCTCCGCCACAAGATAACGGTGTTCCTTCTCGCCGGACCGGTGGTTTCGCAACCGATTCAAACAAGTTCTGATTCCTCCTCCGCCGTCTGGATGAAATACTTAATCTGTTTAGGAAAGTCTAGCTGCATGATATAAATCATGTTCACGGTCGAGTTTGTACTCATGTAATGAATCAGGTTTGTAATCATTTTGATAGTATTAATATAAATAATGACAGTTTTCCAAATCGTGTAATTATGTATTAATTTTCCTCGTCTGCGCCCTAAACTGAACGATTACGAGTTTGCAGACAACCTTCCTTCTCCGTATGTGAAGGATAAATATACAAAAACTATGAAGATCTTCTTAGATTTGATCTGCGTAAACACCTAGAATAATGAATTGGAAATGTGTTGGATGAAAAAAAAAAAAAAAAATTTTTTATCAAAAGTAAAAAACAGATCATAAACCAGAGAAAGAATAAGAAAAAATGGCAAAATGTAAAAGAATTACATTTGTGAGAATTAAGGAAGAGAGATAAAAGCATTATTTGTGGGAAGAAATTGGTAGAAGAAAGAGAGAGAAGGGGCATTTGTGGAAGGAAATTGGTAGAAAATCAGTGGGTCTCACGCAATCTGCAATGATAATCCGATTGAGGACCCCAGTGGTAGAGATTGAGTGTAATGGGATTAACCACTTCGAAGTGGGACCCATAGTTTAATTACGATTTATAGATTTTGGTAAACGCCCTCAAACGTAATGAATGTGGGTTCCACTGTCAAAATTACCATTGATTCATTACGTTTGGAAGGAAGTAAACACAACCTAAAATACTTGGACAAATTAGGTAAATTGGCCAAACTGTCTCAATTGACATGAGATTGCGCCCTTAGGCCATCAGTTCAATCCCCGTATTAATTAAATGCCTTTACAAAAAAAAAAAAAAAAAAATTAAATTCAACTAATTATACAATAAGAGATTTTTCGAGAAATTGCATAAAGTGACTTGTCATAGCAAAACTTTAACAAAAATGACCCGTCTCCCACAAAATAATAAAACTGACCGGTTTGAGGGTAAGGGGAGTATGAAATTATCCATTTGCCTTTCACTTAAGAAAACCTTTCCCCCGAAATTTTTCATATCGCACAGAGCTTCTCAAAATCTCAGTTTTCTATCTCACACCCCTAAAATCGCAAGAAGAAGAATCTCAGAGCTCTCATCTCAGTTTTCTATCTGACCGACCCTAAAATCGCAATTTCTCCTTCAAGGTATGATTTCGAACCTAATGCTTACTTATGTTCAACACATTTATGAAATTTAGGGTTTAGATGTTGATTTGAATAGTTGAAGGAATCTGAATCTGAATCGGTGAATGAGGGGTTGGAAGGAGTCGAAATGTTTGTTTATAGGTTGTAGGTCTGGTTTCGTCGTTGTCTGGGCAATGGAATCCAATAAAAGTGTGTTTGTTTGATGATTTCGTTAAACAACGTAGGGCTGTTCGATCGAATCGAACAGTGCGATTCTATCGCACAATACCATTTTGTAGGGTTGTTCGATTGAAGCGCACTGTTCGATTCAATCGCACTATGCGATCAGTCCTTCACTATACTGCCCAGATCTCCTGATTTAAAAATAACATGTTTGAACCATTTCATTTGCAGAGGTGTTTGAAATGGAGTTGGTTCAAAAGATCAAACCCGATAACTACTTCCCTGCTATAGTTTCCTCTTTGTCGCATATCTCGAACACAATTGCATTAATTAAGAGGAAGTTAACGGAGACACAGATGAACATGTATCAGAAAACATGTTTTGGTCCACTACTCGACGTGGAATTGATATTCAATGGCCAGTTGGTTCATCACCTCATGCTTAGGGAAGTGGAAGAAGTTAGAGAGGACGTCATAAGTTTTAGTATTTTGGGGAAGAAGGCAACCTTTTGCAAGGAGGAATTGAACATCATCACTAGTCTATGGCCTCCTCTCACGGAGGTGAATAGAAAAACGAAAAGTAGTAGATTGATGCAAATTTTATTTCCACGAAGTGAGGAAAAAATATTTGCAAAAGACTTGGAGTTGAAGTACGAAAGTTGTCAGTTTGAGAGCGACGAAGATGCCGTTAAGATTTCTCTTGTACTTTTTATTTTGTTAGACATGATGAGTAAAGATAAAAAGACTCTACTGGACTTGTCTGTCTTTGACATAGTTGATGATTGAGAAGTGTTCACCCACTACGATTGGTCTTCGAAAATATTTGGGAGAACATTGAACAACTTGAGGTCTTGCATGAAAGGCAGAGTCGAGAATTATAAGTTGAAGAAAAAATGGCAGACCTACAACATTAAAGGTTTTGCACATGTCTTCCAAGTACATGTCTAACTTTCTAACTTGCTACCTTTCTGCATATTAAATATTTGTATACATTAAATTTAAAATTTTTTATTCATTATCTTAGGTATGGGGTTACGAGGTTCTGTCCACTATTAGAAATACCATAGCTAGTCGGGTGAGCACATCTGCCATTCCACGGATCCTTCGATGTTCGTGCTCGCGGTTTCCCACATATATCCAACTTGATAAGGATGTGTTTTCTTCGAACCTAGTAAGTCTTGCAAAATTATTATTTTTTTTTTGTAAGATTAAACTTAGTTTGACATGTTGTTTCTATGTATGTGCAGACCCGAGTGTTAAGTAGACTACTGATGTCAGAGGCGGAAGTTCGGTACAAGAATTATCGAATGAACGGGTTAGAGCTTGTTCCTTATTCTTTGTTGTTGAATAGGGTGGAAATGGAGCAGGATCATATGGAGGAGGACGAGGTGCACGTGGAGGAGGACGAGGTCCACGTGGGGGAGGACGATGTGCACGCGGAGGAGGATGTGGTGCACGAGGACTCTTTTGACGAGCATTATTATGGAGGTGGACAATTTAGTGGTCCCTATGATGATGAGCCTACTGCAGTTAATGTTCCCAGTGTCACGTCTATTATCCAACCCTCTCTAGCATCAGGGTCTTCTAGGAGGAAGGAGAAGAATAAGAAGAAGAGAAGTAGGAGAAAAAAAGTGTATAGGGAAGATATCGACCGTATAGAGGGCGAGCTAGAGACGATCAAAGATTATCTTAAACTAATATGCAATGTATGTCACTTATTTCCTCTCATTACATTTTCTTTATAAATTTAGAATAACATGTATTTATTGTATGTGTTATATGTTTTGAACGTGGATCTTAATATCCCAACTAATTCTGAAGTGGAGCTTGATGATGACACTGATTCAGAGTTAGAGACAAATCTCGATCATTCACTCGGGGTGGAGGATGGGTCAGTCGGGGTTGAGGATGGGACTGTAGCTCCAGGCACCCCCACAGACACGAATCCCGAGCAGTCACTCGAGGTGGAGGATCGGACTACAGCTCAGGGCACCCCGACTGAGACGAATCCCGAGCATTCCCTTGAGGTCGAGGGTGGGAATGTAAATCAGGGGGGCCCGACAGAGATGATACCCGAACAATCCCTCGTGGTGGAGGATAGGATTCAGGGCACCCCGGCCGAGACGAATCCAGAGCATTCCCTTGAGGTCGAGGCTGAGAATGTAAATCAGGGGGCCCGACAGAGATGATACCCGAGCAGTCCCTCGTGGTGGAGGATCGGATTGCAGCTCTGGCACCCCGACCGAGATGAATCCAGAGCATTCCCTTGAGGTCGAGGGTGAGAATGTAAATCAGGGGGCACGACAGAGATGATACCCGAGCAGTCACTCGAGGTTGATGATGGGACTGTAGCTCCGGGTACCCCCACAAAGACAAATCTCGAGCAGCCACTCGAGGTGGAGAATGAGACTGCAGCTCAGGGTACCTCGACCGAGATAAATCCCGAGCATTCCCTCGAGGTCGAGGGTGAGATTGTAGACGAGGGGGTCCCGACGAAGATCTTACTCGACCACTCTCCGATTATTGTTCGGGTTCAACAGGTGAAGTCCACCCATCTTCCTGCCGACGTCAGTGAGAGTCAGGTACTTAACTAATGTTTATTTGATTCTCGAACATTTTTTCATAAATTTATGCTGATGTGACGCACGTATGGCAGAACCCTCGTCGCGGTGAACGCAAGAGAGCGAGAGTGTCAAAGTATACACCTGACGAGGAGGGCGAAAAGAAGGTCAAAAAGAAGTTCAAGCTCTGAGTCGACTTCTCTGGCAATCCGCAGGGTAAGGGTAAGGAAAAAAAGAAGATCAGAGTTAAGGAAAAGGGTAAAAGTAAGGTGAATCAATCACTTGCTCCTGATCCTTCGGAAGGCGCAGTTAACCGATACAATCTCTTCTTTCGTATCTCACCCTTACTAATGTCAAGGTACAACGTGTGGATTAAATCAAGGAAAACAAACAAGGAACTCCGATCTATCCAGGGCGTTATGAGGGACAAAAACTTCTTCAAGAAGTTCATGGAGAATCAGTTCTTATCTGAAGACGTAAGTATTCGAAACAAACAAACTTACTTTTCTATTTATTTTTATTCGGCACTGAGAATTGTACATTTTTGCAGAATATGGACCTTCTAATGATGTTCGTTAAAAAGAAGCTCCGAGCAAGACCAAACTTATGTCGCTTCAAATTTACGGTTGTCAGCACGACTTTCATGGTAAGCTTATCCTACAATGTTTTAGCGAAAACCACATGTCAATTATAATATTGTGTTTTCATTTGTGTAGTCATTTCTAATGTCCCCCGAGGGACCCGACTCAGCGTTACAAAAGAAGGACTATTTGGGGTCGGTCGAGTGGTGGATCAGGCGGGATCAAACTTTTATTGACATCGTCCTAGGTCAAGCTCCCGTAGACGAGCCACCATGGTCGGAGGTTGACTACGTGTATGGGTCAATCATCATTAAAAAACATTGGGTACTAGCAACTATCGACTTAACTAAAGGATGTGTTAGACTTTTCGACTCAATACCCATGCATGTGAATGATATAACCCTTGCTGAGTTAACACATCCGCTATCAAAGTTTTTACCGTCGTTGCTGACAGCCACTGGCCACTTCGAGAAATATCCTGGTCAAAACAAATTCACGTGGATGGTGAAGCGAACCACGAAAACCAATATCCAGAAGTTTGGGGATGATTGTGGGTATTGGTGCGCACAATATTTTGAATGTAATGTAACATGTGATAATATGGATTCATTACTTAGAAATCAGTTGCATTTAATTATAGAGCAATATGTTGCACAAATGTGGGATAACAATTTCATTTATTCAATCTAAAGTTATCTGATTGCTAGATGTTTCTGGTTTCTGGTTTTTGAATTGCTAGATGTTTCTGGTTGCTGGTTTTTTATTGCTAGCATATAATTTCATGGATTTGGCATGTTTATGGTTTTTGAATTGCTAGATGTGCTTTTGTCGAGCATTCACAAACTCTTAAAATCTGTGAGGTCTATTTGCTTGACATTGTTTCTAGGTTGCAGATACACAGAAACATGTTGATGCAGTCGCAGACGTTGTTTAGGTTGCTACAGCATGTGCAGAGCTCACAAACTATATGTTGTGCGATAGCATATGTTGTGCGATCGAATAACATTAAATGTTCTTCGAACAAAAAGAATGTCTTTAATGCAAACTCGTCCTCACCAACCCAAACGTAATGTCCTCGCATCACATTAATGGTCCCACCTATATTTCCCCTTACCCCCACCGTTCAACCATTAGGATTCAAGCATTTCAAGCATTTCGTTAAGGAGCCCACCATCCGAAAAATTGTTCTCAAGCCCCACCATCTTACACTTTTCAGCACGAATTTGTGGATTCAGTTTGTTCTCGCTCGTATTATTTCTTTCATCCAAGGTACAAATATATTGTTCATTAACATTTTAAAAATACATACACGAATCATCATTTTCTTCAACTGTTCGTTATTCTTCATTAACTTTTTCCAAGTATAGACAAATAGTATGTGCGATCGCGTATTACGCGATCGCACATACTGTCTGACATCCAGTAATGAAATGAAATCAACCCTAAGGGGTTTTTTTTTTTCTTCATACAATTTAATCCTAACTTATACAATCTCATCCAGCTTACCATCGATGGCAATGGTGCGAACTTACTTGCGTTATGGTGGGAGATGGGACAACAGCTGGATGAACTATAGTGGTGGGAAGATGCAGGGATTGAAGGTTCCAATGAATATAACAAGGGATGACTTGTTGACAATTATACATAGACAACTGAATATAGATCCAAGTGAGTTCGACATAGAAGTGAAATGTTGTTTCAACTTGTTGGTAGCGATACCTCCTGTTGATATTATAGATGATTGGGGTCTTGGTTTCTTCATTGAGGGAGAAGATGCGACAAAAAATGCCTATCTTCGTAACAGTCAAACCAAAATAAAGTGCTTCAACATTTCATGAACCATCACCAGAACAACGTTTTGAACTGGCTCCATCCGTCCACGTTCAAGTCCCATCAGACACAAAACATGGATTGACAGAAGAAAATATTTGTTCATTGTATGCGTTGGATCCAAATATATTTGCATGCAATCTAGGGGATGACAGGATCAGTCATTGGGATGTTTACAATGCATCTCAATTTGAAGATGTTACAGTTGAAGAAGATGTCGAACCAGAAGAGGGAGTTCATAATGAGCATGCTTCGCCATCTACTTTCATTCATGCAGAACCATCAAGAGTAGTAGAAGTCCAAGTGGATAAAGCAGGTCCCTCAGTTCGAAATGCATCGACGACCCGAGAAGAAGGAGTGCGAGTTGATTGAACAGGTCCCTCCGTTCAGGATGCAACCACTGCCACAGTAGAAGGACTATCTAGTGCGATAACATTGTATAATGATCGTATAGTTGTTCTGCAAAATTGTCTTATGAATGAAGATACTGAGGTTGGAGAGATCTTCTTCTGCAAAAAGGACTTAAAAATAAAATTGTCAATGATCGCAATGGCTAGGCACTTTGAGTACAAAGTTAAAAAATCAACGAAGTACCTATTTAAAGCCAAGTGCAGAGTTGAAACATGTAAGTGGATGCTTCGCGCAATGAAAATGGATGGTTCTTATTTCTTCAGGGTGAACAAGTATACAAATGTTCACACATGCAGATTTCAATTGATATCTCACAACCATCGACAAGCTAAGGCATCGGTTATAGGAGAGTTAATAAAGTCCAAGTACGAACGAGTTGGTCGTTCCTATACACCTAGGGACATAGTAGACGACATGAGAAAGGAATACAGTGTGAGTATAACCTACCATAGAGCGTATCGTGCCAGAGAGCAAGCTTTAGAGTATGCATTGGGATCACAAGAACACTCCTACACCCTCATGCATGCATATGGTGAAGCTTTGAAGATAGTGAACCTAGGTACGCTATTTGAGATTGAAATAGAAGATGGTGTGCATTTCAAACATGCTTTCATGGCGTTAGGACCATGTCTGAGGGGTTTCAAGAATTGCCTACGTCCTGTAATTCTTGTAGATGCCACTCATTTATATCAGAAATTCAGGGGAAAGTTGTTCATAGTCACGGGCATAGATGGGAACAATCAACAATTACATTTGGGTTGGGAGACACGGAATGCGACGATTCCTGGATTTGGTTTATGAGAAACCTAGAGAAAGCAATTGGGAGTGATATTCCGAATTTGGTCATATTGTCGGATCGCAACGTAAGCATTAAAAAGACAATTGCAACAGTATTTCCAGAAGCATTCCATGGTCTTTGCATGCAACACATCAAAGTCAACTTGGACGACCAATTCAAGAATAACACCATCACTCCATTGTTCTATCTTGCGGCGAAGGCATATCGAATGTCAAATTTCGAGATGTACTGGGCTCAACTTTGTAAGTTCATAGGAGTAAGACCATACTTGGAGAGAATTGGATTACACCGTTGGGCACGAGTTTATCAAGTCCATAACAGGTACGATAAAATGACATCCAACATGGTCGAGAGTCTTAACGCGTTGTTCAAAGACTCTCGATTCATGCCTGTTACAAAAATGTTGGAAGATATAAGACAACAACTCCAAGATTGGTTTTATGAAAGACGGACCGAAGCATCAAATTCTAACAAACCCGTTACACACTTTGTAATTGCAAAATTAGAAAAGTGGGAAGTCAAGTCTAGAAGGCACAAGATTAGATCGGTAGACCATTTCCAATTGGACGTGGACGATAGACACTTAGGTGGGATGGTAGACCTACACGCCCGTACATGCAGCTGTAATAAATTTAACATTTGGGGAATTCCATGCTCACATGCAATTGCCGCCGCGAAAGATCGCAATGTACCATTGCAAAGTCTATGTGCAAATTATTACACGCTCAATTGCCTCATTTCCTCTTATGCAGAACCAATCTATCCAGTGGGGCATATACAGGAATGGAGAAGACCAAAAAACTTCGAAGAACGCGAGATACTACCCCCAAAAGTTGTACAAAGAGTTGGTAGACGTCAGTCCACTAGGTTATACCATCAATAGGGGAGGAGCAACAAGTCCACATGTGTACACGGTGTGGCGAATCTGGGCATAACAAGAAAACGTGTAGGAACTCATTGTCAAACAGACAAGAAGGGGCATCGTCGTCTACACCAAACACATAGAGTCGATCTGTCCGTTTTATCAACCGTCTATGCTTTCTTTTTTTATTTCATATGTAGTATATATGTAGTTTCTGTAAGTACGAGTTTCTGTAAGTACACTATGCCCATATTCTCAAACATGAAGAGAGAAAAAAAAATAAAGATTTCTGCACATAACGATTTGGGCACAACCTATGCGATCGCATAGGTTGGGCGATGGATATTACCTATGCGATCGCATAGGTAATATCCATCGCCTAACCTATGCGATCACATAGGCAAATTTCGGTTTCCTTAAGTGAAGGGCAAATGGATAATTTCACACCCCCTTACCCTCAAACCGATCAGTTTTATTATTTTGTGGGAGACGGGTCATTTTTGTTAAAGCTTTGCTATGACAGGTCACTTTATGCAATTTCCCATATTTTTCCATGTTGTATAGAGAAGGAATTTAGTGAACTATCTAGCAAAAGATATTCCAAATGACTTAACAAAAAAGCTACAAGAAGAGACATATTACTTTGTGCATTCATCATAGTTGAGAAAACAATATGCTTATCAAGATTTCGTGCGAGGGAGGACCTCTAAAATCTTCATTGATTCTGGGCTCGAGAATGACCAGTCCAATGAATGCAACAGAGAAAACACTTGTCAACCAAAGGTCTAATGTTCAAGGTAGAATAATTTCTTAATTTTTTTCACTACAAATACAATCTTCTGAAATATCTCATCATGTCGTCCACTTCAGCTCTTACTCCATTGCAAATACAATCAATTTTATGAACCCCACGGAAAAAAATCCAGCTTTCTTTCTTTTTTTCCCTCATCACAATGTTTCGATTCTCAATTCGAACATGAAAACTTTAACCTGATTCGAATGACAATGTTTGGACTTGGAATTGAGCTTCAAAGAGTGCAATTAGGGGAAACGTGGGGTTTTGGGGGTGACAGAAGAAGGGGTACTTGCAATGTAATGGCCTGGGCGAACAACATATATGGTCGACAACTGAAGAAGGGGCGGAGAACAAAGGCCAGCAGACATGGACGAGCAACAGAGGGTAGTGCGAACCTGGGCGGAGCATACCTGGGTAGGGATGAAAAAATTCCCCACGGGGTCGGGTCGGAGAATTCCGGTTTGATCGGGTACGGGGGTCAAACCGGGGATTTAATTCGGGGAAGGGGCGGGGATTCACCCCGAACCCACCCTGAAATCATTTTTATTAATTTAAAAAAATATATAAAAAGTATATTATTATTATACAAAAATCCTAGCTACCAAGTATTCTTTTATTTTTTATTTTTTTTATTCTATTTAATTAATCATAATATAATAACACTTGAACTAAATTTATAATAAAAAATGTTAAATATTTTTTAGTATTATTTTTTAAATAAATAAAACAATAATAATACTAATTTTAACAATTTTTTTTTTAATATATCTATCAAAATTAATTTTTTTTTTTAAAAAAATAGAAACTCGAATTTTTTCGGGACCCGATCCCCGAACGAGATTCCTTAACTCCGACCCCGATTTTCTAAAACAGGGCAGGGATAGAGAGTGCATCTCTGACCTTGCCTCACCCTATTGTCATCCCTATATTTGGATGGTTCTGGTCGACGACCTTGCTTGAAGTGATAAGGAGCGTCGACGGATTACCACCGATGGCGAGGGAGAGGGGGATGAGGATTTAGGCCGGACGAGGGAAAAAAAAGAAAAAAAAAGTGGATGTAGGTTTAGATTTTATTTTGAAATAAGAAAAGAGATTTAATGGAGAATTTAATTGATGAAAAATTGATGAAAAATTGAATCTAAATGATTTAAGATAATTTAAAATATTTAAAATGGAAAGGGGAAAGTAGAAGAGAGATGAAATTTAAATACAATCATTTATCTTTTATTTTTTTAGTCATATTTCGATTTGGGGGACAAAATATCAAATAGGTTCATAAATTTTAAATTTTGTATCTAACAAGTCTTTTTTATATATTCAACATTTTAAAAAATTTACAGACCCACCAAACAAAAAATTGGAAGCATAAAATCATTAGACATAAAATTCAAATTAATATCTAATAAATCAGTCCACAAATTTCAAATATGTAAAAAATCTGAAAATAATTACTAAACATTTCTAGAATAAGTTAAGATGCAAAATTAAGAAACGATGATATATATAAGATTTTGATTAATACGATTGATGCATTAATATATTTGAACAGTTAGAAAAGGATATTTGTCAAGAAAAAAAAAAGAAATCATTTTCTAACCGATAACTATAACTATTCGAGTAATCTTTTGCAGATATGTTATGTTACGATAAATCAATAACAAAGAGTAAAGTAAGCGCAAAGAAATAACGACACAGATTTACGTGGTTCACTAACGTCGTGTAGCTACGTCCACGGACAGAAGGGAGAGTAGTATTATTACGAAATATGAGAGAATTATAAATGAACAGATAGGGGCGGCTGAAATCATTAGAAGGTTTATATATGACAACTTCTAATGACCTAATACAAAATGGGTCAAAGCTCAAACGAATAAGTAAAACCAAAACAAATTTTTCCTTTAGAGGCGTTGCCCCCATACCCCCACTAGGACGCTCCGCTCCTAGACCCCGACTCAACCGACCAGTTGTAGAGGGTCTCATAACAGATTCAAGACATTCCAACATGTTATTCTATTACCATAAATAAAGAATAGAGAAATTTGAACTTGTCAATAAGAACATAGATCAACTGACATGATCTAACGACTAGAGATCAAGAGGTCTTAGGTTTGATCTTCACCCCCACATGTTGTCAAAAATATATATTTTTTGAACTTATAAAACCAAGTCGTCAACTTGGGCTTCAAAGTTTTGAACTAGGGTTTTTTTTTTTTTGGAGTCAATGGGTTTTGAATCTATATATTTGAAATTGAGCATGTGGATGTAAGTTGAAAATACACAAGCGAAATAATAGACGAAGTGACAGCCACAAAGTCTTCTCTTCCTTCACAAACACATTATCTCATTCTCAACACTTACTTTCCCAAATTTTCCACCACCATCATCCCATTACAATTACTCCCACAATTCCTCTCACAACCCATTTCAAATCTCTTTTTTTTCGCCAATATAAACATATAGCTCGACTCAATTCAAAAATTAAATGTTTGAATCTTCTCACCTTCACATGTTATTAAAAAAAACAAACTGTCAAATTATGAGAATCAAACTATCAACACTTAATGATAATATAAGTATCTTATCTAATGAGTTATGTTCATATTAACTAGTTAAACTCTGGATCCATTCTCAACAAAACTTCCTTAAAATAGGATCAAGTACATTCATCATTCATCATTTATCGTATTCTTTTAATTTATTGAAGATAAAGATCCACCTAATTAGTACTTGTTGTGAGTGAACTTCAACCAAAGTTCAATGTAAAGATATGTAAGTTACGTTGTCTCTACCATAATCTTATTACATACTAATTTCTTTCATTTACCCTATAATTTTTTTTTATTCTTAAATATTAAGTTAAATTACAAGTTTAGATTTTGAACTTTTAAATTTGTGTTTAATAAATTTCTAAACTTTAAAAAGTATATAATAAGTTAATAAACTTTCTTATTATTTTTTAAAGTTTGAATTAATTTATTAGACATAAACATATAATTTTAATTAAAAATAAATAAAAGTATATATTGAAAATTTTATTGTTGGAAGCTTGTGTCCTTTCCTTTGTGGCCTGCAGCCCTCAAAATTAAGTAGTTACATTACTGCGTGGCCTTTGGCTTTGTCTGTTTGTTGTTGTATAGAAGCACTTCTTCTACTTCTACTTTTGGATTGTCCAAATTGATGGCTTTTTTTTTTTTTTTTTCCTTTCTATTTTACATATATAGTGCAATTATCCAACCCCCCACTTATGATAAATAATTTTTTTTTTTTTTAAAACTTTATACTAAAACCACAACCAATCACGAATGAGTCAAACCTCAATACTCGGATCAAAAAATAGTCTTAAAATATTTACATATTATTATATGAGTGCTTCTAAATTCAAAATTTTGGACCGTTGACTTATACCTAATTATTTATCATATCTTATCACATGGGCCTTCCCCTATGCTAAGTGTTATTCATTTCGCCTATATTATAAATGTATAACAAGTGCTAGTTTCTCAACATTATTCTATTGTCAACCCAGCTACAAAAATGGCTTCAAACTTCTTCTTATTCCTCTCCTTCGTCTTTCTTCTTGGGATCGGCGTTCCGTCGACGGAGGGTCGTCGTCGACGAGAGAATCCTCCCGTATCTTCTCTTGTTAGCGAAGAACTTTATAAGAGCCTATTTTTGCACAAGGACGATAGTGCATGCCCCGCGAATGGATTCTACACTTACCAAGCTTTCGTTGATGCGACAAAGAGGTTTCCTAAATTTGGTACAACGGGTTGTTTGGCCACACGCAAGCGGGAGATAGCGGCGTTTTTGGGTCAGATCTCGCACGAGACGACGGGCGGGTGGGCGACTGCCCCGGATGGACCTTTTTCTTGGGGGTTGTGCTTTAAAGAAGAAATAAATCCACAAAGCAACTATTGTGATGCCACTTCTCAGCAATGGCCTTGCTATCCGGGCAAGTCCTACAAAGGAAGAGGACCTATTCAATTATCATGGTAAGAATAGAACAAACTATATCATGCAAATAATTTTTTTTTTTGAGTACATTGGGGGTGGGGGGATTCGAACCACAGACCTCTTGGTCGTCAAGTCATACATATGCCAGCTGAGCTATGCTCGCTTTGGCATATCATGCAAATAATTAATACATTGGTTTAGAAGATTCATCATCAAAATTGATATTTTGAAAGTTTTAGAGACCAAAATTTTGATTTTTTTATTAATTTAAAACAAAAAATTGAGAACCATAACGCTTAAATAGAATTTCAAACATTAACTTTCAAATTTATGTTTAAAATGTCTATGAACTTTAAAGTGTCTAATAGATTCCTTAAACTTTTAATTTTGTATCTATCATGTCTCCCAGACCCAGTGTCAACTTTTAATTTTGTGTCTAATATGTGTTTGATATATTTCAAAATCAACTAATCTAATTAGATATAAAATTGAATTTTATATCTAATAATAGTAGGTCCATGAATTTTAAAAAACATTGAATAGATCGATGAGATACAAAATTGAATACACAAAATTAAAAGTTGACCGAATAGTTTTTTTTTTTTTTTAAACAGTAGAAACCAAATCCTTACAAAATTTAAACTAAATAACTAAATTGTTACCTATTATAAACATCTTTTAAAAATTTAGAACTTAAACAGTTGGCTTAAAGTAGAATGATGAAATGTGTTCTTCATAGTTCATATACTGAGAAGTAAAAAAAATGGAACAAACGAGCAGGAATTTCAACTACGGGCCAGCAGGGAAGGCACTGGGATTCGACGGGCTGAAAACTCCAGAGATAGTTGCAGAGGACTCGACGATCGCCTTCAAGACGGCGCTGTGGTTCTGGATGACCGAGCAGAAGCCGAAGCCATCGTGTCACGACGTCATGATCGGCCGATACGTTCTGACAAAGGCCGACAGACAGGCAAATCGTACAGTAGGATATGGACTCGTCACCAACATCATCAATGGCGGACTCGAGTGTGGAATTCCCGACGATGCTCGAGTCAATGACCGAATTGGGTTCTTCCAGAGATATGCTCAAATCTTCAATGTCGATACTGGCTCGAACTTGGATTGCCAGAATCAGAAACCCTTTTAGTTTTAACTTTTGATTTGTTTGGATTGGATGAATAACAAGTTTTTTTATCGCTTTCTGTTTTCATATTTGATTTGTAACGGTGGGATGGAGTATGTATTTGTTCATGGTTCATTACATTGTACAATAGTTCTGTGTTTAATGACTCATTTAAACAAGAATTCGTATTTAAGAATAGTAGAATAATAAAACTTTTTTTTTTTTTTTTTTGTATGGTTATAGACCAACCCGAAGACATATATCATAGACAAAGAGGTTAGAGATTTGACTCCTCCCACCCTCCCATGTTTGAACTCAAAAAAATGTTGTAGTTAAGAATTGTCTCGTAAGATTGATAATTACGAGGGTAAGCTAAAACTAGTCTAGACAAGAATGAAGAGTATTTTGATCTCTCTAAGAATATCAATCATTGTAGAAAATAATTCAACCTAAACTTTGAATGAAATAAGAGAAAATACATCATTTTCATCCCAAAATGTTTTTGAGAGTACTTCCAAAATGAGACAATTAGCAAAGTAGTAAGAAGTGATTAATTAATGTTTAGTTCTGCCATATTCTTTAAAGTTTCTTTGAAGTGCTCCTCAAATAAGCACAATGGTGACTTGATGAGGCGAATCAGAAAGATACCAAAAAGAAAAGAGCTAACTACATGTGGACAGTTATCCAAAAATTAGGATTACAAACGACCATTATTGGCAATTAAACGAGACAAAATCAAAGCTAAAACCTTACCTACACAGAAACATGGCCATCACTTACATCTCTATGGCATTAAGAAGCCCATCAATTTGCATATGCCTAATAGAAGAAAGCAAAAAAAGCAGGCAGCAGCTATTTATACACTTTTTTGGAGAGAAAACCAGCTACCTCAGCTGCAGCATCATAGGCACCCTCCACACATCGCCCCAAGGCCACACCACAAACATAGTTTCCACCTAAAAACAACCCTTCCATTCCAGCTTCTCTCAGTCCAGCCTTGGCGGCATCCAAAATATCAAGATGACCAATCAAGAATTGTGGAATGGCTTGTGGCCACACCCTCACACTTAATGGCATGGGATCCTCTGCGTTTGTGTTTATCAGGATTTTTCTCAAATCCCGATCAACTACTTCGACAAGTTCGCTCTCTGTCTGTTATCGCACAACCACTTAAAGTTAGCAGTAATAATAATGCTAGAAAGAAACAATGTAGGCTTACAAGATGGAATTTAAATGGTATTCAACAATATAACTAATAAATCCAGAAGAGATTAAGTCAAAGGATGAGCTGATAAAAATGATCGTAACAAAGAAGCAGAAGCTAATTTTTTTTTTTTTATAAAGAATCAAATGAATTGAGAAAAAAATGAAAGAATACAAAGACATCCAAAAAAGGAGTCCCAACTAAAGAGAGGGGCTCCAATCAAATAAAATAAGACCGGAAGAATAATTATAAAAATACATTTGTCACCAATGCCCAAAGAGAAACATAGAACCTAACGAGAGACCAAACATTACTAGGGTCACTCCCAAACCCTCTATTATTCCTCTCCCCCCACTGGCCCCCTCAACACAGTACAAACCCTGTTTGCCACAAAAACCTCACATTTTCCCGAAAAGGCAGATGGAGAAGGAACTCCACAATAATCTCCTTAAACCTCTATGATATTTTGTGATATTACTTGATCATCTCCCCATAAATTTTGTGATATTACTATTGCATATGAGGCTCTATCAGCAATGAAGAAAAACGTATAAGCTGTGATACAGGGGAAATACATTGAAATTTAAAGACAGGCGTGGATCATGGAAGGAGTTTCAACCCTTTTGCTAGCCAAGGACAACATTTGCTCTTCCTTTGGAGGTGGTTATCAAAGTAATTGGGTTTGAACATTACATTAATAATGGGTGAAGGAGCAAATACAATATGATAAAGAACAAAACTCTAGTTTTAGACGAAAATAAAGCGTTGAGGCAATCAAGGTTGAGAGGGGCATGATAAGGCCAAGCTTTCTAATTCCAAAAGATGGGAGTATAGCATAGACGAAATTGAAGTTTGCTCCAGCCTTTCGGAATCAAGTACACGAATTATTGCAAGAATGGACAGAATTGTTTGATTCCTGCAAGATGCGGCCATAACTAACCTAGGAGTCAATTGCAAAAAAATAGAGCACTCTTTTTGCTACATTTTATAAGAATGATTGGATGTTTAGTATAAACCACCACCCTTGTCCTCGAGGTGACCTTTGGGTCAGTGGATGACGTTAGATGTCAAGATTGATTAGTTTGACTTAGAGTAAGAAAGTTATTTTGTTGGATGATAAGTGAGCTTGTTGGGGTGGGGTATGAGGGTTATAAATAGAGGGTTAGGAGATTTGAGTGTTTGACAAATATTTGGTGAAAGTGCAGACGAGGGATGAGGATGACCCTCTGATAGGGTTATCATCCTTGGTATGTTTTAACATAATAAAATTCAGTCTATAATTTATTTATTTTTTAAAAGAAAAAAATCAGTCTACAAGTGGAAACTTTGCATATTTTCTTTCCAAAAATATTATGGAGATCTTTTGTTGCAACTATGCGGCACCTAAGTTGGTCACAGATTTCTTGAGCCAGTGGCTAGAAGTCCTGAGGCAGAGGTTTCTTTCTTTATTTATATATGTCTCTCATCTAAAAGGTGAATTACAAATGGTAGTTGAAACTTTCCTAACAGGTCGCACCATCATTTCATATAAATATAGATACAACAATAAGCCTTTTGAGTTTAGTTTTCCCATCAAAACTTTAAATATGATTCAGAAAGATCGTTTCCAAACTGTGGTAAACAAAAGTTACCTTGGAAAGAATTTCAGTATTAGTAGCCCCTCCAATGTAGTTCAAGAGTAACACCCTTCCATCTGGTGCTCGATTGGGAAAAATTGATGAACTGTATATAGTTCCTGCAACAAAGTAAGCATGGATTTGGATGCACCTTAATTACCCAACAGTTACAGCTGTAAGAATTGTATAGCAAAATTTAGGTCAACAAAAGTACAGATGAATGTAAAGAATGAAGATTTACCCAAAGTTGTCACCCCCTGGCTTCGAGGGTGCAATTGACCAAACCCGTTTAGTTCACCATCTACCAAGCGTTCTTTCTTAATTGCTCCTTTTGGATATGATATGGTCACTGATGCAACTGGTGGATAATAAAATTTTGAAAGTGCATCTGCAGCTGTCACCTGCAGGCAATGGAATCATCAAAGAGAAACAGAGAACCAACCAACTAATAAATTCTGGACTTCCTATTCTTGCACCAGTTGCACGACTCTACAGAATTCGAGAGATACATGCATTCTGCACTAGTGAGTAAATTGAGTTTCTTAATAGTTGAATGCATATACTTTATTCAAATTTTAGAAAGCACTAGATAGGTGTGTATACGGCAAATGGAAACCTCAGAAGATAATCAACTAAGTTTCCTTTGAAAATTTTAAACTCAAATCAGGCCAAAACTTGTACAATTCAAAGTCATAATAATTACAAGGAGTTGAGGAAATAAGCAAGCAACAACTCAGCATGGCACAGCTTCTTCAATCAACCTAGCCTTTGTTTTTTTTTTTTTTTTTGGAAAGAGAAACTGAAAATTTCATTGATGAATGAAATGAAAGAGGGGTTAATAGACTCCCAACACCAAAAAGTGCATTACAAGAAAGTTCTTCAATTTAAAAGAAGATATGAAAGACTATAATTGGTAAAAGGGTGTTTACATTTGCACCAATACACAACATGAAAAAATATAAAATCCACGAAATTATCAAAGCTGATCACTCGAGCTTTCATAATTTCAACCTAGCCTTTGTCTCACACGAACACATGCAAAAAAAATGGGAGATGACTTACAATTCTGTTTAATGAACAATCATAATCACAATGGAATCAGGAAAGAAAAAGCTCCTTATGCAAAGGAAAAGTTGAAGGTTTAGGCTATTTTTTCTCAGATGATCCTTTTGTTCCTAACACGTTTCGAACTCACACCCGCAAGGATGCAATGCATGTGTTAATGCCACTGCGGCAGACTGGTTTGTTTTCTCAGATGATCCTTAGCAAATATGTTTTGGGCTACCCTCCTATATCTTCTTTCAACTGGCAGGTGGCTTTCCCGCAAGGCATTAGAGGCTTCTTTTCTTGCTTAGCCACCCTTTCACTAAGAAAATCCTTTGGCTCCAACTTATTAGATCTTTTTTTTGGAATCTTTGGCTATGGTTAGAAAGAAACAATAGAACCTTCACTGATTCAAAAAAACACCGTTAATAACTTTCTTCATAATGTTTTTTGTAGCTCTCTTGATGAAAATTATATGCTTCTTTCAATAGTTATAGTTTATGTGATATTTATACCAACTAGAAGAATTATTTGTATTCTTCCTTAGTTTGTTTTGGATCTTGAGTTTTCCCACCCTTTTTTGTAATTTCAACCCATCTGTGAGATGGTTTCTCTTTTTTTTTTTTTTTTTTTCTTTTTTCTTTTTTTAAAAATGGATATTCTGAACATCATAACATAGAAACCTCAAGATCTTCCTGAAAAATGGTTTCTGGAATCTATAAAGCAATCTGGAATGATTTCTATCCCAAAAAGATCAAGGTCTTCCTATGGGAAATGAGCCTTGGCGCTATTAATACCGCGGATAGGCTCCAACGGCGCATCCTTTTATGCATCTTTCCCCATCCTGGTGTGTTATGTGCACAGCACACTCGGAGCATCCGGCCCATCTTTTCTTTCATTGTCCATTTGCATCTAATTATTGGTCTTTGATCCTTCAAGCCTTTGACTGGTCTTTGGTTATGCCAAATCATATGGTTGATCTCCTGGTAAGCATTTTTGTTCATCACCCATTCCATGCCAAAAAGAAGACATTATGGTTGGCCTTCAATAAAGTCTTTCCTTGGTTCCTTTGGGGCGAAAGGAATGCTCGCATCTTTCGAGACTCTTCGTCCCCTTTTGACAGGTTTATGGATTTTATAACTTTTAAAGCTTTGTATTGGTGTAAGTGTAAACACCATTTTACCAATTATAGTCTCTCCTATTTGATTTCTAATTGGAAGGCTTTTCTGTAACTCACATTTAGGTGCCCGAGCTTTTGCTCCTTTCATTAATAAATGAAGTCGTTTCTTTTCAAAAAAAAAAAAATAACATATGAAACCTCACCCCAACAACAACAAAAATATGGCCACCTTTCTCAAAGTTCAGATATAAGAGAATCTATAATTACCTGACTAATGTTTAAGTGTGTTTCCACAATGTCAATTCCATGCTATTATATACTTAACTACAATGTGGGTGTGGATGAAGCAAAATCACAAAATAAAATATAAGTTGCTAATTTGTACAAGTCCATTTTGAGTTTTTGACTAACGGGCGATCTGGGTTACAAAAATGGTATGGCTACAACTATTAACACTAAAGAAAGCAATGGAAAAGCTGGAATTGTAAATGGAAACTACTATCATAAAAATACTCCTGACAAGGCCTTAACAAAAAATCATATTCAAGTCCCAGGAAATTAAATTACCGAGATTGGACGCAACAGAGTGCTGGCAACATAAGAAGGAACTGTCATGATGACACTTCTGCTTAGTATAGAGACTAGCCCTTCTGGTGTTTCATATGTCAAACTATAACCTCCATCATCCACTTTACTGATACTAGATAGCTTCCAAGACAATTTTACTTTACTGCCCAAGCTATAATCAATAGAAAAAGTTAAAAATAATAAATCCAGAGACTGATAGTCAAAGCATTTATCAGAAAATTTGTTTTGCAATTAGAACTTACCAAGTAGAAATAGCATTTGGCAACATGGCAAGTCCTTTCCTAAAAGATCCAACAGTTTGGCCCTTAGGCTTTGGCAGACGCCTAGAATGTAAGAAGTTGGTTATTAAACAAGGTTTATGTCATGAAGTGGTGGAGGGAAAGATTTATCAATGAAAGAAGTGGTGGGGGGAGAGAAGGAAAAACAGAGAAACTCCTGAAGTTAAATCATTACGGATCTCTAGGTGGCTTGGTAGATTTATTCCCTTCTTGAAATGCTTTGAAAGTCCCACCAATAATACTACCACCATTTTGCTCTAGCTTCCAAACCTTACCAAAAGCTGCTTTCATGCTTAGCTTTGAAGGGTCACCAGCATACACGCCTGAACAAGACAGTTTCAGGTCAATAACTGACTCGATGAGTAAAACAATCCACCAAAGAGGTAAAACCTTGAAAATCTTAAATTATTATAACTTTCCTGAAGAGTATAAATAGTATAGCCATTACTATTATGTTATTACTCATTACTATTATGTTTATTAATACTTAATAGTAAGAGTAACATATAAGTAATCTATGTTTGGATTCTGCTAAGGAATGGGTGATAAAAAAATTGAGTTCGTGCTATGATTTGGTTTAATACTTATAAAATTTAGTGTGTTGTATAAAAGGTGGACTTCATAAGTTTGGGTAATGTAGTCTATCGAATTAGTAAACCTACATATCAAGCCTAAGCTTCATTTCTTAACTCCACATTATACAAGTCTAGCTTGAGAGCCAAACACTTGTCCTAAGAGGCAAATAGAGTTCACAGTGGGAGAGGAACAATTAACAACAGTTAGAAACAACTTCTTATTTTTCACTCTTTGGAGCACTTCTCTATGGTGCTTATAGTTGAAGAACTAGCCAACACGAGCAGAGCTCAACTAACATGATGTATGAACTAGTGACTAAGAGGTCAACGGTTTAATTCCCTACCCCCACATGTTATCAAAAAAAATATAATTGAAGAACTACAAAACATCTTCAGCCCTTCCTCCTCTTCCAATCAACCCTTGCAGGAACAATTACAAGATTCTTCCTCCCATTTTTTAAAATAAACATAATTTCTACAAAAGTCCTTTTACCAGAGATTTTTTCAATCTAAGTACACCCTTTAATTAGTAGATCTTATCTTCCTGGAAAATATGTTGTCTATAGAGTGAGCAAGGGATTTGACAGAGCATCCACAATCCACACAACAACACTGGACTGAGCAATGCATAGGACATTTCTAAGCATTAAAGGGCAAAAGAACACCTAGGAGACCACATTTAGAATGAAAACTTATGAATGAATAAGTGAAATTGAGAGAGATCATTATTCTTTCTACATACAGGACTACTCTTAGGAAAGTGTTCTATTCCTTGTAGATTTTTTCTCTTCCTAAAATTACAACTGCTTATGCATGTAACTAGAATGAGCGATATTCAATAAAAAAGAATAATTCAATAACCACAATATTAGAGAATCTTAGCCAGAAACAATGAATTTAGAAACCGAGATAATAGGAATTATAGTGATAAAAAAATATGCAAGATAAAATAGATATAAAGATCTAATTGAATATGGTTAATCACCAGAACAAAATGGCTCTATCAAGCGTTCAAAAACTTCATCACCAAGGTTCCGACGAACAAATTCTTCAACTGATTCCTCTCGACCCTGTTACCTTTGTTAGTATTACAATCTATGAGAACCTAAAAACAATAAATTTTTGTTTTTCTGAGATTGATGGGGCAAGTAAAAGTGACAATGTACTTCAACATAGAGAAAGAGGATCGAGAAGACAAACTGGAGGAGGAGGGCGAATGCCCAGTGCACCAAAGCCTGCTCTAATTTTTCCACCAAGGCTCATCAGGTCAAAGAAAGGTAAATCATTAAGCTTTGCGGGCACTGGTCTGAGCTTTCCATCCCATAATACAAATCGAGGTGCGTCCGGATTTCCCAGAACTAGATCATCTTTCAAGCCACTATCCACCTGCCATAGTATAAGAATCAAAAAATAAACCAATAACACTGGGAAAACGTACCCAAAGAATATAAATTCCTCAGTAATAGATAGTAACGAATATGAAGATCCTCCCACTACACTAATTCAAGTAAGAGCATTAAATCCCATGGAACTACAATCAACAAAACTATTTTCAAGATAAGATAGATAGATATTTTCCAGAGTGCCTACTTATCAGCAACAAAGAATTTACATTCACAGCTTTCGAAGAATATTTTTACTCATAGACAGGAGGACCCTTTATTTAGTTGTTTTCAAAGGAACGGCATGAATGATTAGGTTCATCAGTAAGCTTGGAGAAATTTGGCACATCCCAAGTAAACTCTTAGAGTTTCCTATCTAACTTGATAACAAAGTTAGTTAGAACCTAAAATTTTGCCCATTCCTGAATAGAATCCTAGCTCCCCTGCTCTAGAGAAGGTCAACAAAATGAGCTTCAATCCACAAGTGTTAAGAGGACAGTGACACTAACATTAACACGTGATGGCAGTTCAGGACACTGCCTAAAATGGAGAAGACGGGAAATAAATAAGGAGAATGAAACCAACCGCCATAGTGAGTATAGGATCGGAGGGCTGGAAGCTATTAGGACCTTCTTCCCAGAGATATCCATCTCTCTCAACGGTAGTGATGTTGCCTCCAACGCGACCCCTGGCCTCCGTGACGATGATGTTAGGGGCAACATCAGGGTGCTTGGTCGCAAGGGCCTGAGCGATGCAGAGTCCGCTAATTCCACCGCCGACGACCACACAATCCACCATGGAAGACTGAGCGGAGCCCTTGGAAGGAGAAAGAGCGGTGGAGCCCTCGGCGATTGAACATCTGAAGTTGGGGCGAAGGCGATTGTTTCGGGGGAAAGAGGGAATGTTTGAGGAGCGGAGAAGAGCGGGAAGGTGAGGGCGGCGGAGAGGGAGGTCGGTGAGGAGGGTGGTGGCGCCGGTGGCCATGGCGGAGATGTAATTGAGAATTGATGGTGAAGAAATGAGGCAGAGTGAAGTTGAATTTGTTATCTACAACAGTATTACGAAAGGAAAGGAGCTGTCAATTCAACGAACATGGGGGCTTTGTCTCAATATGCAGTTACTTCCAACTTTGATCCCACTCAGTCTTAAAAAAAAAAAAAATTAAAAAAAAAAATGGGAAAAATCAACTTAACTTATTAATTAAAATCTTAAACTAATAATTATATTAATTTAAATCTTTCAACTTTCATAAATAAATTGATGAATCTACCTCGTTAGATTTTAGGATTTTCGAATAGATGACTTGAAAAATTGTGCCAAAATATTTTTTTTTTTTTTGAAAATGAGTGTTTCAAGTTTGTTGTTAACATGACTTGCAAATCCAACAATTATACCACGTTTGAATTTTGTTCGACTTTTTATCCCGTCAAATTTTCTATTAAGTTACATAAATTAAAAATATTTTTTTAATTTTTTTTTCTTCCCTCCTTCCTCCATCTTCCTCCATCTCCATCTTCATGGCGACTAGTTTCTTTTTTTCGTTCTTTTTCCTCTCCTTCTCTCTTTCTTCTCCTCCCTCCTCCATCTTCTCCATCCCATGGCCGTCGCCGACGACAATTTTTTTTCTTTTTTCGTTTTCCTATTCCCCTCTCCCTCTCCCTTTTCCCCTTTCTCCCCATCTTCTCCCTTCGTTTTCAAAATATATATATATAACGATTATAGTATTTAAAAAAAAATAAAAAAAGGTTGACCACATAACAATTTTCTTCTCCCTCCGCGTCTCCCCTTTCTCCCTTCCTATTTTTTTTTTCAATATCACTCACATTAATTATTCATTTTATTTTAATAGTTTTGAAATAAAAGAAAGTCGTACAATAATATGTTAAATATTACATGTGAATTTGAAAGATTTAATCCATTAATTTAAAGGGATTCAATTAAGTTGATGTTTTTATTTCTCTCCATTGTAAGAATACTATATTTTGTATTTGGTTTAAGTACCAATTATGATTGAACAATCTAACTTATATTTAAAATAATAAAAATAGGTTGAATTGCATTTTTAGTCTTTTTACACATTTCGTTTAAATTACGTTTTTTTTAAATAATTAAAAATATTGTGGGAGGGAGAGGGAGAGGAAGAAAGAGAAATGTGTTTTCTCGAAAAATGGGACAGACTTGAATAGTAATGACTGTAGAAGTCTGGAGAGTTCAATAGTAATTACGGTAGAAGTCTGGACAGTTGATATTTTTTATCCGAGTTCAACAAGCCCGTGGGACAAACGGGGAGTTAACTTCTCCTCCCAACTCCTTGTCAAACAACTCCTTCGGCCAAACATGCCCTAAGGGTCTGTTTGATAACAATTCTCGTTTTCGGTGTTTAGTTTTTATATTTTTGTGTTTTATGTTTTTTAAAAACAAAAACCATATATGTTTAATAACTGATTTCGTTTTCTGTTTTAAAAAAATAAAAAATCACAACTTATTTGATAATTTTTTTTGGTTTTTCAGTTTTTTTTTTAAATAAAAAGAAAAAAAAATGTTTAATCAATTTTTTTTTTAATTGTATGCTTTCTATAAAATTAATAGCTGATTATTTTATAATATTATGTCATCTAATATATGTACGGAATAAAATTGACTCAAGTTGTTTCGAACGTTGAACCTTATTGACTGAAAAATGTTCTAAATATATTTTTTAAGCAATTAATTCGAAGTTTAAAAGTTTAAATTTATATTTTTTCAAAGTCTAAGGGGTATCATTGAAACCAACTTTCTCAAAATTAAAAGATATTTTATATAATTTAATCTATTTTAAAAGTGATTTTCTAAAAAATATTTTAAAAAATAAAGTCGTTAAAAAAAACGAAAAACACATTTTTTTTCTCTTTTTCGTTTTTTGTTTTTCTAAATAATTTTAAAAATATAATTTGAATTACTTATCAAACACATCAGTTTTTTAAAAACAAAAACAAAAAACGAATTGGTTATCATACCTTATATTTTAATTAATGCGATGATTAAACTCATGACTTTTTAGTCAAGGACACAACTTTTATGCCAATTAAACAGTTGAACTACTAAGTTAATGTAGGTGTTGAACTACGAGTCGTAGGTAATAATATTACCTAAAAAAAATTGTTTGTATTAATTGTCACTAGACAATTTAAAGTGAACCAATTGAATTGATTCTGTCAATGTAAGGAATCGAATAATTGGAATATTAATATAATGTTAATATATACCCAGTATATTACTCACTTCCAGTTGAAGCTACCACCATTATTGCTCTTTTAACTAAATCTCCACTTCATCATCTTATTCTCTCATCTACGTTAGTTATTGAAGCGGTGAGGAATTGAATCTGTGACTCTTAGTCAATGACACAACTTTATGTCAATTGAGTTATGCTCGGTTTGATAACTCTTCTATTATCTTGCGAAGAAGGAAAAGAGATAATTATACTCTCTTTTTTATTTGTCTTAAAAATTAAGATGTTCAAAGGACAAGGTAAATATTTTTACAAATATAACACAATTTTAACTCCAACCCAAATAATAAAATTGATAAATCAAAAGGACCCGACCCATCAACCTACCTCAATCTAGCACATTACCAGTGAATCTAACACTAATTTACATCTATTAGTGATAGACGACTAGATATATATAACTTAAGATGTACATCATGGATAAACGTCTATCCATGAAAGCGTCATAATAGATGTATAATTGATATATCAGTGATCGAGACAAAAAATAGTATATCACAGTATATCATTGATATATGGTGGTAAACATAAAATTACTTAAAATATCTAAATAGGTGTGCAAAGCACTTTTAGAAAACTTGTAAATTTGTATTACAACCATTTTTTTCATTCATCATAATTTCCCTATATAAAACCTTGAATGTAAAGTTTTATCCCTCCTTTTGGAAACTACTAGCTTTGCCATTTGTTTACTCTAAGCTTATGATATACATCTATCTTTAGTGATAAATTAACAGACAACACAACACAAATCATGTTTGAGATAGATTTTAAAATAGTTAAAATCACTTTTGTCATGTTCAAACTCTGAAACATATCTTTAATTATTCAAAATCAATTTAATATTTGATTTTACACTTTTAAACGTATTTTCATACAAATAAAATTGATTTTAAATTAATAGAAGTATGTTTCAAAGTGAATTTGAACCTGAGAAAAGTGATTTTAACCATTTTAAAACCATTCACAAAAAGATTGAGATTACAAGTTTACGAGCAACAAACGCAAAGTGATTTTTTCTTCATATGTATAGAGTCCTTGTTGACACCCACTTGCATTTATCATGTCAAAATTACCTTATGTATGAAAGTTCTGTTTAATTTTCCTTTTATATTATTCCCTAAGACCATTTCTTTCACCAACAAACACTGCATGTTTGGAGAATATTTTTCTCCAAATGTTCGTTTTGAAGGCCTTTGGAATCATATATCTACTTGCATGAACTAGTATCTTCTTTTATCAACCTGTGACTAAAACCAATAAATAGGGCATCAAACCAATTTTGATCTATATAAACTAGGAGCATTGGTTGAACCAAGCCATCCATTTCCATTCTTCTTGTCGTTCATAGAGGTCTTTATTCTTGCCTCGTTCGTTCGTTTATCGAGCATTGGCCGTTGGCCGCTTTCTGATCTTATTATATGCTTTTTCATACAGATAGTTTTGCAAGAGATGGATGTTGTTAGGATGTCCAATGGAAGCTCCAAATATGAATGTTTGTTATTTGGTATATTACATTTACACATGCTTAAAAGAGAGGATATGAATTATGCAATGTTTTAGAATTGAATTATAACACAAATATGAAATATAATATGTTGTGGCTTCTTTGATGAAGTTGATAAATGTGTATACAGATATGGATGATACTTTGTACCCTAGAAGTTGTGGTATTAATCTAGCATGCCGTAAGAAAATTGAAGGTATAAGATAACGTAGTAATAATTTGAAGTTGTGGAAAGCACATAAAAGTCATACTACTAATGTTATTGTTGTTGATGAATGCAGAGTTCATGCTGAAGTATTTGCATATGAAGGAAAGTGAAGTACCTCGGATGTGCTTGGACTTGTACTTGGAATATGGGACGACAATGGCCGGGCTAAAAGTGAGGCTCTTAATAAATAGTTGAGCTGCTTAAGTTGACCCTGTACTACTTGTAAATGACTTGAATATAATAATTATATGTGCGATATTTTTACCAGGCTCTCGGTTACGAATTTGACAATGACGAGTTTCACGCCTGTGTGCATGGTACCTTACCTTACGAGGCACTGAAGCCTGATCCAGTTTTGAGGAACCTCCTACTTTCAATGCCACAGCGTAAAATTGTAAACAAACAAAACAAAAGTCATAAGAATTGATAAAAACATACCTTTATTTGTGTACTTCTTTCTGATCCTACATAACTTTTGTGCAGATCTTCACTAATGCCGACGAAGCTCATGCAGCTCAAGTTCTTCACAGGTTGGATTTGGAAGATTGTTTTGAAGGCGTTATATGCTTTGAAACTCTTAATAACCCATCGTCAGAAAGTAAATATAATGGCATCCTCTGCAAGCCCTCCATTGAAGCCATTCAAGCTGCTATCAAAATTGCTGATTTCGACCCCGAGAAAACGGTAACAAGACCAACCGTCATTTCTTCTATTAGTTTTTCCCGTCCAAAGAATTAGAAATCTTTCACTCAAAACTTTTCCTTTTCCATCCCCAGATCTTTTTCGATGACAGTGCCCGAAATATCGAGAGCGGAAAAGCAGCAGGCCTTCATACAGTTATAGTAAGTATTATCTTTGTTTTGGTTGGGGTAAGACTTAAGCAATTGATCATTATGACCAGATTCAATCTTGGCATGAGTCAATCTCCAATGCCATCCTGAAGATAGAGACACGTTACCTGCAGGTTGGAAGCTCGGAGTTGGTCCCCGGAGCAGACCATGCCTTAGGTAGCATCCACAATATAAAAGAAGCATTACCAGAGTTATGGAAAGGAGAGGATGACGACCAGCCGGAGCAGGCTATGCAGTCCCCTGCAGTTGAAACTGTTAAAACTATGGTCCTTGCATAATCATGCCCATCCTCGATTCGGAATTAAACATCTTTATGGCCTCATTAAATGAAAGCAAAGATTATAAAGTTAAAGTAATCTTATATTATATTTATAGGCAGAGTGAAAAATAAGTAATATAACAATATGGAAAAATCTGTGTTCGCAAGCTTTGTTACTTCAGGTGATACTAATTCATGCCAAAGAACTGTACCTCACGCCCACTTGAGTGGCTATTTAAACGAATTTGTACTTCATTTGTTTCTCTATTAACTATGAATACGCTGTACCGGTTCTCAATCTACTCGTAGATAACACTTTTATGTATCCATATGCTGCAATAACAATACATCTCTCGCTACTCGTAGCTAACAGGTCTCACATGTAGACCACCCTAAAAAATCTAAACATAGAACAGGAAACTTTAAGGAAAAAATGGATCAGAAAGATACACAACAAGCCTAATCATCCCTCAATATGTGATTCCCAACAATTAACAATTCCATAATATTCTCTACTCAGAACTACTTAGATGAATCATATGCATACCTAAGCCTCAAAGAACTCAATAGCTACAATTACAACAAGCCTGATCAATCATCATCATCATCCATCAACCTTTAGTTCTCCGCAATTAACAATTCTGCATGGTGAGCGAGGAATATCTAATCTGCTTGTTTCTTGCGATTCAATTTTTCGCACAACATCCAGTCCTTCGATAACATGTCCAAACACGACATGGCGATTGTCCAACCATGGAGTCTGAGTGATGCAAAATGTAGATGCATTATTTATTGACAAAGATGTGGAGTGGAGTAAAAGAAAACTATGTTAACAAAATGTTATGCCAAAACAAAAACAAGCATGCTTTGAATCAAGAATTCAATGAACGTATGAACATCAGTTCAGCCTTCCAAAACATGTCCTTTCTAGATTTTGTGATCTACCTAGTGCTCCAAGAATGACAAATTTCTCTTATTTTGATATATATTACATGGAAACAAATATTTTTTTTAATTTGACACAAAAAAAATTCAATTAATAGAAAGAGGATCCATAAAAAGAAAAGGTCTTCAAAACCTCAACCATTGAGTTTGTAAAACAGAGAAGATAATGAATTTTGGAAGGCTCAAGGAAGAAGAAAATCAAACACAATCTGCAGACTGAGGATGAATAATACGAAAAAAGCCCCTACCCCCCTTGAATTCCTCCACCACAGAACATTCATTTCTTAGAAAGCAAACGATCTCGGCAATTAACACTAGAACAAAAAGGATCTCCTTTCCAAAGCCACTGGAAACATATTACCAAGGAACAGATGCTCCTAAATCTGTTCGGTCTAGTTGTTGATTGTCTGGATCATTTGCTAATGATCTAGTCGTAAATCTTTTTAACTAAATGATCCTACATTCCTCTAGTTTGGAGGATAGCATACAAAAATAACAATACACTAATACCTTTTATAAACCAAGCTTAAACGCAATCTCATTCCTTTTGCAATCATCCATAACCTCATTTTCAATAAAATTAAGTCCTAAATGATGCAACAAATAACCAGCTTCCAATACTCATATTAAGTCATTTTTGCAAGGTCAGACTTCTACTCGCGATTATTAGTTGTTTGAGTTTCTTTATCAAGTCCTAATACTACTCTATAAATATTTTTCTTCAATGAAACTTTGTGTCTTAAACAGAAAAGGATTGTTAAACAAAGATATTAAAATGAAAGAGAAAAAATGAAGAAAAAACAGTGCAGATGAAGAATGAAAGAGGAATAATTCCCTTCATGTTCAAAGCGATAAGCTGCAGTTAAATTTAATTTAAGAAAAGAATAGGATGCTGAAGTTGAATCACCTTTACAGTGCAGATGAAGAATTGGCTTCCATTAGTATCAGGTCCAGCATTGGCCATGCTAAGTACACCAGGCCCTACATGCTTCACTGCAGACAAGTCAAAAAGTTATCAATCTCATTGCAGCTTTAGTTTTATTTCCTTACATATTCCTACCCAAAGGCTGATACCAAAAAGTTAATCATTCCGGAATCACAACGGTCATATCATATAGAACTATAGTCATGACATACATGAAAAATTCTCGTCTCGGAAACTGGAACCATAGATACTAACACCTCCAGTTCCCTGCAGCATAAACAACAACAATACAGCCTTAATTAGATTGGAGGCATCTTTTCTTGAAAGCCTAGGATTCCATTTGTGTGTGGTTATATATATATATATATATATTTTTTTTTTTGAAACACCGTGTATGGTTATATAAATATATATACACATAAGCACATGTATGTGTATATATGTTCAGAGAGAGAAAGAGAGAGATTACATCTCCATTATTGAAGTCTCCTCCTTGAATCATAAAATCTTTAATCACCCTATGGAAGGAGCATCCTTTATACCCATATCCCTTCTCTCCTGCACCATGATACTTTATGTGATAATCAATGAACAAAGTGGAAAAATTATGCTCCAATACAAAAATTCTTTAAAAAGATGGTGGCATTCCAACTTGCCTGTGCACAGGGCTCGGAAATTCTCTACAGTTCTTGGAACAACATCTCCAAAAAGTCCTATCACGATTCTACCTACTGGCTCAACTCCAATTTCTACATCGAAAAAGCACTTTGTTGACACTTCTGCTTGCAGCTCTACATCCTCCTACATTAATATAAAATATAACAACTAAGATAAAGAAAACGGACAACTAATATGAAGACCTAATCAAGGAAGAACAACAAGGAACATTTATGAACAAAGAATCTAGCAATCCAATCAGAAAACTATGAACTATCTAACCCCTTCCAATTTGAAAATCTTTATTTCAATCTAAACTTAATACATGGGTTGGAATAGTTTCCCCTTTTCTTTGAGGTAGTAGACAGAATTTAAGAACTAAGAAAGAAACAAACATAATACCTCATTTACTTTTGCAGTAGAGTTTACACAGACGAGTCTTCTGTTCTTCATTGGAAACGCTTCTCTCAAGGTAGGAAAACTTGAGCGTTGAGATCCCCATTTCAGTGTTCTTACAGGGGAGTTCATAGTTTGAACTTGCGAGGAAATCGACCCCAAACTTGTGGAACTACATATCAATTGAGTCTGGGGAGAATTTAACGAGCGTAGGCAATATTTACCCTGTGGATGAAACAAATTCAGAAATAAGAACGAATACAACAGGGGAGGATAAGAAGAACAAAATTAACAGGAATCACAGGATTTGAAGTTAACAAAGAACAAAAAAAAAAAAACTTGGAATCTGATAGGATTGTGGAAATGCAGGTCTGGTAAAGTTCGAAGAACAGTGAAAGTTAGAAGAGAACCTGTGAGGGAGAAGGCAGAGTGGCCAACACACCCATTGGGACGGCGGAAACCATGGCTGTTATCGGGAAGAAATTTCACCAGATAACTTCGATACGCTATAATGCTACTACGTCTTTACTTGTGTCGATCAATTTTCTGTTTGGATTGCTCGAGAGAGAGCGGCGGCGAGTTCGTCGGGAGGTGAGACGGTGTCGGGCAGGAGCGCAAGCAGGGAGGGAGGTTGACGGGTGATTGAGATAAATAGAGTAGTTTTAGATTTTTTATATTAATAGTCTAATTTAAATAACTTATTATAGAAATAGACTAGTTTTCAAAATATTTACACCTAAATTGTGTCTCTAAGTCGTGTACCATGGACACGAGTTACATGTGACGTGACATATCATAATTCGTGTCCATGGTACACGAGTTACCCCTAAATTGTGTACCATGAACATGGATTATCCCGAAATCGTGTCCATTGTATTCAATTTATGTACCCTAGTTTTATAAATACTTTAAAAACTACTTTATTTTTGTAATAATTTATTTAAAGTACATTATTAATATAAAAAATATAGTAGTTTTGAAGAGAAAAATTGAAAAAAAAAAAAAAGAGTTGTTTTGAAATTATTTAGGTAGAAGGGGATTGTTTTTAGAAAATTTAACAGTTTCAATTTAGAGTAAAATAATAAAAAAACATTATTACTTTTTTAAAAAAATTACCCGTATGACTATTTTTATCCATGTGATGTTGACGTATGTGGTTCGAATCGCCCAATTTACTTAAAAAAAAAAAAAAACTAATAGTATCTTCTGTTTTTTTAATAGAATTTTGTTTTTGGCTATCTCATATATTACTAGTGATATCAGTCTTATAAATAACTATTAGTGATAGTAGTGACTATCAATAATTTTTTTTTTTTTGTCATATTTACAAAAATATTTTATATTTTATTATATTTATCATTATTTTTTGTCCGATTATTATTTATGCAACCAATTCTTGTTTTTATTATAGATGTCCAAATTATAAAGGTGAGTTATTTTAGATTAACACGTTTGTTTTAAAGGAATAATGGATAAAAATGTTAGAGAATATTTGTATAATTTGGTATTTATTATTTTAATATTTTCTTTTTAAATAAATTTAGTTTATAAAGTTAACTAAAAAAAACATTTCAATATTTGTTTAAGAGTAAAATCATTAAATACATAAGTATTATTGGGGTTGATGGCATAAAGATCAATAGGTTCAAAATAATGACAAATATAACAAAATTTAAAATATTTTGCAAATATGGCAAAAAATTAGTGACTACTATCACTACTAATAGTCACTAACAAAATTCTATAAAAAACTAAGGTGATAGACTAGTGATAGAAATCAGGCCCAAAGTATTAGCAAATATAGCAAAAAATTAAAAGAATTGCAAATATAGCAAAATAAGAAGGCTTACCCATTTAAATTACCAAAAAGCCCATACATTAAACCCAATTAGAAAAACCAAGAGACCCCAATTCATTTCTTCACCTAAACTTCCGTTTCCTCCTCTTCAGCGTCTCCTTCTCCTTCCCCAACCCAGAATTCTATCGCTGATAGATTCTATCAGTGATAGATTATGATAGATTCTATCAATGATAGATTTTATCGCTGATAGAGTATTATCAGTGATAGATTCTATCAGCGATAGAATCTTACTAGTGATAGAATACTATCAATGATAGAATGCTATAAATAATTTTTCTTTTCGTAAACTTCAGAATAAAAATTGCATTACTTGATAAAAACGGAAAAGTACTATTAGTGATAGAATATTATCGTTGATAGAATGTTATCAGTGATAGAATACTATCGTTGATAGAAAGCTATCAATGATAGTTTATTGATACTATCAGTGATAGAATGCTATAAAATAATTTTTCTTTTCGTAAACTTCAGAATAAAAATGGCATTACTTTGTAAAAACGGAAGAGTACTATCAGCGATAGAATACTATCGCTGATATAGTGCTATCAGTGATAACTTATTGATATTATATGTAATAAAATGCTATATATATTTTTACTTTCAATCACTCTCTTTAGCTCCATTTAAAATCGGAAGAGTATGATAGTATTCTATCAGCGAGAGTACTATTTCTATCAGTAATAGTATTCTATCAACGATAGTACTCTTTTCTATTAGTGATAGTATCAATAAACTATTTATTCAAATAACTTTTCTTGAAGAATCAATGATAGATTATCAGTGATAGACTTCATTCACATGTAAAAGTATATCAATGATAGAAGACTATCACTGATAGACTATTAACTGTTATAAAGAATAAAGTCTATCACTGATATAGTTCAATCATTGATATTATCTTCACATATTCTTCATACGGTTTGTCATCATCCTCTGTTTGGCGAATTGCTTGGACTTCTTATTATTATTTTAGATTTGCTATTTATGCCATAGTCCGTAAAAGATTTATAATTAAATCTCAAATTTAAAAGATTTATAATTAAATCTCAAATTTATAATTGATAGAGTTTAATCTTCACTGGTTTGTTAGAAATTTTGCAGAAATTGGAAAAGGAAAGATGAAGAGAGAAACCCTAAGGCCTAAGCGAACACAGGTTCGGCGACGCAACCATCTCCGCCGTATCCTTGAACGTGTGGCGGCAGACATTCAAACCTCCGGTGTGATAGAGATGGAGCGGAAAGGTAAGGAGATGAAGATGGAAGAGCTTCCAGGTGAGATTCTCGAGTTAATCTTCTCAAAACTCCGGTTCGTCAATTTGCCCACTTGCAGGCTGGTTTGCAAATCTTGGAACAATCTGGTTTTAACTTGTAAGTTTGATGCTTCAATTTCCAACTTTTTCTTTACTCGAATTTTCCGAGGAGCAATTCGGCGGTGAAAGCATCGAACAAACTGAACATCGAATTCATCTTAGATTGAATTGATCGGTGAGGATTTTGATGAGAGTTTTATAAATTTGGGCGGAAGAACGCATATAAGGGTTTTTTGGGAATAAAAAAAGTATTTTAAAAGATTTGCTATATTTGCAAAAGTTTTCAAAACTTGCTATATTTGCAAACAATAAGCTTGAAGGTGTCATTTACTACAATTTCCCATTTTCTTAAGTATGATGTACAATTAAAAAAATAATAATAATAATAATAATAAATATTATTTTTTAAATTTCGATTGATTTTTTTTTTTAGATATAATTCAATTTAACTAAAATTTATTTTATATCTAAATGCAAAATATGAATATCCTTAATTGCATATAATCTTTTATTAGTGTATAAATGCATTGATTTATTATATTAAAAAATGAAGGCATTAATTTATTTTTAACTACAAATAAAAAATGAGAAATAAAAAAAAAAAAAAAAAAGTGTGAAGGACAAATTTACCATGATAGGATGCTAGACATCTTGAAAATCATGTTGGATAAGGGTATATAGAAGTAGACAAATGCCTTCTAGATAGACATCTTAAAATGTTCAAATATCTTACATTACTGTAAAATAAATGGGTAATCCATCAACGATATGAATAGATATATGATGCTAGAGATTAGAAGAAACACATGAAAATAGAGTATTCCTGGCATGATATTTCTGAAAGAAGAGAGTTTAAAGTTTTGACGATCATTCCAATGGAGCACATCGAAAATAACTGCAACCAAAACAGGTAAAAAAGAGTAACAAGTGATGACTCAATTGACAAGACACGTTTAATTTATCAAAATCCTCCACTAATTTCACCTTCAAAATAAAACTTTGGTTAAATTATAAAAAAAAATACTCATGAATTATGGGTTCCGTTTCAAAAAATTTAAAGATATTCACGAGCTATGAAAAACGTTTAAACAATGCCCTCACGTTAACAATACACACGAAATTCTGATGTGGGCGGTTAAATTTTAACTTGTACTTGTGTGACACGAAAAAAATGAAAAAACGTAGACGCGTGAGGTGTTAAGGGTTAGGGTTTAAGGTTTCGATTCAAAAGATCATGGAAAATGGAACAAAACTAGGACAAAAATTGATGCAAAATATATCAGATATCTAAGTTTTCATGATTTTTGTAACACCTCAGACGTCCACATTTTCATTTTTTCCATGTCACACAAGTACAAGTTAAGATTTAATCCTTCACATCTAAATTTTGTGTGTGGTTGTTAACGTTTGAGACATTTTTGAAACGTTTTTCATAGTTCAGGGGTATTCTTGAAACTTTTAAAAGTAAAAAGATATTTTTTGATAGTTTAAGGGTATTTTTGAAACTTTTGAAAGTTTAAGAGTATTTTTTAAACGGAACCTATAGTTCAGGGATAGTTTCGATAATTTAACCTAAAACTTATCGTTCTACCCTCTGCTTACCGTGTCTCCAAAACACGAGGTTTGGGCATTTGCTGGGTTTTTTCATAGATAACTCTCGTTGGGTGGTATGTAATGTCAATGGACCTGCTTTTTTAAAATGGGTGTTTTTTTTACCTTTGTTGAACATACGAGCATGCTTTTGCTGAGAACGATCACGAGTAAAAAGTTTGCTAATACCCTTCGCTGAGCAGGACCGCGAGAGGGCGACTATAGTATCCTCGTGTTCAGCAAAGAGTATTACAGACTTTTTCCTCGCGATTGTATTTGTGCTCAGCAAAACGAAGTGTTGATGACGTCAATAAACGGTAAAAAAAAATATTATTTCCCAAAAATATTACAAAAGTCAAGGAAGAATCATGTGTAAAAATATCGAAATTTGCTTAATTCTAATTTAACTGGCAACAGTTTGTACGCATTTTTTGTGCAGATAAACTTTGAGAGTTTCCAAATGTGGTTTATAAATTTTGGGGTTTTTGGTATCAAAGAAAGAACCGAGCAAATGAAGAAGACGATGGATTTTTTTTTTTCAAACAAACGATGGAAATTTAAGATTACGCATTTTTAGCCACTTTAGGTAAGGAGTTGCATAATCATCGCCCGCTGTAGTAAACACTGTGGGCCAACATATTATATTGTCTGTAGTTGAATTACCTAGGGGGTTTGGGATGCAGGGTAGGTTATTATAGTTGGTGGGTTATAATAGTCTGTGTTTGGGGTGCATAATTGTATAGTCTGTGTTTAGTAAGTCTGTGTTTGGAGTGCAGAGTTGTTTAGTCCGAGTTTATGAAGTCTGTGTTTGGGATACAGTTTTCGAATTTGAAAGATGTGTTTATGGTAGTTTATTTTTTTTTTACAACTTTTTGTTGTATTGTATAGTTAAATGTATAATACATATTTTCTCAAAAAAAAAAATATATATTACATATTATTTTTTTAAAACTTAAAAGAATAAATATTATTTAGGAAATCACAAATAATTCACTCCACGAGAGTTCGACGTTGTCCGTGGAGAGAGAAATTTGGGATGAAATCGAAGATAAGCAATCGTGAGATGAAGAAGACAGAGAGAGGAAAAAACGATAAATTAGGTGGAAAAAAAAAAGTGAGTGCTACATTGGATTAGTGTAGCAACTGAGGGTTATAATAACCCCAAACACTCACTTCCTAAACATGTGCCCCAAACGTGGGGTGAGTTATTTAAGCCCACCCCACTCCACCGTTGGGGCCAAACAACCCCCTAAAGTTTATGAAATATTCCATTTGAGTGGTGAGGCAAAGAGTGACGCTAATTTTTTATTAGTTTGGCCAACCTCAGCGGTATGAATAGCCAAAAAAATCATAATTCAACTGATATAATGTATGCATTAGTGACCAAAAGGTCTTAGGTTTGACCCCAACCCTACATGTTGTAAAATAAAAAAAAGGTAAAGTACTAATCTCCACTTCCACGTGTTAATGAATTTAAAAGAAATGAAGTACTAATCTCAACTTCCACGTGTTAATGAATTTAAAAGAAATGCATGTTAATGAATTTAAAAGAAATGTGAAACAAATAATTTAGATCATAATAGAGTGCACCAATTTTAACCATGAACAACTTTAAAGTGAATTCCAAACTTGCACAAGTATTGCAATGTAGATCCCGGACTTTCAATTTCATCAAATTGAACTCCAAACTTGCATAAGTGTTGCAATGTAGACTTAAGTAACTTTTTCGTTTGAATCGGTTAAAATTATGTGATCGTCCACATGGGTCTGCTGCAAATCGACTCCAATTCTCTCTCACAAATCCTTTGAACCGTCGGTTGCTTGATCGTCTCCTTCAGTAGGTGACTTATTCAATGTATATATTTTTAAAGTTTACCAGCCTACCCACACAAAATTTAAAGTTTAGGGTCTCAATATTAGATATAAATTTAATTTTATATCTAATAGACCAGTTAATTTTTTAAGAAAATGAATATCAAAATTAAAAGTTAATAGACATATAGACATTTTTTTAAGTTTATAGACCAAATAAGTTCAAAATTTAGATTATGCTATTTTACTTCGAATCCTCAAATTTTAAGAAACAGACAGCGGCATTTCAACCTCTCCTCCAACACACCAGATCAAAACCAACCTTTGCTTTCACAATTCAAAGTGACCAACAAATGAAAGGTCAGCTGTCCAGCGGCAGGTCACATTCAAACGGGCATTATTGGCCAAATAATAATGGTAAAATCCTCATTAGCCCACTAATTAACCACAATTATTCTTAGATGTTAGTCTTTTTTTGGTAATTTTCCCTTGCTTTGAATTTAAGGCTAAGTCTCCAATTAGATTTGTGCCTTTTGCATTATTACCATATCATGCAAGCTAAGGTAGGTGAGGTGAATAATAATATATAAACTATGGTTTTTCTGCCTCTTCTTTCACCAAATCCCCTTTGGAGAACAAAACATATATTATATCCCACTTAATTGGGCAAAATTCTAATTTTGCTATCCTTTCTCTGCATTTCATATTCTTGTTATATCATCTAGCAATGGCTGGATCAAAAGTTTTTGTGTTCTTAGTCCTGTTTACTGCAGCTGCAATGATACCCGGCTTTCGCGCTTCCGACCCCGACGCGCTTCAAGACTTGTGTGTCGCTGAATCTTCCAAAGGTATGCAAGTGTGATCATAATTAACGCATGTGCATTATAAAATGTATAGTTTGAAGAATACTTGTCTCCGCCTTTTTTTTTAGTACAATCAACAGGGTATGAGGATTTGAACCTCCAAATTTTCAATCGGGAAGGAGTACATGTCACTTGCCGCTACCTAGGCTATGCTCAACATTATATTGTTTGTACCGTTTTAATTAGATTAGATACAAAGAGTAGATAATTAAAAACTCATACACAACCAAACTTATAACTTAATCGATTGTTTGTCAATCCGAACAGCAATTTAATTTTAGTTCAATTAGTTAAGACATGTATCTTCCTTACGAATGAGTCAAAAGTTTAATTTGACGGATGGTTAATAATATAAACTCTAATGACAAACAGGGACAAAAGTGAATGGATTCCCATGCAAGGAGACAAACATAACAGCCTCAGACTTCTTCTTCGCCGGACTAGCAAACCCCGCCGCGGTCAACAACTCTGCCGGATCAGCTGTGACGCCGGCCAATGTCGACAAAATCCCCGGTCTCAACACCCTCGGCGTCTCCCTCGCTCGTATCGACTACGCGGCGGACGGTGGCCTGAATCCACCGCACACACACCCACGCGCCACCGAGATCGTCTTCGTACTCGACGGCGAACTGGACGTCGGCTTCATCACCACCGCCAACAAACTCATTTCCAAAACAATCAAAAAAGGAGAAATCTTTGTGTTCCCTAGAGGCTTGCTCCATTTCCAGCAGAATAACAAGAAGGATAAACCTGCCTCTGTTATCGCCGCCTTCAACAGCCAGTTGCCCGGAACTGTGTCGGTGGCTGCCGCCTTGTTTGGCGCCTCACCTGCCGTGGACGACGGCGTCCTCGCCAGAGCTTTTCAGATTGGGGCGGATGAGGTGGCAGAGATTAAATCGAAGATTGCCCCTAAAAAGAAGTGATTTATTTGAATGTGTAGTGAGATTTTATTTTTGGAGGTGCGTGAGCTGTAGCTATGGTTAATGAGGAATAATTCTTGTTGGTTTGTACGAATATATACATGCTGTATTGAACTAAACCCTTTCTTTATAATCCTATTTGCTGTGGTATTATATATCTTAAGCTAAAAAAATATCATTTTAGTGTAATAATTTTTTTTTTTTTCCAAAAATATTTAACTAATGCGGGGATTGAACGGATGACCTCTTAGTCAAGTACATAACTTTGTTACGTCAATTGAGCTATGCTCGGTTTGACCTTTTATCTTATATGTTTTTCAAAGATTTTGGAGGTGTCCAATAAGTGTGTTAGAAAAATTGAAGCCCAAACATTAAGGCCCAACTTAACTTCATTAAGCTAACAATCCTAATTGGCTAATATAAATGTGGCTTAACAAATAAACTACCTTTTGTAAGTGGCAAATTGTGAGGTGAAGTTTTTTTTAAATAGTTGAAGATTGGGAGATGTTGAACATAACAAAGATAATTTCAATCAAATTGAAGAAGCAGAGGGCGTAGTTGTGAGTTCATGTTTTGGCAAATAAGAAGAAAAACAGTGGGTTTTTCTTTTGTTGTTTCAACGAGAAGTCCTTCGTTCAAGAGTCTGGGAGTTATTGTTAGAGTGATTCGTGAACACTTTCTTTGAGAGAAAGTGAGAGAAATCATTCTTGAAAGGTTCGAAACTCTTGTAACTTTCTCTCTGATGTTATAGTAGAACCTGCATCGGTAGCAGAGAACTGGACGTAGCCTCTATTGGGTGTGAACCAGTATAAATTCGGTGTCAATCTCTCTTCCCTTAAACTTGTTTTATTATCGTTCTTATTGCTTAGAAGTTTTAGGTTGGTTTATCTATTCTTATAATTAAGCTTTAGTTATTCCCCTTTAGATTTAGAGCCAATAACTGATTTAGATTTTAGATAAAATATATATTGTCTGAATCTTGTCTGAATCATCTGATTATTTTTTTTATGGAATTATCTAACAAAGTGGTCCAATCTTATTGTAGTGATGGTCTTGGTCAACTCCCTCCAACCACTGCCTTAGCTTCCTCCCACTCCACTAATTAAGCATTCCTCCCACTCCACTAATTAAGCATTCCTCCCACTCCACTAATTAAGCAAGTAGTCCTCGTGAAAAACTCCATTGTAGCCGCTATAGATTTTCCCGTTCAAGTTTCGAATAATGACATCCATACCCACCTCTCTGTTTAGTACAATTGCATCCACATTTAGTTTGTAAGTAACCGTTTGGCCCACGGAGTTGGGAAGAGTGGAGTTGTGGTGAGTAAACTTACTCCTTGTTTGGCCCAAGAAGTTGTTTAATTCGGACAAAAAATATTAACTCCCCAAACTTCTACAGTAATTACTATTCAACTCCCCAGACTTCTACACTAATTACTATTAAACTCTCCTTCATTTTTCTCTCTTTCTCTCTCTTCCTTTTACAATATTTTTAATTATTTAAAAAAAAACATAATTTAAACAAAAAGTGTAAAATGACTAAAAATGTAATTCAACCTATTTTTTATTTTAAATATAAATTAAGTTGTTGAATTAAAATTGGTACTTAAACAAAATTTAAAATGTAGTATTCAAGAAGAAATAAAAATATAGCTTATTTGGATTTACTTAGATTAATGGATTAAAATCTTTCAAATTCACACGTAATAGTTAATCGACTATTGTACGACTATTTGTTTTATTTCAAAACGATCCAAATAAAATGAATAATTAATGTGAGTGATATTGAAAAAAGAAGGTGAAGTATGGTAGTCAAAGTTATTTTGGTTATCTTCGAATAAATTTGTAAAGGATACATAAAATAAAAAACACAAAAATCGTATTCTTAAAATTTATTAGAAGAAGTTCTTGATAATAAAAATATGAAAAATAATAGAAAATAGGTTCTAAGTGTAGTGCATATGAAATTATGAGTTTAAATGGGTGGAAGCGAGGAAGAACGTGTTTGACACATAGATATGTTTATGTGTTGTTTTTTTTTTTTAGAGAAATTTGTAAATATACTTACACTAAAAAACAAAAACAAAAAAATCTCACTTCTAAAATTCATAAAATTAAAAAAATTAAAGATTGAGTCTTTAAAAAATAATAATAAATATATATTATTGATAATCAAGGTGAGAGATTAAAAAATTAATATGAGGTATTGTGTTCAAAATTATTTTTTGTTATCTCCAAAAAAATTTGGAAAGTAGATAAAATAAAAATAAAAAATTGTATTGTTATAATTTATTAGGAAAAGTCCTTAATAAGGAAAATTAGAAAGTTTGTAGAAAAAAAAAATTATGTCGAAAAAACTAGTAAAATAAACTCAGATTTCAGAACTTGAGATTCAACCACTCTCTTGTCCATCGGAGGCGGGGAAAGATGTGTTTGACACATGAATAGACTATACTTATGGGTAGACAATCTTATAATTCATAAAATTAAAGATGAGTCCTAACAAAATATATATATTGTGCTCAAAATTATTTTTTTTTGAAAAATAATGTCAAATATTGTCAAATATTGTGCTCAAAATTATTTTTGTCGTCTTCAAAGAAATTTATCAAGGATAGATAAAATAAAAATAAAATATTTCATTTTTAGAATTTATTGAAATTGGAAGAAGTCCTTAATAAGAAAATTTTGAAAGTTTGTAAAAAAAAATTGTGCGGGAGAAAACAACTAAAATAAACTAAGACTTCACAACTTAAGACTAAACAACTCTCAACTCCAAACACACCACAAACTTCAGAACTCCAGACTAAACAACTTCCTGCTCCAAACAGGCATAATTCATAACTCCCCAAACTAAACAAGCAAAATAACTTTAACTCCCCCAACTCCTTGGGCCAAACGTCCCTAATGATTGTGGGACGATGATACCCACACCGTGGTTGCTGTCACAAAGATCTCCAACACGTTGTTCTAAAACCAATCCGGAGTCCTACAAAAAAGATTCAAAATATTAGAGAAATGAGATTTAAAAAGACCTTCTGTGCCTAATGCATGCTTCTTACTTTCTTACAACTTCATATCAAATTTGATATATCATTAAAAACTAAAACATATGTTCGTCTTGTAACAAAACGAAGATAACGGGAAGTGTGGAAACAGAAGAGAAATGACACGAAGGAAAGAATTATATCAATTGAGTTTGATAATTCGATGATTTTGAATTGAAAACATTACAAGCTTTTATAGCTAATTAAATAGGTAAATCATTAACCCACTAACTACCCCACTAACCTTGTAATTCTCTATCATAATCGCATTATGCCACTAACACATATTCTCCCAAATATAAGCCACACACATGTCACTATCCTAAATACATGACACTAGCCTAAATAGGTGGCATCACCTTAATTTCAAAGATTTAAAACTAAATAAATTTGCACTAATTCTTAACACTCCCCCTTAGTGCAAATATACATCCACAACACCAAGTACACTCGTGAATTCTTCAAACTTGGATTTACCAAGCGTTAAATATATCAGCAACTTCAAGGATGGTTCCATAGGAGTAGTAATTGACTTTGACTCCTTCATGTCAAACCGAGTTAACAAAGTATTTGCATACGAGACAAAGTATCCACCTGACTTTTCAACCTTCAAGCCAAGAAAACGTCTCGCTTCACCCAAACTCTTCATTTTAAAACCAATAGACAAACCATCTCGAAAAATAAAATTTTCTCTTCTATTTGGATCCATGCATCTCCATCTTTTTCTGTGAGTACCATATCCAACAAATATACAACGCCTAACCTTTGGAACATGAACATAACAAACTGACCCAAAAACTCGAACATAACTCACATTGGGTTTACGAATTATGACGTGACAAGCTGACTGAATAGTTGTTGTCCAAAGCTTCTTTGAAAGATTCTTTGCATGCAGCCAAGACAAGCACATAGATGTAAGGCGTTGAATGTTATGCTCTTTGCAATATGTCTGAAATTGATCAGACATATATTCTCCCCCATTATCTGTGCGAAAACACTTTATCGACAGCATAAATTCCTTCTCCACTAGCTCCTTGAATTGGATAAACTTAGAGAAAGTCTCACTTTTAGCCTCCAAAAAATACACCCAAGTGAACCGAGTAAAATCGTCCACTATAACCATAACATAATGACAACCATAATAATTGAGTATTTTCGTCGGCCCCATCAAATCTGAATGAACTAACTGCAATGCAACCGTAGCTCTATTATTTGAATTTGGGAAAGAAAGAAGATGTGATTTCCCAAATTGAGAACCAGGACAAACCACATCACGACGAATTTCTTTAAAGATAGGAATACCACCAATAAGTTTCTTCATAGAAATTCTTTGCAACAATTGATAACCAACATGACCCAACCGAGCATGCCAAAGTGTTGCACTATCATTCTGACATGTCTTTTCAACATATGCATCAGTTGCAGACAAAACATAGAGGGAATCTTTCCTCTTTCCAGTAAACAAAACATCACCATCAAATTGTTTAATATTAGAAACAATTTTCACATCATCTGGACCAAAGAGAACATACCTCCCAGAGTCGGCAATCTGAGAGACCGAGACCAGATTCTTCTTTAAACCTGGAACATGATAAACATCTTCAAGAGAAATATCACCAACATTTGATGCACCATCTTTAACGTTAACTTGCCCCTCTTGAACAACAGGATGTATGGAATTATCAGCCGTCGCAATGACTCTTCTTCCTTGATGGATACGTACATCAGATAGAAGAGAAACATTTCCAGTTGAATGATGAGAACAACCAGAATCAACAATCCAATCCTCATTATAATCTATAAAAGCATTAGCATGTAAATTATTGGGTTGATCAATAACTTCAATTGATAAGCATTGTTCCCAAGTAACTTGTTCAGGTTTGTTACTTTCCTGTACAACATTTGCTTCTGCTTCTTTGAGAATCACCCGACAATTTTGTCTAATATGACCGAATTTTCCACAACGTTGACACACCACCTTTATCCAACAATCACGTTTGATGTGTCCCGGCTTGCCGCACCTAAAGCATCCTTTTAAATTGTCCTTGGACTGCCCTTCAACCTTGGAATCCTTGCCGTCATTTGAATAAAATCTTGGAGAAGAATGAACTCTTCCCTTGTCTTTTGCATAAATAACAGCCTCCACCTCCGAGTGAGTTTCCTTGTAGTTGCTAAACATTTGTTTCATCAATGCTTCCTGATTTGAAAGCAAATTCTCCAACTCAATGATAGAAGGTTGAGTTGCCCAACCTTGTATCGATGAAATAAATGGCATAAACTCCTTTCGCAGTCCACGAATAAGATAGCGACGCATACGAGCATCACTAATAGGATCATCCTTATCTAATTCTGAAATTTCAGAACATAAAGTTTTAATTTTCAGAAAATATTCTGAAACCGACAAATTACCTTGAGTCCTTCCAGCAAGTTCGTTCTCCAAATATTGCAACCTCGTCGTGTTCTTTTGAGTGAACAACCTTTCAACTGTGTCCCACACTTTCTTTGGACAACTTACATCACGAACATGCTCAATGTACTCTTTGCCAATGGAAGTCCGCAAAGCAAATAAAGCTTTGCCACACTTGACCTTCCACTTTCTTCGTGCCTCAGCATTCTCCAGAGTATCTTCTGGAATTTCTGCATCATCACCGGAAACAAGATCCCACAGATCTTGCCCTTGTAGATAAGCTTCCATACATAGCTTCCAATAGCTATAATTATCACCGGCAAGCTTGTCTACACAAACACTGTTTCCACCGTTCATCTTCAACGAGTATTTAAACTCAAACACAAAACAAAAAACCTGGAAGCTCTGATACCATGTAACAAAACGAAGATAACGGGAAGTGTGGAAACAGAAGAGAAATGACACGAAGGAAAGAATTATATCAATTGAGTTTGATAATTCGATGATTTTGAATTGAAAACATTACAAGCTTTTATAGCTAATTAAATAGGTAAATCATTAACCCACTAACTACCCCACTAACCTTGTAATTCTCTATCATAATCGCATTATGCCACTAACACATATTCTCCCAAATATAAGCCACACACATGTCACTATCCTAAATACATGACACTAGCCTAAATAGGTGGCATCACCTTAATTTCAAAGATTTAAAACTAAATAAATTTGCACTAATTCTTAACACGTCTTTCAATTTTAAATATTTCTCACAATTTAGTCTTTGTTCTTTTGTAAATTTCAATTGAATCACTTATATATATTGTTAACACTTTCAATTATACATTTTTCATCCATCAGAGTTTTTTCCATACAATATGAAGTGAGAGATTCGAATTGCGAATGTATTGATGGAAATTTATTACGATATTATGATAATATAATATTTAAATTAGTTGAGTTATATTGGGAAAATATGATTATTGGTTTATATGTGAATCCTTGAAAAATCTTTAAGTTTTCCAATTTAGATCTGGACGGACAGAGAGAATTGTTCCAAGTACGACGGAAAGACTGTTCGGCGGAGGATTTCGATCGTTCAACAGTGACTGAGAGTGACCAGGTTGTTCGACAATAAAATCGTTGCATTAAATTAATATAGTATGAATTTATTAATTAATTATAAAGATGAAAGTTCGTGACTAATTAACAACTTTTTAAAATACGGAGATTATTTAGACACGAAGTCGAGAGATTAAATTTTTCGAGGTTATTGTATTTTGGTCAACATATAAAATATAATTATTTTAGTTTTAAACTTGTTACTTTCACATATTTTATTGAGTCAGACCAAGAGTACATATATATTCGTAATTTATTTATTTATTTTGATAATGTATGGAATGGAAGATTGAAAATTTTGATTTTTGGTCAATAATTCATACTTGTGTCTGATTGAGCTATCCTCGTGTTACACTCGCTTCCATATTTGATATCAAATCATCTATTTGTTAAATAATTAATAATAAAAAAAACTAATTATAATGAAATCGTTATATTAAAAAATTTAAGATTGAAATAAATATATATATTTTTCTTTTTGAATTTAACAATTGATTGAAGAGTTTGGAGGGGTGGGGGCGTGATTGGATTGAGATCACATTTTGAGAAAGCAAGAAACTAGGGTTTTCTCCCGTTAGAATTTGATGAATCAACACTCGAAGAAGAAGAATTTCCGCAAAAGGAATTGTTATGATGATACAGAAGATGGAGGAGATGGGGCAAATTCCCTTGGCACCAAATCGGCGGCAGAGGAGGAAGAAGAGCACCGAATGGCATTGGAGGAGGTAAAGTTCTTACAGAAACAGAGGGAGAGGAGGGCCGGAATTCCTGCACTCCCCTCCCTATCGACGCAGACCACCACCGCCGGTGCTGGAGGTGGCAGCGGCGGCGCCGGTCTTACTAAAAAATCCACTGACGCTAACAGTAAAATTGGTGGCGGCGGGGGCAATAAGAATGAAAGCGCTGGAGTTGAAGGCGACAAGGATGATTTGGTCCTTCAGGATACTTTCGCTCAGGAAACTGCTGTCATGGTTGAAGATCCCAATATGTATTATTCCTCTTCATTATTTGTCGTTATGAACAGATATTTTCTATTTGACGAATGGGATTCTAGTAATTGAGATGGGGGATATTCGTCTATGTTAAAAGTTAGAGGTTTGAATTTTGATGAGTTCTCTTCACAGGTTGAACTATATCGAACAAGAACTGGCGAAGAAAAGGGGAAGAACTGTGGATGCTGTAGAAGGAGCTGAGAATGACTTAAAACAGGCAGAAGATGAACTATACAAAATCCCAGAGCATCTTAAAGTGAGTGAGTAGAAATTTTAGTGTTCATTTCTATACGGCTGAGTGCTGCATTAGATTTTTGTTAGAATGACCAAAAACTAATGCTACAATTTTTCCGGTTTGTGTATTCTTGGACTTGTTTACATTAATCATTTTTGGATTGTTATCAGGTGAAAAGACGAAATTCTAATGAAAGTTCCACTCAGTGGACTACAGGGATTGCAGAGGTTCAGCTGCCAATTGAGTATGCCCTTTCCCCTCCTTTCTGAAAGAGTTTAATTGACAAGTCCCAAAGATGTTCATTTTTGTGTAATTTATGTGAATTGGGAGCAATGGAAAGCAGGATATAAAACGGAACTATACTACACCAGTTACTATTTTTCCTACAGTTACACAGATATTAAGCTTTACTTGAGAGCTTATGATGATTCTCTTGATCATTAACTCGTCTTGTGGTTTCTCTGGGATATTAAATAATTTGAAGTACCGCATAAAAATAAATAGTTATCATAAGCATAAGCATTTTTCATAATTGTGTTCCATGAGGATATTTTCCTGACCTTTGTGTGGGCATTATTTCTATTTGTAACAGATTCAAGTTGAAGAACATCGAGGAGACTGAGGCTGCAAAAAAGCTTTTGCAGGAAAAGAGATTTGTGGGTCGGTCGAAATCAGAGTTTAGCATCCCCTCTAGTTATAGTGCTGATTACTTCCACCGTGGCAGGGATTATGCTGAAAAACTTAGAAGAGGTGCTTCATCTCTTTATATTATTTTACCTTTTGGGATGATATTGCTCTGTTATTTGCTCTGGATGTGATTTAAAGTTTTGGTGATAACCTACCTAAGATGATAGTTTCTTACAAGTTTTCTGCATTTCAAATGTTAGAGTATGTTAGAGTCTGGTGGTACTCTCACGATGTTAGTAAAAGCATGCCTATGATCTAAATTCTAGATATTTGTTGGATTGTTCGATCATTAAACTAAACACCCTTATATCAGGAGAAAGGGAGGAAAATATAATCCTGTGCTTAATTAGATGTTATACTGTTTCTGACGAGGAATAAAAAAATATGCAGATCATCCTGAGCTATACAAGGATAGGAATCTGCAAGATGATGGTTCTGGCTCCAAACCAAATGATACTGGCACAGAGGCTGCAGGACAAAGGCAGGCTGCCACCGATGAGTTCATGCTAGAACGCTTCCGGAAACGGGAACGCCATCGTGTGATGCGGAGATAACACACTTCTCAGACTGCTGTTTCTCCACAATTGGAAGTAACGTCTTGATAAAAGAAGTATCAAGGATAAAGATATCTGTCCTACAACGCATCGTGATGGGGTCAGCTCAGGACCTCAGGTTATAGAGGAAATGAAATTCATTCTTAGTTTGTAGTTGTAAAGTTGGCTTACTGAATTATGATTCAAAGAGACTTTTCGATATACTGATATTGATAATGTGGGTTGCCTCTGTCTGGCCTATCTATTTTTTTCAGCTTTCATGTACTTCGCGGAGTGCAGAGCTAGACCAAAAGTGCAAGGTGGGGAAAAAGAACATTTTATTGTGACATTGAGATTGAGAACATGAACAATATTGAAAATTATAAGCAATATGTTATTAGATGATGTCTTAGCTAATGAATTCCTGTTTTATTATCGTACAAAAACTTAAGATAAGAAACAATGGTAACTTGGGTACATCACTTGAGGTTCATTGTGGAGGTAACTTGGGTACATTACTTGAGGTTCATTGTGGAATTACTTTCTGTTTCCTCTTTGTTTCTTTACACTGCTTCTCTTTCTTGCAACTTGCTGCTGTATTGATTGGTATAAGAACTCTAGGTTTTCTTTAGCCAACAATGGCTATTCGAGCTACTTTAATGTGGAAGAACTTGGAGCAAGAGCCCGTAAAGAATCTAAATTAGAAATATTGGAGTGTGTTGAAATGCATCTAAGATTTGATGGTAGATTTTGTAGTGAGAGTAAATTTGTCCTTTCAGAAAGGAGTCGCATGATATAAGTGCTGTAATGTAATGTAACACAGATCTGTATTGTATGCTTGCGTTCTGCCCCATATAGTTAGAAATATTGTATATAGTTTAGGCAATGGGTTGTGTGGACTCCCTAGCAAAATGCAGAGCTCCTCTCCAATACTCCAAACTCACCCAGATTCTAAAACACCACCCCTCTCTCTCTGGCATGTACAGTAGTAGGATCTCTCTCCGACGAGCAAAAACCATGGCAAAGAAACGTGTTGATGCAACGAGTGAACAACATTGCAAAGATTTCCTAAACATGTTTGGTGTTTGAATTCGACTTTGGTGTCAAAATGTTATAAAAAAGAATTGACGTTTAGTGATGTTCCCATTTGATTAGTGAAAATTTGAGAATTTGAGGGCGTTACATCAATGCACACTGCTTGTCATTCTGAGCCGTCGGGTGGGGGCTCGTCTCCTAGTCATTGAAAAGAATTTGAGGGCGTTACATCAACGCGCACGGCTTGTCATTCTGAGTCGTCATGTTATTATACGTGCCAGAAAAAGTGGGGATGGGGTTCACTTGCCGGAGAAGGAGAGCATGTTGTTATACGTGTCAGAAAAGTAGGGATGGTTATTAAGAAGCAAACATAATAATGGTTATTAAGAAGCAAACATATTGTGACGATCTCGTTAAATAATTTATCAAGAGAGGCAGTTCATGTCATAAAGGAGGGAAAATTCCCTACCTTTCTCTCTTTTTCTTTTAATTCAAAATTATTCTTTTCAATACCATCAAGGGTTGGTCTAGCGGTCATGAGGAGCCTTAAGACTAATAAAACCCTTTCAGAAGGAATGAGTTCAATCTTTGTTGGCTAAATTTCTTACGGAATTTTTTAATCTCGTGAGATTAGTCGAGGTGCGCGTAAGCTAAAAAAAAACCAAAGGAAAAATAACTTTCCAACACCTTTGGATTTCTAATTAAAAACTTAATTTATCTTAATGTGCCCAACTTAAATCTAATTTACCCAACAAAAACTCATAAACAAGCAAAATTCAATTATCCCAAGCTACCATGATGACAAGGGAAAATTTCAAGGCAATAAATTAAACACCAAAACATTCTAACCTAGAAACGCAGAGCATTACAACAATATTGTACATGTAAATGCAAAGAATATCCATCATCAATAAGTTGTATATTGCGTTCTCACCAAAACAAAATTAGTCGTAGATTACGTCAATCCAAGTATAGTTCAGTAGGTAAGACACATTACCATTCTCTAAGACTAAAGGTTCTATCTCCTAAATGAACTAAAAAGAATGGATTACTAAATATTATGATCTTGAGTAATCTTAGATTTCAAAAACAGATTAAACGACGTTTCCCAAAGCTCCTCAGCAAGTTTCGTGTCGTACGATCGAGCAGAGGATTTGACTGTCCTACCCTTTCCACCAAAAAAGTATACCCCAGATGTTTCCTGGCATAAGAAAGTTCAGTTTACTCAATTGAAGATCTTAATAGAACTACCAAACACACTCTCATCATAAGCACAAAAGATTCGCTCACAGGTGATGCAAGGGCTGCGTCCACAATGGAGCTGACCCCATCTTTAGGTAGTTGTAGAAGTCTCAGAAGCCTCAATACTGTAAATGCTAACAAAGAAAGATATGTAGGAACTTCTCTCATGATGTTAGTTTTGACTACTCCAGGATCCGCTACACTTCAGAAAATCAAGAATTCAAATTTAACAACAAAAAATCAATCAGCATAATCATATCGGATGCCTCGAAGTCAAGTTAGTATGGAACAAGGAGAAAAAAAGACAACAAAGACAAAGTTCACGTACATGACAGTTACTTTATTAGATCCATTCTCTAAGGAGAGTTTTCGGTGAAGCTCATAGGAGAACAGTAGTACGCATACTGTAACAGAAAATGGATAGTGCTTGTCAGAGTCAAGAATATATTCATAAATTGCTTCTCAAAACACTAATTGCTCACATTTAGAATACTCGTAGATACTAGCACATGGATATTGATCCAATCCCCTGAAGCACTTCCCACATACAGTATCCTCGTCAACCTGAACATCAAAAACTGTAGAACACAATGAAGCCAACATTATTATTGTTGCTTTTACATGACACAATGGAACAAAGTGGAAAAATATATATAGCCTGCAACCGAGGTTGATAATACATAATATCACAACGGGAAAAATGTCAATGTGTTGATGAACAAATCAAGCCCTTGAAGAAACCATATAAGCACTGCCCTTTATAAGATAGCCAGTCTACGAGAGATGTTGAAATTTGTGTCTATGTAGTTTCTACACAAGCATTTTATTGCCAAAAAGAACACGATAAATAAATTAAAGCGTATGAAGCTTTCTTTTCAATTATTATTCAAATACAGAAAATTCTTACCACATCTATGTGTAAAGGATGAGACATTCACTATCCTAGATGGAAAAGGACTGTTCTTCAGGAGTGGTAATAGCATTTGAGTCAAGAAGAAAGGCCCAACATAATTTGTAGCCATCATCCTGAGAATATAAGAAGTTATAAAGGTAAGACATATTGAAAATATCTTGAAGAAGAATAAGGAGTAAAACGACATAGAAAAATAAATTAGAAAATCACAATGGAAAAACAAAACCATAAACTTCAGAGAGAAGAACCCAAATTCAGCATATGAAGCAATAGTACGTTTTAGGATAGTGGAACAGCTGGACCAAATGGATCACAGTAATAGTTTACTTACTATCTTATAGTTATTGTGAACAAGAGTTCATTGAGGCACATGAGGGTAATAAGTTTGAACAATAGTTTTACCATTAACTATAGTTAAACAAGTTCGAAGAAGGTTCAATTCCTCACCCTCACATTTGTTGTACTAAAAAAGACTATATATAAACCTAACTAGGATCCAGTTAATTTGAAGCAATGTTCATATTTAAGTTTAGAAGTACAGTAACGTTCCAATCACTGCATTATTGCAAGGCTAACACACTTGAACAAAAACAGGAAATAGAGATATAACTGGTCATAGCCCTCAGATGTGAGTCTAGATGATGTTGCCAATATCCCGGCATTGTTAATCAAAAGTTGCACTGAAGGATGCATTTTAGAGTCTTGGAGCCAAAGCTGGAGGGAATTTTTGAAATTCAGGATTGACTGAACTGATAAAAGATCGACTTGAAAAGCTTTAAGAAGGGCCTTTTCATTTTGCCTTCTTATCTCTGACATTGTCTGCGATAATGTAAGCAGTCCAAAATGAGGAAAAGCACACGAAAAGCAGTAGGGATAGCACCAAGTAAAAGACAGTTCATGAGGCAAACCTTCAGTAACAAATGCCTTGACCGTCCAGCTGCATGTAGAAAATAAAATTAAAAAACACAAGCATCGGTTTTTAATTCTGTAATTTTGCAGAGAAAGATTTCATTTGCTTCCATAACATTTAATGCAAAGAAAGTGACATGAAGAAGGGTTTAGTTAAGATGTTTCTCCATCATTAAAATTTTAAAAAATAATAATAATAAAAAAAAAAATATATATATAATATATATATATGAAGTCTTATTAATAGTAAACATCTTAAATAAATCCATGTACAGATAAAAGAAAATATTATTGACACTCTTTCAAAAAATCTCTACAATTATGATTGGTTACAAATCATTGCCAATTGGAAGTCTTTTTTTAATCCCTTGGCTTGGTGGGATATCTCATCTTGTCATGGGACTTTAGCCACTCAAGCATAAACACTCGTGATAGGGCTAAAAAATGACTCCCTTAGTGTGTTGTTCCCCCAGATGGTGTCCCCTTGCAAGAAAGATTTAGAATCACAAAGTCACATATTCCTTAATTGCACCTATGCTGGAAATTTCAGGAATTTCATTCTCTCCTTCGATCAAAATGCGGCTTTACCTATGGACATCAACAATATCCTGAAAACAACTATCGCCGGCCACCCTTTCCAGAAGAAAATAAAAGATCCTTTGGCTCCAATAAATAAGAGCTTTCTTTAGGCTTCTTAAATTAAAAAGGAACAAATAAGGCCAATTAGAGTATTGTGGAAATGTGTAGCACGGGCTATTGTTTGGGAGCTTTGGAAGGAAAGAAATAGAAGGGTGTTCAAAGATAAGGCCAATACTTTTGAAATGTTTTGCAATGTTGTACAAATTACTTCTTATTTATGGTGTCTTAGAAACATAAATTCTTTTGTAACTATAGCCTAACTCTTCTCCTCCATATTTGGGAGGCTGTGCTTTTTTAGTTTTTGAGTGGGAGGGGGCTCCTCGCTCCCTGCCCTTAGGCTGTTGTTTTTTGTGTTCTTATATATCTCTATCTCTTATCCAATATATATATTAAAAAGGAACAATAGGGTCTTCAACAACAATGCAAAGCCCTTCAATTGTTTCATAGAATCCATCTTATTTTTGGCTCTTTCTTGGTGTGAAAATGTTTCTCCTTTCGTTTCGACAATTAAAGTATTAAATCTCTAATAGCCCCATTGGAACTAGAAGAGCTTTTGTAATTTTCAAGGCTTGAGGCATGAGGCATGAGGCACGAGGCTTGATTATCCTCCCTCCTGTAATTTCAAAACATCTGAAATTGTTTCTTTAATTCTAAAACAACAAAAAAATAACGAAAGTAGAATGTTGGGTTGTGGACTCAAAGATTGATCCGGATGCATCTCAAGTAGACTTAGAAACTGGCTTAAACACTTTTTCTACAGGAATGAGGTTGACTTCCAAGAATACCATTTATTGTTTACCATTACCTTGTTAGCTTACTTATATAAAGGTTGTGCTTGTGGGGGCTATCGTTATTATAAGAAATATTTTGGATTGCTTGTTATCAGCCCGAACCAGTTTCCCACCCCCATAGATTTGATATTCAAAGGATACCATAAATACCAGAATGATGACTTGCAGATATTTCACAAACAATGAGAGAGAGAGAGAGACGAAAAAAGGTTTCCATGAGGGATGGATTTGGTCCTCACAAAAATCTCAAGCGACAAAAACCCAAATCAAAGCTTAATCCCATTAAAAAATATCACTATTCACCTTGTCCCCAAAGATTTGTCCATCCCTTCCATTCCAAATTTCTCTGAAGGCAGCCAAGGGTGCATTGACCCATAAAATTTGGAAACATTCTCGACTGTCAGTGTCAACTAATGGCAAGTTGAAGACAGACATTTTAAAAATGAAAAAGGTCATTGACATGTCTCAAACAAACTGAAGAAAGAGTGAAAGTTGACAGCGAAAAACAGTATAAGAAAAAATAATTTAACTCTTCAGTGGAGGGCAAGTTAAGAACTGAACTTTGTTCAAGCCTTTTTTTCTGGACTAGTAGAGAGTTGGTCCCACGAATGTTCTACCTTCACTCACCACATTAAAATTTCATAAAAGAATATCTTGTCCAACCCAAAAAGGGATTCGAGGCAGTAATAGATAGCTTGAAGGTAAACAACGAGAACTGGGAGCATTATAAGCGGTAAGCCACATAAGTTGTGGAAATGAAGACACAGCCCATAATATTCGCAATGACCATTAATTTATTACTGCTGCTAGATTCAAATGGTATATCAAAACAAAGATTGCACTAGAAGTTGAGAAAATGAATGAAATGGTACGAGGAACCAACCAAGAACTACGTAGAAACCACGTTTGGAAAGAGCAAGAGCAGTAGCTGCACCCAATCCAGAAGTAGCCTACAACTTTCAAAGAAAAGATGCTAAATGAATTAAAAGCGCACATGTGCGCACAGAGAGAGAAAGAGAGAGAGATTCAAATTGAATATCAATCAAAGCATAAAAGTGACAAGAAACTTTACACCAGTGATAATGCAAAGGGGCTTGACAACTTCTGAGGTGCAAGGAGAAGCACTTTCATAGGAGTAGTAGGTTTCAGATCTGCAGTTAATAGAGAAAGAGAGGAAACTTCGAGAAAATAGCAGCAAGTAAGAGTAGATGAGAGAGAGACTCCACACCACTGCCATCCTCCAAAACTCTGTTGACCATACAAACTGCCAAGCCTTTTTCAACTCTGTTTTCATCGAAGCCATCCTCCTAAATCCTAAATATGAGCCATCAGAAATGGAAAAATTTAAAAGCCAAACCTTTATAAAGCACTGGACATGTAGTTATCCAAGATAATATAGAATCTTGATCATCTCAAAATGGGTTTAGATGACTCACCAACAGGGCAAGGCAAACATTATCCTTTGGATGCGTAACACTAACACCATACACACAAGTAACTTGTGTAGACATTATATCTGATCACAGTTCATTTTACACTGTTTGAAGATTTATTGAGCTTAAAAGTAACAAAAAAACTAACTGCTCATTTTAAAAACAAGCCTAAGCAGTATGTTAACCTACTCTCCAGCTACAAGTTCGACTTCTTCAAGGTTCACATCATTTGAATCAAAAGATATGAACCTCATAGAATATGGAATACACCAATACACCAACACATAAGAGAATCCATAATCTAAAGACTAAGAGCATGTTTGGAAGTGATTTTGGTTTCTGTCACGTTCAAAATCACTCCTAAACATTCATTTAAACATTCAGAATCATTTTAGCGTTTGATTTTATACTTATAAACGTGATTTACACAATATCAAAATTGATTTTGAATTATTTTTATCATGACAAAAGTGATTTTAACAGTTTGAAAATCACTCACAAACATATGCTCTAAAGGGTCTCAGCTTCCAGGAAAAAGAGAGACATACCAACAAAATTATACTACAAAAGAATGCAAACCAAAAAAAAGATTTGGAATTAAGATAAAATATGATTCGGCCAACTGCCATTTGTGGAAATCACACTATAAGACAGAAATCTACTAACAAAGCCTCTCACTTTAGAGGGTCTTTGTATAAATATTCCGACCAATCGCCATACCACCCACCTCACAGATATAATCAGTTCAAATCGCTTTTCGCTTTGAAAACAATACCCTCATGCAAATCAGAGTTTAAACCATCCCCTCATTGATAAAAATGAATGAAGAAATTCAAATACCTCGAGATTGCTGGGTCTGGACTTCAAAAAAGCAACCCTTTTTCGAACCAACCGCTCGCCGCCTGTTTTCCTTTTCACTTTCCGAATAAACGGAAGAACGAGAAGATTGATAGAACTCTGCCGCAAAGTGTGTGAGAGAGAGAGACAAAGCCGACCAAATTGGAAAATATCAATCCAAGTTTAAATTTTCATAAGAGGTAAATTAACACCAATGTATTTTTTTTCTTTCTTTTTCCTTTTTCAATAATTGAATACTAGGTATTAGATATGCAAATCGCACTTAACTCAAGTAGCATATAAAAAAATAATGTACCATCCATAAATAAATAAAAAAAAAAAAAAAATAAAAAAAAAAATAATAGAAGTTTGAATATGTTGCAAAACATACATGAATATAATGTACACCAACAAGAGCATAACTCAGTTGTTATAATGTATAACCTAGTGACTATGAAGTCTTAGGTTCGATCTCCTATTCCTATATGTTGTAAAAGAAAAAAAAAACATGAATATAATGTACAAACTAGTGACTAGATGTCATAAATTTGAATCCCAACACTCTAGATATTGTAAAAAAAAAAAATGAAAATGACATATGTGATGTTTTGGACAAAATGTTATTAAGTAGGGAAAAAAATCAATTTTTATCCCTTAAACTTATTGAGTTGTATCATTTTTTTTATCTCGAACTTTAGATTTCATAAGGTCTTAAGTTGAATCTCCATTTTTTTTTTTTGTTTTTTTTTGTTTTTTTTTTTTTTTTGTAAAATTAGATATTATAAAAAAAAATATGGTTGAAAGTTAATTTTAATTAAATACTTTGTAAAAAAAAATATTTATCTCGCAACATTTAACATTATGATGGAATAGAAAGTTTAGGATGAAAATTATATCACAAATTTAAAGAATAAATAATGAAATTTCCCTTTTTTTTTTCTTTTTTTTTTATTACCCACCCAAGATAAAAAAAAATTAATTAAAGAAATATACATTTTCATTCGAATTAAGAGCCATTAATCGAAACAAAATGCATTAGAGATCTATGGTCTCCTCCTCCATCGATTACAGATTTTTCTGAACCCAAATGCATGGTCTCAAGCTTCCCCTCTCTCGTTTGGTCTTCATTTTTTCTCCTGCTTAGACAATCAATCAGCTGGAACTTTCGATCAGTGAGCGTGAGCCTTCTCTTTCTCACCTCTTCCAGTTCCCAATTTCAGTTTCAGTAGGACTTCTCTCAACTCTGGTGAGTTCTGGTCGTCTTCTTCATCTTCATTTCATTGAGTAATGTTGAATCTTCTCCATTTTCTTACTGTAATATAAGTGCAGAGGTGAGGATAACTGAGTTTTCCTGCTCTTTTTTGCTCATGATTGGTGTTTGATTATTCTGGGTTCACTGGAAATGGAGAACTCAAAAAAACCCTTATTTCATTCGGCTTCCATCTGTAGAAGTAGAACCCTAATGTAAGTTAGGTTTTCGTCTTGCTTTATTGCACTTTTTTCATTTGTCCCTGTGAAGGAGTCAACAGAAATGGAAAATGAAATTCAAAGTCCTCATGAATTTGATGCGATCCCCTATCAAATTTTTAAAACATTAGAGCCATTTTGTATATGTTAGCCTTTTAATTTATACCAATTGGAAACTTTTTGTTACTCATCACTGATGTCTTGTCACCCTTCTTTTGTAAGCTTTCTTTACTATTATTAAAGGCTACTGTTACAAGAGGAGAGGAGATGGGGTGGTTTTCCCCAACATGATTTGTTCTATCTTTTTTGTTTTATTTGAATGTTTCCCCTGTTATTCATGTTTGATTTGGTGAACTGTTCTTTAATTGCTTTCAGATTCCAAATAATGAAGCTTTTTTGCCAAAGTGAGCATTGCTCCCTCCCTCGAGGTCAGTGGTTCAAATTCACATGCTCCCATTCGTTGTACTAAAAAAAAAATTGAAGTTTACTTTTCTCTGCAAGGAAAAGTGTTCTCAGTTTTTAAGAAATTTTGCTCCGGTTAAAGGTGGTTGTTCTTGTGTGATGGCATTACAATTCTTTCTTTTTTAACATATATCTGTATGTGAATGTCTGCTCATATCTAAATATTTTTGGTATGTTGTCATTGTAGGTGATAATGCCGAAATTAGGAACTGCACGATGGATTTTTCATGACATCGTTGATAGATAGATGAACTTTGTTCATAACAACTTCTGCCAAATTTTCTCACATTGGCTAATATAAATCAAATGAGCAAAAAGACCATCCTCTCAAATTTCATCGGTAAGAAGCACCATTTATATTCTTCTCCTCTTCTTAGTTTACCCTCCAGACTTTTAGTTTTTCAAATACACTATGATGTAGCCACCTGCAATTTTTTTCTCCAATCGTATGCAAACCAAAAGAATCTCACCAAAGGAAAACAACTACATTCCTTAATGATCACTTCTGGGTTTATTCATTTACCTTCATCCATTACTAGCTTGATCAACATGTACTCTAAATGCAATAAAATGGAACAGGCTGTTTTAGTTTTCCATGATCCATATCACGAGCGTAATGTTTTCGCATACAATGCAATAATTGCTGGATTTGTTGCAAATAGGCTTGCGGCACGTGGGTTTCAATTTTATAAGAGAATGAGGTCAGTGGGTGTAATGCCTGATAAGTTCACTTTTCCATGTGTAGTTAGAGCTTGTTGTGAGTTCGTGGAGGTTAGGAAGATTCATGGTTGTTTATTTAAAATGGGGTTGGAGTTGGATGTGTTTGTTGGTAGTGCTCTTGTAAATACTTACTTGAAGATCGACTTAATGGAGGATGCCGAGAAGGTATTTGAAGAGTTACCCATGAGAGATGTCGTGCTTTGGAATGCAATGATCAATGGTTACGCCCAAATTGGTTGCCTTGACAAAGCATTAGAGGTTTTTAAGAAAATGGGGGAAGAAGGGATTTCACCTTGTAGATTTACAACTACTGGCATTTTATCTATTTTCTCTTTCATGGGAGACATTAACAATGGCAGAGCAATTCATGGAGTTGTAACAAAATTGGGTTATAGTTCATCTGTTGCAGTTTCAAATGCACTAATTGATATGTATGGGAAATGCAAGCATATTGAAGATGCTTTAGTGATTTTTGAGATGACAAATGAGAAGGATTTATTTTCATGGAATTCAATTATATCTGCTCATGAGCAATGTGGTGATCATGATGGTACCTTGAGACTTTTTGGCAAGATGTTAGGTTCTAGGGTTCTACCTGATGTGGTTACTCTCACTGCTGTACTTCCAGCTTGTTCTCACTTGGCTGCCCTCATGCATGGTAGAGAAATTCATGGATATATGCTTGTTAATGGATTGGGAAAAAACGAAAACGGTGATGATGTATTATTAAACAATGCTGTTATAGACATGTATGCAAAGTGCGGATGTATGAAACATGCCCAAATAGTCTTCGATCTAACGAGCAATAAGGATGCGGCGTCTTGGAACATAATGATTATGGGTTATGCAATGCATGGATATGGTAAAGAGGCATTGGATGTGTTTCATCATATGTGTGAGGCTCAAATTAAGCCAGATATTGTCACATTTGTTGGAGTTTTATCTGCATGTAGTCATGCAGGCTTTGTACATCGAGGGCGCTCGTTCTTAGCTCGAATGGAACCTGAGTTTGGCGTGGTTCCTACTATTGAGCATTATACATGTATAATCGACATGCTCGGTCGAGCTGGACATTTGGAGGAAGCTTATGAGCTGGCTCAAAGAATACCTCTTCAAGACAACCTTGTTTTGTGGATGGCTTTATTAGGAGCATGTCGACTTCATGGGAATGCAAATTTGGGAAAAGTTGTTGGAGAAAAGATAATGCGACTTGAACCTAAGCATTGTGGTAGTGGTAGTTATGTATTGATGTCTAGTATGTACGGAGTTGTAGGTCGACATGAAGAAGCATTAGAGGTTAGACGAACAATGAAGGAACATAACGTTAAGAAGACACCAGGTTGTAGCTGGATTGAACTCAAGGATGGGCTGTGTGTATTTAGCATGGGAGATAGGACACATCCTGAATTAAATGCATTGCTTAATTGCCTTTGTGGCATTGGATACCTTCATGACGAAGTTATGCATTCGTTTTGAGATATGGTAGTATTTGCAATTGAATTGACCTTTTCTTTTATCAGATAGAAATGAGGAGTGAAAAAACACTTGCTTACAGAAGTCACTCTCACAGCAAGCAAGGATGATTGGCTGCACTTTTAAGGTTTGTTCTCTCTATTCCGAGCTTATGATTCTATAGGATTGTTACATCCCCCTATACAAAAGCATTTGGAAGGACAAATACCTACACAGAAGATAAAAAAAAAAAAATCCTATGGAAACTTAGTCATGGAGGCACAATATGCATGAGTTGATACCAAAATGATAGCCAGACTGCTGTTTCTTACAATATGTTTGAAAGTGGTCTTGAAATGGTTAAAAACAAAAATTGTCAATTTCAAAATCACTTTGAAACATGTCTTTAATCATTCAAAAACAATTTTGATTGTATGAAAATTGCGTTTATAAGTGTAAAATCAAACATTAAATTGTTTTTTAATAATTAAAAATATGTTTCAGAGTGATTTTAAACTTGACAAAAGTGATTTTAACCATTTCAAAATCACTCTCAAACATGTCTTTACTGTTGGGAGGATGTGTTACTTGCATAAATTGCAAGTATGTCCAAGAGCACCTCTTCGTTACATGCAATCTCGTTCATGATTTTCACCTTTTCGGGGCACCATCCTCCCAAGTTTTTTGGTTGATCTGGATTGAAAGAGCAACCACATCTTCATCAACTCATCCACAACTTTTTGATGGATTCATGGTTCCATTCTTACAATGATTCTTTATTGGCTTAAATCTTTTTTCCCATTTACCAATTATAGCCTCAATGATGGTAAAGTTAACTAGAGAGCTTTTTTTTTGCAGTCGGCATTCTGGTTACTTTTGTAATATTTCATATTTTCAGCTCAGGGAGATTCATTTTTTTTTTTTGTACATTATTATAGATGATTTTCTGGCAATTATAGTTTTGAAATGTTATGAAGATTACCATTACATATAGTATTGCAAATTAGTGTCGAGATTACTTTATCGTCATTATTTCCATAGATAACTCACTCTTAGAGTGTGTTTGGAATTTGGGATTAACTTTGTAAGTAACTAGTAAGAAACACGTGCCGCAGGTGAAATCTTATACATTTAATTTTAAAAAATATGTGTAGTATGTTTTAAAAAAAAAAATTACCACTTGAAGAAATAAATTTAGCTATTTTTTTCTCTTGACTATTACATTTAAATCGATTATATTCTTCATAAGTTAAAGTAGCTAAGTCAAAGTAGCTAAGTCATGCAAGTCTTTAAAGTGAAAAAAAAAATGGATTGAGAGGTCATTTCAATTTCCATTCATTTCTACTTCCAGAAGTAGACTGAGTGTTGTGGAATATATTTGTTGTGGAATATATTTTTGTTAAGTAAAACAATATAGTATACTCCCCAAATTATGTATAAAATAAAATACATTCAACCATGTTCATCCAAAATTATATTTAAAAAAAATCTAAAACAAACAAAAGTATACAATTTATTTTTTATTATTTAAGTACAACATGGTAAAAATTTGATCGTACTTCAAGTTTGTATTGAGGGAGGACACTTTCCCCTTTGTTAATTCATCAACATTTACAACAACTTTTCAAACTGAGCATAGCTCAATTAGCATAAAGATCATGGTGTTTGAGGTTCGAATCCCCCTCCCAATATGTACTAAAAAAATTAAAAAAAGTTACACCAACTTCTTGAGTTGGTGGGTAGAAAGTAAATAAGAAGAAGAAAAAAACACAAAACACAATAAATATTTATCCGTCTCAAAATTTAACTACAAAAATAATAATTAGACATTTTATTGAAAAATGACCCATAATTCTGTCAATAGTTGACCATCATGTCAATAGTTGACCATCATTTAGTGACATATTGTCAAAAATGTCAAAGATTTTACAATTTTCATGTTTAAATTTTGAGTATATATTTGTTTACGGATGTGCTTTTCATTAAAGTTTTATCTCCATAATAATTACTTTGATTCTCTGTTTATGATTAAGTTTCACTCTCCAATTTGTTTCCTAAATTACGTCAATATAATAATCATATGTTTTCTCACTCCATAAATTAATCTCGATTAATTTCTTCATGATTTTCACGATTTTATCATAGATTTCATTCAAACGATTTTTCCATGATTTACCATCAGATTTTCGTCTTTATTTATTGTTGTCCACCATCTCCATTTTTCTTTCTTATTATATTATTGTACACAACATTAATATATACTATGTATATATTTTCATATGTACTCTTCCCATTAGTATATACCTCCATATATACCTTTGTCACTCATATATACCTCCATATATACATTTGTCACTCATATATACCTCCATATATATATTTTCCACTAGAATATACACTGCATATATACTTATAGATAATATGTTTATTTTTTTAGAAAATATGATTTTTTTATATATACACATCACATATACTTATATATATATATATATATATATATGAGTATATACTTATATATTTATAGATAATATGTATTTGTTTTTTAGAAATATATGTATTTTTTATGTATGTTATATATATATATATATATATGTATTTTTATGTATGTTATATGTGTGTATATATATATATATATATATATATATATATATATATATATATATACTCATAGGCAATATGCATTTTTATATATATATCAACCATATATGCTTCATATATGAGTATATATGATATACGAAGAGAGAGATATTTTTTAGGTGTGATTATGAAGAAAGAGGTGACGATTTTAATGAGGAGAGATGTGGCGTGATTAATGTGAATTTTGAAATTTTAATTTCATAAATTGTGTATACTTTTGGGATTTCAATTTTTCCTTAAATGAGTTTTTTTTTTTTTTTTTTTTTTAAAAATGTTAGAGGGATATAAAAGTCTTAAAAGTAATTGAATCTTAACTTTTGTGAAAAAACTTGAATGTAGTTAATCATTTGTGAAAAAAATAAGAACTATGGACATAAATGAGAAATCATAATAAAGTGAAGGTTATTTATGTACTTATCTCTTTTTAAATGTGTTTTTTATGAAAGTTGTTAGATTTGCGTATATCACTATTAGATAAGAGTTTGAACATGTTCTACTCAAAATGATAAATTTTGTGTCAACATGAGTATAACTCAACTTGCATAATGTATGAACTATTGAACCAAAAGGTCAGATCCCTCACCCTACATTTTTAAAAAATAATTATAAATTTTGGGTTAAATTATAAAAAATACATCTAAACTTTGGGGTAAGTTTCAATTATACCTCTTATTAGAGAATCGTCTACCTTAGGAAAAATATTTATCTTAGGTTTATGCATTATTAGTAAAAATATCTATTTATCTTTATGTCTTTATCTTATTCCATATATGAAATTATCTACCTTAGGAAAAATATCTATCTTGGACTTTGAAATTTGTTATGAAAATACCTTTGAACCTTGAAATTGTTCCAAAAAATATATTTTTCGTTAAAATAAATGATGAAAATTGACATGACATATGAAATGTAAAACTTAAAAGACACACATGATATTATTTATGACTATATAGAAGATTAACATTGTCGTTACCATTTATTTCATCTAAAAATATATCGTTGAAATAATTTACATAGTCATTTTTTACACATCAACTACCATGTGAATGATGTTGTAAATGATGTCACGTGTATGTCTTCTAATTTTTGCATATTAGCCTTTGCGTCAATATCAATCTTATTTTAACGAGAAAACAATTTAACCTTATTTTTGTAACCAGTGTCCATTCTTCGAGAATATGTTCAAGTGCTCTATATTTCAAATAATAGACACTTCTCTTTAGTGTAATAATGTTCACTTATTTTTTTGGACAATATGTGGGGCGGAGGATTGATTTTAAGGCCTCTTGATCACTAGTCTACACAACATACCAGTTGAACTATGCTCTTGTTGACAATAATGTCTATTTCTTTAGTATTATAATGTCGTTTTGCATCATGTCATAGACAATGTTAAACGCATGCAAATATATATATATATACTAGGTTAAAAAAAGTGTTATTGGTTTGATTAGATGTACAACAATTCAATGAGCTTTTGACATGGTCGAAAGATGGATAAGGGATACCGACTAGACTCACTAACCCTCTTAGCCGACAGACAAGTCACTTTAGGTCGGCTACCTGACTGATACAACAACTACATGCAAACACGCATCCAAGATGAACCCCACCCTTCTCTCCTCCTATTAGGGGTGACCATCGATTGGTCGGTTTTTGACAGTGTGAGGGAGGTGGGTAACGCCGGCCGACCAACCACACGGTCGAACGGTCGGTTTGGTCGGTTTTTGAATTTCCTGCGAACTAACCATGAGAAAAGAAGAATAAAATGAGAAACAAAAAATATATATATATATGAGAAAATAAGAAAACCAAAAAAAGAGATGGAGAAAATGAGATAACTAAACAAAGATAATAGAAAATAAATAAATAAATAAAAGAAGATATTGAAGAGAAAAAGATGAAGAATGAAGATAAGAGGGGTGAGAGATGAAGGAAATAAAAAAGTCTTGAATGAGAGAAATGGTGAATGAAGAGAGAGATGAAAAAGGAAGGAGAAGGTAGACCAAAAATTAAAAAAAAGAGAGAGAAGAGGTTGAAGCGTAGAAGGAGAGAAATGAGAGAAAAAATAGTGATGTGATTGTGATTTGAAAAGTTTATTAAAAAAAAAAACAAATTTAGTGAATCAAGACAATGTCATTCACAAGTCATTGTCATTCAAGTAAATCAAGGCCCTCGTTATGACTTATTTTTTTAAAAAATGACCCTCATTATGATTTAAATCATACTTAAGAGGAGTTCGGTCGGTCGAAATTGTGATTTTCGACCACTCCGATCGACCGACTGTCGGTTTTTTTTTTTTAATAGAAAACCGAACTCGACCGTACAGTCCTCTAAACCAACTAATTGACGTCGGTTCGGTCGGTTTTTCGGTTTGGTTTGTCCACCCCTACCTCTTATAAGGCGAACTCGATGCTGCCGTGATCGACAATGACGTGGGTATCGAGGCTATTGTGAGCGACTCTAAGAGCGAATCGATGATGACGGTTGAGATTGATAAATTTTAATATGCATTGACATTAGTGGAACTCAACGACAAATCTATAGTAGGCCCATGGTGGGGCTCGAGCCGCCCTGAACTTTAACTCTATTAGTATGTAAAAAATCTCTCTGAATTTTTAAATTTCCTTTCGCCTCAGTGGATAACTCGCCCCAAGCCCCCCCTCGCGCTCGTGTTTGAATCCGTACCGTGATTCCTTATCAAATCGGCAAATATGTAATCTCAATTTTCGGTTAACATTATAAAAATATAGTCTTATATGCAAGGATTGAACCCATGACTTTTTAGTCAAATACACAACCTAATGACAATTGAGCTATACTCGATTTACCAAATTTTAACCTAAAATTTATAAATAGTATATAAACTAATATCAAAATATATCAAATCTCCCTGACATAAAGTTTTGGATCTGCCAGGAGTGGAACTTGTTATAGCATTAGTTCTCCACAAAGTGTCTAACTTGTTATAGCATTAGTTCTCCACAAAGTGTCTTCATTTCGTTTGTGGGAATTGACTCTTAGATACTTTAGATGTTACCGATGGAAAAAGATCGGTTCGCGAATGAATTACAAGCATTCGTAGGCTCTCTTCGAGAAATGCATCAAAGTGGATTGATCCATGGGATAAAACAACTTCTCATCAATTGGATGGAGAAATTGCTTTGAATTTTTTATTTTCTTTAATTTACTAATATATATATATATATTTCTTCTTTTGATACTTCAATTAGTTAAGACATATACTCTTTATTTTAATAAGTCAAAGATTCAAATCCATTTAGGAAGAATTGTGCTTTTTTTTCTTTGGGAGAAACCGTTTTTCTTTCTTCTACCTCAAAATTACAATTCAAACTACTCGAGAAGAAATCGTTACATCCAACAAAAAAAAAGCAATTAATTTTCCATATTTATAATAACATTACTTCGTCGATATTGGTTTTTGAATTTGCCGAAATGAAAGAATTAATATAAACCATACATTTTCTTCAACCACAAAGCTCCAAACTCCAAACCCAAATTCATTCCTCTGCTCATTCTAGAACCCTCTACGCCATCCATCCCCTTAAACCCTCTTCAAATAAGGGTTTTTACTGGAACAACTCCGCCTCTTCCTCCTTCTGCAAACTCTCTTATCTTTTCATGGCTCCAGTTCTCTCCAGAAATTTCTCTACTCCTGCTCTCTCTTCACTCCCTTCTTCTTTTTCTTCTTACCCTCTAGCCAGCAGTGGTGGACGCTTGAGTTTGAGAACCGCTTTTCTGCCCCAAAATGGCCTCCTCAGAAAGGGGTTTTCTTGCGGTGGATTGAAGTGGAAGATTGACAAGAACTGCAATCGGATTGCCGTCAGGTGCGAGGCCGCCGTCGCTGAAAAAGAAGCTGCTGACACTCCCGGTGAGAAGTTTGAGTACCAAGCCGAGGTGGGTCTTTGAATTTTTGTCCCATTGAATAATTAGATGAAACATAGAGAGTATTTGAGAAATGGGGTTTCTGTAATTTGTTAAAAGATTAGTTTTTCTTGTTGACTTCTTCATGTTCTTTACCGAAATGCGAAATCTTGTTATGGTTTGTGAATTTCTTGAAATATTCATTTCATAACATGTCTATGGTATATTTAGTTATGGGTTTGTCGTCGCCTACTGAAATTTGGAACATATATTATGAGTGCAGGTTAGTCGCCTCCTGGATTTGATTGTTCACAGTCTTTATAGCCACAAGGAGGTGTTTCTTCGAGAGCTAGTGAGGTAATGATGTTCAATTTGTACTCATTCTGTAATTCCATTCATATCTGTGGCATAAAGGAAGTGTTTTCTGAACTTCTGGTTTTGTCTTATTTCTCTCCCGGAATTTTTTCTTCTTATTATCGCTCTTAATAGTTTTATAGTAATTTTTATGTAAAAAGTTATGTGGTATTTTCTTTAAGGAAGCAATTTACTGTTCATGCATTGTAGTTTTTTTTTTTTTTTAATCTTTATGTTAATTTTATTCTACTTTTAATCGTTCACCAGTAATGCGAGTGATGCTTTAGACAAGCTGAGATTCTTGAGCGTGACCGAGCCCTCTCTACTTGGAGACGCTGGTGACCTTGAAATACGTATCAAATCTGATGCAGACAGTGGTACTGTCACCATAACGTATGGAAATTTTCTTAGATCTTTTACAGTACATACCATTGATGAGTGAACTTAGTTATATTACAATCGGAATTTTTTGTATTTTCAGGGATACTGGTATTGGAATGACTAAAGAAGAGCTCATTGACTGTCTTGGAACCATTGCTCAGAGTGGCACTTCAAGATTCTTGAAAGCCCTGAAGGTTTTTTCCCCCTCCATTTATACTTATTTCAGTATTATATTTAAGTTCCTTCGGGCTTTTTATGTTCAATGCATGTGAAATTAAATGTGTTTGAACATAACAATCCTATCAGGAAAATAAGGAGGCTGGAGCAGACAATAGCTTGATCGGTCAATTTGGTGTTGGATTCTATTCAGCCTTTCTTGTTGCTGAAAAGGTAGAGTGACATTTTTCCTTGACCAAATAACTATTCTCCTAATTAAAGCTTGATGCAAATTTATTTTCTGCCAAGATTCTTATTATGCCTATCTTATGCATTTATGTGATCATATGCAATCAGGTTGTTGTCTCCACTAAGAGCCCAAAATCAGATAAACAATATGTTTGGGAAGCAGAAGCCGACAGTAGTTCATATGTTATTAGGGAAGAAACTGATCCTGAAAACCTTCTACAGCGAGGAACACAGATCACCCTCTACTTAAGGGTATGCAATATTCTTTCTCTCTTCTATCACACAACATCTAGGAACTTTTCTCCTGACTTTTAAGAACTGCTAAGAAACTCTGAATTTTTAGGGTGATTGGTAGAACCACTCAATTTAGATGAATATACTTATTGCTGCAAGATTGCTATATTTGCTGTGTTAAGGGAAAAAAGTAATGTTTGTTGTTTTGTTTGTAGATAATAGATGAGTGGTTATGATTTACATTGTTTTGGTGGCAATTGGCAAGTGATGCCAATTAAATAATCATCTCTGACGTTATTCAATCATTTTATAATCTTGTTCTCATATTGCAGGAAGATGACAAGTACGAATTCTCTGATCCGGCTAGAATTCAAGGCTTAGTCAAGAATTACTCACAGTTCGTTTCCTTCCCCATATACACATGGCAAGAGAAATCAAGAACTGTTGAGGTATGAATGCTATGCATTGACACTTGTTTTGCATGAACAAACTACAAAGCGTGTAAAAGGCTCTAGTTCTTTCATCTTAATGGGTTTGGGTATATCATACTCCGATTATGGATATGTAAGGAAAATTGGTTGAGTGTTTCTTTACTACATGAATATAAGTTATAACCTTTCAGATTTCTACTTTAATGTTTTATCCAGAATGATTTTGTAGTCCCCCAATTTCGGATATTTATTTTATCTTTGAGGCATTATTTGTGTTTTATTCTAGTATATCACTTGATGTGATTATCATTTCAGAGGAATCAACATGTGTATTTTTTATTATCATGTCTATTAGTATTGGTACTGAATCGAGTTTTGGGGCAGGTGGAAGAAGAAGAAGAACCGAAAGAAGGAGAAGAACCAAAACCAGATGTAATCCACTTGTAAATCTTAGTTTGGAGATTTGCCCTATTCTCCAAGATCAAAGTATTTAAAGGATTTTCTTGTTTTTCAGGGTGAGAAGAAGAAGACGACAAAAACTGAGAAGTATTGGGACTGGGAATTGGCTAATGAAACAAAGCCAATATGGGTGAGTTGAAATGATATCTGCGTTATATGTCCTTACGAATTTGTAAAGAACGGATTTTGTTTCTATAATCTTTAAATGTTTTGCAGCAATCATGCATTTTTTTAATCCCTTATTCTGTTAATTTGCTTGTGTAGATGCGGAATTCAAAAGAAGTTGAGAAGGATGAGTACAATGAATTCTACAAGAAGACATTTAATGAATTTTTAGAGCCACTTGGGTATACTCACTTCACCACTGAGGTATAGTGAGTCCTTTGGTTTAATTAATATAGTTTTATCTTATATTTAAAGCCTAGGAATACTAATTTCATTTTTAACTCTGCAGGGCGAAGTGGAGTTCAGGAGTGTTCTTTATATTCCTGGAATGGGACCTATGAATAATGAGGATGTTGTGAGTCCTAAAACAAAGAATATTCGTTTGTATGTTAAGCGTGTCTTCATCTCTGATGATTTTGATGGTGAGCTGGTGAGTATATTTATAATATATATAAGATGTGTGTCATAGACTCAAATCTGATTTTGAAACATCTTTAAGTCTTCATATTTTGGGTTTCAACTTTTCATTTTAATCCAGGTAGAATCCCTTAACTTAAAAAATGAGTTTGCTGAACAATTACAATTCTGGCTCTTTTCTGAAACCTACCTGGAAAGCATTTGTTATTTTCTGACCGGTGTTTGATTTAATAAAAAAATAATGTGAATTTCTCATGCAGCATAGTTTTATTTTAACTTGAGTTTATTTGAATGGTGAAACTAAATCTTACATATGCTTTGCACTTTGCAGTTTCCACGATATTTGAGCTTTGTGAAAGGTGTGGTAGATTCTGATGACCTCCCCCTAAATGTTTCTCGAGAAATTCTTCAAGAAAGCCGAATCGTAAGTTTTTTTTTAAACATATGCCTTATTTCCTTATGAAGGGTTGTACGACTTTTGGCTTTCAGCTGTTGTCAATGCAGTAAACATGCACAATGTTTTTTTTTTGAAACATATGCCTTATTTTCTTATTCTCTTACATCTTCTCTGATTTTCTATTCATTCCTATAAGCATGAAACTCCAAGATTAATACATATCAACAAATTGTTTTTATCTTTTATGTTTCAATTCTTAATATATATCCTTGATGTTTCTTATCAATATGTTTCAATGTTACTGGGTTCCATAGGCATAAACTTGTATAGAATTGGTCTCTTACGATTTCCATAAGTAGTTCGAAAATAGCTTTGGTCTTTTACTTTCCGGCTGAAGATATGATCTATTAGCTTCATTATCTTGTATAGAATTTGAATTTTATTCATTGGAATAAGCCATAGAAGATGCAAGATAGTGCTAGAGAGGATAGTGTGTATTGTACACCACTTAATTTGATCATTCATATTTTTACAGAAAAATTAACCAAGGTTTCAATTTGGAAAAAAATTGTGTTAACTGGACTTCATTTTATAATTCAAAATTGAAAGTTCAATATAGTTGCTTAAGGGAGTTTTCTACTCGGTAAATAGTGATTGAGTGTGGTAAAGAAACGAAAGGCACCATATTGTTCTCTTCAGGGACATCCGATAAAATTGGACCGATACAAAGAAGATTAGCATAGATAGCCCCTGTGCTAGGGTGACGCACAAATCGAGAAAGGCACTGTATTGACTTATTTATTGTTGGTTCATTTCTACACTACTTCTGTCCTTGCTATTGCAATCTCTGCAAACTTGCATATTCTCACAAACTCACTCTGCACTTGCATGTGGCCTTCCTTATCCGGTTGGCTTGCCAACCTAGTGGATACTTGAAATGCTGCATAGTTCCCGTCCTTGTCTCTATAATATTGGCATTAGGGATTGAACTCATGAAACTTAAAAGGATTTTAATGTGACCAGTAGGCCAGACCATAATGGTAGCCACAATTTAAAAAATTATTGTTTAAAAAAAACATTCCCAATCAACTGTGAGATTTTGTTTCCATTTTGATAGATAGAAGATTATCTTTACTGGCAATTTGCTGTTTCAAATCATTGATATGCTTGATGATTCTACTCCTATAAAATATTTTCCAGGTGAGAATTATGAGGAAGAGACTTGTCAGAAAAACATTCGACATGATTCAAGACATTTCTGAAAGTGAAAATAAAGAGGTTTGTGTAAAGCCAAATGTGACATATATTTCATTTTTAGTACTGTGTAAACTGGAAAAAAAAACTCTCGATTTCAGGATTACAAGAAGTTCTGGGAGAATTTTGGCCGGTTCTTAAAATTAGGTTGCATTGAGGATACTGGAAATCACAAGCGCATAACACCATTATTACGTTTTTACACCTCCAAAAGCGAGGAGGAGCTAAAGAGCTTAGATGATTATGTAGAGAACATGGGTGAGAATCAGAAGGCAATTTACTACTTGGCGACTGACAGCTTAAAGAGTGCCAAGAGTGCTCCATTCTTGGAGAAGTTGGTTCAAAAAGATATTGAGGTAAAATGTTCTCTTTGATATACTTAATGCTAAATTGATTCTATGCAAACCCTCTCTTGGAGGGTTAATATTAGTTAATTTAGGTAATTATCGGTGATGCAATTATGCTAAATATTTTCTACGCTGATAAACTTTCTCAGAGTAGAAATAAGTAATTCTAAGTTTAGAGTTACAGAGAAATGGTTCTAGAGCTCATAGTGGATTAATTGGATGGAGAAAAAAAAATAATACTTTTAGAAAGATAGTGAAATGGACATGTTTTTTTTTTTTGGGTGGTGGTTGTGATGGGATACATTATACTGCCTCATGTTTGGGTACTTTTTTTACTTTCTACGATTGTACTGGTTTAATGAATGATGGTCAGAAGCGGTTCTTGCATAACTGCTGGGAGCTGAGTTGTGTTCAATTCTCCCACTTCCCATCTTTGGCCTTCTCGGTTTAATGGAATACATCGATAATTAATGTTGTTTGTATCTTTGACCAGCCTTACTCTAGATTAATGTTGGGTTGTTTTGTTTGATTAGGTTCTCTACTTGATTGAACCTATCGATGAAGTTGCTATCCAGAACTTGCAGACATACAAAGAGAAGAAATTTGTTGATATTAGCAAGGAAGATTTAGAGATGGGTTTGTTCTTTCCTCCCTAATCTTTGGTTCAGAAATTAGCTGACCTGCGGATAATTTTATTTTATTTTTTTTGTGAAAAACAGTAGGTTAACTTCTGGAATTTACTAATAATTGCGTTTTTATTTATACCAGGTGATGAGGATGAAGTCCAAGAAAGAGAAAATAAGCAAGATTACAACCTTCTCTGTGACTGGATTAAGCAACAACTAGGTGACAAGGTAGCAAAAGTCCAAATCTCAAAGCGCTTAAGCTCTTCTCCATGTGTCCTAGTTTCTGGCAAGTTTGGGTGGTCTGCAAATATGGAAAGGTTAGTTTTGGACAGTAAATGCTCAACATAATTAATCTAGCTGTGGACTGATTGGTTTCATTCTCAGATGAAAATATCAAGAATATCATCATCCCAGTTTGTTATCTTTTCTGTTACTGATGAAATTGTAATGAACACATCAGTAACAGAAAAGATGCTATGTTCATTACAATTTCATCAGTAACAGAAAAGATGCCAAACTGGGATAATGATATTCTTGATATTTTAGATTTAGCTTTTAACTATTTGATCATAATCAAACAAATCTGGAAATTCCTATCAAAATTGAGCTTTAACTTTTAAGCATTCTCTAACTATTGAAATGTCTTGATCTTTTACTTGAACAAAATTTCTGTGGGTTTGCACTCATAACGATGTTTTATTGACACTTTCCCTCCTTATTACAGGTTGATGAAGGCACAAGCTCTTGGGGATACTTCAAGTTTGGAGTTCATGAGGGGAAGGAGAATTTTGGAGATTAACCCAGACCATCCGATCGTCAAGGATCTAAATGTAAGACTTTTAAACGATCCCTATAAATGATAGATTAGGTGGCTTAACTGAGGGTTTTATATATACCTACCGTAAAGAAGATAGAATATGAATAGTTCATAAATGACACCTTTTAGAAGTGTCTTGACACATTGTTCCTGCTTTACAGGCCGCTTGCAAAAATTCACCAGACAGCACCGATGCTACGAGAGCCGTTGATCTTTTATACGAGACGGCATTGATATCCAGTGGATTCTCTGTAAGTGAAAATTCAATTAACGATTGATTATTTCCAAAGAGTTCATAATTTTGATTGATGTCTAACTGTACTCTCATTGCTCGTCTGAATACAGCCTGATAGCCCAGCTGAGTTGGGAAACAAGATATATGAGATGATGGCAATGGCTCTTGGAGGCAGATGGGGTAGATTAGAAGACAACGCCGACACTGAAGACGCTACCGAACCAGGCAGCACCGAAGAACCAGAAGTGCAAGTGATTGAACCCTCAGAAGTGAGGACAGAGAATGATCCATGGCAGGATTAGGATTAAGTGAACCTTGGCTAGATTTTAGAAGCTTTTTGACAATAATAATATGGTGTATGGCAGGCGGTAGGGGCATTTGAATTCATTCAAATGGGCAAGTTTTGATTCATAAATATGCTTGGAATGTATGATTAGACTAGATTTTGATGATTAAATCTCTATTCGCAGTGGGTATAAAAATGCAAAAGGTCCACAATTCCTGAGAATAGTGCAAATGAAATCTTACAGTTCAATTATCTTAGCCTCAACATCTCTATTGCTATAAAATTATATATTGTTTGAAGATTCTGAAAGACAGTTCCAAATTGGATTAAAGATAAGAGAAGAAAGAGAATGCAATAGACGAAAGAAGAAACTAACATATATATAAAAAGACTTGAGTTCGTTTGCAGCAAGATCTTAAATTTTAATGGAGAAGTGCAAAACCAGGCGCAGTTTAGTTCATCTCTCACTCAAATATAATCCTTCTGATTTTCTTTCTCAACCTTGTTGGAGACAGCAGCCTCTTTTCTGATCCATTACAACGTTGTTCTTCGTTTTGTGCAGCAAATATTTGCCTTGTATTATTCTCAACTCTTGCATTGAAATACATGCAGATGTGTTAACGGTTTGGATTCTCATCCCTACCAGATGTGTTAACGGTTTGGATTCTCATCCCTACATATCGCCGCCATCGGACTTGACAGAAATGAAATTTGCATTATTCTCTATAGGATGCACATGCTAATTTACCCTATACAACTTCGAATCATGTAAAGGCTAAGAGCTTGAAAGCAATCTTAGAGTTCTCCTCTGGTGTTCACTGTGGAGTAGAACCTGAGAAAGTAAGATGAAGCCAACTTTAGGGATTAGGTTCCAACAACAAATTAGATTTATCAATTGTTGAAACGGAAAAGAGCCTATGGGGAAAACTTGAACAAATAGTACCATCAACATCTTGGCCATTGGAGGGTGCAGCGACATCGAAGTTCATCGGAACAACATTGTGAAGATCATGCTCCCACATGTTCGATAGCTGCAAAATCCATTCGTGTCATATAACAATCTAATCATAAAATTATGAGAGTAATTACAACAACAAAAGCATTGTCCTATCGACGAGTTTTCATGTCAACATCAATTTCTTTGAGTTCCACAACAATTATGTGCCAAGTCAATCTGAATTAGGCACATAAAAACATCATGTTTACCCAAAACTAACTCAACATATGGTGTGCAGACATTTTTTAGAGAGATTATTCCGAGCCTAGGTGAATTATTATACATAAGGTTGAACAGATAATTGTCAAAAACTGCAGGAAGAAGAATAATCAGATATTATTGCACGGTCTCAAGTGGCAGTGCAAGCAAGATAATTTAGCCCAGGATGCTTGAAGAATACCTGAACAGGCTCCTTGAATGCACCAACAAGTGATGTCAGCTGGGAATTAATGGTTCTTCGTAGCAGGTCCGGAGAGCTCCCCATGTTCGGAAGACAAGGCGGAATAAGTCCATGGTGAGACGGATGTTGCGGGAGGTAAGGCATGGGCAGATCAGGAGGAAAACCAAATAAGGATGGACCAGCCTTTGATTGAATGATCTGTGCAGAGATGTGGAGAAAGAATAATTATGACTCGGAATTGAAAAAGCACAATTTGTTTCATGTTGCATTGGATTTCACTTTTCAGTAGCTTGCTTACTTCTTTTGTGAGGAGCTCTTCAATGTTAACATCCAGCCTGGGATTAACTGTTGCAAGTTTCATTGACAAAAACTGCATAAGACAGATTAAGATATAATTTAACACATACCAAAGCAAGTCCTGAGTATCCTGTTAATCAGTTTAGAAATCATAAACAAAATAGACCAAATACGATTGATATTCATCAATCGAATTAGAAACTATGCGCAAAATCAAAAGAACAGAAGCTCTTATGCTGAGCTGGGCGGTTCATAAAGAACCTTTTGGGAACACGGCAGTGAAGTCCATCGAAAGGGAAGTATGGTTTTTTGTTACCTCGACTTGCCGCTGCAGTGACTGTACATAGTTAATGATTTCATCAAGCATTACAGCTTTTCCAGTGACCTGAGAATCCAGTAGATTTTCAGTATATAGTGACAAGTACTCGAAATGAACGGTTCACGAATTAGACTCACAAACCTTACTGCACCCGGGCACAAGGTCCTGAAGGAGCCTCATTCTTTCACTTATCTTTTCTCTTCTTACCTATAAAGACAGTTCATTATTTCCACAAAATCCCTTTCCCTACATTAAACTTGAGTTAACTAGATAGAAAGTAAAATGTAAATCTTAACCCTTTCAGCAAGACTATGGCTGTTTGTCGCCTGGCCTCTTCGCGCTCTAACATGAATATAATCTTCTTTGGGAGCATCTGATGCTTGAGAATCTTGTTTTCCTTGCTTCCCAGCAGGCTTGTTAGCAGTAGAACTTGGGTTTTGGTCTCCCTTCTGCTGATTTAATGCTCCATTCTTTGCGGTTTCGTTAATTTGTTGTGGAGCTTCTTTAACTTGTCCAAGTCCCATGTTCTAATCAAAACAAATATTCAAGTCTAAGAAATTAAAGATAACCTCCACTTCACCTCAATCATACACACGAGAGAAAAGGCATTATAATAGTTTACCTGCTCACCCCTCTTCCTTTTCTTGAAGCTCAGTCCTTCCCCAGATGTTTCTGCAATAGTACCTCCCAATGTGCATCGCTTGTCTTGACCACCACTAAACCCAGCTTCATCAGATTCATTACCAGACTCACCACCACCACCTTGTTTAGTCCTGTCTTGAGACATCTCACTTTCTTTCTCATCCTTTTGTGGACTCTTTTCTTTAGCCTCAAGCTCCATGGGCAAAGAAACCTCTTTGAAGGATCCATTTCTGGAAATAACTTCTTGCCTTCCAAATGCACCCCTAGAATGAATGCCTATATAGTCTGAAATACCAAATGGACCGGCAGGCTGAGCCCCGAAAACTCCACTATTGAAGCAGGAGAGCCGAGCTGCACGCTCTATGAATGCCGAATCAGCTGGAAGTTGAGATAAATTAGCTGGAAATATTCCAGGAACGTTTCCTGAGAAAACACCTTTCATCCATTGATTTTGTTCGTTCCAATCCATTCCCAGCATCCTATCACTATTAGATCTCAAAGAATTCAGACCCTCTCCATCAACTACAGTCGTATTAGAAGAAACCATGCTGTTTTGTTCATTAAAAGTGCTGCAGAACCCCGAGTTTTGCGAGTTGGTGTGATGGTTCAAAAGGGTTGGAGTAAATAAGTTAGACATTGAAGTTGAAGGACAAGAAGAAACACCTAGATCCCCATTGTTAACAACAGGCGGAACCCCGGTGGAAACGAATCCCATAGACTCATTAGTGAGATTAGCAGGAGCAAATTGCCAGCCAGAAGAGATACTCATAGGATCACTGGTCCTACTCTCAACTTCAAATTCATCCTTCCCATTCATACTATCAGAGAATAAAGAGAGAGAAAAGCCCCACTCCTCACTCACCTCCTCTCAACTTCTTTCCAACAAGAAACAAGCATCTGCAGAGAAAGTCAAAGTAGATTTCAAACTCATCCAATTCCCAAAGCCCAAAATGGCAAGTTAGAACAGAAGACAAAACAAGCAACACAATGGCAACACAATGGCAACACATTTCAAAACCGAAGACCAAAAAACCATCCACAATTTCAGAATGGTTTCAAAGTAACCGATGCCCACACAAGCAAAAACATGTCAATTTTGGCAACAGTTACCAAAAGAGAACAACCCATTTCAACTATTGAGCAAAAAAACGCAAAGAAGCAAAAACCCACAAAAGGGTAATTCAAAATCAACACCAAAAATAAGAAAAAACACTCAGTAGGTACAGTAACTTGAAAACCCTAATCAGAGAAAGAAGAAAACAAGGTAGAAAGCAGAGTTTTAAAAAAAAAAATGGCAGAGAAGATATACCCATTTCAGATTCTATTCCACTTTCCCCAAACTTTTAGTAGTTGAAATTAGAGCTTGAATTTAGAGCCCCCACCTTCAATTTTCCCTCTGCTGGCAGTCATCACTGCAAAAACACTGCCAAAACACAGGAACTCAGAGAGAATGCAGAGGGAACCCTTGTAATTTAGAGAGAGATAAAAGAAGAAGAACAAGAAAAGAGAGAAAGAGAGAGAACAAAAACAAAAGGTGAAAAGAAGAGAAGATGGTAAATTGGAATTTGAAGAAAAAGAGTGAAAAGAGAGAAAAAGGAACAACAAAGGGATGCTGAATTTATACCCACGCTTACATCAAAATGAGTGTCCTTGATGATTAACCACCGCCACTTTCTACTGCAAACAAAAAATAATTAAAGGCAAAAAGCAAAGCAAAGCAAAGCCTTCTCTCTAATAAAGCTTTTCTTGATTCACAATTCTTTATCATCAACTTTAATACATTACTTCCCTCTCTAATTATATTTACTGAATGCAAAATCAATACTTTAATCTGCCATTGTTATTATTTTAAGCTTATAATTATTCCTGTGTTTGAGCTAGCTAGCAGCTGACATTGCCAACTCTCATTTGGGATTTCTTCCTATTTTTTTAATCCAGTCTTGAAATGAGAGCTGTATAAGATCTTTAATGGAGGGGTTTGTTTGGTCAAGAACCCAATACAAAATCTTAACTCCTTTTCACACTTTTTTTTTCTTCTTCAAGTTTTCAGTTTCTTTCAATGAACATTAACAGTATAGGCATCTGGGTACCATGTTTGAATTCATTCCTTTTTAACATTTTATTTTTTTGTTGGGATCAAATCAAATGCACCAACCAATATCCATCTAACTTCATTAATGAATTTTACTGTGTTTTAATAGAGTGAAGAGACAATTCAAGAGCTATAATTTGATGCAGGCCATTATTTTTTGTGAAAATAAATGTCCAAAGGTTCAAAGTGTAAAGTTGTGTGTAACAAAAATTAACTTGCATTCTTCTAGTTATCTCGTTGATTTCAATATTTGCTCAATTATTAGTAGTTCTAAATCTTTGAAATTTAAGATCTCTCCCTATCCCTTTTTTTTACTCAATTCACACCACACAGATATATAAATCTCTTGTTGAGTGAATAAATTTTGCAAATGGCCAAAAAAAAAGTTGTTTTTTTTTCTTTCTTCGTGGGTGTTCGGACTAGCTTACGTCGCATCTCGACTAATCTTATGGGAGCTTGACCCTACAACATTTGGGTGTCAAAGAAACTCGTAGCTAGATTAGGGACTACCAAGAGTTGAACCTATTTGTCAAACCGAGCATAACGGTATAAGGTTGTGCCCTCCCCACATTAATTAAAATACTTTTGCAACCAAAACAAAAAAGTTGAACCTATTCTCTCTATACATTTTTTTTTTTTTAAACAACCCAACTTCATTAATGGGAACCAAAATTGTCCTTAGGGCTAAAAAAAAAAAATTAAGAAAAATCACACACCATATGTGAAATGTGAACATATTTTTTTTTTGACAACATGTTGGGATCGGAGAATCAAACATGTGACCTTATAGTCACTAAGTTGTACATTATAGCAGTTGAGATATGCTCATGTTAGCTGTGAAAGAGTGAATTTTAATCACTCACTCCTGTTGAACTAAAAAAACACTCATATGTGAAATGTGAATTTTAATCTCACATTTTAATCGATACTATAACTTATTCATTTTAATCACTCCTGTAATTGTTGAACTAAAAAAACACCCATATGTGAAATGTAAATTTTAATCTCACATTTTAATCGATACTATAACTTTTTGATTAGTTTGAAATTATGTTTCCGTTGATTCAAATAGGTTTAAATAAATTACTCATAGAAACCATTTTATCTACCAACTTAAGCTTAAGTCTAGTTAAGACATGTGTCATCGATCAAGAGGTCAAAATTACACTCCACCTCTACCTCCAAATGTATATTAGTATTATTATTATTATTATTTTTGACAATTTATAATAGTAATATTTATATAATATAATAATCTCTAATATAATTTAACTTATTTTTAAGTATGATTGAAGGGGGAAAAGTTAATGAAACCTAAGATTTGTCAGAATACCCTAATCACCGGAACAATATTGAAGCAGCTGAATTTTAAATTGATACGGATCTATAACATTGATTCTCTTCACGGCCAAATTGTTGATTAATTTCCCCATTTCTTACTAATTTTAATTTATTGGGCCTCTGATCATTACTTTTATCACAAATTAATGTTAAATTACAGTCCTTATTAAATTAATAAAAATTATAAAAGTATCGTCAACAGCAGGATTCGAACCTGCGCAGGCAAAGCCCAACAGATTTCGAGTCTGTCTCCTTAACCACTCGGACATGTTGACATTTGTTTTCATAAATCCAAAATAATTTAATTATTACATTTAAGTTTTAATTTAAGAATTTTATAAGGTTGTTGTCATTAAGATTGACACTAAAATTGTTAATGCCCCAAACTATTTTTTTTTTTTTTTTTTTTTTGACAATAGAGTAGGAGATGAAAATCTCATTGTTGAACCCATGACCTCATAGTCAACACCACAACTTTATACAAATTGAGCTATACTCGATTTGACATATTTATTTATTGTAACATATTGTTAAATCGGGTTAAGAAATATATATATTTTTTTTTATGTAGAAATTTTATTTGACAAAATAATGGTTATGGGTGAAATAAGACCCGAGGTCTAGAGACTCGATGGACTAAACGCCAAGGAGATACCTACTCAGTTGAGGAGTCGACCCCTCAGCGTTAGAAGGCGAGGAGCCAACCTCTCGGGTTGGCTCAGCAAGCGGCGATGGAGGAGTCAACCTCTCGGGTGGGCTCAGCTTGGCGAGAAGGAAGAGTCGACCTCGACTCGGTGACAAGGAAGAGCCAAGCTCAGGAGCTCGACTCGGCATGAAGGCCGACCCCCCCTTCGTGGGGTTGACTCGTCCGAAAGAGAGAAGACATCATGTTGGGTTTTATGTCCTAAAACTCGTAGTTTGTAAACAACTTGAATGTAATTATTCTATTTTGCAATAAAGTGTTATTGAGATTTATTCAGTAAAGCTGTTATTGAATAAAGTGATTCGTGTTTGTATTAATCTATGCCAATAACAAACACCCATGGCGACAGTGTGAGTACTTGAGCTTCATGTATGACATGAATGTGGATCAAGTTCAAGTAGACAACCAAAATGGTCTATAGTATATGGATAATGTTGGGTACCTTATCCTAGTAACACTATTGGATGCGACTCACTTTGTATTGTACAAAACGATGTGATCTGAATCGTTTCATGTGGAGACATGTGAGTGAGGGCGTCATGTGCAATGAGTTTGCATAAGACTGAACCGAGAAATCAAGTCGCTCTCTCTTTATAACACCGTTTACTGAAGTGACCAATTTTTTTATATGATGACCTAGTAACTCGATCTCAATTCTGAGCTCGTTATGAACTCTTGTTTATTCGAGCTTATCTTTTGACTTGCACAGGTGAAAGTGGTCAGATCGCCGATTCAATAAGCCTACCATATTTGGGATAAGAACGAATATGTAGTTGGGGACATAGTCTTGCAAAACGAAATTCACTCCTACCCGAGTTTAGGGATAGTAGAGAGGTTGTTCCCTTAATAGCTGATTTCAGGTCTTGAACAATGAGCGCCCACCCTCTCCTAGCCCGAGAGGGATCCGATTTGCTGGTTGGACCACAAATCAATTGTTCATTAGAGGTGTCAGTGGTACTTAAGGAACAAGATGTAATGCAGGGGTTAAACGGTATAAATGACCCGCTGTGATTATGAACGATCAGTGAAGGATCGACTTACTGATGATGGTTACATCAATAGGACACAATATATCTATAGTGAGGAGAGTGCAGTTCTTGGACTTTAGTGGAGTCTTCAGGGGGTTAACGAATGTTGATTAGTTCGGTTAAAAGAGTTTAACCGAATAATCTCGTATCATTGAAGTTTATGATCTGTAGGTTCTTTAGGTTCTTCTGGCTAGCTCGGATAAAGTCATACAACAATATAAAAGAAAAATAATTTGAATTTATTCAAATTCAGTTTTGGGAGAATAGTGGACATATTTAAATCAATTTAAATATGAGAATGGTCTAAAACATGAATAGTGATTCATGTGCGAAAAGTCGATTTTCCGAAAATTGGGATTAGTCCTATTATTTAATTAATATTTGATATTGAATTAAATAATATTAATTAATTAAAAAGTTTAATTAATAATATATATATATATATATTATTTATTTAAAATTAATTTTTAAATAAATATTAAAATAATATATATATTTGAGAAGGGGCAAGTGGCATTCATGAGCGTTGCATGTTGGACACGACAGTGATTAATCCCCTTCTTTTCTTTTGTTAAGTTTTTAATTAAATTCAAAGGATATATTTGGATGATGTTAGTTTTCATTCGCTGTTGATTTTTTTTTTTTTTTTTTTTGACAACATGTGAAGAGGGAAATTCGAAGGCCGGGAAAATTCGAAGACGGTTGAAAACTTTGATTGGAAAGAGAATTAATAATTTTCTTTCTTCATCATCTGATTTCGTATTCTTCTTTTGGTTATGAAATTTTAAGAAGAAAAGGCTATTGACTTATAAATTTTTTTTGAGAATTTGGTTTTTGAAATTTTAATTCTCATATATATATATATATATATATATATATATATATATATATATATATATATATATATATATTTTTTTTTTTTTTTTTTCTGTAAACTTTCTTTGTTCTTACAATTCCAAGACCACTTCTCTTCCGATCTCTCTTGTAAATGAGTCTCACCACTTCGTTGCTCGGCCCAAGGATAGCGGAATTATCGGAGTTGGTTCTCGAAGAGTTCGTGAGAAGATTCCAACGGTGAAGTTGAAGAAATATAGAATTACAAAGGTATATGTTCTAATTTCTTTTATTTCGTTTCTTTGAGCATGTTTCTGTTTTGTTAAATTGATGAAATTATAGTATCAACGATCCAAATTCGCTTCCGCAGCGTTATACGCTCCATCACATCGACCTCTCTTCGGGGTCGGCTCGGCATCGAAGGTTGAAAAAAACGTGTCCCTAAGGGTCGTTATACAACCTTTGTAACGACTAAGAGTTATGTGAGTCATAAAGACTTTCATAATGATCATTAAGGGTCTGTTTGATAACGTTCTCGTTTCCTGTTTCTTTCGACTCGGCATGAAGGCCGACCCCCCCTTCGTGGGGTCGACTCGTCCGAAAGAGAGAAGACATCGTGTTGGGTTTTATGTCCTAAAACTCGTAGTTTGTAAACAACTTGAATGTAATTATTCTATTTTGCAATTAAGTATTATTGAGATTTATTCAGTAAAGCCGTTATTGAATAAAGTGATTCGTGTTTGTATTAATCTATGTCAATAACAAACACCCATGGCGACAGTGTGAGTACTTGAGCTTCATGTATGACATGAATGTGGATCAAGTTCAAGTAGACAACCAAAATGGTCTATAGTATATGGATAAGGTTGGGTACCTTATCCTAGTAACACTATTGGATGCGACTCACTTTGTATTGTACAAAACGATGTGATCTGAATCGTTTCATGTGGAGACATGTGAGTGAGGGCGTCATGTGCAATGAGTTTGCATAAGACTGAACCGAGAAATCAAGTCGCACTCTCTTTATAACACCGTTTACTGAAGTGACCGACTTTTTTATATGATGACCTAGGTAACTCGATCTCAATTCTGAGCTCGTTATAAACTCCTGTTTATTCGAGCTTATCTTTTGACTTGCACAGGTGAAAGTGGTCAGATCGCCGACTCAATAAGCCTACCATCTTGGGGATAAGAACGAATATGTAGTTGGGGACATAGTCTTGCAAAACGAAATTCACTCCTACCCGGTTTTAGGGATAGTAGAAAGGTTGTCCCCTTAATAGCTGATTTCAGGTCTTGAACAATGGGCGTCCACCCTCTCCTAGCCCGAGAGGGATCCGATTTGCTGGTTGGACCACAAATCAATTGTACATTAGAGGTGTCAGTGGTACTTAAGGAACAAGATGTAATGCAGGGGTTAAACGGTATAAATGACCCGCTGTGATTATGACCGGTCGGTGAAGGATCGACTTACTGATGATGGTTACATCAAGAGGACACAATATATCTATAGTGAGGAGAGTGCAGTTCTTGGACTTTAGTGGAGTCTTCAGGGGTTAACGAATGTTGATTAGTTCGGTTAAAAGAGTTTAACCGAATAATCTCGTATCGTTGAAGTTCATGATCTGTAGGTTCTTTAGGTTCTTCTGGCTAGCTCGGATAAAGTCATACAACAATATAAAAGAAAAATAATTTGAATTTATTCAAATTCAGTTTTGGGAGAATAGTGGACATATTTAAATATGATTTAAATATGAGAATGGTCTAAAACATGAATAGTGATTCATGTGCGAAAAGTCGATTTTCCGAAAATCGAGATTAGTCCTATTATTTAATTAATATTTGATATTGAATTAAATAATATTAATTAATTAAAAAGTTTAATTAATAATATATATATATATATATTATTTATTTAAAATTAATTTTTAAATAAATATTAAAATAATATATATATTTGAGAAGGGGCAAGTGGCATTCATGAGCGTTGCATGTTGGACACGACAGTGATTAATCCCCTTCTTTTCTTTTGTTAAGTTTTTAATTAAATTCAAAGGATATATTTGGATGATGTTAGTTTTCATTCGCTGTTGATTTTTTTTTTTTTTTTTTTTTTTGACAACATGTGAAGAGGGAAATTCGAAGGCCGGGAAAATTCGAAGACTGTTGAAAACTTTGATTGGAAAGAGAATTAATAATTTTCTTTCTTCATCATCTGATTTCGTATTCTTCTTTTGGTTATGAAATTTTAAGAAGAAAAGGCTATTGACTTATAAATTTTTTTTGAGAATTTGGTTTTTGAAATTTTAATTCTCATATATATATATATTTTTTTTTTTTTTCTGTAAACTTTCTTTGTTCTTACAATTCCAAGACCACTTCTCTTCCGATCTCTCTTGTAAATGAGTCTCACCACTTCGTTGCTCGGCCCAAGGATAGCGGAATTATCGGAGTTGGTTCTCGAAGAGTTCGTGAGAAGATTCCAACGGTGAAGTTGAAGAAATATAGAATTACAAAGGTATATGTTCTAATTTCTTTTATTTCGTTTCTTTGAGCATGTTTCTGTTTTGTTAAATTGATGAAATTATAGTATCAACGATCCAAATTCGCTTCCGCAGCGTTATACGCTCCATCACATCGACCTCTCTTCGGGGTCGGCTCGGCATCGAAGGTTGAAAAAAACGTGTCCCTAAGGGTCGTTATACAACCTTTGTAACGACTAAGAGTTATGTGAGTCATAAAGACTTTCATAATGATCATTAAGGGTCTGTTTGATAACGTTCTCGTTTCCTGTTTCTTTCGACTCGGCATGAAGGCCGACCCCCCCTTCGTGGGGTCGACTCGTCCGAAAGAGAGAAGACATCGTGTTGGGTTTTATGTCCTAAAACTCGTAGTTTGTAAACAACTTGAATGTAATTATTCTATTTTGTAATAAAGTGTTATTGAGATTTATTCAGTAAAGCCGTTATTGAATAAAGTGATTCGTGTTTGTATTAATCTATGTCAATAACAAACACCCATGGCGACAGTGTGAGTACTTGAGCTTCATGTATGACATGAATGTGGATCAAGTTCAAGTAGACAACCAAAATGGTCTATAGTATATGGATAAGGTTGGGTACCTTATCCTAGTAACACTATTGGATGCGACTCACTTTGTATTGTACAAAACGATGTGATCTGAATCGTTTCATGTGGAGACATGTGAGTGAGGGCGTCATGTGCAATGAGTTTGCATAAGACTGAACCGAGAAATCAAGTCGCACTCTCTTTATAACACCGTTTACTGAAGTGACCGACTTTTTTATATGATGACCTAGGTAACTCGATCTCAATTCTGAGCTCGTTATGAACTCCTGTTTATTCGAGCTTATCTTTTGACTTGCACAGGTGAAAGTGGTCAGATCGCCGACTCAATAAGCCTACCATCTTGGGGATAAGAACGAATATGTAGTTGGGGACATAGTCTTGCAAAACGAAATTCACTCCTACCCGGTTTTAGGGATAGTAGAGAGGTTGTCCCCTTAATAGCTGATTTCAGGTCTTGAACAATGGGCGTCCACCCTCTCCTAGCCCGAGAGGGATCCGATTTGCTGGTTGGACCACAAATCAATTGTACATTAGAGGTGTCAGTGGTACTTAAGGAACAAGATGTAATGCAGGGGTTAAACGGTATAAATGACCCGCTGTGATTATGACCGGTCGGTGAAGGATCGACTTACTGATGATGGTTACATCAAGAGGACACAATATATCTATAGTGAGGAAAGTGCAGTTCTTGGACTTTAGTGGAGTCTTCAGGGGTTAACGAATGCTGATTAGTTCGGTTAAAAGAGTTTAACCGAATAATCTCGTATCGTTGAAGTTCATGATCTGTAGGTTCTTTAGGTTCTTCTGGCTAGCTCGGATAAAGTCATACAAAAATATAAAAGAAAAATAATTTAAATTTATTCAAATTCAGTTTTGGGAGAATAGTGAACATATTTAAATATGATTTAAATATGAGAATGGTCTAAAACATGAATAGTGATTCATGTGCGAAAAGTCGATTTTCCGAAAATAGGGACTAGTCCTATTATTTAATTAATATTTGATATTGAATTAAATAATATTAATTAATTAAAAAGTTTAATTAATAATATATATATTATTTATTTAAAATTAATTTTTAAATAAATATTAAAATAATATATATATTTGAGAAGGGGCAAGTGGCATCCATCCGGGTTGCATGTTGGACACGACAGTGACTAATCCCCTTCTTTTCTTTTGTTAAGTTTTTAATTAAATTCAAAGGATATATTTGGATGATGTTAGTTTTCATTGGCTGTTGAAATTTTTTTTTTTTTTTTTTTTTTGACAACATGTGAAGAGGGAAATTCGAAGGCCGGGAAAATTCGAAGACTGTTGAAAACTTTGATTGGAAAGAGAATTAATAATTTTCTTTCTTCATCATCTGATTTCGTATTCTTCTTTTGGTTATGAAATTTTAAGAAGAAAAGGCTACTGACTTATAAATTTTTTTTTGAGAATTTGGTTTTTGAAATTTTAATTCTCATATATATATATATATATATATATATATATATATATATATATATATATATATATATATATATATATATTTTTTCTTTTTCTGTAAACTTTCTTTGTTCTTACAATTCCAAGACCACTTCTCTTCCGATCTCTCTTGTAAATGAGTCTCACCACTTCGTTGCTCGGCCCAAGGATAGCGGAATTATCGGAGTTGGTTCTCGAAGAGTTCGTGAGAAGATTCCAACGGTGAAGTTGAAGAAATATAGAATTACAAAGGTATATGTTCTAATTTCTTTTATTTCGTTTCTTTGAGCATGTTTCTGTTTTGTTAAATTGATGAAATTATAGTATCAACGATCCAAATTCGCTTCCGCAGCGTTATACGCTCCATCACATCGACCTCTCTTCGGGGTCGGCTCGGCATCGAAGGTTGAAAAAAACGTGTCCCTAAGGGTCGTTATACAACCTTTGTAACGACTAAGAGTTATGTGAGTCATAAAGACTTTCATAATGATCATTAAGGGTCTGTTTGATAACGTTCTCGTTTCCTGTTTCTTTCGACTCGGCATGAAGGCCGACCCCCCCTTCGTGGGGTCGACTCGTCCGAAAGAGAGAAGACATCGTGTTGGGTTTTATGTCCTAAAACTCGTAGTTTGTAAACAACTTCAATGTAATTATTCTATTTTGCAATAAAGTGTTATTGAGATTTATTCAGTAAAGCCGTTATTGAATAAAGTGATTCGTGTTTGTATTAATCTATGTCAATAACAAACACCCATGGCGACAGTGTGAGTACTTGAGCTTCATGTATGACATGAATGTGGATCAAGTTCAAGTAGACAACCAAATTGGTCTATAGTATATGGATAAGGTTGGGTACCTTATCCTAGTAACACTATTGGATGCGACTCACTTTGTATTGTACAAAACGATGTGATCTGAATCGTTTCATGTGGAGACATGTGAGTGAGGGCGTCATGTGCAATGAGTTTGCATAAGACTGAACCGAGAAATCAAGTCGCACTCTCTTTATAACACCGTTTACTGAAGTGACCGACTTTTTTATATGATGACCTAGGTAACTCGATCTCAATTTTGAGCTCGTTATGAACTCCTGTTTATTCGAGCTTATCTTTTGACTTGCACAGGTGAAAGTGGTCAGATCGCCGACTCAATAAGCCTACCATCTTGGGGATAAGAACGAATATGTAGTTGGGGACATAGTCTTGCAAAACGAAATTCACTCCTACCCGGTTTTAGGGATAGTAGAGAGGTTGTCCCCTTAATAGCTGATTTCAGGTCTTGAACAATGGGCGCCCACCCTCTCCTAGCCCGAGAGGGATCCGATTTGCTGGTTGGACCACAAATCAATTGTACATTAGAGGTGTCAGTGGTACTTAAGGAGCAAGATGTAATGCAGGGGTTAAACGGTATAAATGACCCGCTGTGATTATGACCGGTCGGTGAAGGATCGACTTACTGATGATGGTTACATCAAGAGGACACAATATATCTATAGTGAGGAGAGTGCAGTTCTTGGACTTTAGTGGAGTCTTCAGGGGGTTAACGAATGTTGATTAGTTCGGTTAAAAGAGTTTAACCGAATAATCTCGTATCGTTGAAGTTCATGATATGTAGGTTCTTTAGGTTCTTCTGGCTAGCTCGGATAAAGTCATACAACAATATAAAAGAAAAATAATTTAAATTTATTCAAATTCAGTTTTGGGAGAATAGTGGACATATTTAAATATGATTTAAATATGAGAATGGTCTAAAACATGAATAGTGATTCATGTGCGAAAAGTCGATTTTCCGAAAATCAGGATTAGTCCTATTATTTAATTAATATTTGATATTGAATTAAATAATATTAATTAATAATATATATATATATATATATATTATTTATATAAAATTAATTTTTAAATAAATATTAAAATAATATATATATTTGAGAAGCGGCAAGTGGCATTCATCAGCGTTGCATGTTGGACACGACAGTGACTAATCCCCTTCTTTTCTTTTGTTAAGTTTTTAATTAAATTCAAAGGATATATTTGGATGATGTTAGTTTTCATTGGCTGTTGAAATTTTTTTTTTTTTTTTTTTTTTTTTTTTTTTTTTTTTTTTTTTTGCCAACAAGAGCATAGCTCAATGGCATGATGTATCGCCTAATGACCATGAGGTCTTAGGTTCAATCCCCCACCCAACATGTTGTCAAAAAAAAAAAGAAAACTTTTTTTTTTTTTTTTTTGACAACATGTGAAGAGGGAAATTCGAAGACGGTTGAAAACTTTAATTGGAAAGAGAATTAATAATTTTCTTTCTTCATCATCTGATTTCGTATTCTTCCTTTTGGTTATGAAAGAATAAGAAGAAAAGGCTACTGACTTATAAAAAAAAATTTAAGAATTTGGTTTTTGAAATTTTAATTCTCATATATATATATATATATATATATATATTTCTCTGTAAACTTTCTTTGTTCTTACAATTCCAAGACCACTTCTCTTCCGATCTCTCTTGTAAATGAGTCTCACCATTTTGTTGCTCGGCCCAAGGATAGCGGAATTATCGGAGTTGGTTCTCGAAGAGTTCGTGAGAAGATTCCAACGGTGAAGTTGAAGAAATATAGAATTACAAAGGTATATGTTCTAATTTCTTTTATTTCGTTTCTTTGAGCATGTTTCTGTTTTGTTAAATTGATGAAATTATAGTATCAACGATCCAAATTCGCTTCCGCACCGTTATACGCTCCATCACATCGACCTATCTTCGGGGTCGGCTCAACATCGAAGGTTGAAAAAAACGTGTCCCTAAGGGTCGTTATACAACCTTTGTAACGACTAAGAGTTATGTGAGTCATAAAGACTTTCATAATGATCATTAAGGGTCTGTTTGATAACGTTCTCGTTTTCTGTTTCTTATTTCTCGTTTCTTGTATTTTTAGAACTAGAAACAAGAACTTGTTTGATAACTACTCTCGTTTCTTGTTTCTTGAAAAAAAAAAAAAAACAAAAACTTGTTTGTTAACATTCTATTGTTTCTTGTTTCTTAAAAAAAAAGTAAAAAATATATATACATCTCATATATATATATATTTTTTTTTTATTATTATTTTTTTTTTTTACTTAAGATAAAAAAAAAATAACATACATTGAAATATATAAAAAGCAATTACTCAAAGTTTACATAATTTAATACAAATAAATCGAGAAGTTTACATAATCTAATATAAATAAGTCTCGATGAAAAATTAAAAACAACGATAAATCGAGAAGTTTACATAATCTAATATAAATAAGTCTCGATGGAAAATTAAAAACAACGATAAAATTGTATGTATTCTTCAAATGTTGCCCAAATTTGATCTGCAATGTCATCTCTTAGAGTCATTCGTCCTAAATTTTGTTGACTCACACATCTGTAAATTGTTCGACAAACTCTTTATAACTTCATCGAGGATTGATTGCTAAAGTCATTAAAGATGAAAATGTCAATGTCCATTTACAAAGTAAGTGTCAATGTCGATAAAAATGTCAATGTCTCAATTTTATGAAAATGTTGATGCAAACCGAGCATAGCTCAATTGGCATAAGGTTGTGCCCGTGATTAAGAGGTCATGAGTTCAATCCTCGCATTAATTAAACTACCGTTGCAAAAAAAAAAAAAAAAAAAAAACCAAAAAAAATGTCGATGTCAATATATATTTATGAAAGAAACATAAAAACTAAAAATAAATATATATATTTTAATGTACTTAAATAAAATAAGACTTATTACTAATATTAGGTTCCTCATTTCCCATAAAATAATATATAAAAGAAAATACTACAAAATTAAGAAGGATTGAGAACTCAAAGTTACCAACAAACCAATTGCATTTTTGTGTAATATTTAGGAACAAAAATATAAAATAAGAAACGGAACCATCGTTTCTCATATTTTGCCATTTTTTTGAAAATGTTTCTCAAAATTTAGAAACAAGAAATGAGAATAGTTATCAAACAAATCTGTTTCTTTAAAAATGAAAAACGGGAACAAGAAACAGGAAACATGAACGTTATCAAACGGACCCTTATACGGATTCCTATATAGAGAGAGAAAATCCAATTAGGTAACGCATTTGATACTATTCAAATTTTATACTATTCCAATTTTTCATATTCCATCTTCCTCTCTCTGCGTTTCTCTAACTTGAGGGTCAGAGTTTCATCGGTCCTAACTTACTTTCTTTCTGTTCAAGTGTTGCAAGATCAAGTTGGTTCCTTCAATTCAATCAATTAAATCAAGTTTACAATTTTTTCGAAAAAAACATAAAACATAAGAGTAGTTTTATTGTTTTCACTTGTATTATATATATATATATATATATATATATATATATATATATATATATATATATATATATATATATATATATATTATCCTATATCAATCAGAAACAAAAATCTTTTCTAGAAAAATTATTTGTTAAACAAATTTTTAACGAACAAACCACAGCCTCTATTTCTGACCATTTCAATTTTTAAAATTTTAATTTCATGAAATTAAATTTGAATATAAAAGGAGATGCATTTGACTAAAATCAAAGGTCTTTATAATTTATTTTTTCTTATTAAATAGGTTTTAGTAAAACACATCTTCCAATGAAACATTTTCTATTTTGAAAGAAAAAAAAAAAATTGAAAACATTTTTTTTTATTTATTATTATTATTACGGGCTACCTCAGCATGAGGCCAGTCGCTGACGTCACGACCCGCTTCATCAAGAAGTCGAGACCACGACATCAGCACGGGATATTGAGAACCTGGGGCCGACTCGAGGACTCTGTGGATCCGAGCCTTCCCGGTCAATCAAAGATTCGTTGTTGTCATGCTATCTCTCGATCAGTGTGAAGAACATCTTCTGATAAGACGTTCCTGACTCACCTGACCAAACGACGGTAGAATAGGGCTCCCAAGTCCATCTGAAATTGGGGGAACGACGACTGTCATTATGAGAAAGAATACGGACATGCTTAGACCGTCCACACCTCCTCACCCGATTCGAGGATCCTCATAATGACCGACGTAATAGAACTGTCGAGAGGAATCCGCACCACACCGCCTATAAATACCCTCCCATGGGAGGTGGAGGTACTTGACATGGCATAATTCTACGCAACCCTAACACACTTTCACTTCTACTTACGCTCAGAACACTCTCTGACTAAGCATCAGAGTCTTGTGCGGTCAACCCCACTCCGGTGCAAGTTCTTTTGCTTCCCTTGTGCAGGTTTGTCCCAGTTTTGGAGACGGCGAAGTACGCCCAAATGCGACGAAAAAGAAAGTCCAGAATTTGGCACCAACAATTATTATGATTATTTTTTATTTTTAATAAAGAATTGACACCATTTAATTAATAAAAAAAAGTCCTAGTTTGTATAAAAAAATGCATTAACTGTTTGAACTCCACAATCCCATCTATTTTGGTAAACATAAAAGAAAAATTCAGCCTACAATCTGACACAAATAATATATAAATATAATGGCTCCTATATATTCTCAGCATTGACACATCGTCATTTTTTTTCACACCTCGATTTATATAATTATAATATAAGAGTTAAGACATAGGATATAGTCACATAAGACCTAAAGCTTATAATAATAATATTATTAATATTATTATTATTATTATTATAGGTTAAAAAAAAACTTTTGGTTCCTCAATTTCCATTCAAATAACGAATTAATACCTCCACCTTGGAATATGATGATTTAATTCCTATAATTTAAAATTTATAACGATTTAAAATAATATGAACTAAATTGGTATTGTTCAATGAGATTTCTTATCCTTGTACACATTGATAAACGACTTGAAATTGGTGGTTTAATAAAGGGGGAGAAATTACAGTTTTCTAGAATCCGACCCCAATTAAAAATACATGAAAGATTTATGAAATTGAAATAAAGGTGATAGAGGATATTAAACTCCGTGTTGAGATCTCATATTGAAAAAATAAAAAAACAAAATATGATATATAATAATTTTTTTTTTTTTTAAGAATTAAATCATTACATATTTTCAACTATAATGATTATATTATTATATACTATAATATAATTTAGAGATGAAAGTGTTACAAGTTTAAAAGTACATAGATTGAATTGTTATTTGAAGAGATCAAAAATATTTTTAACCTATGTTTTTATTATTAGTTGATATTAAGAATCAACATGAACATAACTCAACTGACATATTATATAAACAAACAAGTGATTACGAGCTTTAAAGTTGAATATACTCCATATTCACATTTGAAAACTAAGCTTGATTTTATTTATTTTTGAAAAAAAAAAAGTGTATATATGAAAATTACAAAAACAATTTCTCATTCTTGTGAAATTTCGTGTTACATTTATTTTTTGGGATCGAAGTAAAGATTCTCAACATTTTTTTTTCTTCTTCTCTCTCTAAAAAAAATCTGATTTTTTTAAATAATTTTTCATTTAAGTGGTTAATTCCTATTTAAATAGAATATTCTTAAACATTATAATAAAACAGCATAATTCAACCGTATCGCCTAGTGATCATGAGATTTTAGATTCAATTCTCACCCCAACATGTTGTCAAAAAAAAAAAAACATCATAATAAAAACAAAATAATATTTCATATCAAATTATCTAATTAGGAAGTTTTTCCCTCACCCACGCCTCTGTTGATCTCCACCTAATTGAGGATTCTCGGTTTCGTTAAGGACAAGTCTCCTCCGAAAAAAAGAACACCTCTAATCACACCCTAAACTTTTAAATTGATCCATAATTCTCTAAACTTACAAAATAGATACAATTAAACCCTTAAATATAACAAAATACTCTAACCACACTCTTGGACCATAAGTATATTATTCCAATCAAACCCTTGATCTATACATGATTATTAAAATTCAAACTCAAATTCATTCTTTATTTCATTTTTTAATTGAGATAACACCTCAACATCAACTTGAAACTCAAGGTTTTGAATGGTTAATATTATTGTTTTCAAATTTTATAGCTGTAGTAGTGTTAAATTACAATAATTTTTATAGATTGAAGATTTGATTGTAACAATTTGTACAGTTTAGGGATGGTTTGACATTTAGAATATTTAAGAGTTTAGGAATGGTAAAATTTCATAAATTTAGTAGTAGACGAGTTGATGAACCTAAAAAATTGAAGGTGCGATCGTAAGAAATTCTATATTTTAAAGGTCAGAGCATAACTCAATTAGTATAAGGTTATGCCTTTGACTAAAATGATATAAATTTAACTAAGAGGTGAATCTCTCCATTAATTAAAATATTTTTAGGTACTCAAACATTTGGACAATTTCACTTTCTACCTAAGAAGCAAAGCATAAACACTGATAAATTACAGCGATGGAAGAATTGAAGAAGAAAAAACACCCTGAAATCGTGGTCATGGTACACCATTTCACTACCTTATTTTTGTAAATAGTTTCCAAACTACCCTATTTCTCCTATTTCTGTAATTATTTTTTAAAAACACATTATTTATATAAAAAGTCCTATTTAGTATTTCCCACCTCTAATTCCTCTGTGTACTTAAAAAAAAATGATTTTTTTTAAGAAGATAAAATACAAAACCTAGGACATCTTTTTTATCAGACCCACTGGCCAATCAAATTGGTTGCTTGTGCTGCAAGATTGTAAATGAGAGGATGATAATATATTGACATATTTCTGATAAAAAAAAAAAAACAAGGTATTTACAATTAACCCTGCAATTACAAAATAATTCCATTTGACTAGGTATGTTGAGTTGCTTAAGTTGGCTCCACCTTTTCCATTTGACTGATATTTTTGAACTTTTTCTTTCCATAACAATGGTAGGAGTGAAGATCAAATTATCGACCTTTGAAACGATAGTTTGTGCTTAATGCACTAAACTAGGCTCGCTTGAAAGCTGATGATAAAAAAATTACTATTTTGGCTAACATGAAAAGACTAGGTAAAAGTATTTTTTAACTCGAGAATCCAAAGGAGAAGTAAACACCAAGAACTCACAGCAAATCATGTTATTCTTATTATAACAGAGAGAATCTTTTGTCAAAATCACTTTTTTATTCAAAAAGTGATCAAAACATCCATCATCCCTTCACAATTTCTACGAAATTTCCACTCTATAACTTGTAGTAGAATCACTGAAACTTCTCTCTAAATTCTAGAACATTCCATTCTTCCACATAAAAAGGAACTTCAAGACTGAATCAGTTTCAAGAGATCCCACTTGAGATGTTATATTGAGAGACTTTTTTCTTTTCCCTTTTTTTTTTCCCAATGGAGTCAAATTCACAGCAAATTTCCCTAGATATGAATGAACTCAATTCCTTCATCACTGCAATTAATGCAATTATTGAAAGAAATCCTGGAATCAGCAGTTTTACCTGGGGAGCATCAGATCGCCTACCAATTTGCATCAGAATGGAGGAGAGGCCTCCACTAGCAACCAACTGCCCACAGAATAATCTTGGAAAGACAATTCTTGGCCTTACTTTCCAGGCAGTTTTGGCCTTGTTCATCAGCACACCAAATTCCTCTCCTCCACTTTTGACACATCTTTTTGGGGTTGCTGTGTTGATTAGCTTTGCATTTTCAATTGTTGGACTTTACCTTCAAAACGTATTCCCAAGAATCGCGCGTTTGTTCGAAAAGATCGGTGCTCTTTGCGCTGCAATTGGTGTCTGCATCACAGCAAGTCTTCTAATCCATCAGAATTTCGCTTGGATCTCTTGGCTGGCATGTGCCTTCTCCTTGATGGCCTTTATTCTATCATTCAAGTGAATTTGACAGAAGAGTTTTTCTGTAGCTTCCATTGCCATCTGCTTGACCACTAGTAGTAAAGTCTCTAATAGCTTCAATCTCCCTGAAAACTATGTTATTAGTATTCTACAACTTACAATGACATGATAACTCTGCCTGTGTCATGCGTTAAGCGTCATTTCTTCTACGCAGCCGGTCCCAAGCCCGGACAAAGGAGGAGGGTAGTGTCATCAGATCATTGGTTCTTGAGCTTGTTCTACAAGACAGACTCTGGAAGTTGTGTAGTAAGCATTATTATCATCTAAGAAATAAAGATGGCAGCATCAAGAAAGATGGGTTCTCTCTATGGTGCATACTAGTAGAGAGGAACCGCATATTGCTGAAGCTTAGTCATCCTAAGATATAACTAAAGTCTTGTCCAACAAAAAAAAAAATACATATATTTGAGCCGTGCAATTTAAAAGTGGAACTAGAATGCTATGTTATTGTATTGTTGCATATATATATATATAAACTATGTTGTTGTCTATATTAGATTGAATCTAAAATGAAAAGAAAAAAAAAATTGAAAATCAATCTTTACAAGAACATCAGCAAGAAAGAAATTCTCCAGAGACTGCAAAGGAAAAGTGATGGCTTGAAGCGTGTAAACTCCAAGTGAGAAACCAGATTAGCAAATAAAAAGAGAATTTCATTTTGTCCTCCCCAGTTCTAACTCTAAAACAATTCATGCAAATTACTGAGGCGATGCTAAACAAGAAAAGGAGAGGTTTTGATGTTGCACAATGCTCGTATGGCCTGACATACAAGTTCCCTGCAGACCATGAATTTTAGTGCTACCAGTAATTTTTATTTCCCCAAAATTATTAGGAAATATCCAAGTTGATAGTGATATTAACCAATTAAACATTGATTAAGAAGAAAGAAACCAGTAGTTTAAAAAATAAGAAAAATGAATATGATAATCTCACCTTCAAACAGAAATCCCAAGCATATATTTCCTATGATGCAAAGCAGCAAAATAGCAGAGCAATAAGAGAACTTTGAAGACCAGAATGATACAGAATCCACATCAATTTCAGATAACAAAATTTCATCATTTTTCTTTGCTTTTCTTCCAGCATGTTAATCAATTCAAAACGATCGGGTCATCAAGTTTTACAGTCATGTAGAGGCTTAAATAAACATGAATGATAAATAGGAAAAAGAAACATTTTCAACCATGTAAAATTCCACCATCATTTTAATTTTAAAAACAGAAAAAGTCACAATTTAATTGGAAGATTACCAAAACAACTTTTCCTATCACAATCGGGATTGGCACAAATTCTCAAAAGTAACTGTATATTGAAATATAAATGGTAAACAAGCTACAAGATAAACAAGTGGTTCGAGTTACTTGCACCCTTCCTCTTGAGAAACTCTCTCAAGTCCTAATTGCTCCAAACAATTCCTTTCCTACCTTGCTCTCATCCCCCTCCCTTCTATTTATAGTAAAAACCATAACAAAATCCTTATCCAAATTAATAATATACCCTTACTAATATCCTACTAATCTTCTCCCTATTAGTACCCTTAGGTATTATCAAATGGGACCTAAATTAATAATGTTACACTATGTACTGTAAACAAGATTGTTCAACATGTATGCATCAATTCACTAATCCTTGAAGATTACGGAAATAACTTTTCGGGAGACATATCAACAAAACTTAATCTCAAACATAAAGAACCGTTTGATAACCATTTGGTTTATTATTTTTTAAAATTAAGCTAATTAAAAATTGAAAAACTAAAAACAAAATCATTATCAAACGGGAACAAGCATAAATTTTAAAAACAGAAAACTAAAAACGAAATCGTTATCGGGACGTAAGTAATATTGATCTAGGATCTTTGATGAAGGATGTCCAAGCCTACTAAATATTGACATCACAAAATCCAAGTTAGAAGATAAACCGTATGAACTTCTCACCTGTATCCTGACCTTAAGGAGACAGAAATTATAATGGAACTCCACAAATATGTTATTTTGCAACGGTATTTTAATTAATGTGGGGATTGAACCGCACAACCTTATGTCAATTGAGTTATGCTCAATTTGACAACTCCACAAATATGTTATTATCACGGCAAGTCTCAGCACACAATAAACTTTTTGCAATATTAGGCACACACACAATACTTTTTCCAGTTTAAACAAGCCACGGTTTGTAGGGAGAATAGATGAGCCAAAATATGAGATATCAATAACTTGTTACTATTTCCAACAACTTATTCATTCATACCTGCATAGTCGCTCCTCTGCATTACAGGACCCTTTGCTGTCTGCATACCAGGTTGTAAAATTCCACAACTCCCTGTACTCAAGTGATGGAATGGATTTCAGACGTCAAAAGATATGTAGGATGCAGTGCAGAATTAAAATCTGCGACAGGTATTTCAACAAACTAGAGAAGGATCATCACTTGTCATGACATGGATCCCTTTCTAGTTTGTTGAAACACCCGCGCAAATAGTCTTCGTGGGCTCTAAAATCCCATTACTCGAGTAGCAATATCGGTAGTCATGGAATTGTACAACCAACCCGGGCAATCCAAGATTCATACTATTGGGTTAAAAACTTGGGATGGCATTCACCAGGTTAAGTGCTAGTTCCTCCTCCTACTCGAGTCACATACATTCGTGGACAAGGATTAATTCCTCTCAAGAAACCTTTCAATTTGTAGCTACGAAGAATCAGTGCCAAACTAACCCAAAAAATGAAAAAAGTTACTAGAGCTATTGATTTATACACATAATAAAAGAGTACCAGATCAAGCAACAGAGGAAGCTACAGATTTTGTATTCTAATATTCAATATTATTCGATGATAAAGGCAGTAATCACTACAGCTATTTATACACATAATAAAAATGAGTTAGTGGTACAGAAATTCAAGGAACCACTTCCTCCTAATTTGTAGTTTGAGTAAAACCAGTTCCTCCTAATTTGTAGTTTGTGGGTGGCTGATACCTGCGTTTTGATCGAAAACTGAAAGGAAGCATTGATCTTGCCCAGAACCATAGATGTAAAAGGCAAAATGAAACCTAACACTGCAAGTAAAGTAGACAATTTTGTCGATTTTTACTCGCGACTAAACTAGAAAGAAGCAGGAGGGGGTATTTGGTGCATCAGATCAAGAAGGAAAAAAAAGGAAAGTAAGAAAATGTGGTGAATGATTATGCTTGAGTAACGAGTCGCTTACCAGAAAATGGAATTGCAGGAGACAATCGTTGAGAGGAACCTGTGAACGAATGAGCCATCTCAGGTTGTGATGAACATGAACGAACTAACAGAGTCTTGTTGATGATTAGAGGGGATATTTGGCCAGATGGCCTTAAATTAAGGTCCATTCGATGGCTTTAAATTAAGGTCCATTCGAGAGATTGACGCTCCATTTTAAAAATTAGTCAGACTTTTTGCTGACATCATTTTTGCTGGAATTTCTCTCGCTCTCGTTCACATTCACGAGAATGAGAAATTTTTAGTTATAAAATGGAGCCCGCAAAAGAGCGAGAGCTAGAGAAATTCTAAAAATTCTGTCAACAAGAGGTCATTTTATCTAATTTTTAAAATGGTCCGTCAATCTGGATCTTAATTCAAGGGTATCTGACCAAATATTCCATGATTAGAGTTTTATTTGTTTCAGAAATTTTATCAGAATTATATGTAAAAAAACACTACACTTTTACTATTATATGTTTCAGATTTGTTTTTTGTGTTTTTGTTTTTTTGAAACTTTCATAATAAAAATGTAGTCTAAAATGGTTAATCACACTAAAGTGAAGTAAAAGTGCTCCAATCAAACAAAATATGTTTAAAGTGGTTTATTGTATTGTTTATTTCCCTACACGACTCCTATAAAATAATACATAGTCAGTGTTCTACAAAAGATGATCTAAGTATTCATTCTGCGCTCCACAAAAAATGATAAAGTTCACGACATTAGCCACAAAATGATTCTTCATATCTAGAAGATGAAATAAACCCAACGAACATAGGGGACGGCTCACCCACATAACATATCCTCGTAGAAATAAGTGTCACTGTTGGGTTTTATGTCCTAAAACTCGTAGTTTGTAAACTGTTTGAATGTATATATTTTATTTCAATAAAGTTGTTATTGAATTTTAGTGAATTGTGTTTGTATTAACCTATATCAATAACTAACACCCATGGCGATAGTATGAGTACTTGAACTTCATGTGTGACATGAATGTGGATCAAGTTCAAGTAGACAACCAAAATGGTCTATAGTATAGGGATAAGGCTGGAGGGCGTCCTGTGCAATGAGTTTGCATAAGACCGAACCAAGAAATAAAATCGCTATTTCTTTATAACACCGTTTACTGTAAAGATCGATTTTTTCATATGATGACTTAGGTAACTCGATCTCAATCCTGAGCTCACTATGGACTCCTGTTTATTTGACCTTATCCTTTGACTTGTACGGGTGAGAGTGGCCAGATCGCCGACTCAATAAGCCTACCATATTGGGGATAAGATCGAATAAATGGCTGGGGATATAGTTGTGCGAGATGGAATTCACTCCTACCCGCTTTAAGGGTTAGTAGAGAGGTTGTTCTCTTAAGTGCTGACTCCAGGTCTTGAACAATGGGCCCATCCTCTCATGATGAGGGAGGAATCTGATTTGATGGTTGGACCACAAATCAATTGTTCATTAGAGGTGTCAGTGGTACTTAAGGAACAAGATATAATACAAGGGTTAAACGGTATAAACGACCCGTTGTGATTATGAACGACCTGTGAAGGATCGACTTACTGATGATAGTTAGATCAACAGAACACAATATATCTACAGTGAGGAGAGTGCAACCCTTGGACTTTAGTGGAGTCTCCGGGGGTTAACGAATGTTGGTTAGTTCGGTTGAAAGAGTTTTGACCGGATAATCTCGTATCGTTGGAGCTCATGATCTGTAGGTCCTTACGGTTCTCCTGGCTAGCTCGGATAAAGCCGTGAAACAATATAAAAGAAAAGAAAATAATTTGAATCGTTCAAATTCGGGTTTGTGGAAGAATATGGTCATATTTAAATATGATTTAAATATGAGATTAGTCTGAAAACATGAATAGGATTCATGTGCAAAAAGTCGGTTTTCGAAAAACCGGGTTTAATTATATTATTTAATTAATATTTGATATTGAATTAAATAATATTAATTAAATATATATATATATATTTATTAATTAAAAAGTTTAATTAATAAAATAATTATTATTATTTTTAATAATAATAATATATAAGACACATGTAAGGTATATATATATATACAGAGTATATATTTCGTCAGATCAAATGAATTAAAAAAAAAAAAGGAAGGAAAAGAAATAAAATTGAGTAATGCCTTTCAGGGTACATATAATTTTCAAAAGTTGAAAATTGAATTCAATTTATTTTTCTTCTTCCGTCTGCTTCCTCAACTTAGCTCTCTGTAAAGATTTCTTTCAGTGAAGCTTCGTCCTTTTTTTCTTTTGTAAAAGGAGTCTCACTACTCCGTTTCTCGGTCCGAGGATAGCGGGACTACCGTGGGTGGTCCACGAAGGTTTCGTGAGAAGGCTCGTTGAGCTCGTGAGGAGCTTCTGGCGGTGAAAACTGGAGAAATACGAACGACAAGGGTATGTGTTCTAATTTCTCTTTTTCATTGCTTTTGCATGTTTCCGTTTTGTTTAAATTGATGAAATTAGAGTGTCTATGATCCAAATCGCTTCCGCTGCGTGCCAAGCGCTCCATCAGTCACCCCTGTAGTACTCACTCAAAAAGATGAGGGTCATAGGGTCATACTTACTTGCAATGATTTTGTGCCACAGGGTATGTTAGATTCAATGGAGAAAATCCCCCACCCGACTCCTCAACCCCAAATCATAAAAAATCTCTGAAATTTTGCGGAGCTCAGAGGATACCTTTTCTTTTAACTCAAAAGCGGAGCTTAGAGGATACCTTTTCTTTTAACTCAAAAGCTTTTTACGAGCGAAATTAAGCATAACTCAAATGACATCGAGTGATTTATAATACAATTGGGAAGGGGTGAGCATTGGGGGCATCTTAGTCAAATTTCAAATTTAAAAAACCATATCTTTTCTTTTTTTAGAAAGATTTGAGTTCTCTTTCCCTCAAACCTTCCCTCAAACCTTGACTTATATTTCAAAAACATTAGGCCAAATGTAAAAATAGTGTTTATAAGCTTAGGGTCCGTTTGATAACGTTTTCGTTTCCTGTTTCTTGTTCTCGTTTCTCATTTTTTAAGAAACAGACTTGTTGATAACTATTTTCATTTCTTCTTTCCAAATTTTGAGTAAGGTTTCTAAAAAATGGCCAAAATTTGAGAAACTACAAAAAAAAAAATGTTTATTTTTGTTTCGTTTCTTTTTATATTATTTCGTTCCCATTTTGACACAATATATGATGTTGGTTTGATGGTTATAGTGGAATCCAATAACTCTTCTCCATTCGTGGTTGTGGCTTTGAAATTGGGGGTACATTTGAAAGTGGGGTACATGCATTATCCCACTTTAATAGTTTGCAACCATGACATTAGTTGGTTCCGAGTCGACATCATTTAAGGAGGATTGATTCCAATGAGAAATAAAATTGCGCCAAACTGAGCAAATTGAGCAAATTGGCATAAGGTTGAACTTGTGCTTAAGAAACTGTTATAAACAAGTTTTTATTTCTGTTTTTTTTTTTTCAAGAAACAAGAGTAGTTATCAAACATGTTCCTGATTCTAATTCTCAAAAAACAAGAAACAAGAAACAAAAAATAGGAAACAAGAACGTTATCAAACGGGTCCTTAGTTTTCAAAACCCAAAAACTAGAAATCAAATAATTATTAATGGAGTTAATTTTTGAAACTTAAAAAAATGTTCAAGATCATTGATTTTTTTTTTTTTTTTTTTTTTGAAACTAAAGATCATTGATTTCATTGTATGGTTTCATGTACTATTAAAAGTTTCTAATAAATTTATAATTTATAATTTTATGTCTAATAAGTCCCTAGTTATTGATTCCGTAAAATTAACTTTAAATCTAATAGGTCAATCTATCGAATAAGTCGAGGTTAATCCCTCGAATTATAAACTCTAACATTTACAGATTGGATTGATATTTTAGACCCATTGTGCATTTACAAATTGGATTAATATTTTAGGCTCATTGTGCATTGGGTTGGGTGATGTTTTTGTTCATGACAATACAATAATATTCAGCTTTGTGACAGGTCAAGGTCAAGTTTAGAGATGTCCATTTGTCTCGCCCGACCCCATCACGCCTCGCTCCGAATGAGACGGGAAATTCTCGATTACACGGAAAATGAGGCAGAGAGCGAGAATTGTTTTTTGCCCCGTTAGCTAAACGGGGCGGGGACGGGTAATAGCATATCTGCCCCGCCCCGTATACTTTTATATACATACATATATATACTATTCATCAAAAAAATAACTACACACTCCTTTTTTAGTCTAAAAAAATAGACATCTTACCAATAGAGTTAAAAAAAAACACATCTTACCAATAAAGTTTATTGAATTAAATATATATAATATTAATCAACTTAACAAATAACAAAACTTTTTAAAAAATGAATAAGATTAAATTAAAAAGTAAATTATTCGCCGGAAAAATTACCGCAGGAATATCCGTTATCCATGAATTTTCTGCAAGAATATCCGTTTCGTCTCTACGAAATTAAACGAAAAATTTTACAGGGACGGAGACGGAAAAGGCATTACTCGATCCCGCCCCGTCCCATAGACATCTCTAGTCAAGTTCCACTCTCGTATAAAACAATGATGACAAATTACATCCTAGTCCCATTTTGTTTTGTCCGTTTCATCTCTATGCTCGTTTTGGCGATCTTATCTTATACTTTAAATAAATGATAGTTGGTTGGATGATAGTTGCTCTCACACCCAAACAAATATATTTTTTTTTAATATTGTTTATTTTTGTCAACTTCTGACTCTCATTTTGTTTTTACTCTAATGTTTCTTTTATTTGGGAGATCTGTTTTTTTTTTTTTTTTTTTCATAAGCTCTTAAAAATCATTCTTACACTTGAACTTATTTTAATCTCTACGTCAGTTTTCATTTGCTACTTAAAAAAAAAAAAAAAAAAAAAAAACCGTGCCATTTTAAAACATAATTTATTTAAAAAAATTAAAAATCAATTTCAATGTTTATCAATGTTTTTTTTTTTTTTAACGATGTGGAGTAAGAGATTGGACCTAATATTCACTACTACAATTTTATATCAATTAAACTATGTGTAACTATATTTTTGTTGACATGAATTTTAATATTATACTATAAACAGGGGCGGACCTCTGAAGGGACTAGGGGGGGGCCACGGCCCCCCAAATTTTTTGATTTTTTCATACTCGTAGGTAAAATTTTTGGTCCCCAAACATCAATGTCTGAATCCGCCCCTGACTATAAAATAATTATTTTTAATAAAGATGACGTGACAATAATATTTTTTTAGAATTATAATTAATAATAATAATATTATTATTTTTTTAGAAACAATGTTAGAGCCTAAATCTTAGGATTTTTAGTGAGCTAGGTTAGTTTTTCCTAAGACAATCCATTTTCTACATATTTTTTTTTTAATAACATTTTCTACATAGTTATTAAAGACTATCCCATTATATCAATAATCTTATTATAATCAATAATCTTATTATATCTTGTCTGTCTAATACTCAATTTTTCATACATCTGAATAAAAGTTGTGCTTGTTAAACTTATAGGGATTCAAAAAAATTGATGAAACGTAAAGAGCCTACATTGTATTAGAATTGCATGCATTATTTACAGACTTAAGGACCTATTTATAGGTATAGAATAATAATGCAAAGACTAGTCTACCGTTACACAAGTAAACTAAATTGTCAAAATTAGTATATATGATATTTTTAAGTTTAGACTATGAAGCACTTCTACTCTACTATGAAGCAATTCTACTTTAATTTTCTCTACCGTTATTAATAGCAATATAAGCATTGACTCCATAATAATTTCAATATTTATGTTTTTTTTTATTAGTTCAAAAAGTGCAGGGATAAGGAATCGAACCTCACAGCTCACGGGAAAAAGTACGTGCAATATCAATGTTTATGCTTAAAAATATGGTAAAATTATTTATAGTAAATAATTTATTTTTTTTTTTTTTTGCAAAGGTATTTGATTAATGCGAGGATTAAACCCGTAACCTCTAAGTCCTAATCAAAGGTGCAACCTTATGCCAATTGAGTTATGTTCGGTTTGACATCATAAAAAAGTTCTTACACAACCAAACACAACTTTTTTTTTGTTTAGACATTGAACATTTTTTTAGTTTAATATTTATAGAGTGGAGATTAAATCATTGATCTTGAAGATGGTAATAAGTGTTTAATTTACTTAACTTTGACCGACTCAGAATAGTACCAGTGAAAGATTCTAAACTCCCAATTATAAGATTATTGAAACTATATATATATAGTTTCAATAATTAAAAATCGAACGAGTTAGCAACCACGTCGTTCCCAGAATAACCACGTCGTTTCTAAGATAAAGCAACTTAGATCTCAATTACCTTTGCATGGAAGGACTAATCGTTGAAGCCTTACACCAGCAGAGAATCAGTAATATAAAATTATGAAAAAACATTTTTTTCGAGAGGAAATTCGAAAGAGGGAGGAAAGGGAGATTTAGGAGAAATTGATTACTTTTGTGCGTGTTTTTTTTTTTTTTCCATCGACTGAAAGTCGATTTAAATTATTTTTTTTTTTGGAAAAAAAGAACATAACAATATTTATATAAAATAAATATCTTAATTGACTAACCAACCATCCAGTGGTCACCTTGGCTTGGCTGAAGGAGAATTTCGAGTTTTTTTAATACCACTGCTTTTAAATAAATGACATGGGCGGTAATTAAAATTAACAAACTGTTTTTCCTTGGGTCCCACCCTATTAAATTTTGTTCCTTTCTAATATTTTTTTTTTCATTTTTTTTTATTCTTATTTAATGCAAACATATTTATTAAAAGAAAATTTAAAATATATCCAATAATTAGGCATCAATAACAAATAAATATTAATTCAAAATATGTCTTGATTTTATTTAAAAATAAAATATTATTGAATTATATAATAAGTATCCGATTAAATGGAAACACAAAAAAATCAGTATTATAAAATGCAATATTTGAAGAATGATTTATTGGATAAATTGAAAAAACTACACAATTAGAATTCGATGAGACATTTGTCAGTCTTAGAATTTTTCATCTAAATAGATAAACAAGATAGAAATTAGTATAACACTGGTAATATATTATCGAGAACTTAAAATAATTGATAAAGTTGTAATCATAAAAAAAAAATATATATATATATATTAGAATATTAAAAAAAAATTAGAGAGATAAAATATTAAAAAAGAAGATAAAAAAACAAGTAGACAAGGAATAAATAAATAAAATAATAGTAATAATAATTTTAAAAAACTAATAAAAAATAAGAAGAGAGAATTTGAGTAAAAAATGAACGTTTAAATTTTCTCTTAGAAAATAATAAATAATAAATTTAACAGGTAAGATCCAACCAAATAATTAGTTTGTTAAATTTAAATACATCCCTCTTTTATTTAAAAGAAGTGGTACGAAAAAATACCAATGTACTAAAAATTCTCCCTCTAAATATTGCCGGCGTCCAAAGATTGGACAAACATCACTATCACACATCAATAAAATTTATTTTTTAATAATTTAAAACCAAACCAATAAATATATATATGTATAGATTATTGGAGGATTAAAGTAAATTTAAAAATAAAATATTATAGTTCGGAAATTTACTTTTAAAAAATAGTAGTTCTTGCCATTCCCTTTCCCAAATATATATATTTTATTATTATTATCATTACGCATCTACAAAATTCTTTTTCATAAGATGATTTTAAACCTCATTTATAAACTTTAAAATGGATTAAAATCAAAATCACCCTTAAAATGGAAACAAAAGTGTGACGTGAGGATAAATCGTAAAAATAATGGTAAACATACACGCACATAAGTAAAGTTTTAATTATGTTCTTAAACTTTAGAGTATATTTTAATTATATTCTTATCATTTCAAAACTTTAAATTCTTTAGCCTAAATTATTAGGATTTAAGATTTAAGATTTAGGGTTTAGGGTCTACACGCGAGCAAATATCGCTTTTTGAAAAGACGATTTTGCTACACGTAGATGAAGATCGTCTTTTCAAAAGACGGTCTTCTTTTGTCGCTATGAAAAAACTTCTTTTACATTAAAAAATCGATAACTTTTTAACCACATATTCAAAAATTTCGAAAAATGTACGGTTGGAAAGCTAATACAGAGCTTCAATTTGATACTTAGTTTTACTATTTTTGAAGTTGTATATCAAAAGATACATATGGTCGAAGTTGATCTACATTTATGAAAAGTTCACTAAACTTGAAGATATGACTGAAAACTTCACAATAACTCAAATTCGACGATTTTTATGTTTTGATACACAACTCCTAAAATATTAAAATCAAGTATTAAAATGAAGCTCTCCCTTAACTTTCCAACCATATATTTTTTGAAATTTTTGAATATTTAGGTAAAAAGATATAAAAAAAATTTAATGCAATTTTTGTTTCGTAGGTGCAAAAGAAAGACGATCTTCATCCACGACTATACCTTTTTCAAAATTTTTGAATATCTAGTTGAAGAAAGATTTCAAATTTTTTGAATATCTAGTTGTAGAAGAAAGCCGATGTGCATCCACATGGAGCAAGATCGTCTTTTGAAAAGACGACTTTTGCTCGCCTCCCTTTAAAACAATATTATTTTTAAAAATACTTTTAACCCTAGAATATTTTTATAAAAAGTTATAAAAATTACCCTATTAAAAAAAACAGCCGATATAATTCCACCCCCACAAAAGAATTTAAAAAAAAAGAAATACTAACTTTTAGTATAGCATAGTAAAGTAGTTGTTTCACCTGCAAAATATTCGACCTCATGAAACCGACAACTTATATTTTCACAGAAGCCACAAAAAAAGTAACTCTGCCTTTTAGCACTGGCTTTGGGTTCACGTGTTCATCTTTATTCTTTATGGTCCTCAATCATTCGCTTCTCTACAGTAAATCAAGCTATCCTGCGCCAGATATGGACATCATCAAGCCCAAAATCAACCCCCAATCCGTCAGTTATACTCTCTCACGGCTCACGTTATCGATGTTGACTCTCCAATGCTTGATTCTGACGGCTGAAATGGAACCCGGTGGTGGCTAAGGAGCTTCTCCCAGTCTGAGAAGACAACGCATCCGGATCTTTCTTCAAGGTAAACCCTTCTTTTCTCTCTGCAAAATTCTGGGTCTGAATCGAATTTGAGCCTAGTTTTGTATCTGCTTCGGATTGATGGGTTCTATGTTGTTTCTGAATTAGGTCACTTTTATGCTTTTTTCTTTTTTAAAATCGTTTCTGGAGTTACTTACAGGTCTTGAATATGGCCAACTAAGAGTAAGAAGTTTATGGTTATTGTACACTATTTGTGATTCTTTCCGATTTACCAGGTTTTTTAATAAGATTGAGCTATGGGGATGATGGATGAGAATCCAAGACTTGAAATGCAAGAGCTGGAGAACACTATGAAAACTTTGACCAAATTGGAATTGGACTTGGCGTATTCCTCCGAGAAGTTGATGAATCTTCATGTGCTTTTGATGTGCTTACTGGCTCAGGAGAATGATTTTGAGGCAATGGATTTGGAGAATGATTATATCCCGGATGATTCGTTTCAGAAGGTGTTGACATTTGATTTTTTGTCTGCCTTTTTGGACTCTGAGGTAAGAGGGCTGGAGAGTTTCATGGATACGCTCGAAGCCGAAATAGTCGATGCCCGTGGAAGGATACCTTCTTGCAGGAAATCAAGTGAAATTTTCAATGTGGTAGAAGAGAAGTTGCACGATTCGGAAAAATCGCTCGTTCAATCCCGACAGCAGATTTTAGAAGTGAAGATGCAGTCAACCAAATTGCAGAGAATTGTTTTAAGCAGTGGAAATTGTTCGTGGTTTTTCTTTTTATTCAGTTATTAGTGATCTTAGATGATGTGGAACTAACTATTTTGTAATTCTGATTACTCTGCCTTTGTGACAGGGAGATTGGAGGATCCCGTGATGTCGTCGTCGCAAAATGATCAAGTTCTCAACATAAATGGGAAATCAAATACGATGACTGAACAACAAAGGCATATTCTAAGGATGCTAGAAAAATCACTTGCGAGAGAGCTAGATCTCGAGAAGAAGTTGTCAGAATCGAAGCAACGGGAAGAGGAGCTGAGATTGAAGCTACACTATACCGAACAGGTGTCTTTGAGAATGGAAGAGGCTGCAGAAGTTGTTTGGGGTAGGTTTCTAGAGGCAGACAATAGCGTTGAGATTCTTATGGGGATTTCAAAGGAATTAGTTGGCCGCCTCCAGCTTGTCCAATTCAATCTACATGGTTCATTTCAACGTGAAAACGAGATCAAATCTAAATTTCAAGATTGGACGGAGCAGCTTAAAGCAAAAGAAGTGGCTATACAGAAGCTCGAGAGAAGGAATGACGAACAAATCGCCAAGAATGCCGAACAAGATAAATTGAGGGAAGAAGTGAAGTCTCTTGAGGAACAGCTTAAAGGATCTAGGTTTGATCTGAAAGATGCATATGACTCAAATGAGGCAAGTCAAGATCAGCTTATTGAAATGGAAAATCTTGTTGAGTCACTAAAAGAAAGCATCTGCATAGCAGAAAATAGAGCAGAGAGTGTAGAAGCCAAGCTCACGCAGACGCAAGAGACGAACTTGGAACTCACCGAAGAGGTGAATTTTCTTAAGGACAGTGCAAGCAACAAAGAGAAAAAGGTTGGTTCACTTGAAAAACAGTTGAGGGAACTGGAGGTTCAATTGAAGCATGCCAAAACATCATCAGAAGCAAGTCAGGAGCAACAAAACATGTTATATTCTGCAATATGGGACATGGAAACTCTAATTGAGGATCTTAAATCCAAAGTTTCTAAAGCTGAAAGTAAGACTGATAGTGCAGAGGAGCATTGCATTATCTTGTCTGAAGCCAACTTTGATCTCGAAAAAGAACTTACTTCCCTCAAGGCTCGAGTGGAGTTCTTGGAGAAAGCATTGGATCAAGCCAACAGTGAAAAATTTACAAGTTCAAATGAAATTAACGTGAGTTCCAAGTTTATCATGGACATGGTGCTCCAGCTAGCTGTCGAAAGGGATCGCATTCAGAGACAGGTATTAGTTTGCAAAACCATTTGATCTCTATAAATTTGGCTAGCTAGGCCCGTTTGATAACCATTTGGTTTTTGAAAATTAAGCCTATAAACACTACGTTCACCTAGTGGTCATGAAGGACATTGAGACTATTAAAGCCCTCTTAGAGGGAATAAGTTCAATCCTTAGTGGCCACCTACCTAGAAATTAATTTCCTACGGGTTTCCTTGGCAACCAAATATTGTAGGGCCAGATAGTTCTCCCGTGAGATTAACCGGGGTGTGCGTAAGCTGGCCCAGACACTCACGGATATCAAAAAAAAAAAAAAAAACTACTTTCACCTATGAGTTCATTTGCTTTATTATCTATATTTTACGAGTGTTTTCAAAATCCAAGCCAAGTTTTAAAACCTAAAAAAAGTAGGTTTTAAACAATAGTTTTTGTTTTTGAAATTTGTCTAAGAATTCAAATGTTTTCTTGAGAAAGATGAATATCATTGTAAAGAAATGATGAAAAAACAAGTAAAATTTTAAAAAACCAAAGGTTATCAAACAGGGCCTAAGCCTTTTCAATTGGCTGGGCTCATCATTATTATAATCTACTAAACACTCTATTTGCTTCTGCAGCTATCCATTTTGACAAATGATAACAAAGCTTTAATTGAGAGATTGAAAAATGCAAAAGATGGCGCATCCGCAATCACAGGAGACTACGAAGAGAAGGAACGGTCAGCTCCAAAGAATGATGTAAATATACTGGTTCAATGATGTCTGGGGAAACTTCTATGGAGTCTTGACAGAAAAGGTCAAGAGGCAGGTACTCTTTCTTGTAAATTGAATTGAGTTGATCAAATTGTTGGGACCCGTTTCATAACCATTTGATTTTTGGTTTTTGAAAATTAAGCATCTTTTGTAATTACAACATTTCCATGATTATAACAACTCGAAAACTCATATTTAAACACCACTACTTCCGCCCTTTAGTTTCTTTGTTTTGTTATCTACTTTCAAACAATGTTTTCAAAAACCAATCCAAATTTTGAATTTGTTCTTGTTTTTGGAATTTGACTGAGAATTCAAATGTTTCTTTAAGAAAAGAGAAAACCATAGTAAAGAAATTAGGAGAAAACAAACACAAGTTTCGAAAGTAGAAAACTAAAAACGAAATGGTTATCAAACGGGACCTCGATTATTCCCCTCAACTGAAGAATGTTTGTTTCCTTGACGTCCGCTTCTATTTTTGTAACTTTTTTTTTTGGTATCAGATTTCTTAAGCACTTGAAGGCACAGCCAAGTGTTGGGAAGGTACTTCTTCTGTATCTATAAGTTAAAATGCTGAGAATGTCTCAAAGCCTAAAGTTGTGAAAGTGGGCAGATACCAAGATTTTGTGTGTATTATTATTTTTTGAGTCAATTTTATCATTACTTATTTCTGTATCATTGTATTCTTTTAGCAAGAGTCTCCCTGATTCTATGGTTCTTTGTGATTAAATTTTTCATGGCCTTTGAATTCAGAGAGTGAAGAAAGTTAGGAGAGAGTGCAAGTTAACTGCACATTTCTCCAGTCCCATGTATTCCATTATTGTGTTGTCAAGTACATTTTTTTAGGTTGTGTGAGATTGCCTTCATTGCTCAATTGTGAATATTATTTATTTTGGGTATAAATATATATTTGGTTTCTACTTGGTTCTTTTTTAGAATTTAATTTTTAATTGGTCTCCTTAATAGGATTTTTCATTTGAGGGACTTTTCCCTCTCTCTCTCTACCTTTTATTTTATTTTTTATTTATTATTTTTTTCTACTTCTTCATTCGCATTCCTTTCTTTTGAACGTCTACCTTAAACATATTTCTTTTGGCTAGAATTCTCAAATCTCAAGAAAGTGGTTCAAGTTATCTATTCGAGCAAACATAGCTTTATATTGAAAAAATTGTACGAAGGACCTCTTATTTTTCGTTCGTTTGTCATATTAACCCGAATTTAAAAAACAAGTCAAATTGACCTTTTGGTAACATCCTCACGAATTTTTTAAATATTTTTTCTACTTGGTTTTTTAATTCTCTTGCTTTCTCTCTCTCCTCTAAACATATTTTATTCTCCTATTTTTTCCTCTCTCCTCTATCACGTTTTTTTTTCCTCTTATTCATCCATCGTTGGCGACTCTCCGATGACGACCCCTATCGACAACAACTACCTAGAACGAGAAAATAATATTAAAAAAATGATGATGTCAGCAAAAGTTTAATTCGCTCATTTTTCAAATTCGGATTAGTTTAGTTTAACTATAGTTAAAATAACTAGTACAATTTCCCCTATTATCTTTAACCATCTTATGCTTAACTAAAAGAACATTTTAAAGTCCATATTTGTTGGAATGAAATAGAGAGAACACGTCTTAATTTTAAATGTTATTAATGAGCGAGTAGAGAAGAGAAATATTGTATGGCGTTTTATGTTGGATGAACATTATAATGGAGCTTCATTTTTATTATTATTTTTTTTTTTTTTAATAAGTAATGAAAACAACAACCAACCAAATTAAATACAAATCATCTCCTCATTAATAATAGAGGAGACCCGCGCTGGAAACACCCCAGCCCAACAAAAATCTTTCAAAACCAAAATACCACCATGACATCTGAGAGGTCTGCAGTGGATGCGAAGCGAGCAAGCGAATGAGCAACTAAGTCGCATCTACGAGAACAGTAGACAGCAGAGACATTGCCCAACCTACCTGTTAAAGCTTCAATTTCGTCAATCACATTGGTAATTTCGGTGAGATCTTCTCCCTCTTTATTCAAGAGATTAACAATCTCAGAAGCATCCGATAACAATAATTGGAGGGGTTGGATGTCTGAAGTGGGATACATTCTTCATCCCCTCCAAAATAGCCATAGCTTCAAGCATTTTGATGGACCAATTTTTATTGATTTTTTGGAGACCCAAAAGAGTCACGCACAACCCACCCTAAGCCCCATTTTCCTTGAGCTTCATTTCAGGAGGCATCTGTGTTAACTTTCTAGACATTTAGCGGAGGGGGGCACCGCGAGGGTTGACTCGCTAGACTCACCAGCCTCATCAGATTCAAGTTTAGGCTATCAAACTCTTCGACATAACTAATTTCTCTCTCAATCGAATTGTTCATATGACTGATGTCTGCTCTTGAATTGCTTGAATTTAATCTATTTCGATAGTTCCATAACCCCGCATAATCAGTACAACTTTCTTTGCGTCAACCTCTTTTAGAGAATTCACCATCCAGCCCCAAAAATCAACAACTCCCCAATTGTTCTTGAGCCAAATTTTCTTTGACAATTTGCATTTCCAAATTAGATGCGTTGTTGATTCCTCTTTTTTCCTGCACAAAAGACAAATGAGGTTAGTATCAATTCCCTTCTTCCTGATATTAGTGCGGGTTGGGATGGTATCGTTGATAATCTTCCACGCACATATCTTCGCTCTAGGCAAAACATCAAGCTTCCACATAAACTTCCATTCCTCTTAAATCTTTTCACAATTCGAGGGGGACGCCAAAGTAGCAATGGAGAAATGAGTTGCAAGGTGGTAAGCGCTTTTGACCGAGAAGATCCCTTTAGAATCGTAATTCCAAATAATTTCATCCTTTTTCCCCTACCACTTGGGATCATGTTCAGAATGTCATCTGAAGAATTTTTTTTCTAATCATTTGCTCCCTCCACTTGCCATTCTCATCTAAGATCCTTTGAACATAACAATTTTTAAGAAGTGGTTTCATGTCGAAGGCCTTTCCACCCCCTTTATTGTTGATCCAAGGATCTTGATCAATTCTAATATACCTTCCATTTCCCACTTTCCATCTATAGTCTCTTCTAAAAAGGTCTATACCCGGAACAATACTTCAATCCTAAACCCTAAACCCTAAACCCAAGAATATGGAGTATTCAATCAATTTATTTTTGGCCTACTCAAATTCATCTACTCCACTTATTTTTGTTATCATTCCTTGATCTAATTATGTTCACACCATCAAAAGTTCCCAAACGGAAACAACTATCAACTTAGTTTAGTGCCTAAATTTATAATTGACCTAAACAAAAGAAGGAAAGAAAAAAAAAATTATTTTAAATACCTTTAAATTGTGCTATCTAGTAATATTTCGATTAAAACTAAAATAGCTATTTTATATACCACATTAACTATTAGTTGTTAGCCAAATTTTATTTTAGTCCCCACAATTTGAATACTAAAAATGTAATAAATCTAAGGATTTTAGGGAGAAAAGAAAAATCATTTTTTACTTGATAAGTTGTATAAATTATGACCGTAATTTTCAATTTCATCAAATTGCACCTCAAAATTTACTGTTGCAATCAAAATGTGTTGCAACTTTCGGCTGTTTTTTTTTAATATTGTATTTTTTAAAACTTATTATAAAAATATTGTAACTTTCAAACTATTTATAAAAATATAGTAATTTTAAATAGAGATCGTCTTTTGAAAAGACGACCTCCACATCTGGTTCCACGTGGATGAAGGTCGTCTTTTCAAAAGACGATCTTGCTCCACATGGGATGGAGGTCGTCTTTTGAAAAGACGATCTTCATCATTATCTACCTCATTTATTAAAAAATTCATATCTTTTTAACCAGATATTCAAAATTTTCAAAAAAGGTATGGTTGGAAAGCTAACATCGAGAGCTTCAATTTGATACCTGGTTCCACTATTTTTAGAGTTGTGTATCAAAAGATAAAAACCATCGAAGTTGGACTATAACTCTGCAAATTTCAGAACGAAAGATTGTTTTGAGGAGTGCATTAAAAAATTGACATCTTTTTACCCAAATATTAAAAAAAATCGAAAATGATACTGTTGGAAAGTTAACACAGAGAGCTTCAATTTGATACCTAGTTTCGCTATTTTTTGAGTTGTGTATCAAAAGATATATATCGTCAAAGTTATGAAAACTTCACTAAACCCAAAACTGAAGATACGACTAAAAACTTCAAAACTGTTGCTAAACTTCGACGATCTGTATCTTTTAATACACAACTCTACAAATATTGAAACTAGATATCAAATTAAAGCTCTCTGCGCTTTTCAACCGTATTTTTTTAGAAATTTTTTAATATCTGAGTAAAAAGATGTCAATTTTTTGATGCACTATTCAAAAGATTGAGTTCTAAAATTTGCAGAATTATAGTCCAACTTCGATGGTCTTTATCTTTTGATACACAACTCCAAAAATAGTGAAACCACATATCAAATTGAAGCTCTCGCTGTTAGCTTTCCAACCATACCTTTTTTGAAAATTTTGAATATCTGATTAAAAAGATATGAATTTTTTAATAAATGAAGTACGTAACGATGAAGGTCGTCTTTTCAAAAGACGACCTTCATCCAATGTGGAGCAAGATCGTCTTTTGAAAAGACGACCTCCATCCACGTGGAACCAGATGTGGAGGTCGTCTTTTCAAAAGACGATCTCTATTTAAAATTGCTATATTTTTATAAATAGTTTGAAAGTTACAATATTTTTATAATAAGTTTTAAAAAATACCATATTAAAAAAAAACAGCCGCAACTTTCTTCAATTGATAAGTTTTAGTTCGAAAGATCGTTAAAAAAAAGTATTTACATATGCGTTCAATTAATTATAAAATATATATGGTATAAAATTGATATAATTTCAATGAAAAATGATTGTTAGAGCAAACTTTTCGGTAAAATTAGTGAGTCTTGACAAAATTATTGCATGGTTAATTTGTAAATTAATCAAACTTAAAAAATTTCTACTTATTGAAATTAGTAAGTTTATTTATTTATTATTATTTTTTTTTTTTTTGTTACATCCGTGGATGAAATTGAACATAAGTAGAAATTGCTAGTTAGAATCAAATTTGATGAAATTAAAAGTTTAGAATGAAAAATAACTAAACTAGGTAAAAATTATAATTTCCCCCAAAATTTACTATTAAAAATCAAAATAAATTCCATTTTTTTTTGGTAAGGTTAAACTATATAAAATAATCTTTCACTTTCGAGTATGTTTTTAATTATGTCCATATGCTTTGAAAAGTTTGATTTCCACTATTGAACTGTGGAATTTGTTTCGAAAAATATCCAAAAATTACAGGTATTTTTTATAAGTTAATGTCTGTTTGATTGATGATCTGAAAATATAAATTTAAAAACAAAAGATTCAATAAAAACATAGTTGTATTTCGTGTTTTCATATATATGTTTGGTAACAAATTTAGAAATTAGATCTCAATTTAACTCATTATTCAAAATGTGTATAATTTTTTTTATAAACCATAAAACTAGTCGTAGTAAATAACTAAATACTAGATTGAATATAAATTATTATTAATTAATTTATGAACATATTTTATATTATAAATTTTATATAATTATTATTTTATAATATCAGATAATTTATAGTACAGTATATTATACATATTTTAATTTAACAAAAATGAGTTGGATTTATAATATGAAATAATTTATTTATTAAAGCTTTTATAATTCTATTTTAAATTTTTTTTTTCTTTTTTTTTTTAAGAATTTACTTGTTTAGATATTAAAATTCGAAAATAGTTTTCAAAAACAGAATCTACCATACATCTTCGTTCCAACAGAATTCAGATTTTCTACCAATTGGGACCGTCAAGTCAATTTCTATTTTTTTTTTTCAAAGTTTGAAATGTAAAAATGATTTTTTTTTTCCAAGTTTAGGAACTATAATATATATATATATATATATATATATATATATATATATTTATTTAAAAAAAAATAAATTTAGGGAGATAATTGAAAAATAGGAAAATGAAGTAAAACCTAGATATTTACTTATCTCGGAGTCGGAGAAACCAAGGAATCGAATCCATGGTAAAACCCTAATCCAGCAAACTTCTATAAAACCCAATAGCTAGGTTCACAACTATCATAACCTAACTTCAGCTTCGTCTTCCATCGGCTGATCGTTTCCTGCAAATCGATTCTCTGGTAAGCGAAGCATTTGATTTTCTTTCTTAGCTTTCCTTTTCCTGCATTATTTGATGCACCCAATAGCCCCTTGCTTCTTCGAGTGTAGATGCAAGGAAAATCGAGTAAAGGGTATCGGTGCTACATTCATTTTGGCTTTTACATCTATGGGTTTTGGGAAGATTTTTTCCAATTCAACCCTGTTTCGCCAAGTAAACAATCAATCTTAACATCGTCTTCAGAATTCTAACTTTTCAAATGTTCTGTTCTTTTTTCATGGGGTTGTCTCAAATTTCACTCTCGATTTTTCTATTTAGATTGTAAAAAATGGCTATTCAAGATGATGAGTCTTTTTTTGAGGTGAAACTATGATGTGCCTAACTCATATTATGTAATGCCTTCAAAGTTCTCTGATTGCTGCCATTTCTCCTGATTTTGAATCAAAGAGAATTTGATTATTGTATTGATTAACTTGCTGTTAGATAAGCAAGGCGAAATGATGAAACTTTGTTATCTGAAACTGGTTGTTGAACTTATATCATTCTGGTCTTCAAAGTTCTCTGATTGCTTTTCTATTTTACTGGTTTTTACTTTTTACAATATGAAATATGTTTCTGGGACTGTGTTGGTTTGAAGGTATAATTATCATATTCAATTTTCTTATCTTTTGAATTACTTGTTTCTTTTTTATTCTCAATAATTTAGGGGAAATAAATAAGTTACTGGTAGCACTCTAAAATTCATGGTCTTTAGGGAACTAGTATCTCAGGCCATACGAGCATTGTGCAACATCAAAATCTCTGTTCTTTCTTCTTATTGTTGCCTCGGTAATTTGCATGAAATGGGCAGAACTGGAGAGGAAATCATGAATTTCTCCTTTTATTTTCTAATATGTTTTCTCACTTGGAGAATTTCGTTCTTGTTTTGGACTTGTATTCTTATTCTTGTCGTTGTTGTTGTAGTTCTTGTGTGTATTTTAGGACCCATGTAATATAAATAACAACATAGTTTATAGATACTTTGCAACCAGATTATAACATAGAATGCCCATTCCACTACTATTAATTGCACAACTTAAAACAAGATTTTAGTAATATCTTAGAATGACTAAGCTTCAGAAATATGTTGTTCCTCTCTATGCTGCACCAAAGAGAGAGCCGCATCTTTCACTATGCTGCCATCTTTATTTATACTTGGATGAAAATACTGCTAACTATACTTTTAGGCTCTGTCTCTTAGAACAAGCTCAAGATCCAATGGGTCTGATGACACTACCCTCCTCCTTTGTCCGGGCTTGGGACCGGCTGCGTAGAAGAATTGCTGCTTAATGCATGACACAGGCAGAGTTATCATGTCATTGTAAGTTGGTAGAATAACATGATTTTCAGGGAAATTGGAGCTGATGTTTGTCTTGGTGATGAGCCACACCAGGTCAAGAATCAGGGACCGTAGAAAAAGGTCAAACAAAAATAGGCATGTATTCTAACAGAAGGTCTCTTGTTAGAATCACTTGAATGATGCAACAAAGGCTACCAAGCAGAAGAAACCTGCCAGCCAACACACCCATGTGAGGTTTGGATGGACTAAAAGACTTGCTATGATGTAGAATCCAATTGCAGCAGAAAGAAGACCAATCTTTTCGAACAAAAGTGCGATTCTTGGGAATGCATTTTGAAGGAAAACTCCAGCAAATGAAACTGCAAAGGCAATCAACATAGCAGCCTGAAAAAGAACTGTAGCAAGTGTAGGAGTTGAGGATGGTGGGCTGAAAAACATGACTAAAATTGCCTGAAAACTAAGATTGAGAGTCTTCCCAAGATTCTGAGGTATCTTGGCTGGTGAAGGCCTCTGAATTGTGATGTTAATTGGTAGGCAATCTGATGGTCCCCATGTAATATTGCTGATTCCAGGATTTCTTTGCTTGATTGAAGTGGTGGAGGAACATATTTCATTCATATCCAGGCAGGTTTCTTGTGGAGCAGATGCCATTAGGAAACAAATTAGATTTGTTCAATGCTCTTCAAGTTGTTTCCGACTGATTTTGTCTTGCAGTTTCCTTTTTATATTGCTTGGAGGATTATTCCAGAAAGTAGAGAGAGAAGTTTAAGTGCTTCTCTTACAAGTTTTTGATTAAACTTCGTTGAAATTGTGTATTCACTTTTTTGTTTTAAGTCAAGGTCTTCTTGACTGTTGCTTCTTTTTCGTACAATAAAAATGACCCACTGCTCTTTCATGGCATCTACTATTCCATTGGTGATTGGAGGATGAAAAAGGGGAAGGTTAAAAATTGCTTTAGGAAGACTTGTTTGGGGGTTTCCCAAATAATTTATTTCATTTGTTTTCATTTTTTAAAGTAGGTTGTGTTTTTTTTTTGACACAAAGTAAGTTGTTGGTATAGTGCTTCTATTTCTTTCCGTGAAATTCTTTTTAGAGAGTGCTAAATTTTAAATTTTATTCTTGAATATCAATTTAGTTAGCATTCAATTTTATGTACAAATGACCAAATACTATTGAAGTACAATTGTTACCTTAACAAACTTCTCAACAAATGTAATTTGTAGGGTTAATTGCACAAACTTCTCAACAAATGTAATTTGTAGGGTTAATTGCACAAACTCATGAGATTTGTTACCATCCATAAACTTTTAATTTGATTAATTAACTTTCATAAAGTTTGACAAGTGTTGCAATCACTCCTGAGTTCAATTTGGAAAAGGCCAAATTTGTCATATTAAAAAATAAACTCTAAACTACTCTTTGCTTGCCGTATCTGTACGATCACACTCAACGTTGACCAAAAATTGTTCATAGAGATATAAATCGAGTTGCATTCTTTTAGACTTGAGATTTAGAGCAAATTTTTCCAATCTCGCTAAGGCTAAGCCTTCCACGAAAGTTGATGTTTTTGCTTTTGGAGTTACATTTTGGATACTTCCTAAATGTAAAGAAAATGGGTGAAGAAGAAAAAGAAGAAATTGTGATGTTGTGTAAGGAGGATATAGGAGAAAATTTGAAAAATGAATAGAGAAGATAAATTGGGAGATTGGATGGACCTAGAAGGGTTTTACCCTATTTTGGAAGTTTGAGCAAAAGCTGATTGCAATACTTATCAAATTTCAATAGAGGTAATCAATCAAATTAAAAGTTTATGGGTGTAATTTTAATTTTTAAAAATCTATAGTTTAACACTACTTTTATTTTATTTAAAAAAGAAAAAGAAGAAAATCCTTCCTCTAAGGCCAAAAGTAGGTGAGTTTGATAAGACCCCCATGGGCCATGACCATCATATCCCATATCCCACTTTATTCCTTTGGAGAAATTTCCCACTTCACTTTTCAATTTGATAAACTTGGTTAACAAGTTTAGTTGCTGTCCCATTAATTTCCAAGAAGTTGCCTTTCTCCTTTTGCCAATCTATAAAACTAAAGTTAGTGAAAAATACCAATAATGACCTGATTGATATATCTCTCAAGCTTCTCTCTCTGAATGACATGCTGCAAATTAGAGAAGGAAGGAAATGAAAGCAGACCAAACACTTGCCTTCACTCTTCCAACAACAACAATCTTAAACTCCATTTTGTTTGTCTCTGTGAACACTCTCACAATTCTGCTGTTATTTGGAGGAGGATCAAGAAGTGAACAAGTGGGGAATTTGCTGTTCAATAATGCCTCCTCTGTCTTTGATGCCTTTGTTTTGTCCATTACCTTTGCTTTCTCAGGTGCTTTGGGTGCACTTTTGATTCCTCATAAGCCAAGCTTGGCTACCTTCTATGCCTTGTATTCAATGGCTTCTATGGCTTTTGCTCTACTTCTGCTCATTTGGGGGATCTTTTTCTCACTCACTACTAAGCCCAATTGCCAAACCCCACTGCACAACTTCATGTGATGATCTACTTCTTCTCTTGTGAAGAATCAATGCCCTTTTAATATCATAATCTAAATCTTCTCCAACTATTCTCAATGATGTTATCAAATAAATTAAGAATCATTCATGTTTTTTTGCCAACTAAAGCAATGGATTGCCCACTTTGTTTATGTTTTTCTTTAAGCTCATTTTGATTTATATTTTAAGGAATCTATATGTGATGTTTTTATGGAATCTATATATTTTAAGGATTCGATTTTGGCTCACAAAGTATGAAACTTTTTCCATTTCCCATAAGTAGTCGAAAATTTTATTAGGGTAATTGTATTATTTGAACTATTTAATAGACATATTAAAAGCCTTTTAAACATTGGGATTATTGCCAAACCCAGCATAGCTCAATTGGCATAAGGTTGTGCTCGTGACTATGAGGTCATGGGCTCAATTGGCATAAGGTTGTGCTCGTGACTATGAGGTCATGGGTTCAATCCTCGCTTTAATTAAAATACCGTTGCAAAAAAAAACATTGGGATTATTGACCTTCCATTTGAAAGGGTTGCTTGTTGAGTTGATAGGTTATTAGCAACATATTTATTTGGGATTTGTAGTCTTTAATACATTGTCCCTCCAAGTCCTTGTTCTCTGCTACCAAATATGTTGGGATTTAAAAAATAGCGAGATATAAATTAATGCGGATTCAAAAGGTAATCGGTCACAAAATACAATAATAAAAAGATGAGGGAAAGAGATAACAACACCGAAAGATATACTGGTTCTCCCCGATCTTAGGACTACGTCCCGTCTTCATCTTGGGACTACGTCCCGTCTTCTGCAACTGCAGGTTCTACTATAATAGTAGAGATTACAAAGTCCCTCAAGCTCGCGCTACAAAACTCACCCAAATAGCCTAACTAGAACTATTTGCTTCCAAGTACCACAACCCGGTAGCTTGGGATAAACAAAGAGAAACCCCCACCGTTCTAAGATTACAAAGTCCCTCAAGCTCGCGCTACAAAACTCACCCAAATAGCCTAACTAGAACTATTTGCTTCCAAGTACCACAACCCGGTAGCTTGGGATAAACAAAGAGAAACACCCACCATTCTAAAAATACACACTGTGTATTCTTTTACAAATCTGCACATTGCCACACACAAAATAAAACTAAACTAAAACTCTTATAAAATAACAAAAGTCATTACTAATTGACCAAAGTCAAACTAACTCTTATATATATTATATGTGTGAAGCTCAGACTAAACCTAAAGGCCCATAAATGGCCAAAGCCCAAATTAGGTGTATAACAAGACTTCTGTATGTATGCGGGGAGACAAAATGATTCTTCAACCTTTTGGCTTGAGTCAAAACAATTTACTCCATATATAATATAATATAAAATATTATATATTATATTTATGAAGTTATGTCTCCATAAATCCTAACAATCTCCCACTTGGAGCCAAAACGACGATCTTGCCTACCGCAACAAACTGTTCATCTGGGCAAACTCCAAGGCTTGCCTACCGCAACAAACTGTTCATCTTGGCAAACTCCAAGGCTCAATTCCCACTACAACTGTTATGTCTGATCTTCTTGGCAAACTCCAAGGTTCAACAAAAAAACCTGTAAAACAACAAACTAACAAACAGGCAACCATAAAAAAAAAATAATTGTAGCGCATCTGTGCTTGCCCCGAGGTATGAGCAAGCTACGTGGAACTGTCCCCCAGACATAAAGAACAGTCACATACTCCCACTTCAGCTAAGTGGTAACAACTGACATCTTCTTCGATCCTGAACACCTGTTCCTGAAGAAGATATATTCTGCAAATGACTTGACTCCTTTATTCAAGTCTGCTGCCAAGCTAGAGACTAAACATGTGACCATAGCAACTAAAACAGAGCACTGCCTTGGTCTTCAATTTTGATGCCTTTACTCGCCTAGGCGACCTCATCAATTCATTCGAATGTCTGACAATTGAGGATTGACGATAGCCATCATCTTTCTCTCTCGGACTTCCCAATTGTTTCTGAACTGATGGATCTTCATCTAACTGATCGAAATTGGCCATCATTGCTGCTGGCTCAACTGTACCTCTACACCTACCATCTGCAACTTTAACTTACATCCACTGTCTCTTTGATCTTTTGACAACACTAAACTGACATCTATATAGTGTGGAATTTCTGTGGCCAACTGCCACTATCTGGGATCCTAACTTGAGTTTACACTGACGACTGCCAAACTCACAATTGTAACCCTCATCCTCCAACTTGCCAATAGAGATGAGATTCATTTTCATCCTAGGCACATACTTGACATTGCGCAAGTACATCAGAACACTACCACATTCAGACTTCAAACTAACATCCCCAATCCCACATGTTTTGGAGACTCTACCATCACCCATCCTCACTAGACTATGATGTCCACCTGTGAATGATGTGAATAAATTTCTATCTGAAGCTATGTGAACTGACGCTGCACTGTCTACAACCCATTCAGATGAGTGGTTACTACTCTCTGTGCTACTCTCAACACAGACATAGGCATCATCAACTATGTTTACTTCATGATCCTCTTTTAGTTTCCTACACTGACTTTTGTAATGATCTTTCTTGTGGCAGTAAAAGCATTCTACCTCCTTATTCCCATAACTCCACTTTTTCCTATTGCTATTCAATTTATTATCTTCATAATCAATTTTGTCTTTACCCTTAGTTAAAGCTAAAGCTGATCCTACCGTAGATTCTTTACTACTCCCCTTCCTACGAATTTCCTCAGCTATAGCTAAATCACAAACCCCTGAAAATTTCAGAGTGTTATTTCCAGTCGAATTAGACACTGCTGTCTTCATCGTTTCCCAACTATCAGGTAAAGACATTAATAATTGAATAACATACACTTCATCAGTAAATGATATCTTGACAGACTTCAACTGATTAACTAAAGTGGTAATTTCATTAATATAGGAATTAACTGATGAATTTTCAATCATTTGCATGTTGAAAAATTTCTTAAGTAGATATGCTTTACTATTGGCAGACTGTTTCTCATACCTGTTTGTAAGCGTTTCCATTAGTTTAATTGCAGTAGTTTCATTGGCTACAAGACTAGCCACTTTCATCGACAAACACATCCTTATATTTGCAACTTCCTGTTCATCTATATCTAACCAATCTCCATCTGACATCTCTTCTCTTCCGGTCTCTCCTTCAGTGTCTTGTGCATTTTCTTGCAGGTTAGGAAATCTTTGATTTGCATCTTCCAATAACCAAAATTTTCCCCATCAAATTTTGTGACTCCCTCGAAACTTTTCGGATTCGTCGCTCCCATGATTCCTGAACCAAAAGCTTTGATACCACTTGTTGGGATTTAAAAAATAGCGAGATATAAATTAATGCGGAATAAACTAAATATATCTCAACCTCCCACTTCACAAGTTAGAATCCAAAAGGTAATCGGTCACAAAATACAATAATAAAAAGGCGGGGGAAAAAGATAACAACACCGAAAGATATACTGGTTCGCCCCGATCTCGGGACTACGTCCAGTCTTCTGCAACTGCAGGTTCTACTATAATGGAGATTACAAAGTCCCTCAAGCCCGTGCTACAAAACTCACCAAAATAGTCCAACTAGAACTATTTGCTTCCAAGTACCACAACCCGGTAGCGTGGGATAAACAAAGAGAAACACGCACAATTCTAAAAATACACACTGTGTATTCTTTTACAAATCTGCACACTGCCACACACAAAATAAAACTAAACTAAAACTCTTATGAAATAGTTCAGCCGCAAAAGTCATCACTAATTGACCAAAGTCAAACTAACTCTTATATATATTAAATGTGTGAAGCTCAAATTAAACCTACAAGCCCATAAATGGCCAAAGTCCAAATGAGGTGTATAACAATACTTCTGTATGTATGCGGGCAGACAAAATGATTCTTTTGATGAAGTTATGTCTCCATAAATCCTAACAAAATAGTGGTTCATCCATATCATATATAATGTTATATGATATATATAGATTGAGCTGTCCACATTTAGCTTGTTGGGTAAGTCGACGTGGACGAGTTGATGGATTCGACTCAACTTGAGAGTTGGAGAAAAATGCGCGCATAAAAATGGTTTTGAAATTGAAAGTCCAAGTACAAGTGCAAATCCAAGTACAAGTAATAAAGATTGAAAGTATTCTAAGTATTGGATCCCAAGAGACTCTTTGTGAAGTTAAGTTTTAAAGAAAGTACTTTCGAATCGAAACCAAAAAAGTAACTGATAAAATATTTTGAGTGATGGTTGGTAACTGTTTTATAAAAGCTTTAAATAAATAAGAGACTTTGATTCGGGTTCAACCACTAATCTTGAAGATTTGATTCGGGTTCAACCACTAATCTTGAAGATTTCACCCCAATGCGGTCACATCACCCGCCACACAATGCCAATTTTACTATGAAGTGTGAATTCACCTTCTATTCAACCTTTATTCCTAGGGCTAATGCGAACTCAGATAAATCAAACATACACTTCTTTAGTCTTACAGTGCCTTATTCCTAAGAACACATGACCACCACCTATTCCTAGGCTTTTTGTCCTTTATCCCCTCCCGAGATCCCTATATTGCACATGAGTCTTCTCATCTAACTCAACTACTATGTTAACTTAAGTAGCCAATTAAAATTAACAAGTAAAAAATGTAATCAATGAGGGAAAAAATTAAGCTTGCGACAACGGACAAATTGACCTTATGGACTCAAACTACTTCATTCTTAGGGCATCCACCGAATCAAATCCCTTAAAGAATTTAGTTAAAAATGAAAGAAATACTAGAAAATTTCATTGATGTAAAAATCATGAATACAAAATGTTTAATAAATGAAACTAGGAATTTAAAGAACAGTGCTGGAAAATAAAAACAAAAGGGTAAAAAATGAAAAATAATCTAAAAGTTCCTAAAAAAAAAACATAAAGTAACTCTTAGCTGAATTCAACCTTTTCCAAGGTGAATTCAACTTACAATCCTCACTTAAGGGTGCAAGACCGAGTCCAGAGGTCAATCCTAAGAGAGAAACCCGAGCGTGAAGGATGAAAGTGTTCTTGAGTGGTCAGGATGAAATGATTGATGGTTGATTTCTCCTCCCAGAGAGAATAGACTCTCCTAAGATGATTGATGCTTGAATCTGTGATTTGTGGCTCATTTTATAGCTCAAAGTAGGTTAGAGAGCTAAAAAAAATAGTGCTAACAACTTCCCCAAAGATTTTTGGAGTCAATAACTTTTTTTGTTGCGAAATAAACTCATTCCAAACTGACGAAGTCCATGTTGACTTGGTCTAGGGCACAATCCGATTATGATGCAGCCGCATCAAAAAATGGTCTTCAGAGCACTGCACCCACATATCAGAGCCAACTTTGACAACTTCCTACAAAAGACCAAAAATGTGTTCAATAATATCAAAATTCATCTTTTTACCCCTAGATTCACCACATATTTATAAAAGAGTCTACAACATGTAACTTTCTTACTTTTAGCCTAATTTAACTCAATTGATTACAATATTTACTCGAAACACCTTTACTTTAACTAGAAACAAGAGTTAGAATTATAGGAAAAAATACTAACTATTTGACATTCATCACACCCCAAAACTTAGCCTATTGTTTGTCTTTGTTAAGAGAGCTCACTAATATACAATGAGTTGAGGAGTGATGTCTGTTATATATATCAGTTTGGGCTGTTGGATTTAAGTTACTTCTGTTAATATTTTGGGCCAGGTGGTTATATGAGAAGTTAGTCAGTTTGTATTAAACGTGTATAAATGAGGCCCATCTTTATTCAATAATATTGAGAGAAATATTCAGCTGTATACCAATATCTTCTCTCTCTCCTTGATTGAAATCTTGAGTTGGTATCAGAGCTGTCTAGGTCTAACGACTTCAGTTCCGATTTTTTTTTCCTCAAATTATCGAATTGCTTCCGCTCGCTTGGGGATTTCAATCATGGCTTCATCATCTTCATCAGAGCATCTGATCTCCGATGTAGTAAATGGTGTAGCATCTGTGAAGTTGATCAATCCGGCCAGCAAATCAGCTCTTCCAAAGTTGGATGAAGACAACTATCTGTTTTGGAAATTTCAGAGTTTAATCACGCTTCGTGGCCATGGATTGGAAGAGTTTGTTGCTCCCAAAGTGGTAGTACCATCCAAACATCTTCCCTCGACTGATTCAGATGAGTCTTCTTCTACTCCGAATCCCGCGTATCTCCAATGGCTTCGACAGGACAATCTTATAACGGCGTGGTTGGTGAGTTCAATGCCCAATTCTTTAATTTCTGAGATGTTGGATTGTCAAACTGCTAGCGAAGTATGGGCAATTCTAGCTGGGAGATTCTCGTCACGCATTCTTGCTCGAGTAATGGAGTTAAAATCAAAATTAGAAACGACTAAGAAAGGAAATTCTTCTCTACCTGAATATTTTGCTCAGATTAAGAATCTTGTTGATTCTTTGGCTGCTGCTGGGAAGAAGGTCTCGCTTGATGATCATGTGATGCACATTCTTGCAGGGTTAGGACCAAAATATGATCCTACAGTTTCTGTGCTTTCTGGTGATGTTGCGACACCATCCCTTCAACGCGTTTACTCTATGCTATTGACTCAAAAGAGTCGTCTCCTTCGGCATTCATCCATCAATCTGGATGGTTCTCTACCATCAGTGAATCTTACTTCACACTCTCAATCTACTCCACCTCCTGCTGGCTTGAATAATGGAAATAAAAGGGATAGACAATCTGGGCAGAGATCAAATAGAAGATGGAATTCGAATAAACCACAATGTCAGCTATGCCGGAAGTATGGACATACCGTGGTTAAGTGTTTTCTTCGATTTGAACGTTCATACCAGGGACCAAACTCAAATGGCCAAGGTTAGGGGAATTCGTCTTTTAATAATACTTCGTCGCAGTATTCATCGTCTCAGTCAGCATCTGCTTATGTACTTCAAAATGATTTGAATAAGGAGAATCAATGGTATCCAGACTCAGGGGCATCAAATCATGTTACGAATGATCTTACTAATCTGTCTAGCAGTACTGAATACCTTGGAGATAACAAAGTTCATGTGGGCAATGGCACAGGTTTGGATGTTCTCAATATTGGCTCCTCTTCTCTTAAATCTTCATCCAATTCCATTTTTCATCTTCATAACTTGCTTCATGTACCTCTTATAACAAAGAATCTTATTAGTGTCAGCCAATTTTCTAAAGATAATCAAGTATCGTTTGGGTTTACTCACTCTCATTGTTTTGTGAAGGATCTTCACACTGGCAAGGTTCTTCTTCAAGGAAAACTCACTGATGGACTATATAGTTTTGACCTGCGAAAAGTGGAAAAAGGATGTTCTATGAACTCGGGATCACAGTCTTCGTCAAAGTTGTCCTCTGTCACACCTCCATCTCAAGCTTTACATATGGATTTTTCTTCATCTTTGGCGGGTAGACCTTCGTGCCTAACTAAAACTTGTAATACTTTTTCTTTGTGGCATAATAGGTTAGGCCATCCAACTGTTTCTACTGTCCAAACCATATTAAATAATTGTAGCATCTCTGTTTCCTCCAATAAAACTTCCTCTGTTTGTCATGCTTGTGCAATGGGAAAGAGTCACAATCTTCCTTTTCCCAAGTCTTTAACTGTGTATACTGCCCCCCTTCAACTAATTGTTGCTGATATTTGGGGACCTGCGTGTCAGTTATCTAGAAATGAGTTTCGGTATTATATTAGCTTTGTAGATGTCTATTCGCGTTATACATGGATATATTTCCTCAAAACTAAGTCTGAAGCGTTGTCTACTTTTATATCATTCAAAACCCATATAGAAAAGCTTGTTGGTAGATCTATTCTTAGGTTACAAACTGATGGTGGGGGAGAATTCCGGTCGTTTAGTCCTTTTCTCAAACAGCATGGTATAGAACATAGAATGTCTTGTCCATATACGTCTCCACAAAATGGAATTGTTGAGCGCAAACATAGACAAATTGTTGATATGGGTCTCACTCTTTTATCTCATGCTGCGTTATCCTTAGAGTTCTGGGACGATGCTTTTTCCACGGCTACATATTTGATAAACAGACTACCAACTATAGTCCATCAGCGCGTTTCTCCCTTGGAAACATTGTTAAGTCTTAAACCAAACTATGCTTTCTTTAAAACATTCGGTTGTCTTTGTTATCCAAATCTACGCCCTTATAATCACCACAAAATTGAACCTCGATCTACTCCATGCCTGTTTCTTGGTTATAGCATGTTACATAAAGGGTATAAATGCCTCTCCTCTTCGGGTAGACTCTACATTTCTAGACATGTGACATTTGATGAGAGTGCCTTTCCTACACAATCTTTTTTTCGTACTTCTTCACACTCTCTGTCATTTTCCAATCCTATAAAAAGTTGTCCCCTTGTTATCTCTCCTCTTCCCCCTATATTACCTACACCTACTATTTCCTTAAATACGGCTGAACCTTGTACTATGTCACATGGGCTCACTGCCTTGTCTCCATCACATAAAGAGTCATATGGGAACAATCTTTCTTCTGTGTCTTTGTCTTCAAATGGACGTGAGTTGTCTTTGTCTACTCATACTAAGTCTCCCAACCCCTCTTCTTCTTCCTCGGCCAAAGCCGTCTCTTCCTCTTCAGCTTTAGATATTGACCAGCCTTCTTCTTCTGAGCATATCTCTCCAAATGTTTCAACTACATCTTCACCTGTACCTAGTCAAGATGAACATTCGCGTGTATCCTTGCCCACAGTAACTAGGCCTTCAAATGAAGTTTCTGCTATGGCTAATACTCACTCCATGGTTACAAGAGCCAAGGCTGGAGTGTTTAAACCGAAAGTCTTCTCCGTTGAGTATAAAGATGATGAACCCCCAAATGTTAAAGAAGCTCTCAAATGCCCACATTGGGTCAAGGCTATACAAGAGGAATATAATGCTCTGGTTGCTAATGATACATGGTCCATTGAAATTCCGACCATAGGCAAGAAGGTGATTGGGTGTAAGTGGATATTCAAAATTAAAAGAAATTCTGATGGCTCTATATCTCGTTATAAAGCCCGATTGGTGGCTCAGGGATATCGCCAAGAAGCTGATATTGATTACACTGAAACTTTCAGTCCTGTAGTCAAACCTATGACTATCCGAGTATTGTTTACACTTGCTCTGGCTTATGGATGGTCTCTACGACAGGTTGACATTAACAATGCTTTCCTTCATGGTATTTTGAAAGATGAGGTGTATATGGCACAACCCCCTGGAATGACTTCCTCCACACAACCAACTGGTGTGTGTCGACTCAAGAAAGCATTATATGGTCTTAAACAAGCGCCACGAGCATGGTTTGAACGACTAAGTGAGTATCTTCATACACTTGGTTTTAGTAATTCGAAATCTGATTCATCTCTTCTGATCTGTCATAAAAATGGATTTCGTTGCTATGTTTTGGTATATGTAGATGACACTGTAATTACAGGGAATGATTCTTCTGCTATTGACAAGCTAATTCAAGTATTGCATCTTAAATTCTCACTCAAAGACCTTGGAATATTGAGTTATTTTTTGGGTGTAGAAGTCAGTATCATTCCTTCTGGAGGGTTGTTTCTCTCTCAGAAAAAGTATATCTCTGATTTGTTGTTTAAAACTCAGATGCATCTTGCCAATGGTATTTCCACACCAATGGTTAGTGGGGCAATCTTATCTGCCTATACTGGAGAAAAATTTCATGATGTTAAGCTCTATAGGAGTACGGTTGGTGCATTACAATATGCTACATTAACCATGATGGAGCGACTTTCGCAGCGGAAAGCGATTTCGGACCGATGATACTCTAATTTCATCAATTTAACAAATAGAAAACATGCTCAAAAGACGGAAATAAGAAATTTAGAATACATACCCTTGTAGTTCCAATTTCTTCAAGTTCCGCCGGCCAATCCTCGTCACGAACTCTTCCGGCCTCTTTGCACGAACGCTGCAAGGACCACCCCAGGTAGTCCCGCTATCCTCGGCGTCGCGCAACGGAGTTGTGGGACTCCAAAAGAAGAGAAAATGAAAAAGAAAAAAGGAAGAAGAAGAACTAAAGAATGGAAGAGGGTTAGGCTTTTAGTTGAAATCTCAATTTTCAACAACACCGAAGGCAGTAGCCAAACTTCCCAAGCCAAAGTAAATTGAAAACTCATTTCAATTAAAGAACCCAAAATCCACTCAATTAATTAGCCATGCCAAATGGCGGACATGCAAAAGCTCCACCAAATATATATATATTATTAATAAAATTAATTCATAATTAATTTTAAATAATAATAAATATTTTATTTATTAAACATTTTAATAAATAAAATATATATATATTTAATTAATTAAACTTTTTAATTAATTAAATTATTTAATTCAATATCAAATATTAATTAAATAATATGGCTAAACCCGGTTTTCCGAAAACCGACTTTTTTACACATGAATCCTATTCATGTTTTAGGCCAATCCCATATTTAAATCACATTTAAATATGTCCATATTTAAATCACATTTAAATATGTCCATATTTAAATCATATTTAAATATGTCTATCCTTCTTCCATAAACCGAATTTGAACAATTCAAATTCTTTTTCTCTTTTTTTTTTTTAAACTGTTGCACGACGTTATCCGAGCTAGCCAGGAGAACCTAAAGGACCTACGGATCATGAGCTCCAACGATACGAGATTATTCGGTCAAAACTTGCAGGCGGAACATGGGATTCTCACGGTTCAATCCAATGGAGGAGACCATAGGAAATACTGACGTACTTCCTTCTCCCACTTACTATAGATACTTACTCCATTCACCTTGCTATTGAAAGTTGCAAACACCACCCGACTGGAGATGCCTCTAATGGCATCATGAGGCCCTGCAAAATTCTCACTTTGTGAACTTTAGGGAGTGCGTAGCAGGAGAGGGATATATCATATATTCCTTCTCAACACATCTACTAAGCATCGTGGACGGTTTTTAGGGTAAACTACTCAGGTTTTATCCGGCTAAGAAAATAAAACCTTAAGTCTAGGCAAACTTTTTACCTGAGATGTCTAGGTTATTAACAGATTTAATTAACCTCACACCTCTCCCGCACGCTCATAAAGCCTGGTTAACTTTACTCAAGTACCGGATCGTCCCCAGGTAGGAGGTGTTCCGTAAACCGTCAGCTTAAATACCTCCAACCTCGAACAGGATTTCACCGGGTGAGTTTCTCATAACCTTAGCATTTACGAGATTTCGACCTATTCATCTAATGAACCTGATCGAATCATTAACCCTAAATGAACATGCTCTTTTCTTTGTTATAGATTTTAAAAGTCTAAGTCATTTTTACAACACTTGCAAAAACTAGACTTACTACAACAAACTTCTATATGCTTCTCAAACATACATTCGCTAAGGCATGACAAATTGAATATTTAACTTCATAATCAATATAACACTTATATCGATTATGCTCTTAAATATACAACTCCTAATTCATAAATTAATATAACACTTATATCAAATATTTATGAATTAAGCATGCATCCTATACATTATAACAATTATAACATACAATAATGCATCTTGGTTGGATGTTTAATTTCATAATTAATATAACACTTATATTAATTATTCTATTAAGCAAACAACAACTAATTCATGAATTAATATAACACTTATATTAATACTCATGAATTAAACATGCATCCAATATATTATAACACTTATAACCTATAATATGCATAAAACCAGGACAACCTATGTTGTATATTTAATTTCATAATTAATATAACACTTATATCAATTATTCTATTAAATTAACAACATCTAATTCATGAATTAATATAACACTTATATTAATACTCATGGAGTCCCAAATATGCATACTATAAATTATAACACTTATAACATAATACCAATGCATGGAGCATGCTTCCTATGGTGGGATTTTAAATCTATATGGCATACGATATGCACATACAAACATGGATTTTAATTAAAACATACATTCGCAATGCATAATTAATTAAACACACTAAAGTGGATCGATTTTGGCATTTAGCAAGAAAATAACTAATTTATTACAAGCTTGAACAACAAGCTAAGTCTTGAGCCGACTTCGAACTCTTCGCACCGCTTTTGACCAGCTTGCTTCCTCCGAACGCTTCGGCCAATTTCTCTTTGAATTTCTCCTCGTAATGCCCAGAACGAGTTTGAACTTATACCGAACATTTCGGCGAGCTCAAAACTCGAGCTTCTTTCACAAAGAAACCTATATGGACTCTAATGACTCTAAAAATACAGACTCTTCTGCACGCATTAAAGCCCATACATTCTCGGGCAATTACAAATAATGAAATTAAAAAAGAAACTATGCCAAAATCGATTTTTACTTTAGACATCCACTCAGAAACAATTTCTAAATTAAAATACCCACCAACTTAAATTGATGCAAATTGAGTTAATCACAAAATCGCTCTGATACCAATTGATGGAGCGACTTTCGCAGCGGAAAGCGATTTCGGACCGATGATACTCTAATTTCATCAATTTAACAAATAGAAAACATGCTCAAAAGACGGAAATAAGAAATTTAGAATACATACCCTTGTAGTTCCAATTTCTTCAAGTTCCGCCGGCCAATCCTCGTCACGAACTCTTCCGGCCTCTTTGCACGAACGCTGCAAGGACCACCCCAGGTAGTCCCGCTATCCTCGGCGTCGCGCAACGGAGTTGTGGGACTCCAAAAGAAGAGAAAATGAAAAAGAAAAAAGGAAGAAGAAGAACTAAAGAATGGAAGAGGGTTAGGCTTTTAGTTGAAATCTCAATTTTCAACAACACCGAAGGCAGTAGCCAAACTTCCCAAGCCAAAGTAAATTGAAAACTCATTTCAATTAAAGAACCCAAAATCCACTCAATTAATTAGCCATGCCAAATGGCGGACATGCAAAAGCTCCACCAAATATATATATATTATTAATAAAATTAATTCATAATTAATTTTAAATAATAATAAATTTTTTTATTTATTAAACATTTTAATAAATAAAATATATATATATTTAATTAATTAAACTTTTTAATTAATTAAATTATTTAATTCAATATCAAATATTAATTAAATAATATGGCTAAACCCGGTTTTCCGAAAACCGACTTTTTTACACATGAATCCTATTCATGTTTTAGGCCAATCCCATATTTAAATCACATTTAAATATGTCCATATTTAAATCACATTTAAATATGTCCATATTTAAATCATATTTAAATATGTCTATCCTTCTTCCATAAACCGAATTTGAACAATTCAAATTCTTTCTCTTTTTTTTTTTTAAACTGTTGCACGACGTTATCCGAGCTAGCCAGGAGAACCTAAAGGACCTACGGATCATGAGCTCCAACGATACGAGATTATTCGGTCAAAACTCTTTTAACCCGAATCAATCAACTTTCGTTAACCTCCGGAGACAACACTATAGTCCGAGGGTTGCACTCTCCTCACTGTAGATATATTGTGTCCTCTTGATATAACCGTCATCGGTAAGTCGATCCTTCACAGGTTGTTCGTAATCACAGCTGGGTCATTTGAACCGTTTAACCCCTGCATTACATCTTGTTCCTTAAGTACCACTGACACCTCTAATGAACAATAGATCTGTGGTCCAACCATCAGATCAATATAACTCTCTCATCACATGAGAGTGTGAGCTCACATTGTTCAAGCCCCGGAGTCAGCTATTAAGGGAACAACCTATCTACTAACCCTGAAGAGCGGGTTAGGAGTGAATTCCAATCTTGCTACACTATGTCCCCAGCTACTTATTCGGCTTTATCCCCAAGTTGGTAGGCTTATTGAGCGGGCGTTCCGCCACTCTCACCCGTACAAGTCAAAGGATACTTCCGAATAAGCAGGAGTTCATAGCAAGCTCAGGATTAAGCTCGAGTTACCTAGGCCATCAAAATGTATAAGTCGGTCTCATCAGTAAACGGAGTTATAAAGAGAGAGCGACTTAATACGCGGTTCGGTCTTGTGTAAACTCTTTACACAGGACGCCCTCACTTCTCACATCTCCATGTGGAAAGATTCGGATCACATCGTTCTGTACAATACAAAGTGAGCCGCATCCAATAGTGTTACCAGGATAAGGTACCCAGCCTTATCCGTATACTATAGACCGTTTTGACTGACTACTTGAGCCTGATCCACAATCATGTCATACATGAAGCTCAAGTACTCATATTCAGTCAAGGGTGTTGGTCATTGGTATAGGTTAAACCAAACACGTTTCACTTTATTCCAGTAAACTCTTTTACTGAATAAAACTAATAACTCTCTATTCTAAATAGAATATTTACAAACATAAAAGTTTACAAACCACGAGTTTTAGGACATAAAACCCAACAAACTCCCACTTGGACTTAAACGTCCGTGGTGTACATGTTAGGTGGAGAAAACTAATATATCATATATCAGAAGCTTTCTCCCACTGTCCTCTCCAGCAACTCGGAGCCCTAGACTCTTCTAGGTATCTCTCAAACACTTTAGCCATGAGAGACTTAGTAAACTAATCAGCATGAAGTACTACGAGGCTTTCCATGTGACCATCACATCTCCTCATAGCACTATCTGCGAGCTCAACTTTTAAACCTATTGTTGCTTCACAAGCTGCAAATAGACTTAGCTACCAACGAGGAATTAGCAATACAACTCTTGTATTCTACTCCACTAAGTACAAGAACAAAACTTTAACCGGAATCCAATCCAATTGGACTAATATTACTGACAGCTCCCACTGCATAGCACATATCGCGTCATGTATCTCAAAAGATACACCTGATCTCCAATATGTAAATGCACTTGGGTGCATCTCGTATCCTCAACGCTTGAGGTGTCTCAGGAAACCATTTCCATAGACCATCAAATATTGACAACAACTTGTAAATAAAAGATTTTAGAGACAACACTAGCGATTTGTTCTTACGACTCAGATCAACCTGAATCCTTAGAACAAACTAAGCCTACCTCCAGATCAACTATTTGGGAGTGGGTCGCTAGTTTATGCTAAAATGTCAGAAGTGAATCCTACATCATTCTCAATGATTAGGACAAAATTACGGGAATATATTATGAAAGCTTTAACATTGATTAAACACTTGTCCAACAAGTTTTATCAATGTAATGTTCAAAACCATAAGATTTGAAAAACAAACCTTATAAATCAGAATATAGATGCTTATTTCAATTCATAAATGGATTGAAGAAGCTCGCAAACGATTTGCTCTTAATCCTGAATAATGTATCTCCCTGGTTGAGACTAATAGATACTCTATCAAGATAGCTAGTCTTGATATCCATTTACCTTATCCTATCAGATAGAACAGGGCAATGGATACGAGTATTCTATATAACTTACATCTGACAACAAGAAACGAAGTTAATACACAATTAACCCCTTCTCTTCGGGACAGTCCCTTTGCCAGAAAGTCAAGTCTTAGAGGTTTTCACCTCATAGACTTGGTCTGTAAACCTCTTGAAGATTCATGGTTTTGAGCCACTGGTTCTTGTTTATGAACTCACTGTCATCATCCATATGATAACTAGAGTCATAAAACAAACTAATACAACAGGCCGAATTATCTCATAATTCTCCCACTGCATCAAAGCTTTCTCAACACTTGAGATGAACCAGCTAAACTAACAACCATTGTTAATTTACAATTTAGCTTTCAATATAAAACAAGATAAGTCTTAACACTTTAGTTGTAACCAAGTTTTAATAGAACACTACTTGTATACATCTTTTGCAAAATGAACTATTCATTAAAAAACAAAAGATACTATATACATCTAAAGCGTTCACAGCAAACTTGAGTTTATAGACAATAATTACAACAGTTGAAATTATTTCTATACATGCAACTAAACAAACTGCAAGCTCCCACTGTAGATACTGCGAAGACGTCTTCATAAGGCATCTTCGTCAAGAAACTGGCAAACAGGAACTAGTTTCCTGAAAAGAATAACAAACATTATTAGTGGTTCCTGAATCAACATTCAGGTATGACAATCATATTCCACATGAAATGTTTAGACAGAAGATAAATCGTATTTACCTTGTCGTTCATTCTGTGCCTTTTTCTCCGCAAGGTATTTAGGGCAGTTTCGTTTCCAGTGCCCTTCTTCACCACAATGAAAACACTTTCCACTGTGTGAAGCTTTTACCTTTCCTACAGCTGGGGTTTTGCCCTTCCTGGCACTTCTCTTCTTCTTGTGAATAATCTTATTACTCACAGTAAGAGGTTCAGATTTAGTCCCAGACCCAGACCCTTTCTGGAACTTCACAGAAGTTGTAACATTTACCTCCTTCTCCTTTCCTTTCGAGGTATGCAGGGACTGATAAATCTGAAGCTCGTTCAGAAGAGACGTCAGATTGTATTCTATCTTGTTCATGACCATATTGGCCCTGAAGTGCAGGAAACTCTTCGGAAGAGATTCCAAGATAAATCCAACCTGACCTTGTTCGTCGACGGTTGCTCCATTTACTTCTGCAGTATTGAAGTACACCATCATGTTAAGGACATGCTCCCTAACAGAGGTTCCTTCAGCCATACGGCAGTTGTAAATGTGCTTGAGGGCTTCATACCTAAGAGATGAAGAAGGCTTTCAAAACATCTCTTGTAGTGAAGCCATGATTTCCTTAGCGGAAACCATCCCCCTCATGCTTCCTTGACAAAACATCAGATATGCTTGCCAGGATGTAAACTCGAGCTTTATCGTTAGCCCGAATCCAACCGTCATATGCTTCACGAACAGTTCGTGAGGCATTTGAACTAGGAACCGGAGGACACTCCTCCGTTAAGACAAATCTTAGGTTGTCGAGAACCAAAACAGCATTAAGGTTCGACTTCCACGTCCCAAAATTTTCACCGGTTAATTTGTCGTGAGCTAACAACTGAATAAAAGAGTTCGACATGCTGAAAAAGAATGTAAATCCATTAGTGAAACGGTTTTAACCTATTTAAACCAATTAAGAGATTTAGCAGTAAATAAAGTACCCAAACTCTTTATCTACTAACAACGATACTTTAGTAGGTCAGAATGGTCGCTACCGAATGGTAGTCGAGCACTCCTTTACTAAACCAAGACATTCTTGACTAAATGCTAACTCCAGAATAACTCATATTCCTATAGCATCTTAGTTATCGTTTTTGGTCTGGATTTACTAACACCTTAGCAAATCCCGTAAGTGTGACCCTCCATTTTTAGAACGCACAGAACGGCCCCAACATAGCAACCGAATGGAATGTCAGTGTTGGGAATGGCCCTGTGTTTCACTATCCATAAATGGTGACTGAGATGTTCGATCTCCATGAAACGACCCTCCGACTGGATTGGTGCCTCCTAGGGTCACCTTGCAGGCGGAACATGGGATTCTCACGGTTCAATCCAATGGAGGAGACCATAGGAAATACTGACGTACTTCCTTCTCCCACTTACTATAGATACTTACTCCATTCACCTTGCTATTGAAAGTTGCAAACACCACCCGACTGGAGATGCCTCTAATGGCATCATGAGGCCCTGCAAAATTCTCACTTTGTGAACTTTAGGGAGTGCGTAGCAGGAGAGGGATATATCATATATTCCTTCTCAACACATCTACTAAGCATCGTGGACGGTTTTTAGGGTAAACTACTCAGGTTTTATCCGGCTAAGAAAATAAAACCTTAAGTCTAGGCAAACTTTTTACCTGAGATGTCTAGGTTATTAACAGATTTAATTAACCTCACACCTCTCCCGCACGCTCATAAAGCCTGGTTAACTTTACTCAAGTACCGGATCGTCCCCAGGTAGGAGGTGTTCCGTAAACCGTCAGCTTAAATACCTCCAACCTCGAACAGGATTTCACCGGGTGAGTTTCTCATAACCTTAGCATTTACGAGATTTCGACCTATTCATCTAATGAACCTGATCGAATCATTAACCCTAAATGAACATGCTCTTTTCTTTGTTATAGATTTTAAAAGTCTAAGTCATTTTTACAACACTTGCAAAAACTAGACTTACTACAACAAACTTCTATATGCTTCTCAAACATACATTCGCTAAGGCATGACAAATTGAATATTTAACTTCATAATCAATATAACACTTATATCGATTATGCTCTTAAATATACAACTCCTAATTCATAAATTAATATAACACTTATATCAAATATTTATGAATTAAGCATGCATCCTATACATTATAACAATTATAACATACAATAATGCATCTTGGTTGGATGTTTAATTTCATAATTAATATAACACTTATATTAATTATTCTATTAAGCAAACAACAACTAATTCATGAATTAATATAACACTTATATTAATACTCATGAATTAAACATGCATCCAATATATTATAACACTTATAACCTATAATATGCATAAAACCAGGACAACCTATGTTGTATATTTAATTTCATAATTAATATAACACTTATATCAATTATTCTATTAAATTAACAACATCTAATTCATGAATTAATATAACACTTATATTAATACTCATGGAGTCCCAAATATGCATACTATAAATTATAACACTTATAACATAATACCAATGCATGGAGCATGCTTCCTATGGTGGGATTTTAAATCTATATGGCATACGATATGCACATACAAACATGGATTTTAATTAAAACATACATTCGCAATGCATAATTAATTAAACACACTAAAGTGGATCGATTTTGGCATTTAGCAAGAAAATAACTAATTTATTACAAGCTTGAACAACAAGCTAAGTCTTGAGCCGACTTCGAACTCTTCGCACCGCTTTTGACCAGCTTGCTTCCTCCGAACGCTTCGGCCAATTTCTCTTTGAATTTCTCCTCGTAATGCCCAGAACGAGTTTGAACTTATACCGAACATTTCGGCGAGCTCAAAACTCGAGCTTCTTTCACAAAGAAACCTATATGGACTCTAATGACTCTAAAAATACAGACTCTTCTGCACGCATTAAAGCCCATACATTCTCGGGCAATTACAAATAATGAAATTAAAAAAGAAACTATGCCAAAATCGATTTTTACTTTAGACATCCACTCAGAAACAATTTCTAAATTAAAATACCCACCAACTTAAATTGATGCAAATTGAGTTAATCACAAAATCGCTCTGATACCAATTGATGGAGCGACTTTCGCAGCGGAAAGCGATTTCGGACCGATGATACTCTAATTTCATCAATTTAACAAATAGAAAACATGCTCAAAAGACGGAAATAAGAAATTTAGAATACATACCCTTGTAGTTCCAATTTCTTCAAGTTCCGCCGGCCAATCCTCGTCACGAACTCTTCCGGCCTCTTTGCACGAACGCTGCAAGGACCACCCCAGGTAGTCCCGCTATCCTCGGCGTCGCGCAACGGAGTTGTGGGACTCCAAAAGAAGAGAAAATGAAAAAGAAAAAAGGAAGAAGAAGAACTAAAGAATGGAAGAGGGTTAGGCTTTTAGTTGAAATCTCAATTTTCAACAACACCGAAGGCAGTAGCCAAACTTCCCAAGCCAAAGTAAATTGAAAACTCATTTCAATTAAAGAACCCAAAATCCACTCAATTAATTAGCCATGCCAAATGGCGGACATGCAAAAGCTCCACCAAATATATATATATTATTAATAAAATTAATTCATAATTAATTTTAAATAATAATAAATTTTTTTATTTATTAAACATTTTAATAAATAAAATATATATATATTTAATTAATTAAACTTTTTAATTAATTAAATTATTTAATTCAATATCAAATATTAATTAAATAATATGGCTAAACCCGGTTTTCCGAAAACCGACTTTTTTACACATGAATCCTATTCATGTTTTAGGCCAATCCCATATTTAAATCACATTTAAATATGTCCATATTTAAATCACATTTAAATATGTCCATATTTAAATCATATTTAAATATGTCTATCCTTCTTCCATAAACCGAATTTGAACAATTCAAATTCTTTCTCTTTTTTTTTTTTAAACTGTTGCACGACGTTATCCGAGCTAGCCAGGAGAACCTAAAGGACCTACGGATCATGAGCTCCAACGATACGAGATTATTCGGTCAAAACTCTTTTAACCCGAATCAATCAACTTTCGTTAACCTCCGGAGACAACACTATAGTCCGAGGGTTGCACTCTCCTCACTGTAGATATATTGTGTCCTCTTGATATAACCGTCATCGGTAAGTCGATCCTTCACAGGTTGTTCGTAATCACAGCTGGGTCATTTGAACCGTTTAACCCCTGCATTACATCTTGTTCCTTAAGTACCACTGACACCTCTAATGAACAATAGATCTGTGGTCCAACCATCAGATCAATATAACTCTCTCATCACATGAGAGTGTGAGCTCACATTGTTCAAGCCCCGGAGTCAGCTATTAAGGGAACAACCTATCTACTAACCCTGAAGAGCGGGTTAGGAGTGAATTCCAATCTTGCTACACTATGTCCCCAGCTACTTATTCGGCTTTATCCCCAAGTTGGTAGGCTTATTGAGCGGGCGTTCCGCCACTCTCACCCGTACAAGTCAAAGGATACTTCCGAATAAGCAGGAGTTCATAGCAAGCTCAGGATTAAGCTCGAGTTACCTAGGCCATCAAAATGTATAAGTCGGTCTCATCAGTAAACGGAGTTATAAAGAGAGAGCGACTTAATACGCGGTTCGGTCTTGTGTAAACTCTTTACACAGGACGCCCTCACTTCTCACATCTCCATGTGGAAAGATTCGGATCACATCGTTCTGTACAATACAAAGTGAGCCGCATCCAATAGTGTTACCAGGATAAGGTACCCAGCCTTATCCGTATACTATAGACCGTTTTGACTGACTACTTGAGCCTGATCCACAATCATGTCATACATGAAGCTCAAGTACTCATATTCAGTCAAGGGTGTTGGTCATTGGTATAGGTTAAACCAAACACGTTTCACTTTATTCCAGTAAACTCTTTTACTGAATAAAACTAATAACTCTCTATTCTAAATAGAATATTTACAAACATAAAAGTTTACAAACCACGAGTTTTAGGACATAAAACCCAACAAACCAGACCTGAGATAGCGTACTGTGTAAATAAAGTGTGTCAATTCATGCACTCTCCTACGAATCTACATTGGCTTGCTGTTAAGCGAATACTGCGATACCTCGGAGGCACTATTGACTCTGGTTTAATGTTTCGCAAGCCTAGTAATTTTCAGATACAAGGCTATGCAGACTCTGATTGGGCGTCTGATCCGGATGATCGGAAGTCTACGTCTGGCTATTGTGTATATTTCGGTGGCAATCTGATTCAATGGACGTCCAAGAAGCAAAGCATCATTTCTCGCTCAAGCACTGAAGCTGAGTACAGAAGCCTTGCTCATGTCTCTGCTGAAATAATCTGGTTGAGGTCTTTATTTTTTGAATTGCAGATTAGTTTAGATCATCCACCTATCATTTGGTGTGATAATCTAGGAGCTGTCCATTTAAGTGCAAATCCTGTCCTACATTCACGTACTAAGCATGTGGAGCTTGATATATACTTTGTTCGTGATCTTGTATTAAGAAAACAACTTTGTATTCAGCATCTTCCGGCCACTTCTCAAGTGGCGGACATCTTTACTAAACCATTAACAGCTGCTAGTTTCTTATCTATTCTGACCAAGCTCAATGTTCTGTCTTCAACCTCCATTGGCTTGCGGGGGGCTGTTAAGAGAGCTCACTAATATACAATGAGTTGAGGAGTGATGTCTGTTATATATATCAGTTTGGGCTGTTGGATTTAAGTTACTTCTGTTAATATTTTGGGCCAGGTGGTTATATGAGAAGTTAGTCAGTTTGTATTAAACGTGTATAAATGAGGCCCATCTTTATTCAATAATATTGAGAGAAATATTCAGCTGTATATACCAGTATCTTCTCTCTCCTTGATTGAAATCTTGAGTGTCTTCAAGCAATCAAAATTAAACAAATAAGAAACATCAGAGAGTAAAAATAGGACAACATGCTTTGACTCAATGCTACTTTTAAAAAGTACTTTCATGAGAGGTCTTATGCTTTGTAATGCCAATCATAAACTTTAAGTTTTAAAACTCATAGGTTTAAAACCAAAACTTTCCTAATCTGTCATAGCCATAATTTTTACTCCAACTAGGATTTAATCATCGAGTCTAGGGAATCACACTTATTCTATTTACACAACTCGTTGATAATTTCCTCCAAACTCGTGTTGCATAAACAAAATATAATACAATTGCGGAAGCGTGTAAGAGATGTTGTGGATGGAACGCTTTATACAGAAGCTTGACTTCAAGCAACAATAATAAGTGATATTCTGCGATAATCACAGTGTTATTCATCTTGGTAAAAACTCTTCATTTCATTCTAGAACAAAACATATGAATGTAATGTATCACTGGATAAGAGATGCATTGAATGATGGTATGTTTGAGCTTAAGAAGATACATACTAATCATAATGAATTTGATATATTGACTAAGAATCTACCAAAAGAAAAACTTGAGTTTTCTCATTCCGTTGCTGTAATGAAAAGTTCATCCAAATAATGAAAAGGAAAGTTTTGTTGGGTAATTTTAACTTTGTTAAAAAAAAAGTTGTTTACATATAGATAGACAATTTAAGGATCTTAATTACACAAATGTCACTAGGCTTCAAATATTACGATTTTGTCATGAGCCAAGTTGATTTAGAGATAACACATAGTTGAAATTACTTGAATGCCTAAATACTATATTTAGTTTTAATTACAACTAATTTATTTAAAAAATATTTAAAAATAATGTATAGTTTCGAAACTTTTCGGTTGAAAAAATATTATCCTATTATATCAAATCAACCTTAATAAATATATATATATATATATATATATATATAAATCAAAACAATTTTCTCGAATCCCTCTATTCATTCATCTCCTTAATTTTTCAAAATCGTAATAGCTTTAATTTCGTGTAAGAAACGATTAAAATTGTGATAGCGACTGAAATTCTTATTTCTTTAAGGAATTATGTTTCAATGATGTTATAAAATCTAAATTTCTTTAATTATTTTTTAGGAATTATGTTGTGAATTATGACACGATTATACATTATATTCGGAAATATATTATGTAATGCAGGTATACTTATATAATTTTGATTGTCAAATAGGTATAAATTATAAATTATATTAGGTATACAAATACAAATTTATTTGTCAAGTATGTCACAATTATACATTATATTCGAGTATATATTCAATAATTAAGGTATAAGAATAAAATTTTGTTTGTTAATTATGTATGATTATACATAATTACGTATTGATTATACATTATATTCAGGTATATATTAAATAATTGCAGGTATACTTATATATATAATTTTGATTGTCAAATAGGTATAAATTATAAATTATATTATGTTATATATTAAGTAATGCGGGTATACGAATATAATTTCGATGATTATACATTATATTCTCGTACTGTAGATATACAAAATTGTCAATTATGTCATGATTTTACATTATATTCTAGTATATATATATATATATATATATATATATATTAAATAATGCAAGTATAAGAATACAATTTCAATGTTTAATTAGGTAATCATTATAAATTATATTTGTGTATATATTAAGTTATGGAGGTATACAAATACAATTTTTTTGTCAATTAGGTAACGAGTCTAAATTATATTAAGATATATATTAAAGAAGTATTCCAGATTAAAAAAATAAAAAGAAACCCACTCAAAGAAATTAAATTTAAAGAAAAAAAAAAACTTTAAAGAAAAAAAAACATGTATTCGCAACTAGTAGAACTCAAAGAAGAAGAAAAACTTATCGAAACAAAATGAATTTACAACATAAGCTATGGAAAATAAATGGTTTTCAATTTTTTTTTAGAAAAATTAGTTGTCAAATTCGTGAGTGATATAAATAATGAAAAAAGACAACGATAATATTCAAAATTAATGAAAAATATCAAAATAATATAAATAATTTCATATAAACAATACATTTGTGGAATATAAAATAATTTCGACTGAAAGAAAAAAAAAAATGAAGAATTATGGTGATGATTTGCCAACACATGAATTGAAAGAAATAATTTTATTTTTTTTAAAAACAACTGAAAGAAAAAAAAATGAAGAATTATGGTGATGGATTTGCCAACACATGAATTGAAAGAAATAATTTTATTTTTTTTAAAAACAACTTACAAAATGAATTGGGATGAGATACAAATAATGATATTCAATTTTTTTTTTGAGAAATAATTTCTAAATTTATGGATAATGAAGAAAAAATAAAATAATATTTTTAAATTTAATGGAAATTATTTATGAATTATAAATAATTTCAGAATACATTTATAGAATATAAAATATATAAATTTTTATAATTATTTTCTTATAATTTTTGAAAATAAAAGGACAAATACGAAATTAAAAAAAAGCAAAATCCGAACCGTACCTCTGATGACATTTATGAAATATGGAGTCACGCCCAAATAATGTTTTTTACCATAATTTCTCTTAAAAAAAACCCATTAGAGGCAATTAAGATCCATTAGGTTTTGTATGATGCTGCACCGGGTTAGGGTGTGTGCAAAAATCATGTACCCAAAACGAGGAGAGAGAATACGACATAGAGAGAAAAAAAAGAAAATTTCATATGTACATAATTGTATTTAGTCCCGTTGGAGGTTAGTCCATGATCCGATTGAGCTGAAACTTTGACAACATGTTCTTGACACGAGGGTCTTCTATCTAAACAATGGAGATTATTTTTGAAACTACCTACAGTCAAATTTCAGTGAGTAGTTGGTTGCCACTTTAAGTGAGATCTTTCTAATTCTTTATCTTGAATTACTGTGGTTTGTTGCCAAGATTTATTATTTTGAGATATCTAGTATTGTATGCCTGAAGTTGTTACCAGGAAGAACTTGTTGTATCCCATTATTGATTAAAATGAAGATTTTTTATTTTGGCCCGTAGTTTTTTACTCCTCGCCTTGGGAGGTTTTTGTGCGTGCTTGTGTCCTATGCTTGAATTTCAATTGGGTTTCTACACATCTAATTTCCTATTAAGTTCACACAAGATCAAAAGATAATTGAATTTTAGAATATAGTAATTATCCCAACAAATCATCCCTACTTAATTCGATACAACTCAGATCTAACTTGTCAAAGGGTGTTAGGTATATATGCACTCAACTCATATCTAACGCGTCGGGAAATATTGGCGTCGGTAATGCCATAATTTGTTGTAGTGTAACTTAGAACATAGCATTGTGTATTAGACAAACATCACACCAATGTTACAACTCTCTCCCACTAAAGAAGTATCCAACCATTGTTGAAGAAAATCCATAGCATTAATTTTTTTTTTTTTGAAGTTAATCCATAACATTAATTATCTCCTTGTAAGTCATATACTTTTTATTTTTCCTATATAATTTTGGTTTTCTTCCATGCATGTATATATCCTATTCATAATTGTTTCTTGAATAATTATGGATTACAACTTAAAAATAATAGATAAAACTTGCTTTGTAAATGTTAAGATAATTTGATTTAAATCGCCAAGGTAGAGACATACAAGTGAGATTAAAAAGGTTGAATCACAAAGTTTGAACATGACAACATAATTTTGAAGTTTTGTCTACATGAGAGAATGTTGGGTATTAAAAGCAGGATGAAAGTATCCGTGGGTTCAATATAGATATTAAGAGTTAATAAATATTTCCGATGTCTTTTATAAATATCCGTAAAACATAAAAGATATCATCTATTAATTTCAATATGAATATGGATACTAATAACAAGATCTATAACTTAATTTGGAAGTAAAATTAATTTAATTATTAATTTAAATATATTTTTTAAAAAAATTAATTTACAGAATTATCCGTCGATATTGATATTTCACCGATATATATATGGATATATCCGTACAATTGAACTCCCGATATTGATATCAATATCGATATTTTCGTCATTGATATTGATTAAGAGGGACACTCCCCTTGCAACCTAAAAAAAAAAACATTTTTGATCCTACTTTAATTGAAGTAATGATTTAGTTAATTTAGTTTACATAACAATTTAATCTTTATAATTTTCAATTTGTAATGATTTATCCCCTATCATATAATTTTTATTTTTTAATTTTTTTAATTTTTTTTTTGGGGTGGGGATAAAACGAGTTTATAAATTGGACACTAAATCATTAGAAAATAAAAATGGAGGTTAACTCGGTGAGATTTTTGACAATATAAATTAAATTATTATAAATTTTAAACTTATGGACTTATAAATCACTACATAATTATTACAAATTTAAAAGTAGAGAACCAAATCATTATATATTAAACACTTAAAATCATTACCTAGTACAAGGATAAAAATGTTGTTTGTAAACGTTGATTTGTTCTGTTTTCATTGTAATATACATATTTGGTTAAATTACAATTTTACTCATTGAATTTTTTAGTCTATGTCTAAAAGATTTTTTAACATTAAAACATTTCTAATAAAGTGTTTCATTTTGTGTTTAGTAGGTTTTTGAACTTTAAAAATGTGTAATAGGTCCTCGAATTTTTATTTTTGTATTTAATTGTAATGATCCCAAATTTTATATATAATTAATTAACTTAAAATGGGATAATTACTCACATAATTTCCTTTTTAAATAAAACTTTGTCCTTCCATAATCATAAGTCTTAACAACTTAATTAAAATTATCTGTAGCAACGAAAATTAGAAAACAGTGTCTATAAATGAAATAAACATAAACTAAAGTTGTGATCATAAATAATTAAACTTAGAATTTCGGGCACATCTCACGGTTCTTCCTCTTCAATGCCAAGATCATCCTCGATGAATTCACCATCATCTACAGGGCTATCTGAAAAATATAAAACCACGAGATCAGGTAGTATAAAAATACTTTGTAAGTGGTTCCTATCATAAGGAACTTTCATGCTTACATGTTTGCATATCACATCCTAACATGTAGACTATGAAACAATCTACCTTAACATAGTTGTACTTGCTTACATATTCTACCTTAACATAGTTGTACTTGCTTACATATTCTTACATACATACTTATATCCTTGATTTGGCGCCATGCTAAGTAAAATACTCCATACCATAACCGTCAATTCCGCATGTAATATTTACAAGGTAATTGCCTTTTATAAATATCATCATTTTGTTTTCTAGGGCCCAACCCGTTAGCAGAAACCATACTTGTCATATCATACATCTAGTTGCATAACATAACTGCTTAATTTGGGTATTTTATGCATAGCATATTCTTCCCTAACTCCATGATTCTACTTTACTTGGCTCCATGAATGTAATGTAACATATATGTCATACTCAACCTAAGCATGCTTCACTAACCAATCATAGTAACATAGATGATGTGAAGCATAAAAACATAATTAAAAAAAAATAACATGACATAACATACTTTGCAAAACAACAAATATCATAAAACAACAAATCAATCAAGCATATATTCAAACAATATAATAGATCTCACTTAGAATCAATACCACGATAAAACAATTAATTAAACATCACAATTATACCATACAACAATCAATTCAGTCACTTATGATAAAATTCACTTACCTCAAGCTTCAAATCTAAATCCATTAAAGATTCTTAAATAACATATGATACAAATTAAATTAGGTCTAACTTAAATTTAGTTTTCCTAAAGAAACTTCATCCACTAGCTAAAACACACTAACTTTACTAGCTAGCTTAATTTGCATATTAATTCACATAGTTAATATTAATCATAAACTTTTTGTGATCATATTAAACTCTGATTTATAGATAAAAAAAAATACATTAAAATAATTTACTACTTCATAGAATTTACAAAAAAATTGAAAACACAAATTGTAGTAGTTTTTACCGATTTTAAGCCCTATGGAAATATATTCATGAAAGTTAGTTTGAACTCCTTAAAAACATGTTTAAGCTTACTTTATGCTACTCGACATGATAAAAAAAAATCAAAACAAATGCATTTAAACTTCTATATAAATCAATTTCGAGCTAGAACTATGAAATAACGTAAACCGATAAACATCATTTTAGAGCAATTTTAAAGATTATTTTTTAAGCATTTTAAATTCTGATTTTCAGCCCCCCAAATCAACACTTTTTAGATCTAAAACAGCACCTAAAATTTCTTATGAGAACCCCTAAACGATTTCAAATAACAGGAAAAAAGAGGCTTACAGATGGTGTGTTTTTCCTCTCTACCGTAAACGATGAATGAAAGAAAATTTTCAGCAACTAAATAGATTGAAATGATGTTGGAATACCTTAGAAAAATAGGTATGAACATGTTTAGGATCTATGAAAAATATCAAGAAAAGATTCACTACGAAACTAGATGGAAAACAACTCATTTCTTACCGATTTGGTGCAACCGTTGAACGATCTTGTAAAATCCAAGAACAACACTTGAAACAACTTGGAAAACAAGTGATCATTTCTTAAAGATGAGATTTACAACATTAGAATAGGTGCAAGAGAGAAAACCTTGGAAATTTCTTTAGACTATATCTTGAAATGACAATGAAAGTACACATAGAACTTAAGAATAAAGTTCATTGGAATTTGAAACAACCAATTTTCTCTCTTCTCTTTGTATGAACATCCAAGAGGTCTTACAACATGTCCATTGGCTCGTCAACTCACCCACATAAATTCCTAATGACCATTGGGTGAAAGTCTAAAATATGTCTTAAGAAAATCTTACTAAGATTAAAGAACTTAATAAGTAAGATGACTATTTTCCTCCTATTTTGTCTACTTACTTTGACTAAGATAAAAAATGGAATGTAAAGGTAAAAAATTATATTTTTACTTCTTTTATTACCTTGTAGTAAAATAGTTTATAAAATAATACAACTTACGGTAAAAGTTACAATTCACATCATACTTCTAATTTAAAGTTACATTTTTAGTTAATCTCCTAATTGATAGAGAACTAAATACAAGTTCAATAAATTTTATTAATGTATGAAATGAATTTCTCTAATTATAACAATCATAACAATAGAAAATTACAAAAATACCTTTATTGATAACGTGGGACATTACACTAATAGATCCTTGCCATAATAAAAAAAATTAAATATTAATTGATATATTATATATAGATTTTTTTTTTTGAAACGATATTTTAATTAATGCGAGGATTGAACCCATGACCTCTTAGTCAAGGGCACAATCTTATGTCAATTGAGCTATGCTTGGTTTCAAGTCTCGTGCATGGTTTTTTTGCACAGGTGCATGTTTTAAATCATTCATGCCTCGTGCGTGGTTGTTTGCACATGTGCATGATCAAACAACCCTCACTCTGGGCTATCTAGGTGATGCGCTCACTCACCCGTGACAAGGTCAATGAAAACCTATTATATCCTTCTAAGTGGCAAGGTCAATGAAAGAAAATAGACTCAAGAGAAAACCTATTTTCTTCTTCTTTTATATATTCCTTTGTATACATCGTAATAGAACTCTTTTTTTCAAATTAGAAAGTGCTCTCTCGGTAGTCGGTAGGCCTACACGTTTTAGGTTATCCAAAAGTGATTTTTATGTCTAATAGAATTCTAAACATTGAATTTTTTTGTATAATAGGATTCATGAGTAAAACATTGAATATAGGTCAAGAACTTGTTCTACACAAAATAAAAAAATTTAGAGTCCAAATAAATAGAGACACAAACTTAAAAGTTTAAAGACTAAACTTGTAATTTAAACGTAAATATTTTCTTAAAATATAACAAGTAACCATCTATTTTTATCTTATTCCACCATCAATTACAGAAACTAAAAAAAATGTAACGTCTTGCTGGAACAAATTTAGCTGTGTCTTAGGATGGCTAAGCCTTCAGCTATATGTAAAAAAAAATTTTAGAGAGAGCCAATTTTTTTTGTTGGAGCCATAGTACAAGCTGTCTGAAAGAGTTACCAGCTTTGGTGACTACTATGATTTGAACTCATTCACTCCCTAAATCCTTATTGACCACCAGGTCAGATTTGAACTCATTGACTCCGTAAATCCTTATTGACCACCGAGTCAGGTCAACCCTGATGGTTAGTTACACAAAATAAAAATTTATGTAAAAAAAAGAAAAAAAAGTTACTTGAATGATAGAAGAAAGACAATGAAGGAGAAGGCACATGCCAGCCAACAGATCCAAGCAAAGTTGTGATGAACAAGAAGAAGACTTGCTATGATGCAGATACCAATTGCGGCGAAAAGCGCCCCGATCTTTTCGAACAAACGCGCGATTCTCGGGAACACATTTTGAAGGAAAAGTCCAGCAAATGAAACTGCAAAGCTAATCAAGACAGCAGCCCCAAAAAGATGTGTCAAAAGTGGAGGAGATGAATTTGGTGTGCTGATGAACAAGGCCAAAACTGCCTGAAATGTAAGGCCAAGCATGTTGGAATTAATTAAATAATTAATTCATATGTGGGTAACAAATTCAATAGCAATTATATTTGGGCTATTTAATAGGCATTTGAGTGATCTTGATTATGGGCCAAGACTTCCCATATAGAAGTGGTGTGGCCTGATCAGAAACCAGCCCGTTGGTCCTAGGGAATTATGGGAAACCTAGGATCAACATATATATATAGTTTAGGTTGTGGTCCCCAATAAGCTATGCAGCTTTAGCCTCCTATTCCCCATGAGAGAATTGCCCATGATTGGTCTATTCCCCATGAGAGAATTGCCCATGATTGGTCTGGGTTGCATAGATGAGGAAGACCACAAACCATCAGAGTATTACAGGCTATGGATTCATCACATCTAAAGGTTCCAGGTAATTCTAATCCCCTCTAATTTAGTTTTTCTTCCATGCTTAGATCCTAAAAGTTTGTCATGATTGTTCTTGGATTAAATGTATTTATTCTTGAATAATCATATATTGGGGTTTTCCCAATAAATATTCCAACAAAGCATTGTCTTGCCAAGATTAATCTGAGGGGTATTGGCTGCTTGTTGAGGCCTGATCTGCTGCATTCTAATGCAAATTGGAAGGCAATCTGATTGTGTGCAAAAGATGCTGATTCCATAGTTTCTTTGATTCATTGTACTGCTAGTGATCAAGGAAGAAAGTGCTTTCATCATATCCACAGAGCTTTGCTGTGAAGAAGTTGAAGCCATTGGCCAAAAATTAAAATAAAAAAAAAATAAAAAAAAAACTTTTTTTTTATGTTGTTTTGATCATTATATGCTAGAATATATATATATATATATATATATAGAGGGAAGGAAGTACTAGTAGTTCTACTACACAAATTATAGACTTAGAACAAGTTTCCTAGAAATTGTAAAGGGTTGATATTTTGTTCATAATTTTCCTTTTTGAGTCAAATTTGTTTGACTAATTGCTTCCCTTTTCACACATGTCATTACTCAAATATTGTACTTTCTTGGCCATTGGCAATGGGAAAGATAAGAAAGCTTGTACACTTGTTTTCCAAAAATATTTTGCTTCAATGAAATTTCTTTCTATTGTTTTCAAGTTTTCTAGGAAAGTTGTTTCTAAGGATTAAACTTATATAGTTCTTTAGGATCTTTCTGTGAAAATTTTCGATTTTAAGCCTAGTTCGGTAACCATTTCGTTTTTTAGTTTTCTGTTTTTGCAATTTAGGTTTGTTTTCTCCTAATTTCTTTACTATGAGTTTCATTTTTCTTCGAGAAACATTTAGGCCCCGTTTGATAACCATTTGATTTTTGAAAATTAAGCCTATAAACAAGACGTTCACCTATGAATTCTTTGATTGTGTTGTGTATCTTTTCAAGTGTTTCTAAAATCTAAGCCAAAATTTGAAGAGAAAAAAAGAAGTTTTCAAAAACTTGCTTTTGTTTTTAGAATTTAGCTAAAAATTGTGATGTTTCCTTAACAAATATGAAAGTTAGGGTAGAACTCATACATGAATGTATTGTTTATAGGCTTAATTTTCAAAAACCAAAAACTAAAAACAAAATAATTATCAAACATGACCTTAGATTCTTAGCTATTTTTTTTAGTTTTCAAAATTGACTTGAATTTTGAAAACATTAGTAGAAGCTAGATAACAAAACAAAGAAAGTTACACGTGAAAGTAATGTTTATAGACTTAATTTTAATAAAACAAAAATTAAAAATCTTTTTTTTTATGTCCTTTGGGATTTTGTGTCCTCATTTCATATAGTTTCTTTGGTCTACACCATCATCAAAATAATGATTGCTAATTTTAGTGTAGTTTGTATACTAAAGACGGTTAAGGCGTTGATAACTGGCTCTTTAAAGATTCGAATTCTCATTCTTATAATTGTGTAATATTGATTTTAAAATAAAAATCATAATTGTGTAATTGATTTTAAAATAAAAATCATAATGAGATGTAACATGTTTATTAGACAAATAAAATGTCACCTGTAAGTTTTATTTACAAGTGTGATTGGTTTGCTATAGCCTAAAAGCGTTTCTCTCAATATCAAATTACTATTACTATAAAGGATAATTATTAAAAAAATAATATGAATTAATAAGTTTAAATTTATATATGCAAGTTTAACTCAATTGACATAAGATTATGCCTTTGGGGTTGAATCCTTCCATTTCACATTAATTTAAATATTTTTCAAGAACAAAAAAAAAGGTTTAAATTTGTATTTTAAAAATTATGACCCTTTACTATTGATGGAGTATTTTGGTAATTTTAATACAATATGATAATTAGGTAGCTTTTTCAATTAAACACCCAAAACATTTTTTTTTAAGTTAATATAAAGTGTTTCACCCAAAATGCATTATTTCAAAAATTCATTCTCCAAAAATTTATTTTGGGTGTTGCCAAACAATTATACTAAAATGACTTTTTTCAAAAATTAAGCACTTAAATCTAAATCAAACATACAATCAGTTAATATTTTCTTAATAGACATTTGAAGTCATTGTTTAGTTGTTTGGAATCATGTGTGTCATGTCATTGAATGTTTTTATTTAACTCATATCTTACCTACTTGAATTATGTCAAACTAACCAAAATTCCCTTAAAAATATCATAGAAAGTATCTCATGCATTTAAAAAGAAAAAAAAAAAACATCACCAATATATTAAGGAGGCATGTTTGAGAGTGATTTTGAAATGATCAAAATCACTTTTTCATGCCCAAAATCACTTTAACATCAAAATTATTATGTTTGGCAATGATATCCAAGTGATTTTGGAATAATCTAAAATCACTTTTAGTGATTCCCGGTCAATCATATGGGAGGTGATTCCTAAGTGATTTTTGGTAAGTGATTCTGAAAAATTAAGTATTTAAATTGATAATTATTTTAAAATTTTAAAAAACTTTGTTTTTATATTTATATTCACGTAAATAAAATATTATAAAGGTGTTTTGGATAGTTGGTCAATTCGAGATTAAATTTTTACCCTCAATTCTGCACGCGTTCAATTCCGAGGAGAACTTCACACTCCAGTATTTTATTTCCAAATTTGTAATATATATACTTTTAAATCTTTAATAAATTAATTATTAAAAAAAACTTTGATAAAGATTATATTTAGGTAGTTTTTGTTGTAAGAAAAAATATATTTAGGTGGTTAATTCTATTACAATTTTGTAAATCAATATAAATACTATATATATATTAATAATTTTAAATTTTTATATGTAATAATAATAATAATAATAATTTCTCATATTTTAATAAAATCACAACCAAACATTAATTATTTAAAATCACTTCTAATTATATAAAAATCATTTCAATCCAAACATTAAAACGATTATATAAAAATCAATTCATATTAAATCTCTTCTTCTAAAATCAATAATTCAATCAATGACAAACATGCCCTAAATAACACTAGATTGACAAGTCAAAAAGTAGGTGAGTTTGACTCCAATTTTTAAACACTTGCTCAAGAAGTAATTTTTTTAGGGTGGGAATTCTTGTTGAAGAAGTTGCAATTGCAACTTCCTTATGATTTTCAAGAAACTTCCTTTCTTTTCCTTTATAAAACAATGGTTTTTTTCAAAGTGTAGAAAAATAAACTTCTTCACCATTTCCTCTCAAGTTTCACTCTAATTCCAACAATAATAATCTTAAAATCAATTATGTTTTTGTCTTTGAACAGTCTGACAATGCTTGTGTTATTTGCAGGCAGTAGTGCAATTTTGGTCCATGGAGTTCCCTCCTCTGCCACTGATGCCTTTGTTATCTCAATTTCCTTTGCTTTTTCAGGTGCTTTAAGAGACACAATTTAGCTGCCTTTTGTGCTCTCTATTCTCTGGCTTCCATGGCTTCTGCTCTGCTTCTGCTGATTTGGGGCTGTGTACATTACACTATCATTCTTGGCAATGCCCACTTGAATAATGTGTTTGTTTCCTGCTTTTGTTGAAATCCCTTTTAATGTTTTTATCTAAATCTTCCATCTCCCAACGTTTTCCATTATCTTCTCAAATAGTCCTCGACCAAAATGTCAGAGGTTCGAATCTCTAACCCTACATTTGTTTTGCCTACTTCATGAATACTCATTTTTTTTTCATTAAGTAATGAAAATTAATTCAGTAAATTGATTCTAAACCGAGTAGAAAAAAATAATAAATAAAAAAAAAAAAATAACAAAGCGAGCATAGCTCAACTGGCATATGTATGACTTGATGACCAAGAGGTCTGTGGTTCGAATCCCCCCACCCCCAATGTACTCAAAAAAAAAAAAAAAAAAAAAAAAAAAAAAATTTAAACTTTGTGATTTAAATTATTTTTTGTTAATTAATATATTGAATTGATTTTAGTTAGTAGTCAATTTTAATTGATTAGTTTATATCAAAATAAAATATAGTTAATTAATTAACTATAAATCACATTAAATTTTAAATTCTAGTTATACTTTAGTATTTTAGCACAATGATGAATTGAATAATTAATAATAAGTGTTATTTAACTACAATCTAATCTAATATGATTGTATACTTAATTAGTATAAACTTTATATATAAATAAAAAACAGTACAAATCTTTAAGGGCTGGTTGCACAAATAACAATTAGATCCAAAATAATTGCAAATTTAGCAAAGTTTAAAACCTTTTGCAAATATGACAAAAAATAAATTAGTGGTTATCACTGATCAACTTTATGACTATTATTGATAGACTATTATACAAAATTCTATAAAAAAAAAAAACTACTATCAGTGATAGACTTCTACCAGCGATAAACTTCTATCAACGATAGACCATACTATCAGTGATAGAAATTGTCATATCCGCAAATTTTTTAAAAAAATGCTTACATTTTTAATTATTTTACTCTAAATTGACCTCTGTTACAATTTCCCAATTTTTAATGGGAAGTGTAAAAAAAAATAGTTGTGGTTTTTAAATGTAATAAACTAGACTAAATATAAAATAAATAAAAAAAAAAAGATTAAACTAATGCATCTAAAATGAGAAAGAAAGAAAAAAATGAAAGTTAGGTGGACATAGAAAATCACTCAACCTGATGCCTCGGAATAAGTTATTATGAGACAAAGTGTTAAAGCCATGTACCAAACATTAACATGACCATTAGAAAAGTCATACATATCCTCAAAGTCATCCCACCAAACGGCCCCTAAGACCGAACCAACTTTCCTTTGCGTTTAGTTTAGTTTTAGCAAAATAATTGAAGTAATTAATTTGCTTTCCTTGGCTTTGTATTTTAAAGTTGTTTTTTATTCAACAAAATCACTTTGGACCGTTGGCCCACGAAGTTGGAGGAGTGAGCTTACTCTCCGTTTGGCCCACAAAATTGTTGAACTCGGCTAAAAAATATCAACTCTCCACATCGAAAGTAATTATTATTGAAGTTTCCAGACATCAACAATAATTACTATTGAAATTTGTCTCATTTTGCAAGTCATTTCTCTCTCTTTTCTTTCTTTCTCCCTCCATGATATTTTTAATTATTAAAAAAAACGTAATTTAAACAAAATGAGTAAAAAGACTAAAATTGCAAATCAACTTATTTTTATTATTTTAAATATAAATTATATTGTTCAATCAAAATTGATACTTAAACAAAATTCAAAATGTAGTATTGCAGAAATAAAAACATCGGATCCGTTTAAATTAATGAAATAACATATTTCAAATTCATATGTAATATTTAATACACTATTGTACGACTCTCTTTTATTTCAAAACTATCCAAATAAAATGAAAAATCGATGTGAGTGATATTGAAGAAAGAATGTGAAGTATTGTGGTCAAAATTATTTTTGTTATCTTCAAAGAAATTTGTGAAGAATACATAAGATTTTTTAAAAAAATCGTATTCTTAAAATTTATTGAAATAAGTTCTTAATAATGAAATATGAAGAGTGAAGGTTCGATTCTGCCATAGGGCAGATTTTCAAAAAAATTATCAAACAACCACTTGATGCAACGGGTGAGTGAGTGCATCACCTAGATAACCCAAAGTGGGGTTGATTGATCATGCACCCGTGCAAACAAGCACGCACGGGGCAAGAACGTTTTAAAACAATTTATCAAACAACCACTTGGTGCAACGGGTAGCATACCTAGATAGTCCAGAGTGAGGGTTGATTGATCCAACACCTGTGCAAACAAGCACGCACGAGACATGAATTTAAATGCATTATTACCGCCCAATTTTTTTATGCCAAACCGAGCATAGCTCAATTAGCATAAGGTTGTGTCTGTGACTATAAGAATATACTAAACAACTAAAATAAACACTGACTTCATAACTCACAGACTTCAGAACTCAACAACGATCTATTCCAAAAACATCACAGACTTCAGAACTCTAGACTAAAACGACTCTTTACCCCAAACCCTAAAAAAAAATAGGGTAGTTAAATTGTGTACCATGACCACGATTTACGGTCAAACATTATTCATCTCCTCTCCAAATACCCACAACAAGGAAAACGCTAATGTCTAGTGAACTTTCTTCATCCGTCTGTTTCCACAACCGCAGTTAAACGCTAACTCGTGCCACCTTCTGCCGATTGTTTTTTGAAACATTATATGTGCAGGTCGTAAAGCGTGACCATGGTACACGATTTACTCCATAAATTGTGGTCATGGTACTCGATTTAACATACTCGTGGTTAGGGTACACGATTTAACTACCATCTTTTTTTTGTAAATAGTTTCAAAACTATCTTTTTGTAAAATACATTATTTATAAAATAAAATATATATTTTTTTTTTGTTGGTAATATGTTGGAGTGGAGAATTGAACCTAGGATCTTATGATCACTAAGCGATACATCATGCCATTAAGCCATGCTCTTGTTGACTTGTTTTGTTTTGCTTTTCTAAACCGTGACATAATAAAACAAAATGATTTTAATATATATATTTTGATAATATGTTGGGGGTGGAGAATTGAAGTTTGGCCCCCCAAGTGGGGTGGGGTGGGCTTAAATAGCCCACCCCATGTTTGGAGCTCCAACTATATAAGTTGGGGCTGAGGTTATTATAACCCCGTTTTGCTAACACTGTAGCACTTTTTTTTTTTTACCCGAATTTTATTCTCTTTGTTTTATTTTTCCATTAAATTTGTCGATTTTTCTTCTCTCTTTGTTTTTTTTTTCACCAAATTTACCCATTTTTCCTCTCTCTTTATCTTCCTCACCTCACGATTCTTTATCTTCCATTTCATCCCAAATTTCTCTCTCCACCCAGCCTCGTTGTCGATTATTTGTGATTTCTTAAATAATATTTATTTTTTTAACTTTTAAAAAATTAATATGTAATATACATTTAACTATACAAATACAACAAAAAGTTGTAGAAAAAAAAATAAACTAACATAAACAAATATTTCAAACTCCATGTTAAAGAAAACTGTATTATTTCTCTCTCCACCGAGCCTCTTGTTGTCGATTATTTGTGATTTCTTAAATAATATTTATTTTAACTTTTAAAAAATTAATATGTAATATACATTTAACTATACAAATACAACAAAAAGTTGTAGAAAAAAATAAACTAACATAAACACATATTTCAAACTCCATGTTAAAGAAAACTATATTATTTCTCTCTCCACCGAACCTCTTGTTGTCGATTATTTGTGATTTCTTAAATAATATTTATTTTTTAAAATTTTAAAAAATTAATATGTAATATACATTTAACTATACAAATACAACAAAAAATTGTAGAAAAAAAAAACTAACATAAACACATATTTTAAACTCAATGTTAAAGAAAACTGTATTATTTCTCTCCCCACCGAGCCTCTTGTTGTCGATTTTTTGTGATTTCTTAAATAATATTTATTTTTTTAACTTTTAAAAAATTAATATGTAATATACATTTAACTATACAAATACAACAAAAAGTTGTAGAAAAAAAATAAACTAACATAAACACATATTTCAAACTCCATGTTAAAGAAAACTGTATTATTTCTCTCTCTATCGAGCCTCTTGTTGTCGATTATTTGTGATTTCTTAAATAATATTTATTTTTTTAACTTTCAAAAAATTAATATGTAATATACATTTAACTATAGAAATACAACAAAAAATTGTAAACAAAAAATAAAATAACATAAACACATATTTCAAACTCCATATTAAAGAAAACTGTATTATTTCTCTCTCCACTGAGCCTCTTGTTGTCGATTATTTGTGATTTCTTAAATAATATTTATTTTTTAAAATTTTAAAAAATTAATATGTAATATACATTTAACTATACAAATACAACAAAAAAATTGTAGAAAAATAAGCAAACTAACATAAACACATATTTCAAACTCGATGTTAAAGAAAAATGTATTTTAAACACAGATTAAACAACTCTTCACCCCAAACACAGACTTACTAAACCCAGACTATGCACCCAAACACAAACTATTATAACCCACCAACTATAATAACCCACCCTGCGCCCCAAACGCCCCCTAAGGGGCCGTTTGATTGGCGTCTTTGAGCGTGGGCATCAGGATGAGAATGGCTTTCTGATGGTCATTCCCACGTTTGGTTGGCGTCTTGGCATTTATGCCCGGGCATAGTTGTAGCCCAGGCATCAAAAGTATGGCTTTCTGATGCCCTCCATTTTAGGCGACTTTCTCCGAAAGCCATGGTGATGCCTTGTCCAGGTATGTCTTCTTCTTCCTATTTTTTTTTAAATCTTCTTCTTCATTCTTTTTTTTAACAACGTTTCTTCTACCCAAGTTTTTATTTATTTATTTATTTTTTGTTTTTATAAATCAATTCCAAACTCTAATTTCAAGTTTGTGTATTTTTTTTTTGGGTTAAATTCATTCCAATCTAGAGCTCTATGTAATTATTATTATTATTATTTTTTTTTGTTAAATCGATTTCAGTAGCTTCTTGATTTAAGATGTGCGATAGCTATGCGATCGCATAGGTTGGTGTGCGATAGCTATGCGATCGCACAACAACCTATGAGAGATCGCATAACTACCTATGTGATCGCATAACTATCGCATAACTACTTATGCGATCGGATAACCCTCGTACAACAACCTATGCGATCGCATAGGTTGCCAAGTATCGCACACCAACCTATGTTTAGTAATCGATGATAGATTATATTTGATTTTTGAATTATATAACTTTTATCATTAGTTCTTCAATTTTATTATTGTATTAATTAATTAATTAGAATTAAAAATTTGTATAATTTTAAATACCTTTTGTTGAACATAATTATTAAGATTTATTGTTAAATAAAATAAACAACAATTAATTATTTAAAATTTATTTACAAATCTGATGACATACAGCACCAAACATAAACATCATTTATTCCCACGAAAATCTGATGACATTCCCATACAGCACCAAACACAGACATCATTGATTCACAGACATCTTATTCCCAAACATCTCATTCTCAGGCATCTTCTATTCCCAGACATCTGCAAATCCTCAAACCAAACGGCCCCTAAGATCTTATGGTCACTAGGCAATACATCATGTCGTTAAGCTATGCTCTTGTTGGCTTGTTTTATTTTGCTTTCCTAAACCGTGACATAATAAAACAAAATGATTTTAATATATATATACATAAAAAATAAAAATACATGTTAGGCATTTAAATTATAAAAAACACCTCTAAATTAGGGTTTTATTTCAAAAGTATCCTTAAACTTTAAAAAAAAATTAAAAATACTTCTAAATTATGAGTTGAGTTTAAAAAATACTCCTGAACTTTTACAAATTTAAAAAAATACACCTGAATTATGAAAAAAAAATTAAAAAATAACTCTAAACTATGAAAAATGTTTCAAAAATGCTCTCACAGTTAACAACATACACAAAATTCTAATTTGAACAATAAAATTCTAACTTGTTCGTGTACATGAGTCATGAAAAAAAAATGAAAACGTAAACGGTTGGAGTGTTAAAAAATCATGAAAAATTTATTTTATTAATTCAACAGATCGAGGGAATACAACAAAAATACAACAAAATTGGTGGACAATTTTTTTCATGTCACACAAGTATAAGTTAGAATTTAACCGCATTTTTGAAACGTTTTTCATATGTAAGGGACATTTTTTAAACTTTTTCATAGTTCAAAATTTATGAGTATTTTTTAAACGAAATTCATAGTGTGCTGCCTAATTTATTGAAATAGTGGAGGGTTCTTATAAGATTCTTACAACATTTTGGCACAATTTTATAGACCAGACGGAGAATTTGCACTTCAGTTTAGGTACACATACTTTTATGAGATTAGATATTTTTTTTTAGGGAAAACCAGAGGAATGTATACAATTAAGCCACCCAACATGAAAAATGGCTAATCACTTTTTTAGTTTGAATTACGTCTAAAACCTATATTTAGGGGGGGATTTTAGTACCAAATGGACTTGTTTACCCTTCGTCAATTTCTCCTAATTTTGAGAATTAAAAATAGAATATTTTAAAATATAAAAGGTTAGGAAGTGAGAGAAAACATAGTTTGACGTGGATTTAATCGAGAGAATTAATTAAATAGACAGAAGACGTTAAAAATAATAAAAGACATTTATCCCTATTTCCATACATGGTTATACCCCACCCCCAATAATCTAGATAACGTTAAAAATGATAAATGAGTCTATATACCGGAGGAAGTAATAAAGACAGATTGCATCCATCAGTGACGGTGTGTGTATGTCTGCAGAAAAAGTAAAAAAAATACCCACCGGGTGATGTGTATACCTACAGAAACTGTTCTAGCCACCCAATGAAGGTGTGTGTGACTGCACACAGACTAATACTGGGGCAGAGACAAAGTAATAAAAATACCCACCAGGGGATGTGTATACCTACCGAAAGTGTTCTAGCCACGCAATGAAGGTGTGTGTATGCCTGCACACAGACTAATACGGGGGGCAGCCTGTGTCGTTTGTGCAGCTGCAGACAGTAGAAAATTTCATCAACAATGTGGGTGTGTGCATCCGTGCACACATAATAAAGATGGGGCGTAAAGGAGTTTGGGAGTTGTGTGCATTAGTGAGTAATAAAGGACGCCAACAACTTAAGAAGAGGGAATTGGTTTTTTTTTTAAAATAAGGTATCGCTTCCCAAGGAATGGGTATGATTTGTTTTATGGGGTAAATGGAAAATTCGGAACACGCTACCTTGAATTAAATCATCCGCAAAAGGAATCGGCAAACTCCAAATCGGGAACTCCAATATTCAAAACTCAGAAGCGAACAAAACTCAGAAGGCGCATACGTTCACCCTAGAAGCAACAAAAACGCAGTTGTTCTTCCGTTTCTCCATAACCTATTTCGACATCCTTCAAAGTAGAACACGACGCATTCGACGGCTATGTTCGACCTATACTCACCATTCCTCTCTCGCAATTCTGTTTCTCCATAACCTAGTTGGTAAGCATTTTCCTCTCTTGCAATTCTTCTCCATCCATGTTTTACCAACGAAAGACTTTAATTGTAATGCTAGTTTAGGTAAACGTGGTTTCGGGTTAGTAGGTTCGGATTCTAGGGTTTTAACTTGCGGGAGTTGTAGATGTTTTGTTTAACATATGATTTGTTTATATTAAAACCAACGGAAAACTCCAAGATTTCAAAAAAACTAAATAATAGCTGGTGATTCCTTTTTTTAAGGGATTTGGTTGATCTCCAAATTTTTTAAGGGATTCGGTTGAATTCCGCCAGTGTTGAATTTGGGGGACAACAACTGTGCAACTTTTGAAATTATTGTATTGGTTCATCTCGTCCCAAATACCATAAAAAAAACAGTATAATAGAAAGGGAGGACATGGTTGGTTGTTGTGTGGTTGAAGGTTGTTGGTTGTTGTGTGGTTGAAGGTTGTTTTGTTTTTGCAGAATGACGGGAAAATGATGCTCGAATTTTTTCTCCTAGATGGTGGTGGCAAATGGAAAAACGAAAAAGAAAGGGTTCAAGAATCAAATCTGGAAAATGTAAGACTTTACCTAAATGTAGGGGTATCTGTTGGGACACAAATTAGTTTTTGACCGGTGTATGTGTGGATCCTTAATTTTAGGAAAGAAATAACAAAATTAAATTCACCTCCTACTTACACACGTCAGATCTAACCCTGACATTAAATATGTGTGCCGCAATGGCTATATACCCCCACTAGTGTGCCAACGGTATCCCCGTGTGTGTGGGATATACCCATCTGATCACACAAAAGATACATAATGGGAAACAATACTTAACGGAAAAAATAACCGTTTATTTTTAACCTGCAATGATCCACGTCATTCAAACTAATTAATCCTGCAAAAATAAATAAACAAATTTCAAATATAATATTGTTGAACAAACCAAATGTTAGAAGGGTGTAATAGACAATAAACACAAACAGATTTTCTCTTAAAAAAACTCTAGCCATGAGTTACAACCTAAACACAGATTTAGACAAATTTCATTAACGGTATTTTTCTGTAGACATTCATCTGATTATCCTTTTTTTTAATTATGGTCTTAGTTTGATTTTGTTGGATTAGAGGTCCTTCTTGTAGTTTGGGGAACCTCGTTTGTTGGGCTTTTTTTTGTATGTCGGGCCTCCAATCCACAAAATCAAACCAAGACTATAATTACCAAAGGTCTAGTGATCGACACCCACAAGGAAAGCATTAAACCTAGCCACCTCTCAAACCTCGTCACAAGACCGCTCTACCTCTCTAAAAATTTTATTGTGTCTCTCAATCCCATCCCCTCACAAAATAGCAAAAAAAACTAGCATGCCATAAATTTTTGCCCTTCACCCGAAACGGCGAAACCAGGAGCAACTCCTCTATCATAGCGTAACAATCACCATACTACACCAAATTGAAACAAAACAAATTCAGGCACCAAGCCCAAATGGACTGAACGAACTTACAACCCCATTGGAGGTGATGCAGATAGATCCTCTGCCTGACGCCTACAATGGATGCTCCAATGCGGACATAACACGAAAGAAGATTGTCTCTGAACACGGTCCATAGTGTTACATCTCCCATGTAAAATCTGCCAAACAAAAAATTTAACCGTTTTAGAGATTTTAACCTTCCAGATAGAGGAAAAAGCAGACTCGGATAGGGGCGGGAAAAGGGTTAGACAACAATCGAAAAAATAAATTGGAGGAGAAACCCTTAGACGGATCTGGGTTCCAAACTCTTGAGTCCCTTCCCCCACAAAGAACCTGCTGCTCCTGAACAATAAAAATGAGACCCACAACACCAAACGTTTCTCTATTAGAAAGATGTCTCTTGAAACCCAAAGATAAAGAAGAAAGAGGATCAGATAAGATGGTAAAATAGAACCCACAAAATGCAACTTCTTCTTCGACAGATGATAAAGACGAGGGAACAACTCCCGAAGGGGTTTCTTTCCCACCCACCAATCCTCCTAAAAATAAACACTTGAACTCTCCCTAATAAAGCACCTAATATTCAAAGAGAAAGAAGGGAAGTCAAATGCTATCGCTTTCCAAAGGACATTAGACGGCCTACTAGAACCCCAACCGCTACCCACTCGAGCGGATGCAGGCCATATCGGCTCACAATAGCCTTATGCCACAAAGTACCGCCACAATCATTTAGCCAATAGAACCTTGTTACGTAACCTTAAGCTAACAATCCCTAAACCACCTAAATTCACTGGGTTCATTTGTTTTGTTATCTTCCTTTTACAAGTGTTTTCTAAATTCAAACCATGTTTTGAAAAGAAAAAAAAAAGTTTTTGCGACTTTTCTTTTCTTCTAGTTTTTCATAGAACTTATTGATTAAAGAGATTGGTAGAGCCTTTCTAGATAGTTGTTGAGATGTGAACATGGTATTATAATGTGTACATATGTATTTGATCAGAAGCTATTTCTTGTATTTAGCTTCAGTTTTTGGTGCTTTTGATCAATTGAAAGTGTGTTGGGGAGTGTTTTATGGCTTAAGGAGGCAAGGGACAAGTTAAAAAAAGAGAGTAAAGGGTCTCATTAAGGATATGATTCAAATTCATTGCGAGTTTCGAATTTATTGCGAGTTTCGATTGTGTTGTGAGATTAGTCGAGATGTGCATAAGCTAACTCGAATACTCGTGGTATCAAAGAAAAAGGAATAAAATTTAGAAAAACGCCTTAAGCTCGCTATTAGTCTTAGTTACGTTTTAGCTTGGCCACCATTTAGAGATAGCTTTTAGTTGCATTCTCAATCTTTTATCAATGCTTGGTAGTACAGGTCTCAACCCAATGTGGAGAACTTGGCAAATAGGAGTTTGTTAAAATGATTTTCTACATTTGCACTTGAGTGAGTTCTAACTTCTAGGCACCGTGGATGGAAGTGACTAGACTGTTCAGTGAATAAAGCATCAATTACCATTCCAAAGATTGATGGTTCAAATCATTACTCTCGCAATTGTTGAACTAAAAAATAATTAAGTATTTTCATGTAAATGTTTATTTTCTTCGGGTGGAAAAGGATACATGAAATTAGTACCCCCGGACTTTTGTTTTGTTTAGCCTCCTTTGATTGTTTTTCTTATTTTTCGATTCTATGAGTTCGATATAATATATATATATATATATATATATTTTCGATCTAACATTTTTGTAAATTGAAATTTCAGTACTTTCATCTCTCTAATGAAAATTTTCTTTGGGCAGGAAAGTACGAAACTAGTACTCTTAGTCTCCTTTGATTATTCTTTTTATTGTAGTTTTATAGATGTGTAAGCAATATAGCATGAACGAGAATAAAAGGAATCATTGGCAAAAATCAATTCACAGACACATATTTGATGTTAGCGAGTGTTCAAATCAGTTTGTGCATTATTTTAGAGGACAATTGTCTAACCTTACTATAGTTGCTTGTTAGGGTAACTCATATATATATATTTATTGAGTTCACTGTGCCCAGATGGAAATCAAGAGGCAGTCCAGCTAGGATGACTAATTGTGAGAACTTGTAAGGATTTTGGTCTTCAATAGTAACGCCAAGTTTTTGGTCATCAAGTCATACATATGTCAGCTGAGCAATGCTCGCTTTGGCAATAATAACGCCAAGTTAATGAATGATTAACACAAATTTTTAATTAAAAAAATACAATATTTAAACCCATCTTAAAAAAAAAAAAAACATACATGTAAATATTTCATTAAATAAAGCTACCAAATAAATTTATCAACTAGATTCTGAGCCATCTACATGTTTGTATTTGTACCAGCATCTGAGAGAGGTCCATCTAATTGCTAAAAGAAAAGTAGGAGTGATATGATAAAGTGATTATCCACAATATATAAACCTTTCATTCCTTTGCTAAAATATCCATGTTTGATAGAAGTGGATTCTAGAAGCATTTATAAAATGCAGAACAAACCAGAAACTATCCAAACCACATACAATATTTAATTGAAACACCACTATTCTGATCAATTTTATATAAGGATGCAAAATGTTGGTGGGGTGAAAAAAGAATATGCATATCACATTTTGGTGATGTCATTTTCAAATAATTTGAAGCTCTTTCCTTTTAGTTTTTGTTTTCTTCCTATAAAACCTCTTTATCCTATGTTTTGTGCTTCCCTATCAGCTCAGCAATCTCCTTGAAAAACCCCTTTCAGTTTGCTTATAATTTGAGTATGGAAATCTCAGGAGCCCACTTTCCAGCATCTGAAAACTATGGCATGATCCAAAACCTCAATATCAATGGATTATTGTCTTGTATTCCTGTTAACTCAACCTCCTCCACTACTTCTGATGAAGGTGGTGATCAGAACCAGAAACCCGGGATCATCGTCGACGAGAGGAAGCGGAGGAGAATGATATCGAATCGGGAATCGGCGCGGAGGTCGCGGATGAGGAAACAGAAGCATCTTGATGAACTGTGGTCGCTGGTGGTTCGGCTTCGGACAGAGAATCATAATCTTATGGGGAAGTTGAATCAGTTAACAGAATCTCAACAACAGATTCTTCGAGAGAATGTCAAGCTCAAAGAAGAAGCCTCGGATTTTCGTCGGATGATCACTGACCTTCAAATGGGAAGTCCTTACACAACAACTCACTTGAGAGAGCTGGAGGAAGCCCCCTGCAATACCTTTGACCTCATAGCTGAATCTTCAAGCCAATCTAACGAGTAGAGAAGTTCCCTTCTCCTGTTTCACTAAGATCATAGCTATTTTCTCACATAGTTCTTCCAGTTTCTCCCTGTTTTAGCAAGCTTGTAAATTGTAATAAGCCTATATACCCTTTACTCGGCAGTATAAATTGAAGAAATAACAAAATTTAACCAATAGACTTTCAAAATCAGCATCCATATCAAGAGACAGTAAAACCAGTTAAAGAATATTAAATCATCAATCAACCTTTAACCTAAGCTTAAAAGCTTAAGTTGATTGGGTAAATTATATTAATACTTCTTACTGGACTTGAAAATTTGTAAAAGACCCAACGAGTGGAATCAATATTAATTAGAGAGGAAATGACATTACAGGGAACGAGTGGAATCAATATTAATTAGAGAGGAAATGACATTACAGGGATTCAAACGGATTCGTACACAGACCTACAATCCCAAAAGTTAAGTTGATGAGTTACTACGGATTCGTACACAGACCTACAATCCCAAAAGTTAAGTTGATGAGTTACTACTTCAGGCACCGTTTGATAACTATTTGGTTTTTGAAAATTAAGTTTATAAAGACTGCTTCCATGAGATCCTTTGTTTTGTTATTTCAAAAACAAAAAATCGAAAACAAAAAAGTTATCAAATGTGGGAGTTAGTTTCTGTGGGGAGTTTTGTCAAACACCTAGTGGGCTAAAGCAGTTGAAAACTTAAAAGTATTCCACAGATAAATGAAGTAACAGGAAAGGAAGTAATCAAATTAGGGCAGAGTTAGATAAATGAAGAAAGAGGAAACGAAGTAAAGAAATTAAGGCAGAGTTTTGTAGTATGTGAAGTGAAAAACAAGTATATTATGGCAGAGCAGAGAAAAGTAAGAAACAATTAGACAGACCCATCTCCAAATGAACTCGAATGGCATCAAATTCCTTGCCTGCTTCAAATCTTGATTTTGGATTCTAGAAAATCGAAACAGGGAACATATTCTAGTTGAAGATTCGAATCAAAATTCGGGTTTTGATTCTTGTTTCATCCTTCAATCGTACTTGGGTTGGCTGGATAACTTACCCAACTTCCCCAAATCCTAATTCGTAGCTGGGTATCGAACAAAGTAGTAGCTTTAGCTTTATTAATTAGGGCTTTGGAGCCCTTTTCGGCTCTTTATCGTCATTCATAGAGATTTCTAGTTGTAACAATTTTTGCCTCTCTTTAATATTGTATTAAAGAGAGCTTTTTCAAGTCAATTATAATATAACCCTTTGTCGGCGCAGGTTTGGTTGATGATCGGAAAATCAAAAGTTTTAAAAACGTTGAAATGTCAAACCGAGCATAGTGACATAATGTTGTCCCGTTGATCAAGAAGTCATGGGTTCAATCTCCACATTAATTAAATAACCTTTGTAAAAAAAAAAACATTAAAATAAAATTATTTCATCTTAATTTAGATGATTGTTCAAAATGCGTTTGATAAAATATTCATTTAAATGTTTGGTTGAATATAAACTTACTATTGATTTTTTTTTTAACCAACTATTATTTTATTTTTTTTAGTACAATGAAAAAGAAAAAACAGAAAGCAACCAAACAATAAGAGTGATCAATAAAAATGGAAAGGTATGATAAGTTAGATAGGACAAACTTGGTTGTCGACGGAGGAGCTTCTTCCATCCAAATTTCTGAGGTATGTGTTCTTCGAGCATGGTCAGCTAGGCTGTGAACCACAGAGTTACAACATCTCGGTACGAATCAAAAACCCTTGATAGGTCTCATACTTTCCTTTGTACGTAAACTGTCGACAAATGGTTGTATTTTATTTTCATAACGATCTAGACCCATTAGTCGTTTCCATAGGATTTGAGAATCAACTTCTGCCCATAAAGGAGTGAGTCCCACAGCAATAGCGAGACCCACACCTTCTGTTAATGCGAGGGTTTCGACAAGATCAATTGATATCCTTCGCGCCTGAAACTTTTCTGCCGAGAACATAATGTTGCCCGTTGAGTCACGGATAATGGCCCCCGTCCCCATTACATCCTCCAACAGAGCAACATCTGTGTTTAATTTAAATGAGTGCAAAGGAGGAGGGTGTCAAAACTCTGCCTGAACCATCGTGGAAGCCGCAACTGCACCAACGTCTCTTTCATGGTGGGAATGAATATTTGATGTCTGCTCGCACGCCCTCAAAGGAGTCTGATCCTCATCCATCTCATCTATGCAATCATACGCCCATTGAACTGGGGACTTCTTAAAAGCATGAACTTATTCCATATGGCTGAAGCAATAAGAACAAAGGAGCGCACTTTCATATCCTCTAAATCTTGAATGGCCGTGCAAAAAAGGGAACAAACATCAAGATAACAAATATCGTTCAATTTTCCATAGGGAGGCCAAAGAGACAAAAAAAAATTACTTCCGTTTGTAATTCCATAGCGCATGGATTCCGTTTTCAGCCTGGTTATGACACTGCGGGCACTCGGCATATAGGATTATCCCACAGTGGAGGAGATTTTGCATTATGGGAAGAGCATTAAGACATGCTCGCCACATGAAATATTGACTTTTGAAGGGATGTTTAGACCCCAAAGAGCTTTCCACATTCCCAACTTTTCCTGGTCCAAAGAGGATGAAGGGCTGATGATGGATTGTCGAGCAAGTTTATAACCACTTTTAACAGAATACCGTCCGCGTTTATCATAATGGCAGAAAAAGGAATCTGGACAGCGGAGATTGTTTAATGGAATCCCTTTGATAATCGCCGCATCATCAAGTAAGAAGAGATCCTCCATCCGATCATCAAGCCAGGCTCCATTGTTGATCAAACAACTTACCCTGGTATTCGAGAGGGGGCGGGGAGGAGAAAATAATTTGAACGTTGATTCTCGGGGAATCCACTGATCGTAGTAAATATCATTAGACTGTCCATCCCCAACTCTTCATCTATCCTCTTTTAAAACCAACTCTCGACCCCACAGAATGTCTCTCCAAATGTAAGAGGGTCAACTCCCTAAACCTGCACACACAAAATTTGTTGAAGGAAAACACTTAGCCTTGAGAATCTGGGCCATCAAAGAATGACCATTTGTCAAGATTCTCCAGGAATGTTAGCTAAAAGAGCTTGGTTGAAAAGATGAATGTCCCGAAAACCCAAGCCCCATTTGTCCTTTGGCGCAGTCATTCTTTTCCATCTTATCCAGTGAAGTTTATTCTCGTTCTCAGAGCTTCCCCAACCGAAATTAGCCATAAGCAGGTTAAGTTCATTGCACAAGCCTAATGGTAACTTGAAGCAGAGTGTATAAGAAGGGATTGCCTAGGCCACTACAATATCATATAATTAATTTATTCATGAACATATTTTATGTTATAAATTTCTATAATTATTATTTTACAGCCTCATATAATTTATAATATATTATATTATACGTATGTTAATTTAACAAAAATGAATTGAATTTATAACATCAAATATTATATTTATTAATATATATATCTTTTTTTTTATCTTTTTTAAAATTTCAAATTCAAAATTTGGACGTTGAAAATATAAAAATGTTGTTTTTTTTTTTAGAATTTTCACTATTTGAATCACATAATTCGAAAACAATATTTAAAGATACATTTGCAAACACATTTGTCGAACTCTCAGTGAATCCAAAAACATAAAATAAAACCTACACTATATATCAAACATAATTTTATTTCTTCGTTTCTCTTTAAAGAAAACTATGTCTAGTGTTAGTTTAATCTCTAAAACTAGGGTTTTAAAGATAAATTAAAGGTTTATCCCGACAGTATTCTTTTGAAAATGCATCTAAAGGAAGAAGTAGATATTTTTAAAGTTGAGTAAGGTCTGTGTTAGTTATCAAATGGAACGTGTTAAACTTAAAGTATTTATATACTCTTCGCTATTCTCGACATAGTTTAATTGGTTAAGACGAATATTTACCATATCTTCCCTTCAAAGTTCCACTTTCTCCATGTTCTCCCACTCCCATTCGTGTACACCCTTTCCACTTTCTTTCTTTCTTCAGCTTTAACAAAGCAGAAGCTTCACCTAAAATCCAAGGGTTTATGGGATAAATAGATCTTAAAAAGAAATTGGAAAAAAAAAGGTAGTTTTGAAATTATGGATATTTGTAAAGATGACCCGGACCCAGGGGTTCTAATGCCATTTGACCCACCTTTTTTAAATGTATATTTTATGGCCTTGTGTTGACGTTATCACGAGTGAAAAGTCCAGACTATCCTTGTGCTCATTTCCCCCTCAAATTCGTGATTATCCCTCTATCTCCATCTCACGATCACAATTCTTCATTTCTCCCTCTTATCACGATTCTCCCCCTCTTCGTCTTGATTTTCTCGCGCAGCCTTCGTTGCATAGAACGATCGTCGCACGTCGTCGAAGAAGACTTGAAGCTGCAGCACAAATCTAGTGTTGATCGTCGTCCACTACTAATCCGCGAAAACCCCGATTTTCACTCCACAACTCTATCTGCCTTCAAATCCATTGAGGCCCGTCTCCCCTCCATGGTACTCGAGCTCTCTACACTCAGCCGCATCCTCAACATGTACCCTCAACTTCTCAGACTCGTACTATGATCTTTACCCATCTTTGATTCCCTTCTCAATGAGGTTCAAATTCCATTTCTCGATATTCGATGCCCTAGAATTCTCGTCTCCGACTTGGACCTTCAATTGCGACATTCGTTGAAATTATTGCGCGACCTAGGTTTCGTTGAGTTGAATGTCATCTCGTGTCATACGACAAGAAGGATAGAGAGAGAATCGTGATAAGAGGGAGATGGAGAATCATGATCGTGAGATGGAGAGAGTGAGAATCCCGAATTTTGAGAGGAAAATGAGCGCGAGGATAGTTCGAAAATTCCATGTGAGATGACGTCAACAAAATGGCGTAAACACATGCGTTTAAAAAAGGTAGGACAAATTGGGGAAATTGCAATTTCTAACCCGTCAAACAAAAACTTTGCCAAAACTGATCGGCCTCTCCAAAATTTAATGTTTTGACCCGTGGAGGCTTTTTGAGGTGTAAAATTCCTTCTTTATCCTTGACTTAAGAAATCCATTTTTTTTCTCTTTCTCCACTCCCTCTACGTTTTTTTATTCTCTTTATTCTCTCATCCTACCATAATTTGAGCACTAATCAACAATCTTCAACGTCTTCGCCGTTGTTCATCTACAATCAGTTACAGATATTTTTCGATGGAATAATCGAACGAGCTATCTTCTAACATGTAGAACTCAAAAATTTACATGGAATAAAAAGAATCTTTCAATTTAGTCAACTGAGCTCAAAGTTATAACATTTTAAAGTTTAAATTAAATCAATTCGACTTTACGGAGATTAAAACTCAAGGTACATCAATATTTTGCTGAGATTAAAACTCAAGATACATCAATATTTGTTGCCTTTTCCTTTGATTTCCTCCCCTCATATATATACCGTGTTTGCTCATATAAATAAGCAGATAAATAAGGTAAATCTCAAGTAAATCTCCCCCTTACTCTCCAACAACAGTGTACTCCCTCGCCTCACCACCTCTTCAACCTAACTCTCCCTCTCACCTAGCTAGCACCCCAATCCCGGCCATGATCCCTCCATGGCCCACCGCCCAAACAACTAACTATTTACTGTTGCGTGATTTATTGCGTACCGCAAGTGTACGGGTCAAGTTTTAATATAGTGATTTAAGTAAAGAGTATCGTCCACAGGATTGGTTTTCTAGATCAATTGAATACCATAGATACTAACCACAAATTCTATTTAGATTAAAAAGACTTTGAAGTGAGTGAAAAATAAATGACTGAAAAGTAATGGGAAACCTTTAGGAGAGAAAACCTAGGGAATTGATTTCATCGAATAGATTCATGCTTAATTAATTTATTAATCAAAAAATAGTCATGCATACAATTATAAGCCAAGAAGTACAAAACTCATAAAAGACTCGCTAGAGCTCTATTAATTCTCTTCCCTTAATATAAAACCAACATGTCTGTCTAGTTTTAATAGAAAAGAAAGACATTAAGCAACTTCTATTATCGGCCTCTAAGAGAATTCTTCATTTTCATGCAAGAATTTACAAGTAGTCAAGTGTTTGAGTTCTACTCTAAAATCTACTCTTTCAAGCTAGAATTAAAGCAATCAACAATTTATACTTTGGCTAAAAGATAAAAACATTAAGCAAACAAACAGAAGAACAATTGTTGCAATATGAAGAACATTAGATTAATCAAACATGAAAACTAAAACGATTACATCAATCCCCTAAGTAAAAGTCTAGCTACTCATAATCACTAAAATCATGCTTAGACAATGTTTATAATCCATAAGATAAACAATAAAATCAAAAGTAAGAGAAAAACTCTTGTCGCGTGCCAAGCCTCGTTCCCGAGCCTCCGAATCTCTTCTTCAGCTCTTTAGAGTCTCCCTTTAGCCTTTCCAATGAGTGTATTTCGAAATTAGGGTTCAAATCTCCCAAAAATTGGCTTCCCCCGTCGAATGGAGAAAAATATGCATTTATAGGAAAAATCGGCATAGCGTCTCGACGCTAGGGATAGCGTCTCGACGCTGCCCTTAAAAACGCGTGAAAACTGATTTGGAAGGTGGGCGTCGAGCACAGCGTCGAGACGCTATAGCTCGACGCTACAGGAATATGTAAAAGGCGTGCGGAAAATGGTTAGAAAAGCTAAACTGGCGCAGTGTCTGGGCGCTCCTTGGGTGGCCAGGGGGTGCGCGCTCGCCTAGGTCCAAAACCGAGGCTGTACATCTTTTATTTTTATTTTTTCTGTGAGGGATTAGAGCTTCGAGACGCTGTCCCCTCGGGAATTCTGGCATAAAGGCTCTAAAGATAGCCCATTTAGTGTGTTATCATTTACATAATCTCATAGTCCAATAGATACAATCTTCGGGAGATAGACGCAGAATTGCACACTTAGTGCGATTGTTTTATAATATGAGTAATACTGGGGTGTTGGCTGAACTAACTGGATTTTGCAGCTCAACACGTAGCTCAACCATAGGTTGTCACATGTCACTTAATTAATTAATTATATATATATATATATATATATATATTTACGTTTAACTTATTATTATTATTTATTTTTTTCTTTCTTTATGAAAATATGTTTTATCCTTAAATTTAGTGTCTAAAGTTTTAGGTTTAGTATTTAAGATTTTGAGTTTAATATTTAAGGTTTTGAGTTTAACGAAAACTTTAAACTCTAAAATCTAAACCCTAAATTGTAATTTCTAAATATTAAAATTCTTTAATTTCTAAAATTTTAATCTTAAACCATGAACTTAAATTGGGGGAGAAAATATATTCTAAAAATATATATATATTTTATAAAGTTAAAATATAAAAAAATTAAAAATAAAATAAAATAATTAATGAACCTGATAATCTATGATTGAGCCACGTGTTTTCATTTAATCAATCTATTAACTATAAAAAATTATTCGAAATTTGTATATCTTCTTTTGACGTGTTGAAGTATGAAATATTAGTGTGGAAGTATTATGGGATTAGGTTTTATACCCAACGGTAAAGTGTGTAAAATGATGTTGATAAATGATAATTGTAAAAGAGAAATGGACAGTTTGGGGAAGTTCGCATCCAATTGAAAATTGAAAATTGAAAAGGAGCTGTTTTTCCAACTCGAAGTTTGACCCACCGGCCACCACAGCCCACAACTTGAAAGTCTCTGCCAACGCACACAAACACAACTCCGTGGGAGGAGATTTTGCAGGAAGAAAGAAAGAGACGAATCACTCTTCTCTTGATTTTCGATCCCTTCTTCTTCTTCTTCTTCTTCACTCGATCAACAAACCCAAAATCTCAGATGGGTTTTGTTGATTCTTTCAGGTCAATCGATTGGGAGCATGAAACTTTCCCTTCCTATGCAGATTTCTCTTTTCTTCCCCTTTTTGCGCTTCTCTTTCCCACTGTTCGCTTTTTCCTCGACAGACTTCTCTTTGAGGTATTCCCCCCTTTCACTTCCTTTCGTTTTCGACTTTTCTATCTTTCAATCTTTGGATTGCTTCTGTTTATCCATTGAATTGGGATTCAATTGACCGTTGACCAGGTTCATTATTGGCTCTTCATTGAATGATTCTCTTCTTTTCTTTTCTTGGCATCTGTTTTTGCATAATTGACGATTTGGGTTTTAATCCATCTTGAGTAATTGGAATGAAACTCTGGTTCAATCACACTTTCATTCACTACCCAAGTTTTAATTTGCTTACTTATTGAATTGGGGAAGCCCGAAAGTAGGAAGTTGTTGGTCGTATATGTTCACTTTCTTTTAACTTCGGTGTCAGAGTCTTGGTTGATTTGGTAGTAGAGCTGATTTATAACTGGCTGACAGTATTTTGTTCTTTGGGTTTTCTTTGTGTCACAGCTGTTATGAAGCAATTCGTCATTCATTGCTTTTTATAAACCGTCTCTTTGTTCTATTCTCTCACCTTTTACTCTTATCTCTCCATTACTTTATTTAGTCTTTGACCAACGTTGTACTAATAGCTTTCATATTTGTCCTTCAGTTTTTCTTTCTTCGTTAGGCTCTTGATTGTAGTAGCAGAATGATACATACACCCAATTCTTTAGTGTTGTCTAATGTTTCATCAAACCTGTTAGGAATATGGTAGAAACCAGTCATTCCTGTTTCTCAGCAAGCAGTATCAATCAGTGTCGTAACTATCGAATTACTCCTTCGTGTTGAAACTGAGTGTGAGTTTCGTGTGCTGTCGGAAGGAAAATGTGTATCTTTGCAGGCCTCTCCTATTTCAATGTTTTGTTATAATTAGTGTGAAGTTGATTGTTTGTTGCCTGCTTTGACTCAAATACCTTCTTGTTTGATCATGCGCTTGTGCTTTTTGGAGATGCCAACTTGTTGAGAATTTTATGCTTGAACATTATTTCAATGCTGATATATAAGTATTGGTGGTTTTGTTCTTTATTTGCAGTTCAACTGAGATTTTTGTAGGGTGCTCAATTGTATGACGACTACTAGTGTCTAGTGTACTATTCATGATGATCAACTTTGTGAAATTTCAAGCACATTGGATACTTTTTAAATTCCACTTAAAATGTAATGTAATTACATAGGCATGAATTTTTCACATGCCTGCGTGTGAAATTTCGAGCAGTTGCTTGATTATCTAACCCATGTCTCAATAATTCTAGTGCACCAATAAAGATTCTAAGCAATTTTTCATGACTTACCTTCTCCTTTTTATCTTTGCATTGATGTGTTGACGAAAATGCTTTTGTCTTGATAGCATCCCTCCCTTTCTATTAAAAATTCCCTCGTGCTGTAGCTCCTAACTTTCTATGGTATGAACTTATCTTACAGAAAGTGGGAAGAAGATTGATCTTTGGAAAAGGCTATCAGCTGAAGGATGTGAATACAGACGAGAAACGGAAGAAGATTAGAAAATTTAAGGAGTCAGCCTGGAAATGTATTTACTTTCTTTCTGCAGAGCTGTTGGCTCTATCAGTTACATATAACGAGCCTTGGTTTACTAGCACAAAACATTTTTGGGTAGGACCGGGAGATCAGGTCTGGCCCGACCAAAGAGCTAAGTAAGAGTCTCAGAGTTGTTATCTGTTGTTTGTGATGGTTCAATGTGTGCCATTAAGTCCACTATTATGTTGATGGGTGATATTATTACTTTAAGAATGTAGGTTAAAAACTATTAGTCCCGTCTGTAATTTACAATCTATGGTAGTTCAATTATTTGTACATTCATATGTCTCTCTCTGACAACAATTTTTTTAATGTCAAGGATTCGATCATTATAAAAAGACATAAGGACCAAAGTGTTACAAGAGCAAAAGTACTGGGACTAAAATTGTGTTTTGACCAAGAATCTATTGTTTAAGAGATTTCATAAAGTAATAACTTGTATGTTTCAGGTTGAAATTGAAGGGAGTATATATGTATGCGGCTGGATTTTATACGTACTCCATATTTGCTTTGATTTTTTGGGAAACAAGACGTTCAGACTTCGGGGTGTCCATGAGCCACCATGTGGCAACTCTCATTCTCATCGTACTTTCCTACATTTTAAGGTACTTCCTATTCTTTTCTTTCTTTAAAGCATTGGAGTATTTTACATGATGTAAAGTACTACTACTACTACCTTAATGGCTTGGAGGATACTAATTACCAAAAGAATGAAATGTGTTGGGCTTAACCTGTCTATTGTGTTCAATTACTGATTGCACTGAAAACTAATCATGCTGTGTATTGTGTAAATACAACTAAAAGTAGTATTTAGCAGAAGTTTTGTCCAATTTATGAAAAGATCCACATGGTATGTTGTTCTTGTAGATTTGCTCGTGTCGGTTCTGTGGTTCTCGCTCTTCATGATGCAAATGATGTGTTTCTGGAGATAGGAAAGATGTCCAAATACAGTGGCGCTGAGACGTTGGCTAGCATTGCATTTGTAGTATTTGTTTTGTCTTGGTTATTGTTACGTCTCATCTACTATCCATTTTGGATCCTTCGGAGCACAAGGTTTGTCAGATTTTGGCCTTATTTTGTAGAAACCTCGTATCCGTTAAACTTTTGAGAGGGATAAGTTAGTTGAGGTCCAATGAACTCATTTCTCTCTGACTCACTCTTAAATATTGTCGTCTAATCTTTTCCCCATTTTATTTCAGCTATGAAGTTCTCCTTGTATTGGACAAGAACAAACATCCAGTTGATGGACCAATCTACTATTATGTGTTCAATACTCTTCTATTTTGCCTTTTAGTTCTTCACATATATTGGTGGGTGCTAATTTACCGAATGCTTGTTAAACAAATCCAAGCTAGAGGACAGATTAGTGAAGATGTTCGTTCAGGTGATTATATCCGCCCGCTGTAAATGACATTTGGTTTTTAACTTCATTTTTATGTATATATGGTAGAGGTTAAGGTTAGACCTAACTGTCTATGGGATACAGTGAAGTTTACGGGCACCCTCAGCTTATTTTGTTCCTGATATAATGATACCGAAAAAGTTGTTTAAGAATTTTTGTTCCGTCTCTCTCACCTTTTGTTTGGCTATGCAGATTCTGAGGGTGAGGAAGAGCATGAAGATTGACAAAGGGACAATCAATGCAGAAAATACTGTTACATACATGAAAGGTTTGATTTAAATGCTTAAACCATTTGGATGACCTTACAAGAAACAGAAACTGGCATCTGCTGCATATGATTATGATTCTGCATTTAAGCTTTCAACACTACCATATAGTTTTGGACTTCAACCCATTTCAGAAACTAGATTAAAATTGTATTTAGTTCTAATGTTAATAACTTAAAATTCCTTAATATTGAAATAATTATATTTCTTATCAAAATTACTCTTTCTCCTACCTTTTGGTGGGTTTTAAGGGTGATGATAATGCTGGGGTTTTTCACTTAAATTTGTTGTTCATCTTTTATCCTAGTATGGGACAAACTGATTTGCAAATCACAAGTTTGAAATCATTTTAGAATATAAGGTCTTTTAAAAAAAAAAAATTAGAATATAAGGTACATTTTGCAAACTAGGCAAATTATAGGGATGTAATTGGTAGTGGTAGTTATTGGTTTGTCTTATTACTTGGATTGCTAGTGAGTTTCCCTGTTGTTTTCTGGGCAGATGAGATAGAGATTAGTCCATACAATGTGGTTCTTGCCAAAATGAATATTATGGTGGGAACTTTCTCGTGGCGTCGTCTAGTTGAACAAACCGTGTATCGTTTGATCAATACAGTCTGGGTAAAAGAAGGATGCAAGATGGAGAAGGGTTGCAGTTAGAGGAATTTTAAATCTTGATTTGAGATTTTGGCCTATGCAATTAATGGTCAAACTTTTCTTGTGTTGCCCTTGATTCTTGATTCTTTTGCAGAGGTGTTAGCTTGAAACTAAGGTACCAGATACTTGTTGAACTGAAAATTTAACACCTGACTTGATTATTTATTCTTTCTCATTTACTGAACTTTCTAGATCTGTCTGTTAATATACCAACAAACAATTTTATTGGGTTGAAAAGATAAGATGAGCAGACATTCTCTTGATAGTGACCAACAGATACCTGTCTCCTTGAAACAATTTTGGATGAAGAGGTTGAGTTTCTTATGAATGCAGCACCTCATACCACAAGACTCAGTAAACAGAACTTTATGGAGCAAACCAAAGTTCAATTCAATTCAAATTTGTTGGAGGAGAAGAGAAATATAGACTTCCAGAAGTAGAAATCTTGTAAAAAAATGTGTTTTCTCCAATTTGGAGGAGGTTACATACATGGACTAATTTGTGCATTTGTGCTAAATTGGAGTGGAGAAGTATTAAGCATATATATGGACTAATTCATGATCATAAATTATTGAGGATTGGAGGATGCAACATAGAATTTAAGGATTAATCGATATCTCTCCAATATCTATTATAATTATCCATTGAATGTAAGAAATATCATGTATTAATCTCAATGTAAATATAGATATTAATAACAAGATCTATTTAGTTTTGAAGTAAAAAAGAATTAATTATTAATTTTATTTTTTTCTAAAAAAACATTTATAGAAATATTAGGTGAAGTCGGTACTTCATGATATATTCGTAAAATTAAAATCTTGATATCAACATAATATTGATATTTTCATCCTTGATCGTGACTCACCTACAAGTTGGTTACTATTTTGAATTCAAAATTAAGTGACTTAACTACGGGTAATTTCAAAATCTATGGAAAAAAGTTTGTAAAAAATGACCTCGTATGTGCCTTCATTAAAAAAAAAATTCCAAGAAAATCCTCTTCTTTCTCATAGCAAAGTTATTGTTCGTCTTCCTCTCATTAAAAAAAAATATTTTCCTCCCTCATCTATCACTTCTTCTCTTCTTCTCTCTTAAGTGGCCAAAAAGGAAAGAAAAAAAACCCACTTATTTTCAATCTCAACTTCTCGTCTTCATTTTATCTAATTTTTTTAAGCTCTCTCAACTTCATTCTTTCATTCTTCAACTACAAAAATGACTTTTATGATTTTCAAAGATGCACTTCCTTCTCAAACTTTGAGAACCAACAAATCGAATCTCAACATTTCCAAAGATGCACCATCTTTCTCAAACTCCGAGAACCAACAAATTGAATCTCAACCACAACGATACACTCTCAAAAGACGAAAACAACATCAACAACAACATCATCTCCGAGAACCAACAAATTGAATCTCAACCACAACGATACACTCTCAAAAGACGAAAACAACATCAACAACATCATCGACGTCATCTCGAGTCACCTGCTCTTGAAATCGGCCGATAAAATGGACAATGACGCAGTTCTTCCCCCTTCAAATCCTCTGTCATGCTTTTTGTTGAACTAATCTTTAGGAAATAGAAGATTTAGTTTTCTTTTTATTCAAATCGAACTAGTCTTTAGGAAACAAAAAATTTAGTTTTCTGTTTATTTCAAATCTTTCTGTTATATTTTTATGCCTAATATTTGTATTCATTTTTTTCTTTTTCCTTTCCCTATATATTGTATGATTTCTCATATGAAATAACACATATAAACTTATCACTTTGTCTCTGGATTCAAAATATCTAAGATTTCACATGATAAAAGAGCAGTGACTCATCACTGAATTTCATTTTTTTTCTCTTTTCTTTTTTTAATGTGTTTTGTTTTCTCTCTCGGTCTCTCCCTGCTTCAAGTTTCTTTTATCTCAGTTTCCATAATGTCAAGCATTGACGCAAATAATCCTCAATCAATCAAGTCTGATGCAAATAATCCTCAATCAATTAAGTTTTATGCGTACTCCATCCATCATTCTGACAGTCCATCCACGATTCTTGTTACACCTCTTCTCACTGGTGATAATTATGGATCATGGAGTCGAGCCATCTCCATGACACTTCGAGCTAAGAGTAAATATGGGTTTGTCGATGAATCTTTGTCGAAGCCCAAGAAAACGGAGGATATCGCCAATTGGGAATGATGTAACGATCTTGTTAGCAGTTGGATTCTCAACTCGGTTTCCCCAGATATTCAGCCGAGCATTCTCTATGCCGATACTGCCCTCCAAATTTGGACAGACCTCAAGGATTGCTTCTCCCAATCGAATGCGCCGAAGATATATAAACTGAAACATTCTATATCGATTTTGAAGCAGGAAGGTATGACTCTTTCCTTATATTTCACTCAACTCAAATCTCTATGGGATGAATTAGGCAGCATCGGCTCAACTCCTGCATGCATATGTGGCAATGCAAAAAGTATCCTTGAACAACAAGTTCAGGATCGTGCCATGGAATTTTTGCAAGGATTCCATGATAGTTTTTCAGCGGTCCGTAGTCAAATTCTCTTAATGGACTTTTTCCCATCTATTCAACGTATTTATAACTTAGTACGACAAGAGGAGAAACAACAGGAGTTCAACCTTCGATCAATTCCTCATGTTGAATCTGTTGCCCTTCAAGTCTCTAGAAATACATCATCACAAGTCAATCGGTCTTCAGGGAAGAGACCACGTCCCTTTTGTGATCCATGGACATCCTCGGGCGAATTGTTATCTGTTAATTGGTTTTCCAACAAAGACAACCAAAAGAACAGACCCAAGTCCATCTTCCACGGTTGGATCAATATCCTCAACGGTGCCAAATAATCAGTTGACACCGGATCAATACAACAAATTGCTTACACTTCTTGGCAAGGAAGATTCCAGTGGACATTCTGCTAATCTTGCAGGTACGGTACTTTCTTATGTGTCCTCTTGTTGGGTAATTGATTCTGGTGCATCCAATCACATCTGTATATCACTTTCTCTATTTTCTTCTTATGTTCTATTACATAAAAATGTTCCTGTTCAATTACCCAATGACTCTCATGCGTTGGTAACTCACATTGGTAATGTTCAATGCTCACTTTCCCTCACTTTTAAGGATGTCTTCTATATTCGATCATTTAAGTTCAATTTGTTGTTTGTTCAAATGGTTTAAGAGACACCATTTAGTTTTATGATGGAACCTTATGATGTCTAAAATGATATTAGAGCCCACGAAGCTCAAACGGGTATTCGGTCCAAAAATGGGATCCGACCCAAGATGGTGAACCCAAAGAGGCACCATCTTGAGGATCCCACATCGGAAAGACGAAGAGACATCACTCACAATATAACATACATAGGCTATGGACATCCTCAGACGAATTGTTATATGTTAATTGGTTTTCCAACAAAGACAACCAAAAGGACAGACCCAAGTCCATCATCCACGGTTGAATCAATATCCTCAACGGTGCCAAATAATCAGTTGACACCGGATCAATACAACAAATTGTCTTCCACGGTTGAATCAATATCCTCAACGGTGCCAAACGGTGCCAAATAATCAGTTGACACTGGATCAATACAACAAATTGTTTACACTTCTTGCCAAGGAAGATTCCAGGATTCTGGTGCATCCAATCACGTATATCACTTTCACTATTTTCTTCTTATGGTCTATTACATAAAAAATGTTCATGTTCAATTACCCAATGGCTCTTATGCGTTGGTAACTCACATTGGTAATGTTCAATGCTCACTTTCCCTCACTCTCAAGGATGTCTTCTATATTCGATCATTTAAGTTTAATTTGTTGTCTGTTCAAATGGTTCAAGAGACATCACATTGGTAATGTTCAATGCTCACTTTCCCTCACTCTCAAGGATGTCTTCTATATTCGATCATTTAAGTTTAATTTGTTGTCTGTTCAAATGGTTCAAGAGACACCATTTGGTTTTATGATGGAACCTTATGATGTCTAAAATGGTATTAGAGCCACGAAGCCCAAACGGGTATTCGGTCCAAAAATGGGATCCGACCCAAAATGGTGAACCCAAAGAGGCACCATCTTGAGGATCCCACATCGGAAAGACGAAGGGGCATCACTCACAATATAACATACATAGGCTATGGACATCCTCGAGCGAATTGTTATATGTTAATTGGTTTTCCAACAAAGACAACCAAAAGGACAGACCCAAGTCCATCTTCCACGGTTGAATCAATATCCTCAACGGTGCCAAATAATCAGTTGACACCGGATCAATACAACAAATTGTTTACACTTCTTGCCAAGGAAGATTCTAGGATTCTGGTGCATCCAATCACATTTGTATATCACTTTCACTATTTTCTTCTTATGGTCTATTACATAAAAAATGTTCATGTTCAATTACCCAATGGCTCTCATGCGTTAACTCACATTGGTAATGTTCAATGCTCACTTTCCCTCACTCTCAAGGATGTCTTCTATATTCGATCATTTAAGTTTAATTTGTTGTCTGTTCAAATGGTTCAAGAGACACCATTTGGTTTTATGATGGAACTTTATGATGTCTAAAATGGTATTAGAGCCACGAAGCCCAAACGGGTATTCGGTCCAAAAATGGGATCCGACCCAAAATGGTGAACCCAAAGAGGCACCATCTTGAGGATCCCACATCGGAAAGATGAAGGGACATCACTCACAATATAACATACATAGGCTATGGACATCCTCGGGCGAATTGTTATATGTTAATTGGTTTTCTAACAAAGACAACCAAAAGGACAGACCCAAGTCCATCTTCCACGGTTGAATCAATATCCTCAACGGTGTCAAATAATCAGTTGACACCGGATCAATACAACAAATTGTTTACACTTCTTGCCAAGGAAGATTACAACAAATTGTTTACACTTCTTGCCAAGGAAGATTCCAGGATTCTGGTGCATCCAATAACTCACATTGGTAATGTTCAATGCTCACTTTCCCTCACTCTCAAGAATGTCTTCTATATTCGATCATTTAAGTGGTATTAGAGCCACGAAGCCCAAACGGGTATTCGGTCAAAAAATGGGATCCGACCCAAGATGGTGAACCCAAAGAGGCACCATCTTGAGGATCCCACATCGGAAAGATGTAGAGACATCACTCACAATATAACATACATATAGACTACTCCTCCCATCACCAATTGGTTTTAGGATGAAACTTCATCATAATACAGAGGATTATGAAGAAACTCTTTTCGAAATCAATTGAAGTTGATTTAGAGAAAACGGTAGATTATTATCGGCTGTTTTTTAATAATATTGTATTAAATGGAGGTCGTCTTTTCAAAAGACGACCTCCATCGGTATGTACTTCTTTTATAAAAAAATTGATATCTCTTTAACCAGATGTTCAAAATTTTCAAAAAATATATGGTTGAAAAGATAACCGCGAGAGCTTCAATTTGATACCTGATTTCACTATTTTTGGAGTTGTTTATCAAAAGATAAAGACCATCGAAGTTGGACTATAGTTCTGCAAATTTCATAACTGAAGATTCTTTTGAGGAGTGTTGAGGAGTGTATTCAAAAATTGATATCTTTTTATCCAGATATTCAAATTTTTTGAAAAGAGTACTGTTGTAAAGTTAACACAGAGAGCTTCAATTTAATACGTAGTTTCACTATTTTTTGAGTTATGTATCAAAAGATATATATCGTCAAAGTTATGAAAACTTCACTAAACCCAGAACTGAAGATACGACTGAAAACTTCAAAACTGTAGCTAAATTTCGACGATCTGTATCTTTTAATACCCAACTCTACAAATAGTGAAACTAGATATCAAATTGAAGCTCTCTGTGTTAGCTTTTCAATCGTACATTTTTCGAAATTTTTGAATATCTGGGTAAAAAGATGTCAATTTTTTAATGCACTCCTCAATAGAATCTTCAGTTCTGAAATTTGCAGAATTATAGTTCAACTTCGATGGTCTTTATCTTTTGATACACAACTCCAAAAATAGTGAAACCAAATATCAAATTGAAGCTCTCGCTGTTAGCTTTCCAACCATATATGTTTTGAAAATTTTGAATATCTGGTTAAAAAGATATCAAGAAGTATATACCGATGAAGGTCATCCATGTGAGCAAGATCGTCTTTTCAAAAGACGACCTCCATTTAAAACTGCAATATTTTTAAAAATAGTTTCACATTTACAATATTTTTAGGGCTGGTTGCACAAATAGCAATCAGGCTCAAACTAATTGCAAATTTAGCAAACTTTAAAATGTTTTGCAAATATGGCAAAAAAATTCGTTTCTATCACTGATAGACTTTATCATATCACTGATAGATTATTATCACTGACAAAAATCTATAATAGACTATTATCACTGACAAAAATCTATAAAAAACTAAGGTCATCAGCGATAGACTTCTATCAGCCATAAGATATCAGCAATAGAAATTGTCATATCTGCAAAAATTTTAAAAACATGCTATATTTTTAATTATTTTATTCTAAATTGACATCGGTTACAATTTCTCTTATTTTTATAATAAGTTTTAATTTTTTTCTTATTTTTATAATAAATTTTAAAAAATACACTATTATTAAAAAACAATCTGGCCTAAAAAAAAAAGTGGTACGTGGCACTTTTTCATCTAACTTCTGTAGAAAGAAACCTAAATCAAAACAGTTCTCTTCACACTTCACATTTCACAACAAGGAGGAGCTTCAAATTAGCACCGTAAGTTTGCAGCTGCAGAATCGAATCTCCCCGACGACGGCCTCTCTTCCGGTTGGTACTTCTATCTTCTCCTCCTCTCCCTTCCCGTCTCTTTTAGGTCAATTTAGATCTTCAATTTTCGATACGCATTTCGTTAATTTGTGGCCTTTCTCATAGAAAAGTAAGTAATTCTAGCAAAAAAACATATATGATGTTAGACTCGTTTTTTACTTTTGGAAATTTGCGATTGAGTTTGATTTCTTGTTGAAAAAGTTAAGTGGAACAACCTGGTTCTGAATCTGGGTTCACTTTACTTTTCGTTTTCATGAGCTTAAATTTGTAGTACGAGGCTCTTCTCCAGTTTAAGCTTTGAAATCTGTTTATCTCTTAAGGTTTATCATGTTGAGAATTTTGGTTTAGTTGGCTTGATGTTTGAAAGAAAATGCGTTATCTAAGGCCCCTTTTGATAATTTTTGTAAACTATGTTTGTTTTCTCACAATTCTTTTACTATGGTTTTCATTAGAATTCTAAGCCTAATTCTAAATTCCTAAAACTACTTTTTTGAAAAAAGCTTAGCTTGGATTTAGAAAACACTTGTAAAATGTAGATAGCATAACAAAAGAACAAAAGAACTAAATTTTTCTAAACTTAGCTTGGATTTAGAAAACACTTGCTAAATGAACGGTTGTGATTCTAATTATTGTAAACTGTTAAGGAGTTTAATGATGTTATTTTTGTTGGAGATGCGATCCCTGCAATGGATTGTTTACTTCTATGGCATTGTTTTTTTGTTCAACAGGAACAAAATGGAAGATATCCTAACGGAGATTCCTCCTCCTTCAAGGTTTTTCCAAGATGATCTTAACAATTTCGCTCCTCCATCACCACCTCTTCCTTTCCCATTTCTGTTGTTATCCAATTCCAAACCTAACGAACCTCTCCGCCCCTCTCTACTTATCATTGCCATTTCTTCCCCTTCTCTACACCTCTTCCATCATTTATCTGCTAAAACCCTTATTGGAAGTCTCATCCTACCTGAAATTCCTTTCTATGGAAACCATATCCAACCCTCGATTGACGACAAAACTTGCAACATTTACTCCATTGATCAAGATAATGAATTAGTTATCCTTGTTTCCATTCAGTGTTCTGTTCCTGCTGAGAGATCTCTCCTTGTTGCAAAGCTACTACTCGATGGTAAAATTGTTCCCGAGAGGGTTCTGATCTTGGATAGTCTTCAGAGCCAAAATTTTCGGGGGAGGCTCTCACCTGACGAGACTTTTGCTTTCAAGCTGGAGACCTCTTCTGAAAGGAAGAGTCAAGATGAGGGCAATGGTGGTTCACCATTGTTAAAAGGCCTGGATTACTATCCATCAGGAAGTGTTGTAGATGGCTTGGCTGCTGCTTTGCTTGGACGTTGTCAGATGAAGAATATCAAGGGAACCCTCTGTGCTTCATGGCCAGAATATGGAACTGAGGTGATATCTCTGCTCAAATCTCTACTTCACCAAAATGTGCTATTGCGTAGATTAGAATTTTGTACTGCAAGTAATAATGGGGATGAGTACCTGAACCGGAGTAAGGACCTGGATTTCTACTCCTAAAAGAGTCAGTTTGTCAGATTACTATCATATATTCCTTGTATGGTGCACACTGTTTTAAGGGGGATGAAATTCATCAATGAAATCTTTGTTTCCTCCAAAAAAGAAATGTTCCTTGTATGGTGCAAACTGTTTCTTTCTTTTTTACTGTGCTTCAGAAAATCTTGAAATTGATGGAAACGCACAAGATCATATGAAATTCAACCATTGCTTCTTAAAAGCCATACTAAGGTTTATACTGACTGTTATGGGCTACGCAGGGTGTTTGTGTAATTCTTTTAGTGTTAGGCTGTTAGCTAGCTAATACCAATGGTACATTCAGCTCTCTGTTTGTTATTTTAAACCAAAGGCTCAAACCTGGTAAGGCTTGTCATTTACTTGGATTTTTTGTTTGTTTGTAAATTTCTATCTTCATACCAAGCTTTAGTAGTTGTGTTGTGGGGCTAGTGAAAAACTACAGAAACTTGGAGGGAATGGATCAGAACCCCCCATGGTTCTTACCTACTTTGGATATCAAAATCCCACTTGTTTTCTTGGCAATCAAATTTTGTAAGGTCAGGTGGTTCTCCCGTGAGATTAGTGTTTAAAAGGCGTCCTGAGGCGCCCGCCTAGGGCTTCTTTATTATTTTTTTAAAAAATTAAATTTCCCAACCCAAATTCTCACCCTAGACCATGCTTTCTTTGCTATTTCTCCACAATTCTTCTTCTACCCCAAACTTTTGTATCAAGTATAGAAAGTTTGAATCGGATTATCCCCTGATACACTGAATGTTTATTTTTATGTATATATAAATCGACATATATATTTATGTATATTTTCTTTTATATAGTGCGGCTCACAAAAAAAAAAAAAAAGCCACACTACTTTTTGTCCCTCGCGCTCGAGTCCCAGAAGGCTATTGTGCTTTAGTGCGTTTCGAGTTTTAAAATACACCGTGTAAGCTTGTTCCAACAATTATGGATATTAAAAACCAAAGTGCAAACCAAGATAAGACTTAACCATGTACTTGTATTTTTGTAAATTTCTTTCTCGTTTGGATCTCTGAATTTAATCATGTAACTGGATTTTATATCAATTGATAAAGTACATACCAAGATAAAGATTTGATCACGTACTTGAATTTTTGTAAGTTCCTATCTCATTTAGGATTATTTTCTGCTTTTGCAAAGTCTTGTTAAAACTGGAAAACATTTGTATATGAATGCATCACATTAATAGAAAATGAAAGCAACTCAAAGACAAGTCCATTCGATTGATTACAATTCCCATTTTTGGTGATTCATAGTTGAACCAATCATTTGCAGGGAACTACAGAAAACCAGAAGATAAAATATATATATAACGAAGGTATTGAAGATTTGTAAGTACAGTAATGAAAAACTATTATAGACCATTGTTATGTTACAAATTAATTGAGAAAGAAAGAAAAGCATAGCTAGAAAAGGACCCATAAAAATTACATTTACAAGCTCAAGACTTAAGAATGCAGCCAAAAATAGAAAAATCACCTAAAAGATCATTCTTCAAGAACACAAAGAAGTGTTCTTCAGGAAATGATCAGTGGTAACAAGGTTGGCCATTATGTTTAAAACTCCAATATCATGCTGTTCAGAGTTTGCTTATTTTGAGAATGTTCATCCTGCTCTTTGTATGAAGTATGTTTAGCTGATGAATATCTCAATTTTCTGGTCATTGGCCAGTTCAATATTGTTTCCAGTTCTTGGTAAGTTATTCTTATCTCGGTCCCGAGAGCTCTATCGCTTGAGCAAACAGTGAAAAATCATCGGTAAGATCGGAGTAACGTTCTGAAGAGGAGAACTCATTGGCTCTGCCCCTGCTTGCTTCTGCTCTTTGGGAAGCTTCCCATTTCTCTACAAGCCCATCTCCTTCAAGCATCCTGACCACTTCAGACATCTTAGGCCTGTGGCTTGGAAGATAATGGATGCACAAGAGAGCTACTCGAACAATTTCTTCAAGTTCAATCGGGTCGTAACTACTTCTCAAGTCTTTGTCAACAAGCATTTCTAGCTTCTTTTCTTGGTGTATCTTCTTTACCTGCAAGTATATAGTCATTTGTTAAACCGAGCCTGCATGTTTGAAATTTAAGTAACTACTAGATATGACAGCTCTTTCAGTTTCAGCTTACCCAGTCCAGTATTGCACCCTTTTGGTTTGCTGCTTTTCCAAATTCTAGAGCTCTTTGACCTGATATGAGCTCGAGTAGTAGAATTCCGAACCCGAAAACATCTGTTTTCTCTGAGGATTGGCCTGTTGACAGATACTCTGGTGCCATGTGGCCAACAGTTCCCCTCACTGCAGTAGTGACATGTGAATCTCTGTGATCTAACAGCTTCGCCAGCCCAAAATCACCGACCACGGCCTCGCAGAAATCATCGAGCAGTATATTTGCAGCTTTCACATCCCTGTGAATTATTTTTGGATCACACTGTTCATGTAGGTATAACAAGCCCCTAGCAGCTCCCAAGGCAATGCTCTTCCTTGTACCCCAATCCAGAGCTGGTTTTGCTGCATTTCAAAAGAATAGTTTGAACAAATATATCGAACTAGTACATAATCAAGATCAAATATGTAGAAGTAGAAATCCAACTCTGTACTCATTCATCCAGCTTGTCAAGGCTCGATTACCTTTAAGACGGGTAGCGACGCTGCCATTCGACATATATGGATAGACCAAAAGCCTCTCGGTTTCTGTCATACAGAAACCATACAACTTGAGGAGGTTCCTATGCACTGCCAAGCTTATCATCTCCACTTCAGTCTGAAACTGGATCTCTCCTCTCATAGCATTCCCATCTTTGAGTCTCTTGACAGCTACAATGGTGCCATCTTGTAGAAATCCTCTGTATACATGTCCAAAACCACCTTTTCCAATCAAATTTTTACTGCTGAATTTGTGAGTGGCATTCTGAAGTTCTCTGAACTGAAACCTCTTTATGTTCCCTAGGCTAAGTTCGTCCCGGTGACGATCTAGAAAAACGTTCAGCAGTTTTGTTAATTATGATGGAAGGCAGGCTACTTTTGTCTGATGAAAACATGCAGTGATATTTGTTAGTTACTTACCATTAGCTTCAAAGAATATTTGCTGGTTGTGCCTATGCTTTCGCCAGAAAAAGAAACCATATGCAAGAGTTAACAGACAGATGCAGCCCAAGCTAAGACCAATGACTAAGGCAATTCTCTGGCCTTTATGTCTCCTAGGAGGTTGTGAGTCTTGAGAAGTCAAAAAAACAGAACTCGAGTTACTCTTTGATAGAAATATCATGCTCAATCTCATAAAATTTATTAAAGTTTAGAGATGAATTAGTTGAGGGATTAAACAAAAAGTGGATGAATATTGAACTTAATGTGGATAAAGAATGAAAAAGAAACAACAAATTTTAGCCAACATGAGCATAGTTCAATCGACATAATGTATAACTGGGTGATTAAGACGTCACAAGTTCGATTCCTCCTACCCCACAGGTTGTAAAAAAAAACACACACAGAGCAAATTTCAAGCAGTAAAAAGAATTTGGTTCAAAAAACACTTTTGGTTTATGAACTTTCATGGAAGTAATAATTTAGTCCATGAACTTTAGATTATAACGATTTAGTCCCTATACTTTCAACGGTAGAACAATTAGTCCCTAGACTTTAACCTATAACAATTTAGTATCTATACTTTTAAATTTGTAACAATTTAATCCTTACTGTTAAAAATCTCATCAAAATTAAATGTCAATTTTTTTTACGTAATAACTTAGTCTTTGTAGTTTATGCACACGTTTGGTCCATAATCAATTTATCGATCTACATGTGTAAGAAATTCTATTAAATCTTAATAAATTCTTTCACATAGGGATTAAATTGTTATAAATTTTAAAGTAGATGACTAAATTGTTACAAATTTGGAAGTAGATTAAATCGTTACAATCTAAAGTTTCGAGACTAAATTGTTACTCCCACGAAAGTTTCGGGACCAAAAGTGTTTTTTAACCAAAGACTTTGGAAGAAGGCATGCTGGAAAAGAGAATTTTACATGTGGAATTAGTAACAGCAAAAGAAAGTGGCAATGGAGTTGTTCCATAGCATACTTCCTTAGTTCCAGGGGCACAAATCAAAGAGTTTCCAGTAAAGCTGTACACAAATGAAGCAGTCAATAGTAACAATTAATCAAAACTAACTGAGAAAAAGAATATGAAAAGTTGTCTGCAACTTACTTAAATGTCTTAGCCAGCAATCTGGGCACAGGACTGCTCAAATTATTATAGGACAGGTCCCTAAAACAATGGAACAAAAAACATTCACTTACTTCTAATCAACTAAAATATCAATATGCTAATGATTAATGGGCTGTTTATGGGAGCTTGTTCAACATGACAATTGTTTTTAAGAGCTGTAAATGCTCATTTTCAAACATATTTTCCCTGGATGTTTGTTGAAGAATATTTAACTCCAAAGGTTATTACAAATGCGGTCCTATGGTTCGGAGAAATTAAAATTTAGTTCGTTTTGAAAGTTAGAATTTTATCCCTATAGTTTGATAAAACTTCATAAATAGTCCATACCGTTATAAACCACTGCACGGATTTAAGTACCTGGTAGTTCGCTATCTATGTGTCAATAAGGTGGACTTTCGCTATCTATGTGTCAATGAGGTGGACTTTTGTATTTAGCTGACTAAGTGGGTTAAGTAGCTTACTGGATAAAAAAACGGGTTGAAAATTTAATGCAGCTTCTTTAAAAATTCCAACTTGTTTTTTTTTTTTTTTATATCCGTGAGTGTCCAGGTTAGCTTTACACGCACCTCGACTAATCGAACTCATTCCCTCTAAAAGGGCTTTAATAGTTTCAAGGCTCTTCATGACCACTAGGCCAGCCTTTGATGGTTCAGTCAACTACGTATTCAACACAACTAAATACAAAAGACCACCTCATTGACACATGGAGGAGCAGAATTTTAACTTTTAAAACCATAGGGACTAAATTATAACTTTTTCCAAACCATAGGGACCAAATTTATAATTTAACCAACTCCAAACAGCCCCTAAATATTTGTCATAAAGAAGAACTTACAGCAAGGCAAGCTGGTTCATGTTAGCCAGCGATGGCGGGATTGGCCCGGAGAAGCTGTTATTGTTGAGTCTCCTGATACCAATAATCCCAAAACTCCTGGTTAGAATTTGTATCATATGAGTATAAAGCAGATGCAGTTGTATCTTTAATCATACTTACAGGTATTGGAGGCTTTTCAAAATTGAGAAAGAGCTGGGAATTTCACCAGAGAACAAGTTGTTTGAAAGATCAAGTGTGTGAAGTTTTGATATCTTGCTAATCTCATTGGGAATTTCTCCTGATATATTGTTATCCTGAAGAAGCCTACCAAAGAAATAGAAATCAATTCAAGAATAATGAATACTAAGAGAAACTTCAGAAGTTTTGACGGGTTAAGACATATATCTTTTGACCGAGTAGTCTGAAGGTTCGAACTCGAAAAAAAAAAAGAAACTTTAGAAGCCATGACTGTCATCAGGTGGTGAGACTTACAAAAATTGGAGGTTGGTCAAATTTCCAACACTTGGTGAGAGTGTACCAGAGAAGTTTTGGCTTGGAGCTCCTCTGAAATGAGACAACATAAAAACAAAGCATTATATGATGCAGTTTGGAGCTTTTTATGCTAATTTTTTTGGATTTAAACTTACATGCCAATGACAAATTTATCAGGAGAGCAAGTGATCAAATTCCAAGTGCATGGATCCACAGCATCTTCATCCCAAGCCAGAACAGAATGAGGATCCTTCAAAGCAGCTTTGATCCCCATCAAAGCTTGAACTGAAAAAAGTTTCAAATCACATCAAATTCTTCTCCCTAGACTTCACCTACGTCTCAAAACACATCGAATCTCTAGCCTCTTGATCGAGGACACATGTTTTATGTCAGTTGAGCTATGCTTAGTTTGACAAACCGAAGAAAACAATTACCTTCCGGGTTTAAACCTTTGGCTGTTGAAGCCTCAGTTGCAGAAGCCCATAACCAAAACAAAGCCAAACAAGACAGTAACCCATTCTTCTCTCCTCTAATTTCCATTAAACTAGCAGCTGCAGCAGGTTCATCAAAAATGAAACAGCTTTTCCAATGCAGAAAAAGATAGATGGAAATAAAGTTTGGTCAGTTTTGGTTTTGACTTGTGAAATATATCTACATTCCTTGAGGCCCCCAACTGCCAAAAGAATGGCTCTAAAAAGACACAAAAGAATCAATATGTCTGCCACTGCTTTACAAAAAGGCAAGAGGAACAAAGAGAGAACCCATAATAACCAAAACTGCTCAGATACTCTATTATTTAAACATGGTTGAAAACAGAAGGATTGATTTCTATAAGGATTATAAAGATAGAAAATAGAATTCTATGATTCTATACCCACAATACAAAAGATTAGTGTGAATAGTTTATAGAGTTTGGGAGGGGTAAGCTTGTTGTACTGTACAGATAACTTTGGGTTCTGTGAATCCACCCAACATTCCTAGCCTTTCTAAATTTCGATGATCACTTTTTTTTTTCTTCCTTGAATTTAAGGTCTGTCTGTGATTGAGTACTAAATAAAATGTTTTTCAACCATATATTTTTTTATAAAAATGTTTATAATTAAATTTTGGTTGCATTCTCTCGGGAGTGTATAGACTACTATTAATAAACAATATAAATTAATAAGTTTAAATTTATATTTTAAAAACTATCATCGATCTTGACTATTGTTGGTTGGCGACAGAGTGAGGGTAGTGGTGGTGGTCGTTAGTTGCCCGAAGTCGTCGTTGGAGGTTGCTGACGATGGTTGCCAGAGGTCGGTGGCAGTGGGCTGCGGCGGTTGCCAGTGATGGGTGCGAAGGTCGTTGCCGGCTGGGCACTGACGACAACAATGATAGAAGTAAAGGTAGAGAGATTTGAGAAGAATAGTGTAAAAATATTTTGGTCATTTTCATATACTAAGAAAATTTGAGAAATTTCCAATTAAACACTAAAAAAAACTATTTTTCTAAAAGTTAATCTAAGTGTTTCACTCAAGATTGACTTATTTTTAAAACTCAATTTCTAAGAAGTCATTTTGGTGGTTGTCAAACACCACAACTTTTGTTAAAATGATTTTTTTCCCAAAATTAGTGAGTCATTTTGGTGGTTGTCAAACACCACAACTTTTGTTAAAATGATTTTTTTCCCAAAATTAGTGTTGATATATTTAGAGTTAGTGGAGTAAATGGCTAGTATTGTGGAGTTAGAGTTAGTGGCTGTATTTTATGGAGTTATATTGGGGTGGGGGATTCGAACCACAGACCTCTTGGTCATCAAGTCATACATATGCCAGCTGAGCTATGCTCGCTTTGGCAATTTTTTTTTTTTTTTTTTTTTTTTATGGAGTTAACTAAGCTATATTTAGCATTTAGGAAGTGTATTTAAACTTGATTGTTATTGAATGAAAATGTAGTTGTATTCCCCATTTCTCTTCTCTCTAAAACAACAGTGGTATCAGAACTGAATTCTTAAGGGGCATGTGAGAGTTAGTAAGATATCCCTTAGAGAAACCGAGTGATACACTTTTGAGGACTGAGTGAGATGAAGTCAGGATCAAGCAGTCTTTCTTCACTGGCTCCACCCGTGTTTGATGGCGAAAAATACCAAGCATGGGTTATCATAATGCAAGTCTACATGGAGGCTTGTAATTATTGGGAAGCAGTTGAGAGCGACTATGAGGTTGTTGTACTTCCTGATAATTCAACAATCAACAATATCAAGACTCACAAGGAGAAAGTCATCAGGAAGTCAAAGGCTAAAGCTTGCCTATGTGCAGTTGTGTCATCGTCCATATTCAAAAGAATTATGGCCTGTCAGCAAATGAGATATGAAAGTTCCTCAAAAGTGAGTATGAAGGTTATGAGAGGATTAAGGGCATGGAAGTGTTGAACTTAGTGAGAGAATTCGAGAGAATGCAAATGAAGGATTCAGAGTCCATTAAAGAGTACTCAGACAAGTTGATTGTGATTGCTGACAAGGCAAGAGCATTATGAACTGATTTATCTGACAATAGATTGGTTCAGAAAATTCTGGTTTCAGTGCCTGAGAAATATGAAGCAACTATTGCTTCCTTAGAAAATACTAAAGACCTCTCTAAACTCAAAGTGATATAGTTAGTAAGTGTTTTGCAAGCACAAGAGTAGGGGAAGTTGATGAGGCAAGAAGGAAGCATTGAGAGGGCACTGAAAGTCAGAATGCAGCAGGGAGAAGGTGGAGGAGAGAAGAAGTAGAGAAGAAGAAAGGAAAGTGGCAGCAATAGCTCAGATTATGCTGTAAAGAATGATGGAAGTGCAGGTTCCAGCAAGGGCAGTGCATGCAAGCACTGTGGGAAGCATAATCATCCACACTTCAGATGCTGGAGAAAACCAGATGTGGAGTGTAGAAGGTGTCATTTAATGGGGCACATTGAGAAATTCTGTAAGGGATCTCAACAGCAAGGAGAAGCACATGTTGCAGTACACAACAAGAAGGAGATCGACTTTTTGTGGCTACCTGTTTCTCATCAGTCACTCAATGTGACTGTTGGTTGGTTGATAGTGGGTGTACCAATCACATGACATGTGACAAAGAGTTGTTCAAGGACCTTGACAATTTATTCAAGTCAAGGGTGAAAATTAGGGAATGGGCAGTATCTAGAAGTGAAGGGGAAGGGCACAGTGTTAATAGAGAGTTGTGCAGGAACCAAGTTGATTACTGAAGTGCTCCTAGTTTCTGAGATTGATCAAAACTTGTTAAGTGTTGGTCAATTAGTAGAGAATAAATTCAAAGTATTATTTGAAGAAGGAAAATGCCTTATTTTCGATTCCAGTGGAAATGAGTTGTTCAAAATAAAGATGCAACACACGAGCTTCTTATTGGATCCACTCGAGAAGGAACAAATAACTCTCAAGTGTCAAGTGAAGGACACTGAGCTATGGCACAAGAGTTTGGGCCATTTTCATCAGAAGGGGTTGCAGTATTTGCAGAAGAATGAGATGACAGTTGGAGTACCAGTTCTGGAGAAGCTGAAAACAAAATGCAAAGCTTGTTTGACAATGAAGCAAACAAGGCTGCCATTCAAGAAGTCAATTTGGAAAGCGACAGAGAAGTTGCAGCTCATCCACACTGACTTGTGTGGACCACAACCAACTCTCTCACTCAATGGCAGCATGTATTTCATTATCTTTCTCAATGATTATACCAGAATGTGTTGGATTTACTTCATGAAGCATAAGTCTGAAGTAGTTGAAGTGTTTCTGAAGTTTAAAAGATGGGTTGAGAATCAGAGTGGTTGTCAGATTCAGGTGGTGAGGTCCGATAACGGGACTGAATACACGTCACAAAGGTTCAATTTCTTTTGTGAAGAAGTTGGAATAGAGCATCAACTCACTGCTCCATATACTTCACAACAAAATGGAGTTAGTAAGAGGAAGAACATGAGTATTATGGAGATGACAAGATGCATGTTGCATAAGAAGAACTTGTCAAAGAAGTTTTGGGCTGTAGCAACAAACACATCAGTTTTTTTTTATTGAATAAACTACCTACAAGGGTATTGAAGAAGAAGACACCCTATGAAGCTTGGTTTAATACTAAACCAAAATTGAAAAATTTGAAGGTGTTTGGTTCTTTGTGCTTTTCTCATGTTCAACAGGTGAAGAGAGACAAGTTGAGTGAAAAGGCAAAACCAATAATCTTTGTAGGCTACACCATGATGTCCAAAGTATACAAGATCTATCAACCTCACAAAAAGAAGATGGTGGTTAGTAGGGATGTTCAATTCTTGGAGGATGAGAAGTGGGACTGGACAAAAGAGAAGAGGTGAAGCAACAAAAAGTTTCTCTGGATCCTGATGAACTAGTTGATGATGCACCAGTTTGAGGGACTAGGCTGCTGAGTGAGGTATATGAGAGAAGTAATGTAGTTGTCTTAGGAACAAACTAGACGTTTGCAGCATTTGAGTTAGGAGGAGTATGTTAGTTAACTCAAAACTATAAATCTATTTTTAGTCGGTTGCTATATTTGAAGTTAGTGGTGTAAGTATTGATATATTTAGAGTTAGTGGATTAAGTGGCTAGTTTTGTGGGGTGAGAGTTATATATTTAGTATTTAGAAAGTGTATTTAAACTTAATTGTTATTGAATGAAAATATAGTTGTATTCCTCATTTCTCTTCTCTCTAAAACAACATAAGTCATTGAACTTCCAATTTTGTATCTAATAAGTCTATGACATATTCAACATTTTTTTTTTTTAAATAAATGAATCTATTAGACTTACAATTGAATTTTTTGTCTGATAAGAAATTAAGGTTTCGTATAATAATCATTTAATTTTCTATTTTTAAAAATTAAGTTTATAATCACTACTTCTACGTATAATTTTTCTCTTGTATTAACTTAGTTTTTTAAATGGTCTTTTAAAAACCTAGTCAAATTTTGAAAATCGGAAAAAAATAGTTTTTAAAAATTTGGTTTGGCTTAAAATTCAAAAGAGTTTTCAAAAAAGGTGAAAAGCTTACCAAACAATTGGAGAAAACCAACCTAATTTTTAAAAATAAAAAATCAAATAGTTATCAAACCGTGTTTAATAGGTTTGTAAATTAAAAAAAATGTCATAGAAATTAAGGATTATACAAAAGTTTATTTTTTCTTTTAAGTTTTTTATTTCACTCCATCAATTATGAAGGGTTGGAATCTCGAGAGAATGGGTGGTGATGATATCTTTGTAGTGAAATCATTTCTTAACTCATCTCTCTGGCCGCCTCGCCTAGGTGTTGACATTTCCACCTCAAAGACAACTTTTTTGAACATTATTATAAGTTTATAGTGAAATAATGAAAGCATAGTTGTACAGACACTTTGTCAAAAGTTCTCTCTAAAATCTCTTCTTTTGATGTGTTTTTGTGTGTTAGAGAGGGAAGGACAATATCGAATCCAGCATGCTACACGACACACGTGCAACTTTGGTCCCATTATTATACAAATAGGTTTAGGGTTTGGTTGACTTGTGATGTTCTAAACCCATCTGAATTTTGGCCTCTAGTGCATATCTTCTCAACTTTTTGTATTAAATTTGATGAGGTGGGTAATCATTCATGTTCATTAGGGGGTTGGATTATAGACACTTCATCCCAAAACATGTTGAGATGAGTGGGGTTGTTTTGTGGTCTTCCCCATTAATCTATTCTCTTTATTCTAATTATATGTATTTTTTTTTTTAATTTTATTCATGTCAGGTGTCTTAAAAAAAATTTATTTAGGTTGGGGTGAGAATTTGGATCTTCCTTTTCGAGCTTCTGCTGCGAGTCTTGTTATCGCAGGATCGAAAGTCAATCTATATAGAAAAGAAAGAGTACCTTACACCGGTGTGGAACTAACCCCACTGGACTCCGATGCTTAAGTCAGAGAGAGTTCTGCGAGTTAAGTAAGAGTGTAGTGTGTTGGATAAGAATCACATATCTAATGAAGATCCTCGTGGAGGTATTTATAGGCAGCGTGGTGTGGACGATCGTAGTCAGTCCATACCGATCATCGTCATGAAGATCTCAGGTCGCTCACACTACAACAAATTTGACCTACGATGGCAGTTCTGAACTGCCATCTTAGGTATATGATGGCGGTTTTACGACCGCCCTCTAAAGTGGTGTCATCTTAGGGGTATGATGGCGGTTACAAACCGTCATTGTAAGGATACGATGGCAGTTTTAAACCACTATTGTAAGTTCTTTTAACGACGGGCTAAAACCGTCACTGAAAGTACTTTTGATGACGGGCAAAAAAGATCATTGTTTGGCCAACAGATGCAAACAATATAATGCCGTGTTGTTTCAGTGACGTTGCATAACTGGCATTCTGCTAATTCAATGAATACAATGTTAAATGTGGAATAAACTAGAATTCTAGTCATTTAATTCAGAACAACAAAATATTTCATATTTACATCCAAAATTGCTACAAAAACTATCATAGTTCTTGAAAAGAGTCTAAATACAAAGTACAGTACCCATATTTCATATTTACATCCAAAATTGGCACAAAAGTTACAAAGTACACTACTTTACCCAAATGCGAAGCTTGCAACATGATTTACCCATTCTGTTGTACTGCGTCGAGTTCTTCTCGTGTAAATGACTTCTTACTATTAAACTACAGGAAAACAAAAGATAAATATTATGACTAAATGAAAAAATACAATGTATATGTAAAAATATAACTAGCTAGTTTGTTCACATACGTTAGGAGCCATAATTAGTGATTAATAAACAGAACTTAACATATAAGAGCTGCAGAAAATTCTGGCTTATTTAAGTTAATTAAGAAATTCATTAAGATGTAAGACAATCCAAAGCATCACTTCTAGGAAGGCTTGCTATGTGTAATAGAGACATTTTGGCTAATAAATTCCAGCTAGTTTAATATTTTCTCTTCCAAAAAGAAAATTCTAATTGCCTAACAAAGAAACAATGATGTTATGGATTCAACAATGAAAAACCTTAATAAGAACAACATTTTAATTTATCAAACATATGAATGCAGCTCATTACTTGTAATTACCAACTAATGAAAAACTGGGAATGGATCAAGAATTTTCTTAATTACTCAACTGTAAACTTATCGTAATACAAAATATTCCAGTTGAAGAGATAACTCAAGAAACAAAAAAGAATTGAAAAACACACTTCCAACATATGCGCTTAAGATAGTTCTTAGGAATGTTCTTTCCTACTATCTTTGCAGGAGCTATTCGAAGAAGGCTTCCTAGCTTACCTGGGATGATGCCTTTGATCATCACACCATTAAGATCGTCATCAATCTTTATAATCTTGAGCTTTCTAATCTTTCTCTTGATTCCTCCCATCCTTTTGAGCATCTTCTTCCCCTTGTACACACGCCCTAGTGTAGTTCCCGCACCATCTTGCGAGCTTGTTCATTCAAAGCTAATTCTGGAAATAGTTCAATCAATAGACATCTAACAACCTGTTACGGAAATTTTTCAATCAATTAACTTTAAACTAAGTAGATAATGCATTTTCTTAGAAACATTTAGATTCCACATTACCAAAACAAAGAAAAAATTTAAGAGAAAGCAAACTAGCAAATGCACTTGTATCGATGAACAAATTATAATCATATTTAGATGAATACAAGAACAAGAACCTGACAACAAATTGGCATGCTGAGTCTCAATATTATAAGTAAATCTCAATAACAAAGGAGAAAAACATCATAATGATTGACTTAATCGCCAAATCCAAATCAGTCTATAAGAGCTTCAACATACTAAGTGTCTCAATATCAAACTCAACTCAAATTGTGAGCTAAATAAACATCGAGAAACATACCCCATTTCTATCACTTGAAAGTACCTTCGACATTGTTGGTTGTACAGATGGAATCTTTGGATGCATAAGAGCCCTATGTGCACCACTCTCAGTACCTCGTTCTTTACATTTTTGTTGTAGTGATTCTGAAGATTGAGATTTGGATCAAATAGCCTCTCAACTATGCCTACTCGGAAATGTCTCCACGTCTGTTTTACCATGTAGAAACACAAGAGAAGGAGATGTCATTCTATTGTTTGTAAAGTTTGACATTCAAGGAAGAATATGAAAAATGTTTCATAGAACTTACAGTAGTGACTAGACTTTCAATATTTCTCGAGACTTGAATGCCACTGTCTTGGGAACTTGCTAACATTTTAAACTATTGACTATATGAATAAAACTACAAAATGTAATTATTGTTTATGTTTTTTCTTTATCCAATAGCTCTCCTCCTTCCCATAACCTAAAAACAATAAACATATATCGATACATACATATAAATGTAATAAATGTGATTTCAGTAGGTTTTTGGATAATTATATTAAAGAGATAATAAATGTAAATATAATTCACCACAAAGGACGCAAGTATTTCTTCAAGGACCAAAAAAAATATTTTTTTCAAAAATTGGATTCTCTTCCTTCTTAGAGTTAAATTCACCACATAATTCATCTTCTTCTTCTTTGTCGGTTCCTTTTGTTTAGCCGTCTTCCATGATGAACACCTATATAATTTTTTATTTGAAGCCACTGACTTTTTTGGACACCTATGTTAAATTCACCACATATGCTACTCTTCTCACTTTTTTTGGGAGTAAACAATAGTCGAAAACCTTAAACTCCAATAGCTACAAAACCCCATTAGAAGCCACTGAACTCCAAATTTTAGCACAAGATAGGCAGAAATGTAGTGGATAAGAGAGTAGAATTTGAAATATAATTCACACAGATTATAAGTTTAAGACGAACATAAAAGTCACATTTCAATTGAACTCAAAATGAATTTAAGAAGTACCCGTTTGCGCATGCCACGGAATTCGCTGGAAGTAAAATCATTGCGAGCTCATTTCTGAAGCCGAAGCATAAGAAGCTTAGACAGATTGGTCTACCGTTAGTTCGTACTCTTTCTCATGATGATAACCGTCGATCTCCTGATCTTAGACGGATTGGGGACGTTGTTGTACCGCTGTCTTGTCAGATAAGACAAGAACGTCTCATCCGACGCTTTTCACCTTGATCGAGTGACGACGTGGCAAACAACGATCATAAAAATGGCCTAGAGGCTCAAATCTCGAAGGGACCTAGGGGTCGGCCCCAAGCCGTTGGGATGTCAATTGATGACATCAGGACCTCGGCCTTTGAGTGAGGTGGGTCGTGACGTCAGGTGCTGACCTCACGCTGAGGTAGTCTGTAACAATGTCGAAATGATATTTGACTCGATTTCTTAGAATATGTTTTTTTTTTTTATCTTTGACTAATGACAACAAATATTTTTTTTAATACTTTTTCATCTCGCTCTCGATCTTGCTGCTTCTTTTGTCTCTAGCTTCTCTTTTCCCTTTTTCTCTCTCGTGAAATTCTTGCGAGAATGAAATTTGCTGAGAAACAAAGATCGTTGATGGATGCAATGAGAAGTTTGATTTTGCCTTTGGTCCCCGGAGAGAGAGAGCGACAACGGCGTCTCTGAGATCGAGAAGAATATAAATAGCACACTTTGTAGGTTAGCCTATCAAAATACTCGTTCTTCATCAATAATACACCTTCAAAATTGTAGGAAAGTTTAGGGATTTAATTGCTAAAATTATAAGTATTCACGCATCTAAATTAATGTTTTTCAAATAAAATCTAACAGAGGGTGTAAATTGATACATTTCTGAAAGTTCAGGACATTAATTGATAGAATTGTTAGTTTGAGATTTTAATTTAACAACCCCAAAGTTTAAGGGTATAAATTGATTTTTTCCAAAAAAAAATAAAAAAATAAATAAAGTATTATTCAACTTTACTCTTTTGTTTCAAAAATATCATTAGAGTAGAATGATGGACAAAAAAAGTTAATGTAGCATCGTTTTCTCATACTTAATTAAGGCAAGCGTCTCATTCACTATCACGCCGTTTTAGGTGAAAAAAAATATTTTTAAAAGAGAGTTTTCATTTCATTTTGACCTATGATATGCCTTATAAGTCATTGGTGGTAAATAATTAATAGGTCAAATCGAGCCTAGCTCAATTGGCATAAAGTTGTGCCCTTGACTAAGAGATCATGAGTTCAATTCTCGCATTAATTAAAATATTGTTAAAAATAAATAAATATATATATATAAATCTTTAGGTACACTAACTTTTGATTTTGTGTTTGATTCTTCTCAAATTTGAGGTTTTTAGTCTAAGAGACACTGACCGGGGATTGAACCTAAGACTTCATGGTCACTAGACAATACATTATGCCGTTGAGCTATGTTCTTGTTGGCAACACTGGCCTTAATTACTAAAACCAATAGGTCCAATACTCGAAATTTGAGAATATATGACATGTGGTTATCAGTGACAAAACTGAAAGAGTACGACTAAGGAAATGGTTCAAACTTCTTGTCTATGCCATTTCAACATTTAAAAATCAAGAAAATAATCTACACAATCCCAAGAAAGAGAGAAAAGAAAAACTTTAGCGAAAAGATTTAGGGGTGTTTGGCCCCTGTTTTGGAATCAGAATCCTTACGAGTTTGTCTGGGCTTGCGAATCAAAAAAATGTGTTTGGGGTGGGAAGCCTCAGAATCAGAAACCACTGTTTGAGGTGCAGTATTCTGAACTACGGGTTCAACAATCTCTTTTTCTTATTTCTTTTTCTTTTTACTATTTCGTTTCTTCTTTTTTTTTCTCTCATTATTTTTTAGTGGTTGTTTTATGAATTGAAAAATCCCTTATGTAACATGAGGCAAATTAAAGTTCTTCTGGGACTTAAGCATTTAATTTATGTTATAGTCTAAGAATAAGAAATTGTTACGAACACTCAAAACGTTGTTTACCATTAACAAAAGGGAAAATATAACATGACAATGTTAAAATCATGAGTTCAAACATGAAGATACAAAGTCTAGAAATAAGATACAAAAGCATGAGAACAAAAAGAAACATAACATGACAATGTCCACGTAAAGTCATCATAAAAAATGTCAACAAAAGTCGGTAAAGCAGAGTTTAGAAATAGGAGGGTCCTGACTGTCTTCCCAAGATACACATGCAATACTTGTACTTCCACTCAGCTGGAAAGTATAGGAACATTAGGAATAGCGAAACATCAGTCAGTAGAGTCTGAGATACAACTAAACAGTCATCCATATCCATATCGAGGATATTGTGAAGTTTCTCGTACAATCGTTTGCGTCGGGACGATTCAATTTCATCATTCTCTTTAGATCATGTTGCAATCTTCCCAATCTCCATGGATATCGATCGCATCTCTGTGCGAAATGCATCAATGGCGTCTCCTGACACAACTCGTCTCTTCTTGCTAGACTTGGATGAGCTTGTGTCGCCCTGCTAGTAGGTGTGGATGACATGTCCTCCCCTAGTGGATGGTTAACAAAAGATGGATCGGGGACGTCAACGTCTTGGAACTCTGGAGTCATGTTGTTATATCGTCCTACATTAGTTTATGGAATAAGATAGAAAAATATATATTTTAACAAAACAAAAAACAAGAAACATAATAAAGGAAAAAAAATTACTGTTGATGAAAATTTTGTACATTCCAATTAAAAAAGTAATAAATATTCATTATTGTTGATGAAAATTTTGTAATAGTATTAAAATATATTCATATTAGAAAGTAGTAAAAAAAACATAGCAAAGAATATCATTTTCATAATTTGTACTCACCAAAAAAAAAGTTTATGAAATAAGATGGAAAAATATACTTTTTACAATTAAAAAAAACAACAAAAAATAATAATATAAAGAGAAAAAAAAAAGTTACAAACACAACATATTATTATTATTATTATTATTTTTAAACCACACAACATTAATTCGTCGTGAAATACGGTTGAAAAAGATATAAAACAAAAAAAAATTGTAGAGAGAAAAAAATTACAAATATAACTTTCTAATAATTCACTAGGGTGGATGAATTTTTTTTTTTTTTTTTTTTTTTTTTTTTGGTAAAGTATTGGCATATATTCATATTAGAAGGTAGTAAAAAAAACATGGGTTATTATCAAGAATAGCCTTCTTCGCAAATCAACTATCAACACTAACGTTGTTTTTTGTCATTGTCAGGATCGGGCACCAAGATTCAATTTTTTTTTCTTCCATTTGAAGTAAAAAAAATAATTTCCCGGTCCAATATCCTCACCAGAATCGGGTACCAAAATTCAATTTTTTTTTTCAATTAAAAAAAAAAAAACTCAGGTGGGCCAGAATTGCAACCAAATTTTTATTTTGTTCAAATTGACAAAATTTTTGAATTTATAAGTGGGAATGAGTCTACATTGAAGGGTTTGTAGTTAAAAAAAAAAAAAAAAAAAAATCATATAGGTCTTCCGTTGCAATTGAAATTTTTTTCTCTTTATATTTTGAAATTTTCTTAACTAGCAAGTCCCATAAAACGTCATAATAAGATCATTTGTAAACATATGTGAAAGCTTAGAGGGAACATCCTTACCAAAAAAATAAAAATAAAAATAAATAATAAAATAAAAAAAATAAAAAATTAAATAAATGCAAACCCATATTTTGGCCATTCTTGCAATATTTTTTTTGGAAGAATATAATTTTAAAATGAAAAAAATATAAAAATTATTTAGGTAATTCGAAAAAACCTTAAAATATTTTCTAACTTTTTTAGGAAATATTTTTCAATAAGTTTGTCTATTTAAAGTTAAAAAAAATTAAAATCTTGTTACAATCCTAGACAAGATTGCAACTAAGGTTTTTTTTTTTTTTTTTTTTTTTTTTTCATTACTTCAAATTGAAAAAAGAAAAAATGAATCTTGGTACCCGATCCTGCTAGGATTGTACCGAAAAAGAAACTCTAATTCATGGATTTGAGTTTGAAAACTACGATTTTCAAACTCATCCGCTCAAACGTGGGCTTGGCTTCAAAAGTCAAGCCCGCCCAAACATAAAAGAGGGGCCAAACACTCCCTTAAAATTGATTAGGTCGTTGTTTGTAAATAAAGGTATATAACAGGGTATAGTAGAAATAAAAAATGTCAACTTCACTCCTAAAATTGTGGTAGCTATTGGATGGAAATATGAAACTTTTTTACCTGTTTTTCAATTCAATTTTTTATTTGTAACTATGAGAATTTACTAAAAGTCTTTAACAATAAAGTGTCTAAGTTAGAATTTTGTTGTTTTCACTAATCACCACTAGGCAATTGTAAACAAGAGAATTTCATTAAAATGCTAAACATTGCATCTAATAATTTCAAAAATTCTACCGTCATGTCATGTACGAACTTCTTTTTCTCTACCAAGATACTTCATATTCAACTGTATATATATATTCTTCTCAAATAATGTCATCTCTTCAAAGGACACCTTTTAAGATAGCATAATAAATTAATACTAACAAAACAAATTAAATAAAATCTTCGTTTAAAGAAATGATTTCAAGATGATGTAACCCAAAAGACAAATTAGTGTGAGTGAAAAAGTTCTTGAAGAGGAGATTTTTCAAAACAATAATATTCATGGAGAAAATTGTATTTCATAATTTTATATTAAAATAGTAATAGAAAATTTAATTAAAAAGAAAGTAAAAAAGATTTTATTCAAAGATATTATTGAAAGTTTTCTTTTAAAAGAGCTCATTCAAAAAAGTTTATGGTATGGATGCTTTGAAAAAAAAAAAGCGAGTGCATAAATGAAGTGGAAACACATCTAAATTGACTTTGTGAAGAATATTTCACCTATGAATATGATACTATATTCTTTTATTTATTTTAATATATTGGCTAAAACGTCGCTTTCTTAATAACACTACAATATAATATGAAACCCTAGTGGAATTGACACCAATTACAACATTCTTTATAGTGTCTACAATTAAACCCAAATGTTTCAAAAAAAAAAAAAAAAAAAAAAAAAATTAAACCCAACCTAACAAGTAACAATATGGTTGATATTCTGTAAAAATATAATAATAATAATAGTAAAATATATTTTTGGTCCATCCTATTTGAACTTAATTTTTATTTACTTCGTGAATTTTTAAAATTATGTTTTCATCTTTAAAATTTGAATTATTAAAGTGACATGTTTGGTACCGAATATTTAAATTTGATTTTTAAGTAATCTCTTAAATTTCAAATTAATTTCTAATCCGAAAAAACTCTTTAAAATAATAATAAATAAAAAAACATGTTAGCAAAGTCTAATTTGCATGTTTTACCTATCACATTATTATTCAATTATATAAATTGTTTTTTCAACTCTAGTTAAGACTATTTAGAAACCAATTTCAAACTTTAATGACCAATTAAAATTAAAATTCAAACTTTGAAGACTAAATAAAGTAATTGTTCGAAATAACACGAAAATATTTATCTTTCATAAATAACACTCCTTTAGCAATTTTTTTTTTCCTATTCTGGTGGCGAGTTCGGCCTGATCGAGATCGAGATTAAAGAAGTTCATTTCTTTTGATGTTCTCAGTCGAGAATGGATGAATCTCGACCTTTGATGTAGATTGGTTCGAAGAGTATAGAAGGGAGAAGAAGAGAACCAAAAGAAAAATATTAAAAAAAAAATCGTTGACGAAAAAAAAAAAAAAAAAAAACAAACAGAGAAAGAAGAGAGTATGAAATAAAAACTAAATTCGCATGTACCAAAATGTATTTTTTTTGCAAGAATAAATTTGCCGAGTGACCAATGACGGGGTGGGATAGCTTAGGGTTATGCACACCACCAAATTTCTTTTTCTTTTTGACACATTTTATTTCACCTTTGCAAAAAAAACTATGTTTTTAATTTTTAAATCTAAATTGATTGAAACTTAATGAAGTGGTGGTGTTTTGAAATAAATTTATATTAATGTTTTGAAAATTGTGCTACTTTTTTGTAACAGAATAAATTTACATGATGTGGTCTTTTACAGGGGCGGAGCCACATGGGGGCCAGGGGCACGTGCCCCCCTCGAGTTATTAGTTTTATAAATTTATATATAAAAGTTTGAAAAATATAACTAGATTTTAACTATTTTTATTTAAGAAATCGAAAAATGTCACAAAATTATGCTTTGGTGAGATGGTAAGGGGCACGAAATTCTAAGATATTGCTTGCTATGGCTTGAGTTCGAGCTCTCCAAATGGTTTTTTCTTTATTTTGTTTTTCAGTTGTTAAATTATTTTAGATTTAACAAAAACAAAAAAAACCTGAATTTTATTTTAAGATTTTAAATCTTATAAATTATTTTAGATTCTAGAAAATAAAAATTAATTTAGTTTTGAAAAAAAGATAAATACTTCAAAGTTTATTATTTAATCTCATTAATTATACATATATATTTATTTATTTAAGTAGAGAATTCTAAAATGGTTTATTATTATTAAATGTTTAAAATTACTTTATATAAATATTAAATCTTCTAAAAAAAAATTATATATAAATGTTTAAAATTTTATTTACATGATAGAGAATTACTCTTTCAATTTTTAAATTTGTATTTAATAGAACAGTTTAAATTCATTAACTTTAATTTTGTATCTAATGGGTCTTAGACATTTAATTTTTTTTTCAGTAAAAATCAACAATTACACTTGAAAATTTTAATTTTGTATCTAATAAATACGTTATTATTGCAAAACCACGTATAGCTCATTTGGTATAAAGTTGTGCCCCGACTAAGAGGTCGACAGTTTAAGGATCTATTAGATTCAAAATTGAAAGTTTTAGAGTGTTTTACCCACATTTTAAAGTTTAAGGACAACATATATATGGACATAAATCGAAATTTTCATAGACTAAACTTCAGTTAACCCTATTGAAATTGTGCCCCTCCTGACAAAAACTCCTGGATCCGCCCCTGGTCTTTTATATATATTTATATTTCTATATATATATTAATTCTTAAATATCATTTTTTTAAACATATTCTTAAATGCTAAAACAACGATTTTTCGGTTGATCTCCTCATGATATGTATTTATATAACATAACTCTAACCCTAATTTCTCAAAACACATAAAAATGTTAACTAAATACTAAATATTTTCTTAACATAGATAATTCTCTAATACCTTCCTTCAAGTTGGAGCATGAAGGATCACAAAATGTTCAACTTGAAAATAGAGTGAGAATAAGATAAACTTTTATGGTAAAAAAAAAATTGCAGCCTCCGAACGTGGGTCGGTGTTGCAAACTCAACTTCAGGACGATGCTCCACATTGCATCTTCTTTAAATTTTCTAAGAGTCTCCAAACGCGGGTTGATGCTCTAATCTTCAGGTCAATGCTCACATGACATCTTTAAATTTATGCGTGCTTTCACGTCATTGCTTGTGCTACGCAATATAAGCTTCTGCGAGCCTCCGAACGCGGGTCGGTGCTTCACAGATCAAATTTCATGGTTGTTCACCATAAAAGAAGGAGATGACAAATCAATTACCCTCAGTGTTCCCTTCAGTAATTAGAAGGAGAGGAATAATCAAATTTCATCCTTAGTGTTTCTTTCATTTCATTAAGAGAGAGGGAAGATTGTCTTCCCTAACTGTGTCTTCCCTCACTGTTTTTTCCTGACAAATTCCGCTCTGATACCATGACAAATCACAATATTTTTCTTCTTGATTTTCTCATTAGAATAAGATGTTTATATACAACCTTAAACTAATCTTAATTTTCTAAAATACATTTGTAATAAGATAAATACATAAACATAACTTCCTAAGATAAATAAATCTCTAATATTAAATATCATTAATCTTCCAAATCGGTTTTTGATTTATTCATAAACGCCTCCCTCAAGATTAAGTAAAAGCAAAAGTTCTTTGTTTTCAAAAAAAAAAAAAAAAAAGCAAAAGTTCTTTGTCCAAGTGAGAATATGGAAATTTTATCTTATGACTCTATGTTTCCAACTTCTCCTACAATCATATGTTTTTTATTTAGTAAACTCTTAAAATTATGTGCATTTCACATGATCATACAAATAAAAAATCACATTTCACTTGAAATTAAGATCCAATCATATATAATTTCATGATATACTACAATAGTATAGTCAAACTAACTAGAGCGATATTAAGGAATATCTATTTTAAGAAGTTATATTTTTACCTTTATGTTTTTATCTTATTCTATACTTGATATGAAAATTAGGTTTTGGCATAATATATTCTATTCTAACTGAAAATTAAGAGGAAAACATTGTTTTGACATGTATCAAAGCTTAGATCTTAAAAACTTCAAAATCATACAAAATCTTAGAAATGCGGCGTGTTGTCGCCGCCGCTCACGACTATTTCTCTCTTTCGATTCGATGAATGATATGAAAGGAACACTGAGGGTGCAAATTGATTTTCCTCTCCTTCGAATTACTAAAGGGAACACTGTGGGTACTTGATTTGTCCTCTCATGAAATTTAATCTGTCATGAGGAACACCGACCTGCGCTCGGATGTTCGCAGATTTTTTTTTTTTATATTGCGTGGTCAAAGCGATGATACGAAGTCCCGCAGAAATTAAAGACGTCATGTAGACATCGACCTGAAGATTGAAGCATCAACCAACGTTTGGAGACTCTTGGAAAATTAAAGATGCAATGAGAATCGACCTGAAGTTTGCAACACCGATCCGCGTTTGGAGGCTGCAGATTTATTTTTACCATAACATTTTACTTCATTCTCACCTTATTTTCAAGTTAGACATTTGTAATCTTCCGTGCTTATGGAGAATATTATCTATTTTAAGAAGTTATATTTTTACTGTCTTTATCTTATTTCATACCTATATGAAAATTAGGTTTGGTTTTATGTTGTATATACATCATATTCTAAATCAAAAAATAAGAGGAAAATATTATTTTAACAAGGTGTTATATAAATTTCTAAAAACAAAAACATAGCGAAAGTAGTCGACAAAATATATGAAATAGTCCATAATCTTTTAGGAAACTTTCAATAAATTCTTCAGCTTTAATAATCTTTCAAAATTCTCAATTGATTTTCTTGTTATAAAAAAAAATTAAAATTTGTTTAGAAAACTTGATGAATCATTAAATAATTATGTTATTAATATCATTAAACAAGTCACTTGAATGCCACATGACACATAAAATCCAACATATTCATCAATCAAACTCAACTAACCCTTCAACAAAATCTATTTCTTTCAAATAGCATGTCAAAGTGGCATCCTCAATTTGTTTAAATAAAATTAATAAAACCCATCAATTTTAAAATATTTCAAATTTTTGTTAACAAAATTTCAACAATAATTTTAGGAATGCCTTAGGCGACAATTTTCAATATACACAGTGAAATTGAATTTAAAAAGACTAAAATCTCAATTGAGAATTATCTAAAATATTAGAGATAACATTCATAAATAGAAACAAAATGTGTCAATGTTATATATATATATAGGTCTTTTATTATCAAGAACATAATTCAACTAGTTAACATATATGATTGATTAAGAAGTTAGAGAATTTCGATTCTACCCTAAGATAAATTTTCAAAAAAATTATCAAACAACCACTCGGTGCAACGAGTGAGCGCATCACCTAGATAGCTCAGAGTGGGGGTTAATTGATCTTGCACCTGTGCAAAAAACCACGAAACCTGCACCTGTGCAAAAAATCACGCATGAGACATGAATTTAAATGCATTACTACCGCCCAAATTTTAGCCAAACCGAGTATAGCTCAATTGACATAAGGTTGTGCCATTGACTAAGAGGTCATAGGTTCACTTCTCGCACTAATTAAAATATCGTTGCAAAAAAAAAAGAGTTAGAGAATTTCTTAAAAAAAAAAGTTTAACAAATCATATATATATATATATATATATATATATTTTCTTATCAATGCTGTTTCTATCAACAAGAAGAGAAAATGGAAGATGATATATAAAAGACTTTTGAACTATATAAACCCCTATTACCAGTTGGGTTTTGTTACAAACCAAACAAACAGTCAATCTTTTTGCAAGAAGTTGATACAATAATATATTTTAATTTTAGCACAAAAGTTGAAACAAATTGTTTTCAATCCTTAGAACTCTATGTTGTTAGCCATTGATGATTACACCAACATATGGCTTAACAGCAGAACCAATCCACAGCCTCCCTCTATGTTCTTCAACCTCACTCACTGAGTTCAGTGTCTCCCCCTCCTCCCCATCAACCATTCCCTTCACTGCCCCCCTCTCGTCCAACTTCACCGCCACCGGATCGCCCTCAATCCACGGGATCTTCACCTCGCCGTGCTCCGGCGCCGCTCCAACGAGCCCCATCCATGTCTGAGTTTTCAGTGTCCCTCTTAAGCTGTTCATGGCGATCCAAAAGTCACCATCCTCCGTCCTCTTTATGTTGTCTGGGAACCGTTGGAGTTGTGCGAATATCTCTTTGGTGTGAGTTTTGGGACCCTTTTACAAAGAATACAAATAAATAATTTACATCCTTCTAACATGTTGATTGAAGTTATTAACTTAACTAATTGAGTTATTGACGTTATCCTCAAGTTGACAATATATCATTTCGTTGTATAGTTGTGAGAAAACAAGAGATTAAAATTGAATAACCACTTGGTGCAGTGGGTGAGCTCTCTCTAAGATACTAGAGAGTGGAAGTTCGATTTTGCCCTAGGACATATTTTCAAAACAATTATCAAACAATCACTTGGTATTTAGTTAGTGTTGAACATTTTGTTTATTTCTTTATATGTTTGTATTTTGGTTATTGCATGTGTAGCTAAGTTTGTTATTTCTTTAAGAAAGTGAGACCTCCTCGAGGAAGAGAAAGTTAGGGTTGTCATTTTATTTTATTTGTTAAGTTATATATATATTAATTGAGACGGAGATGAGTATGTTATTATTCGTCTCCGTCTCGTTTAGCTAACGGGGTGAAAACGATCTCCGTTCCCTACCTATTCTGTGTGTAATCGAAAATTTATCGTCCCGTTCGAAGTGGGGCCAAGTTGGATCGGGTCAATTGAACATCTCTAGATGTGGGAGGCGGAAGAAGGATAAATATATTAAAATATATTTTTTGAAGAAAAAAAATAGAAATTTTTAATAAAAGATACAGAGTAAAGATGTTGAGTTTTAAAAATGATGAAAAATGAAACCAAACTCAAATCTGAGAGAAAAAAAAGTGTATTTTTCTTAAAAATTACAACATTTTTGTAAGTTGAAAGCTGAGTTATTTTTTAAATAAAAATAGAAAGAAAAAAAAAAGAGTGAAAATTAATAGAATTAGTAGAGTTACCTTTAACCAGTATTTTAAGATCTGGAGAGTAGCAGTTTCGGCCATTAGAAGAAATGAGGAGTCCTTGTTCAAAGCGACGCCGTTTGGGAAAGCGAGGCCGTTGAGCAATACGGTGACGTTTTTGGTGTGTGGATCGTATCTCAGTAGCCTCCCTGTCTTGTCTCCGTTCATTATCGACAACATCCAAACCCTTTTCTCAAAAAGTTAATAGCAATATTTATTATCATTTCAAAAATAGCCCCATCATAAGACTATGACGTTTTTATTCCCTCCTATTTCATTTTACATTTCTATCATAAATTATGATTCACAACTATTATCTCATACTAGACTAGTATCTTCAAAAAAAAAAAAAATATATATATATATATATATATATATCTCATACTAGACTAGAGGTTTATGTGGCTTGTTACTCGAGATAAATATATAATATGATAGGTTGTTGTTTGCGAACGTGAATGGTTTTTACATCAGCATACATCGTCTTTTGAAAAGACTATATTTGGTGACATGACAAAAAATTATCACCTTAGATTTCGTCTGTGCACAAAATAAGTAAATTATCATTGATCTATATTCTAAATGTAAACGTGTGTCACGATTGTCGTTTGCCTTGATAATAAGTAAATTATCTGGCCAGGCCGTTCTTTTCGTTTGACACTTTTTTTTTTATTATTATTTTATTTCTTTTTTTTTCTTTGCAGTTATTTTAATTTTTAAAAAATATATATATAATATTATATTGTAAATTTCATTTTTTTAAAATAAATAAATTTTTTAACTTAATGTTTTTAAAAATAAATAATATATTTTGTTTATATCTTCTTTTATAAATAAATAATATATTGCTCAATTTTTTTTTTTAACAAAAGAAAATAAATTATAACTATAATTAATTGTAATTTAACCATTATAATAATAATAATAAATAATAATAAAACGATTAAGTGCATCTAATTGTAGTTTTTTAAGAATGCTAATTATTTTATTTTATAAGTTATAAAAAAAAGTTAAATTTAGATTTTTTTTTTTTTTGGAAAAAAGTAAAGAAAAAAATTAAGTTAAAATTTACTTTTTAAGGAAAAGATTCACAATATAATATTATATTTATTAAAAAAATAACTAAAAAAAAAAGAGAAAAAAAATATCACAATCGCGCCTGGTTTCGAATCAAGGTCGCGTGATTAGTAGGCACATGCCTTTTGAAAAGACGATGTGTATTTAAATTAATGATAACGTACTTATTAACCATCAAGGGTTGGCCTAGTGGTCATAAAGGGCCTTGGGATTTCAATGCCCTCAAAGAGGGAATGGGTTCGATCCTTGATGGCCACCTACCTAGGAATTAATTTCCTACGGGTTTCCTTGGCAGCCAAATGTTGTAGGGTCAGGCGGTCTCTCCCGTGAGAATAGTCGAGGTGCGCGTAAGCTTGATATTTTATTTTAATGATAACTATCTAGGATTTGAAAAAATGATTTTAGTTCAAAAGCATGAATTTAAATGCAATTTTTAAATTTAATTGGATAAAAAAGAATTGTTATGATATCAAGACTTAAATTTTATATTTATTTTTAGAACTAAATTGTTATATTCTGTAATTGTAAAAAATACACCACTTCAAATACATTTTGGTTCACATTTGTATCAAAATTATAGAAATAATTAAATGTTTTTTTTTTAAAATTACTGAAAAATATGAAATATGCTTTTATTTTAAAAGCAAAAAAAAAATATATATATATATATATATATATATATATATTACTACAAAAAAAATAATGAACATAGGGACAGCCACCAGCTCCAATCTATCTGTCTTCACATTTTATGGAGTCTGATGGTTTGGGAAAATGTCCAACTCCATGTATTAAATGGTATTTAGTTCTATGTTTTTTTTTTTAAGTGAAGACTTTGCAAAAGAGCTATCTGTTTAATTATAGCATTAATGTTGTGGGGTTTTTATGAAACAAAACAAAAATCAAGGGCTACTCATTTAGTTATAGCAATAATATTAAAGTGTCATTTGTAATATAACTCCTAGTTTAGAAAATACATATATGGAAACTCATGCATGCATTAAAATTTAAAAATTGAACCTAGGACCTCACGGTCACTAGACGATAATGTTGGCTCTTTACCGTTAAGTTAAAGAACTAAAATAGAACCTACAAAAAAGAGCATTTAAGCGATATTTAGTAGAGAGTTTAGGTTTAGTTTAAATTAGGTTAGGTTAGAGTACCTTCTTTGAAACAAGATACTACTATCGGTGAAGTAAACAACGTCGTTTTGGGGGTCGATGTCTACAGCATTAGTGAAGCGGAGCGGGACGCCTTCGGCGGAAGAGGCGAGCTGGCGGGCCAACCCGCCCTGAGGTCCTACAGCAAGAAGGCCAAGATAGGCATCTGCTATGTACAGCTCGCAAGTTGAAGGGTGAAATTTTAGCCCTAATGGCCTCCCACATGCTGCCTCAGTTTGGGGCTGTCCGTTGCATCCTTTTCCTTCCCTGAAATTCCAACACAAACAACACCCACCATTCATATATCTTTAAACGTCGTATATCCATAGCGTTTATGTTCTGTTTTAATTTGGTCCTTGTAGTGTTAAAATACTTCAATTTCAATTTAGTCTCAGTTTGATAACTATTTAGTTTTTTATTTTTGAAAATTAAGCTTTCAAAAACTTGTTTTTGTTTTTTAAATTTGGCTAAGAGTTATAATGTTTTCTTAACAAAAATGAAAGTATTGTAATAATTCATATATGGATGTATTGTTTATAGGTCTACTTTATAAAAACTAAAAATTAAAAATCAAATGGTTATCAAACGAGACATTAGGTTTGATGATGACACATTTTGGCATCTAAACTATTTTCTTTATGTGAAATGTTCTCTAAAACAATCACAAAGATGTTTTCATTTCATAATACATTCCTTATTCAAAACATAAAGCATAGAAAAAAAAATCACTTGAATTCTTTATATCTCTTATCATGATAATTATTAATCAACAATGAAAAGTCAAAGTAAACAAAGGAGGATATAAATGATCTCCCTAGTTTGTCTCATGTTAAAGAAAAGCTGGTACATACATGATTAGATTAAATTACAAATGATTATGGATCCCTATGATTCCAACATAGTTTTAATATATATGTTTTCTGTTGATTTTAGAAGTTTTCAATATAGCCCTTGGATTTTAGTTTCATTTTCATCCCTAGACTTGGTAAAATGTCACCAACTTACCCCTATTATTATTAGATTTGATACTTTTTTTTTTTTTTATTTGATGATTTGAGAACATAAATTTGAAAACAATGAAAATAGAGTTGTGTTTCATGTAATATGTATTTAAGAGTTGATTTAGAAATTAGATCTTAATTTACTTAATTCTTTAAAATGTTTACATGTTTTGATAATAATTTTATAAACCATAAAGCTAGTGATTGTTGGCTACTAAATATTAGGTTGAATATAAACTATTATTAATTAATTTATGAGTATATTTTATGTTATAAATTTTGTATAATTATTATTTTATAATATCATATAGTTTATAATATATTATATTATACATATTTAAATTTAACAAAAATGAATTCAATTTATAATATGAAATATTATATCTATTTAAGTAGTTATCCTTTTAAATATAATTGTGCATTTTAAAATTTCAAATTCTAAATCTGGATATTGAAAAGAAAAGAAAATGTTGTTTTCAAAATTGACATTGTTTGGATCACAAAATCTGAAAACAATGTTCTAAAATCGAATCCGTTACCATACACATATTCGTTGCAATTATTGTCATTGAAAAATCTGAAAACATAAAATAAAATTCGACAGACAAACACGCCGTTAAAATTTAGGGTGAGTAAAAAATAGAAATAAACTATTATTTTTTAAATAATTAAAAGATAGTTAAAATACCTTATTTGACTAAACTATAGGAGCCAAAACTATCCAACCCAAATTGAAACTATATTCAATTGGGACCCAATTTGTAATATTTTAACAAACAAAAAAAAATCAAGATAAACCTTAATGCACTAAAATCACTAAATAAATAAAAAATGACCTCTTCACTTTTTTTTTTTCTTTCAAAGTAAAATTTTGAAAAAAAAAAAAAAAAAATTAGTCCAATGAAAATATAGTTTGCAAAAACTTCACATAGCATTAAATTTCTTCTTTTCCTACCCCATCTTCTCTTTTTCAAGTCATTTTCTTTGTTTTCTGTTGACTATGACACAACTAGAAAGCCTCAATCCTTCTGGTTCTGTCAATCTAGTAGTTAGTAAGAAAAGTATTTTCCTTTCAAAATTTATGTTAGCAAAATTAAAGATAAAATTTCAAAAAAGAATTACGACTTTTCATGTTTTTTTTTTAATTAAAAAACGAGCGGAGAGAGCCAACTTGAACATATTTCAATTAGTTTTGAGATATATCTTCAACCAAAAAAATTCGAACTTGAATTTTCACCCATGTTGTTAAACTACAAAAAAAAAAAAAAAAAAAAATAAACGAGCCCAAAGAAGTTGCTACCTCTCTTCTCCTCTGCTTTGCTCTTGATGCTAGACTCGGGAGAAATGATATTAAAAAGGAAAAAAGAAAAGTTAAGGCTCTGTTTGATAACCATTTCGTTTTTAGGTTTCTGTTTTTGAAATTTAGGCTTGTTTTCTCCTAATTTCTTTACTATGGATTACTATGGATTATGTTTTTAGCTTTCTTTGAATTCTTAGTTAAATTCTAAAAATTAACTTGATTTGGTAGAAACTGGAACAAAGAAAGTTATGGGTAAAAATGATGTTTATAGATTTAATTTTCAAAAATCAAATGATTATTATTGAAAACCTAAAAGATTATCATTCTTTTTTTTGGGCAATCTAAAGAAAGGCAAAAAAAAGTAAAATTGAGTGTACCTATTAGGTGAGGTAAGAGCAAAGTAAGTCCAACCCAAATGAGGACCTTTCCACTTGAGGATTCTGCCGTCGGAGACGCCGGCATACGGCCCTTCTCCACGGCAGTCGAAGGCGATGCTTTCGGGCCCAAAAACCCCACCGGGAAGCTCCATTGCTTCAATGGCGGCGGCTTCCGATGATGGACTCAAAAAAGACACGACCACCACACACAAAACCAACAACAATGCCACAGATTTCTTCATATTCTTTCACAGAACTGTAACTAAATAATGCCTCCTCTGGTAGCCACTCAGCTACTTTGGTCATATATATTTATAATGACACTTTCCCATGTTACGTATCTATCGTTTAAAGCGGATGGGTTTCACTTCTCTCTTCAATATTTGACTTTACTTATTTGGAATGTCACCAACATATTCTAACACAAAGTTTACTAACCAGAAATCAAAACTAAATTTAATGTGGATTTAGGTTTAAAATAAGATGGGGACTATTTATATGAGTTGGGAATAAAAAAGGTAATTGCTCACAATACCATAATTAAACAATAATTGTTTCTATCTTTCATAAATAGCATCATTTTTCGAAGAGAAAAAATTGGACTATCCCGGTCGCGAGCTCGACCTTTTATGTTTTCTTTTTTTTTTTTGAAATTTTGTTGAGGAAAGGAATTAGATTTCAAAACAAAAAAAAAATGGTGGAGGAACGAGAAGGAAGATTAAAAAATAGCGTGAGGGAAGAGAGGGCGAAAAAAAAAAGTGTTATTTATGAAAGGAAAAACATTTGACTTCTTGGTCGTCAATACAGATATGTCAGTTGAGACATGCTCGCTTCTACCACATTTTAATGTTATTTGCAACCATTATCCGAATAAAATGATATTATAAGAGTTTGAATTTGAGAGGTTTTTTTTTTTTTTTTTTTTTTTTTCACACCTTAATATCTATCCCTCACCGTTTAAAGAATTCACTCAATAAGTTCGAACATATATTTAATGCTTTTAACAAGTTGTCAAGTTGCAAAAATTGATGTTTTTAATCTTTAGTCCACGTAATTTTTTTTTTTTCTCTTCCTTATTCCTTTTGAGTTGTTTGGCGCGTAGATTCGACAATATCTATGTGGAGCAACATCGTCTTCTTCATCCACGTGGAGCAAAATCGTCTTCTCAAAAAAGACCAACTCTATTTAAAAGTGCAATATTTTTATAAATAGTTTCAAATTTACAATATTTTTACAATATTTCTATAATAAGCTTTAAAAAATACAATATTATTAAAAAACAGCGGTTAAATATTTCACAAACCTTAGATCTCTTTGCACTCCAAACTCAAGTTTTATTATTTAAATTTCACTCTAAACACAAACTTTCTAAATTAACATCTCAAACAAAATTTTCCAAATTTACTTAGGCTATATCTAAATCCTTCTAATTTAATCTTAAGGTTAAAATCGGTATGTACTTCTTTTATTAAAAAAATGATATCTTTTTAACCAAATATTCAAAATTTTCAAAAAAGATATGGTTGGAAAGCTAACAGGAAGGGCTTCAATTTGATACATGGTTTCACTATTTTTGGAGTTGTGTATCAAAAGATAGAGACCATCGAAGTTGGACTATAGTTCTACAAATTTCAGAACTGAAGATTCTTTTGAGGAGTGCATTCAAAAATTGGTATCTTTTTACTTAGATATTCAAAAACTTCGAAAAGGATATTGTTGGAAATTTAACACAGAGAGCTTCAATTTGATATCTAGTTTCACTATTTTTAGAGTTGTGTATCAAAAGATATATATTGTCAAAGTTATGAAAAGTTCACTAAACTCGGAACTGAATATACGACTGAAAACTTCAAAACGGTAGCTAAACTTCGACGATCTGTATCTTTTAATACACAACTCTACAAATAGTGAAACTAGACATCAAATTGAAGCTCTCTGTGTTAGCTTTTCAACCGTACCTTTTTCGAAATTTTTTAATATCTGGGTAAAAATATGTCAATTTTTTAATGCACTCCTCAAAACAATCTTCAGTTCTGAAATTTGTAGAGTTATAGTCCAACTTCGATGGTCTTTATCTTTTGATACACAACTCCAAAAATAGTGAAATTAGGTATCAAACTGAAGCTCTCGCGGTTCGCTTTCCAACCATACATTTTTTGAAAATTTTGAATATGTGGTTAAAAATATATCATTTTTTTAATAAAAGAACTACATACCGATCAAGGTCATCTTTTCAAAAGACGATAGTCTTCTTCATCCACGTGGAGCAAGATCGTCTTTTCAAAAGACACCTCTATTTAAAAGTGCAATATTTTTATAAATAGTTTCAAACTTACAATATTTTTATAATAAGTTTTAAAAAATACAATATTATTAAAAAACAACCATATTTAACTATATTCAATCCGGTTAGATTTTAGATTAGTTTAAATTTATGGATTTTTTTATAAAAGAATTTATCATTTTAATCATTTACTTTTTGTTATTTAATATAGTTAAGTTAATAATAAAATATTTTTCTTATAGTTAAAATATATCTATATTCAAAATTAAAATTGGGTTGGTTTTTTTTAAATGACTAGGTAAAAAATGAAATATATATTTAACCTTTATATGACTGTTCAAATTGAATATAATACATTTTTTTAATGTAGAATTAAATATTATTTATTTTACTAATGGTAGATTAGTAAGTTTATAATTTAAATTCAATTCCATTTCAATTACTATCTAATTTCTTTTTAAAGGTATATTTGTATCTCATAAATTTAAAATTTAAAATTGACTATATATAACTTCTTGGTCACTAATCATATCTCCATTGAACTATATTCATTTTGGCTAGATTTGACTATATATAAAAATTGAAATTCAATTTCAATTACTTTCTAATTTTTTTTAAAGGTATATTTGTTTCCGTTAAATTTAAAATTTAAATTTGACTATATATATTATAATATATTTTTTGAATGATACTTTATTGATGTATGAGAAAAACCTTCCAATTCAAAGTGATACAAGAGATGTCATAGCTAGAAAAGAGTTTAGACTTTGTGGACCACGGCGCCGCATCAATAAGAATGGCTTTCCTTAACGAAAGTTGATCGTGAACCTTTCGTTGAACACTCTATCGTTTCTTTCCTTCTATATATGTCAAATAGCCGACACCATAATCCTATTGACAAGAATTTTCTTGCAAGAATCTATAGTGAAACTTAGAAGAAACTGACAGAGGCCTTCAACATAATCGGGTAAAGCTACAAATGAACAACAATATGGCAGAAATACCTCTTCCAGATTTTAGTAGCAAACCTACAATGAAGGAAAATGTGATCCGCATCTCCAAGATGTTAGTAGCAAACCTACAATGAAGGAAAATGTGATCGGCATCTTAGAGTTCTTTTGACAAAGAGAACAACGGCTGAGTTGGAGAGAGAAATCGGGTAAGCGGCGCTACAATCTTTCGTATTGATACTTCTATAGAGGAGAGACCAAATAAAAATCTTACATTTTTTTTTTGCAAAGGTATTTAATTAATGCGGAGATTGAACTCATGATTTCTTAGTCAAGGACACAATCTTATGGCAACCTTTAGCGACGAAAAAACACGTCGCTAATGATGGTTAGCAACGAACATGATTCGAACGTTGCAATAGCTTCGTTGCTATAGACATTTAGCGACGTTTATCCGAGAACGTCGCAAGTCGTGCGACGAACGAAAAATAACGTCAAAATGTGCGACGAACGATAGAAATGTCGCAATTTGCGGCGAACGGTAAGAACGTCGTAATTTGCGACGAGCAATATTGACGTCGTAAATTACGACGAACAGTATGAACGTTGCATTGCGACGTTCGTAATTTTTGTCGCATTTTGCAACGTCCCTAATGGTCGTCGCAATTTTAGTCGCATAGGTGTATTGCGACGATTTTAAATAATTTCGTATGAAAGCTGTTATATAATTAATTCAGTGAAAGTTGAAAAAATAACATATATATATTCATGAAATGTCAAGTATCTTGAACAAAATTACAATATCTACTATCCTAAAATATTCGGAAAGGCGACGATCATTCATTGCTTCTGTAGTCAGCAAATATCATTTAATCTTGCACATCAAATATCAAAATATTAATCCTTAAATATAAGTAAAATCACAACTCACATGCATTTATATCATATCTCAAACTTTAACAACAACAAAAAAAAAAAAAAAAAAAAAAAAAAAAAAAAAAAAAAAAAAACCTAAATAAAGTCACAACATAAACCAAGTGAACTTATTGCAAATAGAAATGACTTACAAGACAAGCTCAAAGAGAAGACTAGCAAAATAACTACATATGGACTCATCAACATACAAATTCTAAATCAAATTTTCAAACCATAATTAAAGTGACTTGAACCATCTCCAAACATTTTCTTTTCATTCTAGAATTCTACATAAAACAACATTTCATTTTTATTGCATTCACACTTCATTCATGCATGTTTTAGAAAATTTGAGCAGAGTTTTCTCTAAAAATTGGATAGACCACACCTGAAATAAAGACACACACGCTTCAAAGTAACATTTTCAAACTCCAAAAATCAGTACACACGCTTCATTCAATTATCAATCAGTCTTTCAACCTTTAAGTGCCAATTGAGTTATGTTCGGAGCTCGGTTTGACAATCTTATACTTTTTAGGGATGCATGACTTCCATAAATTTATTATATATATATATATACATTATAATAAATATTTACATAATTTGAGGTTTTAATTTTACTAATTAATGAACTAAATAATATGTGATTTTTCTAATGCGTATGATGGGTAATTGTAGAAAATGAGCCAAAATATTTTCTGATTTCACAAAGGAAAAATAGTTATGGATGATAAGTTCATTTACCCAAAATGAAATAGGGCAGTTAGTATGATATTGTCCATATTTTTAATAATGAGCCAAAAAAAAAAAAAAAAAATCTTATGATAAATGACTATTTTTAATATTGGTTTCTCTATCCCATTAGATGATGAGGACAACGAACCCTCCTATTGGTATGATATTGTCCATTTGACATAAACACTCTAAACTTTGTTTTTTGTTTCACTCAAAAGTTGATTTCATGTATCAATGAAGATAATTTTTCTCACTAACGTCATCATACATCTATCCCTTCCCTAACCAATTTGGACTTTGTTTGCACCTAACATTAGTTATCCACCCCTACCTGAATTGTAGAAATAAAGTTATGTATTTTTAATGCATATTGCTATATCATTAAATTTGTTGTATTAAATTTGTTGTTATTTAAACTTCAAAAATTCATAACTGACTGATTACTACTGCAGATATATTTGAATTTGGTATCGTTTTGAAGATAATTGAAAGAGCTTTATTAACCATATATTTTTTGTTTCAATAAAATCTTCTTAAGTTAAAGACAAGCTATTTGTAATAACTAAATTGAATGCAAATACCTTGTATATGCAATTCAGAATTTTCAATGGGTTGCAAGTAAAAAAAATTAGATTGTTGCTCGTATTTATTTTTCAAGTATACGTACAAAATTTGAAAGATTTAGAATTTTCCTCAAATTTTATTCTTTTAGTTTCAAACTATTCATTACTTTATGAGATTGCATTTTGTTTAGAATTTATAACCTAAAACATGTTGATAAATTAATTAATAATAGTTTATATATTCAACTCAATAAATTAACTACAACTACTTTTATGTTTTATAAATATCTAACCTTTCACATTTTGAACAATTAGTTAAATTGATATTAATTACATTTTGAACCAGTTAGTTAAATTGATATCCAATTTCTAAATCGGCTACCAAACACATATCTAAAATATACAATCATTTTTTTATTCAATCACTTGTTTTCAAATTTTTGTTTTCACATCACCAACTAAATCGGTCTTGAAATACACTTTCATCCATTTTTTTTTTACCATTCTCTTCCATTAAAACACAAATAATCCTTCAACTCTTTTCCTAAAGTATTTCTTTTTAATTTTGGAGGTGTATTTTGGAAAATTGTTAAGGTAGAAGTCATTAGTCATAGTGTTTATTAATTTACGGTCTGTTTTGTTCTTGTTTTTGTTCTTATTTTCTTCCAATAACATACTATGATTGGATCCTCCACTCCACAATTATTGTTAAATTAAAAAAAAAAAAAAAAAAAAATACAAAGTTATTTAATTTTTTTTTTTTTTTTTTTACAACATGTTGGGATGGGGATTGAACCTAGGACCTCATGATCACTAAGCGATACATCATGCCGTTGAGTTATGCTCTTGTTGGCATAGCTTCATAGTCAGAGTCACAACCTTATGTCAATTGAAATATGTTCGGTTTGACAACTATTTAAATATGTTCAACGTTGGATCACGTGTCACATGTATATTTATCATGAAACTCTCTCATGATTAGATTTTTTTTTTTTTTTTTTTTTACATTGGAGGATGGGAGATTCGAATCACATATCTCTTAATCATCAACATATATATGTCAGTTTAGCGCAGTCTCCAAATATATGCCAATATTTTCTATATTTAATAATATAAAATCATTAACCACCTTATTCTAGCTATAATTATATATACAAAAAATTATCGATAGATAATACATCCATTACCATTTCAAATGTAAATTCAATATTATTGAACTAAATATATATATACCAAATGCTTTAAAAAAAAAGAAATTATAATGGATAGCAAAATAAATTAGACTAATTAAAAATTTGGCTACACTTTATTGGCTTTGCAAATATGGCAAAATTTTCAAATTTTAAATTTTGTTTTTTTATATATTCCTAATTTACCCTGAAATTTAGTTAAGACTCACCTACAATTATGCATTTTATAATTTGCCTGCTTCAATTTTCTTTTCATGCCATAAACAAAATCTCTCTTTGCAACACTATGGAAATCATTATTTGCAAACTTCGGCAACTCATCTCCGGAAAATTTCTTCCGTTCACAATCATTCGCAAATTTCTTCCATTCTTCATAAAATTCCTTTGAATCTCTCTTTAGAATACTATGGAAAATCTATCAGCGACCTAGACTTGCTCTGTTTTTTGGCTGATTGTTACAAGCCCTAAAATTGAGGGAAAATCGTATTCAAGAAGGTGTGAATTTCAGTTTCTATCTCTCTGTTTTTTGGCTGATTGCTACTAGTTATCTTGATTTTGCAATTTTTCATTCTTCTATTGTTCTAGCTACAAGATAAACACGGGTTCATATTGTGAATTTTCGTTTCTATTTCTTTGTCCCAATCTTTCTTCTTCTTTTTTCTCTATTATGCCTAATCAAAAGTTGAATTTATAGTTCAATTTCTATAGTCAACATGTTTTAAGCAGAAAGAGAAGATCGATCTTATTAGCTTTAAATTCTTATTCAATTGACGAAATCCATTTACATAGTTGATGAGATTCAATTTTGTGTTCATTGTGTATGAGTTCGACAAGAAATTGAATTACAATCAGTACCAGTTAATTAGAATATCTTCCACGGTTTTTGTTATTTTCAATAATTTTTTTTTTGTTATTTTATTTTGATTTAGAGCGATTTTAGTTCACTTAGTTGAATTTCATTGTGAATAAGGATTTTAATTTGTGGTCACAATTGATATACCTAAAATTTGGTGTATCAATTATATAAATGATTTACCTAATATTTGAGGAATCAATAGTTGTGACGATACACAAAAACTATCAGTTATACAACTGATTTACTTAATATTTGGCATATCAGTTATACACCTGATTTACCATATATTTGGTGTATCAGTTATAAAATCGATTTACCCTATATTTGGTGAATCGGTTATAGAACTGATTTACCTTGTATTTTATGTATCAGTTGTGAATGATACATCAAATATTTGTATTTTTGGTGAATCAATTATAGAATTGATTTAACCCTGTATTTGATGTATTAGTTGTGAATGATACATCAAATATTTGTGTTTTTATTAGTTATTTCAAATTAGTTATAACTTATTATAACATTTATGTTTGCAATATATTGCAGTGATGGTTAAGCTTCCAATAGTTATTTTACACAGTGGTGAATGAGATGATCGACTTTGTTATGTAAATTATAAAACTATTGGAGTTTTGGTTGAAGAAGTGATGACCTTTGAGAATTTTCTGAATTTGATACGAAAGGAAATCATATTTGATGGCTCTATTCAACTTTCAGTTTTATTGAATTTAGGGAGTAATGATGTTCAAAATGTTGTGAAGATTATTGAAGATAAAGATGTATCTTGGTTTTTATTAACTCTAGTTAAAGATCAAAATACAAGCATGAGATATCCTTTAGTTGCTCATGCTAGTGATATGCACTTGGAATTGTCCTCTAGCGGTGATTTCGAAATTTTCAGGGATGTTCATATCAATAATATTTCTTCTACAAGGAGAAATATTTATTTGCTAGTAAGGAATTTTTGTTAAGAGCATTCCATTTTATGGCTGTTAAGAAGAAATTTCATTATATTTGGTATATCAGTTGTAGAACTGTTTACCTTATATTTGGTGTATAAGTGACGACTGATTTACCTTAAATTTGGTGTATTAGTGTTACTATTGATTTACCTTGTATTTGGTGCATCAGTTGTACAACTGGTTTAAATTATATTTTGTGTATCAGTTCTACACCAGATTTACATTATATTTGGTGTATCAGTGTTACAACTGATTTACCGTATATTTGGTGTATCAGTTGTACAACTGATTTACCTTATATTTGGTGTATCAGTGTTACAACTGATTTACCTTATATTTGGTGTATCAGTGTTACACCTGATTAACCTTATATTTAGTGTATCACTTGTACACCTGATTAACCTTATATTTGTGTGTCAGTTGTACAACTAATTTTCCTTATATTTGGTGTATCAGTTCTACACCTGATTTACTTTATATTTGGTGTATCAGTGTTACAACTAATTAACCTTATATTGGGTGTATCAGTTGTACACCTGATTAACCTTATATTTTGTGTATCAGTTCTACTCCTGATTTACCTTATATTTGTTGTATCAGTTCTACACTTGATTAACCTTATATTTGGTGTATAAGTTCTACACTTCATTTACCTTATATTTGGTGAATCAGTTGTACACCTGATTGACCTTATATTTAGTGTATCACTTCTACACCTGATTTACCTTATATTTGGTGTATCAGTTGTACAACTGATTTACCTTATATTTGGTGTATCAGTTCTACACCTGATTTACTTTATATTTGGTGTATGAGTGTTACAACTGATTTACCTTATATTTTGTGTATTAGTTGTACACCTGATTAACCTTATATTTGGTGTATTAGTTCTACACTTGATTTACCTTATATTTGGTGTATAAGTTATACACCTGATTAACCTTATATTTAGTGTATTAATTCTACATCTGATTTACCTTACATTTGGTGTATCAGTTGTACAACTGATTTACCTTATATTTGGTGTATCAGTGTTGAAACTAATTTAGCTTATAATACTTTACATTTAAATCAACTATCATTCATATACCATGTTTATGTTTCTTATTATGTTTTTTTTTTTTCTGTAGGTTAATCTTGTCAATGATAATGAATATAAAGTATCTGTTGGAGGCAATGATTTTACAGTAAAGGTTGATTCTAATAGATGCAGTTGTCGCTTTTGGGATTTAGAAGAAATGCCATGTGCTCATGCACTTGCAGTAATCCTCAGATACAACTTGAACCCTTATTCGTACGTCTCAGAGTATTATTTTGCTAGAAAATTGAAATTACCTTATAATGGTTCAGCTCGTCTAGTTGGTAATCATTTTAATTGGAGTATTGTAGAGCTCAATGATAATGTATTACCTCCAATTATTAAACGTCAAGCAGGAAGACCTCGAAAACAAAGACTACTTTCAGTTGGTGAATGGTCAAAGCGCACAAAATGCGGTCGTTATAAGCGTGTTAGTCACAATCGAAGAACATGTAAATTTCCACTTGTTAAACAATGATGTTTAGATATATGAAAGCTAGACTTGTTATTGACACCTTATGCACCAAATATAAGGTGAATCACGTACTCGTACACCAAATATAAGGTAAATCATGTGTAGAACTGATACACTAAATATAAGGTTAATCAGGTGTACTACTGATACACCAAATATAAGGTAAATCAAGTGTATAACTGATACACCAAATATAAGGTTAATCAAGTGTACAACTGAAACACCAAATATAAGGTAAATCAGTTGTAATACTGATACACCAAATATAAAGTAAATCAGGTGTAGAACTGATACACCAAATATAAGGTAAATCAAGTGTACAACTGATACACCAAATATAAGATTAATCAGGTGTACAATTGATACACCAAATATAAGGTAAATCAGTTGTAACACTGATACACCAAATATAAGGTAAATCAGTTGTAACACTGATACACCAAATATAATGTAAATCAGGTGTAGAACTGATACACCAAATATAATGTTAATAAGGTGTAGAACTGATACACCAAATATAAGGTAAATCAAGTGTAGAACTGATACATCAAATATAAGGTTAATCAGGTGTACAACTGATACACCAAATATAAGGTAAATCAGTTGTAACACCGATACACCAAATATAAAGTAAATTAGGTGTAGAACGGATACACCAAATATTAGGTAAATCAAGTGTAGAACTGATATACCAAATATAAGGTTAACTAGGTGTACAACTGATATACCAAATATAAGGTTAATTAGTTGTAACACTGGTACACCAAATATAAAGTAAATCAGGTGTAGATCTGATACACCTAATATAAGGTAAATCAGTTGTACAACTGATACACCAAATATAAGGTAAATTTTCTTTAAAAAAAGACAATATAAGGTAAATCTGTTGTAGAACTGATACACTAAATATAAGGTTAATCAGGTGTACAACTTATTCACCAAAGGTAAATCAAGTTTAGAAGTGATACACCAAATATTAGGTTAAAGAAAAAAAAACAATATAAGGTAAATCTGTTGTAGAACTAATACACTAAATATAAGGTTAATCAGGTGTACAACTTATTCACTAAAGGTAAATCAAGTTTAGAAGTGATACACCAAATATTAGGTTAATCAGATGTACAACTGATACACCAAATATAAGGTTGAAAGTTTTTTCGTAAAATTACTTCTAAGGTTTAAAAGCATGAGGGGATTAGTGTGATGGAGAGGGTATTACCTTTCCATTTTTAATAAATGAGGCTTTAATTTATTCGTTTGGGTTGGGCTTAACACTAATTTTTATGGGCTTAAATATTTTGAAGGTAAAAAAATGAATAAATATATCAGATTTGTATCAGTGTATCAGCCGAGGTGTATCGGGTGTGTATCAGCAGAGGTGTATCAACTTCCAATCATTTAGGGTAGTGATTAACACGTGATTACTTTAAAGTGTAATGAGGAAGGTATTTTCAACTTTTCAACTTTTAACTTAATGATTACCACCTGACGTGAATACCCTGATTTTTTGCTATATATGCAAAAACTAAACATACTTGCTACAAATGCAATTAGCCTATATTTTTTTTTTTTTTTTTTTTTTTGCTATTTTTGTAATTACTCCTTAAAAAAAGGGGGCAAAAAAATCTTTAACGTGGTGGCCCTCACACCTTTTTTTTTTTTTTTTTTTTTTGAAGCGAAAAAAAAAAAAAAAAAAAAAAAAAAAAAAAAAAAAAAGGTGTGAGGGCCACCACGTTAAATCATTGAGTGGTGGATATTGGCCCCTATCTATTATATCTACTTCTCCCTTGCCCACCTTTATAAATAAATGTATTTAAGGGTGTTTGGCACCAACTTAAATCATTGAGTCCACTATTATAATTATTGACTATTTTAACTCATTTAGTGCCTCAAACAGTCTCTCAAAAATATGTGGTAAATAGTTATGAATAAACTCTATTAATTTGTTTGAAGTGTTGATTTTTTTAACACGTGAGATGAGATTCGAACCTAAAATCTTTTGGTCACTAGTCTATACATCATGTCAATTGAGCTATTAATGTTAGTATAGAGTTGTGTTATTTTTCAAGGAAATGTTATATCTTGGAAAAAAAAAAATATAGTCTTAATTTTGCAAGAGGTGCGCATAACAAATCAACCTGGGTGTATAAAAGTTAAAAGTTTAAATCTTCACTCGACATAATGTTATTTTCAAAAAGAAAAAGAAAAAATTGTGCACGTAACAAAATTCTAAGTTCAACATATGAGGGGTGAGGATTCAAACTTCTAGCCTCTTAGTTCATAAAGCATACGTTTAAATCAGTATTAAACTATTTTTATGTTGGCATCTTAAAAAAAACAAAAAATAAAAAAATAAAAAAATAAAAAAAACATAAGTAGGGTAATGAAATTGAAATTTTCATCGATAATTCTTCGAATTAATGTGATGAAAATTTTAGTTGAGGTGATAGGACTAAAATTTCATTGAGAGAGATATTAATTTCTCCATCTGTATTCTAAGAATTTGCAGATAGATCATTAGACCTATTTGAAATTTTTGGTCTCCACATACCCTACCCTCTCCCCCAGCTGCTTCATTCATTTTTATTCCCATTCAAGTAAAGATAATATACTGAAAAAGCAATAAAAGGTAATTGTTTAAGAAAAACTTCACATATCTCTACAAATGGTAGGGTCATTATTGTCAATTTTAGACCCGTTTTTATTGACTTTGCTTTTAGTTTCACTCGAAATTCGAAAAACTTTATAGTAACAGAGATATAATAATTTTCCTCATTTATATATACTAGCTGAGATATTTTTATTTGCCCTCCTAATAGAAAAGAAAAAGTCGTTTGATTTGTTGATTGTCGAAGTCGTCACTTTGACAAGTATTACGTTGAGGATCTCATATTTAAAAAATGAAAGGACTTCATATTATTTATAAGATATACATGAGTTACTCCTCTCATCGTCAAATAGTTTTAAAATAGAACCTCATAATATCTAAATAAGGTATAGAGTCCATGAAGCCTAAACGGATATTCGGTCCAAAAATGAGATCTTACCCCATGATTAATCCAGGGAAACACCATCTTGAGGGGCATGTTGAAGATCTCACATTGGAAAAACAAATGGACTTCACAACTCTTTATAAGATACACGGGATTACTCCTCTCAATTGTCAATTGGTTTTAAGATGTAACCTAATACACTACAATAGCACACCAAATGTCTTTTAATCTCTTCTTTTTAGATTGAGGTGAGCCCTAAAAGTATGGATGATTAAAGGGGTGGTGGTGACAAATATAGAAAAATATAAAATATTTTTATAAATATAATAAAAATCATGGACTAAGTATGGATGATTAAAGGGTTGGTTGTGACAAATATAGAAAAATATAAAAAATATTTTTGTAAATATGGTGACAAATATAGAAAAATATAAAATATTTTTGTAAATATGGTAAAAATAAGTGACTATCACTACTAAAAATTGACTGCTATTAATTGATAAAAATGATAAAAATTGTCATATTTTCTAACATTTTTAAAATGTGATATATCTTATCAATAGAATCCATAAATTGATATCTGGTGCAATATATCTTTTAAATAGATACCTGGTGCAATTTCTAGTAATTAAAAGTGTTTTCATTTTTTTAAAAAAATGTGTTTAAAAAAGTAGGAACGGTTAATTTTTTTAGAATTTAGATAACCATAATCTTTAGATGTTTGAAATAAATTATTGAGGTACCGAATTTTAGATTATCATGTTTATTTTGAAGGAATAATTTATAAAATTAGGAATAATTAGATAACTATGATTGCTTTGTAGGATTTGTGTACATAAATGTCTTCCGAATATGTATTATACCAACAATGCCCTTATAATCTTTAGGTAATTTACATATTATTTTAATTTAATTTAAAGTTTATTTTATTATAAAATATAGATATAGTTAATTTAATTGCATATAGTTATTTGTTAGTTGATAAATGCATTAATTTATGGGTTGGTTGCACAAATAGCAATCAGGCCCTAATTGTAAATTTAGCAAATTTTAAAATATTTTACAAATATGGCAAAAAAATCTGTTTCTATCACTTTATCATAGATAGACTTCTATCACTGACAAAAATATCAAAAATTAAGCAACGGTATTTAATTAATGCGAGAATTGAACCCATGACCTCATAGTCAACCTTATGTCAATTGAGCTATGCTCGGTTTGGCAATAAGATTGAGGAGGTTAAAATGAAAAATTTGTCTTTATGGGCGGTATATAATGCAGTTAAATATTTTAAATTATTCATGTCCCGTTTGCACGGTACAGGATCAATCAACCCCCACTCTGAACTATCTAAGTGATGCGCTCACTCACCTGTTGCACAAAGTCTTATAAACTTATATATTCAAAATTAGATAAATGAGCATCTTAGATGTTCGGATATCCGCGAAAAAAGCCTTCTACAATAAATATTTAACTAATTTTCTACCAAAAATTGATTATATATAATAAGTGTTTCCCTCAAAAATATTATTTTTCCAAAAGCATCGAGTCGGACCACAACTTGAGGAGGAGCCTATCCTTTAATCATGTTGTGTTTGGGTGTGGCAAGTGGAAGTTTTTTTTTTTTTTTTTTTTTATACATAGGTGGAAACTGAACCTAGGACCTAATGATCATTAGGCGATACATCATGTCGTTCAACTATGCTCTTGTTGGCAAGTGGAAGATTAATTTTTTAGTGCACGCCCAAGGATCAAATACACACATCTTATATCTTCGATCGATTAAATGGCGAGAGATTTAAATCCACACTCCCCACTAATTGAATAATCAAACTGTTATATGCTACCTCACTACTTGATCGTTGGAGTCACTCTCTGGCGAGCACCACAGTAACCGCAGCAAACGTCTTTTGATTTCTTCTATCTATTTTTTTGCTGGTTATTTTTTAGAATTTACCAGGAGATTAGTTTTTTAACTATTATTATCTTATTAATATAAATATGTCTTCTAGATCGGTATTTCATATAAGTACTTCAGTCTAGTAAAATCTTAATTTTTTGCTTTTTTTTTACCACATGGAGAGGAGGATTTGAACTTAAGATCTCTTGCTCATAATTCATACATGAATTGAGTTATACTCTTGTTGGGGTTATTTAGATTTGAGAGGTGGTTTTCAAACATTTTAGAAAGAAAAGAAAGTGTATTTTTTTGTCTTGGAATGTGCTTGTTCAACTCGCGCATTCAATGTAAACGCAGAGTGAATTGAACTAGCGCAAGGTAATGTCGTTTGACTTAATTTGAAGAACTGTTTTTTTTTATTTATTTATTTTTTCGCACATTTTAAGTTTTCAAATTTCAACGTAAAATTAACTCCAACACCACAATCACCAACAACCAATCCTCGTGAAAAAAAAAAACAACCTCTCCATTCCTAAAAAAAAGAGGGAAATTATACAACTTAAAATTATATTAGTTAACCTGGGGTTTTTGTACGGTTGACCCACCCGGGGGCCGCGAGGTTTTTTTACCCATTTTTTAAAATCTTATGTTTTTTTGACCTTTTGTTGTCGTCAGCAACACCCTGATCGCGATCGCTAGACACCTCACGTCGCGTAGAAAGATGTTTTTGCCCTCCTCCATTTTGCACCTACTTCTTGTCGCGATTTTGATTTTGGACTAAACGCTTGTCGCAATTTGTTAACATCTACAGAGCCCTAAATCAATCGATTTCTTATCCCGAATTTAAAGTGAAATGTTTGTCGCGATTTGCAATTTTTATTAATCGATTTCTTATCTCGAATTTAAAGTGAAATGCTTGTCGCGATTATGGACTAAACGCTTGTCGCGAATTTTTAACATCTACTGAGCCCTAGATCAATCGATTTCTTATCCCGAATTTAAAGTGAAATGCTTGTCGCGATTATGGACTAAACGCTTGTCGCGATTTTTTAACATCTACTGAGCCCTAGATCAATCGATTTCTTATCCCGAATGTAAAGTGCGGTATAAAATAAGACCAAATTTGAAGCTTCTCCTTTTTTTAGCCTTTCGTCTCTGTAGAATTGCTCGCACATTTTCGTTCAGCTCTATTTTTCGCTTCTATCGTTCGCTCTGTAATTAGCCGCAGCAGAAGAAGTAGACGTATTTGCTCCTTAATCACATACCGCAAATCGCGACAAGCACATACCGCAAATCGCGACAAGATGCAAACTCGCGACAAGCACATACCGAAAATCGCGACAAGTATACTATGCGAACTCGTGACCAGCAAATACCGAAAATCGCGACCAGACATGGGGGAAATTGGCGAAGGGTAAAACTGTCTTTGTATACTGCGTCAGATGGCTAGCGATCGCGATCAAAGTGTTGTTGACGACAACAAAAGGGCAGAAAACCTGTACTTCAAGCCCGAGGGTCAAAAAACCTCGCAACCCCGGGGTGGGTCAGCCGTACCTTCTCCCTTTTCAATTATTTTAATTAATTTAATAGACATTTGATGCTCTCAATTTTTTAATTACTATTTAAAAGTTTAAATCTAAATTTTTTTCACCAACTTGCACTAAGCATTAACATTTATTTCTATTTTTTTTATTTAATTTTTGTTTTTTAAATTACAATTTTTTAATTATTTGAACTAAATTACTAATTAGTAGCAAAATTAACACAAATATAAAAAAAATTACTAATTAACGAATTTAGTTCAAATAATTAAGTTGAAAAGGGATATAATTTTCCTTTGAAAAAAAAAAAAAAAAAAAAAAAAGATATAATTTTCTATTAGATGCCTTCTTACGCTTCATCTCCTTTCCTTTGCCAATTCATATTTATCTCCACTATTCCTCCCACATTCCTTATATATAAATACATCAAAATTAAAGATCTCAATTTTTATGGCCAAACAAAAATTATAATAAAAACAATTAAAGACAGTCTAGAGAGAGAAAGAAAACGAGAGAGACTTAAGATTTTAATAAACAAACGGTAGCTTTAACTTTTCTTCCGTCTTCAACAAAGAAAATTCAGTGGGAAAAAATGGTCTCTCGGTTTATTTGTTTAGGGTTTAATATTTTGTAGGAAATGAAGAGGTTGTTTTGGGAATCCTCTGTTACTAAAGATTGATTGTGGGAGGTTATGGTTTTAAAAAAAAATAACAATAATTTTATAGTTGGAATTTGAAAAAAAAAATAGATAGAATTTAGTGTTGTGGCATGTTTATTTTTTTATTTTTTCCAAAGGTATTTAATTAATACGGGATGAAGATTGAACTCATGAATTTTTAATCAATAGCACAACTTTATGTCAATTGAGTTATGCTCGGTATCTTATACATATATACATCAAAGCACTTTATATATTAACATCATGAAAAAGAATAGTTTGCTCTTGAATTTTTTTTTAGTATTAAACCACAAATTAGATGGAGGTTTGAAGAGGGGCTAACAAATAAGTGTATTGAAACTTTACTAAGTTGGCATAATCATATATATATCTTAACTAATTCATATATTTATATTAGATAATAATGAAAATAATAGCTAAGAAAGTAGAAAATATAGTGAAAAATGGTATACATGAATTAGTTTCAAATTAGCTAGGTTGATTAGTGATTGGTATTGTTATACTCTAATTGATTAAGAAATTATAATCTGGTTTTCAATCAAAATGTCAGAAATTGGATGGTTGGTCCACGTATTTTTTTAACCCCAAAAAAAATTTAATGTTAGTTAAAGCTAAAGAATGATTTATAAGTTTATTATAAATTTAATTACATTTTAAAAATGTATACTTACAAATATTTTAAAAATTACGTGGTGTTTAGTGTTACTAATTCTTTCATTTTTTTCAAAAAAAAAATAAAAAAATAAATAAAATAAATCCAAAAATACATATTTACCCATAGTCATCAATTCCAACATACAACCGGGGAGGTATGAATCTTTTAATCACTAAATTATGTTTAATTTTTTTTTTTTTTTTAAGATGAAAAATTTGAACCATTGATTTCTAAATCAATGGTTCATATTTATTTTATGTTAAGTTGAGTTATGTTTATATTTACAACCCATAAATTTACTGGATAAAAAAAAAAATAGTCTGCTCTTCCAATTGGATTATTAACAAGAGTTGACATGCAAGATAACACAAAATACATCTCAATATAAAATACACAAAATTTTATATTATTGAAACATGACATTTATCAATTATCAATAATGTCATATATGACCCATCAAACTATGAGTTAATTATTGGTCTTGCATTCGTCAACTTGAACATAACTCAATTGGTTAAAGTATATGTTATTGATTAAAAGGTTAGATGTTTAAATTATTCTTCTCCACCGATCGTACCTTAAAGGGACAGTTGAACGAATGATTCATGAATGTTGTCGGATTGGACGAGCCAATAACTCGAATGCCTATTTTAGCAAGGTTTGGATCCACTTACTAATAAAGTCGGAAGTTTTGAAGAAAAAAAAATAAATTAATTAATTAACACCCTCGCAATAATATATATATATATATTTACAAAAGTTATTGCAATTGACAATATTAGAGATGAGATGGCAACGTTGCCAACATCATTATAAATATATGTCTTGGGTTGGGTTGAGGGTTGATTTTCCTTTTGTCAAAAGTTGTTTCATTGCCATTTATTTTTATTTATTTTTTAGTAGCTTCCAATTTAATTCAAGGATGAGACAAAAATTGAGCGAGATAAAAAAAATTAATCAAAAAGTTATATTAAATATATCACTCAAATTTTAAATAGGGCTGGTTGCACAAATAGCAATCCGGTTCAAACTAATTGCAAATTTAGCAAATTTTAATTTTTTTTGCAAATATGGCAAAAAGATCCGTTTCTATCATTGATAGACTTTATTATATCACTGATAGACTTCTATCAGTGATGGACTATTATCACTGACAAAAATCTATAAAAAACTGAGGTGATCAGCGATAGACTTCTATCAGCCATAAGATATCAGCGATAGAAATTGTCGCAAAAATTTTAAAAACATGCTATATTTTTAATTATGTTATTCTAATTAAATTGACATTTGTTACAATTTCCCTTTTAAATATATCATCATAAACATACAACTAGATATTAATTCATTAAAATGAAGGGACTATTTAATATAGCGTAGAATATCTTAGCAAGGATGTGATGTTTACTTGTCCTCTCATTTTCTACCATTTCATTTGAAATTGGACCACAAACAATAAATATGCTCATAAGACAATAGGTCCTCCACTTATCTTTATATTGGTACGAGTCTATTTGGACATAAAATTTTATAATTTTATTTTTTGTTTCATCCAAAAGACTTCATATTAAATGAAAATAATTGTCTTACTTAAATATTATATGGATCTATCCATTCTCTAATCAATGTATGCGTTTGCACCTATATATGCAATGATCAATTAGGTTATTAATCCGAGTCTAACTCAACTAGTTACAAGTATATTATCAACTAAAATGTCAAAGTTTCTTTATCTCATAATTTTAAACTAAAAAAATCAACTAGATTTAATTTTTTTTTCTTCTCTCTAATTTCATTCATATCATGTATTTGATCCAAATTTTATAATAACTATATTAACAGGCCTGACATAATAAATATGAAATAAAAGTAAATTCTCTCTATATGCATTCAACTATTAAATTTATTGTCAAACCGAGCATATAGCTCAATTAGCATAAGGTTGTGCCCGTGATTAAGAGGTTCTATCAGTGATAGATAGATTCAGACAAGCTGCGAACTCCATTCTAACTATTCAGACATATTCAGAAAAAAAGAAAATAAAAAGATGTTGTGAATTTCATTTCAACGGCACAACTGCCCAAAAACAGACCAAACCACCCACTTGACCGATTCAAGGGAGTTGGTACAATCAGATACATATGAACCAAATCGGACCAGACCTTTAAGAACCAAACCAGACCGATTTACAACTTACATGACCTCCTCAGCCCCGTTGTCTCCGTCACACGATTACATGCCAATCACCATCAGCAGCCGCCGTCAGCCTCTTCAAATCCACCACCATGCACAATCATGTTGGGTATATAAGGAATGATAGCATTCTCCATTGGTATGAGGCCTTTTGGGGTGACCAAAAGCAAAGTCATGCGGGTTTAGGCCCAAAGTGGACAATATCATACGATGTGGAGGTTCGGTTTTCCTTATCAAGTGGTATCAGAGCCGTGCCGAACAAAGGAGAGCCTCTAAGGTGTAGTCATTGACATAGATCCGTGGTGTCGGAAGGGCCTAGATAAGTCGAATACTTTGTTCGAGGGGAGGATTGTTGGGAGTGCGAGGGGGAAGATCATGGGTATATAAAGAAGGATAGCATTCTCCATTGGTATGAGGTCTTTTGGTGGAGGTCCGATTTTCCTTATCAAATCAGACCGCCCAGATCCCTTTGTCGGGCGCCGCGTAAACTCCCTGAGTCTATGTTCAACCGCAACAGATCTGCCATAGGCTCTGCCCACCGTAGCCTCTAGTTCAAACCTTTCGCACAAACCAACACCCAACGTTACCAAAACCATAAACCATTGATCATATATTTAAATCCAAAACAGTCAATTCAATGCCCAAATACCAAATCGATGCACAAACTAAAACAGATAAAATCAAAATACACAACACTAGCTCACCGATTCATATCAATTCCAAACTCCAAATTTAGAACTATGATACCATGATAACTTCAGAGGAATTAGAAATCAATAAAACGTAAATAGACTACACTATATTAGAATGGCTTGAATAAAGTATAGAATTATAGATCTATTTATACAAAATAGAGTAATAGCAAAATGATTAACTCACTCTTACAAAATAAACTCTAAAACAAATAATAATTTAACTTAAACTAACAACATTAATAAACCGAGTCTAACTTAATTAATATAAAATTATGTTATCCATCAATAGGTCTAAAGTTTGAATCATCCGAAGTTATACTTAAAAAAAAATTGTTTATAAAGGTTCCAACTTGTGCTAGGCCTACCGCTTCTTGGTCTTAAAGAAGATAGGTTCGAATTTGAAAGCATTGTATTTAGTGTTCCCATCCAACTTTTTTTTTTCTTCTTATCTTTTCTTTTTTTAATATCACATCCAATTTCTACAAACCCTTTTCTTTTCTTTCAAATAAAATATTATATTTCTCATTATCCTAACAACTAATAATTATGTTGGTTCAAGTTGAGTGATCACTTGCATGTGTGTGATAAGTTTATTTTAGGCATATTAAAATAGATTATTTTTTAGTTCTTTTTGTTGGTTTATTTAGATATTTTATCGATTAATTTAATTGTTTCTTGTTTATTTTAATTATAGAAGCAAATTGGAAGAAAGTTGAAGAAAAGAGATGTTTCAAACAAAAGTCTAACAACACACTAATTTTAAAAAAAATAAATAAAAAAAATTACAGAGCCTAGGCGTTCAAAACCGGCACCTAGGCGCTACAGATCGCAAATTGGCAGAATGCACGGCGCCTAGGCGCTACGACGACTGAGGCGAAGTTTTTTTAACGATTTTACAACGCCTAGGCGCTGCGACGACTTTTGCCCTAAGTTTAAAAGTATTTTGTTATGTTTTAATAGAAAAAAAAACAAAGGGAGATTGCAGAGAAAAACATAGAGAAATGACTGGGCACGTATTTTGAAGATCCGAGCACTCAAACGGAGCGAGAGCAACGCTAGGAAACTTGTGGAATCACCGGGATTTGCTTCTCTTTCTCTCTTCATCCTCTTTTCTTACTTGCTATGAACTTGCTGAATATTGAGATTGTTGTTAAGTTTTTCATTATGAACTAATTCTCTTATCTAGAGTGTAGATGTAGTCGCTATTGAATCTTATTCTTCATTGTTGATTGTTAAGAACTTGGTTTCATATTAGATTGTGAAAACTTTTATGAGCTTAATGCATGTTAAGATTTGGTCAATCTTTATTTTGAGTTTATGCCAATGCTTTGAGGTCGATAGGCGATAATCATTGATGAACCTTAATTGTTTTTCCCAATTTATATGAGAGATAGACATATCCTTGTTGGTTTTGTGGCAACGCTAGTTTTACGTCCTTCATAATTGAATTGTTCGAATTGTCATAGAAATATAGACAATTGACCTTTTAATGGATATTGTTATTGCTCAAGAGAGTAGCAAGTCTATTGAGTAGAACTTGTCAACCGTCTAGGAATCAATTATTTATAACGTTTAATTATTGAAGAATAGGAGGAGATAGCGATGAAGTCTTTGCTCTAGAGTCTCAATCATCTACGTTTATCATAACTGTTGATAGTTTTAGTGTTTTAATTACTTAAGTTCAAAGCATTTTAATAATTTATTCACTCTTGATTAATCGATTGCTTAGATAAAATTGAAGCTAAAGAAATTGATAATTAATAACTTTCATTCTCTGTGAAGAACGATAATTAGTACTTACACTGCTATATTACTTGAAACAATTCGTATACTTGCGAAATCGAACAACGATTTGAGGATGTTTGACAAGTTTGATTTTACATATGTAATCTTATATATCATGTCAATTAGTTTTAATTAGGATGTTCAAGTATTCTTTATAAAATGTTTTTTTTTAAAATTGTTATACCTAATTAATTTATGAAAATGGTAACAGATGTCAATTTAGAGTAAAATAATTAAAAATATAGCATTTTTTAAAAAATATTGCGGATATAACAATTTCTATCACTGATACTATGGTCTATCGCTGATAGACTCGGTTTTTTATAGAATTTTTTCAGTGATAGTAGTCTATCAGTGATAGTCATATATCAATGATAATCGGTGCTAGACACTGTTTTTTTTTGTCATATTTGCAAAATATTTTAAACTTTGCTAAATTTGCAATTATTTTGAGTTTGATTGTTGTTTGTGCAACCAACCCATTAATTTATCTGAAAAATAAATTTCTTTAGACGACTCCATTGGACAACAGTTGGTAAATTTTAAAAATTATACATATAGTAATTAGTTGTATAATTTGGTGTCAAATTTCAAAATTTTAAATCAAAAATTTGAAAACTATGTACTTTTTAGTTTTTATAAATTTGGTAAAGGGTTTCAACAAGTAGAAGTACTAGATGGCAAAATAGAGAAAATTATTAGACATTAAAAAAATACTTTTTGGATACAATTTAAGAAATATTTATTTTGTCTTAATTTTTTTTTTTTTAGGGTTGTCTTAAACCTTTAAATTAGGACCAATTTTCATTTATGCCTATTATTAGACATTAATGAATTTTTTTTATTTCTAATTTTTTCACAAATCGCCAACAAATTAGTTGTAAGCTTCTCATATTCTTCCAACAAAAAAAAAAGCAAAAAAAAAATGATGCTAAAATCGTAGAACTATCCATAAAATAAAATAGAATAGAGGCATAATCGTAAAGAAAATTCAAATCTAAAAGTGAAATTTTTTAAATATTTAAATATTTGTGAAAATATTGTATTAAAAAAATTCATTGACCATAATTTTCTTTTCTTGAACTTCATTTTCGGTAGGGATTTGAACGGTCCTAAGATATATGATTTTTAAAAAATGTTCAATATAAATTTTTATTATAATCATGTTGGACCGGTTAAATATTAGAAAATTGGATAATAGGTAGATTTACCTTTCTAACCCCAAATGTAAGGCAATTGGCGTTTTTCTTTAAAAATTAATAATAATGATAATAATAAATAAATAAATAAAATATTTTAATTACTAATTTGAATGAATTTGATTAAATCGCGTCTTATTATTAAAACATCTTCTACTTATAAAAATCATTTTTTGAAAAAATTGTGCTCTTCGTCATGAGTTTTGTTTCCAACAAAATTTCAGCGTCGTTGTGGGTTTCTTTCGTCTGGAGAACAAGAATCGCTGGCTTAATCTTTCGGTGAACTAAAATAGAGTGTCGCGTGAGTTTCCTCCTCTAGATTGCAGCGACGTTGTTGTTGTTCGTCTTCAGAGATTCGTCGTCGTTGTTGGTCATCTTCAAGAGAATTGTAGCGTTGTCGAGTTAGGGTTATATACGCTGTCGTATTACTGAATTATAAAAATAAATTTGATAAAAACAGTGTTTGTTAAATATAACACGATATGATTTATATAAATATTGTGTTTTGATAATGTTAGAAGAAGATGTATTTGATTTTGTAGGATTTAAATCGAAATTGACATTGTATTTGTTAAATATACAGGGTAGGATTTATATCATGGAGGTTAGGATTAGCATGTTTGTCGCCACAGACATTCAAAATAAAAACTGATATAAACCGTGTTTGTTAAATATAACAGGGTATGATTTATATAAACATGGTGTTTTGAAAATGGTTATAAGGAGATGCATTTGATTTTGTAGGATTTAAATCGAAATTGACATTGTGTTTGTTAAATATAACAATGTGTGATTTATATTCACGGAGGTCGGGATTAACATGCTTATCACCACAAACATTCAAAATTAAAATTGATATAAACAATGGTCGTTAAATATAACATGATATGGTTTATATATATAAAGAGGGTGTTTTGACAATGTGTTATAACTTATAAGAAGATGCATTTAATTTTGTAGGATTTAAATCGAAATTGACACTATGTTTGCTAATTATACCGAGTTTGATTTATATAAACAACGATTGTATGAGAAGAGGTCGTGATTAACATGTCACCACATACATTCAAAAAATAAAAATTTATATAAACAACGTTTGTTAAAGATTAAAAAGATAATTAATGTTAATGGTGATTTTTGTAAATACCTTATTACAAAATCGTGATTTGTAAATATCATAACTATGCAAACGTGATTTGTAGATATTAATTATGATTTATAAACATCGTAATTACAAAATTGTTTTTTAAATATTAAAAAAAATAAAAATAAAATTATTAACGTTATTTAATCTAATAAAATGAATGATAGTTTGATAAGAAAATTTGACAATAAATACATTAAATATTAAAAAAAAATACATTCTATATGGTTTTAGTTTTCTTATGGGCTTTGATTTTAGTTTTCCTGCCCATTTTTCTGTTACCTATTTAAATGAGAAATTATTTTAGGCGCAATGGGACATATGATCACGGTACTCATTTTGATTGATGCTCATTTTTTAGTTTAATCTCTCCTCCATCTTTTTCATATTTTATTTACCTTCTCTTAAATCTCAACATCCTTCTCCTTTTTAAGATTTTATATTTAAAAGAAAATACTAATTTCTCTTTCAAGATTTTCTAAAATGCTTCTCTCCTCTCGCTCTTAATCTCTAAGCATTCCACCCATGGTTCCCTCTCTTTCCTCTCACCCAAAATAAGTGTAGATTGTAAATAAGTGTAATTTGTAAATTTCCTATAATTATAAATACAGAGTAAATTAAAAATTCCTCCTAACTATAAATACAGATTAATTTGTGAGTAAATTGCAAATTCTCCCTAATTGTAAATACAGATTAACTTGTAAGTAAATTGCAAATATCACGTAATTGTAAATACAGTGTAAATTAAAATTTTACCCTAAATCTAAATATAGTGTAAATTGCAAATTCCCCATAATTGTAAATGCAGATTAACTCGAGTAAATTGTACAAGATAATTATAAGGTACATGCAATTACCTTAAACTTGAAACTTACAATTACAGTGTAAACTTGCAACTTGCAAATACAATGCGAAACTTGCAACTTGCCTTTAGTAAAAATTGAATTTCGGAGGTTTCAAATTTTGAAACAGATATGGCTTTTTAACAAGTATATATTGGACTTAGCATTTAGTAAAAATTTGGGTTTGGCCTTTGAAAAGATAAACATGTTTGTGTTTGGTTGCACCTATTGCAACACATTATTAAACTACGGCAAGAAAATCACTACAATACATACATTTTGGTGTGACAGTTAGCTTTTTTGTTACTAAAAATTATTGCAATTTTATTAAATCTTGCAGCACTTCTAAACTGCGGTAAAAAAACTGTTGCAATGGTCCTGTTTTCTTGTAGTGACAGTAAATACACGATGTTGATGCACAATTTTAGGCAAGGTGAAGTTGTTGACCTGTCGTCCGAGGTGAGTTTTATTAGTCAGCCAGCCGAGGTGTCAACCGCGTGGGCAGCTTGTTCTTAGTCGCGACGTTGCCCAGGCCTCAAGTCGACATGTTCCGAGCTGGAGTCCAAACATTGTTTCCTTCTATGAAATTACCCGTAACACATGAAATTTCTAAAGCCAATTACCCACGTTAAAGACATTGACAATATGAAATAAAACTATCCCGTTAGATTATTTTTATTCTTCGACAAAAAATTTCAATATACTAAATACCCAAAGGGATTCTACAGTCTTTTTTTTTTTCTTATTTATTGCATGCAAAGACATACCCCAATAATAATACACAATACTCATTTTATTAATAATTTTGACAAATCATTTAGTAGTATATTATTTTATTCTAAGAGCTCCACACTATTTTTAAACGTTTATGGGAGCGTTTAGTCCAACGAGTTGGGAAAATTGTGTTTGGGACATAGAGTTATTTAGTCTGAAATTCTGAAGTTTGTGTTATGCTTGGGATAGAGAGTTGTTGAAACTGAAGTCTGAGTTTATTTTAGTTCATTTCCTCACAATTTTTTTCTACGAACTTTTAAAATTTCACTATTAAAGATTTCTTCCGATTCTAATAAATTCTAAAAATAAAAAAATTTCTCACATTATTTATTCATATTGATTATAAAAAAAAAAAAAAATATATATATATATATATCTATTTTTATTTTATTTTTTTGTTTTTCTTAATGTAGGTATATTTTACAAACTTTAAAACATAAAATAAGTTGATAAATTAATGAATAATTATTTATATTCAATTTAATATTTAGTTAGTAATTACAATTGGTTTAAAAAAAATTAAATTCATTTTAAGAATTAGTTAAAATTGAGATCCAATTTATAAATCTGCTAAAATTGAGATCCAATTTATAAATCTGCTAAAATATATATATAAATCTGCTAAAATATATATATATATATATATATATATATATATATATATATATATATATGAAAATATGAAATACAACTATATTTTTATTAATTTTTTTGTTTTTAAATTTTTGTTTTCATATCACCGACAATTAAAATCTTTGAGTGCCAAGTAATGATTCGTTAGATTTATTCAAATCATTCGAATTATATAAATTAAGTTGAAGCATTTAACCCTAAAGACCAATATTAAAACAAAATCGAAATGATACAATCAGGGGCGGATCCATGAATTTATGTCAGAGAGGCACAATTCAAATAAGATTAAATTATAAATTTAGTTAAAAATAAATATTTGTGTATGTATGATCCATAAACTTTAAAACGTATGTAATAGGTCTCTAAGCTTTCAATTTTGTATCTAACAAATTCATAAATTTTCAATTTTTTATTAAATAGAAACATATTTTAAAATTTAAAAAATTAATTATTTTATTAAACATAAATTTTTATTTTGTGCCTAATAGGTCCTCAACTTAATCGACATTTTTTTAAAAACCACGTATGTATTAGGTAAAATAATAAAACTTTAAGGTTCAATCAGAAATCAAATTAAATCTCTCTAATAGAACATCTATTTAAAAAAATAATAATAATAACAAAATTGAAGCTCATAAATTTAATAGGTAAGTAAATAATGAAATTCATTCAAAATATTTATAATTTTTTTTAAAAAGAATTACGTGTTATTTTGGTTTGCACTTAATTTACCTAAATTAATTTATAAAAGATGGTTTTATACTAAAATAAAATTAAATAAATAAATACAAATTATAATGAAATTAATAAAAACTTAATTAAATAATACATAAAATTAAATGTAGAAGAAAGAGGCAAATGGGCGAAAATTAAAAGAAAAATACAGTGGGTGGGATTGAACCCGAACTCAAAGGGTGAAAGATATAGAAAGGGAGCACCCATGACCATCTTTCCCACAAACGACAGTATGCATGTTTTGCATTTGTTTGTCTAAATATACAAAATCATTTAATTTAATTTTTCAGTTTTATATACAAATATACAAACTAAATAATTCGAGGGGGCACGTGCCCCTGACCCCTACGTGCATCCGTTCCTGGATAGAATGATTTTTAAAAATGAAAAGTAAGTCGTCAAGAAAATTGATCTAAGACGATGGTGAATTCACCTCTCATTTGTCTTATCTTCTGCAATGACTTTTGATTTTTTTTTTCTTCTAAACTGTATACTCTAGGAATGATGGTTTTAATTCTTGGCTTAGAATAAGAACTTATATGATAATAATAATTTTTTTTAATCTCTCTTTTGGTGGAAGAAATCTCGGCTGTTTTTTAATAATATTGTATTTTTTAAAACTTATTATAAATAGTGAAACTAGATGTCAAATTGAAGATATCTGTGTTAGCTTTTCAACCGTACTTTTTTTGAAATTTTTGAATATCTCGCTAAAAAAATGTCAATTTTTTAATGCACTCCTCACAAGAATCTTCAGTTCTGAAATTTGCAGAACTATAGTCCAACTTCGATGGTTTTTATCTTTTGATACACAACTCCAAAAATAGTGAAACCAGGTATCAAATTGAAGCTCTAGCTGTTAGCTTTCCAACCATACCTTTTTTGAAAATTTTGAATATCGGGTTAAAAAGATATCAATTTTTTAATAAAAGAATACATACCGATGCTTCATCCACGTGGAGCAAGATCGTCTTTTCAAAAGACGACCTTTGCTCGCGTGTAAAGGTCGTCTTTTGAAAAGACATCCATTTAAAACTGCAATATTTTTAAAAATAGTTTCAAACTTACAATATTTTTATAATAAGTTTTAAAAAATACAATATTATTAAAAAAACAGCCAAGAATCTCATGAAAAATAAGGGGAAAATATTTTAGGTTTTGAAATTTAGTGACCAAAACTTAATTTTATCTCGTTATTTATCTGGAGGTAGATTGCACAAAAGAACCCAAAAAGAGTAAGGCTACTAGCGGGGCTAAAGTCACACCTAACACGTGATTCAACCGATTCAACCATTAGGTTGTCATGCGTCAAAACATTTTTTTTATTAGAATACTCTCTTCTCCTTTTATTTTCTATTTTTTTTTATATATTTTAACTTTCAATTTTTTTTCCTTTTTATCTTTTGAGAATATGTTTTCCACTTAAACTTAAATTTATGGTTTAAGATTTATGATTTAAGGTTCAGGGTTTAGGATTTTAATATTCAAGAATTACGGTTTAGGGTTTAGAGTTCAAAATTTTCCTTAAATGTTAATCAATTATGAATAATAAACTCAAAACCCTAAATATTAAACTATAGATCCTAAACCCTAAATTTAAGGGAAATGTTATAAACATGATATATACAAGGTATATAATAGATATCCATAAAAATGATATATACATGGTATGTATATGATACATATAGATTCAACTCTTTTAATATAATTATTCTTCTCCATGACTCACTCTTCCTTATGAATAACATTGAGACTCGCCAAAGCTAGCATAGCTCAGCGGGCATATGTATGAGTTGATGACCAAGAGGTATGTGGTTCAAATCCCCCAACCCCAATATGTACAAAAAAAAAAAAAATTGCTTGTAAGTTAAATATATATATATATATATATATATTATTCGCATAGGTTGTTAGTTATCGCATTGTTATGCGATAGCTAGCAACCTATGCAAGCTTAAATGAATAAGCTACTGAAATTGATTTAACAAACAAAAAGAAAACTACACATGAAATTGATTTAACAAACAAAAAGAAAACTACACAGACCTGAAATTGATTTAACAAACAAAAACCTCTGTAAAAAAAATAGCAAATAGTTTGTTTCGTCATATTGGTTGGAGGAAAAACATTAAAATATTGTTTAAACATTAATTTGAGGTCAATTTTGGCAAACTTTTTACCTTTGGTCAGATTCTGCAATTCTCCCTGAAAGACGTGAAACAAACCGAACTATATCGTTAACCACTCAAAATATGCATCAATTTGACAAGCATTGAATAATTAAGAATTACTTAGGTGATAATGAAAGTATTTTACAAGGATCACATTTTCTTCTTCCTCCCTACAAAAAAAAGGAATAATAAAAAAAAACTTTATAGTTGAAAATAGGAAAAATATTGTTTTTTAAACCTAAACTTTGTGAGATTTTTCAATTTTCACGACAAATAGAGGACGGTATGTCATTTATAGTGACGATTGTAGTAGAGTTTGTAGAAGTTTGTAGATCAATGTTGTGATGGATAGAATGTCATTTCCCTTTATATTCGGTCTATTTTTTCAAGTTTGTTGCTCTTATTTTCTATTATATGTTGGCCCATGGACTATCTACAAGTGTCCTGCCTTTTTCTTTATATGTGGCATTTGCCTCTTTGTATTCACAACATTATAGCAATTCTTTGTGGTATGAGAGCTCTGAGTTTTTCTTTCTTTCTTTTCTTCACCAATGGCGTTTGGAGAAGCATCTTCCTCCTAATCTTTTGGGCCTCTAATCAATCTGGTGGTTGTACCTACCACTCCGATTACGACTTTTGTCGTCACTCCCTTACCTCAGCGTAACCCACGAGTTTCGCCGCCGGTACAAAATCCCACCCGAAACCCAAATGCCCAACCTCCAATGTCTTATACACCTCAGTTCTTCAACCAAAATCATTTCCAACCACCACAATATTATAATCCTAGTTCTTATACACCTCAGTGTCCTTCATTTTCCCAACACCTTGTTTCACCATTTTTTCCCCAACATCAATCGACAAACCCTTTTTCACTCAATCCTTATCCCACCTTACCCCCAACCTCTTGCAGTTAAATTAGTTGATACCAACTTTCTTCTTTGGAAGAATCAGCTCCTGAATGTTGTACTTGCTAATGGTCTCCATGAATTTCTTGATGGCTCAATTCCAACATCCACACAGTTTTTTGATCAGAATCAGACACAGCCAAATCCTGAATTTCTTGTGTGGGAAAGGTACAATCGGTTCATTATGTGTTGGATGTATTCTTCTATTTCTGAAGAAAAAATGGGTGAAATTATTAGTTTTGATACTGCTTTTGATATATGGAACTCTCTTAAGCGTTCGTATGACTAAAAAACTACAGCTCAAATCATGGGTTTAAAAACTCAGTTGCAAAGGATTAAGAAAGATGGTCTCTCTATTAGTCAATATTTGTCTCAAATTAAAGAGGTTGCTGATAAGTTCTCTGCTATTGGTGAACAAATTTCTTATAAAGATCATTTAGCTCATATTTTGGATGGTCTAGGTAGTGAAAATAATGCTTTTGTGACCACTATACAAAATCGTTCTGATAATCCTGCTTTAGAAGAGTTTAGGAGTTTGCTTTTGGCTTATGGAGCTAGATTGGAGAAACAAAATGTTGTTGATCAACTCAATATTGCTCAGGCAAATAGCCTCAACCTCCAACATAACAGTCGTCGTTCATTCCAAAAATCCTCCCCTCGTCAATTTTCTAGGCCTTCATATACCCCTATCCAACCCCAGCTGCCCTTTCTTCAACAAAATATTACTTCCAGTATCCTCGGCAAGCCTCACCATTATCCTAGATGACCCTCCAAACCTAGCTCCACCAAAATCCAGCGTCAAATCTAGAGTAAACATGACCACTTGAGCATTGAGTTGTAATCACTGAATTCCTTTAGCCTACCAAACTCCTTCACCTCAAGTTATGTTTACCACTGCCCAAGCACCTTCTTCTCTGCCTTTACCCGATCCCTCTGTCTCACCTGAATATCAGCATCCTGATGAGAGTTAGTTTCTTGACTCTGGCGCCACACACCCATATGACTTTTGATGCTTCATCTCTTTACAATCCCATGCCCTATTTAGGTGGTGAACAAGTTACCGTTGGCCATGGTAAGCAAATTACTATCTCTCATGTTGGTATTTCTTCTCTATCTCTTTTTCCTAAGCCTATTTTACTTCAAACTGTTCATACTTCTGCTATTTCCAAGAAACTTATTAGTGTTGCTCGTTTATGTAAAGACAATCAAACCTTTGTTGAATTTTACTCCTCTTTTTTTCTTGTCAAGGATCTTCAATCCAAGAGAGTTCTCCAACAAGGTACTCTTGAAGATGGTTTATACAAGTTGTCTCCACCTTTGAAAGCGCCCTCTCGTTGTTCTTTTAATTCAAAGTTTCTCGCTGCTGTTTTTCTTTCTTCGGATCATGGCTACTCTTATGGCAACATAAACTGTATTGTCCATTAGCGATGGTGAATTACTGTCGGATCCCAAGACATATCGTAGCAGAGTTGGTGCTCTTCAGTATTGCACGCTCACTCGACCAGACTTGAGCTTTGTAGTCAATAAAGTGTGTCAATTTCTCCATGTTTCCACTATAGTACTTTGGTATTCGGTAAAGCGTATACTTCGTTATTTAAAATCGACCAACACTATTGACATTACATTTACCAAATCGGCCACACCTCTTTGACATGCTATACTGATGTTGATTGGGCCAATTGCCCAGATGATCGACGGAGTACTAGTGGGTATTGTTTGTTCCTTGGTAATAACTTGGTGTTTTGGTCTTCAGCGAAACAGAAAGTTGTGTCTCGTTCAAGTAACGAATCTGAGTATCGAGGTATGTCTAATGCTACAGCTGAACTTGTTTGGGTCGAGTCCATTCTCCATCTTCTCCTCTGCTTTTTTGTGATAATATTAGTGCCACGTTTTTAGCTGCTAATCTTGTACTACATGGTCGTTCTAATCATATTGAAATAGATCACCACTTTATTCGAGAGAGGGTTACGCGCAAAAAACTTCTTGTTCGGTTTGTACCATCAGAGGACCAATTTGTTGATATCATGACTAAACTGTCACCAACAACTCGTTTCCAATGCTTACGCACCAAGTTCACCGTCCATTCTCGACCGTTTTCGCTTGCGGGGATGATAGAATGTCATTTCTCTTTATGTTTATTTGGTCTATTTTCTCAAGTTTGTTTCTCTTATTTTCGGTTATATGTTGGCCTATGGACTGTCTACATGTGTCCTGCCTTTTGCTTTATATGTGGCATTTTTCTCTTTGTATTCACAACATTATTATTCTCTATCGGAATATTACGAATTGCCTTGCCTAGGCAATTCTGTAGTGACCATCATATTCAAAGTTTGTAGATGTTGGGCTGACCATTTAATATTCACTGTCTACACTTTAATTTTTCATAGGTGCACACTTTCTACCTTTGATTTTGTCCCTTCTTTTTCTTCATTATTCTAACTCTACATTTATATACTTAAAACTAAATATTAAAATCTCTTACCCATTCATTGAAATGGAAAGAATACTCATAGAAACATTAAAATGTTTACACAGTCAAATAATATTCAATTAATATAAGAGACCAAAAAGTTTATATGAGAGATAAGGTATTAGAATTAATGAATGTTGTCAAATCGACATAACTCAATTGACATAAGATTGTGTCCTTGACTAAGAGGTCAGGAGTTCAATTTGTCACCCTGCATTAATTAAATATATGAAGTCAAGGGTTCAATATTCCACCAACCCTCTACATTAATTAAATACCTTTGCAAAAAAAATAAATAAATAAATAAATAATGAACGACCAAAAATATATTTCTCGTAGACTATTGGACTTGCATATAAGTGATCCACATCCAAATGTGTACGAGGGATATACACACAAATAAGCATAAAAAATAACAATACATTGATAATTTCTAATTACTTCTCCAAATAATCCTAAATTAAATTAAAAAAAAAAAAAAAAAAAAAAAACTTATATATATATTTTTGGTAGTGAATGAGAGCATAGTTCAACATGTATCGCCTAGTGATTCCTAAGTTTAATCCTCTATCCCAATATGTTGTCAACAAAAAATAGATTGAACCCTTGACTCAGATAATTAATTAATGCGGGATGGGAGATTGAACTCTTGACCTCTTAGTTAAAGACACGATCTTATGTCAATTGACCTATGTCGGTTTGACAACATTCATTAATTCTAAACCTTTATCTCTCATATATATTAACCACGAACTTTTTGGTCTCTTATATTAATTCAATATTATTTAAATGTGTAAACATTTTAATGTTTTTTGTGAGTATTTTTTCCATGGGTGGTCTCTTATATTAATTGAATATTATTTGACTATGTAAACATTTTAATGTTTTTTTGTGAGTATTCTTTCCATTTCAATAAATGGGTAAGTGATTTTAATATTTAGTTTTAAGTATAGAAATGTAGAATTTTTTGGGGTGGGGATTGAACCTAGGACCTCATGGTCACTAGGCGATACATCATGTCATTGAGCTATGCTCTTGTTGACTAGAAATGTAGGGTTAGAATGAAGAAAAAGCGGGGACAAAATCAAAGGTAGAAAGTGTGCACCTATGAAAAATTGAAGTGTAGACAATGAATATTATGGTCAGCCCAACATCTACAAACTTTGAATATGATGGTCACTAAAGAATTGCTAGAAGAAGAAGGCAATTCGAACTATTCTATTAAAGGCGTCGTACATCTTGACGTCTACCTTTATCAACACCATGAATCTCGGAGTATATGGTTGTATATACTCTGTATATCTCGGTGTCTACCTTTATCAACACCGTGAATTTCAGAGTATATGGTCGTATATACTCTGCAGTCAGAGATTTAGTTGTTATATTTAGCTTATTTTGTTTTCGTGAATGTCGGAGTATATGGTTGTATATACTCTGCAGTCAGAGATTTACTTGCTATATTTAGCTTATTCTGTTTCTTTGATTAATTGTATAAATATGCATGGCTTTGTCCATTATCAATGACAGGAAATATCAGAATATCATTCTACAAAACTTTATATGGTATCAGAGATACTCTGCAGTCAGAGATTTACTTGCTATATTTAGCTTATTCTGTTTCTTTGATTAATTGTATAAATATGCATGGCTTTGTCCATTATCAATAACAGAAAATATCAGAATATCATTCTACAAAACTTTATATGGTATCAGAGCAGGTTTTATAAGAAGAGAGAAAAAAACCTAGTACATCCTAGGGCGGCGGCGGCGGCTTGCCGCCGCCTCCCGATTTTGATCATCTACCGACGACAATCAGTTTTTTCATCTTTGGCGATGGAAACCTTTGAAATCCGACTACTTCAATTTTTTCCCTCAAAACTTGAATACTTCGTTTTTCTACCACGAAGTTCGACCGCGTCTCCTCGTTTGGGTGACGACGAAACCGACCACGTTGCCTTGTTTTGGGTGACGAAGAAACTGACCACGTCCCCTCGATTTGGGTGACAAAGAAACCGACCACGTCGCCTCGTTTTGGGCCGACGAAGAAACCGATCACATCCCCTTGATTTGGGTGACGAAGAAACCGACCATGTCCCTTATATTTGGGTGACGAAGAAGCCGACCACGTCCCCTTAATTCGGGTGACGAAGAAACCGACCACGTCGCCTCGATTTGGGTGACGAATAAACCGACCACGTCGCCTCGTTTTGGGCTAACGGCAAAACCGACCACGTCCCCTCGATATGGGTGACAATGAAATCCGACCATGTTACCGTGATTAAGGTGACGATGAAATTCGACCAAGTCGTCTCGTTTTGGGGTGACGATGAAATCTGACTATCGCCAACTCATTATGGTTGGCGATCAAACAACCACAAACCTCTCGACGGAGACAAGTCTGAACGGGGGAGGAAAGAACGATGGGGAGCGAGCGGTCTGCATCGTGAATCTCGGGTATGACTGACGATATACTGCAATAATCTTGAGTATGTCACATGATATACCGCAGGAGCAAAAATGCAGGTAGCAAGCGCCCTCGAGTATGACCAACGATATACCGCAGCAGCCTATTGCACAACCACTCATTCAGGATTCCAATCGAAATGACATCCTTTGTCCCTCATTTTTATAATTTTCTTACAACCGTCTATGAACATTTTAAATTTTTTAGTATCATTTGTTCAATGCTCACAGAGTAATGGTTTATGGTATATATACACGCATATACTTCATATGATATAATTACATGTACGTTGTTATAGATGTAACTACGAATATATACTCACACCAGAAGTTATCGAGGGTATCATTTTTATAATTTTCTTACAACCGTCTATGAACATTTTAGTTTTTATAAACATCAATATGCTGAAAATTTAATTGTTTATATAATTTTCTTCCGGGCTATGTTATACTTGCATGTACGTTCACCAATTAATGGTTTGTATATATACACATATACTTCATATGATATACTTATATGTACATGTAACTTCGAATATATACACATTAGAAATTATCGAGAGCACCGTTATTATAATTATTTTCACAATCGTCTATGAAAATTTTTGTTTGAAAATTAATTGAAAATAATATTTCAGATTAGATTTTATTGAATTTTGTTTACATGTTTTGATTTAATTGGTGGTTTGTTATTCTTGGTTTGACATATCTTAATTTTTTTTATTATTTTTTTCATGATTCTCTCATAAAATAAATTTTTATTTTATTCTTTCTGAATAAATCCTTATTTTCTCGCCTCATTTTCTCTCCAAATAAATTTTCTTTTTTTTTGTAGGGAGTTTGAGTTCAATGATCTAACGTTTCCATGCAGGATAATTTCGTCCAAACCTATGGTAAATATTATTCTAAATATAGAAGTTAGCTATTTTTTCAACAAAATAATTGAGCTAGCTATTTTTCAACTTACACTTCTCAATTTCAGTTATTCTTGTAGTTGGCCCTATAAGTATTTCACTCTGACTTATTTCTAAAACTCATTATTTAAAAAATTATTTTGTGTGGTTGTCAAACACAACCACTACTAAAATGATATATTTTTACAAAATTAAATCCTTGAAAAGTTAATACATATTAGATGGATTTAGGCCAATGTTCTAAATCAGAAAACATTTGGACCCATTTTCTACAATTCTTCAATTTCCTACCCTATTTGGAGTGGCACATGTGAGGTCATAATTTTGCAATTCCATATATGAAGCTCAATAAGGAAGCTCTCAAGGTAAAGTAAAATAAAGATTCTATGGTAACATGAGATAACATTAGCAATAAAGCTGGGTGAAAAAATCTGTGTCAAAAAAAAAAAAAAAAAAAAAAAGTTGTTAATGTTGGGAGTTCAATACAACATAAAAAAAAGGTTGTTAATGTTGGGAGTTCAATACAACATACCATAAGCAAGTGTACTATATGTTAGAATACAAATAATATCTCACATTGGCTAGAAAATGAAAAGATTATGAGTATATAAGGGGACAATGGTATGAAGTCTTTTGGATGAAATCAAAAGCAAAACCATAAGACTTTAGGTCTAAAGTGGACAATATAATATTATTGCGTAGATGTACTAGAAATTCTCCCCTTGTAGAAGGTTAGGAAATGGTATATTATCATTTCATACAATAATGTATTATCATACTTTAAAAAAAAACATTAAGAGTTTGATTAAAGCTCATGAATTATTGCCCTATAATACTTTTGATTTTTTTTAGTTTGAATGGGTGGGTTGAAGGATCCAACATCTAATTTTTTTGGTCGATAATATATGTTTTAACTAGTTGAGTCGTATTCGAATTGGCACATCAACTTTATACTTGGAGGCGTTTGGGGCGCATGGTGGGTTATTATAGTTGGTGGATTATTATAGTTTGTAGGTTATAATAGTGTGTGGGTTATAATAGTCTGTGTTTGGGGTGCAGAGTTGTATAGTCTGGATTTAGTAAGTCTGTGTCTGGGGTGCAGAGTTGTTTAGTCTGTGTTTGTGATACAATTTTCTTTAACATGGAATTTGAAAGATGTGTTTATGGTAGTTTATTTTTTTTTTTTACAACTTTTTGTTGTATTGTATAGTTAAATGTATATTACATATTAATTTTTTAAAACTTAAAAGAATTAATATTATTTAGGAAATCACAAATAATTCATTACAAAAGGCTTCTGCGTTGGGGTGGAGAGACAAATTTGGGATGAAATCAAACATAAACAATCGTAAGTTAAGGAAGACAAAGAAAGAGAAGAAAAATAGACAAATTTGGTGGAAAACAAAATGGCAAATTGGTGTAAAAAAGAAAAAAAGAAAAAAAAAATCAGCAAATGGGTGTTAAAATAAAAATAAAAATAAAAAAATAACTCTGCTACAGCGGGTTACTGTGGCAAGTGGGGTTATAATAACCTCAATCACCCACTTCGTAAACCTATGCCCCAAACGTGGGGTGGGTTATTTAAGCTCACCCCACCTCACCCATGTTGGGAGTCCAAACAGTCCTTAATACATAAGTTAAATGTTATTTGTATAGTTTAATGACATAAGATTGTGTCATGACTAAGAGGTCATAGATTAATTCTCACATTAATTAAAATACCGTTACCAAAAAAAAAAAAACGCTGATTGAATAAAAAAAACTCATTGAAGTTCTTGAACAACCAATACAATTTCTCATCTTATTCCCTCTTTCAACTCTTCATTTTCCTCTTTATAAATTTCAATCCCCAAGACTAAAACTCATATGTATGGGAACCTTCTTTCTCACAAATATTTTTAATTCAATATAAATAGTAAATTAATTCATTCATTATCAATAATATTAAAATTAAAAGCTTGAAATTAAAAATAAGAAAATTGTAATACAAAAAGGTTTGTGTTATTTCATTCTAATTTTTCTTTTAAAAAAATCCTTTTATTATAAGCAATAACTTTAGGTAATTTTATGCGAATCAATTGGCATAAGATTATGTCCTGATTAGGAAAGTTCAATCTACACATTAATTAAATACATTTGAAAAAAAAATTTAGGTAATTTTATCTTTATATATATGAAATAAAAAAACAATAAATTTATATATATATTTACTGTTACATCAAAACAATAAAATGTAATCTAAAATTTATTAAGAATATAATATGAGATAATGAATGAAAAATAAATACGTCCATAAAATTTAAATGAATTTAATGTGAAAAGTTAAAATGTAAAACTTTTACCTCTAAATAAGTTAAAGTTAAATATGAAAATTTTGGGAAAATTTGGTCAGATGCCCTTAAATTAAGGCTCATTCGAGAGATTGACCCCCGATTTTAAAAATTAGTCAAAATGATATTTTGCTGACATCATTCTCGCTAGGATTTTTCTAGCTTTCGCTCTCGTTATCGTTCTTTTGCGGGTTCCATTTTATATGTCAAAATGTAAAAAGCTTTATAATTTTTTTTAATTCCCTTCAACTCTAAATTTGTCTTTTTCACTTTTTTTTTTTCACACAGGTTTTTTTTTTAAAGTTCTCTATTTTAAGAAAAGAAAATTAAAAATTAAAGCATATGCTAATAATGATTCAGACTTTGATGGTAAAATATTCTTATAAAAAAATGATAAACTCTAAAATCCAACATAACTCGATTAACATAAAATTGTGTTCTTGACTCATATATTATGAGTTTAATCCCGACATTAATTAAAATAATTTTATAAAAAAGAATTGATAAATTATTAATAAATTGAAAACATACAAATTAATTTAAATATCATTTCGATGGTTGTAAAAAAAATATATAACTATTTATAAATAAACCAAAACTAATTTGAAATCTTTGTACATGTTTTTTTTTACTTATTTTGTAATTTTAACTTTTTTTTTTAATACTAATAATTAGTTTTAATATATATTTTTAGATCATAAACTTAGTTTTAATAATAATAATAACAATAACAATAATACAAATATAGTACTCAAGGTTGATTATGCTTACACTTTCTCTTATTTTTATTTTACAATTTAGTTTTACAAATAACCACTAATCATTCTAATTAATAACTATTCACAACAATCTTAATATAGCAAAATCAACGACATAAAATTATGTATTTGACTAAGAGATCATGAACTCAATTTCTGCATTATTAATTAAAATATCTTTAAAAAAAACATCCTTAATATAATTTAAGAAGTTACTCTATATTTTTATAAAATGACAAAATCGTAATTCATAATTATACGTAATAATATATTATTATTCATACATAGTTTCAAAATTTATATTATAAAGTTTCGAAAAAGAAATTATAAAATTCAGTTTTAAACCTGAAAAGTCACTTGCAACAGTGGACGAATATTTTTTTAATTAATAATTCTTTTTTTTTTTTTTACTTTCAAACTAAGTTATAGATTTTGTTATTAATATCTATATTTATATTGAGATTAATAGATGATATTTTGTTTTAATATAATTTACGTGTATTTATAAAAGATGTCGTAGATATCGATTAATCTTTAATATTTTCATTGATCCCTCCACACGGATGGATATATCATCATTAGGTCTGACGTACCCCATTTTATTTCGCCTTATATGTGTTACCATTGAATCAAATAAACAATATTGGTCTAACATATGTGTTACATAATTATTTAGGGGCTGTTTGGCCCAAGAAGTTGAGGGAAATTGGAGCTGTTTAGTCGGAGTTGTTTAGTCTGGAGAGTTCAGAAGTATGTGTGTTTGGGGCCAGAAGTTGTTTAGTCTGAAGTTCTGAAGTCTGTGGTGTGTTTGGGGAAATGAGTTGTTGAACTTGGAGTTCTTGAATCTAAGTTTATTTTAACTGCTTTCTTCTGACAATGTTTTTCTACAAACTTTTAAAATTTCATTATTAACTACTTATTTCAATTCCAATAAATTATAAAATATATTTTTTTTTATTTTATGTATCATTTACAAATTGGTAGGAAGACAAAAAAAAAAAATTTGAACACAATACCTCATATTATTAAATATATATATATATATATATATATATATATATATTTTTAGGACTCGCCTTTAATTTTATGAATTATAAGATTGAGATTTTTTTATTTTATTTTATTAATATAGGTATATTTTACAAAAAAAAAAAAAAAAAAAAAAAAAAAATTAAAGAAACAAAAATTAAAGAACAACACATATCTTACCCTGACCCACGTGTCAAAAATATCTTTTCCCGTCTCCACACTCTTAAACTCCTCATTCCATCTGAATGTACTATATCCGAAAATCAACATCTTAACAATGACAGTTATTTTAGCTATTTTTTTTTTGTACATTTGTTTATATAATTTTCCATATTTTCATTGTTAAGAACTTTTTCCAATAAATTTTAAGAATGCGATTTTTATTTTTTTATTTTAGGTATCCTTCACAATTTTTTTTTAAGATAACAAAAATAATTTTGATCACAATACTTCACATTTTTTGTTCAATATCACTCACATTAATTATTCATTTTATTTGGATAATTTTGAAATAAAAGAGAGTCATACAATAGTGTGTTAAATATTACCTGTGAATTTGAAAGATTTTAATCCATTAATTTAAACGGATCCAAATAAACTGATGTTTTTATTCTTCATGGTAAGAATACTACCTTTTGAATTTGCCAATTTTTATTCAACAACCTAATTTATATTTAAAATAATAAAAATATGTTGAATTGCATTTTTAGTCATTTTACACATTTTTGTTTAAATTACGGTTTTTTTAAAATAATTAAAAATATTGTGTGAGGGAGGAAGGGAGAGAAATGTGCTGCCTTGAAAAACGGGTGAGACTTGAATAGTAATTACCGTAGAAGTCTGGAGAGTTAAATAGTAATTACTGTAGAAGTCTGAAGAGTTGAATTTTTTTATCCGAGTTCAACTGTTTGGCCCAAGGAGTTGGGGGAAGTTAACTCCCCGTTTGGCTCACGGACTTGTTGAACTCGGATAAAAAAAATCAATTCCCCACACTTCAACAGTAATTATTAGTATTCTTACATGCAGAGAAATAAAAACATCAGCTTATTTGGATTCGTTTAATGGAAAATTATACAAAAAAATAACTAAAATAAACCGTCATTGTTAAGATGTTGGTTTCCGAATACAGTTGATTTAGATGGAATGGAGAAATATGTGTTTGACACCCGATATATTTATGTATTTTTTTTTTAGTACATTGGAGGTGGGGGGATTCGAACCACAGACCTCTTGGTCATGAACACATACATGTGCCAGCTGAGTCATACTCGCTTTTTGTAAAATATACCTACATTAATAAAAACACAAAATTCTCAATTTTAGAATTCATAAAATTCAAGATGAGTCCTAACAAAAATGAATATATATAGGGCTGGTTGAACAAACAGCAATCAGGCCCAAAATAATTGCAAATTTAGCAAAGTTGAAAATATGGCAAAAAATCAGTTTTTATCACCGATAGACTCTATCGTTGATATATGACTATCGTTGATATATGACTATCACTGACAAAATTCTATAAAAAACTGAGTCTATCAGTGATAGACTTCTGTTAGCGATAAACTTCTATCAGCGATAGACCATACTATTAGTGATAGAAATTGTCATATCCTCAACAAATTTTAAAAAAAAAAATGCTATATTTTTAATTATTTTAGTCTAAATTGACATCTTTTACAATTTCCCTAGTTAAATTCCAGAAAATAAAATAAAAACATTATCAAAACTTGAACACAGATCTTAGAATTGATTTTTTAAAAAACATAAATACACGAGTTGCAATATAGACAAATATTATTCTCACACCTATAGTTTTCGGTGCAGCAATATAATATAATATATTATAATTTTATTTAAATTAATTTTTTTAATATATTATATTTTAATATTATTGTAATGTTAAACTGCAACATACTCTTCCACCCTACACCATTAACATATTTTATTTTTTCTTTAAAAAATAACCACTCTTACCCCGTCACCGATCATCGACAATAGTAAACGTCGGTCATAATTTTTAAAATACAAATTTGAACTTAATAATTATAATTTGTATTGTTTATTAATAATTGTTCTTTAGAGTAATTTGACATTAGGAGAAACGCTTTAGTATAGAGCAAACCAAACACATTTGTAGATAAAAAAAAACTTTTTGAAAAAAATGTAACCAAACACATGAATGTTTTAATTATAAACATTTCTAGACAAAATGTTTATTCTAAAATGCATTCTTTAAAAAACATTTTTTTTTTTTTTAAGTAAACACACCCTTAGTTTTCAAAAACAAAAAACTAAAAATCAAATGGTTATCAAACGAAGCTTAAGTACTTGGATTTGGTTTTTTGTTTTTTAAAATGATATTATAGATACTACTTTCACTCGTGAGTTTATATGTTTGTTATTTTCATTCTAAAAATGATTTCTAAATCCAAGCCGGATTTTAAAAACTGAATAAAAAAATGTAGTTTTTGTTTTTAAGAATTTGACTAATTATTTATTTTTTAAGAAAAGTAAAAATTATAGTAAAAAAAATTAGAGGAAACAAGTATAAATTTAAAAAACTATATAAAACTAAATATGAAATTGTTATTCAACAAAGTCTAATGGGGCGTTTGGCACAAAGAGTTATGAGAGTTGGAGTTGTTTAGTGTGTGAAGTTTGTATAGTGGGGAGTTATGAACTATATGTGTTTGTTGCAGTGAGTTATTTAGTCTATAGTTATAAGGTCTTTGGTGTGTTTGGGGTAGAGAAGTCTTTGGTGTGTTTGGGGTTGAGAGTTGAAGTTGTTGAACTTGGAGTTATGAAGTCTGAGTTTATTTTAGTTGCTTTGTACTGCATAATCTTTTTCTACAAACTTTCAAAATTTTATTATTAAGGGCTTCTTTCAATTCCAATAAATTTTAAAGATGATGTTTTAATATTTTTTTTATCTATCCTTAATAAATTTATTTAAAAACAACAAAAATAATTTTGAGCACAATAGCTCACATTATTTTTTTCACATTGATTATCAAATAAATAAATAAATATATATATATATATAGGAAAATTGTAATAAATATCAATTTTGAATAAAATAATTAAAAATATAACATTTTTTTAAAAAAATTGCGGATATGACAATTTCTATCACTGATAGTATGGTCTATCGCTGATAGAAGTTTATCGTTGATAGAAGTTTATCGCTGATACTAGTCTTTTTTATATAATTTGTGGTATTAGTTCATCAGTGATAGAAGTCTATCAGTGATAGTTATAAAGTCTATCGATAATAGTCATAACGTCTATCAGTGATAGCGACTGGTTTTTGCCATATTTGCAAAAGGTTTTAAGGTTTGTTAAATTTGCAATTATTTTGGGCATGATTGTTATTTGTGCAACCAACCCTAATTATTATACATAATTAAGTAAAAGTTAATTAATTTATAATTCACTGCTAATGTCATATTTTGTAAATTAGTAAATTAAAGAATGGACAAAAATGTCAAAAAAAAAACTAAAAATAAATTAATATATTATAGATTTAAAAAATAATAATAATAAATTTTTAATTGCGTGAACATGGATCGAACACGTGACCCTCAGATCTTTAGTCTGAAGAGTTATCCCGCTAATTGTTTGATCTAAACTTATACAACTTAATTATTATACTTAATTAAGTATTAGTTAATTAATTTATAATTCACTGCTAATGTCATATTTTGTAAATTATTAAATTAAAGAAGGGCAAAAATGTAAAAATAAAATAAAATAAAATATTATAGATTTAAAAAATAAAAATAAATTGCGGTGAACGTGGATCGAACACGTGACCTTCAGATCTTCAGTCTGACGCTCTCCCAACTGAGCTATCCCCGCTAATTGTTTTTCATAGTTACACTAAAATATAATACATAATAAATACTGAGGGGCCGTTTGGCCCACAAAGTTGGGAAGAGTAAGTTTACTCCCTGATTGACCCACAGAGTTGTTGAAAGTAAAAAATATCAACTCCCCAGATTTCATCAGTAATTAGAACTCCGCATACTTCAATTGAAGTTTCCCCCTACTTCAAATTTGTTCTATTTTTCAAGATAACACATTTTTCTGTCTATTCTTCTCTCTCTTCCTCCCACGATTTTTTTAATTATTAAAAAAAAAAACGTAATTTAAATAAAAGGGAAATTATAACAGATGTCAATTTAGAGTAAAATTATTAAAAATATAGCACTTTTTAAAAAAAATTGCGGATATAGCAATTTCTATTACTGATAGTATGGTTTATCGCTGATAGTAGTCTTTTATATAGAATTTTGTCAGTGATAATAGTCTATTACTGATAAAAGTTTATCAGTAATAGTTATAAAGTTTATGAGTGGTAGTCACTGATTTTTTGTCATATTTGACAAAGGTTTTAAACTTTGCTAAAGTTGTAATTATTTTTGGCCTAATTGTTGTTTGTACAACTAGCCCATTTATATATATATATATAGATAGATAGATATAGATATAGATATAGATAGAAGATTTGTGGGATTTATATTAAGAATTTGTTAAGTTTTCAAAACCCAATTCTAAGATTTGTGTTCAATGAATTTGTTAAGTTTTCAAAAATCAATTTTAAGATTTGTGTTCAAGTCTAAAGGAATATGTATCAAAATAACTTTTGTTGAGAGAGATAACAGATGAGATTGAGGTGCACGGTGAAAAGAAGGAGGGAGAGGGAGTAGTTGGAGGGCACTTTAGTAAATTTATTGTTTTTGTGAAAAAATGATAAATTCCCGAATAAACACTAAAAACATTTTTTGGAGAAGCTACATTCTACAGTTTATTCCAAAATGCAATTTTTCAAAAATTCATTTTTGTAGGTTGTCAAACACCCCAATTTATTATAAAATGCATTTTTTTAAAAATTTAAACACTTAGAAATCTAAACCAAACACACCCTAAGCCTATAAACAATACATCAACTCATGAGTATGCGCATGTTAGCTGTAGTGTTTATCATAGCTCATACATTAAACTGGTTGAGTTATGTTCATCAAGGGCGGACCTATGAAGGAACTACGAGGGGCTGCCACCTCCAACATTTTGAATTTTGTATGTATATAGGGAAAAAAAATGCCTTAAAATGCATGGTATTTCTGTTTTATATAAAATGGCCCCCTATTTTAATTATTATGCTATTCTGCTGCAGTGGTATCCATGCATACATAGAGTTTATGTGGTCTTGAGATCAAAACCCATTTTTTAAGTTTAAGTCTAATATATCTTTGTCGTATTCGACATTTTTTTATATTCAAGAATTCATTAGAAACAAAATATAAAATTTAGAAATTTATAAGATAATATATTGAAAGTTTAGGCCCCGTTTGATAACAATTTGGTTTTTGAAAATTAAGCCTATAAAATTTCACCTATAACTTTCTTTGTTTTGTTATCTAGTTTCTATCAATTTTTTTAAAAATCAAGTCAATTTTGAAAAAAAATAAAAATAAAAGTAGTTTTTGTTTTTAGAATTTGACTAAGACTCCAAACATTTCTCTAGTAAAAGTGTAACCCATAGTAAATAAATTACGAGAAAACAAGCTTAAATTTCAAAAACAGAAAATTAAAAACGAAATGGTTATCAAACGAGGTCTTAGGCATTAAAGACATTCATTTAAAGTTTAGGGATCCAATAGACTCAAGTTTTAAAATTCATGAACTAAACTCCTAATTTAACTTTTTATTAGGGAATATCTATCGAATATTTACATTAATGTCTTTATTTGATTGCATACCTAAAATGGAAATTAGGTTTAACAATTTTTTTTTTAATTTTTTTTTTTTTACCTCATATACTAATGAGAAATCAAGAAAATTTTTTTTTATCAAGGAATACATTGTTTTGTCACTTTTTCTATTTGATAAGACATCGAGATGATCTATTATATGATGATACTAAATTTATTTGAAATTAGTGACTTTGGTACACTTACATATTTTTAAGGTCAAAATAATGTGAGAGTGTATATTCGAACCTCTAATTTTTTTTATAATTATATAACATAATTTTTTGGCCCCCAAACATTGATTTCTGGGTCCGCCCCTAATGTTATGTTAGCAATAATGTTTATAAGCTTAATTTTTAAAAATAAAAAAATTAAATGATTATCAAATTACATCTTAATTAACTATATTAATAGAAGAAATATCCATAATCATAATCTAAAGTTGTAATGTAATAGTAACATTTTAGAATTAGGAATTAATTAATACAACAAAATTAAAAATACACTCGTTAAGACATATGTGATGAATGAAAAGGTCAAAATAATAAAATATTAGCTTTTGTTCTTGAAAGACAATTACTAATTAGGCAAAGATTCCTTTTGGTGTAAAACAATTGGATAATAATGTAAAAAGCAAAAATAAAGTTGAGAGTTATTTATTTAAAAAAAAAAAAAAAAAAAAAATTGAGAGAGAAAGTAGAAAGAATAATTCACCTTTTGTAGGAGAAATGGCTCTCCATCAGAGCGGGAGATAAAATATTTTTGTTCCTCATTTTTTCTCCCTCCACAGGGCTCCTCCATTTCCTGATCTCTCCCGTTCGTCCATTTTCTCTGCAACTACAAATCAAGTAACGTTCTTTTCTCTAATTTATCTTCACTGTTTTTGTTTTTTCGTTCTTTCTTTTCTGTAGTAAATTACCTTTGTGCGGTGTAGTATCCGATCTGATTTCTTAAAAGTTTTTGTTGAACTGTGTTCTTTTCATTATCCCCTCCAGATTCAAGTTACGCCAGATAGTTTCTTTTTTTCATTTGGATCTATGCTTTCAGTGGGAGTATAAACATTGTTATGTATCGCCTCATCCGTTTTTGAGCAGTCATTGCTCTAACTAAAGCATTAACGAACAATTTGCTTCTTAATCTTAAATGGGTTTTTGCTTTTAAGGCTGTTTAGGGTATTGAAATTACCCGAATGGCGAATACATTTTGTTTTTATGTTTAAAATACCTTTTTCAATGGATTCATCTTTTTTCCTTGATTGGATACTGCATTCTGTACTGCCAGAGACTTGTATTGGTTCGGTTGAGTTACTGTTTCTTTCCCATATAGCAGATTTTCCGGCGAGTTGATTGGTTTCTGCAATAAACTTGTGAGGAAATGAGGTATATCGGAGCACATGGGGTTGCAACACTGCACAGATACAAGTACAGTGGTGTTGATCACTCTTACGTTGCCAAATATATACTGCAACCTTTTTGGAGTCGCTTCGTCAATTTCTTTCCACTATGGATGCCGTAAGTAAAGCTTTGTTGCTTCTATCAGTTGTGATTCTGCAAATTTCGATGTAGTGAGTTAGTTTAATAGTTTTGGTTAAATTCTTTTTAGTTTTTTTTTTAAAATACATGGTTTATCATTAAATCATCTATAAATAGAGGCTAAGTCTCTTGTATTGAACACTTTTGAATCATAATAAATTCTTTAGGTTAGATTTCTTGGAGAATTATCTGCTTTGTCATTTAGACTACACCAAATTGGTATTAGTGCAATCATTTGGGCCAATGTTGGTTGCTGCTGGTAGAGACCGGGAAACTCTTGTTGACGAAGTTCGCAAGAGGGAGCTTCGTGAAGTTGTGCTCGATATTCAACAATGCACACCAAATTACAAGAGGATACCTTTTAGAGTACACTCTTTCCGAGAAGAGATGAGAGAACATAGGCGGTATTATGGCGAACAAAAATCCAATACGAGTTTTGCAAAGATTTCAACCATACAATGGAAACCAAGAAGCAAGGTGCGTTGGGTCATAATATGATACATCTTGAAGAACCAATCACTGTCCTCACCATTAGCCACTCTGTGGAAGAGTGGATAGTGTCATATTTAAGATTGATTTTGAGAAGGCTTATGACCATGTTGATTGTAATTTTCTAAACAAGATCCTCGAGAAGAAATGTTGATTTTAAATGGTGTTCTTGGATCTGGAGCTGCATCAAATCAGTGAAATATTCTATCCTCATTAATGGGCGGCCTAGAGGGAGGATTAGGGCTATCAGAGGTTTGTGACAGGGTGATGCTCTCTCCCCTTTTATTTTTCTGCATGTCGTGGATATTCATAGTAGGATTGGGTTGAGAGGGGTGGCTGGTAGTGGTAGGATTTTGGAGGGCTTTGAGGTGGGCCAAGGAAGGTTCCTCTGTCTCACCTTCAATTCACAGATGATACTTTTTTTTCCAGCTATGGTAAGGATGAGTCTTTTCTCGTTCTGAACCATATTTTAGCCTTCTTTGAATCCATGTTGGGTACTTAGATTAACAGGGGTAAGTGTCAGATCCTTGGTTTAAATTGTGATCCTGTTGAGGTGGCTAGGTGGGTGGCTTGGGTGGGTTGTGAGGTTGACTCTTTACCTTCTTCCTATCTACGTCTCCCCCTGGCCATAATCCTAAGACTATCCCTTTTTGGGCCCTTGTTGCGGTGAAGGTTCAAAAGAGGTCCTGCTTGTTGGAAGATGAGTTTTTTCTCTTAGGGTGATAGATTAACTCTCATACGATCTGCCTTGATGGCATCTCGATTTATTTATTTTTCCTTTTCAGAGCTCCTTGTTTTGATTGTAAATCCTTTGAAAAGCTTATGAGGGACTTTTTGTGGGAAGGGGTTGATGAGGGTAGGAGTGCGCATTTGGTGGGATGGGATACGGTGCGAAAGTCAGTGAGCCTTGGGGGGCTTCAGTTGGGGAGTTTAAGGACTCGCGACAAAGCCCTGTTGGCTAAATGACTTTGACATTTTCCCCTCGAGTCTAGTACCTTGTGGCATAGGATTATTGTGAGTAACTATGGGTCTCATCCATTTGAATGGTTGTCAGGTGGGGTTAAATGCACTTTCAGAAATCCTTGGAAGGACATTTCTTTCGAGCTTCCTTCCTTGTCTAGTCTAATTCGGTACTCTGTGTGGATGGGAATGGTACGCACTTTTGAGAGGATGAGTGGGTAGGGGCAGTGTTTTGAAAGGCTCGAGGCGCACTAAGCGCAGAGATCCTCTAGAGCCTAGGTGCAAGGCGCACAATAAAGCACAAACTTTATTTTGCGAGGCGCACTATGTATAGAAAATATTAAAAAAAAAATTACACATGTATATATACACAATTAAAAGACCTTCCTAAAAAAAATGAGTGTTTAGCAAAGAAAAATATATAAAAGATAAACACGATTCAAATATTAGTCTTTCAACTTAGAGTCAAGTCAATACTCCACAAAAAACATGAAACAAAACAACAAGATTCTAAGTTTCCTTGTTTATTTCATTTGTCAGCCATCAAGGGTCTGTGCTGTGTTGTTGGGCTTATGGGGGAAAAAATAATAGGACCTTAAGAGGGACCCTTGTGTTGTTTGACTCTTGCTAGGTTCTATATTTTCCTTTGGGGGCTTGGTGACCCGGTTATTTTGTAACTATTCCTTGAATCTTATTTTGCTTGATTGGTGGAGCCCCTTTCTTTAGTGGGGTTCTCTTTTGCGGACTTGTTTTTTTGTATGCCCTTGTATTTTTTCATTTTTTCTCGATGAAAGTTTGGTCCCTTGTCTAAAAAAAGAATCATGGAAAAAGAGAGATCCAACTTTGGGAGTATGCTTGCTTCCCCCAATCTTCATTATTTTTTAACTCGTGGATGAGTTTTCTTTAGAGGAAGGGAATTGACGCAGCGAGTTAGTTTAATAGTTTTGGTTAAATTGTTTTTGGTTTTTTAAATACATAGTTTGTTATTAATTCCTCTATTAATGGAGGGTTAGTCTCTTGTATTGAATACTTTTGAATTATAATAAATCATTTGGGTTAGATTCCTTGGAGAATTCTCTCCTTTATCATTTGGCTACACCAAATTCAGTAAAAGATTTCCCCCAGTTATCTGACACGGTGTCAGAAGCGAACTGGAGAGATTTCACAAGTCTATTTTCCAAGTTATGCTAATGATTCGTGTTTAAAAGTACCAATAGCTTTTAGTGCAACTGTTCAGACCTGATTACATATATTCTTTTCTAGTAAGCTTTCTTTTTGAGGATATGCTGACTTATCATCTTTCCTCTGTTCTCACTTCACGTGCGTTCCTGGATGATTTCATCAGTCCGAACATGGTAAACTGATGTTTCCTTTCGAGTGTTATACTGTATCTTTTGCTTTGATTTTTGAGATAATATGTTCTTTCCTTTGTGGCATGCTCTCGTGGCAGATAACACTTGTGGGATTTATGTTTTTGGTCACATCAGCAGTTCTTGGTTATGTGAGTAACATCCAATACTCCTTTTTATTGCTCTTCTTTAATTTATACTCCAAATGCCGTCAATTCTATAGTATGATCGTCCTATTCTTGCAATGCTTGATCGTAATTGTTTATGATAAATGTTCTCTAAGACATGTTAAGATTTTGCTTTATTATTTTTGTGTACATATTTTCACTTATCCTTTTATTTTTATTTTTATTTTTTTGGAATCAATCCTTTTATTGTTTTCTATGTCCATTAAAAATGTCATAGGCATAGCATATGTAAAATTGATATAGTATGGGCAAATGTCACACGAGTGTGATATATTTATTGCTGTATTAGCACATCATAGTTCTTTTAAATTATTCATGATTTTAGATATATTTATTGTTGGTTCATCGATCCCTTTGCTTTTCTCATATTTTTATGTTAATTGCACTTCCATGTCAGATATATTCTCCTCATCTGGATTCACCTCCGCCAAGGTGGGTTCATTTTGCGCATGGTTTGCTTCTTTTTCTTTATCAGGTATGCTCTTATATTCTATATTGAGTTTTGTTGTACTGCTTGTTTGGTTGGCGTGTCCTCTCTTGAAAGTTGAACAGCACCCCATATATATCTTGGATATCAAGCCTTTTCACTTCTAGTACAGTGTTGCTAATAGCCTTGTAAATCTTTTATCCCTGTTTTACAAGACTTTTGATGCTGTTGATGGGAAGCAAGCACGGAGGACAAATTCCTCAAGTCCATTGGGAGAGCTTTTTGACCACGGTTATATTTCTATTTTTATTTTTGGTTCCGCCCTTGTTCCTGTGTTTCCTGCTTCTTTTTAATGGATCGCTGAAGTTTAATGTTGAAAAAATATTGTTATTGGGCTTCTTTTTGTCTTGCAGGGTGTGATGCACTTGCATGTGCGGTATGTATCTTGACACCTGGTTATTGTTGTATTTTCCTGGCCTTCCGGCATTCATATATTTTTTGCTTATTGGTGTTGATACCAGTTTGAAACATTAGCATTTGGGAGCACCGCCATGTGTGGAAGATCTTCTTTCTGGTTCTGGATTCTTTCAGCTGTTCCCTTTTATGGTGCAACATGGGAACAGTAAGTTTTCTGTACCAGCTCATTATTTTGATATGATTGACGTTGTTATGACAATGTCTCGTCTCTCATGATTTTAGTTTGTAAAGGCATATATGATATATCTTATTAGCCATGCTGTACCAGTTATTTAAACAATCCCTTGGCTTGAGCTTGGGGAATTCTTAATCTCCCCCCTTTTGCTATACCTTTCTCGCTTAATAAAAGATCTATGTTTTCAATCTCAAAAAGAAAAAAGAAACAAAGAAATTTCATGCTTCTAGGGAACCCCCTTTTCCACTTGTAGATCTTGTTTGACTTTCACAGATGGTAATAGTTGTCTTTGGCAGATGATATGTGTGATTATGTATCTTTATCATGATCAAGTGCTGCTGGGTTGACCTTGAAGTCCTTTATACTCTTTTCCACACTTTGTATATCATAATTAGAATATTCTTTCTGCACAATATTTTATTTTTCTGCCAATTCAAACAAGGACTATTGTTATCTTGGGTAGGTAAAGCATGCAGTTGTAATAACATTCGTATTAACTAGTTGGAAAACCTTTATGCAGTCTCCCCGACATTGAGATTGGGTTTGGAGCTGTTGCCATCTCCTAGTATATATGTTTTTTGGGTTGCTAAATTTGTTTGTTATCTTGAACTGAAAAAAGGAAGATTTTTTTTTGACACCTAACTTGAATTTTTATTTTTGAGTACAGCTTCTTCACCAATACTCTAATTCTTCCTGTTGTAAATGGACCTACTGAGGGTCTCATGCTGATTTATTTATGTCACTTTTTTACAACCTTTGTTGGTATGTTCTTTCTCCCTGCTTGTTTTACAATTTCAATTTACGATTTTCTACCTTAAATATGCAATTCTCTTCTACCTTGATAGAAAAGTTCATAACAAGTCCTGAATATATCTTCTAACAGGTGCTGGGTGGTGGACTCAGCAGTTTGGAAAGTCCATACCAATTTTTAGTTGGGTTCCATTTCTCCATGGTAAGACTTTTAAATCTACTGTACCAATGAAATTTCTCTATATTGTATACAAACATTCAGCACTTCTAACTATGAATATTCTTCCTCTCTCTATCACTCTCTATGACAAGTTTTTATAGCGAAGTCTGTTTCAGCTTTGTACTTTAGTGTTATATGCGAGATTCTAGTTCAGCTTTACTTTTAGCTCTTGCGGTTGCATTGATCTTGCTCTGTGTTCTTCTATGCCTTTTTTGGTGGTCTGGTTCGCGCTATCGTGGGAAAACTAGGCATGAAGTGTATAGTTTGTTTAAGTTTCTTCATTTGTATATGCCTTTGTAAATCAAGTTCACACACAATTTCATACATCCTTGTTTTTCCATTCTTTTTCTTGTTCCTTCTCTATGCCTACTCTCGTCCCTTTTTCATTTCATTAGTTTCTGGTTTGCAATCTTGTTGTAAGTTTCAGATGTTATGCACCGATATTTATGTCAAGATATTTGTACGAAGTTAAGTTGGTTTTGGGGACAAATTCTTTAAACTCAATCCATTTGGGTGACGAGCTTATTTTGTTATATTTTCCACCCTTCGATGACATATTTAATCTGTGTTATGAACCTATCCTGTGTTGACAAATCTCTTTTTATTCCTCTTGTTACTTCATGTCAGATATGTAGGCTTCTACTTGTACATTTTTGGACCTCTTTGTTTAATCACAATTACTCATCCACTTGGCATTTCACTGTAGCAGTTACTCTTCTTATGGTTTGATCATTTTTTTAAAATTTCTGTGTTATCTTATCATTTTCTTAAATTTCTGTGTTCAGCTATCCCTACATTCAGAGCTGCACTGATTTTATTGGCTGCTTTCGGTGTCATTCCTACAGTTGCATTCAAGTATGTGGTTTCTGTCTTCTAACTTTTAAGTGGCATCCAAATGCATGTGATACTCGGCTTTTAAGTTCAGACAAATTTTAATATCAGCAAAGCAAATTAATAGTTTTGGATATAGAGAATATAAGATTGATATGAAACAATTACTATGATCTCAACAGTAAGATTTATCAATTATAGATACTGGAAATACTTTTGAGTATCATGTAGAAATAAGTCAATATTTGGAGAAGGTTAATATAAAATGATTTAAAAGAAAGTGAAACTTGTTACCTTTTTCAAAGTCGTGGCACACCAAAAGTAAGAATACCAAAAAAATTCCATGAAATTTCTTCAAGGGATGGAACGATAAATTTTCTGAATTCTGCCAACTCATGTTTTATTCCAGTTTCAACCTTAAGGACTTTTAACTGGAATATCTGCTCAAACCCCCCATATCATCTTATACTTCTGTGCAGTGTATACAATGTTTACAAGGTTGTTCAGTCAAGGAAAGGAAACATGCTATCAGCATTAGCCATGGTAATAATCACATTGTCTATTCACTCTGGTTTATCTATCTTATGCTTCTGTGCCTTCACTCTGGTTTGTTTCATTGTTTATACAGCTCTACCCATTTGTAGTACTTGTCGGAGGAGTCTTAGCATGGTAAATTTCAACTGTATTTTCCTTTCCCTCACCTAGTACATTTATAGTCATCATATGTCTTGACACCATTTATGTCTCTCATTTAGGGATTATTTGTCACCTTCTGACATTATTGGAAGCTACCCGCATCTGGTTATAACTGGAACTGGACTTGCTTTTGGATTCTTAGTGGTAAGACATGGGTGCTCTCTCTCTCTCACACACATTTTTTCTCCCTATCTTTTAGAAGCTATGACACGGATTTGGTGGACTGAGTTGGTTTTTTAGTGTTATTGGTATAAAATGGAGGTTTTGATGAAGTACTATGACAATATGTGGGGTGGGAGATTTAAATCTTTGACCTCTTGACCGAGGGTACTTGCATTATGCCAGTTGAGCTATGCTCATGTTGGGTTTGATGAAGTACTATGTCAATCCCTTTTTCTTGCCAATGTTAAAGAGTCAGCTTTATGTCCCATGGATGGGTTATTCATGGTTGGAACTATATTGACCCATTGTTTGGCATTGATGACGTACATTAGTTGGTGTTGGAGGCTCGAATACAATGAACTCAAGCATTTCTCTAAAGTAGAATTATTCTGTTTTGCAGGGTAGAATGATTCTAGCTCACCTTTGCGATGAACCCAAGGGCTTGAAAACTGGAATGTGCATGGTATGTTGCTTTAGTGAAGCAAAATATTATAGATAAATTCGTTATTATTTGCTGATGCTAATATGTGACGCACAAAAAAATTGTTGAATGACATTTCTAGTATTATTTAGTCAAATCAACCGACTTTTCAGGCCTGGCTAGCTATGGGAAAAAGTATTGTGCTGTTCTGAAAATCTCCTTGAAGAGGGATGATTATGCAATTGTATCCATGCCTTGCTCTTATGCTGTATTGTAATTTGATCTATAGTTTAGAAATGAAATTATCTATACTTGAACCCCAACCCTTAATCGAATTATCCTACGAGTTTCATTGACAACCAAATATAGTAGGGTCAAGTGGTTGTCCCGTGAGATTAGTCGAGGTACGCGCAAGCTAGCCCAAACACTCACGGATATCAAAAAAAAAAAAAAAAAATCCTTAATCGAAATACTTAAACCTTAATTTCTTTACTTCAATTTCTTTAGTTACTTAGTGAACAAGATAGAATGAACAAAAAAGGTTGCCTATTCAGTCTGTAAATAGCATAATTCATAGTTGAAGTATTGACAAGTCACTGCCTCAGGAAGTCTCGAGATGGATAAGAATGAGTCGCTCAATCTAGTATTAGATGATACACATTGAAAATAACAAAAGAAGCTATAAACTCGCTGTTTTGAAAAGCTTCAAATGTGTGCACAAGTGTGCTTCTCATTTAAAGCTAGGTTACGTGTATACCCTTGTTGAGTGTTCACTTCTCGCTTGAATGCAACAACTTTCTTTAATGAACTATGATTGCGGTAAGGAAAGAAAGGATGTTTAAGAATATTTAGAATAAACTATGGTTAAATTAAGCTAGTTCTGCCTTGTTGTTGTGGGTAAAGTGTCTTTGGATAATTTTCTAAGTAATAAAAACTTTCGTAAGATATTTAGAATAAAACTGTCATAGGTTGATCCAGTCCAGTAGTCATTGGTAAATATTGTTAGATGGAAGATGAAGTAATTATCCTATAGATTGGATCAGAGGTCTTTGTAAGTTACCTAGTGTACCCATTATTATTATTGAAAATTGAAATCAAGATCAACAGCGGATGTGGTAGCAAATATCAATGAATTTTTTAAAAATTGAATATCTACCATGGTGCATTTATTACTTGCATTGTGAACTGTTGTTTGTTTCGATGGAAATAATTCTGAACTATTCTTAAAATTTTCATTATTTCAACTGTCATATTATCTAGATGGGTAGAGTTTGATACAAGATTATAAATCTATTTTTTTGTTTAATATTTATGCAGTCGCTATTATATCTTCCTCTCGCCATTGCAAATGCTCTCACAGCAAGGCTTAACGACGGGTATGTGGTTATGGGTGGTTGTAAGCTTGCAAAGACGGAGTGCCATATCATTTATACTGACAATAAATTTCTGTAATTCCATGTGGCAGGGTACCTTTAGTTGATGAAAATTTGGTTGTTCTTGGTTATTGTCTTTTTAATGGTATGTTTATTTTTAACTATTCTCTCCATTCCCACCTCTCTTTTGCACATAGTTCAGTTAATGAGCTCTGAAATCATCTGAAAGTCTGTTAGACATACTGACTTTATACTGTCTCTAAACGTACAGTTTAAAAGTATTATACTACGCATGTGCTGATCATCTACACCATAGTTGAATTATGTTATTATTCTTATTGATTCAAGCTCACTTCTCTTATTCGTGAGGCGTTTTTCATGATTTCTGCCTTTTTTGATTTCCTCAGTTGCTCTGTATTTGCACTTTGCAACTTCAGTTATTCATGAGATCACCGCTGCCTTGGGAATCTATTGCTTCAGGTGAGAAGGAAACTTTTGGCCACTGGCTCATTAGGCTCAAGTTTGGATATTTCACAGTTCTGTTGCCTTCTACTTTTATATGAGATTGACAATCTGGAATTACTCGGTGAAATGCGAACTGAAACCGATTTCAACAGAGTGAACTAATTTTAGCATAATTTCAGAGATGAGAATTATTATTATTTTTCACATCACTATACTACACACGCATAGACAAATATCTCTTTCTGTATAATTTGTTTCTCTCTTATTTATTGTTTGCTTTTATTCTGCAGGATAACCAGGAAAGAGGCTTAAAGTTGGCTACAGTTTTCTTTAGGGTAAGCCCTCTTCCTTCCAACCAAGTTTTTAAACATTCTTGTGATCAAAACTTCATTATTATTGTTAATTTTTTGCATTTGATGCTTGATTGATCATAATTTTTGTTGAATGTTATGCCTCTCAGCCAACTGGAAGTTGAATGATGCAGCTGCAAATGTTGTCATTATGAAGAGAAACAACAAATTCTGCATTATTGAGATTTTGATTGATAATATCATTTTTGGATGAAATTGAGCATAGTTTTGAATCCAGTGATTGTTATTCAATTCATCCCATACTCTGATAGATTATTTATCGGATTGGTATAGTGTTGTTTTAGGTGAACTGACATATTCTGAATTTTAACTCTAGAAAGAGAAACTTATAAAATGTTGTATTTGATTCTCATTGTGTAGCATTTCATCATTTTTTAGTGTGGAAGATGGATCTTGAAGGTTGGAGCCCTAATTATTGGTTGTTGGTTTTTATTTTATTTTCTTTAAATGGATTGAATTACATGCTACTTCTAGTTCTAACTTCTAACATAGTGGAGAACTGTTGGAGGGAATCCACAGTTCTCTTCACTAAATTTCTGTTGACCCTCAATTTGACAGTGATTGGTTTTTAATTTCCTATTTTTTTTAAAAATGTTAATGAACAGGCAATTATAATACAAAATCAAACTAAAATTCATTTTATATCAATCGATGATTTTTTTTTTTTTTTGGGCAAAGTTTGTGAAATTTGTAATTATCAACACCAGCATAACTCAATTAGCATAAAATATGCTCTCGACCAAAAGGTCAAATATTTAAATCTCCCACCTTACCTATTATTGAAGTAATTATTATTATTATTTTTTTTTATTATTTTGTACTTTATAACAACATAATTTTGAGATAGGTGTAGAAGTATAGTATAGTTTGGATCTTTGGTCAAGCCATTATGCCAAGTCTCCAAAAAGACACTCAAATATATAGATAGAGAAAATACTATCACAATCAAGCCGCCTCCTACCCTATTTCTAAAACTCTAAAAGGGTTCGTCACTTCGTTTGTACCTTCTCGGCTTAGGCTTTTAACTAAATTGACTTTATGGCCTTGCCACCCGCTGCTAGCAAAAGTTAAGTACTTGAAAAGCGCATTAAGATATGAGATAACCTATTTGAAGCAAAGAGATTTGTGAGTGCCTGTCCAACTTCAACTCTTGAAGATATCGAATCAGATTAATCTTCTTTCATAAAATTACAGATTTAGCACATTAATGTTTTCTTTTATAATTTTGGTTAAATTATAAGTTTAATTTTTGAACTTATAATTTTGTGTCTACTTTATTTTTTGAAGCAATTTTTTCGTGACTATTTAATCCTTGAACTTTTTTTTTTTTATATCCGGGAGTGTTCGGGCCAGCTTACGCGCATCTCGATTATTTTCACGGGACCGTGTGACCATACAACATTTGGTTACCAAGAAAATCGGTAACAAATTAATTCGGCATTGAAGTCTTAACGCCCTTCATGATCACTAAGTGAACTCTTGATGATTTTGAACTTTAAAGAAAATTTAATAAATTTCTTAATTTTTAAATTTGTGTCTATTTGATCTATCGAACTGTTTTCAAATTTTTAATTTTGTCTCTGATGAACTGGTTTCAAATTTTTAATTTTGTGTCTCACAAATGTTTTAATTTTTAATTAGTGCTGTCATTTGAATGAAATAATGAAATAAAAAGATTCAAGATGATTTTTTATTAGAAGAAAAATTATTAATGAAAATAAATCTACTCAATGAGAGAAAAAAAATTTGAAAATGAAATAACACAAAAAAAGAAGAAAAAACAGAAAAACAAATCTGCAGTGCCCCCCGCATTTCTGAAGGGCGAAAACTCAAAACCTCGACAGCAGCAGCTGAAATCGGTCAGAAGAACGAAGTGACTGAGAAAATGTTTAGGGTTTAAGGGTTTTAATCAATCATCTTTCTGAGTCTCCCCTCTTCTTCTACACATTGCAGTTTCCTTTCACTCCTTAGCTTCGATTACATTAGTTTCAGCATCTACAACATGTACGGCGATCCTCAACAGTTTCAGCAGCATCAGCAGCAGCATCAACAGCAGCATCAACAGCAGCATCAACAGCATCAGCAGCCGCCCAATCAGCATCCTCATGGTGGGGATTTCCCAAGAGGCCCACCGCCGCCTGGGCCACCCATGATGAGGCAGCCATCTGCTTCTTCAACTACACTCGCTCCGGAGTTTCAACAGCACCATCATCCTCGCCACCCCTCTGGCCCTGCTCCTCCTCCTTATGATGGTACACTGTCGTTTGTGTTATCTTTTTTCTGAAATTGCGAGTTTTTACTGCGACCCAAGTCGTTTTGGACATTGGGTTGGTTGCTGGATTTTTTTGGGGTGTTGTTAACTTTGTCAACTGGGCCTTGGATGTGTGGTTTATCAATTAATCTTTTATATATCAAATGGGTTGCACTGATGGCGTAAAATTGATTGTGGTTACCATCTTTGTATCATAATTACATTACATATATATCAATGGAGGAATTTTTTGTAATTGTTCTATGACAGGACATTCTTTTGTTACATAGTTCCATTGATAAGTGAGGGAAGAAAGGTCATAATTACATAAAGGAGCAGAGAGATTGCTAATAAAGAAGTAGAGTCTATAAAAGTTCTAATGTCACGAGCAAAATCCCTGAAAGTGACGGAAAGAATATCACCCGGTCGAAGGAAAACCCATCAAAAGCATCTTGTAGGAAGTTCCAGAACTTAGTGGCAAAGGGGCATCTTTTTGCTACTGTTAGTTAGAGGCAGTAGGATGAAGTTAGTCTTGGAAGAACTTATCCATGTTTGAGTCATATCCTAGGCCCTAGCAATTGTAAAAGAGATCGAAGCTTGAACCAACTTCTAGTTATTTTTCTCTTGCTAGGGTTCTTATTCTAGCGTCGTTGATGGATTGAAGAAAATCCATTTTTTCCATAGACTTCTCATTGAGGTTGTGAAAAGGAAAGCATACCCCCACCCTAGAGCTTACATAATAATAGCACTTCAATCCAAGCTGGTTATGAAAGGGGAGTAGGTAGAAAATTAATTTGAATGGCTGCACAGCCTGCACCAATTGGAAGAATTGTATTTATCCAGGTCAAAAATATCATCCCAATCCCTAGCTTCTTCCATGAACATTCATCTATTCCACTTTAGCCAAATTTTCCACGCAATCACTTTAACAACATTAGTATATAACAGTTCACCTTTTTTGTTTCCCTAACAATCTGCGTGGTCTGGTAAAAGAAGGAATTATCTTTAAGATTGACTTCGAAAAAACCTATGACCATGTTGATTGGATCTTCCTGGATAAGGTTTTGGAGAAGAAAGGCTTTGGGTTTAAATGGAGATCTTGGATTAGGTCGTGCACGAGATCGGTTAAGTATTCGATTCTTGTTAACGGAAGACCAAGAGGTTGGATCTCCGCTACAAGAGGGTTGCGGCAGGGGGACCCTCTTTCCCCCATCAACTTCCTTCTGGTGGTGGATGTTCTTAGTAGGATGGTCTCTCGGAGTGTGGAGGGCAGGATCTTAGAGGGCTTTGTTGCAAAAATACGCAACCGTTTGTTCATTATGACTTATCTTATTTAATCTCCAATTGGAGAGCTTTCATGTAATTTCACCTATAGGTGCTTGGAGTTTCTACACCTTTATTTCATCCATCAATGAAATTGTTTCTTCTTAAAAAAAAGAGGGTTGAGAGTTTCTCCGACACACTATAGTTTCTTCAAAATAACCAATACCCATGCATACCCTTCCGCTCCCTAATAAGGTATGATTCTCTAACTAACTAAGATTCCCTAGTTTCCCTTTTTATCCCCCAGTCCTTACATATGCATTCACTATAGTAGACTTTTTCCCTTTTCTTGTATACAATTGGATGTTTAACATTCCCTCAGCCAAAAGAGAACTTGTCCCCAACGTGGAAATAGGGAAATTGAAATATTGACAGTGATTCCCAACGAATCATGATCCGACAAGTCCTTCCATTTAACTAAAATCTCCCATGTAGTCTGATCAACCTCTTTGCGAATTCCTAACACATCTTCGGGTTCCATATGCCATTCACCATCAGAGCCCAACGCTGTCGAAAGAGCATGGGCAGTACAACCTTGGCCAAGGCCTTTCGCAACTGAGACACGTGGAAGACAATATAAGGGCATGTGGCGGAAAATCAAGCTCATAGGCGCCCTTCCCTTGCTTTTTAAAACATTGGTCCCACATGCTCCAACATGGTTTGCACACACGTTTGATGGGGCAGGAAAACACCTCTAGGACATGTTTGGGGCTATTGACCTGTATTTTATTTTTGGATATTTCTTTGACACTGTTTCCTGTTTGTAATGAGTCAAAGATATATTTGTTGCAGCCCATGGGGATAGTTTTGCTGCAAAAAGAATGAGAAAGCTTACTCAAAGGAGGGCAGTTGATTATACTAGTACTGTGGTGCGATACATGCAGGTAATGCTTGTGTATGGACTTGACATAGCTCTTGTTCACTGTTTATGTTCTATTTCTTGCCTTTAGCAACTGATGTGTTAGGCCATGATGTTTTGTTTTAAAAATAAGACTTTACGCCATAATGGCATAATGTTATGCAGACAGTCAGACACTATGCTTTTAAGGCTCAAGGGTGGCTACCGACATTTTGCAAGTATGAAAGCTCCAGGACCCTTAAATAAATATCATCAAACTCTGTATTCTGATAATTTTTTTTTTCTCAAGTTAAATTGAAAAAATGAATTAGACTTGTGCAGTGGTCCTTTGTGAGAACCATTCAACTGAAGTGATGTAGTATTTTTTTTTTTTTTTTTTGGTAGGAAACAAAAAGTGATGTAGTATCAAAAGTTTAAACTTCTATTTGTTATAGTATGATTATATGATCAATATATTTCTTTCCAAAATTAAAAGTTGTTTCTTGTTTCAATGCTCCCTTTGTAATTTTGTGGGGTGGTTGAAGGCATGCTTTTTAGTATTATGATTACTTTGCTTTTGTTTTAGTTTTTTAAATTTTTTTCTTCCTAATTTATATTTTGGTTTTGTAGTTTATAATCTATTAATTGATCTGCAGCTTCGTATGTGGCAACGAGATTCAAAGGATAGGACTGTGTTGCAATCAACTCCAGCTGCAGCTATCGATGTCAGTGACATTTTTAGTTCTTTGAGGAAAGAATTGCTGAATTGAATCATTGTTGATATAATTTTTGCTCACTCGTTTTTTAAACTCATATTAATGGGCACTAGTCTATTTTTTTTTTTACTATAAATTTATTTTCTGATAGAAATAATTTTTCTTTTACTAGCCTTCTGTCTTATTTGAATTCTTGATGCAGATGTTGCCACCAGCTGCCTATTCAGATAATCCATCTACAAGCTTTGCTGCAAAGTTTGTCCATACATCAATCAACAAAAATCGTTGTTCAATTAATAGAGTGTTGGTAAGTTGTACTTTTCTTATTGGGGGTAAGAAACAATATATTTCAGTCCTCGACAAAATTTGTGGGGGGAGAAGGCAAGAGACCTTGTCAAAAAAATTATTATACCTATTCATTTGAGAACTATATGTGTAGGAGGTTATAGATTGTTGAATTTTTACTATTCCAGCTATTATCTATATTAGTTAGCACTAGCAGGAAGTTATTAAGTTCTTTGTTAATCTGCAACTTGTATTGTGGGCTTAGATTTGTAAATTGGATAGTTCTGAAAATTAAATAGAGTAGCAGTTACATTGCATCATAGGGTCTTTAGAATATCAGGACTTCCCTTCATCTCGTTGTGAGAAAGGATTTTCTGGCATCCTGGGACTTTCTTCCATCTCATTAGTGTTTAACTTTAACGTTTCTGTGATGTCTTCTCTTCTTCCAAAGTGGACTCCAACGGGGAGACGTCTTATTACAGGCTCACAAAGTGGTGAATTTACCCTTTGGAATGGACAGTCGTTCAATTTTGAAATGATTCTTCAGGTATGGATGTCATTATTAATTACTGAATTGCATAAAAATGAATGATAACAGACTTCTGGAATATCACCATTGGCAGGCTCATGATCAAGCAATTCGGTCTATGGTATGGAGCCACAACGACAACTGGATGGTCTCTGGTGATGATGGGGGCTCAATAAAGTAATTTTCTCCCGATAAGTTGGATGTATTATATGGTCTTTTTCACAATTTTATGACCACTTCCAAGTTTTCTGTAGAATAGATTTGTCGAGCAAATGATCATTTCATATTTAACTTTTTTGAGCAGGTATTGGCAAAATAACATGAATAACGTGAAGGCTAATAAATCAGCTCATAAAGAATCAGTTCGGGACTTGAGGTAGTAATTAATAGCCTTTTTTAAATACATTCCTCTCGCATACTACTCTTTTTGATAGATAAATCTTCTTGAGTAACAATGTCTACTAAAACTAATAGGACAACATGTTATAGGGGTGAAAATTACAACCTACAAACAATTAAACGGTCTTGTACTATAGAAAACAAAGGAAAATTCTGAAACTCCTCCCACAACAAAACCACACAGAAGCTAAAGATGACACGAAGGTGAAAAAAGGAATGAGAGGGATGGGGTTTCTATCGCTTTTGGTATGGTGGGAGCCAAAATAGACCACACCTAAACTAGGGTCAAATTCTTCCAGCCATTGGGGTACCTTCTCTTCCAAGTTCCACTATTATCTCTAATCTAGAGATCCTACCATTTCTCTACTTCCATATAGAATAGATGTTTGGCAGTTGGCACAAATGCACATTTGAAGAGGCTTACATCATTCTATTGCTTTGGCTGATTATAACGAGCTTGTTTTGAACAGCTTCTGTAGGACGGATTTGAAATTCTGTTCCTGCTCTGATGATACTACTGTCAAAGTTTGGGACTTTGCACGGTGCCAAGAAGAGCGTTCTTTGTCTGGTAATGTGCTTTGCATTTTTTTTATATGGTTTATTTCTAATTGTCGTAGTGGAAATGCTAGCTTATTGATAATGTACTATCCTATGCCTTTGTTCTTTCTTTTGAGGAAAAAGGCCATGTGCATATTATATATTTTTGGGGCAGTTAAAATGTAAGACATTTTCCATTTGGGGAGAGTTATTTTGATGTTTACATCAGATGTAGATGGGAAGGTATCCCTAGGTTTGATAGTTTTGTTAATCTGTAAATTTTCACCTAATATTCAGATACAGTTACGTTTATTGGTCAGGATACTGGTATGCCTGTAGGAAGTTTCCTACCAAGGATGTCTTTGAGCTGTGAATGGTGTTTGATAGTTCTAGATGCATGCTTAGCTCTTTTCTACGTGTTCTTATTTTACTGTAGATGACTGGAACTGGAACCAACATATAAATGAAAACTTGAGAAAAAATTTACATCCAAATACCTGCATATTGCTGCTTTGGCTATTGGAATTTGGGTTTTTTTTTTTACCAAACATTTTATTGATGGTATAGATACAAAAGATGGGGAAGAACCCCTCAAAGGAAGTTACTAAAATACTTCCAATTAGCCAATAGAGATGATAGACTATAACTATGGAAGTAACAGGAACTTTTGCACCAAGAGAGTCAACAAAGATATAGATTCAAAAAGTTGTGTCAACAAAAGTAATTTTCTATGCCAGTCATACTTTCCTCAATGCTATTGATTATGATTTATATTGACGGTGTTCTAAAGTTGTCAATATAAATCTATAGAATTTTGAATAGATAATTTCATAACGTCTACTTCTTTAGCTGTGGGGTCATGTTTTTGTAGCAATGATTGGCTAGGTATATTTAGACATTTTGTAATTCTTTATCCCAAGATACATTTGTTTAAATTTTCTTTGTTACTGGGTCAACAAATGTCATTGGCAGGCGTGATTTGATTACTCTGCATGCTTGTCAAATTATTAGATATTTGAAGTGTTTGGTTTTGGTTGTCTGTCTTGGAGATGCATGTATTATGTTATTTGTTTGTTAAGAATCTTTGAAGTAACCCAGATTTTCTGTTTTGAACTCAGGCAGGCCATGGGTGGGATGTGAAAAGTGTTGATTGGCACCCCACAAAGTCTCTACTAGTTTCAGGTTTGTGCCTTGTTTCTTTTAGGTAACTTTTTCCAGATCTTTCCGGGAGTGATCTTGAAAATATTTATTGCTCTGGTTGAAAATTTATCAGGTGGCAAAGACAACCTCGTAAAACTTTGGGATGCAAAAACCGGGAAAGAGCTTTGTTCATTGTGAGTGCAATGTCTAGTTATAAAACAAATAATATTAACGCTGAACTAATATATGAGGAATGATGGTTATGTTTTCAGTCATGGTCATAAAAATACGGTACTATGTGTCAAATGGAATCAAAATGGTAACTGGGTGCTGACTGCTTCAAAGGATCAAATCATCAAGGTAATTAACTTCTCCACCTGGAGATATTCATTAATTTATTTCCGTTTATGTAGTCTTATTTATTTATTTCGTTTGCAGCTTTATGACATCAGGGCTATGAAAGAACTTGAATCGTTTCGTGGGCATAGAAAGGATGTGACTGGTAATTGATTATAATCTAAGAAGCACAAACACTTCAATTTGGCTAACGTGTCTGTGTCCGATACTTGGACACTCCGGCACTTGTTAGACACATATGGACAAAGTCAATATGAGTTCAACATTTGTTAGACACGTATTAATGTACTTTTGTTCATTTAATTAATTGCTTAACATGCAGTTATAATGAAAATGTTGTATTTCACTTGTGGTCTGAATATTTTTGTTAAATTATTTGTGTTGGTTCAAGAAGTTTTTCTAAAGGTTCTGAGTACCATTTTATCATACATAACTCTTTCATTCATGGTTTTCCTCATCATTTGTGGCACATCAAGTTGAACATTTTGAGGCTAGGATTCTTCATGAGAAGACCATTACACCAATAAATTAACTAAAATTCAGCGTCCAGGTTCTAGCCAGGAATTATGCCACAAAAGTACCTACGAGAATGTCTACACATTTTGCCACAAATTGATTAAAAAACAAAAAAAAAAACTAATGGAGGGTATTTATCTCACCACTTGTGAAGTTTAGCATCCAATTTGGTAAAATCGAAGTTGTAAGCTCAAATTTAACATACTCGGCTAATATAAGGATAAACAAGAATATTTCCTCTAATTATATTTTTAAGGTCAGTACTAATATCTAGGTGATTGTTTTCTTTTATTTTATCTAATACTAATATTAAGGTGCGTTGTGTGTTGCAGCATTGGCCTGGCACCCTTTCCATGAAGAGTATTTTGTTAGTGGGAGTTTTGATGGCTCTATTTTTCATTGGCTTGTTGGGTATGTTTGTTCTTTAGTTGAATCTTCAACTTCTTGTATTGTATATAATCTATGCTCTTTATGGTTGGGAATAGTTTTGTTTTGGCTTTGAAAGGAAGATGGATGAGCCTTTGAATAAAGTCTATTATAGTAAAAAGAGTTGTTAGGGAGGGAAATCCCTTTCCTCTTTCCTTTTTTGTGGGTATCGATGTTCTTAGCAGTGTCTACAGGAATGGTGATAAGAGTGTTGTTGAGGGTTTTCAAATTTCACATGGTTAGCAAGAGAATTCATCTTTCTCATGTAATGTTTATTGATGATACAACCATGTATTTGATAGGATTCACAATTTCTTTTGAACATGCATCTTGAAGATAAGGCTAGGATTTCCATTTTTCTATATTGTTTCACTTTCTTGTGATTTAATCTTGCTTGGTGTGTTAATACAATTCATGATTACAATGATTTAAAGGTCTTCAATCTCATTTCATTACATGATTCTCTTATTCACAGGCATGAAACTCCTCAGATTGAAATTAACAATGCACACGATAATAGTGTGTGGGACCTCGCATGGCATCCTATTGGTTATCTTCTTTGCAGGTTTGGATAATTTTGTATTTTGTGCTCTGTATTTGTGCCTCTCTACTTTTGTCAATTTTGTTGGTGTTGGTTTATATTAGCTGTAAATATATTAATTAGGTGCATCCTTTATTGATTTTATTCAACTAAAACTAAGATGGTATAAGAGAAGGGAAATAAAAAGTCCTAATTTTTTTAAAACATCAATTCCTAGCCTCCGACAACAAAAGAATATTCTCTTGTATGTTAATTCATAATACATTAAGATATCAACAAAAGAATGTTCCTTAAATATTTTGTCAACATTCAGTCATTCTAAGGAACATCTTAAGATCTATAATCTTCTCTTGTATATTAGTTCATAATACATTAAGATATCAAGCAACTTGTGGAAAATTTGATTCAATTTAGTTGTTTTTTGAATTTAGATGATAGAAACTCCTATTGGTACTACTTCCTTGACGATAATTTTGATATTTGGTTGGAAGTAATTGGCAAAAATAGTCCACCCTTGTCGAACAGTGTGGCTTCCCTAAACTACTTTTGTTAGGTTGTAATTGGTCCCACCAAGTTGTGGCTTAGCATTTTTGTTTTTATGAGAAACCATGCTTTTGTTGTGAAAGAAAATGAAAGAATACTGGGCATACAAAAAACCCAACCCAAAATGAGTCAAACTAAAACAACAAGGGCTCCAATCAAGCATAATAAGACCCAAGGATAATTACAAAAATCCTTACACACCGAATTTTTTTTTTTATAGGAAACGGAAATAATTTTGATAATATGAAAAGTGTTACAAAAGAGGAAAAAAAAATTACGCACCGAAGTCCATAGAGAGATGAAACCTAGCAAGGGAACAAACATCCTCTCAAGGTCTCCAACCCCTTTAAAGATTCTATTGTTTCTCTCAACCCAAAGGCCCCATAAAATAGCACAAAAGCTGGCAAGTCATAGAAAATGACCCTTATCACAAAAGAGCTGATGAAGAAAAAGGTCCTCAGGACCTCCACCATAGAACTACATCCTCTAGGGTAAGGTAAGGCATGGTAAAGCTAAATGTCGGCCTATCAGGTAAGAAAAATTTCTCATAACTCGATCCAGGGTATTAACTCTACAGTTAAAGACCTGCCACACAAAAAATTGATCTTCTCGGAATTTTAACCTTCCACAGTGAGAAAAAATGGGGAGGCTGAAGGTAGAGGGATTCACTAGATAGCAGAAAAAAGAACTATCAGGGCCCCAAAGAATAATTCCTTCTTCATGCAGTAGCCAGTAACAGAAGGATCCCATAGTAGTTATAAAAGAGTCACAAAATATGTCGTTTCTCTATCAGACAAAGGACGGCGGAAACCAAGAGCAAGAGAGGATGAGCTCCCAGATGTGGGAAGGACAGAAGCCACGTAATGATTTCTCGTAGAGAATAATGAGCTCCCAGGATTATGGAATAAATCTGGGATGATTTTATTAATCTTAAGTTATAATAATCAAAACCTGGCAACTGGTAACTAAAGCCCTTAACATTAAGTAACCAGTAAATTCATTACATCAGAATGTCTTCCAAAATGTGTTTCTGTTTTCTTCCTTCTACATTATTCTGTTCTGAGGTATGTACTATGTAGGTCAATGCCTTCTTGTCAGCTACTCCTCTGTAGTGAGGTATCTATATGCGTGTTTTTGGCTTTTGAAGTTTTGTGATCGCTATATACTGATCGATAGCATGGATTATTTTGGAAGCACTGGTACCCTAGGTTCTGAAGAATGATGTTTTTTTTTTTGCAGTGGTAGCAACGATCACACAACCAAGTTTTGGTGTAGAAATAGGCCAGGAGACACAGCTCGTGACAAGTTTAGCACAGGTTAGCTCTACTGAATACCTAAGATTGAGAACATGTGCAGATACAAGGCTTGTTTATTTGGGTTTGTCTTGAACATGCCTTGGCTGAAACAGCAGTGTAATTGCTGATTTGTACATTGTGTATAGTGCATAAGTAAGCTAGCATTTGTACGATTGTCCTAATATGAGAGAAGAATTGATTGCATTTGGAAATGTCATCTGTTTTTGACTTCCCTGTTTTTTTATTAGGTTACAATGAGCAAAATCCCGCTGGTTCTGCTCGTATGACTGGTAACTTTGTGGTACCTGATGGACCTACTACTCCTGGACCATTTCCCCCTGGGCTGGCTCGAAATGAGGGAACCATTCCTGGCATTGGAGTTGCAATGCCCTTATCTGATACTACAGCAATGGGAGAACATAAGCAGCCACATCAAATTTCAATGCCAGTAGGGGCTCCTCCCCTCCCACCTGGTCCACACCCTTCTCTTCTTGCTGCCAATCAGCAGCATTCTTTTCAACAGAATCCTCAGCAGTTCATGCAGCAATCGCAACACCACCAGACCCAACAAATGGCCCCAGTGCCCATGCAACCTCAAAATTTGCCACAGTTACAGCCTCCGTCGCATTTCCCTTTGCTCCCACATCCAAATTTATCTCGACCACCCCAAATGCCCACGCTGAATATGCCTTCACAACCTGGATCATTGCCTTCATCAGGACCTGCCTCGGTGCCAATGCCTATGCCTGGTCCAATGGTATGACCTTTTGCTACTTTGTCTTTCATTTAATTTTGGTTCTCTTATTATGGGAATTTCTAAATCAATAGATAAGTTTAATTACTTAGTTTGATAACATTTTTAACTGTTCATCTTAAACTTATAAATAATTTCTCTCGCGGTCATTTTAAAAATTAATTTTTTTACCAGAATCAAAAGAAATTGAAGAGGGATAGGTAAAGAGGTAGAGCTAATTCAAATTTTTACATTTCTGTACTAAGTGTAAAATAACATTTTATACTTATCCCGCATGTCAGAAGCATCAAATTTTCCTCAAACAATTCTCTCTGTATTCCAATCATAAAATCTAAAGCAACTTTGATTTGGAAATTGTTAGATCAAGGCGTGATAAACTTAATTATGCTTATAGGGGATGCAAGGATCTATGAATCAGATGGTTCCTCCCATGCAACAAAACCATTTTATGGGCATGAATCCTATGCACTCTGGGCCTATGTCTACTAGTGGTGCTCCACCTGGCCAAGGTTTTCAGAATATGCAGGGCCCATCGAATGCGTCTGGGGCACCAATGTATCCACAGGGTGGTGGATTCAATCGAACACAGGGTGGGCAAATGCCAATGACGCCAGGGTTCAATCCGTACCAGGTATGATTAAGACAGTTATCGCAATCTCTAACATCATTGTTTGGCTATCAGTTTTCCATTATCAAGTTAACGGAATTGGGATTGCATCTAAACATCAAACCTTGAGGCTGTTAAATCATGTGTACTCTTGTATTTGACATCGCAATTGAAACCAAAATCTAGGCTGTATTGATCTATTTCCCAAAAGAAAAAAAATTCTACATCCCCCTGATAGGCGGTTCAAATGGGATAATCCTGTTCTATCATGGAGAATAGTAGAGAGAGAATGTCTTTCAACCATGGAGAATAGGATTCATCCAAAGGGTAAAATATATAGAGAAGGCAGACGGATGAGTTTTGTTTTCCCATTTCCTAGTAACCCACATTGTGTATTGGCAGCATAACCCACAACCAATCTTGAATCCACGTAAGCCTTTTTTGAATGTGCAGGGAGTCAAACAAGATGATGACATTAGACGGTTAAAACAAATGAAAGAGTGAGATTAGAGGAAAAGACAATCTAGTGAGGGCAAAAGAAATAGAAAGATGGGAATGGAATAGATAAAAATGTCAAGTGCTGTGTTGGGTGCAATATAGCTCAACTCCTCTTGTTGGGTAGGGTTGTATTCTTTCATTTTTCTTTCAATGAAAGTTTGGTTTCTTATTAAAGAAAAAAAACAATTCAACACGAGGGCTTCACCTACCATGTGTCATTGGAGGCGATGAGGCCCTTACACACTTATCAACATTATAAGCTCAGAAGTAGATAAGATTTAAAATAGCTTAGTTTTTACTTTTTATTTTTTTGATAAGGTACCAAACTTTCATTGAGAAAAAAATGAAAAAATACAAGGGCATCCAAAAAAAGAAGAGCCCAAGGGACCGCTCCTTAAAGAAAAGGGGTCCAATCAAGTAATAACAAACCTATAAAATAATTACAAAAAAGCTGCGTCACCGACGCCCACAAAGAAACTTGAAATCTAACAAGGGACCAAATAGCACTAGGATCCCTTTCCGAACCTCTAAAGGTTCTGTTGTTTCTTTCCCCCTATAAACCTCATAAAACCGCACGGATCCTAGCCTGCCACAAAAACTTTCCTTTCTCTCGAAAAGGCGGATGGAGAAAGAACTCCTCGATCATCTCTCTAAGACGCCTGTGCCTAGCAAACTGGATGCCGAACACCTAAACAAAGAGATTCCAAACATCCCGAGCGAACTCGCAACTCCATAATAAATGATCCAAGTCTTCCTCCGCCCTCTGATAAAGAATACAGCAGAAAGGACCAACCATGGTAAAGTTCTTCTTCAAGAGACGGTCTAAAGTGTTCACTCTGCCATGAATGACCAACCACACAAAAAACTGGATCTTTTTTGGGACTTTCACCTTCCAAATAGAAGAAAAGACCGTCTCGCTACTCGGGGAAGGATCAAGTAAACTCTGAAAGAAGGAGCTACAAGAAAAGCCCTCATCGGGGTTCGGAATCCAAATACGAGCATCCTTTCTCCCCGCTCCCCGGACTAAGAGTAAGTCCCCCAATTATAGCCAAGAGTGCCATAATATCTGTGGTTTCCCTATTAGATAAAGCCCGACAAAAATCAAAGGAGAAGGAGGGAGAGTTCTTCGACTGGTTAAAGATATCTGCTACCGAATGGTTTTTCATCAAAGACAAGTGATTTAACCTAGGGAACAACGAGCAGAGGGGACTATCCCCCCCACCCACTGATCCTCCCAAAAAGAAGTATCCAACCCATCCCCCACAGAAAACTGAATTAATCTCGAAAAGGATGGAATCTCACATGAGATATCCTTCCAAAGATTTATGTAGGTGCCTTTGACCTTCCCGACGACCACGCGAATTGATGAGGGCCGTATTTACTCGCAATGACCTTGTGCCACAGGGTATTAGTCTCGAGGGGAAACCTCTATAGCCATTTTGCGAGCAAGGTTTGGTTACAGACCCTTAAATTACCCAACTTAAGACCCCCCACATCCATATGACTTCCCACCACCTCCCAGTTAACCAAATGCGCACCTTTCCCCTCCTCGACCCCTTCCCACAGGAAATCTCTCCTAAGCTTCTCCATCACCTTATATACCGAGCAAGGGGATTTGTAGAGGGAAAAAAAATACGTAGGCATTCCACTCAAGACAGCCCGAATGAGGGTCAACCTCCCTCCCTTTGAGAAGAAGCTTCTTTTCCAGGACGACAGTCTCTTACGCACTTTTTCCACCACAGGGTCCCAAAAGGTTATGGACTTGGGATTATGGCCCAAGGGTAAACCTAGGTAAGAGGACGGGAAGGAACCAATCTCGCACCCCACTAAGCCCGCCCACTTAAAAATAGCGTAGTACATGCATGATAGTTTTCAAAGGTGCAAAACGGAATTTGACAACCGAAGGACTCATTTGATAACCATTTGATTTTTTGTTTATGAAAATTAAACTTAAACACTACTTCCATATATAGTTTACTTGTTTTGTTATCTACTTTTTACTAGTGTTTTCAAAATCCAAGCCAAATTTTGGGAATTAAAAAAATAATTTTTAAAAACTTGTTTTTGTTTTGAAACTTAGCTTAGAGTTCAAATATTTCTCTAAGAATGATGAAAACCATGGTAAAGAAGTTTGAGAAAATAAGCACAATTTTCAAAAGCCAAAAATAAAAAACCAAATGGTTATCAAACGGTGTCTAAATTATTGCCGACATGAGCATAGCTCACTTACATATAGCTTGTATCTTCGACCAAGAGGTCAGAGGTTCGAATCCCTCACTCCACATACTGTCAAAATAAAAAAATGGTGTCTAAATTATTAAACCAAGCTATTCTGTAGTGTTTGTATGCTACATCGTGGTGATTGAGTTCAACTCATTGAAGATTGATAATACTGGGCTTCCTACCAAGAAGCTGAGCTGTATCTAGTTTAGTAGTGCACAAATATTTCAATGATCGAGTTGTGTTCATATGCATCAATATTCTTTTGTTTTGTGGACGTTCTTGGAACTTTGCTTAATAAGCCATCTGATTTCTGTAATGTTTTGGGTTCTGCTTCGCAGTTTGGCGGTCAACCCGGGATGCCTCCACCGCAACCACCAGGCCCCCCACCTCACACCCAGACGCCTCAGTAGTCTGTCCAGCATCAATGTGTGCACTGGAGAAAAATGCCCCTTCCCTTTCCTATGTTGTATTCCTTTCAAAACATCCAGAGGTTGCTGTGGGGATGTGTTTTAGAGGTCTTAGAGTATTTGCTGTTGACACAATAGAGAAGCACCTCTCCCTCTCTTAGATTTTACTTTTTATTTTAGTTTATGGAAACATTTTAATGACAAAATAGTAAACTATCAGATGACTACACTATTTTTTCGTGTAATTTCTTGGTTTGTACTTTATTTGAATGTTTCATAGTTACAATTTAATGTATTTAGATGATGAAAACTTGTCTGGACTTCGTTATGCTGGCTGATTGATTTCAGCCACCATCTTAATAAGAGGTTATAGGAAATGGTTTGTTTTTTTCTTTTTAAATCTTCAAAATGATGAGTTTATTCTAAAACAAAGAAAATAAATAATAGTAACTGAGTTTTGAATGTAAAATGATTGAGGTTTGTGATAGGTGTCTATTAGGTCTTTGAAGTTTCAAAAGCTATAGGTCTCTTATGATTACTTTTTTTTTTAAAGGAGTTGTGTTTAATGAAAAATAAAAGGGTAAAATACACATCCATCCATGATCCATCTAACAAAAACGCTTGTAATTCATTCCTTCCATTGTGTTGAAACCAAAAAGTGGCAGGACAATAAAAATGAAAGTTCGTTCAAATTTGGAGAGGGAAGTGATGAGAAATAACACTTCACCATGCAGTGGAATTTTATGGTTTCTATTAGATTTAGAAATCGAGTTTGAATCGATTTTGATTTATTTAGAATTAAACAAAAAAAAATTGAAGTCAAACAATAAATACCTTTGAAAAAATCTTCTTGTGTTCCAATGAGCCCGCGAATCTCTACAAAATCTCCACAACGAATCAAATCTTCACAATCTTTTTTGTTATAACTCGAACACAAGAAAGACTTGAAGCAATTTTTTTTTTTTATCAAAATCAAATAATATATTTTAATATCATATATATTAAAAAATATATATTTAACATATTTCAATCTCATTCAAATTATATTTATATAGTTTCTTTTAATGTATCTAATACATTATTTGATTTAATATTTAATGTATGAAATACAGTAAATATATTAAACATTAAGTTGAACCTTTCAACTTTTTTTTTTTTTTTTTTTTTGAGTACATTGGAGGTGGGGGATTCGAACCACAGACCTCTTGGTCATCAAGTCATACATATGCCAGAGCTATGCGCGCTTTGGCTGTTGAACCTTTCAACTAAATGATCATTTTAGTGTTACTATGAGTTGACAAGGGATCTTATGGACCTACAAATTATAAGTTCCAATGATACTAAATTAATTAATTAAACTCATTAATCAATTAATTTTAATTCATTAACTTTAGGTCACTTCACTATTGACATAAAGTTGCACTCTTATGTACTGTCTAACAAGTTGTGTGAGTGAATCTAACCATTACATGCAAGCCGATCCTTCAAGAGTATTACATGCAAGCCGATCCTTCAAGAGTTGTCGTAATCACAGCTGAGTCAAAAGTCTATTTTACCACTATAATTACATTTTATATCTTAATTACCACTATTCCCTAATGAACAATTTATTTATGATCCAATTATAAACTAAGTCTCTCTCAAGCCAGTGAGAGGGTAGTACCTAATTGTTCAAGTCCCGAATTCATCAAAACTACTCATCTATTTTTCCTATATTGGAAGGAGTGAATTTCATCTTGTGAAATTTATGTTGTCAACTCTTTGTTTGGTCAAGTTTTCAAAATGCTAGGCTTATTGAACCGACTATAACGATCATTCTCACCCATACAAATCAATGGATATGCTCTCGCAAACAAGAGTTCATAACTCACACTCAAGATTAAAATCGAATCGCATATGATCATCTTGTGAAATATTTATCTTCTTAATTAATGAATTTATAAAGAGAAAATATTTTGTGGTCCAGTCTTTTACAAACTCATTGTATATGATACCCCACTCACATGTCTCCCCATGAATGATTTAAGGGTTTACCCGTTACAAGTTAGTGTAAAATTGTTATGCAAGTTAATTTTACTTAGTTAATTCTTATTAATTTAAATTTAAGGTTGTGTCACTCATTTAGGATAGTGCCACTTATTTAGGGTAGTGTCTTCCATTTTGGAGGGATGTGGCTTGGTGGGATGATTATGGAGAATATTGAGGTTAGTGGGATAGTGTGTGGGTTAGTGGTTTAATATTTATTTCCCTATAAATATTTGCTATGTTTTCAATTCAAATCATAGAATTACAATTGATTTACTTCCTTCATTCGTGTAATTTCTCTAGTTTCCACATTTTTCTTCTTCTTTGTTATTCGTTACATGGTATAAGAGCAGTTAAGTTATTTGTTTTGTGTTTGAGTTTAAATACTCGTTGAAGATGAACGGTAGAAATAATGTTTGTGTAGAAAAGTTTGTCGGTGATAATTATAACTATTGAAAGCTATGTATGAAAGTTTTTCTACAAGAGCAAGATTTGTGGGATCTTGTTTCCGCTGATGATACATAAATTCTAGAAGATACTCTGGAGAATGCTGAGGCACGAAGGAAGTGGAAGGTCAAGTGTGGTAAATCCTTATTTGCTTTGCGAACTTCTAATGAGCAAAGCGTAGATTGAGCATGTTCGTGATGTAATTTTTTCAAAGATAGTGTGGAACAAACTTGAAAGGTTGTTCACTTAAAAGAACATGACGAGGTTGGAATATTTAGAGAACGAACTTGTTGGAAAGACTCGAGGTAATTTTCCGGTTTCAGAATATTTTCTGAAAATTAAAATGTTGTGTTTTTAAATTTTAGAATTGGACAAGAAGTATTCTATTAGTGATACTCGTGTGCGTTGTTATCTTATTCATAGACTGCGAAAGGAGTTTATGCCATTTATTTCTTGAATACAAGGTTAAATCAAGAAGCATTGATGAAACAAATGTTTGACAACAACTAAGAAACTCACTATGAGGTGGAAGTTATTAAAAAGACAAGGAAAAAAATAGTTCTTTGACAACAAGGATTCCAAGGTTGAAGGGCAGTCCAAGGGTACTTTAAAAAAGATGTTTTAGGTGCAACAAGTCGAGACGACACATCAAACGTGATTGTCGGGTGAAGGTGGCGTGTCATCGTTGTGGGAAATCCGGTCATATTAGACAATTTTTTTGGGTGAATCTCAAGGAAGTAGAAGCAAATGTTGTACATGAAAGTAACAAACTTGAACAACTTACTTGAGATCAATGCTTATCAATTGAAGTTATTGATCAACAAATTAATTTGCATGCAAATGCTTCTATAGATTACGATGAGGATTGAATTGTTGATTCTAGTTGTTCTCATCATTCAACTAGAATTGTTTCTCCTCTCTCTAATGTACGTACCCATCAAGGAAGAAGAACCATTGCGACGACTGATAATTCCATACATCATGTTGTTCAAGAAGGGAAAATTAACATTAAAGATGATGCACCAAATGTTGGTGGCATTTCTCTTGAAGATGTTTATCATGCTCCAGGTTTAAAGAAGAATCTGGTTTTGTCACTTAGATTGCCGACTCTAGGAGGTATGTTTGTTCTCTTTGGTCCAGATGATGTGAAAATTGTTTATAATATTAAGCAATTTGAAGTTGATGTTTTTTTTACTGGAAAAAGGAAAGATTCCCTCTATGTTTTGTCTGTAGTGATGCATATGTTGAAAAGACATGTCACAATGTGGCAGAGGCCAAGGTTGACCAGTGGTCGGCTTTGGTAGACATTATTCATCACCCAAAATGAGGTGTTGTTGGCCCAAACCCATGCCGACCACTCCTTGGCCTCTAGACATGCCGAGGATTTTCAGGCTTTACCTTCTTCTAATAGGGGAAAAATGTAAGCAAAACCCAAGGGGGCCCAGACGTAGGATTCAACCCATGAAAATTTTGAGGGCCAAATCCTTGAAGAGAAGTTGAGGTTGACCAGTGGTCGACCATAACAGACTTTCGAGCCTAATTGAGGTGTGTGGTCGGTCAGACCCAGGTCAACTAGCCATTGGCCCACATGCAGACCTAGATATTTCAGACTCTATCTTCTTCTAAAGGGGAAGGGGTAAGCGTAGCCTAAGGGGGTTGAGTCTATCATTTTTCCTAGACCTATTAGGAAAAGGAAAAACCTCAAAACCACTGTAAATATCACTTCACACCATGAAGAAAGAAGTGAATTATAATCCAAGAACTATATAGTCATCGCCATAGTAACTTTTGGCATCAAAGTTTGTTTACTTTGTTTTGCAGGTTCTTTCGTCCCGAAGATTACAAATTCACCGTTGAGGCCACATGAGAAGCAGTTGTCGTCCACCGTGCAGAATTTGGCATCAACAGACTTAATTCCTTGAGCTTGGGTTGTGATGAACCCTATATTGTAACTTGAGTTATATATTGCTAGTGTAGATATCGCATTTGGTCCGACTCGATTTTGTTTAAAAAAAAAAAAGAGAAAATTTGAAAATTGAAGGAAAACTAAAATGAATTGATAAATGAAACTAGAAAGTTATTACAAGCAAACAATACATTTATTTACAAGGTTCGAGTAAAGCTTAAACCCACTTTGTATCCCTAGAGCTCATTTTAACACCAGAAACATAAAGAATTTTATCACGGACAACCCTCTGAACAAGATTAACTACACTTTTGACGGTAGGGACTAAATGTGTCTAAAAGCTGATTTATAGCCTTCCAAATATTATATACAAGAGCAGAAAAAATACACATATAAAAGCGTCTCCGACCTTTTGAAATCGTAGCTTACCGAATCCAATTAATACAATGTTGCAGCTCCTGGCGATTCATCTTAATTCCTGCCCACAACAACATCTCTCTAATACACTGCATGCTAAAATGACAATGAAAAAAAAGATGACGTAGAGTTTCCTTACCATTCCCACAAATCAAACAATTCTCATCCATGTCCATCCCATACTTCAGCAAACGATCCCTCGTTGCCAGCCTATTTTTTAGTGCCAACCAGAGAATGAATCTATGTTTTGGAACACCAAGACGATCCCAAATGAGAGCATTTCTCTATATTCCTTCATTGTTCCCTTTTAGCTTGAGACACATATATGAAATACTATAATGCAAACCTTGTAAATTCGCATGCGTATAGACTTTTTTTTATCTTCTCTTTAACCTGAATCAAACGTTTCCAATACCTGAAGGGAATGGACTCTTCAAACCCACGCAACGGAAGCATTGAAATATTTTCTTTTGTTTTATTTAGAATTAAACTATAATACAAAGGTTAAACATATAATACCTTTAAGGAACTATGAACTTCTTGTGTTCTTATGTGCTCCTTCTCCATGAGATCTTCCTCGCTATGACTCGAACACGAGATCAAGGCTTGTGGGAGCTCTTTGAAAGTTTGAGAGAACAATTATTAAAGAGAGGGTGAGTGTTGCGTGCTCAATGTTTAAATTAAAGAAGCAATGGTAGAGCACTCAGAACATGCAAGCATACATGGTCTTGTAGCAAGTAATAAGTATTTTTTCATTCGATTTCCCACAGAGATTTATTCTTAGTTACTAGCGAAGTGAGTTGTTAAGTGAGATTGGGTGGATTTAATGGGGTAGATTTGGTTTTAAAGTGCCTAAGTATTAAGGAATGTGTGAGAGATGAAAGCATAAGCAAGTGTAAGTAAATAACTAAACTCGGATGTAGAGAGAAGAGAACAACAAACTAAGAAAATAATGGCTAAGGCAAAATTTCTAACTAAGAGAATTGCGAAAACAGCAATTTTCTAGTAATGTTACTAACAGCGAATTAAGTGTAAAGTGTGGAAACAAGGGCTACTAACGACTCCTCTATAGGCTTTTTCATACGATTCTCAAGCAGTAGATCAACTCATCATGCATCAAACTAACTCATTCTCATGTATCTTTCGATTTCATGCATTAGATCCTTTAGTTTACTCATGTCCAAGTAAGGCCTTAAGCATTTTTTTATAACAGCAAGTTAAGTGACTTGTACTAGGGAAACGCCTATTCCTAGGTCGTTTTCTGGCTATCATGAAAGGCTAGCATGAATGTACGACTCTGAACTCTTACTCCTTCCAGAGGTTAGGAGTTCTTTGGACAAAATGGATGGCCAATCGAAATTGCCCGTGGGATGAAGCTTACATACATTCAATGCATTCGAGCTAACTTACATGCTTGTTTCACGTATTTCTACCTATAGTCTTGTCTTTAGTATGCCCCTATGTGACTTAGTTACTCATGGATGAAGGTGGAATAAGAAGAATAGGTGGAGACGACATGCTTAACAGAATATAAAGGACAAAACAGAAGAAAAAGACAGTAAACAGAAGAGAGGGAGACTTGCGAAGTGATGAAATAACGCTTTGATTAACCAAGGTTTGAACTAAACAAATAACAACTTTGAACAACGAAAGCTAAACAGAAGAGTACGAAATAGAGTAGAGTAGCAGACAGAAACGAAATAGCAAAGACAGCAATGAAAACTAAAACAGAAAGCAATAAAAGCAAATAGATGCGTGCGTAAAGCCCCTCATTGCGAACGCCTCGGCTGAAGGAAGAGAGAGAGCCTTGTTTGGATGAATCTAATCAGAAGAGAAGACAAATCTTCTCTTCTTCCCCTCAGATTATCGACTCCAATAGCTGAGCCCTTCAAACCAACAAACGGAAGAAAGAAAAAGATAAAAGACTGCGCTGCGATGGGAGTTCTACGCCTTTCGAGTGTGTTCTGTCCTTCCCATTTGACCTCCTTTTATAGTAGTTTGCAGGTACGATTCGTCCAAGGAGAACCATCCATTCTAAACAACAATACTCCACGTGGAAGCAGGAGAAAAAACGAATAGCTGAAAGATCGTAACAAAACAGAAATCGGTTAGACAAATAACAACTTTCACTTAAAACATTGCTGAGACCGCAATGTTTTCGCAATGCTTCAGCAATGTGCAATTTTCACTCTTTAGCTTTGTTTTTGGTTCTTTTTCTTTCCTTTTACACATAAGTCCTAATTTAGCTTCATTCTATCAATTCTCATATATAAGCACGAGTTTAAGCTAAATTCTACAAAAAACGCTTAAGGGTGTACATCTTTCTCTATCAAATAAGTCCTAAAATAGTCACTTTTGGAGACGTAACAGTGAGTAGTGTTTTTTGGCCAACCTTTGACTAAACCTTAGATTTGGTGTATCAATTAAATGATTTAACTTAGATTTGGTGTATCAATTGTCCAACTGATTTACCTTATATTGGGTGTATCAGTTATACAACTGATTTATCTTCTATTTGGTGTATCAGTCACACTTGATAAACCTTATATTTGGTGTATCAGCTGTACAACTGATTTACCTTATATTTGATATATCAGTTGTACAACTGATTTACCTTACATTTGGTGTATAAGTGACACATGATATACCTTATGTTTGGTGTATCAGTTGTATAACTAATTTACCTTAGATTTGGTGTATCAGTTGTACAACTAATTTACCTTATATTTGGTGTATCAGTTGTACATTTGATTTACCTTCTATTGGGTGTTTCAGTTATACAACTGATTTACCTTCTATTCGGTGTATCAGTGACACTTGATATACTTTATATTTTGTGTATCAGTTGTACAACTGAGTTACCTTATATTTGGTGTATCAGTTGTACAACTGATTTACCTTCTATTTGGTGTATCAGTTGTACATCCGATTTACCTTCTATTGGGTGTATCAGTTATACAACTGATTTACCTTCTATTCGGTGTATCAGTGACACTTGATATACCTTATATTTAGTGTATCAGTTGTACAACTGATTTACCTTATATTTGGTGTATCAGTTGTACAATTCATAAACCCTAAATTTGGCGTATCAGTTATACAACTGATTCACCTTATATGTGTTGTATAAATTAAGTAGGAAGTTAGGTAGTTTATCATCTAAATAATCAAGAGCTATTGATGGATATCATGTTGTAATCTTAATTATCAAGATGATGTAATAAGTGAAAAAGGGAAACAATACAGGAAGAAAAACAAACAGTAATCGGATTTCACCTTCATTCAATTTCTAGACAAATAGTAAATTAAAACAACAATGATACACCCAAAAAAACGTGAAAAACAAACAGTAATCAGACTTCACCTTCGTTTAAAACAAGAGTGAATCTAAAGTAGAGGTAATTTCAAAGAATTATTACCTTGTACTTGGTGAGTAGAACGCAACAACAAGAGTGAATCAATCGACGTTGAAGGGAGAGGAAAATCGCAATGATAAGAGAAATGGTAAAGGTTTTGAAAAGTTACTTCTAGGTTTAACGCATGATTATACAAGTTGATTACTTTGAGGGAGAGGATATTTTCGACATTTCCATTATAAACGGGCTTCAATTTTTTCATTTTGGTTGAGCTTAAATATTTTGAATGTAAAAAGAATGGAAAAATATATCAGATGTGTATCAACATGCAATCATTTAGGTTAGTGATTAACATGTGATTACTTTAATGTGTTAGGGAGGGTGTTTTTGACTTTTCAACTTTTAGGTTAATGATTAACACGCGATTAACACGTGATTACCCTGATTTTTTGCTATATATGCAAAGACTTAAACATAGTTGCTACAAATACAATTAGCCTAATTGTTTTTGCTATTTTTGCAACTCCCCTTATTATTTTCATCATTTTGTCAAGTATTTATGTCATTACTACAACCTTGCACTTTCCTTATACTTTCATATATGTGTTGTTTTTATATAGAGAATGTAAACTCAGAATAAACATTCAATTGCTAACAAGAGGATAACTTAACTGATATGATGTAACGACTACATACTAAGAAGTTTTAGGTTCCATCGTTCACCTTCACATATATTGTCAAAAAAAAAAAAAAAAACATTCAATTGAGTGTAGATTAGTCCTAGAGCTATTTTCCAATTCAAAAAGTCTTACATTCTCTTGAATACAACCTTAATTAATTTAAGGTTAAGTATTATGAAATATTTCCGTAACATTTTTTTGTATATATTTTCTTTAGTTGATTTGGGTTGTATTTAGGTTTTAACCCAAAATAGATGTATGGTATGTATATATGGATCTTATGCTAAATGAAGAGATATGGAAATTGATTTCCTGGCATGGTATCAGAGCCATAGCTCTAACAAAATTAAAAATCTAAACCCTAACGATCCTATCGCCGCCGCCGTCGTGCGCCTTCGTTAGCCGTCATCTCTGTTCGACGCCGCCCACCTGCGTTCGTCTTCGCCAACCTCTGTTCTCCGTCGTCAGGCCAGAGTTAGTCCGGTCGTCGAGATCTCAAGGTTCGTCGGGTTCAGATCTGAAAGTTTGTTGGGTTAACCTTCAGATTTGAAATTTTTTTTTCGTTTGTGGGAGTTTCACCGCTCGTTTCTCCCCGCACACGCATAGAGCCGCCGTACGCAGCTAAGATCTAAGGGAATTTTTTTTGTTGTTGGTCGCCGCTGCTCAACACACTCTACAAGGGTAGATTGTTGTTGGTCGCCGCATCAGTCTGAGGGCTTCACGCATTTGAAATTTGGGTTTCACTTTAGTTTAGTGATTTGGATGTTTTTGATTGGTTATTCACCAATTTGATTTTCATGTGGGTCCCTTGGTTCACTTTGTTGACTGATGGTTGAATTTGGTTTCACTTCCTCTGGTGTATAATTTTTATTATCCCATTTGGTGGTTTAACTCAAGGATTCTTATTATCCCATTTGGTGGTTTAACTCAAGGATTCTTACTTGTTTTTGTGTCGCAATTGATTTTTTTTTCCGGCAAATGGCTATTGACGTAAGACTTATGGGTGAAGTAAATATTGACGATTCTTCTTGGATTATTGATACCGGAGTAACTCGTCATGTGACTGGAAATCTAAAATATTTGATTCAAGCTTATACTATTATTTCAAGTCATGTAAGCTTGCCAAATGGGAATAAAGCACTCGCCACAATGGAGGGACGTGTAGCTCTTGTTGGCGGCTTTATGCTTGAACGTGTTTTATTTGTACCAACTCTTCAGTGCAATTTAATATCTGTGTCGCAACTAATTGATGATACTAATTGTTTTGTCCAATTTGCTCCTTCACTATGTGCTATACAGGACCAACATTCGAAGGGCCTGATTGGCGCGGGCGAACAAAAGGATAATGGACTCTATTATTTTTGGGGAATTCCGACCGTGCACGCAGTAAAGGTAACTGAATTATCTGATTTTGAGTTGTGACATAAAAGATTGGGGCATCCGTCGGATAAGGTGGTCAAGTTAGTTCCTGCAATGAAATCTAGTTCCGTTAGAAAGAAATTGAATAATGCATGTGTCACATGTCCTCAGGCTAAACAAACTCGTGATAGTTTTCCTGTTAGTGATAGCAAAGCCAGTCGTATCTTTGAACTTATTCATATTGTGACTTGTGGGGACCGTATAGCCAAACACCATCCTCAAGTAGTATTTGGAATAGAACATCAAAGAGACATGAACGGGGAAAGCAAATAGTCGGTGAATACATTTACTTTTCAAGTAGTATTTGGAATGGAAATGCCCAAGAATGACTTGAAGATAATTTCAAAGTTTAGGAAGTGAACCCTAAAAAAAAAAAAATAATACAGTTACTATGCCAATGAAGCCTAATATCAACGTAGAGATATGAACGGGCAAGTTAGAAAAATGTTTAATGTACTAAAATGCCCAAAGACTAAGAAGTGGAGTTTGTGACTCCCTTTACAAAGAAATGACTCATGTTTAGTTATAGTTACTAAGAAGTATGGAGTCAGACCTTTAATTAGAAAGTCTTTTATGGAAAGTATTGTTTATGGTCATATAGAGAGATGTGACACGAAATGGTTTTTTTAAAGTTAGTACAAAGACTAGTGGCTATTCTGAAGTATTAAAAGATGATATGTATGAAAGAACCTTCTAAGTGTGTCATCATGATGAGTAAGGATCATTAGAGAAATGCACGGCACTTTGGCCAGTACAATTAGTATTTAAGCGATAAGAAAATTGCATTAGACCTAACACCTTGTCATGGGTATGACTGCGGACAAACATATCATATCTGTCATAGCACTAAATATTAATATTGAGATTGAACCTAAAATCTCATGATCACAAGGTAATATACCATGTCGTTGAACTATGCTCTTCTTGACAATATGATACCTTAGCTCTGATATCAATTGTTTGATAAAATAACCTTAGGAAGGCGAGTAAGATCAGTTTAATAAGCGCCTTGATAAAAAGATATTCCTAGGTGGACCAAAATTAAACAAATAATTAAAACACTTCTTACAATGATAAGTTTTTTTTTTTTTTAAGTTTTATATTTAATTCGAAAAAAATCAGTGAACATAGATATGATCAAGAGGTCTGTGGTTCGAATCTCTCATCCTCGTACTAATATATATATATATATATATATATATATATATATATATATATATATATATAATTCCGAAAAAATCAAATGCCTAAGATTCTCATGTTAAGGATATCATTTATTCAATACATTTTCCCCATAAATTTTCTTTTATATATTTATTCTTTCATAAATTTTCTTTGTCTCACCTTTTGTATTTTTTATTTAAAAATAATGTATTTATGCCTTAATAAACGTTAGGCCATATGCAATTAATATATATTTACATTTAATTCTAGAATGATATCTCGATTTTTTTTTTTCAATTGATTTTTTTTTCTTCATTTTCAATTGAAATGGAAGGTGCAATATTCATTTTATTTTACTTTTCCAATAGTTACCCAATATTTAGTGAGTTTTCTCATTGTACATGTATTGAAATGAATTTTTCTAGTTACTTATTTGTAATTTCTCTTACAATACTAATTATACATTTAAAAACCAACAACAATAAATAAATTAAAACAAATATTATCTCTAAAAAAAATTGATTATATTTCTCAGAATCAAGACTCTTGAAAAGATAATTGGTAGTATTAAGATGCATGTTTGATAGCTTCATCACTGTTTTGGTGAAAGTATTTAAAGTAATAAAATAACACAGGGTCTTAATAGTATATTAATTATACATTTAAAAACATAACAACAACAATAAATGATCAATTACAAACAAATATTACTTCTCTAAAAAAAAAATGGATTATATTTTTACAGAATCAAAATTAAGAGAAAATAATTGGAAGTGTTAGGAGGATGCATGTTGATGGTCTTCACTACTTTGGTGAAGATACTCAAGTAATAAAATAACTCGGAGTCTTAGTAATAATAAAATAACTCAGATACTTCATCTCAAATATTTGTTTCCAAATTTATTTAAGGGATTTGATGGTGATCATGAAAATTGTATTTTTAGCAACAAAAAAAAAAAGAAATATATATAATTGTTACACATATTCTTTAAATCAATTTTTTTTTTTTTTTTTTTGACAACACGTGGGGTGGGGATCAAACTTAGGACCTTGTAGTCACTAGTTCATATATAATACCAATTGAGTTATGCTCTTGTTGGTATATTTTCTAAATCATTTCAAAGCTTCTAAACGGTTTTATTTAATTAATAATGTTTGAGATACTTCTAAAATTAGTACTCAGTGGAAAAAAGATGGGTTGTTTACCTTCATTTACAACTCATCCATAATGCCTTGATGGAATACACACCTCTAAGTTAGGAGGCGATTAAGCAATTTGATTTTCATTCTCAATATCTCACTACAAGAATTAATGGTTTTCCCGACGTTTCGTAACGTCGGGAGATCTCCTCATGTTTGAGGATGAGGATCGAACTCCGAGTTTGATGAGCAGTGGAAGAAAAATTGAAGTAGTGTCTGCTTTCGTGAGAACGTCTGTCCTCCTTTATTTGAGGCGAGAGCTTCAAAACTCTATTAATACATTTGATTTCCCAACTTCCATCACTGACACATTCAACTTAAAAAAAAGAGAGTAGATATTGTAATTGGTAATTAAATCTGATTTCTGACCCTGGAACCAGGGGTAATTAATTGGATATTCCGAGGTGTTTTTTATGTTATGAATATCGGTATGAGTATGTATGAGTATGTAACTTCCAATGGCCCTGTTTTTCTGCAAAGAAAATATTTGGACGGAAATAATGTATTTAAATTTCTGCACACTGCAACGATCTGAAGTCTCATTCTGAATGCATTTAAATTTCTCTTTTCACCGTAGCATGTGGTTGTTTGAAGAGAAGAAAAAACAGAATTTTTTTGAGACGTTGAAAATATAGAAACTGTTTAATGGCCCATCAGGACGGGTGTCGATGAGATATTGTAATGCCCCAAGCGTACTATGATAGAAAAATAGATCGGTCATAGGTTGTCCATCGCAAAGAGAGACAAATGCTTACCCCATGATAGTGAGAGGAGTTGGGTGGAGGTGATCCATACCAAGTTTACGAAGCAAATCATCAACATAAACAAGGAGAAAAATAACAAAGGGGGACAACGACTTAGATATCTCCACCATGGCATGATAGTGTCCACTTTAGACATAGCCTTCATGGCTTTGCTTTTGGTTTCACTCAAAGACCTCATGTCATTGGAATAGTTGTCCACACTTATTATACCCATGATCTCCTCTTATCTAGCCAATGTGAGTCTTTGTTTGTATTCCCAACAGATGGATCAGCTCTACTTTAAACAAAGCCCAAAGATAACAAGACATTCTTCAAGGTGGTATTATTCCAGGCGCGAGACGTTGCTGGAGGCCATATATAAATAGCCTTCTGCAATTTGCAGACATAATCAGGATAGCGAACTGACCAAAACCCGAGAGCATAGCGCCTAGGCGCTAGAAATTATAAAAGAAAAAATAAAACAACGCTTGGAATCAAACTCACGCGCGTGAAAAACTTCCCGGCAGTGCTCCACCAACTCAACAAACATACCAACTTATTTATTGTAACAGCGACATATATATGTTACTCTATGGCCCAACCCATTTTCAGCCTGCATTGCACCTCCATGAAGCTTCATGTGTGCGTGCCACACTGGATCTGAGCCCCTCAGAATTTTCTAATTCCTTTTATATTCGTATTTTGTCCTATTTTGCCATATAAATACATATTTTTATGGAGTTTTTGGAGAACTGATTTAGAGAGTCAATCTCAATTTCGAAACTACATAATTTTTAGAGTTATAAGAGATTTTTGGGAGCACCAAGATTTACATGCTCGGGATCATGGAGATTGCAGCGAAAACGTGGAATCGACACCACAAGTTTTATTTCTTCTTTCCCTTTTAATTTCTAGTTTTTTTATGGGTTTATTTTTTAGTTTATATTCTGAATTATTGAACATGATTAGCTAAACTCTATTGATTTTGAGCCTTGATGTAATCGTTCATTGAATCTTATTCTTTTTAATTAATAGTTGGTATTTTAATTTCATATTGTGAGCAATTTTCTAAGCTTAATGCATGCTAGGATTTGACCATTTTTTGGATGATTTTTATATCAATGATTTGAGGTCGAGAGACGATTATTGTTGATGATCCTGAATTGATTTCCTTGATTTATACCTGAGATAGACATATCCTTGTAGGTTTGTGTGACAATTATAGTTTTACGTTCTTTATATTTGGATTGTCTGAATTGCCATAGAAATATAGGTAATTTACTTTTCAAAGAATATTTTTATTGCTCGAGAGAGAATAGCAAGTCTATAGGGTAGAACTTGTCAACAATCTAGAAATTAATTAATTTCATCTTTTAATGAATTAAGAATTTGATCAACGGTGAAGTCATTGCTCAAGTCAATTCCCTTAGGATATATCTCTCCTTATTGTTCTCCAAAATTTATTTTATGTTTTATTTTAATTTTATTTTCATCATATCCTTTGATTTTCATTCTGTAAATATAAAATTGAGTGATAGTATTTATGGTAATTAAGTGAATTAGAAAACCAATACTGAGACAATATCCGTATTTTTATACAATATATTAAAACTTTACCCGTACGGTAACACCTATTCCAATACTTTTGGGTTAGTTTAAAAATAAAGAATAATATAAAAAGAAAAATAAAAGAAGAGAGATGTAGCCACACAAATGAAAGGAAACAAAAAAGAAAGAAAAATGGTGTGGCTTCATCCAAGCCACTTTTGTAATAATAAAATTTGTTTAAAAAAAAAAATAATAATAAATAAATTAAAACGTCGGAAACGAAAAGAAAGGAAGGAGAAGAGAAAGGGAGGTGGAGAATGAAAGCTTTGTCTTGTATTGGTAAAGTTGGAGTAGAAAATCAAGGAAGGAGTTTCAAGTTTTGAATTGAAGGTTTGGGTAAGTGTTCTAATTCTTGGTTTGAGTATTCTTGTGAACTTTAGAAGCAAAAAGAAAAATGGGTTGTTTAAGTCGTTTTATGGGTTTTTCTTCTAAGTTGAAAACTTCCTTGGATTAGTTGGAAACTTCAATGGATTAGTTGGGAAACTAGGGTGAAGGTAATGTTTGAGTTGAAAGGGGGATAGTTAGTGAAAATCACTGTTTCTTTTTCAAGGATTAAATTGAAGAAGGGTTATGTTTTTATTTTTTTTATGTAGAAGTTGCAAGCTCTTAGAGAAAAGAAAACCAATTAGTTTGCTCATGGAAGAAAAATGAAGGAGAAGATTGAAAACTTGTAAGGAGAATGCTACCATGGAATTGATTGAGAACTTTATTTTAGGAGTTATGATCTAAATTACTTAGTTTAAAGCTAAACTCATGAAAATTATGGTTATACCTCATGAGTTAAGGAGAAATTAAAGTTTGGAGTAATATGGTGTTGTTGTGCTCTAGTTTGGGGTATAAGTTGTATACGGTTATTAATATGTTGACAAATTATTATTTCAGGACATGCGGAGATTGAAACCATTTACGACCCGAACAAATCTCGCCTGTAGCAGTTGTGTGTGGTTTATTTCATATAACGTTTTATTATTTAATTATTATTATGGAATTTGAAGAGATTTAGATTTATGTATGATTTTAGGAAAACTTATATGAGATTTTCGGAAAATATTATGAATTTCTAGGATTGTTATAAGAGTTCAAATGATTTTATGATTTAACGGAAATTGTTATTTTGGAGGTATTTGAAATGTTTTATAAATATTAGAGAATATAAGAGTGTTCTATGTTGTTGAAGAATGTTTAAAGCTTATGAAAAATTATTTTAGAACAAAGGTATGGTTTCAAGAATGATTTGAGAATTATGACAAGTTTTAAACTACAGTTGAAAAGTTATGAAGTTCTAGAGATAGTATGAATTTTTTTTTAAAGTAACTTGAAAAAGCTAAAGAGTTTTATGTGGAGACCTATTTCAAACCACTAGATTTATGTACCTAGGGAGATTACTCGTATGCTATGTGAATGTGTTTCCATAGTATACCAGAGATAGAGAGAGGTCTTTAGGACCCACTCTAGCACACATATAGGCTTTGGGTCGTGTGTTAGAGAGCTTAGCCCTTTGGGGTAGCTCTGCGTGCACGTATGACAGAGATTTGCTCTGCTATGTATCTGGAGATTTCTCGATGCATAGTACGACAGAGATTGTTCTGCGGTGCGTATTGAGATTACTCTACGCTAGTATGACAGAGATTTGGGTACATGTTTTGTGAAGAGTTTTGATGTCTTATCATTTCATGATTTTAAAAGTTGTTGTATATCTCTCTGATGGGTTACTGATTTTGGGTCTTTCACTTGCTCTTAATTTATAAGTTTTTATAGAACTTGAATTTCTCTTGGTATAAAAGAGTTTTTGCTTAAAGTTATTTTCGTATTAACTTACCACTCACTGGGCTCTTTTAGCTCATTCTTTCTTCCCCAAATTTTTCCACTGATTGAGTTTCTGACGAGCCTACTAGAGTGGATATATCTGCCACCAGACTTGATAGGTTGCATGTCATTTTGTACTAGCATTGCTCATAAATGCATATTTTGTATTGGGTGTGGCTAGCACGTTTTGTTTTTACGATATACCATTTTGAGTCTCATAATGGTTTTGTAAATTAAACATCTATGTTTTTTTTTTCATCCGTAGTTTTGGTTACATCCTGGTTGTTAACTTCTGAACTGAATAGTGTGCAACGGAGCACACTTGGAGTTAGTGTTGAACTTGAATATATTTTGGAATCCAATATTCAGGGAAAACTCTGCCAAAATTTATGGATTTTATTTCCTTAAAGTTTTTGCTAGTCACATGTTGTTTTCAAAATGAGTTCAGTTTCTATCAACACCAGACTTAGTATTGTCAGCACACCACGTCCTAGGTTCGAGAGGGTAATCTAGGGCAGGGTGTGACATATACACTTGCAGTATTTTATTGCACTAAAATTGCACAACACGAGCATCAATAAATCTGGGAGGTTGAGCAATATAAACAGCTTCTTCCAATGTGCTATTAAGGAAGACATTGTTGAAGTCATGTGGTCAAATGACCCATGCATTAGACAAAGCAAGCGAGAGAATTACTACACAAATTGTAGACGACTTTAACATCTCAAAGAAATCGATACCCAGACTTTAGTGGAACCCTTTTGCTACAACATAGCCTTGTAACGTTCAATAGAACCATCTGAAGCTCTTTTTATCCCAAAGACCCATTTAATACCAACAACATTCAAAGGGGTGATGTCGCGACCATGTCTAATTCTGAACCAGAGCCAAAAATTCAAGATCTATTGTTGTAAGACAAAATCTAGATTGCCTACAAAAACATGTACATTTTCTGCCTATTTGAAGTACTCCTTCATATAACTAACTCAATCACCATGGATCAAAACTAAATCAGTTAATATCAAAACAAGATAAATATAGCAACTAAATTAGACTATTTTCTGAGTACAACTTTTTGACTCAAAATAGCATGAGTTCTACCAAAATTTAAGGTTGCATCTAAGACAACATTAAATATGATCTAGCAGCAGATTTCCCTTTCGACTAATTTTTTTTCAAAGTAGATATAACATTAATCTTCACTTCAACGATCAGAGTATCGTTCTGAAGAAAGCCCTTCTTTGGTTCCTTGAGAACACTCAATGACATAAAATCCAGACTACCACAGCTGTATACTTTACCATCAAACCAACAATTATCTGCGCAGAAAAATGAACCTTTATGAGAGTCAACTTAAGCATAGCATATTGTTTCCTAAGATATATGGAAGAAGCATAGATTAAGTGCTTCCTCAAAAAAGCACTTTTTAAGTGTTTTAAGAATTTTCAATAGTACTTTTGACTATATATCCAAATAACAACACAATAAAAATCTTAATAAGGGTTTTAATTAAAACATAAATCAAAAATGATTTAAGAAAAGCTTCGAAAACTAATATATATCGGGATCTACCCGTAAATCTCGCTATATATGTTGTATATACCAGCACTATATTTTCAAATCAGTACTTTATTTTCTATATTTAGCTTTATGTTTACTAGATTAAAGTTGTGGTTAGTCTTTAGATAGGAATCGTATGACTGTACATATACTCTTGACTTTGGCATCCTCAATAACAGAAAATAGGTTCTACAAAACTATTTATGGTGCAGTTTGAAAATATTTTTTTTTTGTTACTTTTTGATTCTTACCCAAATTCCAAAGAAACAACAAGTCTTTAACAATTGTTTTTATAGTCTGCAAAACTTAGATTAGATTTTGAAACCATCATGTAAAAAAGTAGATAACAAAACAAAAAAAAAATCATTGAAAGTAGTGTTTATAAACTTAGTTTTCAAAAACCAAAAACCAAAAATCAAATGTTTATTAGGTGTTTAGTAAATTTTTCAAATTAAGGTAAAAAAAGAAAGAAAGTAGTTATTTACGTGTTATTTTCTTTGTTTCAACTTCACTCGATACAACCATCTCATATTCAACATAAACTTGAAAACCTTGGGGAAGCTCCTTGTAACTATCAAGAATCAGGAACAAGGACACAAAGCCAGTTGTGGCATTGGAGTCTCCATTAGGATATAGACGTATTTTCCTGAAAGATGGATTTGTAAATATAATACCATACTGCAATGCAAATATATATATATAATCAAAGTTTTACATACCAACTGTAGCTCTCCACTGTAAAAGGATCTGATTCATACGAACTCAAATTCAGTTGTGAAAAGTTGTTGAATTTCCAAGTATATTTGTAATTTTTTGGTTGCTTGATCAAAGAAAGGACCTCCCCCTTCCCATCACATTTCATAACAATAACGTCAACACCAAATGCACAACAATCATTAACCAACAACCCATTTGAAGCATCATTGAAAGTCTCAAGTGAAACCAACTTTTCAAACCCCCACTCTTTCCTGATGGCATGGAAACGTCTTGATTTTCCATCTGAATTATTTAGCAACATAAAAATAATCTATGATATATCCAAACAAAACCACCTCAAAGAAAGCTAACAAATTAAAACATATACGTTTAGAGCAATTTGGTTAAATACCTTGGACTGTCCAATATTTGTCTCTGAGGTTATCATAAACAAGAAACCTAAACATAACATAAACCTCTGAAGTAGTAGTGGATTGAATAACATCTTCATCAGCCAATACCAAATAGAGGGAGATATGATCAGACCCATTTCTTTTCTCATCTCCGTTGGGATAGAGAGCTAGTTTCCTAAAACAACAAACAAACAAAATAGTCACAATTAAAAGAGAACATAGCAAATGGCGGAAGTGCTATAAATTATTATAAGTTATAAGCTACCATTTATAACCACAAGCATTGAAGATCTGAGATTCATATCTTTCACACTCGGGACTAGAAAGTGAGGCCTCCAGCAACGAAAATGATCGGATTTGTAAAGTATAATGTAGAGGTTTTTCATTTCTGGTGGACCGTACAACTACAAATAATAACCATACAAAATAACTCATCTACAAATAATAATATCTAATATATGAACTTGAGAGAGAGAATGTTCATACCAGAAGCAGAATCTTGAGAGATGATGACATTCTTCTTCCTTTTGTCTTCCATATGCGCCTATTTTTCCTCTGCACAAGAAACAACAGTCTAAGGACGAAACTGCATGTCTTATACTGTGTCCAAGATTGTCTATTCCTATTCCTTTTTCTTTTCTTTTCTTTTCCTTTCTTTTTTATTGTCTATTCATATTCTCTTCTTTTCTCTCTTTTTAAGTGCAGCAGAGCAGTCTATTAGTATTTTGGAGTTTTATTTTTTATTTTTTAAATTATAAAATAATTACTCCTTTAAATATATATATGCGAGAAATTGGAAAGATGTCAATTTAGAGTAAATAATTAAAAATATAACAATTTTTTAAAAATTTTGTGTATATGACAATTTCTATCATTAATAGTATGGTCTATCGTTGATAGAAGTTTATTGCTGATAGACTCAGTTTTTTATAGTATTTTGTCAGTAGTCTATCAGTGATAGAAGTTTTCGATCACTGATAGAAGTCTATCAGTAATAGTCATATATCAACGATAAGTCTATCTAGCTATCGAGGGTTGTTTGTCAAAGTAATTAGAAGAATAGGGTGTTTCTCAAACTATTTCGAAAAATAGGGTAGTTTTTTTTGTCTTATTAGGAGTGCGCGTCTTGAAAACGTTTGCGGTCAACATAAGCGTACTTTGAATGCGGGGTTGAACCCGCGCAACACCTCGACCAGCGTGACCTTCGTTAATAAATTTTATTAAAAATTTATTATGAATACGCGGGTTGGACCCGCGTATACTTGATTTTTTTTTAATGCGGGGTTGAACCCGCGCAACACTTTTTTTTTTTTTTTTTTTTTTTTTTTTGCAAGTTTGAAAGAAAAAAAAAGGGTAGGATCATTCACCATCATATTATTATTTATTTTTTTTGAATTGTAAGTTTATTCTTTTAATTTAGGGTTGGATCGGTGTATTCGATAGTTGTGTTTTTATAAATTTCATTATTGTCCTTCCTTTTTTTAACCTGCCCAAATGTCTATTTCAATTTTACAAAGTAATCTAATTTATTTGTAGCTGTATTTGAGGATGAATATGGCTTATTACACTCCAATTTTTTACTTTTCAAACAATTCATGAACATTTTTTTCAAAAAATATTCTGTTTAAGCATTTTTTTTTTTTTTTTAAATGTTTTTTTTTTTTTTTTATCTTTCTTCAATAAATAATCTAAAAAAATGTAAAAAATTATTGCATACATCTAACTAAAATTTTAAACTAAAACAAATAAATCATTTATACCTTTGTAGTGATTTTTCAATCTATTTAACAAAAATAAATTCTTCCTTCAAGCTCTATTTTCACTATAAAAAATATTATAAACAATAATTACTATATTAAAGAGTAAAATATATATAATAAAAAATATAATAAAATTAAAACATAACCTTTTTTAAGATTTGTGGAGGTAGAGTAAAAGGAGAAACTTTGAAAGTGGAGAAGAGAAATCTGAAGTTTAAAAAACCTGGAGAGGGGAGAGGAGAAAGCGGTAGAATTTAAAAAAATGTAGAGAGAGGAGTTGTAAATTTTTTTTGAAGAGGAGAGGAGAGGCTGTAATTTTTTTTGGAGAGGAGAGGCTATAAATTTTTTTTTTTGTTTTGTTATGTTGGGATTTAAAGGAGAGCCTGTAATTTTTTTTTTGTTACGTTGGGATTTAAAGGGGTGAGGAAGGGTGCGCGACTTCAACCCGCGCACCCCATCTGCCAAATTAATGACCATTCTAGTCGAATGGTCATTCGGTGGCGTCAGGCGGTCATTCAGTGGCGTCACATCAGTGCGTCAGGCGGCTACATCACATAAACGTCTACATCACGACAGGCGGTCATTCCATATGTTGCGCTTCTCCAAGAAGCGCACCCGAACGGGACGTTCACGGACGTCTATTAGTTGCGCGTCTTGAGGACGCGTAGTCCAGTGGCATACTTTGACCAATTTGTGTGCGCGGGTTGAACCCGCGCACTCCTAATAAGACAAAAAATTTTACCCTATTTTTCGAAATAGTTTGAGAAACACCCTATTCTTCTAATTACTTTGACAAACAACCCCTCCCTAAATAACCCCATCTATCGGTGATAGAAACAATTTTTTTGCCATATTTACAAAATGTTTTAAACTTTGTTAATTTTGCAACTATTTTGGGTCTGTTTGTGCAACCAATCCTATATATGTAGATATATATAGATATTTTTTTTTTTGAGTAATATTGATCTGGGTTTAAAGGAGAGATATTTTCACTTCGAGCAATCGTTGGAAACATCGCCCCGGGCCCCTACCTTTAAAAGACTAGACACAGATTTTTGGAAAACTCAGCTTTTGGAGACCTCTTCCTCCCGTCCATTGTTAATTCTCACTTGGATTGGTCAAAATCAGAATATATATAGACCTATTGAACTTACTGTCATGGTCAACAAGTTTCCTAAGAGCTCGGCCTTTAATTTTGTTCGTTCTATTAAATTTGAGTAACATTGGCTACAACGTGACTATTGTGTCATTCTATCATAACCAACTTGGATTGTTGGGGGCACTCCAGCAGCTACCCTCATGATCTAAACAACTTTCTTCAACATCCATCTTCAAGTCTTACAGCTTGGGGTTTTGCTCATTCAGACTCTCTCAAAACAAAAACCAAGGAGTGTAAATGTGCTCTTCAATCAACCTATTCTGACCCTTACTCTCAAGATTTCAACAAAATCTTCCTTATCGAACAAGAGCTTGATAAACTTCTTTTAGAAGGATAATTTTTTGGAAACAGCGCTAGCTCTTGTGAGAATTGACTTAAGTGGGGAGATGAAAACACCGGTTGATTTCAATAAAAAAAGTCTCTATCAGGAAGAAAAAACGAAAAGAAAAAAAACTTTACTAAAGGGTACATTGTTGAAAACATGGACAGCCATATAGAGTACATTGTTGAAAACTTGGACAACTCTGATACCATAAATCCCAAAGATTCAAGTTTATGGTAAAGCAAGAACCCTTGAATCAAAGAAGTTAACACCTCCTAGACGTAGATGCTATCAACCCAAGAAAAGTAAAAATCAGATTACCTTGATGATCAAATATCTCAAGACAAGGAAGATTCATTCCTTGTTTGAGATCTGAATCACTCCACAAGCAAGATTGATCAAATCAAGCTTGAATGATTCTCAGCATGCAACCTGATAGCACACTAAACGGGCTATCGTTAGAGCCTATGTTAGTTTTGGAGTTTAAAGAAATATTTTAATGATATTATTTGTCTAAATTGTAGATTTCGAGCATTTGGAGAAAACCGAAGCTTTTTAGAAGTTATGGCTTGAAAAATAAGCTTAAAATATGTATTTTGATGATCTAGAGCCAATAAAAGAAGGAATCAAGCCAAAAAGTCCAAGGAGAGAGCGTCGAGACGCTCCAAAATGAAACTTTCAAGCCATAATTTCCGAGGGGCATCTCGACGCTGTCATTCATCACAGATGAAAATAAGTTAAACATTTGCCATTATTGTTCAGCCTCAAACCTGGCCGAGCACGTGCACATTGCTCACCAAAGGAAGCACCCAAACCATGGGAAAGTGGAAAAAATACTGGAGAATTGAGGAGAGGAGGGCAAAATTGGAAATTGAAAGTTATGGGAAAGTGGAAAAAATGAAAGAAAAAAAAACGTTGAAGTGACAGAGACATTAAATATGATTTTTTAATTAAAAAAAAAATAACATAAAACCTGACCAATCAAATTTTGGCATGTTGCTAGGCTGCAAACGTTGAAGTGACAGAGACATGCCAAAATTTGATTGGTCAGGTTTTATGTTATTTTTTTTTAATTAAAAGATCATATTTAATGTCTCTGTCACTTCAACGTTTTTTTTCTTTCATTTTTTCCACTTTCCCATAACTTTCAATTTCTAATTTTGCCCTCTTCTCCTCAATTCTCTCCAGTATCTCTTTTTATGGATGATTTGCTACTGTCAAATCTTAGTAAACATTTCTTAATTCTTCATGTGCCTAATAGCATAGCAAAAATTGGGTAATTTAGGGTGGGGTGTTGATTTTGAAACTATTTAGAAAAATAGGGTTGTTTTCAAACCAATTCGAAAAATGGTTTTTTTTTTTTTTTTTTTGTCTTATTAGGAGTGGGCGCGTTCAACCGAATGCCGCTTGTGGTAGAAGCCTAACATCCACCACTATTCAATTAAACCCACCGTGATGATTATTTTTCATCTACCACCATTCAATTAAAGCCACGTGGCGGCGTGATGATTTTTATTTACTAAATATAAAATTTTGGGTGGATAATTTTAATTTCTCTCTCCACTAACAAAATTATTAATATTTGTCGTTATATTTTTTTAAAATCTCTCCCATTTATTTTTAATTCTTCCCTCTCTCATTTTCATCTTATTTACTCTTCTCCATAGTACTCGTTACTATTTAGGACGAGTATAACCCACAAATTATTATAATTACCGACTATAAGCGTCTCAAAACAATCTTTAATAGACTCTTAAAATGTTAAATTTATGTTTATTAGATTTCTTATATATTTTTTTTAATAATTCATTAAAAACATGTGAATATATATATATATATATATATATATATATATATATATATATATATATATATATATATATATATATATATATATATTGTAACAAATTCGTAAATGAAAGTTAACTCTAAACATTTATTTAAGTTGAGTATGCAATTTGATGAAATTGAAGGTTTCTTATAATAATTGATGAAACTTCACAAATTTAAGAGTAAAAATAGATTTTTTTTTCTCCAAATATTTATATTTTAGTACAACAAATGTGGTGTAATGAGGACTTAAATTTTCAACCTAAAACAATGAGTACACGTGAAATGTTAATCAAGTAGAAAAATACTCGCTGATCTAAATTTTGATTATCGAAAGAGACTGAAATATAGTAATATAATAAGTTGGTAAAACCCAAAATAAATAAATAAATAAATGGTATTTTAAAAGAAGGTAATTTGAACCAATTACTATTTAAATAATTTAATTGTGAGCTTTTTTTCTACCTTATTTTCTAGTATTTGGACATTTCACACTTCAAGAAATCAGAACTATGGAGAAGAGAAAAAGAGAGGGAAGGGGAAAAGGAGAGAATAAAAAAGTGTGAAATGGAGAGAGATTTAAAAAAATTATAATGATAAAAAAGAGAAGTTAAAATTAGTACGTGACCCCACCAAAAATTTTATATTTAGTAAATAAAAATCATCACACGTGGCTTTAATTGAATGGTAGTGGATGTTATGTCCTCCAAAATTTTATATTCAACACATGGCTTTAATTGAATGGTGGTGGATGTTACGCTTCTACAAGAAGCCCATTCCAAACATTTGATAAGTGGAAGTGCGAGGGTTCAACCAGCTCACTACAAAAAAAAAAAAAAAAAAAACCCTATTTTTCGAATTTGTTTGGAAACCACCATATTTTTCTAAATAGTTTCAAAATCAACACCCCGCCCTAAATTACCCTAAAAAATTTGTAGAATTTTAGAAAGATAATAGTTAATTATTTATTCTATGATAAATAAAGTGCAATTGAGTTAAAAACTTGAATTGATCAAAGAAATTAGATAGGAGAGGAAAAAAAAAAATTATTGCAGAATTTTAGAAAGGTAATAGTTAATTATTTATTTTATGATAAATGAAGTGAAATTGAGTTGAAAACTTGAAATGAACAAAGAAATTAGATAGAAGAGGAAAGATGAATTTTATTATTAAAAATTCTCCCAGTATTTTTTTGTATCAATAATTTGCTACTGCCAAATTTTAGTAAACATTTTCAAATGTGAGGTTTTAGATCTTATTATTATTATTATTATTAAAAATTGTCATAGGATTTTTTTTTTTATGATGATTTTCTATTTTCAAATCCTAGTAAAAAATTTCAAATCATTGATAAAAAAGAGATATTGGATAAGAAATGGAAAAATCGGAAATTAAAAGTTATGGAGAAGAGGAAAAAAAACAGGGAAAAAAAAAAAGTTGAAGTGACACATTAAATATGATTTTTTAATTAAAAATAATAACATAATACTTAGTCAATCAAAATCTGCAAAAGATAGTTTTGTAGCACAGCCTGCAACTAAGTTTTACTCTTACTTTTATGTTTCATTCTACCTATCTCAATGCCCCAAACCCTAAACCCTAAAACTCATTCCTCCCTAAAAATATCTACTTTACTTTTATGTTCATTCTACCTATCTCAATGACCCTAAACCCTACAACTCATTCCTCCCTAAAAATATCTGTTTCATTCTACCTATCTCAATGACCAACTGATATATGGTTATGGCTTCCACTATACCCACCAAGAGTTTTCTGCTATTTGCAAACTGTGAAAATAGTCAAATATGAAAACTCAAACCAATATTTCTCACTTGTGAAAGTACTCTCATTCATATAACTAACTCAACCACCATGAGATCACAACTATATATCATCAGTTATTATCAAAACTAACACAAAATTAAACTAGGCAAAAAGCTGGCGAGAGGCTGTATACAACAAGCTTAGTCTTCAAATGGTAATATGCATCTAACACATTACAAAATATATAGTTCTATAAATTCTCGAGGTTGCATCTAAGACAACATATTATGATCTAGGCAGCAGCATTTCCCTTCCTATAAAATTTCCTCAAGGTAGAGATAACATTAATTTTCACTTCAACGATCAGAGTATCATCAAGAAGAAAGCCCTTTGTTGGTTCCTTTAGATCACTCAATGATATGAATTGCCTATGACCCCAATCAATTTCTTCAACTCCAAACCAATGTTTATCTGCACACACATAATAATAATAATAATAATAACTTTTGAGAGTAAGATCTTAAAGCAACACACTTTTTCCTAAACGATTTTGGAAGAACCACTTTTTAAGTGTTTTTAGAATTTTCAATATCAATTATAACTAACCACAATCAATTTTTTTAAAAAAAGTCTTAGATTTTTGTTTTTTACATGTGGGAGGGGGAATCAAACCTGCCACCCCTTAGTTACTAAGTCATATATTGTCCCGGTTGAGTTAAAATTAATTAGTTAAAAACATAAGACACTTTCCTAGAAGTCCATATAAATAAATGTAGACTGAAAACAATTTAAGCTAGGAAAGCTTTAATTTGAAAATTAATTAAGGTAAAGAGTAGTTAATTACATGTTAATTCCTTTTTTTGAACTCCACTCAAGACAGCCATCTCAAATTCAGTGTTAACTTGAAAACCTTGGGGAAGCTCCTTGATACTATCAAGCTTCAGGAACAACGACAAAAAGCGACTTGCTTTGTTTCCTGATATAGGATGTAGGACTATTTTCCTGAAAGATTGATATGTAAATATAATACCATACTACAAATATACATGTTTAAAAAATAATTGCATATGTTATAAAAAAAAATTACATACCAACTATAGTTTTCCACTGTAAAAGGATCGGATTCATACGATTCTAAATGTAGTTGAGAAAAGTTGACGACTTTCCAGGTATATTTGTAATTTGTTGGTTGCTTGATCAAGGAAAATACCTCCCCCTTCCCATCACATTTCATAACATTTACGTCAACACCAAATGCACAGCAATCATTGACCAACAACCCATTTGAAGCATCATTGAAAAAGTCAAGTGACACCAACTTTTCAAATCCCCACTCTATCTTGATGGCATGAAAACGTCTAACTTTCCCATCTGGATTAGTTAGTAAACACAAAATTAACCTCTGAAGCAAACAAAACCTCAAAGAAAGCTAACAAATTAAACTAAAACATGTTTTGAGCACTAATTTTGTTAATTACCTTGGATTGTCAAAAATTTGTCTTTGAGATAATCATAAACGAGAAACGTAAACACGACATTAACCTCTGAAGCCGTAGTAGTCGATAGAATGTCATCCTCAGCCAATACCAAATAGAGTGAGATATGATCAAACACATTTCCTTTGACATCCCCGTTGGGATAGAGAGCTAATTTCCTAAAATAACAAACAAACAAAATAGTGACAATTAAATGAGAAGTAACAAATGCAAATGGCGGATCAGCTATATATAAGTTATAATATGGTGCCATATCTCAGCTAACATATGTATGTGTTAAGGGTTTAGGGTTTGATTCGAATCCCCCACCCCTATTGTCACACTCCGTCCCAAATTCTCTTCCGAACCTAGGGCGAGTTGTGACAACAACAGACCCCGAGAGTGCAATGAAATTTATTGTCAAGTCTCTCTCTAGTTTATTACTTAAACTTCGTCCAAATATAAACCACGCAGCAAAAATTACACGAGATAGTTGGAATTAACATCTGCCACCAGTCTCATCAAGTCAATGCATATCATCTACGGTATGTAAAGAGTGTAATTTTTGCTGCGTGGTTTATATTTGGACGCAGTTTAAGTTATAAACTAGAGAAAAACTTGACAATAGATTTCATTGCACTCTGGGGTCTGTTATCGTCACAACTCGCCCTAGGTTCGGAAGGGAATTTGGGACGGGGTGTGACACCTATCGTATTAAAAAAAATTATAATATGGTACCATTCATAACCGTCAACGCTGAAGCTCTGGGATTCATATCTGTCACGGTCGGAACTAGCAAGTGCGGCCTTCAGTAACGAAAAGGATTGGATTTGTAGAGTATAATGGAAAGGTTTTTCATCTCTGCTGCACCGTAAAACTGCAAAATATAAACCATGCGAAATAATAATATAATAATCTAATATATATGAACTTGAGAGGAAAGAGAGATGGAATGTTTATACCAGAAGCAGAATCGTGTGGAGAGATGATATCATTCTTCCTTTCCTTCTCCATATCCGCCTGTTTCCTCGGCACAATAAAGCAAAGGCAAGGAAACTGCATCTCTTATACTGTGTCCATGATTATCTATTCGTATTCCTTTTCTCTATCTTTCTTCTTTCTTTTTTTCATTGTCTTTTCGTATTCTCTTCTTTTCTCTCTCGTTTTAAGCAGTCTATTCGTATTTCGGATATTTTTTTTAAGTAGTGCAGTCTACTCTGACGACAGTAAATTGTATAAATAGGTATAATAAATACGTCTGCCAGAAAGGAAAAAAAAATTGTGACCGCTTGAACAAATTAAAGGACTACTGAAACACTTTGCATTGAAATAATCTCATAGTCAACTTTTCGAATCTTTTGTTTTGGTATGGGTATGGAATTCATTTAAGTTATTGCCATTGTGTTGAAAATGATTAGTAGCGCCGTATATCTCAGCGTCTATCTCAGCAACTTCGAAAATTTCGACGTATATCATTGTATATACATTGTATATATTTTTGAGTTAAATATTAAAGGCGTCGTATATCTCGGCGTCTATCTTTATCAACCCCGTGAATTTCGGAGTATAATGGTTGTATATACTCTGTTGTCGATTTAGTTGTTATATTTAGCTTATTCTGTTTCCTTGATTAACTCATTAAGGTTGTATAAATAAGCATGATTTTGTCCATTATCAATGACAGAAAATATAGCAAAACTTTACATGGTATTAAAGCAGATTTAACAGAAAATATAGTAAAACTTTACATGGTATTAGAGCAGATTTAATTGTTAGGAGTGCTAACAAAGTCCCTCCATTGGTATATAAGTGAGGTCAATTATCTCCATTGGTATGAGACCTTTTTGGGTGAAACCAAAAGTAAAGTCATGAGGGTTTAGGCTCAAAGTGGGCAATATCATACCAATGTGGAGGGTCTCTTGTCCCTAACAATTGGTATCAGAGTCATGGTACCCTAGCTGTATGTGGAGAGTTCCTCAAATTCCGACAAAGAGAATTAATGAAGTCTCATAAATAGGGAAGAGTAGATCTTTGTTCGAGGGGAGAAGGAGGAGGGTGCGATAGGTGATCACATCGCGCCATCAAGAAATATCCCACAATGTGATCCGTTGGGAGTGAACAAATTTGTTCTAGGGGAGGCTCCAAGTGAGATTTGTTAGGGAAGGGATTGATCCGTGAGGACAATTTCAAGAAATATCCCACAATGTGATCCGTTGGGAGTGAACGAATTTGTTCTAGGGGAGGCTCCAAGTGAGATTTGTTAGGGAAGGGATTGATCCGTGAGGACAATTATCTCCATTGGTATGAAGCATTTTGGGTGAAACCAAAACTAAAGTCATGAGAGTTTAGGCCCAAAGTGGACAATATCATACCAATGTGGAGATATGTGGAGGGTCCGTTGTCCCTAACATTTTTGTATATGACATGAAATAGTCCTAATCCTGTAAGACACACAAAGTTAACGTAGTATATACACGGGTATACGAAAGTACACATGCTTTCAGACGGTAGATAAGAGTATAGACATGATGCATATAGTATAGACAAGGACATATGTATCATAAGTACATTATTGTTCAAGGACATATGTATCATAAATACATTGTTTAAAGGGATATACCAGTCACACTATCAAATGTAAGGGCACATGCATCATAAATAGTATAGACATGCAAATCACAGTAAACACAATTTATCATGCACACAACATTCATTATGTTTGAAGAGATATATCAACATACAATATAAAGTACATGTGTTTGTTATTGTATATAACAGGGTGTATAGAAGTAGAGATATGCAGTCAGGCAATACATAATTTGTTGCGTCAATGAGGGTTTTGGGTCTTCAATTTTGGGAAACCAATTTTTGTGGGGGATAATTTGTTGTGTTAGTGAGGCAGCTGAAGGGTTTACCAACACCATTTTTCTTCACTTTACCATTTAATGGTTGCAGGTAATGTGTTTCTATTTGACATTTTGATGGGTGTTGTTTAATGAGGGTATATACTTGGCACTACACTCGTTGTAATTTTAAATTCTCATATTCAATTTTCAACCCCATTTTTGCTTTGATAATTTCAATTTTTCTAATCGTGTACACGTTTTTTTTTCCAATTTATTTTTTTGTGGTTAAATTTTTCTTTTTGCAATGTAGTTTAACAGTTAAATGTCTCTCGTAGTTTCGTCCCACTAGATTCTAAAAAATGGTTTGCTTTGGTTGTTTTAAATTTTCTAACTGTTGATCATTTTTTGTTTTTCATTTAATTCTTTCCTAATATAGTTTCCTAATATAGATAAATCTCTAATACCCTCCTTAAGGTTGGAGGGGAAAAATCACAAATGCCCAACTTGAAAATAAAGTGAGAATACGATAAAATATTATGGTAAAAAAATAATCTGCAGCCTCCGAACGCGGGTCAGTGTTGCAAACTTCAGGTCGATGCTCATTACATCTTTCATTTTCCTGGAGCCTCCAAACGTCCAAACGCGGGTTGATGCAGCCTCCGAACGCGGGTCCGTGTTGCAAACTTCAGGTCGATGCTCATTACATCTTTCATTTTCCTGGAGCCTCCAAACGTCCAAACGCGGGTTGATGCAGCCTCCGAACGCGGGTCCGTGTTGCAAACTTCAGGTCGATGCTCATTACATCTTTCATTTTCCTGGAGCCTCCAAACGTCCAAACGCGGGTTGATGCCAACATGACACCTTTAAATTTATGCGCACTTCGCATCATCACTTTGACCACACAATATCAGAAAATATCTGCGAGCTTCCGAACGCAGGTCGGTGCTTCACAAATCAAATTTCATGGTTGTTGAAGGAGAGGACGAAGAATTTTCACCTTAGTGCCCTTCAGTAATTTGAAGGAGGTTTTCGCCTCAATGTTTCCTTCCTACATCCTCATCGAACACACTATCATGTGTGCTGGTTTGAGTCACCAAAAGTCTATTCTTTTTTTTCGGCACAGTGTCCAAAAACAAAAAAAAGCAAAAAAAAAATAATTTTTTTTCTTCATTTGGGCGGCAAAACGCCCGCCCAAAATGCAATTCATTTTTTTTTTTCATATCAAATCACTTTCTTTCTGATCTTCTTCTTCTTTCTTTTTTTTTTTTTTTTTCCTTTCTTCTTCTTTGTTCTTTCTTTCATTTTTCATAAAAATAGAAGATTCACACAAAAGTTAGTTTAGAGATGTAAAAGAAATACCAAGAACAGCGACGACACTTAGTTTTTGTAGATTTGATCGAACTCAGACACAACTCCGACGACGACTTCAGATATGAACCGAGCTCAACAAACGAACTCACGCTCCGACGACGTCGAAGCTTCAGATCTCAACTGGCAGCGACAACTTCAATTTTTTTTCTTTTTTTTTCTTTCATCTTCTTTCTATTTTCATCATGTTTAAATGGCAGAAATAAAAGCATAGAAAAGAGAGAGGCACAAATCACCTTTGTCCGGAACTCCTTCCGAACTACGTCGGCGTTGCTGGACCACCAACTCTCGACGACAGCAACTCCTTCACCTCCGACGAACGACGAGCAAAGGTGCGGCAGCGGCTGGTTTAGATCTGATTTTTTTTTTTTTTTCATCTTCTCTAGTTGAGAGAAACATGTTGGAATATTTATTGGGAAAACCCCAATATATGATTATTCAAGAATAAATACATTTAATCCAAGAACAATCATGACAAACTTTTGGGATCTAAGCATGGAAGAAAAACTAAATTAGACAGGATTAGAATTACCTGGAACCATTAGATGTGATGAATCCATAGCCTGTAATACTCTGATGGTTTGTGGTCTTCCTCATCTATGCAACCCAGACCAATCATGGGCAATCCTCTCTATCAGATGGGGAATAGGAGGTCTGATGGTTTGTGGTCTTCCTCATCTATGCAACCCAGACCAATCATGGGCAATCCTCTCTATCAGATGGGGAATAGGAGGCTAAAGCTGCATAGCTTATTGGGGACCATAAGCTAAACTATATATATGTTGATTCTAGGGGAATAGGAGGCTAAAGCTGCATAGCTTATTGGGGACCATAAGCTAAACTATATATATGTTGATTCTAGGGTTTCCCATAATCCCCTAGGACCAACGGGCTGGTTTCTGCTCAGCAGGCCACACCACTATATGGAAGTCTTGGGCTCATAATCAAGATCACTCAAATGCCGATTAAATAGCTCAAATATAATTGTTATTGAATTTGTTACCCACATATGAATTAATTATTTAATTAATTCCAACAAAACAAACCCAACGCAGGTTCAGATCTGTTTTTTTTTTTTTAATTTCTTCGAAGGTAGACAAACTCACCTCAACATCGAAAGAACAAAGTTGGGCGGCGGCTTCCGCCGCCCTAGCGTTTTTGTATGATTTAGCAAGATCTTCGCTCTGATACCATGACAAAACACAATGTTTCTTCTTAGGTTTTCCTCTTGATAATATTTGTTATGTCAAAATTTCTCTTCAAAAGATAATGCACTAACTAGTCTCCTAATATATATAAATCTCTAATACTATATTAAAAAGCATCAGAGTTGAAAACTATTTTTAGACTAAAATACCACTTTAAATTTGAGTTAGTTTTATTGAAAGAATCTCATACTTCATACTCGATCGGATAATTTGAATCAAAATGAAATTTAAATAATTTTGTATATGATTATGAAGATATGATTTGATTAAAGATCAAATCAAATTATGATTTGAATCTAAATTTTCAGTTTTTCACTATAAATTTGGGCAAATTACACTTCCAATTTTTTTTTCATTTCCACAACTCCAATTTTCAATTTGTTACAGGTATCTTTGAAAAAAAAACCGTTAACATTGCCTTGTATATATAAATTAAAATTATGTTTTATTATAATAGAAAAATATAATAGAATATTAAAATTAGTAGGATTACAAAATAAAAAAATATAATAGAAATAAAATAAAAATAAAAACTAATGTAAGAATGTATAATAATATTTTACTCAAATTATTACAACTCCCATATATTAAAACCCATGTATTAAAAAGGTGAGTTGCAAGAATAGCAAAAACAAAAAAAAAAAAAAAAAAAAAAAAAAAAAAAATTAGACTAATTGCATTTGTTGCAATTACGTTTACGCTAATACATACACAACAGTCACCACTACTCCAATTACACTTATTACCATTTTTCCCATACACATGAGTATTCAAAACAAGCTCCGATTCAGAACCAGAAGAATTCAATTAATTAGGGTCCGTTTGATAACGTTCCCGTTTCTTGTTTCCTGTTTCTGTTTCTCATTTTTTAAGAAACAGACTTGTTTGATAATTGTTCCCGTTTCTTGTTTCTAAATTTTGAGAAACGTTTCCAAAAAATGGGCAAATTTTGAGAAACTACAAAATGTTGTTTCTACTTGTTCCGTTTCTATTATAATTATTCCATTCTTATAATGTCTTAAAACCACAACGTGGTCTGTTGGTTGAATGGCCACCCAATAAGCCTTTTCAATTTAGTTCCTTGGTTCAAACCATTGATTGAGCATTATTTTTCTTTTTATATTTTGAGTATTATTTTGATTTTGAATTTTAAAATTTTAAAATATATAATATTTATTAGTTTTGCAGTATTTTTATTTTTTATGTATTATTTTAATTTTGAATTTGATTTTTTAAATTTTCCAATATGTATTTGTATATTATATAACTTTTGCAACATACATACATACATATATATATATATATATATATATATATATATATATATATTTTAATTTTTAAAACACTTAAATAATTAGAATTTTGCAAATATAAATTTCTCTCACTTTACTATTTTAGTTGGATCTGAATCGACATCATTTAAAACGGAGTGACTCGAGGGAGAGAAAACATATCATTTAAAACGGAGTGACTCGAGGGAGAGAAAACATTGCAGATCAAATTTGGACAACATTTATAAGATAAAAATAATTTTGCATCGGGATATACTTGTATTAGCTAACGTAGATTTTTTATAAGTATTTTTTTATATATATTTTAATGCGTGTTATATTTTTTATATTATATATATAAAATCTATTTAAACTATTAAAAAAAAAAAAAAAGGTAAAGAAACAAGAAACAGTTATCAAACAAGTTTCTGTTTCTATTTCTTTTTTTTCAAAAAACAAGAAATAGGAGTAGTTATCAAACATGTTCCTATTTCTAGTTCTCAAAAAATAGGGAACAAGAAACAGGGAACAAGAAACGAAAAACAGGGAACAAGAAACAGGAACGTTATCAAACGGGCCCTTAGAATCTGGTTCCATGCATTACCAACAATTCAAACTCCTTACCCTTTGGAACTTCCATAAACATTTGCACAGCACTACAAGGCTTTTAGGCATTACGAAGAGCACTTTTGGGATACCATTATCATGAGCCATCGAGTGCATATCCAAATTCAAAGCAGTCGCAGCTACTAAGACAAATATTCCTACAAATAATTTAAAGCGGGTTGAGGATCTAACATCGAAAAGATAAAGGGACCTCATTTACAATATAACATACATAGACTACTCCTCCTAAAGAGAAAAGCCTTGCGCATAACTTCAATGGTACCCGAAGTAATCCGTATTAAGAAGACCAATAAAATCAATTACATTTGATGGATTTGAATAATCACAAGTCAAATTAAAGGCGATAAACAACAAAGGATTCAAATGCTTCTCGCTAGCGATATTCATGAGAATGTTGGATCCTCCCTAGCTTCGTCATTGAGACTTTGCGATTGAAATTGAAGATTGTAAAGGGCGTCGGAGAAGAGAAAAATGCTAAGTGGGTAAAATAGGAATAATTTGAAAAACAAAAATTAAAATGGAAAAGAAGTTTTGCTATATTTGAAAATTCAGTGTAGCTAAATTTGCAATTAATTTAGTTTGTTTTGTTATCCATTATAATTACCCTTATAAAAAACTAGTCTCATTTAATATATAAATTATATGTTCTTTTTTATCTTGTGAAATAAAATGATTTGAAATTGACTTAAATTATTATTATTACTATTATTACTACTAATGAGTTCAACAACCAGTGGAGGTGGGAAGATTTGACCCCTTGGTTAATCACATATACCTTAATGAGTTGAGTACATAAAAATTAATTGATACGAATTTGAAAGGGTCAGAGCCTCTGTGTTTGGTGAAATTTAATCTAAGAGTGTTGAGACGAAAAATACAAAGCATAACATTGAAAGGTTATTCCAAAAAACTTACGAAATCAGCAGTACCAACAACTTCAAAAGGCTGAATCTAAGATAGCATTTGTCTTCTATAAAAGAAATTTCATGGTAGAAAATTATCATTATAAAAATACCAACTGCTATTTCGCTTCAACAATCAAAGTATTATTATAAATAAAGCCATTCGGTAGATCTCTCAAGGACATAAATTCAGAAGCACCCCAACCAAAGTCTATGCCACCAAACTCAAACCAACGACAATCTGCAGAGATAAAAAGCAAACATATACTCTTATTAGAACCAAGATTTAAAGGAAAAGCTAAAGCTTTGGAGATTATGATTAAAAGGGTTGTTTAATTACATGTTATTGTTTCTGATCGAACATTGTCAAGTTGACTCAATACAGCAATTTCAAATTCAGCATACACCTTACAACTTTGGGGAAGCTCTTTGAAACCATCGAGGATCAGGTACAATGACAAAAAGTCAGCCTTTGTACACAGACGTATTTTCCTGAAAGATAGATATATATGTAAATGTCAAAATTAGTACAGATACGTGTGTTTCCAAAATAATTAATTGCTCAAAAGTTTTCATACCAACGGTAGTTCTCCACTGTAAAGGGATCAGATTCCTTACAAGTCTTATCTAATTTTGAAAAGTTGTTGATTTTCCAGGTATATTTGTCATTTCTTGGTTGCTTTATGAAGGATAGGACCTCCCCCTTCCCATCATCACATTTCATAACAAAAATGTTAACTCCAAATGCACAACAATCATCAACCAAAAATCCATTTGAAGCATCATTGAATGTCTCAAGTGAAACCAACTTTTCAATCCCCAACTCCATGTTCATTGCATGAAAACGTCTTATTTTCCCATCTGAAAGACACAAATGAAATTGCATAAAAAACCTCAAACATGTTTTGATCGAAGTAGTTTGGTTACCTTGGACGGTCAAATACTTGTCTTTGAGTTTATCATAAACAAGAAATGTAAACACAACATTGACTTCTGAATGAGTGGATGAAATAATGTTGTCGTCAGAACATATCAAATAGAGGGAGATATGTTCAGACACATTTCTTTTCGCGTCTCCATTAGGATAGAGAGCTAATTTCCTACAACAACACACTGATAAATAATTAAATAGCTAAAGTTAAGTTAAGTTAAGTTAATGGAAAGGTTAATTAAGAATAAAACCCCACCATTTATAACCACCGGCATTGAAGCTCTGGGATTCATATTTTTCACACTGGGATTTAGCAAGAGCGGTCTTCAGCATTGAAAAAGATTGGATTTTGAGAGTATAATGGAGTGGTTTTTCATCTCTGGTGGACCTTACAACAACTGAAAAAGGATTGAAAATAAGAATCCAACTACTCTACAAATCCATTATTATAATATGAAACTTGAGATTTGAGAGAGAAAGAGGGAAGGGATTAATTTACCGCAGGCAGAATCTGCCATATCTGCCTGATTGTTTCCTCTAGCCTCGGCACAAGGAAAATGGCAACAAAAACTGCATCTTTTATACTCTCCAAATTGTCTATTCCTATTCTTTTTTTTCTTCTCTTTCTTTTCTTTTTTTGTCTATTCGTATTCTTTTTTATACTCTCCAAATTTTTTTTTTTTTTTTTCATAGAAATTTATGTTTGGCCAAGGGTAGAAAATATAGAGATTAAAAAAATATAGATTTTAAAGATAGAAAATATAGATTTCAAATTTTTACTAAGATATTTCAAGGATAGAATTTATGGAGATTACGAAAATATGGAGAGATTAAGAAAATATAAAGATACAAAATATAGAAAGATTAAGAAATTATAGTTTTTTATGAAAAACACTAAAAAAAATTCTATTAGAAGTAAAATATTGCAACACATAATCCAAGTGTATAAAATATAGAGAGATTAAATTTTTTTTACTAAGATTTGGGTGGTAACAAATCATCCATAAAAGAATTGAAGAGAAGGACAAAATAGAAAATTGAAAATCATGGGGAAGAAAAAAAAAAGAAAAAAAAAAGAGTGAAATTCTACGTAATAACTAGGAATAAAAAACTGAATTGAAAAATAATTTTCATATTTTCATCCACCACAATTCTGAAGTTGACATTTTTCATTCCTACCTATACCCTACATTTATCATATTTTCATCCACCACAATTCTGAAGTTGACATTTTTCATTCCTACCTATACCCTACATTTATTTACGAACAACCGACATAACTATACCATTTATTTTTTTGCGCAACCATACGTTTTGAAGAGAAAAAAAATATCAACAACTTAAATTTGAAAAGAGGGGTTCACCGCAAAAAAGAAAGAAAAAAAAATACAAAATCATTGCACTAACTATCCTCCTAGATTCATGCATTTTGAAAAGAGGGGTTCATTTTTTTTTGTTCATTTTTTTTTTCCCAAAGTTGAAACGACGAGAATGTACCGAGACAAAGTTGAAGAACCTTACTCACACCGAAAATACATCATAGAAGGTTTTGAGAGTCGGAATTTTCATATTTTTTCAAGGTTGGGGGTTTCAAAGAATCGATGACTGTTTCAAATCGATTTGGAAGACGGCAAATCTCCTAATTCAATATTGCAGGTAATGATACAAACGTTTTCCCAGGTAAACTCAACATGCATACCAGCTTTAATATTTTTTTTTTGTATCATTTGTCCATTTGTCCTCACGGATTAATGGTTTATGGTGTATATACACGCATATACTTCATATGATATACTTACCTGTACATTTTTATACATGTAACTACGAATATATACCCACATTAGAAGTTATCGAGAGCACTCATTTTTATAATTTTCTTACAATCGTCTATGAATTTAATTTTTTTAATATCATTTGTCCAATACTCACAGAGTAATGATTTTATGGTTTATATACACACGTATACTTCATATACTTACATTGCACGTTAACTACAAATTTATACCCACACTAGAAGTTATCAAGGGTGCCATTTTTATAATTTTCTTACAACCGTTATGAACATTTTAATTTTTACAAACATAAATATGCTGGAAATTTAATTATGTTATACTGACATGTACGCTCACCAATTAATGGTTTTATGTATATACACATATACTCCATGGGATATAATTATATGTACATGTAACTTTGAATATATACACACATGAAATTATGGAGAGCCCACTTGTTATAATTTTTTCGCAACCATCTATGAAAATTTTAGTTAAAATTTCGATTTAATTGGTGGTTGTTATCCTTGTTTTGACCGTATCTTATTTTTTTTTTTTTATTATTTTTTCCATAATTCTCTCTTGAAATAATTTTTTATTTTTCTCCAGGATTCTTTCCGAATAAATAATTATTTTCCCATCATTCTCCCTAAATAAATCTCCCATTTTTTTGTACGAAGTTTGAGTTTCACCATTTTTTTTTGTTTTTCATTTAATTCCCTCGTATTAAATCTTTTCCTCCAACTACATTTTCTAATTATAGATGTTAGCTATTTTTAAACCAAGTAATTAGTTTAACTACCTATTGTTGTAGTTGGCCCTAGAAAATAAAGCGTTGAAGTGGGCCCGTTTGGGATTGGGGTGGGAACGTGAAAAATCTTAACCGTTTTTTAGTTTGGTAAAACAGTTTTTTTTTTAAAAATTATATAAAATCACTTTCTAAATTCTTTCATTTTGAGAATCTCTTAATTGTAGATTTAGCTCTTACCTTCTCGATTAATTTCTATTAAAATATTCTCGTGACTACTTATATCCTTCCACATCCTTCTTTTTTCATGCAACTAATCTTTCTTTTTTCATGCAACTAATTTATCCTCTTAGTTACGGGTGTTGGAAACCAGTTGAGTCATAAGAAAATCAAGATTATTTTACAGTATTATTTTTTTTTAGCCATGATTTTTTTCTTACATAATTTGTAATTTGGATGGAAAAGTAGAAACAGAAGAAGAAGAAAAAATATTCACTCAAAATTTGTTTTAGATACTATTTGATGTGACAATTTTTTTTCCTAGCCTTTTATCATATAAATCTGAAGAAATATCAAAATATTATTTCTAATTTAAACTATAAAAATTATAAATAATTAAATTATAATCCTTCATATATATATATATTAGGGAAATTGTAGTAAATGACAATTTAAGACTTATTGTTTGCAAATATAGCATGTTTTTAAAAATTTTGCGGATATAGCAATTTCTATCGCTGATATCTTATGACTTATGACTGATAGAAGTCTATCGCTGATCACCTCAGCTTTTTATAGATTTTTGTCAGTGATAATAGTCTATCAGAGATAATAGTCTATCACTGATAGAAGTCTATCGGTGATATAATAAAGTCTATCAGTGATAGAAACGGGTTTTTTTGCCATATTTGCAAAACATTTTAAAGTTTGCTAAATTTGCAATTAGTTTGGGCCTGATTGCTATTTGTGCAACCAACCTTATATATTAACATATTAACATATAAATAATTATTCTCTAAAAAAACATATAAATAACTCAAATAACATGATTATTTTGGTCTTTACAGTCAAGCCACCAAAATTTTGTTAGATGATATTTAGCTAACGCAATCACAAACAGAGCCTAATTATGATTTTTTAATTTAAAAATAATAGATAAAACTTTCAATCAAACTCTGACACATGACTGAGAGATAGTTGTAGTCGGGTGGCAAGTAAGTTTTACTCTTCTAAGTTTTTTAATACCACTACCTTTAAATAATTGACACGTTAGTTACTTTAACTCTAACAAACTAATTTATTATTTTTTTTTTTTACTCTTTCAATTCTCAATTTTTTCCTTCTTTTTAATATTTTGTCGCTCTCTTCATTTTTTTCATTATTTTTTTTCTCCAAAAAAATTAATGAACCATTTTTTATTTATTTAAATTCTCTCGTTAAAATTCGTACTGCTATTTTTATTTTTTATTATTTATTTTTAAATTATTTTATTTTTTGGTTGACTATTTGGCTTATCATTTTTTTTATCTTATTTTTCAATATTTTGTCTCTCTAACAACTTCAGTAATATTCTAAAATATATTCAACATTTTTTTATTTTCTTCAACTTCATTATTATTTTAAGTTTTTTTCTCTATCAAATTATTTGTAGAAAGTTTGTATTCTACTAATTTTCAAAATATACATTATGTTGAATAATTAATTACTTTTTTTTTATCTAACGTTACAAAAATAAATAATACAATAATGAATTATAAGTAACATAAAATTAAAATAAAATATAAAAGTTGATATAAAAAAAAAATGAAAAGGTAAGAAAATTATTCAAAAGAATAGAAAAACAAAGTAAATTGAAAATCAAATAAATGGATATAAATTGTAGAAAACAAATTTTATCCAAATGAAACTGAAAATTAACCGTAATAGTAAAGAGGAAGAAAATTAAAGTTTTGAATATATTTTAAAATATTAATGAAGAAGGGTGTGTTTGGTTTAGATCACTAAGTGTTTAAATTTTGAAAAAATGTATTTTAGAATAAATTGGGGTGTTTGGCAACCTACAAAAATGAATTGTTACAAAATGAATTTTTTAAAAAAATGCATTTTGGAATAAACTCTAGAAGCTAGCTTCTCCAAAACAAACTTTTTTTTAGTGTTTAACGGGAATTCATAATTCTTTTACAAAAACAGGGAAAGTACTATTTTTTTTTTTTTTGCTCATTTTCACCCGCAGCTCAATCTCATCGGTTCTCCCTCTCAATAAAAGTTATTTAGATACATATTCGTTTATACTTGAACAAGATCTTAGAATTGATTTTTGAAAACTTAACAAATTCTTAATATAAATCCCACAAATCTTCAAAATATATATATATATATATATAAATTTCGAAAAATAAAAGAAAAACATTACCAAAACTTGAACACAAATATTATTCTCGCACCTATAGTTTTGGTGCAGCAATATAATATAATATATTATAATTTTATTTAAATTAAATTTTTCTAATATATTATATTTTAATATTATTGTAATGTTAAACTCCAATATACTCTTCCACTCTCCACCATTAACATATTTTATTTTTTCTTTAAAAAATAACTCTTATCCCGTCACCAATTATCGACAATAGTAAATGTCGGTCATAATTTTTAAAATACAAATTTGAACTTAATAATTATAATTTGTATTGTTTCTTAATAATTGTAGTAATTTGACATTAGGATAAACACTTTAGTATAAAGCAAACCAAACACATTTGTAGATAAAAACACTTTTGAAAAAAATGTAACCAAACACATGAATGTTTTAATTATAAACATTTATAGAAAAAATGTTTATTCTAAAATGCATTCTTTAAAAACCATTTTTTGTAGTAGTCCATCGAGACGAAGTTAGAGAGACAAAATATTAAAAAGAAATAAAAAAATGAGAAGGCAAAGAGAGAAAAAAAATAATAAAAAACGAGGAGAGAGAATTTGAGTAAATAATGTATTTCTTATCTTTTTTTCAGCCGAAAAAAATAATGTATTTAACATGGTGAGTCCCAACAAAAGAATTAGTTTGTTGAAGCTAAACTACCTCGCCACGTGTTAGTCATTCAAAGGGAGTGATATGAAAAAACTTCATATCGATGTACTAACAATTCTCCCGAGTATTTGTGAGAATTTCTAGTACATCCTGGTATGGAGTTTTTCCATACCACTGCCTTTCAATGATTGACATTTGTCGATTCTTTTAAAATTGAAAAACGTTAATTTTCATGTGGGGCTCCACCAATTTTTTAATTAACTATTTTTTCTTCTCTTTCATCTTTTTCCTTCTTCTCTTCCACTATTCAAATGGTTTATAACAACAGAATGAAAATTAAAATCAAATTTGGTTGGTTTCTAAATTCAAGAGATAATCCAACAATTAGCACACGGGTATTTTAATGTCAAGTACTAATCAAGAAATTGAAGAGATAGTTGAGAAAGTTATTAACATAGGGGCATTTTAATTTTGTTGGTTTCTAAATTAATAAGATAGTCTGGATTTTTCAATGTGAAAGTGTTAATCAAGTTAAATACTGGAATGATTATACAATACACAGAAATCACATGAGAAAAAATTATTAGCAATCAACTCATAAAATTGTTTAAATAACAACCCTGTTTGGATAAGATGAAAGAAAGAGAGAGGAAGGAGAATGAAAAAAGATGAAATTCAATAAAATTTGTTAATTAAAAAATTGGTGACGGTGATTTGATTTTAATTTTGATTTATTTTTTTGTTATAAACCAAGCAGAGAAAATGAAGGGAATAGTGAAAGAGAAAAACGAAAATATGAAAGAAAGAAAAATGGTTAATTAAAAAATTGGTGGAGCCCACATGAAAATTAATGTTTTTTAATTTTAAAAGAACGTATCAGTCATTGAAAGAAACTCTGTACCCGAGTGTACTAGAAATTCTCCCCAAAACTTGCTAGGTGGGCTGCACGTGGCCCAACAATATGACGACATGTGGTCACTTAAAGTTTTATATATATATATATAGAGGGTTGGTTGCAGAAGTCCAAAATAATTGCAAATTTAGCAAACTTTAAAATCTTTTGCAAATATGGCAAAAAAAATCAGTGGCTATCACACTTTATAACTATTATCGATAGACTTTATGACTATTACGGATAGACTTCTATAGTGATAGACTTCTATCACTCATAGACTAGACTTTTATCACTCATAGACTATTATCACTGACAAAATTCTATAAAAAAGACTACTATCAGCGATAGACCATACTATCAGTGATAGAAATTGTCATATCTGCAATTTTTTTTTAAAAGTGTTATATTTTTAATTATTTTACTCTAAATTGACATTTGTTACAATTTTTCATATATATATATATATATATATATATATATATTTTTAGGGTTTATTATATTATTTGGACACTATGTATTTTATATTTATCAAATTCTAAAATTATTTAATCTACCCATAAATAAAGAAATAAATCTTTGTTTTTATACAAAATCTATATATATATATATATTTTTGGTTATTTATTTACTTTTGTCTAAATTTTATAACAACACTTATTTATAACGGTCATATTTTCAAAGAACTACTCTCTTATTAATTTTATAAGAAAATTGCTATAATTTATTCAAGTTTTTTTTGCAACAATATGTTAATTAATGTTATGATTAAATCTATGACCTCTTAGTCACGAGCACAACATGCTCGGTTTGATAATTTATTCAAGTTATATGCACAATATTGTACTAGGTTAATTTTTTTATTTTATATGTAAAAATATATAATATTAATGCGAGGGAGTAGATTCAATCATAATTTATAATATAGATAAAATATAGGAAAATTGTAGTAAATGACAATTTAAGACTTATTGTTTGCAAATATAGCATGTTTTTAAAAAATTTGCGGATATAGCAATTTCTATCGCTGATATCTTATGACTGATAGAAGTCTATTGCTGATCACCTCAGCTTTTTATAGATTTTTGTCAGTGATAATAGTCTATCAGAGATAATAGTCTATCACTGATAGAAGTCTATCAGTGATATAATAAAGTCTATCAGTGATAGAAACGGGTTTTTTTGCCATATTTGCAAAACATTTTAAAGTTTGCTAATTTTGCAATTAGTTTGAGCATGATTGCTATTTGTGCAACCAGCCCTAAAATATATAATATATAATATTAACTAATTTTAAGTCGCCATACTATTGGTGGACTGGGCTGTAGCCCAGCTACTTTTTCAAAGGTTTTTCCTTATTTTTCAAAGGGTTTTTGAAAGCTTTTCATAAAAGTATACACTTTTCAAGGATTTTACGAACTTTCGAAATATTTTTGGAAGGCTTTGTAATAACTCTTATAAATGTAATCTTTTTGTAAGGTTTTTTATAACCTTCTGATGAAAGAGAAATAGGTCAACTTTGTTGTAGTGATTGCACAACTTAATTATCTGAGAAGTTGGATACCATGCCTTGATCACTCAAGCAATTCAGCTTTCCGAAAACACGTATATAGGCATCTTGCGCAAAAAAATCAGGGTATTCTACGTTGTGTTGTGCCCTTCTTCCATTGAAGTCAGGTATGTGCTCACTTCCTCCGCCAGGGGTGCATACATTTGGTCCGTAGTTTGGTGGTTGTTTATGATTGTATCTCTTTTTTACCTCGGGTTTTAGACCGAAAATCTAGGATGTTCTTGTTTGTATGGTTACGAGGGATTTAACTATATAAATTTAGAGTTTGTGATTTCAAAATTTTAAATATTCGAAGTTTGAATTGCATGAAATAATTTCAGATAGTTAGAAATTTGGATATAGGATTTCAAAATAGTACCCATTTTTTGTTGAGGGATTGACCTTCTAAATTTTGAAAATGTCTAGTTATAGGAATAATGTATACATATTTACACCTAACCACCTTTTATTTGGTGGACTAATGGCCCTATACATTATAGTTTGTATTACGATACCTATAGTATAATCCAAAATTTTTATTTTAGACACATGGGCAACATGGAAGATGTTCTAAAGTTTTGATTAAGCTTAGTTTAATTGTTATGTTTTAAGTTTGGCTAAATTTAGTTTAGTAATTTTAGTTGTTACATTCGGTTTTCATTTGGAGTGAAAATGGTATAGGAGACTTAGTCTTAGTGACTTGTTTGTGATATATTCTCAATTGTTTATGATTTTTAAACTATGCTCGCATCTTTATCCTTATAGTTATTAGTCACCTTAGTGACAAATAACTTAAAATGTTCTCTATTCTAAGTTACATTTTAAAATGTAACTTATGCCGGCCAATATGAGTATAGCTCAACCGACATATTGTATGAACTATCAGCAAAAGGTTTCAAAGTTCGAACCTCCCTCCTCATATGTTGTCAAAAAAAAAAAAAAATGTGACTTATGGTTTATGTACTGGTGAAATTGGAAAACTTTCCTCTAGTTTATTCTTTGTACTCTCTCTTTGATCAATGAAGTATCTTTTTTTTAAAAAAAATAAGCACACACATTTCGTCCCTAATCAACTCATCGCTCTACATATATAAGAAATGCTATTAAATCTTAACAATATTTGTCATTGATCTACATATATAAGAAATGCTATTAAAATCTTAACAATATTTGTCAAGATAAAGACTATATTGTCTTTTATAAATTATTTCGTATTAAATTAAAAAATTAAATTGTTAGAATTAAATAGTTACGTTCTAAAATTAAGGTTGAGGGACTAAATTATTAATTCGAATAAAAAATGAAATATATATATATATATATATTATTTATTGTTTATTTTTATTCAACTCACTTAATTTGACAAATGGAGTATAACTAAATACTCAATTGTTATATGGTTGTGCACTCACTCAGTGGTTCAACCTCTCATCAATTAATAATTATTACAAGTGACAAAGACAACAATCAGAGCCATCATTAATAGATTTTATTTTTCCTTTTGTTTGTGTTTTTGTTTTTTAATCTCAGAAACAAAAATAGACTGCTGCACTTAAAAGAGAAAAAAAGGAATACGAATAGACACAATAAAAAGAAAAAGAATACGAATGGACAAAAAAGAAAAGGAAAATAAGAAATAATGGAATACGAATGGACAATTGGAGAAGTATATATCAGACATCCAGTTTTCCCCATGCCGAGGCGAAGAAACAGGCAGATATGGCAGATTCTGAGTGCGGTAAAACATTCTCTGTCGCAAATCTCAAGTTTCATATTATAATGGATATTGGATTTGTTTTGTACAGTTAATTAGTTGGACGATGTTTTTTTTTTTTTTTTTTCAATATTTTGCAGTTGTAAGGTCCAGCAGAGATGAAAAACCTGCTCACTATACCTTAAAAATCCAATCTTTTTCGTTGCTGGAGGCTGCAATTGCTTGTTCCAATAATCGTGATAGATATGAATCCCAGATCTTCAATGCAGGAGGTTATGAATGGTGGGTCATAAATATTATGCTCACTTTTGCAAATTTTCATATTGGTTTGTCATTATTATATATTTTTGGTATATTTTTTGTATATGGTTGTTATATTGCAGGAAATTAGGTCTATATCCCAATGGAGATGAGAAGAGAAATGGGTGTGGTCATATCTCCTTATATTTGGTGATGGCTGACAATAACATTTTATCAACTACTTCTGAGCTCAATGTTGTGTTTACATTTCTTGTCTATGATAACCTCAAAGACAAGTATTTGACAGTCCAAGGTTACCATAAATTACTCAAAAAGAACATGTTTTCTATTTGTTAGCTTTTTATGAGGTTTGGCAAATACTTTGTTAATAAATCCATATGTATTCTGTTTTTCAGATGGGAAAATAAAACGTTTTAGTGCATTCCAGACAGAGTGGGGGTTTGAAAAGTTGGTTTCACTGGACACTTTCAATGAGGCTTCAAATGGGTTGTTGGTGGATGATTGTTGTGTATTTGGAGTTGACATTTTTGTTATCAAACGTGATGAAGGGAAGGGGGAGGTCCTTTCCTTGATAAAACAACCAATAAATCACAAATATACCTGGAAAATCAACAACTTTTCACAACTAGATAGCACTCGTAAGGAATCTGATCCTTTTACAGTGGAGAGCTACCGTTGGTATGATAACTTTTTGATTTTGAAATATTTTTGCATAAAGTTATTATAAGTACATTTACACAATTTATCTTTTCAGGAAAATAAGGTTATATCCTAAAGGATGCTCCAAAGCGAAATCTGGCTATTTGTCCTTGTACTTGTACTTAGATAGTTTGGAAGAGCTTCCCCAAGGTTCTCGAGTGTACGTTGAATATGAGATGACTGTATTGACTCAACTTGGATCTGAACTAAAAAAAAAAACATGTAATTAACTACTATTTAACCTTTAGTTATCACTCTTAAAGGTTTAAATTTTCCAAACTTTCCTTAAATTAGGTTTCTTAACTGAGTGCGTGTTTGGGATATACCCTGGTTGACTTTTGTTTTGAAGTCAGTACTTATTTCTAAATAATAAAGTGCTTTCAAATGTATTTAGATTTTCAAAACCACTTTTTTAATTAATTAAAAACACTTTTCCTCATTCTAAAACTTAACCTTTTGGCCTGTGTGCAGGTAATACTTGGTTTGCATTTGGTGGTATAGAAGGTTGCAGCCGGGGTCATCCAGATTTCATGTCATTGAGCGATCTCATTGTACCAACAGAAGGCATTATTCTCAATTACGCTATAGTTGTTGAAGTGAACATTAATGTCATCTCTACTTTCAGAAAAATAGAATAGAGAAGAGAGTAATTTCTGCTCTTTGAGATCAGTTTGTTTTCTTAGATGCAATCTTTTAGGAGATTAGTGATAAAACAGTGCAGCTGAATTTGTGAACTTTGGTAACATTTAAGATGCAACTTCCAGCTTTTGCTTGTTCATTTTGTGGTTAAAAAGATATGGTTGACTAGTGCAACGGTTCTTTTATAGTTTCAGAGATGTAAAATATTATATCAGGTCGGTGTTCGTAATTTCTTACTATTTATCTCAAGAATGTACAAATTATTTAACTCTAAAGTTCAAAAGAATAAAATTTTAAGTTATAATTTATAAAGTAAAATATTCCAAAAAAGTTTTCATTTGGTCCATTCTCTACCGAAGTATCAATACAACTGAGAGAATTCGGAAATGTTGCCCTCATGGCTTCTCTCCAACCAAATTGGTGTGCTATCTGCCATTCCAGATCTGAAGATATCGATCATTTATTCTTACATTGCACTCTTTTCCAGGTTATTTGGAATAAGCTGAGTCTTATGCTTCACTGATTCATTTAGACAAAGTTGAAGAACTTTGTGCTTTTGTTCTTAGTTTTAATTGCTATTCCTAGAAAAATATTCTCATCCACAACATCTTGGTGGCTTCTCTTTGGAGCATTTGGAGGGAGAGAAACAATTGTATTTTCAACAACTTTGCTCGTAGCCATCAGTCGATTTGGGACGATATTATCGTTTTAGCGGTCTCTTGCTCTAAAAAATCTCCTCTCTTTTCTAGCTAGCGATAGCACTTTTGTAATTTGGCTTCGGCCCTTGTATGTTTCTGATAGACTAATGAAGTATCTTCTTTCAAATTTGTTTTTTATAAAGTAAAATAATAAAGCAAACCTTCTCAAGTTGAGATCTCTTGCTCATAATTCATATATCAATTGAATTTCATGTTGACTCTAATTTTTGTTTGTAGTACAATATGAAAATGGAGGATTTGAACCACACACATCTCACACACATTTTATTATTTTATGCCAATGTAATTATGTTTAGTTTGATATATATATAATTAAATTTTAAAGAATTAACTAAACCAAACAAAATCCTAAAGAATTAGAAAATTTTCCCTTTTGGAAATTTAATTAATTCTTCTTCTCAATTTATCACTTTAAAAATATATGCAAGTTGATTATTGACCAATTTGACATTATAAATAAAAGGGTAAAATAATAAATAAATAACAAATATATGAGACTAAATTAACATTTTTTTTTCCTTAATTTTTTTTTCTGAAAATTAATTTCCTTTCTTTTCTTTTTTTGGTTCTCACATTGGGTCCTTCCAACAAGTTTGTTCTCCTAATACTCCAATTTCGTTGTGTTCTTCTGAATACTGCAACCTCGTTGTGTTCTTTTGAACGAACAATCTTTCAAGTGTGTCCCACACTTTCTTTGGAGAATTTACAACATGCCCAATATACCTCTTTGTCAATAGAAGTTCGTAAAGCAAATAAACGTTTGCCACACTTGACCTTCCACTTCCTTCGTGCATCAACATTCTCCAGAGTATCTTATGAAATTTATGCACTGGCCATCACTGAAAACAAGATCTCACAGATCTTACCGTTGTAGAAAAAATTTCATACATAGCTTCCAATAGCTATAATTATCACAGACAAACTTGTCTACACAAACATTGTTTCCACAGTTCATCTTCAACGAGTATTTAAACTCAAACATAAGACAAATTAGAATTCGGATTCTCTAATACCATGTAACAAAAACGAAGAGAACAAAGTGTGGAAACAAAAGAGAATTTGCACGAAGGATCAAGTGATTCAATATTGAATTATATTCTTTGAATTGAAAACCTTCCAAGTATTTATAGGTAAATAAATAGTAAATCAATAACCCACAAATTATTCCACTAACCTTAAAATTTTCCATAATCATCCCACTAAGCCACATCCCTCCAAATTAGAAGACACTACCCTATATGAGTGACACTACCTTAATTTCAAATAAATAAAAATTAACAAAGTGAAATTAACTTGTATTATGTTTGCACTAATCTTAAAATAAATATTGTGACTAATATATCTTTAAGCCAATATTTTAATTTTTATTAAACCCCCAACCCATCCCTTAAAGTATAAGTAATTATAAGGTGATGTTTTGTTTCTCTAAAAATAAAAAGAGAGTCAAACCGAGCCTAGCTCAATTGACATAAAGTTGTGTCATTAATTAAGAGGTCATAAGTTCAATCCATCGTTGGAAAAAAAAAAAAAAAAACAGCAAATACTAAACACATATTTTCACAAATCTTCACAACGACATAGGAAAACATTTTTGTCGTCGCCGCCCGATTTTGAGGAGAGGAAAAAAACTATAGAGATTTAAGATGGAAAACTAGGGAGATTTGCGGCGGCTGCAAAACGTTTTTGAGAGGTCGGAGCGGCAGCGTGTACAATATTAGGAAATTTTGAAGTACAAAACAAAACAAAGCCCAAGGCCCAAAAGTACTTGATTAAGCAATTGTTTTAATTGGCTTAAACTTTGGTTAGATTTTATTGGAGAGATCAAAAAGGAGGGCGACAGTTTTTAACCTCATTTCTTATTATCAATCAACAAAAAGGGAAAATAAGGCAGTGGGCATTCAAAATAGAAGGGAAGCAGAATATCATAGACTGAAGCATTTTTATTTCCTTTATTTGTGGAGTGAGCTTTTGTGAGAGAAAATAGAGAATTTTCTCTTGAGCGATTTTTCTTTATTGTTGATCCCAAACTATCGGGTTGTGATACTTGGAAGTCAATAGTCATTGTTGGGCTATTGAGGGTAGTTTGTAGCGTCGAGTTGAGGCTTCTTGTAATCTCCATTATAGTTGAACCTGCAGTTGCAGAAGACTGGACGTAGTCCCGAGATCGGGGCGAACCAGTATAATTTACGGTGTCGTTCTCTCTTTTCCTTATCTTTATTATTGTATTTTGTGATCGATAACTTATTTGGTTCTAACCTGTGAAGTGAGAACATGAGATATAATATTGTTGTTATTCCGCGTTATTTATATCTCGTGTATTTTTCCCAACAAGTGGTATCAGAGCTTTTGGTTCAGAAATCATGAGAGCGATGAATCCAAAAAGTTTCGAAGGAGTCACAAAATTTGATGGGGGAAATTTTGGTTATTGGAAGATGCAGGTGAAGGATTTTTTAACCTGCAAGAAATTGCACAAGGCACTGAAGGAGAGACCGAAAGAGATGTCTGATGGAGATTAGGAAGATCTCGATGAACAAGCAGTTGCAAACATCAGAATGTGTTTAACAATGGAAGTTGTTAGTCTTGTAGCTAACGAGACTACCGCAATCAAGCTAATGGAAGCGCTTACAAACAGGTACGAGAAATCGTCTGCTAATAGTAAAGCCTATCTTCTTAAGAAATTTTTTAACATGCAAATGGCTGAAGATGCATATGTAAATTCCTATATCATTGAGGTTGTCACTTTGGTAAATCAGTTAAAGTCTGTTAAGATATATTTTACTGATTAAGTATACGCTATTCAGTTATTAATGTCTTTACCTGAAAGTTGGGAAACGATGAAGACAGGTGTGTCTAATTCGGTAGGGGAAAATACTCTGTGAAGTTTTCAGGAGTTTGTGATTTAGCTCTAGCTGAAGAAATTCGTAGAAAGAGTAGTGGTACAGAGTCATCTACTACAGGGTCAGCTTTAGCTTTGACTAAGGGTAAAGAATTTATGAAACCGAGTAGTAGTGGAAAGAAGTGGGGAAATATGAATAAGAAGATAGAATGCTTTTACTGTCACAAAATAGATCACTATAAAAGTCAGTGTAGAAAACTAAAAGAGGATCAGGAAAAGAAGCATGAGGCAAACATAGTTGATGATTTCGATGCATGTGTTTGTGTTGGAAGTGACACAAAAAGTTTTAATAATTCATCTGAGTGGATTTTAGACAATGCAGCGTCAGTTCACATAATTTCAGATAGAAGTTTGTTCACATCCTTCACAAGAGGATGTCATGGTCTAGTGAGAATGGGTGATGGTAGAGTCTCCAAAACCAGTGGGATTGGGGATGTTAGTCTGAAGTTAGAATGTGGTAGTGTTCTGGTATTGCATGATGTCAGGTTTGTGCAATGAATCTTATCTCTATTGGCAAGTTGACAGATGAAGGCTACATGTGTGAGTTTGGCAGTCGCCAGTGTAAACTCATACTGGGATCCCAAGTAGTGGCAGTTGGCCACAAAAAATCTACATTGTACAGATGTCAGTTGAATGTTGTCAAATGATCAAAGAGACAGTGGATGCCAGTTAAAGCTGCAGATGGTTGTTTTAGAGGTGAGCCAGCAGCATTGATAGCCAAGTTTGATCAGTTAGATCATGATCCTTCATTTCAGAAACAATTGGGAAGTTCAAAAGAGAAAGTTGATGGCTATTGTCAACCCCCAATTGTCAGACGCACGAACGAATTGAAGAAGTCGCCGAGGCGAGTAGAGGCATCGAAGTGGAAGGCCAGAGCAGTTGCTAAGGTCAAAGGAAAGGTCTCTAGCTTGGCAGCAGGTTTGAATAGAGAATTCAAGCCATTCTCAAAATATATATTCTTCAAGAACAGTGATTCAAGATTGAAGAAGATGTCAGTTGTTGCCACTTAGTTGAAGTGGGAGTACGTGTCTGTCTTTTTCGTCTAGGAGATAGATCCACGTAGCGAGCTCATTCCTCGGGGCGAGCACAGATACGCTACAGTTACTGTCTGATGGTTGCCTGTCTTTTGGTAACTTTTATTATTTTACAGGTTTTTTTTTATTAAACTTTGTAGTTTGCCAAGAAGATCATCAGAAATAACAGTTGTAGTGGGAGTTTAGCCTTGGAGTTTGCCAAGGTGACCAGTTTCGTTGTAGTGGGAGACAAGATCGTTGTTTTGTCTTCAAGTGAGAGATTGTTAGGAAATTTTGAAGTCCAAAACAAAACAAAGCCCAAGGCCCAAAAGTACTTGATTAAGCAATTGTTTTAATTGGCTTAAACTTTGGTTGGATTTTATTGGATAGATCAAATAGGAGGGGCGACAGTTTTTAGCTCAGACAAGTTTAATTGGCTTAAACCTGCACTTCCATCATCCTTTACAGCATAATCTGAGCTACTGCTGCCACTATCCTTTCTCCCTCTCCACTTCTTCTCTCTTCCACCTTCTCCCTGCTGCATTCTGACTTTCAGCGCCCCCTCAATGCTTCCTTCTTGCCTCATCAACCTCCTCTGCTCTTGTGCTTGCAAAGCACTTACTAACTCTATCACCTTGAGTTTAGTGAGGTCTTTGGTATTTTCTAAGGAAGCAATGGTTGCTTCATATTTCTCAGGAACTGAAACCAAAATTTTCTGAATCAATTGTCAGATAAATCAGTTCCTAATGCTCTTGCCTTGTCGGCAATCGCAATCAACTTGTCTGAGTATTCTTTAATGGACTTAGAATCCTTCATTTGCATTCTCTCGAATTCCCTCACCAAGTTCAACACTTTCATGCCCTTGATCCTCTCATCACCTTCATACTCACCTTTGAGGAAGTCCCAGATCTCCTTTGCTGACTTCAAGGCCATAATTCTGTTGAATATGGATGAAGACACAGCTGCATATAGGCAAGCTCTAACTTTTGCCTTCCTGGTGACCCTCTCCTTGTGAGTCTTGATCTGGTTGATTGTTGAATTATCGGTAAGTGCAGCAACCTCATAGTCGGTCTCAACTGCTTCCCAATAATCACACGCCTCCATGTAGGCTTGCATTCTGATAGCCCATGCTTGGTAGTTTTCTCCATCAAACACTGGTGGAGCCAGTGAAGAAAGACTGCTCGATCCTGATTCCATCTCACTCAAATCTCAAAGTGTATCACTTGGTTTCTCTAACGGATATCTTACTAACTCTGGTTTCTCTAAGGGATATCTTAGTAACTCTCACTCACAAGCCCCTTAAGAATTTAGCTCTGATACCACTGTTGTTTCTAAGAGAGAAGAGAAATGGGAATCCATACCACTGTTGTTTCTAAGAGAGAAGAGAAATGGGAATCCAACTACTACATTTTCATTCAATAAAATCTGATCTTAAATACATTTTCTAAATGCTAAAAGTAGCTTAGTTAACTCCATAAAAACAGTCACTAACTCCACTAACTCTAACTCCACAAAAATAGCCACTTACTCCACTAACTCTAAATATATCAATACTTACCCCACTAACTTCAAATATAACAATTTACTAAAAATAGACTTTAGCTTTGAGTTAACTAACAAAATGACAAAATAGGAAATTAGAAGCTATGGGGGAGAGAAAAAAAAGAAATAAAAAAAGAGAAATTGTAACCGATATCAATTTAGAGTAAAATAATTAAAAATATAACACTTTATTAAAAAAAATTGCAATTTCTATCGATGATAGAAGTCTTTTTTTTTTTTTTTTTTTTTTTTAGAATATCAATGATAGAGAAGTCTATCAGTGTTCAGTGATAGTCCTAAAGTCTATCAGTGTTCAGTGATAGTCCTAAAGTCTATCAGTGTTCAGTGATAGTCCTAAAGTCTATCAGTGTTCAGTGATAGTCCTAAAGTCTATCAGTGTTCAGTGATAGTCCTAAAGTCTATCAGTGTTCAGTGATAGTCCTAAAGTCTATCAGTGTTCAGTGATAGTCCTAAAGTCTATCAGTGATAGCCAAAAGGTTTTAAATTTTGCTAAATTTACAATTATTTTTGGCCTGATGGGTGTTAGTGCAACCAGCCCCTAAAAAAAACTGTCACATAACCGGGTTGCAAAAGATAGTTGTAGTCCGGGATAAGTAAGTTTTACTCGTACTAGAAATTCTATGCCCTTGAAATAATAGTATACTATTATTATTATTTTTACTTTATAAATTATAACTTTAAATTTTCTACTATTATACTATTATTGAATAATAGTATACTATTAAATTTTATGTTGTCAATTAAAAAAAAAAACTTGAAATTTTATTCTATTGAACTTTAGACTATAAATAGTGTTTTACTCTCTTTAGATAAATAGTTACAAATTAAGAACAAAGACCTGATTTAATATTTTACTCCTCTGAAATTGAAACAATATTGCACTATTAACCACAAAAAGAACAAGCAGAAGCTGGAAGTTGCATCTTAAATGTTACCAAAGTTCACATGTTCGGTTGCACTTTTTTTATCACTAATCTCCTAAAAGATTGCATCTAATAAAGCACAACAGCAGAAATTTCTCACTTCTATTCAATTCTTTTGAAGGAAGAGATGACATTAATGTTCATTTCAACAACTACAGTGTCATTGAGAATAAAGCCTTTTGCTGGTTCATTCAGATCGCTCAATGACAAGAAATCTGGAGTACCCCAGCCGCCAGCTTGTACACCAAACCAACAATTATCTGCACACAGCCCAAAAGGATGAGAAAAAACTCTTTTTAACTAATTAAAACTGAGATTCAAGGAAAGTTTGGAAAATTTAAACTTTAAGAGTGATAATTAATGGTTAAATAGTAGTTAATTACATGTTATTTTTTTTAGTTCAGATCCAAGTTGAGTCAATACAGTCATCTCATATTCAACGTACACTCGAGAACCTTGGGGAAGCTCTTCCAAACTATCTAAGTACAAGTACAAGGACAAATAGCCAGATTTCGCTTTGGAGCATCCTTTAGGATATAACCTTATTTTCCTGAAAAGATAAATTGTGTAAATGTACTTATAATAACTTTATGCAAATAGGTGTGTGCAAAAGTATTGCAAATTCAAAAAGTACTATCATACCAACGGTAGCTCTCCACTGTAAAAGGATCAGATTCCTTACGAGTGCTATCTAGTTGTGAAAAGTTGTTGATTTTCCAGGTATATTTGTGATTTATTGGTTGTTTTATCAAGGAAAGGACCTCCCCCTTCCCATCATCACGTTTGATAACAAAAACGTCAACTCCAAATACACAACAATCATCAACCAACAACCCATTTGAAGCGTCATTGAAAGTGTCCAGTGAAACCAACTTTTCAAACCCCCACTCTGTCTGGAATGCACTAAAACGTTTTATTTTCCCATCTGAAAAGCAGAATACATATGGATTTATTAACAAATTATTTGCCAAACCTCAAAGAAAGCTAACAAATAGAAAACATGTTGTTTTTGAGTAATTTGGTTACCTTGGACTGTCAAATACTTGTCTTTGAGATTATCATAGACAAGAAATGTAAACACAACATTGAGCTCCGAAGTAGTTGATAAAATGTTACTGTCAGCCATCACCAAATATAGGGAGATATGACCACACCCATTTCTCTTCTCATCTCCCTTGGGATAAAGACCTAATTTCCTGCAATATAATGTACTCAAAGGAAGTCAAAAGTGAGTATAAATCAGCGGTAATTAACACATGTACTCAATCCCCTACCCCATTTGATGTACTAAAAAAAGTAATATGGATTTGAGAGAGGAATATAGAATAATATTTAATTTATGACCCACCATTGATAACCTCCTACATTGAAGATCTGGGATTCATATCTATCACGATTGTTGGAACAAGCAATTGCAGCCTCCAGCAACGAAAAAGATTGGATTTTTAAGGTATAATGGACTGGTTTTTCATCTCTGCTGGACCTTAAAACTGCAAATACACAATACGAATAATATTTTCCTTGAAATGAAGAAGGACAAATAATTAAAGTTGTTAATTAATAAAGTAGTAGAGTTTATACCTAAAGAAGAGTCTCCATTGGATGTGGGGAAGGGGGAGATGATGTTCTTCTTTATCATAATAACTTTCTGCCTTTTTTTTCTCACTGGTCGACACAATAGAAAACAGTATATATATATATATATTTTTTTTTTTAATTTCCCTTCTTGGATATTCAAGATTATTTTTTCTGTTTTGATCTCTGGATTTTTTCAATGTTGGCTAAATTATAGATTTTTTTCTCTCTTCTTTTTTGCTTTATTATTTTTCATATAATTCTCATGCTTTTTTTCTTCTTCCAAATTTCCGTTCACTCGTTAAAAGTTCAAATTTGAATTGATGCAAATTTGTAGATTGTTTCTTCAGTAAGATTTGATTTTTGTTTTGATTTCTCGAGGTAAAAATATTTCCAAATCTATTTAATTATCTAACTTACCATTTAATAAATCAGATATTATGCATTTTTTCAAAAAAAAAAAAAAAAAAACTTCATTTTGTCTAAAACAAATATTAATATAAGAGTAAAACTTGCTTGCAGGGGCTACAAGCATCTTCTGTAGTCCGCCCATATGGCACATTGTGAGTGAATTAATATTTAGAAAATTAGGGAGGATTTTTTTTTAAAAACAATGATATAAATATTTATCCACTCGGCACGTACTGCAAAAGATGCTTGTAGCCCAACCTCCCAGCAAATTTCACTCTTAATATATTTGATTGACTAAATATTTAAACCATTTTTAAATAATAAAAAAAATCTTTCCACGTCATTTACTTTATTTTTGTCAGTAACTTTCTTTTTCTTAATCCATTCAAATTAACAACTCCTCCTACTTTCTCCCTCTTTATTTCTTTACACTCCAAATAGACCATAAAATTGTAATTGGGGTTATTTGAAATTTGCAGGGCTGATTGTGTGTTGTATAAACATAAATTTTCAAGTGGATTTTTAGAGGAAATGAAGGAAAGAGTGGGAAATTGCCCGGTTGGATTATCTGGGTCGGTCATGGTAGTGCGATTAGTATTCTTCAATTTCGAGTTCAATAATCAATTTCTTCAAAACACTTACACTAACAACGAAATTATACCACGTGAGGGAGAGGTTGGTAAAGGTAAAGATAGGTTGGATTTTATTTTTCTAAGAAAAATCTCCAAATACAAAATGAAGAAATTATTTAGAGTATTGCAAATTTGAGGAACTTGACTATGTTAAAAAATAGTTAACCAAAAATAAGAAAAAACATACTTATTATAGAGAAAGGAAGAGAGATGCATGAAATTGAAAACAAAGGTCATAGAAGATGAAAGTGGAGGAAAGAGAGAGAAAATAGGAGAAATTGTTTATAGGCATGAAGAAGGAAGGGAAAGTTACCAAACAAATCCAAGTAAAACGTTTATTTAAAAAATAATATAAATATTCAGTCTATCAAATTGTGACACTGTAAAACATACTTTACGCAAATTTTACTCTTTTAGGAAGCACATGAGGGGAGAATTTCTAGTACATCGGTGGTATGGAGTTTTTACCTACCACTGCCTTTAAAAAAAATGGAGTTTTTACCTACCACTGCCTTTAAAAAAATTGAGACGTGGCAAAATTGTTGTTTAACTGGGACCCACACTATTAAATATATTATATTTATAAACATTTTGTCACGTGTCATTCATTTAAAGGTAGTGGTATGGAAAAACTCCATACCACCAATGTACTAGAAATTCTCCCACATGAGGGAGCCGTCAGCGCTATCTTCCAAATGATAATGACACGTGACATTTTATTATTTTTTTTTTTTTAATTTTTAACGTGTTTTTTTCCTTCGTTTTTTTAAATTTAGGTTATAGTATTTAAATTTTAGGATTTAAGTTTTAGGGTTTAGATTTTAGAATTTAAAATTTAGGGTAGGATTTATGGTTTAGTGATAGAGGCGAGATAGTGTTGGGTTTAATGTCCTTAAACTCGTGGTTTGTAAACTATGTTTGTATTTATCTATTTAGAATAAAGAGTTATTAGTTTTATTCAGTAAAAAAATTTACTAGTGCAACCCGTTTGCATTAATCTATATGACCAACACCCTTGACATATGCCAAATACTGGAGCTTCATGTATGACATGATTGTGGATCAAACTCTAGTATATATAGTCAAAACGGTCTATAGTATACGGATGAGGCTGGGTATACCTATTCGAGTTTATCCCCAAGTTTTTTTTTTTTTTTGAACGGGTTTATCCCCAAGTTGGTAGGCTTATTGAGCGGGCGTTCCGTCACTCTCACCCATACAAGTCTAAAGATACTCTCGAATAAGCAGGAGTTCATAGCAAGCTCAGGATTTAGATCGAGTTACCTAGGTCATCAAATAAGTGAAATAGTCGGTCTCTTCAGTAAACGACGTTATAAAGAGAGAGCGATTCTTTCGTGGTTCAGTCTTATGCAAGCTCATTGCACAGGACGCCCCCGCTCGCACATCTCCATGTGAAACGATTCGGATCACATCGTTTTGTACATAACAAGCACCCATACTCTATTTTTTGGACTGTTTGGAGGGAATACAAGTTCTCTTTGAAGCTAATGGATATGTTGAAATTTCAGCCCAATCAATATTCCCCTCTAATCTCATTCGTAATATCTTAGAGAATGAGGCGGCGACAGCGGAAATAGCAGAGTTAGCTGCTGCTGCAGCGGCGGCGGCAGTGGCGGCAGCGGAAGCGCCTGAAGCGCCGAAAATATGTATATATATATATATATATATATGTGTGTGTGTGTATGTGTATACTATGAAGCACGAATACGAATACGGGATACAAATACGACAGGATACGGCGATACGCCAATTTCTAAAAAATAATGATACGGATACGTTGAGGATACGCAATTTTTTTAAATTTTTTTTAGAATATATTTAAATTAAACCTAAAATACAAAATATATTCTAATAAAAAACATACAATTTCAAACTCAAAATACTTTTTTTTAGGGGCAACAAGAGGAATAACTAAAAGGAAATAGTTGTTACTGAAAAATAGCTAACACAATTAACGTAATGAAAAATAGCTAGCAACTATATTTAGTATAATCTTTAAACTATATTGCGACTGAAATACCCCTATAAAATTTAATCGGTTGAGAATCAAATCAACTACAAAAAAAAGGGTTGATTTTATGAGAGAGAAAATAGTTGGGAGGAAAAAAGGTAACCACTAGTAAACGGTTGAAAATATTTAAAATAATTTGAATTAAACTAATCTGCCACGTAACAACTAGTAAACGATTGAAAAGATTTAAAATAATTTGAATTAAATTAACTTGCCACCCATTGTATTGACCAGTATACACTAACTCGACGAACACGAACACGAACACGACACCCTAGAAAAAGATAAACAGTCACGTCCAAACAAGTAGTATATAATGAAAAATACACCTAATAGGTTCAAAACACAAGGAATAAAGAAACATATACATAGTATATATATATATATATATATATATATATAGACAGACATATTTCAATTCCCATCAAGTTTAATTTAAAGTGCATAAATATAGAGACAAACATATTTCAATTCCCATCAAGTTTCATTTAAAGTGCATGAACTAAATTTAAACGAAGCAAAGATTAATTTTAAGATGGATGGAAAGTACAAAACTAATAAAAGTGGTAAAAAAAAAAAAAAAAATCAGACGGATTAAAAAAAATGACATACGATAAGTAGTTTGCGCTGTGAAATAAACCATTGATTAGAAGAATGACCTAATGAACACCCTTGATTAGAAGAATAACCTGAGGAAGTAGTATATATTGAGACATACACCTAATAATAATTAGTATATATTGTAAAATACATTTATCAAAAAGTGTAGATAGTGTACTGAGAAATTATGAAATAGGAAAATACAACATTAATTAGTATATATAAGAACAAAAAGTGTAGATAGTGTACCGAGACAAAGTATATATAAGAAAATATCAGAGGAAAAGATCAATATTCATAGGTTTAAAAAGAAGAAAAACGGGTAGACAGAACTAATTACACACTTCATTCTCAAGAAAAACAGGTAGATAGAACTAATTACACACCTCATTCTCAAGAAAAACAGGTAGATAAAATTAATTAAACACATGATCCTCAAGAAAAACGGGTAGATAGAACTAATTACACACCTGATACTCAAATTCGAACCAAGGCTCTGTTTTTCTCGATGGTTAAGCTTCACTAAAACAAGTCATTCAGGTCCTCAAACTCGTCTTCAAGCTTTGATATCATTCCGGTAAAAAAATCAAACAGATTCTGAACGACATTCTTAAATTAGACAAACATATATTCTTCATCCTCGTCTTCATACTTTAGACAAGCTTTGATATCCTTCTAATTCTTCATCCTCGTCTTCTTGATTCTGAACGACATTCTTATTCGTCGTTGTCTGTTGCTGATTCGATTTGTTAGCTTTCTTCTTGCCCGCCCATCATATGCATCAATAGTTTCTCGGGTTGTCGATGACTTATTGGAAAAAAAATATAGGATGAGTGGCGTGTGGTCGACTGCGAGGGAGAAAGGAGATGTCGGTGAGAATGAGGTGACAATTGACCGTGAATGGAATGAAGAAGATGAAGAAGAAGAAAAATCTTTTAAAATTTCAATTTTAAAGAGTCTAAAATCAGTTCCATATTTTTAGGGATTTGTAGGAGAGATAATTTTATTTTTGAGAAAAATCTAGGACGAAAGATATGATTTTTTTGGTTGGTTGTTGATATATTTAAAAATTAAAAATAAATATAAAATTAAAAAATTAAATGTCGATTAGGTGGTCTCGCTGTAAATAACGTTACCTACCAGGGGCATAATCGATATATAAAGTGTTTTCTCTCCCATCCTAAAATCTAGTTAGTTATTGGATGTAAATAGAAAACTTAGTTAGCTATATTTTTTTTTTTTTAAAGTAGCTATTTATAACAAGGGGAATTGTGCTAGATAGCTAGTTTAAAAAACCCAAAATGAAATATAGCTAACCCATTTTACTATTTTTATTGATAGCTAACTACATTTTAGGGTGGGAAAGATACAACTTTTCATACCGAATATGCCCATTGTATATAACAATATTTACCCAACTGCCACTCAACCAATTTGTTAGCTCCACCAACCGATTTTCTTTATTTCAGTGATGTAAAAATCGTCATAGCTCACATTCAACTCCCCAACATTTAAGGCTTCACAATAACCGACCATCAACTTCAGTCCAAACTTTTGCATACCGAAAATGCCCTATGTATATACCAGTATTTACCCAACTACCATCCAACCAATTTGTTAGTCCCACCAACCGATTTTCTTTATTTCAGGGATGTAAAATCGTCATACCTCACATTCAACTCTCCAACAATTTAGGTTTGACAAAAAGGACCATCAAGTTGATTCCTTATTTATAATCGTCCTCCAACATTTAAATAATGTACAAAACCCCACCTAATATTATCCCAACAATAATTGTCTGTCTTTTACACTCATTTGTTTCTCCTCCATCATTTTTTTTTTTTTTTTTTTTTGACATCGTTTCTCCTCCATCATTTGAACAATCATAGTCCTTATCTTTCACCACTGTATTAATGACGCACTATTAAATTAACATTGCATTCGATGGCGTATGGGACAACAATGATATATACAACAACTTTGAGTATTGTAATTATAAGAACGTTGAAAACATAGTATATACACAATGGGCATAACATAATTATGAGAACGTTGAAAACAGTGGGACATACTATAAACTGCGATATAACTCGCGTTTGAGTATTGTAATTCGCATGCATACTAAAACATAGTATATACAATTGACATAACATTTGTCATATACAATTGAGTCTGTATTCGATCCAATTGACACATGCATTACACTTTGTAGTCTACTATGTTATCTCAATGGTATATACTATAATACACACCTTTCGTTCACTAATTATGCATTACACTTTGAGATGGATATAACATTATATACATATATTCTTTTACCATAATTATGAGAACGTTGAAAATAGTGGGACATACTATAAACTGCGATATAACTCTTGTTTGAGTTTTGCAGTTCAGATGAATACTAAAACAATAATAGTATATATAAGTGGCATAACATACTATATACAATTGACATATAAAATTGGGTTTGTATCTGATCCAATTGGCATATGCACTACACTTTTCGGTATAGTATGTTATGTCAATTGTATATACTACAATAAACACTCTCCGTTTACTAATTACACTATACACTTTGAGATGAATATAACATTATATACAGATACCCGATTACCATAATCATGACAACGTTGAGAACCGTGGGTCATAATATAAACTGCGATTTAACTCTCGTTTGAGTTGTATAATGCAGATGCATACTAAAACAATAATGTCAATGCAAATATAGTTCATAATCATTCACAATAAAAGTCATTAAAAAAAAAAAACAGAGTTTCAAAAACCATCATGTTCATTCTCAGCGTTGTGGATGGGGCATATGTAGTAAGCTAGAGTGCAAATATTAACAAGAACAAAACACCACTGATAACATATGGGTATCAACATGCATAGTTTGACGTATATAAAAACATACACAACTATCAACTAATGACGCACATCACATCCTGTCATGTTATGGAACGGTGGTTACACAACCAGGTATACGTGAGGAACTATCCATTTACTAATAATTTTGATCTGGTATGAACATACTTGTTTAGATTTATATAACACCATACATACGTGTTGACAAACATTCGATTAACATATATATCTAACACTCTTAATCTAATACATTTCCAAAAAGTTACTCAAATCGCAGTAACTACGCATTTACGGTGGCTCCATCGTGAGACAATATATCAAAGAGGGTGTAAACAACTGCATACTTACAATTGAGGGTAGATTGACAGTCATATTCGTATAGACCACACCACAATATTTTTGTGTTGAGAAATAAGGTGTAATTAGGAGTATGTACGTTGAAACTAGATTGATCAGTCATGGTAGCATTACCCCATGGGTGTTCCTTAAGTATGCTACCAACAAATTACCAATAAAAGACAAAGTATGGTATCAACATACATACTTAGATTTATATAACACACATTACAACATGGTGTGGATTCAGCGTTTTATACATGCAGGTATACACAGGGACCATTAATTTACTTTTTAATTTGATTCGTAATGACAGTAAGGTCTGATTTTGTTCGTCGAATGAGTGTATACTGAGAAATACAAGGACTGGAAGGTCTGATTTTTGTTTCAGTCAAAATTTTCAACGATTTACTAATGTTACGATTTTTTCTCCAAACTAATTTCTCTCATAAAATATGTAATTTTATCGTCAAACTTCTCGCACTAGATGCCCAAAAATAGTTTCACAATTGTCCATTTTTTTCCTCTTTAGGAACGAGGAAGAGAAATCATTGATCACAAGGCTATCTAAAGACATGAATCTTGTGTGGATGCTAGCAAGTTACTCAAATCGGATGTACCACGACTATTGTTTGGTCGTGGATGATGAGGTTGTAGATACGAACACATACAAAGACAACGCGTGTCTTAAGATTCTTAATACCAAAAATATGATATGAGATTATTAGTAGAGTATATAATATTATATACATGTAAATTACTAACAACTATCAGGAGAAACAACAATGTGTCTCATTTGCATGTAATTAAACATATCAAATCAGTCAATACTTATATATATATATAACAATACATACGTGTGAAAAACTACAACAACAATTTTTATAATAGTCAATAGTACTACATACTAGTAACATATGTGTCTTACATACATATGGATACACCCACTAAATATATAACAAACTTATATATATACAATCATATGCATATACATTTCTATATGTACGTAAGAGTATATACATGCAATTAATCACAAAGCTATATATACAATTATTGTGATTTAAATCAAAGACATTACAAAAAAATCTCTAAAGAAGGAAAATCAAATTAGTAAATTCTTTCATAAATAAAAAAAAGTTGCAAAAATCCTAAAAAAAAATAAAAATAAAAATAGAATCAAGCTTTAGAATCCAAAATTTGTATTAAAATAGTAGATAAATTGTGATTTAAATAAATGATATTACAAAAATCCCTACAAATATGGAATCAAATTATTCTCATTATTTTATAAATCAAATACGTTGCAAAAAAACCCCTAAAAAGTGGAATCAAGTTTTAGAATCCAAAATTTATATTTAAAATTGTGAAACGTATCATTTTTTCATAGGTTCGTCATGCAACAAAATCTCTAAAATGTCGGGATAGAGTTCAAAATTTAAATACAAAACATTTTAAAAAAAAACCAGTTAAGCTAATAACACATATCTATCTCCAAACTCAATTTTTCAGAATGCAAAATTCAAAGGATATAGAAGAAAGAAGAAGAATGCAAAATTCAAAGGGATATAGAAGAAAGAAGAACATGATGGAAACGCTGAGAATGAAGGTCAGAGGAAATCCAATCAGAGCTATAGGTAAATATATTTTCATTTAGTGAATGCAATTGTGAATTATTTTTTAATTTAGATTATTTGATGTTGTTGGGATCTCAAGATTAGACATTGTTGTTGGGATGTAAAATATTTCTAAATCATTTTAGGTTGTCCATTTTAAATTTATTTTTGAATCAACATGACCGTGTATCCTTTTCAAGCTCGAACCATGTAATCATAGGTTTAATTACGTCTATATACCCCAATAGAAACACTAACACAATTTTTCAGTGCAAAAAAAAACCATTATAATTCAAATTATTTCAAATAATTCCAACGGTTTTCTAATTGTTACCTTTTTTCCTCCCAAGTAATTTCTCTTTCCTAAAATCAAACCTTTTTTCTACGTTTTTCTCCCAACTAATTTCTCTTTCCTAAAATCAAACCTTTTTTATAGGTTATTTAATATTTCTATCGGTCAAATTTCATAGGGGATATTTAAGTCTCAACGTAGTTTAAATAGTTTACTAATTATAGTTGTTAGTTATATTTCATTTATTTAAAAAATTTAGTTATTTTTCAGTAACTACTATTCCATTCTAGCTGTTGCCCCTTATAACAATTCCCCTTTTTTTTAACTAACCCAATAAAAATAAAAAAAGATAAAAAGCCCAAGCCAATTACCCATTAAATACCTTCCAAATAATATTTATTAAACAGTTTGTAAATAAATAAATAAATAAAAATAACCCTAAAAATCACTTTCCCTCCTACACACCTATTTTCCCGATTTTATTTTCCCCTCCCCAAGACCCCCTATGCGTTCCCCTCCATCTAGTCGGTGTTCAATCTCCCTCCCTCTACCTCCGACACAGACTTCGCCGCCGCAAGTTAAAAGTTTTGAGTTTTTTTGGTTGTTTTTCTTTTCTCCAGCGTATCCACGACGTATCCTTGCGTATCCAAGCCGTATTCGAAAACAAAAAAATAAAATAAAATAATGTGATACGTAAAATAGCGTATCGGATACGTATCCGGACGAATCCGTCTCAGATACGTTTCCGATACTGATTCTCTTACATGTTTCACGTATCCGTGCTACATAGTATATATATGTAACAAGTACAAAGTTGTGTTACAAGTTGGTAATAAAGTGCCAACAAGAGCATAGTTCAACTATCGACTAGTAACCAAGAGGTTCTAGATTCAATCTCCTACTCCCACATGTTGTAAAAAAAAAAAAACAAGAAGTTGGTAATAAACTAAAGAGTTACATATAAATAACCAACTGACTTTGAAGTCGCGCTAGCATCCTTTCTTTTTATCTTCGATCTTTCTCCAACTTCCCTCCTTACATCACCTACACACAAAATAAACAACCATCAGAAACAAACAAGAGACAAAACGTATTTTTACTCAACTAAAACTCTAAAAATAACTTGTTTTAATAAGTCTAAAAATCACTTATAACAACCACTTCTAACTTCCTAGCATCATGCTAGGTAGAGATACCTGCACACACACGAGCACACACAAGCTGCACATGCATGCTACATGTGTAAAAATAGAAAGAAAGAAAAATAAAAAAGATATTCATGTTCTTTAATGTCATTTCAAAATACATAATTAATTGTCGAAAATTAAAAATATGGTAGGGATGAATAGTATTTAAAAATTGTCGCACAAACTATGGTTTTTGAATTTTGAGAACTTTCAATTATATTTTAAATTGTCAAATTCTCCTATCATGAATGTTGAGTGTTGAGGATCAATTATATTTTGAATTGTCAAATTCTCCTATCATGAATGTTGAGTGTTGAGGATCCCACATCGTAAACATATCAGAATGATGAAGGAACCTCACTCACAATATAACATACATGAGGTCCTGATGTCTAAGGGGAACCTCGTGATGTCTAAGGCGGCGTTTGACCCAAGGAATTGGGGGAGTTGGCGTTTGGCCCAAGGAGTTGGGGGATTTGAAGTTGTTTAGTCTGAAGTTGTGTTTGGGGCAAGAAGTTGTTCAACTTGAGTTCTGAAGTCTGAATTTATTTTAGTTGTTTTCTTATCCACAATTGTTTTCTCCACTTTCAAAATTTTCTTATTAAAGACTTCTTCCAATTTCAATAAATTCTAAAAAATGAAATATATTTTTTTTAATTTTATCTATCTTTGAAATTTTTTTTGAAGACAACAAAAATAATTTTATGATTTTGAGCACAATACTTCACATTATTTTTTTACATTGATTATATATATATATATATATATATATTTTTTTTTTCTTTTTATTCAGTTTGATCTTTAATTTTATGAATTATAAAATTGTCTACTACCCATGTTTTTTTCACGTTGATTATATATATATATATTTTTTTTTTTTGTTAAGACTCATCCTTAATTTTATAAATTATTAAGATTGTCTCTACCCATGTGTCAAATACATCTTTCTCTGCCCCCACCATAACTTGTCATTCCATCGGAATCCACTCCACTTGAAAATCAGAATGTCAACAAATGATGGTTTATTTTAGCTATTTTTTTTTGTACAATTTTTTTTATATAATTTTTCATATTTCATTGTTAAAGAGTTCTTTCAATAAATTTGAAGAATGCAATTTTTTTTATTTTTTATTTTATGTATCCTTTACATTTTTTTTAAGATAATAAAAATAATTTTGAACACAATACTTCACATTCTTTTTTCAATATCACTCACATTATTTATTAATTTTATTTGGATAGTTTTGAAATAAAAGAAAGTCGTACAATATTGTGTTAAATATTACCTGTGAATTTGAAAGATTTTAATCCATTAATTTACACAGGTCCAAATAAGTTGATGTTTTTATTTATCTCCATGGTAAGAATAATACATTTTGAATTTGGTTAAATTAAATTTTATTTAAATAATTAAAAATAATGTGGGAGGAAGAGTAAAGAAGAGAGAGAAATGTGTTGCCTCGAAAAATGAGACAGACTTGAATAATAATTATTGTAGAACTCTAGGGAGTTCAATAGTAATTATTGTAGAAGTATGGAGAGTTGATATTTTTTATCGGAGTTCAACAAGTCCGTAGGTCAAACGGGAAGTTAACTTCTCCTCCCAACTCCTTGTCAAACAACTCTTTGGGCCAAACATGCCCTAATATGGTATCAGAGCCCACAAAACCCAAACGGATATTCGGTCCAAAAATGGAATCTGACTCAAGACTCTCACTCACAATATAACATCATACATGCACTACTCCTCCCATCACTAGTTAATTTTAAGACGACTACCTCATGATGTCTAATAATGAACATAATGTTCTCTCTCTTTTCATTCCCCCTCATATTTTAGAACCAATTTCTGTTAAAATAGGTTTTTAACTTTATTTGTTGGGTTTTGAATTAGGCAAGTAACTTTATTATTCTCCATCTTAAACTTAGATTTATTTACAACTTCTGCCCCAAAAACACATGAATCATCCTCCAAGATCCACCAATGAGATTATTTTTTGTTTCCTTCATTTTCTCTCACTTGAAACTAATTGAGGAACACTATACGTTTAAAAAAAAAAAAAAAAAAATCGAGGAACAATGTAAAGTAACCCATATATTTAATTATAACCAAAAAAGCCAAAGATGGAAGTTGAAGCTCACAATTTGCTAAATCATAATGATTTCCCTATCTAAGTATGAAATAAAATAAAGACATAAACGTCCTAATATAAATTCCCTAATACAATCTTACCAAATTGCACATGTTCAATTCAACTTTAACATAAAGGCTAGCTGCATCTAAGACAACATTTTGTAGAGATCTTCAAAGAGGCTGCATCTAAGATCATCAGCATTTCTCTTTATAAAAAATAGTTCTTGGTGGAGATAACATTGATCTTCGCTTCAACAATCAAAGTATCATTATAAATAAAGCCCTTCCTTAGATCTCTCAAGGACATAAATTCAGAAGAACCCCAACCAAAGTCTATGCCACCAAACTCAAACCAACGGTTATCTGCACAGATAAAAAGCAAACATATACTCTAATTAGAACCAAGATTTAAAAGGAAAGCTTTGGAGATTATGATTAAAGGGGTTGTTAATTAATTACATGTTCTTGTTTTTGGTCCAACTTTGTCAAATTGACTCAATACAGCAATTTCAAATTCAGCATACACCTTACAACTTTGGGGTAGTGGTTCTTCGAAACCATCAAAGATGAGGTACAATGACAAAAATCCAGCCACTGTTTTGGGGGATCTCCGAGGCAGATACATACGTATTTTCCTGAAAGATAGATATATGTAAATAATGTGTTTAAAAAAGAATTGCATGATCAATAAAGTTTTCATACCAACGACAGTTCTCCACTGTAAAAGGATTAGAATCCGCACGAGTGTTATCTAGTTGTGAAAATTTGTTGATTTCCCAGCTAAATTTGTTATTACTTGGTTGTTTGATCAAGGTAAGGACCTCTCCGTTGGCAGCAGCAGCACATTTGTTTACAAGGATGTCAACTCCAAATGCACAACAATCATCAACCAGGAATCCATTTGAAGCATTATTAAAAGTGCTTAGTGGAATCAACTTCTCAATCCCCCACTCTGTCTTCATTGCATGAAATCGTCTCATTTTCCCATCTACACAATAATTAAAACATATAGGATCATCTTCCAACTAAAACCTCTCAAACAAATTAATTTCATTTGGTATATGATTTCCTAACCTAATCAACATTTTCAAAAATACATTATACAAATTGAAAGTTTTTATTTTTTTTCCGACAACATGTGGGAATGGAGAATCAAACCTAGGACCTATTGGTCACTAATTCAAACATCATACTGGTTGAGCTATACTCTTGTTGACATATAAATTGAAAGTTCGGTAATATATTAGATGAAGAATTAATTGTTATAAAGTTAAGATCACATTATTAGAGACACAACACTAAAACCCATTAGAAAAAGTAATTAGTTTAGAGTTAGACACAAACCTAATAAACTTGTAATTTAAGCATTTTTTTTTTAATAAAACTACTGGTTTTTTGTTTTAAGATTTGGGATAGAGAACAAAAAGAATCACTAGAATGAAAGTAGTATGCTTGGTCACTAATCCAAACATCATGTCGGTTGAATTATACTATTGTTGGCATAGAAATTGAAAGTTATGTAACATATTAGATGAAAAATTAATTGTTATTAAGTTAAAGATCACATTATTAGAGACATAACCCTAGAACCCTTTAGAAGAAGTAATTAGTTTAGAGTTAGACACAAACCTACTAAACTTGTAAATTAAGCTTTTTTTTTACTAAAACTACTGAGATTTTTTGTTTTAAGATTTGGGCTAGAGAAAAAAAGAATCATTAGAATGAGAGGAAGAATAGTATTTATAAACTAAAATTTCAAAAACATAAAACCAGAAACAAAATGGTTGGTTACCTTGGACTGTCAAGTATTTGTCTCTGAGACTATCATAAACAAGAAAAGTAAACACAACATTGACGTCGAAAGTAGCTGATAAAATGTCATCCTCAGCAGTTACCAAATAGAGTGAGATATGATTCAAACCATCTCTTTTCTCATCCCCATTGGGATACAAAGCTAATTTCCTACAATAACAAACAAATTAAAATGTATCAAAAAATAATACTACATAATAATAATTTGATGATTGAATATGAAAAAAAGATGGTGAGTTGAATTTATAACCATTTATATCCACCGGCAATGAAGATGTGTGATTCATATCTGTTGGATTTAGAAAGTGCTTTCTTCAGCAACGAAAAAGATTGGATTTTTAAGGTATAATGGACTGGTTTTTCTTCTCTTGTGGACCTTACAACTGCAACAACAAAAATAAATAAATAAATTAAAAATAAAACATAATTATAAAACATTGAACAAAATTTGATAGAGAGATGGAGTTTATATTTAGGGGAGGTAAATTAAATGGATTTTAGTGCCTAAATTGAAACTTTGAGAAGAGAAAGAGATTGGAATAATGTTATGTTATGTTGTACCTAAATCAGAACCTTCATTGGATACGATGGTACTGTTCTTGTTTCCCATATTTAATTCCTTGTTTTCCTCACCAATTTGCAGAAAATATTCTTGCCTTGAATGAAAAAGGTTATTACTTTTGTGGGAATTGTGGGACTTTTTATATCGAAAGTTTTCACTTTGTTTCCTATTTCTTCACCGAAAAAGGTTGGCACCATTCCTATCGAATTTTAGAATATATATATTATTATTATTATTATTTTTTTATCTTGTAGATTATTCAAAACCTTTGAAAAAGATATATCAGAATTCATTAAAAACATTTGAAAAATCTATTATCTTTTATTCAAGGTATTTCAAAAACCTTCTTAAAATATATATTTTATAGTTTTTATTATTATGATTATTATTATTTTTTGACAACATGCGTGGGAGTTGGGGGATTGAATCTAGAACGTCATAATAACTAGTCGATACATTATTGTCAGCATCAATTTAGAGAAAAGTGTACGACTGACCCATATTTTGACCTGTCAAACTGACTCGGATCTAAAAAAAAAGTCAAATTGACCTCCTGACATCATCATTTTTTTTTAATATTATTTTCTAGCTCTAGCCGCAGGCGCGGGCTGATCTAGCTCTAGTTGCGGGCGCGGGCTGGTCTCGATCTAGTTGCGGGCTGGTCTCGAATCTGAAAAAAATTTCAGATATGAAATGAAGCTAGAGCTAGAGCGAGACCATCCCGCAGCTAGAGAGAGATCAGCTCGCGCAGCTAGAGAGCGAGATCAGCCCGCGCCCGCACCTAGAGCTAGAAAATAATATTTAAAAAAAAATGATGATGTCAGCAGAAGGTTAGTTTGCCTTTTTTTTTTTTTTTCTTCAGATTCGGGTCATTTTGATAATCCGCCCAAAATACCGGGTCAATTGTACAATTCTCCCATCAATTTATACCCCTAAACTATAGAGTTATGGAGGTTGTATCAATTTAAACTCTCTAAACTAATGATTGTATCAATTAAAACCTTGAACCTTCACACCTTCTAGAACACCCTAAACTATGATGTGTATAGGAAAAAAATGGTAGCGCAAAAAGGAGCGCAAACTGACTCAAGCACACCAAAGACTACTGACGAAGAAATTATGGCTGATGTTCTTGGAAAAAAAAAACATATGTAAAAGGGATGAGATATGGAGCGAAACCCCACATAGTCATAGAAAATCAACTTACTCGCAAGAGTATGTCCAATCTTTGGAGACTCAACTTGTAGATATGAAAGAACAATTGACAACTAAATGCTCGTCTATGGAAGCAACAATACAGAGTCAACGTCAAGAAATGGAGATGCGAGACCATGAGTACGAAAGAAGGTTTAGACAAATGAATGATATTTTAGAAAGATTTACTTCAGCAAATCCACCACTTAGTAAGGTATATATTTTAGAACTTCCAACTTTGTGACTTAAGTTTGAGACTCTGGTGGAACTTAATTATTTAGCGAATAACGTGATTTCTGACTTTACTTGGGGGTTAGAAATTGACTTGTTAAATATTGAGATTTTGAGACTTTGTGGCTCTGTTTAATTATTTGAGAGACTTTGTTTATGCATGTTTAGAAAAATGTGGGGTGGGGGGGGGGGGGGGTGGTGGTGGTGGTGGTGGTGGTTAAATATTGAGATTTTGATTGGTGGTTTATGAGACTTTGTGGCTAAGGTTTGGTTTGAGATTATATAATTGTTTAGTAAATGTAGTTTAGGATGAGAGTTGTGTGGTTAGTGTGAATGTTAGGTCATTTCTGACTTTACTTTTGGGTTACGAATTTGTTTAATATATTGGTTTATGAAACTTTGTGACTTATATAATCTCAAACTTGAGACTTTGTTTTTATGCCTCGTTTAGAAAATAATGAAGTTGTGAGTGAAGTAGGGGAATGTATTGAGATTCTGGGACTTTGCGTGGCTTAAGATGGAGATGTGATATTGTTGAGCAAATGTAGTTTGATTGTGGTCTATGAGACTTTGTGGCTTAGGTTTGAAATTATATAATTGTTTGAAACTTTGTGATGTTGTTTAGTAAATGTAGTTTATGAGAGTTGTGTGGTTAGTGTGAATGTTAGGTCATTTCTGACTTTACTTTTGGATTGCAAATTTGCTAGTTTAATATATTGGTTTCTAGACTTTTTAAGACTTTGTTAGTGAAGTGGAAGAATGTATTGAGATTTTGTGAAGTTGTTTGAGTAAATGTAGTTTGGTTGTGACTTAAGTTGGAGATGTGATATTCTTGAGTAAATATAGTTTGCTTGTTAAATATTGAAATTTTGATGGTGCTTTCTAGGACTTTGTGGCTTAAGTTAATTTTTGTTGTTTGATAAAGTAAGTTTTGTCTTTTTTAGTAGTTGTGAATTTACTTATATTTAAAAACTTATCAAAATGGTTTAGGTTTCTAAAGTGGTTTTTTTTTCATGTGCAGGATTAATTATCAATACTTTCTGACCACAGAACAAATGATCAACGTCCTTCTACTCATTTTGGGATAGTATGTTTTTGTAAATTTAAACTTTTTCAAGGAAAGAATGATCCATCAATGTATGTAAAAGCTTCAGTTTTTTATTTTACGACGAACTTTGTAAACGTCTCTATATTAAGACATTCAATTTAATTTGTTTTTATTTGCCTCAAACATTGTAACAATTCAAATTAAATTTGTTTTTCCACATCAAACGTTGCGACGAAATATAATGACCGAACGTCGCAATCTGCGACGATCTTGTGAACATCGCAGGCTGCGACATTCTTGTGAACGTCGCAGGTTGCGACGATCTTGGGAACGTCGCAGGTTGCGACGATACGTTAAACGTCGTAAGTTGCGACGGTTTCGTGTGGCCGTCGCGATGTTTGCGACGTTTGTTGAAAAACGTCGCTAAATGGTTAGAGCGACGGATCTACCGCGACGTTAAAATTTACGTCACTAATAGTCTTCAGCTACAAAAATGGGGCTTCAGAGACGAAAATAAAACGTCGCTAAAAGCAGTTTTTCTGTAGTGCTGTTATATTTTATTTTAAAAACTTATAATTTAAACACTTAAAAACTTATAATTTTAACAATTAAATCTTTAAACTTTCATAAGTGAATTAATTGTATGAAAGTTTAGGGGTTTAATTGATAAATCATACGTCTTCACATGAGTAAAAACTAACACTTTTTGTTTACTGATGGTCTAAATTGATACACTTATAAAAGTTCAGGATTTTAATTAATACAATCCAAGCCTCCACGTTTAAGGTGTAAATTTTTTTTTTTTGAAGGGTCGTTTAAGGTGTAAATTGATTTTTCACCTTTAAACAACATACAATTATAAGTTTTTTAAAACTATTTTATCTTCTATCAAAGGTTTTTAAAAATCTTTAAAAAATTATATATTTTTATCAACTAAAAAAACACTAAAAAGTGATTGGAAAAGATTTTATCTTTTATTAAAGTATTTTAAAAACCTTTTAAAATAATATTTTTTGTGGAAAGTTACTCAATATCATTGAAAGAGATATACTTATCAACTAACTTTAAGATGAATGATTTGATAATATTGTGTACGCTGGTGGGAGGTAAAGGAATATTCTATAAATTGTCGTTTACATGTAATTATAAATATATTGAATTTTATCTTAAAAAAAAAAATAAAAAAAAATAAATAAATATATTGAAATTCCTTCGTCACTTTCGCCTTGGCCGATAAGTCTTCCATATTTTGCCTCCATTCTGCTTTCGAATTTTGTTGAACTCTACGAGATGGTGTATATTTGATTTTGATGTGTTGTTCATTTTTGTTAACATGTTAATTACTTCGATCAAACAATTATTAGAATTGATTCCAAGGAGTTATTCTGACTAGAGCAAGTTTGATCTTACTTATATTTACAATTTGACATTGTTGTACAGATAATAGTTCCCTAGAAGAATCTTAACGACAATGAAAAGTAGCACTCAAAGATCAAATTGTTGAATTAGAAAATCATTTTAGGAATAGATTTCAAACAACGATAGCAGCTAAGATATGATGTGTAAACAATTTTGTTGCTAGTTGGTTGAGTGTAGTAGTTGCCTAGTTGGATAGATGTTCCAGAGTTTTTGTAGTCAATTTGGGTAAGTTGTTGCTATATAAACTCAAAAAAGAGAGTTGTTACTAATATAAGCAATTTGTGACATGTCTGAATTATTAGTTACTTTTATGGGCATCTAAGTTCACTCTCATCTCCTAAACCACTCTAGTAGAAGTTACCATATCTATTCTTTTTGTTTCATATCCTTGTGTTGGAAACAAAGTAGGCTTAAGTGTGATACTTCCAATGATACGAGGCCTCTTTGGATGAAACCAAAAGAAAAATCAATAGGGTTATGTCCAAAGTGGACAATATCATACCATTGTGGAGATGTCTGGGTTCCGTTGTCCTTAACAAGTGATATTAGAGTCATGCCCCTGAATTAGCCGTGTCGATAGAATCCTTAAGTGTCGAACAAATATATGGTGAGCCTCAAAGGCATAGTCATTGGTAGAGATCCGTGGTGGAGCCTTATCGGACCAGCGGTGTGCTCCGGTAAATGAGTTGACCTGGATAAGAGTTAGACGAATAGATGACTATTTGAGGGGAGCCTCGGTGGTACTTCGTTCGAGGGGAGGATTGTTTGGGAGTGCGATCAAAGTTCCACATTGGTTAGAAGAGGGGAAGATCATGAGTATATAAAGAGGGACAACATTCTACCTTGTTATAAGACATTTTGGGTGGAACCAAAAGAAAAGATATGAGGTTGTGAACAATATCATATCAACGTGGAGGATCGTTTGGCCAAAGCGAGCATAGCTCAGCTGGCATATGTATGAGTTAACGACCACGAGGTCTGTGGTTCGAATCCCCCCACCCCCAATGTACTAAAAAAAAAAACGTGGAGGATCGTTATCCCTAACACCTTGTGATTGGCAATTCAAGATACTACAAGCTTTAAAATTGTTGAAAATGACATTATAAGCCTTTAAAAATAATGAAAACCTTCGAAAATGATAATTTGACTAGATATTATTGCTTTGAAAGTGAGACTTCAGTAAGAAAAATTACTCACACCCTTCATCTCTCATAATAATTTGGTAGCATATTGTTAAATAACATAACTTTTTAGCCTTCAGCCTTAGTCTTTGAACTTGAATAAGTAACAATGATATGTAAGTATTGTATTTTCAAATTTATAACAATTTAGTCTCTTTTAGTTTTAAACTTGTAATGTTTTAGTCCCTACAATTCACCTTCAAGGTCATTAACTAAATTATTTTTATAAACTTGAAAGTATATAGACTAAATCATATAACATACTCAAGGTCTGGACTAATTTGTTACAAGGATCAAAATGTCTTTCTTAACGGAAACGAAAAAATTACTCTCGATGAGAGTTTTTATTTTAATTTACTTTATACTTGGACCTATTTTAACAAGTTTAAAATGTCAAATAAGATCATGAATCTAATATTAGGGACAAAATTGAAAGTTTAGAGATTATATATTTTAAACTTCAATGATTTATTAGACACAAAATTGTAAGTTTGTGAAATTATTAAACACCTTTTAAAGTTTAAAGACCTATTTTACAGTCAACTTGAGCATATAGCTCAACTGACATAATGTACGACCTAGGACTAAAGAGGTAAAAGATTCGATTTCTCCCACCTCACATGCTGTAAAAAAAAAGACCTAATAGGCTCTCTACATAGATATAATGGATTGATTAGGAAATTTTATATATATATAAAAAATATATTCTCCAATTTCAATATTTTTTTTTTCTTCTGAAAATCGAAATCCCCAAAAACTTCTTTGGATTGGACAGTTTCACACGGCGACGAAGAAAATGGTAAAATCTCCCACCGCCAAATCTTTTTGCGACTGCAGCGGCGAGGACCTGCAACAGAACGAAGATGGTCTTCTTATGTTCCCAGATGTGCGACGACGACAATACTATCCCCTCTGTTACAGTAGCTTCGGCGCGCAAATGATATTCTTCTCCAGTGCGAATGCACCTAAAATAAAAAAAAATTGACACCCACACGCACCGACGAGCTTGTCCTTGATGACGCCCAGATGTGCGACATCGTTGTCCCCTTGCTCTAGCAGCTTTAGTGCATCCTCTCAATTTGTTCTAGTGTGAGGGAGAGGGAGGAAGAGGGGGGTTGTCGGAGTGTGACGGAGATGAAGGGAGAGAGAGGGTAAAACAATTCAACTTTAGGTGCGCGACGACGTGCGTGAGGGAGAGGGAGGAAGAGAGAGGGAAAAAAAATTAAAGTTTATATTTTATAAATGTAAACTTATAAAATATTGTTTACCTGGATAAGAGTTAGACGGATAGATGACTATTTGAGGGGAGGCCCAATGGTACTTCGTTCGAGGGGAGGATTGTTGGGAGTGCGACCAAAGTTCCACATTGGTTAGAAGAGGGGAAGATGATCATGGGTATATATAAGGAGGGACAACATTCTACATTGTTATAAGACATTTTGGGTGGAACCAAAAGAAAAGGCACATGAGGTTGTGAACAATATCATACCAACATGGAGGATCGTTATCCCTAACACCTTGTGATTGACAATTCAAGATACTACAAGCTTTAAAATTGTTGAAAATGACATTATAAACCTTCAAAAATAATGAAAACCTTCGAAAATGATCGACAATAATAATTAAAATTTAAAATTTTATTCCTAAATTTGACAGTATAGATATTATTGCTTTGAAAGTGAGGCTTGTATTATCGTTTTACTTCTAGAGAGTGACTCTGAATATCCGTATATACTCAGGTATAAACGGTAAGAAAAATTACTCACACCCTTCTTTTCTCCTAATAAAGCAAACATGAGATAACAAACCCAGTCTAGGAAGCATGGACACTCCACTTTAGGTGGAGTGTCCATTTTGGACACGTGTCGGAAACGGATCCGGTCGGACACGCCCCGGACACGTGTCCGACACCTCAAAATCGGGGTCCTAATATTAAATTATTATTTTTAGGACGGATCACCTCGCGGACACCTGAAGACGATTCTTGGACACTTCAAAGATTTTTTTTTGGGTTAATAAGAAGAATGTCTACACAAAAATACGGATAATGGAATTTGTCTAAATTTGAGTTTACATTGTAATGTATGGCTAGAGTGTTTTTAGGAGTAAATATCTGTGTGTATAATCTCTATTACACCCTTTGAACATGTTTTTTTTTCACAATATTATATTGGTAAAATTTGTTTATTTATTTTAATGGATTAATTAGTTTGTTTAGTTTATTTAATGAGGTGGCTTAAGTGCACGTTAAGATAGACGGTTGTTTTTTCCGTTTACTTTTGTATCCCATTATGCATCTTTGGTTGGTCGTAGGGTAGATCCCACGCACACAAGAGGAGGGCCGGGAGCACACTCGTCGGACATATATTACGTGGGGGGTTACACCTGTACCTGCCGGGGGTAAGGAGGAGGTCCATTTTTGGTTGTTATTAATTTCCGGAAATTGTGGATCTCCACATACACCAGTCAAAATTCATTTTTTGTCACAACTAATCCGCCCACAACTACTTAAAGGTTTCAAATTGTCTGGTTGCATTCTTTCTTTAATATTTGCGTATTGCAGAACCCAATTAAGACCACCATCCAGGGAAAATAATCCAACCATCATTTTCCAGTCACTCTGCAAAACTCGAAAAACCCTCAACCACACAACAACCATCCATGTCGTCCCTTCATATTTTTATACGGTTATTTTATAAATACCCTATTCCACAAACAAATACGAAGTTGTTATATTTAACAACGTGTACATCCCCAATAACCGTCTTTTTTAAAAAAAATTGGAGAACAACCGAATCGCTTAAAAAAAGGAATCACCGGCTATTTTTTAGTTTTTTTGAAATGTTGGAGTTTCCTTTGGTTTTAATAAACGAAATCATATGTTAAACTAAACAAAACATCTACACCTTCCTAAACTTCAAACCCTAGAATACTAACCTACTAACGGAAATCAGGTAGCCCTACAGTAGCATTACAATGAAACTCGTTCGTTGGTAAACACATGGAGGGAAAAAAATGCGAGAGGGGAATGCTTACCAAGTAGGTTATGGAGGAACGACTTTGCGAGAGAGGAATGCCGAGTCTAGGTCGGACGTACTCGCCTAATGCGTCGGTGGTTCAGTTGCTCTCAGGGTTAACGTAGGGGCGTTTCGTTTGCCTACGCTTCTGATTTTTGAAGAATGGAGTTCACGATTCGGCGTTGGCGATCTTTGAAGAAGGCGTCCGTGGTTGAGGTAGCGTGTTCCCAGATTGCCGATTTTTCATCTACCCATAAATGAATGGAGTAACCGCGTGTTCATAAATGAATTTCCATCTACCCATAAAACACATCATTCCCATTATTGGGAAGCGATACCTTTTTTTTATAAAAAAACAATCACCTGTTGTTGGCTTCCTTTATTATTGAGTAATACTCCGAACTTCCAAACTCATTTCCACCCCCCTTGTTATTGGGTGTGCACGGACGCACACACCCCCACTGTCAATGCTATTTTTTACTGTCTGCAGCTGCACAAACGAAAAATTCCGCCCCAGCATTACTTTGTGTGCAGTCACACACACACAAACGGAAAATTCCGCCCCTAACTATAGGTATATACAGCTCTTTGTGGGTATTCTTTTTCCTTGGTATGCAAACATTCACACACCGCCCACTGATGGATGCAATCTGCCTGTATTACTTACTCCAGTATATAGGCTCATTTTCATTTTTAACGTTATTTACACTATTGGGGGTGGGGTATACCCATATATGCAAATTTGGATAGGTTTCATCCCTCTGCCTGTATTACTTACTCCAGTATATAGGCTCATTTTCATTTTTAACGTTATTTACACTATTGGGGGTGGGGTATACCCATGTATGCAAATTTGGATAAGTTTCATCCCTCTAGTTTTTAACGGCTTCTCTCTACTTAATTAACCCTCCCTGTTAAATCCACGTCAAACTCTGTTTTCTCTCTCTTCCTAAACTTTGATATTTTAAAATATTCTATTTTTAATTGTCAAAATTAGTAGCAATTGACGAAGGGTAAACAAGTCCATTTGGTTCTAAAATCTCATACTAAATTTAGGATTTAGACATAATTCAAAAGAAAAAAGTGATTGGCCATTTTTCATGTTGGGTGGCTTAATTGTAGACATTCCTCTGGTTTCCCCTTTTTTTTTCTCTTAAATTTGAAAGCCAAAAGCCCACAAGATTTTTTTTCTTAATTTTTTAACTTAAGCCCAGCCCATGTTGTCAAAAGAAATTAAAATAACAAAAAAAAAAATAAAACCCTAGTTTAAGTGACTTTCTTCCCCACCTCAAGATTTCACGCACGCAACGCACGCCCCTCCATTTTCTTTCTTTCCATGTTTTGCCACCTTCCATCTCCGACAAGCTCCCTGCCGCAGCCATCTCCGATAAGCTCCCCCGTCGTCGCCATCTCCTATAAGCTCCCTTGCCGCCGGCCATCTCCGACCAAGTTAATTTATTTTGAAGTATTACTACGATAATATATATACATATATTATCTATAAATAATATATAAAATATAACGTATCCCCAACGTATCCGTATCCTACATTTTTTGAAATTGACGTTTCCCGGTGTCCGTGTCATGTCCGAATCTGAATCCGTGTCCGTGTCCGTGCTTCTTAGAACCCAGTCTTTCACTAAGATTTCGAATAGCTGTCCCGAATTCAAGTTGATTATGTTTCGCCTCTTCCTCGGAAAAAGACGATCAAACAACTGGAATCCCTCTTTTTTCCGATCCAGTTCCTCCACCACCGCGAACCCTAGTTAGATTCAAGCATGATACACTTTTTAGTTATTGGGAGAACCCAAGTACTCTCTTTCGGATCCAAGAAACAGCTCTCAGAGATCTTTTTTCCTTTTGGAAGATACAGGAGCAACAATAACCTATTGATATTGGTGATATTTTTAGCCTTCAGCATTAGTCTTTGAACTTGAATAAGTAACAATGATGTGTAATTATTGTATTTTCAAATTTATAACTATTTAGTCTCTTTTAGTTTTAAACTTGTAATGGTCCAGTCCCTACAATTCACCTTCAAGGTCAAATTATTGTTACAAACTTGAAAGTACATGGACTAAATACTCAAGGTTGGAGTAATTTGTTACAAGGATCAAAATGTCTTTTTTAATAAAAAAAAAAAAATTACTCTTGGTAAGAGTTTTTATTTTAATTTAGTTTATACTTGGACCTATTTTAACAAGTTTAAAATGTCAAATAAGATCATGAATCTGCCAAACCGAGCATAGCTCAATTGGCATAGGGTTGTGCCTGTGACTAAAAGGTCAATCCCCGCATTAATTAAACTATCGTTGCAAAAAAAAAAAAAATAAGATCATGAATCTAATATTAGGGACAAAATTGAAAATTTAGAGATTATATACTTTTAAACTTCAATAATTTATTAGACACAAAATTGAAAGTTTGTGAAATTATTACATATCTTTTATTACATATCTTTTAAAGTTTAAAGACTTATTATACAGTCAACTTGAGCATATAGCTCAATTGACATAATGTACAACCTAGTGACTAAAGAGCGACAAATTTCAATAGTAATTACCGTTAAAGTCTGTAGGGTTGATATTTTTTACCCGATTCAACAACTTTGTGGGTCAAACGGGGACTCCTCACACTTCACTCCCCAACTTCGTCGGCCAACGGCCCCTAAGAAATTTCATTCATGTTAATTTGGATTATTCTTTTCTTAATTATTTGTTATATGTTTTTTTTAATGATATTTTAATTAATGTGAAGATTGAACACCTCTTAGTCAAATGCAAGCTAGGCTCGGTTTGACAATTTGTTATAGGTTAATCTTTAATTATATTTGTGCAACAAGATTTGTATAAATCTTTACCCAAGAGAGAATAAGAAACTATGGATATATATCTCGACAAATATGATCAAAATTAAGTAAATGGAAAAGTTTAAATTTTCAGAAATAATATCTCAAAATATAAATAGCCCTAAGAATCCGAAGTCATCTCCTATTCCGAGTAAGAAACACAAGTCATCTCCGATTCATTCAATCCTTTCAACCCTCCGGAATAAGAACCCTAAGTATCTCTTATTCGCTAAACTGCAAGACGACCGTAGTTGTAATCAGAGACTTGACAATCATCTCTTGAACAATGGCAGCGTCATCAAATACTCTCAATATTCCGGATGAGTGGGATAATGGTGACTGCACTGTTGTCTCACCTGGTCGTGACAGTCAGAGGAAAAACTATCTGAAGAAGCTGATCAAAAAGCAAGAACAAAAACATCCCCAGAGTTGGTCTCCCACTGATCAGGCCAATGATCCAATCAGAGAATCGAAACTGTTGCAGAAGATGCAAATCTGCATTAAGAAAGTGGAGGGCTCACAATTTTATCAAACTCTGGTTGATGAGGTTGGAACGATGCCGGTTTCGGAATCCTTGAATCGGGTTTTGGGGTCGGAGTCGGAGATGTGTATGGTTGTCTACGGCATAGGAAGCATTGAGAGGTGTGAAAGACCTCTTTTCCAGCTCAGTGTTGCAATATTGTTGAAGAGAAAATTCAGTTGGATTGGAAGTTTAGAGGTGTTCGATCCAATTCTTTCGGCGACCGAATGTCGAGTAATGGAGATGTTTGGTTGCTGTGTTCTATCAGTGAATGAGAAAGGAAGGCGACGTGCGGAGAAGCCAACAATGTTCTTTATGCCCTTTTGCGACGCAGAGTTGTACAACAATCTTTTAAGGGAAAATTGGACGGTGGAGCTTTTGAATAATGTTGTGATCTTTGGAAATACCTTTGGGCCCTATGAGCAGCTTGTAGCATTATTCAAAACGTTACCACTTTTTAATTCCTTGAAGTACATCTTGGCCTCTATAAAATTCACACAAGAGATCCAAATCAACACACTTTCATATGACTATTTTACTGATGCTTTCACTGATTCTAGTTGGCATTTTTTCAGCCCTCGTTTGCCAACTGACCTGCAATTCACACATCTTTGGTCCACCATACTTGCCTTGCCCAAACCCCAACCCCAACCCCATAACCCCAACCCTAACTTTCTACGTGTTGGTCTTTCTTCCTTTGGCCGATCATCTTCGGGGAGGTCGGCCTTTCGCGCACTCAAATCCCAAATAGAAAATTCCTTAGGTTCAATACTTAACTAGTTAAGTAATTATATCTCTATCTCTATTTTTTATTTAAGTTAGGAGCGGCCTTTGTAATGGTAATCGGTATCTTGGTCATTTAGTAGATTTTCAAATGTATTTTAATTAATGCGGGATTGAACCCGACCTGTCTTAGTCAAGGGCATAACTTTATGTTTATTGAGTTATGTTAGATTTGGAATGTTTTCAAACTCTTATAGAAGTTTGATTGGATGTTCACGAAAGACATGTATGTGAAGTCTTTTTGTGTTTGGTTTTGCATAGAAATATATACAATCATATTTTGACGAGGATACGTAATATCAACATTTGTTTAGAAAATTTATATAATTTTGGTGCATTAATTAGTAAACAATAAAAATTAATTTCAAAGAATAAATATATTACGTCTAACGTTTATAATTCAAAATGAACGGATTATGTCAACATAAACATAATTTAGCGATGATTGACATGTACTTTAGTGGAGGGAGGGAGAACTACTTTACTGGAGGGAGGGAGAATCACTGACACGTTAAACTTAAAAAAAAAAAAAAGGTAAATATTGTAATTGGTAATTAATCTGACTTCTGACCCTCGAACCATGGGATAATTTGGATATTCCGAGGTCGTTTTTTATGTTATGAATGTCGGTATGAGTATGACAGGCCCCATAACATATAACTCTTAGGGGCCGTTTGGTTGATGTCTTTGAAGGTGGGCATCATCACGATGAGAATAGGCATCTGATGACCATGACCACGTTTGGTTTGTGCCCGGGCATACCTGAAGCCCGAGCATCACAAGGAAGCTAGCTTTCTGATGACATTCCAATTTGATGACTTTTTCTGATGACATTCCAATTTGATGACTTTCTCCGAAAGCCACAGGTATGTCATCTTCTTCCTTCTTTTTTTTTTTTTTTTTTTAAATCTCCTTCTTCTTTATTTTTTTAAAGCGTTTCTTCAGCACAAGTTTATTTTTTTTCTTCTTTCTTTTTTTTATCATAGGCATGTCATCTTCTTCCCATTCGATTTCAGTTTATTTATTCATTTTAACCAGAATTGAATAGCAACATATGTGATCGCATAACTATCACATATGTTTGGGGTTATCGCATAGGTTTGCTATGCGATCGCATAACTATCGCATAGGTTTGGAGTTATCGCATAGCTATCGCATAAGTTTGGGGTTATCGCAAGCTATGTGATCGCATAGATTGCTTTCTTCTTCTTTCTTTTTTCTTTCTATTTTTTACAACGTTTTATTATTCTTCAATTTTCAATATAAAACTCGTACAATTTTATTAAACTATATAACATTGATCATTATTTCTTCAATTTTATTATTTAACTAAATAATTAGAATTACAAATTTATATAAATTTATTAAATACATTTCTTTAAGGAGAATTATTAAGATCGATTGCTAAATAAAATCAACTACCTAAAATTATATAGTTATTAATGAATGAAGATTAAATTAAAATCTAATTGTTTACAATTATTTTTAATAATTTGACTTAATAAAATGAATTAACGAGTAACAATTAATTATTTATAATTTATTCCCGTAAAAATCTAATGACATTCTCATGCAGCACCAAACACAGATATTATTGATTAGACATCTCATTCGCTCAGACATCTTTTATTCTTAGAGATCTTTTGTTCTCAGGCATCTGCAAATTCTCAAACCAAACGGCCCCTTATGTAAACATTCAATGGCCCTATTTCTCTGCAAAGAAAATATTTGGGCGGTAATAATGTATTTAAGTTTCTGCACAGCTAATCGAACTCCCACTCTGAGCTATCTCAGTAGATGTTAAAAAATCGCAACAAGCTTTTAGTCCATAATCGCAACAAGCAATTTCTTGTCACGTCTCCATTGGGATAAAGGGCATTGAGATAGCTAGAAAGAACTCACCACGCAATGGGTTTTTATTTAAGAAATGTAATGCTATAAAATAAAGTATATATCAGTCTTATGTTTTGAGTCCTTTGTTGTGTCCTCTAGTAATTTAAGTACAATGTCAATCTTGCTTCCTATAATGTTTCAAAATAAAGTATGACCAAATTCTCACTGTCCTTCATATAACTAACTCAACCACCCTGAGATCACATCTATACTAACTAATATTAAAACAAGATATAGCAACCTAACATGGTACATTAGTTATAAATATAAAATTGCAAGCAACCATCTTCTAAAGCACCACAGCAAACACAAAAGCTAAGCAAAGTTGGAGGCTAGCAGCCTTCACATGGCATGCATATAACAAATTCAGAATATATCGTTCTACAAATTTAAGGTTTGAAGTGATCTAGAAGCAGCATTTCCATTTCTATAGAAATTTTTTCAAGGTAAAGATAGTATTAATTATCACTTCAACGACCAGAGTGTCTTTATTGAGAAATAACTTCGCTGGTTCCTTGACATCAGTCATAGATATGAATTTCGCACTACCTTGTCCTTTTTCTTCACCAAACCAATGTTTATCTGCACACAAAACAAAAATACTTTGTGAGGGTAATGTTCTTAAACTAACACACTTTTTTTATAACCCTGAATGTACGGGACAATTGTCTGATCCCACAACATTTGATTTCCAAAAAAATCAGTAAAAAATTAAATCCTAGATAGGGAGTCACCAAGGATTGAACTCATTCACTCTAGAAAGACTTTCACACTTTTTCTTAAGCAGTTTTGGAAGAAACACTTTATTGATTAAGTGTTTTCAGTATTCTCCATATCACTTTTGACTATGTAATCAATCATAAAGGAAATATTAAAAAATATTAAGGTAAAAAGTAGTTAAATACAGCAAAAAATAGTTAATTTACATGTTAGCTTCTTTGTTTCAAGAGCACTCAATACAGCAATCTCATATTCAGCGTAAACTTTAAAACCTTTTGGAAGCTCCTTGAAACTATCAAATATCAAGTATAAGGACAAAAACCCAGTTGCCGCATTGGAGTCTCCTTTAGGATATAGGCGTATTTTCCTGAAAAGACTTCATATATGTAAATATAATACAATACTGCAAATACATGTTTCTAAAAATAATTGCATATATAATTAAAAAAAAATACCAATTGTAGTTTCCCACTGTAAAAGGATGAGAGTCCTTGCAAGTGCTATTAATTATTTGTGAAAAGTTGATTAATTTCCAGGCGTATTTGTAATAATCTTTCGGTTGCTTGATCGAGGAAAGGACCTCCCCCTTTCCATCATTACATTTCATAACAACAATGTCAACTCCAAATGCACAACAATCTTCAACCAACATCCCATTTGAAGCATCATTGAAAGCTTCAAATGAAACCAATTTATCAAAGCCCCACTCCTTTTTAATAGCATGAAAACGTCTTACTTTCCCATCTGAATTAGTTAGTAACACAAAAAAATACAATCAGTGACAATCCAAACAAAATTACCTCAAATAAAGCTAACAGATTAAAACATGTTTTTAAATACCTTGGACTGTCAAATATTTGTCTCTGAGAGTGTCATAAACAAGAAATGTAAACACAACATTAACCTCTGAAGTAGTAGTTGATAGAATAACATCCTCGTCAGCCATTACCAAATAGAGGGAGATATGACCAAACCCATTTCTTTTATTATCTCCATTGGGATAGAGAGCTAATTTCCTAAAAATAACAAATAAACATGATGACAGTTAAATAATAAGTAGGGAAAATGGCGGATCATAAGTTATAATAAGGTACCATTTATAATCGCCAACAGTGAAGATCTGGGATTCATATCTGTCACACTTGGAACTAGCAAGTGCGGCCTTCAGTAACGAAAAGGATTGGATTTGTAAAGTATAATGGAGAGGTTTTTCATCTCTGCTTGACCTTAAAACTGCAAAATAAACAATGTGTAGAAAATAACTCTACAAATAATAATAATAATAACATTCTAATATATGAAGTGAATGCTTATACCAGAAGCAGAATCTGGAGAGATGATATCTAACTTCTTCCTTTCCTTCTCCATATTCGCCTATTTTTCCTCTGTAAAGGAAACTGTATGCCTTCTGGCTTATAATGTGTTCAAGACTGTCTATTCCTATTCCTCCTTTTAATTCGTCTTTATTGTCTACTCGTATTCGAATTTCAGATTTTTTTTATTTGTTTTTAAATGATGAATTAGTTTCTTAGTATCATGATAGCGTTCCTCTTTCCGTTTCCTTTTCCAGTTTTTCATTTTTTAAGAAACAGACTTGTTTGATAACTGTTTTCGTTTATTGTTTTTAAATTTTGAGAAACGTTTCTGATAAAAAGGTAAAATAAAAGATGTTTCTCTTAGTTCCTTTCTTATTTATATTCTTCCGTTCCCTTTTCTAATGAAAATTGTTGATGGTCTGTTGTTAAAAAATCAACCTAATAATAGATTGATTGGGTTAAGGCTAGAGTAGAACTTTTTTTATTTTTTTATTTTACTTCTTAATTTTTCAGTATTTTCTATATATTCTTTTAATTTTAAATTTTGTAATATATATTTATATATTTATTAGTTTTTAGGTGTGATAGAAATATCGAGACCTCAACTTTATGGAAATGTGACGAAAATATCGATGTTGATAGATATTTCTAAAAAAATATTAAAAAAAGAATACAAATTAATTAATAAATATACATTTTACTCTATTTAAATGAGCTAAATTATTTATTATCAATATTATATTCACCATAGTTATATTTTGGTGTTCTTTTTGTTAATATCTCAATGATTTTTTACAATATATAATAGAAATGTCGATTCACCCCTTAGGTCGATGTTGAATCCATGAAGATGTAGAAATGTCGATGGAAATATCAACATGTCGACGAAAATTTAATACTTTGGCTTACCAGTTAGAATTTTGCAAATATAAATTTTGCTCGTTAAAACATGCATTAATTAGTATCACTTTAATATTTTACAACTACGACATTTTTACAGAGTTATATAATTGAGTTGAATCTAAATCGACATCATTTAGAGTGGAAGGACTCGAGAGAGATAACGTTGCAGATCAAATTTGGGTAACATTTAATGAATAAAAATAATTTTATTAGTGTTGTTAATTTTGCATCGGGACTTACTTGTATAGATAAGGTAGACTTTTGATAATGGACTTTTTAAATATATTTTAATGCAGGTTATATATTTATTATATTATATAATCAAATTCTATTTAAATTATAAATAAAATGAAAAAAAGGTAAAAAATAAATAAAAAATAAAACAAGAAACAAGAAACCGTTATCAAACAACTTTATGTCTCTGTTTCTTTTTTTTTTTCTTTCAAGAAACAATAAACGGTAATAGTTATCAAACATGTTTCTGTTTCTAGTTCTAAAAAATAGGGAACAAGAAACAAGAAACAGGAAACGAGAAGTTATCAATTTTTTAATATAAATAATAATAATTAAATATACTAGTTATTTATTAAAAAAAAAAGAAATTAAATGTACTAGTTAATAGTTAATACGAGGGGAAAATATCAAATTTTAGTCCTAAATTTTTCATCAAACTGCATCCCACCTTCAAATTTTTTTAAAAAAATGTTGCAATTTCTACCCACTTATTAGTTTTCATTTGAAAAAACATTAAAAATGAAGTATTTTCATATGCTTTGAATGAATTATGAAGTGAGCTTTTAATAATCTTCATAGAAATGTATTTGTATTCCTTTGCAAAAATGAAAATACTTCATGAAAAAACATTAAAAATGAAGTATTTTCATATGCTTTCAATATAGAAATGTATTTGTATTCCTTTGCAAAAAAAAAAAAAAAAAAAAAAATGAATGTATTTGTATTTATCATTTTTTTTCTTAAGAAAACTTCAGTAGACTCCACTACTTAAAAAAATTATATATATATATATATATATGGTAGCTTATACGTGTTAAACCATGAGATTAATTATGTTTCATTAATCCTCTATTTATATTAGTTAATCGTTTTTATTTGCTTTTAGGTGGTTTATTACGAAACGTGTAGGGTTTTTTTTTTGGTCTCTTCATTCAGTCTTTTGTATTTCTTCCGCCGCTATACGAGTAGACATTATTCTTGGACACACAGTTTCCTAAGACTGTTGTTTCTTGTTCTATGGAAACAAGCATGCACAGTATGGGGAAGAAAATGAAGACTGATTTCTCTCTCTCTCCCTTTCCAACATCACACCTAGATTCTTCTTGTGGTATAAAATTTCTCTTTCTCTCAAGTTCATAATATTATATTATAATTATTTGTAGCTTAAGCTATATATATTTCTTATGGTTATTTATTATTTTTGTAGTTGTAAGGAGCAGCAGAGATGAAAAACCTGTCCATTATACTTTACAAATCCAATCATTTTCATTGTTGAAGACCGCACTTGCTGATTCCAAACGTGACAGATATGAATCCCAGATCTTCAATGCTGACGGTTATAAATGGTAGCTTATAACTTAAACTTATAATAATTTATAGCACTTCCGCCATATGCTATGTTCTCTTTTAATTGTGACTATTTTGTTTGTTTGTTGTTTTAGGAAACTAGCTCTCTATCCCAACGGAGATGTGAAAAGAAATGGATTTAATCATATCTCCCTCTATTTGGTTAAGGCCGAGGATGATATTCCATCGATTACTACTAATGTTGTGTTTACATTTCTTGTTTATGATTATCTCAGAGACAAATATTTGACAATCCAAGGTACTATTTAACATATAATTTCTCAAAACGTGAATGTTTTAATTTGTTGCTTTATAAAGGAATGACACGAGCCAAAATAGTTGTTTAACTGGAACCCACTCTATTAAATGTATTATTTTTTAAAATCATTTTGTCACGTGTCATTTCTTTAAATGCAGTGGTATGAAAAAACTTCATACAACGGATGTACTAGAAATTCTCTCTTTGTTGGACTATCATAGATTATTTTTGTGTTGTTAAATAATTCAGATGGGAAAGTAAGACGTTTCCATGCCGCCAGAAAAGAGTGGGGATTTGAAAAGTTAGTTTCACTCTACACTTTCAATGATGTTTCAAAAGGATTGTTGGCTAATGATTGTTGTGCATTTGGAGTTGATATTGTTGTTATGAAATGTAATGAGGGGAATGGGGAGGTACTTTCCTTCATCAAGCAACCAAAACTTTACAAATGTACTAGGGAATTCATCAACTTTTCACAACTACTTTCGAATTTCTATGAATCGGATCCTTTTACCGTCCAGGACTACGTATGGTATGAGATTTTTTTTATTATTATATATGTCAATTATTGTAGAAATATGTATTTTGTAGTATGATATTATATTTACATATCCATCTTTCAGGAAAATAGTCCTATATCCTAGAGGAGACTCCAAAGAGACAAGTAGCTATTTGTCCTTGTTCTTGCAGCTTGATAATTTCAAGGAGCTTCCACAAGATTTTCAAGTTTACGTTGATTATGAGATGTCTATCTTGAGTGAAGTTGAAACAAAGAAAAGAACAGGTAATTATGAGATGGTCTTAAGAAACAAAGAAAATCAAAAGTGGTATGGAAAATTCCTTTTAGAAAGAGCACTTAATTCCAAAATGATTGCTTAGGAAAAAGTTTGTTTCTTAAGACCATTACATTAACTCAAAAGGTTATATTTTTTTTGTGCAGTTAATCGTTGGTTTGATGGGGTCCGTTGCGGTAATCCGAAATTCATTTCATTGAGTGATCTGAAAAAACCAAAAAATGGCTTTCTTCACAACGATACTATCATCGTTGAAGTGAAATTTAATGTTATCTCTACGTTGAAAAAGCTTTTGTAGAACTATATATACTAATGTGTTAGATGCTTTGATGCATGCCATTTGGAAGCAAAAAGCTTTAAGTTGTGTTGGATGTGGTACTTAGAAGAAGATTGTTTTTTTTTTGCAACGGTATTTAATTAATGCGAGGATTGAACCCATGATTTTTTTAGTCACGGGCTCAACCTTATGCCAATTGAGCTATGCTCGGTTTGGCTTAGAAGAAGATTGTTGCAGACTTATATTTATAACTAATGGTACCATGTGAGTTTCTTTTATCCTGTTTTTTGATATTAACTGATGTAGTTGTGATTTCATTGTGGTTGAGTTAGTCATATGAAGGAGTTACTTTCACAGGTGAGACTAGCTTGGTGTGAGTTTTCACTTTTTCACTGTTTTCAATTGCAAATAGGAGAAAATTCTTGGTGTGTATTATTTGTCAAATTTTTATTAATGTTGATAATAGTTGTTGTAAACCATGACCATAAATCACACAATGTTTTGGTGTAGTGGTCATTGAGTTAGAGTGAAAAATGAAGTAAAGAGGATATTTTTGGGGAAGGATTTTTTTTTTTATCTAAGATGTGTAAATACAAGAAATTTGGTAGGTCTAACTTCTAAGGGCATTTTATTGTCCGTCTCTCCCCATGGATATCATATAATTAAGAAGAAAGTGCTTGAAGGAAATGAAAAGAAAAAAAAAAGAGGGAAAATGTAAAGGCCCATGGATTTGTTACGTGGGATTGAATCTGGGATTGAATCTAGGACCTCTTAGTCATTAGTCTATACATCATGTCAGCTATGTTCTTAATCGTCCTTTATGATCTCTTTTAGAAAAGAAAAAAAGAGAGGATTAAGAAAAAAAATGAGAAGGAAATCATTTTTTTCAGTTTAAGTGGTTAAGGTGGCATACAGGAATGTACTAAGGTGTTGGTTTATTATATGGAGCAAGACTTACTTATGCATCTTTTGCGGCCCATTCACGTGTCACAATTCAACCTCATCATCTAGCCCGAAGCCCAAAGGATCTGATTCATAGAAATTCGAAAGTAGTTGTGAAAACTTGATAAATTTACTGCTATGTTTGTTATTTTTTGGTTGCTTGAACAAGGAAAGTGTTAGGAGTGCTAACAAAGTCCCACATTGGTTAGGGAAGAGATTGATTCATGATATATAAGTGAGGACAATTATCTCCATTGGTATGAGACTTTTTGGGTGAAACCAAAAGCAAAGCCATGCGGGTTTAGGCTCAAAGTGGACAATATCATACTAATATGGAGATATGTGGAGTTCCGTTGTCCTTATCAGATATGTGGAGTTCCGTTGTCCTTATCAGATATGTGGAGTTCCGTTGTCCTTATCAGATATGTGGAAAGTTCCTCACATCTGAACAAAGAGAACTCTCTGGATCGAACAAGAAGTGCTTGAGTAACAAGCAAGAAGTATAACTGATAGAAGGATTAGCCCTATCATAACAAGCAAGAATATCAAGTCGACTAAATTGATAGAAGGATTAGCCCTATCATAACAAGCAAGAAGTATATAACTCTATCAAGTCGACCAGATTGATAGAAGGATTAGCCCTATCAAGAAGATAGGAAGAGTAGATCTTTGTTCGAGGGGAGGGAGGTTCCAAGTGATACTTTGTTCGAGGGGAGAATTGTTAGGAAGTAGTCCTACATTGGTTAGGGAAGAGATTGATCCATGATATATATGTGAGGACAATTATCTCCATTGGTATGAGGTCTTTTTTGGGTGAAACCAAAAGCAAAGTCATGCAGGTTTAGACCCAAAGTAGACAATATCATACATATGTAGAGTTTTGTTGCCCTTATCAGAAATAACCTCCCACTTCCCATCCCATTTTCCTTCGGGGACATCCGAACAATCATTAACAAACAACCCATTTGAAGCGTCATTGAAAGTGTGAAGTGACACCAACTTTTCAAACCCCTACTCTTTCCTGATGGCATGGAAACGTCTTACTTTCCCATCTGAAATATTTTGGAACACAGAAATAATTTATGATAATCCAAACGTAAAGCACCTCAAAGAAAGCAAACAAACTAAAACATGTACGTTTAAAGTAATAAATTTGGTTACCTTGTACTGTCAAATATTTATCTTTGAGATAATCGTAAACGAGAAATGTAAATATAACATTAACCTCTGAAGTAGTAGTTGATAGAATGTCATCCTCAGCCAATATCAAATAGAGGGAGATATGATCCGATCCGATCCATTTCTTTTCTCATCTCCATTGGGATACAGAGTTAATTTTCTAAAATAACAAACAAACAAAATAGCAAGTGACAATTAATTAAATCAGAAAGACTAGCGAATGCAAACGACCGAGCTATATAAAAGTTATAAGCTACCATTTATAACGGCTAACCTTGAAGGGCTATTATGAAGAATAACCTCCTACCATTTATAACGGCTAACCTTGAAGGGCTATTATGAAGAATAACACCTTGAAGGGCTATTATGAAGAATAACCTCCTTACCAACCTCGTTTTTTTCGCACTATCAATTTTAGCATTTTTAGGTGCAATCCGAATCCAACACCAAGATTCTTTTTTTCAATTTTTTTTTTGTCGATTTGAAATTTTTCTTAAAAATAAATAAATAAAATAAAATAAATTTGCCCAATTACCATTTCAAGATTGGCTTGCAATTGTTTTTTCTTTTTTTTCTAACTTCAAATCTAAATATTTTTTTAAATAATGTTGAAAATATTTGAGTATCTTTCAGAGTACCATCAATAAATAATATTTCATATGTTTTTCATTATAAAATATTCTTCGAGAATTTTTAAGGATGGCTAGAATATGAATTTTAGATAAACTTTGAAATAAACACTCGCACTTGTGATAAATTAATTTAGCATTCTTTTTTTTATAAGCTTGTTTTTTTTATAAGTACGTTTTTTTATAAACACGTTCCTTCTAAGTTTCCGTATCTGTTTACAAATTATACTATTATGACGTTTTATTCGTTATTAAGAAAATTTCAAAATATATAGAGAGAGAAAAAATCTCAAGATTGCAACAAGATCTCTACTGTTTTTTTACTTCAAATTCTCCTATAATTCTTGGTCCATTAAAAAAAAAAAATCAAAGCCAAAGCCAAGAATCTTGGTCAGATCACACTAGAGATTTTGTTTTTTAAATGGAAATCTGAGTGCTGGATCCTCAGGATTGCACCGATAAATGCTAAAATTGATAGCATTAGTCTTGATAAAAAGTTTGAGAAGAAGGTTATTCTTGATAATAACCCAACATTGAAGGTTTGAACTAAATGTTGGACCTTACAACTACAAAAATAATAATTATGATCTGAATAGCTGATCTACAGATAATAATTATCTAATATATGAACTTGAGAGAGAATGTCTATTGTTGTTCGATTTCGCAAGTATACGAATCGTTTCAAGAAATATAGTAATGTAACCACCGTTATGATAAATGTAGATGATTGAGACTATAGAGCAAAAAACCGTTATGATAAATGTAGATGATTGAGACTCCTGACCAAAGACTTCATCGCTATCCCCTTCCTATTCTTCAATAATTAAACGTTATAAATAATTGATTCCTAGACTGTTGACAAATTCTACTCAATAGACTTGCTACTCTCGAACAATAACAATATTCATTAAAAGGTCAATTGTTTATATTTCTATGACAATTCGAACAATTCAATTATGAAGGACCTAAAACTAGCGTTGCCACAAAACCTACAAGGATATGTCAATCTCTCATATAAATTGGGGAAAACAAATAAATTGGGAAAACAATTAAGATTATCGATGATTATCTTCTATCGACCTCAAAACATTGACATAAACTCAAACTAACATTGGCCAAATCCTAACGTGAGCTCATAAAAGTTTTCACAATCTAATATGAAACCAAGTTCTTAACAATCAACAATGAAGAATAAAATTCAATAGCGACTACATCTACGCTCTAGATAATTAAGAGAATTAGTTCATAATGAAAAACTCAACAACAATCTCAATATTCAGCAACTTCATAGCACAATATTCAGCAACTTCATAGCAAGTAAGAAAAGAGGATGAAAAGAGAAAGAGAAGCAAATCTCAATGATTCCACAAGTTTATCAACAATGAAGAATAAAATTCAATAGCGACTACATCTACGCTCTAGATAATTAAGAGAATTAGTTCATAATGAAAAACTCAACAACAATCTCAATATTCAGCAACTTCATAGCAAGTAAGAAAAGAGGATGAAAAGAGAAAGAGAAGCAAATCTCAATGATTCCACAAGTTTCCTAGCGTTGCTCTCGCTCCGTTTGGGTACTCGGATCTTCAAAATCAGTGCTCAACCGTTTCTCTATGTCCCCCTTCTCAATCTCAATCCGATTTTTCTATTAAAACCTAACAAAATACTTTTAAACTTAGGGCGAAAAGTCGTCGCAGCGCCTAGGCGCGGTAAAATCGTTAAAAAAATTTTTGCCTAAGTCGTCGTAGCGCCTAGGCGCTCGTTTGAGCGCATAGGCGTGCATTCTGCCAATCTGTGTCTGTAGCGCCTAGGTGCCAAGGCTCTGTAATTTTTTTTTTTTTTTTTGAAATCAGTGCGTTGTTGGACTTTTTCTTGAAACATTTTTTTTTCAACTTTCTTGCAACTTGCTTCTATAATTAAAATAAAAAAAAACAATTAAATTAGTCGATAAAATGTCTCAATAAACCAACAAAAGAACTAAAAAACAATTTATCTTACTATGCCTAAAATAAACTCATCATCTATACCACAAACAGAATCTGGAAAGACGATATCATTCTTCTTCTGTACGTTCATCTTCCATATCAAACTATTTTTCCTCTGCACAACAACAAATTGGCAAAGAAACCGCATGTCTTATACATTGTCCAAGATTGCCTATTCGTATTCTTTTCTCTCTTTTTTATTTTCTTTCTAATTGTCTCTTCGCATTCTCTTGTTTTCTCTCTCTCTTTAAGGAAACTGCATGATGTCCTAAACTGTGTCCAGAATTGTTTTTTTTTTTTTAACTTACTAGTTCCTAACAATTTTGGGGGCTCAAAAAGATGTATTAATTAAATCAGAACGACTAAAACATGTATTTTTTTTTTTTAATCCACATTAAGAATCTAATTTTACATTATGTAATTATAAATTGGCGCACGAGCATGCAAGTGCAGATGTTGGAGACGACAAAATAGCTCAACTGTCATCAAGTAAGAACTAATGACCAAAATGTCAGTTGTTTATTTTGTGCGTCGAGACGTCCCCTCCAATTACTTGAAGTCTACAAATTACACAAATAATGACCAAAATGTCAGTTGTTTATTTTGTGCGTCGAGACGTCCCCTCCAATTACTTGAAGTCTACAAATTACACAAATAATATCATGAAAGTATCTATTTTTTCCCCTCCAATTACTTGAAGTCTACAAATTACACAAATAATATCATGAAAGTATCTATTTTTTTATAAATATATTTAATTAATGCAAGAATTGAACCATGATCTTTTAGTCAAACACACCTCCTTAGTACAATTAAACTATATGCTGGATTTCGCATGGAAACATTTATTTTAAACATTTATTTAAGCTACCAATCTAGGATATAATAAATGATTTTTTTATCAAATATTTTATTTTAAATTATAATTAATGAAGTCCAGTTTTTTTTTTTAAAAAATAGAGAAGTGAAAGTCTTTCCACATCTATAATGGATTGTATTAATATTAATAATTTCTTTAATGTTTTTTAATAATTAAATTTAAATTATGGTTAAATGAGTTGTGTGATTGTTGAGTTAGAAATTTCGACAAGTGTCACGTCATTATACATAAATTATAAATTTTGATGACAAAATTACAGTTGGGATGTAAAAATAAATTGACACGTATCCAAACTACATTTGAAGTCAATAAAATTGACGATTTTCAAACAATGACACGTGTTACCATTTGATCAGGTAAGCTTACCGGAGTTCGTATGCTCAAGATCTAAAAGGTGAAAAAGGCTATTTAAAAGTTCATTTGGCCAAAAACCCAAAAGAATTAATCTCAAAGTCTATGAAGCTCAAAGGATTAGACTCAAAGACAAAAAAACCTAAATACAAAAGATGGGAAACCAGAAGAATTTCTAAAATAAAAGTCAACCTGAAAAATGTCTAATCACTTTTTTCTTTTGAATTATGTCTAAAACCTATATTTAGTAAGGAAATTTACAATCAAATGGACAAGTTTAGCCTTCCACAATTTCTACTAATTTAGAGAATGAAAAATATAATATTTTAAAATACAAAATGTTTGGAAGAGAGAGAACATTTTTCGACGTGAATTTAACATAGAAGATTTAACAGAGAGAGACGTTAAAAATGATAAAAGACACTTAACCCATGTGAAGTTACATAGTTATACCTCCCTCCCCAAATAATTTAGAAATGGGTCTATATACCTGAGGAAGTAATACAACCAGAATGAATCCATCAGTGGCGGTACGTGTGTGTATGTCTGCAGACATAATTTAGAAATGAGTCTATATACCTTAAGAAGTAATACAGCCAGAACGAATCCATCAGTGACGGTCTGTGTGTGTATGCCTGCAGACAGAGTAAAAAGAATACCCAACAGTGACTGTGTATAACCAGAGGAAGTGTTATTGTCAATGAAGAAATCATCAATGAAGGTGTGTGCATGACTGCACACAGAGCAATAAAGAGGCAGGCTGTGGGTGTGTGTATGTCTGCAGACAGAGTAAAAAGAATATCAACAGTGGCGGTGTGTGCATGCGTTCACACATAATAAAAATGGGGCATACACGACATTGGGGGACCATATATGTATACCTTAGAGGAAGTTATACAGCCAACGGAGTAACCATCGCTAGAGTTGTGTGCATTACTAAGTAATAAAGAGGCCAACAACTTAAGAAGAGAGAATTCTTTTTTTTTTTTTAAATTAGGTATCGATTCCCAACAAATCGATATGATGTAGTTTATGGGGTAGATAGAGAAACCTGCAACACGCCACCTCAAAATTAATTTCTCCTCAGAAATTTCCTCTTTTTAATAGGCGATTAGGAACGGATCTTCGCATTTCAGTCGCAAATACAATCGTGATCGGAAAACCCATACATGAGCTCTACAGCCTACCAGTGATTCCATTCGACCTAGAGGCTGAAAACACAGAAACACAAATACGCAGTTCTTCTACCGTTTTTCCATTACCTTCTTCGACATCCTTCATAGTAAACACGACTCATTCGACAACAAAGTTCGACCTAGAGTCTTGGTAAGCATTTAACGACTTTAATGGTAAAGTTAGTTTAGGTTTAGGTGGTTTCGGGTTAGTATTCTAGGGTTTTACCTTGCGGGAGCTGTAGATTTTTTTTTAAACAAGTGATTTGCGGTGATCCCTTTTTTTAGGGATTCAGTTGAACTCCCAAATTATAAAAATACGGTTATAGGGGATGTACACGTTGTTAAATATAACAACTGCATATTTATTGGTGAAATTGTGTGGTTGGAATCCAGCTCTATAGCCTTGTAGATTGAATTGGTGAATTCCGCAAGTGTTGAATTCGGGGGGACAACTGTGCAAGTTTTGAAATTATTGTATCGGTTCATCTCGTCCCAAATCCCATAAAAAAATACTATAATAGAAAGGGACGACATGGTTGGTTGTTGTGTGGTTGAACGTTTTTTTGTTTTTGTAGAAGAACTGAAAAATGATGCTGGTAAATTTTTTTTTGTAGATAGAGGTTGAAAATGGAAAAACGAAAAACTAATGGTTGAAGATTCATAATCTGCAAAATGTTAGACTTTCCCTAATTGTAGGGGTATTTGTTGTGTCACTAATCTAATTTTGACCGATATCTACTCTTTCGTAGGTTGGACAGTGTATTGGTAGATCCCTATTTTTAGGGAACTAATCACAAATTAAATGGAGCTCATAATTACCGGTACAGTTGTATACCCCAACCAAATATATGTGTGACGCAATCGTTGTATATCCCCACGACGGGTGTGTCAACCATATAACAAAGGTGTGTGTCGGATCTACTCATACGACCATACAAAGATACATAATGGCAGACATTAAGTTAACGGAAAAAAACTAGTCTCTTTTAACGTGGAATGATCCACCTCACCAAATAAAGTATTTAAACTAATTAATTCTTAAAATTAAATAAACTAAATTCAAAACTAATATTTTTAAACAAAAGAAATCCTAAAAGAGTATATAATAGAGAATCAACAAGAGATTTACTCCTAAAAAATCTCTAGACATAGATTACAAACTAAACATTAGACACATTTCTCATATTTTTTTTTGTAGACATTCCTCTGGTTTCCCTTGCAAAAGATTGTGCCCAAAGGCCATCAAGGCTCAAACCCACTATGTAACCATGAAAGATCTATGCATAGAGAGGTCTTCTTTTATTTGAAGGGTTCATAATTTTGACTCTCAAAAGCCGAGACAAAATTTAGAAGTAAAGAAAAATCTCTAAAACTGTTGAAAACATAACACTCCTTGAAGATCTAAGGCACTACAAGACCGAACACTTAATCTTTAAATCGAAGTTTCAACCTCGAGAACAAACGATTAACCCCTCGAGTGAATTGTACATCTAAGAGAGAGTCAGATTATCATATATTAAAGATTGTAATCCACTATACTTATACAAATCAATACAATTCAAATACACTTCTCAAATTTCTTTTCCGATTATAATTAATTAAGTGAAATTTGCCAAACAATAAAGGGTGTGAAGGTTTAAGGGCCAAACAAACTGTGCACATGAGTATTTGGTGTATTAATTCTACGAATGTTTTACTTTATATTATTGTATTACTTTATATTTAGTGTATTAGTGACAATGGATACACCAAATATAATGTTTATCAGTTGTAAATTGATATTTTTTTTTATCAGTCACAACTGATATATCATATATTTGGTGTATCAATTATACATATGATATATCTTATAACTTTTGTGGTGTGTTTTTTTATTTTTGTGTTCATCTCTCAGCATTCAATCTATATTAATATGTACATTTATCAATATTATAAGATATCAATCAATATTCATTTAAAGTCTCTCATTCTATTAAATTTTTGACTATATCAGGGAGTTATCAAACATCAATACGTCTACTATAGACATCAACTACAACTACTAGTATATCACATGGAATCGTTTTATTAAAATTTTGAGTATATTAGTTGTCTTAATTAAACATAAATCAGTAGTATATCACATGAATGTATCAATCTAGTGTATCATTTGGCTATTAGACGTCAACTATTAGTATATCAGAGGAGTGTATCGTTCTATCAAAATATAGAGTATATCAACCGCCTAAAATAAACATAAATCAATAGTATATCACATGTGTGAGTGTATCATTCTATGGAATTTTAAAGTAAATCAACACTTATATGCACTTATCAGATATATGTGCATCATTCTATGAAATTTAAAAGTAAATCATAAAGCTATCAGACGTAGTGTATCATTAGCATGCTATTAGATATATATCAGACGTAGGATCAAACGCTTTAGGGAGAAGATATTTTAGACGATCGATTCAAGTTTTAATAGTTGTGCTTCTGTTTTAACACAAAAACTAGGCCAAAAAGCTGGAGGCTGTATACAGCTTAGTCTTCAAATGACAATATGCATATCTAATTAACAAGAAATTGAGACAAAAGCAGCTTTTCCCTTTCTATACAAAAGTTTTCAAGGTAGAGATAACATTAAACTTCACTTCCACGATCAGAGTGTCGTCCTGAAGAAATCCCTTCTTTGTTCCCTTGAGATCACTCAATGACATGAAGTCCGGAGTACCCCAGCCTTTATATCCACCATTAGGAAACCAATGTTCGTCTGCGCAGAAGAAAAAACAAAACAAAACCTTTTGAGAGTATTGTTCTTAAACCAGCACACCTTTTATCCCAAGTAGTTTTGGAAGATTGATTGATTAAGTAGTGCTCCTATAAAAGGTACATTTTCAGTGTTTTTAGATTTTTCAACCAAACATAATGAAAATCTTAAAAAAGGTTTAATTAGTTAAATACATTTTCACCATTTTTTCTAAGAAGTCCTATTAATAAACATATAGACCAAATTTAAGAAATTTTAGAAATGCTTAAGTTTGCAAATTAAGGTAAAAAGTAGTTAATTACATGTTGTTTTCTCTGGTGCAACTCCAAGTTGGCTCAAGACAGCCATCTCAAATTCAACGTAAACTTGAACATCTTGTGGAAGCTCCTTCCAACTATCAAGTATCAGGAACAAGGACAAAAAGCCACTTGCCTCGCTGGATTTCCCTTTAGGATATATGCGTATCTTCCTGAAAGATGGATACATGTAAATACAATATCATACTGCAAAAATATACATGTTTCTAGAATAATTGCATATATATAATCAAAAAACAAAAAAAAAAAAATTACATACCAACTATGGTTTTCCACGGTAAAAGGATCGGATTCATACGAATTCAAATGTAGTTGTGAAAAATTATTGAATTTCCGGGTATATTTGTTATTACTTGGTTGTTTGATGAAGGAAAGGACCTCCCCCTTGGCAGCATCATCACATTTCATAACAAAAACGTCAACTCCAAATGCACAACAATCATCCACCAAGAATCCATTCGAAGCATCATTGAAAGTCTTAAGTGAAACCAACTTTTCAAGTCCCCACTCTTTCTTGATGGCATGAAAACGTCTTACTTTCCCGCCTGAATTAGTTAATAACACACAAATCTATGATAATCAAACAAAAACCTCAAAGAAAGCAAACAAATTAAAACATGTACACGTTTTTAAGTAATTTGATTAAATACCTTCGACTGTCAAATATTTGTCTCTGAGATTATCATAAACAAGAAATGTAAACACAACATTAACCTCTGAAGTAGTAGTTGATAGAATGTTATCCTCAGCTGATACCAAATAGAGGGAGATATGATCAGACCCATTTCTTTTCTCATCTCCGTTGGGATAGAGAGCTAATTTCCTAAAACAACAAACAAACAAAATAGTCACAATTAAAAGAGAACATAGCAAATGGCGGAACTGCTATAAATTATTATAAGTTATAAGCTACCATTTATAACCGCCAGCATTGAAGCTCTGTGATTCATATCTTTCAAGCTGGGAACTAGCAATTGCGTCCTTAAGCAACGAAAAGGATTGGATTTGTAAAGTATAATGACGGGGTTTTTCATCTCTGGTGGACCGTACAACTACAAATAATGAGCATACGAAATAAGTGATCTACAAATTATAATAATCTAATATAGGAAATTGAGAGAGAAAGAATGTTTCTACCAGAAGCAGAATCTTGAGAGATGATGACATTCTTCTTCCTTTCGTCTTCCATATTCGCCTATTTTTGCTCTGAACAAGAAACAACAGTTTAAGGAAACTGCATGTCTTATACTGTGTCCAAGACTGTCTATCTGTTCCTTTTCCTTTTTTTTTCTTTTTTTTTCATTGACTTTTCGTATACTCTTCTTCTCTCTAGTCTAAAGTAATGCAGTCTAGTCCTATACTGTCTTTTCAAATGTCATATCACAGGAATGATCAACTTTATCTTGATTCCAAAAGGATAGTTGATTAAGCAGCCAACATCACAACATAAAGTAAAAACAAGAAAGTAACCACTTATGCGCACCTCCATTACTAGATAGATGAACTCTTTCCAATTTCATGTATCTATGAATATATTCGTAAAATTAAACATTGATATTTTCATTTTAATAATTTAATTTTTGTTCATGGTTTGAAATTTTATATTATTAAATTATGTCTGAAAAGAAAAATGTCATGCATTTTGATAATTTAGTACATCTATAACAGTCTAACTAAAGCATAACTCAAATAATTAGGGGTGTGTTTGGTTTAGATTTCTAAGTGTTTAATTTTTGCAAAAAGTTATTTTGGAATAAATTGAAGTGTTTGACAACCATCCAAAATAAATTTTTGGAGAATGAATTTTTGAAATAATGCATTTTGGATGAAACACTTGATATTAACTTTTGAAAAAAATGTTTTTGGGTGTTTATTTGAAAAACCTACTTAATTCTCATATTGTATTAAAATTATCAAAATACCCTCACACTCCTCTTTTAAATTTTCTCCACCAACCAATCTCCTTCGACCACCGTCGCCCCTCAATGACCATCTCCGATCGCCACCGACCACCGCCTCCAAACTTTGACCACCACCGCCCAACTCCGGCCACCCGTCGCCCCGCTCAGACCGCCCGACCCCAGCCACCCGACCCCGACCCCGACCACCGTCGCCGCCACCCGACCCCGGCCACCGCCGCCGCCACCGGACCCCGGCCACCGCCGACACCGACCTGGACCCCGACCCTGACCTGACCCAGCCATACGACCACCGTCGACCTGGACCCCGACCGCCCGACCCTAACCCTAACCCTGACCCCGACCCTGACCCGACCCCAGCCACACGACCACCCGATCTGGACCCCGACCCCAACCCTGACACCGACCCCGGCCACCCGACCCCGACCACCGTCGGCCCCCTACCCGACCACCCGACCCTGACCCCGACACCGACATCGACCCCAACCCCGACCCCGACCCTGACACCGACCCCGACACCGACCCCAACCCTGACACCGACCCCGACCACCTGACCCTGACCCCGACACCGACACCGACCCCGACCCCGACCTCGACTTTGGCCCCGACACCGACCCCGGCCCTAACCGTGGCTGCCTGACCCCGACCTTGACTTTGACTGCTCGAACTCGACCCCGACCCCGACCCCGACCGCCTGACCCAGACCCCGACCACCCAATCCTAATCGCCGGACCCCTAACCCTACCCCGACCCCGACCATCAACAATAGTAAACCCTAAACTCTAAACGGCAAATATAAATTTAAACTTATTAATTCATATTGTTTATTAATAATTGTCCTTATAGTAACCAAACACATGAGTGTTTTAATTATAAACATTTCTAGAAAAAATGTTTTTAAAAAAAATGCATTTTTTGAAAAACATTTTTTGAGTAGTCAATTCAAACACACCCTAGATGTATGAACTAACAACTAAGAAGTTATAGTTTCGATCTCCACTGTTGTCAAAATATATATATATATATATATATATATGAAAAAGAGAAAATACCAATAAAAAAAAAAAAAAAAAAAAAACACACAAAATGAGAAATAACATATCTAATACATCTTCACCCAAACCCTAGTTTTGTGGAAGTTGGGAAATATACGTGGACAAAAATTGGTATGGTTGAGGCACATATGAGAGTGAAAGACAACTATTGTTGGTTTGTCCCAGCAGCGATTAGCATTATCGATGTGGAAGGCCATCGTTTTATGATCCACACTGTAGCTCCGGCGGACGAAGGTGGTTCATAGGGCAACACCCAAAAATAAAATTCATGGCACAATTACCCGTGAAGCAGCCGTAAATTTCAATGAACATGACCCACGCCAGAAAATTATTGCTTCCAAGGACACATTGGTTGTCCTCCATCACACTCTAAGGAGGCTTTGCTTAGCCTCGTGTCAAATTGTCATAAAAGCTCTACAAATATCGAGACAAACAATCCATCGTTAGCTGCCCAAACTGTGGATTATTCTGAATTTTCGGAGGCCATAAATTATTAGTTCCAAAGCCCAAGAAGTTGATAGGAAAGGGAAGAAAAAGGGGAGAATTTCTAGTACATCGGTATGGGAGAATTTTTAGTACATCCTGGTATGGAAAAACTCCATACCACTGCCTTTAAAAAATTGACACGTGGCGAAATGGTTTAAAAAAATAATATATTTAATAGTGTGGGTCCAGTTAAACAACCATTTCGTCACTTGTCAATTTTTTAAAGGCAGTGGTATGGAGTTTTTCCATACCACGGATGTACTATAAATTCTCCCCATCCGTGGTATGGAAAAACTCCAAGGACCACATAGACATAAATCTCACTTTCTAGTTAGTTCCTCCTAAACTCATGTTACTTCTTCCTCTCGTTTGCTCCTCGCTTTCTAGCCAGATCCTCTTACTCTCATATTTCTCTCTCGCTCTCTTTTGGACAATACTTTTTTTTTTTTATACTTGCAAGTGTACAAACCAACTTATGCATACCCTAATTAACTATGCTCACAAAATAATAATTTGATATTACTACATTTGGTTACCAAAGATACTCCCTAATCCTATAATACTCTTTCGAACAAGACATGATTTATACTAGGAGTGACCATTGGTCGATCGGTGTGTCAATTTTGGGCAAATATCAATACCAACACCGATGATTTGTGGGAGGTATGTGACGTCGATCGACCAATCATGCAGTCAATCGGTCGATTTTCATCGATTTTTCGTGTTTCTGACGAACAAAATAAAAAACACAAACCTGCAGAAAGATAGGTGGTAAAAAGAGAGAGAAGAAAATCATTAGAGAAATGGAGAATGAAAAGAGAGAAATGAAAATGAAATGGAAGGGAAGAAAGAAAATTAAAATTAAAGTAAGAAGAGGAAGAGTTAGGTTTGAGAATAGAAAATTGAGAGAAATGAGATGAGATTAATTTTTTATTTGAAAGGTTTATTGAAAAAGAAAAAACAAAAAAAATGAAGATTGCATTAAATGAAAGATAAATGAGAGAAAGTGAGACAATGAAATTAAATAAGAGAGAGAAATAGATGATATGAAGAAGATAAAATTTAGAGAAAAAAGATAATGTGAATTATTTATGATTTCAAATGTTTATTAAAAAGAGAAAAAAATGAGAAATTTGTTGGGTGAATCAAGGCCAATTTTTTTTTTTTAATGTATGTGAATGCAAAGTTCAGTTGGTCAGTCAAAAATGTGATTTTCAGCCACTCCGACAGACTGATTGTCATTCCAACCAAAAAGTCTCCTAAACCAACCAACTGACGTCGATTCGATCCGATTGGTAAGTTTTTCAGTTTGGTTTGTCCCCCTAATTTATACACACCTATTAGTGGATAAGTGAACTCCACTCATTATTGAACCATGTAAAATAAGGCACATTAGAAAGTCAATTGGGAACATCTACTAATGTGTGTAGGTGTAGGAAGTATTATTATCTGCTATTTTTCCCCCTGCTAATTGCAAATGAAAAGAGGTCTCAATTGAAAATTCAGCCAATGCACACCTGTGTAAAAGAACTCCTTCAAATCCACCATGAAATCACAACTATATCAATTAGTATCAAAACAAAATATATCAACTGACATGGATGGTACCTTCTAAGTGCAACACTATGATCTTAGAAGCAGCATTTCTCTTTGTATAATTCTTTTTTAAAGGTAGAGATAACATTAATTTTCACTTCAACAATCAGAATATCATTACGAAGAAAGCCCTTCGTAGGTTCTTTGAGATCACTCCAGGCCATGAAATCAGGACTACCCCAGCTATTTTGTACACAATCAAACAAAAATTTATCTGCACAAAAAAAAAAAAAAAAAATCATTTTGAGAGTAATGTTAATCTTTAGCAATTTTAGAAGAAGCTTTGCTTAAGTGCTTCCTGTAAAAAGTGTTTACACAATTTTAAATATCAGTTTTGGCTTTAAGGAAAGCTTTTAATTTGCAAATTGAGGTAAAAAGTAGTTAATTACGTGTAATATTGAAGTGCCCAGCTCCAAGTTGGCTCAAAACAGCAAGTTCAAAGTCAACGTAAACTTGAAAACCTTGGGGAAGCTCCTTGAAACCATCAAGCGTCAGGAACAAGGATAAATAATAACTTTTCGCAGTGGAGGACCCTCTAGGATATAGGTGTATTTTGCTGAAAGATGGATATGTAAATATAATACCATATTGAAATGAAAATATACTTGTTTAAACTATAGAAATTGCATATATAATTAAAAAGAATTACATACCAGTTGTAGTTTTCCACTGTAAAAGGATTAGATTTCTTACCCGCCCTGTTATCTAGTTGTGAAAAGTTGATGACTTTCCAGGTATATATGTTATTTCTTGGTTGTTTGATCAAGGAAAGGACCTCTCCATTCCCATCGCATTTCATAACAATAACATCAACTCCAAATGCACAACAATCATTAACCAACAACCCATTTGAAGCGTCATTGAAAGTGTGAGTGACACCAACTTTTCAAACCCCCACTCTTTTCTGATGGGATTTCATAGCACTTTGCCATAGCACTCAATACAACGAAAAGGATTGGATTTGTAAAGGATTGGACTTGAAGCATAATGGAGAGGGTTTTCATAGCACTTTGCCATAGCACTCAATACAACGAAAAGGATTGGATTTGTAAAGGATTGGATTTGAAGCGTAATGGAGAGGGTTTTCATCTCTGCTGGACCTTACAACTACAAAAATAATAATTATGATCTACAAATAATAATTATGTAATATATGAACTTGAGAGAGAATGTCTATACCACAAGCAGAATCTGGAGAGACGATATCATTCTTCTTCTGTTCGTCTTCCATATCAAACTATTTTTCCTCTGCACAACAACCAATTGGCAAAGAAACCCCATGCTGTGTCCAAGATTGCCTATTCGTATTCTTTTCTTTTCTTCTTTTTCTTTTGAATTGTCTCTTCGCATTCTCTTGTTTTCTCTCTCTCTTTAAGGAAACTGCATGGATGTCCCAAACTGTGTCCAAAATTGTCTTTTTTTTGTTTTTAAACTTGCTAGTTTTTTTTTTTTTTTTTTTTTTTTTTTTTTTTTGAGATAATTTTAAACTTGCTAGTTCATAACAATTTTGGGGCTCAAAAAGATGTATTAATTAAATGACTAAAACATGTATTTTCTTTTGTTAATCCACATTAAGAATCTAATTTTACATTATGTAATTATAAATTGGCACACGTCCATGAAGAAGCATGTAGGTGCAGGTGTTGAAACCACCGAACATAGCTCAACTGACATCAAGTAAGAACTAATGACCAAAATGTCAGAGGTTCGATTCCTCTACCCGCATTAATTAAATATCTTTGCAAAAAAAAAAAAAAAAAATTGTTTATTTTGTACGTCGAGACGTCCAATTGCTCGAAATCTACAAATTACACAAATAATATCATGAAAACATTTTTTTTTTTTTTTGCAAAGGTATTTAATTAATGCAAGTATTGAACCATTACCTCTTAGTCAAAAACACAATCTTATGTCAATTAAGCTAGATTCGATTTGGGATTACAACATTTATTTAAGCTACCAAACTAGCATAATAAATGTTAATTTCTTTAATGTTTTTTAATAATTAAATTTAAATTATAGTTAAATGTGATGGTTGAGTGGGAAATTTAGACCAATCAGGAAGTGTCACGTCATTATACACAATTTTTATGACAAAATTACAAGTTGGGATCAAAAATAAATTGACACATATCCAAACTACATTTGAAGTAAATAAAATTGACATTTTTCAAACAATGTCACGTGTCTTCATTATGACCATTCATGTAAATACACGTCTTCATTATGACCATTCATGTAAATACACGATTTTCAAACCATGTCACATGTCTTAATTATGACCATTTGATCAGGTAAACTTAGCCGATCAAATTGGGTCATATGAAAATTGAGCTCAAGATCTAGAGAGGTCAAAAAGCCTATTTAAAAATGGGGTAACTAGAAGGAGTCTAAAACCTAGAAAGCCAACATGAAAAATATATAATACCTTTATTTTTTTAATAATGTCTAAACCCTATATTTAGTAAGGCAACCTAAACAGAATTGGACTACCCTTCTACCATTTTCAATAATTTTGAAAATGAATAAAAAATAGGCTGCAAAAATGTAAATGGTTGGGAGGAGAGAGGGGGAAGTTATGGATGGGGAGTTAGAGATGTTAAAAAGGGAAAAAATAATTGATATTTATTCGATGAGAGTTACATGGTTATATACTCCCAGGACCCAAAATTTTAACAGAAGACTTTGTATACCCGAGGAAGTGATGAATTTCGGCTTTGTATACCTGATGAATTTCGGCTCTGTATACGCTTTGTATACTTGAGGAAGTGATGAATTTCGGCTCTGTATACCTGATGAATTTCGACTCTGTATATACCTGATAAATTTCGGCTCTATATACGCTCTATATACCTGAGAAAGTGATGAATTTCGGCTCTGTATACGCTCTATATACTTGAGAAAGTGATGAATTACGACTCTATATACCCGATTGATGAATTTTGGCTCTGTATATCTGAGGAAGTGATGAATTTCGACTCAATAACCTAAGGAAGTGATGAATTTCAGCTCTGTATACCTGAGGAAGTGATGAAGCTGCAGAAAAATTCACCACGTTACGTCAGGTGTATACATGGTTGTACACATAGTAATAAAATGAATCCATATGATTGACCAACCACTTACAATAGATGGTCACCACGTCACGTCAGGTGTATACATGGTTGTACACATAGTAATAAAAGGAAACCATATGATTGACCAACCACTTACAATAGATGGATGTGATGCATGAGTCGCTTCGAATGACAGATTGACAACCACTTACAACCACTGTATACCCTTCCCCGATGAGTTGCTTCCTTACTCCATTGAAATGTATACAATGCAATATTAACCCCACAACTTTTGAATGGGACAAGTCGTAACAAATCGAAAAGAAAACGCACGATTAAAAAATTTAATAATAATAAAAAAATAAAAAAAAATTGAAAAATATCGTGTTAGTAGTCGGAGAAAGCTTCGATTGGCAGCTTCGCAACAATTAAAAATTAGAGAAGCTATTTAATTCAAAAAAAAAAAAAATTAGAGAAGCTATTGCGTGAAGAAGCGACAACAGAAATAAAAGAAAACGATATAGGGTAGATGATAGAGTTGTGTGAAGTTAAAAATGAACTCTAACTAAACTAACGAAAAAAATTTGAATCAACTCAAATTGGTTATTATATATATATATATAGGAATTTCATTCTACTAAATATTAATAATATTATTATTTTATTTAGTTATTTAAATTTTAAAATATTTACTTTTCTAATTCTATCCTATTTAATTAATTAAATATTTTGTAAAAAAAAAATCTAAATCAACGAATATCATCAAATTGACCCGTCGTATATTGGAATTTTATTAAAATTTATATTATTTAATTATTTAGATTTTAAAATATTAACTCTTCTAATTCTACCTCATTTAATTAATCAAATCTTTTTAAACTTTAATATCTTTCATTGGTTAGAGTTGAAATCGTATTTTCTAAACTATTTTAAACCTTTAAATTATGTAATCTTTTCATTTTGGAGTTGTTAATTCTCATAAACTTTGTTATTTATATTTATATTTTAATGTTGATACACTATACTATAAATTTTAAATTTATACACGTTTCGTTGGTTTTTGACACACTCATGGAGATATACAACGACAACGTTTGGACACACCCTAATTACTTAACACCCTTGTAATTTCCCTAAAAATAGGTAACAACCAAAACACTGCCCACGCTAAGAGAGATCAATCAATATCAAATGGAACACATGGACATACATAAGGACATAAATTACTTAACCGAATAACAAAGTTTTTTTTAATGGGAAATTATCCACCTCACCAAACAAACTCTCATATTCAATTAATTAATTTCAAAACTAATTAATTTCAAAACTAATTAAATTTTAAAATTTAATAAACTAATTTCAAAACTAATTAATTTTTAAAATAGGAAATTCTAGAAGGGTATAATTAGGGAACCAACTAAAACAAACTTCTTTCTAAAAAAATTCTAGACATGGGTGCAAATGGGTGCAAACAATACGTTAGACATTTTTCCTAATTATTTGTAGACATTCCTCTTAATTTTTTTAAAAAAATCCATTTGGCAAAAAATCCAAAAGAATTAGGCCCAAAAATTCAATGAAACTCAAAGGATTAGACCTAAAGACAACAAAACTCAAATCTAAAAGATTGTGCCTAAAGACCATTAAGGCTCAAACCTACTATGCGACCATGAAAGTTCTACCTCAAGAACAAACGATTCACACCTTAGAGAGGTATACCCATAGAGAGGTCTTCTGTCATTTGAAGGGTTCAAAATTTTGAATCCCAAAAGCTCAGATAGAATTTCAAAGATTTAAGACACTTCAAGACCGAAGACTTAATTTTAAAGTCGAAGATTCAGCCTCAAGAACAAACGATTTACACCTTTAGTGAATTATACATCTAATTAAGGGAGAGAATCAGATGATCATATATTAAAGATTATAATCCACAACACTCATATAAATCAATACAATTCAAAGTTCATTTTAAACTCTTTAATTTTTTTTTGTATTAATTAATTAAGTGAAATGTGTCAAATAATAAAGAGTGTGAAGGTTTAAAGACTAAAACATTAGCATAGTTGCAATAATAGCATAATCCGACAACCACTCGAACCAACAGATGAAGGTCGTATTTTGAGACCTTGTGCCACAATTATTATTATTATTTCCTTGCGGCTTCCCTTTTTGAAGAAATGTAACAGGTGCCATTTTAGCACTTGTCTATATTATATTCTAACCTACTTAAAAAAACCTAGAGGCTGCCTACAAGGGCGGATCCAGATCCAGACATTGATGTTTGGGGGCCAAAAAATTATAATATATAAATATTAAAAAAAGATCGCAAAAAATACAAAGGTTCGAATTCACACTCTTAAGTTATGTTGACATTTAAAAAAAGTTATCAGTGATAAGCATATGTAAGTGTATCAAAGACTTACGGACTAAGTTTAAATAAACTTAATACCATCATATAATTTTGCTCATCTCTATATTTAAAAAAAAAAATTTGTTTCCAAATTTTTTAAAACGGATGTTAATATCGTCTAAATTAGTTTTGAAAATGTTTATAAATAAACTAATACTAAGAGTTAATTTGAAGATGTGTTTAAACTATGAAGAATAGTAAATTTAGATATTTGAAATTACAATGACTAAAATAATATAACTCTCAAAGTATAGATACTACAACAACATTTTAATTAAAAAAAAAATAGGACTTATTAGTATAGATACTACAACGACACAAAAAAAATAGGACTTATTTATTTTTCAGAATGAAATTTATATATTTTTAAATATATATAAACAAAATATTAAAAGAGAGAACAATTTTTTTAAAAAAAATATACATATATATAGAAGGAAAGGTAAAACAAATAAATTATTGTTATGGTTGAATCTCGAACTCAGTCGGCACAACAAAATACATATAATGTACCATGACCAGCAGAATGAGATTTAGTTAATTTGAGGGGGCCAAAATGTATTTAATACCCTAGTATATATTTAAGGTATTATTTTTGCCTGTATAAGAAAATCAAAAATTTTGGGGAGCCGTGGCCCCCTAGTCCCTTCAGAGGTCCGCCCGAGGTTGCATACACATTAGTCTTCAAATGACAATATGCATCTAACAAGAAATTGAGACAAAGCAGCTTCTCCCTTTCTATACAAAAGTTTTCAAGGTAGAGATAACATTAAATTTCACTTCCACGATCAGAGTGTCGTCGTGAAGAAATCCCTTCTTTGTTTCCTTGAGATCCCTCAATGACATGAATTTCGGAGTACCCCAGCCTTTATACACACCATTAGGAAACCAACGTTTGGCTGCGCAGAAGAAAAAACAAAACAAAACCTTTTGAGAGTATTGTTCTTAAACCAACACAACTTTTATCCTAAGTAGTTTTGGAAGAAGGATTGATTAAGTAGTGCTCCTAATAAAAGGTACCTTTTCAGTGTTTTTAGAATTTTCAACCAAACATAATGAAAATCTTAAAAAAAGGTTTAATTAGACCAAATTTATATTTAAGAAATGCTTAAGTTTGCAAATTAAGGTAAAAAAGTAGTTAATTACATGTTAATTTCCTTGGTTCAACTCCAAGTTGGCTCAAGACAGACATCTCAAATTCAACGTAAACTTGAACATCTTGTGGAAGCTTCTTCCAACTATCAAGCATCAGGAACAATGACAAAAAACCAGTTGCCTCACTGGATTGACCTTTAGGATATATGCATATCTTCCTGAAAGATGGATATATGTAAATATATACTACCAAAATACATGTCCCATAATGTCTAATATGGTATCAAAGCCCACGAAGCCCAAACGGGTATTCGATCCTCGGTCCAAAAATGGGATCCGACCCAAGATGGTGAACCCAAAGAGGCACCATCTTGAGGGGCATGTTGAGGATCACACACATTGAAAAGATGAAGGGACCTCATTCACAATATAACATCTATGGGCTACTCCTCCTATTACCAATTGGTTTTAGGATGATACCCCATGATGTCTAATAGTTTCTAGAATAACTACATATATATAATCGAAAAAACAAAAAAATTGCCTACCAACTATAGTTTTCCACAGTAAAACGATTGGATTCATAGAAACTCGAATGTAGTTGTGAAAAGTTGTTGAATTTCCAGGTATATTTGTGATTTGTTGGTTGTTTGATCAAGGAAAGGACCTCCCCCTTCACACTATCACACTGCTTTACAAAAATGTAAACTCCAAATGCACAACAATCATCAACCAACATCCCATTTGAAGCGTCATTGAAAGTCTCAAGTGACACCAACTTTTCAAACCCCCACTCTTTCTTGATGCCATGAAAACGTCTCTCTTTCCCATCTGAATTAATTAACAAAACAACATTCTAAGTCAATCAAACAAAACCTCAAAGAAAGCTAAGAAATTAAAACATTTTAATTACCTTGGACTATCGAGTATTTGTCTTTGAGTTGATCGTAAACAAGAAATGTAAACACAACATTAACCACTGAAGTAGTAGATAGAATGTCATCCTCAACCTTAACCAAATAGAGGGAGATATGATTAAATCCATTTCTTTTCTCATCTCCGTTGGGATAGAGAGCTAGTTTCCTAAAACAACAAACAAACAAAATAGTCACAATTAAAAGAGAACATAGCATATGGCGGAAGTGCTATAAATTATTATAAGTTATAAGCTACCATTTATAACCGTCAGCATTGAAGATCTGGGATTCATATCTGTCACGTTTGGAATCAGCAAGTGCGGCCTTCAACAATGAAAATGATTGGATTTGTAAAGTATAATGGAGAGGTTTTTCATCTCTGCTGATTCTTACAACTACAAAATAAAAAATAACTTAATCTACAAATAATAATCTAATATTATGAACTTGAGAGAAAGAGAGAAAGCTAAGAGAAATTTTATACCAGAACCAGAGTCTGGAGAGTGAATGACATTCTTGTTCCTTTCGTCTTCCATACCCTCCTATTTTCCTCTGCACAAGAAACAACTCGCAAGGAAACTGCTTGTAATTTTATACTGTGTCCAAGATTGTCTAATCATGTTAGGACACAAATCCACAAACAAGGAAATTAATATTGGGAAAATATCAATTTATACCCTTAAATTTTGGGTTGCATTATAAAGTTTTGGCTAACATAATAAACTAAATATAGCAAGTAACGACAGATTATATACTCCGACATTCACAGTGTTGATAAAGGTAGACGTCGAGATATACGGAATATATACAATCATATACTCTGAGATTCACGGTGTTGATAAAGGTAGACGCCGAGATATACGACGTATTTAATATGTATCAATTAAAACCCTGAATGAAGATTGTATCGATTAAAAGCTTGAACTTTCGTAAAAGTATCAATTTATATTTTTCTTTTTCTTTTTTTATGAAAAAAAATTAGTTTTTACCTGTGTGAAGATTCTCATAATTTGTATCAATTTATAATTGATTCACTTGTAAAAAATTAGAGATTTAATTACTATAATTATAAGATTTCACAGGTTTAAATTAACGTTTTTCAAATGAAATCTAATCGAGGGTGTAAATTGATATACCTATAAAAGTTTGGAATTTTAATTAATACAGGCTCCAAAGTTTATGAGTATAAATTAATTTTTTTCTCTTATTATTATTATTATCGTCTCTTCTTTTCATTGGGTAACTCACTATTTTTCCTAAATTTTATATCAAGTAGCACTTGAGTTACTGACAAGTCATCGAGATCGTGGCAAAATGGTTTAAAAAAATAATATATTTAATAGTGTAGGTCCCAGTTAAACAACCATTTTGGCACGTGTCATTTTTTAAAAGGTAGTGGTATAGAAAAACTTCATACCAACGAGAAATTCTCCAATATAGCAGCAGCTTAATTTCATGACAGCAAGATCCTTTAATTTGTTACTGTTGGTCAATCAATCACACGATTTTAGGAGGATAATTGCAGCTCTCAATTTCCGTCTTTGGCAAGTAATCTCAACAGCAAGATATTTGATCAATTGCCAAATCATTGGTGATTCATTGCTGGACATATGCAACTATTTTTGGACATATGAAACTATTATATATAGATATATAGAAACTACTTAATGTGTAGCCTATATATATATAGAAACTATTATTCTTCCCTTGCCCACCCATCATTTTTTTTCAAGTCTTTCCATTTCGAAGAATTATTAAATAAGCCATCACAACCCGACATCCAAAAATTTATGTTACAATTCAAATAAAGTTAAATTATAAATTTAGTTTTAAATTTTAGATTTTTGTCTATATGGTCCCTATACTTTCAATTTTATATATCATAATAGGTCATCAGCTTATTCGATCCTTTTTTAAAAAACAAATTGCGTATAAATTAGATATAAAATTAAAATTTTAAGGTTCAACTAAAGATAAAATTAAATCTCTCTAGAACAACTATTTTTTTACAAAAAAAAAATAAAAAAATAAAAAAATAATAATAATAATATATCTAAGATTTATTGAATACAAAATTGAGAGCTCATAAATTTATTAGACATCGTTAAAGTTAAAAAAATTCTTGGACATAATTTAAAATTGAAGAACCTACAAGACATTGTTTAAACTTTAAAGAATCTATTAGACATAATTTTGAAATTTGTAATTTCACCTTCATATAAATATAATTTAAAATATAATATTTATATTAAAAAAATATTAATTTTAAAATTATAATAAACTATTATAGAATTATTCAAACAAATATGTAGGTAAATAATAAAGTTTGATCATTTCTTAAAATAGAATTACGTGTTAATTTTTTTCTCTCTTATTTTTTTAATTTATTAAAGATTAAAAAAAAATGATATATATTTAAAATTAACGAAATCCTAAAAGACTATTAAAATTAAATAGTATATACAGATAAATTTGCAAAATAAAAAAAAATCGAACAAAAACTATAAATTAATTAAATAATATATAAAGATAAGTTTACAAAACAAAAAAATAGAACAAAAACTAAAAGTTGCGTGACACCAACAACCTTTGGTCCAACCAGACATTTTTGTGGTTTTTTCTGCATTACTTAAAGTTATAGATTATAAACAACATAATTTGAGGGTGGCATGCGCCCCTACATAAGTCCGCCCCGGTCACAACGTGACTACTTCGTAATAACTCTTTGGATATACATTAAAAAATTTATACCACTCTTAATAATCATTGAATACAAATTGTCTTAAGATTAAAAAAATCTACATGTTTCTTAATAATCAGTTTATATCTCATACATCCAACCTGTCAAAAACTGTTATCACATTATAGCAACATCATTAAATAATTTCTCATCCATTTCTACCTCTTTCAAACACAACATCTAACATGTGTCATTTTCTTTTCTTTTTCTCAAGTTGTCTTCTTATACTTGTGGAAGTATAAATATGATCTTCTGTACCTTCCTATCTTGTGTTAAGCATGTAATCCCCCTTAAAAGGGGGCTGTAGTTTCCCCTTGTAAAACTCAATTGTCTACAACAAAAATATACATAAGTTCTCTTCCTCCTTTGATCTCCTTCTCTTTTGCAAATTCATTTCTTGGTATATGGTTGAACCCCTCTTGCTTTGATGCTTTGAATTTTGTGACTGAGACATCATAAACTCCTCCTACTATAAAACCCACATCTGAGTTGGAACCACATATACCAACTCAAAAATGAAGGAAGCAGCTGCCTCCCAAATTGCTGCACAAAGTGAGAAGTTTCAGGTAAGATCTGGTTCTTGTACGATTGGAAATATTCTTGGACCAATCGCCTGAATCATGTAACTTCCATTAAACTTGATAATGAAAACTTTATGTTGTGGCAAAGTATTGCTATGCCTGTTCTCAGAAGCTACAAACTCGAAGGGCATTTGACAGGAAATACACCATACCCTGAACACTTCATCATCATACCACCGTGTGAAGATGAATCGAAAGGACTGATGTTGCCTAATCCAGAGTGCATGCACAACAAAACCCCTGTGGGAAGCAATTTCGAAAATGGTGTCCAATCCAGATCTCAAGAAGATTACAATAGACAAATGCTGCAACAAACAAGAAAGAAAAATCTGAAAATGAGTGAGTATTTAGTTGTTATGAAAAAATACTCTATGATTGCCTACATTTAGCTGGGTTTTCTATGGATAGGAGGAGTTTTGTTTCTTATGTAATTGCTGGTTTAGATGAGGAGTATACTCCTATTGTGTGTCATCAGAAATCAAAACATAGACTTGGATAAAAATGCATTCTCCAACATCTTTATTTAATTTTTCTCTCTAACTCAAATGACCACTACCCCAACTCAATGTGTGATTTGCTTCACCATATCAAGATTAACAAATTGGACAAAAACTATATATAAAAGGCACGGTAGGAGAGAAATTTTGTCTCCCCAATTTCCCATCTATAAACATAAGGCTGCATTCATCTTCTAATTGAAGTACCACAGCTAACACAAAAACTAGGCCAAAAAACTGGAGTCTGTATACAGCTTAGTCTTCAAATGGCAATATATGCATCTAACACAACTCTATATATAGCTCAACAAAAATTTGACAAAGCAGCTTTTCCCTCTCTATACAAAAATTTTCAAGGTAGAGATAACATTAATTTTCACTTCCACGATCAGAGTATCGTCCTGAAGAAATCCCTTCTTTGTTCCCTTGAGATCACTCAATGACATGAAGTCCGGAGTACCCCAGCCTTTATACACACCATCAGAAAACCAACGTTTGTCTGCGCAGAAGAAAAAACAAAACAAAACCTTTTGAGAGTATTGTTCTTAAACAAACACACATTTTATCCTAAGTAGTTTTGGAAGATTGATTGATTAAGTAGTGCTCCTATAAAAAGTACATTTTCAGTGCTTTTAGATTTTTCAACCAAACATAAGGAAAATCTTAAAAAAGGTTTAATTAGTTAAATACATTTTCATCATTTTTTGTAAGAAGTCCTATTAATAAACATATAGGCAAAATTTATAAAATTTATGAAATGCTTAAGTTTGCAAATTAAGGTAAAAAAGTAGTTAATTACATGTTATTTTCTCTGGTGCAACTCCAAGTTGGCTCAAGACAGCCATCTCAAATTCAACGTAAACTTGAACATCTTGTGGAAGCTTCTTCGAACTATCAAGCATCAGGAACAAGGACAAAAAGCCACTTGCCTCGCTGGAATCACCTTTAGGATATATGCGTATCTTCCTGAAAGATGGATACATGTCAATACAATACCATACTGCAAAATACATGTTTCTAGAATAATTGCATATATATAATCAAAAACAAATTTACATACCAACTATGGTTTTCCACGGTAAAAGGATCAGATTCATAGAAACTCGAATCTAGTTGTGAAAAGTTATTGAATTTCCGGGTATATTTTTCATATGTTGTTTGTTTGATCAAAGAAAGGACCTCCCCCTTTGCAGCATCATCACATTTCATAACAAAAACGTCAACTCCAAATGCACAACAATCATCCACCAAAAATCCATTTGAAGCATCATTAAAAGTCTCAAGTGAAACCAACTTTTCAAATCCCCACTCTTTCTTGATGGGATGAAAACGTTTTACTCCACCTGTTAAGCCATAATCGAACAACAAAAAATAAAGCGCGAGAATCAACACAAAGTTTACAATCAACACAAAGTTTACGTGGCTCACTAACATTGTGTTAGTTACGTCCACGGTAGAAGGGAGAAAATAGTTTGAACTAAAGGGACGGCAGAAGGTTCTTATGACTAATAGCCAAAACCCAATACAAATACAAATATAGAATGTAAAACCCAAATCAAATTTTGGTTCGGGGGCGTTGCCCCCATACCCCATCGGGCGAGGGACTCCAAATCACTGAACGGGCAACAATACCCTGTACCGAGCCGTCGTAGCGGATCATAACAGATTCAAGGCATTCCAAAACAACATAAATTAGTTAATGACACAAAAATCTATGATAATCAAACAAAACCTCAAAGAAAACTAACAAACTAAAAAATGTACACATTTTAAGTAATTTGATTAAATACCTTGGAGTGTCAAATATTTGTCTCTGAGATTATCATAAACAAGAAACGTAAACACAACATGAACCTCTGAAGTAGTAGTTGATAGAATGTTATCCTCAGCTGATACCAAATAGAGGGAGATATGATCCGACCCATTTCTGTTCACATCTCCATCGGGATAGAGAGCTAATTTCCTAAAACAGCAAACAAACAAAATAGTCACAATTAAAAGAGAAGATAGCAAATGGCGGAAGTGCTATAAATTATTATAAGTTATAAGGTACCATTTATAACCGCCAGCATTGAAGCTCTGTGATTCATATCTTTCAAGCTGGGAACTAGCAATTGCGTCCTTAAGCAACGAAAAGGATTGGATTTGTAAAGTATAATGACGGGGTTTTTCATCTCTGGTGGACCGTACAACTACAAATAATGACCATACGAAATAACTGATCTACAAATTATAATAATCTAATATAGGAAATTGAGAGAGAAAGAATGTTTCTACCAGAAGCAGAATCTTGAGAGATGATGTCATTCTTCTTCTTCCTTTCGTCTTCCATATTCGCCTATTTTTGCTCTGCACAAGAAACAACAGTCTAAGCAAACTGTATGCTTATACTGTGTCCAAGATTGTCTATTCCCTTTTCGTTTTGTTTTCTTTTTTTCATTCTCTTGTGCTCTCTTAGCGCAGTCTAGTCCTATACTTTTTAAATAGTTTTTTTTTTAAAAAATTGTAACTGTTAATTTAGGGTAAAATAATTAAAAATATAGCATTTTAAAAAAAAAAAATCGGATATATGACAATTTCCATAGCGTTTATCCTAAATTTGCAATTATTTTGGATTTGATTGTTGTTTGTGCAACCATTTTTTTTTTATTTTTTTAATTATTATTATTTTAATTTTATGGGACTACGTCCCACACTAAGGGACGACCCAAAAAATTGGGGAAGTTAGGGTTGTTTAGTTTAAAATATATTTGTTTGAGGCTGACAGTTTTTAGTCTATACTTGTGTTTGTAGAAGACAGTTGTTGTCTAGTTCTGAAGTCTGAATTTATTTTAGTCGTATTTTTCTACATAATTGTTTATAACAAACTTTCCATAATTTTATTATTGAAGACTCCTTACAATTTCAATAAATTCTAAAATTGAAATTTTTTATTTTTATTTTATGTATCATTTACAAATTTATTTGAACACAACAACAAAAACAATTTTGAGTCTCACACTATTTTTTTCACTTCAATAAAAATATATATATATATATATATATATATATATATATATATATATATTAGAACTCGTGCATCTTTTGTTTAACGAAATCTAAGATTTTTTTTTTTTTTTTTTTTTTTTATTATTATTATATGTAAGGATCATTTAGTCCTTTCACTTAAAAACTTAAAAAAAAAAAAAAAAAAATTAATTGAAATTGTTTTCCTTATTTTAGTCATGGGTGGTTATGGGGAGAATTTCTAGTACATCCGTGGTATGGAGTTAGACACGTGTCGATTCTTTTAAAATTAAAAAATCATTAAGTTTTATGTGGGGTCCATTTTTCTTCTCTTTCATCTTTTTCGTTCTCCCTCTCTTTCATATTCTCGGTTCTCCTCCTCCACTCTTCCCTTCATTTTCTCCATTTTGTTTACAACAACAAAATCAAAATCACCATCACCATCACCAATTTTTTAATTTTTTTTTTCTTTCTCTTTCATCTTTTCCGTTTTCCTCTCTCCCCTTCATTTTCTGCGGTTAGTTTAGAACAACATAATCAAAATCAAAATCAAAATTTTTTTGTTTCTAAATTCAGGAGATAATCCAACAATTAAAGCAAGGTTTTTTTAAAGTCAAGTATTAATCCAACAATTCAAGAAATAGTTAAGAAAACTATTAGCAGGAATATTTTAATTTTGTTGGTTTCTAAATTCATGAGATAATCTGGGTTTTCTAAATATTTTAATTCTGTTGGTTTCTAAATTCAGGAAATAATCTGGGTTTTCTGGAGTGATTACCCAATACTGAGAAATCACATGAATATGAGAAAAAATTATTAGCAAATTTTGAACTCATGAAATTGTTTAAAGAACAACTCTCTGGAGAAGATAAAAGGGAGAAAGAGGAATGAGAATGACAAAAGATGGAAGAGAATGAAATTTGTTAATTAAAAAATTAGTGATGGTGATTTTGATTTTGTTGTTCCAAACCAACTGAAGAAATTGAAAGGAAGAGTGAAGGAGGAGAACAGAGAAGATGAAAGAGAAGAAAAATGGACCCCACATAAAACTTAAAGTTTTTTTTTTAATTTTAAAAGAATCGACACGTGTCAGATATTCAAAGGCAGTGTTATGGAGAAACTAGAAATTCTACCGGTGGTTATGTGAGGTGTGAGTAGACGTTATATCGTGAGTTGTTTTAAAAAAAAAGAATTATTTTGACTCTTTCAAAATTAAAGAAAAACAGAGAGTCTGGGGTTATTATCAAGAATAACCCTTCTCCCAAACTTTTTATCAAGACTAAACGTCTTTTTTTTTTTTTGCGACTACGCATTTATCGGTGCAATCCTGGCCAGGATACAGCACCAGAGATTTACATTTGAAAAAAAAATCTCAGAACTTAGTGGGATCTGGCTAAGATTCTTGACTTTGGTAATTTTTTTTTTTTTAAATAGACCAAAATTTATAGAGGAGAATTTGAATTACAAAAAAATCGTAAAGATCTAGTTGCAATCTTGAAATTTTTTCTCTCTATATATATATTTTGTTAACAAGCCATTCCGATAAAACGGTATTGTAAACAGATGCGAAAACTTAGAATGAACGTATTCATGTGTCAGTGTTTATTTCAAAGTTTATCTATATCCGGTCGTCCTTAAAAATTCTCAGTGTTTTTTTTGGAAGAATATTTTATAATGAAAAACATATGAAACATTATTTTTTTTTGCAACGGTATTTTAATTAATGCGAGGATTGAACCTATAACCTCTCAGTCAAGGGCACAATGTCAATTGAACTATGATCAGTTTGACATATGAAACATTAATGACAATTGAGCTATGATCGTTTTGACATATGAAACATTATTTATCGATGAAACATTATTTTTTGGAAGAATATTTTATAATGAAAAACATATGAAACATTATTTTTTTTACAACGGTATTTTAATTAATGCGTTGAACCTATAACCTCTTAGTCAAGGGCACAATGTCAATTGAGCTAGGATCGGTTTGACATATGAAACATTAATGACAATTGAGTTATGATCGGTTTGACATATAAAACATTATGTATCGATAGTACTTCAAAAGATACCCAAATATTTTCGACATTATTTGAAAAAATATTTAGATTTGAAGTTAAAAAAAAAAAAAATTGCAATCCTGGCCAATCTTGGGATGATAATTGCAATCTTGGCCAATTTAAAAAAATTGAAAAAAAAAAATGAATCTTGGTGCTCGATCCTGACCAGGATTCACCGAGAAATATGCTAAAATTGATAGTGGCAAAAAACGACGTTAGTGTTGATAAATTGTTTGGCAGTGTGGTTATTCTTGATAATAACCTAGAGTCGGGGGAGAGAGAGGAAGAAAACGAAGGAAAAAGGAGAAAACTAAGGAAGGAGAGACTGAATGGTTACAAGGAGGAGTTTGAAGGGGTGAGTAGTTGCTTGAACTCTAGGTAAGTAAATGAAGATCATTGAAATTTTTAATCATGCATGAAGATTTATTTCTTCAATTTTTGGAGTTCTATGGGTTTAACTTATTCTTGAGAATTTGTGGGTCTCATAAAAGATTTTGGTGGTTCATCCTATATTTTTCAGTGGGGTTTAGTCTTCGATGGCTGTTTGGAAGGGTTGTACTTAAGCTTGAGAAACTTTCCTTTAAAAGAACTTAACGTAGGGAATTTGGAACTTCATTTATTTTAGGTTATTGGCATTTTGTTGTGTTATGAGGAAGGATAGAAAGATGTCAATTTCAATAATGCATCAAACAATAGTTTATCAAATTTTGTACCTTCAATTGTAAAATAGTCTTGTGCACCTTCAAACAAGTCAATTGTGTTTCTTATATCATTTTCATCACAAGCTTCTTTACCAAAATTATGAACACTTTCGTTTTCATCCTTAATAGGTACTTCTTCACCATGCAAAAACCATGTCTTATAACTCTTATCAATGTCATGGACAAACAAATGGTCTCTAACTATGTTAGCATCTTGTTTAAGTGCGTTTGCACACTTTAAGCATGGACACCACATGAAATTTGACCCTTTGAAATGATGTAATCCATTTTGAATGAAGTTTTCAACACCTAAGTTGTACTCATTTGACAACCTATCATTGTCCATCCATGACTTATCCATATGGAAAAATTTATAACAAAATATTATCTAAAAAAAAAAAAAAAAAAAAAAAAAATACTTAGTATATTATTTAGTCAATCTACTACTTCCATACTTTCTTCAATAAAAAAAAAAACCAACACACATTTCTCTATTTCCAAATCAATATCTAGTTACATAACACATAAAAATCGTTATTTCCATTATATCATAAAAATCAATGAAATTAAACAAAAATATGAACAAAATATCACTAATATGAACATAATATTAATAATAGGAATTTTTTTATTTTTCTATTCAATTTTAATATTGACAAATTTTCACAAATGTGCTTCAAAACAAAAAAAAATCCCCAAAGCGCTTACTAAAACAAGACATCATGATATTGTACACTCTAATCCATCCACTTACATGTCATTTATGGTTCAAATCAAAACTCCACTTTGTAAAATGTTGAGATTACTTATAGAAGAAGTATATAATAAATCTTAATTTTGAGTTTAGTGATAGTTTATAGCAAGGAATATCTATTTACTTTCTCAAATTGTCATCAAATAACCTAAAGTCAAAATTTGGAAACTTCATGAAATTTAGCTTAAAATTTGAATATATTCCTAATATATGTGAAAAATATCCAAAAATATATTTTTTTTTATTTACAACACTTTGAGTGGAAGAGAGTGAACCTAACAAATTCATAAACGTTGGCAAAATGTATTTAAGCTACTATGTAAATCATAAAGTTTCCCAAAATGTATTATGTCCAAATTTCTGTCCAAAATCACCAAATCAAACCACCAATTAAATCACCAAAACAACCAACAGAATTAACAATGTCCGAAATTCAATTAACGGAGAAAAACCCAAATTTTCTCCAGCTTATTCTAACAAAAAAAATCCAACCAAAATGCTATGTACTTCAACAAATCAACAAACGTTCAAAAATAACCTTGGAGAGAAACATATTCAATAAACTAACCTTGCCGTTTGCGCCGAGACCACCAAACTTTTTTTTTTCGTTTAAGCCGGGACCACCAAACTATTTTGTCGTTTGCGCAGGGACCACAAACGACAACCGCTGTCAACTCTATCAAGAACCGTCGTCGTCACCGTCAGCTCCGCCAACGCCGTCGTAACTGTCAGCTGCGTCAACGTCGTCGTCAACGTCAACTGTCGTCAACGTCCGTCGTCGTCACCTAAAGGAGCGCTCCACCTCTCAACGATTTCGAACGAGGCTGAGCAGAGAGAAGAAAGTGAGGAAAAATCGGGGCTGGAGGGGGGTTTTAGGGCTGAATCAAAACGACGTCGTTTTGATTCAGACTTAAGATGGCGGTTGGAATCAAAACGACGTCATTTTGATTCATACTTACCATGGCGGTTCTAAGCCAAAACGACGTTGTTTTGAATACTTTATCAAAACACTGTCATTTTGAAGTCCCCGTTTGGACTTTTAGGTTTGAATCAAAACGACGCCGTTTTGATTTAAACTTAAGATGGCGGTTTACATCAAAACGATGTCGTTTTGATGCTGACTTAAGATGGCGGTTCTACGCAAAAACGACGTCGTTTTGAGTTTTAATTCAAAACGCCGTCGTTTTAAAGTCCCCTATTTGACTATTTAGTGCTGAAACAAAACGACGTCGTTTTGATTCCGACTTAAGATGGCGTTTTGAATCAAAATGACGTCGTTTTGTGTCAGACTTACGATGGCGGTTCGAATGAACACGACGTCGTTTTGATTAATTAATGAAACGACGTCGTTTTGGAATCCTCGGTTTGTCATTTTCAGGGAATAGTTGACGGGGGAAAACCGCCATTAAAAGAAAACCTATAATGGCGGTTTTGAACCGCCATTATATGTTTTATTTCCGAAAAAAAAACATGTAAATGAGCGTGGATTTTTAAAAACCGCCATCGTATGTTGGAGCTTTTTCCACAACTGTCATCTTAGGCCCAATTTGTTGTAGTGATTCTAGATTTTTCAATGGGGTTTAGTCTTTGATGGTTGTTTTGAAGGGTTGTAATTATGCTTGAAAACTTTTCTTTAAAAGAACTTGGTAGGGAATTTGGAACTTCATTTTTTTAGGTTATTGGTGTTTTGTTGTGTTATGAAGAAGGAAAGAAATATGTCAATTTCTTGAAAATGAAATTGAAAAATTTGGAAATAGGAAATGACATTTTCAAAGAAAAACAGAGATTGTTGGTATTGGTCACGAGGATTGTGAAGAAGACAAATTTGTTGGTTTTGTGAAAATGACTAATTTGCACTTGGGGTTAAGAGAGGGAGGAATTGAACTCATAAATTGGAGTTTTGTAATATGATGTTTAAGTTGGTAATGAAGTAAAGTATACTTATGGTGGTTTATTTAACATTTCAGGTCAAGTGGAAGTGGAACGGTTTACGACCCGAACGTGTCTCACCCATAGTTGTTGTGAGTGGTTATTTTACAAAATTGTTTATTATCTAGTCAAATAGTATAAATTTCATGAAATTTATACTTGCGCATGTTTTTGGAGTAAATCTGACGAGATTTAGAGAAATTCTTGTGAAATTCTAGTATTTCATGATTTAGCTGAAATTGTGAATTTAGAAATGTTAGAGATGTTTTCTTTTTCGTGATTTGAGAAAGTCAGAAGTTTTAAATATTTATTTAGAAATGTTTGAACTTTGTGAAATGTGATTTTAGAGAAAGAGCATGATTTTAAAGAGTTTTATATAGGGAGTGGCTTCATGAGTTTGGGGTTTAGGGTTTAAAACCACTGGATTTAAGTAGCTATGGTGATTGCCCGTATGCTATATGTAGATGTGTTGCCATAAGATACCAGAGATAGAGAATTATACGTGCACGTATGACAAAGACTCTGCTATGTTCCTAGACATTTCTCGATCCATAGTAGGATAGAGATTGTTCTGCTGTGCGTATTGAGATTACTCTGCACCCGTATGACTAGAGATTATGTACAATGTTAGGTGATGATTTTTACAAATCTTTGTTTTTTTATTACAAGAGTGATTGTTTCATATATCGCTATGTTTTTTTTACTAGCCTTGGTTTGGTGAATCAAGCATTGCTATTACGTAGTTTGTTCGGTGTTTTTACTTATCTTGAGACTTAAGTGGTTCACGATTTATATTGTTTTTCTGAGTTTTGCACTTCTGTGTAGTATGAAAACTAGAGTTTCTTTAAGGTTGTTTTCTTATCAAATTACTACTCACTGAGTTTGCAACTCATTCTTTCTTCCTAATTTTCCTACCAGGTTGCGTTTGAGTGTCAGGCGAGCCTATTGGAGCCGATATTTGCCACTAGCCCTGATAGGTTGCATATCATTTTGTATGTGCATGTCTTGCAGATGTATATTTTGTAACTTGAGTGGCTAGACCGTTTTTGGTTATCGTCTTGTCATTTGGAGTTTTATGTTGGTTTGTGAAGTGAGTTTTGCATGTCGGTCTGTTAATAGTTGTTATCAAGTGGTGTTTGTATTTCTAAAATATTTTGTTTTCTCATTTGATGATCCGAATTTGGTGGTGGTTCTGAAATTTATATTTTGTTATATATATATATATATATATATATATACTTTTCAGGTGTGTTTGAAGCCAATTTTTTGGGGAAACTATGCCGAAATTTTTATGTTTCGTTTTACTTATGCATATGTTAGACATCTTGCGATTCATTTTTCAGAGTTTGTTTTAGTTCTTGTGGTTCGACAATGGGCTCCATTGCACTCGGGATCTATTGTCGTCATATCTTGCCCTACGTTGGTGAAAAAACGACAAATTGGGTGAAAAAGAAAAACAGAAAAAAAAATTAAACTTAGCAAGGTGGGGGTTATTATAACCCCAACTCAGTTTTAGGGCCCGTTTGGGATTGCGTTTGAACCTATTAAAATCAATTTTAAGAAAATTTTAACTGTTTTGGTTGTTTGGTAAAACAGATTTTTTCATAATTTTTGGAAAATCTGTTTTGAATTGCCACAAAATCTCATCCAGACCAACTTTCAAAAATTGAATTCCCGATTAATCTGGCGTGTATTTTAATTCATTTTTAAAATTCCTATTATAGCCTCCCCTATCCTTTCTACTAAGCTTTTATTATCGATTTAACACATGGTAACTTCACACATTTTTCTTTTCATCTTACTGCCACTCCACACTATCATTTTTTTTTGTTCCATCCCACTCTCAATTGCAAATCATAATAATTATTTTCAAATTAAAAGAATGAGAGAAACAATATTGCTGCAAGTTTGATGAGAGTCAAATAAATTATTTATTTATATTTTTTCCTTAAATTATGCTTGTACTTGAATTAGAATAACATTGGTTCAATACAATTTTATATAACAATTGTTTTTTCTAGGTATAATTGTAAAAAAAAATTATATATACATATTAGAATAAGAAAATAATTTTTTTTAATTTAAAAAAAAATTATCTAATAACAATTTAGATTTTAAACGTCAATATAAAAATAATTAAAATGATATGTCAATTTTCGTCATTTTAGCTAAATTACAGCAATTTTGGTCGAATTTACCAAACACTATAACTTATTTTTTCTCGTTTGAAATTGAAATTTACCAAACACTAAACAGCTTTTTGGTACAGCTGATTTTTTTAAAAGCAAAGTTAGAATCAATTATTTTAAAAGCTACCACAACCCCAAACGGACCCTTAATAAGTTGGTGCCCCTGGATTATTTAAGTCCACCCCACCTCACCCATTTTTTAAAAGCTGATTTTTTTCATTTTCATTTCCACTCATTTTCATTTCCACTAGATAAGAAGCTGAAAATAAAGTAGGGGTGACCATCAGTTGGTCTAAATCTATTTTGGAGAAAAATCGACATCGAAAACGGATCGGTCGATTTCCTCTAAATGAAAATCGACGATTTTTTGGAGAGAAAATTGACCATCGACCGATTGGTCATTTTCGTCGTTTTTTTTAAATTTAAATCATAAAAAAATTTCTGCAATTGCCTCTGCGAAGTGCGCAGCTTCGAAGACGAAAGGCTGAGGTGGGGAAGATGCGACAACGTCTATGGCATCGACGACAAGCCAGGGAAGAGGCGGCGACGTCTGTGGCATCGCCAACAAGCAGGGGAAGTGGAGTCGTCGGCGAGCAGTGTGAAAAATGGAGAGACATAGACGGGCCCAAAGGGAACTAGCGAGGGTTGGCATGCGATTTAGGAAAAGGTTGAACTTCGAGCATCGTTTTGTTTCCTTTTAAAAGAAAAACACCACATCAAATAGTCGGTCCGTTTTCGACCTACCTAGATGATAGTCGATTTTTTAAATAATCAAAATCGATCATGACCGGTGGTGGCTGAACACCATTCGCTCAACGTCCATTCGGTTTTTGGTTTGATGATGGTCTCTTCTAAAATAAAGGAGGAAGGAGTGTAGGAGAAGAAGAAGAAATGACCACATAAATTAAAAAGAAAAAAAAAAAAATTCTAAAGGAGTGTTTGGCCCAAGAACTTGTTGGAGAAGGAGTTGTTAAATCTCAGTTTGGCCCACGACCTGTTGAACTCAGATAAAAAATATCAAACTCTCCGGACTTCAACCATACTTACTATTAAACTCCTCACACTTCTATCATAATTACTATTTAAGTTTGTCTCATTACTATTGAACTCCCACACTTCTATCATAATTACTATTTAAGTTTGTCTGATTTTTTGAGGCAACGCATTTTTCTCTCTTCCTCTCTCTCCATCCCACACTACTTTTAATTGTTAAAAAAAAAACGTAATTTAAACAAAAATGTGTAAAATGGCTAAAAATAAAATTCAACCTATTTTTTATTATTTTAAATATAAATTAGGTTGTTCAATCAAAATTTGTACTAGGTAGTATTTTTACAATGGAGAGAAATTAAAACATTATCTTATTTGGATCCGTTTAAATTAATGGATTAAAATATTTCAAATTCACATGTAATATTTAATACACTATTGTACAACTCTCTTTTATTTCAAAATTATCCAAATAAAATAAATAATTAATATGAGTGATATTAAAAAAGAATGTGAAGAATTGTGGTCAAAATTAATTTTTTGTTATATTTAAACAAATTTGTGAAAGATACATAAAATAAAAAACAAAACTCGCATTCTTAAAATTTATTGAAAGAAGTAATATGGAAAATTATAGAAAAAATTATTAAAAAAAAAAAAAGAAAACTACATAAATCGTTATTGCTGAGATGCTAATTTACGGATATACAGATTCAGATGGAATGACGAGTTAAGGAGGGTGGAGGTAGAGAAAGATGTGTTTGACACATAAGTTTAAGATAAGACTATACTTATGTGTTGTTGTTTTTTCTCTCTAAAAAGTTGGTAAAATATACATACATTAATAAAACAAAAAAAAAATCACAATCTTATAATTCATAAAATTAAAGATAGTCATAAATATAAATATAAGTATAAATATATAGGGTTATTTAGGTGTGTGGGGTAGTTTTTAAAACAAATTATAAAAAAGGGGTTGTTTTCAAACTATTTAGAAGAAAGGGTAGGAAGTACGCAGGTTCAAGACGCGCACCCTAGTGTGAACGCAATTTTGAGGGCCCCACATTTTAAAAAAATTAACGGATTCCAAACGGTGGTTTGGGCAATGTTAAAATTAATTTTATCCTATTTATTATTAAACGAACAAAATAATTAGGGAATGTTGCTTTGCTCCAATGGTTTGGTTGAATGTCTATCCATCTTCTTGGCCCAAGTTCAATTCTTGTAAATGATTTTTTTTCTTCATTTTAAATGAAAGGTGTAATACCACTTTTTTTTTATTTATAATTTTTGTTATAATTTATCTCAATGTAAAAAAATTCAATAGAATTATTAAAATATTTTATTTATAATTTTTTATTCTAAAATAATTAAATAATAATAATAATACTTCGATAAATATGGGAAATAAAAGATTCCAATCATTTTGAATTTAAACATGAGTTTGAATTGCAAGTTAATGAAGAAGAAAAATATGTTCAATTATTGTGAAGAATCACAATCAAACTTCAAAAGAAATATATTTCGTGGACCCATTAAACAATGACGAATTTGCATGATTTTTCAACTTAGAACATAATTTTTAAAGTCGTGTTAGACATGTTTTAATCTAAGTATGATGATATGAATTGACAATTTTTCAAATTAAAGCATATTAAACAATAAAAATTGCAACACTTATTTGAATTTGAGGTTAGTATTATTGCAAATATTAATGTACAATTTGATGAAAATAAAAGTTTAAACTTAAGTCTTTTTTTAATTAAAATTGTTAATTTTTTTTTCATGTCTCGATATATTAATTAATCTTTTTTATAATAATAATTTTTATTTTATAAATAAAGTATTTAAATTAGTAATATTTATTTAAATTGATATTTGTTTTTTAAGATTATGAAGAAATAAAATAAAATTGATATTTGTTTTTTTTTTTTTTTTAAGAATATGAAGAAATAAAATAAAATTGACATTTGTTTTTTTTTTTTTTTAAGCATATGAAGAAATAAAATAAAATTGGTATTTTTTTTTTTTTTTTTTTTTAAGAATATGAGGAATTAAAATTAAATTGATATTTGTTTTTTAAAAATATGAAGAAATAAAATTGTAATAACATGTTATAATAATTTTTAAAAAAAAAAAAAACTGTGGTATTACACCTTTTAAAGAAACAAAAAAATCATTGACAAGAATTGAACTTGGGCCAAAAAAATGGAAAGGTAGGCAACCAAACCATTGGAGCAAATAGACATTTCCTAATTATTTTGTTCGTTTAATAATAAATAGGATAAAATTAATTTTAACATGGCCTAAACCACCGTTTGGAATCCGTCAATTTTTTTAAAATGTGGGGCCCTCAAGATTGCGTTCACACTAGGGTGCGCATCTTGAACCTGCGTACTCCCATAAAAGACAAAAAAAACTACCCCTTTCTTCTAAATATTTTGAAAACAACCCTCTTTTTATAATTTGTTTTAAAAACTACCCCACACACCTAAATAACCCTATATATATATATATATTAATCAATATATTAAATATATATTTGATAATGTGAGATATTATGTTAAAAAAAAAATTTGTTGGAAAAATTTGTAAATGATAAATAAAATAAAAATAAAAAAAATTCATTTTTAGATTTTATTAAAATTTGAAGAAGTCCCTGCTAATGAAATTTTGAAACTTTGTGGAAAATTGTGCAGAAAAAACAGCTAAAATAAACTCAGACTTCATAATTCTAGGTTCAACAACTCCTTATTCCAATCTCAAACACTCATACTACAGACTAAACAACTCCAATTCTTTGCAACTTTTTAGGTAAACGCCTCCTAAGTAATTAACGGTGGAATCATCTTTTCTCTAGTGAACATTGTTTAATTTGAAACTTAGGTACAAACTACAAAGGAAAACTTATCCTCAAACTCAGATTCACTCAAAATTAATTAAATTGAACTCAAAATAAAAAGTATACTAATACACAGGGGCGGACCTCTGAGGGGGCGTTTGGGGCGCAGGGTGGGTTATTATAGTTTGTGGGTTATTATAGTTGGTGGGTTATAATAATCTGTGGGTTATAATAGTCTGTGTTTGGGGTGCAGAGTTGTATAGTGTGGGTTTAGTAAGTCTGTGTTTGGGATGCAGAGTTGTATAGTGTGGGTTTAAAATACAGTTTTCTTTAACATGAAGTTTGAAATATGTGTTTATGTTAGTTTATTTTTTTTCTACAACTTTTTGTTGTTTTTATATAGTTAAATGTATATTACATATTAATTTTTTAAAAATTAAAAAAATAAATATTATTTAGGAAATCACAAATAATGGACAACAAGAGGCTCGGTGGAGAGAGAAATAATACAGTTTTCTTTAACATGGAGTTTGAAATATGTGTTTATGTTAGTTTATTTTTTTTCTACAACATTTTGTTATATTTGTATAGTTAAATGTATATTACATATTAATTTTTTAAAAGTTAAAAAATAAATATTATTTAGGAAATCACAAACAATCGACAGGTTCGGTGAAGATAGAAATTTGGGATGAAATGGAAGATAAAAAATCGTGAGGTGAGGAAGACAAAGAGAGAGAAAAAATCGGTAAATTGAGTGAAAAAAATAGAAAAAAAAAAGCAAAGAGAGAAGAAAACTCGAAAAAAAACAATGAGAGAAAAACCGAAAAAATTAAAAAAAAAAAAAAAAAAAAAAACTGTAGAACTGCTAACAGTGTTACTGTAGAACTGCTAACAGTGTTACTGTAGAACTGCTACAGTAAACATTGTAGCAAGTCGGGGTTATAATAACCCCAACCCCAACTTATATAGTTGGGGCTCCAAACATGGGGTGGGCTATTTAAGCCCACCCCACCCTACCCAACTCGGGGGGCCAAACAGCCCCTGAAGGGACTCTCCCTCCCAATTTTTTTTGATTTTTTCATATTCATAGGCAAAAATAATGCCTTAAATATATACTGTTGTTATTAAATTAATTTTGGCCCCTTTAAATTAACAAAATTTTATTCTGCTGATTTATATTTTATTGTGTCTGAGTTCGAAAGTCAACCATAACAATAATTTATTTGCTTTACATTTCCTTCCATAAATGTAAAAAACATTGTTCGTATTTACTTCTATAAGATTTTTTTTTTAATTGAAATGTCATTGTAGTATCTCTAAAAAGTCATATTATTTTAGTCATTATAATTTCAAATATCTAAATTTAGTATTCTTCATACTTTAAAAAAATCTATTAACTCTTAGTATTAATTCATACTTTAAAAAAATCTATTAACTCTTAGTATTAATTTATTAATTAACATTTTCAAAGACTTTTTTTTTTTAGATGAGCAAAATTATATGATGGTATTAAGTTTATGAATTTTTTGCGATCTTTTTTTAATATTTATATACTACTCTAATTTTTTGGCCTCCAAACATCAATGTCTGGATCCGCCCCCTGCTAATACACCCTTATAAAATTATGACAAAGCGTTTATAATATAACTTAAAATTCACAAAATTCATAAAATTAAAAAACCAAATTTTAAATTATAAGTCTAGTTCGTAAACTTTTAGGTTTGTGTTTAATTGATCCATAGTCTATAAAAACTTTCGAATAGGTCCCTGAACATTTTAATTGGTTTAATAGGCCCGTGACACACACATATATATTAATTAACTTATTTATTAGATATAAAATTGTATTATATTTATGTCTAATACTATCATAAACTTTCAATTTTATATTCTGTACCTTCGAAAATTTTAAAAAATATCGAATAGGTCAAAGACATATTAAGACACATAATTAAAAAGTTAGGGATGTGTATGTTAGATATAAAATTGAAACTTTAAGTACCCATTAGACATTTTTTTTTAAAGTTTATAGACAAAATAGACACAAATATAATAGTTGACTTATTAAACCTTTTAAAAAACTCTCGGGGCTAAATAGACACAAACCTCAAAGTTAATTAACTAAACTATAATTTAATCCAACAAAAAAAACAAAAATTGAAATCTTAACAACCATTTCAGAATTTGTTTTTTTTTTCCGATAAAAAAATGAAATCATCATTCCAAAAATCACTGAAATTCTGGAGAAATATAACAGACCATGCATTAAAATATCTCCAAAACCTAAGAAATTACAGAAGAAAGAAAGAAACCATAATAATAACAAACTTATACGGCGAGGAAACAAGAGGAATTAGGGAGATGAAGATCAAGAACATCATCTCCCCCGGCGGTATAACAACTTTCAATTTCAGTTGCCAAATCCATATAATAATTCAACTGTTTCAAGTTATCTCAAGAACATCGTTCTTATTTCTTGTTTCTCAAATTTATGAAACGTTTTTTAATAATTTGTATATTTGTTTTTGGATGTCGGGTTTGATAATAATTTGATTTAAATACTGTTATTATAACTACTAGTTCATTTCTTTTTGGTTATTTCTTTTAATTTTTGCAGTTGTGAGGTCCAGTAGAGATGAAAAACCACAGCATTATGCCCTTAAAATCGAATCATTTTCGTTGCTGAAGAACAGTCTTGGTAGTTCCCAGCGTGAAAGATATGAATCCCAGAATTTTAATGCCGGCGGTTTTAAATGGTTTGGTGCCTCTTATATTATCATAACTCCATTTAAACTTCAACTTTTTAACTTCTGTTTTCATAATCATTTTCTGTTTATGAAATTTTAGCTTAACAAATTTGATGTGTTTTCTTGCTTTGGATTCTACTTTTTTTTAAAAAAAATTCTTTCAAAATCTAAGTCAAATTAAATATATATATTTATTTTAAAAATGCTAAGAATTCACATGTATTTGCAAAATTAGTGAAAATATACTACAGAAATTGAGGGGAATTCAAGTAGCAAATTTTATAGAAATAGAGAACTAGAAATAAAATAATGGTTATCAAACTGGTGTTTTAAGTGGGGTATTTGTACGGATGACCCTCGGGAGGGAGGCGTTAAGTTTTTTAACCTTCTTTTGAAATTTTATGTTTTTTCACATTCTCTCGTGATACACAAAACAAGTGTCTTCTCCATGTGAAAAGTCATTTGTATCATTCCTTTATCAGGAAGGGTATTACCGAGTTTGTGCACGGTAAAAAAACACAATTAAGTTTTAGAAAATCAGGTCAAAAAATCTCGGGGTCATCCATACAAAAATAACCCTTTTAAATTGTCACTTCTTTTATTCTTTTAAGTGGGGTATTTGTACCGATGATCTCGGGAGGCGTATAGTTTTTTTAACCTTCTCTTGAAATTTTATGTTTTTTGACATTCTCGTGTTCGTTTATCAGGAGGGAACCAAAAACTACAGGGTGTTACCGACTTTGTGCACTTCTTATCAAGAAAAAGTAAAAAAAAAAAAAAACATAAGTTTTAAAATACCAGGTCAACCTCGAGGGGTCGGTCATCCATACAAAAACACCCTTTTGAGCGTTCATGTTGGTTTGTCATTATTTTGTGTTTGAGACAATTTGTTTGTTATGTTGTAGGAAATTAGCACTCTATCCCAATGGAGATGAGAAAAGAAATGCGTCCAATCATATCTCTCTCTATTTGGTAACGGCTGAAGACAACATTTTATCCGATATCAATGTCATGTTTATATTTCTTGTTTATGATAGTCACAAAGACAAATACTTGACCGTCCAAGGTAACACAACCAAACTCAAAACACATGTTTTTATTTCTTATACAACAATTCTTTGGAGGATTCGAATCTCTGACATTTGATGGAGGGCGTAATTTGATTATATATAATTGTGTCTTTTAGATGGAAAAACGAGACGTTTTAGTGCAATCAAGAGAGAGTGGGGGTTTGAAAAGTTGGTTTCACTCGACACTTTCAATGATGCTTCAAATGGGTTCTTGGTTAATGATTGTTGTGTATTTGGAGTTGACATTTTTGTTACCAAATATGACGGGAAAGGGGAGGTTTTTTCCTTGATCAAGGAACCAAAAAATTGCCTACACACTTGGAAAATCAACAAATTCTCAAGACTTGATGATATTCGTTATGAATGCAAACCTTTCACAGTGGAGAACTACCAATGGTATATATGAATTTTATTTGATTTATGCAATCAATTATTATGTATTTTCATATGAATTTTACATAATTTATGACGGTTTTAGGAAGATGTGGTTGTTCCCTCGTGGATGCGCCAAAGCGAATCCAGGCTTTTTGTCCTTATACCTGGTTTTAGATCGTTGGAAAAAGCTTCCTCAAGGTTCTCAAGTGTATGTTGAATATAAGATGACTATATTCAACCGTCATTATCCTGGAGCTCTAAGAGATCAGAGAACACGTAATTCATTACTAATTTTACTCTAATTTGATTCTGAAGTTTAAATTATTGTTCACTTACCCTAATTAGTTGACATTTTTGTTGTTTGCAGAAAAATGTTGGTATGGGTCTGACGAGGTAGGAACTGCATGGGGTTTTCCAAATTTCATATCATTGAGGGATCTTAGGATGAGTGGGTTACTTTCTTGGGACACTTTCACTGTTAAAGTGAAAATTAATGTTATCTCTACCTCCAAAAATAATATATAGAAAAAAAACTGCTATTTGGGATTAGCTTTTGGTAGGGAAATTAACGTTTTTGGTAGGAGCCAACATGAACATAGGTCACTTGGCATGATGTAAAGATCTAGTGACCAAAAAAATCATAGATTCACAAATTTGGCAACATTTAAGCTGCAAAAACGTCCATCCAGCTTTATGCACGTTATTTTATTTTATTTTTTTTTGTGCATATTTGATTGGAGAATAATTCAATTTATATGAATAAATATTACATATAAATCAATGTATATTTTATAATATTTGAATATATAGATTTTTTTTTTTTTTTTTGGATATTTGTGAGTGTCGAAGCCAAAAACGTTGTATTATAAAAATCTTTCCTAAAACAATTATTTGCAGTCGAGCTATATATATAAAAAAAAAATACTGTGAATAGTTATTCTCAAATTTTAAAGTCAACATATCTCACCTAGTATAATGTATGGACTGGTGAAAAAGGTCACGAACCATTAATTGACTAACGAAAATAATTTGGTAGTTTTTAAAAAAAAAAAAAGTTTACGTGGTAATTCTCTCTCTTTCTTCTCCCCTACCCCTCCCTTCCTCCTTTAATTTCCTCTATGGAGATCTTCTTCTCTAGTAAAAATGAAAAAAACGATTTTCGCTCTCTCCTTATGTAAGAAATGGAGTACTCTCATTGTTAAAGCTATAGAATTTGTTGAAATACGTGTGGTGCTTGCCACGTAAGCTCTTATGTTTAAGTACTCTTACATTCACGTAGGCTTTTATGCTTAAGTATTCTTACATTCTTTCGAGAATGTTGTTTGGTGGTTGCCACATGCTCTTATGCTTAAGTATTCTTCCATTCTTTCGAGAATGTTGTCTGGTGCTTGTCAAGTAGGCTTTGATGTACTCTTACATCTTTCTTTCTGAGAATGCGTTCTCCGATGTGTTGTCTGAGCTTCACGTGACTTCATCTATAGAATTTGTTGGAATACCAGTGTGGTGCTTGCCACGTAGGCTCCTTTCTTCAAGGGTAAGGGTTGCGTGGTATTTTTAGGGGTCTTTCCTCATTATTTTCTCAAATTTCTCTCCCTACAATAGGAGTGGATGGAGTGCGGTTGACCTCAATTTGGTTGGCCTTGGTCGACCTCTTTGCCTCGGGCTTTTGGCCCATGGGGTATCGTCTTCAGGGCCTACTTGGACTTTGGACTTGGCTGACACAGTGAGGTAGGGTCGACCTCATGTCGACCCTGAGTATTGGGCGTTCGACCAAAACACGTGTCTTTTCCTTTGGCCTATTTGGGCCTTTGAGCTGAGTCGATCAGGTGTCTTTTCCTTTGGCCTATTTGGGCCTTTGAGCTGGGTCGATCAGGTTCAAACCTTTGATATTGGCCTTTATGTATTCTCGATATTTAGGTGAGTCGGGTTTCTGAAGTTGATTACGTTACCAACATTAAGGATGGGTCAAGAGATCGCCATTGTATTTACACAAAATTTCACTATAAAGCAAATTTCACTAAAAGTGCAACTACCTCCAAAGCTAGCTTTTATTAATCAAATTGGAAGGGGAGAAAAGATTGGAGGGGAGAAAATGAAAATCTTAAATCTTAATAAATATTGAAAATCTTAAATCTTAATAAATATTAGAAAAAAGAATTAAATATTAGGAGAGAAGAAAAGATGAGAGAAAGAAAAAACAAAAAAAAATGACATATATTATACTTTTTAATAAAGGGATATCAATTAAACGAAATCTTTCAAAACTTAGCTTGGATTTTGAAATTATTTGTAAAAATTTATAATAAAACAAAGAATCTTACTATTGCTACTGAAATAGTGTAAAAAAAAATACAGTTATCAAACAAGACTAAATTAATTACCTGATTGGGAGAGTAAAATGAAAGCGAGAGCAAAGCATAAAAAAGAAGAATCGTCATTTACTATGATTTCTCGTAATCGTGTGGTCTAATATTTTTGTATCAATCGTATGGATTTTTTATATTAATAATATACTTTAAATAACTTATTATAAAAATAAGGTAGTTTTTCAAAGTATTTACAAAATTAGGGTACCTAAATCGTGTCTATGTTACACAATATAGGGGTAACTAGGGTCCATGGTACACGATTTAGGGGATAACTAAGGTCTATGGTACACGATTTAGGGAGTAACTCGTGTACCATGAACACGATTTACATGACGTGTCAACCTAAGTCGTGTACCATGGACACGAGTTACCCCTAAGTCGTGTACCATGGACACAAGTTATATGTAACGTAACAGATCAACATGGTACCTATGGGGCAAGTGAGGTGATCATAATTCGTGTCCGTGTCCATGGTACACGAGTTACCTCCTATATCGTGTACCATGGACACGAGTTACTCCTAAATCGTGTTCATGGTACACGATTTAGGTACCCTAGTTTTGTAAATAATTTGAAAACTATCCTATTTTTGTAATAATTTATTTAAAATATATTGTTAATATAAAAAAAATCTCAATCCTATAGAATTTTTGGCTCAAACGAACTAACATGACTTTCGATAGAAAAGTCGAATTGATACATGCTCTTTGGGAAGACATTATAGTTATTGTTGTCTCTTGCTGCTCTAAGTCAAATTTTATTATTATATTATTTTTTAACTATGATGACTTTAAATTGGAGAGCTATAATCTCCCTTCATATGTTTCTCACCTACCTTTCAATGAAATATTTATTAAAAAAAAACATCAATCAATTATATTTAATGTCATTTATTAATAGGACAAAAATATTGTACAGCTAAATTGCAAAAAAAAAAAAATACATCAAAGATATATATATATATATATATATATATATATATATATATATATATATATATATATATATAATTTCATAAAAGATCGTATTTTTTTTTGGATTCAACAACCATGACATGTACTATCTCTTTTGAGGTTGAAAGTCAAATTCTCACACATATTTGTTGTACTAAAAAAAATTATTGGATTAATCAACTTTTAAGATGATTATTTTTACTTTGTCATAAGTTATAACTGTATTGATATTAAAGATGTTATTTCTTAAACTGTCTAAAAAATAGATGAGAGAATTTTTCTAAATATATATATATATATATGAACCCATTTGGATGGTATTCGTACTAAAAATAACTACGGGTCTTAATGTTAAATGACTGAATTTTTTTAAAACCCATGTTTTATGACATTTTTTGTGATCGGCAAGTCTAATACTCACATGTTCAACGAAGAATAGAGCAAAGGTAAAAAATAATAAGACCTCCGAACCACTATGCAAAATGACCTAAACTGACATTCAAAGAAAGAATAAAGAAGCCAAAGTTAATTATCATATATTAAAAATTAATTATCATATATTAAAGGCTATGACTATTTCCTCAAGTCAACACTTTAATTTCTATATTAAGTTTTATGTTTCCTAGAATAAAGGTGTGGTTAGTCTTTCCTACAAAATAGGAATTGTAAGAGTATATACTCCTGGCTTTGGCCATTCTCAATAACAGAATATATCTGACTATCTGTTCCACAAAACTCTTTATGGTATCAGAGCTCGTGGTTCAGAGCAAAGATTCTAAGAAAAAAAAAAGGAAAAAAACCCCTACTAGACTCTAGGGTGGCGGCGACTCTAAGAGAGGAGACGACGACCAAACTACGACTACTTCGATTTTTTCGTTATGATTAACGACAAAACAACGAAATTTGATTATCGTCATCTCGTTATGAATGACGACGAAACCATGACATCCGACTATCGTTATCCTATTATGGTTGACGACGAACCTATGAATTCCGACTATCGTTATCCTATTATGGTTGACGACGAACCTATGAAGTCCAACTATCATCATCCTATTATGGCGGACAATCGAACAACCAAACCTCCTGACAGATGGAATTATGAACGAGAGAGGAGGAAGGAGCGCTGCGACCAAGTAGCCAATGTCGTCAGGTATGACCGAAGTTTGGTAAGGACGTATACCGCAACAACCACCTTACGACCTATTGATCAAGCACCCGTTCAGGATTCAGATCGGTGTGGTGTTCCTGGTCTCTCAGATGATCAGTGGGCTACACTTGTGCACATGCTCCACACTTCAAAAGAGAAGTGTTCTTCAACCGGAAAATTGAGTGGTAAGAATGATTCTTCCACTGCTTGGATCATTGACACCGGATGCTCAAATCACATGACTGGTAATGTTGGATTATTTACTCAATTATTTGACGTTGCTCCTACTTCTGTTGGACTGCCGAATGGTAAACAAATCATTGCCACCAAGGAAGGCACAATTTCTTTGAATAAATCTTTGGTCCTACATAATGTACTATACGTTCCAGATCTTACTTGCAATTTGTTGTCCGTGTCTCACTTGCTTGCCGATCAATCTTATTTTGTCACTTTTACTGATAAGCTTTGCATCATACAGGATCGTGCTTTGAGAACTTTGATCGGAGCAGGTGAGCAATGTGACGGGGTTTATTGGTTTCGGCCTTTGAGACAATTTCAAGCGTATCGAGCAACAGTGGGAGATAAAAGTGAATTGTGGCATCGACGGTTGGGTCATCCTTCTCGAAAAGTAGACTCTTTTTTGCCCGATAATATTGGAACTCATGGACATAAGGATGGTAATGGTATCCATGAATCTTGTGAAATTTGTTTACGAGCTAAGCAAACTAGAAGCATGTTTTCTCTGAGTACTAATAGAGCAACAAATGTTTTTGACTTAATCCACTGTGATATATGGGGTCCGTATTCTTTGTCTGCTAGTAGTGGTGCTCGTTATTTCTTAACTATTGTTGATGATTGTTCTCGAGCTGTATGGGTATATTTGATGACTGTCAAAGCTGAGGTATCACAACTTCTTAAGGATTTTTGTCGCATGATTAAAACTCAATTTGATAAGCATGTTAGGATTCTTCGAAGTGATAATGGGAAAGAATTTACATGCCTTCATCGTTTTTATGCTGATAATGGTATTCTCCATCAAACCTCTTGCGTTGATACACCGCAACAAAATGGGCGTGTTGAACGTAAACATAGGCATATTCTTAATGTGGCTAGGGCATTACTTTTTCAAGCCAATCTACCTATTTCTTTTTGAGGGGAGAGTATTCTGACAGCCGCCTATATCATCAACCACACTCCTACTCCATTACTCAATAATAAAACACCCCACGAAATTCTTTTTGCATCACCTCCTAAGTATGATGTTCTTCGTGTCTTTGGTTGTCTTTGTTTTGCCAAAAATCAACCTCGTATAAAGGACAAGTTTGGCTCTCGTTCTCGACGATGTGTGTTTGTGGGGTATCCGTTTGGTAAAAAGGGATGGCGTTTGTATGACTTAGAAGAAAAGGTATTCTTTATATCGCGAGATGTTGTATTTTGTGAACAAAAATTTCCTTTCTCCGAAGAGGTCTCCTTGCATAATGTTGATAATCCATCTGAAAATACGAAGTATTATGATAGTGTCGCTTTTCTTGAGGATATTGTCTTACCATATGGGAGTAAGGATGCCTCAGGCATCGCCGAAGATATAGATATGGAAAATGTTGAGTCCTCGGGTATGGCAGCAGATATACCTCGGGGGAATGCTGAGTCTTCGAGTATGACAGAAGATATACCACTGACTATACCGGTATGTACACCACCTGCAGTTAGTGACTTGGATACTGGACATGTAGTACCTACGGTTGAACCTGTTGTGCCTGAAACTGGTCGAGGTCATCGACTAAGGAAACCCTCTTGTAGACTCAAGGGTTTCATCACCAACACCGTCTGTGTTACCAAACCCGTCACATCACCTGTTCACGATTCATCAAAGTCCTCAGGTACTCCTTTTCCCATTGCTTATTACGTAAATTGTGATAAATTTTCTGCAAAACACACCCATTTTTTGGCAGCAATTACTACAGGAACTGAACCTACCTCCTTTAAAGAGGCTGTTAAGGATCCAGGTTGGCGAAAGGCTATGCAAGATGAAATAGATGCACTTGAAAGGAATAAGACTTGGACTCTGGAGGATCTTCCACCTGGAAAGAAAGCAATCGGTTGTAAGTGGGTTTATAAAATAAAATATCGGTCTGATGGTGCGATTGAACGATTAAAAGGGCGTCTCGTTGTATATGGGAATCGTCAGATTGCTGGACTCGACTTTAATGAAACATTTGCTCCTGTAGCAAAAATGGTCACGATTCGCACAAGTCTGGCTATTGCAGTGGCACGAAAATGGGAGCTTCACCAGATGGATGTGCATAATGCTTTTCTACACGGAGATCTTGTTGAGGAGGTATATATGCGACTCCCTCCTGGTTTTAACTCCGATGCCCCTGACAAAGTATGTCGATTGCGTAAGTCCTTGTATGGACTTCGACAGGCGCCTCGGAATTGGTTTGCTAAGCTCTCAACGGCCCTAAAGGAGATTGGTTTTACGCAATCTTATGCTGATTACTCATTATTTAATTATTCCAAGGATGATGTTGCTTTACATGTTCTTGTATATGTCGATGATCTTATCATTACAGGTTCCTCTTCTTTGGCAATTACAAAATTCAAGCAACAACTCAGCGAGAGATTTCATATGAAAGACTTGGGCATACTCAAGTATTTCCTTGGGATAGAAGTAGCACGTGGGAAGGACGGTTTGTTTCTTTCCCAACGCAAATATGTTCTTGACATTATCAGTGAAGCGGGCTTGCTTGGAGCACGCCCTGTCTCTACACCAATGGAGCAGAATCATCACCTTGCCACAATCAATGGTGTCAACATTGATGATCCAGAGAAGTATCGGCGGCTTGTAGGTCGCCTTATATACCTGACGATTACACGGCCTGAACTTTGTTATTCTGTGCATATACTAGCTCAGTTCATGGGTGATCCTCGTGTTGAACATTGGGATGCAGCTTTGAGAGTTTTGCGGTATTTGAAAGGTTGTCCTGGTCAGGGCATTCTGCTGCGAGAAGAGAATGACCTTCAACTATATGCTTTTTGTGATAGTGATTGGGCGAGTTGTCCACTAACACGAAAATCATTGACAGGTTACATGGTCTTATTAGGTTCTTCTCCTGTGTCTTGGAAAACGAAAAAACAACCAACTATTTCTCGTTCTTCGGCGGAGGCCGAGTATAGATCTATGGCCACTACTACATGTGAGTTAAAATGGTTGAAATCCCTTTTGGCTTGTTTTGGGATACAACATGTGCGTCCCATCAAATTATTTTGTGATAGTCAAGCCGCTCTCTATATAGCGGCCAATCCAATTTTTCATGAACGAACGAAACATATTGAAATTGATTGCCACTTTATTCGTGACGCTGTGCAAGATGGTACGATTTCTACGTCTCATGTTCGAACGGGTGCACAACTGGCAGACTTTTTAACCAAAGCCCTTGGTAAAACACAATTTTCACTTCTTCTTCGCAAGTTGGGCATTTGTAATCTTCACGCTCCAACTTGAGGGGAGTATTAAAGGCTATGACTATTTCCTCAAGTCAACACTTTAATTTCTATATTAAGCTTTATGTTTGCTAGAATAAAGGTGTGGTTAGTCTTTCCTACAAAATAGGAATTGTAAGAGTATATATACTCATGGCTTTGGGCCATTCTCAATAACAGAATATATCTGACTATCTGTTCCACAAAACTCTTTATATATACAACTTAAAATTAATAGATTTTAGGTGTGTGTGCAATTGAGTTTGAGTGGTTACGACATTATACCAAAAAGTTGTAAATTTGAATCTCTCTTCAAATATTGTTGAATTCAAACGAAAAGTAAAACAAAGTTGCAACTGTGTTTAGTGTTCGATAAAATTGATTATAATCTAATTTAAATCAACTATATATTTTTTTTTATAACATGTGAGATGAGGGATCAAACTCGTGACCTCTTGGTCACTAATCTATACAACATGTCGATTGAGTTATGCTCGTGTTGGCAACTCATTTTTCAATTATATTGATTTGTAAAAAACTAGTTAGACTCTGTTTTTTGGATTGCAGTAGCTTTTAAAATAATTAACTGTGAACTTATAAATTAGCTGTTTTATGAAGCAAATAAGTTTTGATAAATTTTAGCGGTAGACTTGAATGAGTTGGCTATCGTGTTTGATAAATAATTATGAGTTGGCTATCGTGTTTGGTAAATAATTATTAAATTATTGTGATTTAGCTACGAGGAGTAAAATAGACCTACTATAAAAATAAAAAAATTGTATAATTATTTTTTAAGAAAAAAAATTAAGGTAGTATTTACAAAAAATTATAAAATAAAATATAATTGGAAGAAAAAAAATATCATATATATAAAATAACTCTTTAATTTTGGAAAGATTAAAATTAGGAGGAAAACTTCTTAGACGCGTGTGAGATGAGTTTGTTTATGCAGAAGTAAGTTAACAGATTATAAAACAATTTGTTTTACCAAACACAAAATGCAGTTCTTAATCACTTTCAACCCTCCCAAACATAAGCTTAATGTAAGATTAAGTTTTCCAAATAATCACACCTCTATTAACTAACTCTTAAAAATTCATATTTTATCATATATTTATCATACTTTTTCTATTTTAAGTTTGAAATTTACAAACACTTATTTATTTAATATTACAATTAATTTTTTTTTAAATCGCACTCGCAAGCAAATATTTTAAAAGTACATAAATTCCAAACTAAGTCTTAATTTACTTTCAACTCCAAATATACTCCCAAAGTGAGTTATTATCTATTTCTACTTTTAACTTTTTTTAACAAAACTTTGAAGTAATCCCATATATTTAAAAGCCACAAAAAGAAGAAGCAAAATTGGAAGCACCAATAAAGCTTTATGTTTCAAAAGCCAAAAGCCAAAAGCTAAAAAACAATTAAAAAAAATTAAAAAAAAATACAAAAAAAATGCCTCTTCTAAGAAAACTTTTTCAAGGTAGAGAGAACATTAATCTTCACTTCAACAATCACAGTATCATCACAAATAAATCCCAATGTTTGTTCTTTGAGATCCTTCAATGACATGAATTCTGGAGTTCCCCAACTTTCTATGCCACCATACTCAAACAAATACTTATCTGCACACACACATCCAAAACAAAATAATAATAATAATAAATAAATAATTTAAATTAACTTCAAAAATTTATTGTTAATTGATGAGATTAATTACATGATAATTTTATAGGCCAATATCCAACAACTTGATTCAACACAGCCATCTCATATTCAACATATACTTGAGAATCTTGTGGAAGCTCTACAAGATTATCAAATATGAGGAACAAAGACAAATAGTCACCCATCACGCTCGGGCATCCTTTAGGATACACTTCTAATCTCCTGAAAACATATTATATACACATGTAAGTTTTAGGGTTAAATTACGAATAATTTCGCTTAATATCAATTTAATCCCTATAGTTTGGACTTGGTTTCAATTTCGTCGAAAAATATTCGTACCAACGGTAGCCCTCCACCGTAAAAACATCCGAGGACAAAGTAGTATTAGATAGTTGTGAAAAATTGTTGATTTTCCAAGTGAATTTGTAATCTTTTGGTTGCTTGATTAAGGAAAGAACCTCAACTTTTCCACTATGATCATCACATTTGATAACGAAAATGTCAACTCCAAATACACAACAATCACCAACCAAGAACCCATTTGAAGCATTGTGGAAAGTTTCAAGTGGAAGCAACTTTTCAAACCCCCACTCTGTTCTCATTCCATCAAAGCGTTTGACTTTCCCATCTGTAATCATAGTAAAATTGGAGGATCATCAAACAAAAACATAACCTCAAAAAATATATGTGACACTAATTAAAAGACCATTTTGGTTACCTTGGATTGCCAAATATTTGTCTTTGAGACTATCGTAAACAAGAAATGTAAATACAACATTGACCTCTGAAATAGTTGATAAAATGTTGTCCTCAGCTGTTACCAAATAGAGGGAGATATGATGAGACCCATTTCTTTTCTTATCTCCATTTGGATATAGAGCTAATTTCCTAAAATACAAACAAAAATATAGTTTCAACATAGTTTAGTTTATAATTATCACGGAAGAGATCAAATCTTCAAAGCTCTCGTTGTATTAAAAAAATAAAATGAAATAATAATAATTGTGACAAATGGATCCCTTACTCAGTACACAATTTTATGCAAATTGACCTACGAACTACGTGTCAATTGACCTACGAGCTACGTGTCAATTGACCTACGAGCTACGTGTCAATTGACCTATGAGCTACGTGTCAATTGACCTACGACTACGAGCTACGTGTCAATTGACCTACGAGCTACGTGTCAATTGACCTACGACTACGACTACGTGTCAATTGACCTACGACTACGACTACGTGTCAATTGACCTACGACTACGAGCTACGTGTCAATTGACCTACGACTACGAGCTACGTGTCAATTGACCTACGACTACGAGCTACGTGTCAATTGACCTACGAGCTACGCTCGGTTTAAATAATATGGAGGAAGAAAAGACAAGAACCTTCCTAAACCCGAAACTTATGAAGCACGGATACTCTCAAGAGGACAACCTATCCGATACGGATGGATACTCTCCAGATATGTAATGGATACTTCCAGATATGTATCTTAGCGTATCCCAAAAAAATCCAATACGTCTAGGTTATATTCCAAGAATGTATTTTTGGGCACCCTGGAGAATTTGTCTAGGTTATATTCCAAGAATGTATTTTTGGGCACGCTGGAGAATTTTTTAACAAAACTCGATCTTTAAAGCTCATTTTTACATTTAAATAAAAATAAAAGACAAATTAAAATAACTAACTAAAGTAAAAACTTAAAACTAAAACCTAATTGTGTGGAATCCTTCTTTCTCTCGGCGGAAAGAAAACTTCAAATTTATTATTTGAGTTTTCTATTATAATTATTAAATTGTTAATTAACTTGACATTATATTTTTTTTTATTGGAATATATTTAGTATTTTATGTTTAATTTATATATATATCCTAAAAAAATAAAGAAAAAAATAGCTATTCTCAACGTATCTATATCCTAGATTTTTGAAAATTGACGTATGGCTGTATCTTATATGGTTGTATCTTATATCCGTGCTTCCTAGCCCGAAACCCTAAATCCAACTCTATAAACTCATTTCGGTTTTCAATTTTGAAAACATTTCTTAAAAATGCGAAACGAGAAACATAAAAATTCAGAATTAAAAAAACAAAAAACAGGAAAGTAGAGAAATGAGGCACCATTTGTAACCACTGGCATTGAAGATTTGGGATTCAAATCTGTGAAGCTTGGAATTGGAAACTGCTTTCTTCAGCAAAGAAAGAGATTGGATTTTTAAGGTGTAATGGAGTGGTCTTTCGTCTCGGACCGACCTTACAACTGAAAAATTCTATAATGTTATACGAAGTACTTGACAAACTTATTAATGAATGGTTTAGAACAGTAAATACCTAAACCAGAATCTTCATGGGAGAACATATTGCTGTTCTTGTTTCCCATATTTCCCTGTTTCCTCTGCAGTCCACACAACAGATTCATACTTCAAACAAATTTTTTTTCTTTATCACACACAACATATATATATATATATATATATATATACTTTTGAATTTGAAAGGTTTAAATTTTGTTTGTTTGTTAGATTTGGTTTTGATTCTTTTTGTTTCAAAATATCTTCAAATTCATTTGGTTGCAAAATAGTTGCTATTTATCTGGTTTGAAACTTTACTATTTAATCAATAAGATATTAAGCTTGAACAATAATAATTGGTTTTAGATTTTCTTTTATTCTAATTAAGTTGAACGTGGACAATATATATTTAACTGAACCGATTTTTTCTTTTTCTTTTATTATGATTATTGTTTATATTTGAACAATATTTTCTATTTTACATTATTTGTTATTTTAAATTTAGTTTCTAATAATTACCATATAGAACTGATTTTCAATTCTGCATCCTTCATTCTTTGAATTATAGTTTTTCTTTATAATATTGTAGATTTAGGGCCATGTCGAAACCTTGATTAAAACTAGTGAAATTGTAACAAATGTCAATTTAGAATAAGATAATTAAAAATATAGCATGTTTGTAAAAATTTTGCGGATATGGCAATTTCTATTTCTGATATCTTATGGCTGATAGAAGTCTATCGCTGATCACCCCAACTTTTTATATATTTTTGTCAGTGATAATAGTCTATCGTGATAATAGTCTATCACTGATATGATAAAGTCTATCATGATAGAAGCTGAATTTTTTGGCATATTTGCAAAACATTTTAAAGTTTGCTAATTTTGCAATTAGTTTCGGCATGATTGCTATTTGTGCAACCAACCCTTAAAACTATTCAAATACAAATGGAATTTAATAAAATATGTTACCATAGAATCGAATAACAAAGAATAAATAAAAACAAAAAAAACGCAAAAGAAAATCGACACAAATTTATTAACGTGGTGTTAGTTAGTTCACAGGAGGGAGAACATTATTATTACGAATATAAGAGAATTACAAAATGACAAACTGAACGGCTGAAGTCATTAAAAAATTTATATATGACACACTTTTAATGGAGAGAACACTATTATTACGAATATGAGAGAATAATTATAAAATGACAAACTATTAAGGGCGGCTGAAGTCATTAGAAAGTTTATATATGATATTTTTCTAATGACCTAATACAAAATAGGTCAAAACCGACTGAAGTCATTACAAGATTTATATATATGACCTTCTTCTAATGACCTAATTAATACAAAATAGGTCAAAGCCCAAAACGAACAGTAAAATCCAAATCAGCGAGACCCCGTATCAAACCCGTAGAGGGTCGATTTAAGGCATTCCAACAAAACCTATATCACATATTAGTCTGGAGTAAATATCAAGCGATGGTTAACCTGAGCATAACTCAATTTATGTGAACTAATAATCAAGAGGTCAAAAAGTTTAATCTCCTCCCCTCGCATTAATTAAATATTTTTGCAAAAATATATATATATATGAATCGTACTTTTAATTTATTTTTTTCTCCTTTCTTTCTTTTATATTTTATTATATAATTTCCTTATATATAAATATATGTTTTTGTTTCTTTTGTTTTTAAACCTTTACATTTAATTTATTTTCAAATCAAATTCACATTAAATTTTACAATTTACCTAATATCTTCTAATTGAAATATTTATATATATATAGGGCTGGTTGCACAAACAGCAATCAGACCCAAACTAATTGCGAATTTAGCAAACTTTAAAATATTTTGCAAATATGCAAAAAACAAATATGTTTCTATCACTGATAGACTTTATCATATCACTTAGACTATTATCACTGACAAAAATCTATAAAAAGTTGAGGTGATCAGAGATAGACTTCTATCAGCCATTAGATATCAGCGATAGAAATTGCCATATCCGCAAAAATTTTAAAAACATGTTATATTTTTAATTATGTTATTCTAAATTGACATCGGTTACAATTTCCCTATATATATATATATATATATATATATATATATTTCGTTAATATTATTATTGTTTTACAACAATATAATATACCTAATCACTCTGCTCATTCAAAATATTTTATTTGTGTGATTTTAGGGATGATAAACATCAATTAGATAGTGTCTAATATATATTTAAACTACTATTGAAACAACTTTAATTTTTTAGTTTAGAAAAAAAAAATTATTTTCAATTTTCAATTTCAGCCAATTGGACCTTAGATTTTGATAAATTTGCAAAATGTTCCTTCTAATAGACTTACTTTTAAAAATTCATTTGATGAATTAAATGTATAGTAAAAAATTGAGTTCGTTAGAGAAAAATGACACAAAAATAGTATTATTATTTTTTTTTTTTTTTTGTTAAAAATGTGTGAGTTTTGAAAAACACTATGGTAAATTGTATGCATTAATCGGACTTAATTTTGTGTAAGAGTTATTTTTTCTTTTAAAAAAATCAATCAGTGCATTTTAAGTGTTAAAATTGATACACTTATTTGAGTTTAGATTTAATTGGATGAAGTTAAAATATTAGGGTGAAAATTGACACATTCTAGTTTTTTTTTTTTTTTTTTTTTAAGTACGGAGGGATTCAAACCACATACCTCTTGGTCGTCAACACATGTATGTCAGCATGCTCGCTTTGGCAAAAATTGACACATTCTATTAACTTAAGTTAATGGGTGTAATTTTTTTCAAAGATATCTTAATTAATGTAGTGATTGAACCTATAACTTCTTAGTTAAGGCACAACTTATGTCAATCGAACTATACTCGATGATTTGACATATTAAAATGAATGTTAGTATAATATTTGTTATTTGTGTCTTCTTCTTTTGCAAGAGTATTTATTTTAAAGTGAGGATTGAACCCATGACCGCATAGTCACGGGTACAATCTTATGCCAATTGAGCTATGCTCGGTTTGGCTGTTATTTGTGTCTTTTATACATAGTAATTAGTTATTTGTCTACGAATAGTAGGAGAGAGAATGGGAAGGAAAAATTCAATTCTATCTTTTTGGGATCTCACTTTTTTTTTTTTTTTTTTTTCAAATCCCTTTCTCTTTTTCTCTATTTTTTTTTTTTTTTGTCTTCTTTCTCTATATAGCAAACATTAGGTCACAAATTCAAATGAACTTTAAACCCCCAAATTAAAACCTCAAACCAAACCCTAAAATAAAAACGTTGAGCTGGGATCCCGAGACATTAAACCCTAAAACAAAACCAGGACGCTTCGAACGACCTACTAAGGGAAGACATTTTTTTAGCGATTTTCTTGAAAACTTCAAAAATAACGAAAAAACACGAAATTAAAGAAAAACTCCAAAATACTTAAAAAAAAATGTAAAAAACATAAAATAGAGTGAAAATCCCAAAATAATGATAAACAAGGTCGGACGAAATAGGGTGTCAACACATGTATTTGGCTTCAAAAGTCAAACTCACCCAAACACAAGACACAACCCCTAAAAGCTTTAGATTTGTATAAAAAAAGAAAAGAAAAGAAACAAAGAAACAAATATAGCACAAAGTGAGATTCCCACCGAATGATGGCAGCCAATATCGGAAAGTATGAGAAGTTAAAAAGTGTTTTGTTGTAAATTTGTAAAAAAAAAAACACATCTTAATAAGGAAGAGACACGATTTTTCAAAATTTGCACCACATATATCTCTCATTAAATAACATTCTTACATTTTCTATTTATACAAAAGAAGGACAACGCTGGTGAGCTCCAGCTACAAATCACATTAATAACTAATCTTAATCAAACACCATTAACCTCATTACAATTAGTGGGGAGAAAAATAAGATATATATAGAAACATGGAGTTAGGATGAAATGATGAACAAATCTATCACTCTAAATTGTTGTTATTCAAATGCTTTATACTGGAGATAATTGTGTAATCTTCTTCGTCTCTTTGTTTTTACCCCACAACACGACGTATAATCCACCTATGATAAGCATTCCTCCAATCACGCTGTAATTAATTCCAAATATATAAAATAAAAAATTAAAAAAAATAGTACACAAGAGATGAAATAATAGTTTAAAAATAAGAAGAAAAAATAATACCATCCTAAGTAGAGGTTCTCTTCCAGAAACAAGGAGCCAGCTAGGGCAATGAGGACCAGAGCAAGAGGGCTGAAAACTGATACAAACAATGGCCCTTTAATTCGTACGCACCACGATACTAGGGTTACTATGGGTCCAGAAACAAAGATCCCCTGCAACACGCACACCAAACCAAACCAAACCGTCATGTAAATATATAATTCATAATATATTGTCTTAACCAATTGAACTATACTTAGAATGACGGTTTACGGTTTAGTTATAATAAGTTATTAGACACAATCTTAAAAGTTTAGGTCTCATTTGATGATCATTTGATTGTTGAGTTTTGAATATTAAACTTATAAACACTATTTTCACATATGAATGTCTTTTTGCTAAATATTTGAAATCGACAGATCCATGTTAATTTTGAAAAGTAAAAGTGGAATTTTTAAAAACTAGTTTTTTCTTAGGATTTGGCTAAGAATTCAGTTGTTTCTTTCATTATAGTAAAAATTATAGTAAATCTAATCATTTGGGCCCGTTTGATAACAATTTGGTTTTTTGTTTTTTGTTTTTGAAAATTAAGCTTATAAACACTAGTTTCATCTGTAACTTTCTTTGCTTTGTTATCTAGTTTCTACCCATATTTTCAAAAATCAAGTCAATTTTGAAAACTAAAAAAAGTAGCTTTTGTTTTTAGAATTTGACTGAGAATCCAAACTTTTCTCTAAGAAAAGTGTAACACATAGTAAAGAAATTAGGAGAAAACAAACCTAAATTTCAAAAACAGAAAACTAAACACGAAATGGTTATCAAACGAGACCTTGATTTTTAGTTTTTGATTTTTTAAAATTAAGCTTATAAACACTATTTTTCCATCTATAAGTTTTTTTTATTTTACTATCTACTTTCTATCAATATTTTTAAAAACCAAGCTAATTTTTTAAAACTAAAAAAAAAAAATCAAATTTGACAAAAAAATTCAAATGTTTCTTGAAGAAAGATAAGAAAACCATTATAAAAAGAAATTTAGAGAAAACAAACACAATTTTCAAAAATCAAATTCATTATGAAACTAGACCTAAATTATTATCATGTGACTTGTGAGGGCTTAAGATACAAAATGTAAATGTGTAGTTTAATTAATCTATAGTATTTTTTTTTACTTTTTTTTTTGACAACTTGTAAGATGGGAGATTCGAACATCGAACATTTTGGTCATTAGTTGTTACGTCAAACTATGTTCATGTTGACAAGTAATCGATAGTATATTACTATACTATTAAGATATGACCCAATTATAGGAGAAGAAAAAATGTATGGAAAAATTACAGTAAATGCGACGGAGAGAAGCCTAATGTTCCAACCCAATTTCCACTGAGTCCATTGTCTTTCGACGCACAAAGCAAAAGCAACCGACTGAATTGATCCCATCAAACACATCAACGCGGTACATGAGTAGTGGCATGGATAGCTTTCAACCATTTTAGCCTATATCAATTCATAGACATGATTAATTCATAACAACAAAAAACTCAAATTAGCATAATTTTAAAAAACGAAATGGTTATGAGCAGATCAAAAACTGAGAAGACAGATGATTTGCACCGCATGTCATGTACGTGACATGATAAGGACAACAAACTCTCCACCTATTTCTATATTGATATGATATTGTTCACTTTAAACATAAATTCTCGCGACGAACTCACCTGCACGATCAGCCATAAAGCAGACGAGAAACAACTTCCAACACCGAGCAGACTCCCCAAGAGTTGACCATTGATGACGTGGTGTTGATCGGGTGTTGACACGTGTCCATCTGAGTGATGACTTGGATGAAAAAGGTCAACATGAGTTGACCAAAGATGAAGCTCCACGCCTTTATAGAATGTGAGGAGCATTGCCCCACCTATTCCTAACAAAGTTCCCACCACTTTAGCCTTCCCTCCTATTGTTCTTATGTTCAGCCTCTCCAATCTAACCATCATCATTATAACACAAATTTAATCCCAATCTTAATTATATAATATTAAAAAGATTATAATATATATATTAAAAGATTTATCAAGTATATGAAACCTGAAGCAGACGGCCAAAATGAAGGTGATGGCTGGACGAAGATTACCAATGGCTGAAGCGAATGTTGAAGAAGTCAAGGCCATGCTCTCCACATATAAATTTTGAGTCAACGGTCCCCTGCATGCACCCACCTTATTATTAAGCATTAACAGAGATTCTTCCGATTATTAGATGAGTTAAAATAGTTAATGGTTATAATATTAGTTAGTGAATAGTAAATATTATTAAAATCAATGTTACTTTATTTATTATGGATTTAAATAATTGGTGGGTCAAATGTAAATGAAGTCAAATGTAGACTGAATTATAATAATTCGGTCTATCCAACTACAAGTTAGTGTCTCAAACTCTAAATATGTGATATTATTATTATTTGTAGTATTAAAATTTGATCAATATTATGCATTGACGGATGAAGTAAATATTTATTCCGGAGAATGATCTATATTTTTTCTTCAAATGAAAATAATGGTAAATTCACAAGAAATTGTGACATGTAGCACTGAAATTGTTAATGTAAGATAGCATTCCCTACACGAGGTCGCAGCCCGCCCGTCGAGAGGCAATGCGAGAGTGAGCAGCATTCATTTGTGGTTCGTTTAAGCAAATACATAGGTAATATGTTTGAGGGATTCTCCGAACGCATCATGTTGCCAAATGCACTGCATCCAAGAGACCGAGCAACCGACGACACGGGCTGCGACGAGTCTTCGAAAGGACGAAGTGGAACGCAACACGGGCTTCCGAGTTCATCGTACACCCAAGGAGGGATGCCGACAGAAAGGGATATGCGAGACAGGACGCTTCCATCGAGTGAGGTAACCGATGCAAGAACCAATCGATTGCAGCCGTCGAATATTTTGGAGGGCGCATCAATGAGTAGGAGTTGGCGTCGACAGCTCGATGCTCGAGCATCGAACCTGCGGACCTATACAACTGAAACTCAGGCGCCGTACGCTAACTGCGAGAATTGATGGTCAACTGTGCGCTGTTTTCCATATCGACCGGGAATGCAGTTAAGGAAGATCTCTCATCAATAATTTCCCTTCGTATATTACACATTCAACATTTTCTTTACAAAAGAAAAGAGAAAAAGAAATAGAATTAATAGAATATACTAATTGCTTACCCAAACAGTCCAGAGAGAAAAGCATAGAAAACAACCGACCAAGTGAGCTTCGGCCTTTTACCTCTGCAAATAGTTTCCAATCATCATTTCTAATTTGGTTAATTAAAAATATGAAAAATTGGAACAAAATGCCTAAGGCTTCCATGCATGCAGATTCGTAAAATGAAAAGAATAATAAGAAGAAAAAAAAAAGAGGGAATTAAGCAGTAACTTTTAAAATAATTGTCGGCAAATATATTTTTAAAAGAATTAAAAAAATAATAATTGTTATAAAAAATCGCAATTTAATTACCTTTCGAGGAAGAAGGCGACGGGAACAAATAAAGCGGAGGCAAATAAGAGACGATAAGCAATCATAATTTCCAAACTCATTCCATCAGCAGCATCTAATTTGTAGCAAATGTTAACTCCAACAGACACGAACTGAACCAACACCATCATAATGGTGGGCAAAGCATCTCTCAGTCTGTCATTCATGGTGCAGTTTCAGAACAAAGCTGTAAGCTTGGGAATTAAGCAGTGCAAAATTGGCTGTGTGAAGACAAAGCTGGAGCTTAAGAGTATTTATGGACATGAGTTAAAATTTATAGCACAATTATAGCATTCTCGTCATTGCTTATGCATATATGCTATGTAATTATGTAATGTCCATTATGAAAAGTGTCACGTGCATGCGATTAGATCTTCGTGGGTTTTTTCACTGTCGGGTGTTGCCTCCAGCTATTTTACCATTCGACAACTAAAGGCGCACTACTGTGTTTCTACTTTCTTTAATGCAATGGAATTGTTTGTAAGTACGTCAAGTTACATTTGTGGTGATTTCATAAACCTAATAAAACACAACACAACAGAGAGACTTCTACAAATTGAAAAAATCCAAGATGAATAAACCAAATAAAACAAGAGTATAAAGAGAAAAGAAGATTTATATATAGTGGTTCTACCAAATAAAATGTCTTCATCCACTTTGACTTTCGTCACTGTTATTGAGATTTCCAGCAACTTTCCTAATTTAACCACAAGAACAACAAAAAGAGAGATGGATTACAATTTTGTGGGGTCGAATAGATAGTTTCAATTTTATGTATCTAACTAGGTATCTTACAATTTACATATTCGAAAATTACAAAATAATACTTTTTCTTTTTTTTTTAATTTCCACTTTTAGGTTTCTCGGTTCCGCTCAATCCAACTATTCATTGGATTCGATAGGGATCATTCTTTGAATCAAGGCATACTTTAATATTTTTTTTTCTCCTTTCTTTCTTTTATATTTTATTATATAATTTTCTTATATATAAATATATCACATTAAATTTTACAATTTACCTAACATATCTTCTAAATGAAATATATATATATATATATATATATATATATATATATTCACATCATGTCTAAACTCCAATGCCAACATGAGCATTGTTGTGAGATGCAATACCAAAGAATTTAGTATTGGGCCACCAAGAACCGGCATGTTATCCTTCCACCGACAGAAGCTGGAGGTAACGGGGCTCTTGTGAAGCCAGTCTCCCGCGGTTCCCTCCGATCTAGGTGAAGATAAGATCTGGACCTTCGCCCAAAGCCCATTTCACAACTCCCTACTTGGAACGGGCAGGCAAGATCTTCAGCAACCCTACTTAGTGGGTTGAATCAGCCTCCAACCACATTGATACCCCGTATGGGTTACAAACTCGCACTACCAAGCTCGGTATGCAATACCAAAGAATAGAAAAGGTGGTTATATTTAAATTAATCTAAAATCTGTTTTAACACAAAAGCAATTAAGGCTCTGTTTGGGACTGTGGTAGCTTTTAAAATAATTATTGTCAGATTTGCTTTTAGTAAAATCAGCTGTTATATGAGGTTGATTAGTGTTTGGTAAATTTTAATTTAGAAGCACATGAGAGCGTAGCGTTTGGTAAGTTCAAACAAAATTGTTGTGGTTTGACAATAAAAACCAAAATAAACATGTTATTTTAGTTATTTATATATTTTTTTTAGAGAATAATTATTTATATGTTAATATTTAATATATGAATGATTATAATTTAATTATTTATAATTTTTATAGTTTAAATTAGAAATAATATTTTGATATTTCTTCAGATTTATATGATAAAAGGCTAGGAAAAAAAATTGTCACATCAAATAGTATCTAAAACAAATTTTGAGTGTCTTTTTCTTTTGTTTCTACTTTTCCATCCAAATTATGTAAGAAGAAAATCATGACTAAATAACAAAAAAAAACAAAAAAAAAAATACTCTGAAATAATGTTGATGTTCTTATGTAATTGGCTTCATGTTCATATAAAATTAAAATGGTGTCCAACACCCAAGTGATTTTATATAAATTTTAAAAAATATATGTTTTATCAAACAACAAAAACAGTTAAGACCATGACCTTCTTAAAGATCAATCAACCCCACTATGGGCTATCTAAGTGATGCAATCACTCATCGGTTGTCCCAAGAAGTGGTTGTTTGATAATTTTTTCTTAGGTAGAGTACTCACTCACCGCATCAAGTAGTTGTTCGATAATTTTGAATAGTCAACTTAAATCACTTGTTTTGTCTTCAAAATTGATGTGAAACGGAGCTTTTAAGTATAGTCACGCCTTAATATAGATACAAGGCTAAATATAGGTACACCTAAAAACAGCTACCAAACATATATCCACCACTGAAACAATACGTAACTAACAAAATAATACATGATTCTATGGTAGTAATGAAATATTTGTCAGTTGTGGGTCTAATTTCTTTACAGAATCACTCAAATTAAAATTAAAATTGGTTGAGTACAATTACTTGTGGATTGGATTGGATCTGACAGTTGATGAATTGGTTTGAGGAAGAACTCTTGTACTCCTTCCAAGTATTTGTTTTAAGACCAAAAATAAAACCCATCATTATTACATTACAAATGTCTTAAAATAGAATTTGATTTTCCTTCTATTCATCATTCATTCTCAATTTGATTAGTTTACACTGACCTTCTTGAGGAGATCACAACTGTGTTCATTCTTTGCATATATACCTCATACGGGTAGGAAACACCCACACTTGTAAGGCCGTTGAGTTAGCACATTTTGTTCAAATATAAACTTGATTTTGGGTAATTAGTATTTGGGCCTAGTATAAATAAAAGTCCAATTTCTAGAAACACTTTAAGAACCTAGAATATTCTAGAAAAATCTAGTTTAGAAGAATTTTTAAAGAATTATGAAGAATTCTCTAGAATATGAGAAAAATATCTTTTAGAAGATATCATAGGATAAGATGTAGACTTTTCTAGAATTGTAGAATTTTCTAGAATGTGTAAGAAAAAATGTACTGTTTGTAAAGAATATTCTAGAAAGTGATGCGTGGTAAATTCCTAGTCATAAGTTTAGAAGTTGCCACTAGTATAAATAGGAGTGAAGTCTCAAAGTTTGTATCAAGTTTTCAAGTCAAGTGATCAATAATACAAGTAGCTTCTTCCTCCAACTATCTTTCAAATTTAGCCTCCAAACTCCCAAAAGTTTATTTTCCAAAAAAGTGGTATCAGAGCTTGAAAATCCTTTCTAAGAAGAGATGGCAAGTAATGGCATGATCCCATTCCAAGTTTCAACGCTCAACAAGAGAAACTATGATAATTGGAGCATCAAGATGAAGGCTCTCGTTGGCTCACAAGACGTGTGGGAGATAGTAGAGAAAGGACACACTGAGTCGGAGAATGATGGTAGTCTTTCTCAAACACAAAGAGATAGTTTGAGAGACTCAAGAAAGAGAGACAAGAAGGCTCTCTATCTAATCTATCAAGGGTTAGATGATGATGCTTTTGAGAAGATTTCAGAAGTAAAGACGGCGAAGGAAGCATGGGAGAAACTTCAAACATCGTACAAGGGAGCGGATCCCGTCAAGAAGGTACGTCTTCAAACTCTAAGAGCTGAGTTTGAAACTTTGAATATGAAAGAGAGGGAAGTCGTCTCTGATTACTTCTCTAGAGTCCTGACGGTCACCAATCAACTTAAGAGAAATGGTGAACTAGATGCGATGTAAAAATTATGGAGAAAATATCTGAATATATGTTCCACAAAACTCTTTATGGTATCAGAGCCACTCCAAGACAGGAGACGGCGACGACCATTTTCTCATTCTTGAACGATTGAATGGTTGATCCTTCACCACAAAATTCGACGATCGTCATCCCGATGGCAGGTGATGGAATCCCCAAACCTCTTGACTCCACATCACCATACTATCTCCATCCCTCTGACGAACCGCATATCACAATTTTTCCTATTGTGTTATGCGGTGAGAATTATAACGAATGGGTTCGTTCAATGCGAAATAATTTTCGTGCGAAAAACAAACTCGGCTTTCTCGAAGGAAAGCTAACCAAATCAGCAGTAGGAACGCCAGAAGCATCCTTATGGGTACAAGTTAATTCCACTCTTGTGGGGTGGATTCATAATACCCTTGATCCAGTTTTACGCTCCTCTATTCCGCAACCAGACGATGTGAAAGATATGTGGGAAGATATCCGCCGACAACGATTCTCGATAGGCAATGGTCCGAGAATTCATGAGTTAAAAACTCTTTTAGGTACGTGCAAACAGCGCGGGTAGCCTGTAGTCAATTACTACAACGAACTAAGGAAAATATGGGATAAACTTGCGGGATATTCGAGTGTTCCGACGTGCACTTGTGATGCTGCCACTATTCTTGCTACAGAAAAGGAAAACGAAAAGGTACATGCTTTTCTTGTTGGTTTGGACTCAACTCTTTATGGAACTGTTGTTTCAAACATTTTGATGTCGGATCCTTTGTCGAGCCTCAACACGGTTTTTGCTAAAATCGTGACTAAAGAACGACGCTACACTCTCGCTCGGTCCCATGAAACCAATCCCGATGTTGTCGGTTTCATGACACAAAGCGTTGCTCGAGGGAGAAATGATAGACCTCGAACCAATAGTGTTTGCTCACATTGCTCGAAGTCTGGACATGAACAAGACAACTGCTTCGAACGAATCGGGTACCCAGAATAGTGGTTTCCTGAGAGCCGCAATAATGCGGTGCAAGGTAGCGAGGCAGGGGCAGATCCTGTCGAGGGGGAAAGAAAAATTTTGCCAGAGGAGGTCGTGGCCCGATAACACATGCGGCGACCACCTCGCAGCCTGCTGGTGAATATGTGCCTGTCCAAGATTCAGATCGGCGTGGTATTCCCGGTCTCTCAGATGATCAGTGGACTACTCTTATGCACATGCTCAACAATTCAAAAGGGCAGCCCTCTTCACATGATAAGTTGAATGGTAAGTGTGATTCTACCGAATTGATAATCGATACAGGCTGCTCGAATCACATGACTGGTAATGCTAAATTATTTAGCCAATTGCGTGATGTTTCTCCTACTTCTGTTGGTCTGCTAAATGGTAAACAAACTTTTGCTACCAAGGAAGGCACAATAACTTTGAATAATTATATGGTGCTCCGCCATGTACTATATGTTCCAGATCTCACTTGTAACTTGGTGTCTGTGTCTCACTTGCTTGTTGATCAATCATATTTTATCACTTTTACTGATAAGCTTTGCATCATACAGGACCGTGTCTTGAGGACTTTGATTGGAGCGGGTGAACAATGTGACGGGGTTTATTGGTTTCGACCTTTGAAACAACATCAAGCTTATCGAGTGATTGTGGGAAATAAAAGAGAATTGTGGCATCGACGGTTGGGTCATCATTCTCGAAAAGTAGACTTTATTTTGCCAGATACTATTAGAACTCCAGGAAATAAGGACGTTGATGTTATCCATGACTCTTGTGAAATTTGTTTACGAGCTAAGCAAACTAGAAGCATGTTTTCTCTGAGTAATAATAGAGCAACAGATGTTTTTTATTTAATCCACTATGATATATGGGGTCCGTATTCTTTGTCTGCTAGTAGTGGTGCTCGTTATTTCTTAACTATTGTTGATGATTGTTCTCGAGTTGTATGGATATATTTGATGACTGTCAAAGTTGAGGTATCACAACTTCTTAAGGATTTTTGTCGCATGATTAAAACTCAATTTGATAAGCATGTTAGGATTCTTCGAAGTGATAATGGGAAAGAATTTACATGTCTTCATCGTTTTTATGCTGATCATGGTATTCTCCATCAAACCTCTTGCGTTGATACACCGCAACAAAATGGACGTGTAGAACGTAAACATAGGCATATTCTTAATGTGGCTAGGGCATTACTTTTTCAAGCCAATTTACCTATTTCTTTTTGGGGGGAGAGTATTCTTACAGCTGCCTATATCATCAACTGCACCCCTACTCCATTACTCAATAATAAAACACCCCACGAAATTCTTTTTGCATCACGTCCTAAGTATGATGTCCTTCGTGTCTTTGGATGTCTTTGTTTTGCCAAAAATCAGATAAAGGACAAGTTTGGCTCTCGTTCTCGACGATGTGTGTTTGTGGGGTATCCGTTTGGTAAAAAGGGATGGTGTTTGTATGACTTAGAAGCAAAGGTATTCTTTATATCGCGAGATGTTGTATTTTGTGAACAAAAATTTCCTTTCTCCGAAGATGTCTCCTTGCATAATGTTGATAATCCATCTGAAAATACGAAGTATTATGATAGTGTTGCTTTTCTTGAGGATATTGTCTTACCATATGGGAGTAAGGATGCCTCGGGCATTGCCGAAGATATAGAAATGGAAAATGTTGAGTCCTCGGGTATGGCAGCAGATATACCTCGGGGGAATGTTGTGTCTTCGCGTATGTCAAAAGATATACCACTGACTATACCGGTATGTACACCACCTGCAATTAGTGACTTGGATACTGGACATGTAGTACCTACGGTTGAACCTGTTGTGCCTGAAACTGGTCGAGGTCATCGACTAAAGAAACCCTCTTGTAGACTCAAGGGTTTCATCACCAACACCGTTCGTGTTACTAAACCCGTCACATCACCTGTTCACGATTCATCAAAGTCCTCAGGTACTCCTTTTTCCATTGTTTATTACGTAAATTGTGATAAATTTTCTGCAAAACACACCCATTTTTTGGCAGCAATTACTACAGGAACTGAACCTACCTCCTTTAAAGAGGCTGTTAAGGATCCAGGTTGGCGAAAGGCTATGCAAGATGAAATAGATGCACTTGAAAGGAATAAGACTTGGACTCTGGAGGATCTTCCACCTGGAAAGAGAGCAATTGGTTGTAAGTGGGTTTATAAAATAAAATATTGATCTAATGGTGCGATTGAACGATTAAAAGGGCGTCTCGTTGTATATGGGAATCGTCAGATTGCTGGACTCGACTTTAATGAAACATTTGCTCCTGTAGCAAAAATGGTCACGATTCGCACATGTCTGGCTATTGCAGTGGCACGAAAGTGGGAGCTTCACCAGATGGATGTGCATAATGCTTTTCTACATGGAGATCTTGCCGAGGAGGTATATATGCGACTCCCTCCTGGTTTTAACTCCGGTGCTCCTGACAAAGTATGTCGATTGCGTAAGTCCTTGTATGGACTTCAACAGGCGCCTCGGAATTGGTTTGCTAAGCTCTCGACGGCCCTAAAGGAGATTGGTTTTACGCAATCTTATGTTGATTACTCATTGTTTAATTATTCCAAGGATGGTGTTGCTTTACATGTTCTTGTATATGTCGATGACCTTATCATTACAGGTTCTTCTTCTTTGGCAATTACAAAATTCAAGCAACAACTCAGCGAGAGATTTCATATGAAAGACTTGGGCATACTCAAGTATTTCCTTGGGATAGAAGTAGCACGTGGGAAGGACGGTTTGTTTCTTTCCCAACGCAAATATGTTCTTGACATTATCAGTGAAGCGGGTTTGCTTGGAGCACGCCCTGTATCTACACCAATGGAGCAAAATCATCATCTTGCCACAATCAATGGTGCCAACATTGATGATCCAGAGAAGTATCGGCGGCTTGTAGGTCGCCTTATATACCTGACGATTACACGACCTGAACTATGTTACTCTGTGCATATACTAGCTCAGTTCATGGGTGATCCTCGTGTTGAACATTGGGATGCAGCTTTGAGAGTTTTGCGGTATTTGAAAGGTTGTCCTGGTCAGGGCATTCTGCTGCGAGAAGAGAATGACCTTCAACTATATGTTTTTTGTGATAGTGATTGGGCGAGTTGTCCACTAACACGAAAATCATTGACAGGTTACATGGTCTTATTAGGTTTTTCTCCTGTGTCTTGGAAAACGAAAAAACAACCAACTATTTCTCGTTCTTCGGCGAAGGCCGAGTATCGATCTATGGCCACTACTACATGTGAGTTAAAATGGTTGAAATCCCTTTTGGCTTGTTTTGGGATACAACATGTGCGTCCCATGAAATTATTTTGTGATAGTCAAGCCGCTCTTTATATAGCGGCCAATCCGGTTTTCCATGAACGAACGAAACATATTGAAATGGATTGCCACTTTGTTCGTGATGTTGTGCAAGATGGTACGATTTCTACATCTCATGTTCGGACGGGTGCACAACTGGCAGATTTTTTAACCAAAGTCCGTGGTAAAACACAATTTTCACTTCTTCTTCGCAAGTTGGGCATCTGTAATCTCCATGCTCCAACTTGAGGGGGAGTGTAGACACCGTATTTCGTCCGGCCTTGTTTATCATTATTGCTAGGTTTTCCTCGTTTGAGGGTTTTTCTTTGTGTTTCGCTCAATGGATTGTTAAAATCATTTATCCCGAATTGGTTTAGACTTTTTCCGAAGCGGGCAGATTCAAATTGATTTTTTCCGAATTATGATTTTTTTTCCAAGATTAATTAAGACTTTTTCGAGATAAATTTCCAAAGGCATTTAATTTTAGAACTCGATTTTAAGGTTTTAATTTGGGTCAAGATAGGTTTAAATTGATTTTTTCAAATATATTTGTTTAAAAAGAAATTTTCAAAAAAACATTTAGTTTTAGATTTCGGTTTTATATTTTTAATTGGGTCAGGATAAATTCAATTTGTTTTTAAAGTTGAATCTTACGAATAGGTTTGTTTAAGAGATAAATTTTAACCAAACCGAGCATAGCTCAATTGGCATAAGGTTGTGCCGGTGACCAAAAGGTCATGGGTTCAATCCCAAGAGATAATCTTCATAAAAATATTTAATTTTAGAATTCGAATTTATTTTGGCCAAGATAAATTCAAATTAATTGTAAACTTAAATCTCTCAAATAGATTTGTTAGGAATTTTCAAAGACATTTAATTTTGAAATTTGATTTTAGTTTTTAATTTGGTTTAGGGTTAGATTTGTTTAAAGGAATTTTCAAGGAATTTTCAAAGACATTTAATTTTGAAGTTTGATTTAAGGTTTTAATTTGGTTTAGATGGGTTAGTTTTAGATTTGATTAGGATTTTGAATTTAGATTGATCTAGAATATAGAATGAAAAAGAGAATGGAAAGACATTTAATTTCACTTTGACTTTAAATTTTAATTTTGTTTAGATTGGTTAGTTTTAGATTTGATTTTGAATTTAGGTTTATCTAAAATTTAAAATGGAAAAAGAAATAGGGAAAGACATTTAATTCAAGGCAAATTTGACTTGGTTTAGATTGATTAGTTCTAGATTTGATTTTAAATTTGTGGGAAAAGAAATAGGGAAAGACATTTAATTTTAAAAAATTGACTTGGTTTAGATTGATTAGTTTTAGATTTGATTTTAAATTTGTGGGAAAAGAAATAGGGAAAGACGTTTAATTTTACAAATTTGACTTGGTTTAGATTGATTAGTTTTAGATTTGATTTTAAATTTGTGGGAAAAGAAATAGGGAAAGACGTTTAATTTTAAAAATTTGACTTGGTTTAAATTGATTAGTTTTAGATTTGATTTTAAATTTGTGGGAATAGAAATAGGGAAAGACATTTAATTTTTAAAAATTTAATTTGAGGTTTTAATTTAGTTTAGATTGGTTAGTTTTAGATTTGATTAGGATTTTGAATTTAAATTTATTTAGAATATAAAATGGAAAAGGGGATGAGATCACCACTATAAATAGAGGTGATTAGGAGGTTCTAAGGGACTGGTTTTTGGGGAAGGAAAAGTTATAGAGAAGAGAATTTTCTTGGAGAGAAAGTCTGAATTCTTTTTGGGAGAATAGGGAAAACGAAATACAAACGAAATACATAAGCTAAAATACCCTCTTCGTGGCAACCTTCACAACGGCGGGTGACGACGAATCACCTCCCACCACCTCCGTACGGCGGCGTATCACCTTCGCAAACTCTGACAGTGATTGTGCTGTAAGCATTGCGTGTGAGGAGGAAGGAGAACAACGAGTGAGAAAATTAATTATTTCCTGCAAATACCCCTGTACATATAATGCCATGTTCACTCTGTTTTGTTTACTTTTTTTTAAAGTTTTGTTTAGATGGTCATTCTAATAAAAATGGGATTCGTTCTTACTATCCTACAAAAATTTAAATCCCAGGATAGGTGAAGGATTCTTCCTTCAACCTTGAGGATATACTTCGTCTTCGTTTCTTTTTTTTAAATCCTAGGATGGAATAAGGATATTTTCCTTATCTTGAGGATTGGGCTTTAACTCCTATTCGTCTTGGTTTCTTTTTTTTAAATCCTAGGATGGAATAAGGATATTTTCCTTATCTTGAGGATTGGGCTTTAACTCCTAAATTTATTATTTTCTGCAAATACGTTTCTTTTTTTGAAATCCTAGGATGGAATAAGGATATTTTCCTTATCTTGAGGATTGGGCTTTAACTCCTAAATTTATTATTTCCTGCAAATACGTTTCTTTTTTTAAATCCTAGGATGGAATAAGGATATTTTCCCTTATTTTGAGGATTAAGCTTAAACTCCTAAATTTTATTCTATTCTTCCCTTCTTATGCCATTATATGCTATCTTCAAGTTTTTCTGAATAATTTTCTATTGAAAGTTGAATTTTCAAAGCTTCCAACCGTTTTATTTCTCTTAAAATCTTTTATTTTCCAATTGTATCTGAAATAAACGGTCAAATAATTTTCTATTGAATTTGAATTTTCAAAACTTCCAACCGTTTTATTTCTCTTAAAATCTTTTATTCTCCAATTGTCTCTGAAATAAACGGCCAAATAATTTTCCTTATTTCCCAATTGTCTCTAAAATAAATGGTCAAATGATATTTTCTCTAAAAAAATTAAGGTTTCCGTTTGAGTGTGATTTCAAATATTATCTATTTCAAATCTTTTAATTGATCTATTGATTTATTTATTTCAAATCTTTTAATTAAATTAAATGTTTACATTGATTTTTTTATTCTATTTTAAATTTATTTTCAAAGAATCGCATTTGATTTTAAAACAGGTTTTAAATTCAATTTTTTAAAAATTGATTTTCTTAAATGACTTCTAAAACCTTTGTTTTGTTGTATAATCCTGGTAATGGGATTAAGTGATAAATGGCAACATTGATGGATTATTTCACTCATAGATCGAGTCCTTGCTTTATCTTAAAGTCAAGGCAGGATCAGTTGAGACATTTAGTTTAAATTTAAATTATGTGTATTTTTATTTTTTTATTTTTTCTTCTCAAATTAAGGACGTTTTAAAATTAACTGGATAATATAAGATAAAATATGGCTTACCGTTTTTAACGGGTGTTGTAGGGTGCTAGTACCTTCCCTACACTCAAACGACCCCCGAACCTAATTTCTCTTTTCGTAGACCAGATTTCTTTTAAAGGTGACCAATCACACCCAAAATGATTGGTGGCGACTCCATCTCTTTTATTTTTTCAAAACCCTTTGAAAGAGGACGTCGGCCGCTCCGCGTCGCAAAAACGTTGCGACAGCATGGCGACTCCACTGGGGACTGTTTTTTTTAGTGGGTCTAGGTCATTGCATTTATTCTTGATTTATCCGGCTTCCATTTTGGTCCTTATTTGTTCTTTTATTTATTGATTTATATTGTCTTGATTAGTTTGCTTTATCGTAATTATTTTTGCATGATCATACATTTCACACACATTCACGAGCCTCCTACCCGGGCTCTACCCTTTAAGACTAGATTCGGAGATTGAGTAGTGTGACCTTCGTGGAACTTCGGTTCTCGTGCAGGCGCATGAAATTCTCCACTCGAGCTGTCCGCACTGTTTAATCAGTTGGAAAGCTCGGGGACCGTTTCTTCTAGGACTGTTTAGAACATAGACCACACTCAATTACATCCTAGGGTCAGTCGTCGTGTTGATTATATATTGCTTATCTCATGCTGCTATTATTAATATTCGTACTTTCTTTCCCATCGTTTGTATGATCACACATTCCTCGCACACAAGCACAAGCCTCCTACCCGGGCTCTACCCTTTAGGACTAGATTCGGAGATTGAGTAGTGTGACCTTCGTGGAACTTCGGTTCTCGTGCAGGCGCATGAAATTCTCCACTCGAGCTATCCACGCTGTTTAATTAGTTGGAAAGCTCGGGGACCGTTTCTTCTAGGACTGTTTAAAACCTAAACCACACTCATGTGCATCCTAGAGCCGATCGTCGTTTATTTATCTTTATGTTTTGTTGCTTCTCTCATGCATACTAATTTTGTCGGGTTTTTATTTCTGTTGTTCTCGATTTCCTTCTTGCTTATCGCATAATCATGCTTCCCCCACACATTCACGAGCCTTCTACCCGGGCTCTACCTTTTAGGATTAGATTTGGAGAATTGAGTAATGTCGACCTTCAAGGGGGATATAATTGCCCCTGTATAGGCGCACGAAAGATTCTCGCTCAGATTAATTCGTTGGCTAATCTTTAGCTTTCAAATTAATTTGGGGTCCTTTATCCATATGTTTAGAGCCTTACCCTCACATCATGTTTATTATTTAATTCATTTCGTTGTTATGCATTGTTTTATTTAATTTATTTCATTTATCGTAATTTAAATTGTTTGCATTATCATGCATTTCACACACTCGTTCACGAGCCTCCTACCCGGGCTCTACCCTTTAGGATTAGATTCGGAGATTGAGTAGTGTGACCTTCGTGGAACTTCGGTTCTCGTGCAGGCACATGAAATTCTCCACTCGAGCTATTCGCGCTGTTTAATCAGTTGGAAAGCTCGGGGGCCGTTTTAACTAGGATTGTTTAGAACCTAAATTACACTCATATACATCCTAGGGCTAACCATTATTTATCTAAACTCTGAACTGTAGGATACGCCTACTTTGTCGCATGTTTTATTCTCGTGCTTATATCCTATGTTGTGTGTTTCATTCATGTTCTCGAGTGACGTGTTTATTAATTTCATTATATGTGTTTTTCAAAAAAAAAAAAAAAATCAAAATCAATTTTATTTTACATCCGAGTTGTACCCCAATTTAGAACTGATAATCGAGTAATGCTGACCTTCAAAGGGACATAATCGCCCTTGTATGGCGCACGAGATTCACGTTCAAATTAATTCGGTTGCTAATTTTTAGCATTCAATTATTGGGGACCTCTTTGTTTAGGTTTTGAATGGAGAGTCGAGTAATGTCGACCTGCGGAAGGATGAACCTGCCACGTAAAGGCGCACGAAAAGTCTTCGTTCATTTGTCATTTTTTTTCGTTTTCAGAAAATTTTCTTCTAGTGATATTCGTTCCACACGTCGATTTTTCAAAAAAACAAAAACAAAAAATTATTTGTATTTCTACACCTTAGAATTTAAAGAATCATGCATTTTTTCACGAGTCATCGGGTTCTCATCAAATAAAGTTCTTCGTTAAAAAAAAATGTTTCCTTCCTAAGAGCATTTAAGGTTAGACATGCATAAAAAATAAAAAAATCATTTCGTTAATTTCATCTCATCTATGCATCGTAAAGAAAAAATCAAATTTCATTTCATTATTCATGCATAAATAAAAATTCATAAATTGCGTCATTTTGCGTGACATACAAAATCTAAAAACATCATTTGCATTCATTAATAAAATAAAATAAAAAGCTTCGTGCGTCATTACGTCATTTTACATGACATACAAAAATTAAAAAAAAAAGAACAAATCATTTACATGCATGCAAATGTTCATTCCAAAAATATTTATCATTTTTAATCCATCATTTGCACAATATCATGCGTACATAGAAAAATTCATACATAACATGCATTGTCTTATGTTTGTATGGTGTTATTTCACACGTGCACATCTAGTAAAAACATCAATTCATGCATTTTGCATGTAAAAATCATTTCATCAATTGCATAATGTCATCGCACTCATGCATAATAAAATCTACATTCATACATGTTAAAAATCTTTTTGCATAGGGAAAAATATTCGTGCATCTTCTCATGCATAAAATCATATAAGATCATTTCATCAATTGCATGATGTCATCTCACGCACGCATAAAATCATTTTGCATAGAAAACAATGCTCATGCATCTTCTCATGCGTAAAATCATAGAGAAATCATTCAATTCTTACATTTTGCATTTCAAAAATCATTTCATATTGCATGGTGTCATTTCACACGTGCACCTGTAATAAAAATCATTCATAAATTGCATTTTGCATGTCAGAATCATCATATTGCATGGTGTCATGTCACACGTGCACACATAATAAAAACATCAATTCTTGCTTTTGCATGTCAAAATCATTTCATGTTGCATGGTGTCATTTCACACGTGCACGTGTAATAAAATATTGATTCTTGCATTTTGCATATCAAAAAATAATCTCATATTGCATTATGTCATTTCACAGGTACACACGTAATAAAAACATTCATTCATGCATTATCTTAAGGTACACACGTAATAAAAACATTCATTCATGCATTATCTTATTCTGCGCAAGTCATAAAACATAAAATCTCAAAAAAATGTTCATTTTTTATAAACTCATTTCGCATGTCGAATAATCATTCATTTGCATATCATCATGCATTAAAAAAATGTTCATGCATCATACACTCATTTCGCATGTCAAATAATCATTCAATGGCATAACATCATGCATTCACCAAAAGATGTTCATACATCGTTAATTCATTAAGCATGCATCAAAGTTCATCAATCATCACATCATGAAGGATGTTCATGCATTATCTCATCTGAACAGAAGTCATAACATTTCTTCATTTGTTGAATTGTATCATCGTGTACATGCACCAAAATTCATAACATCATAAAAAAATATTTCGGCATTAGCTCATTTGCATACAAATCTGCATCATAGAGAGTGTCCATGCATACATTATTTCATTTTGCATGACATACATAGAATTAAAAAAATGCATACATAGAAATTCACAAAAAAATAAAATCATATGCTGCATCATATTTTTTCATCTCGCATTACAAACAAAAAATCAAATACAAAATCAGTTACATTACATTATATCATGTCGTTCATGCATGCATTATCGCATATCAAGTCGTTCAAAGATTTTGGTTGTTCTTAATTGCATAAAATCATGTGGTAATAATTTCATGCATTGTCTCACTTTGGCATATCAAGTCATAGACCCTAAAAAAATGTATTTTCCAATAATCATATCATGTGCATATTTCGCAAAAGTAATGTCAAGTTTATTACATCATCCATCTCATCACTCGCATCTTTCAAAAATGAAAAAGGAAAAAATATCTTTCTAAGTTACTTTGATCATCCTTGTGATTTCTTTGATCGTTCTTATTAGTTGAAACCTTAGCAAGAATTGAAGACAAATGAGGGTGAATTATCATTTAAAAAAAAAAAAAAAAAACAAAAACAAAAACAAAAACAAAAAAATAATAAAAAAATGGGTGCTTTCACGACTTTCTATGAGCAATTTGTCAAGTCTCAAACATTTTTATAACCTTTCAAAATATTCTTCTCAGGCTTAATTGTTAAGCCAAACTCCAAATTCGAGAGAAGCTGTATTTTGACATTCATTATCTTCTCATGTGCTAAAATTTATACTACCATCATACCCCCATGGAACAGTGTTCTAATTATCACATTGGGGCAAACCCATCTTACAGTGAGAGTCCAAAATTACTCACTGTAAAACCTTTACCTGCATGCCACACATAATTTTGAGGAAAACTACTCAATCTGTAGATCCACCGTAAAATCTAGGGTTAATCTCGTTATCTACATTTTTACGGTGTATCTCTACTTTTTTTTTACCCACCAAGCCTTTTGCAAACCATGTCACACTCAATTATGTGGCGAACCTCTCAAAATTATCCACCCGAAGTTACTGAGAGAGCTTCAAACGTAATGAAATAGTGTCGAACACTTGTGATTTACTGCTTCATAGTTAAGACTCGTAATTTCTCATATACAATCATTTCAACTTCATCTTTATAAAATCATTCTCCTTTTTCCTATTCTTTGATATCTCTTCCTTCGGTTAGAATTTGATTCCAGGACTAAGGATAATTGGTTTCGAGAGCTAGAAAGATAGTAACTTTCGAGATTATCTCGAGGTCTTAAAAGAATTTTTGCTCGGGGTTAACATCATCACGATTCCAAGGAGCATGGATAAAGAAATCATATGGAATGTCTTCTAATGTAGCATTAGGGTCTGGTTGCACCATGTTTTTGGAAAAAAAAAAAAAAAAAAAAAAAAAAAAAAAAACGCGAGGAAGATGCAATAAAAGCTACATCTTGAAGATGCTGAAAGGTCACCGCGATAAATCAATAAGCTGGGGCAAAGCATACGTTTTTGCCACATCAGGATAAAACTTATGTCTGAGCCACACAGGATCTCATCTTCGCAACACTGGGGCAAAGCCCACGTCTTTGCCAATAGAGTGAAGTCGTCGTCAAAGCTTGAGCATCTTATTGCACTTTTCCTTGCTATAAAAAAAATGGTGCATCAAGAATCTACATCTCACAAAGCGTCAAGTGTCTCATTTGAACATCAACAAAATTGGGGCAAAGCCTCCGTCTTCGCAACACTGAAGCAAAGCCCACGTCTTTGTCACAATAGAGCAAAACCACCGTCCAAGTTGGAATACTTTATTGCATCATGTCTTTAAAAAAAAAAAAAAAAAAAAAAAAAAAAAACTGGTGCAATTAGTAGATCAAGAGGCTACATTTCACAAAGTTTGGGTATCTCATTTGCACATCTTCAATGTCACGCTGGATCAACATCAACTCAAACTGGGGCAAAGCCTCCGTCTTCGCAACACTGAAGCAAAGCCCACGTCTTTGTCACAATAGAGCAAAACCACCGTCCAAGTTGGAATACTTTATTGCATCATGTCTTTAAAAAAAAAAAAAAAAAAAAAAACTGGTGCAATTAGTAGATCAAGAGGCTACATTTCACAAAGTTTGGGTATCTCATTTGCACATCTTCAATGTCACGCTGGATCAACATCAACTCAAACTGGGGCAAAGCCTTCGTCTTTGCAACACTGGGGCAAAACCCACGTCTTTGCCACAATAGAGCAAAGCCACCATCCAAGTTGGAATACTTTATTGCATCATGTCTTTAAAAAAAAAAAAAAAAAAAAAAAAAGGGAAAAAAAACAACTGGTGCAATAAGTAGATCAAGAAGCTACATTTCACAAAGTTTGGGTATCTCATTTGCACATCTTCAATGTCACGCTGGATCAACATCAACTCAAACTGGGGCAAAGCCTTCGCCTTTGCAACACTGGGGCAAAGCCCACGTCTTTGCCACAATAGAGCAAAGTCACCGTCCAAGTTGGAATACTTTATTGCATCATGTCTTAAAAAAAAAAAAAAAAAAAAAAAAAAAAAAAAAACTGGTGCAATTAGTAGATCAAGAAGCTACATTTCAAAAAGTTTGGGTATCTCATTTGCACATCTTCAATGTCACGCTGGATCAACATCAACTCAAACTGGGGCAAAGCCTTCGTCTTTGCAATACTGGGGCAAAGCCCACCTCTTTGCCACAACAGAAGGAAATCGCCGTCAACAAGTTGGGATATTTTATTGCATCATTTCTTGCCAAAAAAAAAAAAAAAAAAATTCGAGATTGGTGCAATCAATAGATCAAGAAGTCACAAAGCTCAAGGTATCTCATTTCAACATCATCAATACTGGGGCAAAGTCTGCGTCTTTGTCACGCGCTAGTCAAACATCATCAATAATGGGGCAAAGCCTACGTCTTTGCCACGCACTAGTCAAACGACATCAATACTGAGGAAAGTCTACGCCTTTGCCACGCTGGATCAAATATCATCAAAAAAAAACAAATCTCGAGCTTACTCACAAGAAGTCGAAGATTTCTTAAGAAGTTACTTCTAGCTCTCAAAATTCTTGTCCGAGGAAATGGAGTCATATCAGTCCTCTTTCCATCTAAACCCATTTCCAATTTCTTGCTCAAATGTGAAAAAACATTTTCAATCTCTTATTGGCCAAGAGATTTTCTTAAAACATGCGAGTATTACATCTTCCTTCGTATTCCTTCCTTCATTTATTACAATATTACAAATCTAAATTCATTTTCTTGTAATTCAACATTCTTGTTCATCCAAGGCTAAATTATGAAGCAGTTTAATCAGAAGTTGTTTAAACGTTATCAATTACTTTTCAAGTTCTCTAATCTAGCACATGAGAATCTACCCAAAAACTTACAATGTCCAATATGGTTGAGAGATCTATGACTGACAGGTTTAATCCCTCTCACGTGAAGCATTCTGGAGAAGAAGAAAAAAAAAAAAAACTGATGATGACACTATCATTTTTCATCTAATTTATGCTAAAGTTTTGGCTGAAGATCGATAGACTTAAGCAGGAATGATCATTTCACTAACACAAAAGTCGTTTTGATTAAGCATTTGTTTTCACAAATCCTGCATTCAAATCATGCAAGTTGATATCATTTACATCATGGAAAAAATGACATATAAATTGTGCATACATGTTACATTCAATCATTCATTATCATTAACATATTACGCATGCACGTTGCATTCAATCATTTATCTACTCTCAACATGATACATTCAATCATTCATTACCTTTAACACATCATGTACACACGTTGCATTCAATGGTTCTTCTACTCTTGACAACATATGTACACATTTGCATTCATGACATTATTCTACCTTAGGATGCAGATACATCAGTATCGTACATACATACTGCGTTCATGACATCCGTCATTCTACTCCTAGCATGCTCGTGCATACATGCTACAACTATGACATTTTGTTAATGCACATGCATACGTGTTGCATTCATGGCATTCATTATCTTTAACATATTATGCACACATGTTGCATTCACATTAGCATGCATATGCATCATTGCGTCATGCTTTCAAAAGTCAAGTCCCTTGGTCAAACCAAGCAAATGAGGCATGTCTTCATCAAATTATCAAATTACATTGCCATTTTCCAGGATTAATATACATTGTTTCATCCTTTACATTGCACACTAACGCATACACTCATGTTTTGCGCAACATTCGAGTCAATCATATTTTGCAATTCACATTTGCGTCACATTCTCATTTGAGGGTCGATCAGAAGTTCATAGGTCATACATTTAGGACCTCCGCATATTCTTGGGAATTTCTAAAATCTAAAAAAAAAAGTCGTTTTCAAATGTTTTGACAACGAAGTTTTGAAATAAAAACCGTTATCTTTTGCTTTCCAGCTAAATTTTGAAACAAAAACCGTTGTCTTATGTTGGTTAAATCGAACCCTAATCTAAGATTGGCAGTTCGAAGCCTGATAATAGCAGGTCCGTTTAAATTTATGTTGGTTAAATCGAACTCTATGTCAGCGGGTAAGTCCCGGTAGCAGTTCGAAGCCTGATAATAGCAGGTCCGTAAATTTTGTTGGTTAAATCGAACCCTAATCTAAGATTGGCAGTTCGAAGCCTGATAATAGCAGGTCCGTTGAAATTTCTGTTGGTTAAATCGAACTCTATGTCAGCGGGTAAGTCCCGGTAGCAGTTCGAAGCCTGATAATAGCAGGTCCGTAAATTTTGTTGGTTAAATCGAACCCTAATCTAAGATTGGCAGTTCGAAGCCTGATAATAGCAGGTCCGTTTAAATTTATGTTGGTTAAATCGAACTTTATGTCAGCGGGTAAGTCCCGGTAGCAGTTCGAAGCCTGATAATAGCAGGTCCGTAAATTCTGTTGGTTAAATCGAACCCTAATCTAAGATTGGCAGTTCGAAGCCTGATAATAGCAGGTCCGTTTAAATTTCTGTTGGTTAAATCGAACTCTATGTCAGCGGGTAAGTCCCGGTAGCAGTTCGAAGCCTGATAATAGCAGGTCCGTTTAAATTTCTGTTGGTTAAATCGAACTCTATGTCAGCGGGTAAGTCCCGGTAGCAGTTCGAAGCCTGATAATAGCAGGTCCGTAAATTTTGTTGGTTAAATCGAACCCTAATCTAAGATTGGCAGTTCGAAGCCTGATAATAGCAGGTTCGTTTAAATTTATGTTGGTTAAATCGAACTCTATGTCAGCGGGTAAGTCCCGGTAGCAGTTCGAAGCCTGATAATAGCAGGTCCGTAATTTTTGTTGGTTAAATCGAACCCTAATCTAAGATTGGCAGTTCGAAGCCTGATAATAGCAGGTCCGTTTAAATTTCTGTTGGTTAAATCGAACTCTATGTCAGCGGGTAAGTCCCGGTAGCAGTTCGAAGCCTGATAATAGCAGGTCCGTAAATTCTGTTGGTTAAATCGAACCCTAATCTAAGATTGGCAGTTCGAAGCCTGATAATAGCAGGTCCGTTTAAATTTATGTTGGTTAAATCGAACTCTATGTCAGCGGGTAAGTCCCGGTAGCAGTTCGAAGCCTGATAATAGCAGGTCCGTAAATTCTGTTGGTTAAATCGAACCCTAATCTAAGATTGGCAGTTCGAAGCCTGATAATAGCAGGTCCGTTTAAATTTCTGTTGGTTAAATCGAACCCTAATCTAAGATTGGCAGTTCGAAGCCTGATAATAGCAGGTCCGTTTAAATTTATGTTGGTTAAATCGAACTCTATGTCAGCGGGTAAGTCCCGGTAGCAGTTCGAAGCCTGATAATAGCAGGTCCGTAATTTTTGTTGGTTAAATCGAACCCTAATCTAAGATTGGCAGTTCGAAGCCTGATAATAGCAGGTCCGTTAAAATTTATGTTGGTTAAATCGAACTCTATGTCAGCGGGTAAGTCCCGGTAGCAGTTCGAAGCCTGATAATAGCAGGTCCGTTAATTCTGTTGGTTAAATCGAACCCTAATCTAAGATTGGCAGTTCGAAGCCTGATAATAGCAGGTCCGTTTAAATTTATGTTGGTTAAATCGAACTCTATGTCAGCGGGTAAGTCCCGGTAGCAGTTCGAAGCCTGATAATAGCAGGTCCGTAAATTCTGTTGGTTAAATCGAACCCTAATCTAAGATTGGCAGTTCGAAGCCTGATAATAGCAGGTCCGTTTAAATTTATGTTGGTTAAATCGAACTCTGTGTCAGCGGGTAAGTCCCGGTAGCAGTTCGAAGCCTGATAATAGCAGGTCCGTAAATTCTGTTGGTTAAATCGAACCCTAATCTAAGATTGGCAGTTCGAAGCCTGATAATAGCAGGTCCGTTTAAATTTCTGTTGGTTAAATCGAACCCTAATCTAAGATTGGCAGTTCGAAGCCTGATAATAGCAGGTCCGTAATTTTTGTTGGTTAAATCGAACCCTAATCTAAGATTGGCAGTTCGAAGCCTGATAATAGCAGGTCCGTTTAAATTTATGTTGGTTAAATCGAACTCTATGTCAGCGGGTAAGTCCCGGTAGCAGTTCGAAGCCTGATAATAGCAGGTCCGTAAATTCTGTTGGTTAAATCGAACCCTAATCTAAGATTGGCAGTTCGAAGCCTGATAATAGCAGGTCCGTTTATTTTTTATGGGAAATTTAAAGCCTGATAATAGCAGGTCCACGAATCTCTATTAAAGGCGTCGTATATATCGGGATCTACCCGTCTTCCCGTAAATCTCGTTGTATATGGTTGTATATACCATGACTATTTCTTCAACTCAGCACTTTAGTTTCTATATTAAGCTTTTTGTTTCCTAGAATAAAGGTGTGGTTAGTCTTCCCTACAAAATCGGACTTGTATGACTGTATATATACTCATGGCTTTGGTCATTCTCAACAGCAGAAAATATCTGAATATTTGTTCCACAAAACTTTTTACTTTCACCACTTGTATAGTAGTTAGTAAATGCAAATCATTTATTTTAAATAGTCCACTTTTATATTGTGTTCAATTTTTATTTTATTTTTTCAAAGAAATTTATAAATAACAGATAAAATAAAAAATAAAAATAAAATCATTTTTTAGAATTTATTGGAATTCAAAGAACTCCTTACTAATCAAATTTTGAAAGTTTATAGAAAAAAACTGTAGAAGAAAGCAGCTAAAATAAACTCAGACTTCAGAACTTTAGGTTCAACAACTCTCTGCCTCAAAGACACATACTTCAGAACTATCAGACTAAACAACTTCAACTCCATTTCGATAATCTAACACTTGAAGAAGTACACACATGTGAAAATTGATGCATTGACGATTTTCAAAGAGAATCTTGACAGACTGTCTAAATTGAATTGTTTGTGAAAATTTAAGGATTTAATTAATATAATTAGACAATGTAAATTGATACACTTATAAGTTTTAATAGTACAATTATTAGTTTAAGATTTTTTTTTTTTTTTTTTTTTTTAGTTTAAGATTTTAATTGATACACTCCTATATATAAATTTATTTTTTCTCTTTTATTTATTTATTTATTATTGGTCCCTAAATTTTCATGGAAGTAAGAAATCAGTGTCTAAACTTTAGTTTGAGAATTTAGTTTTTAAACTTTAGTATGTATCAATTTAGTCTCAATACTTTAAAATTGTATCAATTTAGTCTCAATACTTTAAAATTGTAAAATTTAGTCCCTACTGTAAAAAAACACCATAAATATTAAGGGTCGATTTTTATTATGTAGCGACTTAGGATTTGTAGTTTATAAACACATTTGGTCTCTAATCAGTTTATATATGTTAATAGGTAAGAAATTCGATAAAACCTTAACAATATTGTTCAAAATAAAGACTAGATCGTTCCAAATTTAAAATTACAAAGACTAAAAAGTTACCTATAAAATTTACAAAACTAAATTGTAACAAAATTGAAAGTACGCAATCTATTAACAGAGTACCAACACAGGCGTAGTTCAATTTACTTGATCAAGAGGTCGAAGGTTTGAATCTCCCAACCTTCTCAAAAACAATCTATTAACAAAATAACAAAATCAGCCTTTAGTCATACGACATTACGACGTGACCTCTGTTCTCACACCAGAAGGTTACAATTACCAGTTAATATCACAACAAAATAGCAACTAAGAAGGGACATATTACATTAAGCTACACGATTTACAACTTACAAGGCTTTCAGCCATCTTCAGAGCATATTTATAGCCACAAAAAGTAGGAATAGGCAAGGCTGGAGGTGGAGGTTGTACCTGGCCTTCAAAAAGCTGTAGTTAACACATCATCACTACAGTTCTACAAAATCTAAGGCTTCTTTTAAGACAACATTATAATCTAGCAGCATAGCATTTCCCTTCTATGAAAAAATTTTCAAGGTAGAGATAACATTAATTTTCACTTCAACATTCATGGTATCATTATGAATAAAACCCTTCATTGGTTCCGTGAGATCGCTCAACGACATGAAATTCGGACTACCCAGACCTTTTTCTTCACCATTAAACCAACATTTACCTGCACACACACATACCATGAAATAAAAACCAACTTAAAAGTGAGTTTGAAATGCTTTGTGGAAGTAATAAACTTTTTCCATAAGCACTTTTTCGAAGTATATACTTCTAGAACTAAAGTATTCAAAATCACTTCTAACTACGTAACCAATCACCGTCAAATTTGAGTATTTTTAACTAGTTATAAGTACTTTTCCCCATTCCAAAAGTCGTAATGGTATAAAATTGTTACTTACATGTTACTTTTTCTCGTCCATCTCCAAATTGCCTCAATACAGCCAATTCATACTCAGCGTACAGATGAAAACCTTGAGGAACGTGGTTGTAAGTAATAAGGATCAGGGACAAAGCCAAGGGCAAAGAGTCAGCCATCGATTTGGAGCATCCTTGGGAATCCATGCGTATCTTCCTGAAAGATAAATACATGTAAATGTACATTCTGCAAATACATGTCCTCAAAATAACAGTAGAAATAAAACAATTTCATACCAATTGTGGTTCTCCACCATAAAAAGACCCGATTCACAAGGACTCTGTAATAGTTTTGCTTTTGAAAAGTTGATGATTTTCCAGGTAAATTTGTTATTTATTGGTTGCTTGACCAAGGAAAACACCTCCCCCTTCCCCTCATTAGCATTACATTTCATAACTAATATGTCCACTCCAAATGCACAGCAATCATCAACCAACAATCCATTTGAAGCATCATTGAAAGTGTCGAGTGAAATCAACTTTTCAAACCCCCACTCGGCCTTGAGTGCATGAAAACGTCTTATTTTCCCATCTGAATCGTTTAGGATAGGACACAATAATTATACGATCAAACATATACAACCTCAAAGAAAGCTAACAAAAACTAGTGGAAAGAGTTTGCATACCTTGGATTGTCAAATATCTGTCTCTGAGATTATCATAAACAAGAAATGTAAACACAACATTAAGTTGTGAAACAGTTGATAATATGACATTATCAGCCATCACCAAATAAAGAGAGATATGACCAAACCCATTTCGTTTCTCATCTCCATTAGGATACAGAGCTAATTTCCTACAATTACAAAGAAACAAAAAAACCCAAATGACAAATAGATGCAAATATGCTTCTAGATGATCGTGCAAGTTAATCGAAGTATATATAAGACAACCCACCATTTATGACCACCGGCAGTGAACTCTTGGGTTTCGTATCTTTCACGCTGGAGTTTAGCAAGTGTGGTTTTTCGCAACGAAAGAGATTGGATTTGTAAGGTATAATGGACAGGTTTTTCACCTCTTGTGGACCTTTCAACTGCAAAAATATTGAAAATGACGACCCAAAATAACCCTAGAAATCCTTTATGAACTTGATGAACTTTAGAACATGATTCAAACAGTTTAAATTGATGCTTAAGATGAAACTTTCAGAGAGAGTTAAAGTTATACCGCAAGCAGAATCAGAATGTTGCTGAGATGTGGGAGAGGGTAAACTCAGGATCTTCCTTTGGTCTCCCATTTCTGCCTCTGTCTGTTCCCTTTAGTTCTTCCTCGGCAGTCGGCACAAGAAGGGGAAGGTTCAATTAGAAGGGCTGTTTTTTTTTCCTTTTTTTAAATATTGCAATTTTCAAAATCTCAATCAAGCAATTCATCCATTTTTCAAAAAAAAAAAAATCAAGAGGTTGAATTTTATATCTGATTTCACTATTTTTTGAGTTGTATATAGAAAAATAAATATTGTTGAAGTTGAGCTACGGTTCTGAACTTTACAGAATCATAGTCCAACTTCGATCATCTTTATTTTTTATATACAACTCCAAAAATAGTATCTTTGTTCGTGTGGGAACAATATTGTCTTTCGTCTTTTGAAAAGAGGATGCAAATCGTGCAACCTCATGTCAATTGAGTCATAACATGAAATAGATTCTTAAACTTACGATTTTGAATTTAATAATCTTTTAGCTTTCAATTTTGTTTTTAATAGATTTTGACCAATTAACATTTAAAAAAAAAAAAATTACAAAAAATTGGACATAAAGTTAAAAGTTTGATATTCTATTAGATACGAAATTCAATTTTATGTTTAACGGATTCGTTATTAAGAAAATGATCCATATGTTAGGAATTTATTAGAATTGAAATTAAGTTAAGGAACCACATTTTTAAAGTTTAATAGCCTATTTTGACATTTTTAAATGATCTATTTCACATTTTTAAAGTTCAAGGGCACCTATTAGACATAAAATTGAAAATTTAAGAATCTATACGTTTTAAAGTGCATGGACATGATAAACACAAACACGAAAGTTCGCACACTAGACTTGTAATTTAATCTTCCTAATATTTCAATCGCCAAATTACACATTTATTCCCTCCCCTTTCAAAAGATGTCAACTTGAAGCACAATTGGTTGAGACATATATTCTCAATTAAGATGTCAAATATTGGAATGTCATTTGAGATTCAAAAAAACAATTAATTATCTCTTCAAGTAGGAACGAAAGCTGAATATCGTGTTTTATCAGTCACTACACTACAATAAAGTTAATCTAGCTCAAGTCGGTTTTCATTGATGATCTCTCTCATTTTTTGATATGATAGCTCGAGTGTTTGTTTATCTTAGTGTCAATTTTGTTAAGCATTTTTGCACCAAACATGTTGAACTTGACATATATTTCTGCTTAAACGGTTTATGTACTCACCAAACCATTATCCGTGGCATATTTTATCAAGTTACGGTTCAAACTCAATGTTGATTATGCTTCGACCATTGGCTTGTGGGAAAATGTCAAGACAACACACTGAATTTACTTCTAGAAATGTAGTAAATATTTGTTACTTCTTAGTTACTTTTTTATATTGTCAACATAAATATAACTTTGTTCTTGACAGAGAATCTTTGAAATGAAACAATTTGAGTGTAATCCCAAATATTTCATGAAAAGAACCAAGCAATTAAAAGTGGAAGCAAAAGCCAAAAGCAGAGACCACAAATTTATTCACATTTTCAAAAAGGCTGCATTTTGTTATATATAGACAGAGTGCAGCATTTCACTTATTCTGTGGAATATTTTTGGCGGAGAGACCACTAATCTTCACTACAATTTTTTTAGTTCCTTGAGAAAATAGTTTTTGGAATTTAAATAAGAATTCAAATGAATAAATTAGAGAATCACGTTGATAACTATTTAGTTTTTTTTTTTTTTTTTTTTTTTAAATCGTGCTTGTAATTTTCTCAACAAAAAATAATTCGATGATTTTTTATCTTTTTTTACCGATTTTTTTTTAATTCTCAATTAAATTCTAAAATTCAAAATAAAAATTCAAAACTATATATATTTTTTTTAGTTTTCAAAACTGAGGTTGAATTTTGAAAACATATTTAAAGGTAGATAAAATACGACCAAAGTCTCACATTGCCTATATAAGGGAAGATCATGGGTATAAGTGATGACAAACTATCTCTAATAGTATGAGGCCTTTTGGGTGGAACCCAAAATTAGAGTCATGAGGGCTTATGCCCAAAGTGGACAATATCGGGTCGGCGGTGGTCGGTGGTTGGGTGGCCGAGTCTGGGTCGGCGGTGGTAGGGTCGGGGTCGGGTAGCCGGGCTGGGGCGGCGGTGGCCGGGGTCGGGGTCGGTGTCAGGGTCGGGGTCGGGGTCAGGGTCGAGGTCGGGGTCAGGTAGTTGGGGTCGGGTGGTCGGGCTGGGGTAGCGGTGGCCCGGGTCGGTGTCAGGGTCGGGGTCGGGGTCAGGGTCGGGGTCAGGGTCGGGGTCGGGGTCGGGGTCAGGGTCAGGGTCGGGGTCGGGTCGGCGGTGGTCGGGTCCAGGCCGACGATGGTAGGGCCGGGGTCGGGTAGCCGGGGTCGGGAGGTCGGGCTGGGCGGCAGTGGCTGGGGTCGGGGTCGAGGTCGGGGTCAGGTGGTCGGATCAGGTGGTCGGGTGGCCGGGTCCGAGCCGGCGGTGGTAGGGTCGGGGTCGGGTAGCTGGGGTGGCGGGGGTCGGGGTCGGGTGGCAAGGTCAGGGCTGTTGGGTTTTATGTCCTAAAACTCGTGGTTTGTAAACCGAATGTATATTCTATTTTGCAATAAATTTGTTATTGAGTTTTATTCAGTAAAGTTGTTACTGAATAAAGTGAATTGTTTTTACTTTTAACCTAACTCCAATAAACAAAGAACTCATGGCTATAGGTTGTATACTTGAACTTCATGTGTGACATGATTGTGGATCAAGTTCAAGTAATAGCCAGAACGGTCTATAGTATAGGGATAAGATTGGGTACCTTATCCTGGGGACACTATTGGACGCGGCCCACTTTGTATAGTACAAACGATGTGATCCGAAATCGTTCATGTGGAGACATGTGAGTGGGGGCGTCCTATGCAATGAGTTTGCATAAGACTGAACCGCGAAATAAAGTCGCTCTTTCTTTATAACTCCGTTTACTGTAAAGACCGACTTTTTCATATGATGACCTAGGTAACTCGATCTGAATCCTGAGCACGCTATGAACTCCTGTTTATTCGGGCTTATCCTTTGACTTGTATGGGTGAGAGTGGCCCGAGATCGCCGACTCAATAAGCCTACCATCTTGGGGATAAGACCGGGTAGGTAGCTGGGAACATAGTCCTGCGAGATGGAATTCACTCCTACCCGCCTCTAGGGATTAGTAGAGAGGTTGTTCCCTTAAGTGCTGACTCTGGGTCTTGAACTAGGGATCCCACCCTCTCATTGGCTCGAGAGGACTTGGTATAGTGATGAGATCACATACCAATCGGTTTGGTGGTTGGACCACAAACCAATAGTTCATTAGAGGATCAGTGGGACTTAAGGAACAAGATGTAATTACGGGGGTAAAAGGGTTATTTTGACCCAGCTGTAATTACGAACGACCTGTGAAGGATCGACTTACTAATGATGGTTATATCAAGAGGACAGAAATATATCTACGGTGAGGAGAGTGCAACCCTTGGACTTTAGTGGAGTCTCCGGGGGTTAACGAATGTTGGTTAGCTTGGTTAAAGAGTTTGACCGGTTAATCTCGTATCGTTGGAGCTCATGATCTGTAGGTCCTTTAGGTTCTCCTGGCTAGCTCGGATTAAGTCGTGTAACAATATGAGAGAAAAAGAATTTGAATTTATTGAAATTCGGTTTTGGAAGAATGATGGACATATTTAAATATAATTTAAATATGGGATCGGTGTAAAACATGAATAGGGATTCATGTGTGATGATTCGGTTTAAGAAACCGGGATTAGTCTTATTATTTAATTAATATTTGATATTGAATTAAATAATAATATTAATTAATTAAAAAGTTTAATTAATTATAATTTATTTTGCTTATTAAAATTAATTATGAATTAATTTTAAAATGACAAAATATTACAAGTGTGATTATCCAAGTCAAAGTGGAATTATCCATGTTGAGTGGATTTATCCAAGTTGAGTGGGTTTATCCAAGTTGTGAAGTGGATTGTGAATCACCAACAACATGCATATAAACTCATCAATTTTGGAACACTTGGTTGAAGACTAATCCATCCAATTTGAGGTGTCATGCTAAGCAAAGACTTTGTTGCATGTGAATTGCCTATAAGTTGGATGAACTTCAAATGGTTTGAGGTTGATGAATTTTCAAAGAGTTTGAATGTTTGGATGAGCATGAAGAGTTCATGTTACTTGAGAAATTAGAAAGCTAAGTGTTAGACTTCTTCTCACAAAAACCTCATCACTTTCACCTTCCCATCTTCTTCTTCCAAACTTTTTCTTTCATAAAAGAGTCTCACCACTCCGTTGCTCGGCCCGAGGATAGCGGGACTACCGGAGGTGGCTCTCGAGGAGTTCGAGGGAAGCTTCGAAGGGTTCGTTAGGAGATTCGAGCGTTGGAAGAGAAGTCTTTAGAACTACAAGAGGTATGTGTTCTAATTCCTTTTATTTCAAAGTTTTGTGCATGTTTCTTATTTAGCTAAATTGATGAAATTAGAGTGTCATTGATCCGTCTCGCTTCCGCTGGGCTACATGCGCTCCATCAGGGGCGACAGAGGTCAGGTGGCCAGGCTGGGGCGATAGAGGTCGGGCGGCGGTGGCTGGGGTCGGGGTCGGCGGTCGGCGTCGGGGTCGGGCTGCTGGGATCGGTGTAGGGGTAAGGGTCGGGGTTGGGTGACCGGGGCGTCGGGGGTCTGGTGGCTGGGGTCGAGGCAGCGAGGGTTGGGTGGCCTGGCAGGGGCGGCGGTGGTCGGGGTCGGGGGGTCGAAGCGGGGCGGCGATGGCGGTGGTGGTCTGGGTCGGCGGTGGCCCGGTAGAGTGGCGACGGTGGCCTGGATCGGGTGGCAGTGGTGGTGGTTGGGGTCGGGTGGCAGCGGCAGTGGTCGGGGTCGGGTGGTGGCGGTGGCCGGGGTTGAGTGGCGGCGGCGGCGGTGGTTGGGGTCGGTCGGTCTGAGTGGGGCGACAGATGGATGGAGTGGGGAGGCGGTGGCCTACGACGGGTGGCCGAAGTTGGGCGATGGTGGTCGGCGGCGATCGGAGATGGTCGGTGAGGGGCGGCGTTGGTCGAAGGAGGTTGGTTGGTGGAGAAAATTTAAAAGAGGTGTGTGAGGGTATTTTGGTAATTTTAATACAATATGAGAATTAAGTAGGTTTTTCAAATAAACACCCAAAAACATTTTTTTCAAAAGTTAATATCAATTGTTTCATCCAAAATGCATTATTTCAAAAACTCATTCTCCAAAAATTTATTTTGGATGGTTACCAAACACTTCAATTTATTCCAAAATGACTTTTTGCAAAAATTAAACACTTAAAATCTAAACCAAACACACCCTTAGTTTGTAATCTGTAATCTTTCTTATTTCGTAATACAAATTGCTCTTTTCCTTCTCATTGTGGACGCAACTAGCACAACATTAGTAAACCATGTAAACTCTGCGTCGATTTTTCCTTTATCCTTTGTTCGAATTCTATAATAACACAATATCTAGACCAAACATGATATGAATGACCTTTCAAGTACTTGCATTTTTTTTTTTTTTTTTAATAAAGGACAAGTACTTGCATCGTGTCATAGTTAATTAGGCTCAATAATTTAATAATATAGATCTTGACAATATCTATAGTCAACGTTTAACAAATGCAAAGAAGAAATATTTAAAACTTATACTAATATCAATATGGCGTTTGTGACAACTCTAACAATCAAGTCAACTACGTGATGGTAAGTAGAGAATTCGATAGAATTTTACTATACAAAAGCATGAAGATCCTATTGTAAGAAATGTATGTAATAAATATTTTATGATCCTATTGTAAGAAATGTATGTAATAAATATTTAATATAAAAATCGATTTTATGTAAGGTTGGTTGCATAAATAGCAATCAAACTCAAAATAATTAAAAATAAAATAAAATATAAAACACTTTACAAATATGACAAAAAAAAAAAATCAATGATAGTCATTGATAAACTGCTATCACTAATAGTCATTGATAAAATGACTATCACTCATAAACTACTATTCGTGATAGCCATTGACAAAATTCTATAAAAATAGGGATATATCAGTGATATGCACTAATAGAAGACTATACGTGAAAAAAAAAAAAAAAAAAAAAAAAAAATTGTCATATTTGCGTATCTTTTAAAAAAACGCTATTTTTTTTAAATTTTTTTACTTTAAATTTTTTTTCTATAAATTCAACAAATACTACCCTTTCCTAAAAAAATAATAATAATAATAAAAAAAAAATATATATATATTATTAAAGTTTAAAGTCAGAAATCATTAAAATCATTAAGGTCACCATTTTTTTTTGCAAAAGATTGATTTAAGCCTTTATAGCACTATTTGTTTTATCCCTTGTCTATAGTTGACCTTTATATAGATTTACTTTTTTAAAAAAACTATTATTCTCTTTATCATTAAATTTATTTAAACTCACCCATCATTTTTCAAAAGAAAAATTATCAATTTTTTTTTTTTTTTTTGACGAAAATAGATTATCATCTCAAAGGGAAATATTTTGCTTCAAAATATATATAACATGAGAATTGAAACATTTAAAAGAAAAGAAAAATGAGCATATCCATGTGGGGAACATGAATAATGGTGTAGAAGGGAGGCAATTGACAAGCAACTTCAATATATATGTCTTCTTTTAATAAAGATTTGATGATATTATATGCTTTTGATTGGGCCCCTTTTAAACACTACAATCATGGTGGGGTGGAATGAGAGATTTTCATGTTAGGAAGACATGGTTGCAAACTCAACTCTGGCTTTGTTGGAATAATATATATTCATATGTATATATCTTTTTTAATTATTCAAAGTAGCCCTTAAAATCCCTCAAAGGTCCTATTAACTATCATTGTTTTTTTTTTTTTTTTTAATATGTAGACTAATTTATAAGATTTTGACTAGCTAAAATATATTATCATGTCCATCATCATCACTTCTTTGCACTTAAATATAAAGAAATCAAATCAAAATATATTAATTATATGTTGTCTTTTTTTCAAACATTTGATAGGGTTTGACATGGAAATGTAAAGTCTTTTAGAATATGATTAATAAGGGAATACTATAGGGTGTTATTTTTGTTAGTATTTATCTCCCAAGTCTAAATGTGTGGACCGGACATTTAGAGTGCGTGAAACTCATCATCATTACCTTGTAAGGGCGTTAACTAGTTAAATTAATTTTTACTCGTTCTACGACTCGGTAAAATGAGTCATTTTTTTATTTTAAACTTTTAAGGTCATCAAATTAGACCTTAGAGTACTAGACCAGTAGACCTTAGACTTAATAATTGTTGCAATCTTTACATTATCTTATTTATTTACAAAAATTATTAAACAAATAGATTTTTTTTTATCACATATTTAATGGATTAATAAATAATAAGCTCTAATGTTAATGAGACATAAAATATAAGTTGCTCACCAATTTAAAAACGAACAAATAAATAAACAATAACACTAGAATTAGCTAACATGAGCATAGCTCAACCGACATAATGTACAATATGGTGACTATGAGGTCATTGGTTCAATTTCCCCCACCCAACATGTTGTTAAATGTATCATGCTCAAGATTCATAATCCATATTCATTTCCCTACATCAATTGCAACTTCATGCCTATCTCGGAGTTTGTCCTCATTCATATGCTTCTTAAGAAAATTCTTCAGAGGTCACGCAACATAAGATTGTTTCAGGTCAAGCACACTTAACTTTGAAGTTCCTTGATTGAGCCACTGAATCTTGGACGGTTCATTCGTGTACCCTTCATCTACTCGAGTGTCACATGCCCACGAGTCATGCATCACCTTGATTTATCTCTAAACCACATCCTACTGAAAATCACACTTAACTTTGAAGTTCCTTGATTGAGCCACGGAATCTTGGGTCACGGTTCATTCATGTACCCTTCATCTACTCGAGTTTCACACATACTCACACTAGTCATGCATCACCTTGGTTTATCTCTGAACCACATTCTACTGGGGAAATGTTCTGTTCGGATACCATTAGTAACGCCCCAAGCCCAAGATTCAGACCAAGAATCGGTTCATTCATATTCCCCTCTTATAACTCGGGCTTCACATGCTCACCGACTTCAAATTTCCTTTTCTCTTTCTCATTTTTCCTCACTTCTTTCTTTTTTTCTTTTTTCTTTGTTTTCTTTTTTTCGTCCCTCCTCTCTTTCCTTTCTCATTTTCTTTCCTTTGCTTTTATTTGTATTTTTTTTTATAATGACTCAAGTCCAGCTTTGATACCATCGATAACGACTCAAGCCCAAAATTCAGACCATGATTCAAAATACGAATTTGGCACCTGATAACTCCAACTGTCCCAAGCCAAACACACTTAAATTTAAAATTGACACATAACCCTTTTTTTTTCTCAAACAAATTTACACTTTTGTTTTGAAAACTGCCCATCGCAGGACTCGGACCCATGACCACAAGGTTAAGAGCCTTGCGCTCTACCAACTAAGTTAGACACGAGTTGTTATATGATTGAACCACCCTAAAGAAATGTTCATCTTTGTTAATATAGGTAGTAACTATCAATTCTCTTTCTCAATCATACTTGCATATCCTCAGGACCTCTCTCATCTTGAGGTGGTCTTAGTTCATTCATGTACCCATCATCTACTCATTTGATGGTTTCAGAGCCATGTTATGTTAGTTTTCCATTTTTTTTATGTCTAATGAAATTCTAAATTTTCACATTCGTGTCTAATATATCGGTGAATTTTAAAAAATGTTGAATAGGTGAATGACCTATTAGAAACAAAATTGAAAATTTAATAACATATTCGACGCAAAATTCAAAGTTTAAGAATTTATTATACATGTTTGTAAAGTGATCAAAATAAATATAAACTTGAAAGTCCATAGACGTATTAGTCTTAGATACAAGATTGAAAGTTCAGGATTAAACTTGTAATTTATCGGTAAATATTTTAAAAAACAAAAGTTTTAAAATGATTAAAAAAAGAAAAGAAAGAGGAAGTTTGGTGGGGAGGATGGGCGTAGTATACAATACAAGCTTTAACCTTTAGCCTTTGCGAAAATCAACAAACACTTTCGCAATCAAATTAAAGAATTGGTCCAAGAGTCGCCCTCTCCCCCCGTCTAAACCAAATCAACCTTCAAGATCCTCTCGATTCCGAATCAAATCTGTCGGATCTCACTTTCCAACTGTCACATTTCAAGATTTTCTTCAACAATTCAAATCCATAGATATAAAACTCCCCAACAATCCCTTCTTCTTCTTCATCCTCAAATCCTCAGTCTTCAATCTTCTTCTTCTGTTCATCACCATTTTAGCTAGCTATGGTTGTTGCTGTTGAAACCACTCAGTTCCATGTTCTTGCTGTTGATGATAGCTTCATCGATCGGAAAGTCATCGAACGCCTCCTCAAAACCTCTTCCTATCATGGTATTTCACGATTTCACGATTTGGGTTTTTTTTCTTCTTCTTCTTCTTCTATGATTTAGGGCTAATCGCTGTTTGATTTTCTGTTTTCATTAGTTACTGCTGTTGATTCTGGTACCAAAGCCTTGGAATTTCTTGGTCTTGTTGAAGATCATGATGAAACAAACTCCGAAATCGTCCCTTCGAATCATCATCAAGTACGAGATCCCTAATTCTCTCTCTTTTCCTTTCTTGTTTTTCTCTCTGTTCTTTCTCTAAATCATTTCTGGTTTTCAGGAAGTGGATGTGAATTTGATCATCACCGATTACAGTATGCCTGGAATGAGTGGCTACGATCTCCTCAGGAAGATCAAGGTTTGCCCTAATTTTCCATTTCCTCTTTCATAGCAATCAACAAAATCGAATCAATCAATCAATCAATCGCTAATGTTTTTGATGCGCTATGTAATTGCAGGAATCGAAATCTCTTAAAGACATACCAGTTGTGATTATGTCATCTGAGAATGTTCCTTCGAGAATCAACAGATGCTTGGAAGAAGGAGCGGAAGAATTCTTCCTCAAACCAGTTCAATTGTCTGATGTCAGGAAATTGAGACCTCATTTGATTAAAGAAAAATCCAGAATGAATTCATGATGATGAAGAAGAAGAAGAATTCAACTGATTTTGATTTTAGTGATTCTGTAAAGGAAGAAATTAGATCCCAAACTGACTACTAGCAACTTCTAAACACAGATTTTCTCGGGAAACTAACAGAAACTAAAGATTGTATAGATCTGCTGCTCAATTTTGCCTACTAATTTATGGAGTCTTTTTTTTTTCCCTCTGTTTTTTCATTTGTACTCTTTAATTTGTTAATTTTTGAGAATCAATGTAACCAACAATTATTTTTTGCTGGAGATGAAATGATTTTAATATATTGAAATCCTAATTGATGACCTCTTTCTCAAAGTATTTACAAATTTGGTTATCCACTATGGAGCGTGGTCGTATATGGAGCGTGATCGATTTATTATAGTTTGTGGGTTATATGAAGTTTGGGGTTTATATGGGACGGGGCGGGTTATTATAGTATGTGGGTGACGGTCAATAAGTGAAATCAATATAGTTATAATAGTCGGTAGGTCAGACGTGGTTATCGTAACTCCGATCGACCACCTCTAAATTTGACCCAAACACCTCTAATTTTTTTTAAAAGACAATAAATGTTTTTTTTTGGTTTTTTTTATTCTTCCATCACATGGAAGATAGAAAAAAATTGTGACTGATGAGTTGTTTTTTTTTAAATTCATAAACAACTATGGTATATAAAGATAATGCATATATTATTTTTTTCATATTTTGTTATATTTTTTTCTTCATTTGGGTTGGAGTGGTGATTTGATTTTTTTTTTTTTTTTTTTTAAAAAAAAGAAGAATCAAATTTGAATGGAGATTGACAAAGCAGATATGATTCCAAATTTGTTAAATAATTATATTTTGGATTAGATTCTTTTTCTTTTTTAAATTAGAGAAAATTGCATTAGATGCCCATTTGAGAAGCCAATTGATACCCTAGGTCATCTCTTCTTTCTATTTTTCTTTTTCTTTTCTTTTTTTTGAAATATCTTTTTCTTTTCTTTTTTGACCTAATACTTTAGGTCCATTTCTTACATTAGATCAAAAATATTTCTATAATCAACAAATAATTATTACTCTCGCTCATTATCATATGGTATTTACTTATTTACCCTTTTCTAGAAAGTTGAGAATATAGAAACAAACTTAAATAAAGAAGGTGAATAATATTAAAATGGGTATTTTCTTTTTTAATTATTTTTATAAATAATGGATACTTTATTATATTGTGAATATAAAAAAATTGATGTGAATTTAGAGGTCCTTAATTTGTCTTAGATTCAAATATATGCATACATTCCCTCTTAATCACCAATCAACCAAAAAAAAAAAAAAAAAAAAAAAAAAAAAAAAAAAAAAAAAAAAAAAAACTAGTACAAAACCCAAAAGTTTAAATTTAATTATATCCATATTTAACATGACCCAAATTAATTGGAGGTGACTATAATCTTGTAAATGTAATCATCAACCGATTATGTATTCTTCTCTGAAATTCTCTACAACTTAGACTTTAAATCAACAATTTCGCAACAAAATCAAAGCAAAAATGAGCTTCAAAGACTAAAGTTATTTGAAAATGCCATAGAACATAGTCCTAAGAATCAAGTTGGATTGAAACAAGAGTGCATATATGCGAGAAGAAATCTGAGAGTAACTTTTCTTGATTTGAACGTGGAAACTCTGGGCTCGTTTTAAAACATCCAGGTTAGCAACATTGATCGTCAGGTAAAGCCAAGCCCACCAACGGTTCAAGAAACAATGTTGGTGGAACCAAACCAACCAGTAATTCAAGAAACCGCACCGATATGTCGTTTTAGAAGAGAAAGTCTGGGGATTAGATCGAAATATGGTTGACATCCTGGAACTCTTGCGTCAATCGAGGTCAGCAATCGGGACTCCTGAGAAGAATCTTTAGGTCCAAAAGATCGAGGAACCAGCACCGGATCAACAGTTGGAGGTTCCCAACCCAACCCAGATAGTGTGAGATCTAACTAAGGAGAAGGAACTCGCAATTGAAGGTTCGAGTAAGTCTCAAATGAGAAGTCCCCTCCCAATTGAAAAGTTATGGCTCAGAGGGAGAAAAAAAGCGACCAGGCCTACAAAAGCAGCTGTCTCGGACGAATAGCCATCAGAAGCACGCAAAAATCAAGGGCAATAATTCTGAAGGGCGAGGCTTGACGCAGACTAATTACCTATGGTGTCATCCGTTTGACATCTGCAATTAAGCGCATTCGAACACTGAAACCAATCAAGGATCAGACTTACGGAAGTCTATCAACGACAAACGAAAAATTGCCCACACACCTTCTGATAATCAAACAAGGAGGAAACGAGACCTTAAGAGAGTATGTACCTCAATTCGGTAGCGAACCACTACAGATCAAGGATTATACTGATAGAACAACTTTTGCTACCATATTAGTTGGACTAAAAGACGACGAAGGTTTCATACGGTCATTAGGAAATAAGACAACAACGACCTACATTGACATGCTTATTGTTGCGCGCTCTGGATGAAGTGTGGAACGCTAGCTTATGCAAGTGCACATAGCATATGCAGCAAGTAATAAGTATGTTTTTTATCGATTTACACAGGGACTTGGAGAATTTTCGTATTTAACTTTGGTTGATTACATACAAGGGATCGTTAACCAAATATAGTTTGTGAGATTTTTGCGGAAATAAAGATAAAACATAAAACAAGCGAAACACATAGTAAATGCTGGACAAAAGCGCGGCAAAAATAGAGTAAATAGAGAATTAAACAAAAGACATGGAAGATGCGATAAAAATGCTTGGATAAAAAAAACGCAAAATGAGACGAACAACCTGAAGACGATGCTTAGTGATTCAGAGGAAACAGGATCAGATTAGAAGAAATTCAAAGCAATCAACACACTAATGGTTTAGCAAAACAGATGCTTAAGTTAACCGCACAACATTAACACATAAACTCTCTCCGTATTTCCAACATTAATAGTTAACTCTCATTAATCTATTATCCATATGAACATGTTGTTTGCATGCGTGTTAGGTGAATGATTATGTCTAAACTCTCTGTTAGTGGAAACCTAACCTAATAAGAGCTAACATGAGCATGAGTAATCGAAGATCCATTCTTCTTTCAAAGTTTAAGATCCCACTATGCAAAATGAATACCTAGTCGAAATTGTACACTCAACTTGCAAAACAAACATTCTTAGCTAGACTACACAAACGTTTGCTAAAGCGTCAATGAATCAACTACTTCATACTTCCAATTTTCCCCTTTAAAGGGTTAATTTAGTGTGCTACAAGATAGGAGCTCAAAATAGTGACTCAAGGAAAATATAATGACAGTAAAAGAAATACTAAAATGGAGTTCGGAGAAGAGAGAAGAAGAGGGAAATGCTAAAAAAGATTGCAACCGACGAGGAAGAGGTCTTCAACAAGGATCTTCTCAACTCACCTCCTCATTCCGGCGACTGGAATCAATGGTGATTTTCTTCTCCAACAGCTCATCTCCAAAGGAAAACGAAAAAAAACTCTGTAAAACTCTCTAAGGAAATTGTCTCACTAAAATCAACTATTCATTTCTCTTTGTGACTATCCCCTCATAAATCCCCCTTGAGATCACCCAAAATGTTGTCCTAAAAACAGATGAAATGATTTCATTGGCTAGAGAAAAGAATCTTTGTTTTTTCTACTCGTATGATAGGGGACAAGCTGTCCGGCAAACCACGTGATCCAGTACAAACTTTCGCTAAGATTTTGCTTGCTCAACATTCTTGCATTCCCCTGATTCTATTCATCAGGAGCCTTCTTCTCAAGAGCAACCTATATTCAAAGCAATTGTGTCACTTTTTCAGCACTTAAGATATTTCATCAAATAATTCATTCAAAAGCTAGAAAAAAAGATCACTTGAGAATTTCACAAACAAAGTCATATTTAAATGTTTCTCACAAGCAATTACTCATAATAAGGGTGAAATTTAAAAAAATATCACTTGAGAATTTCACAAACAAAGGCATATTTAAATGTTTCTCACAAGCAATTACTCATAATAAGGGTAAAATTTATCTAAAAAGACATTAAATAACTCTCATTTGGAGAGTTAACACTTACCCGGACACAAAAGCATATGAGCACAAGTGAATTACACAACTCAATAGGTTATTTTGTTGGTTGTTTTAACAACCCAATGACACGAGCCAACCCAATCTGAAAATATAAGGGTTGGGTTGGACACCTTATTCAGTTCTTTCGGGTAGTAGAACCGACTAGCCCGATTATGGGTTGGTCAAAAAATCATCTCAACCCAACCCAACTCTTGTACACCCTACTAAAAACAGCTAAGATTTTCATCAAATTGAGTCACACAAATACCTTGTACTCGAAAACAACTAATATCATTGTCGGAATAATTGGTTTCAAAGTTGCATTTTTGGGCGGGATATGCAAGCGAAGCTTTTGTAATATATGCTTCACACAGAACCTAGTCACTCGCATGCAGAGATGTAACCGGCGATTTGTAGCTATGATCGATATCAAATTCTAGTTCTTTATTCTTAAAAACAGATTTTCTCCATGACTTCGACCCCAACCCATCTCAGATGTTGTAAAGATCTCCTCATAATTGCAATCAACCGTGGATGTCAAAGATGGTGAATCATCTTCATCCAAAATGCTATCAAAATCTTCGAGTCTTCAAAACATATTTCAATGAACGTCGAAGCAAAAAACTTGGGAGAAAAGTTGGGGTAAACTTTTATGTTGGAGATCAATAAACATTAATCGTGAATGATGGAGATCGATGTAGATTAATAATCAAATACTGGGATGTTATACAAAAATTGTCCAATCGAAAAATATACATTTAAGTTTGAAAATTGGAAGGATATTGAATCTAAAAGTTTGAAAGGATAAATAGAAATTGAAATTTGCAAACCAAAAAATTCAATGGATGGAAAAATCTAGATTTTGAGATTTAAACTTGAAATAATGCAAGATTTTGAGGACATACATTTTGTTTATCAATAAGAAGACAACCAAATGTCGGTGTTTGCGCTCAGCTCGACCATTTTGAGCTGAAGTGTAGGGGCAAGAAAAATGCACCACAATGCCAAGACTGCGACAAAGATTGACTATTGGTTTGAACTCACCACCATTGTCCATTTGAAGAGCTTTAATGGATTTCTGAAACTGAGTGCTAACAAATGACTTAAATTCACTGAAGGCAACATATGCATCACTCTTTTGACGTAATGGGAAAAGCCATGTAAACCTGCTGAAGTCATCCACAAAAAGTATGTAATATCTAAAACCAGCAGAAGAAAGCACAGGGGCAGGTCCCCATAAATCTGTGTGAACAAGTTCAAAAGGTGTTGCGGCATGAGATTGAGAATGAGAGAAAGGTAGAGCATGCATCTTTCCAAATTGACAGGACTCACAAAACTTTAATTCATCATTAACTGGGAAAGACATATTACAATTCCTTACAATGCTGTCAAAAGTTTTAACAGGTGGATGTCTCAACCGTTTGTGTAACAAGGATTTGGTGAGTACAAAATTAACTCTACTTTCAGGCAAAAAAGACAAACTATTGGCAGAAACAGAAGTTGCATTTGAGGAGGCTAGGCATGCAGCTACTGGTTGTGTTGAATCAGAAATGGATGCTTGAACATTATTTATCAACAGCCTCGGAGAAGTGATCTGATATAAACCATCCCTAAGAGTTCCCTTCAGAAGTTCCTCCCCCGTATCCTTGTCCTTAACCAAGCAAAAATCAGAGTGAAACTCAAAGTAAATGTTATTTTCATTTGCCAATTTAGATACACTGACTAGATTCTTGGCAATTAGAGGAACACACAACACATTATCAAGTTTGAGAAAGTCATTTTTGGTTGCTAAAGATGCATTGCCAAGATGAGAGATAGGAAGTTTGGTGCCATTGCCTACCACAACAGCCTCATTACCTGTGTATTCTGCCTTGTTGTTCAGAAAACCTGAGTTAGTAGTGACATGGTTTGAGGCACCACTGTCAGCATACCAGTGAGGATCAATGACTGTCTCTGGATTAGCCACTGCAGCATTGGCCATAAGAGCTGAGGAGGCAGGACGAAGTTGCTGCTGATTATAAACTGAGAAGAAAGGCCCTGCTCCTTGAGAGGTCTGGTTTGGGGAATGCTGATTTTCCCTTTGATGAGTATTTCTAGGATTATTGACCTCTGGTAGAAAATGAGAATAGCACACAGTTGCACTGTGACCTATCTTCCCACATACTTGGCACTGCATCTGGCGAAAATCAGTGCTCTCGTCCTCTGCCACCTCGATTTCCTCTATTCCAAGAGTTAGATGATCCTCCAGAAGTTGTACCATTGTTGCCAACAGATCGAGTAGGGTTGAAGTTAGAAGATGATGGAGGTCTTTGTTGCACCATGTTGACAGAAGCTGAGCCATTAGACAGTGACAGACCAGTTAGGCCTGACTTTAAAGTTGCCTATACTCCAAGCGTTTTTCATAAGAGAGGTGATCTGCTTGCATCTCAGACCAGCCAACACCAGCCTTCCCTTGGATCATGATAACTACTGGATTGTAGTCTTCATCCAACCCCGAAAGCACCTGAGATATTAAATCACCTGAGGACAAAGAGCTTCCAGCAAGAGTTGGATTATCTGAGTATTTCTTTATAGTGACAAGGTACTCACTCATTTTTTAAGACCCTTTTCTTGTTTGCTGAAATAGCCTCTTAAGATAATCAACTTCAGCTCTGGAGTGGACACCAAATAGGTCTTGGACTGTTTCCCAAAGGCTTTGAGAAGTGTAGAAACCCATCACCTGCATTGCAATCTCAGGAGACATTGAGTTATATAGCCACCCTAAAAGCAGTTGATCTACTGTTACCCATCGAGTGTAGTCTGGATTAGGAGTGAGCACAGGCTTCTGAGATTGCTTGGCCAAGGGAGTTATCTCAGCAGTCTTTTCTGGTTCAGGGGCAGGGGTACTCGAACTTTCAACAGAAGATACTACCTCAGGCAAAGTCTCAATGTGCATTGCAGGGCAGGGGTCAGTCCTAGTGAGGTGACCTTCTAGCTGGTAGCTCCGAAGAATAGGCCAGGCAAGGTTCTGCCAGAGTAAGAAATTTGTCCGATCAAGTTTGATTGAAGTAATTTGGTTGAGCAGCTGGTTGAGGGGAGGTCCGGTGAAGCTGCCTGTAGTGGCGCTTGATGTTGAGGAGAAAAATGGATTGACGTTTGTCATGATCCAAGCTCTGATACCAAGTTTGCTTTTATGAAAAAGAAGGAGTAAAGAAAGCTGACGAAAAACTGTGCCCAAGAATGAAGGAATAGATTTGTCTTATCTATTGCAATATATTAAATCAGTTTATGGAGGCTAGGAACCCTAGCCTCTCTTATATAGCAATATACCGGTATAAAGAATCACAAGAAGACAAAATAATACAGTTGTACAGTAACAAGTGGCACAATCCTAATGGATGAATAAAAACAGAAAAGAAAAGCATTCTCGAGCTTGTTATTCTCTATTTTCCATTTCTTCCTTCTCCTTATCAATTTCTCCTAATTTAATGAACTATGGTCGAAATTAATCGATACCGAGAAATCTCCACCGAGGGGTTTTCTGGATTTCACAATGGTTGCACCGGCGCAGTGGTTGGGCTTCGACGGTGGTTCTGGATTTCTCCGTCGGCGACATTCTCTAAAGTTTATTTGAGAACGAAATTTGAGGTTCCAAACAGTTGGAGAGATGAAGAGCCAAGGACTCGTCGGCGACACGGAGGAGGACGTCATCGTGGAATGGAAGGTTGACACGGTCAACGACGGTGAGCCAAGGTACCAAACGCAGTCGTTGGTTCTCATCCTTTGTTTGCTTCGAGCCTTGACCGAAACAGGAGTCTTGAAATAAGGGTCCGAGGTTGAGGGAGAATCGTCATTCTTTTGTTGATCCTCTACGACGATGACTTCTTTTGACGATTTCACATCAAACGGGACGACGATTTCACAACTTATTAGTAATTAGAGCAGGAGCGGACCGTACAAGGGACTAGGGGGGCCATGGCCCCCCTACAATTTTTAATTTTGTTTATAAATGTAGGTAAAAATATTACCTTAAAATATTTTGTCTTAATATTATACATATTAGCCCCCCAAATTGATTATAATTGCACTTTGTATTGGTGGTTAAAGGACCAATGTTTTATCTAGGACACATGGGCTCAAATCCCATTGGATACACATTAATTTATTTATGTTTTTTCTTAAATATTTTTTTTTTTCAAAATGTCGAATAAGTTTAACATTTAATTTTGTGCTTTAAGAATTGTATTATTTTTGTCATTGTAATTTCAAATGTCCAAATTTAGTCTTTATATTTTGAAAAAAAATCTTAAATTTAATTCTTACTATTAGTTTATTTATTAATTTTTTTAAATATAATTTAATATGTATTAACATTATCTCTATAAATTTTAGAAAACATATATTCACATTATATTGTGTTTTTTCTTAAATACTTTTTTTTTCTTCAAAATATCTAATAAGTCTTTGAACATTTATTTTTGTGCTTAATAGATCCACAAACTTTAAAAAATTGTTCACCATATTTTTCAACTTTCAATTTTGTATCAATAGGTTTTCGAATTTTTAAGTTTAAGTCTAATATGTCTTTGTTATATTCAACATTTCTTAAAATTCAAGGATTTATTAGAAACCTATTGTTTATTTATTTTTCTAATTAATAAGACATTGGGTTAAATTATATGATGATATTAAGTTTATTTGAATTTAGTCAACTCTTACCTATTTTTTACCACCGATAATTCTTTTTGAAGGTCAATATAATGTGTGAGTGTGAATTCAAACGAGTTTTTTTGTGATAACTTTTTTTTAAAAATTGGCCCCCCAAATATAAATGTCTCGATCCCCTGAATTAGAGGTTGCCATGTTTGTTACAAGGGCGAACAACTATTTTTCACGGCCACAAACAACAAATTGTATTTACGAAGAAATGAGAAAGGGATGTGAAACTTTGTTTCGTTGGTAAGGTGGAAACAAAAATTTGAAAAGAGATTCGTACATATTTTCAGATATATGATTGGTAACAAATTTAAAATTTTGATTTCAATTTAACTAATTAATGTGTTTAAAAAGTTTTATACAAACCATAAACTAGTTCTGTAGTTATCAATTAAATATTATGTTGAGTATAAACTAGTATTAATTGATTTATGAATATATTTTATCTTATAAATTTTGTATAATTATTATTTTATAATATATTATATTATACTCATTTTAATTTAACAAAATAAATTGAATTTATAATGTTAAATACTTTTTCTGGTAGTTTCAGACATGGATTGTGATTTGAATGATGATTAGAGACATCCTTCCTTGATTAAAAATTTGGTTAAAATATGAGAGAAGAGCGCACGAGATAAGACCTACAATCCACATTCGGAAGGTCCGGACTGGGAGCATCGAATCGTCGGAGTTAGTCACCGTCACCCAAACTTGTTCTAGAGAGATGACGTCGTCTGCGTCCGTGACGATGTTGGAGACCTGTGGTGGAGATTGAGGCTCCTACTAGATACAAAATTAAAAAAAAAAATGGTAAGATCCACACAAAAATTCACCTATTTTTATTTTAGAAAAATGGTCACGTCATTGAAAGACAGTGCGATGTGAAATTTTCCCAAATGAAGAAATTTTCTAGTACATTGGTGGTATGAAGTTTTTCCATACCACTGTTTTTCAATAATTGACACGTGGCGATTCTTTTAAAATAAAAATATGTAAATATTTGTGTGGGTCCTACCATTTTTTTTAATTAACAAATATTTTTTTTTTTTTCCACTCTTTCCTTTCCTTTCACCTCCCTTCTTCCTTTCACCTCCCTTCATCTTCTGCAACATAACAAAATCAATAACAAATTTGGTCAAAAACTTTCAGCCTGGAGTATATTTAATATCTAAACTTTCAATAAATTTTGAAGTTTTAATTTTCTAAACTTTAGAAAGTGTTTAATAGATTTTTCAATTTTGTATCTAGTAGGTCTTGATTTATTTTTTCTTTTTTTTTTATAGATCTACTAAAGATAAAATGAGGTTGACCTAAAAATGAATACTCTTCTGTTTTTTAGGTTAGCCTAACAATGAATACTTATTTTATTTTTGTCTAGTCGAAATATTAGAAGATGGTGGTTTGATTTTGATTTGGGCAAATTACCTAATGGTTCATCAGGTTTGAATTTGGTAGCAATTTGGTCCCTGGTTTCAAATTCAACGATTATACTCCTAGTTTGAATTTAGTTCGTTTTTTTTTGTCCCTCCGTCAAAATTTCGGAACATCTATTTTTAATTTATAATATTTTTTTTTCTTTTTTTCTTTTTTTCTTCTTTTTTTTCTTTTTTTTCTTTTTTTTTTCTTTTTTTCTTCCTCCTTCCTCCTTCCTCCTTCCTCCTTCCTCCTTCCTCCTCAGATTCTTCTTCTTGTTTTTACTTCTCTGGTTCTTCTTCTTCCTCATATTCTTGTTCTGTTTTTTTTTTCTTCTCTGGTTCTTCTTCTTCCTCAGATTCTTGTTCTGTTTTTTTTTTTTCTCTGGTTCTTCTTCTTCCTCAAATTATTCTTTTGAAACCATAGTCGCCGGCGTCCACGCCCTCACCGCCGTCCGTCGCCACCCACGCCCTCACTGTCGCCGCTATCGTCTGTCGCTGCCGCCCACGATCTGGGGAATCAAAATGAGAATGAAACCCAGATTTGGGTAGTTCCAGGACCGACTCCTCTCGCTTCGTTCGATTTTCATCTCTTCAAGCCTCAATTCGTCGATCTTCTCCAGCGCCGATGGGTTTGGTGCTCCGGACAATGGGGATGTCCAATACGAGCTCCAAAACATGGGTTTGGGCGACGGCGGCGACGACCATGGATGATTGGTGGAGAATGATGGAAGGTGTTGGGAGGGAGAAAGGTTAAGGGAGAAGAAGGGAAGAAGAAAAAAAAAATATATTTTATTTAAAAATATTTAAAAAATAAAAAATAATAATATTTTATTAATTAAAAAGACCACGTCAACTTCTGTTAGCTACACTAACCTAATTTTGTATGGAGTGACCAAAATGTTACTAAACTAAAATTTTAGGGATTAAAATGTCGGGTTTGAAAACTTAGGGACCTGAATGTTACTAAACTCAAACCTCATCAACCAATAAGTTCATTTTGATTTTGTTGCTTTAAACCCTTAGAGGGAAGTGAAGAGAGGTAGAAGAATAAAAAAAATATGTAGGAGAAGGAAGTTTGTTAATTAAAATATGGTGATTTGATTCTGATTTGGTTGTTTTAAATCAATTAGTTGTCAAACCGAGGATAGCTCAATTGACATAAGATTGTGGCTGTGACTAAAAGGTCATGGGTTCAATCCTCACTTTAATTAAAATACCGTAAAATTCTTAAAAGTTACTAGAAATTTTCCTAAAAAATTCAGTTTAAAGTTGGAAATTTGGGATGCCCTAATTTCTTAGCGCTTGTTCTGGTTGGTTGAGAGCACAATATTTGTGGTAAAATAGAATTTGCTGAGACCACAATATTTTTGATCAAACAGGTACACAATTTACTGAAATAATGCTACAACAATCTATCATATATTTCACATGTATCAATTTTTATGATGTTATTGTATTTTAATTTTTTTTAGTAATGAGATTTATTCATTAAAGGTAAATGCTTTTAGTAATTTTAATATCCTACAACCCTTCTTTTTTTTTTTTTAGTTTTCAATTCCGACATTTTCCCTTCTTTCTTAAATACTACAACTCATTGTGAGTTTGTTTTTTTTTATGCAAAAAAAAAAAAAATTAAAGCTTTCTGCTACCATTTTCCAACTTTTGTCGAGAAAATTAGTAAGTTCTTAATTTAATATACCCCATATATATATAAACACAACAATATATAGAGAGTTGTGTGGCCGACTAAGAAAATTTGTAGTCACATATTAAATTTATATACATAACACATTAAATAAATACACTAAATTATACCCAACATATTAAAAAAATATACTTACAGCCGGAATAATATATAAAAAAAAAATGCTCAATGTAGAATAAATATACCTACGATCGAAATAATATTGCAAAGTATTATCGAGACATACAATATAGTTTCAATGTTGAAGTCAAACTAATCAAGCATACATTTGATCTACAAATTGAAAAAAACAAGGTTGTTGATTTTTAGAAATAATGAATCTAATTTGTTGTAGTTTCTCATCATCAACAAGGTTGCTGATTTTTAGAAATAATGAATCTAATTTGTTGTAGTTTCTCATCAAACATGTACATCATGCCTAGAATATAAAATACATTCTATACAAAAATTAAGGTTAGCAATTATGAAAAAATATTTTTAAAAAAAAACATATGGATTTTTTTCTATTATGTTTTAAAAAAAAATGAATTTACATTTATTATCGATATAACTAATTAATACTACAAACCATTATGAAAAAAATTATTTTATTTTTATTTTTAAAATTACATTAATTACAAAATAATCAAATCAATATATCAATGCTACCAATAATTATGAAAAAACGTGAAATCGAGCATAACTCAATTAACATAAGGGTGTGTCTTTGATATGGGTTGAATCTCCGTATTAATTAAAATACTTATAATAAAAAAAAACAATTATGAAAAATCTTAATTTTTAACAAAACTGTTTATTTTAACCAAACATTTGTGTAATTTGAGTATGTAAATGGTCTATAGTTAACCCATAAATGAACCACATTTTATTTCAAAGAGGTTTAGAAACTCCTACAATATTAAATACTCTTTATAAATTGGAAAATTTGACCGATTGACCTTTTTTTTTTTTTACCCAAATTAAATTTGACCTAGTTTTTCAAAATCTCTCTCCTCCCATACTCTTTTGCTTCTCTGTCAAGATGGGTGTTGTCGTTCGCATGCTTCTACGGTTGTTCTGCTTGGTTTTATCATCGACTTGTCGTCGTTCATATGGTTATACATCGTCGATAAACTAAGTTTTAGAATTATTGTACCTCTGTCGTTTAAATGTGGATATTTTTTCACATCTAAAAGAAAAAATCCAGATATAATGGGAGTATCGCCGGTGCCCAAGGCACCGAAGGGATGGGAAAAATAATAAATGGCAAAGCTAGAGGGAGAAGATGGAGGAGGAAAAAAAATATAGAAGATGTTAGTAAAACTTATTTTGAAAAAACAGTTCAAATCTCATTTGGGCTCAAATAATTAGGTTAATAAAAAAAACACCTAAAAACTTTTTAAAAAGAAATCTAAACTCTAAAAGCAAATTGAATATATAAGTCTACAAAATTTCAAGGCGTCAATCAATTGTTCAAGTTAAAAGCTCGAGATTCACCTCAGTAACTAGCTTTCTACTCGAGTCAAACTCATTAACATTCACTCGGATGCTACTTGATGTCTAAAATTCCTACTTGCCCATGACAAAGTGACTCGCCCATCAACAAACTTTGAGTCATCCATTAACCAACTCCATTTATTATGTGTTTTTTTCTTTTTGACAACGTGTTGGGGTTGGGAATTGAAGACCTCATGATCACTAGACGATACATAATGTTGAGCTATGCTCTTGTTGACCCATTTATTATGTGTTGGATGTGTTCAAGTGACACGCCCACATATATAAATATGTTATTAAAACAATTATTTAACAACACAACTTTTTGTTAATAAACTTCAATAATTTTCTTTTTAGAAATTGATTAAATCAGATCTATTATTTTTTTTAGAATTAGTTAAAAAATATCTTTAATAAATAATCTAACTAAATTAGATTATTTGTGTTAATTCACTTGTTGATCTTATGCACAAATATTAGAGCAGTTCAAAATTGGTTTCACTACTAATGTTATGCACAAATATAATAGTAGTCCAAAATTAATTGATTGCCCAAGGGTAATTTAGCCTTCAGGCACACACTAAATATAAATTTTAGAATTTTTTCCAATAAAAAATAATTTAGACATTTATTTAATTATGAGTTATTCCTTTATTTATTTATTTCTTGCTCTACTTTTGATTGCACAAACCCATTGAGCTATATTGAAACAGCAGATGTACTTGTACAAAATTGGGCCTACACTTTAAATGGAAAATATATGGGCCTACAAATGGGTAAGTCCCACCCAGTCCCATGTAATTTTCAATTAAATTTTCATAATTAAATTATAAATTTCATCTACCAACTTTAAAGATGTTGCGAAACCGAGCGTAACTCAATTCACATACGATTAAAAATAAGTTGCTCTAAGAAGCAAATGAGTGTTGGTAAATTTCAGTTTTGGTTATCGTGTTTGGTAAATGAATACTAAATTATTGTGATATTGTTATAACAACTAAAATAAATATACTATAAAAAATTGGATAATTTCTTTGGTTGAGAATTTATAATTTTTTAAATAATTTTTTGAATTCATTTAAATTTATATTTATATTTTGTTTGCCATAAATTATTTGTCCAAGTATTAAAGAAAATATTTGTAGCTTCAGGAAAAATAAAAGTATAATTTATGAGATAAAATTTTGTTCTCTGAAAAATGATACTAGATATATAAAATTAATATAAAAAAAAATTGAAACTAAAAATTTGTCAAGAAATTGATTTTTAAGAAAATAAAAAAGTTAGGATGGAACAGATTTAAGAGTGATTTTTGACTATTTTACCCAACACAAATAACCGGTAAGATTTTTTTCTAGTCACTTATAACACTCTCAAACGCACCTAAGAAGGCCAAAGAGAGTATGGATCAGCAGGCAAATGTATGTGTTGCCGAGATCTGTTTTTTGAATCTCTCCACTCCAATGTACTAAAAATAAAATAAAAATTAGGTTATTCAAGAGAGTCTTCTTCTTGTTTCAAAAAAAAAAAGGTCTTTTTCACCCGGTGTTAAATTAAAAATCCTAAAAGTTCTCATTCTTTCATCTGGTTGTTACTACATCATTAATAGGTCCAAAATTTAAGGTTGAGATGCCCTAATTCCTGCGTCTTGATTGGCTGAGCACAATATTTCTGGTAGGTTGGGATGCCCTCATTCCTGACTTCTCATTAGCTAGAGACTCATTTTTATTGTGGGTCCCACCTAAAATTCACTCATTTTTAGGGAAGAGGGAGGAAATAAAACAAGAAACTTCTTCTTGTTTAAAAAAAAAAAAAAAAAAGGTCTTTTTCACCCAGTGTTAAATTAAAATTCCTAAAAGTTCTCATTCTTTCATCGGGTTGTTACTACATCATTAATAGGTCCAAAGTTTAAGGTTGAGATGCCCTAATTCCTGCGTCTTGATTGGTTGAGCACAATATTTCTGGTAGGTTGGGATACCCTCATCCCTGACAGCATCTTCTCATTAGCTGAGAGACTCATTTTTATTAACGATGGTCTTTTTCACATACTTAAATATTTGCTCCAGTAGATATCCAAATGTAATCCAAATATTTTCTGCATTTAAAATAAATAAAAAATAAAGAAAATATTAGAAAGGGAGTGTAACAAAGAAAAGAGAATGAAATAAATGGATTTAGAACATAAACCTTCTCCAAATCAACCTGAAAAATTAGCTTAACGGTGAAGATGAAGAAAAATAAAGTTTTGAATATATTTTAAATATCAATGAAGAAGTTGAATAATATTAAAAAAAGAAAAAAAAAAAAAAAGAAATATTAATAAAAAACGAGGAGAGAGAATTTAAATAAATAATGTATTTGTTAATTTTTTTTAGTAGGAGAAAATAATGAATTTAAAAAGGTTAGTTAAGTTAAATTACCTCTCACCACGTGGCAGTCATTTAAAGGCAGTGGTATGAAGACGGATGTACTAGAAATTCTCCTGGGATGCCCTCATCCCCGACAGCATCTTCTCATTAGCTGAGAGACTCATTTTTATTGTGGGTCCCACCTAAAATTCACTCATTTTTAGGAAAGAGTGAGGAAATAAAACAAGAAATAAAAAAAAAAAAAAAAAAAAACGCAAGAGATAAATTTGTTAAATTAAGAAATTTGTGGGTCCCACCTAAAATTCACTTATTTTTTATTTTAAAATAATCACCTCACGTGTCTGTTATTAAAAGGGAGTGGTATGGAAAAACTCCATACCACCGATGTACTCGAAAATCTCCGTTAAAAAATCCTAAAAGTTCTCATTCTTTCATTTGGTTGTTACTACATCATTAATAGGTCCACAGTTCAAGGTTGAGATGCCTTAATTCCTGCGTCTTGATTGGCTGAGAGCACAATATTTCTGGTAGGTTGGGATGCCCTCCGCGTCTTCTCATTAGCGGAGAGACGCATTTTTATTGTGGGTCCCACCTAAAATTCACTCAGTTTTAGGGAAGAGGGAGGAAATAAAACAAGAAATAAAAGACGCAAGAGAGAAATTTGTGGGTCCCACCTAAAATTCACTCATTTTTTTATTTTAAAATAATCACCTCACGTGTCTGTTATTAAAAGGGAGTGATATGGAAAAACTCCATACCACCGATGTACTCGAAAATTTCCATTAAAAAATCCTAAAAGTTCTCATTCTTTCATCTGGTTGTTACTACATCATTAATAGGTCCAAAGTTCAAGGTTGAGATGTCTTACTTCCTGCGTCTTGATTGGCTGAGAGCACAATATTTCTGGTAGGTTGGGATGCCCTCATTCCTGACGTCTTGTCATTAGCTGAGAGAAATATTTTTAATTGGCTAAGATAAATATTTTTTATGGGTTCAGAACACAATATTTCTGATTGGTTGAGAACACAATATTTCAGGTAAAACAGAATTACTAGAGAAATATTTCTGATTGGCTGAGAACACAATATTTCTGATTGGCTGAGAACACAATAATTCAGGTAAAACAGAACCACTAATAAATGAGTTGTCTTTCCACGGCAGTTACACAATTTGCTGAAATAATGCTCTAAAATCCATCATATATTTCACATATATCATTTTTTTATGATGTTATTGTATTTTAGTTTGTTTTAGTAATGAGATTTATTCATTAAAGGTAAATGCTTTTAGTAATTTTAATATCCCACCACCCTTATTTTTCTTAAGTTTTCCATTCCCACCTTTTTCCTTCTTTCTTAATAGGTATGGAAAAACTCCATAACACCGATGTACCCGAAAATTTTCATCCTAAAAGTTCTCATTCTTTCATCTAGTTGTTACTACATCATTAATAGGTCCAAAGTTCATGGTTGAGATGCCCTAATTCCTGCGTCTTGATTGGCTGAGAGCACAATATTTCTGGTAGGTTGGGATGCCCTCATTCCTGACAGCGTCTTCTCATTAGATGAGAGAAATATTTTTAATTGGCTGAGATAAATATTTTTGATTGGTTCAGAACACAATATTTCTGATTGGTTGAAAACACAATATTTCAGGTTAAACAGAATTACTAGAGAAATATTTTTGATTGGCTGAGAACACAATATTTCTTATTGGCTGAGAACACAATAATTCAGATAAAACAGAACCACTAATAAATGAGTTGTCTTTCCACGTGCTTCAGTCACACAATTTGTTGAAATAATGCTCCAAAATCCATCATATATTTCACATATATCATTTTTTTATGATGTTATTGTATTTTAGTTTGTTTTAGTAACGAGATTTATTTATTAAAGGTAAATGTTTTAGTAATTTTAATATCCTACCACCCTTATTTTTCTTAAGTTTTCCATTCCCACCTTTTTCCTTCTTTCTTAATTACAACTCATTATGAGATTGTTTTTTTTAAAGCTTTCTGCTACCATTTTCCAACTTTTGTCGAGATAATGAGTAAGTTCTTAATTTAATATACCCCACATATATATATATATATATAAGAAAAATTTAACCGATGTCAATTTAAAATAACATAATTAAAAATTTTGTGGTGTCTATCGCTGATCACCTCAGTTTTTTTATACAGTTTTTTTTATAGTGATAATAGTTTTTTTATAGTGATAATAGTCTATCAGTGATAAGTTTTTTTATAGTGATAATAGTCTATCAGTGATAATAGTCTATCACTAATAGAAACGGATTTTTTTGTCATATTTGCACTAAATTTGTAATTAGTTTGAGCTTGATTGCTATTTGTGCAACCAGCCCTTATATATAAACAAAACAATATATAGTAGAGAGTTGGTGGCCGATTAAGAAGATTCGTAGTCAGACATATTAAATAAATACACTAAATTATACCTAACATATTAAAAAAAATATACACACAGTCAGAATAATATATCAAAAATTACTTAATGTAGAAATACATATACCTACAATGGAAATAATATTTGCAAAATTTTATAGGTTTAGCCATTTTTTAAATAATACTATTAAAAAAAGTAGTTATTTGTCTTATTAGCCAGAGTTCATATTTACTCAAAAGAATGTTGTGAATGTGTGTTGGGTGAGTTCTTATCCCTAACATTCTCATTTAGTAGAGGCTAACTCAACTAGGATCAAGGGTAAAAATGAATATTCATAAATCTATTTTTTTCCCAAAGTAGAAAAAATTGATACATATAATGGATAGTCGAACATTCTCAGATAGATTCAACAAAATACAATCTAGGTATGTCACAATAGTTTCATACAACCCATAATCTCCACCTAAAAAGATTAGAACACGTGGTAAACTAAGAATCTAAAACAAAGACTCACCGAAAACATTTTAATGAAAATAGAAAGTAGACGAAGAAAGGTAGAAAACACAAGAAATAAGAACGATAGACAAACGATCTAGGTTGTTCGAGAGAGTCTTCTTCTTGTTAAAAAAAAAGTATTTTTCACCTAATGGTTGCTCAACTCTTCTCTTCTACAGCTTCGTTCGCATTAATAGCTCCTCAAAAGCTCGAAAAAATCTCTAATTGTTGCCCACCACAACTGTTTGAAAAATAAGCTAAAAATGGACAAATTTTCTAGTACATAGTTGATATGAAGTTTTTCTATCCATGCTTTTCAATAATTGACACGGGTGGTTTTTTAAAATAAAAATATGTAAATATTTGTATGGATCCTACCATTTTTTCAATTAACAAATATTTTTTTTTTCTTTCCCTCTCTTTCTTTTCTTTCACTTCCCTTCATCTTCTCCCGTTTCCTTTAAAATAAAGCAACACAACAAAATCAATAACAAATTTGGTCAAAAACTTTCAGTATTCAATATATTTAATAGGGAAATTGTAGTAAATGACAATTTAAGACTTATTGTTTGCAAATATAACATGTTTTTAAAATTTTTGCGGATATAGCAATTTCTATCGCTATATCTTATGACTTATAGAAGTCTATCGCTGATCACCTCAGCTTTTTATAGATTTTTGTCAGTGATAATAGTAGAGATAATAGTCTATCACTTGATAGAAGTATAATAAAGTCTGTGATAGAAACAGGTTTTTTTTGTCATATTTGCAAAACATTTTAAAGTTTGCTAAATTTGCAATTAGTTTGGGCCTGATTGCTATTTGTGCAACCAGCCCATATTTAATATCTAAACTTTCAATAAATCTTGAAGTTTTAATTTTCTAAAATTTAGAAAATGTTTAATAGATTTTTCAATTTTGTATCTAGTAGATATTGATTTTTTTTTTCTTTTTTTTTCATAGATCTACTAAAGATAAAATGAGGTTGACCTAAAAATGAATACTCTGTTTTTCTCTCATCGAAATATTAGAAGATGGTGGTTTGGTTTTGATTTTATTGTTTTAAACTCCTGTAAAAGAGGAAAGGAAGTGAAGGATATGGTGGTTTTATTTTGATTTTGTTGCTTTAAATCCCTAGAGAATAAAAAGTGAAGTGAAGAGAGAGGTAGAAGAACCAAAAAATATATATATATATATATATATATAGGAGAAGGAAGTTTGTTAATTAAAATATTGTGATTTGATTGTGATTTGAGAGTTTAACGAGAAAGGAAAGAAAAAAAAAGAAGAAAAAAAAAGGAAGAGTTAGGAAATAAAACAAGAAAGAAAACGAAAAAAAGACGAAAGAGAGAAATTTGTTAAATTAAAAAAATTTGTGGGTCCCACCTAAAATTCACTCATTTTTTATTTTAAAAGAATCGTCTCGCGTGTCTGTTATTAAAAGAGAGTGGTATGGAAAAACTCCATACCACGGATGTACTCGAAAATTTCCGTAAAAAATTCCTAAAAGTTCTCATTCTTTAATCTGGTTGTTATTACATCATTAATAGGTCCAAAGTTCAAGGTTGAGATGCCCTAATTCCTGACAGCGTCTTGATTGGCTGAGAGCACAATATTTCTGGTAGGATGAGATGCCTTCATTCCTGACAGCGTCTTCTCATTAGCTGAGAGAAATATTTTTGATTGGCTGAGAACACAATATTTCTGATTCGTTGAGAACACAATATTTCAGGTAAAACAGAATCATTAGAGAAATATTTTTGATTGGCTGAGAACACAATATTTTTTATTGGCTGAGAACACAATAATACAGGTAAAACAGAACCACTAATAAATGAATTGTTTTTGCACGTGCTTTAGGGGAGAATTTCTAGTACATCGGTTGTATGAAGTTTTTTCATACCATCGCTTTTAAAAAAATTACACGTGACAAAATGGTTGTTTAACTGGACCCACACTATTAAATATATCATTTTTTTAAATCATTTTATCACGTGTAATTTTTTTAAAGGCAGTATATGAAAAAACTCCATACACAATTTGCTGAAATAATGCTCCAAAATCCATCATATATTTCACATATATCATTTTTTTTATGATATTATTGTATTTTAGTTTGTTTTAGTAATGAGATTTATTTAAATGGTTTTAGTAATTTTAATATCCTACCACCCTTATTTTTCTTAAGTTTTCAATTCCCACCTTTTTCCTTCTTTCTTAAATACAACTCATTATGAGATTGTATTTTTTTATGCAAACAAAATTTAAAGCTTTCTGCTACCATTTTCCAACTTTTATCGAGAAAATGAGTAAGTTCTTAATTTAATATACCCCATATATATATAAACACAATAATATAGTAGAGAAGTGTGGCCGACTAAGAAGATTCGTAGTCAAACGTATTAAATAAATACAATAAATTATACCCAATATATTAAAAAAATATACTCACAGTCGGAATAATATATCAAAAAATACTTAATGTAGAAATAAATATACCTACAATCGAAATAATATTGCAAAGTATTATCGAAGCATACAATATCGTTTTAATGTTGAATTCAAACTAATCAAGCATACATTTGATCTACAAATTGAAAAAAAAAAACAAGATTGTTGATTTTTAGAGATAATGAAACTTCAATTTGTTGTAGTTTCTCATTAAACATGTACATCATGCCTAGAATATAAAATACATTCTATTACCAACAATTATGAAAAATTATTTAAAAAATAAAACAATTATGGATTTTTTTTCTATTTTTATTATCGATATAACTAATTAATAATACCAACAATTATGATTTTTTTTTTTTTAAATTTACATTAATTACAAAATAATCAAATCAATATATCAATGCTACTAACAACTATGGAAAAACGTCAAACCGAGCATAACTCAAATAACATAAGGTTGTGTCCTTGATTGAGAGGTTATAGGTTCAATCTCTTTATTAATTTTAAAATATTTATGAAAAAAAAAATTATGAAAAATCTCACTTTTTAAATTTACATTAATTACAAAAATAACTTTAACATTTGACAAAACTGTTTTTTTTTTTAACTAAACATTTGTGTAATTTGGGTATGTAAATGGTCTATTCACATAGTTAACCCATAAATGAACCACATTTTATTTCAAAGAGGTTTAGAAACTCTTAGAATATTAAATACTCTTTCTAAATTGGAAAGTTTGACCGATTGACCAATTTTTTTTTTACCCAAATGAAATTTAACCTAGTTTTTCAAGATCTCTCCTCCCATACTCTTGTGCTTCTTCGTCAAGATGGGTGTCGTCGTTCGTATGCTTCTACTGTTGTTCTGCTTGATTTTATCATCGATCCGTCGTCGTTCATATGGCTATACGTCGTTGATAAACTAATTTTTAGAACTATCGTACCTCTATTGTCGTTTATATATGGATATTTTTTCACATCTGAAAGAAAAAATTCAGATATAATGGGAGGATCGTCGTTGCCTTAGGCACCAAGGAGATGGGAAAAAGAATAAATGGCAAAGAGAGAGAGAGAAGATGGAGGAGGAAAAAAATATAGAAGATGTTATTAAAATTTATTTTGAAAAAACGGTTCAAATCTCAACTCTAAAAACAAATTGAATATATAAGTGCACAAAATTTCAAGGCGTCAATAAATTGTTCAAGTGAAAAGCTCGAGATTCAACACCATTAACTAGCTTTCTACTCGAGTCAAACTCATTAACATTCACTCGGATTAATGTCTAAAATTCCTACTTGCTCATGACAAAGTGACTCACCCATCAACAAACATCGAGTCATCCATTAACAAACTCCATTTATTATGTGTTGGGTGTATTCAAGTGACACGCCCACATGCATAAATATGTTATTAAAACAATTATTTAACAACACAACACAACTTTTGTTAATAAACTTCAATAATGTTCTTTTTAAAAAACAAAAAAAAAAACTAGTTGCAAATTATAATGTTTTTTCTAAATAAAATTGATAAGATTATGAATAAAATTGAGAATTACATAAAAAGTTAAATGAATTAATGTTTATTTTCATTTAAAAAAAAAATTAAATGAATCAATAAAACATAACAGGTAAGACATATTTGAAAGTGATTTTAAAAGAGTAAAAATCATTTTATCATATTTAAAATCACTTCCAACAGATACTTTTTAATTATTCAAAATCAATTTTGATGATAGTACAAATGAGTTAAAAAAATGTAAAAGTATAGAAACAATTTTTAATAAATTACTCATAAACAAATGAATCTAAAATCACTGTTTCTTAAAATGTTGATATATTTCAGGTCTAGTGCAAAAATAAATATAGAAACTTACAGCAAAATTAAAAAAAGAAAAAGAAAAAAGAAAAAGAAAAAAAAGAAAATAAAAAAGAAAAAGAATTAATTTCATAGTGGGCTATGGCTGAACGAGTTCATAAAAGAGAGTGCAAATAAGAAATGCGAGAAAGACAGTGCTGGGGAGAGAAGAGACTGTGAAATAGAAAGGAGCAGGCGAGCCGACCGAAGCTACCTGTTGGGTGTCCTCCGACGCCATTGTTTACCTCGTAAAGGTACACAAACTCTCACTAAAAAACAATCTCTTTTCTCTTCCTCCTTCTGCTACTGCCACTTGCTTTTCATTTCTCTTTTCGAGGGCTTAATTGTAGGGTTTTGAACTCCTTCGACTTCTTCCCTTCAGGTACATTTTCCCCTTTTCGTTTCATTTTCGTTTCTGGGTGTTTGATCTTTGTGGGTGTGGATGAATTTGGAGTTCAGCAGGGAGAAAAACACGGGGGCGATTGAGTTTTTTTTTCTCCTTCTTTTCTTTCTGTTGGGTTTGTCTTGGTAAGCTGGATGAGTCAACTCTTGTTGTCTGTGACTAATTTTAATTTTTTTTCCCGAGGGATTTCAGGGTTCATAATGTTGGATTACTTGTTTGCTTTCTTCCCTTTTTGTTTTCTCATTTTTGCTTCGAAACCCAGCTGGCGTTTTCATTTCTCCTATCAGGAGGTGGTCTTGAGATGAAATTCTCACATCTTCGAGGGATTGTAGGTTTATGATTGTGGCTCTTAGTATACTTTCCCTGCGCCTTTGCATGTTGATTTAAGTGGTATTTGGTTGCTGCAAAAGTTGAAGAACATGAATTGAACTCTGTTCTTTGTCAAAAAGGAAAAGAATGGGGAAAAATTAGTGAAGAAAGAAATAAAATGGTCACCTATAGGTGCTCGGAGTTTCTACTCTCTTTATTCCGTTCATCACTGAAATTGTTTCTCTTAAAAAAAAAAAAAAAAAAAAAAAAAAATGGACTCTATCTTGTCTGCCTCATTCTCAGTTGTCTTAGTTTGTCTTTTGTATGTAACAATTAAAATGCTCAAAAGGCAAGGTTCTTATTCTGCTCATCTTTGCTACATTCTCACTAATCCATGCATGTGTGCAACCACGCATGAAATGAGAAACAAACTCAACTCAAAGGTTTCTGGTACATTTATAAGTTATGGTTGTCACAGTTTCGCTTTTTTGAAATGTCTTCTATTATGAACCCTGCTATAAGCGTCTTAAAGCTTCTTTTAGTGGGCTCTTGTTAGTCATTATGTTTTCAATTCCTCCCCCACTTCATGCAGATGCTAAAAACAATGTATTATGAAAATACCATGCAAAATGCTCACATAATTGATCTGAAAGCTCAGGGTTAAACTTATTACCATGACACTGGCCATTCCAATTTGTTGTTTTAAGAATTTCCATTTACAGTATTAATATATGGTCTTTTCATTTCATCAATGAACATTTGTTTCCCTCAGAAAAGAAATAAAATAAAAGAAAACAAGAAAGACTGTTTTCACATTCCCATCCAGCTTGTAGCTATGTTGAAAACAGATATACAGGAACCTTCAGTTCTTGTATAGAAAACTTACATTGCTTTTCCTTTAATCTGGTTTCTTTCTTCATTTCTTCTTTCTCTTTACCACTAGTGGATTAAAAAATTCTCACAATTTTTATTCTTTTGATTTCCATTTGGCTGTAGTTTTATCTTTCCGTTCAGATATTTTCTAATGAATTTGTAATAACCATTCAGATCTAACATTGCATTTTTTTTTGCAGCAATATAACAAAGTTACTGTGAAAGGGATGGAGGATGCACCCTGTTGCTCACCTATTTCAGATGGAGAAATAGTTGGAATAAGATTTTCATTGGCCAATGGTCAAGAAGTTGTAAGTAGAAGCTGTTAATCTTCATAGACCTTCAAATTGATGTTTAATAATAATAACATCAGTGATGTTAGTTTATATTATCCTCCCAATTAATTTCTTATTAAAAAAGGAAAAAAAAGGTGAAACACTGTTTTGTACATGAAGGCTAAATCTTCTTTACAAAAATGAAAAAAAGGAAAAGATAAAAAAAAAAAAAAAAAAGTGCAGCTCCCCTGCAAAGGATACAACACCAGGGCCCTATTAGATGGGGCAAATTCCTGAAATCACGATCCAAGCCTTATTCTTTTTGTTTGAACAAGAAAATAATCTTTTCTCTCTAATCCAAGACTTATTCTTAATGGATGGAGCCCTTTCTTTTAGTATTATTATTATTGCTATTATTATTATTTTTATTTTTTTTGTATTTCCCATTGTATATCCTTCTAAGTTCTAAGTATAGTACTGCTCGTAAAACAAAAAAGAAGAAAAAGAAAAGAAAGTGGGCCCAATGTTTGGAGATAATAATTTTTTTTTTGATGACAAAAAATGTTGTTTGGTCCCTTGCTAGATTTCATGTTTCTTTGTGGGCGTCGGTGACGTGTTTGTTTTGTAATTATTCGTTGAACATTATTTTGCTTGATTGGAGCCCCTTCTTATAGTGGGGTTCCTTTCTTGGGGCTTGATTTTTTTTGTATGCCCTTGTATTCTTTCATTTATTCTCAACGAAAACTCGGTACCTTTAAAAAAATAAATGTTTCAGACCAATAGATGATTTTACAGAATTTTTCTGTGTGTGACTTGTAATAGAATAGGTATTAGGTATTTTAAGAATTTCTTTTGAGGAACTCCTTATGCAGTGCTTTTCTTTTTCATGATTATCTGCTCTGCCGTTGATTAATTTATTTTTATTTTTATATTTGGTAGTGTATTGCAGCCATCAGTGATTGCCCTATTACCCATGCTAGTCAACTATCAAATCCATTTCTTGGTCTGCCAATTGAATTTGGAAAATGTGAATCATGTGGTACTTCTGAACCTGGGAAGTGTGAAGGTATTTTTTATTATCTTCTTAATTTTCAAGTAGATGTTCTTATCATGAACAAAGTTTGGGAGACATCCTCTCATTGAGTTATATTTTGAATATGGGCCATCCTTTCAAGAAAGGAAAAAAGATCCTATGGCTTTGCTTTACCCGTGCTTTCATTTGGATTCTTTGGAATGAGAGGAACACTCACATCTTTAGAGATGTTTCTAGAGATTTTCAACATTTCATGGATTCTACCACTTTATTAGCCATTTCTTGGAGCAAGTTATCTCCTCCTTTTTGTAATTATGACCACAATACCCTCTATAATTAATGGAGGTATTTTTTGTAATTATCCTGATATGATCTCTTTTGTAACACTTTTCATATTATCAACGAATTGTTTCCGTTTCCTATAAAAACAAAATCATGAACAAAGTTTGACAGTTTTTATTTATCTTCCACTTTTCAGGCCATTTTGGATATATAGAATTACCGATTCCCATTTATCATCCCAATCACATTACTGAATTGAAGAAGATGTTAACCTTGCTGTGTTTGAAATGCTTAAAAATGAAAAAAAACAAGGTATGTAGGAGTTTCTTTCCATCGATCTGGACATTTGTTTTATTGAAGATTAGTGCCTACATGTCTAAGTTTTGACTTCATCTTTATTTCAACTGATGAGACCGGCTAATGTATCTATGTGGTATATCAATATAATTTAGATCACAAACCCTTATTTAATTGGGTTAGATGGATGAAAGCTTTTGGTTTTTGTTAGGTGTGGAATGATGACAGTTATGCTTCGATTGAGGAAGTGCTCCTGTCCTGGGTTTGCCTTTTAGTTTAGTGAGAAGGGCACTGTTTTGTGGCAGAAAGTTTTTTTGCCATTTTGTGGAGGGTTTGGATTGAGAGAAACAATAAGACTTTTAGAGAGAATGAACAGTCTTGTGATGAGGTTTGGGAGGTGGTTAGGTTTAACGCCACTTTGTGGTCGTCGGTCACTAGTCATTTTTGTTATCGTGGTCTTGGTTTGATAGTGTTGGATTGAAGTTCATTTTTGTAGTTTGTTTGGATTGGAGTCTCCATGATGGAGATCCTGTACCCATGAGTTTCTTTGTTTTGTTTTCAAAATCTAAGCTAAGTTTTGAAAACTAAAAAAAATAGTTTTTGTTTTTGGATAAAAATTCAAATGTTTCCTTAAGGAAATGAAAATCATGGTAAGAAATTGTAAGAAAATAAGTACAATTTTCAAAAATCATAAACCAAAAAACCAAATGGTTACGATACGGGGCCTTAATTTTCTGTTCGATTATGGTGGTATATTCAAGAGTGATCATTTCTTTTTACTGCCAATGAGCCACTATTTGATGAGTTTTCTCCTCTGAGTTGCCTGTTTCCTTATAATTTTTGCAGTCTTTCCAGAAATAATAATTTTCCTATGCCATGCTTTTATTCTTATTTATTTTCATTCTTGACTTCTATGCCTTGATTTTTATTGGATGTTTGCTTTTATCTTCAGTCTCCTTCGAAGAATATTGGGTTTGCAGAAAGATTGTTATCCTCATGTTGCGAGGTGAGTACCATTCTCAATTTTTTCTCTCTTTCTTCTTCTTCTTCTTCCGAACAAGATTCAAAATATTTCATTGATGTAATGAAAAGAAACAGGAAATGTCATTCTTAATCTCAAGTTATCTTTACCAGTTTTTGATGTCTCTGCTTGTTTTTGTTCTGTTATATGTGTGATGCACTAATATGAGTACTGGCAAGTTTGTACCATTGCAGCACTTTGCCTTCCCTTTCTGGTTCTATTGTAATGACTAGTATTTTAGAGCGTGCATTTCACCTGATATTTTGTTGTGGTCTCAACCATGTCCTAGAGTTTTTGAAATTTCAAAGGAAAAAGATTTATCAGTACTTGAGGCATGGGAGGAAAGTTTGTTTTTGGGAAGTTTCTGTAAGCAAACACTTGAAGGATGAGTAGGTGGGCGACTATTGTTACCTTGTACATTTAATTGAAGGCTTCTCATTGAGCTGAAAAGAGGACAAGAGAGTTCGGTTACTTGATGTGGCTGGATTCTCGGTCACATCCTTGTTTAAATAGTTGGTCGATGGTTTTCTGTTATTTTTTCTGTTATTTTTTTTTACCATGGTTTTATATATTTATATAAATGATTTAAAATATCATAGCTTCACAGTATAGAAAGAGTGCCGCCGATATTTGCAAAATGTTTTGCAACTCGTATATTTTGGAATTTCCAAGGTAATATATGCCTGGGCCTGGTGTTATGCACTCCTATGGATCAATATGTCTGGGCTTGAGTTCGAAACTCAACTACAACAATGATTTGTCAAAAAAAAAAAAAAAATTCCTAGCCTATTTAAAAACCATCTTTTGCCAAACCGAGCATAGCTCAATTGGTATAAGGTTGTGCCTTTGACTAAGAGGTTATGGATTCAATCCCTGCATTAATTAAATATCTTTGCAAAAAAAAAAGTGTTTGATCTTTACCTTGAGCAAAATGTCCAGTTTGGTAGGGTCGCTTTGTTGTATTCTTTGCAGGAGGGTTGCTGAGGATCTCTATCATATTTTCTCTGTAGATGTGACTTATCATATTTTCTCTGGAGATGTGACTTTGCAGGAGTCTGGAGTTGTTTCCTTGATTCCAAAAAACCAGCTTTACAGCCTAGCGAGCAGTCTGGGCTGCTGATTGTTGTTTTTTTGTTTTTTTGTTATAAGAAACGACAATCACTTCATTCCAAAAAAACAGCTTTACAACCTAGCGGTCCAAGGGACAAGGTGTTTGTTTCATCAGGTCTCGGGGTTGTAGAGAGACTATCGAGGAGCTTCTTCTCCATCGACCCTCTTGTGAGAAAGGGTTCTTTTTGTGGCAAGCCGGGGTTTGTGCTATTTTGTGGAGTCTTTGGGGTGAGAGAAATAATACAATCTTTAGAGGGATGGAGAGATCTTCCGGTGATGTTTGGTCTCTTGTTAGATTCCATGTTTCTCTTTGGGTTTCGGTTTCGAAGTTGTTTTGTAATTACCCTTTAGGTCTTATTTTACTTGATTGAAGCTCCTTTTTTTTTGGGCTTTATTGTTGTATGCCCTTGTATTTTTTCATTTATTCTCAATGAAAGTTCGGTTTATCATAAAAAAAAAATCTTTACCTCGAGTATTTATAGACTAGCTTCCTCTCATCCCCAACATATTTTTTTTTATATGAAACAATTTGATTGATGTATGAAATTTACAAAAAGGATATAAAATCCATGGTGATTACAAAAAAAGCTTTCCCAATTGATGAGAACGGAAGCATATGTATAGAAAGAAAAGAGATTAGAACTTTTACCATGACAAGATCAAAGAACGCTTCAAAAGGATGTTCTTTATCCAAAAAAAAAGAAAAAAACCTTTTGGTTCATTTCCTTCCAAAGAACTCAAAGGAAAGCATGGGTAATATCCGACCACAGTAAGGCCTTAACATTCTTGAAGGGGTGGCCCAACAGTACAGAGCTGAGATCTTCACATTTTTAGGAAAAGCCAAAGACCAGCCAAAAGCTTCACAGATTCTGATCCAAAATTTCCGAGCGTATGTACAATGAATGAATAAGTGGCTCTGCGATAACCATCAAAGGTTGACCTAGTGGTCATGAAGGGCCTTAGAACTATTAAAGCCCTCCTAGAGGGAATGAGTTCAATTCTTGGTGGCCACCTATCTAAGAATTAATTTCCTACGAGTTTCCTTGACAGCCAAATGTTGTAGGGTCAGGTGGTCGCGGTTTGTTCCGTGAGATTAGTCGAGGTGCGCGTAAGCAGGCCTAGACGCTCACAGATATTAAAAAAAAAAAGTGGCTCTGCCATTCATCATCTGCCTTGCATAAAGAGCATGGTATATACAAGAAAAGGGAATTCTATTAAATGATTAAAAGTTCATTCTAAAGGACTGCAACCCCCTTTAAATACAAATAGGAAGACTGGAAAAGTCCTAACTACTTACAACAAACTTGGGAAACCCAAGTGTAACCCAAGTAACCGGTTAAAAGCCTAATTAAAAGGTGACCGGTTAAAAGCAATAACTAAAAGAAATAAAGAAAATACAAAAGAATATAAAACAAGAAGAGTTTCAAGAAACTAAAGAATTTACAAGAAACATTCAAGAAAGGAGTCAAGATGTCCTACATCAGACCCTCCCACTTAAAATCAAACTCGACCTCGAGTTAATTAGCTAAAGAAAACTCTTCAGGAGCATGAAAATGGTGAATGTCAGCAATGTTGAAGGTATTGCTAATTCGTAAATGGGAAGGAAGTTCCACCCGACAGGCATTAGACCCAATGCGTTCAAGAATGGCAAAAGGACCAAGTTTCTTGTTAGTCAACTTAGTGTGATGACCAGATGGTAAACGAGTCTTCCGGAGATGAATCATCACTAAATCACCCTATTGAAATTCCTTAAACCGACGATGAGTGTCTGCCAAAGACTTGTAGGAAGCATTAGCCTTCTCCAAATGATCCTTGACTTCTTGGTGGAGTTCCTGAATCCGAGTAGCCATGCTCTCAGCTTCCAAACTAAGATCAACAGAAGAGGGAATGTTAGCTAAGTCAACTGTAAGACGATGGAGATGAGTATAAACAACCTCAAATGGTGACTACCCTGTGGAACGATTTTGCATATGGTTATAGGCAAATTCAGCTTGAGCTAATGAAAGGTCCCATTGTTTAGGCTGGTCCCCGCTAAGACAACGAACCAAATTGCCAAAAGTCCTATTGGTAACCTCGATTTGGCCATCAGTTTGTGGATGACTTGTGGTACTAAAAAGGAGACTCGTGCCAAACTTCCTCCACAAGGATTTCCAAAAGTAGCTCATGAATTTGACATCTCGATCTGAAACAATGGATTTAGGTATTCCATGAAGTCTAACAATATCACGAAAGAAAAGATTAGAAATGTGGAGCATCATTAGTTTTCTTGCAAGGGAGAAAATGAGCCATCTTGCTAAATCTATCAACAACAACTAAAACAGAGTCATACCCACGTTGAGTTCTAGGTAAGCCTAAGACAAAATCCATGGAAAGATCTTCCCAAATGGAGTTTGGTATAGGTAAAGGGATGTAAAGACCGGTATTTTGGCTAGAACCTTTTGAAGTTTGGCAAACAAAACACCTTTTAACAAAACTAGTAACATCTGTATGAAGTTGTGGCCAAAAAAATTTGGAGAAAATTAAAGCAATAGTTTTGTCACGACCGAAATGGCCGGCTAGCCCCCCCGAATGCATGTCTTGTAAAATATACTCTCTAAGGTATGTATGAGGAATGCGAACTGAATTACCTTCGAATAAAAAACCATCTAGAATGTGGTATTCCGAACAAGGTATGTGTGAAATGCATTTTTCCCAAATAGCTTTAAAATCCGTATCCGTGGCATATAAAGGAGGTATATGGTCAAAAGCAATGATTTCAGCACGAAGAGTGGTTAAGAGTATACCTTTCCTACTTAAAGCGTCGACTACCTAGTTACTTTTACCGGTGGTGTGCTTGATGACAAAGTCGAAACCTTGAAGGAATTGGAGCAAACGTGCATGCATTCTACTAATAGTCTTTTGAGATTGAATAAACTTCAAAGAAAAATGATCAATTAGTAGAATAAAAACATTGGCAAGTAGTGTTCCCATTGTTTCAACGCTCGCACTAAGGAATATAACTCTTGCTCGTAAGTACTCCAATTTTGGCGGGCAGCACTTAATTTTTCACTAAAAAATTCTATTGGATGACCCACTTGACTCGAAACAGTCCCAATACCAACCCCGAAAGCATCTACTGAGACCTCAAAAGGTTTGTCAAAATTAGGAAGGGCAAGAACAGAGGTAGATGCTAAGTGCTTGTTTAGGTTGCTAAAGCTAGAAGTTTGGGAATCATCCCAATCAAATGGGCCTTTCTTTAAACAATTAGTTAGAGGTGCAACAATAGTACTAAAATTACGAATAAAAAGATGCTACGCCGAGAAAACATTGAAGTGCTCAAATGTTGTGTGGTATAGGCCAATCACTAATAGCTTCAATCTTCCTAGGATCTACAATCACACCCTTAGCACTTGGAACAAAGCCCAGAAAATCAATTTCAGTACATGAAAAGGTACATTTCTTGGCATTAATGTAAAGGGTATTGTCATTAAGGATAGAAAAAACTGTGTGTAGGTGGTCAAGATGTTCATCATTGGTTTTGCTATACACAAGTATGTCATCAAAGTAAACTACCACAAATTTATTTAAACAAGGAAGGAGTACCTGATTCATGAAGCTCTTGAATGTGCTTGGAGCATTGGACAAACCAAAGGGCATTACTAACCATTCGAAGAGGCCTTCATTTGTTTTAAGCTGTTTTCCATTCATCCCCTGGTTTTATTCGAATTTGGTGATATCCACTTTTGAGATCAATTTTGGAAAACGTCGAAGCACCGCCAAGTTGGTCCAATAAATCGGATAATCTAGGTATGGGAAAACGGTATTTAACAATAATCTTATTAATAGCACGACTATCAAAACAAAGGCGTTAAGAACCATCTTTCTTAGAAGTTAACAAGGTTGGAACCGCACATGGGCTCAAACTAGGTTTAATGTGTCCCAACTCAAGCAAGTCTTGAATTTGATCATGTAAAATCTGGTATTCCTTGGGACTCATTCTATAATGGGGTAAATGAGGAAGAGAACTACTGGGGACTAGGTCTATTTGGTTTTGAATATTGCGTAAAGGGGGTAAAAAAGATGGGGAAGTAGCGATGTTAGGAAATTCATTCAATAAGTGAGAGATGGGAGGAGGAAAATGTGTTGTAGTCTCACTGGTTGTCGTTCCTTTAATAACAAAAGCCACTAAGGTGTCCTTAGGACTACAAAAGATATCTTTACCATGAGTTAACGTGAACAACTGTTTTTTATTGGACGGTCACTGGTTTTTTTCTTATCTTCTGTAGCTCCAAAAGGCAAAAGGACCACTGTTTTTCCCCTCCAAGAAAATGTACGAGTGTTGTCCCTTCCCCTATGCATAGCTTGGGTATCAAATTGCCAAGGAAGCCCTAAAAAGATATGACAAGCATCCATTTCGAGAACGTTACATACAACTTGATCTTTATAGTGCTGTCCAATTGAAAGAGAAATGGTGCAAATTTCCAGCACTTGTTTCTCACCACCCTTTTGAAATCCAACTAACCTTATAGGGATTTGGGTGGGGTTCAGTTTTCAGGTTAAGGGCAGTAACAAGCTTCTTGAAAACAATATTTTCAGAACTACCACTGTCGATTATAACTTGACAAATCTTACCATTGATTGTGCATCGAGTTCTGAAAAGTTTATGCCGTTGGGGGTTGATCTCGGTTTTTGGAGTTAGAAGGATTCTTTGAAGAACACAAGAAAGTTGATCCCCATCGGAGTCGGGTTCCGCAAATTCAAAATCGTCGGAGCCCTCGGGATTGTAAGTGTCATCATCTTGGGTTTCTTCTTGTATAGCCAATGTTCTTCGTTGGGGGCATTCATTAGAGAGATGCCCTTGCTGGCCGCACCTGAACACTTACCAAGAGAAAGACGATTATAAGGATTAGTAGATTTTTTACCCATGGGACCATCCAAACCTTTGTTAGTGTTGTTCTTGGCAAGATGCTCATCCTTTTTGCCTTGTTGGGTGGAGTTGGAGGAACTTCCTTGCTGAAAATTTTGGGGAGAATCATTAATATACTTTCTTTGAGGTGGTTGGTCTTGTTTTGCCCATGTAGTCCTTCGTTGGTAGGTTCTTGAAGGCCTAATCTCATCATTTTCCTCAATCTTGGTTGTTAAGTTGATTGCATCCACGAGGTACGCTAGAGGATGTACATTTACCGCTTCTTTGATGTCATCACGAAGACCATTAACAAATCTTGAAATTTGTTGTTGCTCATTTTTGGGTAGATTATTTCTTGCACCCAATCGGTAGAATTCTTCCCTGTAATCTAGGATATTACGATTACCTTGCTTACATTGTTGGTATTGGTTGTATAGGATTTGTTGATAGTTGAGTGGTAGGAACCGTTTCTTCATTAACCTCAACATCTTTGGTCATGGTTTGATGAGTGTCTTGCCCGAGTATCGACGATTATTTTGGAGTTGATCCCACCATGCCGAGGCCCCACTCTGTAATTTGAAGGCAACTAACTTCACCTTCTTTTCTTCGGGAGTATTGGCATAATCAAAGAAGTTCTCCACGTTCTTGATCCAATCAAGAAATTTTTCCACATCCATTCTTCCATTGAAGTTTGGAAGGTCTACTTTCATTCTAATTTCTGAATTGTCATTAAATTGTTGCTGTCTTCTTGGAGGTATATCTTGATGATTTTGATGTCCCAAATGAAGGTTAACTTGCTGTCCAATATTTCTGAATTCTCCTTCATCTGAAGATTCAGAATCTTGTGCCATAAGTCCAGGGATTGGATTTCCAGGAGATCTCCAAAAAATTTGGTTTTCTTGTTTTCTAATTGGATTATGCACTTGTCTTTCTTGCCTTTCTTGATTTTCTTGAACATTGCGGTTGGCTTCTTGGTTTTCTTGTGGGTTTTCTTGCACATGGTTAACATTGCATTGTTAATTCAATTGTCGAGTAATGAGAATAATGACTTGTTTGATATGGTCCACACTTGTCTTGATTTCATCGATCGAACTTTCCACCGACTGCAAGCGTCGGTCAAGTTTGTTGGGTTGTAAGGGAGGAAGCTTCCGCTGCCATGGTGTAAGGATCCGGAATTGGAAATGAAATTTCCGAGCTAGGATCGGGAGCTCTGATACCACTTTGGTGTAAACAAGAAAAGAGAATTCTATTCAATGATCAAAAGTTCATTCTAAAGGTCTGCAACTCCCTTTAAATACAAATAAGAAGACTTGAAAAGTCCTAACTACTTACAACAAACTTGGGAAACCCAAGTAACCGGTTAAAAGCCTAATTAAAAGGTGACCGGTTAAAAGAAATAACTAAAAGAAATAAAGAAAATACAAAAGAATATAAAAGAAGAAGAGTTTCAAGTAACTAGAGAATTTACAAGAAACATTCAAGAAAGGAGTCAAGATGTCCTACATCAGAGCACAACCCAGGGGGATGGCTAGCTGTGGCATTCTTCTTTGGAGAACATCTTTTGTATTGATGGCTCTGAGTTTCATGTAACTCCTTTGGTTTAGGGCTCTCCCCATGTAATTTCATATCATCAATGAAATTGTTTCTTATAAAAAGAAAAAAACAAACAAAAGGATTTCTCAGTTGTTGACTCTTCTCGTGATTTTTTGGAATCAAGTCAGACTTTTTTATTTTTAATTTTTTTTATAGGAAAAAGAAACACTTTCATTGATAAAATGAAATAGATACAAAAAAATCTAATCACGGATACTACAAAAAACTCCTCCATTGATTATGGAGTGTAGTGAGATCATAATTACAAAATGGCGGAGATAACTTGCTCCAAGATAAAGCTAAAAAGGATGTCGATTCTATGAAATGTTGAGAAGATCTATGGACATCCCTAAAGATGCGAGCACTCTCATTCCACAAATTCCATAGAAAAGGCACGAACATAACAAAGCCATTGCGTCTTTTTAGCTTTTTTTAAAAGGGTGTCCCTTAAGCAAAGTGTATAAGATAAGAGAGTGGATATCACCTGGGCGAGGGAAAGGACCAGCCAAAAGCTTGTTGAACGAAGGTCCAGAAATTTGTGGCAAATGAGCAATCACTAATCAAGTCAGACTTTTCCTTCTACTTGGTGCACTCTCTATAAAGAACTTTGTAATTACGGGTTGGTGCAAATTTATGTCAATTGGGAGCTCTTTTTTAATCCTCTTGGCTTGTTGGGGATACCTCATCGCTGTTCTTGCACATCCTCTCTTTTTGTTTATTGCTATAAGTTTCTCTGCGTACTCATTATTTGAATGAAATTGAATTGCTGTCCTCTCCTCTACCCCTACTAGGGAATTTAATGAAATGTCTAACTAGGTCTACAAATTCTCAGATTTAACAATGTATTCTAGCCTACGTTATAATTTAATATGTTTCTCTGATAATAACAATTGGTTTTAACTGGCTGTTTAAAATTCTAGTTTGAGTTCTCTTTATTTCACCTACTAATCATTTTCATTTTCCTTTTGGAAGGATGCTTCACACGTTTCTATTCGAGAGGCAAAAAAAGCAGATGGTGCTAGTTACTTGCAATTAAAAGTACCATCCAGGACACCACTACGAGAAGGATTTTGGGATTTCTTAGAAAGATATGGTTTCCGTTATGGTGATAATCTCACTCGAACTTTGCTCCCTTGCGAGGTTTAACACTCACTGCCCTCCAATTCGTTTAAGATCTCTTTCATTCCTCCGGTTGGTAGAGAATTATTTATCAGTTCTATTATTCGGACCCATTTTGATTTCCTATAGTTCTTAGTTGTGGTTATGTATGCTGTGGTGAAACTGATTTTCAGTTTCTATTCAAGTAATTCTTTCCGAGGTTTCTGAGTATGTATACACTGCTGTGAGTTGTACTTTTAGTTTCCTGTCAAATAATGTCCTTTTCTATTTTTTTTTCTTGATCTTAAGAAACTAAAGAGACTTAGATCAACGGAGATGTTTTCTTTGGTGATTGGAAGGCCTTTCATTCCTTTCCTTTTGTAATTTTCATTCGGTCAACGAATTTAGTACCAAGTGATAATATCATAATATGATATATTTTATGGCTCTCTGGTCTATTAAGTCTAGACACTTTTGTAATTACTTCTTTTTTGGTTTTGTTGATCAACTGGTGATCCTTTTTGTAGTTCCTTTGGTCAGTAAGTTCTCTCCTGTACCTTACAGATGCATAATGCAAAATCTCATTGTTTCTTAGACATTAAGGGAGTGATTTTGTCTATGTATGAGAGAGAAAAATAATTCTATAAAATGATCTAAAGCTAGAGATTTGCTGGAAAAATAAAGAACTATTCAATATTGAAGGAAACTAGGAAAGAAATACATTGACTAATGGGGCAGAAAATCTTGGTAAAAATGGGATGTTTCAACTCGAATGCATGGTTGTAGATGTTGATAATTGAGCTTGCCTTTCAATTGTCTTTCGTTTATAGATGGCTGTTCTACAGAGAATAAACCCTCCCCTACCCTCCGGCCTGCGGAAAAAATAATTGTGTTTTCTTGCTATTGCCACTGATATGTATTACTGTGGGCTTTGGCAAAAATTTACAGGTGAAGGAAATGCTCAAAAAAATTCCCAATGAGGCCAGAAAAAAGCTTGCTAGCAAAGGTTATTATCCTCAGGATGGATATATCTTGCAATATTTACCAGTCCCTCCCAACTGTTTGTCCGTACCAGAAATTTCTGATGGTGTTACTGTAATGTCTTCGGTAAGACCTCAGGCTCACGTACAAGTGGGGGGCAGACTGGCTGCAGCAGAATTTCTTTTTAATTTTTTGAACATATTGTTATTGGTAGTTTTATTACTAGATCTTACTAATAGTTTACTTTTATGTTATCACCTAGGATCCAGCTGTTTCAATGCTCAAGAAAATTCTTAAGCAAGTGGAAATCATCAAAGGTTCTAGGTCTGGCGCTCCAAATTTTGAATCTCATGAAGTAGAAGCTAATGACTTGCAATTGGCCGTTGATCAATATCTCCAAGTTAGGGGGACTGTAAAGGCATCTCGTGGCATAGATGCACGATTTGGTGTAAATAAAGAGTTAAATGATCCTTCCACTAAAGCATGGCTTGAGAAAATGAGAACTTTGTTTATTCGAAAGGGGTCTGGTTTCTCTTCTCGCAGTGTGATTACTGGAGATGCTTACAAACTAGTTAATGAAATTGGTGTGCCTTTTGAAGTTGCACAAAGGATCACATTCGAGGAGAGGGTTAGTGTGCATAACATCAATTATTTACAGGAACTGGTGGATAAGAAGCAATGTTTAACCTATAGAGATGGTTCTTCTGCCTATTCACTTCGTGAAGGTTCAATGGGCCATACATATCTGAAACCTGGTCAAATAGTTCATCGGCGGATCATGGATGGAGACATTGTTTTCATTAATCGGCCACCAACTACTCACAAACATTCTTTGCAAGCCCTGAGGGTGTATCTGCACGATGACCATACAGTCAAGATCAACCCTCTAATATGTGCACCCTTGGGTGCGGATTTTGATGGTGATTGTATTCACCTATTTTATCCCCAGTCCATTGCAGCAAAAGCTGAGGTGTTGGGACTTTTCTCTGTGGAAAAACAGCTGCTTAGCTCTCATAGTGGGAATCTCAATTTGCAGTTGGCTAATGATTCATTGTTGTCTCTCAAGTTGATGTTCAGGAAATATTTCTTGGGCAAAGCTGCAGCACAACAACTGGCCATGTTTGTTTCTTCATCTCTGCCACCTCCTGCCTTGTTGGGAGTTCGTTCTGGTAGTCTTCATTGGACTGCTTTGCAGATACTGCAAACTGTGTTGCCTGCTTGTTTTGACTGCAATGGGGATAGTTACTTGATTAAGAACAGTGATTTTCTTAAGTTTGACTTGGATAGAGATGCTATGCCATCATTAATTAATGAAATTGTGACATCAATTTTTTTTCAGAAGGGTCCTGAAGAGGTTCTGAGATTTTTTGATTCTTTACAGCCGTTATTGATGGAACATGTATTTTCAGAAGGTTTCAGTGTTGGCTTGGATGATTATTCCATGCCCATGGCATTTTTACAAGCTCTTCAAAAGAATATTCAAGTAATATCACCTTTGCTGTATCAGTTAAGGTCAACATTCAATGAGTTAGTGGAGTTGCAGTTAGAGAATCACATTCGATCGGTTAAAGTTCCATTTACAAACTTTATCTCAAAGTTATCTTCATTAGGGAAGTTATTCGACTCCAAAAGTGATTCAGCTATTAACAAGGTGGTTCAACAAATTGGGTTTCTTGGATTGCAGCTGTCTGACAAGGGGAAATTTTATTCCAAGACATTGATCGAGGATGTAGCCTCTCTGTTTCACAATAGATATTCTTCTGATAAAATTGACTATCCTTCTGCTGAATTTGGATTGGTCAAAGGCTGTTTTTTTCATGGTTTAGATCCGTATGAGGAAATGGTCCATTCAATTTCCACAAGAGAGGTAATGGTTCGTTCATCGAGAGGGCTTACTGAACCTGGAACTCTTTTCAAGAACTTGATGGCCATCCTTAGAGATGTTGTCATTTGTTACGACGGTACTGTGAGGAATGTTTGTAGCAATTCCATCATACAACTTGAATATGGAATAAAGGCTGGAATGATGAAGCCTTATAGTTTATTTCCTCCTGGTGAACCAGTTGGGGTTCTAGCAGCTACTGCCATGTCAAATCCTGCTTATAAGGCAGTACTTGATTCTACTCCTAGCAGCAATTCATCATGGGACATGATGAAGGTGATTATCATTTTCTATACCATCCACTATTATTTCTTTTCTGTCCATTTCAATGAAAAGCTTGTTTTCCACCGTCTCAAAATTTGAGTCTATTTGTCTGGTCTCATAAATCAAGTACTTAGTGTGGCATTTTTGTATCATTTAAATACTGTATTGTTGGTAAAGTTTTTCTTTTCTTCTGGCAGGAAATTCTTCTTTGCAAGGTCATTTTTAAGAACGAGCCTATAGATCGTCGGGTGATATTATATCTAAATAATTGTGCTTGTGGTAGAAAACATTGCAATGAAAATGCAGCATATGTGGTTAAGAGTCACCTTAAGAAAGTCACACTTAAAGATGCGGCAGTGGATTTCATGATAGAGTATGTTCCTTTCTTACACCTTTGCTATTCTTTTTATCCCCCTGTTTTTCCTTTATTTATTATCAGTTCAATTGTGTTCTATTTCAAAGTCACTGTATAGATACGTTAGTGTTCAACTTCCTACCAGACATTGTTTGTCCAAATTATAGTTGAATGACTTAAAATTGAGGGAAGCTTTTTCCACGTCTTTTGCAGTTTTTTTTTTTAAAACCTCTACCCTGTTGGAGAATTAACGAGGCTGTAGCTTTCAAGTTTTAAGTTGCAACTTAGGGTTACCATGGGAAACGTATATGCATTTTGGACGTTTCTATTGGGAACTCTGCTATCGGCCATATTATATTTGATATGGTTACTGATTAAGAAATTTGTTGATGTGGCTAAAACAGTTTGTATAAACTTTAGGAGAAGTCTGAAAAGCCTGCTTGTGGAATAAGTTGAATATCTAGGTGTTCGGTGAAAATAAAATTTAGTAATGGATCATTTCTTATTTGTATGATAGTGGTTCTATGTTTTTAAGTTTCTAGGTGGAGGGTAAGATATCATTTACACTTTTTTCCTGTACTTCTCAACTTCAATAATATTGTCTTGTTCCGACAAAAACAGGTGTTTGAGGAATTTTGCCAGTACACTTGTTATGTTCAGGGTAGGGAGAATCACAAATTTGGGAAGATTACTGCGGTTGAAAAAATGCTCTCTCCTCTCTCCTCTCCCTTCTCCCCCGCTCACCAGCCCTCTTCCTAACTTCTCCGACCACCATGGTACCCGACCCCACACCCCTGCAACCATGGAACCGTTCCACACGCTCCATAGCAATTGATCGGAAAACATTCGACATTGCCTTTGATGAACATTACCGTGGCAGCCGAGCCAAGATTACTGAGAAATCAAGGTACTCTTCTTGTTCTATCTCGATCACTTGGAGGTCTCTAACTTGGTTGGCCTCCTCCTTCAACACCCTAGCTACAGCGCCTTGTACGTACAAGTTCACAGAAAAGCTTCGCAGCGATGAATATGACTTATGGGTGGAGAAGCTGAGTAATAAAAATGGTTACTTCGTCGAGATCAATCAACTTCTAGACTCGGGTAAACGAACTCGATTAATCATTCCATCAGAGTAAAATAAGCAAGGATGGTTTTCCTTCTTTTCCTTGATGGTTTTCCTTCTTTTCCTTGATCTCAGAGTACCCAAAAAAGCCCCCTTCCAAGCTCAACAGCATTCATACAAATCAGCCCTACAGAATTTCCCATTACATGCCCCTTCTCAGACTCTAGCCAACAAAGTCCCTCTTGATGATAGGAAAAAGTCTCATCAATCTGGAGACATTTCAACCCAGCAGCAATGGGAGCCCATAATTGTCCTCCAGCGCAAAAATTTGCACGATGATTGGGAAAGCATTCGACTTTCATTGCTTGCTCGAACCTCTGGCCGCTGCACCATTAATCCCTTCAAGGATAACAAAGCCTTGCTTCTTGTATACGATAAGGATTTGGCTTCCTCCCTGTGTGCAACCAACGATTGGGTCACCATTGGTAAATTTAGAGTTCGTTTTCTACCTTATCATTTGCTTTCTTGTCAGCAGGATGGCTTGACCGCTTCTTATGGTGGTTGGATTGGTGTTCAACATCTCCCTCCCATGCTATGGAACGATCAAATATTCCGATTCATTGGAGATATGTGCGGAGGATTCATCGAGACTTCGAATATGTCGTCTCGAATGATTAACATCACCGAAGCTCGACTGAGAATCAGACCAAATACAGTGAGTTTCATCCCTGAATCTATCACAATTCCAGCGTCCATCGCCGACGAGGAAATTAAGGGCACAACGTCAGGAATCTCCGGCCGACCAACCAAATTTGGAAAACCATTGATTGCAGCGACTTTTGCGGGAAAAGATTTTTCTGCCTTAAAGTCCAGCATTTGCACAGAAGGCGTTATAGAGGGGGACTTGTCAATCCGAATTTTGCGAGCCCGAACAAGAGGAAATCTTTCCACATTTAATTCAGCCATTATTGGAGGAATTTCCTTCATCAGCGGCGCCTCCCCTTTTCTCTTCAGAAACCTTCCCTCCGTTACCATCCTTTTCAACTAGGGATTTAATTCACCCCTTGGGCCCACCCTTTCCCCATACCAATTATTGATTTGTCCCTTCCCATCTTCAATCCAGCCGTCACCTTACCCAATCTACCACCCAAGCCCAAGACTCTACATTTGGGCCTACCAAACTCAACTTCCTCTAATAAGCCCAAAACCCTAGACTCAGATACTGAAGCATATTTATCCAGCCCAAATTCCTTGGCCTCTCACCATCCCATTACCCATGAACCTTTTTCCCCAAATTGCCTCCAACTTACGATTTTTGACGAATCATTTGAAACAACCTCTGAACTCTTTCCTTTGGCCCGCCTTCCCCCATTAACTCCAGAAATCGTTCGGCCTCCATCCCTTCCTAAATTCGACCAGCAACAACAAGCTCTTCCACCGGTATCAAGTCTCCACCTCCCCTCTCCATAGATCGGCCCACCGCTTCAACAACCCTCAGTCAACTTGCCCCATTCCTCCTGAAATACGGCCTCTGCCTCACGACAATCCCCCCGACACCTCAACCACAGAAGAAAAAGAGGAAGGAAACCACGGTTTCCAAACCTAAAATCAACCGTGAGCTACAAAATTTGAAGTCTAATGTCCACTATGACAAGTCAGCTACGTTGGACCTATTGGCGGGAGATTCCGTTGATCAATGAAGTTCATCTCTTGGAACGTCCGCGGTATTGGCTCTAGGACGAAACGAGCCCAGATACAAAACACAATTTTGCACCACAACCCGAGTTTTGTGCTCCTTCAAGAAACTAAAATGAAAGAGATGGATAACCAGACGGTTCAATCCTTATGGAGCTCAAATTTCATTGGTTGGGCAACTCTCGATTCAAAGGGTACTAGAGGCGGTATTCTTATAATGTGGAATGAACTCGACTTCGCTATCACAGAAACTATCCAAGGGTTTTTCACTGTCTCAGTTCAGATTTGTCTTGCTGATGGCTTTGCCTTTTTGTTATCATCTGTTTATGGTCCTACCAAAAGGAAGCATCGAGAGAAATATTGGCAAGAGCTACATGAGCTAGCTGGTTTGGGAGGGGACAAATGGATCATCGGGGGCGACTTCAATGTAACTCGTTGGTCATGGGAAAAATCAAGTAATAGAACTGTTTCCCGACACATGGACTCTTTTAACGATTGGATCAACGACCACCATCTGATTGACATTCCCTTGCAAAACGGGAGTTACACTTGGTCTTCTCCGGACGGTAACTTTCTATCTTTGATTGACCGTTTCTTACTTTCAGATGGTTGTCTTTCCAAATTTGGTGCAACTAACCTCCGTCGACTAGCTCGAGTAACATTCGACCACTTTCCAATTGCCTTAAACTTTGGGGACATTCTTTGGGGTCCTTGCCCATTCAGGTTTGAAAACTCATGGCTACAGACTGATTGTTTCCGTTCTCGATTAGAGGATTGGTGGATCCATCACCCACCTCAAGGCCGACCGGGTCATGGACTAATGCAAAAGCTGAAAGAACTGAAACAAGAGCTGAGAAGATGGAATTTACATCGAAGTCACTCCTCCCATCATCTTCCCCCTCTCATTTCACAGTTGCGTGAGTTGGACAATTTAGAGGATTTAGGGCCACTATCGGAGGAACAACGGGTTTCTCGTTGCCTTCTTCGCGGACAGATCGAGGACATTACAGTTAGTGAACAGACACAGTGGCGACAACGTTGCAAATTAAATTGGCTTAAGGAAGGGGATGAAAACACCAAGTTCTTCCATCGAATCATGGCAGCCCGTAAAAGGAAAAATTCTATCCTTGAGGTTCTCTCTCGTGAAGGGGTAAGTCTCCTCACTGCCACAGAGATCGAAACAGAGTTCCTTGAGTTCTATCAATCTTTATATTCGAAGGACAACCAGACTCGTATTCTTCCAAGTAATGTTGGTTGGTCCCCCATTACTGGTCACCAAGCGCAAAATCTGGAATTAGAATTTACAGAGGAGGAGGTGTACCTTGCATTATCCTCCTTGGGCAGTTGCAAATCCCCTGGTCCGGATGGTTTCACAGCGGGATTCTTTAAATTCTCTTGGCCCTTTGCCAAGCTCGATATAATGACTATGGTGCGCGATTTCTTCACTATAAGTATTATCAATGTTGCTGTCAACGAAACTTATATTTGTCTGATACCAAAGAGGATTGACTCGAAATCTGTGACTGATTATCGTCCTATTAGTCTAATCTCTTGTGTCTACAAAATTATCCCCCGTGTTCTCTCCAACAGATTAAAGGTTGTCTTACCTAGCACTATTGCTGAGAATCAAATGACTTTTGTTGCAAATAGACAGATCATTGACGCATCCCTTGTGGCCAATGAAATCATTGACGACTGGCTTTCGTTGGGAAAGAAAGGAGTTATTATTAAGGGGACCTGAAAAAGGCCTTTGACATGGTTGACTGGGACTTCCTCGATGCTATCCTCCAGGCAAAAGGCTTCGGTCCCCTCTGGAGAAAATGGATTCGTGGTTGCCTCACTAGTGCTAACTACTCAATCATTATTAATGGGCGCCCCAAAGGAAAAATCATCCTGAGTCGTGGTATTCGCCAAGGTGACCCGCTTTCTCTTTTCTTGTTTATTTTGGTGGCAGATTGTTTAAGCAGATTGCTCATCCACGGGGAAAATATGGGCAAAATTATATCGCATATTGTTGGATCGTCAGCTGTTAGCCTTAATCATTTACAGTTTGCAGACGATACCTTATTGTTCTCAATCTTTGATCATGTTGCACTGAGAAATTTGTTTGATATTATTCGAATTTTTGAGTTAGCTTCTGGCCTGAATGTCAACCTTGCCAAGAGCGAATTGTTGGGAGTTCATCTAGATCTTGAGGAAATGAACTTCTTGTTGTCCACCTTTGGCTGTAAGCAGGGCAAACTGGCCCTCAAAGTACCTTGGGCTTCCTTTAGGGGGAAAGCCGAAGACATCCTCTTTCTGGCTTCCGGTTATTGAGAGGGTCCATCAGAAACTTCACAATTGGAAATATGCATACATTTCGAAAGGTGGTAGACTCACTCTTATTCAATCGGTTCTCTCAAGTTTGCCTACTTATTATCTTTCGATTTTTCGAATGCCACTAAAGGTGGTTAACGCTCTTGACAAGATTATTCAGGATTTTTTATGGGAAGGATGTAGAGGTGAAGGAGGTATACACAATGTAAACTGGCAACAAACTCAACTTCCAAAGATTATGGGAGGCCTTGGAATCGGTAACTTTAAACATCGAAACTTAGCGTTGTTGGCTAAATGAATTTGGAGATTCTTACACGAGCCTAATGCCCTTTGGCGCAAAGTTATTGTTGCCAAATTTTACTCAACTGAACCACTGGTGTGGCCTCGATCTGTTCAACATGGTTCCTCTATTTCCCCTTGGGGTTTATCTGCTCCATTACAGACCTTATTACAACCAGAACTCATAGAAGTAATGGGCTCCTTACCTCTTTCTGGTCGGATCAGTGGCTAGAATGTGGAGTGCTAGCTTCGGTTTTTCCTCGCCTCTTCCGCCTCACCTTTCGACCAACCCTATCAGTTAACGAGGCATGGATGGCTAACTCTCATGCGTGGAATTTGTTCCCCCGCCGTAACCTGAATGATTTAGAAGTTGAGGAATGGTCTTCCCTCTCGCACATACTAGCTTCGGTGCACTTCCAACTCCTTTACAGTCAAGTCCCTCCTTGAAAATATGTTGAGGGTCTCTGAAAGTAAGAGCTCTGGTATTTATAATGCAATTTGGACAGATTTTTATCCAAAAAAGATTAAGGTCTTTCTCTGGGAGCTAAGCCTCGGTGCTATTAATACTGCTGATAGACTTCAACGGCGCATGCCCTTCATGCTCATATCCCCTTCTTGGTGTATTATGTGCTCTGCGAACTCTGAACATCCGACCCACCTTTTCATTCATTGTCCCTTTGCTTCTAGGTATTGGGCCACGATCCTTGGAGCTTTTGATTGGTCGTTGGTTTTGCCGAACAATATGTTTGACATGTTGGCATCTATTTTTGTCCATCATCCCTTCAAGGGAGAAAGGAAGACAATTTGGCTGGCCTTCAATAGAGTGTTCCTTTGGTCCCTTTGGGGTGAACGGAACGCACGCATTTTTCAGGGATGTCTTTTCTTCCTTTGATAGGTTTATGGATCTTTTAACGTTCAATTCTTTATATTGGTGTAAATGTAAATCACCTTTTTTCAACTACAGTCTCTCTTATTTGACTTATAATTGGATGTCTTTCCTGTAATTCACCTATTGGTGCCCGAGCTTCTGCTCTTTTCATTTATCAATGAATATGTTCTTATCTATTCTTCACTCTATCTGTTGACCGCAAGTAAAAATTAAGAACTTTCTTTAATAGATGCTCATGCAAACATTCCTGCCTTCATGTTCCTTTTGCAGATATAACAGACAACCGACTCCCTCAGGACTTGGTCCAGGGCTTGTTGGTCATGTGCATCTTAACAAGGTCCGAGTTTGTATTTTCTTTACTTTTATTTTCTCATTACCGAGTTCTTTTTTATTTTGTAGTTGTTGCTTGGTTAATAGAACTTTCTTTAATAGATGCTCCTGAAAGAATTGAAGATAACCATGGCTGAGGTTTTACGAAGATGCCAAGAGACTATCAGTTCTTTTAGGAGGAAGAAGAAGAAAATTGCTCATGCATTACGATTCTCTATCAGGTTAGGTTTATTGTACTTATTAAATGTGTATGCGATAAAATTTATTTGATTCTACTTTGGATTCCCATGACAGTAGAACTCAAGTTCCCATGACAGTAGAACTCAAGTTCCCATGACAGTAGAACTCCAGTTAACAATTTTTTCAAACCAAGCTTTTAAGTGCGCTTGAACATATTGTGAACTTCACTTCTATTGCTCATGCATTACGATTCTCTATAGGTGGAAATGAGTGCAAGAAGTTCTTCCATTTTGTGATAGACCCAGTCATGGGGTCTACGACCACAAGGGAAGGAATTTTGTGGTGCCTACGTAATTTATAATAGATTTTATAATTGCCATGCGACCAAGCATTGTAGTTAATTTGGAGAGGATTTATATAGGGGGAGAGATTCTGGAGGGTGTACGTACATGGGTTGGGTCATCGGGTTGCTTAGTGGAGTGGGGCTAGAAGAACAAAAAGTTAGTTAACTTACTTGAAGATAGACAGAAAGTGAGGAAGTTAGAGAAATCTCTCAACCAATGTGAGAGACGAGCGTGAAGGGCATCAAAAGGTGACAAAGAAGATCTGATACGTACATGGGTTGGGTCATCTGGTTGCTTAGTGGAGTGGGGCTAGAAGAACAAAAAGTTAGTTAACTTACTTGAAGATAGACAGAAAGTGAGGAAGTTAGAGAAATCTCTCAACCAATGTGAGAGACGAGCGTGAAGGGCATCAAAAGGTGACAAAGAAGATCTGATACGTAGTGAAGAGGAGGGCAAAAATCAGAGAAAAGAGATTTGGAGTGAAAGCCGCCGTCCAAACTTAAGAATAATACCCTTATTTGAATATCTTCCAACATCAACCTCAAGAATTTCAACTTTATCTTCCTCGTCAAAATAATTTTCAAATTTTAGAAAACACTCCTCTTCTTTGTTGAAAAAATCAGAATCTTTACTACGTATCTTCTTCGTTGGAACAATTGGAATCTTGAACCAAGAAACCTTCATTTCGGCATTCTTGGAGTTTATCATGATAAAAAATGTTCCCAACATGTTTTGGAAGGTCGACTTTCTGTTCTTGGAGCATTTCTTCTTGTCTATCTTCACAGTTTTGGTGTGTATCTTCGTGGAAAAAAACTTCTTTTCTCGAACTTTCAGAATCTTGATTCATGAATCTTGAAAATTGATGTTTTAGAGGCTTTCCCATTGTATTTTCTTGACTTCTTATATGATTCGTGAGTTCTTGACTTTCAAAATCTGTCATTCTTGCATTTTCGAGTTCTTGTTTTTTGGTTGTATAACGGTCCAAAACGCTAGACATATTTCCCAAAAGCTGTCGGATTTCAACCACCCCTTTCTTGATTTCCTCTAAGGCTTTGTGATTGATGTAGGGATTTAAGTGGGTGCTTGAATAGGCTTCTGCCTTTCCTGGTCGTGATTCAAATCCGGAAGTGGATTTTCTGACTTTAAACTCCCTCCTTGGACGGTAAAATTCCATTCTTGAATTTTCTTGCTTGTTTCTTGAAAACTTCCTTGTTTCTTGAAAAGAGAATACTCTAAAAGCTAATCTCTTGTAAAAAAAATGTGGGTTGTCGAACAACGAGCACAACACACGAAGCTCTCTCTTGCGATCAACGTCAACAAGAGTTTCCCGGTCTTCCACCGACGGCAGGCACGTTGGCCCAGACGGATGCTCTGATACCAATTTGGTGTAGCCTAAGAGGATAAAAGGAGAATTCTCTCCAAGAATCAACCAAGTATTATTTATGAATCAAAAGTTAATGAATACAAAGGAGCAATGCTCTATTTATAGAGAATTGGAAAACTAATCCTAATCCTAACAACCCAAGTAAACTAAACATAATCCTAATTAATCAAAGAAAGCAATCATATTTCTAATTAACCAAGGAATTAACCCAAAATATCTAATTAACCACGAATCCTACTACAACAGTTGTTTTCGCTCCATTTCCAATTTTTATAAAAATGTGCTCATAGATCAATAACTAGAGAGAATCGATGGCTTTCCAAGGACCTTTTGCGCAATGCATGGAAGATGTGCTTGGTCTTGTATCAAAATGTTCAACACCATACTTCGATTCAATGACTTGTCTCCAAATAGCCCCTTTTTCAATGTTAAACCGCCATATCCATTTCGATAGAAGCGATTTATTCCTTATTTGCATATCAAGAATGCTAAGGCCTCCTTTCTCGATGGGATTCTTGACTTTATTCCACCTAAGTAAATGACTTTATTCCACCCAAGTAAATGCATCCCCTTGTATTCAGAACAACCCCTCCAAAGATAATTCCGGAACCTCTCAATGTCATCGGTCACAGACTTTGGAGCCCTAAACAAGGAGAGGTAATAGACAGGTAGATTTGCCAAGATGGCTTGTATGAGAGTTAATCTTCTCCCTTTCGATAAATTGGCTCCCCATGAGGATAATCTTTTCTCTATCTTTTCAATGATTGGGGCCCAAAAGGTCTTTGTGCTTGGCTTACCATTTAAAGGCAGCCCAAGGTAAGTGTTTGACCATATGCCTCTCTTGCAATTGGTGAATGAAGCAAGTCTATCAATCTGCTCATACTCCAAATTCAATCCCAAAAGTTCTGATTTTCTACCGTTGATATTCAATCCTGATGCTTTCTCAAACATCTCTATGGTATGAAAGAGATTCTTAATGTGTTGATCCTCACTTGATCATAATAAAAGAGTATCATCGGCAAATTGAAGGTGAGTAATCGATAAGTGGGAATCCCTACTCATCTCAAAGCCTTTTATGGCTCCTTCAATTTTCGCCTTATGCAACATTCTACTAAGGCAATCAACAATGAGAATAAAGAGAAAGGGGGAGAGATGGTCACCTTGTCTAAGCCCTCTAGAAGCCATAATCTTGCCTCGAGGCTTTCCATTGATCATGATAGAATAGTTTGCTGTTGATATGCAGCCTTGAATCCATCTTCTCCATTTGATGCCAAAGTCTTTGACCTTTAATATTTCTTCCAAGAATTTCCAATCCACATATCAAATGCTTTTTCAATGTCAAGCTCGATGATAACCCCTTTCTTCTTTTTCCTTTTGTAATCATCTATTAGCTCGTTCGCTATTAAAGATGCGTCAAGAATTTGTCTGTTAGGAACAAATGCTGATTGATAGCCTGTGATGGTGAAAGGAAGAACCCTCTTGAGTCTTTTAGAGAGAACACAAGCTATAATCTTGTAAATTCCCATGGTGAGGCTAATTGGCCGATAGTCCCCTACTCCCTTCAACCCATTTTTCTTGGGAATAAGACAAACATAAGTTTCATTTGTGCTTGCATTAATGTGTTCATTCCTAAAAAAATCATTGAACACACTCTTAATATCGAACTTGAGAATGTTCCATGATTTTTTATAGAATTCTGCATGCCCTTGTATTCTTTCATTTTTTCTCTGGTTATTCATTAAAAAAAAAAAAAAATGTATTTTTTTCTCTCCATATTTTCTCTTCACTTTTTAGTAAAGATCTTGGTAGACTGTCTGTTGGGGTTTGTTGTGAATGTGTGACATACACTCAATATGGTGCGTAGCACATCAGAAAATTTAAGAAGTTAAAAGTAATATTGTATTTGTGATGCATTTTGGCAGTGAACACTGCTCGTTTCATCAACAAAATGGAGAAGAGATGACTGATATGCCATGTTTAATATTCTGGCATGAGACAAGAGATGTTCATTTGGAGAGAACTTCACACATCCTTGCTGACATAGTCTTTCCTCTGCTTTCAGAAACAATTATCAAAGGTATATTACTTTCTTTATCCATGTATATTTAATTGAGGTGCATGGAAATTTTATAAACCTGTATTGTTTTATAAAAAATATGGGTAATTCTAATGCGCTAGTACATGGAAGGTTAACAAGATTGAATCCTAAGCGTGGTATAAGCACTAAACAGTGGTACTACACAAGATGGATTAGTACACATGAAATGATAGTTATAGATAGTCCCTACAGTTTCGAAAGTTTAAATTACGTCTTATGATTTTATGTAGATTGCACTTTTATCAATGTTAACTAAATAATGAGGTGGCATGCCCCATTGAACAAGTCGCGGCTAATTTGGCACGATATGACAAACAAATAACAAAAGAAAATGGACAACTAGACAAAATAAAGTGGCACGTGCAACATATCCAATCTATTTCATAGACCTTGCTACTTTATTTTTCTAGTCGGCCCCTATCTACTGACCTTGCTTCTGAAGGAATTAAAGACAATGCAAATGTCTTTAGGGCTATATGGAAAGGAACCTTTCCATCAAATTTTATCTCGGAATTCAGCCACACTTGCATTGCATCAATGAAAATCTACAAAAGAGGTCCCCTTGGCTTGCTATTTCCCCTGGTTGTGTTCTTTGTGCAAAAAGGCATTGGAAACTCAAAACCACTTGTTGCATCTTATTTCTGGGAGAGAATTCTGGAGGCTTTTAAATGGCATCCCATCCTCCACGGTGACCCCTTTACTCCTGTGGCTTTAGTGATGACGGGACACCCGTTCAAAGAGGACAAGACTTTGGATTTTTTATTTATTTATTTTATTGCATCTCTAGAAATTTTGCCTTGGTGAATTTCTCTCCTCTCTTCCCCCTCCTCCTTCTACCTAAAGCAATCTCCGACCACCATGCATGCCGCCGCAAATCCTTGGAACCATTCCACCTGCTCACCATTGATAGAAAGACCTTTGCTAATAGCATTTGATGAACGCTACAATGGAAGTCACTAAACACAACATACATTCATCACGCTCCATCTCCATCGCTGGGAAATCACTCAATTGGCTTTCCTCCTACTTCCACACCCTGGCTACTGAACCTTATAACTACAAGTTTTTCACAAAATACTCGAGTAATGATTTTGTTCTTTGGGTAGAAAAGTTAAGTAACAAGAATGGCTACTATGTGGAGATTAACCAACTCCAAAACTCGGGCAGTCGACATAGCCTTCTCATCCCTTTGGAAACAACTGACAATGCTCCCTTGTATCGGATTATCCTGCCGACGCCCTCTGACGGAGTTCCTCTTCATCATACAAAGATGTACTTCTACGGTTCTACCCAAGCACCCACCTAATCCACACCCAATAACCCAAGCTCCAATTACCTCCCCCAGTGCTCCGCTTCCACATCAGGAAAGTTGGAATGAAATTCTTGTGATTCAACGATGTTACCAACACGATGATTGGCCTAGCATCCGACAATCAATGGCCGCATCTTTCGTGACGCTTTTACAACCTTTGCACATTTTATGGATTTAATTATTTTTCGTGCTATGTAACAGTGTAAATGTAAACACCCTTTCTCGGGTTATAGTCTCTTTTTTTATTATGAACTGGGCAACTTTTATGTAATCCACCTTTGGGTGTTTGGAGGTCTCCCTTATTTTTTTCATTAATCAATGAAATTGTTTATCTTCTAAAACAAACATAAAAGCTTTGCTTTGCCTAAACTTCACGAGGGCTTTCTTTTGGTCCATTTGGAACAAGAGGAATAATCACATCTTCAAGGGCATTGAGAAAAGTTTTCATAGAATCATAGTTTTTTTTTTTTTTTGATAAGAAACTTACGTAAGTATTATAAACAGTGAGAGAAACAAAAGGAGACAACCTAAGGGCGAGGGGAGAAAAATCCCCTCCAGACGAACTAAAACAAAGCTTTCCAGTTGTTTTGAATCATGGACAAGCTATAATTACGAAAGATGTTCTTGTGATTCAAACACCACCAAGAAGCTAAGAGTTGAACATTGCTACAAAAAGACAAAAAGGGAGTAGCCTTATCTTAAAAAATTCTCTGGTTTCTCTCTAACCATAAGCTCCACATGATAGCCCTACCGGCCAAGGACCAAATCACCTGCTTTCTATTTTTGAACCTCCCCCTACGAAGTAATTCCACCATCCAGTCGTCAACCCTCAAAGGGAGGCAGAGGAGTAAATCAAACTCCTTAAAAATCCAAAACCAAGCTCTCTGAGCAAACAGGCAGTGAAGGAACAGGTGATCGAGAGACTCAGCCGCCCCAAGGCATAAGTGGCAAATAGAGGGGGAAAGAGGCCAATTTGGACATCTGGCTTGAAGCTTCTCCTGAGTGTTTAAGCCTCTGTGGGCCAAAGACCAAAGAAAGACTTTAACTTTCTTAGGATAATTTTCTTTCCAAATTGCATCCACCATAGGAATCCTCAACGCGGGAGCAGCCTCAGTTAGCTTATAGATCGTAGCCTTGGAGGAAAAGACACCTGACTTATCAATGGTCCACTCCACATTGTCACACCCAGCACCCAAGTGGATAACATCAAGCATGTCCACCAAACTGATCCAACTGGGAATCTCCCAATCAAAAAGGCCTCTTCTAAAGCCAAGGTCCCAATCTTTCGTCAAGTCATTCCAACAATCGTCTACCGTAGCTTCTTGTTTCATCGACAAACTAAAGAGATCTGGGAACTGAGAAGCGAAAGACAAATTCCCAGCCCATCTGTCGGACCAAAACGAGATCCTATCTCCTTTAGAAGCTTTAAACTTCAAGAATTTAAAGAAAAGATCGCTATTTTTTGCAATATCAAACCAAGGTCTACCTTTAGCCCTGCTTTTGGGAGGAAGAGAGACCCACCCGTGGGGACTAACCCCGTACATACTAACAATCACCTTCTTCCACAAAGCACCATCTTCTTGGGTAAAACGCCACAACCACTTGAGGAGCAAGGCATTATTTCTTTGTTGGAAAGCACCCAAACTCATACCCCCATACTTCAAAGGCAACGAAGTCTTCCCCCACTTAACCAGGTGATTACTCGCTTTAAACTCACCGTTATCCTAGAAAAAGTTCCTCACCAAAGTCTCCATCTTCTTGAAAAAGTTCCTCACCAAAGTCTCCATCTTCTTGATAACCCCGACTGGGGCTTTAAGAAGAGAGAAGTAGTAAATCGGGAGGCTAGCGATTTCCACTTATCCAGCTTTTGACAAAATTTATCAATCAGAGGGTCCCAAAAAGAAAGGGACCTATGGTTACCACCGAGGGGGAAACCCAGATAGTTGAAAGGAAAAGACTCCTCTCTGCACCCCAATCTAGACACAAAAGCTGCCATATCTTCCGAAGCCACATTAATACCAATAATGGAGGTTTTGGAGGTATTTAATTTCAACCCCGAGCAACAGAGAAAAAGGGTGATGATTTTCCACCAATTAGTTCCACCAATTAATTAACCACTTTCTTCTGGCTGGACAAAAGATAATAGTATCATCTGCGTACTGAAGGTGAGTGACCCTCAAACCCCCCTTACCCGCAGCAACACCCCTCAAGATTCTTTTCTCACAACAATAATGAACAAGTCTACTGAAGGAATCACCCAGAAGAGTAAAAAGAAAAGGGGACAACGGATCTCCCTGTCTAAGGCCCCTCTTAGCCACAATTTTTCCCCTAGGTCTACCATTTTTGAAAATGGAAAAGTCTGCAGAAGAGAGGCAGCCCCTAATCCATCTCCTCCATCTTGAACCGAAGCCTTTCCTAGCAAGAATGAAGTCCAAATAGGACCAGTCAACCATATCGTAAGCCTTTTCGTAGTCCAGCTTAAGCACAATTCCTTTGTTACCTCTGGAGGAACAGTCCCCCACGATCTCAGCGGCCACCAGCATCGCATCAAGAATCTGCCTGCCCTCCACAAAAGCAGCTTGGAGTTGTCAATGGTCGAGGGAAGCACTTTCTTAAGCCTATCTGCCAGCACCTTAGAAATAATCTTATAAAGTGAAGTGATCAGGCTAATCGGCCTAAAATCCCCAACTTTATTCGCCCTCAACTTTTTCGGGATCAAGCAAATATAAGTTTCATTTGTGAGGTTGTTAATGATCCCCTTTTCAAAAAAATCATGGAACACCTTTACTAAATCAAATTTCAAGATGTTCCATGACTTTTTAAAAAATTCGTTTGTGAAGCCATCAGGTCCGGGAGACTTAAGATTGCCCAAATTGCAGATCGCCCTATAGATCTCATCTTCCTCGAAAGGGGACTCAAGAGAGTTGGACAGCTCCGACTGAAGAGGGGACCACTGCACATTCTCTACCTCCATTCTACGCCCCTCAGGCTGAGCATAAAGATTAGAGAAAAACAACAAAACTTCCTCTTCGATCTCTTTATCATTTGTGAGGAGACTGCCGTTCTGAGATTCAAGGACAGAAATCACCTTCTTACTCTTCTTCGAAGAGGCCCATCTGTGGAAAAAGTTTGAATTCTCATCTCCCTCGTTTAACCATTTAAGTTTACATTTTTGGGCCCATAACCTATGTTCTTTGAGAACAATCTCCAAGAGCTCAGCCTTCAAAACCACTCTCTGTCTGTTTTTCACTGTCCCCAAATACCCCTGCTCTTCAGCCTTATCAATCTCATCAATTTTATCCTGCAGAGCTCTCTTGCGATCTGAGATAATGCCAAAAGTTTCCTTGTTCCATCTAATCAAATTGAATTTGAGGCATTTCAATTTCTCCATAAAAGCATACCCCGGCCACCCTACCACATTGAGGGAGGACCACCAGGCTTCTATCTGAGGGAGGAAATCCGGGTGATCAAGCCACACGTTCTCAAACCGAAAGGGGGAGGGGCCCCATTTCTGACTACCCAACAAAAGCAACAAAGGAAAATGATCTGACGTGGGGCGAGAAAGCTTCTGAAGAGAAACTTCTTTAAAAGTCGTCTCCCAGTTCTGAGTAAGTAAGACTCTATCAATTCTGGTAGCCGTGGGGGAGTCGCAGCCGTTAGACCAGGTGAATAAACCATTATTGAGAGGCACATCCATAAGCATTGATTTCAAAATAAAATCATTGAACACCCTCATACTTCTAGGAATCATAGTTTTATGTTTCCTTTTTAGCCCTAACTTGGTGTAAAAATTCTGGCTTCTTAAAAAACTGATTCAGCTACACTTATGGCCCATTGGAAGGTTTTTTTTTTAATATATATTTTTTAATTTTTTTTATCAAAAGCCACACTTTCATTTGATAGAATAAATGGAAATACAAAAAAAAAAAAAAAAATCCCTACCCCAAGACGATCCCAATTACCCTAAAAAGGGGCCTCAATCAAGCAAAATAAGACCTAAAAGATAATTTCAAAATGCTTTACACACGGAGACCCAGGGAGAAGTGTAAAAATCTAACAAGAGACCACAAATCGCGCTAAGGTCTTTGAAACCCTCTAAAAATCCTTTTGTTTCTTTCCCTCCAAAGATCCCATAAAATAGGACAAAAACAAGCCCACCACAACAACCTATGAAAAATATCGTTGAGTTCCACCAGACGTGAAAACAGCCAAACTATCCTATGATTCAATCTTCTAAGTAGGTCCATCTTACCTTCTAGACTCCACACACAAGTGCCAACACTGTTTCCACGTGTGAACTCAGATTATTGAGAAATACTCGACACCACCTTATTGAACTAATTTCAATCTATTTGGACCCATAAAGATCATTGGATTTGGCCATTGGACTCTTCGAACTGCTTCACGGTTAAATCTCTTATGGAGGCTTTAGTTGGGGTGGATGATCCTTTGAAAAGAGACTTATCCTTTGTGATTTGGAAAGATGCTTATCCCAAGAAGATAGATTTTTTCTTTGGGAGCTAAGTCTCGGTGCAGTCAACACGGCGGATAGACTTCAACGACGTATGCCTTATTTATGCATCTCTCCTTCTTGGTGCTGTATGTGTGCCTCAAATGCTGAATCTCCTGGTCATTTGTTTGCTCATTGTTCCTTTGCATCCCGTTTTTGGGATTTCATTTTGGAAGCCTTTCATTGGTCATTGCCCCTGCCTCATAACATTTATGATCTTCTTGCTGCTGTTTTGGTGGGTAATCCTTTTGTGGGATCGAAGAAGACCATTTGGCTTGCTTTTATCAGGGCTTTCTTTTGGCTTCTTTGGCGAGAACGAAATGCACGGATTTTTCGTAACATTTCTTCTTCTTTTGATTGCTTTTTAGAATCGGTTCTTTGTCATGCTCTCCTAATTTGTAAAGGAAGTGCACCTTTTTCCCATTATAGCTTATCCTCTTTATCCTCTAATTGAAGAGTTTTTATGTAATTCACCTACAGGTGCTCAAAGTTTATTCTCCTTCATTTCATTCATCAATGAAATTGTTTCCCTTCTAAAAAAAAAGAACTAATTTCAATCGGTAAGGAGATGGAGCTCGACACACATGAGTAGGAGTTGAAGTTTAAAGAATTTACCTGATCTTGAATCTTAATCTTAAAAGTTGAACAAACAAAATATTAATCTCCACTAAAATATAAAGAGTGAGTTTCTTGTTCAAAAAAATAAAATATAGAGAGAGTGCATTAAAGAGTTTAAATGACTCAAATTTATTCGTATTTTTTTTTTTTTGTAAATTTGCTTTAAAACCATATTTTGTTTTTCCGACATCTTTTTCACCAATTCGACAGGTGACCCTCGTATCAGTGCTGCAAATGTGATCTGGATTAGTCCAGATTCAACAAGTTGGCAAAGAAATCCTTCCAGGTGGCAGGATGGTGAACTAGCATTGGATGTCTGTCTGGAAAAATCGGCAGTGAAACAAAATGGTGATGCCTGGAGGAATGTGCTGGACTGTTGCCTTCCTGTTATTCATTTGATTGATACCAGACGATCTGTTCCTTATGCAATTAAACAAGTTCAGGAACTGCTTGGCATTTCATGTGCTTTTGATCAAACGATTCAGGTATGATGAATATATGCTCCTTTCTCTCCCAAGAAAGTACTTCTATTGAAACATTTTTCTGTAGTGTAATTTTTGGATCAGCCTAATGAAACTTTCTTCAAGGGACTACATTTCTTAGTTCTACTTGGGTACATTTCTTAGTTCTACTTGGGTACAATCAAGTTTCCTTTCCTAGGACGTTTGATTTATTGATATGAAATTAAGAAGATAAATATCTTACATTTCGACATGTTAATATTCAAAAAATTAAAGCATGGACATTTGGCCACTTAAAATATAGGGGAATAAAGACCAATTTGAGAGCCTTTAGGTAACTCCTTCGAGGGAGAAGGGATGTTAGGATTTGGTCCCCCCATTCTTCTAGGAGATCCTCTTGTCGTTTCTCCTTTCATATCTTGTTTACCCCTTCTCCCTCCCCTATTGCTTCTATTTTTTCCTCATTCTAAAAGGTTAAAATTCCAAAGAAAGTTGAGGTGTTTGCTAGGAAGCATGGACACTCCATTATAGGCGGTGTCCATTTTAGACACGTGCCCGACATGCCAAAATCGGTGTTCTATTATTTAATTATTCATTTTAGGGCGGACACTCCTGTACTATTTTTTGTTAAATTTGTGACTGTCCATTAAAAGTCCAATAGCCCAATAGGTTTTTTTTTTTTGGAATAAATATAGCCCAATAGTTAGCCCAACCTTGTAAATTAAAATAACAAACAAAAAAATCCTAAGTTTTTATTCTTTACTCACTGTGGGTCTTTGTGGGTCTCTCCTCCTGATTTCACGCTATCCCTATTTCCTTTCTTTCAATTTGTATGATTATGTATGATTAATTTATTTTGAAGTGTTACTACGACAATATATACATATATTATCTAAAAATAATATATAAAATATAACGTGTCCAACGTATCCGTATCCTACATTTTTTGAAATTGGCGTATCGCCGTGTTCGTGTGCAGTGCTTCTTAGGGTGTTTGTGGGGCAGGTTTTACATAGGAGAGTTAACACTATGGATTGTGTTCGAAGACATTCTTCCTATGTTTTGTACCTGCAATGGTGCTTTCTTTGCCGGAGGCATTTGAAAAGTAATAATTAAACTAATTTAAACAAACTTTGACTCTCTCTCTCTCTCTGTTTTTTTTTTTTTTTTTTCCGGCTGTATAGAATGAAATTTGGAGGGTATACGGGATAAGTTTTCCAATTGTAAAAGTATCACGGATCATTGGTCCCTTTTGTATATTTCATACATCAATGAAATTGTTTCTTATAAAATATATATTTATATATATATTTGAAAGTTGTAGACTTCTAGATGTATTCCCCTTATTGACATCTATCTGACGTCTCATTTTTCCAGTGGAAGTCAGCTTTTTTTTAATCGTGTATAGCTTTGGTGCCTGAAGTATATTCCTTAAGAACATACTTGTTTCGTTTTAGCTAAAAACTCCGAAGAATGGAAAATGCCTGCATTATAGGTGACTTAATAATAAAGAGGTAAATCACTAATGTCAAAGAAAATGATATATAAGATGTTTATGTGCAGCGGCTTTCAAAGTCAGTGTCAACGGTTTCAAAAGGTGTTCTTGGAGATCATCTCATTCTGCTGGCAAACAGTATGACATGCACAGGAAATATGATTGGCTTCAATACAGGTGGATATAAAGCATTATCTCGTGCGTTGAATATACAAGTACCATTTACAGAAGCAACTTTGTTTGTAAGTCCCTCTCTTTCTCTCTCTTTAAAAGCAATTGAGCTTTAGTTTCCTTTTTATTAATTGTTGATACACTACCGGTCATATAATTTTGGTCTATGGATTTACAGACACCAAGAAAATGTTTTGAGAGAGCTGCTGAGAAATGTCATAAGGATTCTCTATCAAGTATAGTGGCCTCCTGTTCTTGGGGTAAACATGTTGCTGTTGGTACAGGATCAAGGTTTGACATCCTCTGGGAACAAAAAGAGGTAGCGATCAATTGTTATTATTAATTATTGTTGTTGTTGTTATTCCTTTAAAGATCCTTTTTATTGTTCAACTCATCCACGCACTTTTTTCCCTGTTTTTCAGTTAGAATGCAAACAAGACGAGGTTTTAGATGTTTATAACTTTTTACACATGGTAAGAAGTGGTAAATCAGAAGAATCAACGTCTGCATGTCTAGGTGAAGAGATTGAGGATCTAATGGTAGAAGATGAATATGGCGACTTGACTCTGTCCCCAGAGCCTTTCTCTACTTCTGAGAAGCCAGTTTTTGAAGACAGTGCTGAATTTGAAAACTGTTTGGATAACGATCCTGGAGAATCGAAGTGGGGAAAGGCTCCACCTCTTGGTGCCGCTTCCACTGGTGGTGGGCAGTGGGAAAATAATGAAAATACGAAGGCTACTAACTCATCCGACGACAATGACTGGTCTGGTTGGGGGAGAAAAGTTGAATCTGATGTGGCCACTACAAAAGCCCAAGAGAATACTTCAAAATCTGGTTGGGATACTACGCCAAGCTGGGGAAATAAAGCTACTAATACTTCAAATGACAATGACTGGTCAAATTCTGGTACAAAAGAAGTTGAGCGAGATTCCTTTACTTCCATGGAGAATACTCCAAAATCTGGAGGTTGGGATACTGCAGCTACTTGGGGGACAAAAACTAAAGATGTTGATAGCTTTAAAGGAGAAGCAGCGCCTGAAAAATCAAATGTGTGGTCTGGTTTGCAGAATGATAAAGCTGAAACACAACATGCCTTCCATAAAAAGGTTGAGAAGGTCTCTGAATCTAGTGGATGGGAAGATAAGGCTTGGTCAAGAGGAACTTCTAAACCAGAAGATAATTGGTCTAGTCAGGTGAAGGATAAAGCTGAATCATGCCAGGTTCAAGTGCAAGAAGTTTCTTCCAAAACCAATGGTTGGGGTTCTACCGGGGGTTGGGGAAAGAACTCTGGAGATGGTGATCAATCTGAACCATGCAGGAATGATGGCCAGTCATCAATGGACCTACAGAAGGTGTCTGATAGGTGGGATAGCAGGGCCACTCAAAGGACGGAGAGCCATCGGGCATCTAGTTGGGTTTCTTCAACTGTTGGCGACTCGAAGGATAACTTTCCATCCAAAGCTGTGGAACATAGTGATTCAGTTGTCATCAATCATTCTTGGGATCAACAGAAATCAACCGAGGTTTCCCAGGGAGAATCTGGTAGTGACGTCTGGGGGCACTGGAAATCACAGGAAGTTATAAAACCTTCACATGTTAACAATGAATCAAATCGACATGGCTGGGGCTCCCGAATTGAGTCAAATGAACGATCAGGACATGAGTTTGATCAAGTTACCAATGAGCATAAATCTTCTGATTCACGAGGTTGGGACACTCAGGAGAAGATAGATAAGCCATGGGGCAAGCAGAAGTCTATGGAGGCTTCACAAAGTTGGGACTCTCAGGAGAAGATAGATAAGCCATGGGACAAGAAGAAGTCTATGGAGGCTTCACAAAGTTGGGACTCTCAGGAGAAGATAGATAAGCCATGGGACAAGAAGAAGTCTATGGAGGCTTCACAAAGTTGGGGCTCTCAAAATGATTCACTGGGTTCGTGGGGGAAGCTCCAGAGGGCACCTGAAGTATTTAGTCAGGGATCTCAGGATGATTCAAATAAACAATTTAGTCAACGGAAGCCTCCAGAAACTTCATTAGGTTGGGAACAACAAAAATCGCCAGAAGTTTCACATGGTTGGGGCTCTCATAAAGAGTCAAGTGAATTGACAAGTTCACATGGATGGGATAAGAAGAACCAAGGGTCCAAAGGTTGGGGAGCAAATGCTGGGGAGTGGAAAAATAGGAAGAACCGGCCTCCAAGATCTCCTGGTATGAACGATGATGCTAATTTACGCGGAATATATACTGCATCAGGACAACGGTTGGATATGTTTACAGCCGAAGAACAAGATATTCTTGCAGATATTGAACCTACAATGCAATCCATCAGAAAAATTATGCATCAATCTGGGTACTTTTTCTCTCTGAATGCTGTCACTTAACATGGTGATTTGCGGTTTATCTCTTTGCTTCCAGAAGAAGCAACATTGGTTGCTTATACTAATTTTGTTTAATTATAATTAGTAGACGTAAAGGATTTATCTGCTTATAAATACATTTTTAATTTGGTTGTGGTGGCCAGAAGAAAATGATAGGACCTAGCCTAGGCGAGACCATAGTATTTATTTGAAAATAGGATAAGGGGATTTCCTAATAAACAGTTTTATTGGATGGTGGCTTGAGAATGGAATAAGGGAGTGTTTAGTTGCTCCTTGTTAACTATCGTATTGTAGCACCTATAACAATCATTTCTTCCCAGTTACCTTCTGTTTAGAGGAAGGAAAGTGGAAAGAATTGTTTGCTCTTGTTGAAGGAATATTAGGTCGGTATATTCTATTATAACCCTCTTGAGCCAAAAAAGTTCATTGTTTTTTATTTTTTTCTTCTCATCTAACCATGCATAGCTCAGCGATTAAGGCATCTTCTCCTTCCCTTGAGGTCGGATCCAAACTCGGAGTGATCTTCTAGTGATATGTGGTCCCTGTTAGATTCCATGTCTCTCTAGGTTTTTTTTTACTGGATTTAAGTCCCTTTTTGTTGTATGACTCCCTTTTGTGGGCCTTATTTTTGTATGTCTTTTTGTTCTTTCATTTTTTCTCAATGAAAGTTTGGTTATTCATGGTAAAAAAAACTTATCTTGCTTATAAAGCAACTTTGATTTTGTTTTTTATTTTTATTTTTTTAAAAAACAGTGAAACTGTGGTACACCAATATATAACTGCCTCTGTTTCTTGAACATTTTCACTCATGATTTTTTTGTGAGAAGGTACAACGATGGGGATCCTCTGTCTGCTGAAGATCAATCCTTTATACAAGAAAGTGTATTCAGCTTCCATCCTGACAAAGCTGTAAAAATGGGCACTGGAATTGACCACTTCATGGTATGTTTCTCTAGCAGTTATTTTTTTTTAAAGTTTATTAGATATTTATTTATTTTCTTCATGTAAACAAGAAATCTGAGCTGAAAAACTAATGATAGTTGTTACCGGAAAGCTACTCTTTTTGTTTATTCAATCACTCCGCCATGTCTCCCTTTTTTGTTGGTTGTTTAAAGCTTTTTGAATGCAAGTAATTTAAGGGTTTTTTGTATGAGGGACAGATATGAGAATTTTTGTTGAACAAGATACGAAACTTTTCATTGAAATAATGAAAAAAGACTAATGTTCAACAATGTTTTAAAAATCAGGCGGGGCGTACGCCTCGAGGCGAGGCGATGAAGAAAAGCCTCAAGGCTTACGCCTTGAAGTGATGAAACGAGGCTTACGCCTCTGTTGAGTGAGGCGTAAGCCTCAAGAGGCGAAAGGCTTACGCCTCTTTAGTTATGGGCCTGGGGTGTGGCCCATTTGCTGGCTGCGGCTGATAAAATAATTTTAGGTGGGGCCAGTGGGGCCAACGTACAGATTTTAAAAACTTACAAAGTTGGAAGTTCAACAGTTAACCTAAAAAAACAAAAAAGAACCTCCATCTTTTTTTATTACAGCAGTCAGTGAGTGCCTCCTCCTCTATCTCTTGAACACAACAAAAACTTTCTCTTGGACAACAAGACAATCAACAAGTTGGCTTTTTCTTGGACAACAAGTCAAACAACAAGTTGGCTTTCATTTACAACAAAAACTACTTTCAGTTCAGTTTCTTTATTCATGTTTTCATTTCTTCTTTTTTTTTTTATTTGTTCAACAACTGAACAATATCATTATTGGGGAGGAGTTTTAGATTATTAACAAAATCTCGATAGACTATTGAGATTTTTTCTTTATAGTTAATATTTTTTTTTTTTTTTTTGAGTATTTTAGTACTTTTAAAGAATATTATATTGTTAAGAATATATACGGTTTTATGTTTTAAATATATATTTTTTAATTTAAATTGAGGCTTACGCCTCATACCGCCTCGAGGCTTACGCCTCGCCTCGCCATGAAAAAACGCCTTGAGGCCGCCTTAAGCCTTTTAAAACATTGATGTTCAAGGATACAAACTCCACATAGGAGTGAGAAAAAGTGGTAAAAAAACAAAGAATACAAACAAAAACAAACCAAAACTATTATGGAAAGATGAAAGCATTCTGGTTTAAATCAATACCCTTCAGAGAAAAATCTGTAAAGGAATTAGGGAGGAAAGATGAAAGCATTCTGGTTTAAATCAATACCCTTCAGAGAAAAATCTGTAAAGGAATTAGGTAGAAAACACCAATGAAAGGCTTTGAGATGAGCGGACTCAAAGCGATCCTGCCATGAAATATGCTTCTCTTCTCTGCAAATTTCTTACCATCCATAATTCTGATAGCAAGGCTTTGGCCGTATTCACCCAAAACAAATGATAGTACAAGGGCAAGGAAGGACCCAAGAGAATCTGGAGGGCATTCTCTTTGGCACTTGTAGAATTCTCCCTCAAACCAGAGCTGAGTAATTTGGGACCTTGAAGAATTGCGTGTAGAATTAATGATTCCTTTCGATAAGGTAATATCCTTGGGAGTAATCTTTGAAGCCACGCCAACATGAGCTTAGCTCAACTGGCACGAGTGTAAACTAATGACCAAGATGTTTCGATAAGGTAATATCCTTGGGAGGTTTGATTCCTTTCGATAAGGTAATCTCCTTGGTGTGGGCTCTTGCCAAGTTTAATACCTCTCTGGCGTCTGTCTCGAAAAACTTTTGTAATTTTTCTGTCATTAATTTTTTATTGGAGCCATTTTTTATCTTTTTAGAGCATTATGTTTTTGAGCTCTGTTGTTTGGGCGCCTTTTTTGTATTATTTCATTTTTTCTCAATGAAAGAAGTTTTGTTTCTATTGAAACAATTAGGGTAAAATACACTTCTGGTCCCTGAGTTTGAGGATAGATTTCTATTTGGTCCCTGAGTTTTGAAAACTGACAATTTAGTCCCTAACCTTTAGGAAATGGTTCTAAAAGTCACTGGACCGGAATTTCAATAAGAGATGCAAATTTGCTAGGCACTGAAGAGGGAGAAGATGAGGAATCTCATTCTCCCGTTCTTGAATCTTCAACAATTATTCATGAAAATATAATTTTGATAACACTGTAAGACGGATTCGACACTATTCAGATTTAGCTTCCGAATCATCATCACACCGTGAGAGAGGTTAAGAAGATGTAGGGTATTTTTTCGAATAAATGACTCCTTTGATGAAAACATAATCAAAATTTGCAAGAGAAAAAAATAGTTGGTTGCAATGATCGGAGAGTAAACATCCAGAAGGAACATGTTAGGATACCACCTAAGGTTCCTCCAATGAGTAAACCCACAAATCAGTGAGAAGCAGAGCTCAGCCATTGACTTTCTGATGATTTTGACAGCAAAAACACAAGGAATGAAGATTATCAGGGCACAAACAGGCACTTACCATCGGACCCAATATCGCCATCCTTCTTCTAATGGCGATTCAAACATTTCTGAGACGAATCAAAGACAAATCATCCGACCCCTTGAGGTGAAAATCCACCGTCCACACCACTTTTTTATTATGATAAAAGTATATAGAAAAGGAGGACGGCTGGAGGGTGGCAAGCTGTGGCGGCTGGATGGAGGGAGTTGGGCGGCAAGGTTGGCCGTAGGAGGGGAGAAGAAGTGAGTAAGAAGGGTGGTTTAGGTTTATTTTTGCCATATGACAAATTTTCCCTTCCCCTAACTTACTCTTATCAAATTTTAGGGGGTATGATTGACAAATTGAAAGTTGGGGTATGATTGACAAATTGAAAGTTCAAGGAGGTAATTGTAACAAACTCCATAGTTCAGGGTGTTTTGTGCTGTTAACCCTTGATACTATCATCACTAGGATTAATATCAGAAAACTGGGTAGATTTTGTATACTGTCATCTGAAGTAATGCATGAAAATGTCAATGCCGACTTCTGGAGTGGGTGGAGAGGCTGAGACCGAGAACAAAGCCAGGGTTATAGAATGCTGGAAAAGTTAAAAGATCTGGGTACTCATTGTTGCCAGAGTTGATCATTGGTAAGGATCAACTAGAACCAGGAGGTCATGACTGGAGAGAGAGAGCTCAAGAAAGCATATGGAAGTGCAGAAGATTTATTACTCTAGTAGTATATTGAGGCTGCTTGGTAGATAGAAATTGGAGAAGTTTCATATTGAGGCTGCTTAGTGAGGCTGTCTTGCCAAATATATTTCTCTGGTTAATGGAAAAAACTGTAATTCATTAATTCTATTAGTCAGAATACTAATTACAGCATTCAGAGCTTGTAACCACTTATTCAGACGGTCAATTATGAATTCCACTCGTTGGTATTGCTTTTAAATCGTCTGCAGTACTCTTATTTAACAATTTTTAAATCATTTGGTGGATGCTCTTTTCACCATCATATGTAATAAATTGGACACTAGCTACAGTATTTTTGCCTGACGTACCGTTTTATTAATGTTGTTTAAGCTATTTCACATGATATTCTTTTATGGTATTGTGTAAACCAGAAAATGCTTGTGTTATGCTTCTTTTTTTTGAACTGTGATTTACTGGTACAGTTTGCTGCTTGGTTGTGTTGTGTTGTGTTGTTAGTTACTTATTAGTTATTACGTGTCCCTCATGACGTTAGAAAACAACTGGCAAGACTAATATTAGAATTGGATCTACTAATGAGAGGGCATCTGCAAAACTTCATTATGATGGATTGATTTGGAAGTTGGTAGCAGCTTAATTTTCATTTGTTATGGACCTCCCAAAAATTCTTTACATCGTAATGGACATTTGAGGATATCTTACGTTGTTTACTGCTTGAACTTGACAGGTTAGTCGGCACAGCAGTTTCAAGGAAAGCAGGTGCTTTTATGTTGTGTCAACTGACGGCCATAAAGAGGACTTCTCGTATCTTAAATGCCTTGATCATTTTGTCAAGGGCAAGTATCCTGACATGGCTGAAATGTTTGTGGCTAAGTACTTCAGAAAACGAAACCGAGATCGGAACTCCGCATCTGAGGAAAACGAGAATAAAAACGTTGGTGGAGAACTGACTCCAATTCCAGAAGAAACTGAAAAGGGAAATCAACAACAATGATGGTGTCTTAGCATTTGAAAATAGCTCAGGAACCCCTCTTCTATAATACAGAGGTAAAAAAGTGATCACATTGTCTGCTATTTTGACTTGTACATAGGAGGCAGATGATTTTGTATTTGTGGGGTCTCAACAAGAGGAAGAATTTCCAGCTTTGTAGCAAGCTTCAGCTCTTCTTTCCCCCCATATTTATAAAAAAGCAGTTCTCAGTTCTCAGTTCCATTGTTGCTTTGGAAGTTGGTTAGGCTGTGTTTATTATAATCTCTCTCTTCCAAAATATCAGTTCTCTTTTAATTCTCTTAGGCTCCCCCAATCCCCAACTTCTGTTAAAGCCTCAAGAATTTGACTAGCAATTGAAGTGAGAAAAGTTATTCTGAAAATGACAACTGTTCTTTCTATACTGTGCTCTGTCTTGTTGCAATCCTTGTCTCCTATGAAAAGCTTGTGTTTGTGTATGTTGAACACTCAATGACTCTTGACTCTGCAAAACTGTTGTTTATCAACCATCCCATCTGTATTGATAGTGAAAGTTCTCTAGATTTGATGTACATAGCCTGAAAACAATTTTTCTCATAGTTTGGAATGGGAACTGCACTGTTCAATATCTATATTTGTCTCATAGTTTGGAATGGGAACTGCACTGTTCAATATCTATATTTGGTTTTATTGTATTTTTTTTTATGTAGTTGTAATGATTGAATGTCAAAAATAAGGTTAAATGACCATTTTAGTCTGGTGACTAGATTTATTTTTTATTTTAAAATTTTCATTTTCGTCTTCTATGATTTTATATAAATTATATGAGTAGGTTTCAATTATGTCTTTAGACTTTAAAAGGTTTTATTGTATCCTTCAATTTTGAAAATTGTTTAAAAAAATATATTTTTTCTATTAAAATAAATTATGAAAATTGATGTGATATTATTTATAACTATATAAAAGATTAAAATTGTTCTCATTTATTTTATTTCAAAAGATATTGTTAAAATTGTTTACCTAATTAATTTTTACACATCAATGAATATGTCAATTTACGTGAATAATGTTGTAAATGATGTTACATATGATTTTTAATTTTTACACTTTGGTTGTCTCGTCCATTTTCATTTTATTTTAACGAAAAAACTCTTCGACGGTATTTTTTTTTTAAACAAGTTTTAAAGTTCAAAGATAAAATTGAAACTTTTCAAAATTTAGGTGCAGAAACTTACGTAAAAGTTCTAAACAATTTTCTTAGTTTTCTTCGGCAGGAAGTGTTTTTGGATATTATATATAGAATGAGTTGGTGTTGAATCAAATTGTTAAGATCTAGCAATAGCAAAAGGACATTTGGGAAGATTTTGACCAAATCATAAGGAAATCTATAATCCTAGGGGAATATCAAGATGAGATTGCAACTGTATCAGAACTTAAATTCAAAATATATAATCTGGAATGTTGGTAAAATATGTTAAGGATTTTTAAAGTGAATTGCATCATCTTCCAAGTATTGTTTTTAGTACAATAAATGTGAGATTCTCCCACCAAAAAGAAGTATCTGCTTTAACCTTTAATTGGTTTTTGGAAACATTTTGAAGAATCAAGTTTTCTACTATTATTTTTTTCATTGATTTCAACAATTTAAAATGATTTTTTCCTTTTAAAAAAATAAGTATAGAAATGCTTTGCTTCACACCATGACCCAATATTTATCCTTAATTAGTATTATATGTAAAATAATTTGTATAAATATATAGAAACTCTTCTTAATTTACCCCCTCTTTAAATTTTAGCGGGTAACAATTGTATTTGCAATTTAAAATTTGTAATGATTTAGTCTCTATCGTGAAAAATATTGCTCAAATTTAGGGGGAAAAACAATTTAGACGACCCACCTCTCATTCACCCCAAAGTTGCATAAAGGTACCAAACAGAGGCTCACTCATTCCATCAAAAGAAGAAAAATCGAAATGGAATTAAAAATTGAAAGTCGGGGGTCTACATTGCAATACTTATGTAAGTTTGGGGTTTAATTTGTTCAAATTGAAAGTTTAAGATTAAAAATACTACAACCAACTAAGTTTATGGTTTAAATTGTTTTCTTTCTTTCTAAACTTTAAAGAAATTAATTACATACGTAGATGGATATATTGATTATGGGTCTTATATGTTCAAAATTCAAAGAGTACGTTGTTATTAACAAAAAGTTGACATATAATTTTTTCGTGAGGAAAATTACTCAAACTAACCAAAACTTCTAAATAAATGACATGCTTTCTAAAAATTGCTTTTTGTTTTTTTTTGTTTTTTTTGTTTTTTTTTACATTTTATAGGAGTGAAATTTCATTTGTATCCCAGGTTAACCAAACATAAAATTTCTCTCTCCTCTCATATCATTCTTTTTTCTTCTCTCCTCTGATCTCACCATCACTTTTAGCATTGATGATCCATCCCTAAAGTGCTTACATTGTATATAATAAGTAAAATGAAGATCTAAAATTATGAATCATCATACAATTTTAAGTTGGTTTCAAACTTCAAAAGATAAAATGTTGAAGAAAAATATTGTGTAATTCAAATCGAGGGCCAAAACGGTCGTTTCTGGATTGAACAAGGTGTCTTCCAGCACGTAGATCTCGAAAAGCTACACATAATAATAATAATAAAAAACCATCAAATCTGGTTAATTGAACTCAAAGTTATGGTATCTCAAAGTTTAAACTTAAATACAAGTGATTTTTGAAACATTAAAAGTCGAGATCCTTTAAGATTTTGTTAAGTTTATAAACATGGTTGTAAAGAACATGAAAAACGTATAAAAACGAGTGATCATTTAGCTTAAACGAATTTATATCGAAGAAAATATGAGGTTTGAAAGACTTGCAGAATCACGTCCTACAATCGCATCGCGCGCAAGGCCTTCACACGATAACATGGTTAGAGTTTGAAATTACATCATATGTGGGGCAGATAGATTTGAACCCACAACTTCTTAAAAAAAAATATGCTTTTAACGGTTGAACTATATAATTACAATATAAGCGTAGCTCAGACACCTCAAATTTTATTGATAATACAATATAATATATGTTTTTTTTTTTTTTTTTTTAAGATTTTGGTAAAAATTGGGATTTTTTTTTTTCCTCCTCTAAGTTTATAATTCCTCCAAATTTATAATATTTTGGTAGCAATCATCTAATTCTCTCTCTCTGGCAGTGACCTGTGGCAATGAGTTCCTTCACTGCTACTTCTGCTTTTACTTCCTTATGGATTCCAAGGCTCACAAATTCTTCCAAAATCTCCAAATTCAATCCATCTTCTTCCAATTCCACTCCACCTTGTTTTCGAGTGCTTTGTTCTGGAGCCTCTCCGCAGCACAATGCTCCCAACGATTTCCACTCCCTTCTCCACGATTCCATGGATTCTTTTGGAATTGACTCCTCCTATGCCAAGGTAATCCTTCTGTTTTCTCAATCGGTTGCTTTTGATTCACATCGTTCTGCTAATTTGTTTTGGGCTTTCATGGAAATTTTGTAACTCCCCTCCTTATTTAATTGGTTTCTTAAGTTTAAACAGTTCTCCTAGTTCTACATTCTGCCTGGTTATACTTTTTTCAGAAATGGGATGTGCTTGTTTTCTTGTTGTTTGAGATCTTCCTGAACCCCCTTTTTTTTTGTTTTCAATTTCTTTACGATCATGTTCCAGTTTCCATGTTATGAACTATTAACTAAATGTGGGTAATTCTTATTTTTTTAAAAAAAATTGTGAATGGGGTAATTTACATTGAGACAAGCTATCAGTTTTTTTTTTTTTTAATTCTTAGTTCAGATTTTGAAGATAAGAACTAAATTTACAAGTCTTTTTTGTACTCACAGGACCAAATTAGAAACATGAATTTTAAGATCAAAACTATATTTTAACCTCTTCTTTTGTTTATTTGTTTCTGGATAGGCGTAGAGCCTCATGATTTCCTCATATGTATGTTTTAGCAGAAGTGCATCATTGAACAGAGGAAAAATCTTAATGATTGATAAAGTTTTGTTAAAATGATAAGCACTCTGATTTTAAAAGAAAAATACCCAGAAAAAACAAACAAGAAGTTATTTGCATTCTACAGTTTGGTTCTGATTAATTAAGATTTATTTTCCTTCAAAAGTTCTTATTAGGTATATTGTAAATTCAAGCTATTGGTCATTGATTAGCTTTATGTATTGGTAACTACTTCTTGTATTTATCCTTCTTCATGAGCTGGAACATTTTGTTTCTATTTTGTTAAATTTCTTGACTGTACATGACAAGTTCTGGAACACTAAAAATTTAAGTTGAATTTAATGTTCAACTTCGATGTTTTTATCTGAAGTTATTTTGCTTTCACGGTTTGATATTATGCTCTGAGTTCTTGCTTTGACAATGCCCTGATTAACAATGTTATCAAACATCAAAGACATGTTCTATTTCCTCTGAAAAAAAACCCAAAATAAATCTTGTTTTGATACTCAATGACTATGCAGGAGGCTAGGAAGGGTTTCTTGACTCAGGTTCAATATTTATCCAATATAGAGAGGGAAACAAGTATTTGCATTAATAGGCGTGTTGATTTGGCGAAAGCTGCTCTTTATATTGCAGCAGAAGATGATTCCTTGGTATCTCATTCATCCGTTCCTCTTCCCATCGATGCATTTATTCATAGACTAAATGACCTTTCCATGGGCTATTGTACTCACTACAAATCTTCATTCAGTTTAACACCAGAATTTTTTTTGGAGAGCATAGAGAGGTATATGTACGTCATGAAGGTATGATTTTTTAAATTTGAAATACGTGTACATTTGTTATACATAATTATAATAGGTTTAGTTACTGTTGAATCCAGTATGCATCCCACTGCTTTTCCCCTTTATGCTCATGACATATTTCACATTTTAGGGTTTCAGAAGAACTAGTTCTAAAGCTCAATCAGAACCGCGAGCTCTATATCTTCACACAGTATAATATTCTGCCCTCTATTTTCTAACTTGAGTTTTTGTTCTGATTTTTTTAATGGAATTTAATTATTCTTTGCAATATTTTGTTTCTTGTTGACAGGTAATGACCCATCGTACAGGCTCAGCTGCACTACTTTCACTCATATACTCCGAGATCCTGAAAATACTTCGTTTATGGAGTCTTCTGGATTTTGATGTAGAGATATATCATCCTCGTGATGATTATAGCCTTCCCACGGGCTATCATAAACTGAAAAGCAAGGAATCTGATCAACCACACATAATAACAACACAAAGTCTCTTGGTGGAGGTAATCTTTACTCTTGGTCCTATCAAATATAGATAAAAAAAAAGCTCTTCAGTTAGCTTTAAGATCATTGAGACTGTAACAAGACAAGGGGAGTAAAATTTACGCCAAGAGAGAGCTAATATAAAAGAAGAGTGTATGACTATCAAAAGTTGTTGAGGAGTTGTTGAAGATGCAGTTATTTCTTTCTAACCAAGTCAACCAAACAAGGCCCCTAACAATTTGAAGCCATTGTTGAAAAGTTGGTGTTCTTTATGTTTAAAAAAATATCTAAATCATTTACTTTTATTCAAACTACAGGGACTAAAATAGAACAAGTCCCAAAGTACGGGGCCAAAATGATATTTTGACCTATTTTAATCTAGACAAATTTTGATTTTCTCTCTCTGTTTGTGTGTACATGAATGCAGATTTTAAGCAATTTAAAGGAATCTTTTTGGCCATTTCAACAAAATCAATCTAGGAGTTTATTCTTAAGGGCCGCTGATGTTGCTAACTGTAGTAATAGATCGAATGCAATTGAGGAAAGGTATTTCAACTATTTAAATCTGCAGCATAGGACCTACTTGAGACGTAATATATGCTTCCAGTCAATTGCCTTGCATCACCAAATTCACCATCCAATTACTCTTTACGTCCCCCCCCCCCCCCCCAAATTACTGCTTCTAGGTATGTCATGTGCATTAATATCTCTGTTTTTGCCTTTTCACCTTTTTCAGTGGCTTTCAGCTTGCGTCTGCAAAGGCTGCTCAACACAGGCTAGAACGTGGAGTTTGGACCAGTGTGCGTTACGGAGATATGAGGCGTGCATTATCTGGTATGCGACATTTCTTTCTTTTCGAGTTTGTTAGACTCCAGTCTATTTTATTATAATCTCCACCCAAAGGCCTTTTGAATACTTAGAAATCCTTGAACTTTTATTTAAGAATGTGAAATTGAGGGCTATCACAATTACTTGGTTATCCGAAGGACCAGAATATGGAACAGGATTTATATTGGTTTTTAGATACTTTGCCAACCGATGTAATATTTAAGGTTTGCTGGTGATAAACTAGGGAGAAAACACAACCTAGTATTTAAGGCTTGCTAGTCTCCCATTCGTTTTCCTGTTATGCAACTTCTAGTGTAATTAACGGACATGCACGCCTTTTTTATTGGAGAAATTCAAACAAGGAAATGGTGAAGAAACTAAAGCTCCGTTTGATAACCATTTGGTTTTTGAAAATTAAGCTTATAAACACATTTTTCTTGTATTGTTATCTACTTTTTACTAGTGTTCTCAAAATCCAAGCCAAGTTTGAGAAACTAAAAACAATAGTGTTTTTTTTTTTGAATTTGGCTAAGAATTCAAATGTTTCCAAATTGGAAACCATTGTAGAGAAATTTGAGAAAACAAGCACAATTTTAAAAAACCAAAAACCAAATGGATGCCAACTTTGTTCTTATTTTCTAACAAAATTGGTTTCTGGATTTTTTAACGAAAAAAACTACTAATTAGATCCCAAATTAACCTTACCAAGCTAAACTTTGGTCTATTGGATCTTAGTACAAGCCTTATTCTGAACCCCAATCAGATCTCAAACTTCGCTCATGGATTTCTACAAGCTCGAACAGTTCTTTCTTTTCTTTTTAATTCTCTCATCTCATTAGCACCAAACTATTCTTGTCCTCTCCTTGAGGAAAAAAGTTCAGTTACTTCCACTTTTACTTGATCTTAATCTGTAAGCTTATTATTGTTCTTGCAGCATGTGAACGGCTTATCCTCCTTGAGGTTGATTCAAAGGAATTGAGAGATTATAGCATCCTTCTCTACCATTGTGGTTTTTATGAGCAATCTCTGGAGTATTTGAATTTGTATTGGGAAACAAAGGTACGTTCTATCTATGTAAGATGGAAAATAAAAAAGGGTACATTCTATCTCTTGAAACTTAGAAATTGGCCAACCTTCAGTGAACTGATCACATTAGCCAACCACTGCAGAGTTCCTCGAGTTCAACCGACACGTTAAGTTGCCAGGAGGAAGAAGCTGTGGATAACTTGATGAAACGCCTTACACTTATTATGATGGAAGATGGTTGGAGCAGACCCTCTTATGCTCGAAAATTCATCGGTAAGAACTCCGAACCATGGTAATCAATTCATCATGTACATTATGTTATATACCTGGTCGACTAAACCTAGGTAATGAGATGGTGACTGTCAAAAGTGATCCATCATATAGAGAATACATAACTGAATACAGCTTGGAACCCAAAAAAAGAAGGATAAAGAAAAGAAAACTGAATACAGCTTGTATGGATATAATGAATAAGGATGGGTTGGGAGTCATAATCTCAAATGCTGAAAGCTTTAATTTGACAGTTGAGAGAATTTGGTCCTTACTATACCACTAATATTCATGTATAAACGTTCCTGTAAACTAGATGTAATTTAGTAAAGGTTTTTTTTTTGTCCTGTTTCATTGTTTCTCTTTATATTTATTTTAATTTTGTCTGAAGAGTCATTAAGGGTACAATTGATAGTATATCAATCCGAAGATTCCGAACTTAGTGTCAATCTTAATATAGTTTAGTGGATAAGACATCGATTACCATCTCAAAGGTCGATGATTCGATCTTCCACTCCACAATTAGAAGTATGATTTAAGAAAAAATAACAAAAATCTTATCAAATGAACTAAGTTACTATCCGTTGGTTTTTCTGGGCCATTATGCCCATAGTCTTTCTAAAAATTGCAATGTATCATCCCAATTTATCGGATGTCTTAGAAGAGACTTTTGTAAAAACTGCAATGTATTGTCCATTTGTCCTAAATTTAAAGTTTTTCCTTATTATTATTATTATTTTTTTTTCCATTTACGAGCTTTGATAGATGATCTGTAACTGGTAATGTGGGGGTGATAAAAGCATTTCTTTGAATGCCAACCTCTGACATTTCTGTGTAATATTAGCAGAAATTAATAAATTTTCAAACAAGGAAAAGGACAGGAAATATACAGGTGAAGTAGATTGACAATGATGAATATCCATATTGGGATTTCAATGAATATATAGATTGAATATCAAAACAAATATTTTGGTAAATCAATTTATAAATATATAGGGTTTTAGGGTTTAGGTTTTTTTTTAAATTTTTATAACATGTGGAGTAGAAGATCGAACTTAGGATATCTTCGTCATTTTTTTTTAGTACATTGGGGGTGGGGGATTCGAACCACAGACCTCTTGGTCATCAAGTCATACATATGTCAGCTGAGCTATGCTCGCTTTGGCTGACATCTTGGTCATTAACCATACATGTTTAGCTATACTCTTGACAATAATTAAGTTTTTTTAATTAATGATTAATTTTTTTATTTTTTATTTTTAAATTAAATGTCTAAGTTCTTTTTACTTCCAAACTCAAATTAAAATAGGTGATATTTTTTTAATGTTTTACGGGTATTTATAAAAGATATTGGAGATACCGATTAATCTTTAATATCTATATTGAACCTTTCGATTTATAGGTATATATGGTCATAAATGAAAAAATAGAACTTATATTCATTATAACTATTTGATTAAATAAGGAACCGAAATGGAATGGAAATGATGCCATAATTTGCCTAAATCTGGATTCGGATTTTTTTTCATCTTATTTACTTGTATTAAATAATTTTAGATGTTATCTCATCTTTATATTAAACGACGCCATTTTTCATGAAAACAAAAGGTGGGTTTCATATTGAAACGGAATCCACTTTTTGATTTGTTTTTAGGTGGATTTACTTTCAATATGAAATTCAGTTATTACTAAATTCATTCAAATTATTTAGCTTATTGAATGTTATCAAATGTAATCTTAAATTCAGTTTTAGTGTACATACAAAAGTGAAAACTCAAACATTAACGGGTGTTTGGCCCAAAGAGTTGTTGGATAAAGAGTTGGAGGAGAAGTTTTATCACCGTTTGACGGTGCACAGACTTGTTGAACTCGGATAAAAAATATCAACTCTCCAGACTTTACGACTTCAACAGTAATTATTATTCAACCCTCCAGACTTCTACTGTAATTACTATTCAAGTCTCACCTGTTTTTCAATGCAACACATTTCTCTCTCCCTCCCACCCACAATATTTTTAATTATTTAAAAAAAAAACGTAATTTAAACAAAATGTGTAAAATGACTAAAAATGCAATTCAATCTATTTTTATTATTTTAAATATAAATTAGATTGTTCAATCAAAATTGATATTCTTACAATGGAGAGAAATAAAAATCCGTTTAAATTAATGGATTAAAATCTTTCAAATTCACATGTAATTTTTAACACAGACTCTTTTATTTCAAAACTATCCAAATAAAATGAATAATTAATGTGAGTGATATTGAAAAAAGAATGTGAAGTATTATGGTCAAAATTATTTTTGTTATTTTCAAAGAATTTTGTGAAGGATATACATAAAATAAAAAGAAAAAGTCGCATTTTTAAAATAAATCATCATGGTTGAGATGTTGATTTCCGGATACATGGGTCATGGTAACAGTATACTTATGTGTTCTTTTTTTTTCTTTAAAAAGTTTGTAAAATATACCTACATTAATAAAAACAAAAAAAAATCTCAATCTTATAATTCATAAAATTAAAGATGAGTCCTAAAAAAAAATGGATATATATATATATATATATATATATATATATATTTTTTTTTTTATAATCAATATATCAAATATATATTTAGTAATATGAGGTATTGTGTTCAAAATTATTTTTGTTGTCTTCAAAGAAATTTGTAAATCATACCTACAATAAAAATATATATATATTAATTTTTTGGATTTGAAAGAAGTTCTTAATAATGAAATTTTGAAAGTGTGTAGAAAAAAATTGTGTAGAAGAAAACAGTTAAAATAACCTCAAACGGCAGACCTCCAAGTTCAACAACTCCCTACCCTAAACACACAACATACTTCAGAATTATAGACTAAGCAACTCCCTGCCCCAAACACACATATTTCAGAACTCCCCAGACTAAACAACTTCAATTTCTCCCAACTCCTTGGGCCAAACTCCCTCTAAAGGTGTGTTTACTTGCACGCAATCCGTTGTCCGTAGTGCTTCTGACGTGACATAAAACAATTCGTTTGAAGTCGTTTACCAAATTTCGTAATCGTAATCAGTTGTGGGTCCCACTCGTAGGACCTACGATCAAACACTCTGATTACGGGCTTTGATTGATCTTCAAATAGGTGATCAATCGCGTTGCACTTGATTATTATGTGGGACCTATCATTTTCTCTCTAATTATTGTGTCTGACCCAAAAATTTCACTGATGAATGCAATTTTACTCGTACTTTTCACAGTTTACCCTTTATCTCCCTACCACGTACCCGTTTTCACCCCAAATTAATAATGTGAAATATTCCCAGATTAGTTACTAGATGCATTTTCTCTTTTACTAGACTAATGATCTGAATTCACGCGAGACGTCAAAATGTGATCACGCACGACTCAGAACTCGATTAACTACTAGATTGATAACAAACATGAACCAACTTCTTCTTCCCATTCAGCCACTTCAACATTTTATTTCCCCGGTTCTGCAGTATTTTTTTCAGGACAGGGAGACGGTTGGTTCACGCTTGAGAATGATTTCTCATGTTCTTCCGAGAGGACATCATCATCGCCGACCTCCTCTTCAACCAGGCAGGAGTAATAGAGAATATCTTCGTTTGTATTCGGTGCTCTATCCACATCTTACGACGATACGAAAAATCTAGGACTCTCAAACCACTAGATTTATGTACCTATTGTGTTTACCCGTATATTATGTGAATGTGTTTCCATAGTATATCAAAGATAGAGGGGTCTTGGAACCCAATCTAGTATACCCATATATAGAGAGTTTTGCGTGTACGTATGACAGATGCTCTACTATGTACCTAGAGATTACTCGGTGCATAATATGACAGAGATTGCTCTGCTGTGCGTATTGAGATTACTCTACGCTAGTATGACCAGAGATTGAGTACATATTTGATGATGTATTTTACAAACCTGTGTTTACGTTTTCAACAGATTTGATCTTTATGGTTTTACTTGCTTGCGTTGGTAATTTAAAGGTTTTTATAAAAGATTTCATAATGTTTTATTAATCTAGAGTTTATTAAATTGTTCGTGATTTACGTTGGTTTTACAGAGTTTTAAATTACTGTTGTTTGTGAAAAGAGTTTTTTCTGAAAGCTATGTTATTATTAACGTACTACTCCCTGAGTTTTTTAGTTCATTCTTTTATATTTATTTTTCTACTAGGGTTGCTCTTGAGTTTCAACCAGAGATAGTTGATATCAACGTCTGCTACCAGCCTCATCAAGTCAATGCATATCATCTACTGTATGTAAATAACGTAAATTAGAGAGACTTGACAATAGATTTCATTGCACTCTCGGGGTCTATTGTCGTCACAGCTCGTCCTAGGTTTGGTAGGGTAACATAGGACATGGTGTGATAAAAGAGATACATTATTTTTGTTGTGACCCTTACGGTAAAATTTCTCTCTAACCATATCATTTTCGAGTTATAAAACTTGTCTTCAACCCCGATGATTCAGCGGTATATCCCAAGCCATTGCGATCATTAGGATTTTTTTACCTATGCTCAGAATATGATCAAGTTTGGTGGTTCTAGAGCACAACATTTGAATCAGTTTCTGAATTGATGTCAAATTACCATTGCCTTGAGAAAGATCACGTTTTAAGGTGACTGATATTTAATAAATCCTCATTTTCAGAAAGAAGACTCTTAATCTGGTCCCCTTGTTTCTTGTTCAAATTAATAACAAGAACTCACTCTCCATAAAGATCCTTGTAAGATTGAACAAGAGTTTTTATGGAAATACCTTCATCATCACTACTTTTGGTGATAATATCTATGACACAATTAATAATATAAGAAATTTTACTAGATACAGAAAGTTTATCAGAGTCATTTTGATTTGAAGTTGAAGTTGTGAATGCCACAAAATTGTTGACGAAATCTTCATGATCCGTACACTCGTTGGATTCGTTATCACTCCAAGTGGCATTAATTTTTTTTTCTTCTTCTTTATCATATTAGCACACTCGACCTTAATATGACCAAACCCTTCACATGCATGAAATTATATCCCTTTTGATTTTTGTTGCCCATTACTGCCTCCTTGACCACCATTCGATTTGCGGGAAAAATTTGATTTCGAGGTTTTGTGACATTCAACGGAACATTCTGTGTGACATGTTGATTTCTTCCTCGACGATTCACTCTGTTCATGATATGACTAATTTTTTTTTTTGTAAGTAAGACAATAGAATCATCAAATTCTTCATTAATGGTAGAAAGACCTTGCATATACTTATCAGATAGGTCAATTATAAATGCAACTCCTTTAGCTTTCGCTTTCGAGGTATCATCAATCAATGTCATCTCGAAGGTCGATAAAGAACCAATTAACTATTCCAGCTTCATGGTGTTAAATGAAACATTTTGACAACGAGCGTAGGAATCTTTGTACCAACTTATCTTCAGGAATGTTCTCCTCCAAGACAAAAAAAATTCATGGCGATGTCAAGCAGTCGAGTATTGAAATCTCTGATGATTTCATCATCTTGCATACATAAAGTTTTAAATTTAGTAGTAAGCATCTATAAACGAGACATTCTTACTTTATCATTTCCTTCAGGGACAATTTGAAGGATATCTCATGCACTTTTAATCGTTTCACACGTGGAGATAAACTTGAAAATGTGCAAGTCCACTACATTGAATATGACATTCATAGCCTTGGAGTTTCCAAAGGCAACACGATCTTGATTAGTTGACCATTTTTTCTCAAGTATTTTGCGTTGTTACACCCTTGTCATCAGTGGTGACTAGATGCTTCTAGGCAGTCAAATCAGATCTCCAAGCATTGCATTTTCATCAAGAGACTTCAAAAAAGTTTTCATCCGGGTTTTCCAGTAGGCATAATTGAAACCATCTAGTAAGGGTGCACTGATAGCACAATTAATGAGCTATCTTTATGACTTATTTTATGCTAGTGTAGAGGATTAAATGTGTACTTTCACGATTATATTTGATTATTTTATAGATATCGAGCATTTTTGGGCAAACCGGAGAATTTAGAAGCTTTGTGGTGAAAACTAAGTTTTTTGGATGAAAATTGAAGTTCCCAAGTGATAAAAAGAAGGGAAATAAGTCCAAAACCCGAGAGGATAGCGCCTAGGCGCCTATTCCGAAATTGAAGTTCCCAAGTGATAAAAAGAAGGGAAATAAGTCCAAAACCCGAGAGGATAGCGCCTATTCCGAGCGCCTAGGCGCTGGAAATTATAAAAGAAACAAATAAAACGCCATCTGGGCTCAAACTCATGCACCTGCGCACGCACTGCCCAGCTAAAGCAACCGCTTGACCACTGCACCAACTGTAATATTTTATCATCTTTCCTGCTATGTTTAATATTACCGTTACTCCATTCTCATGCCTTCAGCCTCCGCACCTCCATCAAACTCAATGGATGCGCGCTACACCTGATCCGAGCTCCTCCAGACCTATTATGCACTATTTTTACCTAAATTTCCATATAAATACATATTTTTATGTAGGTTTTGGAGAGCCGATTTGGAGAGTCAATCCCAATTTCGAAATTACATACTTTTTTAGAGTTAGAAGAGATTTTTGGGAGCACAAAGTACAGATTTACATGCTCGGGATCGTGGAGATTGCAGCGGAAACGTGGAATCGACACGAGTTTTATTTCTTCTTTCCCTTTTAATTTGTAGTTTTATTATGGATTTATTTTTGAGTTTATATTTTGAATTATTGAACATTATGAGCTAAACTCTCTTGACTTTGAGCTTTGATGTAATCGTTTATTGAATTTTATTCTTCTTAATTAATAGTTGGTATTTTAATTTCATATTGGTTGTGAGAACTTTTCTAGGCTTAATGCATGTTAGGATTTGGCCATTCTTTGCATGATTTTTATATCAATGATTTGAGGTCGAGAGACGATTATTGTTGATGATCCTGAATTGTTTTCCCTGATTTATACATGAGATAGACATATCCTTGTAGATTTTGTGGCAGTTAGAGTTTTACGTTCTTCATATTTGGATTGTTTTTACCATATATCTCTCAATTTTAGGGTTTATGGTTTTAGGGTTTAGGGTTTAGGGTTTAGGGTTTAGGGTTTCCGCTGCAATCTCCACGATCCCGAGCATGTAAATTCCCTAGGATATATCTCTCAATAAGGAGAGATACTACCACTTAAATAAGTTGGTTATCGTGGTTGGTAAATAAATATTAAATTATTGTGATTTAACTATGAGGAATAAAATAGACATATTATAAAAATTTGTATAATTTTTCTTAAGAAAAAAATAATAAGGTATTATTTTTTAAAAAAATATTTGCATTTGATTTATTAATTTTAAAATTATAAAATAAAATTTGGTGGTGGGAAATAGATACTATATATATAAAATAATTTTTAATTTTGAAAAAATTTGAAAATTTATTAAAAAAATGATGGTTAGAGAATCTAAAAGCTACAAATAACAGATTTTACAAGGTGTGCGAAATGAACGTGACATGAAAAAATGATTTTAACTAATTATAAAACAATTTGTTTTACCAAACACAAAAAAATAGTTAAAATTTGTTTTTAATCACTTCTCACCCTTCCAAACGCAATGCCAAACGGAGCCTTACACAACTCGGCTCACCGATTGTTGTTGTTTTCTTCCGTTCCTAGTGAATTGCAACACGAATCCCTATCGAGCCCAAACACCACTTGGTTCCACCACGAAACCTCTTTAGTTGTTTCATCAAAACAATTCAAAAGGAACCTTATATATCTAAACGTAAATCAAATCTCGATAGAAAAAAATATCTGGAGATATTTTATTTTCCTTAAATACATGTACTAAAATAAAATGCCACATAAATTCATGCTAACTGATTTGTTCATTTAAGCACGAAACTAGATTTTTAAAAAGATATATTCTACGGAAAAACCAGCTTCAAGTTCAAATATGCTCAAATCCGAAAATTCAGCACCTGTGGCAAATTCTAGGACTTTTTCTGTCACCTTTTGTCTCTGACATTAAAATATGTAAAAAAGAATAATAATGCCTAGAAATTTCTTCAAACCAAAAATGCACGAACATATTGCAACCTAAGAAAGTGCATCTTTACTTTGATGAATTGTCCATTAGATTGAACAATACTAGATAATGAACCTCTATTTGCCAAAAGCTTAGCTTCCTCAACCAACACCATAAACCTACGATAATGTATGCGTATCGGTATAATACTTTGATGAATATTTATTAGATTGATATCAATCTGCATACATCATCGCATGGAAGAACCTAGCTGAACCGGATCAAGGGTCCTAATCGAGTCTGACTGATCTTCTTTGGCTAGCCCCCGCCCTGCAACGAGGGCAATCCATACGTGCTTTTTCCTTTTGTTGCAAAACAAACTATCACCATCCTATGAAGCTTAAATTTGAGATGTGTCAAGGATGGATCAATCAACCAAGAGCATGGACTCCAGAGGTGTGATTTAAGATAAAGAAATATAATTTGAAAATATTTCCAGAGTTTAAAGAAGAGTTCAATAGAAAATTCTATTTAATGCCTTTTTTTCTTCTTCTTCTTTCTCCTTCCTTTTGCCCTGCTATGATGTATTCAAACCAGAGGAATAGAAGAGATATACATATATATGTGTGTGAAAGAGAGAGTATTAGGTAAAGAGCAAAGATAATGTTTTCTCCAGACTACTACTTGAAAGAAAAATGGGTTTGAAAAGAATGATTTGTTCATTATATATATATAGATATATATAATTCTTATCCTCCGTATACAAATTTACAAATTGTAAGTAGGAATTTCCTGTCTGTAACTTTAATCTACAACTTAAACTAGAACAATTAATACTTATATGACTATATTTTAAAAAAGAATGTATCAAACTTGGTTCAAAAAAACAGTCTAAGCATGAATCTGGCAGTGTAGAGCCAAAGATAATCCTCTACTGGAAATCCCATTGCCATAGGGCTCGAAAGAACTCCGAACCTGCTGTCGTCTGCTGGAAGTCAAAGAAAATGGCCAAAATCAATATGTTTTGCTCTCAAGTGTCCCCTACGAAAACTTTGAAGACAAAATCACGAAACCGTTTTGAGTATTGCTTTGGATCAACAGCAGAGATCGATGTCGGATCATATTGCATTGATTTGTATGCGTGCTCAAGCTTCTTGCTAATGTCATAGTCTTGTAGTATGTCAATTATACCGAAGAAAATTATAACATCATGTCGCTCTCCTGTGGGTTCTCCAATTAGCTGACCTTCACAATCACTTCTTCTTATGGTCTTTTCAGCCTTTGCTTCCATGTTAATGCCCAAACTCGTGGAAGCCCACCTGTATAATCAGTCAGTACCGATAAAAGCGTCGTGAGATACGCAAATTAGACACTTTTTTAGCGCTATGTTCAAGAACAACTATAGAAGGTATGTTTGGGAGTTATTTTGTAATGACTTTGACAAGCTCAAACTCACTTCTATTTTAAAATCAACTCCGTCAAAATTACTTTCGATCGTATGAAAATCACTTTTGAAAGTGCAGAATTAAATGGAAGAATGATTATATGAAAATAAATTTTAATCACTCTCTTATAAACGAATCATTTTTCGTTAAAATTATTTTCTAAAATCACTTACAAACATATCCTAATTAAGTAATCATTTTGAAAGTGCAGAGTTTTCTTTCATGTTCATGAGGTTGTTCTTCCACTCAAAATCACAAACATGTGAATAGTGATTTCAATAGATATAATAGAGTTAAGTTTTAGAAGTTAGTTGGGTCGTAGCTTTTAAAGACAATTTTGAACAAAGTTTGAGTTTTTCTTAAAATTTCTATGTAAGTTTAAAACCATAGAGTTGAACATATTATCATTGAAATTCATGGGATGTTACGTCAAGAATTAAGATGGATTTCTATAACTAATTTCCAGATATGTTGTCTTTCATACCTTGAAGAGTCCATTCTAATTAAGCATGAATGTGCTTCACCATCACGGTTACCATTTCCTACGAAAATGAGTCCAAAAGAGAGATATGTGCATAATCATTAGGTGGTAATGAATGGCTTGAGCTATGGAAAGAAAAATAACTGCAAGACAAGAACTAACCAATGGGAGTACAGTTTCCAGAATGATGACCATTAGGCATGCCCGATTCCCTCAGTGATGTTTCTTGAAAGTGAAGACCGACCAACATACTATAATCCATAATTCTCTCCTGTTCAAGAAAGTCGCAATCCTTGTCGACCTGCCTGCATAAATGTAATTCCAACTTATAATTAGGGGAGAAAAGTAAGGAAGTTTGTCATTATGCCTATTGGAAGCACCCTAACCCTTACAAGTACATATGAAACAAGAAGACCAAAGAATTTAAGAAAATGAAACATAAGACTTTTTTTTAACTCGTTGTGACATGGTATCATGATCTATAACCAGAAACCCCGGTCTAACAGTTAATTGTATGGTCAATCCGAGCACAACTCAATGGATAAGGCACCAATTACCATCCCAGAAGTCGATGGTTCGATACTCCATCCCGCCTCGTAGTTGTTGAACTAAAAAAAAAGAGTCAATTGTATGGTTGTAAACTAAATGACAACCCATTCAATGTCAATTTGAATGATTTCCAAACAAAGTAGATCCTAAACCACATCCCAATTGTCAATAGAGATTCAAGGCGGCTCATAGGATCTCGAGCCAATTCAAGAACATGGGGTTGTGATTCATTACTGATCAAATAGCCCCTAATACAGCCAACAAGAGCATAGCTCAATTGACATGATGTATAAACTAGTGACCAAGAGGTTATAGGTTTGATCCCCCACGTGGTGTAAAAAAAAATGGCCCGTAATACAAGATGACTCCACATATAACAGGGGCAATCACATTTCAAAGACTTTCTTTCTCTCCCCTACAGTTCCTTTAACAAAAAAATGTAACTTCCTTAGTTCCCTACTTCACACGTACCCATGTATAATATCTCTCCTGTAACTACTGATTGGACTCCTAACAACTAAAATTGCAACTACAGTTTACATAATCCGTTGGTACCAATTGTTTACATGCATAGTAGTGCAAAAATTAAAATAAACGATGAAGAAATAATGAGCTTTAGTAGACATACCTCCTACAACAAATAAGTTTTCACCGTGTAAAATCCTAATGAAGCTTACTATTTTTATCATTGTGAAGAAATCTCACTAAACCATTCTACATGTTAGACATTGTGTGGACTGTGGAATAATCAAGAGCAAAATGCAATTTCCAAAATGCAAGTAGGTTGGTCAAGTTGACTAGAGGACCATTTCTCTGGATAAGTTTGAAGCAAACTAATTGATTGAGTTTTAAATTTTCTTTTCTTCCAAGATGAAGGAATGTTACAGACTTCCACCAGTTCACATCCTAGCCAAACAAAAAGATTATGTGATAGCCAACAGGATCAAAGAGAGAATAGAAACTTGCAACCAAGCCATTCTGTGCAGCCACCCATAACAGGAAATACTGAATAAAAGATTGCAGAAAAATATGCTGAGTGAAGAGATTGGACAAAGTGGCTTACCTGCAAAATTCGTCAAACCAAATCTTTTGCAACCGAAATATATAATTTAAATCGAGATCTTTAAGCGTTGTTGTTGCATCAATTTCTGACTCTGGCTTATCAGTCGTACGACCAAGGGAAGAACCTTTCAAGTCGAATCGCCTGTGTATTGAATGCTCTGAACAAAACAGGTTCCCCATGATGACAAATCGCACCTGTAATTGCAGGACTGTTAATTGAAAGAAACTTCAGCTTCAAATTGATGTTATAATATTTCCCTCAGTACCTTTTTCTGGGTAGTGCCCGTTAATTTCACACAATGAAGACCATAGAATTTGGTAACCAGAGTGTTTTTGAAGTCTTGAACGTGCTTATAGTAGGCTGGCAGCATCCGTATGAGAACCTGCAATTTATTGTCAGTGTTATTGGCAAATTATAAGAGAAATTGATGTACTACAAATTTTAATTCAAGAGACATGTAACATGCATAACATAACATTTCTTTTCACATTGTGCAGCCTCAGACACAAGTACAACAGTGGAAGCAGCAAGCAGCATCAAACTAAATTTGAAAAAGAAAATATGAAAAAGGAAAGACAAGGAATTCAGTGGAAAGAAGATGAGGAATAAGAGAAGAGAAACTATATTGTGGGTCTTCTTACAGGATTCAACATTAAATTTGAGGTGCAGAAGAGCCAAGGAATTTGAAGCAACAATGGCAAAGAAAACTTACTTTTACTTCAGCCTTTCTCATGGTCTTTATCATGTAGCGGTCATCGTGGGTTAAGTAAAAGAAGCTTCCACTTTTTCCAGGGGAGGAAAGTTCCCGTAGGGCATCATTCCCACATATCGATATCATGTAATCCGCTGGATCCACGTTGAACAACTTCCTTAGAGTCCTAAATATGGATATAATGACCCGTGAGGCTCTGCACTATTTCATTCCATTTGTAATAGTGAAGTGGAACATGTATGTATGTTTTCTACAAAGAAAAGTTATTTGATCAATATAGGAGTTTTGAGCATTGTTCTTCAATTACGCTACCAATGACGGCAACCTCAGACATCTTAGGTTATCAAAAAATTGTGTCGGCATATAGATATAGTTGAATAAGAAGATAATAGCCTTCTGTCTTGAAAGAATACAGTTATAGAAGTTACATAAAACCATTTCCTAGATAGTGATATTTAGTGATATTTAGCATGAAATTCCATGTTACTATTTAATGGCTGACCTGAATACTACAGGACAGTAATCCTTCCATCTGAAGTCACAGGATTGATGAGGTGGAGTGTACTTAGATCCTTCTGGTGGAAATTTTGTCCATATCTTTTCCTTTGGATCAAATGCTGAAGCTTTCAAGTCAAATGAAGAGGCAGGAGCAGGCCTTCCAGCAGAATGTCTGTCCAGATAAATAAGAAAAGGAAGTTGCAATCAAATTTTATCAATGGTTTCATTACTTCACTTTGAAGGAAAACAAAGAATTCCAAAGTTGTCAATTTGGTAGTTGAAAAGTTTCAATAGAAGCTTGGTAAGACTAGCGAAATTTATAATTTCCTCTTCAATTCTCAAGTTTTTACAAACTTCAAAACTTGGAAACCACTTGCATTCAGTTTACGTTTCCTGACAAATCATATTTCAAACTGGTTGCTTGGAGAAAACCATAGAGCAGTTTAGAAGGTAACCGGTTCGAAATTTAAGCTTTGAGATGCATTCTATACATGGCAACAATACATATCACGAAAAATGATCATTCTCAAAGTTGTAAAAGCTACTCTTCCAAGCATTGTTACAAAACTGCACTTGGGAAGACATTGATGTAATCCAAAAGCAAGAATCAAAATGGAAATGAAATGAAATATAGAACCAAAAAGAAGTTGATCCCATTTGATTACCTGATTCCCAACTGCAGATTTAGCATAAGTTCATAGTTCTTATGGCCTTTAGATATTGTCACACCCTGTCCCTTCAATTGTACTCTCATCTGCTCTTGTCCATTTCCTTTGGAATCAAACTCTTGAACATGAACTTGAACATGAGCTTCCATGGATCCTTCCAGTCCATTTCTTACACTCCCATCAACATCCTTAGCTCCATCAACATCAGATGCTAAACTATGGCTGTCTATTGAATCTCCCTGCAAGGACTCCCCTTCAGATGCAGCCTCATTTACTACTTTCTCAGAAGGGTACATTGAAATCTTTTCATATGGATATATCTTGCAATCATTCAACTCAACATCAAACACCTCCTGAGGATCCCAATCCAAATTGTCATCAGTAGACCCAGATGGATAATAAGTTCCAGAATGTTCTTTAGGATTCTTACTCCAAATCCCAACATAGAAACTCCCATCAGACCATCTGAATGTCCCATTTCCTTTTGGAAACCCATCTTCCCAATACCCATCATACCGTTTCCCATTGCTCCAAATCATCGTCCCATTGCCATTGATCTTCCCATTTCTCCATTTCCCAATGTAATGATTCCCATTCCGCCATTGATACCGGCCATGCCCATTCTGCAAACCGCGACGCCATTCACCATCATAGTAATCGCCATTAGCAAAGCTCTTGATCCCTTGCCCATGCTTCAAATTCATAACCCAATTTCCTCTATAAGTATCCCCTGAACAACCCGTGTAGGTCCCTTTTCCGTTCATAAATCCGGCCTTGAAATCGCCCTCGTAGGTGGCGCCGGACGGCCAGCTGAACTTTCCGGTGCCCATCAGCTTCCCTTTACTCCATTCGCCGTTGTACATACACCCATCTGTCCATAAGTACTTTCCATGGCCGTCGGGAAGATCCTTCAGCCACCGGCCGGCGTAGAAATCGCCATTGGAGAGAATCTTCTCGGCGTGGTACTGCTGAGCGGGGGTGGGGCCGGGTTCATCGTCCGTTGGTGCAACAGACATTGTTGTGAAAATGCTCTTCGTCTTCTTCTTTACAAGGGTCTGTGATTTTCGAAATGTAATAACTTCCCAAGCCCTCACAATGCAACTCAAATCTCTGCTCATTCTTCTCCACCTCCCTCTTTCTCTATTTCATTCCCTCCCCCGCATTCTTCCTGCATATTCATTCACGGATTTTGATGACAACAACGACGAACAAAAAAACCCAATAATCAAAATCAATCCCACAGGCCTCCCCTGTTTTCTCTCTCTCTGTTTCTTCTTCAAAATTGGATTAATCGCTTCTTCTGAAACCGACCCAGAAAATGAAAAACGAAAAGAACTGATCAGAGAAGAAGCTTCAACAAGAATCATATGAATTTTTGTGTTCCCTCGTATTGGGTATTACGGATTTTGAAAAACAAAATTGCAGTTGCTGCCAATTTTCCTGATTTTTTTTTTTTTTTGTCCTTCTCGCTGTTGGTTGGGTTTGAACGTAGAGGTTCCACACTTTTTACTCTGAATCCGTACTTTGCTCCTAAAACTGCTAACAGACCAGACGATTAAGGGGGAGAAAGAAGAATGTTGATGATGCAATTGTATGCCATTTTTAGTCTCTTCTTTTCTCTTTTTCTTCTCATTCAAAATCCTATTAAATTACTCTTGCTTTCTTTATTACTAAAAATCTGCTTTAAATCTTTTTTTCAACCTAAACTTTGATCTTCGTTTTATTTTTATCTTTCCAGTTTCAAAATATTTATAAGTTTAATTATTAATTGAGTCCCTATAATTTGGACAAATTAAAATCCAGTCCCTATAATTTTAAAAATTAAAGTTTCGTCCTTATAATTTAATAAAAATAGTTCACGTAGTTAGAAACTACTAACCAATTGTGTACATGCCAATTAACTATTCATGTATTAATTAGGTGATTTTTTGTATTAAGATGATTGTGTGAGTTAAGTAGCTGACTCATAAAAAACGGGTTGAAAATTGAAAATTTAATGCAACTTCTTTGAAATCTGACAACTTATTTTTATTGCGTGAGTCGACTATACTCAACTCACATAATCGGATAAATACAAAATATCACCACATTGACACATGTATAACTAACTGTCACGTACTCAATCCGGTAGTGACTTCTCACATTAGAGACTATTTATGAGATTTTATCAAACCATAGAGACAAAATTCTAACTTTTAAAATCATAAAGACTAAATTCTATATTTCTCCAAACCATAGGATCAGATTCGTAATTTGTCCCTTTAAAAAAATAACTTTGAATTTTTATAAATAATAACACTACTCCTTCAAATTTTCTCCACCCATTATTGTTGTCGGCCACCTCTGGCCACCGTCCCAACCTCCGACGACAACCTTATGCCAAATTGAGCTAGCTAAATTATTTAATTAATGTAAGATGAAGAAATTGAACTATGAACCTCTTAATCAAAAGCATAACCTTATGTCAATTAAGCTATGCTTGGTTTGATGAAATAGTAACATTTAAATCTTTCAAAACACATGGGTGGAATAAGTTGACAAACCAAAATGAGATTTTGAACTAAAAATTACATCTCAACCATGAAAAGTTGAATTTTTATCCTAAAATAGGTTTGATTTTATGGTTGACAAAGTTGTTGATTTGGTAAAATTATAGTGCAAATTTGAATAGAAATGATTGTATATATGATATGCATATATAGAAACAAAGATATTTGATTTCACACGTTATTGAATATGATTGTATAAATTAAAAATAAATGTGTTTGAAATTAGTTTGGTATATAGTTGGAAGAATGTGATGATGATGAGATTAGAGGGTTGAAACAAAGTGAGCTGTCGAGGTTGCACAAGAGATGGTGGTTATGGGCTGGACAATGTCTGCGTGCCTCTCACATGCCATGCATTTAAGGATCAAAACATCCATTATTTCAATTTCTTTTTTTTTATTATGTAATATTATTACAATACAATTGTTAAGGGAAATATTCAAATCTACAAGCTATGAACAGAAACATCCACTTAAATTGGTGCAATTTTAGATGAGTTATTAAAATAGTGTTTTTGGGTGAAACATTAGTACTTTTGAGAAATCTAAAACTACATTTCTTTTTCTTTTTTTAATTAGGTAACTAAACACCATCAAATTTGAAGACTAGATTTAATTATTAAAAGTACCTTAAAAATTTATTAAATTTATTTTTAACCTATAAAGTTTACATCCTTTGAGATTTTTTTTTTTTTTTTTTTTTTCTCTTTTAACTTCTGGATAATAATTGGTATCTTATTCATTAATTGAAGTTCATGAATTCAAAATGATCATGAGCCATTGTATTTTGGTTAATATAGTTCAGAAAAGGAAAGAAAATGAGTGGAAAGTTTTAGAGATAATATTACAAATGAGTTGATTTCATAATATATTTTAAAAAATGTTTAATATAATTTATTATTAGGAAAATTCTAACATATGTCAATTTAGAGTAAAATAATTAAAAATATAGCACTTTTTTAAAAAAATTGCGGATATGACAATTTCTATCACTGATAATATGATCCATCGCTGATAAAAGTTTATCGCTTGTAGTAGTCTTTTTATAGAATTTTGTCAGTGATAATAGTCTACCAGTGATAGAAGTCTATGAGAAATAGTCATAAAGTCTATCAGTGATAGCCACGGATCTTTTGCCATATTTACAAAGGGGTTGTTTGGTTTGAGGATTTGCAAATGTCTAGGAATAGAAGATGTATGAGATGTCTGAGAATAGAAGATGTATGAGATGTCTGAGAATAAGATGTCTGGGAATCAATGATGTCTGTGTTTGGTGCTGTGTTTGGTGCTGCATGGGAATGTCCTCACATTTCCGTGGGAATAAATGATGTCTGTGTTTGGTGCTGCATGGAAATGTCATCAAATTTGCAAATAAATTTTAAATAATTAATGGTTGTTTATTTTATTTAATAATTATGTTTAACTCAAAGGTATTTAAAATTATACAAATTTTTAATTCTAATTAATTAATTAATACAATAATAAAATTGAAGAGCTAATGATAAAAGTTATATAATTCAAAAACCAAATATAATCTATCATCGATTACTAAACATAGGTTGGTGTGTGATACTTGACAACCTATGCGATCGCATAGGTTGCTGTGAGATAGTTATAAGATCGCATAGGTAGTTGTGCGATAGCTATGCGATCGTATAGGTTGTTGTGCGATTGCATAGCTATCGCACACCAACCTATGTGATCGAACAACTACCTATGTGATCGCATAACTATGCGATAACTAGCAACCTATGCGATCAAATAGGTTGTTGTGTGATCGCATAGGTTGTTGTTCGATCGCATAGCTATCGCACAGCTACCTATGCAATCGCATAACTATGCGATAACTAGCAACCTATGCGATCACATAGGTTGTTGTGCGATCGCATAGTTATCGCATAGGTTGATGTTCGATCGCATAGCTATCGCACACCAACCTATGCGATCACATAGTTATCGCACATCTTAAATCAAGAAGTTTTTGAAATCGATTTAACAAAAAAAAAAAAATACAGAGCTCGGAGATTATAATGAATTTAACCAAAAAAAAAGAAGAAGAAAAAAATACACAAACTTGAAATTAGAGTTTGGAATTGATTTAATAAAAAAAAAAAAAAAATGAAGAAGAAGATTAAAAAAAAAAAACCAATGTGAAGAAGAAGACATACCCAGACAAGACATCACCCATGGCTTTCAGAGAAAGTCGTCTAAAATGGAGGGCATCCTACAGCTATGCCCGAGCATAAATGGTAAGACGTCAACCAAACGTGGGAATGACCATCAGAAAGTCATTCCCATCTTGATGCCCATCCTCAAAGCCGCCAACCAAACGACCCCAAAAAGTTTTAAACTTTGCTAAATTTGTAATTATTTTGGACTTGTGCAACCCGCCCTTATTATTATTATTGATAGAATTTTTGTATAATTTTAGGCGTTTATTAAATATTTTTCTTACCAAAATAGACTTGCATATTAAATTAAATTAAATTTGTTATTTTTTTCTTTTAAAACGTTTTTTAAAAAAGCCCTTAAATCTCCCCACCCACCCTCCCTAAAAAAACCATAAACAAACTCAAAAATCTCCCTTTCCCTCCCACATATCTCTCCCTTTCATCCAACTTTGAATGATGAAGATGGAAGAAAATGGCAACCAATTGTAGGATCTGTGAGGGAACACGTCGCTGACATAATTTGTATGAATGTCGTCGCACGCCGAGCTGGATCGTTGCAATGATCTTGTTCGTTGCCTCGTCGTCGCAGTCTGCAAATCCCAGTGGATCTATTCGAAGACCATTGTCGTCGTCGTAGATTTGTACAAACACCAATTGTCGCCACACGTCGAGTTGTATCGTCGTAAGATTCTTGTTTGTTTACTCGTTGTCGTCGTCAGCAATGATTGATGGATCTGTTCGAACACCACCGCCAAAGAAGACAAATTTACTCGTCGCCGCGCAGGATCTGCTCGTCTGCTGAATTGGGTCGCCTCCACCGCTTGTAGAGTTTGAAGGAGTCGATGAGGGCTGGATTTTGTAGGTAGGGTTGTGTTGTTTAAAATGAAGTTTAGAGTTTTTCTTTTCATTTCACTGGTATGTTTTGTGGTATATATTTAATAATATAATGTATATATTTAATAATATGAGGTATATATTCTTGTTTTATTTAGTGTATATTTTATAAATGTGAGATATATTTAATAATATGTGGTATATAATTCAATTTGGATAAAACTAATTAGTATAAACGAGGTATGTAAGTTGAGATAATATATAAACGTGTAGAAGGAAGGTTCAATGATAGGTTTAATACAAATAGCTAAAGTAGAAGACTTGGACAAGTGGACGTCGATGATTCAAATTGAATTATATAAACATGATATATATATGTTGAATTATAATAAATAAACGTAGTATATATGAAGGAAAAACCGTGAAGCCCGACAACAAGAGAAGAAACAAAAAAAGGGTTCTGACCATAAATGAAAATAAGGAAACAAGAAAATAATTAATTGAAAATTCAATCAAACACATTAATTGCGTCATTTTTTTAGTTTTTTTTAAGTGGTGCCTAAGAAAGATATTTTAGACATTTTGACAAAATGTATCATTATGATATGGAGACCACCCGACATGATTATAATAAAAGGATTACAAAGTTATAATCTTAAAGATACTAAATATATTTGTCAAAGTGAGTATAACTCAATGGACATAAAAAAATGTGTCATCGACTACGAAGTCTAATTTCCAAATTAAACTTAAAAAAAAATAATAATAATAAGATTCCAAATATATTTACTCATTTGATGTGGAGAGGCATTTTGGTTCTAGAATAATTGAAGAAATATTTGTCCGTTTGTTTTTTTTTTGGCTATAAGATTCTGTCATTCAATACATGATTTGAGAATTTTGGATAAGTAATAGAGCTAAGACCAACTTTTAAAGGCTATTTTACTAACATTATTGTCAACCAATTTACTATTTTAGGTCAAGATGACGAAGAATCACATGTAGTTTCCCAAATTAAAGTGTTATTGATCCTAGCATTTTTGTGCGACTATAAACATAAAAAAAAAAAAAATAATAATAAGTTGACTTTTAATATATAGTCTTAGATTTGATCACAATAGTTTTAGGGTATGTTTGGATTGACTATTAAAAAAAAAAATTCAAGAATAAATTTGTTTAAAATATATTTTTTTTATAAAACTGTTTATAATTAAAAGATCAATATGTTTTGTTACATTTTTTTTCAAAAAAGTGTTTTTATCTAACAAGTTTATTTGGTTTTCTCTATCGGGTTTCTGTTAATGTCAAATTACTCTAAAACACGATTATTAATAAACAATAAGAATTAATAAGTTTAAATTTGTATTTTAAAAACCATAATCGACATTGATTATTGTCAGAGGTCAGCGAAGGTGTCGTCAATGATCGCCCGGAGGTGGTCACCGAAAGTCGTCGGCTCTGGTCGCCAGAGATCGACAACGATGGACGGAGATAGCCACCGCTGGCGGTGCTGGAGGAGGTCACCGACAACAACCATGAATGGAGAAAATTTAAGGAGTAGTGCGAGAATATTTTTGTAATTTTAATATGCTATGAAAATGAGTGAGAATTCTCAATTAAACAACAAAAATAGTTTTTCTAAAAGTTCATCCAAAATGATTTATTTTCAAAACTTATTCTTTAAGAAGTCATTTTCGGTGGTTGACAAACACCATCATTTTTTTTAATTTAATTTTTTTTTTCAAAAATTAAACATTTAGGAATACAATCCAAAAACATTGTATAAAATTTCGGTTGGTTGTTGATAAAAGAGAGATCCATGATATTTCTTAATTATGTCTATAAAAAGCTTATTAAAATAAATCTACGCATAAGGATTTTATTAAAATATATACATCACCTAGTAGCTACTAGTATAATTAAATAGCAATCAGGTCTTAAATAATGATAAATATAAAAAATATAAAACATTTTACAAATATGACAAAAAAAAAATCAGTAATAATTATAGCTATTGATAAAATGACTAACATTGATAGACTAATATACTGATAGTCATTGACAAAATTCTATTAAAAAAAATGTATCAGTAGCTATCATCGATAGTCATTGATGTGCAATCAGTGACTATCACTAATAGAATTTTATTCGTGAATATCACGGATAAAAATTATAATATTTTCAAAAAGTGCTATATTTTTATTTATTTTACTCTAAATTGACGCTTGATACAATTTCCCTTTGTTTTAGGTGGAATTAAGGATAAAAATATATGTAGATAGGTCGATATATCTATGTATATATCCGTAAATCGAAAGGTTCGATATAGATATTAAGGGTTAATGAATATCTTCAATATTTTTTTATAAATACCGGTAAAACATAAAAAATATCACCTATTAATACAAATATGTACATAGGCCCTAATAACAAGATCTATAACTTGGAAGTAAAATGAGCTTAATTATTAATTTAAATCATATTTTTTTTTAAATTGATTTACAGAATTATTCGTGGATATCAATATTTCACGGATATATCTGTAAAATTGAACTTCCGATATTGATATCGATATTTTCGTCATTGGGTGGAATAGAGAACGTGTTATTTTAAATATATCTTTAATTTCTAACCTTGGTTTAATATAATGTTATCATTAAACAATTAAAATTATCCTTTGAAAAAAAAACAATTAAAATTATCCTCATTAAATCCGGATATTAACCTTAGTACGTTTTGTTTTTTTTTTTTTTTTTTTTTTTGTTTTGTTGAGTACATTGGGGGTGGGGGATTCGAACCACAGACCTCGTGGTCGTCAACTCATACATATGCCAGCTGAGCTATGCTCACTTTGGCTAGTGAGAGATAGGCATGTAATAATGTTATCTTCCATGCTCTTTAATATATTGTTAAAGTGTATTGGTGGCTTGACTAAAAAAAGGTTTAGCTACATAAATCAAGATATAGTGTCAATAGCTCAATTGACATAAAGTTGTGCCCTTGAGTCCTTGACTAAGATGTTACAAGTTCAAAATTTCCGCTTTAATTAAATAATTTTACAAAAAAAAATAAAAAAAATCAAGATATAATAATTAGTTAGGGAGAGGGATTATTAGAATTTCATTCTAATAACATACTGATATCATTAGGTTATTATTTAACAACTCTAAAGAGTTGTTATAGTTAAAATTGAGCATGTGACTCAATCAAATTGAAGTAAAAAAATGTCTATAATTGAGAGGACCCTTAGATCTTTATTAAGCATGGACTATGGGGTAGATACCCATCAACTCATTATTCAACTTAAGATTTATTATTATTATTATTATTATTATTTTTAATTCAAGATAATGTGTGAGTGAGAGATTCCAACTTCTAGCATTTTAATTGATATGTATTTTAACGGGTTAAACTATACTCAGGTTGGACTAGTAAATTTTCTATTTTGTTTTTAACAATTACAAAGTGAATTATCGCCATGACTTTTGAGATGATGATTGCTGAATTGACTTGAAGGACTATTAAACTTGAGATAATGAAATTGTAGAAAAGAAATTTATATAAAAAAATGAGAGAGAGTAATAGTCTCTAAGACAATCTAGTAAAGAGAAAAATATTTTTTACATACATAAACTCGTTGCTCCTAAATGTAGGGTGTAACATTGTTCTATGGCTAAATCGAGCATAACTCAATTTGTATAAGGTTGTGTTATGGACTAAAAAATTATTGTTTAATCTTTGCATTAATTAAATACCTTCTAAAAAAAAAAAAAAATTAATTAATTGTTGTATGGTTTCACATGTCAGATTGTTTTTCTTTATTTTGATTTATAATTATAACAATTCAGTGGGCTTGATCCTAGGGGTTTTAGGTTTAAATTAAAGCATATAATTATTAACTTTCCTAAAATTTCATTTCTTTTAGAGCTTAAAGTTGTTTTATATGTTGTTTTCAAACATATTTGGCATTATGTGGATGGCCTTATATGTGTCATTTTTCAAACAAAAAATTAGACATGAATAAACCAATAATATCACCATTTGCAACTAAACAAAAATTATACCCACCCTCCCAAAACGAAAAAGAGTTCCCTCCTAATTGTCTAATATTCAAAAAATTGTATACGCAAAATTTGATTTTAAAGTTTGTGTGTAATCTTTTATTTTTCTTCAAAAAAAAAAAAAAAAAAAAAAATTATAAGGTAAAATGTTGCTTCCTCCTTAATTTTCTCTTTCGATCACAACATATAATGTGAAGGTGGGTATTCAAATCTCTACTTTACTTTTAAGTCAATGATATTATATACTCTAATGAGTTAAACGATACGTTCAGGTTGACGATGTTTTTTTTTTTTTTTTTTTTTTTTAATTCAATAAGTGGAGTGGAGAATTCGAACGTACGGACATATAGCTTAATCAATTGAACTATTTGAATAGGTTGATGGTGATGTTTGAATTACACATATATGCGAGGTTTGAATATTGAATAAAATAGTTGTGGTAATTTTAGGCCTAGATCTTGCAGATCACATATTAAGATGCTTTAGGTGTATATGATGCACGTGAATAACTAAACAATTGAAGAAAAAATGATACATTTTGTGGAATGGTGACAATAATAATTTATAGGAGGTCATAATTTTGAGAATAAGAACTACCAAAGCTAAAGTCCACCTTGATGAATAAATTAATATATATATATATATATATAATTTATATGAAGTCATAATTATGGGAATATATATAGCTTGTGAGTGACAATTGAAACACAAGTTAAATAGGGATCTGTTACAATTTCTCATTTTAATATGATATGTATAATCACTGTTAAAATGTATTAAATTAGATCAAATCAAAATGCAAAATCGATCAAATTCTTAAACATTTAACGACAATATTTATTTAAAATTGATGTTATAATTTAAAGACACGATGATTATCAAAGTGAGTATAGCTTAGTGGTAATTGACATGCACTCTTCTTTTTTTAGGTCGAAAGTTTGTATTTCTCCTACCTCATTTCATGTATTAAAAAAACTCAAAAAATTAACTTATAATTTAACGATTTCTTAACAAAAAAAATTCAAATAAACACATCTCGTGATCATTTATCTTATCAATAGATATTATTCGGTGTTTTTTTTTAATATTGTAATTTTTTAAACAATTTATAAAAATATTGCATGTTTTAAATTATTTTTAAAAATATTGCAGTTTTTATTCTCTTCCCACGCGACGACTTGTTCCACGAAGATGCAAATCGTCTTTTCAAAACACGATTTGTATCCACGAAAAGTATTTTTGAGCAGTGTGAATTAAAAAATCGATATTTTTTTATATTGGTATTCAAAAATTTTGAAAAATGTATGGTTGGAAAGCTAACACATAGAACTTTAATTTGATATCGGGTTTCACTATTTTTGGAGTTGTATATAAAAATAAAAATCAACGAAATTTCATCGACACTTCTTATAGTATAATGGAAATATTATATTAATTCTTTATGTCAATGTTAAACTCATGATCATAAAATGAAAATATCGATAGTTTTTTTTTTTTACTTCTAAATTCAACCCGATATTAAAAGTGTGATCACTATTTAAACATTTAACCTCTTAAACGATAAAATATTTGAACTAATTAAGTTATGTTCAAACATCGACACAAATTGAGAGCGAAGCGATAACATTTTTTTGTGCCTCTTATTGAGGAACACTTAAAAGGTCTTGGTGGGACCTCTTTCACATTTGGGATTTTGGAAGTCAACTATTTTTGGTGACAATGGGAGGTGTGTTGTGTTCCAATATATGGCCTTAAAAGGGGACAAATACAAACCCAACTATTTTGAACTCATTACATGCAAGAGAATCAAAGGGAAGCCCACCTTATAATATAAAATATGCTCCCTTATGTAAATTTGGTTCATTCAAATTAACTTTACCATGTACTCTATGTTATGTGCTTGTCTCCTTCTTGGGTGTTTTCTCCCACTTAATTCAATGCCCTTTTGTCTCTAGTTTGGTAGCCAAAGCTCTAAAAAAAAAATGTGTAGTAGTTTTTTTTTTCTTTTCGATCTAGAACTTTCACGACAATATATATTTGGGATGAATTTGAGGAAAATGAAAATGCTTGTTTGCGTGGATTTTAGTAGTGAAGTTAACAATAAGACTAACGGGTGTGACATGATTTGACGTGACGACATTAATAACGCTAGAAAAGGTGAGTGTGTACTTGAGAAACTTATAAAAGATGTATTGATGTACTTAATTAGTTGAGTGAGTTTGAACCTATGTTCTTACCAAGGTTAGATAAAGTGTTTTTACCTAATACTCAAAAAATTATTTTTGAAATTTCTTAGTGCTTACTGCTTGATTAGGATAAGTGGTTTTGAAAATGTTTCCCCAATCAATCACTTGGGTAAAATTCCCTACAAGTGAGAAATCACTTTTAAGTACTTGTTTTCGAGTTTGGGGTTTAGGGTTTCGTCGTTGACCGACATTGTAGTCTAAAAGCAATTTTAAATAATCACTCTCAAACTTGATGAGATATTTGAATAGGAAGTTCTTTGCATATGCAGACTTAAAACACTCTCATACATAACTTAATATAACTTAATGTTTTTTTTTCTAAAAATGTTTGACGAAGAAGTGTTTCACTTAAAAGCACTTTTGTATGAATGCTAGTCTAATCTCTCTTTATGTCAACTTCTGGACTATCTAGGTGATGTGCTCACTCAGCCCGCCAAGAGGTTGTTTGATAATTTTTTGAAAATATACCCTAGGACAAAATCGAACCTCCACTCTCTACTATCTTAGACGGAGCGCTCACCCACTGCACCAAGTGGTTGTTCGTATAATTTTAAATGAACGAACATGAGGATTTGAACTATGAAAATTAGTGAAGGGGGTTCACCCTTTGAACCATCAAGCCATTTACCATAAAAATTTAGATAGTAATAATGCATTTAATTTATATCATATTGTGGTCTTAACCTAACACTAAAATTTTTAGTCCAAAGACGAAATGGAAATACAAAAATAGCCTTTTATTTTTCATGCATAAACCTACCTTCAACCTAACACTAAAAACTTTAGCCAAGAAACGAAATGACAATACAAATATAGCCTTTTAATTTTAATGCATAAACCCACCTGCACATGGTTTATACTTTATACTTTAACGCCAAAAAGAAACAAACATACACTTAAAACCAAATGAATATGACATTTTGATAGATATTGATATGAGAGTGAAAGAGTTCTAAGAGATAGCTATAAAAAGTATTCATCTTTTCTTATACTATAGAAATATCAACAAAATATTATTAAGGCCTGGTTGCACAAACAACGTATCAAGTCCAAAATAATTGTAAATTTAGCAAAGTTTAAAACATTTTGTAAATATGACAAAAAATAAGTAGCTTTCACCGATAGAGACTTTATCGTTTATATATGACTATCACTGATAGACTTCTATTAGTAGACTATTATCACTAACAAAATTCTATAAAAAACTGAGTCTATCATCGATAAACTTCTATCAGAGATAGACAGTGATATAAATTGTCATATCTGCAAAAAAATTTAAAAAAGTGCTATATTTTTAATTATTTTACTCTAAATTTAGTTACAATTTTCCTATAATTAATGTGAATATAATTATTAGGTTAAATTACAAAGCTAGTTTTTTTTTTTTTTTTTTTTCAATTCATGAGGTGGAGAGATTCGAACCTTAGACCTCGATCAAGAGCACATCTCTATGTCAATTGAATTATACTCGGTTTGGCTACAAAACTAGTTATTGAACTTTGATGGTTATGTCCATTTACTTATCCTCAACTTTAAATCTTTTTAATTACGTGACTAAACTTTCACTAATAATTAAGTCTATCATTGATAATATTCATTGTGTTAATGTGGTACATATGTTTTTTTTTTATGCCGGGTGAGAGGATTATAATTTTTAACTTCTTGGTTAAGAGTATATATCTTAATTAGGTGAACTACGCTAAATGATGATGCGGTATGATTTTTAACTTTTTGATTAAGAGTATATATCTTAATTAGGTGAACTACTAAGATGTGGCATGATGTGACACAAAGATATTTAATATCAAGGTAGCCAAATAAAGTACGGGTGGATAAAGACCAAAAAATTCAATTAGGCAATCGAGTTTCATCATTTAACCCCACACATACTTACCTTTATTTTATTTAGTTAGTTCTAATTTTCAATCTAGGCACATTGTGTCAAATCATCATTCGTTAGTCTTATCAGCATACCACTTTAACTTAATGTTTAAGTAACGGTCTAAATGACAAGAATTTATCGTTCAAACCTATGAATTCTTAGAACAAGTAAAGATGTCTCAATAATCATTGAGTTAAGTTCATATTGAAAAAATTCAACTGTATATTTGAAACTTTTTAAAGTTGATGAATTAATAATTTGTCAATATAATTTTTAAGGTATCCAAATTTAAAAAGTATAAAATACAAATATATCTTTATGAATATTCATTGACACTAGTATATAATTATATCATTTCTATAAAATCAAAATCTCAACATTAAATTAATGGGTCATTACTAGCTTTGTTCAAAAGTTTTAGGCAAGTGGGGATTTCTTATGTACACAATTGGGTGGATTTAAAAAAAAAAAAAATTAAAAAAAAATTATTGGTAGCCAAAGAACAGTTTGTCAAACACACAATTAATGTATATACCAAAATCTGACCTCATTCAACAATTTGATGGATTTGGTAAACTTTTTTTAATATTTCTTTTCTTCTTTTGGTATCTCCATGTGATATGATTGAATTTTATTAAGTGCATATAAAGGATTCTCTCCCCAAATAAATACAAATATCAATCAAATTAAATCAAATCAAAACCAAATTCATATAATTGAGGCTAATATAAATATCTAAATACCTCTATGATTGAGACCTTGTTTTTTTCCTCATATTATTGAAATATTCCAATCTATAACTTTTAAAAGAAGTTTGCTAATGTTTTGACAATGGAAATTATCTTCAAATAACATCTACAATTAATTTATTTTTTGTCCCTACTTATAAAATTTAAACATAAATTTTATATCCAATAAAACTTTTGAAGTGTGGTATTAAAATTATGATAAAAAAAATGATACAAAATTAATAAACACAAAGAGATGCAAAATGGTCTTTTTGTAAAAGTACAAAAGCCAAAATAAAAGTTTTCGAAAGTATGGATACAATAATCAATAGTTGAAAGTACATGAATAAAAATGGACGTTTTGAATTTACATGAACTAGAGTCTAAAGTATATGGACCAAAATAGTATTCAAACCTTAATTCTTTCTTTTTTCCAACAAAAGTATAGCTCGACATGATATATGACTAGTGAACAACATTCGATCCTCATCTTTACATGTTGTCAAAAAAATTCACCCTCTTTTCATCTATGGATAGAGAGTAGAGAATCGGTTATTTTATCAATTTATAAAGTTAAAAACATAGGCAACATTGCACCTTCTATGTTTGAAAAATCAAGGTACTTGTGAAAATATAATAATGTTGACGTATTAAAAAATAAATTTTAGTCTGTAAGTTAACGTATTTAAAAATAAAATTCTATAATAATAATTTAAAATTTTATAACATATTTTATATTCCAGGTTTTAATTTATATTATTATTTTTTTCTTTATTTACTTTGTCGTGAGTAAACATATTTTCCGTCCAATTTCATATTTTGAAACATTTCTAACTTTTTCATACATCGTTTATATATTATAATCTAACATATATATACTTCGTTTATATATTATAATTCAATATATATTTCGTTTATATAGTATAATATTATAATCTAACATATATATATACTTCGTTTATATATTTATAATTCAATATATATTTCGTTTATATAGTATAATCCAATATTAGATACTTATATATATACTAAATATTTTGATTTTCTTTTTTTAAATCTTTAAAATCTCCTCCAACTTTCCGAATTTTAAATAATTTTGTAATTTTTTTATTTATTTTATATGTGGTTTAAATTATCATTTAATGTATTTTTTTATATTAAAATTTAAATTATTTAAATTTGTTGTTTTAATTGATTTTTTTTTTCTATATTTATCTTATTCACATTTTTTTTTCGAAAATTTCAATCAAAATTTGAAATATTATTGCAAATTTTATATTTTGTATACTAATTTTTTTTCTTATTTACATTTTGTCGCGTCGAGTAGACATTTTTCCCCGCCCAACTCCATATCTTGAAGTATTTCAAAATTTTCAAAATATATATTTTGTTTATATACTATATATAATCTAATATATATATATATATATATATATATATATATATACTTCATTTATGTACTATAATCCAACATATATACTCGTTTATATATTATAATCTAATATATATACTCGTTTATATACTATAATCCAACAAATTTTGAAATATTTTGATTTTCTTTATTGCGGTGAACACGTCTAATCCAAAGAAACTTTTAGGATTTCGAAAAAAAATATAATTGGGATTGGAAAGTGTATCTTATGAGAATAAGAGTTTTTTTTTTAGTTTCCTAAACAATCAATTGTTATTTTAATATTTTTAATCAATTAATTATCATTACAACTAAACCACTTATATATAAACATTTAGGTCATTTAAATTCTTTGGTGAACCTACACTTTAGTCAAGTTGATGACAAAACTGAAATTTAATGCCAAACCGAGCATAGCTCAATTGGCATAGGGTTGAACCGGTGACCAAAAGGTCATGGGTTCAATCCCCACATTAATTAAACTACCGTTGCAAAAAAAAACTGAAATTTAATTAAAATATTAACATTTGTGTAATTAGAGTCTATAAAACGCCTATCTATGTAAATAGTACAAATAATAAATAATAAACATCCCATATAATAAACCATACTAATCAAGTGTCTCTAATTGAAATAATTTAATGTCCTTTTACATAAAATTACAAGAAAAAAAACATAGTAATTTAAAGATGATTAAGAAGAGTTCCTAGGCTGTTTTTTTTTTTAATATTGTAATTTTCGAAACTTTTTATAATTATTTTTAAAAATATTGTTGCTTTTATTGAAGTTCTCACGTGAGCAAAGATCGTTTTGACGATCTTCTTCTGGTCCACAAATGTCGTCTTTTGAAAATACGATTTGTATCTACAAAAAGATTGTTTTGAGTAGTGTTCATTGAAAGATCGATATCTTTTTGCTCAAATATTCAAAAAATTTGAAAAAAAATTGGTTGGAAAGCTAACACGAGAGCTTCAATTTGATACCTAGTTTCACTATTTTTAAAGTTGTATATCAAAAGATAAAGATCATCGAAGTTAGACTATGGTTCTGCAAATTTCAGAACTGTAGCTCAACTTCGACCATATTTATCTTTCGATATACAACTCTAAAAATAGTGAAACCAAATATTAAATTGAAGCTCTGTTAGCTTTCTAGTCATATATTTTTCGAAATTTTTGCATATCTGAGTAAAAAGATATCGATTACATTACATTGTTCAAAAGACGATGTGTTGAAAGCTACGTGGATGGAGATCGTCTTTTGAAAAGACAACATGTGTGTGCTCTGAATAAAAGTGTCTTTTGAAAGGACGATATTTCATAAAAATAATATTTTTAAAAATAGTTGGAAACTACAATAATTTTATAAAAAAAATCGAAAATTGCAATATTAAAAAAAAGAACGAAGTTCCTACTTACTCTTTTAACGTTGTTTGATTTAACAAATAATATTTGTAAGAATCATTCATTTAATAAATATAATATAAATAAATTAATAGATAAGTGATTACGCGGGAAAATGAGAGCTCTCCAATAGAGAGCCCAGCTGTATTTTCTTTTGACAACAGAGCCAACATATTAGAAATGTAATTTTAAATACGTTAACTTTTACTACTTTTAAAAATGAGAGTACCTTTTTTTTTTTTTTTTTTTTTTTTTTTTTTTTTTTTTTTTTTTTTTTTTTTTTTTTTTTTTTTTTTTTTTTTTTTTAAGATAAATATGAAAAGAAGTCAATTAAAAGAAAAAATATTAATCAACAACATGGAAACATATAAATAATTCAAATTTTATTTAATAAAAATAAATATATATTAAATGACTATCTAAACATGAAATATAAACTGAGAAATTAAACTTAGTGTCAATTTAGAGTAAAATAATTAAAACTATAGCACTTTTTTAAAAGATTTACAAATATGACCACTTTTATATCTTTGTTGTTTTTTTTATAGAATTTTGTCAATCACTATTACTAATAAATAGGCTATCAGAAATAGTCATTTTATCAATGACTATTAGTGACTATCACTATTTTTTTTTTTTGTCATATTTGTAAACTGTTTTATTTTGTCATATTTGTAAACTGTTTTATATTTTGCTATATTTTTCATCATTTTGGATTTGATTGCTATTTATGCACCGTTCAAATAAAATTCAAGTCGTACTAAAATCGTTATATTTTAAGTCTAGTGATATTTATAATTTACCATAATTTATCCTATTATTTTGACCTTAGAGACAGGTAGAGTTGTTTGTGAATTTTTTGCCCTTGTTGACTGAAAAGGGCCATTGTTTTGTTGGTTTTGGGCCAAACTTGGACTTCATGTATTATTGAATTCTTTGTCCATTTGTAGTCCATATGGCTGGGCTAAACTAGATTAGGAAACCTAGTTTTGCTTGAAGAAGTAGCCAAATTAGGTTTAGCTATGAAAGGGAATAATATAATAGGATGTTTTTCAAGTTTAAAATGATTAATGAATTAAAGGCCTTGCTGCCTTTTCTTTCAAGAGTTTAATTAAGAGATTCTTGATATCCCTTTTACATTATAGTCTTAAGTTGCATCATGCCTGCGTCGAAAATATTCGAGTAATTTGATCATCTTATTCTTGATAGAGTCTTCTATTCTTGAGCTAAGAAATTTGTCATTTTGTTTAAAAAAATGTTTTAAAGTAATCTTTGGCATAATGTTGAATGGATTATAAATTCACATACACAAGATTCTAATTTCAATTCACTAAAAAAGTTATTTTTATCAATCTCTCTTTCCTCATGTTCTCTTAATATTGTCGGATGAGGCCGCCACAATACGGTTGTCTCTTTAATAACCGTCGAATATATAGATTTTAAAATTTAAAATTTGTCTGCGCTTAATAACCATGTGACAATCGAAGTATTTTTGTAATTTCTCTCGCATACACATCCAACCAAGGAAGGATCCAAAATATTAAAAAAATTATCACAAAAAAATTCGAGATTCGAATTCACACTCTCACATTATGTTGATCACAACCAATTGAGACATTCACACTTGCCACCGAGGCAAAACTATATTTTCATTTACTTTAGGAGCGCTGATACTTGTATATATTACTAACACTATTTTGCTTATATATAAAAAAAAATTCAAATATTTGGAGGACAATGGCCCCCTAGTCTCCAAAGAGACCGCTCTTGCATCCAACGGTGCAAAACAACCAGCAACCAGTTAATTGTTGCGTCTCCTCGAAAACTTTCTCCATGTCTAGTGGGTGCATTGTGAGCAATATGCCACAAAAGTAGTCACATATCCAGCCACACACAAATCTTCAATAAACAGAGATCAAAACCTAAACAAATCAAATGTACCAACAAAATGTGATCATATGCATTATACAGCACATATAACCCAAAACTCCAAGCATATATCTTATCAAAATGTTCATCTATTTATAACCGAGATCAGGTTCGCCGTAGTCTCGACGCAAATGCATGCAAGGCCAGAAGAAGAGCCTTCAACCTCTCTCGGGCTTCGGCATCGATCAAGTCGCCATTGGTGTCGAACTTGCGCGGGGGCTGGTGTGCGTTCAAGAAAAACTCAGGCTTGTTTATGAAATGAAGGTCAAGAAAGACTCCAATTTGGCGAAGATGGTACTGTGATCGCACTCCACCGGCCCCCCCACTTGCACTAACCATTGCTGCTGCTTTGTCTCCCCATACATTTGGTGGCCTTGATGCCCAGTCTATTGCATTCTTCAGTGGTGCTAGTAATATCAAAAACAAGTAGTACTAAATCAAAACTCACATAACCTGTGGGAAGTGTTTTTCAAACAAGTTAAAAGCACCTATATAACTACTTTTTGAGTAAGGTGTTTAATTATTAGTGCTTTTGAATTAATATAACACTTAGATTAGGGCTTGTATTGGACTTCTTAGGTTGATAACTATTGGATATGGATTTGAAAATCTGCATGTGTCTCCTAATAATTACGGAATATAGACATAAACTATCAAATATTTTTTTATAGAATCCAATTATATTGTAATGTAAATCATAAACGAAATTACAAGATAAATCGATAAACTAAGATAATTGTCTACTTTACTCTTTTCCCACCTTCTCTATTTATAACAAAGTCACCCTAACAAACTCTCTATCTAATAACTAATATACCCCATAGTATCTTAATTTCCTTCTAATGACATTTCTATTAACGCCCTCAGTTCCTCTCTAAAATTAGAATCGACGGAGGAGAGGGAGAGAAAATGGAAAATGTTTTTAATCTATTAAAGTTGGAGTTCGATTTTCATGGTTGCCGAAAGATGAGGGGTTGAAGGACCGGAGAGAAGGCAAGGGAAGGAAGAAAGAGAAGGTGAGAGGAGAGAGAGAAAGTGGGCAAAAAAAAAATAGAAATAAAGACCTTAGAAAATTAGGATAAATTTATTTTTTTTAAAAATGATATAAATATTTAGTCAATCACAGTGTACTATCTGGCTACAAAATATGCAAGCAAATTTTACTCATTCCATAATCATATATGATTCGTTCCTTTTGTTTAGAACAATATTTAATCACAATGACCTCCGCTACAAAACATGCAAGCAAGTTTTACTCATTCCATAATCATTCTTTTTGTTTAGAATAATATTTAATCACAATGTACTACCTTCTTTATAAAACATGCAAGCAAGTTTTACTCCATCCATAATTATATATGATTCTTTCTTTTGGTTTGAACAATATTTATTGTTCAAACACAATTCCAATTCAGACACGTGGCACAATAAAATGTTGACTGGAGTCTAGGAATGTTATCAGGGTAAGGGTTCCCACGTCTTCCCCCTTATTTCATTTTTCGTCCAATTTTTACCTTAATTGTTGTGTTTGGATTGACTATTAAATAAATAAAAAATTCAAAGAATACATTTTAAGTGTTTTATTTATTTCCAAAATTCATTCTCAAATAAATAATTTTAGGTAGTTGCGAAACACCTAAATTTATTCTAAATTAAATATTTAGGTATATATGCAAACCAAATACACTTAGGAATCCGATTTCCAGAAAATTATTTTTCGCTTTTTTTTTCTTTCTTCTTTTTGTTTTTAGAAAAAATCATTTTTCGCTTATTTTTCTTATTCTTTAGAAAATTCATTTAAAAAAAAAAATAGAGGTTTAGAGTTTTTATTTTTCCTATATATATGAAAGAGGGCGAGGAACATATTTTTCGTAGTTTAGACCACGAATACGAAATTTCATACCCCTCCCAAGTCCCAACAAGTAAAAATTCCAACGAATAATATATATATATATATATATATATATATATATATATTAATAAGAAAATTAAAAAAAAAAATCTGTCCAATTTTAATATAAATTTTCTACCGATTATGAGACTAACTACTCTTAGAAAATTCAATCCCCATAAAAGTAAAAGAGAGGTTTGGCGGATAAGAGGCAACCTCAACATTAGGTCGATTCGACTCGAAAAAGTAAAAAATCAATTTCGGTCGAAGCCCGAGTCATGTGGGTCTAGGACATTGTTTGAGTATGATTTGGGCCAACTCAACTTTTCATCACTAGGCCTATAAACCTAACTCTTCGACTTGACTCATTGAATTAAAGTTTAGGTCAAGTTTGGTTCAAACTTCAGTCAACCTAACACATTAACATATTGAATATTAATTACCTAATTTTTTAGATATTTTTTTTACTAATTTTTATTAAAATTTATTAAATATATATTTCATATTTACTTTTATTTAATAGTTTTGATGAATGCTATTATATTTAATCTGTAAATATTTTAGTATTTTATATTTTAGAAATTTTTTATTTGTATTTTTATCCTTATAATTTTTTATTAATTATAAATTATAATATAAAAATGTACTTTAAAATAAAATAAAAAAGTTTACATATATAAATATATAACACGGTCATAAATAATATATAGATTTATATATTGGGTTGACGCAAATATGAGTTCATTGAGTCGGCCTAATAACAATCCAAATATAGCTCAAACGGGTTGGTCCAGGAGCCAATCTATACTTCAAAATGGTAATTCATATTCAATCTAATGAATGGTTGAACCGGACCGAATCAGTCAGTCAAACTTTGACTTTGATCGAGTATGATCGAACTTGGGCCGACCTTTGGGACATGGGCCCGATGAAAAGGCTGTGAGATGAGAGACATCTCCAAAGTCAAAGTTTCATTACTCTGTATGCACAATATTTGTTCATACAGAGTAAATTATGCTGGATTTGAAGTATTATTCTTTATTAGTACACACTTTGTTTTCCAAAAGTGACTGCAAAACAACTTAAAAAAAAAAGTAAAAAGTAAAAGTTTGAAAAGGAATTCATATACCGGTGAGGGAGTAATTATATTCCGGCGAAGCAAAGAGAACGCCATGAGCTTCCGAAATCTTCCGGCGAAACGCTTCTATGACGGGCGGATACGTTCCATCAACCTCCAAATCGGTGTTCAGCATCGGCAAAGGCGAGATATCTACATATTGAATTTCCAATCCATTGATCGACTCCTTCGCTATCTCCGTCGCTACAGTACAACCAGGGCTGAATCAGAGCAAAGAAAAAGAAGAATGGTGGATTAATTAATGAATTACCAGCGCGAATGAGGCCTCTGTTGGTAGAATTTCGGCGAAGAGAACCGCAGAGAGCGACGACTTTGATCGCCGGCCGAGATCTGACCACCGTCGAAATTGCCGCCATCGCAGAATAATAATGAGAGAAGAAATTAGAATGGGAGAATGGTGGAAAATGAAGTTTGGGTTAAGAGTTGCGATTCGAATTTACTACTTGTGGGTACATGTGGGCGCACTACTGTTCATTGACTTTTTTTCTTCCTATCCATGTCAAGACTATTTCATCATAGGAATTAGAACAAACTAGATAAGGAAGACAAAATTATTTCGGGCTGGTTTGATAACGTTTTTGTTTCCTGTTTCTGGTTCTCGTTTCTATTTTTTAAGAAAAAAACTTGTTTTATAACTATTCTCATTTCCTGTTTTCAAATTTTGAGGAACGATTCTAAAAAAGGGCCAAAATTTGAGAAACTACAAAAATGTGTTTCTCTTTGTTCCGTTTCTTTTTATATTATTTCGTTCCATTTTTTACACAATACATGATGCTGGTTTGTTGGTCATAGTACAACTCTGCTGTATTTTGTTTATATATTATTTTGACTTTGAATTTTAAATTTTTTAATATATATATTTATATATTATTTAAATTTTGAATTTCATAATATATTTTTTTATATTTTTTTTTTTTGTAAGTACACTTGAACCCCGTTAGAATTTTGTTCATTAAAACGTGCATTGTCCTATTTTAATATTTTACAATCACAACATTTATAGAACTATATAATTGAGTTGGATCAAAGTCGACATCATTTAAGGCGAATGGATTCCAGTAAGAAATTAAATTGCAGGCTAAATTTGGACAACATTTAAAGGATAAAAATAATTTTATTAGTATTGTTAATTTTGCATTGGGGCCTACTTGTATTACATAATGAAGATTTTTTTTTTTTTTATATATATTTTATATTATATAACAAAATTCTATTTAGATTAAAAAAAAAAACAAGAAACTAGAAACTGTAAAACAAGTTTCTGTTTCTGTTTTTTTTTTTTTTTCAAGAAACGAGAAACAAGAGTAGTTATCAAACATATTCCTGTTTCTAATTCTCAAAAAACAAGAAACAAGGAATCATGAACAGGAAACAAGAAACAGGAAACGAGAACGTTATCAAACGAGCCCTTCATTACCATTCTAAAAATATCTTCGAACTTTCAAAAATTTCAAAAATATCTCCACCTTAAAAAAAAAAAAATACTTTCAAAAATACTTTTACGATCAAGTTTTGGATGAAAAACGTTAACATTGCATTAATACATAGCACCGTCAAACTTCACGAATCCTGTAATTTTGGTGGCACTTTGTTTCAAACTCTCTTAGGCGTCTCTTCTTTGTAAGGATTCAAGAACTTAACGTAGTTGGGCATTTATTCAAGAGCTTCCACCAATGAGGTATTGAGGCGTAGTTGATTGAGGATGTCCAAGAACGTGTGTTGAACTACACGTCTTGGTTCGTTTTTCTAAATCTATAAGGATATGGCCACTACAAGAATTTTATATTTTCTCGACGGATGTTCTCTCGACGGTTCCATTTTCGTCGAGAGAACAATCCTCTCTCGACGATTTATACAACCGTCAGGAGAGTATCGTATTCTCTCGACGAAATATTAATTCGTAGAGAACGAACAACTATCTCCACGATTTTTGCATAACCGTCGAGACAGTATTTTTAAAGTTTTTTTTTTTAAATTTTAATACGTTGTCTCGGCGATTTTTTGAACATCGTCGAAACAACTGTCGGTTCTCTCGACGTTTTTAGCAACCGTCGAGACAAAAGGCCGGTTCTCACGACGATTTTAAAAATCGTCGGGATAAATGTCGGTTATCTCGATGGTTCAAACCAATCGTCGAGAGAACCGACCTTTTGTCTCGACGGTTCAAACCCATCGTCGAGAGAACCGACCTTTTGTCTCGACGGTTGTTAAAAACTGTCGAGAGAACCCTTAATAACCTAAGGGTTTCGTTCGTCTTCTTCATTTCGCTTCAATCCGCACGCCTGCTCTCTCTCTCTCCATCGCCGCCCGCCGTCGTCGTTCCACCCATCGCCGCCACCTCTCTCCCCTTCATCTTCCCTCGTCTCCGCCACCTCTCTCCCTCGCCGCCGTCGCCTTCCCTCTCCCTCGCCGTCGTCGCCTTCTTTCTCTCCATCGCCGTCGTCGCCTTCTCTCTCTCCCTCGCTCCCGCCGCCGCCCTCCCCGCCCTCTTCGTCGCCTTCTCTATCTTTCTTGCCGCCGCTTCCTTCCATCTCCCTAGCCCACCGTCGCCGCCTCGATCCACCACCCTAGCCCGCCGCCGCCGCCTCCTGCCTCCATTGCCCTAGCCCGCTGCCGCCGCTTCTAGGGTATGTTATTTTTTTAATTCACTGATTTTTTTTTCAATTTTGTTTTTGTATATAATTTGCTTTCAATTTATGATACACAGCTACAATTCGCCGCTCGCCCGCCCGCAAGACAACGGTCGTTCCCCGCTCCACGCTACTCCAAACAGCTCGATCGTTCGCCTCTAGGTCTCATTTCTGCTCGCCAATTCTTTTTACTTTTGCACCTGATGATTCATGGTTTCTGAATTATGGTTTCTGAATTAGGGTAATTTATGTTATTTTTTATTTATTTAATTGTTTCATTCGTTAGGCTAATTTGTATATATGGTTAGGCTAATTTATTTTATTTTTGTAAAGTGAATGGGCGTTATGCTGAAACTGAAATTGATATGTTTAGATTTTTATTCAATCTCTACAGGACTTAACTATTCACGATTCACTGTTGGGTTTGAAAATTGTAGAATTAAAAATGAATAAAGATTGGATTAAACTTAGAGATAGGTTCTCTACCGAGTACGTAGAAGGGGTTGCTCAGTTTATGGAAATGGCGAAGTCTCACGTTAACCATTTGGGGAAAACAAGATGTCCATGTAAACATTGTATGAATGGAATGTGGCAGTCTTTGGATGGGGTAGAACGACATCTATTTACAAATGGAATATCTCCCTCTTATGGTCAATGGGTATATCACGGAGAACCAAGCAACTTATCTAGGTTCAAAAACATTTCAACTAATTCAATACCCGATGATGGACTACGTACTACATCTAATTTTTTTGATGAAGAGAATGAGATTTTGAACATTCTGAATGACTTACAAGCCCCAAACGTAGAAACGATTGTTCACGAAGAAGATTTTGAAAACGAGATTCCCACTAATGTCCCGAAAAGTGATAGTTCAAACCGATATGAAGATTTAATGGTTGAAGCATGTAATGAAGTGTACCCTGGTTGTACGTTATCTTCATTAATTTTTTTGGTGAAGTTAATGCATATTAAGGTTATTAACAATTGGAGTAATAAATCATCGGATATGTTGTTAGAATTGTTAAAGGACGCATTTCCAATTGGTGCATGTATACCTAGTTCATTCTACGAAGCTAAGAGGAAGTTGTGTGACTTGGGGTTCGACTATCAGAACATTGATGCTTGCAAGTATGATTGCATCTTATATTGGAAAGAAAATGCCGATTTGCAAGAATGTCCAATATGTGGTGAATCTCGGTATAAAGTTGCCGAGGAAGGAGGGAAAAAGATTCCACACAAGATTTTACGTCACTTTCCTTTGATATCCAGATTGAAAATGATGTTTTCATCCAAGCACGTTGCTTCTGAAATGAGTTGGCATAAAGATAAGCGTGTCGATGATGGTGTGTTACGACATTCTGCTGATGCGGAAGGGTGGAAGCATTTTGGTAGTAAATTTCCAAATTTCGCTTCGGAACCACGAAATGTTCATTTGGGATTAGCTTCAGATGGATTCAATCCATTCGGGAATATGAGCAATTCGTATAGTATGTGGCCAGTGATGCTAATTCCGTACAATTTGCCACCTTGAAAAATGCATGAAGGAAACCAATTTCTTCCTTTCTTTACTTATTCCCAACCCAAAGTCTCCTGGAAAAGAGATTGGTGTTTTCTTGCAACCATTGATTGAAGAGTTGAAAGAGTTGTGGAATAATGATGTGCACACCTATGATTGCGTTAGTGGTGAATACTTTCAACTACACGCAAGTTTGTTGTGGACGATTAATGACTTTCTTGCATACGATGACTTATCTGGGTGCCCTAACAAGGGCTACAAAGCATGTCCAATTTGTAAGGGTCCAATTTGTAAGGAAGATACACCATCGCTTTGGATAAGGGGTAAAATGTCTTACATGGGACATCGACGTTACCTTCCAGCCACACACTATTGGCGTAGAAATAAGCAACACGACGGTTATCTAGAACCTAGACCACCTCCAGTCGTAATGGATGGAGACGGGATTTTACAAGAATTGAGTATGCTCAACTTTCCAGTGCTTAGTAAACATCCAACAAAACAAGTAAAGAAAAGGAAACGAAGTGATTCTTACTGGAAGAAAAAAAGTATTTTTTTTTAACTCCCCTACTGGTCAAAACTTTTATTAAGACATAACTTGGATATAATGCATATTGAAAAAAATATTTGTGACAACGTGGTTGGCACATTGTTAAACATTGATGGAAAATCGAAGGACACAGAAAATGCTCGAAAGGATCTACAAGATCCAGATATACGGAAAGAATTACACTTGATACCTTTAGGAAAAGGCAAGTCTAAAAAACCACATGCTGCGTACACATTCAGTAAGAGTGAAAGACTCGAGTTCTGTAAGTTCTTGAAATCACTAAAATTTCCTGATGGATTTGTCTCGAATATATCAAGATGTGTGAGTGTGAACGATGAAAAAATTTATGGGTTGAAGACTCACGATTGTCATGTTCTGTTGCAGAGGCTTGTCCCTATTGGTGTTCGAGCATATTTTGTTGGGTTTTATGTCCTAAAACTCGTAGTTTGTAAATTGTTTGAATGTATATATTCTATTTCAATAAAGTTGTTATTAAATTTTAGTGAATTGTGTTTGTATTAACCTATACCAATAACTAACACCCATGGCGATAGTATGAGTACTTGAACTTCATTTGTGACATGAATGTGGATCAAGTTCAAGTAAACAGCCAAAATGGTCTATAGTATAGGGATAAGGCTGAGTACCTTATCCTGGGGACACTATTGGACGCGGCTCACTTTGTATAGTACAAAACGATGTGATTCGAATCGTTCATGTAGAGATATGTGAGTGAGGGCGTCCTGTGCAATGAGTTTGCACAAGACCGAACCAAGAAATAAAATCGCTCTTTCTTTATAACACCGTTTACTGTAAAGACCGGTTTTTTCAATCCTGAGTTCACTATGAACTCCTGTTTATTTGACATTATCCTTTCACTTGTACGGGTGAGAGTGGCCAGATCGCCGACTCAATAAGCTTACCATCTTGGGGATAAGATCGAATAAGTGGCTGGGGACGTAGTTGTGCGAGATGGAATTAGCTCATACCCGTTTTAAGGGTTAGTAGAGAGGTTGTTACCTTAAGTGCTGACTCCAGGTCTTGAACAATGGGCCCATCCTCTCCTGATCAGGGAGAAATCTGATTTGATGGTTGGACCACAAATCAATTGTTCATTAGAGGTGTCAGTGGTACTTAAGGAACAAGATATAATACAAGGGTTAAACGGTATAAATGACCCGTTGTGATTACGAACGACCTGTGAAGGATCGACTTACTTATGATAGTTAGATCAAGAGGACACAATATATCTACAGTGAGGAGAGTGCAGCCCTTGGACTTTAGTGGAGTCTCCGAGGGTTAACGAATGTTGGTTAGTTCGGTTGAAAGAGTTTTGACCGGATAATCTCGTATCATTGAAGCTCATGATTTGTAGGTCCTTACGGTTCTCCTAGCTAGCTCGGATAAAGCCGTGAAACAATATAAAAGAAAAGAAAAGAATTTGAATCGTTCAAATTCGGGTTTGTGGAAGAATATGGACATATTTAAATATGATTTAAATATGAGATTGGTCTACAATATGAATTGGATTCATATGCAAAAAGTCGGTTTTCGAAAAACCGGGTTTAATTATATTATTTAATTAATATTTGATATTGAATTAAATAATATTAATTAATATATATTTTTTTTTATTAATTAAAAAGTTTAATTAATAAAATAATAGTTATTATTTTTAATAATAATAATAATAATATATAAATATCTATATATATATATATATATATTTACATGTGTCTTACATTTTGTAAGACACATGTAAGATATATACAAGGTATATATCGTCAGATCAATCAAAATAAAAAATAAAAAAATAATAAAAAAAAAAAAGGAAAAAGAAAAGTTAGTGTTTTTAGGGGTATTCAATTGAAATAAGACTTCAATTTGATTTTTCTCCGTCTTCTTCCTTCTTCCTCAGCTCTCTGTGAAGTTTTCTTTCAGTGAGCTTCTTCCTTCTTTTCTCTTGTAAAAGGAGTCCCACTACTTCGTTTCTCGGCCCGAGGATAGCGGGACTACCGTGGGTGGTCCACGAAGATTTCGTGAGAAGGCTCGTTGAGCTCGTGAGGAGCTTCTGACGGTGAAAATTGAAGAAATTCGAACGACAAGGGTATGTGTTCTAATTTCTCTTTTTCATTGTTTTTGCATGTTTCCGTTTGTTATTGATGAAATTAGAGTGTCTATGATCCAAATCGCTTCCGCTGCGTGCCATGCGCTCCATCAATTGGTATCAGAGCGTTTTTGGCCACTCAATTTCCATCAATTTAAGTTATGGTGGGTTTTATTTTAGAAATTGTTTCTGATTGGCGTCTAAAGTGAATATCGATTTTGGCATAGTTTCTTTTTGAATTTCATTATTTGTAATTGCCCGAGAATGTATGGGCTTTAATGCATGCTAAAGAGTCTGTATTTTTTAGAGTCATTAGAGTCCATATAGGTTTCTTTGTGAAAGAAGTATGAGTTTGGAACTCGCCGAAATGTTCGGTGTAAGTTCAAACTCGTTCTAGGCAATACGAGGAGAAATTCGAAAAGATTTTGGCCGAAGCATTCGGAGGAAGCAAGTTGGTCAAAGGCGGTGCGAAGAGTTCGAAGTCCGCTCAAGACGTAGCTTGTTGATCAAGCTTGTAATAAATTAGTTATTGCTTGTTAAATGCCAAAATCGATCCACTTTAGTATGTTTAATCAATTATGCATTGCGAATGTATGTTTTAATTAAATTCCATGTTTGTATGTGCATAACGTATGCCATATAGATTTAAAATCCCACCGTAGGAAGCATGCTTCATGCATTGAAAATATGTTATAAGTGTTATAATATATCGTATGCATATTTGGCAATTCATCTGTTTTGATATAAAAGTTATATTAATTCATGAATTAGTTGTTGTTAGTTCAATAGAATAATTGATATAAGTGTTATATTAATTATGAAATTGAATGAACAACATAGTTTGTCCTAGTTTTATGCACATGGTATATTATAAGTGTTATAATGTATAGGATGCATGTTTATTCATGAGTATTAATATAAGAGTTATATTAATTCATGAATTAGATGTTGTTTGCTTAATAGAATAATTGATATAAGTGTTATATTAATTATGAAATTAAACATCCAATATTAGATGCATTTTGTTTGTTATAAGTGTTATAATGTATAGGATGCATGCTTAATTCAGAGTATTGATATAAGTGTTATATTGATTATGAATTAAGAGTTGAATGTTTAAGAGCATAATCGATATAAGTGTTCTATTGATTATGAAATTAAATATTCAACTTATCATGCCTTAGTGATGCATGTTTGAGAAGCATGTAGAAGTTTGTTGTAGTTAGTCTTAGTTTTGCAAAGCGTTGTAAAATTGGCATAGACTTTTAAAATCTATAACAAAGACAAAGGCATGCTCACTTAGGATTGAATGTATCGTTCTGTTTCATTAGATGAATAGGTCAATATCTTGTAAATGCTAAGGCTACAAGAAAAACTCACCCGGGGACATCCTGTTCGAGGTTGGAGGTATTTAAGCTGACGGTTTACGGAACACCTCCTACCTGGGGACCATCCGGTACTTGAGTAAAGTTAACCCGACTTTATGAGCATGCGTGAGTGGTGTGAGGTAATAAAGTGTTTATCACCTAGACATCATAGGTAAAAGTTTGTTTTACCTAGACTTAGGTCTTATTGTCTTAGCCGGATAATGCTTGAGTAATTTACCCATTCCGTCTTAAAATACTTAGTAGAGGTGTTGAGAAGGTATATATGATATATCCCTCTCCTCCTACGTTCTCTGTCAAGTTCACACCGTGAGAATTATGCTCGGCCTCGTGATGTCAATAGGGCATCCCCATTCGGATGATATTTGCATAATTCAATAGCAAGGTGAATGGAGAAAGTATTTATAGTAAGTGGGAGAAGGAAGTATGTCAATACATCCTGCGGTCTCCTTCATTGGATTGAACCGTGAGATTCCTATGTTCCGCCTGCTAGGTGCCCACAAGAGGTACCGATCCATTCGGAGGGCCGTTTCATAGGAATCAGAACATCTCAATCACCATTTATGGATAAAGAAACATAGAGTCATTCCCAACTTTGACATTTCAATTCGGTTGCATCGTTGGGGCCGCCCTATGAATTCTAAAAATGGAGGGTCACACTTACGAGATTTGCTAAGGAGTTAGTAAATCTTGACCAAACAGCGATAACTAAGATGCTATAGGAATATGAGATATTCTGGTATTAGCATTTAGTCAAGAATGTCTTGATTCAGTGAAGGAATGTTTGACTGCTCCTCGGTAGCGACCATTCTGACCCACTGAAGTATCGTTGTAGTATAATAATGAGTTTTGGGTACATTATTATTCTTTGCTAAATTCTTGATTGGTGTGTAAATTAGGTTAAAACCTTTTCACTAATATTTATTCATTCTCTTTTCAGCATGTCTAGCTCTTTCATTCACTTACTAGCTTCCGATAATTTAACCGGCGATAACTACGCGACCTGGAAATCGAACTTGAATACGATTCTCGTTCTAGATGATCTTAGGTTCGTCTTATCAGAGGATTGTCCTCCCTCTCCTAGCTCGGATGCAACTCGAACTGTTCGAGAAGCATATGATAGATGGACAAGGGCTAATGATAAAGCCTGAGTCTATATCTTAGCCAACATATCTGATGTGTTAGCTAAGAAGCACGAGGATATGGTTTCTGCTAAAGAAATCATGTCTTCATTACAGGCGATGTTTGGACTACCGTCTTCATCGGTCTGTAATGAAGCCCTCAAATACGTTTACAACTCTCGCATGAAGGAGGGTATCTCTGTTAGGGAGCATGTCCTTAATATGATGGTCCACTTCAATGTGGCGGAAGTAAACGGAGCTACTATTGATGAGTGTTAAGTCTCTGAAAGTGACTTATTTAGGACCCATTTAGCTTAAGAAGATGTACACATTTAGGTGTTTTTGTTAGCATTTAGCTTAAACCTATGCTTTAATATGAGAATTAGAAGAAGGTAGCTAATTTAGGACTTATGCACAATAGGTAGAAGAAGGGTTGAAAACCGAAGAAAAGAATGAAAAAATAACCATTGCAAATGAATTGCGGAATAATTGCGGTGACCGCAATTATTCAAGTTAAAACCGTAAGTTGGCTGATCATTTTCTGTTTAGATCCGACTTTTCAGGGATTCGTTCTTTCTCCTCCATCCATTCTGATATATGACGTTGAAGGTTGATGGTTCTCCTTGGCCCAAACACACCTGCAAACTACTATAAAAGGGGGTCAAAGTCGGAGGTTCAGTCATAATTCGAAGCGCAGAAGTCTTCTTGCAGTCCACCATTTCCATCTGTTTTTCTTTGCCGTCTGTTGGAGTGAGGTTCTCAGCTTTTGGAGTCGATAATCTGATAGGAAGGAGAGAAGATTCTTCTTCTCTCTCGATTGGATTCATCCAAGCACGGCTGAATTCTCATCACCATCATTCGAGGCGACTGCCACGAAGTTTTCAGCAATCCTTTACTGTTTTCTGTTCTTTCCTTCTCATTTCCATTACTGATCATTGTTGTTCTTAGTTTAGTAATTTACTTATTGCATTTCGTTGTTGTCTGCCTTGGATTCATTCCTTTTAAAGCTTTCCTTTGTCATTCAAACATTCAAGTTAATCAAAGTAAGTTTCTGCACTTCACAGTTTATACTTTCTTCTGCTACGGGTTTTGCTTCCTGTTTTAAGCACAGTTCTCTTTTAAGTATGTCTGTTTTATCTACCCTTTCTGTTCTTCATATATCCATGAGTAACTAAATTCACTTAGGGGCATGCTAATGACAGAACTATAGGCTAAAAAACGTGAGTCAAGTAGGCAGATCAACACTCGAACATTGATTGTATGTAAGCTTCATCCCACGGGCAATTTCGATTGGCCATCCATTTTGTCCAAAGAACTCCTAACCTCTGGAAGGAGTAAGAGTTCAGAGTCATATAATCATGCTAGCCTTTCATGGTAATCAGGAAACGGCCTAGGAATAGGCGTTTCCCTAGTACAAACTGAACACTCCTGTTTTAACAAGATGCTTAAGTCCTTACTTTGAAGTCGAGTAAACTTGAGTCTCTAATGCATGGAATCGGACGATACTTGAGATAGAGTGAGTTTGACGTATAGAGAGTTGATCCAAAGCTTGATAATCGTAATAAAATGCCTATAGGATAGTCATTAGTAGCCCTTAATTCCCCATTTTAATCAGATTCGCTGCCATTTAATTGCGGAAACATTGCGGTCCTCGCAATTCTGCCTGTTTATCATTCTGTTTAGCTGTTTTCTTCCTCGATTATTAATTCCATCTCTTGTCCTTTAGGTCTATTTTTAACTTTAATTTGTTTATGTTATATCCCTCTACACATTCAGCAAAAAGTAGTTAATTAAAAACCAACTTTACCCCCTCAAATTCATCCCATCTTTCTTAACTTTCACACTTCGCGAATAGCTAAAAATGAGTCTCTGTGGAAAAAACGAATTAAATATACTTACTACTTGCTGTGAGACCATGTATGCTTGCATGTTCTAAGTGCTCTCTCTTTCCGTTTGCATATTTATCTTTACACATTGAGCACGCAACAAGTTTTTGGCGCCGCTGCCGGGGACTTATTTTAAGTAAAAACGAAGTTGTTAAGTTTGAAAAATCAAGTTTATCATTGAGTGAAAACTAATCTGTTTCATTTCTTTTGCAGGTGCCATTAAGGTAGTTTATGAGTGAGCGTTCACATAGTAATTTAGAGTTCGATCCTGAACCTGAAAGATCACTTCGAGCTAGGAATAAGGCAAAGAAACGTCTCTTTAAGCAACCTCCTATACCTCAACCCACACCTGAAACTAAAGAAATGGGCGATCTAGTTCCAAATCCGGCACAAGCCATTCGCAACCCCATCGAAATAGCGAATGACAAGAATAGTGCCATTCTGTCATATCTAGTACCTATGCCTGGGGAGCTGAACCCCAGCATAATCCGTCCTGAAATCACTGCCCACTCATTCGAGTTAAAGCCAGTGATGTTCCAAATGTTGTCCACTGTGGGACAATTCTTTGGAATAGAAAATGAGGACCCCCATAACCACCTTAGGAACTTCCTAGGAGTTAGTGACACCTTCCTAATCCCTGGAGTTTCCCAAGAGGCCCTTAGGCTATATCTTTTCCCTTACTCTTTGAGGGACAAAGCCAAAACATGGTTAAATTCATTGCCCTCAGGATCTGTCCGCAATTGGACAGATTTAGCAGAAAAATTCCTAGTCAAATACTTCCCACCTGATAGGAATTCAACCTTTCGTGATGATATCATAAAGTTTAAACAAGCTGATAATGAGTCTCTTCACGAAGCTTGGACTAGATTCAAAGACCTTCTCATTAAATGTCCACACCATGGCATTCCATGGTGTATCCAAATAGAAGTTTTCTTTAAAGGATGCAACCCCAGCACCAGACAAGTCTTAAATTCATCTGCTGGAGGTTCCATGTTGTCCAAGAGTTACAACGAAGCTTATGAGATCTTGGAGAAGATCTCAGCATCTCACTGTAGATGGTCAGACGATCCAGTAGAGCCAACTAGGGCTCAAGACAAGGATGCTCTAAGCGCCATGAGCACCCAAATAAATGCCCTGACCAACTTAGTCAAGCAAATGGCTCAGGCCAATCTCCAAACCAGTGCCAATACCGCCACAGCCATGTCAATGGGCACTCAACCAAATCAAGGCGAGGCACCAATCTGTGGATTCTGTGGGGAAGGGCACCCTTATGAATACTGCCCTGGGAATCCATCCTCAGTCTGCTATGTAGGAAGTCAGCAGCAGCCTAGGAATAACCCCTATTCACAAACTTACAATCCTGGTTGGAGAAACCACCCTAACCTGTCATGGGGTGGCCAACAAAACATTAACCAAAATCCCAACCAACCAAGGCCGAGTGGAACACCTGGTTTCACTCCCCAACATAACCAGTCAATGTACCAAAAACCTTACAATCAACCTGTAGGATCTTCTGTAGAAAACCTACTCAAGGAATATATAGCTAAGAATGATGCTACTCTTCAGAGCCAGCAAGCTACTCTTAGGAGCCTGAAAAACCAAATAGGCCAATTAGCCAATGAACTTAAAAGTAGGCCCCAAGGTAGACTCCCTGCTGATACCGAGGTACCAAGGAGAGATGGCAAAGAACAAGTTCAAGCCATTGAACTTAGGAGTGGAAGACCATTGGTGAACATTACAAAGGACACACCAAAGAGAGTAGAGAACACTGAGTCTAGTGCTCCACTGGCGTCTCTGCCGAGCCAAGGTCCACCACCAACTAGCACATCAGGAGCCAGGCTAGAGCCAATTGTAGAGGACGTAGAAGAAATTCCAAGGCCTCCACCTATCTTAAGGCGTCCTGACGTGCCTGCATATGTGCCACCACCTCCATACCCTCGAAGGCTGAAGAAGAAGCAGGAACAGGAAGTTCATTTTAATAAATTCTTAGAAATACTTAAGCAAGTGCATGTGAATATTCCTTTTGTAGAAGTTTTACAGTCTATGCCTTCATATGTAAAGTTTTTGAAGGACATTATTACTAACAAAAGAATAATTGGTGAGTTTGAAACAGTAAACCTCACCGAGGAGTGCAGTGCCATCCTCCAAAACAAGCTGCCCAAGAAGGAGAAGGATCCTGGTTCCTTCACCCTACCTGTAGAACTTGGAGGCAAGCATGTGGGCAGAGCGCTTTGTGACCTGGGCGCCAGCATAAATCTCATGCCCCTGTCCCTATTCCGCCAGTTGGGAATGGGAGAAGCACGTCCAACCACAGTCACTTTACAACTAGCAGACAGATCCATCGCATATCCAGAAGGTAAGATTGAGGATATTCTAGTTAAAGTTGACAAGTTTATTTTCCTTGCAGATTTCATTGTCCTGGACTATGAGGCAGACAAGGAGGTTCCCATCCTGCTAGGTAGACCATTTCTAGCCACAGGTAGGGCACTAATAGACGTGCAAAAAGGTGAGTTAACTATGAGGGTTCATGACGAAGAGGTAAAATTTAGTGTTTACAAAGCTTTAAGGTATCCCTCTGATTCTGAGTCTTGTGCTAGCATTGATGTTGTTGACTCACTAATGGAAGAACAATTAGAGCATGTATTATTAACCAAGCATGCTAACGAATATGTAGGATTAGATGTAGATGATCTGAATGTATCTGACATAATGAATATGCCTGTAGATAGACCTCAGCATGTATGTATGACTATAGATTTAACTGATAGACCTGTAAATCCGTTAAAACCCTCCATTGAGCATCCACCTGTTTTAGAACTAAAACCACTACCAACTCACCTCAAATACGCATATCTAGGAGATAATGATACGCTGCCTGTAATTATTTCTTCTAAGCTTAGTGAACAGCATGAGGTTGATTTAATTTTACTGCTTAAGCAACATAGGAAGGCTATAGCATGGACTATTGCTGATATTCGAGGCATTAGCCCTTCTTATTGTATGCACAAAATTATTCTAGAGGAAGAGCACACACCTAGGGTCGATCACCAGCGTAGGTTAAACCCCTCTATGAAAGAGGTAGTGAAGAAAGAAATAATAAAGTGGTTAGATGCAGGAGTAATTTTCCCCATAGCTAGTAGCCAGTGGGTGAGCCCCATCCAATGTGTACCTAAAAAGGGGGGAATAACTGTGGTAGTCAATGAGAACAACGAACTGATTCCAACAAGGACTGTCACAGGGTGGAGAGTGTGTATGGATTACAGAAAACTGAATAAAGAAACTAAAAAAGACCATTTCCCCCTACCATTTATTGACCAGATGCTAGACAGAATAGCTGGTAGAGCCTACTATTGTTTTCTAGATGGGTACTCTGGTTACAATCAAATTACTATAGACCCTAAGGATCAAGAGAAGACTACCTTCACTTGCCCTTTTGGAACGTTTGCCTTCCGCAGAATGCCTTTTGGCTTATGCAATGCACCGGCAACTTTCCAAAGGTGCATGATGGCGATCTTCTCTGAGTTGGATGAGTCCATAATAGAAATATTCATGGATGACTTCTCAGTCTTTGGGGACTCATTTAAAACCTGTCTAGAGAACCTAGGACAAGTCCTGGCTAGGTGTGAAGAGACCAACCTAGTCCTAAATTGGGAAAAATGCCATTTCATGGTAGATGAAGGGATTGTCTTAGGACATCGAGTGTCAAGGGCAGGTGTGGAAGTGGATAGGGCAAAAATCGAGGTCATAGAGAAGTTGGTAGAGCCCCAGAATGTCAAGGCTATTAGGAGTTTCTTAGGGCATGCTGGTTTCTATAGAAGGTTCATCAAGGACTTTTCTAAGATAGCCAAGCCTCTATGTGAGCTTCTAGAGTTAGGTAGGCCATTCATCTTTTCTAAAGCATGTGTAGTAGCTTGGAAAACCCTTAAGGAAGCACTGGTCACAGCACCAATCATAGTAGGACCAAATTGGGATCTCCCATTTGAGATGCTATGTGATGCCAGTGACTATGCTGTAGGAGTCATGTTAGGACAGAAGATTGACAAGCTCACACATCCTGTCTATTATGCTAGTAAGACCTTGAATGAGGCTCAATGTAACTATACAACTACAGAGAAGGAGATGCTTGCTGTAGTATTTGCTTGTGAAAAATTTAGGAACTATATTGTAGGAACTAGAACCATTGTATATACTGACCATTCTGCTTTAAAATATCTGATGAGGAAGGCTGATGCTAAGCCTAGATTGATTAGATGGGTGTTATTGCTGCAGGAATTCGATTTGGACATTCGGGACAAGAAGGGATGTGAAAACGTGGTTGCAGATCACCTGTCTCGATTGCAGCACAATTGCGAAAAAATTGCGGACCCCGCAATTTCTGATGCTTTTATAGATGAACATATCTTTGCTTTGACTCATCGTGAAAACGATGAGGAACCGTGGTTTGCTGACATTGCTAACTTCCGTGCATCACAGGTATTACCAGTGTTCAAGGGAGGACAAGAGAAGAAGAGGTTCCTCCATGAAGCAAGGAAATTCATCTGGGATGACCCCATACTTTACAGGACCTGTGCTGATGGGTTGTTGAGGAAGTGTGTTACAGCTGCTGAAGCGAAGTCTGTGCTGCAGCACTGTCATTCATCTCCTTATGGTGGACACTTTGGTGGTCAAAGAACAGCTGCTAAGGTATTCCAGAGTGGCTACTACTGGCCAACAATCTTCAAGGATGCCCACAATTATGCCCACAACTGTGACGAATGCCAAAGGACAGGTAACCTCAGTCGTAAGGATGAGATGCCTCTCACCTACATCTTAGAGTTGGAGCTCTTTGATGTGTGGGGCATTGATTTCATGGGACCATTCCCTCCATCATCAGGTAACCTGTACATTTTAGTAGCAGTAGACTACGTGTCAAAGTGGGTAGAAGCTAAGGCATGTCCTAATAATGATGCTAAAACAGTCACTAACTTCTTGCATAGACACATTTTCACTAGATTTGGGACTCCTCGTGCTATCATTAGTGATGAGGGGTCACATTTCATTAATAAGGCTATGGAGAAATTATTGGCTAAATATAACATTAGACATAGGGTAGCTACTCCCTACCACCCACACTCAAATGGCCAAGCTGAGATTTCCAATAGGGAGATAAAGAACATCCTAGAAAAGGTAGTCAAACCTAATAGGAAAGACTGGTCTTTCAAGCTTGAGGATGCACTTTGGGCTTATAGAACAGCATATAAGACACCTCTAGGAATGTCTCCCTATAGGTTGGTGTATGGCAAGGCTTGCCACTTGCCACTTGAGTTGGAAAACAAGGCATTTTGGGCCATGAAAGAATTAAATTTTTGTGTGAAGGATGCAGGGACATTAAGATCTTTACAGCTACATGAACTTGATGAGCTCAGGCACATGGCCTATGAGAATGCCAAGATGTACAAAGAAAAGACAAAAATATGGCATGACAGTAGACTCAGGATCAAAGACTTTAAGAAGGGCCAACTTGTATTGTTATTTAACTCACGGTTAAAGCTGTTTCCAGGCAAATTAAAGTCTAGATGGTCAGGTCCATTTATTATTACTAATGTCTTTGTTCATGGTGCCATAGAGATTAAAAACTTGCAGCAAGGACAGCCATTTATGGTCAATGGTGCTAGGTTGAAGCACTACTATGAGGAGGGGGATGTGAAGACTCTCTCGGCCTTCCTCCTACGTGAAGCATGAAGTTAGAAACGAGAGAGAACGAGTGGTTACTGTGCTCGTTTAGTCAAGGCCAATGCCTTAGTTTATTTTTTCTGTTTTTTTCGATGATCGTTTGTATGTTTTGTGAGGTATTTTTAATTGCGTAGTTAATGTTTGTTTTATTTGTTTTTGTAGGGAATCGAAAGAGGGGATCAAGGGGAGTAAATCCCACTTTAAAAATCAAGAAACGGTTGAGCCAAATAAAAGATACGGGCGATCAAAGTTTGGATTTGTTATGAAATATTGTCCCTAGAATTGCGCATAAATTGCTGGATCCGCAAAAAGAGCCGTTGGGATTTTTCCGTTGCTTTTATAGCCGTTAGAAGGCGCCCGATTGATACGATCCTCTCATTCTTTGCTCTCCAAGATTTCTGCGATTCTCTCCACCTTTGATCTCTCTCTCCAAACCTCCAAGATTCGACAATGGTTTCCACTAGGGCTGAGAGATCCGCCGCCAAGAAGAAGGCCGACGACGCAGCTGAAGCGGCTGCAAGGGAAGCGCTTCTCGCCCTTGCTGATGAGGGTGCTGTACGCACTGGCCGTCTCTCCAAGCTTCCTATTCGTAGGAAGAAGTGGAGGGTGGTCACTGAGATCCCTGCTGGGCCATCTGAGCCAGTGGGCACGCCAAAGAAGCGCCGGTGGACTGTCAAGACTGCCGCCGAACGAACCATCGCCAAGACTCCCTCTGTGGAGAGTCAAGAACCTGATCGTGCATCTCACGAGTCAGCAAAGGAAGGTTCGTCGCCGTCTGTGTCACCTGTGCGCAGCTCTCTCCCATCTGAACCGGTGCAAAGCACAGAATCATCACCGCCTGCGCAGCGCGTCGAGTCATCTCCAGCGCTTCAGAGTTCTGATCTACCACCTGCGGCTGTGCAGAGTCCTGAACTGCCGTCTTCGCCATGGAGTTCTGCACATACACCATCAGCAGAGCACAACTCTCCACGGCCTGATCCTGAATTCCCTTATGGGGATTATCAGGAGTCCACGCAAGGCAGTGGAGATGCTGGGGAAGAAGAAGTCTTCTCTCCTATGAGGGAAGACAGCCCTGATGTTCCTGCACAGCAGGACGATTCTATGGAAGAAACGTTGGGGGCTTGCCTCCAACAGATCAACATGGAGAAAGAGAAGAAGAAGGCCAAGAAGGAGGCCAAGAAAGCCAAGAAATTGAAGAAGAAGAAGGCCAAGCGAGTGCCTTCAGCAGACAAAGACAGTATTGAGCCTTCGCTCAAACGCCTCAAGGTGGAGGCTGCTGAATCTTCCAAGCCAGCCGATAAGGGGAAGGCTAAACTCTATCCTGAAGACGAACCTCCGTCAGTGAGGTATGTCTCGTCTGATGCTGAATCCAGAGGCGTGGAGCTGAGGAAAAGGGACCTGTTGCACGAGAAGGGGTTCCTTGATCGACTTGCTGACCTGCCGCAGTTCTTGCGCGCAGGGGTGATCAACCATGGCTGGGAGGAATTCTGCCGACCTCCCAATCCAGCATACACGAGCATGGTGTATGACTTTTATGCTAACGTGCTCAGCCCTGAGGATGGCCTATCTGTGGTCAGAGGGGTGGAGGTTGATTTCTCAGCCAAAGCCATTAATGAAGCATTTGGTCTAAGGGGCCAGCCTCACACAGATTATGCACGGATAGTTGATGAGCCGACCGAGGCTGTGCTGGAAGAAGCCATCCGCACCATTGGCCAGCCTGAGGCCTCCTGGACAGTCTCACGCAATGGGCGGCACACGCTCATGAGTGCCAACCTCACGGCTAAGGCAGCTGTGTGGTTTTCATTCGTAAGAAGAAGACTCTCCCCAGTGACTCATGAGACTACAATTAACCAGAGCCGTTCGCTGCTGGTTTATGCTATAATGAGAGGTCTCACGATCAACGTGGGAGAAGTCATCACTGCTGCCATAGCTGAGTGTGCAAAAAAGGGTAAGGGGCCGTTATTTTTCCCCAACATCATAACAAAGTTATGCTTGCTTGCAGGAGTTCCCACCGAGCGCTTGGAGCAGCAGCTGCCCTACACAGGCCATCTGGAGTTGCCTGCGCACCTAAGGCTGAGAAGAAAGGGCAACATGGAATTTGAGTTGGATAGGCTGGCGGCTGAACAGTCCCTATCCATGGCCTGCTTGATGGACATGCAGAGGAGAATGGCTCAATGGGCCAACTATGCGCAGGCGAGGGACAGAGAAGTTGCAGACCAGTTGGGGTGCATCTTCCCAGACTTCCCCACCAACCTCCTAACTCCATGGGTGCCCCCACGACCAAGGCGACCAGATGAGGATGATGAGAATTGAGTGCTGGTTTGAAAAGCACTAGAGGGAGTATTACTGATCCCTTCAGAAACAAAAGACAATTTTCCTGCTTTTTGATAGAATAATGTATAATATGCTGTTTTGGATTCAGTTTTTGATCTGTTTTTAATGTTTAGTTTTATGCTTTTTCTTTTGCTTAGTCTAGTTTGATGTTAGCTGAATAGGTAGGATAGTTTAGTTTTATTTTTAGGATGCATGAGTAACGGGAAAAAGCATGCTAGGGGCCTGAGTTAATGTTATATCTGCCCGGATTGGATTGCGAAATAATTGCGGTTCCCGCAATTTTTGTGACTAATAGCATGTTTTGGACTGTCTGTTTAGTTAGGCTGTGATCTGTTAAATTCTATCTTTTGCTGCTCGCATGACTACCTTATATAGCTGATCTTGAAGCATGCTGGATGAATGTCATAGGACACCTTTGGATAGTTTAAATTTGCCTCTGAATAGTGCTCAGCATGCATAAACCATAAGTCCTGAAACCTGTCTGTTATGTTCAAATTTTCTGCTGCTGGGATAGTTGCTTCTAGAGTGTTTTGCCTATGCCTAGGATGTTTAGATTCTCTTTGTTTTACTTTAGACTAGATGCTTCTAGGATAAGTTTGGGGGTGTGCCACCTCAAACACTCATTGGGGACAATGAGTAGTTGAAGTTTGGGGGAGGCCACCCTAGGCCTAGGAACATTCCTCTCTTCCTTAGGACATAAGCATTCTTCTTCTCCTAAAAAATGTTTTGTGATAAATAGAAAAAGTGAAAAAAATAGAATAAAGAGGGGGAGTCTTTCTCAAGTGGCATTGCATCAAAAGGCAAACCGAGGGGAGACTCCACCTAAGTAAAGAAAAAGGAGAAATAGGGGAAGAAGAATGTATGCTTGGGAGTTATAATCTTGTGGCTTAGATGTCCTATGTACAAAAGAACTCTGATCCTTAATGAGCTAAGCACAAGGTTGTAGCTTTTAGGTTTGTCTAGGGAGATGAATGTATATCCAATGTAGTGATGCCAGGGTTTAGGTTGTTCTCTAAAAGTACTACTGTCACTGTTAATACTAAGACTGGCATGACTCTAAGGAATCCTAGACACATTAAAAATAAGCTAGAAGCATGTACTGAGTCTAGAGTAAAGCTTGGTAGAATTTGAAACCTTAGGGATAATAGCATGATATCATACAAGTAGTTAGATCAGTAGCAGGGGGTTAACAAAAGCAGTGGGTATAGTAGGCAGGTGAAGTCAGAAGAAGCTAGACAAGAGGTTAGTTCTAAACTTGGAAGTGTGTCACAGGACAGCATTGCTATAGACAAGAATATAAGGGAGTTAGTGAGTAGTTAAAGAAGAAGAAAACAGCAGCCTAGGTAAGTCCTTAGTATGCTTGAGGACAAGCAAAGCCTTAAGTTTGGGGGTGTGTTAAGTCTCTGAAAGTGACTTATTTAGGACCCATTTAGCTTAAGAAGATGTACACATTTAGGTGTTTTTGTTAGCATTTAGCTTAAACCTATGCTTTAATATGAGAATTAGAAGAAGGTAGCTAATTTAGGACTTATGCACAATAGGTAGAAGAAGGGTTGAAAACCGAAGAAAAGAATGAAAAAATAACCATTGCAAATGAATTGCGGAATAATTGCGGTGACCGCAATTATTCAAGTTAAAACCGTAAGTTGGCTGATCATTTTCTGTTTAGATCCGACTTTTCAGGGATTCGTTCTTTCTCCTCCATCCATTCTGATATATGACGTTGAAGGTTGATGGTTCTCCTTGGCCCAAACACACCTGCAAACTACTATAAAAGGGGGTCAAAGTCGGAGGTTCAGTCATAATTCGAAGCGCAGAAGTCTTCTTGCAGTCCACCATTTCCATCTGTTTTTCTTTGCCGTCTGTTGGAGTGAGGTTCTCAGCTTTTGGAGTCGATAATCTGATAGGAAGGAGAGAAGATTCTTCTTCTCTCTCGATTGGATTCATCCAAGCACGGCTGAATTCTCATCACCATCATTCGAGGCGACTGCCACGAAGTTTTCAGCAATCCTTTACTGTTTTCTGTTCTTTCCTTCTCATTTCCATTACTGATCATTGTTGTTCTTAGTTTAGTAATTTACTTATTGCATTTCGTTGTTGTCTGCCTTGGATTCATTCCTTTTAAAGCTTTCCTTTGTCATTCAAACATTCAAGTTAATCAAAGTAAGTTTCTGCACTTCACAGTTTATACTTTCTTCTGCTACGGGTTTTGCTTCCTGTTTTAAGCACAGTTCTCTTTTAAGTATGTCTGTTTTATCTACCCTTTCTGTTCTTCATATATCCATGAGTAACTAAATTCACTTAGGGGCATGCTAATGACAGAACTATAGGCTAAAAAACGTGAGTCAAGTAGGCAGATCAACACTCGAACATTGATTGTATGTAAGCTTCATCCCACGGGCAATTTCGATTGGCCATCCATTTTGTCCAAAGAACTCCTAACCTCTGGAAGGAGTAAGAGTTCAGAGTCATATAATCATGCTAGCCTTTCATGGTAATCAGGAAACGGCCTAGGAATAGGCGTTTCCCTAGTACAAACTGAACACTCCTGTTTTAACAAGATGCTTAAGTCCTTACTTTGAAGTCGAGTAAACTTGAGTCTCTAATGCATGGAATCGGACGATACTTGAGATAGAGTGAGTTTGATGTATAGAGAGTTGATCCAAAGCTTGATAATCGTAATAAAATGCCTATAGGATAGTCATTAGTAGCCCTTAATTCCCCATTTTAATCAGATTCGCTGCCATTTAATTGCGGAAACATTGCGGTCCTCGCAATTCTGCCTGTTTATCATTCTGTTTAGCTGTTTTCTTCCTCGATTATTAATTCCATCTCTTGTCCTTTAGGTCTATTTTTAACTTTAATTTGTTTATGTTATATCCCTCTACACATTCAGCAAAAAGTAGTTAATTAAAAACCAACTTTACCCCCTCAAATTCATCCCATCTTTCTTAACTTTCACACTTCGCGAATAGCTAAAAATGAGTCTCTGTGGAAAAAACGAATTAAATATACTTACTACTTGCTGTGAGACCATGTATGCTTGCATGTTCTAAGTGCTCTCTCTTTCCGTTTGCATATTTATCTTTACACATTGAGCACGCAACAATGAGTCAAGTCAAGTAAGCTTTATCATGGAATCTCTTCCGAAGAGTTTCATTCAGTTCAGAACCAATATGGTAATGAACAAGATAAAGTATAATTTGACTTCTCTCCTCAGCGAGCTACAAACCTATCAGTCCCTTCACACTTCTAAAGGAAAAGAGAAGGAGGCAAATGTTGTCACTTCTAGGAAATTCCAAAAGGGCTCGTCTTCAGGGAGTAGGTCTGAACTTTCTTCTATTAAGAATAAGAGTATTCAAAAGAAGAAGAAAGATAAAAGGAAGGGAAAAGCACCTGCTGCAGGTAAGAGCAAGACTAAATCTACAGACAAAGGAAAATGTTTCCATTGTGGTGTAGATGGGCACTGGAAACGCAATTGCCCAAAGTATCTTGCATTGAAAAAGGCTGAGAAGGAAAGACAAGGTAAATATGATTTATTTGTTGTCGAAACATGTTTAGTAGAACATGATTGTCATACCTGGATACTTGATTCAGGAGCTACTAACCATGTTTGTTCTTCTTTTCAGGAAACTAGTTCTTGGCAGCCACTTTCTCGGGGTGAGATAACTCTCAGAGTTGGAACTAAAGAGGTTGTCTTAGCTAAAGCAGTGGGAGCTGTAAAGTTGTTGTATAGAGATAGTTTCATTTTACTAGAAAATGTACTCCTACCTTCAAGATGAATCTTGTATCTATATCTTGTTTGTTAGAACAGTTGTATAAAGTATCTTTTGTTCATAATGAAGCGTTCATTAGCAAAAGAGGTGTACGTATTTCATATGCGAAACTTGAAAACAACTTGTATGTGTTAAGACCAACCGAAGCCAAAGCTATTTTGAACACTGAAATGTTTAAAACAGCTGAGACTCAAACTAAAAGGCAGAAACTTTCTCCAAGTACTTATCTTTGGCACTTAAGACTAGGTCACATTAATCTCAATAGGATTGGGAGATTGGTTAAGAGTGGTCTGCTAAATCGTTTAGAGGACAACTTTTTACCGCCATGTGAGTCTTGTCTTGAGGGCAAAATGACCAAACGATCTTTTTCTGAAAAAGGTCATAGGTCCAAAGAACCTCTAGAAATCGTGCATTCGGATCTCTGCAGTCCTTTGAATGTCAAAGCACGATGAAGGTATGAATATTTCATCAGTTTTATTGATGATTATTCTAGGTACGGTTATCTTTATCTAATGCATCATAAGTCCGAAGCTCTTGAAAAGTTCAAAGAGTATAAGGCAGAGGTTGAGAACACATTAGGTAAATCGATAAAAACACTCTGATCAGATCGAGGTGGAGAGTATATGGATTTAAGATTCCAGGACTATATGATAGAACATGGAATAGTATCTCAACTCTCAGCGCCAGGAACACCACATCAGAATGGTGTGTCCGAGAGGAGAAATAGAACCCTGTTAGACATGGTTCGATCTATGATGAGTTATGCTCATTTGCCTAGTTCGTTTTGGGGATATACAGTAGAGACTGCAGTATATATTTTGAACATGGTTTCCTCTAAGAGTGTTTCTGAAACACCTTATGAGTTAGGGAGAGGGCGTAAAGGTAGTTTACGTCACTTCAGGATTTGGGGGTGTTCGGCACATGTGCTAGTACCCAATCCAAAGAAGTTGGAACATCGTTCAAAATTGTGCCTATTTGTAGGTTACCCCAAGGAAACGAAAGGTGGTCTATTTTACGATCCTCATAAGAACAAGGTACTAGTATCGACTAATGCCACGTTCTTAGAGGAAGACCACATGAGAGATCATCAACCGTCGAGCAAAATTGTTTTGTCCGAATTTTCCAGGAAAGCTACAGACGGATCAACAAAGGTTGTTGATCAGGCTGGTCCTTCTCAAGAGTTGAGAAAGCCTCGACGTAGTGGGAGGGATGTAAGACACTCTGACCGCTACATCGGCTTGTCTGAAACTCAAGTCGTCATACCTGATGATGGCGTTGAGGATCCATTGACCTTTAAACAGGCAATGAATGACATAGACAAGGACCAGTGGCTTAAATCCATGGATCTCGAAATGGAGTCTATGTACTTCAATTCGGTCTGGGATCTTGTAGACCAACCAGATAGTGAAAGACCTATCGGTTGCAAGTGGATCTACAAGAGAAAACGAGACCAAGCCGGTAAGGTGCAAACCTTTAAGGCTCGACTTGTGGCAAAAGGTTATTCCCAAAGAGAAGGGATGGACTATGAAGAAACATTTTCTCGTGTTGCCATGTTAAAGTCGATTAGAATACTCTTATCCATTGCTACATTTTATGATTATGAAATCTGACAAATGGATGTCAAGATTGCCTTTCTGAATGGTAATCTTGAGGAGAGTATCTATATGGCTCAACCAGAGGGATTCATACTTCAGGGTCAAGAGCAAAAGGTTTGCAAGCTTAATCGATCCATTTATGGGTTGAAGCAAGCATCTAGATCCTGTAATATAAGGTTTGATACGGTAATCAAATCTTATGGTTTTGAACAAAATATTGACGAACCTTGTGTTTACAAGAAAGTAGTCAATACTGTTGTAGCTTTCTTAGTCTTGTACGTAGACGATATACTACTCATTGGGAATGATGAAAGGTTCCTAACTGACATTAAGAATTGGCTAGCGACCCAATTCCAAATGAAAGATTTGGGAGAGGCTCGGTTTGTTCTAGGGATTCAGATCGTAAGGAATCGTAAGAACAAAGTGCTAGCGCTGTCTCAAGCATCTTATATTGACAAGGTGTTGTCAAGATATTCTATGCAGAATTCCAAGAAAGGTTCGCTGCCTTTTAGGCATGGAATTCACTTGTCTAAGGAACAGTCTCCTAAGACACCTCAAGAGGTTGGGGATATGAGACGAATTCCCTATGCATCTGCAGTTGGTAGTCTCATGTACGCTATGTTGTGTACACGACCCGACATCTGCTATGCAGTAGGAATTGTCAGTAGGTTCCAGTCCAATCCATGATATGATCACTGGACAGCCGTTAAACACGTCCTCAAGTATCTTAGGAGAACGAGAGACTATGTGCTTCTGTATGGCGCGAAGGATTTGATCCTTGCAGGATACACTAACTCTGATTTTCAGACTGATATAGATTCTAGGAAATCTACATCAGGATCAGTGTTCACTCTTAACGGAGGAGCAATAGTATGGAGGAGTATAAAGCAAGGTTGTATTGCTGACTCCACCATGGAAGCTGAGTATGTCGCAGCTTGTGAAGCAGCGAAGGAAGCTGTATGGCTTAGGAAGTTCTTGACAGATTTGGAAATTGTTCCAAAGATGAACTTATCAATCACCCTTTATTGTGATAACAGCGGTGCAGTGGCAAATTCTAAAGACCCTAGAAGCCATAATCGTGGAAAGCATATTGAGCGGAAGTATCATCTCATCAGGGAGATTGTGCAACGAGGAGATGTGATCGTCACACAGATAGCCTCGGAGCACAACATTGTTGATCCGTTTACTAAGTCTCTCACGGCTAAAGTGTTTGAGAGACACCTAAAAAGTCTAGGGCTGCGAGCTGCTCAGTAGGACAGTGGGAGAAACTTTAGATATTTGATATTCTAGTTCTCTCGACCAGCATGTACTCCACTGACGTTTTAGTCCAAGTGGGAGTTTGTTAGGTTTTATGTCCCAAAACTCGTAGTTTGTAAACTGTTTGAATGTATATATTCTATTTCAATAAAGTTGTTATTAAATTTTAGTGAATTGTGTTTGTATTAACCTATACCAATAACTAACACCCATGGCGATAGTATGAGTACTTGAACTTCATGTGTGACATGAATGTGGATCAAGTTCAAGTAAACAACCAAAATGGTCTATAGTATAGGGATAAGGTTGGGTACCTTATCCTGGGGACACTAATGGACGCGACTCACTTTGTATAGTACAAAACGATGTGATTCGAATCGTTTCATGTAGAGACATGTGAGTGAGGGCGTCCTGTGCAATGAGTTTGCACAAGACCGAACCAAGAAATAAAATCGCTCTTTCTTTATAACACCGTTTACTGTAAAGACCGGTTTTTTCATATGATGACTTAGGTAACTCGATCTCAATCCTGAGCTCACTATGAACTCCTGTTTATTTGACCTTATCCTTTGACTTGTACGAGTGAGAGTGACCAGATCGCCGACTCAATAAGCCTACCATCTTGGGGATAAGATCGAATAAGTGGCTGGGGACGTAGTTGTGCGAGATGGAATTCACTCCTACCTGTTTTAAGGGTTAGTAGAGAGGTTGTTCCATTAAGTGCTGACTCCAGGTCTTGAACAATGGGTCCATCCTCTCCTGATCAGGGAGGAATCTGGTTTGATGGTTGGACCACAAATCAATTGTTCATTAGAGGTGTCAGTGGTACTTAAGGAACAAGATATAATACAAGGGTTAAACGGTATAAATGACCCGTTGTGATTACGAACGACCTGTGAAGGATCGACTTACTGATGATAGTTAGATCAAGATGACACAATATATCTACAGTGAGGAGAGTGCAGCCCTTGGACTTTAGTGGAGTCTCCAGGGGTTAACGAATGTTGGTTAGTTCGGTTGAAAGAGTTTTGACCGGATAATCTCGTATCGTTGAAGCTCATGATTTGTAGGTCCTTACGGTTCTCCTAGCTAGCTCGGATAAAGCCGTGAAACAATATAAAAGAAAAGAAAAGAATTTGAATCGTTCAAATTCGGGTTTGTGGAAGAATATGGACATATTTAAATATGATTTAAATATGAGATTGGTCTACAATATGAATTGGATTCATATGCAAAAAGTCGGTTTTCGGAAAACCGGGTTTAATTATATTATTTAATTAATATTTGATATTGAATTAAATAATATTAATTAATATATATTTTTTTTTATTAATTAAAAAGTTTAATTAATAAAATAATAATTATTATTTTTAATAATAATAATAATAATAATATAAAAATATATATATATATATATATATATATATTTATATATTTACATGTGTCTTACATGCAAAATGTAAGACACATGTAAGATATATACAAGGTATATATCGTCAGATCAATCAAAATAAAAAAATAAAAAAATAAATAAAAAAGGAAAAAGAAAAGTTAGTGGTTTTAGGGGTATTCAACTGAAATAAGATTTCAATTTGATTTTTCTCCGTCTTCTTCCTTCTTCCTCAGCTCTCTGTGAAGTTTTTTTTCAGTGAGCTTCTTCCCTTCTTTTCTCTTGTAAAAGGAGTCTCACTACTCCGTTTCTCAGCCCGAGGATAGCGGGACTACCGTGGGTGGTCCACGAAGATTTCATGAGAAGGCTCGTTGAGCTCGTGAGGAGCTTCTGACGGTGAAAATTGAAGAAATTCGAACGACAAGGGTATGTGTTCTAATTTCTCTTTTTCATTGTTTTTGCATGTTTCCGTTTGTTTAAATTGATGAAATTAGAGTGTCTATGATCCAAATCGCTTCCGCTGCGTGCCATGCGCTTCATCAATTTACATAAGAATGTGTCGACTACTATTGTTGAGCTATGTACATTTTTTCGTGATCTATGTGCGAAAACGATTACCACAACTGATTTGGATCGATTACAGTCAGACATTATCATGATACTTTGTAAGTTGGAAAAACATTTCTCACCGGCATTTTTTGATGTAATGGTGCATTTTGCAGTCCATTTGCCATATGAGACCAGAATTGTGGGTCCTGTTAGCTATAGTTGAATGTACCCTATTGAAAGAAGTTTGCGAACTTTAAAACAATACGTTCGAAATAAAGCACGTCCCGAGGGTTCTATAGGAGAAGAATATGTAATAAATGAATCAATGAATTTATGTTCAATGTACCTAACTGGTATTGAAACGCGATTCAATAGAGACGAACGAAATGATGATCAAATTCTCGACAACGATACTTATGGTGAATTTGAATTGTTTAGACAAAGGGCAAAACCATTTGGGGGTTCAACTTCAAGGATCTTATCAATTGAGGAGAAACAGATAGCACAATGGTATATTCTGAACAATTGTGATGAGATAAGACTTTACCGTAGGTACGTATCGTTCTCAATCATTTTAAGGGTGCAAGTGAAATAAATATGAGTCGTAATTCTTACTTTTTGTGTTCATAGGCAACATTTGAGATTGATTCGTTCTCAAGCACGAAGCATATCCGACTTAGAAAAAAGACATAAGGAACAATTTCCTGATTGGTACAAATCTCATGTAAGCATATAGTTATGAGAGTTTATAAATTGAATTTTAATTATGAGTAATGTTATGCATTAGTTATAAGATATATGTTTGAATGAATAGGTTCTCTCATTGCGTAAGAGAGAAAATGTGTCTGATGACGTGTATTCTCTAGCAATGAGTCCCACTTCTTTAGTGCGGTCGTATACTGGATGCAATGTTAATGGAGTGCGTTTTCACACGGTAACACGTGATAATCGTCGGACAACGCAAAATAGTGGAGTCATGGTGCCTGGAGAAACTGACAGTCAAGGTGTTTGAGTCGAAATTTTATGGTGTAGTGATCGATGTTTTGGACTTGGAGTATGTTAAGAGAAGACGTACTATTATTTTTAAATGTAAATTGTTTGACACTAACAAGAATAAACCACACGTGGATTTAGGGTTTACATCAATTAATACGTCTCATTGTTGGTATGTTGATGATCCTTTCATCTTTGCTAATCAAGCACAACAAGTATTTTACCTCAATGACCCAAAATATGGCAATGATTGGAAAGTAGTGTAATTGGTCCAAAATAAACGCTTATGGGACATTCCAGAAGTAGAAGATCTTGGAAATGACCAACTTGATTTGGTAGAACTGATCTTGGAAATGACCAACATGCATGCACGTTTTTAAGTCAATCAACATATCTCTCTAAAAGATAGAATAAAACTTATGAATTTTTTAGATGGAGAGATAAAATTTAGCAGAGGGAGAGAAAAAAAATTAGAGAGTTCTTCTTAAAATTTCTTAAGGGGGAAAAGTTGGAGAGAGATTTCAATTTTTTTCAAAAAAATAAAATAAAAAAAAATGTCAAAAGTTGGAGAGAGATTTCAATTTTTTTCAAAAAAAAAAAATAAAAAAAAAATGTCAACTATTATTTTTTTATAGACGATTTTTAGCTATTAACTTAAGTAAGTATATTGCCAACAAGAGCATAGCTCAACGAGCACCATGATATATAGCCTAATGACCATAAGATTCTAGATTCAATCCTCCACCCCAACATGTTGTCAAAAAAATTTAAGTAAGTATATTTATTCAAAAAAAAAAAAAACTTAAGTAAGTATTGACGTTTTTAAGTCATCAATTATAATATTTGAAACGTCAACATTTTTATTTTATTGAAATTCTTTTGTCGCCAACTTAATTTAAAATTAAGTAAGACTTGAACCCAAGCTAGTAAGGATAGAAACATGTTATTGCTAGTCATTGATTCAATTTTTTTTGTAGGTGTTTTGCCGTTACATCATGTCAGTTGAACTATGTTCTCGTTGACGTTTTTTTTTATCTAATTTTAACAATTATAAATAAACTCATTTGTATTATTTAAATTAAATCATTTGTGACATTTTAGAAGTTGATCGTGTCAATAATATAGTATCATTAAGATAAATTCTCCCGTCAATATGCTAATTTTTTTTTTTTTGAGTACATTGGGGTTGTGGGATTCGATCCACAGACCTCTTGGTCACCAACACATACATATATGCCCGTTGAGTCATGTTCGCTTTGGCCGGTCAATATGCTAATTGAGCTATGCTCGGTTTGCAACTAAATTCTTTTGTATATACACTACATACCTAACTTAAGATTATATATATTCAACTGCTACACCAATTAATTAAGCTGAGTTAAGTGTAGATCTAAGAAGCCAATGATGAGGCAAATGTGCCAAATTTTATGTTCCCTTCTACTTGTAGCTCTTTGCATCAATCTCTCACCTATAGAAAAATGCTCAAATTTGGACAGAAGAATTACTTGTGAAGACAAATCTGACACCCTTAATACAATATTTGTCAAAAGCTCCAATTAGTTCTTTTTTTTTTTAGTTCTTTTTTTTAAATAATAATAATAATAAATAAAAAAATAAAATGGTGTAGCCCACAATCATTCTTTTTGTATGAACAACCCAATATCCATAAACCCAAGTATCCGTTACACCGACCCCTCAATTTCTCTTTTCCCCAAATTCAATTGAAAAAACAAACAAAACAAACAAACGCCAATTCTTCATTCCCCACAACGAATTCAAAGATTCTCATTCCTTCCTTCACTCCTCCGCTCCCCCTTCTCTCTTTTCAATTCAATGGATCCTCTTCTAACAGAAGCAGCGACGCCATTGTTGAACTCAACAAGCTCCGACAGCAGCAGCGACGCCGAAGACCACACTCCGGCGACCACCTACACATTCAATTTGAAACAAATCCAACTCCGATGCGACTTTCTCCACAAATCCCCATCTGGGTATTCTTCATATCGCCCACTGGCGGTTCTCTCCACCCACATTGGCTCTGTTTCTTGCTTGGCTCTGTGCGGCGAGTTCATCTTAAGCGCATCGCAAGGAAAAGACATAATCGTCTGGCAACAGCCCGATTTGAGGGTTTTCACCAGATTCGGCCATGGGGAAGGATCGGTGAAGGCGGTGGTCGCCGTTGGGAGCAGGGTTTTCACGGCGCATCAAGACGGCAAAATCAGAGTCTGGAAAGTTTCGCGGCGGTCGGAGAACATTTTCCGACTGGTGAACACACTGCCGACGGCGAAGGACTATTTGGGTAAGTTTATGAAACAAAGCAATTACGTTCAAACGAGGAGACACCATAAAATCCTCTGGATTGAACATGCTGACACCATTTCTTGTTTAGCAGTCCATAATGGACTGATTTACTCTGGTTCTTGGGATAAAACCCTCAAAATTTGGAGGGTTTCTGATTTGAAATGTCTGGAATCCATTAAGGCTCATGATGATGCCATTAATGGAGTTGTTGTAGCTTGTAATGGGATTGTGTATTCAGCTTCTGCAGATGGGAAAATCAAAGCATGGGGAAGAAAAAATGCCAGAAAACAAGAACAAGAACAAGAACAAGAAGAAAGACATTCTTTATTGGGGATTTTAGAGGGGCATAAGGATGTTTCCATAAATTCTGTGGTGGTTTCAAATGATGGGAAGTGGGTATTTGGGGGAATTTCAGATGGGTTTCTGATGGGATGGGAAAAAAGTGGAGAAATAGTGAGTAATTGGAAGCTTGTTTGTGAGAAAAAAGCTCATAAAATGGCTGTTTTGTGTATTTGTTTGATGGGGGAGTTTTTGTGCAGTGGATCAGCTGATAAGAGTATTGGGATTTGGAGAAGAGAAGCATTTGGGAGATTGTGTAAAGTTGGGGTGATAAATGGACATGAAGGACCAATCAAATGCTTACAGGCAGCTCCAAATGGTGTAGGTGAGGGATTCTTGTTGTATAGTGGTAGCCTTGATAAAAGCTTGAGAGTTTGGTGGGTTCCTAAAGCAGCTTCTTCTTCATCTTCTTCATCATCATCATCATCTTCTTCTTCTTCTGCCATTGGAGCTTTTGTTGCAGAGGATTCAGAGAAATCTATCATCTCCTTCTGAGTAAAGTCTTTGAAGAAGCATTGGTTGGTTCTTTTATTCAATCCTTCATTGCTTCATTTTTTTTTCTTTTCTTTCATTCATACATGTGAAGAAATGGCAAGAATAGGGCAAATCATAATTGGGTTTTGGGTTTTTTTGAAAGAAAAAATCATTTTTTAGCTATATATTTAGTTGAATGAATCCATTTTGAACTTTAAAATTCTCAATTTCAACAAAATAGAGCATTGAATTTGAACATAAATGAGATTAATACCCTTCATTAATGGAGTGGTTTTTTTCTTTTTCTTTTTTATGTTTATGTAATTAAAATTGGAATGTTTTGTTATTGAATTTAAGACAATTTATTGATTTTTTTTTAAAGAAAGTTTTTATGCATAGTTTTGAGTAGAGTATTAATCTCACTAACTAGTTCAAGTTCAATTGAAATTTCCATGGTCAAAATTCATTCATTCAACTATATGAATAAAAAATGAGTTTTTTTTTTTTTTTTTTTTTGTACTACTTTATAAAACTTATTTTTCCAAAGGGTTGTGTGGCAAATTGTGGAGTTGTGTGAAGTCTTTGTATACCAATTTGTTTGAGTATATATTCTTTTTACATTTGTTACAAGTTGTGTAATAGTTGAGAAAGGAATTAATTGAATGAAACAGTTTATTCTTGGTGTTTTAATTATTATAATTATTATATTGCATATATTTTTGTTTTGTTTTGACTGAGAATTCTTTTAAAGAAAAATTATTGAAAAATCTAAAAGAAAAATGAGATGCTTCAACAATGCTTCAAATCCCTACCAACTAAAAACAATAACTAAAATAGTTTTAGCTTTTTTGCTAAGAAAACCTTTCTCCATTCCACTTTTTTGCTATACCTCTCATTTAGTTGCAAAATAAGTAAATTAAAATAAATCCTCTCTTTTCTTTGTTTAATTTATCAATTTGATATCATTGTTGACTCAATTTCAATTTGGTCTATATAATTTTAAAAGTTTCAATTTAGTCATTATAATTTGAGGTAAACTTCACTCGTTTCTAACTTTTTTACTCACTTGAAAACACATATTTCATTTTTTTTTTACTCGGCCCGAAATCTTGATACGGTCAAGAATGACAATATTTGTCGATATACCCATAAAATGAAGGGTTGAGAATAAGGATTAATCATATCTTTTATATCTTTTATAAATAACCGTAAAATATAAATAATTATATATATATATATATATATATATATATATATTCCAAACTAAGTTATATACATCATTTTGGAATTAATAGACGAGATATATAATTGAGTTTAGGGTTTTAGGGTTTAGAAGAGATATATTATTCCAAAATGAGTATAAATACTAATAACACGGCCTAGAACTTAGTTTGAAAGTGTTATAATATATCGAAAGTATATATTATCCATTTTATTAAGGAAGAATTACATGGTAATTTATATAGATATTGTTATGACAAATAAGAAAGAAACCAATTAAGGACAAAATAATCTCTAATAAATAAGGAAAGAATAATTCATAAACGTAGACTCTAAATCCTAACTGGAAGTAATAAAAACTTAAGTATTTTTTTAAAAAAATTGATTCACAAAAATATCTATCCATATCTATTTCATCAATATATCTATAAAATTGAAATCCTAATATCGATATCAATATTTTCATCTTTGGATACCGTCGATCAAATAGAAAAACATCGGGTCATTGTAACATAAATAGAGAATATGGTCAACCTGAATATATTCCAATCGGAGTAAGCATTATATTTTTAATAAAAAAAGTTAGAGGTTCAAAATTATATCTTCTATAAAAAAATGTTAGAGGTTCGGATTCTCACCTTTTACACTTGGACGTAACTAACAATCAGAGGTTTAAATTCACATTCTCTCATGGTTGAATTCAAAAAAAAAAAAAAATCAATAATTGCAAAATTGATTGGTGAGATTTTATCAATATAAGTCAAATTAAAAAATAAATAAATTAAGGGGATCATATTGAAATTAACTTCAAACCATAGAATTTTTTAAAATTATTATAATCAAATTAAAGTTAAGCCTATAATAAAGACCAAATTGATAATTTAATAATTTTTAAGTGTCTTACCAAAATTTAGATGGAGGAATATTACTTTTGGTAGGTAATTAATAATACAAAATTGCATCTTATTAGAGCAATCAATGTTTTAGGAATCTTTTCTTACATGTGACTTTGTATATCTTACAAATATTTTTTAAATTTTGTATGGTATTTGGTTGAGGTTACCTAATAAAAGGTAAGACTTTCATGGATACAATTATTTTATTTATTTTTATTTTTTTATTAAAAGCACTAGTAGGAGTTGGGAGACATTTTAACACTTGATATTATATTACATTAATTAGACTAGGTTTATTTTTTTTAAAGGAATAATTAGACTAGGTTATTTGATATGTCTTTTGAAACTATAAAAAGTACATAAATATTTTTCATAGTATTTGGTTTCTAGTGGTTGCATAATTAGAAGCACAAAATACTTTTATCAAAAGTGCTTAATAATAATAAATAAAAAATGTGTGGTTTTAATTTTTGAAACATTTTTTTTATCTAATTAGAAGTATTTTTTTTAAAATAACCAATATTTTTTAATGAACATCATAGAATTGGAAAATCACTACAATGAATATAATTCAAATAATAAAAATTAATGAAATGAAAAAAACTAAAATTATAAAGCAAAACAAAATTAATCAGACTTAGCTGGTATGTATGTGTTGAGGATCAAGAAGTCTGTAGTTCGAATCCTTCACTCCAATGTACTAAAAAAAAAAAAAAATAATAAGTAAGAGATAGTGAATAGAGAATTAATTAAAAATAAATAAAATGAATAGATAAGAAGATTATTGAGGAAAAAAAATTAAATCAATAACTTTTTCAATTTGTGTCAGGTTTGAATCCGTCTCTAAGTTCTTACCAAAAAAAAAAAAATATATATATAATAATAATAATAATAATAATATTTTTTAAACATTTAAAAAGTCATTCCAAACTTTTAATTTTGTAATTAATAGGTTTTTGACATACATTGAATTTTATTTCTAAAGAGATCTTAAACTTTTATTTATGTGTATAATAGATTTGTGAATTTAAAAATGTTGAATAGGTCAATGACTTATTAAACACAAAACTAAAAATTTAAATACCTATCAGACAATTTTTAAATTTTAGAGACTTATCGATACAAAATTGAAAGGTAAAAAAAATTTAGACACAAATTTAAAAATTCAAAGGCCAAATAAACATTCACTTGCTAGCTTGGCTACACACCAGACACGTGGTCCAACATAAGTCGCCATGTATCAAAGTAAAAATGTGGTTTTTCTTTTACGTTGTTTCATTTAAAGAATATATATTTTATATATGTTTCAAAATCATCCGATCTACTAATTATAAATATAAATCTTTTTTTTACTTTTTTCTTTAAAAAAATAAAAAAATCGTTAAGAATATCATTTTATTTTCGAATAAATTTAAAAATTTTAAATAACAATGTGAAAAAAATTAGATGATTAGTTTATTTTGTTTAAGTTTATTTTAAAATATTTTAAGTAAGATAATTAGATATGAAGGTATAAAACATTGTAGGATAATTATTTATAATTTACTTTCGACTTATTTCTCTCTTTCATTCTTATCTTAAACCCACAATTTGCAATTGAAGTAAATGTGTAATCGTTATATATATATATAGAAAAATTAGTCACTCACGTAACTCAATACAAACTCCATCAAAAAGAATAATTAAAATAGCGAGTCTAACAAAGTATATTTATTTGTTTTTGACAACATGTTAGGGTAAGAGATTGAACTTAGAACCTCATGGTCACTAAACGATACATTATGTCAGTTGAACTATACTCGTTTGCAGCCTAACACAGCACTCGGTAAGATTTTGTTAAAAATGTGTATTACTTATAAAACTAAACCATCATGTACATGTGATTCATGTTTGAAAATTAAAATAGAATATTAAGGAATGTGAAAGCTTAATATATATATATATAGAGAGAGAGACGTGGAAGCTAAATAATTAACATAGAATAAAATAATTAATTGAAAGTAAGTAAATTAGGCAGCTTGGAGAAAACATAGTCAAAAAGAGAATTATTAAAATAATAAAAGAATGAAAATTATCCGCAAGCCGTTAACCGACGAGAGTCTTTATTGAACCACCGAAAGCCAAATTTAAAACTCTTTAGTCTTTATCGAAACAAATAGCTTTCATTTAGTCTTCATGGTTAAGGCTATGGACCATTTTTTAAACCCAAAGTGGTCCTTCGCCAAACACATTTTGCCTTTTTTCTTCTTAAACAAGTGAAGAATAGTTTAATATCTCATTTTATTACTCTTTCAATTCTTTTAGAACTTGAGATTTTTATGAGATTACTATTATTTTGGTTCATGTGTTTAATTGTTTAATAGATATAGATCACATGGTTTTAAATATGTCCATTCATGTATATTGTTATGGATATGTATTGGAGAGCTTCATAGTTTGACTTAGGTGGACGAATAGTAGGTGGTAGAAAAAATAACAAATAGGTTAAATTATAAGTTTGGTCCCTTATGTTTTAGGGTTGTGTCTAATACGTTTTGTGGAGTCTAATACTTAAGAAAAAGGTTGGAAAATAAAACCTCCCACTCCTACCGCGACAAAAAAAAATAAATAGAAAAATTATAGAGAAATTAAAAGAAAGCAACAAAAATAAGAAACACAAGAATTTACGTGGAAAACTCCAGAACAAAAGAAAAGACCACGAACCAACTAAAAAAGAAACTCTAGTATGTGAAAAATTATTACAATCACACAAAATTCTCTCCCTGACTCCAATTGCAAAAAAACACTATCTCAAAGCATTATACCACTTATACAAGTAAGTATATTAGGCTTAAAGTGCTTCTAATTGTGATAATTAAAAACCAAAAGTCATAGTCTCATTTCAAAAAAAGAAGGCATAGGCTACTTTTATAATACATGAAGCTCATGGTTTTCTTGTACATTTTCAATGTTCGACAACTACTCTTCTAATATATTGCCAAAAATCCTACAAATTTCACATTGACAAAATATTTGAAGAATCTACAGCTTCTGCTACACTCATTGTCTTTACCGATAATGATAATCCTCAACTCAGAGAACTATAACTCACTCCACCATAAAAAGTACACCACTCTTGGAACGTCATTCCTAAAATTTATGGTGCAACTTCCACCTACTTGGCTCACTCGAAAGTTTTTTAGCCATTGACATAACTTTTCCACCACACATACCTTGCACAGTTGTCAAGCCAATACCCGTGTGCAAACCTATGAAACTGATAAAATCACATCCTCTACCATGATAAATCGTACATACCATGATGATGAATAATTCTGTCTTTCTTTAGAAGAAGTCACCATCTCCCTTGACGAGAGAGACAACGTCAACATTCGACCCAGAGCTTTATGATTAACCTGCTCTTTTAGGACAATCATTTTTCATGTGCTTAGGTGGTTATCTACATTCCCAACAACCTTTGTTATGTACGAACTTTTTCTTCTTCTTCCAATAGCTAGCTACTAGGCGTTGAATCCTCCTGTGGAGTACGTCATCCACTCTTCAACCTTCTTTCTTCTTACAAAAGTTTACTAGTAGCCTCAACAAAATCTAAAGTCTCATACTCATATATTAAGATTGGCTTCATGTATTCATAAGAAGATGGATGTGACAAGATGAGTCTTAGTGTCTTATCTTCATCATTTATCTTCACTTTGATCACCTGGAGCTTTGAAACAATGTCATTGAGAATACTCAGATGGTCTGAGATTTTCGTACTTTCCTCCATTTGCAGCGTGTGAAATTGTTCTTTCAGGTACAACCGATTTGAGATGTTATTTGCTTAATACATCAAGCTTCTCCCAAAGCTCTTTGGCTGTCGAAATTTCATGCACAATTGTAAGAACATTCTTAGAACCTCTACTAGAATCACCACTGGACTCCACTAGATCGGACCACCATCACTACTTAACTTTTCAAAAGCATTCCACCCTTGGGTTTGCCTTCAAAGCCTTGTGTAACCTAAATTGTACCAGCACACACATCCTTGACTTGCACTTTCCACAAGCCAAAGTTCATCTTTCCATCATTTTTTTTCACGCCAATCTTCACTGGACTCATAAAGCTTGACATATCTACTTTACTCCTAGAAATTTTTGAAAATAGTGAACAACTTACACTATTCACAATATCAACCTAGTTCGTTTCTAGAAAACTTTTCTGATCTGAAAATTCAGACATGTTGCAACCATAGAGCTCAGAAGTCAAGAAGCTACAAACCTAAAGCTTTGATACCACTTGTTGTGAAAAAAAAACTCATACTTTTACTGCAGGAATAAACAGAAAAATTAAAATAAAACAACATAAAAATAGAAAACACAAGAATTTACGTGGCAAACTCTCCAAAACCGGAGAAAAAACCACGAGCCAAAAAGAAACTTCACTATGTGAAGTCACAGAGAGTTCTCTCCCCAACCACAATTACAAAGAAACATTCTCTCAAAACATTATATCACTCATCATACAACTAAAGTTAGTATATTAGACTTAAAGTATTTCTACTTGGGATAATTAGAAATCAAAGTTATAGGCTCCTCTTATAGTACTTGGAGTCCATGATTTTTTTTTTTTTTTTTTTTTTTTTTTTTTTTTTTTTTTTTTTTTTTTTTTTTTTTTTTTTTTTTTTGTACATTTTCATTGTAAAACAACTACTTTTCTAATATATTGCGAAAAACTCACGTTAATGAAGTCTAATTCGATGCATGTAGCATTGAGTTGCAGCGCCATCAACAAAATAGTAGAATTTCTCTATTTAATTGAGAAGATATTTTTTCCATTCACTTACAATCTGGAAACTTTAAAATATATGTCTAATAAATCCTCAAACTTTTAATCTTGTGTTTAGTAAGGTCATTGAAATTTATAAAACATGTATTAATACATACGTAAGAATTTTTCAATTTTGTGTCTAATAAATCTCAAAATTTTAAAATGTTTAGATACTTAATTTGCACAAAATTATAGGTTCAAAGATCTAGTAGATATTTTTTTTAAGATTTTTTTTTAATAAATTTACTAAACACAAAGTTAAGAAATATGTTAGACACATGTCAAAGTTTAAGATTTATTAGATCCAATCTTGAAAGTTGATGGAGTAAAGGGTTTAGCTATATAATTTAACCTAACAACGATTAAAATAATTATTACTTTTTTAAAATCCAAAGATCACAATTATCATATTTTTTTTTAATTTAGGAATTAAAAGAAACAGTTTTAAAATTTATGGAATAAAATAGAATAAATTTAGGATGGATCATTTGACGATGGAAAAGAACGTTTAAATCAATGTTTTGAAAGCATGCAGGCGAAACTCAGGTATCCAATCCACTCTAAAAAAAAGCCTTAGAAAAACTTGGAGCTAAGTTTAAAGAAAAGTTGAAGCTAACTTTGAATGTTTCAATCAACTTTTTGGATTTTTTCCTTTCAACAAACAAAGTTGAATTATTCTTTTGGGGATAATTGCACAACATACCCTTATTTTATTGTTTAACATAATTGCAGAAGTCGTCCCCTCATAGTTTAAAAATTGTTATTTACTATGTAAAATTTTGGACCAATTATACATTAACATGTATTCCGAATTAATTTGATGACAAAAAAAAAATGATAAATCCAAAATAAGGCCACAAATTTTTATTATGACTGTTTTTTTTTTTTTTTTTTTGAGTATATTATTATGGCTATTTGAGAAGGTGACGGTGAGCGACAACAGCTGGACAGACGGCGAGCTGCGGGTGGGGGTGGAGAAGAGGTGAAGTAGAGGAAGATGGCGGGAGAATTTCTAGTACATCCGTGGTATGGAGTTTTTTCATACTACTGCCTTTCAAAAAAAGACACGTGGCAAAATGATTTAATAACTGGGACCCACACTATTAAATATATTGTTTTTTTAAACCATTTTGCTACGTGTCCTTTTTTGAAAGGCAGTGGTATGGAAAAACTCCATACCACGGATGTACTAGAAATTCTCCCGAAGATGGCGAGCAGTGGCGACGACAGAGGAGAAAGAGAGGTAGAAACAAAAGTTGTCACCTCAGCCAATCAAAAGTATTTACTAAATTTGAGAAGTGAAGTTGTCTTTGGATTAATTTTAGAAAAAATGTTTTTTTTTTTAATTTCTAATAAGAAATTCTTCCTAATTTTGAAAGTATATTAAAATTATTAAAATACCTCCACACTACTATCCTTCTAAATTTTCTCTGCTCGTAGTTGTTATCGGCGACCAGCATCGCCCACAGTTGGCAATTATCCCTGGCGACTTTCGGTAGCCATCTAGGGTCGTCGTCGTCGATCTCCGACGACCACTTCCAATGACCATCTCCGGCCACCGTACCGTGTCGATTTCCAGTGACCACCGTCGCCTACCTCTGATGAACATTTCGGTCGACCTCTAGCAACGACCACCGCTGAAAACTTCGGTCGTCTCCTGTGACGACCACCGCCAGCAACCTCTGGCCGACCACCGACGACAACCTCCGCCGACCTTCGACAACTACCGACGACCACTATCACTCTTACTCCGTCACCGACCATCGACAATAGTCAACGTCGGTCATAGTTTTTAAAATACAAATTTAAACTTATTAATTCATATTGTTTATTAATAGTTGTCTTTTTATAGTAATTTGACATTAAGAGAAACACTATTAAGTCACGTTTACTTCTCTCCCAACGTAATCAATCAATGATAATTTTGATTGTAGTACCCACATCGATTACGATGGTATTTACCAAAATCTACAAACGGAATCAAAGTGTGGGCCTACCTCAAAATATGTAATTTCATTACCTCATTTCTCTACATGGTCAATAAGATTACCATTGATTATTACATGGGTTCCACCTCTTTTTTTTGTTTATTTTTTTCGATGTTTATCAATTTCTCTCTCTTCCTTGAAATGACAAACAAGTCATAGTCATCTCCTAATTCACATTCTTCTTCCTCTCTTTTTCTTCTTCCCTCATCCATCCAACCTCTTTTTCTTTTAAAAAAAAACGGATTTTTTTATTCTTTCTCTTTCAAACAATGAATTTTCTTTTTCTTTCTCTTTCAAGAAGTGAGTTTTCTTTTTTTTTTCAACAAATCATTCCATGCCTCCTCATCAATCTCATTTCTCTTCTTTCTCCACAAGATTTTTAATCCAAAACTTGTGGAGAAAAAAGAGAAACTCATTTGGATAAAAAGATTAACAAATTGTTGGTATTGAATAAAATATGAACAAATTGTGGAGAAAAAAGAGAAACTCATTACTTTAATGTCGAAACCATTGAAAATGAGAGGTTGTTTTTATTTTGTGAGGAAGAAACAAAAATGAGTTAATGGAGGAGGGAAAAGATTGGAGCTCCAATGGCGAAAAACGAAGAAATAAGAGAGAATAAACGGAGAGAAGGGAAGATTAATATTGGAAAATGGGTTCACGAGTATCCACACAAATTTGCACACGAGTAACACCCGGACAACAAGTCAACACACGATTCTGAACACGATTAAAGAAAAATAGTATTATGGTAAACTCACAAATTGATTACGTACAAGTAAACACTGTCAATGAAATTTATAGTACGTTTGAATTAGCTTTAAGTAAACACTAACCCATTGATTCATTACAATTGTTGGGAAAAATGTTTTTGTTTGGTTACAAACCGACCTTAATTGTCGAATTTTGAAACCTACTTCCCAAATCTCAGTAACTATCTATTGTGATTTCTATAAAGTAACATTTCTATTGGGCTAATTGGTTTGAGAGCTCCATTGAATTGGACTCCAAAACCTTCTTGGGCCATCCATTGTCATCCCCCCATTCACCTGATAACAACAACTTCACCCTTCTCCATTCCCAATTCCATACACTTCAATAGCTATGGCGAGGCTCCTTATCTCGACCCGAATCTTCCCCTTTCCCCCTCTTCCCATCGCTCCGGCGCGGCCATTCTTCACACCCTCCAGATTGTCGCCACCGCTCAGATTCTCCGGCCACCCATCGCCATCCAGAGCCCTACGAGTGGTGACGACTCGTGCCGGCGCCCCCACCAGCAGTTACATCTTCGCCTTCTCCATCCCCTTCTCTCTTATTCTGGTCACTGTCCTCACCGCTCTTAAAATCGGCGATAACCTCGACAAGAAGTTTCTTGAGGAGGTACTTTTTTTAATTTTTTTTTAATTCTAATTCCGCTCCATTTTGTTTGTGGGACTGAATTTTGATGGAGATTCTGGTCATTTGAGTTTGAAATAAGATTTCATGTACTGTTGAGGCTTGTGTGATGTTATTGCAGATAACCTGTTTGATTTAATGCTTACTGTTAGAATACAATATTTATGGTTGAACTGAACTAGCCTTCTTGTTTAAAATTAGTCTTTGGAGAAATGGCTTGGCTTCTCTTCTAGCATGGTGGCACCTAGACTAAGATTATGAAATGTGTTATGAGTTTCTTTTTTGGACAGATTTTACAGGGTTGAGAAATTGTTACTAAGATGCATTCAAGCTACCTCTGCAAGTGCTAATTTTCATACTAAGATTGTTCTAATTTGTTCTTATGTTGGGGGGTCTCGTTAAATTACTAAGGTCTGGTCTGGTCTGATAACAATTTCGTTTGTGCATCGGTGCTCAAAAACTTGCTTTTGTAGATTCATTGACATTTTATAAGATGATCCCTCACTCGGATAATCTAGGTTTTGAAGGCCTCATTCCTTGAATTATATGTTCTCACCAATCTGGTAGCCTACTTCAAGGCGAGTTTCGAGAGACAACAAAGATTTTAAATTGCTAAGGTCCCCATTTGATAACGATTTCGTTTTTTGTTTTCTGTTCTAGAAAATTGTGTTTGTCCTCACAATTTTTGTATAACAGTGACTTGAGTAAACATTTGAATTCTTAGCCAAATTCCAGGAGAACAAACAAAAAAAACAAGTTTTTCAAAAGCTGACTTGGATTTTGAAAACATTTGTACGAAGTAGATAACAAAATAAATAAACCCATAAGTGAAAGTAGTGTTTATAAGCTTAATTTTCAAAAATAAAAAACCAAATGGTTATCAAACGGAACCTAAGTTTTCCACGGGAGAGCTTGAACTTAGGACTTTGAAAGCATCTCAAAACATTTCAAGTCCTTCCCACCTTGATCACCCCATAGACCTGTTTTAAAGCATGAAAACTTTGGAAGCAATAAAATAGGAAGATGGCAAAAACCATATCTCAAAGCTCTTGGATGAGTTTGATCATGGCACTTCAGTTCAACTCCACATTCTTGTACTTTGTTTGATCATGTATGGTGATCTGTTTTTGAGGGAAATTGATTCCTGTGATTTGGAAATGGGCACTGACTTTGTTGTATTTTGTTTGTGAACCAGCTTGCTCTTAATCAAGCCATAATGGAGGAGGAGGAGGAGGGTGAAGAGAACAAAGAAGATGGTTCAGAAATATCTTTTGAAGAAAAACCAGCTCTTCCACGAACTCGCAACCGCCCTAAAAGGGAAGCTGAGGTATAAATAATTGCATAGTTTTTTTTTTTTGAGGGATCAGACGGCTGAGAAATGGCTCAAGGAAGCTTCCCAAATCCCATGTATAATATTGTATGTAATTTGTTTCTTTTCTTCTTAATAATGATTAGTAAAAAATTAGTTGGTATTCTATGCTGAGTAAATTCGATATTTAATAATATTGTTATATATTCTTCAAATTGAAATTTTTTCTAGTGGCCTGTTTGATTATGTTTATTATTTCTATTAAATTTCTGTTTTAATTTTCTTTTGTTGGTATATTGGATTTTTTGTTTGTTTTCTAATCTACATGAAAACATTAGTTCATCAATAATATCTTGTTATTTAAATATGTGATATTTATTAATGTCCTATATTTATATTACAAGAAGTTCCTACAAGAAGTTCCAATGGCGGAACAAACTCGAGATTATTATATCAATGGTTGATACCGAGAATTTTTAAGTATTGAACATATATTCGTTACCAACGTGAGCATAATTCAACTGACATTAGTATTGAACTAAGATTAAGAGATTGGATGTTCAATCTCCTTACTCCACATAACTGACATTAGTATTGAAAGCTCAAGAGATGGGATGTTAAATATAGCTTATTAATGTCCTATATTTATGTTACCAGAAGTTACAATGGCAAAACAAACTCACAAACTCGAGATTATTACAATCAGTGGACACGGGGGAATTTTAGGTATTGAACTTATCTTCATCGTATTATTTGTTGGTTTACAAAAATATTTCAATGTCATATAACCATGTTCGAAGAATTACCTTTTATTTGAAATATTGGAAGCATCAAGTTATAAAAAAGGATAAATTACAAGTTTGGTCCCTCAGATTTGAGTTCCCGAAAGTTTCAAACTTAACAATTTTATTACTAAGATTTACCTTTTTATTTATTTTTTTCTCTCTCTACAATTTTATTACTAAGATTAACCTTTGGTAGCATTTATTTATTTATTTTTTCTCTCTCTCTTTACTTACCAATGGAAACCTGTCCTGACACCTATTTTCTAATTAAATAATATTTTTCTAATTTTTTAATTATTAAAATTTAAAAAAATATTTTTTTTCCCCTCTCTTCCTCCTCCTTTCATCCTCTTGTCGTGACACCTATTTTATAATCAAATAATATTTTTCTAATTTTTTAATTATTAAAATTTAAAAAAATCTTTTTTTTTCTCTCTCTTCCTCCTCCTTCCATCTTCTACCACCATGTCGTCGGTTTTTTTCTTCTCATTGCCTCTCATTTTTCCATAAGTATATACTCATATATGAAGTATATATAAGTATATATGGTAGACATGTATTTTTTTAAAAAATAAATATATATAATCAGTAATATATGAAGTTTATATAAGTATACATGGTGGATATATATATAAAAAAAATACATATATTTTTTTTAAAAATAAGTACATGTTATCTATAAGTATATATGAAATATATATACTAATGACAAATGTATATATGAAGTCATATATTATTGTCAATAGTGCATATGAAGGTATATACCTATTATCTATTAATTGTTGAGTATAATAATGTAATATAAAAGAAAAATAGAGATGATTAAGGAGACGAAAATAGATAGAGAAACATATCATTATTATATTTTTGACATTACATTTGAGCCCAATTGCCCTCAAGACGACATGGAGCCCAGCTTCTCCTTCTTCGACAGCATTTTTCTCTTGCTTCAGAAATCCGTTCTGCTACAAATGTCCCCATTTTACCATCTCCGGCGATTTTCAACCGGAGCAGCAGATTTCATTGAACTATGCGATTTCAGCAACTAATTCATCCAACGAAGCGGCATCGACATCCTACAAATGCCGCCTCAAATCCCCTCAAAACCCCACAACCTAACCTTCTACTACGGCCACCGCCACCGCAACCCCAAGCAGCACCGCCCCACCGTCTACGGCGGCCTCTTCTCCAACCGCCAATCCCTCTCTCCCCACAAACCCATTTCCCCAAAACCCCAACAACCCTTCCATCTTCCCAACTGGGATCCCGATCACCCATCTAAACAAAACTCCAACGCGCCGCCGTCTCCCTCCGAGGCCTTCTTCTTCAGCTCCGTCCGCCTTTCCCCAATTGCTCGCTTCATCGTCGACGCCTTTCGGAAGAATCAAAACCAGTGGGGCACGCCGGTTATCTCTGAACTCAATAAGCTCCGCCGTGTTACGCCGGACCTTGTGGCAGAGGTTCTCAAGGCCACTCATCGGCGGGATTCTAACCCCATTTTGGCCTCCAAATTCTTCCACTGGGCTGGAAAGCAAAAGGGGTTTCATCACAATTTTGCTTCTTACAATGCTTTTGCTTATTGCTTGAATCGCCTCAATCGCTTCAGGGCTGCTGATCAGATTCCTGAGCTCATGGATTCTCAAGGTAAGCCTCCTACTGAAAAACAGTTTGAGATTCTGATTAGAATGCATTGTGATGCCAATAGAGGTCTTAGAGTTTACTATGTCTATGAAAAGATGAAGAAATTTGGGGTTGTTCCTCGCGTCTTCTTGTACAACAGGATTCTTGATGCCTTAGTCAAAACAGGTCATTTAGATTTAGCTTTATCTGTTTATAGAGACTTCCAAGAAAATGGGCTTGTGGAAGAGAGCATCACGTTTATGATTTTGATTAAAGGGTTGTGTAGGGCAGGGAGGGTTGATGAAATGCTGGTGCTTTTGGGTCGGATGCGGGCGAATTTGTGTAAGCCTGATGTGTTTGCTTATACAGCAATGGTGAAGGTGTTGGTTTCTGAGGGGAATTTGGAGGCATGTTTGAGAGTTTGGGATGAAATGAGAGCTGATAGAGTACAGCCTGATGTTATGGCATATGGGACTCTGATTATCGGATTGTGCGAAGCCGGGCGGGCACAAAAAGGGTTTGAATTGTTTCAGGAAATGAAAGGGAAGAGGATTTTGATAGATAGAGCAATTTATGGGTCTTTGATTGAGGCATTTGTGCAGGATGGGAAAGTTGGGTTGGCTTGTGATTTGTTGAAGGATTTGGTAGATTCAGGGTATAGAGCTGATTTGGGGATATATAATTCTCTCATTAAAGGTTTTTGTAATGTAAATCAAGTCGATAAGGCTTACAAACTCTTTCGACTAACCGTACGAGAGGATATTAACCCAGAGTTTGAAACCGTGAAGCCTATTATGATGATGTATGTGGAGACTAGAAGAATGGAAGACTTGTGGAAGTTATTATCTTTGATGCAGAAGTTGGAACTTTCTTTGGATGATGTTCTTTCCAAATTTCTATCTTTTATGGTAGAAGAGGAGGACAAAATAAGCGCAGCCCTGGATGTATTTCACGGCTTGAATGATAAGGGCTATGGCAGTGTCGCCGCATTCAATATCGTCATGGGGGCTCTTCATCGCCATGGACAGGCAAAGAAGGCATTAGAGATCTACAATGACATGAAGAGCTCAAATTTCGAACCAGACTCGTCAACTTACTCTATTGTCATATCGTGTTTCGTTGAAGTCGAAAAAATCCAAGAGGCCTGCGCATCTCATAACAAAATAGTTGAGCTGGGTTCAGTTCCTTCCGTGGCAGCTTACCGTTCTCTTTGCGAAGGTCTCTTCAAAATCTTCGAGATCGATGCAGTTTTGATGCTTGTTCGAGACTGCCTAGCAGGCATCGAGAGTGGACCTCTGGAATTTAAATACGCTCTAACGATTCTCCATGTATGCAAATCTGGTAAGGCGGAAATGGTGATCGATGTTCTTAATGAGATGGTGGAACAAGATTGCCGTCCGAGCGCGGTTGCGTACTCGGCTATCATATCTGGAATGGCCAAGTATGGGACAGTTGATGGGGCAAAGAAAGTGTTTTTGCATCTGAAGGAGAGCAGCCAGATGACAGAAGCTAACTGCATTGTGTGTGAGGAATTGTTGATTGAACACATGAAAAAGAAGACAGCAGATTTGGTAAGATGTGGATTGAAGTTTTTCAATCTTGAATCTAAGTTGAAAGCAAAAGGTTGCAAGGTGCTGTCAACTTGAGAACATAAAAAAAAAATAAAAAAAAAACATATTTAGACAATAGAACAACCTGCATAATTATTTATCTCACTATTGTTTATTAATAAAAAAAAAATCCAATTTCCACCCAGCTTATAAAGGTTTATTAAATGTCTAACAAAAATATTCTAGGGCCATTTGTTTGTATTGTTTGAAAATTTAGATGTATCTGTGCCTGGTATTGAGGAAATTTTGACAAGAATGCTTGAGAATACTTTAATAGTTGTGCAAAATTGTGCTTTTTTTTTTCTTTTTTTTTTTTTGCAAGATTTGTTACTGAGAAAGCACTATAACCATATATTTTGAATAATTAAAAATATCATCTTAATAAAATTGTAAATTTAATTAATTTTAAGTTTAAATCTCATTTAAAGATATCTTTTTTAATTCTAAACTTTTTTTTTTTTTTTTTTTTTTTTTGTAAAGGTGTTTAATTAAGACAGGAATTGAACCTATGACTTCTTTGTCAATGATACAATCTTATGCCAATTGAGCCATGTTTTTTTAAATAATTATTTTAGTTTCTATTTTTATATGTACCATCAAATATGAAAAGATGATAATGAGGGAAGGTTTTTTTTTTTTTTTTTTTTTTTTTTTACCTACTAATGAAATGAATTTAAAACTAACTAAAATTAGTTTTACACATTTTTATATTATTTTTATTTTTCTATTTCTATATTGATTGTATTTTGTGAATAAATAAAAACTATTGATTGTATTTTGTAAATAAATAAAAATTAATATAAGAATGTATAAAACTAATCTTAATTAATTTTAAATTTATTTTTAATTAATTTTATTTCATAATGTTTTACTCCAATTATTACACGTGCATTGTGTAAAAAACTAGTTTGTTTAAAAAATATGCAATTATATACAAGGATGAAAATATCGATATCCATGTTGATATCGACATTTCAATTTTACGGATATATCCATGGATATATCGATAAAATATCGATATCCATGAATATTTCTGTAAATCAATTTTTGTAAAAAAAATATATTTAAATTAATATTTAAGTTATTTTACTTTCAATCTAAGCTATAGATCTAGTTAGTAGTATCTAGATTCATATTAAATTTAATATATGATATTTTTTGATGTTTTATGAGTATTTATAAAAGATATTGGATATATCCATTACCCTTTAATATCTATATCCAAGTCTCCGATTTACGGATATATCCACGGATATATCGACATATCCACAAATATTTTCATCCTTGATTATATATATGTTCAACATGAAGAAAATAGCTAAATGTGTACCTTTTTGTCACAACATTCAATTTCTTCAAGTATCATCTACATAAATAAAAAGATATAAGAAATTGTTTGAATTATTTAAAATTAAAATTAAAATGATTTAAAAAGAGAAATATTAAAAATATTTGAATGGAAACTTTTGGTATTTCAAATAGAAAATATGAGAAATATTACACTTCATTTTGAGATTATGATTTGATTAAAGTGAGAGAGAAATATTTTTTATTGAAAAAACGAGCTATGAGATTCAATTTATTGTGGTTAATTTGATAAATTCCCTTTTGTGGATATGATTATCTGTTGGGAGGATGAGATATAAATAATGAAGAATAAACAAAAATAAATTAAATTTTGAAGAAGGCGCTCATCTCTTCTTGAAAAATCAATCATTTGTGAGAATATGATTCTGAACTAAGTAAAAGAGGTGAAGAACAAAGATAGCAGAAAATAAATGAAAGTTATCAAACATTAATGAGTTGCAGAATAAGGGAGATTACCAAGATGATGAACAATGGAGCTCTGAGATGTTCTTGGCTAAGAATAAGAAATCACACATACAACTCAGAATTAGATTGATAATAGAGCTGTTATTGCCTCTATAAAGCCTCCCAAAAGAGGTTTCTCAAATCAAAATGATACAAACTTTACGTCGCCTGATCGTACAAGGATCGTGGCATTCGGAGGGGGAGGGATCTACATCTACCTAATGGACCTACAAAAGAACCAAGCCAATTCATATTCGATTCTTTATACCAAAGTTTCTGCAGTATCATATTCTTGTTGAAATAAAGTTAAAAAATCTACTAACAAAAACATACTGTCCTGTAGTATCAAACCAAAAACAGAAGTGATCAGCTACTTGAGACCCTCCCCCTTGTGGGAGGAATGTTGCCATGATTCCTACCTCCCAATGCTACCAAATTCTGCATCTTTTGGCCTCTTGCCATACCTATACTGATATTTCCAATCCTGTTTGTTAACCTGAATACTCGACCGAGTTCTATCAGTTAAATTTCTGACATTCCGATTATAACTATTATTCCCAGGCCTATTGTAATGATCAAAATTACTGGCACTCTGCTGATGCCTGCTCCATGTGTTGTTTCTTGCATCACTAGCAACCCCTTTAGCCTTCCAAGAGGCTGTGCCACCTTGATGCACTTTATCTCTCCAGGCATCGTCTACCATACCCCTTGCATCACTAGCAAACCCTTCAGTCTTCCAGGAGGTGATACCACCTTGATGCGCTCTATCTTTCCAGGCACTGTCCACCATACCCCTTGCATCACTAGCAAACCCCCCTTCTTTCTTCCAGGAGGTAACAACTTCATGCGCTTTATCCTTCCAGGCACTGTCCACCATACCCGTGTTCACCGGGGCAATGCTACTGTCCCAAGGATTGCCATCATTATTCGCTTTCCCTGAATCACTTAAATTCCATTGACTCCATCTTTGTCCGGTATTTTCAATGGATTGATTACTATGTTCCCAGGGATTACCCACATGACCTGGATCTTCAATGTGGCCTTCTGCCAAAACAGAACTTAAGTTCCTTGTTCTTTTATTTTTACATTCCAACCAATCATCACTTTGTGTCATATTCGGAGCGTAGTATGCCCAATCCAGTTCCTCAATCATTTCAGAATCTATGTCAGGACTCCAATCAATATTCTCAATATATTTGTCTGGATCAGGTGGATAGATGTCACACTGATGGCCATTAATCTCTGCCCAATAACGTCTTTTGGCATTATGTAATGCCTCTTCACAAGCAGAATCATCCCAATTGACTATATTAGCATGACAATTAATAAAGTTCTTGGAATCAACTATTTTACCCCATGGCACACAACCAATCTTTGTGCAGAATTTCTTTTCCCATAGAGGAATACCATCTCGCCAATGCTCTACACCAAGAAGAAAAGATGAAGTTAATTCAGAACCATTAAATTTCATCAAAGGAATTATAATATGGATGAGGATCCTAAAAAACAAGGTATTAGTTGACTCCATTTTCTGTTTATCCAAACAAATAAAAATTGTACCATCACACAATTCAATACGCTTTAGAATCAGTGAAGAGATTAAAATAAATGGAAAAGTTACAATTTTGATCCCTAAGATTTGCTTCAGGTTTCATTTTAATCCTCAAGCTTCAACACTTAAATTCTATCTTGAAGTTTTGAAGATTAGCCAAATTGGCCCCTACCATCAACCTTCTGTTAGGGACTTCAACAAAGAAGTGATGTGGCATTGTTTATTAATACTTAATAATAATTTTGCTGATTAAGCTTTTATTCATTACCTTTTTATGCTTATGTTGCACCCTCCTCTCTCTCCCATCTTTCCCGTCCCTTTCTTCTCTCTACAGTTCTCTCTCTTCTCCCTCAGAATCACTCTGTCTCCTCCCTTTTGGATCTTCTTCTCCCTCCTCTCTGTCCATATCTTTTTCCCCACATCACCCTCAACAATTCACCATTACCTTATCCCTCTACAGTGAATTACATGAGGAATACACAAAAAGGCATCTCATCCTCCTGGTGAAGTTCCTCTGTCAGCATAGTCGGTTTCAAGAAGTAGCAATTCGATACAAATTTATTTGAAGCTTAATTGAATGATAATTTTATGACTAATAAAACTTGTCTTGTGGAAAACTCCCTTTCCCATTTCTAATCCTATAAACCACCGTAAGCTCAACCACTCAGACTTGTTTGAATTGCAAAATCTGATAGAAACAGAAAAGAAACCATGAATAACTTTCATATGCAAAGAGAATGAGGATCCAACATAATTAGAATACCGATACCCCAATTTTATCCCCATTTCCTCCATTCACCATGTTTGATGAGATTTTTCCTTGTAATGTAAATAAGGTAGGATACATCATCTTTTAACAGTAATCATTACTCATTAGCAGTTCATATGGTTCATACAACAAATGACCTTCTATTAACATTATTAATGAACTAAAGTTATATGAATAAAAGAAATAAACAACACTCTTATCCCTAAAACACCAATCATCTCAAAATATGGTTCTTACTCTTCAAACTGAGAGTAGTAATTTCTAACAAAATTAGCATTCACATTCCTCATCTTTCCAAAAATAAAAAGAAAAAACATGATGAGATGTTGCATTGCATTTTAATTGCTCGTACAATATGAAAAAGTCAAAAAGATAAGGACATTCTTTTGGTACAAACCTAAATATGCAACAAAATAAAACAAAGGATCAATCGAGATTCCTGCTAACTCCAACACAACACCCAAGCTTCACTTGAACATTTGGCCTAAAAATAAGAACCATTCTTCAAAACAGAACCGGCTAAACAACCCAGATGTCCATTCAATTCAACAACTAAAGAAACTAATCAAATAAATTGAATTCCATGTATTCAACGAAGAACGGGTAACTCCCAAATTCTAAAAAGAAGAAAGGGAGAAAAATCACCTATCGGAGGATCGTGATCGTAATTTCTTATCGCCGACCATGGAGGAGGCTTCTGCTTCCGAAAAGTTCTCCGCGGCCGTTCTCTCCAATTACCCATTACATCAAAAAGCCCCAAAAACAAAAACCCAGAAGAAAGATTCGAATCGCGCGGTAACTCTCAACACAGAATCACATAAACATAGAGATCATGAATTGAGGAGAAGTAAGCCATGTTGGGGCACCGAAGAAGGGAATTTTGTGAAGAATGAAAATTGAAGGGCGCGAAATCTGTAAGAAGAGAGACGGGGGATATGGTGAACTCTCCGTCTGAAATTGAAGTGGAAAAATTTAGGATTTGAAGGAGAAAGAGAGAAGAAAAATAGTTTATAGCATAAGGCTACCGACTCGTTTTGTTGTTCTTCGTAATCAAATCACCTTCTAAGTTATACTTCTACTTCCATTAGACTAACCTTATACCTTCTCTACTTACAAATTTAGGTTTCATTTCATACACATTTATTTATTTTTTATTTTTTAAATATGATTTTCGTGAACATAATTTTGAGTTTCATTTTATTTTAATTCATATATTTAAAAAACATGAAATTTTAATCTATGTATTTTCAATAAACTTTAAAATTTATTACGATTAAATAATAAGAAAAATTGTAACCGTCAATTTAGAGTAAAATAATTAAAAATATAGCACTTTTTTAAAAAAAATTGTGGATATGGCAATTTCTATCACTGATAGTATGGTCTATCGCTGATAGAAGTCTATCGTTGATAGTAGTATTTTCTATAGAATTTTGTCATTGATAATAGTCTATCAGTGATAGAAGTCTACCAGTAATAGTCATAAAGTCTATCAGTCATAGCCATAGATTTTTTGTCATAGATTTTTTGCCATATTTGCAAAAAGTTTTAAACTTTGCTAAATTTGCAATTATTTTGGGTCTCATTGTTGTTTGTGCAACCCGCCCAAATAATAAGATAACTTTCATGCAATAAAAGACGTTAGGTAAACATATTTTCCAAATTTATAAAGAAAAGACTTGAGTAACTTATCAAATAGAGTATAACTCAATTGACATAAGGTCTCCGCATTAATTAAATACCGTTGCAAAAAAAAAATACATGAATTAACTTTATTTTAGAAAAATTAACAATAAACTATCAATAGAATAGAGACTAAAATGAAAAACTCAAAATACAAGAACCAAAATATTATCGAGATTTCAACCTTCAACCTCAAGAGAATTAGTACATTTCAATTACGGTGGGATACTCATTTTGACATATACGTTTTAGTTATGTTTCCTTTTTCTCTTTTTTTGTTTTTTCAATTTTACTTTATTTTTGTCTATTTAGTTCTTCAACTTGTCTTAAACTTTCAATTTTATGGTTAATAAGTACATTAACTTTACAAAGTGTCTAGTAGGTCTTTTTTTTTAATCATCGACTTTTGAGAATGATAATTGGTGGTCCACGAACTTATATTTGAATTGACATAAGGCTTTAAACTTTTAATTTTGTGTTCAATAGATCCTTAAATTTTTCAAACTTGCGTCTAATTGATTCTTGACCTATTGTGCATTTTTAAAAAATTTATAGGTCTATTAGACACAAAATTAAAAGTTAGAGTCCTGTAAGACATAAAATTTAATTTTATATCTAATAAATCAAATAATAAACTTAATGGCATGTCGAAAATTAGACTAAGAAAAATGGATCTAAGGGAAAAAAAAAAAAAAAAAACTCAATTTTGCTATCGATTTCTTAGAAAAGTGATGGAGGAATTGAAAACTTTTCTCAATATTTTTTTTACTAATTTGGGAGAAGGAGTTGGGAGAGTATGAGTTAATAAGTTTGGAGTTAGGAAGTATTATGTTGTATAAGTTTAATTACAAAAATACTCGAACATTAAGGACTAAAATATATAATCAACCTTAAATTTTGTAATGTTTTAGTTTTTTTTTTTTTTTTTTTTTAAAGGTATTTAATTACTGCGAGGTGGAAGATTGAACTATTGACCTCGTAGTCAATGATATAACTTTATGTTAATTGGGTTATGCTCGGTTTGGCATGTAATGTTTTAGTCTTGAATGATTTATTCAAACATAACTTAGTATATATTAGATATTTATTAGGGATCAACATGAGCATAACTGAACAGAATAATGTATATATGAATTAATGGCCAAGAGGATGTTTGAATCCCCTCATCCCATATGTTGTTAAAAAAAATACTTATTAAGGAAAAGAAAATACATTATTTTGTCCTTAAAATTTGAGTTTGGTTGCATTTCGGTCCTGGAATTTCAACCTCGACATTTTAACTCATGATGTTTAGAAAAATTGATTATTTTTGTCTTGTGGTTTTTTTTATTGTAGCATCCAAATGCTAATGTGACAATTTTTTTTTATTTAAAAAAAATATTTTTTATTTTTCAAACTAAAATGAAAAATAATTTTTTTTCTTTCTACTTCTTTTTTCCTTTCTTCTTTTTTCTCTCCACGAACCCTATTAAAATGGTGGGTTGGGACCTTATAAATTTAGTCCACTATCTTTCCTTGTAAATAGCTCAAGCCTTAGTTTGGGGTTGGTGCTTTAATTATTATTATTATTATTATTTTTTTTTTTTTTTTGGCCAAATGTACTTATAGAAAAATTAACTATAATATAAAGCAAATTAATATTTGACAAATTTCACCATTTACACGTGAATAAGTGTAAATTCTAAACTTTAAATCCTAAACCAGTAAACAAGTAGGTTACAATCTTTAAAAAAAAAATATATATATATACTTTTTTTTATAATTTATAATTTTTTAAATAATAATTATTTAAAATGTTATATTCTTTCAATTTATATTTTGTTTGTTATTTGTTAAGCATTAAGGAAAATAATTATATTTCATTAATAGAAATAATATTTAATATAATAAAAGAAAAAGAATGAAATCCCCCTATCACTTACCACTACTAGCATTCATTTATTCTCTTAAATTTTTAGGGGACGTTTGGTCGCAAAGTGAGTTATTATAGTTGGTGGAGTTATTATAGTCTGTGTTTGGGTGCAAAGTTGGTATAGTATGAGTTTAGTAAGTCTGTGTTTGGGATGCAGAGTTGTATAGTCTGAGTTTAGTAAGTCTATGTTTGGGGTGCAGAGTTGTTTAGTCTGAGTTTAGTAAGTCTGGGTTTAGGAAATCTGTGTTTGTGATGCAGTTTTCTTTAACATGGAGTTCTGAAGTATGTGTTTATGGTAGTTTATTTTTTTTTTTTACAACTTTTTTGGTTGTATTCTATAGTTAAATGTATATTACATAATAATTTCTTAAAACTTAAAAGATTAAATATTGTTTAGGATGCACAAAATAATTGTAATTTATAAAACATTGCATACATGCATCATCTAAATCTTCATAGTTGGAGGATGTACATTAGATAACTAATTGACAACTCCATTCTACCTAGAACAAAATATTTTGGAGTTTTAATCGCCAATTTCGGTCCACAATCAGAATTGCACAAAAAATAATTAAGGTTCATTACAAACTTCACGAAAGTAAATTGTAGTGTGACGTAATAAAAAAGAGAGGAACGTTGATCAGTTGTGTTTTCTTAGAAGGAACGTGCAATATTCCAGTTTCAACTCCACTGGGACAGATAGGAAACTCTCAGTCTCTAGGACATTGGTGAAGATGATATTCATAAGGCGTACTATCTCCACGTTGTCCAAATCTGGAACGGTAGGGTTCGTCCACAACTTTTTGTCGTTGCTTTATCCTCACTGCACGAGTTTCTTTCTGCCATTCTGAAATCCTCTGAAGGTTGACGGCTTGCATGTCCATCGATTTTTGTACAACATCCACCATTTCTAATTGATGCGCATTTCGCTTCCTCTTACTCCTCCGAGAAGAAGTCCCTGTTATTGCATGTCGACTTGTGGGTGTCTCCTGCATTTCATCCTGGGACACGTCTACTTCAGCGACAGACACGTTAGGTGTTGTGATGTAATACTCCTAGAATCCACTCAGGTGCACTTCCTCATGCACTTGGTCCGCTACATTGGATGCCATATCCGCAGGAGTCTCTGCCCCTGCCTCGGTAGCGCGTTCTTTCCCAAAAACAAAGGCCAACTCATCAAAGTGGGGGAACGGTTTGTTTCGAAGCCCCCTTGCACCAGGATGACTCTGCATGAACATGTAAACAAATGTTACACAATGACAAGTATAAACTGAAGGGTGGCTCTAGAAACCTACCTTTACCCACTCATCAAAAACTTCCTTCTCTGCCTCGACACATTTCAATTCATCATTACACCTGAATCCGTTGCAAGATGGTCCTAACATCTCTGCAATTGCATTGTCCTAAAATTGTTTCCATAGTGAAGACCCAACAAAGAAGGATAAAATAAGAATATCTTAAAAACGAAAAAGGTAAAATTTGAAAGTTTTGCTATATTTGCAAACTCTAAAAACTGTAGCTAAATTTTCAATTACCCTAATTTATTTTGCTATCGATTACAATTTCCCATAAATAAATCCAAACAAAAAATTACAAAAATAATATTTGACAAATGACCTCTAAACAGAAATAACATACATAAACAAAACGATCATAAACAAAATGTTGTTTAAATTAACGAACCTCGAACTAAGGATGAAATTTGATTTACTTTCAACCCTGTGAATAATACAAAAAAGTAAGAATAAGTTAGAGAAAATGGTGAATGTTTACACAAAGTATAAATGAAGGGGAAAAAACAAAACGATCATAAAGAAAGAATGAATGTATAAAAGAATTATAAAGCTACAATCATTGCTTACAATAGTTTCTTGCTTAAAGGCCGGAGAAGAAGTTGCAGAAGAAGTAGGAGGAGTTAGATTTTTATCAACGAAAACCAGCTGTTTAGGTTATGGAAGAGAAGTAGGGTCACTGCCGGAGGTGGAGGGACAGACTCAGAGAAGGGTGTGGGGTGAAGTTGTTCTGAATTTTGCCTCCTTTATAAAGAAAACACGTGGGGGTGGTAGTTGACAATGGTTATTGGTGCACTTATTATAATAAGTGCACTTAACAATATTACTATTCAAAAAACAATCATGATTATGAAGAATAGGTGGGAAAAGACACGTGCATTAATGAGAAAAGATCGCATAGGTTATGGCCACCGTATAACTTATATGATCGCATAGGTTATAACCATCGCACAACCTATGCGATCACATAAGTTATGCGATGGTCATAACCTATGCGATCGCATAGGTGCATAGGTTATGACCATCACATAGGTTATAATCATCGCACAACCTATGCGATGGACATAACCTATGCGATCGCATAAGTTATGCGATGGTCATAACCTATGCGCCTATGCGATTACATAGGTTATGACCATCACATAGGTTATAATCATCGTCTCCCTAAACCTTTGTCTCCTTAAACCCCCGTCTCCCTAAACCTGAAACGTAACCCACTGACTTCTACAGTGGGTTACTGTAGCAAGTGTAGGTTATAATAATCCCAAAACCCTGTCTCCCTAAACCTCCGCCCCAAACACCGGGTGGGCTATTTAAGCCCACCCACCCCACCAAACTCGGGGGCCAAACGCCCCTTTACTCTCTTCTATAATGGTTGTCAGTTGTGCTTTTAAAAAAATCAAGTGCGAAATAAATAAGTGTTTAATAAGTTTCAACTTAAAGATGAAAAAATAAATTAAAGTGTTTGATAAATTAATATTAAATTATTATAACTTGATGTATAATATATATAACCTAACTAACTTGAGGCCGAGGGTGGCGACAGCAGCTGGACGACGGAGAGGGGGTGGCGCGGAAAAGAACCTGAGACAGGTGGAACTGCGGAAGGGGGGACGACAGAAGGAGAGAACCGGCACAGAGAGGTCGGCGGAGGGGAAGGTAGTGACAAATGGGATGGAAGTGGCAGACGACAGCGACGGTGGAACGAACTCAACGACAAGGGGGAAGACGACGGGATAGAGAAGAAAAACTTGAGGGAGCGCACATAGAGGAAACAAAAAAAAGGGAAAAGAATTAGGAATTTACAACTACCCTCCCGATGCCTGATTAAATGGCATGGCGTCGGGGGAGGGGGATCCTCTCCCGACAAAGTTTTATGTCGCCCGGAGAGGTCTCCTTTCATGACAACTTTCCTGGTGTGTCGGGAAAAAGCTCATCGATAAAACTTTTTTTCTTATAGTGCACCTATGCTATTTTTATTTATGTTTTCTCTCCCAAACCTATATGTCTAAGCTATATATTATTATTAACTACCCAACTATCGTGCACTTCTTAAACGTAAGGCATAATTGACACCAAGAGGAGAATTATATAATTCAACAAAAAAGCTAGCATAGTTCAATGGTATGATGTATCGTCTAGTGACCATGAAATCCTAAGTTCAGTCCCCCACCCCAACATGTTGTCAAAAAAAAAAATATATTATAAAATATTTTCACCTCTGACCTCCGACGACGACCTCTACCTCTTCTGGTGACCACCTCTGGGCGATCTCAAAAACGAATTACGAGTTATAAAATATTTTCACCTCTGTCTGACCTTCGACGACGACCTCTACCTCTACCGGTGACCACCTCTGGCCGATCGCGAGCGACTTCCGGCAGCTTTCTCTCTCCATTTTGTCCTTTTAGTTTTACAAAAGAAAAAAAATTGCCCCTTCTTTTATTCTTTTGCTTTTCATCTTTTTTAATGTCATGCTTAACCCATTCATTTAACCATACTTGAGGCTCCCCATTTTGCCCTTTGTGTTTATATTTCATTTATTATTTTTAAATTAAAAAATAAAGATGGAAAGAAAAAATAGAATAAATTTCCTCAAATAATTTAAAAAACTACAAAATTAGAATAGAGAGAGAGAAACATAGAGTTTTATGAAACATCATTCCTCCAGTTTTTATCATTTAATTTTTTAAAATAGTTTTCAAACATCAACCACATTAAATGAGTGAATGAGGGCTACATTCAATGTCCTTTCATTTCCACAAAACTTTCCAACTTCTATGAATAGTCATTCTTAGAATTTTTCTCTATATAACTCATCAAGCTTGATTTTATGGCTACAATGATCTATAGGATGACAAGAATGAAGAGAGAAGATGAAGATTTGTTTCTCATTCATTCTATTAGATCATGGACCTTGGACCCAAAAAGAAAGAAAAAACAAAATCTTTTTCCCTGCTCTGTCTTATCCCATGAAAACTTTTTATTTTTGTACACTAATGGGAGAGACATGAAATTAGCTAGAGAACACGACATCGGTTAGAGAGAAATGAGAGCGGCAACATATACACAAAAGGAAAAGAGAGAATGGCGGCGACATCAAATCATGGTAGCGGTGACGACATGAGACAATGACAATGTAAGATATCACAATTCACAATGGAAGCAATTAGTGGCGTAAGAAGGATGACCAACAAAAGAGGGAGGGGCGGTGAAAGAAGTAGTGAAACAATTAGACTTTTTAGGATTTGTTAGTCAAATCTTTATTTTAAAATTAAAATTATTTATGCATGGAGGATAAAATTGTGATAGTAATGAAAAAATATGAAAGATTTTTTATTTATTATTTATTTTTATTTTTTTTTGCTTTTTGCTTTTTGCTATTTTTTAATTCAGTTTTTGATTCAAGCTATTTTTGAGAATTTCATGTTGTTTAAAGATAATTAGTTTAAAGAAATATATATATATATATATATATATATATATATATATATTAAATAATTCAAATTCAATAATAAAGATATAGTAAAAAAAAATTATTCAATCTATTTTTTTCTAATAAAAATATATATAAATTAGGATATTTGTTGGAATTTATTATTATTATTATTATTATTATTATTATTTTGAAATCACACCATTTTAATAAAATTTATTACGCTAATTAATTTTTTTAAAGAATTATAGACGTAGTCCTGATTCAAATTAAAACAATAAAAAAAGTATATGTACTTTATTTAAATTAAAATTTATTACGCTAATTAATTTTTTTTAAAGAATTATAAAAGTAGTCCTGATTCAAATTAAAACAATAAAAAAGTATATGTACTTTATTTAAATTAAAAATGGAGTGAATTGATTCTTTTTTCTAAAAAATAGTGTTATAGATGAAATTTCTTTTAGATAAAATATTAAATATTAAAAATCAAGTAGGTTAGTTTTTATTTTGAAAAATTGTGAGAGATGTCAATTTAGAATAAAATAATTAAAAATATAACACTTTTTTTAAATTTTTGCGGATATAGCAATTTCTATCCCTGATAGTATGGTCTATCGATAATAGAAGTTTATCGCTGATAATAGTCTTAATTTTGTTAGTGCTAATAGTCTATCAGTAATAGTCATAAAATTTATCAGTCAGTGATAGCCACTGATGTTTTGTCATATTTGCAAAAGGTTTTAAACTTTGTTAAATTTGCAATTATTTTTTGCTTGTTGTTTGTGCAACCAACCCTTTTATTTTTTATTCTTTATTTCTTTAAAATATAATACATGTATACATGTTTCAAAAAAAAAAAAAAATTATAACCTTCACTCTCTTTTCAATGAGTAAAGTAATTTTTTTCATCTCTTCTAAAGATACAATAAATAAATAAATAAATAAATATATATATAGTATTTATTTTCATTTATGCTAAAGATACAATAAATAAATAAATATAAATAAATAAATAAATAAATATATATATATATATATATATATATAAATTCAACAAATAGTAAATGTGTTATTAAAATGTAATTAGTTAAATAAAAATATGTGATGTTTAGAAGTCAAAAATATGTGAATGAAATTTTTTTGGTATAATATAAAATCTATTTCTAAAAAATCATATAAAAAAAATAACATCTTAAAACAATATCTTTGATTTTATAAAATTGAATCACACATTCTAATTGTTTATTATTTTTAATATTTTTTTATACTTTAAAATAAAACTATTAATTTCACGCAGTGCGTGGTTCTTACTAGTGTAATTTAAATATCACAAATGTAAATGATTTTTTTTTTAAAATTCATGTGCTAATCTAATAATCTAACACAATATTTCAAATACATTGACTAAAGGTGTATTTGTGATTGATTTTAAAAACGTTAAAAGTATTCCAGAAGAAGAATCTGAAATGAATCCATTGAAATCACTTGACACGTTAATTCACAAATATATGTTCTTTTAAAAATAAATTTTCATAGAATCTCGTGCTTCAAGTTTTAAAATGCCAAGCTCAATTTATATAAGATTGTGCCCCACCACTAAAAAAGTCACAATCTGATCTTATATATTTAGTTTTTTTTTTCACACAACCAAATTCTATTTTCAAGATTTTCAATTTTTTTTAAAAAACAAATATGTGGGGTAGGAGTTAAATCTTTAACATATCAATTAGATGAATGTAACCATTTTTTTAAAAAAATATTTAATACCAAACTATTTTTTCAAAAAACATTCACAGTTTTTTCTTATAATACTTGATAAATAATTTAGAGAAAACAAAAAAATACAAAAAAATAAACTTAAATTGAAAGCTTATAACATTTTAAACAATTATTTAAAATTTATAAATTATCAAGAAATGTTTTTATGAAAATTTTGATAGTATGTTCTAGTTATTATAACTAAATCATCAATTTAATATTCATTTTTTCAAATATTGTAGTATGTCTTTTCAAGTTGAGATTTTTTAACACTAATTTACTTTCTATTACAAGTTATTTTTCTAAAAGCGCAGTTCCATAATTCACAACAATCCCAATTCATAAGCCTTAATTTGAAATTGTCGTAGCTTTTGAAATAAAGTTTGAGATTATGTAACTTTTAAAATAATTGTTACCAATTATGCTTTTAAAAAAACTAGTTGGAATATGAAGTAAATAAATGTTTGCAAATGTTACGGGCTACCTCAGTTTGAGGTCAGCCGCTGACATCACGACCCGCTTCCCCAAGAAGTCGAGGCAACAATCTGGGGTCGACTCCAAGACTTTGAGGGTCCGGGTTTAACAGCTCACCCGAGGATCCGTTGTTGCCAGATAGACTCTCGATCAACGTTATAAGTGATCGACAAGACACCCTGACTCACCTGACGGAACGGTGGCACAGCAACACCCCCAATCCCTTCGAGAATCGGGGGACGACGGTTGCCCTCATCATGACAAGGTACACGGGTAGGCTCCGGCCGAACCATACCTCTTCACCCCGGTTCGAGGACTCACGTGATGGCGGGTTAGCAGAATGGGGAACTCTCCCTTCTCACTACCTATAAATACCCATCTTGTTCAAAGATGAGGGAGGTACGTAACAAAGGCGTAACTCTACGCAGTTCTCTACACACTATCACTCTTAACTTAAAAATCGGAGCTGTGTGGGCCTAGCCCCACACCGGTACAAGTTTACATTTTTCTTTCTTGTGCAGGTACTGATTGACCACGACGATCATAGTCCGACGACGGAGCACGGCGAAAGGGAGCGATCTAAAATCCTGCGCTAACACTAAATTTCAAATTTGAACCGGTAAAAATATGATAGAATAGAGATAAAATAGATTTTTTAAAAAAATTAGTTAAAAGAGGTATTTGATTTTTAAGGAAGTTAATCTCAAAACTATGAAGTAGATTTTAATGATTAACCTGATTAAAAAAAATGATGTTCTTTAAACTAGTTTATATTTGGTTTTACCAAACACTAAAACAATTAAAATTATCTTGTAATTTAACATTTTCTTCACTTTGGTTTTTTTTAAGAACATTTTTTCACATGTTGGTTAATGTTTTTTAAAAAAAAATAATGAGGAGAGAGAGAAAAAATAGAGAATATAATATATGTGGGAATTTATGTGGGGGAAAGATGAAACTAAATTATATTCCTCAGCCAGAAAGAAAGATGAGAATATATGATGACAATGCCTCTTTGTGGGTCCCATTACCAGCTGGCTTCCCTGCTCCCTTCAACAACTATGCTTTGTTTTCTTTCTTACATTCTCACATTCTCACATCTCTTTCCCTTTTCAATTTCCCATTTTATCCCTTTCTTTCAAATTTTAAACTGATATTTTTAATGGTGTTAAACACGGTGAGTGGGTTATTATAGTCGGTAATTATAAAATGTGTGAGTTCTAATAGTTGTAAATAGTAAATTCAGTATTGTTATTTTATTGATCGTGGATTATAAGAATCGGTAAGATAAACATAAACTTAGTTATAATAACTCAATCCACCCAAATCTAAGTTGATGCTCTCAAATACTCCAAATATCTTATAAACTCTATTTATTGTGTTTGGTTACTTCAAACTTCAAAGTTGTTTGAAGTCTAAAAAAGAGATATCTTAGTTTATCAAATATTAAAAAAAAAAAAATCAAACATTAGCGTCACCTTATTTATTTATTATTTCATTGTATTATTATTATTTTTAAGTACAACATATGGCTAGAGATTTGGACTTTGAGTCTCAAAAGAGGGAGTAGATGCTTTAATTAAGTTATGTTCATGGGGACTCTTCACTTATATGTTGAAATGTATTTCTCTAGATTTATATTATAATAATATTGTATATGAAAAATATTGCTTTGGATTAAATGTGTATTTTATTTTTAAATATATTATGAGCGATATAGAAACACAATATTTTTTAATAGTTTTTTTTTTTTTTTTTTTATTTATTTTTTATTTTGATACAATTGCGGAAAAGCAGTAAAGATATTTAACCCTAGCTTTATATGTAAAGGAGAGGTAAAAAGTCACAAATTTCGTGTTCTTTATTGATTTAAGAGACTGAATATATATAGGGTTTAAAACCCTCAGGAGTTGGAATAGATCCCTAAGTTAATACTCAACCAAGTCTATACATAGAATAATACAAACTCTAAATTAATGCCCAACAAGTCCGTTTATACATAGAATCAAGTCCAAGTCTACATAGAATAATAACAAATCCAAGTCCAAGTTTATACATTGAATAATAACAAATCCAATACCCCTCAAGTTGGAGCAGGGGATCAAGAATGCCCAACTTGGGGAGAATCTACTTAAACTGGTGGGTACCCAAAGACTTTGTGAAAATATCGACAAACACGCCACTTCGATCCCCAAAAAATATTTAAGTGCGTCGGGATCTTTCATATGAAAACAAGTGCTCAAATATGTCTTAGAACCAGTTAGAGAAGTAGAATCATTCCCAAAAATAATAAGATCGTTAACATATACCAAAACATTCAATTGAACGACGTCCTTAACAAAGACAAAAGGGGAATGATCAACATAAGATTAGAGAAACCCATACTCTTTCAAGGCGGTAGCTAGCTTGGCGAACCAACATCGAGATATTTGCTTCAAGCTATACAAGGATTTGCATACACGACACACCATATTAGGAGTGGAAGACGAAAAACCAGGTGTAATCTTCATATAAACTTTCTCATGAAGATCCCCATGCAGAAAAATATTGTGAACATCCATTTGATGCAACTCCCAATTTTTAGACGCTGCAAGGGCTAAGAAAGCGCGAACCGTCACAATTTTTTCCACCTGAGCAAACGTTTCGGTAGAATCCATCATTGCATCTCTACCACCTGATGATTGTTGAACACAACTAAGTGAGCTTTGAGCCTCTTAATGTTGCTGTCAAAATTATATTTGGTCTTATACATCCATTGATTTCCGAGAGCGCGTTTTCCAGAAGGTAACGGTTCGATATTCCAGGTACCGTTATCCTTTAAAGTATTAATTTCAGTGGGCATGACTTTACGGCAACATGGGTCAGTCATAGCCTCTTTGAAAGATCGGGGCTCGCATCCTACAATTACAACAACAAGAAATTTTTGGTGCTCGATAGCAAACTTGTCACAATTAATATAATGTGTTATAGAAAATGGTGTACCTGAGGATGCCGAGGACATAGATGAAGCGGAGGGAGATGAACTTTTTGCTGAAATTGTATTAATAACATATTCGTGTAATCGCACTTACAGAATTTTGGTACGACATCCTCGACCGAGAGAAGCTTCGGTCGCGGGGGTACAGTTTGTAGAGGTATGGGTTGTAGGGGCAGGGTTTGTAGGGGTAGGGCTTGTATGGTTTGAAGGGGTAAAATTTGTAGTAGGTAGGGGTATTTCTGGCAATCCCAAAAATTCATCGAAAATTGGATCATTACCACCCAAATGTGTAGTTCCAATAGTAGCACCCGACTCTTGGGAAGTGTGCTTAACAAACGGAAAAATATTTTAAAAAAAATTAACGTCGGAGAAAAAAAAAAAGATTTTGTTTCTAGATCAAAAAACCTTCATCCTTTCTTACTAAACCGGTGGTACCCAATGAAAATGCATTTTCTACTTAGAGTAGCAAACTTATCACCTTTGGTACATTGATTATGAGCATAACATAAAGAACCAATCACATGCAATTCCTCAAAAACGGGTAAAGTATTGAATAAAACTTCGTAAGGAGTTTTATTCTATACGACATTAGATGGAGTTCTATTAATTAAATGACTTGCAACGGAAACACATTCACCCCAAAAATACCGAGGTAAATGTCCCTGAAAAAGTAAGGCTTGAGCCACCGATAAAATGTGGCGGTGTTTACATTCAACCCTCCAATTTTATTATGGAGTCCCTACACAGGATGCTTGAAACAATACGTCGTTGTCCTGAAAGAAAGTTTCTAAGCAACAAAACTTTGTCTCATTATCACTCCGAACAGTTTTAAGTTTATGACCAAACTGACATTCAACCATAGCTAAAAATGACATAAATATCTTATAAACTTTCAATTTACCAGCCAACAAATAAATCCAAACAACCCGAGAATAATCATCCACGGTAGTGGAAAAATAACGGGCACCACAAGAAGACTTAGTTTTGTAAGGATCGCATAAATAACATGTACTAAATCAAAGATGCTAGTGGTCTTATTATCACTTGTAGGAAAAGAGGCACAAGATTGTTTGGCACGAGGGGACACATCGTATGACTTATTCAGTTTAGCACTAGTATTACTAAAAAATGGTTATAACTTCACTACTTTATCTGAGGGTGGCTAAGATGTTAATGTCATAGTTCCAACGACGACTGAAACCCTTTCACCAAAATAACTTTGAACCGTAAGTGGTTTCCTGAAGTAGTAAAGTCCATCTCTCTATTCACTCATTCCAATCAACTTCCCCGAACACAACTCTTATATAACATATATAGTAGATGTGAAATCGATAAAAAAGTTCATGTCATCAATAAGTTGTGTGACCGAAATTAAGTTGCAGTGTAAGTTGGGTACATAAAGAACATTTTTTAAACATAAATCAACGGAAAACCTCACGCTGCCTTCTTTGTTTGCAAACATTTTTTGTCCATCAGGGAGCCCAACCAAGCATGCGGTCACGTTCCATCAGGGAGCTCGACCAGGCATGCTGTCACGTTCTTAACATCAAGTAAATAAGACAGTTCTCATGTTACATGATTAGAATCCCCTGTGTTGATATAATCCAAGAGTACTTGGAAAATTCACTATGCAAACGATTGCTCGATGTCTGACCATTATCAAACATGACAGATGTTGGCGGGTCTGGGACCTTTCCACGACCCCACGTACCTTGGGTTATTAAATCGTCGGGTCTGTCCTGCGAACCAAGAAAGAACAGCGATGTATAGTCGTTTCTTGATATCAGTGGCGACACAACAATGCCTTTAATCTGACATGGCGGAGTTCGTGTATCCTAGCCGTGATGCTATGATACCATGATACAACTGTTGTAAAACAATGAGGGTATTTAGCCGTAGCTTTAGATGTAAAAGAGAAGTAAGAAGTCACAAGTTTTCTGTCCTTTGTTAATTTAAGAGGCTGAGTATATATAAGGCCTAGAACCCTAAGGGGTTGAAATGGATCCTTAAAGTTAATGACCAACCAAGTCTATACATAGAATAATACAAGCCCTAAATTAATGTACAACTAAGTCCTAGTCTATACATAGAACCAAGTCCTAGTCTATACATAGAATCAAATCTAAGTCTACGTGTCAACATAAGCATAGTTCAATCGACATAATGTACGACTTAATGACTACGAGGTCACAGGTTCGATTTCTCCTACCCTACATATGGTAAAAAAAAAAAAAAAAAAAAGGATTTTAAGTCTACATAGAATAGTAATAATCCAAGTTCAAAGTTTATATATTGAATAATAACAAATTCAATATATTTATACCAAAAAAAGAATACAAACTTTTTAAAGAATGATTTTGAAAAATGTTTTTTAAGAAACCTATCCAAATAAAAGTTCCAAGGTTATTTCTAATAAAAAGAAGAAAATTGAGACTAAAATTGAAGGGGCATTCCAAAAATCAAAAGTTGGATCCCAACATCAATTGTTGAATTAAAACAAAATTAAAACTACTATATTCTTAAAAATAAAAGGGAGTAGAAATATGTTTGGTTTTCAAAAACTCTCGGTTTTCTTTTTACTCTTTCTTAGTTTGTTTTTTCCTAGGTTGTTTTTAATTGAATTTATGAGTCTTTAAATAGTTGTACAATAATCTTAATATTTTCTACCTACTAAACTATCAAATGGATGGAGGTTTAACTTCAACCCATTGAAATACACATACATTATTATTAGGGAAAAAATCAGTTTATGCCCCTAAACTTTGAGGGTTGTATCAATTAAAACCTTAAACTAACAATTGTATCAATTTAAACCCTAAACTTTCATAAATATATCAATTTACACCCTCTAGTATAAAAATGTAAGCTTTTACATGTGTGGAGACTTGTAATTTATTAATTAAATTCTTAAACTTTCATAGAATTGATTCATTTATGAAAGTTTATGGGTTTAATTGTTAAAATCACAAGTCTCCACCCGTTTAAATTCATTTTTTTCAAATAAAATCTAACAAAAGGTGTAAATTGATACACTTATGATAGTTTAGGGTTTAAATTGATACAATTGTTAGTTTAGGATTTTAATTGATACAACCCTCAAAGTTTAGGGGTATAAATTGATTTTTTTTTTATTATTATTTTTATTATTATTATTATTATTATTATTATTATTATTATTTTATTTTTTTTTAATTTTTGGGTTAGACTCATTATTAATTGTAACCACCTCTACAAAAGTGTCCAAGCAAAGGGTAATGAAATGCTTATAATTGTCCTTTCTTAAACATTTATAGCCCACAAACATTAATTAATACCCAAACATCACACGAATTATCTTTTTGTTTCTCAACTAAAGGATGTTGAAAGTAGAGATTAACAAGATTTTTATGTCATCATTTAACCCTAAATGGCTTTTTGATTATTGCCAAACTTTTATTAAGCTTCTTGAATATGATGTGGGTTCAATTCCCTTTAATATATTAATATATACGTGTATAAATTAGATATAAAAGAACTATTCAGAATGCTAAAAGAATTATTATAGTCCGTAGTTATAATAGTTATGAATAATAAATATTATTGAAGTTAATACAATTATTATATTGACGGTAATTATGGATTATGATAGTTGGCCAAACGTAGACCGCGTTATAAAATCTTTTACATTGGTTGGCTTTTTAGAATACCAAAAATTGTTGATTATAATATATTTTTCATATTTTTAAACTTTGCTAAATTAAGTTTTATATGTTTTTTTTTTAATCTTTATGCAAAAGTTTGTTGCAATGATACATTAATGAAGGAACAGGCATATGTTTGTTTTTATCTTGAACTTGTTTTAATGAGTATGATAATAAAGAAATATATTGCAAACAAATTAAAATTTGAAGCATGATTTTCTTATTTTCTATCATGAAATTTCTAGATCAATAATAAATTTCAATATACAATTTTGTTATTAAAATATTGGTAAATTTTGAAAAATAACAAATACATTTATTTTTTAAAATGACTAAAATTAAAAAAAAAAATATATATATCAATTAGGGATTGTTTGGGTGTATTTTTTATTTTTTTTTTATATATATTTTTGGGTGTATTGTTTTAAAATATGGTTTGTAACAGAACATATAACTTAGAAAGTACTAAAACAACACATAAAAACAATAAAATACTGTTATCACTTTGTAGTATTTGTTTGTTTTGAGAACATTTAAAAAAATGATCCTATCAAACAAATTTCCTCCATGAATTTGTGTTTTTAAAAAGTGCTTTTAAATACTACTTCTGAACAAAACAACCCCATAAGCTCTTAAAAATAAAAGCTTGAACAGTCTTAAAACCTTTTTCTTTTTCTGAAAAGGAACATGTCTTAAATACTTACACATGGTTTGGTGCATGAGTTAGTACTTTAGTTTAATAATGAGTACATTATCAATCATGATGAGAACTAAAATGGTTCATCCCACCCGCAACGAATACAACATCTATTACCATCTCAAAGATCAATAGTTAAATCTTCACTCCACAAGTGTTGAGTTATATAAAAAAGAATTTAGTATCGATTTTAACTCTAAATTTTCAATTTCATCAATTTAAACTTCAAATTTGGGAGGTTGTATCAATTTTAGCCCTAAACTTTTAATTTCATCTCAATTTAAACTTCAAACTTGAATAAGTATATCAATTTACACCATTGGCTAAGTTTCAGCTTTAATCCCTATTAGAAAGGTTTTCGACACATGTCTAAAGTCACATGTTGCTCCAAGGTAGATACTTATTTGTTGTTTTTTTTTTTTTTAAAAAAATCTTGTAGAAAATTAGGGCAAATTATATTCGGTCAATCAACTCTTAGTAGAAACAAAACTTATTTGCACCCGATTTTCCCTCAATGGAGTACTCCCATTCTTGAATTGACGGCCAAAATTGGTTTGTTGTTTATTTATTTATTTATTTCTCGTGAGTCTCGAACTCGATTTGTCCTCCATCCATCGCAACAAGCGCATGACTTTCAGAATTGTCCTTGTCGAAATCTTTGTCCCCTTCCTCCCTGACATCAGTATCGCCTTAATCCTCCGTAAGACCGTTGACGGTACCGACAAGGTTGACTGCGACCAGTTCCTTGTATTAATGGGCGTTGCTCTGTCCATCACCTTCTTCCTTATTCTTGTCTGCATTTTAGTCGAGCTCAAACTCCTCACCACCAAAGTCATCAAAATCGTCATGGTTGTCGCTGCCTTCAATGACGTCGTTGCTTAGATCTTCCTCACACTCACCATTGCTGGTAACAACTCTAGAGGTGAGGGGAACATAAGAGTCCGTTTTTTTCACGTGGGCTCTACTTTCCACAGTTATGTTTGTGGTTTTCATGATGGTGGTAATAGTTTTTTTTTTTGGTAATTTTATTTTTAAAATAACAAACCAGTGTCTATCATAGAGTAACACCTGACTTTGAGCATGTATGAAAAATCTTTCACGGTGATTGAAATAGAAACTTAACCGAAGGTGTAAATTGATATACTTATTTAAGTTTGAGGTTTACATTGATGAAATTGAAAGTATAAGGTTAAAATTGACAACTTTGAAGTTTAAATTGATGCAATTGAAAATTTATAGTTAAAAATTGATAAAACACGACAAGTTTAGGGTCAAAATTGATTTTTTTCCAAAATAAAATTTGGTTAAAATACTATTTTGGTCGGTATATTCTGAGTCTTGTTTTATTTTAATCTATATACTTTTAAATGTTATCCTACATTCAAATCTTAAAATTAGTATATATTATTGGTTTATTGTTAAATTTTTACCCAAAAAAAAAAAAATATTTAGTTTCTAGTACTATTTTCTCTATTTTTTTTTTAAAATATATTCGGATGGTGTCTTTTCTAACATGAAAACACCAATTAAGACTAATTTTTGAACGATTAAGACTAATTTTAAGATTTATTAAAAGTATCCCAACTAAATTTAAATATTTGAAACTAGTAAAATGAGATAAAAAAAACCCAAGTATAGGGAGCAAAATAATATTAAAAAGAAAAAGAAAAAATGTGATGAGTTAGGAATGAAGTGGTAATTCAGTAATTTGATACCCAACAAGCATTTGAATATGTTTGATGCATTTGAGAGAAAAAGTAAAGGCTGTGACAAAAGATTAGAGGACCCATTTGAAGTCAAAAGGATTTTTCTCAAAACACCCACTGAAGGAGGTTCCCACAAAAGTAGACCTCTGAGTTCTCTGCCATTCTTTTTCTTTTTCACATTTGTGATTCAAAGGCCCACTCAACTGGAAGCAATCACCAGAAAACTCCATCTCAAAGAGCTAAGAAAACATGAATTCAGAAAACATGGAGTTATTGACTTGACACCATTTCACATTTTGCCCATTTGGGTTCTTCTTAAATCTTCTGTTCATTCTTATCTTTCAAAGTTTCTGATGATTTGGGGAAGATCTGGCTCTGCTTCTGCTTCTGGGTTCTCTTGCCTGCTTGGTGTTCGATGAAATGCCTCCTCCATTGTTTTCTCCTGTGGATGAATGGAATCTTTGAAGGTTTTATCAATGCTTTCCTCTACTTTTTTCTGTAATTGGGGTTGAATTTTGAATGACCCTTGATTCATTTTTGTGTAACTTGGATAATTTTTTGAGTTTGCTGAAATGGGTTCCTGGTTTCATTTCCATCTGTTCTAGACTAGTTGAAAAAAAAGATAGTATTCTATTCCATTGCTCATTGATCTCATTGGATTAGCTGATTGATTGTCTGTGCTGGTTCTCAAATGGGCAAGAAGAAGGGCTGGTTTTATTTAGTCAAGAAGCTATTTGTTTCAGAGACACAGCCAAAGCCTGAGAAGGTAAGGATAGATAGATAGATAGATAGATTGCTTGATTTTTTAACATGTCTTTAACTAATCATCAATGCCAATAAATGTTGGTTTGTTTAGAAGGAAAAGAGATGGAAATGGGTATTTGGAAGGATGAAGAACAAGAGATTAGCCACACTGACAGCGCCATTGCCATCGCCATCAAAGGCGATGACGAGACGAGAGGAGGAAGAGGAGAGGAAGCAGGCTTTTTCTGTGGCCCTTGCGAGTACCGCGGCGGCCGAAGCGGCGGTTGCAGCTGCTAAGGCTGCTGTTGAGGTTGTGTGGCTCACAGGGACCCCTCAATCTCATCAACAAGAGGCTGCAGCTCTCAAGAAGGCCCCTCCATCTGATCTCCATAAACGTGAAAGGGAAATCTATGAGTTTGCTGCTATTATTATCCAAACTGCTTTCCGTGGCTTCCTTGTGAGTACTTCTTCTGACTGTACTTTCTCACTTGCTTCAATGGAATTAGAATGAAAATGCTGAAACAAATTGGTACTACTGTCCGAGTTAAAAAAGTATAACCCATGGAGCAAGATTTGAAATCTTGTACTCTTAATTTTTTCTTTTTAAGGAATTGAAATTTCATTTGAAAAATAAACATTCAAGAAAGTAGTCATTTATTTAAAAAAAAAATGGACGAAGATGAGACTTATGAGCTAAAAGCCTAGAAACAACAAAAATGGCAGTTTTATTAACATTCGTGGAAAGTTAGAAACAGGAGGAAGAGAATACTAGAACTTCTTTTTCCTGAACAATGAAAAAGTAGAGAATGTTACTAAATGCACTTATTTTTCATAAAACATAGAAACAATAAACAAGAAACATAAAACGAAATCGTTACCAAAAGACACTTAATCCTAAGGCATCCAAATGTCCTAACTACTTGTGCATTTGCTTACAAGTTTTGACTCTTCAGCCTTGTCTACTTGAGTGATATTTGTATTGCTAAGTAAAGAATGTAAATTTGCAGGCAAGGAAAGCATTGAGAGCACTGAAAGGAATAGTGAGGCTACAGGCAATTATCAGAGGGAGAGCTGTTAGGCGACAAGCCATTGCCACTTTGAAGTGCTTGCAGTCCATCGTTAGCATACAATCACAGGTCTGTTCAAATCGACTTCATCGCCCTCAAAACACTTTCGATTCTCCTGAAACCAAGCAGTTGCAGAGCTTGAAAGATAAGATTATAAGGGTAAGCCAAGTCAAAGTATAGCTGTATTGATTGATTTCCTCTGTTAAAACACTGGTTGGTTTGATGATACTATTGTTTCTGAATGCAGTTATTTGAGATAAGAAGTCTCTTCATAGACTTAGCATGCATGACTTTACTTTTGGACTCTTCTCTAAAAGCCTATATCAATGGAGATGTTGTCCTTACATACATATAAAATCTTCTCCATTTTTAATGAAAGTAGGATTATGTTCCCATCAATAATTCACCCATTGAGCAAAAAAACTACTAAACCTAGATAATCTTACTTTTGAACTCTACCCAAAAGACTCATCCTAACGAAGGTGGTTTTACATATTCACTTAAGAACTTTCTCGCTTCTACAAGAGGTAGGACTATAGGTACATCCCAACAATTCTCTTCTCGAACAAGGAATTACTAAACCACAGTCTATTTAATTAAACTCAACCACCAATAACATTGTCGGATTACCAGAGGCGGCTACTTTTTGTTTTTTTCGTTAACAATCCTTCATTGTCTTCCTATGATTTTCATTTACATCCTGCATCTATATTCAGTAGCAGTTGGTTCAGTCAAATTGTTTTCTTATTCACTTTTTCCATTTTCATTGATTTTGAAGTTGGATTCGGATGGACAAAGGTGGGATGATAGCCTATTATCAAAGGAAGAAGCCGATGCAGTGTTTTTGAGCAGGAAAGAGGCAGTGATCAGGAGAGAGCGAGTCAAGGAGTACTTGTTCGCCCACAGGGTAAATAACTAAATAGTACTAATCAACCTTTTTAAAACAACAAAACACTCGACTTTTGATTATATCAATGGAAAGTTTCGTTTCTTGTTAAAAAAAGACTTGCTTCCTGAGTAAAATTTCTGATCCTCAACCATGGAAACCATCTTTTTTTGCAGAGATCTGCAGAATCAGAACGAAAGAAAGTAAGAGGAAGATGGAGATACTGGCTAGACCAATGGGTCGACACCCAACTCTCCAAAAGCAAAGAACTCGAAGATTTGGACTCAATTTTCACCTCAAATCCAAAACACAAAGAGACAGAAGAAGGATTCAAACCAAACCCAACAACAACAAAAAACATGAACAGAATCACAGAACTCCCAAACCAATCTCCATCTCATAAACCAACTCTGAAAAACCTCTCTCACCACAAGAAGCAACGTTCATTGGGTGGAGGAACAACAATAGACTTAAACACCTCATTTTCAAGCTCCCCATTGGCTCCAACATACATGGCAGCCACAGAATCAGCCAAGGCAAAAGCAAAGTCGTTGAGCTCGCCAAAGCTGAGGCCAGCAGGGGCGTTGGACACGTGTTCCGATGGGAATTCGCCATGTAAGACAAAACAGCTCTGTTTGGTGTCATCAATGGCGAGTGAAGTGGGAATTAGCAGTGGGAGAAGGGGATTTCTGCAGCAGAGATCACCAGGGCTGAAGGGGCTTCCAGGACCTACAAGATCAAGCAGAACTCTCATCAACACCAAGGATTTGAGCATTGATTCTGAGCATTCCTTGCCAAACTGGGATAGACAAAGTGCTTTCCAATGATTCATATAAAGTTAATACAGAACAGTTTGTGGTGGTGTGCTCATCATTATATCTAATAAAAAAAATGTGTTTGCTGTTTGTAGATAGGTGTGCCTATATGATTTGTAGTTTTCTTTGTTATTAAACTATCTACTTTGTATTTAATCCTTATACTAATTGATTTGGTTAACTTTTTTTTCCCTTGAGTTCAGGGATGTAGAAATGAGAATTCCAACATTTAACATTCGGAACAAATGTATAATACTTTAACAAGAGAGCTATGCTCATGAACAATAAATTTGTCTAACAACTTGAATGATTATGTTGATTAAAAAGTTTCGAGAAGTTTTAATTTTGATTCTTACAAGCCTGTATAATCATAAGTCATAAGATAATGCAACGAGTATATTAGTTAGATGAAATTAAAATCACATTTCGGTTCATAAACTTTAAAAAATCATTCATTTTGGTTCATAAAATTTTAAAAGGTTTAGTTTCTTCTCTAAAAAAAAAAAAGCATAGTTTGATTAGTAATTTGAAAACAAAAATTTAAAAACAAAAGATTTAATAAAAAAACAAAGTTTCATTTTATGTTTTAAGTATTTTTGGATAGGTGATTGGTAACAATTTTAGAAATTAGATCTCAATCTAAACAATTGTTCAAAATTCAAAATGTGTCTGATATATTATAAACCATACAAAAAGTTAAAGTTGCCAACTAAATATTAAGTTGAAACTTAACTACGATGAATTAATTTATGAACATATTTTATGTTACATTTTGTATAATCATTTTATTTTACAATATTTTGTAGAAAAGGATCGTTTGGTTCAATGTCACTGGAATGAGCATGAAAATGAGAATGACTTTCTGATGGTCATGCCTATGTTTGGTACACGGGCTTCAACCGTTTGTCTCGAAATGATGTCTGCAGATATCTATTACTTCAGTGACATATCATTTTCGAACATCTACAAATTCTTAAACCAAACTCTCCTTTAAGTTTTTTTTTTTTTTTTGAAATTATATTTTTAAGTTTATAACAATATTTCCACTATTTAGATCTCATAATATATATTTTTATTTTTTTTTTATTTTTTTTAGGTTGAGGGGCCGTTGATGTCGATGCCACTTGGCAAAGGATTAGTAAACGCCGCCCCAATAATTACTTGTGCTTTACACTGAACCTCATCCATCCGTCCGATCAAGACCCCTCAACACCATCCATCCGTTGATTCTGTCGCGCTTTTCAAAAAAGCAGTTTTGAAATCCATCTCCGAACCTCAGCTTCGGTAACCTCGAACCTACTGATTCGGTTCTTCTAAGTCTCTTCTTCTTCTTCTTCTTCTTCCCATTTCACTGATCACTCACTCCGAAGAAGATCTCTTTTCTTCACAGGAACGGTAAACAAGAACAACTATCGTTTGCGTTTCTATTTTTTTTGTTGATGATTCTGTATCTGTTTTCATTTAGTGTGTTCTGTGAAGTGTTTGTTGTAATTTGAAGTTAGAATTGATGCTAATATGTGTGTTGAAATTGATTCCACTTTGATGGTTGTTCCTGTATCTATGTTTGTTTTGTTTTATTGTTCCTTTTCTTTTTTGAATGATCATTGTATTATTATTTGTGTTCTGTAAATAATGATTAGGGATTGATTTCTTTAGATCCAAGTAATTTTTAGAGACCCATGAACTAATTTTAACTCTTTAGGCTTCAATTTTGTTAAATCAAAGAAGTTATGAACTATATCCAATCCAATCCTCGTATAGATGTTAATTATCTTTCTCATATGTTGGAAGTTCGAATCTCCCGTGCATTGGTAAATGGTAATGATGTATTCTCAAAAAGAAAAAAAAGAAAATCCAATTGAATTCCTTAGGTCTCGTTTGATTTTTTTAAATTAAGCTTATAAACATTACTTTCGGCTATGAGTTTCTTTCTTTTGTTATCTACTTTCTACCAATGTTTTGAAAAATGAAGTTAAGTTTTAAAAATGAAAGAAAGTAGTTTTTAAAAATTTATTTTTGTTTTTGAAATTTGACTAAGAATTCATATGTTTCTTTCGGAAAGTAGATAATCACATTCAAGAAATTGAGAGGAAACAAACATAAATTTCAAAAAACAGAAAACCAAAACACGAAATGGTTATCAAACGGGTCTTAGGATTGGGTTGGGTTGGGTCGGGTCGAGTAGTTTTTTGAGCACCTGGATTTAAGGACACGACAATAAATAGATTTACTAATATGGTGAGATGAGAACTTGGACTCTGTTTTCTTGAAGTTGGTGCATAAAATTAACTCTTGAGATCTTACTATGCTGCGATTTATACGTTTTCCTTCTAATTTTATCAAGCTTAGAGTTCCCTTTTAGAGACAGGTTTCTTGTTGTTTTCTGTCTTATTTAAAGAGAAAGATTGTAATATTCTTTGATAGTATTTCAGAGCTTTATGTCAATTAAACTCACTTTGCATAACTTATCAGTGCTCTAATTTAGTGGATTTCTCTTGTTGGTTTACTCAATCAAGTATTACATATCCAAAATTTTCAGGTTTGTGGTCTGTTAAGGCTTGTAGAGCTGCTGTCAGTTAAAAGAATTGGATGATCTAGTGTAAGGATGGCATTATTGTCTGGAAGAAGTTTTTCATTGAACCCCAATGCTCCAATCTTCATTCCTTTTGCTCTTCGCAACGTCGAGGATTTCTCTCCCAAATGGTGGGAACTAGTCAAGACATCGCCGTGGTTCCAGGATTATTGGCTAAGCCAATATCAGGAAGATGATTTCGACAGCAGTACCGATGATCTAGTCACTACAGAAGAGTTCCTTGATCTGGAAGAAGCCGAGTTTGAGGCTATGATTCTAGCAACTGAAGCAGATGAGAAGCTTGAAGTCAAACCAGTGGCACATAAGAATCACATTAAAGGTGTGGCTTTAATCTTATAGCTTTAGAAAAACTAAAAAGAGTATAAATTGAGTATGAAACACTGACCCCTTCCTATTGGAATTTGATAGCTGCAAGTTATGAAATGTATGACAAAAAAGTATTGGAGGATCTAGACATTCCAAAATCTCCTAAGAAAAAAGGTCCAAAGTCCCCAGTTGGTCCTGCAAAGTACAATCCGAAGCCAACCAAGTGCATGAGCCCGAAACACACTCCAAGGTTCATTCACCAGCCTCGTTGAAAAAGAGATGAAAACTGGACAAACTGGATATCGGATTGCAGTTGGAAGCACATGAAACAAGTGCAATTGTCGTCATACGGTTCGTGTCATAAGTTTCATTAAATGACCGAGTTTTCTTCCATATTAGGAGTCGTTCACCGGTCTCGTTGGCAGTGATGCAAACTGGATATCGGATTGCAGCTGCAGCGAGCGCACGGATTGAGTGGAATCGTCTCGTCATACAGGTCATGTAGGTTTCATTAAGACAAGTAGATTTTAGTTGGCGAAATGGTCTTTTGACACAAGTCTTTCATCAAATCACTTTTGTTTATATATATATACATATAGATATGAGATTACAGGTTGTATGGATCAATTGTCAGAGAGTCTTGTTGTCTATCTGTATAGTTTTCGAGTAATTTCTGGTCCTCTGTTTTCAGTACTTACCATAATATCATTTACTCAATAAAGAGGTGTCTCTGTTAATGGCTCCCTTCATTTTCTTCTTTCTTGACTTCAATTTGTATTGACTACTAACTACCAAGTAGGATTGTCTTCTAAGTATATTCTCATAGTTCTGATGGAGTTCTTATTGATTGAAAAGAAATGAAAAGAAAAGGTTGAAGTATAAATTGTCTCTATACTTTGAGCATTATACTATACATTTTTTTAAATAAATATCATTTTCATACCAGAAGATTCAAAGTACATAAGTTTATGCATTTATATGCTTTAAAAATGAGTTTGATATCTTTTATTCTAAAATTTCATTATTTGTTGTATATTTTTTTTTTTGACAACATGTTGGAATGAGGGATTGAACCTAGGACCTCATGGTCAATAGGCAATACATTATGCCGTTGAGCTATGCTCTTGACTTATTTTGTGTCTATTGAGTACAGTGCAATAAGTGTTCAATACGTGTAGTAAATGTTGGACTCACATTGACTTTGTACAATTAGTATCTAACACATGTTTATTGTGCTAACAAGTGTTCGATATTTGTCTAACAAGTGTCGGAGTATACAAGTGTCTAACACGTGTCTACATGGACACATGTTGGCCAAATTAAAGTGTTCATACTTCTTAGTTAAGTCTCTAAACTTTAAATGTCTGAGTAGAGAATTTATTTTTGTAACATATATTCAGCCATCCATCTACAAGTATAATCTTTCCATGCAACACATTTTCATCTCCTTTGTTAAATTTATTCTAACTTTCTTATTTGGCTAACACCATACTGATATGAATTTGGCTATTTCAAACTCATTGCTTATTTTGTACACTTCATTTATTTTGTATCACTTAAATTACAAATATTAATTTGGATGTCTAATTCATGTTTGGTCTATGAAATTGGAGCTTTTATTATGTTGAAACTGTCTTCTACTTCTCTTGTGTCAGCATTCACCATCTGAATGTATAAGAAGAAGAAAATTATAATACAAAATAATGAAATGAAGTTCTCCATGCTAGTAAACTCACTTGGAAATTTAAATATCCTTTCTATTAGTCTTACAATAAAACATAAATAATTTAGTCAACAAGAGCATAGTTCAACCGGCATAATGTATGAATTATGAGCAAAAGATCTCAGGTTCGAATAAAATTTGAACCTCCAACTAACTCATAAGATTTTGTAGAGTGGATTGACTAGAATTTTTAGAACTATATAAAATGTTTTGAAAATATTATTGATTAAAAATTAAAATTATAGCATACTAACCTCTAAACTCAACTCCTCATTTGTTGCATGTCCTCTCAGATAACCAAACTTGGAAACCCTAGACAAGCTCCAGCTCTCTACCTGCACCATATTAAAAATTAAAAAATCGCTTTTGGAAACCCTAAACTTTCAATTTTGATTAAAGTTTAAAAAGTGTAAAACCAAATATCAAAATGATTATATGAAAAATCACTTTCAATAAATCACTTATAAACAAATCATTTTTACTAAAATTACTTTGAGCCTTAGAAGAAATTAAGAGAGTACATTTGTGGGAAAGTCGTCGAGGCTAAATCCCGCCATGCCTATGACGGCGTGTACCGGAGCAGTGTAATTGTTATGATCATATGTATCAATCCCATTTATATCTTTGGAAGGCATTGCCTTACAAATGCTGTTAAAAACAGAACATGTTCTCTCATAGTTATGCACATGCCCAAATAACACCAAATCAACCTGCAATCATCAACATATGAGCTTTTTATTATTATACATCATTTTTGTAAAATTAAACAACTTTGTTTTAACAGGAAACAGGAACAACAAAATAAAATAAAATTGTTATTAAAAAAACTCTCAAAATTATAAAATTCAACTTTTATATATTTTAAATATTTTTTAAGAGTACAAAGTGTCAACATGTCCGAGTGGTTAAGGAGACAGACTCGAAATCTGTTGGGCTTTGCCTGCGCAGGTTCGAATCCTGCTGTTGACGTTTTTTAAATATTTTTTAAGGTAATTACTATTATTTAAGTTAATAGTTGATGACACATTTAAGAAAAATCTATATTTAGTACTATTTTTTAAGTGACATATTACACAATTAAAAATAAATAAATAAAAAAATGCTTTAGTGTAGAGAAGAGGGAACCTTATTTTGGAGGAGAAGTGGCTCTACAGCTGCAACAAAGTTTGGGTCAACACTAGGAAGAAGACCATGTATGGAAGAGTACATGGGTCTATGCCTACATTTTTATAAAATTAAGAAATGTCTGTAAAAATTTCATCGTTCGCAAACCAAACATAATTCAATTGACATAAAATTGTGTACCTGATTAAGAAGTCAGAAGTTCAATTTGCATGTAGTGTGAGAGATTCGAATCTCTAATTTTTTGATAAATAGTTTATACATTATATTTCAGTTGAACTCTACTCCGGTTGAACAATATGTTCATTTCTTTCAACATTTTATGTTTATTTAGAATAATATATCAAACATTTAATTTAATGATATATCTCAATCTTGATACTCCTTTAAAGTTAGCTCTAAAATTGCAATAAACTTACCCGGCAAAAACGAGCCATGGTGTTCTTGACCTATCAACGGAGGCCATGTCATTTTTCATCCATTCATACTGTTAAAAAAAATTACAGTTAAACACTAAGAAGCTGTTTGGGACGCTGAGTGAATTATTATATAGTCGATGATTATAATAGTCTGTCAGTTATAATAATTGTGAATAGCAATTGAAGTTATAATAGTTGTGAATAGCAATTGAAGTTAGTATAGTTACTCCAATGACGGTGGAATATAATAGTCGGTGGGCCAAACGTAGACTGAGTTATAATAATTTAATTCACCAACTCCAAGTTGGTGCCCCAAACACCCTTAATAAACTATGAAGGCAGCTGCAATTATACTTTCAAACTTTTAATCATTTGGTAAAATATTAGAAGAAATGTTTTAAAAGATTAAGTATCCGTTGGGTTGAGTTCGCGATCGAGACAATTTTTAAAAAAATATATATAAAAGGAGGTTAAATTAAAAGTTTAGTCTCGAACTTACAACTTTGTGTCTGTTTGGTCTATAAATTTTAAAAAATGTCTATTATATATATTGCTGAACTTTCAATTCTGTGTGTAATATTGATGCCTAAACTTTTAAAATTGTTTGATAGGTCTTTAAACTTTCAAATCTGTTTTCCAATAGATCATAAAAAAATTAGAGACCTATTGAACACAAACTTGAAAGTTGACCTATTTAGATACGTGATAAGGACAACGGTGAACGGACCCTCCACATAGGTATGATATTGGGTCTAAACCCTCGTGCCTTTATTTTTGGTTTCACCAAAATGCCTAATATCAATGAAGATAGTTGTCTCAATTATATACTAATGAATTTATCCATTCTCTAACTAATGTGAAGCTTTGTTAGCACACCTAACAATATGCACGCGTTAAAGTTCATGGACCAAATAGTCACAAATTTGAAAGTTTAAAGATTTATTAGACATCTTTTAGGGTTCAAAGACTAAATAGACACGTATTTAAAAGTGCAGGACCTATTAGACCTTATTAGATAGTTAGACACTTTTTAAAGTTTAAGAACCAAAATAGATACAAGCTCAAAAGCTCAAAGTTGAAGACTAATTCAAGCTAAGAATATAAGCAATATGACCATTATATATATACTATTATTTCTTGGTATGAAACTAAAATAAACAGGTTGGAGAAAATTGATTAATTACCTGTGGTGAGTTGATAGAGAAATCATGCTCAGTAGAGATGATAGTGAAGTGAACAGAAGCCATTTCAATAGAATACCAAGGCTTATCTTTCCCAGAAGTTGGCATTTGAAAATATGTTTCATAAGGAACTCCACATTCTCCTCCTGAATCTGGTAGTATGTATACCGACCCTGATTCGTCATAATCCCTGCATACTCCAAACTTAAAATTAACTCACCAATGCCCTAATCATATAACTCAATTGATTAAGACATACTCTCGACTAATAGATCAGAAATGTTTAAATTCTCCTATCTTACTCCACATGTTATTGAACTAAAATCAACTTAACCATCACACTTGCTTAAATTGACCTAATTTAAATCAACCCTAAATCCTAATTTTAGCATTTGATCTAGTTGTTAACTCTAAACTTTCACTTTTGATCGCAATAAATTATTGTTGTTAATATCGCCCAGTTTAATGTTAACATGACATATTAATTAGACTCACAAGTAATCTTGTTGAAATGCCTTGAATCTGTTTTGACCCACTACGACTGGTTTGGTACGGTGAGCGAGTTGGGGTCTAGGACGAAGCACCCTGGTGGAGGTATGGGAGCAATGCCCCTAAAGGAAAAATATTAATTGAGTTGTACTAGTTCGTTTTGGGCTTTGCCTCATTTTCTATTAGGTCATTAGAAGGGTGCCATATATCGCCGAGTTTAATGTTAACACGGCATGTTATTTAGACTCAGCAAGTATTTTTTTTCATTTATTTTCAAAAATAAAAAATGTTTTAATTTGACATGATGTATATCAAAAGAATAGATTAGTTGGATAAAATAATTCGCTCGCCACACCAAATTTATTAGCTACCCACCTTTAGTTCATCCTACCAATTGACCTATTCTCCTCGTATCACTACTTACACTAAATCATCATTAGTTAATCCAATTAAATATTTCACATATAATCAATGTTGTTAAAATGGCAAGGACATTATTACCATCAACATTAAAAGTTCAGGAATATAATTGATTTTCATTTTTAAATGAATCGATGAAATCGACACAAATATATATCAAAGTTTAAAGACTAAAATTAAACAATAATTGTAAATATAGTAAAAATTATATCCCGAACCCCGACGAAGAAAAAGAAAATGAAAAAAAATGAAAAAAAATTAAAGCTTGTTTGTTTGAGTAGTAGTACCTCTCATGGTTTCCAATGGCAGTCATGTAAGGAAGACGAGAGGTAATGGGATTGATGAGATGAAGAAAGAAATCCCATTCGACTAAGAATCCAGTTGCATAGCTTATGTCTCCAATGTGAAACACTGCGTCTATTTCTCCAGATTCTACTTCCTCTTCCATCCCTTTCACTACCGAGATCGATCCGGGCTGTCGCCTCGAAACATACGTCGTTCAATATTCTATTTTAGTCTATAAACTTTATATAAAATATCACTTTAATATTTATCATTTTTTTTCTTTCTTTTGTGAATTATGGTCCATGTTCAATAGGTATAAGTATAATATATATCAACATATTTTTTAAAAATTAACATAGTCTAGTAGGATGTTTTTTAATTTTGTATACAATAGATCTATAAATTTAAAAAAATATCGAACTAAATTTAAAATTCCTACCATGACTTTCATCGTTGTTAATAAAACACCGCAACTCTCAGTCAAATTTTAAAAACAAAAGCAAGTTTTTGAAAATATCTTTTTTTTTTTGTTTTCAAAATTTTGGTTTAGATTTTAAAAACACTTGAAAAGATATATAACACAACAAAGGAATTGGTAGGTGAATGTATGATTTATAGACTTAATTTTCAAAAACAAAAAATAAAAAACCAAATGGTTATCAAACGGGACCTAAATTTTCATACAATTGATTCACTTACGAAAATTTATGGGTTTAATTGCTAAAAATAATGTTATTTAGTTTTAGTTTTTGAGAAAGTTGAATAATGTTATGTACCTGAATGTAATGCTCAAGTGAAGAAGAATCAAGAGGAGCCTTTCCCATATCACCAAATGCAAGAAAATGAAAATCATTTGCTCCTCCGGCTGCCGGTGGTGTCCTAAACGTTGTTTGCTCACTCCAACCAACTTTATCACTGCAAGTTTCACGTCAAATGACGGTTAGAAACAACGTAACTTCACATTAGTATAATATTGTCTATTTGAGACTAAATCCTCGTAACTTTGCTTTTGGTTCCACCCAAAAGGCCTCGTACTATTGAAGATCAAAGAAATTTATTAGTAGATGTACTATTGTTTAAAATTTTAATTTTAAAAAACTAAATGATTATCAAACATCTAAGGACTGCTTTGAGTATTGAGTGAGTTATTATAATCGGTGGTTATAATAGTAGATGAGTTATAATAATTGTGAATAATAAATACTATTGAAGTCAATACAGTTACTTTATTGATGGTGAGTTATAATAGTTGATGAGCCAAACATAGAGTGTGTTATAATAATACGGTCCACCCAACTCAAGTTGATGTCCAGAAATGTTGAATTGACATTGATTTGATTTTGCAGGTTGGAAAAGAAAAGAAATACCTTCCAAATTTGTAGGAAAAGGTTGTAGAAGGCTGGAGTTGTGTGATGAGTGCAGAGTGAATGAAGCCAGGGTGATGCCATCCAAAGTCCTTTGCTGGACTTTGAATTGATGATAAATCTATCACCAAATATCAAACATATTATTGCAAACAAACTCTATATAATATCTAAAAAAGCTATGTAGTGAGGAACAAAAAAGAACTCACTGCACATATCATTCTGAGAAAAGGTAGAAACTTGAGAGGTCTGTGTTCTTCCATCTTCCCCATATTGCACTTCTTGGGGCTCTTCATCTCCACTAACCCAACTCAATCTCATCTGAATATCCAAATTTCTTTCAATCACAAACCGACCTTTTTTTTAATATCTAAATTTAAAATATTCGTAAATATATGATACAGTTTTATGGCTAGTATACTATAAGAATTGTCTATGGGAGAATTGTACAATTGACCAGGTATTGGGCGAATAGTCAAAATGACATGAATCTGAAGAAAAAAAAGGCAAACTGACATTTTGAAGGTACCGTCAGCTCAATGGAAACTTAGAGAATGGAAAAACAGAGATTGAAAACTGTAAATCGTCGAATAGCCGAAAATAGGGAAACGGAGAATGGGAAATAAGACATATGGAGGGAATGTCAAAGGTCTTTCGGGCGGATTCAAATTTTATCGAATTCTAGACGGTTTTTTAAACGATGGCAAAACCGACAATTTGTGAACATTCATAGACAAATGAAGTCAATTGTCCCTAAACAAAATATTTCTTACTCGCTCAGTTGATGCACACAAAATGTCAGTTCGCTTTTTTTTTCTCCAGATTCGGGTCATTTTGACAATTCATCCAAAATACCGGGTCAATCGTATAATTCTCCCATCTCCCATGGTTTATTTGTGATATATTTATTAATTTTTTTTTTAAGAACATAAAAATACACACTTGTTTTTTTTTATCATTATTTTTTTTTTTAATGAAATGGAAAGAGAAAAAGAAAGGTATAAAATGAAAGGAAGGAAAATAAAAAAGGATTTTGGTACTCACAGATGTTCCAGTTGAATCAACACTAGAGAGAATTCCGTACAATGGAGCATTGGGATTTTGAAAGCTGAGAGGTTGTGATCTTAGAAGAAGACAAGGGGCGATAAACCCGTCGCCAAACAGGGCAAATTCCACGTCGGTTCTGAAGTTGATGACGTGGAATGACACCGTGGCACTACATGTCTCTACTACACATCTGCCTCCCGCACTAATCTTGCACTCTTTCTTCTTGCAGCTTAGGTAATCTGGATCACTACTTAAAAACGTTGCCTGCAATTTTTTAAAAATAAATGAATGTTAAATATTATGCTAATTAAATATAATTTTTAAATTTTAGAAAAAATGATTGTTTTAGTATATTATTCAATAAAAACTGACTTTTAATAATAATACGAGCATAACTCAACTAACATAATGTAAGATTAAGGATTTAAGTTCTATTGTAAAAATAAAAAAACCGAACTTTAATTAATTATTATTTTTTTTTTTTGTAAAATGTTCTTCAGTTCCTAATCTTTGGTATATAAAAATTAGATAAATTGAGAATAAAGTTAGTGAATAATTTATTTTCTGATTATATATGTGTAATATATATCCCACTTTTGGACTCTTCTATCTCCATAACCAAACAGAGTGTTAAAAGGAAGTTGAGTCATATTTGAAGCATGAAAACAAAGTTAGCCTTTTAGACATGAATTACTTTAAAGGCCCTATGAAATTAAATTTTAATTTTGTTCTCAAATCTTAAAGAATTTTTAATTTAGTCCCTCTAATTGATTTATGTTTCAATATATATAAATATATATATTTTTTTTTCAAAACATTCAAAATTGAAATTGAAGAATGTATCTCCTCGCCTATTACAAAACAAATTTCAATGCTTCGATCTTCAATTCTGCAATTGTTAAACTCGAGAAAGAAGACGATGGAAATTTTTTTTACCTTGACAGGATAATGACAAAGTAGAGGAAGACTGCTTAAATCACCCGTTTGGAGATAAAAAGCTTCACTCAATGGACAATCATCAACACTAGTGTATTCATCAACCAACCAACAAAAATAAATAAATCATATTATACTAAAGATGAAAAAATGTATTGACACATTTAATTATTTTTTTTACCTAAACAACGTACTTGGCGTTTGAAGGTGTGATCATAGCAACCCAATCATGTTCCGATGTTATCGAAACTCCGCTAACAGTAATGTTGATGAACTCTTCATTCAAAAGGCCGTCGGAGTTGGAGGAGATGACTTCAAGTTTGATGAAAGGGTTTATATCTGGACAATTGATCAATTTTCTTCTGTTCAACAATCGAAAATCCGATATCGCCGTGTAATTACGGTGCAATTTTGCAGAGTCGGCGATCAACGGATGCAGCGAGGACGACGAAGAAGAAGATAGAAAGAAGAAAGGTAGAAGGAAGAGAAGTGTGGAAAGGAAACTAAATTCGGGTAAGACATCCATGTGAAAGATATGAACAAGGAGGAGGGAAAATGTGGCCTTTAATGTTTTGATGGTTGGAATGAATTTAATTGTGAGGGATAGAGAAATTAGATATAATTGGGTTCTTTGGGGACTATTCTGAAAAAAAAAAGAGTTTTTGCTGATTAAAAGTATACCATTTTTTTTTGTGCAAATAGATGTTAGATTATTATTTTAGTCTAGTTTCAATTACAATTTCAATTTAATCTTCATGATTTTAAAATATTCTATGATTTAAATCAATTTTCTTTACAATTAGTAGAGAGTGGTAAAGAGTTAACTTTCTTTTTTCTTTATAGTTTGAGTATTTTTGTTTTCTTTGGAGAAATATAGAAATAAAATATGTTAAGTCAACGTAATTAACATCAACTTCCTTTAAGGTTAGAGATTCGAATATCCGATATCTCATTTGTTGTATTATTATTATTATTATTATTATTTTTTTTTTTGACAAATTCGTTAAATAGCTTGTAACTCTAAAATATAAGAAAGAAATTTACAATTCATGACTCCATTGAATAAATTTTATAAGTTTGAAGTTATTTGATGATGTGTACTCGGAAAAAGAACAACTATTTGATGATATATTTATAATTATACAGCTGGGAAATGAAAATGTAGAATGAATAATTTTTCAAAGACATTAATGTTTTTTTTAGTACAATTTAAAGTGAGGAGATTCGAAACTCAAATTTCATTATCAAAGTCATATCTTTATGTTATTGTCAATTGAACTATAGTCGGTTTTAGGTAAAGACATTAATATTTAGAATAAAATAATGTGTATTTTTTTTTTAGAAACAAATTATATACTAAAAAAAAAAAAAATGTGTTTTGCTAACAAACAAAATGATTGTATTTTAGAATTATGTAAATTAAGAGAGTATAATATTAATTAATGGGATCATGATTTAGGTTTCATCATTAGCTTCTAATTAACATTGTCAAGCTGATAATACTTAGGAGGCTAGCTGTCTACTTGGCATATTTGTTGCTATTTTCATTTCATTGTTCTTATATTAATTATAAATTGCCCTTGTTTGTGGCTTGCTTTGATTTTTCCAATTATATACCCTCCAAGCTAATGTAAATATTCTTTCCTAATTTTTTTAATTACTGTGATAAAGGTTAATTATCCATCTGTTATCTTCAAATTGAAAGAATTACATGTTAATTATCCATAAATTATCTTAAAAGAAAGAATTACATGTTAATTATCAAGACATTCCTTCCTAGTTATTCAATGCAATAAAATATTAGCCTTTTATCCATTACTTTAATTAGTTATGATTTTAAATTTATAATTTGTTTCCCTTGTCCATTTTGGTATGAGGTACTTGAATCCTAACAAATTCAAATTATTTTGGAAATATTTTACGTATTCTTAAACTTTCGATTTTGTATTTAGGGTTTCTGATAGTAAATCATGTTAATGTGAGGTAATGGAGGATAAGTTTCATCGTCAAGAAAAAAACAACTTGACCACCATCTAAAAATCCCTAAACAAGCAATGTTGAGATAGCTAATTAATTAAGGAGTTTACCCTAGAAACAGCCATGATTGAAAGAGTGCATAAAATAGTACCACTAATCACACGTACATTATTACTATAATTACTATATTACTATTATCTGACTCGATGTGGCAACTTGGAGTGTGCATTAAGGTGATCTATTTTCGGGCAAGTGATAAAAATTTGTAGCGTAAAATTATTTTACTGCATTATCGCAAGTGTACGAGTCAAGTTTTAATAAAGTGTAATAAATACAGATATCGTCTTCAATATTGAGTTTCTAGCTAGTTCACTCAAGTACTATGAATACAATCACCTAGTTTTATTTAGAGAAAAAAATCGATAAATGAATGGTAACAAAACAAAATAAAATATGAAGAACAACTAGAAGCGAGATATCTTAGCGAGTTGATTTTGAATAATCAGACCAACAATTTAATTAATCAAACAACCATGAATCATGCAAATTAATATTCCATAAGTCAAGAAGACATTGGATAAAAAACTAATCACTCGCTAGAGCACAATTAAATCTCATGCAAAATATTATAAAACCAATATCTCTGTTTATTAGCTTTTAATAATATGCAAGACATTAACACCTTTCAATTAATTTAAGACCTTTAAATGAGTACTAATCACTCCTGTGTCAGAAATCCCGTCAACCATGCAATTTAGTTTTAATCTAAATTATCTTTTGAAAAGTATAAATTCAGACCAAACAAACACATATATGTTATAAAGCAATTATAAACATTAAACACATAAAAAGTATGAATGAAATAAAAGTTAACCTTCTAAGTATACCCTTAAGCTTTAGATCATATAACTCAATTTCTAGTCTTCAAAATCATAAATAAGTGAGACTATGTGCTCTCAAAGTGCAATGAATTTAGATAGAAAAATAAATTTAACTCGAATCCAAAATATGTTCTCATACTTTAGCAATTTTTAATCAACATTATCTATGTAGGGAATGAACACTTCGAACCCCGCAGCGGAAGCGTTGAATTATCCTTTGAGTTTATTTAGAATTAAACAAAAAATAACAAGTTAAGCAAACCATTACCTTTGAAAAACAACTTCTTGTATTTCATCTCCATCAGATCTTCTTCGCTATGACTCGAACACGAGACCATGAGTTTGTGAGAACATTCTTGAAAGAAATGTAGTTTTTTAGAAAAAAATTCTCTGCAAGGAGGGTGAGTAGTTTGTTTTGCTAACTTTCTAACTAAACTTAAATGTACTATTTATAGGATATTTAGAAATTAATTTTATTTAATAAAATACATTTTAATAATATCTATTATATTAAAATATGTATTTTATATTTATTTGAATCTCATTCAAATATCATAAAATTAATCTTTTATAATATATATTTAATATATATAGAGTTTTCAATATTAATGTATCTAATACATAAACCATTTCCTCTAATATTTAATGTATCAAATACAATAAATATTTTTTTTTCTTCTACACTTAATATATCAAATATATTAAATATTAATTTGAATATTTCAAATTTTTCTTTCAATTGAATTAATCTTTGTACTGTTACTATAAGCTAGCAATGAGAACTTATGAACCTACAACTTATAAGCTCCAATGATACAAAATTAATTGATTAAACTCATTAATCGATTAACTTTAATTCATTAACTCTAGGCCACTCCACTATAGGCCTAAAGTTGCACTCTTATGCACTGTAGGACAAGTTGTGTCCATGAATATAACAATTACATGCAAGTCGATCCTTCAAAGTCGTTCGTAATTACAGTTGAGTCAAAAGTTCGTTTTACCCCTATAATTACATCTTACACCTTATGTACCACTGATTCTCTAATGAACAATATGTTTATGATCCAACCATAAACCAAATCCCTCTCGGGCCAGTGAGAGGGTTGACCCCCATTGTTCAAGTTGTTGGGTTTTATGTCCTAAAACTCGTTGTTTGTAAACTGAATGTATATTCTATTTTGCAATAAAGTTGTTATTGAGATTTATTCAGTAAAGTTGTTCTTGAATAAAGTGAATTGTGTTTACTTTTAACCTAACTCCAATAAACAAAGAATCCATAACTATAAGTTGTATACTTGAACTTCATGTATGACATGATTGTGGATCAAGTTCAAGTAATAGCCAGAACGGTCTATAGTGTAGGGATAATGTTGGGTACCTTATCCTGGGGACACTATTGGGGATGCGACCCACTTTGCATAGTACAAACGATGTGTTCCGAAATCGTTCATGTGGAGACATGCGAGTGAGGGCGTCATGTGCAATGAGTTTGCATAAGATTGAACCGCGAAACAAGTCACTCTTTCTTTATAACTCCGTTTACTGTAAAGACCGACTTTTTCATATGTTGACCTAGGTAACTCGATCTGAATCCTGAGCACACTATGAACTCCTGTTTATTTAGGATTATCCTTTGATTTGTATGGGTGAGACTGGCCCGAGTTCGCCGACTCAATATGCCTACCACTTTGGGCATAATACCGAGTAGGGAGCTGAGAACATAGTCCTACGAGATGGAATTCACTCCTACCTGCCTTTAGGGATAGTTAGAGAGGTTGTTCCCTTAAGTACTGTCTCCGAGTTTTGAACTAGGGATTCCACCTTCTCACAGACCCGAGATGGAATCGGTTGGTGGTTGGACCACAAACCAATAGTTCATTAGAGGAGAAGTGAGGACTTAAGGAATTAGATGTAATTACGGGGGTAAAACATTTATTTTGACCCAACTGTAATTACGAACGACCTGTGAAGGATCGACTTACTGATGATGGTTATATCAAGAGGACATAAATATATCTACGGTGAGGAGAGTGAAACCCTTGGACTTTAGTGGAGTCTCTCTGTGCGTTAACGAATGTTGGTTAGCTTGGCTAAAGAGTTTGGCTAAAGAGTTTGGCTGGTTAATCTCGTATCGTTGAAGCTCATGATCTGTAGGTTCTTTAGGTTCTCCTAGGCTAACTTGGATTAAACCGTGTAACAATATGAGAGAAAAATAATTTAAATTTATTCAAATTCGTTTTTGGAAGAATGATGGACATATTTAAATATGATTTAAATATGAGATCGGTCTAAAACATGAATAAGGATTCATGTGTGATGATTCGGTTTAAGAAACCAAAATTAGTCTTATTATTTTATTAATATTTGATATTGAATTAAATAATAATATTAATTAATTAAAATTTATTTTGTTTATTAAAATTAATTATGAATTAATTTTAAAATGACAAAATAATACAAGTGGGATTATCCACGAGTTGAGTGGGTTTATCCAAGTTTAAGTAACTGGATTATGAATCACTAACTACATGCATAAACTCATCAATTGTTGAACACTTGTGTGAAGACTAATTCATCCATTTTGAGGTGTCATGCTAACCAAAGAGTTTGTTACATGTAAATGACCTATAAATTGGATGAAGTTGATGATGTTTGAGTTTTGTTGGAAGCTTTGATTGTGTGACAATTCTCCTTCAAAACTTTCATCACAAAGATCTCCTTCAAATTCACATATAAATCTAAGAAAAGGAGTATTTGTTGACTGAGAAATTTTGGCCAAACACATCATTATTCACAAATGATGACAAACTTACATTTGGGAAGAATCATAAATTGACATGTGTTCCAAATTAAATTTGAAGAAAAAATTGACAATTCTACCTAATGTCACGGGCCTTCAAGCTATTTGAATTACACTTTGGCCCAAAGTCCAAAGGATTAGCCAAAAGCTAACAAAACCCAAATCAAGATGTATGGGTCCCAAAAAAGTAATCAAGGCCCAAATTCACTATGTGCCCATGAACTCTATAAATAGATAGAGAGTTCCTCGTTCAAATAGGTTAGAAAAATTCTAAACTAAGAGAGAATTCACCCGGAACACTGTGAAGCCGAAGCCAACCTCGTACCTCGTCAAAAACAAGTTGCGAAGCCAAGCAACACCAACCTCGTCAAGAACAAGTTGCGAAGCCAAGCAACACCAACCTCATCAAGAACAAGTTGCGAAGCCAAGCAACACAACCTCGTCGAGAACAAGAACAAGTTGTGAAGCCAAGCAACGCAACCTCGTCGAGAAGAAGCTGCGAAACCCTCGAGTAAAGAGAAGATTCAACCTCTCGAGAACAAGAACAAGAACCAAGCTGCGAAGCCAAGCAACGCAACCTCGTCGAGAAGAAGCTGCGAAACCCTCGAGTAAAGAGAAGATTCAATCGAGAACAAACTGCAAAGCCCTAAAGAGAGAATAAACCCTCGAGTAAAGAGAAGATTCAATCGAGAACAAACTGCAAAGCCCTAAAGAGAGAATAACCTCGTCGAGAAGAAGCTGCAAAACCCTGAGTAAAGAGAAGATTCAATCGAGAACAAACTGCAAAGCCCTAAAGAGAGAATAACGTCGAGAAGAAGCTGCGAAACCGTCTAAAGAGAAGATTCAATCGAGAAGAAGCTGCGAAACCCTCTAGTAAAGAGAAGATTCAATCGAGAAGAAGCTGCGAAACCCTCTAGTAAAGAGAAGATTCAATCGAGAAGAAGCTGCGAAACCCTCTAGTAAAGAGAAGATTCAATCGAGAAGAAGCTGCGAAACCCTCTAGTAAAGAGAAGATTCAATCGAGAAGAAGCTGCGAAACCCTCTAGTAAAGAGAAGATTTAATCGAGAACAAACTGCAAAGCCTAAAGAGAAGATTCAATCGAAAACAAACTGCAAAGCCCTAAAGAGAAGATTCAATCGAGAACAATGCAAAGCCCTAAAAGAGAATAACCTCGTCGAGAAGAAGCTGCGAAACCGTAAAAAGAAGATTCAATCGAGAACAAACTGCAAAGAGATAATTAGAGGATCAGATTGTAATCCATTGATACATACCAATCATAAATTTATTTTATCGAAATCTCGTGTAACCTACATATTGAAAAAAAAAATTGTTTTAAAATGTTAATTCTTAAAACTCAATCACGTTGAAAACAAATAAATGTTGAGCCGAAATATTTTCCTTGCATACGCCGCCCGTGAGCCAAAATTCACAATTTTTAACAACAAAAACAAAGTTTGAAAACATCTCTAACATATTTTTATTAAATTTTGATGTTTTTGAAAAAAATCTTAACAATTTTATCAAAGATACGTTTTAAAATTTGAAAATAAATAAATTTTTAATATTTTAATTGATAAGAAAAAGATGTAGAAAATGAGTGAAGATACAGTTCCCAAAATACAGCCGAAAAAATTGTTAGATTTCGAAGTGAATATTTTTTTAGCAGCTGTAAATTTAAAGTACATCAGAAGAGCAAACCCTTACTATAAATTTAGGTATCAGCCGCCCAATTCATTTTGCTCTCCACCAACTTGAAAATATAGCAGCTTTCATCCTCAACAAATATAATGGCAAGGGTGGTTTATGATCATCGTTCACCACTGCCATTGAACCATTGCCCCGTCGCGGTCGGGGTTTGTTTCCGGCCTACCGATCAGATACTTCTTCAGTATCTTCGTTGTAAGATTTATGGCCTCCCATATTTTCAAGGTGCCGTGTTCGACTGCGATCTCTATGGCGGCGACGAGCCATGGGAAATTTGGGAACAACATTTTCAAGGTATGGATGTCAACGATCTTTACTTCTTCACCAAGCTAAAGAGGTCAACAAACAAATCCGGACGGTTGTCGGCACACATCAACCGGAAGATTGGCCTCGCCGGCGGCACTTGGAGCGGCGAGAATAAGGCTAACCCTATTTTTGCTGATGAAACAAATGAACATATAATTGGATATAGCAAGCGTTTTAGGTACATATTACTTACTGTGATTAGCTATTTAGGTTAGAAATATGTCTTTTAAGTTTCAGTTTAATTTTTGTTCAAATTCGTATTTTGTGATATGGAACATGCATGTGTTCAAGTTGCTAGATTATAGGCTCCATTCTATTTGTTGATATATGCATCATTCAATTATCCCACTATTTTTTTTATTACGGTTTCAAAATAAATAATATAGTTTTTAAAAATATTGTAGGTACGAGAATAAGTCATTACCAGACCACAACGGTAAATGGATCATGCATGAATATAGCTTGAACGAGAGTTTGATAAGCAACCATGCCGATCCTAATTACGTGGATCACGTTTTATGTCGAATCAGGAAGAATGAAAGATCTAAAAGAAAAGCAGAAAATATATACCTGCAACCCACAAAGAAAAGAATCATGGCAGATGATCCTAATATGATGTCTAAGATGAAGAAGAATGATGATCCTAAGATGATGTCTAAGATGAAGAAGAATGATGATCCTAAGATGATGTGTCATGGTACTTATGTTAACATTCCGGTTGAGATGACCACTGTTCAGGGTACTAATGACATCCCTGAGATGACCACTTCTCAAAGTACTCCGGTCGAGATGACCACTTCTCAAAGTACTCCGGTCGAGATGACCACTTCTCAAAGTACTCCGGTCGAGATGACCACTTCTCAAAGTACTCCGGTCGAGATGACCACTTCTCAAAGTACTCCGGTCGAGATGACCACTTCTCAAAGTACTCCGGTCGAGATGACCACTTCTCAAAGTACTCCGGTCGAGATGACCACTTCTCAAAGTACTCCGGTCGAGATGACCACTTCTCAAAGTACTCCGGTCGAGATGACCACTTCTCAAAGTACTCCGGTCGAGATGACCACTTCTCAAAGTACTCCGGTCGAGATGACCACTTCTCAAAGTACTCCGGTCGAGATGACCACTTCTCAAAGTACTCCGGTCGAGATGACCACTTCTCAAAGTACTCCGGTCGAGATGACCACTTCTCAAAGTACTCCGGTCGAGATGACCACTTCTCAAAGTACTCCGGTCGAGATGACCACTTCTCAGGGTACTAGTGATATATTTTACGATACAAACACCAATCAAGACACAAATTATCAACTTGGTATTCATGATAACATGTCTTATGTGACATCAAACGAAGAAGGTTCTAATGAGGAATGGTTAAATTATTTAAACGAAATCATGTTTGATTAGGAGTCACTATGGTTCAGAATTTAGTTGTACATTTTTAGATTTGAGTGGTTACAAATATGTATACATGAATTAAAGTGAAATGGAGTGATTATTAAGAAGATTATTATTAAGTATCAATATCCCAATTTATTATTTTCATGTAAATAATAATTTGACAAATATATCTTTCAACCTTTGATAAGTCTTAAATGGTAGATAACTTGAACTATTTTTTAACTATTTTTTTGAACTATATTGTCCAAATGCTAACCTTCTAATTTCAAATATATTGCTCGAAGTTTTTTTATAGGTTTTGAATTTTGTAAATACAGACATCTAATTCTATGCTCAGGTGGAATTTGAAAGAAGGAATTTCTCCTACTCTTAGAGAATCGATTTAGAAAAATGTCCAAAATTAAATCCATCAGAATAATAATATCCACCCATGCACTTTCACCCTCCTTTCACGTGAGCTTACACCTGCCCTTTCATGAGACCATTTTACCTATACCACACACATCCTTCCTAATTTTGAGGACATATTTAGATCACCCTAAAATCGAATCCATGCCAACTTAAAAAAAAATCAAATCCTGTCTGGATAATTCATCTCAAATTATGCCACTAGTAGAAATCGGGGTTATGATGACAAATAAAAACTGTCATCAGGACTTTAGATGACAATTTTTTTCAGTCGTTATAGCCCCTGCCTTCTTTACTCTCTATAAATGACAAAAACCGAAAACTGTCGTCAATGTTCGTTTGGTGACAGTTTTTTTCTGTCTTCATAATACGGATAATGACAATTATTTTCAGTCAAGAGACCTTATTTTATGACACATAAACATTGTCACTGAATGACCACTCATACCATATTTTGTCATGTAAACATAATTGACGAATGGAAGACATATTTTGTCATGTAAACATAATTGACGAATGGAAGACAGTAAATTTTGTACGCTTTGATGACTTAATTTTTCTGTCATTAATAGCTTGAAGACCACAACTATTGTGAGTCAACAAAACGAATTCAATGACATGATTTTTTTGTCACAAAATCAATAATATAATTTTTTTTTATCAAATCTAAATATATTAATATTTATATTTTTAATTGTAATTATTATTATTAATATTATTAATTAATAATAATGAAAAATACAAAGCAAATTAAATAAATCTAAGTTTAACCCAATTCAATATCATTGAAATAAGATATAGATATCAATATATCATTCAAATACCAAAGTTCATCAACTTTTACATAAACTAATTCATATGTATACAATATTGAAACTAACTACGATGCCCCTAAATTGTTGCAACATTAATAATAAAATGTTGCATAACATGATGAATCTCGGTAAAACCTTCCTAACGACAATCAAATCTAGGCAGAACCTTCCTAATTTGAAGGACATTATATCTCGCCCTTACCAAAAAAAAATTCAAGGAATAAGAGAGGACCATAAATCAGGTTTAATAAATCTCGTTAGGCATCCTCTCGCTCTCTTTGTCGATGGGAGGATAGAGAGATTGAAGCATGGCCTGGTTTGATTCTCGCTCTCTTCGTTGATAGAGAGGATAGAGAGATTGAAGCATAGTTTGATTTGATTCACTTCATCGCCTTCTACAAACAACCAAGAGAATGACAGAGATGTTTCCTTGGGGTATCCACTAATCGAAGTACATATCTATAGAGGATCCATCCCAAACTCGTCATCGTCCCCATTGACTGCGAGTTTCGACCTCATATCTATAAAAGAACCATCACCAACTTGTACCTAAGAGAAATTTACTGAGAGTGTGCTTAGCTAACAATGCTTGATTGAACATATGGATATCCTTGGAACCTCAATCCTCCTCTATATCCTTTGGTGTCGTTACTCGTACATTAACAACCCAATGAAACTTCTTGCCTTTTTCTGAGCTCGCCCCCACCAGAAGTTAGTCATGAGTTCGATTGAGTTCCATGCACGTTCCTAGAGGGACCTTGAAGTAGTTGAGAGTGTAAATGAGAATTATAACTTGAGTCAAAACTTTATACACATTTTCTTTAAGAAAAGATAATTATAACTTGAGTCAGGCGACAGAGTTGACGGGACACCCAAATATTTTTATTGATTTTTTTATTTTTTAGTTTGAAATATTTCTCATGATTTCATACCACTTGAACATGTGAAAGACTAGCCAAAAAATTCCTATTCAAATATAGGGTTTGGTTCTCAAATGCCACTTTAGATTTGTCATAGTTAATGACATGTCGAGACACTTTCTCATACACATCCAAAACTCTCTAAATCTCTTGGAACTCGTTTGGTTTAGTTTTGAGAAACATGAAACTATCATTGCAAAGAAAAGATGAGTGATAAAAGAAGTAGATCTAGGTAATTTTTCGACATGTAATCAAATTATGTGACTCAGCTTTACGAGGAAGGCTAGACAACGCCGCACCACAAATAAGGAAGAGGTGGGGAGATAAATGGTCGTCTTGCCTCAAACCTCACATGAACCTAAAAGTTGTTCTACATTCTCCATTTTTAAATTTCTAAGGAATTTAAAGGAAACCGAGTTAATACACTTATTGATAAGATTAATCCATTTATTGTTAAATCCCATTCTACTATCATGCATTTAAAAAAAAATCACTTATTCTCTTACTCATATTCAATTTTAAACAGTTGAAATTTTGAGTGAAAACATTCCTAATCAACAACAACATTATAAGCAATTAATCTACCGGAGAGACAAAAAGCGCTTTGATAAATCCTTCCTTAGATAATATTACTTAAACTAATGAGTCGGAAAGTTTGTCCCTGTTTTTGATATCTTCCTTAAGTTGTGTCATTCACCCATTCGTGTTAGTAAGGGTTGAATAGAATTCTTATTTCTTCATTGGTTTGCACGAGCGTGGAACCACCTAGGACTCACCAACACATATGTCCAAATGTTTTTTTTTTTTTTTATTTATTTATTTATTTATTTATTTATAAAAGCCTCCCTATTTAACCGAGTTTAATATTAGACAATCTTTAGTGGACGTTTATCGACCCTGAAGTCAAAAAAATAAAATATGTTAATTGTGTAAGGTTGAGAGGTATATTGATGTAACGTCACAGTAATATTAAAATATAATATACTAGAAATTTTTTATTTAAATAAAATTATAATATATTATATTAATATTAATTTTTTTTTGCAAAAATATTTAATTAATGCGTAGATTGAATTCATGACCTCTTCATCAAGAGCACAACTCAAATTGAGTTATGCTCGGTTTGACAACATCTTTCTTTTTTAAAGAATATACTAATAATATTAATCATAATTTTCATTGCAAAAAAATATTAATGACAATTTGATTCAAATTTCAATAAATAACTAAACATTTGAAGATAATTTCAATAATTATATATACTTTGTTGATGATTAAAAAAAAAAAAAACTCAAATTTTAAAATCAAAAATCTGTTTTTGAAATTAATTTTTTTTAGTTTTTAAAATTGGTTAATGAATGTAAAAACGTTTTCAAAAACTTAACAATCAAAAACTCAATTGGTTAAAAAAAAAAAAAAAAAAAAAATTGTTTTCGAAAAATCAATATACAAATTGAATGGGTTATTGGCACCTAAATTATTTAACTAGTTTTAATCGAAAATTTGAAACTTATGACATTCTTACAACCTTTTATATTTCTTGTTGAATTTTTATTTAATTGTTCATCGAAAAATATAATTTTAATAAATAATATACTGAAATTTAAAATTTAAAATTTAGTTATTTGTACAATTTCATTAACTATGTTAATTTTAATTTTGGCTAACACCATACTAATCTGAATTTAAGTATTACGAGCTCATTATTTTGTCTGTACATGTGATGGATAGATTAGTAATGATTAAAAGAGTCGCCAACATAAGCATATGACATCAAACATGTATCATAAATCAATAGATTTTATGATTAGAAATTTGATTTGAATCTTGTATGTCACATATTTATTAGAAAAAAAAGTTGATAAAAAGAGTCGTGGATTTATTTATGGGCGGGTTGCACAAACAACAATCATGCCCAAAATAATGACAAATTAAACAAAATTTAAAACATTATGCAAATATGACAAAAAAAAATCAGTGGCGAATAGACTGTTATCGTTGATATATGACATCAGTAATAATCACTGACAAAATTCTATAAAAAAACTGAGGTAATAGATTTCTATTAGTAGACCATATTATTAGTGATAGAAATTACCATATCTACAATTTTTTTAAAAAAATGTTATATTTTTAATTATTTTACTCTAAATTGACATTAACATCCGCTACAATTTCTCTTTATTTATTTTGTATCACTATACATTATTATTTTCTATCACTTTAAATTACATATAAAATGATTTGATTGATCGATTTGGATGTCTAATTTTTGGTTTTGCCTATGAAATTGGAGCTTTTATTATGTTGAAACTGTCCTCAACTTTTCTTGTGTCAGCATTCACCATCTGCATATATAAGAAGAATGAAAATTAAAATACAAAATAATGAGAAGAAGTTCCCATGCCACATCATTTGTATTTAGTCTTACTATAAAACATAAAAAAAATAATAAAAAATAAAAAATAAAAAACCGAACATAGCTCAATTAACATAAGATATGTCATTGACTAAGAAGTCGATTCAATCCTGCATTAATTAAAATATCTTTACCATAAAAAAAATATATTATACTTTTTAATTTTATAATCATTTTTTAAAAAATTCCATTTTATCTTTAGTCTCTCAAGTTATTTTTAATAATTAAGTCTTTGTCCACAACTAGCTGTAATCAAGGGCGAAACTATTCATATCGATATTGATATCAAGATTAGGTATTGATATCGATATCGATAGATATTTCAATTTTTGTAAATAAAAATATTTACATATGGACGAATATTTTCATTCTTTTTTTTGCAACAATAGTTTAATTAATGCGAGAATTGAACCCATGACCAGTTTGACAATATTTTCATTCTTAATTGTATATTTGGATAACAAAATGGTGACATGATTACAAAAAATAATGGTGACACGACACTTAAAAAAATTAGTATCAATGAGCTAATATTTTTTTAACGTTAAATATCTCGTCATACCTTATTCCAATTAATAAATTTTATGGACACTGTTGAATTAAAACTCATGATGTAAGAGTCAATATGAGCATATAGCTCAACGGAAAATTCCATAATGTTATTGTGTTTCAAACTTTCAGTTGAGTTGGCTGAGGCAATGACATTATGCAATGGAATCAATTTAGGGATTGAGACGACCCTTTATCTTTTATGAGAAGAACTAGACTTTTGGATAGGATGGAAGCTACTTTTGGAGTAGGATCATTTTTCCAACGAGATTCAAGTGTTTGTAGACGAGATTCTTCACAAGGAGCGACAAAGTTTCGTTTGTGGCTTGACGCGTTAACACCACAATCCGAGATACGGTAGCTCATGAACTCGGCTCTCCTTAGATTTCGGGTGCGCTCAGCAAGATGCATTGTTACCTTAGTTTATGCTTTCTTATACCAATAATGTATTTCTAAGCTCATATTCACACTATAAAAAAATTGTGACCTATGCTTTATTTTTTTGGGCCATGACACTTAGCTTAAAGCAGTTTTATGTTGGGACAAATCTATTAGAAACCATTTTTTCTTTTTTAAATATGAAGTGGGAGATTCGAATTACACTGACATCTTAGTCTATGGTACATACTTTACAACCTCCAATCTTAAAAGTAATTTAGGACGCTAATTTACTCAATGATAATTGATATCTACTCATTTCTGTGAGGTTAGAAGTTTAAACTTTAATCCCACATCCCATATATATATATATATATATATATATATATATATATATATATATATATATATATTTTTTGTGATGGTTCAATTTATTTATTCAACCCCAAATCCAACACAAATAAATTTCCCAATCTAACTGGCTAGATTTTAGATTGTATTGACTAGAATTTTAAGAATTATAATAATGTAATGTTTTGAACACTATTGCTTAAATTATTATTATTTTGACAACATATAGGGAAGGGATTCGAACTTTTTTTTTGACAACATGTTGGGGTGGGGGATTGAACCTAAGACCTCATGGTCATTAGGCGATACATCATGCCATTGAGCTATGCTCTTGTTGGATTCGAACTTAAGACTTCTGGCTTATAATTCATATATGTCAGTTGAGCTATGTTTTGGCTACGGCCTAAAATTCTTAAATATTGCAAAAAAAAAAAAAAAAAAAAAAAATCTTAATTACATATACTAACCTCCAAACTTGCCAAAGCGAGCATAGCTCAGCTGGCATATGTATGAATTGACGACCACGAGGTCTGTGGTTCGAATCCCCCCATCCCCAATGTACTCAAAAAAAAAAAAAAAAAAACCTCCAAACTTAGCTTCTCCTTTGTTGCATGTCCTCTCAAATAACCAAACTTGGAGATTCTTGACAAACTCCATCTCTCTACCTGCAACATATAAACTGATATGATTTTTTTTTTAAAAAAAAAAATCAATTTCATACGTATTATTTGATAATTTTTTTAGTTAGTCTTCTATTTTCAAAACAATACTTTCTAGTAATATAGTTTGTTGATCTCGTTTTGGACAGATTTCAAAAGTCGAAAAATAGATTTTCGATAAATACTCAATTACAATATTTTTTTAAAAATGTTAAAAATAAAATCATTATCAAATATATTTTTCGTCGTTGTAACGTAGTTGTAAGTCGTAGAAGTGAAAGAGGGAGCGATGAGAGTACAATTAGGGGAAATTTGTCGAGGCTAAATCCAGCCATGCCGATGATCGCGTGCACGGGGGCAGCGTAATTGTTATGATCATATGTATCAACGCCATTTGCATCTTTGAAAGGCATTGCCTTGCAAATGTGGTTAAAAACAGAACATGTTCTCTCATAGTTATGGACATGCCCAAACAAGGCCAAATCAACCTGCAATAATATTCATCTCAACATATATTAGCTTTTTAAATTAAATAAAATTGTTAATAAAAAAACTCACAATATAAAATTTAATTTTTTGTAAGAATATTTCAGAAGTGTCACCTAAAAACATAATTATGAATATAGCAAAATAAAAACACACATATATCAATGATAATCATCAATCAATACATAAATTAATCATGATAGTAGTCAATTTATATATAAGCCAACCAATGATATAGTGAGCTTATGTTTTATCAATAATTGGTTAATCCTGATATACTTAGATTATAGTTAATCAAAATTGAGGCTAATGATTTATTACTAATATTCGAGTAATTAATAGTTAATTTGTCAATTTTATATTAAAAATAATTATATGCTTACAATTTTATGTTTGAAACAAATGATATATTTATAAATTAGTTTTAAAAAATCACATATTTGGAAATATTCTCTTTTAAAATGCTACCATAAAAAAAATTCATCTATATTATTACGAAATTGGAATTCTGTTAATTTTTTTAATTAATGATATAATATATATTTTTTAGTGTAGAGAAGAAGAGATGACCTTATTTTGGAGGAGAAGTGGTTCTACAACTCTAACGAAGTTGGGGTCAACACTTGGAGGAACTCCATGTACGGAAGAGTACATGGGACGATGCCTACATTTACATAACATTAACATATAATCACGAACAAATATGTGTTGCGTTATTCAAGCATATATACGATTAAACATTTGACTTTATATGATTAAATATTTGACTTATAAGAAAAGATACTAATGTCTTTATTAAACTCGAGTTTGAGCGGGTTGACACCCACACCATTGAAGGATCTAAACATTTGAAATAAATAAATAACAGTATCTTTTGCCTAAAAATATATAGTCCATTTTGAAAAATATGTAAATATAATGAAATTAATTTTGTTGTTCTTTTTAGTAAGGCATTATAATGAGAGACATGTACATATGTTTTTTAAGAATAATATTAAACATTTATTTATTTATTGTAAAGATCTATAATTAATGAGGGATAAAAAAATTATGTTCACGTTGGCAAAAATTTAAGTAGTAATAATGCATTCAAATTATTGTATAAGTGTAAGATCAAACTTCCACTCTAGACTCTAGTTAAGTAATACGTATGTTGAGTACCTATACCGAGTGATGGTTTGATAATATATTTTAATCTTGACACCTTCAAAATTTCTAAATAATTAATAACTTACCCGTTAAATATGAGCCATGGTGTTCTTGACCTATTAACAGAGGCCATGTCATTTTTCATCCATTGATACTGTAAAAAGAAAAGAAAAAAACAAGAAGAAAAACCTCAATTATTATATAAATTGTTAACACCACTCTAAACATTTGATTTAAATAAGTCATTTCCACCGAGCATAATTTTATTTTATGTTTTCAGATTTTGTTGTGTATACCTTTAAATTTTATTTTTAAAAATTATTTTTGAATTATGTGATCATGGAAATTTTGAAAACAATTCATATTTATAATGTAATAAAATTCATATTCCTACCCGTAATCACACAAAATATAGATTTAACATCTATTTTCATATATTAATGTCTCATTGGTAGGGATGGCAACGGGATGGGGCGGGGTCGGGATGACTCCCCATCCCCATCCCCACGAGGATTTTCCATCCCCATCTTCGTCCCGTTCCCCGTTTCGAGAAGTCGGAATTGGGGTCAGAAAATCCCCGCGAGAAAAAATTTTCGTTTCTTTTTTTTTACATTTTTTTAAAATATATATATATATTAAAATTGTGTATCATTTCTTGTTAAAATTAGTATTATTATTGTTTTATTTATTTAATACTAATTATAAAAAAAAAATATTTAACATCTTTATTATAAATTTAGTAAAAAAATTATTATATTATGAAATTAATTTTAAAAAAAAAAACATATATATAAACTGACATAACTTATATTTTTTAAAAAACAATATATAAAATATTACTATTTTATATAAATATAAGGGAAATTGTAACAAATATCAATTTAGAATAAAATAATTAAAAATATAGCATGTTTTTAAAAAATTTGCAGAATTTATATCGCTGATATTTTATGGCGGATAGAAGTCTATCGCTGATCACCTCAGCTTTTTATAAATTTTTGTCAGCGATAATAATCTATCAATGATAATAGTCTATCACTGATAGAAGTCTATCAGTGATATGATAAAGTCTATCAGTGATAGAAACAGATTTTTTTTGCCATATTTGCAAAATATTTTAAAGTTTGCTAATTTTGCCATTAGTTTGGGTTTGATTGCTATTTGTGCAACCAACCCTAAATATAATATATATTATATATTTTTTTAAAAAAAATTAATAAAAATATTTCGGGGCGGGTTCGGAGCCTGGGACGAGTTCTCCATATCCCCGCCCCGTCCCCGACCGGGTACCCGAATAAAATTTCTGATTTGACCCCGTACCTGATTAAACCGGAGATTTTCGACCCCGCGAGAAATTTTACCATCCGTATTCATTGGAGTCACATGTTGTTGCAACGTTTATTTTTATTTAAATAATAACGCAGGATTTTCAAAAAAAAATAAAAATATCTATTTTCATAAATATCTGATGTTTATTTCCTCCAAATCTTATTCTCAAGCATATCATTTCTAAACATATGCAATTCATCAAACCCCCTAATTATTCAATTTATGAAGAATAAAAAAAATATATATATATATATATATCATTCTAGCTTGACAAATATATGCAAACTACTATTCTTGAATTTGAACGATAATAATTACTACATTTTTTTTTTGTTTGAGATCAAATAATTGCTACATTAAACTCAAAACTCAGAACAACTCCTAAATTACTAGAGTTATTATCGCAATTATATTTTAAAACTTTGCAATTAAACCCACAACATTTAGGGATATTACATGAGGGTTTAATTGCAATAATTTCCTAACTTTACAATTACAGGGATACAACTCCTAGAGTACAACGGCAGTTTTAGTAAAACCTAATTTATATATATCAAATTTTTTTGCCCTAGAGTTTGATCATATTCTTCCAAATCATGATCATATCATTCTCATCCTCTTTCATTTTTGTTTCAATCATCTACCATCACTTGGTCCAAACCAAAACATTTTTTTTTTTTAATAAAAGGGTCTATTTCTACCCGTATGGCTTATGATCTATTACACAACTTTTCTTTTTTAACATTTAAAAAAAAAAGGAAAAAAAACAAAAATAGAGAATAATTAAGCATGGTTTTGTTCCTCTCTTTCTTGTAATGAAAATCATAGCCATTGTTATGAATAAAATTACACTTGAATAATACAGACATCCCAAGATCGGCCTAAGAAAAAGCCAAGCCAAGGCCCAACACGCAGGTCGGGTCCTTGACGATCAGGCCCAATGCGGCTATAAGCCAATCAGAGGGGGTCTGATTTTACCATAGCCAATCAGAGGGGGTCTGATCTTACTAGTTTAGGTCGACCCGACCGAATCAGACCAAACTAGTTTCAATCCAATCTGATTCAGCATCGCAGAGGGGGTCTGATTTTACTATAGCCAATCAGAGGGGGTCTAATCTTACTAGTTTAGGTCGACCCGACCGAATCAGACCAAACTAGTTTCAATCCAATCTGATTCAGCTTGATGCGCACTTCATAACTAGTTTCAATCCAATCTGATTCAGCTTGATGCGCGCTTCGTAAAGATCTTAGGTCATCTATGTATAAATATGCAATTATAATCGCCCTGATAAATTTATCATCACATGAGAATCAGGTTAGTGTTGTGTGGGAAGAAGAATCATGCTCTAATGAATAGAACCGAAGGATGAACATGAACAAAGATAGCCCAACAATCCAATCTGATTCAGCTTGATGCGCGCTTCGTAACAAGTTTCAATCCAATCCGATTCAGCTTGATGCGCGCTTCGTAACTAGTTTCAATCCAATCCGATTCAGCTTGATGCGCGCTTCGTAACTAGTTTCAATCCAATCTGATTCAGCTTGATGCGCGCTTCGTAACTAGTTTCAATCCAATCCGATTCAGCTTGATGCGCGCTTCGTAACTAGTTTCAATCCAATATGATTCAGCTTGATGCGCGCTTCGTAACTAGTTTCAATCCAATTCGATTCAGCTTGATGCGCGCTTCGTAACTAGCTTCAATCCAATCCGATTCAGCTTGATGCGCGCTTCGTAAAGATCTTAGGTCATGTATGTTATATTGTGAGTGATGTTCAAGATGGTGCCTCTTTGGGACATCTGATGAAAATTTTGAAGCACTAGAAGCCAAGGTCCAAGGAATGGATTGAAATATGGCTCGAATTCTAGAGATCATGGATCGTCTGTCAAAATGAACAGATGGAGACCAAACAATATTGGTTCGTGATCCAACCAAGGAAAAATGCCCTATGAACGAAGACGTTGGACAATAGAGTCCAAATAATTTATAAACCAAGGGAGAGACTTAACCTTGGAGGAAATAATCAAACATGAACCTGGGAGGGTCTACTCGACCAAACTGGTCAAATCGGCGGAAAAAAGGCGAAGACACAGATTGTTTCGAAGAGACATGGTTGAGGCTGAGCACAGACGTCGGCAGCAAAGCGAAAAATGGTGGAAAGCTCAGGAACGGATCTATGGAAACTGGTGGATAATGAGGATGAGCTGCGTGAATAACACTCTAGGCAAAAAGGACTCCAACCAGGATGCTTTAAATAATGTTTTAAATGTGGTACTCACCATTGCCAACCTTAAAGTTCATCAAATTTTGATTGATTGAGCAACTCAACTAATGAATTGTCCTTAGCTACACTCAATGCTATGAAATTTTGGAAGTAATTTGTTAAGAAACATACATACACCACCGGTTGGTTTTGGAGGAGAAATGGCTAACACTGAAGGCTTGAGCTTTCAGTAACTTTTGGGAAAGCCCCCAACTTTGTGATAAAGATGGTAAGTTAACTTTGTGATAAAGATGACAATCACGAGAAGGAGCATTGAACAACATGATGTAGGAATTGAAATCAACTGACCATTAACAATTGGGGCAAAAATGGTAGCCGACCGAGCCCAATGGGTCAAATGTCACTGATGAACTAGATTCAAAGCTCAAAGAAAAGCTCACCATTCAAAATGCTAGCCCAAAAATTGAAGGGCAGCCAAGCTCATTGGATCGAGGCTGACCAACCCAAGGTGATTGGGGAAAGCCTAAAAGCTTGGCTGAAGCCCATGTACGTTCATAAGGGAGTGAACTGAACTAAACCCCTTTCCTCAAAATTTTCTTGACAACAAGTTCACCATCGAAACTGGGGACCGGTTGAGACTAATGGGTCAAGGCCGACCAACCTAAGGTGTTGGGCCAAGCATGAAAGCTCTGACATACATCACAACCAATGGTTGAACCAAAGCAAGGGCTCAACCAAAAGTTTAATGGGTTGCGGCGGACGAACCCGTGTTAGACTAAGTGCAAAATGCAAAGTCTCTGAGCAAAGCCCACGCCAAAGCGAAAGCTAACTGGTGAAGGACTAGGCCAAGACTGACTACACCATAGGCGACCACACCACATGCGTCCGAAAGACCAGGCAACGACCGTTCAGCCATGAGCTATAAGTCTATCATCGCCTAATGGGCCAAGGTTTAGAAGATAAAAGAGACAGTCGATTGAACCCAATGGGCCGAGACTGGACGACTGAAATACTGGGACAAAAAGAAAGGTCGATTAAGCCAAACGAGCTGAGGTCGATCTAAAGGTCGATTCAGCTCAAAAGTGGGCTAAGACTGGGCTAAATGTCGTTTAAGCCTGAAAGTAGGTCGAGGTTGAGCTAAAGGTTGATTGAACCCTAAAGGGGTTGACGCCAAAACTAAAGGTCGATTGAGCCCTAAAGGGAGTCGAGGTTGAGCTAAAGGTTGATTGAGCCCTAAAAGGAGGTCAGGTCTAAAACTAAAGGTCGCTTGAGCCCTAAAGAACGTTGAGGCCTATCTAATGATCGATAAAGCTTTAAAGGGGGTCAAAGCCGAAACAAAAGATCGATGTAGCCTTAAAGAGGACGGAGGCCGAAACAAAAAGGTCGATTGAGCCCGAAAGAAGGGGTATGACAAAAAAAAAAGAGTGATTAAGCCCAATGGGCCAAGGCCTAAACCTAAAGAGTTGAGCCCAAAGAGTTGAGCCCACTAGTATTGAACAACCGTACAAGGCCATATTTAAAGTCCAATGGGCCAAGGCCTAAACCCGATAGTGACTTTCAAAATCTTGAGCTGAGATCTAGTCTCAAGTTGTGCTTCAAATGTACAGCTTGAGATAATCAACGCCCAAACCACAAATCCCAACTTGGGGATGGAGGCCAATGTTATGGTAAAATTACACCCTAATAATATTGCCACCACGAGACTGGCCTAAGGGAGCCAAACCAATTAAGCCTAGCACGTAGGCCAGACTCTAGATAACAAGAGAAGTCGAGGCTGACCTGAAGTGGGTCGAGTTGACCAGGCCCAATGCAGTTATAAACCCAATTAGAGAGGGCCTTGTCTTAGCGGTTTAGGCCAACCCGACCAGACCAAACTTGTCCAATTTATCTTGGTGTGCGCTTCCCAAAGATCCCAGGTCATCTACGTATAAATATGTGATTATAATCGCCCACGAGGGTAAGTTCATTCAAGCTCATAAATCCCAAAACTCTTGTCGCATACAAAAATTTTCTGATCTAACTTAGGCATCAAAGCGTGTGTGGCAACCACCACACCGGTGGCCAGATCTCTTATTGGTTTTGCATGTATTCGACTTCCAAATTATTGGTTGATCACATGAGGATCGAGTAGATTCAACTCTACCGGATTATTGCATCAACCGACATTATAAATTGACTGAATAATAAAAAAAAATACTCTAAATTCTGCCATTTGTTTAAAAAATAACCCATATTCTTTCAAAAGTTTCATCACTAATATTACCCTTGACCTTTCATAAACGTTCCAAAACTACCATTGAATTATAAATCCGTTAGAATGTTGTCCAACGTGACGGTGACTTAAAACGACGTGGAGGTGACAGAGACATTTTCTTGGAATAAATCTGAATTAAAGAACAACTTTCTGCCACGTCGTCTTTCCGTCCAATATTCTAACGAATTTCTACTAGAATGATAGTTTTGAAACACCTATGAAAGGTTAAGAGTAATATTGAAATTTTTGAAAGAATATGAGTATTTTTTAATATTTTTTATTATTTAACTTTATAAATTTTAAGAAGTAAAACAAATAGTGTTGGAGCAAATTACCTGTGGTGAGTTGATAGAGAAATCATGCTCAGTGGAAATGACAGTGAAGTGAACAGAAGCCATTTCAATAGAATACCAAGGCTTATCTTTTCCAGAAGTTGGCATTTGAAAATATGTTTCATAAGGAACTCCACATTCTCCTCCTGAATCTGTTAGTTTGTATACTGACCCTGGCTCAGGATAATCCCTGCATACTCAAACTTATCAAATCAAAAGTTTCAAAACTAATTATAAATATAACAAAAATTAGAACAAGACCAAGATATTAAGAAAGTTAAATGATAAATTTTGTCTCCTAAACTATCAATTTTGTGTCTAAAATAGGTTCTTAATTTGTTTAACACTTTTAAGTCTTAAAAAATCTAAGACGCAAAATTAAAATTTCATAAACATGTTAGAAATTTATCTAGCTAGCCTACTCTTTAATCGCCTAGCCTAGACGACCAAATCACCACTCATTAATTTGATTAGCATATCACGTCAACATTTAAGTAACAACATTAACAAGAACAAATACTTATCAATTATTACAATAAAAAATAAAAAGTTTAAAATCACAAAGCAACTCTGAAAAGTTCATAGTTTTGGTACCTCTCATGGTTTCCAATGGCGGTCATGTAAGGAACACGAGAGGCAATGGGATTGATGAGATGAAGAAAGAAATCCCATTCGACTAAGAATCCAGTTGCATAGCTTATGTCTCCAATGTGAAACACTGCATCTATTTTTCCAGATTCCACTTCCTCTTTCATCCCTTTCACTACCGAGATCGATCCTGGCTATTATCCCGAAACACACGTCGTTCATTATTCTATTTTAGTCTATACTTAACAATAAGGTATGAAATAATATATACATTTTTTTTTTATATCCGTGAGTGTCCGGACCAACTTACGCGCACCAAGACTAATCTCACAGAACCGCTTCACAGACCATATAATTATTGAGATAGTTGAATTTATGTCATAGTTATACCTGAATGTAATGTTCAACAGAAGTGGAATCAAGAGGAGCCTTTCCCATATCACCAAATGCAAGAAAATGAAAATCATTTGTCCCTCCGCTCGCCTGCGGTGTCCTAAACGTTGTTTGGTTACTCCAACCAACTTTATCACTGCAAGTTTCACATCCAATCAACCAACAAATTAGGCGAAAAACATTTCGGTTCTATCAATTATGATCATGTGTTTCATCTCAAAATTAATTGACAATAAGAAGAGTAACTTGATCGACATTGATTTAAATTTTTAATGAGAGAACATTCCAACAATAATTATTGTTATTTACTCTTTTTTAGATAAAATATTCAAATCTCTCCATACCACATATTTTTGTTTTGTTTTACAACATGTTAGGATGAGAAATTGAACCTAAGACTTCATAGTTATGAGGCGATACATCATGCGGAAGTATGCTCTTGTGGGCTCTTTACACTCTCCCAACTGAGCTAATTAATAAACATAGGAAAATATTCACTCTTGATATAGTAAGGAAGTCCTTCCATTAATATTCAGCCACCTCATCATTCAATATATTAGTTTAACAATTGGGGAGGACATAAATAATAGATATCTTAACGAGTTGAGCTATGTTTAGGTTGGAGCTTAAGAAAAAGGATTTACCTTCCATATCTGTAGGAATAGGTGGAAGAGGGGTGAAGTTGTGTGATTAGTGCAGAATGGATGAAGCCAGGGTCATGCCACCCAAAGTCCTTTGCTGGACTTTTAATTGATGAATCTATTACCAAATTAAATTTACTAAAAATTACAATAAAGAACTCTATAATATAATAAATCTATACATATACTTTGAAGATGATGGTAATGTGATGAAATGGAGAACAGAACTTACTGCACATATCATTCTGAGAAAAGGTAGAAACTTGAGAGGTCTGTGTTCTTCCATCCTCACCATATTGGACTTGTTGGGGCTCTTTATCACCACTAACCCAACTCAATCTCATCTGAAAATACAAATTTCTTTCAAATTTCAAATTTAAAAATAAAAGGAAAAAAAAGAAAGGAATTTTGGGGACTCACAGAAGCTCCAGTGGAGTCGATGCTGGAGAGAAGTCCGTGCAATGGAGCATTGGGATTTTGAAATGTGATTGGCTCTGATCTAAGAAAAAGACAAGGGGTGATAAACCCGCCGCCAAACAGGGCGAATTCCACGTCGCTTCTGAAGTTGATTACGTGGAATGACAACGTGGCATTACATGTTTGTATTATACAATTGTTTCCCAACCTTTTCTTGCATTCTTTCTTCTTGCACCTCAAGTAATCTGGATCTTTGTGTAAATACGCCGACTGCCACAAAAAGGAAAAAAACATAAGGTTTATTTAGACATATGCTTCCGGCTTAAAATCAATTGGAAAATCAATTGGATGTCATGTATTTTATATTGAGAATGAAGTCGTTCGATGTGATGTGGGATTCTAAGACTTTTACTTATTATCTCTCTATTTTATTTCTTTGCGTCGTTTCAAAGAGAAGAGAAATAGGCATTAACTACATGTTCATTCAATAATAACTGAGCTTTAAATTAACTTTTTAAATGCTAAATATAATTTAGTTAATTCCATAAAAAACAACTACTAACTTCAGTGACTCTAACTCCACAAAACTAGTCACTTACTCCACTAGCTCTAAATATATCAACACTTACCCCACTAACTTCAAATATAGCAACTAATTAAAAATAGACTCGTAGCTTTGAGTTAACTAACATACTCCTCCTAATTCAAATGTTGCAAACATCTAACTTGCTCCTAATACAACTACACTACTTCTCTCATATACCTCACTCAGCAGTCTAGTCCCTCTAACGGGTGCATCATCAACCAGTTCATTAGGATCCAGAGAAACTTTTTGTTGCTTCACCTCTTCTTCTTTTGTCCAGTCCCACTTCTCATCCTCCCAGAATCGAACATCTCTACTAATCACCATCTTCTTTTTGTGAGGTTGATAGATCTTGTACACTTTGGACATCATAGTGTAGCCTACAAAGATTCTTGGTTTTTCCTTTTCACTCAACTTGTCTCTCTTCACCTGTAGAATATAAGAAAAGCACAAAGAACCAAACACTTTCAAAATTTTCAATTTTGGTTTAGTATTAAACCAAACTTCATAGGTGTCTTCTTCTCCAATACCCTTGTAGGTAGTCTATTCAATAAAAAAACTAATGTGTTTGCAGCTTCAGCCCAAAACTCTTTTGACAAGTTCTTCTCATACAACATGCATCTTGTCATCTCCATAATATTCATGTTCTTCCTCTCAATAACTTCTTTTTGTTGTGGAGTATATGGAGTAGTGAGTTGAGGTTCTATTTCAGCTTCTTCACGGAAGAAATTGAACCTTTGTGACGTGTATTCAGTCTCGTTATCGGACTTCACCACCTGAATCTGACAACTACTCTGATTCTCAACCCAAATTTTAAACTTCATAAACACTTCAGGTACTTCAGACTTATGTTTCATGAAGTAAATCCAACACATTCTGATATAATTATCAATAAAAAATAATGAAATACATGCTACTATTGAGTGAGAGAGTTGGTTGAGGTCCACACAAGTCAGTGTGGATGAGCTGCAACTTCTCTGTTGCATTCCAAATTGACTTCTTAAAATGACAGTCTTGTTTGCTTCCCTGTTAAACAAGCTTTGCAGTTTGTTTTCAGCTTCCCCAGAACTGATACTCCAACTGCCATCTCATACTTCTGCAAATACTGCAACCCCTTCGGATGAAAATGCCTCAACCTCTTGTGTCATAGCTCAGTGTCACTCACTTGACACTTGAAAGCTATTTGTTCCTTTTCGAGTGGATCCAATAAGAAGCTTTTGTGCTGCATCTTTATTTTAAACAGTTTTATTTCCACTGGAATCGAAAATAAGACACTTTCCTTCTTCAAATAACACTTTGAATCCCTTCTCTACTAGTTGACCAACACTTAAAAAGTTTTGATCAATCTCTAGAACTAGGAGCACTTCAGTAATCAACATGGTTTCTGCACAACTCTCTAATGAAAATGTGCCATTCCCCTTCACTTCTAGATACTCATCATTCCCTATCTTCACCATTGACTTGAATGACTTGTCAAGGTTCTTGAACAACTCCTTGTCACCTATCATGAGATTGGTACACTATCAACCAACCAACTGTCACATTGAGTGACTGATGAGAAACATGTAGCCACAAAGAGTTTATCTCCTTCTTGTTGTATTACAACATGTGCTCCTCCTTGCTATGGAGATCCCTTACAGAATCTCTCAATGTGCCCCATTAAATAACATTTTCTACAATTCACATCTGGCCTTCTCCAGCATCTGAAGTGTGGATGATTATGCTTCCCACAGTGCTTGCATGCACTGCCCTTGCTGGAACTTGCACTTTCATCATCCTTTACAGCATAATCTGAGCTACTGCTGCCACTTTCCTTTCTCCCTTTCCACTTTTTCTCTCTTCCACCTTCTCCCTGTTGCATTCTGACTTTCAGTGCCCCCTCAATGCTTTCTTCTTGCCTCATCAACCTCATCTGCTCTTGTGCTTGCAAACCACTTACTAACTTTATCACTTTGAGTTTCGAGAGGTCTTTAGTATTTCTAAAGAAGCAATGGTTGCTTCATATCTCTCAGGCACTGAAACCAGAATTTTCTGAACCAATCTATTTTCAGATAAATCAGTTCCTAATGCTCTTGCCTTGTCGGCAATCACAATCAACTTGTTTGAGTATTCTTTAAATGACTCATAATCCTTCATTTGCATTCTCTCGAATTTTCTCACCAAGTTCAACACTTTCATGCCCTTGATCCTCTCATCACCTTCATACTCACCTTTGAGGAAGTCTCAGATCTCCTTAGCTGACTTCAAGGCCATAATTCTGTTGAATATGGATGAAGACACAACTGCATATAGGCAAGCTCTAGCCTTTGCCTTCCTGGTGACCCTCTCCTTGTGAGTCTTGATCTGGTTGATTGTTGAATTATCTGGAAGTGCAGCAACCTCATATTCGCTCTTAACTACTTCCCAATAATCACAAGCCTCCATGTAGACTTGCATTCTGATAGCCCACGCTTGGTAGTTTTCGCCATCTAACACTAGTGGAGCTAGTGAAGAAAGATCGTTCGATCCTGACTCCATCTCACTCAATTCTCAAAAGTGTATCACTCGGTTTCTCTAAGGGATATCTTACTAACTCTCACTCACATGCCCCTTAATAATTTAGCTCCGATACCACTGTTGTTTCAAAGAGAGAAGAGAAATATGGAATACAACTACATCTTCCTTCATTAATAATTGAGCTTTAAATAAACTTTCTAAATGTTAAATATAGCTTAGTTAACTCCATAAAAAACAACCACTAACTCCACTAACTCTAACTCCACAAAACTAGTCACTTACTCCACTAACTCTAAATATATCAACATTTACCCCCATCAACTGTAAATATAGCAACTGACTAAAAATAGACTTGTAGCTTTGAGTTAACTAACCCTCTTTCTCCTCCCTCCTATCCCTCCTATTATTTTTCTTTCTATTATCTCTCTTCATTTCAATTTTTTTAGTGCATCTTACTCATTCAACCATCCACGTCGTCTGCCGCTCAACCATGTCGTCGTCTCTTTTTCTTTCTCCTTCTCACTTCTTTATTCCGTCCACTCAAAAACCAACCGAAACCAGTTAACCGATCGGGCAAACGTTTGGTTGGTTTGTATAAAACTAACAAAAAAAAATATAAGTTTTCGACCGACCGAACAGAATGGTTGATTTTCGACGTCGATTTTGTGCTAAAACTGACACCGACCGACCGATAGTCACCCCTAGTTTTAACCACATAAATATAATTTTAGATGCATTAATACATAACATTTAGATTAAGTAATGTCAATTACAAATGTATGATATATCATGTCAAAGTAGGCATAATTTAGTGATAATTGACATTTATTATCTTTCATGAGGTCAGAGATTCAAATCTCATTCTCATATTTATTGAACTAAAAAAAAAACTATAATAAACCATTATAGAATTATCTATATATATATATATATATATATATATATATATATATATATATAAATAAAAGAATGTAACATGAAATATTTACTAAATTTTTTTTTTTTTGTCACAGTGAACATAGTTGAGCGGTAATTAACATGTACTCTTTCCGTTAAGGTCAGAGATTTATATTTCCCTATCACATTTGATGTACTTAATAAACAAAATAAAAGTAAAAGAAGAAGATAAAAGTAAAAGTCCATAATATTTTATTATTTTTTCAATTTTAGTTTCTTATGATTTTTTTTTTTTTTTTTTTGCAAAGGTATTTAATTAATGCAAGGTGGGATCGAACCTATGATCTTTTGGTCATTAATTCACACTTATGTCAGTTGAATTATGCTCATGTTAACTATCTTATTGGTGATCAACATTAAAATTGATGGATGATAAATATACACGATATGGTGTGTAATAAGAAATTCATGGGTGAAATTAGTGTACCTATAAGAGAGGAAAAAAAATTATTCCTCCAATTTCTAAGGCCCCGTTTCATAACCATCTGAATTTTTAGTTTTTGGTTTTTGAAAATTAAGTCTATAAACACTACTTCCACCTATAATTTTCTTTGTTTTGTTATTAGTTTCTACCCATGTTTTAAAAAATAAAGCCAATTTTGAAAACTAAAAAATGTAGCTTTCAAAAAGTAGCTTTTGTTTTTGGAATTTGACTAAAGAATTCAAATATTTCTCTAAGTAAAGTGTAACTCATAATAAAAAATTTAAGAGAAAACAAGTCTAAATTTCAAAAATACAAAACTAAAAACTAAAGGATTATAATTAGGCGTCAAAGCGAGCATAGCTCAGCGGGCATATGTATGTGTTAATGACCAAAAGGTCTTCTTCTATTGGGTAGGCTTTAATATCCACTCCAAATCTCTATCAACCAAGTATTATGTCGTGTAAATTTATTGTATATCAATTATAACATTTGATGCAATCGAGAAAATGGATATTAATTAAAAAATGTTAAAATCATTTGAGGGACTAAATTGAAACTTTTTTTAAACAAACATGGACTAAATTAAAAATATATTCAAATATCACATGATTTTCCTTTTTTCGTTCAACAACAATGAGGTACAGGAATTTAAACATTTAACATTTTGATATACATTAACCAGTTGAGTTATATCAATGTTTGTGACCAATTAGTTATCCGTTGAAAAAAAAAATTGAAATAGTAAACCAAAATATATTTATCAAATTTTTATTTTTAAAAAAATCATTTAGAATTTCTTATCCTGACCAGTATTCTTAAAACATGAATGAAGCTTAATATAGATTATGAATCTGCAAAAGATTGAAATACCAAACACATCTAAAACCAACAATTTCAATTTCATAAACTATATAATTAAATATATTAATTTACCTTGACAGGATAATGGCAAAGTAGAGGAAGGCTACTTAAATCACCCGTTTGGACATAAAAACCTCCATTCTCTAGACAAGCATCGACGCTGTTCATTCATTCAACCAACAAAAAAAAATAAAAAAATAATCTAGAGATCTTCGACAACGTAATAGTGTAAGAGACGACGTACTTTGCATTTGAAGGTGTGATCATAGCAACCCAATGATCTATCGACGGAATTGAAACTCCGCTAATAGTAACATTGACGAACTCTTCATTCAAAAGATTCTTGGAGTTGGAAATGACTTCAAGTTTGATATAAGGGTTTATGTGTATTGAACAACTTATCAATTTTCTTCGGTTGACCAGTCGAAAATCTGATATCGTGGTGTAATTACGGTGCAATTTTTCAGAGTCGACAACTAATGGATGCAACGATGATGAAGAAGAACGAGATAGAAAGAAGGGTGAAAGAAGGAAGAAAAGTTTGAAAATGAAATTAAAATTTAGAAAGAGATCCATGTGAAAGTTGTTATGAACAAAAGGTGGGGAAGAAAATTTGGGGTTTTGATGTTTTTATGTTTGGAATTGAGATTTACTTTGTAAGAGGAAAGGTGTGAGATAATTGAGTTGTTTACGGACTAATCTATTTATAGTTTTTTGGTTGTGCAAATCTTTGTTCAAATTAGTTCCTACAATTTGGTTAAATCTTGTAAACGTGTGTTTATGTGGTTATTAAATACATTAATAATTTTCTTTAAACATGGTGGAGAGGTAATTACGAGTTGACTTTCGATATAGGATAGACGTTACTTCATTAAGGTGACTTCCGACGTTTCAACATAAATGACTTTATAAGATATATGATATTTTAAAAATGTCTAATGTAAATTTTTATTATATTCATATTGGCATTTTGTCTAACCTATCTCAAATATACTTCTTAGATGTCACTAAAATAATAAAATAAAACAAAAATTAACTTAATTGATGTGATTGGTTGATTTTATGACATATCTCAATCATATATAATACAAATTGATTATTTAATTGATGATATTTAATTTCTTTTTTTATTTTTTATTTTTTTGTTTCATTATTTTTCAATTTTATTTATGCACTAAACCACTTCAATTTTTGTTTCTTCCCTTGTCGTCGGACTTCACCATTTTTTCTTCATATATACTACGTTTATATATTATAATTCAACATACATACCTCGTTTACATATATTAATCCAACATACATACTTCGTGTGTGTGCGCGCGTGTGTGTGTGATTTTGTATTCAGATAATATATATTTTGATCCTTTGTAATGAGGATTACATGGGAATTTATACAGAATATACAGAAATAAATAAGGAAAACATCATAAATGTCAGCCTCAATTACAACTCTAATTATGCATAATTTACGCTAACACCCTCCCTCAAACTCAATGTGGTGTAGTGGAAACCAAATTGCGTTTGTTAAGTAACTGAGTGAAGCGATCAGGAAGTAGTGCTTTGGTGAGGATATTGTGGGTTGTTCTAAGGTAGAAATAGACTATAAGCGAAGAGTGTTGCTCTGAAGCGAAGGTGATGACTATAAGCGAAGGTGATGACGAACAGAATGACAGTCATTTTCTATGTGCTTGGTGCGTTCGTGAAATACATCATTATGTGCAATCTGAATAGCACTTTGATTGTCACAATGAAGTATGGTGGCAGATTGTTAAGGAACACCCATATCGGCAAGTAGCCACTGAAGCCACAATAACTCGAAGCACAATAACTCTGAGGTAGTATCAGCAAATGCTCGATATTCAAATTCAGTGCTGGAACGAGAGACCACAGTTTGTTTCTTACTACGTCAAGAGAAGAGAGAGTCTCCTAAGTAGAAGCAATAACCTGTGATAGATCGCCGATCAGTGGGATCACCAGCCCAATCAGCATCAGAGTAGCCAGATAACACCAGAGATGACTGTGAAGAAAACTGAAGTCCATGGACAAGAGTGCTCTTAACATAACGTAGGATACGAAGTACCACAGTAAAATGTATAGTCCGAGGAGCAGCCATGAACTGACTAACAATATGCATTGCATATGCAATATTAGGGCAGGTCACAATTAAATAAATAAGATTGTCAACAAGTTGTCGATACAGAGTAGGATCCTGGAGAGGAACACCATAAAAAAAAATTAAACGAACATTAGGATCCAATGGTGTTGAAGACGTAGCAGAATGAGTATTACCAGATCGAGTCAGAAGATCAGAAACATATTTTGCTTGAGATAAATAGTACCCATCAGAGTGAAATGAGACTTTCAGACCAAGAAAGTAACTGAGTGGACCCAAATCCTTCATCTCAAAGTGTTTCCACAGATAATGTTGCAAATCAGATATAACATGAGGATCATCACATGTAATGATCATGTCATCCACATAAAAAAGAAGAACAACAATACCATGAGGAGTTTGTCGAGTAAATAATGTTGTATCGTGGGGACTTGAAGTAAATCCAAGTTGAGTGATGGTGGAACTAAATGTGGCGAACCAGACACGTGGAGCTTGTTTTAGGCCATACAAGGCACGACGGAGACGGCACACCTTCTGAGGCGGAGGAGAAGTGCATGATGGTGGTTTCATAAATACCACTTCAGATAAGTTGTCATTCAGAAAAATATTTTTGACATCCATCTGGAGAAGGGGCCACTGTTTGGCAGCAGACTACGAATAGATGTCATTCGAGTCAAAACATGCATACATCAGGGAAAATGATGAAGAACTACAATGTGTACAATATGGTGTTCTATCTACACAAATTCTTGGAATAAAAAAATGTACTCATATGGACAATTGAAAACAGATGTGGCAATACACTTGGAGATGTTGGAGATATCTGGAGGCGAAAACGGACTGACGACGATGGTACAACGAAAAATTGATTTTACGACGAAAATCAAAGAGGTACGACGAAAATAGGGTGGTGAATAAAGAAGTAATGAAAATTGGATGGATGGAACCAAAATCGTTTTTTAAAATAAAGGAAAAAAAAAACAAATAGAAAAAATATATTAAATGTCATTAATTGTTATTTATAATTACCATAACTACAAATTCGTTTTTTAAGATTGAAAAAAAAAAAATATGTTATTTTTTAGTTTTAAATGAAGGGTAATTTGGTAAGATAATTTAACAATAAATAACCGGAAAAACCTACGGAAAAATATATATAAAAAAAAAATTATATTAAACATTTGTGAAAATATGATTTTAAAAATTATCTCATGACTATATTAATACTTGAGTTCGAGGATCAACATGAACGTAGTTCAACCGATATAATATATGAGTTAGTGATCAAGAGATCAAAAGAGATCAAAGACTTGATCCCAAATTCTATACGTGGTAAAAAATCATATTTGAGTTCGGATAAAAATATTGAAGAATTATAGAAAAACAAATTATTTGAATTTTGAGATGAGGAAAGTGTGTTAGGAATTAGGATGGAAAAGAAGTGAGTTATTGTTTTTAAGAAAAATCATAATCACAAAACCTACCCTTTTTTCTCACACCAAACATTCAAAAAGCATCCATATAATATAAAAATACATAAATGATAAAAACAGTTTGAGCATAGTGTAACTTTAAAATTATTATAATTTAATGGATTGACAAAGGTAAGGGTTAGATTTTAACTTCACAATTAAAAAAAAAAACAAAAAACTTAAAATATATATATATATATATATATATATTAACTATGAAGATTTAAACCTCCTAGAACAGAGTAAATACATGTTTAATTATCTTATTTTAAAAATATATATACACACTGATTCATGATTCATAAATGATATTGTAAATTAATTTTTCATAAAAATATCTTACTCTAAAGTCTTCCATCAATAAATGATTTCTCTCATTTCAAAAAAAAAAAAAAAAATATCATAAATATTTTCTTAGGCTAAGCAACTTACCTAAGTTCATTAAAAAAAGTTAGATAAATTAGAGCATGGAAAACACAATGAATTTATATGCATAATTGACTTTTTTTTTAAGCAATAATTGGTTAGATGTATATAATTGGAATAAACAATGTTGATACGGATTTTTGGTATCAAGAGTGAATTTGATATTTGACGAGCTACGACATGTAACACTAAAGGAGACAAGAGAGAGAGACTAGTATTGATGTGACACTGACCACACGGGCTTCGACACTAAAGTTAGTGTTGAGAGAGAGAGTTGGATATGGAAAGAATCCTTGTAAATGGAGAGTATTTTGCATACCTCTCGCCCTTTCTTTTTTATAGATTTCCGAAGTGCCTGTTTTATGAATGTTTTCGCAATAAAACGAGTCATAATGATGAGAATAACTCTCTAGCGTTACAAAAATGACGTAATTGCCCGAGAGGAGGCATTTTCTAGTTAGTGTGGCTGACCCCATGAGGTCGACCACCTCACTTTGCTAGTCGCCCCGAGGGTGGTTAGCCTCCTTGTTTGGTCGAGCCGACTCCGAAGGGGGTCGACCTCTCTATTTAGTCGAGTTGACCCCGAGAGGGGTCAACCTCTCCTTCTTGGTTGAGTCGTCCCTGAGGGGGTCGACTTTCGTTTTGGTTGAGCTAACCCTAAGGGGTCGGCCTTCGTCTTAGTCGAGCCGACCCGAAAGGGTCAACCTTCATATTTTGTTAAGCCGACTCTAAGGGGTCGGCCTTCTCGTTTCACCGAGTCGATCCTTCCTAGGGGTACTGAGCTTACTACAGCGTCTAAGGCCGCTAGGCAGAGGAAAAACTCATCTTTGGGGGCTGGTTTGGATAAGAGTGGTGCAAAACTCAGATATGTCTTTAGAGATCTGAAGGCTTGTTCGCACTCTTCTGTCCATTCGAAACTCGTCTTATTCTTGAGCACTTTAAAGAATGATAAACATTTGCCAGTTTATAGTTAATGTTTTCAAAATAAATACTATTGAAGACATTAAGCTAATTTTTTTTCCTTTTTCTTTGGTGACTTCATGTCGAGTACCACCCAAAGCGAGCATAGCTCAATTGGCATATGTATGACTTGATGACCAAAAGGTCTGTGGTTCGAATCCCCCATCCCCAATGTACTCAAAAAAAAAAAATAATGAGAGTTGCAATATCTTAATTAATGTTTACAAATTAAGATATTTTCGTTGAGAGTTGCAATATTTTCGTTGAGACTTTGTAGTTGCTTCAAGTTTCTTGGTGACTCCATGTCGAGTACCACCCAAATTTTATTTGGGTTGACTTCAATTCGTCGCAGGTGAACCAAGAAACCTAGGAAGGCACACTTGGCCAGATTCAACTTCATCTTGAATCTTCTCAGAGTGTTGAAGGCATCCGCCAGGTCCTGTCCGTGTCAGCTAGCCTTTTTTTCTTTTGACTAGCATATCGTCGATGCATACCTCCATGTTTTTTCCGATGAGGTGAGCAAACATTTTGTTTACCATTCGTGAGTAGGTTGCTCCCGCATTCTTTAGACCGAATGACATGGCGTTGTAGCAGTACAGTCCTCTACTAGTGACAAAGAATGTCTTTTCGTGATCGGGAGCATACATGCAGATTTGATCGTATCCTGATTAAGAGTCTATGAAACTCAGCAGCTCATGTCCTATTGTTGCGTCCACTAACTGGTTTATTCGGGGTAGTGGAAAGTTGTCTTTTGGGCATGCCTTGTTTAGATTAGTAAAGTCGATGCACATTTCCCACTTACCGTTTGGCTTCTTTACCAGGACTACATTGGACAGCCACTGCGGGTAATTCACCTCCTGAATGAACTTGGTCTTTAATAACTCGTCTACTTGTTCGCCTATGATCTCGTTTCTTTCGTGATTGAACGATTGTCGCTTTTTTATGGCGGGTTTAAAGTCTCGGTCAATGTTCAGACGGTGTACCATGACACTAGAATCTATGTCTCGCATATCATTGGTGGATCACGTAAATACATCGCCATTGGTACGAAGAAAATCGATGAACTCTTCTCGTTGCTTGGATTCAAGCTTTGTGCCTATGTTGACTCGTCGATCTTCGGACAGCAATGAGACGGATTCTAATCTCTCGGTTGGCTCTCTCCGACATTCAGATGTGTTCTGATTAACGGAGTTGGCTTATGATTCTTCTCCCAATAGGGTATTCGACATTTCTTGGAATGCCACAGTCGGCATACCAGTATTAGTTTCCTCATTGTTTCTTTGTGGTGAGATCTTCGAATTGCTAACCTCCTACACATCTCTAGATTCAGGATCTTTCAAGGATAAGCAGCTTTCGTCGTTGTTCATGATGTTGGAAATTAACTTGTCCCCCCGGAGCGTTCTTGTAGTATAATTTCCCACTAGAACATTTTTGATATCATTGCTCATGATTTGAGAGGTATTGTAGTGTGTTTGAACTGGTTTACTCATCCCCACAGACAACGCAACTGTTGATATCGATTTGGTATTAACTATGAATTTGAATTTGAATTTGAAGTGGAACGAGATACGACCTGCAATACCAAAGGAGACAAGAGAGAGAGCTAGTACTAGTGTGGCACTAACCACATAAGCTCTGCAATAACAAAGGAGACAAGAGAGAGAGCTAGTACCAGTGTGGCACTAACCACACAAGCTCTGGCGTTGAAGTTAGTGTTGAGAGAGAGAGAGTTTAATATGGAAAAAAAATCTTGTAAATGGAGAGTATTTTGCATACATTTTCTTTTCCTCATACTTTCCTTTTTATAGATTTCCAAAGTAGTCATTTTATGATCGTTTTTGCAATTAAACAGGTCATAATGATGAGAATAATTCACGAGTGTTACAAGGATTACGTAATTGTTTGGGAGGAGGCGTTTTCTAGATGTTCGGGCCGACCCCATGAGGTCGGCCACCTCACTTTGTTGAGTCGACCCCCTCTCCTTCTTGGCCGAGCCGACCCTGAGGGGGTCGACCTTCTCATTTCACCTAGCTGATCCTTCCTAGGGGTTGACTCTTTCTCCAAACTCTTTTTGATGGGTTGGGCTTTATTTTTTGATAGACCTTTCACTAGGGCTAAGTGATTTTACTTATAACAATCATCATTGTATTACTTAACTTTATTAAAGTGATGAGTGATTCAAAAAAATTACGAAATTTACAATAAAAAATTGATTTATATATGAAAAGTTCGATATATTTTGTAATAGAAAAAAAGAAATCGATCACTTTTAATTCATCATATCAAACAAAAATATTGTTGTTATGTGTAACTTCATTTGAGGCACCAAACTATGGTGTGTAACTTGATTTGAATGAAATAATGTTTAAAAAAATAGAGGTCTAAGCAGAACTATTGTTGTTATGTGTAGAAATGAGAGCTGCATAAAGAAGTTGATTCCAAGTATCAGGAAGGCCAGCAAGGCACCAATGTGTGCAATCCATTCCCTTGAAGCCATTGTAGGTGCTTGGATGTGCATCTTTTCTGAGTTGAGAAAGAGTTGTTATGTTTAGCAGATGAATTGGCTTTGACATTTGACTCAACACTTTCTGTAGTGTATGTGATGCTGTTGGCAAACCAGGTGGGTATGTTGATCCAACCATTGGGCTACTTTCATTTTGGCAGTTTTTTACTTCTGGCTCATTCCAATCATTGCCACTGCCAAACGAACAAACATACCAACTTAGTTAATTAATAACAAAAAACAAAGAAGAAGAGGAAGAGGAAGAAAAGATGTACTTGTAATGAGATGGAGAAATTCCTTGAAAGAAGAGTGTGGTTTTGTTTGTATCAACTTGTGAATCAACCCAATTTGCCCATGTTGTTAATCCATGCTCAAAAGCTTCCATTCGATCCATGTCCTTCACTCTTTCCTTTCCAATTTCAATGTAATCCCACCTGTACAATTCACAATATCACACCATAATCTACCATTTTTTTTCCCTTTTTTTTCGTGCCAAAATGAGCCGTAGTAATTAGTATGTACTCTTGATCTTGAGGTTCAAACTTTCATACTTTTAGTTGTACTACGAAACTATTTTTTTATTATTATTTATCAAAATAGATGTTTTTTTTTTGCAACGGTAGTTTAATTAATACGGGGATTGAACCCATGACCTTTTGGTCACCGGCTCAACCCTATGCCAATTGAGCTATGCTCGGTTTGACATCAAAATAGATGTTGAATCAACATATAACAAATTAAATTGAACGTATTGAAACTGAAAATAAAAAAAATATAAGTAAAAAATAAAAATATTTGTCAAAATAACTCAACTAGCATAAAGTAGGAGTTTTTGCACCGATGACTCTCTCGAGGGTGTAATGTCAAATGACCCAGTTTTTTAAAATGTAAGTTTTTTTTTGCTCTTTTGATATGTCATCAGCACTACCAATCGCGTGAAAACTCATTCATACTCGTCGCTCGTGACTTTCGTTCTCCCTCGCGATTCTCCAAAAACGCGATTTTTTTTCTCTAGAAAGTAAATAGTCATCGCGATTCTCAGAAATCACGATTCGTAGAAAGAAAAAATCGTGTTTGCGATCGCGATAGGAAGAATCACGAATTTAGGGGAGGGATAAGCGCGAGGGTACTATAGATTTTTCACGTGATTGATAGTGTTGATAACGTCAATTGCTTTTTAAATTTGTGGGTCAAATGACATTATCGCTCCAAGGAGCCGCAAGTCTTTCCGTGCAAATCCCTCCATAAAACATGTGTACTCGACCATTTCTACTTGCGAGCAAGAGAATTTTGTATAAGTAGAGATGAAACTTACGGTTGACCAGGTTGTCTGCGATACCACCAAAGCCAAGTATTGAAGATCAAAACATCCATCTCCTTCCATATATCACCACTTTTAAGTGAATCTAGCTTCAAAACTCTTCCAATGTCTTCTTCTTCGATATCCACCAAGTAATGACTTAGAAATAGCATCACTGAAGTTCCATATTCCTGAAACAAAACAAAAAAATCATTCTCGAGTTTAAAAAAAATATAGTGGGAGAAGGTTGAATAATAACCTGGAATTTGATAGTGCGAATGGTGTCATTGGATTCTTGAATGATGGTGGAATGAGGAAGTGCAGAATGAAGCAAACATGTGAGTGATTGCCATTGATTTAAGCTTATGGAATCTCCCACAAACATTATCTTCTTGTTCCTTAATCTCTCTACAAAATCTTCCCCATCAAATCTATGTTTGTGTCATTCCAAACTATAGTTAGATTACATTATAATTCAACCTCTACCTCATACAAACCTTAACTTACGAGTTTTAACTTCCTCGACTTTGAAGTTTGGTAAACAATCTCAATTATGTTTGATGTTTTCAAATTCACTAAGTCAAATAAATGGATTCATCAAATATTTATTTTTTAAAATAGTTTTTGGATTTTGTGATCTAAAATAGTGGAAATTATGAAAAACAATATTTTTCATGTTTTTGGTGTATCTCGACTATGAATTTAAAATTTTAAAATAATGAAGAATAACATTTAAAAAAAACTTGGATAAATACAGTATTTCAAATTAATAAATTCATTTTATTTTTGTTAAATTAAAAATGTGTATAATATATTATAAATTATATGACATGGTAAAATAATTATCATGCAAAATTTATAATATAAAACATGTTCATAAATTAATTAATTAATAATAGTTGAGATTCAATCTAATTTAACAACTATTTTTATTATTTATAAATATATTATCAACTACATTTGAACCATGGTTTAAATTGAGATCCAATTTCTAGATTTGCTATCAAATACATATCTGAAAACACTAAAAAGACATGAAATACAATTCTTAGTTTTCATTGAATCTCTAGTTTTCAAGGATGAATTTCGCAGGAACAGAAACGGAAGAAGTCATTTCTAGCCCCATCCCATGGACATCTCTATTCTCGTGCCATAGTTAAACTTTACAAATGGTAAACCCATCATTTTCCTTATTTCTTACTCAACATTAAACCTAATTATAGTAAACTAAAACAATTACCTAAATTGAAAACATTATCAAACAATTAAAAAATTAAATACATTTAAAAAATACTCATGCCTTTTATAGTTATAAAAAATGGAAACTATTTTTTTTATATTTTTTTTAAATGAAGATAAAAAAAAAACAAGACACTAAATTAATTTATATATAATTTTGAGAACGTTACTGACAAATTGGATTTTTTCTTAACTACCAAATGCTCGTATTTCTCAAATATTTGAACTTATGAACGAAAAAACAAAAAAATTATCAAATGATACTTTTTTTTTCTTTTTTTCTTTTTTTTTTTTTTGTAAGTTCCGAGAAAAACGAGGGGAAAACAGAGGAAATGGACATCATTTATTCCTAATTTATTATTTTTATTTATTTTTATTATTTTGAGTTCAATGAACATCAAATCTCTCGTGAGCTACAAAAGTTGATAATTTATATGGAAACCACATTAATGCCTTCAAATTCAAAATTACCAATTTATATCAAAATGAAAATTAAAAGATACAAATTTTAAAATTTTAAAATTTTAAGATTTATTAGTTTTTTTTCTTTTTTTTAATTCAAAAGACGTATAAAACACAAAATTAAAGTTAATGGATCTATTTTATTTTTTTATTTTATTTTTTTTAGTAGGAAAGAAGACATTATTCAAAAAAGAGTTTATTCAAAGAAGCCATAAAAGGGTAGGGAAAACAAAATCCAATCTGGCAAGAGACAATAACCACTACTGCTTTTCTAAATGCCTTTTACTATTAATATTATTTTTAATTTATTTATGTGGATGACTTTATTAAAAAAAAAAAAAAAAAAAAAAAAAACACTTTTTCTATAACATTTAGAAGTATTTGGAACACCAACTAATAACATTTAGAAGTATTTGGAACACCAACTTATAATTAAGTGAACGTGTGGATCTACTGACTATCATAACTTATGGTCAATAAAATAACTATTATAACTTTAATATTTATTATTCACATAATTACGGACTATTAGAACTACTAACTATAATAATTACTTCAAACAATTCGTTCAGAATTCTTTAAACCCACCTTTCTCTTTTCGTTTATTAAAATTGTATCATTGTGTGTGAATAATAATTTCAAGTGCACAATAATATATAGTTAGACTTGCAAGTAACCATTAACCATTTAGAACATTCTCTACCCCACTCCCATCCCTTTTTTAAATAATTAATAAATAAAAATAAAAACCTCAAATGAGCAAATAATATAAATGTTCATTTTTTCATATAAAAGTTATATTATTTTCTATTAGACACCATAGGGTTGTTGAGGATCTCACATGAAAAAAATGAAGGGATCTCACTCATAATATAACATACATGGGGTACTCCTCCTAATACCCGTTGGTCTTAGGATGAAACCCCATGGTGTCTAATATTATGAGTGAGGTCCCTTCATCTTTCCGATGTGGGATCCTCAACATTTTCAAGTGCTACACAAATATAAGTAAAATGATTGCAATTCAATATAAATATCTAAAAAGAGGTCAAAAATTCAAATTATATAAATAAAACGGATAGTTTCTCTATTCGGTTGTCAATCCCAATTTCTCAAATCATAAAATGAGACAAAGATAGAAATTTAAGTCGAGGAGGACATTCATTCTCAACTTCAACATATCTCATCGTAATCTAAATCATATCGATATCATTCTATTTTTCAAACATCGGTCTTAAAAACTAACCTATTTTTTAAAATTTTCAGAGGAACAACAAAAGGGATTTGTGTACGAAAGACTCGTTATTTTCGTCCGTTTGTCAAATTGAAATTGTATATCGAGAGAGAAAGGAAAATACCTGGGGAGATCGCAGTTTAGAGGTTGCCATCTGAATTGAAGATAAAGATGATCAGGACGACCATATTTGAGACAATCAAATTCCCTCCGAATGAATGGACATTGAGAGGAATTATACATTGGATATTTGTCTGTGGAATCCAATTCCCACTTCCCACTGTACAAATCGCATTCTTTTTCTTGAATTCCATTCCCAATTCCCATCAACAAAATCACCATTCCCACTCCCACAACAATACTACGAATCATTCTCCCCATTCCACACCCAAACAAACTCAAACAGGAAACAAAATCAGTGGAGTTTTTGTTTTTGGTTTTTTGTTTTTTTGTTTCTGTTTTTGAAATGGAGAAAAGTTTGCAGCAGAGATTCATGAAAATTCCAGATTTATTTCCTTTCAATTCACTCTACACTCTTCACACATTAATACCATTGCCTTTTTTAATTCTCTTTCTTGTTTTTTCATTTCTTTAAGGAAACTAACAGACTTGCTTATTATTGTTTTTTTTTTTTTTTCTCTTTTCAAAAAAAAAATTAGGTCTCATTTTAATAACCCTACGGTTTTTGGGTTTTGTTTTTGAAAATTGGATTTGTTTTTATTATTTTTTGTAATAGGTTTTCATCTTTCCCGATAAACATTTGAATTCTTACCAAAATTTTAAAAATCAAAATTACTTTTTTTTTAATATTTGTAAAAATTATAAAATAGATAACAAAACAAAAAATATATAAATTATGTTTTTATAAGTTTAATTTTAAAAAATTAATCGGTTATTGAATGAAATCTTAGTTTTGTATTTCAAAATTTTGTTTCACTTTTAGTTTAAATTCAATTTGATTCTTATTCTTTTAAAATTCTTTGAATAATGAAGTTAAAACTTATGAATTTGGTTCTTATATATTCTTTTAAAATTCTTAGAATAATGGAGTTGAAACTTTTCAATTAGGTTATTTTATGTTATAAATTATAGAAATTTGTTAACAACAAAAAAATTAATGTAATGTTAAATTATTGTTTAATATTAACATACTTGGACTCTCGTGGATATGTTGTTGAATGTTCTACTTGACACATGAAATTCAATGAGTCTATAAAAAAATTCAAATTCAACTCACTCATCAACGAAATTCTTATGGAAATAGCATGTATGAACCACTTTTTTTTTTTTTATTTTTACAAATTTTAACATGATTGATCATTTTTAAAATATTAATAAAAAAAATTATGAATTTTAAAATATTAAAGATTAAATGGAGACGAAAGAAACTGCATAGCCTCATTTTGTTTTTAATTCTATTTTTATCATAGGGTTGCTCAATGAAACTCCAATTAAATGATGTCAAAGCGAGCATGACTCAGCTGACATATGTATTACTTGATGACCAAGAAGTCTGTGGTTCGAATCCCCCACCCCAATGTATTAAAAAAAAAAAAAAAAAAAAAAAAACTCCAATTAAATGATAAAATTGTGATTTGGTTTTTTTATTAATAAATTAACTCTCTACCAATTTTTTTTTAAAGTACAATAAAGACTGTCACTTTGGCCTTTCTTATGTGATGCATCTACATCTAACTTACTCTATAATACTGAAATTGTTTGAAATTCACCAATTATTCAAACTTTTAATAAATTTATAAAAACATTTTTTTTATATATTATATCATCCAAACAGTAAAAAATAACTTTACTAAATTTGTAATATATTAATTAATAATATTGAGATTCAAGTAAATTTAGTTGCTAAACCATCTCTATTTTTATGGTTTATAAATATATAACTTTTTAAAATTGATATCTAATTTCTAACTCTTATAAAAAAACACATATCCAAAAAGAAAAATTATAACGACAATTTAGAATAAAATAATTAAAAATATAGTATTTTTTTAAAAAAATTGTAGATATGACAATTTATATCGTTGATAGTATGGTTTATAGAAGTCTATCAGTGATACTCATATATCAACAATAGAGTCTATCAGTCACTGATTTTTTATCATATTTACAAAATATCTTAAATTTTACTAAATTTATAATTATTTTGGACTTGATTTATGTTTGTGCAACTAATCGTATTAAAAAATACAATACTTTTTTTTTTCTTCTTACGGATTGTTGTTACATTTTAATATTTATGAATATTCTCCTAACATCAAATTTTTTATTATTATTATTATTATTTTTTTATTATTTTTTTTTTTATTTTTGTCATCATCTTTCTTTAAAACTTTATCAATTTTGAATTTTGACCTTACATTATAAGGATAAGGCTCCAATTAGAAAAGTATAAACACCTAAGCGAAGAAAGGGTGATGTGAAAGAAATATTATTAGTTAGAAAATGAATTGTGAGTGGTAAGGGTAGGTTTGTATATACTTTTGTAATTGAGGCCTTATCAAATAATTCATTCAAAACTTGTGAGAATATATGTTTTTAAAATAATTTCTTGGCACCTAAGCCAAAACAAAAAATATTAATTACAACATTGTTGTTGTTATATTGGGGTAGAACCATTTTGCTAACGAGGATTCGTCAATGTTTTTATTCGAACATCACGATCGGAGAATATGGTTGTTCATGAACTCGTCAACTATACTCGTCTGCACAACCAGAATGAAATTTGGATTGAGGATTATCTCTGACAAAATTCACCACTTCCTTAATTTCTTTATCTCTATTTCGTTTTGTTTTTGTATTATTATTTCTTTTCTTTTTTTCTTCTCATAAATATAAATATAAATATAAATATAAATATATATAAATATATATATATATATATTAAAAATTAAAAATTAAAAATTACACATGGTTTCAATTGGATGAAATTGAGAGTTGACTGAAAAAATCAACCACCTTACCATGTTGGGTCGTAAAAAATATATTTATTTTTTTTGGTTTTTTTTTTTTTTTTTTGGTTGGAAAGTCAATTAACATAATAATAATAATAATAATAATAATAATAATAATAATAATCACTCAAGATAGATCTTGGAAACCATTTAAAAAGCATAAGCCAAAAGTTGTTTTGAAACATGAATTCAGCTCGAACCACTTCCCAAACTTTTCAAAAGATGTACTGAATTTCCTTTTAAAACACAGTCTATTTACCATGGAAATTTAAAATACCTATCAAAATTCATTTTTTATGGTGGTTTTTTTTTATAAAATTATCATAAAAATACACTTTTTCAATCTACGATTTAGTAAATAAGATATTAATTATTTTAAAGTTAATGGTTGGATGCTCACTTTATAATGGTTGAGTTAAAATTTATATTTTCATAAAATTATCTTTGAGTCAATCTCAGTCCCAAAATCGATGGTTTGATTTCCATCGCAAACTCAAAATAATAATAATAATAATAATAATAATAATAAATAAATAAATAATAACTTTGAAAATATTTCATGATACTAAATTGAAACAAATTCTTAATGTACATATTTAAAGGGCTAGAATAATTAATACATTTTTAATGCAATAAAGTTTTTTTTTTTTTTTTTTTTGCTTTTTTTTTGCTTTTTTTTTACAGAAAAAATTGGCTTAATTAGTTGTTTTTTTTAGTACATTGGGGGTGGGGAGATTTGAACCACAGACCTCTTGGTCATGAACACATACATGTGCCAGCTGAGCCATGCTCGCATTGGCAGGCTTAATTAGTTGTTGTTTGTTACGGATTTGCACATGCTGGCACATGGTTGATGGTTTACTATCTAACGTGCAACATGCATGTTATTATTTATTTATTTTTCCTCCAAAAATTTTAGTTGGCAGAATAACGAAATTATGATTTTTTTAAATTAGGCCAAATTTTATATATATATATATTTAATACTTGTATCTAACTACTTGGTGGAGCTGTTCAACACATTGCCTAATCGCTACAAGAAAATTGACCTTTTTCGAAGGTCACAACCTTAAAAAAAAAAAAAGACTAAATGAACCTTTGATAAATCTATTTTCGAAGGTTTACTCGACATTCGAAAAGTGTCGAAATAAAATCCGTAGGAAAAAACCTTTCAAAGGTTCATTAGTCTTCGAAAATTAATTCTTTATATAATTTAATACTTGTATCTAACTACTTGGTGCATCAGTTCAACGTATTGCCTAATGAACAGACTAAAACCAATAACAGCTAGTGATATATAAATAATTAGGGCGAGTCATTTTCAATGCTTAACTTATATTTGAATAAAAAAACTAGTTTTCAAAAAACTAGTTTTGTTTTTGAAATTTAGTTTTGTTTTTGAAATTAAAACATAAATTTCAAAAACAGAAAATTAAAAGTGAAATGATTATCAAACAGGATCTTAGATATCTAACACAATGCATGAAAGAGTCCTTCAAGACTCGTAAGATAACCGCCATTGAAAAAGCACTGATTTTCTCACAATAACTTTTTTTTTTCAAAAAAAAAAAAAGGTAAAAAATAGATGTATTCATTTCCAACCAACGACATGGCCTAAAACTATGATGATACATAATGAAATGCACCACAAAAAAATAAAATGGATTGAATGTAGAATCAATCATCACTGCTTGTAAAAAGACCATTGTTGCTGCTGTTGAACCACCAAAGTGGAGGCTTTAAATTGGGAATCAACAGAGGCAAGCATGTCCCCAATAATTCCAAGTTCAGGAAACTCATTCCATTCCATCAAACCTGAAGTCTGTGGAGATTCAACCCCATCTCTTCTTCCAACTATTATAAGATCAAATTCATCACCAATAGACCTTACTATTGCTGCTGTCTCCGACCCCTCCTCCGCTCTCCTTTCCACGTACCTGAACGGTTCGCCCCCGACAAAACTATGCTTCACGTCGTTCAGCAGCTCCGTGTCAAGGACCATCTCCCAATGGCTAATGCTCTCATCCTCTGCAAGTAAGCGTATCACAGTGAGTTGAGCGGTGCTCACCTCTTTAACCATGCGTCTAGCAAGTGAAAACGCTTCCCTATCGTCTTGACCGCCAATGAAAATCATTGCAACCTGTAATAACGGTGTAGATGAACGTTCAAATGAACGATAGTTTGAAAGATGGCCACGATCGATGAGGATTCCCACCGAGCACGGTGCTCGCTCAAGGACGTGGCAATTTACCGCCCTTATGGTGTTATGCTCTGATTCCACGTATCCTTCTCTTGTCCATCTTCGGTGAAATGGAAGGATTATAAGGGAAGTGAGTTTGTTAACTGCTACAGTGCATATGTCGTCATGCATTAGTTTCATTGGGGCGATTGCTGTGAATACCTCGACCGATACAACACCTTCATTGCTCCTTTCGTACTTGCGGAGCATTTGGATTATATTACCTGAGATCATCTGTTCAGATGAACCTTTTTGGTCTCGAAGCTCATGTGAAATGAAAACCGGGGTGGCACTACCGACCAATTCTACAAGGTGAAGAGCATACAGGGAAATGGGAGACTCCTCTGTCGGGCACGAGGCATCGAGGATGTTAAGCAAAACAGGAACATCATCCTGTGTATGAAAGCATCCTAGTATGCTCAACTCAGCATCAGGCTTCAAATTGAGAATGTTTTTTTTCTGATAATGAGTAAATTTTCTCGAAGGATCATAGAACCATTTCACAAGAATCGGCATCAGTATCGAGAGAATCAAAATATCAACAACCAACACCGCAAAAGTCTGCTGAGTCAGAAGCTGCAAATTTTCACACCAAACGAACCAAGAGTTACTTTTTCGTTCACTGTCACATATATAAAAGTCTACATTATGTGAAGCCTTACCTTACTGTCATAAAAGTAAGAGGAGGCAGCAAGCTCTACAATGCCTTTGCTGCTCATGATGAGGCCAAATGCCAAGGCATCATAACCAGACATCTTGAAATATAGACAAGTACCAATAGACACAGCTATTTTTCCAAGAGTGGTTATTAAGATCACAATTGTAGAATGAGCCAAAAATGTTCCACTGTAGTGGAGGAACGAAAGATTAGCCTTAATCACAGAGATGGTGACAAAGAGCGGTACGAAAACTGACGTAACAATGCCATCGAGTTTATTCACTAGGCTGGCTCCTAATGGTGGTCCTTCAGGCACAGCCAAACCCAAGATAAATGGCCCAGAATAAACGGTTCGTCCCATAATGTTAGAAGTTACGCTAGATACAAGTACCAACAGAATGATGATGCATATGTACCCATCCTGCACAGGCCTCCCAGTCGGTGTGGATCTGACAATCCAGAGCATCGCAGGCCGAAAGACGAACACAACAATGACAATCAACCCAATTGTAAAAGCGAAACTCATTGAAGCATTCAAAGCGCCATTACTCCGAACATTTTCAGCAACACTAACAATGAACGAGACACTCAGACCTACCAAATCAGCTACTATTGTAGTGGAAAGCGCCAACCTACCAACATCAGAATTCAGAATTTTAAGGTAGTCAAGCAGGCAAACCACAACAGCAAATGAAGTGTATGATTGGTTTGCTGCTACAAACTCCATGTTAGTGACTTCCTCTTTGTCCCCAATTTTTGAGAACGAAAATGCTGCAATTGAGCCTATCATAGCAGGAACAACTATTGTTAAAATCCCACCTATCACAGGTTGTCTTCCTGATCTCTTAACCGCGTTTAAATCCATTCTAACTCCAATAAGAAACACAAAAAGTGTGTAACCAAACCCTGACAGCATGCCCAATATATCTTGAGACGCAATGGAAAATAGAAGATCTTTCAATTTGTCAAAGAACTTAGAGCTTCCCCTCCATGATGATCCAAGTACTAAGCCAGCCTGGTAACAAAGCACCAACAAAAGAAGCAGAGAAATCATCACCAGATGCAAAAGCCTTAGCTTAAACTATCAGCTCACAATACATTCAATCTTTTCCTATCTATTATTCTTAAAAGTTTCTTTCACATGTAGACTCATAAATTAATCTAATTTAGAAAGCCCCATCATACAATATTGGGGGAAAAGATCAAATATTACCCCTAAACTTGCCAAGATAAATCAATTTAATTTCATCGAATTGAACCTTACACTTACACAAATGATATGATTTTCATCTATGTTTAATTTATGCTAAATCTTCATCATACAAATCATTTCTCGCTAACTTCAAAATTAAAGCTGTTCCATACATAAAATCAAGCATGAAATAAGTTTCCCAAATCTCAGAAACCAGCCAAAATCTAATTCTAATATAATTCATTGAATGCACATGAGAATACATTAGTTTTTTTACCGATTCTTCAAAAGAAAACAAGATTAAAAATGGATCCACACTGCAAATTTAGGGGGAAACTCAAGATGTAAAGAACTAATACAAATAGGGCAAAAAAAAAGAAAAGGGAAAGAGACGTACAATCATTTGGGAGACAAAAACAGGGAGGCCGAAGAGATGGAGGAGGAAATGGAGGAGCATGATGACAGAGAAAATAACGATCATCTGAAGCTCCAACAATGGAAGAGGAGAAAAGGCGTAGGCATGCGCATTACCAGAAGGCTTGAAAATAGAATTCCAAATTCCATCGGAATTGATCTTTGGAGGCAAACTCAAGCAGAAGGTGAAGAAATTGCCATTATCCGCAGCCGTAATCTCATGGTAAATAGTGAAATTGGAAGCCATTTTCCTTCGAAATGGCTCCTTCTTCTTCTCCTCTTCCGAAGGTGAAAGCTATGGCGATGGATACGGATTTCTGCAGACTTATAAGGAAGATGAAGATTAAACATGAGCAGAACAAGAAATGGAGAAGAGATTTTGCAGGGGTTTCAGGCAACCAAATTGATCCAACAATCGGTGGCTTCTTGTTTTTCTAACGGTATTTGTTACCGTTGTATAGCATAAGCTCCTAAATTGTGACAATGTTTTATTTTTTTTCCTCTTCTTATATTTAGCCATTTTTAAATTTAAACATTCACTCTCTTTAGAAATTAGGGTTAAATTACCATTTAATTAGGTTTGAGGGTTATGGTTTTGCATGTGTGACTCACGCCCGTGCATGTGTATGGAATGATTTTTCTCGACACCATAACTCTGAAAATGTTCAATCTTGTTTACTTCACAAATCTTCAAAAGAAATTAGGGTTGAACGAAGAAAAATTCTCTTTGTACGTTTTTTTTTAAAACGTAACACTTTATTTTTCTTTTCCAGGTTTGTCAATGATAAGTTTGCCCTTCTATATTCACGTTCAAGTCACCCATTTGAAGCCATAAATCTCAATTAAACCGTAATTTAACAACGAAATGGTTTATTGCAACACTTAGCAAATTGCATGGGTGATTGATCAAATTAAAAGTTGAAGGGTCTGATTGTAACAAACCTCATAGTTCAATTCAATGGTAGTTTATGTAATTTTCTCAAATCTTTATTATGGTTGATGTTTATCTTTTTAATATCATATTAAACCGGATTTGTTTTAAGGTTTTATTTGTTTATATCTTATCCCGTTGACCTATTGCTCTTTTGTACTATGATAATGATTAAAAACAAAAACAAAACCAAAATTTAGATGTGTGATTAAAGCTTTGGTTATATATATATATTTTTTTAATATAATAAATGTGAGGTATGAAATTAGAACTTTCGACCTCAAAAGAAGTATTAAATGACAGTCGTTAGCTAAGCTCATGTTGGCTCGGTTTAATCTTTTTAGTTTATGTACTTTTAAAAAAAAAACAATAAGGAGATGTATCTATATGGTTTCTAAACTCTAAAAATTAACTTAAAATATATCTCTGTTCAAAATTAAATAATAGAATTTAAAATATGTTTAAATCTTAATATTATTTTTTATAAATTTATAACACTTAACAATATGGGGAAATTGTAGTAAATGACAATTTAAGACTTATTGTTTGCAAATATAGCATGTTTTTAAAAAATTTGCGGATATAGCAATTTCTATCGTTGATATCTTGATATCTTATGACTGATAGAAGTCTATCGTTGATCACCTCAGCTTTTTATAGATTTTTGTCAGTGATAATAGTCTATCAGTGATAATAGTCTATCACTGATAGAAGTCTATCAGTGATATAATAAAGTCTATAAGTGATAGAAACGGGTTTTTTTGCCATATTTGCAAAACATTTTAAAGTTTGCTAAATTTGCAATTAGTTTGGGCATGATTGCTATTTGTGCAACCAGCCCTAACAATATGTGTATATAAATATTAAAAATATGTGTTATTTTGATAACTTTAAGTTTTAGACATATTTATTTAATTATTTATGTATTTAATTACAATATTTTAGATTAAAAAAAATATATACATATTACAAAAATTGTTTAATTTTTAAGTTAGAAAAACATAAAATTAAAAAATAGTTACTATACATTTCTTTAATTTTAAAAAACTAAAAACTAAAAATGGTTAACAAACACATATGATTTTTTTTTTAAAAAACAGAAAAAGAAAACCAAAAACTGTTACTACTAAACATGTAAGGTAAAAAATCAAATTGGAGTCGAAATTATTTGAAGATTAGCAGAGTTTGAAGATTTTAAGAATACACCTTCATCACAATTCACAAACACACATAAATTACATCCTTTGAAGAAACTAACACCATAGCTTACACTGTAATTACAGACATTACTGACCTCTCTCTCTCTCATGCCCTTTGAACATACAGAATGACAAACTCTCAAACTTGCAGTTCACCAACAGAGATGTATGGAAGCAAAGATAATCTCACTGCAATTCTTCATCTTAAAAACGTCGTCGACGATACTTCGGTGTCGAGAAACTGAGAATTTTCTAACACAGTTTAGTATTTTTCACACTCCTATTAGACCTCAAATTTAGTTAATCTTGCTTCTCTAACATCCTAAACATACAAGCAAGTTGCTGCTGTTGATCTTCTGCTACAAACATTATTCTAGAATGACAATTTCTTTTTTGTTTTTTTCCTTTTGAAGTTTTGGTTTCAGTGGTCAAACAAGTTAAAACAAATGAACTTAGTATTTGGTAAGATGGTGTTTGGAGGTTTACCTCTACTACTAGTACTACCATCAGAAACAAGCTTGAATGCGTTTTGCTGGAGTAAAAGCTCCAGAAGCATTATTCCGGAGATGGATTTCGTATCTGGATGTCGGCATTACCGATTCGAAAGCCTCGACGAGAAGCGCCACCTTCTTCTTTTTAGCTGGTGCGAGTTTCGTGACAGTTCGTTGGAGTGCATGATCAAGCATCCATTCTTCTGCATTCTTCCTGTCATCCATCAGTTGATGCTTGAGATCTACTTTTTCGGATTCCGGATCTGACACCAATGGCAAGTAATTCGGTTCTCGTGGATTGAAGTTCCTTGGATCTTCTGATTCATCTTCAAGCCTCTTGCATTTTGTGACTTCCCAATTCTTGCTGGAGAGATCAAGTTCTTCGATGGAATCAATTGCGGTACGAGATAACTTTGCTGCTCCATCTTTTCCCTCCACAATGTCGATCGGCACGACGCTGTTGTCATTCAAACAGGTTTCTTCTGTCTTCGAATCACTAGGCTCCTCATTACCTGTCCTTTCTAGGACTGTGGAAGATTCAGTTTCATCTTGTTCAGCAACACAATTCCTATTTCCAGTAGCAGAGATATCTTGGCATTGTCCATCAGACAAGAGAGCTTCTAGACAGTTATCAGAACTTTCTTGACCAGAATTTTCAGCCTCAGCAACCTCGCTTTCCATTTGATTATCGATATCAGCATCTAGTAATTCCTCTTGCAAGACAAGATCATGGTCAGGGAGTTGGCGATCAAACTGCAAAACTTCATCCTGGATCCCGCAATATCCTTCATTGGATTCGACGTAATCTCCATCAGTGCCATCAACCTGAAGATCTTGTTTTTCCTGCTCATTATTTGAAGCTTCCTCTATTACACATTGAGTTTCTGCAACTTCAGCTTCCAATTCAGATTTTAGAATCAACTCTAAATAATATTCAATTTCAGCTCTCTCAACAACAGCTTGTGCTGTAGCATCCATCTCATCAAATACATCCTCCAAATAAGAAACTTGATCAAAACTTAAGCTCTCAGACACTTGGCTAGCCTCTTCCACCTCCCAATCCGGATGGCGATTCAACTCGGAATCCCCAATATAGAACTCTTCTTCAAATTCTCCACTCTTTTCATTGAATTCTTTCTCTGTTTCGAAAAACACCCCTTTACAATCTTCGACAACATCACCAGATCCAACGAATTCTCCATCGTGCAAACAAACCTCTTGTTCTGATAAACCCCCAATTTCACCATATGATTGATCTTCAACCTCATCCAAACCATCACTTTCCATGCTCAAAAACCGCTGCTCCTCCCACTCTTCCATCTCGGTATCCGTCGAACCAGCATCATCCTCATACTCATCCCCATGGAAGAAGATTCCTTCAGTCACCTCATCACTTATACCAACCTCAGAGTCCTCTATGGATCCATCATAGACATTCTCAGCAACTGGTTTGCTATCCTCTTCATTACTCGATTCCGCTTCATCGCCCACCGTAGAAGAAGAAACACCAGCACAATCTCCATTCATTACCCTCTCTTGATCAACCGATCCAGCACCATCAACCTTATTTTCAGCATAAATTTCCATGAAAAAATCCAACCCACCATCATCACCATCAACCCCTTTCACTTTCACTCCACAACCAGATGGCTCAACTTTCAGATTCTTCTGAGTCTTCAACAAACGTCTCCTTGCAGACAAGAAACACTTCAATGGAGGCAGAGGAGCATGTCTATGGCCATTAAGCGAGCAGTAAGTATAAGGACAGACTTTCATGGCTGAAGTTCCTTCAGACTCGGTTGCCTCAGGGGTCAGCATGAGATATGCTGGAAACTTAGAGTCCTTTAGAGTGGAAGAACAGGTAGCTCTGAGAGAATTCGAAGACTTCTTGAAACTAGCCGTCTTCGTTAAAGTTCTAACCAATTTCATACTGGAGCATTTCGCCAAACATTTGGTGGGCTTAAGGCCAGAAACAGAAACATGAGTAGAATTCTCTAAATTTCTCCTTCTGGGAATTCGAGAACCCACCTGAGAAACCTCTTTCCTCGCATCAAAACAGCTCGTTGATTTCATGTAATTGGGCGAGCCGTCGCTGGTTCTAATCGGAGATGGGTGATTCTGATTCTGCTTCTGCTTCTGTTTGATTTCTAAATCACTAGAAGAATAATTCGGTGGGGGTTTACCAGGGAGAGAGATGTTCTTTCTAATCGGCGACGAATTCAAGGTCTCGAAATCCGAAAGCTGAATAGCTCGTGATTTCTTCATCTTCTTCTTCAAATCAGCTGCTCTGTTTTTGGCATCTGGGTTCTGCAAAGAAGAAGTGGGTTTGAAGCTCGCAACTGATCGCCTCTCTCCTTTACCACCATCACTAATTTGAACTCCGAATTTGTTCGCCGGAGTTCTCTGAACCATATTCTGAAATGAGTTTGATTCTATGATCTTTCTTCTCTTAAAAAACAGGGGAATAATCTGTATTCAATCTCTAGAAGAAACCCAGTAAGTAAAAGCTTTGGGAAAGTTATACATGAAAGAAAAGTCGTAGAGGAAGAATCGTGAAAAGCAAAGAGAAACCAAAGATTCGTCTTCTACTTTGGCTTGCGGGTGAGATTTCAATTTGTGAGATAGAATTTTGAAAGCTTACGAAGGCAGAGAGGGCGGTTTGGGCATTGATTGGGGCCCTTTGATGAGTTTTATATACTGTGCTCGTGGATTTTGAACTCTGAAGATTTTAGCTATGACTTGATTTGTTGTTTTCTTCTTCATCTTCTTCTTGTCTTCATCTGTTAGTTAGGCCATTCTTTTTCTTTTCTTTGCTGCTACACATACCGCCATGGATTTAAATAATTATGTGACGCTTAATGTTTATAATAATACAAGTATAAAGAATAAATCATTTTATAAATATTATTTATAAATGCTAATTATTATTTTATTAAAATCTCATTTTACTACTTATTTCTATTCCAAACAAACTATTTTCAAGGTACAAACTTAGTTACGTAATTTTAATAAATCTTAAAATTACTCTTTATAATTAATTAATAATTAATTTTTTTTAAAAAAAAAATAGATTAAATTATCAAAAATGCCTCGAAACTTTGAGTTTAGTTTCAAAATACCTTGAATTTTCAAAAGTTTAAAAAATGTCGTCACCCTTAATAACACTTACAATTCTGATGTGAACGGTTAAATTCTAGCATGTACTTGCGTGACATGGAAAAAATAAAATGTGGATGTTCGAGGTATTAAAAAAAAATATGAAAATCATATTTTATCGGTTCAAAAGATCGGGACAAAAACAGTGGAGAGTAGATGAGATGTTCACGTTTTCATAATTTTTTTAACACCTCCGACGTCCACAGTTTCATTTTTCCATGTCACACAATTACAAATTAAAATTTAACCGTCCACATCAGAATTTCATGTTCTTTTTAATGGCGAGAGCATTGTTTTTCTTGTTTTTCATAGTTTAAGAATTTTTTTTAAAGTTTAGAGGTCTTTTTAAAATTGGACCCATAACTCGGGGACATTTTTTTTTTATAAATTAACCAAATATATATATATATATATATATATAATTAAGGGATGGTTGCACAAACGGCCATCAGTCTCAAAATAATTGCAAATTTAACAAAATTTAAAACACTTTGAAAATATGGTTAAAACCAGTGGTTATCATTAATAGACTATATAGTTGATATATGACTATCACTAATAGACTTCTATCCGTCATAGACTTCTTTTATTGATAGACTACTATCACTGACAAAATTTTATAAAAAAACTGAGGTGATAGACTTCTATCCGTGATAGACCATATAATCAGTGATAAAAATGGTCATATCCACAAATTTTGTAAATTCATATCTTTTACAATTTCTCTATGATTAATTATCTTCGTAAATTATGGAAGCATGTTGACAAATGTCTTTTCTTTAATGGAAATAATGGTTGTTATTTTATTAAGTTCAAAACAAAATTTAACTTTAAACCATACCAAAAAGAACAAAATACTAATTTAAAGATTTATTGAAATTACATAAATTATATTTTAACGTGTATTAATTAAAATAAAATGAGATCTAAAAAGAATGGAAATGATATTTTAATCATAAATAAATAACTAGTGTAAACAAAACAATATATGTTTTTTTTTGAAAAAAATTGATATATAACAAACACGAGGAGATACAATATATTTCTAAATAGTTTCTAAAATTTAAAAAATAAATCACTTCCTAAAAGATAATTTTTTAAAAAAAAAAATTAATTCATATGGTTAAATTTGAGGATGGTATAAATTAAAACTCTAAATAATAAAACTCCAAATAATACACTTCAACAAGTTCTGTATTTAAATTGATATAATTGTTAGTTCATGATTTTAATTCATACAACGTCACGTCTAAAGTTTAGTAGTATAAATTGTTTGTTTTTTTTTTTTTTTGTAATAATAAGTTCATAAAATATGTAAAAGGGAAATTTTTCTTAGAATATTTGCACAGATGACCCCTCGGGATCGTAGTGTCAATTGACCCACACATGTTTTATGGTCTTATGTCCATCTCATTAACGCGTAAAAATTTCAACCTACCCTCCCATCACTTCATTCCTCCTATCACTAATTTCATCTTCATCTTATCACGACGATTATCTCTCTCTTATCATGATGATTCTCACTCTCTCCTTCTCAATTTTCTTTCTTCATTTCTCTTCCTCCTACCGTTTTTCGTCATCTGATCAGAGAAGAAAGAGATGTCATCGCCGAGACTATATTCTTCAAAGGAGTCGATTCTCAAGTCACCGTCAATCTTTGCGAGATCATTACGAATTCTTCGAAGTGTTTGAGACAATGACGATGAAGAAATTGAACTCGAATCGGAAGAATCAGCGACAACCAACGACCGTCGGATGGTTGTGGAGAGAAAGTTGGCAAAAGAGAGGTTTTTTCTCTCACATGTGTTCAGAGAGAGAAAGAGAGGAGAGAGAGGTATTTTTTTTATGAGTTTTAATTCGATTTCATCGTCGATAAGCCTATCAAATACACCGTTCTTCATCCCAACTATGACTGCATCGTTACTATTCCTTCCGTCGTCGCGTAGGTGTTATCATTAGAGGCTCTGGCCATAGGGCGAAAAACGATATGGCAGGGAGAGATGAAGAAAGAAAATCAAGAAGGAGAGTGGGAATCGTCATGATAAGAGAGAGATGAAAATATTGATAAAGGTGATGGAGTGAAGGGAGAGAATTGTTATGATAGGAGAGAGATGAAATCGAGATAAGAGAGATGGAGTGAAAGGAGGATAGGCTAGATTTTTCACGTGTTGATGAACTCAACAAAAATGTATAAAACAAACTTTTTTAAAAAATTAGATCAATTAATGGTGATCGTAAAAATAAAAAATAAAAAATAAATCTTTATACTAGATTTGTTTTAAAAAAAAAAAAAAAAAACGTGTCATACTTTTACTTTGATACGAAATAATATTCGACTGTTGACGATATGGAGGGAATTGGGCAATGGGCGGTGCCGCGCTTTACAAAAGAAAAGGCAAAGGCAAATGGTCGGCTTTAGTGGGCTGCTTGTGGGCCCTACTTTTGGGCCTCTGGTCCATTATCACACGCTCCTCTTATTCTCTTTATTTTCCCACACAAATTTTTCTTTTTTCAAAAGAATAATTTTATATGCTTTACTTTATTTGCATTTTAAAAAGTGTAATGGTATACCGCTTCTTTAAAATAATACTTTTAAAAATGTCTAAATATATCAACATTTACCCTAGATTTTTTTAATTTTTTCTTTATCATTATTCTCTAATTACTTTTCTCTCCCTTCATTTTTATTTCTTAATTTACATATATTAATTATACATTTTTCCATTGATTTGAAATATTTATCTACAATTTTAACATTTTAATTGTTGCACATAATTTATCTCACGATTTTAGCATTTTAATATTTTGTTTCAAACATTAATTTTAATTAATTTTTTCTCATAAATATATTATAGGAAAATTAAAACCGATGTCAATTTAGAATAAGATAATTAAAAATATAACATGCTTTTAAAATTTTTGCAGATATGACAATTTCTATCGCTGATAGAAGTCTATCGCTAGAAGTCTATCAGTGATATAATAAAGTCTATCAATGATAAAAACATATTTTTTTTGCCATATTTGCAAAATATTTAAAGTTTGTTAAATTTGCAATTAGTTTGGGTCTGATTGCTATTTATGCAACCAGCCCTATATTATATGTATTTGTTTTAGATATACACATAATATATATGAATATATGAATATATATATTCATATAGAAATATGTATTTATTTTTAAAAAAATATATGTATTTGTTATACAAAATAATTTTTTAGGTTTGATTATGAGAAAAGAGAAGAAAATTTAATGAAGAGGATTTGAATGAGAATAGAGATGGATTAATGTGAGTTTTAAAATTTTATTTTTTTACTTTATTTAAATAAAATCTTAAGAGGGTCTTCAGAGTATTATGAAAGAGACAAAAACCCAATTTTCTATCTTATAATTTTAAATTGTTTTACCAAACACTACACCCATAAGTTTAATGTTTTTTTTTTTTTTTTTTTTTTAGTACATTGGGATGGGGATTCGAACCATAGACCTCTTGGTCACTAAGATATACATATGCCTTTTCCATTTTTCTTTTCACAACAAAGATTTTTACTTTTTTTTTTATTTTATTGTAATTTAATTAGAGTTTGATTAAAATGAGTATGAGTCAACCGTAATGTATGAACTAGTGATTAATGGGTCGAAGTTCAACCTTCACCACCACATATTGTAAAAAAAATAACTATTGGAGGTCAAAGATTTGAACTTATTAGTTCAACAAAATGAAGAATTTGAATCTCTAACCTTACACAAAATAGTATGTGTCAATTACTTTTGAGTTATGCTCAATTGATCAAATTATTAACCGCTTACATAATTTAACTATGATTAAATAGACTAATTTGAAATAATTCAAATAGCTTCTTTCATTAATCCAGTTCGGCCCCAACTTTTGGTCAAAGTGGAAACTTTCAAAATTTAATTCGTTTTCGAAATGCACATCTTTTGGGATTTGTTGGGATGTTTCGTTTTCATTATTAAAAAAAATTGGTTTTAATAATTTTTTTTATTTTAAGAAAATAGTTCCAACCAAATATGAAAATAGAAACATATCGACTACTAAATTAAATTTATTTAAAAAAAAAAAAAAAAAAAAACACAAAAAAAAAAAATAATAATAATTAATTAATTTTTTTTTATTTCAACAAATATGAGGAGAATTCCAAAATTAGTTGAGTTACGGTCAAATTAAGTAGATATTTGAATTAATAATATTATCCTTTAAAAAAAATGACATCATTTTATGTTTTTTTTTCAATTGTGATACCAATCATTATTAAGAAATTCATGACTTTGTAAGGAATAATAATAATTTAAAAAAACGTCATGTGAGAACATACTAAAAAGAAAATAAAAGAACAACAAGTTTTTTGAAAAGTATTTATGAACCCTAGTCCATATTTTATTAAAAAAAAATCTAGAAAAACCTATCTAGAAAGTAGGGTATTTAGTATAGCCTTCATACTTAAACAAAAAATTATAATGGCATCAAACTCTATATAGAAGTTATGTTACTTTTTTTCTAATTCAATAATTATAGGATAAGAGATCAAATTATCGACTTATGAGATGATAATTAATGTTTTGGACGCATTATACACTTTGTATTGTTTTAGCTACTACAATTTATTTACTTATTTATTTGTAAAGGAATACTTGAATTAGAAAGCAGAGAAACAAAAGTGACATGGACTACATTAGTGGTTTTGTTTGGTTCAAAGAGAGACAATAACTAAGTAGGAAAGTTAGACAGTCAAAGCAGAGAAGAAAGAAAGGAAAAAAAAATCTTCTAGCCAAATCATGGTTCGTTCGGTTACCCTCACGACCAACTTTGGAAGAAACTCAGATGAAGGAAATTCTTTCGCAAAGCCAAAATGTCTGCTATCCAGGCATGAACCTCACTTCACACCTCTAATTCCCCATTTAGCATGAGAATGAGATTCAAGGAATCTGAACTCGTCGTTATCTTCTTAGCACCCATTTTGACTTTCATTCGGAGACCTTCGAAGTAGGCCAAAGCTTCTGCACACATAGGACTTAGAATTTTGTCTTGAAACCCGTACATACCAGCACTCAACACTCCCTCCAAATAGTTAATCACTGTTTCAAAGCCAAAGCAGATGACACTCTCATTGCAGACAACATCAACGAACAACACATCCCAGCCACCAACCATCTCTTGAGGCTGCTTACTAATCCCCATAGAGTCAATCGCCACCACAACACCTAAAGACTGAACCAGACCTGCCGAAAACTCCTTCAAAAAATTCAGACCCCATTGACATCTCAACGATGTCGAAGATATGAAAGAAGAATGGATGACATTATTTTTGTCATTCGAGATGACCCAGGCAGCAACACACGCAAGGACAAAATCATTCGCCGAAAGCTTGAGGGAGATGTCCAACCAACGATCGTGAATTGGCTTACTGAAATTCCCTATGGACCAATAGTTCAGTAACAAAACTTTTCTTATATCTCTTTTGCTCTCTTGCAATGAAATAAGACATGTTCAGTTGTTTCTTCTTTTTTTCTTCCATAAAGGGTAATAACTAGAAACATCCATATGTCTTGCTCGAAGGTTAGAAACGGTGAGAATACACTGATAAAATGACTTCCAAATAAAATGATGGATCTTAGGGGAGATTTTAATACTCCAAAGTTTCTTCCACTAGGCTTTTCCCAAGTTATCACTCGTAGAAGCCTGAGGCTCCTTAGCCGTCAAAGCCACCTTATACCCATTCTTCACACTATATCATCCTCTTTTGTCACCGTGACAGACCCAAAAGTACTCTAAGAGAGACACACTAAGGGAGATCTAACAGATAATCTCATAGTCGACCTCTCACAGTACTTGTTTAATTTTTGCTACATTCTACTATTTAGATGGCGTAATAAAATCAGAGACCCATAACATGTCGCCTTGGATATTCAAGGTTGTGGCCTTGAAAGACAACGACCTCGATACCCATGGATCAATAAAAACGTTTTTCGAAGTCCCATCATCGATACGTCTTCGAATGCTCAAGTTGGGCAGTTCCACACCCCACACAAACCCCTCCAAGAAGTACGAAGTAGAGGACTAGGCCCTCACCTCCAGAACATGAGAATCAGAAAAATACCTCCCTTGAATCAACTTGCCCACTAACGATGTGAGATTCTGAAAAATTCCCCAAGTCTGCTTGGCTAACAAAGCTTGGTTAAAACACTTCAAGTCCCTGAAGTTAAAGACCACTTCAATCCTTAGACTTTCAAAATTTTGACCACGTCATCCAATGCATTATCCGTTTATTAGTGGTGGAACACCTTTCAGATGCGGTCCTTCAAATACCTGAAATCAGATCCCTTACTGCTTGTGAAGCTGGAAGGCAACCCCAAATAGTTTCCCAAGTGAGGGATAACATTAACATTGAAAATCTACTGTAAATAGGTATTCCTCTCCACATTCACATTGGGGGGAATTAGAGTTGTTTTGCTGAAATTAACACATTTACCCTGATGTCAATTCATACTTCGATAGAATCTGTTTCAAGACCCATAACTCTTTAGCAGAGGCCTTCACAAAGATCAGACTTTCGTCAACGAAAAAAAATGTGAAAAACAGAAGAACACAAAGGGCATAAGGCCACCCCGGATAAAGAGTCATTGACACTAACAACTTGTAATAACGCATAAAAGCCTTTAGCACAAAGCACAAATATGTAAAGAGACAACGGGTCCCCTTGTCGCAAACCTCGGGGGGGAGTAATAGACTTCACTGCCTCCCCATTAATAAGAACATGGATGGAAGGAGAGGAGATACACTCCATAATGAGATCAATCAATCATCTTGAAAACCCAACTACACTGTAACCTGCCTCAAGAAACTCCACTTCACCTGATCATACCTCTTGCTCATTTCAAGTTTCAGTGTCGCTAGACCATTTAAATCGTTCCTCCGACTACGAATAAAGTGAAGGCATCCATGGCCTATACTAACATTATTTCAAATTTATCTACCCGAAATGAAGGTCGACTGAGATTTAGAAAGAATACCTTTTTTGGGTTGCTAACCTTGAAGATAAGGAAAATGTTGGTCTCGCTTCAATCCTTGATCGGAACCTGACGATTGAGAATAGCCATTAGGAGTGGTCATCAGTCGGTCGGGATCGATTTAGGATAAATCGGCCTCGAAAATCGACCAGTCAGTTTCCTCTAAATGGAAACCGACTATTTTCTGTGTAAAAAATTATCTGTTAGTTTCGGTAGCTTTTTCTTCTGTTTTTTTATTTTTTTTTATATCACAATCAAATTTAATAATTTATATTTTTATCTTTTTTATTTTAAAATTATTCTAATTTTAATTTTAACTTTAACTTTAACTTTTACCTTTTTCTAAATTATATTGTTGCCAAAAAGTTTAATTTTATATATATATATATATATATATAACTAAAAAAAAATAAGTGTAAGTTAGTTGGTCGGTTCTCCTCGACCGCATGGTGTAAACCGATCGATCTAAAATTGATTTTTTTATTTTTAAAATTAATTATGACCGATGTTGTTCGAAAACTGACTGTCCGACGTCGATTCGATGTGTAGGAGGGATGGGCTTGATGTTGGCCACCCCTAATTGCCATGCAACTCTTTTTTTCTTTTTAGAGTTTCTATGCCATAAAAATTATACCGATAAAATTCATAGTGTTAAAAAAATATTTTGAATACATTAATTTGCTGCTAATTGCTAATTACATTTGATTCTCAAATCTCAAACATTGAATGATACTCTTTATAAATTTGTTATTATTTATATTTTTTCATAGGAGAGCCTAATCTAAATAATATATATATATATTTTTTAAATGCACAAGAAGAAATATCCATACCTTATTTTTTAATTTAATTTGAGATGGGGTTTGAATCTCAGCAGGGTCGATGGCAAGATCTTTATGTCAATTGAGAGCTACGCTCAGTTTGACAAGTATCCATATCATTTTTTTTTTACAACATGGAGTGGAGATTAAACCTAGAACTTCTTAGTCACTAGTGGGTACATCATGTCAGGTGAGCTATGCTCTGGTTGGCAGTATCCATGTCATTTAAACTATAACCATTGAGCTAAAAAAAATATTTGTCCCACCCTTATTTAAGAAAATGTATTAAAACTTCAATAACCTTTCAAATAGGTTGAATGTTTGAGTTTCTACACTCAAAATTGTAATGTCATATTTTAATAAATAAAAAATATATAATAGATTAAACAAGAAACATTTATGCAAATTTGCATCATTATTTCATCAACTCATGGGGCTGCAAAAGAAAAAGTTCTTTATGATATATGAACACACCATGAGATTAATGCCAAATTCTCACATTATTATGTTGTTCCCCATCATACTTCCATTCACATGAACAATATAAAAAAAAAAAAAAAACACAAAAAGCCAAAACTTCACAATTTTTTTTTATTTATATATATTTGTAATTTCAAATTTTAAATATAATGTCATCATAGACCTGCAGTAATAATTTTATTATCTGATTGGGTAATTAATTAATTATATAATATTGCATTTTAAAGAAATATTTTGTGAAGGTATCATTGCAAACAAGCATGAGAATTTGAAATTGGAAAATTTTGAATACTTTTTAGGTGCAAAGTGGGGTTCAGAAAGATTTTACATACATACAAATTTTACATATTAATTGTATTTTACCAATTCAATCATTAGATGAAATTTCAAAGTTTGTTGTGTCATGTCAAGTTATAGAGGATAAAGTTTAATGATTTAGTTTTGTATTAACAATTTAGTACTTTTAATATTTTATAATTTAGTTCTATGGGTTTTACAATTTAATGATTTAGTCTTTGTTTTTTTTTAATTTTGTAGCAATTTAATTTTTAGATTTGAGTGGGTTACAATTAATCCCTATATTTTATAATTTATACCGATTTAATTACTTATATATGTAGATTGATAAACTGATTAGAGACCAAATATGTTTATAAACTACAAAACAAAGTCTACATCATAAAAATTGATATTTAATGTTGATGTTTTATAGTAGGAATTACATTGTTACAAAATTAAGAATATAGAGATTAAATTATTACAAACTAAGGTTTAATTATTAAATTATTACAAATTTAAAAGTACGAGACTAAATTATTATAGACTAAAGTTTAGAACTAAATTGTTAGTTTCTGAGAAATTCAAGGACTAAAAATGTTTTCTAACCAACTTATTTTTAGTATAATTCTTTTTCTTTTTTTTTTCTTTTTTTAATATTTTTAGGATCAATTGCTGTTTATCCAAAGCCATTTTAACCTTTTAAATTTAATTTTATAAAATTGAGGCTCAAACTTGAATAAATGATAAATACTTTAGGACACTAACTTGGAGTTGGATGGACTAAATTGTTATAATTTAGTCTAAGTTTGGCTTACCGACGGTAATAACCTTGGGTAATTATATTGACTTTAATAATATTTACAATTCACAATTATTATAATTTACAAATTATTATAATCATCGACTATAATAATTTATACCGCTTCAAATAGCTTTTAATATTGTTAGATGCTAGTTTTTGTGGTTGTATTCAAGGTTTGTTTTATTAGGGTTTAGAAAGAAAAAAAAATTAGGGCTTGATTTTTTGGCCGGTTGAGAATTTATGTAAATATCCTTTGAACGTTTTTTTTTGCTTGAGAAACAAACTAAAATTTAAGGTTTCGTTTGATAATTATTTTTAATCATGTTTTGTTTTTTTATGTCATTTAACTCGGAATTCAAATATTTTCTTAAAAAAGATAAAATTTATTATAAAATAATTGTGAGAAAATAAGATAATTTTAAAAAGTTCCGTAGTCAAACCGAAGCCTAAATAATTAGTAAGTTTTGTGGAGAGTATTAATTTCACCACGTGTTTAGATTAAAATTTCCACGTGATAAAGTTACTTAATTTTAAAGATAAAAATTGACTCATTTAGCTAATTACATAATTATAAAAGGAGTTTTATTCTTATTTTTATCAACTTTGTTAAATTAAAATAGATTCAAATTTAAATCTTATTTGGTTGGTACCTAAACTTTCAAATATTTTTACTTTTAAATAAATAAATAGTCCCTACTCATTATTTTTTTTTAAATACTTTATTTTAGCTAGTTCCCACAATATTTTTTTCATTTAAATGTGTGTTCTATTCTTTTATTTTATTTTAGTCAAATAAATAGTCCTTAATCATTAATTTTTTAAAATAATTTATTTTAGTTCCCACAATATTTTTTTCAGATAAATGTATGTGTTCTATTCTTTTATTTTTGTGATCTTCATCTCACCTTTATTTTCCTAATTAAGATAGTCCAACCTAATCATTGACAAATGAAGCAATTATACCAATTAATTGATGGATTGCTATAGAGAATAGGTTTTTGATATTCTAACTTTTTCAAAAATAAAAAAGAAATAATAAATGTCATTTCCATTATTTTTTCTCCTTTCATTTCATTTCCTTTTCTTTTTAATTAAGGTCCACTTTATTCCTTTAAGATATATATATATATATTACCATCACCACTAAAATATACAATCATTAATTTGCATCTAACTTCCTTTCTTTTATAAAAGCAAATCATTAGGAAGTACAAAGAAAACAAGATTTCATTTAACAAATGGATTCAAAATCAACATTATTGTTTTTCCTTCTATCTAGAATATATCAAATTAAACATCAATAAAGTTTACAACAACATTTTTAAACAACATTTTTATTTTTAATGTTTGGTTTTAATGGATGATGAGTTCATTCCAACCAGAGCGTAGTTCAATGGCACGATGTATTCGTCTAGTGACCATGAGGTTTTAAGTTCAATCCTCCACTCCAACATGATTATCGTGGTACATAGATTGATTCTTTTTTTTAGTACCATATAGGGTGAAGAGATTCGAACGACATACCTTTTAGTCGTTAACATATGTTTATCCCAGTTGACCTATGCACACTTTGGATACAAAGATTGATTCAAACTTTCATATTATGGTGTGTCCTGCTTTATTTAAAGTGGAAAATCTTTAAAAGAAAACAGAGACAGCAAAGAACATGAAAGTCTACCCACTCATCCATGTGCTTAATGAAATATATAATGCAGCATATTAATTTGAAGTGGTTATGAAAATTTTGTTTCTAGCATCCTAAATCCAAAGTGTCAACAATGCTTTATACATACATTAAGAGAATTCATGATTCATAAAAAGGGATTCCCTTAGAAAAAGTAAAAAAGTAATGTCTAAATATAAGATTAATTCTGCATCCAAATGGTACACAACAGAACTTGAAATGAAGATGGGAAGTATGAACAAAAAAAAGTTGAAGGTGACTAACAAGTATAATATTTTGCCATAAAACAGGGTAGTGTGGGCCTAATACAGCTGAAAAGTGTAGGACTAATTGCTGCTATCTATCATTGAAATCTCAATGAGCCTACATAGTACCAAATCTTGGGTCTAGCTGATCAGTTTTATATCAGTAGATGATATTCTCTCTCTCCTTCAAATTCTAGAAAAATTATTCAATAATACCACCTCAATGTGGCTGCCTTTTAATAACCGTTGAATGTGGATTTTAAAACCAACATGTCCCCTAATCACCACGGGATACTAATTCGAGGTACTTTTACAGTCTCTCTGACACAAAACTATTAGTCACATTGTGGCAGATTCCTCGAATAATTTCAACAAATTCTAATACTCCCTTTCTCTCTCTATGAGCTACTTTTATCAGACTCTGGGAAAATCCTGAGATATTGAACCAATACTACATAGAGAGCATAATTTTTTCTCAAAGTGGCACAAGAGCTAATAAAAGAGGATATTTGAAGTCATATACAGAACTATACAGTCTTGCTAATTATGTACACTTTATGTTATGATTTAAATGCACTCTCAGAATAATATAGATAACACTGTCATACCAGAGCACATGATCTATTATTGTGTGAAGGAAATATGAGGGGGTCTATTCAGTCAAACTCCAAGCCAGGTCATCTGGTGGTTCTGAATGTGATATGCTGAACTGAAAGTAAGCAAAATAGGGGGGAAATACATGTTCTCAGACAATTCGAGAGTTTTGAGTCTCTTCCCCAACTAAATCAGTACACTTTTGAGTTTAACAACATGTTGGATTGGGGAATCGAACCTAGATCGAGGACTCGAATGCTTTAACCAGTTGAGCTATGTTCAGGTTGGGCAACTGAATCAGTACTCTTCTGACTACATTTTGGACTTGCATCATCTATTTTATACTTATTCTAACTACCTTAGGTGAAGGGTCTGGGTCGAGGACTCGAAGATATAATATCTTGACCAGTTGAGCTATGTTCAAGTTGGCAACTGAATCGGTACTCTTTTGACTACTTTTTAGATATACATCATCTATTCTATACTTATTCTAACTACCTTAGGTGAAGGGTCCCACCTCTCCTTCTGTACAAAAAAATACCCCACGAAGACTTACAAACCAACTATTATGGATAATGAAATTAATGAAGTGTTGACCCAATAGAGAGAGGATGGGGTGGCATTGATTAAGATGATGAGACCATACTCCTACTTAATACACTTACTATAGCCAGGATGAATTTCAGAAGTAGGACTTATAATGGAGCTGTAGATGTAACCGAACATCGTGTTGCTCCTAGATCGATTCAACTTGAAATTGGTAGAACGGAGTTGGACAAGTCCAATCGGACTGGAACAAGCCTGCAAATATTGGATAGAAGGAAGATCGGAGAGGAAGTTTGGGAACCATTAGAAGCAGATGAGATTGGGGCAGTGAGTGCAGATTGTTAAAAGAAGCCATTGATATTTGTTGAGAAGGCTCAGATACCGCAGTGAAGTTAGAGAGAGAGAGAGAGTACTAGTGATTTTCATTAATCACTCTCATTACAAAAATGCTCGTTTAATTAGTTACTACAACACAACAGATATGTACATAACCAGAAACAAACAGTATGACAGATATATACAAGTCTTCTATTTAAAGTAAATAGCCAAGTTGATTGGCAGCTAATTACCCAGGTGCAAGTGACACCTTCTGTGATGTTGGCATTTTCATAGACTTCTACATCAATTCAACATGAATCTTAGAACTTCAATGATCACAAAAATATAATTGAATTTATCTTATTCTTCTCCCATGTGAAAGGAGAGAACAGCGACACCTTGTCACTTCTTTGATCCTGCTCAAACTCCCAATCTCATGACAATTTCAGTGTTATTTACAAGGAAAACAGTTTCACATACATTTGCAAATAAAATTCATGCTCTCATAATTATTAACTCATATACTAAGCGACAGATCACTTCTAGTTTCAAGCGTTCAAAGGAAAAACTGTTGAATCTGTTAAAGTTCCAGCATTATCGTTTTTCAGAACAGTATACTTTGATATATACAATTTCAGGATATTCATCCCACTATATTATGTTTTGACCTCTATTACTATATGATGATTTTATTCTCTTTTGTACAGCATAAAAGAATGCCTCAATATATACAAAGGGGATTAATCCTGTTATATTTTGTTATGATCTCTCTATGATACAGGATGATTTTATATTCTCTTTTGTATAGCAGCAAGTAGCACCAAGAGAATAGGAGAAAGAAGAAAAATGACATAGGGAAGAGATTGATTAAGTACACCTTCCCCGATCCCGGACTCCTCAGCAGAGTAGTTAAGTTTGTTTTCAAGAAAAGCTTCAAAATAGTCCTGGTAGCTACTGTCATTTGAAAGGAAAGACGATCTTGTTGTTACCTTCATCATTTCCATTGCCTGTGCATTGGAAAAGGTCCAAAACCATACAACCATTAGAAAGAATCTCTTGAAATAATAGTAATGTAGTTACAAGGTACACTTCAAACTTCGAACCATTAATTAAGTTATCAGAATAAGCAAACTGCCCATAGTACGCATGTTAGACTAAGCATTAGCATCCATGTCCTTGCACTTTCTTGTCGGTCAGTATAAGCATTGATTCATTGAAGAACTAATGGTTTTATATTTGATGTCATACTAATCAAGTTTATCTACAAAACGGTGTCACTAGTTACCTGGAAACTAAACATGAACTGCCTTGCTTTCTTGCTCACTCGAGGAATTGGATGAGACTGAAGCTTCTCATACATTTCTCGAGCCTCATCTGGCCTGTTAAGCATGGTAATCTTCATATCATAAACCAAAAATACTAATTTATTGGGTTCTTCCTCAGTTTTAAGTTTATATTCTAATTTTCCCTGCTTTCTTTGGTATCCTCAAATATATCTAACTCCTGTTTTAGATATATATTTGGTTAAATTACAAGTTTAGTCCCTGACATATTCAAAAAATTTAAAAAGTCACTGATCTATTAGATATAAAATTGAATTTTATGTCTAATAGCACCTTAAACTTTCAACTTTATGTATAGCAGACTCGTTCAATGACCTATTAAACATAAAATTGAAAATTCAAAGACCTATTGGACACAAAATTAAAAGTTTAAGGACCTTATTAGACATTTTTTAAACTTTAATTACCAAATAGATACAAATCTGAAAGCTCAAGGATATACAAAGAAATTTTTTAAAGTTCAAGGACCAAATAGACACAAACCCGAAAGTTCAGGAGCCCCTTGTAATTTAACCTGAAAAAGACTGTGAACATACCTATTGAGGGAATCTTGACAAATAGACCACTGCAAAGCAGCCATTCCATGAAGCTCGCTCTGCACAAATATTATTTTTTTAAAAAAATAATAATAAAATAAAATAAAATAGAGAAGAAAGAAACAAAGAAGGTGAATAATTATATCTAATTTGTATACATATATATATTTTTAACATAAAAAACATCTAACCTATTCAGGGTTTAGTCTAGAAACCTTAATAATGTGCAATAAAGCAATAGGCACACCAGACTGAGGACTCCCTGTTGAAAGTGTTCTTCATTTAGATAGGAGAATCTAGGAAGACAGCTAGATGGTTGACTGAGAACAAACCAGGCTTTTGTGAGGCATCCTATTGTAAATGTTTATTCTAGAAAGGACAAAAAGGAAAATTCTTCTCCAGTAGTTAGTTAGTTAGCCTGGATGGAATATATTTTGTCAGAGGGAAGTGTGTGGGAGAGAAATACCCGTCTCAAATTGGCTACGTAGATTATGTATATTGCCTACTAGGCACTCTTTTCTCTCTGTTTTAAATAAATAAAAGTCCGTGAAGATACCTATTTGCAGTTCAAGGAAAGGAAGAAAATTCATTATTGCGCATCATCCAAGTTGGGTAAAGATAATTGAGAGTTCGACATTGCATTCGACCAAATATATTCTTCTAAGCTGTTCATAAACTTAAGGTACAAAAATCTACCTGGAAATTTACTTTATCCATAATTGTCTCATAATATGTTAAGGCTTCCTTGAGGTTTCCAACACTCATCAATGAATCGCCTTCCTTTAGTGCCTGTAATTATGAATTGCTAATAAGAATGTGTTTAACATTGGAAGTAGTGAGAGAAAACTTCCATATGTATACAATGAAACAAATTAAATCACAAATTTGATAAATGAAGGCCACAAAACTGAACTAAAGGATGTTAGCTCTTTTCAAGGAAGAAAGACATAACAAATAAAAGTTAATAATGCTTTTTTTTCTTTCTAATTAGGCTCACCTCTTCACATTCAGACTTCAGTTTGGCATCTATGCTCAAGCCAAATTTTTTCTTGTATGCAGCAATCAGTTCTCTGCTGCGTGCTTCCTTCACTGCTTTTTCTTCATCCGTTTCAAGCTCTTCTCCAGGGCGTATAGTTCTTCCACCTCCAAACTGAAAAGGAAATAAAAGAACTCTAAAAAGAATGTTCCTTCATGAACGAGACCTTAGTTATAATATTGAAATACCAAACTTCTACATATGTATTTTAATGAAATCTATCGGAATCCAATTGCACCATTATTAAAGCATTTCCTTTCAAGTAGCTTTCACTTTGGTCATCATCAATGAAGTAAATATTGCCAATAAACACTTTTTTCCAACAAAAATGAACAGAAGGAGGCTAATGGAATCTTTCTCGCCAAAAGCACTATAAAAGCAGATCTTTTACCGTCTTTGAAATGTTGCCAGGTCTAGGAAAGACCCCCCACGTAGAAACCTTAGGTTTGTAAAGATCAGGATCATCTTCCTCAGTTAGTTTAGTTTCAGATGCCGTTGCATCATCAAACTTGCTTGAATCTCCTACGATTATTTCCACTTCAGGCAAGTCTTCTACCGAAAAGGGGTCTGAAATTGGAACCAATCCAGCAGGCAGTCCCCTAGTCTTTTTCTTATCCGCAAAGCCAAGCCCCATAAAATCAATGCTTGAGATAGAAAGCTCTCCCTTCTTATCACCCTTTTGTTTGTTCCCCAAAATTTCCCCTTCTCTGCCTTTCAATCCTGAAGATCACTTTAACCATTAACATCAACTCAAGTTACTTACAGACACTCTTTCCTTATAATGCACGGGAAAACGAAAAAGAATATAAGACCATCATAAGATCATAAAGTGAACATAAACCCAACTAAGAAATTAACAAGTGACAACTAAATGGTCCATCTCTTGAATTTCAGAAAACGAAAATAGAATCACAACCTATCAATGGGATATTAGGCTCACGAGTAGCCTGAGGTTCAGACACCAAGGCTATGTTTGTTTGTAACGTGGGTTTACTAACCCCTCAAAATTTACTAGTCCCATCAGCCATATAAACTCAGGCTTCTGAAACACACCTCTCAAACTATCCATAGTAAAATACATACAAACTATTAGACATTATGGGTTTCATCCTAAAACCAATTGGTGATAGGTGGAGTAGCCTGTTTTATTGTGAATGAGGTTCCTTCATCTTTCCGATGTAGGATCCTCAACATGCCCCCTCAAGATGGTATCCTCAACATGGTGCCTCTTTGGGTTCACCATCTTGGGTTGGATCCCATTTTTGGACCGAATACTCGTTTGGGCTTTGTGGGCTCTGATACCATATTAGACATCATGGGATCCATCCTAAAATCAATTGGTGATAGGAGGAGTAGCCCTGTATGTTATATTGTGAGTAAGGTCCCTTCATCTTTCCGACCTGGGATCTCAACAAACATTTTTTTTTTTTTTTGTCGGTGTCTGGGCCAACTTACGAGCACACCTCGACTAATCTCACGGACAACCGCCTCACCCTACTACATATGGTTTCCAAGGAAACTCGTAGGATATTAAATCCTAGGTAGGTGGGTCGAATTCATTCATTCTAAACCCTTTATCATTTTCAAAAGACAACTAGGCAACCCATGATAAATCCAAACTTTTGAAACATATTCCTCCATACATCTAAATACAAGCTATACCAATCAGATTTCTCAAACAAAGCGTTCAATCTCACTCCTAGCAACTATCGCGCATCACAATTTTAACTGAATCAGTAATTCCAGACACTAATTCAACTCAGAATTTTCAAAATTTACCTTCGTTGGTGCTAATTTCCCCCCTAACTTCGTTAGCATTTTCCATCGCAATTATAACCCCATCGAGACTCGAGGAACCGGATTTAGCAGTCCCGATAGAGTTGCCTTCAGAAGCCTCGCCTGGTTTGAGTTCAACCTTCAAATTGGAGTCCGATTGTGGCAATTTCTTGTAGGCCTTCGCTCGGTCGAATGCTAGCTTGACAGGGTCGAGAGGAGGCGGTGGGGCATCGGAGACAATTTCAGGTGAATTGGGTGGAGGAGTTTCGGGATTTGGTGGGTTTGGAGATGATGAGAACTTCAAAGATTTTGGTGGAAATGGGTTGTTGGAGGTTCTGGAGAAGAAGAGAGAATGTTTTGAAGAGGAAATGGGGTTTAGGGAAGAGAGGCATGAAGAAGAAACAGAGGCCATTGCATTCAAATTAAACCAATTGAGAGATTTCTGGTTTCTATCATTCTATGTGGTTCACACACACACAAAGCAGCCAAGGCTAACATAACATAGCAACAACTGATTTAACAGATTTTTTTTTTAATCTATGGGTTATTGACCAGAAAAAAGAGCTAAATATATGGGTTTTTTCCCTAAACTTTTGTTATTATTATTATTATTTTTATTTTTTTTAACAAACTTAAGGATGAGGGAAGGACGATCAATAAGTAATGTTTTATATGTTTATATTCTTTTAAAGAACGGTGTACGAATGACCAGGATATGAAATACACCTTTAAAAGATAAATTGATTAAGCATTTTTTTTATATAAACATGTTCACTCTAAGCTTTCACTTGTTTTTTATATAAAAATGTTGATGTATCAAACAGATTCCCTCTTAAAACCAATTAGTCATAAGAGTAGTAGCACATGTATGTTATATTGTGAGTGAGGTCCCTTCATCTTTCCGATGTGGGATCCTCAACATGTCCCCTCAAGATGGTGTCTATTTGGGTTCACCATCTTGGGTGAGTTTCGTGGACTCTAATACCATATTAGACAACATGGAGTCTATCTTAAAACCAATTGGTAATAGGAGTAGTAGCCCATGTATAAGTCTCCGATTACACGAGGGGCAACTCCTACTTTTCGTTATACCGTGTCGGGCAAGAGTAACTTGAGTCTTTATTGTTTATAAAGTTTCAATTTAGTAGCTTATTATTGAGATGTACATTGGGGTGGGGGGATTCGAATCACAGACCTCTTGGTCGTCAACACATACATATGTCAGTTGAGTCATGGTCGCTTTAGCGAGATAACTGTTATTATATTTGCTATATTAGGCGGTTTAGAGAGATTTAAGGTGAGGAGATCTATTCTTCCTGCTATATATATATGTAATTGTCTTTTATGATTAATGATAAAATAGAGAAAGAGATTACTGAAAATTTGTCATGGTATTAGAGCCTAAGTTATTCTAGGAGAGTAGTGACAATATACGTGAGGGCGGCGACGGCTCGCCGCCGCCCGAGGAGAGGGAAAAAAAAACTAGAGAGAATTGCGATGGAAAACTAGGGAGATTTACGGCGGCTGCAAACCGTTTTCAAGAGGTCGAAGTGGTAGCGTGTACGAAAGTGATAGGTGGAGAGGCGTGAGTGTGGCAGCGAGAAGAGATCAGGGGTGGTCATTTCTCGTTAGTGTGGCGACGAGAAGAGATCAGAGGTGGTACTTCTGTGAGGCGCGACTGTGATTTTATGTCTGAGGGTTCGGGCGTGAAAAATGGTGGGTCTCGATTTAGCGTGAAAAAAAAATGGATTTGCGATTTGCGATTTGCGTACAGAGAAAGAAAAGGAAGAGTGGAGAGATTAATTATGTTTTAGATATGTTCACTTGCGTGAAAAAAAATGTTATATTTGAAATAGCTATTGTTTTTTAAAAGCAATTTGTGATTCGTAAAATTTGTGACATTTTGTCGAGAGATTGCAGTGCAGTTCGGCGGCCGTTCGTGACCGAGAGTTCGGTGAAGACGGTTCGACGGAGAGTTCCAGCGTTAATTAGTAACTGTGAATTTATCATTTTTTTTTCAAGTTGGACATTCGAGACCTTCATGCTCCAACTTGAGAGAGGGTATTTAGATATATCTCCAGTAATTATTGGAATATTATAGAATTTTCATTAATCATAAAAGACAATTATATATATAATGAGAAAAGAGAGAAAGAGATTATTGTTGGTGAATGTTAAAATTAGTTGATGAAAAACTTACATGACATATAATATATGAATCTATGGAAATTTAAAGGAGAAAAAACAAAAAAATTATACCAATGTCTTTTGCCCCGTTTGATAACATTTGTTTTGTTATCTACATTTGAATTCTTAATCAAATTTCAAACTTTGGGGGAGGAATAATATTAGTGATTTTGAACTGATTTAAAATAGAATCAAGTGAAAATAGTTAAAAATCATCAACGGAGGGTCTAAATTGATTCACTCATAATCATGAGAGTTTAAGGTTTAAATGGATACCATTATTTGTTTTATGTTTTAATTGATACAAGTCTAGAGTTTAAGGATATAAATTGTTTTTCCCATGATTTTAGAACCTCTTTAGAAGTGATTCTAAAATGGTTAAAATCAATTTTATCATATTCAAAATCACTTTGACATGTCTTTGCTAATTTAAAATCAATTTTTATTATATGAAAATCAAGTTTAAAAGAGTAAAATCATACCTCAATTGATTTTAAATGATTAGAAGTATGTGATTTTGATTTGACAAAAGTAATTTTAACCATTTTAAAATTACTTCCAAATATATTTTTATTACACTATAAATTTGTACATTTTTATTACATTATAAATTTGTACATTCAAGAAGATTTTTTTTTTTTTTTTAATCAAGATGACACCAAGATCATTTAGTAAAATATTTTAGGACTTTAATTTAAATTTGGATAATAAATTGATAGTTGTTTTTCTACCTTACAAATGACATAATGTAATATTAGATTCAAATAGTCTTTATTTTTACTTAATTTTTTAAAAAAATAATGAGACATTTTTAAAGTACCAAGGTAAAGAAAGTACAATGAGGATTATATGCAATCATAAAAGCTCATCTTCAAGAGTTGATGTGAATATTAGAATCAAATAAGTGTATATGTTCCTTTACTTGAGATACAATATGATGACGACCTAAATTTCTAAATAATATGTTGGAAAAAATACACGACATATAAATAACGCGGAATAACAACAAGATTATATTTCACGTTCTCACTTCACAGGTTAGAACCAAATAAGTTATCGATCACAAAATACAATAATAAAAATAAGGGAAAAAGAGAACAACACCGAAAATTATACTGGTTCGCCCCGATCTCGAAACTACGTTCAGTCTTCTGCAACTGCAAGTTCAACTATAATGGAGTTTACAAGAAAGTTCAACTCAGCGCTACAAACTACTCTCAATAACCCAACAATGACTATTGACTTCCAAGTATCACAACCCGATAGCTTGAGATCAACAACAAAAGAGAAATCAACTCTATTCCTTTTCAAAATTTGCCCACTTGCGCACTGAAAACCAAAAACTCAGTTTTTCTTCACAATGAACACCCACGGGACTCCTTCCTTACTTTTGTTTTTTATCCCTAGCTATTTTTGAAAATTTCCCTATTATATATACATAGCCAACAAAATGGGCCAAGGCCCATTTGCCTTCAATTTCTTTCTTGTTGACGAAGGAAAATCCACCTCCTTTGCCCAATCACATGTAACCAAAATTAAGCTAATAAAACATGTTGCTATTTAACAAGTGTGAGTTTGGGCTTTAAATGGGCTTAGATGGTGTTTTGGGCTTCACCATTTCCTAACAATCTCCCACTTGAAGACAAAACAATATTGCCTCCCACTGCAACAAAATTGGTCATCTTGGCAAACTCTAAGTATTTACTCCCACTACAACTGTTATTTATGATCTTCTTGACAAACTCTAAGGCTCAACAAAAAAAACCTGTAAAATAACACAAATAACAAAAGACAAGTAAACATCAGAAATTAACTGTGGTGTATTTGTGCTCGACCGGAGGAATGAGCTCGCTACGTGGATCTGTCTCCCAGACGAAAATGACAGACACGTACTCCCACTTCAGCTAAGTGGTAACAACTGACATCTTCTTCAACCATGAATCATTGTTCTTGAAGAAGATATATTTTGAGAAGGGTTTGAATCTTCTATTCAAACATCTTGCCAAGCTAGAGACTTTTCTTTTGACCTTAGTAACTGTGGTCTTCCACATCGATGTCTCCACTCGCCTCGGTGACTTCTTCAATTCATTTGAGCGTCTGACAATTGGGGTTTGACAATAACCATTAACTTTCTCTTCTGAACTTCCTAATTGTTTCTGAATTGAAGGATCATGATTCGGCTGATCAAACTTGGGTCTGTTTATGTGTATCTCGACTAATCTCACGAGACAAGTGTCTGATCTACAACATGTGGTTGCCAGGATAAATCTCTTATTTGACTAGATAAATCAAATTTCTATGGACAACACGAATTCTCCCTCCAAAAAATTGTAATTAAAGAGTTTGATACTTCGTACGATATACTCTTCTATGGCTTGCCACTTCAAAGAAGAAGAAAAATATAGTCATAAAAAAATAAAGTTTTCGTAGTCAACATGAACATAGCTCAACTGTCATTATGTATGAACCGTTAACGGAGAGGTTAGAAGTTAGCCAAACATGTTTAAAAAAACAAAAACAAAAAAAAAACATTATTTTTAGTCCAAACTAATTTTTGTCTTTAATGGTGTTTATATGGAGTCAAAAATCACTAAATCAGTATAGTTTGATCATAAACGCATCACTTTCACCTTTACTATTATTTGTAAAAAACAGGTGATTAATTTGATCATGACTTGATAAACAAAGAGGTAAAGTTTTCTTTTAATGTGGATAAGAACTACCAAACATTCTAAATAAATTCTTTGACTCGCATAGTTTTTCTTTTCTCAAATAATATAATTTGGTTAAAAAATATCATTTTTTTTTTCTATATTTTCAAAATTATTTTATTTTATTACTCTTCTAAATTTAATCCTCAAAAATAATCAATTCATTTAATTTATGGTTAACTTTTTCAAAAACTAACACAAAAAATAATGATCTCTATTAACATTCTTTTTATAATATATATATATATATATTTTTTATGATATTCATCTTGTGTCTTACCTTGAAGTCTAAGATAAATTATTATTTTTTATTTTATTACAAATATTAAAATTTATTGAAAGTACATAAATTAGATTTAAACATTTAAAAGACAAGGCCCAAATAAAATAAACTATAAATTTTAAGTTAAATTATAAATTTTGTATTGTGTTTATTTAGATTTTTATATTTTAAAAAACTTCTAATAAATATCTAAACTTTTAGAATTATGATTATTTTATCTATATTCTTAAGATAATATATTCCTTTAAAATTTTAATATTTAGTTAAATAGATTTTTGTTATTAACTCCATTAGTTTAATGTTTACATTACTAAACACCGAAATGAGTCCACCACATAATCTTTTCGAATATTAACTTATTTAGTTTAGGTCGCGTTCGATAACCATTTGGTTTTTGTTTTTAAAAATTGCGTTTGTTTTCTCAATTTTTTTTTACAATAATTTTCATTTTTACTAAGGAAACATTTGAATTCTTTAGCCAAATTCCAAAAACAAAAGTATTTTTTTTAGTTTCTAAACTTTGGCTTGAATTTTGAAAACCACGATTAAAAGTAGATAATATACAAGACATGAAAGTAGTGTTTATAAGCTTAAATTTTCAAAAATAAAAAACTAAAAATCAAATAGTTATTACATGGAACCTTAATGTAATCACTTCATACAAATATTAATTAGTGTGAACTTTTTAATTAGACACGAGTCAAAAAAAATTATAGACAGACACATAATAATCGTTGGATGAAGATTCAAAAATTGTCAATCTTCTTTAACCATCGAATACATATTCAAACTACCCTTATTGTTTTTCTCTCATACATCAAAAGTTAAATTACAAACTTGATTTCTGTAGTTTGAAAAAGGTTAGAATTTAGTCCTTATATTATTAAAAGTTAGAATTTTATCCTTATGATTTGATAAAACCTTATAAATAATCATCGTCGTTAGAAGTCACTATCAAATTCAGTACGTGACAATTAGCTATCATATATTAATGAAGTTATATTTTTGTATTTAGTTGATTGGGTTGGTTAAGTAGTTAACCGAATAAAAAAATTGAGTTGTCAATTTATAAATTAGAAAATACATTAAATTGCTAATTTCTAACGTGTTTTTAATTCAATTAGACACTTAATCCACTCAGTCCGCTAAAATTAAAAGATCATATCATTCACACATAGATAGTTAATTATCACGTATTTAATATGATAATGACTATGGAAATTATTTATGAGATTTTATCCAATTACAAGAACGAAATTCTCAATATTAAAATTATAGAAACTAAATTCTAACATTCTCGGGATGTGGGGAGGAAAATTGTAATTTAACCTAACATCAAAATTAAATTAAAATCCAAATCTAAAATCCTCACTCCAAGAAAACCCTTCATTAAAAGTAAAAAATCAAACAAACTTCCATATTTTGCCGAATAAAAAAAACCAACAAAAAGTTGAAAGATTTGGTAAACACCTCGTTGAGAATGAGGACATCACATATCAATCACGTGCAAACTGTCGTTTCCTGCCATTTAGACACACCACAAAACATTTCTCACTTTCATTTCTCTCCAAAAAAAAACACAGAGAAAACAAAAAACAGAGCACAAATGGCCACACTCTCATCTGTTGAATCTTCTTCTTCTCTCAAATCTCAAAGGTAAAATCTCCATATCCTTTCTTAATTTCTTCTTCTTTTTTGTCTCTCTGTTACTAAGACTGGTTTTTCTGGGTTTCTTATCAGAAAAAAGAAAAAAAATATATATCTGAAGGTCTTATGGATCTGCCCTCTTTAAACCCACCTTTAAAAGAGTTGTCTTTCTTTAGTTTTTGTATCATAAATTTTGACCCTTTTTGGATTTTGAAGCTGTGATTGAAAATCCTTTTGATTTCATTCTCAGTTTCAAAAAGGGTTACTTTTTACACTGTTGTTTGATTGAACTCTGTGCTTGTTTTGATGGGTTTCTTATCTGAAAGTTGTTGTTGAGGTAACATAATCAATATTGGGGATCTGGATTAGTTTGTGAGTTGATAACTTTGTTTTAAAGACAATTTTAATATTGAGTTGGAATTTGTTTTTTTTTTTTGTTTTTTTTAATGATAATAAGTTTCTATAGACCTGTTGATTGAACTAAAGAGTGATGATTTAGTGAACTAAAAATAGAATTTTTTTATCAAACCAAATTTTCGAAATGCTTTTCTGGAATTCTATTTTAAACCATTCTTTCTCCTTTTGTAGGGCTATTGAACATTTGTGAATAAGAATCCAAAAAGTAAAAGAAATATGAACAAAAATGAGCTTTGAACTCCTTTTGTTCTTAAAACATTCCCTGTTTGTTACCAAATGAAACGAACCTTTTGCTGCCAACAAGAGCATACCTCAACTGACATGATGTATGATGTATGACTAGAGACCAAGAGGTCCTAGGTTCCATCCCAACCCCACATGTTGTAAAAAAAAAAAATGAACTTTTTGGTGGATTTGGATCCCCCAATTGTTTTGTTTACTTGTGCTTTCATACCTGCAAAATCATAACTGGAAGAAGTATTTTAAGGCTGCGGTTGGGTTTCGAATCCCGAACCGAGTCGAGTATATCGTATAAAATGGGGAAAAGAATTGTTTTGGATTTGAAGGATGAACAAAGGATTTTGATATGTGATTGTTCTATGATTAAGGTGTTGAAGGATGAACAAAGGATTTTGATATTGATGGGAATGAGGTTGATTTTGGTTGCATTGATGCGTCGGATACGTTTGATTGTCGATTAGCTTCTTATTCGTTGTTATGATCGGAAGTTCGAAACGATAGTGTCTTTAGGTTTTCTATAGGAATGTACTAGTTTTTGAGAATCAAACATGGTAGGCCCCATTTGATAACTATATATAAACACTACTTCTACTTATGGATTTGTTTGTCTTCTTAGAAAGATAAAAATCATCATAAAGATATAGAAGAAAACAAGCATAATTCAAGCATAGTAGTAGAACTTGATATAACCTTTTAGATTTGCTATAGGAATGCACAAGTAGTGAAGAGTGAAACATTGTAGAAGTTGATATATAACTCTTTGCTTGTTCCCATTTTCAGGCTATTAGGGAAAGTGGCATTGGTCACTGGTGGAGCCTCTGGCATTGGAGAGGCCATAGTTCGCCTCTTCCACAGACACGGCGCGAAAGTTTGTTTCGTGGATGTGCAGGACGAGCTTGGTCATCGTCTCAACGAAAACCTCGGTGATGACTCGAACACTTGTTATTCCCACTGTGATGTCACTGTGGAAAACGACATCCGTTGTGCAGTTGAGTTGACCGTAAGTAAATTCGGTACACTTGATATAATGGTCAACAATGCCGGGATCTCAGGCACACCCTCGTCCGATATTCGCAATGTTGATGTATCGGAGTTCGAGAGGGTGTTTGATATAAATGTGAAGGCAGTTTTCATGGGAATGAAGTATGGTGCTAGTGTAATGATTCCGCGCAAACAAGGATCGATCATATCACTTGGCAGCATTGGTAGTGTCATAGCGGGAGTAGGGCCCCATCATTACATAAGCTCGAAGCACGCCGTGCTGGGGCTTACGAGGAGCGTTGCAGCCGAGCTGGGACAATACGGAATTCGTGTAAATTGTGTCTCTCCTTACGCGGTTCCAACAGCCTTGGCTGTAGCTCACTTGCCTGAAGAGGAGAGAACTGAGGATGTGTTTGCAGGTTTTCGTGAGTTTACTGGAAAGAATGCTAATTTGCAGGGAGTGGAACTCAAGGTTGAAGATGTTGCCAATGCTGTGTTGTTCTTGGCTAGCGACGAGGCTCGGTACATCAGCGGAGACAATCTCCTCATTGATGGTGGCTTTGCTCGTGCAAATCACTCGCTTCGTGTTTTCAGATGATCCATTGTGTAAATTACTATGGGCTTGGTGAAAAAAATAAAGGGCCAAGAAGGAATGGGTTTAAACCATGGTTACTACCTACCTCCAAGAGTTTAATATCCTACAAGTCAAAGAGCTCGTGAACTAACCCGAACTCTCATGAATATTTATTAGTTTTAAATCCTTAGAATTGTAGGAGCTTACATTATTATTTTTAACACATTGTTTGGTAGGACTTTTTTTCTGTCCTTCTCTTGTTTTTTTTTTTTTTTTTTTTTTTTTGAGAAATCTGTCCTTCTCTTGTTTGAAGTTTGTTGAATTCGAATTTTGATTATTTTTCATATTGTGATTAAATTAATGGTTAGAGGCCATTTTGCGAGTCGAATATGAACGAGTTGAACTTCATACTTTGAACAATTTGAGATGGGCATGTGTTCTTACTTTGAAGTTTAATATGTGATCACAATGAAGTATTTAATTAGAGAAAAACTAGAGATGTCCATGGGGTGGGACCGGATAATGTCTTTTCCGCCCGTCTTTGTCTCTCCGTCCCCCATTCCATTACCTGTCATGCAAAATTCTCCGTTTAATTTCGCGGAGATGGAGTGGATATTCACGCAAGTAATTTTCTTAACCAATTTTTCGCTCCCTGCCCATTCCTCTTGTAACTGGGGATTCCCGCGGGGTCAGAGCGGAGCAGACTAAATGGACTTCACTAAGTAAAACTTAAGTGATTCTCCTGCTACAAGTATTTTTGCAACCGAAACACTTAGTCCAACCACATAGTACCACGTCAATGCAATTTTTTATTTTTTTGTTTTTTTTTCTTTGGGATTTTTATAATCTCTCTTATCTAAATCTAAGGTTCTTCAACTTTGTCTTTCCATTTTTACCATCACTTTTCCCACCCTAAACTGAACCCAATTCGACAAAACAAAGCAAAGAGATCCCAAAGCACCAGCAAACAAAAAAAAAAACATCTTGGAAAAACAAAGCAGTAGCTCAAATTAGTAAAAAGAAACTCCATAATTGAAGTAAATAACAAAAAGAAATTCCCAAAAATTCCTTCTCTTCCTCCTCCTCCTCCTCCTGGCGCCGACCGACCTGGATTGGGGAACAGTCGGCGCCGCAGGCCCAGTCGAGGGCGGATTGCAGAGAGACGTCGCAGGCCCAATGAAAAAAAAATGGAAAAGCGAAAGTTGAAGAACTTTAAATTAAGAGAGAGACTACAAAAATCACAAACAAAAAAAACCGTTCACACGTGGCTCCATATATTATTGGGCCACGTGTTTGGACGGCAAAAGATAATGTAGCTTAGGATTCACCTAAGTTTTACTCATTCAAGCAAGGATCGATCATATCTCTCGCCATAGCGGGAATGAACTTGCATCAGTACACCAACTCCAAGTAAGGGCACTGATAAGATTGCAAATGTTCCTAGAAATTTGGAGGTTGAAGATGTTGCGAATTGATTCTGTGCTCTTTTTGGCCAATGATGAGGCTTGGATGGACACAATCTTTTACTTCATGGGGACTTCACTTCACCCAATCAAATCATATATTTCTGCTTCCAACTTTCAACTCATAATCCAATATCCTTCCATTTCTCTCTATTGTTTCTCGTTTTTTCTTTCTAGGCTTACCTCCTCTTTTCTTTTCTTTTTTAGTCCACAATCGAGGTACCGGAGATCGAATTATCGACTTTTAAAATGATAATAAGTGTTTCATATTCTGAATTATGTTTGGATTGGCAACTTATGTCCTCTTGTTTGAAGTTTGAGTGACCTCAAACGAACATTATAGATAATGGGTAATATGTATTGTTAGAAAACAAATAATGATTTTTGAGTCGTATATTCGGGTGAATTTCGTTTCAGATTCTTGGGTGATTGTTGTTAGATGTGTGTTTTTCAATGGTGGTGATCAACTATTCAAATATGGTGTTTGAAAGAATGAGAAATTTATGTTTAAAGTAGGCCAGTTTATGTTCATTTTAAATCAATACTAGTATATATTTAATATTTGTAGCTTCATAGATTTTACTACTAGCTTAGCTATTATACTCACTAGCTTTTAACCTAAAGTAATAATTCAAATAATTTTTTATTTTTTTTTACAAAAGTATTTAATTAATGCAGAGTGTGAGAATTGAACCCGTGACCATTTAGTCAAGGACAGCTTTATGTCGATTGAGCTATGCTCGATTTGACAATTTTTTTTTTTTTTTACATTCTTGGTATTTCCATCATATTCTCTAAGAACTATACAAAATACCAAGAATTTCGAGAAGACGTTTCTTTTCATATAGAATCAAAATTCCGTACACTTTGATGTAGTTTGCAAACTATCTCAACCCCTTTAAACTTGTACAATCATGTCAATAACAAAACTTAACTTCTAATATCAAGATTCTACTAAATCTATCTAAGAGAAAATTCCGTACAAAATATAATCTTTAATAAAAATTTGAATATTCAAAAAAATAATAACAATAAAATACAGCCTGCTTCTTTAGCCGTTCTCAATCGCCAAGGAACTTGCGTTTCTTGGCTGTTCTCATGAATGGCCTAATCACCCATTCATTCTGAGCTTCCGTTTGATCAACAGTTCCTAACTTTATCTGCAACAACGATCGAGGAAAAACCAGAAAGGAAATTTAGATACACATCATAATATCGCTTACGAGCAGAAAACAATACTCGACACAACAAAACTGCAAGTTATGTTCTATTTGAATGCAGTCAGACAAGGCAAGACTGCTGGTATGATCAAAATCCAAGGAAGGAATGAAGAAAGAATAGAAGCTTAAGAAAATATGGTATGATCTAGATATTTCAAAAGTAATAATACACAATGCAGAGAATTTAACAGTGTTGAATCTGAAGAATGAAGTTATATATACAAACAATATGCATTGTGGTCCTAATCTGAATTTGATAATATTGTAGAATGGCTAGGTGAAAACACTTTGTATTATTTTTCAACGACTTCATTTCATAAAAAATCTGATATTATTGATGATACCGGAAGAGAAATAGTCCCTGTAACATCAACACGTAAAAATTGAGATTACTAATAGTACGAGGACTGTGTCGAGATATAACCATTTTTTTCCCTTTGATAAAGATTGCTGGCCACGTCTGGTACTGAATGAGAAACCAGGAAAAACAGCCAGACTAAAATTCAAAATGAACTACAAACAAAAACTTTTGGTATTGACAAATTGCAAATTTCTATAAACCGCAAAAGGACGATAGAAAATATTAGGGTTAATATCATTTTGGTCTTTGTACTTTGGGTTTAATTCCATTTTAATCCATGTACTTTCAAATGTTCAAATTTAGGGATTAATTTTAAGCTTTATTGAAAGTACAGTGACATATTGGACATTTTAAAGTACAAGACTAAAATGGAATGAAATCAAAAGTATAGAATCAATATGATATTTTAACCAAAATATTATAATCAAGCTTTATAAACAAAGTATTCTAGACTTTAGTCAGAAAATATCTTATCCTCCATCAAATTCTGTTTGGATCCAATATAATATAATTATACTAGTTTCTTATAAAATAAAATAAATAGAAAAGTATTTGAGCAACTTTTATTTTCTTTTGTCTAAAGGCATGCTTACTAAGACAATAATTTCCAATCTTTTGACCACCTTAAAATTGATTCTCACAGACACTAGTTCGGATCTCTCAACTATGCGCACTTTCACGATCAAACAATTGAATTGTCAACTTAACAATAATAATAATAGTAATAATAATAGTAATAATAATAATAATTATTATTATTATTATTATTATTATTATTATTATTATTATTGTTATTATTATTATTGTTAAGATCACGGTTGCTTATTGATTTGTTTGTTTATCAAACACTTTCTCCAGTGTTGAAGTAAAACGTTTGAAAACCTAGAATGAAAATTTATCTTTGTTTATTGAAATGCTTTCTCCAGTATCGGGAAAGTCTATCTAAAATGCAGGCTATAGACAAAGCAATGAACTGAATCACAGAATAAGTACCTGATACAGTCGCAATTCAAACCGAGGACCAATCTCCTTCAGATCAATTGATTTAGCACCTCCCTGCTTCTCATAAATGTGATGCCTATAGTTTTTTTAATTCAAATGACAAAAGAAAACAATCACAAATTAGCAAAGAGCTACTTACTACCTACTACTGAAGAAACACAACTTAAAATAATGGAACACACAATTTCCTTCATGAGGCCATTTAAAGACAGTCCTAAATGGAAAAGTGGCTGTATAGAAAGAGAATTTGAAACTAAGAGAAATCTCTACTCCATCTAAAAGTTCAAAAATTAAAGTGTTTGCACTTCTCCTAATGGTAATTTGACATTTGTAGAATTACTTTGTGCAACCTAATAAAGTTGTGACTTGTGATTAAAGTTATTATTAAGAAGATGGAACCAAACAAACAAGTCTTTAAATTAAAAACACTTTAATAAAAAGAGTTTTAAGAAAGAAAAAAAACATTTTTTAAGAAGTGTTTGTAGTAGGCATGTCAAACTCACCATAAGTACCATCGTGTGATAGTAAGTTTATCATCAGTTAATTTAATATAAACTAGGGAAAATATAGTAACGTTAAAAAAGGTTCAAATATAATGGACTAGGGACTAAATTGAAAGAACACTCAATTATGAATAAGCTTACCCTAGCCATGACAGTAAAGAAAAAATAACTTGAAATCAATGCCACAATTTATTCATGGCATTGCTCTTTTTTATAGAGCCCAATCATAACAGAAAGCAAGATAATTGGCTGATTTAAAGCCAAAACTAACTGACTCATAATATCATTTTTTCAGAGTAAAAACCACTATCATGAATATCAAGGCAGTATCAATGTTAGTCTGCAGCTGGAGGGTCTCTTTTCTATTCTTATGTTTGTTGCAGAAAGTTTTTGTCAAAAAAAATATATTTCTTTTCTTACGAATAATCAAACTTCCATTGAGAAAAAATGAAAGAATAGAATGCCATACAAAAAGATAGCTCATAAAAAAGGGGCAAACTACAAAAAGGGCCTCCAATAAAGTATTCTTTCATTTGGTCCCTTATTCAATTACCTAAGCAAGGAATCAGGTATGTTTTCCTCAGCAAGTGATATTTTTCAAATCAAATAAAACAATAGCTCCATAATCCATATAGATAGCGGAAAATTTTAAATCCAAGGTTCTTGCATGCTTAAACTGATATCAAGACAACAGATATATTCCCAACTTCCATTTAGATTATGGCTCTATATGGAAATTGATATCAAGGCAACAGAAATTGATATGCATATAAAAAATGCCCTAAAGATCCAGCAACCTTGATTCTTTGACATCTTTCCGATAAATGCATGAAATCCAGATTTCACCAATAAATTACGGCTCTAACATGCATGTTGACCACTTGTAAAACAATCAAGAAGGAAAACAAGGTCATCAGAGTTAAATAATTCATTAGTGAACCAACCTGAATGAAATATAGTCAGACTGATTAGCAAAAGTAACCACGCGTTTGGTATCTGGCTTCGGCACAGGAAATAGATGCTTTAAGACATTGGCCGTCCTTTCACCCAACTATAAAAAATACATAAAGTAGAAGAAAAAAATGCAATTTAGAGAAGACGCTGAATAACAGATTATCTATATGTAATGGGCATAACGAGGAAAAATGTAGCCATAGATGCCCCTCAACATGCAACCACATATACACATGGGGTATGGCGGAAAATAGAAAGAGAACAAATGGTGGACTGTTATGGGCAAAAAAAGGATAAATATATAAAATGGAACATGCCATGTTGGAGTAAATCAGTCAGAGGCGTTCAGCTAACAAAATGATGATAAGATATAATGGTACCAGCATGTCAATAATTGGACTAATAGGAAAACCATGACTCTGAAAAGTAGACATTAATTACTTGGAAAGAATTTAAGTAACTTGGAGAATAAAAGAAAGAATTGCTAATAATAATGTACATCAGAAAGTTTTCATTTTCGCGTTCAGCCTCTTTCATCGTATTCTACTCTAGAAATACAAATTCAGCAGTCTACCATCATACAATATTGCAAAAGCAATACAAATATCAAAATAAAGATCACATGGTTGAAACTTGAAAGTAATATAGACTATCATGAAATATGCCAAACGAAAGGGAGATGCCGTATCATTCAAAACATGTGCGTTACCTTCGTGGTAAAATTGTTCAAAATTATGTGCGGATAGGCCTCAGGCATTGTTCCCATAGATTTTTTGTCCTTAATTTCATGTCTTGTAACCTGAATTGGATACAAAAGATGGTTAGCCTACAAGCCCCACCTAGTGCCAAAAACCATTAGTAAAAAAAATGAATTCCAAAAAAACACTTACCACATTCAACAATCCAAAATATGCAGTTGGACCAAAAGGAAGATGGCTGATAATTAAACCATCTGGAACACCACGATGCTCATGAACTAAAATAACATCTGTAAAGTCGTGAGCACGGCAGGTCTCTACAATCTCTGCGATCACCTAAGAAACAACAGAATATTCTAATCAAACAAAAGATGAGGAGATAAGTATACCACCACCAACAACAACAACACATTCTACCTTTGATTTTCTGTGAGGTTATTTTAAAATGCACTTGGACTTCACAAGTGAAAATATAGGGTATTCTTCTATATTTAATGATTTTGCATGTTATCAATATGATACTCTAGTTTCTATAATTTTCCTACTCGCAAAACTATAGTATTAGAAACTTTTCATGACTGACTGGCCGGACCAACTGACAGGTTACATCTTACAGACACCAGACACCATAGTTTATCTTATGAAACATTTGTCATCTTCCAACACCAAGCATTAAAAAACACACGAGTTGTTAACACAACAGCCTACTATCAAATGTTGAACCCATAACCAGGATTTACCACTTCTTGTTAATACCAATATTAAAGCCATCCATTGTGTAATCAAGTATCAACTATCAATAACGAAGTATTCCTATGTCTAGAAAAGCTCTAGTCACAAGAGGCTTTTCTATTTGGCTTCAAAGAATAACGTGAAATTCAAACTTAAAACAATGGCTAAATGTAGAAATGAACTGATAATAGAAAAATCAATGAGGTAGGCAAAATGAATACTAACCTGACCACCACGATTCATTCGTTGTGCATTGGGAAAAACAATTTTTAACTCCTGTGTACAGATTGCCAGTAAAACTCCAGTTAAGGACAAAAACTATACTTTGGAATCTATCAACAACAAAAAATACAAAGGAGAAAAGAATAGATTATACCAACCTTTGCAAACTGTGTCAAAGGTGCACTTGGATCCCGAGATGTAGTTATCAAAATTTTAGGATCAATTTCTGAAGCATTTGCATACTCATCATCAATGTGTGTCCTTGGAACTGGATTTGATGCACACAAAGAGGCAGCCATACATTAGCAAAAATTTCAAGAAACCAACTTGCACTTACAATTTGACATTAAGATTCAAGGAGATCTGTTAAGAATGGGGACAGCATAAAATGCGAGAGGTCTTTGATTATAAATTCAAAAAATTCAAGATAAGCAAATTGCAAAACCATTGAACCCCTTTTACTTTGATGTTTCTCCTACACCAACATCATAAACCCTAACCCCACTGACGGTTTCTCGTGCAGCTCAATCTTTCAGAGTTTACTTAATCATTTCCCGATTAGCGAGTCGGTATTTTCTTCTCTTTGGAAGGTGAAAGTTCCAAAAAAAAATCAGTGTTTTGTGTGGTTGGTCATTCACGGAAGGGTTGACACTCTAGATCGTCTTCTGAGAAAGAGTTTTACTTTGGTTGGTCCCTTCTGTTGTATTCTTTGTCAGAGGGCGGAGGAAGACCTGGATCATTTGTTGTGGATCTACGCGCGGTCTTATGGGATTTATGGGGGGAAAGAAACAATAGGACCTTTAGAGGTTCGAAGAGGGAGCCTAGTGCTATTTGGTCCCTCATTAGATTTCAAGTTTCTTTATAGTCGTCGGTGACGTGGCTTTTTTGTAATTATTCTATAGGTCTTTTATTACTTGACTGGACTCGTTTTCTCTAAAGGGTCTTATTTCGGGCTTATCTTTTATTGAATGCACTTGTATTCTTTCATTTTTTTCTCAATGAAAGTTCAGTACCTTATCAAAAAAAAAACATCATATTAAAATAAAGGTTAAATTACAAACCTTGAACTTTAGTTTTTGAGCTTTCAATTTTGTGTCTAATAGATCCTAGTCGTTAACTCTGTCAACTCAATGCTTGCATGGTACGCTCACTGTATTGATTAGGGATTATGTGGCGTAACTTGGCAACTGAAGCATATCGTGCAAATGAAATGGATTACAAAAGGCTTTCTCACGATCGCATTTGAACTTTGGTGCCCCACATGCCCACTCTAAACCCTAAAATTATTTTCACTTCCACAATGGTGTACCACCAATCATCATGGAATTGAAATCTTGAGGCAACTTTTGTGTGCTAAATCTTGTGGAAACTTCTGTGTGCTCACTGTATTGATTAGGGATTATGTGGCGTAACTTGGCAACTGAAGCATATCGTGCAAATGAAATGGATTACAAAAGGCTTTCTCACGATCGCATTTGAACTTTGGTGCCCCACATGCCCACTCTAAACCCTAAAATTATTTTCACTTCCACAATGGTGTACCACCAATCATCATGGAATTGAAATCTTGAGGCAACTTTTGTGTGCTAAATCTTGTGGAAACTTCTGTGTGCTCCCATCAATCAATTTCACCACACTAAATTTTATTCTTCACACTCCATTCTTTCTACTTTAAAACCCCCATTCTTCCCCCTAAACCTCTAATCCCCGTACTCTTCCTTACCCAAATATTAATCATCCCTCTCAGTTGATTTTCCCCCCTTCCACTGACTTTTTCTCCCTAATTTTCTTTCACGGTTGGTAGCCTGGTACCTATGAAGCACGGATACTCTAAAGAGGACAAAGAACCGGTATCGGATACAGATACATCTGATACGCTTATTTGCATATCCCCCTTTTTTTTATAAAAAAATCTATACGTCTGGATACGTTTTGGATTTTTTAAAGCCCGAAAGCTCCCTCTCGACCTCTTGTTTTTTATTGGAATATATTTACTATTTTATGTTTAATATACATATATCCTAAAAATATATATAAAAAAAAATAGCGTATATGTATCCTATGTTTTTAGAAATTGATTGTATCGTTGTATCATGTCATATTCGTATCCCGTATTTGTAAAGATTTATCCATTTTCTCGTTTTCCCCCTTAACGAAGGACATTTCTTCAACTTAATTATCCTCATCCTTCTTCCCTCTACCTATTTTCCTCTTAAAATTATCCAACTGTTGCTGACCCTGCTGTAACCATAATACATCTCTTAACTTCATAGGAAAAAGTGGTAATTTCCACAAACCACCATTATGATTTGAGATTTTTTGCATCCAAAATGTTCCTTCATCAATGACCAAACCTTTCATTTTTTATAACTTCTGACTTCAATGAGTCGTTCCTCTCCCTTCCTCTCCCTTCCACCGTATGTTCCAACCTAAGAAATTGGTCCCATTGGAATCTAACGCATAAACAAGAAGCTTTTCTCTTTTATTCTAATTTAATAAATAAAAATCTCCACAGCTTACCAACTAAGCTAATGAAGAAAGATTTGGTTTGCATGCTACAAGCCTACAAGTAATAAACTCCCACGTCAACTCTTAAGATTAAACTCCATTTTCACAAATAAATATGAATAATTGAAAGAGATAGAAAAAAGGTAGAGAGAACGAACTTAAACCATTAGTGTTGGAGGATCAAGATCCCAAATAAGTCATTGGCTTCAAGATGCCAATCTTATTCATCTTTTTCATTAAATGAGGCAATAGGAACAGAAAAATAAAAAATGTGGTAATTTTCCCTGTTTAATTGAAGAATAGTTAGAAACTAGTACCTGCCGTGTGATCATCCTCGAGTTCAATTTCTTTACGTAGTGCCGCCTCCTCATTCCGGAGTTCAGTAGGAATAGGTTTTCCCTCTGCAGTAGGGGGAAAAAAACCACAAACTAATGAGCTAAAAAGTTCATGATTACAAGTTTAGGAGCTTTGAAAAACAGCCTTCAAATACACATTTTCAAATTCCTCATAATACTTCTGATTCAATCTTTTTTTTTTCCACAATGGTGCATTCCTTTTAACCAATTTTGTAACTATTTTATCTTCAATATAGAAGCTAATTGAAAAGTGTTTTACAAATCTTTTGACTAGTAATTGGTTATTTAATCCTCCTATTTTCAAATTCCTCATAAAAAATTAAGAACAGAGATGGAATACCTTCTAGGGCTTCTCTAATCTTCCGCTTCTTCTCATAAAGCAAACGGTCCTTGCCTTCTAAACTCTTTCTGTACAAATACTCCCTCCTCAGCCGAATGTTTCTTCGCAACATTGCTTGGTCTATTCGCCAAATTCCCACCTAGAGTCTTCACATAAACAAACGGAAAACAAAATAACTTCAAAAAAAACTCAATCAACTAAAATAATCATGGACATAATAACATTCATATGCACTCATTCAACCAGCAGGCGCTGTTCGTTACATTTAACAATCAGAACTCGAAGAAAGATGGCGACGGAGGTGGCACTGAACCGGAGAGAGGCGGTGGCCGCGACGGTGGGCGACACTGAGCTGCTGAAAGGGAGGAGGGGCCGGCGTGAAGAAGAAGAAGAAGGTGGAGCACGTGAGAGTAAGAGGAAGATGAAAGAGTTAGGGTTTTGGCCCCTCACTTTTTTTTTAATTTACTTGTAATTGTTTTCTTTTTCGTTTTCTTGAATTAAATAAATATCAAAATTGAATTTAGCTTTATTTTCATTTTGTAATAGAATCTCTCACTTTTGATTCCGCAGTTTTTTGTTTTTTGTTTTTAATTTTTCTTGTTTTTGTTTTTTATTTTATTTTTTAAAAAATTAAAAAACATATATGAACTGTTTTTTGTTTTCTATTTTTAAAAAATAGAAAACAAAAATAACTGTTTTTTTTTTGGTTTAAAAAACATAAAAATTTGAATTGGTAAGATAATTACTATTTGTTTGATAATTAAAAAATTTCGAAAAAAATACGGTTAAAAAACTTACAGAGAGAGCTTCAATTTGATATTTGGTTTCACTATTTGTAGAGTTGTGTATTAAAAGATACAGATCGTCGAAGTTTAGCTACAGTTTTGAAGTTTTTAGTGGTATCTTCAGTTCTGGGTTTAATGAACTTTTCATAACTTTGACGCTATATATCTTTTGATACACAACTCCAAAAATAGTGAAACTAGGTATCAAATTGAAGCTCTCTATGTTAACTTTCCAACAATACCCTTTTCGAAGTTTTTGAATATCTGGGTAAAAAGATATCAATTTTTTAATACACTCCTCAAAATAATCTCCAGTTCTAAAATTTGCAGAACTATAGTCCAACTTCGATGATCTCTATCTTTTTATACACAACTCAAAAAATAGTGAAACCACCTATCAAATTGAAGCTCTCGTTGTTAGCTTCCCAACCATATCTTTTTTGAAAATTTTGAATATCTGAGTAAAAAGATATCAATTTTTTAATAAAAGAAGTACATACCAATATCCATGTGGAGCGAGGTCGTCTTTTGAAGAGACGACCTCCATCCATGTGGAGCGAGGTCGTCTTTTCAAAAGACGACCTCCATCCATGTGGACCAATCTTTGCTTGCATGTGGAGGTCGTCTTTTGAAAAGACGACCTCCATGTAAAAGTGCAATATTTTTATAAATAGTTTCAAACTTACAATATTTTTATAAATAGTTTCAAACTTACAATATTTTTATAATAAGTTTTAAAAAATGTAATACTACATGCAAGCAAAGATCGTCTTTTCAGAAGACGACCTTGCTCCACATGGATGGAGGTCGTCTTTTCAAAAGACGACCTCGCTCCACATGGATGGAGATCGTCTTTTCAAAAGACGATCTCCATCGGTATATACTTCTTTTATTAAAAAATTGATATCTTTCTACTCAGATATTCAAAATTTTCAAAAAAGGTATGGTTGGAAAGCTAACAGCGAGAGCTTCAATTTGATAGGTGGTTTCACTATTTTTGGAGTTGTATATCAAAAGATAGAGACCATCGAAGTTGGACTATAGTTTTTCAAATTTTAGAACTGAAGATTGCTTTGAGGAGTGCATTAAAAAATTGACATCTTTTTACCCAGATATTAAAAAATTTCGAAAAAAATACGGTTAAAAAACTTACAGAGAGAGCTTCAATTTGATATTTGGTTTCACTATTTGTAGAGTTGTGTATTAAAAGATACAGATCGTCGAAGTTTAGCTACAGTTTTGAAGTTTTCAGTGGTATCTTCAGTTCTGGGTTTAATAAACTTTTCATAACTTTGACGGTATATATCTTTTGATACACAACTCAAAAAATAGTGAAACTAGGTATCAAATTGAAGCTCTCTATGTTAACTTTCCAACAATACCCTTTTCGAAGTTTTTGAATATCTGGGTAAAAAGATATCAATTTTTTAATACACTCCTCAAAATAATCTTCAGTTCTAAAATTTGCAGAACTATAGTCCAACTTCGATGATCTCTATCTTTTGATACACAACTCAAAAAATAGTGAAACCACCTATCAAATTGAAGCTCTCGTTGTTAGCTTCCCAACCATATCTTTTTTGAAAATTTTGAATATCTGAGTAAAAAGATATCAATTTTTTAATAAAAGAAGTACATACCAATATCCATGTGGAGCGAGGTCGTCTTTTGAAAAGACGACCTCCATCCATGTGGAGCGAGGTCGTCTTTTCAAAAGACGACCTCCATCCATGTGGACCAATCTTTGCTTGCATGTGGAGGTCGTCTTTTGAAAAGACGACCTCCATTTAAAAGTGCAATATTTTTATAAATAGTTTCAAACTTACAATATTTTTATAATAAGTTTTAAAAAATGCAATATTATTAAAAAACAGCCATTTATTAGAATGTAAAAATTGCAACATTTTTCAAAAATTAATTAAGGTTCAATTATTTGATAAATTGAAAATTTAGAGTAAAAAATAATTTTCCTTATAAATGAATTTATTTTGTCCATAGTTTAATATAGACAATCTTTAGTTAACGTTTATCAATCCTAAATTCTAAAAAATAAAATAGGTTAATGGAGTAAGGTGAATATGTATATTGGTGTAACATCACATTAATATTAAAATATAATATATTAGAGAAAAAAATTATTTAAATAAAATTATAATATATTATATTAATAATATTTTTATACTAAAAAATATTAATAATATATTTTTTTTCTAAGAATATACTAATAATATTAATGAAAATTATTAATGAGAAAAAAAAAATATAATAATTTAATTCTAATTTTAATAAATAAATAAATATTTGAAGATAATTTTAATAATTATATCTACTTTATTGACCATTTAAATAAAGTTGAAAAAAAAACTGAAATTTTGAAATCAACAACCTGTTTTTTTGAAAATCTTCTTTTTTAGTTTTTAAAATTTGTTAAGAATATAAAAACATTTTAAAAAATTCAAAAACCAAAAATTCAATTAGTTACCAATCATACATATTTTCTAAAAAAATAAAAACTAAAAAGAGAAATTGAATGTATTATCTAATATATTGTCATCTAAATGTTTCTTTTGTTTATGTCAATTTTATTTTTTGAATTGTTTAACGGGTGAGTGGAGTTTTTTTGTATAGAAGAGTTTATTTTTTACCTTTTTTTAATTTGTGTTAGGAAGAAAAACAGAAACACGAGACATAAATAAACTAACGGGTAAGTAATCTAAATTATATTTAACTATCCTACTTCTTAAGTTAGAACTAAAAAAAATAATTGATCGCAAAATATAATAATAAAGATAAAAGAAAAAAAGAACGACATCTTGAAATATACTAGTTCGTCTCGTCTCGATTTCGAGACTACGTCCAGTCTTATGCAATTGCAGATTCTACTATAATAGAGATTACAAAAAGTATCTCAAAACTCGAGCTACAAAACTCTCTCAAATAGTCAAACTTGAACTATTTACTTCTACCACAACTTGGTAGTTTGGAATAAACAACAAGGGGTTTGAACTTAAATGATAAGATATACCATTTTTCAAAAATATTTAACATAAGTCTTTATTATATTCATATTATTCATGTTATTCCGGTACAAAATTAGAAAATCAGATACATAGTAGTTTTAACTTTTTAATCCTGTTTTTTATTTTTAAGAAAAAACATAATAATCTAAAAAAAAAAAAATTATAATTAATGATTTGACGTTATTTCCTTAAGTAGTGTGATATTTAATATAATATATATATATATATTTTTTGTACGGTTTTATGAATATTTCCATCTTCATCCTCTTGTTTATTTATATTTTGTTAGGACTCATCTTTAACTTTATGAATTATAAGATTGTCTATCCATAAGTATAGTCTAGCCATATGTCAAACACACATTTCTTCGCCTCCATCATCTTAAACTTGTCATTCCATCTGAATCCACTTCACCTGTAAATCAACATCTCAACAATGATAGTTTATTTTAGCTATATGTCTTTGTACGATTTTTTTTTATGATTTTTCATATTTTCATTGTTAAAGACTTATTTCAATAAATTTTAAGAATGCGATTTTTGTTTTTTATTTTATGTATTCTTGGCTATTTATTTTAAGATAACAAAAATAATTTTGAAATAAAAGAAAGTCGTACAATATTGTGTTAAATATTACATGTGAATTTGAAAGATTTTAATCCATTAATTTAAACGGGTCCAAATAAGTTGATCTTGTTATTTATCTCCATGGTAAGAATACTACATTTTGAATTTGGGTTAAGTACCAATTTTGATCGAACAACCTAATTTATATTTAAAATAATAAAAATAGGTTAAATTGCATTTTTAGTCTTTTTACACATTTCGTTTAAATTACGTTTTTCTTTAAATAATAAAAATATTGTGGGAGGGAGAGAGAAAGGAAGATAGAGAAAGAGAGAGAAATGTGTTGCCTCGAAAAATGAGACAAATTTGAATAGTAATTACGGTAGAAGTCTGGAGAGTTGATATTTTTTATCCGAATTCAACAAGTCTGTAGGCCAAACGGGGAGTTAACTTCTCATCTCAACTCCTTGTCAAACAACTTTTTGGGCCAAACACGTCCAAAACAGTTATCAAACATATATGATTTTTATTTTTAAAAAACAAAAAACATAAACCATAAAAATCAAAAACTAAAAACTGAATGCGTTATCAAACGAGGTCTAAATCATTACAAACTAAAGTTAAAAAAACAAATTATTATTTTGATGAAAGTTGGAAAAGTAATTTTTAAATTATAACTTTTTTTTTTTAATTGTAGAGGTGTCAATTTAGAGTAAAATAAATATAAATAAAAAATATAGGATTTCTTAAAAATAATTGCAAATATGACAAATTTTATAAGTGATATAGTTTTTTATCCGTGATAGTCACTAATAGCATATCGATTAAGTGATAACTACTAATATTGATTATTCCTCATAGTAGTTCATTAGTGATATCCTGATAGTAGTCCATTAGTGATAACACTGCTATCTAATTTTTTTTTGCCATATTTGTAAAATGTTTTATATTTTATTATATTTATCATTATTTTGGGTTGGATTCATTATTTTTTTTTTTTTAGTTTTCAAAGTATAGGTTTAAATGATTTTAATTAATTTAATTTAACTTGCTTGAAAATAAGTCCAACTTCCCCCTTTTCTCATTCTTTTTTCTCTCTCCCTATGAATTATTTCCATTCATAGAGATTTCTTAAAACCCAATCTTCTACTATGCAAAAGCAGCACCAAATTTGCGTAAAACCTACTTGATTGTTGGATAATCTCTCTTTATAACCATCTTAGGTATGATTTACCCTTAAATTCATTAAAATCATCACAAACTATTCTTCGGTTTTTTTTTTTTTTTTTTTTGTCGACTCTACAACCAGGTTTAACAACGCGGACTTCAGAACTTCAGGTTCAATAACTTTCAGACTCAAACACAGTACAAACTTAAGAACTCCAGACTAAACAACTCTCTGCCTCAAACACATATATTTCAGAACTCCCCAAACTAAATAACTTCAACTCTCCCAACTCTTTGGCCAAACGCCCACTAACTCTTTTTTCTCTTTTGGATTTACTTCAAAATTGAAACTTTACTCTCTTTCTTGTTGATTTTTGTTTAGGTTTGCAAAGATGTGTGAAGGGTTGTAGGTTGAGATGGATAAATTTCTTCGGACCTCATTTGAAAAGAGGAATGTTCTCAACAAGAAGAAGAATTCATTGTCAGTCTACATGAAGTTTTAGGCAACAGGTAAAAATACAAACTACGTTTATAATGTCTTAACCTGTTGAGTTATAATATTTCGAGAATATTTATAATATAGTCCAAATCGAAAGATAGTTTATACTTATTTTATGGGTAATGACTTCAAATATTGAAGAAATGAAAGTTAAAATAAGACATTGTTTAAAAATATTGTTTATAAGCAAAATCATCTTTAAACTTTTAAATTCAAAAAAAAAATTGGTCAACGTTTTTAACGGGGAGTTGTGAGGTGCTAATATTTTCTCATGTAATGACTCCCGAACCAAAACTCTGTTTTTGCATACCATTTTTTTTATATAACTTTTATTTTTTTAAAAAGTTTTTTTTTATATCTTATTTTGGTGTCCAATCACACCGTTAAAAAGATTAGTGACAACTCTTCCTTATTTTTAAAATATTTCTTTTTTAGGACGTCGGCAGCTCTGCATTGCAATGCAGACACGTGGCGACAATGTATAATGGCTGAAAAGGGGTCGAGATAATTACAAACAAAAATATTTGAAGACATATTTTGATCACATTCATGTTCCCACAAAAGTAGATGCATCATTCACCTCCCAAAAGTTGCATGCAATAAGTTAAATCTAATTTTCATTTTTTTTAAAGGTATTTTAATTAATGCAATAAACCCTAAACCAATTACCTTTTAATCAATGACACAACCTTATGTCAATGAAGCTATCCTCTCACAATTTTCAATATATTACTCTTATTCTAAATTAAACATTTTCTTTCATCTTATTATTCTTATTATTATTGTTATTTTGAGACAAATACGAATGAGATTGAATTTCCGACCAAACTCGTACCAAACTCAAACCTCAATCGACAAAAGGTGCATTTTTTCTTATTTATATATTAAAGATTTAAACAAGTAAATTTTTTTATTTGTTCTTCTTGCAATATATTTTTATAATTTAAATATCATAGCTTAGTTAGCATAATATTATATTTTAAAGATTTAAACGAGTAGATTTTTTAATTTTTTATTAAAAAAAAAACTTTTAAATTTGTTCCATAATATATTTTTATAATTTAGATATCAGAGTATAGTGCATAAAATTTAAAAATGTGAAAAACAAATAATAAAAAAAGGAAAAAAAATCAATTTATACTCTTAAACTTTGGAGGTTGTATCAATTAAAATCCTAAACTAATGATTACATCACTTTAAACCCTGAACTTTCAAAATTGTATCAATTTATACCTTATGTTATAATTTTATTTTAAAAACGTTAATTTAAACACATAAAGACTTATAATTCCAACCATTAAACCTCTAAACTTTCATGACCGAATCAATTATATGAAGGTTTAGAAGTTTAATTGATAAATTATAAGTCTTTCACACGTGTGAAAATTAACTTTTTTTTTTTTTTATGAGAGTGTAAATTGATAAAGTTATTGATTGCCATCTCCAAAATTTAAAAGTATAAATTGATTCTTTTCCTAAAAAAAAATACTAAAAAAACTTGGTAATATCCATAATCATAAGTGAAAATAATTAAAAACACCCAAACTTTAAAATAAATTTAAATAGTAAATATATATCCAATAAAATTTAGTTACAAAAATCTGAAAAATAACTAAATAATTAATATTCAATAGACCACGTGGATCTAAATCTAAATCTTGTTGAAGCATAAGTCAAACTTTGTTCCAACAAGTCAAGCCTATGATGGAATGATGAACATCAAATTATTAGCATTTTTTTTTCTTCATGACTCTAGTTTATTTCTCGTCAAAGTATAGTTGTTTTAAGTAGGTATTGCAATCAAATTGTCTAAATTAAGCTAAAGTGAGAAAACCACTTATCTAAGCTCTGTTATGAATAGTTGACAAACTTAAGGATAAAATGATGAATTTTGATGTTATTTAACCCATTTTGAATTTTGTGCTGAAAAATGGTCAAATTACCCTATGTAGCCGCATTGTTTGTGATGCGACCGCATTGCTCCACAAGCTATTTTCTAATGCGGCTGCATTGTTGTGTCCTAGACTGTTTCAACGAGGAATTCACAGTCAGCTTGGACCGAGCTTATATCACACCTACCTTCATTTGTTGACTCTAAAAGTCATTGAAGAAGTTTGGAACACCATTTTCAACACCCCGACCTACTTTGAGCCTATAAAATGAGTCATAACTCACCGATTCAAATCAATCATCTCTGAGAGGAACAATCGACCATTTTGGGAAGAATTTCATCCGTACCACTCAAAATAGTAACATACTTTTCAATGACGATAGTTCCTAAAGGATAAACCTTAATTAAGTCCTTTACCCAAAAAGTGAGGGTTGTGAGTTGAATTCCCCTTGAAATAGGTCAAATTCAACTAGAGAAAAAGTCCTAGAGTGTTTTTGTGTTTCCTTAAAAATCATTAGATCATTTCCGGTATTTACATTTGTTGTTTTTATTTTTCAAAATTGTTCGTTTAATCTCGTTGCTAGTTTACATTTGCTTTGTGCTTATGAGTTTTATATCAATGAAGTATTTAATTTTTGTCTATCGTTAGCTAAATTTTCTTAAGGGATTTGATCTTGTAAATGCCTTAAGAATGAGATATCTTGACAAATGTGAAAGAATTCCACTCATGCACTTATGTTATTTCTCTGGTTGAGTTTATTGTCCAGTCTACTAGTTTAAATTAGCTACTTAAGTTAGCATGCTAGTTGAGTTCAAACGTTAAGAAAACTTGAGTAATATTACTGATTTCATAAAGGAATAGGAAACAAAGGACCTGCACAAAAGACGTCACGTGACCTTAGAAATAAGACACGCCATAAGACTAAATAATTGTATGCTCGTTAATCTAAATTTACATTAGCCACATAAATATAAGGTTAATGTCTTAGGCTCCTAAAAGTAGGGGAAACTAGAAGAATGTCTAAAACCTATGAAGCCAACATGAAAAATGTCTAACACCTATTTTTTTTTTAATAATGTCTAAACCCTATATTTAATAATTCAACCTAAACACAATTGGACAAACCTATCCTTCTATCATTTTCAATAATTTGAAAATGAATAAAAATAGGCGGCAAAAATGTAAATTGTTGGGAGGAGAGAGGGGAAGTTATGGATGGGGAGTTAACCGAGACCTTAAAAAGGGAAAAAAATAATTGACATTTATCCCATGAGAGTTATATGGTTATATTCGCAGGACCCAAAATTTTAACAGAAGGCTTTGTATACTTGAGATTTTAAAAGCTCTGTCTACCTGAGGAAGTGATGAATTTCGGCTCTGTATACTTGAGGAAGTGATGAATTTCAACTTTGTATACTTGAGTGATGAATTTCGGCTCTGTATACCCGAGGAAGTGATGAATTTCGGCTCTGTATACCTGATGAAGGGATGAATTACAGCTCTGTATACCTGATGAAGGGATGAATTACAGCTCTGTATACGTGAGGAAGTGATGAAGCTGCAGAAAAATTCACCACGCGTCACGTCAGGTGTATACATGGTTGTACATAGAGTAATAAAAGTAAACCATATGATTGACCAACCACTTACAACAACATGGTTGTACACAGAGTAATAAAAGGAAACCATATGATTGACCAACCACTTACAACAGATGGATGTGATGCATGAGTCGCTCCGAATGGCAGATTGACAACCACTGTATACCCTTCCCGATGAGTTGCTCCCTTCCTCCATTGAAGTGTATACAATGAAATATTAACCCCCACAACTTTTGAATCAGACAAATCGTAACAAATCGAAAAGAAAACGCACGATTCAGAAACTCAATAAATCCAAACAAAAAAAAAATCTGAAAAATACCGTCTTAGTAGTCGGAGAAAGCTTCGATTGACAGCTTCGTAACGATTAAAAATTGGAGAAACTATTGCATGACGAAGAAAACAGTCGGTAGATGATAGAGCTGCGTGAGGTTGAAGATGAATCCTAACTAAACTAACGAAAAAAATCTCAATCAACTTTATTATATATATAGATTTCATTCTACTAAATATTAATAATATTATTAATTTTTGTAGTTATTTAAATTTTAAAATATATATATATTTTTTTAATTCTACCCTATTTAATTAATTAAATATTTTGTAAAAAAAAAAAATCTGAATCCATGAGTATATATTGACCCCTTGTATATATGGATTTTATTAAAACTTATATTATTTAATTATTTAGATTTTAAAATATTTATTGTTCTAATTCTACCCTATTTAATTAATTAAATGTTTTTAAAGTTTAATATCTTTCATTTGTTAGGGTTGATATCGTATTTTCTAGACTATTTTAAACCTTGAAAATATGTAATCTTTTCATTTTGGAGTTATTTAATGTTTGGATATATAATTTTCTAAGATAAATTTTGCTATTTATATTTATATTTTAATGTTATTTGTCAATTGAAACTTACGATACACGATACAATAAATTTTAAATTTGATACGCGTTTCGTTGGTTTTTGACACACCCGTGTAGATATACAACAAAAACGCCGCACACACATTCAGTCAGGGTATACGTTTGGACACACCCTAATTACTAACACCCTCGTAATCCTAAAGCTTTCCCTAAAAATAGTGAACAACCAAAACACTGCCCACCTACGAACTAGGAGAGATATCTCCTCATTAGTAGGGTGAGAAGTGTATTGTTTGTTTCCTATTTTTAGGAGAAGATTGTTTGTTTCCTATTTTTAGGAGAAGATTCATAATTTAAATGGAGTTAGTAATTATCCACGACAACCTCCAACTCTATACCCCTACCGAATGTATGTGCGACGCAGTGGTTGTATATCTCCACAGGTGTGCCCAAGCGTATACCCGACAGATGGTGTGTGCGGCAACTCTACACAAGAACACATAGAGATACAGAATGCCAGAAATTACTTTAACGAAAAAAGAAAAAAAAAACCGGTTTCTTTTAACGGAAAATTATCCACCTCACCAAATAAATTCTTAAAACTAATTAATTTTAAAATAAAATAAACTAATTTCAAAACTAATAATTTTTAAAATAGGAAATCCTAAAAGGGTATAATGGGAACCAACTCAAACATATTTGTTCTTAAAAAATCTCTAGACATACACCGCAAAGAAAATACGTATTTAGACATTTTTCATTAAGGGTAATTAACTGTAGACATTTGTTTCCCCCCTAAAAGTACCTGCAAAAATGTTGAATAAAAGTTGAATTCACAGTTCATAGCACGAGCTGCAATGTGGTGTCAATGTGGGCGCACTGAGCTCAAACACTCTACTTAGTGGCTGGAACATAATTGAATCCTTGTTTTTATCCAAATATTTTTCAACTATTACCAACCAACTCTACGACTATTTTCTTGGTTACAAACGATTACTTTTGGTTTCAATTTAAAATCATTTCCTTATTAAATAAATTTCACAAACAATCTATTGAGATACGATAGTTGGAATATTTCCATACTTTACTATTTGTTTGAAGCGTGCACTTGCGCTTAACGTACCTTTGTTTTCTTGACGGGAATTTCACACAATTTTGATTTCGGTTTGCATTTTCTGCAGGTTAAGATTAATGCATAAGGAGAGAGATTTATCTTCTTGAGCTAGATCCTGAAATAGAACAAACCTTTCATGGTTATCGTAAATAGCAAAGCAGAAAGAAGAGGGAACAACAAGAATTGAGAGCACAAGAGAGTATAGAAGAAGATGTTTTTATCTAACAATTTCAAATGGATCCACTTAGAGATGATCTCCCTGTTAACCTACCAAAAATTAACTCTTTATCAAAGAATCTAACCGTGATTTGGTTTTCTTTTACGTAATGGAAGTAGACGTCATGGCAACATTGAATGCGCAAACGGAAAAATTTACCAACATGCTGAAAAGTTTAATTATGAGAATGATACTCTCATTTTCCTTGTTTACCAAATTTTTTATATTTTTTGTTGTGTTAATTGTGGCGATTGTTTTTCTGAACTTTGTCCATTTAATCGAGCTTTTTCTATTTCTTGTGTTTATTGCAAAGGAAGTCACGAATTTGACAATTGTCCTTACAACCCTGACTCTTTATTTTATATGTGGCAGTAAGATAGTCAAAGCATGTTAAATTCTTATCTGAATACGCATAAGCCAACATGGAGGCCGTACTCTAAATCTTCATGGGATGCTCGACAAGACGTTAATAGCTTCAACCTGATGCCTAGCTCAATTTTAGCATGAATCTATACCCAGTTTCCAGAATTGTTCATTTATTCCAGTTTTCAGTTTACATTTGTTTTGTACTTATGAATTTTACATCAATGAAGTACTTAATTATTTCTATCGTTATGAGCTAAATTTTGCTTAGGAGTTCGATTTTAGGAATGCCCTAAGAATGAAATAACTTGACACATGTTGTTGATTGCCTCCCATGCACATATGTTATTTCTCTTATTGAGTTCATTGTTCAATTTGCTAGTTTATATTAGCATGCTAGTTGAGTTCAAACGCTGAGAAGATTTGAACAATATTATTGATTTCATAGGGGAATATAAGACAAAGGGTCTAGACATAGGACGTCGCATGATCTTATGAATAAAGCACACCATATGACTAAAGATTTGTATGCTCGTTAATCTAAGTTCACATTAGCCATAAAAATATAGGCTTAATGATTTGGCTCCTAAAAGTACTTGCAAAGAGGCTGAATAAGAATGAATTCACTGTTCATAGTTCATACTTCATAGTGTGAGCTGGAATGCAGTGTCAATGTTGGTACATTGAATTCAAGCACTCTACTTAGTGGCTACAACTTGATTGAATTCCTCTTTTTATCAAATTATTTTCCAATGGTTACCAACCAACTCTACAACCTATTTTCTCGGCTACCAACGGTTACTTTCGCTTTTAATTTAAAAGCATTTCCTTCTTAAACATTGAATTTCTCAAACAATTTGTTGGGATACGATATTTGAAATATTTTCATACTTTTCTACTTGTTTGACAACGTGCACTTCCGTAACAAGAATTTCACACATTTTTGAGTCATCAGTGAGTCATGGGTTTGGTTATTAAAAGTTGGGTGAACTTAGTCCATACCCAAACAATTCTTTAGTTCCACTGGGTTTGGGCCTACACTTTGTACGGTCAATCCACCCCAACCCACTCCAACGATGCAAGTGATTAATTTAATTATTAACTTATTTTTTACAACATGTAAAGTAAGTTATTCAACTTTTAACCTTTTGGTCAATAATTCTTATATTATGTCATTTGAGTTAAGTTTCTCTTAACATTTAATTATTAACTATTAAATATGATTTAGATGTGTGAATATAAGCAAAGCTTAAAGTCATCCATCCTAACCAAACTTTTAGACCTTTTAAAAGGTAGTTTTTATTTATTTGTTTAAAATCGAAAAAAAAAATTGATTAAGTGATTTTTTTTTTTATTTTCTTGCAATATGTGAGGTGGGAGATTCGAATTTTGGATTTTTTTTTTTTTTTTTTTTTTTTTTTTTATCAAATATAGACGTTTTCTTTTTTTACCTTTTGGTCAAATATAGACGTTTTCTCTTGTAAGTTGAGTTATACTTATTAATTGATTAAATATATATTAATTTAATCAATAATACATTAAAAAAATTGTTCAAATGATCTTATAAAAAACAGTCAACCACATGATTATTTTTTAATAAATTTAAAATAATAGTGCGGAAATCTTGTTTACTTCTTAAACAAGTAAATAGATTAAGAGGACCCATTTAAAAAAATATATAGAGTTGGGACCAAGTAGTATAAAAAGATTCTACATCTTTTTAATAGAATAGTTTAATAAAAAAAAAGATAAAAGATAGAAGAATAACCAAAAATGTATATAAATAATATGTCAAACCGAGCATAGCTCAATTGACATAAGGTTGTGCCCGTGACTAAGAAGTCATAGGTTCAATTCTCGCATTAATTAAAATACCGTTGCAAAAAAAAACTTAACTCGTTTGATAACCATTTGGTTTTTAGTTTTTTGGTAAAATCTCTCTCCGTAGGAGGAAGAGAACATTGCACCAAGGGAAGAGTAAACACTCAACTTTCTCGCCAATTCAAATAAGGTTAAATTACAAGTTTAGTCCTTAGAATTTCAATTTATGTCTATATTATCCCAAAACTTTAGTAGGTGCGTAATAGATCCTTAAACTTAAAATCAATATGCCTAAGACCTATTCGATACTTCAACTAGCATAAAATATATGTTAATGAACAAGAGGTATGTGATTTCAGTACTCACACTCCCATAGTGTACTTAAAATAAAAAATTAAAAAAACATAAAAATTATTAATAGAATTATCCACTTAAAAAATATATATATATATATATATATATATATATATTTAAATAATAAAATTTTGGAATATTTATCATTTTTTAAAATAAAATAAAGTTTTGTTTTCTATTTCAAATCTAAAATAATTTACTAAAAGATTTAAATAAAATAATATATCGCAAAGCTAAAAAAACATTTCAGTAATTTCGTTCTCAGGTAGTAGCATCCAGGAGCGGATCCAGAAATTTATGTCAGAGGGGTACAATTCAAATAAAGTTAAATTACATGTTTAGTCTTAAATTTCGTATTTGTGTATATATGATCCATAAACTTAAATTTATGTCAGAGGGGCACAATTCAAATAAAGTTAAATTACATGTTTAGTCTTAAATTTCGTATTTGTGTATATATGATCCATAAACTTTAAAACGTAGGTAATAGGTTTCTAAACTTTCAATTTTGTATCTAACAAATCCATAATTTTTTAATTTTTTTATCAATAGAAACATATTCTAAATTTTAAAAAGTTAATTGTTTTATTAAACATAAATTTTTATTTTGTTTCTAATAGGTCCTCAACGCCAAAGCGAGCATGGCTCAGCGGGCATATGTATGTGTTGACGACCACGAGGTCTGTAGTTCGAATCCCCCACCCCCAATGTACTCAAAAAAAAAATAGGTCCTCAACTTATTTCACATTATTTAAAAAACCATATATATTAGATAAAATATAAAACTTTAAAGTTCAATGAGATATAAAAATAAATCTCTCTATAATAGAACAACTATTTTAAAAAAAAAATAATAACAAAATTCAAAGCTCATAAATCTATTATACATCGTTAAAGTTTAAGGATTTATTGAACACAAAATTTATAATTTTACCTTCATATAAATATAATTTTAAATAAACGATATATAATTTTTATAGTAAAAATTAGAAATCTACCAAACAATTAAACTTCAGGGATCTATTAGACATAATTTTAAATGACTAAATTTATAATTTTACCTTCATATAAATATAATTTTAAATAAACGATATATAATTTTTATAGTAAAAATATTGATTCTAAAATTATAATAAACCATAAGTAAGTAAAGAATGAAATTCAAAATATTTATAATTATAAATAAATACATATTATAATGGAATTAACTAAATCCTAATCAAATAATATATAAAGTTAAATTTGTAAACTTAAAATTGTAAACTTAAAATGAGAACAAAAGCGTGAAAGTTTAAAAAAACGGAGACTGGAATCAAACTCGGGCCCAAAGGGCACAGCAAATTGAAGGTGTGTCCCATGACCAATGTTCCATCAACTAGGGATTAAATAATTTTTGCATTTCTTTATATAAATATAAAAACCAATTCAATTTAATTCTACATTTTTATATACAAATATACAAACTAAATAATTCGAGAGGGGCACGTGCCCCCGGCCCCTACATGCATCCGCCCCTGGTAGCATCACAAATGGTGCCCCTACTCTACTCTGGGTCATTTGGAGAAGAAGACCACCATCGACCATCCCATCAGCTAAATTGCTGATTTTAGACAAATTTGTATCATGTTTGTTAAGAATTTTAATTACTACTTCAGCGTAACGATTCAAAAAATGACGAAAAATCTTTCTAACCAAACGATTAAGTGTCACGAAACCAAAGCAAGACGGGTGAGTTGACAAAAAATGACGAAAAATCTTCTAACCAAACGATTAAGTGTCGCGAAATCAAAGCAAGACGGGTGAGTTGATGTGCCGGTACTTCTTTTTAACCTAGATGGATAATGGCACCAATTCCTTTATTAAGTCACAAATCCTATGCGGAAAAATAAAAAATTACATTTTAAAAGTTTGTTTATATTCTTCCAATAAAGTCATGTTTGATTAAGTGGTTAAATATATTTATTTTGATTAGTAATACATTATTCCACTACCAAGGTTATTACAAAAATTCATTTAAGTCAAACTAATTTAGATGACAATTGGTTTTTGTTCTATGGGAAGCATTTAAGTCAAACTAATTTAGATGACAATTGGTTTTTGTTCTATGGGAAGCATGACTTTTATAGTGTGGTGAGTGGGTACAAGGTAGCATTTCTATCGAAAAATTTGGGCGTTTCCTCTAGTGAGAACCTGTGCAAGTCGTGGTGGGAAAAGTTGTGGAATACTACGATTCCATATAAAGTGCAACATTTTGTTTGACGGTAATTTCACAATTGTATCCCTACAGCTTCAAATCTTCATCACAAACAGTTAGACATTTTAGACATATGCTCAGTGTGCCTAAAAAGAGTTGAAACTACTGAGCATGCTCTCTTTGAATGCAAAAGGGAAAAAACAATATGGAAGATAATGTTATCGGGTTATTGGCTGAAAGCGGAAAAAAAGCTTCAAATCCAGGATCGATGCCTGCAACTAGCTCGAACTCTGACTGCAGATGAACTTGATGTGGCATGTGTGGTGGCATGGATTATTTGGAGCGATCGTAACATGTTGATGCATCGATTCTGAGATCCCTTAAGCAGCGTCAACCCAGTTTGGGAACTACCGTTGGGGCTTCCTCATCTTCGTCATTTTCACCAGCAACACCTGGCCGTTGGGGCTTCCTCATCTTCGCCATTTTCACCAGCAACCTGGTTAAGCGCCTCAAAGGATTGAGGCTCTTTGTCAGTATATGCTTCGTGTCAAGTGGGGATGGAAGTGATGGGGTTTGGAGTTGTCATTAGTGATTCTGAAGGTCGGTTGAAGGCGACAAATGCTTCGTGTCGAGTGGGGATGGAAGTGATCGGGTTTGGAGTTGTCATTAGTGATTCTGAAGTTCGGTTGAAGACGACAATGCACGGGTTTCGTCTCTTTACATTTTCCCTTTGTGCGCCGAAGTAGTGGCCCTCTATAAAGGTCTGAGTTCTCTCTGATTCTTTGTCTCTAATCCAGATGTTAAAGGACGAAGTCGAAGTTAATTACTACAATGGTATGATACTCATGGCTTTGCTTTTGGTTTCACCCAAAAGTTACTCATACCATTGGAAATTAATTGTCCTTCCTTATATACCTATGATTTTTCCCTAGCCAATGTGAGATATTGTTTGTATCCTAATACTAATACTGAGATATTGTTTGTATCCTAACATGTCTATCTTTGCCGTGAGAGAAATGTTATGGCTCATGTTTTTGGCAAAGAGGAATTTTACCCAAAACATCTCTGTTTGGCTTTCTCATTTCCGTGATTGGTTGTTGATTGGTCTTGAAAATGACCATTGAAATTGTTACTATTTCATTTTAATGACTATTTTCTATAAAAAAAAAAAATAATAATTAATAAGATATTAAATTAACTTTAATGAATTTAAAATAATAGCATCAGAATATATATATATATATATATATATATATATATATATATTTTTTTTTTTTTTTTTTTTTTTTTAATTTTCTTTTTTTACTTTTGAAAACAGTGGCATTTGACCCAAAACATTCAAAAGTTAACTTATTTAAAAAAAAATACACGAAGAAATGCATATGGTATACATTAGTAAAACAATGTTTAGTCCTCAAGAAAAAAAAAACAATGTTTAGTGTACAAGTTTAATTAATAAATTTTCAGTTTTCGTGCCTAATAAATTTTTTAACTATTATTTTTGTTGTTCAAAAAAATAAAATAATAATAATAATAAAAAAAACAACTTAAAGAAATTATCTAATAGCTTCTTAAATATTAAATTTTGTGTAATAGATTGTAGTTTAAAATATCTAATACATTCATTAAAAAAAAAAAATCATGACACATTTGACATTTTTTTTAATTAATAGATTTGTTAGATGTAAAATTAAATTAAATATTTAATAGAATCTTAAGCTTAATAATTTTTATTTTTTTTAACAATAGGTGATGGGATATTCAAACTTAGTTATACTCATGTTGGCTTAAACTTTCAATTTTGTATAAAATAGATAAGTAGATTTTAAAAGATGTTGATGATGGAAAAACCAGTTAGACACTAGGATCCTATTTACTTGTCATTATGAGTATAACTCAACTTACATGTATGAAAATTATCAACCAATATGTCAGACATTCGAATCTCTCACCCTGTTTGTTGTAAAAAAAAAATAAAAAAAAAATATTCCCTCCCATGTTGTAAAAAAAAAAAAAAAAATACACTTTTTTCCTAAAGGTAATGAGACTCAAAGAATTGAGAATGAAACATTCAAATTGATGAAGTTTACTAAAATTAAGGAAGGAAAACAATTGGTGGAATCTACCACTAAACTCGAAAGAAAAAAAATCTCATTCATTTCCCATCAATATCCTTCTTATTATGTGGCCCAACAACATTTTCATTAAAACTTTAAACTTACAAATATTTGAAATGGGATGGAATATAATGAAAAATCAATCGAAATGAAAATATTATTTTATTATTATTTTCAAATTTTCTAAATAAGAATCAGAACTTGATTGATGTTATTTATTAAACATCGTCGAATATCGAAATATAAATCAAATATATTATAATTACTAAGATATATCTTGTGAAATTGTAACATATGTCAATTTAGAATAAAATAATTTGCGAATATGACAATTTCTATCCCTGATAGTATGGTCTATCTCTAAATAAGAATCAGAACTTCATTGATGTTATTTATTAAACACCGTCGAAAATCGAAATATGAATAAAATATTTTATAACTATTAAGATACATCTGGTGAAATTGTAACAGATGTCAATTTAGAGTAAAATAATTAAAAAAATATAGCATTTTAAAAAAAAATTGCGAATATGACAATTTTTATCACTGATAGTATGGTCTATGTAATAGTCTTTTTTTTTTATAGAATTTTGTCAGTGATAATAGTCTATCAGTGATAAAAGTCTATCACTCATAGAAGTCTATTAGTAATAGTCATAAAGTCTATCAGTGATAATCATTTATTTTTTACCATATTTGTAAAAGGTTTTAAACTTTGCTAAATTTGGAATTAGTTTTGGCGTGATTGCTATTTGTGCAACCACCCCATACATCTTTCATATTTTTAAACAACTAAAATAGATTATTAAATAATATGTCAAAAAAAAAAATTAATTATCAAAACAAGCATAGTTTTTTTTTTTTTTTTTTGACAACATGTTGGGAGTGAGGATTGAACCTAGGACCTCATAATCATGAGGCGATACATCATGTCGTTGAGCTATGCTCTTTTTGGCATAGTTGAATTGACATAAAAAAGTGGCTTTGACTAAAAGTTTAGAATTCAACCTTCCACATTAATTAAATATCTTTGTAAAAAAAAAAAAAAAACACTTTTAATTGAAATAACAATAATAATAATCAATAATAAATTTAGATCCAACTCAAAAAAATCTATTTTATTTGATAGCAACGTTTTTCTAACAATTTATTTAATACTAAAATATAATAACTAATTAAAATAAAATTACCTCACCTAAAAAGATTAAAATATTTCTTTATTAAAAAAATTATAGGCTAATTTGAGTTGGATATATGTTATGTAATACAAATATTTTATTTTAACGAAATAATTAAAATTAAATATATTCTTTTCATTTTACGAAAATAATATATGAAATTAAAAAATACAAAAATTGCAAAAAAAAAAAAAAAAAAAAAAAGGAAAATTGTAGTAAATGACAATTTAAGACTTATTGTTTGCAAATATAACATGTTTTTAAAATTTTTGCGGATATAACAATTTCTATCGCTGATCACCTCAACTTTTTATAGATTTTTGTTAGTGATAATAGTCTATCACTGATAGAAGTCTATCAGTGATATAATAAAGTCTAATAGAAACGGATTTTTTTTGTCATATTTGCAAAACATTTTAAAGTTTACTAAATTTACAATTAGTTTGGGCCTGGTTGCTATTTGTGCGACCTGGCCAAAAGAAAAATCCAACTCAAATGGTCAGAAATTTGAATTGAAAACTTCTGACTCAAGAACTGAGTCCCTAGTAACAACATCATAAGATTTCACAATCGTGTACCCTCCATATATTCTAACAATCCTTTCAATGTCTATTTTTCCCCCAAATTCTTTTGAAAAAATCATCCAGCATAACAAAAGGCGGATTTGCACCAAGCACAACACAAACTACAACATTTTCCCAAAAAGAAGCCTCAATGGCAACCTCCTCAACATCAATATGAGCAATAAATTTTCCCTCCCTAAACAAAGGTTCAATATAGTGAAGTTTAGTATCAAAAGAAGAGAGAGTACCTCCTTTAAATTTAGACCAAACAACCATGGTACGATTCTGAAAAGCCACAATGTTATCCACAATCCCAACTTTATCAAGCTCAACAACAACCTTAACCTCCACCCACGACTGACAGACACTCGGTGAAGAAACCCTAAAATTCTCCATCGAAAGCTCTTTATCAAATCTCGAAGCAGCTTCAATGGCCGCTGCCGAAGACGCCACCTCTGGACCAGGCTTCTGAAGCGTCGTCGATCCCTGGAGGAGACAACATTGCCTCGCATGCCCTTCCTCGGTCGCCCACGACCAACCATCAGAAAACGTCATTCCTTGGTCGCTCGCCTTAAATCGCCCTTCGTGTTCCAATAATCATAATCGAGTCGAGACGAAATCAGAGAGGAAGGAAAATGAAGGTTGGTCGGAGCTCAGCGACCTGGTCGAAAGTCGTCGGCGTCGTTTCGCCTTCGTGAGTTTTGCCTGCGTTTTGCCTGCCCTTTCTCTGTTGCATTATTATGCATGGTTCATGGATGGCTGGGTTTCACAACCTGGCCCTTGATTTTTTCTGATTGGAAGTGTTGGATTGAGAAACTAGGGTATAATTTACAACATTCAGTATGTTGTATGCTGTCATTGTTGCGGTTGTCTATTTCATTTGGTGCAACCGAAACTTGTGTGTTTTTTAGCAAATATTTTATATTGTTAAGTTCGTTAGTGATTTGATTAAGTTGGGCATTAAGGATATATTTGGTTGTCTTGGTAAAAGAAAGTTGACCACTAGAGATAAAAGGTTGTTACTAATGTTGTAACCAATTGGTAAGTTTATGTCTTAGTTTGTGAACTTTGTTAAGCTTTGGTTGTAATTGTGTTGTTTGTTTTAATGAGAATCTCTTTTTTGATAAAATATATGTACTTTGATAATCAATGTGAAAAAATAATGTGAAGTATTGTGTTCAAAATTATTTGTGTTGCCTTCAAAGAAATTTGTAAAGAATAAATAAAATAAAATAGAATAAATTTATTTTTAGAATTTATTTGAATCGGAAGAAGTACTTCATAAGGTAATTTTGAAAGTTTGTAGAAAACAAATGTGTCAGTTAAAATAAACTCAAACTTCAGAACTCTAGAACTCCAGGTTCATGGACTCCCTCCCCCAAACACACACAGATTTCAGAACTTTCAGAACTTTCAGAACTCTTCAGACTAAACAACTCCAACTTTTCAAACTCTTTGGACCAAACGGTCCCATAAAGATAGTTTGTCCATTTTTTTTCCATAGAAGAAAAGATAAATATGTTTTTTTTTTAAGGTTAAATTATAAGTTTAGTGTCTGAACTTCCATATTTATGTCTATTTAGCCTCTTAACTTTAAAAAAAATGTCTAACAAGTCTATGAACTTTAATAATGTCTACTTGGTCTCATAACTTTCAATGTTGTGCCTAATAACATATTTTAAATTATGTCTAATAGGATTTTAAACCGTCAATTTTAAAAAACGTCGAATATGTCAGATTTTTTAAGCACAACATTGAAAACGCAGGGACCTATTGGACACAAAACTAAAAGTTTAAGAATTTATTAAACTCTTTTTAAGGCGAGCCCTTCCGTCAAACGGGAAGCCATCGCAGACTATCTCGTCTTGCTTGGGTAAAATCGTTGTGACTACAAGCTAAGCCATTTTTTCACATTGACAAGCGATGGACAAAACAAGCATATGTAAATAAAAGTTCAAGAAACATGCATATTCAACACTTTTCAAAATGTAGGAAGTAAATGAAAACAAAATTGAAAATTTATGAAGTAAACTTGCAATTTAACATTTTATTAATTAGAAGGAAAAATATAAGTTGTGTAAATAAGGAGGGAGGGAAATTAAAATAATTAAAAATAAAAAAGTAAATCTCATGTATAGATGAGAGAGAAAGAGAATAAGAAGAGATAAAATAATGAATAAAAATGTAATAGAGATCTCATTTATAGATGAAAGAGAAAGAGTTTTTAATATAAAATAATTAATAAAAAGATACTATATCTCATTTATAGATTAAAGAGAACGAATATTATATAAAATAATTGATAAAAATATAGTATTTCTCATTCATAGAGGAGAGATAAAGAACAAGGATGTAAAATAATTAATAAAAAAAAAAATTGCGGGCTAAAAAAATAATAAAAAATATTGGAATTGACGACCGTTAGGGAAGGGAATGAGATTCTCATAATCCCTTTGAATTAATACAGCCAACTAAAAAATAATAAATAATAAAAAATGTTTAACACATGTAAGATAAAACAAAAAAAAAAAATGTTTAGTTATAGGGACATAAAGATTCTCTCAAAACATCATATTTTATAGGTTAGGTATTAGAGATATATGTATATATATATATATGAATTTTGTGAGGGACATTGAGTTTCAATTGGCAAGAACTCTAGAGGAGCTACTCCATCCCTTCTAATTTGTTCCTCGTAAGTTTTTTTTAGTACAATAAATTAAATATGAAAATTTAAATTTTCGACTTAAAATATTAATTGTAGTACACGTCAATTATCACTGAGTTATGCGCTCACTTGACTCTTCTTCTTTTTCATCATCTCTTACTTTCTCTGTTTCTAGCTCTCGCTCTCTCTTTCTCACTGTTTTTTATTACTTGTCTCCACAAAAAAAAAATGCAGGTTAAATTACACAAAACGCCTTTCAATTTTGGAGTACGTTTCAATTATGCACACGTGACATCATTTTTTTTTTTACGGCATACAGGAGTTGAGGATTGAATTTCTGATCTCATGATCACTAGTTCATGTATTATGTCGGTTGAGTTTTGCTCATGTTGTAAAACAAAATTGATTATGTAGATGATTTTAACCCTATTTTTTTTAGATGAAATAAATAGTAACAACTATCTTAAATCTTCTTATAGATTTGTAAATAATAATATCACTAAGTTTTTTTTTGGTATAATTTAAGCAAACTGTTGAGGATCCCACGTCAGAAAAATGAAGGGATCTCACTCACAATATAACATAGCTACTCCTCTTATCACCAATTGGTTTTAGGATGAAACCTCAATATGATATAGAGTCCACGAAATCCAAACGAATATTCGGTCCAAAAATAAGATCCGATTCAAGATGGTGAACTCAAAGAGGCACCATAAATCTACATCGAAAAGATGAAGATACCTCGCTCACAATATAACATACATTTCTTCGCGTGAGAAAAATATTAATGTAAATTATGTTGCGCAGGAAGTGAAGGATTGTTGAGTGAGATGGATAATAATAATAATAATGTTTTGGCATCTGCACATGCGGCGGTTTTCAAGGAATCAGAGAATCTTGAAGGGAAAAGCATCAAAATTGAGGGATATGATTTCAATGAAGGATTAAATTACTCCAAACTTATGAGCTCTATGCTCTCCACTGGATTTCAAGCCTCCAATTTAGGAGATGCCATACAAATCGTCAATCAAATGGTCAGTTTTTTTTAGCATTGATGATTTAGTTTTGAGAAATGATACTGAATTGGGTTATATTGAAGCTAAATTGGAGGCTTGCTGATGAGAAAATAACAGAAGATTGCTCTGAGAAGGAGAAGGATCCAATCTTTAGGGAGTCGATAAGGTGCAAAGTGTTTCTTGGTTTCACTTCTAATCTTATTTCTTCGGGCGTTAGAGACACAATTCGTTATCTTGTTCAACATCATATGGTGAGTTATACCTCATTTATTATTTTCATCGATATAGTGTTTGTCTGTTTTAAAAACGCTTTCTAATTTTGATATGTTAAGTTTATGTTTGAGAGTGATTTTGAGTATGATAAAAGTGATTTTAACTATTTCAAAATTTCCCCAACATAAGTTAACAACTCTTTGGTAATTTTTAATTTTTTTTTTTTTTTTTTTTTTTTTTTTTTTTTTTTAGTGTACACATTCTTCAAACAAAAATTCAGGGATAATGTTGTGCATTTTTTATAAAGTTGTTTTTTTTCTTTAGTATGTATTTTCATGGTTGTCTTGATCTTTAAACAAATGAAATAATCTCCTAGTAAAGAAAACAAGTTTGAGGTGCACTTTGATTATGAAATTGAAAGTTTAGGGTAAAAATTGATATAACTTGATAAGTCTATGTTCCGTTTGATAAAAATTTGATTTTTTGATTTTTGAAAATTAAGCATATAAATACTTTTTTTTTTTTTGCAACGGTAGTTTAATTAATGCGGGGATTGAACTCATGGCATTTTGGTCACCGACACAACCCTATGCCAATTGAGCTATGCTCGGTTTGGCCATATAAATACTTCTTCCATCTATGTTTTTCTTGTTTTGTTATCTACATTTTATTAATATTTTTAAAATTAAAAAAAAAAAAAAAAAATTTTTCTTCTTTAAATTTAATTAAAAATTGAAATGTTTTACTATGATGAAAATCTTATTAAAAAAAGTTTGAGAAAACAAACATAATTTTTAAAAATAAAAAATCAAGGTCTAGTTTGATAAATTTATGTTTTTGGTTTTTGATTTTTTAAAAATAAAAACCATATACATATTTGATAGGGAAATTGTAACAAATGTTAATTTATAGTAAAATATTTAAAAATATAGCACTTTTAAAAAAAAAAATTGTGAATATGACAATTTCTATCACTGATAGTATGGTCTATCGCAGATAGAAGTTTATCGTTGATAGTAGTCTTTTTTATAGAATTTTGTCAGTGATAGAAGTCTATCACTGATAGAAGTCTATCGGTAATAGTCATAAAGTCTATCAGTGATATCTACTGATTTTTTGCCATATTTGCAAAAGGTTTGAAATTTTGCTAAATTTGCAATTATTTTTTGTCTGATTGCTATTTGTGCAACCAGTTCTATTTGATAACACGTTTACTTAAATAATAATAATAATAATAATAATAATAATAATAAAACATTGTATATTTTTTTGTTTTTGTTTTTAAAAAGTAGCAAACGAAATCAGCCTCATCATCGGATCCGAAGTCCAAAGATCGGTCCAAGTCCAGTCCAAGCTCGATCCAAGTCCGGCCCATGGTCAACGGTTGACCGTTCCGACCCAGCCCATTCATGAATTGGATTGGATATGGATATGGATATGTTTTTTTTCATGAAATGGCCCAACCCAACCCTTTCAGCCCAATCCGTTTGAGCCGTATTTGGATCGGCTCATTGGGCCGGCCCAAAGGCCCGATCCAATATAATAATATTATATATATATATATATATATATATATATATATATAATTTGTAATATTAATAATAATTTGAAGAAAAAAATGAATAAAAAACTCATTCATGTCCAACTACATTATATTATATGCTAAACTAAAAGTACATGTAATTATGATGGTCATGGGAAAGGTGAAATTTTTATTTAAAAACATGACATGGTCTTCGAGAGGTGAAAGAGTTTAGGTCTTCGAGAGGTGAAAGAGTTTATGACATGGTGTTTGAGAAGTGGAAGAGTTATAGTATGACCATGAGAGAGAGAAATCATGAGATAATTGAACTAGAAATCATTTAAAATATATATTTTTTTATTTTATTGTCCCACATCCAAAGTTTTAAAGTTAGTTGTTGATTGGCGACACTTCATTGCAGATTGATGTGATTGTCACTACCACAGGTGGTATTGAAGAAGATCTTATAAAATGCTTTGCTCCCACTTATAAAGGTGATTTTTCTCTCCCGGGAGCGGTCCTTCGATCAAAAGGGTTGAATCGCATTGGTAATTTATTGGTCCCTAATGATAATTACTGCAAATTTGAGGATTGGATTATCCCAATTTTAGATCAAATGTTGAAGGAACAACTTGAAAAGGTATTTATGTTATGAATCTAATTATAATGATTTTCTAAGTGTTTAAAAATATTTTTTTTAAACACGTAGAGAGTGATTAAAAAACATATCATATATTAATGTTTTTTTCTCGTAACATTTCTCTAGTTTTCTCATTCATTTTGTTTGGTCTCTGTAGAATGTTTTATGGACACCGTCCAAGGTAATCCAACGCTTGGGAAGAGAAATAAACGACAAGAGTTCGTATCTTTATTGGGCATACAAGGTAAAATTAAATAGAATCCTTATACCTTTTCTCATTTTCTCATGTTCCCTATTGTCATTTGACCAATCATAATTGGAGTTCATAGTTATTTTTGTAATATAAGATTAAATTACAAGTTTAGTTATCGACTTTTAGATTGGTGTCTATTTGACTCCTAAATTTAAAAAATTATTTTTCTTAAATTTATAATTTATTTTTAAATATTTCAAAGATCTATCAGACATTTCTAAAGTTTAGAAATTTATTAGACACGAAATTGACGAGGAAGCGAGCCTTTTTAATTAGTGTGTATAAAATTTGCAAGTTTATTTTGTGTAGTTTAAAACAGTGCATTTGATATATTATGCAGAACAATATTCCAGTATTCTGTCCAGGATTAACAGATGGCTCACTGGGAGACATGTTGTATTTCCACTCTTTTCAAAATCCTGGATTGATTATTGACGTCATTCAAGGTCGGTTTATTATTATTATTATTATTATTATTATTATTAATAATAGTTGTATCAATTTTTAAATCCTAATTTTTCATAACAATTTAACTAAACCTTGATTCATAATTATTTTCACTACATTTTATTTAAATTTAACTAAAAATCATAAAACTATTCTTCTCCCAATATCTTATTAAAGTAGGAAGAAAAATTATAACATAATTTTTTCTAGATAATTAGAAAAAAATAGAGGAAGATGAAAAACGAAAAATCAATGAAAAATTGTTACTATCCATTTGATTATAGCATTTATTTTTAATATTACATTAATTTGTGCATTTAAAGAAGTCATATATGTTGGAAAAAACACGAAGAATAGCCAAACCGAGCATAGCTCAATTGGCATATGGTTGTGCCCGTGACTATGAGGTCATGGGTTCAATCCTCGCATTAATTAAATACCGTTGCAAAAAAAAAAAACACGAAGAATAATAAATTAAATTATATCTCAGCTTTCCACTTCACACATATTATAATCAAATCCGAAAGTTATATTGGTTCGCCTCAATCTCGGGACTACGTCTAGTCTTCTACAACTGCATGTTTAACTATAATGGAGATTACAAGAAGTTTTCAACTCAACGCTGTAAACTATCCTCAATAGCCCAACAATGACTATTGACTTCTGTTGGCGCAAGGATTTGGAGTTCCCTCCGTCGAGCTTCAAGATAACCGGTTCGGTCCGTCGTAGGATCCGAAGTCGACTTGCACAGGAAAGTGAGAATTCTTGCACTGGTGTGGGGTTGACCACACTATACTATGATGCTTAAGTCAGAGAAAGCTCTAAGCGTAAGTAGGAGTGTAGTGTATGTATATGTTGCGTACCTTTTGACGATCCTCTTGGAGGTATATATAGGCGGAGGGGGTGTGGACGGTCACTGTCGGTCTGTACCCTTCCCCATCATGAGGATCTCTGATTCCCCGATCTAGGAGCGGAGGTGTGGACGGTCAGTGTCAGTCCGTACCTCTCCTCATGATGAGGATCGTTGACCCTCCAGATCTCATATGGATTTGGGGGTGTTGTCGTACCGTTGCCTTGTCTAGTAAGGTAGGAATGTCCCATCGGACATTCTTCATCCCGATTAAGTGGGGCAGTGACGGCGTGGTGACTGCGGATTCTTCGAATTACCCGGAGCGTATCCCGGTGGAGACCTAGGGGTCGACCCTAAGCCTTTGGGATGCCTGGTGATGACGCCAGGACCTCGACCACCTCATGAGGTGAGTCTTGACGTCAGGCGTTGATCTCATGTCGAGGTGACCCGTAACAACTTCTAAGTATCACAACCTATAGCTTAGGATCAATAATAAAAGAAATCACTCGAACCCACCATTTTTTTTTTCTTAGTAACTCTCTGCCTTCAAAAAGGATTTCAAGGCTACTCACTCATGAAACTCATGAAATTCTTCTTCTTCTTTCGTTTTGAATGAACATATTTCAACATTGAGATTTTTCTACAACTAATCAAATCAACTTTCACCCACCTTTAATTTTGACCAATTAGAAATTTATTCGTAAAAGTTTTGCTTAACTAGTTTAATTTAGGCTTTAACAATGAAATGGAGTTTTTTGTTTTTTCAAACGTATTTAATTAATGTGAGGATGAACTCATAACTTCTTAGTCAATGGCGTAACCTTATGTCAATTAAGCAATATTCGGTTTGCACAAATATATTTTTTTCTTCATTATTTCCTAACAATATACAAGTCGAAAAATTTTGAGAAAATAAGCAAAAATATATGTATAATTTTGGCTCTGCTTGTATCAAATAATTGTAAAGAAACTTCAAGCTAATAATTGTATCAAATTTTTGTTGATTGAATTAGTTGTAGGCTCCCTTATTTTCTCTTAATTTCTTTACTAGTTTAAAGTGAAATCCTAACATATGGTCTAAATTTAGTTTATGTCCGTTTGATAACCATTTGATTTTGAATTTTGAATTTTTAAAAATTAATTCTATAAAGACTTCATCCACCTTATAACTTTCTTTGTTTTCTTATCTACATTCTACCAATGTTTTAAAAAATTAAGCCAATTTTAAAAACTAAAAAATTAGTTTTGTTTTTAAAATTTGGTTAAAAATTTAAATATTTTTATAAGAAAACAAGCAAAAAAAAAAAAAAAATTTAAAAACGAAAAATCGAAATGGTTATAAACAGTGGGAAATTGTAGTAAATGACAATTTAAGACTTATTGTTTGCAAATATAGCATGTTTTTAAAAATTTTGCAGATATAGCAATTTCTATCGCTGATATCTTATGACTGATAGAAGTCTATCGCTGATCACCTCAACTTTTTATAGATTTTTGTCAGTGATAATAGTCTATCAGTGATAATAGTCTATCACTGATAGAAGTCTATCAGTGATATAATAAAGTCTATCAGTGATAGAAACGAGTTTTTTTGCCATATTTGCAAAACATTTTAAAGTTTGCTAAATTTGCAATTAGTTTGGGCCTGATTGCTATTTGTGCAACCAGCTCTATAAACAGTCTTAATAATTCATACAATTATTAGCAACCCAAAAGATTTAATTAGGGGTATAAGTATATATATGTATGTTTGTTTTTTGGTAGTGGTGAGGATAATCACAAGTTCAAATTGCAATGAAAATTATGAAGATTTTTTTTAAAAAAAAAAAGGATGAATTTGGTTATTTGGACAGATATTAGGGCCATGGATGATGAAGCTGTGCATGCAAGTCCAAGGAAGACAGGAATGATAATTCTTGGTGGGGGTCTCCCAAAGCATCATATTTGCAATGCCAACATGATGCGCAATGGTGCAGATTATGCTGTCTTCATCAATACTGCTCAAGAGTTTGATGGAAGCGACTCCGGTGCCCGCCCCGATGAGGCTGTCTCTTGGGGCAAAATTCGAAATTCCGCCAACACCGTCAAGGTCTGCATTACCATTATAAGCTATAAAAAATAGTTATAGTTATCAACTAAATATGCATTACCATTATAAGCTATAAAAAAGAGTTATAGTTATGAACTAAATATGCATTACCATTATAAGCTATAAAAAATAGTTATAGTTATCATTATCAACTAAATATGCATTACCATTATAAGCTATAAAAAAGAGTTATAGTTATGAACTAAATATGCATTACCATTATAAGCTATAAAAAAGAGTTATATTATAAGCTATAAAAAATAGTTATAGTTATCAACTAAATATGCATTACCATTATAAGCTATAAAAAATAGTTATAGTTATGAACTAAATATGCATTATCATTATAAGCTATAAAAAATAGTTATAGTTATCAACTAAATATTAAATTTAATCTCAAAACTAATTTATGATTATAGTTTATGTTAATATTATATATTCTAATTAAACAAATATGAAATATTATATTTATAAAAAAAAATTAGGACAAAATGCAGTTTTAATTCTCAGGTTTCAACTTAATGTCTATTTGATCTCTGAAGTTTCAAAAAATACACTTTAGTCCTACAAATTTGTAAAATAGTTCTAAATGGTTCTTAACTTAACTTTAGCCTAACAGAATGTTGATTGGATCGTGTTGACGTGTATGGAATGACATGTCTATTTTATTTTATTTTATTTTAATTAATTTTGTCATGTAATCAAATAAAATAGACATGTCATCCCATATACGTAAGCACATAACGATTCAGTCAACAATTCCGTCAAGTTAAAGTTAAGTTAAAGACCATTTAGAATCATTTTGTAAATTTGGGGATTAAAGTGTATCTTTTGAAACTTTAGGGAACAAATAAACATCATACTCAAATTGGAGGCCAAAAAGTACATTTTACACCCCCTCCAAAAAAAAAAAAAAAAAAAAAAACTCTTGGCTTTCATTTCTGCTTGCACTTGAACAGTTTATTAATCTTCATTTCTCTTATGTATTATTATATAGTAACAAAGTTATAATTTTAATCAATTGTATTTATTTAATTTATTTATTTTTGGCAAACTAGGTACATTGTGACGCCACAATCGCTTTTCCATTGCTGGTCGCAGAAACATTTGCCTCAAGGAGAGAAAAGGAGAAGAATGTTGGAGTCCTGGAGCACTAATTCATACAATGATCCTCCATAAGATAAATAAAAAATTTAGAAAGAAAAAAACAAACTTAAAGAATTTTCACCATAATATTTTAATATTTCAACTACGGAATTTTTTTTTTTCAACAGTATTTTAATTAATGCGATGATTGAACCTCTTTTAGTCACAGACACAACCTTATGTCAATTGAGTTATGCTCGATTTGGCCTATTCTTTGCTATGTAATATTTGAATTTTTTTATATATTAAATATTTGTGTATTTAACTATTTTTTTAAAGGAGTATTTAACTACTAATTATATTATATAAGATATTAATTAGTGAAACACGAGTTTAGCTCAACTGACATAAATATGAATTAATGACTAAAAGTTGGATGTTTGATCACCCTTCATTAATTAAATACTTTTGTAAAAATTATACTATAGGGTGTCTTTGAATAAAATGAATATAATATATTAAAATTACTATACAAAATTTATATTTGAATATAAAAAATCATATAATAAAGAACACATCACATTACGCTTCAATCTCATGCGTTTCGTTTCCCCGTTTCTATCACTATTAGACTTTATTATATCACTGATAGACTTTATTATATCACTGATAGACTTCTATCAGTGATAGACTATTATCACTGACAAAAATCTATAAAAAGCTGAGGTGATCAGCGATAGACTTCTATCAGTCATAAGATATCAGCGATAGAAATTGCTATATCCGCAAAATTTTTAAAAACATGCTATATTTGCAAACAATAAGTCTTAAATTGTCATTTACTACAATTTCCCTAATATTTAAAGCATTAGCTTATTTTAAAATATTTTAAGTGAAATAATTAGATATAAAGTTATAAATATGTTGGAGTTTATTTATAATTTAGTTTTGATTTATTTATTTCTATCATTATTATTTTCAATTTTTAATTTTTAATTGATTAGTTGAAAATAAATGATAATATTGTGTTGATGATAAAAAATATATAATTATTTCGTAAAAAAATTGGTAAAGAAACCAAAATTTTATTTATTTATTTATGGGTATGTTAAATGATTTTAGAATATAGACAAATGTAAAATACATATTACTTAAATGTAAAAACAATATGTCAATGAGAGTCTAGCTCAACAAATGATGTATCCACTAGTGCCTGAGGTCCTAGGTAAACTTGGTTTGGGAGGGTTGCCCACTCCTAAAAAAAAATAATAATAATATATATATATATATATATATTTTTTTTTCTAATTTATTTAAAAACAACCTTCCCTCCTAAAAAATTCAAACCCCTTCCATTCATGTAAATCCTATTTTTCTAATTTATTTAAAAAATAACTCCTCCCTCCTAAAAAATTCAAACCACTCTCATTCATGTAAATTCCGTGGCTGATCAATTCCAACGAGTCTTTCAAACTAGTACTTTTTGTAATCAACTCTATAGCTTCTTCAATAATCGTTGGTTCTTCGATCAAGTTTTGAATGACTCTCCGGTTAGATTGTTCCTGTGTTTTGGATAAAGCATAACTCAATTACATAAAATGTAAGCTATTGACCAAGAGATCAGAGGTTTGAATCATCCGTCGCGTATTAAAAAAAAAAACTTATTGGTTAATCAAAATAAAACCAAAATAAATCCATGTATTTATTCTTTATTCGATATGATATTAATTAAATAAACAAGGAGCATCACTTTCTATGAGATTAAGATTTTGTTCTTTTAAATGCTATTTTAGAACAAAAGATAACAATCAAATATTATATTATAGGATTATACTGTTTGGGTCGTAGAACTAAAACTAGTTGAAGTGACCATAAACTAACTCAAACACTCATGAGTACTACTTTTCCAACCAAACAAGAAAAAAAGTACTAGGAAAATCATATTGTATATATTCTAAAAGTTGGTAGTTTAAATATTAAAACATTTTGTTGGTTTGTTCGTTATTTTAATTTGTGTATAAATTGTGGTGGCCTCCGTTATGTTTAGTTCTACGAATAATTTGTCTATTAGATTGATTTGGATTTGATCATTCAATAGGTACAACGATTTCGGTTCATACTAGGATAGGAGATTTTCTTCTTTGGGGACCTGAAGGTTTTTCTTGCTTATTTCTTGGGTGTTCGGTGAACTCCTCTTCCCGTCCCATTGACTATATTGTAAACGACAAACATCGTTAGCCTTTTGTCTTGGGTTGTTTTTCTTTTTTTTGATATCGTTGAGTGTCTGGATCAACTTACGCGCACCTCGACTAATCACACAGGACAAACCGCCTGACCCTACAACATTTTACTCTCAAGAAAACTCGTAGAAAATTAATTTCTAAGTAGATGGTTACCAATGATTGAACTTTAGTTGTTTAGTTGAACCCCATAGAGGAAGTGTGGAGGTTGTTTAGTAAACCTCACTCCATCTAGTTGTGTCGAGTCTCAAAATAAAAGGCTTACAAATTATGCCTGCAAAAAGTGCGAAAAAATAAAAATTATCCAAAACTAAAGTATATCATTGAGAAATAGTGACAACGAGAGCGATATGTGAGCGTCGTGTTTTTAGATGACGCTGAAATTGGTTTTGGAGTGACGACTTTTGCAAAGAAAATTTGTAGAAACTCGTGTAGTGATGTGCTATAAAATAACAGCAACAAAAACAAAATAAGAAGAATGAGAGAGTAGAATGCAAATGTTCTACTAGTTGTGTCTTTTAAAGATCCCAATAATTACTGTTTATGGAGTTTACAATATGAAGAAGATAATAAAAAAAATTGATAAGATAATGAAATGGTAAATAGGAATATGTAGTATATGAAGGTTATGTACATCTACATATAATTCAAATATTTATAACATATTCCAAAATTTAGATGAGGAGAAAAACAAATTAGACTTGGGAGGGAGAATATGGGGATATTTGGCCAGATGCCCTTAAATTAAGGCTCATTCGAGAGATTGACGCGCAATTTTAAAAATTAGTCAAAATGACATTTTGCTTACATAACTCTCGCTGGGATTTCTCTCACTCTTGTTCACGTTCACGAGAACGATAAATTTTTAGTTATAAAATGGAGCCAGCAAAAGAACGAGAGCGAGAGCGAGAGAAATCCTAGCGAGAGTGATGTCACCAAAATGTCATTTTGACTACTTTTTAAAATTGTGGGTTAATCTCTCAAATGGGCCATAATTTAAGGTCATCTGGCCAAATATCTTGAGAATATGGGTGAAATCTACACTCTCATTGCATTACAGTCATTTTTTTTAATGTCGAAAAGGTCTTTTGGGCAATGAGTTTCTAATGTGTAGACACCGTATTTGGTCCGGGCATTTGTTTATTATTAATGTTTTTACCTTATTTATTTTTTTTTTATCATATTTGATTGAGTCTTTTTAAGTTGTAAATTCACTTTTTTATTATGTATTTAATTAATTTCGAAAATTTGAGAAAAATAACAAAAATAATGTTTTAATTGTTTGTGAATGATTTTTACCTAATTTGACAAATAAGATTAACATTTTATGAGTATAAAATTTATAAGTCATTTTATGGCTAAAATTTAATATTCATTTATTTCTATTTATGAGTATAAATTATTTAATTCATTTTTGGATTAAATATTTGATATTCATTTATGAGTATAAATTATTTAATTCATTTTTGGATTAAAAATTTAATATTCATTTATGAGTATAACATATTTGTTAATTTTTGTCAAAATCCGTTTCAATTAAGAATAAAATTTTGAGTCATTAATTGTTTGATTTTAACCTTGTTTGACGTTCTCGTCGTCTATAAATATCGGGTAAAGAATCATTCAGGAGGGGAGATCAGGACGAAAGGCTCCGAAAACGACAAAGGGGAAATATCATAGCAAAAGGCTCATAGAGAAGAAATCGATAAAATTAGAGTTTAGAGAATTTAAAATATGATTTTTGAAGTCAACGTCTTGATTTGACTAAAAAAAATTAAATTTTCTTTCCTCAATGTCCCACACTCTTTCTCTTCCTCCATCTTCTTCCCCAACTTCATCTTCTCCACCTTTATCCAAACACCATCTTCGAACTTAGGAGGCAACCATTGAGCGGCGAGCAGACGGTGGCGACTTTTCCAGATCGGTGTTGAAGAAGAACCAGATTGGCGGCGGACGAAGCTCACAAACGGCAGCCTTGAATCTAGGATTCATCTTTTTCACGATCTTCATTTTAAAGTTTTAAGTTTATTTACAATTTTGCATTTATTTTTTTTGTCTTATTTAAAATTTTGCTATTAATAAAAAATTTCAAAAATTACACTCTTAACTTTTAGTTAAGTTTCATGTTTTTTTTATTTTTTTTATTTTTGTGTTATGTTTTGATTTAAAAAAAAATGAAAAATTCTAAAAAAACAATTCTTGATTTCTTTATCTTAATTTAAGATTTCTAAAATAAATGTTGATTTGTTTTGTTTTAAACTCGAGCATTTTAAATGATTTTAAAATTAGATCTTTCATTTGATTTTCAATTTATTCTAAAATTAGAATTTTTAAAAGTATTTCAATTTATTCTAAAATTAGAATTTTCAAAAGTATTTCAAAACGAATGTCAATTAATATTATCATGTAAAAATTCTATGACGGAGTTGAGATTTTCTCAAATTATTGAGGTGATATTATTCTTTATTTAAGGAAAATTTAAAAACGTGATAATTAATTAATGGTTAATTCCACTCATTATATCAAATTCTTACTTTATCCTTAAAGTTAAGATATGATTAAGTGAGACATATATTTTGAATTTAATACTATTTCTTTTTTCTCAAATTAAGGACTTTCACAATAAATTTAATTGGATAATAAGGATAGAATTTTGGCTACCGTTTTAACGGGTGTTGTAGGGTGCTAGCACCTTCCCTACACTCAACCGACCCCCGAACTTGATTTTCTGTTTTAGTAGACCAGTATTTGTTTTAAGGTGACCAATCACACCCAAAATGGTTGGTGGCGACTCCATCTCTTTATTTTAAAAACAAAACCCTTAAAAGAGGACGTCGGCCGCTCCGCGTCGCGATGACGTTGCGACATAATGTATTCGGCGTTTTTTTAGCTATGCATTACACACCTCATGTGGATCTAGCTTTCAACTGTTGGGTTTTATGTCCTAAAACTCGTGGTTTGTAAACTGAATGTATATTCTATTTTGCAATAAAGTTGTTATTGAGATTTATTCAGTAAAGTTGTTATTGAATAAAATGAATTGTTTTTACTTTTAACCTAACTCCAATAAACAAAGAACCCATGGCTATAGGTTGTATACTTGAACTTCATGTATGACATGATTGTGGATCAGGTTGGGTACCTTATCCTGGGGACACTATTGGACGCGGCCCACTTTGTATAGTACAAACGATGTGATCCGAAATCGTTCATGTGGAGACATGTGAGTGGGGGCGTCCTATGCAATGAGTTTGCATAAGACTGAACCGCGAAACAAGTCGCTCTTTCTTTATAACTCCGTTTACTGTAAAGACCGACTTTTTCATATGATGACCTAGGTAACTCGATCTGAATTCTGAGCACGCTATGAACTTCTGTTTCTTCGGGCTTATCCTTTGACTTGTATGGGTGAGAGTGGCCCGAGATCGCCGACTCAATAAGCCTACCATCTTGGGGATAAGACCGGGTAGGTAGCTGGGAACATAGTCCTGCGAGATGGAATTCACTCCTACCCGCTCTGAGGGATTAGTAGAGAGGTTGTTCCCTTAAGTGCTGACTCCGGGTCTTGAACTAGGGATCCCACCCTCTCATTGGCCCGAGAGGGACTTGGTATAGTGATGAGATCACATACCAATCGGTTTGGTGGTTGGACCACAAAACAATAGTTCATTAGAGGATCAGTGAGACTTAAGGAACAAGATGTAATTACGGTGGTAAAATGGTTATTTTGACCCAGCTGTAATTACGAACGACCTGTGAAGGATCGACTTACTGATGATGGTTATATCAAGAGGACAGAAATATATCTACGGTGAGGAGAGTGCAACCCTTGGACTTTAGTGGAGTCTCCGGGGGTTAACGAATGTTGGTTAGCTTGGTTAAAGAGTTTGACCGGTTAATCTCGTATCGTTGGAGCTCATGATCTGTAGGTCCTTTAGGTTCTCCTGGCTAGCTCGGATTAAGCCGTGTAACAATATGAGAGAAAAAGAGTTTGAATTTATTCAAATTCGGTTTTGGAAGAATGATGGACATATTTAAATATGATTTAAATATGGGATCGGTGTAAAACATGAATAGGGATTCATGTGTGATGATTCGGTTTAAGAAACCGGGATTAGTCTTATTATTTAATTAATATTTGATATTGAATTAAATAATAATATTAATTAATTAATTATAATTTATTTTGTTTATTAAAATTAATTATGAATTAATTTTAAAATGACAAAATATTACAAGTGGGATTATCCAAGTCAAAGTGGAATTATCCATGTTGAGTGGATTTATCCAAGTTGAGTGGGTTTATCCAAGTTGTGAAGTGGATTGTGAATCACCAACAACATGCATATAAACTCATCAATTTTGGAACACTTGGTTGAAGACTAATCCATCCAATTTGAGGTGTCATGCTAAGCAAAGACTTTGTTGCATGTGAATTGCCTATAAATTGGATGAAGTTCAAATGGTTTGTAGTTGATGAATTTTCAAAGAGTTTGAATATTTGGATGAGCATGAAGAGTTCATGTTACTTGAGAAATTAGAAAGCTAAGTGTTAGACTTCTTCTCACAAAATCCTCATCACTTTCATCTTCCCATCTTCTTCTTCCAAACTTTTTCTTTCATAAAGGAGTCCCACCACTCCGTTGCTCGGCCCGAGGATAGCAGGACTACCGAAGGTGGTTCTCGAGGAGTTCGAGGGAAGCTTCGAAGAGTTCGTGAGGAGATTCGAGCGTTGGAAGAGAAGTCTTTAGAACTACAAGAGGTATGTGTTCTAATTCCTTTTATTTCAAAGTTTTGTGCATGTTTCTTATTTAGCTAAATTGATGAAATTAGAGTGCCAATGATCCGTCTCGCTTCCGCTGCGCTACATGCGCTCCATCAATTGGTATCAGAGCGTTTTTTGGTCACTCAATTTGCATCAATTTAAGCTCGGTGGGTATTTGTTTTAGAAATTATTTTTCTGGGCGTCTAAAGTGTGATTCCGGTTTTGGCATATTTTTTGAGCTTTTATTTGTACTTTGTTTTGTAATTGCCCGGGCGTGTATGGGCTTTAATGTGTGAAGAAGAGTCTGTAAAAAATTCGGAGTCATTAGAGTCCATATAGGCTTTCAATTCGAAGACAGAAGCTCGGGTGTCGGAAAAAACAGCATGCTGTTTTTTTGGCCAGTTCAAGCAAATTCAAGCTGGTTCGTGGCGGTTCAAAGAGTTCAGAAGCGTCCTAACTTAGTTGATGAATTATTATTGTAATAATTTAGTTGCTTGCTTGTCCGTGATGCCAAAACCGGTCCACTTTAGTGTGTTTAATTAATTATGCATTGTGAATGTATGTTTTAATTAAAGTATCTTGTATGTGCATAAAGTATGCCATATAGATTTCAAATCTCACCATAGGAAGCATGTTGCATGCATTGAAAGTATAATATAAGTGTTATGTTGTATAGTATGCATGCTTAATTCATGAGAATTAATATAAGTGTTATATTAATTTATGAATTAGATGTTGCTTGTTTAAAAGTAAAATTAATATAAGTGTTATATTAATTGTGAAATTAAACATACAACATAGTTGCCTTAGTTGAATATAATTGTTATATTCTTGCTTGGGAAGCATGTTATAAATTGAATGTAATGGTTATATTCTAGCTTAGGAAGCATGTTATAGAATGTCTTTGTTTTATAAAGCGTTGTAAAATGAGATAGACATTTAAAATCTATAACAAAGATAAATGCATGCTCACTAAGGGTTAAAGAATTCCAATGCGATTAGGAATTTAGTATCGATTCGTTTTAATAGTTAAAATAGGTCGATATCTTGTAAAGCTAAGGTTACGAGAGAACTCACCCGATTTGATCCTGCACTAAGGTTGGAGGTATTTAAGATGACGGTTTACGGAACACCTCCTACCTGGGGATCGATCCGATACTTGAGTTAAGTTAACCCGGCTTTATGAGCATGCACGTGAGAGGTGTAAGGTTATAAAACGTTTATCACCTAGACATCTTAGGTAAAAGTATGTTCTACCTAGACTTAGGTTTTATTGTCTTAGCCGGATAATGCCTAAGTAAAACTATACCCAAACCATTCTAAAATACTTAGTAGTGGTGTTGAGACGGTATATGTGATATATCAATCTCCTCCTACGTTCTCCGCAAAGTTCACACCGTGATATTTATGCTCGGCCTCGTGATGTCAATAAGGCATCCCCATTCGGATGGTGTTTGCATAAATCAAGAGCAAGGTGAATGGAGAAAGTATTTATAGTAAGTGGGAGAAGGAAGTATGTTAATACATCCTGCGGTCTCCTCCATTAGGTTGAACCGTGAGATTCCCATGTTCCGCCTGCTGGTTGCCCATAGTAGCACCGTCCATTCGGAGGGCCGTTTCATGGGAGTCGGAACAACTCAATCTCCAGAAATGGATAGGGTCTCTTAGGTCCATTCCCATCTCTGACATTTCCATTCGGTTGCACTGTTGGGGCCGACCTCTGAGTTCTGAAAATGGCGGGTCACACTTACAAAGGATTACTAAGTTGTTAGTAGATTCTTGACCGAAGTAGCGATAACTAAGGTGCTATAGGAATATGAGTTATTCTGGTATTAGCATTTAGTCAAGAATGTCTTGGTTCAGTGAAGGAGTGATTGACTGCCCCTAGGTAGCGGTTGCTCTGACTCACTAAAGTATCGTTGCAAATTAATAATGATTTTTTGGGTACATTATTACTTTTGCTAAAATTCTTGATTGGTTGTTAAAAATAGGTTAAGTTCAATTCACTAATAGAATTCATTCTTTTCAGCATGTCTAGCTCGTTTATCCAATTACTAGCTTCTGATAAACTAAACGGCGATAACTACACGACCTGGAAATCGAACTTGAATACGATTCTTGTTATCGATGATCTTAGGTTTGTCTTAACAGAGGAATGTCCTCCCCCTCCTAGCTCATCTGCAACTCGAACTGTTCGAGATGCATTTGACAGGTGGACTAGGGCTAATGATAAAGCCCGAGTCTACATCTTGGCCAGCACATCCGATGTGTTAGCTAAGAAGCATGAGGTAATGGTCTCCGCTAAGGAGATCATGGATTCATTTCAGACGATGTTTGGACAACCGTCCTCATCGGTCTATCATGATACCCTCATGGCAAGGAAAGCTGAGAAGAAACAACTAAGTAAATATGATTTACTCGTTGTTGAAACATGTTTAGTGGAACATGATAGTTCTGCCTGGATACTGGATTTAGGAGCCACCAACCATGTTTGTTCTTCTTTCCAGGAAACTAGTTCCTGGCAGCTGCTTGCTGAAGGTGAGATAACTCTCAGGGTTGGAACAAGAGAGGTTGTCTCAGCCAAGGCAGTGGGAGCTGTCAAGTTGTTATATAGAGATAGTTTCATTTTACTTGAAAATGTATTGTTGGTTCCTAGCTTTAAAAGGAACCTTGTATCTATCTCTTGTTTACTTGAACATTTGTATAAAGTATCTTTTGATTTTAATGAAGCGTTCATTAGCAAAAGAGGTGTACATATATGTTCTGCGAAACTTGAAAACAACTTGTATGTGTTAAGACCAACAGAGGCAAAAGCTATTTTGAACACCGAGATGTTTAAAACAGCTCAAACTCAAACTAAAAGGCAGAAACTTTCTCCAAGTACCTATCTTTGGCACTTGAGACTAGGCCACATTAATCTCAATAGGATTGGGAGATTGGTTAAGAGTTGTCTCCTAAATCAGTTAGAGGACAACTCTTTACCACCATGTGAGTCTTGTCTTGAGGGCAAGATGACCAAACGATCTTTTTCTGAAAAAGGTCATAGGTCCAAAGAAACTCTAGAGCTTGTACATTCAGATCTTTGTGGTCCGATGAATGTTAAAGCACGGGGAGGGTATGAATATTTCATCAGCTTCATTGATGATTATTCTAGGTACGGCTATCTTTACCTAATGCATCATAAGTCCGAAGCTCTTGAAAAGTTCAAGGAGTATAAGGCAGAGGTTGAGAACACATTAGGTAAAACGATTAAAACACTTCGATCAGATCGAGGTGGAGAGTATATGGATTTAAGATTCTAGGACTATATGATAGAACATGGAATAGTATCCCAACTCTCAGCGCCCGAAACACCGCAGCAGAACGGTGTGTCCGAAAGGAGAAATAGAACCCTGTTAGACATGGTTCGATCTATGATGAGCTATGCTCAACTGCCTAGTTCGTTTTGGGGATATGCAGTAGAGGCTGCTGTATATATTTTGAACATGGTTCCCTCTAAGAGTGTTTCAGAAACACCTTATGAGTTATGGAGAGGGCGTAAAGGTAGTTTACGTCACTTCAGAATTTGGGGGTGTCTGGCACATGTGTTGGTGCCCAATCCAAAGAAGTTGGAACATCGTTCAAAATTATGCCTATTCGTAGGCTACCCCAAGGAAACGAAAGGTGGTCTATTTTACGATCCTCAACAGGACAAGGTGCTTGTATCGACAAACACCACGTTCTTAGAGGAAGACCACATGAGAGATCATCAACCTTCGAGCAAAATTGTTTTGACCGAACTTTCCAGGAAAGCTACAGATGGGTCAACAAGAGTTGTTGATCAGGCTGGTTCTTCTCAAGAGTTGAGAATACCTCGACGTAGTGGGAGGGATGTGAGACAACCCGACCGCTATATGGGTTTAACAGAAACCCAGGTCGTCATACCTGATGACGGCGTTGAGGATCCATTGACCTTTAAACAGGCAATGAATGACATAGACAAGAACCAGTGGCTTAAAGCCATGGACCTCGAAATGGAGTCGATGTACTTCAATTCGGTCTGGGATCTTGTAGAGCAACCTGATGGTGAAAGACCTATCGGTTGCAAGTGGATCTACAAGAGGAAACGAGACCAAGCCAGTAAGGTGCAAACCTTTAAGGCTCGACTTGTGGCAAAGGGTTATTCCCAGAGGGAAGGGGTGGACTATGAAGAAACTTTTTCCCCTGTTGCCATGTTAAAGTCGATTAGAATACTCTTGTCCATTGCCACATTTTATGATTATGAAATTTGGCAAATGGGTGTCAAGACAGCCTTTCCGAATGGCAATCTTGAAGAGAGTATTTATATGGCTTAACCAGAGGGGTTCATAATTCACGGTCAAGAGCAAAAGGTTTGCAAGCTTAATCGATCCATTTATGGGTTGAAGCAAGCGTCTAGATCCTGGAATATAAGGTTTGATACTGCGATCAAATCTTATGGCTTTGAACAAAATGTTGACGAACCTTGTGTCTACAAGAAAATAGTCAATTCTGTTGTAGCTTTCTTAGTCTTATATGTAGATGATATCCTACTCATTGGGAATGATGTAGGGTTCCTGACTGACGTTAAGCAATGGCTAGCGACCCAATTCCAAATGAAAGATTTGGGAGAGGCTCAGTTTGTTCTAGGGATTCAAATCGTAAGGAATCGTAAGAACAAAACGCTAGCGCTGTCTCAAGCATCTTATATCGACAAGGTGTTGATACGATATTCGATGCAGAATTCCAAGAAGGGTTTTTTACCTTTCAGGCATGGAATTCAATTGTCAAAGGAAGAGTGTCCTAAGACACCTCAAGAAGTTGAGGATATGAGACGAATTCCCTATGCATCAGCAGTCGGTAGTCTGATGTACGCCATGTTATGTACACGACCCGACATATGCTATGTAGTGGGAATTGTCAGTAGGTACCAGTCCAATCCAGGATATGATCATTGGACTGCCGTTAAACACATCCTCAAGTATCTTCGGAGAACGAGAGACTATGTGCTCGTGTATGGCGCGAAGGATTTGATCCTTACAGGATACACTGACTCTGATTTTCAAACCGATAAGGATTCGAGGAAATCCACATCGGGATCAGTGTTCACTCTTAACGGAGGGGCAATAGTATGGAGGAGTATAAAGCAAGGTTGTATTGCTGACTCCCCCATGGAAGTTGAGTATGTCGCGGCTTGCGAAGCTGCGAAAGAGGCTGTATGGCTTAGAAAGTTCTTGACGGATTTGGAAGTTGTTCCAAATATGAATTTGCCTATCGCACTTTATTGTGATAATACTGGTGCTGTGGCAAATTCGAGAGAACCAAGAAGCCATAAGCGTGGAAAGCACATTGAGCGGAAATATAATCTCATCAGAGTGATAAGTGCTATGAGGAGACGTGATTGTCACGTAGTATGCCTCAGAGCATATTAATGCTGATTCATTGACAAAGTCCCTCACGGCTAAAGTGTTCGAGGGGCACCTAGTGAGTCTAGGACTACGAGTTGTACAGTAGGATAGTGGGAGAAAAGCCATCGAAATATTTGATATTCCAGTTTTTCTCATCCCGCATGTAATACTCAACTGACGTTTTAGTCCAAGTGGGAGTTTGTTGGGTTTTATGTCCTAAAACTCGTGGTTTGTAAACTGAATGTATATTCTATTTTGCAATAAAGTTGTTATTGAGATTTATTCAGTAAAGTTGTTATTGAATAAAATGAATTGTTTTTACTTTTAACCTAACTCCAATAAATAAAGAACCCATGGCTATAGGTTGTATACTTGAACTTCATGTATGACATGATTGTGGATCAAGTTCAAGTAATAGCCAGAACGGTCTATAGTATAGGGATAAGGTTGGGTACCTTTTCCTGGGGACACTATTGGATGCGGCCCACTTTGTATAGTACAAACGATGTGATCCGAAATCGTTCATGTGGAGACATGTGAGTGGGGGCGTCCTATGCAATGAGTTTGCATAAGACTGAACCGCGAAACAAGTCGCTCTTTCTTTATAACTCCGTTTACTGTAAAGACCGACTTTTTCATATGATGACCTAGGTAACTCGATCTGAATTCTGAGCACGCTATGAACTCCTGTTTATTCGGGCTTATCCTTTGACTTGTATGGGTGAGAGTGGCCCGAGATCGCCGACTCAATAAGCCTACCATCTTGGGGATAAGACCGGGTAGGTAGCTGGGAACATAGTCCTGCGAGATGGAATTCACTCCTACCCGCTCTGAGGGATTAGTAGAGAGGTTGTTGCCTTAAGTGCTGACTCCGGGTCTTGAACTAGGGATCCCACCCTCTCATTGGCCCGAGAGGGACTTGGTATAGTGATGAGATCACATACCAATCAGTTTGGTGGTTGGACCACAAACCAATAGTTCATTAGAGGATCAGTGAGACTTAAGGAACAAGATGTAATTACGGTGGTAAAATGGTTATTTTGACCCAGCTGTAATTACGAACGACCTGTGAAGGATCGACTTACTGATGATGGTTATATCAAGAGGACAGAAATATATCTACGGTGAGGAGAGTGCAGCCCTTGGACTTTAGTGGAGTCTCCGGGGGTTAACGAATGTTGGTTAGCTTGGTTAAAGAGTTTGACCGGTTAATCTCGTATCGTTGGAGCTCATGATCTGTAGGTCCTTTAGGTTCTCCTGGCTAGCTCGGATTAAGCCGTGTAACAATATGAGAGAAAAAGAGTTTGAATTTATTCAAATTCGGTTTTGGAAGAATGATGGACATATTTAAATATGATTTAAATATGGGATCGGTGTAAAACATGAGTATGGATTCATGTGTGATGATTCGGTTTAAGAAACCGGGATTAGTCTTATTATTTAATTAATATTTGATATTGAATTAAATAATAATATTAATTAATTAATTATAATTTATTTTGTTTATTAAAATTAATTATGAATTAATTTTAAAATGACAAAATATTACAAGTGGGATTATCCAAGTCAAAGTGGAATTATCCATGTTGAGTGGATTTATCCAAGTTGAGTGGGTTTATCCAAGTTGTGAAGTGGATTGTGAATCACCAACAACATGCATATAAACTCATCAATTTTGGAACACTTGGTTGAAGACTAATCCATCCAATTTGAGGTGTCATGCTAAGCAAAGACTTTGTTGCATGTGAATTGCCTATAAATTGGATGAAGTTCAAATGGTTTGTAGTTGATGAATTTTCAAAGAGTTTGAATATTTGGATGAGCATGAAGAGTTCATGTTACTTGAGAAATTAGAAAGCTAAGTGTTAGACTTCTTCTCACAAAATCCTCATCACTTTCATCTTCCCATCTTCTTCTTCCAAACTTTTTCTTTCATAAAAGAGTCCCACCACTCCGTTGCTCGGCCCGAGGATAGCGGGACTACCGAAGGTGGTTCTCGAGGAGTTCGAGGGAAGCTTCGAAGAGTTCGTGAGGAGATTCGAGCGTTGGAAGAGAAGTCTTTAGAACTACAAGAGGTATGTGTTCTAATTCCTTTTATTTCAAAGTTTTGTGCATGTTTCTTATTTAGCTAAATTGATGAAATTAGAGTGCCAATGATTCGTCTCGCTTCCGCTGCGCTACATGCGCTCCATCATCAACAGCGTAGAACACTTTGATGAGATACAACCATATGGGAGCCAAGCCCTTGTGAAATTTCACATCGAGTGCTCTGCCTTAAAATCGCTACCGATTCTTGAACAGAAAGCGGTATGCTTGCGAAGACCATTTCTGATCGATATGTGTCATATAAGAAAGAGTGCAAATGGCCATATTTTGCAAACATTGATCAAATTTTGCTATATAATTTAGCCCCATGTTAGCCCATAACCAACTTTATCAATAAAACAAATATTACATTCCAACTTCATTAAATTTTAAATTTATGTTTAATAAATCTTAAAACTTAAAAATGTGTAATTTTTTAATTTTGTAACCATGAGTTCTTACGTTCAATCTTCCACTTGTAAAAAAAAAATGGATAACTCACCAAAGTTTTAAGGGTTAATGGTTCAATCCCACATCTAGTAATTGTTGAACTAAAAAATAAAAAAATAAAAAAAACTTTAAATTTGATGTCTAATAATTGGTGAAAAAAAAAATCTAATAGATTTTTTTATTATTATATATTTTGACACTTTTAATGAATTTATTAAACACAATTTTTCGTAGAACACAATATCATACACATGAATTTTAAAGTCTATTTGGTTGATGATGTAAAAAGATAAATTTGAAGACACAACGAAAACACAGTTGTGTTTCATATATGTTTGATAAGAAATTTAAAAATTGAATCTCAATTTAACTAATTTTTAAAAATATGTTGAATAAGATTTATATAAACTATAAAATTAAATGTAGTTACCTTTTTAGGTTGAATATAAGCTATTTTTTTTTAAATACAATTATACATTTTAAAAATTTAAATTCAAAATCCGATATACTCTCAAAACATGAAATAAAATCCAGATTGACTACCGCTCAAATATAAAAGAAAAAAAACAAGAATTTAAAAAAAATGTGAAGACCAATACTACACGACTTAGTTTGAGATTACGATAACAAGAATTTAAAAAAAATGTGAAGACCAATACTACACGACTTAGTTTGAGATTACGATAACTATTAAAATAACTGTTGTAAGTTGTGCTTTTGCAAAAAATAACTGTTGTAAATTGTGCTTTTACATAAATAACTGTTGTAAGTTGTGCTTTTGCAGAGTTAATTAGTGTTTAGTAAATTTAAGATTTAAACTTTTTTTTTTACCAACATGTTGGGGTGAGAGATTGAACCTAAGACCTCATGGTCACGTACATCCGTTGAACTATGTTCTTGACAAATTTAAGATTTAAACTTAAAAAATTTAGTTAGAGTGTTGGGTAAATTATTAAACTTTTATGAAATACGGGGAGAATTTCTAGTACATCGTGGTATGGATTTTTTCCATACCACCGCCTTTAAATGAATGACACGTGGTGAAAGGTAATTTTAACTTAACTAACTGGTTTAATTCGGACCCACTCTTTTAAATACATTATTTTCTCTTACTAAAAAAATAACAAATACATTATTTATTTAACTATTGATTGGGCAACAAAATTAACAATAACTCTACTCAAAATAACAAAAAAAAAAAAAATATACATAATTAAACTTCATAATAAAAAAAAACAAATATTAAAATGCAACATACTTAAATATTTGCTCCGGTAGGATATCCAAATGTAATCCAGATATTTTTTACATTTAAAAAAAATGAAGAAAAAATAAAATATTAGAAAAGATGAGAAAAACAAAGAAAAAAAATAATGAAATAAATGGATATAAAAAACAAACTTCTCTAAATGAAAGTGAAGATGAAGAAAAGTTAAGTTTTGAATATATTTTAATTATCAACGAAGAAGTTAGAATAATATTAAAAAAGAATAATTTTTTTTAGAATGCAAAGAGTAAGAAAAAATAAATAAATTAAATAAATAATGTATTTGTTATTTTTTTAATAGGAGAAAATAATGTATTTAAAAATAATGTATTTGTTATTTTTTTTAGTTGGGATCACTCTTTTAAATACATTATTTTCTCCTATTAAAAAAAATAATAAATACATTATTTATTATTATTTTTTTATTTTTATTTTTTTTTTTTTTTTTTTTTTTTTTTTTACTCTTTGCATTCTAAAAAAAAATCTTCTTTTTTAATATTATTCAACTTCTTCATTCATATTTAAAATATATTCAAAACTTAATTTTTCTTCATCTTCACGGTTAAACTAATTTTTCAGGTTCATTTAGAGAAGGTTCTTTTCTAATATTTTCTTTCTTTTTCATTTTTTTTAAATGCATAAATTATTTGGATTACATTTGGATATGTTAGTGGTGCAAATATTTAAGTAGGTTGCATTTTAGTATTTGTTTTTTTTTTTATTATGAAGTTTGATTATGTATATTTGTTTATATTTTTTTTTTCTTATTTTGAGTAGAGTTATTGTTAAGTTTAGGTTTAATTGTTAATTTTGTTGCCAAATCAATGGTTAAATAAATAATGTATTTGTTATTTTTTTTAGTAGGAGAAAATAATGTATTTAAAAGAGTGGGTCCGAACTAAACCTTCGTTAGTTAAGTTTAAATTACCTCCCACCAGTGGCAATCATTTAAAGGTGGTGGTATGAAAAAACTTCATAGGGATGTACTAAAAATTCTCCCATGAAATAAGTGTATGATAAAAAAATATAAATCTATTTCAATAAGAGTAAAACATAATTGCAGGCCAACATCTTTTGTCGCCCGCCATGTGTCACGATTTAATTGATCTAAATTAAAAAAATTTAAAATATAAGATTAAGTAAGTTTTGTAAGTCATTTTTCTTTTAAGATTCACCCTCATGCAATTTGAAGTGTCTCTTTTTCTAAAAAAAAAAATCTCAAATTGAAACAGGGTCGGGTGAATATGTTTTTTTTTGTGGCTAATGATGGGAGTTTGGATAATTTTATATTTCGAGAGCTAAAGTGATATAATTTATTTGTTTTTTTTTATGGCTAATAATGAGAGTTTGGATAATTTCTTGGTAGGTTTTTTTTTTTAAAAAAAAAGACACTTTAAAAAAAAATTGAAAAGAAAGACGTTTTAAATTCAACACTTGAGTGTTAATGTTTGAAAAAAAAGAAGAAAAAAAACATAAATAAAAAAGACACTTAACAATTGCAACGACTAACTGAATTTTTTTATTTAAAAAAAAGTTTAGATCTCTTTTATTTAAAAAAAAATTAGATTTAGATCTATTAAATGATGACATATGGTTTGACTGCAAAAAATACTTTTCAATAATTAAGTATGAATTACTAATATTTAAATTCAAAAAATTTATAATGTTGTTATAACTCAACGTTTGAATAAAAGGACTTTACATTAATTAAAATACTGAGGATATGAGTTCAATACCCATTAATTAAAATAGCAAAATATAAAATATATAAAAGATAGTTAAATAAAATTTTATATAGTTTAAATTTAAAATTATATTTTGTTTACTCCAAATAATTTTAACATTTAACCCATTCCCAAGGCCTAAACTTATTTAGCTTAAACTAAAAATAAATAAAAGGAGGAAGCCCTATGACCCATTGTTTTCATCTCCATCTCACTCACCTCGTCGAAAAGAGAACTGGGGCTGCAAATAAAAGGATGTAGCCCTAACAAAACGTGTCAACAACTAATATGTTACTCGAAGCTAAATAATCAACTATTAACTACATAATTAAGCAGAGTTTTTAACATAGCATGGGATTAACAATCCTGGGTTGGCCCAATGGTCCATAAGAGTCTCGAAAATAGTAAAGGATTTAGAGGGAATGAGTCAAACCATGGTGAGCATTTACTAGGATTTAACATCCTACAAGTTTCTTTGACAACCAAATGTAGCAAGTTAGACAGTTGTTCCCGTGAGATTAGTCGAGGTGCGCGTAAGCTGCCCGGAGGCTCACAAATATCAAAGAAAGAAAACATGTGTACGTGATTTGAGATGAAAAATGTTTAGGGTAAAATAGGGACAGGAAGATTCTTCCCAAAACAGCATCTTGTATATGTAGTATAGATATTTTATATAATTTAACTTAGATAGATATAAATATGAATTTTGATTTGAGGAGGGCATGTGAACCAGATTTTTTAGAGGAACATTCACTCTCTCAACTCGCAAGAGAGCTACTGCTGTTTCTACAGTCTCTCTTCTCATTCAAACTCTGTGTTTCTCCTCTTATGTATGTTCTTCTTCCTTTTCATTATCTCACTTTCTTGTTCTCTCTCCATCACAAAAAGTTTAATTGTTTCACTCTTTGGGAATTACATATGCCATAATGACGGTTAGAAGTTTGTGTATCGTCCTACTGGATGGTTTTAATTTGAGATTGGCTTGTTAGTTGATACCCTGACATGATTGCTAGTTTGCATTTGTGATTTTCAGCTGTGCCCCAAAGTGTCTGTTAAAAATATTTGGAAAATAAGAAGGAAAGAAATCACGGTGCCAACTTTAATCACAAGGATTGCCCTTTTGTATTCTTTTATTGCTGATTTTTTTCTTCCATCTAAAAGGAAGGCTAAAATGAATTACTTCATTTGGGATTTCGTTCCTTTCCTGTATAGTTCAGCTATTGCCATACACAATTTCATAGATACTAGGGGTTTACTTTGGATTAGGAAAGTGTAAATATTGCCTATTAGCATTAAATTTCATGGATTATGGGAGTTGAATAGCTTGAATTGGTACCCATGAGAAAGTTGCACATTGTGCCATTAATACCCACGAGAAACTTCTGTGTCGAATGCTCCACATGACTCTTTCTCCTCATTGGTGCATTGAGCAAGAATGTCACTGAGTCTCAAGATCACCTATTCATGGCCTGCCCTTTTGCAGACCTTCTGGTCCAATATGGTGGTTGATTTCTCTTGGTCGACGCTCACCTTGTTCTTGCCTCAACACTATCGGAACATCCTTTCAAAAAAGAGAAGAAACATCTCTGGCACAACTTTATCAAAACATATCTTTGGACCACTTGGAACAAACGAAATCATCGCATTCTTAGAAGCAAGGAAAAGGAGTTTGCCCACCTTATGGATAGTATCACTTATCTTGCCATTTCTTGGTGTAAATTGATACCTTTTTTTGATTCCTACTCTTTTGTATCTCTTGCTACCAATTGGAGAAGTCTTTTGTAACTCCAATGATTTGAGATTTCTTTCCCCCTCTTCTGTAATTTCACTCATCAATGAAATTGTGTCTTATCAAAACAAAAAAGACAAAAATATTTGAGTTAGTCTGAACTGATGAAATAGTAGTCAGTGAACGCCAATGACCTGAGACAACTATTTTTAGAATTTCTGTTGCACGTACGAATTGAGACTTTTTTTTATTTTTTTTGGGATTACCTTTTCAAAGCGGTAAGGCGGTACATGCGTACAACAACTATTTTATAGGGGTGTACAAAAAACCCGCAACCCGCCCAACCCAACCCAACCCAACCCAACTTTTCGGGTTGGGTTGGGTTTTTTTTTAATATGGGTTGGGTTGGGTTGCATTTTTTAAAAACCAAATTTTCGGTTCGGTTCGCGGGTTGAACTAAATTTGGCTCGGTTCAATCCGAACCGAACCGAATTCAATATATTAAAAAATATATATATATATATATAATGAATTAGGGTTTGTTAATCCATTTATGAGTTCAGCCGCCTCCCCCTTTTCTCTCGCGTTCACCCCGCCTCCCTTTTCTCTCGTCTTTCTTGTCTCTGCCTCGCCGCCCGCCGACCTCCGACCTCGCTCTCCGCCTCTCCGTCTAGCAGCCGCCTCACAGTCGCCTCCACGCTCTCCGCCTCGCAGTGGCTTCGCCGACCTCGCTCTTCGCCTCACAGTCGCCTCCCGCCGCGCAGTCGACTCCACGCTCTCCGTCTCGCAGTCGCTTCGCCGACCTTGCTCTCCGCCTCACAGTCGCCTCTTGTCGTCCTCGTTGCAGTCTCCTCCAGCCTCGCAATCGACTCCACGCTCTCCGCCTCGCAGTTGCTTCGCCGACCTCGCTCTCCGCCTCACAGTCGCCTCCCGCCGTCCTCGCTGCAGTCGCTCTCCACCATTGTCAGCTCGAGGCCTTCTCAGTGTTGAATGTGCGGTAGGTTGCCTGAAGCCTTCGAATGGGTTGCGGCTGGAAATTTATATTGTTGAAAATTGGGTATAATGTATTATTTGATTTCAATCTCACTCTATACATTTGATTTCAATCCACTTTTGATGAACTTTCTGCTGTGAAATTTAAACTTGTATGATGAGGTAATAACCTTAAAATGCAAAATGCAAATATGTGATTGTTTTGATTCTGAAACTAATATTATTTGCAACTTTTTAAGCCTTTACTGAAGTTGTGTGAATGAGAAGTTTGATCTTTTACTGGAGTTTGTGTGAATGAGAAGGTTGCTCTCTTACTGTGTGAATAAAAATGTGAATAAAAAACTGGATCAGAAGCTTGATCAATTTTATTTTCTCCTTTTAAATAAAAGCTCAAATGGAAAATGGTATCTAATTAAATTAGAAATACATACCTACTGTCCAGTTTTACTTTTTTTATATTTCTAAACTTTGTTAACAAATTATAATTTAAATTTTGTTGCTTTCAAATAAGAATATGAAGGATATTTTTTAATAATTCATTTGGTTTGGGTTGTTTATAGTATTTTTAATAATTAAAAAAAATTAATTAGAAAAAATACCAACCCGACAACCCAACCCAACCCGAAAATTTCGGGTTGGGTTGGGTTGGGTTGGGTTGACTGAAATGTTGGGTTGGGTTGGGTTGAAAATTTACCAACCCGAAATTTTCGGGTTGGGTTGAAAAACCCTGCAACCCAACCCAACCCATGTACACCCCTAGTATTTTATACACTTTCCAGCTCCATATTCATGTAAATACCTTGTGCAGGCAGTGAAGCATTGGGTCAGATGGAGAATAATAATGTTTTTGCATCTGTGCACGCCACGGTTTTTAAGGAATCAGAGAATCTCGAAGGGAAAAGCATCAAAATTGAGGGATATGACTTCAATCAAGGAGTAAATTACTCCAAGCTTCTAAGGTCCATGGTCTCCACTGGATTTCAAGCCTCCAATTTAGGAGATGCCATAGAAGTCGTCAATCAAATGGTGAGCTTTTATCTCAAATGGAGACGTTTATAACATATATATCTCATCCCAGTAAATTTTTTAGCATTGATGATTTACTTTTGAGAACTGATACTGAATTGGATTGAAGTTAGATTGGAGGCTTGCTGATGAGAATATAACAGAAGATTGCTCTGAGGAGGAGAAGGATCCAATCGTTAGGGAGTCGACAAGGTGCAAAGTGTTTCTTGGTTTCACTTCTAATCTTATTTCTTCTGGTGTTAGAGACACAATTCGTTATCTTGTTGAACATCATATGGTGAGTTAGACCTGATATCTCATTTTGATCAATCCAGTGTTTGTCTGTTTCAAAAATGCTTTCAATCTAGTGTAACTTGATTAGTTAAACTTCTGCTGTATCGGAAGCCAACAACTTGTTTGGGAATTGATGTCGGTATAGTTTTACATTTGTTTTAAATTTTTTGGGAAAATGTGTTTGGATAATCATTTTTTAAAAGTTATTTTTTTCTTGTTTTCCTTTGGTATGTTTACATGGATGACTTGATGTATAACAAATGAAATTATTTTTCTGTAAAAATCACAGGTTTTTGGATAATAATTTTAATTTGCACAATACCACTACCTTTACAATTCATGAAACAGTGTAAAGAACAAAAGCAAACAATTGATTTGAATCAGTTTGCCAAACAAACCCCAAGTATTATATTACTTTTGTTGTGTGAGATAAGTTAGCTGAACCAAGAATTATCGAATCACAGTAGAAATGCAAACCATTCAGTTATATTTAAGAATGATCAGAGGTTATCTAATGTCATGATTCATGACGCATTATGACTATGAAAATGGGGGGAGGATGTCAAATGCATGACCTAATCAATTAGTTACATCAAAACTTGAGATACAATTGTGTTTCATGTGTTCCCTATGGGTAATATACACATTTTTTTTTATCTCCATTTAGCTCGTCAGTTATGAAGGTCTTTGAGTACGCTGCACTTTTAACTTGAATTCAGGATCTAATTATGGGGTTACTTCAATGTCACTGCAGGTTGATGTGATTGTCACCACTACTGGTGGTATTGAAGAAGATCTTATAAAATGCCTTGCTCCCACTTATAAAGGTGATTTTTCTCTTGCTGGAGCCGTCCTTCGATCAAAAGGGTTGAATCGCATTGGTAATTTATTGGTCCCTAATGATAACTACTGCAAATTTGAGGATTGGATTATCCCAATTTTTGATCAGATGTTGAAGGAACAACTTGAAGAGGTACGTACTTTCAATCCTTGTAGCTACTAAAAGATTATATTGATGTTTTTCCTTGTAACATTTCTTTAGTTTTCTCATTCATTTTGTTTGGTCTCCATAGAATGTTTTATGGACACCGTCCAAGGTAACCCAACGCTTGGGAAGAGAAATAAATGACAAGAGTTCGTATCTTTATTGGGCGTACAAGGTAAAATTAAATAGAATCCTTATACCTTTTCTCATGTTCACTATTGTCAATTGGTTTTGGATGTGAGAATGCATCTGATCAACCCATAAAAAAGCAGGATTGCTATATTGAGTGGTATTATTTCCTTTATGAAATTTTATTTATTTATTGAGTATCTTAACATCTGCAAGTAAATTTGCTATGCGAGTCTTCAATTTTGAAGATTTTATTTTCTTAAATTTATGAAGAAACCTACATTTTGAATAAGGAAGGTGTATAAAATTTGCAAGTTTATTTTGTTGTACTGCCTTTTCATCTGTAGTTTAAAACAGTGCATTTGATATATTATGCAGAACAATATTCCAGTCTTCTGTCCAGGATTAACAGATGGCTCATTGGGGGATATGTTGTACTTCCACTCTTTTCGTAATCCTGGATTGATTATTGACGTCATTCAAGGTCGCCTTTTTTTCTCCCCTTTTTTTTTTTTTTTTTGGTGGTGTGGGGGTAATCACACAAGTTCAAGCAATGGAAATGAAGATGAAATTGGTTATTTGGACAGATATTAGGGCCATGAATGGTGAAGCTGTCCATGCAAATTCAAGGAAGACTGGAATGATAGTTCTTGGTGGGGGTCTCCCAAAGCATCATATTTGCAATGCCAATATGATGCGTAACGGTGCAGACTATGCTGTCTTCATCAATACCGCTCAAGAGTTTGATGGAAGCGACTCCGGAGCCCGCCCCGATGAGGCTGTCTCTTGGGGCAAAATTCGAGGTTCAGCCAAGACTGTCAAGGTCTGCCTCATTCATCCATTTTCATTACCATTTTACACTATAAGCTTCCTGATTCATTTGGATCTCATTAATATTAAGAAGCCTCTTGGCTTCCAGTTCCTGCATTTGAACAGTTTACTGATTCTCATTGCTCTTTCTATTACATAGCCTTCCTTGACTAAACGTCACAAAGGTATGATTCTAATCAATTTATTTTTGGTGCAAACCAGGTACATTGTGACGCCACAATCGCTTTCCCGTTGCTCGTCGCAGAAACATTTGCCTCAAGAAGAGAAAAGGAAAAGGACGTCAATGTTGGAGTTTCGGGGTGCTAATTCATATAATGGTATGAATGCAATATCCTTAAATTTGCTTATGGTGTGCAGTGAACTCTGTAGGCTTAAATTAAATTAACTTATTGAAACTTTGGGAAGATTGTAGTCTAGAAAAGACCACCTCTTTGGGAGTGTGTTCTTTTTATGAAATGGATAACTTTTTTTTTTTTTTTGGAAAGAAAATGGATAATTTTTTAACTATTTATTAAGAGAAGAAAATATAATTCTATATCATTCTCTTAATTTTTTGTTTCATTTTATTCTATTCTCTCAACTTGAGAATAAAATCCCTCTTCTCACATATTAGAATGAGCTGCAGAGCATATTGGTCAATCAAATGAAACCAAAATAAATCTATGTATTTATTCAATATTCTATTAATTAAATAAATAGGGAGCTTCACTTTCTTGATGGGATTAAGGTTTTTGTTATCCTAAATAGTATTTAGGGTCAATTGGACAAACTGCTTGAACTAGGTGTTTGTTACCATTAATTCCTGAATTTTTAATTTGATCGATGACACCTCTTAAAAGTTTGATGAGTGGGATTCAAAATTGACATTCCTCACTTGTTATTGAACCTAGCATCTAGCTTATTCACGGTTTTCAACCATGTGCTTTTTTTTTCAACCATGTGCTTGAAAAGTAATACTTTCGAGTTTTGAAAATTTACGGTTTAAGGCAATCAATTCATTGGAATTCAATTTGAGTAATGTAGAAGAACAAATTTGTGATATGAAAAAAATAAATCAAAACTACCCTTCTTCGTCTCTTATTCTTCCTTTCTCGGGCCAACTTTGCTGCTGCCTCCAACCAGCCACTGCAGCTCTCCCTTTGCTGCCGGGTTTTGATGAAAATGTCAAGTGGGAAATGGCGAACTTAGTATCCGAGTGTTGAATGTCTTCAGCAAAAGTGCTTCTGTAAACGTAGAGAGGAGAGATTCTCAAATTGCCATAGACAACGCCAAGGCTTTGATAGGCCAATACAAGAACCGTTTTCCAAGAACCCATCTGAGAGAAACCTAAATTTTTAGCCAATTCAACAAATGGATGTTTAAAAAAAAATGTACAAAAATGAGTAGTTGAACTTTCCGTGTTCAAGTTCCATAGCTTCTTTTTCTAAATCTTCAAGCTAAATCCTGATGTGGGGTTAGTTAAGCAGTAGATTTAAGGCTATGTTTACCATTTCGTAATGAGTTTTTCTCAACAATCGTAATAAATCAATTGTAATGTATTAAGGCTTTAATAGTAATCGTAATCGGTGGGTTTACTTAAGGCTAATTCAAACGTAACTTGAACTCTATTGATGGTGCTTACTTGTACGTAATCATTCGTGAATTTACCATAATATTATTTTGCTTTAATCGTGTTTTCGTGAATTTACCATAATATTATTTTGCTTTAATCGTGTGTTGACTCGTTTTTTGGGCGTTACTCATGTGAAGACTTGTGTAGATACTCGTGAACTCATTTTCCAACATGAATCTTCACTCTCATCCGTTTTCAATATTAAAGTAATGAGTTTCTCTCTTTTCTTCACAATATGTTCATATTTTATCCAATATCAACAATTTGTTCATCTTTTTATCAAAATGAGTTTCTCTTTTTTCTCTACAAGTTTTGGATTAACAAACTTGTGGAGAAAAAAGAGAAATAAGATTGGCGGGGAGGCGTGAAATGATTTGTTGAAAGAAAAATAAAGCACATTGTTTGGAAGGGAAAGAAAAAGAAAACTCAATGTTTGAAAGAGAGAAAAAAAAAACACATTGCTTGAAAGAGAAAGAATAAGAAAATCTACTTTTTTTTTAAGAAAAGGAAAAAGAAACTCTAACATATTGGCGGCGACAGTGAGATTGACCGGAGTGAGGTGGGGGTCGGCGACGAGGTTGGCCGGAGGGGAGAAGGTGAGACAAAGAAGAAGGTGAAGAAGATGACAATGTGCATTTCAAAGAAGATTTAGAAATGTGCAAACATAGAAAAAATAAACAAAAAAAAAGGGTGAGACCTATGTAATCTTCAATAGTAATCTCATTGAGCACCTCATGGTGATAGAAAAATGGGGTAATGAGATTACAAATTTCTAAGTGGGACCCACACTTTGATTACATTTGCAAGATTTCCCTCAACGTAATTGATGTGGGTTCACCGTTAGAATTACCATTGATTCATTACGTTTGGAGGAAAGTAAACGTGGCCCACATTTGTATTCCCCTCCGAATGAAGAAGAAAAGAGAAGATCAGAGAACTTGTAACAGTAGTCACTCATTTTTCACTAAACCCACTCGACATTTTCATCAAAACTTGGAGCAGAGGTGACCGGTTGGAGAGAGGTGGACGGTAAGGTTGGCCGGAGGAGGGAAGAAGAATGATGATATTGGTTTACTTTTTTCATGTGACAAATTTGTCTTTCTCCTACATTACTCAAATTGAACTTCAATGGGTTGATTGCAACACTCATCAAACTTTAGGGGTGTGATTGATCAAATTGAAAGTTTAAGGACTTAATTGTATTTGTAACTAGGGGTGCAAGCGACTCGATTATTTGGCAAAGTCGGAGTCAAACCGACTAGTTCGGTGAAGGAAAAACTAAAATCGGTGGGCTATTGAAATTGCGTCGACTGACTGCTTAGACCAACGATTCGGCGCGCGGTTCACCGATATTAGCACGGGCGTGCGTAGCAGGCCGGGCTTGAGGGAGCGTTGGGATAATTTTGTGTTTTTGGGCCAGATGTCAGGTTTGGGCTGCTCTAATAGCTTTAGAACGTTGGGATCAATCATAAAAAAATTTGGTGATTCTTGGTTCGTACACGAGTATTCGTAAACCATCCCGACCCTCAACCAACTGCTCTGTTTGGGATATTTGTTATACAATTGACTCTTATTATATATATATTCGATCGACTTGGTTTATAATCGGTCCGATCTTGGCAAACCTGAAGTTAACCAATTTTGTGTATGTGAAAACTGAAACTGCTAAATCGATCGATGTGAAACCAAATCGTCGGTTTTTTAGTCGGTTTAGACAATTTTTTAATTTTAGTTTGCACCCCTAATTATAACAAACTTCTTAGTTCATGGATGATTTGTGCAATTAACCATACTATTTAGAAATAAAAGAGAACAACTAACTAAATGGTTGTTTAAAACTAATCAAAGTAGCTCAAACATAGCCAAAGCGAGCATAGTTCAACATACATATGTATGACTTGATGACCAAGAAGTTTGTGGTTCGAATCCCCCACCCCAATGTACTAGAAAAAAAAAGTACCTCAAACACAAATGAGGAATAAGAAAATAAAGTTTTTTTTTTTTTTTTTTTAGTACAGAAAATAAAGTTGAAAACATAATTGAATGAAAATAAAGTTGTATTTTATGTAAAAAAAAATTGTTGTTTTTAGGATTCCACCGACCCAATAAATTTAAAAATATAAAATCGAATACAGAATCAGATTCCTATATTCACTAGACCCAATAAATCTGAAAATATAAGAGTTTTTCGTTTGTATTCCTTAGTCAATTGAACTATGCTCGGTTTAATATTATTATTATATTTTGCGGGTGTATTCCTTAAATTTTTTTTTCTCACGAAAGTGTGAAATTTCATCCAATAAAATAAATTCTATAAATAGGGGTGGAGAGATTTGAAGTCAATCTTCTCTATGGTCAAATGATTCCTTAGCCCTAGTGGGTTGATTGTGCCATGTTATTAAAGAATAAAGAAGAGTTCATAAAGCTAGAAAAAGGTGAAAGTTGAGGGGATCACAACTTCCCTATGGGGAAATATAATTTATTTCTTTTTGTGCACTATCAAATTCCTTTGCCCTACAAGATATTATAGATAATATTCTTTTAGATAGTGTGGAATATATGAAGTGAAAACCCTATTGTCTGGCTACATTTGATGCAAATGGAATTGAAATTATGCTCCATACTCCATAGGCACTATTAAGAAATAGAATTGTATATATTTTTAAGGGAGTGTTTGGGACACTAACTTCAACTTAGATGAACTGAGTTATCATAACTCGATCCACGTTTGACCTACCGACTATTATAACTCATAGTCAATACAGTAACTACACTGACTTTAATAATATTTACTATTCACAAACTATTATAACCCAACTCACAAACTATTATAACTATCGACTATTTTAGTCTACTCGACGTCACGCCACAAACAACCCCAAAAGTTTAAGACCAAGTTAAAATAAATTTAGAAGTTTAAGAGTGTTTAGGGCACCAATTTGGGATTGGGTGGACTGAGTTATTATAACTCAATCCACATTTGACCTACCAACTAGTATGACTTAAGAGTAAGTGCATTGACTTCAATAATTTCTACTATTCAATTTAAAGAAACAAAATAGTATTTACTATTCAAATGAAGTTGAAATAGATAGTGTTAAATTGAAGGACTAACATAGGATAGGTTAAAATATTTTTTTGTCCTTCTACTATGGGTTACGTTTCATTTTAGTCTCTATACTTTTAATAAATTGTAAAACTACTCTTTATTGTTAGCTCAAATGCATTTTTTTTTATCGAACTTGATAGAATAATATTCTCATTCATGAAAAAATGATATGAATATATGTTTCCGAAATTTATAGTGGAAGATTGATAGAGACAACTTTTTTTTTTTAAGAAAAATAAAATTTAGACTAAAAATAAGATTTATTATTAATACAAAATTAAATTTGGACATTTTGATAGTGGACACTAGAATAGAACGGGTATCAAAGTAAATCACACCATGATTGTATTAACTTGTAGAATAAATTTAAAAGTTCAAAATTTGATATGTGCTTGGGTGTTTTTTTTAATATTGTAAACTATTTATAAAAATATAACAAAAAAAAAACAAACTATTTAAAAAATATAGTTATTTTAAATCAAGCGCACACATGTCTTTTGAAAAGATGTGCATTCACCCAATCACGCATCGTCTTTTCGAAAGGCCATGTACATCTACGAAAAGGACATCACATCATCTTTTGAGCAGTGTGCATTCAAAATTCAATACATTTTTACTCAAACATGCAATTTAAAAAAAAAATATATATGAATGAAAACTAACACAAAGGGCTTCAATTTGATACATGATTTCACTATTTTTGAAATTGTATATTGAAAGATAAAGATCGTCGAAGTTGGGTTATGATTCTGCAAATTTCATAACCGTAGTCCAACTTCAGCGATCTTTTATCTTTCGATATACAACTTCAAAAATAGTAAAGTCATGTATTAAATTGAAACTCTATTTAACTTTCGAGCCATATCTTTTTCGAATTTTTTTGCATATATGAATAAACAGATATCGATTTTTTAATGCACACGGCTCAAAAAACTCCTTTTAGGCATTGCTTGCATACCAATTTTCACAATTAACTTTCAATCTTATCTAAGTAAACTCAAACATCGATAAATGTTGCAATATTTTCCGTTCAATTTGTGCTAATTCATCCAATAATCTTAACAAATAGCAATGCAAATTCTTCAACAACTTATTAATTTCAATGGAAAATAATATTGACATAAAATTAAGTTTGATTAATGCAATTGAGTAATACTATCAAAACTCACAAAATTGAAAAATAATAACAATAATTTAACATTGTTTTTTTCGTGAAATCCTCCTTATTTTAAACCAAACATACATGATATCTCGTCTTACCTCTAAGACCAAACATGCATTAAGTTATTTGTGACACCACATTCAAGGGTGGAATAGTCTTTTGGCCTATCGGCTATACATAGGTTTAAATAATGTGAATGAGGCGTTGACGTTTTTCGAATGAATTGATCAAATTTATTGTGTTTTCAACATTAAGTGAGGCTTTTGATCGCCAACAAGAGCATAGCTCAACGGCATGATGTATCACCTAGTGACCATGAAGTCCTAAGTTCAACCCCCATCCCCAACATGTTGTCAAAAAAAAAAAAAAAAAAGTGAGGCTCTTTGATCATTAAGGTAATCTAATGTACTAATCATTCCATTGAGATTGAAATCAAATTGATTTGGAGGTTTAACTCGACAATTAAGAGTTTTAGAACTTCACAATTAGGAGTTATTCTTGTGTGGAAATGTCCATATATGTAAATCCCCTAGGGTTACCTATCAATACATTAAATAATTTATAGAAGGCAAATGAGATTAATTCCATATGAGACATGTGCCCAAGTAATTTATTAAGGGCACATGAGATTAATATTATACCAAACAAATATTTTTAAAATTTACTAGTACGTATTTTAGAGTCTAGAAAAATAAAAACAATCCAATTGTTAAAAGTTAATTTGATAAAATAGAACATGTTAGTTAATACATATATAATATTATATATATTTTTATTCGGCTGATTGCACAAACCGCAATCAGGCACAAAATAATTGCAAATTTAACAAAGTTTAACCGTGACTATCACTGATAGACTCTATCGTTGATATATGACTATAAGTGATAGACTTTTATCACTGATAGACTATTATCACTGACAAAATTCTATATAAAAAAAAAAGACTTCTATCAGCGATAGACCATACTATCAGTGATAGAAATTGCCATATCCGCAATATTTTTAAAAAAATGCTATATTTTTAATTATTTTACTCTAACTGAGTTACAATTTCCCTATATATATATATAAACAAATTAAAACAATAAAAAAATGTTATACTTAAGAGTATAAATATATATCGAACAACCACTTGGTGCAAGGTGAGCGCTCCACCTAAGATAGCGTGAGACTTCGATTCTCACTGAGGACAAATTTTCAAAAATTTATCAAACAACCACTTGGTGCAACGAATAACACACTTAAGTGGAGGTTGATTGATTCTGCACACACACCTAAATAGCTCCACTTAGTCACTTAACTGAGGGTTGATTGATCCTGCACATACACCTAGATAGCCCCACTTAATACACCTAAGTGGGGGTTGATAAAACAATTTATCAAACAACCCGATACCACTTGGTGCAACGGGTAACACACCTAAGTGGGGTCCACACACCTAGATACCACTTGGTGCAATGGGTAACACACTTAGGTGGGAGTTGATTGATCTTGCACACACATCTAGATAGCCAATAATGGAGGTTTATTGATCGTGCACCTGTGCATAGCTCAATTGACATAGTCTTGTGCCATTGACTAAGTGAGAATTGATTGATCCTGCACATCTAGATAGCTCAATTGACATAGTCTTGTGCCATTGATTAAGAGGTCATGAGTTTAATTCTGGATTAATTAAAATACATTTGTAAAAAAAAAAAATGTAAATAAGAAATGACTTAATTGACATAAAATTGTGTTTTTGGCTAAGAAGTCAAGGGTTCAATCTCTGCATTAATTAAATATGTTTAAAAAAAAAAAATCTAAAGTATTAAACTTTATAAGTTTAAAAATCAAATTGAGAATAATATTAATATTAATAGTTATGTAGTAGAATGAGCTAAAATTAAAGTATGAAATGAAAATATAAAATTTATATCCAACATATTTTTATCTAAGAAAACAAAAATAATAAATTAAAAAGGAAAATGGAAAGATTACAAATAATTTAAAACACATTGACAAAATGGGATGATAATTTGTATTTTTTTAACAAAATTAATTTTCCGAATATAATTAAATTAAAATAGACTATATAAAAGGTTCAAGAATTACTTAAAAAAAAAAAAAAAAAAAACCAAATAGTACTTCAATAAATGAGCCCACTATTTTTCTTTTAAAGCTGATCCCAATATTTTCTTAAGAAAAACAAAACCGGTTCACTTCGTAAAATAAAATAAAAATAAATAAAAGAAAGAGGAAAACCCTAACTCCTTCATCTTCTTCTTCTTCTTCTTCTTCTTCACGGCGTCTCCTCCTCCGTTTCAGCAGCTGAGTGTCGTCGCCGCCGTCGTCCCGCCGCAGCCTCCTTCCTAGCGGCATTCCACTGATTTTCTACTCCCTTGTTGTTACTGGTATTCTTTCAATCTCCATCTATGTCTTTCTTCTCACTTGAAAAACAAAAATTAGAACTTCTATAATGAAAGAATTGAGGGGTTGTTTGTTTTAGGTTCTTCTTTAATAACAATAGACGAATAGCAATTTCGGAAAATTGGGAGGTGGTTTGTGTTTGGCTGTTCTGATTCGGACATGAATCAGTCACCCAATTTTCTTTCATTTCCTAGCTTGATGATTGATTGACCGAACAACTTCGACCTTATTTATATTAATTGGTTTAATTACATTAATTTACTAAATTAGTTTGCACCAAAATGATAAACCAAAAACAGTGAAAGGTACCCTTAAAGAACATTTGGAAAAAAAAAAAATAAAAAAAATTAAGAGACTAAAAATTGGAAAAACAAAAGGAGATGCAAGAGTTGGTCTTGCTAATTTCTACATTTTCCCTGTCGTTGCTCTTTTACTCATGATTTATAGCTTTACCTTCTTATGTCCGTTGCTATGAATGAGAGAAGAAATGTTTATATCTATAAATATAGAGATAGGGGAGAGGATTATGAAGTTGAATAGTTTGACGAGTCTAATGGACTTCTCCATGATTCAATTCACAGAGAAAAGTAGAAATGTTTATATATAGATATTGAGATAGGGGAGAGGATCATGAAGTTTAATAGTTTGACTAGTCTAATGGGCTTTTCCATGATTCAATTCACTCACCCTGATCATTTTTTTTTTTTGACAACATTTGGGGTGGGAGATTCGAACCATTGACCTCTTAGTCACTAGTTTGTACATGTGAAGGAGGAGAGGAAGTTTCTCACCTATAGCCACTTTTATATATAGTATAGATAGATATAGATATAGATATAGATTGAAGACACACGAGAATGGTTTTACTTTTATTTATTTATTCATTTTCAATAATTGTGAGTGTTTGAACCAACTTCTCACCTTCGAGTTCCAATTCCAGAACGAAACCCAGATTCCATTTCTGCAAATCGCACCAGAGCTTCATTCCAATCTCTGTCTCTTGTAGCTGGCGACAACCCCCCCTTTTTTTCCCCATTTCATTCGTCCATATTTGCTGTAAGTACTACACTTTACCAATTTTTATCCGTTATGTTATATTCTCTATCTTGAGCCTTTTCGCTTTTCTCTATTCAGGATTATGCCAGACGTGCAAGCCCTTGTTAATGATTTCGTTATCAAGCTTAAGAAGCGGTTAGTTCTTTGGGATTGTTGATATTTCTGGGGATTGAGTTGTATCCTGTGTGTTTTTTTTTGGATTGGAGTTCGTTTTTATGGTATGATATTGTGGCAGTAAAATTGAGGGCTCCTTGGCCACCGCAAAGCATACGGCTGAATTGCTTCGTTCTGTCATTTCGCAGCAGCGAATACCCTACACGAATCAGGCGGCTGCATTGATTGATGCTGTGAAAGCTGTTGGCGAGCAGCTGATTGCTGCGAATCCTGTTGGTAGATATATTAATTTATTAGTTTTGTTTATTATTACTTAATGTTTAACCTCAGTCTGGTTGTTTGGGATTTTACCCTCTACAAAATTCAGTTTGTTTCCATGGCTGCTTCTTTATTCTGGCTGAAAATGAATTGTTAATCACCTCTGAATTATCATTATTTGGTCCTGGCCATGTTTGTTGTATACACTGTCTTTACATGATGGTCAATAGGCTTTTTCTTTGTGCGACCCGCTACTTTGATCATCTTAAATATACTAATTTATTAGCTTTTTCATTGGCATTTATATGTTAATGTAAAACTGCAGAGCTTGCTGTGGGTAATATTGTGAGGCGTGTTTTGCACATTATTAGAGAGGAGAATCTTTCTCTCACCACAGCTTCTATTGCTGGGTTGAGCCTAGCAGCAGTTAGTGATGATGAAGATGACAGTGGAAAAGATGATCGCCCTGCCCTTTCAGCCGCTGCTGTTGCAGCTGCTGCAAGAAGCACTTTGCGGCCGCCTTCCTTGCAAACTCTTCTCGAGGATGTTCCCAACCAAACATCTGTTCATCATACTTCATCGTCTGGAGGTGATTCAGAAGGAAAAAGCAAATGTGAGCTTCCTTGTTTTATGCTGATTATTGTTCATTTGCGTGCTTACTTAATAAGGTTTATGATGTGCTTGAAGGCATTTGATTGCGACATCCAAAATATTTACTGATTTGTCTGGTTAAAGTTGATTATGGGGAAATCTATCTATCTATCTATATATAATGTTACAATATTATCTCTTGTTATATATATATAGATGAAATTGTATTTGTTGTTGTGTTTGCTTGATTATATAACTGTAATGACATTTAGTTTTCTATTTTTCTTTCTTATAAGGTTTTGAAATCGTTTGGAAATGTTTGTTTGATTTTGGATTTCTTTGACAAATCATTGTTATCAGTCTTTAGAATTTTGTAATTGGCCTTTTCAACTTCTTATGGATATTGTATATTTTAACTTTTAAGTGTGAAAAATCACTTGTTGTGAGTTGAAATTTCTAAACATATTTATATCATTGGAATGTTCTGCTTCTTACCTCCTAGAGTAAATTGGGATTTGGGACCCTTTTTGGTTGTGATGCCTTTATGTGAATATTTGGTTGTGATTCCTTTCTTATAAGGTTTATATATTGTGTGAAATTTGCCTCAAATTCGATCTCTTGGGATTCAAACTCAATTAAAATGTTTTACAAAGTCTATGTTTTTGAATATTTTTTTGTTTATATAAATATATATATGGTTTAAAATGTTATTATTTATAAATATTATTTCAAGTTTCATTTTTATTTTTATATATTTGTATAAAAATAGGTTAAAATATCATTTTGGTCGCTGTATTTTGGGTTGTTTTATTTTAATCTTTGTACTTTTAAATGTCTAAATTTAGTCCACATACTTTCTATAAATCTTAAATTTAATCAAATTGTTAGTATATTCTTAACATTGAAAAAATAGTCTATATTAACCTCGTATAAAGATCAAAATGATTTTTAACCTAAAAGTTATCAGTAGTATATAAATTAATATCAAAATATATCAAGTCCCCCCTAACATAAAGTTCTGGATCCGCCATTCTCTCTTGATTTTTGTTTGAAGTAGGGTTCTCGATAATGTTAAATGCTTTCTACTTCTCTTGAGCTAAAATCTATCCAGAAATGTGCATGTGTTTTGACTTATATCTTATTTGTCTATTTATTTGTGTGTCTGTTAGTTAAATGTGGAGTTTCTTTTCATTTTATTATTTGTTTTTTTTCCGTTTGGAATGTAAGTTTTGCTTTTCTAACAAGTTGTTCTTATTGACAGCTGCTGATAAAAATTCGAGGAGTCGGAAACTCAAGCATGATGTAATTGAAGCTGTTAATGAACTTATTCAGGATATTGCAACTTGTCATGAACAGATTGCTGAGCAAGCAGTGGAGCACATCCATCAAAAGTATTTCTCACATTGAACTAATACTAATAAGCTAACCTGTTTTTTTTTGTATCCTTGAAATCATATTGATCTGGACCATCTAGTTTATTACTTACCAAAGCAGTATAGGGTTGTTAACTTTAGGAAGTAGATTTGTATATTATTTTATGGTACTCAAGACTCAAGAGGTCATTATGCAAATACCATCATCTGTTTTCTTCATGTGCTCTATTTCCATTTTGGTAAGTTGGTCTATTGTTTCCTCTTATATCAAAGGCTTGGGCTCACATTGAGGGGTTGGATTGCAGCTTGCCACACTAATTAAAAAAGTTTTCCAATCTTTTAAAATGGGAAGCCAAGTGGTAAGACCAACGTCTCCTGAGAGAGATTAGACAAGTAGAATATGAGCCCTTTCCTTTTTATCCTTGCGACAAACTATTTTAATGTTTAATTGATTTCTCATGAGGCCTACCTGAGCAACATGGCCTAAAAGGCTAGGTTTGAAACTCCACCACATGTTGAACTCAAAGTTAGATTTCTTATGAGAGGTCTACTATTAGTGGCTTTAAGGTGGGAAAAACAACCTATTAGAATGTTAAATGCTTCCACCTGTTAGGATAAGTTACTCAATCTTTCAAGATTAATAATCTTTGAATTATTATTGGGAATATGAACAAGGTATCGAGTATTAATTGTGAACCTATTTAAGTTCAAGAGTTGGCTTCTATTGTGGGGTGCAGTTTTGATTCTAGGTCTATGGCCGATTTTGGTCTCCCTCTAAATGGTAACTCAAAGAGCATCCAGTTTTGGACTCCAACCACTGAATTAATTCAAAGCAAATTGTTAATGGGGAAAAAACATACTCTCTCTAAAGGTGGTGGGGTTAACCTTCATCCGATCTTCTCGTTCAAACCTTTCTACCTATCCCCACTCTTTTGAGTCCAAAAAGATGGCCTTCATTAATGTAAAATATCTAAAATCTATGAGATATTTTTACATGGCCCTCCTTAATGTAAAATATCTAAAATCTATGAGATATTTTTACTGGGAATGCCACGACAAGGAAGGAGGTTCCCACCTTGGTTAGCTGGTACAAGGTCAAGTAACCCATATCTTTTGGTGGTCTTGATCCTGCAAACCATTGAATTGACTAAACATCTATGGTGATTTGCTGAACAGTACCCTCCATGGAGGAAAGTGGTGGCTGATAAATGGAAAGTGGTGGCTGCTAAATGTAGAGTCTCCAAAGGTGCTTGGTTGACTAATCAAATGATTAATGCTCCCAAGGTCCTTGCAAAGAATTTGAAAGGTGGCATACAAGGTGCAACTACCATTTACTTCTGGAACACACCTAGTATTCCAGGTTTCCCAACTCAAGGCTTGGAAACTTCCTGCCCAACCACTTACCAGCTGAACCGAATCCTAAGCTTGAACTCTCCCTCACATGGCTTGGAGGTTTTGATTTAGTGAGCTGGACAACAACTTGAGGAAGCTACATAGGACCTTTAATCTCATCAATAATCAGTTCCTGCTGTACACCTTGAGGGCAAGGTGGAAGTTTGGTGCCTGGTGGGTAGCAGGGAATGGTAGAAACCTCCGACCATGGATGCGTAGGGATGTAGAATAAGTGAGTAGTGTGATGTAATGCGTGTGTGAATAAGGATAGAGGTTTTATTGTGTAAAAATGTTAGGAGCTTTCGCGACTAAGTCACTCACCCTTAAACTTACCTCATCGGTTGCTCATCATCGTTCGGCTCTATACTCTCAAATTTGGTCGGGTTCATTCCCCAAAAAGATCAAACTGTTCATTTGGGTGCTTAGCCATGTTGGTATTTTCACTGCTGATGTTATTCGAATAAAGCGTGGGGAATATGTGCTAGACTTCATCGGAGGATTTTTCCCATTGATTCCGGTCGTGAAGTTGATGAAAGAATTAGCAACAAAAATGGGATCAATGTGTACCAAAAAAGACGATGAAGTTGTTGTAGAAGAATCGTTGCTGGGAGGAAGCCATTTGATTTTCTTTTACTTTTATACATACCTCCATCATGTCCATTCGAGCAAGAGTCTTGTTGGTTGTTTCCAAGTATCCTCCACAAGTATTTCCGATCTTAGCAAACATATCAATCGAACCTTTAGAGGTTCAGAAAGGGAATCAGGTGCTATTTAGTTCTTGTTAGATTTCAAGTTTTTTTATGGGCGTCGGTGACACGTTTTTTTTGTAATTATTCTATAGGACTTTTATTACTTGACTGGACTCCTTTTCTTTAAGGGGTATCTTTAAGGGGTCTTCTTTTTTTGGATGCCCTTGTATTCTTTCATTTTTCTCAATGAAAATTTGGTACCTTATCAAAAAAAAAAAAAAAAAACCAATGGAGCATAGATCCATTGGTAAGTTTCTGACTTTGATCCAAATTTGATCCATCCACCATATGAAGGAAATTTTAGGGGTTATTGCCAACAATAGCCCTTTTGGGCTTTTATCTATCAAGACTAACGTTGTTTTAAGGTGATATATTTTTTAGCCGATCCCGGTAACAATCCTGGCCAGGATCGGGATCGAGGTTTATTTTTTACTTTTACCATTTTGTCGACTTTGGGATGTTTTTTTTTTTGAGATTTAGGGTATTTTAGTATTTTAATTTTTACCTAGCCAGGATTGTCACCGATTACGCCTCCTTCGTCGCCCTCCTCAAATCTTAAGCACTGGCAATCGATCTCCATGCACAAATTCTCGAGTTTTTACGAGGCAAGCCTCTTCTCCTCGTGACCTGGTATGGATTGAACCCTTCTTTGCCCTCGATTTTACTCAACTCTCATATGGACTCCGTTCCCGCCGAGTCGTCCAAGTGGCTCCATTCTCCGTTCTCCCCCAGCCGAGCCCTCAACCCTCCAAGATGGCAAGATCTTCGCCCGTTGTAAAAAAATGAAAAAGAAAAATCTTGGTCTCGATCTTGGCCAGAATTGTCACCGGGATCGACTAAAAAGATATGGGCTTAAAACAATGTTAGCCTTGATAGATGAAAACCCAAAAAGGCTATTGTTGGCAATAACCTAATTTTTAGATTTCGTGTAAGGCTCTGTAGTCCATGGTTCAAATGTGACCCTAAATGGAATAGCCTATTGCCAACCTTTGTTTTTGCAGAGAAATGTGCCTTGTTCCCTATCTAGGACATATAGGAGAGCCTTATCCGGTTGTAATGGGCTGATTGAACCTAATTATGGCTTGATCTTTCAGATTTGGCTTCTCTTTTATTATCCATGGTGGTAATTAGGGGGGATCATCTTCACTAGATGGTCTTAGGAGAAGTTTATTTTCTAGGCCCCTTCCCGAGGGACGAAGAAGTTCTACTTCTCTTTTAGCTCTTCTTGGTGCATTTTGTCTTCCTTTTTTTTTTGTATTTTTTGCTTGTCGGCCCTCTCAATCATTGGAGGGGTATTTTGTTTTGTTTCTCAATAGGATTTCTGTACTCCATTACATAATATCAATGAATGGTTACTTTTTCTTATTAAAAAAAGCCCCTGGGATCACCTCCGGTCCCAATTGGTGTGTTTTATGCAATCAGGACACTGAAACTTTGCATCACCTTTTCATCACTTGCCCCTTTGCTTTCTTATTCTGAAAGCATGTCCTCAAAGCTTTCAATTGGCATCTATCTTTTCTGGGGGACTTGATTCCTTTTTTTTTTTTAATATCCGTGAGTGTCCGGGCCAGCTTGTGCGCACCTTGACTGATCTCACAGGACAACCGCCTGACCTTACTACATTTGGTTGCCAAAGTAACTCGTAGGATATTTAATCCTAGGTAGGTGGTCACACTTTTCTTGAAGTTGTTCTTTAAGGGTCATCCCTTTGGAAAGGAAAAGAAAATCCTATGGAGCTTTTTCATTGAAGCTTTCTTATGGCACTTATGGTTGGAGCCTAATCCCCCTAGTTTCTAGGATAAGGTCACCATTTTTGATAAGTTCTTTGATCACATAACTGATATTTCTCTATGGAAGTGTTTTTTGAAAATGCATTGGCATTCTTTGCCTCCTTTTGTAATGTCATCTTATCAATGAAATGAAGGAAAGAAGGATCGATGTTTCTCATAAAAAAATATAATAATAATAAAAAAAAGTTGGAGGTTGTGGGTCTGGGGGAATATATAATAGGAAGGGCGAGTAATTTGTTTGGCATTCGACGTTTTGTTGATCTTGTTCAGATGCCCTCCTTTTCTTTTTATTATTAAATTAGCTTTACTCTGTGTTCTACTGCATAAGTTTGTATTTGATTTGCTGGCATTATTCTCTGTTTCGTGCGTCAATCTGAAATATGCAATTGGAACTTAGAGGACTTTCATATTATGGAATTATAATTTAGAATTTCCTCTTTAAGAATTTACCTCAATATCCTCACATATATTGAATGCCAAAAATTTTCAGCGAGGTAATATTAACTCTGGGGAGTTCCAGAACAGTATTAGAATTTCTTTGTGCTGCTAAGGAGAAGAAAAGGTCCTTCCGGGTGTTTGTTGCTGAGGGTGCTCCAAGGTCTGGGCTAATAACTGATGCTAGCTGTATGTTAGGGTGCAGATTTATTTTACACTGATATTTTTGGTTCACTCTACCACTTGTTTCCTCTGAATGTTACAACAGATATCAGGGTCATCTTCTTGCTAAGGAGTTGGTTACAAGAGGTTTACAGACCACACTTATTACTGATTCTGCAGTTTTTGCTATGATCTCCCGGGTGAATATGGTAGGTGGTAGCCGTAGTGTGTCTATACATATAGAAATGCATTTTATTTCAAACTATGCATGAAGTGGGATGGACATGACAACTGATGAGATAGCTTCATCTTCAAATCTGTTCTGCAAGGTAATAGTTGGAGCTCATGCTGTCATGGCAAATGGTGGTGTCATGGCACCTGTCGGATTGAATATGTTGGCCCTTGCAGCTAAAAGGCATGCTGTTCCTTTTGTTGTACTTGCTGGAAGTCACAAGGTGATGTTATGAATTAGTATAGTCTCGAGTTTGAATTTTTGTAAAACATTTAGCTATCGAGCATTTTCACCCCCAAATTGTTTCTTCATCAAAAGCAAAAGATTTCATCGATGATGGCAAATTTTTCTGGTTTGCGAACCAAGATAGACAAACCTGTTACCTTTTAGCTCCCTCTTAATCTTTTCCCTTATAGTAGTTTAATTCCTTATTTGGAGACATTTTTAACTGCTTAGAGGCAGGAGGGGCGATGGGCTGTTAAATGGAGAGAGTAGCCATAATCAAGTAATTTGAACATCCATGCTTGGGTATCTCAAGTGCATACAGCTTAGTGACTGAATTAGAGCTTTTGGTTATGACTTCTGACTACTATGATGAAGGTGGGTTAGAGCTTTGAGTAACTCGCTTGTATTTTCAATTAAGGGGATGAATGCATTACTAACTGCCTAGTATGTCTAGAGGAATGGTGGTGGTTAAACAGAGGAGGTTTATACCATGTCTCATAGAATACAAACTTCAGCAGAAAGAAATGAGGTAGTAATGAATAATAGGTAAAATTTCCACGTTAACTTTTAAAACATGGATAAGTAAAAGCACAACAATATTAGAAAATTTTATTTCTAGAAATGAAATGAAACCATCTATCGCCATGTTATCATAATTTGTGAAAGAACCTATTGATTTGGTGAGACAAATAAAAGGAACAAAAGTATAATTGCCCTACAGTCATGTAAATTTAATTCTATTATAATTTTACCCAAAACTAACTAGCATAACTCAATTGCTTAAGACATTATAAACGCCTGAACCTATTGATTTGGTGAGACAAATAAAAGGAACAAAAGTATTATTGCCCTACAGTCATGTAAATTTAATTCTATTATAATTCTACCCAAAACTAACTAGCATAGCTCAATTGCTTAAGACATTATAAACGCCTCTGTTGAGGTTTGAATTCCCATCCCGACCTCTGTTTGATTTGAAGAATAAGAAAATCTCTACCCAAGTTGGCCTAGTCATCTCAAGAGAGAAATTATGATGGAACGAGATTCCTCCTCTCGTGATTTGCTTTTGAGATTTTCTTTTACACCAATCCTACTACCAGCCTCCGATTCTTTTCAAGTAAGTGCTTTTTATTTGGATTAAGTTTGATCCAGTTTCTTCTTTTCTTCATGGATAACAGTAGTTGTTGCATCGACAACAAGTATTTTTGTGTTTGGTTAGAAAATGAGCGTTCTTTTGTTGAAGACATGAATTTGAAGTTAGCCATTCCTCTTTCATTTTCACACCACATTTGGAAAAATCTTTGGTCGAGTTAATGCAATAGAGGGATGTTTTTGGTACCACCAGGATAAGTGACGATTTTCTTCTGTTTGGTTTATTGAATGCATCGCCAATCACTGGTGGAAGAAAGGTGCTTAGAGGGCCCGTTGGTCGATTTAAGAGTGGTGGTCTTACCTTTTGGAATATGTAGAAGGATTTTATCTCAAAATATAAGAACTCTACCTTGAGGTGTTCAGTCTAGGACAAGTTTTCCCCCAAAGGTGTGGTCCAAATCAAGTGTCCCAAGCTCCTCCTTGTCTGTTGCGAATGTAGTCAAAGCTACTCATCCGAGAACGCTTCTCCCTTCCTCAACTCCTTCCCATAAAAAAACTTCAGGGGTATTTGGGGTACCAACATGGAGTTGGGTGGACTGAGTTATAATAACTCAGTCCACGTTTGACCCACAGTCAATAAAGTAACTACACTGATTTCAATAGTATTTACTATTCACGGACTATTATAACCCACATACTATTATAACCACCGACTATTTTAAACCACTCAACTCCCCAAACAACCCGTTTGTGTTCATGGGTTCAGAGATCTGAAATCAGTGCTTTGGATGAATAGTATGATTCTTTGTTTTGGGGAGTGTGGATCAAATGCAATGGGAGAGTCTTCAATATTAAGCATCAAATGCAATGAAAAAATCTTGAATAATAACATAGAAGCCTTGACCAATTGGAATTATAGCTTCAAATGCAATTGAGTCCACCATTTTGTAATTATAGCTTTACTAATCTCTCCTTGTAATCTTATGCCATAGGTTTCTTGTAGTGAAAAACAGAAATGTTTCACTGTTTCCAATAAAAAAAACATAGAAGCCTTGACCAGATTTGGGATGTTATTATCTTTCATGCATGTTCACACTTATTTTGGCTGGTCATCCTTACAAGAGGGAGAAGAAAAACCTATGGCTCAACTTTGTTAGAGTTCTCATATGGTCTATTTGAAACGAAACGAACTCCCGTGTCTTCAAGGATTGGGAGAAATGCTTTGACGTCTTCATTGACTCTTTATCTTCTTTTGCTCTCACATGTTGCAACTTTTCTGCTTATTTTTGCAGCGATAGCCTATTTTCCTTTATAACCCAATGGAAGTGTTTTATGTAATCTCCTTTGGATAGGAGAGATTGTCTCCCTCCTTTTGTAGTTTCATCTCAGCATCATTTTTTAATTCTTTTAGTTTCTTCTTGCATCATTATGTTAATGAAGCCCTGTTTCGAATTTTTGAAAAATGTAGAAAAGAGGAGGGGTTACAGCAAATTGATCAACAGTAGGCATCGTCGACTGATTAATTTTTTATTATGTGTCCGTGTCCGTGTGCATGCGTGTATGTACAATTAACTACACGATTATTTCTGTTAATTTTTCAAATATGCTCTGTTGGTTTGTTTTATTATTTCATTATTCTCAATTAAACACTTTGGTTGAAGACCAACGAGGCATTAACCTGCACTTACTCCAAACCTTCTTCACCTTCCTCCATGATACTAAAAAGATTCTCTGGATTCCGTACTAAGTTGGCATGCTGCCTTTATTTATTTATTTATTTTCTTCTAAATGTCTGTTACTTATGTTACAGTTATGCCCTTTGTATCCTCACAATCCTGAAGTGCTACTCAATGAACTGAGATCCCCATCAGAGCTACTGGACTTTGGTGAATTTTCAGATTGCATGGACTTTGGAACTAACACCGGGTCTCCTCTTCTCCATGTAGTCAACCCTACATTTGACTATGTGCCACCATCACTTGTTAGTTTATTTGTTACTGACACGTAAGTCCAGCTCTTTTTCTTTTTGTGGTGGTGTTGTATTTCATTCTTTTACCTCCCAAGTACTAGAAAAAAAGGTGCATGAGAATAATTATTGATGGCTTTTTTTTCTTTAAAAAAAAAATCCAATGACCACATTTTTAAGCAAGATACTTCGGTTTTATTTTCTATTAAACATTTGGATTTCAAATTTCTGGGCTTTTTTTCTTAGTGCAAAAATATGGAATGCTGTTATATTGATCTTGATTTTATCTGTTTATTTCTCATTATTTCCTGTCACTTTTACAGGGGTGGCCATAACTCATCATACATGTATCGGCTTATAGCTGATTATTATTCAGCTGATGATTTGGATATTAAAAGAAGGCCTTCTACAGGGAGCTGATTGTTGATCCCTTCTTTCTTATTCATCACATATTTGGTAATTTGGTAAGGGGATTTTAATATATATATATATTTTTTTTATTAGATCGAGTAAAGATCCAATATCCTCTAACAGCTAGTGCTTTTCTCCGTATACCTGAAGAAGAAAATAACTCAAGCTCCTATTTTAACGTCAAAGCTGTAATCAATAAGGCAATAATTACATATTGGAAATGGGAACTCGAGAATGGGACTCATTTTCTCTTATTTGCATACTCAATGTTGTCTTTAGGAAAGACCCCCATCGACTGATTCTTCTTGGAGAGGGGAATGCCTTTTTTATTTCACATACCTTTTTTTTTTATGGGTCTACCAATTTCTCATTTTCTCTACTTCTGTTATGGGTCTACCAATTTAAACTTGATTAAGCATGCGTACATGCATACGAAGTCTTACCTGATTACTTCATGACGGTTTATCCGCGTACGCTTTTTTTGTAATCCAATTTAAGATTGATTAAGCACACGTACATGCATATGAAGCCTTAATTGAGTACTTCATGACGTTTTATCTGAGTATGCTTTGTTATAATCAATGACCTTTCCAGTGGTCAATTGTTTCAGGATTGCAGTTAGCAACACACAAGCAAGCCGATGAGAAGAATCATAAATTCTAGTCTCTCAACCATGTAGAACCATCATCCTAGCTTCAAGAAAAGGAACAGAAAAATAACAGAAAAATTCAAAGTTGGCTGAATGAAGCTTAAGGTTTTGGCAATTTTGTGTTTATTGCAAGTTTTTTCTGGCTGGGCTGAAAGCGGTGGTGCGGTAACAATGGAAAATGGTTGTGTTTTTGTTGTTGTTTGCTTTGCTGCTAAAGGCCAAGCATTGTATTCTGCAGATCATTGCCAGAGAGTCGATGAATTACAGATAAATCAAGATCTTTTTAGCAGTTTGCACAAGAAACTTTGGTCGTCTGTGATACTTTTTTCGTGCTGAGAATTCTTGTAGAAATGAGTTCTAGATAGGCAAGATCAACCCAAAGATAGTTAAAATGCCTTATTCTTCATATATCAGCGTTTGTTTTGATCTCTTGGAATTTGTATCTTTGGTAGTAATTGCAAATGAGTTGGAAGCCATCAGTTCTCAAGGCTTTTTTTCTTTCTTTTTTATTATATTTCAATGAAAATCACTGATGTTTTCATCCTTGTATGGGACCTAGGAGAGGTTACAAAACTTCTACTATTACAAGATATATTAAGCAACTCGTCCTTCAACAAGCCATGGAACAAGGACTAACATAATAGTTTCCTTTTATGGTACTAAAAGTAAAATGATTCATGGAAAGCAAACACAGCCAAGAAGCCAAATTGATTGAAGTCGGTTATAAAAAAGAAAGAATCAATTTGGCTTCTTGGCTGTGTTTGCTTTCCATGAATCATTTTACTTTTAGTACCATAAAAGGAAACTATTATGTTAGTCCTTGTTCCATGGCTTGTTGAAGGACGAGTTGCTTAATATATCTTGTAATAGTAGAAGTTTTGTAACCTCTCCTAGGTCCCATACAAGGATGAAAACATCAGTGATTTTCATTGAAATATTATCAAAATCGAGGTACTGATAGAGTTTTTGGGGTGATCGTTTTTTATCTATTTAACGCCAAAATCGTTGATATATCGAGAATTTTGGAAGAAAAATGTGGATATTTCGTAAGAAAAATCTGGATATTTTGTAATTTATCTACAATTTTAATCTGTGAGTTCTAATTTGATGATGAGTTTTAAGGATGGAGGGAATGAGTTTGGATTGTTAGTAATGATATGACTATAGCAAGAATAGTAACTATGGTTATAGCAATAGTAACTATGGCTAGACAATAGTAGTAACTATTGTTAGACAACTTGAATTTTGATTACAGTTGTCGAAGTGGTGAAGATTCAGATTTACAATCTCTACATTATATTCATTCTTCATCCTCATTTAGATGGGACATGGTTTGATGAAAGGTATTCATCCTCTTATTGATTTCGTTGGAGTTGATACTCGAGGTACCGATAGAGATTTTCGTTGGAGTTGATGTTGATTCAATATCTCTAAGGTCATCATCTTATAATTGAACTTTGTACTTTTATGACCTCAATTTTTTTTTATCAATAAAGTATTCAAGTTCATATTCATTTTTAGGTCTTCAATATTATATATTATTCTATTACTATTCATATTTGACTTCTAATTTTTGAAATATATGTTAAGTAATAATGTATTACTTAAATAAGCTTGTTCTAAAGTTTCACAAAAAAAATTACAACATTTCTATCAATTTTCGTGATATTCGTGATTCTTATCGGAATATCCGTCGATATTCAAATATTTATCGATATATCCGTAAATTTGAGTAACCGATATTGAAAAAGATATTTTCGTCCTTGGTCCCATAGGCCCAACATAAGATTGAAATTAGGGAGATAACTACATAAATAGTCATTTAATGATTGTGATTTTAGGGTAATTTCCAAGAATAACTAGGAATAAAAAACTGAATTGAAAAATAACTAATAAACTTTCATATCCTCTCCCAATGACTACCACAATTTTAGGGAATGTAGTTGACAATTTTCATCCCGATTATACCTATAGTATATATGCTTATTTACGGACATCCCACCTAACCAATTTTTTTTTTTTTTTTGTTTGTTTTACTTTCTAACCACGAGATTTATAGGGTTTGCAGGAAAAAAAATTTCAACAGATTTGAAAATGTTTAAAAAAAACAAATCCATCCCACTAACAACCCTTCTAGATTCATGCATTTTGAAAAGATGGTATTTTTTTTTTTCCAAAGTTGAAACGACGACAATGTAGACGAAAGTTGAGAGCGACGAAAATCCTTACTCACTCCGAAAATATAGAAGGTTTGAGAGTCGAAATTTGCAGCCCAATTCAACCGTTCAATGATGTAGAAGGTTGAGGTAGATAATTTTTTTTTCAAGGTAGAGGGTTTCAAAGTTGAGAATCGATGACTATTTCAAATCGATTTGGAAGAGGGAAGATTTGCAAATCTCCTAATTCCAGGTAAGGATACAATTGATTGAACATTTTTCCGGGCAAACTCAACATGCATACCAATTTTAATTTTTTTTAGTATTATTTGTCCAATGCTGACGGATTAATGACTTATGGTGTATATACACGCATATACTTTATATGATATACTTACATGTACATTGTTATAGATGTAACTACGAATATATACCCACACTAGAAGTTATCGAGGGTGCCATTTTTATAATTTTCTTACAACCGTCTATGAACATTTTAATTTTTATAAACATCAATATGCTTGAAATTTAATTACTTATGTAATTTTCTTACGGCCTATGTTATATTTACATGTACTCACCAATTAATGACTCATGTATATACGTATGTACGAATATATACACACATTAGAAATTATCGAGAGCACCATTATTATCTTTTTTTTCACAACTGTCTATGAAAATTTTAGTTAAAAATTAATATTCCAGAGACGACTATGTGTATAATGTATAAAGTTTTTTCCACCATGACTCCGATTGCGGCTTTGGAAGGATGATAATTTTAGTTGATGATTTCACGGGCGACTTGACTGCGGAGGTTTTTTTTTTTTTTTGACAACATGTGGAGAGAGAGATTCGAACTTGAAATCCCATGCTCATAGTTCATACATTATGCCGGTTGAGCTATGCTCATGTTCGCTTTTATTATAAACGTGAGATAAACATAAAGTGTATTTTATAATATGTGATATATATTATTGTTTTATTTCATATTTGTGTGGTGTATGTTTAATAACATGAGCTGTACATATTTTTGTTTTATTACATGTTTATATTTTTATAAATGTTGGGTATACTTATTGTGGAGGTATATAATTCAAATTGAAAAAAACTTAGTATATATATATATTGGATTAATTTTTTTTTTTTGCAACGGTATTTTAATTAAAGCGAGGATTGAACCCATGACCTCATAGTCATGGACACAACCTTATGCCAATTGAGCTATGCTCGGTTTGGCTTGGATTAATATATATAAGCTTATTATATTGAAAAAAAATAGGGCAAAATGCACTTTTGGTCCCCCAAATTTGAGTTAGAATTCTATTTGGTCCTTTAAGTTTCAAAACATACATTTTAGTCACTCATGTTTGCTAAATCATTCTAAATGGTTCCTAACTTAACTTTAACCTAACATAATGTTGACTAGACCGTAAAATGCTGACGTGACTTAGATGACAAACTAATTTCATTTGATTACATGACATTATAATTGAAAAAAGTAATTAAATAAACGGTCCCTAACTTGATGACATGACATTTCAAATAAAATTCACGTTAGCACATATGTTTGATTATTTAATATATTAAAAAAAAAAGTTAAAGTACAAATTTGTTACGACTACACCGTTAAAGCGTACATATGTGGTTGTACTAAAAAAAAAAGAGTTAACTTAGAGACCATTTGTTTGATTTAGCGAACATACGGCTTGAACTATTTAGTTAGAGACCATTTGTTTATTTGGTCTATGAACATATGTGACCAAATGACTACAGCGTTAAATGCAAACATACGACAGTACATATGTGGTTGAACTAAAAAAATATAGTTAAATTATAAATTTAGTCCCTGCACTTCGAGATTTATGTTTATTTGGTCTATGAACTTTCAAAAATTACTAATTTAGTCTCTAAACTTTCAATTTTTTTAAAATTCACCGAAACACTATATACAAAATTAAAATTTTAGAGTTCCATTAGACATCAAATTCAAATTTATATCCAATAGATCAATTAATTTAAAAAAAAATTGAATTTCTCATAAACCTATTAGACACAAAATTTCAGACACAAAAATTAAAGTTTAGAGTCTAACACAAAATGATAAATTTGAGGACCTATTAGACACTTGTAAAAATTTAGGGACTAAATAAATACACCGCTTGAAGTATATGGGTTAAATTTGTAATTTATCCAAAAATCCAAATTTTAAAAGAGGGATATGTTTGGTGGGGAAGAAAAAGTTAGGATAATTATTACTTGTTCTTGAAATTTAAAAATATGGAAGGAAGGAGGAAGTATTGTATTGTATTGATGGAAGAAGGTCCCCACAGGCTTTTCAAAGTTTGCTTTTTGTAGCTTCTGGAGAAATTTCTCTCTCTAAAATCCTCTGCCCTCTCTGGTCTCTGCTCCTGTCTCTCTCAACGGCTTCATTTTGAATATTTCTATGTCTTCGAGCTGGAACAAGGAAGAAGACCCTTTACTTTTTCGTCATTCGTATATCTCCGAATGCGGTAGTTGAGTTTCATCTTTCCCCCCCACCAAAACCTTACTCTTTTTAAGGGTTTCCGTGCTTTTCAATCACTGTTTTCCTCGCGATTCTAGGTATGATTCCATCTCTTTTCTTTCTTCAATCTCAATTCTCCTCGGTTCATAATTTTGACCCACTTCTCTGATTTTTCATCATTTTCCTCTATGCCAATATTTGATAGAATGTGAAATTTCTGGTTTAAATCTTAGATCCATGGTGGGTTTTCTTTGAATTTGAAGGTGGACTTTTCTTTTTTTTTTTTTTTTTTTAAATAGTTGTGTTCAGATTTTATCATTTTCATATTCTTCAGGGGAAGGTAATTCAATCCATGTGCTGCTTATTGACGTCTCTTGTCTCAATTCATGACGTGCAGATTTATGGTTTCCATTAATAAAATACTGATTTCAACCTCCTTGGATTCTTTTTAGGAATTCTCTTCATTCAGAGTCTGTCTGTTTGTTTTGCATGTTCTCTGTTGTACTCTCTACATGGCAGTTCTAGATTCAATTTTCTTAAGAGAAGATTGATTCTGAAAGCATTTTTTCTGTGCATATGTTCAGGTAGCATAGACCTGTCCTCTTATAATGATGGCTTCTGGAAATCCTTATTTTGATGATATGAGGAGCAAACCAGAGCTAATTGATCCTCCCCAAAATGAAGAAATGATGGACATCAGGGAAACTGTGGAAGATCCAGCTCAAAATGAACTTAAACCTAATGTTGCCGTTTCCAGCAGCGTTCGCGAGCTTTTGGAATGCCCGGTGTGTTTGAATGCAATGTACCCTCCAATACATCAGGTTTGGTTATGAAATTTAATTCATCTTTATGTGATGTGGTTAACTTTGCAGACTGATGATGGTGTTGTGTAGTTGTTAGATTCTATGATTGTGGAGGTCTGTTTTTAGTGTTTAGCCAAAAAAAAGAAGAATTGTAGTTAGAATGAGTTGAGTGAAGTGCTTCTTTTGGGAATCTATTAACAATTTTTGTACATTTTTTGGTCTTTCTAAGTTTTATGCATTCCAAAAGGGATGTTAGATGTGATTAAATTTATGGGTGAAAGCATTTTCTTTAATGGTGTTTTTTGTTACTGCAGTGTTCAAATGGTCACACATTATGTTCTGGTTGCAAGCCTAGGGTGCACAATCGGTGCCCTACGTGTAGGCATGAACTTGGCAATATTAGATGTCTTGCATTGGAGAAGGTGGCCGCATCACTAGAACTACCGTGTAAATATCAGAGCTATGGTTGCATTGGCATATATCCATATTACAGCAAGGTCAAACATGAATCCCAATGTGTTTATAGACCTTATAGTTGTCCATATGCTGGATCAGAATGTTCAATCGTTGGTGATATACCCTATTTGGTGACTCACCTGAAAGATGATCATAAAGTAGACATGCACAGTGGAAGCACATTCAACCATCGTTATGTAAAATCAAACCCTCAAGAAGTCGAAAACGCAACGTGGATGCTAACGGTAATTTTCCTCGCAGACACTTTGTTTCAGTTCTCAGGCTGCCGACTTTGTCCCTTACCCTCTTGGGCAGGCAAATCTCTTTGGCGTTTATTTTGCATATTTTGAGCATTAGAATCATGTTAGATGTAAATTTTAGTGATTTGATCTTGGCATGTAACCATGCACTTCTTTGGAGTTCTTCTGTTCATGGAATTGGGATGTCCTTTGATGGATGGCTAAGCAATTTAACATCAGAAATTGGGAAAATTCGGTTTTGCTATCATACGTCAGACCTGTAGATTAGAAATATTTCTGATTTGTTTAATGAGCTTGGAGTACCTCGAGTGGAAGAGATTTTGCTAGTTTAGAAATCTAGGATCCTCATTTTACTATCGTTCTGCAAACCCATAGCTTATATTAGCTTTGAATTCTTGACTGTGGGGTGACTGATTTAGAATTTTAAAACCTCAGGTTTTCAGTTGCTATGGTCAATACTTTTGCCTGCATTTCGAAGCTTTCCAGCTAGGGATGGCTCCAGTTTACATAGCTTTTTTGCGGTTCATGGGCGATGATAATGATGCGAAGAACTACAGCTATAGTCTTGAGGTGGGTGGAAATGGGAGGAAGATGGTATGGCAAGGGGTGCCAAGAAGCATCAGGGACAGCCATCGAAAAGTTCGGGACAGTTTCGATGGGCTCATTATCCAACGCAACATGGCTCTCTTCTTTTCCGGTGGAGACCGGAAAGAACTAAAGCTTAGGGTGACTGGTAGGATTTGGAAAGAACAGTGATACTGGGAGAACTGCTTATGAAGTTTCAGTTCAAATCCCATCTTTCTTTGCCAGTAGGTTGGTTGCCTTTTTGTAGAGTAAATGAGGCTTTTCTAATCAAGTGTTTCTTTTTTTTAATTAAGATGCAAACACTCTTTGCTCTTGCTTGAAACCATGATTAAGAACAACTTATGCCTCCTATTTCCTTGTTGAGTATTTTAACAATTTCAGTTACCTCATTGTTAGAGATGCAGCCATGGGAGATGGCTCCTCCATATGATTGTTCAGTCCTCAGACCAACTTTATAAAATTTATGAAATGATGATTATATGGTTAGATTTGTAAATGACACGACATCGTGCTGTTGGTGATTTTGGTTTGATGATAAGATTTTTTTTCTTTTTAATTTTTAGTACAATTGGGTATGGAGATTTGAACCAGATCAAAGAAAGAGTACATGTGAATTATCGAGTTGCTCCGTCTTAAAAGCCATTTTCGGAAAAGTAGGTCCAATTCTTGAATTTTGATTTTACTTACCACTGCAACAATGTCTTTTGTTTTTGTTCTGAAAAGTGTACTGACACAACACGACCATCTTGTTTGGATCAATAATTTAAACATCGTTCATTCCAAAGCCTTCTCAGCCCTTTGGCATGGAGCCAAATTTAAAATTTAAATTTGGATATATATATTCTTGTATGAATTTGATGACAAAACATGCTTTTTTTTTTTTTTTTTCTGTTTTTTTTTTTAATAAGATTTGAACTTCTACTCTCAAAAAAAGATAATATTGAGAAAATAATATATATCAGTTACCATTAAGTTATGCTCATTTTAGCAACATAATATGCTTATAGTTAGAATAAAATTAAATAACATTGCTATGTCACCATTGTTTAGTCGTCGAATTCATATTCCGATAGCATATAACTCAAATTTTAAAACTAAGTAGATACAATCACTAAAATTTTAAAAACTCAATTAGTTTAAATTGATTGCTCCTCTTGGGAAAAAAGAAATATGCTAAACAACTTTCATTCTCATGATTAACCCAAGGAATTATATAGATATGATAGAACAGACATTGTCACTTAACAATGCTTACAGGTTACAACTGAAAAAACCCATAAACTTGTGTTCTTTTTCTAGAACTGGAAGTAAGTTGAAATTATTTCAAAGCTGACTCAGCAGTGCTTCTCTTAAATAGATCTCCTCCTCCAGATCCTGCAAGCCATGTGGGAAAGTAACTCGAGCAAAAAGGAAAAGTAGAAAGAAACTGCATTCATTGGGCACAGGAGATGTTATTAAAGCTAATTGAATTAATCGTTCTAGATGGCCTTGGCTAAATATGCATCCCATCCTTGCAGACGATACTCCCGGGCTACATCGGCAGGATTTGCTGCCTTTATTATCCCGCGCCCCACTATTATTATATCACTTCCTCTGTCGTAGACGACCTGCACAACATCATTTCCCAAATTCAATTGACGCTATGTTATGTTAGTTTACATTTTTCTTCTATTAATCTTACGTGACAACTGCCTGAGCTTAGCTCAATACTAAGTTGTTTGATTAACTCCTAGGAATTTAACATCTTAGGGAGGTGAACTCATTCCTCCAAAGTTCTATTACTTATCCAGAAACAAATATGTTTGTTAATCTCCCTTTAATCATATAAATAACAAAAAGAAAACAAGAAATATCAGAACAACCATTTCTCATTTTCCCCTCTCTACAACTTCCCTATATGATATCAAATCAACAACCAATTAGTCGGAACAAAGAAAGATTCAAAAACATGAAGTCAAGTTCAATTCTGTATTTGATAGCAATGCATGCCAAGTGATGGAGAAAAGAAGACGCAGAAGAAAATATTGGATAAAACTTACAGAATATGGGGTATTGTATTGCTGTCCAAGATTGTCACCACCCTTGACCATTTGGACTCCAGGGGTGGCATGAATGAATGTTGGATTTCCAGGCGCACCTGGCCAGGATGCTGGATTAACCGAAATGAAGCCGATGACAAAATCAGAATGTTCTTCTGCAATTTTAACGGCTGCAGATGTGTAGTCTCCCGTGGCAAGATTTCCAGCTGAGCTCATTTCAGCCAGCAGTAAAAGACCCCTACCTTGAGGTAACCCCTACACCATCCAGAATGATAAATAAATTTGAGAAATGTACGTGTGACGAGATTTGCCATTGAAGAAAGCATTTGTCTAGAAACTTTTTTTTCTTTTTGCAAATAGTAGTTTTAAATGAAATACTTGTTCAATAAACATGGTTGGAAAAGGCACAAGTCATCAAAGAAACCATTATAACATCTTTTAAAAGTTTCTTTGAATAGACATCTTATTAACCCTGAGTGTTGCTGTATACCTTTAATTTCAATCCATCTACAATTCCAGGACCAGAGATAATGTGAGCATTGACTATGTCTGCCCAGTCTAATATATGAAAAATACCCCTGCATTTGCAAACACAAGATATTTCAGAACCTCCCGGGGGATTGCTGGAAAGTAAAAGAAAATGAAAATAAGAGAAAGCTAAACTAGTTTGGAAAGTTGAGAGGCCCACCCTTCATACTGCATTGTAACTGTATTTCCAATGTCTGCAAACTTACGATCTTCAAAGATTAAGAAGTTGTGTTTCTCAGCAATCTGCATTGCAGTGAGATAATGTAAGCAAACATATAGCAGTTTTTTCTCAAAACCATTCATGCCAAAACAAAAAAAAATATCAAATAAGAAATAACAAAAACAATAGAAAACAAATTATAAGAAAGAGCTCCGATTATTGATAAGATAGGAGACAAAAGGATTGTTAGATTTTTCTTTGAATACAAGAGACATTAAAGTGATTAAACCTAACCGTAGCCCACACCTCCCTCAAAAAGGGCTCCAACATATGAGGAACTAACCGTGAGGCCTTTTTACAATCCAACTGATATCATAATGTTATTGTTGGTATTGGAAATCTGGAAGTAATGAAATGCTGTTAATGTGAAGTCAATCTGAGCATAGCTCAACCGGTTAAAGCATATGTCCTCTGACCTCACCATGAGGCCAGAGGTTCAAATACTCCACCCCACTAGTTGTTGAACTCAAAATGTTGGTAATGTAAAAACAGAGTACCAACTTAACGTGTTCATAAGGTTAATGATATTCTTATTATCACCATCGTTTCCTTGGCATCTCACCATCAATACCACCGTACACCAACAAGCATTAACAACTAACATGTGTTCCAAGATATAGCTAAAATCTAAAATAAGTGGCAAAGAAAGTAAGAAATAAATCAAGTTTGTGGAAGAAATATACCGAGCGAAGTTTGGAACCGAAGTCGGGGGTGAAATCTGGCAATATATCCACATGAGTTTTCAGTAAGCAAATCTCTGGCCCGACCTGATTAACACAAAGCAATGAATAAACAAACAAAGGTAGTACGAAATTATCAACTATGAAGGACGTGGGACCGTCCCAAAAACCATAAATGCTTCCTTGTGATAAGATTCCAACAAGAGCCTCGTTGGTCAAAGCAGCAGAAGCCAAATGGATTACAATAACAGGAGCTCGAAGAACCCTCTAGTTTTTTTACTTAAAAACCCAATTCATTTTCATCTTTCTTGATGATTTCGTTTACTTTTCTTGATCTGAGTGTTAATGAAGAAATCCCAAGAAAATTCAGAAATTGTAGATGCTCTTACTTTCTCGGCGATGTCGAGCAGCTCTGAGGCGGTGCCAACATCGGCCGCTACGCACAAATTGCTTTCCTTCTTGATCATCACCTCGAACAGCTTCTTACCCATCGGATTCTTCGCCAACTTCGCTCTTTCTTGAAAGGAAATGGCCTTAACTCTAACAGGCTTCTCCACTTTCGGCACCGCAACCTTCCGATTCTCCTCCAAGAATCTGGCGACCACCCCTTCCATTTCTTCTCCAACCTTCCCCTTCTCCTTCAAGATCCTCACCACCTCGCTCAACTTAATCATCGAATGCAATTTAATCCCATTCTCCTCCAAATTCTCCCGCCCTCCCTGTTCTCTATCAAGCAACACAATCGCATCGCTAACCTTCAGTCCCGCCGCCCGCAGTGGCGCAGCAGTTTCCAAAACCGACGCGCCGCTCGTCACCAAATCCTCAATAATCAAACATATTTGGTCCGCTTCGAAATGACCCTCGATCGCTTTCGCAGTACCATAATCCTTAATCTCCTTCCGGCGCATAACCATGGGAACATGGTTAGAAACGGAGATGCAAGTCGCAATAGGAAGGGCGGTGTAAGGAACGCCGCAAACGAGGTCGTAGGAGGTAGATGTGGGAAGAGAAGAGATTAGGGTTTTGGAGATTTGGCTGAGAAGTGAAGGATATGAGACAATAACGCGAAGATCAATGTAAATAGGAGAGTATATACCGGACTTGAGCTTGAAGTTGCCGAACTTAACAGCAGAGATTTCGTGGAGTTGCAGAACCAAGGACTCCATGGCTGGCGAAACTGTTGCAGATGACATTGGCTGGAGCTTCCCCGACTGTGTATCAATGGCGGAGAGTGAAGTGAAGCTTGGGTGGGGTTTTATGGAGGACGATGGATGGAGTATGGCCGCAAGGGCTGCTTAAGCTTTTGGCTTGTGTGGGATTGCCACTTGCTAGTCTCTCAAATGCTGAAGAACCTAGAAATTCAAACATCTCCTTTTGGTCCTTTTTCTTTTATGTTTTTTTTAGAACTTTCCCATATTTTTTCTTTTTTTGTTACTTTTTTAGGTTAAATCATCGATTTTTTTTTTCTTTTTTTTTTTTTTGGATTTTTGGATCCTGAATTTTTAAAAATATTTAGTAAATTTCTAACCTTCTAATTTTGTTGTATGACGCAAGAGTCTCTAATTATTTATTTATTATTATTATTTACAGTTAAAAAAAAAAACGAAACGAGCAGGACTCCACAACTCAAAATCAATGCACTAAAAAAACATTTCAAAGAGAACACCTCAAGAAAACTAGTCTCGAAGAGGAACACTAATAGAAGTAAGGGCTAACAACATCATCATGAATCATACAAGTCATATCGATATGGACTCTAATAAGAACAAACTGAGGAGAACGAGGACTAGCCCATGGACACAGGAGTTCCATTCTCCAGATATGGTAGATGGTTGCACACCAAGCAAGCCTCCAAACATTACGTCTGTGTCGATCACCCTGTCCCATGCAACAGATCCAAAGAAAATTAGTAGGCCACCCAACAATCTGAGGAGGACTCCTCCATTGCAAAAGCCCCGTTCACACCTGCTTAATGATTGGGCACTCAAAGAAAAGATGATTCATTGTCTCCAAAGCATAAAGCACACATCCTGACGGAATAAAGGGATCCCAAACATAAAGTCAAACCTTAGTATATAATTGATTCCGGATTGTCAACCACGCAATAAAGGAGTGAGAGAATATTACCCCCAAAGCACAATAAACTTGCCAACTCACACAATCCCGACGAGGCCGCAAAACCTCTCAAGCACTAACTATTGAGAAGTCATCAAATCTACCAGGGTCCCAAATAACAAATAACTCGATCAGACCGAGGCAAGTGAGAAACTACTGCCTGAACCAAAGGAACCAACTCTCACATCTCTCAAGTCATACAAGGTCAATCTTCTAGGTTCTTAGACTTACAATTTTATGTTGGTTGCTCATTTTTTAATTAAGTCTAATTGATTATTGACTTATTTTTTTAAAATTTATGGATTTATTAGACACAAATTTTAAAGAGTTTGTCGGTACGGTTTTGCGACGTGGAGCGACTGACTTGGTTCTCGAGAGGAGAGAAATGGAGTCGCCACCAACAATTATTTAGAGGGTGTGACTGGACACTAAAAAATACTAAAAAATGGTCTGCGAAATAAAGACTAGGGTTCTAGGGTCTTTTGTGCATGAGAATGGTATTAGTACCTCACCGTTCCATGAACGAATATTTAATTATCTTAAAAATGACTTTTGTAAAAGAATATTTTAAAATGACTCATGCTTTCCTTTCCTGATCATTATTCATAAAAAAAAGAATAATGACTACTAATTATGAATGTCATAATACATAAATTAAAAAATTGTTTGTCATCTCAAATAAAATCAACTCCAAGAATATTGAGAAATCAAATATTTTAATTCTCAATTTTCGTCTTAAGAAAGTTTTAGTTATTTTTAAAACCGTTGATTTATTATTTTAAAATGCATAATTTAAGAAATTCTTTGGTAAAAACTCTCATTAATTTTTATTTTAAATGAAAGTTTTATTGAAAACATAATTTTGGATTTGGGTTTTATTTCTTTTTGAAAACTTCTTTAAATATGTTTTTATGTTATTTTTAAGAAATTACAAATCTCTTTTTTACATGCCTTTTAACAAAATGATTTTTTTAACGAGATATTGAAACCAAATCTTAGTATCTCGATCTCTCACCTTAAAGCCTAAAGTAGTTATCTCCCGAACACTTAGGTTCCATCAATGAAAATTTTATTTTTTTGAATTTTTAATGAAATTTAAGACATATAATAAATATAAAATATCGAGAATTAAGAATTTTTATAACTAATATAGCCATTAAAAAAAACGAAATCTTGAAACCGTTGATAAAATAAACATGCTAAAATAAGAATTTTATTAAAGATTTAGAAGGTATCCTTAAAGAAAAAATAATCATTGTCTATCTAAGTCGTCGGAAACATGGTCGAAACAAATATGCTCGTGCGAATAACTATTAAAAGAGAAGTGCAATACTAATTTTTTTTAAATTATATATATTTTTTTTTTGGCTTTTGCGGGAGATACTTACTGTGTACCTGCCCTTTGTCATCATCTGCCATCCAAATGTTGTTAGAAATGGGTGGAAAAAAAAGGAAAAAAGAAAAAAAGAAAAAAGAAATGGAAAAAGAGTGGGATGGCGATTTTAGTGTGAGGGAGAAAGATAATGAGAGAGATATGGTGTGAGGGGGAAGAAAGTGGGATAAAATGGGTGTTGGCCGAGAGTGATGGAGCAAGAGAGAAATGTGACAATTTTTTTTTTGGAGAAAAAAGTGGGAGAACCGCGTGAGATTGTGGGAGAGAGAGAAAACAAAATGGAGAGAAAAAAATTTGAGTAAAAATCAATTTATACCCTTAAACTTTGGAGGTTGTATCAATTAAAACCCTAAACTAATGATGGTATCAATTTAAACCTTAAACTTTCATAAGTGTATCAATTTACACCCTCTCTTAGAAAAATGTTAATTTTCACACGTGTAGAGACTTATAATTTATAAATTAAACCCCTAAACTTTCATATTTTTTTATTCAATTATAAAAATTTAGAAGTTTAATTGCTAAAATTATAAGTTTTCACGTGTTTAAATCAAAATTTTTAAAATAAAATTCTAATAGGAGGTGTAAATTGATACAATTTTCAAAGTTTAGGGTGCAAATTGATACAAACAATAGTTTAGGGTTTTAATTGATACAACCTCCAAAGTTGAAGGGTATAAATTGATTTTTTCCCAAAAAAATTTAGTCCACCCCTTTTTTTTAAGAAAATGACCTCATTACTTAGGAAAAAATAAATCAACCTATTTTTTAAAAAATGTAATTTATTAAAAAAAATGACGGGATTGATTTTAGTTTAAAAACTCATTAAACAAGAGTTGAATTCATATTTTTATTAAATAAAGAAAAATCTAACATTAATACAAAATGAGAGAAGATCTTTTGTTTTTTTTTTTTTTGATTTTTTTTTTAATCAAATACTTATTTTTGTGTTTATATTCTTAAAAAAGCTAGTAAATTTTAAATTACAAAAAAACAAAAAAAAATAATGATGAAGAAATAAAATGTAGGACAAATTTAGGGGTATACAGTTTGCCATCCTTTGTTCATCTTTATAGAATTAGAAAGTTGACAAAGGCGTAGAGCTTCCTTTGCTCAATATTTTATTTCTTCATCATACGAAAATAACAATGGCTAAGGACCATAATTTTTTTCCTTTTTGACGGTTAGGGGTAAGACAAACACCACATGAAATGGAAAAGATAACAAAACTGGAGCCCAGGGGTAAACAAGCACCGTCGTAGCAAAAAGTCAAGGGTCAAAGGTAAACAAACACCGCATGACATGCTAAAAGTAACGAAGTTGGAGGCCAGGGATAAACAAGCACGTCGCAGCAAAAAGTCAAGGGCCAGGGATAAACAAGCACCGCATGACGTAATAAAACTAACAAAGATGGAGGCTAGGGGTAAACAAGTATCATCGCAGCAAAAAGTCAAGGGACAGGGGTAAACAAGCATCGTCGCAGCAAAAAGTCAAGAGTCAAGGGTAAACAAGCACCGCATGACATGGTAAAAATAACAAAGTTGGAGGCCAGGGGTAAACAAGCATCGTCGCAGCAAAAAGTCAAGGGTCAGGAGTAAACAAGCACCGCATGACGTAGTAAAATAACAAAGTTGGAAGTCAGGGGTAAACAAGCACCGTCGCAACATAAAAGTCAAGTGTCAGGGGGTAAACAAGCACCGCATGACATGATAAAAATAACAAAGTTGGAGGCTAGAGATAAACAAGCACCGTCGCTGCAAGAAGTCAAGGGTCAGGGGTAAACAAACACCGCATGACGTAGTAAAAATAGTAAAGATGGAGGTCAGGGTAAACAAGCACCGTCGCAGCAAAAAGTCAAGGGTCAAGGGTAAACAAGCACCGCATGACATATTAAAAATAGCAAAGCCGGAGGCCAGGTGTAAACAAGCACCGTCGCAACAAATTGTTGCTACGATTTTGCGACATGGAGCGACCGACTTGGTTCCCAAGAGGAGAGAAATGGAGTCGCCACCAACAATTATTTAGAGGGTGTGACTGCCAAAAATACTAAAAAAATGGTATGCGCAATAAAGATTAGGGGTGGTTCAAGGGTCTTTTGTGCATGAAGAAGATATTAACACCTCACGACACTCGTTCCAGATATTTAATTCTCTTGTGATCTTTTTAAAAAATAACCTTTGTAAAAGAATATTTTATTTTGAAAATTTTAAAATGTCTCCTGCTTTACCCATCGTTATTCATAAAAAAAGAATAATGACCAATAATTATGAGTGGCATAATACCAATTGTAAAATGCTTGAATTTTATTTGACATCTCAAATAAAAATCAACCTCAAAAATATCGAGAAATCAAATATTTTAATTCTCAATTTCTGTAAAGGAAAGTTTTAGTTATTTTTAAAATCGATGATTTATTATTTTAAGATGCATAATTGAAGAAATTCCTTAGGAAAAGTTATTGGTTAATTTTTACTTTAAATAAATTTTTTTATTGAAAACATAATTTTGAATTTTAGTTTTATTTCTTTTTCAAAACTTTCTTAAATATGTTTTTATGTTTTTTTAAGAAATTATAAATCCTTTTTTTACGTGCTTTTAACAAAATGATTTTTTTTTAAAGAGATATTGAAACCAAATCTTGGTATCCCGATCTCTCACCTTAAAGCCTAGAGTAGTGGTATCCTGAACAGGTTCGAAAAGTTTTATTTATTTATTTTTTATTTTTTAATAAAATTTAAGACATAATAAATACAAAATACCGAGAATCACAATTTGGAAAGTAAGGATTTTTACAACTAGTATTAGCTATTTAAAAAAAACAAAATCTTGAAATCAATTCAAATTTAATGTGATGTGTTTTTACAAGGAAATGTTGTGGAAAAAAAAATTATTTTTAAGAAAGAAATATCGAAATCAATTCTCGGTATCCCAAGAACTGACCTCTCACCTTAAGAACCTAGAGTAATCCCGAATACTCTAGGTTCCATAGTTTGAAAATTTCTTTTTTTGAATTTTAGACAATAACAGATAGATAAATAAATAAAAAAATAAAAAATAAATAAACATATTAAATTTCGTGATTTACACTCATTCAATAAGACCACATTACTGCCAACAAGAGCATAGAATGTATCGCCTAGTGACCATGAGATCCTAGGTTCAATCCCCCACCCCAACATGTTGTCCACATTACTAAATTTGAAATAATCATGATTAAGATTGATTTTAGTTTAAAAATTCATTAAAAAAAAAAGGCTGAATTCATATTTTTCCTAAATAAAGAAAAATCTAACATTAATACATTCAATAAAATGACAGGAGATCTTTTGTTTTATTTTGTTTGATTTTTTTTTAAAATGTCTGACAAATTTAGGGGTCTATAGAGTTTATTAAACAAAAAGAAAAATCAATTTTATGTATAAAAAAATAGTTAATGTCAACATGAACATAACTTAAAAAAATGAAATGAAATTTGTTTGTATTTTTTTTCGTCGTCGCCATATTTATAATTAGTATAAGAAAAAGAGAGAAACAAAGAGAATGGACTAAGTAACGTGTTTGTCCCTCTAGACAATAACATCCACCCAATACGGTGGTCTTCAAGTTAGGTTTATGTGACTTTGTAGTTCCAAGCGTGACCAACTAATAGGGGTGTACATGGGTTGGGTTGGGTTGGGTTGAAAATTCACGAACTCCAACCCAACCCAACATTTCTGTCAACCCAACCCTTCAATTTTTGGGTTGGTAAATTCTCAACCCAACCCAACCCAACATTTCTGTCAACCGAACCCAACCCAACCCTTCAATTTTCGGGTTGGGTTGGCGGGTTGCTTTTTTTTTTTTTTTTTTTTTAATTAATAGATATATTTTTTTTAGTTAACTTCAAAATGACGGTTAATGAAATTCCTTAATCTTTGATTTTCCTTTCAAAATCATCATTAATCCTTGATTTTCCTTTCAAAATCACCGAATGATTTTTTAAAAAATTTATTATATATATAATTTTTTTTTTTTAATATATTGAATTCGGTTTTTCAAAATAGCAACCCAACCCAACCCATATTAAAAAAAACTCAACCCAACCCGAAAAGTTGTGTTGGGTTTCGTGGGTTGTGGGTTTTTTGAACACCCCTACTAGCTAACACGTGTTGTTGAATTGCACTCCAAGTTGCTGAACAGAAAACCATAAATCAGTCCACACTCATGTTTTTTTGCGCAAATCGTTAACAAAAGATTGTATTTCATTCTAAAAACGATTCATCCCCATCAAAAGCTTCCATAGGGTGAATCCACCTCTGCCTATGATGGGGAGAGGCGGACTTGAAAAGTAAGGTGCCCTCAAATGGAGCCATTGCTTCAGCAAGCTCAATGGAACTTGTCATGGTGATAAAGTTTTTCGAAGCTAACGTCGTGTCACCATTAGAGTCACAAACCATTGCTCCCAAGCCTACATCTCCATTCAGCACGACAACATTTATCTTGTAGGTGTATATGGATGGAGGGGTTCAGCGAATATGGCCAATAGGAATAGTAGTTACTCCATCATTGGTCGAACAGTCGTGTGGCAGATCAACGCCATTTGGAAGTTGAAGTGTTGCGTAGGGTGTATATAGGTTGGGTTGGAAGGATTTTTTAATCGACCCAAAAAATTTGGGTTGGTAGGTAAACAACCCAAGCATACCACCAAGCATACCAGTAAACCCAAATCAACCCTTCTATTTTTGGGTTGGGTCGCCGAGTTATTTTTTTTTTTAAATAATTTTATTAATTACAAATTAGAGACTTTATTTCTATTTGGATTAAAAAAAATAATAATAAAATCAGATCAACATCAACATATACCATTAATTCATAATGCTTATAGACTCACGATTCGAAGGGTTGAAATAAAGATTGATTTTTTTTTTCTTATCACAGAATACAGAATGCTCATAGGCTCAAAAGATTGAAATAAAGGATTAAGGAATACCACCCTCGAGGTGAAAATCTTTTCTTCTCCTCCTCATTTTTGTAGATTTATTCCATCTCATTGCAAAAATGGCTACAATCCAATCCCGCAAGGCAAGGCAGATCTTCGACAGCTGTGGAAATCCCACCGTCGAGGTGAAAATCTCTTCTTCTTCTTCTTTCACTCCACTTCGTTGTTGATTCGTCTTCTACACTTTCATTTCTTATTTTATCTTTATTTTTTAAGATTTCCGATTACAATCACACTCCGATCATATCTTGCTGAGGGCGTGGGCGTCGGAGACTCGGAATCGAAGTTGAGAGGCGAGCGATGGCGTGCGACGAGAGAGAGTCATGAAATCATGAAATTTTTCATGACGAGAGCGACGTCGAGAGGATACTAAGAGAGCTGAGAGGCAATGACCGAAGACGCTGAGAGGAGACTAAGAGAGCGAGAGGCGGGGACTCGAAATCTGAGAATTTTTACGTATATAATTTTTTTAAAAAATATGAATTAGGTTCCGTTCGGATTGAACCGAGCCAAAAAAGTGTCAACTGGCAAACCAAACTGAATTTTTGGTTCTTTAAATTTTCAACCCAACACAATCCAACCCAACAAAAATCATAACCCAACCCTTACAATTTGGGGTTGCTGGGTGGTGGGTTCAGCCCTCAGGTCGTGAAGTGGTGATCGAGTATGTGTTTGTCTTGGTCTCATAGCTCATTTCGCTTGTTCCAAAGTGTTGAGGTGATAAAGCAAAAAAATATGCATCTTCAATGTGTTGTTTGAAGTGCAAGGGAGTGCGACCAAAGTCCCACATCGGTTAGAAGAGGGGAAGATCATGGGTATATAAGGAGGGACCAAATTCTCCATTAGACATTTTGGGTGGAACAAAAAGCAAAGTCATGAGGATTATGCCCAAAGTGGACAATATCATACCTTGGTGGAAGGTCCGATGGTCCTTACCAAGTGGTATCAGAGTCATGCCCCTAACTTAACCATGTCTTTGAGTCATGCCCCTAACTTAACCATGTCTTTGAAATCCTTAAGGGTCGGACAAAGATATGGTGAGCCTGGTGTAGTTCATTGGTGGAGATCCGTGGTGCCCTCAAAGGTGTAGTCAGTGAGCCTCAAAGGTAGAGTCATGCCCCTAACTTAACCATGTCTTTGAGTCATGCCCCTAACTTAACCATGTCTTTGAGTCATGCCCCTAACTTAACCATGTCTTTGAAATCCTTAAGGGTCGGACAAAGATATGGTGAGCCTGGTGTAGTCATTGGTGGAGATCCGTGGTGCCCTCAAAGGTGTAGTCAGTGAGCCTCAAAGGTGTAGTCATTGGTGGAGATTCGTGGTGCCCTCCCTCCAGTGAAGGAGGGCCTAGATAGGAGGGAGGGGAGGATTGTTGGGAGTGCGACCAAAGTCCCACAAGTCTCACAAGATCGTGGGGTGACCAAAAGTAAAGCCATGCGGACATCAGTTAGAAGAGGGGACGATCGTGGGTATATAAGGAGAAGGACAACGATCGTGGGTGAAGGGAATGAACTCTTCATTCCCCGCAGCGGAAGCGTTTGGAATCGATCTTTATTTTGTTTAGAATTAAACTAAAAAAATACAAGTTAAGCATATATTACCTTTGAAAGAACAATAACCTTCTTGTGTTCCTTTTTCCACTAGATCTTCCTCGCTATGACTCGAACACAGGATCAAGCTTGTGGGAGCTCTTTGAAAGAATGAGAGAACAATTCTCTGCCGAAGGTGAGTAGTGTGTTTGGCCAACCCTTTGGCTAAACCTAAATGTCTTATTTATAATAAGGCTTTTAGGAATTAATTTTATTTTATAAAATACATTTTAATATCTAATATATTAAAATATGCCTTTTATATTTATTTGAATCTTATTCAAATATTATAAAATTAATCTTTTATAATATACTTTAAACCAATTTGAATCTCATTCAAATAGCATATGTATATAGTTTATAATATTAATGTATCATAGGGCCCTGGTCGGTCACTTTTCCTGTGCTATACCCATATCTCGATGGTCGCAGCTCTCTGGGTCCCTACCGACGCTGGGGTAAACTATTTCCTCTAATATTTAATGTATCAAATACAATAAATATATTTTACTCTTCTACATTTAATATATCAAATATAATAAATATTAATTTGAATATTTCAAATTTTTCTTTCAACTAAATTGATCCTTTTAGTGTTACTATGAGCTAGCAAGGGGACCTTATGGACCTACAGATTTATAAGCTCCAATGATACAAAATTAATTAATTAAACTCTTTAATTAATTAACTTTCATTCATTAACTCTAGGTCACTCCACTATAGGCCTAGAGTTGCACTCTTATGCACTGTAGGACAAGTTGTGTCCATGGATATAACCATTACATGCAAGTCGATCCTTCACGAGTTGTTCGTAATTACAGTTGGGTCAAAAGTCCGTTTTACCCCTGTAATTACATCTTACACCTTAAGTACCACTGATTCTCTAATGAACAACCTGTTTATGATCCAACCATAAACGAAGTCCCTCTCGGGCCAGTGAGAGGGTGGGGCCCCATTGTTCAAGTCCCGAAATCAACACTTAAGAGAACTACTCATCTACTTTCCCTATATGGGAAGGAGTGAATTCCATCTTGTGAAACTTATGTTCCCAACTCCCTATTTGGTCAAGTCCCCAAAATGGTAGGCTTATTGAATCGGCTATAAATGTCATTCTCACCCATACAAATCAAAGGACGAGCCCTCACAGGCAGGAGTTCATAACTCACTCAGGATTAAGATCGAGTCACATATGATCATCCTGTGAAATATTAATCTTCTCAAATAACGGATTTATAAAGAGAGATTATATATTTCGTGGTCCAGTCTTATACAAACTCATTGTATAGGATACCCCCACTCACATGTCTCTACATGAATGATTTGGATCAAATCATTTGTAACAATTACAAAGTGGGCCATATCAATAGTGTTACCAGGATAAGGCACCCAACCTTATCCATATACTATAGACCCTTTAGGTTATTACTTGAACATGATCCTCCCGTATGTCAACTACATACAGTTCAAGATTACACTAATAACCTTGGATTTTATTTATATAATGAATATTATAAATTGCAAATAATAATAATAAAATAATTATCAAATAATTATTAATTAATTACGAGGCTTTAGGGCATAAATCCCAACAATCTCCCACTTGCACTAAAGCCGGTGAGACATGTATCCTAGGGCATACTCTACACCCAACATGTTCTCCCACTTGCCCTAGTGAAGATGAGACATGTCTCATAATCCTAGACATTCTAGGTGGCTTTCAAACACTTTAGCCTGGAAAGTCTTTTTATATAGATCAAAACGACTATCAATTAAAAGTCATCTTGGTCCTACCACGATTCTTTCTCTCTCAGCAGGATACCCTATATATTGATGTTATTTAAGTTCCTTAAGTTTAGCCATTACATAAAATGTTTTAGGCTTAACTATATCTGAAACATCTTTCAGACCAATAAGAAATTATTTGAGTTATGCAAGTTCTTTACTTCATAAGCAAGAACACTTAACTTGCATACCATGCTCCACCATCTAGGGTAAACATAGATTTCCATAAATCTTTGTTAAAACCAGTGCATCTCGTAAAGATCAAATCTTTAACCTCATACACAAAGATATAATTTCTCATTTTATCCATAGATATTTTGAGAAATTTTTTTATTTTTCTGCGCAATGGTCATACCATTGGGTTAACTAATAAATGCTAACCAATTTTACTGTCAAATGTCATGTCTCAAGTGTACATTAGATTTTCTCCCACTCAAACGTAGATAGACAATCTTATGTTCTCAACATTTTGATATGTCTGAGGATACTCTTCCTTAGACAAGATAAACTTCACGTAAGAATGATACATTATCATTTTTGAAGTACTACATCATATACTTGACAACAATTTTGTCAATATAAGATATATGAGACATATATAACATTTTGTCCTCGAAATCTCTATTTATAGGACATACCCAGTAATTCAAATCATTCATTTGGAATTGGTTAGCTAGTCAACATTGTATGTAGGATTGAAATCTTACATCATTCACAATGAGTAATAAGTCATCCACATAAAATATGAGAAAACTCCTCTAATAATTAATGATCTTCTTGTCTATACAATATCATTAATATTTATTCAAAGTCATAGTTTTTGATACTTTTATCAAACCTTACATTCAAAAATCTAGTGATCAAATTCATTTCATAAATGAACCTTTACTGCTTGCAAACCTTTTGCTTTTGATTTTTGAAATTGAACTCATGTAATTGATTTGTAAATGCATTCTTTAAGACTTCTTTTCAAAAAAAAAATTTCTTAAACCTTCACTTGACATATCTCATATGCAACTATGAATTAGGAAATGCTTATATACTCTAATATGACAACAAATGAGAAAGTTTATCCATAGTTTACTTTCTCCATCTATATTTGTCATTAGTCTTATTTTGAAGGTTTGTACCTTCTTATTTACAAATCTTTTACTTTTGTAGATATATTCAAAACCTATGGGTTTTACCCCATCACGAATATCTACAAGTTCTAGATAAAGATGAGTACATCTACTCTATCTCGAGATTTATGACTTTGGTCTACTAGTCTTTGTCATTGACCATCATTTCAACTTTGAGGTCAAGAAGCCCTACATTTTTGAAATCCTTACCAAGTGGTATCAGAGTCATGCCCCTAACTTAACCATGTCTTTGAAATCCTTAAGGGTCGGACAAAGATATGGTGAGCCTGGTGTAGTCATTGGTGGAGATCCGTGGTGCCCTCCAGTGAGGACAAAGATATGGTGAGCCTCAAAGGTGTAGTTAGTGAGCCTCAAAGGTGTAGTCATTGGTGGAGATTCGTGGTGCCCTCCAGTGAAGGAGGGCCTAGATAGGAGGGAGGGGAGGATTGTTGGGAGTGCGACCAAAGTCCCACAAGTCTCACAAGATCGTGGGGTGACCAAAAGTAAAGCCATGCGGGCATCAGTTAGAAGAGGGGACGATCGAGGGACGATCGTGGGTATATAAGGAGAAGGACAACGATCGTGGGTATATCAAAGTGGACAATATCGTACCAATGTGGAGACATGTCATCCTTATCAAGTACGAATAGAGATGACTATTCAAGTGGAGGATTGTTGGGAAAAGGGAAAGGGAGTGCGAGGGGAGAAAAGGGAACATCGTGGGTATATAAGGAAGGACAACGATCGTGAGTATATAAGGAAGGACAACGATTGTGGATATATAAGAAATGACAACATTCTTCATTGGTATGAGGCCTTTTGGGGTGACCAAAAGTAAAGTCATGCGGGTTTAGGCCCAAAGTGGACAACATCGTACCAATGTGGAGATATGTCATCCTTATCAAGTATGGATAGAGATGACTATTCAAGTGGAGGCTCAGTGGTAATTCGTTTGAGGGCAGGATTGTTGGGAAAAGGGAAAGGGAGTGCGAGGGGAGAAAAGGGAAAGGGAGTGCGAGGGGAGGATTGTTGGGAAAGGGAATGGGACCAAAGTCCCACATCGGTTAGAAGAGGGAAAAATCATGGGTATATAAGAAGGGACAACATTCTTCATTGGTATGAGGCCTTTTGGGTGGAACCAAAAGCAACCAAAGTCCCCCGAGGGGATCTTCATGGTGGGTATATAAGAAGGGACAACATTCTCCATTGGTATCATGGGTAGAACCAAAAGCAACCAAAGTCCCACATCGGTTAGAAGATGTGAGGATAAAGTGAAGAGATTCAGAAAATAAGAAAAGTGAGGTATCAAATGGATTAAAAAAAAAATCCAAAAAGCAATGTACAAAGAGAGAACGAGAAAGGAAGAAGAGTAATTTTGTAGACTATACCAAGTTTGAGCTCGGGAAGCTTGTTTTGCTCGTCGACATTCTCTTCAATTTCTTTTGTTTCGTTTGAAGTTTTAGGCTATGAATTTTTTCTTCGCCTTGTTCTGGATCAGAGGTCATGAAAGAAACTCGTACAAGTTGTATGAGGGATTTGTTAGTAGAACTTAAAGAATTCAAGTACTATAAATGATTGAGAAATAAAACGAAAAAGTAAAATGTTTATAGCAATCTAATTATCGATAAAAAAAATTGATTACTATCTTTTACTTTTTCTGCAATATTAAAATCTCGAACTGCATTAAAATAAATTGATTCAGTCTCCTCCGTCAGAATCCCGAAACTTAATTTTGTAACGGTAACATCCATGACCCTCAGCATAGTTGATAGTCGGTCTTCTAATAATATCCTCCAAAAAAATCCGAAAGTATGAGAATATGGAGTGAAACAACCAGAGAAAAAGTAAACCAAGCATCCACAATTACCTCTCTTTTTTACATTATTTGGATACCCATTTAAACAACCAGACCTGTAGCAGAAAGGGACACGAAGAAGTATCCATTTTTTGTGTTGTATATGTGCCTACAAAGTCGTAAAAAGGTACTGTAATTAGGAAGAAAAAAAAAGACAATTGCAATGTATATGTAACATAGACAAAGTATAATAATGCTCCACCTAGATTAATCTAAAATGCCCCAGCTGCAAATAATCAAAAATTACACCAACAATCACTCCACAACCCAACTCAACAGTCAAACAAATTCTCAACAAACATGGAAATAACGTAAAATAATTGCAGTCTCTCTTGACTTCCCTTTTGAGTGCTTGACAACTTCTTTCTAAATTTCCAGACAAAAAAACTAAGCTCAAATTGATTGCTGCAAATTAGTATAAAATTTAGTATCAATTAGGTCTAAATTGATTCAAAATTTTCTCTCTGCCTTCTTTTTTCTTTGGTAAATATGATTCTCCTCTCTACGTGTAGTATAAGTAGCGGAATGTTAGAATATTGAAATAATCAAATTCAATTGAATTGACACACCAATCCCTCCCTATTTTGTGTTATTGGCTCAAAATTCTTTCATTTTCAATAGAACTATCTTCCGCAATTTCCATCTCCAGCATTTCATCGTCGTCCATAAACAAATACCCTTTTGTCTCGTTGTCGGATTTTCCGACCGAAAAAACAACAACAAGACTAAACGACGTCGCTCGAGCTTCCTTAGAAACCACCCCACCTCGTTGCATCGACAAAAATGGATTCTAATACAAATGAACATTAACCACATGGAGAGGTGCATCTAGATTCACATAACGCCCATTTTCTGAAACAATCACATTTTTCAAATTAAACAAATCGTACCAATTCTCCAACGAAAATCGAGCAGGAACCTCTGTTTTTTCCTATTCAACCACCGGAGAAACCATCAAATATCTCCCTAGAAAAAATTGCGTGTCGATTCCATAACACTCTCAAAATTTGGATTACCCATTTGATTGTTCTTGGAATTAAAGTCTGAGATGAGACTTGTATGGTAGCTTTTAGAGCGTAGTATTTTTAGAATTTCAAAAACATATTCTAACATAATATCTACAGATTTTGAAAAAAAAATATGAAAACAAGATTTGGTAGTCAACTTAATTTTATGGATACATGGTCCTTAAAATCAGGAAGACCTTGCATACGAGTTCTCTTAGAGGGGCAAAACGATCGGTTGAGTGGTTTAGTTAGGTCACGTGATAACCACATGTGCACATTATTCTCAAGATTTTTTTTTGGCATTTTTTTTCAAAATTGACTCCCTAAAAAGGACATTTAGAAGTATTTTCATAGTTTGAAACTTGGTAGCCAATTTGATCAAATATTTTTACTTCTCTTACAACCCAAAACGCATGGACTTCGTTTTCAGGCACAAGATGACAGAATGGGCATTCACGATTTGCCAATGATTTGTCTCCAATAAAGATTATCACTACTGGAGAGCATTTAGACGAGCTCGCCATAAGAAAATCTTTGTTTTTGTTGGAATGTTCCGATCTCATAGTCTTTCACATATTTTCGGATTCATGATTCGACGAGGATGAAGCCTCATTTGCCATCGGTTGTGCAAGTTTATAACCGCTCTTGAATGAATAAATACTTTGTTTGTCGTAGTGCCAACAAAAAAGTATCCAGTGTTGACATGGGACATAAAAATATTTTTTGAATCGTCTATCTTATAGGAAGAAAAATTCATGAATCTTCTACCTAATCCAAGTACTTGAAATTATCAAACTACTTATGTTATCAAACTACTGATTGTAGTGTTAGCCAGAGATCTGGTGGGAGAGTATCCTGAATGTGAATTCTCTACGAATCCAGGATACACATCAATGGATGAACCATCACCAATTTGTCATTTTCTTCCTTTGACAGTCAGTTTTCTTTTCCTTAAAGTATTCCCCGCCATGTGTAGAAGGGTCGGTGACCTAACATAGCTAAGAGGAAATTGTCATTTGGAAAATATTTGGCCTTCAAGGTTCCACCTATTAAGGATTGGTCCCCGTGTAGAATCCGCTAGGTATGTTTGGTTAGGAGAGCTTGATTAAAAAGGTGAATGTCACGAAAACTCAATCCAATGTAGTTGATTACTATTTTCAAAATTGAGAGTTTAGTTAGAATTTATTAGACATTTTTTAAAGCTTAATTACCTCTCATAAGCAAATTTGAAAGTTTTTTTTTGCAACGGTAGTTTAATTAATGCGGGGATTGAACCTATGACCTTTTGGTCACCGGCACAACCCTATGACCTTTTGGTCACCGGCACAACCTTATGCCAATTGAGCTATGCTCGGTTTGGCGCAAATTTGAAAGTTGAGACACTAAACCTGCCATTTATTCCGTCTGAAATGTGCGTAAAAACTTATTTTGATTATTTGCTTTTGGAATTTTGGAATTGGTAATAGAAGAGACATTTTTTTTTAATAATATATGTTTTAAAACTTATTTTTTAAAATGTGTATTTCATTATGCAATATCGAATAAAACCCAACCTTTATTTATATTTCTTTCTCTCTCCTAATTTTTCGGATTAAAAGCTTCTTTTAAAAAGTTGATAAAAAGTACTTTTAACCATTTAAAAACATTTTCTAAGAAAATTTGATAATTAAAAATAGTTTGAACAATTTTAAAAATAGATAAAAAAAAAAACAAACACTTAGAAAATGCTTTATCTAATTTGATATATGTTTATATATAATAAGTGCAAACTTATTGGCCAAACTCTTTTCTAAAAGAAAATTGTATAATGAAACTTATATTGACATATGGGTTACCCTTAACATACATATTTAGCTACCCAAAAATAAACAAAAATCCTCCCGTGCTTTTTAAAATATTTCAAACTTTACAACATGAAAACAACCGTAGCCAATTTTATGGCTACGATTTGAAAAATTAAAACACTAACTTTTTATTGGAATCGGTAGTTCTAATGGAGGAGGTGTCGAATTTTGTTCGAAGAGATATGAGATGGAGTAGAAGGAGTCGCCGGGTGGCGTGTCTGTCATTTTGTTTTGTTTATTTCTATTTGGGATCAAGTAAGTTCAAGAAATAATTTTAAATTTTATGATTTGAAATTCGATAAATGATTTAAATTTGTCTTTGGAACCAGAAAGATTATAAATTAATATAATTAAATTTCTTTGTTGAATGCCTGCAGCAGGAGATAAATGATTTAAACTTAATTTCTACTCACGTCTCTCCCTCTTCTTTAGAAAAAATTAGGAAGAAAACTCATTTTTATAAGAGTAGGACGACAGTTACAAAACTTTTTAAATTTTAAAATATCTTAAGTGGGTAAGAAAACTCTTTTACATTCTAATGTGTGAAAATTTAATTATTATATATATATATAGGGCTGGTTGCACAAACAACAATCATGTCCAAAATAATTGTAAATTTAACATAGTTTAAAACTTTTTGTAAATATAACAAAAAATCAGTGGCTATCACTAAACTTTATGACTATTACTGATAGACTTCTAGCACTGACAAAATTCTATAAAAAAATACTACTATCAGCGATAGACTTCTATCAGCAATAAACCATACTATCAGTGATAGAAATTGTCATATCCGCAATTTTTTTAAAAAAGTACTATATTTTTAATTATTTTACTCTAAATTGACATTTGTTACAATTTTTTTTTTTTTTTATATATATATCTATTATAAAAATATTTAATTAAACTCATCGGTTCATATTTTATATAATTGGGTTATGCTCAAATTAGTATTAATAATAATACTAATTTGAGCATAACCCAATTATATAAAATATGAACTGATGAGTTTAATAATTAATTATAAAATATTAATTATAAAATATTTAAGTATTAATTAATTTACTATTTATAATTAATTATAGATATGATATATTTTTGTAAATTAGTATATTAGGTAAGTGTTAAAAATATGTTTTTCCAACAACTTTTTAATATAATACTAGTCAATAGCATGTGCACACGTGATATTTTTTGTAATTTTAGTTTATAATAAATATTACACATGTTTGTTCGTGTTGTGTTAAGTTATTTTTTTTTTTTCGCAAAGCGTTAAGTTCATTTTTAAAAAAAATATAATAGATTAAATGTGTCAAAAGTAATAAAAATAATTAGATAAAAAAAAAAAAAAAAATTTGCATATAAAAAAAAATTATTTATTAAAAATATTGTTGGTACAAATAAAAAATAAAAAATATGCATGTGAAGAACAAATGAAAACCATGACTATTAATTTGTGAATTTATTGTTCAATTTAAAATTAAATTAGTATTTCTCGTCCTTATCATCATCTTATTGATCTTCTCTCGAAGTTACCCTCTTCTCTTCCCATTTTTTAGAAAGTTGTCGTCATTGCAAGATTTCATCTCTGATTATCTATAACTTAATTAAAGTCTCAACAATATTTAAATGGCTAGAAAATATCAATACAATACATGCCCATATAAAATTAAAATTCTATACACATGTTATACATATAAAACCAATATTTTCAAAATTTGGTGAAAGTATATCCAAGTTTTACAATAAATATAACCAAAATATACATGACAATAATTCACTATGAATAAAAAGTGACATGAGTCAAATTAATTTGTATATTTCATAAATAAAATTTCAAAAAATGATACAAATCTCCATTATGAATTATGAAGAATAAAAAAATAAAAAATAGTTAATAGTAAAAAGATTTGATAAAAGAAATAGTTTATTTTATTAATTTATCTAGTAATTGAACTATTTTTTAAAAAAATATAAGTTGCTTTGGGAGTTTAACGAAGTTATATAGAATCAATTTATCAACAATCAGTGATTCAGAATTTTTTGTCAGTAGACAGGAATGACACAATTTTTTAATGGCAAGTTTAGTTTTTGAAATTTTCTATTCATGTCTATATGGTCTCTGGATTTTAAAATGTACGTAACATATTCTTAAACTTTCAAGTTTGAGTCTAAAGATCTCTAAAATTTATATTTTGTGTCTAATAGATCCTTAAAATTTTAATTTTGTGTTTAATAAATCTATAAACTCTCAATTACGTATCCAATAGAGACATATTAGAAAATTTAAAATATTAAATGTTTTGTTAGACATAATATTAATGGGTCCTCAACTTATGCGACATTTAAAAAAAATCATGTATTTTTTTTTTTTTTTTTGAGTACATTGGGGGTGGGGGGATTCGAACCACAGACCTCGTGGTCGTTAAGACATACATATGCCCACTGAGCCATGCTCGCTTTGGCAAAAAAAATCATGTATCTATTAGATACAAAATTAAAAATTTCAAGTGTAATTACCAACAAAGCATAGCTTAATTGGTATGATGTATGAACTTGTGACTATGAAGAGACAAGGCTTTAGTCCTAAAAAAAAGACATTTTTTTTTATTATAGCGCGGGGGTTCGATTCTGTTCTAGGACATATTTTCAAAAAAAATAGATTTTCAAAAAAATTATCAAACAACAACTTGGTGCAACGGGTGAGTGAGCGCATCACCTAGACCACGAAATTTTCTAAGCGCCTAAAATGAATATTTTTGTAATTTTAAAATCTTCCAAACATAAAAGCATAATTTGTTTGTCAAACCGAGCATAGCTCAATTGGCATAAGGTTGTGTCCGTGACATAGAGGTCATGGGTTCAATCTTCGCATTTATTAAAATACTGTTGCAAAAAAAAAGATGCACACCATCAAAAGACAATAATTTCCAAAATTACAATACAAAAAATAATAAAAACAAACATAAACAAACTTTGGGATGTCTTTGAAAAGAATGAGTGATAGGTCTAACGCTCTCCCAACTGAGCTATCCCCGCTAATTGTTAGTTAAATAGTTATTGATAACCAATAGAAGACAATAGAAGACTATCAATCTCCCAACTGAGCTATCCCCGCTAATTGTTAGTTAAATAGTTATTGATATTTTATAAAAGGAAGGAAATTCAAATGCAATGAACGGGGATCGAACACGTGACCTTCAGATCTTCAGTTTGACGCTATCCCAACTAAGTTATCCCCGCTAATTGTTAGTCAAATAGTTATTGATATTTTATCAGTGACTATCACCAATAGAAGACTATCAGTCATAAAAATTAAGATCTTCAGTCTGATGTAGGTTAGGGTAGATGCACACCGTCAAAAGACAATAGTTTCCAAAATTACAATATAAAAAAAAACACGGAAAAAAATAAAAACAAACATAAACAAACTTTACGATGTCTTTGAATTATTTAATTGAATATAATAAAGGGTTGGTTGCATAAATAACAATCATGACAAAAAAAATGACAAATCTAGCACAATATAAAATATTTTACAAATATGACAAAAAATGAGTGATACGACTGTTATAGTGACTGACTATATAAAAATCACTAAAATCACTAATAAAAATTGTCATAAATTGACACATATTGCAATTTATTTAGAAAAAATATTCAAATGCGGTGAACGTGGATCGAACACATGACCTTCAGATCTTCAGTCTGACGCTCTCCCAACTGAGCTATCCCCGCTAATTGTTTGACATATAGTTATTGATAATTTATCGGTAACTATCACCAATAGAAGACTATAAGCAATAAAAATTAAGATCTCCAGTCTGATGTAGGTTAGGGTAGATGCACACCGTCAAAAAACAATAGTTTCCAAAATTACAATATAAAAAAAAACACGGGAAAAAATAAAAACAAACAGAAACAAACTTTGGGATGTCTTTGAAAAGAATGAGTGATAGGTCTAACGCTCTCCCAACTAATTGTTAGCCAACATAGTTATTGGCAGTGACTATCACCAATAAAAGACTATCAAGTTAAAAGGAAGGAACACGGGAAAACATAAAAACAAACATAAACAAACTTTGGGATGTCTTTGAAAAGAATGAGTGCTAGGTCTAACACTCAGTGACTATCACCAATAGAAGACTATCAAGTTAAAAGAAAAAATATTCAAATGCGATGAACGTGGATTGAACACGTGACCTTCAAATCTTCAGTCTGACGCTCTCCCAACTGAGCTATCCATGCTAATTGTTAGTCAAATAGTTATTGATATTTTATCATATCAGTGACTATCACCAATAGAAGACTATCAATAATAAAAATTAAGATCTTCAGTCTGATGTAGGTTAGGGTAGATGCACACCGTCAAAAGACAATAGTTTCAAAAATTACAATATAAAAAAAAACACGGGAAAATATAAAAACAAACATAAACAAACTTTGGGATGTCTTTGAAAAGAATGAGTGATAGGTCTAACGCTCTCCCAACTAATTGTTAGCCAACATAGTTATTGACATGTTATCCGTGACTATCACCAATAAAAGACTATCAAGTTAAAAGGAAGGAAATTCAAATGCACCTTTAGATCTTCAGTCTCTCCCAACTAAGCTATACCCGCTAATTGTTAGCCAAATAGTTATTGATATTTTATCAGTGACTATCACCAATAGAAGACTATCAAGTTAAAAGGACGGAAATTAAAATGAGGTGAACGTGGATCAAACTCGTGACCTTTAGATCTTCAATCTGACGCTCTCCCAACTAAGCTATCCTCGCTAATTGTTAGTCAAATAGTTATTGATATTTTATCACTGACTATCACCAATAGAAGACTGCCAATAATAAAAATTAAGATCTTCAGTCTGATGTAGGTTAGGGCAGATGCACACCGTCAAAAGACAATAGTTTCCAAAATTAAAATATAAAAAAAAACACGGGAAAATATAAAAACAAACATAAACAAACTTTGGGATGTCTTTGAAAAGAATGAGTAATAGGTCTAACGCTCTCCCAACTAATTGTTAGCCAACATAGTTATTGACATGTTATCCGTGACTATCACCAATAAAAGACTATCAAGTTAAAAGTAAGGAAATTCAAATCCACCTTCAGATCTTCAGTCTCACGCTCTCCCAACTAAGCTATCCCCGCTAACTTTTATCAGTGACTATCACCAATTGAAGACTATCAAGTTAAAAGGAAGGAAATTCAAATGCGGTGAACGTGGATCGAACACGTGACCTTCAGATCTTCAGTCTGACGCTCTCCCAACTGAGCTATCCCCGCTAATTGTTAGTCAAATAGTTATTGATATTTTATCAGTGACAATCACCAATTGAAGACTATCAAGTTAAAAGGAAGGATCCCTGCTAATTGTTAGTCAAATAGTTATTGATATTTTATCAGTGACTATCACCAATAGAAGACTATCAAGTTAAAAAGAAGGAAATTCAAATGCGGTGAACGTGGATTGAACACGTGACCTTCAAATCTTCAGTCTGATGCTCTCCCAACTGAGCTATCCCCGCTAAATGTTAGTCAAATAGTTATTGATATTTTATCATTGACTATCACCAATAGAAGACTATCAATAATACAACTTAAGATCTTATGTAGGTTAAGGTAGATGCACACCGTCAAAAGACAATAGTTTCCAAAATTACAATATAAAAAAAAAACACGGGATTGATATTTTATCAGTGACTATCAAGTTAAAAGGAGGGAAATTCAAATGCGGTGAGGTGAACGTGGATCGAACACGTGACCTTCAGATCTTCAGTCTGACGCTCTCCCAACTGAGCTATCCCCGCTAATTGTTAGTCAAATAGTTATTGATATTTTATCAGTGACTATCACCAATAGAAGACTATCAAGTTAAAATGAAGGAAATTCAAATGCGGTGAACGTGGATAGAACACGTGACCAGGGATGTCTTTGAAAAGAATGAGTGATAGGTCCAACGCTCTCCCAACTAATTGTTAGCCAACATAGTTATTGACATGTTATCCGTGACTATCACCAATAAAAGACTATCAAGTTAAAAGGAAGGAAATTCAAATGCACCTTCAGATCTTCAGTCTGACAACTAAGCTATCCCCGCTAATTGTTAGCCAAATAGTTATTGATATTTTATCAGTGACTATCACCAATAGAAGACTATCAAGTTAAAACGATAGAAATTCAAATGCGGTGAACGTGGATTGAACACGTGACCTTCAGATCTTCAGTCTGACGCTCTCCCAACTGAGTTATCCCCGCTAATTGTTAGTCAAATAGTTATTGATATTTTATCAGTGACTATCACCAATAGAAGACTATCAATAATAAAAATTAAGATCTTCAGTCTGATGTAGGTTAGGTTAGATGCACACCGTCAAAAGACAATAGTTTCCAAAATTACAATATAAAAAAAAACACGGGAAAATATAAAAACAAACATAAACAAACTTTGGGATGTCTTTGAAAAGAATGAGTGAAAGAATGAGTGATAGGTCTAACGCTCTCTCAACTAAGCTATCCCCGCTAATTGTTAGCCAAATAGTTATTGATATTTTATCAGTGACTATCACCAATAGAAGACTATCAAGTTAAAAGGAAGGAAATTCAAATGCGAGAACGTGGATCGAACACGTGACCTTCAGATCTTCAGTCTGACGCTCTCCCAACTGAGCTATCCCCGCTAATTATTAGTTAAATAGTTATTGATATTTTATAACTGACTATCACCAATAGAAGACTGCCAATAATAAAAATTAAGATCTTCAGTATGATGTAGGTTAGGGTAGATGCACACCGTCAAAAGACAATAGTTTCCAAAATTAAAATATAAAAAAAAAACACGGGAAAATATAAAAACAAACATAAACAAACTTTGGGATGTCTTTGAAAAGAATGAGTGATAGGTCTAACGCTCTCCCAACTAATTGTTAGCCAACATAGTTATTGACATGTTATCCGTGACTATCACCAATAAAAGACTATCAAGTTAAAAGGAAGGAAATTCAAATCCAGTCTGACGAGACTATCAAGTTAAAAGGAAATTCAAATCCAGTCTGACGAGACTATCAAGTTAAAAGGAAGGAAATTCAAATCCACCTTCAAATCTTCAGTTCAAATCCACCTTCAAATCTTCAGTTCAAATCTTCAGTCTGACGCTCTCCCAACTAAGCTATCCCCGCTAACTTTTATCAGTGGGATCCCCGCTTTATCAGTGACTATCACCAATAGAAGACTATCAAGTTAAAAGGAAGGAAATTCAAATGCGGTGAACGTGGATCGAACACGTGACCTTCAGATCTTCAGTCTGACGCTCTCCCAACTGAGCTATCTCCGCTAATTGTTAGTCAAATAGTTATTGGTATTTTATCAGTGACTATCACCAATTGAAGACTATCAAGTTAAAAGGAAGGATCCCTGCTAATTGTTAGTCAACTTAAGATCTTCAGTCTGATGTAGGTTAGGGTAGATGCACACCGTCAAAAGACAATAGTTTCCAAAATTAAAATATAAAAAAAAAACACGGGAAAATATAAAAACAAACATAAACAAACTTTGGGATGTCTTTGAAAAGAATGAGTGATAGGTCTAACGCTCTCCCAACTAATTGTTAGCCAACATAGTTATTGACATGTTATCCGTGACTATCACCAATAAAAGACTATCAAGTTAAAAGGAAGGAAATTCAAATCCACCTTCAGATCTTAGTCCGCTCTCCCAACTAAGCTATCCCCGCTAACTTTTATCAGTGACTATCACCAATAGAAGACTATCAAGTTAAAAGGAAGGACATTCAAATGCGGTGAACGTGGATCGAACACGTGACCTTCAGATCTTCAGTCTGACGCTCTCCCAACTGAGCTATCCCCGCTAATTGTTAGTCAAATAGTTATTGGTATTTTATCACTGACTATCACCAATTGAAGACTATCAAGTTAAAAGGAAGGATCCCTGCTAATTGTTAGTCAAATAGTTATTGATATTTTATCAGTGACTATCACCAATAGAAGACTATCAAGTTAAAAGGAAGGAAATTCAAATGCGGTGAACGTGGATAGAACACGTGACCTTTAGATCTTCAGTCTAACGCTCTCCCAACTGAGCTATCCCAGCTAATTGTAAGTCAAATAGTTATTAATATTTTATCACTGACTATCACCAATAGAAGACTATCAATAATAAAAATTAAGATCTTCAGTCTGATGTAGGTTAGGGTAGATGCACACCGTCAAAAGACAATAGTTTCCAAAATTACAATATAAAAAAAAACACGGGAAAATATAAAAACAAACATAAACAAACTTTGGGATGTCTTTGAAAAGAATGAGTGATAGGTCTAACGCTCTCCCAACTAATTGTTAGCCAACATAGTTATTGACATGTTATCCGTGACTATCACCAATAAAAGACTATCAAGTTAAAAGGAAGGAAATTCAAATGCGATGAACGTGGATCAAACACGTGACCTTCAGATCTTCAGTCTGACGCTCTCCCAAATGAGCTATCCCCGCTAATTGTTAGTCAAATAGTTATTGATATTGTATCACTGACTATCACCAATAGAAGACTATCAATAATAAAAATTAAGATCTTCAGTCTGATGTAGGTTAGGGTAGATGCACACCGTCAAAAGACAATAGTTTCCAAAATTACAATATAAAAAAAAACACGGGAAAATATAAAAACAAACATAAACAAACTTTGGGATGTCTTTGAAAAGAATGAGTGATAGGTCTAACGCTCTCCCCGCTAATTGTTAGCCAAATAGTTATTGATATTTTATTAGTGACTATCACCAATAGAAGACTATCAAGTTAAAAGGAAGGAAATTCAAATGCGGTGAACGTGGATCGAACACGTGACCTTCAGATCTTCAGTTTGACGCTCTCCCAACTCAGCTATCCCCGCTAATTATTAGTTAAATAGTTATTGATATTTTATCACTGACTATCACCAATAGAAGACTATCAATAATAAAAATTAAGATCTTCAGTCTGATGTAGGTTAGGGTAGATGCACACCGTCAAAAGACAATAGTTTCCAAAATTACAATATAAAAAAAAACACGGGAAAATATAACATAAACAAACTTTGGGATGTCTTTGAAAAGAATGAGTGATAGGTCTAACGCTCTCCCAACTGAGCTATGACTATATTATTTTAGTCTAAATTGACACATATTGCAATTTATTTAGAAAGAATGTTTAAATGCGATGAACGTGGATCGAACACGTGACCTTGAGATCTTCAGTCTAACGCTCTCCCAACTGAGCTATCCCCGCTAATTATTAGTCAAATAGTTATTGATATGTTATCAGTGACTATCGCCAATAGAAGACCAAATATTATTTAAAGAAAAATTAAAAGGAAAGAAATTCAAATGCGGTGAACGTGGATCGAACACGTGACCTTCAAATCTTCAGTCTGACGCTCTCCCAACTGAGCTATCCCCGCTAATTGTTTGCCATATAATTATTGATAATGTATCAGTAACTATAACCAATAGAAGACTATAAGCAATAAAAATTAAGATCTCCAGTCTGATGTAGGTTAGGGTAGATGCACACCGTCAAAAGACAATAGTTTCCAAAATTACAATATAAAAAAGAACACGGAAAAAAATAAAAACAAACATAAACAAACTTTGGAATATCTTTGAATTATTTAATTGAATATAATAAAGGGTTGGTTGCATAAATAACAATCATACCCAAAAGAATGATAAATCTAACACAATATAAAATATGACAAAAAAGTGAGTGATAGTCACTAATCGACTATTATCGCTTATAGCCATCGATAAAAATGACAATATATGTAAATGTATTATTCATATACTTCATTTTTATTTTTATTTTCAAAAATCAAAAATAAAAAATAAAATGATTATGGACATTAATTAAAGAGATATTGACAGTCAACCCCATACATAGACAAATGATAGTGGCTTCCACGAAAAAGATCTCTTTGAATGAGTGGAAGGAGAAGATTTTGAATTTGTTCGAAATGAAAAGCATATATAATTTATATTATTAATATTAATATATGGCTTAGTCAATCATTTTCAAAATCAAGCCTCGAATAAAATATATCTACCAAAGTTTGGATATTGTATCATATATGCCCTACATGTTTGCCATTTGGAATTTCAAAACACCAATTAATAATGCAAAATCAGATTGCATATGGGGGTCTCACAAATGAGAGCATAATAATATAAAACGGATCCAACCTTCATTTTTATTTTTTTATTAATTCTTTAAATTCTTCCCTACAAAAGAATATAATCATCCTACTATATATATATATATATATATATATTTATTGCAGGACTAAAGCTTCGTTTGAGATTGCATTTGAAAACAAATCTTAACCGTTTTTTTTTTTATATAATAAATTGTTTTATAATTCGTTAAAATTACTTTTTCATGTCACAGACACCTTTCAAAATTTGTTATTGGTAGCTTTTAGATTCTCTAACAATTATTTTTTTAATAAATTTTAAAATCTTTTCAAAATTAAAAATTATTTTATATATCTAGTCTCTATTTCTCACCACCAATTTTATTTTATAATTTTTAAATTAATAAATCAAATACAAATATTTTTTTAAAAATAATACCTTATTATTTTTTTCTTAAGAAAATTTAGACAAATTTTTATAATATGTCTATTTTAGTTTAAATCACAATAATTTAATATTTATTTACCAAACACGATAACCAACTTATTTAAGTCTACAACTAAAATTTACCAAATACTAATTTTGATTCATCAAACAACTGATTTTTTTTAAAGCAAAGTTGGAAGCAATTATTTTAAAAGCTACCGCAATCCCGAAGCCTAAAACAATTTGTTTTTTTAATGATTAAATATAAATCATCACATCAAGTTAAAATTTAAATGTCAAAGTGAACATAATTTATCTATTGGCTCATTTCACAATATTTTTTTACTGAAATTAGGTTAAAATTTAAAAGTTGCAAGACAAGTAATTTAAAAGTTGCAAGACAAGTAATTATGTATTAAACGCGGCGAATTGATCCCATAATTAAGGATGAAAATATCGATATCCATGTTCACGGCATTTCAATTTTACGGATATATCCATGGATATATCGATAAAATATCGATATCCATAAATATTTCTGTAAATCAATTTTTTAAAAAAAATATATTTAAATTAATATTTAAGTTATTTTACTTTCAATCTAAGTTATAGATCTAGTTAGTAGTATCTAGATTCATATTAAATTTAATATATGATATTTTTGATGTTTTATGAGTATTTATAAAAGATATTAGATATATCCATTACCCTTTAATATCTATATCGAAGTCTCCGATTTACGGATATATCGACATATCCACGAATATTTTTATCCTCGCCCATAATAGAAGATTAAAGTTTTTTAAAAGTTTCAAATTTACATGTTTTAAGAATTTATGCTTGCTTGGTATGCAATGCAATCGTAAACATTTGTTTCCTAAATCGAATGAATTCAATGAATTTCTATTTAGTAAAAAAAGAATTTGAAAATTGGTTTTGTGTTACCTGATTTCAGTGTATTTAGATTTAAAAATGTATAAAAATAAGTTGATTTTTTTTTTTTTTTTTTTTGAATATATTATTTCATTTTATAAATTCATATTATTTTTTGTTAAAATTAAAATATGTCAAACATAATACGATAATATATTATAAATTGTCAAACTGAGCATAGCTCAATTGACATAAAATTGTGTCATTGACTAAAAAGTTAAAAATTTAATCTCTCACCCAACATTAATTAAATATTTTTTTTAAAAAAATATTATATAAATTATATAATGTTATAAAATAATAATTATATAAATTTACAATAGAAAAAATATCATTATAGATTCAACCATTTGATGTGAACATTTTGTGCTTGAACATTTTCTACAATATTAGTATTAATCTCATTTTCATTCGATGCATCATCAGTAAAGAAAGACGACAAGTCAACAACACTTTTCTTTTGAACTTGCATCTATTTGATGTGACAAAATTTCGTTAAACACCATATTTGGAGAAATAAAAACTTCTCTTGTATTTGGATCCATATATCTCCATCATTTTCTAGGAGTATCATATCCAACAAAAATACAACGTCTAGCCTTTGGGTCAAGTTTAATACGTTTATTCTTTGAAACATGAACATAATAAACTAACCCCAAAACTCGAAGATTACTCACATTGGGTTTACGACGATATAGTACGTCAAAAAGAGATAGATCTGACCCCGTCCATGGAGGTAGGCAATTTATGACGTGACAAGCTGACTGAATAACTTCTGCCCAAAGCTTTTTTTGGAAGGTCCTTTGCATACACCAAGACAAGCACATAGATATAAGATGTGCTAATTTACATGCAGAAACTTCATTATGTTGTGGAGTGTTAGGACATGTCATTTGACGTTGAATGTCATGCTCTTTGCAATAATTCTAAAATTGATTAGACATATATTTTTTTCCCATTGTCTGTGCGAAGACACTTTATCGGTAGCGTAAACTCTTTTTCCACTAGCTTCTTGAACTGGATAAACTTGAAGAAAACACTTTTAGCTTCCAAAAAATACACCTTAGTGAATCGAGAAAAATCGTCCACTGTAACTATAACATAACGACAACTAGAATAACTGAGTGTTTTCGTTGGCCTCATCAAATTTGAATAAACTAATTGCAATGCAACAATAACTCTATTATTTGAATTTGGGAAGGGAAGACGATGTGATTTCCCAAATTGACAACCGAGGCAAACCACATCATGGCGAATTTCTTTAAAGATGGGAACACCATCAAGAAGTTTCTTCATAGAAATTCTTTGCAACAATTGATAACCAACATGACCCAACCGAGCATGCAAAAGTGTTGCACTATTATTCTGACATGTCTTTTCAACATATGCATCACTTGCAGACAAAACATAGAAGGAATCTATCATTTTTCCAGTAAACAAGACATCGACTTCAAATTTCTTAATATTAGAAATAATTTCCACATCATCTGGACTAAAGAGAACATACCTCCCAGAGTCGGCAATCTGAGAGACCGAAACCATATTATTCTTTAAACCTGGATCATGATAAACATCTTCAAGAGAAATATCACCAACATTTGGTGCACCATCCTTAACGTTAACTTTCCCTTCTTGAACAACATGATGTATGAATTTATCAGTCGTCGCAATGACTCTTCTTCCTTGATGGGTACGTACATCAGAGAGAAGAGAGAACTTTCCAATTGAATGGTGAGAACAACCAAAATCAACAATTCAATCGTCATTGTAATCTATAGAAGTATTTGCATGCAAATTAATTTGTTGATTAATAATTTCAATTGATAATCATTGTTCCCAAGTAAGTTGTTCAAGTTTGTTACTTTCCTATACAACATTTGCTTTTGCTTTTTTGAGTTTCACTCGACAATTTTGTCTAATATGACCAGACTTCCTGCAACGATGACACACCACCTTCACCCGACAATCACATTTGGTGTGTCCCGACTTGCCGCACCTAAAACATCATTTTAAATTTCCCTTGGACTGCCCTTCAACCTTGAAATCCTTGTTGTCATTTGAATAAAGCCTTAGAAAAGAACTAATTTTTCCCTTGTCTTTTGCATAAAGAACAACTTCCACCTCAGAGTGAGTTTGCTTCTTGTTGCCAAACATTTATGTCATCAATGCTTCATGATTTGAGAATAAGTTTTCCAACGAACCCGTGAACTTTTGGTCACTAATCTATACAATATGCCGAATGAGTTATACTCTGGTTGACATGATAGAAAGTTGATTTACCCAACCTTGTATCAATGAAATAAATGACATAAACTCATTTCAGAGTCCACGAATAAGATAATGACGCACACGAACATCAATAATAAGATCCTTTTTGTCCAATTCTGAAATTTTAGAATACAAAGTTGTAATTTTTCAGAAAATATTCTAAAACTGACAAATTACATTGAGTCCTTCCAGCAAGTTCGTTCTCTAAATATTGCAACTTCGTCATGTTCTTTTGAGTGAACAACCTTTCAAGTGTGAACCACACTTTCTTTGGAGAATTTACATCACGAACATGCTCAATATACTTTTTGTCAATAAAAGTTCGCAAAGCAAATAAAGTTTTGCCACACTTGACCTTCCACTTCCTTCGTGCCTCAACATTCTATAGAGTATTTTATGAAATTCCTGCATCATCACCGGAAACAAGATCCTTGCCATTGTAGAAAAATTTAAATACATAGCTTCCAATAACTATAATTATCATCGACAAACTTGTCTACACAAATATTATTTTTCAACCGTTCATCTTCAACGAACATTTAAACTCAAACACAAGATAAAAGAATCTAACTGCTCTAATACTATGTAAGAAATAATGAAGAGAACAAAGTGTGGAAACAAGAGAAATGAATAATGAAGAGAACAAAGTGTGGAAACAAGAGAAATTGCACGAATGAAGGAAGTGAATCAATTGTTAATTCTATGCTTTGAATTGAAAACCTAACAAGTATTTATAGGAAAATAAATATTAAACCACTAAACCACTAACCCACAAACTATCTCATTAATTTTAATATTCTTCATAATCATCCACTAAGTCATATCCCTCTAAAAGGCAGTACCTTAAATACTTTAAATGAATGACACAATCTTAAATTCAAATAATTAAAAAGTAGCTAAGTAAAATTAACTTGCATAACAATTTTACACTAACTTGTAAAGTTTCTAATTCATAATACGGTCTATTTTTTTTTTTTTAAAAATCATAAAATGGTCACCCGCACCTAATTTGGTTTCCATTATAAACTCAATTGGATTTTTCTTCTTATAATTTAGGTAATCGTTACCCCTTAGTTTTTTTTATGAAGACAAAACATAAATAATATCAACGTAAAACAGAAAACAAAAACATGATAATTTCTTGTTGGAGGATGTCTTGCGCCATAGTGGACAATCCCCTAACTAAATTTGAGAGTATTTATCTCTATCGATAGCATAAGTTGCTAAGTTATATACAACTTTGTTTCATTAGGAGACGAACGAGAGTTCACACTTTTGAATACTTCGACGATAACAATAACAGAACTCGAAGCGGGCGGTTCAGAGTTCTTGTTGGAGAAGACGAAAGGACCTTGATCGGAGAATAATGAAGTAGGAAGAAGACCGAAAGACTTTTAAGACAAACGAACTTTTGAAAATGACTAGCAATAATTGTTTCAAGTTTTTTTTTTATTATATTCAAAGATATTATGATAAATTTACAAAATTTAAGTAAATACTTCGAATGAAAATCATATTTAAATTAAGTTGGAATGAGACTTTAAAGTAAAAATACGATTGCACAATAAAATTAACCTGTTAATTTATGAAAGTTTTTTTAAAAAATAAATAGTATTTTTTTTTTCTTTTTTTTTTTTGCAACAGTAGTTTAATTAATGCGGGGATTGAACCCATGACCCAAGATCACCGACACAACCCTATGCCAATTGAGCTATGCTCGATTTGGCAATAAATAGTATTTTCTGAAGCTATAAAATAATTAAAATAGTAATATTTTGATTGAAGAAATTAATATTAAAGTTTTGTGATCACATTGGAATGTTGACCCCAACCCAACTCAGATAGAACAAAAAAAGATACGTTGAACGAATTACTTTGTTATGCGTGGATTGTACTGTCCTCCCTACCTAAATCTCCACCTATTTGACCTTTTATTGGACATTATTATTTTTAAAAAGAAAAAAAATAATTTTATTTTAAAGTTATTTATTTCTTCAGGAATCACTCACAATCATATTAAACTACGTTGACTCCAACCAACGAACACGATTCAACTTTTTTCCAAGATCTTCAAATCATTCCCGTTTCTTTTCTCCTCAAATCGATTGAATTTTGTTGCCATTCATCCCCAAATTTTGAGCAATGTGATGCAGCACATTCTCATCATTTCGTTTTCTCTCTGATTTCTGTTTTTTTCTCTGCATTTCTTCCACCCAATTTCGTTCAAAATCGATACGTTTTGCTGGTTTTTTTTAATAATTCTTCGACATTTTTAATGGATTTCTAGCCTTTTTTTTCATCATCATCATCATCATCATCTGCAGATTTTCCTTTAAACTATCGCTTTCGTCGCGCATTCCCTTTTGTAATTTCTTGAACGGTAAGCATCGATTGTTTGCTATGTCTATTTGTTTGTTTTCGTTTTTGATTTGCTTGTTCGTGCAGAGAAGGAAGAATCCTGGGCAGAATCATGTTAATTTAGGCTAGCTATTCATTTCATTCGTCATTTTGTTAACCTGTAAGAACTCCTCCTTTGATTTTTTTTTTTTTTTTTTTTTTTTCTATCCTATCCACTATGTTTATTATGCTCTTGAGTTTTAGATTAAGACCTAGTTCAATGGATGAGCTAAGAGAATGTCTGTTTTCAGGTTGCCCCATTCTTTCATGATTTGTGTCCACATTATTTGAGGCTGGAGATGACAACCCAGCAACAGAATTCTGATTCAAATGCCGTCACAGGTATTTAACATTTCTGCAAATCATTATTTTCGTCTTTCATAGCTAAAGATATCTTCCTTCTGGTTGATATACTACCTTTACCCAATACTCGAAGAAAACTTTGAGGCTTAGTGTATGGATAATTATTTGAATATCAATTCTCAGTAGAACAGTTAAATCATCCCATAGGAAGTCAACAGTGGCGGGTTTGAAAGGGTTGATTAAGGGCCTGTTGGGAATGACTTTCCAAGAACTTAAGGATTTTTTACTGGATTTCTCTTCTTTTGAAAAGACAAGAGGTCTCTATTTGAGCATCAGTCTCTAAGGACTTTTGCATTTATTCTCTGGGTGTTATTATTTTGAATTGGTGCCCCTTTTTGTAAAGTTAGCTTTGAGGCTCCTTTTGTTAGGCTGTTTTTTTTGTATGCCCTTTCGCATGTTTCGGTATTCGTTGAGAAAATTAAGATTGTCTATGGACATGATAAGACCAAAATTTGAGAAAAATTGAGCTGGTTAACTAAGTCTTTAGATGCAAAAGTACAATGCTGGAAGTGCCAAAGAAAAAATTGATTATTTACTGTAAGCTATTGAGTAATAATTATAATAGAATTAATTGGTGTATTGGAAACCTGTTGAAAGCTTATGCGTTCAATCTTGTGTGATTTTTTCTGTTTTTGTCGTGGAGGTTGGATATAAGGGTGTAGACATAATCATCATAAACGTATAGGATTGACATTTACAGGAATTTGTATTGTAGCATTATGGGTAGATAGATACATTTTTGTCATTTGTTCAAACGGACTGTTGGGACCTGTTCTCTGCTATCTAAATTCTTGGGTTATTACTCATATGGCTTAAGAAAAGTGAGAATGTAATTATTGTTACTGATCTATAAAGAGCTCAGCTCATGCACCTGCATTATATTGAAATTTCATTGACACTATTCAAATGTGCCAGGCTCCTGTCTCTTTGATCTCCTGTTTCCAGATTCAGAATTGCAAGGCTGGGACTGGAGTCGGATGCCCACTGGTATTATATCTTCAATTCTCAAGATCTCTATAACTGCAATAGCGCTTATTAAGGATTATTATTGAAAGAAGATGAAGCCAAATTCTTGTCAACCTGCTGAGTCGATGACAAGTTGTTGTCTATTCCTAAAAAACTCAACTTCAGGGGTTTAATTAATTACTTAGTTAGGAATCTTTTTTAACTGTAATAAATGATAGTTTACTGTAAATTGGGTAACATCAGGACACTTAGTTTAGCTGTCAGACCTTTCATTTTTCAGTGCTTCAATTCTCTATGATCTCTTGCATTCAGATTCAGAAACGCAACGCTGGAACTGGAAAAAGGATCAACAGCTCTCTGGTATTATATCTTCATTTCTCTATATCTTTATAACTGTAATAGCACTTATTATTGAATATTATTGTAAGTAGATGGAGCCAAATCCTAATTGTAATTGTAGAAAATGTAAAATCTAGTCAACCTGCTGATTCGTTGACCAGTAATATGTTTTCCATTCTAAAAAAAATACTCATATTCCTGAGATTAATTAATTAGTGAACTAGGGTTTAGGGCTTGAGTAAAAGATTTTTTACTGTAGTTTGGGTAACATCAGAATACTCAGTTTAACTGCCAGATATTCCACTCTTCAATGCTTCAAATGGGTTGCTGTGCAGAAGGGTTGTTTGGTGATTAATCTTTTGGACAACTATACTCCGGCTAACAACCTTGATTGTCTCAGCTGCTAGTTAGAACCACTCCTTTTCGCCTTCCTTTTCTTTTTCCCCATTATATTTTGATGCAGTACTCTTGCAGTTCCCTAATTTTTGCCTAGTGGGGGAAGATGAGGGCGGCCCATGGATTGGACTACACACGAGGTTGAAGTTCTTTGATAAGAGGAGCACTCCTTGTTGTTGGACTGAGACAAGGATGGGACAACGTTAGTGGTTGGAGGGAAGACAAGGCTCATATATGTATGCTACTAGAATGATGGCTACCAAGCTTGATCATTTTTTTTCATTTTCTTTAATAAACCGAAGTTTCATTAAGAGAAATGAAAGAATATACAAGAGCATAAAAAAAAAGCCCAATAAAAGGAGCCCAACAATCTCCAAAAAGAGATTCCAATCCAAAAGAATGAAAGGTGAGTTAAGGCATAAGCATAGGGCTACAAAAAGGTGATCGCTACCTAAGATCTCCTTTTGAAGGGCTTCTTTTCCAGCTCAAGAAACAGAGAGTAGAAAAGTTTTCTTCTTTCATGTGAATGTCTCTGTCTTGTGTCAAAAGGTTTTGTTCATGCCATACGCCCAACCTCTAGTGTCCTACCACTACCAGTTTCCTTTTACCTTGAAAAAAAGGTCCTCCTTATGGCTGCTATAGATAGTTAGAGCCTAGAGGTTTTCTAGAAATAGGGTTTTGAAAAACAATTTCTATTTTTTTTTAGATTTTTTTTTTGTGATAAATTTTCTTTTCCAAGACGATTCTTTTAAATAGTTTTAAGATAAAAGAGTAGAAAATGAAAACAATATGTTGTTCGTTTCATGTATTTTCTTTAGTTCATTCGAGTTAATTGTTTATAATGATCACCATTTGTCTTCTAAGTAAAACTTGATTTAAATGTGATTAATATGTTAAAGAAAGAAAAAAGAAAAAGAAAAAAAAAACTCAAGATACTAAATTCTTTTACAAACAGTTTTTAAATAAAAAACAATAGAATTCAGTTTTAAAGAACCATTACAAAGCAGTTTTTAGAAACAAATAAAGAGAAAAAAACATTCAAGCAGCCTCTTAGTTTCCTTCTTTATGAGTGCTTTGCTCGAGGATGCCAAAAGAAATTAAATCAATCAAGCAAGCCTAGATTAGCCTCAAGGTATTAATGGTCATGTGCTAATTTTATGTTCTTTTGGAATGAGTTATGCCTCTTCTAGTCGTATATCAATACCCAATATAGTAGAAGAAGCCCTGTGAACTATATTAATTTGTGTTGCCTTCAATCAGGCCCCCAGAAAAGGTTGGAGGATCTCTTGCGCCAGCCTGGTAATAAGTATTGTGCAGATTGTGGATCACCGGATCCAAAATGGGTGTAAGTCTAAATGTTTTATTTAATAGCCAGCTTTTTATTTAGTTATTCATTCATACAAGTTGCAAATTGTCTCTCTTTCTCCTTTAAGTTACCCTGATTAAATTGTTATGTGGCGTGTGGGGAATGTGATGAAAATTTTAAAAGCTCGGTGCCATTGAATTGTTCAAGGGAGAAGTTCCCATTCCTTGGACTCAAATTTCTTCTGACATTAATAGAACAGTTTTTCTGTTTTACCTTTGTTTCTTTCCTTTCTTTTCCTTTCATATGAACCCATGGGGAAGCAATTCTCTCTTGGAAGTTCCTCCCTCTCATCAGTTATTGGGAGGTTGGATGGGTGGATTCAACTTCATCCAACCGACCATTTTCGTATGTAGCATGCTTCTTTTTCTCTCTTTTCTGGGGCACAGGGAGTGGGGGTAGAGAGTTGCAGTATGATTGTGTTGAGATCTTTATTCTGACCGCTTCTAGAAGTAACAAATGGACTATTATTAGGGAGTTGGGATCTAAATCTACTTGGGTAGACCATTGAATCTCTTTAGGCCACTTTATGTCACTCCTGCCAAGTCTCTTAAATGTGTATAAATTACAAAAGGATCAGTTACTTTTATCATTCTTGGTGCCTTACAACTGTTACCTTTGACATCTACTGGCACTTCTTCTAAACATATATTTCAATACTGAAGAGTTTGTTTTTTTGTTCTTAACCTCTGATTTATGGATGCAGATCACTAAATTTGGGAGTGTTTATCTGTATAAAGTGTTCTGGAGTACACAGAAGTCTTGGAGTTCATATCTCTAAGGTTTCTTCTTCTTCTTTTTCTTTTTCCTTTCCTTCTTGTGGCTTTTTTATTCTCCTAATAACAAACATGTAAAGTATCTCTTGACCATGCTCCTTGATGACGTGATCGTGTAAGATAAGCTTTCCATACTAGAATAAATTTGTGTGTAAGATAAGCTTTCCATACTAGAATAAATTTGTGGCATTAGTCAACATCATAAAGCAGATCACAATATTAACATTGCCGAAAAATACTGTCAGAGTCTTACGCTTTGGAATCACTATCTAAATAATGGATAATCTTTGATCTTTTTAACCTCATCATCAACTCTCAACATACCTTGAAGCAGTGCACCCAACTGAATAAAAGTTAGATGTTTGTACTTGCAAGCTGCACGTCTGCTCCCACAGTTAGTTGATACTTAATATAGATAATAATTTTGACTCCTTCAAGTGTAATAATGCCAAAAGGAAATTTCGCACTATAATTGTATGAGGAACGGATATTTTGATTGTGAACCTTGATGATGATGGTGGGAATTTGGTGTTTAAAATTTGGAGCATGTATCCTTAGGATGGTTCATGTTCCGAGTTCAGGAAATTAGCATAATTTCTGTTGAGGACAATTTTCTGGTGGACAAAAAGATCATGGATGCACCCTAAGGGGTGCTTTTGAGGGCAAGGGTTTGGGATATTCGGAGATACCCTCTAAAGTCTTGGTTTTAAGCCCTATCTCTTAAGTTAGCCTTGGGATGGGCAAAGCCTCTCCAGGAATTAGTAGGGGTGGTCCATGAGCATAATATAAGGAGTGGTGATAGAGATACTCGAGTTTTATGCATTAAAAAAAAATGGAAAAGAAATATGAATGCAACACTTCGGGTTGTAAGGCAGATTTGGGATTTAGTCCCTTAAGCTTGATAAGGCGCGAGAGAAAACAGTTTCCATCTCAACTTGTTTCAGTAGGGAATATTATTAGTTGATCTTTAGTAGTTTGTAGATAGTCATTCCCGGTAGGATCTACTTATGTGACCCTTTCTATTATATCGACCACCTGAATTGAATTTTGAAGCAACTTCTGTTTACCATTTTCATAGACTTTGAATTTCAATACTGAATGCTCATATCTCATGCAATGCATTGAATGATCTAAATTTATCTAACAATAAATGCCAGGTTTTCTCAGTGAAACTAGATAATTGGACGGATGAACAAGTCAATAATTTCATAAGCATGGGCGGAAACACAGATGTAAACAGGAAGTATGAAGCCGGCATCATGGATATGAACAGAAAACCAAAACCAGATTCCTGTATAGAGGAGCGCTTCGAATTTATAAGGTATTGCCAGCACACATTATTTCATGTATCGATGAATTTGAAATATTGAGGACATTCTATTAAAGAATCGCATTTCTTGTCAGGAGAAAATATGAACTGCTGCAATTTTATAACGCCAACAGTCAAAGTTCTTGTGATAACAACGCATTGAGTAAAAGGAGTTCATTATGCTCTCAAAATAACTCTACAAACAAGAATGGTACCCAGGACAAAAGGCACTTTGAGAAACAAATTACTAGGTATCGCATTGGGCATGCATTTCGTAACAGCCGGGGAAGAAGAGATAGTGACCATAAGAGTTTTGACAAGAGCAGCCCTTCAGTCGCCAGACAAACATCGGTAATAACTGTTCTTTCTATTATGCATTTTTTTTTATTAATGATTTCCTCCAGGATTTACGTTGTGGAGTGCGATAGAGATCACAAATTCCATTTTATTTTGAAATTTTTAGTTGCAACCATCCTTCTCCCAATTTAAGATGTTGGAAGCTAACAACTTCCATCATTGATCAAATGATTTTCGAGAACTATAAAACTTTAGGTCTTAAAGAGTATTAAAACTGGAGCATGTATGCAGATCCATGTGATTATTTATCATGTACTTGAGATGGTCAGAAAAATAAGATCTCTCAAGTATGGAAGTGTCCTAATATACTTTGATGAGTTTTGGCTTGATTCATGGGGAAGTTTAATTGGGTCAAACTCAAGTTTAAATTATTCTAGAAAAAATGTATTGTAAATATAATTAAGAAAAGAAAAGGCTTTAATAAGGATCAAATGCACCACACACGTAAAAGGTACGACGAGCAAGAGATCTTAAAGCACAATCCACAAACACGACGTTGACAACAGAGGACATTGAGTCCAGGTGATGTGTTGAGCTATATTTGGGAGTTCAGAATGTTGAAAGGCGATAAGTTAAGATTAGGGTATTTGAATTGGAAATTGGAGAGGTGAACAAAACACACATAGATAGACGTAGACCATTTTGAACTTAGGAGAGCTAAGTTTAGTCACTTGCACATTGATAAAACTCATGGTTCATAGATAGAAAATTATGGCTGCCTTTCTTTAGAGAGCGATACAACAGATAACAAGATACACTTTTCAAGCAAGGAAGATTACCAATAATTTGCTGAAGTTATACTGTCTACAACTAGAGTATCTATAGCTACTTAGTTTTCCTTTACAAATCTAATCACTTTGACCTTGAAAACAATACAAGATGATTTGAGCATGATAGAGGATGGTAGGATATTCCGCATAAGTGAACCAATGACGTGAAATACATTAATGTATTGCCTCTTACTGAATGGAATTTAATGAACATGTTTCAATAGTTAGGTCACATATTTCTCTATGAAATTCAGATTGATACACCATAATTATTTTGAAACTAGACACAGTGAGCTTTCTTAAAGAATAGGATTTGCTCTCAAGATTTCTTTGTGATGTTTCCAAAACTTTGTCGTTGGAGATTAGGGACCGAAACCTAAGAGGATAAATGAGGGAAATAAAAGCAAAGCAAGTGTTGTGGCTTAATCTTTTATTTATTATTATTATTTATTTATTTTGATATGGACGTTGGATCTTATTATTTCAGATGTAATGTTTGTAGGCAGGTATGGTTGAATTTGTCGGGTTGGTTAAGGTCAATGTGGTTAGAGGCACAAACCTAGCTGTTCGAGACGTGATGACCAGTGATCCCTATGTAATTCTCGGGTTGGGTCACCAAGTGAGCCTCTCTTTTATTACTTTGGTCCATATTTAGAGTGAAGATTGGTGTCAGCTACACTGTTATTTGGTAGTGACTTCTATTGCTATCTGTTGCAGTCGGTGAGGACTCGCGTCATAAAGAGCAACCTTAACCCAGTTTGGAACGAGAGCCTAATGTTGTCCATTCCCGAGCACATCCCTCCGCTAAAAGTGGTGAGCAGCAACATATCTTTGGCACATGTTAAAACATCAGAGAACAGTTATAAAATCATGATTTCAACAATTAAATCAAATTTTGAGTGTTATTTTGTAGAAAGCTGAGTCTCTTATTATTCCAAATTTATCACTGTTTTTTACCAAAAGCATCTTCATCAAGGAACCTCTCGCGTACCCATATGTTCTTAAGCTTCTGATTGTATTAGATCATTTACAGATAGTAAGATACCAATTAATGATTTCTTTAGCTTCATCTAGGAACCTCTTGTATAATCATATTCTTAAGCTTCTGATTGCATTAGATCACTTGAGACATGTTTGGGAGCTTCTGATTGTCACTTAGGGCATGTTTGAGAGTGATTTTGAAATGGTTAAAAACTTAGAATTACTTTTGTCATGTTCAAATCACTTACAAACATGTCCTTACATATAGTAAGATACCAAATGATTCTGCAACTCCATCAAGGAACCTCATGTATACTCGTGTAGAATCATTCAAAATAAATTTTAATTGTATGAAAATCATGTTTAAAAGTGTAAAATCAAAAATTAAAATGATTGTATGAAAATCACTTTAAATAAATCACTCTCAAACATGTCCTTACATATAGTAAGATACCAAATGATTCTACAACTCCATCAAGGAACCTCATGTATACTCATGTGTTCTTAGACTTCTGATTGTATTAGAACATTTACTGTTAGTAAGATACCAAATAGTGATTTCTATAGCTTCATCTAGGAACCTCTCTTGTATAATCATATGTTCTTAAGCTTCTGATTGTGTTAGATCATTTACAGTAGTAAGATACCAAATGATGATTTCTGCAGCTTGTCTATGATAAGGACACATTTTCCACTGATGACTTTATGGGCGACGCCGAAATCGACATTCAACCATTGGTCGCTGCTACGAAGGCTTACGAGAAGTCGACAATTGATGAATCAATGCAGCTGGGAAAATGGGTGGCTAGTAATGAAAATACCTTGGTAAAAGATGGAATCATTAACCTTGTAGATGGAAAGGTGAGACAGGATATATCTCTTAGATTGCAGAATGTGGAAAGAGGTATTCTTGAGATTGAGTTAGAATGCATTCCTCTCACTCAATAGCTTCTGGCATGGTGAAGTATTGAAATCATATGATTTTAGATTCCAAAAGCATTTTTTTCATATTTAGTCAATCACTGGCACAATATTTGGAAATTGCTTTGTGTTGGCTATGAGGTTGGAAGCACCTTGGAATGAGTTTTATTGCAAGTAAAATGATCATGTTCCTTGGGCTCCTGTATATTGTTGATATCTGTGATGTGTAAATAAAAAGATGGTGGAATATATGCTTTAGATTAATCTTCCCTCGTTTGTTTATGCAACATTTTTTTATTTTCCTTTTTTGAGAATATACAATGGATTAAAACCTTTGACCTTTTAAGGAAAAGGAAAGTAGAGATGTCTTATATACTCAGCATAGCTCAGGTTGACAATTTAGTATCGTAAAATTGGTTGCGACTATTTGAGCACAAATATTTTTGCCGTCCTATTAGGAGATGTTTGGAGCACTAATTTGGAGTTGGATGGACTGGATTATTATAACCTAGTCTACGTTTGACTACCGATTATTATAATCCACGGTCAATGAAGTAATTATATTGAATTCAATAATATTTACTATTCACAACTATTATAACTCAGACTATTATAGAGATGTCTTATATAGCTTAGCATAGCTCAAGTTGACAATTTAGTATCGTAAAATTGGTTGTGATTATTCGAACACAAATATTTTCGCTGTCCTATTAGCGTACTTGTCAAGGGAGTGTTTCCTTTTTCATGCATTTGTTAGGGCATTGTTTGGAAGATTATTACAAAAGATTCATTTGATTATATGACCTCTTTTGGTCGAGCTTATTATTGTCTACTTCTAATCATCCTTCATTGAATTGTAGAAAAGACAAACTGTCAAATTAAAAAGAGGATTTAAAAAAGAACGTGGAATTATGTCAAAAATAATGTTTTATTCAATAATCATATATAATATTCCACATCATTTCGAGTGTGTTTGGATTGACTACATTTTTTTTTAAATAATTATTTTTTAGAAATGTTTATACACTCATAAAATGTTTTTATCTACTAGTGTGTTTGGTTGACTCTACACTAAAAATGTTTCTCTTAATGTGAAGTTAAAAACGCAATTATTAATAAACAATATGAATGAATAAGTTAAAATATGTATATGTATTTGTCAATTGAGGTATCAAATCAAAGCGAGCATGGCTCAGCTGACACATGTATATGTTCATGACCAAGAGGTCTGTGGTTCGAACCCCCCACCCCCAATGTACTAAAAAAAAAAACAAAAAAAACAAAAAAACTAAGAAGTTGGAGTTCAATCCCCTCATCTTGTATTAATTAAATATAATTGCAAAAAAAAAAAAAAAAAAATTGTATTTTAAAAATTATGATCAACAATTTACTATTGTCGATGGTCGGTGACGGGGTAGAGTGGTAGTGGTCGTTGGAGGTGGTCACAATGTGGCCGACAGAGTTGTCGGAGGAGGTGGCCGACAATAATCGTGGATAGATAAAATTTAAAAGAGTAATGTGAGGGTAGTTTGGTAATTTTAATACATTATGAAAATTAAGTAGGTTTTTCAATTAAACAAAAATAAATAGTTTTTTAAAAAGTTAATATCTTAGTGTTCCTTCCAAAATGAATTACTCATTCTCAAATATTTCATTTTGGATGGTTGTTAAACAGTTCAATTTATTTTAAATGACTTTCTCAAGTAATGCAAACCAAAAACACCTATCATATTCTCTGTTATAACTTATAAATAGCAACTAGTAACTTTCTCAAGTAATGCAAACCAAAAACACCTATCATATTCTCTGTTATAACTTATAAATAGCAACTAGTAACTAATTATTACAAACTAGTAACTAATTATTATTACAAACGAATTGTTACTTAAAAAAAAGTTTGTAATTCTCCTATTGATGCACGAGCTTAGGCTCTTTTCACTCATCGATGAATTTGTTTCTTCTAAAAAAACTATACATCTTTTCATCTTCTTACGCGTTTAGTCACATGTTAAGGGTGTTTAAGGACACCGACTTAGAGTTGAGTGAACTAAATTATTATAATGCAACCTACGTTTAACTTCGACTCACCAACTATTATAACTCACAGTCAATAAAATAAGTGTGCTAACTTCAATATTATTTACTATTCACAACTATTATAATCATCGACTATAATAATTCACTCAACGTCCCAAACAACCCCTAAATGATTAAAAAATGCTCAAGATAACAAAAGTAAGATAATGTAACCGTTATTAGTCACTATATTTGATGATAGAGCTCAACAATATACAAGATACAACTAAATGGTGGTGGTTGAAAGATGATTCTTTTATTGCAAAAGTAGACATACCTAAACATTTGAAATAGTTAAATGGTGGAATACTTTTGCAACTTCCTAAGCAACTGTTCTTTGGCATCAATATTGTCACTCACATTATATCGGATCTGTTCATTCCAACATCAATGTTGATGGTAGGAAGTAAAAGAATACTAATGAGTTTATAAACAGAACTTTCCCCAACCAAAAGCTCAAATTAATCCTTCTCTAAAATTAGAATGAAAGAAAGTTAGAAGCTAATAGATCTAGTAACGAGTCCTCACTTAGGCATACAAGATCTTTACAAATTTACTATACAATTGATTCTAAATTAATCCTAATAGCACAACAATCAAGGTCTACGATCATATTCAATTCAAACAATTGATCAAGTATAGTGAGTTGATATTCGTAGATATGCTTAGCAAGAATAACTACATTGTTGCCTACCTTAGCACTACCAAGTGTACACTTTAGTTCATCATACACCTATAAGATGATGTAAATCTCTACTCTCAAAATTGCTTTTTTCCTTGTACTTGTTTAGAATGACTTTCTAAATGTTTAAAAAAGTGTTTTTAAGTGTACAAAAAAATGTTTTTAAGTACTTAAAAAAGTCATTCCAATCAGGCCCAGAATCTTATAACATGATGCCGATGAGGCTATTTTATAGCGTTGAGACATCTTAATGTTTTTCTTTTCGTCTTCGGTATGGTTCATAATTATCACATATTGGAATGTGAGTCAAGCATGGCACAAATGATACATATTCCTATATTTGGTTGGTATTTACCAAAATTTTGAGATAAGAGACAATCAGGAAAAGAACAAAATCCATGTTCAATTATAACATCACTGCATTTACCTGGCTGTTTTTCCAAGCAGTAGACAATGCCCTTAAACATCTGTGATGAATTGCAGCTCTGTCTGCAAAACAGGGCCGAAAAAATGCCAACTAGAATCATGGAAAGCACCAAAATAATCATCTGAAAGTGTCTTGATTTTGATCTCGCATGTGAACTTTCTAGAGGCCAAGATGTACTTCGCCGAATCGACAACCGGTGAGTTTTTGAATTCAGATACAAACTGCTCATAGATCTCAAAGCTATTTCCAAACATCACAACATGATTCAACAGCTCCACCGTCCAATTTTCCTGTAAAAGATTGTTGTACAACTCTGCCTCGCAATGGGGCATAAAGAACAATGTTGGCTTCTCCGCACATCGCCTTCCTTGCTCATTCACTGATAGAACAGAACAACCAAATAACTCCATTACCCGACATTCGGTTGCAGAAAGAATTGGATCAAACACTTCTAAACTTCCAATCCAACTAAATTTTCTCTTCAACAATATTGCAAGACTGAGCTGCAATCGAGGATTTTCATAGCTCTCAATGCTTCCTACGCCATAGATAACCATTCCCATCTTTGACTCGGAGGCCAAAACCCTATTCAAGGATTCCAAAACTGGCATCGTTCCAAGCTCATCAACGAGAGTTCGATAAAATTGAGAGCTCTCAACTTTCTCAATACAGATTTGCATCTTCTGCAACAGTTTCGAGTCTCTGATTGTATCATTGGCCTGATCAGTGGGAGACCAAGTCTGCGGATCTTCTTGTTTTTTCAGCTTCGGATAATTTTTCCTCTGCCTGCCACGACGAGGTAAGACAACAGTCCAGTCGCCACTATTCGACTGATCCGGAATAGCGAGAGTTTTTGCCGACGCTGCCATCGTTCAAGTGATAATCGTCAAGTCCTGATTACAACTACTCGTACAGCAGCATCAAACTCTGAATTAAATCAAAAGATCGAGCACATCAAACTCCTGTACCGAGATTCTATTGCTGAAAGCGAGACAATGTGAACAGAATGAAATCAAGGAAATAGTGAACATCAAAGCTCAGAGTAAATTAGCACAGATTCAATCGGAGGATCAACGAATTGAACCGCAAGGAGCACATAATGGTAGAAAAAAAAAAAAAAAAAGATGGACAACAACGACGACGACAACAACAACATCCAGTGGAATGAAATCGAAATCAGTAACCCTAAACATATGAACATATCAAAATCAAGTCGATGAATGCAGAAGAAATTAAAGGGATTTTGAATCGCGTACCTGATTGATGAACGGAATTGATTTAGGGTTGGTTCGTGGTTGTACGGCCGTCTTGCAGGTTAGCGAATAGGAGAAGACTTGGGTTCTTATTCGGAATACATTGAAAGAGGGAAATTTCAAAATTGAGTGGCTATTTATATTTTGAGATATTATTTCTGAAATTTTCAAAATTGAGGGGCTATTTATATGTGGTCTTCCTCGAGAGGACAAGGTATTAGTATCGACTAATGCCACGTTCTTAGAGGAAGACCACATGCAAAACAGATGTCCTTAGTTGATACTAATACCTTGTCCTCTCGAGAATTGTAAAATAGACCACCCAACGTTCTTTGGGATAGCCTGCAAATAGGCATAATTTTGAACGATGTTCCAATTTCTTTGGACCGGATGCCAACACGTGTGCTGGACATCCCCAAATTCTGAAGTGACGTAAATTACTTTTACGCCCTCTCCAGAGCTCATAGGGTGTTTCAGAAACACTCTTAGAGGGAACATTGTTTAAAATATATACAGCAGTCTGTACTACGTATCCCCAAAACGAATTAGGCAATTTACCATAGCTCATCATAGAGCGAACCATGTCCAACAGGGTGGTAGTCGGATTTTGGGTATATTCTACTAATTTCGGGGTGTCGAGTCCCGCCAAAATAACATTTATAATTACCGAAACAACTAAGTTTTGCAGCTAGTGGTAACGGGTGTCGAACCACAGGGAACCTAAATTATTTTCTCCTAGCTAATTTCTATTTGTTTTTAAAACTAAGACTCAAAAGCAATTAAAAATGGGGGTTTGATTAAATCTAAACTAACGGGAAAATAAATGCAAAAAGTAAAGCGCGGAAAATTAAACGGAACACGTGCTCCTAATTTTAAGGGTCGGGGTTTACTTTGATGCGACTCGACTCATTGGGATTCAAACACACTTAGCAAGAGCATAATTAAACACGTAATTTACTTGCACGAAACTACTAATACAAGTAACCCAAATAATTAATTAGAAACGTGGAGTTCTAAGTGGACTGTTCTTTTATTATTTTAAGATGATCAATCCTAAATTAAGTAAAGAACAGAGGCGGATGTTCGATTCTAATTAAAGGTGGCAATGAATCAACAGGGGGCCAACGCCGCCCATATTGATTAATTGACAGTAACGGGGGCACTACGACGGATGTTTAACTAGGACGCCTGAGCTAATATTCCGATTTATCTATTTCATCAAGATAAATTGCAACCAAGATCAACTGGAAGCCCACATTAACTATGGCTCAACTTATCCGTGTTATTTGGCGATTAAGAGAGGCACGACATCATAATCTTTAACAATCAAACATGCTGGAAATCAAGGGTGCCTAGTCCTAAATCATTCAAACACATTCATGTGATATGCTTAGAAGAAATAAATTCGCCCAATCAGTCATGCTAAGTTACAAAATTAAGAACGAACCCTCATAAATCGCATCAAAATTCACCCCTAACCTCAAATTAGAGCACTTACCTTAGCTCCCCGTTGTGCAAATCAAGCAAAATTGCTAATGTTGAAGCTTTATTGAAGATATAATGGAAGAAATACAAGTTTAGAGCTCCCACCCGAGCCTAACAATGGTGGAAAAACCAAAATCCAAGAAGAAGTTTTTGCTAAAATCGGAGAAAATAGACTTTAAAGCCGTCGGAGCGTCGAGACGCTAGGGCAGCGTCTCAACGCTGTGCCCTAAGTTGGCAGCGCGCGCGCACGGGGTAGCGTCGAGACGCTTGCGCGGCGTCGAGCGAGCGTCGAGACGCTGTCACTCGACGCTTGCTCTCGGGTGCGAATTCAATTTTGTGCCTCAGACTTCGAAGCGTCGAGACGCTCCGACAGCGTCTCGACGCTTGGGCAGCGTCGCGACGCTAGCTCTCGGGTTTGGTGGCCAACTTTTGCCTTCCAATGACAAATTTTGCCATTTCTTCAATTCTTCAAGCCCCTTGGCTCCCGATGCGTCCATGAAGCTTTAAAACGTTACTTTTAGCCCCGAAACACGTCCTCGGACTCCTCGAGCTCTCAACCATGAATTTACCTACAAAGAGGGATTTTAATCAATATCGAGCATGGTTTTAGCTATAATTAGGGAGTAAATAATAGCTCTATTTTGGAGCTATCACAGGGTTCTATTTCTCCTTTCGGATACACCGTTCTGCTGCGGTGTTCCGGGCGCTGAGAGTTGAGATACGATTCCATGTTCTATCATATAGTCCTGGAATCTAGTATCCATATACTCTCCACCATGATCACATCGGAGTGTTTTTATTGATTTACCTAATGTGTTCTCAACCTCTGCCTTATACTCAATGAACTTTTAAAGAGTATCGGACTATGATGCATTAGGTAAATAAAACCGTACCTAGAATAGTCGTCAATGAAGCTGACCAAATATTCATACCCTCCTCGTGCTTTGACATTCAAAGGACCGCAGAGATCCGAATGCACGATTTCTAAAGGTTCTTTGGACCTATAATCTTTTCCCGTAAAAGATCGTTTAGTCATCTTGCCCTCAAGACATGACTCACATGGCGGTAAAGAGTCGTCATCTAAACGATTTAAAAGACCGCTCTTAACCAACCTCCCAATCCTATTGAGATTAATGTGGCCTAGTCTCAAGTGCCAAAGATAGGTACTTGGAGAAAACTTCTGCCTTTTTGTTTAAGTTTCAGCTGTTTTAAACATCTCGGTGTTCAAAATAGCTTCAACCTCTGTCGGTCTTAACACATATAAGTTGTTCTCAAGTTTAGCAGAACAAATTTGTACACCTCCTTTGCTAATGATAGCTTCATTATCAGCAAAAGATACTTTATACATTTGTTCTAATAAACAAGCTATAGAGACTAGGTTCCTCTTGAAGCTAGAAACCAATAGCACATTTTCTAGTAAAATGAAACTATCTCTATAAGACAACCTAACAGCTCCCACTGCTTTAGCTGAGACAACCTCTCCAGTACCAACTCTGAGAGTTATCTCACCTTTAGCTAGCGGCTGCCAGGAACTAGTTTCCTGGAACGAAGAACAAACATTATTAGTGGCACCTGAATCGAGGATCCAGACATGACTATCATTTTCCACTAAACACGTTTCTACAACAAGCAGATCATATTTACTATGTTGTTTCTTCTCAGCACGGCTCATAACTGAGCTAGGAGGAGGACAATCCTCTGTTAAAACAGACCTAAGATCATCACGAACAAGAATCATATTCGAGTTCGTATTCCAGGTCTCGTATTTATCGCCGGTAAACTTAACGGAAGCTAATACGTTTTTGCAAGAGCTAGAGATGCTGAAAAGAATGTAAAACACTATTAGTGAAACAGTTTTAACCTATTTAAACCAATCAAAAAGATTTAGCAATAAATAAAGTACCCAAACTCTTTATTAACATGCAACAAAATTTTAGTGGGTTAGATTGGTCGCTACCGAATGGTAGTCGAGCACTTCTTCACTAAACCAAGACATTCTTGACTAAATGCTACCACCAGAATAACTCTTATTCCTATAGCATCTTAGTTATCGTTTTTGGTCAAGAATTACTAACTCCTTAGCAAATCCCGTAAGTGTGACCCTCCATTTTTAGAATGCACAGAATGGCCCCAACATTGCAATCGAATGGAATGTCAGTGTTTGGAATGGCCCTGTGTTTCACTATCCATAAATGGCGACGGAGACGTTCGATCTCCCATGAACGACCCCCCGAATGGATTGGTGCCTTCTAGGGCCACCTTGCAGGCGGATCATGGGAATCTTACGGTTCAATCCAATGGAGGAGACTGTAGGATGTACTGACATACTTCCTTCTCCCACTTACTATCGATACTTACTCCATTCACCTTGCTATTAAAAGTTGCAAATACCATCTGAATGGGGATGCCCTATTGACATCACGAGGCCGAGCAAAATTCTCACGTTGTGAATTTTTAGGGAGTGCGTAGCAGGAGAGGGATATATCATATATTCCTTCTCAACACATCTACTAAGCATCGTGGAGGATGTTTAGGGTAAATTACTTCAGGCTTTATCCGGCTAAGAAAATAAAACCTTAAAGTCTAGGCAAACTATTTACCTGAGATATCTAGGTTATAAACCCTTTACTAACCTCACACCTCTCACGCATGCTCATAAAGTCGGGTTAACTTTACTCAAGTACCGGATCGTCCCCAAGTAGGAGGTGTTCCGTAAACCGTCAGCTTAAATACCTTCAACCTCGAACAAGATTTCACCGGGTGAGTTTCTTGTAACTTTAGCATTTACGAGATATCGACCTATTTTATCTAATAAAACAGACCGAACCATTTAATCCTAAATGAGCATGCTTTTCTTTGTTATAGATTTTAAAAGTCTATCACAATTTTACAACAAATTGCAAAACTAAGACTTACTACAACAAACATCTACATGCTTCTCAAACACACATTCGCTAAGGCATGACAAGTTGAATGTTTAATTTTATAATCAATATAACACTTATATCAATTATACTTTAAACATACAACCCCTAATTCATAAATTAATATAACACTTATATCAATTCTCATGAATTAAGCATGCATCCTATACATTATAACACTTATAACATACAATATGCAACTAATTATGTTGGAAGTTCAATTTCATAATTAATATAACAATTATATCAATTATTCTATTAAGCAAACAACATTTAATTTATGAATTAATATAACTCTTATATTAATACTCATGAATTCCTAAAAATTGCATAATCTATATTATAACACTTATAACATATTTTCAATGCATGGAGCATCCTTCCTATGGTGGGATTTTAAATCTATATGGCATACAATATGCACATATAAACATGAAATTTAATTAAAACATACATACGCAAAGCATAATTAATTAAACACACTAAAGTGGATCGATTTTGGCATCAAACAAGCAATAACTATTTTATTACAAGCTTGAACAACAAACTAAGTATTGAGCGGACTTCGAACTCTTCGTACCGCCTTAGAAAATCTTGCTCCCCCGAACACTTCGGCCAAATTCTCTTCGAGCTTCCCATCGAACTGCCCAAAACGAGTTTGAACTTGCACCGAACACTTCGACGAGCTCAAAACTCGAGCTTCTTTCACAAAAAAACCTATATGGACTCTAATGACTCTAAAAGAATACAGATTCTTCAGCACACATTAAAGGCCATACATTCTCGGGCAATTACAAATAATGAAATTAAAAAAGAAACGATGCCAAAATCGATTTTCACTTTAGACGTCCATTCGAAAACAATTTCTAAACTAAAATACCCACCGAGCTTAAATTGATGCAAATTGAGTTGATCAAAATACGCTCTGATACCAATTGATGGAGCGTTTTACGCTGCAGAAGCGATTTTGGATCGTTGATACTCCAATTTCATCAATTTAATAAACTAGAAACATGCTCGAAAAGACGGAAACAAGAAATTTAGAATACATACCCTTGTAGTTCCAATTTCTTCAACTTCCGTCGGTCGTTTCTCCTCACGAACGCTTCGAGCTTCCTCTCACGAACGCCCCGAAGACCACCTCTGATAGTCCCGCTATCCTCGGCGCCGAGCAACAGAGTTGTGGGACTCCGTACGCATGAGAAAAGAAAGAAAAAGGAAGAGATGAATGGAATGGAAAAACTTCTGAGCTGAGGGGCTGTTGTCAACTTCAAAAGAAGAGAGGCAGAACGAATTCAAACCATTTGAGAACCCCAAAAGCCACTCTCCATTATTTTAACCACAAATACATATATATCTTAAAAATACATATGTCTTACATGCATGTAAGACATATATATATATATATATATTATTTTTAAAAATTAATTAAAACTTAATTAATTTTAAATAATAATAAATATTTTTATTTATTAAACTTTTTAATAAAAAAAATATATATATATATATATATATATATATTATTAAACTTTTTAATTAATTAATATTATTTAATTCAATATCAAATATTAATTAAATAATATGGCTAAACCCGGTTTTTCGAAAACCGACTTTTTTGCACATGAATCATATTCATGTTTTAGACCAATCCCATATTTAAATCATATTTAAATATGTCCATCATCCTTCCTCAAACAGAATTTGAACAATTCAAATTGTTCAAATTCTATTCCTTTTTCTTTTCTCGTGCAACCGACGTTATCCAAGCTAGCCAGGAGAACCTAAAGGACCTACAGATCATGAGCTCCAACAATACGAGATTATCCGGTCAAAACTCTTTTAACCGAACTAATCAACATTCGTTAACCCCCGGAGACTCCACTATAGTCTGAGGGTTGCACTCTCCTCACTTTAGATATATTATGTTCTCTTGATATAACCATTATGGGTAAGTCGATCCTTCACAGGTGTCCGTTATCACAGCAAGGTCTTTTAAACAGTTTAACCCCTGTGATACCTTTTGTTCCTTAAGTACCACTGACACCTCTAATGAACATTTGATCTGTGATCCAATCATCATATCAGAATCCTCTTCACACAGAAGAGAATGAGGCCTCATGTTCAAGCCCCAGGGTCAGCTATTAAGGGAACACCTCTCTACTAAACCGTAAAGAGGGTAGGAGTGAATTTCATCTTGCCACACTATGTCCCCATCTACCTATTCGAGTTTATCCCCAAGTTGGTAGGCTTATTGAGTGGGTTGTTGCGTGCTCAGTGTGTAAATAAAATGTAATGCGAGAGCACTCAGAACATGCAAGCATACATGGTCTGCAGCAAGTGATAAGTATTTTTTCATTCGTTTTCCCACAGAGGTTGAGTTTAGTTACTAATGAAGTGAGGTGTTAAATTAGAGAGGGTCACTTAAATGGGGTAGATTTGAGGTTGATGTGCCAAACTAACGAAGAATGTACGAAGTATGCAAGCATAAACGAAAGCAAGTAAAGAGATTAACTTCAATGTAGAGAAGAAAGAATTGCGGACTTAGCAATGTTCTAGCAATAAAATCGCAAAAGTAAAAGACTGGAAAAATGGCTAAGGCAAAAACAGAACTATAGAATTGCGGTTCCCGCAATTATCTAGCAATTAATCTAGCAACGATTTGAAGGTGCGATAAGGAAACAAGGTCGACTTAAGACTCCTCTATAGGCTTTTTCATACAATCACTCAGCAGTAGCTTAACTTATCATGCATCAATTTAGCTTAATCTCATGCATCTCTCGATTACATGCATTAGATCCTTTAGTTCACTCATATCCAAGTAAGAATTAAGCATCTATTTATACAAGCAAGCTAATGAATCGTGCTAGGAAAACGCCTATTCCTAGGTCGTTTTCTGGCTACCATGAAAGGCTAGCATGAATGGACGACTTTGAACTCTTACTCCTTCTGGAGGTTAGGAGTTCTTTAGACAAAATGGATGGCCGATCGAAATTGCCCATGGGATGAAGTACACATACATTCAATGCATTCGAAGCTATCCTACATGCTGAACTTTCGTATTTCTAACCTATAGATTCATCTTTAGCAGACCCTTGTGTGATTAGTTACTCATGGTTGATGGGGGATTGGAAAGACTAGATTGATTAAGCATGCTTTAAAGTACTTAAATAAAAGCAATGGAAAAACAGATGGCGAGATAAAGACTTGCAAAGACTTAAACGATTACTATATAAAGTAAGGTTCAAAGATCAATGTGCGACAGTATGTAAAACAGTAAAGAACCGAACAAATGAAGACGAATTGAAACAAGGCAACAATTGGAGATGGGAAACAGAAAACAGTAAGAAAGCTGAGTAAAGTGTGCGCGGATCTCCTCGTCGCAAGCGCCTCGGATGAAGGGGAAGATTAGCGGTTCTTGGGGATGAATTCAATCAGAAGAGAAGAAGGATCTTCTCTTCTTCCTCTCGAATTATCGGCGCCAAGGGCTGATTTCTTCGCTCCAACAAAGGGGATAAGGAAATGGGTGTGTAGATTGCGTTGAGACGGGGGAACTCTACGCTTCCGAGTTGTGTTTCTCCTTCACCCTTCACCTCCTTTTATAGCTTTTTGCAGGTACCTTCAGTCATGGAGAACCATCCATTCTAAACAACAATCCTCCACGTGGCAGCAGGGAAAAGCTTAGGCGGCTGAAAGATCGCAACTGAGACGACTTACGGTTGGGAAAAACTAAACAACAGCAGCTTGGCATTGCGGATTCCTCGTCGTGACCGCAATATCCATTGCGGAGACAACAATGTTTCAGCAATTCTCCTGCAATGTACATTTTAACTCTTTTAGCATCGTTTTCTATTCTTTTTCGTTCCTTTTACAAATAAGTCCTATTTTAGCTTCATTCCTTGAATTCTCATATTTAAGCATGTATTAAACTAAATTATAACAAAAACGCTTAAGAGATTGCACGATTTCATGGTAAATAAGTCCCTAAATTATATACTTTTGGAGAGGTAACATGGGCGTTCCGCCACTCTCACCCATACAAGTCTAAGGATACTCTCGAATAAGCAGAAGTTCATAACAAGCTCCTGATTAAGAACGAGTTACCTTAGGTCATCAAATGTGAAATAGTCGGTCTCATCAGTAAACGGCGTTATAAAGAAAGAACGACTTTTTCGTGGTTCAGTCTTATGCAAACTCATTGCACAGGACGCCCCCGCTCGCACATCTCCATGTGAAACGATTCGGATCACATCGTTTTCTACAATACAAAGCGAGCCGCATCCAATAGTGTTACCAGGATAAGGTACCCAGCCTTATCCATATACTATAGACCGTTTTGACTATCTACTTGAGCCTGATCCACATTCATGTCATACATGAAGCTCAAGCACTCATTCTTCGCCATGGGTGTTGTTATTGGTACAGGTTAATGCAAACACGTTTCACTATAATCAATAAACACAATTTACTGAATAAACCTCAATAACTCTTTATTGCATTAATAGACATATTACATTTACAACGTTTACAAACCACGAGTGTTAGGACATAAAACCCAACAGGAGCAACATACCAACGAATGGTGAATAAAATGTTTCGCTCACCTCATCGACAAAAATATGGAAGTATATGTCGACGACATGCTCGTTAAAAGGAAGAAGGCCAATCAACATTAACAAGATTTGACAAATGCATTTGACACTTTGAGAAAATATAGAATGAAGTTAAATCATGCCAAGTGCGCCTTCAAAGTAACTTGAGGCAAGTTTCTAGGATTCATGGTTCACCAACAAGGGATCAAAACAAATCCAGAAAAAATATGAGCATTGCTAGAAATTGAGTCACCAAAGAGCTTCAAGCAACTACAAAGCCTTAACGAAAAAATTGTCGCACTCAACAGATTCGTAAGTATGATTTAGGGTTTAGGATTTAGGGTTTATGATATTTGAAAAACAAGTATTTATCATTTTTAAGATGATCAATAAGAAATTAAACTTCGAATGGACAGAGGAATGCAAGCAAACTTTCAAATTGTTGAAAACTTATTTGAGCTTTGCACCACTCTTGTCTAAACTGCCCCCGATAGATGATGATATGATCATGGTCACCATTACAATTCCTCAAGGACAAATTACAAGATCAAGGGTCAAATCACTTGTAGAAGTCATAAGAACAAGCATATCCACGAATTAGTGACACTATACTGATTTGTTCCAACTTCGACTACTTATATCTTTCTCGGATATTTTGGAATATAGTCATCTTGGGTACCATTTTGAAGCTTATATAAGATATTTCTAACCATATAAAGAACAGTCCAATCCGAGCACAGGAGAAAAAGTTATAATCAAACTATCGAACTCAATCTGGAAACTTTTCATATATGTTTTTCTGCAATTTTATAGAATGCAATCTTTTTAAATATGGAGTGTCTTTTTCGAAAATTCATATCATTTTATTTTAGGAAACTGTTTTTTTTATTTGCTTATAGTTTATTTTTCAGCAAATTTACTTTAGGAAAGGTCTTATTAATAGTAGTCATTGCAGCACCATCCTTTAAAATTTCCAAACAAATTTTCAGAGTGTCGTCGCCAACAACCTCCCAAAATTTCTGATAGAAAATTGCCTGAATACCATCCGGCCCAGGCGCTTTAGTAGGGTGCATACCCTTAACAACACCAATAATCTCTTCCCTCGTGAAACTCTTCATCAGCTCCCTATTATGAGCATCTGTAATTCTAACCGGAACATTGGCCAAGATTTGGTTGATGTCATCCACATTAGAATTCTCAGAGTGGAAGAGCTTTTGGAAGTAGTATGTGGCCATTGTTTCCAATTCTGGCTCCGAAAATCTGTTTATGTCGTTCTCATCCACTAGGCGAGTTATTTTATTATTCTTCCTTCGCTTATTGGCTCTCATATGGAACCATTTAGTGTTCTTGTCTCCCCAATTTAACCAATCTTCACGAGCCCTCTGTCGCCAATAAATTTCATCATCTTCTAGTAAAATCTTTAACTCCCTTTCTGCTCTACGAAGCTCCTCTTGACCATCTGAATCCTTTCTATAAGACAAAATACTAATCGTCTTTTATTTCCTACTGATTGCCCCTCTAATGGAGCCTTCATACTTAGCTCGACTCCATTTACTAAGGCGATCCAGGCTCTCCTTAGTTTTATCTTGCTGCAGTGATGTTTCTCTATTGCTTCGGTCTCCCCAAACTTGACTAACAATGTTCTTACATTCTTCATACCTTGTTCAGGCTTCTTCAAACCTTTGAGGTCGCCTTTGATTGAAAACTATGGTATTTGTGGCTTCGAACTCCCATTTTGCAATCAGAGGTCTATGGTCCGAGGCAATTCGAGCTAAATGATGGATTTTGATATTGTTGCAGTAATTTCTCATATCAATTGTAAGCAGAAATCTGTCTAATCGCTCCCAAACCAGCACCCCATCATAATGATTAATTACACCATGTGAACTCAGGGCCTATATAACCAGGATGTATCAAGCCACAATGGTCTACCACGTCCCGAAATTCATTCATTAAAGCCCCTCTTCTAACTGGGCCACCTTGCTTCTCCGAACCATATAAAATTTCATTGAAATCACCTCCGAGTATCTACGGTAGGCTAGTATCTTCACCCAATCTTTTCAACAACGTCCAGGTTTCATGGTGTAGCTCCGTTACAGGGTTCCCATATACTCCGGTGAACCTCCACATTCTTTTTGTATCTTTAATAACCGCATCTATGTGGCCTTTTGAGAATGAGCGGATATTCACATTTGTATCATATCGCCATAGTAAGAGAAGCCCCCCATTTTTTCCTCTACAAGGGACAGTCAAAACATTATCAAATTGTATCTCTCGCCGAATTCCTTCTCCACCTCCATTCGATAACCTGGTTTTCATTAAGAAAACCAGTTGGAGATGGTGATTGTGAACCAAATGTCGCAAAGTTCTTAATGTCCTGGGGTTCCCCAATCCTTGGACATTCCAACTGAGAATTTTCATTGTGCCCGGCGAGGCTGACATTCAACCTCCACCGATCCCGCATTAATTATACTTTGTGACTCCATCCTAGGCTGTTTTCCTATGTCCCCTGTATGTGCCTCAAATTTTGTACCCCTCTTCCTTCCAATTAAGTTGGTACTTGAGGAATCCATATGATCAAACACTAGGGAACCATTTTATGTCTGTACGTTGATGTCTTGACCATTTTTTTATTAACAATAAATCCTCTATCTCCTACAGTCTGATGAGCCACATAAACCTCCTTCTTTGAACTTTCCTTTTGTACAGCATCCCCAACAAAAAGGGCCTTATCATTTTCGCCTTGTTTCACTTCCTCCCTGGTTCCTCTTGTTCTTTGGATTGGGTTGACTTCGATGAATGAGCCGGATATGTGGTCAGACTCAATTACCTCATTATTATCTTCATAAGGTAATCCCCCAATTTTAGGGCATTTAGTTAAAGGGTCAGACTCATTTACCTCATTATTAGCTTCAAAAGGTAATTGTTAAGTCTCTGAAAGTGACTTATTTAGGACCCATTTAGCTTAAGAAGATGTACACATTTAGGTGTTTTTGTTAGCATTTAGCCTAAACCTATGCTTTAATATGAGAATTAGAAGAAGGTAGCTAATTTAGGACTTATGCACAATAGGTAGAAAAAGGGTTGAAAACCGAAGGAAAAGAATGAAAAAATAAACATTGCGAATGAATTGCGAAATCATTGCGGTGACCGCAATTATTCAAGTTAAAACCGTAAGTTGGCTGACCTTTTTCTGTTTAGATCCGACTTTTCAGGGATTCGTTCTTTCTCCTCCATCCATTCTGATATATGACGTTGAAGACTGATGGTTCTCCTTGGCCCAAACGCACCTGCAAACTACTATAAAAGGGGGTCAAAGTCGGAGGTTCAGTCATCACTCGAAGCGCAGAAGTCTTCTCGCAGTCCACCATTTCCATCTGTTTTCCTTTGCCGTCTGTTGGAGTGAGAGTCTCAGCTGTTGGAATCGATAATCTGATAGGAAGGAGGGAAGATTCTTCTTCTCTCTCGATTGGATTCATCCAAGCAAGGCTGATCTTTCATCCCCTTCATTCGAGGCGACTGCCACGAAGCTTTCCAGCAACTCTTTACTGTTTTTCTGTCTTTCTCTTCTGTTTTACATTCTGCTTCGTGCTGTTCTTTTCCTAAGTAGCTAGATTAGTTTATTTCGTTGCTTTCTGTCTTGTTGCTATTTACTTTACAGCTTTTATCTGTTCAACAAACAATTTCAGTAATCAAAGTTCATTTCTGCATTTCTCATTTCCTATCTTCTGCTACGGGTTTTGCTTACTGTTTTTAGCACATTTCCCTTCTAAGCATGTCTATCTTATCTACCATTTCTGTTCTCTATATATCCATGAGTAGCTAAGTCACTTAGGGGCATGCTAATGACAGAACTATAGGCTAAAAAGACGTGAATCAAGTAGGCAGATTAACACTCGAACATTGATTGTATGTAAGCTTCATCCCACGGGCAATTTCGATTGGCCATCCATTTTGTCCAAAGAACTCCTAACCTCTGGAAGGAGTAAGAGTTCAGAGTCATATAATCATGCTAGCCTTTCATGGTAATCAGGAAACGGCCTAGGAATAGGCGTTTCCCTAGTACAAACTAAACACTCCTGTTTTAACAAGATGCTTAAGACCTTACTTTGAAGTCGAGTAAATTTAAGACTCTAATGCATGGAATCGGACGATACTTGAGATAGAGTGAGTTTGATGTATAGAGAGTTGATCCAATGCTTGAGAATCGTAAGAAAATGCCTATAGGATAGTCATTAGTAGCCCTTAATTCACCCATTTACACACTTTCGTTGCTGTTTAATTGCGGAAACATTGCGGTCCTCGCAATTCTGCCAGATTTTCATTCTGTTTAGCTGTTTTCTTTCTCGTTTATTAATTCCATCTCTTGCCTTTTAAGTCTAGTTTTAACTTGCATTTGTTTATGTTATATCCCTTTATACATTCAGCAAAAAGTAGATAATTAAAAACCAATTTTACCCCATCAAATTCATCCCATCTTTCTTAACAAACACACTTCGCGAATAGCTAAAAATGAGTCTCTGTGGAAAAAACGAATGAAATATACTTACTACTTGCTGTGAGACCATGTATGCTTGCATGTTCTAAGTGTTCTCTCTACACTTTTGCATAATTATCTTTACACATTGAGCACGCAACAAGTTTTTGGCGCCGCTGCCGGGGACTTATTTTAAGTGAAAACGAAGTTGTTAAGTCTGAAACATCAAGTTATTTTCCATTGAATTTGATCCATCTTCATTTCTTTTTCAGGTACCATTTAGGGTAGTTTATGAATGAGACTCCAAGTAGTGATCTAGAGTTCAACCCTGAGCCCGAGAGATTATTTAGAGCTAGGAATAGAGCCAAGAAACGTCTCTTTAAACAAACCCTTTTACCTCCCATCATTGCAGAGACTACAATTCCTCCGCAATTACCTCAAGAAGAAATGGCTGGAGTAAATCAAAACCTGGTGCCTGTCACTCGCAATCCCATTGAAATAGCGAATGACAAGGATAGCGCCATCCTCTCATATTTAGTACCTATGCCTGGGGAGCTGAACCCTAGCATAATCCGTCCTGAAATCACTGCCAACTCATTCGAGTTAAAGCCAGTGATGTTCCAAATGTTGTCCACTGTGGGGCAATTCTTTGGAATAGAAAATGAGGACCCCCATAATCACCTTAGGAACTTCCTAGGAGTTAGTGACACCTTCCTAATCCCTGGAGTTTCCCAAGAAGCCCTGAGGCTATATCTTTTCCCTTACTCTTTGAGGGACAAAGCCAAAACATGGTTAAATTCTTTACCCTCGGGATCTGTCCGCAATTGGACAGATTTAGCAGAAAAATTCCTAGTCAAGTACTTCCCACCTGATAGGAATTCGACCTTTCGTGATGATATCATAAAGTTCAAACAAGCTCCAAGTGAGTCTCTTCACGAAGCTTGGACAAGATTCAAGGACCTTCTCATTAAATGTCCACACCATGGCATTCCATGGTGTATCCAAATAGAAGTCTTCTTTAAAGGATGCAACCCCAGCACCAGACAAGTTTTAAATTCATCTGCTGGAGGTTCCATGTTGTCCAAGAGTTACAACGAAGCTTATGAGATCTTGGAGAAGATCTCAACATCTCATTGTAGGTGGTCAGACGATCCAGTAGAGCCAACTAGGGCTCAAGACAAGGATGCTCTAAGCGCCATGAGCACCCAAATAAATGCCCTGACCAACTTAGTCAAGCAAATGGCTCAGGCCAATCTCCAAACCAGTGCCAATACCGCCACAGCCATGTCAATGGGCACCCAACCAAGTCAAGGCGAGGCACCAATCTGTGGATTCTGTGGGGAAGGGCACCCTTATGAGTACTGCCCTGGGAATCCATCCTCAGTCTGCTATGTAGGAAGCCAGCAGCAGCCTAGGAACAACCCCTACTCCAACACCTATAACCCTGGTTGGAGAAACCACCCTAACCTGTCATGGGGTGGCCAACAGAACACTAACCAAAATCCTAACCAACCAAGGCCGAGTGGAACACCTGGTTTCACTCCCCAACATAACCAGTCAATGTACCAAAAGCCTTACAATCAACCTGTAGGATCTTCTGTAGAAAACCTACTCAAGGAATATATAGCTAAGAATGATGCTACTCTTCAGAGCCAGCAAGCTACTCTTAGGAGCCTAGAGAACCAAATAGGCCAATTAGCCAATGAACTTAAAAGTAGGCCCCAAGGTAGACTCCCTGCTGATACCGAGGTACCAAGGAGAGATGGCAAAGAACAAGTTCAAGCAATTGAACTTAGGAGTGGGAGACCATTGGTGAGCAACACAAAGGACACACCAAAGAGAGTAGAGAACACTGAGTCTAGTGCTCCACTGGAGTCTCTGCCAAGCCAAGGTCCACCACCAACTAGCACATCAGGAGCCAGGCTAGAGCCAATTGTTGAGGACGTAGAAGAAATTCCAAGGCCTCCACCTATCGTAAGGCGTCCTGACGTGCCTGCATATGTGCCACCACCTCCATACCCTCGAAGGCTTAAGAAGAAGCAGGAACAGGAAGTTCATTTTAATAAATTTTTAGAAATACTTAAGCAAGTGCATGTTAACATTCCTTTTGTAGAGGTTTTACAGTCTATGCCTTCATATGTAAAGTTTTTGAAGGACATTATTACTAACAAAAAAATAATTTGTGAGTTTGAAACAGTGAACCTCACCGAGGAGTGCAGTGCCATCCTCCAGAACAAGCTGCCCAAGAAGGAGAAGGATCCTGGTTCCTTCACCTTACCTGTAGAACTTGGAGGCAAGCACGTGGGCAGAGCGCTTTGTGACCTGGGCGCCAGCATAAATCTCATGCCCCTGTCCCTATTCCGCCAGTTGGGAATGGGAGAAGCACGTCCAACTACTGTCACTTTACAACTAGCAGACAGATCCATTGCATATCCAGAAGGTAAGATTGAGGATATTCTAGTTAAAGTTGACAAATTCATTTTCCTTGCAGATTTCATTGTCCTGGACTATGAGGCAGACAAGGAGGTTCCCATCCTGCTAGGTAGACCATTTCTAGCCACAGGTAGGGCACTCATAGATGTTCAGAAAGGTGAGTTAACTATGAGGGTTCATGATGAAGAGGTAAAATTTAGTGTTTATAAAGCTTTAAGGTATCCCTCTGATTCTGAGTCTTGTGCTAGCATGGATGTTGTTGACTCACTAATGGAAGAACAATTAGAGCATGTACTGTTAACCAAGCATGCGAGTGAATATGTACAAGTAGATGTAGCTGACTTAAATGTATCTGACATAATGAATATGCCTGTAGATAAACCACAGCATGTATGTATGAATATAGATTTAACTGATAGAACTATAAATCCGTTAAAGCCCTCCATTGAGCATCCACCTGTGTTAGAACTGAAACCACTACCTACTCACCTCAAATATGCATATCTAGGAGATAATGATACGCTGCCTGTAATTATTTCTTCTAAACTAAGTGAACAGCATGAGGTTGATTTAATTTTACTGCTTAAGCAACATAGGAAGGCTATAGCATGGTCTATTGCTGATATTCGAGGCATTAGCCCTTCTTATTGCATGCACAAAATTATACTAGAGGAAGAGCACACACCTAGGGTAGATCACCAGCGTAGGTTGAACCCCTCTATGAAAGAGGTAGTGAAGAAGGAAATAATCAAGTGGTTAGATGCAGGAGTAATTTTCCCCATAGCTAGTAGCCAGTGGGTGAGCCCCATCCAATGTGTACCTAAAAAGGGGGGAATAACTGTGGTAGTCAATGAGAACAACGAACTGATTCCAACAAGGACTGTCACAGGGTGGAGGGTATGTATGGATTACAGAAAATTAAATAAAGAAACTAAAAAAGACCATTTCCCTATACCGTTTATTGACCAGATGCTAGACAGAATAGCTGGTAGAGCCTACTATTGTTTCTTAGATGGGTACTCTGGCTATAATCAAATTACTATAGACCCTAAGGATCAAGAGAAGACTACCTTCACTTGCCCTTTTGGAACGTTTGCCTTCCGCAGAATGCCTTTTGGCTTATGCAATGCACCGGCAACTTTCCAAAGGTGTATGATGGCAATCTTCTCTGAGTTGGATGAGTCCATGATAGAAATATTCATGGATGACTTCTCAGTCTTTGGGGATTCATTTAAAACCTGTCTAGAAAACCTAGGACAAGTCCTGGCTAGGTGTGAGGAGACCAACCTAGTCCTAAATTGGGAAAAGTGCCATTTTATGGTAGATGAAGGGATTGTCTTAGGACATAGAGTGTCAAGGGCAGGTGTAGAAGTGGATAGGGCAAAAATAGAGATCATAGAGAAGTTGGTAGAGCCCCAGAATGTCAAGGCTATTAGGAGCTTCTTAGGGCACGCTGGCTTCTACAGAAGGTTCATTAAGGACTTTTCTAAGATAGCCAAGCCTCTGTGCGAGCTTCTAGAGCTAAATAGACCATTCATCTTCTCTAAGGAATGTGTAGTAGCTTGGAAAACCCTTAAGGAAGCACTGGTCACAGCACCAATCATAGTAGGACCAAATTGGGATCTCCCATTTGAGATGCTATGTGATGCCAGTGACTATGCTGTAGGAGTCATGTTAGGACAGAAGATTGACAAGCTCACACATCCTGTCTATTATGCTAGTAAGACCTTGAATGAGGCTCAATGTAATTATACAACTACAGAAAAAGAGATGCTTGCTGTAGTATTTGCTTGTGAAAAATTTAGAAACTATATTGTAGGCACTAGGACCATTGTATATACTGACCATTCTGCTTTAAAATATCTTATGAGGAAGGCTGATGCCAAGCCTAGATTGATTAGATGGGTGTTATTGCTGCAGGAATTTGATTTGGACATTCGGGACAAGAAAGGTTGTGAAAATGTGGTTGCAGATCACCTTTCTCGATTGCAGCACAATTGCGAAAAAATTGCGGAGACCGCAATTTCTGATGCTTTTATTGATGAACATGTCTTTGCTTTGACTCATCGTGATAACGATGAGGAACCTTGGTTTGCTGACATTGCTAACTTCCGTGCATCACAGGTATTGCCAGTGTTCAAGGGAGGACAAGAGAAGAAGAGGTTCCTTCATGAAGCAAGGAAATTCATCTGGGATGACCCCACACTTTACAGAACTTGTGCTGATGGGTTGTTGAGGAAGTGTGTTTCAGCTGCTGAGGCGAAGTCTGTGCTGCAGCACTGTCACTCATCTCCTTGCGGTGGACACTTTGGTGGTCAAAGAACAGCTGCGAAGGTATTTCAGAGTGGCTACTATTGGCCAACAATCTTCAAGGACGCCCACAACTATGCCCACAGCTGTGACGAATGCCAAAGGACAGGTAACCTCAGTCGTAAGGATGAGATGCCCCTCACCTACATCTTAGAGTTGGAGCTCTTCGATGTGTGGGGCATTGATTTCATGGGACCATTCCCTCCATCATCAGGTAACCTCTATATATTAGTAGCAGTAGACTACGTGTCCAAGTGGGTAGAAGCCAAAGCATGTCCTAATAATGATGCTAAAACAGTCACTAGCTTCTTGCATAGGCACATTTTCACTAGATTTGGGACTCCTCGTGCTATCATTAGTGATGAGGGGTCACATTTCATTAATAAGGCTATGGAGAAAGTATTGGCTAAATATAACATTAGACATAGGGTAGCTACTCCCTATCACCCACACTCGAATGGCCAAGCTGAAATTTCCAATAGGGAGATAAAGAATATCCTAGAGAAGGTAGTCAAACCTAATAGGAAAGACTGGTCATTTAAGCTTGAGGATGCACTTTGGGCTTATAGAACAGCATATAAGACACCTCTAGGCATGTCTCCCTATAGGTTGGTGTATGGCAAGGCCTGCCACTTGCCACTTGAGTTGGAAAACAAGGCATTTTGGGCCATGAAAGAATTGAATTTTTGTGTAAAGGATGCGGGGACACTAAGGTCTTTGCAGCTACATGAACTTGATGAGCTTAGGCATATGGCCTATGAGAATGCCAAAATGTATAAAGAAAAGACCAAAATATGGCACGACAGTAGACTTAGGATCAAAGACTTTAGGAAAGGCCAACTTGTCCTATTATTTAACTCGCGTTTAAAGATATTTCCAGGCAAACTAAAGTCTAGATGGTCAGGCCCATTTGTTATTACTAATGTCTTTGTTCATGGTGCAATAGAGATAAAGAACTTGCAGCAAGGTCAGCCATTTATGGTCAATGGTGCTAGGTTGAAGCACTACTATGAGGAAGGAGATGTGAAGACTCTCTCGGCCTTCCTCTTGACTGAAGCATGACAAAAAGAACGAGAGAGAACGAGTGGTTACTGTGCTCGTTTAGTCAAGGCCAATGCCTTAGTTTATTTTTACTGTTTTTCCGATTATCGTTTGTATGTTTTGTGGTGTGATTTTAATTGCGTATTTAATGTTTGTTTTATTTGTTTTTGTAGGGAATCGAAAGAGGGGATCAAGGAGAGTAAATCCCACTTTAAAAATCAAGAAACGGTTGAGCCAAATAAAAGATACGGACAGGCAAAGTTGGAGATTTCAATGAAATAATATCCCTGGAATTGCGCTAAAATTGCTGGATCCGCAAAAAGAGCCGTTGGGATTTTATCCGTTGCCTTTATATCCGTTGGAAGGCGCTCAAATGTTACGATTATCTCTCTCTTTGCTCTCCAAGAATTCAGCGATTCTCTCCATCTTTGATTCTTCTCTCAAGATCTTCAAGACTTGACAATGGTGGCCACACGTGCTGAAAGATCCGCAGCCAAGAAGAAGGCTGATGACGCAGCTGAAGCAGCTGCGAGGGAAGCGCTTCTCACCCTTGCAGACGATGGTGCCGTTCGCACCGGTCCTCTTCCCAAGCTTCCTATTCGTAGGAAGAAGTGGAGGGTGGTCACTGAGATCCCTGCTGGACCATCTGAGCCAGTGGGCACGCCCAAGAAACGCCGGTGGAGTGTCAAGACGGCCGCCGAACCAAGCACCGCAAGGACTCCCTCTGTGGAGAGTCAAGAAACTGATCGTGCATCCCACGAGTCAGCCAAAGAAGGTTCGTCACCGTCTTCCTCACCTGCGCGCAGTCCTCTCCCAGCTGAACCAGTGCCAAGCGCAGAGTCGTCACCACCTGCACAGAGCCCTGAGTTGTCTCCAGCACCTCAGAGTTCTGATCCGACACCTGCAGCAGCGCAGAGCCCTGAGCTGCAATCTTCGCCACTGAGTTCTGCGCAGACACCATCAGCAGGACATAATTCTCCACGGCCTGATCCGGAATTTCCTTATGGAGATTATCAAGAATCCACGCAAGGCAGTGGAGATGCTGGGGAAGACGAAGTCTTCTCTCCTATGAGGGAAGATAGCCCTGCCGAGCCTGCACAGCAGGACGATTCTATGGAAGAAACGTTGGGGGCATGCCTCCAGCAGATCAATATCAAGGCCAGACTCAAGAAGAAGAAGAAGGCCACGATTGGCAAGGCCAAGAAGTTGAAGAAAAAGAAGGCCAAGAAGGTGCCCTCGGCGGACAAAGAGAGTACTGAGCCTTCGCTCAAACGCCTCAAGGTGGAGGCTGCTGCATCATCCAAACCAGCAGACAAGGGGAAGGCTAAACTCTACCCTGAAGACGAACCTCAGTCGGTGAGGTATGTTTCGTCTGATGCTGAATCCAGGGGTGCTGAGCTGAGGAAGAGAGACCTGTTGCACGAGAAAGGTTTCCTCGACCGACTCGCTGACCTGCCGCAGTTCTTGCGCGCAGGAGTAATCAACCATGGCTGGGAGGAATTCTGCAGACCGCCTAATCCAGCCTACACGAGCATGGTGTACGATTTCTACGCCAATGTGCTCAGCCCTGAGGATGGCCTATCTGTGGTCAGAGGGGTGGAAGTTGATTTCTCAGCCAAGGCCATCAATGAAGCCTTTGGTCTCAAGGGCCAAACGCACACAGATTATGCACGGATAGTTGATGAGCCGACTGAGGCCGTGCTGGAAGAGGCCATTCGCACAATTGGCCAGCCTGAAGCAGCGTGGACTGTCTCACGCAATGGGAGGCACACCTTAATGAGTGCCAATCTGACAGCAAAGGCAGCTGTTTGGTTTGCCTTTGTGAGGAGAAAGCTGTCCCCTGTGACCCACGAGACAACAATCAACCAGAGTAGATCACTGCTGGTTTATGCCATCATGCGCGGTCTCACGGTCAATGTAGGGGAGATCATGTCAGCTGCCATTGCTGAATGCGCCAGAAAAGGTAAGGGGCCATTATTTTTCCCCAACACTATAACCAAATTGTGTTTGCTTGCAGGAGTTCCCACCGAGCGCTTGGAGCAGCAGATGCCGTACACAGGCCATTTGGAGCTGCCTGCGAACCTGAGGCTGAGAAGAAAGGGGAATATGGAGTTTGAGTTGGATAGGCTGGCTGCTGAACAGTCCCTATCTATGGCCTGCTTAATGGACATGCAGAGGAGAATGGCTCAATGGGCCAACTATGCGCAGGCAAGGGACAAAGAAGTTGCAGACCAGTTGGGATGCATCTTCCCGGACTTCCCCACCAACCTCCTAACTCCATGGGTGCCCCCACGACCAAGGCAACCAGATGAGGATGATGAGAATTGAGTGCTGGTTTGAAGTGCACTAAAGGGAGTATTGCTGTTCCCTTAAGAAACAAAAGACAATTTTTCTGCTTTATGATAGGATCATGTATATTATGCTGTTTTGGGATCAACTTTTGATCTGTTTTTAATGTTTAGTTTTATGTTTTTTCTTCTGCTTAGTCTAGTCTGATGTTAGCTGAATAGGTAGGATAGTTTAGTTTTATTTTTAGGATGCATGAGTTACAGGAAAAAGCATGCTAGGGGCCTGAATCAATGTTATATCTGCCCGGATTAAATTGCGAAATAATTGCGGTTCCCGCAATTTTTGTGACTGATTGCATGCTTTGGACTGTCTGTTTAGTTAGGCTGTGATCTGTTAAATTCTATCTTTTGCTGCTAGCATGACTACCTTATATAGCTGATCTTGAAGCATGCTGGATGAGTGTCATAGGACACCCTTTGATAGTTTAAATTTGCCTCTGAATAGTGCTCAGCATGCATAAACCATAAGTCCTTAAGACTTTCTGTTTTTTCAAATTTTCTGCTGCTGGAATAGTTGCTTTTAGAATGTTTTGCCTATGCCTAGGATTTTTAGATTCTCTTTGTTTTACTTTAGACTAGATGCTTCTAGGACAAGTTTGGGGGTGTGCCACCTCAGACACTCATTGGGGACAATGAGTAGTTGAAGTTTGGGGGAGGCCACCCTAGGCCTAGGAACATTCCTCTCTCCCTTAGAAACATAAGCATTCTTCTTCTCCTTTACAAAAAATGATGAACTGAAAAAAAAATGAGAAATAGAATAAAGAGGGGAGTCTCTCTCAAGTTGCTGAGTAATCAGTGCCAAGTGTGTAAACCACAAGTGGCATTGCATCAAAAGGCAACCCAAGGAGAGACTCCACCTAAGTAAAAAAGGAAAAAGGGAGAAATAGGGAAGAAGAATGTATGCTTGGGAGTTATAATCTTGTGGCTTAGATGTCCTATTTAAAAAAAAAAAAGAAATCTGATCCTCAATGAGCTAAGCACAAGGTTGTAGCTTTTAGGTTTGTCTAGGGAGATGAATGTATATCCAATGTAGTGATGCCAGGGCTTAGGTTGTTCTCTAAAAGTACCACTGTCACTGTTAATACTAAGACTGGCATGACTCTAAGGAATCCTAGGCACATTAAAAGTTAAGCTAGAAGCATGTACTGAGTCTGGAGTAAAGCTTGGTAGAATTTGAAACCTTAGGGATAGTGGCATGATATCATAAAAGTAGTTAGATCAATAGTAGGGGGTTAACAAAACCAGCAGGTATAGTAGGCAGGTGAAGTCAGAAGAAGCTTGATAAAGAGGTTAGTTCTAAACTTAGAAGTGTGTCGCAGGACAGCACTGCTAGAGATAGGGATATAGGGGAGTCGGTAAGTAGTTAAAGAAGATAAAACAGCAGCCTAAGTAAGTCCTTAGTATGCTTGAGGACAAGCAAAGCCTTAAGTTTGGGGGTGTGTTAAGTCTCTGAAAGTGACTTATTTAGGACCCATTTAGCTTAAGAAGATGTACACATTTAGGTGTTTTTGTTAGCATTTAGCCTAAACCTATGCTTTAATATGAGAATTAGAAGAAGGTAGCTAATTTAGGACTTATGCACAATAGGTAGAAAAAGGGTTGAAAACCGAAGGAAAAGAATGAAAAAATAAACATTGCGAATGAATTGCGAAATCATTGCGGTGACCGCAATTATTCAAGTTAAAACCGTAAGTTGGCTGACCTTTTTCTGTTTAGATCCGACTTTTCAGGGATTCGTTCTTTCTCCTCCATCCATTCTGATATATGACGTTGAAGACTGATGGTTCTCCTTGGCCCAAACGCACCTGCAAACTACTATAAAAGGGGGTCAAAGTCGGAGGTTCAGTCATCACTCGAAGCGCAGAAGTCTTCTCGCAGTCCACCATTTCCATCTGTTTTCCTTTGCCGTCTGTTGGAGTGAGAGTCTCAGCTGTTGGAATCGATAATCTGATAGGAAGGAGGGAAGATTCTTCTTCTCTCTCGATTGGATTCATCCAAGCAAGGCTGATCTTTCATCCCCTTCATTCGAGGCGACTGCCACGAAGCTTTCCAGCAACTCTTTACTGTTTTTCTGTCTTTCTCTTCTGTTTTACATTTTGCTTCGTGCTGTTCTTTTCCTAAGTAGCTAGATTAGTTTATTTCGTTGCTTTCTGTCTTGTTGCTATTTACTTTACAGCTTTTATCTGTTCAACAAACAATTTCAGTAATCAAAGTTCATTTCTGCATTTCTCATTTCCTATCTTCTGCTACGGGTTTTGCTTACTGTTTTTAGCACATTTCCCTTCTAAGCATGTCTATCTTATCTACCATTTCTGTTCTCTATATATCCATGAGTAGCTAAGTCACTTAGGGGCATGCTAATGACAGAACTATAGGCTAAAAAGACGTGAATCAAGTAGGCAGATTAACACTCGAACATTGATTGTATGTAAGCTTCATCCCACGGGCAATTTCGATTGGCCATCCATTTTGTCCAAAGAACTCCTAACCTCTGGAAGGAGTAAGAGTTCAGAGTCATATAATCATGCTAGCCTTTCATGGTAATCAGGAAACGGCCTAGGAATAGGCGTTTCCCTAGTACAAACTAAACACTCCTGTTTTAACAAGATGCTTAAGACCTTACTTTGAAGTCGAGTAAATTTAAGACTCTAATGCATGGAATCGGACGATACTTGAGATAGAGTGAGTTTGATGTATAGAGAGTTGATCCAATGCTTGAGAATCGTAAGAAAATGCCTATAGGATAGTCATTAGTAGCCCTTAATTCACCCATTTACACACTTTCGTTGCTGTTTAATTGCGGAAACATTGCGGTCCTCGCAATTCTGCCAGATTTTCATTCTGTTTAGCTGTTTTCTTTCTCGTTTATTAATTCCATCTCTTGCCTTTTAAGTCTAGTTTTAACTTGCATTTGTTTATGTTATATCCCTTTATACATTCAGCAAAAAGTAGATAATTAAAAACCAATTTTACCCCATCAAATTCATCCCATCTTTCTTAACAAACACACTTCGCGAATAGCTAAAAATGAGTCTATGTGGAAAAAACGAATGAAATATACTTACTACTTGCTGTGAGACCATGTATGCTTGCATGTTCTAAGTGCTCTCTCTACACTTTTGCATAATTATCTTTACACATTGAGCACGCAACAGTAATCCCCCATTGTTTGAGAAATTAGTTAAAGAGATTGTTTCTCCCTCATTAATTACGGCATTTCCAAAATTTCCTGAAACTTATTTTCCATCAACTAAAGATTTTCCAAAAAACCGTCTCTCCTCCATTACTGCAGAGCTTTGACCCTCAGAGATTGGTGTTTCCTTAACGTTCCTTTGGAGACCGTTACTTCCTTCTTCTGCGCCTGAAGTCTCGGTAAATTTATGGCCCTGGTTGAATAATACATATGTTTCTAAGGACTTACCTGAAATACCCTTCGTCGGCTGAACTTTGACAGTATCAGAGGAGTTGAGATTGTCTGTTGATCCGGCCATCATTTTCTGTGTAGTAGGTGACTGATTGATTACCTCTTCTGTTATGGTAGTTTCATTACATGTACTCTTCCCTATTATTTGCTCCTTTGTTGAGTTCAAAAATTCCTTCATAGTACTCTGGTGTTCATCCCTTCCCATTAGTTTGACATTTTCACGCAACGAGGGGCCATATGGAAGATCGTCCTCATCCCCCCCCCCCCCCCCAAAGGATTCACATTTTTTTTTTGTATATGCCCGATCTGACCACACGCGTAGCAAAAGTCGGGTAGTTTCTCATATGTTACAGGAATCCATTTCTCAGTCGCCATTGGACTTGGCTTCAGATAAACCCCTTTTTTCAATGGTTTCCCAACCTCGATTTGCACTTTAACACGTAGAGTACGCCCACATCAACGCTTTTGGTCATTAATATTTGCTTTCTCAAACTTCCCAAGTAGGTTTCCTAACTCCATAGCACAATGCCTAGAAAAACATGCCCAAGGTAATCTATGAAAATGAATCCAGAAAGAGACATACCTGAATTCCATATCTTCACCGCAGACGTCACCTCGGGCCTCCTCAAGTAGCAGTAGTGCCTTGTTAAAAAACCATGGTCCATTCTCCTGAATCCTTTGTTTGATTTTCAATGTCCGAAAAGTGCACATAAATAAATTCGGACCTACATTCTCAATTTTTGTATGTTCTTGACCCCAAACTTTGAGCATCATGTTTTTGAACACATCGGGATGAATCTTTCTATTTGTGAATAGTTTGCACACAAGCATATTTTGAAATTGTGTTTCTGCTTCCTCCACGTCTTCTTCTTTCAACTCATATACGCAAGCTTTTTCTTCGTCCGTGACCTTTAAATGTGCTATCTGTTGTGATAACAAATATGTATCCTTCACTAACGACATTGGTTACTTAGCCAAAAACCAAGAAAAACTGAAAATATAGAGATCCAAGAGAACTCCCTCTGCAGAAGATCTGCCCCAGTCATGACTGCCCTTTTCCACCTCTAACTAGAGAGAGCGAGGAACCAAAAAAAAATCTTCCTTTTTCAAAATTTATGAACATATTTTATGTTATAAATTTTGTATAATTATTATTTTATAATATCATATAATTTATAGTAAATTATATTATACATATTTTAAAACAAAAATGTATTGAGTTTATAACATGATGTACTTTATTTATTAAAAAATTATCATTTTAAATATAATTTTGGATTTTAAAATTTAAAATTCAAAATCTGAATATATTGAAGAAAAAAAATTGTTTATAAAATTTACCGTGTTTGGACCACAAAATTCGAAAACAGATTTTATTAGGAAATATTTTCTTTACATTTTTGGTATATAGTTTGTTTATTTAGTTTGTATTGTGTTTGAGTTTTAACCCAGAAAAATAGATTGTATGTTTGTACTAATCTAATAAGAGAGAAAACAAGTTTGGCTTGGCATGTTAGGAAATATTTCCTTCACATTTTTTTTTGTTCATAGTTTGCTTATTTAGTTTGTATTGTTTGTTAATTGAAAGGTTGTCCAGGTCAAGGAATTCTTCTACGCTCGGACTGTGATCTCTCTTTATTAGGCCGATGTGACTCAGATTGGGCGAGTTGTCCCTTGACTCGTCGCTCTTTTACAGGTTGACTTGTGTTTTTTGGTGGTTCTCATATCTCGTGGAAAACCAAGAAGCAACAAACGGTGTCTCGTTCGTCAGCAGAGGCTGAGTACCGCTCTATGACTTCTGTTACGTCTGAACTCAAGTGACTTAAAGCGCTTCTTGGGAGTCTTGGGGTAGATCATGCTCGTGCCATAAATCTTTTTTGTGATAGTCAGTCGACATTGCACATTGCTCAAAATCCCGCGTTCCATGAACGAACAAAACACATTGAGGTGGATTGTCATTATGTTAGAGATGTTATTCAGGATGGGGTCATTACTACAAGTCATGTTTCTACCAATGAGCAACTTGCAGATATTTTTACGAATGTCATAGGGACACATCAATTTCTTTAACCCTTTTACAAGTTGGGTATTGTAATCCCCATGCTCCCACTTGAGAGGTACTAGATTTTTTTTTTTGGTAAAGTTTACTTATTTAGTTTGTATTGCCTTGGTTTAACCCAAAAAATAGATTGTTTGTTTGCACTAATCTAACTCTAATGAGACAGAAAACAAGCCTGACAGTTTTTTAAAACATAATTGATAACCTTATCTCTCACCCAACCAAGACTACTTTTGTCTTCTTCCTCCAATCATAAAGTATTTCATTATTCTATCTCCACTTTCATTCATACCTTTCCATGATTTAAGGCTACTATTGAATAAGAAATTTTCTCTCTCTTGTGAGTTATACAACAACACTCCACTTGTCATTAATTAAATAACATTAGTTAAATCTCCTTCCTCCACTGACTTCTCCCTTTTCCTTCTTCTTTACCAACATCTATTCCTCTATGTAATTCATTTTCTAATCAACAATCACTTCTTTTTCCTTCTTATTTCTTTACCTCAAGCAAATTCCTCTAAAATTCAACATTGCAATAACCTAAATTCCATTTCTTCAATTTCTTTTCAAGTTCCAAATTCTCTATTTTCTTCTCTTTCACTCATAGCAACCCCTCTTTGAGAAAATTAAGTTCCCTTCTCAAACAAAATGTAAAACCAATTATGGTTATACTTTAAACTGAATTTGTTCGGTGTAAATGTCCAATAATAAAGCTATAAATTGAACATTGAGAGTAAGAGAGAAAGAGGGAGAAAAACTTATCTTACAAAATTCTCTGTAAAATTCTCATACAAAGGCTTGAATAAAGAAAGAGATGATGTTCTTCAAGGCTATGTGATATAGCTGAAGAACACCTATCTTGTTCTTGAACTTCTTCATCTTCTTTATCTTTTTCTTCTTCGATTCGGTAGCCCAAGGGAAATAACGCCAGAGCTTCGCTTGGATTCTCCCAATTCTTCCTACTTTCGGATTCTGAGAAGAGTTAGGGTTGAAACAGAGGGTTAGTGAATGAGAGACTATCGTGGCAGCTTCTCCAACGTTCATTCGTAAGTGAGTTGTTAAAACCGAGAAGTTAGAAGCCCATCGCATAGTCTGCGATACGTTCGCATAGGCCTGTCGTACAGTCTTGGATTCCATCGCATAGTCGGGACTTCATCGCACAACTAGTATACCATCACATAGCTGGGATCATGTCGCACAAGACTGCATAGATGGGATCCTGTCGCACAAGACTATCGCATAGTTAGGATCCTGTCGCACAGGACTATCGCACAAGTCCTGAGTCCATCGCATAGGTCTGTTGTCTATCGCACAACACCTATTCTCATCGCACAAACCCAACAAATTGGTATCAGAGCTTGCAGAAGGAGAAAGATTCTAGTTCTTGATAAACAAGAAAAGCAAGAAGATCAAAGATTCAAGCAAATATGTATATTGCAAGATATGACATTGAGAAGTTTGATGGCAAATCAGATTTCGAATTATGGAAAGCCAAGATCAAGGTTGTTCTTGGACAGCAGAAGGCATTGAAGGCTATCCAAGATCCTACTAAACTTCATAAATCTATCACAGAAGAAGAGATGGAAACAATGGAAGTAACAGTCCATGGTACATTGGTCCTAAACCTACATGATTGTGTTCTAAGACAAGTTATTGATCAAGAAACAACTTATGCAATGTGGACCAAGCTTGATGAGTTATATCTCTCAAAAGATTTTCCTAACAAGACTTATCTAAGAGAAATGTTCTTTACATACAAGATGGATGCAAACAAATCCATGATGGAAAATCTAAATGAGTTCAAAAGAATAACATCAGAGTTCAAGCACATGGGAGATAAAGTAGGAGATGAGAATGAAGCTTTCATTTTATTAAACTCACTACCAGAAAGTTACAAAGAGGTCAAAACAGCTTTGAAATATGGTAGAGATAAACTAACTACTGATATTATCATTTCTGTAGTTAGATCAAAAGAAATGGAACTTCAATCTCAGAAGAAGCAATCTTCAAATTCAGAAGGTTTATTCATTAAAGGGAAAAACAAGAAAGGTTGGAAGAACAACAAGAACCAAAGTGAAACTCATCAAGACAAGACCAAGCTAAAATGCAATTTCGGTCACAAACCAGAGCATTTTGCAAGAGATTGTCGTTCTTTGAAAAGACAGCAAAGTCAAAACAAACAAATGGGTAAAGCACCAGCTGAAGCCGCAGTTGTGGATAGTTCTTTTACCTATTCTGATGCCCTAGCTACCTCATATCACTCCTCCAAACAGAATGAGTCACTTCAAGTTCAATATTGGGTTCTAGACAGTGGATGTTCATTCCATATGACTCCATCAAAGGATTGGTTTACAATCTATAAAGATTGGGATGAAAAAGAAGTGTACATGGGTGATAACCATGTTTGCAAGGTAGTTGGAATTGGGTCAGTGTCTATGAAGTTTCAAGATGGTTCGATGAAGCTTCTAAGGAATGTAAGGCATGTTCCTAAGCTCAAAAGAAACTTAATATCCCTAGGAATGTTGGACTCCATTGGATGCACATATGAAGGTTCAGGGGGAACTTTTGAAGTCAAGAAAGATTCAAAAACAGTGTTGATTGGTGTTAAAATGAATGGTCTATATGTGATTAAAGATGTGCAAATGGTACATTCAGCCCTAGTTGTTACCAATGACAACATAGATGAGGGAATTCTTTGGCATAAGAAACTCTCACACATAAGCAACAAAGGACTAGAAGCTCTATCCAAGCAAGGTATATTGCCTCAAAAGATAAGAATTGGAGTCAGAGCTTGTGACCATTGTATATTGGGGAAGTCTACAAGACATAGCTTTGTTAAAACTCAACATACAACTAAGGGAACTCTAGATTACATTCATTCAGACCTATGGGGGTCAGCACCTACACCATCAATCAGTGAATCAAGGTACTTCCTATCCCTCACTGATGATTACTCAAGAAAGAGTTGGGTATATTTTCTCAAAACTAAAGATTAAGCCTTGAGTAAGTTCAAAGAATGGAAGGTTTTTATTGAGAATCAAACCTCTAGGCATGTTAAATGTTTGAGGACTGATAATGGCCTAGAATTTTGCAATAAAGAGTTTGATAATTTTTGCAAAGAACAAGGAATACAAAGACACCGAACAGTGAGGTATACACCTCAACAGAATGGTGTAGTAGAGAGGCTAAACAAAACTATTATGGAGAGATTTAGATGTCTATTGTCTGATGCAGTGTTACATGAGAAGTTTTGGCCTGAAGCTACATTTTTATACGGTGTACACCTTAAATAGGTGCCCACACAACTCCCTAAATCTCCTTACAGCAGAAGAGAAGTGGACTAAACACCCTCCAAACCTAGACCATTTTAGAGTCTTTGGTTGTGTGGGGTTTGTCCATCAAAGCCAAGGTAAACTAAAGCCTAGAGCTACAAGATGTATGTTTGTTGGTTTCAAAGATGGTGTTAAAGGATTTAGGCTTTGGCATCCCACTGAAAGGAGATGCATAAATAGTCGAGATGTGACATTCAGAGAAGATGAGATGTTTATGGAAAGGGAGACTCAAACTAAAAGCACAGACAAAACCTCTAAACTAGAAACTGAGGTGGAACAACTTAATTTGACATCATCCATCCCTCATCTATCAGAAGATGAAGATGAAGGAGGAAGCTCTAAAGTTAAACTAGAGGAATCTCTAGTAAAGCATGAAGAGCGGGATGTTATGCAAGAACAATCTAACCTAGAGAACTATCAGCTTGCAACAGACAGGTAGAGAAGAGTAATCACACCACCAACAAGGTTTGATGAAGCAGATTGTGTTAATATGGCATTAAATGTAAGTGGATTTCTAAATGAAATTGAGCCTAACACTTTTGAAGAAGCTACAAGTTGTCCTAATGCAAAGGAATGGATTCAAGCAATGAATGAAGAGATGGCCTCTTTAAATCAGAATCATACATGGACACTTAGCCTATTACCTAAAAGCTTCAAGCCAATTGCATGCAAATGGATTTACAAATACAAGGAAGGCATTCAAGATGTTCAACAACCAAGATACAAAAGATACAAAGCAAGGTTAGTAGCTAAAGGCTTTACACAAAAGCATGGAATAGATTACAATGAAATATTTTCTCCAGATGTTAAACAAACATCTATTCGCATGCTACTTGCTATGGTTGTTCAAAATAATCTTGAATTAGATCAACTAGATGTTAAAACAACATTCCTACATAGTGAGCTAAAAGAGACTATATACATGAAGCAACCTCAAGGGTATGAAAAACAGAACATGGAAGACTATGTTTGTTTGTTGAAGAAGTCTATATATGGTCTAAAACAATCTCCTAGATGTTGGTATCAAAGATTTGATGATTACATGACAACAATAGGATTTAAAAGAAGCTCATATGATAGTTGTGTCTACATAAATAGCAAATCATACTCTTCACTTGTATATTTGTTATTATATGTGGATGACATGCTACTTGCAAGTAAATCTAAGCAAGCAATGAAAAGGTAAAACATTCACTCAAAGGAGAGTTTGACATGAAAGACCTAGGTGAATTCAAAAGGATCCTAGGAGTTGAAATCACAAGAAGAAGATCAGAGGGAGTTCTTCAAATTAGTCAATCTACCTATTGTGGCAAGACTCTAAAGAAGTATAACATGGAGAAAGCAAGAATAGTCTCAACTCCATTGGCTCAACACTTCAAGTTATCTTCCATAAACTCACCCAAACTTGATGAAAAGGACCATTTGGAATTCATTTCTAAAGTACCCTATTCACCGGTTGTGGGGAGCCTAATGTACCTAATGGTATCAACAAGGCCAGACATTTCCTATGCTACAAGTCTAATCAATAGATACATGGAAAATCCAGGGAAGAGACATTGAGAAGCTGCTAAATGGGTATTAAGATACCTACAAGGAACCTCAGAGGCCAAACTAACTTACACAAGTTGCAGTGACAATCATAATCAGCTATTTGGTTATGTGGATTCAGAATATGCTGGGGATTTGGATAGAAGAATGTCTTTAACATGCTACCTATTTGTAATTGGGGGAAATCTTCTAAGTTGGAGAGTTATCCTTCAACCAGTGGTTGCACTATCTTCTACCGAAGCTGAGTTTATAGCTCTATCAGAAGCTATTAAAGAAGTCTTATGGCTCAAAGGATTGCTACAAGACTATGGAGTTATGCAAACAACAGTCAAGATATATTGTGACAATCAAAGTGCAATACACCTATCCAAAAACCAGCAATTCCATAATCAAACAAAACACATTGATATTAAATATCATTTTGTTCGTGAACAAATAGAGAAAGAAGAGATTGAGGTTCTGAAAGTTCATACCTCTGAGAATGTCTCAGACATGCTGACGAAGCCTCTTCCACAGCTGAAGTTCAATCACTGTTTCGAGCTGGTCGGATTCGAGTTACCTGAAATTGGTTAGACAGAAGAGGTTAGAGATCAAGCAAAATCGAAGAACACTTATTAGTTTAAGGTGGAGAATTGTAAAATCAATTATGGATGATTATACTTTAAACTGAAATTTTTCTGTGTAAATGTCCAATAATAAAGCTATAAATTGGACATTGAGAGTAAGAGAGAAAGAGAGAGAAAAACTTATCTTACAAAATTCTCTGTAAAATTCTCATACAAAGGCTTGAATAAAGAAAGAGAGGATGTTCTTCAAGGCTATGAGATATAGTTGAAGAACACCTATCTTGTTCTTAAACTTCTTCATCTTATTTATCTTCTTCTTCTTCGATTCGGCAGCCCAAGGGAAATAATGCCAGAGCTTCACTTGGCTTCTCCCAATTCTTCCTACTTTCAGATTCTGAGAAGAGTTAGGGCTGAAATAGAGGGTTAGTGAATGAGAGACTATCGTGGCAGCTTCTTCAACGCTCATTCGTAAGTGAGTTGTTAAAACCGAGAAGTTAGAAGCCCATCGCACAGGTCCATCGCATAGTCTGCGATACGTTCGCATAGGCTTGTCGCACAGTCTTAGATTCCATCGCATAGTCTTGGATTCCATCGCACAGTCTTGGATTCCATCGCATAGTCGGGACTTCATCGCACAGCTAGTATACCATCGCATAGCTGGGATCCTGTCGCACAAGACTATAGCATAGCTGAGATCCTGTCGCACAGGACTATCGCACAAGTCCAGAGTCCATCGCATAGGTCTGTTGTTTATCGCACAACATTTATTCTCATCGCACAAACCCAACACAAAATTTAACTGAAAATTCTTAATTAAGAGAAACACAACCCACATATTCTTTCTTACCCTTCAAATTCCTTTCAAATCTTACATAGAGGATGTTTACCAATTTGGTTGTCTTTAAATGTGAATCTCTTTGCTTTCAAGGCTCCAAGTTTCAAACTTCCTCTTCTCCAAATTCTTGCTCTGCAATTCTCATCTCTCTCTCTCATGAATCCAGCCTTTTGTTATTTTTTTTCTTCTTAAAACAAACATTTGCAACATGTCCATCTCCTACAATGCCCACCCCACCATCACACATGTCACAAATCAAATGAACACACATGGAAAGACGTGGTAATTAATAGAACATAAACAAGTATCGTCCAAAGAAAAGTTTGATCCTCATGCATCCAACAAAAGAAGATGATCCCCACAGGGGACGAGAAGATCGACCTTCATAGGGACCGATCAAGTATAACAGAGGCCAACCCCGTGGTGGTTGACCAAGCTTTAAGAAAGTTGACCTCAACAGGGATCGGTCAAGGCTTAAAGAAACCAAAAAATGATGCCCCTCGGGAGGAACCGAGAAAAGGATGACCCCCGGGAGGAACCAAAAAGAGTGAACCCTTGAGTGGAACAACCCCTAAGAAGAACCAAAAAGAATGACCTTCTTGGGAGAAGTAACTCCCTCAGGAGGAACCGAAAAGAGTGGCCCCTTGAAACGAGTAACATCTCGGGAGGAACCGAGAAAATGATGACCCCCTCATGAGGAACAACCTCCTCGAGAAGAACCGAGAAAGATGATCCTCTTGGGAGGAATAACCCTCAAAGGAGGCTAATAAGATGTTATTCAAGCAAACAACACAAGTCTCACGTCAAGTAGACTTTCAACCCGAGTACAAGAAAGCGACCAAGCAAAGAGTAGAAGCAACTCTTGTGGGCAAAAATATTTGACAAGGCTCAATGACCAAATGACTAAAATGTCGACCCTGCGAAGTTCGATCAAAGGAAGCAAGATCGACCCCTAAGGGGTTGGCTCGAGCCAAAGAGAAGATAACCCCTTCTGGGGGGTTGGCCAAAAAACATGAAAACCGACCCTCAAGGTCGGTTACGTTGCATTCAAGAACTCAATCGTTACTTAATACATGAAACAAACCATTAAATAACCGATTATATTTGTTAGAGACCTATATAAATAAAAAAAAATTGTCATGGAAGGAAGGTGGGGATTCATACACAACTTAGTCTCCATATTTGAACCATTTTCCTTACCGACTTATCATCACATATCTCGTGGCCTAACACTTGGCCTAACAGTGGTGTTAAATATCACCTCCTCTTCATCTCTTGGAGGCACACGTAAACCAGGTATCAACAAGTTCCATCTTCAGTTGAGCTTGCATGCTCATGTGTTGATCTCTATCAATGGACAATGGATTGCATGATCAAAATATCAAAAAGAAAAATTGATTGTGATTTTATTCGAGTTTTCAATTGTTGATAAATGAATTGAATGTTACAGCTGCTTTTTTCTGTTGTTGTCAATATCATTTTCAGGTTACTTTAGGTCAAAGTTGAATTTGAAGAAGTAAAAGAAGCTTCGAAGATCTTGGTTGACTGCTACCATGGCGGCAGATTGACATTGTGTTTTTAAATTGCATTTTGTGTTTTCACGAAGGCTTATTTCTGCGCGCTGGGCTTGATTACGCGGTTCTTGATCGGTGTCCGAATTTTTGCACACATGTCGATTTGTTTAGGGTTAATGATAGCTGGAGCTTGAAAAAGCGAAATCGCGTTTCGATTTTCCTTACAAAAACCCAATTGAATTCGATTCACAAACAAAGTTGTTCAAATTCTGATTCTGCAAGTTCGAAAGAAGAAAATGGTTGGTGCTATGGACAGAAATAGCCATACAAATGGCTCAATTCAGACCTCAAACGGTTCATCAATGGAGGAGAAGCTTGATGATCTTCGTCGTTTATTTGGAAAAGCCGATGGGGATCCACTGAGGATCGTCGGCGTTGGAGCTGGTGCTTGGGGCAGTGTCTTCATTGCGATGCTGCAAGAGAGTTATGGTCATTTGAGAGAGAAAGTTCTGATAAGGATTTGGAGAAGACATGGACGAACAGTGGATAAAGCAACAGCAGAGCATTTGTTTGAAGTGATAAATTCAAGGGAAGATGTGTTGAGAAGATTGATCAGGCGATGTGCGTATTTGAAATATGTGGAAGCTAGATTAGGAGACAGGACTCTGTATGCAGATGAGATATTGAAGGATGGATTCTGCTTGAATATGATTGATACGCCTCTCTGCCCTTTGAAGGTTGTCAACAATTTGCAGGAGGCTGTGTGGGATGCTGACATTGTTGTGAATGGCTTGCCTTCGACCGACACCCGCCAAGTGTTCGACGAAATGGGGAAGTATTGGAAAGAGAGATTAACAATGCCTGTGATCATTTCTTTGTCAAAGGGTGTTGAGGCTGAATTGGAGCCTCAACCACGGATAATAACTCCTACTCAGATGATTAACGGTGCAAGTAAGATTGCTTCCTCTTGGTATCGTTTATATTTATTGATAGTGAAAAAATTATATCAACAACAATAGTTTGAAGTTTCTAAGTGTAGTAATAACTTGTCAACCTGAGCATAGCTCAACTGGTTAGGATATATATACTAGACCAAGAGGTTAGATGTTTGAATCTCTCACCCCATATGTTGTTGAACTCAAAAAAAGTAAGTGTAGTAATAACTTAACATTACGGTATCGGAGTAAGAGATCTTGAGTTTCAATTCTTACAGATTGGTGATTCAAAGACAAAGCTGAAGTTGTATGGAATTGTGCAACTAGAGCCTTACTTTGAGATTATATTGTAAAGATTTCACACTAACTTATTGGTTTAGAGGCTTCTAGGTTCAGTGGTGATTTATCTAATCATCAAATTTGTTAAATAAACGGGTCTTTATTACCCTATTTAGAAGTTGTTATATATTCTCAAGTTAATTGAGTTTTGGTTCAGGTGGAATGGGAAATATGAGAACGATGAAAAATTCCCAGTGATCCGAAAAGGAAGAAACTAGAAAGTAAATTCATTGCCTGAGGCCTTTTTCTTGTATCTTTTAACCATGGCACTGAATCAAATAGTATGGGTTTCTTTTCTATCTTGTAGTTCCAAGGGCTTATTTCCTGCTTTCTGAGTCATGAACACTTGCACTCCCTAGGTATGATCTTGGATAGTCAAAATATTTTCTGTCTTTGTAACTAAAAGATGCCATTGGGAGGGGGGAAAATCCAAACAGGACTATATCTTATTTTATTTCTTTACATGTGTTGATAAGTGAGAACATATGGTATTGCCCCTTAATTTGTGTTCTTATTGTGTTCTTAAATTATACTATAATCCTAAAAGTTGTCAGAAGCCTAAGACTTATTACTGATTTGCAGCTGGAGTTCCTTTGGAGAACATTCTTTATCTTGGGGGACCAAATATTGCCTCGGAGATTTACAATAGGGAATATGCCAATGCTCGAATTTGTGGAGCTGAAAAGTGGAGAAAAGCCCTGGCAAAATTTTTGAGGCAACCCCATTTCATTGTGTGGGACAATGGCGACCTTGTTACCCATGAAGTAATGGGTGGACTAAAGAATGTTTACGCCATTGGAGCCGGTAACACTCATTTCCTATTCGTTTATTGAATGTCTTAAACTATTTGATACAGCCACAGAAGACATGTGTATATGGTTTTAGTCTTTTCTTTCTGTTTCTTGGCTGCAACTTCTTAGCTTAAATTAGTTTAGGATCTCGAATTAGGAAAACAAATGTTATTGCATCGTATTTATCGAGATGACTTTAAAAGTTTTGTGAATGAAGGGTTAAACTTGGTTCTAATTTTTTATATTTTACCGTAATTAACATGGATTGATGGTTTATGCGATAGGAAAGCTGGCAGAACGATCAAGATGTTTGTGGATCATTTTAAAAAATTCTTCACCTTCTAGTGAAATTTCATGTTCTTTGAACGAGCATTATATTTTTAGAATCCAAACCTCTCTTCTGCCTCTTCCCACACTCTTGCTTACTGTGATCGGCGTTTTGATCGATCTTCATTGCTCTGTGGCTTAACATAGTAAAATTTCATTTCTTCCACAGGAATGGTGGCAGCTTTAACAAAGGAGAGTGCCACCAGCAAAGCAGTATACTTTGCACATTGCACCTCGGAGATGATATTTATTACTCATCTATTGGCTGAAGAACCAGAGAAATTGGCGGGACCGTTACTGGCAGATACTTATGTTACTCTATTGAAAGGTCGTAATGCGTGGTATGGGCAAAAATTAGCTGAAGGAGAGCTGAGCCTCGAAATGGGTGATAGCATCAAAGGCAAGGGTATGATTCAGGTACGTTATTTATAACTGAGTTAGAAGTAGGAACACCTTTTTTGGAATATGTTACAATTTGCTTCAAAGGTAGAATAGACAAAAAATACTTTGCTCGAAGCTTATAACTTCCTAAGTATCCTTATTCCCCCCCAACCAAATATTCATAGCAACCCAACCCACAGCAATTATTGGCCTACGGTGGTTCCCTTTTTTCGTTGTACGATGGCCTAAAAGAGTTTGACATAGAATGTTGTAAGCTGACCTTGGGTTGCACCAGTTCGAAGTTGAAAAGCTCATTTTTTTCTTTTGAACTGTTCTGGTAGCTTGCAATACTAAGGGCATGTTTGAGAGTGATTCTTGTTAAAAAAAAAATACATGTTTGGGAGTGATTTTGGAATAGTTAAAATCACTTTTGTTATGTTCAAATTTACTCCCAAACATAATTTTGATCATTCAAAATCAATTTTGATTGTATGAAAATTACATTTAAAAGGTAAAACCAAACATTAAATTGATTTTGAATGATTAAAGGTATGTTTGGGTGATTTTGAACATGAAAAAAGTAATTTTAATCATTTCAAAATCTTTCTCAAACATGTTTTTGTCCTTGTTACTAGTGTTGAATGTCCTACACCGATCTGGTGATAAGTAGGGGGGCTTCTTTGACTCCATTGTGTAATGCATGTGTGTGTCTATTATATTATAGAGCATGGCAGCAGCATAATCTTAAATAAGGCAAAAATAGGGAGTTAAGGCATTGCCAGATTTAAATTGGGGTGATCATGGTTTAGGAAAGGGTCAATGAATCGAGATTGATTTGAGTTGAATCTAAATTAACTTTGAAAGAACCACGTACCAACACGTTCCTAAATTAATCATCATGGATTGGCCTAGTAGTCAATAATAATGACTTTAGAGGAAATGAGTTCAAACCATGGTGGTCACCTACCTAGAATTTAATATCCTACGAGTTTTCTTGGCAACCAAATGTATTAGGACTAGGCGGTTGTCCCGTGAGATTATTTGAGGTTTGCGCAAGCTAGTCCGAACACTCACGGATATCCAAAAATATAAATAAATAAGATCCTAAATTGAACCAAAACCAACCCTAAACAACCCATACCATCCCATTTGGATTTCGTGGGGCTGTCGTTTTTTCTTTTCTTATCAATTTTTTAACGCCTGTGATATATATCGAGTGAATTTGATGGAATGAGATGATTCTGGCAGGGGGTTTCTGCTGTGAAAGCATTTTATGAATTGCTCAGTCAGTCCAGCTTGAGTATTCTACACCCTGAAGATAACAAGCCCGTTGCTCCAGTTAAGCTTTGCCCAATTCTAAAGATGCTCTACAGTATACTAATAACAAGGTATGAAGAGATTCAGTTCATAATTGCTTTTGTTCTGTTGCATGGAAGAAGCCTATGAACCTCATGAGAATAACTTTCATTGTTTAAATATTTAGGGAGTTTTCATCAGAGGCCATTCTTCAAGCCTTGAGGGACGAAACGATAACCGATCCTCGAGATCGTATCAAGATTGCACAAACTCATGTTTTCTATAAGCCATCGCTTCTCGGACAGCAGCGTTAACGGTCTTCAGCGACCTCTTATTGTATGTAGTCTTGTCCATGTTCATTTTGAATGTAGAACTTTAAGAACAGAGCATTTTGGTTGAGTCTTTTGTCTTTTAAAAGCATTTTTGTAGGGTTTGTTTTTCCCCTTTTTGTATAGAGTGCTGAAGCTTACAGTAGATATGAATGTCAAGCCATATGTATTAGGGTTTCTGCTAGTTTAACATATTAATCCATCTAGCTTTTTTTTTCATTTCAAATTTTAATTTAATGTTTTGAATGGTGCCCCTAGCAAGTTGCTAGTGCAGACTATAGAAACTAAATTGAATTTTTTAGAATCATACAGCTCAAATTGATATTGAAATCAAGCACACATTTTATGGATGGAAATATTAAGCCTGAAGATATTTTAAATTTAATTGATAAAGTGTAATTTAATGTCACATCATTATTTTGTTTCTCAAATAAATCCAACAAATAACTATAATTTTATTATCAAAAATAAATAAACGAAAGCATATTTTGCTTGGAAATTCAGGAACAAATAAATAGACAAAAACTTCAATGTTCATGGATTTAATTTAATCTAAACAAAATCATATTTTTGAAAAGGTGAGTTCGAATCTCCATCTTGCTGGACTAAAAAAAAATATTTATATGAATAAGTTAAATTACAACTTAGTCATTGAACTTCCGTTTTGTGTCTATTTAGTTCGAATTTTTATAATAAGTTCCTAAACTTTAAATGTTGTGTCTAATAGGTTTTTTACTTATTCAACTTTTTTTTAAAATAATCCATTAGATAAGAAATTGAAAGTTTAGAGTTTGTTTGGTTGGTGATCTGAAAACAAAAATTTGAAAACAAAGAATTCAGTGAAAACGGAGTTGTATTTCATGTTTTAAAAATAGAGTTGTATTCAATGATGAAAATATCGATATCCATGTTGATATCAGCATTTCAATTTTACGGATATATCTATGGATATATTGATAAAATATCGATATCCATGAATATGAATATTTACGTAAATCAATTTTTTTAAAAAAATATATTTAAATTAATATTTAAGTTATTTTACTTTCAATCTAAGCTATAAATCTAGTTAGTAGTATCTAGATTCATATTAAATTTAATATATGATATTTTGGATGTTTTATGAGTATTTATAAAAGATATTGGATATATCCATTACCCTTTAATATCTATATCGAAGCCTCCGATTTACGGATATATCCACGGATATTTTCATCCTTGGTTGTACTTCATGTTTTCTTATAAAAATTGGATTCAATATACTCATATATATACACTCATGCCAAAGCGAGCATGACTCAACGGACATATGTATGTGTTGACGACCAAGAGGTCTGTGGTTCGAATCCCCCCACCTCCAATGTACTCAAAAACAAATATATATATATATATACACTCATAGATAATATGTATTTGTTTTTTAGAAAAAAAAATATATTTTTTATATATACACATCATATATTTTTTTCGGATTGAACCTAATATTTTAGTCTATGGCACAACTTTATGTCAATTGAACTATGCTCGGTTTGGCTATACGACACAACTTTATGTCAATTGAGTTATGTTCGATTTGGCTATACACATAGTTATGCTCGGTTTGGCTATGTATTAATATTTTAGAAATACACAACTTTATGTCAATTGAGTTATGTTCGGTTTGGCTATACACATAGTTATGCTCGGTTTGGCTATGTATTTATATTTTAGAAAATATATGTATTTTTTATATATACAACTTTTACTTTTTCCTATTAGATTTATGCTAGCTACTCAGTGTAATTTAATTTCTAAATAAAGAAAAATAAACAAATTAAGAATTCTCACCTCTAAAGCGAGTTAATGTTTAACATTTCATTATTTACAATTGTTGGAATAATAAAATATAAACAAAAAAAACAGTTTGAATGTCCAAGGACAACAAATGACACTCATGGTGGGTGGTTTTCAATCCAAATTTCTGAATGTATGGAGATTCATGCATGACATGTCAACTCGTTTGTCACTGAACCTAACATTTTAGTCGGCACAACTTTATGTCAATTGAACTATGTTCGGTTTGGCTATATGGCACAACTTTATGTCTATTCAACTATGTTCGGTTTGGCTATACGACACAACTTTATGTTAATTGAGTTATGTTTGGTTTGACTATACACATAGTTATGTTCGGTTTGGCTATGTATTTTTTTTTTTAGAAATATATGTATTTTATTCAACCAACACAACTTTATGTCAATTGAGTTATGTTCGGTTTGACTATACACATAGTTATGCTCGGTTTGGTTATGTATTTGTTTTTTTAGAAAATATATGTATTTTATTCAACTATGCTCGGTTTGGCTATGACACTCGTGGTGGGTGGTTTTCAATCCAAATTTCTGAATGTATGGAGATTCATGCATGCATGACGTGTCAACTCGTTTGTATTGAATCTAACATTTTAGTCGGCACAACTTTATGTCAATTGAACTATTATGGCCGGTTTGGCTATATGGCACAACTTTATGTTAATTGAGTTATGTTTGGTTTGACTATACACATAGTTATGCTCGGTTTGGCTATACGACACAACATTTCTAAATAAAGAAAAATAAACAAAAGTGTGGCTGCTGGGATTCTAGCCCAGGTCTCCACAGCCACAACGTGGAATTCTTACCACTAAACTACAGCCACTTAATGTTTAACATTTCATTATTTACAATGCTTGGAATAATAAAATATAAATGGCTATGTTCAGTTTGACTATACACATAGTTAAGCTCGGTTTGACTATGCATTAGTTTTTTAGAAAATAGATGTATTTTATTCAAATATGCTGGCTATGACACTCATGGTGGGTGGTTTTCAATCCAAATTTCTGAATGTATGGAGATTCATGCATGCATGACGTGTCAACTCGTTTGGGTTTGGCTATGACACTCATGGTGGGTGGTTTTCAATCCAAATTTCTGAATGTATGGAGATTCATGCATGCATGACGTGTCAACTCGTTTGTCACTGAATCTAACATTTTAGTCGGCACAACTTTATGTCAATTGAACTATTATGGCCGGTTTGGCTATATGGCACAACTCTATACGACACAACTTTATGTTAATTGAGTTATGTTTGGTTTGACTATACACATAGTTATGCTCGGTTTGGCTATGTATTTTTTTTTTTAGAAAATATATGTATTTTATTCAACCAACACAACTTTATGTCAATTGAGTTATGTTCGGTTTGACTATACACATAGTTATGCTCGGTTTGGTTATGTATTTGTTTTTTAGAAAATATATGTATTTTATTCAACTATGCTCGGTTTGGCTATGACACTCATGGTGGGTGGTTTTCAATCCAAATTTCTGAATGTATGGAGATTCATGCATGACGTGTCAACTCGTTTGTCACTGAATCTAACATTTTAGTCGGCACAACTTTATGTCAATTGAACTATGTTCGGTTTGGCTATATGGCACAACTTTATATTAATTGAGTTATGTTTGGTTTGACTATACACATAGTTATGCTCGGTTTGGCTATGTATTTTTTTTTAGAAAATATATGTATTTTATTCAACAACCACAACTTTATGTTAATTGAGTTATGTTGGGTTTGACTATATATATTTTTTTAGAAAATATATGTATTTTATTCAACAACCACACGGTTTGACTATACACATAGTTATGCTTGGTTTGGCTATACGACACAACATTTCTAAATAAAGAAAAATAAACAAAAGTGTGGCTGCTGGGATTTGAGCCCAGGTCTCCACGGCCACAACGTGGAATTCTTACCACTAAACTACAGCCACTTAATGTTTAACATTTCATTATTTACAATGCTTGGAATAATAAAATATAAATGGCTATGTTCGGTTTGACTATGCATTTGTTTTATGTATTTTATTCAAATGCTGGGTGGTTTTCAATCCAAATTTCTGAATGTATCGTTTGTCACTGAATCTACTTTATGTCAATTGAACTGACACAACTTTATGTTAATTGAGTTATGTTTGGTTTGACTATACACATAGTGGTTTGACTATACACATAGTTATGTTCGGTTTGGCTATGTATTTTTTAAAAATAAACAATAGTGTGGCTGCTGGGATTCGAGCCTAGGTCTCCACGGCCACAACGTGGAATTCTTACCACTAAACTACAGCCACTTAATGTTTAACATTTCATTATTTACAATGCTTGGAATAATAAAATATAAATGGCTATGTTCGGTTTGACTATACACATAGTTAAGCTAGGTTTGACTATGCATTTGTTTTATGTATTTTATTCAAATGCTGGGTGGTTTACGTGGAATTCTTACCACTAAACTACAGCCACTTAATGTTTAACATTTCATTATTTACAATGCTTGGAATAATAAAATATAAATGGCTATGTTCGGTTTGACTATACACATAGTTAAGCTAGGTTTGACTATGCATTTGTTTTATGTATTTTATTCAAATGCTGGGTGGTTTTCAATCCAAATTTCTGAATGTATGGAGATTCATGCATGCTGCATGACATGTCAACTCGTTTGTCACTGAATCTACTTTATGTCAATTGAACTGACACAACTTTATGTTAATTGAGTTATGTTTGGTTTGACTATACACATAGTTATGCTCGGTTTGGCTATGTATTTTTTAAAAATAAACAATAGTGTGGCTGCTGGGATTCGAGCCTAGGTCTCCACGGCCACAACGTGGAATTCTTACCACTAAACTACAGCCACTTAATGTTTAACATTTCATTATTTACAATGCTTGGAATAATAAAATATAAATGGCTATGTTCGGTTTGACTATACACATAGTTAAGCTAGGTTTGACTATGCATTTGTTTTATGTATTTTATTCAAATGCTGGGTGGTTTACGTGGAATTCTTACCACTAAACTACAGCCACTTAATGTTTAACATTTCATTATTTACAATGCTTGGAATAATAAAATATAAATGGCTATGTTCGGTTTGACTATACACATAGTTAAGCTAGGTTTGACTATGCATTTGTTTTATGTATTTTATTCAAATGCTGGGTGGTTTTCAATCCAAATTTCTGAATGTATGGAGATTCATGCATGCTGCATGACATGTCAACTCGTTTGTCACTGAATCTACTTTATGTCAATTGAACTGACACAACTTTATGTTAATTGAGTTATGTTTGGTTTGACTATACACATAGTTATGCTCGGTTTGGCTATGTATTTTTTAAAAATAAACAATAGTGTGGCTGCTGGGATTCGAGCTCAGGTCTCCACGGCCACAACGTGGAATTCTTACCACTAAACTACAGCCACTTAATGTTTACAATGCTTGGAATAATAAAATATAAATGGCTATGTTCGGTTTGACTATACACATAGTTATGCTCGGTTTGGCTATGTATTTGGTTTTTAGAAAATATATGTATTTTTTAAAGGGATTCGAGCCAAGTCTCCACGGTCACAACGTGGAATTCTCACCACTAAACTACAATCACTTATTGTTAATATTTCATTATTTACAATTGTTGGAATAATAAAATATAAATAAAAAAAGCAGTTTGAATGTCCTTAAGGACAAGACACTATGGTGAGTGGTTTTCAATCCAAATTTTTAAATGTTTGGACATTCATGTAATTGCACAACTTTATATCAATTGAACTATGCTCGGTTTGGCTATACGACACAACTTTATGTCAATTGAGTTATGTTCGGTTTGACTATGTATTTATTTTTTAGAAAATATATGTAATTTTTATATATACAACTTTTACTTTACCTATTAAATTTATGCTAGCTACGTAGTTTTCTAAATAAAGAAAAATAAACAAATTAACAATAGTGTGGTTGCTAGGATTTGAGTTCAGGTCTCCACGACCACTGTGTGGAATTCTCACCATTAAACTACAGCCCCTTAATATTGTCTCCACGGACAACGTGTAATTCTCATCACTAAACTACAATTACTTAATGTTTAACATTTCATTATTTAAAATTGTTGGAATAATAAAATATAAACAAACAAAAAAAACAGTTTGAATGTCTTTAAGGACAACAACCGACACTCATGGTGGTTTTCAATCCAAATTTTTTAATGTTTGGAGATTCATGCATACGTCTGCCACTGAATTCCCCTTTAGGTTAAAGAGGAAGAATATTTTGAGTTGATTGTATAAAAAAAAATCTTGATTCATATACCAGGTCTCGACCCCGTGGAATTCTCACCACTAAACTATAGCCACTTAATGTTTAACATTTCATTATTTAAAACGGTTGGAATAATAAAATATATATATAAAAAAAAATAAAAAAAATAAAACAGTTTGAAGTCTTTAAGGACAACAACGGACACTCATAGTGGGTGGTTTTCAATCCAAATTTCTCAATGTTTGGAGATTCATGCATGACGTGTCAAGTCGTTTGCCACTGAATTCCCCTTTAGGTTATTTAGGAAGAAACCCTGAACCATTCCACTTCGATATTTTGAGTTGATTGTATAAAATATAAAAAATCTTGAATTTCATTCATATAAGCCGATTAATGTGAGTTTTAGGATTTCAATTTTTTTCCTTAAATAAGTTTGTTTTATTTTATTAAAATGTTAGAGGGATATTAATATAATAAAGAGGTTGAAGGGTTTGAAAGTAATTGCAACTAAATTTTTATGAAAAATCTTAAAGTAGTGAACATTTTTTATTAAAAAAAGAAAAAAATAGAGACCGTGGATATTAATATAAAATCATAAACATAATATGACTATTTGTGTTATCTCTTACCTAATTTTTCCTAAAATGGTAGAGAAAAATAGTGGAATAAGAGAGGAAAAACTATTCATTTCAATAATCTGACATTTGAAGCCTGAAGGAGCCTACCTACACATGTGAGAATTGATACATTAATGAATTTAACGGAATCTCGAAATATAGTCTAAATTGATTGATATATGAAAGTTTGGAAATTTAATTAATACAATTGTAATCATCCACACATGTGAACTAACTTTTTTCAAACCACCAACAAACAAACAAAAAAAAAAAAAAAAAAAAGTGAGATAATAAATATAAAGAAAAAAAAAAATGGAATTAGTTACCGTACACGACGTCGTTTCCTAGTGTGATGGGTCGGGTCACAGAAAAACCCGATTGGTATGAAGAGCGGGTCATAATTTCGTAAATACAGAACGAGGAGAGAGAGAGAAGTGAGAAGAGTAGAAGAAAGAGAGACAAAAATGTCATTGGTAGACTACGCTTCGTCGGACGACGACGTGCCGGCGGCGGCGGCGGAGGAGGAGGAGGTGGAGAATTGGAAGAAACCGGAAAACCGCACCGTCGAGGAGCCTCAATTCCCCATCCACAAACCGAGGTCTCAATCTCCTCCCGTTAACCAGTAATTTTTCTTCCATTTCTTCAGATTTTCTAATTTCTAAGCTGAAGAGTTCCAATTCCAATTGCTCTTTTTTGCCTTTTTTCTATTCCAGTCAAAGTTCAATCGTATTCCTCTTTTAATGACGGACGTGTTGTTCACCAGGAACAATTGGATGTTTTATACCACTTCTCCTTAATTTTGTATTGTATCTTTTAGGGTTTTTGTTCGTTGTTAAACTGGGAGGAAGGGAGCTTGTTGTGCTTCTAGATGTTGTTGAGTAGCTTTTTAAAGATTAACGATAACGATATTGTGGTCATACTGTTTTTTTTTGGTTTACTATGGTGTTTTGCAACTTCGAAATGGCCTCTACATTACTTGGAACTAAATATTTGGTGAATTTAGGTTTGTATTTGTGGTGGGTGTAATTTATTTCCTTGTGATTGGTTCTGTAGGTTCATTCTTAAGCCAAATCAGCCGTCTCAAACTCATGAAGAGTCTTCTGTGCCTTCGGTTGAGCTTCCTGATGCTTCCCTACTCTTGAATTCTTCTACTTCTTCTAGTCTTTTTAGTGGTGGCGATCACTCTTCTCGAGTGGCAGCAGCTATGGCTGCCAATGCATCTCGCAAGAGAGAAACAAATGTTTTAGGATCTTCTCTTCCCAGGAATAAAGTTCCAAGATCGAGCTTGCCTCACTCGAAGAATGTTCCGGATACTTCAGGGAATTTGTTGGTTCCACCTCAGCTTACCGGAAGGTTCGTTCTATAACATTATCCTCTTTTTTTCCTTTTGTTTATGCTAGTATTTGCGTTCACTTAAGGTCAATGACATTGTACCCTGAATGTGATACTACAAGAAAGGAAAAAATTTATTCATAAGGTACATCTACCCTTATGAAGTCATAGATTGACTAAAGTTGCATTCATTCTTCAATTAGGAAACACAGTGAATAAATTAATCATATCCTTATAGGGTAATGGAGTATGCCTGTATCTGTAGTATTCTAGCCCTAGAGAATTGTAATAAATTTATGCCCTTATATCTCAACGTAGATTACTCTTTTATTTATCTCTTTCCCGTGAAAGAGCTCTCTCAGGCTTCCAATGAAAATCTGTAATTCTAAGTTTAGCACACACGGTCATAATGGTAATGTAGTACTTAGAAGTTAGGTATAAGATAAACATGGTTTTGTGGACTTTTGACCATGAATAATTTGTAAACCTATTTTTTCTAATCAATATTAGTGTTTGAAACTTTGTTGATGCATTTGGTTTTATAGAAGTAAATGCGTCTATGGGTGTTGGTCATCATCATTCGCTGCCTTGCAAGAACTTTGAAGTTTATTCCGTTCTGAGATATCAAACCTGCAGTTGCTTGTAAAATAAACCTCTAAAGTTAACAATAGAGTCGAGTTTAATATTAGTTAGTCAGTGGCTTGATCAGATTAGGTTCAATTTTCCATTTGACAGTGAAACTAGTGGTTTTTCAGATTTATATATTTCATACTGTCTTTTGCTTATCCAAGACCAAGATATACAGTCTGCTATATGGTATAATTGATTTAGGGTTTCTAGTTTAGAGGATGCAATTGGAGCATTTCACTGCCAAGGCTTTACTATTGCTCAAAGTAACCGTAACTTCTTTAAAATAATATAAGTTCACTGGTTTTAGTTGGAAGGAAATTTGACAGAAGAATCCTTTAACTGGTATTATGGTCTTTTCTTTTTTGTTCTGATTGCTAGTTTCTTTGTCACTGTTCTTTAATATGCTTGGATGTGCTCGAGACCTCCATCCAGTGTTATTCTATCACCTCAAGAATCAAACATAGAGAGGCAGAAGTCTTAGAGCCCATGTGAAAAACCGTGCGTTTTGAAATATAGGAATTCTGGTGAATTCTGATTGATTGCAATCCTGCACTTGTTTTGCCTTTGCCAGGAGTAACATTGTCACTGAAGATATAAGCAAGCTGTTTGTGAAGAAGTCAGCCAAACCCCTGGTAGAGGATTTCTAGAATTTTGTTTCGTTGGTTGTCCCTTTCATTAAATAGTTAGTAGCAGAAGTTTCAGGTTGGTTGGTTGGTTGGTTCTTCTTCTAATGCACTTGTACAATGTGAAGAATAGTGTACTGATATTTACTACAAAAATTGTGAAAGGAGAGTGAGCAATGAATGTCTCTTCAATCGCTTCTCAGTAATTGCAATGATTTGTGGACTATTCCTTTTCTACCGTGATTCGCCTTGATGCTTCTTCTTAATGAATTTTGAAGATTTTTTTTTTTTTTTTTTTTTGACAACATGAAGGGTAGGTGATTGAACCTAGGACCTCTTAATCGATACATCATGTCAGTTGAGCTATGCTTTTTTTGACGAATTTTGAAGAATTATTATATCATAAAAGTTTAAATTTTGAATCGGCATGGGTTGGCCTAGTGGTCATTAAGGGCTTTGGAACTTAGAGAGGATGTGTTCAATTCATGGTGGTCACCTATCTAGTAATTAATTTCATATGGGTAGGATCAGGCGGTTGTCTCGTGAGATTAATCGAGGTGTGCGTAAATTGGCTCGGACACTCACGGATATTAAAAAAAAAATGTAATAGAAAGTTTACATTTTACCCTATAATTTTAGTGACAACCAATTAGGATTAAGGTCTATGAAGTTTACTTATTTTTCGAAATAGAAAAGTAAATGAGTAGTTGTGGCTTCTAGTTCTAGTTGTGGCATAAGAGGATGAATATTGTAATCAATCAAAGTGGCTAAGGGGTGTTTTACTACATGGCCAATCTTGGATGATTCTAGGTTGGGAAGTGTTCAAGAAGCAAAATGTGTCAAACCAAACGGACAGTGTTCAAGAAGCGGCATAACCTAGATTGGTCTCAAAAAAAAAAAATCTATTAATAAGTATATTTAATCAGAAAAAATAATTTCTCAATTATTTTTTATTAACAAACAAATTTTAAAAATTTTAAAATAAAAAATAATATTAACAATTTCAAACAAAACCCTTTGTCTTCCTTCTCCTTCATCCCCATCCTCAACCCCTCTCTCCTGCTATTACCATCTTCTTCTCCTCCCTCTTCTCCTTACAAGTCATTGTCCCGACACTGCCCGTTACTTGGGAGGCATACTGACTTCAACGGTGAACACTCACTTCAACTGTGAACACGGTTCAAGTTGGTGAGGTGGAGTTATTTACGACAAACGGAGAGTGGACTAATTTCACTCCACCCAACTCAACTTAATGAATAATGGGTCAAACGCCTCTTAGAGAGTCTGGTCAACTACTTCAAATGTGATTTCTTTTGAAAACCATCATAGGCCTAATGGTCAATAAAGGAAGGCCATGAAAATAAATAAAAGACTTAGAGGATTTAATATCTTGAATTTATTTGAAAACCAAATATAATAAGATTAGACAGTTATCCCATTAGATTAGTCAAAGGTAGGCAAGTTAGCTTGAAAACTATAACATTAAAAAAAAAATACTCTATGAATGTGTGGCATTGTTTCCATCATCATGGTTAGTGGGATTTGAGGTGTTCGCATCCAATCATTATAGATTCTCAAGTAGCCACGAGGGATTTGAGGCATTTGCATCCAATTATTATAGATTCTCAAGTAGCAACAATTATGAGATGGTCAATTCAAACACAATTGTTGGGTATGTCCTTAACCCCTATGTTTTTTGGTCATTTATGTTGCTTATGAAATTCAATTTATATTGCCTTAATATTATGTACTTTGTTTTGCCTGAAACCTAGCCAAAGCTTGCTTTGCCAATTATCTGTCACGGACATTTGAACCTTCTAACAATTAAAGTTAGTTGGTGAGAGGCTTTAGCTTACCAAATAGCAGTAACTTGTGAGATGAAAACTCAGCCAAATCTACCTTTGCCAATCATCTGTCAGTTTATTTGGCGAAGTTTCTTCCTGACATGGGTGGTAACAAAACAAATACATCATATGCTCATGGTTTTAAACCATCAAACTGCAAATCTCTATCTGAACTCCGAACTACTACAAACAAATGAGTATCCCAAGCTAACAAGGATGAGATCAAAACCATCCTTGACGGAACAAATTCAATGAATGCCGAGCAACAAAAAAAAAGGAACCGAAAAACGAATGGAAAAGGGTCCATCCATTCTATGAAGATATTCTTCTTCCGGCTTTGAGGACTATAAGCATCATTTCTAAGGTTATGTTTATTCAATTCTATGAAGGGGTTTCTTCTCCCCAACTCGTAAAAACAACAAAACTCCGGTTGATCGATCAAGCATCAACCTCATGCCTTTGAGACCTCAGCAGCAGCAAGTGCGGGGGCAGCAGGAGAAACACCACCAGTAGTAGGCCTGGTCGGAAAAAAATGACAACGTGAATGACAGATCTCAAATGAAAATTCAAGACAAAAGGTTTAGCCATTGGGATGGAACTTACAGTCCAACAAATACTTTGAATGCATCATAAAGACCCCACTGAGCACCAGTAAGAGTTCCAATCATAACGATACGGAGGGGTAGACCACGGGTGAAGAGACCCACTACTCCAATCTTCTTGACAGCCTGCGTGATGAAAAATCAAAAGTTAAAAAACAACAAATGGAAAGAGAACCAAGTAGAGCTCCATCCAACAGGCGGCAGCACTCACATCACCAACAGTTGCTCCTTTGGCATTGTTGAGGAATGACACAAGATTATCGGCAGGATGAGACACGATAGCACATAAAACACCAGCCACATATCCACCAGCAAAACTAACTCCAAGCTGGAGAGATTTGGTGCACTGATCCTTTGGTCTGGGAATGGCATACTTGTATATCATCTCAACTATAGTCTCGAAGGATGCAAACTTCATCATTGTGTCTGAAAGGGAAGCACCGGTCATTAAGAATAGCTAAATAAAACAAAGCAACAGTTCGAAAGCAAAGTATAAGATATGATAAAATCACAGCTTGTTGATTAAAAAAAACAGAGAATACTATGATTTGCAAAGTACAAATCTACTTCACAATTTAGGGTTTCGAATCCAATCACTGAATCCAGGATCAAATGGAATTTGATTGTTCTTTTAGCAGGGTACTTCGTACAAGGTGAAAAAAACATTAAAATAAAGTTTTGATGACAATATAGATTCTAAGGATAGAAAAACACAAAGGTTGTGCAACTGGGTCATTCACTAGATAAACCACGTTGTATGAAGTTTGAGCACATATCTAATGATGGCAATTAGAAAATTCTCAAAATCAACTTAGGGAACTCCAAAAGGAACCTTTGTTTACAAGTCCTCTTCCTGCATGTCAAACTTTAAGCAATATTAATGTGAGATCAAAACAAATGCCATAGGCACAAACTATTCTCCACCACAAAGTTCTCCACCACAAAGGAGAAAAAGGTGATCGTGGTTTTGAGGGGGAGGAAAATCCCAAATCCTTCAACCATAGTGGTATCACGTTTGAGGACCCCAAATGTCTCTGGGAGTAAATTATACAAAACGTACAGCCCGTGCTCAAATGGTTGGGGTAGAGGGATGAATTCTTATCTTTTGTCCAGAAATAAATTTTCTTAAATTCTCTACTTTTAGATACAAAAAAAGGCAAAGATATACAATACAAAACTCCATAAAATCGTACAACATCACTATCAAACAAGAACAAAAAAGACCAAGGAATTCCAACTCTAATTAGGTGTACCAGACAATGCATATAGACATTATATATTATTTTTTGTTAAAGAAACAATTTCATTAACATAGACATTATATATTAACGACTATGCATCCTCAAACCAGCAACTTCCTAAGCATCAACAAGTGAAAAAGATTGCCAACTCTAATCCATAGCCCAACCAATTAAAAAATTGAAACAAAGTAACTCAAATAACTTCTTTTGTTTCACCACAAAAACGGGAGAAAACCAAATAATTTTTTATTTATTTATAAGAAACAAAGAATATATTGATAGCAAGAAGATTAAAATAGCAGATGTGACAAAGCATCAGAATACAAAAAAGTCGAAACCAAAAATGAAATAAACCCATGTTTCATTTCAAAGATACTTTAATATTCTCCTTGCCTCATACTCCTTTCCAATATTCCCTGAAAAATCTAAAGTTCTATTGGATAGCTAGGTGATACAATTCTGGCATTTCAAAACCAGTTATCGCTCCAATTTCATATTGCATTCAAAGGTAACATAGACATCTTAGCTAAAATATCTCTATACCAGCAATGACATTAAAATTGAGCGAGTTGTGGAGTACATCCAGACACAAATTAAACTCACAATAATAAAAATAAAGCAAATATGAAAGCCAGTTTCTCATCAAAATAAATAGAAAGCAAATATTAAAATTCTCGTAGTAGAAAATAACTAAACTACCCATGTGACAAAAAAGAACAAACACCAATAAACACCGAGTTTTATAAACGTTTATAAACATTAAAATCAGTGCAGAAGTTCAAGTTTCCATCAGCAATCCAACATAGAGAAACACAAGAATTGCCTTGTAAAATCTTCAATAATAGGAATGTCAAATGTGCTTGTAATAGTAGCTAAGCATACCAACTTTAAAGTATCATTCACCATAGTTCCATGTTCGGTGCGTATGTGTGAGAGAACATGATCATTTAATGCAAGAAAAGGCAACAAGAACAAAAGGAGCACATATAAGACTTACATGGAATCTGGCGTCCCCAGAGTGGAACTATACCCTTGTACAACCTGCAATTGCAAACGAGTTGTAACTCATTAATCCATTAAAATATCCAGAAATCTTTCCTACTGACATTTCGGAAATGACGGATGAATCATTTATAGTACGTACCCTAGAGTTCCTTCAGATTTGACAAACTTGGGAAGACCATCTGCTAGCCCTCTAGCAAAACCAGGCTGAGTTTGAACCCGAACCTTCACTGCTTCGAAAGGGCAAAGTGCAACATCAGCAATCACCTCAGCAGATGCAGAACCAGCAAGGTAGATCAAGGTCTTGTACTTAGCTGCGTACTCAGGTCCAGCAATATCAGAGTAATACTTCTTAAAGAACTCGTAGAAACCAAACTTGCAGGCACCCTGTGCACTGTATCCAAGGAGGGTAGGCACCCAACCCCTAAAGAACCCCTTCACACCCTGCTCCTTAAGCAAAACTCCAAAACCAGACGAAATACTTTTGTATTTCGCAGGGTCAATCTGAACAAGAATAATACTGGAGTTAACATCTTAATTAGCAAATCCATTACTAACCCCAAAAAGTACATCAGGCAAGTTCCAGATCAGATCCATACAAAATTCAACAATCACCACAACAACAAAGCGAGAAAAACAACAGATCTGATCAGAACAGAAGTGAATCAAAGAACAACAACAAACATTTCAAAAATCCATCAAGTAACCTTAAACAGAAATGTACACACACAGATGCAGAAAAGCGATCAGAAAACGAACCTGCATATTGCATTTAACCAAATCGAGAGGAGTAACAGTCATATGCGTGAGACCACAGCTGAGAATTCCACCAACAGTACAAGCACCGTAGAACGCCGGCGAGTACATCTCGATCTTCCTAGACGGCTCGGTCGGGGCGGGAATAACAAAGCTCTTAGGAGAAGAGGAAACAGAATCAACAACACTGGGTGGAGAAGACTGAAGCATCTTCTTGAGGGGAAGGGTGCGAGTGGAAGAAGGGGAAGAATAGAGGAAGCTGGGGATCAGCGATTGGCGAGAGGATTTATCAGAGAGCGCCATCGGAGATGGGATTTCAGAGCAGAATTCCAACAATGGAGAAGGAAAAGTAAGCAACCCTAGAAGAAGAAGAAGAAGAAGAAGAAGAAGAAGAGCTCCCCAATCTCTCAACGCCAAATGCTTTTGATTTCATTTCTCTCTGAGCTTTTATAGTCAACGGGCAGGTATGATGCTGCCCGGACGAGCGTGGGGCACACGCGGGAAATGGACGCTTTCCAAACTGGCCTATTTTTGGGCCTTTGCCCTTTCTTATTACGATTCAACAATCAACGGCTACGATTGAATCTGGAATGCGCATTATAAAAGAGTATATAATCTTACATGTGCGTTGTCTCGTTGCAGGTCATAATAAAATAGTTTACGAATTAATTGTACTTTTTTTCTTTTTTTTTTTTTTAGGTTTTTTTTTTATAATAATTTATTTCAGGTTGAATTTATTTTTTTTATTTATTTTTAGAAGTGGAAATGGAATATGTTTGATGAGTACTTTTGTAGATGTTAAAGGTTTGCTATCAATTGTTTTAAATATTCAATTGACTTTGATCATTCATAAGGGAAAGAAGAAAAAACAATTGACTTAATATTTGTGAAAGCAACTCAAATGATCTAAGTCAAATGCATGATATGCATGATGTCAAATATGGGAGGAGACAATATAAGTTTTTTTCTTTTTCTTTTTTTTTTTTTTTTGAGATGGACAATATAAGAGTTTCATAATGTTAATACAAAAAGTACTTATTCATATGACTAGTGTTTAAAGTAAAACTAGTTGAATCATAAGGATATTGAATATTCAAGACAGCGAAATTCATTGTGAATATGATAGAGGTAGAGAATTTTATTGCATTGATGTTGCTACGAAATGCTCAGGTATTTCGGGAAGTTCGACCCTTAGCGCAAGATCTAGTGAGATGGGTGCATGAGCTAGTAGAGCGGAGCACACGTCGTCGCACATTTGTACCTCTTGATGCTCAAGTCGTCAATACAACTGATAACTCTCACCGGTGGCAACCTCTTCCATCACATTCATACAAGTTGAAATAAAATGCAGCTGTGGTAGATAGCTCAGTGGGTTTGGGATCGATTTTTAGGAACTCAACTGGCGAAATTATGCTTGTAGTGATCGTTTTTTCACGACATTGACTTATCAGTCAAACTTGCTGAAACTTTCGCCATCTACGACGACATTTTCAAAGCCATCAATGCAGATATTCACCCCTATGGGCTGAAGTCGACTCTTTAATTCTTTGGAAGTTATTAACTAGAAATGAACGTTATTCAAACGAAATACAACTATTCATTTTTTTCTATAACATGCGGGTTGAGGATTGAACCTCTAACTTTTTTAACACTAATTTATGCATTATGTCAGTTGAATTGTCTCATCCCACATGTTCTTAACTCAATTTTTTTTTAATACATTAATTTAGATGGAAGAGAGGAAAATGGAACGGGTAGAATATTGACCTAATTTTTGACCGTCGCCAAGAAAGACCAGAAAAGTATGGTGTGTTGTGTAACTTGTGTTAGTGTGAAGGCATATTCCATTCGCACATCCTTTCTGTAATTATACTTTTAATTATTATTATTTTATAATGTAATTGTACTATTTCCATATGCATACTACTCATAAATGGCAAAGAGGAGAATTTTATTATTCATCTTTACTTTTTTTTTTTTTTTTTTTTGCAACGGTAGTTTAATTAATGCGGGGATTGAACCCATTGCCTTGTGGTCACCGGCACAACCCTATGCCAATTTAGCTATGCTCGGTTTGACATCTTTACCTTTTTTTCAAAGATGGATTCATTGGTTATATTGTTCTTTTTTTATATATAAATAAATAAAAAATCAGGATTAAAAAGGTGTTAAATTTTTGGATTCAATTATTGGTGGCCACTTACTTAAGAGTCAATTTTCTACAGGTTCTTTGGGCAGCCAAATGTTGTAAGATCAGACGGTCTGTCCCGTAAGAATAGTCGAGGTGCGCGTAAACTGACTCGGATAGTGACGGATATAAATAAAAAAAAGTGTTAAATTTTAAAAATTACACGCATTAAAAATTCTATGAATTTTTTTTTTTTTGACAAAATTATTTTAATTAATGCATGCTTTAACCTATGATCTCTTAGTCAAGAGCACAACCTTATGTCAATTGAACTATGCTCGATTTGGCAATCCCATGATTTTTTAAACCATCAATGATAAAGTATAGTATCATTAGAAAGCATATTGAAAATTAATTAGCATCTAACATTTTTATTCAGCATTAAAAAACTATAAAAGACACATGATTATCATATCTAGTACATACAAAACAGTTCATAAAATTAGTGATTAAATCGCATTATCAAAATACTATTATTTATATCACTGCATGCACATATTAATTTGCTGGTTCATATAAATCATCTCGAGAGATGGACTAAGCCATAAAAAGCACATAAAACATATATGAAGTTTAGTGTACACCAATTATGAATCCTAGTTCTCTTTTTGTGAATTAGTTAAAATACTACAATCTATCTAATCAAACCAATAGAAGAAACTAACTCGACTCGCCCGATTTCGACAATAATATCATATACCGATCGCTGTGGATTTGCTCCTTCCTCGTATGGTTGAAAAATACAGCTCCTGACTACAAAAAAAAATGGTCTTCAATGCTCACACAGGGTTGCTAGCTGAGACTGGATCATTTTGAGATTCCTTGGTCTCGAAAAAGGTCGAATGGAGAGCCCGAACGCATTGCTCCGCTTCACTGTCATTTACTATCAATGAGATATTGACCTGCCCAGTGGATATAACAGAATGAATCAGCTATATGTAGGAATCAAAATATGAAATTTTATGCAGTTTCAAGAACCATAGTGAACATACAAGCATCTCCAAAACAGAAAAGCAGGGGCCAATTAACATTGTAAATATGTCACACATTTTATTACATAGATAGGGAAATTATAAGTTCATTTAATCCACGAGGTTTTCTTGTTATGACATTTCTTATTTGGTCTAGAAAACCAAGGTCATTGGATCACAACAATTTTTATTTTTATTTTTTAAAATTGTTTTTGGATTTTGTGATCCAAACCGTAGAAATTCTGAATAGAATATTTTGAGTGTTTCCAAATCTTAAATTTGCTATTTGAAAATGAAAAATAAAACTAAAAAAAAGGAAAAAAACTATGATAAATATACTATTCCATGTTATAAACTATTTTATTTTTGTTAAAACAAAAATAAAAACATGTATAACATAATAATATATATATATATATAATAATTATACAAAATTTATAACATAAAACAGATTAATTAATCAATTAATAATATTTCAAATTCAACTAAATATTTAGTTAGTAACTACTACTAGAGTAAAACTTGGTTACTGCCTAAGCTACAAGTATCTTTTGCAGCCTAACCACCTTTCATGATTTGATTGGCTAATATTTAAATTATTTTTAAATAATAAAAAAATCTTTCACGCCGTTTATTGTCAGTAACTTTCATTTTCTTATTCCAGCAAATTAACAACTTTTTATACTTTCTCTCTCTTCATTTCTCTACACTCCAATTTCAAGGCCATGAAATTTCAATTGGGATTATTTGAAATTTGGAGGATTGATTGTGTGTTATGACATAAATTTTCATGTGGGTTTTAGAGGAAGTGAAGGAAAGAGTGAGAAATTTCACGGTTGGATATGGATTCATCTAAGGTTGGTAAAGGGGGAAGGTAAATTGGATTTTTTTTTTTTAAAGAAAAATTCCCAAAAAAAAAAATTATAACAATTTTTTTTTTATTTGTCTAGAGATATCCTTTAGAGTATTGCAAATCTTACTGCGTTAAAAAATAGTTAACAAAAAAAAAGAAAAAAAATACTTATGGTAGAGTAAGGAAGAGAGAGATGAAATTGAAAACAAAGGTCATGGCAGATAGAAATGGAGGAAAGAGAGGGAAAATAGGAGAAATTGTTTATCTGACGAAAAAGAAAGGGAAAGTTACGGAAGAAAACAATCTAAGTAAACGGGCGTGAAGAGTTTTTTTTATTTAAAAAAAATATAAATATTCATCAAATCAAATCGTGACACGTGTTGGGCTGCAGATACTTGTAGCCCTGGGCTGTAAGCAAGTTTTACTCATATCTTAATCTGCACCCAAAACCACACATTTATGAAAACTCTCATATTACAATTTTGTTTTACTGATCCTATGTTTTCAAATTATGTTCTCAAAGTACTAGATTACTAAACGAACGCACCCTATGTTTCCCACCTAATACTTTAATGCAAGACCTAAGTATCTCTTAATATACCAAGTTCTTACTGGCCCGACATTGAGGTAATTATTTCAAATATGAATTTCAATGCAGACACCCTAGATACACTTTTGTGATGGATAAGTGATTACATGCATGAGAATGGATTTTCCATGTGAGGTATAAAAAGAAGAAGAAACCTTAGAAGCACCCTGGGATATCATTTGAACATTTACTCCATTGGTACGAAGAACACGAAACACCTGCCAAAAACGTATGAATCAGAAACAAGCAACAGAATGATGCTTCATAACTCAAAATCATGCAGCTCGATAATATTTGCAATTACTAGGATGAATTATTATTATTATAATTATGCTCATCTACTTTTTATGCAATGCTGCCAGTATGATAGCAAAAAGTAGAATGCAAATACACTGATGAAGATATTGTTCTTTGGGCACAGAAATTTTCTCCATTAGCATCAAAATGAAATTCTTCTTCGGAAATTGGATAAAATCCATAAACATTCAACTGAATTGAATGAGATCATAAAGGCCACAAACGATATTTCAAAAAAAAAAAAATATATATATATATATATATATACATACATTTTTTACTTTTGCTAGTTAAAAAATTTAGGCTATGATTTTAAATATGGTTCAAATGAAAATGCTGGAAAATAAGCATAAATTTCAGAAAACTAAAAATAAAAACATTATTAAACGGGACTAAATGAATCAAATTTTATACACAAAAGTGAATTTTGTGTGTGTGTGATTCGTGTGCGCGAATCAGGGGGGGTAACTAGATGCAGCACCTTTTCGAGTATGAGTGATGACCTTTGAACATTTCCTATGAGAGAAATGATTGATCTATGCTGAAGCAGTTTCACAACAGCAATTTTCTCAAGTTCTTCCACCACATGGTCCAGCTCCTGCCAATAGGATATAATGTAAAGTCTGCTGAGATTTTGATTGTTGAACATAAATGACAAATGCAGAGTTAAGTAACAAGACTAGCATAATAAACTATTCATACAAGTATACAACACATGTTACAGTGTTTTCAAAATGGCAATAAGTCTCTCAATCACCTTCAGGCAAGAGGGACAAAAAGGCATTGCCCGAGTGAAGTTGCATGCACATAAATAAATAAATAAAACTATATATAACAATCATTTGTAAGAAAACAGAGCCACATAGTGTTTAAACATATAATGAATACGTAATACTTGAAAATAAGTAAAAGTATAAAATACAACAGTTTCACAGTTCTAAACTAAAATTAGAACATACAGGAGATTAAGTTAACATGAATAAATATTTTAAATAAGAACTAATAAAAAACCGAGAGGAGAACAAACAAAAGTACTTACATCTCTAATTCTATTAAATAAAACAGAGGAGAGAGTCAGGTTTTCTAGAAAGAAACAAAAGAAAAAAAAAATCTGAGCTCTCTTACATTGTCCGAGGGAGAGAAAGCAACAATAAAAAATAAATAAAGGAAAGACAAGTAAAAGATCACAAATAACAGAGAGTATATAGTTCATACGCTTGCCTGCTGTATGAGCTCTCTGCTCCAAAGCTTTGATGGATCCAAGGTCAGGGATAAACTGACTTCACTAGTAGCAACGACATCAACTGATATGCCTAAATCCTCAAAGATTGCAAACACCTGTATTTCAAATAAGACACAAAAAAAAAAAAACAGACAAACAAACCATTAAAAATAGCAATATATCAATCAGGGCACTTGGAAAAAAATTGATCACCTCCATACCCTGGCAAGAAAACCAAATTGACCGAGCATGCGAGTGCTAACAATATCCAACATGGTTACATTGCGTTTCAAAACAATGCTTGTTAGAACTGCCTGCAATTGAGAATATGAGAAGTTACAGCTCATTTCAAGTCTTCTATACAGCCTTAGTTCTTTTTCAAGAAATCTATGTGCTACAAACCTTGGTCATATCTCTGTTCCGGGTGATGAGAGTACCTGGAGCTTGAGGATTGTACGAATTTTTCACCCGAACTGGAATATCACCCTCCCTAGCTGGTCGCATCGATTGTGGATGCAGGACCTACAAAATAAAAGAAGAAAAGACAAGGGTGAACCAAAAGAAGGCCAAAGGGAAGGTAATAAATTTCATGACAGAATAATATACGCAAATTAGAGCCCACATTGTGCATTAATTCATAAGTATGTAAAAGCCCCTGAAAAGAGAAAATTACAATTTGAGGAATGGTTGGAGTACAATTAAAGTGCCGTGTGAAAACCAATATATAGTTTGAACATTTCAAAGAGCCAGAGATATTAAAAATTGCAGTTCACCTAAATCAACTGAAACAAATCCCGCAAACTTCGTAGCTAAATCAAAAAATGGGTAGAATTTGACAATTCCACCAAGTCAAATGCAAGTAATCACCTGAGCACCAAAATAAGCAAGTTCAGCTGCCTCGTCAAAAGTCAAAAAGGGGACAGGTTCTGCACCTGAATATATATTAGGATCACATGTCAAAACACCATCAACATCTTTCCACACCTGCAAGGCACAAAATTAATTTAATATCTATAACTTTGAAGAAAAAAAAAACTAGAAGCGTCCTTGTCCTTGTCCTTTTAAACAAATAATAAAAACTTAACTCAAAAGTCAAAACAGGAAACTGCATTTCTAAAATTTATTTAAGAATATGTTGCAACCTGAATCTCCCGCAATCCAAGTGCTTTGCCTATGGTAGTAGCAGTCAAATCACTACCACCCCTTCCCAATGTAGTCACTGCACATGATCTCCAGCCCTTAAATTGAAAAAAGAAAATTATTGCATTATAATTTCTTTCTAGAAAATAAATAAACTCTCATGATTGCATGATCTTCCAGACTCAAAAAGATCTAATCCTTCAAAACATGCAAACAATAAAGCAAAATGGTTTATTGAAAGACCTTTCCAAGGAAGCCAGTAACAATAGGAATAGCAGGATCAGAAATCCAATCACCAAGTAGCCTTTTTGCAACAGCAGGATAGGTTGCTTCCAAAATGTCAGCATTCGTGAAGTCATCTGTGGTGATGAATCCTAATTCAAATGCATCATACTGCAGGAGCAGACATTATCACAAGTTGTTGTCATCGTAAATGACGATTGATTGTAGAATACTGAAAAAGTTCCTTTTTTTTCCTTTTTTTTTTTTTTTTTGTTATCCGTGAGTGTCCACACTAGCCCCAACTATTGTGATAATGGAACCCACTATAAAATTTTGGAAAGCATATTAAGTTTTTAAGGAGAAAAGGGAAATAATAGTCTTCTTTATGAGATTTAGAGTTTTTTTTAAGAACTTTAAAAATAATAATAGTAACTAGATAGGGGGTATACTGAAAGACAACATCTTAATTTCTTGGAATAAGTTTTCCTTCAGGAAGGAGACTTGTACTAGCTGGTCAACGTATTTCTCTTCCCAGATCTTTTCTGATTAAAAATTAAAAATTAAACAATAAACCTAACATTTCAGTAGAAATTGCTTGTTTAGACTTCATGCTTGTGGCTCAGACTAACGTATGAAAGTTACTGATGGTGCCAATCACGCACAAACAGTCCTTTTATCTAAAGGAAAAGTGATAATCCCTCAATCACACTCCCGACTCCAGTAGGGGTTGGATTACTAAAGAAAAAGTAATAATAAACTAATCCCTACTTTAGAAATCCAATACCTACTGGAAATACTTCAACTAACAAAGAAATACTTTAGTCTTTTTGTTAGTTTATGCCCAACACTAAAGGTTAAATATACATGGAAACACTTGAACTACTTTGAGTTTATAGAATAGATCGGATGTGTCAAATGTATTCAACAGTAAAAGGAACAGAAGCATACTTGACGGGCTTTGACACCAATCCTACTTAAATATGCAGCAAAAATCCTCGTGGACATGCACTCCCCAAAGGAAACTAAGTAATCTCTTGTTCGAAGAGTCAATTCTTTCATCATAGCAATTCCCTTGAGAAGTTGCTCCAATTCATCAAGGTGAGCTGCAACGTAATTAAGCAATATATATGTGTGTTTATAACAATTATGATCATGGTAATATTGCTGTAAAATTTAAAAGTATAAATTTCATAGCATTCGCAATGTTTCTGCTATTATCAATAGGAAATGAATCTGTAGGAACTGCATTAGATCGTTCACAGGGGAACATGAAAAGGGGATATAAATTTAAGCCATCGGATGAAGATATCCCTTTCCAACGTAAAGGTCATGTTTGTATATTCCAACATATTTTAAGGCCAGCAGAGTATCAAAAACAAGGAACTGTATGCAAATATTTAAACAAGGCATACCAATCAAGAAATACTACAGAACTAAACTTAACACTTGGAAGATTTCATCATTGCCACTTCGACAGGAATATTTTAGATACCCCTGGTGTACTATATTAGATATATTATTAGTCGCTAGATTGTAGGATAACAAAACAGCAACCTAGATTAGAAATTTCCAGACAACCCACAATCTGTGCATCTTATTGCAAGGTGCTCATGAAGACTCTCAACAAGCATAAAAGCAAGTTGAACAACTACTTTGTTTTGTTTTTTTATAAAAATTGGTTTTTCTTTCAGATGCTGAGTTGATATTTGCTAGTTGATGCTCAATAATGCACAGTAATTCAACAATTTCTTAATAAGATCCTCAGTAGATTTAATATTTGTACACCAAGAATATAAACGGAGAAATAGGAATAATCTCCCCATTCTCATACTCAACATAAAGTTGTTCAGCTCATTCTTCTTGCCTACATCTTGTTAGAAAATAAAATATCTTATTCATTCCTCATTCCTACGGACTATAATTTTTTTTGGGTAAGAAGTACTAGAATTTTTTTACTTTTGATATTCTCTCTACGTTTTCTTATGGGTTCACGCCAGCCTAAGAATTATTCTTATTCCAGAAAATAACAGACAGAATCAATAACAAGGTATCAAACTGGAGGAAAAAGAGAGGCAGCAAGAATGTGAACTATTTAACTACCAAATTCCAAGCACAAAATAGAGCTTACTTGCAATAATAGACCTGTCTACATCAAGTTCGTCTGCAGTCCTATAAACAACATGACAACGCCCTGTGAGGATGATATATAAGATATTATTCAGAAGGGGATTGAAGGACTCAAATTTCTTACTTCAGATGCAACTCTTTTATGAATTTCATCTCTTCAATATCGGATGCATTACTAACGCCACAGCTAACAGCCTTTTCTCCAGCCTATTAGATTAGCAGGGGACTTGGTATCAACCATGATGGACATGTATTGAACGAGAATAAAATCCCTTTTCAAGAAAGAATACATAGAGAGAAAATTGGGAACGGAAATGCTTACCAGCAAAAGTTTGTTGGTTGTCTTTCCCATAGCCGAGAGAACAATAACTGGCCGCTCCTCCGGGAAGCTGCGTATAAGTTCAGCAACCTCCATCATTCTCTCTGCAGAAGCCACTGATGAGCCACCAAACTTCATTACACATGTAAACTGTTGCTCATTTTCACCATAACTTCTAGACTCGGTCACTTCTCTATCAAGCACATCTGCAAGACTCCTCCCTTCACATCTAACTCTCGAACCTACGCGTCTACAAGATAATCTTTTGTCATTTGTGTACAATCCAGCACTTTGCGCAATGGATGACACAAAATGAAGCTGCTGAGACGGTAAAGGTTGGCAACGCAGTGTTCTACTCGAAGAGGCAGGGCAAATAGTAGCGCCTCCAAGAAGATTCAATGCGCCTTCCATGAGTTATTTCGACGAATAATGCAATCACAATCACAATATAGTTTGTTTAACAGAAATAATTTCCGAAAACCTTGAATACAACTCTTCTTCGATTCAAATGCTTCAAAACTGCAGCTCGATCTGCACAATCCACAAAGAAAACAATCAGTTCGAAGAACATCCGCAACCACAAAACTCAACCAGAAGCCATTAATGGCCACTTTAACTCTCATTTCCCCCCATTTTCAACACGCATGTCAGTAAATAAACGAAATAAATGCATCGCAGATGTTGAAACAAAAAGAACTCACGATTTTCTCAATAAAACCAAACAAATCGCTCCATTCTTCTCAGAACAACCAAAAAGATTAAGAACTGTACCTCAAACTCAAAGACCGAGCTCCGAAGAATGAGCTGCGGAAATTGTTCCGATAACGAAGAGACAGGAACGAGATTCTGATACTGCAGAATGAAAAAAACTTGTCGTATTCCCTCGGAGAAATGCTCGGAGTTCTCCGGTTTACGGCGGCTCCGAAGTCTGAAGGGAGTGCGAGAACACAAAACCGCGAAGAATCAAAGCGAGAGAATAACGACACAAAAACCCAGTGGGCGGCGTCCCGTTACGATTTTATGAATCAATCACTTTTTTTTCCAACTAAATAAAAATAAAAAGTAAAAAAGTCAGAGATTCTAATAAAAAAGAATTTAGAAAAAGTTAAGTAACCCACCTTCGTTTAGAATAAATAAAATAATATAAGAAAATTTTATTTAGTTTTTTTTTTTTTACAAATATATTTAATTAATGCGAGGATTTAACTCATGTTCTAAAGTAACAAACTTATGTCAATCGAGTTATGTTCGATCTGAAATTAAATCTTAGTACTTGTTTAATTTTATGTTTGTGGTATTAAATTTTCATGTATACGACAATATTTTCATATACATTTTAGACATTTCATATAATTATGCATATCTTCATAGATTGGCCAATGACCACCAATATATATAAGGAACGAGTTAATGTTTTATAACATGTCTCAACCGGTTCAAGTATATATTTCGACAAAAAAAAAAAATTAGAGATTCAAATTTATCAACAACAAAAAAATATATATTTTACTAATATAGCTAACAAGACCATAACCTAATTAACACATCGTACGTCTAGTAATTAAAAAGTCTTAGGTTCGATTTTTCACTTAAAAAAAAATAAATGAAGATGAAATATATAAAATATCACTAAGACATAAAATTAATAATAACAAATTAGGTTTGAAGTTTGAACCGTGGCAGAATTTGCATTTTAGATCCATTTATGGATTAGTAATGAAATAATTGGCAGGAGTTATCGAATCAATTCTTTCCATTTTTTATTTATTTAAATGAAGTAGACATAACCTCTGTCCTAATATCAGCAAGATCAATAAGGGAATCCTCGAAATTAGATTTGGCCATAAAGTTTGCGGAATTCAAATGTGCGTGTTTTTTCATTGATTTTGAATCACTCGTTGGAGTGGCGCTTGGGTTGATAGCAAGAAACAAAACATTGAATTAAGGTCAGCACAGTGGTAATTAATAATATAATAAAACTTCAAACAAATTTCTACTTCCTCAAAAAAAAAAAAAAAAAAAAAAAAAAAAAAAAAAAAAAAAAAAAAAAAAAAAAATTTGCGGATATATTTCTTTTAAAATTGGAAGTTGAATGTTTCACCTCGAAGTCCAATATATATATATATATATATGGAAAATTGTAGTAAATGACAATTTAAGACTTATATATATGGAAAATTGTAGTAAATGACAATTTAAGATTTATTGTTTGCAAATATAACATGTTTTTTAAAAATTTGCGGATATAGCAATTTCTATAACTGATATCTTATGACTGATAGAAGTCTATCGCTGATCACCTCGGCTTTTTATAGATTTTTGTCAGTGATAATAGTCTATCAGAGATAATAGTCTATCACTGATAGAAGTCTATCAGTGATATAATAAAGTCTATCAGTGATAGAAACGAGTTTTTTTGTCATATTTGCAAAACATTTTAAAGTTTGCTAAATTTGGAATTAGTTTGGGCCTGATTGCTATTTGTGCAACCAGCCCTATATATATAACGACTTACAACTAATCTTTCCTTTTATGAATTTTAACATTGATATTTTTTTTATTTTAGTAATGTATGTATATTTTAACAACGAAAAAAAAAAAACAATACATAAAGTATACTCTGACTCATGTGTCAAACACATCTTTCTTCGTTTTCATCCTCTTAAATTCGTCATTTCATCTAAATCCATTGTACCTGAAAACCAGCATCTCAGCAATAACGATTTATTTTAACTATTTTTTTGTACAATTTTTTTTTTTTATAATTTTCCTTATTTTCATTGTTAAGGACTTCTTACAATAAATTTTAAGAATATGATTTTTGTTTTTTTATTTTATGTATCCTTCACAAATTTATTTGAAGATAACAAAAATAATTTTGACCATAATATTTCATATATTTTTTCCAATATCACTCACATTAATTAGTCATTTTATTTGGATAGTTTTGAAATAAAAGAAAATCGTAGTGTTAAATATTACATGTGAATTTGAAATATTTTAATCCATTAATTTAAACGAATCCAAATAAACTGATGTTTTTATTTCTCTCCGTTGTAATAATACTACATTTTGAATTTGGCTCATGATTGAACAACCTAATTTATATTTAAAATAATAAAAATATATTGAATTTTGAGTCATTTTATACATTTTGTTTAAATTATATTTTTATTTTTTACCAAACAATTAAAAATATTGTGAGAGAAAGGGAGAGAGAAATATGTTGCCTTGAAAATGGGACAAACTTAAATAGTAATTACTGTAGAAGTTTGGGAGTTCAATAGTAATTACTGTTAAAGTATGGGGAGTTTATTTTTTATTCGAGTTCAACAAGTACGTGGGCAAAACGGAGAGTTAACTTCTCCTCTCAATTTCTTCTTCATCAACTCCTTGGGTTGAACACTCTTGATAATGTTTGTGACGCTGAGTATGTTATCATAGTCTGTGGTTATAATAGTTGTGAATAATAAATACTATTGAAATTATTATAGTCATTTTATTGACTGTGGATTATAATAGTCAGTAGGTCAAACGTAGACTGAGTTATAATAATTCAATCTGTCCAATTTCAAGTGGGTACTACAAACATCTCGAAAATGTCGGTTTTGCTCGAGTTACTTTTGTTTGAAGGGTCGGTTTTGATTTTCGCACTTTTCAAAAGTAATTGTTGATCCATTTGTTTTCTTATTCTTTTTGTTTTATCTTACTTTATTGGATTACAGATTGAGTACACCACACACTCAATACATTTATTGAATAATTGTCAATAGTTTTGTGCATTGAAGGGTTCCATTAGGTATATAATTTGTGTTAGAATTTTGGATTTTTTATATTAATAATGTATTTTAAATAAATTATTACAAAAATATGGTAGTTTTTAAAATATTTACAAAATTAAGGTACCTAAATCGTGTATCATGGACACGTTTTCTCTAAATCGTGTTCATGGTACACAATTTAGGGGTAACTCGTGTACCATGGACACGACTCCGAGGTAACTCGTGTTCATGGTACACGATTTAGGGAGTAACTTGTGTACTATGAACACGAGTTATGATCTGCCACGTCACATGTAATTTGTGTCCATGGTACACGACTTAGGGGTAACTCGTGTACATATTACACGACTTAGGTTGACATGTCATGTAAATCGTGTCCATGGTACACGAGTTATTCACTAAATCGTGTACCATGGACAGGAGTTACTCCCTAAATTGTGTACCATGGACACGATTTAGGAAAATCGTGTCCATGGTAGGAAAATCGTGTTCATGGTACACGATTTAGGTATCCTAGTTTTGTAAATACTTTCAAAACTACTCTATTTTTATAATAAGTTATTTAAAGTACATTATTAATATAAAAAATCTTCGAATTTTAGAAAAAATAAAGATTAAATAACTATTTGATCTTTTGTTTTTGGTTTTTTAAAATTAAGCTTATAAATCATACATCTACATCCTACAATCACTTTCATCTTTCTTAAAGAAACATTACGGGGGTGTTTGGGGCGCAGGGTGCGTTATTATAGTTGGTGAGTTATAATAATATGTGGGTTATAATAGTCTGTGTTTGGGGTGCAGAGTTGTATAGTCTGGGTTTAGTAAGTCTGTGTTGGAGTGTAGAGTTGTTTAATGTGTGTTTAAAATACAGTTTTCTTTAACATGAAGTTTGAAATATGTGCCAAACCGAGCATAGCTCAATTGACATAGGGTTGAGTCGGTGACCAAAAGGTCATGGGTTCAATCCCCGCATTAATTAAACTAAATGAAATTGAAGATAAAGAATCTTTAAATTAAAAAAAAAAAAAAAAAACTAGTAGCAAATCGGGGTTATAATAACCTCATCCCCAACTTATATAAAAAACTAGTAGCAAATCGGGGTTATAATAACCTCATCCCCAACTTATATAGTTGGGGCTCCAAACATGGAGTGGGCTATAGCCCACTCCACTTGGGGGCCGAAGAGCCCCTACAATTCTTAGCTAAATTCAAGAAACAAAAATAAATTTTTTAAAGTTTATTTTTGTTTATTTTTTTACTTTTATAAATTATGGCTTGATTTTGAAAACACTTTAAAAAAAAATAGATAACATAACTAAGGAATTCATATGTTTAAAAACCAAAAACTCAAAATCAAACCCGACCTAAGATATTCACTTTTACTTTTTAAAAAAACTAAAACCAAAATGATTTTTTTTTTAAAATACAAGGACCATGATGGACAAAACTAAAGGTGCGTTTTGAAAGTATGAATCAAATATGATTTAAAAAAAAAACAAATAAACACTTGTTTATCAAAATATAACTGGACATTTTTTTTTTTTTTTTTTTTTTTTTTTTTTTTTTTTTTTTTTTTTTTTTTTTTTTTTTTTCCTTTTTAATTCAACACGTTGAGACTTAATATTCGAATTTTTGACATCTTGGTCAATAGTATATACCTAATCATTTGTTTTTGTTGACAATATGTGAGAGTAGGAGATTGAACCTCTAACATCATGTTATATGCATAATCAATTGAGTTAGACATAAGTTCACGAATTTTATAAATTAAATCATCTATTTTATTTAATCCCCTCCTACTAACTTAAATTAGTTTTGGATGGATGGTCTTCATAAATTCAATAGACAAGTTTCCTTTAAAAAAAACAAAAATCAATGTTTTTTTTCCAAAAACCCTCCAATGATTTCGGTTGGAGGACGGATAATATAATTATAGACTGTTTTTTGAAATTTTTCATCTCAATTAAGTCTAAATTCGACTGTTTAATAAATTTCATGCATCAAAGTGCGTATGACTCAACTGGTATTTATATGTGTTAACGAATACCGTGAATATTGATCCTGTCACAAAATAAAAAAAATGACAGATTCTGTTAGAATAGCATTTGGGCTCAGTGGCATGTTTCGTAATTGTTGTTGATCGTCTGGTCAATTTAAAAAGACATACACATCAGTGTCATTCTCGAACTACGTGCCTCCGGGCACGCTGGTATGGAAAATCTCCATACCACTGCCTTTAAATGACTGCCACGTGGGGAGAGGTAATTTAATTTAACTAACGATAGTTTAGCTGGGACCCACCATTTTAAATACATTATTTTCTCTTACTAAAAAAATTAACAAATACATTATTTATTTAAATTTTATCTCCTCATTTTTTATTAATATATATTTTTTTTATTTTTTACTTTTTGCATTCTCAATTTTTTTTTTTTTTTTAAATATTATTCAACTTTTTCATTATTATTTAAAATATATTCAAAACTTTATTTTTCTTCATTTTCACCGTTAAGCTAATTTTTCAGGTTGATTTGTAGAAGGTTTATTTTCTATATCTATTTATTTCACTTTTTTCTTTGTTTTTCACTTCCTTTCTAATATATTTTTTTATTTTTTATTTTTTTTAAATGCAGAAAATATTTGGATTACAATTGGATATCTACTGGAGCAAATATTTAAGTATGTTGCGTTTTAGTATTTGTTTTTTTTTCTTATGAAGTTTGATTATGTATATTATTATTATTTTTTTTTTGTTATTCTGAGTAGAGTTATTGTTAATTTTAGGTTTAATTGTTAATTTTGTCAATGGTTAGCTCAGAAGAACTATGAGTGAGTTTTCTCTCTAATTGAACATATAGATTACACTTTTTGTTTTATATATTGTAAAGTTAATTATTATAATTCAGGTAAGTGATATTGAATTAAATTCTATTGAAGTAGAAAATGAAGCAGAGATAGAGAAAACATTAGTTGTACTTTTTAGAATACAAACCTCCTACGAATACGCTGGAAATATTTAAAAATTTGATGGATAAGAAAACTTAAAATAATAGTGAAATACTCTACCAAAAAAAATAGTAGAAATTGTTAGAAAGACAAAATATTAAAAAAGAAATAAAAAAAATTAGAAGCGAAATTATCTACCAAAAATCGTTAGAGAGACAAAATATTAAAAAAGAAAAAAAAAATATTAATAAAAAATGGAGAGAGAATTTAAATAAATAATGTATTTGTTAATTTTTTTTAGTAGGAGAAAATAATGTATTTAAAAGAGTGGGTCCCAACTAAACTATAGTTAGTTAAGTTAAATTACCTCTCACTACGTGACAGTCATTTAAAGGCAGTGGTATGGAGATTTTCCATACCACCGATGTACTAGAAATTCTCCCTGTTATGTGGGTGCCTGGTTGGCGTCCAAAAATAAATCTAGGAATTCATAAATGTGATAATTTTAATGTTGAAATCTTTGGTTGATTCAACAATAATAATTATTGCCAAACCGAGCATAGCTCAATTGGCATAGGGTTGTGCCGGTGACCAAAAGGTCATAGGTTCAATCCCCGCATTAATTAAACTACCGTTGCAAAAAAAAAACAATAATAATTATTATTATTATTATTATTATATATATATATATATTTTTTTTTTGTTGGTATTGTTGCAAAGATGAACATATGACTTTAATTTACGTTTGTTTTAATACAACAAATGCAAGTTATGGAGAAAAAAATAAATATTAATTAATCGTACGAGAGACAACATTTTTCACCCGTCACAAATTGATGAAAATGTGGAAAACTCTTTGGGATTTGGGAATCTCTCCAATATAAAAAATTTCATGTGGCACACTTGGTTAAACGCTCTCCCCACTTGTTCCTATCGCGGTGTTTTGGAAAAATCGAATTGTTCATCCTATAGATACGATCTAGAAACCGACATCCACGTCTAATGGATTTTCAACGAAAGTATGATTATTTGGAAAATTTAGTCACCCAACTCCGAGTTAGTTTATTTAAAAAAAATTATTGTCGCCTCTCTATTTTGCAGGACAATCCAGGTTAAACTTCGTTTATTTGTGCTCATCGGCAAAATGATTTAGCAACGACGAAATGATTGTGTTTTCGGGGAGGCTAAGGCTACAGTGAAGGACCTAATAAATTGGACGCTAGACCGAATGGAGAAGTTGGATGTGAGCAACTTCATACATTCTAAAGGACATGAACTTGGGCTTGTTGAGAATTGATTTGGTAGGTGTCAAAAGTGATTTCGAGATAATTTTGACTATTTGTGAACATGTTTGGAAGTGACTTTTGCACGTTAAAATTAATCATATTTTAAAATAGTTGTTTTTTTTTTTTTTTATGGTAGTGGATAAGTGATTTTTGGAAAAACTTTATTTTTAGAATTACTGTTATTTTATTTTTTAAATCTCTTATTTCACCTTATTTATTTATATATTTTTTTGTTTCTCTCTAAATTTTGTATCAATCTCATTCACCAACCTTTTTTTTTTTGTTTCTAAAAATTATCTCATTTTTAACTTTCCTCTCTTTTTTTTTTTTTTTTGGGTCCCTCTCTCTAACTTTTTTTATACCTAATTTTTTGTTTCTAAATTCTCTCCAACATTACTTCTATTTTCCAACGTTTATTTCTCTAATTTACTTGTCTCTACCTACCATTTACTTCTATTTTCCAACGTTTATTTCTCTAATTTACTTGTCTCTACCTACCATTTACTTCTATTTTCCAACGTTTATTTCTCTAATTTACTTGTCTCTACCTACCATTTATTCCGCGTAGACTTTGGTTGCAAGTAGACTACATCCGGTCCATACACATGACTCAATTGTAATAACAAGTCAATCGATGCATCAAGATCTTGACTATAATAGAATATTTATGGAAGAGAAAGAAAATAATATTTGACTATGAAACTATAAAATAAAGGGTTGGTTGCACAAATAAGAACGAGGTAAAAAATAATTGCAAATTTAGCAAAGTTGATAACTTTTGCAAATATGAAAAAAAATCAGTGGTTATTACTGATAGACTTTATGACTAATATACTTTTATCAGCGATAGACTTCTATCACTATTATCACTGACAAAATTCTATAAAAAAAACTACTATCGATAAATTTTTATCTGCGATAGACTATACTATCAGGGATAGAAAGTGTCATATTCGCAATTTTTTTAAAAAAATGCTATATTTTTAATTATTTTACTCTAGATTCACATCTGTTACAATTTTTCTAAAATAAATATATACAATTTTTCTTTTTTTCTTTTTTCAAACAGAAATTCAGACAAAATGAGAAAATTGAATAGAGATTCTGGTTATTTAGACAAAAATAAATATTATTTTTTAATTCTTTAAACTAAACAGTTACAAGATGAAAATTTCCTAAGTTGAATCCCAACCCACATTGTAAAATTAAAATTAAAATTAAAAAAAAAATGATTTGATTTTCAGTTATTATAATTAATCTTATTCGATCACATTAAGGCCAGGGCATAGGTGGCATTGGGTCACATTCAGGGAATTACGAGGCCACTTGGTTTAAATTGATTGTTAATTATTTACGTTCGTTTAAGACCACTTGATGATGACATTAAAGAGGGACTGAAGTGCAATTAAATATCTTTTCCATTTAATTATGTTATTTCGTTATAAATGGTAGATTTTCATATAAATGAAAATAATAATTTTTTTTTTAGTACATTGGGAGTGGGAGATTCGAACCACAGACCTCTTGGTCATCAAGAACATACATATACCAGTTGAGTCACGCTCCTCGCTTTAACAAATAACAACTATTTTAAGATCAAGTTATGCGTATACTTCATATATACTTTGTATTATGAATATATATTCATACATAATAATTTATTTGTATTTATAATATTTTTCATATAAATAAATTGACTAAATATAAGTAAGATGAATACAAATAGATTAAAAAAATTAAAATGGTGAGATAAATATATGTAATTAATTGATAGGGAGAGAAACCATGAATTAAAGGGCTAAAATTGTGCGATTATGACATTTATAAACCATTCAAAATAAATAAATGTAATTAATTAAGAGGGATAGATAAAGTTAGAAGGAGCATAATAGTCCTACAATCTTGGGGAAACTTATTTGTGAAAATGAGAATATATTTGAACATTTTTCAAAATACAATTTTTAAGTAGTCGACATAAATACCATTTTTTTTTTTTTTTCGATTTGTGTAGATGTCCATTTTTAAAAAAGTTTATATATGTATTTTCTTAGTTCTCTCTTCCCTTCTTAATTTAAGATATAAAGCTTGTGCAAGTACTATATATATATATATATATATATATAATAGAAAAGTATTTTTTTTTTCTTGCAATGGTATTTTAATTAATGTGAGGATTGAACCCATGACCTTTTAGTCACGGACACAACCTTATGCCAATTGAGCTATGCTCGGTTTGACAAGAAAAAACATTGTTCAGAGTTTAGAGTTTGATAAAATTATAGTGTATTTGCAATTTTGCAAATTGCAAATACTTGTGTGGTCAACTACGGTTTGGAGCTCGGCTCCTTTTTGTGGAGTCGAAGCTCAGCTAACCTACCTACAAAGTTTCAAGAATTACATTTTTAAAGAAAATAGAGATTAATTTGTTATAAACTTGATATGGTAGAAACTAAACGGTTACCTACTAAATTTAAAGAACTACATTATTACAAATTCGAAAGTATATAGATTAAATTAGGGAAAACATCATTTTATACCTTTAAATTTGGTAAGTTGTATAAATTAAAACTCAAAACTAATGGTTGTATCAATTTAAACCCTGAACTTTCGTAACTGTATCAATTTACACCTTTGATTATAATTTTATTTTAAAAACGTTAATTTAAAACTTATATTTCTAACAATTAAAGTAAGTGAATCAATTGTATGAAAATTTAGGAGTTTGATAAATGATAAGTCTCCATAGATGTAAAAACTAACATTTTTCTAGGAGGAAGTGTAAATTAATACACTTATAAAAATTCTTAAAATTTTAACAGTTTATAATGGTATAAATTGATTTTTGCCCATTAAATTATTACCAATTAAAGGACTAAATCGTTATTAATTAAAGGACTAAATCCTTATTTTTTAGTGACATCTACCAAAAAAAAAAGTGTTATTGCCAACATCTACCAAAAAAAAGTGTTATTGCCAAACCGAGCATAGCTCAGACATAAAGTTGTCTCCTTGACTAAGAGGTCATGAGTTCAATGAGAAAAAAAAAAAAAAAAAATATATATATATATATATATATATGTTATTTAACCTTTAAAAAGGCCCAATTCTTCTATTTCGAATCGAGCCCAATGCTTTTCAGCCCATTATATATATATCTCTCTCTCGTAAACCGCCTTCATCTTCCACCACCAGAAACCTAAACCCTAACACCTCAAATCTCTTCAATGGCGTGCACCATCGACTTCCGGCGTCTGGACGAGGGTTTCGGCGGGAAGACCTACAAACGCAAGCGTGAAGAAGCTCAAAACAGCCTCAACATCACCGAATCTGAGAATGCCGACGACGCCTCAATGGAGATCGACGACTCGCTTCCACCGCCTTCCAAGCGATCCGCGATTCCTTCGTCGGAAAATCCTGACAAACCGACCTTCGGAAACCCTACCTACGACGGCGTTATCGCCGGAAGAGTCTCCGGACGGAACTGGAAACAGCCGCGGAAGCACAGGACATCTGCGATGCAGGTCAGCCGGAAAGGCACCACGTTCGAGGAGAGGGACAAGCTGAAGAAGATCAAGACCGCGTTTAGGGAACGGAAGGAGGAATTGAAGGAGACGATTAGGTTGAACAAGGTGGAAAAGAGGAAGAAGAGGGAGGAGAGAGAGAAGAAGAAGAAGGAGAACATTTTGAGATCTGGAACTAAGCTACAGAAGATCACAAATCCCAAGACATTGAAGAAGATTGCTAAGTCTAAGCATAAGAAGCTCCTCAAAGTTGTTCCTGATGATTACATCAAAAAATAGGTCCGTCGATTCTGTTCTAAGTTCATCTCGAGTGTTTTGTCCACCATCTTTTTAGTATGATTATAGATAGATTTATCTGCTTTTCTTAAATCTTGGAATTTTGGCTGAATTTTCTGTATGATTTGTTTGAAATACATAAAAGTTGAGGAAATCAAATCTAATAGCTGACGTTCTTGCTGTTGATTTTAGCTTCTTGTGAGCGTTCTCGAAATATAAATATTGCTCAATCTTACTTTCGGAATTGTGAATTCCAATGTTCATATTTGAACTATAGGCAATATTTCCTCATGTTTGTCGTTGTAGTTTGCTGCTTTGCAAATTCAAATCTTTTAACATATCATTGAATTATTGGTTGATGAAGATTTAAGTCTGAAGTTAGGCAATCTCATCTGAGAGTATGAAAATATTGAGATAAATGTTGAGAAAATAGATGAGAACTGTGGAAAATTTTAAAATAATATAGGTTCAGTAATGAAGCTCAACAATTGGTGCCAACCTGAGCATCTCTTAACTATGGACCAAGATGTTGGACGTTTGAATCCCCCACCTTAGAGGTTCGAATCCCTTACCCAACTAGTTGTTGAACTAAAAAAGTTCAATTTTTTGATCCAACAAAGTTACTAAGTATTATTTTGAACACTTTAGACACATATTGGAAAAAATAAATTTGAACTATTACGAGTAGACTTAAGCTTAGTTCTTTTTTGGGTGGAGCAAAAATGGGTTCAAACTATTATGATTATATGATGTATTCTCTATCATATTTTTTCTTTCTGGCAGTATAGAATTTTTTTGTACTGCTCTCCACTGCCTTTAAATGAATGACAAGTGACAACATGGTTTAAAAAAACAATATATTTAATAGAGTGAGTTCGATTAAAACAATCATTTTGACACTTGTCATTCATTTGAAGGTAGTGATATGGAAAAACTCCATATACGGATGTACTAGAAATTCTCCCTTGTTATATCAACAACACAACTTTTAGGGCTAGTTTGGGATTACTACAAGTGTTATAAGAATTCGTAAGAGCTAGTTAGAAGAGATATTAGATTAAAAGTTACAATTAACTGGTTGACAAAGTTATTTTCTCTAAATTAATTTATAATTTATTTTAACAAACACTAAGAATGGTTAAGATTATCTCAAAATCATATGAGTTTTGTACGGAATTGTGAATGAGAGCGGAGAAGGTACCTTATGGCGGCCGAGTGTTAATTTTTGGGATTATTTGTGCATCTATTATTTTCGTTTTGGAATTTAGGTGTTCTGGTATTACCAGTGGTTGATTTTGTGGGCAATGTGGGTGAAATTTCAATGTCTTTAAATCATTAGATGGATCTATTTTTCTCTTATTCTAGAGTTTTTGAAATGGGTTTGTTTTGAAATAATATTTAGAGTTATAAAAACCTTGTCGGAATCGAATTTGTGCAATGGTTTAGGTACGCTTAAAGTTCCGTTGTAAAAGAAAACACATATCCTAACAGCTTTTAATCGTAGACTAGAGTCTATTAGACTCGGATAAAGAATATGCACGGTATTATAGTAAACTTACAAAATATAACAGGTAGGTAAGGATCTCGATTCATATTACATTTGAATCATAAGTAAAAAAACAACAAAGGAAAATCGGTTGCGATTTAAGATTTTTTTTATTACAATCGACTTTTGTTATGATTGCAAGCTTTTAATTTCCTAAGTCGATGTGTGGCAGTAAAACCATACATATATTAAAGTGTGTTTTAGTTGGGTACGCTTGTTTGCAAAAAAAAAAATGTTTTTTAACGTAAGAAAAATCAATATTATTAAAAAAAAAATCAATAACAAAAAGAGCCATGTGAAAATTTACAAATATACATTAAAAATTTCGATCAAAATTACTTTCCTAAATTCAAAAGTGACCTTTTTATTTCATTTTTGTCATTTTACAAAATTTATAAAATTAATCAAAATATATTTTTTAAATAACTAAAGTTTAAATCTTATCTTATTTAACTGTTAATTTTTAAAATGTTTATTTAGTTTTTGGATATCAACATTTCCTAGCAAAATGTTAAGATACATATCCTAGACCAAGTAGTTAGAAGTTCATAAATCATAACTAATAAAAAAAAGTTTTTGAACAATAACAATCGTAATAATTTTGTTAAAGTTCAAATGTCTATTTTAGTACTAAAATTTTCAAAAATTGGCATTTTCATTATATAATTTTTCCACTTAAATTACTTACAGAATACTCATGAGTTTTAATTATGTAGTTTGTATACATCCTCATGTTAACATATTAATACACTTAAGTTTGAAAAGTCGAAAAGACTAATCAATATATCTCAACCATGCATATTTATCATTGATTTACGTTTATTAGTCTAATAGTGAAACGCACACCACTAATAGACGTTTATCACTAATAGATGTAAAAATTATATATCAATAATAAAAGTTCATAACTGATATACCGTTATAAATATGATATATTAGTGATATACAAGGGTAAACAAGAAATTATGATTAAAAATTTATACAGGCATGCCAAAAAAATGCAAAAAAAATACAAAAAAAAATCATATTTACAAATTATTTTTGTGTTGTAACCAGTTTTTCCAAACTCTATTTTACTCTAGTTTTTAAATTTTGACTAGAATTTTGCATATATTTTTTTTTTAATTTCCGATACGTCTAGGATACTCTAAGGATGCGTTTTCAGACACGCTGAAGAATTTTTTAACCAAACCCAATCTTTAAAGCCCATTTTTACATTTTAACTAAAAATAAAAGACAAATTAAAATAACTAAATCAGTAAGTAAAAATTTAAAATTAAAACCTAATTGTGTAATCCTTCTCCCTTCTCCTGAACAAAAACTTCAGTTTTATTGTTTGAGTTTCCTGTTACAATTGTTAAATTGTTAAATAACTTCACATTATATGTTTTTTTATTGAAATATATTTAGTATTTTATGTTTAATTTACATATATCCTAAAAGCATATAGAAAAAAATAGCATAGGTTTTTTAAAATAGGCGTATCGCCATATCTTATCGTATCCGTATCCGTGCTTCATAGATTTAAACAAACAAAAACAAAAAACTCTAAAATACAGATTGTAGATTGGAATAAAATAGAGATTACAAATTCTTGACTTCTAAACGAGATTGGCCGGAAAGGAACATGCCCAAAACCATCCATCTCTTCAAATACTGGCTATAAGTTTTGCTTGAGTTATTAGGGCATATGCTTGGAAATGATTTTGAAATTGTTTAAAATCACTTTTGTCATGTTCAAAATACATGTCTTTAATCAATTTAATGGTTGATTTTACACTTCTAAACGTGATTCTCACACCATCAAAATTGATTTCAAATGATTAAAAACATGTTTCAGAGTGATTTTGAACACAACAAAAATGATTTTAACAATTTCAAAGCCAATCCCAAATATGCTCTAACTCAATTATAATCTTATTTAGAATGATATGCTCAGGGACCATTCAAGGACCAAAAGTGTACTCTGTTTCTTCTTCCTTTCAAGGACAAAACTTAAAACAGCTATTAGATTAACTACTCTTACAATGCAACTTTTTTTTTCATGCTAAGGAAGGATGGACAGTAACCGATCTGAGCACAACTCAACTCGTTAAGACATATTTACGACCAAGTTCGAACTTCCATCCCTATAGTTGAACTAAAAAAAGGAAGGATGACGTGTAACTCCCTAAACTTCCAATCCATAGTCAAACAGTTCACGTGTTATTATTTACAGGACTGAAGCACTCAAGACATTACATTCTCTCATGATGAACATGAGCTCTCGCATACAATAAAAGTTAACCTCTCAAATTATTTATACATATTTTTTTATTTTTCCTGTTCAATAGGAAACTGAAAGGTTAACCTCAATTCTCAGAGAATAGAAAACAGAACTCAAACGCAGACCAGAGAGACCAGAAACTTACTTGAGAAAATTAGGCATCAAAAAGCAGTTTGCGGTTGAGCTTCTCATCCAAATCAATGATAAAGGTTCGGATTTCCATTGGAGAGAGTTCCACCACTAACTTTTTAGGATCTACAGGCCCTCCTCTCTTAACTTTAGCTTCATTTGAACCATTTTCTACCTTCCACACCTTTCGTTTCTTCTCCATATCTGTCCTTTTTTGATTTGCAGACAAGTTCGTTTCTGTTATCTTCTTGATCTGAAATGGATAGGAAAAATCATAAGTTATAGAAAGAAGCTAAATGATTAGCAACTAGTTTTGAAGAATCTGTTGCTCATACCTCCTTTCCTGGAAATAGCTTCTTTAATTCTACTTTAGTAATCACTGAATATTCCTTTTCCTCCCCAGTCTTTGCCATTTTGATAAGCCAACAGAATTGAAAATTAGTAATTTGGATAAAAAACAGCGAGCATTATAGATTGACCGTTTGATGCCGATTGAAACATACAGCAGGTTTTCTTAAACTTTGCAGCTCAGATAACAGATAAATAAAACGAGGAATGAAAAGTACCGACATTTTTATTTGAAAAGCCAGACAAATGAAAGAAAATAAGGGGAAAAAAAACCCACCCCGAACCCGAAGAGGAGCCCAATTAGCCTAAAAGGGGCTCCAATCAAGCAAAATGGAAATTACCGACATGCTTTCTCTTAAAAGTAGCATAGATACTTTGGACAGCTTTAATAAATGAACCCCAACATCATAATCAAAGTTTCAAAGGTTTTACCACTGGCCAAACACTGAGAATGATGTAGAAGTTGATAGAAGAATTATAACTGAAACTATTTTATCTGTTTTTGCCCTAGTCCTTTTCTTTCTAAAATTTCATCCAGAAAATCTGGAGGAAATAAAGCAACTGAAGATTATTAATATACAATATATTAGCATACATAGCTATGGAGAGTCAATTGAACATGCTCAAGTTCACAAATAAAGCATAAATATTTGCATGTCATTCTAAAGCAAGATTATAATCAAGTAACTCAAGCAAAACTTATAGCCAGTATTTGACCAAGAGAAAGTGAAACTACTTCCTGAGCATGGATAGATTAGCACCTCATACAAATGAGCCAATCGAAGTAGAATGTTTCCATCATGGATTTCCTGTTTACAATTAGAGCAATGATAAAAATTAAAAAAATAAATATATAAATGGAAAAAGAGAGAAAGAAAAAAAAAAAGCAACAAATTTAATTCCAAGAAATTGAAGAAATGTTATGAAGATGGGTGTTGAAGTTCAGCAGTCCTTACAAGTTGAGAAGCAAGGGACCAAACCAAACAAAAAATCATAATTACCTGTAAAGTTATAACAGCAACATTTTTGGGTAAACTGTATGAGGAATCAATTCCAGAGAAAGTAAGTTTATGAGAATTTGCCCAATTATCTCCATCCTGCAGTTAATTAACTTGTAAGGTTAATATAATCACACTATAACTTCTGCTTTTCCCTTCCTCCAATATTCACCTGTTCAGCAAAGGCTAGGAGAAGTGGAGAAAAGATCTCCTGACCAAAAGAACGACGCCATTTTGCACCTTCTCCTAAAGGGTCAATTCTGTAATATAATTTTCCTTGAATCTGCATTGCGTCATGTAAAATGTGAGTACTAAAAGTGGTACAGGACAACAAACCAGAGAGAAAGAACAAAGAAAAAAATAAAGAGAGATTGTGCGTAAAGTGAGAAAAAGAATAATATATTAGTTATTTTTTATTTAGCTAATTAATTTGATCAAGTTGTTAATTTTGGTTCATTTGTTTTATAAATTTATTAATGTTTAGAATAGTTAGGTCTGTTTTCTTGTAAGCCTATAAATAACCACGTTGAATTGTGTAATTTTTTAACATTAAACTAGAGGAACTATAGAAAGTTTTTCTATTTCTCTCTTTACATGAATTTGATTTAATCCAAAATCCATTAGATCATCCAAGCGCATTATGAGAATATCCTGCGCAGATTTTCTTTCAGATATTCTTATCTAGTGCAATTGATTCCCCTATTTATTTATTTTGGTAAGAAACGATTAAACTGTTCCATAATCATAACAAATTAGCAAGCCTGATCAACCACATTAATTTCAATGACCCAAATGAACTAACTACCATTTCCAATTATACTATATTTGGGGTAAGCAAAGTTGAGCCATACATAAACTGCAGACCCCGACCTTAGCTTCAATTCTATAATATAGGATAAAGAAGAGAAAAAAATGCTCTAGGTGGCATATATTTCGAGAAGTTAGGTGCAAGTACTTACAATTAGTCCTCTGCATTCATTATTAACACAAACTGTTTCATTTAAAGCCTCTTCAACACCTCTGGAATCATCTAGTAATAGCCTCCTATATAGTAAAAAGAATAAAAATTAGGTCCGACAAACATATTTTGCAATTTACATAAAGAAAAAGTTTCTCAGTATTGATTAGCTAATGCTGTGATTTGTAATCATATCAACCAAGTAAAATATCAAATCGCATAGGAAAACCTCCAGCAGCTCTTAGCCCGTGTAAAGAGGAGCAAAAAGTAACTATACTTTATAAAAAAAATATAACTATGCACCTGTGAAGCATCAACTCTAACTGCCCATCAACTAGGCTGGACCCCCCAACAGCACGATCCACCAAAACTGAAAATTCTTTCTTATCGTCTTGTGTATAGATCCCAAGATTTATCTGAAAGGAAATTCCACTGAATAAGATCAGAAACCATATTCATCTACAAGTGCGAAATTCACATTCTCTGCAAGCAATTACCTTATCTGGCTCATGTACACATTCATTTTTTTTAAGTACAATAATATGTGGGTTGGAGATTCGAACCTTTGACATTTTTATCGAGATTATAATGTCTTAACTAGTTGAGTTATGCTCAACCTCTTGGGGTGGTGGTGTTGACAAATGAGTCACTCCAAAAGTGATGACCCAACTTTCAAACCTTTATCTTACTCGGAAGATAAAGTCTTAATGGTCTCAAGAAATGCTAAACAACCTTATTCTCTAATACCAGTCTAACAAAGGGTGAGAGAGGTTTAAGAAAAAACACTCCAATGTTATTTATTCATTAGGGTCTGGGAGTCCTAAAGGATAGAGTTATTACAGTAAATAATGCTTTAAATTGGATAGAGTTGTTACTGTAAATAATGTTATAAAATGAATAGAGTTGTAACAGTAAAAAAAAATGCTCCAAAAAGGCCACAGGGACACAAAAGCACTTACTGGATAATAATTTCCAGCAACAGGCTGGTTCACTTCCAGGTTCCAGTCTGCTCTATAGTCACGAATCTGTAAGAATGAATAGTCAGATGAAATGGCAGTTGAGGAATAAGAGGTTCATATCAACTCAATCAAGGAAATCATCACCCTCCAGACCATGATACACCAATACCAATTAATTACATTTGCAATGGGGATGAAAATTCTTTGAGACAACGTCAATTATAAAGTGCAATAAAGTGAAAAAGAAATAGGCTGACGTCATACCCTTTTGATAAAATCTCTGCCGTTGGAATCTGTATAAAATGTTTTATTGGTTTTCATAGTAGTTGTAATTTGAGTTGCTACTTCTTTGCCAACTCCATCATCAATAGGTATGGGCCCAACCTAAAAAGGCACATATAGTCAGCAGCGGTACTAGATGCAGAAATTTACTAAGATAGGGGGTGTTTGTTTAGGCCCAAGGAGTTGGGGGGTTTCAAAAATAAGATAAATAATGAAAACAAATACAAGAAGTGTGTCGGTGTGTGCATATATAAACGTACCTTGAAAATATCGTGAATAAATACAAAGCAAGAATTAGATTGACGTGTTCAAATGAAACCAAATCACAAGATTCAGAACAGAACATAGTTCTTTTTTTCTTTTCTTTTTGGTTCAGTCAAGAGATTAACTAAAACTAATATTGACATTCGATTCTTAATTATTAATAATATATTTATCATAAATTATAATATTTATTTCCTACATTATGAATACTTTTATAAAGTTCATACAGTTACTATTGTGCTTAGTTAAATTTGATTAGATAATTAATTTGTAAATAATCTACTTTAATTAACTTAACTAGTTTACAATATTAATTAAATAATATTAATATTTTTTACGGATATTAATAAATATTTCAAATAATATTATATTGTAATTATATGCTATAATTATTAGCGAATAGACTTTGCAGCATATGTTTTGTCAATGCCTCTCCTTTCAATCTGTAGTGTCGGAACAGCATATGCCGAAAAAATTAGGCACTCTCCTATGCTATGCACTCTTATCTTATGCATTTGCTAATTGCTACTTTGCTTGCTTGCTCAAAATAAGAGTATAAGAGATAGTGCAGTAAGCTTACTAATATGAATTATCTTGACAAACAAATTCATATATTGACTACTTACAGTAAATTCTACTTCAACGTGCTCTTTTTCCTTTTGAAGTCTGGTTACCTGTAAATGTCAATATTAATCGCTGTGTATAGTAAAACATAGTAAGATGACTTGTGCTCCAGGGCTTCAATTTTATAACAACGAGATAATGACCCAAGAGAATTTTTCTCAGTGTCCAATTCTTAATACACTTGAACAAAACAATGATACCGGCAAAATTTCTGGAGTAAAAACAACAAAACTTTCTTGTACCTTTCACGTATCAGTTGTCTTTTTTGGCTCTGAGTCTAGATATATATACTCTCTTTTTTTAATTATTCTCTTCTTTCGGCTTTGTTGAACAATTGGAGATCTTTTTTTTGAAACTCAGGGTCATTTGTTCTTGTTCATCATTCCTTTTCATGAAATTCAGTTTCTTAATTAACAAAATCAAGAGCCAACAGGATTTGGAAGAAGACAAGAAAAGAAAATACTTCATCTAACCATGACAAGGAACCAACCAGTCCTAGATCAGATCTTGCCAAATTGAACAATATTGTATTTCTTTCTATATGTGAAGGTAATCGTAATAGTAATAGTAATACAAGACCCTCCTATATAAAAGAAATACCATAAAATAAGAAAAAGAAAAACTGAAACAAAATAATTTAATTATTATCATGAACATGGATAACTAATATTCACCACTAATATAAAGAATATTACCTGATATATCCAGGGATTTATCTGTTGATGTACTTCTTCGATCAAAGGACCTCGCATAACTGTCAAGGGAACCTGAAAATTTGAAAAAAAAGCTTTTTCTTTCATGAGAATTATGGAAGTTATATAAGAAACAAAAAGGGGTGCAACACGAGGACTTCCCAAGTGGTCACCCAAAAAGGGGTGCAACACGAGGATTTCATGAGAATTATGACTGATGCATGCTAAAGCCCATATTCTCGGTGAGAGAATATACCTGTTTATTGGACGCTATGGGAAATGTCCCATTTGGACGGAAAATATAAGCTCCAGCGTTCTGAAAAATGTTATCAACTTAATATTGACAAAATTCGCATGGGATAACAAATAACAAATTTCAAGTTAGAATTCAAATAACTTGAACAAATATTTTCAAGTAATGTAGTCTACCTGCGGAGCTTTGTCACGTCTTCCATCATATCCTGAATAGTAGCTGTATGATTGCTCAACCGATTCATCAACCTTCAATGATTAAAAATAGGGATGTCAGCTACATAAACCCACCGATTCCTCTTTTCTTTTTTCTCATTTTGTAAGAAGAGGGCTGAAAATGAAGAACAGTTGGCGTTTTTGCATATTGTCATACAAAATGAACTTCTATAGTTGTCAAAAAAACACTTCGGGGCTGTTTGGGGCGCTGAGTGGGTTAAAATAGTCGGTGGGTTATAATTGTCTGTGAATAGTAAATACTATTAAAGTCAGTGTAGTTACTTTTTTTTTACCCTGGACTTAAATAATTGGTGGGTCAAACGTAGACTGGATTATAATAACTCAGTTCACCCAACTCCAAGTTAGTGCCTCAAGCACCCCCTTAAGCTTTTCTTTAATGAAGATGACAAGGATGGATTGATGCTTTCTGAATTTTCTGGTGCAAGCTCTTCAGGCGCAGCAGTTCAAGGAGATGGCTAAATCTCCTTGGTCCAAAATGGTAACCGTGTTTCAATGGAGAATTTGGCCAAAGAAAAATTGCATACTTTTTAGAATATGTATCGAAGTTTTAAACAATTTAGTGGATGTCCTTATTCTTTTAGCATATAGAAGGTGTCCATTGTCTGAATGATTTGATTAGAGGTCGACTGGAAGAGTTTTCTTGTAATTTGTCAGCCTTGTATTAGGATCAAACGGTTGTCCAGTTAGATTAGTTGCAATGAACGCAAGTTGGCTCAAGCCCTGACAAATATTAGAAAAAGGAAGAAAGAAAGAAAAACTCTTCTATCCTATTATGGGTTTTTGTTTCCTACCCAAATATAAAATCTGCTATTTGGTTGCACATTTCATGGCTAAAAATAGAAAATTCAAGATTTAAGAACTTCAGCGTTAAATAATAGTGAGAATTTAATGTTGGTTAGAGTACATACCGAACTCTTGCTGTTGCCATAAATAATTTTTCCTTGATCTGCAGAAAATTTAAGCCGAAGGTTTCCGTTACCGACTTGAAAAGTGGATATTTCAGCACTCGGAAATGTATGAATAGAAGATTTTATTGAATTAACGCCTGCATCAAAAGAGTGACAATGACATGAGTTCCAATGGCGTTCGAACTTCCACATACAATTTAGTTCAAACATGAAACAACCCTCTATAAGCCGACCTGCCCTCCTGGAGGCTGAGATAATATATGTGCTGAAGCCAAATGGTGGAACTGAAACTGGAAATGCAAGCCAAAATTTTGGAGTTGCAGTAGGGTTGTTGCCTAAGTAGGCCTTTACATGATAATTTCTCAAGCGCATGCTTGCATCAGCAAGAGGAAGGAGCTGTGACTCGATTACTTTCCCTTCAGAATCTTTAACTGCAACATCTTCACTGATAACCTGTAGCCATTTAGAATTTGCAACTAAAAAACTTTGAGAATATGCCAAAAAATTGGTGATGAAATATATTTTTATCCGGAAAAGAAATTGGGTGGTGCAACAAGGTGCAGGTCTTGTAGAATAAAGGGCTATGTTGTCAAAAAACAAGTATTCACATTCAGGGCATTATCAGAGACGAATAAATGCCAGAAAGATCGAAGGATATCAAGATATGGATAAAACATTTTAAGGTAAACAAATATTAAGCATATATAGAAAATTTACACAATCATTATTATATAATGCTACATGAAGAAACCTTGAGCTCGTGAAAACGTGTAATAACACCAAGAAATCATTCAAAAAGAGAGATGTATCATCATTCAAGAACATGTTCCAACGACAAAGTCTCAAATATGTGTGAGACTTTGTCGTTGGAACATGTTCTTGAATGATGATACATCTTTCTTTTTGAATGATTTCTTTGTATCGTCTTCTATAATTCCATAATTCGTCCATTACTTCGGGCTTGTTTGATAACCAATTCATATTTGGTTTTTGGTTTTTTCTTTTTTTTAAAAAAACGGATGTGTTTGATAACAAATTCAGATTTTGGTTTTTTAAATTCTTTAGGAATACTAAAAAAAAAACAAAAAAGTTTTAAAAAATGCGTTTCAATTTTTGGTTTTCTCGTTTTTTTTTTGTTCCAGGTATTGTTTTATTATTTAATATTATTTTTAATTTCTTTATTTTTTTTCTCTTTTATGTGTTTAATAATTTAATCCAATTGGACAATCTTTCTTTCCACGAATCAATGTTAAAGAAGAGAGGAATGATTAAAGTTACTCGTTTTTCATTAGAAAAATAGATGATGTATTTAAAAAAAAAAAATTATGAAAAAAATTATTGAATGTCGAATGTTTGAACATATTTGAAAGGCTGACCATTTTTTACTTCTGAATGTTAGAGATAAAAATTAAACAAAAATTATAGTTTAATCATGTATGATGTATATAAAAAATAAAAAAGTGGCAGCCTCAATGTGGCAACTGACAACTACATTGAGGAATTCTTTTTAGGTATGATTTGAGTTTGATATTATTTTAGTCATGGTATGTATATTGTTTTTTAAATGTACTTTTAAAATAGGTTAAATTATATAAAATATCCTTGAACTTTGAGGAAGGTTTCAATTATACCCCTTAGACTTCAAAAAATTTCATTTTAACCCTTGAACTTCGAATTAATTGCTTTAAAAAATATCCTTAAAAAAAAATATATATATATATAGGACATTTGTCGATCAATGATGTTCAATGTTCAAAACAACTCGAGTCGATTTTAGCCCGTACATATATTAGATGAAATAATATTATAAAAATAGTTTTCTATTCATTTTATAGAAAGCATAAAATAAATAAAAAATGATCAAACAATTTTTTCTTTTTTCTTTTTGTTTAAAAAAAATGAAAACCAAAAACATTTATCAAACAAGTTTTGGTTTTTTGTTTCTTAAAAGCAGAAAACGAAATCTGTTATCAAACATACATGGTTTTTGTTTTTAAAAAACATAAAACATAAAAACCAAAAATCAAAAACTGAAATGATTATCAAATGAGCCCTTCACTATTCAAGAATGGACCATAAGCACTTGCACGGTCCATAAAGATATCCAAAACCCAAAACAAGAAAAAATGAATGGCTTATGACAAGCATAAAAAACCTTTAGGTGAGGTATGGTCCCTTGTTAGATTTCAAACCTCTCTTTGGGCCTCTGTGTGTTAAGCTTTTTGTAATTAACCTTTAAGTCTTATTTTGTTTGATTGGACCCTTTTTTTTTTTTGGTTAATTGGGCTCTTTTTGGGGGTCGTTTTTTTTCTTCTTTTTTTTTGGTATTCCCCATGGATTCTTTCATTTGATCTTAATGAAAGTTTGGTTTTTCATTAAAAAAACAAAAAAAAAAAAAATATTCAAGTAGGGTAAAAAATCATACACACTGAGAAATTCGGTGGCACTCACCGGTATTCGTATGAGATCACTCCTAGTCCATCCAAGAGAGTTGTAGATAACAACAACCTAAATATGATTAAAAAAACACAATAATAGTTTAGATCGTGCACAAGATCACAGAATAGAGTTTTTTCTATTTAAGAGAAACACAGATATGGAATTTCAACAAGTCCCGTACCAAATTTTTTCCTTGAGATAGATCGAGTTCTGATGCAGGACAATAGCTTACATTCAGAAGGGGGCACTAGAAAGCCAGAGAAAGGAACAAGCTCAGTTAACACGTCAAAACGACTTTATCATGACTAATGATGTAACTTGATCTACTTAAGAGATGAACTTGTGAACAATGATTAAAACAGATTTGATCTACTAATTTGTAATATGATAGGCTTAAGATTTAACAGTAACACGATCTATTTAATTCAACACAAAGACTTGAGTGAAAAGTTCTTCAATCGTACTAATAACTAACAAACTGAAGGTCCATAAACAGTTGAAATCAGTTGAAAACTATTGAAGGAAAACAAATTATCAATTTCATTTTGGGAACACATATGGAGTGCCTTCAAAATTTGGAAAATTACCATTTTAGCTACAATTTAGAGTTTATTACTTATCTTCTTATTACTTCTCTTCTTAAAGCAGAATTCTTATCTTCCCTCTATAATCTCTTTCTCACTCTCTACTTTCTCTTGATGCCACATTTCCTTTCTCAATATCCTTTTTCTCACTTTCTTTTTCATGCTTTATCATTTACGTTTCTGAATCCAACAGCTAGAGGCCATCATAACTTTCCAAACAACAAAATACAACAAAATAAGGTTCCTAAGGTGTTTGTGATCATTGCCTGTTGGAACTTTGTGGTCGGGTTACCACATTCAGATGGAGTGGACTCCACTAAGCAAGCAAGTGCAGATGCCACTAACTTCTCAGCCTGCAGAAATACAGTTGAGTAGATTGATCGATAAATAATAAGCTCAAAAGTCTAAAGTATTTTGGGAACAAAGTCAACAATGCACCTCCTTATAGCCTATCCACAGTCGTTTTGCATAATCATTTGCCACGTGCTGCTTTTCCGTACCGGTAACTGCATCATGATGCTGAGCAATTGCTAAGGCATCAGCCAAATAATCTGTATTTGAGCCTGTGTTACTCCTTCCGATGAAAAACTCCAGTTGCCTTGCTGCCTGATGGCACGACAGAACATTATAGTCACAACTTATGTTAAACTCAAAGTTTTGTAGCAAGTGTAACTGCAAAGCTACATCGCAAATACCAGATAATAACCACTCATCATTCTGACAAAATACTTGATGGATGGCCTACTTGTGAAATATCCTGTCCAGTAACCATTTACACGATCTGCATAGCTGATATAGAAAACCTTCGACTTTAAGAGAAATTGAATTTGAGAAAATAGACTGCCCATACGTTAACTTCAATCAAACTTACGGAAAAAAGTCATCAGTCTTGACTGGCCAGGAACTAACTGTGGCAAATTTTGCAGAAGTGTAAACAGATGGAGTAGAGTACAAAGCATTTACACGTCCATCCTGGAGTTGTACAATATGAAATCAGTAATAGAAAAGCTAAAAATAGTCAAAATGGATATAGATTTCTATAATAATACCCAAAGCACTTACATGCTCATTGTGGAACAATACAAATATGAAATCAGTATGAAAAAACTATAAATAGTAAAAGAGGGGGGAGGGGGGCGGTAATCCCAAAAATAATGCCCAACACACTCTTATCTCATCACCAAGTGCTTTGATGTTAACAATTGCCAAATTCCTCATAAACAAGCTTTATTTCCATTCCATTTTCCAAACTTTTTATGAGAAAGAGAAACAAAGAAAAACATCATTGAAGGAAGAAAAATACAAAAGAGGGGATAGATAAGGCATCACCCAGAATGGCCGAATGAGTTTACAATAAGGCCTGTGAATTGGTATTGAACTAAAAAAGAAAACCATGGTTACAAACTTATTGAACAAAATACATCTATTTAGAAGTAAATATATCATGTTTTTTTCCTCCTCCCTATCACCAGCCTCTTCCTCTCCACCCCAACAAGAAAATGGGCCCACAACACTTATTCCTCCTATCTCCAGTCCTATGGCAGAGGCCTCTCGCTCTCTGGATATTGAGCCTCCCAAACTAGAAAACTGGCCCACAATACTTATTCCTCCCAACATTGGCTGCTCCAATCCCATAGTAGCAACCCTCGTTCTCTGGATATCCAACCACACAACCAGAGCCTTTGGGAACTATTTCACTCAAAAGCTTAAAGAATGGAGTGTTTCCTCCTTTGGAAGCTTAAACAATAAACTAAATACCCTTCAAGCACACCTCAGAGTCATTGATCAATTGGAGGAAACAGGTTCCCTATCCTTGGAGGAACATGGAAATCTAGCATGGGAAAATACAGCTATTGATGGAAATTTGGAAACACCCTTCTCGGATGATTCAATTGCTTTAGCCAAGGAAGATGGGTTGTTAATAAATTCTTCAAAAGAGGAAGTAACTAATAAAGACTTTAAAGAGGTTGGCAATCAATCTTCCCCTCTTAAAGAAAATTTGGTTTATTTGAGAAAGATATGCCATTCTCATTTGAGAAAGATAGGCTTTCTCATATGACTCCTATGTAAACTTTGATGCTATCAGAAGGAGTTCTTTCACTTCTCAAAGGCAGATGATCTACTTGGAGGAATTTTTACTTTTTCATCCTTTTTCAAGGTTTCGTGATTGTCAGTCTATTTAAAGTATGTTGGTTCCTGGTGGGCAGAGCTTGATTGTTCTTTCGTTTCGTTGTAGGGTTTTTAGGGGATGTCTAGTAGTCCCCAAAAGGGAGCTATATGTTTTCTTGCTTGTAACTTTCACAATTTTAATAATAATAATAATAATTATTAAAAAAAAAACAGCCACTGTGAGCACCCAAGAAGTGACTTCGTAAATGCTTGTGATTGAACTCTATAGGGAAAAATCAGCCACTTTGGAAGTCCGTTTTCTTGGGGATAAAACAAATGTAGGTCTCATGTGTTTTAAAAGGCGCGCCCAGGCGCGCCAAGGCGCAAGGCGCAAGGTTGGCGCCTCGCCTTGAAAAGGCGAGGCGCACTTAAGAAGGCGCACGTTAGGCGCGCGCCTGGGACCAAGGCGCAAGGGTTTTTTTTCCAAATATTAAAAAAAAAAAATAAGTAACTAAAATAGATTGAAGGCATTCCAACTAATCCTAAAGGTTTTTTTTTCATATTTTCACTTCAACCATGCTATCTCTTCTTTATAATTTATTATATTTTTTTTCTATCCAAAGTGCGCCTCGCAAAATAAAGCCCGCGCTTTATTGTGCGCCTTGCGCCTAGGCTCCAGAGGGTCTTTGCGCCTTAGTGCGCCTTGCGCCTTTTAAAACACTGTGCACAAGATAGATATGCCATTCTCAAGAAAGTTCAGCACACCTTAAGAAGGTCCATTTTGATAATATATTCCAACACTTCTTTTAGAAGTTCGGCAAAAGAAACATCTGGCTCAAGACTTTAGAGAGTCGATTTTCAATGATTGTTCAGATCTCCAACCCAGAGGGTCTTTCAAGTTGAAGCAAATTTTGATCAGAAAAAAAATACGTAAATGTCCTCTGCTTTGACCAAGCTTCTTCCCTCCCTACTTTGGATCTCATAAATCAGATTTTTCCTCCCAGCGTGGAACATTTTGTGGAGGAGTAAAAAGTAAAAGGTCTAAACATTGTCACTTTTGTCCCTTGAACTGCAACAAGGTGAAACTTCCAAAAGCAATCTACCAATAATTATCAAGTATAGAAGACATACCACAAGATCATAAGACAACCCTATCAGCACAAGGTTTAAATTTAAAATATTAAGGGACGCCCTACAATATAAATTGCAACTTACAATAGCATAAAATCTAACTAAAAGATTTTTCAGTACAACTAATAATACCTTGTTGACATAGTGAATGAGCTTGTCCAACTGCCTGAACCAGGTGAGTGAATATTGATATTTGAAATCTGTTCCCATTGTCCACATTATGTGATTTGTTCGAGTTATGTTTGCCTAAGAATCCAGAATGGTCACCATCAATTAATATAACCTCATTAAACAAAAAGGAACATGACTTCTTGCTCGCATGCCACCTCAGACAAAGAAATCCTTGAAGGTGTACTTGAGTCAGAGAAAGTAAGATAAATTATTTTTACTGCTCGTCTTATTAACATCAAATTTCTACAATTCATGTTTAGAAGTTGCAGACCTACACAAGACAGCAGGAGTCAAAGATCATCAACAATCTATGGATCTCACCCTGCGTGCCAGTGCACAAGAAAGAGAACCTTTCAACTATATAATCTAACTTGCAACAAATGAGTGATCATATATGATGACTTTTGAATCATATTAAAGTTTTAACGTGGGATACAACTCTTCCCTGTCAACTTTTAACTCCACTATACTTTGAGCATGAACTTCTCATTCAAACACCATTTTTGAGCAAGTATTAAGAAAATAGTTAATTCAACCATCTTCTGGATAACAAATATCCACCAAAATTGATTGCAAATGTGAAGTGGAACTCACTCATAGTTAAACCTCAAGATGACATTATAGCATATCTTTATCGAATATGCGTGGTTGATTAATTATTTGCATATGAGAAAGGATACAATTCAAAGCTACTGTGATAATACATTGTAAGTTACAATAGAATAGAAGTAGTTTAAAACATATACAAAAGTAGAATGACATCAAAAAAGAAATTACCACATTGTTCCTAGTATTTTTAAATTCTTGAAATCACTACTTTTTAGATACAATTACAATTTACAATATTATATACTCTCTATCCTTTAAAAAAATGAAACCCCAACTTCGAATCATAGTACAAAAGAAAGAGTGCACAAAAAAGCACCTCAAATCTTGCTAACATTAGCACGTACTGATTATCTACTGTGATAGATTGAATGAACTTTTAAGAAAAAGAAAATGAACAAGCAGTAAAAGTAGTGAAATGTGTTCACATGCCTTTCTAAATTTATCAAAAATCAATGACATCTAAAGTTGCATTTATTAAACTATATTTCTCATTATTATTTTGTTTAGTTTAACTTTGATATTTAAATTAATTGTATTAAGAAAAAGTTCAATATGATTACTAGTATAATTAGGAATTACACACAGTTACGAATTTAGTTTGCTATTATGAGTCAATAAAATATTGTATGTGTATGTGTAAATATGAACATATTACATGAAAGAGTGTATGCCTACTAATTAAATTTAGCAATCAACACATACCAAAAGAGAATATTACATTATAATTATTGAAATATTAACAATCAACGTGTACTGAAGGGGAAAAGTACGTTATTACAACAATATTTTCGGAAAAAAAGCTAAATCTTCATTCAACCGTAATCATTACCTTTAATCCAAATATCTACAACAATTGTAAAAGTTGTGTAACATACATGATAATAGATAGTTTTCCAAAATAAGCAAAGAAAAAGTGAGAAGATATGAAGAAGATGATCTTTCACACTAAAAAGAGTCAATATTATATAATATACATAAAGAGGTCAATCCAAATATACAGAGTTGACTTTAATTGGTTACCTGCGCTACTGCAGCAGCAACAAAATCATTCACTCGATCTTGAACATTGTAATCAAACAAGTTAATATCATCCTTCATATCAGAGATGGAATTAGTGTCACAATTATTAACTGTTATAATAAATACATAATTTACCAAATATAGAAATTAAGGGGAATAAAAAAATTACTTGAACTATTGGGGAAGCATCATTAACTTCAAAGTAGAAACCAGATGGAGGTTCATAGTTCTCAGGGAAAGCACCAGCAAAAATCTGCCACAATCAAAAAGGTAATCACAAAGATGAAGCAACCAGAAATCCTTCAAATAGATTTTAAAGAAGATAAAACAATTAAAAGACCAGGTCGTGAATAGTAGTAAACTCTCATCATATTTGTACAGTTAGAGACTAGAATCCAAAGTAGCATTTGCCTATTTATATTCTGACTGCTAGCATAATTTTACCTGAGCAGATGAACCAAGGCTTTTAGAACCCTGCCAAACAACTTCAAGACTCTTCTCAATTTTACGCTTGGCTCTATCTTGGTAATCTATCCGACCAAAGAAAAGTGAATCAAATCCAACCTACAGTGACAGCAACTCGTCAATAGTTCGTAGAGAATTACTTCCATATCTAAGTTCCCCTTCGAAATGTGGCCCTAAATGTACTGTGAATTAAATTTTCTTTGTTGACGCAAAAAGGATTTCTTGATATAATAAAGTTCAGCTTACTTCTGCTCCCAATAGGTAAGCTTGCACGGCAGAATGGCCAAAGGGATCAATTTGCCAGCCAACTGTAGGAGTAACACCAAATTCCTCCTTTATAAATCTATGTCCAAGAGTTGTTTGATCAATCATATCAATGTAGTGTGTTGCTGCCTCATCATGCATACACATGCCCCCATTTCTACATTGGGAAAATTAAGTTTAAGAATTCAAACTGGAATGATAGTATCGAAATATTTACATTGAAAGATAGTAGAAAATATCAACAAATAAGCTCACGAGCTTCAAACATGGACACAAAAAACATTAATTATACATGAATTCTAATTGACCCGAGCCAACTAGTTTCCTGACTACACCCTGTACAATCTCACTCTGATCTCTCCACCATCTTTGGAAAAATGCCTGCATTAACAAAACATGTAAAAGTGTAAATAATAGCAAGCAGAAGATCGAATTTATTAGGAATACAAACTATATTTTAAAATTTTCCGTGAAGAAGAAACGTGATTATTCAAGTATTTTGGAAAATCGTCCAACTAACTGCCACTTTGCCAGTCTTGATAATAACGGCCATCCACTTGACTTGTGACATAAGATATGATTAGAGAGGGTACTCGAATACCTAGCCCTCCCAACTCCTGTTTGCAGTCAATCATGCACTTCAGCAATCCACTTGATAAATCTAGAGAGATATGGTTCTTGATTTTCCCAGACATTGTCGTAAAATAAAAATAATTCATGATTTCTTATACCTTTACAAGTTGTCGACTAGGGAAAACATAGAAAAGACTAACAAGTTTCCAATCCCCTTCTATTCCATTTTTTTCTTTTCATCTTTTTTATGTGCTAATTCATAATAACCCTTACAATCTATAATTTTCCCATCTACATAAAACATTGAAATTCATCCTGTAGCAACAGTAATCAAGGAGAAGACAAGCAAGAAGAAGAAAAAAAATCCCACAAAATAATGCGTTATTTTTCAACAGCTGAATAGCTAAAAGAAAATGTCTAGATATCATCCTATTTTTTCCAATGTCATGGATTATTTCCTCAGAACCCCAAAAATTATTATACTGATACTCATTTGCAGAACTAGTACAAAGAAGAAACAACGTACCTGCTCCACATATATAAATTTTCGATTCTTGTCGGCCAGTAATGCTGAAATCATAGAATCCAACACATTCTGCACGCAAGCTCCCTGCGTGGAAACAAAAAAAAAAGGGCGGGGGGTCAAATTTCAAAAACCCCATTTCACGATCATTTCAAACGGAGAGTCGGAACAAGAAATAAACCTGGATGGAGTTGTTAGAGCCAACATAATACTGATCAACCGTCTTCAACCATCCAACATCGTCATGAGTATGAGCGACCAAGTGAACATTAAGCTTCCCAGGAACAACAGTCTGCGAGGTATTATACACCATGAACTTCGATTCAGCGCCAAAAAGCCCCAATAAAAGGATCGCACCGAAAAACAGCCGTAATCTCATCGCCATTGGTAAGATTTCAAGCCCAATTCAAACAGAAAGAAGATCTCACAAGTCCACAAGTGATGTTCTGAGTTAAATTGAGGAAACAACAGCAATGAAGCTCGATTTCATCGCTGTTTTCAGAGGATTTAGCGCTTGGAAAGTGTAAAAATGGCGGAAGTTGAGTGGAGCTTGCTTGGAGTAGAGGTGCAGATTGTCTCTGTGATGACTTCGATGGAGAGAGGGGCCGCAGAGATTATAGATACTGAATTAAATAATTAAATACAACTAAGAAATGTTATCCATTTTAAAACTTTTCGTTGCCACTTTATTCATTCTTTTATTTTTATCTTTATCCATTTTAAAAATAACTAATAATTAAAATAAAATTTGCATTAGACTTTCCATCTCATTTATTTATTTATTTATTTTTTTTATCTTTTTTGATAAAATCTCATTCTATTTCATGTACTTACCATTAATATCGAATATGGATTGGATTAATTTTTATCAAAATTAGTTAAATAATAATAATGATTTTCATATTAAATAATACACAAGAATATATTTTTCTCACCAAAACATTTAACTGACATGATCTGAAATTTATAGAGAGACAATTAATAAAAAACTTTTTTTTAAAACTAAACAATAAGAATTAATTTTAAGATTTATTGAAACGGTAGAAACTAAAATTAATGATTTGAAAGTAATAAGGACCAATATAATATTTTAATCTATCATATATGACCTAGTACAATTGTAATTGTAAGAACATGAATTCATCTTCTTGAGAAACAATCTTCTTGAGAAACTGGTCTAGACTTTAAACTTGTATGAAAGTAACAACTTAGGCTTTGTTTGATAATCATTTGGAAGTTATTTGGAGCGTTGGATGGGTTATTGTAGTCGGTGAATTATAATAGTTTGTGAATAGTAGATAATATAGGACTTCGTAGAATTACTTTATTGATCGTAGGTTATAATAGTTGGTAGGTCAAATCTAAATTGAGTTATAATAATTTAGTTCACCCAACTTCAAGTTGGTGTTCCAAACACTCTATTGATTTTTGTTTGTTTTTTTTTAAATTAAACCTATAAACATTATACATCTACCTCTCGGTTCATTTATATTTTGTTGTCTTTTACAAGTGTTTTAAAAATTCAAACCAAGTTTCTACAAATTATTGTAACGAAATATTGAGAAAACAATCATAATTAAAAAATAATCAAATAGTTATCAAACGGGATCTTAGTTATTGATTTTTTGGTTCCTAATGTAATCTATATAGTTTTAATTTTGTAATAATATTAGTATATTGTTGGGAACACCAACTTGGAGTTGAGTGAACTGTATCATTATAATTCAGTCTACGTCCACCAACTATTATAATTCACCGTCAATAAAATAATTATAATAACTTCAATAATATTTATTATTCACGACTATTATAACTACATAATCAATTCAGCGTTCCAAACAACCTTTAAAATACATGGTATAAGCTCACTCTTCTTTTTCCGTATTGAATTACCAATAACGCAATCAAATAAAAGACAACCCTTAGACGTCACAAGTTCACATAGTACATCATTCCAACAAAGTAAAAAAAATAAGTAGTGGGAATGAGGGCCAAGCACGAGCACTCATGCATGTGTGAAAAAGTAGATGGTCCATCCACAATGCCATGCCAAACATATGAATTAGGGGCCGTTTGGCCCACGGAGTTGGGAGGAGTGGAGTTGTGGGGAGTAAACTTACTCCCCGTTTGGCCCAAGGAGTTGTTTAACTCGGACAAAAAATATCAACTCCCCAGACTTCTACAGTAATTACTATTCAACTCCCCAGACTTCTACAGTAATTACTATTAAACTATCATTTATCTTCCTCTCTTTCTCTCTCTTCTTTTACAATATTTTTAATTATTTAAAAAAAAACATAATTTAAACAAAAATGTGTAAAATGACTAAAAATGCAATTCAATCTATTTTCTTTTATTTTAAATATAAATTAAGTTGTTGAATTAAAATTGATACTTAAATAAAATTTAAAATGTAGTATTCAAGAAGAAATAAAAATATAGCTTATTTGGATTCACTTAGATTAATGGATTCAAATATTTCAAATTCACATGTAATAGTTAATCGACTATCGTAAGACTATTTATTTTATTTCAAAACGATCCAAATAAAATGAATAATTAATGTGAGTGATATTGAAAAAAGAAGGTGAAGTATGGTAGTCAGAATTATTTTGGTTATCTTCGAATAAATTTGTAAAGGATACATAAAATAAAAAACACAAAAATCGTATTCTTAAAATTTATTGGAAGAAGTTCTTGATAATAAAAATATGAAAAATTATAGAAAATAGGTTCTAGGTGCAGTGCATATGAAATTACGAGTTTAAGTGGGTGGAAGCGAGGAAGAACGTGTTTGACACATAGATATGTTTATGTGTTTTTTTTTTTTCTCTAGAGAAATTTGTAAAATATACTTACACTAAAAAAAAAAAAATCTCAATTTTAAAATTCATAAAATTAAAAAAATTAAAGATTGAGTCTTTAAAAAATAATAATAAATATATATTATTTGTAATCAAGGTGAGAGAGATTAAAAAATTAATGTGAGGTATTGTGTTCAAAATTATTTTTTGTTATCTCCAAAGAAATTTGGAAAGTAGATAAAATAAAAATAAAAAATTGCATTGTTAGAATTTATTAGGAAAAGTCCATAATAAGAAAAATTAGAAAGTTTGTAGAAAAAAAAAATTGTGTTGAAAAAACTAGTAAAATCAGAACTTTTTTTTTTGCAACAGTATTTTAATTAAAGCGAGGATTGAACCCATGACCTCATAGTCACGGGCACAACCTTATGCCAATTAAACTAGTAAAATCAGAACTTGAGGTTTAACAACTCACTCCCTGTCAAACAAATTAAAGATGAGTCCTAACAAAATATATCTATATATATATATATAATTTTTTTTTTGATAATCAATGTGAAAAAATAATGTCAAATATTGTGCTCAAAAATATTTTTTGTTGTCTTCAAAGAAATTTGTCAAGAATAGATAAAATAAAAATAAAATATTTCATTTTTAGAATTTATTGGAATTGGAAGAAGTTCTTAATAAGAAAATTTTGAAAGTTTGTAGAAAAAAATTGTGCAGAAGAAAACAGCTAAAATAAACTCAAACTTCACAACTCCAGACTAAACAACTCCCTGCTCCAAACACACCACAAACTTCAGAACTCCAGACTAAACAACTCTCTGCCCCAAACAGACATAACTCAGAACTCCCCAGACTAAACAACTTCCCAGACTAAACAACTCCAGACAAAACAACTCCAACTCCCCCAACTCTTTGGGCCAAATGCCCCCTTAGTGTTTAAAAATGCACCCTTCAAACTTGATGAGCCAATAATAGTATATATATATATATTATTCCAATTTCCAAGTGTTAGATGTTGTTGATGCCAAATTTGGTACGGTGGACTGCACCTGATTCTCCCGTGGCTTCAACGGTAAATTTGTAATATTCGGGACGAAGGGACTTAAAAAACAAAGTAAACAAACTCTGATACTAAAGTCTGATAGTTGATTATAGAGTTCTTAAGTTATAATTGACTTACTTTTTTCATCTTATTACGAAGATATTTATAATGTTGGTTTAGAACTTTTCCATTATTTACTAGATTTAGGAAAATGTATCGAGTGGGCCCCTTTGGCTATGTTTACCTTTCCTAGATAGAGCCAAAAACTCTAGGCCTGCCATGAAGGTCGATGAGTGCTCGACCTGAGTCTGACCGAACACACCTTTTTGGAACTCGAAAATCCATTTGGGGCCGACTAATGGTCAGAATTGGGTATAGTTGACCACTCTTCATTTTGGGTTGAGGAGTGGTCGACTTTTGACCTTTGTTGTTTCCTAGATCAAATCCCGCATGTATTTTGGCTTCGAGTCCCCTCGATGGATTGGACTCGTGTTAATCTGTCTCGATATTATCGGAGGTTGAAATGATCTTTCCTGTGGCACGAGATTTGGTTTGAATGAATCATCTTTTGGTCCGATCTTTTATATGTGATTATTTTATGGAGAATTCTCACTTGCACAATAATTTTGTAAGTTGAGAAAAAAAGTGACATGCAAAACAAAAAAAAAGTACACATTAATATGATGATTGTTACATATGCTTTGTAGGCCATAGTGTTTATAGTGTAGCAAGGGTTTAAAGTATGATGACGAACTTAACTTTCAACAATTAAAATAATGTATTTATAACGGAACTTTCAACAGTAAAAATAATGTATTTGTAAGGGTTTGACCAGTTTCTCCTTTCTTTCTCTTATTCGAACTTGAGAAGGGAAAACGGGTTAACCGAAGATCCGTTGTGCCGGAGCATGCATCTCGCATGCCCCTAAAGGTGAAAAAGGCCACTTCAGCCTTGACCTCATACCGAGGGCGATGTGAGGTCCAATTCCTTTTCAGGGTCCAATTATGTCCTATGTCATCTGTTGGCCTTAATTTTCGTTATTCACGAGTCTGACCCTATTTTTCCTTTAACTTTGTCTCTGGTTTCATTTATCTAAACTTGTCCATTAGATCCAAAATTACCTATGTCAATTACTTTAGTTGAAGAACTCACCAAATGTTCATTGGTTCCAAATAACAATATTTGTAATTAATTAGGGTTAATTATGTAATTGGGAAGGGTTTCACCCATAGAGAAGAGCAAAAGGAAAAATAAAAGGTCTAACGAACCAGAGAAAGTAAAAAAATATAGCTTAAAATATAGTAAGATGTACATACTTTGAGTTTCATTGTACTCCATATACCTCCAATAAACTTTCACCTTCAAATTAGTAATAAACCTTCAAAATTTAAATAATAATAATAATTTTCATAATGCTAAATTGGACATTTTTTAAAATACATTAACTAAAATTTACAAAAATCTAAAATACAACAACCAAAATATATATATATATATATAGCTTTCCGCCCTTGAACTTTCACATAAACAATAATTCAGTATTCAAACTTTCAAATATGTAACATTTTAGTCTCTAAACTTTAACATGTAGCAATTTAGTATCTAATACTTTCAAATTTGTAACAATTAACCCTAACAAAAAAAAATCTCATCAAAATTAAGTGTTAATTTTTGTTAGGATAATTAAATGCCAATTTTTGTTAAGATAATGCCTTAGTATTTATAGTTTATAAATCCAATTGATCCATAATCAGTTTCTAGATGCGTAAGAAATTTCATTAAATCTTAATAATTTATCGAATGGTTAGTTTAAAGTACAATGACTAAATTGTTACCTATTAAAGTTAGGTAATAATTTTTTTTTATTTATATTTATTAATATATATATATATATATCTATTTTTTTTTTGTTCGAGATAAGAAATTGAAACCTCGATCAAATATACATGTTTTATATCGGTTAAGCTATGTTTGACGTGATGCATTTTAAATCCTGTTTTATATCGGTTAAGCTATGTTTGACGTAATGCATTTTAAATCTTGATTGAGGAAATATAGACACGTATCAAAATGCTCACCGTCTAAGGGAAAGAGAAGTCGAGGTCAAATTTCTCCTGCAAATTGGGGAAAAAAAGAGCCGGTTCTGTCGCCTCCATTCCAATACTCCTCCATATCCCTCGAACCGCTTCTTCCCATTTTCTTCATTTCTCCCTCTCGCCGGAGCTCTTCCATTTCTCCACACGAAGAAGATGTTGAGGATTGCAGCTCGAAGGCTCTCTTCACTCTCTTCTTCCCATTTCAGGCCTACCATCGCCTCTTCTTTGCCTGCTTCTCACAAGATCAACGATTCCGCCGATTCCGCCCCTTCCAATGATTTCAGATCCGTCACCTCCTTCAACACCTTCGCTTTTGCACCACACTTTGATCGTTATTGTCGAGGTTAGAGTTTTCTTCCTTGTTCTCTTCAGCTTCATTCTTCTTCTTTCTGTCCCTTCTCGATTTATCACGTTTTTTAGGGTTTGATGACTTGCTTGTGTTCTTGTGTTGCTATGATCGTGTTTAGCCGTTGGTATCTCAACTTTTGAATCATGTTTTGCATATTCCTTGATGGGTGTTCATGCTCTTTAACTTGTTATTCCCATCGTGTTTGAATATTCGTTTCTCATTCTGGAAACAGTGAAAATGTGAAATGTTATTTACAGACTGTATTTTCGCAGCAATATGATTATATCTCTTTCCTGAAGCAACCCTTTTTGTTCGTTTTTTTTCTCAATCTTTCACTGTTGCTCTCCAATTTTTTTAACTTTATGTTTGGTGGCTTACCACTCAAAACTGTATGCTGAGATACACACATGTCTAAGCAACTGATGTTACAAATGGTACAAGGTTTTTGAGTAATTTGATTTTGGTTGCTCTGGTGGCCACATTAGAGTGTATACGTTTAATTGTGAGAGTTATATTTCTTCTTTTTCTAATGAAGGTTAAAATTATTCAGTTTAAGGTTTTCTGTATTTTCTCTACTGATAAATTTCAGTGCATTAATCCATTTTGAATGCTCACCAAATCGTGATTAACGGATGATATGCAGCAGCAGTGATTGGGGTATAATTTATTGTTGTTGAGGGAGTAGAGTTGTTATTTTCTGTACTAAGAACATTCAGTGCACTAATTCATTTTAAGTTCTCGCCAAATCTTGATAAACGGATGCTATGAAGCAGCAGTGATTGGGGTGTATATTATTGTTGTTGAAAGATTATAGTTGTTATCTACAAACTTTAAGCAATTGTCTTTTCCGTTTGTATTGTTTTTATTTCTTTCTCAAAGATTATTTTTTTCCAATTTCTTGAATTCAAAGTATTCTACAAACAAAACTTGCTAACAGTATTTTTTTTTTTGAGATGAGAAGCAATTTAATGACTCCATTTAGGAGTGTCGGGAATATCCCTAAAGTTCACTGTGAGAGGAGCTTGTTCAAAGGAATCTAGCTACAAAATAAACAAACAAATAAATATATATATATATCTTAAGAAAGGCCAACTTTTTGAGAATTTAGACACCTAAAAGGAGGCATTGATCATAAACACCTAAGAGCAGGCATTCCATAGTCCACACCCTTATTTACCATATAACTAAGAATACGGAAAGAAAATAAAGGGTAAGGGTGTTTGGGGCACTAACTTGGAGTTGGGTGGACTGAGTTATTATAACCCAGTCCACGTTTGTCCCATCGACTATTATAACCCACGGTCATTAAAGTAACTACACTGACTTCAACAATATTTACTATTCACAGACTATTTTAACCTAATCAGTGCCTCAAACGTCCCCCCTAAATGAAAGTTTGCCCAATGAGAGCAAGTGACTGCCCTTCTCTCTTGATAGAGACTCGAGACTCAGTTGGGGGAGTTTGAGTTCCGTGAGCCTAGAAGAAATGAAATCAGCCCTAGAGATAGGAGTTTGTATGCCTAGGTTGAGGGTTGGGGAGATTTCTTTACTTAACCTTAGCTTCTAGCCATACTTTTCCCTATTCTTAAGGCTTACCATATTTCTCATGAGCCAAATGTTCCATAAGACCGCATAAAGGGTAACTCACCAAAGGGCTCCTTTGTCCTGAAATAGTAAGTTGAGCAATGCCACCTCGAACAATATGATTTGTTATGAGCCAAAGGCACCCCAAAAGTTTCCCAGAAACGACCCAAATTGAAAATCTAGACTGGAAGGCGCACAAAACATCATCCAAAATCCTTAGAAGCATCTTGTGACACATCGTTACATGAAACTCACCATCCAGATCCTACAACAAAGCAAAAGAATGCCATTTATATAAAATCAATAGTGTCAATCCTCTCAAGCAAGACCTGTTAGGAAGAAAAAAAGTCTTGACCTTTTTGGGGTTCTAACCTTTCAGAAAGGCAACACAGGCATATTTCAAGGATGAAAAGTGATGGAGATAAGGTTAGAAAGGAAAAGGGACTATTCCCCACCGGAAATTCTCCCCAATAGTGAATTTAAGCACTTGGAGAAAGAAAACCAAACAAAATTGCCTTCCAAAGGTTCTTAAAACTGCCTTTAACCTCACAATTGAAATGCACTCAAATCAATGAGCCCTGTATGGTTACTATAATCCTATGCCACAATGAAATAGACTCCAAGGGGAACCATCACACCCTTTTGTGAGCAATGCCACATCACAAAGTCTCAGTTTTTTTATTCTCAACCCACCAGGGTCAACGGGACATGTCATGATCTCCCACCTAATTAAACGAGACCGGTCTTTTACACCCTTGCACTATAGGAAGAAAGCTTGAACAAAGATAAGAAATACCTTGGTAAACCGACTTGAAACCAATTGGATATTCAAACCTTTTCCGCAATCAGATTAAAAAAGGATTGGTGATTGGGATTATTACTTAGAGGAAGACCCCCTAACTCCACACCCCGCTAAGGACACCCACATATCCAGCTTTGGAGGGCACACAGTTAATACTAATTACTAACCACAATTTTTTTTATCTCCATCAATTTGAAGCTTGAAAATTATTAAAGTATAGGCAAAAGTAAAATAATGTTAAGATCTAAAATACAAACAAATTCTCTTGACCCGAACAGACATATTTTATTTTTCGCACACCAAAGGTGACAAGGGCAAATTATCTCCTTGCCCATGTCCACGTGTAAAACCTCTACTAGATTTTTGTCCATACTTGTTAACACTAGCCTGCTAAGTGCTAAGGGCGCCGACAACCATGAGGAAGAGGAGGGAACTAAGGGATCTCCTTGCCCATCACCCTTAAAAGAAAAAATTCTATCTTGGTAATGATCATTAACCTAAATATAGTAGTTAGTTGGTCTAAGACTATCCAAAATCCAGAATCTCCATTTAAACCTGAAACATTTCTCCATAATAATTCTTCTAAAAAGTTATAATAAACATGGTCATAAGCTTTCTCTAAATCAATCTTGGAGATAATTCTCTCTGACATGCATTGGCAATTTGGCATTGGGCGTTAAAATCCTGTATTGCCTCGTTAGCCATAAGAACCTCTTGTAGGTGAATGAAATAATGAAGGAAAGAATCATCACGTTTTTTTGTACTATTTCATTTATCAATGAAATTGTTTCCTATAAAAAAAAAGAAATAATGAAGTAATGACCATACTCCTAGAAAAATGGCATCTTGTAATCTTGTATGCATAAAGAGAAGATAATCGTTTATGAAAAAGCTTCAAGCTTACCGCCCTAAAAGATGTCAAAACTGTAACACTACATATAGGTTAGGATGAGGAACTCATTCAAACATCATTAAATAATCTGGCAACATAAATTTGAGGAATAACAATAGCATAATGATTTTTATTTTGTTACCTTAAGAGCTAATCTTCCTAGTCCTTGCGACATATTGAGGTTACACGATTCAGAAACAACCAATTCGTACCAAATTTTATTAAGATCCTCAAACTACTCGAATCACGCCACTGTCAAATGCGGTAATCAGTTGTTTCGTATTCATTCTAGCAAAACTGACGGGCCATTATGACCCAACTTTTTGGTTCTGGACATTTATTCTGAATCTCTTATATCTTTTCTATGCACATTTCTACTTTCACTTCTAAGTTCCAATTGTTGTTGAGACTTTTGACAATGAAATATTATGGGAAATACTCTTTGCTGCATGCAACTGATTACAGAGTTTTACTCCCTAACTTTGTATGAAAATCATCAATAGAAATATTGGCTAGAAGTTTGTTAGCACTCTGGAAACATTTTAGAGGCCTGCTTGTAACTTTCCCTGGAGAATGTGTACTGGCATGTTATTGGTTTTGTATTTGGTACTAATTAAGGAAAATAATGGCTTTGCAACTGAATGGTCTGGACTCGACTTTTAGCTATTGATAAATGGTTTAGATGTTGATCATTCTGCCCTAGGCGATTGTTTGGATGATTGCTTTTCAATTATATTTTGTGATTAAGCCCCTTTATTATGAATGATTCTTTCTTTCTCCTGTAGTGAAGTTTTATGATTTTATAGAAATAACTCTTTGCTAGGTTTCGCTTCTGATGCATTGGCTTCAACAAAGGAAAACAACTTAGTTCCAGATGTTCCTGCAACTGTAGCAGCGGTTAAGAACCCTACTTCAAAGATAGTATATGACGAATACAATCATGAGCGATTTCCTCCGGGTGACCCCAGCAAGCGTGCATTTGCTTATTTTGTCTTGTCAGGCGGTCGGTTTGTCTATGCTTCTTTGATTCGTCTTCTTGTTCTCAAGTTTGTTATTAGCATGTCAGCCAGTAAGGATGTTCTTGCCCTTGCCTCAATTGAGGTTGACCTCTCAAGCATTGAGCCTGGTTCCACCGTGACGGTTAAGTGGCGAGGAAAACCAGTATTCATCAGGCGACGAACTGAGGACGATGTTAAGTTAGCAAATAGCGTGGACGTTGGATCTCTTCGTGACCCACAGCAGGATGGCGAGAGAGTCAAGGATCCAGAATGGCTTATCGTGATTGGCGTCTGCACGCATCTTGGCTGCATTCCGTTGCCAAATGCTGGTGATTACGGCGGGTGGTTTTGTCCATGCCATGGTTCTCATTACGACATCTCTGGCAGGATCCGAAAAGGGCCAGCACCCTACAATTTGGAGGTACCCACCTACACCTTTTTGGATGAGAACAAGCTTTTGATCGGTTAAGAAATCAAGCTTTTTTTTTCTGGGTTTGTTGTGGTTTGGAACCATCATCAATGATAATGTCGAAGATTTGTTGCAGACATATTTTATTTTTTTTCTACTCAATTTCTTTGAGTTAATCTTTTATGTAATGAGAATACTGTAACTCGCCCGTATCTTGGTGCATGAATGAATCTGAATAAGTTGCTTGAATGAGTGTTGCCCCATGAAGTGAGATTTTGTGATTTTTGTTATAGACTTGATAGTCAAATAAGAAACCAAATTTTCTTTGTATGATTCGTGTAAAATTGTTCTACGAGTCCAGAAAATTTTCTTCGAGGGTATTTGGACTGCTTAATTAATAAAGCACTTTTTTTTTGAGTTCCACAATTGCTGGCCGGAATGAAAGTTTGAACCATGCTATAAGAGCTAATGCTCGGATAGGCAATTAATTGAGCATTTTGGTTGCTATGGCTTGCTACATGGTAGTTCATTTGGTCATCTAGAAAAATGGTAGTTCATTTGCTCTCGATCATGAATTTTGAATCTCTCATTTCAAGTTGAACTCAAAAAAAAAAAAAGTTGTTATGGGTTGACCATAAAAGGCTTAAAGAGAATGTGTTTAAGTCATAGTGACCATCTATTCAAAATTTAATAATCTACAAGTTTCTTTAGCAACCAAGCATAGCAGGATGGTTATCTCGTGAGATTAGATTAGTCGAAGTGTGCGCAACCTGACTTTTTTAAGTTCTAATTTTCATGTTATTAAAATTTAACTATAAGGAGTCGTTTATTTGGTGGGAATCCAAGATTTTCGATTTTCATGTAGAGGGCATTCTCTGATGATATTTTTACCTTCACACTTTTATTTTATAATTTTTTTTCTTTCATCATATTTTTTCTCACATTTTTTATTTATTTTGTAGTTACAAATAAGTTAATGTATTGGTTTTTTTTATAGAATAATAAATCAAGGCATTCATGCATTAACAAATGAAATGATGATATACTTTCTCCACAAAAAAAAAAAAAAAGAAAAAAAAGATCATCATATACAATAAACTATATTTATGTTTTATATTTAGATATAAAATAAACCTTAAATATCTCAATTTATTTTCAATTAAAATTTGAAGGAGTAAGTCCATGAGATACAATTTTTAAAAAATGTATACCTCTAATTTATATCATATCGATTATCGGGTGGGTCACATATGATAATGACACAATTTATCAAACTGTTTAAAATACTCTTTTTAGATGTCAATTTAAATAAAAAAAATCCAAAAAAGATCACAATTGATTATTGACTTTTCAATTTAAACCCCAATTAGTTATTTCATTTATGACGTTTATTATAATCCACCATTTTTTCTTACATAATTATAATTAACATACATATCTAAGAGCATAGTTCGGATATATTGACTATGAGGTCCTAGGTTCAATTCTCACCTCCAACAGGTAGATTCAATTCCCGACATGTAGTGAACGAGGTGGGGACCGGTGCGGTCATTTTCAGTGGACCACAGCAAGAAATGCAGTTGAAAAATTTAGTGAGTATGGTGAGGATTCCGTCTTCCGCCGTGTTGAGTGAGTCTCCTCCTCCCTTCAATGGAGATTATAAAACCAGAAAATCTTCTACTGTTCTCTTTACTCTTCTTCTTCCTCTCGAGAACAACCAGCAATGGCGGAATTGGTGACCGGAGCCGCATTGAGCGTTTTAGCAGAAGAACTGCTCAAAGGCATCCGGAAATTGGGCGAAATGGCAATCAAGTTCAATCCAGTGCTGGACGATTTCAAATCAAAGGTAAACGACCTAATCCCTATCGTGAATGAGTTAGGTCACGAGCCAAATCGGTACCAGAATTTAATGAGGAAGATGAAGAACGCATTGGAAGAAGCAATACTGCTGATTGAGCATTGCAGAGATCTTAATTATTTGAAGAGACCGCATTACATTAGAAAGCTTCGCAACTCCGATTCGCATCTGGAAAAGTTATTGCGCATTTTGAAACTCGAAATTGCTGTAGAACACAAGGAAGACTCCAAGATCTTGAGAAAACGTATGTCTTATATTATTCGCAGCCTTGATAGTATTGATCGCAGACACAGGCGTTTGTTTCAGCTGTTCTTCTTTGTCTTCGCCTGTTTCTTCATTCCACCATTGTTTCCATGCTTACTTTCTAGATCTTGTTGTTAGATTAGTTTTGATTAGATTGTGTGTTCTTCAATATTACCCATAAATTCATTCCTTCATTCTTTTCATAATCCAGCAATTGTAGCTATCGTCCAAGAAGGGTTATTGGTCAGGATTATCCAGCAATTGTAGCTATCGTCCAAGAAAGGTTATTGGTCAGGATTCACCGAAAAATGCTAAAATTGATAGTGCCAAAAAACTTAGTTTTGATAAATTGTTTGACAGTGGTTATTTTTAATAATAACCCGTCCAAGAACTCAACTTTTCATTGCAGTACCAAACCAATAAGTCTATGGTTCAAATCTCCTCGCTATTAATACACTCTGATATATATATATATATATATATATATAAGTCTATGGTTATTTTTGCTTAAACTTGTTTGTTTTGTCTCCTATTCTAAGGACCCACTTGTCCTTTCTGTCTCCTTATTCTAGAGATCATCCACTTGTTCTTTTAAGTTTCATTTCGATTTGTCCTTTTTGTCTCCTCATTCTAGGTATCATCAACTTGTTCTTTTAAGTTTCATTTTGATGTAATTAAATGACCCATTTGATAACTATTATGAATATTAAAAGTTTAATTTTGATATACTTAGGCCCGGTAACCATTATGCATATTTCCACTTGCAAGTTTCAATTCGACTCGTTTGATAACAATTTCGTTTTTAGTTATCTGTTTTTTCAAATTTAGGCTTATTTTATCCTACTTTGATTTTTATAACAAAACAATGAAAGATATAGATAAAAGTAGTGTTTACATACATAATTTTCTAAAATAAAAAACTAAAAAACAAAATCGTTATCAAACCGAGATTATGGTGGAGTTTAGTTTCAAAGATAGATGAATTAATTCTAAGATGAAACGAAAATGGAGTTAAAAAGGAAAAGATTATGAAAAAAAAGAAATGCAGTTATAGCCTCTTCAGTTCAGGTCTCCAAATTGTTTCCGCATGGGGAATCTCGGAAGAACGAAAGTTAAAATGTTTTGATCATCATCGAGGCAGCCTAACCACACTTCAAATTCCAAAAGAAAAATACAAATTGAAGAACAATGAGAAAACCTTTACCAATCTCAAATGCTACAAATCCACACTTCAAATTCCAAAAGAAAAATACAAATTGAAGAACAATGAGAAAACCTTTACCAATCTCAAATGCTACAAATCCACACAGCCACCAGAAACATCAGACCTGAGCTTTCTTTTCGCTTTGATTTTGGAATTGCCAAATACAGTGATATTTATAGAGGCAAAGAAGCAGTAAAATGGGGGAGCCGCAACAACCCTAGCACTAGAATTGGCCCAATTAATCTTTTAATTTGGCCCACAAAGTTTAGTGGAAAATGTAGTGGGCTTCTTTCTAAATCTCAACCCTCCAATAAATCTATTGGGCTTGTCGGGCCGAAGAGCTAAAGCAAAAGACCATCGAACTCGTGAATCGTCTTTTATATATATTACAAGGTTTTTTTCAATAATTAGATATCTATATAATAAGGGTAGATAATAAAGAGAAATAAAGAAGGGCTTTTTTCAAGCCTTCATTTTCTATTTTTTGATACAATGTATCATAGTAATTATCCTTTTTCAATTTGGAGAGAGATGGCTGAGTGGACTAAAGCGTCGGATTGCTAATCCGTTGTACGAGTTTTTTGTACCGAGGGTTCGAATCCCTCTCTTTCCGTTTCTGTCAATTACTTGGTATTTTTTTTATAGTTGAGGAAAGATGTGGAATAGATCCAATTTTAAGAACATTTAAAAATCAAGCAAGGAAAAAATATTATTTTTTTTATTCTTCACGTCCCGGATTACGTCCCGGGTCATTAGATAGGAATCCGAAAATGAAGAGAGAAACAAAGAATATTACTACTGTATAAACAAATAGTTTGAGAGTAAGCATTACACAATCTCCAAGATCGTTTTTTTTTAAGAGAATAGATTCTCTATTTGAACCCATTTTTACACCAAGAAATGCACTGAAGTGATTTCTAGAAATAGGAAAAAAATTTAAGAGTTGAGTCGTTCATTACTAAAACTGGGATTTTATACCCACAATTATATATTGTGGGGGACTCGAGGAAGAACCTAGCGGAACCGGATCAAGGGTCCTAACCGAGTCCGACTGACCTTCTTTGGCTGGCCCCCGCCCCTTGCAACGAAGGCAACCCGTACGTGCTTTTTCCTTTCGTTTAGCGAGATAGCTTACCAGCTCTTTCGGCTCATAGCAGCATTATTAAAAGCGGAATCCTCATCCTGAGTCGAGTCCGCATTGCCATAGGTTTATAATATATATAAAAGAAAATGAGAAATCCCCGTAGGGCTCGTCCCTCCAGAAAAAATAGACATCTCTCAACTCAACTAGTTAAGTTATATATTCTCATCTCTGTCTCTCCTCATTCCCAACCTATACGGAGATTCTTCGTAGGGAAAATAGGCATCTCTAAACTCAACTAGTTAAGTCATATATCCTCGTCCAGTAGTCTCGTGAACATCTCTAGCAGTAAGGAATTTACTTGTTCCTTTGAGGTCAAAGGTTGAAGTTCTTATCCTCACATTTGTTGTACTCAAAAAATATGTAAAAAATACATATTTAGTTCCTAAGATTTGAACTTTTGGTTATTGAGATTTAAATTTAGTTTCTATTTGATCGTTGAGGTTTCAAGTGTGACATGTTTGGTCCTTGGAATTTGAATTTGCTTTTAAATTGGTTTCTAAATTGTCACAAAGTAAAGTCCATTGTTAGTTGACTTTAGAGAATGGCGATGTGACAATTAACAAATGCTAATTAGACTTTGTTGATATGTATTTTTCAAATGACTTGAATTTTATTTTTTTGTTATTTATTTTTTATACTTGGGGAGCAATTTGGAAACAACTTTAAAATTGCACGACTAATTATAAATCAAAATCAAAGCAGTAGACCAAGCATGTCACTTTTGAAATTTAAGGGGTTATTTGGGGCATGAGTTAGTTATTATAGTTGGTGGTTATAATAAATTGTGGATTATAATAGTATGCTAATATTAAATACTATTGAAGTGTATAATTACTTATTGACCGTGGTTTATAATAGTCGATGAACCAAACATAAACTGAATTAGTTTATCCAAGTTCAAGTTGGTGCCCCAAACACCACCTAAAAGATCAAATAGAAATTAAATTTGAAATTATGGAGACAAAAAGCTATTTTCCCTTTTAAAAAAAATTAGAAATTAAATTTGTAATAGCTATGAAAAATGTCATAATTAAGGGTGAATTTGATGATAATCATTTCAGTTTTGAGTTGTTATGTTTAGGGTCTAGGGTTTAGGGTTTTAGGGTGTTTTTAAAAAACAAAAAAACATATATGTTTCATGATTTTGTTTTCTATTTTTTTTATTTTATAAAATGACATGATAATTGTTTTTGTCATTTTTTTTTTCTCTAAATGAAAAAAAAAAGTTTAATAAATTTATTTTTATTTTATTTTATGCTCTCTATAAAACGAATAACAAACTAATTTTATAATATTATTTTATCGAATATATGTACGGACTAAAATTGATTCGAGTTGTTTCGAACGTTGAACATTATTGACCGACAACTATTCCGTATATATTTTTATGAAATTCAAAGTTTAGAATTATAATTGAAACATTTCTTAGAATCATATTTTATATAATTTAATTTATTTTAAAAACAATTTTCTAACAATAATATTAAAAAAAAGAAGTAAGGTTTCTTTAAAGAAAAAAAAAAAAACACAAACTTTTGTTTTTTCTTGTTTGATATTTTAAAAAAATCAGTTATCAAACAAATCCATTTTTTTAAAACCTAAAATAAAAAATGAATTGGAACAAATTGTCTAAAATTGATGAGTAAATTTGTAAATTAAGAAAGTATAAGCATAGGTGGAGCGAATGCGAAACAAATTTGAGGTCAAATTTCTCGCTCATGAACCCTCTGTGAATCGGGGAAAACGCCGGTTCCTCTATCGCCTCCTTCTGCATCGCGAAAACCTGGATCGAAGATGTTGAGGATTGCTGCTCGAAGGTTCTCGTCACTCTCTTCCTCGAATTTCAGGCTTACTATTGCGTCTTCTTTGCCTGCTTCTCACAAGATCAATGATACCGGTGATTCCTGCCCTTCCAACGATTTCAGATCCGGCGGATTCGTCAATACCTTCCCTCTCGGAACTCACTTTCATCGCAATTGTAGAGGTTAGAGCTCGCTTCTTTATTTCTGATTTTTTGTTGTTCTTCCTGCTCGTTGTCGATCTATGGCGTTTTTTAGGGTTTGTTTTTGCCGAGATGTGATGCCTTATTTAGTATTTGACTTCCAGTTTCTTCACTTTATTGTGTTTAGCCGTGGATTTGGATCGATATTCATCTTTATTGATCCACAGTTTGATTGCTTTGATGATTTTGAATCATCTTCATTTTAACGTTTTCCACATTTTTTGTGCTTAGAATTTGTTTTTGAATCGATTCTTGTAAAAACTCACCAATATCAATATGGGATCTCCATTAACAGATTTTTTTGTTGCTGTGCGATGGGTATAATTTATTGTTGTTATCTACGAAGTTTAAGCCATTGTCTTCCTCATGTAGAGTGATTTTGTTAATGTTGGGAAGAATTTTGATCAATTGCTTGAATTTGAATATACTATTGATAAATTTGCTAGCAGTATTTTATATTTTTCTATGAGAAATGTTTTTGATAAATTAATTTAAGAGAAAGGATCAGAAGGTATGAAGATAATCGATCCTCTTGTATGAAATAGAAATGATGTAGATTGTAGAATTTGTTTAAGAAAAAACGAAACCATTCTCCTAGAAGAATTGCATCATGCCATCTCTCTTTTGCACGATGTGAAGATAATCCTTTATGAAATAACTTCAAACTTTCTGCTCAAAATCATTGGTTGGATAACTTTAATCCTTTTCCATGGGCCCCGAGGATGAATTTATTCAAACTTACTTTGAAAATCCTTAAAAATTTGCTCCAGAAATTAGGCAAAGCAAGAACAATTACAGAATGCTTTTGTTATCTTGAGAGCTGATCTTCTATGGTTTTGTGATGCATTGAAACTACTTTTTTAAGTAACAACTAATTTAGATCAAACTTTATTAAGATGCTTATGCAATTGATTAGTTAGTTTGATACACTTGCAAAATTGACTTGCCTTGATGGCTGAACTTTTTTGGTTCTGGATGTTTATACTGATTCTTCCTTTATGCACAACTAATCTTTTAGGGAAAAGATCAATTAACCGGCCCTGAAACTTGACGAGTTTTATAAATTTTACCCTATACTTTCAATTTCATTAGATTGCACCTTAAACTTTGATAATTGTTGTAATTTTCACCTTAAACTTTGGAAATTGTTGCAATTTGTACCTTCTGGTAGTGCTAGGTTTTCGTTTTAAGAATTGTTGAAAAAAGTATTCACATGTGCGTCCAATAAATTTAAACATATATTTGGTATGATATTGATACGATTTAGACAAAAACAACATTAAAACTGGTTTTTGTTGAATATTGTGAGTTTTGAAAGAGTAATTTAATGATAATTTTTTTTGCACTAATCAAATTTAATTTTGTGCAAACCTTGATTTACATTAAATTTGTGAGTTTTTTAAGTTTTTACATTGTTTTTTTGTTACAATTAGCGACTGAATGGAGTGTAAAAATTGCATTACTTTTGTTAGTTTAGGGTTCAATTTGATGAAATTGAAATTTTAGGTTGGAAATTGATAAACTTGCCAAGTTTAGGGGCAAAAATTGATTTTTTTTCCAATTTTTTTACACTCCACCATGCACATTAGTCAATTATGGAGTTTTACTCCCTAGCTTTGTATGAAAGTCAAGGATAGAAACATTGGTAAGAAATCTATTAAGTATTAACACATTGGAAATGGTTTAGAGGCCTGCTTTTCTGATGGTGGCATTTTATAATTTGCAAAAAATGGCTACAACAACCACTTAAATCATTTAGAGGTTGAGCATTCTGTTTAGATGATTGATTAGAAGATTGCTTTTCAATTATAATTTCTGATTCAACACCGTTATGTAACGAATTATTTCCACTCTGGCGTGGTTTCATGATTTTATGGAAATGACTCTCTGCTAGGTTTTGCTTCTGATGCATTGACCTCACTGAAGGATGATGGCTTAATTCTGGATATTCCTGCAACTGTAGCCGCCATTAAGAACCCTTCTTCGAAGATAGTCTATGACGACTACAATCATGAACGATTTCCTCCTGGTGACCCCAGCAAGCGTGCATTTGCTTATTTTGTATTGTCAGGTGGTCGATTTGTTTATGCTTCTTTGATCCGCCTCCTTGTTCTCAAGTTTGTTCTAAGTATGTCAGCCAGTAAGGATGTTCTTGCCCTGGCCTCAATTGAGGTTGACCTCTCAAGCATCGAGCCTGGTTCCACCGTGACGGTTAAGTGGCGTGGAAAACCAGTATTCATCAGGCGACGAACTGAGGACGATATTAACTTAGCAAATAGCGTGGACATCGGATCTCTTCGTGACCCACAGCAGGATGGCGAGAGAGTCAAGAATCCAGAATGGCTTATCGTGATTGGCGTCTGCACACATCTTGGCTGCATTCCGTTGCCAAATGCTGGTGATTACGGCGGGTGGTTTTGTCCATGCCATGGTTCTCACTACGACATCTCTGGCAGGATCCGAAAAGGGCCAGCACCCTACAATTTGGAGGTACCCACCTACTCCTTTTTGGATGAGAACAAGCTTTTGATTGGTTAAGAAACCAATCTCCTCTTTTCGAGGTAATACAACAGAGGTTTGAGACCCTCAATTTTTATTTAAAGCAGATAAGTTGCAGTCGCAGACATGTTTTTGTTTCTTTTTTACTCCTTTGAGATTATTTTAGAAATCTTTATACAGTGAGAACACTGTAACAACTGTAACATTGCTTGAGGCACATGAATGAATCTGAATAATTTGACTGAATGAGTGAACTGAAAGATAGATTTTTTTTCTGATATCCGTGAGTGTTGTTCGGGGTCAGCTTGTCTGATACCCTACATTTGGTTGACAAGAAAACTCGTAGGATATTAAATCTTGAAGTACGTGGTCCATTGGATAGATTAGATACGAGTACCACCATACAATCAATTTTGATGTATTTGTATGATTCGTGTTGAAAATTGTTGTACAAGTTTCAAATATTTTCCACAATCTGGACAGATTAATTGAGTGTTTGAACTCGTGAAGATTTCTTCAACTATAGTAAAGAGAAAAAAGAAAAAGGAAAAACAGATAGACTAATTTTTATTGCTCAAAAATACCTTTGACATAGACCATTCCTTTCTCACTTAACTGAAGCTCCTTCCTCATTTGCTCTACTTGCTGGTCATCTCCTTGAACAATAATCTCTCCCAGGCTTCCATCTTCTGCAACTATCATTCTAACTTTTATCTCTTCCTTTCTTGATGCTTTCACCCAGTAATATGCTCCACTGCAAGTTTTCAAAGACCCTCAGATTAGCTTCTAAGGTATTGTTACATATTAAGAAGGTAACACAATTTCACTGATGAATAAAATGATGGAAAAAATATCTCATTCCCAATTTGAATTTGGAAACTAAAGGGTCACTAAAGGGTTCGTTTGGTAATGTTGATGTTTTTCAATTAATTTTTTTGTTGCACGAGTTATATTAATTACAAATATGTTTGCCTTTCTCACTATATTCATAAGTGGTTATATTAATTTTTTTGGCCACCATCAACATAGTTCAATCAGGATAATGTACGATATAGTGATTAAGAGGTCAGGGTTCGATTCTCTCATCCCACATGTAGTAAAAAAAAACACTTTTGATCCTCTAAAATTATTCAACATGATATACTTAACACTTTTATACTATTATTTTTTTCAAAGAGCTTATATAAAAATTGATTTATTTAAAACAAACATTTTTTTCTAGAAGTTATTCCAAACAAATTATTAATCCAAACTTTCAGCCCCAAAGTAGAATTTCTCCCTACACTATAAAATGTAGTTTTATATACGGTATTAATCAGTTATATAAACATTAAAAAAAAAATGAATATCGAGTTTTGGATGGGGCAATGAACTCAATCCTTTGAGCTTAGTTCATGAAATTGAGAGAAATTACAAAAATACTTCGATTTTGTATTCAATGGTTATTAGGACTGAGAAATCATAAGATCTACCTCGGAAACCAAATTCAATGCCACATTTTGAATAATTTGTCATACTTTTGAGCGAATTCGAGCAAGAAGCTTAAAATGATCCCAAACTCAGTCTTAAAAAGTAAAATCCACAATTGAACAACTAATAAAGTTTGAAGGTAGAGAGGAGAGAAGTTCAGTTTAAGTGGTACTTACGCTAAGGGACTGAAGCTGCTGAGCCAGAACCAATTGTTGCCAAAATCTGGAAACGTTATGGTGAGAACAAGACCAACGCTCGCCAAGCTAATGCACGTACAGAATGTCAACAATGCCGCTTGCCCTCTACTCGGCACCATCGTTCCTTCAAACCTTCACAATCAAACCATCAATTCTACCAACAACAACGATTAAACTAAACAACAACGATTCCAAGACAAAAATCATCGCCTCACGTTATGGTTTCGCCTCTATCAGTGACTTGGAAGTTATTGCGAGTGAAAAACGACAACAACTCTCCCGCAATTTGATTCGGCGCCTTCTTCGATTCTCCTTCTCCGACGAATGTCTTCTTCACAACCTAATCGATGCGATTCAATCGATTCGATTACACAGGGCGATGTTAATTCGAATTGCATCGGAAGTGAATTTGAAAATTAACCTTGGATTTGACGGATCGCTTGATGAGAGACCATAGGCCAGGGACGGAGATGACGAAGAGTCCGAGAGAAGTGTAGTAACTCGCCATGGAGTAGCCGGCGGTCTCAGCGAGGAGGAAGGCGGAGTTGTGGTGGTCTTGGAGAGCGATGAGCGGCTCGGCATTGACTCTCAGTGTTACCGATCTCTGCGGCCTGAAATGAGTGCGAGCTCCGACGAGGCATGGCCGGGGAGTTAGGTCTCCGGCGGAGAAGGATTTGGAAGGGAGAGGATAGAGAGGAGGAGGAGATGGTAAAAGCTTGGCCGCCATTAATGTGGAGCAGAGAAAGGGGGGAGAGAAGATGAAGAAAAGAGAGGTAGAGCCACAGCCAGAAGAAAGGGATAAAAGGTTGGCTAATTTGGTTGTGAAGTGATGAAACTAGCTGCGGCATCTCGTGGTTGCCGTTATCCTTCCCACAAATTGGCTCACTTTCACTTTGAGCCGACTCCTTTTCTTTTCTTTCCATTTTCCATTTTTTTTTTTTGTCATTTTTTAGTACAACAAATTGGTAGGATGATTTGAAACTCCATGGAAATATCACTTCATGCAAGTCGATGCGAGTTCGTAATTACAATCGAGTCAAAAATCTATTTTACCCGCATAATTACCTCGCTTTAAGTATTATTGCTCTCTAATGAACCATCGTTGAATCATAAACCAAGTCCCTTCCGGGTCCGTCACCAATGATCGGTTTATTGAATCGGCTACAAAAGTCACTTGCATCCCTATCGGACAAGCTCACAAACAGGAGTATTGAATCGTCATTCTCACCCATGCAAATCAAAAGACAAACTCTCACCAACAGAAGTTCATGACTTACTCAGATTAAATCGAGTCACATATGATCAAGGATTTAAATGTTGATATTAACGAAAATATCGAGGTCTCAATTTAATGGAAATATGGATAAAATGTCAATATCGATAGATATTTCGGGAAGGTTTTTAAAAACAACAATTTTTAAAAACAAATATTTAAATTAATAAACCAACATTTTACACTTTTAAATGAGTTAAAATATATTTATTATAATAGTATATTCACGTTATGTTACAATTTGTTGTTTATTTTTTTAATATTTCATCGATTTTGTACGATAAGATGGAAATTTCGATTCACCCCTTATGTCGATGTCGAACCTATGGATATGTGAAAATGTCGACATGTCGACGAAAATTTAATACCATGCACATGATCATCCCGTGAAATATTTATCTTCTCAATTAACAGATTTATAAAGAGATTAAATATTTTGTGTTCCAGTTTTATACAAACTCATTATTTATATATATATATCATATCTCACACACATGTCTCCACATGAACGATAAGTTGTAACTGTTACAAAGTGGGTTGTATTAATAGTGTTACTAGGATAAGACGTTCAACCTTATCCATATACTATTTTGTTTATTTCTTGAACATGATCATCTCATATGTCAACTACATATTGTTCAAGAATATACTAATAACCTATGAGTTTTACATAATGGATAATATATAAATTAAAAATAAAAATAATCGAATATTTTATTAAATAACCATTAAATAATAAAACATTAATTACGAGATTTTAAGGCATAAATCTCAACAAGCGTTGCCCTCGTCAGATGATGATGGACGAGTTGGACGTTTTAAAGCCGCGTTATGATGTCTCGTCTTGCATGAGCTTCTGGCTTTCGAGGGAGGGTGAGAAGATCGAGATCGAATCCCCCTTCAAGAGAGGTTGGATCGTTCCCCTAAATGTTCTTAGGGAGTTCAACTTTTTCCTACCGTCGATATCCCAACAACTCCTCAACCGCGTTGAGATTCCCCTGACTCAGCTTTGTCCCAACGATTGGGGCATCTTGAATGCTTGTGTGGTCTTGTAGGAGTGGTGTGGTGGAAGAGAAGTCTTGATGGTCGTCCAGTTCCTTACCAACTCACATTCTGATTAACTCCTCTACCAAACAGGGTCGTTTCTACACTTCGGTGCAAGATGACAAAGGCAAGTTCATCGACACACCTTCCTTAGTGAAAAGTTGGAAGGATTGATGTTTCTTCGCCTTTGAGGATTGACTCATTCTCAATGCCAACTAGGGGCCCATATTTGAGGTGCAGATCGAGTTCGAGGGACTAGGTAAGCTTGTATTTCCCTTCTCGACTCGCCCCCATTTTCCGGCCTTTACTTTCTAGTCGTTTGCTTTTGGTTTTTTGTGCAGTGCTCTCGGTCGCGCCTCAACTAAGATCGAATCTACCCTCGGCCATATTTGCGCAGATCTAGAGTTTGCCACTGAGGAGGAGACACGTCTCAACGATCTGCATTCAGCGGAATCTGATCCGAGGAAGGTTAGTGTACCGGATCACGAGCACCACAAGGGGTGAACGTTCTTATTTTGTAAGGCCTGAGCCTCCTGAAGGCGTTGACCCAAAAATTGCCATAGATCGTGCGACGTAGCTTAAAGATGAGGAAGAAGAAGCCAAAAGGATCATCGCTGAGAAAGTATGGGCTAACGAGGGAGTTTTTCGCGACCCTATTGCTGAGGAAGAAGAAGTCAAGACGTCGACAAGGAGGTAGAAGAGGCATGTCAAGTTGTTGCGGCTCGGGACGTTGTTGTTGAGGAAGCAGTCGAGGGTGTCGAGTGTCACGGTTGTACTTTGCCAACCGTGCGACCCCATAATCTAACTCGATCATGGTCAACCTTAAGGCTAGCTCTAGCCCATAACATTTTTTTCTCTAATTTTTTTGCTCCGTCGGACCTTATGAGAGGTTCTCTTAACCCCAATCGAGCTTCCTTTTTCTTTTTTTCACGACTTTGTCTTAAACATTCGCCCACAATCGTCGCACGCATGAGCATCATTTCACTCATCGACAACATCGTCTCAACTCAATGCTTGCAACTTGACTTGTTCACGGCAATGCACGTCGTCCTCTCGTGCATTTCAACTCTGTTGCGACTCTAGCGGTAATGACCCCAAATTTTATATATAATTAATTAACTTAAAATGAGATAATTACTCATAACGCATAATTTTCTTTTTAAATAAAACTTTGTCCTTCCATAAACATAAGTCTTAACAACTTAAATAAAACTTAAAGTTTATCTGTAGCAGCGGAAATTATAAAACAATGTCTATAAATGAAATAAACATAAACTAAAGTTGTGATCATAAATAATTAAACTTAAGATTTCGGGAACATCTCATGGTTCTTCCTCTTCAATGCCAAGATTATCCTCGATGAATTCACCATCATCTACAGGGCTATCTGAAAAATATAAAACCACGAGAGGTAGTATAAAAATACATTGTAAGTGGTTTCTATCATAAGGAACCTTCATGCTCCAACACACACATCATGCTTACATATCACATCCTAACACGTAGACTATGAAACAATCTACCTTAACATACTTGTAATTGATTACAAATTAATCTTCTTGACATATCATACATCTAGCTGCATAACATAACTGCTTAATTTGGGTATTTCATGCATAACATATTTTTTCCTAACTCCATGACTCTACTTACTTGATTCCATGAATGTAATAAAACACACATATATGTCATACTCAACCTAAGCATGTTTCACTAACCAATCAAAGTAACATAAATCATGTGAAGCGTAGAAACATACAAAAATAACATGACATAACATACTTTGCAAAACATCAAATATCATAAAATAACAAATCAATCAAGTATGTATTTAAACAATATAATATAACTCACTTACAATCAATACCACAATAAAAAGATTAATCAAACACCATAACTATACAATACAACAATCAATTCAGTTACTTATGATAGAATCCACTTAGCTTCAAATCTAAATCATTTAAAGCGTCCTAAATAACATATAATACAAATTAAATTAGGTCTAACTTAAATTTATTTTTCCTAAATAAACTCCATCCACTAGCTAAAACACACTAACTTTACTAGCTAGCATAATTTGCATATTAATTCACATAATTAATATTAATCATAAAATTAAAATTCAAAACTCATAAGATACTTTTTGTGATCATATTAAACTCTGATTTATAGATAAAAAATACATTAAAATAATTTACTACTTCTTAGAATTTACAAAAAAAATTGAAAACACAAATTGTAGTAGTTTTTACCGATTTTAAGCCGAAGAAAATATATTCATGAAAGTTAATTTTAACTCCTTAAAAACATGTTTAAGCTTACTTTATGCTACTGGACTGATAAAAAAATTTCAAAACAAATGCATTTAAACTTCTATATAAATCAATTTCGAGCTAGAACTAGGAAATAACGCAAACCGATAGACACCATTTTAGAGCAATTTTAAAGATTATTTTTTAAGCATTTAAATTTTGATTTTCATCCTCAAAATCAACACTTTTTAGATCTAAAACAACACCTAAAAGTTTCCATGAGAACCCCTAAACGATTTCAAACAACAGAGAAAATGAGGCTTACGGATGATGTGTTTTTCCTCTCTACCGTAAACGATGAATGGAGGAAAATTTTCAGCAACTAAATAGATTGAAATGATGCTGGAATACCTTAAAAAAATAGGTATGAACATGTTTAGAATCTATGAAAAATATCAAGAAAAGATGTGATTTAAACCCTAAACCCTACGAAACTAGATGGAAAACAACTCATTTCTTACCGATTTGGTGCAAGCGTTGAACGATCTTGTAAAATCCAAGAACAACACTTGAAACAACTTGGAAAACAAGTAATGATTTCTCAAAGATGTGATTTAGAGCATTAAAATAGGTGCTAGAGAGAAAACCTTAGAGATTTGGTTAGACTATCTTGGAATGACAATGAAAGAACACATAGAAACTTAAGAATAAAGCTCATTGGAATTTGAAACAACCAATCTTCTCCCTCGTCTTTGTATGAACGTCCAAGTGGTCTTACAACATGTCATTTGACTCTTCATCTCACCCACATAAATTCCTAATGACCATTGGGTGAAAGTCTAAAAGATGTCTTAAGAAAACCTAACTAAGATTACAACATGTCATTTGACTCTTCATCTCACCCACATAAATTCCTAATGACCATTGTGATGGAGCGTCGATGGAACGCAGCGGAAGCGATTTGGATCATGGACACTCTAATTTCATCAATTTAAACAAATGGAAACATGCAAACGCAATGAAAAAGAGAAATTAGAACACATACCCTTGTCGTTCGTATTTCTCCAAATTCACCGCCAGAAGCTCCTCACGAGCTCACCGAGTCTTCTCACGAAACGTTCGTGGACCACCCACGGTAGTCCCGCTATCCTCAGGCTGAGAAACGGAGTGGTGGGACTCCTTTTACAAAAGAAAAGGAAGAAGAAGCTCCACTGAAAAACTCTTTTTCAGAAGCTGGGAGGAAGAAGACGGAGAAGTGATAGAGAGAGAGAATCAAATTCTCAAATCTCAAATCGTATACCCCAGATGAAATTCTCAATTGAATCAAAATTCAATTTTTCTTAACTCAATTCTCTTCTGTTCTCTTCTTCTTCAGCCCATAACAAAACGTAATATATATATATTGAATCAACATGTGTCTTGCTGCATGCAAGACACATGTATATACATATATATATATAATTATTATTATTATTAAAAATAATAATAATAATTTTATTTATTAAACATTTTAATAAATAAAATATATATAATTATTAATTAAACTTTTTAATTAATAAATATTATTTAATTCAATATGAAATATTGATTAAATAATATAACTAAACTCGGTTTTTCAGAAAAAACCGACTTTTTTCACATGAATCTCATTCATGTTTCAGGCCGATGCCATATTTAAATCATATTTAAATATGTCTATCCTTCTTCCACAAACCCGAATTTGAACGATTCAAATTCTTTTCTTTTCTTTTATACTGTTTCACGGCTTTATCCGAGCTAGCCAGGAGAACCGTAAGGACCTACAGATCATGAGCTCCAACGATACGAGATTATCCGGTCAAAACTCTTTCAACCGAACTAACCAACATTCGTTAACCCCCGGAGACTCCACTAAAGTCCAAGGGCTGCACTCTCCTCACTGTAGATATATTGTGTCCTGTTGATATAACTATCATCAGTAAGTCGATCCTTCACAGGTCGTTCATAATCACAACGGGTCATTTATACCGTTTAACCCTTGCATTATATCTTGTTCCTTAAGTACCACTGACACCTCTAATGAACAATTGATTTGTGGTCCAACCATCAAATCAGATTCCTCCCTGATCAGGAGAGGATGGGCCCACTGTTCAAGACCTGGAGTCAGCACTAAAGGGAACAACCTTTCTACTAACCCTGAAAACGGGTAGGAGTGAACTCCAATCTTGCTACAACTATGTCCCCAGCCACTTATTCAATCTTATCCCCAAGATGGTAGGCTTATTGAGTCGGCAATCTGGCCACTCTCACCGGTACAAATCAAAGGATAAGGTCGAATAAACAGGAGTTCATAGTAAGCTCAGGATTGAGATCGAGTTACCTAAGTCATCACATGAAAAAAACGGTCTTTACAGTAAACGGTGTTATAAAGAAAGAGCGATTTTATTTCTTGGTTCGGTCTTGTGCAAACTCATTGCACAGGACGCCCTCACTCACATGTCTCTACATGAAACGATTCGAATCACATCGTTTTGTACTATACAAAGTGAGCCGCGTCCAATAGTGTCCCCAGGATAAGGTACCCAGCCTTATCCCTATACTATAGACCATTTTTGGCTGTCTACTTGAACTTGATTCACATTCATGTCACACATGAAGTTCAAGTACTCATACTATCGCCATGGGTGTTAGTTATTGGTATAGGTTAATACAAACACAATTCACTAAAATTCAATAACAACTTTATTGAAATATAATATATACATTCATTCAGTTTACAAACTACGAGTTTTAGGACATAAAACCCAACAAACTCCCACTTGGACTAAAACGTCAGTGGAGTACATGCTGGTCGAGAGAACTAGAATATCAAATATCTAAAGTTTCTCCCACTGTCCTACTGAGCAGCTCGCAGCCCTAAACTTTTTAGGTGTCTCTCAAACACTTTAGCCGTGAGAGACTTAGTAAACGGATCAGCAATGTTGTGCTCCGAGGCTACCTGTGTGACGATCACATCTCCTCGTTGCACTATCTCCCTGATGAGATGATATTTCCGCTCAATATGCTTTCCACGCTTATGGCTTCTAGGTTCTTTAGAATTTGTCACTGCACCGCTGTTATCACAATAAAGCGTGATTGGCAAGTTCATATTTGGAACAACTTCCAAATCTGTCAAGAACTTCCTAAGCCATACAGCTTCCTTCGCTGCTTCGCAAGCTGCGACATACTCAGCTTCCATGGTGGAGTTAGCAATACAACCTTGCTTTATACTCCTCCATACTATTGCTCCTCCGTTAAGAGTGAACACTGATCCTGATGTAGATTTCCTGGAATCTATATCAGTCTGAAAATCAGAGTCAGTGTATCCTGCAAGGATCAAATCCTTCGCGCCATACACAAGCACATAGTCTCTCGTTCTCCTAAGATACTTGAGGACGTGTTTAACGGCTGTCCAGTGATCATATCCTGGATTGGACTGGAACCTACTGACAATTCCTACTGCATAGCAGATGTCGGGTCTTGTACACAACATAGCGTACATGAGACTACCAACTGCAGATGCATAGGGAATTCGTCTCATATCCTCAACCTCTTGAGGTGTCTTAGGAGACTGTTCCTTAGACAAGTGAATTTCATGCCTAAAAGGCAGCGAACCTTTCTTGGAATTCTGCATCGAATATCTTGACAACACCTTGTCAATATAAGATGCTTGAGACAGCGCTAGCACTTTGTTCTTACGATTCCTTATGATCTGAATCCCTAGAACAAACTGAGCCTCTCCCAAATCTTTCATTTGGAATTGGGTCGCTAGCCAATTCTTAACGTCAGTTAGGAACCCTACATCATTCCCAATGAGTAGTATATCGTCTACGTACAAGACTAAGAAAGCTACAACAGTATTGACTACTTTCTTGTAAACACAAGGTTCGTCAATATTTTGTTCAAAGCCATAAGATTTGATCGCCGTATCAAACCTTATATTCCAGGATCTAGATGCTTGCTTCAACCCATAAATGGATCGATTAAGCCTGCAAACCTTTTGCTCTTGACCCTGAAGTATGAATCCCTCTGGTTGAGCCATATAGATACTCTCCTCAAGATTACCATTCAAAAAGGCAGTCTTGACATCCATTTGCCAGATTTCATAATCATAAAATGTAGCAATGGATAAGAGTATTCTAATCGACTTTAACATGGCAACAGGAGAAAAGGTTTCTTCATAGTCCACCCCTTCTCTTTGGGAATAACCTTTTGCCACAAGTCGAGCCTTAAAGGTTTGCACCTTACCGGCTTGGTCTCGTTTTCTCTTGTAGATCCACTTGCAACCGATAGGTCTTTCACTATCTGGTTGGTCTACAAGATCCCAGACCGAATTGAATTACATAGACTCCATTTCGAGATCCATGGCTTTAAGCCACTGGTCCTTGTCTGTATCATTCATTGCCTGTTTAAAGGTCAATGGATCCTCAACGCCATCATCAGGTATGACGACTTGAGTTTCAGACAAGCCGATGTAGCGGTCGGGCTGTCTTACATCCCTCCCACTGCGTCGAGGTTTTCTCAACTCTTGAGAAGGACCAGCCTGATCAACAACCTTTGTTGATCCGTCTGTAGCTTTCCTGGAAAATTCGGACAAAACAATTTTGCTCGACGGTTGATGATCTCTCATGTGGTCTTCCTCTAAGAACGTGGCATTAGTCGATACTAGTACCTTGTTCTCATGAGGATCGTAAAATAGACCACCTTTCGTTTCCTTGGGGTAACCTACAAATAGGCACAATTTTGAACGATGTTCCAACTTCTTTGGATTGGGTACTAGCACATGTGCCGGACACCCCCAAATCCTGAAGTGACGTAAACTACCTTTACGCCCTCTCCATAACTCATAAGGTGTTTCAGAAACACTTTTAGAGGGAACCATGTTCAAAATATATACTGCAGTCTCTACTGCATATCCCCAAAACGAACTAGGCAAATGAGCATAACTCATCATAGATCGAACCATGTCTAACATGGTTCTATTTCTCCTCTCGGACACACCATTCTGCTGTGGTGTTCCTGGCGCTGAGAGTTGAGATACTATTCCATGTTCTATCATATAGTCCTGGAATCTTAAATCCATATACTCTCCACCTCGATCTGATCGGAGTGTTTTTATCAATTTACCTAATGTGTTCTCAACCTCTGCCTTATACTCTTTGAACTTTTCAAGAGCTTCGGACTTATGATGCATTAGATAAAGATAACCGTACCTAGAATAATCATCAATGAAACTGATGAAATATTCATACCCTCCTCGTGCTTTGACATTCAAAGGACCGCAGAGATCCGAATGCACGATTTCTAGAGGTTCCTTGGACCTATGACCTTTTTCAGAAAAAGATAGTTTGGTCATTTTGCCCTCAAGACAAGACTCACATGGCGGTAAAGAGTTGTCCTCTAAACGATTTAGCAGACCACTCTTAACCAATCTCCCAATCCTATTGAGATTAATGTGACCTAGTCTTAAGTGCCAAAGATAAGTACTTGGAGAAAGTTTCTGCCTTTTAGTTTGAGTCTCAGCTGTTTTAAACATTTCAGTGTTCAAAATAGCTTTGGCTTCGGTTGGTCTTAACACATACAAGTTGTTTTCAAGTTTCGCAGAACAAATACGTACACCTCTTTTGCTAATGAACGCTTCATTATGAACAAAAGATACTTTATACAACTGTTCTAACAAACAAGATATAGATACAAGATTCCTCTAGAAGGTAGGAACCAGGAGTACATTTTCTAGTAAAATGAAACTATCTCTATACAACAACTTTACAGCTCCCACTGCTTCAGCTGAGACAACCTCTCCAGTTCCAACTCTGAGAGTTATCTCACCGCGAGAAAGTGGCTGCCAAGAACTAGTTTCCTGAAAAGAAGAACAAACATGGTTAGTAGCTCCTGAATCAAGTATCCAGGTATGACAATCATGTTCTACTAAGCATGTTTCTACAACAAGTAAATCATATTTACCTTGTCTTTCTTTCTCAGCCTTTTTCTCTGCAAGATACTTTGGGCAATTGCGTTTCCAGTGCCCATCTACACCACAATGGAAACATTTTCCTTTGTCTGTAGATTTACTCTTGCTCTTAGCAGTAGCAGGTGCTTTTCCCTTCCTTTTATCTTTCTTCTTCTTTTGAATACTCTTATTCTTAATAGAAGAAAGTTCAGACCTACTCCCTGAAGACGACCCCTTTTGGAATTTCCTAGAAGTGACAACGTTTGCCTCCTTCTCTTTTCCTTTAGAAGTCTGTAGGGACTGATAGGTCTGTAGCTCGCTGAGGAGAGAAGTCAAATTATACTTTATCTTGTTCATTACCAAATTGGTTCTGAACTGAAGGAAACTCTTCGGAAGAGATTCCAAGATAAAGCTTACTTGACTTGACTCATTTATAATAGCTTCGTTTACTTCCGCCACATTGAACTGGACCATCATGTTAAGGACATGCTCCCTAACAGAGGTTCCCTCCTTCATGCGAGAGTTGTAAACGAATTTGAGGGCTTTATGACAGACCGATGAGGACGGAAGTCCAAACATCTCCTGTAATGAAGACATGATTTCTTTAACAGAAACCATATCCTCGTGCTTCTTAGCTAACACATCAGATATGCTGGCTAAGATATAGACTCGGGCTTTATCATTAGCCCTTGTCCATCTATCATATGTTTCTCGAACAGTTCGAGTCGCATCCGAGCTAGGAAGGGGAGGACAATCCTCTGATAAGACGAACCTGAGATCATCTAGAACGAGAATCGTATTCAAGTTCGATTTCCAGGTCGCGTAGTTATCGCCGGTTAACTTATCGGAAGCTAGTAAGTGAATGAAAGAGCTAGACATGCTGAAAAGAGAATGAATAAATATTAGTGAAAAGGTTTTAACCTAATTTACACACCAATCAAGAATTTAGCAAAGAATAATAATGTACCCAAAACTCATTATTAAACTGCAACGATACTTCAGTGGGTCAGAATGGTCGCTACCGAGGGGCAGTCAAGCACTCATTCACTGAATCAAGACATTCTTGACTAAATGCTAATACCAGAATATCTCATATTCCTATAGCATCTTAGTTATCGCTGTTTGGTCAAGATTTACTAACTCCTTAGCAAATCTCGTAAGTGTGACCCTCCATTTTTAGAATTCATAGGGCGGCCCCAACGATGCAACCGAATGGAAATGTCAAAGTTGGGAATGGCTCTATGTTTCTTTATCCATAAATGGTGATTGAGATGTTCTGATTCCTATGAAACGGCCCTCCGAATGGATCGGTACCACTTGTGGGCACCTAGCAGGCAGAACATAGGAATCTCACGGTTCAATCCAATGGAGGAGACCGCAGGATGTATTGACATACTTCCTTCTCCCACTTACTATAAATACTTTCTCCATTCACCTTGCTCTTGAATTATGCAAATACCATCCGAATGGGGATGCCCTATTGACATCACGAGGCCGAGCATAATTCTCACGGTGTGAATTTGACAGAGAACGTAGGAGGAGAGGGACATATCATATATACCTTCTCAACACCTCTACTAAGTATTTTAAGACGGAATGGGTAAATTACTCAGGCAATATCCGGCTAAGACAATAAGGCCTAAGTCTAGGTAAAACAAACTTTTACCTATGATGTCTAGGTGATAAACACTTTATTACCTCACACCACTCACGCATGCTCATAAAGCCGGGTTAACTTTACTCAAGTACCGGATGGTCCCCAGGTAGGAGGTGTTCCGTAAACCGTCAGCTTAAATACCTCCAACCTTGAACAGGATGTCCCCGGGTGAGTTTCTTGTAACCTTAGCATTTACAAGATATCGACCTATTCATCTAATGAAACGGAACGATACATTCAACCCTAAGTGAGCATGCCTTTGTCTTTGTTATAGATTTTAAAAGTCTATGCCAATTTTACAACACTTTGCAAAACTAAGACTTACTACAACAAACTTCTACATGCTTCTCAAACATGCAACACTAAGGCATGACAAGTTGAATATTTAATTTCATAATTAATATAACAATTATATCGATTATGTTTTTAAATATACAACTCCTAATTCATAAATTAATATAACACTTATATCAATTCTCATGAATTAAGCATGCATCCTATACATTATAACACTTATAACAAACAAAATGCATCTTATGTTGGATGTTTAATTTCATAATTAATATAACACTTATATCAATTATTCTATTAAGCAAACAACATCTAATTCATGAATTAATATAACTCTTATATTAATACTCATGAATAAACATGCATCTAATATATTATAACACTTATAACCTATAATATGCATAAAAACATGGCAACCTATGTTGTATATTTAATTTCATAATTAATATAACACTTATATCAATTATTCTATTAAACTAACAACAACTAATTCATGAATTAATATAACTTTTATATCAAAAATCATGAATTGCCAAATATGCATACGATATATTATAACACTTATAACATATTTTCAATGCATGAAGCATGCTTCCTACGGTGGGATTTTAAATCTATATGGCATACGTTATGCACATACAAACATGGAATTTAATTAAAACATACATTCGCAATGCATAATTAATTAAACACACTAAAGTGGATCGATTTTGGCATTTAGCAAGCAATAACTAATTTATTACAAGCTTGAACAACAAGCCACGTCTTGAGCGGACTTCGAACTCTTCGCACCGCCTTGGACCAACTTGCTTCCTCCGAACGCTTCGGCCAAAAACTCTTCGAATTTCTCCTCGTATTGCCCAGAATGAGTTTGAACTTACACCAAACATTTCGGCGAGTTTCAAACTCAAACTTCTTTCACAAAGAACCCTATATGGACTCTAATGACTCTAAAAAATACAGACTCTTTAGCATACATTAAAGCCCATACAATCTCGGGCAATTACAAATAATGAAATTCAAAAGAAACTATGCCAAAATCGATATTCACTTTAGAATTCCATTCAGAAACAATTTCTAAATAAAACCCACCATAACTTAAATTGATTGAAATTGAGTGGCCAAAAACGCTCTGATACCAATTGATGGAGCGTCGATGGAACGCAGCGGAAGCGATTTGGATCATGGACACTCTAATTTCATCAATTTAAACAAATGGAAACATGCAAACGTAATGAAAAAGAGAAATTAGAACACATACCCTTGTCGTTCGTATTTCTCCAAATTCACCGCCAGAAGCTCCTCACGAGCTCACCGAGCCTTCTCACGAAACGTTCGTGGACCACCCACGGTAGTCCCGCTATCCTCAGGCTGAGAAACGGAGTGGTGGGACTCCTTTTACAAAAGAAAAGGAAGAAGAAGCTTCACTGAAAAACTCTTTTTCAGAAGCTGAGAGGAAGAAGACGGAGAAGTGATAGAGAGAGAGAATCAAATTCTCAAATCTCAAATCGTATACCCAGATGAAATTCTCAATTGAATCAAAATTCAATTTTTCTTAACTCAATTCTCTTCTGTTCTCTTCTTCTTCAGCCCATAACAAACGTAATATATATATATTGAATCAACATGTGTCTTGCTGCATGCAAGACACATATACACATATATATATATATATATATATATATATATATATATATATATAATTATTATTATTATTAAAAATAATAATAATAATTTTATTTATTAAACATTTTAATAAATAAAATATATATATAATTATTAATTAAACTTTTTAATTAATAAATATTATTTAATTCAATATCAAATATTGATTAAATAATATAACTAAACTCGGTTTTTCAGAAAAAAATCGACTTTTTTCACATGAATCTCATTCATGTTTCAGGCTGATGCCATATTTAAATCATATTTAAATATGTCTATCCTTCTTCCACAAACCCGAATTTGAACGATTCAAATTCTTTTCTTTTCTTTTATACTGTTTCACGGCTTTATCCGAGCTAGCCAGGAGAACCGTAAGGACCTACAGATCATGAGCTCCAACGATACGAGATTATCCGGTCAAAACTCTTTCAACCGAACTAACCAACATTCGTTAACCCCCGGAGACTCCACTAAAGTCCAAGGGCTGCACTCTCCTCACTGTAGATATATTGTGTCCTGTTGATATAACTATCATCAGTAAGTCGATCCTTCACAGGTCGTTCATAATCACAACGGGTCATTTATACCGTTTAACCCTTGCATTATATCTTGTTCCTTAAGTACCATTGACACCTCTAATGAACAATTGATTTGTGGTCCAACCATCAAATCAGATTCCTCCCTGATCAGGAGAGGATGGGCCCACTGTTCAAGACCTGGAGTCAGCACTAAAGGGAACAACCTTTCTACTAACCCTGAAAACGGGTAGGAGTGAACTCCAATCTTGCTACAACTATGTCCCCAGCCACTTATTCAATCTTATCCCCAAGATGGTAGGCTTATTGAGTCGGCAATCTGGCCACTCTCACCCGTACAAATCAAAGGATAAGGTCGAATAAACAGGAGTTCATAGTAAGCTCAGGATTGAGATCGAGTTACCTAAGTCATCACATGAAAAAAACGGTCTTTACAGTAAACGGTGTTATAAAGAAAGAGCGATTTTATTTCTTGGTTCGGTCTTGTGCAAACTCATTGCACAGGACGCCCTCACTCACATGTCTCTACATGAAACGATTCGAATCACATCGTTTTGTACTATACAAAGTGAGCCGCGTCCAATAGTGTCCCCAGGATAAGGTACCCAGCCTTATCCCTATACTATAGACCATTTTTGGCTGTCTACTTGAACTTGATTCACATTCATGTCACACATGAAGTTCAAGTACTCATACTATCGCCATGAGTGTTAGTTATTGGTATAGGTTAATACAAACACAATTCACTAAAATTCAATAACAACTTTATTGAAATATAATATATACATTCATTCAGTTTACAAACTACGAGTTTTAGGACATAAAACCCAACACATTGGGTGAAAGTCTAAAAGATGTCTTAAGAAAACCTAACTAAGATTAAAGAACTTAATAAGTAAGATGACTATTTTTCTCATTCTTTGTCTACCTACTTTTATTAAGATAAAAGATGAAATGTAAATGTCAAAAATTATATTTTTACTTCCTCTATTACCTTATAGTAAAATAATTTATAAAATAATACAACTTATGGTATAAGTTACAATTCACTGTATGTACTTATAAGTAACTACATCATACTTCCAATTTAAAGTTACATTCTTAGTTAATTAACCTTTTAAGCATAAATATTTGTCTCTCCTAATGAATAAATAACTAAATACAAATTCAAGAAGTTATTAATATATGAAATGAATTTCTCTAATTATAACAATCATAACAAACAAACAACAATAGAAAATTACGAAAATACCTTTAATGGTAATGTGGAGCATTACACTAGCCAACTTGCCACTACTATAGGTCAAGTCCCACCGCTCAACATTGCCACTAATTTAGGTCAAGGTTCTTTAAACGCTTCATCACATCATTTCTCATCGTCTTGTTTCTCGTCTATTCAGTCGTCCCACTTCTACACCAAGTTGGGACCTTATCGGGATGAGTCATGACCCTTAATGAGGCCAAAACTAGCTTACAAGGCTTATCGATTACTACCGGGTGATTCTAGCAGCATAACTAAGCCATAACTAACTTATCGGGGCCATCAGATGCTTCCGAGACCATTCTTGCCACATAACTAGGTCATAACTAACATAACGAGTCAACGAGGTAATCGATTGTGCCAATCATAATAATATACATCAAGGTCTGAAAAATTGAAAGGTATAAAATCTTAAAGTTTGAATAGATAAACAAAAATTAATGGATAGGAAAATCTGAATTTGAGATTAACTTAAGATAATGCAAGATTTGTGGGGGCCGGGGGAGTGTTTAGATAGATTATCCACAAAATCAAGGGGTTGGCGCTTGTTTCGTCAATAAGGGTAAAAAAGGAAAAACGTTGGGAAATGGGGAGCATGCTGGTATCACGTGGCCATACTTCACATTACAACTAAATATTAGATTAAATTTCTATTAATTAATTTATAGACATGTTTTATGTTGCAAAATTTATATAATTTATAATATACTATATCATACATATTTTAATTTAACAAAAATGATATTAGTTTATAACGTATAGACTAGTGATTAAAAAGTCACGAATTCGATTCTCACTCTCACACGCTGTAAAAAATATTGCATACCAAACAAATTTTAAGATTTATAAGCATATTATAAAATGTTAAATTTATTCTTTATTTAGTTCTTTTCCATAAATATATTAGTCAACCATAGAGGTTTGTGTCATTTTACCATTCATTTTCTTAAATAAGAATACTTCCTAGGAAGTGTATACATTTTTAGGATATATAAGCCTATCATAAAAAAGTCAAATTTATTCATTATCAATGCTATTAAATGTTTATATATATTAGTCAACAATAACTTATTGTCATATTACTATTCATTTTCTCAAATGGAGCTAGAGTAGATAGTGACCTTTTCTTAAAATAGTTCATAAACTTTTTGAAAATAAAATTAATACTTCTAAAATTTGTGAGAGGACTCAACCTAGTTCATGGATACAGTAATTGAAATTATAATATATATTTTTTTTTATATAGAAAATATAATAACTAAAATAAATACAAATCTATTCTTCAAACTTTTGAGGCTTGTGTTTGTGTTCGTCTCTCAATTTAAAAAAATATCGTATTTTTTAATTTTTAATTTTAATTTTAACAAGTACCTATCATAAATGTCGCTAACTTAATATGTTGACATAATGAATGAATTGATAAATGGTGATTTAACATGACAGGATGAGAGTGTTCCAAAAAAAAAATTAAAAAAAAAAAAAAAAAAAAAAAAAAAACATTAATTAGATAAAATGGAGACAAACAAGTCAAAATATTGGATTTTTTATATTAATAATGTACTTTTAAATAAATTATTATAGAAATGTGGTAGTTTTGAAAGTATTTACAAAACTAGGGTACTTAAATCGTGTACCTAAATCATATCTATGGTACACAATTTAGGAGATAACTCGTGTCCATGGTACACGATTTAGGGAGTAACTCGTGTATCATGGACACGATTTACATGACGTGCCAACCTAAGTTGTGTACTATGTACACGAGTTACCCCTAAATTGTGTACCATGGGCACGAGTTACTCCTAAATTGTGTATCATGGACATGATTTAGGTACCTTAATTTTGTAAATACTTTGAAAACTACCCTATTTTTGTAATAATTTATTTAAAATACATTAAAAATATAAAAAATCTCAATGATTATATCAATTACAACTTTGAACTAATGATTATATGAATTAAAACTCCGAACATTCATAAGTGTGTCAATTTACACTATTTCTTTGAAAAAAAATAGTTTCACATGTGTGAAAACTTATAAAGTTTTAATTGATACACGGTATTTTAAAAAGAGCGAGGATTGAACCCATGACCTCATAGTCATAGGCACAATTGTATAAGTTCTAGCCAAAGGTTTTATAATTTATAGGTTCCAGCCAAACAAATTTTTAGGGGATTGAACCTAGGACATCGAGCAATGCTCTTGTCATAAAACCAGAGAAACTAACCGTGGTACATGAAATATAGCACGCCCGGTGGGACTCGAACCCACAATCGCTTGATTAGAAGTCAAGCGCCTTATCCATTAGGCCACGAGCGCTTCTTTTTAATGTTTTAATCGATAAACTTCCAAAGTTTAGAGGTATAAATTGAACTTTTCTCATTTTTTTTAATTGTCTTATCCATTAACTTTTTTTTTTTTTTTTTTGTGTCACTTCCTTATCATATGTCAAACCATCAATTTATTAGTTCAATCATGCCACACCATTATTTAAAGTAATTGTGTTAGCCAGAAAGACTAATTAATATCACAATTGAAATTTTAAAACTTTTATATTGATAGACTATAAAACAACTACACAAGAGCATAGCTCAACAACATGATGTATTGTTAGTGGTTATGAGGTCCTAGGTTTAATCCCTCACCCTTGTCAAAAAAAAAAAAAACAACTACATCTTTTTTAGTTCAACAATTGTGTTACCACCAAACATTTATTATTAGAATCAAAACCGAAAATTTATTTATTTTTTGTTTTAAGAAATAACAAATAATTTCAATCGTTTAAAAAAAACAAATAATTTCAAAACGTTGCGAAAGAAAAAAAAAAGAACGCTCGATAATGCTCACACGAGATCTTGGGAGTGACTTTGCATTGCCCCACATGGAAAAAATTTGAAAGTTGTGAAGGATATGTATATCTTACTATATCTAACAGTGACTTAAGAGAATAATTTTTATCTCTCTCCTTTTTGCCTTTTTACTTTTTCAATATTTTTCATTTTATCAATTCTTTAGTGTTGTTCATCCAAAGCCAACCATTCTTCTCATCTAATTTGATTTTGGAGTTTTTTTTTTTTTCATTTATTGTTTTAACATTAAACTTTAACCATTATCTATCCTACAACAATACATAATTGAAAGAGAGAAAAGTCGAATGGGAGAGAAAAAGACTAAATGTTGGCTATTTAATCCCATTTTTTCCACCCATATTTTAAAATCGAAGTTTGATTTCCTCTCCTATTTTCTCATCTCCTCCCGATTTTTCTTTACTTTCTACAACGTGTCTCCCTTCCTTAGGGGGAGAGAAGCACCAGAGTATCAAAGATTCTATCAAAACCCCCCTCCCTTCTTTCCTTAGGGGGAGAGACGCACCAAAGTATTGAAGATTCTATCAAAACCCCTCCCTTCTTTTACTATTTCCTCTTTCAAAATTAAAACGAGAACATTTATACATTTAAAACCCTTGATCCTTACGATTCCATTAAATCAATATTCTCTATGAATTTCACTCATCCACCTCACCAATTTGAGTTATGATCTCGCACAAAATCAAAATCAACCTCGCGCCTCGCAATCACCATCCAAGAAAACTTTTTTGCCTTCGCTATCCACTAAAGAACTCTTGCCTATGTTGCCTTCCCCTCAGGAAAGATAGGTTTCGTCTGGTGAATCGATTCGAAAGAAACAACGTGGGTATGAAGGTCATCGTTGCCGCCACACGAAAAATGTGTAAAAATCGCGGCCCCCAAATGATGCTTTTAGGTTGTGCTTCTCCGAGGAGTGTTAAAAGATCGAAGAGGCGATCAACGGGTAGCCTAAAGATTGTGAATAGAGAAGGCGTGCTACAACTAGCTAGGTTTTTAATGTTTTTTATTTATTTTTTTAAATATCTTTTAATTAGTTGGTCTTTGGGCATAATTTTTTTTTTTACCCTTTCTAATTTGTATTAAAATCTTAGATTTTTTTTTTTTTTTTTTTGGTATAAGTAAATATTCAATATTTGAAATGTTAAAGATATAGAAATATTTATAGGTCTACCCAAGATATACAAACACGCCAATAATTTCTTTGTAAGTTTTAATTAGTAATATTATGTCAAACTGAGCATAGCTCAATTGACATAAGGTTGTACCGTTAACTAAGGCTCCGTTTGAGATTCGTGACTTTGAAAATAATTGCTTTTAGTTGTGCTTTTAGAAAAATCAGTTGTACTAGAAAGTAAATAAGTGTTTAGGTAAATTTCAAAATGGTGTGAGAAACAATTTTAACTATTCCAATTTTAATTAAAAAAAAATATATAAGAAAAATAAATTAATGTTAATTTATCCACCATTTTTTTTATGACCTCTTAGTCAAAGACACAATCTTATGTCAATTGAGCTATGCTCGGTTTGACACCATTTTAAATTATTTGATACATTACTTCAATAAAATTGTAGAACAAAAAAATAGTTGTCTTTGGAAAAACAAAATGGAGTCGAAGGTAGTTTTTTTTTTTTGGCAGATTGATCATGGGAGAAGATGAAAGTTAGGGACGGATAAAATATAAATTATGAAATTTAGTTGGAAGAGGCACCAAATTGTTTGGGAATCTAATTTTAGAAGCTACTCTCTATCAGATTTTAGAAAAGTAAAGAATTAAAAAAATGATTTGTTTTAAATTAATATAAAATTAGGTTTAAAAAAAAATGGTTAAGATTATTTAAAAATCACATGACCTTCAAACGCAGCTCCAAAGGGGTCTAGGAGAGAAGGTCACGAGTTCAATCTATCGCAATACTTAAATATATATATATATATATATAATTATGAGAAATTGTAACAGATGTCAATTTAGAATAAGATAATTAAAAATATAGCATGTTTTTAAATTTCGTGCAGATATGACAATTTCTATCGCTGATATCTTATGGCTGATAGAAGTCTATCGCTGATCACCTCAGCTTTTTATAGATTTTTGTCAGTAATAATAGTCATCAGTGATAATAGTCTATCACGGATATGATAAAGTCTATCCGGGATAGAAACAGATTTTTTTGTCATATTTGTAAAACATTTTAATGTTTGCTAAATTTGCAATTAGTTTGAGCCTTATTGCTATTTGTGCAATCAACCCTATAATTATTGTAATGATTAGTAAAACAAAATTACGTAATTCGTTATAAAAATTTGACAAAATTACGTCGTTATAAAAATTTGACAAAATTACGTAATTCGTTATAAAAAATTGACAATCACAGGTCTACCCAATTATTAGCATTATTTAAAGAGTATGATGTAAACAATTTAAAATATATTTTCTTACATAAATATTTATATATATTTTTTTTTGTTTGAAATACCAATTAATATTTATATTTTGCATTGTATAAAATAACATGGTTTGATTAAATATTAAGAAACATATTGAATTGGATGCCACACAAATTGCCAATCATCCTAATATTTTAGAATAATAATTCTATTTTTATTTTCCTTTTATTGTGGTTAATTTCTTAAAATCAGAAGTAAGAAATTGTATGTGAATAAAATATATGAATTAAATTAAAATATTGTTTGTTTACAATTTTTTTTATAAGTGTTTATTTTTATTCATTTTAAATAATTGTTTTTGTTTTTCATTATAGTACTTCCAATATATTACACATTTTTTTAATAAGGAATGATGTGTCGTTAAAATATAATTATTTATTTTTATTCTTACTTATAACGTGTTTATTTTAATTCATTTTACACATTTTTTTTCTTCTTTTGATTCTAATATTCTTCCAATATATTATACGTTATCAATTTCTTATTCATTCTAAATCAAACTAATTTTTTTTGTACTTTAAATTAGAACTACATTATTTTATGTGCATTGCACGTGTTTCTTTACTAGTATATATTAAATTCTACTTGTGTTTTTGTAAAAGATGTATTAATGGGGTGTTAAAATATATCCCCACACGCCTAGCCATCGCCTAATAACTTTTTATTTATTTTCCTTCTTTTTTATTGGGCCAAAAACCTTAAGGGGCGTTTGGCCTCGTCTTGGATTCAAAACCGTGGGAATCAGAACCCTGAGGGTTTGCTTGAGAGGGTTCTGAACCCTAGGAATCAGAAAACAGTATTGGGGGTGTAGTGTTGAGAAGTCTGAGAATCAGAAAACAATGTTTGGGGTACAATGTTGGGAAGTCTGGGAATCGGAAGTCAGTGTTTGGGGTGCGTGTTTTGAAACCCGGGTTTGGACAAAAAAAAAATTCTTCCTTTTTTCCTTTTGCTACTTGTTTTTTTTTTATTCTTTTTCTTCTCTTTATTTTTAGGGGATGTTTTGTGAATTGTAGAATTTTTTATGCAACATGTGACTTTTTTTCTAGACGTTCGAATGAAACATTTAATTTATGTTACAGTCTAAGAATAATAAAATTATTTTTAAGAATCAAAACATTGCTTACAAGAATCAAATATATATTTGGATAAGGAATTAAAAAATTAAATGTTTCATTCAAACGTCTCAAAAAACATAACATGTCATGTCAATCGGTTTGATTTGTTTATTTTTTTTTTTAAAATACATATTTAGATAAAGAATTTAAAAAAAAAGAAAAACTCAAAAGGAAGAAAATAAGAATGAAACAACAACCTACTATTATATTGGGATAATATTCCCAAGTATGTGTCCTCCTAAATACAAACTGAAATTTATAATTTCAAACATCAAGTCACATGAATTATAAAATGAACAAAAAAAAAAAAAATTAAAAAATTAGGAGTGAAAAAAAAAGTTATAATTTTGTAATTAGAAAAAAATCACATTCTATTTTAAAAATATTCAATAAATAGAATATTGTTAATTATTATTATTTTTTAAGTTTAATTTGTTAACTTAAAAATTAAATATTATTTTTTAAAATATTAACATTATCGCCTCAAACATTTTTTTTATCTTATAACTAAAAAAAATTAAACATATTTTAAGTTAATTAGATTAAATATATATGAATTAAAAGAATAATTTTATTTAGATAAATATAATTAGAAAACTATATAATTATAATTAAAAATGGTGAAATTGGAAGAAAAATGGTGCGACCTACCATAATAATGAGAAAAATTAATAGGAAAATGTTGACCCACCATAATTATGAGAAATGTGGTTAGAAAAATTGTGGACCCCACCAATATATTGTAATTTTAAGAAAAACCATGGGTTTGGGAGGGATTGGGGGAGTAACCCATGAGTTTGGCTTCCCAAACCCGGGGTTCCCAACCCCTTGCCCCAAACATGTTTTGGATTTAGAATCCAAAACCACCCCAACCCAATACGGGGGCCAAACGCCCCCTAAAAGAAAATTAATATTTTTCTTTTTCACGATCTTCTTTTTGCTTCTGAGCATGATTAGTTAAGAGTGAACATCAGTGGGTCGGGGTCATTTTTCTGCCTAAACCTACGTAAATCTGATCCAGTCGACTTCAAAATACTGGAAACTAATTTTGTTTCCAATTCTACCGACAGGTTAATCAACCGATTTCAGCACTAAATCAACTACGCAGAGGGTAGAGCGAGAATCAGAAATGGAAACAGTCCAGACGGCGGAGACACATGGCGGCGACATATCGACAAAAAGAGGCGACGATGGACGCGGAAGGAAAAAAAATTAAGAAGAAGGAAAAATTAAGAAGAGGTGGAACCCAAACCAAAAAAAAGAAGAAATAGAGAAGGAAATAAGTAGAAAAAATAAGAAATATAGAAAATAAAAAGAAAAAAGAGATCAAAGAATTGAGGAGGGAGAAGAAAGAAGAAATTGAGAGGAATTTTTATTTTTTATTTTTTTTTATTTTAAATAATTCCTCTTTTGGGGAGGAGAATTGACATTAATGTCTTCAATTTCTCTTCCCAAAGAGTGCAGAGTGGATGGAGTTTAGGCAAACTCAAAATTAAAGTTTATTATTATTATTTTTTATATATAAAAATTTGGTTGGTTGGTTTTGCTACCCCGACCGAAAATGGCCCTAAACTGACTGACTAAAGTTGGTTAGGTAGGTCAACTCAATTTTTCGGTTCTTTTTGTTCACCACTATGATTAATGAAGAATTTTCCTCTTCTTCCTCAAAGAAAGAGTACAATTTGAGTAAAAGGTAGAGTTTTTTCGATTTCCAATCATTCTGGGTCGAGTGCACGAACGAAAACGTGTTGTGCTAACCTTGGGGAGTAACCGACGTGTAGACGATTAACACCGTGATCGTGCCGTAATTACTTTCAAGACAATGATCTTTTCCACAACGCAACAATTGTTTTTCGAAATATATTTGAAGTTGAAAGCATTTTTTTACAATGTCTGTCAAATCCAGGAAGATGCTTCCAGATCTGTCCAAATTGAAACTACTCGACAGAACCAATTACTGTCGAGTGCACAAACATAAGGGGTGTTGTGTTATCCTTGGGGAACAACCGACGTATAGACAATTAACACCGTGGTTGTACCGAAATTGCTTTCAAGGTAGAGGTCTTTTTCCATGACGCAACAATTTTTTTTTTCAAATCTGTTTGACAGTTGAAAGCATTTTTTTTTACAATGTCTGTCAAATCCGGGAAGGTGCTTCCAAATCTATCCAAATTGGAACCACTCGACAAAATCAATTACCGTCGTTGGTCCTAGAAGCTTCCGATCTTCGAGCAACTAGAGGTCGGCTACATCCTCACCGTTGAGTGTCCTGATAAATCCAATAGCGTTGTTATCGTTTATCTAGACAAGTCAAAAGGTGTTGTTGAGGTTGATCTTGCTGAGTCCAAACGGGCTGCTGAAGTTGATCCTAACAAGGTCAAGAAGAACAACAAGACAATTCGTGATATCTGCTTAACCATATGAACAACTCGATCTTTGTTCAATCTTTTCGTCGTTTAGAAATATGCAAAGGTAATTTGGGACACTCTGTAGTCCATATATAAAAATTTCTTAATGGTGATTTAAATGAGGATATTTATATGACACAACCTGAAGGCTTTATAGTTACTGAACAAGGTATGCAAGCTTATAAAATCTATTTATCGTCTTAAACAAGCTCCTAAACAATGATATGAGAAATTTAATCGTACATTAGTAAACACGATTTTAAAGTGAATTCTTCTGACACGTGTGTTTACTCAAAATTGTTTGGCGCTATTGTGTAATTATATGTTTGTATGTTGATGGCATGCTCATTTCTGGTACGAACTTAGATGTTATTAATGATATCAAATTGTTTTTATCCTTCCACTTCAAAATGAAAGATTTAGGGGAGGCTGATACTTGATGTTAAAATAAGAAAAACAGAAGAAAATGAGTTCTCATTATGTCAATCACACTATATTGAAAAAATGTTAAAGATTTGAATGCTTTGTTGACATTCCTGTAAAAACACCTTATGATGTTAGTATGAGACTAAGAAAAATAGAGGGGATAATGTCTCTCAATCTAAATATGAAAAAAATTATAGGTAGTGTTAGGTTCCTAATATGGCATATGCCATGAATAAATTGAGTAGATATATACATAATAATCCTAATAAAGACCACTGGATTGCGCTTAGTCGTTTATTGAGGTACCTTCAGGGTACAATGAATTTTTGTTTGCACTTTAACAAATTTCATGTAGTGTTAGAAGTTTATTGTGATGCAATCTTGATAACATATAACAATGAGGTAAGCTCTACTAGCGAGTATGTGTTCATATTAGGGTGGAGGAGCCATTTCATGGAAATTAGCAAAACAAACATGTTAATGGTTAAAAAGCCTACTTGGAGACGTACTTTTGTGTGTGTAGGGAGGGGGAGGGGTCAGTACCAATATTTCTGCGTTATGACTCACAAACGACCGTAGGTATTGCCAAAACGGCAAGAGAAGGCATATAACTTAAGACATGAAGCTGTAAAACAATTGTTGAAGAATGAAGTTATCTCCTTGGAGTATGTGAGGTCAGAGAGAAACTTAGCGGATCCTCTCACCAAAGGCCTAATAAGGAGAGTAATTATTGAGTATTCGACATGTATGAAACTGATCAAACCCTTAAAATGAATAAAATACTTACATTAGTGTCATGATGTATTATATAGGACCATAACCCTTTATTTGGGTGGTTTATGTATGAACTCGATGTACAACTTTAAAATCTTTATAACTCAGTTTTGAGTGGTATGTCTCTGATAGACTTGATGAAGAAATTAACGTGATTATGAAGGTGAGACCACCTTTTATGAAAAAGTTTAAAATGTCTCTTTCTAGAGCTCTCACGATGACCCACAATTTTATGTACATGACCGTTAATAACACTTGATTTAATTCTATATCACAAAATAAAAAAAATCATAAGGATAGAAACGTGTCGTGGGAGTCTTAACAATAACTAATGGAAGTTTGAGGTAACTCACTTTATTTAATTAGGTTGTTGTCTTATTTCACTATCTATGGATTAATTCAAATTGAAAGATATTAATGCTTATGTTTACTTTTCCCTCATTTGCTTATAATTTTTTTTTTCTTTAAAACATCCGTCATTCATAGAGAACTGTTGGGAAAAAACTTTTGCCTTATTCCACATGATTTTTTTTAAAGTTGTGAAGGGTGTATATATTAAATATTATTTATGTCTTTGCGCAAAAGATGCATATGGTCGCGTTAAAATATATCCCTACACACGCCACCGTCATCCGGTTAAGAAATAATAACTTTTTTTTTATTTCTTTTCCTTCTTTTTTATTGGGTCTAAACCTTAAAAGAAAAATAATATTTTTCTTTAATGCCCATTACTATTTTGAGCATGATTAGTGGAGTATTTTTCTTATTCTTCTTTTTTAGAGGGAAGAGTACGATCCTTCTCGGTCAAATGCACGAACGAGAGGGGTGTTGTTTAACCTTGAGGAGCAACCGACGTGTAGACAATTAACACTGTGGTCGTGCCGAAAGGAAATGGTATTTTCCACGACGTTGTTTTTTTTCGAAATTTGTTTGACAAGATTTTCTCGAAGGAAATCATCTGGAAATGGTGAGAAAGACATTTAATTTCATCAACATAGTTATTTTTGTCCATCAAGATATGCGATAAACCAAGAATAAACTCCACAACTTGCTATGAAATCAGATTCGAGAATGACATGCTGAACCCAGAACCCAGAATCCAATCGATCAACCAAACACAACGTTTTCAAAATTGGCAGAATTTAAGCGTAAATACTTAGATACGTGTTTCACCATTGTTGCCAACACGAAAATTGAATGTCAATTCTTTTAAACTTAATACAAGTAAATATCTTAGAAATGTTTATGAAAGGTCAAACATCCTAATGAAATGATAGAGATATTTTAGAAATAAAGGGCAAAGTTCTTGACTTTTTTTTTTTTTTAATTTTTCCTCGAAACCAATATGAAATTCAAGGATAAACATAAAATAAAATTCAAACCCTTGAATAAAAAATTCGAAATATGAATAGAACAATAAGCCAAATATTAGAGGTAGCAGCAGAAACGGCGAGCCGAGCCGAGCCGAGGCTAGAAGCCGCGAGTGTAAATACAATACACACGAGTTAACGGTTCCGAAGAAGGTCTGATCTCTTCATTCTCTCTCTTCTCTGAATGGACATTGGGTCTCTGTTTCAGTGCCTCTCTCTCTCTCTCTCTCTATTCGAACTTCACCCTTCTTCTCAATATTTTGGATAAACACCAAACCAAAACCCTATCTTTCTCACTCCGCTTCCGCTTTCGCTTCTGCTCTACTCATCATCATCGATTACATTCTTTCTTTCTAAATTCTCACCGATTCTTCACTGCCACTTCTTCCACTCTTCCATGTTTTTGCGGCGATAGGAACTTTTCGTTTTGGAATATCGAAGGTATAGCAATCTGTTTCTTTCTGTTCCTCCGATTTTGGGTTTCTTTTTTTGCTTTAATTGCACTGCTGTGGCTCTTATTGCGACCCTTGTATTTCTCTATTGGTTTGGATTTTGTTTTTTTGTTTTTTTTTTTTTTTTTTTTTTGGTTTTTTGAGTGAAGAGGAGGGAGAGGACTTTTGGTTTTTCATTTGCTAGGGTTTTTTTTTGATGGGTTTGTGTTTGACTTCAATTTCCTTTTTGTTTTTAACTCGAGTCAATACTCACACTGGGGTTTACTGAAAAATGCATGTCGAATAGTTTATCTCTCTTTGTTTTTCTTGACTTTAAAGTTTCTCTCTATGTTTGTTCAAGTGGGTTTTTTCTGTACTTGGTGTATGTACTCGATACTTGTTTGCAATATAACCATTTTGATTGACATGACCCATCCGATGAGAATAAATTAATCTATCATTTTTTTTTGTACTGAAATGATAATTGAAAATTAAAGGGCCTAATTGGCTGCCTGAAATTGGTTTTTGATACTGGTTGCTGAGGCTTGATGATTTTATAAAGTTGAAAGGTTCACTTGTTGATTTGTTTTCTCAGGCCTCTCATAAAACTTGTTGCTGCACTATCTATGTGATAGTATGTTGTGTTACTGCAACTTGTTCTGATACTTGATTAATGGCGGCCAATCAACGGAGAAAAAGATTGAGTTCTGCCAGTGTAGTTGGTTATAGTTCAAGAGAACCATATAGAGTGAGAAAGAAGAATTTAGCATTGCCACACAGTGATGCAAACTTAAGATCCCATATTACTCTGGTGTGGGATGGGAGTAAAAGAAGAGTTGTTTCTAAAAGGGAACAAGTTGGCATATGTCGGAGAAAATTGAGACCATTTGTTGATTCGGTTTCTAATGAACACACGCTCTTAGCTGACGTTTTTGATGTCCCTCATGAAATTTTTGACTTGGAAAATTTATCAGAAGTCCTATCACTTGAGGTAGCAACATTTTTGTGGTTAGCCCCAGTTATTTGTATCGAAGTTATCACTTTCCCTTCTGTATTTATTTTTATTCATTTGGCCTTGAATTTATTACAGGTTTGGCAGACATATTTTTCAGAGAATGAGAGAAACAACCTGAGGAAGTTTCTTCCCGGAGAACAAGAAAATGACACAGATGTGGTGGGAGCGTTGTTTTCTGGGGATAATTTTCACTTTGGAAATCCCCTTGTTAAATGGTAAGTATTTCCTCTTTTTTTTTTTGGGGATAAGAAACAACCCAGCACTTTCATTCAAAAAAGACACCCTAAAAGGAGGTGTTACATAAATGCCCTTCAAATCTAAATTGATGGTAAAGGTGGTATAATTACAAATTCTTTATTTAATGTAGGTTCCTAATTATGGATTTTTCTTTCCATTGATATTTGTTTCTTATCCAAAAGAGAGATAGAGGAGGAAAAAAAAAGCACAGTTGGGTAGACCAGGCACGAACTAAGGTGGTTAATGATTGTGCTGGCAAAGAAGAGCCTCAAATCATGGGTTCTTCTTTCAATTTGATTTGTTTCAGATTTAGCTTATTGTAAGAGTGCTAATAGGGGATATATTGAGAATATTAGTAGGACATTAGTAAGGGCATAGTGGTAATTAGTTAGAAGTGTCTTGGTTATAAATAGAGGGAGTTAGGGGCCTTAGAGGGAGGGAATTATTTTGGTATTGTCCAGTGTGGGTCTCTAGGGAGAGACATAGCCCTCTCGAAAGGCTATTGATATTGTAATATTTTCTTGATATTGCAATATAGTTCTATCTTTGTGTTTTATTGTATTTCCTTGTTATGAGAATCCTAACACTTATTAAAGTTTGGAATTTTGTTTCTCATCTTCTCTTCCATTATTTTGTGCTACATATTATTTTATTGTTCCACGAGACTTTTATGGCAAGGGATTAACTTTGATTGTGTTAAAATGTCTTGGAGGAATATTGATGGCATCAAAGTAACTGTTGAATTTATCTAAATATGTACTTGCAGGGAGTCTTCACTTTGCTCTGGTTCCCTTCACCCTGACGCAGTTCTTCACCATGAACAGTGCTTAAGGGCAGATAAAAAAGCATATTCCCGTGAGTTACAGAAGTATCATAATAAGTAAGAAGTGTACTGTTCAGTCTTTAAAATTGCCATTTATAACTTGATGATGTCAACAATGTATCCTAACTATTTGAAATATCACTATTTTCTGTAAGCCTTTCAATGGTGTTTACTTTAACTGAAGCATGTTGTTGCTAATATTAGTTCCTACTTGTGGCAGTATGATTGGATATCTGCAGAAACTGAAGGATAGATGTGAAAACTGCAAAGATCCAGAGAAGGAAATCATACATCAAACATGGAGGTTGATACCTTTTCTTTTTCCTTCTTTCAAACTCATAACTCTAGACCTTCTGCTCCCAATAGACTTTGAAAATCAGCTTGGACAATATCCTGCTTATTACTGTAATGAAGGAAATTTATAGCTGGCCGCTGGCGTATAAAGTTGCTTCAACTCTTTTTTCTTTCTATTTTTTCCCAATAAATTTCAAATTGAGTGATTCTTTAGTGGTTAGTGTTTATTAATGACAAAGCTTAAAAAAATATTGTTGACTTATCTTTGTAATAAGATCAGGAAAGAAATAAATTAATTCCGAATGCGAAATGTATTAGCAGGTCAAGAAATGCAGAAAATAGAGTCTCCACCCTAGTGAATGAGCCCAGATTTGACTGTCACGAGGACAATGCTATAGCTACATCAGAGTCTGGTTCGTGGGCCGCAGAGGAGAAAGCATGTAGCAGTGATAACCAGACTTCATTCATGAAGGGTAGAGAATTTTCAGAAAGGTAACTTAGCTTAGCGTTTTGGAATATGCACGTCCTTCACATAATTAGTATCCTTATTTTTTTATGAGATAAGTGGACGCTTGTCTGGTTTATCCACTGTTCCTTTTAGTTAGAGATAGTTTCTTTAATGTATTATGGTGGTTTTCTGCTATAAGTTGTGAATAGGTAGTATACCTGCACATCACGTTCTCCTTAGTAACCTCAATTTAAGAACCAATTTCTCTATATTCAATGGGTTTTTTTTTCCTTCTGTTGACTAATATATTAGTTTTTATGATTAGCAGGATGTACAATAAAGGATACAAGCGAGAAAAATGCAGAACTTCATCAACTGCTTTAGATGACATGCTTAATGTGGGAACTGGACCTGAGGACAAGCTACACAAGCGCAACATTCAGTGTAGTGATGGCTCCAAATATATGTCATATTTCAAGGTTAGGTGATGTTTTATGAATTTGATTATGGATATAACCTTGGAGTAAATCTACTACATACGACTGAATAGTACTTGCTACAAAGCATGCACACTTTAATTTGGGTAGCATTTTCATGTTCAACACATACCAAACACTCATACACTTTGGCACTTAATGATGTATCAGCCACTTGTTAAGCACAATAGTTGTTGCCAAATACTTGTTAAACAAATTTGATGCATTTCAGGCATTTGTTGTATATGTGTTGAACACTTGTTAAGCATAATAGACATGTACTGGGAGACTTGTAAACACGAGTTGAAGTATTGTTAGGCCCTTGAATTGAAGTGTTCAAACATTTATTTTTATTTTCTAAAAAATTGACATTAATAGAAATATAGGAGAAAATTAATAAATTTTGAGAGTTAAAAATATCAAACTTGTTTGAAAACATTGAATATGATGGGAAACGTTTAAGGGCCCCTTTGGATTATTCTACCTCTTCCCCTAGGTCGGTCAGAAAGCCGTCTTGCGTAATTTTCAGGGTAGAAGAATTAAGGTATTCTATGGGTGATGGAAACAATGCTATCTTCTCTCTCTCCTCCAGTCTTCTCCCCAACCCACCTCTACCAGCCCAAATGCCCCTCTACCATATAACTTTCCAGTGGTCAACTGACCTTTCCGGCCATGGTCCGAAATACGCCACCTTCTATCACCATCGAACGTAAAACTTTCTCCTTAATAGGGGGAGAAAGTATCTACCTCACCGAAGCTACCAAAGAAAGGTCCTTCACTCTCTCTCTCAAAAAGGAATCCCACCCTTGGCTTGTCTCTCGGTTCACCGAGCTACTCGATGCCTCTCTTAACCAGAAATTCTTCATGAAATGCCGACTCGATGCTTATGACTTATAGGTAGAAAAACTCACTACTCGAAAGGGACATTGTGCTGAAATTGTGATACTTGGAGCAAATGGAGGTTTAAATAAGATCATTGTCCCTGTGGGTACCAACAAATCTGGTTTGAAAAGCTTTCTTTCTCTTCTTAAAGCCTTCAACAACCACCAATCTCTTGTCATTAACACCACCCCGTCATATAAGGATGCATTGAAGGCTTCTCCACAGTGTTGCACTGTAACTTCATTTGTAAATTTTCATAATACCAATGAAAAGTTCTATTTGAACAAATAAGATGGGAAATATTTGTGGGGTTGGCTGTAGGTTTGAAATAGGTTTTTTCCCTCTAGCAAAGTGTTTTTTTTAGACTTGTTTGATTGAAAAGCTATGAATATGTTAGTCCGAATGTTCAAGTAGTTGGGTTTAACACTTTAACTTTAGTTTTTTTTTAACTCTTTTGCTTACACTTTCCCAAGTAAAGTGTTACTTTGGTCCCTTTTTCTTGGAGGCTGTGGTACAAATGAGAAAAGATCCAGCAAAGAAAGCCCTATTGTTTTCTTGAACTAAGCTCTTTAAAAGACGTAACTCAGTTCTTCAAAGATTGTCCTTTTGCTTCTCAATGTTGGTGGAACTTTTCCATACCTTTCCAATTCCAATTCAGTTTGCGTCCCTCAACTCAGTCCGTGACTTGGGGTTGTTTGAGTGTAGTTTTTAAATTTTGTTTTGCGAACTCGTATTTGAAATCTGTGTTCTTTTGTTTTTAATTTAATAAACTGTTTGTACATTATTCTTTTCTTTTCATTTATTATTATTATTTTTTAGATAAGGTGCCAAACTTTCAATGGGAAAGTGATTTTACGCAAGTCCGCATGGTAATCTTACAGATTTACCTCTTGAACTTGCAAGTTGAACCACATGCTTTTTGGCCAAGTAATTTTCACAGACTTGAACAGTTTAGATTGCATACCTTAAATTGGGAATTGGTTTCGTATGTATAAGCTTGGGTTGGGGTTGATCGTGGGTAGAGGATGCAAGATGAAAAATGTAAGACATAGGATGTTTGGAGGTTGTGGGATGTAGGAAATGAGCTCATTGCTTCCTTCAGAAGGTTCACTTGTTATGGAATGTGGTTGATGACTTCTCAAACCCTCTAACTATGTAGACATAGTCGTGGTCATCTTGGTCTTGGATAGGGTCGAGGCAGAGGGGTTTGTGGGGATTTGAATGTTTGCTTACTTAGCGCTTGGCCATGAAATGACAGTTCGTCGCAGTCAGCCAAGTGGACGAGTCTGAGACTCAAATCTCGTCCTTGCAAGAATGTCTATTTTGGGTGTGTTAGTGGATTTTGGCTCACACATATATTTGGTTTTCTTAGTAAAGATTGATAGGGAAGAGGAAAAATGACAGTTGAGATATGAAAGATATATATATTAAAGAAGTTCTCCTAACCCCACTGAGGATTTTTCGTGTAGCTCTTTCTTTCAGAGTTTACTTAACCCTTCCCAGATTGACGAGTCAGTTTTTTCTACTTTTTGGAAGGTGAAAGTGCCTAAGAAAGTTCAGTTCTTTGTTTGGATGGTTATTCATGGAAGAATTAACACTAGAGATCATTTGTTGTGGAACTGCGAGTTTGCTCGGAAGGCGTGGAACCTCTTCTTTGAGGTTTTCGGCTTCCAGTTTGCGAGGCATAGAGTCCTTAGGGAGATGATTGAGGAGTTCCTTCTCCATCCGCCTTTTCGGGAGAAAGGAAAGTTCTTGTGGCAAGTTGGGATTTGTGCGATCTTTTGGAGTTTATAGGGGGAAAGAAATAATAGAACCTTTAGAGGGACTGAGAGGGAGCCTAGTGATATTTGGTCTCTTGTTAGGGTTTATGTTTCTTTGTGGGCGTCGGTGACGCGTTTATTTTGTAATTACCTTATAGGTCTTATTTTGCTTGATTGTACCCCATTCTTGTAAGGGGCCTTTCCTCTTGGGCTTGGTTTTTTTGGATGCCCATGTATTCTTTCATTTTTTCTCAATGAAAGCTCGGTACCTTATCAATATATATATTATTATTAAAGAAGTATGTTTCTGTTTCTTTTAATAATTGAAAGCAAAAGAAAGTTTGTAGAATTGTTAATGGAAAAATAGTTTTGTTTTGAGATTTATCCATTGCATGTTTGCTAAACGTATACACATTTTATGGTAACGTTTTCTTATGTTACTTCGCTTCTTTCTTGATTTACTCTTTAAGTTTAGCGCATGTCTGGATATTCGATAAGACTCTTGCCACTGCCTCGTTGATCTTGTCATTAGGATTTACTATCTGAGTATCTTCATTTCATATAACCCTCGATTCGAGAAAGTTAGCGAAGTTATACCACATTTCTGTTATGTTGATGATTAAACAATTATGGTGGAATAGACCTCATGAAAATTTGGTTATTTTCTATTTATGCATCTGTTTTTCTTTTCTTGAAAAGAGAGGCAAGTGTTGCCGTGTTGGTACTTGGTTGAGTTTTGACGTTGATTTCTTCTTGTTCACACACTTCAGATTAGCAAGAAGCAGCATGACCTTGTGAAGAATATGAAGCAATCCGGATCTGTGGACCAAGTTTTAGGTGACATACAAGCTTTTAATGTACAACCATACCAAGTATTTGTAGAGGAAGAACAGAAAAAGTTGCATGAGCACTGGTGAGAGAATATGTGAAGTGACATTTTTTTTTACCAAATCGAAAGTTTCATTCGTGCTCCTCATATCATAGTTTCTTTCTTGGCATAGGCTCCAATTATCAAAAGTTCATCTCCCTGTTGCATATGCAAATTGGAGAGAGACTCATTTACAGAGACGGCAAATAACCAAGGCCTTGGAGCAAGATCTGAAAGACAGACAAACACTGCTGATGGTGCTTAACAATTCTGCTTCTGTTTTTCTATTCTCTCTCATTTATTTTCTTCTCTTTCATGAAGTTTTTGGTCAACGTTGTATGCAATCTAGCCAGTTCTTAATTTACCAGTATTTTTTTTCTGTTCCTTCTGTAACAGTCTTTTTTAACATTTTGATCTGTAATTGAGGGTTTAGGATGTGGACACTGAAAGCCATGATAGCATGCTTCGAGGTCAAATGGATACTGAAGAAACAGATCAAGTGGATATGGAAGGAACGGGAAATGAATCTATTGAAAAATCAATTTCTGGCTCACAAAGTAGTCAGTCCTCAGAGCAGGTCAGTGGTGGGCTGGAGACCGACAGCAGTTCAGATCATGAAAACCATGACACCCCAAATTCTGGTGGTACTCACCTCGAAGAATGTGGAATATCAAGGAACATGAACGCTATAGATTGCTCAGCCAGCCAGGGAGAGGCCCTACTTTCTATTGGCGATGTTCGACCAGGACCAGGCATGCCAAAGAATTACTACAGCTCTTCTACCAGCCATGATTATGCTACATCTATTAGTAATTTGTCACTTCCAAATTCTCATGCTGATGATGAGCGAAAAACAAAAGTTTTCGATGTTGAACCCGACATGCCTGCCAGAGGCATTGCTAAAAGTTTGTTGCCTCGACAATCAGATGATGGCCCTTATGTGAAATCTGGCTTACATGGCAGAGATTTTGGGAAAATTTTGTTGCCTAGCCAATCAGATAATGGCACTTTTGTAGAACCTGATTTGCATGGCCAAGATATTGGAAAACAATTGTTACATAGACGATCAGATGATGGCACCTTTAGTTCTTATGAAAATCAAGGTAAAGATATCGGAAAACTTTTGCTGCATAGACAATCAGATGATGACACCTTTAGTTATGAAAATCAAGGTAAAAATGAGTTACTTCATTCCGTGTTTAAGAGACAGGGAGCTCTGTCCTTTCAACATAAGGAGAGACACTCAAGTTTGGATTTCCAGCCATTGAACAATGACTTGATAGAAGGGAGTCAGTATTCTAGACATTTCCAGGAGCATCCAGATTTATCCGTGCCTTTGCAGCAAAGGCGGAAGGAAGACGAGCAAGTTTACATGCAGCATGGTGTTCCTGGGAGTATTTATCCTGATGGCAACAGGTATCTGATTCCAACGCAGCAACAGTTGCCCTCAGTTGGAATGCAGGACTGGGCTGTCAACTCGGTTCGTATGTCTTCCCATATCCATTCTCATCCCATAAATGGTGGAAGTTTATTAGGCGAGAACTGGTTTTCGGGTGAGCATCAAGTCCGTGGTGGGTTTACAGGGTCAGATGGCGTTATAGTCCCAAATCAGAGCATCGGTAGTGGAAGCAGCAGCACAGATCAAACCTTATTCAGCGTTCTATCTCAAGGCAATCAATTCCGTTCCCCTTTTCATTCAATGGGGGCAAACGGGCAATTCATTTCTCCAAGGAACTACGGAATGTTGCGCGAAGGAAATCCCATGATCGGCAACGTTCTACCAGTATCATCCAACCCACTCGATTACTTGGGAGGGCATGAAATACCATCTCAGGGTATGAGCTGGGTAGGCATGAGGCATCAGAATTCCAATTTGACTGATCCAATGGAGAAACCATATTTGAGATCATGGAATCAATGAGGAGAAATCTGTGGCCATTTAGTTTTGCAATAAGAGACAGACTTAATGAAGAAAAAGAAACATTACCAATTCATACAAGAAGAGAAGCAACACTACACCATGTATATATCTAGATGTTAGATGAGCAGTTGGAAGAGAAGAAGAAATTTTAAGTGATGGAAAGAAAGATCCAGGCAAAAGTACTTTTTCCTGGTAAGGTAAATTTTTTGTAGCTTGTTCTTTATTTTTAGCCCTCTCTGTTCTGTTTCTTAGAAAGATAGTTTCAATAATTTTGGAGGCTACAAAGCCATCTGAGGCCAGTGCTTAAAAGAGATGATTCTCCTGATTGGTTTCCTTTTATTTATTGTTAAGTTGTTGATTATTTTTCTAAAGACAGTCTCATGTCAGGTGATGGTAATAATTGCAGCTCTACTGAGTTTTATTTTGTTTAGTAGTCTTAACTTTTAGCTTTGGTGTTTTTTTTTTTTTGTTCTCCTACAATAAAACATTTACAGATGACATTAATGTCTAACTATTTGATTAGGGTATGTTTGAGAGTGATTTTGAAATGGTTAAAATTACTTTTACCATGTTTAAAATCACTCCCAAACGCGAATTTAACCATTCGAAATCAAATTTGATGGTTCGTAAATCGCATTTAAAAGTATAAAACCAATCATTGAATGTTAAATGCATGTTTGAGAGTGATTTTGGACTTGAGAAAAGTGATTTTAACAACTTCAAAATCACTTTCAAAGTGGTTGGTAACATGGATTGGTACTGAATGCTAGGGTGGATCAAGATTTCAGAGATGTTAAGGCAAAACAAAGGTCTGAGATTTTGAATGAATGATCTTTGTTGAAGAAATTCCTTTCTCGAGAAGACTTACTTTTTGCAACTCCTTACCTTATGGATGGTGTTTGCAACGAACCATCTAGGTTTTGTTGAACTATTCCGAATCGGATCTCTTTTAAATGAAAAATAATGTAGTTAATAACTGTTAATAAAATTGTTTTCAAATTATTATTAATGGCAAAATTACGTAGTTTTATTAATAAATTGTGGTTGGAACTCACAATTTAGGGTAAATTGTAGCCTGACTCTTCACGATTATAGAAAAAATGTACACAAATAAAAGATGATAAGGTAAGGGCATAAATTTAAATCTTTGACAAAACTATTAATGTCTTAATCAAATGATTTTTGCTAAAGTGATCTTACTACCCAATGAAGAAAATATCGATATCAATATCGGGAGTTCATTTTTACGGATATATCCGTGAAATATCGATGGATAATTTTGTAAATCAATTTTAAAAAAAAATTATTTAAATTAATAATGAAGTTCATTTTGCTTCTAAATTAAGTTATAGATCTTGTTATTAGTGTCTATATCCATATTAGCATTAATAAATGATATATATATATATATATATATATATATATATATATATATATATTTATGTTTTACGGGTATTTATAAAAGATATTGGAGATATCCATTAACCCTTAATATCTGGCGAACTCTTTGATTTACAGATATGTCCACGGATATATCGTCATATCGACGAATATTTTCATCCTTGGTACTACCTCAATCCCTTGAGATAAGTGGTTCAAATCTTCATATTCTCATTTGTTGTATTAAAACAAAATCTATATCATTTTGTTTACCTTTTAATTGAGCTCAACTTTGTTATTGATTCATTGGGATGATGCACAAACAACAATTCTATTACACATAATCTCTAAAAGACGAGAATCGACTATGTAGTATCTATACTGAGAATTCAAGTATTATAATACATAGTTCTCTTTTGCACATCCACGACAATCGAAGAATCGTTAATTTGACTTTCGACGTTTTGATAATATACGAGAGGGTCTTTCTAATCCGTGAAAAGTGGTGAGTGTCCACTAATGGCCATTCTTGGTTCGGCTCCGATAATGAAATTTTGAGTGAAACTAGCTAGACTATAGAATTATTGGTGCGTGCAACTTTGTAAAAGTTTATAGGTTAAAATATTATTTTTGGTCCCTAACACTATGAGATTCATTTCATTTTAGTCCTTATATTTTCAAATGTCCACATTAGTATATGTACAATAAGATGAGTCTATTGTTGATTTGATTTTTTTTTTTTTATCGAATTTGGTGAAATAATGATAATAATTTCATTTAAGAAAACACACTGAATATCTTACCTAATTTTTGTTTTGTTTTTTTATTTTATTTTTAAGAAAAACTGTCTATAATTTCAGTAGAAACTTATTTTAAGGTTTATTAAAAATACGATGACTAAATTTAGACATTTGAAAGTATAAGAACTAAGATAAAATTGTCAAACCGAGCATAGTTCAATTGGTATAAGGTTGTGCCCGTGACTAAGAGGTCATGGGTTCAAAATTTTGTGAGTTGTCATCATCATTTACTCAAAAGAAAACGGCCAAATATCATATGGTGCACTTTTTACTATTTTCACAAAAAGGAACTCTGGATTCCAATACTCCAAATTCAGTAAAAACTTTTCTGTACAAAGCCAACAAAAAGGAAAGCCAAATTGATTTATGCAGATTTGTGGTCCCTTTTCCTTCATGACACTACTCATTTGTTTGTAGTAAAAAAGCAATTAATTAAGAGAAAAGTGAAAAAAAAACTCATAACAAACTAATGAGACTTATAATTGTACCTCCAAAACTTTCTAACTCGAGCGACACATTTACTTCTTCAAATCATTACAATTCAATCTTACGATTATAACTTTACAACGAAATCATAAACCACTCTTGAACTACGAGGTTGAAATTGATACACCTAAATTCAACCACTAGTTGAGTTACAATAAATAATAGAAGGGTCAATTACAATGATTTCCTAACTATTAAGAGATAACGATTAAAATTAAAAGTTCGGGAGTGTAATTGTAACTTCTATAGTTAGGATGGATTTTTTTGCAATTTTCTCATGAAAAGTGAAAACACTAGAAAGTGCTTAAGGTTGTTGGTATCTCTATATTCTAGGATTAAGGTTAACTATAAAACAAAGGAGACATAAATTTTCATTTAAGCTAGAGATCTTAGAAAATGTACCTGGGAGGAAAAGAATCCATCTCAATATGTATGATTGGTTATAATCTGTAAAGGCATGGAATGCTCTGTCATTTTGAGTCAGCAACCGGTTTGAAGGGTTAGTGATCCTAAAAAATTTACAACTGTTTCAGCGTCTCGACGACCTGCTTCATCAATGGTCGAAGAGCGAAAGTTTCAACTGTGCAATTAGACGCGAGCTTTAACATTCCAAGTAATTGTTCCTTTGGTCCCATTTCCCAAAGTGTAGGAGTGAAAAGCTCAGAAGAACGACCTTCCTTGATCAGCATCTTTGCCCATGTAACAATGTTGAACCCGTTCCCAAAGTCGGAAAAGGATCGATCGAGCGACCTTTTTCCAGAAAGCAACTCTAAGAGCACAACTCCAAAGCTATAGACATCGACCTTGTCCGAGACCCTGCAAGTTGTAGCATATTCTGGTGCAACATATCCAAATGTTCCTGCCACATCTGTTGTGGCATGAGTCTCTGAAACCTCAAGAAGCCTGGCCAACCCAAAATCTGATATGTAGGTGTTGTGATCTTCATCAAGAAGGATATTACTAGGCTTGATGTCTCTATGAACAATCCTAGGATCACAGGAATAATGAAGGTATGCAAGAGCCCTCGCTATGTCCAAAGCGATGTTGCGAATCACCGAGTGCTTTACGTGTTTGCAAGATTTTTCATGAATGAAGTTCTCAAGGTTCCCACCGGAAAGATAGTTGTAAACTAAGAACATTTCAGCCTCTCCGACATAGTACCCAAGAAGAGTTACGAGGTTTTTGTGTCGTATTCTTCCCAATGTTCGAATCTCTGCGTCGAATTGTTGAATGCCTCCTTGAAACCTACCAATGGACAGTCTCTTTACAGCAACCAGAAAACCTGAGGGCAGTTCAGCCTTGTATGTTGACCCAAAGCCACCAGTACCGATTAGGTAGCGAAGGCTGAAACTTTCGGTAGCTCGGACCACATTATCATAATTCAGATCGGAAGGAGCATCTGAGAAAGTCACCACTTGTTTCTTCTTTAACCTATTTTGTCTACCAAGCTTTTTCTTCACAATGATGATAACGGCTATCATTATGAGTATGCAAATTAGAGTTGAGGAAGCAGCCACAGCAATTATCATGGACACAAACTTTCTTCGTCTCTTCCACTTCTCAACGTCGAGAGGAACTGGAAGTCCAGCTGGGGACTCGGAGTATGAATCCGGACATTGATGCAGAAACTTATTCCCACCAAAGTAAATGCAGTCAATCATGTGCTGAAGATGAGGAATGTGGCCAGAAAGGTTGTTAAAAGAGACATCCAATTTAGTGAGATGAGAAAGGGCAGAGAAAGATGCTGGTATTTCCCCAGTTAACCTGTTATGATCAAGCAACAGAATCTCAAGTCTTGAAGCATATGCCAAACTTTCAGGGATCACTCCTGTAAATCTGTTGCGAGAAAGATCTAAACTCATGAGAGAAGACAATCGACGAGATGGAATCTCTCCAGTCAAATTGTTTCCGCCCAAAAGCATCCATTTCAAACGCTGCAAGTTCCCCAACTGATCTGGTAAAACTCCGGACAACCTATTCCCTCTCAAGTCGAGACGAAGAAGCATCTGCAAGTCGCCAATTCCAGGTCCAATCGAGTTATCTAATTCATTGCTTGCTGCCTCAAACTCCATCATCTGTCGACAATGGAGAAAAAATGCATCAGAAATCTCACCTGATACTAAGTTTGAACTCAAGTTAACCGAAACGCTCTTCATATCATTACAGTTCGAGACCAAATCAACGGGAAGTGATCCATTGAACTGATTGCTATTAAGCAACAGTTTGTATGAGAACTTGCGACCATTAGTCAAAAGTTCTTCTCCCACTTTGAATGAAGTTAATGAGCCACTGAACCTATTCCAGCTAAAATCATGGGCGATTATAAGATAATCATTTAATCTCAGGAAATCCCAAACAGGAAAATTGAAGTAAGAATTCCAATCATCTTCCTCATCTAAGACGCTGGGAGCTGGTTCATGCGGCGGAATCATGTTCGTACAGAAACTGTCTTTCTCAAATCTGGGAAGAACACCAGAAATTTTGTTCTGGCTAACATTGAAGTACACCATACATGAAATTCGAAGCTGCATACGGAGGTTACCTTGTAGCTTGTTTGAAGATAAATCCATGTAAGTTAGATTCACACATTTCTCAATCGATTCGGGCACAGTACCAGTGATGTAATTTTGCCCTAAATTAAGAACTCTAAGGGAGCATGAAGAACTCCAATTATTCGGCAATTTGCCATTAAAATTGCCTCTCGGTGCCCAAAAAACTTGCAGACTTGGAAGCAACAGCAATTCAGAAGGAATACCTCCATTGAAAGCGTTGAATTCCCCCCTTAAACTATCGCCGTCGGGATTGATATCATTCAAATTCGTCAACACGATCTGTGACAACTTCCAGCAATTACCGAGCTCTTTCGGAATCGAATCAGTAAGGCTATTCCTAGAAACATCAAGAATTCTGAGTTCTGAAACTTGGCCGATCTCAGCCGGAATTTGACCTTCTAATATATTACCATCGAGCAACAGAGTCTTCAGTTTCCAACATTGTCCAATCTCCGCCGGAATGTTACCAGTCAGAAAGTTATGCGAAAGCCTCAAATGATTCAAAACGCCACATCTATTATCAACAACTTGAATCCTACCAGATAATTGATTGTACGACAAATCAATTACTTCTAATTTCGCCGAACCAATCAATTTACTCGGTATCGAGCCAGAAAACGAGTTATCAGAGAAATTAAGCAGGCGAAGAGATCGAAGTGAACTTATCTGTTTCGGAATCTCTCCAGAGAAATTGTTCCCCTGAAGCTCAAGAACCTCCAGCAACCAAAGATTACCAACACTCCCCGGAATCTCCCCGTAGATCAGATTATTCGGAAGCGACAAAACGCGAAGCTCAGTAAGATTTCCAATCGCCGGATTCAACGTCCCAGCCAGACTAGAATCCGCCACCATAGTACCACTACTTCCACTGATATTCAGAGCGACAACTCTAGAAGTAACACCATCGCAAGTAACTCCAAACCAATCGCAGTGAGAAATCGACAAATTCCAGGCACGAAGAACATCAGAGCCATGGAGCGAAATGGAGGCCTTAAAGCTGAGGAGCGACATTGCATCATCGGAAACCTCGCCGCCGGTAGCGGAAAGAGTAAAGGAGAGGGAAAAGAAGAAGAAGAAGAAGCATGAAAGAGAAGAAGACATCGAGCGAGAAGAGAGCCACCTTCGGCCGGAAAAATATCCCGATTCGGTAGCTTCCGGCGGAAAAATCCGGTGAAGAAAAAGAAGTTAGAAATGGTAAAAGATCAAAGATGTCGCTCTCTGTATGGGTAAATCGAACAGAGAAAAAGGAGTGATTTCAGTGAAACAGAGAGAAGGAAGAAGAAGATGAAGAAGAAGAAGACAAAAACAAACGGCGTAAGATAAGGATCGGGAACTGTACTCTTACGTTGCGCTGTTCATTCACATGCATTTTTTTTAAAAAAAAAGAAATAATGAAAACGAAAAAAAATATACTATGATAAATTGTAAAAATTATATAAATATTTTTTTTTGCAACGACAGTTTAATTAATGCGGGGATTGAACCCATGACCTTTTGGTCACTGGCACAATATGTCAATTGAGCTATGCTCGGTTTGGTAAAAAAAAAAAAATAATAAAAAAATAAAAAAATATGTTGCGGTTTGGTAACTATTGTTTAAAATTATAAAATTATATAAATGTTCGCGGCTAACCATTTTTTAAAATTAACTCTATAAATAATACATGTACTTCTAAAATGTATTTTTAAAATTTATGTCAAATTTTAGGGGAAAAAAAAATAGACATAAAGTTTTTAATATTTTCTTAATAAAGATGAAAAATATGGTACGATATCTGATTATTTATAGACTTAATTTTAAAAAAATAAAAAATAAAAAATAAAAAATAAAATAATTATCAATCGAAACCTTAATAGTTTGAGGTATTTAAATATAATAGATTCTTCCGATAGGTGAGCTCATAGGTAATTTATAATTTCATTTACCGTACCACGGGAGTATAGATATTTGAACCTCTAACTTCAAAAGAAGTAGGCACAGACAAAAGCATAACTTAACTAGTATAATGTATGAACTAAACTATTAACCAAAAAATTAGATGTTTGAATCTCTCAACCGCCATGTTATCAAAAAGTATCCGTTATTCTTGAGTTAAGCTCATTTCAGTATAGTTTCACAAGAGTTCACTTTAGAGTTTAAAATTTAAAATGGTCTTGATTTTTTTTTTTTTTTTTTTTAATAAAGATAATATTTCAATAAAGAATTATCTTTTTGAAACTACTCTGAAATTGCTTGATAGCTTTTCTATACTAAATTTCAGAATATTTAAAGTTTCAATTGAGAATTAAATTTCTTTTCCTCCTAACTTTAGTATGCGATGATTTTTTTTTAACTTTTTTTAATTCAATTTCACTCTCAGTACAAAATTTCCTTTTGTTGACTATAAAAGTTCTTTTATATGAAAGAAAAAAAGACAATTACAATGAAAATAAAAAATTAATATTTAAAAAAAATCGAGAAGACAAAAACATAGTACAATAGTTGATTATGCAAACATAATTAAATTAACATAATTAACAAAACTTTATTAGATAAACCAAGTATATATTTTGTGTATGCAAAAAGAATATTGAAATCAAAACTATATTTTTGTTTTTAATTTGGAGAAAATATATATAATGTCATATAATAAAATATTATAAAAATAATATGCTAAAATCTTACACCTATTAAGATTGGTTGAGTAGTTAGACTTGGAACCTTATGAGTGAAGTCCTTTACACAAATAAGGATTTGAAAGGATCAAACAAACATTTGATGGATCTCATGGTTGAGGTTGAGGTATAACCTTCAAAGTTTGGTGAGGTTTTGAGAGGGTGAAAATGCTTGCAAATTGACATTTGGTGGCGAGTAATTATCATGTCGATAGATTCATCGCGATGAATATGCTCGAGACAAAGATTGAAGGTAAAGGATTTTAAAATTTGTTCTCATTGGTATGTATTATTACTTCATTTTGAAGAAATATATATAGCGGGTCTAAAGGTTTTCTAAAATCCTTAAAAATTTAAAAGTCTGTGTTTTTTTTATAATTAATTCTTGTTGCTCATGTTAGCATTCTGGTTTATGATATGTTCACGTGATGTCATGGAGATTAGGTTTCGTGTAGGTAAATATCTTTAAATTTTAAATTATTTTATGAATAAAAAATTGTTTAAGTCTATCAATTAATATAAAATAAAATTCACAAGAGAGGATTGATTTTATAAATTACTTACCGGTTCAAATCTCGTAACTTTTTTTAATAGACAAAACTTGACCAATACAATGCACATGAGAACAAAGTTATCAAATATTTGTCAATATATAAACTCATGTTTATTCAAGTTTCTATGTAAGTTTGTGTTATCCAATCAAGTGATTGATATGAAATGTCAACATGAGCATCACAATCACAATGATAATTAATGAGCATTTTATCCTAATAGTCCTTAGGTTTGAGTTTGATAGCATTTGGGTACCTGAAGTTTCAAATTCAACAATTATACTTTTAAGGTTTGAATTTAGTTCGTTTTTTTTTGTCACTTCGTCAAAATTTATGTTGAGTCCTTACACTGACGTGACACCTATTTTTAATTAAAAATATTTTTTAATTATTCATTTTTTTAAAAAAATATATATTTTTCCTTTCTCTTATCTTTTCTTTTTTTTCTGTTTTCTTTTTGAATTTCATAGTGTTAAAAAAAAAATGATTGATATGGATATTCTTTAAAAAAAAAATAATGATAATGAAGTGAAGTATATTTTATATCATTTGTGACATTAATTAGAGGATTAAACAAGAAAAAATAAAGTTAAATTGGAGATTAAGGAAAAACCACATGCATGTCCATGAATAACAATAGTTAATTTAATTAACAAATTTATTCTTCGATTGGATAAAACAAACATAGTAATAGGGTAATAATATTAAAAGAAGACTATTAGATTGAATAAACATAATTTTAAAATATCGGTGCTCCCACAATCAATTGAAATAAGTTTTGTTAAGAGCATAACTCAGGCATAAAACATGAATTAATGATCATGATGTCACTAGTTTGATTTTCATCCTTGCATTAATTTAAATTTTTACCTAAAAAAAAATAAAAAACCATCCATCTCTCGATTTCTCATCTCTTTGAAATATGAACGATTTTGGTTCTTCTATTCCTTTTATTCTCCAATCTCTTCTCCCTCTTTTTTTTAATTTCTAATTCACGACTGAACTTTACTCCTTAATAAAATCTTTTAAAGCCAAAGCGAACATGACTCAACTGACACATGTATATGTTGGAAGAGGTCGGTGATTCAAATTCCATGGTACTAAAAAAAAAAAAAATAAATAAATAAATATCTTTGTAATATTTTTTTAAAAAGTTATTTTAAAAAATTAGAAAAAAATTAGAAAAAAATGTTTAATATGAAAATACAACTCTTAAAAGCATTCTTAAAACACTTTTTCAGATTAATACTAAAGTTAAAAGCACAACCATCTCCTTGAAAAAAAAAAAAACTGTAACGGCTAATTACTAAAGCAATTGCACCTTTCTTTCTTTGAGTTTATATAATAGGAAATCTTACAAAAGCATCAAGTTAAAAGATAAAGAGTAATTTTTTTCAAAAACAAAAAAAATAATAAATATATATCCATTTTTAGAGACATTTTTGCATACCTAGCTAAATTTTGAATTAAAAAAAAACATTTAAATTACTAGTCTATTTAATTTGTATATAATAAATTCTTAAATTTTAAAAAGTAACGTGAAACCGAGTATAACTCAATTGACATAAAATTGTATTCTTAATTAAGAGTTCATAGGTTCATTCCTTGTAGTAATTAAAATACTCTTGCAATTTTTTTTTGGGAAATTGTAGTAAATGACAATTTAAGACTTATTGTTTGCAAATATAACATGTTTTTAAAATTTTTGCAGATATAGCAATTTCTATCGCTGATATCTTATGACTGATAGAAGTCTATCGCTGATCACCTCAGCTTTTTATAGATTTTTGTCAGTGATAATAATCTATCAGAGATAATAGTCTATCACTGATAGAAGTCTATCAGTGATATAATAAAGTCTATCAGTGATAGAAACGGGTTTTTTTGTCATATTTGCAAAACATTTTAAAGTTTGCTAAATTTGCAATTAGTTTGAGCCTGATTGCTATTTGTGCAACCACCCCTTTTTTTTTTTTGAAAAGTATTTAATTAAATTCTTTTAATAGAATCTATAGTTTTAAAAATGTCAAATGGGCCTTTAAACTTTCAATTATGTGATTTAATAGGTTTTTAACACATTCTAACATTTTTTAACTAACGAATTTAATTGATTTAAAATTAAATTTTGTATGTAATAAGACATTAAACTTTCGATTTTGTGTCCAATAGGCTTGTGAATTAAAAAAAATAAGATAAAAAATACTATTAAAATTTGAATATCTTATTAGAAACAAAATCGAAAGTCTAAGGTGCGTTTGGTTGGTGGCCTGAAAAAAAAAATTGTAAACAAAGGATTCAATGAAAATCCGAGTTGTACCTCAAGTTTTCAGTGTTCTTTGATCTGTGTTTGATAACAAATTTAGAAATTGGATTACAAATTCAATCATTGTTCAAAATGTGTTTGATAATATATTTATAAACCATAAAAATAATTCTAATTACCAACTAAATATTCGGTTGAATCACAACTATTATTAATTTATTATGAACATGGTTTATATTATAAATTTTGTATAATTTATTATTCTACAATATCATATAATTTATAATATATTATAAATATTTTAATTTAACAAAAATGAAATGATTTTATAATATGAAATTCTATATTTATCAAAGTTTTTACCTTTTTAAATGTACTTTTTTACAAATTTGACAAACAAATATTTGTTATTTTCACAAATTGAAATACAATTTTTAGAAATAAATCTGTCACATAATATTTATGTTAACAACTCATTTAGTGAATTTGAAAATATAAAATATCATCTAGATTGCATATTAAAAATTCAGAAATCTATTACACAATATTAAAAGTTCATCGCTTAAAATTTAAAAACTAAATTTGTAATTAAAAAAAAACATAGTGTGAAGGTCAGATTAACGACAAAACTTCGTCGATGGGAGGTTGGCCGCAAGAAGAAAAAAAGAACAAAAATACAGAAAAAAAGGAAAAAAAAAAAAAAAAAAAAAATGCAGAGGAGGAAAATAGAAGAAGAAAAAAAGAAATGGAGATGAGGCAAACAAAAGAAGAAGAAAATAAATAAAAAATAGAAAAATTGGGCTAAACTTTAAAAGAAAATATTGGGTTTTCTTTCATCCTTATTTCTCTCTCTACATTACATTTTATACTTAGAGCGATTACCGAATTTCTCATTTGTGTTTTCTTTTGTATTTGTATTCCTACTTAATTCTTTAGAGGGGAGGAAAAGAGAAGAGGAAAACGAAAAAAAATGCAGTTGTCAGCGGCCAACCTGTCAACGCCGACCGACGACGTCCATAGAAAGAAGAAGAAGATGGAGGAAGGAGGAGGAAAGATTGAAGAGATGAGGGAGAAGAGAGAAGAGGAAAAATAAAAATAAAAATAATATTTTTAATAATTAAAAAATATTTTTTTAATTAAAAGTAGGTCTCAGCATTCCGTTAATATTTAACTGAAAATTTGACGGAGAAACAAAAAACGCACCTAATGCAAATCTCATGGGTAAAATTGTCGAGTTTGAAACCTTGACACTCAAATGCTACTAAACCTAAACCACAAAGACCATTAGTGTAATTTTTCTATTAAAAGTAAATTAGATTTACTAGATTTTTTTTTTGTGGAAAATAAGAACTACCGCCTAGATAGCAGATTCAGATCCACTGTCAAGATTTGTTTTTCATTACATTTAATATGTAATTCTTGGAAAATATTTAATGAGGTAGAATGACTACTTGTTGGCACTAAAAAACTCATATGAGTTAGTGTATTGGGAGACATTAACATATCAATAAATAACAATTGTTGCTTAATGTTGAATATGATGTTTTTAGTAGAAATTTAATTTCTTTAACTTTATGACTAATAAAATGATCATATAGTAGGAAGATTTTAGTACTAAAGTTTTTATTTTTTAAAATGGTTTGAAATGCTCAGCTGAAAATAAGACCAATTTTTATATGCTTAATTGTTAACATATAAAATACTACCCACGGAGATATTCAAGATTATAGAATCAAGAATGTGAAGACAAATTATATTCTTTTAAAATATGATACTTGTCTTTGACACTCAAGATTGATTTTGATCAATTTGAATTAAAGACTAATAAAAGATGATTATCTAAATGTCATAGTTAATTACTTTATATGTCTTCATATTTTGACTCTCATAATAATCAATAGGTCTTTATTAGAAAATCTTACAAGGCCAAAGAACACTTTGAGCTTCCACGTTTTAATCCAAGTGGGTCTGATGAATTTAAAAGTCAAAAGTGGTTGATGAATATTTTATCATTCTAGCTGATGATTATTCAAGAAATAAGTATCTTTACCTAATACAACATAAGTCTAATTTTTTTTTGAAAAGTTCAAGGAATTTAAGACCGAAGTTGAAGATCAATTAGGTCAATCTATCACGACGCTATGATCGGATCACCGTGGAAAGTACAAGAACCTTACGTACTAAGACTAATTGATAGAAAGTGAGATTTTATCCTAACTCTAAGCACAAAGTACAATTGTGTGAAATTGTGCTGCAAGACCATGTTAGACATGGTCAAAACATTAAAGAATTGCACGTTATTACCAGACTCGTATTAGGATATAAGATAAAGATTGTATAGTGAACATGATTCCCTCTAAAAGGTGTTACGAAAGAATTGCACGTCATTACCAGACTCTTATTAGGATATAAGACTTTTTTTTTTTTTTTTTTTTTTTTTTTGAGTACATATTGGGGGTGGGGGGATTCGAACCACAAACTTCTTGGTCATCAATTCATACATATGCCCACTAAGCTATGCTAACTTCGGCGTCTATAAACATTCCTTAATTCATATGGAATTCATAGTTGCATATGAGATATGTTAAATGAAAGTTTAAAAAATCTTTTCCAAAAATAAATCTTAAAGAATGAATCTACAAAATCAATTACATGAGTTCATTTTCAAAAATCAATAACAAAAGGTTTGAAAATAATAAAAGTTCATTTATGAATTGAATTTGATCACTAAATTTTTTGTTGAAAAAAATATAAAAAACTATGACTTTGAATAAGTATTAATGATCTTGAATAGACAAGAAAATTATTAATTGTTTAATTGGAGTTTGATCATATTTTATATGGATGACATATTATTCATTATGAATGATGTAAGATTTCAATCCAACATAAAATGTTGATTATCTAACCAATTCTAAATGAATGATTCAAATTACTTTATATTTCTATAAATAGAGATTTCAAGGACAAAATGTTAATTATGTCTCACACATCTTATATTGACAAAATTGTTGTCAAGTATATGATGCAATGCTTCAAAAATGATAATGCATTATTCTTACCTTAAATCTATCTTATCTAAAGAATAGTATCTCAGACACCTCAAAATGTTGAGGACATAAGATTGACCATCTACGTTTAGTGAGAGACAATCTAGTGTATACATGAGACATAATATTTGATATACAACAAAATTAGTTAGCATATATTAGTTAACCAATAGTATAACTTAAAAACTTTTTTTTTTCTCAAACTTTTTTTTTTTTTTTTTTTTTTTTTTTTTTTTTTACAACATTCTCAAACTATCTAAGATAATGAGAAATGATTACTTTTGTGCATGAGGTTAAAGATTTGATTTTTACAAGACGTAGTGGTTTTAACAAAAAAAAAAAAAAAAAAATTATGAAAATTTATATTTATCCTAGGTGGTGGAGCATGATATACAAATTGAATGTTTTTTATTATAAAACAAAAAACTTGTAATAGCTCAAATAATTTCTTATTGATTTAAAAGATGTGAAGTTTATTTGGTTTAGTGAAGTTTTTCAGAACGGTAGCTCAACTTCGACGATCTTTATTTTTTGATATACGACTTCAAAAATAGTGAAACCACATGTCAAATTGAAGCTCTCGGTGTTAGCTTTTCAACCATATCTTTTTCGATTTTTTTGCATATCTGAATAAAAAGATATCATTTTTTTAATGCACACGGCCCAAAAAAATCTTCCATTATGAAATTTGCAGAATTATAGTCAGATGATCTTGATACATCACTACAAAAAATAGTGAAACCAGGTATCAAATTGAAGTTGTGTTAGCTTTCCATAGGTAAAAATATATCACTTTTTAATGCAAAAAAAAAAAAAAAATAATAAAAAAAGTTAGTGGATGCAGGAAAAGAAAAGACGATCGTCATCCATATGGAACAAAATCTCTTTTCAAAAGACGATCTTTGCCGTCTTTACGACCTCTCACTAAAACAGCTGTATTTTAAAAATATTTTAAAAGTAATATTTTTATATATATTTTTTTTAAATTACAATATTAAAAAAAACAGCCTATAGTAGCCTACGTTATACTATGCTTAAAATTAAATTAGATAAATATACAAATAAGATAAATATAACTATGGGAAATTGTAGTAAATGACAATTTAAGACTTATCGTTTGTAAATATAACATGTTTTTAAAAATTTTGCGGATATAGAAATTTGTATCGCTGATATCTTATGACTGATAGAAGTCTATCGCTGATCACCTCAGCTTTTTATAGATTTTTGTCAGTGATAATAGTCTATTAGAGATAATAGTCTATCACTGATAGAAGTCTATCAGTGATATAATAAAGTCTATCAGTGATAGAACGGGTTTTTTTTTGTCATATTTGCAAAACATTTTAAAGTTTGCTAAATTTGCAATTAGTTTGGGTCTGATTGCTATTTGTGCAACCAACCCTATAACTATCGATAATTATTTATATAATAATAATAATAATAATAATAATAATAATAATAATAATAGTGATAATAAAATAAAATAAAATTATATGTATGGTAACAGAAAATAATATATAATTATGTAATTAAGATTAATCAAAATAAACTAAATATTAGAAAGTAAAATTTGGGAGAGCAAATAAAATTTATTTTCTTAGTTCAACAATTACAAAATCAACCATCGAATCATCATGTTTGAGATATACTTTATATCTTAGGGTTGGTTGATATACCTTATATCTTAGGGTTGGTTGTACAAACAACAATCATATCCAAAATAATTACAAATTTAGTAATATTTTAAAACATTTTACAAATATGACCAAAAATCAGTGACTATCACCGATAGACTCTATTGTTGATATATGACTATCACTGACAAAATTCTATAAAAAACTAAATTTATTAGCGATAAACTTCTATCAGAGATAGACCATACTATCAACGATAGAAATTATCATATTCGTAATTTTTTTTTTAAAATTGTTATATTTTTAATTATTTTACTTTAAATTGACCTCGATTATAATTTCCTTATATCTTATCCAAAGATGATTCTCCCACAAATAATTCATCATAAATAACTCATGTTACTTTTTAACCATAATTAAGGACATTTGATAAGTTTCAGTAAAATTAAAAAATAATATTGAAACTTTTTTAATAATTTAAAAAAAAAATCCTCGTACACAGAGAAAAGAGGCATGAAGCATATTTGCCGATAAAATTAAGAAGATAGATTTAATTAATATTGAATTCAAATTCATAAATTTAATCTAAAAAAAACATAAAATATAATTAAAATGATGGGTCTTAATATTGAAATTTTCCCTTTCATAGAAAAATCTAAATTTATTAAAAGCTTCCCAAGAAATCTCAAACCTCAAAATTTGAAAACACAATTACCAACTAACCTTACAAAAGAATCTTTGTGCTTGAAGTTTGAAAAACATTTATTTGTTTGATCCACTTTCACCCGTTAAAATATTATATCATAAATTAAAATATTACAAATTTAAATTCTCACTATTACAAACTATTACAATCAATTTAAATTTAACTCAACGAGTTAAAATATATGACATCGATCAAAAATCTTAAACCCTAAACCTTAAATTCTAAAACATATAGCATCGATCAAGATGTCAGATGTTCGAATCTTCTTACCCTACTTGTTGATTAACACATACCGCACACAAGAAAAAAAACATTTTGATTCCAACATTTTGGATTTATTTTTTTAGTTCAACAATGACATGTACCAGTTGAGTTATCCTCAGATTGACTGAATTATTTAATTTTAAGTCTATGATTTATGAACATCTAAATTCTTTATTTTACTTCTTAAAATTTTTAAACTTGGAATTTGAAAATGCATGGTTGTGTTATCACAATTATTTTTGCTTAAGAAGATCATGTGTATTAATATGTTGATGTAGGCACTAGTTACACAAGTTATCAACACTAACTTTTTTTATAGGATTAAAAATTTAAAAAAGGTATTTTAAAAATCCAAATCTCCCATCAAAATGAAATTTAAACCTATCATTTTACAAAAACATGATTGAATAATGTCACCATAATGTAATTGACAGTTTACACGGTAACTATTTTTTTTTTTTTTGACAACATATTGGGATGAGGATTGAACTTAGGATCTCATAGTCACTAAACGATAAGCCGTTGAGCTACACGGAAACTATTTGTTGCATTGTTTCGACCTATCTAGGTTATTTTTCATTATTTATGGAGGATGTAAAATTACAAAGATACCCTTGGACATTGGGGACATCACATCAACGAACCACGAGGCAGGAATCGAGCTGAATGTCTGTCAATTGTCAGTGATCTCGATGGGCGTCCTATTGAATTGAATTTCACTAAATATTATATATTTTATTTATTTATATATTAGAAAATACCATTAAATTAATTATTGTTATGGCTTTTTTTCAAATCATTTCAAAACAATCAAAATTTGTGAATCCTGATTTGACAATGCTAACTTACCCATTTATTCTCGTATTCAATAAATGAATAAAATAAAAGTTTCAGAAAGCATCTTTTCATATACAATCATTATTATATCCTTTTGTTGCATTTAAGGAGATTATTTAGGCCCAAAAACACACGGATAAATAATTGTATGGTTTTCATATTATATTTCTAACCATTCATTTTGAATATTGTGTTTTCTAAATTATCATTACTTGGCTCGATTTCAACTTATGAGATATTCACTTGCTTCTTGTTCCAATTGTGCATTTTTTCTTTGTGATAGTTGTTATATTATGTCTTCATACTTTTTCCAAACTTAAACAATCGAGCGAAGAATTTATTGTTTTAAATGCATAGTCACTATAGTAGAGATGTCGTTATCAATCACCTGATTGAGATTTATACCTTATGCAAAATACAATATGGTGAGGACGGAGGAGATCATATATGATTATTATTACTTTTTTTTTGGAAAAAAAAGTATGTCTATTTTCAATGTTTTTCTTATCGAGGTCTCTTAGAGGTGTTTGTTTCCTCTGCTATGACTTTTTACTCCACCGTAGAGTAAAGAAGAATACGAAGCATCGTCTTGTTTTATGTGAAAGTCATTTTTGTTGAGGTTGTTACTTGAAATTTGATTGCATGAGAAAATAAGATGGTGTGTTGATATTTGGACCCCAGAAATCAACATGAATAAGTTTAAAAGATGTTCTCACTGCCGCTCGTTTTTCGTTTAGATTTGAAGGATTTCGGGATTTCGCCGCTGTTCTTCGTTAAAGCTTCAGTTCTGCAGGTTTTTCGTTCATCCGAGTTCACTGGAGTTCGCCTTCGTCGGGTTCAAATCTGATAGCGTCGCACAGTCAGTACCGCTGCCGTCAATTTAGTGGGTCTGATATGAAGGTTGTATTTATTTTCATGTTGGTCTATTTTTCAGATATGAATGCCGATGCGCCAAATATAAACTAGATTTACAAAGCTAGAGGTCCTTCTAGGATCCTTGTAAATGTCCACAAATATGACTAACTTAACCTTCGATCTTAACCCCTAAGAAAGGCTAGACGACAGATTACTTAGACGATCAAACAAATCAAGGATCGGACAAAGCTTGTGGCTCCCATCAACCCTTGATCTTCAAAGCACTCCACAAACAAGACTGATCAATCCTCACTTGAATGCTCAAAATATACATGCATTCTATCACAAGAATACACAATAAACAAAACTTAAAAGTTTTCAAGGTTTAAAACCTAAAATACTACATTTTCATGTCTTTTTAAGTTACAATGTGGATGACTTTTTTATAGCCTATTAGGAATAGTCTAGAATTTCTTATTACAAAGCATATTAAATACAATAATCAGAATATTAAAGTCTAATACATGTATTTAACTAATACATTAACCTATTTAATGCTTACATGTATTTGAACATCAAATAAACTAAATACATCTCTTATATATTAAATGTCATGCACGAATGACCTTTCCAACTCTTCACCAAATGATTGCAACTCTTCAAATTTCGTGCATCCCCTTGCAACCATTCATAAAACTCATGGCAACTCTTAAAAAATGCTTGTTTCGACTTCAAAGCTTCTACCGGTCAAAGTCATCATCCATTGGACATGATAAATTAATTCTTCTTGAGGTGATCAGACCAGGACCAATCATATTCGTATCAACCGAGAATGCAGAGGGAGCTAAAATTGATCATTCCTCTCCTTTTATCTTGGATCGAGTGATCAACCTGAAAATTTATTTTTTCATGTTTTATTGACATCGGATAATTATATTGCGTGGTGATCAAGAGCAAGGTCGCTCCCATTGAAGGCCCGCAAAAACTTGGTTTTGTAGACGAAATGTTCTCCAAACCAAAAAACAAGAAGAAAAAAAAGTGTGTCACGAGAAACATTGACTTGAAGTTTGCAGCACCGACCAGTGTTCAGGAGACTCGCAGAAAATTAAAGATGTCATGTGGAACATCGTCTTAAAGTTTGCAACACCGACCCTCGTTGTGAGGCTTGGAGTTTTTTTTTACCCATAATTAGTATACTTTATTTTCAAGTTGGGCATTTGCGATCACCTTATTCTCAAGTCGGGCATTTGTGATCTCCATGCTCCAATTTGCGGGTATTAGAAAATTATCTACCCTAAGATAATATTTATTTACATTTATGTCTTTATCTTATTCCTTATGTGAAAATTAAGTTTAGTTAAAGTTGCACTCTAATCAAACTAAGAGCAGAAATTTTAAAAATTATCAAACAACCAACTGACGTAACGGGTGAGTGAGCGCATCACCTAGGTAGTCTAGAGTAGGTGTTTGATCCTGCACTCGTGCATAGTTAATTTTTTATTTATTTATCAAACAACCACTTGGTGCAACAGTTGAGCACATCGCCTAGATAGCCCAGAGTGTGGGTTATTGATGCAAAAATTTAAATGCATTATTACTGTCCAACATAAAGTTGTATCATTGACTAAGAGTGTATCATTGACTAAGAGAACAGGGGTTCAATCCTCCACCCTGCATTAATTAAATATCTTTGCAAAAGGTCGTGATCATCCATATTTTCACTTTCTTTTTTTTTTTAAGAAAAAAATATTCATTTTTCTTTACACCAAATCGGAGTCTTCCATGGATGTTTTTCAGATTATATTAAAAGTTAGGGAAATTGCATCAAGTGTCAATTTATGATAAAATAATTACAAATATAGCATTTTTCGATTTGTTTTTGCAAATATGACAATATTTATCGGTGATAATCATTGATAGAATTCTATTCGTGATAGTCACTGATAGCAGATTAATGACTATCAGTGATATCTACTAATACACTTATATTTTGTTTTTTTTTTTTTTTTTTATAGAATTTTGCCAATTACTATCACTAATAGTAGTCTATTAGTGATATCCATTTTATCGATGACTATTAGTGGAAGTAGTCTATCAATAATTATCACTTAGTCGTCTATCATTGATATTCATTTTATCTGACTATCAGTGAAAACTCTCTATCAATAATTACCACTGATTTTTTTATCATATTTGTAAAATATTTTATATTTTGTTATATTTACCATTATTTTGAGCATTTTTATTTATGCAAACAATCGTCAAAAGTTATGCTTTAAACCTTTAATTTATTAAAAAGTTTTATTATTATTATTATTGAAGGTATGTTTAATTAAGAGTTGGTTGCATAAACAACAATCAGAGCCAAAATAATGACAAATATAGCAAAATTTAAAATATTTTGCCAATATGACCAAAAAATCAGTGACTATCACTAATAGACTACTATTGCTTTGACTATCACTGATAGACTACTATCAGTGATAAACACTGACAAAATTTTATACAAAACTGAGGTGATAGACTGCTATCAGTCATAAATTACTATCAGACTACTAATAGAAATTGTCATATTTACAATTTTTTTAAAAAATGTTATATTTTTAATTATTTAACTTTAAATGTTACAATTTTCCTTTAATTAAGGGGAATTATTATTTTTATTTCACCCTTTAATTAAGGGGAATTATTATTTTATTTTATTTTTAAAATAAAAGGCGAAAAAAAAAAATAAGCAAATCAAATGGGAGACGGGAAATTAATTATTAGGTTAAAAAAATTTGCGCTTTGATTTAATAATTTCCACATTAGGTAACCTATCAATCAAATCTTAACCGACCAAGTGAGAATGATGTCACTCTAAATAGAAATAAATTTTAAAGTAGCAAACATCATTTGAATTGAACTTTGAAGTGTCAAAGTTAAGATATAAGGTGGGCCCCGATGTTTATTGAAACTAGGGTAATTAATTGCAAATATATCTTAATAATTTACATAAAATGTTATATAAATAATAGCTAACAAAATTGTGAACATATCTAATATAATTCAAAATATATGTTAACCATTGGTTAATTGAATGATTTACTAAGATTATATCAATCGATATTTAAGTCAACCACTCATTAATCATTATTCGTTATTACTATTTGAATTAATCAATAGTTTTCTGTTTTACAAAATTGGTATAATTATAAATTTATTTAATATTTAAAAATAAACTCTCCTAACAATTGATAAAAGAGTGTTGTACACTATTAAGAGTGACTACAAATTGGCGCAAAAGTATGCTAAAAAAATATCTTCCTCCTTGATCCAAGATTAAAAAAACATGTAGAAAACTCTTTGGAACATGGTAATTCTTTAAAAGTTGTCAAACCGAGCATAACTCAATTGACATAAAGTTGTGTCATTGACTAAGAGGTCCGGGGTTCAATCTACCCACCCCGCATTAACTAGATACCTTTGCAAGAAAAAAAAACCTTCAAAAGTTAAAGAATTTTATGTGGCGACACTGTCCTTCATGTCTGCTCCTGAATTCGACCTCCCTATCTTGTGGCAATGCAAAGGAAGTAGAAATATTTGGAATTTTTTTTTCTAAGGCATTTCAGATTTATGACCATGACGAGTTCATGCTTTTTGTGCTCATCTCTTCCGCAATTTGACACAATAGAAATGAAGGGTCCACAATCGCCCCAATCCCACCGCCACTAATGCGGTTGTTTGGGCTTTGAACCTGATGGAGGAGCTGAACGAGAGGAAGCTTGGAACATTAGATGCAAGGTCTTTCGAACTTGATGCCACTAGTTCGGACTCGTGCTCATTTTCCATGTTAGTTCGACGATCAAAAACGGATCCACTGTCCCCAGGACCGAGATCCCCATTCGTGCCATATAAGCTCAATGTTGACGTTGTCATCATTGGGATTGAGGTGAGGCTAGATGCGATTGTCCGAAATTCAAGAAAGGAACCGATGCTAGCAATGAAATCTTACCTTATCATAGATGTTACTGTTGAAGTAGCGAGACGATTGAAGTTCGCCTTCACCCTCTTTGAGTAGAAATAGATTCATTAATACTATGGAAGCTCCTTACTAAGAAGTTCCAGTTTATGAATGAACTACAGACTTTCGTTGATGGCCTTATTTCCTTTCAAAGAAGCGGCCACATTCAAGGATTCTTGCATGTTCATCGCACCTGCAATTTTATTGCTAATAACTTAGCTCGTCGTGCGCGAATCTCTCCTCACTCCGAGATATGGATCGAAGACCACCCCACATAGGTGTCGATAACAGTCCTTCAAGACTCCCTTTTATTGTAACTTTATTTTCTTGTTTCTTTTGTACTAAAAAAAAAAAAGAAAAGAGAATGTCTAGTCAAACGTACATTTTTTAGTTTCTATCTCATGCATCAATGATATAACATCAATCACCAATTTGTAATTGGTTCCAACCTCCTCGAATAATTACTTGTTAATCGCAACATTTTCATAAAATCTCAATTCAAAATTTATGAACTTAATTGAAACTTTTTAAAATTTAGACATTAATTAGATACAACCACCAAAGTCGTCCAATGACTAAATTTGCAAACAAATCATAAATTATTGCTATTATTCAGCGGACATGTTTACCATTCTATAATGAAAAAAACTCAGCAATCGGGTTATGGAAAATATCAATCGTAATGGATTTTATGCAATCGCAATCAGTTTCCTCTTGATGATGTTTACGTTCGCCCTCATTCAATCACAATCTTAAACGAGGGTGTGTTTACTTTTCTACATGGAGTTGTAAATAATTTTTTTTTACGACAATGCCCTTACTAATTAATAAACAATTCAATACATGAAGGGAAAAGTGTGCTTGTTTGTCATTGTTCTTTATCTTCCTTCTTCTCATTTTGAAACATCGAAACCACTCAACTCTGTCTTCCTCCTCCATTCTTTCCCTTTCGATTGCGCGAGAAGGGTTTACAAATAGTTATAATAGTTGTATACGACGTTTTGGGTGTCGGTTTTCGTATCTAGCTCCCATTCGAGTACTAGATCTAGTGCTCGATTTTGTCTTCCTCCTTCATTCTTTCCCCGTCGATTGCGTTGGATTTCAAACCCTCTATTTCCGGCCACTTTCCCAGACTGTTTCTAATCGACTAGGAGTCAATCAATAATCGTTGCGTTGGTACTTAAAGGTATTGTGCGACTTCCTTCATTTCTTACCCCATATAATCATTCAAATTCAAAGTTGTGAATTGTGGGTTATTGGATTTTTTCCATTTTGTATTACATTCTTTTTATTGTTGTCGAAGTGTTGACTGAAGTTTTTTTCATCGTGTTTGTATTCTACGGTTTCGTTCCTTCTAGTATGTTTGTTATGTGTTCTTCCAATTGATTCCTGTAATTTACACTAATGAAAGATGTCTGAAACCCCTATATTTCATGGTCAATCTCTCCCATACGTATTAAAGAGCAAAATAGTATAAAACTAGAGTGAAATTCATGAACATACCGATATTAGAAACCACCGAATAAACTAGCGTAGAAATAGTTTATGCACTATAAAATAAACTAGAGAAATAACTAGACAAGAAACTAGACAATAATATATGAGTGTTTCAAACGAGACTTAATCTGATACATAATATGAGTGTTTCAACTCTGGTAATTTCATTTCACGTGTTCTCCGTCTAGGTCATGAACGACAACTCCGACTTAAAATCTAGGTGTATGTCTAGTTCTATTAAAATAATTCAAAAAAAATGTTCATAATAATAGAAGATAAATGGACGTGAAAGAGAGATATAGAGTAAAATGTCTAAAGTAGATGAAAAAATGCATAGAACAATGGAAAATCATACATGGATCCCGCCCATTAATGCATCATAGTGTGGTGGCTTCCACGTACATAATCCATGGAATTGAACATCGGCTAATTAAATTGGGCAATCTCATAGCAGAATTACGGGTGGGCTCTACATTTGATCACGATTGCAAATTTTTGTAAACAACACCAAACAAAATGCTTTAGTCACATCCGGCCGATTACGAGCTTCTGATTGCAGATTCCGGTAGACAAACACGCTTGACATGCTTTTAAAAACAACATTTTTAAGTTAATCATTCTTGGGGGAAAATTTGGAACACGCTTGACATGCTTTTAAAAACAACATTTTTAAGTTAATCATTATGGGGGAAAATTAGTAAAGTGTTTCCTCTAAAAGCTTTGAAGTGTTCTAAGTTAATAATTTTTTTATTATTGATTTTTTTTTTTTGAAAAAACATGTTTAATTTGTAAAATCACTTTAAAATTTTAACCAAAGAGTACACATTTATATTTTAAAAAAAACATTTTTAGTCATCCATAAACATTTTAAAAAGCATGTCAAATACACACTAATTCATACTTTGTTATGAAACATGATTCATGATGAGGAAGTTGAAAGATGAATAATGAAATTACTTCATTCCACCAAAGAATATGAGTTCCCAATTAAGAGTCAAAAAGATTAAAAGGGAAAAAGGTAATGATGGTATTCTATTCCTCTCTATGCTTTTTGTCAAATGATTTTGAGTGAAACTTTGAAGTTTATGTAAAGAGAATAAAAATGCTGAGAAGAAACTAACAAAAAAAAAAAAAAATAAAAAAAAAAATAAAAAAAAAAATTGCTATTATCTCAAATTTGTATACGCTTAATATACAAATTAATAACCTGAACATGCATGCAGGAGCTCAACCATAGGAACCGACAAACTCGATAAAATGTAAGTGTCAATTTAGAAAGTAGAAGAATTAACGCAAAAGTATTGCTATTATTTTTATAGATCGCATATATATACGCTCTCGTGAAGTCTCTCGATAATTGATATATTTTCTTATTTGCTTTTTAGACATGTTTACTCGAAATGTTGTTGTGATATTCGGGAATGTAATTATTTGCTTATTCGAATCCGTTTTTGAGTTGAAATTTTACACACTTCGGTGTTAATTAGTAGAGTGTTGTGGCATGCATCAAACATGTGATTGATGAATCAAATACTTTTCATTTCTTTGTTGTCACTGAAAATGTTGGTCTTAGGAAGGAGCTTCGAGAGGTTAGTATATTTTTATATATTTTTAATTATGTTTTAGATTGAATTCTTCATTCCAAGCCTGTAATATTTTTAATTATTTTTAATTAAAGCAAAGGTATTTTTCCATAATATACAATTTTCTCTTCAAATTAAAAAAAAAAAATATATATATATATATATATATATATATATATATATATATATATGAAACTACAATTTTAAATTAGTAATTAGCTTTGAAACCATACAAAATTCTCAGCTATTTTTTTAACACTCCCCCTTAGTGCAAACATACGATCAACAACACTAAGTGCACTCATGAATTCTTCAAACTTGGATTTACCAAGCGTCTTGGTAAATATATCAACAACTTGCTCTTTGGAGTGTGTCTTATGTAATTGAATGTCTTGCGTCAGAACTTTCTCTCGAACAAAGTGAAAATGTGTTTCAATGTGCTTTGTACGAGTATGAAACACTGGATTCTCTGCAAGCTTGATTGCACTTTCATTGTCACAAAAAATGGAAACTGGATCATCCAAGCTTGAAAAGATTTCTCCCATAAGTCTTTTCAGCCAAATACACTCTTGAGTAGCCATAGTAGCTGCTACATATTCTGCTTCACAACTTGAAAGAGCAATAAAGGTTTGCTTCTTACTGCACCATGAAATAGCCCCTGAACCTGTATTAAAACAGTATCCAGTTGTGGAACGTCTGTCATTTTTGCAACAGGACTGAACGTCTCCTCGTAATCTACACCATATTGCTGTGAAAAACCTCGAGCAACAAGACGAGTTTTATACCTGTCAATGGTACCATCAGGCTTTTTCTTTAACTTGTAAACCCATTTACAAGTAACTAACTCAACATTCTTCGGCTTTGGAACAAGTTCTCATGTGTCATTCTTGTTTAAAGCCGAGATTTCCTCATGCATTGCTTCTTCCCATTCAAGAATACCTCTAGCTTCATCATAAAACTAGGGTTCATCTTCACAAATATCACTCATTAAAAAACAAGATACAACTGAACAATTATTTAATTGTACATCATAATCAGATAAATAACTGGGTTGTTTTCTTCGCCTAGAAGACCTTCGAATAACAGTCTTTGTATCTTCATCTGCTTGAACATTTTCTCCAGAACTAGTATTAATCTCATTTTCATTTGATTCATCATTAGTAAAGAAAGGTGACAAGACAACAACACCTTTCTTTGAACTTGCATCCATTTGGTGTGATGAAATTTCATCAAACACCACATCTCGAGAAACACAAACTTCCCTTGTATCTGGATCCATACATCTTCATCATTTTCTGTGAGTATCATATCCCACAAAAATACAACGCCTAGCCTTTGGGTCAAGTTTAGTAAGCTTACTCTTTGAAACATGAACATAACAAACTGACACAAAAACTCGAAGATAACTCACATTAGGTTTACGACGATATAGTACCTCAAAAGGAGATAGATCCGACCCCGCCCATGGAGGTAGACGATTTATGACGTGACAAGCTGACTGAATAGTTGTTGCCCAAAGCTCCCTTGGAAGTTTCTTTGCATGCAGCCAAGACAAACACATAGATGTAATGTGAGTGTCTATTTGATTCCTCACGTTTCAAAATAGATACTGTTAGTACCTTAGGTTTGAAAAATGGGTTTGGCAGTTAGATCATAGATGCTGACTGAATAGTTGCTGCCCAAAACTCGAAGATAACTCACATTAGGTTTACATTAGGTTTACGACGATATAGTATCTCACAAGGAAATAGATCTGACCCCACCCATGGAGGTAGACGATTTATGACGTGACAAGCTGACTGAATAGATGCTGCCCAAAGCTCCCTTGGAAGGTTCTTTGCAGGCAGCCAAGACAAGCACATAGATGTAATGTGAGTGTCTATTTGATTCCTCACGTTTCAAAATAGATATTGTTAGTACCTTAGATTTAAAAAATGGGTTTGGCAGTTAGATCATAGATGACGGAATGGTGACATGACATAGTTAAGTTGGCAATTTTACAGTATTTTTATTCTTATGTAGCTTTTTTATTTTATTTTCCCATCTCCTCTCAATCTATTAACGTTCTTCGAATCTTAGTTTTCTCTCAATCTTATTTTTTTTTAAAGCAATAATGATCGAGAAGACACCATTATACCAATTGAATTATACTCAATTTGAGTAAAATGATTGTTTCTACTAGTTCTCGGTGTCTTTCAATTGATTGGCTTAAATGCCTGCAAAAGAAGAAAACAAGTCGTTTTAGAGCCATGAAGCTTGAACAATAATCCTCAAACCCAGTTGGTTTCTGTGCAATTCACCTTCTGGGTTTACCTCTTTTTCCTTGTGTAATAACTTGTGGCTAGCAGCAATTTATAGAGACAACCGTGTGTCAAAATTCTAACTTCTCTTGTTTTTAAGTTCAGATTATCTGCTGCTTTCAACGTGATGAAGGTCAATTCAAATAGCATAAAACATATAAATGTGAAAGGATACATTTTCCTTAACAGGGCTTGCATAGGTTTCAAAGAAGCAATTTCCTTCGAATATATAATGAGCAAAAAAACCCAGTAAGAACACTGAACGCCCAGCTTCGCCTATCTATTCTATATGGCCGGCTTCGAGACACAAGAGGAAGACCACAGAAGAATATTGACATGTATTGTTGTGATACAATTTCCGTGTCTATGGAAGCTCCAACTTCTCGAGAGAAAATAGCCAAAACTCCCATCTAAGTTCCAACTTCTAATCCTCTAGTTGGATGCAAGTTTAAACAAAATCATTCTACCATTTGCCTCAAAGTACCAGAAATTTCCAAAGCCACATCAGATGAGGACCCAACTATGTTGTGCCTGTCTCTCCTGGCGTTTTGGCCTTTCGTGACCGCTTACGTTTTCGATTCCTACTTTTAGGAGCATTGTCGTCATCCTTCTTCTGTCGCATAAGAAGGACAATCCAATCACAACCACAAGAATGCATATATGTGTATTAAAAAAGTAACAAAAGTTGCTTTCTCACGACTATTAGCCTGTTTGAAATGACTTTCTAAGTGCTTAAAAAAATGCATTTAAAAACACTTAAACACTTCTTAAACAATTGGAAAGTCATTCCAAGGAGACTATGTCACATTGGAAAAGAAACACATCTTAAGAACTTAATAGGATGCTAGACCTAAGATATCACTCTCAAATACCAATTTCAAAGAAAAGTATTAGAGTATTTAACTTTTAAGATAATATGGATTTCTGATGAACACCATGGAAAGTACCAAAAAGTTGAGTCCTTGGTCTCCTTTACCTAATCTTACATTTTTACCAGCACAATTGTAGAAAATAAATAAATATACACATTTAGCACTGCCCATTTTCCACATTAAAAAACAGCTACCAATCAACTCGGTAACAATGAGTACTGGCTATATTCAGATTTCTTTGGATTGGGACATGAATTTCCAAAAGCATTTCTGACTAAAATCACATTTTGATATCTGAACTTACAAACTTATTCTATTTTAGTTCCTAAGCTTTCAAAATGGTCATTTTGGTCTTTGAACTTCCAAATTTATTCTGTTTTTGTCTTTGAACATTCAAAATGTTATTTGAGTCCCTAAACTTTAAAAAAGTAATCACTTTGATTCTTACCTTTTTTTGTCTAGATAGGAATTTTGTTCCTTACCTTTATTTTTCTTTTAACAAATGAATAATGTAGCTTTGAGTGACATAGGTTAATGAAGTGAGTATTGGGTGGGTAGATATCATAGCAAAATAATAGAAATGACCATAATAGTTCAAATGCCAAATTAAAAGTTTATGAACTAAAATAGACACTTTTTAAGTTTAGGAACCAAAATAGAACAAACTTGGAAGTTCATGGGCCAAAGATGGGATTATTCACATTAGACAAGTTTAAAGACGGACACAAGTAATAAAAAGAATAAAACTCAGCATATTTCAGTTATGACTTGGGAAGTGCGATGCAACAATAATTTAAGATGTAGATTTTCTAGAACAGAGTACTAGGCATTCAGAAGCATTGAAAATTACTAAAGATGCAAAACTACCTTCTCTGAAACTGGATGTCGACTTGGATTGACCTTTTTCTTCTTACACGAAAGAGGGTTTGGACCCTGAAGAGTTTTGTGGAGAGATTATAAAACGAAATTACATGCATAAATCGAGATAATTGGTCAGGGTGATATCAACATATAATAACTAAAAGCAGCCACAGAATAGCACCATGACAAATAAATAGCAGTGCCTCATTGCACAGTTATTAAATCAGTGGTAAGGTTGCAACTTGCAACCATCAAAAAGTAAGTCACACCATAATTTCACAGAAACCAGTCCAATCTCATATCTGGCAACACTACTCAAAACAATATTTAAAATCCAAGACCGTGTATGCAGTAAATGAAAAATGTACATGTCAAGAAGAGAAACATTTTAATGTATTGGATAAACTGAGTTTTGTCTCATTAAAATTATCTTTCTCATCAACTCCCAAGTGTTCGATGTATTAATACAGCTAAGAAAAGTTATTAGAGTTGTCTTTCAATGTACTTTGATCAATCAAACCCCTTTAGTGGCTTAAGATATTTTCATATCAAATACTACGATATTATACTAAGTTACTAAGCCAAGAATCTAGTCGAAGCTATAATATTGTATACATGCAATAAACAATTTAAAAGGTTTTGTTCCTTGTTCGAAAAAAAAAAAACAATTTCACAACAGTCAAGCCACACAACATAACATACAATCAGAGTCAAAATAAAATTCGTTTGTGCAATTCATTTAGTACAAAAACTAAGGTCTAAAGCACTCCCCTAAAAAATCAATATAACAATTACATACTCTACATTATGTGGCATTATAATATATAAAGCTCAAATTATGAACAAAACATCAAAATGACTCAAAATCAATATAACAATTACATACTCTACATTCTGTGGTATTATAATATATAGGGGTTGTTTGGAGCGCTGGGTGGGTTAAAATAGTCGGTGGTTATCATAGTCTGTGAATAGTAAATACTATTGAAGTCAGGACAATTACTTTATTTACCCTGGACTTAAATAATTGGTGGGTCAAACGTAGATTGAATTATAATAACTCAGTCCACCCAACTCCAAGTTGGTGCCCCAAACACCGCCTAAAGCTCAAATAATGAACAAAACATCAAAATCACAAGTCAGTAAAGAAATTAATCAATCAATAATGCAAAATGAAACACAAAATCAAGTCTACAATGAAGAGAAAAAATTCATCATAGGAAAATACCTTTGCTATCTTTCGCTTAAATTGAGGTCTATCCTTCAAATCATTTGCAATGCTTTTCTTTTTCTTTTTCAAAACTTGTATCTCTAAATTTTGATCTCCCAGATCTCCATCTTCGTTAGTTTTCTCAGTTTCCACTTCGTACTTTATTTTTTTCTTTAATAGGTTACGTTCGACCTCAGACATATGCAATCTTTTTTCTTCCGAAGATTTAACAAATTGGCGTTCCAAGGCAGATGGTTGCTCCATTAAAAGTGAATTTCTCAGGCCAAATATTAGTGGGACCCCAGGTATCTGCCAACACACATAAGATAATTAAACGTAGACATGACAGCAAGTTGAAGATTTCAGCCCATCACAAATCCATCCATACAAGGTAGCATGGAGAATTCAATCTAAACATAATAAAATAATGGATACAAGGTGGCATGGAGAGTTCAATCTAAACATAACAAGATAATGGCCAGCAGTAACAAAAATATAATTCTGAAACAAACGAAAGGAGTATAAGGGCAATGGAAATTAGAGACAGTTCAAACAAGGTTGGAAAAGATCATAGCTGCGGTTGTGAAATAATCAAATTTGAAACAAACGAAAGGAGTATAAATGCAATGGCAATTAATATTTGAGGGTATAAGTTCATGAAATACACTAACCTCTTGAAGCTTCTTCCTAAGGTCAGTATCCTGAGTGGCAACAAAGAAATGCTCGGCATTTGATTCACCAATCACATCCCTAATGCATGCCTCAGCACTCTTTCTTCTCTCATGGTCACATCTAACACCAATTTGTAATTTCAACTAAGAAAATAAGGGATTGAATAAACAAATAACTACTCCCCTATCAACAAATGTTAATACCACAAGAACTGACAAACCAAGGTACCCGTCATTATGAAGAAAGACTATTCATTTTCAAGAATGGAAAGTTTATGGCTGACCTTGCAGTAAACAGTTTATTAGCTGCGTCAAAAGATTCAGAGTAGGACGGGCCAAGAGCCTTCAACTCCGAGAGTACACATCTGCAAAACAAAAAATAACCGGTCAAATAGGCTAAGGAAGAACAATTCTATGATTGACTCAATACCTGGTGGTGAAAAGCTTGACTGGGCCACCAAGAGTTTTAGCAACGGCATCATCTGCAGGCACTATCTTATTGGAGAGAAGATGGTACACAAAAGTTCCATCACAAAGAACTTTAAAGGGTTGTCTGAATCCAAAACATGTAGTGTAAAATCCCACAGCTTTCCGGTGACGCTTCAGCCTTTTGAATCTCATCTATAAAAAAAAAATCAACAAATAAAGCAGATAACTTATGTAAAATAAGTTGCAAGATAAAAACAGTGGTTTGATTTGATATCTATTTCTACTAATTTCCAACGTTTGAATAGCATAAGTCAGCAATAATAAGAACTATATTCAACATATTTGCTACATGATATGAATGATATATCATAGAGTAGACAGTGTAATCTGAAAGAACACATTAAGGTGATCAAAATATGGAAGAAGAAATTGATTGTGATTAATGTCTGAAATTGAAAGTTAAGTTCATATTCTGGTTCACAATTAAAACAGATTGTAGTAAACAATAAAATTAAAACACATGAAACCCTGCTACAAAAAACGGCAGGCAGTGGTTTCAATATTCAGTAAACTACAATACAATGACTGCAATCACAGATTCAAAAGGATAAGGAAATAGGAGATTGAATGAGGAATACCGTGAAAGAGAGGAAAGTTTCTTCTGATGCTTGCGAATGGCGGCGAGATTCTGGATTGCAACGATTGTATTGATGGATTTGCCGACAGCGAGACTGATCCGGGCAAACTTCGGTTGCAGCAGATAAGAAGAGAAGAAAGAAACGTGGCGGTGGAGGCTTGCCGGCGAGGAGCAGCGGCGGAGAGGGTCAGAGGGACAAAACGAAGTGCTTGTCGATCGGAGAGGGAAAATTGGTGGGGAAATAAAGAGGGGCCGTACGGACGTAGGGTTTAATGTGAGTGAACCGATAAAACCGAGTTAGTTCTCGATTTCGGTTCGACTATACCGGGTTTTTTTAAAACTATTGTAGCAGTGGCCGGCGTGACGGTTGAGTGGCGGAGTCAGCTACAATTATCCATAATTTCCTTCTCTTTTCAACCATTTTCACCGGTTTTTGCGTGGAGTTGCCGGCAGAAAGAAAACCCGGTTCGGCATGGAGTCGCCGGTTTTTGCACACCCCTAGAAAGAAGACGGTAGGAATAGGATTGTGGATAATTGTAGAAACGGAAATTATGTAAATACAAGAACCATTTAGATTTATATTTTCGATAAATGTCTAATATTTAAAAAAAAAACATTTTTATATATTTTTTCTTGAGTTTATCTTTTCTTAGGGGCGTTTGGTGGGCTGTTTTGGGTTCAGAATTCTGGGAATCAAAATACTGAGTAGTTTATTTGGGAGAGTTCTGAATCCTGAGAATCGAAAAATCGTGTTTGGAGTGAAGTGTTGAGAACCCTGAGAATCAGGAGTCAGTGTTTAGATTGTAGGGTTTTCTTTCTGATTTTTTTTTTCTAATGTCATAGAAATATGAATAGGTTAAAGTAATTTGACTCCCACTTTTATTGAAAAATGTCGATCGTTGGTCATTTATGAAAAAATTAAGAAGTGTGAACATAAATGAAAGTCTTAATTTAAAGAACATTTTTTTTTTAGTACATTTGAGTGTAGGGATTCAAACCACAGACCTCTTAGTCGTTAACACATTCATATGTCAGCTGAGTTATGCTCGTCTTGTCAATTTAAAGATCATCTATGTAGTCATTGTAGAAAATGAACAAAAATGTTTAGGAGCTTATATAAATAATTTATTTCTTAACAAATTATTTCCATGCTCTGTCTAGGAGACGATTTCGGACAGAACCGCGACCGACAAACAAGAAATTTCTCTAATGTTCACATTATATTTTTTACATATATTCATACATTTGATTCTGAATATCATAATAAGAGCTTGGTTCATGGGTAAGGAGACACGAAAAGCGCTACATTGCGGATTACCTTGAATTGTTTTTATATATTTTTATATAAAAAAATAAAAAATAAAAAAAAAAATAATATTACAGTTGACATATAATTTATTTTTTTTTTTTTTTTATATATTTTTAGTGTATCCATATTAGAATTTAGGGTGTTGTTGCCAAAGCGAGCATAGCTCAGCTGGCATATGTATGACATTATGACTAAGAGGTTTGTGGTTCAAATCCCCCACTCCTAATGTACTCAAAAAAAAAAAAAAAATTAGGGTCTTGTTTTTATGAAATTTCAACTATTCTGAAAAATTCTAAACATTTTTGGGTTTTTAGTGTATCTATATTTAAAAAATTAATTTTTTTTTTTTTTTTTGTTAAATTAAAATATGTATGATATAATATAGTATAAGTTATATGATATTGTAAAATAATAACTATACATAATTTATAACATAAAACATGTCATGAATTAGTTAATGTTCAGAAAAAATTAGTTAATGATAATTGTTGTAAAAAAATTATTTAGTAATAATTGAGATTCAACTAAATATTTTGTAAAATTACAACTGTTATGAGTAAAAAAATCTAAGTCAAAGGACCAAAGAGTATAATGGACCGACCCATTTAGAGAAACAATCGGTCTAGACGAGAGAAGAATCGACCCTATGGGACCAGCCAAATGGTAGTTGGTCAATCCCACCATAGGATCAACCCAATGATGAAGGAAGGTGGCCCCAAGGGGTCGACCTGATGAAAGGTGGTTGATTCCACCACGAGATCGGCCCGACAACCTACTGAAGGGTGGCCTATCCCACCACGGGATCGGCCCGATGGAAAGGGAAGTCGATCTGACGAAGGGATCAACCGTAAATGACGAACCTAACCCCAAAAGAGGTCGGTTTGAGGAGGAAAGAGGTTGACCCCGAGGGGTAGGCTAGGCTGGAGGAAAACCGCCCAATTATTGAGGCGGTCATGCGAAGTTAAAGATCGAGCATTACTAAAGGCTACTTAATACCGAAACGGTTGAATAACGGACATATGGGAAGTCTATATAAGAGACAAGGAAAGAATAAGAAAGTAAGTGATCTTTGTCATTCCACACTATTTCCTTTTCAAGCTAACTTGAGCGTCGAAGCCCCTCTGGTCAGCACCACACCAGTGCAAGACCTCTCACTTCATTTATTTTACAGGATACCGCTCACTCCTCCAAATTCCAAATGTACCGTTGATACCAAAATTTGGTATCAACAGTTTGTTGTTATCGAAATTTGGTATCAACGGTAGATTTAGATCTTGGTGGAACAAGATGTAACCTGCAAGGCAAATAAGATGTGAAGTCTTGCACTGTGTGGTACTAACCACGGCGGCTCCAACGATCAAGTCATTTTGAGAAATGATATTTGAATATCGAAATTATCATTAAGAATAGCCAAAGATTGCTTACATTTTTATTCTTTCCCTCTTCCCTTTCATAGGTCTCCTTATAGCAGTTATTGGTCATTTTGGTATTAAGGAGTCATTGATGAGAGAAATAACTTTTGGGCGTGTAATGACCATGTAACCGCCCTCGTAGAGGCGATTTTATCTTTATTAGGTCGACCCCTCGAGGTCGGCCCCTCTTCCTTTTGATCGACCCCTCATGGGGTCGGCCTTTGCTCGATTTGACCGACCTTTAAGAGATCAGTTCATCAATTTCAAGGTCGGTCTTTTGTGGAGTGGATCTCTTCCTAGAGTTTAGCCATTTGAGTCTTTACAATTTGGGTCTGATTATTTTGTCTATAATAGTTGTCTCCACTCTCAAGCTGAGATTTTTTAAATGAGGCGATATTCTCTTTGCACGACCACTTTTCATACCTAGGTTGGGAATCTACTTGAGGTGGTACTTATGTTGCTCGTCAGAGTGAAATCTTATTGGTCTCTCGTGAGGGTCGTACTATTAGTTCCTCCCGAAGGGGTCATCCTTTTTTGTTTCCTCCCGAGCGGGTCATCCTTTCGATTCCTCTCGAACGGAGCATCCTTTTCAGTTCCTCCCAAGGGAGTCATCTTTTTCTACTCTTGGTCATTCCTTCCAAGGTAGTTTCTCTTTTAGGGCAAGTCTTCTCTCTTCTCCTTAGAGGTTAGTTCCCTATTTATTCCTTCTAACCCGTTGTGGAAATGCACCTCTAGTGTGGGGTCATCCTTTCAAGGACAGGTATCCCTAGAGCAGATTTGTCCTTACCTAGGTCAACTTTCTTTTTACCCGACTGGACCTACAAGGGTCAGCTTCTTAGTAGTGGGTCAAATCCATACCAAATTGGTCTTTCCTTTTTATCTAGTCAACTTAACTTAGGCTAGCTCTTTTAGTTTAGATTTGATCTACCAAGATCGAGTTCCTTGGAGCGGGGCTACCCCTTCGGAGTTAGCTTCCCTTATGCTCGGCCAAATCTACAAGGATCGTCTCCTTTTCTACAAGTTCGATTTCGCAAGATCGGTTTCCTGTATTGAGCATGGTCCGCTCCTCATCGGGTTCGGCTTTGAGACTCGGCTGGACCCCATCAGGATCCAGCCTATGTAAATCAATTCCCGTCGGATTTGACTTTTATTATTGTTTTTCAGGTATGTCCATCATTGTGTTATGTCGGCGACGAATAGTTTAAAGCTAGCAACAACGAAATGCTCTTCGGTATTGGAGCCTTATAAGGTCATCTCTGTGATGAGCTTTTCTACTGAGGTGTTGGGTGGTCGTTCTGCTTGAAAATAGTGCACCCGCTCTCCATCTTTATCTTAGTCTAGCGATCGGGTCGGTACCTTTCCATTCTCCCCTCCCTTTCAGTGAGGGAAGCTCCTCTGGAATTGGTTTGATTTAGCTTTGGCGGCCCGCTTATTTTAGGCTTTGATGAAACAACTTTCTTGGAACGAGTTTCTTCTGGTTGGTTGGGTTTGTCAAAATATGTTCGCATTTGCTTTTCGACTTTCTGATGAGATTCTTCATCTTCTTCGATTTTCTGTTCCTTAGTCCAAGTTGGAGCGTGTGGAAGCTCTTCATGTTGTTCAGTCACTGATAGGTGCTAAGGCTTCTCTGGCTCTATCTCAATTCGAACTTGTTGAGACCAAGGTGATACTTTCTATTGTAGATACTTGTTTGAAGGGTTCGTCATCAATTCCGGACTAAATTCTAAGAATAACCTTCAGTATATTTCTCTGCCAGATGAATTGATTAAGACTAGAGTGACTTGGTCTGCTGATTTAGCTAAAGAACGCTACCCTGATCATGGTTTCAAATTTCGCTACCCTGATCATGGTTTCAAATTTCTCTACAATCAGTACAATCAATTCAAGGAACTCTGCTATCTCTCAAATCTATCCTAGATTTGAGGATTCAACTTCAGCTTCTCCTTTTCCCAAGACCTCTTATTTTTGTCAACTTAATTCGAGTCTCCTACCTACTAGCTAGGGGACTCCTTAGTTAGGATTCTCCATGTTCTTCCACCGCAGGTCTCTATATTAATTAGTATATTAGGTTTACTGCAATATGGGAATAAAAAAAATTAAAAAAGGATGGCACACCAATCTCACCCCTTCACTTTCATATGAACAATCAACAATCAGTTAACAACCTTTACTTTTCATACATATGGAAGAAAAAAAATTGATAAAAAGAATGATTCAGCTGTTTCTTTTTTATACACTTACAACAGCTGAGGTCTCTTACTCTTCTTCTCTGATGTGGAGGGAAAAAAAGGGAATTGAATATTTAAAAAATTGAAGAACTAAAAAGAATCTTATTACACATATACCACACTTTTGGCTAACAAACAAGCCAGTGTTTTTCTTTTTTACTTTGTGGCTTTGAACAATTGACTCCCAAGAGTAACAGTTGGGCTTCCTTCTCCCATGACTGTTGTCAAGTTCATCTCTTTCTCCAATATCCTTTCAAGCTCCATCACCACATAGCTCATCACCGGGCGCCTCTCGCTCGAATATCCGACGCATTGAAGTATCAAATGCATCAGTTCAGCCATACCTTCCTCGGTGAAGCTCTTCCCCAATCTCGGGTCCGTAACGCTAGCAATGTCGCTCTTTTTCTGATTGTTTTGTATCTTTCAAAATAGGCATGGAATTAAACACCGTTTCAGAATCCGATAAATGAAAAGTCGAAAGATAAGAAGCTAAAACAAGAATGTACTACTACTATTTGCAACTCAAATGCCAGATACTAGACCTATGCAAAGTAATAGGGTAATATTGCCTAAATTACTCCGCACTGCTTTCATTAACCTTCGCCTTCTTTCCCGAGATGGGAGTTGTAACGAGAAAAGCAAACCATGTCCCAAAGTTACCTAGATCAATGTCTCTAAGAAGGTATGATCGATACCGAGAGTATTTAGAGCACAACATGATCAGCTAGTTGCAAATATAGTTTCGCCTCTGAAACATTAGGAATATAAACAAACTAGACTAAGAAATTACATTATAAATATGAACATCTTTGTCTATTTGTTTCCAGGAGATTTCTCAATATGCAGCTTTGACAATGAGCATTTATTTGGGTAGAGAAAACTACTTACCCAGTCAACCAGAGTATAACTTGGATCGGACACAGGTGCATCCTTCGCTTTTTGACCGCTAACCAACTCCAAAAGGAATACGCCAAAACTATATACATCACTTTTCTCGGAAAATTGTCGAAACTCTTGTACCCTACAAAAGAGTATGGAAGATGAAGAATAAAACACGCAGTGCTGATGGCAATTGTAGAAAGGTTTAGAATGAATACTCAGGAGAGAGGAATATCTCATCCGCTGTTGCTCGAGATGATGATTCTGAAATGTCAGATCTTCCCATGACATTGTGAAGTCCTGCATCTGCCACTTTAGCTATAAAATTCTCGTCTACGAGAACGTTGGATGTCTTGAAGTTTTTGTGTATCAACCGAGGGCTCATGGAGTGAAGATGTGCCAGACCTACATAAGATAATCCGGTCAGTAACCGAGGGACGAGCTTCTTGAAAGCATTCATAGATAAGAATTTGGTTTCACCATTGATATATTTGATGGTTAGTCAATCTACAAGAGATGCAAATAAATGCTCACTGTTTGCAGAGGTTCACCTTTAGCTGCCCCCAGAGCTATTGAGAGTCTGATCTTGAACTCTAGCCTCTCAGCCGAACGCTGCTCAGTGCCTGCAAGTACCCGTGCTCTTTAAGAGTGAATTTGGAGTGACTTTCGAGAAATAGTGTGCTTTTACATGTAAGGAAACCATAATTTCACGAGGCAGCTGTATGGACCATTACCATATATGTGACAAGAAACACTTCCATTGGGTATGTAATCAAAGATGAGACACTGTAGATTGTTTTCCTGGCAGTAGCCCAAAAGAGTTACGAGATTTCGATGCTGAATAGACGAGAGGTAGTGTACCTGATAGGAAATGAACTAAATTAGATTAAAACATGAATTGAGCATAGATGCAATGCAAGTACCTTCCTTTCCAAAAACACCAAATGAAGCCGATCACTGACTTGTAAGGCAGAAGAATGAGCAACTGAAGAGGATATGTGACTGTCAAGTGGAACTCTTGGTTTAGCATTTATTAATACATGACAATTTCAAAAGAAAAAACAGGTGAACTAGTATGCAATTCATGTGTCAAGTTAATATTTCAAGAGCCGAGACTTTAACGACCTCATTTGAACAGAACACGACCTAAAGTTCTAAGAACATGTAATGAATCCAAAATAATGGAATAACACACTATAGACTTTGGGTGAAGAGCAAAAAATATACTAGCCTACGATCATTAGATTGTTAGCTATACAAATACAAGTAGAGTTTGAATCTCTTGAATCAAGAACTTCAACAATCGTCAATCGTTTGAAAGCACGGGGAACGGTTAAGGTATCAGTGAGGATCTCGTGTAATCATCAAACACTTTCATTTATGCTCAAATTATGCATGTTCAGATAAGGATATATATCAATGTTGAAGGCTTACTACAGAACCAATTTCATCAACAAGACAATAAATGAATATTACCTCATCTACAAAAATTTGACTAGGCGCTCCATGCCGCTTTTTGATAGCGACGAACATTCCATCATGAAGCATGCCCTTATAGACCTCCCCAAACTTCCCTTCTCCAATCAAGTTCTTGTCGCTGAAATCATTAGTGGCTAACGCCAACTCTGCCATCTCGAAATGCCTAACATCTCGTAGAGACAATTCAATCCCAACATGTCTTCCCACTACAAGTAATCAAAAACACAACCAACATTGATGATCATCCTTCTGAAAAACAAAGTACATGTGCTAATCAATAACTCAGGAGACGAAGATGAAAACAATACCTTGAACAGAAGGATCCGAAGAGCCAGTCTCGGAAGTTCTTGCAGCATTTCTAGAGCGTGCTAAGAATCTTGTAAGTATAATAATCAATCCCACCAATGCCACGGCTCCTGCAGAACCTCCTAATACGGCTGCAAGGACCCTTGACATCTCATGTGGGTTCTTCCCTTCACCGTTGATGCTTGTTTACAGTATAACAACTACTATACACACTATTATACATTGAATCTGAAACACAAAAGAAAAAAAATACAACACTCATATTAGGTACAATCATGGGGCCAAATTGAACAAACTGCCACAAGTTAAAAGGCCCCGGTTGGTTCATGATCCGTTTTTGTTTCCAAGGTGTCAAAATCAATGTATTTGGTATTACTTCTTTTCCAAAACAATTCTTAACAAGTTAAAAAATCCTGAATTTCATCACTTCATAAACAAATTTTCAAATCACAAACCAAACCAAGCGTGTGGCGCCTACCTTAAAGTGTTTGATATAGGAGCAATTCTTGATCCATTTTCGTGATCGAACTGCCACGAGTTAAAAGACCCCAGTTGGTTCGTGATCCGTTTTCATTTCCATGGTGTAAAAGACAATGCGTTTGGTATTACTTCTTTTCCAAAACAATTTCTAAAAAAGTTAAAGAATGAATTCCATCCCTCCATAAACAAATTTTCAGATCACAAACCAAACCGAGAGAGCGGCACCTACCCTAAAGTGTTTGATATGGAAGTAATTCCTACAGTCAACTACAAGAATGAAGTTCAATCGATAGATCTTCAACTGTTTTCCCCTTATCTTCCAAAATTCTTCTCTAATGAACATCATAATGAACAATCTAAATTCAGCAACAACAAAAGGAACAGGTTGAAGACAAACACACAACATGAACATGAACATCAAACCTGAAATCGTGAAGAAACTATGGAGGATGCAGATCTTCTGAAGGCTTTGCGTCATTTGACAATCAGCAAGACGAAGAAGAATCTTCTCAGTGGGAAGCCAAAAATGGAGTAACAAAGAACTCAAAACAACAAAAATGGAGTCCGATCATCACTTCCTGCAAATGCTGAAGTTGAAATCGGCTAAACAGGCAGCAGAAACAGTGAAGGAGGGTACTTTTTGGTTAAATTAATACGAAATGCATCATTGGATACAGACAATGCCGACAGAAAGTGACCTTGCGCCGACAACAACTTCTCAGAGTTTTATTGCTTCGTATTCCTCTCCACCAAACCAACCCAATTTCAAAACCAGATGAACCCCAAAAGAAAAAATCAATATAAAACCCACAAACCCACAAAGAAACTCGATTCTAAAAACAATTTCAACGCCACCAAAAACAAAATCAAAATCAGATCAAAAAACCCCGCCTACCCTTTATACAAAACAATCAGAGGAACAAAACCCATGTGGGCAAAACTCGAATTGAAGGAAGAAAAGGTATGAATATCAATAACAACAAAAGAGTAATAATGTAGCTATAGAGAGAGATAGAGAGAGAGATATTGGTATATATATATATATATATATATATATATAGAGAGAGAGAGAGAGAGAGAGAGAGAGGGTATTGAATTGAATTGAATTGAATTGAATTTAATCTAGTAGACTCAACCCAAATTCAAAACCATCTAAACAAAACAACCAAACAAAAGAAAAACTAATTAAAAAACCAAAACCCCAATTCAAAAATTTCAACGCCAACAAACAAAAAAGAAAAAAAAAACCCGCCTACCCTTTAAACGATACAATCAGAGAAACAAAACCCATGTGGCGAAAACTGAAATAGAAGGAAGAAGAATGATGAATGGTTAATAAGAAGAACAAAAAAGTGATAATGTAGAGAGAGATAAGAAAAAGAAAAGGGGGAAATGAAAAATGAGGAATTAAAATTTGAAATATATTATTGATGATGTTGTTGTTGAGTAATGTGTGGGCTGTAAAGCAGCAAAATAGTGTTGTCTGGTACTGCAAGTTGAAAGAATAGGTGGGTTCATTTCGCTGTGTCGAGTACAGAGCATTTTGGCTGTGTTCTAAAAATCAAAATCACAGAGCTTCAAATTCAACCCCAGAAAATAAAAAAGAATAATCAAATCACTCAAATCATTACCCATTTTCCAGCTTGCCCCCTTTCAGAAGAATTTTAATTAAACAAGAACATCAAAAACAGAGGAGAGAGAGAAAAAAAGGAGATTCGAAGCAGTGGCATTGTGGGGTTTACGATCCCCACCAGCCAGCTATGTTGACATTGCCTTTTTTTTTTATTTTTCGAAGAAGAAGAAGAAAAAAACAGGGGAAATTTATATGGAATAAACAAGAGAGAAACAAACAAGGAAGAGAATATGCAGCACGTTAAAACATCCAAATGCTTTAATTTTGTTGTGAAATTAAAGAAATTTGTGTGAATCGGACTGTTGTTCTTTGGATTCTTGTTTGTAACTCTTCAGAAAAGGCCATTTATATTACGAGGATGAGTGGATAATGACACCAGAACTGTCCAAATTTTGTTGCAGACTCAGACACAAAAACAAGACAGCCTTCTGTGTGAGAAGAAAACAACTTTGGGTTTTTTTTTTTTTTTTTTTTTTTATTTATTTAAATCATATTTTCTTCCTTTCATTCTTCTCTATTTCTCAAAATTCAGGGTTATTTAGGTGAGGGGTGTAGTTTTTGAAACAAATTATAAAAAAGGGGTTGTTATCAAACTATTTAGAAGAAAGGGTGATTTTTTTGTCTTTTATGGACTACGCAGCTTGAAGACGCGCACCCCAGTGGAAAAAGTACGCATCCGGCAAATTCCAAACGTTGTATTGACGGCGTTTGGTCAATGTAAAAATTACTTTTATCGTATATATTAATAAACGAACAAACAATTTAATGAATTTGTCTTTGCTTCAGTGGTTGAGTTGCATGTCTATTCAATAGTGTGGCCCAGGTTCGATTCTTGGCTTTGTTTTATTTTTTCTTCAAGTTTAATACCACAGTTTTTTCTTTTATTTTTTCTTCAAATTTAATACCACAGTTTTTTCTTTTTTTAAATTATTATGTCATTTGTTATTGCAATTTTATTTCTTCATATTCTTTAAAAAAAACAAATATCAATTTAAATACTTTATTTGTAAAATAAAAAATATTATTATTAAAAAAAATTAATTAATATATCGAGATAAATTTTATATTAATATTTGTAATAATTCTAACTTCAAATTCAAATAAGTGTGGCAATTTTTATTGTTTAATATTCTTTAATTTGAAAAATGGTCAATCAAAATATTTTCATATCTCATAATTAGGTTAAAACATGTCTAACACGACATTAAAAATTAACTTCTGAGCTGAAAAATCATGCAAATCCGTCATTGTTTAATGAGTCACGAAAGATATTTCTTTTGAAGTTTGATCGAGATTCATCACAATAATTGAAATATTGAACATAATTTTTTCTTCTTTAATTTACAATTCAAACTCAATGTTTAAATTCAAAATGATCGGCTAATCTTTTATTTCCCATATCTATCGAAGTCTTATTATTATTATTATTTTTATTTTTATTTTTATTTTTTACCTTATGTATTATAATAATATTATCTAATTATTTTAGAATAAAAAATTATAAATAAAATATTTTAATAACATATGATATAATATTTTTTTTAAAAACTGTGGTATATAATATTTAAAAAAAAAAACTGTGGTATTACTTTTCATTTAAAAGGAAGAAAAAATAAAACAATCCCAAGAATCGAACCTGGGCCAAAGAGATGGATGGGCATGCACTAAAACCACTGAACCAATGCGAAATTCATTCCTTATTTTGTTCGTTTATTAATAAATAGGATAAAAGTAATTTTTACATTGCCCAACCGACGTTTGGACGACGTTTGGAATTCGTCAAATTTTTTTTGGGATCCGTACTTTTCCCACTGGGGGTGCGCGGCTTGAAGCTGCGTAGTCCATAAAAGACAAAAAAACAACCCTTTCTTCTAAATAGTTTGATAACAACCCCTTTTTTATAATTTGTTTCAAAACCTATACCCCTCACCTAAATAACCCCAAAATTCATCCCCCAACATTGAGTAGTATCATCCAACAACCACTTGGTGCAGTGGGTGAGCACTCCGCCTAAGATTATGAAAATTATCAAACAACTACTTGGTGCAACGGGGGAGTGATTTAAAATATTTAACTGCATTATATACAAGGCAAATTTTTTGCTTGCCAAACCGAGCATAGCTCAATTGGCATAAGGTTGTGCCGGTGACCAAAAGGTCATGGGTTCAATCCCCGCATTAATTAAACTACCATTGCAAAAAAAAACATTGATCGAGATATAAAAGTTTGTGAATAATAAGTTGTAGTTATTTTTGTTGACCGTAATTATAATAGTTAGTGACTCAAACCTAAATTGAGTTATAATAAAGCACACGTAAACAAATAATCACTTTATATATATATGCCTATGATTTTATATTAATGTCCACATTTCATATTTTTATAAAAAAAAAATGTCAAACTCTAAGATTTTTCATAAAAATTGACCCCAATTTCAAACCGTTTCACCTCTCTATTGTTTAAATATTATAATTAAAAAAGTAAAAAAACATTAGAATTAATGAAATTATATTCTCTCTTCTTCTCATTAATCATGTATCTTCCCTCATTAAAAAGTTTTATTAAAGTTGACTTCTCCCTCCTCAAAGTTCAAAACTTATTTCCGCAATATATATTTATATATGAAATATATTGGGTGAGTATATATAAAAATTATTTTTCTTTAAAAAAATACATAATATCTATAAGATTATATATGAAATATATATACTTGAAGTATATATAATGAATATATATAATAAATACATATATTTTCGAAAAAACAAATATATATATATATAGTGTATATATAAAAAAATAAAAAATACATATATTTTTGGGGAAAGAAATCTCTAAAATTGTATAAATCTTAAAAAGTAAAAAATATATAAAATAGTATTACGTAAATGAAATAGAAACTTAATATTTATTATACAAATGTAATTTAAGAGAGAGAAAATAGCAAAAATAATTAAAAACATTAATGAAAATTATAAAAACTTAAGACATATTTGAAAATATGTTATCTAAAGTAGTCATTTTGGACAATTTCTCTTATAATAATTCAGTTCACCCAACCTCAAATTAGGGTCTCAAACCTCTCCTTAATGTTCTATCAACACTAACTTCGATTTTAGATCTCTAGTTTAAAAAAATGTTAAATATGTTTGACATCTATTTGATATAATAGACATCAAAATAATAAAATTTAGAGATTAAATTTATAATTTAACTATTTTAATTTTTATACTCTTTGACATGTTTTTGGTACTTGGTTAAAATAGTGATTTTCTTTTATTCACTTTTATTTGATTATATAATTTTTGAATTTAAATTTGAGCTGTCATTTCATTTTGTGTTTTCTGTTTTTAAAATTTAAGCTTGTTTTTTTCTAATTTCTTTACTATGTTTTACCCTATACTTAGAGGAACATTTTGATTCATAATCAAATTTCAAAAATCAAAAGTTATTTTTTATTTTTTTTTTAGTTTCCAAAATTGACTTGATTTTTGAAAACATTGGTAGAAACAAGATAACAAAACAAAGAAAGTTATAGGTGGAAGTAATGTTTATAGGCTTAATTATCAAAAACCAAAAAATAAAAACCAAATGGTTATCAAATGGAGTCTTAATGTTCTAATTTTCTTGTATGACTCAACTGGCATTGATGTATGGCTAGTGACTAAAAGATCTTAGGTTTGATCCCCACTCTCACTTCTTGAAAAGAAAAATACATGGTTCAACTGACATGATGTATGAACTAGTGACTAAGAGGTTTAAATTCGATTTTCCAGCCTCATATGTTACCAAAAAAAAAAAAAAAAAAAAAAAAAAAAACTTCTATAACTATAGTTATTCCCGTTTAAAATTTATTTTTGATTGGTTGGTTCTTTTTCATTTTAAATTTGAGGGGATTGTGGTTTAATTTGTTATATATTTTTTTTATAATATGGTGGCCTTGAAGCATGGAAAGAAAGATCGCCAAAATTCTCATTTGCTCTCAATTGTTCTACCACTCTTTTTGGTGTAATATTTTGATTGATATCATATATATTTTTTTATATATATATATATATATATATATTTAATGTAATTAGAAAAGTTCAATTCTAGTGGTGCTTATTTTATTTGTAAGAAATATATCGAAAGCTCGCTCGACTTAATAATAGCTGTCTTACCCCCGGATCAGGACTCGGCCAAGTCTCGAGAGATGACACATTAACTATTTAAAATGAGTTTAAATGATTGTGACAACACAACGAGAGCTTCCATTTAGAAGAATTCAAATGTAAATTCAAACTAAAATAATTAAAAATATAACACTCTTAAACAAAAAAAAATTACAAATACGACAAATTCTATCACTGATAGTAGTTTATCGTTGATAATAATCTAACACTGACAATAGTCTATTACTGATAGTAGTCTATCACCTCAGTTTTTTATAAAATTTTGTTAGTGACTATCACTGATAGTAGTCTATCAGTGATGGTCATATATCAGCGATAGTAGTTAGGAATGGCAAAATTTTCTGCGCGGTCGGATCCCCGACCCAATCGAGTCGGGGAAGCCTCGATTTGACCGGGTACGGGGTCAAACCGGAGATTATTCGGGTCCCCGACCCCGAACCCGCTGACATTAAATCGAGATTGCGCCAGTGTGGCTAAGAATGTCCCTTAAAAGGAGCGAACCGATGGGGTCTTTTCAACCACGAATAGAACGATCTAAAGGGGGTGTGCAACCTAGAGAGATGGTCGTATCTCTTTTCTGAATGTGGTATCGAGTCGTTGTCTTTTAGCTTATGTAGTGGTCGGCCTTCCTACACCCCGAATAGCTTTTATTATTTTTTTAAAAAAAAAAAATATATATATATATATATATATATAATATATTATATTTATATAAAATAGTAATATTTTATATATTATTTTTTAAAAAACTTAAGTTACTGTCCATTTTTTTTATATATTTTTTTAATTTTTTTTTTAATTAATTTCATAATCTAATAATGTTTTTACTAAATTTATAATAAAAATGTTAAATATTTTTTATAATTAGTTTTAAATAAATAAAACAATAATAATACTAATTTTAAGTCGAAATAATACACAATTTTATGATATTTATTTATTTAAAAAAAAATGGGAATTTTTTTCTCGCGGAGATTCTCGACTTCTCGAAACGGGGATGGGGTGTGCATCTCCGACCCCGCCCTGCTCTGTTGCTATCCCTAATAGCAGTCTATCAATGATAGTCACTCAATTTTTGTCATATTTAGAAAATGTTTTAAATTTTGTTATATTTGTCATTATTTTGAGCATGATTATTGTTTATGCGCAACCAACACTTCAATCAAATCAAAATTTGATCAACTATTGTGGCATTCTTTAATAATGGCCTTCTTTTATGCACAAATCATTAAATTGTAACTTATTTTTTGGTTGTCCCCTCATGGAGTAAATTAGAAAAATGAAGCATGTTTAAAACATTTTTGTGTCACCACTCTTTATTATATTGTCTTTTCCATTACCAGTACAATTTTATGCTCTTTTAATTGAATTTACATTTTTAACTTAATTGATAAACAAATTAAATATTCATTTTTGAGTTTATCAAACATAGTTTGATCTTTTAGCTTGTAATTAGATCATTTTACTATCATTATTTTCGTCATATGAGCAATTAATTAAAATATATATCATTGACGAAAATCAAAAAAATTGAATCTTTATATCCACACTAGTTGTTGGACCCACAAAAAAAACTATATTATTTTTCTCAATCACAATTGCAATATAGCACATATACTCACTAAATTCTCATAAATATTATCATATAATAGTTTTGTATTATGGATAAATCTTTAGTTCTAGCAAATTGGAATCAAAATAGTCCTTTTAAAAGTACAAGTACTAAAACAATAATAAAAAAATGAAAATACAAATGCTATAATAAAAATCGAAAAAACTAAAATGAACTACGTCTAACCCTACCTAAGATTTAACTTTTTTTTTTTTTTTTTTTGAATAAATGGTAACAATCTAAGCAGAAACAAAGCTCCTAGGCTATCAGACATCGAGGGAACAAGATCCTTCTACTGAGTCGAAAAATTAGTCTTCATTGCTCTATAGGCTAACTGATGAGCCATAACATTGACCAACTTTAAACTTTTTTCTTCTTCTTTCTTTTAGGTTTTGGTTTTAGTGCATAAATCAATAGAGAGTAATAGAGAGTAATCTTTGGGACATTTGACACGGTAGCTTATATATATATTAAAAAAGGTTTGATGTGATGAATTGATCAACTTTTAAAAAAAATATATATATATATTAATAAAATAAAATAAATAAATAAAAAAGAGGTTGAAATATAAGTTTAATCATGTGCTATCAAAATCTTTTAAAGATTGAGACACATGAAGAAAAGAAACTCCATATTAGAAACATGAGAAAGACACTTCATGAACTAATATTCTTTTTCTTTAAAAAAAATTGAAATAATCTGCCCCTTGATGGGGAAATTATAACCCATTTGCAAATGTCACATTTCAAAACTAATAATAAAATTATATGTTACTAAAATTGAAATTAAATGTCAACCTAACTAGCTCAAATTATTTAAGGTTAGGTAGGAATTTGAAAATATATTCCGTTACCATTTATTTATTTTTAATTATTTTCACATAAAAATTAATTAAATATCAATAAATACATCAAATCTAATTTTCTCAAAACAATAATTGCAAATAGAAAAAAAAAATACGTAATTAATGCAATCAAGTGATTACATTGATTATAATTTATAACTAATATGATCAAATTGTGTGAGATTTGGGTCCATTTTTTTTTTTTAATAATAGAAATCTAAATCTCTAACCTCTTAATCCATACGTATTGGCGATTAAAAAAATGTTTTCGAAATTTTTTAACCTACGACTAACCTTTAAAGAAATTACTAGTATCTTAACCCAATGACAGATTCAGAACTTGAAGTCAGGGAGAGCAAATTCAGAACTTGAAGTCAGAGAGAGCTTAATTTGTATATACGAAGATAACTTTAAACACATTGATATATAAACAGGAGATTCAAAACTTGACCTAGTGGCAGATTCAGAACTTGAAGTCTGAGAGAGCTTAATTCGTATATACGAAGATAATTTTGAACACATTGATATATAGTAAGGAGATTCAAAACGACTAAAGTGGGCATAATTCAACTGTAATTGGCAGATAATACCTCTCATGAGGTAGAGGTTCAATCCCAAAATTGTATTAAAAAAAAAACAAAACAAAAAAAAAATCTTTTATTTTTGCTAAAGCATAACTCAACTGATATAATATGTATGAACTATGTGTCAGACGTCTTAAGTTCGAATTTCCCTTTTCACATATGGTAAAAAAACAAAAACAAAAAATTAAACCTATTTTTAAATCTACACTTAAAGATATAGATGATTAAAAAAATGACTTTAAAGTGATTATAAAAAAAATTTATAATTAATAGAATCACTTTTATATAATGGAGCCAAATTTATTTGTAACTTAAGTATCTTTACAAAGTTGTAAGATATAAAATTATTAAAAAAAAAAAAAAGTGTTTAAACTAGAAATTATATAAACTGACTAAAATAAAGAGTAAACTGTCTAAATTTTTTTTTAAAAAATAGAAGAAATATAATGTGTTGAAGCTTTTGAATAGCCAAGAAATTGATTGAGACTCAACCTCTTAAATCAAAAGACTAAGCTCTCAAATCAAAATTTATAATTAAGACAACAGTCACATCAATATTTTTGAGATATTTTTTTCTTCACTTTGAGAGATTATTATTATTATTAAAACCATTAAAAAATAAATAAAAAAGAATATTTATTAAACAAAATAATTATAATTATTTGAAAAAAAAAATGTAAAAATATAAAAAGTATGAATAATGATTATAATGAGAATAATGCAAAGGTAAGGACGCCCATAGGGCAGTGGTTATTGGTGGCACACTCCATGACTGAGAACCAATAAATGAAATTCATTTTTTTTTACAACTGTATTTTAATTAATGCGAAGATTGAACCATGATCTTTTAGTTATGGACACAATCTTATGTCAATTGAGCTATGCTCGATTTCATTTATTATAAATAAATGAAATTCATGGAGAGACAACACCTTTCACCTTCTTTATTTTTAACAAACTTCTTTCCATTTCAATAATTTCTATTTTTTTTTACTAACTAATTCTAATAAGCATTTATATATATTTTTTTAATTCTTCTGACTCTGAATTTAACATTTATAATCTACCAAAAAAATTTATTATTTTTTTTCTTCCTTTAATTTTAGAAAAATATCAATGACGACTATGATAAATTTTATTTAGGGATGTTGTTTCTAAGAGAGAAGAGAAATGAGAATGCAACTACTACATTTCATTCAAATAAAATCTGACCTTAAATACACTTTCTAAATGCTAAAATAGCTTAGTTAACTCCATAAAAACAGCCACTAACTCCACTAACTCTAATTCCACAAAACTAGTCACTTACTCCACTAACTCTAAATATATCAACATTTACCCCCACTAACTTCAAATATAGTAATTGGCTAAAAATAGACTTGTAGCTTTGAGTTAACTAACATACTCCTCCTAACTCAAATGCTGCAAACATTTAGCTTGTTTCTAACACAACTACACACTACTTCTCTCATATACCTCACTCAGCAGTCTAGTCCCTCTAACTGGTCCATCAATCAGTATCCAGAAAAACTTCTTGTTGCTTCACCTCTTCTTCTTTTGTCCAGTCCCACTTCTCATCATCAAAGAATTGAACATCCCTACTAATCACCATCTTCTTTTTGTGAGATTGATAGATCTTGTATGCTTTGGTCATTATGGTGACAAAGATTTTTTGTTTTGCCTTTTCACTCAACTTATCTCTTTTCACCTGTAGAACATGAGAAAAACACAAACAACCAAACACCTTCAAATTTTTCAGTTTTCGTTTAGCATTAAACCAAACTTCATAGGGTGTTTTATTCTCCAATACCCTTGTAGGTAGTTTATTCAATAAAAAAAGTGATGTGTTTGCTGCTTCAGCCCAAAACTCCTTTGACAAGTCCTTCTCATGCAACATGCATCTTGTCATCTCCATAATACTCTTTTTCTTCCTCTCACTAACTCCATTTTGTTGTGGAGTATATGGAACAGTGAGCTGATGCTACATTCCAGCTTCTTCACAAAAGGTATTGAACCTTTGTGACGTGTATTCAGTCCCGTTATCGAACCTTACCACCTGAATCTGACAACCACTTTTGATTCTCAACCCATCTTTTAAACTTCAGAAACACTTCAGCTACTTCAGACTTATGCTTCATGAAGTAAATCCAACACATTCTGGTATAATCATCAATAAAGATAATGAAATACCTACTACCATTGAGTGAGAGAGTTGGTTGTGGTCCACACAAGTCAGTGTGAATGAGCTGCAACTTCTCTGTTGCTTTCCAAATTGACTTCTTGAATGACAACCTCGTTTGCTTCCCTATCAAACAAGCTTATCCTGAGGACACAATTGGACGCGGCTCACTTTGTATAGTACAAAACGATGTGATTCGAATCGTTTCATGTAGAGACATGTGAGTGAGGGCGTCCTGTGCAATGAGTTTGCACAAGACCGAACCAAAAAATAAAATCGCTCTTTCTTTATAACACCGTTTACTGTAAAGACCGTTTTTATTTCATATGATGACTTAGGTAACTCGATCTCAATCCTGAGCTCACTATGAACTCCTGTTTATTTGACATTATCCTTTGATTTGTACGGGTGAGAGTGGCCAGATCGCCGACTCAATATGCCTACCATCTTGGGGATAAGATCGAATAAGTGGCTGGGGACGTAGTTGTGCGAGATGGAATTCACTCCTACCCGCTTTAAGGGTTAGTAGAGAGGTTGTTCCCTTAAGTGCTGACTCCAGGTCTTGAACAATGGGCCCATCCTCTCCTGATCAGGGAGGAATCTGATTTGATGGTTGGACCACAAATCAATTGTTCATTAGAGGTGTCAGTGGTACTTAAGGAACAAGATATAATACAAGGGTTAAACGGTATAAATGAACCGTTGTGATTACGAACGACCTGTGAAGGATCGACTTACTGATGATAGTTATATCAAGAGAACACATTACATCTACAGTGAGGAGAGTGCAGCCCTTGGACTTTAGTGGAGTCTCCGGGGGTTAACGAATGTTGGTTAGTTCGGTTGAAAGAGTTTTGACCGGATAATCTCGTATCGTTGGAGCTCATGATCTGTAGGTCCTTACGGTTCTCCTGGCTAGCTCGGATAAAGCCGTGAAACAATATAAAAGAAAAGAAAAGAATTTGAATCGTTCAAATTCGGGTTTGTGGAAGAATTTGGACATATTTAAATATGATTTAAATATGAGATTGGTCTACAATATGAATTGAATTCATATGCAAAAAGTCGGTTTTCGGAAAACCGGGTTTAATTATATTATTTAATTAATATTTGATATTGAATTAAATAATATTAATTAATATATATATATTTTTTATTAATTAAAAAGTTTAATTAATAAAATAATTATTATTATTGTTAATAATAATAATAATATATAAATATATATATATATATATATATATATATATATATATTTACATGTGTCTTACATGCAAGATGTAAGACACATGTTTGATATATATACAAGGTATATATATATTAAGATCAGATCAATTTAAAAAAAAAAAAAAAAAAAAAAAAAAAAAAAAAAAGAAAGAGCGTGAGTGCATTTTTGGGTCTTCAAAAGTTGAAAAAAATTGAAATTTGATTTCAATTTGGTTTTTGAATTCCTTCGTCTTCTTCCTCAGCTCTCTGTAAAGAAAATATATTTTTCTTCAGTGAGCGTCTTACTTCTTTTCTCTTGTAAAAGGAGTCACACTACTCCGTTTCTCTGCCCGAGGATAGCGGGACTACCGGGGGTGGTTCACGAAGTTTTCGTGAGAAGGCTCGTTGAGCTCGTGAGGAGTTTCTGGCGGTGAAAATTGAAGTAATTCGAACGACAAGGGTATGTGTTCTAATTTCTCTTTTTCATTGCTTTTGCATGTTTCCGTTTGTTTAAATTGATGAAATTAGAGTGTCTATGATCCAAATCGCTTCCGCTGCGTGCTAAGCGCTCCATCATGCAGTTTGCTTTCAGCTCCTCCAGAACTGGTACTCCAACTGCCATCTCATTCTTCTGCAAATACTGCAACCCCTTCTGATGAAAATGCCCCAACCTCTTGTGACATAGCTCAATGTCACTCACTTGACACTTGAAAGCTATTTGTTCCTTCTCGAGTGGATCCAATAAGAAACACTTGTGTTGCATTTTTATTTTGAACAACTTATTCTTATTGGAATCGAAAATATGACACTCTCCTTCTTCAAATAATACTTTGAATTCCTTCTCTACTAGTTGACCAACACTTAATAAGTTTTGATCAATCTCAAGAACTAGGAGCACTTCAGTAATCAACTTGGTTCCTACACAACTCTCTATTGACATTGTGCCCTTCCCCTTCACTTCTAGATACTCCCCATTCCCTATCTTCACCCTTGACTTGAATGACTTGTCAAGGTCCTTGAACAACTCCTTGTCACATGTCATGTGATTGGTACACCCACTATCAACCAACCAACTGTCACATTGAGTGACTGATGAGAAACAGATAGCCACAAAAAGTCGATCTTCTTGTTGTATTGCAGTATGTGCTCCTCCTTGCTGTTGAGATCCCTTACAGAATCTCTCAATGTGCCTCATTAAATGACACCTTCTACACTTCACATTTGGCCTTCTCCAGCATCTGAAGTGTGGATGATTATGTTTCCCACAGTGCTTGCATGCACTGCCCTTGCTGAAACTTGCACTTCCATCATCCTTTACAACATAATCTGAGCTATTGCTGCCACTTTCCTTTCTCCCTCTCCACTTCTTCTCTCTTCCACCTTCTCCTTGTTGCATTCTGACTTTCAGTGCCCCCTCAATGCTTTCTTCTTGCCTCATCAACCTCTTTTTCTCTTGTGCTTGCAAAGCACTTACTAACTCTATCACCTTGAGTTTAGAGAGGTCTTTGGTATTTTCTAAGGAAGCAATGGTTGCTTCATATTTCTCAGGAACTGAAACCAGAATTTTCTGAACCAATCTATTGTCAGATAAATCAGTTCCTAATGCTCTTGCCTTGTCGGCAATCGCAATCAACTTGTCTGAGTATTTTTTAATGGACTCAGAATCCTTCATTTGCATTCTCTCGAATTCCCTTACCAAGTTCAACAGTTTCATGCCCTTGTTCCTCTCATCACCTTCATACTCACCTTTGAGGAAGTCCCATATCTCCTTTGCTGACTTCAAGGACATAATTCTGTTGAATATGGATGAAGACACAGCTGCATATAGGCAAGCTCTAGCTTTTGCCTTCCTGGTGACCCTCTCTTTGTGTGTCTTGATCTGGTTGATTGTTGAATTATCGGTAAGTGCAGCAACTTTATAGTCGCTCTCAACTGTTTCCTAATAATCACAAGCCTCCATGTAGGCTTGCATTCTGATAGCTCATGCTTGGTAGTTTTCGCCATCTAACACTGGTGGAGCCAGTGAAGAAAGACCGCTCGATCCTGACTCTATCTCACTCAATTCTCAAAAGTGTATCACTCGGTTTCTCTAAGGGATATCTTACTAACTCTCACTCACAGGCCCCTTAAGAATTCAGCTCTGATACCACTGTTGTTTCTAAGAGAGAAGAAAAATGGGAATGCAACTACTACATTTCATTCAATAAAATCTGACCTTAAATACACTTTCTAAATGCTAAAATAGCTTAGTTAACTCCATAAAAACAGCCACTAACTCCACTAACTCTAATTCCACAAAACTAGCCAGTTACTCCACTAACTCTAAATATATCAACACTTACCCCACTAACTTCAAATATAGTAATTGGCTAAAAATAGACTTGTAGCTTTGAGTTAACTAATAAGGGACTTTGTTTCAGGTTGAGTTGTAGCTAAAAAAAAAAAAAAACTTAAATTAATAAGGGACTTTGTTCCGGCGGAACCTTGATAACGTTTTCGTTTCTTGTTTCATGTTTCTTGTTTCTTGTTCCCTATTTCTTGTTTCTTGTATTTTGAGAACTAAAAACAAAAACATATTTGATAACTATTCTTGTTTCTTGTTTCTTGAAAAAAAGAAACATAAACTTGTTTGATAACATTTTATGTTTCTTGAAAAAAAAAAAAAAAAAACAAACATACATGAACATATTGTTTGATAACTATTTCTTGTTTCTGGTTTATTTTTTATTTGTTTAAATAGAATTTAGTTTACCTAATCTACACAATAATTATCCAAAGTTTACAAAATATAATACAAATAAGTATAGATGCAAGATTAAAAAACAACAATAAAATTGTATTTATCTTTAAAATATTTTTTAAATTTGACCGCAATGTCACGAGTGATCATTTTATCTTAAATGATGTCGACTTGAATCCAACTCAATTGTATAATTCTGTAAATATCGTAGTTGTAAAATATTAAAGTGAGACTAAATGCATGTTTTAGTGCGCAAAATTTATATCAAAAATTTCAACCGGGTTTAGGTACTAAAAATTAAAATAATATACAAATATACATATTTCAAAATTTAAAATTTAAAATTTAAAATAATAATAAATAATAATGCAAAATTAAGAAACAAGAAACGTTGATGCAAAGTATTTAACAACAATAAAAAAAAATTATCCGTTACCTAAATTTTATATGCAATGTAATTTTTCAATTGAGTTATTATACCTTAAATGATGTCGACTCAGATCCAACTCAATTATATAGTTCGGTAAATATCATGGTTGTAAAATATTAAAGTGAGATTAAATACATGTATTTGCAAAATTTAAAATTTAAAATTCAAAAATATATAAATATACAAAATTTAAATTATATAAGAAATAAAATAAAAACAAAAAATTAAAATTATATATAAAAATGATTCAAAATTAAGAAATAATAATAAAAAAATGTTCTGCCGATATACCAACTGAGATTTATATTTTTGCAAAATTTAAAATTATAAAAATAAAAAATTAAATTATATATAAAAATAATGCAAAATTAAGAAATAGATGTTCTAGAGATGATTTGAACCCAGGCGAAGAGTTTAGGAGGTTGATTTGGGCATTCATATTGACCAGCATGGCATAATAAAATTTATTGATTTTGAAAGAAAGTATAAAGGAAACGGAACAAAAAGAAACAACATTTTGTAGTTTCTCAAAATTTGACTATTTTTTAGAAACGTTTCTCAAAATTTAGAAACAAGAAACAGAAACAGTTATCAAACAAGTTTGTTTCTTAAAATATGAGAAACAGGAACAAGAAACAGAAAACAGGAACGTTATCGGTCCCTAAATTTTTTCAAAAAAATCAATTTTTTTTTAATATAATATAGATTTTCTTTTTTTTTTAGAGACTAGCAAGTTACTTTTAGGAAAGTAAAATGTTTTTTTAAACCATAGGGACAGGTTGGAAGCGATTATTATTATTTTTTTTTTAGAAAAGTTGAAAATTTTACATTCAAACCTTTTTTCTTTTCTTTTTTAATAACTCTTTCAATTTTAAAGATTACAGATGGAGAAAACTTTAAATCATTTATTTAGAAATTTTTCTAATCTATTTATTTTTTTCATACGATTTGTGTTATAAAATTAGAGAACAATAACAAAGTAAGGAGAAGAAGAAAGTTGGATACATATCAATTCTCAATTTAGTAGGTTCAACTACCACTATTTATAGGGTTTACAAGATATAAAGAAGATACATGAGAAATAATAGAAGAGATGGGATAAGAATATCTTATATATATAGACATCTATATAAATATTCATAACAATTTGAAAATTGTTCACTTTTAGACAAAATTAGGATTGGTCATTCAAAATCGTTTGTATACTCGAGCTTGATTGCATGTCTGGGACCCTCTAATTTTCACTAGTTGTCATTTGTGTGGGAATTCTGTGGAGACTCGGGACCATATTTTCTTTAAGTGCCCCTTTAGTAAGGTTGTATGTGGTATGTTGAGGTGGGGTCGTTCTTCCCATAGGATTGCCTATTGGTCTACGAAGGTGGCGTGGGTGTGCTGTGTTGGGCAGAGTTCTCGGTGTAGTCGACGGGTGTGGAGGCTTGCCTGGTGACCATATATCATGTATGGAGGGAGCGCAACTCTCAGGTCCATGGGGTTAGTCGTCACTCCCCTCATTTTGTTCTCGCAGGTGTTCAGGTCGACCTGACTTATAGGTGTTCTTCTTGGTTGGGTGGGTTGTCGGCGCTTAACTCCATTACTATTCCCTCGTGAGATTTGTTTGATTGAGTTGGGTTTTGTGTTCTTCTTGATGTTATATTTTTTAAGTACAATAAATATATAGGGATGGAGATTGAACATCCAACCTCATAACAGGTAGTACTCAAGGGCGGAGCGATAGTAGACCTAGGGGGGATCGAGCTCCTGAACGTTTTAAATATATGTTATTAGTAGTATAGAATTCAGATAAGTTATCAAAATTGTTCTTTGCCCCAACAGATTGTAAGGCTCTAGTCCCATCGATATTTATTTTTGGTGTATATGTGTATCCATGTAAATAAACTACAAATTAAGCCAAGTAAGAGTCGAACCCTAGTGGCTGATACTTTTATTGAAAAGAATCGAACCCACTTTAAAATTTTGTTTTTATATATTTACATTGATTAACCATACATATATAAACAGATGTTTGTTTTTCAAAAGAGAATATATCTTGAAAATAAAAGTTGATGTTTTTATTGATTAAAACTAATAATAAAATTTGTTTTTTTCTTATATTTAACCTAATGTTTTTTTATATATGTTTAAAATAATAATAATAATAGAAAAATAAATAAATATATATAAATTTAAATGGTAAGCTACGATTTGGTAAAGAATTATATCTACCAAGTACTTACTATTTACAAATATAAAATAATATATATTTATATAAAAAAAAAAATATATCATTTTAGTTGATACTTATTTTATTTTAATTTTCAGATGTTTAAATTAGCTAGTCTCTTATTTTCAATAAATCTTAAAATTATTTCTTGTTAATTCTTTCAAAATACATTTAGTCACTATAAATCGTCTTTCTATAAATTTTAGAAACATATTCACTGTGTCTTTTTTTTTTAATGAAAACTATTATTATTATTTTACTAGGTTCGATAAAAAATTATTTCCAACTAACAATATTGACTAATTTTAAGATTTATAGAATACAAAAATTATATTTAGACATTTGAAAGTACAATAACTAAAATGAAATGGGACCTACAACCAAAATAACATTTTTATATTAAACAAAATTATTATTATTATTTTAACAAGTTCATAAAAATTTACTTAAAACTAACCATAATGACTAATTTAAGATTTATTGAATACAAATATTATAATTAGACATTTAAAAGTAGGATGATTAAAATGAAATTAGAGATAAAAGTACAACAACCATAATAACATTTTATATTAAAAAAAAAAAAAAATTGACACTATTTTTTATTGAACAAACTATTTTTTTTTTTATTCGAAGCTCTGATTTTTTGGTGGAAGGTACATGTTTTGTGTTGACGGTTGAACTACGCTCATGTTAAAATTTATTATTTTTTTTATATCATAATTCAAACAACTTTGGAGATCACTGATGCCAAAGTGAACATAGCTCAATCATAATTGACACGTGTTTCTTTTTTTTATTCAAATCTACATATCACATATTTGTTGTTAAAAAAAAGTTGCTCTCTTTAAAGATGCTCTTCTAATTTAATGTGTAAAACAACATGAGCATAGTTCAACACCGAGAAGTTAGATATTTATTTTACCACCCCACATGTTATTAAAAAAAATGTTAATATAAATATATATATATATAAATATATATATATATATATATATATATAAATATATATATATATATATAATATATATATATCACCAAATTGATCTATACATTTTAATAAATATATGCAAGTCAAAGAAAGATGACACTACCATTTGACATAAGATATTTTGCAATAAAAAATTGTAAAAGATAAAATGAAAACGTATAGAAGTAGTGCACTCTATCTTTATTTGATGAGAGGATTTGGTCCCACTAAGATATATATATATATATATATATATATATATATATATATATATATACTTCACAAATTGATCTTTGTCAATAGGACTAGTTTCACCCCTATTTTTTTTATTTTTCACAAAAATTAAATAGGTAAGAACATTCAATTCAACTATGGTATTAAATTTTCGTCGATATGTCGACATTTCCATCGATATTTCCATATATCTATAGATTCAATATCGACATGAGGGATGAATCGACATTTTCATCATACCATATAAAATCAATGAAATATTAAAAAAAAAAACAGCAAGAACCTAACGTGAATATAATATTATAATAAGTATATTTAACTTATTTAAAAGTGTAAAATGTTAATTTATTAGTTTAAATATTTAAAAAAATATATATTTTTAAAAAATCTTCTCGAAATATTCATGGACATGGACATTTTATCGATATTTTCATCGACATTTCCATAAAATTGAGACCTCGATATTTCCGTTGACATCAACATTTAAATCATTGAATTAAACATTAATTATTTACACCGATTAATCTCTTTTATCGGCTAAATTGTTTTGATAAAATTATTCCACTAGTTGTGTTTTTTGGATTGACTTTTCAAGTTTTTGATTTTAAAAAAATCATTTTAACAAAAGTTGTTTTGTTTGTCAACCACTCAAAAATGACTTTTAGTAATAAGTCGAAATAATTGATATCAATTCTTTAAAAAAAAAAAAAAACAAAGGGTTTAATTGAGAATTCTCTCAAATTTTCATGATATATGAAAATGACCAAAATATCTTCTCACTACCCCTTTCAAAACTATCCACTTTCACTTCTTTCACTTCTACCATCGTTATCACCCACCACCACTGTTGCCCATTGTCGTTGCCCGCCACCACCCTCTATCGCCCACCTCCGGTGACCACCACTGCCCTCCCCTCGTCGCCGACCATTGCCAGTAGTCAACGTTGGTAAATACAAATTTGAACTTATTACTCCATATTGTTTATTAAGAGTTATCATTTATAATAATTTGACCTTACTAGAAACATTTTTAGGGTAAAGAAAACCAAACAAATTTGTATACGACGCATGAAAAAATGTAATCAAACACGTGAGTGTTTTAATTATAAACATTTATATAAAAAAAATGTTTAAAAAACTGCATATCGAAAAACACTTTTTTTAGTAGTCAATCCAAACAAGTTCAAAATCAACCTATCACGAGATTCATTTACCATATCGGTTTTTTTTACGTACACATACAACACAATCAATTAGATGAAAATATTTGAATCCAAGACGAATCTTGTAAGATCATCCTCTGTTGGGGTGTGGGTTGTCCCTATTTTGATAGGGTATTCCTAAGATAGAAACTCCCATCAAATAATTCAAATAATTTTAGCCGTCTAATAAATACCAAATCTTTCTACAACACACAACAAAATATTGTGTGTAGCAATAAAAACTCTAAAAACACATACATATATAGAATATAGATGTGGGTGGAACCTATATTTATATCATAGGGAAGATGGCTTCATGAGTTAATGTAAAAGATTCAACATACACAAAACAAAGCCATCAATGACATTTATTGTAAAAAAAATATTTTTTTTATTCAGAAGTGGGGTTCCGAACTTTTGGTTGAAGGTATATATGTAGTTAGTTATGCTCGGATTAACACAAAAAATTCATTTTAAAGAGAACTAAACTAACAGATTTGAAGGTGTTTGAAAAGAACTACATTAGCTAAATTATGTTAAACAACACATTTGGTGAATGTAGGTACGTGGTTTCAAAAAGTAACAATTTGATCCTAGTAAACGTTGGTATGCAACGGTTTTTAGTCCTTGTTGTTTAATTTTTTTTAGCAATTTGGTTTATAAACTTAAGTATATAACAATTTAGTAGTCATAATTTTAAATTTGTGTAGTGTTTAGTCCCTAAGATCTCATTGGAATGTAACATGTGTTTGATATGAGAGAGTCACTTGGATCCCACGTACACAAAATAAAGACCATGTGTGCATAAAAGAAATGGTAGGTCACTGTGGGGTCTTTTTTGGGTAGAAACTATATCGCTTCGTATTAAAGTTCTGAAACTAAATTATTAATCCAATGGAAGTAGAGAGATCGAATGGGGTTTTAACCTAAATGTTAAATGATAAATTTAGTCCCTAAACTTTTAAGTTTGTGTCAAATAGGTTCATCAACTTCAAAAAGTGTCAAATAATTGAAAGTCTCTAAACTAAACTTTCAATTTTGTTTCTAATAAGTCATTGATTTAATTGACATTTTTTAAAAAATTCACGAACCAGATACAAAATTGAAAGTCTAACGTCATATTATAAGAAAAAATTCAATTTTATACCTATAAGATTCATTAGTTTTTTTAGAAAAATATATTGAATATTAAAGAATCTATTAGACATAAAATTGAAATTTCTGGTATCTATTCGACATATTTAAAGTTCAATAACTTACTAGACATAATTGAAAGTTGAAGAACAACTGCATTGTTGAGTGCAAAATCTAAACACAACACATGGGTTAGTGATCGAACCTAAAACCTAGTCTTAAGTCATACCACCAATTGAGTTATGCTCTAGTCTTACATCATACCACCAATTAAGTTATGTTCTTGTTGGCACTTAAAAAAAAAATTGCAATTTTCCAAGAAGAAAGTTGCAAATTAGTTTTTTAAAAGAAAGTTGCAAATGTGAAAACAAATTGTTTCCATATCCCTCCAATTGTCAAAACATTTCACTTTCATCCTTTCAACTTTCAAATACTTTATTTTAATTCTTCTAACTTAAATATATTTTACTCCTAAAACTCAACATAAAAAAGTATTTAGTGTGTTGTTCCTTACTTTTCATTAATATTCAATAAGGAAAATCCATTTAATAACTCAACATCTAACCTACAGAGTGCGACTTCAAACTTGTATTTTATAGAAAATTCAAATAGAACAGAGTAGAGTAGGTATGAAAGCTCAATTACCAAAATATAAAGTAGAGACTCTAGTTGAAATTCTAACAAAGAATAATAAAACAACAATACAAAAACCAAAAATTATTGCAATTTAACACTGCTAAATTTCCAAATTACATTGATATTAAATGGCATGTGCTTGAGCTCATCATGCATACATACACCATGGACATAATTTTTTAGTTCAACATCGAGATATGTGAGATCGCTTAACCAATTGAGTTATGTCCTGGTTGGCATACTAGCAAGTCATGGCTGATTCATTAACTTTTTGGCGCCCGTTTTTTCTTCTCATCGATACCTGACTGAGAAAATCTCTGGCGCAGAATTTGAAGGACGTCCTCCATCTCTACCTCTTTAACTGCAAGGAGAACCATGGCATGATATAGCACATCTGCCATTTCCGAGGCAGTGCGAGACTTATCCTCGCTCTCTTCCAACGTTCGACACAACTCGTCTGCTTCTTCCCTGTCAAAATTGGAAAAAAAAAAAAATACTGAACCTGTGGAAAACTAGGACTACATGGAGCAGAAAGTAACTTACCAAAGTAAATTAAATGTTGATTTCAATCACGATACCTAATTTTAGAGCAGAGCAACTTGTTGTCGAGCAATAGTCGTTTCGTCCATGAGGGTTTGCCATTATGTGGATCTGCTATTTCTGCTTTGCGTTGGGAAATGGTAGACTCTAAAGAGTACAAAGTGGACAAAGCCAACTTATCATTTGCATCCTACACGAATTAACAGACAAATAAGTCACAAGCTCATTCTCCTTATTAGGCATAAACAACTACGTTAATGCAGCAGACCTGTTGATTATCTATCAAATCATCAAGTGATGTATAATAGCATGTCTCAGCTCCGGTATGACAAGTAGGCCCATCGGGCTTCCCGAGATAAATTATCTAACAATCAGTTTTAAAACTGAGTTAGCCATGCACAGTAAACCACAATAAGCTCGTGTTTTAGGTCATAGTCGGTTAGAGCCATACAGAATCACGATCACAATCGAGGAATATGTCGTGAATGTTTATGAAATTATTAGAGGTCTCTCCCTTTGTCCACAGCTGTGATCGTGATCGGCTATAGAACGTAGCCTTGCGTTGGGAAGCAGTTGTAGCAACAGCCTCCTTATTTGCAAATCCTTGCATTAATATAGCTCCTGTGTCTACATTTTGAGCTATAGCTACTGCCAGACCTTTGTCATCCCATTTTATGCCATCTAACAGCATCTCAACCTGAAACACACTGTTCGGTATTATTTTATTACAATGATACACTCTAATAAGAAGAAGAGAACAGAGAGAAAGAGACAATAGTTGTGAAAGAACTTATTCTATTTTGATCTTTGAACTATCAAAATGTCTATCTTCAGAAATGAAGAATCAAATAAACATGCTGCTTTCTTTCCAAAGGAGCATATTTTCAGCAAGCACACATATCATAAGTATACCATACAAAGAACTGTGAGAAAACACCAACAAAATCAACTCAAGTGAGTTGAACCAATACAATTTTGTTTTCTTCATTCTATTGGGGTTTTTGATCGATCAAAATGTCTAATTCAAAGAAGAACCAAACTAAACATGCAAATTTCTTTTCAAAAACCATATTCTCGACAGCATACTCATCATTAGTAAATCATACAGAGAAATGTAGGAATACACCAATAAAAAAAAGTCAAATGAGATGACTTGTATAGAATGTGGAGTCCAGATGTAGCTCAAATAATAATAAAAAGTATTATCGGGCAACGATGAACACCTTGAAGAGATTTTGATCAAATCTCCCCATTTCTTCTTCCAGACAAATTATGGTCCCTACCAAATGAAAAAGATAGATACCTTATTGAGTCTGGTAAAATTCTTCATCACGGGGAGCATAAAATATGAATAATGCATTCAAAAGAGTGTACAAACAAGTATTAATGGTTAATCTCCATATTTAAAATATATACACCTTAGCATATGTCCTGCGTATCGAATGGAATCTATGAAACTATGTTTCTTAGCACCAGGCAAATATGTCCGGTGCAATAATATAGTATAAAGGAACAAAATAGTGAGAGAGAAAAATAAGTAAATAGAGCTTTAGTAAGACTAAGAGATAAAGAGAGGAATGGTCTTTTTAACAAGAATATTTTTTAGCTTCTTTATAAAAAAATCTAAAACATAAAGAAAAGAGGACTTCGAGAACCAAGTGCATGCACGAACCCCAATGCACTTCACGAGTTTTGGGAGGGCATTCCTAGGTACAGCTTCTTGAAACACCTATAAAATCCTGAATATCTACCCCACGTCCTCAGTAAGCTACTACTAACATGAAACTTTAAAGATTTTTTTAGTTTCTTTATAAAAATTCTAAAACATTTATAAAAGAGGGCTTCAAGCAACCAGAGCATGCATGAACCCCTCAAGGAACTTCATGTGTTTCGGGAGGGCGTTCGTAACCAGCTTTTTGAAACACCTATAAAATCATGAACCCCACGTTCTCAGTAAGCTGTTACTAATATGGAACTTCGATTCCAAGTCTATGACTCTACATCTACTAACCTCCAGAACATGGTTTTTCAAATTTAATTCAATTATAAAAGGAGATCATCACTCTGCCACACAATACAAAACTTTCAAGGGGTTTAGAGAGTACACAGATTTAATATGCAGCTATTCAATGTTTTTTATGTTCATCATATTAACTTGATTGTTAACATAATAACACAATGATCCTTCCCTATTTCCAAATGTTCTAGTGGTTACAAAAACTTATAAAACAAAACGAAAAATAATTGTGAATAAGCTGGCATTCTTCAACATTAATGAAAAACTAAACTACATGTGCAGCTTTCTTTTCCTTTTCAAAAACCACGCGCAAGCACACACATTGACATTATGACTACATCATGCAAAGAAATGTGAGAATATATCAACACAATCAATTAAACTGAGTGGGATTCTATAGTATGTGGAGTCCAGATGTAGCTCGCATAATAATAATAAAGTATTATCGGGCAACGATGAACACCTTGAAGAGATTTTGATCAAATCTCCCCAATTAGTCTTCCAGACACACTATGGTCCCTACCAAATGAATAAGATAGATTCCTTACTGAGTCTGGTAAAATTCTTCATCAAGCAGTGCATAAAAAAGATATATAATTTTCAAGGGGTTTAGAGAGTACACAAAACTGATATATTCAATGTTTTTCATGTCCATCATATTAACTTGGTTGTTAACATAATGACAAAATGATCCTTCCCTGTTTCCAAATGTTCAAGTTTTTACGAAAACTTATCGAACAAAAAGAAAAATAAGCATGGATAAGCTAGCATTCTTCAACATTAATTAAAAACTAAACTATACGTGTAGCTTTCCTTTTAAAAAACCAAGTGCAAACACACACATTGACATTACGACTACATCATGCAAAGAAATGTGAGAATATATAAACACATTCAATTAAACTGAGTTGGATTCTATAGAATGTGGAGTCCAGATGTAGCTCGCATAATAATAATAAAGTATTATCGGGAAACGATGAACACCTTGAAGAGATTTTGATCGAATCTCCCCAATTCGTCTTCCAGACACACTATGGTCCCTACCAAATGAATAAGATAGATTCCTTACTGAGCCTGGTAAAATTCTTCATCACGCGGAGCATAAAAAAGATATATAATTTTCATGGGGTTTAGAGAGTACACAAAACTAATATATTCAATGCTTTTTATGTTCATCAGAACATAATGAAACAATAATCCTTCCCTATTTCAAAATGTTCAAGTGGTTACGAAAACTTATAAAACAAAAAGAAAAATAAGTGCAGCTTTCTTTTCCTTTACAAAAACCACATTAAAACACACACATTGACATTACGACTAAATCATGCAAGGAAATGTGAGAATATATCAACACAATCAATTAAGCTGAGTTGGATTCTATAGAATGTGGAGTCCAGATGTAGCTCGCATAATAATAATAAAGTATTATCGGGCAACGATGAACACCTTGAAGAGATTTTGATCAAATCTCCCCAATTAGTCTTCCAGACACACTATGGTCACTACCAAATGAATAAGATAGATTCCTTACTGGGTCTGGTAAAATTCTTCATCATGCAGAGCATAAAAAAAATATATGATTTTCAAGGAGTTTAGAGAGTACACAGAACTAATAAATATATTCAATGTTTTTTATGTTCATCATATTAACTTGATTGTTAAAATAATGATACAATAATCCTTGCCTATTTCCAAATGTTCTAGTGGTTACGAACACTTATAAAACAAAAAGAAAAATAATAGTGAATAAGATGGCATCCTTCAACATTAATGGAAAACTAACTATACATGCAGCTTTCTTTTCCTTTTCAAAAACCATGTTTAAGCACACAAATTACAACTACATCATGAATAAGTTTTATCGGGCAACGATGAACACCATGAAAAGATTTTGATCTAATCTACCCCATTTTTTCTTCCAGACACATAGGAGACCCTATCTAACAAACAAGCTGGATTCCTCACAATGTCGGGCAAAATTCTTAAAAAAGAGTATGTAGTATTGCTTTCAAAAGGGTGCAGAACACTCTTTATCTGGTTACATGTCCATTCTTAAAATATCTACACCTTATTAGCAAATGTCATACGTATCCAGTGGATTGTATAAAACAGTGGTTTCTAGTACAAAGCAATTGAAAGTGTTATGGCCACATGCATAAGCTCACGATAAAAAATGAAAGTGCAGGCCTACTACTCTTAACATTTCTGAGTTCTGAAGGAAATCAAAGAACTACAGATCAAAACTCATAAATCCCAAATTTTAACAAACCAAAAACAATGGGAGATAACATTCTTCCAAAGGAATGAGGACAGGAACTTGGTATCAACATTGCACAACAACCGAATCGTAACCTAACCAATCCCTTCTAATTCAAACAAACAAAAAAAACTCTCTGATTCCTCCATTAAAAAACAAAAGAAGAAAATAGTCTAAGTACCTTCGTTTGAAGTGAGATGTCTTTTCCCGATTCGCTTGTCGAAGCAAAAGCAGGATTGTATCTATACTTCTTGGAACCGAAGTTGTTGGATACCAAAATGCGTCTCGTTGGGGAAAATCTCAAAGACTGGCATCCAAAATACGAAGTCGACATTGTGATATGGATTTCCCTTATAGATTTCTCGTAAAAAATACAAACTTCACGATCTAATCTGGGAATGCAACACCAATACCACAATATATGTTAACGAATTAGCATGCTCAAGAACTTTATAAAAAAAATATATGAACAAAAACAGATCCGAAATGAAAAGTTGCAATTAAGAACCATGAAAGCTCCTAAACTTCCTAAGATCATATAGCAATAATCTATGCAACACCCTCCATTTCTAAACTCAATTACACTCTTTAAATAGCTTAATTTCATCTGCTCTTCACCAATGGCGATGGTGGCAGTGGGATGGAAACGACGCTGGAAATCAAACGCACAAAATATGAAGAGCAAAAGGTTGAGTGATTGAGAAAAAATACTTACAATGAAGGGGAGAGAGGATAATTGAAGAGTGCAGAAGAGAAGTAAAGCTGCAGCCTGCAATGGAGGGTGTTGGGTTATTGCGGCATTTGTAGAAGATGAAAAACCCTAACGTGAACCTAATCGGAGAATGGGCTTGGGCTTGCCTGAAGTCTCCGATGTGGACGAAGACATAAATTGTGGTTATTTACAAACTTCAATTTTTATGAAAATAAATCAATAGTTTTTCATTTTTTTCTAACTATTTTACACTCAATAGTTTTTTACCCGTAATAATTATTACAAAAAATTTAAAATTAAAATTAATTAATTGATTGATTTTATTCATTCTTATATTAATTTTGTTTTTTCTAACTTTTATGTTATACTGGAAAGAAATATGTGCAATGCACAGTATGTTTAAAAGAAAAATAACCACTTAAACAAATAAATTAGCTATTTTTTTCCATTACACTTCACCCACACATATTTCTCATAAGTTAAATAAGTTAAGGCTCTCTTTGTGATTGCAGTGACTTTGAAAATAATGGCATTGCAGTGAAGTAAATAAGTGTTTGGTAAATTTCAATTTTAAACCTAAAAAAATAGGTGGTAATGTTGGGTAAACTAATACCGAATTTGGGAGATTTAACTATAATGGCCAAAATAGACATATAATTTCAAAGAATTAAAAACAAAATTTAATATAATAATTAAAATTACAAAATATAATTTTTTTAATTAAATTTATTTTGATAAAATGGTGTGAGAAATAATTTTTATTATTCCAAATTTAATTAAAAAAAATATATAAGAAAACAAAATTAATATTAATTTATTTTTAATTTTAATTTTATCCACCATTTTAAATTATTTGATATATTGCTTCAATAAAATTATAGAACAAAAAGATAGAGTTGTCTTTGAAAAAAGTTTCCAAAAAAATAAAGTTGGAAGTAGGAAAAAAAATGGATGAATTTGTTTTGGACGAATGGATCGTGGGAGAAGATGGAAGTTATGGAGGGATAAAATAGAAATTATGAAAATTAGTTGGAAGATGCATCGCATTGTTTGGGAATCCAATTTCAAAAGTTACTCTCTATTAAAATCAGTTTTACCAAACAAAAAAACGATTAAAATTATTTAAAAATCACTTTAATCACCTTCAAACGCAACCCCAAAATCAGGTCAGTCTTTAGGTCCAGTTTGGAGCTGCCTTGGAAGGTGGTTAAAATAACTTTTAAATAATTTTAACCGTTGTTTGTTTGATAAACTTGATTTTATATTAATTTAAATCAAATCACTTTTTTAATTCTTTGGTTTTATAAAATCTGATAGAGAATAAGTTTTGAAATTAGATTCTCAAACAATCTGGTGCCTCTTCCAACTAATTTTCATAATTCTGATTTTATCCCTTCATAACTTTCATCTTCTCTATTAATTTGTCCAAAAAAAATTCATCCATTTTTTTTCTACCTTCAACTCTAATTTTTTTTTTTTTCAAAGACATCTCTATATTTTTTTTCTATAATTTTATTGAAGTAATGTATCAAATAATTTAAAATGGTGGAAAAAATTAAAATTAAAAATAATTAACATTAATTTATTTTTCTTATATACTTTTTTAATTAAAATTGGAATAGTAAAAATTATTTCTCACGCCATCTTATCAAAATAAATTAAATTAAAGAATATATATTTTGTAATTTTAATTATTATATTAAATTTTGTTTTAAATTCTTTGAAATTATATGTCTATTTTGGTTTAAATCTCCCAAATTTTTACCAAACATTATCACCTATTTTTTTAGGTTTAGAATTGAAGTTTACCAAACAACCAAACAATTATTTACTTCATAGTACACTGATTTTTCTAAAAGCACAGCTAAAAACAATTATTTTCAAAGTCACTTCAATCCCAAACGAAACCTTAAAGTGAAAAGAAAATGGATTGAGAGGTCATTTCAATATTCATCCATTAATTTATCTTTAAGAAGTAGACCAGGGATTGTGGAATATACTTGGAGTAAGAATAAATTTTTATAATTTTTATAAATAATTTTAAGTATCATTGCTTCTAGACAATAAATGCATTGTTTATATGAAAGCAAGGAAAAAAAATGGAATGTACTAAAAGAAAACAAAATATATATAATAATGAAAACAAAATGTATTATAAAATAAAATACACCTAATTATGTTCATTCAAAATTATATTAAAAAAAAAACTTAAAACAAACAAAAATATACAATTTATTTCTTATTATTTAAGTACAACATGATAAAAACTTTATCATACTTCAAGTCGAGAGCCAAAGCGAGCATAGCTCAGCTGGCATATGTATTAGTTGACGACCACGAGGTCTTTGGTTCAAAACCCCCCACCCCCAATGTAATCAAAAAAAGTCTGTATCGAGAGGGGACACTTTCACCTCTTGTTAATTCATCACCATCAGCATTTACAACAACATGTCAAACCGAACCTAACTTGTACTAAAAAAACATTTACCAATCTCAAAATTTAACTACAAAAATAATAAATAAACATCACTATTTTATATATAAAAAATAGACATCACTCAGTAAATCAAATAAAAAATAGATTTGAATAATAATAATATCAACAACAATAGGAAAATTTGTGAGTCCTTTTAGTTTTGTCTTCCACGAACATCGAATTTGCCTCCTTAAAATATTTGATTTCTATCTTACCAATCAATCCATAACAAATGCAACACGAACACAATCGAAAAAGAGAAGATTTTTTGGCATAATGGAGACATCGAATCCTACCAAAGCCACGACTCGAAGAGGTAATGTTGAAGATGGGGGAGAGTAGTATAAGATTAAAACTCATAACAACAATGGTCATGTTTTTCATTAATTTTATAATGTTTTCTTGTTTTTTCATATCTCACCCTATTAAATATCTTTAAATTGAAAATTTCGTCTTTTCATATATCTAATCTAACCTATCACCTATTAAATACTCATGTTTAATGTCTATCGATTGAATTTAATCAGAGAAAATTATTAAAAAAAAGATGAAAGATTTTATTCACCAACATCAAAGGTTTGATTGTGATTTAGTGAGTAATAAAAAAAAAATGAATCGCAAAATGAGGACAATTTATCTTCTTTAACCATTTTAGATACAAATAAGAACATAATTTTAATAATATATATATATATATAATTATTTTCCGTAAGTTTATTTTTAATCTTTATTTCTATTATTATTATATTATAGTTATTTTTTGTTTTTTAAGTTAGCTAAGAAAATCAATTCAAAACCTAGCATAAACAAACTTAATTACAAAACTAACTTGCCAAAGCGAGCATAGCTCAGCTGGCATATGTATGACTTGAAGACCAAGAGGTCTGTGGTTCGAATCCCCCCACCCCCAATGTACTAAAAAAAAAAAAAAAAAAATTACAAAACTAACTTCTCAATTTTTCAAGTGTGCGGATCATCAAGAAATCCTCCTAAGATTCTCTCCATGACGTGAGAGCTCCTTCCTCGTTTCTGTTTGTTCCCGTTCTTTTTCCCTTCCCTCTTCTTTTCCCTTCTTTTGTTTCATCATCGATGAAGATACCTTAATTTCAGATTGGCAAAAATTCTCCCTCTCTTCTGAGGAAGATAATGTCATCATCAACATTGACCCCAATTCTTACGAATTGGCCAAAGAAGATCTCAACCTCTGTCTATTTGGGAAACTTCTATGTTCAAGAATCATCCCCTGTGCAGTAATACAAAATGCTTTCAGTATAATATGGAATATGAATAACAACTTTCAAGTTTACAACATTTCTAGGAATCTTTACATTTTCAATTTCAAGAAGCTCCAAGATCGCAATCGAATTTTGCACACTGGGCCATGGATTTTTTATAAAAGTCTTCTCATTCTTCAAATTCCAGACCCCCTGCTGAAGCCATCTAACATGAATTTCAATACAGATAAGTTTTGGGTACATTTTTTAGATCTCCCTCTTGCTTATCGCACCAGGTCAATGGCCTCGATTCTTGCTAACAGTTTTGGTAGCTTTCTTGATGTGGAAACTGATAGCTTTAGTCGTTGTTGGGGTTCAAGTCTCAAAGTTCGAATGTTAATTGATATCACCAAACCTTTGAGACGTGGCATTAAAATCAATATTGATGGCCCAATGACTGGAAGTTGGGTCCCTATTCAGTATGAACATCTCCCTGATTTTTGTTTTTTTTGTGGTCTAATTGGGCACATTCAAAAAGAGTGTGACAAACCTTTTATAGATAATACTCTTTCCTTTTCTAAAGCCCTTCCTTTTGGTCCGAAGCTTCGCTATTTCCCTCATTTTCGAGCATCTGGGCAAAAAAAAACAAGGCAATTCAGTATATTCTTTAAATCAAGTTTTCAAGAAAAAAGACTCATCCCTTAGCCCTACACCAACTTCTCCTTTACCTTTAGGTTTTCAGGAAAAAGCTTTTTCACCTCTCATTCCCTCCTCCCCCAATCTTGCTAAGACTTTTTTATCTCCATCTCCCTTGTCTGTCCCCCTACTTCTTTGAATCCATCCATCTTTCTCTCTCCTCAAAATCACCACTACCCACAACCTCCTTAATCTCACCAAATTCTACTTCCCCACATATTGATGTATCTAAACAAAAAGGCAAACAAATGCTTGATATTTCTACTTCTCTATCTTTTGACATTAATGTCCATTTTTTAGGAAACAAGAGGAAAAATGATGCTCCTTCTGGTAAAGGTGTTTCTAAAAAACCAAAAGGCGATAAACTTACTAAATCTTTTCCCCAATCAGCTGTGATTAACTTTGAAAAGGCGGAGGTTGTGGAACAACCTCGCCACTCTCCATGAAAATCCTTTGTTGGAATGTTCGGGGGTTAGGTAACCCTAGAACATTCAGTGACGTTAAAGATGTCTTATGTACTCGTCAACCTCACATAGTTTTCCTCTCGGAAACTCGCAGTGATCCTTTGTACATGAGACGTCTTCAACATGATATTGGTTATTTTGGATATTTTTCTGTTTCTAATGATGGCTCAGGTGGAGGTCTTTGTTTACTTTGGAAGGATGAAGTTAATATTTCTATTCGTTCTTCTTCTAAATCTCACATTGACTCATTAGTGTCCTGGAATGGTAAGTCTTGGCGGTTTACGGGTTTTTATGGCCATCCTGACCCTACAAAGAGATCAGATTCATGGGACCTTTTAAAAAGACTACATAATAATGATCATTCAGCTTGGCTAATAGGAGGTGACTTGAATGAACTTCTTTCTAACTCTGAGAAAAAAGGTGGTGATAGGAAAGACCCTAACCTTATTGCTTCCTTTAGGGAAGTTATTGATATTTGTGGCTTGTTTGATTTGGGTTTCAAAGGGGATATCTTCACTTGGTGTAATCGTTGGAAGCATCGGCCCCCTACTTTTGAACGTTTAGATAGATATTTGGGAAATTCAGCTTTTTAGGGTATTTTTTATTCTCTTACTAATTATCATTTAGATTGGGCTAGGTCTGATCATAGGCCTATAGAGCTTGCTGCCACCAATTCTCACTCCAATGTTTTTAGGCCTTCTTATGCTAGAAGATTTAAATTTGAAGAACATTGGCTCCAACATGACCATTGTTTTTCTATTATTAACAATCTGGACTGTTGGCATAAGACTTCAAATTTACCTCATGATCTCCACTCGTCTCTTCATAAGACTTCTTTTAATCTTAAGCCTTGGGGTTCTTCTCTTACTGGTTCTCTTCAAGCCAAGATTAAGGCCTGTAGAGGTGCTTTTCAATCAGCTTATGGTGTTCAATTTCCCGATTTCAATAAAATTTCCTCTATAAATCATGATCTTGACAATCTTCTCCTTGAAGAGGAGATTTTTTGGAAACAACGTTCTAGGGAAAATTGGCTTAAATGGGGTGATCGCAATACTGCTTGGTTTCACAAGAAGGCCTCTATTCGTAAGAAGAAGAATACCATTCAAGGAATTTTTAATAATGATCGTGTCTGGGTTGATAATCCTTTAGATATTGAAAATGCTTTTGTTTCTTACTATACTGACATTTTTACTTCTTCTATTCCTAGTGCTACAGATTTGGATAAAGTTCTTTCTACTATTAATCCTGCTATTACAAATGCCATGAATGTTGCCTTAACTTCTACTTTTACCAAGAATGAAGTTGAAAGAGCATTGAATCAAATGGCTCCTTCCAAAGCTCCTGGTCCGGATGGCTTTCCAGCCTTCTTTTATCAGAAATTTTGGCCCTCTGTTGGTAATGTTACTACTGAAAGTTGTCTTAATTTTTTAAATAATTTTGCTTCTATTAATTCGTTAAATCACACCAATATAGCTTTTATTCCCAAAATCAAGCACCCTGTCAATGTTTCTGATTTTAGACCTATAAGCTTATGTAATGTGTCTTATAAGATAATTTTCAAAGTTTTGGGTAACCGTCTTAAACCTTTTTTAAATGATATCATCTCACCTTTTCAGTCTGGTTTTATTTCTTCTCGTTCCATTACTGATAACATTTTTGTTGCTCATGAATGTATTAATTTTATCAATAAAAAAAAGACAAGTGTTAATGGTTTCGCTGCTCTTAAGCTTGATATGTCTAAAACTTTTGATCGTATAGAATGGTCTTTTTTAGAACAGGTTATGGTCAAGCTTGGTTTTGATTCTCGTTGGATTACTCTTATTATGCATTGTGTCACTTCTGCTACGTTCTCTATTAACATTAATGGTTCTGCTAAAGGTATGATTTTCCCATCCCGAGGTCTTAGACAAGGTGACCCTCTTTCCCCCTATCTTTTTCTATTATGCACTGAAGGTTTATCTCAATCAATCCTAGTTGCTCAACATAATAATGTTCTCTCCGGTATTTCTATAGCTAAGTCTGCTCCTTGTATTACTCATTTACTTTTTGCTGATGATAGTCTTCTTTTTTTCAAAGCTTCTGTTGGTAATTGCACTACTATTTTTAATATTCTTCAAGATTATGGCAAAGCTTCAGGACAAGTTATTAATTTTTCTAAGTCTGCACTTCTTTTTTCTCCTAATTTGAATTCCTCTTTTCAGGGTCATCTTTAAAGTTTATTAGGAGTCAAACTTGTCACTAACCTTGGTCGTTATCTTGGTGTTCCCTCAAGTTTTACAAGGAAAAAAGTTGTTGATTTAAGCTTTGTCTCTGATAAAGTTTGGAAGAGTGTTCGTGGTTGGAAAGCTCACTTATTTTCTATGGGAGGGAAGGAAGTTCTTATCAAGAGTATTGTTCAAGCTCTTCCTCTCTATGTGATGAGTTGTTTTCAGCTCCCTAAACGGATCTATAAAGATATCACTCAAGCCATCTCCAGATTTTGGTGGGGCTCCACTGATACTTCTAAGAAGCTTCATTGGTTTAAATGGGATTCTCTTTGTAAACCTAAAGCTTTGGGTGGTCTTGGTTTTAAAGACATTGAACTCTTTAATCAATCCCTTCTTGCCAAACAAGCTTGGAATATCCTCAACAATCCAGGGAGTTTTGTGGCTCAACTTTTCAAGGCCAAATATCATCCCTCTACTGATTTTCTTTTAGCCGGGCTTGGGAAATGTCCTTCCTTTCTTTGGCGTAGTATTCTTTGGGGAAGAGACCTTTTGTCTCAAGGTATTAGGTACAAAGTGGGAGATGGTTCCTCAATTTTTGTTACTCATGATAAATGGCTTCCAAGGGAATCTACTTTTATGCTTATCTCCCCGCCCATCCTTTCTACAAATCTCACTGTGGATGCTCTCCTAACTTCTAATAGGTCATGGAATATCCCACTATTAGATACCTTATTTGTTCCTGAAGATGCAAGTTTAATTCGCACTATTCCGATCAGCAGAACTCCTTCTATTGACCGTTGGATCTGGCACTATTCTAAAGATGGCAATTACAGTGTTAAAAGTGGTTATAAATTGGCCTATTCTAAAAAATTCACCAGAAGCTCGTTTGATATGTCTTTTCCTAACAAATGTTGGCTTTCTTTATGGAATCTTAAAATTCATAATAAGATTAAACATTTTATCTGGAAAGCAATATCTGATTGCCTCCCTACACTACATAGACTCAAAAGCAAAGGAATTGACTGCCATACCTTTTGTTCGGTTTGTCGAAAGAAAGAAGAATCCACAGTTCATGCTCTTCTTTTTTGCTCCAGGGCGAAGACCATTTTGCAACACTTTCTCCCCTCTCTTTTTCTCCAGAAAAGTCCATTCTTATCATTTTTTGATCATTGGGCAAACTGGGTTAACTCCCTGAAAAAAGAAGACTTGGCTTTAGTTTGTGTTATTTGTTGGGCGAATTGGAATGACAGAAATTGTGTTTCAACGGGTTCCCCTATTTTGGATGTTAATTCTAAAATTACCTGGATTTCGAACTATGTTTGTGAGCTTCAGAGTATCTCGTCGTTTTCTGATTCTCTTGCTCTGAATCCTTCATGTTCTCCCAACAATTGGTCCCCTCCGCCTGAAAATTGGTTCAAACTCAACACTGATGCCTCATGGATTTCTTCTTCTTCAGAGGCTGGTCTTGGGGCTGTTATCAGGGATCCCACAGGATCTATAGTCGCAGCTCATGCGCTGAGATCGGGTTTCTTCCCTAACCCTCTCTTTGCTGAAGTTGATGCTATCATTCGTGGGCTTCATCTTGCTTCTAAATTGGGGATTCATCATCTCATTTTGGAGTCTGATTCTTACCTGGCTGTTCATGCTCTTCACTCCAACAACTCCTTCATCAACGAACTTGGCACCTTGATCAACGATTCCAAGACTCTTCTCCCAAATTTTGTTGATTCCTCTGTTGTGTTTGTCCGAAGGTCTTGTAACAAAGTTGCGGATGCCCTCTCCTCCTTTGCGATTTCTTCCCCTTTTTCTAGGGTTTGGCTTGCCATTTTTCCATTTTGGCTAACTTCTCTCGCTTCTGAGGATTTATCAGTTTGTAATACGACGACTTAATAAATTGGCTTCTTTTACTTCAAAAAAAAAAAACAAACGCAATTACTAAATTAAAGTTTTTATTCAATTATTTTAAAATATATGTGTTTTTTATTTTTTAAAAAATTCAAGTATTATGAATTATGTTCAATATTAAAGGTAAAATATCTTAATAGATAGTATTATATTTAAATATATATATATATATATATATATATATATATATATATATATATAACTGTAAATATGTTTTTGCAATGTTGATAACTATTTTATAGTAGCCAACTTAATGTATCGCCTAGTGACCCTGAGGTCCTAGGATAGTAGGATCAATCTCCCACCCCAACATGTTGTTAAAAAAAAAAAAAAAAAAAAAAAATTGTAGTTGTTGTGTAAGAGGCTTAATGGGAGAAACTTTCTCTCCCCATTTTGTTCTTCTACTTTTAAGTATATACCTATTTTGTTCATGATAGAAAGTACAATTTTTTTTTTAAGGAAGGCTAAAGGACACCACCATATTCTTAATTAATTTGGTTTTAATTCATTTTCAAAGAAGAGCGGGTGTTCTCATAAAAGAAGGAGGGAGGGAGAGGAAAAAAACATAAATGAAGACTAAAAGCAAAAAAAAAAAAAAAAAAATTAAGATTCACCATCTTCTTAGCCATCCATACCAACAAAAATATTTTAATATAAATATGAGGTTCTTCTCTCAATTTCTCCTTACAATTGATAATTTTGATTTTGATAATTTTATTGAGTTCATTATGTCGTTCTTCTCTCAATTTCTCCTTGCAATTGATAATTTTGATTTGGTCATTTTGTTGAGTTCCGACGAAAAGAGGTCAAGCCGATAGGACCTACTCGAACAATCGCCCTACTTGATCAAGCATTATTTCAATTTCGAAGAGAAGATGGAGACACCTAGATAGAGAAGATTAGTAAGAGGGGGAGACATCCATAAGCCATGGAAGAACGAAGCGCGGCTGAAGATTGGAGGAGAAAGCTGAAAACTAGCTAGCCATCGAAGAAGATTTATCTTGGCCACCGGCCTAGAGACAATTTTATTATTCAACAATTAATTTTTTTTGCTAATGTTCATATTTCACATTAGCGATGGTTAAGATTTCACACCAAGAATATAGATTATTCTCTAATTTTAAATTTACATTAGAAATTTTATTAAATAATAATGAGAGAGAAATTAATAAAAGAAGAGAAAATGACATGGATTTTTTTTTCGTGAGTGTCCGGGCCAGCTTATGCGCACCTCGACTATTCCTACAACATTTGGTTGCCAAGGAAACCCGTAGGAAATTAATTCCTAGGTAGGTGGCCACCAAAGATTGGACTCATTCCCTCTTAGAGGGCATTGAAGTCCCAAGACCCTTTATGACCACTAGGCCAACCCTTGATGGGAGAAAATGACATAGATGGGAGAAGAACAATGTGTATACCGCCAAAATATGACTCTTCTTATTCCAAAGTATGCGAATGAGAGAGTTTAAAAAGTAAAACTTTAATTATTTATTATGACGGTTCTTATTGTAATTAAATTAAAAATAAATAAGTATACCACATATTTGTGGTGGTGCTTTCAATTAAGTTAGAAATTAGAATTGAATTCTCATTATTTTCTCTATAATCCAACTTTATAAATCAAAATTGACTCTAATCATTTTAACCTATTTTTAACAATGTGAATAATTGGAATAATCCTTAGATCATTACAACAAAAATGTAATCTATCAATACATATGAATGTAAATTAACACAAATAAGTTAACAAATTAATAACAATGATTTTCATTTCTTCTTCACATATATTTTTTTATTATTTTTTTTATATATCTACAAATCTTGCATTTTATATTTTTTTTTTATCTAATTATTTTTACTTCAATGCACATCTAATCTATTACCATTTTTCAAATCCAGAGTTTCAACGTTAACTTAACACAATACAAATATACATATGCAATATTTACTATAAATTTTCTACGTGCAAAGTACATGCTATTGACTAGTTATAATAATAAACAATATTGAAGGGCTTCTTTGTAAAATTCATATTTGTAGGATGTGAATAATTAGAAACCGGATCTAAGGACCTCTTGGTATGTCAATCGAATTTTGTTTTATATTTTGAGATTTGTTGAGAGTGGACATGCCTGTGCAATGTGAATTCTATTTTTTTTTTTAAATTGTTTTCAAATTTTGTAATCTAAATAGTGAAAATTTTGAAAACGACGTTTTTCCTTAATTCAAATCATAATCTTTAAGGCCAACAAAAGCATAGTTCAACGCCTAGTAACCATGAGGTCTTAGGTTCAATTCCCCACTCCAACATATTGTAAAAAAAAAAAACTCATAATCTTTAAGAAGGGCGGGGGATATGACAAAAAACGACTCCGAAGAAAGTTATTTTAGTTCCTAATGTTTCTCCACGCCCAACGAGATGTGTCAACTTCAGGATGCTCTACTTCTAACCCCACATGGTTCTGAGACGGAGCTTAACCTGAGTCTTGGTTAAGAACGACGATGATCTACGTTTCACACGGCACACGATTCAATGGTTAGTTTCATTCGAGATCGTGATGGAGGACATAGTTTACGATCATCGACTTTGATCGTGCCACCAGACATTTGATTAGGACATTGCACAATGATCTGGACACTTTATCGCATCTCTCCCGATTGACAGAACGTTCCGCTACTAACACTTGAAAAAGTTGCTTTCAAGGTCTCGGATAAACCTCTTATTTCTGGTTTACATCAAGTGCATTGAATGCCCCACAGTCAGAATCAAAGAAGATATTTTTCGAGTGTATACAATTTTTTAATTTTAAAATTTTGAAATGCAAAATTATATTTTAAATGATAAAATTTTAATAAATATTAGTATTTCATGTTATAAATTCTTAAATTAAAATATGTATATAATATAATATATTAGAAATTATATGATATTATATAATAATAATTATACAAAATTTATAACATAAAATTTATAACATAAAATATATTCATAAATTATTTAATAATAATTTATATAAAACCTAATATTTAGTTGGTCATAATGAAGGGTTTAAATATCGTTATTGATAGAAATATTGTCTCAATTTTATGAAAATATCAATGAAAATATAGATAAAATGTGGATGTCGGTGAATATTTTTGAAAGATTTTAAAAAAATATATTTAAATTAGTAAATAAATATTTTGAACCTTTAAATGAATTAAAACACACTTGTAATAATAGTATATTCACTTATACGGTATGATATGGAAATGGCGATTCATCCCTCATATGGATATCAAACTTATGGATATGTGGAAATGTCGAAAATTTAATAATATGGTTATACAACTAGTTTGATGGATTATAAATATCTCATCAAACACATTTGAACAATTAATTAAATTGAGATTCAATTTCTAAATCGGTTACTAAATAAATATCTGAAAACATGAAATACAATTATGTTTTCATTGAATCACTTTTTCAAAATTTATGTTTTCAGATGACTAACCAAACATAAATTGTTATTATTTTATTATTTTAATAATCGAAAATTTAAATATACTTCCACACAATATTGTATGTGAATAATTGGTAATAGAATATAAATATTAAATTTTGTTATTTTTTTTTGTTTCTATACCGTGAAAATTTTCAATATTAATTATACACAATTATGGAGGTGAATAATTTGCAATAAAATCTACGTTGATGCCAAAATTCGTACATGTAATTGCCTCTGACGCTTCTTTGTCACCAACGGTACAATTTGTAGATTGGAGGACGATATCACCTGCAAAAATGAAGAAAGTTGCACACTAGTGTGGTGACTATCACTAAGGGTGTACAAACCACATCGAATAATCGATCAAATCGACCTCAGTCGGTCGATTTAGAGTGATTTCCGGTCGACGTCGATTTTTTAAATAAAAAAATGAAGTTCGGTCGGTCGGAGTGGTCGAAAAACATTTTCGACCGATCGATCAAAAATTTAAATGAAGTCTAACCAAACATAGCTCAATTGGCATAAGGTTGTGCCTTTGACTAGGAAGTCAGGGGTTCAATTCTCGCATTAAATAAATAACTTTGTAAAAAAAAAAATGAAATGAAGCCCTATAATATTATTATTATTATAAATCATTTTTTAACATCTTTTGATTTCTTAAAAAACACATCCTTAATTTAGGTGAGTTATCTTGATTGTTGTGAAATCAACATTTTCAACAAAAACAAAAAATTATAACTTTTTTCACCTTTTTTGTATCTCATATTCCATCAATCATTCAATCTTCCTTCATTTTTTTTTTCTTTCTCCCTCCTAATATTTCCCCATTTTCTATGATTTATATTCTCTCCCTTCCTTCCACCGCTATCGTCATCGTTTTTTCGTGAGTCTCCTCCTATTTTCTCCTTCCTAATCATTCTTCTTCTATTCTGCTTTTATCCTCTTCATCTTCATTCTTCATCCATTTTTTTCTCTTTTCTACACCGTCGAAGTAAAATTCTAAAAATCATTGGTCTTTTTTTCTCTTCATTTTTTCTTTATTCTCTCCTTAAACCGATCAAAATCGATCGATCGATACTATGGTCGGACGATCGACGCTCTAAACCTCCCAAAACTAAATATCACCGACCGACGTAAAATCGACATGTCGGTAGTGGACGCTTGTTTTCGGCCAAAACTGACACCGATCGACCGATCGCCACCCATAACTGTCACATAGGCTCAGATGTTTGCACATAGTTTTTAGAGTGTAACCAGTATTTTTAGTATATGAAATAACTTAGTTTGAATCAATTGTCATGAAGTATGTATATGGGTCTTTACCTAAGGTTTTTCCCTTTCTTTATCCTATTCGGACTCCAAGAGGGAAATCGGGTTCATCAAGGGTTTCGTGGGTCGGGGCACGTGACACGCATGCCCCTCCCCTCGTGAATGAGCCACACCGGCCTTACACTGTGCCCGAGGAGAGGAATTGAAGCTCTAAAGCTTTTTATCGAAACCTTACCATTCCTTCATACGAAGGATGTATAAAAATCTGCAACTTGTATGCTCATGGATAAGTGGTATTTGGAAATGTTCAAGTTCATTGGCGACTATGTGGATGTTACATTGAAACAACAAAGAATACCTTATTTAGATCGAACACGATGGAAGTTAACATTAAAGTTAAGGAAAACCAATATGGTTTCCTTCCCGCGGTTATTGAGCTACCCTCGTCTTCAAGAATCTCATTAAGGTTGCACATTGATCATTTTTTTGGTTAAAGAGCCACCTACATTGTCTATAAGGCTGAAATCCATGGAAAAATCCCTAAATTCCAGCCAGAGTTGACTCCCCCACGTGCTGCCATTAACCCACCATATATTCATTCTCTAACTCCCTCGCACACGCGTAATATTGCTCAAATTCAGTCATTGTGTTGAGTCGTACCCTCTAGCTCACGAACAATTAATCTCCACGCCCCCACCAAATCTACACTTGATTTTCCCTTAGCGTCACCATTATGGTCTTTGTATCATGAAAATTCCAACAAGCCTAATAAAACTTTATTGGCTAAAAAAGTTTGAAAAAAATATGTTAGAGAGTTGTAAAGCATTCACTCATCTGTTAATTACAACAAAGGCCATAACAACCTCCATAAGGATGAGTCGTTTACCTGATTAATTTATTCTGAAATATTAGAGGTTTGGGCTATCCAAAAAAACTCATTGTTAAAGACCTTATCTACTGTCACAACCATACGTTGGTGATTTTACAAGAAACAAGGGCTACCGCCCCTTCTCGAAGATTCATAAAATCTTTATGGAGTTCGAAACATATTGCTTGGTCGACTTTGGATGCCAATGGAGCATCAGGTGGTATTATCATTCCTTGGAATGATCGTTCAATCATCACAAAAGTTGTTAGAGGATATTACTCTCTCACCTTACATATTTTTTTAACTATTGACTTTCGATTTTGGATTTCAGGGATATATGACCCTACTTCATCATCTAAAAAAATCCGTCTTTTGGAGTGAGCTTATTGATTTGATGCATCTTTTGTGAAAATCTTTGGATTTTGGGTGGTGATTTCAATATTACCCGGTGGACACATGAGAAATCAAACCAACTTGCTCCTACCCGAAGTATGAATCAACTGATTCATTGAGACACCTAGTCTTTGTGAATTTCCTCTTCTAAATGGTAAATTCACTTGGTCATGGAATATGTTTGTTACCACCCACTCATTGATCTTTCTTAGCAACTGATGATTACATAGTCAAATTTGGTGAAAAATTTGTTTGTAGACTTGAGAGACCTATATTCCATCTTTTCCATATCCTATTAACTATCGTGCGTCAACAGTGGGGTCCTACTACATTTAAATTCATTAATGCCTAGATGAAACACCCTTCTTAAGAAAATAAAATTTCATAAGGTGATTAGTTACCCAAAGAATGAGATGGAAGACGATTGATTAAGAGGTGGCAGTAACAACAACAAAAGACCATAAACGTTAAATAAGAGAGGATTTGGACAACATAGATAAGTTTTGGAGATTAGTACTAATATACTCACCTCGTCATCACCACGAAAAGTTTACAATTTAAAAGACAGTAAAATTTCAACAAAAAGGTTCAACACAACATAACAAACTCATGATTTATAAGAGAGAGGAAAACCGAGCTATATCATGAGTAATCATCAATAAAAGAAACGTAAAAGCGATGATCATTTATTGAAAGTTCAGGGATAGGGTCTCATACACCACTATGGACCAAATCTGAAGGAACATGAGTAGTAGAAGACGACAAAGTAATAGCTTGTTTGAAATATTTTTTTAAGTGCTTAAAAACACATTTTTAAACAATTGAAAAGTCATTCCAAACATACCCTAAAATGTTGTTTGGACATTTTACTGACACTTTACCAGCAAGACAATGTTTATAGACATCAAATTGGGCTTTTATAACGAAAAATTTGAATTTGTGTACAACACAACGAAGAATAGAAGAACAAGGGTAACCTAACCTATCGTGCCACACAGTGGTAGAAGCCTTGACACCGACTTGGGCCTTTCCACTTCTATTATAATATTTTTAAGATTTGCGAACTGTTTGTTATATATTGAAAATGGTGTTGGGAGAGAGATCATAAACATTAAGATCCTTCAAATTTCTACCTTAAATTATCAACTCACATTTTTTTTTTTTTTGTTGTTGTTGTTGTTGTTGTTGTTGTTGTTGTTGATGAAGCGAATAACAAAAGTAATAACTTAAATTAAATTAAAGTGGGAGCTCTACAGAGGACTTCTCCCTCTCGTACAAATCTTGCAAAGAAATTGGAACGTCATCAAGCCACACCCCTTCAAGGTTTCCTTCTACTGCCTCATTTTCTAGACCATGAGCCATGAAGTTCCTCTTCCTGGGACAAAATTTGAAGGACCTGTACTCAAAGGTGAACGCCAAATTTATAATTTCTTGCACAATTACTCCAACAGATGATTCATGTTTGCTTCCCCTCTTCAAGAGGTTTGTAATCCGTTGAGAGTCGGTTTCTACTTCCAGTCGAAATAGACTAGCGTCCCTCGCTACTAAAAGACATTCGTGAATTGCAAGGGCTTCAACAACATCAACATCCATCACATTTGGGAACAATTTAAGGCACATGAGCATAACTTCTCCTTTATAGTTTCAGATGATTCCTCTCACCCCACTTATCTTGTGCTGAATCCGAATGGTTGTATCAGTGTTGAGTTTAAAATTTGGTTGTTGAGGGGCCTCAAATGTAGTTAACTGCGTAGATGATCCATGAATTAGGTCTGTCGATTGTGGGCAAAATCTACGGCCATTAAACGAACGAAAATGGGCAATATACACATTCACCCATTCCCAATCACTCAGACGATGAGTTTCTCCATGAACTTCTCTATTACGTCGATTCCACATACACCAACACATAATTAACAGCTCTTCCAACTCTTTAAAGGGCAAATTTTGTTTAAACCACCTGATCCAATTAGAAAGAAACTGGATATGAGTAGGAGTATCCAAATAAACATAAGAAGTTTCAAACCAGCTTCGTTTCACCTTCTTACATCCCCAAATAGCATGAATTATCGTCTCTTCCCCCTTCATACACCTGAGGCAAAAACTTGGGGTGTAAATTTCCCGTGATGTTAAAGCCTTCATTGTTGGGAGATAATCATGAAAAGCCCTACAAGTAAAGATTTTAATTTTGTTTAGGATATTAGTTTTCCATAGTAATTTCCACCATCCTTCGAGTTCGCCTCCCCTCGAAGAAGAAACAATATCATCCCCGGCCCCTCTCACCTTATAGCCACTTCGAACGGAATATATCCCATCTTTTTCATAATGTCAGATAAGATTATCATAATGGTTCATGAGGGGCAAATGGGTGCCAAAAATAGCATATACATCTTCCTTGGTACATTGTTTTTTTTGGACAAGATGTTGGGATGGGGGATTGAACCTAAGATCTCTTGGTCACTAGGCGATACATCATGCCGTTGAGCTATTCGATTATTGCCTTGGTACAATGTTCTTGAATTAGAACTTCATTACAACCCCTAAATGACAACATAAGAGCACTCACAGTAGTATTTCCTTGTGGCGGAATAGGCCTAGTAAGTTGGAACGTTGTTGGCCGAGAAATCCAACAATCCCCATTAATTAGCACAAATTTCCCATTACCAATTCTCCATCTCATCTCTTTCCTCATTTTTCCAACAAATACTCTTCCAAACTATTAATGCAGTGACCTTCAGCCTAGCACTTAAAAAAGAATCCGTAGAAAAGTATTTACTTTTTCAAATTTTGGATAGAAGTGACGTTGACCTATCCGCTAACTCTGTTTAGCTATTGATTGAAATGTTCTTCTTAAATGTTGTGCATAATAACATTTTGTGTCATAGTTGTTATGCACTAAGATTATAATGTGACTATAGTAATAAGACTATTGAATTTATAATAGGAATCAATTTCATTTTTATCAAAATAAAAACAATAATATAGTATATCATTAGTTGTGTGGCATTTTAATTATCTATTTAAATAAATATTATAATGTAAGACACGATAATATATTTATTAATAAATTTTGAAATCCAACCAAACATTTATTGTGTAACATATTTCATCTTCATTGATCTAGTACATTACTAAACACAATATCAATAAATTTTTAAATCAAGATCTAATTTCTTAATCTACACAATATCAATAAGTTTTTAAATCAAGATCTAATTTCTTAATCTTTTATTAAACACAAATCTACCGTGGAAATAACGATAATATTTACCCTATAAGAAGTTTGTCAAATATGAAATAAATAAATTGAATTAACTTAATAAACGTGGATAAGAATCAAGGTATATTGGTACAAAATTCTGTAAAAATAAAATAAAGTCAAACAAATTTAAATTTGAATAATTTTAAAACAAATTCAACAATCGATTTTTTTTGGATAATAATTTGATGTCTTATCCATCGAGCTACGACAAAATTTGGTTAATTTATGTTATTCAAAGGCCAAAAGGTCCAATCTTATAAAAAAAATCCTTTAATAAGACAAGCTCAATACAAAGCCCATTAATTATAACCAAGGCCCAAATATGTGGTTTAAAATTGAACAAGCCCATTTGACCTACGCAGCACTATATATAAGATTGAGGTTTTAGGGTTCTTGCTCCCTCCTTCTACTGCGGTCGTGCGGAACTTTGATAGGCTTCGCAGGATTTCTCTCTTTCACCAGATTTCTTTCCACAATTTTCCAAGATGGTGAGTTCTCATTCAATTCTTTGTATTGTAACCTTTCGTTTTTCCTTTCGGATCTGTTCGTTTTGTTTGTTTGTTTATCGACAATTGTATAGGCTTCGGACTTTGTTTGAGACCCTTTTGAGTGTTGTATGGATTCATGTTTGTAGAAAGAAGACACCAAGAATACATACATTTGAATCCTCTGTTTACTGGGAAATTTGTGGTTTTCTTTCTTTTTCTTTTTGATTTATTTTTCATTTTAAGATAGATTTGGTGACTGGGAATTATGTATGTATATATTTCTGTGTCGTGAACTTCACTTTTGGTAGAAGAGTTTGGTATGTAGTTAGCGAGGAAAACATTCTAGAGCATGGTGGGAGAACGATGAAATATTTTTCGGGTTTAGAGTAAGAAATAATTGAAAAACTTGAAACCTGCAGTTAATTGAGATGAACCCTGCACAAAATTTAGCTCGCCGGTGGATTACATCTGATGCCCTAAAGTTATTTGAAAGATTTTGTTTTTTTGTTTTCCAATTTTCTGGGGTTTTATTTTTATCTGATGCTTTAAGTTATTTGGAGAGTATTTTTTTTGTTTTTCCTTTTTCCCATTTTGCTGCTGTTTTATCTTTATCTTGTGTCCCGAAATTGAAATCAACCTTGCACATATTTGTGTACTCCGATGAAGAAACTATTTTTACAATCTTTCATACATTTGTTCTTCATATTTCTGTAGAGTACCTCTCACATGTGTTCTTAGTGTTGCTCCTATGTGACTTGGAACTTGTCTTTCGTGTGTAGAACATGTTTGATTTTGTTTTTCAAATAAATAAACAGTAAAAAAAATACCGTCATTCTAACACTGTTTTCGAGTATGTTGAGAAGTGCAAATTCCAATTTAGTACTCCAAATTGAGTGTCAAGCATCCCAGTGTAGCATATAAGTTTTGCTGATTTTGTTGACCCATTTTCTTATCAATTTGATGCTGTTTTTTCTTGCAATTTTTTGAATTAAAGAAGCTGTTTCAGATTCTTAATTTTTGGGTTGTTCTAATTGGATGTATTTTTTTTGTGTACGTAGGTTCTTCAAAATGATATTGATTTGCTCAACCCTCCTGCTGAGCTAGAGAAGAAGAAGCACAAGCTCAAGCGTCTTGTGCAATCACCTAACTCCTTCTTCATGGTATACTTTTGCTTCTATTTCAACTCCATGCCAATTGTTAAGGATTTGGCATCAAATTTAGCTCATCTATCTACTTTTTTACCATATAATTTTTTTTCTTTCGGATCTTCTTAGAAGCATATAGTTTCTAAGCAGTTAATGTTTCCATTTTGCCTTGATTTATATAATGTTCTGATAAGTGTTGCCTTTAATTGTTGTGTTTCCTTGATTTGAAGGACGTTAAGTGCCAGGGATGCTTCAACATGTAAGTGCCACCAATTCTCATTAATTTGTTGTATTTGCAAATTCCTCTGGCTTCTTCCTGAAAATGTTTCTGATTGTCGATTTCGTTGATGAAATGCAGTACCACTGTCTTCAGCCACTCTCAAACTGTCGTGGTATGCGGTAACTGCCAGACAGTCTTATGCCAACCAACAGGAGGACGTGCTAGACTCACCGAGGGATGTTCTTTCAGGAGAAAGGGTGATTGATGATGTGGTGGTTCCTTGTTTCTTTTTGCTGGGAAGAAATTGCTGTCTCTGTTTTGATCATGGTATATTTATTTTTCTTGTACGGTACCAGACTTGATTATGCTGTCTCTCCTAAATAGATTATATTTGGCTTTAGAGTTATCTGGTTTTGTTTAAAAGATGAATTTCATGTACTGAACTTTTAGCTGCATTTAGTAAAGCTTAACTTTCTTCTATTTATTCTTCATTTTGTTTTATTTGAGTGGGGAATGGCTATGATTTTAGGAGGTGATTTGTATGAGATTCTTTAACTACTTTTAATTGATCAAATCTTAATCTTCCACCATAATCTCTCGAACTCTTGCTCAATTGGGTAAGACATATCTTTAGAGGTTCAAATGCTACATCCATAGAACTTATATAATAATAATAATAAACCCTAAAGTAAAAAGGGTTCCTTGAGCCCTTTGGATTATGAATCAACTATTTTTAACTTATTTTGTTATTTGTCTTGTTTATTCTTATAAATATTCGTTTTTTCTTTCAAATTTAAATATTAGTTCTTAAACTGTGATGAAGTTTTACTTTGTCATTTATATTTTTCATTTATTGTATACTTTTATGTGGTAAGTATGTGGTGAATTACATAAATTTTAAAATTTTAAAACAGCTTTTATTTTTACGAGATGAAAGCAATTTGGAACTTTTTACTTGGAAATTCTATAGTGATTAGGAATATGCATCTGTTTATAGGAATCAATTTTCATCCTCTTATTTTTTTTTTATCAAGTTTCAAAGAATAGTAACAAAATGGTAGGTTGTGCTTGATATAGTTAAAATTAATTTTGTTATATTTAAAATCACTATAAAATGGACTTTAATCATTTAAAATTATTTTAATGTTCGGTTTTATACATTTAAATGTGATAAATGCGATTTACAAATTTAATTGCATGCTTTGTAGTGATTATAATCATTCTGTGATCACTCTCAAACATCTTTGTAGTGATTATAACCATACAGTGATCACTCTCAAACATGCTCTTAATTAGAATTTTAAGCACGAATGCAACAAAAATAAAACAAACCTAAAAAGAGTGAATGTCTCTTTTCATGGTGGGTGGTCTTTGATCCATATCTTTGAGTGCTTTGAGATTCTTGCGTGTCGATTAGTTCATTGAATTCTTGAATTCGACCACTCCTTTGAATGTACAAGAGCCCATCAACAAAAATTATTTCGTTCATAAATTGATCCTGCCGAGTCAAAAGTTTTTAGAGTATTAAAGAATTTGTTATAGATGTCAACTTCAATGGCCTTAGTAGTGCCTCCAAGCAATGCCATTGCTTCAACCGTTTCAATAGTAACTGTCGTAGAAGGGTAATATTTCATTACAAACATCGTTTCGTCGTTGGGGTTCTTGTCAATTGCATCAAGTCCCACATCATGATTAATCATAACATCATCAATGTTGAACTTATAGATGCTCGGGGGGAGTGGGTGTTGCAACCAGATGGGATTTCGAACACGTTGCTCATCAGAGTCACATGATGAAGAGCCTAATTTCATCCTGATCATAGATTTCAATGACCCTGCAGAAAAGAGAAGCAACATCAACAAAATTTAAATAAATCAACTTTGAGTTATGAGGGCAAATACTCTATGAAAACTTCGAGCTAGGCATGCAAACTCTCTCTATGAAAACCAATAATAGGTATAAGAACTAAGATAAAGTGAGTTTTTTAGAGATTGAAGATGAAGTAGGTTGCACGAGAGTAACCAAAATTTCATACAAAACAACTAATAAATCAATACATAATGTGATTAAATTAGAAGTAACCAACGAAAAAACTTTCTCATGTCGGAGTTCTTGTCCTTCCTCCATATATCTCTTATTCGGTTTTTTTAAGGAAACAAATTCATCTATGTATGGTTCATCATATTCATTCATATAGTATATTGTTCTTTATTGGAGGTCTCCCTTAATCGTTAAAATAAATCAAAACTAAAAGTAGAAAGGAGAAAATAATATTTAATTTTTTTTTTTTTTTTTTTTTTTTTTAAGTATTTTTCGTTCGTAGATATCACTTGAGACAAATGAGACAAATGCTTGACCCTAATGCTAAGATATTATAATAATAATCTAATTAAGTAGGAAGCACAAACGAGAAGCTATAGCTAATAATTAGGTATTGAAAAGCCATTGTTAAAAAACAACATAGTGAGTGTGAAGCACATTACTCCAAATCCCAACCAACATTCACTTAGCCATTCAACAAATGAAATAATATCAACATCTAACTATAAAGTTCAATCAAATTTCTTTTGCTTATTTCAAATTCTTTAGGTGTTTCACCCACTAAATATGCATTAAAAGACTAAAACTATTCTTTTATTTACTATCTTTTTATTTTGTTTGTTTATTTTTTTTTCAATGGTAATTAATGGTGAGGGATCGAACTTTTGACCCATTAGTTCACACTTACATCAGTTGAGTTATGTTCACGTTGGTCAAATTTGGATGGTAGTAATGCATTTTAAATTGTCGCACAACTGCAAAATCGAACTCCCACTTTGACTAGCTAGGCGATGCGCTTATCCGTTGCATAAAATAGTTGTTTGATAAAATTTGGATGGTATAATATATTTTAAATTGATGCACAGTGCATGATCAAATCTTCACTATGGACTAGCTAGGCGATGCGTTCATCCTTTGCATAAAGTGGTTCAACTAGTTAGGAGATGTGAGTAGTTGCACAAAGTGGTTGTTTAATAAAATTTAGGAGTAATAATATATTTTAAATTGCTGGACAAGTAATGATATCTTCATCATTAATTCACATTTTATTTTCTTTATTGGTGTTCAAGTTTTTTTTTTACTCCATTCAAAATATATACACATCTAAGACATTAGTCTTAAAAAGCATAGGTTTAAATTATCATCCTTTCTTATTTAGATTGCAATTGAAACTAGAAAAAAAAAATCTTTCTTTCACAACTAAATTTGATATCTTTGTATGAATGTAGATATAAATGATAAAAGTGAAAATAATTTAGGAAGAAGGAATTATGGAACAAAATATAACCATGCAATTATATTTCAAGTACTTTGATATCTGTTAATTTATGTTCGTTTCATCTAACAAAACTAATTTGAGACAAAACAATATTTTAATTAATGCGAGGATTGAAGTTAAGGACACAACCTTATGCCAACGGAGCATAAGGCTACCCAATAAAACTTGTAGTCTATATGATTTGAATTTCGTTCCGGTTATTTTGATTAATTTATTTTTTTTAATCGAGGAGCTTTTTTAAACATGTAGTCTATATGGCAGTCTCTATCATTTGAGTATTTTTTAAATTTAGTCACTCTTGCTTCAAAGATTTTAATTTAGTCCTTTAGGGAGGGTTTGGGGCGCAGGGTGGGTTATTATAGTTGGTGGGTTATAATAATCGGTGGGTTATAATAGTTCGTGTTTGGGGTGCAGAGTTGTATAGTCCGAGTTTAGTAAGTCTATGTTTGGGGTGCAGAGTTGTTTAATTTGTGTTTAAAATACAGTTTTGTTTAACATGAAGTTTGAAATATGTGTGTTTATGTTAGTTTATTTTTTTTCTACAACTTTTTGTTGTATTTGTATAGTTAAATGTATATTACATATTAATTTTTTAAAAGTTAAAATAAATAAATATTATTTAGGAAATCACAAATAATCGACAAGAAGAGACTCGGTGGAGAGAGAAATGATACAGTTTTCTTTAACATGGAGTTTGAAATATGTGTTTATGTTAGTTTACTTTTTTCTACAATTTTTTTGTTGTATTTGTATAGTTAAATGTATATTACATATTAATTTTTTAAAAGTTAAAAAAATAAATATTATTTAAGAAATCACAAATAATCGACACCCAGGGTGGAGAGAGAAATTTGGGATGAAATGAAAGATAAAGAATCGATAAATTGGATGGAAAAAAAAAAAAAAAAAAACTACAGTATTACTGTACCGGAGGTTATAATAACCTCAACCCCAACTTATATAGTTGGGGCTCCAAACATGGGGTGGGCTATTATAGCCCACCCCACCTCATTTGGGGGCCAAACAGCCACTTATAGTTTTAATATTTTTCAATTAGTCTCTCACTATTAATAAATGTTAAAGTTGTTCAATGATAGACTTGCATGACATAATCCTTAGTGAATTTACGAAAATTTAATAGAGAAAATTAATCTCTCATCTAAAAATCTATGAATATATTTTGTATAAATTAAAAAAATAAAAAAATAAAAATCTCTTAGATAACATTTCTTCTTCTTTATATCTTTTTAAGTATTATGTTGTATAACTTCACATGAATTTATAAACAACCAATTTCAATATTCACCAAGGATGATGGACTAAATTTGTAAAATATTAATTAATAGATAAAGATTAAATTGAAAACATATCCCTTAGGTACTCATACAAAATAATATATATATATATATATATATATATATATATATATATATATATATATATATATATATATAGGTTAATGATGTAATTATAAAGAAGCATATATTTGGTCAAAGGAAATTAAAGTAATGGTAATTTGAAGTTGAATTATTATAATTATGATATGGAGTAATGGCTATGAAGCTATACTCATCGTTTTCTTAAAAAGAAAGCCTTTTGTCTCTCTATATATGTCTTTTTGATTCATTCACATGCAACCCATCCACATACAACCCAAAAACAAACAAAAAGAAAAAGCTTCTTTTTTTCTAATATTAAATAAATAAAATCTAAAAATTTTGAATTTTGAAAATATGAAATTGAAAGTTTATGTTGATACAATTGGGTAAAAAAATGTTTCCCCTATATAAATTAATAAAGAATTATATATGGAGAGTAAATTTAACCAAAACACAAAATACTATGTTTTCTTTCTATTTTGTGTAAGAGTAAAAAATAATAATTGTTGTCCTAACTCAACCTAAAAATGTGTTGTGAATTTGAAGGGCTTTTCACATGCATAAACAAACAAATATTCAACTTAATTAAACACAATTTAATTAATAAAGTGAATATACCTTCAATAAAAAAAGAAACATGCGAGAATGAAAGACTGACCTAAGACCTCTTGATTACTAATCGATACATCAGATTGAGTTACATAAAAAAAAATAGCTTAACCACCTATTTGGTATTTGTTACGGGCTACCTCAGAAGGAAGGAAAATGGATTTGTCTTCAAACACCACTGACTCATTTATACCAGTCACAGCCGAAGGGACCTGAAGGCGAAACAATCACCTCGAGCGCACCGCCGCCCCCTTTCGTCTGAAACGACGTCTGGGATTCCGAGAAGGTGTACCGCCGCGACGAGGTGCAAAAACTCTTGAAGACACCTACCCAAACGCGTGTCTTACTGAACCAACTCGAAAATCCACAACAAACGATTTTTCATGTTGGTGGGGCCAATGTTACGGGCTACCTCAGCGTGAGGTAAGCATCTGACATCATGACGATGACGTCTCATAAGATCAAGCCCTCGAGGGTATCATCGGACATGCGTGAGGCGAACGACCGAACCCCTCGACCGCCCACGACAGGATAACCTCAGGCCATTCTCATGCTGACGATTACCATACCGTCAACGCCCCCACGTCGGGATGACGAGTGAGCTGATGAGACACTCTTGTCTTATGGAAGTGGTACAACAGTCCCCCTCAACCCGTCTTGGATCGAGGGGATCGAAGATCCTCATCATCACGATCGTTACGAACTGACGGTGACTGGTCCACACCAACCCTCCGAAATCCGAGACCCTAATGATGAGAAAAAGATGTGTCAACCCGATCGGTCCACAATTTTGCACTCCATAAAGCATGCCCAAAGAGGCATGCACGAGGTACGTAATCTAAGGCAACCAAAAAAGCAATACACATTTTTGCAAACGAGTTCCGACTAACTTGCTCCTACTTACGCTCAGATCTTTTTGACTAAAGCAGTCCCGTGGGTCTAACCCCACACTGGTGCAAGTTCATCTTCTTCTTCCTGTGTAAGTACCTACCAATTCTAACGACCACCATCTAACGATCAAACACGACGAAAAAGAAAAGATCAAAATCTTGCGGGAACCGTATTTATGTGCATTTAAAAGTATCCATCGTAATGAGAAAAATTAATACCCACGAAAATATTCTCACCATGCTACCAAAACGTACGTGACTTCTTTTTTTAAAAAAAGTAATTAATTTAAAATGTCCCAATAACTAATAATAATAAAAAAAAATAACGAAATAATAAAAAGAAGCATCGAGCAAAGAGAAGAGTGCGTGGAGCATATGATTGCTCCATGAGTCAAATTGGAAGCACATGCATGCAATGCTTACTTACCCCTAAACTATTTTTATATTAATTACTTTTTTAATATACCTAACTCAAGCACCCTCTATATGTCTTATACTTTTCATTATATTATTATAACCTATAGTTTTAAACTTTAAATTTTTATATCATATAATATAATTATCTTTATCATTATTTTTAAATAATACTTTTTTTTTCATTTTAGTATATGTTAAAATTTAGATAACACGTGAATTATCAAGGTTTCGAAGAAATACAACATTTTAATATATGTCTCATTTATATCAATTTTATGCATATAGCTGATAGCTTAATGTTAGACTCCCCTGAAAAGACTGAAGGTGTGAGATTTAGTGGAAGTGTGAAAGTTTAGAGTTTACACATGGGCAAAGAAAAATGTGCTAATGATAATATAATAGCTTATGTCACATTTCTAATTATGTGATGGTTTCAATTGTTTTTATTACATTTAACACATAACTAAACTTCAATAATATTTTTGAACTACTAAAGCTAAATCCACATCAATAAAATAAAATAAAAGTCAAAAAAAAAAAAAAAATTATATTGTATCAGGTGTGGAGGCAAATATTCATCTGACTATTTCATCGGATTAGATTTGTTTGATAAAATACACAATTTTTTAGAGCACAAAGAAAGACATTTAACGGCCAACATGAGCATAGGGACTAAGAAGTCTAAAATTTGAATTTATCGATCAATCTTTTAGACATAATTTCTACAATATAGTTCCATATATATATTTTGTCTACTTTAAGTCTACATTTAGGGTGTTTTACACTAACACTTTTTTGCAGCCAAATCTAGCATAGTTATATTGTGTTTTTGATTTAAAGATTAGAGATTCAATCCACATTAATTAAAGAGTAAAAACTTACTTGTATGCTAGGCTACAAGTATCTTTTGCAGCCAAATTATTGTGGCAGAGTTTGATTGACCAAGTTTTATGTTATTTTTTAATTCAAAAATCATATTTAATGTCTCACGTCCACTTCAAAGCTTCTTTTTTCTTTCATTTTTTCCTCTTTCCCATGACTTTCAATTTCCGTTTTTGCCTTTCTTTTTTCAATTCTCTTCAATATCTCTTTTTATCTATGATTTGCTACTGCCAAATCTTAGTAAACATTTCTTAATATCTTTATCAACATCGCTTTTTCATTAATAACAAAAAATAAAACTTTTTTTTTTCTTTAGATACATTTTTCATTTTGTGATTTCAAATTTTTTTTATTGTATAAAAAGTTATTTAACGTACTTAAATTTTGAAAATTAAAATACAGGAACAAGATCTTTATTATTTAATTGATTTAGATCCATATGCTTAATAGTATAGCGAAAATTGGTAGAATTTTAGAAAGATAATAGTTAATTATTTAATTTATGATAAATGAAGTGAAATTGAGTTGAAAACTTGAAATGAGCAAAGGAATTAGATAGCAGAGGAAAAAATAATTTTATTAAAAATTGTCATAAGGAGGTTAGACAATGGGATGTGTGAGGTTTTAAATGTTGTTATTATTATTAAAAAAATCATAAAATCTTTTTTTTTTATAGATGATTTGCTACTGCCAAATTTTAATAAACATTTTCAAAGGTAAGGTTTTAGATATTATTATTATTATTAAAAATTGTCGTGGAATCTCTTTTTTTATGAATGATTTGTTATTGTCAAAAAAATTAACAAAGGAAAAAAAAAAATCACAAGTGCCATGCTTGCGCTTATATAAACCCTCACATCACACACATGCAGACAGCATAAAAAAACAACTCTCTTCTTCTTCCATTTTTGTTACAAAATGAGTCCGTCGCCATCAAAACCCAAAAGAAACCAGCCGGAAGTGACGCCGCACCGTTTCCTCGGTGTCCGCCGCCGCCCGTGGGGCCGATACGCTGCCGAGATCAGAGACCCTTCCACCAAAGAGCGCCACTGGCTCGGCACCTTCGACACCGCCGAGGAGGCTGCCCTTGCCTACGACCGCGCCGCCCACTCCCTCCGCGGCTCCCTCGCCCGCACTAATTTCCTCTACTCCGACTTTTCGCCGCTGCTTCCTCCCCATCACCCTCCTCAGCTTCCACCCACTCCGCCGCCTCCCGCCGTAGACGGCGGCGCCGAGCTCCCGCCGTTTCCTCCGGCGATTTCGTCGGAGTTGGAGAATTGTGATTATAATTATAATTATGACTACGGTGTGATTGAATCACAAAACGCTGGATTTGAATGTTTCGATGAGTCGTCGATTGGAATCGGATCGTGTTTGGGATTCGATTCGAACAGTGAGTACGTGCATACCCCGATCTTCGATTCGATCCCGGCGGTTTCTGACGTTGGCGGCACTGATTTTCAGTCTCCGGCGGCTAGTTTTTATTTCTCTTCGTCTTAAGATTTAATGAATATATATAAAGAAGGCTTGAGATTAATATATTATGTAATGTTTATGTAATGCATGCGGATAGTTTGACTTTATAATGTCCAAAAAAAAAAAAAAAAGTTTGACTTTATCCTTTCATATTTCCTAAGTAATATAAGATAAGGTTTTTAAGTTAATTTTTTATTTTTAGTCCTGAAGTTTCATAGAGATAAAAATTAAGGCTATCAATTTTAATTTGTAATAGTTTAGGTTATGTAACTTCATTTTAAGAATTATTAAAAATACAAACTAACATTTTAGTCTATAACACAATTTTATATCAATTGAGTTATGTTGGATTTAACGAAATATAATAAAAAAATAAGACGTAGTTTCAAAAATAATTTTTATCAAAATAATATTACCATTAGAAAAAACTTTTGATGCTAAACTTTTATAAAAGTAATAATTTAGTATTTTTACTCAACTTTATAATAATTTAGTTATGTGTAGTTTAAAATTTGTAATACTTTAATTCGTATAATAGAAAAAATTTCATCAAAACTAGCACATTTGTCCCTATTAAATTTGTCAATAGCATAGGACAAGAAATTTCATTAAATATTAATAATATTTTTTCATGATATGACTATTTATTGTTGCAAATTTTAAAGTTCATAGACTAAATTGTTGTATATATACATACTAAAGTTTAAAGTCTAAATCATTACAAATTAAAATTTATAGACCTAATTGTTATTTTTACGAAAATTCACAATCCAAAATATAATTCTAATTTTGTTTGAAGAAAATTGTTTTAAAAGTTATTATTCTTGTACTAGCTTTCTTAAAAGAAAATAGAGAAAAGAACAATTTAGACTCTAATTAAACGGAGAATGTTGTAGCAATTTTAACTCTAAACTTTTAATTTCATCAAATTGAATCTCAAACTTACATAAGTGTTGCAATGTGTAGACCTTAAGGACCCGTTTGATAACATTCTTGTTTCCTGTTTCTTGTTCCTGTTTTTTTTTTTTTTTTTTCAAGAAACAGACTTGTTTGATAACTGTTCTCGTTTTTTTTTTTTTTTTTTTTTTTTAAGAAACAAACTTGTTTGATAACTGTTTTCGTCTTTTTTTTTTTTTTTTTTTTAAGAAACAGACTTGTTTGATAACTGTTATCGCTTTTTATTTCTAAATTTTGAGAAACACATTTCCAAAAAATGGACAAATTTTGAGAAACTACAATGGTTCCGTTTCTTTTATTTAATTTTCGTTCCTAATAAATTAGAAAAACTGAGGTTGTTTTGTTGGTAAATTTGAATGCCCATTCAAATTTTCAATTCACATGGGCCTGAGTTATTTTAATTATATATTATTTCAATTTTTAGTACACTTTGTTCACTAAAACATGCATTTAGTCTCACTCTAATATTTTACAATCATGATATTTACAAAACTATATAATTGAGTTTAATCCAAGTTGACCTCATTTATAAAATGACTCGAATGGGAGATGACATTGCATGTCAAATTATACAATTTTATCGTTGTTTTTAATTTTGCATCGAAATTTATTTGTATTAGATTGTGTAAACTTGAGATAATTACTTTTTAGAAACAAGAAACTGAAGTAGTTATTAAACATGTTTCTGTTTCTAATTCTCAAAATACAAGAAACAAGAAACGGGAAACAAGAAACATGAACGTTATCAAACGGGTCTTAAAATTTTAATTTCATCAAATTAAAACTCAAACTTAATTAGTGTTGCAATGTAGATTCTATATTAATTTTTCATTTAAATCCTTTAAGAACATGTGTTTTTTTCTTCTTCTCGAGACACCTTCATCTTCTCTTTTCCCATTTTTTTTTTGCAATTTTGTTTACGCAAACACAATAACAAAAACAAACAGCTGAGCTAAATCACACCTACCATTGGATCTCCATGTGCTCCATTTCTCGAGAGAATGAGAAGAAGAAAAAAAACACACGTTTTTAACAAATTTAAACGGTATAGGGTCTACATTGTAACACTTATGTAAGTTTGAGGTTCAATGTGATGAAATTGAAAGTTCATTGTCTACATTACAACATTTATATGAGTTTGAGGTTTAATTTGATGATAAAATTGAAAGTTCTGGATTAAAATTAAGATAATCTTTTAAATTTATAGTTTAAATTGTTTTTTTTCCCAAAAAAAAATATGTAGGCAGAACCAAAACTCTTTGTTTGAAGATAAAATTGCAATCTCAGAGTAATAGTTCAAGGGAAAAATTGAAACATTGGTGAGGATCATATGTCATTTTATGATTTTATCAAAATTCATTTGATGAGTTTGTTAAATACAAAAAAGATAGATACTATACACGTCGAGAATGAGCTGATTTTTTGTTTTCTTTATCCGTACACTAAAGACGGAAATGTAGATTGAATCTCTAACTTTATAAAAGGATGAAATAGTATATATTAATTATGCTCACTTTGAAGGTATAAGGTAACTTGAAAAGACGTGATAGATAAATGACAAATATATATATATATATATATATATATGAGTAATTTGACAAAATAGAGAAACACGATTATTTTATTTATTTATTTTTGTAAAATTATTTAATTAAAGTGAGGATTAAACTCCGTACAACCTTATATTAATTCAACTATGTTTGGATTAACAGTTATTTACTTATTTAATTCATGTGCTTTGCATGTTAGATCAAATCAACGAAGGTGTGTTCAATAATGTAATTTCATCAAACCAACATTCTTTAATAAACACGTAGTTCACTATTCACTATTTAGATAATACTTCTGAGTCAATGGAAAGTTTACAAATATAATTTGATACTTTTTAAAGTTGAACTAAATATACCTATAGACCATAAAGTTTTATAAACAAAATTTACGATTTAACCTTGTTATTATAAAAAAAAAATTAATTAAGTCATTGAAGGAATAAAATAACCACAAAAAAAAGAAAAGAAAAAAAAGAAAAGAGACTAGAATATATTGGACAAATAAATTAAATACTACCCTTAAACTTGATAAATTACCGTGTCAATTTTTATCCTAAGTTTTCATTATCATCAAAAATTAGAATCATAAACTTAAAACATATATTACAATTTATGTTAATTTTTTTCGTTATATTCACTCACTAATTTAACAAAAAAGTTAAAAGTAAAGTAAAAATTTAATTTAGAAATTAAAAAAAAATATAAAGCGTTGTACAAAATTAAACTTGATTAGGACACAACGATTGTGATTGAATAAATTTAAACTCACAAATTTGAACAATAATCCAACTAACTCTAATATCTTTTTTTTTAAACTACATTTAATTTTGTGTTAGACGTGTGTTTTATATTTGTTAAATGCACATGAAAATGTTTTCATTTATGAATTTTTAAATGAAAATCTATTAAAATGTACAAAATTGTAACACTTGTATTTCAAGTTTAAGGTAAAGATTGGAACGATTATCATTGTTCAAATTATAATTTAATGAAATTTAAAGTTTAGAGTAAAAATTAAGAGTCAATTTGATTGGTGATGTAAAAGTAAATATTAGTGTAACGTGACATGCAAGATTGTCACAAAAGGCCATAACGAAGAGATTGAAACAAGTTCTTCTTAGATAATCTCATTCCAACAAAAAGTGCGTTTGTGCCTCGGCGACTCATTTTCGATAATAAATCATTTTGGGTGAAAGAATCGATATTAGGTTTTTTACAAAAAAAAATATTTTTTGGTGTTTAATGGAAAAACCTACCTTATTTTCACAATGTATTAAAATTACCAAAATATTTTCACACTACTCCTTTAAATTTTCTCCACCCACGATTGTTGCCGACCACCTCCTTCGACAATGCCGCCGCCGACCATCTCCAGTCATCGTCGCCGATCTCCGTCGACCTCCTCAGGCCAACACCACTCTCTGGCGACCATCTCCAGTCACCACCGCCAATCTCCGGAGACCCTCTCCGACCACCGTCGCCGATCTCCGATCACCACCTCCGATCTCTGGCGACCCTCCTCCGATCTCTGGTTATCCTATCAGAAAAAAAATGTTTGTCCAAAGTAACTATAAATATGACCCCATTAAGGAGCTATATACACATAGAGTGAGAAAAAAATTCTCTGTCTGCTTCAAAGAGGTTCTCAAGTACCTTTTGATCATGTGTTGGAGTCATAGCGAGAACGATTTTGTGGAAGTTTTAGAGACGATATAAAGCAAAAACGGTTAATGACTTTAAAAAAAAAAAAAAACTCCATAATATTTCAAAGTATATTTTGTTTAACCTAGACTTCTAATTTTTTAACATTACCATAATTTTAAGATCATAATTATTTTTAAACTCTAAAAAATGTGCATGCGAATATTAGGGAAAAAGAAAAAAAAAATGATGGTGACAAAAATAAAAGATTAAATAATATTCATTTATTACATATATAAAATGCTTATAAATGTAATTTGGTGACAATTGTTTCAAAAAAAAAAAAAAAAAAAAAAAAAAGTAATTTGGTGACAAAAATAAAAGATTAAATAATATTCATTTATTACATATATAAAATGCTTATAAATGTAATTTTTGAGGTTCCTCTAGTTATTCATAAACATGGGCTTTTCTTACACCTTTATCCAAGCCCAAGGTCGAAAATAAAACATAAATTCCGCAGCCAGGATTCGAACCTGGGCTTTTATCGATTGAAATCGAATGAAATTGCCATTACGCTACTGCGGATTTTTGTTAACGGATAGGAATATATAATATATAATGGTAACTGGAGTTGAAGGTCCTAACTGTATGTAAAAAACAAATTCTTACTCATTTATAAAATATCAAATCTAGTGCAAATACTATAAATAAATTCCGAGTGCTAACCCAGAGCAATTTTTCCCGTTCATTATAGGCTCTAATTCCTCAGTTGAGAGTGTAGGCAGAGATGTCGTTTTTTGGGTTGAGTTTTGCTATTTGATCATGGTTTGTTGTTTGTTTTTTTGTGTCTTGTTTTCGGGTACGAGATCACTATTATTTTGCTGTAGTGATATATTACATATGTTAAAAAAAAAAAAACTTGTTTTATTTGTGTTGTTTGTTTCTTTGTGTCTTGTCTTCGAGATAAAATTGTTGTTTTGTTTAGTAGTATAATACATTTGCAAAAAAATAAAAAAAATAAAAATACTTCCAAATTCTACTTTAAACAATGAAAAAGTAAGAAGAATGTCTAGTTTTAAAGGGTGAAAATGGAAAATGTGTAAAAGTGAGAATGTTTTGCACTCTAGGTCTAGAGTGATTGTAGGAAGAAAGTTGTTAATTTCTTTTCCCATCACAACCCTACTACTTATTACCTCTTTCTTAATTTACAATTCAAAATTTTAAAATAAAATGATTGGAGACCAGAATATTTTTGGGTGAGGTGTTTGGTTTTCATACACGACCTCTATTGATATATAAAAGGACCTACTCCACCACATTGACAATGACTAATCTATTTTGGATGTGCAAATCATAAAAGTAGCAAACAAATCATTTCTCTCTCCACTCTACTATTTAGGTTTGATCAGTTGAATCTCTATGATCATTTCATCTTTTCCTATAATCGTGCATTTTTTAAAATCTATGATCATTTCATCTTTTCCTATAATCGTGCATTTTTTAAATCTTTGAGACTCAACTAAATCCCATAAAAAAAGGTTACCCCACTTTGTTTCCAAATCTTAAGGATAAACCATATCCATCTCTCTAACTACCGTAAACTATTTCATGTGATTCCAAATTTGTATATTGAAAATTTTGAAATCTTAAACCCTAAATCTTTTGATTATTCAAATTTCCAAAACCTTAAACCCTAGATTTTTATACCTAAATCCCCATAACCAAACTAGCACCAACCTCTACTTTTCTGTTCAGAAACTAGACGCCAACAAAAAATGAGAGAGATGACTACCAACTTTTGTGGAATCTGCCAAGGGTAGGTAGGAAAGACCGCCGGTTGAGTTTGTGATGTGTCACTCCAGCGAACACGATGTGTCACTCCAGCGAACACTTCGATGGAGGGAGGTCTGAACGCTGCGTCGAATGGCCGGGGTCTTTCGCACGAGGGGGTTTCTGTGTATGCGTTTGCAGAGAGAAATCACTTTGATTTAGGGATGGTATACAACCAATATGTATGCGTATGGGGAGAGAAATCGTTTTGGTTTAGGGATGATATACAATCAGTTGCATACACGGTGGATTGTTGAAGGAGGTTAACGCTTTGAATCCCTCAAATCCATTATTGCAATGACTTGGGGAAACACTCTGGTAGTCATGCAAGGAGTCCATCATGCAATATTTACTCATGTCATCACATCACATCCATCAGCTACAGGTGGGTTGACCAACCTTTTGCTTTTCTTTTATTACAATGTGTACCGCCTTGTATACACCTGACCGAGCATATCCGTTTGTAGCAAAATCATTTTCTCAGATATACAAGGACGTTTAATACATTTTCGTTTGGTATGTGTATAACCATGTAACTGTCGTTGGCACAATTATGTTTTCCCCGTATCTGTTAACTTCTCATCCATAACTTCCATTTTAACGTATCTGTTAACTTCCCGTCCATAACTTCTATTTCCCTCTTCAGAACAATTTCCAATTTTGCAATATAGTTTATTCAATTTCTAAATTGTAGAAAATTGTAGAAGAGTACATTTGTCCATTGGGGTGTAGATTGACTTACTAAATATAGGGTTTAGGCATTATTGAAATGTGTCAGACATTTTTTATGTTGACCTCCTAGTTTTAGACATTCTTCTTGTTAAAAGAAAAAAATGAAAAATATCCAGACACCCGACCCGACCTGACTTATATAATTATCTTAAGAAAAAATGTGAAATTTGGTTGGCTTTCTTCCACGTACAATTCAATATCCGTCCAAATCCAAAACTCCCCTCCAAAACCTCCACTTTGTAATATTATCCTTCTCACTGTAAATTTATTTCAGTTCTTCAATGGCGGAATTTCCATCTTTATTATCCTCTTCACTCGATTTTTCACTCGTATTCTTCTAGTCTCCTAGGTTACTACTCTGAATGGACTCTTCAACCACAACTTTAAATTTTTAAAGGTCTCGCTTTGGTTGTAATTGGGCTTAGGTAATGGTAGATTGATGGACATTTTAAACTACTAGATGAGATGAATTATAAGACACACTAAGCTCAATTTTTCAGTTGAGGCTAATGAATGATCATTTTTTTTTTTAAAGAAGCTAAGAAAGACATCTTCTTTTGAATACTTTATTGACGCACAATCAACTTTCTTCTTTTTGATTGACTGAAATGTGATGAGCAAATATAATTCTTATTTAGGATTCAAATAAAGGAAAATAACAAGAGAATGGATATAAGACTTGTAATGTGGACATTTTCCCATTAATTATGTTAAGGTAGACGGTTTGAGAAAGCTAAAATTGGTTTTACCTAATTGTCCTTGTGAAATAGAAAACATTCGAATCGAATTCATAGATTTTAGACATCCATAACAAAACAAGTTCTAGAAAAATCAATCATGCATGATAATCGCTCAATTTAAGAGAATAAAGCATCATGTTAAGGATGTGCTTAATTGATCAAAAACTCGCAGCAAAACAGAGCATTATTGACCTCAAATCCTATGCATTTTTCATTCAATAACACAAAATGAAAAATTTTCATAAAAACTAATCATGCTTATATCTCTTATGCATTAAAACTAAAACCAAAGATGCACCTTTGATTTACAAGATATTCAAGGATATCAAGAGAAATTTCAAAATAACTCAAACTCAATTTACATGCATGGTCTCATAGTCTAATAATTTCAGATTATCAAAGATTAGAACACTTCCTCAGTTGTTTTTATCACAAGCAATGCAACAAAAATCATGCTCAAAACTTATTTATTCAATTTTTTTATGCATAGTCTCACTCCCAAATTTTAAAACATGCATCGTTTTCAATGTATAAAATATTACAGCATGCATAAGACAACAATAAAAAGAGACAAAGGTAACGAGACTGTCCTGAATGCAGGCGCTCACTGGTCCTCGTCGGAAGAAATGTAGGGTGTCATGGGAGGAGGAAACGAATGGCCAGCTCTAGGCTCGTGTTGATGACGCAAACATTCATAGAGATGAGCGAACTGCTCCTCAAAGCGCCTATGGTGGCGAGCGCTGAACTAGCAGCGACAAATGCTGAAGTTGCTCCTCCATGAATAAGGGAGCACGAGTTTGTCGAGTAGGGTCGTGAGCATCTTGAGCATGTTCCTCTGGAATGACATCTTCTTTATCCTGGTGGCAACAACCTCAAGATCTCAACCACATAGCTTCATAATAAAATTCTTGTCCATGAAAGTTGTAGGGTGTGTCAACTCCTCACTCGGGTCCCAGATGACGTCGACGTTCTGACACAATGCCGTGATCATAAAAGAGTGTCCAAGGTTGTGCCCGTGACTAAGATGTCACGAGTTCAATCCTTACATTAATTAAAATAACGTTGTAAAAAAAAAAAAAAAAAAATTTTATTGATTGGTTTGTTGTTTGTTTATTTGAGATACAAACTGTTTTGTTTTAGTAATATATTACATTTGTAAATTTTTTATTTGTTTTAATTATTTTTTTTATTTGTGTTGTTTCTTTCTTGGTGTCCGTCTAAGTTATTTTTGGGAACAATTTCTAGTATATCCTAGCTATGGAGTTTCACGGCCTTTGAATGACTGACACATGACTTCTTTTAAAATTAAAAAAAACATTAATTTTTATGTTTTTATGTGGAGTTGATAAATTTTTTAATTAATAATTTTCTCGTTCCTCCTTCTCGTTCTCCTCCCTTCATTTTCTCCGGTTAGTTTAGAACGAAAAAATAAAATCACTACATCACCAATTTTTTAATTAACAAATTCCTTCTCTTTCATCTTTTTTTTCATTCACCTTCCTCTCTCTCCCTTTTATCTTCTTCAAGCAGAATCGTTATTTAAACGATTTTATGAGTTAAAATTTGTCAATAATTTTTTCTCATATTCATGTGATTTTTCTTATATTGGGTAATCATTCCAGTATTTAACTGGATTAGTATTTGACATTGAAAACTCAGATTATCTCCTGAATTTAGAAACCAACAAAATTAAAATATTTCTGTGCTAATAGTTTTTAATACTTGACATTAAAATTAAAATAGTGCTAATTGCGGATTATCGATAAAATTTGATTTTGATTTTGATTACGTTGTTCTAAACCAACTAGAGAAAATGAAGAGCCAACAAGAGCATAACTCAACGACGACCGTCCTAAGTTCAATCCCCACCCCAACCTGTTGTAAAAAAAAAAAAAAAATCTAAGAGAAAATGGAGAGGAGACAGAAAGAAGAGGGAGAAAGAGAGAAAAGATGAAAGAGAAAAAATTAATAATTAAAAAATTGGTGCACCGCACTTGAAAATTAAAATATTTTTAAATTTTAAAGAATGATCGCGTCTTATATTTAAAGTCATTGATTATTTATGAAAAAACTACAAACAACTAATGTACTATAAACTTTTACGATTTTTTGCTTTAGTAATATAACAATAATAAAAAAAAATTACTTCCAAATTCTACTTTAAACAATTTTGTTAAAAAAAAAAAAAAAAAAAAAAAAAAAAATAATAATAATAAAATTTTAACCCGACCCGACCCGACTTATAAATATCTTAAAAAAAAAGGAGAAGAAATTTGGCTGGCTTTCTTCCACGTACAGTTGAATATCAGTCCAAATCCAAAAACCTCTCCAAAACCTCCACTTTGTAATATTATCTTCTCTCTGTAAATTTCTTCCAGTCCTTCAATGGCGGAATTTCCATCTCCATTATCCTCTTCACTCGATTTCCCACTCGTCTTCTTCTAGTCTCTTAGCTTGTTACTACTCTGTAATGGCTCTACTTTCATCCGCACCAGACGTTTCTTCTTCCAGACCTCTAGTAGCCTTCAAACCCGCCTCATTTCCCAGCTTATGGGGACTCTTCAACCGCAACTGTACTTTCCGCCACTTCCCTAAGCGAAACGTTTCGATTACTAACGTCATCTATGCCGAAGACGTTATGGTTCCTGGTACCGCAAAATCAGCGAGGCGGAGAGAGCAAATTGAGCTCGAGTGCGACTCCATTGCGACTCTCAATGCGAGAATTCGCCGCTTCCATGTGAAGAGGGAGTCCTCGAAGACGGCTATGGACGCCGAGGAGGCGGACCGGTATATTCAGATGGTGAAGGAACAACAGCAAAGGGGCTTGCAGAAGTTGAAGGGGGATAAGCAAAGGAAAGAGAGCGATGGTTTTAATTATAAAGTTGATCCTTATACGCTTCGTTCTGGGGATTATGTTGTGCATAAGAAGGTCGGTATTGGCCGATTCGTTGGAATTAAATTTGATGCTCAGAAGGGTTCTGCGGAGCTTATTGAGTATGTGTTCATTGAGTATGCTGATGGGATGGCGAAGCTTCCTGTTAAGCAGGCGTCTCGAATGCTGTATCGCTATAATCTGTACGTTTGTTTTGTTCGTTCGTTCTTTTACCCGCTTATGCATTCTGTTCATCATTTGGTGGTGCATGCTATAATTTGTAATGGTAGACTTGTAGTTGGATTCTTGAGGATGCTTATTAGGAAAAAAAGAGAGGGAATTAATACCATAGCTGGGATATCGGATATTTCTGCTTCCTTATTTCTTTAGCTATTATTTACTGCAATTTTTTAAAATTTCATTTCATTATTGAAAATCTAGCTTGTTTTTGCTGCTTTAGACTCGATAAATACTGCAAATGAGCCAACCCATAGAGAAATTGGGATGTGTGAACAAAGTAAAAAGGTTTTGGGGAATGTGTTTCTTGGCAAGAAAATGTTATAGAGTTAGATAGTTGTCGTGAGATTAATTGAGGTGTACGTTAGTTGGCCCGAACATTCATAAATATAATAAAATATATTGCTAAATGAGTTGGCTCTTTAATGCAAGTAGGATGTCTGATATTTCAGTGATTTTAAGATACTTAGGTAGTCATTCCGCAGTGTCAATCCAGATATATTTGGAAACAATTCAACCCTTTTCACATGTTTTCGATACTCAACAATTTATTCTTTATAGATCAAGAATGATTGCGTCTAAATTTGCTGAAATCTCGAATGTATTGGTATTAGTTCAGCTGAATTTATTGTTCTGACTCGTTGCTCTTTATCTTTTATAAAATGGCATGCTAGAAACTTGCGGAACCTAGATGAAAGAAAACAGTAAGAAAATTATTCACAGCAGTTGTCTGGAACTACATTAATACTCTTCCTAGAGTTGGGAATTATATGACCATATTCATTATTTGCTTTGTTATATTTCTATTTACATATCCATGTTCCATTTATTTCACTCATTATTACCTTTTCAGCCCAAATGAAAACAAAAGACCTCGGGCATTGAGCAAATTAAATGACACTAGCACATGGGAAAAGAGAAAGATTAAGGGAAGGATTGCAATTCAGAAGATGGTTGTTGACTTGATGGAACTGTATCTACATAGGTTGAAACAGAGAAGGCCTCCTTACCCGAAGTGCTCGGCTATGGGGGAATTTTCTGCTCAGTTTCCTTACGAGCCTACAGTGGACCAAAAGGAGGTACTTTCACTCAAAGGCTTCTGCCCTTCCATTCCTTGGCTAGATGGTGAGGGAGGGCAGGGCTTTCTAGGACTTTATCCATCTTCCATAAGGGAGCCGAATGAAACCAAAGTTTCATGTATGGTTTTGAATCGTGATGTTACATATGTATATTTATGTTCCATCAACTTAAATATACCTTTTGTCCTTAAACTGTAAGCTTGATTTCAGTTGATTAAAAAATTAATAGTTTCAATAATGTTCTCAAGCTTATCAATTGCTTTGAAAATAATCTTAGTCTTAGAGTTGTTTTTAACAAATGATCGGTAATATGACATTCTTTTTTGATGAGAAACATGTATCCTTCATTTCATTGATGTGATGGAATTATAAAAGAGGGAAAAACATGCCAAAGGATTTACAAAAAAGATTGGTAACTTGACATTGTACATTATATTTGGCTTATATATAAACAAGGACACCTAGACATTTAACAGCATGAATTTCATATTATAACGTGTAGAAAGTATATGAATTTATAGAAATTTCATTAGAACAGTGTAAAAGGTCAAAATTCACTATCCCGATGTCAAATTATCTTTTTCTAGACACGACAATCAAACATAATGTACAACATCATCTTACAATTTATTTTTGGAGTAATGATTACAGATGCTTTTAAAAACAATTGATTGGTTTTGTGAGTATGCATTTATATATTTACATATCTACCCATCCATCCTTATATTAGCCATTAGATGCTTCAAGATTATTACTATATTGCTTTAAAGACCTGGATGGATCCCTACTTATGTTTGTTGAAGTTTTTGTGGATATGCATATTCTTTTCTTTTCTTCTTGTGAACTGTTTGTAGTGTATACATTTACATATTTGCATATCTACCCATCCTTCCTTATATTAGCCATTAGATGCTTCAATATTATTACTATATTGCTTTAAAGACCTGAATCCCTACTTATGTTTGTTGCATTTTTTGTGGATATGCATATTCTTTTCTCTTCTTCTTGTGAACTGTTTGTTGTTTATGCAGGCTTTCAGAGATGTAGAGAAGGATTTGACACATAGGGAAACTCCGATGGACAGATTGATTTGTGGAGATGTCGGCTTTGGTAAAACTGAGGTTGCACTGCGTGCAATCTTCTGTGTAGTCTCAGCAGGAAAGCAAGCTATGGTTCTAGCACCAACGATAGTTCTTGCCAAACAGCATTTTGAAGTTATCACACAGAGATTTTCTTCATTTCCTGATGTCCAGATTGGACTGTTGAGCAGGTTCCAGGTACTGTTAGTGTTAGATACACCTTTATTATGGGAAGACACCCTCTTATAAGTTCGAGTTACGCAGCAAAGCATAAGTTCTTAGTCACGTGGGCACAAACAGCTATAAAGAAGTAATTTGAATTTCTTCAACCGTTTGGTGCATCTAGGCTTGCCTAAAATTATAGTCTTAATTAGTTCGTTTTAAAGCTCAAACTATCAGAATGAGTAGCAACATCAATGCAGCCACTTAATCTTACTTTTTTCTATTATGCGAACTCACTCCGAGAGAGTGTAACAGTTGAATGTCTAAGCTAACTATATATATTACAACATGCAGACAAAAGCGGAGAAAGAGAAGCATCTAGAAATGATCAAAGAAGGTCAATTGAACATTATTGTTGGGACTCACTCACTCCTTGGAGATCGTGTTGTATATAGTAATTTAGGGCTTCTAGTTGTTGATGAGGAACAGGTTATTTTTTCTGGTATCTCATCTTAATTTGCTGTTAATCATCCTTGTCTGGTTCAGGAGTAACTTTCTATTCCTTTTGCATTTCCAGAGGTTTGGTGTCAAACAGAAGGAGAAAATTGCTTCTTTTAAAACTTCAATTGATGTTCTTACTCTCTCTGCAACTCCGATACCTCGGACCCTGTATTTAGCATTGACTGGATTTCGTGATGCTAGGTAATTAACTAAACACATATAATTTATGGGTGAAGATTCTGTCTGGGTTTGTTGATTTTGTAATAATTTTGATAACCCTTTCTACTTTGTTTGTTATATAATCTAGGGAAGCTCAACCATATAATTGTTATATTTGACTCAATGATAGATTGAGTAATATTCCTTTGGCACTGGCACTGGGGATGCCTTTTTTTTTTTTTTTTTTTTTTTTTTTTGTAATTTCATATTTTCTATGAACTGAAGGAATCTATGTTTCTCATAAAGGAAAAAAAAGATAGACTGAGTAATATTTGACATCTTTAGAAAATAAAGTCAACAAGTTAGAACTTAGAATCCATAACAAGCAGAAGCAGTCTGATTGTTTGTGTTTATCCAACATAAGTTGTGGTAGTTCTTTCTTCGAAATCGTATCTGGTTCATTTTGTGTCATATTTTGCGAGTGTTAAGTACTAATTTTGGTCATAGACATGCTAGATATTAGAAGTAATTTATTTCATTGTTTAATTTACTTTTAACATTATCACATTCCTGGCATTTACTTTTTGTTCCTGCTGAACTTGTCTGTTTCGATCATCCATTTCACTAGACTTATCTCCATGGTCCTCTAACATGAGTTTTTGGGACTAAATCACTGCTTTCTTTCCATACTTTAGCTTGATTACAACTCCACCTCCGGAAAGAGTCCCAATAAAAACCCACCTCTCATCATTCAGTAAAGAAAAAGTGAAATCAGCTATTACATATGAGCTGGAACGTGGAGGCCAAGTTTTTTATGTTTTACCTCGAATTAAAGGTAATCCCATAACTATTTTTTTAAGGTTTAAATTGTTCTGTACGCTCAAGAACTGCTTTTCTTTATCCCTTCATGGCACTAGTTTTTTATGCACACACATTTTGGTAACAACAAACACCTTTTTTTTTATTATTTTTTTTTTTATTATTTTTTTTTTTATTTTTTTGATAAGAAACGATTTCATTGATGAATGAAAAGGAGCTAAAGCTCGTGCACCTAAAGGTGAATTACAAAAAGGCTGTCCAATTAGCAATCAAAAGAGAAAAACTATAATTGGAAAATGGGTGTTTACATTTACACCAATATAAAGCATTGAAAACAATTGAGTCCATGATCCGCTCAAAAGGGGAAAAAGAATCTTGAAAAATACGAGCATTTCTTTCTCTCCAAATAAGCCAAAAGAACACCCTATTAAAAGCAAGCCAAAGGATCTTTGCTTCACCAAGGAAAGGGTGATGGACAAAAATAGAAATCAAGAAATCATTCATGTTATTAGGAACAACCAAGGACCAACCAAAAGCATTAAGAATAAAGGCCCAATAATTAGATGCAAAGGGGCAATGGAGGAAAAGGTGCGTCGGGCACTCTGAATGTGAATAACACAAAACACACCAATTAGGGGAAAGATTCATATAAGGCATACGACGTTGAAGTCTATCAGCCGTATTAATCGCTCCAAGACTCAGTTCCCACAAAAAGACTTTAATCTTCCTTGGATAGAAGTCGGACCAAATTGCCTTATAGAGGCCAACGTTCATATTAGCAGAAGTAATGACCAATCTCTCAAGAAGAGATTTAACCGTGAAGGAGTTGGAAGGATCCAGGGGCCAAATCCATGAATCAGAGCAATGGCGAAGAGTAACCCCGGATAATAAAAGAGAAAGGGAAGACCATTCCCCTACTTCCGGGTCATTCAAGTTCCGACGGGGGTACAAATTCCAAGCATTCGATGCTGTCACCCACGCTTTGCTGACCAATAAGTTAGGCCGAGTTGTAAGACGGAATAAGCGAGGATAGGCCAAGGCAAGCGACCCACAATGAAGCCAAGAGTCATGCCAGAAGGAAGTAGAATTTCCGTTACCCAATCTCCTTTGCACTCTGGCTTTGATAATATCGGAAGTTGTTGAAATGAACTTCCAAGGGGATTTAGAAGAACCTTGTAAAACAATATTGGGCCAGCAGTTCAAACTATTAGAATAGTATTTAGCCATAATCACTTTGCACCAAAGAGCCTTAGGCTCGTGCAAAAACCGCCAAATCCACTTTGCTAACAGAGCTAAATTCCGCTGTTTGAAATTTCCAATGCCTAGACCTCCCATCAATTTAGGAACCTGGGTTTGTTGCCAATTAACATTGTGCAAACCCCCTTCACCACGGGAGCCCTCCCAAAAAAAATTCCTGATAAGCTTATCAAGAGAAATTGCAACCTTTGACGGCAAATGAAAAATGGACAAGTAGTAAGTAGGCATACTGGATAACACTGATTGAATGAGGGTGAGTCTACCCCCTTTCGAGATATAGGCATATTTCCAATTATGAAGCTTTTGCTGAATTCTCTCAATAACAGGGAGCCAAAAAGAAGATGTGTTTGTCTTTCCACCTAAAGGAAGCCCAAGGTAATTACTTGGCCAAAAACCTTGTTGACAGCCAAAAGAAGACAACAAATAATCCATATCATCAAAAGTCAAATGGGTACCCAACATCTCACTCTTTGCCAAGTTAACATTTAGACCCGAAGCAATCTCAAATCTCTTGATAATGTCAAATAAATTTGACAAAGCATCATTATCAAAAATTGAGAATAAGAGAGTATCATCAGCAAACTGCAAATGATTTAGACTGATTGAGGAATTGCCAATGGGATGAGAAGCAATTGTTCTAGCCTGAGCCCCTTGAATTAGAAGCCTACCTACTGAGACAATCTGCCACAATAATAAAAAGAAAAGGGGAGAGAGGGTCACCTTGTCTAATGCCACGACTCGGAATGATCTTGCCTCGAGGACGACCATTAATAATAATCGAGTAATTTACACTCGAAATGCAACCACGGATCCACTTTCACCATCTTTGGCCAAAACCTTTTGCCTGAAGGACCGCGTCGAGGAAGTCCCAATCCACCTTATCAAAGGCTTTTTCCAAATCCAATTTAATAATCACCCCTTTCTTTCCGGTGGAGTTCCAGTCATCAATAATCTCGTTTGCCAAAAGGGAAGCGTCAATGATTTGCCTTCCAGTCACAAAGGCCATTTGGTTTTCAGCAATAGTGTAAGGTAAAACAACCTTTAAACGGGTAGACAAAACCTTTGCAATGATTTTGTAAGCACAGGTGGTGAGACTAATAGGGCGGTAGTCGGCAACTGATTTCGAATCAGTCTTTTTTGGAATCAAACAAATATATGTCTCATTTACCGTGACGTTTACAATCCCCGTGGAGAAGAAATCACTAACCATAGCCATAACATCCTGTTTTATGAAAGGCCAAGAGGATTTGAAAAATTCACCTGTAAAACCATCAGGGCCTGGAGACTTACAAGAGCCTAAAGATGAGACTGCCAAACGAACCTCTTCTTCAGAGAAGGCTGACTCTAGGCAATGGGCTTGTTCTCTACTGATTGGGGACCAATCCAGATTACAAGGAAGGGAATGAGCATTTCCATCTTTTGTAAACAGAGTCTGATAAAAGTCAATGAATTCTGATTCAATCTCAGAAGTAGTGAGTAAGCTTACCCCATCTCTGGAAAGGACCTCGAGAATTGCATTTTTTCGCTTGCGGGCTGCCATAAATCGGTGAAAAAACTTAGAATTTTCGTCTCCTTCTTTGAGCCAGTTTAATTTGCAACGCTGGCGCCATTGCACATGCTCACGGGCTGTTATATCCTCAATTTGGGCACGGATTAGGCTCCTTGTTACCCGTTGAACACTACTAAGAGGGCACAAATCTTCAGAAGCATCCAAATCTCTTAACTGTGAGAGAAGAGACGGAAGATGAATCGTAAGGTGATTCAGATTAAGGTTCCAACTGCGTAATTCATTTTTCAGAGCCTTTAGCTTCATAATCAAACCATGCCCTGGTCGACCCGTAGTATCAGTAACATTCCACCAAGCTTCTAACCGAGGGCGGAGGGAAACATCCTGCAGCCAAGAATTTTCAAACCGAAACGGGCATGGGCCCCACGTGATGTCCCCAAAGGTTAGGGCCAACGGATAGTGATCGGAGGTGACTCGATCGAGTCTTCGAACCGAGGCTGCGCCGAATTTTTCAAGACAACCATTAGTAATCAAAAAGCGATCAATTAGGGAGAGATAGTTACCATTTGAGGTTGACCAAGTATAAGAGCCGTTTTGCAAGGGTAAATCTAGGAGGCCATGATCAACAATCCAGTCATTGAAAATTCTCATGACTCTCGTAACCGTTCTGTTGCAAGACTTTTCCCACGACCAACGGGTGACATTAAAGTCACCTCCAATAATCCAACTATGTCCTCCTAAACCGGCCAAGTCATGCAGTTCCTGCCAAAAATTTGCACGATGCTTTCGCTTTGAAGGCCCATAGACAGCCGAGATCAAAAAAGAAAACCCATCGGCGAGGAGAACCTGAAGCGAAAGGGTAAAAAGACCTTGAATAGTATTGGTGATGGTGACATCAAGTTCATTCCACATAATAAGAATGCCTCCCTTTGTTCCAACTGCATCAAGAACAGCCCAACCAATGTGAATAGAGCTCCAGAGAGAATGAACGGTCTGATTATCCATTTCCTCCTTTTTAGTCTCCTGAATAAGAACAACACTCGGATTGTGATGTAAAATTGTATTTTTAATTAGAGATTGTTTCTTCCAAATTCCCAAACCCCTGACATTCCAAGAAATAATTTTCATTGATCAACAAAGTCACCCTCCGATATTTCCAACGTTGCTGTTTTTTCATAGTTCACTGTACAATTGATCAACAAAGTCACCCTCCGATACTCCCGATTTGTCCTTGACTTTTTGGCCGTGGTTGCCTTTTCTTTCCGTTTTGGAGGCTGCGGCAGAGGAGGTATAGCCATAATGCAGAGGCCATGTTCTTGTAGAATAGTAGCAAGTTGACCAAGGGTGGGGAAGGGAGATGTTCGGTCTGTTAAAGGGGTTGAGTGCTGCGGGTTTAGATGAGGTTGGTCAGGTTGCGGATTTGCGGGAGGGGAAGTAAGTCTTGGCTGGTCTGTGGCGTTGTCAAAGGTGGGTGGAAACGGTGGCAGTGACGCAATGGGAGAAAGATCTTCAACGCATGATTCGTCAAAAATGGTTAGGTCGAGGTTGTGGGGGGATGAGATCTCGGCTGTTGGGGTGAGGGGCGGGTCAGCATTTGGGCTTGAGAGGTAAGCTTCTGTATCAGACTCTAGGGTTATGGGTTGGTTAGAAGATCTTTTTGAACCCAATTTTAATGTGGGCCCAAGAGGGAGAGAGAATGGCTGCTGGAAATGTGGTTTTGGGGATTTTGGGAATTTTGTGTGAATGGCGGCTTTGGGGATTATTAACGGAAGAGACAAGCCACGTGGGGGAGAAAAAATCTTTGTTGGAAGATTTGGACCTCTAAAGGTAATATTTTGATAAGCCTCAGTATCAATGGGATAAAAATCCGAAGATTTGGGAAGATTCTCCCTAAAATCCGGGACCATTAAATCAAGATTTGATAAGCCTTGATTTTCCAAAAATACGTGACTTTGAGGAAGATCCTTTGGGCCATCTGCATCAATAAATTCGGCAGCCAAAAAAGGAAAATCAGAATCCACATATGGGGGTGCAGCCATCGACAAGGAAACCGCCAACTCCTTTTCCTTAAGCAAAACGTTTCCTTTTAAAGCCGTGGGGCCATCCGCATTGATTGCGATTAAAGACTTCCCTTTTCGGAGGGATCCGCCGGAGAGACTCGAGATCAGAACTTTGACCTTGTCGCCGGCAATGGTGGCCGGAATAGAAACCTCTGCTGGAATGAAACCCGTGGCATTAGATCGGATTTTCATTCTTGCCTCTAAAAGGGAGATCATTCGGTCTGATTCACTTGCCACTTCGATAAAACCGCCACACACATCACCAATGTAACAACAAACACCTTTCATTAATACCAAAATGGGGGAATGGGGAAAATAAGATCCAGACAAGCCAATTAGAGAGCTTTTTTGCTCCTTTGCCTGCCCAGGAGGTTATCTTTCACCCTTCTTGTAAATTCTTCTATTTTATTATTATATCTCTCTCTTTTCTTTTACTCACCCAACCTAAGCTCAAATGAGATTTCGGAAACAAGTTTGAACTGGCATTGATCATGGATGGAGAATAATAACAAAAATCTTTATATTGGTGTAAATGTAAACACCCCTTTTCCAATTATAGTTTTTCTCTTTTGATTGCTAATTAGACAACTTTATTGTAATTCACCTTTGGGTGCTCGAGCTTTTGCTCTTTTTTCATTCATCAATGAAATCGTTTCTTATCCAAAAAAAAGTAAGAAAGCTATCTATCCAGCGTATTTAGAACACCTCTATTCATCACAATTCACAACCACCAAAAAAGTGATCACAATAACATTGGACCAAAGATTCTTATCATTTCCTTTGCAGGGATGGCTGATGAGAATTTGGGTGATACTCTCTCTGCCACTATAAAGAAACATCACTTGTACAGAAATTAGTCCAAGATCTGCAGCATCTCTATGCAAAGTGATGGTGCTCAAAAAGGTTATTGGCATTTCCCGCTGCTCTGATTGCACATGGAGCTCTGCTCTGGCCTATAAGGCAATAACTGGGTTCTTAATTCTGTCAGCAATCTAACTCCATCTTGGATCAAAGACTATGAAATATGTTCTTTTCCAAGTAGCCTTGTAGAGGAAAGAAGGGAAGAGGCTTTCCATTGTTGTGATATCATGGAACAAGGATTTATAAGTAACCTGACGCAACCTCTCCAAAGCCCAAAGTTTATGGTCGCACATTAGATTAGGAGAAAAGTTCTGAATCTTCTCAGCCGAAGCAATCAATTTCTGAGTTTTTCATCTCATAAATTCCTCCTAAAATGAAAATCCTATTATCTCACTTCTATATCTGGACAATGTCAAATATTTCTGAATTTTCATTTCAAGAGAGTTCTTTCTGATAGGAAAATAGCTGAGCTGACATCTTTGAGCCATTTTACATGATATATTTGTTTCCTCGAGCGGAAGAGATAACAGAGTTTGGACTGTTGAGTCTTCTAACGTGGTCTCTTGCAAGTTGCTCTTCTGTAGCCTTGTTCTGCATATCAATCTGTGTTAGTCCCCTTTATTCTCTAAGCACTTGAAGGTCAAAGTTATGAGAATCTGTGCTACAACCTCCTCTCTATTGGTAAGATGTTGGTTCATATCAATAGAATATACTACCTAAAGCCTAGCAACTTAGTACTTTATGCGGCAACTGCTAGAAAAAGCCTTAAAGCTAGTTCTCACTAACAAAAGGGTAAAATCTCTTTTGGCATGATTCATGGCTGCCATGGGCCTCTTATTCTTGCTTGCCCCCGCCTCTATCGGCTTGCAGTCCGACCCTATATGACTGTTAGCGAAGCGTGGGTAGTTTCCAACCTTGCTTGGAACTTGCACCTGCGTCGTCACCTTAATGACTTGGAAATAGAGGAATGGTCTGCTCTCTCCTTTCTGATAACATCTGTAACTCTTCGGACTTGCAATGATTCATGGATTTGGCCACTTGAAGCTTCTAAATTTTTTTCTGTCAAGTCTCTTATTGAAAGTTTGATGGCCATTCATAATTCCAGGAGGAATGACCTTTTCTTTTTGAAAAAGAAACAATTTCATTGATAGTATGAAATTACAATGGAAGGGGATGTCTCCCAAGATTACAAAAGACCTCTCCAATTAGAAAGGAGGGTATCAAAGCTATAGTGATGGAAGAGGGGGGATCGTTTCGACCAAAGCGCAACCATATTGACAATAGCTTCGAAGAACCTAAAATAAGAAGATTCTTTTTCTTGAAAAATTCGCTTGTTCCGCTCTTGCCAAATAGCCCAACAAAAAGCCCTTATGAAATTCTCCCACAAAATCTTCTTCTTTTTGAAAGGATGACCTCCAAGGATGAGAGCTAGAAAGAGATTTGGCTCTTCCGGAAATGCCGTTAGCCAATTGAAGGATGCTAAAATATCGTTCCAAAACAAACGAGCAAATTTGCAAGATATCAATAAATGGCTTTGAGATTCTGAATGGTTTTTGCAAATAATGCACCATTGTGGAGAAAGAGTCATGTAGGGAAGCCTTCTTTGTAGTTTATCATTAGTGTTGATAGCCTTGTGTGATGGCTCCCATAAGTAGAACTTTATCTTCTTGGGATAAAAATCTTTCCAAATCAAATCATAGAGTTTTGCTGACTCGTTAATCGAAGGGGAGATGTCACTTAGAACGGACCTTATGGTAAAGTGACCATTTTGTTCCAAATTCCATGACACCCTATCCCTCCTATGATTAACGGCACAATTGGATAAACAATGGAGAAGGGAGACAAATTTATCAATCTCAGCATCTTTAAGATTTCTTCTGGTTCTCAAATCCCAAAATCCAAACTCTGTATTCCAGAAATCCTTTATAGCCCCCTGTTTTGAAATAGTCAAATTATAAATCAGGAGGAATGACCTTTACAAAGTTCTTTGGTATGACCGTTACCCAAAGAAGATCAAGGTTTTCCTGTGGGAGCTTAGTCTTGGGGCAGTGAACACAGCTGATAGATTACAACGACGCATGCCTTTTATGCACCTCTCTCCTTCTTGTTGCATCATGTGCAAATCACATTATGAATATCCAACACATCTTTTTGCTTCATTGCTCTTATGCTTCCAAATATTGGGCCATGATTCTTAAAGCTTTCAACTGGTCCTTGGTTCTGCCCAATTGCATAAATGATACATTGTCTACAATCTTTGTGCACCATCCTTTCCATGACGAAAAGAAGGTTTTATGGATGGCTTTCAATAGAGTTTTCTTTTGGTCCATTTGGGGTGAGAGGAATGCTCGAATTTTCAGGGATTCCTCCTCTACAATTGATCGGTTGCTGGATGTAATCATTTTCAATGCTTTATATTGGTGTAAATGTACACACCCTTTTTACAATTTCAGTCTTTCTTATTTGATTGCTAATTGGACAGCTTTTTTGTAACTCACCATTAGGTGCTCGAGCTTTTGCTCCTTTTTTTTCATTCATCAATGAATTTGTTTCTCTTCTCAAAAAAAGGGTAAAATCTCTAATAAGAATATTTAAAAAATAAACTCCAACTAGGCATTGCTAAAAAAACAATTACAACTGAAGAAACACTTTTGGAAGTTTTTGAATGGTGGTAGGCCATTTAGTTCAATAGAGCAAAATAGTTTAAGCAACAATGAAATTTGGGCTTCAGGATGCTTTACAAGTGGACTCCTTGCACACTGTGTATTGTTTGTTGGGATATAGTCTTATTAAGTACCCCTCTTAGTTTTTGAACAATTTTATTTTTCAACAAAAGTTATCCTCTTAGTTTTGTCCTTCCATTTCCATACCAAGAGCTTATCTAGGAGTTAGGAGGCTTGGAATTATAACATCATTAGTATTCAAATTCTCTGCCGCAAATTGATTGGTGGTGGGGATTTTGACATTAAGAAGGTGAAGAGTTCAAATCTCCATAGATATTCAGTTGGCATAAATTTATCCATAGAAGACGTCAATTAATTTTGGAGACTTAAGCCGAAACGAACACTACCAATTACACACGAGGGAATCACTCGATACTGTAATTTTGAGGTGAGAGGTTCTGTTGACTTGTCATCAAGTTTAGATCTGAATATAATCACCAACATGTAATTCCGAAAGTTGTTTGCTGTACAGTGTACTGTGTTGAGTGGTATTTCTTATCATTGAGATAACAATAGGCATACAGTATACTTCTTCCCTATTACATCCATTTATAAAAATTTCAGGCAGTTTTTTATCTAGTGTGGTAATGCCATAATTGAATCACAGGACTTGAGGAAGTGAAAGAATTTCTTGAGGCGAGTTTTCCAGACATTGAAATAGCTCTTGCTCATGGAAAGGTATTTTGTCCCTTTGTCAATTATGTGAGGCCTTTGTGTCTTGAATTAGTTTCTATCTGATACAACTTAAGCGTTAGAATCAACTACATTGATAAGCTAGAATATGGTACATCAACGAAAACGTGCTGTGCTTTAGTTCATTAAAGCTTGAGGAATTAAAATGTTTGATGAACAAATTATTTTCTGGGATACTCTGCTTTATTGCTGGATATTACTTTTTCATGGAAAGACTCCTGGTGTTCTTTAAGATATTCAACAAGATTACTCCACATTGTTTTGTGGGCTTAAATCTTATCTCTCGATCTCCTGTTAATGATTATGAAAAAGTACCTTTTTGGAACATAACCAGTCTTCCAAAGCCCCATTTAAAGTCTAAGCCTATCATATTAGAAGTATCATCATCAAGGAAACCTAGTTCCTTCAGGAATACCTTCACCGCTCAATCTTTGAATATGTTATAGCTGCGTATTGTACATTTATTGTGAATTCATTTCACTTATATAACTATTATTTGCAGCAATACTCAAAGCAACTTGAAGAAACCATGGAAAATTTTGCACTTGGTGATGTTAAGATTCTTATATGCACAAATATTGTTGAAAGTGGTCTTGATATTCAAAATGCAAACACCATCATTGTTCAGGATGTTCAACAATTTGGGTTAGCACAATTATACCAGGTCTTGCCTGTTCTCTCTTTTATTTCAGTTTTGTCCAAATCTTTGAGGAGAACTGCTTCGAAAAGTATCACTGAGAATCTTTGTTTGGATTGTATATTTGTAAATGGAGATTAAGAAATGATACTAATGAATGTCGCAAAGAGGGGAACACTTGCTTTCTGTATTGGCAATCATGTCTTGTATAGGTCTTTTTATGCCCCTTGGACATGTTACTTTTTGGGGATGGATCAAAATATTGAAATGTTTTTATTAATGGATGTGTTTATTACCTTTTATCATTATGAACTTTATATTTTTCTTCATTATTTTTTTATTTTACTATCTTTTACTCTTTTCCTTACGTTTCTCTAACATCTGATAGCTGCGTGGAAGAGTGGGCCGAGCAGACAAGGAAGCTCATGCATACTTGTTTTACCCAGACAAGTCCCTGCTATCTGATCAAGCACTGGTTTGTTGTTTCATTGCCATCTCGTCTTTTCCATTGCAAACAATGTGGAAATTCTGCACGTTAATAATCTATTCTGGGCAAATATTTCTTGGAGATTTTATGATCTTGAAACTTCCGAATTCTTCTAGTGTTTATTTCTTTTCTTTATCATAATTTAGGAAAGGCTTGCAGCCCTTGAAGAGTGCCGTGAACTTGGGCAAGGTTTCCAACTCGCCGAGAGAGACATGGGCATAAGAGGCTTTGGGACCATCTTTGGCGAGCAACAAACTGGTGATGTTGGAAATGTGGGCATTGATCTCTTCTTTGAAATGCTTTTTGACAGCTTGTCTAAGGTTTGTAATGATTCACCACCTACTAATTTGCATTTCGAGAGGGCAGCATTTGTGCTCATATGAATCACTCATCACATTAGCTTCGACTTTGTAGTCATCCATTTAGAAGTTTTTATTTACTCCTCGATTCTGGCATGTATAATATATAATGCAAACTATAAATATTTGCTGAAGTGCCAACCTCATTTTTAAAACCATGTGTTGATTTTCTGTACATCCTTCTTGTTGTCATTGTTTCTTCTTCCTGTTTCCTTTATCTTCAGCAAGTAATGATGTGTGAGCACATGCAATCTACAATTGATTAATTAGCTAACTTTTGAAGCATGGGCTGCTTGCCAATTTCTCTAATTCTGGATGGATTCTTTTCCCATGAGTTGCAGGTTGACGAACACAGGGTAGTCTCTGTTCCATACCACTCAGTGAAGGTACTTTCTTGATTGGTATTCGCCAAAAAAAGAAAAAGAAGTTTGATTATTGAATTTAAGCGTCTAAATAATTACTACTTTTTATGGTCGTAAGCCATACAACGTCTTTAACATGCTAAAAGCAACTTGACTGCTTTGTTTCTTCTGAAATTCAGTTCTACATCGAGTGCTTTGTGAAATATAACTTCTCTTCTAAAGATTGAAGGTTGAAGTTGAAACTGAAAGAGTATAGAGATTTTGTTTGCTTATTATATGAAAGAAAAAAAAGTAATATTGTGTTGGGAGTACCACTAGGTAGAGATCAGGATCCTAGCGAGTTTTTTAGTAGGTTATAAATTGAGGGAGTGAGAAGAGATAAAAACAAGCAATAATTGAGTTGTTTAGGCTTGAGTTTACTCGATACGAAGGTTCAAGTTCCTATTAATGGGTATCTTGTTCTTCTAACTACTTGGGGTTTCTTTCTGTATTTTCTTATTCATTTTTAATATAATTCTCTGGTTTATATTTTAAATTGTGTCTGATTTTTATAGCTTTCTTACAGATTGATATCGATATTAACCCTCATTTGCCGTCTGAGTACATTAATTATTTGGAGAATCCCATGAAAATAATTAATGGAGCTGAGAAAGCTGCTGAGACAGACATCTGGGCTTTAATGCAATTTACTGAGAATTTGCGCCGTCAACATGGAAAAGAGCCTTATTCCATGGAGATCCTCCTGAAGAAGCTTTATGTGAGGAGAATGGCAGCGGATCTAGGAATTTCTCGGATATATGCTTCTGGAAAGACCGTTTGCATGGAAACTCAAATGAATAAGAAGGTTTTCAAGTTGATATCTGATTCAATGACATCAGAGGTGCATCAAAATTGTTTGTCTTTTGAGGAACATCAGATCAAGGTGAGCATATAAAAATATCTTGCTATTTGTATCTTGATTTATTCAAGTTTGCTATTCTTGATCTTGCATATCTAGAATTTTCTCCACCAGCTGGGAAATGCTTCTAAGAAATGGAAAAAGTAAAGTATAGAGCATTGAATCTAGGTCTTGTGTGGTTGAAAATATAATTGAAGGAAATTTTGTATGAAAAAATATCAAAATTATTTTTAGTCTATGAACAATTTTTTCTGATGAAGAATCAAAGAAAAAAAAACAATGATGGATCTCAGAGTAAGCAAGGGCCCGAGTCATTGAAATGGCTAAACAAAGAAGGAAAAAGAACAGAAAGTTTCAACTAAGCACCCCATTTACAACTTAGCAATGTTTGAACTAGACCAAAAATATCACCAGATCAACCATTAAATTGATTTTGACTGATTAAATGAATGTTTTGGAGTGATTTTGAACATGCCAAAAGTGATTTTAACCATTTTAAAATCACTTCCAAACATGCCCTTAGTTGGTTAGAGCTTTACTTTCGGGGAGTGTGTTGAACTCTCAAACCCTTCTGCAAGGTATCTTCCCTTAATTGGAAACTACCTGGATTCCATCCTTTTCCTTTGTCCTCTCTCTTGTTTGTGTTTCGGGTTAACCAAGGGTGGCAAATCCTACCAACCCCAATCATAAAAAAATTTGTTATTCCTCTCCAGGCACATATGTAAGGTTCTTGCCTTACTATTTACTTAGAAACTTGCAAATTAACCGAATCGGCGTTTACAAACTCTCTCAACCTCTCTTGAGATTTCTATCAGATGAAAAAGCATGAAAATTACAATAAGGAAATGCTACTATATATCCTCTTGACCCAGGGTCCCTCCCTTCTCGCACGATCCTTCTGCAGGGCATCTTTCTAACTAACTCATTCCTTCCCTAGTACATTGTCCTTTCTAACTAACTCATTCCTTCCCTAGTACATTGTCCTTTCTAACTAACTCATTCCTTCCCTAGTACATTGTCCTTCTTATCCCTCCTCTCGTAGTATTTTGTTATAGGGGGTCTCACAACATACTTCATCATAGACATAAAATTAGCTTGCCAAAGAAACCCCCCTCTGTCCACAAACAGAGAATTCGAGATCGCCTCTAGGAAACCTTTGTAGTCCGATTATTAGGAAAATTTATTTAATGTAACCGCCACAATGTGGCTACTACTCTCATATCGTTAGATGCATTGTCATAAAACATTTTTTAATTTCTTATGCATACATCTTATGAAGTAAAATTGGAAGCATCATACTTCTTTTGTGATACATTGTGTTAAGCTGCCAGGATATGTTTGAGAATGCTTTTTGAATGATTGAAATTACTTATCATGTTCAAAATCACTCTGAAACATGCATTTAATCATTCAAAATCAATTTTGATGGTATGTAAATCACGTTTAAAAGTGTAAAACCAAATACTAAAATGATTTTAAATTATTAAATGCATGTTGAGATTGATTTTGATCATGATAAAAGTGATTTTAACCATTTCAAAATCACTTTCAAACTTCTCTATGCACACAAAATTGAAACATTTGAACAATGCCTGCTGTTGTTGCGTAAGACTATATTGGCATTCTGTTTGTAGCCTATAGAATTCAAATTAGTATCTTACTGTTTTTCTTCTCTTTGGCAGGCTGGACTTCTCTTAGAGCTACCAAGAGAACAACTTCTAAATTGGATCTTTGAGTGCTTGGTGGAACTTCATGCTTCCCTCCCAGCCTTGATCAAATACTAGCTCTTACTACACCAGGTTTTACAATGATTTGCTTAACCAAAAGGTTGCTACATCCATATAACATCCATTTATCAGGCTTGTTATTTTGAAAGCCTGAAATATAGACTTGGCCTCATCAGTCTCTGATCAAGAAGCCTTTGAAATGGAAAATCTCAAATCTTTGTGCATCAATTATGTCATGATATGCAATACCAAGCAAAAGTATATAACATTTTGTTAGTAAGTTGGAACAAGCTGATGGAATCACTCTAGAGCATTGTTTCAAGGCAAGCCCTGTGAAAATTGAAAACTCTCTTGTTTTTTCCATAACTAGCCACTTCTTTCAATGATTTTTCTTGTTGCAGGACACAAGCTGCAGTTATCTGTTCTGAATATATAGCAGGGCCCGGGATCTGCTCGTGTATATGACGATATCGGGACTCCGAGAATGGCCAAGACTTCACTCAGGTCACAATTTGTTCTGTCCCTTGTGTCTGTATATCATATTCATTAAATTTTGGTATCAAGTTGGATTAGAAGCACCGTTCTGTTTTATTCTGATCATAAATTTTAGTTGTAGTTTTTTGCATAAAATATTATATGAGAAGAGGGTATGTTGTAAAGAAATTATACGTTTATAACTAAAAAAAACTTTAGGGAAGGGTTGAAGTAGGAACCAACAAGAATAGAGTTATTTTTTTAGTTACAGCAGTTAATTTGGTTCCATAATTTGAACATTTCGCAAGAAAATAGTGAAAAAAGTTTTATATTATTCCAGACTGCTGTGTGCTTTTTACTTCATGCCCAATTTTTTAAAAGTTTCCATTTTCTTGTTTATATAATGAAGTTTTTTCATTGTTTTTACTCACAAAATGTTTAAATTTATGGACAAAAAATGATGTAACATCAAGTATATTATATTAAAGCTAGATTATAAGAAATACGCCTAGACTACTTTCCTCTTTGTTTCAAAAATATCCTTATCCTTTCAAACAATTTTATATTTCTTTATTTTTTTTATATATATATATATATCCATTTTTGTTAGGATTCATTTAATTTTATGAATTTTAAGATTGAAGTTTTATTTTTATTTTTATTAATGGAGGCATATTTTAACTATTCTTTAAAGAAAAAAAAAAAAAAACTAACACATAAGTATAGTCTTACCCGGAGTCCTGACCCATGTGAATCTACTACACCCTAAATCCAACATCTAAACTCGCCATTTTCCATCTGTATCTACTACACCCTAAATCCAACATCTAAGCAATGATGATTTATTTTAGCTTTTTTTTGTACAAATTTTTCTATAATTTTTCATATTTTCATTATTAGGGACTTCTTTCCATAAATTTTAAGAATGCGATTTTTGCTTTTTATTTTATGTATCCTTCACAATTTTTTTTTTAAGACAACGAAAGTAATTTTGACCACAATACTTCACGTTCTTTTCAATATCACTCATATTAATTATTCATTTTATTTATATGGTTTTGAAATAAAAGAGTCGTACAATAACACGTTAAATATTACATGTGAATTTAAAAGATGATGTTTTTATTTCTCTTCCACGTAGAAATGCTACATTTTGAATTTTGTTTAAGTATCAATTTTGATTGAACAACCTACTTTATATTTAAAATAAAAAAAATATGTTGAATTGTATTTTTAGTTTTTTTACACCTTTTGTTTAAATTATGTTTTTTTCTTAAAAAAAATAGCGAGGGAGAGAAAGAGAGAGAAATGTTCTACTTTGAAAAAAACGACAAACTTCAATAATAATTTATGTTGAAATCTAGAAAGTTGATATTTTTTCCAAAGGGCCCCTTAATGGTGAATACTATATTTACTAGCATATACTTAAAATGATTGGTTCTTCTTAACATAAATAAAGGAAGAGGGACATGGGCCTCCCCAACATTATAGCAAATAATGAAAGGAGGGGTTAACTAAATTAAAAGTTTTTGCTTGTTTAGAAAGCAGTCTTTTCCAAAGTGCTTTTTGCTTTAGAACCCAAAAAAGAGAGAATATAATATATAGTATTAAAAAAAGGAAAGGCTAATAATAAAAATCCCCAACCCCACATTTCTTTTGACAAAATTAATTGTCAATTACCATATAAATAGAGCTCAATCATGAACAAACTTAGTTGGGGTGACTTTTCACTAAAACTTTTCTTTTTTCTCTCTTCTCTAAATATATTTATTTCTAAGTCCTCTTAATTACCAAATTTACAAAGGAGTACTATATTATCAATTGTATGGCAACAGAAGCTGACCTAAAGGTTTGCACTTTGCACCTTTTCTTCCATTAATTTCTCTGTTGCATATAAGTCCCTCTTTTCTTTCTTGCCCCACAAAAATGGCTAAATTCAATCCCTCTCTCTCTCTAGAAGGTAGAACTGGAAGTCTCAGTTATATGCTGTGATGGTTGCAAGAGGAAAGTGAAAAAGGCACTATATTGCATTAAAGGTACATATATATACATTAAATTCGAAAATGAATTGACCTCAAACATGTTATCCCGATATCAGCCTAACTCAATTGATTAATATATACTCTCGACCAAGAAATCATGTTCGAATCCTCTACTCTCACCCGTTGAACTAAGAACAAAAAGTTTCTTTTGTTGAATTTTCAGGTGTTTTGAAAATAGAAATTGACCCACTAGAGCCAAAAGTGAGCATTTTGGGGAATGTTGATCCCCAAATTCTTATAAAGAAACTTCATAAAGCTGGAAAACAAGCACAAATTTGGAGGCAAGGCAATAATAATAATCAAATTAACTCTTCACCAAAAGAAAAGAAAAAAGTTGATGATCAAATTTCATTAGTAGTGCAGCCATTAATGTCCATTGTTAAGCAAGAAGAAATTAGCTCAGATAAAACCAAACATTGCCATAACAATGGAGATGATAATCATCATCATATGATCAAATGCATGGTTGAGCCTTGCTATGCAGTGGCTGCTGCTTCTCCCGACCACCGCTCGCCGCCGAGTTGCCGCCCCGAGCACCACCACCCGGAGGCAACGTCACAAGTTGGTGACTTTTTTAGTGAAGATAATACGATGGGATGCTATTTGATGTGAAACTTTAAAGTTCGAGTCAAAGTTAGAGTATATTTAATCTACGACCTCGAAAATAATTAATATGAGATTAAGTAAGAACACGGAATTAATTGGAAAAAAAAATTAATATTATAGAGGGGTTGAATATGACTTCTGGTCGTGATGATATATTATACCATGTTGAAACTTATTATGTATGTGTTTATTATCTCTTTTTTTACAAAAGCTTACGATCCAACATGAACTTAGCTCAACCGGCATAATGTATATGAACTATGAGCAAGAGGTATCAAGTTCGAATATCCCTCCCCACACATTGTCAAATAAATAAATAAATAAATAAATAAATAACTTACAATTTATTGTGCCTATACCACCAACTTAATTAACTAAACTAACCAAAGCTAGCTAGCTAACTAATAATACTAGTCAACAAGAACACATAACTTAATTGGCATGAGGTAAGGACTAGCGATCCAGAGGTCTTAGTAATAAAGTTACCATCCCAACAATAATTTTAAAAGGTTCATAATAATAATTTTAAAGTAGGATTTAATGATCATATTAAAATATTAAAATTAAAAAAAAAAAGTAAAATAATGCTAAAAGGTATTTTTATAGTATTTAATCAAGTGGATTTTTTTTTCCAATATGAATTTGTGATGGTCAAATATTGCATGAAAATGTTGAAATTGGGTGAAGTAATTAATAGTGGGTTGGTGAAACTTCCATTATTGAAATGAGAGAGGTGATTTATTCCAACCAAACAGGCCCTTGTATTAGGTTGAAAGTGCACCTCAAAATATTCCTCAAAGTATAACAAACCATGGATACATATTATTAGTAGGTAGACCTTCTAAGTATTATTTTCTCTATGAAAAATTCTATTTGTTACGATAGAATCGAACAAAAGAACAAAATAAGCACACAAAAAAAGATTGACACAGATTTACGTGGTTTACTAACGTTGTGTTAGCTACGTCCATGGACAGAAGAGAGAGAACAATATTATTACGAATAGAGGAGATCGAATTACAAATAACAGACGATGGACAACTTAATGATCACCTAATACAAAATGGGCCGAAGCCCAAAACGAATAAGTAAAACTCAAATCAGCGAGACTCCGTACCCCAGTCGCAGAGGGTCATAACAGATTCAAGACATTCTAAACACTATTAATATATAAAAGAAAAAAAAAAACATATCTCTAATTTGAGGATTTTTGTTTTATCTAATCTTTAGGAAGCACTTTGAACTCTTTCTAGGAGAAAACACATCTCCTTCAAGTAGGTAGTCAAGACTCAATATCACATTGTTAATGTTTGTTTGGGATGGTAGGTATCATGGCCAACATTACCCTACTAGTTGAACCAAGTTTAGAAATAAAGAGAAAAAAATCAAACTAATATAAGATATGGATCATGTTCTCCTATCAAAAGAAGATAGGATCATCAAATCAAAAGAATCTTGGAAGAAAACTTTAGTAGGAAAAATTTTACGTCGACTTCAACTACCTTGAAAGAAAATTGCTTCTACTTCTAACTCTAAAAAGAGACCAGAAATGAGGGATATCGAGAAGAATGTCCATTTTTAATTGACAGTTTAAAAAAAAAGACGTTTTTTATTTGAAAAAATTATCAAATATTAAAATTTAAAACGATGTCATGAACTACAACATCCCTTCAACCCTTAAACATTAAACTAACCCTAGACCCAAACCCTACAAATAAGGTAAAACAGACCCAACCAACATTTAGAAGGAATTTTTTCAAGAAATAAGGGAGTGTCAAACCGAGCATATGTCATAGAACAAGAAAGAAGGGAGTTATATACCAAATGGAATATGGATTATTTGACGAGTATATCATCCTTTACTTTGAAAGCGAATGAAGAGAAAAAAAAAAGAAGATTTATACATGCTTCAGTAGCTAAATATTAACCTAGTCAAAGTAAACATAACTCAACAATTATTGAGTTCTATTTCCTTTGAAGTTGAAGTTTCAAATTTTCATACCCCATATCTGTATTAAAATGAAAGTATTAGTAACTTGAGAAGATTTAAATTTCAACCACATTTGAAATCTTATAGTCTAAAAAACATTTTTTTGTAAGAAAAACATAGAATCAATTAAAGGTACAATATGTCATAGAGATTAGGAAAGGACACTGTTAAGATGCCAAATATGATTGATAGTGAGAAGATATATATATATATATATATATATGTTTGGAGCTATGACCAAACAGAATAATTCTTTTTCTGTAAGTGCTAATTCATCTTTTAATTTGGTTGAGATTATTGAGATTCTTTTGTGTCATGGCTTCATAATTCTTGACAAATTAAGTATAAGTTTGTGTAATCTAGATTTGAGAAAAGTCGTTTATGTGTAAGTGCTTGAGGATTAAGTTGAGAAATTAACTCAAAAAGCTTGAATTATTCATACTATAGATAAAATGGGTTATCCAGAAGGTGGATGAGTTATTTTTTAAATAAATTAGAAAAATAGAGTTGTTTAAAAAAAAAAATAAAAAAATTGTTATTTTTATCTTTTATTAAAAAATGACAAGTCAAAAATTGGGTAAACCACAGCTGAGCACGTGGATTCTCACTCTTCTCTCTTCCGTTTTCTCTGGCTATTTTTTTTTTCCTTTTTTTTTTTTAATCTACCAAATATTATCATTTATTTTCAACTTTAAATATCAAATGTTGAGGACGCCCTTTTGAATATCAAATGTTGAGGACGCCCTCACAAAAAAAAAATAATACATCAAAACTGAGACACGTAATCCAATCGTATGTCGCCACGTGTCAACTAAAAATTGATTTTGTTTTTTTTTTTTTTTTTTTTTTACGTTTTTGGCTACCTTGTCTACTCCATTTTTTACTTATTTTTTTACTTATTTTTTACTTATTTTTTTTAGTTTTTATTTATTTATTTTAAATGTTTAAAAATATATTTTTTTTATCATCTACACAATATTATCATTTATTTTCAATTAATTAATTAAAATTCTAAATTTTAAAATAATAATGATAAAAATAAATAAATTTAAACTAAATTATAAATAAACTTTTAACCATGTTTACAACTTTATATCTAATTATGTAACTTAAAATATTACAAAATAAACTTAAACAAAATAAATTAATGGAGCTCCCTAAATATCTAATAAACTCATATGGTTGGTTCAATCGTATGACACCATATGCCACTGCAAGAATTGATTTTCATTTTTTATGTGATGGTTGAAATTAAATCATATCTAACAATATTATCTAAATATCTGATTAACTTATATTGTTGGTCCAATTGTATAACGTCACATGTCACTCCAAAAATTGATTTTCATTTTCACATCTAGTTTGTTTTAAGTTTATTTTGAAATATTTTGAGTGAGATAATTAGATATAAAGTTATAAACATGGTTAGAAGTTTATTTATAATATAGTTTTGATTTATAATAAAAACTAGAAAAATAGAGAAAAAAAGATAAATAAAAAGAAAAAAAGATTAAAAAAAAAAAAAATGAGATAGGGAGGACAAAAACACGTGGCACCATACACGTGTCAAGCTACAGTTTGACTAGTCATGGGCGTCTTCAACACGGGCACGATAAAAAAAATACCTAGAATTTGTTTAAAAAACAACCCAATTTTTTTAATTTATTTCAAAAATTTCCCCTCCCACCTAAATACCCGGATAAAAATTGACCTACCAAAATACTAAGAATTTAGAAATATTTGAGTCAGAAGCTCGGAGATAAAAACAGATCCGGACCTATATGAAGGTTGAAACCTAAGAGTTTCAACCTAGTCGTCGAGGCTCAATTAGGCCCCAAAATAGACATGCATTTAGCCAAAAGCCCAAGACATGGGGTCGGCCCAAGGTCCATCGGGTCGAGGCCGTCCCTAACCTACTAATATATTCAACCCCATTGTCCAAATAAGCTATAGGGAAGTTGTACCTTGGGCAAAAAGCCCAAGGCATGGGGTCGACCCAAGTCGACTAGGTCAAAGACGACCCTAGCCTCACGTGTCTTAGCTAGGGAACACACGACACGATTTACACAAGTTTAGTCCAATCTTCTTAGGTCTAATTTCGAGAGGAAAGTCGATACCCTAGAAAATCGTGGTATCTCACCATTCAGACACGTGAAGGTCGGGTGCGATTACCTTTTCCAGATTTTATCATCAACAATTCATTTTGTATAAGGTTTGAGATTGATGTGTGAGTTTTGTAAGTTTAAGATTATACCAAATTTAGTATATATTAATATGAAAGGTGATTTTAAAACCAACATGAGCATAACTCGATTGACATAATATATAATTTATTCCAAAAGATCAAAGGTTTGAATCCCTTCACACCGCATTTTGTAAAAAAAAAATGTGATTTTAAAAGCATGAGTTTATTTATGAATGTATAGGGTACAATTACATAGTTTAAGATAAGTGAACGTACACTTATGTAGACTCTGCATTTTGAAACTCTAAGTTATAGAAAAAGATGAATTATTTATATTTGTTTTCAAAAGATTGATAAATTGCAAAAATCACCTCCGAAGTATATGGGATTGTAATAATTGTCCTAAACTTGTAAATTTAAAAATTAAACTCTCAAACTTTGAACCGTGAAAAAATTGGACTCCTAAATTTTGAATGGTAAAATTAAACTCTATCACACTATGATAAATGTAAAGGATTCATTTTATTCTCTTTCTCTCTCATATTTCCTCTTCTCTTCTCTCGCTTCACATTACACCCTCTCTAACCTCTCCCTCCTAGTTCGCTTAAGACTCTCCGTGATGTATTTCGTGTGTGGGACATGCGATAGGTGAAATGAAAATGAATATACGGGTGGTGAAATAAACGAAAATGCACACGATAGTGAGTCTCCTACCGCAATGACACAAGTGTATATAAAAGCCCTAACATGTAGTATATGAAAATATACGAGATTTAGATCCACAATGAATATTAATGAATTATATGTTCTAGAACTATATCAAAAGTATCAATTGATAATAACATTCTTTAGAAAAATAAGCAGATTGGTAAAGTGTGGGTTGTTTGGATGGTTTTCCTGTAGTGAGGTAAAATATGGGGCAATTTGACTTTTTATACCCAAATGCAAAACAAATGGGTGTTTTAGGCTCCCAAAAAAAAACTTGCAGTTTTAAACCCCTGATGTGAAAAGTCTTAAATGCCCTTACTTTTAGGGATGTGAAAGGTCTAAAATAAAACATGAAATTGAAACGCCCAAATCTCTTTATCGAAACCCTAACCTAAACCCATGAAATTGAAACGCCCAAAACAAAACATGACTTTACGTGTTTGAAATCGAATTAAAATGACCGACCCAAGCTTAAAGAATACCTGTCAAGCTTGAAGTTTGAAGAAGGAAGAAGAAAATCGGAAGTTGAAGAAGATGACTGAAGTTGGAAGCTGGAAAGCTGGAAATTGAGCTGGAAGTTCAAGAAGAAGAAAATCAGAAGATGAAGAAGATGACGGAAGATGAAGGAAGTTCAAGAAGAAAGAAATGAAAAGTTTTTTGGGGTTTATGTTGAAGGGTATTTTAGACCTTTCACATCCCTAAAAGTAAGGGCATTTAAGACCTTTCACATCAAGAGTCTAAAACTGCAAGTTTTTTTTTGGGAGCCTAAAACACCCATTTGTTTTGCTTTTGGATATAAAAAGTCAAATTGCCCTAAAATATGCCATAGAGTAAAAAGTACGAAATGGGTAAGGTAAAATCATCAAGATTTGACTTAATCCATCATCATCTAATACATCTAAGCAAGGGATCCATCAAGTACCCCGCTCCTGGTATCGTAGTGCATTACTATAGTTGCATGGTCAGCGCACTATAGCATGTCATCAACGAATCACCCCATTTTCTAGCTTACGAGTGGTTGTAATATGTCTATTCTCAGCCTTGTGATTTTTAAGCTCACTATTGTTCTTCTCCCGTATATCCAATACACCACGGTTTTGTTGAAGCTTCTATGTACTACTACTTTTTATCGAACAACGAATCAGACAAAAACAATTTAAACAAAGAATTATTGAAAAGAAGATGCAAATGACGATTTTAAAGAGTTTTAAGCCAACACAATCCAATAACTACAATATTAAAGGTCTTTAGTCAAGTCTTGAAGAATGAAATTAACTACTCATGCTGAAGAGTAAAATAAGAAATAACAGAGATTTCATAAATGATCAAAAGCTGGAAATCGAATGAAATAATAAAGTAGAGTGAGGGTGAGATCTACGATATATTTTTTCATTTTCTTCATGTGGTAGCTTCTTAGGGCCCGTTTGATAACGTTCCTGTTTCTTGTTTCTTGTTTCCGTTTCTCATTTTTTAAGAAACAGACTTGTTTGATAACTATTCTCATTTCCTGTTTCCAAATTTTAAGGAACGTTTCTAAAAAATGGCCAAAATTTGGGAAACTACAAAAAAGTGTTTCTCTTTGTTCCGTTTCTTTTTATATTATTTTGTTCCCATCTTGATATCATACATGATGCTGGTTTGTTGGTCATAGTGGTACTCAATTACTCTTCCCCATACTTGGTCGTGGCATTAAAACTGGGGTAGGACACTTTTTGTTTATATTTTATTTTGTGCTGCCAGACTTTTTTATTTTTTTTTTATTTTAGTTATTATTTTTCCTGTATTTTGTTTATATATTATTTTCACTTTGAATTTTAAATTTTTTAATATATATATTTATATATTATTTAAATTTTGAATTTCATAATATATTTTTATATATTATTTTTTTTTTTTTTTTAAGTACACTTGAACCCGTTAGAATTTTGTTCATTAAAACGTGCATTGTCCCAATTTAATATTTTACAATCACGACATTTATAGAACTATATAATTGAGTTGGATCAAAGTCGACATCATTTAAAGCGGATTGATTCCAGTAAGAAATTAAATTGCAGACTAAATTTGGACAACATTTAAAGGATAAAAATAATTTTATTAGTATTGTTAATTTTGCATCGGGGCTTACTTGTATTACATAATGTAGATTTTTTTTTATATATATATATATATTTTTTATATTATATAATTAAATTCTATTTAGATTAAAAAAAAACAAGAAACTAGAAACGGTTATCAAACAAGTTTCTGTTTCTGTTTCTTTTTTTCAAGAAACGAGAAACAAGAGTAGTTATCAAACATGTTCCTGTTTTTAATTCTCAAAAAACAAGAAACAAGAAACAAGGAATCAGGAACAGGAAACAAGAAACAGAAAACGAGAACGTTATCAAACGGGCCCTTAGATGATTGTTTTGCAAATATACGTTAAAATCACTCAAAGGTCTATCTTGCGGCTAACGCATATGATTTATGTAATAGCAACTAAATTTATACTCTTTTTAGTAGATGAGATATGGCGTATTGATGACAATATTCATTCAGCTTTAGGCGCTAAATACCTTGTTTTTGACTAGGTATCACCTTCCTTGGTCATTTATGTTAGGAGTACTAACAAAGTTCCACATTGGTTAGGGAAGGGATTGATCTATGGTATATAAGTGAGGGCAATTATCTTCATTGGTATGAGGTCTTTTGGGTGAAACTAAAAATAAAGTTATGAGGATTTAGGCCCAAAGTGGACATTACCATACCAATGTGGAGATAAGTTGAGGGTTCGTTGTCCTTATCAATTGTTATCAGAGCCAAGGTACCCTACCTGTTTGTAGAGTTTCTCATATTCCAAACAAAGAGGATTAATGAAGTCTCATAGTCGATATTGTAGATGACCCCGAATTGCACAAAAAGTACTTAAAAGCAAGAGATATAACTCTCGGCTAGATTGATAGAAGGAGTAACCCTATCAATAAGATAGTAGATAGGTACCCTACCCGTGTTGAGAGTTTCTATCAAGAAGATAGTAGATAGGTACCCTACATGTGTGTTGAGAGTTTCTCATATTCCAAACAAAGAGGATTAATGAAGTCTTATAGTCGATATTGTAGATTATCAAGAAGATAGTAGATAGGTACCCTACATGTGTTGAGAGTTTCTCATATTCCGAACAAAGAGGATTAATGAAGTCTCATAGTCGATATTGTAGATGACCTCGAATCGCACAAAAAATGCTTAAGGGTCAAGCAAGAAGTATAACTCTATTAAGTCTTCTAGATTGATAGAAGGAGTAGCCCTATCAAGAAGATAATAGATCTTTGTTTGAGGGGAGAAGGAGAAGGGTGGCACCGCGCCATCAACAAATATTCCACAATGTGATCCGTTGGAGGTGAACGAATTTGTTCGAGGGGAGGATTGTTAAGAGTGCTAACAAAGTCTCAGGGGAGGCTTCAAGTGCTAACAAAATCCCAGGGGAGGCTCCAAGTGCTACTTTGTTCAAGTAGAGAATTGTTAGGAGTGTTAACAAAGTTCTAGGAGAGACTTCAAGTGCTACTTTGTTCGAGGGGAGGATTGTTAGGAGTGTTAACAAAGTCCTACATTGGTTAGGGAACGGATTGATCTATGGTATATAAGTGAGGACAATTATCTCCATTGGTATGAGGTCTTTTGGGTGAAACAACTAACAAAGTCACGAGGGTTTAAGCCCAAAAGAGATTGATCCATGATATATAAGTGAGGACAATTATGTTCATTGGTACGAAGCATTTTGGGTGAAACAAAAAACAAAGTCAAGGGTTTAGGCCCAATCTCCATTGGTATAGGCATTTTTGGTGAAACAAAAAACAAAGTCACTAGGGTTTAGCTCAAAAGGGATTGATACATGTTATATAAGTGAGGATAATTATCTTCATTGGTACGAGACCTTTCGTAAAACAAAAAACAAAACATTGTTTATCATTAACAAACAGAAAAACATAACGTGTCAATTGGTTTTATTTTTTTTTTATGTCAATTGGTTTTATTTTTTTTAAATACATATATAGATAATGAATTAAAAAAAAAACCCAAATGGATCCATAAAAACAAGAATGAAATAATAACCTACTATTGTATTTAGATAAAATTTCTCAAGTATGTGTTCTCCTAAATACAAACTAAGATTTATAATTTTAAATATTTCATAAAATTTAAATTTTTCATGAATTATAAACGAAAAGGAAAAAACAACTTGTAAAAACGAATTTAAAAATTAAAAATAAAAAAATAATTCTAATTTTGTAATTCGAGAAAAACCACATTCTATTTTTAAATAATTTTCTTAGGTAAATAAAAATTATTATAAAATAATATTGTGATTGAATATTTTTAATAATTATTATTTTTTAATTTTAATATGTTAACTTAAAAATTAAATGTTATTTTTTAAAATATTAATATGAGTAAGTCGTCTAAAATATTTTTTTTTATCTTACAACTGAAAAATTATACCTATTTTGATATATTATTAATTAGATTTTTTTCTTCTTTTGTTTGAAGGGGAGATATTATTAATTAGATAAATATAATTATAAAACTATATAATTATAATTAGAGATGTGAAATTCATAAAAATTATAAGAAAAATTGAAAGACAAGTTGTGAGATCTGCCATAATTACAAGACAAATTGGAAGAGAAATGGTAGGACTCACTATAATTACTAGAGAAAAGTGAAAAGAAAAATGATAGACCCCACTAAAATGTTATTATTTTAAGTAACTCATGAGTTTGGCTCCCCAAATTCGCGGTACCTAACCCATTGTCCCAGACGTGGTTTTGAGTTTAAAACCCAAAATCACCTCCAAAAGCTCTCTATTGATATATTTTTTTTTGCGTCAACTTTGTAATGAGACAAATATATATAGTGGGTCCTATATATATATATATATATATATTTTTTACTAGGTGCCTATTTGCGTAGTTCCAAAAAAAAAAGAAGAAAAAAAATCTTCTAAATTGTATGATAACAATTTTTATTTTTATTTTTTAATTATTTTCAAAAAATACTCTCCTAAATTGAAAAAAAAAAGAAAAAAAAGGAGGGAATTGTTTTTTAAATAAATTAGAAAAATTAGATTGTTTTGAAATAATTTAAAAAAAATGATTGTTATTTTTTGTTTTTTGTCGTACGAGTGGGCAGTTTGAAAACGTGCTCTAGTCAATAATAGGCTAAACTACAGCCTGACACGCAATCGTATAGCGTCACGTGTGAGTTTAAAAATTAATTTTTCATTTTTTTTTCCTTCTATTTTTCATTTTTTCTTCTTCTATTTTTCTATTTTTTCTATTTTTCTATTTTTGCCGCAGCCCATCTTAATTTTTTTTTTTTTTTCATATATTTGTCTATATTCTAAAGGGCTGGTTGCACAAATAGCAATCAGCCCCAAACTAATTGCAAATTTAGCAAACTTTAAAATGTTTTGCAAATATGGCAAAAAAACTCGTTTCTATCACTGATAGACTTTATTATATCACTGATAGACTTCTATCAGTGATAGACTATTATCTCTGATAGACTATTATCACTGACAAAAATCTATAAAAAGCTGAGGTGATCAGCGATAGACTTCTATCAGTCATAAGATATCAGCGATAGAAATTGCTATATCCGCAAAATTTTTAAAAACATGCTATATTTGCAAACAATAAGTCTTAAATTGTCATTTACTACAATTTCCCTATTCTAAAATCATTTAACCATCTTAATTTTTTTTTTTTTTTTCATTTTTCTATTTTTTTTTCTTTTATATTATTTTTAGATTTTAGGAATATGTATTTTATATTTGTCTATATTCTAAAATCATTTAATCTATCCATAAATAAATTTATTGTTTCTTTAAAAAAAAAAAAAAAAAAAACTTTGACAATATAATTATAATTTTTTCATTCTTAAATATTTATTTTAAGTGTGATAATTAGATATAAATCTATAAACATTGTTAGAAGAGTTTAGAGTATATTCTAAAATTATTTAATCTCCTCATAAATAATTTCTTTCTTTATCAAATATGTGACAATATTAATTTATTTTAAACTAGTCAATTAAAATTTAATAGTTTATAATAACAACACGAGAAATATTTTTCATAATTACCTATATGAAACGGTGCTTAACATATGAAAAAGTGAGTTCAATATTTTTTGGTTTCGCTAATTTATTGTTTTAATATTGTTGCTTATTTTTTTTCTCTCTTAAATATAATATGTTCACTTATTCTTAGTTTTTCTTCTTTTTTCTTCTTAAAATCACCATTTTTTTATGAACTCGAATGAAGACGGTTGACCGAGAAATTTTGGTCAATCGGTTGTTGCCACGTGTCTTCATCATGACCGTTGGATCAAGTAAACTTAATCGATCGATTTGGGTCATAATCGCAATTGGGCTCAAAATCGAATCGGGCCAGAAAGCTGTTTAAATAGCAATTTGGCCCAAAGCCCAAAAGCTGATTGGATCCAAGCCCAAGCCCATTAAGATCCAGGCCCACAAGAAACTCTGTAAATAGAGAGTTATCCTTCATTTGTAGGGTTCAGAAAATTTCTACTCCTAAGCAACGAAGACTCCCTCAATCCTTGGAAGACTGAACGATCATCCAACATCGGGAACAAGCTGTGTTGTGCAAAATTAGTGCAATAAAATACCGCAAGTGTACGGGTCAAGTTTTAATATAGTGTATAAAAATACGGATTATTGTCCTCAGGATTGGTTTTCTAGTTCACCTAACTACTATGAATACTATCACTCAATTTTTTATTTAGATAATGAAACATAAAATTAAAATTGGAGAACAATAAGGAGAAATATATCCTAGGGAATTGACTTGAGCAATGACTTCACTGTTATCTCATCCTATTCTTCATTCATCAAAAGATGGAATTAAACAATTTCTAGATTGTTGACAAGTTCTACCCTATAGACTTGTTATTCTCTCTCGAGCAATAACAATATTCTTTGAAAAGTAAATTACCTGTATTTCTATGGCAATTCAGACAATCCAAATATGAAGAACGTAAAACTATAGTTGTCACAAAATCTACAAGGATATATCTATCTCATGTATAAATCAGGGAAAACAATTCAGGATCATCAACAATAATCGTCTTTCGACCTCAAATTATTGATATAAAAATCATGCAAAGAATGGCCAAATCCTAACATTCATTAAGCTCAGAAAAATTCTCACAACCAATATGAAATTAAAATACCAACTATTAATTAAAAAGAATAAGTTTCAATAACGATTACATCAAGGCTCTAAGTCAAAAGAGTTTAGCTACATGTTCAATAGTTCAAAATATAAACTCAATAATAAACCCATAAAAAAACTACAAATTAAAAGGGAAAGAAGAAATAAAACTCGTGTAAATCTGTACTTTGTGCTCCCAAAATCTCTTCAAACTCTAAAAAGTATGTAATTTGGAAATTGGGATTTACTCTCCAAATCGGCTCCCAAAAACCTCCATAAAAATATGTATTTATATGAAAATTTAGGTAAAAATCGTGCATAATAGGTCTGGAGGAGCTCGGATCAGGTGTAGCGCGCATCCATTGAGTTTGATGGAGGTGCGGAAACTGAAGGCATGAGAATGGAGTAACGGTAATATTAAATATAGCAGGAAAGAAGATACAATATTACAGCTGGTGCAGTGATCAAGGGGTTGCTTTAGCTGGGCTGTGTGGGCGCAGGTGCATGAGTTCGAGCCCAGATGGCGTTTCATTTTTTTCTTTTATAATTTCCAGCACCTAGGCGCTCGGAATGGGCGCCTAGGCGCTATCCTCTCGGGTTTTGGATCCAATTTTCTTCTTTTTGTCACTTGTGAACTCCAAATTTCATCCAAATAGGTTAGTTTTCACCACAAAGTTTCTAAATTCTCCGGCATGCTCCAAAATGCTCGATATCTATAAAATAATCAAATATAATCGTGAGAGTACATATTTAATCCTCTAAACTAGCATAAAATACGTCATAAAGATAGCTCATTTTGTGTGCTATCAAGCTACAAAGCCCTCAGTACAAATCCAAAATCGAGAACAAGCTGCAAAACCCTCGATCCAAATACAAGCTGCGAAGCCCTCGAGATACAAATAACAAATCCAGCATCGAGAACAAACTGCGAAGCCCTCAAGATACATTTACATTTGAGAGAGCAATCTACTAATACAAATACAAATTCAAATTTCATTTACACGTGTCGAATTTTCATCCTTCGTTCGAAATCTCGTGTGAACAAAGAAAGCATATATATATATATATATATTAGAAAAAAATTCAACCAACAATATGATGATTATATTTAGAGCATTAGTTTGTTTTGTTTAAGTTTAAAATATTTTAAGTGAGATAATTAGATATAAAATTATAAACATTGTTAGAAGTTTATTTATAATTTAGCTATGATTTGTTTATTTTTACCTTTGTTATTTTAAATCTTCAATTTTTAATTGATTAGTTGAAAAAAAATGATAATATCGTGTAGATGATAAAAAAAAAATTTAAGAACGAAAAAAATATAATTATATTGTCAAAAATTTCGTAAAGAAACAAAATATTTATTTATGGTAGGTTAAAAGATTTTAGAATATAGACCAATATAAAATACATATTCTTTAAATGTAAAAATAATATAAAAGAAAAAGAAAACTAGAAGAATGGAAAAGGAGTGAAAAAAATTACATATTCCCACAATTGAGCATGCCCACATTTCTTTAATTCAATAATAATATTTATTTTTATTTTTTCTTTAAAAAAAATACATGTGTTTCACGTTAGCCAATCCTATATATAAATAAGATCTAAAAAAAAAAAAAAAAGATTTTTTTCTTTGAAAATGAAGGGTAAACCTGAAATATTCTATTAATTTATTTATTTATTTAATAAAAAGAAATTAAAACCTACTAAAATTGAGAAAACAAATAATAGAAATTTAAAAAGAAAAAATAACTAAACTCTCGGAAAAAAAAAAAAGGAAAGAAAGAGATTAGAGATAGGAGAGAGAAAATGAAAAAAAGAAAAACTTAAAAGATAGTAAGTATTAAAACAAAAAAACAATTATGATATATGCACGAAAATTATATAAATCGATGTCAATTTAGAGTAAAATAATTAAAAATATAATATTTTTTTAAAAAAATTATAAATATGATAATTTAGTAGTCTATTGTTGATAATAGTCTATGATTTCAATTTTTTATAGAATTTTGTGAACTATTAGTGATAGTCATATATCAACGAGAATAGTCTATTAGTGATAGTCATTGATTTGTTTGCCATTATTTTAGACTTGATTGTTGTTTAACCCGCCCTATATATTTAAAAATTCAATTTCGAGAAACTATATATATATATATATATTTTTTAATATATATTTAGAAATTACTCTACTATGAAAAAATAAAAATAAAAAATAAAAACGTGAGCGGCAGGATTCGAACCTGCGCGGGCAAAGCCCACATGATTTCTAGTCATGCCCGATAACCACTCCGGCACGCTCACTTGAATGTTATATAAAAGATAAATATTAATTATTTGTATTAATACAACTTAGATTAGCACAAAAAGATTATGAAAAATGGAGATGCGGGGTATCGATCCCCATACCTCTCGCATGCTAAGCGAGCGCTCTACCATCTGAGCTACATCCCCTTTGATGTTACAAGATTTTGTAAGAAATTATATTATTATACAAAGACATTTTTGTTAATAGAGTAATAAAATAATGACGTAACTTCTTTTTTTAGTATAATCTGGGAGTGAGAGATTCGAACCTCAAATCTCATGAGGCGAGGACACATATTTATGTCAATTAAACTATGTTCGGACAAATAATTACGTGATTTATAAGTAAACGTTGATGTGACATATATTGTTTATTTTTAGTACATGTCAATTACCTCTGAAGTATGCTCGTTTTGACCTGTGACATATATATATATATTAAAAGAGTTAATTCTCAAATATTTGGTTACTTGCAAAAAATTTAGTTGCTATACTTTACACCAAAGATATTTATCTTCTTTATTTATGGGGAGTATGGTTGACAATCTCTATGTATAAATGTTTTACTTCTTCTCTCATGACAAAATCAATTGAGCATCATCTCAACTTATTTGGCAACCAAAATGACCAGTATAAGCCACATCATTATTCTATTAGTTCATTAACAAAAATTTAACAGACAAATTTTAAAAATGTAGGGACCGAATGTTTTCAAAGATAAAGGACTAAAATAGGACAAAAATGTCAAACCGAGCATAGATCAATTGACATAAAATTGTGCATTTGATTAAGAGATCATAAATTTAATTCTTGCGTTAATTAAAATAAAAATAGAACAAAACTGAAAGTTCAAAACTAAAATAGTAATTAAACCTATAATTATATATACCAAATTTGTAACTTAATCATTATTATTGTTGTCCTTGTGTCATTTCTATCCTCCATTATTTAAATGAAGTACTCCGTTTAAAAAAAAAAAAAATTGTAACATAATCTTTTAAAATATTTAAAAACAAAAATTAAAATACTTTTGGGATAAATACATTTGGTTGGAGGTTTTATAGATGTTTGAGAATAAAATATATATGAAATGAAAATTACTAGAAATTAGAGTCTTTTTAGTTGTGCATAGATGGTAACAGAACTTTAAGGGGGCGTTTGGCCCCCCGTAATGGGTTCAGAACCCTGAGAATCAAAATACGGTGAGTTTGTTTGGGAGGGTTCTGAAACCTGGAAATCAGAAAACGGTGTTTGGGGTGCAGTGTTGGAAAGTCTGGGAATCAGAATACCGTGTTTGGGGCGCAGTGTTGGGAAGTCTGGGAATCAGAAGTCAGTGTTTCAGGTGCAGTGTTTTGAAACTCGGGTTTGGACAATTTTTTTTTTCCTTTCGCTACTTTTTTTTTTTCTTTTCTTCTTCTTATTTTTAGTGGATGTTTTGTGAATTGTAGAATTTTTTATGCAACATGTGACTTTTTTTCTAGACGTTTGAATGAAGCATTTAATTTATGTTATAGTCTAAGAACAATAAAACTATTTCCAACAATCGAAATATTGCTTACAAGAATCAAATATATATTTGGATAATGAATTAAAAAATTAAATGTTTCATTCAAACGTCTCAAAAAACATAACATGTCATGTCAATCAATTTTTTTTTTTTAAAAAAAAAATATATAGTTAGATATAGAATTAAAAAAAAAATGAAAAACACAAAAAGAAGAAAACAAGAATTAAACAACAACCTACTATTATATCTGGATAATATTCTTAAGTATGTATCCCTTAAATACAAACCTACACTCAAGAACTTGAAGAACTGACATTGGAAGGAAATCTTGATTCAAATCATAATCTTTCAGAAGCTGTTTAAGCTTCACATGGATTATAAAACGAGAAAAAAAAAATCTAATTTTGTAATTAGAGAAAAATTACATTCTATTTTAAAATCAATTGAATATTGTTAATAAGAATTATTTTTTAATTTTTAATTTGTTAACTTAAAAATTAAATATTATTTTTTAAAATATTAACATACACCTCAAATATTTTATTTTATCTTACAACTAAAAAATTAAACATATTTTGAGTTATGGTAAATTAGATTAAATATAAATAAATTAAAAAATATAATTTTATTTAGATAAATATAATTAGAAAACTATATAATTATAATTAGAAGGGTGAAATTGGAAGAAAAATGATGGGACCCACCATAATAATGAGAAAAATTGATTGAAAAATGTTGGGACCCACCATAATTATAAAAACGAATGAAAAGTGATGAAAAGTAAGGACTTGGGTTTTGAAACCTATGAGTTTGGGTTTGAAAACCATGCCCATCCTCCCAAACATGGGTTTGGCTTCAAAAGCCAAACCCATCCAAACACATTACGATTTACGGGGGCCAAACGCCCCTAAATGAATAAATTATATTTGAAATTGTGCACGCTTCTTAAAAATAGTATTTTTAAAAATGTCTAAATATATGAAAATTTACCCTTATAAATTTTTGGAAACTTTTCTTTTTGGAAACTTTTCTTAACATTATGTCCCTTATTACTTTTTCATCCCTAATTGATTTCTATTTTCCTTCCTTTTTTTTACTTAATTTAGATATATTAACTATACAGTCGATTGTTTTGGAATATTTATCAACATTTTAATTTTCACGATTTTAGTATTTGAGCATTTTGTTTTAAATATTAATTTTAACATTGTAATTTCTCATGAAAATATATGTATTTGTTTTTATATATACCTACCATACATACTTTTATATATACTTCATATATACACATATACTCATATATAATGTATATATTCTTATGGATAATATGTATTATTTCTTAGAAAATATGTATTTTATATATACACACCATATATATATTGATATGTTCATATATAATTGTATATGATTAGACTATTAGATACTTCATATATACTTATAAATAATTTATTTTAATTAAAGAAAATAAATGTTTATATATATATATATATATATATATATATACATATATATATATATATATATATACGTCATCTATATATTTTATAAATGAATATATACTGCAGATGACAGATTTTTTAGGTTTGATTATGAAGGACAATTTTAATGAGGAGAGAAGAAACGATTTTAATGAGGAGAGTAGTCCGTGATTAATGTGAGTTTTAGAATTTTAATTTTTTCTTTAAATAAGTTTATTTTATTATATTTTTATTTTATTAAAATGTTAGAGACTGTAAATATTTAAAAATAAATATTATATTGTCATTTGTGAAAAACAAAAATTAGGAATTTTTGACATAAATAAAAAATCAATTCAAAGAACGGTTTTAATTGAATAATTAATTATAGGGCTGATTTCATAAATAGCAATCAAGTCCAAAATAATGACAAATTTAACCCAATATCAAATATGACAAAAATTGAGTGATAGTCACACACATAGGCTGGTAAGGATGAAAAAATCTATTTTATTTTTGGCCATAGGTTTGAATCCCATTAAGGGCGGTGTTAATTCAATTTCTAACTATTTTTTTTCTCTTTTCTTAACTATATTTTTTTATTAAATAATTTATATATTTTCTTTTCTTTTCTTTTTAATTCTCCCACTTATTTTCATCCATTTTCAAGTATTTTTTTTTATCATATAATTTATACTTTTTTTTTTAGTTTCTTCTATTAATTAGTGAAATTAGTTTATTTCTTGACATACATATTATGGTAAGTTTTGTGTTACATGTTTAAAGTATAAAATGCATATTATGAATATTATAATATATTTTTAATTTATATTATGAATATTATAATATATTTTTAATTTATTAAACCAAGTAAAAAAATATCTTATTATTGAATTATGAATCATGTAATTGTTAATAAAAAAAATTAATCTATAAATTATTCAAGTTTATATTTATTTTTCATTCTTCAATATTATCTATTATTTTATTCATATTTATATTTGAGTTCTAATTTTTAAAATATATACTTAAAGTAACAGTGTATTACTTAAATAAGCTTGGTCTAAAGTTTCATTAAAAAAATCTCAATATTTCTATTAATTTTCGTGATATCCGTGATTCTTCCCAGAATATCCGTCGATATATCCGTAAATCTGAGTTACCGATATCGATATTGATAAATATATTTTTGTCATTGGTTATCACTCACTGACAATCACTAATATATTATCAGTGACTATGAATGATAGAAGGCTGTCAATAATAAAAATTGTCATATTTGCAAAAAAAAAAAAAAAAAAAAAAAAAAAAAAAAAAATTTAATTATTTTATTCAAAATTGAGCAATTTTTCTTAATTATACGTATTAAAAATGAATAAGTATACCAAATTAATTTATTAATATTTTTAATAAATATCCTTAATTTAACATATTTGTATCTCTATAAAAATGAATTAAATAAATTTTATGTTCAATAAATAAATATAAATTAATTAATATAAAAATATTGCTCAATTAATTATAAATTAATTAATATAAAAATATTGTTCAATTAATTATAAGTAATGGATGAATAATTTGAATTGAACATTCAATCATGAGAATCATATACAAGATTAATCTAACAAATTAAGTGAACTGATTTAAATTAATAGATAACTAAATAATTAATATTTTTATTTTTATATGTTTTTATCGATTTAAATTAATTGTGTATATGTTTTAAACAAACAAGAGATATTGCACCATATCAATTTTAAGATAAAATAACTAAAAGTATAACACTTTTTTTAAAAGAGTAGCAAATATAACGATTTTTATCAAAGTTATCAGTGATAGTCACAGATAGCAGGTAATAACGACTACGAATCTATTTTTTTTTTTTTTTTTTTTACCATATTTTGAAAACTATTTTATATTTTGTTATATTTGTCGCTACAAATCTACTTTTGTTTTGTTTTTATAGAATTTTGTCCATGGATATCACTATTTTTTTTTTTTTAGTCATATTTGGTCATATTTTATATTTTGTTATATTTGTCATTATTTTGGACGTGATTGTTATTTATGCAACCAACGCCACAAAAAATTCATCATAAATTAGTTTTAAAAAATCATCCTTATTAGTTTATTACAATTGAATTGAATAACTAATTAGATTAATTTAATAAATTATTATCCATTAATTTTTTTAATGATATTAGAAATAAATTTTAATCATTTAAAAATTAAAATTAAATTAAAATAAATATATCAGATAAGAATAATAAATTAAAATAAGAGATGAGAAAATATAATATTAAAAAAAGGGAAGATAGATAAACATTTAGAAAACTCTTACTTACTTTTTTTTTTTGGTGAGGATATCAAATACCCTTATAAATAAAGTCATGAAATCGCTCATGCCCATCTCTCAAACTTTGTACCAAATAAAGGGATGAATATTTTTGGCAATTCTCATATCCATTCTCATCTCAATGAGTTGGATATTAATTTTTTTTAATATATTAATTAATTAGTTTGTTACGATAAATGAACAAATAAACACAAAAAAAATCGACATAGATTTACGTGATTCACTAACGTCGTGATAGATATATATGTCTACGGACGGAAGGGATAGCAGTATTATTACGAAATAGAAGAGAATTACAAAAGGACAGATTATGGGTGACTGAAGTCATTAGAAGATTTATATATATATATATATATATATATGACACTCTTCTAATGACCTAATACAAAATGGGTCAAAACCCAAAACGAATAAGTAAAACTCAAATTATATTTTTTCTTTAGGGGCGTTGCCCCATACTCCCGGAGGTTTCGCCCCTAGACCACTGTACCGAACCAGTCGTAGAGGGTCATAACAGATTCAATACATTCCAACATAGTTATCTATTAATTTAAACTAGTTCACTTCTAGGATGTATTTGGATTGCATTTCTTTCATGTTTAATTTTTTTTTTTTTTAAATCATTTTAGAAAAATATTATGGGTTTTGCAACAACTCAAAATGATTTATTTGAGAATGAGTTTTTGAAATAAATCATTTTGGGTGAACACTTGATATTAGCTCTCAGAAAAAAAAAAAATGTTCATTGATGTTTAATTGAGAATCCAATCTAATTTTCATAATATATTAAAATTACTAAATTACTTTCACACTACTCTTTTAAATTTTTTCCACTCATGATTGTTGTTGGACATCGTTATCGGTCTCCGACGACGACGACCTCCGACCGATCACCGACGATGACTTCCGACGACCATCACCAACTTTGACTCCGTCATCGACCATCAACAATAGTAAACTTATTAATTCGTTTTTAAAATACAAATTTAAACTTATTAATTTATATGGATTATTAATAGGTGTGGGTTATGTACTAAAAAAAATAATAATAATAATAATAATAATAATACTAAAATAAAAAAAAAATAAAAATAATAGGTGTGGGTTAGAGTACGTAATATTTTTTTTTTTTTTTTTTTTTTAGCAAGAGTACGTAATACTTATTCATTTTTAATACATATAATTAATAATTCAATTAAAATTATTTTTGACTATTAATTAATTAATACTCTGAATTGCCAAAGCGAGCATAGCTCAGCTGGCATATGTATCAGTTAACGACCACGAGGTCTGTGGTTCGAATCCCCCCACCCCAATGTAATCAAAAAAAAAAATTAATACTCTGAATTTATTTTGATTGTGTTATTAATTAATCTATTACAATTATATAAGATTATCATGATTAATATAAAATAAATATAAATATAGTTTGTTCTAATAAAATCATGTTACCATCTCCAAGAACAATCAAACACAAACATCTTTGATCCCACGATTTTATTTTCAGATATCTACAAATCCTCAAATCAAACGATGTCTTATTTTTCGTTTTGTGAATATATTTATTGTGAACCATATTATACTATTCAATTGTATTAAATAATTATTTATGAAAATATCATAATGTAAATTAATATTAATAGATGAATTAAAACGTGAAAATAGTAGAAAAGTGGTAAATCAGTTGGGTTGTACCTACAAAAGTGGTAAATAAATTTTTTTTTTTTTTTTCAAGAGTGATGTAATGTCTATAAGGATGTTTGAGGTGAGGAATGAATTATTATAATTTATAATAGTAAAGTAAATAATAAATATTGTTGAAATTAGTTATTTTATTGGCTAAGATTATAATAGTTGATGGAGTCATCGTGAACTGGATTATAATAACTTAGTTCACTAAACTCTAGGTTAGTGCCTCCAAACACCTCCTCAATTATAAACCGAGTTGATTGGTAAAAAAGAAAAGAAAAAAAAAAAAAAAGTTAGTTGTTTGGTATTAATTGGCAAAGAGTTAATTAGACTGAAAAAACACTAATAATTAAATTTGATTTTGGGCATATAAATTAAACAAGGAACTACTCATCCCCACACACCAAAAAGTTGAAGAAACAAAATGATTTCAAACCATGTAGTATTGAGATCTCAAACGCTCTCGTTTTGCAGGAATTTTCCTCTTCTCAACAATATCAACTTCTCTTTTCCTTTGAGAAATTTTCTCGTAAAGCCCTTCAAAACTCGTTTGGTAACGTTCTTGTTTTTTATCTTTATTTCTCCTTAAAAAAAAAAAAAAAAAATAAAGGTGTTTTTTTTTTTTTTAATATATATTTGGTTTTTTATTTCTGTTTGAATTAAGATTTACTTGAAAAACTAACTTTTTAAAATATAAATTAGTCATTATGCAATTTATGAGTAAAACAATTATTCATATTTTCTAAAAATTATAAATAAAAGAACAAAAAATAAGAAGCCACAATTTTTTCCTTATAAATTTTTTAATGAAAAAGAGATTTTTTTTTTTTTTTTTTGGGAATTAATTTAGCACTTGGAGGTCAAGAAAAGATCCATTGAAGAAGCTTTAGAAATTGCATCATTTGATTCCAAATATGAAAAGGAATGGAAAGACGAGGTAACCTTCTAAATTTTAAATTAATTTTATTTTCGAACTTTATTAATATCCTAAACGCTGTCGTTTTGCAGGAGTCTCTCCCTTCTCGAGAAGATGAACTTGTCTTTCCCTCCGACGAATTTTCTCACCAAGCCCATATTCCTACCACTCAAAAGGTCTAATTAAACACTTTTTAAAATTTAAATTTTAAAAAACTAATATTCAAAATTATTAATTATGCATCGACCAAAGTTTTTTTTTTTTTTTTTTTTTTATGTTTCTAAAGAAATAAAAATAAGAAATAAGAAACATCACAATTTTTTTTTTTTTTTTTTTCTAAATTAAGTATTTGGAGATGTACAAAAGATCCATTGAAGAACCTTTTAAATTTTGGTCTGAAATTGCATCATCCGAGTTCTATTGGAAAAAGGAGTGGAACCACCACCAAGCGTGTAATGAGAACCTTGATATAACCAAAGGCAACATCAATATTGAGGTAACCTCCTGATTTTTTTTATCGAATATAGGACGTTCTGGTCACTAGTCAATTGAGTTATGCGCTCGTTAGCTACTCATCAGGTAAATTAACAAAAAGATATCGCATGTTAAATCTAAGAAATTAATTATGAGTGTTCTAACTATTTTTATCTTTTAAAGTTTAGAATTCGATACATGATTTAAATCTCAATTTTTTTTTAATTTTTTAATTTTTAATTTTTTTTTGGGCAGTGGTTCAAGGGTGGCATCACAAATATTTGCTACAATTGCATAGATAGAAACATTGAAGGTGGATTGGGAGACAAAATTGCAATGTATTGGGAGGGAAATGAGCCTGGTTGTGATGCATCTTTAACCTACACCAACCTCCTTCACCAAGTTTGCCAAGTAACTTTTTTTTTTTTTTTTTTTTTTCAATATATATATTTTTTTATATTAAATAAAAATAAAAATAAAAAATATTTTTATCTACTCAACATAACTAAACTTGATTAAGACATTTATTTTAAGTGAGAGATTTGAATTGTTCACTCTCACATATTGTTGAACTAAACGGTTTTTTTTTTTTTTTTTTAACAACAGTTTTTTATAAAGTTCAAACAGATATTTATAATTTCGTTTTCAAAAAAAAAAAAATATATATATATATATATATATATACCTACCCATAATTATCTTACATGTGTTGGCACCCATTATTTATTGAGAAATTATTATTCAAAAAGACTACAACATTGTGGTTAAGCATTCTACACTGTTGGAGGTATAGGAAAGAAACTAAAAATTATAATTTGATCCACTCACGGGTGTTTAGGGCACCAACTCGGAGTTGAGTGAACCGACTATTATAACCCACAGTAATAAAGTTAACTATATATACTGACTTCAATAGTATTTACTATTCACAAACTATTATAACCACCGACTATAATAATTCATTCAGCGCCCCAAGTATTATAACCCACAAAATATTATAATTACCGACTATAATAATTTATTCAGCGCTCCAAGTAGCTCCTCAATGATTTACAATGTAACAGTCACGTTGAATATTTTTCTTATTTATAGGACGTGTTTTTTTTGTTATTTAATAAGACATAAATTAAAGACTTTTCACGGTTCACAAATATTTTTTCTTATTAATTGAACATATCTTTTTTTTTGTTATTTAATAACATAAATTAAAGACTAATTTTCTAAAAATAATTCAACTGATTTATTTATTTATTATTATTTAAAAAAACATATTTTTTCTTGTAAAAATAAAATTTATTTTAAAAACTTGAGAATAATTAATATATTCCATCATTTTCAACCACTGCTGCATTAGAAAAACTATATCGATAATTTTTAATTAGCTAATTTAATTATTTTCAACCAATTTGGTTTGATTATCTACATTATAATTCATTGATACAATAATTCTAAAGTGCATTAAATTTTAGCAAACTACAAACCAAAAAGAAAACAAATGAGGATCTTAAGGTGAAAAGTCCTTATCTTAGTGTCGATATGATAATTAAGCGGATTAAGGTATTAGTAACATTTTTAATCGTTCAAGATTTGAATTTCAAAGCTTCACGTAAATGTTATGTTCTCTATGTATTACATTTTATCTCAATCGCCAAATGAAGGGAAATATATGTCAATCAACGTTGAGATATGTTCATGTTGACGGTAATATACGCGTCGTGTATTTTTTAACCCTAATGAAATTTGATATAAATTTATGATATTGTTTAGGTTGGGAACTTTTTGAGAGATATTGGAGTTAAAAAAGGAGATAGTGTTGTGATTTACTTGCCTATGATTATGGAACTTCCCATTGCAATGCTTGCTTGTGCTCGCATCGGTGTCATCCACTCTGTACGTACATTATATTTTATATGCTTTTATTTTATTCTTATTATAATTAATTTAGTTTTGTATCTATTTAGTTATTGAATTTATAATTTTGGGAAAAAATATAGTTTCTTTAGGTCTCATTTCCTTTTTTATTTTCTATTTTTTAAATTTAGGTTTGTTTTCTTCTAACAACTTCTTAAATAGGTTATTTTTTTTTTAGAAACATTTAAATTTTTAGTCAAATTTAAAAAACAAAAGCTACCTTTTCTTTTTTTTAATTACTTTTTTTAGTTTTCAAAATTGACTTAATTTTTTAAAACATTAGTAGAAACTCGATAACAAAGCAAAGAAAGTTATAGATGGAAATAGTGTTTATAGGCTTAATTTTCAAAATTCAAAAACTAAAAATCAAATTGTTATAGCCTTAAAGATTCAATTTTGTATTTAATAATAAGTTTAGACTTACTCAACATGTATTAAAAATTTCATCGAGACACAAAATAAAAAATTTAGGGTCTCATTTGACCAAAAAAAATAAAATTATGTATAATAGATCATTTATTTATTTTAAAAATCTAATAAATAACTTATTGAAAAAAAAAATTGAAAAACTTAGAGCCCATTTGATAACGTTCATGTTTCTTGTTCCTGTTTTTCATAATTTTTTAAGAAACAAACTTGTTTGATAACTGTTTACGTTTCTTGTTTCTAAATTTTGAGAAACATTTCTAAAAAATTGACAAATTTTGAAAAACTACAAAATGTTTGTTTCATTTATAATATTTCCGTTCCTAAAATTGCCAGAAATTTGATGTTGCTCTATTGGTCAGTTTGAAGGTCACTCAAGCTCTCTTTATTTATGTGTCTGGTTTCAAAACTTAAGTAGAGCATCATTTTTTTAATAAAAAATAGAGAAACAAAAACAATATATTTATATTTTTTTTTCAAGAAATCGGAGTAGTTATCGAACATGTTTCTGTTTCTAGTTTTCAAAATACAAGAAACATAAAACAAGAACCCGATGAAAATTCAACTAAACTTGTAATTTAATTTTTTTTTTCTCTTTTAGGAAAATTATTAATATTTTTTTTGTTTTGGGTATAATATAAAGGTTGTATTTGCTGGATTTTCTTGTGAATCACTTGCTCAAAGAATAATTGATTGCAAACCAAAAGCTATCCTCACTTGCAATGCTGCAAAAAGGGGTACAAAGACCATCCTTCTTAAAGACATTATTGATGCTGCCCTAATTCAATCAGCCAAACATGGCCTTTCTATTGGTATGCTATTTAATCCATTTATACAAACAATTAAATCGTTTAATATGTCAATATAAACATAGTTGAACCCCTATAAAATATAAACTAACCAAAAGGTCAAAGATTTGATTCTCCCACTATGTTAATTCGAAATATATTATGTCCACGGCAACAATGAAATATAATTTTTCTTGAATTTAATTAGCAAAAAAAAAAAAAAAAAAAAAAAAAAAAAAAAAAAAAAGTGGCTATCACTGATACACTAGTATCGTTGATATACTATTAGACTACTAGATTACTATCCTACTATCCTAGAAATTGCCTTATTTGCAATTTTTTTAAAAAAATGCTATATTTTTAATTATTTTACCCTAAATTGACATCGGTTACAATTTTCCCTTAAAACAATTCATCTGGATAACTCAATTGGTTAAGGTATAATGAAAATATATTTATATCAAAAAAAAAAAAAAAATACAATATGGGTGAAGATTCGAACCACATACCTTTTAATTGAGTTATGCTTACTTTGGTTACATTTATATCAATTAATATAGAGAAATTGTAGAAAGTGTCAATTTATAGGGTGTCTATTTAGCGGATATAACATTTTTTGAATTTTTTTTTTTGTAAATTATATAGAATTTTTTATCAATGATAGTCACTGATAAAATTCTATCAGTGATAATCACTGATAGCAAATCAATGACTATTAGTTATAGCTATTGGTTTACTTCTATTTTTTATTTTTTTTTATAGAATTTTATCAATGGGTACATTGATAACTACGGATACACTTCTATCTTGTATAGAATTTTATCAATGGTCATCATTGTGATAGCAGTCTATTAGTGATAGTCATTATATTAATGGTTATCGGTGATAGCAGTCTACCAGTGACTCACTAATTTTTTGTCTTTATTTGTAAAATGTTTTATATTTGTTATGTTTATCATTATTTAAGTAAAATGTTTTATATTTGTTATTTTTGTCATTATTTGAGACTCGATTGTTATTCATGCAATCAATCCATTAATATATATAGAGGTTAGAGATTCCAAAATTAGTCTTGGCATGACAAAATGAAAATACATTTATATCAATTAATATATAGGTTAATTAGAAAACTACCCACATTCATTTTTTTAAAAAGTCTTAAACAATAGTTTTAAAAATAAATGTATAGGTTAAGAATAGATAATAATCTCTAGTCTTTTTAATTTATTTCATTTTTTTCATTTTATTATGTGTGAAAAAAAAAGTTATAATTACACATAAAAAGAATCTTAATAATGTTATTTTGTAATTTTGTTGGTCAGATTCATGTTTGGTTTATGAAAATAAATCAACTTTGAAGAAAGAAAGCACTTCATGGAAAGAAGGAAGAGATATATGGTGGCAGGTTTGTGTAGAACAAGAAAAAAATTCCTTTTTTTTTCTTTTAAAGTTGTAAAATTATAAATAAATAAAACATATTTTTCAAATGATTTAATTTAGGTTTTGTTTCATAATAAACTTCAAAATACTGTTTTAAAAAATGTTTCTAAATTTTAGCCAAATTGAAAACATATTTCAAATTTTTGAGTTGTTTTTGGACAAGTTATTTAGACTATTTATTTTTATTTATTATTTTAATTTTTTTTAAAGGATGTGGTTCCTAAATATTCAAAAAGTTGTAGTGTGGAATGGGTTGATGCTGAGGATCCTCTTTTTTTGCTTTACACAAGTGGGAGCACTGGAAAGCCTAAGGTATTTATAATTAATTACACACCCATCTTCTAATTAATTTATTTATAATGACAAATTTAAAATAATTTAGATAAAATAGCATAAAGATAAGGACGGATTGCATAAATAACAATCAGATCCAAAATAATGATAAATATAGTAAAATTTAAAACATTTTACAAATATGTCAAAAAAAATCAGTGATTATACTGATAGACTACTATTAGTGATAGTCACAGACAAAATTCTATAAAAAAAACTGAGGTGATAGACTACTATAGTATAGAAATTGTCATATTTGTGATTTTTTTAAAAAAATACTATATTTTAAATTATTTTACTTTAAATTGACGTCGGTTATAATTTCCCTAAAAATAATATTGTCATATATATATTAAAAAAAAAAATATGAACATGGGTAAATCTCAATAAGCTCAATAGTCAAAGTTTCAGTTACATCTTCTAGGTCAAAGATGGATTTGAATCTTGACATCTTGATTAATTATAATAATATTTATCATTTATATGTTAATTTTAATTTTTTTTTAGTACAATAAATATGAGATATGAAGATGTGAATCTACGACTTTAAATGAAGAAGTAAACGTTATTATTGAGTTATATTGATGTTGGCTATGGAATATTTTAGAATATTAGTTCAAGAAAAAAAAAAAATTGATTTAAATTTTATCCTTGAAATTGAAATATTATAGACATTAAAATAAAGAATGGGCAAGAGCTTAATGGGGGAAAATCATATTTAAAATTTTTGTTTTTAGTAATTGATAACAAAAAAATAATTATAATTATTTGGATTTTATTTGTGTAATAGGGTGTGGTTCATACAACAGGTGGATATATGGTGTATGCTGGAACCACTTTCAAATATGTCTTTGACTTTAAACCTTCTGATATTTATTGGTGGGTAACACATCAATATCTCCAATTTTTATTTAAAGTTTTAATTTCATTCTACTCATTTTATTTTTATATCCTTTATCATTTTAGTTTTTTAAATATTTTATTTTCATCTTAAATCCTCGCATTAATTAAAATATCATTACAAAAAAAAATAGTCAAATCGGACATAACTCAATTAATATAAGGTGTGTCCTAGGTTCTGAGTTCAATCCCGCATTAATTAAATTTTTTTTTGTAAAAAAAAAAAATCATGATTCAAATCTCAATTAATATAAGATTGTGTTCTAGGTCGTTCAATCCCGCATTAATTAATTTTTTTTTGCAAAAAAAAAAAATTCAGGATTCAAATCTCTATTTTCATATTTATAGTACTATATTCTCAAACTTTTAAAATACTATTGTTAATAAATCTATATCTATCTATATCAAATTTTCTAAAAAAAAAAATCTAAAAAAATAACGGTAGAAATTACAAAATTTAGATATTTGTACTTTTAATTGACGCTAAATATTTTTTTTCAATTATATTTTATAGTGTAAACTTTCACAATTATTTCATTTTTTTTTTAGTCTAGACTTTTAAAATATTTATTTTAATATCTATTTTTATTTTTACGTATATTTAAGTATACGTACTATTATGTTAATTTGAACATACATTCTCATACCGTCATACTATAGATGAGAGTATTAGACAATCGAATCGTAGGTGAAAAAATAATATAAATATCTAACATGAGCATACTTCAAATATAAACTAATGATTAAGAGATTAAATATTTGATTTACACCCCGCATTAATTAAATATATTTATAAAATATATATATATAATAATTAAAATAGTTGTATTAAACTTAAGAAGTTAAATAAATATTTTAAAAGTTGATGGACTAATCGAGTAATAATGCGGAATTTTTAGGTCGACTGCTGACTGTGGTTGGGGTGCGGGTCATGGGTATGTGACGTATGGGCCACTACTTAATGGAGCAACTATTGTCATTCATGAAGGGGTAAGTTAGATTAACATAATTAACAACGTGATTAAAAAATAAATAAAAAGTAACTTAAGTGTAAATATATTTTACTTAAAAGTAACTTTGAAATGTCTATATGGGTTTTAATATTGCAAACTAAATGATAATGTAATATGCATCTCATACTAAATAGCCCATGAAAGAGATAAATAGTAAAGAAAAATTATATGAGTGGAAAAATAAACTAACGTGAGCATATAGCTCAACGATAATTGATATGTACTATGTATATTAAAATAATAAAGAAATCAGAGCGGAGATAGAGAATGTATTTACGTCCTCGTTTAGGCCACGAGGATTTCTCCCCGACTTCTCTCCCTATTTCTAGCCCCGTTTAAAACATGTCCCTGTGAGGAAAATGGACATCCCCAGCTCTCGACTAAATACCTTATGTTTTTCATGCTCTCTTACCTTTCTGATCTTCCTTTCCATGTGGCTTCTCGTTGTCGCCCAAATTCACTTTCTCGCTCTCGCTCAACACCTTCTCTTAAGAAGATGTTCGAGGCTTCAATCAAAATGTAGTGCTTTTTGGTGTTGTGTGAAATTTTGTCACGACTAATTGTGGTTCCAAGTTGACCACCAATAGTTTAGGCATCAGAGTAACATATTGTTAGTTTTGAAGACGGTCATAACATTATCGTAAACCTCTCATGAGATCCAAAGTTCAATCTTCATCTCCATATTGGATGAACTCAAAAAAAAAAAAAAAAAAAAATAGAAAAATAATACAGTTAACCTAAATTTTATATATATATATATATTTATTAATTATATTGTTTGGTTTTATTTTTATTGGGTCGAAAATCGAGAATTTAAAGATGAAATTAATTTTTTTTAAAGTTTAGGAATTTAACCGCGTAAAAATGTTGAGATTGGATTGTAGGTTCCAAATTATCCAAATTCAGGGAGATGTTGGGAAATAGTGGATAAATACAAGGTCTCCATTTTCTTCACTGCTCCCACATTGCTGCGTTCTCTCATGCGCCATGGGGATGAGGTAATTTAAGTTAATAATAATAATAATACTTAAATTTATGGACTAAATTTGTAATTTAACGTAAATTAACGTAAATTAATTGGATGAATATTATGGATACAGAATGTTAAGCGTTACTCTCGAAAATCTCTACGAGTACTTGGAAGTGCAGGCGAGCCAATTAATCCAGCTGCATGGAGGTTATAATTTAACCTTATACTTTTAAATTGAGTTATTTTAGGTAGTTTTTTTTTTTCTTCTATTTTTTCTATTTTTTAAAAATAAAAAACCATATGGTTTTTTATTTTATGTTTTTAAAAAATAGAAAACCAAATTTGATAAATGTTTTTGGTTTTTGAAAACATATAAAGTTTGGTTCATAATTACCATTTGTTTTGTGTTTTTTATAAAATAATTTTTTTCTATCTAAAATAATGTTAATTTATTAAAATGTAAAAATTGAAACATTTATCAAAATTTAATTAAGGTCCAATTATTTTATGAAATTAAAAAATTTAGGGTAAACAATGTTTTTTCTTAAAATAAAAAGGATTTATTTTGTCGATAGTTTAATATACTGGATTATTTTTAGTTGACGTTTATCAAAAAAAAATTAAATATATTTTTTTTAAAGAAAAAAATAAAATATGTTAATTGTGTAAAATGGATGAGTATATTGGTATAACATCGCAATAATATTAAAATATAATATATTAGAAAAAAATTAAAATAAAATTATAATATATTATATTAATAATATTTTTATACTAAAAAAAATTAATAATATCTTTCTTTTTAAAAAAAAAATATACTAATAATATTAATCACAATTTTCATGGAAAAAAATATTAATCACAGTAAATTTTAATAAATAAATAAACATTTGAATATAATTTTAATAATTATATCTAATTTAACAATTTAAATAAAGTTGAGAAAAAAAAATGAAATTTTGAAATAAAAAACAAACAACAAAAAATTGTTTTTGAAATTTGTTAATAAAGGTAAAAACGTTTTCAAAAACTTAAAAACTAAAAGTTAAATTGGTTACCAGTTTTCTAAAAATAAAAAATAAAAAATAAAAATTGAATGTGTTACCGGCTCTATTGGATGAAGAGTCAAACTTACATCTTACAAGAAACTCAACCACTAAATTATGTTTAGGAAATAATTTAATTTTAATGAATTTTATAAATTAAAATATATTTTTGGTATTCAATTATAATTTAGATAAGCTCGTTTCTAATTTTAGTCTACTATTATATATGATGCCATCAATTTGAATGTAGTCTAGCTAATTAAAATATTAATAAATTGCATTATAAACAAATAATGTAGTAGGGTATAAATGAAAATAGTAGAAATTATAGTAGTATATAAATTTTCAGTGCTCCCTAAAAAAAAGGAAATTTTTAGTGCATATAGATAAATAAATGTTCTACAAGAATATACTAAGGGTAGAAATTTTAATTTTTAACCTCTTATTTACTATGTAATTTTTGTTGGTAAAATGCATCGGGTTAGATTTTATGTATGTCTAAAATTTAGTCTTTTCAGACTTCAAAAATGATATGTTTGTAAATCCAACATAGCTTTATATTTATTGATTAAGAGATTAGAGATTTAATCTTCTCCTGATCAAATCAATTAAATACTTTTGTTTGATGAAATTTTGAATTTAAGCTTTAATTAATTTAAAATTTGAAATTAATTTCTAAAGTTGAGTTGATGGTTAGTTGAAATATAATAAAATGATAAATAGTGTATTTTACCTTTTTTTTAAATTATTTAATACCATTCAATAATAATATAGTGTGGTTGGATCTTGGATATTAAGTTGGTTTTACAAGGTGGTGGGTGACTCACGGTGCCCTATTTCGGACACGTGGTGGCAAACTGAGACGGGTGCAGCCATGGTAATTAATTACACACATTTAATTTATAAATATAATATCTTATTTTTATTTATTTAATTAATTAATTAATTAAAGTATATGATTTGTGAATGTAGATTACTCCAATTCCAGGGGCATGGCCACTTAAGCCTGGTTCTGCTACTTTCCCATTTTTTGGGGTTCAGGTTCTTCACCTAAAACTACACCGTTTTATATTTTCTAAATCTATTTATTCTCAACATATTATATAACATTTAACCCAAAAAAAAAAAAAAAAAAACTCTGGTGGTAAATATAATTTTTAGACATTTTTTTAATAAAAAAAATATTTTGGACAAAAAAGTTCCAAATTAATATTTTTTTAATACACGAAAATTTTGAAGTTAGTTTATATTATGTAAGGCGAGTGAGAGATAACATTGCATATCAAATTTAGACAACATTTAAATGATATAAATTTGTTTGTTCTTGTTGTTATTTTCACAACGAAATTATATTTTTATTAGTTAATGTAATTTTTTTTATATGATTTAATTCCTAGTATATGTTTTATATTATATAACTAAATTCTATTTAAATTATAAAAAATTATCAAACAAGTTTATGTTTCTGTTTTTTTTTTTTTTTCAAGAAACAAGAAACAGAAATAATTATCAAACATATTTTTGTTTTTAGTTCCAAAAAAATAAGAAACAAGAAATAAGAAATGAGAACGTTAGCCCTCAAATTTTTAATTTTTAGTCTCGTTTCCAATTTTTATTAGCCAACACATCCAAGAGAAATATAGTTATTAAATACATAGCTTAAAATTAAACGAAGAAATACATAGGACGACGATAATATCACATCCTTACCTTAGACAAAAACCGAATCGAACCGAGCTAGTTACATCTCAATGCAGGCAGTGATAGTTGACGAAGAGGGGAAGGAAATAGAAGGAGAAGGCAATGGGTATTTATGTATAAAAGGGTCATGGCCAGGGGCATTAAGGACACTTTATGGTGATCATCACAGATTTGAAACCACATACTTCAAGCCATTTCCAGGATATTATTTCACTGGTGATGGTTGTACAAGGTTACTTTTACATAAATACCCTTTTTTTCTTCTCTAAATTCATGTTTCTTAGGTCAAGTTTTTTCTTTTGTTATTGGTTTTTTTGATGAAATCATTCAAGTAGTAATTATGTTAATCTTGGTGTTAATTATGTTCGACGTTTAGGGATAAAGACGGATACTACTGGATAACTGGAAGAGTCGATGATGTTCTCAACGTTAGGTACATACATTTAATTTTCTCTAAACAAGTGATGTTGACGAATTGATATGTGTGTGATATTCGATTAATTTTGTGCAATCTTATAAAATAAGTGTTTGGCTCTACAACATTTAAGAATAAGAAGTTTATAGGATATTTTATATCTTAGATAGGACAACCTCATGCTTTGAATTGATAAGTTAAATGGTGTGCTTGACTCAACGGCATTGGTTCAATCCTACACCCCAACATGTTGTCAAAAAAAATAAAAAGATTTATCATATATAGTGCGAAATAATGAAAATAAATAAATTATAATAGGATTTCATCTCTAGCTAAAATCTTATCAATTTCTAACCTTTGAGTTGATTTCATTTTTAGTCGTTGAACTTTTTAATATTTTGTTTAAAAAAAATAAACTATTTGTCTTGGTTATGATTTTTTCATAAATTATTTAGCTAGGTGTTAGATTTTGAAATGAATTCAATTTTTTTTTTGTTAAATTTATTGAAAAACTAACAATCTTTCAAAAATATTTAGAAGTTTATACTTTATACACATAAAACATGGTCTAAAAACCTTATATTATGCAGTGGACATCGAATTGGGACAGCAGAAGTGGAATCAGCCTTAGTTTCACACCCTCATTGTGCAGAAGCTGCAGTGATTGGCATTGATCATGAGGTCACAAAACTATTTCTATACTAATTTCTCACACTACTTCATATTATTTAATTTCACTATCATGTTAATTTTTCAAAAATTAAAGTTGGCCAATTTAGTACGACGTGAGCCACCATGAGCATAGCTCAACCGACATAATGTACAACCTAGTACTAAGAGGTCACAGGTTCGATTCACTCACCCTTACCATGTTTTGTCAAAAAAAAAAAAAAAATTAGTCCGACGTGATAACATAAGGAAGTGGGAAAATAGAAAGAAAAAAAATGAAACATGCAATATACCCTTTGTTTTAAAGTAACATATCAGAACCGTTTTTTTTTTTTTTAGTACATTGAGGGTGGGAGATTCGAATCACAGACTTCTTGGTCGTCAACACATATGTCAGCTGAGTCATGCTCGTTTTGGCATATCATAACCGTTTTATAGATTGTGCTAATCTATTTTGTTCCATTATCTACTTCCTCAGGTCATTTGTGAATTGTTTACTATGTCATGTCAAATCATGAGGGAGTTCTTAACAACATGAGACATAGAATCATAATTCAAAGTTTAGAGACTGAATTTTAAAATTTGACCTTTCGATTGTCTTTAGGTTAAGGGGCAAAGTATTCGTGCATTTGTCACGCTGGTGGAGGGAGTTCCTCAAAGTGAAGAGCTCCGAGAAAACCTAATTCAAACAATTCGAACTCAGGTTAGTCATTGCTTTCATCAATATGAACTATGAACTTAGAAAGGATTGTAAAAGAATACCTAAAAATAAAATATTTTGTTACTACATTTTCAGATTGGGGCATTTGCAGCACCTGATAAAATACATTGGGCAAATGAGCTGCCAAAAACAAGGAGCGGAAAGATAATGAGGAGAGTTTTGAGGAAAATTGCCTCTAAGCAGTTGGATGAGATTGGAGATACCTCAACACTTGCAGATCCTACTGTCTTGGATCAACTTATTGCACTCATTGATTCTTGAAACCTCAGAAAAAGAAAATAAAAAGTGACCCATCAGTAAAAATGGCTTCAAGAAAAGTTTGTAGTGGCCAACTTAGCTATAAATCCTTTTCTTTTTTTATTCTTTTGAATGTTAGTTTTGATCTTGTACTCAGTTAAGGGCTTGATTGGAAGGGAGTTAAAGATACAAGCCATTTTCTTCTATTTGTAAAATATTTGGGCACAGTATGTTATTGAAATTTGGAGCGAAATACCGCATGTTTCTCCATTGCCAATCATTATCTTTTTTCTTTTTGATATCCGTGAGTGTCATGTTCATTGTCAGCTTGTGCACACCTCGACTAATCTCACAGAAGAGTCGTTTGACCCTACTTCATTTGGTTGACAAAGAAACTCGTAGGATATTAAATCCTAGGTAGGTGTCCACCATAGTTTGAACACATTCCCTCTAAGCTCTTTATTATATTCAGACTTTTTATTGACCACTAGGTCAAACGATATTCCCCACTTACCTTAGAGAAGTTGAGACATGTCTCATAATCCAAAAATTTCTACGACCCTCAAATTCTTTAGCTATGAGAGTCTTTATAATCCAATCACCATATTTGTCGTTGTCCCTAAAAGTCTATTGGTTGCCAGCAAAATACCCTCTATATGCTTTTTCAAGTTTCCAATACACAGCATCACTAGGTTGCATAAACTCATAAAGCATGTTCGACAAATTCATATTTCTTTTTTTTTTTTTTTTTGATATCCGTGAGTGTCCGGGCCAGCTTACGCGCACCTCGACTAATCTCACGGGACAGACCGCCTGACCCTACAACATTTGGCTGCCAAGGAAACCCGTAGGAAATTAATTCTTAGGTAGGTGGCCACCAAGGATTGAACCCATTCCCTCTTAGAGGGCATTGAAGTCCCAAGGCCCTTTATGACCACTAGGCCAACCCTTGATGGTTGACAAATTCATATTTCATTATTACATTTTAAGTATGACTTAATTTTAAAATGTTCTACTTGGTGAATAAAATGAAAAATCAAGAATATTTGCTACAATGTAACTAACAGATTTTCAAACTTATTCATTGTAAGAATGTAGTCTACGTCTCCTCAATAAAATAATCGTAAAATCATACCAGGACAGACAAAATGGAAGTTGATGGTTTGAGTTAAAGCTTGGACTTGGGAGTTTGAGGTTCTCTAGACCATGAAGGCGGAATGATTCTGTAATCTTGAGTTGGCTCTTCTGCCTTTTCTTTTTCCCTTTCCTTTTCTTCCTCTTCTTCTCCATCCAAGATATCCTTTGAGAACGCATTCGGGTTTGCTTTTATGCAGCTCTGCAAAGCCACAAAAGGATGCACACAGTCCGATCCCTTTGGAAAAACCAATCACAATTTAGCCGTTAGTATGTACCACAATTTTTGTAAAGATTAAAATTCAATCTCATACCTTAACGGTTGTTTCAATTTAGTTCTTATACTTTTACAAATTTCTGATAGGTATCTCTTTTATTTACTATTAGATAAGAAGTAAGAGATTACGACCTATCGATACTTGACCAATTCGAGAGGGTCAACCTTCTCTCACAACAATACCAATTGCCTTCCAAGTAAAAACCACCATTATCCCAAACAACAACAAGCAAATATATAATAAGAAGAAATACATAACTAAGGAAGTTACAACTACCTTTCTAACATCCTATTCAAACATAATAACTATCTAGAAACTACCCCAAAACTACTCATAACTAAACAATAACTACATGTTCTAACAATTTCGCTTTCCCATCTTTTTCATTAAAGCTTAACAATGTTACTATCCTTCAGTGAAACGAAAAAATATCAAATGTGATCAATAATTTGTAATTGAACTAAAAGAAGTAATAGAAATCTAACGAGCACAATTAGTTGCAGTGTAAAACAAGATTAGTTATAGTCCTTGTTTCTACTTTTCAACCAAAAAAAAGTCTAAATACCTAGCATAAGATCATGTTTTTCAACCAAATGTGATATATCAAATTCCTACATCATTAACATAAAATGTCAGATGGTGGAACTAATCTGCCACATACACAAATAATTTGCAATGTTGAACTCCAATTATCTCTCACTAATGTCAAAGACATTTGGTAGGTTCTGAAGAAAAAGTATGAACCATAATGAAACTTGTAAACGTATAGAGACCAAATTGACTGAACAATTAAAGGATAGGGATTGAAAATATAATTTAACCAAGATGTTTTGCCATAACTTCCTTCTTTTTCCTTTACTTTTACCTTTTCATCGGCAGTGCTCTTGAAGAAGCAAAGAAAAGCATCAGAAAACTGGACCCCACATGGACCTTTACGCAAGTCAGCTATGCAGGGACACTCTAACGCTCTGTTAGCTTTGGCCTCAAGAGACTGAAAGAAGCATAGGTCAACTTCTTTGGTTGCAGTTCCAATTTCAAAAGGAAGCTTATATTTTTAAAGTGGACAAACCTCATTTGCTTCATTACCATAAGCTGCAGCTTCTGCAAAAATGAAAAAGTTGTTGATTATCAAACATGTCCTCAAATCTAATCTAACACCAAACAAAACTAGTACAACAGGAATTGCAAATAATATTTCATTCTGTGTACTTAACCGTAATAAATTTAACACAAAGAATTGTTAAAGCAAACTAGACAAATAATATCGTTATGTTTTCTGATTAAATTTTTTTCTGATTAAATGACAGTATTATTCGCTTTTTTCTGTTATCTTTTGTGGTGCCAGCTTAGTATTTCATATGTGAGGTGGTTTGTGGCTTTTATTTTCAGATGTATTTTCAGTTTGGCCTCATAGGTATTTTCAGCAAGCTTGCAAAGACGGGCTAAACTTCATAAAATTACATTTCAACGAAGATTGATTGGCTCCACATCTTTGAGGCAACATGATTATTAGTCAAATTCAGGTCAATCTTGCTGGAGGAGGTTTACAAGACCAAATCTTCAAACCAAATACTCGTTTCTTTCTCACCTGGTCAGAATAGACAGAATAGGCAAGGTAACTTGGAGGGAATCAAGGCAACAGTTATGGAGGAGGGGGGAGAAATCAAGATTGTGAAACCTTGTGTGTTGATTATATGGGACGATAAGTCACACAGTTGCCATTTGTTATTGCAAATATAATTCCGTATATGTAAAGCACACTTGCTCAACAAGAGAAGCTCCTCTGCTCTAATTGCCACATCTTACAGTGAAAAATCCAATTTTGTACTATTTTGTAAAGCTTTCCAATTAGATATTATCATAAATTTCTCTTCCCCAAGTCAAATTCTAATCAGATAAACCTGTTGATCTGCTGTATTGAGATTTGTGGAGGCTTGCACTTGTTTAATTTTTTAATGTAAAGGGTTTATTTGTTTTTCATTTTCATTTTTCCTCGGAAATGAACTGAGAGGATATCCTTCGCTTCAAAAAATTCAAACTTCTTATTGGAACCAAACTTGAAACAAGAATCCTAGCCCTTCGATTTGATGGTGGACAAGGGTTACCACTGGCTTAATTTTCTGAACAGCAGAAGAACAAGGAATCTAGTAAGATTATCTTGTCTCTTCTATACCACTTTTAAAATGAGAGCTGAAATAAAGCATCACTGACTTGTTGAAACTGGATTAACTCTCCTAGCTGAAGCCTGCATGCCACTTTAATCGGTGGAGCCTTTTATACTACAGTTTATTTGATAAATAGGCTCCTAATACCAGTTCTTAAGGCCAAACTCCATTTTAACTTTTCCACAACTCTCTTCCCAATTGTCCTTTTCTGAAAACCTTTGCTACAGCAACCTTTACCTCAAACACAATCAATCTACCACGTTCCAGTATCAAACTTTTAGGTATGCCCATGTAGAAATATACTGATTCTCACAAATGCTAGAACGTATATACATCTCAAGACATGTAGTACTTAAAATGTCCTGCTTCTGCTTCCCTATTGCTTCAGGATTCTTGGCTCCCCTTTCCAATTTGAGTGACAACTCCTAGTCCCCTAATTAACCCACTTCCCAGAATCCTTCTTCTTCAGCAAACAGCCCCTCTCACCCGTCCGGTGAAGATGTCAGAACACGATCATTTGCTTATACCTTGCAAAGTCCCACTGATAGATACTATTACCATGAATGAAGCATGCCATAAATGATAAATATAATCCCTTCATCGAAGCAGGCCATACTGCAGATTATTTTCTCCTGTTGCCTTACCTTTAAGTTTTGTGCTGTCAGCTTAGTATTTCAGACGAGTGGGATAGTAAGTGGCTTTTCATTTCTGAAGTATTTCCAGTACAGAAATTCATATATAATGTAATGTAACCCTCCCGCATGCTTCAACAATATCTCTTGAACTCAATTCTTCGCTCTCACACTACCAGAAACCTCAATTCCATTTAGAAACCCTTATTCAATCACTCAATAAAAACACGGCACCGTTGCGATTAAAGCATGTTATGAAGAAAAAAGAAATCGATATTCCGAACAGAAAATAAATTCAACGAAATTCACGATAGTCCTTGGATCTTTTAGCGCTCGAAATTGAAATTTCTTGAACATGAATCCATTCTCATATGAAAAGGATCGGTTCGTTCACTAACAGAAACATTTTTACAGACACCTAGAGTACGAACTGAACAAAAAGAAATGGAGAACTGAGGAAGAAGGCGACGGACCTGCAATTAGAGACTCCATGGAAGGAGGATCGGAAGAGGAACCGGAGACGGAACTTGGAGATGAATTCCGGCTTTGTGGTAGATCGTTTGGAGACGATACGGCTGCAACGCTTTCAGCTTGACCCATCCTTCTCTCAACTCTCAACTCAAATTGGAATCAGTATAAAAGGTCTAAACTTTGAAGAAAAAAATGGACCCAAGAAAAAGTTCTTTTTACCCACATTTTTTATTTTTTTTTAGCACGAGAAATGGGAGTAGGAGATTTTAACCTCCGACCCGAACTTCGAATGTAGTACATGTCAATTTATCCTATGTTGAGCTATGTTTATATTGACTTATGTAATTTGTTTTTTTTTTCTTCAACTCTAATAATGTCGAACTTCTTAACATAGTGTAATGGTGAGCTTTTTTTCTAAAGGAATGGATACTTTTAGTTTGTCTCCACTCAAGCTTGTTGATTTTAATTTTTGTTTTCTTAATATCAATGTACTTGAGTAGAGAAAGACATACTCCGTAGAATTTTTTTCAATTCATTAAATTTTTTGAAACAATAAGTGCATCGGGTTACTTTGAAGGGTCAAATATTACATATTTCTTTCGGTTCCTCCAGTTGGGGTCTTCTTTTTTGGTTCCTTTCGAAGAGTCACCCTTTCGAGTTGCTCAATCATTTTTTTGTCGGTTTTGTTAAGATAAACGAGAAGGACTAATTCTTTATGACATCTTTCTGCATTACCTCATATGTGAACGAGAGATCCACCCGCTCCAAGGTAGGCTTTCGGCATCTCCTTTTGCAGGGATCTAGTTAATTTGTTTATCTTATTAATGAATTATTTAAATAAAAATTAACTTAGGGTATATAGTAGTATTTAAACTATGTTTAAAGGGTTGGTTGCACAAATAGCAATCAGGCCCAAACTAATTGAAAATTTAGCAAACTTTAAAATGCTTTGTAAATATGGCAAAAAAATCTGTTTCTATCACGGATGATAGACTTTATCATATCACTGATAGACTTCTATTAGTGATAGACTATTATCACTAACAAAAATCTATAAAAAGCTGAGGTGATCAGCGATAGACTTCTATCAGTCATAAGATATCAGCGATAGAAATTGTCATATCCGCAATTTTTTTAAAAACATGTTATATTTCTAATTATCTTATTCTAAATTGACATCTGTTACAATTTCTCTATGTTTAAATCTTAATACCAATTTTTATATTGGTTGATCCATGCTTATATTGGCAATTATTTTTGTATTTATTTACAATATTCTAGATAATATATAGGATTAGTTGCACAAATAGCAATCATGCTCAAACTAATTGCAAATTTAGCGAACTTTAAAATGTTTTGCTATGGCAAAAAAATTTGTTTCTATCACTGATAGACTTTATCATATCACTGACAAAAATTTATAAAAAACTGAGGTGATCAACAATAGACTTCTATAGCCATAAGATATCAGCGATAGAAATTGACATATCTGCAAAAAATTTTAAAAACATGCTATATTTTTAATTATTTTATTCTAAATTGACATCGGTTACAACTTTCCTAATATATATGTATATATAAATATAAATAGATTGAATTTTATTTTATAGAAAAATAGAAAATTAAAAATAGTTACGCTGCACGTTTGATTTTTTATTTTTAAAAAACTAAAAATAAAAATAAATAAAAAAATTGTTACCAAATGTATGGTTTTTGGTTTGTAAAAACATAAAACCAAAATAAAAAAAAAAACAAAAAAAACAAAAAAAAATTGAAATGATTATCAATGTGCGGTGGCATTTATATAATCACTTTTGGGCAATTTGACTTTTTATACCCAAAAGCAAAACAAATGAGTGTTTTAGGCTTCCCAAAAAAAAACTTGCAGTTTTAGACCCCTGATGTGAAAGGTCTTAAATGCCCTTACTTTAAGGGATGTGAAATGTCGAAAATGCCCCTCATTAACCCCAATTGAATAGCCTTCAATTTTTCATTACTTTCACCTACTTTTCACCCACTTTTCACCTACTTTTCACCTACTTTTCACTTACCCACCTTTTACCTCAAACATTCATGAAACTAAATTTCATGTTTTTCATTATTCTCACATTCTCCACGTTTTTGTTGTTTGTAACAAATAACATTCATTCATCCAACAATCTTCATCATTCTCTCACATCCCCACATCGGGTTTATTCTCTCCCATCACATTGCTGAACACCGAAGGAGTTTTTCAAAGTCGATCATTCTCCGTTATTGAACTCTATCATTATTCTTGCTGAAGGTATGTGTACCTAAACCCTTGATGTCGGTTTATTTTTTTCATTCTAAAACAATGTCGGTCCCTTGATGTCGGTTTATTTTTTTCATTCTAAAACAATGTCGGTCCCTTGATGTCGGTTTATTTTTTTCATTCTAAAACAATGTCGGTCCCTTGATGTCGGTATTTTTGACACAAAAACACATTGTGTTTAGGGTTAAGGGTTTAGGGTTAAATCTGAACACGAAACGAAACCACCCTAAACCATTGTGTTGTGTAATTTTGTATTAGTCAGAAAAATACAATTTCAAAATTTTCTGTTATTGGTGGTAATTCCACGGTAAATTTAATAACAAACATTTACCGGTCGGTAAATGTTCGTTATAGAATTTACCGGTCGTGGAACCACCACCGGTAAACTCAATAACAAACATTTACCGACCGGTAAATGTTTGTTATTGAATTTACCGGTGGTGGTTCCACGACCGGTAAATTCTATAACGAACATTTACCGACCGGTAAATGTTTGTTATTGAAATTACCGGTCTGGTAATTTCGCAGATCATTTTCCCCTCAACTTTTTTCTGAACTCTTATTTATTTATATGTTTGCAGATGCCTCGAGTTTGGGTATGTTTTGGTGGTGTGTGGAATGAAATAGAAAATTGTTATTATGGTGGGAAAACAAGAGGGTGTGACTTAGAGACTGAAATTACGTACAATGATTTTTTAGGGCGGGTCTATACCCTATGTAGTATAAATCCAGATCTATACGATCTTGTAATTAGATGTATACTCCAATTGAAGTCCAGAGCACCGGCTTTTGTTATTAGCAATGACGAGGACCTTAGTACTTTCTTGACTTGGGGTGAAGTCTCTGAATATCGTTTGTATATATCCACTATGTCAAAGTTGACCCAAACACCTGAAATGCAAATTCCATCCACTTCCAACCAAGAAATTCCAACAACGTCCACATCCTTCCCGTATAACATAGGGCAAATACCATCCACATCGTCCATTCCATATATACCAGGCACACAATTTTACCCTATGTTTTACCCGAGCATGCCTTACCCTAACGTTCCTTACCCTACCATGCCTTACCCTAGCGTGCCTTACCCTAGCGTGCCACAATTGTCTTACGCTAATGTGGAGGCATATAACTTGGGGGATGACGCAGATCATACTCAACATCATGGTGTTGAAGAAGGGGACGACCGTGGTGTAGAAAATACAGGTGGCGGTGTTGATTATAATGAATATAATTATAATGATGGTGATGGTGGAGATGATGGTGGGGAGGGCGAGCCCGGTGAAGATTATGGTGAGTATAATGATGGTGTAGAAGAAAATGATGATGGTGGGGAAGAAAGGGACGACGAGCCTGTTCAAGTACATGTACAAAATACTGTTGAGGTTCCTGTTGGTCCTGTTGCACGTGTGGTTGATGTTCCTTCTGCATCGGTTCATGCTTCATTGTTAGGTCAGTCTACTGAAGACATAAAAGTTGGAGAACTTTTTATGACTAAAAAAGCTTTGTTGATGAGATTGTCCGTTATAGCAATGAAGACTAGCTTTGAGTTTAAGGCTAAGAAGTCGAACAAGACACTGTGCGTAATGATATGTAGGAATGCTGAATGCAAATGGAGACTTCGGGCTATGAAGTTGAAGGATTGTGATATATTCAACGTTACACAATATGCAAACATTCATACATGCAAAAAGAAAATGTTGACTCACAACCATCGACAAGCAAAATCTTCAGTTCTTGGCCATTTATTGAAGTCGAAGTTTGAGGATATCAGCTGTATCTACAAAGCCAAGGACATTGTCAATGATATTCGAAAGGAGTATGGTGTTAACCTAACCTATGACAAGGCTTGGCGAGCTAGAGAAATAGCACTGCGTCTTGCTTGGGGGTCGCCAGAAGAATCTTTCAAACTCTTGCCAAGGTTCGGTGAGGCTTTGAAAATTGAAAATCCAGGTACGGTGTTTGATTTGCAACTCGATGAAAATAAATACTTCAAATATGTATTTATGGCGTTAGGTCCCGCCATTAGAGGTTTCGTGGGTTGCATTCGGCCTGTACTAATAATAGACGGTACTCACTTGAGGGGAAAGTACAAGGGTAAACTTCTACTTGCAACTGGTGTTGATGGCAACAACCAAATATACCCCATTGGTTTTGGAATCGGTGAAGGGGAATCTGAAGCCTCGTGGGTGTATTTTCTTCGACAGATGGAATGTGCAATCGGACATGTCCCCGGGTTAGTCATTGTGTCTGATAGACACCCGAGCATTCGAAAGGCGATTCAGATTGTATTTCCTGAAGCTGTTCACTGTTTATGTATACATCATATAAGTGAGAACCTTAAGACAAAGTATAAGAATGAAGACATTTGTAAGGTATTTCTCCAAACAGCGAAGGCATGCCGCGAAGTACAATTCAATGAATTTTGGGGACAACTTGTAAAGTATCCGGGTGCACAAACTTATTTGGAGGATATTGGGCTAGACCGATGGGCTCGTGTTTTCCAATGTGGAAGAAGGTACAACCAGAACACCACCAATCTCGCAGAATGCACGAACTCTGTATTTAAGGACGCGCGTCAACTTCCGATTACAGGATTGTTAGACCATATCAGAGGGTGGTTTCAAAGGAAGTATTACAAGCGTCGGACCAAGCACGCAATTCGTGGTGAGGAGTCCCTCGTATCCAAATATGTCGAGGGCCTTCTGGAAATATCAGTAGAGAATGCGAGGAGGCACAAAGTTGATCCAATTGATAGATTTGAATTCGAGGTTGATGATGGGTATCTGGGTGGACGTGTCAACATTGAGACCAGAACATGTACTTGTCGTGAGTTTGACTATTATGATATCCCATGTTCTCACGCAATAGCTGGATGTTGGTTTCGTGGCATAGACCCCATGACCCTCTGCTCTTCGGTTTACAATATGGAAACTTTGATCAACTCGTACTCGGAGCCCATATTTCACAACACTTCATTATATTATTTCTTCGCAACGTTTAATGTTGTTATTCAATGTATTCGGTATCTTTTCGAAACAAAGATAAAATGTTTAGGGTTTTAGAATCTGATAAATTTCCCATACACAAAGGTGAAACGATTCTGGAAAATTTACCGGTCGGTAAATTTTCCTCAAACAAATGGGCAAAACAATTCTGGAGAATTTACCGGTCGGTACATTTCCCAGAAACAAATGGGCGAAATCTGGGAAATTTACCAGTCGGTAAATAATTTCCACTGGGGTAAATTTACCGACCGGTAAATTTCCCAGATTTTGTCCATTTGTTTCTGGGAAATTAACCGACCGGTAAATGTTGTAAATTACATTTACCGACCGGTAATTTTGTCAGTGTCTAGATTATATCTGAGTTTAGGGTTTAGGGTTTATGATTTAGGATTTTAGGGGTTTAAATTAGTTTTGGTTAAGAGTGGTTTAGGGTTTAGGGTTTTCAGGGTTTAATACTTCTAAAAAGAATACATTACCCTAAATATTAACGAGATTGAATAACCTAAATATTAACGAGATTGAATAACCTAAATATTAACGAGACTGAAAACCCTAAATATTAACGAGATTGAATAACCTAAATATTAACGAGATTGAAAACCATAAAACCCTAAACCTTAAACCCTAAACAATATAGGTTTGTTCAATTGGTTATGCTACCATTTTTTTTTTGGGTTATAAGAGAAAACCAACCGAAATAATAAAAAACTTTAATACATTAAAAAATATTTTGGGTTACAATAATGGTCTATTGCCCCACAGTTGTACAGCATACTGACGCCTACAAAAATCAATGTTATCCTGAGATAGGGTGTCCATTGGACATCCCATTACAAGATATTCTAAAAACTTAGCAACAAAAATACCACAGTCACCACTATCAATTTGTTGGGGCACGTCAGGATGTCTATACACCTCCCATGGTCGGATGGGCAGTGTGGTTCTCATCTGCAAGACCCCACACTGTCCCAACAACATGTAGAAATTTGTGCGGACATGCTTCAGCTCCATCTTCAATTGGTCGTCTGTAGTCAGCGTCATGCAAGAATCGTACACTGTCAACTCGGCATTCCGCAAATCACCACACAACAACACCCAATGGTTACCTCCTATATTGAATGGCATGTACACCACATCAACGGTATTCCATGGTACGTCGTAGTCGGTCTTCTTCCCTAACGTATAGTCGACGACATTGTTGTACTTACTCCATTCGATGCGTGGATCACTCGGGAGTGTGTTCGACATCTCTTCGTACACCTCTTTTCCCCTTAGAAATGACTGACATAATGAATGAATGAAATTGTGAGTTATTGATAGACAAATTAGATTGCGTAAAATAATATAACTACTTACCGTGACAACTACATCTGCAGTGACAAATTTGTGATTGCAGAAATTCGGTCTCAATTGTAACTTCTTGCGAATGAACAGAAAAAGTGAGTCCATGACCTACACATTAATTTATTACTTGTTAATTCCTAATATACCATAATAGTATTACATGAAGAATAGTATTACATACCTCGTCGCTCGTCCAATGAGAAGGTGTCAGAAGATCTCGAAACCATTGTTTGTTTCTGTGTGCGTACGTTGTTCTGCGCCATAACTTATTTTCATCGCCCATCCATTTTTCAAACTTCTGATCCAGTGGTGGAGGTATTTTACGTAATGGGTTGCCTTTATCCGTGTATATCAGCTGACCCTGCCGATTCTTGAAAATTACTGGACTACGAAGTTTCCATGGGACGGTACGGGTACGCAGGCCCCGACGTGGTACTTCATTCGCAGGTACAGGTCCGCTAACTTCTACCACGTAATCTATCGGCTACATAAGACAAATGCAAATTAAAATGTTAACATTATAGAAATATTTAATAAAAGTTTTAAAATTTTTATGAACAAATGAGGTTACCTCCAACTTCACGGTGGCTACATCCTCGGGACGATCGGTGAGTACTTCCTCGGGATGATCGGTGGCTACATCCTCGGGACGATCGGTGAGTACTTCCTCGGGATGATCGGTGACTACTTCCTCGGGATGATCGGTGAGTACATCATCTGGACGCTCGGTGAGTACTTCCTCGGGATGATCAGCGAGTACATCATCTGGACGATCGGTGACTACATCCTCCACACGATCGGTGACTACATCCTCCACACGATCATGGACATCGATGTCCATTGGCACATGTGCCTCGTTGTCAGGAAGTGCTTCACGGTCCATTGGCACATGTGCCTCGTTCTGTGCCCCGACGTCCTTCGTTTGGTCAACTTTAGCATCTTCATCCCCAACATTGTCGTCAAGATGTGAACTATGATCTCGACCATCCATATCCCGATCTTCTCTTCTCGATGGCCCGCCTTCATCATCGGTATGTTTAGGCCCAAAATAGTGGGTCGGGTCCACATCTCCGCTCTACATCTCCCAAAATAGTAACAGTGAGAAAACAAATATATGCATTTAAGAAAAAACCCTAAACCCTAAAGAAAAAACGTTTTAATATAAAATAGATTACCTTGTAAAGTCGTCGCAACAACCTTTTTATGGCCTTCAAATCAGACTCCATACCCTCCATGCGTTGATCCATACGTTGCAGGTGCTTAGTGCATTTGCAACTCTTCTTCCTCTTCTTCTTCTTCGTCACCTCATCATTGACTTCACCTTTCACATGTGGCGAACCTCTCGAGTCAGGCATCTTCTGAACATGTACGGACCCTACACCTGGCCCTACTGGGTTCTGTGATGACATGTCAATGTGATGGATCGTCATATCCTCAACCTCCTCGGGTACAACTTGACCCCCTTCGGGTACAACTTGACCCCCTTCGGGTACATCACCCTCTTGTACAATTTCTGGACGAGGAACCTCCACTCTTCGATTAATAAATCGAATCTCTTCATCCGTCGGTACCATGGCCACAATTGTAGTCTGTAACATAACTTAGATTAGATTCAAAAAAATGTTCACAGTTAACAGCGGCAATAACAAAATAGAGAACTAACCACATCCGCCTGGAACACCTCGTCGCAAAGCCGTTTATATGAAGGTGACACGCGACATGACCATCTAAGAATACGTGGGATGGCCGAATCATTGAGACGAGTTGCGACAAGAGTCAACGACGAAAAAATCTCATATGCCCATATCTGCATTAACAAAAAAACTACTTAAAAAACAAATAATCTCATATGAGTTTGTTAATGTATAACTTGAAATAGTGCAAACCTGGAGTGCATGCGGATAACCATACAAACTATATGTCTCCGCCTTCTTCAACGCGTCTGTCTTTCTTTTATAGGAATCGGCTTTCCCATTCAAAGCTTTTTTTAGGCTTTCAATCGTTTTCTTGAATATCAGTCTACTCCAATCCTCATTACAGAATTGCTCCCAGTCGTCGATGATATTCAAGAGGCTAGTATTCATTTTTTGCCTCTTCTCCCTCCCAATTAAACCCGCCTCAATGAAATAAAACAAGGATACTTTCACAGCATCCTCATCGTTCTCAAACACTATACTAGGGTATAACTTCTCAAACTCATCAGCCCTAATACCCTCTACATCCCTCATATAAAGGCCTCTCAGTCTATTTTGATTTACAACCCTCCGAACATTTCTACGGCCATGTCTAAGACCGGTTATAATGTCAAATTCTCGCTTACCGAAAGACACTCTACTTCCTAACAAGTTAAAACTCATAGCATCTCCCGTTTCAGATGTTTCATCCTCAACCTCAACTTCCCTAAGAAGGATGTAGTGAACTAATTGTCCATTAAAAACTATAGAGGTATCGAATATAGGGCCAAAACAAGTTTCCCTAAACATTGCCAATTGGGTTACTGACAGTTTTTGGGTGATGTTTTTCTTAGTGGTACTAATGTGGCCACAACAGGTCAACAAGGCTGGAAAATGGTCACTAAGGGGGATTTTATCAACCATTTGACTCATTTCTGATTCCATGGTAAACCTACACACCTACACAACAAATTCAAAATGCTTATGAACAACACAACAACCAACAACAACAACCAACAACACAAAGCATGAATTTACATTCTGTTTTTTTTAGGGTTTAGGGTCGAAAAAAAACAAAACAACCCATTCTGTTTTTTTTACCGGTTATGAATTACCCACCGGTAAATTACCGGTCGGTTTTTTCTAACCGGTAAGTGAAAAAACCGACCGGGTAATTTACCGGTTGGTAATTCTCACCGGTAAATTACCGGTCGGGGATAAAACCGACCGGTAAATTTACCAGATGGCAATTTCCCCCAAATTTCTTAATTTACCGGTGGGATGAAATCGACCGGTAAACGTACCGGTCGGTACTTCATCTCCTTCCTTCGTCTGCAACAACCCCCCAAATCTCAAAATCACCTTCCAAACAACTCAAAATCACTTGACAAACAGATCAAAACATGAAATCGAAACACTAAACCCATGAAATTGAAACGCCCAAATCTCTTTATCGAAACATGAAATCGAAACGCCCTAACCTAAACCCATGAAATTGAAAAGCCCAAAGCAAAACATGACCGACCCAAGCTTAAAGAATACCTGCCAAGCTTGAAGTTTGAAGAAGGAAATGGTCGTCGATGGCCTCTGTGAGCTTGAAGAAGGAGATGGTTGGGGAAGCTTGAAGCTGAAGAAGGAAATGGTCGTCGATGGCCTCTGTGAGCTTGAAGAAGGAGATGGTTGGGGAAGCTTGGAAGTTGGAAGCTGGAAAGTTGGAAGCTGGAAAGTTGGAGTTGAAGAAGAAGTAGATGAGAAGATGAAGAAGCTGACGGAAGATGAAACGTTTTTTGGGGTTTATGTTGAAGGGTATTTTCGACATTTCACATCCCTTAAAGTAAGGGCATTTAAGACCTTTCACATCAGGGGTCTAAAACTGCAATTTTTTTTTTGGGGAGCCTAAAACACCCATTTCTTTTCCTTTTGGGTATAAAAAGTCAAATTGCCCATCACTTTTACACAGAGTGCAACCAAACAACTTGTAAAAAAAAAAAATAATAATAATAATAATAAATAAAAAAAAAAAAAAAAAAAAAAAATTGTAACCAAACATACCAATATTTTAATTAAAACAATTTTTATAAATAAATATTTTAAGAATTAAAAAAAAAAATTAGAAGGTATGTGAAAAGACAAATTATTCAAGATATTGTTACATTGTGGTTGCCTCCTTAAAACCATCTGATCTAGAACTTAGAATTTATTTGCCCTTTATGATTATTGTACAAGTTTAGTACTTGTAATTTGGGCTTAATTTGTCAAAGCGGGCATGGCTCGGGCATATGTATGTCTTAATGACCAAGAGGTCTGTGATTCGAATCCCCTCACCCCAATGTACTTTAAAAAAAAAAAAAAAAAAATGAGCTTAATTTCCGTTTTATCCTAGAATTTCAGTTTTATCATTATGATTTGGACTTCAATTTTTTTTTACACGTGGGGAGAAATTCGAATCTTGGACCTCTTGATCACTAGGTCATATAATATGCGTTGAACTATGCTCATGTTGATGATTTGAACTTCAAATTTAGTCTCTACAATCGAAAAAGTTTTAATTTTATTTTTATGAGTTGGTCAAACCTAAAAAATTGTCCATAAACTATACTTTACACACCCAATTCCTTCTATTTTTACCCAACCCTAAATTTCAATACAACCAACTAGGCTTAGTTCTGCTCAAAATTGCCTTAATATGGTAATGACTAATAACATGTCTAGTGAGATTCAACTAAATTTAAGACCAATTAAGAGTACATTTGAGATTTTTTTCCACGAGTGAAAATGAAAATAATTAGAAGTCTTAATCCTCTAACATGTTTAATTTTTTTTTTTTGTAACGGTATTTTAATAAATACGAGGATTGAACTCATGACCTCTTAGTCACGGATACAATCTTATGTCAATTGAGCTATGCTCGGTTTGACAAACAAATAAATTATTGTCATGATTGGGTTTCGAACAAAATAACTCGAAATTTAAAGGACTGGTTGCACAAACAACAATTAGGCAAAAAATAATTGCAAATTTAGCAAAGTTTAAAATATGACAAGCTTTTTTGCAACGGTATTTTAATTAAAGCGAGGATTGAACCCATGAACTCATAGTCACAGACACAACCTTATGTCAATTGAGTTATGCTCGATTTGGCTTAAGATGATTAATATATAAATACTAAACTGATAGACTTCTATTAGACTTTATCACTGTTGAATAATAAATTTCGGCCAATCACAAATTGACACATCATTAATTTGAGTTAATTCGAGTTAATGATAAAAATATATATTTATAAATTTGGGACCAATTACAAAGTTACAAATGTCCTCAATTTAAATTAAGAGACATATAAAATTGGTAAATCAAATTATGCCACATGCCCCTCGGACGACCCGAGCTAGTCCAATCAAACATTGCCACATGGCGGTTGGACCCAAAGTTATTTAGCCCGAGATAGCTAAAAATAATTTTGGGCTAAATTTAAATAATCCAAGTTATTGAAAATAAATGGATTAAGCCCAAATAAATAAAAGCCCAAAAGTTGGGTCAAAAGTCAATCAGACCCAAGCCCATACTAGGTCCATCAAACTCTATAAATAGAGAAGGTCACCATTCATTCTGGACATTCAGCCTTGAGCCAGAGTCCAGAGAAGTCAGAAGCTCCAGCAATCAGAGTCCAAAGAATTCAGAGGCATCAAAGACTCAGAGTTCGGAAGATTCGAAGACTACAAACTTCAACAACAAATTAACAGGTCGCTCCAAAAATCAACAACTTCAAGATCACCAAGTCAATAGGCCGCTCCAAAGATCAACAGGCCGCTCCAAAGATCAATAAGCCGACAGGCCGATCCAAGAAATCAACCAGCCCAAAGCAAACGTCTACATTGGAGAGAAAGCATCAGAGGATAAAGATTAGAGACTGTAACACTTATAAAAATCAATAAAATTCAAGTTCATTTCCACGTATCAAATTTCTCCTATATTGAAATCTCGTGTGAACAAATTGGCACGCCCGGTGGGACAGTTTCTACCTCTCATCTCTTTCTCTCTCCAAAAAGTGATGGCATCCAAAGAAGCTCCTTCAAAGACTGCTGCTTCAAATGACTCCTATGGAGGGCCAGTTACGTGCAGTCGCTCTAAAGAAATCCAGGATGAAGAAAGTCAAACACCCGTCATCGCGAACAAAATGTTGAGACGCATGACAGAATCTGCTCAAGCTGATATCCTCCTTGCAGAAAACCTTGTGTTTGACCAACTTGTTTTTCCTTCTCTTCAACCAAAAGAAGCATCAAATCTGGATGTGATGTCCGTCATGATGACTGATGCAGGCACTAGTGAAGAAAGAATGGCTGAAGTGGAAAAGAAGATTAGCATGTTACTGAAGGCGGTAGAAGAAAAAGACTATGAAATAGCTTCTCTGAAGAATCAAATTGAAAGTCGAGACGCCGTGGAATCAAGTCAGATCCCTGCCGTAAAAAATAAAGGAAAGAACGTTGCACAAGAAGGTCAGTCGCAACATTCTACTTCAATCGCTTCTTTGTCTGTCCAGCAGCTCCAAGATATGATTATGAACTCCATCAGAGCTCAATATGGTGGACCTGCTCAAAGTTCCATCTTTTATTCTAAGCCTTATACCAAGAGGATTGACAACCTGAAGATGCCTAGTGGATATCAACCACCAAAGTTTCAACAGTTCGATGGGAAGGGCAATCCCAAGCAACATATTGCTCACTTTTTATCGAAACATGTGAAAATGCCGGTACACGAGGAGATCTACTAGTCAAACAATTTGTCCGGACACTGAAGGGAAACGTTTTTGACTGGTATACTGATCTTGAATCTGAGACTATTGAAAGTTGGGAGTGATAACTCCATTTTGGAGCTATTAAATACTTCCTAATTATAGCTTAAGTCCGCTTTCAATTGATTAAATATATCTCTTCTGTAGGAGAAAAACGGCAAAGAGCTCGTGCGTCCTTTGGACCCGTTCGAGAGCTTAAAGTGGAGTTTTAGCGCCCCGGGAATGCATCGGGAAGAGGGGAACTTGATCCGTGAAGAAACGGGCCAAAACAGCCTTGGAGAGGCAAAGCTTCAGCCCCAAACCCGAGAGCCAGCGTCGAGCTATAGCGTCGAGACGCTGGCTCGACGCTGGAAAAACCCGAGAGCAAGCGTCGAGACGCTAGCTCGACGCTGCCCTGGCGTCGAGACCCTGCTTGGCGTCGAGACGCTCCGGAGGAGGCGCGCGCAGGAATTTTATCGGGGCAACGTCGCGACGCTGGCCTTGCGTCGCGACGCCATCGCGAGCGCGCGCGGAAAACTTAGGGCACAGCGTCGAGACGCTAGGCCTAGCGTCTCGACGCTACGACGATTGCAGAAGTTAAAAGACGATTTTTCTGCACTTTTTTGGGAGTTCTTCCCCACCAATTTTGCTCTTCTTTATCTTCTTCTTCCCCGTTTTCTCTCTATTTTCCGTGGAGCTCCGCCATTGTTGGCATGCTAGTGAGCTCCACCTTCATTGTAATACGCTGATGACGCTTTCCACGGCTGTTGTTGGAGCGGGATTGACAAACCGCGCCATGAGCGGCTAAGGTAAGGGTGAACAGTTTGGGATTAGTTTAGGGTGATTTTGTTAGACGTTTTTGGCTTTGATAATCTGATCTTGATGCATATTGGTTCTGTTTATTAGCATTTATCTACTTTGCTTAATCCAACGCGCATGTTAAAATACGACGATTGACACTCGAGTAGGTTCGCATGTTGTGTATGTTAAAGAGTAGCGATGCCGTGCCTCTCACTGCTCGACTAAGTAACACAGGTAGATAGAACTAAATCGAAGTATCGGTCGGGTAGGATAATTGTTGATTGCATACGGCGTTTGCGGGCAATCTACTAGCAATTAGAATTCACGCTCGAATGTTCGTCGCGGTTAGCTAGTGACTGTCTAAATTTACCTTAGGGCTGATCACCTTGATGTAAGCTTAGATAACGTGTAATTAGAACTGTGTGGTCTAATTAAAATCCATGGAGTCGGCTACTTTGGGGCTTCTCTGGTAGTCGTCTGCGTGCTCAATAAACTGAATTCCATGTTATTAGCATTAAATGATAAACCGAATTTGTCTAACAATTGATCCCGAGACTCTCCAAACCGTGCACACGTTCTCTTCTTATTATTCCTTCTTCTGTTAGCATTTTTAATATTTCTCTTGCATGATAAAACCCCCCGTTACCAAAAATCAATCAATTAATTAAATCCCAATTTCATTAGTAATTTCAATTTTCCTATTCCTTGGATCGACCCTGTTACCACTGGCTGCAAAGCCTTGGTCATAGGCTTTATAAATCGTATTTTGGCAAGCCTCGACAGCTTGAGATTAAGCGATAGTTCAAAATATCGCGTACCAGGGAGGAGCTTGAAAAGGAGTTCCTCAACCGCTTTTATAGCACGAGGCGAACTGTCAGCATGTTGGAGCTCACAAATACCCAACAACGAAAAGGCGAACCAGTTGTTGACTACATCAACCGCTGGAGAACTCTAAGTCTCGACTGCAAAGATCGGCTCACCGAAATATCTGCAATTGGAATGTGTATTCAAGGCATGCATTGGGGACTCCATTATATTTTGCAGGGAATTATGCCTCACACGTTCGAAGAACTAGCAACTCGTGCTCATGACATGGAGTTGAGCATCGCCAACAGAGGAAATAAAGATCTTCCTGCTCTAGACATCAAGAAAGAAAAGAAAGAAGCGGCGACTACTGAAAAGTTTTCTAAAGGCCCTACCAAAGAATCAATGGTCGTTAATGCAACTCCCTTCAAATTTTTTGCAAGAGGAAAAGACAAGAAGACAGAGAAGCAACATGATGGAGGCGAAAAAAGACGTTTGACCCTGAAAGAAAGACAAGAAAAAGTTTACCCTTTTCCAGACTCTGACATCTCAGACATGTTAGAACAACTCTTGGAAAAGAAACTTATCGAATTACCAGAGTGTAAGCGACCAGAAGAGATGGGACGAGTTAATGATCCCAATTACTGCAAGTATCACCGAGTTATCAGTCACCCGGTGGAGAAATGTTTTGTTCTGAAGGAGCTAATTTTGAAGTTAGCTACAGAAAAAAGGATTGAGTTGGAGCTTGATGAAGTAGCACAATCGAACCATGCTACAATAGCAACAAACCTCAACAACCAAACATGTTCAAGCACAGTTCATAATCTAGAAGCGAGTCTGATTCAATTCGGAACTTTAGAGCCTGTAGTTATTTGGTTTCAGCAAGAATTTCCAAGAATTATCTCCCATAGCAAATCCGGGTCTATTAAAAACGAAGATGAAGAATGGATTTTGGTAACTCGTCGAAAGAAGAAAGTACCACACTCTGTCCGGAAAGAGCCTCAAGTATTTCGAAACTATAGAAGAAAGAATATGTCGCAAAAGAAGAAGAAAAAGACTATAGGCTCCAGAAAGCATAAGTTGGTCGTAGAAGAGAATGAAGATTTTGTTCGATCTCGACAACCATTGATGCTAAAAGAATTTTTTCCAAAGAACTTTCTTAATGAAAAACACAAAGACATCCATAACACTGTCACATGCCATGCGATTGACACGTTCGAAAAAGACGATTCTTTATCAATCTCAAGTGGTAGGAAAGACAGAAGATCTACCTTCATTCAACATCGACGACTCTGAAGTACACGTAGGTGCCTCATGTTGCGTGTCCATTAGCTTCACAGATGAAGACTTGATGTTAGGATCAAAGCCTCATAATAGACCGTTATTCGTCTCGGGCTACATCCAAGAGCAAAGAGTTGGTCGGATTCTCATTGACGATGGATCAGCTGTCAATATAATGCCTAAGTCGACCATGACAAAAATAGGGATCTCAACGGACGAATTAACAAATAGTCGATTGGTTATCCAAGGATTTAACCAAGGTGGACAGCGAGCAATCGGCATGATCCGTCTAGAGCTTATTATCGGAGATTTGAAGGCCAACACTTTGTTCCACATCATAGACTCCAAGACTACTTACAAGTTACTGTTAGGTCGTCCATGGATACATGGGAATGGAGTAATACCTTCTACTCTACATCAATGTTTCAAATACTATCAAGATGGTGTTAAGAAAGTCGAAGCGGATACCAATCCATTCTCGGAGGCAGAGTCTCACTTCGCAGACGCAAAATTCTATATACAGAACGATGAGGCAGTGGAGATAGCTGTTGCAGAAATCCCTTTGGTTGAAAATGGAAAGACGGAACACCAAAAAAATACAAAGAAAAAGCAAGTCGAAGAAGTAGATGTTTGCAAAGTTCAAACGGATAAAACTTTTGTCAATCAGACACAGTCAAAGGGCCCAAAAGAAGAGAAGCCGCCAAATATTCCTGTATTGCGCTATGTCCCTTTGTCTCGACGTAAGAAAGGGGAATCACCATTCACAGAATGTTCAGGAAATCTGAAAGTCGGTGACGTGGAAATTCTAAAAGAAAGTTTTGTCACACCTCTTACAACGATTATCAAACAAGAGATCCGGGAGTCGAAGGATGACCACACAAAAAAGACTTTACCTGACAAACGAACGAATGATGGGTTTGATCCAAATGCATACAAACTCCTAGAAAAGGCAGGCTATGACTTCACAACACATACAAAGTTCGAAGGTCTAAAAATCTTTGACGAAATGCCTAATCTTTCTCCAACAAAAAAGAAGCTCCAAAAAGAGGGTTACGTCATACCTACTTCAAGAGCTGGACTAGGGTATAACCCACCAGAGCCAATTCGCATAATAAGAAAGGGAAAAGAAAAAGTTGTGAATGCCCATCACATAACGACAGAAGAGGTTGGCGACTCAGAAGAAGAAAAGAACAATAATAATCAGAGGATCTCTGTCTTCAACCGCATTGAAGTTCCAACTACCCGTCTTTCAGTTCACCAACGTTTAAGTTTCATGACAACAAAAAGAGAAGATCAAAGTCTGGCTTCAATACCCACTCGACTTTCAGTATTCCGAAGGTTAAGCGTGTCTGCATCGAAGAAAATAGACAAACCTTCGCGATCAGTCTTCGATCGCCTTGAAACAACGAGTAATCATTACGGGGGAAAGTTGAAAACTCAAGAAAAAGAACAACTTGAAGAAATGAATGACGATAATGAATTTCGTAGTATTGTTCCTTCACGGATGAAAAGAAAGTCGTTTGTTCTTATAAATATGGAAGGTTCTTTGAAAAAGTGAAGCGACAGTTAACCATTTTGACTAATCCTGCACAGGTAAACCAAGAGCATGAAGAAGGTCAGGATGTCTGTTGTCATATTACCATTGAAGAAATGTCAGACATTGAAATTTCCGAAGAAGATGTTGAAGAAGCGCCAGCATCACTAGAAGATGGTAGTCAATCTACGATTGATGAGCTCAAAGAGGTAAACCTCGGTACGGCTGAAAATCCACGTCCAACCTTCATAAGTGCATCACTTAGTGGTGAAGAGGAAGGTGAATATTTGAACTTGCTCACTTTATACAAAGATGTTTTTGCTTGGTCGTACAAAGAGATGTCGGGACTCGACCCAAAGATAGCAGTCCACCATCTTGCAACCAAACAAGGGTATCGACCAATCAAGCAAGGTCAAAGACGTTTTCGACCGGAGCTCGTTCCTCAAATTGAAGTTGAAGTTAATAAATTGATAGAAGCGGGGTTCATCAGAGAGGTAAAATATCCAACATGGATATCAAATATTGTTTCAGTGAAAAAGAAGAATGGACAACTCCGCGTATGTGTTGACTTTCGCGATCTCAATAATGCATGCCCCAAAGATGATTTTCCATTGCCCATCACTGAACTCATGGTTGACGCTACCACAGGACATGAAGCTTTATCATTCATGGATGGATCTTCAGGATATAATCAAATTCGGATGGCCCTTCAAGATGAAGAGATGACAACATTCCGAACTCCCAAAGGAATATATTGTTACAAAGTGATGCCCTTTGGTTTGAAGAATGCTGGAGCAACTTACCAGCGTGCTATGCAAAAGATCTTTGATGACATGCTCCATAAACGCGTCGAATGTTATGTTGACGATCTTGTGGTTAAGTCTAACAAACGAAAAGACCACTTACAAGATCTAAAGATAGTTTTCGATCGTCTGAGAAAATATCAATTGAAAATGAATCCTCTCAAATGTGCATTCGGCGTGACATCAGGAAAGTTTCTTGGTTTCGTAGTAAAGCATCGAGGGATTGAAATCGACCAGTCCAAGATCGATGCCATTCAGAAAATGCCAGAGCCGCGAAACTTACATGAACTAAGAAGTCTTTAGGGACGACTGGCTTATATCAGAAGGTTCATCTCTAATCTAGCAGGTCGATGTCAACCATTCCAAAGATTGATGAGGAAGGATACGACATTTGAGTGGGACAAAGCATGTCAAAATGCTTTTGATAGCATAAAGAAATATTTGCTCAACCCTCCAGTTTTAAGCGCTCCCATAGCAGAAAAACCATTAATATTGTATATTACTGCACAAGAAAGATCGCTTGGGGCATTGCTAGCACAAGAAATAGAGAAAGGTAAAGAGTGTGCCCTTTACTATCTAAGTAGAACTTTGAATGGGGCAGAACTGAATTATTCACCCATCGAGAAGATGTGTCTTTCACTTTTCTTTGCCATCGATAAACTAAGGCATTATATGCAAGCGTTCACAGTGCATTTGGTGGCGAAGGCAGACCCAATCAAATATGTCTTATCCCGGCCGATTATCTCAGGATGATTGGCTAAGTGGGCAATCTTACTTCAGCAATATGATATCGTCTACGTTCCGCAAAAGGCGGTGAAGGGGCAAGCCTTGGCAGACTTCTTGGCAGATCATCCAGTGCCATCAGACTGGAAATTATCGGAAGACTTGCCTGACGAAGAAATCTTCTACGTCGAAATTGCTGAACCTTGGACTATGTATTTTGACGGGGCAGCTCGAAGGAATGGCGCAGGAGCAGGCGTAATATTTATCTCGCCTGAAAAACATATGTTACCATATAGCTTCACATTCGGAGAAGTATGTTCGAATAATGTTGCCGAATACCAAGCGCTCATTATGGGTCTTCAAATAGCCATAGAAATTGGGGTGAGTTATATAGAAATCTATGGAGATTCAAAATTGATAATCAATCAATTGTTACTCCAATACGAGGTAAAGCATGAAGATTTAATACCTTACTTCAATTATGCCAGGCAACTATTAGAAAATTTTGAAAGTATGACGATAGAGCATGTTCCAAGAACCGAAAATACAAAGGCAGATGCGTTGGCAAATCTGGCCACGACTCTTTCAATTTCAGAAAGTGAAGTTTTAAACATCCCACTTTGTCAAAGATGGATTGTACCACCGACTGAAAAAGAAAGTCAAGAAACCAATGTAATATCCGTCTATGTGATTGAAGAAGAAGATTGGAGACAATCGATTATAGATTATCTACAGCATGGAAAGCTTCCCATTGATGTGCGACATAAAACTGAGATACGGAGAAGAGCATCTCGATTCATCCACTACAAAGATGTTCTATATCGCCGCTCATATGAGGGTCTTTTTCTTCGATGCTTAGGAAAAGAAGAATCAACACAAGCCTTAGAAGAAGCTCATTCAGGCCTCTGTGGAGCTCACCAATCCGGGCCAAAACTTCATTTTCAGCTGAAAAGGATGGGTTATTATTGGCCATCGATGGTTCAAGACTCAATGCAGTACGCGAAGAAATGTGAAGCTTGTCAATTTCATGCCAACTTCATACATCAATCTCCGGAGCCACTTCATCCAACTGTAGCCTCATGGCCATTCGAAGCTTGGGGACTTGACCTTGTCGGGCCAATAACACCTAAATCATCAGCAGGGCATTCTTATATCCTTGCGGCGACAGATTATTTCTCAAGATGGGCTGAAGCCGTTGCATTAAAAGAAGCAAAGAAAGAAAATGTAGCTGATTTTGTTCGTAATCATCTCATCTATCGATACGGCATTCCTCATCGCATTGTGACCGACAATGGGAGACAATTTTCTAACAGCTTAATGGACAAGTTATGCGAAAAGTTTAGCTTCAAGCAATTTAATTCTTCTATGTACAATGCCGCAGCAAATGGCTTAGCTGAAGCATTTAACAAGACGTTATGCAACCTGTTGAAGAAAGTAGTATCAAAAACGAAAAGAGACTGGCAAGAAAGAATCGGCGAAGCATTATGGGCATATCGAACTACCTATCGTACTCCGATAGGAGCCACACCTTATTCTTTTGTCTATGGAGTAGAAGTTGTTCTCCCTTTGGAGAGAGAAATCTCATCGTTGCGAATGGCAGTTCAAGAAGGACTCACTGTTGAGGATAATGTCAAGTTACGTCTCCAAGAATTAGAGGCGTTGGATGAAAAAAGACTAGACGCGCTGCAAACATTAGAATGCTATCAAGCACGCATGTGTAAAGCTTTCGACAAAAAGATACGACCTCGCTCATTCCAAGTTGGGGAGCTCGTGCTAGCAGTTCGAAGACCTATTATAACAACTCGACATACAGGGAATAAGTTCACTCCTAAATGGGACGGACCCTACGTTGTGAAAGAAGTCTACACGAATGGAGCATACAAGATAGTTGACAAAGACGGACTCAGAATTGGTCCGATCAACGGAAAGTTTCTGAAGAAATACTATGCGTAAAATGTAACGCTCCTTATCGCAAGAGCCTAAACTGCATGGTACTCCTAGCCCGCATGAGTTAAAATTGCGAACGACCTTAAAAAAAAAAAAAAAAAAATAAAAAAAAAAAAATAATGTGTGTGCAATGAACTACGTTATGACTTGATCCCTTTTGTTAAATGGTACGTAGGCAACTTGAAGGAAACTTTAAGCTCAGTCCAGAATAAAAAAAAAATCATCATCATCTCACATCATGAACAAAAAAAAAAAAAAAAAATGTGTGGCGCGACATCACTGTTTGATCTGGTGGACACTCCTGTTAGGCTACAACCATCACCAAAGGCGATGTGTCTAGACATAAGTGAGATCACTGCAGGCGGAGCTGACGAGCACTCCTGTCAGGTTACAACAATCACCAAAGGTGAAGTGTCTAGACAGAAGTGACATCAATGTAGGTGGAGCTGGCGGGCACTCCTGTCAGGTTACAACAATCACCAAAGGTGAAGTGTCTAGACAGAAGTGACATCAATGTAGGTGGAGCTGGCGAACACTCCTGTCAGGTTACAACAATCACCAAAGGTGAAATGTCTAGACAAAAGTGATATCACTGTAGGCGGAGCTGGTGAGCACTCCTGTCAGGTTACAACAATCACCAAGGGTGAAGTGTCTAGACAGAAGTGACATCAATGTAGGTGGAGCTGGCGAGCACTCCTGTCAGGTTACAACAATCACCAAAGGTGAAGTGTCTAGACAGAAGTGATATCACTGTAGGCGGAGCTGGTGAGCACTCCTGTCAGGTTACAACAATCACCAAAGGTGAAGTGTCTAGACAGAAGTGACATCAATGTAGGTGGAGCTGGCGGGCACTCCTGTCAGGTTACAACAATCACCAAAGGTGAAGTGTCTAGACAGAAGTGATATCAATGTAGGTGGAGCTGGCGAGCACTCCTGTCAGGTTACAACAATCACCAAAGGTGAAGTGTCTAGACAGAAGTAAGATCACTGTAGGCGGAGCTGGTGAGCACTCCTGTCAGGTTACAACAATCACCAAAGGTGAAGTGTCTAGACAGAAGTGACATCAATGTAGGTGGAGCTGGCGGGCACTCCTGTCAGGTTACAACAATCACCAAAGGTGAAGTGTCTAGACAGAAGTGATATCACTGTAGGCGGAGCTGGTGAGCACTCATGTCAGGCTACAACAATCACCAAAGGTGAAGTGTCTAGACATAAGTGGCATCACTGTTGAAGTTGGTGAGCACTAAGTAGAAGACATTTTACTAGTAAATCACGATCAATAATGACAAGACAAAGTGATGCACACAAAATGTAAACAGTTTACCATAACAATGGACAGAAGATCTACGGAGAAATCGAAACAAATTGCAAATACATATTCAATGGAGCATCATCAAACAAAAATGCATATTTTAACTTGTTAAAAGAAAATAAACAAGTTGAGTTTGAAATTGGTACCTTTTCAGATGGAGAGCACAGAGCACTAGTACAGTTGAAGCAGTTGGAAAACAAAAGTGTTCCTACACAAAAAAAAAAAGAAAAAAAAAACAGTTTTAAAAAAAGAAAAAGAAAAACAGCTTTTTAAAATTTAAACAACCCAACTTTAAAAAAAAACAGATTTAAAAAAAAAAAAAGAGAAAAAAAAAAACAGTTTATTTTAAAACAGAAAAATAAAAAAAATAAACAGTTTAAAAAAAAAAAAAAAACAGCTTTTTAAAATTTAAACAACACATCTTTTAAAAAAGCAGTTTTTTTTAAAAAAAAAAACAGTTTTTTTTTTTAAAAAATAATAATAAATAAAAAAACAGGTTAAAAAAATAATAATAAAAAAAACAGTTTGTTTTAAAACAGAAAAAAAAAAGTAAGTAAGAAAAGAAAAATACCAAAAAATCAAAACAAATGGGTTGAAATTTGCAAAAGTTAAAGTTAAGAAAGAGAGTTTCAAATAATTCTTTTTGCTGACCGACGCAAATAAAATGACTTGGAGTACGCTTATTGCTACCAGCAAAAGAGAAATCCAAGACCTACATAAAGAAGAAGAAAAATATATTAGAAGTCAAGTAGAAGAAAAAAAAAAGTATGTTGGAGAAATAAAATTTTTGGAACATACCAAAAGCTCTTTCTATGATGAACTGAATTGTGTATGAGTTCATACAATTGCCTCCAATTTATAGGAGGCGATTTAGGTCACAACAAAGAATTTCATTATTTTGAGTGAAATTTTTTTGCCTAATCAAATAAAAATATCTTACTCTCATTCATGGTCCAAAATAATAAAATTGGACATAAAAAAAATCCCTACTTTTTCATTATGGAAAAATCTAATTCCTAATACATATTTCAATTAGGAGAGAATTTTTCTTAAATGCAAAAAGTCAAAATTTTGGGTTAATCAAATAAGGAGGTTTCCTACTTTTTGATTGAGAAAAATATCTTACCCTCATTCATGTGTCCAAAATAATAAAATTTGACATAAAAAAATCCCTACTTTTTCATTAAGGAAAAATCTAATTCTTAATCCATATTTCAATTAGGAGAGAATTTTTTCTTAAATGCAAAAAGTCAAAATTTTGGATTAATCAAATAAGAAGGCTTCCTACTTTTTGATTAAGGTAAAATATCCTACCTCATTCATGTGTCCAAAATAATAAAATTTGACATAAAAAAAAATCCCTACATTTTCATTAAAAAAAAATCTAATTCCTAATCCATATTAGAATTATTTTTTTTTAAATGCAAAAGTCAAAATTTTGGGTTAATCAAATAAGGAGGTTTCCTATCAAATAAGTAGATTTCCTACTTTTTGATTAAGGAAAATATCTTATCTCATTCGTGTCCAAAATAATAAAATTTGACATAAAAAAAAAAGTTTATACTTTTTTATTAAGGAAAAATCTAATTCCTAATCCATGTTTCAAGCATGAGGAAATTTTCTTAAATGCAAAAGTTAAAATTTTGGTCTAAAAAAAAACAAATTCCTACTTTTTCATTAATGAAAAATCTAATTCCTAATCTATATTAGGAGGAAATTTTTACTAAATGCAAATGTCAAAACTTTGGCCAATTAAATTTGTTTGATTCATTATTTTGATTACTAAATATTGATGGAAGTCAAATTTTGGATACTTTGTTTCAATTTTTTTTTTTTTTTGACATTAAAAAAAAAAATTGTCAAAAGTTGAAACGTCACAACAATTAGTGTTGACTTTGAAAATAAAATATTTCGGAGTCGTGTATCAAATTCATGTTGTCCATAAAAATCAATAAATTAAGATTTTGTTTATATATCATATCATATATTTCAAATGACATTATTTCTTTCTTTTCGAAATTCACACGCATATAGGTGCATAAATTTCGAAAATGGGGCATTTGTTGAATAATAAATTTCGGCCAATCACAAATTGACACATCATTAGTTTGAGTTAATTCGAGTTAATGATAAAAATATATATTTATAAATTTGGGACCAATTACAAAGTTACAAATGTCCTCAATTTAAATTAAGAGACATATAAAATTGGTAAATCAAATTATGCCACATGCCCCTCGGACGACCCGAGCTAGTCCAATCAAACATTGCCACATGGCGGTTGGACCCAAAGTTATTTAGCCCGAGATAGCTCAAAATAATTTTGGGCTAAATTTAAATAATCCAAGTTATTGAAAATAAATGGATTAAGCCCAAATAAATAAAAGCCCAAAATAGGTCAAAAGTCAATCAGACCCAAGCCCATACTAGGTCCATCAAACTCTATAAATAGAGAAGGTCACCATTCATTCTGGACATTCAGCCTTGAGCCAGAGTCAGAGAAGTCAGAAGCTCCAGCAATCAGAGTCCAAAGAATTCAGAGGCATCAAAGACTCAGAGTTCAGAAGATTCGAAGACTACAAACTTCAACAACAAATTAACAGGTCGCTCCAAAAATCAACAACTTCAAGATCACCAAGTCAATAGGCCGCTCCAAAGATCAACAGAAAATCAACAACTTCAAGATCACCAAGTCAATAGGCCGCTCCAAAGATCAATAAGCCGACAGGCCGATCCAAGAACAAAGATCAATAAGCCGACAGGCCGATCCAAGAAATCAACCAGCCCAAAGCAAACGTCTACATTGGAGAAAAAACATCAGAGAATAAAGATTGGATAAAGATTAGAGACTGTAACACTTATAAAAATCAATAAAATTCAAGTTCATTTCCACGTATCAAATTTCTCCTATATTGAAATCTCGTGTGAACAATCACTGATAAACTATTATCACTGACAAAATTCTATAAAAAAGATTACACTACTATCAGCGATAGACCATATTATCAGTGATAGAAATTGTCATATCCACAATTTTTTTAAAAAATGCTATATTTTTAATTATTTTACTCTAAATTGACATTTGTTACAATTTTCCGAATTTAAATCATATACAAATTTAAACAATTAACTTATGATAAAATAGATATTAAGTATAATATAAAAACAATCAAAATACTATATCTACTTTAATTTTTATAACTAGACAACAATTTAAGAAATATTGTGTCTATTTTAATCCTTATCACAACAATTTTGGGATATGATAACACATTCAATTCTTGATAACCAATTGAGTTTTTTATTTTTAAAATGTTGTTATATTCATTAACAAATTAAATAATAAAAAAAAAAAAATCAAGATTATCAAACATAATTTTTTTTTTTAACAATCACAAAACCAAAAACAAAAATAAGAAATTCAAAAACCAAAAATAAAAAACTGAATGTGTTATTGAACGAAGTCTTTGTTTTTTCAGTTTAAAATTGAAGTTTATCCAACACTAATTTACTTTATGATATAATTATTTTTTCTAAAAACACAACTGGTCAACAATTATTTTAAAAGCTCCATCAATCACAAATTAAGTGTAAAATTAGATGTCAACAAGAGCATAGCTCAATGGCATGATGGATCGCCTAGTGATTATGAGGTCCTAGGTTCAGTCCCCCATCCTAACATGTTGTAAAAAAAAACAAGTCTAAGATTAGATTTTGTTTTTTACAAATGTATTTAATTAATATGGAGTGGAGAATCGAACCGCTGACCTCTCCGCCAATGACAACAACTTTATGTTAAAGTAGGGTTGACAACAACTTTATGTTAAAGTAGGCTGGATTTGACGTGTAATTTTTTTTAAATCATAAGAATGATGATAAAACTTTTTAATTGAGAATCAAATTGAAACCAATTCTCTTGTACATAAACTTCGAACATAATTCAACTAGTTAAAAAGACGGATATTATTGAAAAGGGATCAAAAGTTTAAATTTCATGGGTCAACAAACAAAGAAACAAACCTAACCCATAGAAACAAAATTCAAAATTAAAAAAGGACGAATGTGATTATTCTATTCTTTGGCTCTACGCCGAGAATTAGAGCAGAGGATTCGAGGAGGGAAGAATGTGAGGCTGAACTGGGAGGAACATTCATGGCTACCTACGAACAGGGTACGAATCATCTCTCTCAATCAATCCACTTCTTCAATTTCTGATTCCGAATTCAACAATTTCCAAGACACGATGGCGAAGAAAGTGAAGGTTGCAATGATTGAGACCTTGATAAAGAACCAACCCAACACATTCAGATCCATCTTTCAGCGCAAGAAATCCAAGAATGATGACGATCCATCCCCTGGTTCTCCTAAATCCATCCCTCAACTCTCTCCCTTCGCTAATTCTGTTGTCGCTCGTTGTTCCAAGTATTCCTCCTCATCTTTCTCCGTAATCTTCATTTTTGTATTCGTCAAATGTTTTTGTTATTTTTCTTCTCCTTTTTTGCTGTTATCATGTATGTTTTTTGCTCGAGTGTATTGCAATGTTGACGTAACAGCCTTTACTTCAAACTACCTGATACTGTGACTGTTATTGATGTGCGATGATAAAATGCTGCCATACTTGTGAAATAGTTGAGTAAAAGTTGTTCTAACCCGTGATTTAAAGTAGGGTGATTAGCTGTTCATCATGTGCAAATGACTGATTCTCTAGTAGTACTGTGGAAGAACTTGTGTATCCCTAATTAATCACTTCACTCATGCTCATTGGACAATAATGCGAGTAGAGTATAGTGCGACTCCCATCAAACTAATCACTTCCTATTAATCTTTAAACCAGAATAGTGTTTTAATTTTACAAATTTCTAAAATGATAACAACCCTTTTCTTAAAATCTTCGTCATTTACTGTTGCATCATTGCACTGAATCTAGTTTATTTTCTTTAGGAAAACTATATTGCAGTCGGTTAATATGCTTTGTTTTAGAGAAGCAAAAGAGCCTAGTTTTCCTTCCTAAATAGCCTATACTTTCGAAAAGATATAAAAATTATTTGCTTTTACAATTTTTTACCCAGAGGATTTCACATATTTAAGCGCATTTAATGATATGTTGGATGGCGTATTGAACGCATAGTTTGGATTCAGCATTCGTAATGCAATCCCCAGAATTGGACTTTGACTTCAGCTTTTATATCATCTTCATTTCACGCACCTAAAGCCACTTCTATTACGCAGGATTCTTCATATGCCCACCGAAGAAATGCAACAACTTTTTGAATCAGAGATACCTGGAGTTAATAAGGAACCTGAAACTTATTCTAGAAGTTTGTTGGAATTTTGCTCATACCAAACACTCAATTCAATGAGTAGACGTCCAGATTATTTAAGCGACAAGGATTTTCGTCGCTTGACATATGACATGATGCTTGCTTGGGAGTGCCCTGGTAGTGAAAGCGAACCACTACCGCAAGTGAGACAGTCTACCATTATACTCCATTGATATTTAGTAAGATAGAGTGAGATTATCACTTAAATGCATCTTTCTTTTTTCTCGTGGGGGTGGGAGTGGGTTGTGGAGGGGTGGAATTTGGATATTTTAGCTTTTAGTTTTTTATTTTTCATTTACAAAGATAGTAGAAAAAGTGGGAGAGAAGGAATTGATTGTGTTTCTAAATCCTCTTTCCAACTGTAGGAAACTGCTTCTTGCAGTAATGAGGAAGTAGAGGATAAGGAAGAGTGGTCACTATTTTATTCGAATTCTACAAACATGGCTGTTCAGGTTAACAATTTTCTGGTTTTCTTATCTGCAACTTGATAGGCACATTATGTTATCTTATGTCTAGGATGGGTACTTTTGAAGCTTGTTTTGCTTGCATTGACTGAGCTTTTGAGGTACTAGTTTTTAAAACTTTTAATTTTTATATTATGGCAATCAGTTTGATGACAAGAAAACTGTTGGGCCAGAAGCTTTTGCACGGATAGCTCCTGCTTGCACTGCTCTTGCGGATATCATTACTGTTCACAATCTTTTTGATACACTGACGAGTTCTTCAGGTCGCCGACTCCATTTTCTTGTCTTCGACAAGTACATAAGAAGTCTTGACAAGTAAGAACTTGCTTCGTTAGTGTTGACAATTGTGTGGTCTTTATTAATGTGATTGAAATTGTTTCTCCAACTTTTATATGTTTAATTAGGGAAGCTGTTAAACTTTTGATGTACAGTTTTTGTTCTACTCGAAACAGAAAACGAAAGGGTTATCAAACAAACACCCTATTTTTTAGGATCTCGTAATTTGAAGTTTGTTCTTCCAAGATTAGTCCTTTGTTTTTTAATGAAAGTTAATTCTGGTTTAGTTTTGGATTATTTGATTTGCTTAAGTTCCTAAAGTTTATGCATTCGTAACCATCATGGGTTGGCCTAGTGGTCGATAAGGGCCTTGGGAATAATAAAGTGCTTTAGAGGGAATGAGTTCAATCTATGGTGGCCACCTACCTAGGAATTAATTTTCTACGGGTTTCCTTGACAACCAAATATTGTAGGGTCAGTTGAGGTGCGCGTAAGCTGGCCCCAGACACTCACATATATCAAAAAAAAAAAAAAAGTGTATGCATTCGCAGCATTGTTAGAATGATTTCGTTTAATGTACAGGTGTTACATTACAGGCTGGTACATTCAAGCTTGTGTGAAGTGTATGATAATTGCACCTTGTAACAGAAATATATTGCAACTATAAATTAGTGAATATCAAATGGTCAATTAAGAAGTCTAAAGATGCGTCCTATCTATTTCTGGATCATGAACTTTTCTGTTCCAGAATAGTTTAGTTTCGACGAACGTTACCATTAGAATTTTTTTTTATTGCGATGTCTGTTTTGCAGGGTTATAAAGGCAACCAAAAATGCATTGCACCCATCAACTGGAAATCTTCATCTTTCTGAAGGGGAAATTGTCCTTGAAGTTGATGGTACAATACCCACTCAACCAGTTCTTCAGCATATTGGCATTTCTGCATGGCCTGGTGAGTCTTGTTGCTACAATTGTAATCCAAATTTAAATAGATTCAATTACCTCAGTTTAGATTTTGAAGATTAAAATTTAAGATCCACCATCCAAGTTTCCTTCTCTCGATTGTAGTTTTTCAATCACTAATAAAAAGTCATGTTTCTTTTTTAAAAGAATTCAAGCTTCCTTCCTTTGCCGGTCAAAATATAGATGATTCATGTTGGATAAGTTATATTTGCTTATTGACTAAGAAAGGGGAGATAGTTCTCTCTTTGAAGATTTTATCTCAAATAGGTTGCAGATTATGAGCTTTTTTGATGGATTATGGTTTTTTTTTTTAACAAGAAACAAAACTTTTAATTGAAGAAATAAAAAAAAAGACTAATACTCAAAAGATACAAACGCCCAAAGGAAGTAAGAGAAAAATAAAACAATAAATCAAATTACAAAGGAACTATAAAAGCATTCCAATTCAAACATATGACTTGTAAAGAGAAACCACTAAAGTGATTAGAAAGAGAACACTATAAAGAAGCTTCGATACGAGATGATTCAAAACGATCGAGCCAAGGAAAGAGCTTGACTTAAAAAAAAACCTCCGATTCGATCCAACCATAATTCTGAATTTAAGGGAATGAAGCAAATTGGTTGTGTTAAAGCTACTGTTAAGCATAATCCAAATAAGAAAGTTAATTATTTTTGGACTATTCGACTTCAACAGAGCTGAAAAAGATCTTTTGGCATAGGAGAAGATGCAACCAGCTGCCTAGAAAGAGATTTAACTGAAAAATCACCGGTAGACTCTAAGCTCTACTACCTTTGGACTTCATTTCTCCCAAACTAAGCTTCTGCCAAACCGTCCAACAATGTGGTGTAGAAAATATGTTATTTTTTATTTGATTAGTTAACAACTAAAGGGTTGGTGCTTTCAAATTGGAGAATAAAAGAGGTAAGTCCTCTTTTTTCTTGTAAATGCTAAGGATTTGAGAGAATCAGAATAATCTATTCCATTCATTAGAGATATATATATATATATATATATATAACAATTGCTGGAAAAATTTATTCCACCAATACAAAGCAGTATTTTTCGGATTCTGATGATCTTTTATCATCTCCTTGCTCACATTCCTCTACCCCAAAAATCAGAGTCTCCAACCATATGGACTTCTCTCCCACGTCCATTTCTTGCCTTTTTTAGCAAACCTTTGAATCCTCGGAGCAAGCTACTCCTTTGGCTATTGCTCCACTAGCTATTCAACAACCACAACCCCTCATTGATCCATTGCCAATTGACACCGAACAAGATTGTAGAAATGGGATCGATACAGATGATATGATGGAAGGACCAGAGGAGGAGTATATTGATGATCCTTCTCAACACCTAACAGCGTTGTTTCCTTGGATGAGAAAGTATGGGATGTGTATTATGCCATTACCCTCCAAACAGAAACAAGCTACAATTCCTAAGAAGAAGATAAACTGGAATAGAGAATTGGTGAATCTTCAATCTAGTGTTAATTACAGTAAAGGCAGCACCAACCATGCCCTAAACAAGGACGGGTCGCGCCATCCCAATTGATTGTGATCTTTTGGATCGATGGGGGGCAAAGAGAGAGGAAATAGAGGACCGACTTTACATCTATTTTTGTTTCTTCTTTTCTAGCTCTTTCTTGTTGATTTTGTCTCCTCCCTTTTTGTATTTACATCTTATCTTCCCTCTCTATTCATTGGAGGTGTTTTTTGTGACTATTTTCGGATAGGATTTCCTTGTAATCCATTACATATTATCAATGAATGGTTTGTGTTTCCTATCAAAAAAAAAAAAAATATATATATATATATATATATATATATATATATATATATATATAACAATGTACAAGGTTAACCTAATTAGGGGAAGGGGAAAAGACAGTAAAGGACATTACAACTAATATATTTACAATACTATAATAACTATTCTAACATTTCTCAAGATTGCAATGGAATCAAGTGCAGTAGTTAGAACAATCATTGTTTAATCTTCTCTATTCTCCATTAAACATTGTTTCGGAAAGAAGGGAATGAGTTTGTTTTAAAAGCTGAAATTTTTCTAATGAATCTTTCATTTTCTAAGATGAAAGCTTGGTTTGCATCAAAATAATTTAAAAAGAAAAAAAAAGAACAAAAAAGAAAAAAAAGACTCCTTTGTCTAATGAAGGAATGACTAATGAGATGGTGCATTCTGATTCTCGTTGGAGTAAAGAAGAGAGGTTGGTTTTTCCTTTAAGGGAATGGTTAGAGGGTTCCAATAGAATCTTGAAGGTGAATCGTTCAAATGGTAGAAGAAGACAAGGTTTCAAAAGATGTACGAAGACCAAGGAGTTACAATAAAGCTCTTCAGTTGGACCAAAAACTTTGAGTGACCCATTACTCACACTAGAACTACTCCTAAATCTACTCAAAGTTGGGCCAGAAATGCTAGAAACACCAAAAAACCACTAACGAGAGCCATCACACATTTGTAACTCCATTGACGTAGTGAAATCCCCCTGGGGAAAACTCCATCCTTCCCGGAGAAAGATGCTTTTGGACATTCTCTACAATAGGAGTCCGAAAGGATAAACTTAGAAGGGTTGTGTGTGTGATGTAGTATTCACTTGATTGTTCTGAGGTGAAGATATTCATGAAGTGTTTTTCCCCCACGTCTTAATTAGATCTGGTTTATCTATTCATGCAGGGAGGTTGACTCTGACCAGTCATGCCTTGTTCTTTGAGTCATTGGGTGTTGGTTTATACGACAAAGCTGTTAGATATGATCTGGGAGCCGATATGAAGCAGAGAATAAAACCTGAACTTACAGGACCATTGGGTGCTCGTCTCTTTGATAAAGCTGTTATGTACAAGTCAACATCTGTGTATGTTATCTCTTGAATGATATTAAGTATTTTTTATATATTTTAGTCCCTAGATTCTAATCTTTGTTTCCCCTTCCTGTGAGGGTATTTTTATTAAAATTTATTTTATGGTTAAACTCTTTAATGATCCTTTGCAGGATAGAACCTGTTTATTTAGAGTTTCCTGAATTCAAAGGCAGTTCTCGCCGGGATTATTGGCTGGATATCTGTCTTGAGATCCTGCGAGCACATAAGTTTATCAGGAAGCACAATCTTAATGAAACTCAGAAATCAGAAGTACTTGCAAGGGCAATTTTTGGCATTTTCAGAATTCGTGCAATTAGAGAAGCTTTTCATGTTTTTTCATCAAATTACAGAACCTTGCTCACTTTTAATCTGGCTGAAAGTCTTCCTGGGGGAGATTCAATTTTGGAAACTCTCTTGAGTCGATTGATGTTGATAAATAGGAATGATCTTCAGCGTGATGCTTCTGGGAGTCCACGTGCAAAGCAGCAACGACCATCGTCTCCAATTTTTCTTCTAGCACTAAGTCAACTTGGAGTCACCTTACAGAAAGAGATAGGTTATGAAGGCGACACAGTCTTAGTTGGAGATGTTTGGGTGGGTGAGACAAATCCCTTGGATATTGTAGTGAGACGATCATTATCAGATTCGGGGAGGGCTGAAGCTGCACAAGCAACTGTTGACCAAGTGAAAGTGGAGGGTATTGATACAAATCTTGCAGTAATGAAGGTAAACTACTGAGTTTCTTGGAGAAAATAGACTTCCTTCTATGAGATACTTGGAAGATATGCAAGCAATCGAGTTAAAATTTAGTACTGATTTAACTCATGGACTTGTATATCTTCTTGATCAACAACTGTTATCATCTCTGTCATGTTTCAGTATCTTTTCTTTTATCTTTTTGTTTAAATATCATTTTGGTCCCTATAATTTGAGATATATTCCATTTAGTTTTTGTACTTTTAAATGTCCAAATTAGTCATTATTGTTATTTTGAAGTTAATTTTTATTGAATTTAGTAAAATAATAATAATAATTTATAATCAAGAAGAGACATAATGTGAATATCTTTCCAAAATTTATAGGAACTAATTTATTTTTTGAAAAAGTTAACCATAAACTAACAATAAGGACTGATTTTAAGATTTATTGAAAGTTCGGAGACTAAAATTGAACATTTGAAAGTACATGGACTTTAAATAGAACAAGGCCTAAAGTAAGTACATGGACTTTAAATAGAACAAGTCAAGTCCTAAAGTAAGTACATGGACTTTAAATAGAATAAGTTCTAAAGTACATGGACCAAAATGATATTTTAACCTATCTTTTTACATACTAGAGGAAATATGAGTATTTAATCCCCACTTCTCCGTTTGAGTGAACCAAATTGATAACTTAATAACGGATAGGTGGTAAATTTTTGCAGTCAACCAAAGAAAAATATTGAATTCTTTGAGAGTATTTTGGAGCTGAGTCTTTCTCTCTGTCTGTCTAGGAACTGTTGTTTCCATTTCTGGAATTGGTTAGACGTATTCAGATTTTGGCCTCATGGGAAGATACTTACAAATCAACAGCTTTTCTACTGCTGTTCTGCTATGCCATTATAAGGTAACTTCTCATTTTCTGGAGCTTTGCATGTTTGGGTCCGAATAGAGCATTGATATCTTGGTGCCCCTTTATTGACTCACAAATAACTGTGTTCCAAAACAAAGCTTGTAAGTCATATACATTCTATTATAATATGCTGGTCTTACAGTATATACTTTTACCTATTTTAAGGCTATGTTTGGATTAAGTTCATAATCTGTCAAGACATTTTACATGGATAGGATTTCAGCACTTTTGAGCATGAGTGATAATGGAGGTGATTATAGTTTTTAGGGCACATAATTAAATCTTCATGCATTTTAGTAGTAAAATTCATTAGTGATGAGCTTGAGAAGTAATAGAAGAGTCTTTCATATCATTTTGATATGATATTTTTTGTATCCACTTAGGTCCATCAACTCTAACTTTCTTAAAGAAATTGTGATTCAAAGGACATTGGAGTAGCTTTACCATTACGTACTTCCCCATAGTAACTGCTTCTATTACAATCTTATGTAATTCTTTTCTTTTTCTTTTATTTAACGTAATCAAGAAACCCTAAGATTTACTAGCAAACCTAAATAACTCAATGAAGGACTTATTTTGCTTACTACAGCTGCTAAACTCCAAGTGGACCCCATGGTTATACTCCTAAACAAACGAGAAAGAGAACCGAAGGAGAGAGACTTTTCTTTTTCTTTTCTTTTTTTGCATAAGAGAAATTTCGTTGAAATAAATGAAATTACAAAAATACTAAAGGATGCCAGAGATGTTAAAAAAGGCTCTCCAAGAGAAGAAACCCCAACTAGTGTATTCTTTCTCAGAAACCCCAAGTAGGCTGATGATATTCCTTTCTTGTACCTTCATGATCAGTTTATGGTTAAAGCTTCCGGATACTTCCAATTTCAGTTTCTATTTGTTAGGCTTATTGATCAACAAATTATTGAATTTCTCTCCAGTTTTAACCTTATAGAGCAGAAGAAAGTCCTCTAGGCTCTGAGAGTCTGAGTTATTGTTTGTGGTCTACTTTGGCACATCTGGTTGGAGCACAACGACAAGATCTTCATTTCCAAAGAACAGACACCCCTCTATTTTTTTTATTTTTTTTATTTAAATTTTGTGAAAACCACACTTCCATTGAGAGAAATGAAAAAAAATACAAAAGGGCATACAAAAAAAGGACCCAACAGAAGGAGCCTTACAAAACTAACTATACAAAAAAAGGCTCCAATCTAACTAGATAAAATCATTCCTAAAAAAAATAACTAGATAAAATCATGAAACCTAACTAAAAGGTAATTTAAAAAATCCTTGAAACTAACACCCAAAAAGAGGCATGAAACTTGGTCAGAGGCCTCACCTCCTTCCTCAATCTCAATCCCTCTAAGAATTCCATTGTTTCTCAGTCCCAAAGGTCGAAAGAAGATCCTTATTCGGAGTTGAAGATTCCACTATCATAGCATTGATCCTGAATACTCTTTTCGGACCTCCAAATTTAAGACCGGAGAGGAATTGAAAAAGTTGTTGGTTAATGTGTTCAGCGAAGGATAGATGCAATGGAAAAATGTCCAGGAACTTGGACCAATGGCTGCCCATAAAATGACAAGTAAGAAAGAGATAGTATGTCGTTTTCAAATACTTTTTGCATAGAATGCACCAATTGGGGTTTAGGACAATGTTGGGATTCCTTTTCTGAATATTATCATTTGTGTTTAGGGCCCCCAAACGATGAGACCAAAGAAATCATTTACATTTCTTCTATGTTATTTGATGTGAATGAAATGTTTATTTTATTAAAATAAAAATCCGTTAATGGATATAGTCATTTAATTTCAATTTTCTTTTATTTTGCTTAGATTTAATATATTAATTCAAATGCATAAAATTTGTTAAATTACTATATCAAAGTACCTTTTTTAGATGTAAAAATAATTGCTCATACAAATTCTTTTGGTCACTAATAATGATGATGGTTAACTAGTAAACCAATGAAAAATGCATTATATGTGAAGTTAACTTGTGTTAGTATTAGCCAATTGATAAGCTTCAATTGTATGGCTGGTTAATATTTATAAAATTTCTTTCTTCGTTTAAGCTATGGTTGCATTCTTGATTTAACTTACAATTAAACTCTCAACTTCATTCCACACATTAAAATTTTAATGCGAAGTGATATTAGCTGGAGTGAGAAAACGTGATTTTTTAATGTGGAAATGCAGGAATTGGATAAGGTTTGTTTTGCCTTGCATTCTTGTATTTCTTGCGGTTCTCATGACTTGCCGCAGGAAGTTTGGCAAAAGCAAGCCACTAGAACCCTTCAGGATCACATCCCCCCCTAATCGAAATGCTGTAGAACAGTTGCTGACCTTGCAAGAAGTCATTTCTCAAGTTGAAGCATTGATTCAAGATGGGAATATTTTTCTCCTAAAAACAAGAGCTCTCTTATTTGCAGTACTTCCACAGGTATGTATACTATAAATATTTCCTTGAAGCAAAGTCATTATCTGATTTTTCTCTTTGATTACCAATGGCTGGAGTACTTTCTTGTACTTGTCTTTTAACTCCAGCTCTAGTGCTTTTTTTGAAAGATTTTTTTTTATAAAGAACTGGGTTTCGATACGAAAATGGCTCATAATAAACACAACCCAAAGAGGAAACCAAAACAATGACTAAAGACCTAACGAGATAAAAGAATTGCTCCAATCCAAAAAAAAAAAAAAAGACTAGGAGGATAGTTACATAAGTCCTTAGAACCAGACACCCAAAGGCCAAAGAGAGGCCTTAAACTCGGCAAGAGCCCACACCTCTTCCCAATACCTCTCCAACCCTCTAAGAATTCTCTTATTTTTCTCCGGCCAAATACTCCAAAATACAAGGAGGGAAAAAAACCTTCTCCATCGCCAACATGTGCATAGCTCATAGATCAAACCATCTATTCATTTCTTTGAGGTCTCACATTCTCACCCCCACATTTGTTGTACTAAAAAAACCTCCATCATAATACAACAATGACTATTTCTGTAGTTTTTTTTCTTTACTGTAAGCTTAAGGAATCTTTGGACTTTAGCATTTTTGTACTTTTATTCGAGTTCAATGACACGTGGGGTAGGGACTAGGGAGATTTGAACCTGACCTTCTTGATCAAGGACATATGCCTTAACCAATTGAGCTATGTCTTTTATACTTCTCACACATCAATGAAAGTATCGTGTTTCCTATACATATATAAAAACTGTAAATTCAGTCAGTTATGGAAGCTTGTAATGCCTAACATTCCTTATGAGTTATGACCAAATGTGCAGAAACTGCAATTTTAGTCCCATGTCGGTATCGCTCTAATGTTGGTCTTTGTTGCAGGCGACGGACATGGTTGCTCTAATGCTGATTTTTGTAGCTTTAGTTTTTGCATTTCTGCCATTTAAGTACATAATTATGCTAGCATTAATAGAGGTGTATACGAGGGAAATGCCATACAGGAAGGAAAGCAGTAACAAATGGGTTAGGCGAGCAAGAGAATGGTGGATTAGAATACCAGCAGCTCCTGTTCAGCTTGTCAAAAATGATGATCACAAGAGAAAGAAACAATAAAATCAGTTGATGGATTAAGATTTTGCATATCTTCTCCTCACCTTAAGGTACTTTTGTACATGTAAATAGATATATTAATGTCTTGAGAAATCTACATTTGATTACCGTTGCGGTTTTTAATATATTTTCAGAGGGTCAAATATCTCTCGCACACGTGCACGCGCACACACGCACGCACGCGCACATTTATACAATATTTAGAACATAGAAATGAGTTTGTAGTGTCAAGATATGGACCAGGCAATTCAGATGGTCGAAATTTGAAGAAATGGATACTTCTGTTCACTGGAATAAGTAGAATCTAGGTTTTTTTTAATTTTTTTTTTTTTTTTTAATAAATTTAGTCCCTGCATTTCAAAAGTCCATAAGAAATTCGGAATTTTTAAAAATGAATTGATATATTCAATATAAGTTTGAATTTTATGTCTTCTAATGGAACCTTAAAATTTTAATTTTGTGTCTTGTAGTAAATTCACAAATTTGAAAAAAAAAAAATGAAAGTTCAGAGATTAAATTTGTAATTTTGTAAATTCACAAATTAAAAAAAAAATGAAAGCTTTGAGATTTGTGTCTAAATACAAATAGGACACAAATCTCAAAGCTCGAGACTAAATTTATAATTTAACTTTTTTTAAAAAAATTTGTTATAAATGTTTTATGAATTATCCCTCCCCAGTATTTAAAGAAGACTTTTAAAGGAAGTACTTAATTAATTTTTTTTTTTCTAAGACCATTTTAAAAAGACTTTCAAACATAGTCTAGTCTACATTGATCTAATTTGAAATGTTTTTTTAAGAAAAAAAATTAATTTATACCCTTAAACTTTGAGAGCTGTATCAATTAAAACTCTAAATTAACAATTATATCAATTTATACTCTTTGGTATAAAAATGCAAGTTTTGATAAAGATTTACCTATGAAAGTTTAATTGTTAAAATCATAAGTCTTCACTCATTTAAATTAATTTTTTTCAAATAAAATCTAACAGAAGGTGTAAATTGATACATTTGTGAATGTTCGAGGTATTAAATTAATACAATTGTTAGTTTAGGGTTTTAATTGATACAATTTTAAAGTTTAGGGGTATAAATTGTTTTTTTTTTTTTTTTCCTTTTTTTAATGTAGAAGTCTTTAGTATTGATAAGTTACATAGATAATTCCAAATTCAAACTGCAAATTTTTGTATAAAAAAGGTATTGACTTTTAATTGTTTTGGGTACACGTTACATAAATATAACTCTTCTAAAGGAAACGGATAAGACAAAATTGGATTTGTAATCTTATCATATCCTCACTAAAACTATGTGGACTTTTGAGTTTTCAGATATAGAAGGGATCATTTTACCAACAATTATTCTTATTTCTCAAAGGAAAAACAATGCCTTTTGTCAAACCTGTCCCTTTCTATTCTTCTAAATATCACATGTTAATCGTAAAAGTAAATATAGTTCAGCGATAATTGGCATATATTATCTCTCTTAAAAGTTTAAATTTTCATATCATCATTTATTATACTATTAAGTGTATTTTTTTTTATTTTTTTTTAATGTTTATAATAAGCTAAAGTTCTTAGAAGAATAGAAAGGGACTTTTCAGATATAGAAGGATGATTTTACCAACAATTAAAAAACAATGTCTCTTGTCAAACCGGTCCCTTTTTATTCTTCTAAATATCACATGTTAATCGTCAAAGAAATCGGTTCCTTTCTATTTTTCTAAATATCACATGTTAATCGTCAAAGTGAACATAGTCCAACAGACGTGTTTTCATATCTTTGTACTAATACGGCCAATGAATTTCTTTATAGTAAACGTACAATTTGAAAATGTGAAGTAATTCTAATCACTTTTTCGTCCTTCCAAAACTTAAAGTGTAGCTTACAAAATTTTGCTTCCAATAACTGAGATAGGAGTCCTATTCCAATAATTAAGTGATTTTTTTTATTTTTTTAAAATGTTTCTAATAAGCTAAAGTTCTTAATGTTGGGATATTTTCCCAATTTAGTTTATATTGTTTTAAAAAATTCAATTCAATCTATAATGTAATAACATTTCTTAATTTAGTCCTATTCCAATAATTAAGTGATTTTTTTATTTTTTTTAAATGTTTCTAATAAGCTAAAGTTCTTAATGTTGGGATATTTTTCCAATTTAGTTTATATTTTTTAAAAAATTCAATTCAATCTATAATGTAATAACATTTCTTAATTTAGTCCTATTCCAATAATTAAGTGATTTTTTTTATTTTTTTTAAATGTTTCTAATGAGCTAAAGTTCTTAATGTTGGGATATTTTCCCAATTTAGTTTATATTGTTTTAAAAAATTCAATTCAATCTATAATGTAATAACATTTCTTAATTTAGTCTCTCACCATTAGTGAATAAATTAGTCTTTATTTTACAATTATGTATTAGAGCTTTGAACCTCTAACTTTGCTGGATTAGCTAGACAATAATCATATACATGCACTTCCCCACAGTAGACGCACACCACAGCATCTACCTAAGATTTGCTAAATGTTTCCTCATATTGGTCAAGGCTGTAATTTGATTATTCATTACGTTGTGCGGGCATGAAAAAAACTGGATTTGTGGCTAGAGCACCTGCACTAATGTTGTTGCAGATAAGGGAGCGAGCTCAAAGAATTCTAAGGCTATTAAATAAAGTAATGAAACAATATATAAGGAATGAACCAAATAACATAAAAACATAAAAATAAATAACATAAAAATTGTTGAGAGTGGAATTTGAACCCACGCCCTTTCGGACCAGAACCTTAATCTGGCGGATTAGACCAACTCGGCCATCTCAACTTGTTCATATCAATAGCTAGCCCAATGTATATAAAACAATATTGTAAGTTCGATTTGCTCCGGCGACGACTTCCAACAGCAGCGACGTTCAGAGCTCCGACAGCAACAGCGTTGCGTGAGAGGAAGAACCAGGCGGTAGAGGTTGAAGACTTCGCGTGGTATATTTTCCCAATTTAGTTTATATTGTTTTAAAATTTTCAATTCAATCTATAATATAATAACATTTCTTAATTTAGTCTCTCACCATTGGTGAATAAATTAGTCTTTATTTTACAATCATGTAGGAGAGATTTGAACCTCCGACTTTGCTGGATTAGCTGGACAATAATCATATACATGTCAAACCAAACATAGCTCAATTGACATAAAGTTGTACAATAATCATATACATGCTCTTCCCCACAGTAGACGCACACCAAAGCATCTACCTAATTAACCACTGTTGGTAATGCTGAAACATTTGCGTTAGCACTAGCATTATGCTGAAGATTTGTTTGTGTTGTTTCATCATATTGGTCATGTGTGGGCATGAAAAACTGGATTTGTAGCTAGAGCACAACACTAATGTTGTCGCACCAGATAACGGGAGCACGTTGAGGACGAGTACCAAGTTCAAGAAGAAGTTGCTTTAGCCAAATAACTTCAGCAGAGGCATGGGCAAGAGGTCAAAGAATTCTAAGGCTATTAAATAAAATAATGAAACAAATAATAAAACAATTGTTTCATTATTTGCTGGATTAGCTAGACAATAATCATATACATGCACTTCCCCACAGTAGACGCACACCACAGCATCTACTTAAGATTTGCTAAATGTTTCCTCATATTGGTCAAGGCTGTAATTTGATTATTCATTACGTTGTGCGGGCATGAAAAAAACTGGATGAGAGTGGGATTTGAACCTAGGCCCTTTCGGACCAGAACCTTAATCTGGTCCCTTAGACCAACTCGGCCATCTCAACTTATTCATATCAATAGCTAGCCCAATGTATATAAAACGATATTGTAAGTTCGATTTGCTCCGGCGACGACTTCCAACAGCAGCGACGTTCGGAGCTCCGACAGCAACAGCGTTGCGTGAGAGGAAGAACCAGGCGGCAGAGGTTGAAGACTTCGCGTGGTATATTTTCCCAATTTAGTTTATATTGTTTTAAAATTTTCAATTCAATCTATAATATAATAACATTTCTTAATTTAGTCTCTCACCATTGGTGAATAAATTAGTCTTTATTTTACAATCATGTAGGAGAGATTTGAACCTCCGACTTTGCTGGATTAGCTGGACAATAATCATATACATGTCAAACCAAACATAGCTCAATTGACATAAAGTTGTACAATAATCATATACATGCTCTTCCCCACAGTAGACGCACACCAAAGCATCTACCTAATTAACCACTGTTGGTAATGCTGAAACATTTGCGTTAGCACTAGCATTATGCTGAAGATTTGTTTGTGTTGTTTCATCATATTGGTCATGTGTGGGCATGAAAAACTGGATTTGTGGCTAGAGCACAACACTAATGTTGTCGCACCAGATAACGGGAGCACGTTGAGGACGAGTACCAAGTTCAAGAAGAAGTTGCTTTAGCCAAATAACTTCAGCAGAGGCATGGGCAAGAGGTCAAAGAATTCTAAGGCTATTAAATAAAATAATGAAACAAATAATAAAACAATTGTTTCATTATTTGCTCGATTATAGACAATAATCATATACATGCATTTCCCCACAGTAGACGCACACCACAGCATCTACTTAAGATTTGCTAAATGTTTCCTCATATTGGTCAAGGCTGTAATTTGATTATTCATTACGTTGTGCGGGCATGAAAAAAACTGGATTTGTGGCTAGAGCACCATAAAAATTCTTGAAAGTGGGATTTGAACCTAGGCCCTTTCGAACAAGAACCTTAATCTGGTCCCTTAGACCAACTCAGCCATCTCAACTTATTCATATCAATAGCTAGCCCAATGTATATAAAACGATATTGTAAGTTCGATTTGCTCCGGCGACGACTTCCAACAGCAGCGACGTTCGGAGCTCCGACAGCAACAGCGTTGCGTGAGAGGAAGAACCAGGCGGCAGAGGTTGAAGACTTCGCGTGGTATATTTTCCCAATTTAGTTTATATTGTTTTAAAATTTTCAATTCAATCTATAATATAATAACATTTCTTAATTTAGTCTCTCACCATTGGTGAATAAATTAGTCTTTATTTTACAATCATGTAGGAGAGATTTGAACCTCCGACTTTGCTGGATTAGCTGGACAATAATCATATACATGTCAAACCAAACATAGCTCAATTGACATAAAGTTGTACAATAATCATATACATGCTCTTCCCCACAGTAGACGCACACCAAAGCATCTACCTAATTAACCACTGTTGGTAATGCTGAAACATTTGCGTTAGCACTAGCATTATGCTGAAGATTTGTTTGTGTTGTTTCATCATATTGGTCATGTGTGGGCATGAAAAACTGGATTTGTAGCTAGAGCACAACACTAATGTTGTCGCACCAGATAACGGGAGCACGTTGAGGACGAGTACCAAGTTCAAGAAGAAGTTGCTTTAGCCAAATAACTTCAGCAGAGGCATGGGCAAGAGGTCAAAGAATTCTAAGGCTATTAAATAAAATAATGAAACAAATAATAAAACAATTGTTTCATTATTTGCTGGATTAGCTAGACAATAATCATATACATGCACTTCCCCACAGTAGACGCACACCACAGCATCTACTTAAGATTTGCTAAATGTTTCCTCATATTGGTCAAGGCTGTAATTTGATTATTCATTACGTTGTGCGGGCATGAAAAAAACTGGATTTGTGGCTAGAGCACCTGCACTAATGTTGTTGCAGATAAGGGAGCGAGCTCAAAGAATTCTAAGGCTATTAAATAAAGTAATGAAACAATATATAAGGAATGAACCAAATAACATAAAAACATAAAAATAAATAACATAAAAATTGTTGAGAGTGGAATTTGAACCCACGCCCTTTCGGACCAGAACCTTAATCTGGCGGATTAGACCAACTCGGCCATCTCAACTTGTTCATATCAATAGCTAGCCCAATGTATATAAAACAATATTGTAAGTTCGATTTGCTCCGGCGACGACTTCCAACAGCAGCGACGTTCAGAGCTCCGACAGCAACAGCGTTGCGTGAGAGGAAGAACCAGGCGGTAGAGGTTGAAGACTTCGCGTGGTATATTTTCCCAATTTAGTTTATATTGTTTTAAAATTTTCAATTCAATCTATAATATAATAACATTTCTTAATTTAGTCTCTCACCATTGGTGAATAAATTAGTCTTTATTTTACAATCATGTAGGAGAGATTTGAACCTCCGACTTTGCTGGATTAGCTGGACAATAATCATATACATGTCAAACCAAACATAGCTCAATTGACATAAAGTTGTACAATAATCATATACATGCTCTTCCCCACAGTAGACGCACACCAAAGCATCTACCTAATTAACCACTGTTGGTAATGCTGAAACATTTGCGTTAGCACTAGCATTATGCTGAAGATTTGTTTGTGTTGTTTCATCATATTGGTCATGTGTGGGCATGAAAAACTGGATTTGTAGCTAGAGCACAACACTAATGTTGTCGCACCAGATAACGGGAGCACGTTGAGGACGAGTACCAAGTTCAAGAAGAAGTTGCTTTAGCCAAATAACTTCAGCAGAGGCATGGGCAAGAGGTCAAAGAATTCTAAGGCTATTAAATAAAATAATGAAACAAATAATAAAACAATTGTTTCATTATTTGCTGGATTAGCTAGACAATAATCATATACATGCACTTCCCCACAGTAGACGCACACCACAGCATCTACTTAAGATTTGCTAAATGTTTCCTCATATTGGTCAAGGCTGTAATTTGATTATTCATTACGTTGTGCGGGCATGAAAAAAACTGGATGAGAGTGGGATTTGAACCTAGGCCCTTTCGGACCAGAACCTTAATCTGGTCCCTTAGACCAACTCGGCCATCTCAACTTATTCATATCAATAGCTAGCCCAATGTATATAAAACGATATTGTAAGTTCGATTTGCTCCGGCGACGACTTCCAACAGCAGCGACGTTCGGAGCTCCGACAGCAACAGCGTTGCGTGAGAGGAAGAACCAGGCGGCAGAGGTTGAAGACTTCGCGTGGTATATTTTCCCAATTTAGTTTATATTGTTTTAAAATTTTCAATTCAATCTATAATATAATAACATTTCTTAATTTAGTCTCTCACCATTGGTGAATAAATTAGTCTTTATTTTACAATCATGTAGGAGAGATTTGAACCTCCGACTTTGCTGGATTAGCTGGACAATAATCATATACATGTCAAACCAAACATAGCTCAATTGACATAAAGTTGTACAATAATCATATACATGCTCTTCCCCACAGTAGACGCACACCAAAGCATCTACCTAATTAACCACTGTTGGTAATGCTGAAACATTTGCGTTAGCACTAGCATTATGCTGAAGATTTGTTTGTGTTGTTTCATCATATTGGTCATGTGTGGGCATGAAAAACTGGATTTGTGGCTAGAGCACAACACTAATGTTGTCGCACCAGATAACGGGAGCACGTTGAGGACGAGTACCAAGTTCAAGAAGAAGTTGCTTTAGCCAAATAACTTCAGCAGAGGCATGGGCAAGAGGTCAAAGAATTCTAAGGCTATTAAATAAAATAATGAAACAAATAATAAAACAATTGTTTCATTATTTGCTCGATTATAGACAATAATCATATACATGCACTTCCCCACAGTAGACGCACACCACAGCATCTACTTAAGATTTGCTAAATGTTTCTTCATATTGGTCAAGGCTGTAATTTGATTATTCATTACGTTGTGCGGGCATGAAAAAAACTGGATTTGTGGCTAGAGCACCATAAAAATTCTTGAAAGTGGGATTTGAACCTAGGCCCTTTCGAACCAAAACCTTAATCTGGTCCCTTAGACCAACTCAGCCATCTCAACTTATTCATATCAATAGCTAGCCCAATGTATATAAAACGATATTGTAAGTTCGATTTGCTCCGGCGACGACTTCCAACAGCAGCGACGTTCGGAGCTCCGACAGCAACAGCGTTGCGTGAGAGGAAGAACCAGGCGGCAGAGGTTGAAGACTTCGCGTGGTATATTTTCCCAATTTAGTTTATATTGTTTTAAAATTTTCAATTCAATCTATAATATAATAACATTTCTTAATTTAGTCTCTCACCATTGGTGAATAAATTAGTCTTTATTTTACAATCATGTAGGAGAGATTTGAACCTCCGACTTTGCTGGATTAGCTGGGCAATAATCATATACATGTCAAACCAAACATAGCTCAATTGACATAAAGTTGTACAATAATCATATACATGCTCTTCCCCACAGTAGACGCACACCAAAGCATCTACCTAATTAACCACTGTTGGTAATGCTGAAACATTTGCGTTAGCACTAGCATTATGCTGAAGATTTGTTTGTGTTGTTTCATCATATTGGTCATGTGTGGGCATGAAAAACTGGATTTGTGGCTAGAGCACAACACTAATGTTGTCGCACCAGATAACGGGAGCACGTTGAGGACGAGTACCAAGTTCAAGAAGAAGTTGCTTTAGCCAAATAACTTCAGCAGAGGCATGGGCAAGAGGTCAAAGAATTCTAAGGCTATTAAATAAAATAATGAAACAAATAATAAAACAATTGTTTCATTATTTGCTGGATTAGCTAGACAATAATCATATACATGCACTTCCCCCACAGTAGACGCACACCACAGCATCTACTTAAGATTTGCTAAATGTTTCCTCATATTGGTCAAGGCTGTAATTTGATTATTCATTACGTTGTGCGGGCATGAAAAAAACTGGATTTGTGGCTAGAGCACCTGCACTAATGTTGTTGCAGATAAAGGAGCGAGCTCAAAGAATTCTAAGGCTATTAAATAAAGTAATGAAACAATATATAAGGAATGAACCAAATAACATAAAAATTCTTGAAAGTGGGATTTGAACCTAGGCCCTTTCGAACCAGAACCTTAATCTAGTCCCTTAGACCAACTCAGCCATCTCAACTTATTCATATCAATAGCTAGCCCAATGTATATAAAACGATATTGTAAGTTCGATTTGCTCCGGCGACGACTTCCAACAGCAGCGACGTTCGGAGCTCCGACAGCAACAGCGTTGCGTGAGAGGAAGAACCAGGCGGCAGAGGTTGAAGACTTCGCGTGGTATATTTTCCCAATTTAGTTTATATTGTTTTAAAATTTTCAATTCAATCTATAATATAATAACATTTCTTAATTTAGTCTCTCACCATTGGTGAATAAATTAGTCTTTATTTTACAATCATGTAGGAGAGATTTGAACCTCCGACTTTGCTGGATTAGCTGGACAATAATCATATACATGTCAAACCAAACATAGCTCAATTGACATAAAGTTGTACAATAATCATATACATGCTCTTCCCCACAGTAGACGCACACCAAAGCATCTACCTAATTAACCACTGTTGGTAATGCTGAAACATTTGCGTTAGCACTAGCATTATGCTGAAGATTTGTTTGTGTTGTTTCATCATATTGGTCATGTGTGGGCATGAAAAACTGGATTTGTAGCTAGAGCACAACACTAATGTTGTCGCACCAGATAACGGGAGCACGTTGAGGACGAGTACCAAGTTCAAGAAGAAGTTGCTTTAGCCAAATAACTTCAGCAGAGGCATGGGCAAGAGGTCAAAGAATTCTAAGGCTATTAAATAAAATAATGAAACAAATAATAAAACAATTGTTTCATTATTTGCTGGATTAGCTAGACAATAATCATATACATGCACTTCCCCACAGTAGACGCACACCACAGCATCTACTTAAGATTTGCTAAATGTTTCCTCATATTGGTCAAGGCTGTAATTTGATTATTCATTACGTTGTGCGGGCATGAAAAAAACTGGATTTGTGGCTAGAGCACCTGCACTAATGTTGTTGCAGATAAGGGAGCGAGCTCAAAGAATTCTAAGGCTATTAAATAAAGTAATGAAACAATATATAAGGAATGAACCAAAGCTCAAAGAATTCTAAGGCTATTAAATAAAGTAATGAAACAATATATAAGGAATGAACCAAATAACATAAAAATTGTTGAGAGTGGAATTTGAACCCACGCCCTTTCAGACCAGAACCTTAATCTGGCGCATTAGACCAACTCGACCATCTCAACTTGTTCATATCAATAGCTAGCCCAATGTATATAAAACAATATTGTAAGTTCGATTTGCTCCGGCGACGACTTCCAACCGCAGCGACGTTCGGAGCTCCGACAGCAACAGCGTTGCGTGAGAGGAAGAACCAGGCGGTAGAGGTTGAAGACTTCGCGTGGTATATTTTCCCAATTTAGTTTATATTGTTTTAAAAATTTCAATTCAATCTATAATATAATAACATTTCTTAATTTAGTCTCTCACCATTGGTGAATAAATTAGTCTTTATTTTACAATCATGTAGGAGAGATTTGAACCTCCGACTTTGCTGGATTAGCTGGACAATAATCATATACATGTCAAACCAAACATAGCTCAATTGACATAAAGTTGTACAATAATCATATACATGCTCTTTCCCACAGTAGACGCACACCAAAGCATCTACCTAATTAACCACTGTTGGTAATGCTGAAACATTTGCGTTAGCACTAGCATTATGCTGAAGATTTGTTTGTGTTGTTTCATCATATTGGTCATGTGTGGGCATGAAAAACTGGATTTGTGGCTAGAGCACAACACTAATGTTGTCGCACCAGATAACGAGAGCACGTTGAGGACGAGTACCAAGTTCAAAAAGAAGTTGCTTTAGCCAAATAACTTCAGCAGAGGCATGGGCAAGAGGTCAAAGAATTCTAAGGCTATTAAATAAAATAATGAAACAAATAATAAAACAATTGTTTCATTATTTGCTGGATTAGCTAGACAATAATCATATACATGCACTTCCCCACAGTAGACGCACACCACAACATCTACTTAAGATTTGCTAAATGTTTCCTCATATTGGTCAAGGCTGTAATTTGATTATTCATTACGTTGTGCGGGCATGAAAAAAACTGGATTTGTGGCTAGACACTAATGTTGTTGCAGATATAAATAACATAAAAATTGTTGAGAGTGGAATTTGAACCCACGCCCTTTCGGACCAGAACCTTAATCTGGCGCCTTAGACCAACTCAGCCATCTCAACTTGTTCATATCAATAGCTAGCCCAATGTATATAAAACAATATTGTAAGTTCGATTTGCTCCGACGACGACTTCCAACAGCAGCGACGTTCGGAGCTCCGACAGCAACAGCGTTGCGTGAGAGGAAGAACCAGGCGGTAGAGGTTGAAGACTTCGCGTGGTATATTTTCCCAATTTAGTTTATATTGTTTTAAAAATTTCAATTCAATCTATAATATAATAACATTTCTTAATTTAGTCTCTCACCATTGGTGAATAAATTAGTCTTTATTTTACAATCATGTAGGAGAGATTTGAACCTCCGACTTTGCTGGATTAGCTGGACAATAATCATATACATGTCAAACCAAACATAACTCAATTGACATAAAGTTGTACAATAATCATATACATGCTCTTCCCCACAGTAGACGCACACCAAAGCATCTACCTAATTAACCACTGTTGGTAATGCTGAAACATTTGCGTTAGCACTAGCATTATGCTGAAGATTTGTTTGTGTTGTTTCATCATATTGGTCATGTGTGGGCATGAAAAACTGGATTTGTGGCTAGAGCACAACACTAATGTTGTCGCACCAGATAACGGGAGCACGTTGAGGACGAGTACCAAGTTCAAGAAGAAGTTGCTTTAGCCAAATAACTTCAGCAGAGGCATGGGCAAGAGGTCAAAGAATTCTAAGGCTATTAAATAAAATAATGAAACAAATAATAAAACAATTGTTTCATTATTTGCTGGATTAGCTAGACAATAATCATATACATGCACTAGACGCACACCACAGCATCTACTTAAGATTTGCTAAATGTTTCCTCATATTGGTCAAGGCTGTAATTTGATTATTCATTACGTTGTGCGGGCATGAAAAAAACTGGATTTGTGGCTAGAGCACCTACACTAATGTTGTTGCAGATAAGGGAGCGAGCTCAAAGAATTCTAAGGCTATTAAATAAAGTAATGAAACAATATATAAGGAATGAACCAAATAACATAAAAATTGTTGAGAATGGGATTTGAACCCACGCCCTTTCGGACCAGAACCTTAATCTGGCGCCTTAGACCAACTCGGACATCTCAACTTGTTCATATCAATAGCTAGCCCATTGTATATAAAACGATATTGTAAGTTCGATTTGCTCCGGCGACGACTTCCAACAGCAGCGACGTTCGGAGCTCCAACAGCAACAGCGTTGCGTGAGAGGAAGAACCAGGCGGCAGAGGTTGAAGACTTCGCGTGGTATATTTTCCCAATTTAGTTTATATTGTTTTAAAATTTTCAATTCAATCTATAATATAATAACATTTCTTAATTTAGTCTCTCACCATTGGTGAATAAATTAGTCTTTATTTTACAATCATGTAGGAGAGATTTGAACCTCCGACTTTGCTGGATTAGCTGGACAATAATCATATACATGTCAAACCAAACATAGCTCAATTGACATAAAGTTGTACAATAATCATATACATGCTCTTCCCCACAGTAGACGCACACCAAAGCATCTACCTAATTAACCACTGTTGGTAATGCTGAAACATTTGCGTTAGCACTAGCATTATGCTGAAGATTTGTTTGTGTTGTTTCATCATATTGGTCATGTGTGGGCATGAAAAACTGGATTTGTGGCTAGAGCACAACACTAATGTTGTCGCACCAAATAACGGGAGCAGGTTGAGGACGAGTACCAAGTTCAAGAAGAAGTTGCTTTAGCCAAATAACTTCAGCAGAGGCATGAGCAAGAGGTCAAAGAATTCTAAGGCTATTAAATAAAATAATGAAACAAATATAAAAACAATTGTTGAGCAAGAGGTCAAAGAATTCTAAGGCTATTAAATAAAATAATGAAACAAATATAAATACAATTGTTGAGAGTGGGATTTGAACCCACGTCCTTTCGGACCAGAACCTTAATCTGGTCCCTTAGACCAACTCGGCCATCTCAACTTATTGATATCAATAGCTAGCCCAATGTATATAAAACGACCTTGTACGTTTGATTTGCTCCGACGACGACTTCCAACAGCAACGACGTTCGGAGCTCCGACGGCAGCAGCGTTGCGTGAGAGGAAGAACCAGGCGGCAGAAGTTGAAGACTTCGCGTGGGTAAAACAAAGTTTCATTTTAAGGGAGTGCATGTTGATTACGAGCAATGCTCACTTTTGGTAAATGTTTAAATTAGTTTTTTTTTTTTTTTTTTTTTTTTTTTTTTTTTTTTTTTTTTTTTTTTTAATATGTGAGAGTAGGAAATTGAACCTTTGATTGGTCCCTAATTCGTATCTTATGTCCGAGATGTGTTTATCCATATCAAAGAATATAATAATTTTATAATACAACTCATACAAGTTGTAATATATAACAAATAATAATAAGTAACAATGTGTTGGCCCACAATCAAACAGACTCTTCATGTAGAAGTCGTTGATCCTAATAAAGTTCGAAAAGGTTCCTAAACAACAAGATAAATCTCTAATGTTAATACTAAGTTGGAAAACACTAATTGAACTTAAAAAAAAGTGTTAAGATGGATAGTTCTTATCCAAATCGATTGTTGCACAATTGAGTTATGTTAATGTTTAAAATTAGTTGTGAATAATCATAACCAACATAATATACCTGTTTGTTTAAAAATAAAAAATAAAAAATAAATCATAATATTCGGTGGATTAAGGAGAAAATCAGTCATTTAAAAAGAAAAAAAAAATCGGAATTTCTACTAAAGTCTAAAAATTTCCAAATATGACATTTTTAATTGGGAAATTGTAACATATGTCAATTTAGAATAAGATAATTAGAAATATAGCATGTTTTTAAAAAATTTGCTGATATGGCAAGACGCTGATCACCTCAGTTTTTTATAGATTTTTGTCAGTGATAATAGTCTATTAGTGGTAATAGTCTATCACTGATAGAAGTCTATCAGTGATATGATAAAGTCGTGATAGAAACGAATTTTTTTTTGTCATATTTGCAAAACATTTTAAAGTTGGATAAATTTGCTATTTGTGCAACCAGCACTTTTTAATTTTTAATACATATTATTTTTCTCAAAAAAAATATACAAAGCTACATTTTGAAAAACAATAAACTATGAAATCAAATCGCCGTCTGTGAAAACGAAACCACATAAATTCCATATCCAAAATCACTACGTCTCTTCCTTCTTCTTCATTTTTCCGGCGGCCGTCTCCGATTCATCTCCGGTGGAGATTCCTCCTTCACCCTCCACACCACCATGCCGTCGTCTTCCTCCACTGCATCGACGCCGGAAAATCACCGGTTCGAGGCTCTGTTAGGCTCTGTTCGTCCTTTCCTCCGCGGCGAGCTGGATAAGGTAAACCCAAACCTTCCTTCTCTCATCTCCATCCTCCGCTCCGTCGGCGCCGGTGAGTGCTGGCACAAACACGGCACCTTCCTCGATCACCTCGTCGATATCTACCGTATTCTCAAAATCTGGAAAGCGCAAGAGCCGGTTTGTTTGTGCGGCCTCTTCCACTCGGCTTATTCCAATTCCTACGTCAATCTCGCCATTTTCGATCCTTCCACCGGCCGTGATGTTGTTCGTGGCCACGTCGGTGAGGCGGCGGAGAGATTGATTCATTTGTTCTGCATCGTCCCTCGGCAGTCTCTAATTCACGACGATCTTCTCTTCCACTACTCCGATTCGGAACTCGTCGATCATCTCAAAATTTCCAAATCATCGCTGGAGAACGCCCTAGAAAACGGAGATTTCAACGACGAGGAAACCTGGAGGAAGAAATTACAGTCGATTCTTCCAGCCGATGGCGTAACCGTGAAGCACATCAAAACCGGAGAAGACGTGATGGTTTCGAGACGAGTGGTTGCGATTTTCCTCATGATGACAATAGCCGATTTCAGCGATCAACTCTTCGGATTCCAAGATTCGCTGTTCGAAAACTCAAACGGACGTCTCGAATTCACAGGTAACAATTTCACATCTCTCTGGCCAGGAAACGGCAAGCCTGGATTATGGATGAACTCCGCATCAAGAATGGGAGCAATATACTCCCTAATCGCGAGAGACGAAGCAATTCTAATCGCACAGAGAAACAAAAACTCCAAATCAGGGCTCAAAACAGAAAGAGACGAGGATCTAGACCTGGTAATTCCCCCAATTTTCGAGAATTGCTCAAGAATTCTGGACGCAAAGGATCAAATTGCGGCAAGAGAATTGTACTGGGAAGGTGTTTGTGAAAAGTCTGAAAGAACTGAGGAGTTGCTGATGAGATGTGTGGGGAAGAATCCGTTCGTTGGAGAGCCGCATGTGGCTTTGGGGCAGCTGTATTTGGGGGAAGGGCGGTTTGAGGAAGCTGAGAAAGAGGCTGAGGAAGGAGTGAGGCTGATGCTTGAATGGGGCAGTGCTTGGGACAAGAGGATGCCATGGGAGGGCTGGATTGCTTGGGGGAGAGTGCTGTTGATGAAGGCTAAAGAGAGGACATGGGCTGACTCTTCATGGGGAGTCCTCAACTTGGGGCTTGTACGGTAGAGAAAGTAAGTCATTCTTCACTCTCTCTTTTTTTCTCTTTAAACATGTATGAATTGTGTTCATAAATCGGGTTTTGTGAAGTAGATTCTATGTGTTGGTCGGAGATTCAAACCTAGCTCTAAACTAAGGGTATTTACTAATAATCGAAGGTATATGTCCTAATCAGTTGAGTTATATTCAGGTTTTAGTTCATTCTATGTTTATCTATAAACTAGGTTGTTTTGTTTGTATTGCACGTGGTTATAAATAAAACTTAGGTGTTAGATGGGTCGTAAATGGGATAAATTATTTAATGAGACCGCCACATTTTTACTAGAATGTCCTGGTTGACGATCATTTACTCTGACAACATCTAGAGTTTCTTCAACAATGTGATATGACACAAAACACAGCAAGACCATATTCCTTCATTACAAAGAGATAGAGAGAGTTTACATCGTCCTAATATAAAATTGTTATGTCCCCTAATAATTATTAAGGAGATAGAGAAAGTTTACATCCCCTAATAATTATTAAGGAGATAGAGAAAGTTTACATCGTAGTATAAAATTGTTATGTTCATAATAATCATTAAATACAATATCAAAATATTTGTATAGTTTCTCTCTCTTCATCCACGCCACATTACGACCACCTTCTCAAATAATTTTTCAATCAATGGAGTGCCTTAGCTTAGCCATATTCAAAGTTGTTATATAATTGTATGTTCATTTTCTTCATCATATTTTCTTTTTTACAAAGGTATTTAATTAAGATGATTGAACCCACGATATTTTAGTCAATGACACAACCTTATGCCAATTGAAGTACGTTCGGTTTGACTTTCTTCATCATATTTGAAGTTATATAATTATCATATATATATATATATAGGGCAGGTTGCACAAATAGCAATCAGGCCCAAACTAATTGCAAATTTAGCAAACTTTAAAATGTTTTGCAAATATGGCAAAAAAACCCGTTTCTATCACTGATAGACTTTATTATATCACTGATAGATTTCTATCAGTAATAGACTATTATCACTGACAAAAATCTATAAAAAGCTGAGGTGATCAGCGATAGACTTCTATCAGTCATAAGATATCAGCGATAGAAATTGATATATCCGCAAAATTTTTAAAAACATGTTATATTTGCAAACAATAAGTCTTTAAATTGTCATTTACTACAATTTCCCTATATATATATATATATATATATATATATATATATAAAAGCTTACGCGTCAAATAATAGAAAGAAAAATCAGGACAAGTTACAAGTAAACATGAAAGGCAATGGCAGTGGGGACATATTTCAAGAACATGCACCAAAAATATGAATGTTATTCAAACAAGTGGCAAAATGCATGGTCTTAGCACTGTAATTCTTACATCTTCAAACTTCAAATGATTAATCTCTCAATTTCTCAAATATCATAAAAAAAAAATCATATTTATATTTATGTGTGCGCGAACCAACTTACACTTTGATTGCCAAAAAAATCTCGTAAGATATTAAATTCTAGATATAATCAAGCATTTGTACTACTACTATATTGCTTCAAACACAATCATATAAAATCCAGAAGCACTTTGAGTAAATTGTGAAATTGTAAAGAGAATAAGAGAAATAATATTTTTTTTTGCAAAGACAGAGACGGGATTGAACCTGTGACCACTTGGTCACATGGCGATAACAATGCATGCATTTAAATTTATGCACAGGTGCATGATCGAATTGAACCTCTATTCAAGACTATTTAGACTACGCATTCACCCGTTGCACCAAATGAATGATTTATTGATTAGAGAAATAATACTTGGATATTACTTCTGATTGATTACAAAGGAGAATTAGACCCAATATTTAAAGAGGGGCAAATACACCCATGCTCACATAAAGCCTAAAAGATACTATTCAACAAATTGGACTCTGAATTTACAACACAAACCAGGCAGTGAAGAAGCTATTTCTTGCTATTTGCTATTAAGAAATGTATAAAAAAAAAAAAGTAATAGAATCTTCTCCCTACTTTTCATCTGTTATTTCTTCTACCCCTTTCTCTTCAACCTCCTCTTCATCCTAAACAAAGATCCCTCATTAGCATTTCAAAAATTAAACCAAAAAAAAAAAAAAAATACAGATTCAGAGCTCAAAACTTACATCTTCATTTTCAGCATTTAGAAGTTCATATTCTGCTTTCAGCTCAGCAGCTTTATCTTGGTAAGGCTTCTTCTCCTATTAATTCATTTTAAGGTTTAGATGACACAATTAATCAAACATGAATATATTTTCAAATTGCAAATAATTTATATCAAACTCACTTCATCAGTCAGTGACTTCCATTTCTCACCACCCTCCTTTGATACCTAAAAAGATTCAAAAATATATTCAATTAGGAGACAAATTTTCACCCTAAACTCAGAAATGTGTATTTATATGGATCTGTGCTAACCTCAACTCCTTTACAATCAGGATTTGCTTCTTTGTATGATTTTCTGAAGTCCTCCCTGAAATATTACATTCAACAAATTCAATACCCCCGTCTTATAACCATTTCGAACACGAAGCTTATAAATACTACCTTCAGTCATGAGTTTCTTTGTAGTGTTATCTTTTAAAAGTGTTTTAAAAACCAAACTAAGGCATAACTATTTGGTTTTGAAACTTATGGTTGTTTTCTAACCATAGCATTTATTTACAATGGTATTCATCTTTTTCTAGGAAACATTTGAATTTTTAGCCAAATTTAAACGAAGTAATATTTAGGGCTTGGATTTTGAAATTATCCTAGAAGGACATAGTAACCCATAAGTGTAAGTAGTGTTTATAGGTTTACTTTCAAAAACAAAAAATGAATAGAGTGTTTGGGACATCAACTTGGAATTGGGTGGACTTGAGTTATTATAATTCAGTCTACGTTTGACTCACCGACTATTATAATTTACTCTCAATGTCAATAAAGTAATTATACTGACTTAAAAAGTATTTAGTATTCACGGCTATTATAATCACCTAATCCGACTATAATAACTCATCTTGCGTCCTAAACAACCTGAAATAGTTTTCGAACGGAGCCCAAATGATTATTCAAACAAGGTCGGAGAATTTGCATACATGAAGAGAAAGAATGATGAAAGAGGACGTTTGGAGGTATTTGGATCTTTGTCTTTCTTCTCTCTGATCTCCTCCGTTCTGGATTTCTTAACCTTAGGTGCTGATCTTTTCCTGGCTGGCTTTTTAGCTTCAATTTGTTTCTCCACAGTCTGAGACTCTGCAGGAAAACAGAAAGTAAACAAGCCCCGTTCGATAACCATTTGGTTTTCGGTTTTTGAAAATTAAGCGGCCGTTTCTCGAAAGGTAATAAGAGTTCGAAATCAGAAAAGAATCATTCACGAATCCATACCCAAATTCTTTCTAACTTTGGCGTCTTTGCTACAGCCGTGCATGTTGATTAGGGCTGCCGGAACACTTTTGCCGCACTCATCACTGTAACACAGACGAAAATCAAATTCTTCCATTATCAAGAAACTTAATCAATTTCTTCTACAATTCCTCTGATTACAAGAAGATGAACGTGATTGAAAGAAATGGAAAAAGGAAAACGATCGAGCATTTCACTCATCAAGAACAACATCCATAAAGAAAATGGAAAAAAGAAAGATCGCACCATCGAGCAAAAGCACTGCCGTCTTTGGCTCTCACAATGGAAGGACCAGCGCCGGCGTCGGCCGGAGTAGCCTCCACTTTCTTCCTCGACTTCGACGATCCTCCGCCAGCCATTTCCTCTTCGCTGCCGGCAATTTGCTCTTCTCCGCCGGCCATTTCCTCTCCTCCGCCGGCAATTTGCTCTTCTCCGCCGGCCATATTCCTTTTTCTTTTGATGATTCTGTTATGTAAATGAAGTTCTACTGTGCCTCTCTATAACGAATGAGTTGTAATAATGGTTATGTTTACATGCATATAAATATTCCTTTTTTTTTTTTTTCTTTTAGTTCATAAATAATGTTTTTATTTATTTGCCAACAAAAGCATAGTTTAATGGTATGCATTCTCTAGTGACTATGAGGTTGTACGTTCAATTGCCCGATATGTTGTCAAAAAAAAAAAAATTATTTCAATTTTTTGTTATTTATTTCTTATCATTTTTTTTTGTTATTTATAAATATTATGTTTAGCAATTTCACACCTAATCTTGTGTTGCCTCAACAAAGGGGCATTAGAGAGTCAATAATGGTCATAGTTTCGAGAATTTTAACCTCACATCCACCACGAATGATCAGCTTCTTTCATGCATGTCGAACCTGTCCAAAATTATCTCATAAGACCTACCTCAATCCTCCTATCTGATCTTAACTAGTTTTTCTAGGTGAAGGATTAAGAGATGATACATGGATGGCGGGCAAGTGGTGACAAATGTTGCGTCTATGATTGCGTTTTGGGTGCGGGCGCAATGAATTCCTTGGCAGGGTTCATTGGCTCTTGAGAACTACTCAACTCCTCAAATCAATCGATTGCAAGCTAAACCAAGGAAAAATAAAATTCATTTGTGGAACTGAGTGGTTACAAGGTTTTTTATGACAACTTTTGTTGGGTAAATGAAGAGGCTCAATTCGAATAAAGCGTAAGCATCGAAGAAGCGGTTCCCGATGAAGAGGATGATCAAGCAACTGATGGTTCGAAGGAAATTGGAATGATCATCAATCCATCCAATTAGAGGAAATTGGAATGATCATCAATCCATCCAATTGGAGGAAATTGGAATCAATTTTCCATCAACCCATGTAAATGATCACTTGTTTTTAACAAATTGAAACAAAATCTTAGTCTAGAATCAGCATTGGAACACTTATGCAAGTTTGGAATTCAATTAAATGAAATTCAAAAATTAAGTGTCTATATTGCAACACTTAAAAAATAGAAAAATGGTAAAAGATGTCAATTTAGAATAACATAATTAAAAATATAGCATGTTTTTAAAAAATTTGCGGATATGGCAATTTCTATCGCTGATATCTTATGGCTGATAGAAGTCTATCGCTGATCCTCCCAACTTTTTATAGATTTTTGTCAGTAATAATAGTCTATCACTAATAGAAGTCTATCAATAATAGAAACAGATTTTTTTGCCATATTTGCAAAACATTTTAAAGTTTGCTAAATTTGCAATTAGTTTGTGCTTGATTGCTATTTATGCAACCAACCTAAAAAATATTGGGTTCAATTTGTTAAAATAAAAAATTCGAGATTGAGATTGCTACAAGCTAAGTTTTTACCTCTTTTATTGGTATCCAATTGCTCAAGTTACTTTTTTTTAATAAAATATATATTACTAAATACACGTTCAATTCAACAATATTTTAGATTAAAATATAATTTCATAATCACTGCCAAACACATCTAAAAATAAAAACTAATTTCTATTTTCCAATCACAAACTAAACACATCTAGACAATGAAATAAGTATATATTTTCAATATTCAAATAGGTATAAAGAGGCAATAGAGAAGTAAAGGGGCAATACATTAAAACGAGGATTGAACCCATAAACCCTAAATCAGTACATCAATTGAACTATAGTTAGTTTGAGAATACATTACGATTATGATGCTAGATGTTCATGAATTTTTATGTTTTTCTAGTACAATAAAGTATGAAAAATTCAAACCTTAAACCTCAAATGAAAGAATGCGTATCAATAATTACTAAGTTAAGCTCACTCTAACCCACATTTCAATAACCACTAGGCACTAACTACTAAATTAAGCTCACTCTAACACACGTTTCAATAACCACTAAGTTAAGCTCACTCTTCTAACACATTGTACACATGTTTCAAGCTTATCATAGCTTACACATGAGATTGGCAAATGCATATGATCTTAAAACTAACAGAAAAGACAATAAGGTGAATAAAAGCAATCATAAGGGACTCTAATTCTTACTTCTTCAAATGCTTAATCTCTCCATTCCCCAATATCAAATTTAATTGAGCACTGCTAGAAATAGAACTAACATTTTCATTTGTACTTACTATATTGCTTCAAAAGCAACCGTAGAATCAGAAAGCAGTTTGACTAAATTAGACACTAAATTTACAAAAGAAACCAGGCAGTGAAGAAGCAGTTCTCTTGCTATCTTCTATTACAAAAAAGCCAACATGAAAATAGAATCTTCTCCTACTCTTCATCTGTTATTTCTTCTACCTCCTTCTCTGCAACTTCCTCCTCTTCTGTTTCTTTTTCATCCTGAACAAATCCAACCATTAGCATTTGCAAAATCAAACAAAAAGAATCATCAACATTTCACAATGCTCAAATCTTACATCTTCATTTTCATTTTCATTTTCAGCATTTAGATTTTCCAAGGCTTTTGCGTATTCTGCCTTCAGCTCAGCAGCTTTATCTTGGTAAGGCTTCTTCTCCTGTTAATCATTTTAGGGTTTAGATGACACAATTCACAGAACATGAACATGTTTTCAAATTGAAAGTAATCTATAACTCACTTCATCAGTCAGTGACTTCCATTTCTCACCACCCTCCTTTGCAACCTAGAAACATAGAAATATTCAATTAGGAGACAAATTTTCACCCAAAACTCGGAAGTCTATATGAATCTGTGCTAACCTCCTTAACCCCTTTAGAATCAGGATGTTCTTCTTTGTATGATTTTCTGAAATCATCCCTGAAGTATTACAATAAGCAAATTCAGTATAGATTCAATAGTAAATGTGGTAGTCTAATAAACCCATCGCTTGGAAGAAGACACGAGGGGAATTTGCATACATGAAGATAAAGAAGGCTGTAGCAGGGCGTTTGGGGGCATTTGGATCTCTGTCTTTCTTCCCTCGCTTCTCAGTTTTGGATTTTTTAGCCTTAGGTTCAGATGGTGCTGGTCTTTTCCTGTACATCAAAACAATCAAGTTAATACAACTCAAAAGAATCACCTCAAGTCCTCCACCAGATAAGAATAAAGAAAAAATGTGCAGAGAAAGGAGCATAACGACAAGAAACCTTTCAGCTGGCTTTTTAGCTTGAGTTTGTTTCTCAACAGTCTGAGATTCTGCAGGTAAACAGAAAGGTAAGAGATCAGAATCGGAAATAAATCTCAACGAATGTAATAGTCACAAATCCTTAAGGTTAATATACCTAAATTCAGTCGAATTTTGGCATCAAGACTACAGCTATGCATGCTGATTAGCGCTGCCGGAACACTTTTCCCACACTCGTCACTGTAATAGCCAAAAGTTAACCATTGAAATAAGAGAAATCAAATTCTTCCATTATCAAGAAACTTAAGATTGCTGCTTCTATAATTCCTCTGATTAAAAGAGGACGATCCTTTCATTCAACTCTTAAACTAAATCGGACTAAATTTCAAACTGAAAACAAGCGTTATCAATGCATAAACATAAAAAAAATATTGCAGAAACCACAAATTGCTCCCAAAATAAACGAATAAATTGAGTGTTAGGAAAGTACGACACGAACACGCCAATGAAATCACCATATACACAAAAGCAGTAAACGCAAATTTATAAAGAATCGGCGATAATCCTGAATCCTCTCTAGCCCTAAGCGAGTCAATGAAACTCAACGAGTACATACATGAAGAAAACGAGCATTTTATTCAACTCTAAAACGAAATCGGACTAAAAGGCGAACTGAAAACCAAATATTATCGATGCCAAACGCAAAAGCTCCAGAAACAACTATGAAACAAACGTAGAGATCAAAGCAGAAAGAAAACACAAAATTACAGAGATTCAGCAATGTGACTACATCCTCCTTAGCACTAAGCTGATATAAGTAACGCAACAACAAAACATAAATAAAGAAACAGATAAAAGAACGCACCATCGAGCAAAAGCGCTGCCGTCTTTGGCTCTGACAAGGGAAGGGCCAGTGGCGGCGGCGACGGCGTCAGCCGGAGTAGCCTCCACTCTCTTCCTCGACTTGGACGATCCTCCGCCGGCCATTTCGTCTTCTCCGCCGCTGAATCTGTGAGTCTGAAAATGCAGAAGAAGAATTGAAGCGAATGGGGAAATTTTGGTTGGAGAGAAATGAAGCGGCCATTGTTATTAAAAACAATAAGAAAGAGGGAAAAAAATTCTAAAATTTGGCGCCCTTAATCCCCGCGTTTTATTTTCGTTTCACGAGGATTGCTGCCTTGGCTCGATCTCTCACCGTTGATTTTCCACAGTTTCGTATCGACGTTCCAAATTCATACTGATTTTTTTTCTCTGTAAGAGCGCACGCTAAATGGGCCTGGGTTGGGCTTATTGGGCCTTTGATATACTTGGGCTTGGGCTGGCTGTGAAACGAGTGAATTGTTGGTTCGTTATTGTTCACTTATTTTAATCACGTAAATAACGTGATGAAATTTAGTCTGAATGTGTCCCTTGTTTACAAAGAAGTGGAAAGAGAGGCGAGAAAAAATTAGAAAAATTCAAATAGTAACCAAAAAAATATATATATATATAGATAGCGCTTACTTGCTATCATAAAATGAAAACAAGAAGCGTTAGATACAAATATGGACGTGCAAGATTGAATATAGATGATATATTTTTGCACTGATGTTAACCATCAAGTTAGCACACGAGCTCTGACGATCAAGTTAGATTTGGGAATGATTTAGAAAATATGGAGTGAATCTCCATATTTGGCAAAAATATAGTTCATACCTTTTCCATCATGTCCCTTCTCTTTTTATAAGTCTCCTGTACACTAGTTATGGATTGTCGTTGAGAGTTTGTAAAGTCCGGACAATTAGTGACGCAAAATCTCCCAAATGGGGACGGTTCGACCTATCTCTTGGGTTCAGCACTTAGTGCTTCGGCCCGGCCCATAGAAGGATCGGGCTCCCCGGCCACACCTATCCCTTGAGGGATCAGTTCTCTTCGCAATGGTCGATCTTTCAGATCGGTCGGCTTGCTTCGTTTCTCTTATCTTCTTTTTGGATTAGTGTTTAGGGATTTTGAATTTCTAATCCTTTAGGCCTTTATTTTGTCATGGTTGAATTTTTACTCCCAACAAAAAGTATTAGGGAAGGTATCTAATAATCATTTTTTTTTTTTAATAAACTAAATTTAATCTTATTTTAGCTTGTTATCTTAAAAACGGATTGAGGGGCCAAGAAGAGCATAACTCAACCGACATATTATATATGAACTATGAGTAAGAGGTCTCAAGTTCGAATCTTCATTTCTCCATTGTAAAAAAATAAAAAGAAAAAAAAAACCTAGTTGAGGGGAAATCATTTCTTTTTTACTATTTTAACTCTGGAAAATAACATTATCCTTTATTTGGAAGATAATACTTAAATTCTCCTTATTATTATTATTTTTTAAAAATAAAAAGCTCTCACGCGGACTCATGGGTTTTTCTTTTTCAATTTATTTATTATATTTTTTTTATAATTGTTTTATTATTTATTACAATAAAAAAACTAACATTAACTATTTTTTCATATTATCACATTTCTACCTAATAAATTGGTAAAAATACAAGTTTTTTTTAGTACATTAGGGGTGGGAGATTCGAACGCAGACTTCTTGGTCATCAAAACATACATATCTCAGTTGAGTCATGCTCGCTTTGACACAAGTTTAGTTTATGAACTTTATGAATTGTGTCTAATAAACTATTGAGCTCTAAAAAGTATTTAATAGGTCCCCAACTTTTAATTTTTGTTATAACAAATCTTCGAACTTTTAATTTTATATTTTAAATATTCTTAAGGTATAAGATATTTTCTTAAAATTCACTAACAAATCATATAGGTCCATGAATTATTAGGTCTCGTTTGATAACCATTTGGTTTTTGGTTTTTTAAAATTAAGCTATAAATAATACATATACATATGAATTCATTGGTTGTGTTATATATCTCGTGAATTGTTTCTAAAATTCAAGCAAAAATTTGGAAACAAAAAAAAAGCTTTCAAAATTTTGTTTTTGTTTTTTAAATTTTACTAAGAGTTGTAATGTTTCCTTAACAAAGATAAAATTCATTGTAGAAATTGATACGAGGATGTATGGTTTATAGGCTTAGTTTTTAAAAACCAAAAACCAAAAAATAAATGGTTATCAAAATGGGCTTAAAGTGTTCAAAAAGTTAGAGAATTATTAGGCACAAAATCTAAAGTTTAGAGACTTACTAAATACAAAATTCAAACTTCACAAATCTATTTTAAATATAAATTTAACTTATTTGTTATTATTTCATATTTACAACTAATTTATGCATTTAATTTTTCTAAAAGGAAATATATCTTACAATCTAAAGTTACAAATTATATACATAAAAAAAGAAAAGTTTATACGCTTATTTTTTAAATTATAAAATAGTTTTGTATATATTTTTTAATGAATAAAGTAATCACGTTTTTTTTCAATATTTTTCTTGAACTAGTCGAAACCACGTGCATCAAATTTTGTAGTTTTGTTAAAGAAGTTCTAATGCAATTTCCTTATAAATTATTTGTCTTCGTGCTTTGTTATTTAAATATATGAATGTACAAGTTAATTTTAATACGGTGAAAACATAAAGTTTTCTTTATGTTTTGATATTGTTTGTGCTATTATACCGGTAATAACATTAAAGTTTAAAATACTGTTTTAATTGGTAAACAAAACAAAAGGATGTTATACAAAAATCTAATAAATAATATATTTTTTTAAAATATAAATCTTTACTCAACCCTTTTTTTTTCACTAAATAAAATAAAATTTATCCCACACCTCTCCGTCTCTTTAAAAAAAATATCAATCTAAAATGTTTTTAACCTATTTTCTTACGAATTTTTTTTAATAATAATGATAATAATTAAAATCTTTATTATTATATTTACTTTGATAGAAGAATATTGTATAATAATTAAAAAAAAAAAAACTTTAAATAATAAAATGGCTAAAAATACATAAATATCATAAATTTGGAACTTAAACTCCAATAGTCGTGTTTTCTCCCCCTTACATCTTCGTCCTCTCTTAACATCATCGTAGATCCACCTCTCCTAAGATTTTCATCTATCGTGTTCTTAAGATCCTCCTTTGTCATCACAAATGTGTATTTTCAAAAACCCCTTTGAGAATTTGGAGAGAGGTAATACACCTAAGTTCTTTATTTAGATTCACTAATAATTTAAATTTATAAGCATATATGTCTTTTTTGTTTGCTTACAAAAGTATTTGCTAACTAATATAGAAAGAAAAAAAAATTAATAAATGAAACCTAGAGTTTGCAAACACTTCACGCGCTCTTGTTGCATTTAATTTTCATGGACAAAGAGAGCATAAACGTTTGTGTGTGAGCCTAAAAGGAAATGAAATTGAAACAATTTATACATTACAAAATTCACAGTATAATAATGATGAATGATGCTATATCAAAAGTTGATGAAGGAAGATGATACACAAAGAGACATTAGAGACGACGCCATAGACCATCATTATAAAATTGGGGGATTCCTCTTCTTCATTTTCAATTTCCCATACTCTATTCTTGCATTCACAATCAGAGTAAAATGACAGCTTCATCTCTTAGCGGAGACCAAACGGAGGGGATGATTTATATAGTCTCGGGTAGACTCTTCATATGTGACATTTTCAATTTCATCAAGCCTTTACATTTATTGGGTAGACTTTTGATATGTAACCCATGACTCTTGAGTTTTTGTCCAAGTGCACGCATGACTTTTAATTTTTCACCATGACTTTTGAGTTTCTGGACAAGATCACAACTGATTTTGGATACATTATATTTGAATGACAAAATTGCATCAAAATAATTGTGACTATCTTCAAAAGAATGGTTAAATTTGACATAAAAAAATCATCCAATAGATTATAGATTTTAATTCATAATTCCTCAATATATTATAAATTTTAATTATTTTTTCATTGATTTCTATTGAAATCAAGGTACTAGAGAGTAGGGGAAGTAGAAGCATTAGAGAGGTTGTTAGGTCCAACTAGCAGTCTGTCGCGTGTAAAACGAGCCAACAAGGTCATCAAACATAAGCTTTCCGACATTCAACTAGTTATATTTAAGAAGATCATGTTCAGACTGTCGATAGACGTAAACTTGGTTTTCAACAACCATCTAGTTCGTCAGGTTTTACTACGAGAGGTATACGACGAGAGGCTTGAAGTCATAACACTTGACTTGATGGGCACACTGGTCACCTTCTCCAAGCCTGAATTCACACTGATTATCGGGTTGTGGCCGTCTCCAGTCACAATAGAACACAAGCATGCATGCCCTTCGCGTCTTTGATGCAAGTACTTCAGGAACAAGTCTGACCTATTCCTAACAGACTTTGAAGAACGGTACAAGACATTAATGTTCGATAACGACAATGACGCAATTAAGGTTTCACTAATCTATTACACAGAGTTCGCTATGATGGAGAAGGAAAATGGTAGGGCCTGAATCGACATGTTCTTGTACAATGATGTGGATGACTTGAAATACTTCAATAGCGTGGATTAAGGTACCATCATATGAGATTTTTTTTTTTTTTAAAGGATAAGGGTGAGGACTTTCAATGGCCTTAGTCATTCAATGTTAGAAAAGTCAAATTGTACAATTACTATATGATTGTCAACTCATCATACATGGTGAGGTACAGTCTATCGGGTTTCACACATGCGTTTCGGGTTTGGATTTGCGAGACCATATCAATGTTGGAAGGAAAAGTTGTTGCGAAGTTGAACGATGATGCAATTCCTCAGATTTTTAGATGGTCCTGCGTGAATTCGATACAACCGTAGAGGTAAAAGTAGATATTGGGGAAAATGAATGTCGTAGAGGTAAAATGGATATGAGTGAGCTGAACGAAGTGAAAAAGAGGAAGCAGGCGAAGGGAAGTGGTACGCCATTGATAATTCTATTGTCTAGTTTCGATAGCGAGTAGGGTTAAAGTCTCTCATTTTTTGGTTTTTCAATCTTCGGTAGGTTTTTTGATTCCCTTTTTAGTAATACTTTGTAAGCATTGTATCATGGTGCGAAGAATTTGTATATGGAAAGACTCATTTCTTTCGTTAAATATTGTCATTTGTTTGTTTACAACATTTTGAAACGATGTCCAATATTAACAACTAGGTGCGTGCATCCATCCCTACATAAAAAAACATCTTCATGTAACTATTCGAGTAGTTAATCGAGTTTGTAGTCTAGTGAGATCACTCGTCTGACATCTCGCGTGAATCTGAATCATTAGTCTAGTACCAAATCCGAGAATTAATCGTATTATTAATCTGAGTGAAAAGAGGTACGTGGAAGAGAGATAAAGGGTAAAATCTATAAATTATGGTGTAAATATGCATTGATTAGTGATATTTCAGGGTGGGTCAGACGCAATAATGAAGGGAAAATGGTGGGTCACACGTAATAATCAATCAATGCGATTGATCACCTATTTTGAGATCAATCAAAACTCGTAATCTGATCGTTTTATTACAGGTGGGACCCACAACTGACTACGATTGTGGAATTTGATAAACGACTTCAAACGAGTTGTTTTATGTCACGTCATGAGCAGTACGGGCAAAGAATTGCAATTGCGCAAGTATACGCGCCTTAAGATTGTCACCCCACAAAACAAAAAACTTAATCAGAGACATATGTAAATCACGAAGAAAAAAAAGACAAAATTAGATATACCAATTCAGTAGCAACAGTAGCCAGACGTCGATATTCAACTTTTGTGCTATAACGAGATAATAGATTGTTTATGTAATCCTCACGTAATAATATTACCACCAAAGAAAACACAGAAGTGAGACGTTGACTTGCGATCATCCGGGTCAGATGCCCAACCAGCATCGGCAAAACCATGAAGAACAAGATTTTTGTGTCGATGAAGAAGTAAACCATGATCAATAGTCTCTTTTAGGTATCGCAAAATACGTTTAACAAGTTGCCAATGAATAAGTGTAGGAATATACATAAACATTGATGGAGCGCTTGGCACGCAGCGGAAGCGATTTGGATCATAGACACTCTAATTTCATCAATTTAAACAAACGGAAACATGCAAAAACAATGAAAAAGAGAAATTAGAACACATACCCTTGTCGTTCGAATTACTTCAATTTTCACCGCCAGAAGCTCCTCACGAGCTCAACGAGCCTTCTCACGAAATCTTCGTGGACCACCCACGGTAGTCCCGCTATCCTCGGGCCGAGAAACGGAGTAGTGGGACTCCTTTTACAAAAGAAAAGAAGGAAGAAGCTCACAGAAGAAAAACTAACTTTTTACAGAGAGCAGAGGCCGAGAGAAGAAGACGGAGAGAATTCAAATTGAATTCAAAATCAAATTGAATACCCCTAAAGGCACTAACTTTTGATTTTGATTTTTTTTTTTTTTTTTTAATTGATCTGACGTTATATATATATATATTGTATATATAACATACATGTGTCTTACATACATGTATTTATATATATATATATATATATATATATATATTTATATATTATTATTATTAAAAATAATAATAATTATTTTATTAATTAAACTTTTTAATTAATAAAATATATATATATATTAATTAATATTATTTAATTCAATATCAAATATTAATTAAATAATATAATTAAACCCGGTTTTCCGAAAACCGACTTTTTGCCGAAAACCGACTTTTTGCATATGAATCCAATTCATATTGTAGACCAATCTCATATTTAAATCATATTTAAATATGTCCAAATTCTTCCACAAACCCGAATTTGAACGATTCAAATTCTTTTCTTTTCTTTTCTTTTATATTGTTTCACGGCTTTATCCGAGCTAGCCAAGAGAACCGTAAGAACCTACAGATCATGAGCTCCAACGATACGAGATTATCCGGTCAAAACTCTTTCAACCGAACTAACCAACATTCGTTAACCCTAGAGACTCCACTAAAGTCCAAGGGTTGCACTCTCCTCACTGTAGATATATTGTGTTGTAGATATATTGTGTCCTCTTGATATAACTATCATCAGTAAGTCGATCCTTCACAGGTCGTTCGTAATCACAACGGGTCATTTATACCGTTTAACCCTTGTAATATATCTTGTTCCTTAAGTACCACTGACACCTCTAATGAATAATTGATTTGTGGTCCAACCATCAAATCAGATTCCTCCCTGATCAGGAGAGGATGGGCCCATTGTTCAAGACCTGAAGTCAGCACTTAAGGGAACAACCTCTCTACTAACCCTTAAAGCGGGTAGGAGTGAATTTCATCTCGCACAACTATGTCCCCAGCCACTTATTCGATTTTATCCCCAAGATGGTAGGCTTATTGAGTCGGCGATCTGGCCACTCTCACCCGTACAAATCAAAGGATAAGGTCGAATAAACAGGAGTTCATAGTGAGCTCAGGATTGAGATCGAGTTACCTAAGTCATCATATGAATAAAAAGCGGTCTTTACAGTAAACGGTGTTATAAAGAAAGAGCGACTTTATTTCTTGGTTCGGTCTTGTGGAAACTCATTGCACAAGACGCCCTCACTCACATGTCTCTACATGAAACGATTCGAATCACATCGTTTTGTACTATACAAAGTGAGCCACGTCCAATAGTGTCCCCAGGATAAGGTACCCAGCCTTATCCCTATACTATAGACCATTTTGGATGTCTACTTGAACTTGATTCACATTCATGTCACACATGAAGTTCAAGTACTCACACTATCGCCATGGGTGTTAGTTATTGGTATAGGTTAATAGAAACACAATTCACTAAAATTCAATAACAACTTTATTGAAATAAAATATATACATTCAAACAGTTTACAAACTACGAGTTTTAGGACATAAAACCCAACAAAACTGCCAAGCTTTATTAACACTAAAAGAGATCTTAGGACGAGTCAAAGTAGCATATTGTAATGCACCCACAATACTTTTATATAAATGTACATTAGTAAACAATTCACCATAACGAGTTGATACAAGTGGACCACTGATCATAAGAGTGTTAATATCCTTAACTTCAGTCATCTTAGCACAACCAAGTAAATCTAATATATATTTTGACTGAGATAAAAATAAATCACGCGAGGGGGATAAGAGACTTCAATTCCCCAAAAAAAACTCAAGGGACCCAAATCCTTCACAGTAAATTTAACATGCAAATCACTAATAAGGCGACGTACAATATAGTGGACGAACTTTCCAGAACAATAATATCATTAACATATACAAGAATATAACAACAACCAGAAGAAGTAGATCGTACCAACAGAGATGTATCAGCTCGCAAAGTGACAAACCCCAAAGAATGAAGAAACAAGCTAAGGCAGTCATACAAAGCATGAAAAGCTTGTTTAAGTTCATACAAAGTTTTACAAATATGACAAACACGGTTGCGAGCACCTACAACCTTAAAACATGCAAGTTGCTCCATAAACACATATTCAGTCAACAAACCATGTAAGAAAGCATTATTAACATCAATATCTCGAATAGTTCAACCATAAAACAAAGTCAGTGTCAAAAGAATTCGAATAGTAACAGGCTTGACAACATGACTCAACATCTCGAATAGTCTAAACAATAGTTTGATGAAACTCTTTCGCAACCAACTGAGCTTTGTAGGGAACAACAATCCCATCAAAATTCTGTTTGGTATTAAAAACTCACTTGCAACCCACAATTTTTTTTCTGAGTAGGAGGAGAAACAAGAGTCCAAGTATTGTTCTTTAATAGTGGCTGAAATTTCTCATACATTGCATGTTTCCATACGAGTGTTTAAGAGCCTATTTGACATTGTGGGGCTCAATTCGAGTATAATCAACAAAAAATATCTTTGGTTTAAAAATAGCATTATTCCCATGAGTAACCATAGGGTCCGAGTTTGATGAGACTCGTGATGGAGGAGCAGACGAGAGTTCAACATCAAGAATTGGGGAACCCATAGGTGAAAGGAAAAATCTACTAAATTTGAAGGATTGGCAAAAGGTTGTGGGTTGTGGGTTGTGGGCTATGGATTGTGAGTTGGCAGGGGAAGAAGATTGAGAGTTAGTTGTGGCATTGGGATGGGCAGAGAGCCCGTGGGTGACACTGATAAATTTCGGTTAGACCAACAACCAATTGAAAAACGATGTGGTTGTTCGAGACTAAAGCCTCAACATTCTTGAGTTGATCTCACAAAATTTTGAGTCGTTGACAATACATGGAGTCATAAGGAAAATCCTCCATGTTTGTGTGAGTAGGGGTGGCCATCGGTTGGTCGGTGTCGGTTTTGGGTGAAAACCGTCGCCGACCACCGACATGTCGATTTCCGTTGGTCGAAAACCGACGATTTAGAGGTGGCTGGTGACGCCGACCGACCAACCATACGGTCGGTCGGCCAATTTCGTCGGTTTTCGTAATTTTGAGATTTAAAAATGACCCGTACGAAAATGTAGAAGAAAAAAGAGGAAAAGGAAAAAAATTGAACAACACATGGAAAAGAGTTTAAAAAAAAAAAAAAAAGGAGTAGAAAAGAAAAATGAAGAATAAGATAAAAGAATAAGAGAGAAGGAATGAAAAAAAAAATGAAGAATGAGATGAAAGAACGAGAGAGAAAGAAGAAGATGAAGAATGAGAAGAAAGAAAAAGAGAAAAAATCTAACTGAGAAAGTGAAAGAGAAAATAAATAAATAAAAATAATAAAATAACAATGAAGTCCTCCGGAAGGAGGAAGACCAAAAATTGGTTTTCATCCTTCCCAATAATTTTTCCACTTCTCAAGTAAGGAAAGCTTCTCAAAGAAGAAAAGCAGGAGCCACATGCTCATTTATATATATATATATATATATATATATATATATATATATATTTTAAGGAAAAAATCGGTCGGTCGGTTTTTGACTCTTATGGAGCTTTCTGACCGAACGAGGGTCGGTTTTACAATTGGTAAAAATCGTCTCCCACCGCCAATGTCAAAAAATCGACCGGATGACGTCGGCTCGGTCAGTTTCGGTCGGTCGGATCAGTTTTCGGTTTCTTTATGTCCACCCCTATGTGTGAGAGATTATTTGCTCAATTGTTATCGCACGCAAATTTTTGTTGTCTTGGAATACATCACGCTATCGATCTCAAGATTCCTTGCATTGTCGTGGAGTCAGGTTCGAAAATTGTGTGCAACAAGTCATTCCAAATAGTTGCATAAATCTATTGTAGACTTGTAGCATCAAGGGTTGTCCACGATTTTTTCTCTTCGTCACTTTTAGGTTCAATAACGTCATCTTTCGGTGGAATGATGTGATTGATGACCCAATGAGATCGTGCGTAAATTTTGAAGAGTTCTGCCCATGTCGCTTACTGGACATTTTTCCATCTCAAGAGTGATGAAGACATGGTTCTTGATGTTAGATACAACAAAAGTCAGGTGGAAGGATGATTTGTTGACTGTTGTTGGGTAGACATGATGGTTGCCGAAAAAGGAATGAGAATAAAATAAATAGAGTTTTTGTCATATGGCTCTGATACCATGAAATAATGTGAATTTCGTTGTTGCATTAGTTTGACATAACGTCACTTATATACTTATCACAAATATATAATCAGGGTAACAATATACTTGGTTGACAAGACCAAGTCTATTTACAAATATTATATCAATAAACATTATATATATATAATTGTAAAATTAGTTTGGATTCTTTATAGGTTAAATCACAAGTTTAGTCCCTCAACTTTCATGTTCGTGTCTATTTGGTCACTAAACTTTAAAATGTGTTGAATATGTCCAAAACTTTCAATTTTGTGGCAAATAGGTCCCTGACATATTTGAAAATTTAAAAAATTAGTTGATTTATTAGATATAAAATTGTATTTCATGTCTAATATGACCCTACACTTACAATTTTGTGTTTAGTAGGTCCAAGAATTTTACAAAAGTCAATGAGCTATTAGACACAAAATTGAAATTTTAGGTGGTTGGAACAAGTGAGAAACAAATGGATGAAGACTAACATATACTAGAGAAGATACGAGAGAGTTGAATTGGAACCATTGATGGAAGTTATATATATTAGCAAACATGAATGTGAATTTATGAAAGATAACCTTAAGTGTTCGTTTGTTTTTTTGGTAATCTATATAACTGAAATCTTCATATGCATGGAATTATAGATGCCCAAAAATATAGATGTCCGACATTTATAGATAGCCATGTTTGTTTTTCATGAATATTTGTAAAGATGACTATGAATATTTACATAACTGATAACTCTCCAAATAAGAGTTATTTATGGTATTTTAAATGATAGAATTAGCCCGGAGTAATTGTTTGATGAAGTACATGATTATGCCTTTGTTTGTTGTAAAGTTCCAAAAGAATCATTTATGAAACATTTGCATGACTTGTTAATATTTGTGTAGAATTGCAACACTTTGTGGATATTCAGGAATATTGGGAAAAAAATGTTTTGACAAAGTGCCAACAAAGTTGAGATATTTGAGATTGCGGAGCAACCAAAACTCTCGCAAAAGTTGTATTTGATCACGTGAAATGACAAAAATTGTCTCCTACGCATAGAAAAACAAAATGTGTTTTTCTTTCATCCAATGAAAATGTTTGTCCATTTGAGGACAACTCTGGGGAGAAACCCTAATGGGATTTAAGGGAAATGATGAAAAAAATGAGGGAGGAGAATCATTGGAGGGTTTAGAATTCTGAAAAAGAGAGAGAAAAGAAAAAACTTTTAAGCAGAAGAATTGACAAGACCTTAAAAAGCTTTTGAAGGTCTTGGTTTTCAAAGCTGGCGAAGGGATTTCTCAAAGAAGACTTGCCTGAGGAAGATTGTGGTGCAAGTTATCGCCGGAGGAAGGAAGCACGAAGAAAACTTTCATTTGAAGATCACCTTCCGACGGCTTGGCACTTCGTTGCCATTTTTTTGTTCTCTTCATCTACTTTGTAGTAGAACTTCTTATGTTCTCTTTTAGCTTATTTGTGATGTTTGCCTTCAGCTGTTTTGAACTCTTACTTTGTAGCATGAACTAACTTCTAACGGGAAGGGTAGAAGTATGAAGTATAAGAATTCATGAATGTTGTAGCCTCATTCTCGCAAAAGCTTTCAAAACATATTTGTTTTAATTCTAACAATGCATTTTTTACCGTCCATCCATTATGTGTAAATAAACTTTTGATCTTCGTGAAGAGTAGAAGGTTCTGATTATTCATGTTTTTGCTAGTCTTTTATGGTTTTAGTGAGGAGTTTAGAGATATTCACTCACCTAACACTAGTAGACAACATGCTTATATGAATAGAAGTACTACAATAGTTGACCTCTAATGTTTGAAGCACCAAGAGAGTTTCTATGTTTGTGTTGTGTGGTTAGTTGATACGTTTATGTTGCTAAAGCATTCCTGTTGCATTTTACTTCAACAATACTTCTAATTTGACCTTGTGTTCTCACCATAGTAGCATTTCCTCGTTACCTCATTTTCATTGTTCTCTAGTTGTTGCTTTTACCATTACGTTGTGCTATTTGTGGATGTTCTTTAGTTTTAGTATTTCATTGTGCAGTCATTTTGTTCCAGCATCTTTAGTTTTAAGCTTTGCATTTGTTTGTTTACTTGTTTTTGCATTTTTTTTTTGTCATTATTTCCGCAAAACTCAACCACATTTTGTCACCAGTTACACCGTCTTAAATCAACCTAACCTAACGTGAAAATCATCAAAATCCTGTGGAATCGATATAAATATACTTATTACTCGCTACATAGATCATGTGTACTTGGATGTTTTGAGTATTCTACAATAATTTTGCCCACACATTAAGCACGCAACAATAACCATGTTTGTTTTGCATAATTTTTGTGTGAGAATGTCTTAAAATGATATATTATTATAATATTACCCTCTCCTATCTTTAGATAATTTATATATTAATTCATAATTTGAATTTATATAACATTTTTGTTTTTAATAATTTAATATTTTATTGTTATCAATTTATATTTATTTTATAGGTTATTTTATAAAACAAATTAATTTATATATTGTTTTGAAATTTTTATAAAATAGTAATAAATATTAGTTACGGTTTTAACTAGAAATATTTTAACTTATTTTAAAAGAATATGATTATATTATATAGTTGATAAATTTTTTTCCACTAAATTAAATTTATACATTATCATAATAGAGAAAACTTTAATATAAATAACATCGATTTGTGATGAAAAAATATATGTATATAAAAGAAAAGGGAGGAGCAGAAAAGTAAAAAGAAGATGTCATCAACGCAAGAATCTTGTAAACCCATCATTCAGGGAAGCATAAAAAACTTTTGAAATGCTTATGGGCGTTCGAAGATGCCCGAACTTCTCGAGATGCCTAAGCATTTATATATCTGCAAAACAAACATGGGAATTCAGATGTTCATCTCATGAAAATCTTGGATTCGGAAAAAAAAAAATCAATTTCTTCATGTATGCAAATCAAGAGTGCATTCAATAATAGCACGCTCATCTCTAAAAAAGATATCAAACACCAAAGAAAAAAAAAATATAGTTTAAGTCGATTAGAGAGTTTTGAATGGTGTGCCTATGCTTATGTGCAATTACCTTGTTTTGATTAGGTTAGTAGAAACAATGTGGATTTGATTTTGATTAGGTTAGTAGAAACAATGTGGATTTAATTTAACGAGTATATATGATGCATGAATTTGAGTAAAATGACTATTAATACCCATTGGGCTTTAGTAGTTGTAAAAGGCCCAAAGGCTATATGACTACGCTCATTTGTTTATGCCAGGTGTATCGATTAAATTGAGCCACAATTTGCTTCATGCAACAAAAGAGGGAAATAATCTTAAATACGCAAAAAAAAAAAAAAAAAAAAAAAAGTAGATTTGGGGAAAAAAACTTCCAGCTACGAAGCTATGGTGATTTCTTGGAAAAGATTGACAATTTCTTGGCGAGGATTTAATCGGCTGAAGAAGACGACGTTGAAGCTTGAGGAAGATCAAAAAGATTAAGGAGAAGAAGAAAATAGACATCCACTCAAGGGAGCAATCAGATTTTTTTTTTTTTTTTGAGGAAATTTACAAATAACTCAGATTAGTTCTTATTTTTAACTCTGTCTATTTTCTGCTTTCTTTTTTCTCTCAAGACTCTTGCCTTTTATATATGAGTTTAGACAGAAAAATTAATTGAGATTAAATGTTGATTTCATGTTTATTATCCAACTATTTAATAACAATACCCAAGAACAACTAGTAATTTCATTATGCAAAAAAAAAAGTAGACTCAGAAGATTCGAGAGAAACATCTCTAAAGTTCTTTTCTATTAGAAACAAACTAAATTAATTCTTTGTGCATCATTAGGTTAATTTATGGTCAATTTTAATATTGTTTACTAATGACAAAAACTATAAAACTTAACTAAAACATGAAGACTAAAATCAATCATTCAAAAGTACGTAGTGACTAACCAGACCATGACACACAAAATACAACAATGAAGTATGTTAGCACAAGAGTCTGGTTGCTCCCCTCCGACCGGAATCGACTGACCAACGACGTTGTGACGCGAACCGGTAAAGAGGAAGCAAACGTAAATTGGAATCGGTGGGAGGCTCAACCCAACACGTTATGATGCTTAAATCATTTAAATAATAGTGAGAAAGTTGAGCAATAAGATTGAGAGAGGATTATATAGGAGCGAAGAATCTCAGTTACCTTCTACGGAAAAGTGGCCCTTCCTTACCTAGTAAATACATGTGAGTTACACGTGTCAACTGGGTTTGGTCGTCCTCCTCACGAGGACAAGGGGACGGGCGCCGTTTCGCCTGCTTGAATGCATGGAACAGTATTGGTAGGTAGCCGAGCGGTTGCAATGACGACGCCTTCGTGATTGTCGAGGTGCCGCCATGGATGTGACCGCTTGGTCAGTCGTGCCTCCCACTAGATTCAAATCGGGTCCAATAACCTTTAATTCAACATGTCGAGATATGACGTAAGCATGATTAGATGATGATGTCATTCATATCTCACCTTTATTGGAATTCTCCCAAGACAAAGTATATATATATAGAGAAATACATACAACAATGAAGTATATATTTTATCCCATAATCTTTATTCAACTTTGTCACTACGTTTTTTAAAAATTTAGAATTATCATTATATTTTAAGTTATGGAGTAAGTTTTTTCAAAATGAAGCTAAGTAGTTATGACAATCCATAATATTGAGAACCATAAGTTCTTGGTGACTACTTATTAACATTATATAAACATATTTAATGAGTTCACAATCTACCACAACAACCCACCCATTGCAAATAAAAAATGTAATTACAAATCACAAACATGCCAAAAGTAGTATTTTTTTTTTTTTTTTTATTAGATAATCTTATCCAAATATTTTAATTAAAAATAAGAAACTATTCTAAAAAAATAAAAATAAATAAGAAACTAACAACTCAATTGATAAATTTTTTTAGAGTCAACTATCATTCTATAAATAAAACAATACCAAAAAACACTTAATTAGAAAAAACATGATAAAACATTGGTAAAAGGACTTCCATATTTTTTTTTTTTTTTTTTTTTTTATTATTATTATTATTATTATTATTATTATTTATTTTAATAAAACTTTGTAACCTAAGATGTAAATTGAGCCATGCTTGATTTAACGTAATATTTAAATTTATAAACTTATTGGACACTTTTTAAATTACAAAGATATTTTAGATGCATGAATGATTTATGAATTTATATAAAAAAAAATTGTCAAAAAATAATTTATACCCTTAAATTTTGTAGATAATATCAATTAAAACTCTAGACTAGCAATAAGTGTATCAATTAAAATTCTGAATTTTCATAAGTGCAATTTACACTCTTTGGTAGACAAAAAGAATGTTAGTTTTCACACAGGTAGAGACTTATAATTTATCAATTTTACATATGAAAGTTTATGAATTTAATTGCTAAAATTATAATTTTCACGCGTTTAATTTAACGTTTTTAAAATGAAATCTAACATAAGATGTAAATTGATACACTTCTAAAAGTTAAGGATTTTAATTGATACTGTAATAACTTAGTTGGGTGTTTGGCCAAGGAGTTGTTAAAGAAGGAGTTGGGAGTAGAAGTTAACTCTTCGACCCGCAAAAAAAAGTTGGGAGTAGAAGTTAACTCTTCGTTTGGCCCGCGGACTTGACTCAGATAAAAACCGCAAGAAAGAGTTGGGAGTAGAAGTTAACTCTTCGTTTGGCCCGCTGACTCAGATAAAAAATATCAACTCCTCAAACTTCTTTATACGGTAGTTATTATTCAAGTTTGTCCCCATTTTTCAAGCCAACACATTTCTCTCTTCCTCCCTCTCCCTCCCATGATATTTTTAATTATTTTAAAAACATAATTTAAATAAAATGTGTAAAAAAAACTACAAATAATTCAACCTATTTTTATTATTTTAAATATAGATGAAGTTATTCAATCAAAATTGGTATTTAAACCGAATTCAAAAGATAAATAAAAACATCAGCTTATTTGGATCCGTTTAAATTAATGAATTAAAATATTTTAAATTCACAAGTAATATTTAACACTATTATACTACTCTTTTTTATTTCAAAATTATTCAAATAAAATGAATAATGAATAATAATGAGTGATATTGAAAAAAAAAATAAAAATATTGGGGTCAAAATTATTTTTGTCATCTTCAAATAAATTAGAATACATAAAATAAAAAACAAAAATCACATTCTTAAAATTTATGGGAATAAGTCATTAACAATAAAAATATGAAAATTTGCATTAAAAAAAAAATTGTAAAAATAAATAGCTAAAATAATCCGTCATTATTGAGATACTGATTTGAGAGTTGCTAGTTGTTGCCCTCCCGCGCCCTTTGTATGTAAAGGTAAGGATCTTCTTTTGCGAGACTCCATCAAAATCCGCCACTCGTTGGTTGGAACAAAAGGCCCTTTGTATGTAAAGGTAAGGATCTTCTTTTGCGAGACTCCATCAAAATCCGCCACTCGTTGGTTGGAACAAAAGTTTGTTTATTGAGACTATGCCTTCAATTTATTATGCGTTTCCCTAGTCAACATGCATTTTATAGTGCCGTGTCGGGGCGCGCCGCGATTTCCGAGTGTAGTGGATTTAAATACAATGACGAGTTTAAGAGGGTGCATGGGTTAGGATAATACTATACTACATCTTCATCTTTCCGATGTGAGATCAGGATCCTCAACATGCCCCCTTGGGTCGGGATCCCAGATGATGTCTCTTTGGGTTCACCATCTTGGGTCGGGATCCCATTTTTGGACCGAATACCCGTTTGGGTTCGTGGGCTCTGATACCATATTTGACATCATGGGGTTCCATCCTATAACCAATTGGTGATAGGAGGAGTAGCCCATGTATGTTATATTGTGAGTGAGGTCCCTTCATCTTTCCGATGTGGGATCAGGATCCTCAACACTAATGATCAAGATGTTAGATGTTTGAATCTCTTACCCCACATGTTTAAAAAAAAACCAATGGAAGTGGGGATTCAAACCTCTCACCTTTTAGTCAACCTCATCTTTATATCCGTTGCGATAGGTTGGCTAATTCAACCAAACTTTTATAACATTAGGAAAGAAATGTTAAATTAAAGTCAATGGAACTTTCATGTTTGTGTCTAATAGGTCATTGATGTTTAAAATGTTTTTAATTTCAGACCCCTTAATGGCAATTTGAATTTTTAAAACTAGGCATGTTTTCTAACTATTTATTTACAATAATTTTTAAATTTCTTAAATAAACATTAGAATTCTTAGCCAAATTAAAAAGTAAAAACTAATTTTTTTAGTTCTCAAAACTTATATGATAAAAGGTAGATAACAAAACAAAGAAACCTACAAGTAGAAATAGTATTTATAGGCTTAACTTTTATTTTTATATTAAACCTTTTGCATTTTAAAATTTATGAATTTATTAGACATAAAATTGAAATTGTGCATAATCAAATATTAAACTTTAAATTTTATATTTCATAGGTTTGTAAATTTGAAAAAAAAAAACCGGTGGTCACAAATATATAAGACATATTTAAAATAAAATAAAAAAATAAATAAAAAAATACCTATTAGACACTAAAACTATAAATTTACAATTTTTTTAAAACTCTTTTTAAGTTTAAGTTTAGGACCTATCCATTAGAAGTAAGTAAATTAATTAACTAATTAACTTGTAATTTAACCTAGGTAATTTTTGTTACAAAAGTTACGGAAAAAAATTAATTTCAAATTAATTTCCTCCTAATCTTATACCATCAGATCAATTTTCACCCTAAACTTTTAATTTCATCCAATTTGATGTTAAAGTTAGTTAAATATTGTAATTTATATCATCTATTTAATTTGAGCCATTTCACCTACTATTTCCAACAAAAGTAAGGAAATAATCTTCTAATTTCAATAATATCAAATTTAAGTTTGACCAGGTGCACAAATTAACCATCGAATAACTTTTCCAAAATTCACAAAATGTAACAAAAAATTTAATTGTCATGTAATTGTTTTTCTGAAACTTTATCAAATTTGTCTCATACAAATGTTTTATAATTCGTTGAATCATGTGAATATTTTTTTATATTAATTTTCAAGTGATTTTTTTTTTTTTAAATTGCCATAAATTTTATGTTTAAGATTAAAATTGCAATATGAATTGAGAGTGCAATTTCAAATAAATTTAAAACGTAGAAATTGATTGTTTTTTTTTTAAAGTACACATACACTACGCCTACAATAATAATACGGCCGTTAACTCGTCGTCGATCTCAAATTCCGAGAGTTAAAAAAAAAAAGGAAAAAGAAAAATAGAAATCCAGAAAAAGAACTTCTTTCAACTTGGCGTTGAACGGAAACTTCAAAATCAAACCCTACATAGTACGGAGGAAGAGAAGAGAAGAGAAGAGAAGAGAAGAGACTTCTTCCTCTGCAACTGCAACTCCTCGTATGGATTCCTTCTCCATTTCATTCATTTCTATCTCCACATTCATCGTCATTCAACCATACATCGTCTTCTTCTTTGTTTTTTCTTCACTTCACTTTAATTTTTGAAGCCTACTTTCAATGTATTGTGTGAATCTTCGAGTATTGTTGTTTCTGTAATAGGATCTTTCTGTTTTGCCCTAATCATTCTTTTCTCCTCCTGCATGTTGTGGCCCTGCATTCGATGTTTTTGTGTTTATGGGTTGAGTAATTGAACTTTCAACGTTTTTTTTGTTGGGATTCTTGATCTTTGAGCGACTGGTTTAATGGGGATGCAAAAAATGAATTAAAGTTTGTAATTTCTATTTAGAAAGTGGAATTGTTGAATTCGATGCTCTAATTGGTTTTCCTTCTAGGTGCTGGAGAACTTCAAATTTACTTCAAGATTTGGATTTCATCTGCTTTGCTTGCGTTACAGGGATACCATTTTAACATACTTGACAGACTCGCTTCTTCACTACTGGAAATATCTTGTGTAATAGTCTGACAGACCGGCTGCTTCACTATTGGAATTGTAGTAGATTGTTTTCGCCAAGTGTTTGAGGTAGGAGATTTAAGCCTATATGGGAGAGACGTAGTTTATGGAATTAATTTTTATCCTTCCCTTTCAATTGCTTTCATTGACCTTGTCGTCAGCTTTCTATCCCATATTTTAGAAATTGTGAGGGGGTCTCTGCATATTTGTGAAGCATGTGAATATTTTTCATAGATCTGGCTTGCTACTTCTGATAGAGTTTTTCAGGTTTCTTCAGATCTTATATTGTTTATTTTATCAATTGGGATTTAATTTGCAAATTAAGCATAGAGCAGGGAGTATTATTAATCAATGACTTATGTGAATGATGTATGTTTTGCTGCTCTGGCTTCGTTTAACTGATGCAGTATCGTTTTAGTCCCTACCAGTAGATCACTCAAGTTTCATAAGCTTCTCTTTGCTGTATCCTTGATGTTTTAACGATTCATCTTTTTGTATTCAACTAATAATAAGACAATTGACACTTAATTTTTCCCTCTTTTTTATTTTTTTGGTATTTTCAGGGATGTTTTTGACAAAGATGTCCCTGCTAATGGATCTGCTGCATCTGAAAAGATTTATAATGCAGCATGGCTACAAGTTTGATTTTTCGGACTATCTCTGAGAATTCATTCATTTAACTCAGAGGTATTTCACAATTGTAAGTAGATGGATTTGTAACTTCATTTTCCGAGATTGCTTGGACTATGTACGTGGTGATAGCAGTTGATTCTTTGATCAGTCTGTTGCTTATCTATCTAGCTTTCTTTGTAATAAGTCAATTTCTATGATTTATGTGGCAGTTTGGCTAATGTTTTAGTAGCTTCTTCCTAGTTTTGTCGAAGAAGAGAGATCTCGCAGTTGAACCATCATGTCCGTGTCAGACTTTATAGACATTAGTTCATCGGAGAGTGAGATAGACATAGAATATATTTCTGACAGTGATGATGATGCACCAATTATTGGGGAATCTAGTCACAGCAGAAAGCTTCCTCATTGGGCATCTGCAGATGTTAGTCCAGGTCAAAGTGAGTTTTACGCAAGAAATATTTATTCTACATTTTCTCAAAAGAACTTTGATAAAGGGGAAAAAACCTGACTATCAAATTTACAGGTAATGTTAATAACAGCCCGCATTCTGGTTCTAATGGGGACACTAGAGCCTCAAATCATCATATTGTCATTCCAGATGATACCAAATATCTTACTGAAAATGGGAATGCTGGTGTAACTCAAACTGTGAATTCTCGAATTGCAACCACAGCTGGTGCAGAATATGAAAGATTATCTTCTCAACAGGCTTTTAAGAGGACCCTGCCTTATACTTCTCAGTCATATGCACCCACTACGAAATCAATTAACTTAGTAGACAATGTGGGCAGCAGTCAAATTCGTGATGCCTATGTCAGTTCTTATGAGTCAGCAAGGCCGGGTTCAACTAGCGGCAGGGTTTATGGGAGAGAGAATTTTTTCAGAGGCAACGGTGAGGATGCTGTTAATTCTGAGAACAGGGATTACAGGGTCCTCCCTGTAAGTTTGGCACCAGGAAAAACTATTCCTTCTTCCCAGTACCCAAGTGAACACCCCTATCGTCCTGGTTACGGTGAAGAAATGGTGGCTGGAAGTGACGAGAGATTGATTTATCAAGCAGCATTAGAGGTATTTTTTATTTAACTATTTTCAGGCTATTGTATTTTAGTAGGGAAAGATTTTCATAACTAGATAATGCATTTTAAGATTCTTAGCGTATTTGGAGACATCTATTTTGAGATAGTAGTCTGTTTCTTCTTTCCTCACTTCCCCACAACAAAGAAAATAGAGCGAGGAGGGTTTGTCCGAAGGGTAAGTTAGGATAAAACGCACCCTTACAAGTGCCAATTGTTTTGTTTATTTATTTATTTTCATTTTTTATGAGAAACATGCTATCATTTCATTTATTAGGTAATGCCTTTTTTGCAAACTGTGTAAAACTGGTACTTGATCAATGTGATTGTTTCTTGTGGGTTGTGATTTAATCTTCCACTGATGTATGTCTTAGCATTCTTAAGTTAAAAAGTGACAAGCTCTCTCTCTTTCTCGATTGAACGAAAGAGGTTTACCTTTTGCCGGGGTAAGGATGGGAAAGGAGTGATGATAGAAGAGAAGTTCGAAAGTGATTCTTTAGATGGGAACAGTAGCTTGGGTTAGGGACTGTCTGTCTGCTTTGGTGAGGTTGAGAACGAAGACCTTTTTCCGTTGAAGAAGTTTAATGGAGGCATTAGTTCAGGCGCATTTGATTGTGACAGGCCGAGGAAGATGCCTAGTGGTTACTTGAGAGGCATTTAAGGTGGTAGAATTTCTTTGATTATTCTAGAAGGTCAAGAGGGTAGTGATTGAAGGTAGGGGTAAGTATCGGTCGGTCGGGGTTGGTTTTTCACCCAAACCGACGCCGAACTGACCAAGTTGGTTTTCTGTATTCTGAAAACCAATTTTTTTTTTTTAGTTTTTTTATACCGAACTGATCACCATGGGAGGCAGAAGAAGAATCTCATATGGGTGCTTAAAAAAAAAATTAGAGATGAAGCTGGAAGGTTGAGGGTTGAACGGCGACATCGTGCCGATAGAGGGAGGCTAGAGCGAGAGACGGCGACGATGATGGAGGGAGACTAGAACAAGAGACGGCGGCGGCGATGGAGGGAGGTAGAGAGAGAGAGAAGTAGATGAGAGAAAGGGAGGGGAGAAAGAGGAAGTCAGAAAAAAAAGAAAGAGAGAAAAAGTTAAAAAACTATTATTTTTTTTAAAAAATAATTCCTCCTAGGGAAGAGGAAGTCTTTCCTCTTCCCAAGGAATGATAAGGGACAACTCATGTGTCAAATGGTTTGCGTGTACGTAAACTCTTAAAATAGAAATATTATTTTTTCTTTATATTCGGTTAGGTCGGTCGGTTTAAGCCTATTTGGGCTCGCCGACCGACCGATTGGTCGGTTTTGCATACCCGACCGAAAATAGTAAAAACCCGACCAAACCGAGTCGGTTCGATCGGTCGACTCGGTTTTTCGGTTCTTTTACTCACTCCTAGTTGAAGGATGTTCTTGGAAAGACTCTTACTTGGTTCATCTCCTTTTCAGTTTGCCAAATCCTGTACAAAACACACAAAGGTCGCAACTATTGTTTCTTACGCAATGATGATTCAAAAAGGAAAGAGCGTGGAAAGTTTGCCTGTGGAGAATGAAATGGGTTTTGCTTTTGATGTTGCAAAAACTATTATCATGGATAAAGAGAGGGCGCTCGATTTGTGGTCAAGAGTGGCGAGAATCCAGAGGAGATTTCGTGACTTTTTGAGGATAGGACCTTTTTGTGGTACTATGGCAATCTTATGTTGTGATGATCAAATGGTAAGTTCTGAGTTGCTTAAGTTTGGGAGGAGAGTTTTATCAAGGTATGTCGTCGAGATTATTCCTTGGAATGAGAAAAGATTAGCGAAGGGGAGAAAATTGGTTTTTCTTGGGGGTTGGGTTAAGGCGATGAATGTTTCTCCTCACCTTCGGTCTAAGGAATTTGTGTCCCATTTGGTGGTTTATTGTGGGGGGTCTGAAGGAAGGTAAGGATGGATGATACGTTGGAGAAGGAAATCATGTTCAATGCTGTTGGGAATTGTGATGGGTTTATGATGGATTTATGCCGACTAAGTGTTTTGTTAATTGTGGAGGGACTGACTTCCCGATTTTGTTAATACCGATGGTTGAGGAAGCCATAATTTCTGCTACCTTGATGGATCCTGAAATATTTCAACTAGGTCACCCTTCTTAAGTTTTTCTAACATTCCTACAAAGGCTAAAATCCCTTTGACAAGGCTAGTCTAGAAGAGCAAAAGCCCAAAGAAGGTTAAAATCCTTCGATGGCTTTTAGAAATCTTAACACAAACTATATGCTCCAAAGAAAGTTTAGATCTTGGAAGATCTCCCCATCTGGTTGTAGATTGTGTTTGAGGGAGGCTGAGGATATCGACCACTTGTTCCTTTGTTTGTGGCTAAGGCTTGGAATTTTCGACCACTTGTTCCTTTGTTTGTGGCTAAGGCTTGGAATTTTATTTTTGGGAAGTTGAGGATTGTGACTTGTCTTCCTCATAGGGTGGAAGATTGGCTCTTTGAAGGTCTAAAATAAATGCGTGGAATTTGTTGATACCGTCAGGGGCGGATCCAGGAATTTTTGTCAGGAGGGGCACAATTCCAATAAAATTGCAAGTTTAGTCCTTGAAATTTTCGATTTATGTTTATATAGTCCTTGAACTTTAAAATGTGTGTAATAGACTTTAAACTTTCAATTTTGAGTCTAATAGATCCTTAAACTTTCAATTTTGAGTCTAATAGATCCTTAAACTTTCAATTTAGCCAACAAGAGCATAGCTCAACGGCATGATGTATCGCCTAGTGACTATGAGGTCCTAGGTTCAATCCCCCACCCGAACATGTTGTCAAATTTTTTGTGTCTAATAGATCTTTCAAATTTTAATTTTGTGTCTAATAGATCCTTAAACTCTCAATTGTGTATCTAATAAAGACATATTAGAAAATTTAAAATATTAAATGTTTTGTTAGATACAAAATTAAAATTTTCAAGTGTAATTAGGTCCTCAAAAGTTGTTTTTTACAGAAAAAAAATTAATATGCCTAAGACCTATTAGATACAAAATTTAAAGTTAATGAATCTAAACGGTTTAAACTTCACGAATCTATCAAACACAATTTTTTTATTTTTTTTTATATTTTTGATAAGAAACGGTAACCATTCATTGATATAATGAAGAAAAAATGGGAATAGACTCTATCCCTCCATATAAGGATACAAAAACATAACAAATCATAAAAACCAAAGGATCACAGAAAATGATGCTCTTAATCGGTGAAATACACGCTCGCCAAGACAAAGAACATAAAAAAATAGAAGAAATCCTAAAAACCAGCAGTGATGACGGAGCTCCCAAAATGGTCGATACTTCTTTTGGAGGTAATTTTCTATCCAAATCGATCGCCGAGAGAAGGATTTGGAAGAAAAATTACCGCACGATCCAAACTCAGTTGTGACACCTTCCATAAGAATAAGGCCACTGATAAAATATCTTTTTTGTGGAGAAATAAAGCTTCTATCAAACCAAAAAGGGTTGATCATTTAAGCTTGTTCGACCCTTTATCCGTGAGACGAGTGTTTGTGCATTTTTCGTAATTTATAGTCGATTGGAGATTCATGACTTCTCTGTCCCAATTCCTTTGTTTCTTGGATGCAGTGGGTTGTCTCTGTTTAGTAGGAAGGGGCATAATGCACATCCCGTTTTTGATCAGCCAAGGGAACAAAAATGATAGATGAGAGGTTGAATCGTTATTCAAAACTTCCTCTATTTCGATATCTTCAGAGATCCCTTCTATTAAAGGATGCAAAAGTTGAACAGGTGGCTTGGATGGATTCTCGTTAGCCAGAGGTTCAATAGCTAGAGGATGTTCATCATAGTCTATCAAAGGGCTGTGAGGTATAGATTGATCAAAAAAAGTTGAGAGGGATGGGGGAGAATAGGGAGAAAGTATTTCAATTTTGGGTATGAGGGGTGCTCTCTTGCGAACAAGCAGATGATAAAAGGTCATCCGAATCAGTGATGACGTTGTTTTTGGATGTGGAGTAAAAAGTTCCAGTGACTAGTTGAGTATTTCTAGTGTTGATGAAAATCGGTTTAAGGGTGGGGATCAGATCAATGGTGGGGAGGGGAGAGCTAAAAAGGGGAGTGAATAAACTTTGTCCCGGATTTTTGGGAGAATCATTGGAGGGTTGGTTGATTAAAACAATGTTAGTGGTTGGGGGTTGATGAGTTGGTTGAGGTTGATGGGAACAAGTGGTAATTAATGCTGAATTTTTGGGAGAGTCAAAGGGGAGAGATGTCATGTTTGTAGATATTAGACAAGATGGGTCAAGGTCTAATGAATAGGGGTTTGAAAGAGAGAGAATGGTAGGGGTCAAGGTCTCATGGTAGGGGTGGTTGAGTGTGGCGGTAGGTAAGAGGGGAATTTTGGCTTTTGGTGGTCAGAAGAGTTTTGGGCAATCTGAATGGGGGAGGAGAAGTTTTGGGGGGAAAAGGGGTAAGGAGTTGGTCAGATTGTGAGGGTTCAGTTTGGGGTTGGTCAATTTGTGGGGTGATGTGACAAGGTAGGTCAGGTACAATCTTAGGGGGAGAAGTCCTTTTTGTGGACAAAGAGGGAAGAGGGGGAAGGTCAGTCACTTCAAGAGCAGAAAAATGAGGATAAAAATCTGACCTTTCAACTTCAGCATTAATGGAAAGCACTGTTTGTGGGCCCTGGATGTACGAAGACAGCTTTTGCACATGGGTAAAATCACCTTTTTCCTTATTTGACTTTCTTCCATTGGTTGCTAAAGGACAATGGGCGCGTGTACACCCTTCTCCGGGAGCTATTGTGAGCGGTTTGCCATGGATTCCGGCATGGTAGCTCATTGAAAACTCGGGCTTGTAGAACGGATCAATCTGCACAGTGATGGGTTTTTTTCCCTGAGTAATGACATGTATCTCTGCAGGGAGGAAACCAAAAGCATTCTCCTTAACTCTTATGTTAGCTTCCATCATCTCCATCCTTGATAAAGTTTTTGTGGCTGTCTCAAGGTACCCACCACATTGTTCTCCAATGTTCTTGAATGTTTCACGAGACCATCTATCAAAAGGAAGGTTCCTTATTTTAATCCAACCCCCATAAGATGGAACCATCATTTTTGCAAGGTAAGATTCATCACTCCACAACTCAAATCTGATTTTGTAAGGACCTGCCATAGTCCATCCTTTGATGTTGCTCAAAGTGATCCCTTGATCTCTGTTTTGAACCTTTAACAATGCCCTATCAGGTTGAATAGGACTGATGGATCCAACATTTGTGATATCCATTGGCCTTGATAATCTCAACCCAACTATCATGAAAGTTTTCTCTAAAGACTATAACTGCCTCTTTCGGATAGAAATCAGCCATTTCTGGTGGAGTTCTTATCTTCTCTGCTTTTACCTGTTGAAAGGCTTGTTTCAAGGTTGTTGATGTCGCAACTTCTTGTCAGATGATTCCTATTCAAAGAATATTTTGGAGCCACTTTGACTTCTTTCCTTGGTGAGTTGTTGAGGGAGTTAAGAAGAGAGAGGAAGCTCTTCCATCCAAATTTATTACTACCAATAGGTATAATAATTTTGTTTAAGCCTCCCTTGGATCCTAACCTTGCAATCTCAGGACAATGCCCTTTTCTAGAGGATATCTTTTCAACCCAAAGAACATAGTCATCTAGTCTATCTTCTACAAAGAAGCTCATGGTGAGTGGTGCTTCCAGAAGGGTGGTGAAGGATGTAATCAACCATTGATGAGATTCTTTTTTTAGAGCCAACGTGTAGGATCTGTCCCTTGTTTCTTCAGTAATCCGTAACCCAACTCCATTCTTGATGGAAAAGGATTTTCTGTCAATAGAGAAGGATGTTGCGGGAGGTCGAGCACTTTTCCGGTCCATTCCAAAGGAGGGGAAAACTCAGGCGAGCTATGGGTCATTTTCCTCGGGAGGAGAGAGGAGAGAGAAGAGAGCACCCATTTCTGTATATTCTTTGTAACATCTTGAAAAGATAACTTCCTATTAAACACAAATTTAAAAATTGAAGGACTAAACTTGTAATTCTACATTCATATAAATCTAATTTTAAACATTTATATATAACTTTTTTTAGAAGATATAATATTTATGTTAGGTAATATTAATTCAAAATAAAAATAAACCATTTTAGAACTCTCATTTAAATATATATGATTAAATAATGAAATTTGAAATATTTATCATTTTCAAAATAGAATTTTTTTTTTTTTAAAAAAACAGATTTTTGAATTAGAAGAGTTTCAAACTCAAGGCCTGCCAAGAAGTAATCTCAAAATCCGCGCCCCTTACCAACAGACCATAGAAACATCTTGCTGTGTTTTTCGATTTTTTGTATACAAATATATGAAATAATGTAGTTATATTTTCCAAATATTTATATACAAAATATAAAACTAATAATTTGAGGGGGGCACATGACCCCCTTGGCCCTAACGTGCCTCCGCCCCTGCGGATAGTTGAGGAAGCCATAATTTCTGCTACCTTGATGGATCCTGAAATATTTCAACTAGGCCACCCTTCTTAAGTTTTTCTATCATCCCTACAAAGGCTAAAATCCCTTTGACAAGGCTAGTCTTGAAGAGCAAAAAAAGCCCAAAGAAGGTTAAATCCTTCGATGGGTTTTAGAAATCTTAACACAGACCATATGCTCCAAAGAAAGTTTTGATCTTGGAATCTCTCCCCATCTGGTTGTAGATTGTGTTTGAGGGAGGCTAAGGATATCGACCACTTGTTCCTCCACTGTTTGTTTGTGGCTATCCACTGTTTGTTTGTGGCTAAGGCTTGGAATTTTATTTTTGGGAAGTTGGGGATTGTGACTTGTCTTCCTCATAGGATGGAAGATTGGCTCTTTGAAGGACTCTTTGAAGGTCTAAAATAAATGCGTGGAATTTGAAGGGCAAAGCTAGGATTTGGGAAGTTGTTCAACTTGAGCTCTTTTGTGGCACATTTGGATGGAAAGGAATGATATATTTTTTTTTTTTTTTTTGTACGAGAAACGAAACTTTTCATTGAATAAATGAAAAGAGACTAAAGCTCAAAGAAACAAACTCCACAAGGGAGTGAAAGAAGAACCAAACATAAAAGCCCGAAGAGAAACTTCCAAAAAGACCAAGAATAAAAATAAATAGCTAGCGACGCAAAACAAAGAAGCACTGACACTCTGTTTTAACCTTCAAGTTCCACGCATTTATTTTAGATCTTCATTTTGATTCTTTTGTAACTTTGTACAAAATACAACTTCTTGGTAGGCTTCTTTACATTCTAAATTCTTTTGTAGTGGTTGTGGCGGCTAATTTAGGGTAGGAATTCAAATGCAGATTTTAACCTAAAAGGACATATGTTCGTCCATTTGGGTTAGGTGGCAGATGAAAAAAAAAAGATATTTTAGGTTGGGCTGGAGACTTCCTCATGTGCCAAGCTAATGGTGAGCCAAAAAAAGTAGCATTCATGGAATTAAAAAACACTATGTTGAGGGTGAAAGTCGAATGAGGGTGTTTGAAATTTTTTGGGATGCTTCCTCGAGTCCTTTAGGGAAAGGGTACTTCAAAGTTGGGCTATGAGGCGGCTGGAGAGGTCTTGGTGGGTTTAGGCCCACTAGTTAGTGAGGTTGCGACATGTTCTGTTTGCAACACGGGTCAGGTTGATGGTGAGGTTGCGCCGGGTATTGTTTGCAAAGCGGGAAGGGTCATGGGTTAGGGTGTGACATGTTATGTATGCAAAGCGGAATGGTCATGGGTGAGAGTGCGACAAGTTATGTATGCAAAGCGGGTCGAGGCGAGGATTTCGATCTATTGGAGCGAGTCAGATCTTCTTCCACTCCAGATCCATCAATATCAAGTTTTTCAGACAATGATTTGTTTTTGCCTTCCCCATGCTTTGCGCTCAGTCTTTCGTAGAGGTGGGTTGTTTGTTTGAGCAGGAAATGACCGGTGTGGTTTTAGAGGGGCTACGACTATTGGAAAATTATTGGAAATAACCTCAGAAGGGAAAGTGTCTACAAATGCCTTGAGAAAATTATTGGAAATAACCTCAGAAGGGAAAGTGTCTACAAATGCCTTGATCCTCTCAGAGAATATCGATGCTAGGGGCTCTAGCTCAAAGGTGATTTCTCAACCATCCACTATATTAGCCCTGTCGTGGAGACAACCCAGGCGTGACCTTCTTACTATGTTTTTTCTTCTTCCAGAGTTGAGGTTGATGGGAGGGCTTTGAGTCAATCTTCGATTAATCTGTCTTTCCCTTTAATTCAAGACCATTCGTCGAATTCGAGGGTGGGTTGGTGTGGTCCTTCCTTACAGTTTGGATCTTTCTCGTTTTTTTGTAGTACATCTTTTTCCCGGGTAGTTTGCTCAATTGGAGGGCTTAGGGCTTCAGGTGTTGGTCTTGTAGGGGAGGGTTTACATTTGTTAGCCCATGGGGTGGTGGTGGGTAGCCATGTTCCTTTTCCTAATCCCAAGTCCCCTTTAATGGCTTCTTTTTTTAGTAATCGGCAACCTTTGTGGGCCTTTCTTGCTTCCATGGGCCTTCAAGCTGTCCCCATTGAACCCCAACAAAGACCCCTTGTGTAGCTCCAAAAGAAGGCAATTTGCTTGGGAAATGGTGGTACGAGGAAGAAACACGTTAGACAATTGAGAAATCTAGAGTGTACCATTAACTATGATGGAAAAAAGGCTTCTTCAGAAGAAAGGGCTCCCGTGGTTCCCTCAAACCCAACTACTTATACCAAACCTTTCCTAGAGTGTTTAGACTTGTACCAAACCTTTCCTAGAGTGTTTAGATTGGTCTCCCATTTTAGACCAAAAGAGTGGTGGTTCCCTCAAACCCAACTACTTATATGGTTGAGTTGGATGCTCTGTTTTTTCTTGATGAGATTAAAAGAGTGGTGTTTGGATTCAATAGAGATAAAGCCCCAGGTCATGATGGTTTCACATGATTTTCTTCCTAGGTAATTCATTGTGAAACACAAAATTTTTGGATAAGAGATAAGACTTTGAATGAATTTTTTGTTTGTCTTATTCCAAACAAGGATAGGGTGGAAGGGTTAAGGATTTCGGGCCAATCAGTTTAGTAATCGATGTTTATAAAATCCTTAAGAAAGTGAAGTTCTTTGCCTGACAAGTTTTGCATGGGAGAGTAAACACCTTGGATCGTATCAAGTGACATTCTACTTTGGTGTTGCGGTCGCAAGTGTGTTTTTTGTAGACGTCAGGAGGAGGATCCAAATCATCTTTTAATCAAACACACAGTAAATTTTGAAAAGTTTTTTTTTTATAAGGTTCCAAACTTTCATTGAGAAAAAATGAAAGAATACAAGGACATCCAAAAAAATATAAGCCCGATAGGAGGCCCCTTATAAAAAAGGGGTCTAGTTAAGTAATAAGAGACCTATAGAATAATTACAAAAAAGTTGCGTCACCGACGCCCATAAAGAAACTTGAAATCTAATAAGGGACCAAATAGCATTAGGCTCCCTTTCCGAACCTCTAAAGGTTCTATTGTTTCTTTTCCCCCATAAACCCCATAAAATCGCGCAGATCCCAGCCTGCCACAAAAACTTTACTTTCTCCCGAAAAGGCGGATGGAGAAGAAACTCCTCGATCATGTCTCTAAGGCGCCTGTGCCTAGCAAACTGGATGCCGAACACCTCAAAAAAGAGGTTCCACACATCCTGAGCGAACTCACAACTCCACAACAAATGATCCAGATCTTCCTTCGCCCTCCGACAAAGAATACAACAGAAAGGACCAACCAAAGAAAAGTTTTTTTTCAAGAGACGGTCTAAAGTGTTAACTCTTCCGTGAATGACCAACCACACAAAAAGCTGAATCTATTTTTGGGACATTCACCTTTCAAAGAGAAGAAAAAGACCGACTTGCTAACCGGTGAAGGACTAAGAAGGCTCTGAAAGAAAGAGCTGCACGAAAAACCCTCATTGGGGTTAGGGGTCCAAAGACCAATGTTGTTGAGGCGCTCGCCTAAGGCGAGAGGCGACCCCAGGCGAGGCGTTTGGAGGGTGGTGCGCCCTGTACATGTCCAGGGCGACGACCTTCAATCGGGCGCGCGCCCAGCTGCGCTTGGCGTCGCCTGGCATCGCCTTCGCCTTTGAAGGAGGCGCGCGCCTCATTGAAATTAACCATTTAAGTTTTTTTTTTTTTTTTTTAAAATGCTAAACTCAACTTAAAACCCACGAAAAAAAGAAGAAACAGGAAGAAGAAGAGTCGGAAGAAGAAAGAAGAATAAGAAGAAGAAGAATCAGGAGAAGAAGAATAGAAAAAAAAGAAAAATAATGAAGAAGAAAAAAGTTGAAAGGAGTACCGAACAATGAGGAGAAGAATAGAAGAGAATAATAAAAAAGATTTAAGAAAAGATGTGAGAAGAAGAAGAGTTTCCAGAGCACTAAGTGCTGCTTGCATGAAACTGCCAGATGGCAGTATACTTTATCATATGACAGCTTCTTGAAGGACTATACAAGGCCGGTTGCACTTCTCAAAAAAAAAATATACGGCTGGTTGCATGAAGCTTAGTTTACTCCCATTAATACAAGTTTCTGGCATGTTTAATAGTTAATAATTGGTTAGATAATTTTTTTACCATATATTTTTCTTTTTATCTCTATATCTCAATTTTTCTAAATTAGTTTAATTACTTATAAAAAATATTAAATGATTTGGTAGTATTTTTATGCTTTTTACAATTCAGTATTTATTATTATTCTTCATCTAGAAGTCTTATAGATTATATTTATTTATTATTTTATTATGTGCGCCTTGCTTCACTCGGGCGACGCCTTTTTGTCGCCTCTCGCCTTGAGGCGATTAAAAGACTTGTCGTCTTAGAGTGCGCCTTGCGCTTTGAAAACACTGCCAAAGACGCACATCCTTTCTACCTGGACTAAGAGGCCCCCCAATTAGAGCCAGGAGAGCCAAAAAATTCGTCATTTTCCTATTGGATAAAGACGAAAGCTAAAGGAGAAAGAAGGAGAACTCTCCGACCGATTAAAAATAACCGCGACAGGCTGATTTTTCAGAGAAGACAGATGATATAACCTAGGAAACAGAGAGCAGAGGGGACAATCCCACACCCACTTATCCTCCCAAAAATAAGTATCCTTACCATCCCCACAGAACAAAGAATCAAGCTAGAAAAGGAAAGGATCTCGCAAGAGATATCCCTCCAAGGATTTCTGAAGGTGCCTTTGTCCTTACCCGACATCCACTCGAACATATGAGGGTCGTATTTGCTCGCGATGACCTTGTGCCAAAGGGTATTAGTCTCGAGGGGAAACAGTCAGAGTCATTTTGCAAGCAAAGTTTGGTTACAGACCCTTAAATTACCCAATTCAAGACCCCCCCGGTCTATGAGAATTCCCACCACCTCCCAATCAACCAAATGCGCACCTTTCCCCTCCTCGACCCCTTCCAACAGAAAATCTCTCATGAGCTTCTCCATCACCTTATAAACCGAACAAGGGGCTCTGTAAAGGAGAAATAGTACGTGGGCATCCCATTTAAGACAACCCGAATAAGCGTCGACCTCCCTCCCTTCGAGAAGACTTTTCGAGTGCTTAAAAAAGTGTTTTTAAGTTCAAAAAAATGTTTTTAAGCTGTTAGAAAGTCATTCCAAACAGGTTGGAAGAAATGCAAAACACTTATTTATTACTCAAATGTCCGTTCTCTCCCAAAGTTTGGCAAATGCTTTTGGACGTCTTGATTCTCTAGTTTCAACTTGATGCTTAATGGGCACTATTCTTATAAAAAAAATGCTTAATGGGCACTACCTTAGTCCAAAGCAAAAGTCCTCGAGCTTAATCTACTGAGATGTGCTTTTGTATGGTTGCAAATAAATAAGAGCATCTTTCAGGATATTGAAAGGGACGTGTTAATTTTATTGGAGTATACCATTTCTATTCTCTCATCAGTTTTGTTAGATAAATATTTTTTTCTACTGTGATATTTCTTTGATTTGCACCATTTTGGAGAAGTATTTTGTAATTCCTTGAATATTGTAGGTGCGCTTTGCTTAGTTTATTTCATAGATCAATGAGATTGCTTCATTTAAATAAAAGAAAGGTTAAACTGATGATAGTACAAAAGATAAGGAGGAAACAATGCTGGCTAAAAAGATCAAGATAGAATGAAGAAACTGTTTGCTTTCAGTTAGTGGAATTTTTTTATTCATATTAGAATTGCTTCTCTTCTGCTGAATTTACTTTCAAGTCTCAATAAAAACCTTTTTTTTTTGGCAGGATCTAAACCAACCAAAACTCGAGGCTAAGTTACCCGATGGTCTTTTGTCTGTTCCTCTTTTAAGACATCAGGTTTTTCTATCAGAATGTAGTGTCTATTTTTTACTGCCCGACATATTTTTTAGAACTTTTTTCTGTATGCTTTGTCTTTTAGAAAATTGCACTAGCATGGATGTTACAGAAGGAAACTAGAAGTTTGCATTGTTTGGGAGGAATTTTAGCGGATGACCAGGTAATACTGGGCCTGGACGAAATTCCTGTCTGTTTGTGGAAATTTTTCCTTAATGAGGTTCTAGACTTTTTCCCTTTCCTCTTGCAGGGCCTTGGAAAGACAATTTCTATGATTTCACTCATACAAATGCAGAGGACCTTGCAATCAAAGGCAAAACTTGAAGATGGAATCAAAACAAAAGCTGAAGCTTTGAATTTGGATGACGACGACGATAATGGCACTGCTGATTCAGATAAAATGCAGCAGACTGGAGAGTCTGATGATGTTAAGCCAATTCAAGAAGTGAAAACAACTAGAGAATTCAGTAAGCGGAGACCAGCAGCTGGTACATTGGTTGTGTGCCCTGCAAGTATTCTTCGGCAGTGGGCCAGAGAATTAGATGACAAGGTTACTGAAGAAGCTAAACTCTCAGTTTTAATCTATCATGGGGGGACTAGGACTAGGGATCCTGATGAGCTTGCAAAGTATGATGTGGTTCTCACAACATATGCAATCGTCACCAATGAAGTTCCAAAACAACCTTTAGTTGCTGAGGATGATGCTGAGGAAAAAAATGGAGACAGATACGGATTATCTTCTGATTTTTCAGTCAACAAAAAGAGGAAAAAGACTTCTAGCAGTAGTAAGAAGGGTAAGAAGGGCAGAAAAGGAACTGGTATTTCCATTGAGTGTGATTCTGGCCCACTGGCAAGAGTGGGTTGGTTCAGGGTTATTCTGGATGAAGCTCAGACAATAAAGAATCACAGAACTCAAGTAGCTAGAGCCTGCTGTAGTCTTCGAGCCAAAAGAAGGTGGTGCTTATCTGGAACACCCATACAAAATGCAATTGATGATTTATATAGCTATTTCAGATTTCTTAGGTACGATCCTTATGCTGTCTATAAATCTTTCTACCATACAATCAAGGTTCCAATTTCCAGAAATTCAGTTACTGGCTATAAGAAGCTTCAGGCTGTTTTAAGGGCTATAATGTTGCGACGAACTAAAGGTGGGTACTTCCTCTCTCTCCCTCTCTCTTTCTCTAGTTTCTCTTAATAAAAACTCCACTGTTATTTTAATATAAGAATATGATGAGAAGACAAATTTCTCACTAAATATTGGTATTTATGCTGCTGCTTGTATAGTCAGAAATAAGCAAGGGCAAGATAAGGAAAAAAATCTGCCCAATACTATAGATTAGATGTTTGCTCAATACTCTTATGAGGGAGAAGTATATGGCTCCGTTGAACTGTTGTAGTGTGTTAGCTCTATTATGTTATAACCGTGTATTGAGATGGCTAGCAAGCAGTTAATTGGCTGTTGGGAAAAGTAGTTCTAATTTACCGTGTTAGCTCTATTCTGTTGCTTCATCCGCCCTTTAGCAAAAGGGCAGGGTGAGAGGAACAATAGAGTTTGCAGGTTACAAATTTGTTCTCTCAAAAGCTCACTATCAGGTCACAAATTTATTCTCGAACAAATCCGAATGTTACACTTTGATTATGTTCACATCTTTCTGAAGTGGATGGTGTCATTTCTTGTGATACTTTTTTCTTCAACTATTTAATTAGTAATAAAATAACTAATAAGTAATTAATTTTTTTGGAGGACTCTAAGTGAGGATTCTCATGTTTCTCTTTTAATATAATATTATTTATTTATTATTAAAAAATATTTCAGAAGCATACCGTCAGGGATCTTTTGCTCGTCACAGATGAGTTTAGAAGAAACCCAGGGATACTTTTTACATGTGTATAACTGGATATATCTCAATTAATGTTAAAACTTAAGGATCATCATGCCGTGATGTCAGTCTGGTTCTCGTGGTCCTTTTATCCATCTAGATGATCTCATTATCTGATCCTTTACTTGCTTTATATAGCTGTTCATCTCAAGTACAACTGTACGCGTATTAAACTCGTATTTGACAGTAGATGCTACACCTTATTTAATTGACGACATTTTATATCCTTATATGAATTTTGGTCCCTTTTCCCTTCAGTTCTGATAATGAATTTATTTGCTCTTTAGGCACACTAATTGATGGGGAACCGATTGTCAGATTGCCCCCCAAAACCATACGGTTGACAAAAGTGGATTTTTCCACTGAGGAACGTGATTTTTATACTCAGTTAGAAGCTGATTCTCGCAAGCAATTCAAGGTTCATTTAGTTCCCCCCACCCCAATGGAGATTGTTTTGATTTTAATTCATTTCCTCTAACCCCAGGAAAGAATTTTAATTCAATCATTTGAACTCCCAATGGAGATTGTTGGTTTGTTCAAAGTTTATTAGAGTAGAATCAGTCTTTTTTTTTTCTTTTTAAAAATAAATTTCTCCTTCTCCAAATGGTTTTTCAATATGAACACCAGACTAGACTGTGGAAATCATCCATGGTCAGATCGTTTCGACTCGGCTCGTCTTAAAGCTTCTTCTTGGTGTTCCTCTTTCCAAATTTTATGTGGATTATTCTTTCCAAGATTTATGTCTTATTTGGAATGCTTTTATTTTTTCGTTGTAATATGTTTGTATTACTTTCTTTTATATCTTGTATTTTAGTCTCTTTTCAAAAAAAAAAAATGAACACTTGACTATAGTATAATAGTTGTAAGAGATGGCGAGGTTAGAGAAACAAGTTATTTTAATAGTCCTCAATAAAGTTGTGCAACTGGCTTTATGCCTTTATATATAAGTTAGGCCTTAGGGAAAAAAGAGATTAGACTACAAGGTTAAAACCAATTAATTCAAAGTAACTAACACTTAACTAATCTAGATTCTAAACGTAAACATTAAATAAATAAATGAAACAAATAATAGCAATTAAAATAGTTACAGTTAGAGCCTAGTAGTTCCCTACATCAAGAAAACTAAAAGTGTAAAGATACCTATAGAAAAGTGCCATGGGGTTTGAAATATAATATATTTAATTTCTTTCTTTTGGATATCAAGTGCACCAGATGGATGCTTTTCTTTAATTTTTTTTAATATATTTAAAATTTTAATTTTGTAATTTGTTTTATTTATATATTTTTCTTTGTGTCTGCATAAGGCTAGGCTTCTTGTATGTACACCCTATTTGTTTATACACCCTTTGTTGAATGGAAGTTCCCTTTTTAAATGTGGAGTCCTACAGGAGTTATATGACATGTATTTTGCAGGCTTATGCTGCAGCTGGTACTGTAAAGCAAAACTATGCAAATATTCTGCTGATGCTTCTACGCCTCCGACAGGCTTGTGACCACCCACTTCTTGTAAAAGGGTATAATATTGACACTGTGGGGAAGGATTCTACAGAAATGGCAAGTAAACTTCCTAAGGATATGCTGTTGAATCTGTTAACTTGCTTGGAGACTTCTTTGGCCATATGCCGTGTTTGCGATGTGAGTTCTGTTCTTCATATCAACTCACGACCAAGCTTGGGCTTGAGGACTTGAAATATCTACTTTCTCCTTCTTTAACCTTTTTTTGTGCTCAACCTCCATTATGAATTGATATTGAAGGAGAAATCTTCACTTTGTTACGAAAGAGGGAAAGAATAAATCTTTGGAACATTGTGAACAATAGTTTTGGGAGCTTAAGTGTAATAGCGTAGCTAGCAGGGATATATCAACTACCAGGTGCTTTCGGCTTCATTTAACTTGGTTTCGGGAATACCTTCTTTCTCTCCCTTGAAGTGCTACACTTTCTGCAAAGTTTTTAGCTTGGGATTCACTTGTGGTGAACACATGCGGCCGATCCTTTGATTATTTTTGTCTTAACTTTTTTTTTCTTAAAAAATTAAATTATTATTTCTTAAAAGATAGTAAAATATTCTATTCGCCATCTCATCATTTTTTAATGCAACTCTATGTCTATAATGTGTGCATACACACATTTCAATTGCAATCCTAAGTGGCATACATTTAAATAACCTGAATAAACGATTTGGATGAGATATAAGACTTTTATAATCTTCTAGCTGTAAAAAGAACGACTTATCTTATCATGTTTACTGTTTAATGGTTATTTTTCCACCCTCCTAATAGGATCCACCTGAGAATCCTATTGTTACCATGTGTGGTCATGTTTTCTGCTATCAATGCGTGTCTGAATATCTGACTGGCGATGACAATATGTGCCCTGCACTTGGATGTAAGGAACAAGTTGCTGCTGACGTTATTTTTTCGAAGACTACCCTCCGAAAATGTATCTCTGAGGATCTTGATGGTGGCTCCACAAGTTCAGGGTTTTCTGAGAAATCCCAAGTTCATAGTGAGTACAGTTCGTCCAAAATTAGGGCTGTTCTTGAGATTCTGCAGAACAATTGCAAAACATCAATTTCAACTTCTGAACAAGGGGTTTCCTTTGGATGCAACGGAAGTTCTCCACATATTGAAGATGAATGCATTGAGATCTGTGATTCTGATGTTAATACTACTCAGCACACATCTCCACGTCCAAATCCAACTGAAGAACCTGTGAAGACGATTATTTTCTCCCAGTGGACCGGCATGTTGGATTTGGTAGAAATGTCACTGAACCAGACTTGCATACAATATAGGAGGCTTGATGGCACAATGTCTCTGGTTTCAAGAGACCGTGCTGTGAAAGATTTCAACTCTGACCCTGAGGTTTGGCCCTTAATCTGAATTCTAGTCTTCAACAAATTCTGGTGGATTTAAGATGCCTCTCTATGTTGGAGACATTATATACTATGGAACTTTATATGTTACAGTTACTTTACATGATTCGCAATGATATATGTATTGAAATAATTAGCAATATTATGTTTTAGCGTGGATGTTTAATTCAATGAATTGTTTTTGTAGATCACTGTTATGTTGATGTCATTGAAGGCGGGGAATCTAGGTTTGAACATGGTTGCAGCATGTCATGTTGTCCTTTTGGATCTTTGGTGGAATCCGACTACTGAGGATCAGGCTATAGATCGAGCACATAGAATTGGACAGACTCGTCCTGTTACAGTGTCAAGGATGACTATAAAAGATACAGTAGAAGATAGGATACTAGCACTGCAGGTATTATCCTTGTCTCTTTTGCTTTATTTTTGTTTTTCCTTTATTTATTATTATTATTTTAATTTAAATTGTAAGGAAACAGATGCAATATTTCATTGATGAATGAAATTACAAAATAAGGGAAGAAAAGCTCCAGGCACCCATGGTGGATTACAAAAAAGATTTTCAACTACTAGTGATTAGAGTAGTGATATAATCTTTAAATTGTTGAGTACATTTACACCCGTAAAAAGCATTAAAGAGGACAAGATCCATAAATCTTTCAAAATGAGAATTTATATTGTTGAAGACTCGGTTGTTTCTTTCGCACCAAAGATTCCAAAGAAAGGCCCTATCGATAGTCTACAAAGAATATTCTTTGTCTCTTTTAACGGATGTCCCACAATAGTTGAGGCTAGAAAATCATGAGTACTGCTAGGCATGACCAAGGACAATAGGACAGCCAATGACAATATGGGATTGTGACTGAGTTTTCTTTGTTAAGGACACACCAATGGGGTGATATATTATGGTAAGGCAATCTTCTTTGTAACTTGTCTCCTGTATTTAATCCTCCATGATTAACTTCCCAAAGGAAGACTTTTTTCCAAATAATTTCATACAGTGGGCTGGTTGAAAAAAAAAAAAAATCCATACAGTGGACTATTTCCTTCCTCATTTATGCAAATCAAATTATCTGAGAGTTTTTTCTGTGAATTGATGAGATGGCTCTGAGGACCAAAGCCAAGTATCCGGTAAAAAAAAGGCTTAAATGAAAAGGGTGGCAAGAGTCTTTCACAAACCCGAGTTTAAAGAGTCTTTCACAAACCCGAGTTCAAGATCTCCGATTCAAATCGGATCTACCTCTTTGAGTGGTCACCAAGGATAGTAGATGTGATAATGAAGGCCATTCGGAAATTTCATCATCCTTGAGGTTTTGACGGAAACCAAGGTCCCTAGAAGCAGTAAACTGATTCCACATTTCTGCCCCCTGACGAGCTTGTTCGGTTGAAAATTCTGTTTAGTTTCAGATATGAAATTGCTAACAAAGATCTCCCCATCCAGTTTTCATGCCAACAAAGTCCCACATTGGGGGAGAGATCCATGGTATATGAGTGAGGACAACTATCTCCAATGATATGAGGCCTTGTGGGTGAAACCAAAAGTAAAGCCATGAGGGCTTTATGCCCAAAGTGGACAATATCATACCATTTTGGAGAAATGTGGAGCGTGGTTGTCCTTATCAATTATGTTAGAGTATTGATATAACTAAATTTACCATAACCCATCAGCTTAAGCTTTTGGGTTGATTGGTGATTTAAAATGGTATTAGAGCAACAAGAGGTCCTGTGTTTGAACACTTGTAATGTCATTTCCTCCCCAATTAATATTGATTTCCATTTGTTGGGTCTTCTACAAATTTCCAAGCCCACAAGTGAGGCCTGAGGGAGAGTGTCAGAGTATTGATATAATTAAATTTACCGTAACCCATTAGCTTAAGCTTTTGATTTGATTGGTGATTTAACTATTTCGGATATGAAATTGCTAACAAAGATCTCCCCATCCAGTTTTCATGCCAAAAGGAGGTACTCAGACCATTGCCCATGAGTTTACTAATTCAGTCTTTAATTAGGGAGCTGAGATTGCCGATGGCTTTCCATGGATCTTTGGAAGAACTATTGAGGGAAGGGGTTGGCCAAGTAGGTTCTGAAATAGAAGGATAGTATTTAGCCTTCACCACTTTGCGCCAAAGGGCCTTTGTTTCATGAAGGAACCGCTAATTTCACTTTGCAAGAAGAGCCCGATTTCTTTGTGTCATATTACCGATGCCCAAACCTCCCATTGATAGCGGCAACTGAGTTTTCTCCCAGTTAACGCTGTGCATCGCTCCTTGTAGTTTGAATCCTTCCCAAAGAAAGTCTCTCAAGAGCTTTTCCAAGGATTTGATAGATTTCTATGGCGTCTTGAACAAAGAAAGATAATAAATGGGCATATTGGAGAGAGTTGATTGTATAAAAGTACGTCGTCCTCCTTTCAAAATGAAAGAGTAATGCCAATTGTGAAGCTTATAACGAATCTTCTCTATGATGGGCTCCCAAAATAGGTGACTCCTTGGATTGCCCCCCAAGATAAGTGACAGGCCAGATACCTAAATTTGCATCCAAACTTGGTGGTTAAATCTGATAGGAATGTCATTAGAAGGAAATTAGGATATTATAAGGGTATATTAGTAATTAGATAAATAGTTTGTTAGGATGGTTTGGTTATAAATTGAGAGGGTGGGAAAAGAGTAAGGTTGACAATTATCTAGTGAGTGAATTAGGGCTTGAGTGATCTCAAGGTAAGGGAGGGTCCAAGTACCTCGAACACTTGGTTTATCGTTTATCTTGTAGTTCTGCTTATGTTTTACATTTCAATATAGTTGGGTTCTATCAAAATCCTCCCGATCTGCAAGATCAACATTCACCCCAACATCTCACTTTTGCTGTAATTAATGTTAAACCCGGATGCTTAATTTTTTTTTTTGATGATATTAAACTTGTTCTCGACTGCGAAGAGGTTCATATGCTGTGAATTCCTTGGGATCAAACAAAACACCAAGAGACCAGATGTTGTTTGATCCCAAGGAATTCACAGCAATATGGACCTCTTCTTCCGTTAAGGTGCTTTCTAGAGAGATGGCATGTTCTGTAGAAATAGGCTGCCCATCAATAGTAGTTGGGTTGAACCGAAGATCAATCTCATTGGCTGTCAAAAAGGCTTTGACCACTTCTGGACAGAAGCTCCGAAATGGATTTTTTTTCTCTTTCGAGCAGCTAGGAATCTATGAAAAAATGTGGTATTTTTATCACCTTCCTTGAGCCAATTCATCTTGCACCTTTGATTCCAAGAAATTAACTATAAGCGTCCATGAGGTTCTGGATTTTCTCTCTGATTTTCCATCTCATATTTCTCCGTTTTATATCAGTTTTGACTTTTGAGTTTCCATCTCAATTTTCCATGATCTGTTTTACATTTGTTGAAAACTCAGTTTATAGAACTGTATGTTGAATTTGAACATCAATTTTCATGGTTAAATATAAATGCTGAATTTCAACCATAAGATCCTCTAGTGTTCACTATCTTTGATTTTTTGTTTCCTTTCATTTTTGTAAGTTCAAGTTCTAACCATCATGGGTTGGCCTAGTGGTCCATAATGGCCTTGAAAATAATAATGGGTTTAGAGGGAATGAGTACCACCTACCTAGGATTTAATATTCTATGAGTTTCTTTGGCAAGCAACTTATGTATTAAAGTCAGACGGTTGTCCCATGAGATTAGTCGTGGTGCGCGCAAGCTCGCTCGGAACTCACGGATGTCAAAAAAAAAAAAAAAAGTTCAAGTTCTTGTTATAGAGTTTAGAGGAGATGCAAATTAATCTTGGAATTGGAAAGAGAAATGAATGTCTTAGAATTTGTAGAAGCCTAGAGTAGATGTAATAATTTCATATTTAGGAACTTTTTGTTGTCTTTACATGTTGTAAAATGCTGTATGAAAGAAATAAGCTCCTGTTTCATAGAATATCTGGATTTTGTATTGTGTTCATAGCTGGTAGCAGGGTTGACCTGGTTTTTGGTAATGAGAAAATTGGAAAAAAGCTAAATTACCTTTTGCTCAATTGGAACAAGGAGACCTCTAAGACTTGGCAAAGATGCATTTCTGACAACTGTAGATCATATAGATCTAGAGAAAGAAATAGCTGAATTACCTTTATAGCAAGCAATCGAGTCATCCTGATGACACTAGATTCTGATTTCTTATACCTATTTTGGCCAAAGTCTGCATTCTTTTTTCTTCTTGATAATTTTGGTCGTCCACCCATGAGAGTCCAGCCCATAGGTGCTAGCAAGTAGCAATGACTCTCCCCCACAGGGCTGACTCTTTATGAGGAGGGCATTGTTTCTCTGCTTTGGGGAACCTGCGCCAAGGCCGTACAATATGGGGAGGGAAGATCAACTCCAATTTACCAAATGCGTACTCCGGTTGTAGGCTCCTCACTCTTATGACTTTCGAGAGAGAAGTAGTCCTTTAATAAAGGTTGTTAATCATCATTGTTTTTTTTAAAGGAGTTGTTAACTATCTGTTAGGTATCCTTCTTTACAGCTTCACCTGCAAGAACACCAAACAGTATCCAACACCAAAACAGAGCAAAAAGAGAACACACTGTTCTATTACTTACTGATCAACAAGAGTTCATGGAAATCAGAAGAAACAACAAGATGAAACAATTTTTTTGATAAGGTACCAAACTTTCATTGAGAAAAAATGAAAGAATACAAGGGTATCCAAAAAAAAAGAAGAGCCCGAAGGACCGCCCCTTAAAGAAAAGGGGTCCAATCAAGTAATAAAAGACCTATAGAGTAATTACAAAAAAGTCGCGTCATCGACGTCCACAAAGAAACTTGAAATCTAACAAGGGACCAAATAGCACTCGGATCCCTTTCCGAACCTCTAAAGGTTCTGTTGTTTCTTTCCCCCCATAAACCCCATAAAATCGCACAGATCCCAGCCTGCCACAAACACTTTCCTTTTTCCCGAAAAGGCGGATGGAGAATGAACTCCTTGATCATCTCAATAAGCGCCGGTGCCTAGCAAACTGGATGCCGAACACCTAAAAAAAGAGGTTCCAAACATCCCGAGCGAACTCGCAATTCCATAACAAATGATCCAGGTCTTCTTTCGCCCTCCGACAAAGAATACAACAAAAAGGACCAACCAGGGTAAAGTTCTTCTTCAGAAGACGGTCTAAAGTGTTCACTCTGTCATGAATGACCAACCACACAAAAAACTTGATGTTTTTTGGGACTTTCACCTTTCAAATTGAAGAAAAAACTGACTCGCTAGTCGGGGAAGGATTAAGTAAACTCTGAAAGAAGGAGCTGCAAGAAAAGCCCTCAACGGGGTTCGAAATCTAAATACGAGCATCCTTTCTCCCCGGACTAAGAGTAAACCCCCCAATTATAGCCAAGAGCGCCATAATATCTGTGGTTTCCCTATTAGATAAAGCCCGACGAAAGCCAAAGGAGAAGGAGGGAGAATTCTCCGACTTGTTAAAAATATCTGCTACCGAATGATTTTTTCTCGAAGATAAGTGTTATAACCTAGGAAACAACGAGCAGAGGGGACTATCCCCCACCCACTGATCCTCCCAAAAGAAAGTATCCAACCCATCCCCCACCGAAAACCGAAAACCGAATTAAACTCGAAAATGATGGAATCTCTCCAAGGATTTCTGAAAGTTCCTTTTGGCTTGCTCGACAACCATGCGAATTGATGAGAGGCATATTTACTCGCAATGACCTTGTGCCACAGGGTATTAGTCTCGAGGAAAAACCTCCAGAGCCATTTTGCGAGCAAGCAACAAGCAGAAACATGCGAGCAAGCAACAAGCAGAAAAACCTCCAGAGCTATTTAGAGCTGGGAAGCTCTCCTACCAAGACCTTCAACCAAAACAAATCACCAAAAACCTCCTACATGCTCCTTCCCCAACATAACGACATTCCCATTTTACCCCTCCTACAATAGGTTCTCATGATTTTGGGTCCTCACACTGTCATTGTAAATGGAGTTGAAGGTTATGCATAGCTTTGATTATTTATTCAACCATTAAATAGCAATGTGTTAGAAAATAATTTGGTTGATTCTGAATTCTTTTGAATTGATTACTTGATCATATTGAACATCTATTAAGAGGTTGGCTCGGTGCTTTACAAAATGAAGTTGTATGCACGTAATATTGACGTGAAGATGGTTTTTCTTTCTGACCATATTTTGCAGGAAGAGAAGAGAAAAATGGTTGCATCGGCGTTCGGTGAAGATCACAGTGGAGGTTCTGCTTCTCGCTTGACGGTTGAAGATCTCAGATATCTCTTTATGGTTTGAATAGCCAAGCGGAATCTCAGCTTCTTCGTCTGGAAGTTTTATTTAGCTTACACTTATGGAAAATTTTTGTAGGGATCAGAATAACTTCTGATTCTGATAATTTAAGGGCGAGAGACACTGGTTGCACATATTTTGCACACCGGAGTGGCCCCACGGGATGGACTGGGTCAGCATATACTTGTGGTAACATAAATGAGTTTTTGTTGCCCTAGCAACCGCTTTTTCCTTTTTCTTTCTTCTTTGGGATTTCAATGAAGTGCCAAGATATCTTGATAGGGCTGCCTGTAAATATCCAAGTTGATATCTATTGTATACAAAATGTTCAGTTTTAGTTAGCTTACTTTTTCCTCTTTTTAATTTATTTTGTCATCACGTCCAAATTATGTAATGATCGTCTCTCAAAAGCCCAGGTACGTATTGCAAGACGTGTGCTGTATAAAATATTACAGGTTTCATTGGGGTTTCTTAGAAAATATGCAACTTGACTATTGAATGCTGAAGATTGAAGAAGAAGATGGAACAAAGATAGCTCATTATGGATCTCATTCAGGCTGTCAATCAAGGTACATGTTACCGCTGCTTATCTTGTTCTTCTATTAAGATGTTATCTATTCGCATTAACTGTAGTACAGTGAACTCAAGGAAAAGTGACAGTGCTTGTTTTATGGGTAAGTTATTTCATACTTGAGTTCTGATCCGATTTAGTTGCTCTGATTGAACTCTGATACCTATGAATAATTTTTGTTGTTGCGACTTGAACTCAGGATTTTTGTACATATGTAATATATTAGCTGTTTGGAACTCATTAGTGACTCCTTGTAATTTTACTTTCTATTAGGTTTAGACTTTTATGTAACATCTATATACTATATACGAGTGAAATGATTCATCTGCACAATTCAACTACTAGAGGAGACGACGCCCGCGAAGCACACATACTACTAATGCATGGCAGTATGTGCCTTGGCACAACTTTGAGGCCATCATAGTTCAACTCATTGCTCACCTTCAATCTATTTGGTTAGACTCGTTTTGGCTCACCCTTGTTCTATTTTTGTGCTTGATTTGGTTAGATTTAGAACTTAGAATTTGTTTGTCAGTGTTGTGAATTCAGACTGGATTTAGTGTTCATATACCGTTTTGATATTATGGTCCAAAGGCCGAAGGAAACTAATCAGATGTGCGATGTCGGTGGTTCTATTGATACCCAAAATCACAAAATACTCGCCCTATCTCAACCTTGTCCCTTCCCTCTCCCTAATCCTAACCCTAATTTTTATTTTTTATTCAATAAAAACACCATTTCAAAAAACAAAATTATTTTGGTCCCTATATTTTGAGACTTGTTCTATTTACATTTAGTTTTTGTGTTTTTGTTAAAACTTAAATTTAGTTCATATGGTGTCTTTTCATAAATGAGAATTATTATTATTATTGGACATTCAACCTTAATTTTTAAATCATTAGTAAGTAATTTGAATTCTATTTTTTCTCATCACATTTGCAATTTCTAGGATGGTTAGCTTCTTGAAGTAATGAAATGCAAATAAGCTTCTTTTAGCAATAGTAACATGATTGATCTAGGATTGTTAGCTTCTAGAAGTGAATAATGTGAATTCTATTCTGAATTTCTTCTTTTCCTTGACAACTTGTTGGAACTCTCATGATCTAGGGAATTAACCATCACCAAATTGCACATGATGAAGAGATATCCACATTCTACACTAAGATACATATGAACTAAATTTTAACCATATTTATATCCACATTCAACTACCATTTTAACCATGCTTTCCTTCTGTTGTATATTTCACAACTAAGAAGTAAGAAGATTGATAATGAGCAAATTACCTCCCAACCTTATGATACATTTTGATGCCATAACCATCGATATTTGTTCATAAACCGATGTTGCCCTTGATCAATAATCGAGAGCCATTTCCAAAATATATGCAATAGGGTGTTATTCATCCTTAAAGGGACCAAGCAATAACAAATGATATACAAAAGTTGGGCAAAGCAAGCACATGAAGAATAGTTACCATAGCTTTTTTGAGCTGTTTGAAAGGTTTCCTCGACTTAAAGGGACTAGTCAAATTGGTCCTTTAATTCTTCCATGAGGGACCAAGCAATCATGCCATAGCATTTCACAAATTTTCGATAATAACCCGTTTAATCAATGAGGACCCCTCAACTCCAATTTCTATGTAACAAGCCATTATGACAATGCTTCGATCTTTTGTTCGTCGTACTACCTTCTCATTATTTGATATTAAGTTCAAGATACTTCAACTTTTTAGCATATAAATGTGGTTTATGCAACCCCTTGAGTACTTTAATTTTGTTTTAGCATATATGTATTCACTAAAATAATCAAGTTATCTTGTTTGAACACTCAAGGATATAAAAAAACATGTTCCGATAATTATTCAAAGAGAATAGTTATGGTGCATACAAATTAGCTGAAAGAGTCCTGAATTATTTAAAGCAAACAAACACGATATAAATTTTGTTTGTCATGATTAGCTAGCCAGGGTAAAAGAAACCCAATTGTCATTTTGGAAAAGAGTAGCTGTAAAGCAAAATTTAGAGTGGTGTTGTTTTAGGCATTTAGTGAAGGTGTGGTTTGGATTTTAGTAGCTAATCATGAACCATTTTGTTCCTTTCAAAGATGTCAACAGCTGGTGGTATTGGTACTTCTTTCACATTTCCCTTATTTTTCAATTTTGGGTAAATGATTCCCCACCTTTTTTTTCCCTTTATTTTTCATACCAAAAGTTTTTTTTTTTTCTTTTTTGAAAACATGTGGGGTAGGGATCGAACCTAAGACCTCATAGTCAGATCATATATAATACCAATTGAACTATGCTCTTGTTGGTCATACCAAAAGTTTTGAACCATATAAAAAAATTAAGTAAGATCACTACTAAATTATAATTACTAATTGATATCTGGTAACTGCTAGAAAAGTTAGTAACTATTATTTTGAAGAAAAAATGTGGCAAAAGATGAAAGTATTATGTATATCCAAAATGATCCTTGTTTCTGACAAAGCTTACACTGCCTTTATTTGATTCCTTCTCCTTTCACAAATTTCATAGGCAAATTTTAGCTTTTTGGGACATATAAAGTGAACATGTGAATTAAGTGGGCGCTTTTGGTAACTTCACTTCTCTATCTCATTTTCTTCTTTAAAGATACAAAGATATTCTCCTATTTGCTTTTGCATCCAAAATTGAATACATATCAATATGTTGATACTTTCATCAATCTTTTAAAGTATATGTTAAATTGTAAAAAATACTTTTAAATTTTACTCCCGAACCTTGAAATGTTTTATTTTAACCCTTGAAGGCTTTTACCGTTAAATTCATAGTCGGAAGGAAAATTTTGTGTCTGCTTATGAGACCAAATCGAACACATACGAAAAATAAATTTGAGGGTTAGGATTAGGGAAAAATCATAAACGAAAGAACAGAAAATTGGAGACATGAAGTTGAAAGGAGGAAGACGAAATTTTTCCATGCATGTGTTTAGATTTGTTCACATAACCAGACACAATCTTTTCCGTCTATGAATTTAAGACAAATTCCTATGGAGTTATTTTGAAACAAACTTCAAGGGTTAGAATTAAACTTTTCAAAATTTAAGCCATATTGAAACCAACTTCATAGTTCAAAGATATTTTTGATAATTTAACCTTCAAAATATATCTAAGAGTTGAACACTAATTTAGTAGGTTAATCAATATTTTCAATATCCAACAAAAGTATAGGCTAAATATTAAAAAAAAAAAGGAAAAAAAAGAGGTGTAAACACAATATCACAAAGACTTTTTAAAAAACTAATTTATGAAGGGTACATGCTTATTTCCTAATTTGAATATTTGAATATTTGTTTTTATGAATTTCTTGACTTCCATAGTTTTTCTAGGAATATCCCTCTAGACCTTGACATTTCTGTGAATAATATTAATGTATAAATCTTTGTAATTTCAAATTCTTAACTCATTTTCAAAAGTATATTTAATTTAAAAAGAAAAGGGGACAAAAGTAATCAATCTTGATCTCACTATGTCATAAAAAGATGAAAAAGAAAATGGCTTTGCAAAAGTCATTTACTTGAATGAATTTCAAAGGCAGACCAAAACTCCTAGTGATGCCTTCACATGTCTGCCTTAGTGGTGGCTCCCTTATTTCATCATTTCAAAGAAAAAAGAGAGAGAAAAAAAAGAGAATGAATGGGTTTTTTTTGCTACAATACCCAATAAGTTAAAAGCTTAAAGGGATCTCTTGGATGTTATCACCTTACCCAAAACCACTACTCTACTACACCCAAGTTTTTTATTCACATGTCCCTTTTGCCCATTCTTTTTGACCCACTCTCCATCCTTTTATTTTCTCCATTGCCAATACTTGACCCTTTCTTCTAATTATTGTTTTAACCAAAGTTAAACCCTTTCCAACTATTCATTTAACTCCAAAGTTACTTTTAAGTGGTGTGATAGGCATGTTACTAGTAGAACCATTAGTAAATTTTGACCATATCTTGTTCTATCTTTGGCTTCTTATGATATATTATTATTGTTATGGGTGAAATTAACTTAGGCCATGGAATTGGGTCCATCATGGCCACGCCCCATGACCAACATCTCATCCAGATGACCAACTCTTTAGCTTATCCACGTGACCAACTCCTCGACTCGGCCAGATGACCAGCTCCTCAACTCGTCAGCCCGGTCAAATGACCAACTCATTAGGTCGGTCAGCCCCTCAGCTCGACCAGATGACCACTCCTCAGCTTGGCCAGATGACTAGCTCCTCAGCTCGGCTGCTGACGATGACGTCACCCTGTCACTTCAGCCGTTGGCGTCACTATGACGACGCCATCCAGTCGCTTCTGGAGCGCTGCCCACGACACTGAAAGTGTCCACTAAAACGTTGCGTCGACAAGACGTGGGGCACCACACCCAATACATTACCACCTATAAATATGAAGTCACCCCATTTATGTAAGGTACGCAACACATGCTACATGAGCTCCACTTAAGCTCAGAACTCTCTAGTTAACTTAAGCGTCATAGCGTGTTGGGCCTAATCCCACACCGATGTAAGTTTCTCTTACTCTTTGTAGGTCCGCGTCAGAGCGCTGCCAGCCAAAGATTTCGGTCTGAGGGGAGGATCCAGATTCTTGCGACAACATTTGGCGTCGTTTGTGGGAACGATAGTGCATCAAGCTGCTAGTTCTCCCTTGAGCAAACAAGAAAAAGTCATCTGAAAAGGCAGTAGGACCCACAAGGTCATACGTTAGATGAGTCGACCAAAAGAGCTCATCCGACAAGGAATGACCCACATGGTCATACCTCAGATGAGCCAACAAGAAGAGCTCATTCGAAGGAGCATGACCCACAAGGTCGTAGCTCAAATAAGCCAAGGAGAAGAGCTCAACCGAAGAAACTTGACCCACGAGGTCATAGCTCGAACGAGCTCATCCCAAGAAGTTTGACCCACGAGGTCATAACTTGGACGAGTCGACTACGAACTTCTTCTCAATGGAGTCTGCCCTCCAAAAGAAACTGATTACGGACTCCTTATCAAGGGAGTCCACCCTCCGAGTACGAGCTCCTTTTCAAGGGAGTCTGTTGTCCAACTATGGACTCCTTTTCAAGGGAGGCCACCCTCCGAGTACGAGCTCATTTTCAAGGGAGTTTGCTCTCCAACTATGGACTCCTTCTCAAGGGAGTCCACCCTCCGAGTACGAGCTCCTTCTCAAGGGAGTCCACTCTTCAACTATGGACTCCTTCTCAAGGGAGCCCACCCTCCGAGTATGAGCTCCTTCTCAAGGGAGTCCACTCTTCAACTATGGACTCCTTCTCAAGGGAGCCCACCCTCCGAGTATGAGCTCCTTCTCAAGGGAGTCTTCTCTCTGATTACGGACTCCTTCTCAAAGGAGTCCGCCCTCCGACCACAGATTCCTTCTCAATAGAGTCTACCCTCCAAAATGGACCAACTACGGACTCTTTCGCAAGGGGGTCTTTCGTCCAAAAGGGACCGACTACAAACTCATTCTCAAGGGATCCTGCTCTCCAAAAGGGACTAACCACAAACTCCTTCTCAAGGGGGGTCTGCCCTCCAAAAGGGACTGACCACAGATTCCTTCTCAAGGGAGTCTGCCCTCCAAAAGAGACCAACTACAGACTCTTTCTCAATGGGGTATGCCCTCCGAAAGGGAACCAACCAACGTATGCCCACTGAAAGGGAACAAGTAAGCAAATGCTTAAGACATCAAGCCAACCAGATCGGTCAAGGTCGACAAGACCGGGTGAGTGTAGCAAATTTATAACCTTTGCTTCTATTTTATTAAGTAATTGCAAGAGAGTCCATTGCTCAGATGAGCTGACGAGGAAAGCTCGATCGGACGACCAACCACCTCTATCACAGCCGCCGAGCTTCTCGGCTCGACCTTATGATCATCCCCATGGTCAGCACCTCGACTATAGGGGCGAGCTTTTCAGCTCCTCAGCAAGGTCAGGTGACCGGCAATCTCAGCCACGAGATAAAGGCTCAGATGAGCTGATCCCAAGAGCTTGGATGAGCTACCTCTAAGAGCTCATACAACCAAAGGGGAGTCACAAGAGGGCATTTCTACGACCTAATTTGTCAACGACCCCCCACTTGCTCCACGAAGCTTAATGACTACGACAACATGAGATCGACAAAGAACGGGGCCACAACTCGATCTGTCCACCACTCCATCTTAACCTCCGCCCAAAGTACACAAGTCTGGGTGAGGCGAGCACATAGATGAGTCGACGTGAAGTGCTCATCCAAAGGAGTCTTGACGACGAGGTCAGGGCTCTAATGACTTGGCGTGACCACCTCATCCAAAGAAGTCGAACCAACGAGGTTAGAGCTGAGGTGAGCTAGAGTGCTCAGCCAACAAAGTTGTATAGGAAGTTAACCACACGAGCATGTGAAGGACCTCATGTGACTTCAGTGGGAAAGCAATTTAACCTGATGAGACGGTCTGACCAAAGGCAAATCGATTCGCCGGTGGGGCCAATGTTATGGGTGAAATCAACTTAGGCCCATGGAATTGGGCCCATCATGCCCACGCCTCATGGCCAACACCTCATCCAGATGACCAACTCCTCAGTTTGGCCGACCCTTAGCTTGTCAGCTCGGCCAGATGACCAACTCCTCAGCTCGTCAGCTCGGCTAGATGACCAACTCATCACCTCGGTCATATGGCCAACTCCTCATCTCGGTCGCTGACGATGACGTCATCCCGTCACTTCAGCCGCTGACGCAGGGCCCACTAAAACGTCGCGTCGATAAGACGCGGGGCACCACACCCAATACATTACCACTTATAAATATGAAGTCATCCCCTTCATGTAAGGTACGCAACACATACTACATGAACTCCACTTAAGCTTAGAATTCTCTAGTTGACTTAAGCATCGAAGCATGTTGGACCTATTCTTACACCGGTGCAAATTTTTCTTATTTTTTGCAGGCGTCGTCGACCGAAGATTTCGACTTGAGGGGAGAATCGAGATTTTTAACCAAGATAAAATAGTTTATATTTATGATCACTTACTATTAACAACATAAACAGATTGAAAGACTCTTCTTTTAAAAATGATTTAATGGGAGGTCCAACATATTTTTATATGGAAAAGTAAAAACTTTATTTTAAAAAATTTAAAGCATTTTTTAAACACCAATCTCAATCAAGTCCTACTCTTTAGCATTCCATAATATAAAACTTTCATCAAAAAGTACTTATTAAGAGTTCAAATCTCTGATCACTCAACCACTATTAAAAAAGTTTAGATATCTAAACTTGGAGAATAATGTCTAACCAATCTTTAAATTTAAAAATATCTAATAAATTCTTATATTTTTAATTTTTCATCAATTTTTGATTTATGAGAACTTTTTAAACTTCAAAAATTTATTGAATATAAAATTAAAAGTTCATAACTAGGTACTTTTTAAAATTTAGGATCCAATTATGCTCACTTTCACTACACAACATTATAAATTTAGAAATTTATTCTTCTAATTCAACAATTGCAGAAATGAAATATCGAACCATAAACCCTTAGTACTTAATTAAAGCGGGAAGGGAGAATCGAACCATTTTAAAAAAAAAAAAAATCAAAGATATTTAATTAATACGAAGATTGAACTCATGACTTGTTAGTCAATAACTCAATCCATTTATTAACATGCTATGACAGGTTTGACAACCATTTAAAAATTAGAACATTAGTTCACGGTTATGAAATTAACAATTTAGAAACTTATTAAACACGATTCTACTTATAAATTATAATAGGCTAAAAAAAAATGAAATATAATAAAATAATTAGGGAAAGAGAATTTATAGTGTGCAAAGCGTTTAAAATGACAGATTTGCCCTTTGATATTTGATGAATTAACAAATAGTTGGCCCAAATCCCACAAATCCATTTGCTCCATCAATGGAGATTTGAATTCCTTCTTGCTGAATGTTTCCTATTATCGACAATCCCGACGGAGATGCTGCAAATGCGAAGCAAAATGTCCCCTCGCCGTCCACCGGAATCAGAAAGTTCCTCGCCGGCAACGTCAGTATCGGCCCGCCGGAGAAGTAGAACGACACCGTCGGTACCCTTACCGATACGAACCCGTTTAGGTCATAGCATGTGTCGAAGATCGATACTCCTCCCGATCGAGGCAGGTTCGCTGTTTGTGCGATGAAGGTGTCTCGAAATGCTTCGTACGCCGGCGCCGGTAGCCTCGTCACGGCGGTGCCGGTGTCCATCACCACGCCGCCGTACCCTAGATCGGTGAGTTCGAAGATCTGTTCGGGAAGTGGAACTCGGATCCCTCCGACTCCGAGTCCCGAAAGCCCGACGTAGTAGAAACTTGGTGCGCGTGGATTTCGGATTAGGGGAACCCACGCGCCGCCTACTGGCATGGCGCCACGGCCGAACTCCAGCGTTCCGGTGGACTCGATGCCTCGACTCACCAAGCAGTAGCTGAAAGCGCCGCCGGTCTGGCCTCCGAGTTGGCCGACGAACGACATGGCGCCGCCGCCGATGCCAAGCAACCCGGCGGCTCCTACGAACATTCCTCGGTTCATATGGCCGCACCCGATCGCGATGTTTCGGATTACGATGCGGCCGAAAGTTAGGGTTTCGAGAGCGAGAGTGCCGCGGGTGTAGGAGCCGTCGCCGTACGACACTTCGTACCGGCACCGGCCGTCGTTGCAGCCGGCGTTGTCTAGGCGGTCGCACACCGACGAATCACAGGAAACTCCGGCGTAGGACGCGGAGCCTGCCGGGTCGAACACCGGGTCGGACTGTTGGTAGCACTCGCTGCAGGGCTGGCATTGCACCCAAACAATGTCGCTGCCGGAATCAATCACCACGTATTGACTCCTCGCCGGGCTGCCAACGCCGATCCTCACAAAGTACTCTCCGCTCCCCTGCTCCGTGCCGGAGACCACGTCGGACCCGAAGTCCGTCACCTGCAGAGCCAGAGCCAAAAAGAAAATTAGTATAGACAAAATTTTACCTTCTAACATTTTATATACAATGCTATTCAAAGGAAGAACTATAAAATCTTGAGTATGTTATATAAATTCAAAGGAGGGCAATTGTCTCCCTCCTTCCTTCTTGGTTCCGCCTCCGATCACCTGCTCGTCGCTGCCATTGGAGAGTTGGCGGAGCAGAGAGGAGACCCTTTTGACGTCTCTTCCGATACGCTCCTTGAAACGGTGGCGATGGTCAGGGGGGTCGAAGTTGAGGGGTAGCTTATCTCTATGGAAGAGCTTGAGCTTCCATTGACTCTGACTGCTGCTGTTGTCAAGAGGAGGTAAGTTTTCATGGAGGTCGAGATCTTGTGGTAGTCTAGAGGGCTTGATTTCTGTTTCTTCGATTGTGTCTTTGACGTTTATGACTTGGGTGGCCGGGTTCGTAGCATCGAGGCCAGTGGCGGCGCCTGCGACTGCAGTTAAGAGAGGAAGAAGCAGAAGGAAAGGTAGCATGGTTTAGTAGTTGAAGTGTGATGAGTGAGTGTTGTTGTGGGGAGAGTTTGAGAATGAAAAATGAGAAATGAGGATTTAAGTTTGGGAATGTGAGGGAAAAAAGAGAGTTGTGGGGTTTGGGATATAATTGAGTTACTGGTTTGTTAGTGTTTTGTGTACAAAGAAATAGAGAAGAAGCTGAACTTGGTATATATATATATATATAGATAGATGTATAGATATAAAAAATGTGTGTTTTGTGTTCTTTTTACTGCTTGTGATTGATGAGCTTTGTTTGTACATTGTCTTTTTTGCCTGTTTTTGAGAGTTTTGTATTATGTTATGCTTGGATACATCTCTTTCTGTCTCTCTCTCTATACATTAAAAGCATAAACAAATCTTTGGTAGAGAGAGTATTGTTGTGTTGATTGTTGATTGCTGATTGCTATCTTTCTTATCCCATAATCTGATTGCATAAAAAAGGAGACTTTATGGAAATAAGGAACCATCTTTGGTTTTTCTCTTTTACATATTTTAATGGGTTCCATTGGGTGTTCTAAAGTATTTTCTCACCAATAAGAATCTTACCTTTTCCCAAGTTTTTTTTAGTGATGTTTTTAATCAGATTGATATATATTTCTTTGAAGTGGTAGACTAGAGAGAAGGTATTTTCATTAAAGAAATGCTAGTTTTAAAAGTACTCTTAAACAGATACTATTTTACTTTCCAATGAATAGTATTGAATGAAAAAGAACAACATTTGGACTCCAAGAAATGAACTAAACTGTGTTGAAGTTGCATTTGAGTAAAAGTTTTGTTTTTGTGTGAGTTTATTTCTCCTGTTTACAAAGTCCAGAGTCCAGAGTTAATGATAATTGGAATATACTAGAAAGAAGAAAAGAAAATAAATAAATATATACACAAGGTATGGATGAATCTCATGCATTTGCTTTATTGGCTTTAAATGATGAGGTGTATAGTCTTGTGGAGTATGATTAATTTTTACTTTGGATTTTTGTTGGAATCAAACAAAACCCTATTTTCTGTCACTATACATCAATTTTATCATTCTTATATTTCATTCTTATATTTCTTTCTTTTTTTACAACACGTGATTAATTTTTACTATGGATTTTTGTTGGAATCAAACAAAACCCTATTTTCTGTCACTATACATCAATTTTATCATCCTTATATTTCTTTCTTTTTTTACAACACGTGGGAGATGGAGATGAGAGGTGGAGATCAATCCCGTGACCTTTTAGTCACTAATCTATATAATATGTCGGTTAAGCTATACTCATGTTGATCATTCATATAGTATTCATCAAATCAAGTCAAACTATACTAGATTTTTTTTTTTTTTTTTAATAACTACTAATTTTTTGTTCAAAACTTTTACAAAGGGATTAACTGAGCTATGGTGGTATACATGCATGAATGCATAACAAAAATTAGTATTAGGCTTTTCAATAAACCATAGGAAATGTTTGCATTATATAAAGACCATAGGAAATGTTTGCATTATAGGCCTATTTAATTACAATCAAAAGTACCACTTAGGAAGAGAAATTGCCCTCTCTCCTTCCTTCTTCACTCTACCATTGAATATACATATAGATTCATATGCTTGAAAATAAAAGAAAATATAGGACCTAGGAATCACTTTTTAAGTGTTTAAAAAAAAAAATAGTTTTTCAATCTTTAACCCAGATAAAACAAAAGGACGAAAATGTTGCAAAAGACTACAAGTGTGTTCTTCTAGCCAACAATAAAACATACTACAATGGAATCAGCAAATAGAATTCCTTATTCACCTGAATAAATACATTAGTGATTAAATAAAAAGATGATCAGTATTAAATGATATCCACTTCAAAAGTAAAGGCATAGCCCATATCCCTAAAAAGTGAAAAATTTGAAGAAAATTCTAAAGTATGGTATCACATACGTCCATCCCACTAATCCCCACTTCCTGTCCCCCAGATTCATTATACAAACCAATCACAGCCCACCTATTGTGTCCATTTGTACTTTTGGAAGTTCAAAATAAAATCAATGATAAGACTAAAAAGATGGCATGGATGCTCTTTAACACGACACTACCAACCCATCAATTACAGATTATAAAAGTATAAGCATCAAAGAAGTTCAACAATATATGGAGTTGAGAAGTTCAACAATATATGGAGTTGAGAGATTCGAATCTCTGAACTTTTGATCAAGAAAGTACATACCTTAACCAGTTGAGCTCTCAGATTTGCTCCCAATAATTGGACCATTATCGCCACCTAAAACTAAAAGTTGAGCTCGTACGCTACTCTCAAACACTAGGAGTAAACACCTGGAACTCCTAGAACAAGAGGATGTAATATTGGATATGAAAGAGATGAGAGAGAGAAAAAGATGTTCACAAACTTAATACCTCATCAATTTTCAACTATCATAGAACAGATGATTGAGCTGTAGTCACAATTGGAGCACTAAAATGTTAGTACAAGAGGCTGTACGTAAAAGAATCAGAAAGACATGAGAGAAAAAGAAAGCCATCATACTTGTAGATTGAACTTGTGCATTGAAAAAATAATGGTGAGAGTTCTAACATGATGGAAAATTTGAATTATAATCCTATGATTGTAATCTCAAAGTAGCATTACATTACAATGAAAGAATTCTTCATGGAGTCTTGTATCAATCTTAGGCTACATCTTTCCCGAAGGAGAGACAATGTGCAGAAGAAAACCAATCAAACGATCGCAAAGCACAAACACAGTCAGGAGTCAACTGTCAGGTTTTCTGGTATGCAATCCACCAGACCAGCAGCTTCAAGACACTTCAAATTCTAAAAATGTTAGTTGAGTAGTAATTCCTAGAGTTGCTTTGAAAATTACCGTTTCAGGAAGGTTTGGCCTTGAGAAGACTCATTGAGACTTCCCATATCACCTCATCACCGTCTCTTTTACAAAGGACCGCCCACCTGAACTGCAAGATCAAATATCAAAACCAAAATGAGATGCATGTCAAAGCAGTGGCTGCAGAAATGTTTGGTAAGATAAATGGATAAAATATAACTCACACATATTCGAGGCGAATATTCATGAACCGACGGTTTTCTCTGCTTTGTGATAAAGTAACAGAGCCTTCAATTATTTGGTCCTGTTCAACCTCTAATGGGTCATAGAAGTATACTATTGTCTGCAGAAGTAAACAAGATTGACAAGACAAAATTTATGAGACCACAAGATTGGAAAGCAAACAACACCAAAGGAATTGAACTATAAGATTAAGACTACCCCTAGCAAGACTCGAGCTAAATAATAACAACTAACTATGGAAGTTTTGGGCAAACAAATATCACCCCATTCCCCAAGAACGAATTTACCATGTTTATGGCTGATGCCATATAGCTTTAAGGATGTGAAAAGTCGACTTCAGTCGAGAAAAATTAGCTAAGCAGTGTAACCCCCTCCAAGCAACAAACACTCAAAAAAAGAGAAGGATGAGGAAGAAGTAACATGATAGAAATTCGCATCAAAATCTTCTTCTAAAGCATATAGTGTAACAAGAACTATGCATTACGAATAATCCCGAAGCAACATTTACATAACATTGTAATTGCATTAAAAGAAATTAAGGAAAGGGCGCCCGCCAGAATGATTCCTTGGTTTTGCAGAACCTATGCAATGTCTTGCACAATTACTTGGGCTTCTTTCTCTTAAGTTGAAAAATTGGAAGAGATAGGAAAAGTTGTCCTTTACCCAGAGAAATAAATCTTCAACTCCTTGTAGATTTTCCAAAGTAACTTGGTCAGAAAGGAACGAGCATTTTAGAAAGACAAACATATTGGGAGGTAGTTTGAGATAGCATCTAATTGTTGGTAAAACGTGTTCAATATTTAGATCTTAGTTTTACTTTTGTATCTACTTACACTACACAACACTAGATGGAAAAATTATTTGCAATTTTTAATTTTATATCTGTGTGGCTAAAATATTTTTCCACCCCTTATTTTCTTGTAAATATTCTCTATGTTTGAGTATATCTTGTTTTCTATCCAAAAATAAATCATAAATGGGAGAAACTAACACTTTCAGTCATGCACTGATGTAGAAAAAGATTACAGAAATATTTACAATAACATTTATTACTTTCAATCATCCCTTTCATGGAACTTCAGTTTTAGAAGACGACTAAAAGAAGAGATCATTGATTTTCAAACACTTTTGGGTGAAATATCCTTAACCCAATTTGATTCTCGGTCAAATTCAAAAGTGTGGTCTATAGAAAATTCGGGGGGAGTTTTCAGTTAAATCCCTAACACGGTATCTTGCCTCACTCTCTTCTTCTCCATCCTCTCCTTTGGAATCGGATGTTTTCTCGACTATTTGAAAATCAAAAAGCCCAAAGAGAGTTAGTATTTTGATATGGATTATGCTTAATGGATCTTTGAATAGCTCAGACTTTCTACAGAAAAATTTCCTTAAGCATTGTATACAGTGTTTTAAAAAGCCCTCTCAGGCGCACCTAGGCGTAAGGCTCAACGCTGGCGCCTCGCCTTGGAAAGGCGAGGCGCAATGAAAGAGGCGCGCGCCTCAGCCGCGCCTATTGGGAAAGCCCTAAGGCGGCCCATTCGTTTTTTTTTTTTAAACCAAAACGGTAGGGTTTTGGTAAATCATTAAAAAAAAAAAAACCCAAAACGCAAGGGTTATCTGCGTTTTTGGGTTCCTTCAATTTTTAAAAAAAAAAACGATATCACTCTTCACTCAGACTCACTCTCCCCATTTCTTTTTTTTTTTCTTTTTTTTTAAAAAACCACAGCTGACAGCCCTTCTTTCGATTTCTCCCACTGCCGGCTGCCATCAACTCGCCGTCGCCCTCTCCGGCGCCACCAACGAAAAAATTTCAGTAAATAGGTACCTCCCTCAGTCTCTTTCTCTCGGTCTTCTCCTAAACCCAACCAACTCTCCTTAGTTCCTTAGTTTCAAATGGCTGAGGATAGTTTAAGAAAAGATCCCGCATGAAAATATGCTCGATTGGAAAATGCCGAAAATGTAAATACAATGGTTTGTAGTTTTTGTTCAAAAGTAACCAAAGGAGGGGTTTATAGAATGAAGCAACACCTTATTGGTGGTTTTCGAAATGCAACGGCATGTAGAAAATGTCTGGATCATGTTAAGGAAGAACTTCAAGCATACATGTCCAAGAAAAAGGAGATTAAGGCCAACGAAATTTGATTCCGGACATTGATGATGTTGAAAATTATGGCGATGATGACGAGGATGAAGATGATGTGTTGATATAACCCATTCGAGCAAAAGATCGACATCCAGTTGACAGTTTAGAATCAATGAAGTCTTCTTCTAAGAAGCCAAAACAAAAGGGTCCAATGGATTCATATTTTACTACTAACCCGGAAACTGTTGTTCAAAATCGCACGAATGATAAGGGTAAAGGGAAGCAAACAACATTGAATGCGGTCTACAAAAAGGAGATGAGAGAGAACACGATTCAAAGAATTGCTCGATGGTTCTACGATGCGGGAATTCCTCTCAATGCTTGCAATTACCCGAGTTTTGCACCTATGATCGAAGCAATAGGACAATTCGGCCCTGGATTGAAACCACCGACCTATCATGAACTGAGAGTGTCATGTTTAAAAAAAGAGTTAGAAAACACGCGTGAGTTGATGAAGGGTCATACGGATGAGTGGGCCAAGGTTGGATGCACTATCATGACCGATGGATGGACGGATAGAAGAAGTAGGACAGTACTTAACTTCTTAGTTAATAGTCCAAAAGGCACAATATTTATAGAGTTCATTGATGCTTCATCTTACGTGAAGGATGGGAAGAAAATGTTTACACTCTTACACATCATTTCAAATCATTTTAAGTTACCTAATCTTATCTTACTTTACTTTGTTAATAGGGAGATTGTTAGAAGCAAAACGACCAAATTTAGTTTGGTCACCATGTGCTGCCCATTGCTTAGACTTGATGTTGGAGGATATATACAAGATCTCAAATATTCGCCAAACACTGAAGAGAGGCATGGAGATCAGTACTTTCATTTATGGTCGTCTTGGATTGTTAAATATGATGAGACGATTTACTGGTGAAAAGAAGTCGGTTAGACCAGCTAAGACTCGCTTTGCTACAGCTTTCATGACATTATCAAGTATACATCGTCAGAACAACAACTTGAGGAAGATGTTTACTTCGGATGAATGGAAGAATAGCAAATGGAGCAAAGAAGCACAGGGCAAGCGTTCAACATATTTTGAATGCTACTTTTTGGAACACAATTGTGTTTGCTCTGAAAGTCTCAGGCCCTCTAGTTCGAGTTCTTAGGTTGGTGGATGGCGAGAAGAAGCCTCCAATGGGATATATTTATGAGGCAATGGATAGAGCTAAGAAGGCCATAGCTAAATCCTTTAATGGAAAGGAAGAAAAATACAAAAAAGTTTTTGAAATCATTGATAAAGATGGGAGCTTCAGTTGCATCGTCCCTTGCATGCAGCAGGCTATTATTTAAACCCATAATTCTATTATTCAAATCCTAACATTCAAACTGATGATGAAATTACAAATGGGTTTTACACATGTATGTCAAGAATGGTTCCTTCTCTAGAGGTTCAAGACAAGATACTTGAAGAGCTGACCAAGTACAAGAAAGTTGAAGGATCTTTTGGCCAAATGATAGCCATACGACAAAGAAACAAAAGATCTCCAGGTAAAATGTACTCTGTGAGTGTTTGATAATGTTTTTGTTGAATTGAAAGCTATTAACATAGGTTTGAACTTCTCATCTATAGTGGAATGGTGGGATGATTTTGGACAATCAGCTCCAAACTTGCAAAAGTTAGCTGTGAGAATTTTAGGTCTTACTTGTAGTGCCTCTGGATGCGAACGTAATTGGAGTGTTTTTTAACAGGTTAGTTAAATTCTACTCAAGTATCTTGAGAATTAAGATTTATTGTTTGAATTGTCATGGAACTCTCCTTATACTTGCAGCTTCATAGCAAGAGAAGGAATAGGCTTACTCAATATCGCCTGAATGATTTGGTGTTCATCAAATATAATAGAGCATTGAAATGTCGATATAATGTTCGAGATGCCATCGACCCCATAACTTTAAAAGATATTGATGATAGTAATGAGTGGTTGACTGGGAGAATGGATGATGATTCTGAAGAGGATGAGGATTGTATTTGATGATGATGATTTAACATGGGGCGATGTTTCAAGAGCTTCTGGAGCAAAAGAACTAGCATATTATTCTAGAAGCTCATCAAGAACCAAGGATAAAGGTCAATCTTCTAGTTCTTCCTCCAGACCGCCACTGCCACCGCCTCAGACACGAGGTCCACGACCCAAACCCACACTAGTAAATTTTCATGACTCTGAGACTGAAGAAGAAGATACAGACGTCTATAAGTCCAATGATGGAGAGGATGAGGCTGAAGAACTATTTAGTGATGAAGATGATGAGTTTGATTTTGATACTTTTGTTAGACACTCATTTCTTTCCATGAAGGTCTTTAAATTGTGTATATATACATGTATATTTTTTTTAAAATGTTTTTTTATATATAGTGCGCCTCGCAAAATAAAGTTTGCGCTTTATTGTGCGCCTTGCGCCTAGGCTCCAGAGGGTCTTTGCGCCTTAGTGCGCCTTGCGCCTTTTAAAACACTGATTGTATATCTCCGCCGGTTTGCTCATTATGTCAATCAGATGTAGAATCCCTTCAACATATCTTTTTTGATTGCTCCTTTGCAAAGCTTTTTTGGGAGAAATTGTATAAGGTTTTTGGAATCCATTGGGTTCTTGGTATCTCTTTCAAAGCAAACGTTTTTCAAATGCTCATTGGTCCCTCTATGGCGCCAAAACCTAAACTCTTTTTTTTTTGAATAAGAAACAAACCTCTTCATTGATATAATGAAAAGAGACTATTGCTCAAAGGAAACAAACTCCACAGAGGAGTGAAATAAAGCGATAAAAAGTGACAATTCAAGAAATAAAATTACAAAGAAAATATAAAAGCATTCCAATTTGAAGTAATGTCTTGCAATGAATAATAATCTTCAAAGGATCTCGATAGAGAGCACCAAAGCAATGCTTTAAGGTGAGCCGAGTCAAAACAAACTTGCCAAGAAACTTTGAAAGTCTTCATAAATCCTCTTGTTTATTTCCAAAACAAAATCCGAAAGGAGGGCCTTAACCACCACAAGCCAAAGTAAGAGAGACCGAAGGGGAAGAAGAAGGCCCGAAACCAAACCTCCATTGCAAATTATGCTAGATTTTCAATTCACAGACCACCGATTCCCAAAACCTCCAGCAAGACTAGAAATTGCAACTGACTGCCTACTAACAAAATGAAAATGAGACACCTTTCCATCACCATTTTCTATAATAACAACCACATAATTCTCTGAAGATGACTAATACAATCACCTTACATTCATCTCCCAAAATCAACCGACCTTCTGAAAGCCCAAAGGAATCAGACACAAGACCACTCGACAAATATGTGATACGAATTTCTTTCAAAATAGCATTTTTGAAAGAACCCTCAAACCTTTGTTGTTCCAAGATTTCTTCTTCACCTCTGTGATTTAATAAAACAAAACTTCTAGGCCACACTTCTATAAGAAAGAGATCAACATGAGTCTCTTCTTCAATGAAAAGTGAATCAAAGCAAGGGTCGTCAAGTGGATTCTCATCATTGTCAATTAGGGGTGGAAAAAATCAGATTCAATGCTACTGATTTCAAAGATCTTGATAAACTAAAGACCAATAGTGTGTCAATCATTTAAATCCGAGCCATGGATGCTAAAGACCACTTTCTGCCATAGAGATAGGTTCTTATGAAAAAATCTCCATCCCCATTTTGCTAACAAAGCAAGATTTTTGTTTCTCAAGTCTCCAAAGCCCAAACCACCATTTTCTTGGGAGTTTGCAACTGTCTTTCATCTAACAAGATGAGATACCTTTTCCTCTTTGTTACCTTCCCAAACCTCTTGTATTCCAAGAGATGATCTTCATATTTCACCTAATGGTTTAATTGGAACCACTTCTAAACCAACTTTCTTGTAATAAGAGGAAAAATCAATATTTGCAAAGGGTCTTGAGTTATCTTTCTCAAAGGTTGGGACAGACAACTCATCTTCAATAGCCAAAATAGATAAGCAAGGATCATCATCAATGATCTCTTTGCTGATTTTGCTAGATGGAGAGGAATCTGAATCAATGCTACTTAAACTCACATCTGAATCTGAATCTGAACCATCAAAAGGTGATGAAGAGGAATCTTGAGCTTTTACCGAGGTATTAGTGGAGTGAATGGAGCCTTTAGACAAAGTAAAATCTTGTTGAGAATGTCCTGAATTTGCTGTCAAAATCGACTTTGAATGAAGTGTTTTTTGTGGAATGGACTGATCTGTTAATACTTTTAGGGGAATCAATAATTTCGAGACTGATTCCTCAATGTAATCTCCATTAAAGATGATGTCTGTTGAAAAAGATTTGGGGAGGGGAAATTCGAAGCCTTAATACTTGTGCAACCATGTGGATGATCTTCATTAAGGGTTGTCATAAATTCTTCTTTGAGTTTTGAAGGGGGAAAGCCAGGAGGCCCCAAATCATAAATAAGTTCTTGATTTGCGGAAGAATGAACTGTAAAACATGCCTCTGTTTGTGTATCTTTAAGTATTGACTCTTCGGTTACTGTGGCAGCCATTAAATTACTTTGAGATTCGGATTTTTCCAAAACTGATGAGCTGAAAAAATTTGGCACAAAGATCTCGGTAGACTCCCCTTTCTTCCTTGTGTAGAAATGAGAGAAAGTTTCAACAAATTTATTTTGAACTTCCCGAACACTTTGTGGGCTGCTTGTTGTTCCTTGGAACGAAGGAAAATCAAAGGACACCTTGGGGAGATCAACAGGTGCAATGGGAGAATTTAAAATGCTTGGGAGTAAATGTGGAATGTCCTCTGAATTGGGAAATGGATTTAATGATGTCATCTCATTAGGATATGGAACGTCAACAGTCTTGGAAGGATCTTCTTTGACATTAAATGGCTGAACATTAAAGTCTTCAATCCTTTCGTTAAACAATGAATAGCTCTGCTCATGCATTGGTGCCTCTTTTAATATTTCCTCTTCCCTTGGAATTTCCTCTTCCTCATAATGAGAAAAGTGTCCTTCATCTGCCATAATCATCCCATTAGGATATGAAACGTCAACAGTCCTGGAGGGATCTACTTTGACATTAAATGGCTGAACATTAAAGTCTTCAACCATTTCGTTAATCAATGAATAATTCTGCTCATGCATTGGTGTCTCTTTTAATAATTCCTCTTCCCGAATTTCCCCTTCCTCATAATGAGTAAAGTGTCCTTCCCTAAACTCTTATGGTTCAATGCGGTCAAAGCAATTCTTTTTGAGCTATGGTTCGAAAGAAATCAACGGGTGTTCCAAAACAAAAGTCGTCATTGGCTAGATTGTTATGAAGCAGCTCGCCTGAAGGCTTCTTCCTGGTGTTCTCTTTCTAAATCTTTAGCCTTTTTATCTTTTCAAGATCTTTATCTTAATTGGTTAAGTATTGTTGATCCAAAAAATAACATTTATTACTTATAACGGACCTGCTGCCAATGGGTTGGAGGGTCCTCAGGTGCAGTGGACAGTACAAGTGCTTCATTTGGATTTGCACGTTTCTTCCTCTGGCTACCATCATTCACTTGATTATCATCCGGATTTGATGGCATTAGACCATGCACGGCGGTAGTAGGCCCATAAAACTCCACATCAAACCAGAATGCAAAACCATGCAAGGGAGCTGGAAATTAAAAAGAGTTTTTAATCGCACAAGTACAAAATTGAAAATCGAAGAACAAATATAGCAACGGAAAAACTACCTATAAACAGCATGAAAATGGATCCGTGACATGGTTAAAAAATTAATTGCTCTAAATAGTGAACCATGATTAAAATATATCTATATGGTCCTCCTACTTAATGCTGAAGTCCAAACTCCACATTATATGCAAACAATACAAGCTAGAAAGCTAAAGGCTATAAGAAGGGTGAGAGAGAGTCAGAGACATTACCTCGCATCATTGACTTGAACTTGTAACTTTTTGTGACAGACTCAAGCTCGCCAATTGAAACTGTGTAGCAGTCTACATGCTTTACCTGTAAAGATGAACAGTTTGATCTCCGTTCAAGGAAGGAATCAAATAGTATTTCTTTTCACAACCAAAGATTATACTATCGTTCTTCAACTACAGTTCTCAAAGAAAGATTCTAGTCAGGTTGCTCCATTCTCTTTCCCATCAATGATTTTTTGAACCGGAAATTTATTTTTTGAACATGAGAACCAAACCAAACCAAACCAGTCGGATCTTGAGAATTCCAACCCAAACCAAACCGGGAATGTTTCAAACCCAATCCAACCCTTGTGATTTGGGTTGGGTTGTCGTTTTTCCGGGTTGTCGGGTTTTTTGAACACCTACCCATCATTAGTTGGACTTTTGAAAATATTTTTAACTAAGGAAATGCCATCTTTCCTAAATTGCTCTGAAGCTGTTGGGTGGGTAATCCATCACAAGCTACCTTGTAATGCTCGTGGGTTTTTTTTTCAAATTTGATTATAGATCAAATCTGCCATTTTTTTTTTTTATAAGAAACAATTTCATTGATGTATGAAATATACAAAAGGGACCAAGGATCCATGGTGATCATTGATGTATGAAATATACAAAAAGCTTGCCCAAATTTGATTATAGATCAGATCTACCAGCCTTTTTATAAAAACAATAAAACAAAAACCAGTGCATTTCGTTGATGCAATGAAATTACAAAAAAAAAAATGGTATACCAAAAAACCTGAAGTTGGAAGTTAGGAAACGGTCTTCCAATTGGCACAAAGAAAAGTTAAACCGTAAGAACTGAAGGGCAACAAAAATGACATAATCTAGAAAAATCCCATTTTTTTGGTTGAAAACCATTTTTTTTTCTTTCGAGCCATAAGCACCTAACCTAATTGAAGCCCTGATCAACTTCACCCATAAATGTCCCTCTCTGATTGGTAAATGGGTGACTATCAAGGAATAAGGAGAGCAAGCTGTGAGTACTTTAGGGAAGGCAACTTGTCAGCTGAGAAAGTCCAAGAAAAAGACCAACAGCTTTACGAGAAATCTACCAGCCAATTTAGCACGGCAGTCGGCAGATATTTACAAGAACAACTAAGTGACTCCCAAAGTTGAGGCTGGGCCAAAGTTAAGGCAAGAAGCTCAGCTTATTCAACTAAGCTCACTTATGAACTCGCTACAAGAGGGTTCATTATAAATCAATCACCACCTCCCCCACCACAGAAGAAAAAATTAATTATAATAAATAAATAGCGTCCACATCCTCAAGTGTTTTACAGCTACATTAAGATTGCCTCGTGAAAGACAAGGTCTCACCTTCCTTATTCCGGGTATTTTTGTGATAAGAAACAAACGATATCATTCATCAAGAAAGGTGTACAACCAAAAGACTATAGAGAAGAGGAAACACCTACGGCTACAGCATCAAGAGGTTACAAGAAAACAGTCCCAATCAAGGTTAATAAAAAGCACTACTTTTGTAATCACTGATTTATCTTGACCTTTAAAAGGCACTACTTTTGTAATCTCTGATTTATCTTGACCCTTAAAAGGCAACATCTTTCATTTGTCTCGACTCTTGAGAGATTGGGGAAAGAGATATGATCTTTTGTCAGATTTTATGCGTCCCTATGTGCGTCAGTTTCGAAGGAGGTTTTTAATTCATCTTTTAGGTCCTTTTTTTTGGCTTGTGGCCCTATTTTGTATAGGTAGTTTAGTTTCTGGTTGGCTCCCCTGCCCCTCTTTTTATCCGTCCTTTTGTAATCTTTCATTTTCTACTCAATAAAACCTTGTTTATCAATGAAAAAAAAGGCACTATTTTCTAAGAAACCACTATTTTTCCTAAGACTATCATTAACCAAGTATTAAACGATAAAGGTTGCCGGATTTTTTTTTTTTTTTTTTTTTTTATGAAAGCTAAACACACCTTTTCTGATACCATACGGCATACATTACATGTTTATAATTTATATAATCAAACCTGAGTTTTTTTTTTTATAGGACAAACCTGAGTTGTTTGTGTACCTATTTTCTTTTTCATGGTTGGGATTCTGGTACACGATTTATATAACCAAACCTAAAAAAGAAGGAAACTTAGAATCCTCACCACTTCCGGCCATGTCAAAACATTCTCTCCTGATATTGTCTCAATTGATGGCTCTTCAAAAGCGCACTGTTTTGCTAATGGCAACATTGCTGACACTGCATACCCCCGCTCCCCCCAGCACCAGAGAGAGAAAGAAAGAGAGAGAGTTAAATTTATATATTGGTTTTTTTTAACAAGAAACAAAACTTTTCATTAAAAAGATGAAAAGAGACTATTGCTCAACAGATACAAACTCCACGAGGGAGTGAAAAGGAACAAAAAGAAACAAAACGAGGCATAACTCGCCCCAAAAAAGTAAAAAGAATCTGAAAAGAATAAGCTCGACAAGAATGGTAATTATCGACAAGAACACAACACGGAACAAATGAACAGAAACAACTTCCTCCCAATAGATATACCATATGCCAAAGAAAAATGTATAATTTATAAATGTACAAGATCTATACGGATTATTATTTAAATAGTAATAAATAAGCAGGTCTCCCGTGCTCTTTTAGTAGGAAAACATGAACAAGATTTACTAAAGAACAAAACAAAGGATTCGGAAATGATGTAACAGAATATACAAAAATGTTATTGTTTTTTTTTATAACCGTGAGTGTACGGGTCAGCTTGCGCACACCTCGACTAATCTCACGGGACAACCGCCTGACCCTACTACATTTGGTTGCCAAGGAAACTCGGATATTAAATCCTAGGTAGGTGGCCACCATAGTTTGAACTCATTCTCTCTAAACCCTTTATTATTTTCAAGGCCCTTATTGACCAGGCCAACCCATGATGGTTTACAAAAATGTTATTATTATAATAAGAATGCATGGTAAATAACGTTTTGCATTTGTAGCCCAAAGAGAAGTAACGGATTTTACTATTTTCCATGATGAACTAGAGATCCCATTTACTGGACGTTGATAAATGTGTGGTTATCTATTCAGGAAGGGAACTGACATTTCTTATGGTAATTTTGCTTATATATGTTTCTTCCTCTACCTTGGATCTAGACTTTTTAAAACTACAAGACCTATCCTTTTCTGCTAACAAAATCTACATGAATTCTGGGGACACTCTTACTTTATTAAGCTTGCATCTAAAATGAAAATTTGTGTATGTATATATCACATCATAGAAAAGAATGGCACATATGTACCACTCACTACAGAGAAAAGTTGGGTTCTCCTCATCACTTGATCTGCCTCTATGATACATATTTTACTGAAGTCAAAGGATATTCAAGGTAAATAAGGAAGTAATAGTTCCAATATATATATAATATAATATAATATAGTTTTTTTCATTTTTTTTTGATAAAAAACTGAGAAAGATGTATTCCACAAAAAAAAAAAAACATCTTAGGGGCCAGGGTAGAGGGGACCCCCTCCCGAAGAACAATAGTTCCAACAGTAAGTGGACTATTTTATATCATTTTTATTTTATAAAAAATATTCTGATTTTTTATGTGGTAGAAGCGGACCAGTGCTTACAACTGGAACATGCCATTGAACCAGTTTACGTATGTCCATCAGTTGTTCATTGTGGATGTGAATGTTCATCAATTACTGTTAATTGGTGCAGACTTATGTGGAAAAAGCCTAATCATTGCATTTGTGTCAATACCCGTGCTAAGTCTTTTTTTTTGTTGGTATCTGAATGCCCATGCAAATCAATTGATTCTTTTTTTCCTTCTATGAGAAATAAAATGAAAGAACTTACACAAAGACATACAAAAAAACAACCCAACAAAAAGGCCAAAACAAAATCAACCAAACAAAAAGGAGCTCCAATACAAAAGAATGAAGCCTAACTGATAAGTCCATTGAATTGTTTGGTAGGAAATAAGATAATCAATTTAGGTTTCTTTTGAGTTTATTTTATTAGAATATTATGGATTTTTAGTTTATTTTGATTTAGTAATTAATTTAGTCAAAGTCGCTAATTTTAGTTGGTTTTATTAGTTTGTTAATTAGTTTCTTGGGATGTAATAATCATTTTCATTTTCTTGTAAGGCTATGAATGATGGGGGATCCAACCTTGTCAATTGGCAAAGCACCTCTCTTCCCATCTCCAAGAGTGGTGAAGGTGCAGGAAATGTCAAAGCCTAAAACATAGCTCTTCTAGTGAAATGGGGCAGATGTTTCATCACGGACAGAAATGCTATGCGGATAAACATCATCACCAAAAAATACCCAGCTATCCAATAAGGAATGGACCCCTACCCCAAAAGGCTCCCATAAATTCTAAGTGCCCTCGGGTTCAAATTTCGGATTGTTGTAAAATGGCCCAGAAGTGGTACAAGTACAAGGTTGATGTTGGCACGGGAGACAGTTCTTTTTTGGAAAGAGCCTTGGCATATAAATGATCCTCTTCAAATAGCTTTCCCAAGGATTTTAAAGGGTGGCCAATTCCAAAGGTCTTCTCATGTCCTAATGCTGGTCAGACTCCTTGAAAGGTTGGGACCTCAGTTTCTGGAAAAACTTTTCTGGTGCAGAGGTGGAGGAATAGGCCTCCCTTTCAAGCCTCCTTGCTAATTATTCTCCAAGAAACCTGGGAAGACTTTAAAGTTTGGACTCTCGAAGGGAATTGGGCCATCATTAAAAGATCTTTGGTTCCTAATCTCATTGATAACAGTGTGTGCCTCACCCCTTCACATGCGAATATCATATGGAAGTCAAAAACTCCCAAAAAGGTGAAAGATTTTATGTGCATTTTCGCTCTAGAAAAGTTGAATATATGCTGCAGGACACAAAAGGGAATGTTGAATCTTTCAGTCTCCCCCAGCTGGTGATTCTTGTCCATAAAGGATGTAAAGGATCAAATGCATCTCTTTTTTTATCCCCTTTTGCTACTTCATGTTGGTATGACCTCTTTAAACTCTTTAACCACCTGGTGCTTCCTAAAAGTAGCTCAGCAGCTCTCTTCCAGCTCATTTCAGGTACCTATTTTTCGGCCAAAGCTTAGGAATAGTTGGTCTAATGCAATGGTGGCTCTTCAGGAGGATTCATGCCGTGACATTTTTTGAGATTTAGATTTCTTGCCCCTACTTAGTGCTCTCTTTCAAAAGATTCCTGAAATTATGTTTTGTATACTCTTCTTTGTAGCCGTACTCTCCTAAATTCTTTTTGTACTTATTCTCCCATGTAATTAACTCTAACTACAGGGTTCTTTTTTGTAAATTACTAAAGAGGGTGGAGGAGGTTTTAATAAATACAGTATGTGTTTTAACTATATCAATTCCTTTAACAAAAAATAGTAGCAACCACCCTGAAACTTCCAAAGATTCTAGCACATATCTAGAAGTATTTGTTTCAGTCGGGCAATATCGGTTATATAAGCTCTAGAAGAAGGAAAAATTTATAATATATATATTAATAAGGAAGGAGATAATTTTTTTCAAGTTTACATGGTTCATGGCACATCTGATTAGTTTAACACTGCCATGAAGCTGTCAGTTTTAGAGAAGAACCAAGTATGAATAATTCTAGACAAACAACTGAGATAGAAAAATAAAAACCTAACCCATAACGACATACAAGAGATCCAGGTGCACACATTTAAATAAAAAGATGACATATAATAGAAACTGAAAAAAAAAAAATGAAACTCATAGGTTCAACATGTACTTACTATCAATTCCATATACACTGCGCCAGAAATCAATGCTCGCACTGTATCTGTCACTGTGAGTAACAGGTGCCATGTACAACTGTGAGCAAGATAGATAGAATCAGCACTGTATCTGTCAAGCTACTCAAGTTTAAAAAACAAAGCACATGCACGCGTACACGCACACACAACATAAAACAAGCTTTGATTCCTAGTATCCGACTACCCACGGTTTTAGCACTTTTCCCTTTTTTCTGTCTTATTTATCCCTTAAGATTTTGAGGTTATACATCGTATAGGTTTTCATTTTGTACAGGGTATGCTAATCGTTTTAAGTTTTCCCACTTTGATAGCTCTTGCTATTATTTCTGCTTCCATCTTTCTTTATAAAATTTCCAATTCTCATTAAAAAAAAAAAAAAAACACCCAACTACTCGGAGATTGTTAAGACTGATAGGTAACATTTATGTTCATAGAGGTTATACATGCAAGGAGAATCTTTTCATATAGCTTTTCATTTTGCACAGGGTGTGCTGATCATTTGAAGTTTTCCCACTTTGATAGTTCTAGCTGTTCTTTTCACTGCTTGCATCTTTCTTGATGAAAAGTTTCATTTCTCATCAAAATTAAAGTACCCAAGCCACTCAGAGATTCTACAGAAAAATAGGTAACATATATGCTGATAGTGTAGACACATCTCATAATCCAAGTTGATGAAAGTAACAAGCACAAAGGGACACAAATGCCACCAGTATTACACAACAGATCAAAAGTGAAGATAATATAAGATAAGAAAGATACTGTTGCATTTGATGGTAGTATAAGGCCTCCAGGTTTTAACCACCGATCTCTGGCATATATTACACTTCCAAGCATGCTCTGCAATAGCAACAACTCACTATTCAATAAAGAGAATAAAGTAAAAAATGGATCTTTCATGAAAAGCATTAAAGTAAACTTGCAGATAAGGTAATTATTTCAGGTTCAAGCTTTACAAGTCGATAAACATAACCACCTCGTATAAAAGCATATATCCCATCCACTCAGAAATTATAACATCCACACCCTCATCAATTTGAACATCCTGCATGGTTTTAGGAGAAAAAGGTCAACAATGCAATTGTTATTAATATTTATTAACTAAACAAAATTATTAAATAATTAATTATAAACAACTAAGTAATATATATATATATTTTTTAGTTCAACATGTGGAGCAACGTGTGGAGGTGGAGATTCAAATCAGTTGAGTTAATGGTCAGGTTAACAGCAACTAAGTAATATATTAATGAACTAATTTTGTATTAACTAATATTGGAACTCTCTCTTTATCATGCGTATATACTTGTGATACCAATAGGAACATGAGGTCATCCATCCACAACTTCGAATGAGAGTAAGATTTTCATTTTTTTCATCAAAGAACCAAGCTTTCTCAATGGAAGAATACTGGGCCAATCATGGCGAGAAAACATGAGCCAACAAAAAAATGGGCCTACGAAAAGACAGCCCAAAAGAAACCCAACAAAACCTAACCTACGAAAAGATAGCCCTTTGGGTGCTCCGAGTTTTCTCCATCATTTCATCTATCAATGAAATTGTTCCCTTCTCAAAAAAAGAAAAGGGATTCAGTCCAAAAGAATAAAACCTAAAGAATAATTACGAAAGTCATTAGACATAGATGTCCTAAGTCGTTTTTGGGCAACCAGAGCAGGGAAAACCTACCAACAAAGAGAGTAAGATGACTCATAGGTAGTATGATTGACATCTAAATCAAAGCATGATAATATACATCCCGACCCAAAATCCATTCCCAAGAGAATAACTTGAAACAAACACAACAAAAGAATTAGAAAAGGGAACCAAGTCTACTTCTTCCCCTATTTTTTGGAATATTATACAGCTCACTACTTGGTGGTGTCATAGCTACAGAAAAATCTTTTGTAATCAAATAGTGGAAACTTTTTTTTTTTTTTTTTGATATATGTGAGTGTTCGAGTCAGCTTACGTGCACCTCGACTAATCTCACGGGACAATCGCCTGACCCTACAACATTTGGTTGCCAAGGAAACCTGTAGGAAATTAATTCCTAGGTAGGTGGCCACCAAGGATTGAACTCATTCCCTCTATGATGGCTTTAATAGTGGAAACATTTTAAACAAATCAATTTAAGATTAATGAAGACCCGAAGCACCCAAATAGGAACAAAGACACATTTGCAACTTAAAGGCTCACCTCAACTCTACTATGCAATACAATGATTGTATCCGATAGATTATTAGCCTTAACAACATCTGAGGCCTGCAAAGGGAAGCAAAATCAACTCAAACATAAAGTTCAAATTATGCTTCTTGCATGATACTAGACCATTCAAAGAAGAATTAGTTAGAACAAAAAGTAGATAGGCTACAAAATCTGAAATGTTGAGAGTTAAAAGCAAAGCATTTAACACCAGCAGAAGCGACTGCAAACATGATGGTACTTACTGCTCAATAAGTTCAGTTTTTGACGACATATTCAAAACAACATGACTCTGAAATGGTTAACTCATATTTCACTACATTTATGTCAAAAAAAACCTCCTACCTAGTATAGTAAACATCAAAAAGCACACACACACAAAGGATAAGGAAAAGTTTATGCAACTTAAGTTTAGGAACATTGATCAAAAAAAGTCTTAACAGATAGATTTTCTTTATATTTGAAAACAAAAATCACTGTAACATCCATTTCATTGATGAAAATGAATTTTACATAGACCTGAAAGGAGATTGCAAAAAGAAACTCCAACAGAAGGAAATCTCTGATGAGGAGTAATTGTGGAATTTGTTCAATTCATCTCATCCATGAAATTGGTACTTATCAAAACAATTATATATAGGATTCTCGTACCAGTTCCTTAGAATTATCTATTCTAACATAATTTTAATTAAAAATGATGTCAAATGCACAGATAGACTACCCTATTTCCGTTAAAAAAACTTTTATAAGAAACAGCGTATTGATAGTCTACACCATTGACTATTTCATTTATAAGCAGTGGAAGGTTCCCATATTCGGGTAACTGAATTATGACTCTGACAAGATCCACAAAAAATCAAAGCATGAACCCTATATACAAGCATGCTATTATCCCCGAAGAACTTCCAATCCCACAACACTCAGTAGTTGGTAACTCTTGTTTCTGGTGCAGGAAGAAAATATAAGTTTACTAGTTTAGTTTTATTTAGTTAATCAATTTAGTTCAATTGTCAATTTTAGTTATTCAATTAACTAAATAAAACTAAACTAATAAACTCATATTTTCTCCTTACATCTATTAGTGTAATGAAAATATATATACATTGCATGAGGGATGATTATGAATAAAACCATACATAGATGAGGGATATTACAACAGATTTATCACCGATCAATAATCAAGAAAGTGGTAGCTGGAAACACTTTGGTGTTTAATCCGAAGAGCATACTATTTACAACCTAAATAATAATTAAAATACCTGTTACTCCAAATCTCAGATTAATATCATACTAGAATAATACCTGCACCGCTATGTCACTTGCATCAACTGCATAAACCTGACAAAAGAGAGAAACGATAAGCATTCAAGAAAGTTGTGGAATAATAAATATTTGTTACTCCAAATCTCAGATTAACAAATTAAGATTTAAAAAAATAAAACAAGATTAACTTTTCATTGTATTAGTAAAAGGAACATTAAGCTAAATCCCTAAAACAGGCTTACAAAATTCCCAATATCTCTTTCGTATCTTATTCAAAAAAAATTCCCAATATCTCTCCCAAAAGGGAATATACATCAATTTCAGTGTCACTACTCTATCCACTAAGACCTTACAAAAAACCGAAAACACAATTTGTATTAATTGCACTTTACTTTGACCATGAAACACCTTTTCTTTGACCATGGAACACCCTTTCGTCTCTCTTTCCATAAACCCAAAGAGTTGTTTTGACAGCATTCAACCATAAAGTCAAGATCCAATGCAACAAGAAACGAAACTTTTCATTGATAAACACCTTTAAACTTTTAGTTTCTTCATTAGCCTATACCCTCCCCAATGCAACAATTAACTGCTGCACTATAATCTTGCCCACCAGCCTTAAACCAACTTTACAGATTTTGGTTCCTGCATCCAAGCACTCACATACCGAAAAGGAGGAGGGCCCCAAAGAAAAACTAGATTCTAACAAAAATGAAGTATAACTTAAATACGCATAATGGTATTTGTAAGTGGCAAAGTAGCGTTGTCAGCACAGAGATCTAGTCCTTTCCGCTCCGATCCATTAATTAAAAGAAACAAAAACAAAGATGGAGCATGATCTAACACCATTTCTCGCCTTTTATTTAAACACTCTTGATTTTTTCTACTTTCCTGCCAGTCTGGATAATAAAACTGTTAAAACATATCAAGCTTTTATAGTAATGGGCACTCCCTTGTGTTTCACTGCATAAAATTTTCATTTGCTAATAACTAAACATTCTTTAATAAAAAAAAGGTACAATGAAAATGGGCTGTTAGTAATTGAATTTCAAGGAATTGAAGTTAAGAGAGAGATGTCTAGGACCCTAGAGAGAGATGTCTGGACCAATTCAACCAATATTCATAATGCAAATACCTCATCATTTTTTTTAACAAAAACGAAACTCTTCATTGATAAAATGAAAAGACACTAATGTTCAAAAGATACAAACTCCACTACCGCATTTTTCCAATAAAAGTTTTTAGAAAAGAAAAAAAAAACACATTTAAACGCAGCATAGCTCACCCGCCTTGCGCCAGCCTGAGCACAAAATATGGAGAGAATTCCAGTGCCACAGCCAACATCCATTACAACCTGTATTCAATTTAGTAAATAAACATGAAAACAAGTACAGATCCAAATAGAATCCAGAAATGGATATATCATCCTATACAAATGAAAGACCGGTGTCTTGACCCTGTTTTGATAGAGTAAAAAATAATGCATAAAGAATGCAAGAGCCAAAGACAACAGATGCATGAAACTTTGTGTAGCAGAGAAAAACCATGGATATTAGATCAAAGAACTGTGCAAAAAAAAATAACTAGTTGCAGACTGTTTTTCTTTGTTGGGTGGCTTAAATACAAAAAAAATGTCTTCATATATTGTTAAATCCTTTTTTTTTTGATAAGGTGAACTTTCATTGAGAAATAAATGAAAGAATACAAGGGCATCCAAAAAAAGAGAAGCCCGAGGAGAAGCCCCTTAAAGAAAAGGGGTCCAGTCAAGTAAAATAAGACCTATAGAATAATTACAAAAAAGCCGCGTCACCGACGCCCATAAAGAAACTTGAAATCTAATAAGAGACCAAATAACATTAGGCTCTCTTTCTGAGCTTCTAAAAATTCTATTGTTTCTTTCCCCCCAAAGGCCCCATAAAACCGCACAGATCCCAGCCTGCCACAAAAACTTTCCTTTCTCCCGAAAAGGCGGATGGAGAAGGAACTCCTCGATCATCTCTCTCAGGCACCTCTGCCTAGCAAACTGGACGCCGAACATCTCAAAAAAGAGATTCCACACGTCCCGAGCAAACTCGCAATTCCACAACAAATGATCCAGGTCTTCCTCCGCCCTCCGACAAAGTATACAACAGAAAGGACCAACCACAGTAAAATTCTTTTTCAAGAGACGGTCTAAAGTGTTAACTCTTCCGTGAATGACCAACCACACAAAAAATTGAATCTTTTTTGGAACTTTCACCTTCCAAAGAGAAGAAAAGACCGACTCGCTAACCGGGGAAGGATTGATTAAGCTCTGAAAGAACGAGCTACACGAAAAACCCTCAACGGGGTTGGGACACCAAATACGAGCATCCTTTCTACCCGGACTAAGAGTGAGCCCCTCAATAAGAGTGAGGAGAGCCATAATATCCGTCGTTTCCCTATTGGATAAAGCCCGATGAAAGCCAAAGGAAAAGGAAGGGGAACTTCCCGACTGATTAAAAATATCCGCAACAAAATGATTTTTGAAGGAGGACAGGTGATATAATCTAGGAAAAAGTGAGCGGAGGGGACAATCCCCCACCCATTTATCCTCCCAAAAATAGGTGTCCTTACCCTCCCCCACAGAAAACTGAATCAGACTCGAGAAGGAAGGAATCTCGGACGAGATATCCATCCAAGGGGTTCTGAAAGTGCCTTTAGCCTTACCCGACACCCACTCGTACGGATGAGGGCCGTATTTACTCGCAATAACCTTGTACCACAGTGTATTAGTCTCGAGGGGAAACCGCCAAAGCCATTTTGCAAGCAAAGTTTGATTCCGGACTCTTAAATTACCCAACTCGAGGCCCCCCAAAATATATTGTTAAATCCTTTAATCCGTCTACTATATTTTAAAGCAGGGGAAGAGACCAAGTACATCTATTTTCTGTGTTCATATTTTTTTTTTTTTATTGTTATTATTTTTTATAAGAAACAAATTTCATTGAGGTATGAATTTACAAAAGAGGGGAGAGAACCCATGCCAAAGGAGTTATTTTAGTTTTATTTAAAAACCAACTTTCGTTGGAAAAAAAGGAAGGAGAAAATATAAGGGCAGCACAAAAAGGAAAGCATGCAACAAAAGGAGCCAAAAAAACTAAAACAAAAACTTTCAGTGTTCACATATAGTGGCAATGTTGGAATAGACTTTCAGAATTTTTGGTGTTTCTTGAGTATTCGATAGAAGGTCAAAGGATAATATTTTTCAGCCACTTTGTGGAATGAAATTTAAAAGTAAAGCGAAGCTTTTTGGATAAATGCTATAAAAGCTATTATATGGAATATCTAAACTGAAAGAAATAAAAAAATAAAAAAAACTTTGAGGTCTCTGAAGTGGAGTGAGAGCGCTAGCCAAAAGGACAAGCCTTTTTGTGGTGTATATTGTTTCAAGATCTTCCTTGTAATTCTTCTTATAATGTAATTTTTCCCAGTAAGGGGGCATTTTCATAATGTTTTGGTTCTCCAAGAAGTCAAGTTTTGGTTTTTCAATATGAAATTATAATTTCCTGTGTTTAGGAGGATTATGTCTTCTCCAAAAGGAAGATGTCATTTCGTTATCTATCTGTAACTAGAATATCTATTTCTTTTATTTAAAAATAAAAAGACAAAAAAAATGGATAGAAACTATTTCATTAAACGTATGACAAAGAAACAGAATTTATAACTTTCAGCACAAAAAATATTACTTTGCCAGCAATAGAACTCTGATGTTGCATAATTGCCGCCCTATAAGATTCAGTCCGTATGCTATCCTGAAAATAGGGATTTCATAATATCTATCAATATAAAGAAAGAACAACACAAGCATCGCAATAGAATTTCTAAATTTACACACTTGTATGTTTTAGCTAATATAATTCATTCATTCTAAATAATTAATACACATTCAGAAAAGAACTCAAACGTTTAGAAAGACTACTCTTAGATGCAGTCAAAAGAATAATGGAGATATGGTAAGGATTTTCTGGGCACTTCAGAGTGTTGGTCCATCTTCCCCAATATGAAAATCCCATGCCACCACATCTCCAAGCTCTCCAATATCTCCAAGCTCGCCAACAAGAGCATAGCTCAACGGCATGATGTACCGCCTAGTGACCATGAGGTCCTAGGCTCAACGGCATGATGTACGGCATGATATGGTAAGGATTTTCTGGGCACTTCAGAGTGTTGGTCCATCTTCCCCACTATGAAAAGCCCATGCCACCACATCTCCAAGCTCTCCAATATCTCCAAGCTCGCCAACAAGAGCATAGCTCAACGGCATGATGTACCGCCTAGTGACCATGAGGTCCTAGGCTCAACGGCATGATGTACGGCATGATATGGTAAGGATTTTCTGGGCACTTCAGAGTGTTGGTCCATCTTCCCCACTATGAAAAGCCCATGCCACCACATCTCCAAGCTCTCCAATATCTCCAAGCTCGCCAACAAGAGCATAGCTCAACGGCATGATGTACCGCCTAGTGACCATGAGGTCCTAGGTTCAATCCAATATTTCCAAGCTTCTTTCTTCTAAATTTGGCAATTGGGCTTCAGTGGAATTTAAAGAATATGTGATGTCTTTAAACGGCTTTACATGCTGTTCTAAAGGAGTTACAGTCGAAGTATATCTGAAACTATAACTCAGATTCTTGAATTTTATTATATTAAGGTCCAAGGAGACTGAATCTTTTTTGGAATTAAGCATATATAACACACATTTCCACTTTCATCAACAACATCATTCTAGAAGAAAAACCTCAAAACATCATTCTAGAAGAAAAACCTCAAAACATCCTCTCTACCGATGTCCTAACTTCTTTTCAAGTTCATGGGTTGAGAAAACCTTGCCCTCCCAAAATTTCAACGCTCCCAATACAGGAAAAAATTAATGCAAGAAATTGACATCATCAAGTAAAACGCATCAGTAATTCTCAGAAATAAAGAAGAAGAACAATAACCGAAAGAGACCTTGATCATTTCTTCGTGAATACCAACGTGGGCGTAAGAATGGAAGTAGGCCATGTCAAAGTCGGTACAAGGAGGTCCCTCGACTTGCTTCGGCTGATTGTCTTCAGAAACAGAAACCCTCAGTCCGCCGCCATTGGAGGACCTGCTACCTCTTCCCCGGCGGGGCCGGCCCTTCTGGATGGTTGCAGGCCGCTTATCGGAGGAGGAGCCGCCGTGTTGGAAGCCGTTAACGTGGCCGGAGTTGGAATACATTTTCAGGCTGCTTCGCTCAGTTCTCCCACAGTCGGACAGTAGTATTATTACGGTGACGCTTTTGTGTTTTTCTTACACTATAAAAAGCGAACAAGAAAGGGCGGGCGGGCGGGCGGGCGCCTTCCAAGAGATCAAAGTGTTCTTTCAAACGACATGTCGAATAGTTTTTGTTTTTTGTTTTTTTTTTCATTTTAGGGGAATTCGATTTTTACCAAAAACAAAAATTAAATAAAAAAATCTAATTCATATTTTTTTTTTATTGATGGATAGTCGTCAACTTGAACATAGTTCTACCGGTTAAATAATATGTCACCACCGACTAAGAAGTTGGAAGAGAATCGAGTTCTCCACTCTCACATGTTATTGAACAAAAATAAAATTTGAGTTCCGTTGAAACATCGATAGTCTGTCAATGCGAACATAGTTTAGTGGTTAAGACATCTACTCTTTTTTAAAAATTGGATGTTGAAATCGTCTTTTAAAATCAACTCTTGAATTTTCCATATCACGTATATTTCAACAAAAATTAAGCTACAATATCGTTTTCCTCTAAAGTCTCGCTAATTTTTCATAGCCATTCAAATACGAGCCTACTATATGGTAGGTTTTGTGATGTGTATCTAAACTCAATGTCCAAAATTTGATTAATTTTGAAGTTTATGTTGAATTTTGACTTGTCAATACTATACGTAAATTGTGGACGATTCTCTTTTTTTAAGTATTATGATTCAAATGAATAAGTAGATGTTATTCAGACTTACAATTTATATCATATATTATAGTATGTTTATTATTATTTTTTCGATACAATATATTTACCAATTGAGTTGTGATCACATCAACTCCAACTAGTAAGTATGTTTATATCATTCTATAACAATCTTGATAAAATTGTGCAGTCCACTCTTAAATCATCTCAGATTGATAATTGAATATTTAAAATTTTAATTTGATTAATAATACTCCAAAGTTAGTAAGATATTAAAATTAAAAACATTTGTTAAACAAGATAGTCTCATTTATATCTGTTTCATATATTCCAATTAAAATTAAATTTATAAAACTAAAATGAACACAAATGAATAGTGTAATTAACTCACTTTCTTAAGGTTGAAGATTTTCAAATCTTTGTGCTCCACTTTGATGTACTAAAAAAAACCTTAAGAGTCTCAAATATGATCAGTTTAGGGGACAAAATGGTTAAGACATATTTAAGTGAAAGTGAGTGTAACCGACAACACATTGATAGTTAACATTAACATGTACTCATTTTTATTTGAGGTCGGAGATTCGATCTCACTCGGTAGTTGTTCGAATTATTTATTTTTAATATAATTAGAACGGTTTAAAATATAAAAACAAACAATTTTTCATTTTAAGAGGTTAATTTTCAACTTATTCGTTTTTTACTTAATAATAATAATAAAAAAAATATATATGAATGGCTGAAACTGCTAAAATTGAGAGAAGGAGAAGAATGGATTTCAGAAAGAAGATGGGAAATGGCAACGACGACGAACAAGTCGAGCAATTGCTGCAAGCTGCTCAGGACGATCTCATGCTGAAATTGAACGTCGATTCACACATGTCGCGTATTTCCCCCAACTATCTCGATTCCGATCTCGCTCGCCGCTTCCAAGCCCTAAGATCGCGTCCTTCCTCCGCCGCCGCTTCTCGCAATCCTCGCCCTTCTCAGCCGCCGGCGATCGAAAATCTTGTCGTTGATGGCGAGTCTCAGTCGCTTCTCGGTGACGATCTGGCTGCTAGATTCGCTGCTCTGAAGGCAACTTTGCCTTCCTCGACTACTCCGCCTCCGTCGTCGATATCTAACGATGTCGATAGCGACGACGAAGAGGATGAGGTTGAGAAGTTGATTCAGTGGGCAAAGGATGCCGCTCGGCTCGATCCTTCGCCTCCATCTGACGAAGACGATGAAGACGACAACGAATCGAACAGTTCCGATGACGATTTCGACGATCGGAGAAAAGAGCGGCGGATAAAGAAGGCCGCATGAGCGTCAAACCTGCTGTCGATTTACTGATTTTTGGGGTTTTAGAAATTCAAGATTCGCAGATTGGATTTTGGCCGAAACCAGATCGCGAGAAGGTAGGGCTCACCGGCGCGGCGGCGTCTGGTCGCCCTTTTCGCCGCCAGTACAATTGGAAACTCTGAATCATCAAATTACCATGTAGTACTGTACTGTACTTTTTCCGTCACTTTCTTCACTGTTCAAAATTCATTTTCATCTCCCAACAATTTTCCTTCATTTTTGTATTTTATTCTATCTTACAAATTGTTGGAGTGAGGGGAAAAAATATTATTGATATGATTAATAGATTTAGGTCAGTATGATTCATTACAAACTAGTTTTGGACAGAAATACGTGTTTGTTTAACTCGATTCTGAGTCAACCTAAATTTAGTTCAACTAGTTACATATATCATCAATCAAAAGTTAATAATTTCGAATATCCATCCGTGACTAAAACTACATATGGAGGTGGAGGAATTTGAGGGCATATGTTTTAATCGATTGTCTTGTCTACCATTTGTAAGCCTAAAACGTCAAAAATTATAAGCAAAATTGTGTGTAACAAAGATGTGCTATTTGAATTTGTTGCTTCATACATCTGTGAATCACCTCTTGTGAATTGATGCAACAACTATAAAGAATCATAACATCTGAGTTCTCATACAATAATCATTGTTTCATTCACTTGGAACATTTAAATGTCTCATAACATTTGCCAAAGCGAGCATAGCTCAGCTGGCATATGTATGTCTCGGCGACCAAGAGATCTGTAGTTCGAATCCCCCACCCCCAATGTACTCAAAAAATGTCTCATAACATTTAGATAGTCAAAGAGGTAGCAAATTAAAGATTGGAAATTTAAAATAGTTACGTACATTACTTGACTATGTTTCAAACCTAGATGCATGAATTTTAGTGCATATTTCACATAAAAAAAAAAACATATTTCACATAAAAAAAAAAAACATATTTCACAAGCTGCCTTTGAATGAAGATTAATTTAATATTGGAAGATGAGACGGCTTCCATTTGTCAAGTTCAGTTTGAAAATAATCAAGTCCAAAAAGTGCAAGAGTTGTAATCTGACAAGTAGAGAGAACAGGGATAATTGTTTTTCAGAATCATTTCTGAAATTGAAATTTATTCATATCTTTTAAAGATCTTGAAAACCCTAATTTGACATGAAGAAAGACAAAGATGTCAGAAGAGAGCAGAGGGTCAAATTCCGACACAGATTCCAAGTTAACAGTCAGTCAAATGTAACATTAAACATTGTATAGAGGAAAAGACAGCATCTTGGACTCAATATTGGGCTGGAAAACATCATTCACTCACCAATGTTATTGGGCCTAAACCCATAATACATGCATTTGGGCTATTTCTTCATAACAGTTACAAAAATGGGATGCTGCATTTATCCACACCCTGATATAATGTTATGTCATTATCAAAGTTGAGGTGATTTACCAAAGTGTAAGGTGCATCTCCCAAGTATTTCTTACAGTAGGAAAACAATGAGGATCTCTGCTTTGAATCATCACCACCCTATATACAATCGAATTCAAATTTACTTTTCAGCTAAATTTCTGGCTAATGTAGCTTCTAGGTATGAATGGTATGAATTGTGAGAGCACGAGTTTATCTATCCTACTGAGAGAGTAGGAAAAATTACCTGATACGAAAACAATCTATCGATTAGCAGTCTTCAAGATATTCTGGTAGTTTTTTGTTTTTTGTTTTTTGACTGATGGTTATTGTTCAAGATAAGTGCAGTTACATCGGTGGCAACACTATCCTGCAACATCAATTCTCCCTCACTGTCTCTCATCTTCTTTCTACTCCTACAAAATTTAGAGAGAAAAAAAAATCAGAATCATGGATTTGAGGATTAAATCTCAAAACCTCCCACAATTTAGTATCTCACCTATTTGTTACTGAACCTTCAACTGGATTCTTCTCCAACCAATGGATGTTCCCAGTGTGAGATGGAACTAGAGATCCAGAGATGTGCAATATTTCCTCATCAAAACTGCAAGGTTGAATTAAGTCACTTGTTAGACCATCAAGAAGAAGAATAATCAGCAAATATTTACTAAATATGGCAGGCTATCCATCTGATATGAGTTGTGTTCCAGCAATAGATTATTTGGATGAAAACTCGGAGAATAAATTTCCACTTAAATGTTACAGAATAAGTGTAATTAAAGGGAAAAAAATCTGACCTCTTGACCAAAAATCGTATCGTTGTCCCAACCTTTATCACATGCTGCTTGTAAGCTCTGCTGACAAACAAGTCTTCTTCATGTTTCTATGTCAAACTCAATGCCCAATACAATCAGGACAAGATAATAGAACTTCCTTCTTATATGCATAACAAAAAGAAAGATATGAATTCTCAAGTACAATGCACGAAACATACTGTTCTATACTTGAATTCATCGCGAATGTCTTCATCGGTAATTACAGCAGAAGCAAAACCTAAGACAATAACATGGATAGATTCTTGCCTAAGCTTCACCACCTTTCCCTCTGAAGTGATAACAAAACTATCAGCAGAGCATGGAGAAGAGAAATTAAAAAAAAAAAAAAAAAAAAAAATGCCTCCTATTCGTCAACTTAATATATCTACAATCATAATGCAATAAAGAATCCTAACAAATGAAACTCCTCAACATACTATGAGGATCATAGAAAACCAACCTAAAAGCATGTTTGGTTTTGGAGAAAAAAGTAGTAGCTTTGCTTCCACTGTCACCCCAAAATAGGGATGCACTCCAGATAGAATCTTCGCATTTTTATCAATAATTTTAGCCTCATAAGCCAGTAACACGCCTTCAAATTTTTCATCAAATCTACACGAGCAACACAATATAAACAAAAAAAATGTAGTAAATGATACAAGTTCCCAGGTATCTATAACACACAAATGAACTCCAATGCTGATTAAATGGAGCAAAAGAAGCACCAATGCCAACCACGAGAAGTTTAAACTTTGTGCATTTGAGTTCAAAGAGAATTAAAAAAACATCTGATATACCCTAATAAATGAATTTCTTTTCCCCTAAAATGTTGAAAGTTTACAGAAACTTACATTTGATGTTTATTCTTCAATACAGAATAGCAAGCAATCAAAGCAAAAATGCGGAATGAAACTACACTCGTCTAATTCAAAGTTCAAATTGAGACTAAATTCATGTTTGTACTAATCTAAGTCTGCCATTAACAAATAGTATCCACAATCAAGATGTTCAACAAAACAATACCAACTAGAAAATGTTGTGATTGCAATAGATTAGAAACGAGAATTGTTCAAAGCATAAAACAAAAGAAGTTTGACTTACTTTAGAAGCATAGAGCCGAGCTCTCGAAGCACCGCTTGCGAAACCTTATTACCTTTCGATGGGTGAACGTAAATAACCAAATTGGCATCGGAAACCTTCAGTCCCTCCATTGAAACGGCGACCGAAACAAGGAGGAGAGGAATCCGCAGCAGCCGGAGAAGAAAGACGCCGGAGAAGGTAAAAACACCGAAGAGCTGTTATCGCCTCTATTTCACCTTTTTGAAAAAATTAGGGCTCAAGTTTACTCGAACAGGTTTCAGCAGTTTTTTCTCGAGATCTTTTGAGCAGTTTTTAAAATATCGACAAGCACTCAAATGGCAATTTATTAATTTGTTTATTTTTGACAATTTTATAATATATATTATTATATATATATATATTATTATTATTATTATTATTATTATTATTGTTATTATTTTTTAAATTTTGCATTTTAAATTTAAAGTAAAAAATATATTATTTCTAAATTTTATCATATTATTTCAAATTCTATATTAAAATTTATTTGAATATACTTGAAAATATTTGTGGTGAATTTATATGGCTGTTTTTTAATAATATTACATTTTTTAAAATTTATTATTAAAATATTGTAAGTTTGAAACTATTTATAAAAATAATGTAGTTTTAATTGGAGGTCGTCTTTTGAAAAGACGACCTCTACATGCAAGCAAAGATCGTCTTTTCAGAAGACGACCTTGCTCCACATGGATGGAGGTCGTCTTTTCAAAAGACGACCTCGCTCCACATGGATGGAGATCGTCTTTTCAAAAGACGATCTCCATCGGTATATACTTCTTTTATTAAAAAATTGATATCTTTCTACTCAGATATTCAAAATTTTCAAAAAAGGTATGGTTGGAAAGCTAACAGCGAGAGCTTCAATTTGATAGGTGGTTTCACTATTTTTGGAGTTGTATATCAAAAGATAGAGACCATCGAAGTTGGACTATAGTTTTTCAAATTTTAGAACTGAAGATTGCTTTGAGGAGTGCATTAAAAAATTGACATCTTTTTATCCAGATATTAAAAAATTTCGAAAAAAATACGGTTAAAAAACTTACAGAGAGAGCTTCAATTTGATATTTGGTTTCACTATTTGTAGAGTTGTGTATTAAAAGATACAGATCGTCGAAGTTTAGCTACAGTTTTGAAGTTTTCAGTGGTATCTTCAGTTCTGGGTATCTTTTGATACACAACTCAAAAAATAGTGAAACCACCTATCAAATTGAAGCTCTCGTTGTTAGCTTCCCAACCATATCTTTTTTGAAAATTTTGAATATCTGAGTAAAAAGATATCAATTTTTTAATAAAAGAAGTACATACCAATATCCATGTGGAGCGAGGTCGTCTTTTGAAAAGACGACCTCCATCCATGTGGAGCGAGGTCGTCTTTTCAAAAGACCTCCATCCATGTGGACCAATCTTTGCTTTCATGTGGAGGTCGTCTTTTGAAAAGACGACCTCCATTTAAAAGTGCAATATTTTTATAAATAGTTTCAAACTTACAATATTTTTATAATAAGTTTTAAAAAATGCAATATTATTAAAAAACAGCCAATTTATATATGACATGTTTATAGTATTTAATTCGATCAAATTATTCTAGATAGTCCATGGTATAAAATGTATGTGTAAAAACCATATTTTAAATTAGTTGTATTGGTGTTTTTCATCCCACTAATATTCTTTCAAATTTTTAGTTAAATTTTCATTTTTTTCAAATTTTATAATTAATTATATGATTATTTTAATTTAACAATTATTAATAAGTAAATTAAAATAAATTGTTATAATAATACAAACAATTTTTTTTTCCTTCATATGACATGATGATAATGTTTAATATTTGTCTATTTCTAACCTTTCAAGTATACACTTTCTATTTTGCAAATTCATAATTAATTATTTTGTTTGTCCTAAAACAATAAATAAATAGTAAGTAATTATTATTTTTAATTATCTATTATTATTTTAAAATAATACAATGAAAAACAATATAATTAAAATATTAAAATATTTTTTCTCAATTTATCTCACATGCTACAATTCCTATGGCTGTTTTTTAATAATATTGTATTTTTTAAAATTTATTATAAAAATATCGTAAGTTTCAAACTATTTTTAAAAATATTTAAATAGAAGACCTCTACTTTTGAAAAGACGATCTTGCTCCACATGGATTTCAATATGTATTTCTTTTACTAAAAAAATGATATATTTTTAACCCGATATTCAAAATTTTAAAAAAATATATGGTTGGAAAGCTAACAGCGAGAGCTTCAATTTGATACATGGTTTCACTATTTTTGGAGTTGTGTATAAAGACCATCGAAGTTGGACTATAATTCTGCAAATTTCAGAACTGAAGATTCTTTTTAGGAGTGCATTCAAAAATTGATATCTTTTTACCCAGCTATTCAAAAATTTCGAAAAGAGTACGGTTGGAAAGTTAACACTGAGAGCTTCAATTTGATACATAGTTTCACTATTTTTGGAGTTGTGTATCAAAAGATATATATCGTCGAAATTTAGCTACAGTTTTGAAGTTTTCAGTCGTATCTTCAGTTTTGGGTTTAGTGAAGTTTTCATAACTTCGACGATCTGTATCTTTTAATACACAACTCTACAAATAGTGAAACTAGATATGAAATTGAATCTCTCTGTTAGCTTTTCAACCCTATATTTTTCGAAATTTTTGAATATCTAGGTAAAAAGATGTCAATTTTTCAATTCACTCCTCAAAACAATCTTCAGTTCTCAAATTTGCAGAATTATAGTCCAACTTCGATGGTTTTCTCTAAAAAATAGTGAAACCAGGTATCAAATTGAAGCTCGCTGTTAGCTTTTCAACCATATATTTTTTGAAAATTTTGAATATCTGGTTAAAAAGATATCATTTTTTTTAGTAAAAGAAATACATATTGAATGAAGGTCTTTTGAGCAAGATCGTCTTTTCAAAAGACGACCTCCATCCACGTGGAGCAAAAGTAGAGGTCGTCTTTTGAGAAGACGACCTCTATTTAAAACTGCAATATTTTTAAAAATAGTTTCAAACTTACAATATTTTTATAATAAATTTTAAAAATACAATATTATTAAAAAACAACTCAATTCCTATCACCACAAACAAACACACTTGATAAAAAAAAAAAAAAATAAAAAAAAAAAAAAAAAAAAATAAACAATTGAAACCCTAGACAACTTAACCACAAATGCCCGCACCCACTGCGCTACAATTTAAGGTCAAATGACATTCTAGTTTGATTTCATAATTAGCCAAGATTTCTCTCATTTGTCTTGAGAAAAATTTGTTGTTTTGAATCTCTCCAACAAACTAACAAACTGGGCTCACATAAACTCTCCTTTTGTGCACAAATCACCTCCTTTATTACTTCAAATAAATAAATAAATAATCCTCTCATTTATTAGTAAATAAACTCATGTACTATATGCTAAATAGAAAGAAAAAAAAAATTACAAGCATTGTTTTTCTAAGTAGAATTATTCTAGTTTACACCGTATTGTTGATACAATTATTTGAAGCTCTCTCTTTGCTGCTCATGTTGCCCCGCCTCTCTCTCATTCAAGTCACTGACGTCCTCTTGTACATAGTAGTTCGTGTCGCATAGTTTCCTATAATATCTGTATTTTTTTCATCTTCATCTTCGTCTTTCTTCTCTAGCAAGAGATGAAAATAAATATTGATTTGATTGATAAAACAACCTCATATTTATAGTTAAAGATTTTTTTGTAACCGAAGAAGAGTATGAGTCTTAAAATTGAAGTTGTGTATTCTAAGAGTCATCCATAAACTTAAAAAATTAATTGCAATGAACAACGGTTTCCTAAAATTGAAGTTTTTAAGTTTTTATTGTTTGACAACATGTTCATGATTTTTCAATGAGGGATACTTAGAAGTGTAGTAGACATTTTTTATATTTTAATTGAGAAAATAATAAATAAATTCTATCTAAAAACCAATAAAAAAAAATAATGCTAATTTTTTTTTTTTTGGGTTGGTTGCACAAACAGCTCATGCTCAAAATAATTGAAAATTTAGCAAAGTTTAAAAAAAAATCAGTGACTATGACTGATAGACTTATGACTATTACTGATAGACTTCTATCACTGATAGACTATTATCACTGACAAAATTCTATAAAATAGACTACTATCCGCGATAGACCATACTATCAGTGATAGAAATTGATTTATCCGTAATTTTTTTTTAAAAAGTGTTATATTTTTAATTATTTTACCCTAAGTTGACATTTGTTACAATTTCCCTTTTTTTGTTTTTTTTAATAGCCATCAATACAGTAGTGTGAATGGTTTGGTTAAAATGAAAGGACAAAATGAAGAGAAAAAAATTCTCGCCTTTAGCCAACAATTATTTTGATAGATTGAACATAATTTTTTTTTTTGAATTTATGTTTTTAGTTATAAAGATAAAAATAAGAGATAAGAAAGAAATGGACAAAATAGAGAGAAAGTTGTGTGTAGGTAGAGTTTTTTTTTTTTTTTTTTTTTTTTTTTGACAACATGTTGGGGTGGGGGATTGAACCTAGGACTTCATGGTCACTAGGCGATACATCATGCCGTTAAGCTATGCTCTTGTTGGCGTGTGTAGTTAGAGTTTAGTCTTAGTGTTAGTATATTTTATGTATCAATTTTAGTTATATTTTATATATCGATTTTGGTTTTTATTCCTCCTCTACTTTCTTTGCATCATTCTAGGTTTTAGATCATCATCTCCAATCTCATCTCCGTTCTAGGATTTCTCGGTTGCATCTAGGTTTTAGATCACCATAGCCATCTCTTTTATATCTCTGAAATCACTAATTTCTTCTCAAATCCCTTTTATCTTTCTAAAATCTCAAGTCCTCATTTATCTCTCTTTAAATTCAAATCCCTCCTTTTCCTTTTCTCTTTTATCTCTCTCAAATCTTAAATCTCAATTTATCTCTCTCCTTCAACTCATATCATTTTCTCTTCCCATCCAACAAAATCCCTTCAAAATAATTTTCTCTACTCTTTCTATCCCGAACATTACTTTTCTCACACTAAAATCTCTCAAATTCTATCTCTTTTTAATTTAAATTCTTTTAATTTCTCTACAAAAAATTATTAAATTATTTCCTAGGTATCCACGTGGCCGGGTGTTTCCCTTCATTCACTACATTGAATCTCTTGCTTCAAACAAAATAAAATCTCTCTTTTTCGTTCTCAATTCTCCAAAGATCTGTCAAACCGAGCATAGCTCAATTGACATAAGGTTGTGCCCGTGATTAAGAGGTCATGGGTTCAACCGTCGCATTTATTAAAATATTGTTGCAAAAAAAATTCTCTAAAGATCTTTCTCATTCCCTTCTTCTATGGACAATGAGCAAATCCAACAACTTAAACAAAACAAAAAATCATTTACCTTGCTTAGAGAAACCTCTCTCTTCTTTAATTAATTTTCTACATTTCTCAAATCATAAATCTTATCTTGCTTAGAGGAAACCTCTCTTCACTTGATCATTACAAGCTCATTGTCATACTCTTTTCGCTTGCAAAAGGATGTTAGGTTATTTTAGTTCCATAAAGACCCATTGTTCGCTCCCGACTCTGCAAATCAAGCTTCAATGTGTTCAATAACTCATTTTGCTTGCGGGAGGATCTTAAGCAACAAGATTAGTGTGGTTAATCATAATTTAGTGTTAGTATATTTTATTGTTATTTGGTTGGTTATGTTTTCCTCCCTTGTTTGACACTTGTGCAGGTAGAGTTTAGTCATAGTATATTTTACCGATTCTATTCTTATATTGTTATTTGGTTTGTTATTTTCCCCTCATTGTTTGACACGTGTCCGGTGTTGGTTTCCCATTGTTGGATACAAGTAAAGTTAACTATTTCTTCATTTTATTAATGAGAATGTTGAATGTGTCTAGGTAGAGTTAACTATTTCTTACTTTTTTTGAATGAGAATGTGAATATTTCCACTCACTCTCTCTCTCACCTTCCAGGATTTCTAACCCATATGTTGGATTAATTCAGAATTGTTGTTAATTTTAATGAGCCTAACTTGATACAAAATCTATTTGAAGTTAAACTATCTCTTCCCAATTTTGTTTAAAGTTGTCATAAGTATAACTCAACCGACATAAAATATGAACTAATGACCGAGGTTAAAGGTTCGATTCTCTCACCCCGCATTAAATTAGATACCTTTGAAAGAAGAACTATCTAAAGCTAAACTATCTCTTCCCAAAACTTCATTAAAATTGTCAACAAAAGTATAGTTCGATTGACATAATGTATGATCTTCTCAAAGCTTCATTAAAATTGTCAACAAAAGCATAACTCGACTGACATGATGTATGACTAGTGACCAAAAGGCTCTAGATTTGATTTCCTCCCCCACATGTTGTAAAAAAAAAGAAAAAAAAAACCGACTAAAATGCAATCATGCAAAGAAAAAGTGTCTAATGGACCTTTTTTTTTTTGTTGTATATTCTTTAGTGAGTGATTGTCTCTTTCTTTCGGTCATGTCTCAAGACCTTTTTTTCTAATGGTTTTCTCTTTAGTTCCTTGCTTTGGTTGGGGATTTCCCTGTGTTGTTGCTTTGTTCCTTTGCCCCATTATCGGGCTTTGAGTTGTCCTGAGGTTTCTTAAAAAGTGTTGGTGGGCAGCTGGTATCTTTGCATGTCACACCAGGAATGGTTGCTAAAAATCATTTTGGGGGCGTTTGGCCCCTGTCTTGTGTTTGGGTGGGTTTGGCTTTTGAAGCCAAATCCATGTTTGGATGGATGTATTGGAAAGTCATGGGTTTAGAACTCAAAACCCCTCACTTCCTCCAATTTTGTTTCTCTCTGTTCGTCACATCAACAATTTTATCTCTCTCTTAATCCATTTGACACCAACACCAACATTTTTTTTTTTTTTTTATCTCTTTTTCAATTTTGCCATCAATTTTTGTTATATGTCTATTCATTTTTCCTTTATATTATATATATATATATATTTTTTTTTTTGTCTCATCTTATTCCATTAATTAACCGTATTTTTTTTTAGTTAAAATATTTTTTTTTTCTATTATGAAAAATGATATTCTTTTGTAATGTTTTTTTTTTTACTAATTTCTAATATGAATATATTTTAATATTATTATAAAATTTCCATTAATAATAGGAAATTATTGGAATCTACATTATATCGGAACTAATTTTTTTTTTTCAATTTTTTTCCCTCTTTATTATTTGTTTATTTTATGTAATTTTTCAACCGTATTCTATAAATTAATGTTGTGTTTGTAACTTTTTTTTCCTTTTATAATATATTTTTTTTAATTGGAATATACAAAATTTTCATCAATAATGTATTATTTTTACTTTCTTCTATTTCTTGTTTTTGTTAAATGTTTTTTTTTTAATATTTTATTAAAATATATCTTTTTTCATAATTTTTTTTTCATCAATAGTAATATAATTTTTGTTTTCTTTTGTGTCAAGAGCGTAGCCCAACGACATGATATATTGCTTAGTGACCATGAGTGTAACCCCAACCTGTTGTAAAAACTTTTTTTCGTTTCCTTTTATTTTTTTGTTTTTCTTAATATTTAAAAGATATATTTTTTCATCCTATTTCATAAACTTTTTTTTTGTACGAGTACAAAATATGAAAATTGTTCAATTTATTTTCTTATTCTTAGAATATAACATAAATTAAATGCTTCATTTTTAAGTTCCAAAAGAATTTTGCTCATGTTATGTGAGGTCGGGTTTTACAATTCACCACTAGAAAATAAGGGTATAAAAGAGAAACGAAATAGTAAAAGGAAAAGGAAAAAAAAATAAAAAATTGTTCAACCCGGGGTTCAGAACACTGCCCCCAAACACTGGTTTCTGATTCCGAGGTTTTCCAACCCTGTACCCCAAACACAGTTTTTAGATTTACAGGTTCAGAACGCCCTGACAAACCCCCTAGGATTCTGATTCCCAGGGTTCTGATTTCAAGACAGGGGCCAAACGCCCCCTTTATGTCCAATTATGTCGAATTTTAATGAGCATATATGTTTGAGAGTAATTTTAAATGATTAAAATTACTTTTCTCATATTAAAAAACAAAACACGATTTTAAATTTGATTTGAAATTTTGAATGTTTAAATTTTTTTTTTCAAACCATTTTAAATTTGATTTGAAAAACTAAAAATGATTTTTAACTTTCAAGCTTTTGTAAAATAAGCCTTCTAATAACTTTAAAAAAAAAAATCACAAAATTTAAAGAAAATACAATATTTCTTTGAAGCTTTATTAATTTAAATATTTATTTTTTATTTTTTTAAATTATAAGTTTAATCTCTGAATTTGGCCCCTTAACTTTGATAAAAAAAAATGTCTAATAGGTCCGTAACTTTTAATTTTGTATTTAACAAACTCGTGACAAATTTTGATTTTTTTTTTAAATCAATTGATCTATTAGATATAAATTTGAATTTTATGTATAATGGAACCCTAAATTTCAATTTTATACCTAGTAGATCCATAAATAAATTTTAATTTTTTTGAAAGTTCAGGGACTAAATTTGTAATTTTAAAAATTCATGGATCAAATAGACACAAATCTCAAAGTTCATAGACTAAAATCCCGCTTACTTGGTCGTTTAAGAAATTGGTATAATCATAATGGGAAACAATCGAAATGAGAATTTGCCTAAAGAATCATAATGGGTATGATATTCCTTTTCATGTTTACTTATTCGTAATGAGAATGGACTGAGATTATAATCGAACACTCTTGGACACTAGTTACCATACGGAAATAACGTACAAGCGAGACCGACAATGGCGTATTGTTTTTTTTTTTGCAACAGTAATTTAATTAATGCGAGGATTGAAACCATGACCTCTTAGTCACGGACACAACCTTATGACAATTGAACTATGCTCGGTTTGGCACAATGGTATATTGTTGGACATAGATAACACTAGTAATATTAAGAAAACCGCGATAGTCCGAGAGCAAGAGTGTGTCAATTTTAGGGTGGAATTTGTTAGAAATCGATAGAAAACTTAAGCAAATATATAATATATTTGATATATTAAAGGTAGAAGAGAAAAATATATATTTTTTTTTAAAAAAAATCTTAAATATTCAAATTAATATTTAATATATTTGATATATTAAATGTAGAAGAGAAAAATATATTTATTGTATTTGATACATTAAATATGAGAGGAAATAGTTTATGTATTAAATATTAAATGTATATTATAAAAGATTAATTTTATGATATTTGAATAATGAGATATATTCAAATATATTTTTCTCTTCTACATTTAATATATCAAATATATTAAATATTAATTTAAATATTAATTTGAATATATTAAATATATTTACTATTTTCTCTCATATTTCTCTTTCAATTTGATATATAGCAAATAAACCAAATGTTTAGGAATTAATTTGAATATTTTAAATACAATAAATATATTTTTCTCTTCTACATTTAATATATCAAATATATTAAATATTAATTTGAATATTTCAATTTTTTCTTTCAATTAAGTTTTCTTTTAAAAAAAATATATTTTTCTCTTCTACATTTAATATATCAAATATATTATATACTTGCTTAAGTTTTCTAGAGGAAATAGTAAATATATTTAATATATTTGATATATAGCAAATAAACCGAATGTCTATGAATCAATTTGATATATACTTCCAAATTTCGCAACGGTTGCAGCCTGACTTTGGATCAACACGTCATTTTTCGCCATGTAGTTTTTCATCAAAGTTTCCATTGTAGGATATTGCGCTGATGTTTTTTAGGGTGCATCATACATTGATTCTTCTGCTGCTGTGTGTGTTGAAACCTGGAGGAAATCCGTATTTTGCATATTGGTTCGAGTTGACATTGGATGCATTTTTGTCCTCCCAAAGGAGAAGTTAAGATGTTGCCTCCAACATGAGTTGTACGTGTTTGAGTATGGGTTCAACCTCTATTGTGATTTCCTAGCTATATAACACATAGAGCTGGGCAATTGTCAAAAATATTATCTTCATTACAATAAATGCATATAATGAAGGGAATGAACTCTTTAAACCCACACCGGAAGCGTTGAAATCTTTCTCATTTATTTCTTTAGAATTAAACTAAAACAAGTTTAAGTAAATATTACCGACAATAATATTCTTGTGTTATTTTTACCACTAGATCTGAGTAGTGTGTTTTGTGAACCTTTTGGCTATGAGGGTCTATAGGAATTAATTTAATAAAAAATATTTTAATATCTATTATATTAAAATATGTATTTTATATTTATTTGAATCTCATTATTCAAATATCATAAAATTAATCTTTTATAATATACATTTAATATTTAATAAATAAAATATTTTCTCTCATATTTAAATACAATAAATATATTTTTCTCTTCTACATTTAATATATCAAATATATTAAATATTAATTTGAATATTTCAATTTTTTTTTTTCAATTAAGTTTTCTCTTCGAATATATTTTTTAATTTGATTAATGAGATATATTCAAATATATTTTTCTTTTATACATTTAATATATCAAATATATTAAATATTAATTTAAATATTAATTGGAATATTAATTTGAATATATTTACTATTTCCTCTCATATTTTTCTTTCAATTTGATATATAGCAAATAAACCGAATGTCTAGGAATTAATTTGAATATTTCAATTTTTTTTTCCATCTCATTTTCATTTTCATCTCTCAGTTGTTCCACGGTCGCCGCAAAGTGGTAAACAACCATGGGGGCAAAGCCTTCGCTTGACACCCACGCTTTTGGTTGCACAAACCACAATGTATCTGAGGATGAAACATAAGGAAAATAATAAGAAAAGTGTGTGTTATCATCATAATTTTCTTCGGATGTTGTTGTGGGCTTAGGGGTTGAGGCAACGAAAGTACCAGAGTTTGAGGACAGGGGTGCCATGAGGAGATTGTGGAAGGAGTCGTCTAAAGTCATGGTTGTAAAATGCAAACAAAGACCCAGGACAAAAAAACATAAGGATTTTGTGAGTTTTGAGTATGGTAGAAGATGATAATAAAAAAAGGTTGTCACCAAACGTGTCATTTCGAGTTCCAAAGTGGACTCGAGCAACAACTGTGAGAATTCATTAACAGACGTAAGCGAGAGCGATCAATTGTGCTAGAGATTGAGAGATTTAAGAAATGATAGCGAACAATAACGAAATTCGTTTGACATTCAGAAGAAATTGACAGTGCAATAAGACATTCTACAGTGGACGGTAGGGTATTTGAAGTCTTACAACTCTCTAAGAAATCTAAACGCAGTTTCGAAGTCACGTGAACTCCGAATGCATAACGTCGACTATATAGTGACGTGAAAGATATTGTCGTGATCAATTGATACCATTGTTGGATCCACAATTCGTGCTAGAAATAATAAACGAAGCCAAAGAACACCATCAATGATAACGAGATGAGTCCCCAATTATGTTATTCCCATCTTTCGATTAGATTTACGGAAGTAAATTTATAATTTAACCAATATCTTTTTAACCCTTATTTAATTGAAAATTCATCACTGTGATTTTTATATACAAAAATGGAAAGCTAAATATAAAACAAAATATTGATACACAAGATTAAAAATGAATCTATCCCAAAAATAAAAATTCAAAAAAACAAAAAAAACAAAAAAAACAAAAAAAATTAGTAACTTTTAGCATAGAGTTAAGGGAAAAAAAAAGGAAACAAAGGGAACTCAGCAGATCTACGAAACCATGCCTACAAAGTCATCAATGATCAACAAAATGAACTCTGTTTAGTCCAAATCGTCAACTCGTGTTCACTCTGTAACTTTCCTCAAATCTCCCACAGATCTCTCTCTCAAATTCTCAATCCCTCTCATTCCATCTTCAACAATCGTCTCTTCAATCGGCAGCCATTGTTGATTGCTTCACATTTTCTACAGAATGAGCAAACTTTCCATTATCATATACATTACAGTTGCCATTCTTCTTCTCCTTCTCGTTTCCCACTCCCCCAAGAAAACCCCCAATCACCGCCATCGCCGCCTCAAGCTTCGCTCCAACTTCACTTTTGCTCCTTCTTCGCACCGCCACATCCACCACCAACACCACGACGCTGTGCCGTTTGACCCTCTCGTCGCCGACATTGAGCGCCGCCGTGAAGACCGGCAATGGGAGAAGCAGTATGTGGAACAGCACCATCCGGAGGTGGCGGCGCATTTGACGGAATCGGCCCCCGGTGAAGAATCGCAACCCGAGTGGGAGGATTTCACGAATGCTGAGGATTACCTTAATGATGATAATAGGTTCAATGTCACCGATCGACTGATGTTGCTGTTTCCGAAGATTGATGTTCACCCACCTGATGGATTTGTCACTGTGGATGAGTTGACTGAGTGGAATATGTACCAGGCTGAGAAGGAAACTTTGCATAGGACTCGGAGGGAGTTGGAGACGCACGATAAGAATCATGATGGGTTCATTTCGTTTTCAGAGTACGAGCCTCCCAGTTGGGTTCGCAATTCAGGTCTGTTTTTCTTCAAATGCTTTTGGATTTTGGTTTTATGTATGCTCGACAATGAATTGGTGAGTCTTTTTTCTTGTCGTGTTCAAAATCTTGCTCCTTTCGAATTGTTATGTGGTTTAGAAACTTGTTATGGTTTGTAATGTCCAATATCTAAGGTCGGTAAGGGTCATAAGATCCGGTTTGCCCTGGTGGAGAAGCTTACCTCTGTTCAGCTAGGGGAAGGTGTTGACCAAATAAGTTGGTTACTTGAAGGCTCGGGGAGATATTCCAGCAAGTCAGCGTTCAAGTCTCTTTCTAATAGGATCCCCAAAATTCAGCCGGCTCTGACCAATTTGATTTGGAAGACCAAATGCCTTAAGAAAGTGGAAGTTTTCTCTAGTCGGAGGCATATAGAAGTTTAAATACAGATGATAGACTACAACGAAAGTTCAGAGGTTGGTGTCTCTCACCCTCAGGGTGTAGACTTTGCTTAAAAGAGGGGGAGTCTATCGATCATTTGTTCCTCCACTTTGATTTTGCTTCTCGGCATTTTGTTGCTAGGTTGATGGGCATCTCCTTTTGCCTTCCCCAGAAGGTGGATGATTGGCTCATGGAGGGGTGAATGCTTGAAATTTGAAAGATAAAGCGAAAGTTGTTGGTAGTTGTGCCTTTAGAGCTCTTTTGTGTCACTTATGGAAGGAAAGTAATGCTAAAACTTTTGAAGATAAGCCCTTGTGCTTAGATATTTTTTGTAATTTTGTACAAAATACGACCTGGTGGATTTCTTTACGTACAAAGTTATTTTGTAATTACAGCCTCATGATTATGAATGATTGGAAGGCTATTTTAATTTAGTCCTGGGGTGATCTCCACTCTGACCCTTTGTTTGTTCCGGTCCTTACTTGAATATAGTTCCTTGATGTTTCTTATCCAAAAAAAAAAAAAAAGAGATCCGGTTTTGGAAGGATAGATGGATTGGGGAGACGTCCCTTCAAGCTGCCTTTTCGGGAATTTTTAGAATTTCCCTCAAACAAGATGCGATGGTGGCTGATTATTGGGATGATGTGTCTAAAAGCTGAAATTTTGGTATTAGAAGAGGTGTTTTTGATAAAGAGCTTACTGCCTGGAGAGCCTCTGTCTCCTTCCTTTTTACTATTGTAGGGGATGCTCTAAGTCGCACTGTGCATTTTTGTTCAGAGAAAAGAATTCTGAAGGGCTTTGTGGTTGGAAAGAATTCGGTGGAGGTCTCAATTTTGTAGTATGTTGATTATATTCTTAGTTCCTGCCTTGATGAGACTAATGTTTTAAGAAGATGGTGGGACATTTTGAACTTGTTTTGGGCTGGTTCTGGGTTGTCTTTGAATGTCTCTAAGACATCGCTGATTGGGATAAACATGAGCCGAGAAGACATTGATGGGTGGACAAAGGAATTTCATTGCCAGGCAGAGTTGTTACCTATAAATTATCTTGGTTTCCCTTTGGGTGGTAATCATCGCAGGAGAGCTTTTTGGGAACCGTTGATGGAAAAACTCAGGGCTAAGTTGGATACTTGGAGATGTTTGCTTCTGTTGAAAGGTGGGAGGCTAACTCTAGCACGGTTTGTTCTAAATAGTTTGCCCATTTATCACTTTTCCCTTTTGAGGGCTCCAAAGATGGTAATTAATTCCATGGAGAAAATCATGAGAGACTTTATTTTGAGTGGTGGGGCCTACAAACCGGGAAGTAACCTAGTGAAGTGGGAGTGAACTGCCACCTATTCCCCTCAGGTGCTTGGGAGTGGGTTCTTTATAACATCGGAATACGTCCCTTTTAACAAAATGGTTGTGGAGATTTACGCAAGAAGACAATTCGTTGTGGAAAAATGTCATCTCTAGCATTTATGGGATGACCCCTCATGGTTGGACAACTTCTGAGTTCAAATCGAAAAAAAAGGAAATAGGCCGTGGGTGGACATTGCTAAAAATTATCCCCTTTTTGAACGATTTACAAAGTTCAAAGTTAATGGTGGAAAAAAACATTAGAATGTGGAAAGATACTTGGGTGGATCAAGTTCCTTTGAAAGATAGATTTTTCGATCTTTACATTGTTTCTAACAAAAAAGAAGTGTTTATTTTCGAATGTTGGGATGGGAGTTGGGACAACGATAATCAAGCTTGGAATCTGGGATTCCGAAGAGGTCTGTTTGATAGAGAGCTAAACAATTGAGTGACTTTAATGGAGGTGGCTTAGTTCGGTGCAGTTGGGAGATGGAGTTGACAAAGTCCTTTGGGCTTTAGATGGTTCCGAAAATTATTCTACCAAGACGGCCTTCCAGAATCTCTCTAAGAGACCTTCTAAAGTAAATACAAACTTAACCAATTTGATTTGGAAAAACAGGTGCCCGAAGAAAGTCAAAGTTTTTCTTTGGTCAGTGGCGTTTAGAAGCCTTAACACTAGATTACAAAGAAAGTTTAGAAATTGGGCCCTCTCGCCCTCGGGTTGTAGACTTTGTTTAAAAGAGGGGGATTCTCTTGATCATTTATTTCTCCATTGCGAGTCTGCTTCACGCTCTTGGACTTTCTTAGCTGGAATGATGAGTCTATCCTTTTGTCTTCCTAAAAAGGTGGATAATTGGATGATGGAAGGGTTGAATACTTGGAATTTGAAAGATAAAGCTAAGGTGATCGATGCCTTTAGAGCTCTTTTGTAGCACTTGTGGAAGGAAAGGAATGCTAGAACGACCCTTAGGTTGTTGGTACCTCTTTTGGTGAAATATACTTGTCGGATGTTTCTTATTAAAAAAAAAGAAAAAAAAGAGCTTACTGCTTGGAGTGGGGTGACTGAGCAGCTCGAGTCCTTTCGTTTGGGGCTTGGCGACGATGGTATAAGGTGGTCCTTGGAGCCCTCGGGAGCCTTTTCAACTAAATCTACGTTCTTAAAGTTGGCTGGTAGTAGGGCCCGTCTTAAATGTGATTTGCCCAGGCTGATTTGGAGGTTTAAAGTCCCTAAGAAAGTTAAGATTTTTCTGTGGTCGCTAGCTCATAGAAGCATTAATACTCAAGATCAGGTGCAAAGGAAATGTCAGGGAACCGCCCTTTGTCCCTCGGTGTGCCCCCTCTGTTTAGCTAATGGTGAGTCTTTAGATCACCTTTTGTTATATTGTTCTTTCGCTAGGAACTGCTGGAATTTTTATTCAGTATTTTTGAGCTGCCCTGCTGCCTTCCCTCTCGGGTGGATGATTGGTTACTTCAGGCCCTTGATGCATGGTTTCTGAAAGGCACAACCAAGGTCCTCTGGGGTTTTGTGGTTTGGGCTACGCTGTGGCCTGTGGGGTATTTGGTTAGACAGGAACAAAAGGGTTTTTGAAGATAAGTCTACTGATTTCCCTATTTTTTTGGAGTATTGTACAACTCACTGCTTCTTGGTGGTGTCAAAGCTATAGCAATTTATTTTGTGAAGACCCCATTTCTTTGATCCTCCTCAATTGGAAGACTTTCTTGTAATTAGCTCTCCTCCCCTGGCCCCTAGGCTGTCCTTCTTTTTGGTTGGTGGTTAATATACTTTCCTGGTTTCTTATCAAAAAAAGAAAACAGAAAAAGTAATGTCTAATCTCTAGGACTAAGAGTTTGGAAAACTTCTAGATCGATTTCTTAAGCGAGAAGTATTTTGACAAAAACAAATGTAATTGCTGCAGTTATGATGTAGATTCATAGTAGTTTTTTCCATTTGTCTTATGTTTTCTTCTACCCCTAGATCATTTTTATGCAGTTCTTTTGTGTGTTACTCATTGCTAAACTGTTCACCAGATAATAGTTCCTTTGGCTATGATATGGGTTGGTGGAAACTTGAACATTTTAATGCGTCGGATGCGGATGGAGATGGTCTTTTGAATTTGACTGAGTTCAACGAGTAAGTTCAAATATTATTTCTGAGGCGAGTATGGAAAGCTTATTGGATATTTTAATTGAGATGCTTATGATTTTTCTTCATCTCTGGACTTGTAGCTTTCTGCACCCGGCTGACAGCAAAAACCCAAAGCTACTCCATTGGCTGTGTGAGGAAGAAATACGGTAATGAAACTTTGTGATGAAACTTCTCGGAATTTTTCTTGACATGTTAGACCGATTTCCGTTGGGTTCCATGTCTTTGTTTCTACTGCACTTGTATTAGCATGTTCACTTGTTCTTCATCTCTGCTGAAACTACTATTAGTGTTAAAAAAAGACTTCAGTTTATGGAGATTCTTACTGAGGGCATTAACTGCTTGGTTACCTGAAATAAAGACATGATTATCTATAAACTCTAGAATAACTGCTGTTCTTTAATTTCATAATATACTATCTCATTTTGGCCATTCTTGAACTTCCTGTCGAACTTTGGAATTATTAGTTTCATGTCAAGAACCATTTAATGCATGATTTAAGTCATCGAAAATACGATAGATATATGATGTTGGGTTCTTGATTTTCTGTTTTGTTGAGTTTTGTTACCTGAATTACTTTTGCAATATGTTTTTGCTACATTATGGTTCATTTTTCTTGGACATGTATTTGAGTATTTATCATGCAGGCAAGGTTCCGCTGTTAATGACTACTGTTACATTTGAATTAAATGTAACAATAAACGTATGAAAAGTTTGTGGGGTTTGTCTCTTCTTTCTTGTAATTTTCAGTTTAGGGATCCTTGTAGGAGTCTTTTACTTGGAACATTGTTGTTTCAAACATGAATGAAAAGTTATGAATAAAAAGTCTGTTGTAATTTTTTTCATCCATGGTGGGTAGTAAGTGGATAACTATGAGGGGGGTGGAAAATATGCCTGATGAATAAGTGGATGACTATGAGGTGGGTGGAAAAAATGCATGATGAATCTCCTTCTATGATTAAAGTTATTTAGTTCCAGTAACCAGATGAATCTCCTTCTAAACCCTAAGCCCATCCTCAAACCGATTATTATCAACCATAAAGTAGCCCATCTGGTTACTGGAACTAAATTCTCCACCTCCCCTGACCAAACCCTATCAGACTCAGATGACTTACTCTCTTCTCCTGACACCACAACCAATACCCCTCTGAAATATCCTTCCTCTCCCCCACACTTATCCCTATCAACTCTTTTTGAACCCACAGAAGAGACCGATAATAACCTTCCCTTGGCAATTACTCCTTTAGCCATTGAAAACCTTTACCCAATAGAAAATCAAAGTACACAAGAGCAACAAAAAGGCTTACGCGAAGAAGAAGAAACAGAAGGCTTGGTCGCCATCAACATAAAGGACCCTTCTACCCTCCTCCCCATCTTATTCCAGTGGTTGATGGAATACGAGATGTGCATTATGCATGCTTTAAAGCAAAAGGGTCAAACAACAACTAAAAAGAAGAAAAACTGGGAAAGAGAAGTCCTGAATATACAAACTAGCATCAACTATGGCAAGAGCAACAACAACCATAGTCAAGCTATTGATGGGTCGTCTAACTTTACATGATTGTTTTATCATAGAATGTTAGAGGTCTGGGCTCGGTCAAGAAAATAGCTCTTATCAAAGATTTCCTCAAAGGCAAAAACCCCTCTATTGTCATCCTCCAAGAAACAAAGTCTATGGACCATCAACCAAAGATTTGTCAAATCTCTATGGAGCTCTCGCTTCATTGGATGAACCTCTTTGGATGCCAAAGGAACTGCTCTTTGGATGCCAAAGGAACTGCTGGTGGTATTCTTATAATGTGGAACGAACTGATTGTTGAGATCATTGGCGTTATTATAGGTAATTTTTTCTTATCCATTAATATCTCTCTTGCTGATCGTTCCACTCTTTGGATTATAGGCATATATGGACCAAACTGTTCCGCTGCCCGAGATAACTTATGGATTGAACTGCACAACTTGGCTAACAAATGTCATCCCCTTTGGATCATTGGAGGGGACTTCAACATTACTCGGTGGTCTTGGGAGTAATCTAACATTAAGCCCCCTACCCGAGGGATGAGAAATTTCAACAAATTCATTGAAGATACCAACTTGGTGGATCTTCCTTTATCTAATGGTAGCTTTACTTGGTCACCAAGCAGAACGATGACCTTGATTGATAGATTTTTGGTCACAAATGACATTGAGCAGAAATTTGAATCAACGGTGGTTCGTAGGTTCCCTCGTATCTCCCTCGTATCACATCTGATCACTACCCTATTCTGCCGAATTTGGGAAAGGAAAATTGGGGCCCTACCCCTTTCAGGTTTATCAACAATTGGTTATCTCATCATTCATTCAATAAGCTCTTATTGGAGTGGTGGAGAGACTATAGAGAAACAGTTTGGTCTGGTCATGGCTTTATCCAAAAACTAAAGGCTTTCAAATCAGTGATTAAAGAATGGAATTCCTCTACGATTGTGAAATCAAATGACAAAAAAAACTGTGTTGTTGCAAGAACTAAATGCACTGGATTCTCTTGAAGAAGTTGAGCTGTTGAATGAAGAAGATTTGAGAAAGAGGACTTCGATCAAAGCAAATCTTCTCACCGTTGCCGCTCGTGAGGAGGCTTTATGGAGACAAAGATGTAAATCTAAATGGCTGATTGAGGGTAAGACAAAGATGTAAATCTAAATAGCTGATTGAGGGTGATGAAAATACGACCTTCTTACCTTCTCAAAAAAAGAAAATACGACCTTCTTCCATAGAATTGTGGCTGCCAACAAAAGGAGAAATTCCATTGTGGAGATCATATAAAAAACAGGGAATAGTTTGGTGAAAGACAGTGATATAGAGACAATCCTTTAATTATTCGGTCATGCAATACTTATTGCGTACATCAATGTCTCCCCACTAATTAGGCAGACGACAAGACTAGTGTCGCACAACGCCAATACCGCGCGATATGAGAAAAAAGAGCCTATTGGTTGGGATACAACAAACTCTTCTCCAAGAAACATGGTGACAAAATCCTCCCAATTATAGGTGAATGGAATCCGATTACATCCCACCAAAGTGCCAACTTTGAAGAGCCTTTCTCTGAAGAAGAAATCTACAAAGTCGTTTGTGATTTAGGCACAAATAAGACCCTCGGGCCTGATGGTTTCACCGCTGAATTCTATAAAAAATCTTGGAACATTCTTAACGAAGACATCAAGGGAGTGTTCAATGATTTTTTTAGGAATGCATCTATCAATGCCAACACCAATGAAACCTACATTTGTCTAATTCCAAAGAAAAATGAGATTAAAAGGGTTGGAGACTATAGACCGATCAACCTCACGACGGGGGTATATAAAATCATTGCTAGAGTCTTATCCGAAAGACTCAAGACTGTTCTCCCATACACTATAACGGATTATCAGTCAACATTTGTAGCTAACAGACAAATTTTGGATGCATCATTAATTGCTAATGAACTCATTGATGAATACAAGAGAAAGAAAAGGAAAGGAGTTATTATTAAACTTGATATTGAAAAAGCCTTCGATACGGTGGATGGGACATTCCTAAATGAGATCCTTCAGATCAAAGGTTTTGGTCCAAAATGGAGAACGTGGATACAAGGATGCATATCTTCGACAAGGTGATCCTCTCTCCCTTTTCCTATTCATTTTGGTGGCTGATTCCTTTAGTAGGATGCTGTTAAAAGCCGAAAAGGATGGCCTCATTCAAGGCTTTTCAATGGGACAAGGAACACAATCCTTGTCTATCACTCATCTTCAATTCGCAGATGATACCCTCTTATTCTCCACACATGATGACTTGTACATCAAAAACCTCTTCCATATTGTGTAAAAATTTGAAAGTGCATCTGGCTTAAAGATTAATTGCAATGTCGGAATTTTTTGGTATAAACCTTGATGATGCTCTAATCACACAGCTAGCGGATAGATTCAAATGCAAAAGAAGCTATTGGCCTAATTCCTATTTGGGCTTGCCGCTGAATGGAAAAGTCAAGGCCAAAGTTTTTTGAGCCTCGGTCATTGAAAAATTGAGAATAGACTCTCTACTTGGGGAACCAATCAATTATCAAAGGGAGGTAGATTAACCCTTATACAAGCTACCTTGGCAAACCTTCCTATCTACTATTTATCGCTCTTCAAGGCCCCTAAAAACGTCACTGAAGACATTGAAAGACTTTTTAGGAACTATCTTTGGAAATGAAGCAATGAGTACAAAGGCAACCACTTGCTTAAAAGGGAAAAAGGTCAAGGTGCCTATCGATGAGGGGGGATTAGGTATACTGGACATACACCATTGCAATATCTCTCTCCTTGCCAAGTGGATTTGGCGTTATCATTCAGAAAAATCGGCTCTTTGGAGGAGGATCATTGTTGCAAAATTTGGCTCCTCTCCTCTCAATACAAAGCCCAATACTAGAACCCTTCACTTGACTAACGGTCTTGGAAAGCCATTGATGCCACAAAGAATCTGATTTATGAGCACACTGCTATTAGAATTGGAAATGGAGTCAACACCTTTTTTTGGAAAGATAATTGGTTTGGAACTTACAGTTTACAACACATTTTTTCGAGATTGTATCATTTATCACGGAAAAAAGATGCCTCTGTTGCGGATATGTGGTGTCCTAACACCAAATCATGGGACCTTGATTTAAGAAGGAACTTTCTTGATGAAGAGATTGAAGATTGGATCAACTTGATGAACTTTCTCCAACCTTTCAATATGACCGGAACGAAAGATTCTTGGACTTGAAATTTAGAAAAAGATAACCTATTTTCTTCTAAATCCCTTGCAAAGAACTTGGCAACTACATGGTTTAGTGAGCATTCAGATTTATACGAACTGATATGGGCTGGCCGATATCTCAAGAAAGTGAAATTTCTCATATGGGATCTTAGTCATAAATGCATTAACACCTATGATAAGCTTCAAAGAAGACTTCTAGGTCACTATCTTTCACCAAACTTCTGTCATCTTTGCTTATCAAGTGCAGAAAATCAGATTCACCTATTTAGTGATTGTAACTATGCTTCAAAGTTCTGGAACTGCATTCAAGAGGCTTTTGGATGGGCATTTCCGCGATCGGGTGATATTCTATCCCTCCTTTACCTTCTGTTCAAGGGTTATCCTTTCAAGAATGAAAAGAAAACCCTTTGGTTATGCATGATCCTGGCTTTCTTATGGAACATATGGAATGAGCGAAATACTCAAATTTTTAGAGATGCACCTAGAATTATAGGTTCCTTTATTGAATCCACTACTTTAATAGCCTTAACTTGGAGCAAGCTATCTCCTCATTTTTGTAATTATGATCTCAATACCCTCCACAATCAATGGAGGTGTTTTTTGTAACTATGCTCGATTGAGCGTTCTTTTGTAATACTTTCATTTTATCAATGAAATGATCTTCATGGGGCACCCTTTCAAGAAACCTAAGTAGAAGCTCTGGCTTTGTTTTGTTCGTGCTTTTTTATGGAGTTTATAGAATGAAAGAACTCGCGCATTTTTAGGGATATATTCAAAGATGCTTCCCATTTCATAGACTCTACGATTATGTTAGCTATTACATGGAGCAAGTTATCACCTCCATTTTGTAATTATGATCTAACCACCCTCTATAATCATTGGAGGTATCTTTTGTAATTAACAGAATAATGGAATATGATATCTTTTGTAATACTTTTTCATACCATTAATGAAATTGTTTCTGTTTCCTATAAAAAAAAAAAAAAACAACACCCTCTTTTATGGGCCAGAACAACCCTGAAGGTCGTGAAGAACCGACTCCAAAGAGAGCAAACAAAAGGGTAATCCCATAAAGATGGTTGAGGTCCTCCTCCTGCTTCTTGCAAAGAACACACCATTGCGGCCACATCACCAAATGACCAAAGAAGAGTGTCTGCAGACGGTAGAGTTTGCTTGTTAGGAGTCTTAGGACTAGGAAGTGGAAGTCTCCGAAGCACTAAATCAGTTGCAATCACTCCTCAAATTCTCTTTGGTTCTTCAAAAATTAAGGCACCTATGAACCCAAAAACTTAAGTTGATGGGTTACGGTAAATTTAATAATATCAATACTCTAACACTTCTCCTCACTTATGGGCTTGAAACCCAACCAGTGGAAATCAATATTAGTTGGAGACAAAATGACATTATAGGGGCTCGAACACAGGACTTCTTGCTCTGATACCATGTTAAATCACCAATGAACCCAAAAGCTTTAGCTGATGGGTTACGGTAAATTTAATCATATCAATACTCTAACACCATTAAGGGGATACAAGTACAAAAGACAAATCCATCCATAAGTCGAGAGGGATTACAATTGGCATTGATAAAAGAAGAATCATCATTACAAAATGACTTGGCTATTGCACTCCAAAAGGAAGCTGTATAATGAATGACTTCTGGAACCTACTTCTCTCTTCCCCAGCATTGTTGAGGAAATTTTATGGTTTCTTTCAAGCCAAGTCTTCACAAATAAAAGCTCTGAACTTTTTCTCCCGAAGAATCTTGGCTTTCCTTTTCAAAAAGTTGTAAAAAAGCAGTTGGTGTGGAGGTTGCCTGAAGGTAGAGGAGAAACTCCAATGGATACCAAAACTATCCAATAAGGTTCCGAAGATTTTTGGGCTATGCAGCAATGTAGGTTTTTGTTCTTCAAGCACATACACCAAGAATATGAAAACCACAACTAAGAGATAAAGCCCAATAATGGTTTTCGTTTGAAAGATTCTTCATGGTGTTCTCTTTTTTTTTTTTGAAAAGGTACCAAGCTTTCATTCAGAAAAAATGAAAATAGTTTTCTTTCTCTTTCTAAATCTTATGATTTTTTATTTTACAAGATATTAACCTTTTTTTTTTAGAAGAAACAATTCGTTGATAAATGAAGAGAGCAAAGCTCGGGCACCAAAAGGTGATTACATGAATGACCTCCAATTATAAGTCAAATAAGAAAGACTGTAATTGGAAAAAGGTGATTTACATTTACACCAATATAAAGCATTGAACGTTAAAAGGTCCATGAACCTAGGAAAGGAAGAGAAGACGACATCCCTGAAAATTCGAGCGTTCCGTTCCCCCCAAAGTGACCAGAGAAACACTCTATTGAAGGCTAACCATAAAAGCTTCTTTTCTCCCTTAAATGGATGATGGACAAAAATAGATGCCAGTATGTCAGTCATAGTATTCGACATTACCGTCGACCAATCAAAAGCTCGAAGAATTGTCGCCCAATATTTAGTTGCAAAGGGGCAATGAATGAAAAGGTGGGCCGGAGATTCTGAGTTTGCAGAGCACATAATACACCAAGAAGGGGAAATATGCAAGAAGGGCATACGTCGTTGGAGTCGATCGACAGTGTTAATAGCCCCAAGGCTTAGCTCCCAAAGAAACACCTTAATCTTTTTTGGATAGAAATCTGTCCAAATTGCTTTATAAAGACCAGAGTTCATATTATCGGAGACCCTTATCATATTTGCAAGAAGGGACTTGACAAGTAAAGGAGTTGAATGGATCTAAGGGCCAAATCCATGAGTCACTACATTGCCGGAGGTTCACCGAAGCTAGAATGTGAGATAGGGAGGACCATTCTTCCACTTCCAAATCATTCAGGTTACGACGGAGGAACAAATTCCACGCCTGTGAGTTTGCCACCCATGCCTCATTAACCGACAGGGTTGGACGAGAGGTGAGGCGGAAAAGCCGAGGAAAAACTGTGGCCAACACTCCACAATCGAGCCACTGATCTGATCAGAAAGATGTATGGAGTCCGTTACCCAGCTTTCTGTGGATTCTGGAAGCAATAAGGTCTATGTTAGAACAGATGAATCACCAAGGGGAAAGAGGAACCTTGTTGTACGGCTCGCGGCCAAACAAGCAGGTCGGATGGGTAAAATTTGGCAACAATGACTTTGCGCCAGAGGGCATTAGGCTCATGTAAAAATCTCCAAATCCATTTAGCCAACAAAGCTAAATTTCTGTATTTAAAGTTACCAATACCAAGGCCTCCCATAATCTTTGGAAGTTGAGTTTGTTGCCAGTTTACATTATGAACACCCCCTTCGCCCCTACATCCTTCCCAGAAAAAATTTCGAATGATCTTATCGAGAGCGTTAGCAACCTTGTGTGGCATTCGAAAAATCGAAAGATAATATGCAGGCATACTTGAGAGAACCGATTGGATGAGAGTGAGTCTACCTCCTTTCGAAATATAAGCATATTTTCAGTTGTGAAGTTTCTGATGAACCCTCTCCACAACCGGAGTCCAGAATGATGATGTCTTCGGTTTACCCCCCAAAGGAAGCCCAAGGTACATTGTGGGCCAGTTGCCCTGCTTACAGTCGAAAGTGGTCGACAGGAAATCCATTTCCTCTTGATCTAAATGTACTCCCAACCAGTGTTTTGAAAAGGCCACTCAGGCGCAGCCTCTGCGCCTCGCTTCAAGGAAGCGAGGCTCACTTAATAAAGCCCACTTGAGGCGCGCGCCTCGAGCCTGACTTTCCTACCTTTTTTTTAAAAAAACGTCTGATTTGAAGGAAACACATGAATATCATTGAATCTTGAATAAAAGTTCTATTTTCTTGAACTTTTCATCATCTTATTATTCATCATACTATTTTTCTTTCATATATAAAAAATTATTTGCACTTATCTATCGTGCGCCTCATAAAATAAAGCCCGCGCTTTTCTTTGCGCCTTGCGCTTAAGCCCATGAAGGCTATTGCGCTTTATTGCGCCTTGAGCTTTTAAAAACACTGCTCCCAACAATTCGCTCTTGGCAATATTGACTTTATGGCCGGAAACCGACTCAAAAACTCGGATGATATCAAACATGTTTTTCAGAACAACATGATCAAAAACTAAAAACAATACGGTGTTATCTGCGAACTGTAAATGATTCAGGCTAACGTCTGTTGAACCTATCGGATGCGAGACAATTTTTCCCGAATTCGCTCCGTGGATGAGCAATCTGCTGAGACAATCTGCCACCAAAATAAACAAGAAGGGAGATAGAGGGTCGCCTTTGCGAATGCCCCGGCTCGTGATGATTTTTCCTGTGGGGCGCCCATTAATAATGATCGAGTAGTTAGCACTAGTCAGACAACCACAAACCCATTTTCTCCAGAGGGAGCCGAATCCTTTTGCCTGGAGGATAGCATCGAGGAAATCCCAATCAACCATATCAAAAGCCTTTTCCAGGTCCAATTTAATAACCACCCCTTTCTTTCCTGTCAACTTCCAATCATCTATGATTTCATTAGCCACGAGTGATGCATCAATTATTGGTCTATTTGCAACAAATGCCAGTTGGTTCTCAACTATAGTGCTAGGTAAAACTGCTTTTAATCTGTTGGGGAGAACACGAGCAATAATTTTGTATGCATAGGAGATTAGACTAATAGGACGATAATCAACAACAAATTTGGAGTCTACCCTCTTTGGTATCAGACAGATGTATGTTTCATTGACGGAGACATTAATGATACCTGTGGTGAAGAAATCACGTACCATAGTCATAATATCGAGCTTGATTATGGGCCACGAATATTTAAAGAATTCCGCTGTGAACCCATCCGGACCTGGGGATTTGCAAGAGCCTAAAGAGGATATAGCAAGGTACACCTCCTCTTCAGTAAATTCTAATTCTAGATTTTGCGCTTGGTCGCCATTTATGGGGGACCAGTCAACATAATTCGGGAGGATGCGAGGCTGGTTATCCTTTGTATATAAAGAACGATAAAAATCTAGAAACTCTGCTTCAATTTCTGTAGCAGTGAGGAGACTTACCCCTTCTCGAGAAAGAACTTCAAGTATGGAGTTTTTCCTTTTACGGGCTGCCATGATTCGGTGGAAGAACTTAGTGTTTTCATCCCCTTCCTTAAGCAAGTTCAATTTGCAGCGCTGTCGCCATTGTATCTGTTCACTAACTGTAATGTCCTCGATCTGTCCACGGAGGGTGCAACGAGAAATCCGTTTCTCCTCTGTTAATGGCCCCAAATCCTCAGAATTATCCAGTTCCCGCAGCTGTGAAATGAGAGTGGGGAGCTGTTGGGAGGAGTGACTTCGACTTAAGTTCCATTTTCTCAGTTCTTGTTTCAGATCTTTCAACTTTTGCATTAACCCGTGGCCCGAGCGACCTTGTGTTGGATTTTGATTCCACCAATCCTCAAGCCGAGGTCGGAAAGACTCAGACTGAAGCCAATAGTTGTCGAACCTGAAAGGGCAAGGGCCCCATAATATGTCTCCAAATTAAGTGCAATTGGATAGTGATCAGATGTTACACGAGCTAGTCGACGAAGAATAGCTGCACCAAATTTAGAAAGACAACCATCTGAAAGTAAGAAGCGATCAATCAAAGAAAGAAAGTTACCGTCCGGAGAAGACCAAGTGTAACTCCCATTTTGCAAGGGGATGTCGATGAGATGGTGATCACTAATCCAATCGTTAAAAGTGTCCATATGTCTGGAAACAAATCTGTTACTTGATTTTTCCCAAGACCACCGAGTAACATTAAAGTCGCCGCCGATAATCCAACGGTTTCCTTCTTTTTTAGGTTTGGTTATATAAATCGTGAACCAGAATCCCAACCATGAAAAGGAAAAATAGGTACACAAACAACTCAGGTTTGTCCTAGTGGCCCATTTGAAGAGTCTTGGGCCTTGATGGAAAAGAGGGAATGGTTTCGGCTGGGATAAAAATGGGGAGAGACAAGTTGTTATTTGGTAGTGGGGACAGAGTGGGCCCATGGAGGTGATTTAAAACCCTACTTGAAAGGGGAGGGAAGGAAGCCGAAGATAAAAGGGGCGGCGCCATTGATGGAGGAGATTCCCCCAAATACGGAAGAAGTAAATGCGTGGATAATTCTTCCGATCGGGTCCAAGAAAGTTGTCTCTAAAAGGCGATTCTTCTCCTCTAACGTCTTCGGATTGATTTCTGGTCTTAAATGCCAGATTGCCTTTTTCCGCGAATCTCGCTGCGTTCAAATTCTTTCCAAATTTGGATGGTCTGCTAGAGATTCCCGACGTTGTGACCTTAATTTCTTCTCCGACGATGGATGCTGGAATTGTGATGAATTCAGGGATGAAACCCACAGTGTTTGATCTGATTCGCAGGCGAGCTTCATTGATGTTGATCATCTGAGACGAGATATTCGAAGCCTCAATGAAGCCTCCACACATATCTCCAATGAAACGGAAAATTTGTTCTTTCCAAAGCATCGGGGGGAGATGTCGAACACCAATTCAACCACCATAAGAAGCTGTCATAACATCCTGCTGACAAGAAAGCAAATGGTAAGGTAGAAACGAACTCTATATTTACCAATTGTAACCCAGGCGTTGGTTCTGCACAGTGAGGAAGCCAAATCCTTATCGTAAACAAGAAGCAAGGCTTTGTTATCCTTGAAGGGATTAATGGTGCATCAGCCAAAGGTTCGATCAAGCAATGAAAGTCGAATGCTTTCCCAGTCGTCGTGCAAATTTTGTCGCTGGAGGACAATTATTGGCTCCCATTGTTGCTGGGTTGTTATGTCCCCTTGTTGTTGAGACTTTGTCCTATCATCAAGAGGGACTTTGTTGGCTAGTGTCTGAGATGGATCCTGTAATGGGAATTCCAGTAGGGCTGATTTGTATGAATGTTGTTGAGGTAGGGTCTTGGGAGGGGGCTGGGAGGGGGACTTTTTTGGGTACTTTGAGATCAGAGAAAAGAAGGAAAACCATCCTTGTTTATTTTGTTCTGATGGTATGATTAATCGAGTTCGTTTACCCGAGTCTAGAAGTTGGTTGATCTCAACAAAGTAACCATTCTTAGTACTCAGCTTCTCCACCCATAAGTCGTATTCATCGCTACGGAGCTTGTCTGTGAACTTGTACGTACAAGGTGTTGTAGCTAGGGTATTGAATGAGGAGGCTAGCCAGGTTAGGGACCTCCATGTGATCGAGATAAAACAAGAAGAGTACCTTGATTTCTCTGTAATCTTGGCTTGACTGCCACGATAGTGTTCGTCAAAGGCAATGTCGAATGTTTTCCGATCGATTACTATGGAGCGTGTGGATCGGTTCCATGGTTGCAAGGGTGTATGGTCAGATCCCATGGTGATCGGAGAAATTAGGAAGAAGGCTGGTTAGCGAGGGGGGAGGAAGAGGAGAGAGGAGAGAGCATTTTTGTGGCTTAATTCCTTTAATAAATTTTTAGTGATCGTATTTACAACTTCAAGATATTAACCTTAATTGGTCTGCTTGGTGTTGTTTATCCTTTGTAAAGTTCTTTTTAGTTCTATGCTCTTATTTACTGCTTTTCTTCTCTCCATCATGGAGTATGTTTGTACTTTGAGCATTAGTCTCTTTTCATTATATCAATGTGTTGATTTATTCATTAAATATTTTTTTTTTTGTATTTAGTAAATATAATTAGAGAGATTTTATTTGTATTAAGTTTTTCCTTTTCTTTTTAGGTATTAGGTTTTTACCTCCTACTTAAGTAGAAACCTTTGTAACCATTAAGTGTGAATGAGAATAATATTTCTTCTCTATTTTTACCATCATAAAATTAGCATGGTATCAGAGCCACCAAAATAAAACCCTAAAAATCCTAACCCTAGTCGGTGCTTCCGCTGCCGCCGCTGTTCTTCGCCAAGCCTTTACGCCGGTGACAAAGCTCAGACCCCGACGAAGACATTCCGACCACGCACCTGCGAACCACACGAAAAAGACGACTTTGCGCTTCAACCAACCCGCGACCACGAGACCTGCGACCAGCGACCCGATTGATCGTGACGCCTCTACCGGTCGTCTCCGTCCGTCGATCCGCCGCCACCATCAGCTTTGGTTGCTCCGTCCGTCAGTTCGCCAGTCCGGCCATCTGTTCACCGTCAGCACGGTTCCAATCTGTTTTTCTTGTTTTTTGCTTCGTTCTTTGTTTGTGAAGTCTGAGTACAACAAGTATGTCAGAAGATAAATTATTGGTGACTAAGGTTCATCCCAAAATTACTACCATCCGACTTAATGGGCATAACTTTCATCGTTGGTCTCAAAGTGTTCAGATGTACATTCACAGACAAGGAGAGATTGGATACATTACCGGAGACAAGAAAGAACCGGCCAAGGAGGACCCTTTTCTATGGTTGAGGAGATAAGTGACAACTATATGTATTTTTCCATTGCGAAGCAATTATGGGACAATGTGAGTAAGATGTATTCTGACTTGGGTAATCAATTACAAATACTTGAGTTGAATAAAAAACTAGGCAACATTCGACAAAGAGGAAAAAACGTCACACAATATTTTCATTCCCTTAATCGAATTTGGCAAGATCTAGATCTTTTTGATGCTTATGAGTGGGAGTCAACTAAAGACCAGAAGCACTACAAAAAGGTTGTGGAGGATGGTCATACTTACAATTTCCTTACCGGACTCAATGATGAGTACGATGAGGTTAGAAACAGAGTAACTGGTAAAAATCCTCTACTATCTATTGATGATGTTTTTTCTGAAGTTCGCAGGGAAGAGAGTCGTCGGAATGTTATGCTTGGCAAGAAAATTATTGATTTAGTTGAGGCTTCTGCTATGGTGGTTGAGGCCACTGCAAATAAGGCTTCTACTCAAATTAATAAACTCCGCTGGTGTAATTATTATAATAAACCTCGACATACTCGTGAGACTTGTTGGAGATTTAATGGGATGCCTGCAAATTGGAAGAGTACTAAGCAAGGTGATAAGAGTAATTCTCAACAATCTTCTTCAAGTGCCAATATTGCTGACTCAAACCAATTCAGTAAAGAGCAAGTTGATCAACTCCTGAAACTGCTAAAGACCACTTCGTCATCTGGTAATCCAAGTGTTTCCTTTGCATAAACAGATAATAATCCTCAAGCTTTCTCTTGTCTTAATTCATCTCCATGGGTTATAGATTCTGGAGCCAATGAAAAAATTCCAATTGTCGACGGTAGTTTCACATCTATTGTAGGGAAAAGAACTATTCGTTTGACTGATAAAACTACCCTACAATCTGTTCTTCATGTTCCTAAATTAGCATGTAGTTTGTTATCTGTCAATAAAATATAAAGGTGTAACTGGGTCGGTTTTCCGCAAAACCGAACCGAGTCAGTTATGCATGGAACCCGAAACTGAACCGATGTTGAGTTGACTCGGCCGGCTCGGTGGCGTTTTTTTTTAGGGCTGCCATGCTTCTTACAATCTCCTATCAAGTTAGATGATACGAAACCCTAATGAATTGGATCAAGAACCCCTTGGTTATACGAACCCTTGAATCACAAACACTAAAACACTTTAGTCAATTCGCTTTCACCCCAAGATAAAGAGAAAAATAGAAATACCTTAAGATCAAATATTCAAGGATGAGGAACTTGTCCCTAACCTTGAACCGAAACATTCCACTATTAGATTGTGTTAGGAACCCGAAACCCCCAATAATACAAGTCTATAGTAGGAGAAATAAATCATAAAGTAGTTATGCATTAGTTATGAATAACTGTTGGTAGTTACAAGTTAGTTTCTGTTTTGCAAGTTACTTTCTGTTGAGGATATATACCCTGTATATATATGAGATGAATGGGACTAGATGAGGGGGAATTAGATTCAAGGGAGATAGGGGTAAGACTACAGGAGTAGTTTTGCTTGTTGTACTTGGCCTTTGGGCTTGTTGATATCAATACAAATACTTTTTGTAAGGAGTTACCTTACAGATTGATCAAGTCTAATAGAATGCTTCTCAAACATGCAAGTCAAACAAGAAAATCAAAGGTAACAAAAGCTCTCGGCTATGGAAATGCTCCAATGGAGTTTTCAATTCAAATATCAAAGTTGTGTTTTACATTAGACAAAGCTAATCCTTTTTATAGAGAAGGAAATCAGCCAAGAGACTCCTTAACTCCCTAACATAAATGCTAATATGAAAAGTCACCTTGAAATCCTAGCCGTGATGAACTGTTGGCCTCAAAAGAAAAAAAGAACTGTTGGAACCAGTCTCCTCAGCCTCTGCTGATCAAGGAGAAAATGGAAGAGGATGGTAACGTTAGAGAAGCAAGGAGATGGAGAATCAAATTGTATCGATTATTTTTGTTTTGTTTTATAATGGTTGAAGCTCAAAACCACACCAGTTGGGAGGCATACGAGCATCAGGGAGCCTAGTTTGCTCTATATTAACGTCCACAAGAAATAATTTACTTTCTTAGAGTATTTTTTTCTTTGAACCAACTTGGTAGCTCATTTAGGAATATCTATGACTTTTGAGTTCTAGGAAGCTGAGACTTTGTAGTAAATTTCAAGAAGAATTTGAGTAGTATAGTCTGGTATACTGTCTATCATTGCGCCTAAAATTTCCACCACTTGGATTGGAGATCCCATTCAAAAACTTCATTGTGATTGAGCCTTCCTAAACTTCAAATCCTAGCCGTTGGTATCAAGCATACAAAGTTTCGGCAAAGAGAGTGTTGGGTGACTACCAGCCAAAACATTCAATCTTGAGGAGTGACGGAAGGCAGAGCTCCCTCTCCAGCAGTTCTCTGAAAATCTAATTGTAGATCTTAAACCCACAGTGAAAGAAGCGTTTTTAGTTTAATATTTTGAGTACATATATGCATGTTGATATGGTAATGTTACATTTTACTTGGTATGTAAAAATAATAAATATACATTGTATGCTAATAAATTCTCGTTTCATCATCCTCTATATTGTATGTAAATGTATTTGTCTTATAACATGTGATAGGTATTTTGGTTATTATAAATAAGTTTATTACCATCCTCGATAAAATATTTGGTGTAGTTGTAGATAGTATCTGTACTCCCAAGTCTGTAGGGGTTCCCTTTCTTTTACATCTTTTTATGACTTCAATGAAATGGAGCTTACTTATATGTATAGCATCTACGTGAGCTTAACTGAGAACCAGAATTAGTGTGTAGTTTATGACTTTGATAGGAACATCTTTGTCCTCGTATCGATATCAATTTATTTATTTGCAAGCTTAATTTATTTGGAAGGGTGTTATCTTTTTGATTTGTTTGGGGTTTGGCATTTCAGCAGCTTTGCTAATTAGTCAATTGGTGAGTGGCCTTGTAGGGAGAGAGATTCTGACAAGGATGGAAAGATTAACTTCAACGAGTTTTTCCATGGACTCTTTGACATGGTGAGAAATTATGATGAGAATCACAATTCTTCACATAATTCAGAAGATTCCAGGGACGGCCCCGCTAGAAACTTGTTTGCAGTGCTAGACAAAGATAACGACGGGTAACTAAATTTATGATGTGGACATCATCCTTGGTAACTGTAGAAACTTGTTTGCAGTTCTTTGGCAACTTTAATGATTTTTCTTTGTTATTTTGTTTTTCATAGACACCTGTCTGATGAAGAGCTGTTACCTATAATTGGAAAAATCCACCCATCAGAGCATTACTATGCAAAACAACAAGCAGAATATATCATACAGCAGGTACACTTGCATGACGAAATCTTGAAACTCATGTGAAAATTGATGATTTTTTTGGCTTTGTCATTGAGATATTGTTTCGATATGCACACATTAATGGCATAATCAATCATCTCAAAATAATTTCTTTTCTTCCTAATAATGAGAGATGGCTGGGTTATAAATGGATTATTTTATACATGTGTACTGTTATTCTATATAAAAAAAACTAGACCGACGATCGCTTTCCTTGATATATTAAGATATTATGTAAAAATCATTTTTAGAACTATTAAAATTGGTCATATTAGAACACGACATTCACCAATTATTTCCTGTTTGAACATTGTGTGAGATACTGTAGCAAGAGATTTCAGTTTCTCCTTCATTCATTTTATCATTGAATGTATTGTATCTGACTTTCAATTTTTAATCAGCTATCACACAATTTTTAATGTTATTTGTTCCTCATTGATTTTAATGAGATAGACCAAGTTGTTCTCTTAGCCTTTAACATTAAGACCCTGTTTAATAACCATGATTTTCTCGTAATTTCTTTACCATGATTTTCATTTTTCCTAATGAAACATTTGAATGCTTAGCTAAATTCCAAAAACAAAAACTACTTTTTAAAAACTATATTTTTTTTAATTTTGAAAACATGTGTAAAAACTAAAAAGTAGGTAACAAAACAAAGAAAGAAGTAGTGTTTATAAGTCTAATTTTCAAAAAATCGAAAACCAAATGGTTATCAAACGGGCTCTAAGATATTGTATGACATCCTTTTTATCTTTAGCATTTTACGTAGAAGACTTTCTTGCAAATGTTTGTTGTCTGGATAAGAAACCATTACAACAAGATCTAGATTAAGCCTGAGAAATCTGTTGTTCTTCTCGAGGGAGCAAGTATATCTGTTGATCAATAACACAGCGTTGACTCATATTTTTAGATTGGAGGCCTTTCATCTTTTGATCCTCCTTGTTTTAGGCTTAGGGATCCCTCATCTCTAAGGCCTTTGGAATATATGCGGTCTCTATGTTTCTCATAAAAAAGAAGAAGAGTATATCTTTTTTTTTGATAAGAAACTTACGTAAGTATTATAAACAGAGAGAGAATCAAAAGGAGACAACCTAAGGGCGAGGGGAGAAAAACCCCCTCCCGACGAACTAAAACAAAGCTTTCCAGTTGTTTTGAATCATGGACAAGCTATAATTACGAAAGAAGTTCTTGTGATTCAAACACCACCAAGAAGCTAAGAGTTGAACATTGCTACAAAAATACAAAAAGGGAGTAGCCTTATCTTCAAAAATTCTCTGGTTTCTCTCTAACCATAAGCTCCACATGATAGCCCTACCGGCCAAGGACCAAATCACCTGCTTTCTATTTTTGAACCTCCCCCTACGAAGTAATTCCACCATCCAGTCGTCAATCCTCAAAGGGAGGCAGAGGAGTAAATCAAACTCCTTAAAAATCCAAAACCAAACTCTCTGAGCAAACGGGCAGTGAAGGAACAGGTGGTCGAGAGACTCAGCCGCCCCAAGGCATAAGTGGCAAATAGAGGGGGAAAGAGGCCAATTTGGGCATTTGGCTTGAAGCTTCTCCTGAGTGTTTAAGCCTCTGTGGGCCACAGACCAAAGAAAGACTTTAACTTTCTTAGGATAATTTTCTTTCCAAATTGCATCCACCATAGGAATCCTCAACGCGGGAGCGGCCTCAGTTAGCTTAAAGACCGTAGCCTTGGAGGAAAAGACACCTGACTTATCAATGGTCCACTCCACGTTGTCACACCCAGCACCCAAGTGGATAACATCAAGCATGTCCACCAAACTGATCCAACTGGGAATCTCCCAATCAAAAAGGCCTCTTCTAAAGCCAAGGTCCCAATCTTTCGTCAAATCATTCCAACAATCGGCTATCGTAGCTTCTTGTTTCATCGATAAACTAAAGAGGTCTGGGAACTGAGAAGCGAAAGACAAATTCCCAGCCCATCTATCGGACCAAAACGAGATCCTATCTCCTTTAGAAGCTTTAAACTTCAAGAATTTAAAGAAAAGATCGCTATTTTTTGCAATATCAAACCAAGGTCTACCTTTAGCCCTGCCTTTGGGAGGAAGAGAGACCCACCCGTGGGGACTAACCCCGTACATACTAACAATCACCTTCTTCCACAAAGCACCATCTTCTTGGGTAAAACGCCACAACCACTTGAGGAGCAAGGCATTATTTCTTTGTTGGAAAGCACCCAAACTCAGACCCCCATACTTCAAAGGCAACGAAGTCTTCCCCCAATTAACCAGATGATTACTCGCTTTAAACTCACCGTATATCTGTTGATGAATGTCTTTGTTTTGCAGGCGGATGCAGATAAAGATGGACGTCTCACCTTGACAGAAATGATTGATCATCCATATGTATTTTACAGTGCCATTTTCAACGAAGATGACGAGGATGACTATGATTTACACGACGAGTTTCGTTAAGTTCTTTCAAGTATGGACACCTCCCTCTATATATCAAACCTCTGGAGACAAGACCAGCCTTGATTTTCTCTTGATAGTTTGTTGCTGTTGCAGGAATAGTCAATAGGTTAGCGGTAGAAGAAAACGGAGTTTTTCGCTCCACGGAATCAGGATACAAGAGTTTGAAGTGTTAGTCAACAACTTTGAGGAGAGCTTTGACATTTGAAATGGTGGTCAGAACTGGTTTAGTCTTCTTCAGCCATGTCTGCACATATGGTATCCTCATTTTGTAGCATATGATACCCTCATCTTGTCTGAAGATGATCCACACCTTAGATCATAGACATTTATTTAATTTGGTTGCAAATATTTGTTAAGTTCGGTGTCGTTGGTATAGAATTATTATTTAATTGTTATTTGTTACTAATTTATTGTTTCTGGATAGAAAATTATAAATGATTCAATGCTAGAATTTTCTTTTGAAGCTTATGCTTTTGAAAAGTGAGATAGAACATGTGTGTAATTTAGTTGCTTTTTCAAAAATGATGTTGGAGTCAATTTTTGGTTGGCGTTTACAACTTTAGCTATATACAATGTTATTTATTTATTTATTATTATTATTATTATTTTTTTTAAGAAAACATCATTCATTAATCAAGCGCAAAAACACCAAAATCATAATCATAAGTAGGAGTCGGACAACGATCTAAACTATACATATTTTGATATCCAAGAATCACACAAAATGTGAATTTAAAGATGGTAGTCAACATTAAAATAATTACAAATATAACTAATAGTAAGTTGGGTTGATTTAGTATTAACAATGGTAAGATTAAGTTATTCAAAATGGTAAATCGTTCATAAAGTACGAAATATAAGATCATTTCTTTAGATTGTAAAGTAGTGAACCACTCACAGGGGTAAGATATTGAAGAAGAGCAACATTTGCTCTTCCAAAGCCTATGGCGCATATGCCTCCGATGTGCATGCTTGTAGGAAATGTGGCCATGATCTCGGGCCAACGATTTGGTTTCATCGATGAAAAACGCTATTTCGGTAGCGACGTTCAACAAATTAACTGCTTCTAGGCAACCAAACTTTACAATCATATAACAATGGTTCAACTAATGAGAGTTTGCAAGTCCTTCAATGATGGTCATAGCTTTGAAAATCTTGACCTCCTATCTATGGTTAATCTTCTTCAAACCTACATGATGGACACAACCAAGGTGGTCTCTCAACACCCATCCCAACACCCTATCTGTTTCGTGGGACTCCAACTTGTATGAAGACAATTATTCGCTCTGCACGGGTTGCAAGCAGATTACAACGATCACCTGGATACAACAATTAATTCTTGTAGAACAACAACCTTGAACTACAAAATTAATTCTTGTAGATCAAAAGAAAGAAAGATATGAGAACTAGGGGTGCAAGCAAAAACCGAAAAAAATCGTTCAAACCGACCAAAACCGAAGTCGGTTCGGCTTTCGATTTCAATTTTCAAATATGAAAAATTGAATTATTTCGGTCGGTTTCGGGTTCTTTTAGCCTGCGTCGAAAAAAATCGAAACCGACCGATTGTACTTATTTCATAAAAGCAATTGAAATTTCAAAAAAAGTTGTTGGACAAGTGGGTAATGATGTCTACCTTTAAGCACAGGCACATAAGTTCAAAACTTACAAATTTAACTTCCTATTAAATTTGTAAATTTAACTTCAATCTATTTTGAACCTCCTGAGTCCTGAGTTCCAAAAATTCAAAGAACATAAAACCAAAAAAAATAGAAGTAACGCAAATTAACCATGTCCTTTAAAGTCTGGTTCTTTCTTTCAGCTACACCATTTTGTTGTAGTGAATAAGGTGCCATAGTTTGATGAATTAAACTATTAACTTCATAGAATTCATAAAACGATGTTGATTCATATTCACAACTTCTATATGATCTAAACACCTTTACTTTATTCTCAAGTTGATTTCCAACTTCTGCCTTATATGTTTTTAAAACATCGAAGTTTTCATCTTTACTACGTAATATATATACATAACAATATTTACTACAATCATCAATGAATGTGACAAAATATCTCTTACCACCTCTTGTGGGGTACTTTTCATGTCACATACATCGCTGTGGATTAAATCAAATACCTCATTACTTCTTTCCACGAACGAAAATGACTTTCTAGAGGCCAACTTTGATTCAACACAAACTTCACATTTGTGTATATTATCAATGTTGAAATTAGGCAATAGTCCTAAATTTACCATTCTAGGTAAATAATGATAATTGACATGCCCCAACCTAAAATGTCATACACCACACAACTCAACAATATAAACAAAAGAATTGTTATTATTATTTTTATTCTCCGGCATTCGTGCCCGTACATTCCATTTGAACATGTCATCATACAGATAACATTTTCCCACATACATACCATTTTGTAAGAATAAACTTATTTGACTCAAATACAAGCTTGAACCCATTTTATTAAGTAAAGTTCCAGACACTAAGTTCTTTCGAATCTCTGGTATATACCACCATCATTGAGGGTGCAAGTATGACGATATGAAATTGAAAAGTCTATCAAATATCATTTGATGTTGGCTTAAAAGTCAGTGTTGCAACTTTAAGGGCGCAAGTACGAAATCTGTTCCTAAAGTAAGCATAACTTAACGGTAATTAACCTGACATGTACTTAAGTCACAAGTGGAACATGAATAACATAGTCACAAGTGGTATATACATTATATTAACTTACTTTGCACCCAAATTCAATCTTGGAGTAAGAGTCCACTAATTTTCAAGTCTTTCTTGTCTATGACTTTAATGGAAGCTCTCATTTTGATATTTCAATAAGGATGTTATGCTTCTATTTGCAAGTTTAATACAGAGAATCAGACATAATAAAAACTCATTTTTTTTTAACAACATGTTCGGGTGGAGATTGAACCTAGGACTTTATAGTCACTAGGCTATACATCATGTCGTTGAGCTATGCTCTTGTTGGCTAAAAAATCAAAAATCAAAAATTTACTTACCTTATATGCTTTCATAACGATAGAAGGAACTTGTACTCAATTTGAAGCACAAATGAAGCACAATAATCAATATTGTAAAGAGTGAGAGAAAAAAAAGAGTGAAAAATGCTCCACTTCATTGTTCAATTTTTTCAAATTACATTCATAAGCCTATGTCTAGGGATGAAATTCACTTAAAAAAAAAAATAGAAGTAATTGACTTATACCAAACAAATAAATAAAAGAACTCCTATATTTTAAAATAGTTCTAGTTGTTGAATTTTTTTTCTCCAAGAAAAAACTCTAGTTCTTTTTTTAATGTGAGGAGAGAGATTCGAACTTGAGACCTCTAGTTTATAGTTCATACATTATGTCGGTTGAACTACACTGATGTTGACCTCTAGAGTATTAACTATTTGAGAATTAAATGTATGAGATAATAAAGGTCTATGTTTGAATATGTAATATCATAGACTTAAATGTCTGTATTTTTCTTTTATATAGGTTTTACTTATAATTTATTTATTTATTAATTTTTTTTTTGACAACATGTGAGTAGATGGATTTAAATTTGAGACTTCTTGCACAATCATTTTTTATTTTTTTTTTATTTTCTTTTATTTTATTTTTTTATTTTTTTTTAAATCGAAATCACTAAAAGCTTCTTTGGATTTGACATGTTCAGACAAAGAAAATCAAAATATTTCAAAATTTGTTGGGTTATAGTATATAAACGAGTATATATGTTGGATCATATATATATATATGGGATTATAGTATATAAGATAAAGTATATATACTGGTTATAGTATATAAACGAAGTATATATTGAAAAAATTGAAATGTTTCAAAATATGGAAGTAGGGGAAAAAAAATGATAGATGGAGAATAATTAAAAAATCATAAAAAATAAAAAAAATATTTAATTAAAAAATTTCATAAATCATAAATCAACTCAATTTAACAAATTCTTTAAAATGTCTTTTGATAAGATTTTTATAAATCATCAAACTAGTTCTAGTTACTAACTAAATATTATGTTGTAAAATTGATTCTAACTTAATTGGTATAAAGTTATGTTTTTGACCAAGAAGTTAGAGGTTCAATTTTTCACCTTGCATTTAAATACTTTTACAAAAAAAAAAAAAAAAAACTAAATATTAGATTGAATATAAATTATCTTAATTTATGAACATATTTTATATTTTAAATGTTGTATAATTATTATTTACCATATCATATGAAACTCCAACAAGTGTCAATTTAGAGTAAAATAATTAAAAAGATTTGCAAATATGATAATTTTTATGATTGATAATCTTCCATCTGATAGCTACTAACTTCTGTTTTTTTTATAAAATTTTGTCTACCACTATGAGTGACTATCACCATTTAAAAAAAATATATACATTATATTATACATATTTAAATTTTTTAAAAAATGATTCGAGTCTATAACCTAAAATATTATATTTATTTACGTTTTTATCCATATAAATATAATTTTACATTTTAAAATTTTAAATTCAAAATTTCAATTATTGAAAAAAAAAAAAAAAAAAAGTTGGATTGCCTAGTAAGCGCGTAGTTACTCCAATTAAGCAACTTGTGACAGCTTCATACTTATTTAATTTGTCAATTGCTTCAATTTTTTTTTTTTTTTTTTTTTTTAAAAAGAGAGCCATACTCAACAAACAACAAAGAGCTACCAGAATCACAAAACGAGAAAAAGCTTGAGGGAACAGGATTCTCCCACTGAGTCGTTAGCAAAATCTCAGACGCTTTGAAAGCAATTTGATGGGCCAAAATATTATCCAGTCGATTCACATGAGCAAAAGAGATAACTCCAGTGGCCTCTTTCAAGTCCAACACTTCTCTATGAAGAAATCCACTGTGGTGAGATCATCTCCAATTCCATTGAGTAAATTACAAACATTCAAACAATCGGTCTCTGCTTCAATCGGGCACTTGTTAGGGAACGAATATGAGGAGATCGCTTTAATCCCCTCAACCATTGTCATGGCCTCTAATGTTTTAATCTCGAACTAACCGTTGAGAGCACGACAACCAGCCAATTTGACAGAACCTTGATGGTCCCGAACGACCCATCCGAGGCCCGCTCGTCTGGAATCAACTCTAAAGGCCAATTGCTTGAATTAAACGATCATGTTTGATTTTTTTTATAACAAACTTTCAAATTGGATTAAGTTGCCACATTTGACAAAATTCAGCTAAAACAAAGTAATCAATCTTATCCAATTATTTATCCGATTTTCTAATTTTATATCAATAAAGTAAATTAGCGTTAAAAATATAAGATTTTAGGGAAAAATTGTAAGCAAATACCAAGTCTGAGTTTTTCAAGACAAAAAATGATTCTTTCAAAAGTACTTTCATTTACAATATTCAACTTATTCTAAATTTGAATTTTCAAAGATGACTTTTAAAACCAACTTTACCAAAACTTCTTCAATCAATAAATGATGTTTATTTTTTAAAAGAATGGGTTGCCAATTTTGGTTTGAGTTACAAAATTATTAACCAAAATTAATTCTAAAATACTAAATTGAATAATAAGAACACAACCCTTTAAGAAAAATGTCTAATCATATGAAAACTTACAAAATTTTGGCTCAACAACATAAAAACAGCTTTACATATTTTTTTTTTTTTTTTAATACAAAGTTCATAAACTAAAATAAATATCTAAGGAGTTTTTTTTTTTTTTTTTTTTTTTTTTTTTTTTTTTTCATTTTTAAAAAACAAGAATATTCGATAGAAAAAAAAAATCTTTCTTTCAAAATTGTTTTTAAAATTGTGAGTAAATTAAAAAAAATATATATATTTTTTTTTTATTGTAACACTATTTTTTTCTTCATTCTTGATGTATCTCTCTAGAAAATATATTTCTTTTTGATTTTTCTTCTCTAAATTTTATCATCTCTACAATTTCTCACTAAAAATAATATTTTTTCTCTCTCTATTTTTTATTTTTTATTTTTTAATTTCTATTTCAATTCTAAACTATCTCTATCACTTTTCTCTCATTAAAATTTTATATTTTTCCAATTTTTGTTCCTTTTAAAATTTCTCAGTATAATTTTTTTTTTTCTTTTTCTCTCATTTATTTCTTTGTAACATAGTAATATATCTCTCTCTACCGCCTATAAGCATAACTGAACCCAGGAGTGGATCCAAATATTTATGTCAGAAGAGACACAATTCAAATAAGGTTAAATTACAAGTTTAGTCTTAAATTTCTTATTTGTGTCTATATGGTCCATAAACTTTAAAACGTACCTAATAGAAACATATTCTAAATTAAAAAAAAAAAATTAATTGTTCTACCTAAAAAGTGTATCTAACAAATCTATATATTTTTAAATTTTTATCCAATAGAAACATATTCTAAATTTCAAAAAAAAATTAATTGTTCTATTAAACATAAATTTTTATTTTGGGTCTAATAGTTCTTCAACTTATTCGACATTTTTTTTTATATAAAAGCACGTATCTATTAGATACAAAATTAAAACTTTAAAGTTTAATTAGAGATAAAATTAAATCTCATTCTAATAGGACAACTATTTTTTTAAAAAAATAATAACAAAATTGAAAGTTGATAAATCTATTAAATATCGTTAAAGGTTAAGAATTTATTGAATCACAAAATTAAAAAATTAAGAATATGCTGAATTATTCATCTAAATAGATAAGTAAATAATGAAATTCGAAATTGGTAAGTAAATAATGAAATTCGAATTACCTGTTATTTTTTTTTTGTTTCCTATAAATTTTCCTTAAAAAGAGATAAAAGCCGCATATATTTGGAATTAACGAAATCCTAATTATTAAGTATAAATAGAACAAAGGGCTTAAGATTTAAAAAAAAAAAAGTTAAAAAAAACGCAAGTCCAAAAAAAGAGGAGGGTTAAGGCATGCCCCACGACCATTGTTGAATCAACATTTAACAGTTAAAATTCGCATTTTTATATAGAAATATACAAACCAATTCAATTTAATTATGCATATTTATATACAAATATACAAATCGAATAATTCGAGGGGCACGTGCCCCTGGCCCCTACGTGCATTCGCCCCTGACTGAACCGATATGATGTATGAACTATGAACAAAAAGTCTAAAGTTTAAATCCTCCTACCAAAAATTGTCAAAAAAAAAAAAAAAAAAAAAAAAAAAAAAAAAAATCCTAAATTTTTCTTTGCAAAAAAAAAAAAAAAATCATATATATCTCTAAATTTCTCTCCTTACAAAAATTATCTTTCTTTCTGTAAAATTTCCATCTTCAACTACTTTTATTTCATTCTTTTCTAACATATCTCTCTCACTTTTCACTCCCTACAATTTTAATATATATTTTTTTCTAACTAATATTCCCTCACTAAAACTTTCTCCTTCTCTAAAGTTATTCTCTATATATAATTTTTCTCTCTCTAAAGTTTTATTTTTATATCTTCACATCCATTTTGTTTTCTCTTTAGATCTCCAAGTTTTTGAAAAACATAAACCAAAAAACATGTCAAAAATTAAAATGATTATGAGATGAAGCCTACAAATTTTAGGGAAGGATATTGACTTGGTGATTATAAGGAAATTTAAATTGTTTTTACTGATTAAATTGATTATAGATTAATTTAAACCAAGACATTTTTTCATTCACGTGATATACGGTAGTTAAAGTAGTGTTCACACTCCTCCAGAAATTTAATTTGTAGAAAATAATTTGATTTTATTGATTTATGTAAGCAATCTCTAATCTTTATCCTCTAATGCTTTCTTTTCAATGTATACGTTTGCTTTGGGTTGGTTGATTTCCTGGATCGGTTGTCGGCTCAATGTGTACATAATCAATGATGACCTCCTCTATTGATAGAGTTAAATGGATCTAGTATGGGTTTGAGCCTGATTGACTTTTGGCCCAACTTTTGAGCTTTTGGGCTTAATTCATTTATTTTAAATAACTTGAATTATTTAAATTTAGCCCAAAATCATTTTTAGCGGTCTCGTAAATAGCTTCGGGTCCAACCGCCATGCGGTGTTTGATTGGACTAGCTCGGATCGAGGGACATGTGGCGTTATTTTATTTGCCAATTTTATATGTATTTTAATTTAAATTAAGGACATGTGTAACTTTGTAATTGGTACCAAATTTATAAATATATATTTTTATCTTGAATTAATATGTCAATTTGTGATTGGCGGAAATTTATTATTCATAGTTTTTGAGATTAAAGGCTGCCTTTGAAAATGTTGAAAGTGATTAAGAAAAAATATTAACTGCTTTTTGTGTTTGATAATAAAACAAATTATTTTATAATCTATTAAAATCACTTTTGCATATCATACCACTCTCTTGTTTCTTTAACAATTTTTTAAACCTTAAAAAAAAATTAAAAAATTATTTTATATATCTAATATCTCCTTTCTATCACCAAATTTATTTTATAATTTTTAGTTTAACTAACTTTTAAAAATTTCTGCTTCGAAGGATTATTTTTAAAGCTACAACAATTTCCATCTAAACCTTAAACAATAAAAAATTTCTAAAACCAACTTTCAAGTAACTCTATTTTAATCTTTAAATTTTAAAATGTTTATTTCAATATTTAAATGTTGAAAAGAGAGAAGAAAAAAAACACCATTTTGATATTCACTATTATTTTGCTATCAATTAATTTAAACTTTATAAAATATCCACCTCAGTCAACTTACTTGATTTCAACAACATCAACACATTAATAACAAAGTATTCAAAGTCATGTCATTTATCTACTAGATAATTGATAATATAATAATGATAGGGAACTAAAATGATTAGTATTTTTTATAAACTCAAACCATCCTAAAATTTTAAAACGTTTAGAAACTAAAATAAAATTAAAAATAATAAAATAAATAAATAAACACGCATTCTTCGTTTAAATTGTCTTCTCCCTCCTCGTATATTTAGACCTAAACAATTTTTTCTCCGCAATATTTATTTTCATGTCTGAAATATATACTAGATGAGTATATATAAATAAATACATATATTTTTTTTTAAAAAAAAATACATAATATCTATAAGTATATAAGAAGTATATAATCGTCAACAAGAGCATAGTTCAACTGACATAACGTATGGCCAAAGCGAGCATAGCTCAGCTGGCATATGTATGAGTTAACGACCACGAAGTCTGTGGTTCGAATCCCCCCACCCCCAATGTAATCAAAAAAAAAAAAAAAACTGACATAACGTATGAAATATGAACAAAAGATCTCATGTTCAAATTCTCATTCTCCATGTAAAAAAAGAAATATATATCCATATATGAGTATATATATGATATATGATGGGTATATTGTTTTTGTGAATGCTCAAATTAGAAAACAAAGTTAGAAGAATTTTTTTTTTTTAAAAAAAAAAAAAAAAAAAAAACATTGAGAATGTTAAAATTTAATACACAAAAAAAAATTAAATAATATTATGAAATAATATTATGAAGACATTAATAAAGGGTATACTGATAATCAAATTAATAAAAAATAGATATGAAAATTTTAAGATTTTAACATATTTGAAAATATGGGTGTGATTTGAGAGAATTTCTCTAAAAGAATTGAATTGAATTGTTTGAGTTCGAAAAGAAATGGTGATGATGAAATAAATACTGAAGGAGGACAATATGATCCCACATTATTAAAGCCTGCCTTTGTGTACTATACCCATCACGTACTTCCCATAATTGGTCCCCTCAAGCCCACAACTTTTATTTCTCTTTCTAACAACTTGTACAATTTTTTTTTTCTCATTACAATAATTTCAACTTTAAAAAAAAAAAAAAACCATTTACCTCTATATTTTTAAAAAATTCAACCTAACTAAGTCCGCGGGTTTAAGACGATATATATATATGTAAAGATCAAATGTTTGAATATCTTCCCGAGTGTGAACTAAAAAAATAAATTTTAGGGTGTGTTTGGTTTAGATTACTAAGTGTTTAATTTTTACAAAAAAAAAAAAAGTAATTTTAGAATAAATTGAAGTGTTTGACAACTATCCAAAATGAATTTTTGGAGAATGAGTTTTTGAAATAATGCATTGGATGAAAAACTTGATATTAACTTTTGAAAAAAATGTTTTTGGGTGTTTAATTGAAAAACCTATTTAATTCTCATATTGTATTAAAACTACCAAAATATCCTCACACTCCTCTTTTAAATTTTCTCCACCAACCAACTTCCTTCGACCACCGCCGCCCCTCACCGACCATCTCCGATCGCCGCCGGCCACCGCCTCCAAACTCCGACCACCACCGCCCAATTCCGGCCACCCGTCGCAGGCCACCACCTCTTCACTCCGGCCATCCGTCGCCCCGCTCCGACCACCCGACCCCGCACACCGCCGCCGCCACCCGACCCCGACCGCCGCTGCCACCCAATCCGGGCCACCGTCGCCACCCGACCTGGACCACCACCCCGCTTCGGCCACCCGACCCCGACCACCGCCGCCCTGGCCACCTGACCCCGACCCCGACCGCCTGACCCCGACCCCGACCCTGACCCTGACCCCGACCCCGACACCGACACCGACCCCAGCCTCGACCCCGACACCGGCCTCGGCCCCGACCCCAGCTACCCGACCCCCGCCGCCCCAGCCACCCGACCCCGACCACCGCCGACCCTCGACCCTGACCACCGCCCGACACCGACCCTGGAATCGGCCCCGAGCTTGGCCCCGACCCCAACCCCAACCCCGGCCACCCGACCCCGACTCCCGCCACCCCAGCCATCCGACCCCGACCTTACCACCGTCGGCCCAGACCTGGCCACCCGACGCCGACCACCGACCCTGATCACCGCCAGCCCGACCCCGACCGCCCAACCCCGAAACCGACCCTGACCCTAACCCTAACCCCGACCCTGACCCCAGCCTCAACCCCGACCCCGACACCGAACCCCGGCCTTGACCCCGAGCCTGGCCCTACCCCGACCCCAACCCCGGCCACCGCCGCCCCAGCCTGACCACCCGACCTTTGCCGCCCCGGCCCCGGCCACCCGACCCCGACCCCCGCCGCCCCAGCCACCTGACCCCGACCCTACCACCGCCGGCCCGGACCCGACCCCGACCGCCCGACCCCGAAACCGACCGCCGACCCCAGCCCCGACCCCGACCTCGACTGCCCGACCCCGACCATTGTCGGCCCCCAACTCGGCCACCCGACCTTGACTGCCAGACCCCGACCCCGACCCGAACCATCAATAATAGTAAATTCTAAACCCTGAACCATAAACCCTAAACCTTAAACGACAAATATAAATTTAAACTTATTAATTCATATTGTTTATTAATAATTGTCCCTTATAGTAATTTGACATTAAGAAACACTTTTAGTGTAGAGCAACCCAAACACACTTGTAGATAAAAATACTTTTGAGAAAATGTAACCAACCATGTTTTAATTATAAACATTTCTAGAAAAAATGTTTTAAAAAAAATACATTCTTTCAAAAACATTTTTTAGTAGTCAATCCAAACACACCATTACTTTCTTTACTTAATCAATCTAGCTTATTCTTTTCTTATACCATGTCGTGTTAGACTATTGTTTATTAGTCCAATTCATAAATTGTGTCGATCAGGGACATACCCCCCCCCCCCCCCCCCCCCAAATTTTGCCTCATGTCCAAATTTAGCCTTTATACTTTAAAAAAAAAAATCTTAAATTTAATTCTTACTATTAGTTATTTATTAATTTTTTTAAATATAATTTAATCTGTATTAATATTATCTCTATACATTTTAAAAACGTATATTCACATTATATTGTGTTTTTTCTTAAATAATGTTTTTTTTTTTCAAAATATCTAATAAGTCTTTGAACATTTAATTTTGTGTTTAATAGATATACAAACTTTAAAAAATGTTCATTATATTTTTCAACGTTCTCTAATAGGTTGTCGAATTTTTAAGTTTAAGTCTAATATATCTTTGTTATATTCGACATTTTTTAAAATTCAGAAATTTATTAGAAACCTAATGTTTATGTTTAAAGTTTAGAAATTGGTAAGATACAAAATTGAAAGTTTAGGAACCTATTAAAGACTTTTTAAAGTTTAGAGACCTAATAGACTCAAACTTTAAAGTTCATGGATTAAACTCGTAATTTATTTATTTTTCTAATTAATAAGACATCGAGATGGGCTAAATTATATGATTGATATTAAGTGTATTTGAATTTAGTCAACATTTGATTCACTTACCTATTGTTTATCACCAATAATTTCTTTTGAAGTTCAATATAATGTGTGTGTGAATTTTTTCGTGATAACTTTTTTTTTTTTTATATATATTTACATAAAATATAAAATTTGCCCCCCCAAATATGAATGTCTAGATCATTCCCTGGTGTCGATAGTTAAAAGTAAAAAGTTGACAACAATGATTTATTTTAACTAAAATAAAAATTTATGAGACAATTACATTTTTTTTATTTATGTTTTGGTGATTATATATAGATATGTTGGTCAAAATTCATGGACTAAATTTATAATTTAATCTAAAAAATCTAAAAAATAGATTTAATTTTACGATGATGTTGTTTAGAATATAACTTACAAATGTAGGGTTGAAGATTCGAACCTTTCATTTATATTTATAAAAAGGATTATTAATAACCTAATTAGTTGAACTATAGCCATGCATAGTTCAACTCACATAAAATATGTACATTCCATTAGAAGCTTAAGAGTTTGAATTCTCTACCTCACATATTTTTAAAAGAAAAATATTAAATAGTTGGACTAAGTATATATGTTTAGGTCGATAATTTTATCATGATTTTTTTTTTTTTTATTATTTTTTTAATGCGAGGTGTGGATCGAACCTTGACACTTATGATAAGATTCAAACACATGCACACGCGCTGAAATCTTTTACCAAAAAAATGACATTTAAAAAAGAAAGAAAATTGACACACAAATTATATACTTCTGTGTACTAATTAATCCAGAGTGGGAGATTGAACTTCTGGCTTCTTAGTCAAGACTCAAGATCACAATATTATGTCAATTAAGCTATGCTCAATTTGAGCACAACAAAAGCTGACACAAATTATATTATATTCCTTGTATACTATAAGTTTATAATTTGTGTGTGACGCATATGGGAGTGAAAGATCAAATTTAAGATCTTTTAATTACTAATTCATACGTCATGTCAATTGAGTTATGTTCGATATTTTTAGATTAAGAAAAAAAATCAATAATTTTCTTTTAATTTGCCATCATTATTATATTTTTAAGAAGTAACATGCGTTAACCGGTTACCAATGCACATGTGGGTAAAAAAACAGCGTATCTAAGTCTCTTGATTTTCATTAATTATTTTGAGAATCTTATTTTTTGTTATAAAAAAAATGCCTTTCCAAGTAAAAAATTGCAAATGTTTTATTTTTGTTATGCACAAATTTTTTTTTTTTTTTTTTTTTTTGGAGAAATTTTTATATAAAGTTTTAAAACTAAAACATAACGTTTGGAATGAGAGATTTGGAAGCTAAAAATCAAAACTAAGATTTAAGTGAAAATTATAATAATTTATACTTCAATGATTTATTATCTCTTAAAAAAAAAAAATGATTAGATTATTATTTACAAAATCCTCAATTTATTTTATTTTTTTGAGTCCAAAAGTTATGAGATGAGAAAACCATCCATCTATGATAATAAATATTTTTATCCTCCCTTCAAAAAAAAAAAAAAAAAAAATATTTTTATCCATTAAAATAGATGAATTTATTCTATTGAACTCGTAGAAAAAAAATAGAAAATAGGTGAAATATATGTTATGTAATTATTTAATTAATTTGGACATGATTTTGTTCATTTTTTTAATATATTTTTTTAAATTATAGTTCATGGTCCTTAAATTTTTATCTTGTTTTAGTTGTTAACTTTCAAAACCTCAATTTTAGTACATCAATTCTCATTGGACCCTACAATTATAATCACCTTATACTTTTTATTTTTATTTTTTTAATCATGGTCTCTTTAGAAAATTTGTACATTTTCTCCTAAAGTTAACTTTAGGAACAAAAAACAAAAACAAAAAAGTGACATTTAAAGAAGAAAAAAAACTGACACACAAATTATTATACTCCTGTGTACTACTCATGTGCAAATATTACTCCTTCCACGTTTAATTTTACAGTATTTTTAAGGAAAGTTGGCGAAAAAAAAAAAAAAAAAAAAAAAAAAAAATTAATTAATTTTTTTTATTTGTAGTGCGAACATAAACATAACTCAATTAATATTATATAAAATAATGACCAAAATGTCACATGTTCAATCTCTCACCCTATTTATTTCACATGTTGTCAAAAAAAAAAAAAAATAAATAAATTTAAATCCGAACATAACTTAATAGATATAAAGACATCAATAACTATTTTAAAGATCGATGGTTCAATCACACCTCCCTAATTGTTGAACTAAAACAAATTCAATTTAAGAACATAACGTATTAAAACATTAGTAAACTCTAGGTTTGTAAGGTTAAATTACAATTACAAATTTATACTCTAATTTTTAAATTTGAACTTTGTGTCTAATAAATTTTTGACTTATTTAACCTATTTTAAAATTCATAAATTTATTAGATATATAATTAAAGTTTATGATGATATATTAAACACAAAATTTAATTTTAATATTAGGTTGGTTAATTTTAAAAAAACTATTATATTTACCAGAAACCTATTACATTAAAGATAAAATTGAAACTAATATTTTTAAAGTTCAACAATTTAATAAATACAAAATTAAAAGTTTTAATACTAAATTTATAATTTAACATATTCTGTACATATTAATAATAATAATAAAAAAAATGAATGACTAAAATCAAAATTGATGACACCAATTGATTTTTTAAAGGTCAGATTTTATCTTCCATTTATGTCAGATTTGTCCATATATTACCAAAAATTTTCAATTCTTCATGTAGTTTAATTATTAATCTCTATTTTTTTTAGTCAATGTCAATGTCAATGTTAAATAGTATTATTATTATTCAATACTTTAAAAGAAAAAAAAAAAAAATAATAGTATTATTATTCATATCAACAATAAAGACTTGAAATATGTTTTCAAAGTGTTTAGCTTGTTTTAAATATTTTAAAAAGTATTTTCAAATACTTAGAAAAAAATTCTAAATAAATAGTTTAAGGATTTATAAATGTCTAAAAATAAAAAATGTCTGAAAATGATATATATGAAAATAAGATTGTTGAAAATAGAAGATATCTGTATTTGATTGTGCATGAAAATAACATAAAATATTTATAATTATAATATAATGTGTTTATTTTAAGAATATAAATTTTATTTTACAATAAATATGAATTAATAATAAAATAAATTTAATTCAACTAAATAATATAAATTAATATATATTTTTTTATATATAAATTATGTCTAATTATTAAATTATTTCTATATAATTATATTTCATAACAATCAATTCAATCTCGTTACTTTTTATATTTTATTAAGTTATTAATTAATGGTCCACAACTCAACTGAAATACCATGAGATCTTAGATTAAATCCCTCACCTCAATATGTTGTAAAAAAAACAAAAAAATTATTAATTAATGATAATTAAGTTTCATAAATTTAATTTAATTTGTAAATTGATTCTAAATTCTCATATAAAAAAAAAAAAAACTAATCCATGTTGTTTAAATTATTATTTTTTATTTAATATATTGAATTGATTTTATTTAGTAGTCAATTTTAATTCATCAATTTATATCAAAATATAGTTAATTAATTAAGTATAATTCATATAAAAATTCAAATTTTACTGATACTTGGCATTTTAGCACAATGACCTCAATTGAATAATTAATAATAAATGTTATTTAAGTACAATTCTCAATATGATTGTATACCTAGTTACTATAAATTTTATATACCCAAAAAAAAAAAAATTTAGTACAAACTTGTAATGAAAATTATTAAAAAAAAAATCATTTTTAAATTTAATAAACTAGAAAAAAAATATAAAATAAATATAGCAAAAATGATGAAACCAATGCATTTAAAAAGAAAAGAAGAAGAAAAAAAGATGAAATCCATGAACATTTGGACAACGTCGTAAAAATTGGAGGATAAAGAAAGTCCATAGTGAGGAAAAAATGATGCCCGAGAATAAATTATTCTCAGACAAAGTGTTGAAATTCGTGTACCAAACATGAGTTTGATCATGAGAAAGTCGCCTTCAAAATCATCCAACGAAACTGTCGGGACAACCTTGATTTCTCTTGTCGGTTGATGAAAACTGTCGAAAAAACGGCCTATGTCGACGATTTTCTGTTAGATTTATTGGACAAATATATATATAAAATGTGTTTGGGCTATTTTTTATTTGGAACTCAATAAAAATAAGGTGATCATTAAGTATTTATTATTTTTATTGAGTAAGTTACATAATTAATATAATTAATGGTATGGAAGTTATGTGTAGAAACCGTCAAATTTATTTATTATTTATGATGGTTAAATAATAAATAAATAACAAAAATATAAAGGGTTGTGGTTCCCCGATTCATAAGTGATAAGTTTTCATTTCTCATTAACCTCCATCGTTAGAGAGAGAAGGGTGAAAACCGCTTGTAGAATTGGAAGAGCAAACCCAATTCAAAGATCTTCTTCATCATGAATCCAGGTACGCTTCCGCTTATTTAATCAACTCATGAACATAGAGATTCATGTATTAGGTTTGTGATTCATGCATGTTAGATATTATCAATCTATAGGATTATAGATTAAAGCCTAAAAGAAATCTAACAAGTTAGAATCATGAACTTAGGAATAAAGAAATCCTACAATTGGTATCAGAGCCAATCTCTATGTTAATATGTTGATATTAAGATTAAGATTTTCATGATATAAGATTATGATTAAGATTAAGATTTTTATAATCGTATAAGATTTTCATGATATTGAGATTAAGATTTACAGAAAAATATTAAAAGTTTTAGGATTTGCTTGAGTTTTTCTAGATAATTATCGTAAATAAAATAATTAAGAACTTAAGGAATTAAGAATTTAATTAATAAATTCAATAAAGTTTTTTTTTTTTTTGAGATTTAAGGAGTTTATTATTTTAAACCAATCAATTGAAACAACATATTAATTACCAAAGTAATTTATCTTGTGAATGTTGATTCGGTATGGATTTTAAATGATAAGTACGTCTGTAATTCATGCGGATATTATATCGGTCCAAAGAAAGATTAATATTGTCGGGCCGAATTACAGAAGTACATGTGATGATAAATATGTGACGATTATTCGGTTCCATGTGAACAATAATTCAATCCAAAGATAGAATTATTGTTTGACAGGATTTATTGTCAGTATTTGATCATTGCACAAAAATATCACTTACAAGTTAATATTTATGTCCAAAGACTAAATATTAATGTTGTGCTAGATACTTTTTTTTTATGATGGAAAAATCTCAATGTGAATTTATTAATCAAGATGTAAAAATGTGTTCATAGTATTCTTTTGTTTTAATTTCAGTTAATGCTTCCGCATCTACAATATCTGCCAATGTCAATTCTATTCCTATACTGAATGGAAATAACTTTAAAGATTGGAAATAAAATGTTTTGATTATCCTCGGGTGTATGGATCTAGACCTTGCGCTTCAGATTGATCGACCCACTATTACGGATCAAGGTACCTTTGTTGAAAACAGGACCTTGAAAAATGGGAAAGATCAAATCGCATGTGTCTAATGATCATTAAGCGAGAAATTCCAGAAACGTTTAGGGGTGATATCTCTGAAGTCACTAATGCTAAGGAATTCATTGAGGAAATTGAGAAACGTTTTGCAAAAAACGATAAGGCTGAAACAAGCACGCTTCTTGCGAGCTTGACCTCAATGAAGTATAAGGGAAAAGGAAACATAAGGGAGTACATAATGGAAATGTCTCACCTTGCTTCAAAACTAAAAGCACTAAAGTTAGAGCTTTCTGATGAACTGCTCGTGCATTTGGTTTTGATCTCTCTTCCTGCACAATTTAATCAGTTTAAGGTCAGCTATAACTGTCAGAAGGAGAAATGGACTCTTAATGAGCTCATTTCATACTGTGTGCAAGAAGAAGAGAGATTGAAGCAAGATCGGACTGAAAGTGCTCATTTGGCTTCAGGAAGTAATTTCAGAGATAAAAGGAATAAAAGGAAGAACCCTAAAGAAGCTGCAGGTGGTCCCGTGCAAAAGAAACAACAAACTAAAGAAAATGAGGAATTTAGTTGTTTCTTTTGTCGGCAATCCACACACTTGAAGAGGGACTGTACCAAATATCACGCATGGCGTGCAAAGAAAGGTGAATCTCTTACTTTAGTTTGCTCTGAGGTTAATTTAACTTCAGTACCGAGTCACACTTGGTGGGTAGATTCTGGTGCTACTACTCACATTAGTGTTTCTATGCAGGGTTGCCTGAGCTGCCGAAAGCCAAGTGATGATGAAAGATTCATTTTTTGTGGGCGATGGCAAATCAGTTGAAGTCGAGGCTATTGGGAATTTTAGATTATTATTAAGAACTGGTTTTTATTTGGATTTGAAAGACACTTTTGTTGTACCGTCTTTTAGACGGAATTTGGTTTCTATTTTTGTTTTGGACAAATTTGGTTATTGTTGTTCATTTGGAAATTGTCAGTTTAGTCTTTCTTTAAATTCAAGTATTATTGCAACTGGTTCTTTGTCGGTTTATGATAATTTATATTTACTTGATACAATTGCCTTATATAATGAAACCTTGCATACAAGTACTCGCGGTACTAAAAGAAAATTAACAAATGAAAATTCTGCATCAATTTGGCACAAGCGTTTAGGTCATATATCTAAACACAGAATTGAAAGGCTTGTAAGTGATGGAATTCTTGATTCTCTTGATTTTTCCAATTTTGAGGTTTGTATTGGATGTATTAAGGGAAAACAAACAAATGTAAAGAAATTGGGTGCCAACAGAACTACAGACGTCTTAGAACTCATTCATACTGATATTTGTGGGCCATTCCCTACGGCTTCTTGGAATGGTCAACGATATTTTATTTTGTTCATAGACGATTATTCAAGATATGGCTACCTTTATCTCATTAGTGAGAAGTCCCAAGCACTGGACGTGTTTAAGGCATACAAAGCTGAAGTAGAAAATCAGCTTAGTAAAAGAATTAAAGCTGTCAGATCTGACCGTGGTGGTGAATACTATGGTCGATATGATGGATCAGGAGAACAACGTCCAGGACCATTTGCTAAATTCCTAGAGGAATGTGGAATTGTACCTCAATACACTATGCCAGGTTCTCCTCGCATGAATGGTGTATCTGAGAGACGAAACAGAACTCTTAAAGATATGGTAAGAAGCATGATTTCTCATTCTACTTTACCGGAATCTCTCTGGGGAGAAGCAATAAAGACTGCGGCATATATTCTTAATAGAGTTCCAACTAAAGCAACAACTAAAACTCCTTATGAGCTTTGGACCGGTAAAAAGCCAGTCCTAAAGCATTTTCATATTTGGGGATGTCCAGCAGAGGCAAGACCTTATAAGCCTAATGAAAAGAAATTGGACTCCAAAACAGTTAGTTGTTACTTTATAGGATATTCTGAGAAATCAAGGGGTTATAAGTTTTTTGTTCCCACGAACAAAACTATTTTTGAGACGGGAAATGCGGTGTTCTTTGAGGATATTGAGTTTGAGGGGAGAAATACTAAGGAAATTGTATTTGAAGAGGAATTTGTTCAAATTCCTACAATTGCTACTGATGATAATCATGAATTTATTTATGATATTAATCAAGAAGCAATTCCAGAACTTCAAGACAATAATACAAATCTTCCCATTGAAAATGAGGTAAACATTCCTGAAGAACAAACTCAACAACCTCAAGAACAAATGCCATTACGGAGATCCACGAGAGAAAGGAGAAATGCTATTTCGGATGACTATATTGTATTTCTCCAAGAACATGAGGATAGCGTTGAAATGATGGAAGATGATCCTATCAACTTACATCAAGCAATGCATAGTTCTAATTCTCATAAATGGATTATTGCCATGAATGAAGAAATTAAGTCTATGGAAGACAATGACGTTTGGGATCTAATCTCATTACCTGAAGGTGCGTAACCTATTGGTTGTAAATGGATATTTAAAACCAAAAGGGATTCAAAGGGTGATGTAGAAAGATATAAGGCACGTCTTGTTGCAAAGAGTTTCACTCAGAGGGAAGGTATTGATTTTACAGAAACCTTTTCCCCTGTTTCGACAAAGGACTCTTTTAGGACGATCATGGCATTAGTGGCGCATTTTGATCTTGAGCTACACCAAATGGATGTTAAGACTGCGTTTCTAAATGGCAACATTGATGAAACAATTTTTATGAATCAACCAGAAAATTTTGTGGTGGGAGATCCAAACAAAATGGTTTGTAAACTAAAGAAATCCATATATGGTCTCAAGCAAGCTTCTCGTCAATGGTATCACAAATTTCATGAAATTATTATCTCATTTGGTTTTGAGAGTAATTTAATTGATGATTGTGTATACCACAAATTCAGTGGGAGCAGACATATTTTTCTGATTTTATATGTTGATGATATATTGCTCGCTAGCAATGATACAGGCTTACTGCATGAAACTAAAAGATTTCTTTCAACTAAGTTTGAAATGAAAGATCTTGGTGATGCCTCTTTTGTATTAGGAATTCAGATACATCGAGATCGTTCTCGAGGTATACTTGGATTATCACAAAAGAGTTACATTGAAAATGTACTAAAAAGATATGGCATGCAGGATTGTAAATTAGGAAATACCCCCGTTGTTAAAGGAGACAAATTTTGTCTTCAACAATGTCCTAAGAATGATCTTGAAGTTAAAGAAATGCAGAAAATTCCTTATGCATCTGCAGTAGGAAGTTTGATGTATGCACAAGTATGTACTCGACCAGATTTGGCATACATTGTCGGAATGTTGGGCAGATATCTGAGTAACCCTGGTATGGATCATTGGGTAGCTGTCAAGCGGGTTATGCGTTATTTGAAAAGAACTAAAGACTACATGCTCACATATAAGAAATCGGACCAACTGGAGATCGTTGGATATTCGGATTCAGATTTTGCTGGATGCCAAGACAGTCGGAGATCCACTTCAGGTTATATCTTTATGCTTGCTGGAGGAGCAATCTCATGGAAAAGTGTTAAACAAACACTCATTGCTTCTTCCACTATGGCCGCTGAATTTATAGCATGTCATGAGGCATCCAATCATGGAATGTGGCTGCGGAATTTTGTCACTGGGCTAAAGATTGTGAAAGGAATTGAAAGACCACTAAAGTTATTCTGTGACAATAAATCAGCAGTCATGTATTCGAACAACAATAGGAGTTCAACTAAGTCAAAGCACATTGACATCAAGTTCCTAGTTGTTAAAGAAAGAGTTCAGAGTGGTCATTTATATATAGAACATATTGGTACAAACTCTATGATTGCGGATCCGTTAACTAAGGGACTACCACCCAAGGTCTTTTTGGAGCATACTGCTCAAATGGGTGTTATGTTATTTGAAGATATTCAGATTTAGTGGGAGTTTGTTTCTATATATATGTATGTTATACAGACTTATTGATTACTGCAGTTTATGGATAATAAAGAATTTTGTTACACTCTGTTTATGGAAAATTTTGATCTCATTAGGGACCAGTTAGAAGTTGACATGATGGATCACATTGGATGTCATTTCTATGCTACACATCCGTACTATGATCTATGTCATTTAATTATATTGATATTCGTGATCATTGATGGGTTGAATTACGAACTAATGTAATTAAACCGCTTTGGTTCAATGTTGATATGATTAATGGACGAGATTGATTTGGAGTAACTTTAAATTATGATAGCCACATTATTTGCGCATAAAGATGGACACATGTAATTATATATATTGTCCAAGTGGGAGATTGTTAGATTTATTGGACAAATATATATATAAAATGTGTTTGGGCTATTTTTTATTTGGAACTCAATAAAAATAAGGTGATCATTAAGTATTTATTATTTTTATTGAGTAAGTTACATAATTAATATAATTAATGGTATGGAAGTTATGTGTAGAAACCGTCAAATTTATTTATTATTTATGATGGTTAAATAATAAATAAATAACAAAAATATAAAGGGTTGTGGTTCCCCGATTCATAAGTGATAAGTTTTCATTTCTTGCCAAACCGAGCATAGCTCAATTGGCATAAGGTTGTGCCCGTGACTAAGAAGTCATGGGTTCAATTCTCGCATTTATTAAAATACCGTTACAAAAAAAAAAGTTTTCATTTCTCATTAACCTACATCGTTAGAGAGAGAAGGGTGAAAACCGCTTGTAGAATTGGAAGAGCAAACCCAATTCAAAGATCTTCTTCATCATGAATCCAGGTACGCTTCCGCTTATTTAATCAACTCATGAACATAGAGATTCATGTATTAGGTTTGTGATTCATGCATGTTAGATATTATCAATCTATAGAATTATAGATTAAAGCCTAAAAGAAATCTAACAAGTTAGAATCATAAACTTAGGAATAAAGAAATCCTACATTTTCATCAATCGTTGAGAGAAGACAAGGTTCTCTCGACAGTTTCTAAAACCGTCAAGAGAACTTTGACCTCTATAGATGGTGGTAAGAAATTTATCGAGAGAGGGCAGAGTTTTCTCGACGAATTTTAGAAATTGTCGAGAGAACTTCAATTTAACCTTAAATCCCTATATTTTTTTCACTTCATTCACCACGCACCTTCCCTTTAGTTTCTTCTTCTTCGATTTCTCCTTTTTCGACGACCGCCTCTCGTCTGCCTCTCGTTGCAGCCTCCATTGTTGTTCACTAGTCGCAACTCCCGCCGCCGAGCCTAACTTCTTCTTCCTCTGACAACTACTGTTGTTGCTCGCCTACTGCTGCAACTACTTCCACCGTTGATGTTTGCCCATCATCCCCGCATTGATAAAATTTAAGTATATGTATAATGTTTTAGTTTTTGATTTTCTTAGTTTATGTCTTTTTGCAATTTCGATTTCATACCAAATTAGTGTAATGCTTTGTTTCTATGATATTTGTGAGTTGTTACTTGCTCAAAAATATGTGGCTTTGTTAATTGGTTTCAATTTAAGTTGTTAATATGTTTGAAATTATGTGGACTTTGTTGGTTGTCTTGATTTAAGGTGTTTAATATGTTGAAAATTATACGACTTATCATTGAATTTGTAATTTGATGAGAGTATGCGAATTTTTTTTGTGTAAAAGCATGTGTGCTTTTTTAACTGAATTCATGTGTAGTAAAACTTGGGTAAAGTTTTGAAATTTAAGTTAGCTTATTAAGGATTTAGAAGTGGGTTATTTAGGCACATTTAGTCCTTTATAGGCAAGTTAGTTTGAACATGTTAGATGCATAGCGTTTTAGTTGTTGTTACCAATTTTTTGTATCAACGGTGAATTTGATATTTGAAATGGAACGAGTTGTGACCTGCAATACCAAAAGAGACAAGAGGGAGAGTTAGTACTGGTATGACACTGACCACATGGGCTATGAGGCTCAAGTTAGTATTGAAAGAGAGATGAATATGGAAAGGATCCTTCCAGAATGAAGAATATTTAGCATGTTTTTTCCTATTCTTACACTTTTCCTTTTATAGATCTTCAAAATAGTCATTTATGACCGTTTTAACAATTAAACGAATCATCATGACGAAAATAACTCTTGATCATTTCAAGGATTGTGTAACTACCCGAAAGGGGGCGTTTCGTTAATAGCCGACTCGACCCTAAGGGGTCACCACTTCCCTTTGCCGAGCCGACCCTAAGGGGTCAGCACCACTCCTCTTCGTCGAGCCGACCCTGATAGCGCGCCTGTTGACCTCTATTTAGAACTTGAAATTGAGATAATAGCACCAACAATTGATCATTCATAGCAGTTATTGTACCAACTTTCATGCGCTAGCTGCATAACATGTTGTAAGTGTTTTTATTGAAAACCTATTTAAATCACAAAAAATTGCGCTAGAAATTTCACATGAAGCTCGTTTTCGCAGGAAATGGCCAACAACAGTAGTCTACCGCAGAGCTAGAGAATATTTATCCAAGAATATGTTGTTTTCCTTGCTAGAGGGTCGTGGTACGAAAATCATGGAGCAGACGCTATACAACGCATAACTGACCAAAAAGCAAGCAACGACGCTCACGCGCCTGACACATCTGCCAAAAAGCATTCTTGTCTGGAGCGCATGAAGACCACTGGTGGAGCAAACTCTTCCTATTTAAACTACCATTTCTGAAGAAGAAGAGAGTTTAGACATTTTTAGACTTCAACTTCTCAGAAGTTCAACCAAGTTCCGAGAAGAAGTGAAGAAGTAGATTGTCAATCTTCTTTAAGAGCCCGACGGAGGAAGTGACAACACATCGTTGTCGGTGCTGAGAACGACCGCCGCTTGCTTCAGAGTATTTTACAACTTTCATTTACAGTTTTACTTTATTCGCTTTCATTTATCGTTTTCCTTTACTGTATTTTCTTTACGTTGATGAACATTTATAAGCTTTTGTTTTCAATTCCAAGAATGAGTAACTAAACTCTCTTCTTCAAAGCTAGACTTAAGGCCTCTTTGTAGCTTGTTTATTATTCTGGCATGAATAACATTTCTCTACCTATCTTCTTCTCAAGTAGTTGTCTCTTTCAGTTTTTTCATCTGAGTAGCTCATGGGTGAGAGATAACATTCTAGATCTATGAAAATGGATTGATGTGTGGAAAACCTTGAGGGAGAGTGAGTATGTGTTGTAAGATATCTATGTTGTAAGCACCTTTTACAAATGCGGATAGGCAATAGAGAAAGGCAGAGTGTTGATGCCTGGATGCAACAAGATTGAATGTTACTGTCCAACTACATACGTTACCGCACCATAGGGAAGTATCTGATGGACCTTTCTCGTCTAGATATCGTTAGAGTTAAGTGGGGAGTTCACAACGTGAGTAATAACCTGGTGCAACATTAGAATGTCCTGATAGTTGACGCCTTAAAAATATTTTCCTTACTGAACTTTTATACCGCTTATTTATTCTACCGCATGAACAACCGACCAACCACATTTTAGTTACTTTGTTACCGTATCTAACACATGTTAGTAACTTCGGATGAAATTGACATCTCATTAAATTCATGTTCATCATATTCTCTATGGATCGACTCTGAAATATTTCCACACACTACACGCTAGCGCTTTGGTATATACTTGTGTCATTGCGGTAAAAGACTCACTTTTATTCCTATTTTAACCCATTGCATGCACTATCACTTTCACCACGACATGCCCTTACACAAAAGAATATTGCACCGAGTTTGAGCGAATCAAGTTTTTGGTGTCATTGCCGGAGAATATTTTATGATCATTTTAGTGATTTGTTTTGATTTTTCCAACTTTACTATTATTGTGACGACCAGAACTCCACATAGGAGAAATTTATTTAATTGTTATTGTTATCGGGCCGATAATGGGTTTAAATGGAAGGATCATATTCTTAAAAAATGGATTGGACTTAGGTGTTTGACTAAGTCAACTAAAGTTAGTTGGGTTTGAATGGTTTTTAAAAATAAAATAATTAATTAAGTAAAGTAAAGCAATTAAATAAATAAAGAAAAAATGAAAAAAAGAAGGAAGAAAAACTTCTTCTTCCTAGTCAGACCACCGCCCCTCATTATTCGTCTTCTTCTTCTCCTTTCGCCAACACGCCCATCGCTGTCATCGCCAACCACCATTCTTCGTCGTTGGCAACCACCACTCGCCGTCGTTGCTAGCCCGCCTTGCTGCATCGTTTGACCTGTTTGAGGAAATGATTCATGTGATGTTGTTGGGAAATTTATGAATGATGTGTGAGATTGTTGTGAATGATGTCATGAACAAATTATGTCTTTATTGTGATGAGCTTTATGTTATGGTTATGCATGAATTTTTCATTTATAAACTTGTAATATAGCTGAGATGAAGTGTTTCTGAATGGGATGCATGCTGAAAGATGATAATTATTGCATGAGAGAAAATTACTCCATGCTGTATCATTTTTAATATCTAAAATGTTTTTAGGTGGGACCCCATGCATTTGTGTGTGACATATGAGTCATGAAATTTTAAGATAGGTACCTTCCATTTTCTGTAAGATTTGTCTACATGAAAGTGATGTAGGTTTAAGGGCTCTAATCACATGAAAGGGATGTGCATAGAGCTGGTGGGTATGAAAGTGATGCTCACCTATGCATGAAATTGATGCATACCTAGAGGTTGGCGTGCATGAAAGTGATGCATGCCTGGAGGGTTCCCAGTACATGAAATTAATGTATTTGGTACTCATGTGTATGAAATTGATGCACATCTAGAGGAACAAGAATAAAGTGGTAAGTTGAGGAGGCAAGTTTAGGTCTCACTAGTTCAAGTCTCACTCAGTTCATGTTGCATGTGATTGCATAGTTTGGCCCCAATAGTGGTGGGGTTACTTACAGAGTATTTTATTTAAAATACTCATTTTTTCTTAAAACATTTTTTCAGGTAATGTCAGGAACATACATGACAGTTGACGAGGTGATCAGTTGATGAAGCCATGGGATCTGAGGAGTCAGAGCTTCCACATTTATTTATTTCTTATTTTATGATAGTATTTTTTTTTTTTTTTTTTTTTTTTTTTTTTTTTTTTTTTATGTTTTTGTTAAGGATTATAACTCATAGTATTGATTTTAAATTTTGTCTTAAATGAACTTAATTAATTATTTTTTATGTTTTTACCGGATCCCAAAATACATGTTTTTGTTTTGTTGTTGAGATGTTCTGAACAATTATAATTTTGATTTCTTTACTTCTAAAATAAAGTTTTAAATTGTTTAATGAGATTTATGACGTCATGCATGTAGTAACGACCTTAAAGTGATGTCATAGGAAATCGAGGCGTTACAATTATTGCGTTAGATTTACTCATCTCAAGGTTGATTTACCTATTGTTTGGCTCTCAGGTAAATTTTGTGCATGAACATTCCACGAGAAGAAATTTAGCGCGTTGCGGACCTTGAGATTGAAAGAACCTTTCATTTGAGAAGGAGAGCCTAGCGCAGATCTAGAGAAAGAAATATGACAGACCACACTAGAGAACCTAATTTTGAGGGGAACGTTAATCCACAACAATTAAATCTTATATTTTTGGTAGATGCTAGAGACCGAGGCTTAAGGGATTACGTTGCGCCAACATTTTGTGATTTTAATTCATGCATAGTCAAACCGAAGATCAAGACTGAAAGTTTGTAGCTAAAACCTATTATGCTCCAGATTCTTTTTTACCTTGGGACAATTTGGCGTAACAATTATGAAAGATCCTCACTAGTCACTCCCATCTGAAATCATTCTTTGATATATCTAGTAAGTTTATTATCCCAGGAGTTACAAGCGTGCAACTACAACTACAACTCATCATTTTTTTCCTTACTCATTAAAAGGAGAAACAAAGATATGGCTAAATGCTGAACCAACAGGTTCCATTACTAGCTGGAATGTACTGGCCAAAACATTTTAAGAGAAATGTTATCCACCCACCTCTAGTTTGAAGTTGCGCCTAACTATCAAAATTTACCTTATTAAAAATCGCATCGGGATAGCCATACTATCAAAATTTACCTTATTGAAGTTGCGCCTAACAATCAAAATTTACCTTATTAACTATCCATTACTAGCTGGTCGTGGTGTACTCGAGCCATTTTCCATCTTTGAGAGCAGTTTTGTCTGCCTGTCCGGATAGCCATCGGGGATGGTTGTCGTTGTCATGTTTGGATGGACTCCTGGCTACTTGAGGACCCCATTGTTCAACGGTTTGAAGAGGGATTGACTGATGTTTTGGGTAGCTTGGAGCATGCCGTTGTGTCAGATTTTATCCTCCCTGATGGGTCTTCGCACTGACCTTGTGGGACGTGAGAGATGGAGGAATTACTTCCTTTGGTTCATGCAATTGTTCCCCACATGCAGTAGCCAGATCAAATTATTTGGGACCCTGGTAGGTCGAATCGCTTCTCGGTGGCTAGTGCTTGGGAGGTTGTAAGGCCTCAGCGAGATTGTGTGCGTTGGGCGAATTTATGTGGTTTGGGGGTAATATTCCCCGACACTCCTTTATTGTGGGGTTGACGATTCATGATCGTTTATATGTTAGGGCTCGACTTCATGCTTGAGATCCCTTGGTTCCATCTAAATGTGTGTTGTGTTCAGATGCCTTGGAGACGAAGGATCATATGTTCTTTGAGTGCCCGTTCAGTAACCAGGTATGGACGAGGCTTATACGGTGGGAGTGTTCCTTTCATCGAGTTGCTACTTAGTTTACTGAGTTGCTTTAGATTTGTGGTATGGGGTGGGGTGATCAGCGCATGCATCATGTTTGAAGGCCTGCTTGGTGTGCGACCATCTACCATATCTGGAGAGAACGGAACTCCCGTGTTCATGGTGTTAGTCCCCGTTCTCCTCAGTCTGTTCTTATTAGTGCCCAGGTCGATATGGCTTATAGATGTGCCTCGTGGTTAGGGGCGTTGTTGACCCCTACTTCTATTAGTGTTTCCTTTTGGAACTTGTTTTCTTGAGGTTTCATTGTTTCTCTTTGACGTGGTCTTGAGTGCTTTGTCCCCGGGCTGTGAGGTCTTTCTCTTCCGTTCTTCGTAATATATTACCTTTGCAAAAAAAAAAAAAAAAAATTATAATTCTCTTATAATATTGAAATTATAAATTTCAAATTATAGAAGAGTAAAAAGAAAAGAGTAAATTATAAAAATATTTTTCTTAAACTTACAATAAAATATCTATTTAGGTTATCTCATTAACACAATTAACAAAATATTCATCTTGATAGATTCATTAAATAATTTTTCACAAAATAGAGTTGTGTGACAAATAGCTATATCATCTCCTTAAGATAAAGAGTGGGGGATTGAACCTAGGACCTCATGGTCATACATCATGTCATTGAGCTAGGCTCTTCTTGACATCGTATCATCTTAACGTTAACGATCTTAAAGATAAGAATTAAATATAAGCATAATATAAAGTTAGCTAATTGAAACTTTTTAAAGTTAAGAATCTGAATAGATTCCTAAAAAAGGTGAATAAAGGCTAAATTATAGAAAATATCCTTCAACTTTGTATCTCGTCTTTTAGTTATATACTCTTAAATTTTTAAGTTTTATTAATATCCTTGACCTTTAAAAAATAAAATTTGAAAAATGTTAGAGTTGAGGAATTATGGTAAAATGTCACTTTTTCACCCTATATTTTTACCCGATTTGCAATATTGCTGCTTTATAACGACTTGACTTTGCTTTTTTAAATTTCTAAAACGCCTCCCAATTGTTGAAATTTTCAAACCATTTTTTCAAAAAATTGTGTATTTTATATTCCTTAGATGGTCATTTAATATATATCTATTTTTATTAAATAAAATTTTAATTATTTTTATATTATTCATTCATATATATATATATTTTGCGGGACTTTTCCATATTTATCTTATTCACTTTTTTTTTAAAAAAAATTTCAATCAAAATTTGAAATATTATATGACAAATTTTATATTCTATGTTGTAATGTATACTAATTTTTTTTTCTTATTTAGATTTTGTCGTGAGTCTAACATTTTTTTGATGGTCAACTCTGTATTTTGAAATATTTCAACTTTATCAATGTATATATACTTCGTTTATATATTATAATCTAACGTATATATTTCGTTTATATATTATAATTCAATACACTTCGTTTATATACTATAATCCAACATATATATATATATATATATATATATACTCGTACTATAATCTAACAAATCTCGAAATATTTTGTTTTTATTCTTCGTCGCCATGAACACGTCCAATCCAAAGAAACTTTTAGGGACTTCAATTTAAAAATAACATAAAATAGGAGGAGTCGAGATGTTGTATCTTATTAGAATAGGTGAATATATATATATATATATTTTATAAAATTTCTTAAACAATTAAATATTTTTTTTAATATTTTTAAACAATTAATTGTAATTACAACTAAATCTAATATATGGACATTTATGTCCTTGCAATTCTTTATTGGCCTACATTAGCCGGACAAAATTGAAATTTAATTAAAAGATTAACATTTATGTTATTAGAGTCTATAAAACCGCAATCTAGGTAAATAACCCGTTAAAGTTTCATTAATACATTTAACCTTTTAAAAAAAATTCAAAAATATTCTTATTGGAAAACATTTCTTCTCTTTTTTTTTCTCTTTCTCCAATTTTTTCCTTCATGAAAATTAACGAGAATCTTTGCTTACTTGCCATGTATTTATAGACCATGTGTGTTTTTCTTCTCCTTCTACACAATATCCCAAGAGTCGTGCCAGATTCTTATGTTGAAGGTTCAAGATGATTTTTGTTTCATTCTTGAATTCTTAATGTTCTTAACTTGATTTTGTTGATAACATTTTCAGTGTTATTTCCTTCTAATCACTACCCATCAACTTTTCCTAAATTCATTTTAGGCACAATAAATGAAAACTTGTTCATATACTGGTTCCAACGCTTCTTAACTATTAAAAAACAAAATTACGCATCAAACTTTTGATTAATTAACTTTATAAACTGGACCAAACCCGTATTCTTCAAGTTTATTAGCATTTAAAAAATCGACTGTAACAATCTTTAGAGTACACCAACGAAAGTAATGCATATCTCCATCGTCGTCTTGATTTTGTTGCATCCAAATGTTTTCTCCTCAGACTAAACTTAAGAGTATATAGAAAACATAATTTCAAAATGAATGGTAGAAAGATAATATTGAAAACAAGAAAACCACACTAATATGTTATTTATCACAAACACACAAACAAAGAGAGCAAAATAATAATAATAAAAAGAAATATATTTTTTTTCTCCCATTTATATTCTTTACACTTTTAAGAGAGAAAACTCGCTTTCAAACTCAGTTTTCATCTGCTATGTTGCACATAGTCTTTATAAGCAAAGTTTCACATTAATTTTATGGACAAAGAATTTTGCAGAGCTGAAGGGGAAGAAGGAGAATAAACGTTTTACCGTAAAAGTATTTTTTGAAAGGTTCATGGTATTAAAGTTCTTTAATGTTTTTCATCCAAAACTTAACGATAAAGGTATTTTTGAATATTTTTTGAATGGTCAAAGATTTTAATGAAACTTTTTAAAGTTTATGGATATTATTGAAACGAGTTACAAAGTTAAGGAGTATTTTCTATAATTTAGCCCTAAATTTATAATTTTAAAAAAGTTATGCCATACATAAAGTGTTGATTGCATAAATAGTTATCAAACCCAAAATAATGACAAATATAACAAAATATAAAACATTTTGCAAATATGACAAAACAAATTAGTGATAGTCACTAATGTTATTATGGAAAATCATTGATAAACTGACTATCACTCATAGACTACTATAGGTGATAGTCATTGAAAAAATTCTATAAAAAAAAAACAGAAGTATTTTCGTAGCTATCACTGATCGTTAGTGACTATCACCGAGTGCAATTTGCAAATCTTTTTAAAAAATGTTATATTTTTTTAATTATTTTACTCTAAATTGACACCAGATACAAATTTCCATACATAAATGGAGAAGAGATTCTAATCTCTTTATTTCTCTCCTCATATTTTATTAGGTTAAACTAGGGCTGGTTGCACAAACAACAATCAAGTCCAAAATAATTACAAATTTAGCAAAATTTAAAATATTTTACAAATATGATAAAAAAATCAGTGGCTATCACGGATAAAAGCTATCGTTGATATATGACTATCACTAATAGACTACTATCGGTGATAGACTACTAAAATTTTATAAAAAACTGAGGTGATAGACTACTATCAGCGATAGACCGTACTATTAGTGATAGAAATTGCTATATCTGCAATTTTTTTTTAAAAGAGTGCTATATTTTTAATTATTTTACTCTAAATTGACATTAGTTACAATTTCCCTAAATTATATGAAATGTTATTGATTTCAATTTGATCTTAATGTTTATAATACTTTAGTTCTACACTTAATTTTTAAATGAGTTACTTAATCTTTAAATGACTTTCAAAATAACTTTCTATCAACATGGGCATAGCTCAATCGATATTATTATGTACGACTTAGTGACTAGGAAGTCACATATTCGATTCTCCCATCTCCCACATGTTGTAAAAAAAAAAAAAAAAAAATCTTCCTTAACAACTCTCGTCCCTTTACTCTCAAATGTCCAATTGAAAATTTATAGAGAAAAGACTAATTGATGTTTTGCTTTTTTTTTAAAATTAACCATAAATTAAAGGACTAATTTTAAGTTTATTGAAAGTAAGAACACTACATTTAAACATTTGTAAATTTTAAAATACAAAGACTAAAATAAATAAATTACAAACTGCAATACAAAAATAATATTTCTAACATTAGAACAAAACTAAAATGAACAACATACTAACTTTTAAGACCTTAAAAACAAAATCGAGCATAACTTAACAGAAAAAATATCAAAAAATATTTCGTCAAGTATAATTCAATTGACATAAGATTGTGCTCCGGACTAAGGAGTCATGAGTTCAATACCAATATTATATTCATATTAATTAAAATACCTTTAAAACAACAAAATTAAAACTTATCTACTTTTTTTTTATCCTACTCTGTCTTCACTTCTTCTAGCACTTCACATTTTTTTTTTATTTTTTGTTTGGAACAACTTCCATTGTTGATTAATTAATGCATAGAATCAAATCCAAAAAACCTACATAAGACAGTAAAAATATTGAAAATCAGAAGCTAAAAGGAAGCATCATCATCATCATCATAAACTGTTGGGGTGCAGGCATGTGCTTTCTTAGTCCGTGAAGTTTGACCACTCGCTGATCTGTTCATCAATTATTGGTCCATTTCTCACCCCTCTGCACAACTTGCCCAACTCCCTCCAATGGCTTCTTCTTCAAAAAAACAAAAAAAAACTTATCTTTGTGAAGATTTGGTGATGGGTTTGGGCTCCATTTTGGGTAATTTTGATGAACAAAGACAGAAGAGTCAAAACCCAGAAATCAAACAACCAGAAAATTGATTCCCCCCACCCAAGTTTGGAAATTAGGGCTGGTTGGTTTATGTTTGGATGAAAAGAAAAGAAAAGAAAAGGAAAGAAAAGGGAAATTCAATTGTTTTTTTTCTTTCTCTCTCATATTTTTGATGTGTCAGATATTTAATGAGTATTCAGATTCGGGTGTTTTGTCAACTTGGGGGTGAGCCATTTTCAATCCTAGCTGTATGAATGGGACCAAGAAACCCCATTCTCTACTGTTCTTTATCCCATCATTTTCCCTACTAATTTCTATCTCTGCCCCTTGTAATTTTTCAACATTTTTGAGGCTTTTTTTTCTTCTTCTTTTTTGTTTCAAAACCCCCAAATATTCAAAACCATGGTGTCTTTTTTCATCTTTTCTCTTTTGGGTGTTTATCTCAATTCTGGACTCTCCCAGTTGTTTCTCTCCGGATTCGAATTCTGCCCTTGTTTGTCTTTTCTTGGATTTCTGACTAAAACTTGCAGTCAAATGTAAGATAATGGGGTTGTAATTAAGGGGTTTTTGTTGTTTTTCTGTTTTTTTTTTTTTTTACTGAGATTGTTGGTGGAGTAATTTGGAGATTTGAGCTCTGGTTCTTACTTTGCTAGGTAAATGGAATACTGGGTTTCATTGTTTTTTTTTTGGATTGTCGGTTAAACTGTCAAAATCTTTGTGGTCATTATTAACCCCTGTTTGTTTTTTGTTTTTGTTTTGGTAATCCTTCGGTTTCCCCTTTTTTGTTTTTCTCTTGGTTTTTCTGGCTTCGATCACTGGTTTTTTGGGGGCTTTGAGAGCAAGAAGACTAGGGTTTCGAGGTGGGTTTTTCTTTTTCTTTTTCTTTCCTTCAAATCAATGGTTTCTCGAGCTGTTTTCGATGATTAAAGAAGTGGGTTTTGTTCAGTTTTTCTTTCTGAATCTGTTTATTTTTCAAACTCAGATTCTCAGAAACAAAAACCCCTTCTGAACTTAGCTTCATCAAAACTGAAACCCCTTCATTTTGATTGAATCCAATTTGGGGTTTTATGGTTTGTTGGAAACGTATTCCTCTTTCATATATATATATATATATTCAAGATGGGTTCTATTTTTTACTTCCCTTCTATTCTTTCCCCAAATAATTCCACCCCAAATTCATACTGAGAAGTTTTGCTGTAAAAATGGTGAGAATCTGAAATGGAAGGGATAAACTTTGGTGGTCCTCAACTGTTAAAAAGCTTTGTGACCTGTTTGGCTTTGGTAATTGAGTTTTTTGTTTTGTTATCTATCAGAATACTCCTTTTTTTCTTATCCCTCATGGACTTCTGGGTTGTTCCCTCTTTGTTTGTTACCTCTCCAATGTCACTTTCATATTTCGCAATTCAAAGCCTTAATTACCACTTTGTTTATATCATGACTGCATTAATTTCCCTTGCCTTACAGAAAACTGACAATTTATTTTATTTTATTACTCTTTTATTTATTTTTGATATTATGGCATTCAGATATTTCCCATGGTCCAACTGAACTCTGTTGCCTTTTCGTTCTTTCAATAGGTCAGTCGTTCACAAGAGTCGAGTTCCTGTGCTGTGGAGCAAATCAACACTGAAAATCCTCTCCTACTTTACAGGTTTTTGTTACTTTTTCTCTAGCCTGCTTTCTGGTTTTGGCTTACTTGGAGTTTTCGTCTTCCCGAATTCGAAGTAACCTTCAGGATCTGAGCCTTATCTGCTTCCCCAAACCGAATCTTCGTTATCGGTTGCACCTACATGAGATAGAACAGAATCCCAATTCTGAAAATCAGTTCTGGAAACTTAATCTTCTCTTAGATTTAGGAAACAAGATATTGTATAGATAGAAACCTTGATTGTAGAACACTTGGGTAAAGTTGGTAAAAGTTGGTTCTTTTCTTCTTCTTCCGGTGGCTGATTCTGCTCGGTGGACTTAAAACAAGGCCTGATGACTGTGGATGAAGCAGGAAGTAACTCCTTGTGGAGTCTAGAACAGGACAAGGCATTCGAGAATGCACTTGCAAGTCATCCCGAGGATGATTCGGATCGGTGGGAGAAAATTGCAGCCGATGTACCGGGGAAAACCATAGATGAGATTAAACATCACTATGAGCTCTTAGTTGATGATGTTAATCTAATTGAATCGGGGTGTGTGCCTCTCCCTTCCTATAGTTCTTCTTCAGATGGTTCAGCCAGCCATGCTGGTGATGAAGGAACAACTAAGAAGAATGGTCATTTCGGGCACTGTAATGGTGATTCAAATAATGGAAGTAAGACTTCAAGATCAGATCAGGAGCGCCGCAAGGGGATTGCTTGGACAGAGGACGAACACAGGTGAATCGATCGTTTTGTGTTTATACTTCTCTCCTCGTCCTTCGTATATAAGCTGTGATATGGTATCTTAATAAAGTCAATAGTATAGTTACTGTTTCATTAATCAGATCACTTTTGTTTCTTTCTACTCTACACATAAATATCTTCTTGTTTTCATGGAACTCAGTTATAGTGAATGAATGGCAAGTATACTATCGTAGCCTAGCCGGGTTAGACTGGTCCCGTCCTAAACCCGTCTGAGCTCACGGAAAACTGCTATTTCCAATGCTCTGTTAGTTGAGGACACCTTGGTTGTTCTCAATTATCACTTTCCTTGAATGAACCATATATATGACTGATATGGGTATTCTTTTTTTCGATGTTCATTCGATTTTGGAAGATACATGTCTCTAATGAAGCACTGGTCCCGTCCTAGGTTTGTTTTATCTAATTAAGGTTACATGACACAACCATGCCTTTGGGGTCTTGAGGTCGATAACCCATAATTGATTTTTGTCATACTTCAGACAAACAATGATTTAGTAGCGTAAAGATGATGAGTAGCACAGCCGTAACCCGCATTTCCAATATTCATGTCTGAAGTAGTTGGTGATGCTGTCCGAAATGCCTCGGTTGTTTTTAGGTTTTAGAGTTTATTCTAATAAACATGTACTGCCAACATCTCGTTGGGAACATTCTTGGGAAGGGGATCAGCTGAGTTATTGGAATAAAGTTAATTTCTTCATGCCCTTCTTTTGAAATCACCTCAATATTTCGGTTGAAATCATCCTGCTTTTATTGGTTTTCAGTTTTATTGTGGCAAAGTCTGCTTCTTAGTTCTTATGTGTCCCAATGACATCTAAATCCTCAGTAGCTAAAGTCGATGCAATTAAACCTAAACTTAGCGAGTCAGATACCATTTAATGCATATGAACACTTTCACCAAGAGGGAGTTTTTCAGGTTCAGTAGGAATTTTATGAGATGTGAATGGGAAAGAATCCTTTCTCTGAAATCTGGTATTTTGATAAGCTTAATGTTGTTGTAAAGAGAGTTCTCATTACAACATGTTTCCTTCATGATTTAGTTTTTAGTTCAGTTTTTTTGTTTCCTATCTCTTATCTTAGAAAATCTCGTTGGAACTCTTTTGGAACATTGTCTTCTGTCGAGTAATCTGATATCTAGCTGATGCATTCGATGATGTGCCTAACACTGTTGCGTTAACGTGTGTCGGGTGCTCAAATGTTTCTAGAAACTGCTTTAAGAACTAGTCAACGCATGTTTGGTTAATCTGTTTTTTCCTTAGCTTTGTTTCAAAAACTCTTAGGCTTATGAATAGAATTATGACTCGGTGGCTTGTTCTTTGAAAATTTGTTCTCGAACGAGTCCCAAATAGCTGAATTTTGTTTACTCCTCAGAATTTGGTTTCTCATTTTATCTCTTACCAAATTAGCTAGAACTTGTCTTTTTTCTTGATGCAAAAAGTTGTGTTTCTTATTTTTCTAAGACCTGATAAATGTGGACTTTAGAAGTTGAAGGATTTTTGGGTTGCATGTGTTCATCTTTTTTGTAACATCTACTGTAGTTTTAAACTCCTCCATGTCTTGACAACGCAGATTGTTTCTACTCGGTCTTGATAAATACGGGAAAGGAGACTGGCGGAGTATATCCCGAAACTTTGTAGTGACGAGAACACCAACGCAAGTGGCAAGCCATGCACAAAAATACTTCATCCGTTTGAACTCGATGAACAAAGAAAGGAGGCGGTCCAGCATCCACGATATCACCAGCGTTACGAATGGAGATATCTCGGCTGGTCAAGGGCCGATCACTGGTCAAGCAAACGGCTCTGGAGCAGCTCCCTCAGGAAAACCAACGAAACAGCCTCCTCAACCCGCAGGTGGTCCTCCTGGTGTGGGAATGTATGGTGGTCCAACCATGGGGCAGCCAGTGGGTGGACCGCTCGTTTCAGCTGTTGGCACCCCTGTCAATATCCCTCCTCCACCTCATATGGCATACGGGGTTCGAGCCCCAGTGCCCGGCATGGTGGTTCCCGGTGCACCCGTAAACATGGGTCCGATGACGTATCCGATGTCACACACATCTGCTCATAGGTAACGATAATATGGTGGACAGCTTCAAATATACAAATTATTGGATGCTGGGAATGCCATTTTTATTTTTTATTTTGCCTTTGTTTCAATTATCTTCTCTCATTGGCAATGGAAAAATAAAAGCCACAAATGGAGGAAATTTATAAGTTTCTGTATAGGCAGTAGGCAGCAGCTATGGAACAAAAAGTGGTAAGAAGTTATGAATGAATAGGACATCTTTCTGTTAGATCTCCATTATTTATGATAGAGGTAGAAGTTTTTTTCTTGCAAAAATCTGAAGTTATGTTCATAAAGTTTCAGGTTTAAATAGTTTATTACAAAGCACAGAGGGTCGATGTTTGGATCTTGTAATCTTCTTGTATTCCAGTATTTATTGCTGTTTCCAAACAGTTTCTGAGAAAATAATGAAGAGATGGGCTGAGCTCCAAGGGCGAAAATATCTTTATCGATATCAATATCAATATCGTAACTCAGATTTACGGATATATCGACGGATATTCAGGCAAGAATCACAAAAATGGATAGAAATGTTGTCATTTTTTTGTGAAACTTTAGAACAAGCTTAATTAAGCGATACACTATTACTTTAATAAGCATATATTTAGAAATTAGAAGCAAAATATGTATAGTAATGAATAATAATAGATAATATTAAAAATCGAAAAATGAATATGAACTTGAATATTTTATTGATAAAAGCTTGAGGTCATACAAGTACTACTACTACTTACTACTTCTTCATGTATCACACGTTGAACATTAATACCTTCTTCTTGTGTAGCACTAGCCACTTGTGGATTTGGATTACCTTGATCATCGTCGAGGTATGCAGGTCGAACCCACATATAGAGTAGATCATTGTGTTCATCACCTGGGTCAACTCCAACCTCAAGCAAATCCAAATAGTTAGTAGTTTCGTCCACCTTATTTGCTTTCGCTTGCATATCCGTTAATTTCAACTTCATATTATACGAGCAGAAAATTAATTGTTCCAATCTCTGTTCCAATCTCTTATATGCTAGTCGATTTCGTTGTTTAGTGTGTATTAGGGCGAACGTGTTCCAATTTCTTAAAAAATATGCACGTTAAAATAGGTAGTATATGATCGGATTTGAAATTCAAATTTTTAGTTGAATTTAAGTGAAAATAAAATGATAAAAAAACATGAAAATGAGTTGAATTTCAAATTTTGAACTTAAATTACATGCACCAAAAATTGGCTAAATATCCGCAACAAATCCACCATTTTTACCGATTTTCTGTCGAAATATCATGATATATCCGTAAAATATCCGCGAAAAGTCCACAGATATTAGCGAGAAATCCACGTTTTTGTTTCTCAATCGTTTTTGTTTCTCAATAACCGATCGACGATATTGACGATTTTTCGGCGATAAATTGGTAAAAACGATCCTCACCCCCAAAATTTGTATCGGTATCTCCATTTTGATTTTTCGGCGATAAATTGGTAAAAACGATCCTCACCCCCAAAATTTGTATCGGTATCTCCATTTTGGTAAATTTGTATCGGTATCTCCATTTTGGTGATATTTCGGATATCGCCAATTTTTCCATCCTTGGCAAGACATCATTATTAGTTTGATGTGGCGTTGGGTTTTTTGATTCATGATGAAATGGATGTTCAAAATATGCATTTGAATTGATTAACTGCTTGTGTTGGTGATCACCCATTGAATTCTAAAAGCATGGATGAAAATATCCGTCGATTATGTCGATATATCCGTAAAACAGAACGTTTGATATTAATATTAATATTAAGGATCAATGTATATCTCTGATAACAAGATTTATATTAAAATTAATAGATGATATTTTTTATATTTTATGAATATTTATAAAAGATATCGGAGATATACATTGATCCTTAATATTAATATCAAACGTTCTGATTTACGGATATATAGACATAATCGACGGATATTTTCATCCATATATTTTTTCAAAATCAAGAAACAATTGAAATCTATCCAAATTTCATGGATACTATATATAAGGAAAATTGTAACAGATGTCAATTTAAAATAAAATAATTAAAAATATAGCATTTTTTTAAAAAAATTGCAGATATGACAATTTCTATAGTATGGTCTATCGCTGATAGTAATCTTTTTTTATAGAATTTTGTCGGTGATAGTAGTCTATCAGTGATAGAAGTCTACCTGTGATAGTCATCCGATGGAGACTATCAGTGATAACCACTGATTTTTTTACTATATTTACAAAATGTTTTTTTGGACTTGTTGTTTGTGCAATCATCCCTTCAATATAATTTAACCATTCTCAATATTATGTGGTTGAATTAGATTCACAACTCAATTCGAGCTAGACTTATTATTTTTACATTTGCTGGAAAAAAAAAAAAAATTGTGGCAGACTAATATTTTTTTTTTTTTTTTTTTTTTACTTACTTACTTATTACCCAGTTGAATAGAAAAGATCTATCGAATCGAATTCATAAATGCCTTTGAAAGTGTGAAGACGATATAGTGCAATTATTATTATAATTATTTTGGAGTCTAGTGTTATAAATATAGAACAATAAGTCCTCCTTCATTTAGCAACAACAAGTACACAAAGAAAAGAGATTTTTTTTTCCCCCAAAAAAAAATAAACACTTGTAAATAATTGAGAAAATTACCTAATGGTGGGTTTGATAGCAGTTGTGATTAAGGTTTCAAATTCAAAGGTTTGAATTTGATTCGTTTTTTTTGTCCGTCTGTTAAGTACAATGTGTGCGTCACACCTATTTTTTTTATTTTTTTTATAAATTTTTTTATTTATTTTTCTTTTTCTTCTTCTAATTCTTCTTTCTCTTTTCTTTTTTCAACTTATTTTTCTTCTGGTTTTTTTTTTCCTTCTTCTCCTTCTTCCTCCCCTTTCCCTCTTCCCTCTTCCTTTTTATGGTTGTCATTGACGACTATTTTTTTTTCTTCTCGTTTTTCTCTTCCCGTTTTCTTCTCTCTCCCTCTCTCCATCTCCATTTTAATTTTCATCTCTCCCTTCTTCCCCTCCCTACATTTGAAAAAAAAAAATTACCGATCTACAAATCTATATTAAAAAAATAGGAGGGGAGTAAGGAAGGGGAGGAGGAAGGGAGGGGGAAAGAGGAAAACGAAAAAGAAAAAGAAAAAAAATTTCGCCGACGACGGCCATGGGAGGGAGGAGGAAGGAGAGAGAGGGAGAGAAAAAGTAACCAAAAAAAAATTCGTCCACCATTTTGAGATAGAGATGGAGATGGAGACGAAGAAAAAGAAAAAAAATATATATATATATATATATATATTTTAAAAAATTTCTAATAATTAAAAAAATATTTTTAATTAAAAATAGGTGTCAAGTCAACCTTGTAATAGGTGTCACGTCAGCATTCTGTTAGGACTTAACATAAGTTTTTACGGAGGGACAAAAAACGAACAAAATTTAAAGCGATATAATTGTTGGATTTGAAACCTTGAGGACCCAAGTACTATCAAACTCAAACATGAGGGTCCATTAGGATAATTTTCCCTAAATAATTTAAGATGGTTAGCAAAAGTTTTTTCTTTTTCTTTCTTGACACAAACGAAAATAGATAAAAAAATTAAAGATTAGAGCAACTGAAGTGTCCTTCATCAGAATTTCGGAGAGCCATTTCTATGGATTCTCTCCCCATTCTCTCGAAAAGTCCACTATGCAAGAACAATGAGTCAACTCATGAGCAACATCGTTTTGACAACACGAAATGAACGGTCCTCCATCAGAATTTCGGAGAGCCATTTCGATGGATTCTCTCCCTAATCTTTTGAATGGTCCACTGTGCAAGAACAATGAGTTAACTCATGAGCAACATGGTTTTGACAACGCGAAATTAACACAAAAGAGATAACAGAGGGGTGGACCCCAACATTAAGGTTTGGGGGCCTAAAAAAATATGTTATATAATTTTTTTAAAAAAATTATCACAAAAAAGTAGGAGGTTTGAATCTACACTCCCACCTTATGTTGACCTTAAAAAAAAATTCACTTTTTAAACACAAAAAATTGAAAGTTCAAAAACTTACCAAACATTTTAAAGAAAAAAAAAATTATTACAAAAAAACATAATATAACATGAATATATTTCCAAATTTTTTAAAAAACTTACTAAACCTTTTGAAAAAAAAAATACTATTAAAAATATATATATATAATATTAATATATTTTCAAAATTATAGAGAATAGGTTAAATAATGACTTTTAGAACAATTAAAATTACAATAATTAAAATAAAATAATTCTTAAAATATAGAGATTAAAATTATATTTCAAAACGTCATAGGCCTTTGAAAAAAAAAAATTGAATAAAAAAAAAATAGAACTATGACATTCCATTTTTGAGGGGTCGTTATATTTTAAAGTGTTCAACAAAATATTTTAAAGTATTATTTTTTTTTTTTTTATATATATATATATATATATATATATATATATATTAAGAAAACAAAAGAAAAGGGGGGAGGGGCCTGACCTCCAATTCTTACATAGGTCCGCTCCTGACTCTGTCCTCCAAAGTCAGACTAGAGATGTTCATTTACCCCACCCGACTCGCCTCGACCCACCCCCGAATGGGATGGGGAATCTCTAATCACACGGAGAACAAAGATTTTTTTTGCCCCGTTAGCTAAACGGGTCGAGGACGAGTAATAGCATACCCGCCTAGCCTCGATTATCCGCTCCGCCCCGTATAATATATTCATAAAAAAAAATAACTACACACTCTTCCTTCGATCTAAAAACACATATTCTCCGGTCTTAAAAAAACACACATAATGCAAATAAAGTTTGTTAAGAATAAATTAAAAAAGTAAATTATTCGCGGAAAAAATTACTCACGGAGATCCCTAAGGAAATACCCAATCTCTGCGAATTTCCCGTGGGAAATACCCGTTCCATCATCGCGAAATTAAACGAAGAATTTTGCGGAGACATATAATAAAGTGGGAGACGAAGCCAGCCTCATCATCGGGCCCGAAGCCCAAAGGCCGGCCCAAGCCCAGCCCAAGCCCGATCCAAGCCCGGCCCATGGTCAACGGTTGACCGGCCCGACCCAGCCCAACCCTTTCATTCATCGGATTGGATATGGATCTATTTTTTTTTTAATTGGATCGGCCCATGGGCCGGCCCGTTCGAGCCGTATTTGGATCGGCTCGTTGGGCCGACCCAAAGGCCCGATCCAATATAATAATTTATTATATATAAATTATAATAATAATAATATAGAAAAAAATGAAAAATATCATCATTATAATAACATTATGTTATTATTTATTTGCATGCTCATTTCAATTATCATTTTTTTTAGATTAAATTTATACAAGTTGTATAAATTATCTCGTGTGTTCAATCAGATTGAGAAAAAAAAAATGAGTGGCAAAAGAAAGAAAAATAATATATTATGAAAAAGAAGATTAAATAAATGTGTACTTTAGTACGAGGGTAAGGGAGGGAGAGATAGTTGAAAATGCATACATTATCCAAAAACTATCACATTTTTGTCCCACATTGAAAGTTTTGAGTTTGGAGGAGATTTATTTTCTATAAATAAGTTTTAATCTCATACAAAATTTATATTTAAAAATAAAGTTTTTATTTAAAGGGTCAACCCAAGCCCGGCCCAAAGGGCCGATCTAGGCCCAATCCAATTTTGACCCATTGAGTTTGGCCCATGGATTGGGCTATGGACCTATGTTTTAGGGGTCGGGCTGGTCCAAGCCCGACCCAAACAGTGGCTTATGCCCAAAGGGCTTGGGCCTTTGATTCTTTGGGTCGGGCCGGCCCGACCCGACCCAATGATGAGGCTGAGACGAAGGCGGAAAAGGCATTACCCAGCCCCGCCCCACCTATAGGAAAGTCAGACGTCGAATCTCGTCGACAAACCGACCGACCTCTGTAAGGTCCTCATAAATGTGAAGTTAAGAAATTAAATCCTAGACCTACAAGGGAATAAATGTGAAGTTAAGAAATTAAATCCTAGACCTACAAGGGAAGTTATTAACTCGTTAATTATTAAGTTGTATTTAGGTTAGGGTTGGTTGCACACAATCCCAAAATAATGGCAAATTTAGCAAAATTTAAAACATTTTGTAAATATGACAAAAAATCAGTGACTATCACTAATAGAATGTTATTGTTGATATATGACTATCATTGATAGAGTACTATTAGTGATAGACAACTATCAGTGATAGTCACTGACAAAATTCTATAAAAAACTGAGGTAATAGACATTGTCATATTTGCAAAAAAAAATTAAAAATATACTATATTTTTAATTATTTTACTCTAAATTGGCATCTGTTACAATTTCCATTAGGTTAACTATACAAGACCGTGATTATTTGAGAATAATTTTTATATTATTGTTTTGTTATATAGAAAATAACATATGAAGGTAGAAGGTGGGGATTTTCATCCATCTATAAGAAAGCTTAAACTAGGTGAAGTCGGAATTAGATAAGGTTAAATTTGAGATTTTTTATTATTATTTTTTTTCTTTTTCTTTTTCTTCATGTGAGGTGAGAGATTGAACCTACGGCCTCATAGTCACAATACATTTAAAAAAATATTTCCATTTTTCACGTTCAGATCTACCTCAAAATTGAGAATCATTTATCCCAAAATGAAAGGAGATAAGTACCCGAATAGTCGCATTATGACTATGATTTTATATTAATGTTTATAATTTTTATTTTTATTCGAAATCCAACTATTTCAACATTTTTCATAAAAGTTGGGATTGTAATTACTTTCAAATCCTTCTATCTCTCTAACTATTTAGAATAATAAAATAAAATAATATCTCCTCTTTTCTAATGAGATGATATTCTCTTTTCTTGTGTCTTCTCCTCGTTAATCAGGTTTCTCTTCTCATTAAAATCTCATTAAAATCGTTTTCTCTCTTCTCATTAAAATTGTCCTCTCACCTAAAAAAAATTATCTCTCCACAATATATATTAATGTATGAAATATATAAGGTGTATATATATATAAAATATATATATTTTTCTTTAAAAAATACATAATAACTATAAGTATATATGAAATATCAAACCATATAGATTCATATATGAAGTATATATTAGTATATATATGGTGAGTATATATAAAACAATACATATATTTTCTAAAAACCAAATTATATATAAGTAATATATATTAGTATATACTTTCGAAGTATATATAAATATATATGACGGGTATATATAAAAAATACATATAATTTCTAAAAAAAAAAATATACATATTATTTACAAGTATATATAAATATATGATCTGTATATATAAAAAATACATATATTTTCGTGAAAAGAAATTCCTAAAATTGTGTAAATCAAATTAAAAACAAGAAATCGCATAAAACATTGTTACATTGTTATGTAGACGAGGAGAGAATATATAGAGAGAAAATTGATATTTATTAGGGGTGCAAGTGAAAACCGAAAAAACTCCATCCACCGGATTGAAACCGATGTCGTTCGATTGACGATTTTGGTTTGTGAATAAAGAAAACCGAATAATTTCGATCGATTTCGAATTTTTTTGAAGACCAAAATCAATTCATCGAAAGTATATAATACAATTTGATTATTGGACAACAAATAACGCAATGGTTCGGTTGAGGTTTTTCTAGTCTCCTATACTCGAGGGCTTGAGTTCCAAATAGTCCAGCAACTCTTTAGTTAGAGAAGTCGAACCTCACAAGTCAAAGTCGACCCATCTTACCACAGAAAAGTGGTCATAGGCCAAAGAAGAAGGGAGAGAAGTCGCCCCCCACAAAGAGTTGGCAAAGAAGTCGGCCCCGAAGAGGTCGATCGTCAAGGTTAAAATGAGACCTCGATATTGATCGTCAGTATTTACATCGACATTTCCACAAAATTGAGACCTCTATATTTTCATGGACATCGACATTTAAATCCTTGCTTTTATGTGACTAATCAATTATTTAACTTTATTAACAATATCCTCCTCAATAAAAAAAATATATATATCAGTACTAACAACTTTTATTTTTGACTAGTTTATACTACCACATGTTTTGTAAAATTTAAAAGGTAAGTTAAATTACAATAATTTAAAGGAAAATTGTAGTAAATGACAATTTAAGACTTATTGTTTGCAAATATAGCATGTTTTTAAAAATTTTGCGGATATAGCAATTTCTATCGCTGATATCTTATGACTGATAGAAGTCTATCGCTGATCACCTCAGCTTTTTATAGATTTTTGTCAGTGATAATAGTCTATCAGAGATAATAGTCTATCACTGATAGAAGTCTATCAGTTATATAATAAAGTCTATCAGTGATAGAAACAGGTTTTTTTGCCATATTTGCAAAACATTTTAAAGTTTGCTAATTTTGCAATTAGTTTGGGCCTGATTGCTATTTGTGCAACCAGCCCTAATTTAAAACTACAACTTTAATTTAAGGAGAAGAGAGATTTCTTTCTATTAACATATTCTCTTTTATTTAAAGTAAAGGAGAAACATTATTCTCTTTTAGCCAAATTCTATAGGAATATAGAGTAAATTTACATATATTTAAAAATAGAGAAAAAAATTACAAAAGAATTAATTAATTTTACATTCATATGATCACTTAACTTTTTTTATTGATATGTATGTATATGTATATGTCACGAACCTAATTTATGAAGATACAATAAATTATGGGAAATTGTAATCGATGTCAATTTAGAATAAGATAATTAGAAATATAACATGTTTTTAAAAAATTTGCGGATATGATAATTTCTATCGCTGATATCTTATGGCTGATAGAAGTCTATCGCTGATCACCTCAATTTTTTATAGATTTTTGTCAGTGATAATAGTCTGTCAGTAATAATAGTCTATCACGGATAGAAGTCTATCAGTGATATGATAAAATCTATCGGTGATAGAAACAAATTTTTTTGCCATATTTGCAAAACATTTTAAAATTTGCTAAATTTGTAATTAGTTTGGGCCTGATTGCTATTTGTGCCACGAGTCCATAAATTATAATACAAAATTAAATTCTTTAAAATTTATAAGAGAAATGTACAATCCAAGAGAATTTTAACTTATCTACTCTTTAACCTAAAATTAAAGTCGATATGAAAAGTTGTTAAAATAATAAACTCAAATATAGAAGATATAGATATATAGTAATAATTAAATTTTAAAAAAAAAAATATAAATTAATTAATCACAAATATAGATATTTCATTAATTTATTATTTTTTGAATCACAATTTATTAGGAGTTAAGGTAGAGATTTTAGAATATTAATTTAGAATATTTTTTAATATAACAAATAAATTACAAATAAATCTTACTATATTTAGTATATCCAAAAGAAGTTTAAGGAGAGAGATTTTTTCTTTCCATTTTGTCCTTTTTTTTTTTTATCTCTCTCTTTTATTAAAAACGTAATTTTAAAAGTTTGAAAAGTTTGAAAATTAATTAAATATTTTTTTCATTTATTATTTAAAAAATTATTTTAGAGATTGTTCAACTTCTCCAACTCTCTTCATTTTATGAGAATAAAGATATTAATTTTATGAGGATTTATTTTAAATAATAATAAAGAGAGCATTCATTCATTGTATAAGAATTTTACTTAAACCTTTCATTTTCTTCATTATAGTGTCATGTCATAGTACATCACCTTATTAGTAGCGGTAGAACTTTTCATCTCCATTTTATTTAATGTCATACTGGTCTCCCATTCAAGACTTCAATTTTAGTTTGTCTTTCCATAATCTTTATTTATCAATTGACTTCATTTTAAGAAGAAAAGAAATTGGAAGAAGTTGAAAATATGAGAACAAATAATACAGGTATATATACTCAATCCTAGCTAGAGGTTAGAACTTTTATTTATAAATTAGCTAGAGGCTAATTTATGCCGTGTCATGCGCATTTCTAAACTTCTCACACCAAGAGAAGGAAGAAGATGTGTTCATCCAAATGTTGTGAGGAAGGATAACATTCATAGCAGATTGCATGCAGCGGGCGACGCAAGTTTTGAGGCAGTGGGTAGCGGCTGAAGAAAAGAGGAAGAAGAAGAGAAATGACGATGGAGAGATTTAAGGTTCCATATGTTTTTTAAATATGTTCTTTTAATTATTAATGGTGTCTTATGTAAACTTGGAAACAAGAAAAGAAAAAAAAAACAATGGGCCTAATAGAGTCGAGATGATTTTTTTTTTTTTTTAAATAAAACCAACTGCTTTTATCAAGTTTTGTCATTTTTTTATTCCCCGCTTTTATCAATTATATTGCTTAACATCCTTTGAAAAAATAAAAATATTTGCATATATTTCTTAACATTTTATACCCAATTTAGTTTTGCATTTTATTTATTTATTGTTTTTATTTCAATCAATTACGTAACTATAACTTTTAAACAAAAGTATCATTTTTTTTATTTTATGTTTTATATATTTTGATGACAATTTTATAATTGGAGAGAAAATTTCTCTCTCCATTTTACCTTTACCTTGTTATATTTTTTACTTTTTAAATTATTATTTTAATTCCTAAAAATTACAAGAACAAAAAACAATCGAGTGATCATTCCACACTTTATTTATTTATTTTTTTTTTGGTGCAAAATCCAATAAAACCTTTCATTATTTTTTTATATAATAATTTTCTATAATTAAATTCAATCCATGGATCATTAAAGGTGGGTATTTGATAGGTTAGATTAGATATCTCAAAAGACAAAATTCTCAATTTATGGGTATTTAATAGGTTAGAGGTATGAAAAGACAAGCAAACCATCTAAAATAAATGGAAAACATGACAATTGTTATGGATTTTAAAAATCTTCACTTTCTCCATTGTATTCATGATTGCATTTGTTATGGTTTGATTGGTGGGAAGAAAAATTCAAATGTCTTAAGGAGGCAAATTAGATGTTGGCAATGTACGATCAAGGTTTTACCGTATTGTAGTTTTTTTTTATATAATTTTTTTTTTGAAGAGCAAAGCTCAGTACAAACTCTAAACATCAACCAATTCACTAAAAAAGAAAGCTTCGATCTCCGGAGGAAAATCATCCAGCCAAATCAAACGTAATCGAGAACCCAAAGTCATCTGTGCTAACTAATGTGCCACCGTGTTGCCTTCCCTAAAGGTAAAGCTGCAACTGTCCCTAAAAGGATGAGGGAACCGCGTACAAAAATCCTCAATCAGCAGTCCCACTTCTGTCAGATCCTCACAAGGTTCCTCGAACAAGCGACAAATCCGAGAAGAATCTGTCTATAGGACCACCAGACTTAAACCCGCCTCCCATGCCAAAGTTAGCCCTTCAGCTGTCGCGAGACTTTCTGCCATCAACGCACTTTGCACATGCTGAACCCACCTTGTCGCTGTCAGCATGACACGTCCCAGAAAATCACGAATCACAACCCCTACTTCGGTCGTGCCATTAACACTTAAGAACCCAACATCCACATTCACCTTATAGAACCCCCACGGGGGGCCGACCACCTCGTCTGCGCCCGCCCCACTGAGCCCATAACGCCCTCAGTCACCGCCTTTTGACTAGCCTCCTAAAAGGAAGTCAGATAATTCGACACCTAGGACCCAAGATCTGCCAATGGCTGTGTCCCAGAAAACCGAGCTCGATTACGACTGTTCCATACCGCCCACCACAAAAGACTCAGTTCCTCAAACTCCCGCCAACCCACGTTATCCTGCAAGAACCACATAAGGGAGGCAATATCCCCGCTATGGGAGAAAAACAATAAATAGCCAAACTTGGAGGCCACCAATACCCCACACATGAACTTGCAATGTCAGAACACATGAAGGCTAGATTCCCCCCTCTTCTCACATCGAGCACATACATTTACAGTATCGACCCCACGACGACCAAGGTTGTCCAGAGTGGGAAGTCTATCAAGGTAGAGTTGTCATAGGAAGATTCGTACCTTACTAGGAATACCCATCTTCCACATCCCTTTCCACTACCTCGTCACCGCCTCAACAGAAGACGTAGAAGGTTCCTGCTGACGTACCATCGACTAAGCTAAACGGTAACCACTCTTCACTGTAAACCCACCCGACTCTTCCAAATGCCATTATAGCCTGGTCCCCAGCTGTATCCCGTCGGTCGGACGAAATCGTCAAAATCGCACGGACCTCCTTTGGACTGAAATGATGCCATAGTTTGGCCTCATCCCAGACCCCGGACGCGATAAACAGATCAACACTTTTTTCTGAGGGGGCAAAGTCATTGGCGAAGTAATACGTAAACTAGACCAATACCCCACACATGAACTTGCAATGTCAGAACACATGAAGGCTAGATTCCCCCCTCTTCTCACATCGAGCACATACATTTACAGTATCGACCCCACGACGACCAAGGTTGTCCAGAGTGGGAAGTCTATCAAGGTAGAGTTGTCATAGGAAGATTCGTACCTTACTAGGAATACCCATCTTCCACATCCCTTTCCACTACCTCGTCACCGCCTCAACAGAAGACGTAGAAGGTTCCTGCTGACGTACCATCGACTAAGCTAAACGGTAACCACTCTTCACTGTAAACCCACCCGACTCTTCCAAATGCCATTATAGCCTGGTCCCCAGCTGTATCCCGTCGGTCGGACGAAATCGTCAAAATCGCACGGACCTCCTTTGGACTGAAATGATGCCATAGTTTGGCCTCATCCCAGACCCCGGACGCGATAAACAGATCAACACTTTTTTCTGAGGGGGCAAAGTCATTGGCGAAGTAATACGTAAACTAGAAGATCCTGGGACCCAATTGTGCTCATAGACCCCACCTCTTCCCCATAACAGGCTTCGCCAGATAAAGGAGGAGGATGACCCCCCAATTGGGCAGTAAAGAGATCGGAATCCGGGTAGTATCGACCTTTCAAGGCTCGCGCTAAGAAAGATGTCGGGTAATGTGCGCTAAGAAAGATATCGGGTAATGTACTAGCCGCCAACACTGTTTCGCAAGAAGAACCTTATTAAAAAGCTCGAGCTTTTTTATATAATTTTGGATGGACATGGTTGAGAGTATTTTATCTTATACATAGTTTTAGAAACTATACTATATTGTTTTAGTTAATACATTTTGTTTTCGTTTTTGTCATTTTTTTTTCTTCACCTTTCGTATGACACGATTGACTATTAGCGGGCATTTTGAAATAATTATTAGGGGAGGCTTATAAAACTTGTTAATATCAGAGCCAAGTTTCGATCCTGGGACCTGTGGGTTATGGGCCCACCACGCTTCCGCTGCGCCACTCTGATTTGTTGTAATATACTCGAATCATGAATGAATCCAATTAAATTATTATTGCCTATAATATGATATTTTAAAATAAAAATGAAGGGATAAATCATTATTATTATTAGTTTTTAGTAACAATATTTTAGAGTGGGAGATTTGAACATTTGTCATCTTTATGTTTTATGTCAGTTAAGTTAGGTTCATGTTGGCGAATGAATAACTCATTATTACTACTTTTGAATAATAATTAATAGGGTTAATTGCACAACCCACCTTTGAACAACTATGAGGTTTGTTGCAATTACACTCTTGAACTTTTAATTTAATTCATCACTTTTCCCCCAAAGTTCGATAAGTGTTGCAATTAGGCATTTGAGTTCAATTTGAATGACTCACACATGTGTATGAAGAAGTCAAATTTATGTCATACGAAAAAAGAAAAAAAAAGTTGTCCTCGTTGCAAAATTTTCATTTGGTGTCTTGCTTTTTTGGGTACTTTTTATCAAGGTCGATGACGGAGATCTGCTGGATGGGAGTGGCGTAAATGACTTAGGGGGTTTGAGGGAGAGGGAGAGAAGCTCTTCTGATCAGAAGGACGTGGTCAACCCGACTCCGACCCAAAAGAGAAATGACCTTCTTGAACTTGGAGACAGATGGTGCAGAGCAGCAGTCGGTGGAGAAATCGAGAGGGGAATTGGAATTAGAGGAATTGGAGAGCAATCAGATGAGCTTCCCGACGTTGTCGAGGCTGGAAGCGACTTCTTCAACGGGGTTGGCTTCCATATATTGTTGTTGGTCTCTTGGGGAATGATACTACAAGAATTTTGGTTTTTTTCGGCGGAAGTTCTCTCGACGGATTGGTTTTCGACGAGACAATCCCTTTTCTCGACGATTTTGAGAACTGTTGAGAATAATCAAAGTTGTCTAGACGGTTTTAAAAATCGTCGAGGCAACCTGCCTTTATATGATAAATTTGACATCTCCGAACCATATGACATCTACAAACCAACCATCACAAATACCCAAAGGAGCACGACATCAAATGACAATTTTGCAACGAGAGGAAGCCATTTTTTTCATATGATAAATTTGTCATTTTCCTACACATGTGTAAGTCGTTTAAAATACACATGTGTAAGTTGTTCAGGAGTGTAATTATAACAAACTTTATAGTCTAGAGTGGCTATTCAATTAACTCTAATTAATAATATATTATTGGTTATATATTGGCAAGATATTGAGTGATTATCCTCATGTATTAAAATAATATTTTAAAACTTAAATTGAGAGCATAACTCAACGGTAATTGACATACACTCTCACCATTGAAGTCAGAAGTTGGAATATTTTTAGGGCTAGTTGCATAAGCACAATCAGACCCAAAATAATAGCAAATATAGCAAAATTTAAAACATTTTGCAATTATGGCAAAAAAAAATTGTGACTAATAGACTGTTATCAGTGATAGTGACGACAAAATTCTATAAAAATCTGAGGTGATAGACTACTATTAGTCAAAACTTCTCCGTAATAGAAATTGTCATATATGTAATTTTTTTTTAAAAAAAAATGCTATATTTTTAATTATTTTATTCTAAATTCACATTTGCTACCATTTTTCATATTTTTATCCCTTATATTTTCATTTGTCAATAAAATAAAATAAAATAAAAATGTTTTTTATTCATTCTGAAATAGTCCCAACAATAAAATTCAAAAAACTATTTCACTTGAAATTTTGGTTAATTAAAAAACGTGGTAAAGAAATGAATAATAAATGTGTATTTAGTTTCAACAAAGAAGAAGATAATTAAATCATCGTCAACACATACATATGTCAGCTGAGCTATGTTCGATCTGACATTGATGTCAGTTGTTAATTTGTAAATTGTTTTATTTTTAATAATATTAAACTTTTAAAATATTATTCAAACTTCAACTATAAGCAAATAAGTCAACGAGAATAGCTCAATCAACATATGGTATGACCTAGTGGTCAAGAAGTTTATCCACATGTTGTATGACCTAGTGGCCAAGAAGTTTATGGTTCGAATTATCCATATCGCATGTTGTCAAAAAAAAAATAAAAAAATAAAAATAATAATTAGTTATTCCAAATTTAACCATAAATTTATATGTATTTTAAAAACATGGTTATAAATTTGGTAGGTAAGATTTTTTTAAACTAACGAATATGTCAAATATGATTTTCTTCTATAAAAAAATTATTATTTTCGTAGATATTATTTTTTTCTTTCAAAAATGAATATGCTAAATATGATTTTCTCCTACCAAAAAAAAAAATTATTTTCATAGATATGATTTTCCCATTTTTTAAATTTTGTAGATGTATTTTTCAAAAGAAACAATAGGTTAGATATGATTGTTGAAGAAGAAAAAAAAAATTAGCAAAATATGATTATCACATAAAGATATGACTTTTTTTTTTTTTAAACATGGAGTTAACTGATAATTCAAATGTAGATTACGGAAGAAAACACAAATACAACTTGCGATTAAAAAAATATAACAAAATAAAGAAATAACTAATAACAAATATTAATTCAAAATAAAGAAATAAATAATAACAAATAGGGAAATTGTAACAAATGTTAATTTATAGTAAAATAATTAGAAATATAACACTTTTTTAAAAGTTTTTCGCTGATAGACTTAGTTTTTTTTTATAGAATTTTGTTCGTGATAGTAGTCTATCAGTGATAGAAGTCTAACCGTTATAGTCATAAAGTCTATCTGTGATAACCACTGATTTTTTTTTGTCATATTTGCAAAATGTTTTAAACTTTGCTAAATTTGCAATTATTTTGGGTCTGATGGTTGCAACCAACTCTAACAAATATTAATTATTATTATTTTATTCCTAAAATTTTTCAAATAATTCAAAAGATAGATTATATACAGAAGCACTCAAATGACAAACATGTAATCTAATCTGCTTGAGATCACAAATACAATCTACCAACCCTCATGTAATATAATTTGAGTTAGGAAGTTTGGGTGTGTTTGATTTAGATTCGTGTTTAATTTTTGAAAATACACAAATAGGATGTATTTGATTTAGATTGTTTAATTTGTGAAAAAAGTCATTTTAGAATAAATTAAAGGTTTGCCACCCAAAATGAATTTTTTGAAAATGAATTTTTGAAATAATTCATTTTTGGTGAAACACTTATATTAACTTTTTTTAAAAAATATTTTTGGGTGTTTAATTGAAAAACCTACCTATTTTTCATGGTCACTCCCTCCGACCACCGCCAACACTTCCTCCGACCAACGCCAACACTCTTACTCGACCATAGTAAGAGTCGATCATAATTTTTAAAATACCAATTTAAACCTTTTTTTTTTTTTAGAAAAATATTTAATTAATGGCATCATCTTATGTCTTAGTTTGTTACTTCAATTGACAAATACATATTTAAACTTATTAATTCATTTGTTTATAAAGTAATTTGACATTAAGAGAAACGTTTTTAATGTAGAGCAAACCAAATACACCCGGAGATAAAAACACTTTTGAGAAAATGTAACCAAACATACTAGTGTTTTAATTATAAACATTTTTAGAAAAAAATGTTTTAAAAAAAATGCATTCTTTGAAAAACATTTTTTAATAGTCAATCCAAACACACCCATAATCTACCCGAAGAAAGAAGCATTTCTTCACTCCATCATCCCCACTTCATGCTTTCTTGATCTCCTCATATGCTCTGGTTATCTCAATAGTGAAGGCTTATGATGAATAACTATCTGTACCTGAGATTCATGCCATAAAATATGAGAAAATATGAAAAGTAAGCAATAAAAGATGAGAAGCAAGCAACTATAAAATAATTGAAGAACACATAAAAGTCGAGAAGAAAGCCAGAAACAAGCAATTATAATTGAAGAAAAACACCTAAAATGTGAGAAAAAAATCCAAAAGAAAAAGTAAAAGAAGCAAGAAGAGAAGATTTTACCTAGTTTAGAGAGGAAGATGAAGCTTATATAACCACCAAATAAAAAGGGCAAAAAGAAAAATCTAAAGTATCTCTCTCCAATCTCATTTAGACTCGGTTTGGTCTCCAACTTCATTTAGACTCCGTTTGGGATTGTAGTAACTTTTAAAATAATTGCTTTGTGCTTCTACAAAAATCAAATCAACTGTTTCCGTAAGCAAATTAGTGTTTGGTAAATTTTAGTTGTACACCTGAATTTCGTGTTTCGTAAATAAATATTAAATTATTGTGATTTAGCTACTATAAAAATTTGTATAATTTTTTTTTAAAAAAATATAATAAGGTATTGTTTTTAAAAAATATTTGCATTTGAATTATTAATTTAAAAAAATATAAAATAAAATTTGATGGTGAAAAATAGATACTAGATATATAAAATAATTTTTAATTTTGGAAAAATTTGAAAATTTGTTAAAAACGGGATTGTTAAAGAATCTAAAAGCTAATAAAATAACAGATTTTGAAATGCCGTAAAATGAACGTGATATGCCGAAGTGATTTTAACGGATTATAAAACAATTTGTTTTACGAAACACAAAAAGACAGTTAAGATTTGTTTTTAATCACTCCCCACTCCTTCAAACGTAATGCCAAAGGCAGCCTAGATAGTACTAGTTACTAACACATGTGATAGCTCGAGAAATTTCTCAATTTTATTTTAGAATATAAGAAATGAAGGTTTCATTAATTTAATTAAGCGTTAGAAAACACTTTTATTTTCAAATACTTTCAATTTTGTAACAATTTAATTATTAAATTTGGATAGATTTTAATTTAATCTTGTAAAAAATGATTGTACATATATTCGTATCCTTTGAAAAAATATATTCGTAAAAAGGTTAAATTTATTTATTGCTCCATGAGAAGTATGGAATGTTCACTGTAAAATAAAAAGATTATATATAATGAAAAACCCACGTTCATTCAATTGAAGAAAAATGACTCTAAATAATTGGTAAATATGTAGCCATGTTTACAATTAAAATGAAAGAGTAAAACGAAAGGACAAACAAAATTAAGCAAAAGATTAGAAGAGCAAGATGGGCAGTGTAAATTAATTAGTAAGATAGATTAGCTAGATATCATGGAGTTTTTGTACGGATGATCAACTTTTCGGAGACCGCGAGGTTTTTTAACTCAATTTTTGAAAACTTATGTTTTTTGACCTTCTCTCGTGATAAGGAAGTGCACAAAGTCATTTGTACCCTTCGCTTATCACGATCACGAGAAGACAACTGTGATCTCCTCGTGATAAGCAAATGGTGCGAATGACTTTGTGCACTTCCTTATCACGAGAGAAGGTCAAAAAAACATAAGTTTTCAAAAACTAGGTTAAAAAACTTTACGCACCCCGAAGGGTGGGTACCCCTAGATATCATACATGACAGACTTAAGTAGTTAGACATCCTTCTCAAAAAAAAAAAAAAAAAATGTTATGGCTATAAACCCCACAAGAGAGGCTCAACCAACATAAGAAACCACCCGCAAAGAGGGTGGGGCTTGTGGCGGATGGAAGGGCCACATAGAAAACTCGTGCGCGGTAGAAGGGTGCCTCTTGGCGGCCCAAAGGAAAGGGTCAACCATTTGGTCGGCCCATAAACAAGGAAAGGCGACCTATTGGCAGCCCATATGAGAAGAGACAAGGTGAGCTGGCCGACCCATGAAAGATAAGGGTTGTGAAGGCAACCCATTTGAAGGTAGGGGTCGACCATTTGACCGACCCATGAAGGGAGGTGAAAGATAGGGGTCAACCATTTGGCTGATTCATGAGGAAAGATAGAAGATGGGCAGGGTCGACTGTTTGGCCGACCCATCAGGGAATGAGGGTTGCCAAAATGGCAACCCACTTGGAAGATAGGGGTCGACCCATAAAGAGAGAGATAAATTAGGGTCAACCGTTTGGCCAACCCATGAGGAGTTATGGAAGATGGTGGGGATCAGCCATTTGGTCAACCCATGCGAAGTGAAGGGCCACCTCTTGGTGGCCCATAGGAAGAATAAAGGTCGACCGTTTGGCCGACCCATGCGTAGTGCGGTTCTATAAGGGTCCATGCACATCACAGATGGTCGACCGAAGCTCAATTCTCGCTCTAAGCCATTAGATCGATCCTTTGGATTGAATATCATAATAATAATCAATCAGAGAAACCGTGGGAAGATCAATAGTTCAATTCCTCAACGAATGGGATGGGCCACCTCTTCAACGCCAATAATGAAATGTAACTGCCCCGAGGAATGATTCAACTAATAATTATTCAGGACTTGAGTGTCGGAGTAAACGTGGTCTAACCACTCCGGATTCACTTACTCTTGTTTTGAGGGCGTTCACGAAGATTCCATACGAGACAAACAAATTTACGGTTGCAACCATTTCTCGGTAGCAACAAAAGACATCCACATATGTTTTCTCTCCATCAGCGTCAATTTCTCACATTTGTAATATATTATTCAATAAAGAAATTGATTGAAACATACGTCGTTTGGTTTAAGGTTTTTGTAGATATCCATACCCTAAACAGACACTGGTGGAATAAATCCTAAACTCGTCTATTTACTTGGCGCCTCTCTCGAAGATGCGCGAGTGAAAGTAGAAGCTGTTGGAGAAGGAGTTGGGGGAGAAGTTAACCCCCCCGTTTGGCCCAGACTTGTTGAACTTGGATAAAAAATATCAATCGCAGACTTCAACAGTAATTACTATTGAACTTCTCAGACTTCTACAATAATTATTATTCAAGTCTATCACATTTTTCAAGGCAACACATTTCTCTCTCTTCCCCTCTCTCCCTCTCTCCTACAATATTTTTTAATTATTTTTTTAAAAAACGTAATTTAAACAAAATGTGTAAAAAAAATAAAAATGCAATTCAATCTATTTTTATTATTTTAAATATAAATTAGGTTGTTCAATCAAAATTGGTACTTAAACCAAATTCAAAATGTAGTATTCTTACCATGGGGAGAAATAAAAACATTAACTTATTCGAATCGATTTAAATTAATGGATTAAAATCTTTCAAATTCACATGTAATATTTAATACTCTCTTATTTCAAAACCATCAAAATAAAATGAATAATTAAAGTGAGTGATATTGAAAAAAGAATGTGAAGTATTGCGGTCAAAATTATTTTTTGTTATCTTCAAAGAAATTTGTGAATGATACTGTTACGTCTCCAAAAGTGACCTTTTTAGGACTTAATTATCTTAGAAAGATGTTCACTCTTAGGTGTTTTTGATAACATTTAGCCTAAACCTATGCTTAAATATGAGATTTAGAAGAAGGTAGCTAAATTAGGACTTATGTACAATAGGAAAGAAAAGGGTTGAAAACCGAAGGAAAAGAATGAAAAACAAGCATTGCGACAGCATTGCGGAAACATTGCTGAAACCGCAATGTTTCAAGTGAAAACCGTAAGTTGACTGATCTTTTTCTGTTAATTTCCGTTATTTCAGGGATTCGTTCTTTCTCCTCCATCCATTCTGAAGTACGACGTTGAAGATTGATGGTTCTCCTTGGCCCAAATGCACCTGCAGATTGCTATAAAAGGGGGTCAAAGTCGAGGGTTCAAACATCATCCGGAAGCGTACAAGTCTTCTCGCAGCTCCATATTTTCTCCTGTCATTCTTCTTTGTCTGTTGGTGTGAGAGTCTCAGCTGTTGGAGTCGACAATCTGATATGAAGGAGAGAAGATTCATCTTCTTTCCCGATTGGATTCATCCAAGCAAAGCTATTCTTTCATCCCCTTCAGCCGAGGCATCTGCAACTAGGCGCTCACGCTCGTTTTTATGCTTTCTGTCTTTATTTCCATTTTCCAGCTTTAGTTTGTTGTTGTTTCCTTTCTTGTAACTAGATCAGTCCATTTCGTTGTGTTCTGTCTTTCTGTTATGCACTTTAAGTTCCTCTTCTTGTCCATTCAAACAATCAAGTAATCAAAGCATAGTTATTATTTCACAAGTTTTCCATCTTCTGCTGCTACGGTTTTTCCTTACTGTTTTAAGTATATTTCTCTTCTAAGCATGTTTCCTTCATCTCTTATTTCTGTTTACCCCATATTCATGAGTAACTAAGTCACATAGGGGCATGCTAATGACAATACTATAGGCTAAAAAAACGTGAACCAAGCATGTAGGATAGCTCTCGAAGCATTGATTGTATGTAAGCTTCATCCCACGGGCAATTTCGATTGGCCATCCATTTTGTCCAAAGAACTCCTAACCTCTGGAAGGAGTAAGAGTTCAGAGTCGTACACTCATGCTAGCCTTTCAAGGTAGCCAGAAAACGACCTAGGAATAGGCGTTTTCCTAGTACAAACCATAACTTTCTGCTTTAACAAGATGCTTAAGACCTTACTTGGACATGAGTAAACTAAAGAATCTAATGCATGGAATCGGACGATACATGAGATTGAGTGAGTTTGATGCATAGAGAGTTGATCCAATGCTTGAGGATCGTAAGAAAAAGCCTATAGAGGAGTCGTTAGTAGCCCTTGTTTCTCCATTTTACACACTTTCGCTGTTGTTAGAATTGCGGTAGAATTGCTGTTTCCGCAATTCTGCTTAAGTTACAACTCTGTCTAGCTGTTTTTGTCTTCGTTTATTACTCTCGTCTCTTTTCATTTGAGTTTAACTTTGACTTGCATTTGTTTATGTTGCTACCCTCTACGTATTCAGTAGGAAGTAGACAATTTAAAACCAATTCTACCCCATCAATTCCACTCCTTCTTCCTTAACTTTACACTTCATGATTAACTTATAATAAATCTCTGTGGGAAAACGAATGAGAAAATACATACTACTTGCTATAAGATCATGTATGCTTGCATGTTCTGAGTGCTCTCTCTCTCTTATTGCCTAATTATTTTAACACATTGAGCACGCAACAAGTTTTTGGCGCCGCTGCCGGGGATTTACTTAAGTGAAAACGAAGTTTGTTAAGGTTGAAACACCAAGTTTATTGCCTATTGAAGCTGATCTGTTTCATTTCTTTTGCAGGTACTATTGGGTTAGTTTATGAGTGAGCCTTCAAGTAGTGATCTAGAGTTCAATCCTGAGCCTGAGAGATTACTTAGGGCCAGAAATAGAGCCAAGAAACGTCTCTTTAACCAACCCTCTTTACCTCAAGTAATTGCGGGAACCGCAATTCCTCCGCAATTGTCTCAAGAAGAAATGGATGGAATAGTTCCAAATCCGGTACCTGTCACTCGCAATCCCATCGAAATAACGAATGACAAGAATAGTGCCATTCTCTCATACTTAGTACCTATGCCTGGGGAGCTGAACCCCAGCATAATCCGTCCTGAAATCACTGCCAACTCATTCGAGTTAAAGCCAGTGATGTTCCAAATGTTGTCCACTGTGGGACAATTCTTTGGAGTGGAAAATGAGGATCCCCACAACCATCTTAGAAACTTCTTAGGAGTCAGTGATACCTTCATCATCCCTGGAGTTTCCCAAGAAGCCTTGAGGCTATACCTTTTCCCTTACTCTTTGAGGGACAAAGCCAAAACATGGTTGAACTCATTACCCTCTGGATCTGTTCGCAATTGGACAGACTTAGCAGAAAAATTCCTAGTCAAATACTTCCCACCTGATAGGAATTCTACCTTTCGTGATGACATAGTTAAATTCAAACAAGCTGAGAATGAGTCTCTTCACGAAGCTTGGACAAGGTTCAAGGACCTTCTTCTTAAATGTCCACACCATGGCATCCCATGGTGTATCCAAATAGAGGTCTTTTTCAAAGGATGCAACCCCAGCACTAGACAAGTCTTGAATTCATCTGCTGGTGGTTCCATGTTGTCCAAGAGTTACAACGAAGCCTATGAGATCTTGGAGAAGATCTCAGCATCTCACTGTAGGTGGTCAGATGATCCAGTTGAGCCAACTAGAGCTCAAGACAAGGATGCTCTAAGTGCAATGAGCAGCCAAATAAATGCCCTGACCAACCTAGTTAAGCAAATGACTCAAGCCAATCTCCAAACAAGTGTCAACACCGCCACAGCCATGTCAATGGGCACTCAACCAAGCCAAGGTGAGACACTTGTCTGTGGATTCTGTGGGGAAGGGCACCTGTATGAATACTGCCCTGGGAATCCAGCCTCAGTCTGCTATGTTGGAAGCCAACAGCAGCCTAGGAACAACCCCTATTCCAATACTTACAACCCTGGTTGGAGGAACCACCCAAACCTGTCATGGGGTGGCCAACAAAATGCTAACCAAGCTCCTAACCAACCAAGACCGAGTGGAACACCTGGTTTCACTCCCCAACATAACCAATCCATGTATCAAAAACCATACAACCAACCTGTAGGGTCTTCTGTAGAAAACTTGCTTAAGGAATACATAGCCAAGAATGATGCCACACTACAGAGTCAGCCAAACCAAAGGACAAAGGGAAGGCCAAGCTTTACCCTGAAGATGAGCCTCAGTCAGTGAGGTATGTGTCTTCTGACGCTGAGTCTAGAGGCATGGAGCTGAGGAAGCGAGAGCTGCTGCACGAGAAGGGCTTCCTCGACAGACCTGCTGACCTGCCGCAATTCTTGCGCGCAGGCATTTCGAATCACAGCTGGGAGGAGTTGTGCAGACCACCCAATCCGGCTTACACAAGCATGGTGTATGACTTCTACGCCAACCTGAGGAATTCTGAGGAGGGGTTGTCTGTGGTCAGGGGGGTAGAAGTGGACTTCTCAGCAAAAGCCATCAACGAAGCCTATGGCCTAAAAGGCCAAAAACATACTGACTATGCGAGGATTGTTGATGAGCCTACTGAAGCCGTCCTGGAAGAGGCCATTCGGACCATTGGCCAGCCGGAAGCATCCTGGACCGTGTCACGCAATGGGAGGCACACTCTCATGAGTGCCAACCTCACAGCTAAGGCGGCTGTATGGTTTTCCTTCGTGAGAAGGAAACTATCCCCAGTGACTCATGAGACCACCATCAACCAGAGCAGATCGCTGCTGGTCTATGCAATCATGCGAGGTCTCACGATCAACGTGGGTGAAGTCATGTCAGCTGCCATTGCTGAGTGCGCCAAGAAGGGTAAGGGCCCATTGTTTTTCCCTAATACTATAACTAAACTCTGTTTGCTTGCAGGGGTTCCCATTGAGCGAATGGAGCAGCAGATGGCTTACACAGGCCACTTGGAGCTACCTGCTGGCTTGAGGCTAAAAAGGAAGGGGAACATGGAATTCGAGCTGGATAGGTTGGCTGCTGATCAGTCGCTGTCCATGGCTTGCCTGATGGATATGCAGAAGAGGATGGCTCAATGGGCCACTTACGCACAGGCACGGGACAAGGAAGTTGCTGACCAACTTGGATGCATCTTCCCTGATTTTCCCACGAATCTCCTGAATCCATGGGTGCCTCCGCGACCACGACGGCCTGATGAGGATGAAGACATCTGAGTGCTGGTTTGAATTGCACTCAAGGGAGTATTGCTGTTCCCTTACAATAAAAAAACAAAATCTGCTTTCTGTTTGACCATGTGAATTATGCTGTTTTTAGTTAATATTTTGATCTGTTTTAGTTGCTTAGTTTTAAGTTTTTTAATTGTTTAGTGTAGTCTGATGATAGCTGCGTAGGTAGGTTAGTTTAGTTTTATTGTTGTAGAGCTGGAGTGACGGGAAAAAAGCATGCTTAGGGGCCTTAATCACTGTTATATCTGCCCTGTATCTATTGCGAAATCATTGCGGGATCCGCAATTTTTATTACTGAATGCATGTTTTGGACTGCCTGTTTAGCTAGGCTGTGATCTGTTTAAATTCTATCTTTTGCTGCTATCATGACTACCTTATATAGCTTATCTTAAAGCATGCTGGATGAGTGTCATAGGACACCCTTTGAAAGTTTAAATTAACCTCTACACAGCTCAGCATGCATAGCTATAAGTCCTTGCCTGTCTGTTTTTTTTTTTCTCTGCTGCTGTGATATTTTCTTTTAGAATGTTCTATCTATGCCTAGGGCTTTTAGATTCTCTTTGTTTTCCCTTAGACTAGATGCTTCTAGGACAAGTTTGGGGGTGTGCCACCTCAGACACTCATTAGGGACAATGAGTAGTTGAAGTTTGGGGGAGGCCACCCTAGGCCTAGGAACATTCCTCTCTCCCTTAAAACATAAGCATTCTTCTTCTCCTTGACAAAAATAATGAACTGAAAAAAAAAATGAAAAATAGAATAAAGAGGGGAGTCTCTTTTAGGTTGCTGAGTAATCAGTGCCAAGTGTGTAACCCACAAGTGGCATTGCATCAAAAGGCAACCAAAGGAAAGGCTCCACCTGAGAAAGAAAAAAGGAAAAAGTAGGGAAGAAGAATGTATACCTAGGAGTTGCAACTTTGTGGCTTAGATGTCCTGTTTAAAAAGAACTCTGATCCTCAATTAGCTAAGAACAAAGTTGTAGCTTGTAGGGTTGTTTAGGGAGATGAGTGTATATCCAATGTAGTGATGCCAGGGTTTAGGTTGTTCTCTAAAAGTACTACTGTTACCATTAATACTAAGACTGGCATGACTCTAAGGAATCCTAGGTAGCTCATAAGTATAAACTAGAAGCATGTACTGAGTCTGGGGTAAAGCTAGGTAGAATTTGAAACCTTAGGGATAGTGGCATTATATGACAAAAGCAGGTAGATCAGTTGTAGGGAGTTAATAAAAACAGTAGGAGTATTAGGCATGCGAAATCAGAAGAAGCTAGATGAGAGGGTAGTTTTAAGCTTAGAAGTGTGTCACAGGACAGCACTGCTATGGATAAGAATATAGGGGAGTTAGTAAGTGGTTAAAGAAGAAGAAACAGCAGCCTAGGAAAGTCCTTAGATTGCTCGAGGACAAGCAAAACCTTAAGTTTGGGGGTGTGTTACGTCTCCAAAAGTGACATTTTTAGGACTTAATTATCTTAGAAAGATGTTCACTCTTAGGTGTTTTTGATAACATTTAGCCTAAACCTATGCTTAAATATGAGATTTAGAAGAAGGTAGCTAAATTAGGACTTATGTACAATAGGAAAGAAAAGGGTTGAAAACCGAAGGAAAAGAATGAAAAACAAGCATTGCGACAGCATTGCGGAAACATTGCTGAAACCGCAATGTTTCAAGTGAAAACCGTAAGTTGACTGATCTTTTTCTGTTAATTTCTGTTATTTCAGGGATTCGTTCTTTCTCCTCCATCCATTCTGAAGTACGACGTTGAAGATTGATGGTTCTCCTTGGCCCAAATGCACCTGCAGATTGCTATAAAAGGGGGTCAAAGTCGAGGGTTCAAACATCATCCGGAAGCGTAGAAGTCTTCTCGCAGCTCCATATTTTCTCCTGTCATTCTTCTTTGTCTGTTGGTGTGAGAGTCTCAGCTGTTGGAGTCGACAATCTGATAGGAAGGAGAGAAGATTCATCTTCTTTCCCGATTGGATTCATCCAAGCAAAGCTATTCTTTCATCCCCTTCAGCCGAGGCATCTGCAACTAGGCGCTCACGCTCGTTTTTATGCTTTCTGTCTTTATTTCCATTTTTCAGCTTTAGTTTGTTGTTGTTTCCTTTCTTGTAACTAGATCAGTCCATTTCGTTGTGTTCTGTCTTTCTGTTATGCACTTTAAGTTCCTCTTCTTGTCCATTCAAACAATCAAGTAATCAAAGCATAGTTATTATTTCACAAGTTTTCCATCTTCTGCTGCTACGGTTTTTCCTTACTGTTTTAAGTATATTTCTCTTCTAAGCATGTTTCCTTCATCTCTTATTTCTGTTTACCCCATATTCATGAGTAACTAAGTCACATAGGGGCATGCTAATGACAATACTATAGGCTAAAAAAACGTGAACCAAGCATGTAGGATAGCTCTCGAAGCATTGATTGTATGTAAGCTTCATCCCACGGGCAATTTCGATTGGCCATCCATTTTGTCCAAAGAACTCCTAACCTCTGGAAGGAGTAAGAGTTCAGAGTCGTACACTCATGCTAGCCTTTCAAGGTAGCCAGAAAACGACCTAGGAATAGGCGTTTTCCTAGTACAAACCATAACTTTCTGCTTTAACAAGATGCTTAAGACCTTACTTGGACATGAGTAAACTAAAGAATCTAATGCATGGAATCGGACGATACATGAGATTGAGTGAGTTTGATGCATAGAGAGTTGATCCAATGCTTGAGGATCGTAAGAAAAAGCCTATAGAGGAGTCGTTAGTAGCCCTTGTTTCTCCATTTTACACACTTTCGCTGTTGTTAGAATTGCGGTAGAATTGCTGTTTCCGCAATTCTGCTTAAGTTACAACTCTGTCTAGCTGTTTTTGTCTTCGTTTATTACTCTCGTCTCTTTTCATTTGAGTTTAACTTTGACTTGCATTTGTTTATGTTGCTACCCTCTACGTATTCAGTAGGAAGTAGACAATTTAAAACCAATTCTACCCCATCAATTCCACCCCTTCTTCCTTAACTTTACACTTCATGATTAACTTATAATAAATCTCTGTGGGAAAACGAATGAGAAAATACTTACTACTTGCTATAAGATCATGTATGCTTGCATGTTCTGAGTGCTCTCTCTCTCTTATTGCCTAATTATTTTAACACATTGAGCACGCAACAAGTTTTTGTGAAGGATACATAAAATAAAAAGCAAAAATTGCATTATTAAAATTTATTGAAAAAAGTTCTTAAAATGAAAATATGAAAAATTATAGAAAAAATTGTACAAAAAAATAGCATAAAAAAAATAAATTGTCATTGCTGAGATGCTGGTTTCGGTGCAGTGAATTCAGATGAAATGATGAGTTTAAAAGGGTGGAGGAAGAAAAAGATGTGTTTGACACATGAGTCATGGTAAGAGTATACTTATGTGTTGTTATTTTTTTCTTCAAAGAAGTTTGTAAAATATACCTGTTCACACGAGATTTCCTGCAGAAATTTAGATCGTGGAAAATAATTTGATTTTATTAATTTATGTAAGTGTTATCATCTCTAATCTTTATCCTCTGATGTTTTCTCTCCAATGTAGACGTTTGCTTTGAGTTGGTTGATTTCCTGGATCGGCCTGTCGGCTTATTGATCTTTGGAGCGACCTGACTTGTTTGGAGCGGCCTGTTGACTTGTTGATCTTTGGAACGACCTGTTGACTTGTTGATCTTTGAAACGGCCTGTTGACTTGTTGATCTTTGGAGCGCCTTTGATCTTTGGAGCGGGCCAGTGTATTTGTTGTTGAAATTTGTAGTCTTCGAATCTTCTGAAGCGACCTGTTGATTTGTTTTTGTTGTTGAAGTCTGTAGTCTTTGATGCTTCTGGATTCTCTGGACTCTGATTGCTGGAGCTTCTGACTTCTCTGGATTCTGGCTCAATGCTGAATGTATGGTGATCTCCTCTATTTATAGAGTTTGATCGACCTAGTATGGGCTTGGACTTGATTGATTTTTGGCCCAACTTTTAGGCTTTTATTTATTTGAGCTTAATCTATTTATTTTTCAATAACTTGGATTATTTAAATTTAGCCCAAAATTACTTTTAGCGATCTCGGGTTAAATAGCTTCGGGTCCAACGGCTAGGCAATATTTGATTGGACTGGTCTCATGTGGCATAATTTGATTTGCCAATTTTATATGTCTCCTAATTTAAATTGAGGACATGTGTAACTTTGTAATCGGTCCCAAATTTATAAATATATATTTTTATCATTAACTTGAATTAACTAAAATTAATGATGTGTCCATTTGTGGTTGGCGGAAATTTATTATTCAACAATATCCACATTAATTAAAAAAAAATCTCAATCTTAGAATTCATCCGTCCTAACAAAATAATTTTGAGTTCAATACCTCACATTATTTATATATATATATATATTTTGATAATCAATGTGAAAAAAAAGAATGTGAGGTATTGGGCTCAAAATTATTTTTCAAAGAAATTTGTAGAGAATAGATAAAATAAAAATAAAAAATTTCATTTTTAAAATTTATTGAAATTGAAAGAAGTCTATAATAATAAAATTTTGAAAATTTGTAGAAAAAAATTGTACACAAAAAACAACTAAAATAAACTCAAGACTTTAGAACTTCAAGTTCAACGACTTTTTGCCCCAAACACACTAAAACACACTACAAACTCTAGACTAAACAACTTTCTGCCCTAAAAACACATTCATTAGAAACTCCCAGACTAAATAACTCTAAACTAAGCAACGTCAACTCCCCCAATTCTTTGGGCCAAACGCTCCTTTAATAATTACTAAGGGGCGTTTGGAGTACCAATTTGAATTGGGTGGACTGAGTTATTATAACCTAATCTACGTTTGGTTCACCAACTATTATAATCTTCCGTCAATAGAGTAACTATACTCACTTCAATAGTATTTACTATTCGTAACTATTATAACCCCTAATAATTCACTCAAGCGTCCCTCGCAGATAGATTACTTATGTTATACATACTTTGTTCTATTTTATTACACGGTGCATAATAATATTTTACAATTTAAATATCAAAGAAAAGATTTTCAAAACTGAATAGATAAGATATTTATTAACATTTCAAAAGTTGAGTTATTGAAGGTTTAAATCTCAAATTGTTTTAGTACAAAGAAATGAAGGCCAAGACGGTATCCGATTACATCCTTTTGGCTCTGTTTGTCGTCCATTTTACAACTCAAGATCATGAATATACGCGCAAATGATTCATGGAAAAGGATGCTTGCCACATTCTCAAGTTGAATTCCAACTTTCCATGTCGACTTAGGGACCCTCCTGATCTTCTCTAGTAAGGTCATGAACTTTTTTTCCTTCTTCTTTTTGACCTGCCGACTTGAATCATCCATGGTTTTTCTTTTTCTAGCTGTTTCTAATGGTCAGGACCCATCAGCACTGTTTGGGGTGAATTAAGATCAAAATGGGATTTCCTGAATACCCATAACGAGACAGAAATATAGCTTTTGGGATCTTGCACACCATGTGTTTGATGTAAGTCCTGGTACTTTTTTCACCTTCATTGTCATTCTTACAAGCTTTTTTTATGCTGGGTATGTCAGAGGAGGAGAAAACAGCAGTTATATTGGGTAACTCAACTGAGATTTTGTACTGAAAACATTATATCAAATGTCATTTCTGGTAAAACTATGCGACCGTTATGCCTTTTAGCATGTGCTAGGTGGTTAGTTTTTTTACCAATTGGGCTCTGCATAGACCTTCCTTACCTTTTTTTTTTTTTTTTTTTAATGCTGGTATGAAAAGTCACCTAGCATCAGAAAGCCAATATGCCAGCTCAAAAAGCTTCAAAATCATAGCCTCGCCATTTCAAATTGAGCAAAAAGTAGGAATCTGATAGTGCTATGATTCAAAAGTTGTCTTGGGATCCATTTTCAAGAGCTAACTTTTTCTATACTTTCTTTTTTCTTATTTATTATTATTATCTTTTTTGGGGGGTAGGGGGGTGGGAGTTGGTTAAGAAATCCAATACAATTTTCTGAATGGTGGCACCAGAATTCATGCTAATAGATGTTTTTAACTAACCAGCACATGAGATTGCTAAATATGCCCTTTCTTGTATGGGCTCTTTTTGTTGGGTTGATCCTCTCCCTCAATGGATTGGGGGACCTTTGTAGGATGGATGTTGTTACTCTCCTGTTTCCTTGAGGTTTGATGCAAGTTCCTTCTTAGAAGAGAAAAAAAATGTCAATTACATTGGTTCTCTCATTTTTCCTCAAGTATTAGACAACAGACATTGTATTTTGAGAAAAACAAATGAACTTTTACCCCTAAACTTGTCAAGTTGCATCAACTTTTACCATAAACTTTCAATTTCATCAAATTGCACCTTAAACTTAAATTAATGTTGCAATTTTTACCCTCTGATAAGTTTTCGTTCAAAAGATTGCTAAAAAGAGTATTTTCATGAATGATAAAACATAAGTATAATACAAAATTGATAGGGTTGAGCTAAGATTTTGTTAAAATATATGAGTTTTGACAAAGTTATTCAATAATAATTTTGCATTAATCAAACTTAAATTTGTGCAAAACTTAATATTATTGAAATAGTGAGTTTATGCATATTTTTACATTGTTGTTCGATAAAAGTAGTGGGTGAATTAGTGAAATTAAACATAGGGTAGAAATTGCAACACTTATCTAAGTCTAGGGTCCAATTTGATGAAATTGAAAGTTTAGGGCGAAAATTGAATTCTTCCCTTATATTTTCCGTTTTACTATGCTCAACTGCATGACGCTGAAAAATTAATGGCTTATTTGTTGGGGAGAAAATTTTAAAATTACATCAGCATACTATATTTCATTTCAGCACTACTGCAATGTACCAGGACCACCAGCTTTCATATTCTTATAATTCTAAGTTCATTTTGATTTCCAACTGTCGGTATTTTTATTGAGCTAATGCTTAAAATGAGGCTTGTTCTGCAAGAAACTAGCCTTTCTTCAGAAGCTTTCTAGGGAGATAGGAGATATTTAAAAAGGCAAAGGCATTCTATTTTGCTTTTTTTCTGAAGTTACTAAACCTAAGATCCCTTTTTCTTTTTCCCAAATTTTCTTAATTTTTTTTATTCTTTCTGATGCACCTTGGATGACTCAGACAACAGAAAGTAAGATTCACCTACAATTTTCCATCCCTTTAAATATATTGGAAGAACCAAAGAATGATTCACTATCCATTAAGCAAACTTCTCTCCCCCTTGCTTATTGCTAGTGAAGAACATCCCTAGGTGAGTGGCTGCAGAGGTCAAGCCACTCCAAGCCAGAGAATTTGAATTTGTATTGCTGAATTTTCTTTATCATTAATCAAATATGGAAGCTTCACTGCAGAGACATGTTATTGGATTTCCAATTGGATCAGCAACATTGCAGGTTGAGCAATCAGTTAAGAGACTCTTACCTGATCTTACTGGCCAGTACAACATTCCCTCTTCAGCATTAAAACAATGTAAGAAATCCCCCATGCTTTAATAAATGAATGAGAGTGTGAGTAAGAAATGGATTTTCGGATTGAGAATAGTCTTCATTTTGCAGGCAGTAAAGATTCAGTGCTTAGCAAGGTGAACAAGCTTGGTAAAAAAGCAGACAGCTTTGCACATGGAGTCCGAGAGCACGGTGAGTTCGTTGTTCTCAAACACTTTGATATGGTGCTAAAGAGAACAAAGAGTTGCGATGATAAAACGATTTAGTTTTCTTTATTTATTACAACATCCAAGTGAGCTGTTTGGAATTGGAAGTTTGATAGAAACTTTTTCTGTTTATGGAACTGCAGTGAGACTTGGATCCAAGATCACAGAAACTGTAAAGGGAAAGTTAAGCTTAGGAGCTAGAATTCTTCAAGTAGGTGGATTGAGAAAAATCTACAAGCAACTGTTTAATGTCGGAGATGGCGAAAAATTATTGAAGGCTGTCCATTGCTATTTGTCAACCACATCTGGACCGATTGCAGGTCTGCTCTTCATATCCACAGATAAGATCGCCTTCTGCAGTGACCGATCGATTAAAGTTTCGTCCCCCACAGAAGAGCCAATTCGATTCCATTACAAGGTAAGCTCACCTTGCCCAAGAAACGATTGCTTTCTTGTTCTTCGTCGTTTTTCGTTCGTCGTCATCTTCTTCTTTCTCTGCGATAAAACTCAAAAGAAATGTTTGTTTCTGCAGGTAGTGATTCCAGTAGGAAAAATAGAGAGAATCAATCAGAGTGAGAATGTGAAGAAGCCTTCACAGAAGTACATGGAAATAGTTACTGTGGATAATTTTGACTTCTGGTTTATGGGGTTCTTAAATTATCACAAAACTTTTCAATATCTTCAAAATGTGATCTATCAAGAATGCAAGATATGCTAGATGCTTGGAAGAGATTCATTTGCAGCAGAAATGTTCTTTGTTTCCCCCCTTATTATCTTTTGAACTGGGAGGAAATTCACAATACAATTTACTCAATTGTACAAATTCTCTTGTGAATGACAAGTTGGTTGTTATGTTCTCTTGTTATCTTCATCCTAATTCTTCGAAGTGTCAAAACTTTTACTTCCAAATCTCTCTCTAAGAGGAGAGCCACCTTATTAGAGGAGCATCATCACCCTATGATGACTTTACTTTTGGGCTCAGGATGAAAATATCCGTCGAAATGTCGATATGTTGATAAATTGGAGAGTTCGACATCGTTAATAAAGATTAATCGGTATCTCCAATATCTTCTATGAATACTTGTAGAACACTAAAAAAATATCATATATTAATCTCAATATGAATATGAATATAAATACTAATAACAAGCTCTATAACTTAATTTTTTTTTTTTTATATTTATAGAAATATATGTCGATATGGATATTTCATCAACATATTCATCGTTATATTCATAAAATTGAAATCCTCATGATATCAAAGGAATGGGTAGGTCTCCTAATTTGCCTTTCGAGACACGACATAGTAGGGATGACAATAGAGCAGGGTCGGGATGCATCCTGGTTCCATGTTTCGCGGGGAATAGGGGTCGGGGAATAATCTCCATGAACCGGTCCTGTTTTTTTTTTTTTTTGGAAGGAGAAAGATTCTCATTAAATCAAACAACACAAATACAACCAAAGCTTAACAAAGCTCAAAAAAGAGAAATTAAGGCATAAACTTACCAATTGGTTACAACATTAGCAAGAACCTTATCATTATGGTCAACCTCCTTCTACCAAGACAACCAAATCTATCTTTAATGCCCTGCTTAATCGAATCATTAACGAACTTAACAGATCTTTGCTAAAAAACACACAAGTTTCAGTTGCACCAAATGAAATAGACAACTGCAGCAATAACAGCCGACAACACTTGATGTTGTAAATCATACCCCAGTTGCCCAATCCAACGCTTCCAATCAGAAAAAATCAAGGGCTAGGTTTGTGAAACCCAACCACCCATGAACCATACGTAGTAACGCAGTAGAGAAAGGGCAGACAAAGAATAAATGGTCATGACTCTCTAAAAATCAGTACATGTCGGGCAATACGGGGAAACAGTGGAGATTTGGAACCTTTGAAGTTTATCTTTGGTCAACAACTGAGAACTCACCATCTGTCAAATGGCGAATCTATGCTTAGGAAGCGAGAGTCTACACCACACAACTCGAGCATAATCAACCTTCTCAACTCTAAGAAGAGATTTATAAAATTTCCTAACCATAAATCTTTCATTAGTCTCAATAACCTGCAACATGGTTTTAGAGATGGCCACTTCTAAGCTTGAGGAGCTTCTTTCAATACCAACTAGGATCCTCTCTAGTTGTGTATAACAAAAAGTCTTGCCCTTTCAAATAAATAATGTGAACCCACTTAACCCAAAGAGCATCATGTTTGGCAGTAATGTCACAAATGTACTTACTAATTATTGCCTTGTTCCACTTGGACCTCTCGCAGAAACCAACTCCCCCATAGCATTTCGGGAGACACACTTTGTCCCAAGAAGCGAAGTGAAACTTGCTCCTATTATCATGAGCATCCAAAGGAAATCCCTCCAAAGTTTGTCTATCTCTTTTACAACACTTTGAGGAAGAAAGAAAATACTCATCCAATAACTTCGAATATCCAGAAGAACAGAATGGATAAGCTGAACCTTACCAGGAAAAGAAAAGTGTCTACTCGCCTAGTTTTGCAAATTAAGTTTAACTTTGGTGATGATAAACCCGCAATCTGTTTTCCTTCATCTCGTGGGACGTAAACGAAGCTTTGCAAAGGTCCACCTTCATCACACACCTAGCTGAAACATTCTTTTTGTTGTAGCCCTTAAGAAGCTCCTGAAAAATAAGAATATTATGCGTCATTGAACGACCCTTGATAAGAAATAACCACCGCCAATCTAAAACATAACATCTTGGAGATACATTTGTACACAATATTACAACAAGCAATGAGCCTATAATCCACTGCTCTAAGCGGATCATCCACTTTGGCAATTAAGGAGATAGATGTCAAGTTGAGACTATCAGAAATAAACTCCTTATTAAAAAATTCCAACATTGTCGCAGCCACCTCAAATCCTATGTGACCCCATATCTCCTCGAAAAAGCTTGAACCATAGCCATCAGTCCGGGCTCTTCACTGAGCAAATAACAAACAACTTTTTTTTAATATCAACATTGGTAAAAGGTTTAATTAGCATAAGTTGCTTGTCAAGATCAAGAACCAAGAGAAAAAACACTGAAATTAACAGGAATGGATGTTGAACTAGCACTCCCATGAAACCTTTTAAATGGTCAACAAAATGTTTCACCACTAAGGTATAATCATCCACAACAATTTCCTAATTAGTAACAAAAGACGCAATACAGTTCACTTTCTTCCTTTGTTTTAGAGAAGCATGAAAGTAGGCAGGGTTCTCATCACTAAATTGGAGCCAAGTGATCTTATTTTTTTGCCTCAAGAACTTCTCATACATATTAGATTGAAACAAGAAACTCTCCATTTCTTGCATTTCTTGCATTTCCTCATATTGAAAAGAACTCTCAGAAGGATTAGATTGAAGACACACCAAAACTTGCTGGAATCTTGCTTTGGCATCCTCATAGCCTTGCTTTATGACACAAATTTCATTCCGGTTGAAACGTTTCAACACATGCTTCAATCTTAGAAGTTTTTTTACCACAATATTTAAGCTTCTCCCAGCAATTGGTAAGTTTAACTATTCAACACCTTCTTGAAATCAGTATGAGAAGTCCAACTATTAAAGAAACGAAAAGGTTTCATGCCAATATTACTCACCTTCAAGCTCTTGACTAAACAATAGCAATGATCTGAAACAATTTCCCACTAAATAGTTACCTCAGTATTAGGGAAAGAATCCAGCCAGGCTTCACTCTTGAAAACCCTATCCAATTTTGAAAAAAATCGAGGATGAACATCCTGTTTATTAAACCAAGTGAAAAAAGATCCACTAGACCGAAGTTCGTTAGCAAAGCCCCAAAGATAACCACTTCTGAGCATCAACCATCTCAGAAGACAAGACTTCCCGACCACCAATACGATCTTCATAGTCAAACATTGTGTTAAAGTCTCTCATGAGGAGCCACAGGTCAACAAGGAACTGCAACTGAGCAAACCTCTGTCAAAGAATAGTCATTTCCCTCATATGATTACGATCATAAACTCCAGTAAAGCAGAGCGCCTGAGGCAACCCCACAACTTAAATTCTACAATACACATATTGATCTAAGACGTCCATAACAGAAACATGAACCACACCCTTCTGCCAAAGCAACAAAATTCTTTCTTCAATAACAGAGTTGAAAAAGAAATCTCACCCAAGAAAGTTAAAAGTCACCATCTCCCTTATTTTGGATTCACACAACTTAGTTTTTTTTTTTTTTTTTTTTTTTGACAACATGTTGGGGTGGGGGATTGAACCTAGGACCTCATGGTCACTAGGCGATACATTATGCCGTTGAGCTATGCTCTTGTTGGCACACAACTTAGTTTTTAACAAAGCATTTATCCCAACTTTATTTATTCGACAAAGGTCTAGAATAGACTTCTGTTTATTTCTTTTATTTAGCCCTCTAACGTTCCAACACATCACGTTGCAAAAATTCATCAAAAAATTGGATGGAAAAAAGTTGTCATAATTTCGTCACACCCATATATTCCCTCCAAAGCTCCATAAGAGCTTTTTTTTTTTTTTTTTTTTTTATCTCAGCGGGCAGATCAACTTGCTTTGGAAAATCTTGCTTTTTTATCAGCACGCTTTGGTGTTTCCCACCTAACATTTGTTTTACAACTTTCATCTTGCTGGCTCTTATGGCCAAAACTAGGTAAAATGATGTCACTACACTCGATCTTATTCTTCTCAGTATCCTGATTCAGAATCTCAACACCATGTAGCACAGTTTCAACCATCTCAATACTCTCAAGCAAACCATCAGAGTTATTACTAGCAAGAACCCGATCCACCATTGGCGCAGTAGAATTAGGTTGATCACTAGTAGTCTTCTTCGCCCACAACTTCACAACATCCTCCTTACAAGCGGCGGAACCATGCCCATATCCTCCACAACCTGAACATTTAGTTGGAAGCCACTCAAGCTCAACCACTTGATCAACCAATTGCCCCATTTCATTAAAACTGGAAATAGACTTAAGGAGATTACCAGTTATCAAAACATCAACCAGCACACGAGCAAACTTAATCATAGAGCGATCCTTAGTAACCTTGTCCACCATGATAGGTTTACCAAGAGTACTAACCAGGGCACTCAAGCATTTAAGCCCCCAATATTGAAGACTAAGACCTGACAAACGAATCCAAACAGGGACAAAGTGAACCAAGCTAATGGCATCTAAATCAGCAGCCCAAGGACGAACGATAACTGGTTTCCTGTCAAAATGAACAACTTTTGACTCAAGAACTGAGTCCATGGCAACAACATTATAAAATTTCACAATCGTATACCCTTCATACATTCTAACAATTGTTTCAATGCCCATTTTTTCCCAAATTCTCTTGAAAAAATCATCCAGCACAGCAAAAGGCGGATTCACACCAAGCACAACACAAACTACAAGATTCTCCCAAAAAGAAGCCTCAATGGCAACCTCTTCAACATCAATCTGAGCAATAAACTTTCCTTCCCTAACCAATGGTTCAAGATAGTGAAGTTTAGTATCAGAAGAAAAGGGAGTACCTCCTTTAAATTTAGACCAAACGACCATGGCACAATTCTGACAAGCCAAAGATTGAGCACCCTCATGATGGAGCGTTTCACGCTGCGGAAGTGATTTTGGATCGATGATACTCTAATTACATGAATTTAACAAATAGAAAACATGCTCAAACAACGGAAATTAAGAAATTAGAATTACATACCCTTGTAGTTCCGATTTCTTCAAGATCCGCCGCTCGTTCTTCGTCACAAATTCTTCGATCTTCTTCTCACGAACGCCCCAAGGACCACCCGAGGTAGTTCTGCTATCCTCGGCGCCGCGCAACGGAGTTGTAGGACTCTGAAAATAAGAGAAAAGAAAAGAAAGGAGATGATGAAGAAGAAGAATTGATGGAGTTCAGTAGCTCTTTAAAGCTTGAAGTAATTTTTTTCAGCTTCGATGGGCAGTACACAAATTGTATTCTCAATACAAAATGTGAAACCCAAAACCCACCAAAACATATCTTTTTGGCCAACTTTTTTAATATATATATAAAACTTACATATGTATGTCTTACATGCACAATGCATGTAAGACATATATATAATTATTATTATTATTATTATTTTAAAAATTAATTAAAAATAATTAATTTTAAATAATAATAAATACTTTTATTTATTAAACAATTTAATAAATAAAATATATATATATATTAATTAATTAAACTTTTTAATTAATTAATATTATTTAATTTAATATCAAATATTAATTAAATAATAAGGCTAAACCCAGTCTTCCGAAAACCGACTTTTTGCACATGAATCGTATTCACGTTTTAGACCAATTCCATATTTAAATCATATTTAAATGTGTCCATCATTCTTCCACAAACCGAATTTGAAAAATTCAAATTCTTTTTCTTTTTCTCTCATATTGTTGCACGGTGTTATCCGAGCTAGCCAGGAGAACCTAAAGGACCTACGGATCATGAGCTCCAACGATACGAGATTATCCGGTCAAAACTCTTTTAACCGAACTAATCAACATTCGTTAACCTCTGGAGACTCCACTATAGTCTGAGGGTTGCACTCTCCTCACTGTAGATATATTATGTCCTCTGATATAACCGTCACAGGCAAGTCGACCCTTCACAGGTTGTTCGTAATCACAGCTGGGTCATTTAAACCGTTTAACCCCTGCATTACGTCTTGTTCCTTAAGTACCACTGACACCTCTAAGGAACAATAGATTTGTGGTCCAACGATCAGATCAATTAACTCTATCATCACATGAGAGTGTGAGCTCACATTGTTCAAGCCCTGGAGTCAGCTATTAAGGGAACAACCTATCTACTAACCCTGAAGAGCGGGTTAGGCGTGAACTCCAATCTTGTTATACTATGTCCCCAGCTACCTATTCGACTTTATCCCCAAGATGGTAGGCTTATTGAGTCGGCGCTAATGGGTCACTCTCACCCGTGCAAGTCAAAGGACACTTTCGAATAAGCAGGAGTTCATAGCGAGCCCAGGATTGAGATCGAGTTACCTAGGACATCAAATGAAAATGTCGATCTCATCAGTAAACGGTGTTATAAAGAGAGAGCGACATATTTCACGGTTCGGTCTTATGCAAACTCTTTGCACATGACGCCCTCAATCGCACATCTCCATGTGAAACAATTCGGATCACATCGTTTTGTACAATACAAAGTGAGCCGCATCCAATAGTGTTACCAGGATAAGGTACCCAGCCTTATCCGTATACTATAAACCGTTTTGACGGACTACTTGAGCCTGATCCACAATCATGTCATACACGAGGCTCAAGTACTCATATTCAGCCAAGGGTGTTGGTTATTGGTATAGGCAGGGGCGGATCCAGACATTCATATTTGGGGGGGCCAATTTTTTTTTTTATATATAAAAAAAAAAAAAAAAGTTATCACAAAAAAAATCGTTTGAATTCACACTAACACATTATATTGACCTTCAAAAAGAATTATTGGTGATAAAAATGATGGAGCGTTGATGGAACGCAGCGGAAGCGATTTGGATCATGGACACTCTAATTTCATCAATTTAAACAAATGGAAACATGCAAACACAATGAAAAAGAGAAATTAGAACACATACCCTTGTCGTTCGTATTTCTTCAAATTCACCGCCAGAAGCTCCTCACGAGCTCACCGAGCCTTCTCACGAAACGTTCGTGGACCACCCACGGTAGTCCCGCTATCCTCAGGCCGAGAAACGGAGTGGTGGGACTCCTTTTACAAAAGAAAAGAGGAAGAAGATTCACTGAAGAAACTTTTTCTTCAGAAGCTGTGAAGAAGGCAGACGTAAGAAGAAGTTTGAAAATCAATTCACAATTGAAATTAATGAGACCCAAAAGGCAATCAGCCTTTTGAATTTCAATTTCAATTTTTTTTATTTTTTTTTTATTTTGATTGATCTGTCAAAAAAAATATATATGTGTATATATTTTACATACATGTGTCTTACATCTTGCATTTAAGACACATATATATATATATATATATATATATATATATATATATATATATATATATTATTATTATTAATAAAAATAATAATAATTATTTTATTAATTAAACTTTTTAATTAATAAAAAATATATATATATATTAATTAATTAATATTATTTAATTCAATATCAAATATTAATTAAATAATATAATTAATCCCGGTTTTCCGAAAACCGGCTTTTTGCACATGAATCCTATTCATGTTTTCAGACCAATCTCATATTTAAATCATATTTAAATATGTCCATATTTAAATCATATTTAAATATGTCTATCCTTCTTCCACAAACCCGAATTTGAACGATTCAAATTCTTTTCTTTTCTTTTATACTGTTTCACGGCTTTATCCGAGCTAGCCAGGAGAACCGTAAGGACCTACAGATCATGAGCTCCAAGGATACGAGATTATCCGGTCAAAACTCTTTCAACCGAACTAACCAACATTCGTTAACCCCCGGAGACTCCACTAAAGTCCAAGGGCTGCACTCTCCTCACTGTAGATATATTGTGTCCTGTTGATATAACTATCATCAGTAAGTCGATCCTTCACAGGTCGTTCATAATCACAACGGGTCATTTAAACCGTTTAACCCTTGTATTATATCTTGTTCCTTAAGTACCACTGACACCTCTAATGAACAATTGATTTGTGGTCCAACCATCAAATCAGATTCCTCCCTGATCAGGAGAGGATGGGCCCAATGTTCAAGACCTGGAGTCAGCACTTAAGGGAACAACCTCTCTACTAACCCTTAAAGCGGGTAGGAGTGAATTCCAATCTTGCTACAACTATGTCCCCAGCCACTTATTCAATCTTATCCCCAAGATGGTAGGCATATTGAGTCGGCAATCTGGCCACTCTCACCCGTACAAATCAAAGGATAAGGTTGAATAAACAGGAGTTCATAGTAAGCTCAGGATTGAGATCGAGTTACCTAAGTCATCATATGAATAAACCGGTCTTTACAGTAAACGGTGTTATAAAGAAAGAGCGATTTTATTTCTTGGTTCGGTCTTGTGCAAACTCATTGCACAGGACGCCCTCACTCACATGTCTCTACATGAAACGATTCGAATCACATCGTTTTGTACTATACAAAGTGAGCCGCGTCCAATAGTGTCCCCAGGATAAGGTACCCAGCCTTATCCCTATACTATAGACCATTTTTGGCTGTCTACTTGAACTTGATTCACATTCATGTCACACATGAAGTTCAAGTACTCATACTATCGCCATGGGTGTTAGTTATTGGTATAGGTTAATACAAACACAATTCACTAAAATTCAATAACAACTTTATTGAAATATAATATATACATTCATTCAGTTTATAAACTACGAGTTTTAGGACATAAAACCCAACAAAAAAAAATAGGTAAGTGAATCAAAAATTGATTAAATTCAAATAAACTTAATATCATCATATAATTTAACCCGATGTCTTATTAATTAGAAAAATAAATAAACAATAGGTTTCTAATAAATCCCTAAATTTTAAAAAATGTTGAATATAACAAAGACATATTAGGCTGAAACTTAAAAATTAGATACAAAATTGAAAGTTGAAAAATATAGTGAACATTTTTTAAAGTTTGTGGATCTATTAAGCACAAGAAGTCAGTGGGTGAAATTAATCATACCAATATTGTTCTAATCCCGAAAAACAAAAGGCCGCAAGAGGTGACTGATTTCAGACCAATCAGTTTATGCAACGTAGTTTACAAGATAATTGCTAAGGTAATTACTAACAGGCTAAAGAAGGTACTACCAATGGTGGTTTCTGAGACCCAGAGTGCCTTTGTCCCTGGTCGTCTTATTTCAGATAACCTCCTAGTAAGTTACGAATGTGTCCATCACATTAAGACCAAAAGACAGGGTAAACTGGGATTGGCGACGGTGAAGCTAGATATGAGCAAGGCATATGATAGAGTAGAATGGGATTTCCTTCGAGGAATGATGAGGCGGTTAGGTTTTATGGAGCCTTGGGTCAACCTAGTTATGGATTGTATTACTACAGTAAAATTTTCAGTATTGATAAATGGTAGCCCGAAAGGGCTTATCCAACCTCATCGGGGGCTCAGACAGGGAGACCCTCTCTCACCATATTTATTTCTGTTATGTGCCGACAGTCTCTCTAGCCTTATCACAAGGGCTCAAACAAATAAAGAGATAAGCGGGTGCCAAATTGCCAAGAAATTGTTGGGTTTTATGTCCTAAAACTCGTAGTTTGTAAACTGTTTGAATGTAAATATAAATATTATATTTCAATAAAGTTGTTATTGAATTTTAGTGAATTGTGTTTGTATTAACCTATACCAATAACTAACACCCATGGCAGTAGTGTGAGTACTTGAACTTCATGTGTGACATGAATGTGAATCAAGTTCAAGTAGATTGCCAAAATGGTCTATAGTATAGGGATAAGGCTGGGTACCTTATCCTGGGGACACTATTGGACGCGGCTCACTTTGTATAGTACAAAACGATGTGATTCGAATCGTTTCATGTAGAGACATGTGAGTGAGGGCGTCCTGTGCAATGAGTTTGCACAAGACCGAACCAAGAATTAAAATCGCTCTTTCTTTATAACACCGTTTACTGTAAAGACCGATTTTTTCATGTGATGACTTAGGTAACTCGATCTCAATCCTGAGCTTACTATGAACTCCTGTTTATTCAACCTTATCCTTTGATTTGTACGGGTGAGAGTGGCCAGATTGCCGACTCAATATGCCTACCATCTTGGGGATAAGATTGAATAAGTGGCTGGGGACATAGTTGTAGCAAGATTGGAGTTCACTCCTACCCGTTTTAAGGGTTAGTAGAAAGGTTGTTCCCTTAAGTGCTGACTCCAGGTCTTGAACAATGGGCCCATCCTCTCCTGATCAGGGAGGAATCTGATTTGATGGTTGGACCACAAATCAATTGTTCATTAGAGGTGTCAGTGGTACTTAAGGAACAAGATATAATACAAGGGTTAAACGGTTTAAATGACCCGTTGTGATTATGAACGACCTGTGAAGGATCGACTTACTGATGATAGTTATATCAACAGGACACAATATATCTACAGTGAGGAGAGTGCAACCCTTGGACTTTAGTGGAGTCTCCGGGGGTTAACGAATGTTGATTAGTTCGGTTGAAAGAGTTTTGACCGGATAATCTCGTATCGTTGGAGCTCATGATCTGTAGGTCCTTACGGTTCTCCTGGCTAGCTCGGATAAAGCCGTGAAACAGTATAAAAGAAAAGAAAAGAATTTGAATCGTTCAAATTCGGGTTTGTGGAAGAAGGATAGACATATTTAAATATGATTTAAATATGGACATATTTAAATATGATTTAAATATGGACATATTTAAATATGATTTAAATATGGCATCGGCCTGAAACATGAATGAGATTCATGTGAAAAAAGTCGGTTTTTTCTGAAAAACCGAGTTTAGTTATATTATTTAATCGATATTTGATATTGAATTAAATAATATTTATTAATTAAAAAGTTTAATTAATAATTATATATATATAATTTATTTATTAAAATGTTTAATAAATAAAATTATTATTATTATTTTTTAATAATAATAATAATTATATATATATATATATATATATATATATATATATATATATATATATAACATGTGTCTTGCATGCAGCATGACAACATGCAAGACACATGTTGATTATATATATGTTACGTATGTGGGCTGATGAGATTAGAACAGAAGAAGTTTTAGAAAAAAATAGAACCCTCTGCTTCTTTCTTCTTCTTCTTCAGCTTCTGAAAATAGTTTTCAATAGTTGAAGCTTCGTTCCTCTTTTCTTAAATTAAAGGAGTCCCACCACTCCGTTTCTCGGCCTGAGGATAGCGGGACTACCGTGGGTGGTCCACGAACGTTTCGTGAGAAGGATCGGTGAGCTCGTGAGGAGCATCTGGCGGTGAAATTGGAGATTTACGAACGACAAGGGTATGTGTTCTAACTTCTCTTTTCATCGCTTTTGCATGTTTCCATTTGTTTAAATTGATGAAATTAGAGTGTCCATGATCCAAATTCGCTTCCGCTGCGTGCCATGGGCTTCCGCTGCGCGCCATGAGCGCTCCATCAATTGGTATCAGAGCGTTTTTGGCCACTCAATTTCAATCAATTTAAATTATGGTGGGTTTTATTTAGAAATTGTTTCTGAATGGAATTCTAAAGTGAATATCGATTTTGGCATAGTTTCTTTTGAATTTCTTTATTTGTAATTGCCCGAGATTGTATGGGCTTTAATGCATGCTAAAGAGTCTGTATTTTTAGAGTCATTAGAGTCCATATAGGGTTCTTTGTGAAAGAAGTTTGAGTTTGAAACTCGCCGAAATGTTCGGTGTAAGTTCAAACTCATTCTGGGCATTACGAGGAGAATTTCGAAGAAATTTTGGTCGAAGCGTTCGGAGGAAGCAAGTTGGTCAAAGGCGGTGCGAAGAGTTCGAGGTCCGCTCATGACGTGGCTTGTTGATCAAGCTTGTAATAAATTAGTTATTGCTTGCTAAATGCCAAAATCGATCCACTTTAGTGTGTTTAATTATTTATGCATTGCGAATGTATGTTTTAATTAAATTCCATGTTTGTATGTGCATAACGTATGCCATATAGATTTAAAATCCCACCGTAGGAAGCATGCTTCATGCATTGAAAATATGTTATAAGTGTTATAATATATCGTATGCATATTTGGCAATTCATGATTTTTGATATAAAAGTTATATTAATTCATGAATTAGTTGTTGTTAATTTAATAGAATAATTGATATAAGTGTTATATTAATTATGAAATTAAATATACAACATAAGTTGCCATGGTCTTATGCATATTATAGGTTATAAATGTTATAATATATTGGATGCATGTTAATTCATGAGTATTAATATAAGAGTTATATTAATTCATGAATTAGATGTTGTTTGCTTAATAGAATAATTGATATAAATGTTATATTAATTATGAAATTAAACATCCAACATTAGATGCATTTTGTTTGTTATAAGTGTTATAATGTATAGGATGCATGCTTAATTCATGAGAATTGATATAAGTGTTATATTAATTTATGAATTAGGAGTTGTATATTTAAAATCATAATCGATATAATTGTTATATTAATTATGAAATTAAATATTCAACTTTTCATGCCTTAGTGATGCATGTTTGAGAAGCATGTAGAAGTTTGTTGTAGTAAGTCTTAGTTTTGCAATGCGTTGTAAAATTGGCATAGACTTTTAAAATCTATAACAAAGACAAAGGCATGCTCACTTAGGGTTGAATGTATCGTTCCGTTTCATTAGATGAATAGGTCGATATCTTGTAAATGCTAAGGTTACAAGAAACTCACCCGGGGACATCCTGTTCGAGGTTGGAGGTATTTAAGCTGACGGTTTACGGAACACCTCCTACCTGGGGACCATCCGGTTCTTGAGTAAAGTTAACCCGGCTTTATGAGCATGCGTGAGTGGTGTGAGGTAATAAAGTGTTTATCACCTAGACATCATAGGTAAAAGTTTGTTTTACCTAGACTTAGGCTTTATTGTCTTAGCCGGATAATGCCTGAGTAATTTTACCCATTCCGTCTTAAAATACTTAGTAGAGGTGTTGAGAAGGTATATATGATATGTCCCTCTCCTCCTACGTTCTCTGTCAAGTTCACACCGTGAGAATTATGCTCGGCCTCGTGATGTCAATAGGGCATCCCCATTCGGATGGTATTTGCATAATTCAAGAGCAAGGTGAATGGAGAAAGTATTTATAGTAAGTGGGAGAAGGAAGTATGTCAATACATCCTGCGGTCTCCTCCATTGGATTGAACCGTGAGATTCCTATGTTCTGCCTGCTAGGTGCCCACAAGTGGTACCGATCCATTCGGAGGGCCGTTTCATAGGAATCGGAACATCTCAATCACCATTTATGGATAAAGAAACATAGAGCCATTCCCAACTTTGACATTTCCATTCGGTTGCATCGTTGGGGCCGCCCTATGAATTCTAAAAATGGAGGGTCACACTTACGAGATTTGCTAAGGAGTTAGTAAATCTTGACCAAACAGCGATAACTAAGATGCTATAGGAATATGAGATATTCTGGTATTAGCATTTAGTCAAGAATGTCTTGATTCAGTGAAGGAATGCTTGACTGCCCCTCGGTAGCAACCATTCTGACCCACTGAAGTATCGTTGCAGTTTAATAATGAGTTTTGGGTACATTATTATTCTTTGCTAAATTCTTGATTGGTGTGTAAATTAGGTTAAAACCTTTTCACTAATATTTATTCATTCTCTTTTCAGCATGACTAGCTCTTTTATTCACTTACTAGCTTCCGATAAGTTAACCGGCGATAACTACGCGACATGGAAATCGAACTTGAATACGATTCTCGTTCTAGATGATCTCAGGTTCGTCTTATTAGAGGATTGTCCTCCCCCTCCTAGCTCGGATGCGACTCGAACTGTTCGAGAAGCATATGATAGATGGACAAGGGCTAATGATAAAGCCCGAGTCTATATCTTAGCCAGCATATCTGATGTGTTAGCTAAGAAGCATGAGGATATGGTTTCTGCTAAAGAAATCATGTCTTCATTACAGGAGATGTTTGGACTTCCGTCCTCATCGGTCTGTCATGAAGCCCTCAAATTCGTTTACAACTCTCGCATGAAGGAGGGAACCTCTGTTAGGGAGCATGTCCTTAACATGATGGTCCACTTCAATGTGGCGGAAGTAAACGGAGCTATTATAAATGAGTCAAGTCAAGTAAGTTTTATCTTGGAATCTCTTCCGAAGAGTTTCCTTCAGTTCAGAACCAATTTGGTAATGAACAAGTTAAAATATAATTTGACTTCTCTCCTCAGCGAGCTACAGACTTATCAGTCCCTACAGACTTCTAAAGGAAAAGAGAAGGAGGCAAATGTTGTCACTTCTAGGAAATTCCAAAAGGGGTCATCTTCTGGGAGTAAGTCTGAACTTTCTTCTATTAAGAATAAGAGTATTCAAAAGAAGAAGAAAGATAAAAGGAAGGGAAAAGCACCTGCTACTGCTAAGAGCAAGAGTAAAGCTACAGACAAAGGAAAATGTTTTCATTGTGGTGTAGATGGGCACTGGAAACGCAATTGCCCAAAGTATCTTGCAGAGAAAAAGGCTGAGAAAGAAAGACAAGGTAAATATGATTTACTTGTTGTTGAAACATGTTTAGTAGAATATGATAGTCATACCTGGATACTTGATTCAGGAGCTACTAACCATGTTTGTTCTTCTTTTCAGGAAACTAGTTCTTGGCAGCCACTTTCTCGCGGTGAGATAACTCTCAGAGTTGGAACTGGAGAGGTTGTCTCAGCTGAAGCAGTGGGAGCTGTAAAGTTGTTGTATAGAGATAGTTTCATTTTACTAGAAAATGTACTCCTGGTTCCTACCTTCCAGAGGAATCTTGTATCTATATCTTGTTTGTTAGAACAGTTGTATAAAGTATCTTTTGTTCATAATGAAGCGTTCATTACCAAAAGAGGTGTACGTATTTGTTCTGCGAAACTTGAAAACAACTTGTATGTGTTAAGACCAACCGAAGCCAAAGCTATTTTGAACACTGAAATGTTTAAAACAGCTGAGACTCAAACTAAAAGGCAAAAATTTTCTCCAAGTACTTATCTTTGGCACTTAAGACTAGGTCACATTAATCTCAATAGGATTGGGAGATTGGTTAAGAGTGGTCTTCTAAATCGTTTAGAGGACAACTCTTTACCGCCATGTGAGTCTTGTCTTGAGGGCAAGATGACCAAACGATCTTTTTCTGAAAAAGGTCATAGGTCCAAAGAACCTCTAGAAATCGTGCATTCGGATCTCTGCGGTCCTTTGAATGTCAAAGCACGAGGAGGGTATGAATATTTCATCAGTTTTATTGATGATTATTCTAGGTACGGTTATCTTTATCTAATGCATCATAAGTCCGAAGCTCTTGAAAAGTTCAAAGAGTATAAGGCAGAGGTTGAGAACACATTAGGTAAATCGATAAAAACACTCCGATCAGATCGAGGTGGAGAGTATATGGATTTAAGATTCCAGGACTATATGATAGAACATGGAATAGTATCTCAACTCTCAGCGCCAGGAACACCACAGCAGAATGGTGTGTCCGAGAGGAGAAATAGAACCCTGTTAGACATGGTTCGATCTATGATGAGTTATGCTCATTTGCCTAGTTCGTTTTGGGGATATGCAGTAGAGACTGCAGTATATATTTTGAACATGGTTCCCTCTAAGAGTGTTTCTGAAACACCTTATGAGTTATGGAGAGGGCGTAAAGGTAGTTTACGTCACTTCAGGATTTGGGGGTGTCCGGCACATGTGCTAGTACCCAATCCAAAGAAGTTGGAACATCGTTCAAAATTGTGCCTATTTGTAGGTTACCCCAAGGAAACGAAAGGTGGTCTATTTTATGATCCTCATGAGAACAAGGTACTAGTATCGACTAATGCCACGTTCTTAGAGGAAGACCACATGAGAGATCATCAACCGTCGAGCAAAATTGTTTTGTCCGAATTTTCCAGGAAAGCTACAGACGGATCAACAAAGGTTGTTGATCAGGCTGGTCCTTCTCAAGAGTTGAGAAAGCCTCGACGCAGTGGGAGGGATGTAAGACAGCCCGACCGCTACATCGGATTGTCTGAAACTCAAGTCGTCATACCTGATGATGGCGTTGAGGATCCATTGACCTTTAAACAGGCAATGAATGACATAGACAAGGACCAGTGGCTTAAAGCCATGGATCTCGAAATGGAGTCTATGTACTTCAATTCGGTCTGGGATCTTGTAGACCAACCAGATAGTGAAAGACCTATCGGTTGCAAGTGGATCTACAAGAGAAAACGAGACCAAGCTGGTAAGGTGCAAACCTTTAAGGCTCGACTTGTGGCAAAAGGTTATTCCCAAAGAGAAGGGGTGGACTATGAAGAAACCTTTTCTCCTGTTGCCATGTTAAAGTCGATTAGAATACTCTTATCCATTGCTACATTTTATGATTATGAAATCTGGCAAATGGATGTCAAGACTGCCTTTCTGAATGGTAATCTTGAGGAGAGTATCTATATGGCTCAACCAGAGGGATTCATACTTCAGGGTCAAGAGCAAAAGGTTTGCAAGCTTAATCGATCCATTTATGGGTTGAAGCAAGCATCTAGATCCTGGAATATAAGGTTTGATACGGCGATCAAATCTTATGGCTTTGAACAAAATATTGACGAACCTTGTGTTTACAAGAAAGTAGTCAATACTGTTGTAGCTTTCTTAGTCTTGTACGTAGACGATATACTACTCATTGGGAATGATGTAGGGTTCCTAACTGACGTTAAGAATTGGCTAGCGACCCAATTCCAAATGAAAGATTTGGGAGAGGCTCAGTTTGTTCTAGGGATTCAGATCTTAAGGGATCGTAAGAACAAAGTGCTAGCACTGTCTCAAGCATCTTATGTTGACAAGGTGTTGTCAAGATATTCGATGCAGAATTCCAAGAAAGGTTCGCTGCCTTTTAGGCATGGAATTCACTTGTCTAAGGAACAGTCTCCTAAGACACCTCAAGAGGTTGAGGATATGAGACGAATTCCCTATGCATCTGCAGTTGGTAGTCTCATGTACGCTATGTTGTGTACAAGACCCGACATCTGCTATGCAGTAGGAATTGTCAGTAGGTTCCAGTCCAATCCAGGATATGATCACTGGACAGCCGTTAAACACGTCCTCAAGTATCTTAGGAGAACGAGAGACTATGTGCTTGTGTATGGCGCGAAGGATTTGATCCTTGCAGGATACACTGACTCTGATTTTCAGACTGATATAGATTCTAGGAAATCTACATCAGGATCAGTGTTCACTCTTAACGGAGGAGCAATAGTATGGAGGAGTATAAAGCAAGGTTGTATTGCTGACTCCACCATGGAAGCTGAGTATGTCGCAGCTTGCGAAGCAGCGAAAGAAGCTGTATGGCTTAGGAAGTTCTTGACAGATTTGGAAGTTGTTCCAAATATGAACTTGCCAATCACCCTTTATTGTGATAACAGCGGTGCAGTGGCAAATTCTAAAGAACCTAGAAGCCATAAGCGTGGAAAGCATATTGAGCGAAAGTATCATCTCATCAGGGAGATAGTGCAACGAGGAGATGTGATCGTCACACAGGTAGCCTCAGAGCACAACATTGCTGATCCGTTTACTAAGTCTCTCACGGCTAAAGTGTTTGAGAGACACCTACAAAGTATAGGGCTGCGAGCTGCTCAGTAGGACAGTGGGAGAAACTTTAGATATTTGATATTCTAGTTCTCTCGACCAGCATGTACTCCACTGACGTTTTAGTCCAAGTGGGAGTTTGTTGGGTTTTATGTCCTAAAACTCGTAGTTTGTAAACTGTTTGAATGTAAATATAAATATTATATTTCAATAAAGTTGTTATTGAATTTTAGTGAATTGTGTTTGTATTAACCTATACCAATAACTAACACCCATGGCAGTAGTGTGAGTACTTGAACTTCATGTGTGACATGAATGTGAATCAAGTTCAAGTAGATTGCCAAAATGGTCTATAGTATAGGGATAAGGCTGGGTACCTTATCCTGGGGACACTATTGGACGCGGCTCACTTTGTATAGTACAAAACGATGTGATTCGAATCGTTTCATGTAGAGACATGTGAGTGAGGGCGTCCTGTGCAATGAGTTTGCACAAGACCGAACCAAGAATTAAAATCGCTCTTTCTTTATAACACCGTTTACTGTAAAGACCGATTTTTTCATGTGATGACTTAGGTAACTCGATCTCAATCCTGAGCTTACTATGAACTCCTGTTTATTCAACCTTATCCTTTGATTTGTACGGGTGAGAGTGGCCAGATTGCCGACTCAATATGCCTACCATCTTGGGGATAAGATTGAATAAGTGGCTGGGGACATAGTTGTAGCAAGATTGGAGTTCACTCCTACCCGTTTTAAGGGTTAGTAGAAAGGTTGTTCCCTTAAGTGCTGACTCCAGGTCTTGAACAATGGGCCCATCCTCTCCTGATCAGGGAGGAATCTGATTTGATGGTTGGACCACAAATCAATTGTTCATTAGAGGTGTCAGTGGTACTTAAGGAACAAGATATAATACAAGGGTTAAACGGTTTAAATGACCCGTTGTGATTATGAACGACCTGTGAAGGATCGACTTACTGATGATAGTTATATCAACAGGACACAATATATCTACAGTGAGGAGAGTGCAACCCTTGGACTTTAGTGGAGTCTCCGGGGGTTAACGAATGTTGATTAGTTCGGTTGAAAGAGTTTTGACCGGATAATCTCGTATCGTTGGAGCTCATGATCTGTAGGTCCTTACGGTTCTCCTGGCTAGCTCGGATAAAGCCGTGAAACAGTATAAAAGAAAAGAAAAGAATTTGAATCGTTCAAATTCGGGTTTGTGGAAGAAGGATAGACATATTTAAATATGATTTAAATATGGACATATTTAAATATGATTTAAATATGGACATATTTAAATATGATTTAAATATGGCATCGGCCTGAAACATGAATGAGATTCATGTGAAAAAAGTCGGTTTTTTCTGAAAAACCGAGTTTAGTTATATTATTTAATCGATATTTGATATTGAATTAAATAATATTTATTAATTAAAAAGTTTAATTAATAATTATATATATATAATTTATTTATTAAAATGTTTAATAAATAAAATTATTATTATTATTTTTTAATAATAATAATAATTATATATATATATATATATATATATATATATATATATATATATATAACATGTGTCTTGCATGCAGCATGACAACATGCAAGACACATGTTGATTATATATATGTTACGTATGTGGGCTGATGAGATTAGAACAGAAGAAGTTTTAGAAAAAAATAGAACCCTCTGCTTCTTTCTTCTTCTTCTTCAGCTTCTGAAAATAGTTTTCAATAGTTGAAGCTTCGTTCCTCTTTTCTTAAATTAAAGGAGTCCCACCACTCCGTTTCTCGGCCTGAGGATAGCGGGACTACCGTGGGTGGTCCACGAACGTTTCGTGAGAAGGATCGGTGAGCTCGTGAGGAGCATCTGGCGGTGAAATTGGAGATTTATGAACGACAAGGGTATGTGTTCTAACTTCTCTTTTCATCGCTTTTGCATGTTTCCATTTGTTTAAATTGATGAAATTAGAGTGTCCATGATCCAAATTCGCTTCCGCTGCGTGCCATGGGCTTCCGCTGCGCGCCATGAGCGCTCCATCAATTGGTATCAGAGCGTTTTTGGCCACTCAATTTCAATCAATTTAAATTATGGTGGGTTTTATTTAGAAATTGTTTCTGAATGGAATTCTAAAGTGAATATCGATTTTGGCATAGTTTCTTTTGAATTTCTTTATTTGTAATTGCCCGAGATTGTATGGGCTTTAATGCATGCTAAAGAGTCTGTATTTTTAGAGTCATTAGAGTCCATATAGGGTTCTTTGTGAAAGAAGTTTGAGTTTGAAACTCGCCGAAATGTTCGGTGTAAGTTCAAACTCATTCTGGGCATTACGAGGAGAATTTCGAAGAAATTTTGGTCGAAGCGTTCGGAGGAAGCAAGTTGGTCAAAGGCGGTGCGAAGAGTTCGAGGTCCGCTCATGACGTGGCTTGTTGATCAAGCTTGTAATAAATTAGTTATTGCTTGCTAAATGCCAAAATCGATCCACTTTAGTGTGTTTAATTATTTATGCATTGCGAATGTATGTTTTAATTAAATTCCATGTTTGTATGTGCATAACGTATGCCATATAGATTTAAAATCCCACCGTAGGAAGCATGCTTCATGCATTGAAAATATGTTATAAGTGTTATAATATATCGTATGCATATTTGGCAATTCATGATTTTTGATATAAAAGTTATATTAATTCATGAATTAGTTGTTGTTAATTTAATAGAATAATTGATATAAGTGTTATATTAATTATGAAATTAAATATACAACATAAGTTGCCATGGTCTTATGCATATTATAGGTTATAAATGTTATAATATATTGGATGCATGTTAATTCATGAGTATTAATATAAGAGTTATATTAATTCATGAATTAGATGTTGTTTGCTTAATAGAATAATTGATATAAATGTTATATTAATTATGAAATTAAACATCCAACATTAGATGCATTTTGTTTGTTATAAGTGTTATAATGTATAGGATGCATGCTTAATTCATGAGAATTGATATAAGTGTTATATTAATTTATGAATTAGGAGTTGTATATTTAAAATCATAATCGATATAATTGTTATATTAATTATGAAATTAAATATTCAACTTTTCATGCCTTAGTGATGCATGTTTGAGAAGCATGTAGAAGTTTGTTGTAGTAAGTCTTAGTTTTGCAATGCGTTGTAAAATTGGCATAGACTTTTAAAATCTATAACAAAGACAAAGGCATGCTCACTTAGGGTTGAATGTATCGTTCCGTTTCATTAGATGAATAGGTCGATATCTTGTAAATGCTAAGGTTACAAGAAACTCACCCGGGGACATCCTGTTCGAGGTTGGAGGTATTTAAGCTGACGGTTTACGGAACACCTCCTACCTGGGGACCATCCGGTTCTTGAGTAAAGTTAACCCGGCTTTATGAGCATGCGTGAGTGGTGTGAGGTAATAAAGTGTTTATCACCTAGACATCATAGGTAAAAGTTTGTTTTACCTAGACTTAGGCTTTATTGTCTTAGCCGGATAATGCCTGAGTAATTTTACCCATTCCGTCTTAAAATACTTAGTAGAGGTGTTGAGAAGGTATATATGATATGTCCCTCTCCTCCTACGTTCTCTGTCAAGTTCACACCGTGAGAATTATGCTCGGCCTCGTGATGTCAATAGGGCATCCCCATTCGGATGGTATTTGCATAATTCAAGAGCAAGGTGAATGGAGAAAGTATTTATAGTAAGTGGGAGAAGGAAGTATGTCAATACATCCTGCGGTCTCCTCCATTGGATTGAACCGTGAGATTCCTATGTTCTGCCTGCTAGGTGCCCACAAGTGGTACCGATCCATTCGGAGGGCCGTTTCATAGGAATCGGAACATCTCAATCACCATTTATGGATAAAGAAACATAGAGCCATTCCCAACTTTGACATTTCCATTCGGTTGCATCGTTGGGGCCGCCCTATGAATTCTAAAAATGGAGGGTCACACTTACGAGATTTGCTAAGGAGTTAGTAAATCTTGACCAAACAGCGATAACTAAGATGCTATAGGAATATGAGATATTCTGGTATTAGCATTTAGTCAAGAATGTCTTGATTCAGTGAAGGAATGCTTGACTGCCCCTCGGTAGCAACCATTCTGACCCACTGAAGTATCGTGGCAGTAGTGTGAGTACTTGAACTTCATGTGTGACATGAATGTGAATCAAGTTCAAGTAGATTGCCAAAATGGTCTATAGTATAGGGATAAGGCTGGGTACCTTATCCTGGGGACACTATTGGACGCGGCTCACTTTGTATAGTACAAAACGATGTGATTCGAATCGTTTCATGTAGAGACATGTGAGTGAGGGCGTCCTGTGCAATGAGTTTGCACAAGACCGAACCAAGAATTAAAATCGCTCTTTCTTTATAACACCGTTTACTGTAAAGACCGATTTTTTCATGTGATGACTTAGGTAACTCGATCTCAATCCTGAGCTTACTATGAACTCCTGTTTATTCAACCTTATCCTTTGATTTGTACGGGTGAGAGTGGCCAGATTGCCGACTCAATATGCCTACCATCTTGGGGATAAGATTGAATAAGTGGCTGGGGACATAGTTGTAGCAAGATTGGAGTTCACTCCTACCCGTTTTAAGGGTTAGTAGAAAGGTTGTTCCCTTAAGTGCTGACTCCAGGTCTTGAACAATGGGCCCATCCTCTCCTGATCAGGGAGGAATCTGATTTGATGGTTGGACCACAAATCAATTGTTCATTAGAGGTGTCAGTGGTACTTAAGGAACAAGATATAATACAAGGGTTAAACGGTTTAAATGACCCGTTGTGATTATGAACGACCTGTGAAGGATCGACTTACTGATGATAGTTATATCAACAGGACACAATATATCTACAGTGAGGAGAGTGCAACCCTTGGACTTTAGTGGAGTCTCCGGGGGTTAACGAATGTTGATTAGTTCGGTTGAAAGAGTTTTGACCGGATAATCTCGTATCGTTGGAGCTCATGATCTGTAGGTCCTTACGGTTCTCCTGGCTAGCTCGGATAAAGCCGTGAAACAGTATAAAAGAAAAGAAAAGAATTTGAATCGTTCAAATTCGGGTTTGTGGAAGAAGGATAGACATATTTAAATATGATTTAAATATGGACATATTTAAATATGATTTAAATATGGACATATTTAAATATGATTTAAATATGGCATCGGCCTGAAACATGAATGAGATTCATGTGAAAAAAGTCGGTTTTTTCTGAAAAACCGAGTTTAGTTATATTATTTAATCGATATTTGATATTGAATTAAATAATATTTATTAATTAAAAAGTTTAATTAATAATTATATATATATAATTTATTTATTAAAATGTTTAATAAATAAAATTATTATTATTATTTTTTAATAATAATAATAATTATATATATATATATATATATATATATATATATATATATATATATATAACATGTGTCTTGCATGCAGCATGACAACATGCAAGACACATGTTGATTATATATATGTTACGTATGTGGGCTGATGAGATTAGAACAGAAGAAGTTTTAGAAAAAAATAGAACCCTCTGCTTCTTTCTTCTTCTTCTTCAGCTTCTGAAAATAGTTTTCAATAGTTGAAGCTTCGTTCCTCTTTTCTTAAATTAAAGGAGTCCCACCACTCCGTTTCTCGGCCTGAGGATAGCGGGACTACCGTGGGTGGTCCACGAACGTTTCGTGAGAAGGATCGGTGAGCTCGTGAGGAGCATCTGGCGGTGAAATTGGAGATTTACGAACGACAAGGGTATGTGTTCTAACTTCTCTTTTCATCGCTTTTGCATGTTTCCATTTGTTTAAATTGATGAAATTAGAGTGTCCATGATCCAAATTCGCTTCCGCTGCGTGCCATGGGCTTCCGCTGCGCGCCATGAGCGCTCCATCAGAAATGTCCAACCATTTCTCATTTGTTTTTTGCGGATGACAGCCTCATATTTTGCAAGGCATCTATTAGAGAGTTTCAGGTAATCAGGCAGTTATTGAAGATCTATGAAGAAGCTTCTGGTCAGTGTGTTAATTTTTCTAAATCCGCCATTCTGTTTAGTTCTAATGTCTCTTTGTCATTAAAGGGCCAGATTGGGAGTCTTATGCAAATGAATGTAGTGGAAAATCTTGGGAAGTATCTCGGAATGCCTTCCCATTTCTCCAGGAATAAGAACAGGGATCTGAATTTCCTTAAAGAACGAGTTCAAAAAGTTATGGCTAGTTGGAAAGGGAAGTTTTTCTCAATCGGAGGAAAAGAGATCCTAATAAAAGCCGTGGCCCAGGCTATTCCCACATATGTTATGTCATGTGCTAGGATCCCAAAATCTTTATGCGAGGACCTATCTAAGTATATGGCCAAATTTTGGTGGGGATCTACCCAAAACAAGCCAAAGATCCATTGGAAAAGGTGGGAGTTATTATGTATTCCTAAGGAGAAGGGAGGCATGGGTTTTCGGAGTTTAGAAGGCTTCAACCAGTCTCTAATTGCCAAACAAGTTTGGAGGTTACTCCAAAGCCCATCTTCGTTGGCAGCTAGAGTTTTTCATGGAAGATATTACCCGTCAACAAATATCACAGAGGCAATTCTAGGGACTAGTCCCTCATTTATCTGGAGGAGCCTTCTATGGGGTCGTGATCTCCTAGTTAGGGGGCTGCGAAAGAACATTGGCAATGGGGAATCAACTTCCATTTTTTATTCCCGATGGGTTCCGAGAGAAACATCTTTCAGAATCCTCACTCATCCTTCTCCCCAAACTTGTGATCTGATGGTCTGCGATTTAATAACTGAGGAGGGGCACTGGAACATCACCAAAATGCAGGAAATGCTAGGGGATGAGGATGTCGAGTTGGTTAAATCTATTCCGATTTGCAGAACAAAAAGAGATGATATGTGGATGTGGCATTATACAAATGATGGTATTTTTACAACAAAAAGTGCTTATAAGCTATATGGCAACCTGCACACAGAAAGTCCCAGCACAGTCAATGGAAAAGAACTAAAATGGTGGAAACTAATGTGGGGAACAAAGATCCCAAATAAAGTTAAAATTTTCATGTGGAAAGTCTACCACAACATACTGCCTACAAATAACAACTTGTGGGTCAAGAAGATTCCGACCCACCCTTGGTGTGTGCAATGTCGAAAACAGAGGGAGTCGATTGAACATACTTTGTTCGAATGCAAAAGGGCTAAAAATATTTGGACATCTCTTTTCCCCAATCACCCCAAGTTTAAGCTTGGTGATCACCAGAGATTAAGGACAGCCTGATTCTTCTGTCCGAATGGCTAAATGGAAAAGAATTGGGGATTTTTTGTGTAGGTTGTTGGGCTCTGTGGAACGATCTCAACCAAATGAGATTGGAGAAATCCATACCTGATGTCGAAACGAAGATTGCTTGGATTTTAAAGTACTGTTCGGAGTTCAACCCAATGATTTCGGCAACCCCAGAGGGAGCTCTTGTGACCGGCGCGATTTCAAGTCTGAATTGGTGTCCTCCCGCGGTGGATTCCTTCAGATTAAGCGTGGATGCTGCTTGCCATCCGGTGGAAATGAAAACGGGGTTGGGCGCCGCAATTCGGGATTCCTCTGGCCATCTCGTGGTGGCTTCTTCAACCCCTTTGCTGGTTCGGCTGGACCCTCTTTCGGCAGAAGCTTCAGCTCTCCAGGGACTTCAAATGGCGGAGAGATGTGGGATGAGAAAATTGGAGGTTGAGACTGACTCCATGGTTTTGTCAAAGGCGATAACAAACCACGACCGAATGCTCTCTCCTCAAGGGCGATTCTTGATGAAATTCTGTCATTAATGAAGACTCTCAATTCCACTAGAATTAAATTTATTCCCAGATCAATAAATAAGGTTGTCCATAACTTGGCGGGCTGGGCTTTAGCAATAGACTCCCCTATTGTTTGGGATTATAATTTTCCTAGATGGCTTTTAAGCTATGTTAGTTCTGATATTAGTTTTTGTAGCCCAATGGGTGTTAATTTGTGATATTGAAGTTTTTTCTGATTCAAAAAAAAAAAAAAAAAAAAAAGCACAAAATTAAATATTCAAAGACTTATTAAATATTTTGAAAAAAAAAAGTATTTAAGAAAAAACACAATATAATGTAAATATATGTGGGCTGGTTGCACAAATAGCAATCAGGCCCAAACTAATTGCAAATTTAGCAAACTTTAAAATGTTTTGCAAATATGGCAAAAAAACGTGTTTCTATCACTGATAGACTTTATTATATCACTGATAGACTTCTATCAGTGATAGACTATTATCTCTGATAGACTATTATCACTGACAAAAATCTATAAAAAGCTGAGGTGATCAGCGATAGACTTCTATCAGTCATAAGATATCAGCGATAGAAATTGCTATATCCGCAAAATTTTTAAAAACATGCTATATTTGCAAACAATAAGTCTTAAATTGTCATTTACTACAATTTCTCAATATATGTTTTCTAAAATTTATAGAGATAAAGTTAATACATATTAAATTATATTTGAAAAAATTAATAAATAAACTAATAGTAAGAATTAAATTTAAGATTTTTTTTCAAAATATAAAAGATAAATTTGGACATTTGAAATTACACGACAAAAATAATACAATTCTCACAAAATTATATGTTAAACTTATTAGAAGTTTTGAAAAAAAAAATATTTAAAAAAAAACACAGAAGAAAATATTAAAAAATTAAATGTGTATCTAGTGGGATTCGAGGGCTGGTCTTCTAACAACCAAGACAAAGTGCAATGATAGTTGATTTGGGGGACCAATATACATAATATTAAAACAAAATATTTTAAGGTAATATTTTTATCTACATATATAAACAAAATTAAAAATTTGGGGGTCATGGCCCCCTAGTCCCTTGTAGGGTCCGCCCCTGGATATAGGTTAATGTAAACACGTTTCACTTTATTCCAGTAAATTATTTTACTGAATAAAACTAATAACTTTTTATTCTAAATAGAATATTTACAAACATAACAGTTTACAAACCACGAGTTTTAGGACATAAAACTCAACACCTCATTCCCAACCGCAATGTTATCCACAATCTCAGCTTTATCAAGCTCAACAACAACCTCATACTTCGCCCACGACTGACGGACGTTCGGTGAAGAAACCCCTAAATTCCCCATCGAAAGCTCTTTATCAGAGCTCGAAGCAGCTTCAATGGTCGTTGTTGAAGACGCCATCTGTGGACCAAGCTTCTGAAGCATCGTTGATCCCCTCCTCATGGAGGAGACAACACCGCCTCGCACGCCCTTCCTCGGTCGCCCACGACCAGCCATCGGAAAACGCCATTCCTTGTTCGTTCGCCTTAAACCGCCCTTCGTGTTCCAATAATCATAGTCGAGACGAAATCAGAGAGGGAGGAAGATGAAGGTTGGTTGGAGCTCAGCGGCCTGGTCGGAATCCCCCTTTCACCTTCGTCAATTTTTAGTTTTTTTTTGCTTAAAAATTAATTAAATTTTGATAAACATATAAAATTGTATATACTTTATATTAAAGATAGTATTACTATTTTTTTTTTTTTTTTGAGAAATAGTATTACTATTAATTTATATATTTAAATAAAATATATTTAACATTTTTATTTTAAATTTAATACAAAAAGTTATTACATTATAAAATTAAATATAATAAACACATAAAAACTAATGAAATTAAATTAAAAAAAATAAAAATATAAACACTAATTAACAATGCTTAGTTCTCCAATTTTTAAGTTTAAGTCTAATATATCTTTTGTCTTATTCGATATTTTTTTAAAATTAAGAGATTCATTAAAAAATAAATTGAAAGTATAGGAACATATTCAACACGTTTAAACTTTAGAAACTTATAAGATATGATTAAAAGTTTATGACTCATTAAACAATTTTTAAAATTGCCAGCAACCAAATGAATGTCCAAAAACATTATCATCAAGTATAATTGGGTTAGGTGGATAATTTGAACAGCCAAATTACTTAATTTCAATGGCATAGTTAGTAGAAATATAATTGAAATTCTTTTCAATATTTAAGAATAAAATTAACACTTTAAATGAAATGGAAGAACAATGTACATGAGTTTTTGCACGGATATGACCCTCATACGTAATGCCAAATAATCCATCGATTTAAAATATATATATATATATATATATATATATATATATATATATATATATATATTTTTGACGTCATCAGCACTAGCAATTACGTAAAAAATATATAGTACCCTCGCGCTTAACCCTCCCTAAATTCGCGATCGCGAACATTCACGATTATTCCTTACTACGAATCGCGATGACCATTTCCTTTCTAGAGAGAAAAATCGCGTTTTTAGATAATCGCGAGCGAAGGATACTAGGGACTTTTCATGCGATGAGTAGTGCTAATGAACAAAAAAGACAAAAAATTATATTTTTAAAAATTGGGTCATTTAACATTACTCGGGTAGTCATCCCTACAAAAACCCTCCAATATACATGTATTGTATATATATATATTAGTTAGGAAAAGATATATTGTGAAGTCAAAAGTGGAAAATGAAAGATGAAAAAGGGTCTTAAACATCATTCATAAGCAAGAGATTGATCTAATTGCATACAGCTGCAACTTGTTTTTTTTTTCTTTTTCTTTTGGTGTGAAGTTGGTAGAAACTAGAAAAAAGGAAGATGAAGCAGCTGAGCTGAGCTGAGCTGCCCAACACAACCTCCAAAGTGGGAAAAGAGAAGCTATGTCAGATGTTTTTTCATAAAGCTCAAATCTTTAATTTCTTTAACATCCCAAAAAATGAAATAAAAAGTTCCATTTTTCAAGTGGTAGTGTGTACTTTAGAGAGATACAACTTTTCTTTTTCAAGTTTTACCAAATTTGAGAAATCAATGGAAAAACAATTCATTTGAGTTTGAGCATTATTTTCTCCAATTTTGGGAATTGATAGAAATCAAGAATAGGGATAGAGAACAAATTATGACGTCATTAGATAGCTCAACCATATCATTAGGTCATAATTTTTGCTGAACGGAACATAGCTCAATTGACATAAGATTGTGTCATTGACTATGAGATTAGGGGTTATTCAATCCCAACATTAATTAAACACAAACTTTATAAGCTTAGACTAAACAATTTTATATCTCAACCACAGATTAAATAACTCGTAATAGTTAATTTTTCAGACTAAAATCAATTTTGTTTGCCTCAAACAACTCCTTAAACTTTAGTTCAAGGAACAATCTTTGATGAAACTAAGTTCAAGGCACAGTTTGACCACTAGTGCGATTATGTTATATATTCATGGCCAAGAAAATCTTGTTTATTAGTTATTATGGCTTCGTCTGATAATCATTGAATTTTTAAAAAAGTAAGCTTAAAAACACTGAAACTAATGATAAGGAAATAGTGCTCATAATTTTCAAAAATCAAAAACTAAAAATCCGTTTGGAAATAGTGCTCATAATTTTCAAAAATCAAAAATTAAAAACTCGTTTATAACACATTTAGTTTTTAGTTTTTGATTTTGTAATTTTTGTTTTGGTTTTCTATTTTTTTAAGAATTGAATGCATTATCGAGACCTTAAATTTTTAGGTTTTTAGTACGAGCATAGCTAACTAGTTCAGGTAATATACCTTCCATAAATAAGTGTAGGATTTTATTATTATTATTATTATTTAATATGTGAGGAGCAAGATTCGAACTTGAAATCTCTTGCTCATAGTTCATACATCATGCCGATTGAGTTATGCTCATATTAGCAATAGGTCTAAGATTTGATATCTACCTCCACAAATTATTATAATCACTAATTAATACTTAGAGTGTGCTTGAATTTCATTTTTAGTGATTAATTTTTTTAAAAAATCATTCTAAAAAAGATTGGGGTGTTTGGCCACCACCGAAAATGATTTATATGATGATGAGTTTTGAAAATAAATGATTTAGAATCGTATCTAATTTTTATAATATATTAAAATTACCCAAAATACATCCACATCTCTTTAAAATTTTCTCCATTCATGATTGTTGTTGGTCACCTCCTTTGTGACACCGCCGTCACCGACCATCTCCCGCCACCGCCAACGACTTCAGGCGAACACCTTCGTCCACCGTCATCGATCTCCGATGACCACTTCGGCGACACCTCCGTCCGACCTCCAATCGGCCACACGACGACCTTTGTCGCCTCCGGTGACCACCTCCTCTGGCCGATTTTCGGCCACAACCACTCCGGCAACTTCTGACAACTAACGACGACCACCACCACTCTTACCTCATCACTGACCATTTGCAATAGCCAACGTCGGTGATAGCTTTTAAAATACGAATTTAAACTTATTAATTTATATTCTTTATTAATAGTTGACCTTTATAGTAATTTGATATTAGGATAAACACTTTTAATGTAGAGCAAACCAAACCAACTCGGAGATAAAAATACTTTTGAGAAAATGTAATCAAGCATATGAGTGTTTTAATTATAAACATTTCTAGAAAAAATGTTTAAAAAAACTACATTTTTCTTAAAACATTTTTTTCATAGTCAATCCAAACACACTCTTAATTATTGATTAGCTATTGTCTCGCCTTAGATATTATTTAATCATAAAGATTATGAACATTTTTATTTGCCCATTTTGTGCATGCATGAATAAAGTTGAGATCTATACATGAAATGAAATGAGAAAAGAAAAATCTTTTGCACATGATATGGTCTTTTTATGTTCATAATGTTTTTTTTTTTTTTTTTGAGCAAGTGGGGATGGGATGATTTAGCAAATTGGGCATACCTTTCTTTTTTCTTACATTGGTAGTAAAGGGGAAGAGTTGCATCACAAAGCTCTTATGCCACCTCAAAATATTTCAATCATATATGTTTATAAAATATATGGTCTTGAAGAGTAAAGATTCTATCTCTCTTTAGTGGATCCATTTGCAAAAGTTGCTTCCAAAATATTTCTTAAGAGATTTTTTATTATGAATTTGCTTAAATCATACTTAGCTTGTAAACTATTTTCCAATTTTGTCTTTCTACCTTTAATAGTTTTTTTATATACCCCTTTTAAGTTTTTTCTATTCATATATTATTTCAAGCTTCTTAGTCCATTAAACAAAAGTCCTATGCATACACTCAACAACCTCCAAATTAGTCAAGAACAAAAATTGCAACTTTTTTTAGTACAATAAAATTGCAACCTTATAGTTATTTAAAGATAAAATCCAAAACCTTGTATAAAGTTGAAAGGGGGGTTTTGTACGGATGACCCACCCCTCGGGGTGCGTGAGGTTTTTTAACCTAGTTTTTGAAAACTTATGTTTTTTTACCTTCTCTCGTGATAAACAAATGCACAAAGTCTGTAGTACCTTTCACTGAGCACGATTACGAGGAGACAACTGTGATGCCCTTGTGATAAGCAAAGGGTACGGATGACTTTTCACAGGGAAAGGGCATTTGCTTATCACGACAGAAGGTCAAAAAAAATTACGCACTCGAGGGGTGGGTCATCCGTACAAAAACTCTCGTTAAGGGCAACACATCATTGAAACATATATGTGATCATTTCCATCAAAATATTTCTTTCACGTTCAAACGATTATTTCCAAAGAACTCTAAATATATATTCAAAACTTCATTTGAAGAAAAAAAGAAAAAAAATAAAGGTTAAAAAATAAATTATATATAGGGTTGGTTGCACAAATAGAAATCAGGCCCAAACTAATTGCAAATTTAGCAAACTTTAAAATGTTTTGCAAATATGGCAAAAAAATATGTTTCTATCACTGATAGACTTTATCATATCACTGATAGACTTCTATCAGTGATCAACTATTATCACTGATAGACTATTATCACTGACAAAAATCTATAAAAAACTGAGGTGCATCGATAGACTTCTATCAGTCATAAGATATCAGCGATAGAAATTGTCATATCTGCAAAAATTTTAAAAACATGCTATATTTTTAATTATGTTATTCTAAATTGACATCTGTTACAATTTTCCTTATATATATTTGTTAAAGTAATTAAAGCATAGTTTATAAATGCATAGATGCTTGCAAAAACAAACCTTCTTCTTAAGAAAGCATCCATTTTAAGGGTTTTGCCAAAAGGCAATTCCACTATTTATTTATTTATTTTAATTTTTTTTTAAACATAAAGTTTTACAAAACCCCAAACATCATCTTCTCTCCTTTTATGATCCTTTTTCTTTAAAACTCTTTCTTTTAGTGAGATCCGTTCTTTTAATAATCTTGGTGGACGGCCATGACTCACTCAGCTCAGAACTTTAAGTTTCAAATTCACCATTTTCACTCCCTCCATTATATATGTGGAGAATTGGAGCAACATTGATCATCCACACACCACTCTTTTTCCTCTGTTTCTACATTACATACATACAAGTAGAAGCAGAGAAAAATGGAAGCTTTGATGAAACAAGAACTCGTCGGGATCCCGGTTGGCTCTCGGCCGGTCGAGAAGTCGCTGAAGAGACTGTTGCCTGCTCCGGTCGGCTGCCAGTCTCCCGACGACGAACCTCGGGCGAAACAATGTAAACCTTCTCTTTCCTTTTCCTTTTTTTTCTCTAGATGTCTATATGTGTGTTTGTAGTGAGAAAAATGGTGATTGAATGGAGAGAATGTTTGCAGGTAGAGAGGATGCAGTTGTTAGCAGGGGGAGCAAGGTTGGGAGTTTTGTCCATGGAGTTAGAGAACATGGTAAGCTTTTTTTGGTTTGTTTTTGCTTAAGTAGACTTAATGAGTGAATAGATTTCCTTTAGAAAATTATCAAATCCCTACTTGAGATGCGAACGTAGTCTCATAACGGTTAGAAGTGGAGAAAAGATCTTGACACAAGTAAGAACAACATCTGTGTCTAAAGTGGACGATATGATAGAGAGGTTTGTTGTCATAACAATAATCATTCAAAGCAATAAATCTTCTTATTAGTTAGAAGTGGAGAAGATCTCGAGTATACAAGTAAGAATAACATATTTCTTGATATGATGCATTTTTTGGGTAAAATTCAAAAAACATCCGAGTCTAAAATGGACGATACGATACCATTACGTGAATGATAGAGAGGTTTGTTGTCATAACAATAATCATTCTAAGCAGTGAATCTTCCTATTAGTTAGAGGTGGAGAAGATCTCGAGTATACAAGTAAGAACAACATTTGTGTTGATACGTTGCATTTTTCGAGTAGAATTCAAAAATAGGTCCAAGTCTAAAGTGGACGATATGATACCGAGAATGATAGAGAGATTTGTGTTGTAATAATTATAATAATCATTCAGAGCAATAAATGATCTTCTTTTTCAAGCATCTCAAATATGATTGCTTCTTCAATCAAATTATTAAAGTAGAACATAGAAACCATGAACTTATGTTTGTATTGTTTTGTTGGTAAAGTTGCAGTGAGATTAGGGCAAAAGATCAGAGAAACAGTGAAGGGAAAGTTGAGTTTGGGAGCAAAGATTCTTCAAGTTGGTGGGTTGAGAAAAGTTTACAAGCAGCTATTTACAAGTGTAAGAGAAGGAGAGAAACTATTGAAGGCTTGTCAGTGCAATTTGTCAACCACAACAGGACCTCTTGCAGGACTTCTCTTCATAACCACACACAAACTTGCCTTTTGCAGTGACAAATCCCTCAAAATCTCTTCCCCAACTGGAGAGCTTCTAAGATTTCATTACAAGGTCACCATCTCTTTCTATATCTCGCTATCCTCGCTCGGTTTCTTTCTATATCTCGCTATCCTCTCTCGAACCGAGCGGAAACAAATAACAAGTCCCTCTCGTATCAAATAGGTCCCTGAACTTTTAACTTGGTGTCTAATAAGTCTCTAAACTTTCATTTTTTGTCATGAGCTTTCAAATTCGTGTCTAATAGGTTCGTCGTTAAAATATGTCAGGGACCTATTAGACACAAAGTTGAAAGTTCAAGGACCTACTTGACATTCTTAAAATTCAAAGACCGGTTAGATACTTTGTAAAGTTTAAGAACTTATTAGACACAAACATGAGAAGTTCATGGACTAAACTTGTAAAACCTTGTATATAAAAGAAGTTCGGACGTAAAGTTTTGTCCCGTGTTACGTTCCGTCCAAGTTGGTAACTAAACTAAACTCTCTGTTATGTGGTGCAGGTGGTGATTCCAGTGGGGAAGATAGAGAGAGTGAACCAGAGTAAGAATGTGATGAAGCCTTCACAGAAGTACTTGGAGATAGTTACTGTGGATAATTTTGATTTCTGGTTCATGGGGTTCCAAAACTTCCAAAAAACATTCAGATTTCTTCACCAAGCTATCTCACAGGAGTGGAAGATTAATTGCTAGTTAGTTATGTTTGGGACTTGAAATGTTTTCTTTTGTTTTCCTTGTGCTTCATTATATTTCATTTACTTGTTGGAGCTAGGGAAATCTAGATAGATACATTATTAGACCCAATTTGTACAAATTCAATTAGTATCAATATAAGTTGATCTATTTATATAATGTTTGGTGTTAGCTTCCAAATTTATAGTCACTCAATTTGTTTTAGAATGTAAGGGTAATTTTGAGTTGGAGTTGGTGGGAAGGCAAGAATGAGTTTGTTGTAAGTGTTGAAATTAATAACAAGCGCTCGTGGCCTAATGGATAAGGCGCTTGACTTCTAATCAAGCGATTGTGGGTTCGAGTCCCACCGGGCGTGTTATTCTTATCATTTTAAAAAAGAAAGATAGTCTATTTTTATCAAAAGTGAAAGCATCACTTTGCATTATTATTATCATTTTAAAAAAGAAAGATAGTCTATTTTTATCAAAAGTGAAAGCATCACTTTGCATTATTACCGCCTAAATTTTTATCAAATTGATGTTGGTTCGTTGGCAAGAGAAGTGCCCAAATAGGCTCCTGTTTTCATGCCATGGCTTCGAAACCTGAATATAACCTCTTTTTTCCTTTGCAAAAAAAAGTGAGAATTAAAAAATTACCCATTGAAAATTAATTGAGATTGTTGATGTCATAAGATAAATCAAGGTATATCTCTAGACAAGTGCCCCACCATTAAGGTAACTTATACCTGATATTAAATCTAGATAGGTAACTACCATGACTTCAACTCATCCCTAAGGAGGCGTTTGGCCCAAGGAGTTGGGGGGAGTTGAAGTTGTTTTGTCTGTTTAGGGAGGCGTTTGGCCCAAGGAGTTGGGGGGAGTTGAAGTTGTTTTGTCTGTTTAGTCTAGGGAGTTCTGAGGTATGTCTGAGACGTTTGGCCCAAGGAGTTGGGGGGAGTTGAAGTTGTTTTGTCTGGAGTTGTTTAGTCTAGGGAGTTATTTAGTCTAGGGAGTTCTGAGGTATGTCTGAGACGTTTGGCCCAAGAAGTTGGGGGAGTTGAAGTTGTTTTGTCTGGAGTTGTTTAGTCTAGGGAGTTCTGAGGTATGTCTGTTTGGGACAGAGAGTTGTTTAGTCTGGAGTTCTGAAGTCTGTGTTTGGAGCAGGGAGTTGTGAAGTCTGAGTTTATTTTAGTTGTTTTCTTATGCACAATTTTTTTCTACAAACTTTCAAAATTTTCTTATTAAGGACTTCTTCCAATTCCAATAAATTCTAAAAATGAAATTTTTTATTTTTATTTTATCTATCCTTGACAAAGTTCTTTGAAGACAACAAAAATAATTTTGAGCACAATACTTTACATTATTTTTTCACATTGATTATCAAAATATATATATAGAGATATAGATATATTTTGTTAGGACTCATCTTTAATTTTATAAATTATAAGATTGTCTACCCATAAATATAGTCTATCCATGTGTCAAACACATCTTTCTCTGCCTCCACCATCTTAAACTTGTCATTCCAAATCCACTCCACCCGTAAATCAGTATCTCAACAATGATGGTTTATTTTAGCTATTTTTTTTTGTACAATTTTTTTTTCTATAATTTTCCATATTTTCATTGTTAATGACTTCTTTCAATAAATTTTAAGAATGCGACTTTTGCTTTTTATTTTATGTATGCTTCACAATTTTCTTTGAATATAACAAAAATAATTTTAACCACAATACTTCATATTCTTTTTTCAATATCACTCACATTAATTATTCATTTTATTTGGATAGTTTTGAAATAAAAGAATTTCGTACAATATTGTGTTAAATATTATATGTGAATTTAAAAGATTTTAAACTATTAATTTAAACGGGTCCAAATAAGCTGATGTTTTTATTTATCTCCATGGTAAGAAATACTTTATCTCCATGGTAAGAAATACTACCTTTTGAATTTGGTTTAAGTACCGATTTTGATTGAACAACCTAATTTATATTTAAGATAATAAAAATAGGTTGAATTGCATTTTTAGTCATTTTACACCTTTCGTTTAAATTACGTTTTTTTTTAAATAATTAAAAATATTGTGGGAGAGAGAGAGAGGAAGAGAGAGGAAAAGAGAGAAAGAGAGAGAAATGTGTTGCCTCGAAAAATGGGACAAACTTGAATAGTAATTACTGTAGAAATCTGGAGAGTTCAATAGTAATTACTGTAGAAGTCTGGAGAGTTGATATTTTTTAACCGAGTTCAACAAGTCCGTGGGCCAAACGAGGAGTTAACTTCTCCTCCTAACTCCGTGTCAAACAACTCCTTGGGCCAAACATGCCCTAAGTTCTTTATTATTTACATGATTGCTCATGCTATTGAGCAGTAGACCTGATTATTACAAAATAATCATATTACTTCGAATTACGTGTAATTATTTCATTTGAAATTTTTTTATGTTACACGCACAAGCCAAGAAGGAATAAATACAATTGAACTGTGGTCTATATTTAAAACCAATGAATTGTAGGCTTTTGTTTACCCTCACTTGTTTGGCAAGAACAAACAAAATGTTGTATAAAAAGAAGAAAAGAATCAGCTAAAATAGTGAGCAACTATAACTCATATTTAGCTAACAGGACTCTTTGCAACAAGTAAGCACGCAATCGGCCAGAAACTCACTAAGCTGAGAAGTATACAGTTTTGGGTCATTCCTAAAATGATCTACATGAGGGGTGGACACAAAATTGCACGCTCTAACCTCCCGTCCTGCTCGTCGTTGATCCTTGATGAACGATTCCACAGAATCTGCTGGGATAACTCGATCCGCTGAGCTGTAGATATACAGTTGAGGGCAGCTTGGTTGTGACGATGATAATGTGTCCAACACATCAGATAGCCTCCTGGTAGGAAAATAGAACAATTTTCATCATGGACGGGTTTATGAAGTACATTTGCACATAAACTCTAGTAACAAATCAAAACATAATTGAACAAAGGCATTATTTGTAAATGGATATGAAATGTCTACTTGTTAGTGACCATCCTATATCATTTTAGAGTTCAATATTTGTTTCATTTTTCTTGCATCTGTTTAATCTATATAAGTATATATTGTTTATAATGTTCACATTTAAAAAGGCAACTCTACCTGTTCACGGTAGGTAGTTTCAAAACGACGCCGAAGAACTTTTCCAAAACTAATAGAAGTGCTGCTTCAGTAACTGCAGGTTTAGGTTCTATATCTTCTTTATTGCTGATTGATACTTCCATCCCTGTGTTGTCCAAGGTTGTCAATCCTTTTGTTGCCACACTGTTCTTTTTCAAAAAGGCTGCAGAGAAGCCTGAAGCCCAGACCTAGAAAAGCCAATAACAAGATTTAACAAACATTTTCCCACATGATTGTTCTAACAAAAAACTCAAATAGAAACACAGATCACCAACAATGCATAACTAAAAGGGAAAGTCCTTGAATGTAAATTGACCTAGTACAAGCAAAAAGAAGGTGCAATTTAAATAAAAGCTGTGAAATGAAAACCTACAACAAAACGAAACTCTAAATTCATCGAGAAAATAAGAGTTGAACAAACAAAAATTCACCCTTATCCATAACTATATAGAGGATAGGCAAGGAAAAACGGTCACTCTGAGTCTTTTCCTATATGAAACCCTGATAAATCGATAATGATGCATTTCGACCAATCCAATGATCTTATTTTTACTTTAAATCAAAGCATAGTTCACACTTCACAGTACAAGATTACTTATTGTGGTGCATATATACAGGAAGCTACCAATTTTTTGAATGACAAGAAAGGGAACTGGTGTCAAAATGGTGCAATATAGTAACTATATATCTTTTACTATCGATGACTGTCTCATTAACGAAGAACAAGAATTTCATATCAAGGCCGCCATTACCTGAGGGTCAGGAGCTGCAACAGGGGCAGAATCCACAATGCAGCCCTTAATCCCTCCCATTAAAGAAGAATCAAGCTTCTGAAACTTCTCCAGAATAGCTCCATACCTGAATCGAGATAAAATCGAAGGGAACACAATCACGTAAAGACATTTGTTCAAGAAAAAGCCAAAGGTGCTAAATGTGATGTGCGGAAACTTTCATTCTGTGTACATGTTAAATGAAGAGGGAGAAAAGAACGTACGTTAACCATCCAGTATTGCTAAAAGTGTGAAACACAAGGTTCTTCCCGTGCTCCTCTTCCAACCAATCAGCTAGATGATTCACAAGCAAATCAATATGCTGTTCAACTTTCCCACCAAGCTGATACGTAAGTATCTCAGACATTGGAAAAGTAAAGGTAATGGCATGAAAACCCCTTGAAGTATACCATTCGGCGTATCTCTTTAAATGTTTCTGCTTTGCTCCCAACCATCCTAATAAAACCACCACCGTCCTGGATTTTGCCACTGAACAAGCCGAACTACCCGTAATATCTAAAGAAGCTGGCTCTGGTAAATGCCATCTGTACATAACCTCAGAAGGTGGGAAAGAAAGTTTAGGTGAAGGTGCAGCCTGCTTTGATGCCTTGGTCAATGCAGCTGACTGATATAAATTAGAAAGAACAGGGGAAGAAACCAAAGACATGTGGAAGTTTCTAACATAGTTGCAACTGGAAGTTGGAATTGGATAGCTAAACTTAGGGACAGGTGCATGAATTTTGGCGACAAATGATAAGTTTGCAAGCTTTGAAGCAGAAATATGGGAAACAAATGACGTCTTTGATTCCTTCAAGAAATCTAAATTTGAATTATGGGATAAATCTGAGGAAGAAGAAGACGAAGAACAACAAGAAGCCTCTGTCTGTCTCCGAGACGGTAACTTGTCTGAGAAGTCAGAGGAAAAAGAAGCAACAGCCACAGCAGTTATAGCAACGAATGGTCGTTGAAGGATTCCGGACAAGGAACCCATATCTAAAACACAGATCAAAATGTCTCATGCCAATGACAGATTACTCTTAAAGAACAGGAGGCAAAAATCAACAATCGAGCAATCTAAGATTGTAGACGACCCAGAAAGCGAGACCTTTCTATGAGATACCACAAATAAAAAGGGAGGTCCAAGTATCAAAGTTTGAGAAGGGGTCTTAATAATACGCACGAGAAAGAGGATCTTGAAATGGGTCTTTGAAATTGTTCTAGAAAATCAGGCTGTCACCTACTTTGACAGCCGGATCATATGTTTATCCTCAAACCAAACCGTCCAAGAAGTTTCCTTGAAAAGGGGTGGTTTTTGGTCAAGCCCTCCTCCCGTTCCCACCCACGCACGTTCCTGAAACAGGAAAAAGAACTCGTCTCCAACAAATTAGAACTTTGATCTCACATGGCTGAGAGAGTAACTAACGATTAATTAACATTGTATTTCTAAACAAGAAACTGGGAACAACCCAAAAAGAGAAAAGGGAAAAAGAATAGATGACGCCACGTGTTGTGAGCTCAAGCTAAAGAATTCGGTGAGGATAGCGACACAACTCCAGAAAAACCAGGAACCCCACTTCAGAAGAAGATGAGACCATCGATAAGGATTTGTCATTGAAGCGTTGCCGTCCATAACAAAAGTTGCTAAGAAATAAATGGTGGACCAGACAACAAACACACCAAATAATTTCCCATTTGATAATCGCTCTTTTTTCAAAATTAAGTTTACAAACACAATTTTCACTACAAGTGTTTTTAAAATTGAACCCAAATTTCAAAAACTAAAATAAGGGAGTTTTTAAAAATTTATTTTTGTTTTTGAAATTTGACTAGAAATTCAAATGTTTACTCAACAAGCATATGATAATCAAAGCAATAACCCCACCTGAATCGACTACGCTAAGCTCAAACTCAAAAGTTAAATCTATTGGTGGCCTACAAGAACAGTAGATAAAAGACGCAGGAGTCATAATCCCAAGCTGACTTGGTCAAGAACAAAACATCCCCGTTGAATTTTCAAACATTGAAGAAAAAATGTAAAACGGGTCTCAATATTCAAAAGTAATTCAGAAGAAAAGCAGTTCTCGTACTCGAAACAAATCGATTTAATCTTTTGACACTGTCAAATCGGAGAAAGAACATTGAATTTGACACAAGGCGGTGGTCCGGGTCCACTAAGAATTAACAAAGTGGAAATTAAAATTAAAAGAATCGTTCGTCCCAAATTCAAAATCAGTCCCATAAAACCTAAGAAAAAATCCCATTGCATTGCTATAGAATCTAGAAAAATGAGGTGGGAAAAAGGGGAAATTGGTCGTAATCAGAAGAAAATAGAGAAAACATGAAATCGAATGGAAGAAAGGAAAATGCAGGTGGAAATTGAAAAGAGAAACGTACCGTCGAAGGAGAGAAAGAGAGAAGGAAGAAAGCAAAGAAGATTGTGTGTTGGTTGGTTCCTTGTTTTTCTGAAATTTGTAGACGTGAAGAAGACGAATCGAACGAACGAATGAATGGCGGAGAAGAACAACCAACGCAAATTCCGTAATATTTATACTAATTCTTAGCGTTACTATTTTTTTTTTTTTATTATTATTCTTTTCGATTTTTAGATTTTTTTTTAAAAAATAAAAAACGGTGTTTGAAATTTTAAAAGTAAACCCTCGTGTTAAAATATTTTATCTTACTATATCTAAAAGTGGCAAAAGAAAAATTTTATCTCCTCATTTTACCTTTTTAGTTTGACGTAATTTGTCATTTGTTTTTCATCTTCCGTTTGTCATCCATCTCACCCTTCACTTTTTTTTTTTTTTTTTAAGCATTTTTTAGGTTTTTAGCATTTATTTCCATTAATCTTCCATCATTTTTCATTACATCTTTAATCTTTCATCATTTTTCATTTTTCATTACATGGTTCGTCGCTCCTATTTCCTTTAACCTTCACCTTCACTTTTTTTTTTTAAGCACCTTCACTTTTTTTTAAGCACTTTTATGCATGAATCTAACCTATCATTTATATTACTATTAAATAATGTTTTCTGTGGTCTTCCTATAAATATGGATGTATAAAATAAACTTATAGATGGAGTTTTAGCATATCAATGGGATGATCGTCTTTGAAAGGAAGGCTTTAATTTGAGAATGTATATAATTTTAATCCACCTGTTATGTTAAAACGAATAAGTCGTAGAAGGTCACAACATATTCAAGACATTCTCACAATGTTGAATATGATAAAATGTAGCATCCGTTTGGTACTGTGTTATTTTGAAAGTTTCATCGACAAAAGTGAAATGCCTCAAATGAATGTTATTACAATTACATGAGAGCAGGACATCTTATTAGATTGACTATATTTATTGTCATCCATAAACGTGAGATGACATTTCCCAACCTTTTATTTTTCTTACGAAAAATAACAGTCATATATAAAATCAAAGTTTACTTGTGGGACAAGAGCCCCACACTTTGGTTTAATGCTTAAAAAATATTAGCATATCATTCATGTCCAAAATCCATATGAAAATACAATTATGGTAGGATTGGGAATAAAAATTCAAACATCCTCAAGATCATGATGAAAAGAATTGTAGTTATGTATCTAACCAGTGTTTGACTATTTGTTGGCACAAGATTTTAGACTTTTCTGAAACTTCGTGTGTTCCGCCGCAGGCGGTCGTCAGCGAGATGGTAGGGTACCTGCAGGAGGAAGAGAGGTAAACTTTCACCGATGTGGGGCTAGGCCCACGAGACTCCGATGCTTAAGTCAGAGAAGTCTGAGCATAAGTAGGAGCGATGAAATAAGATTGCATAGAGTTACACGTAGTTGCGTGGAGTTACGTACCTCCCCCTCCTTGAACAGGAGGTGTATTTATAGGTGGTGAGGGGGAGTGTTCCACGAACGGTCCTACTCGCTCGCCATCGTGTGAGTCCTCGAACCGGGGTGAGGAGGTATGGGCCGACCGGAGTCGACCCGCGTACCTTGTCATGATGGGGGTAACCGTCGTCCCCCGATTCCCGAAGGGATTGGGGGCTCTACTGTACCTCTGTCCCGTCAGGTGAGTCGGGGTGTCTTGTCGATCACTTCTCACACTGATCGAGAGACAGTCTGGCAACAACGGATCCTCGGGTGAGCTGCTAAGCCCGGACCTTCGGAGTCCTGGGGTCGGCTCCAGGTCGCTGACTCGTCTGAAGTTGGTGTCGTGACCTCGACTTCCTGGAGAAGTGGATCGTGACGTCAGCAGCTGACCTCGAGCTGAGGTAGCTAGCTCGTAACATATTTCAACCAAAAATGTAAGTTCAGTTAATGTAACGTGTTCCCCATTTAAAAGTTTCACCATGTTTAGAGCATTTGTATCTAGCCAAGTTTCACCATGTAACTTTTATAGTAAAAATTGATGAAAGTGTTGGCTAAAGAAATGTAATTTTTATAGTAGATGATAAAAAGTTACTAGACTTTAGCATATTTTGTAAATTTAAAAGTGGATAAAAGCACAAAATAGTCCCAAAATATAGGACTATATAAAAAGTACACAATTTTTTTTTTTTTTTTTTTACAACAGATTAGGGTGGGGATTGAACCTAGTCGTTGAGCTATGCTCTTGTTGGCATATTATATAACAATTATAATTATTTGACTAATTTGTTACAAATATAGAGTACACGATTGTTACGCTAAACCATTATTAATTTATTCTTTTAAGAACACTAAATTATCTTCACAAAAAGTATAGGACCAAAAATATTTTTTGAGTCATTTTGTAATTGTCTATGAATAATTTATTTTTCTTTTAATATAAAGTTTTTTTATTCTATTTAGAGTATACTTGCTATTTCAAATGTTTTCGTAAACATTACAATTTTCATATAGTTTATGGCAATAACAAACGTATTATTTCCAATATACGCAAATACTGTCTATACAGAATATTTTATAATTTAGTTTGTGTTTGAAGTTAGACCATGAATTTTTGTATGTCTTTGTCTACATATAATGTAATTATGTTTTTACCATGTCTACAAATTTTTTTATTTTAGTTTATGTAATCTTAAACCACTAGAGATATTGTTAAATAGATTTGGTCATATTCTATTTTGATTTGATTTAAGATTTTTTTTTTTAAAGGTATTTAATTCATGCTCGGTGAGAGATTGAAACTTTGACTTCTTCGTCATCTGTTCATATTTTATGTCAACTTAGGGTCATAGCCTCATTTGTTTGTTTCAAACATAAGTTTCTTGATTTGTGGTGAAGGGTGATTTAATCCATTATTTCTTCTATGAGTGTCAGCAACAAATAGTCTTCTAACGTTGAATGATATCAATTGTTGTTACAACGTATTAATCACACAATGACAAATTTTGTTCCACTCAAAGTTATTGTATATCTCAAATTAAGTTATTCTGCATAAATAAATAAAAAACAATATAAATTAATTAATATAGTTATATATAACTGAAGGAAAATTTAAGTAAAGTAGTTTTTACCGTGTAAACGTAGTAAGCGCCGTCACGTGAGATACACTTTATGGTGATTGAGTCATACAAAACTATTTAATAGAATCAACGCTTCACCCGTAGAGGAAGACTATGATTTCTAAACGATTTTGAAATCAAGTTTGGAATCGTCTTTGACTTATTTAGAATTAAACAAAAATAAAAAAAAGTTAAGCAATTTACCTTTAAAGAACTACGGTGTCTTCTCGTGTTTCATCCACAAAATCTTCTTCTCTATAACTTGAACACATGAATTGTGGGAACTTCTAATATTTTTTATCCATTATTATAATTAAAGAAATTAATCTAATAATTTAAGTTAATAGTATAAGTTTTAGGGCATAGACCTCTAATATTTTTTTATAGGACCATTATCTTGTGAGTCCTGCCTTCATAAATTATATTAATATGATTTAGGTGTGTTGTTTGACATATGAACAAAAAATAATAAATAAATAAAAAAAAAATCTTGATTAGGTCTTATGTTATTTGAGTTGAGTTATAACTCAACTAAGAGTAGTTTTCAACTGAAATAATGTAAGTTTTGATAGGAATCTAAACATAATGTCACTTGAATTTTTATAGGATCATTAGTTATAATGCAACTGACATAATATAAGTAATAAATTTTGATAACTCATAATATTTATAGAACCATTAGTTATAATGCAACTGACATAATATAAGTAATAAATTTTGATAACTCATAATAGTTAGCTTATTGAGAGTCGATATTTTTTTTTAATTATATATAGGTACATAATAAAAAATGGTTTTAAAAGTTCTAAAGTATTAAAAATAATTAATAGTAATTATATGAAAGGAAGAATTCTAATTTTTTTTTATAGCTATGTGTGAATTTCAACTTTAAACTTTCAAATTCATTACATTTACGATGCAACTAATACATTCTCAAAACTAAATAATAAAAAATTGTTCACAAACTATCCAATAAATTTTCTAAACGTGATTTACCAATTATCATCTTAAAGGTTAATGATTCAATCCTCTACTTAGTAGTTATCCAACAAAAAAAAAAAAAAAAAAAAAATAATAATAATAATAATAATAATAATAATAATAATAATAATAATAAATAAATAACTTTATCAACCAAACAATTATGCCAAATCACATAAATGTTCTTACATTTAAAAGTGTTATCAACCAAACATATATTTTTTTTCCTTCTAAAAAATCAAAAATTATCAAGAAAAAAAAGAAAATTCTTGTTGGTGTTTCTTTTCCCCATAAAAAAATTTAGCAATGTCTACGCTAAACAAACAGTAAAAATACTCAAACCTAACAACAAACTTAAGTAGGTAAAAATGTTAAAATCGGTAAAGAAACGAACTTAAATCAACTATAATTGGTATGACTTCACTTAACAACAAACTTAAGTAGGTAAAAATGTTAAAATCGACAAAGAAGTGAACTTAAATCAACTATAATTGATATGTACTTTGAAGTCGATATGTACTTTGAAATCGGAGAGGTCTAAATTCCCATACTTCATATCTGTCGAATTCAAAATAAAAATCTCAAAACCACATAATATTTATTTATTGGAGAAATAAATATTTTTATTTTAAAGTGTTTGTGTTTATTTATTTGGAGAATTATTATAATTTTTTTTGCTTTTGATTCTAGATTTATAATTTCCTAGTAGAAAAAAAAAAAAAGAAATAATAATTTTTCTTTGATATGTAACAAATGAATTCTTTTTTATTAAGAAATGTTTTCAAACTAATATGTGAGATTCATGCTAAGAATGAATTATTGAATCACTTCTTTTAAATTTATGATTTGATTCACCTCACTTACTCTGGGAGTTTATTAAGGGTCTGATAATATTTTTTGTTTCTCGTTTCTTGTTTCTGGTTTCTTATTTGAGAGTTTCTTAAAGGTTCGTTTGATAACACATTCTCGTTTCCTATTTCTTGTTCCTTGTTTTTTATTTATTGTATTTTGAGAACTAAAAACAATAAATTGATTGATAACTAATCATGTTTCTTATTTCTTAAAACAAAATAAAGAGAAATAAAAACTAATTAGATAATTTTATTTGTTTCTTGATTTTTGAAAAAAAAAAAAAACAAAAAAACAAAATATCTTGTTTGATAATTATTTCTTGTTTTTTTCTCTTTTTTTATATATAGTTTAAATAGAATTAATTAGTATACATAAGATAAAAAAAAAAATATATATATATATATATATATATAACATGTATTAAAATATATAAAAAACAATTATTCAAAGTTTACATAATCTAATACAAATAAATCGAGAAGTTTACATAATCTAATATAAATACGTTTCGATGGAAAATTAAAAACAACGATAAAATTGTATGTATCCTTCAAATGTTGATCAAATTTGATCTTTAATATCATCTCTCACTCGAGTTATTCGTCTTAAATTTTGTTGACTCACATTTAACTCAATCATATTGCTCTGTAAATTGTTCGACAAACTCTATATAATTTCAACGAATTGATTCATTGCTAAAGTCATTGAAGATGTCATCGATCATAAATCTAATGTGATTGTGAATAATATAACATGTTGTTGATATATATGTGTTTTGTGTGTTAACAAGGTAAAGAAGCATTTATTTAAGAATATGGAATCAAACCTTTCAACCCCCTAAAACAACGTTCAATAACATTTCGCAGTGTAGAATGCGATAATTAAACACGTATTCTCTACCTCGAGGATGATGGCTCATTTCTCTAAAATCTTGAAGTGGTTGTCAATTTGTCATTTGTTATGGACAATGTTTTTAATTTTCGGTGACGTGTAGACATTTTCAACGACATTTCTACGTGTCAATGAGCTTAATATAAACACGAGAGGTGAATCGACATTTCAATTATATTATAAATAAATTGATATTATATAAAAATAAAAATAAAATAAAAAATTTGAAGAGCAAAGCTTACCCCTCAATTGCCAGAAATCGAGACCCTCCGCTGCATATGATCGACCCGAGATCAGAGATCGTCCCCGAAATTTGGAGACCCCTATCCAACCGCAGATCAGACCACCGTCACACAGACGAGAGCGCCGCCCCAACGAACCACCTACCGCGCTATCGTCTTGTCTTGCGTCGATTTGTCCCCGACCCACAACACAGCGAAGCCGCAGCCCACCTGGGAAAACGTGTCGCACCACTTCGGTAACAACTAGGAGTCGCCCTAGAGAACCCTCACGGAGGAAGGAAAGCCCTCACGAAGAAGGGAGATCCCTCACGAAGGAGAGAAAGTTGGGGAGTCCGCTGCCGTCAAACCCTTACCGATATTATATAATTAAAATATCACTATTGTAAATTTAATATTTAATAGTAAGAAATTTAAACTTATTTTAAAATCGTGAAATGCCTATTTTCAAAGTTTTAAGTGTCAATATGTTAAAAAACCCTAACCCTTTCTTCTCTCTCAGCGCCGCCAGGGGGGGACTCTTCGTCTTCTTCGCGTGGGTTGGCTGGGCAGTAGCGTCGCCGGCGGGGGGGGAGTCCTATAGGGCTGGTTCCGGTGGGTCATAGGTGAGGGTTGAGTCGGGTCTGATGGGGAAGAAGGGAAGGTTCAAGGATCGGCCATTGGAGGGGACTCATGAAGCTATTTCGGGGGGTCTATCAAAGAAGGTTGTCCCCGGTAAACGGCTGACGGAAGTGAAGAACCATCTGAGGGTTCGGGGCGGCGCTGATCTAGGGCTAGATGGGTTCCCGGAGCTCGGCGGAAGGCGGGGGGTGCAGACGGCGGGGTGCGGATGGGTCTCGGAGGGAGGTGGCGATAGGGGGGGTTCCGCTGCTGCTGGTGTGTCTGTGATGGAGATGTAGCCGGGGGTGGGGCGCGTGGGCTCGGAGGGGGTGGGCGGTAGTGAGGGGTTCGCCGGTGGTGGTGGTGGAGGTGGGGGGAACACGGGGGTGCTAGCTGGGATGGGTGGTGGGGATTTTGTTGCCAGTCAGTTGATGAGTGTGGGTGGGGGTTTGGTGAAGGTGGTGGAAGGTAGCGGGCCACCGTGCTATGATGTTGGGGGGGAGATGTGGCTGGACCAAGCTGGACCAGCGGGTGCGAAGCTCAGGCAGACCGCTTTGGACCTAGCTGTTACAGCTGATGTACCATTGGTCCGTACCGGGCCATCTGTTGAGCAGTTACTTCAGGCCGATATTGGGGCAATCCGAGATGACCAATCGTGTGTTATGAATGGGCGGACTGAATGTACTATTCTGCCTGACGCGGGTATTGGTGTGTCTAGTCCTTCGAGTACTGATAATATGTTGCTTGGTGTTGGCCAGTCCCGTGGGAGTGTGTTGGGGCCCATCGGTCCCAACGGTTCTGTGGGTGGTGGAGTTGGTACAGTAAGGGGTTCGGGCAATCCCTCGTGGGTGTCGCTTTTTGGCTCTGCAAATACTTCTGAGGATCCTATGGTCTACACTCCCCTGCAGGTTATTGATGGGGTGCGTGTTGTCGTTCCCCCAGCTGGTGTCTGTGAAGAAGGCATTGCGTTCTGGCAGTTTTCGATAGTGGGGCAGTTTGTGGAAGGGCGTATGCCGTATGCTGTTCTCTCTCGGTTAGTTAGCCGCATTTGGGGTCGTATTGAGGAACCGATCATTTCTATGCTGGATAATGGTCTTATTATGTTTCGGTTTCGTTCTGCGGCGTCCCGCGACTGGGTGTTGTCTAACGGGCCGTGGCATATAGGAGGTCGACCCATTTTACTTCGTCAATGGTCACCAGGTATTGCTCCCGAAAATTTTGTGTTCGATTCAGTTCCTGTCTGGGTTAAGCTTTTTAATGTGCCGTTTGAGTTATGGTCCCGTAAAGGGTTGGGTACTATTGCCTCAGCTGCTGGCAAACCAGTTTGTTTGGATCGGGCTACTGCAGAGTGCTCCCGTCTTTCCTTTGCCAGAGTACTGGTGGAGGTTGGAGTGAATGATGAGCTGCCTTCGTCGGTTCCTGTTAAGTTGGATGAAGGGGTTGTAGTGGTTAGACTTGAGTACGCTTGGAAGCCGAAGCGGTGTGTTCATTGCCAAGTTTTTGGTCATTCTAGTTCTAATTGTAGTAGCCAAGTGGCTCAAAAGGTGTGTGAGCGCCCATCTGTGGTCCCTGATGGTGTCCCTTGTGTTACCCTCGTCGACAATTCGGTTGCCTCCCCGTCTGTGCATGAGGCGGATATGGCTCGGGATCCGGTGGATCGGGGTGTTTTTTCGAGAGTTGCTAAGAACCGCAGAGTGGGTCGGGTTGCGGCCTCGTATAGTCCCCCTTGAGTGTCTGCTCCTCGTCTAGTGCTTCCCTCTGTAAGGGGTCCGTCAGTGTCTAATTCTTTTGCTGCTATTGCGCCTGGCGTTACTGATGCGATGGTTGAGTCGGGTATGGTTCTTCCGGTGCCTTTGTGTGGGGAGGACAGAGTGGGTAATGTGGCTATTGTGCAGGATGGTCTGAATGGTATGCTCTCGAACGTTTCAGCTGTTGTGGTGAATGAGGAGTGTGGTGATCCCCTAATGGATCAGGGTATTGGCTTGCCTTCTAACCCTGTGTTTTATGAATAGGTGGTGTTCTTGGAACGTGCGGAGTTTGGGGAGCCCTGTAAAGGGTCGTGTTGTGCGATCCTTCCTTAAGTCGGCTAAAGTGGGCTTTTGTGGTCTTTTGGAAACTAAGGTTAAAGCGCCTCAATTTCAGTCAGTTTTTCGTAGATTTGGTGAAGACTGGCGGTGTGTCTGTGGTTATGGAGTTAATGGGTTGAGTCGTATTTGGGTGCTGTGGCGATCTTCTCAGTTCTCCTTTACTCCTACTGTTATTGGTCCCCAGATGATCTGGGGTACTCTGGTGGATCGCTCTTCCCAGCAGTCTTTCCATGTTGCGTGTGTGTATGCAGCTAATTCTGAGGTTGAGAGAAGATTGGTGTGGAGTGAGATTATCGCTATGTGCCAGTCTTGGACCCTCCCTGGGGTAGTGATGGGTGATTTCAACGCGATTCGGGCCTCTTCTGAGAGCTTTGGGGGTATATTGCTGGATTCGGAAATGAATGCTTTTGATGGTATGATTTCACAAGCGGATCTGGTTGAGCTTCCCGTTACGGGCAGTTGGTACACTTGGACTAATTCGCCTCAGGGGCCGGCTGACATTATGAAGCGTTTGGATAGGGTGTTAGTCAACTCTGAGTGGATGTCCTCTCAGCCGGTTGGCGAGGTGCGAGCCCATAGCTGGGGTATTTCAGATCACTCACCGTTGGTGTTTAATGTCGGGCTGCACGTCCCTCGGCGGCCGTCCCCTTTCCGGTTCTTTTGCCATTGGGCGGAGGACCCCCGTTTCTTGGACATTGTTGCTGGCAGTTGGGTTAAGTATCCTGAGGTTTCTCCCTTGGTTAGCTTAACGAGGAACCTTAAGGCTTTTAAGCGTGCCCTTCGTCAAGGGTTTGGATGCTCTCTGTCGTCTCTTAGTTTGCAGGTTTCTACGGCTCGTGCTCGTATGGAGGAAGCCCAGTTAGCTTATGCCGAGAATCCGCTGTCCCCTACTCTGCAGGCCCGAGTGAGTAGCGCGTCTCAGGATTTCTGGGCTAGCGCTCGCAAGGAGGAGGCTTCTCTCAGGCAGAAATCCAGGGTGCAATGGCTGGCTCTTGGGGACCGTAATTCTACTTTCTTCCATCGTAGTGTTAAGGCCCGGCTTTTCTGCAATGGCATTCATTCTCTGACTAGTGGGGATGGGCGTAACCTCTCTTCTCAAGATGATATTGCTCAGGAAGTGGTAGGCTATTTTCGCAATATCTTTGGCGCCCAGTCGATTGGTTATAGGGATCTTACTAACCAGCTGGCTTCGATTGTTGATTTTCGCTGGCCGGTGGAGAGTGGAAAGGATATGATTAGACCTATCTCGTGTGAGGAGGTCAAGCAAGCTTTATTTGCCATGAGTAGTAGTAAGGCCCCTGGTCCTGATGGCTTCTCGGTTGGGTTCTTCAAATCTGCTTGGAGTGTTATTGGAGATGACTTTTGTGCTGCGGTCCTGCACTTCTTTGACTCTTGCTACCTTCCTCCTGGTGTGAATGATACAACGATTACTCTGGTGAAGAAGAAGGAGCTCCCAACGGGGCCTGGTGATTTTCGTCCCATCTCGTGTTGTAATGTGGTGTACAAGTGCATCTCGAAGATTCTAGCCAATCGCTTAGGTACCTTTCTACCTGCTTTTGTAGGCCCTAATCAGTCTGCTTTTGTAAAAGGCCGGAGTATTGTGGATAATATCCTCTTGTGCCAAGAGTTGGTAGGTGGGTACCACCTTAATAAGGGGCCTCCTCGGTGTGTTTTGAAGGTCGATCTCCAGAAGGCTTATGATTCTGTCCATTGGGATTTCTTGTTCAGCCTTTTGTTGGCAGTTGGGACCCCTCTCCAGTTCGTGAGTTGGATTCGGGCCTGTATTACGTCCCCTACGTTCTCTTTCCTTATAAATGGTTCTCTGGAAGGGTTTTTCCCGGGTCGGCGTGGTCTTCGCCAAGGTGATCCCTTGTCTCCTTACCTGTTTGTGATGGCTATGGAGGTGTTGTCCCGGTTGTTGAATACTCCGCCTAGAGATTTCTCGTTTCATCATCGGTGTGCTAAGATTCGCCTTACTCACCTCTGTTTTGCTGATGACTTGATGATTTTTTGTGGAGGTGATTGTGCCTCCCTTGCTTTTGTTCAGTCTACTCTTCTCGAGTTTCAGGGGTTATCTGGTCTCTGTGCTAATTCAGCTAAGAGCTCGATGTTCTGTGCTGGGGTCTCCCCTCCTGAGGCTGTAGTGTTGGCTGGTTTGATGAACTTTTCCCTTGGGACCTTGCCAGTTCGTTATTTAGGCCTCTCGCTCGTGTCGGGTCGGCTAACTTATGCGGATTGTAAGCCTCTCTTGGAGAAAATGTTGGAGCGAGTCAAGAGCTGGTCTGCACGTGCCCTCTCTTATGCTGGCCGTCTGCAGCTTATTCGGTCTGTGTTGCAGAGCTTCCAGGTTTACTGGGCGAGTGTGTTTATTCTGCCAGCTCGTGTAGCGAATGAGATTGATCGCATTCTCCGGGCTTATTTATGGCGGGGCAGCTCTTCTGGTGGTGGTGGAGCTAAGGTGGCCTGGGAGGATGTCTGTGTCCCTAGAAGTGAGGGTGGTCTGGGTATCCGTCATGTTCGTTCTTGGAATGTGGCAGCTGTTATGAAACTGCTTTGGCTTCTCTTTACCCGCTCTGGATCCTTATGGGTTGCCTGGATGGATGCTTATGTCCTCCGTGGTGGCTCTCTTTGGTCTGTTCGAGTGTCAGCTAGGTGGTCGTGGTGTACTCGGGCCATCCTACAGCTCCGAGAGCAGTTTCGTCCTCTTGTTCGGATGGCCATCGGGGATGGCCGCCGTTGTCACGTTTGGGTTGACTCTTGGCTTCCAGGGGGCCCTATTGCTTTACGGTTTGAGGAGGGGTTGGCTAGTGTTGTGGGGAGCACTAATGCTGCTCTTGTGTCCGACTTCCTCCTCCCAGATGGGTCTTGGCAGTGGCCTTGTATGACTTGGGAAATGGAAGAATTGCTTCCTCTGGTACTTGCAGTCGTCCCCAATATGGATCAGCCTGATCGAGGTATTTGGGACCCTGGTAGGTCTGACGTCTTCTCAGTGGCTAGTGCCTGGGAGACTCTTCGTCCCCGGCGGGATGTGGTGAGGTGGGCGTATTTGTTATGGTTCGAAGGTAACGTTCCGCGCCATTCTTTTATTGCGTGGTTGGCGGTCCGGGACCGGTTATATACTAGGGTCCGGCTCCATTCCTGGGATTCTTCGATTCCAGCTGGTTGCGTTTTGTGCGCTGATGCCTTAGAGACGAGAGATCATCTTTTCTTCGAATGTCCTTTCAGTAAGCAGCTTTGGTCGGGGCTTCTTCGGTGGGGGCGTTCTTCTCATCGAGTAGCCGTTTGGCCTACGGAGTTGGCCTGGATTTGTTGCATGGGTAGGGGAGTCTCTCGTAGGCGTCATGTCTGGAGGCTTGCTTGGTGTGCTGCTATATACCATATCTGGAAAGAACGTAACTGTCGTGTTCATGGTGCTATTCCTAGGTCTTCTCAGGCTGTGCTTATTAGTGCCCAAGTTGATTTGGCTTATAGGTGTGCCTCTTGGTTAAGGGTGCCAATGGCCCCGGTGTCTATTAGTGTTCCACCTTGGGATTTGTTTCCTTGATGTGATCTCTTGGTTTTCCTTTTTGTGTCCTAGTGTGCCTTGTCCCCGGGCTGTGGGGTCCCCTGCTTGCTTTTAATTTATATACCTCTTCAAAAAAAAAAGTGTCAATATGTCGATAGAAATGACAATGTCTCGATTTTATAGAAATGTGGATGATAATATCGATAAAATGTCGATGTGAGTAGATATTTATGAAATAAACATAAAAACTAAAAATAAATATACTTAAATTAATAAATAAACATTTTTTTTTACAATTAATATATAAATTTTAATGTACTTAAATAAAATAAAAGACTTACTACTAATATTATTCACATAGTGAAATACACATAATTTCTCAAAGATATTTTGTTTTAAAACATTTCTCAAAATTTAAAAAAAAAACGAAAGGTTATCAAACAAATCTGTTTCTTAAAAAAAAATAATAAACGAGAACAAAAACAATAAACAATAAACAACAAACATGAACATTATCAAATCTATCAAAATCAACCCAGGGAAAGCTCACCAAGAATCAGTCGGTCAAGATAAAAAAAAAAAAAAAAATGGAAATTAATATTTAATTTATTGTCAAATTCAATTCAATCAGTAGAAAATCAGCAACCTTTATTTAAAAAAAAATTAATTTTTTTTAATTTTTTTTTTCAACAATATTTTAATTAATGCGAGGATTGAACTCAATCCCTCTTAGGCTCCGTTTGGGATTGCCGTAGTTTTAAAATAATTGCTTCCAACTTTGCTTTTAAAAAAATCAGTTTGATAAATCAAATTAGTGTTTAGTAAATTTTAGTTGTAGAGTTAAATAAGTTGGTTATCGTGTTTGGTAAATAAGTATTAAATTATTGTAATTTAACTATAATCACTAAAATAGATATATTATAAAAAATTGTATAAATTTTTTTTAAGAAAAAAAATAGTAAAGTATTATTTTTAAAAAAATATTTACATTTGTTTTATTAATTTAAAAATTATAAAATAAGATTTGGTGGTGGAAAATAGATACTAAATAGGGCTGGTTGCACAAATAGCAATCAGGCCCAAACTAATTGCAAATTTAGCAAACTTTAAAATGTTTTGCAAATATGGCAAAAAAACCCGTTTCTATCACTGATAGACTTTATTATATCACTGATAGACTTCTATCAGTGATAGACTATTATCTCTGATAGACTATTATCACTGACAAAAATCTATAAAAAGCTGAGGTGATCAGCGATAGACTTCTATCAGTCATAAGATATCAGCGATAGAAATTGCTATATCCGCAAAATTTTTAAAAACATGCTATATTTGCAAACAATAAGTCTTAAATTGTCATTTACTACAATTTTCCTACTAAATATATAAAATAATTTTTAATTTTGGAAAGATTTAAAAATTTGTTAAAAAATTGATTGTTAGAAAATCTAAAAGCTACAAATAACAGCTTTTGAAAGCTGTGCAAAATGAACGTGTCATTCAAAATTGATTTTAATGAATTATAAAATAATTTGTTTTACCAAACACAAAAAACGGTTATGATTTATTTTTAATCACTTCTAACTCTTTCAAACGCAATGACAAATGGAGCGTTAGTCATTAGTCACGGGACACAACCTTATGTCAATTGAACTATGCTCAATTTGACAAATGTTTCTAATTTACAGCTTTGAAAAAATGCATAAAAATCAGCATATCTTGGATGATTTATTTATAATCTCTTGAAATATGCATAAAAATCTGCAACCTTTGTTTGGATTTTTTTTTAACTCATTTGTTTGGAAAAATATAAATAGATGGCAGGAGAACTGCTTCACCTTCTTCCTTCTTCTTTTCAATATAAAAATCATGATATTTAAAGAAATTTGTAAAATATACATAAAATAATAATAAAATAAAAAAAAATCACAATCTTAGAATTAAGAGGAATCCTTGATAATGAAGTTTTTAAAATTGTATTAAAAAAATGATAAAATAAAAATACATTTAACATAAACCAAGATTTCAGAATTACAAGTTTAACAACTTCCTCTTCCTGCCAAACCGAGCATAGCTCAATTGGCATAAGGTTGTGCCCGTGACCAAAAGGTCATGAGTTCAATCCTCGCATTTATTAAAATACCGTTGCAAAAAAAAAAACTTCCTCTTCCAAACATAACACATACTCAGACTAAGCAATTATGCACGAGAAATACAAATTGATAATTCTACTGATTAAACAATTCTAAATTTACTAATTCTTACTCTCTGCCTCAAACAATTTCATAAAATTTATTTCTAAAAATAGTCTTGTCTAACTACAAGAGTGCTAGCTCTAACAACAAATCTTAAAAATAAAATAAAATATAAAAAATATAAAAAATAAAAATAAAAAAATATATTTATATGGTATTTGGTTTTAGCTCACAATATCTAACTAATTAAATTAGTCAAGATGGATATAGCTCAAATGACATAAATGTGTCACCTCTTTCATTTCAATTGTTGAACTTAAAAAAACAAAAACCAATCAAACTAAAATTTGAAATAAATAATTAAGTATTTAAAATCACAAATTAGATTAATTATTATTATTTTAAATTTTAAATTTCATTAAATAAAGTCTTAAAATGGAAGAAGTAATAATTTTGTATTTTTGACAACATACGAGGTGGATGAATCAAATTAAAGAGAAATTTAGTCATTAGATTACATTAGGTCACTTTTTTTTTTTTTTTGACACCATGTGGGGTGTGGGATTAAACCTAGAATTTCAAAGTCACTAATCGATACATCATGTCAGTTGAGTTATGCTCTTGTTGGTAGATTACATTATGTCAGTTCAACTATATTCATGTTGACAAAGTAATGAAATTAATACCTCTTAAAATTAAATTGAAAAATTATTCATAAAAAAAAATATAAATCACTCAAAATTCAACCAGTAGCGCACACCTAAAATACCTAATTACATAAATGTCTGAATTTAGATTACATTAATTTAACAAATAAAACACTCAAAATAGTCAAACCGTAAGATTATGTTATTGACTAAGAAGTCATGAGTCCAACCCTCGAATCCTCCCCTTAATTAAAATATGGTTGGATAAAAAAAACACTCAAAATACCTAAATACATAAATGTCTGAACTTAAAATCTAGCTACAAAATCAAGCAGATAATAATAGTGTCATCCAATCACAAAAGTAATGTCTATATAGCTAAAAAGAAAAATCAATTATTTTTTTCTTTTGCTGTTCTTCCTTTTTCCTTTTTTCCTTTTAATTTTTGTTTATTATTTCTTAAAAAAAAAACATATAATTTTATTTTAAAAAATTAATGTGTTGGAATATGTGAGAAGATATCCTCATGGAATATTCTAATGCTACATGAGGAGGAATGGTTGAAGGATATGCCCATAAGCATCAAAACTTTTTGTCCATAACAGATTCTCATATTATGATATGGAACCTTTAATAATTCTTCCCTTCAAATGGTTAAATTATCGACATTTTAACAATATCGATGTTCCAACAACAGCATAGTTTAATAACATGATGTATCGTCTAGTTATCATGAGGTCCTAGATTCAATCCTAATTCTAACATGTTGTCAAAAAAAAATAATATCGATGTCTCTTTAAAACATCAATCACTTGATGAAAAGTGAATATTTTCATAAGATTTTATTTTTCTATATATATATATATATTTCAATCAACTAACAAAAGATAAATGTATTTTGGCAATAATGCCCTCTCATTTCTATCTTTGGAATGTTTCTAGATTCTTTTGGTGTTAAAGAAATAGTTGGATAACATTTCCAACTTCCTTTTACTCGAACAATTCCAAGAGTATTTAAAGAAAAGCAATTCTAAAATAAGAAAGAAAAAAAAGTGATCGAATGTATTTATGCTTCATTAAAAAAAAAAAAAGGGAGAGAGAAGAAAATCAAATTAAAAATAGTGAGAAAAAAAAATTATACAAATTATACTTTCCAGATCCTTTTATTCAATTTACAAAAAATTATGTATTGTGGACCACTTCCCATGACGTCAAGTCATAATTTCATTCTATCTCTTCGGAGGATCTAAGATTGATTTGGAAGTCTGGTCAAAAGACCTACAAAATTCGCTCTCGACCTGTCCAGAGATCCTGGATCTTGCTATGATCGACCTCCAAAATTAAAGAGATGAGAGTCTGCCGACACCTATATTGATCTTGATTGCAGGCGGCGGTACAACAATCCCCATAAATCTGTCCAGGATCAGGAATCATCCCTTTGTCATGATGAGGAAGAGTACAGACTGGCACCGACCGTCTCATCCTTCATTTAGAAGTACGCAACTCATACGACTTATGCTCCACTTAACCTTAGGACTCTCTACTGACTTAAGCTTCGGAGTATAGTAGGTCGAACTCTACACCGGTGCAAGTTTCTCTTACTTTTTGCAGGTCGGCCTCGGACTAATGCCACTTTACTGTCATCGAAGCTCCAATCGAGAGGAGTTCAGATTCTTGTACCAACAAAAATAAATATACTTTATTTTTTTAAAGTTTTTTAACATATTAATATGACAATTTGAATATAGTATGGTCAATTTGTGTATAGCTCAATGAATATAACACAAATTACTATCTTAAAAGTGGATGGTTCGATCTTCATTTCTACAATCGTTGAACTAAAAATTTATAAAATTAAAATTAAGTATTTAAAATAAAAATAGTTACTAAATATGCTCTATATGTTTTCAACCACATTCCTTTTTCCGTTTAAGGAAAGAAAACGAAAGGATAACAACGAATATTATCTTCCTTTTTTTTCTTTTTCTTTTTACTTGAGGAGGAATTTTATCAAATATGGCTTAAAACCTGTAAAATAACACATGAAGTGAAACATATGGAATAATTTATTATTTTGTTTAGAAAACATGTGGAATAAACTAAAGAATTTAATATCGGTACCAGTATAATTCTTTTAGGTTATTCCAATTCATATTAACCACTTGATTCTATTATGTTTTATTTATTTATTTATTTATTTTATCTCCAATGACAAGGACAAAAATATTTTTATCGATATCAATATCGATAACTCAGATTTATGAATATATCGACGGATATTCCGATAAAATCACGAATATCATGAAAGTTAATAGAAACACTACTAGAAAATGGAGAATAGATGACATGTGGGCCAATGAAATATAAGGGAGAAAAAGAAAAAAATGTGTCATCTTCAGTTTGGCGTTTTTGGCGGGAAAAAATGGAATTTTTAAGATTTCCGAAACTTAACGACAGTTTTCTAATGTCGTCAATCGATGATAATTTTAAAATGTCCTAAATCATTTACATTTATTAACTATCATTAATTTGTTATGTTTTTTTACTCCAACATTTTTTTTTAGAAACTAGAAATACTTATTAAAGAATTAGAATTAATTTACAACTAAATCCTTCTCAAAATTGACTTCTAATAATCTCAAAATTTATAATTAAAAAAGATTATATATATATCAAATCCTTAAATTAGAAGAACACATCAAGAATTAGTACAAAATTCAATTATAAGATGATGATCTTGAAGTTATTAAACCAAAACTAATATAATTGATTTGATATCGACAATACTCCTCCTAACTCATGAATATAAATATATAATAGAAGTGAAAAATGTAAAAAATAAACATAAACATAAATAATAGAGTTGAAAAAAAAAAAAAAAAAAAAAAAAAAAAAAAAAAAAAAAAAAAAAAAAAAAAAAAAAAAAAAAAAAAAAAAAAAGGTTAGAAGAGGGAACTACCTAAAAAGAAGAGAATTTAGAGCTTTGTTGATTAAGTTGAGATTGAGACTTAGAAAATTATGGGTTGAATATAAAAAAGTTGCAAATATTATAAGGGTGAAAATAAAAAAATGGTTTAGATAGTCAAACTTAGGTCAACTTGTAAGTTGGAAGTGAACTTTGAAGTGAAATAACAATGAAAAACTAAACATGAAGTGAAAAAACAATGACAAAAAGTTGAAAATGAAGTGAAAAAATTATGATTTTTTTTTTTGAAATTTCATGTTTGAGTTAAGTTACAAGAAACTTATGAAATATCCACGAAATATCCCCGAATATTCACGGATATTGACGAAAAATATGCGTTTTCGTTTCCAGATACTCGATATTTTGGCGATAGATTGGTAAAAACGATCTTCACCCCTAAAATCTCTATCGGTGCCTTGATTTTGGCGATATTTCGGTGGATATCGCCGATTTTTCCATTTATAATCATCATGTATACTTATATATACATATATGAGTATATACTCATATGACGCTAATAATTGCAGCTCGAACATTGCGACTATATTTTCAAGCACATCAAATCACTGTATTAACGAATAATCTCTTGAAGTAGATACTACAAAAACTAGAAGTACCAGGATGCCTGATGAAGTGTTCAGTGGAACTAAGCGAATATGATTTACAATACAGACCCATGGTGTCGATAAAAGGACAGGTGGCAGCAGATTTCATAATTGAACTAACCCCGACAGAAATCGGGACCAACCTTGGAGGAAACAGCTATGAGGAGAAATCCTTGTATCTGATGGAGCAGAAATCACCATGGTCTTTGTATGTCGACGGGTCATCCAACATGAGGGGTTCTGGAGCAGGAATCCTACTTGAATTCTCCAAGTAAAGAGAAGTACGAATATGCATTAAGATTTAACTTTCGAGCTTCTAACAACCATGGAGAGTACAAAACACCAATCACAGGTGTGAAAAATTCCAAAAAGATAGGAGTCATCAACATATTGATCCTAAGCGATTCATAGTTAGTGGTGAAACAAGTAAACATGGAATATCAAGTCAAAAAATCAAGAATAGAAGCCTACTTGTCCAAAGTAAATGATCCAACAGATCCCCGTATCGCAAAGTTCAAATGCAGATGCCCTAGCAAAATTAGCAACCGCATATGAAACAAAAATCAAAAGAACAATTATGGTGGAAAATCCTGCAAGAGCCAAGCATACAAAGAGCGGAAGTTATGGAAATCAACTCCTCAGACAAAGATGAGTTTGAAGCTCAAAATGAAGGTGAAAACGATAATGAAGCAGGAAGTGAGCCTTGTTGGATGAATCCAATCATCCAATACCTCAAGAGGGGTGAATTACCAGAGAATAAGGACAATGCTAGAAGGTTAAGAAAAAAACATATTGGTATATCTTAGAAGAGGAAAAACTTTACAAAAGAAACTACTCGATGCCCTTACTAAGATGTCTAACAACGGAGGAGCAATATATGTGAGGAGCAATATATGTAATGAGAGAAATTCATGAGGGGATCTGCGAAAATCACACTGGAGCAAGATCTTTATGTTACAAAATCATAAGACAAGGTTACTATTGGCCTACCATGTGCAAAGACACTAAACAATTCACATGATCATGCGCTCGAAGCCAACGATATGCACTAGGTACTACACCAGCCACTAGAGCCATTAACTAATATTACTAGCTCGTGGCCTTTTGCTCAATGGAGGATAAACCTCATTGGATCTCTACCGCCAGAAAAAGGACAAACAAAATTTGGCGTAGTAATTGTAGATTACTTCACAAAATGGGCAGAAACTAAAGCACTAGCAACTATAACAAAAAAGAAGATAGCTAATTTTGTGTGGAGTACATTGTCTGTGGATTCGGGATACCAAACATTATAATATCAGGTAATGGGAAGCAGTTTGATAATGTAACTTTCAGAAAATTTTGTACTGACCTCAGTATCAAGCACAAATGTTCATACTCGGTACACCTGCAAGCGAATGGACAAGTAGAAACAATGAATAAAATTATAAAACATAATCTAAGGGAAAAAATTGAAGGATTAAAAGGAGAATGATTAGATGAACTGCCTAAAGTATTAGCCTACAGAACCACCGTTAGGACTTCGATAGGAGAAATGTCATTCTCTCTAACCTTTGGAGCAGAAGCAGTCGTCCCGGTAGAAATTGAGTTTTAATCCCTTCGGGTGGAAAAATACCACCCACAAAGAAACCAGTATCAACTACGATTGAAGTTGGATCTGTTTGAGGAACACCGATAGATGGCACGACTAAGAGTAGTAGAGTACAAGATCCGAATAGCAAGGTACTATAACGCAAAAGTAAGAAGAAAAAAACTTCAGAGAAGGAGACCTGGCGCTAAGAAATATGATGCAAAATTAGCGAGATCAAGCCGCAGGAGCTCTCGATCCTGGGAAGGTCCATATCAAGTCATAAAAGTAATAAGAAAATTACATATACACTAGCGAATCAAGAAAGAAAGGTACTCCTGCATCCTTGTGTTTAGGAGCTTCATTAACCTACATCATTAGTAAAATGTATTTTATAAAGAAAAAATAATTTGATCTAATTATTTTTTATTTACGATTTTTGGAGTTTCATTTTGTTGTGAGTTTGATAATTTTTTTTGCAATATCGTATCCCCTATTTTTTCGAAGGATGTATCCGTATTTCCATAATTTTGAAAACGAAATTAAAAACTAGTGAAAACAACATTTTTGTTATTTTTTAAAATTCGTATCTTTTTAGTTATTTTTGGAAATAGTTTTTGAATATAAATATACCAAATCCATTCTCTTTGTTTTTCTTGTATTTTTTATTTTTGAAAACATAAAAATGAAAACCGATCCCTGCCTAGAATATTATCCATATTTTGAATATTAAAAAATTTCTCAATTTATTCCTAAAAGAATTATTATAAAATTTATGAATTTATTTTTAATTATATAAAAAAAATATTTTTGTTCACATTTAAACAATTTTGAACTTTCTACCATCCTATAAAGAACATTTTCCTCAAAGTATAAATAAACAAAGCGTTTTATACATATTCAAACATTTTTAATAAAAATATTCTTAATTTATATTGTAAGACGAAATATCTTACGAAATAAAAATATTATTAATATGATAATATAATTGAAAATACCAAGTGTTAAAAAACTAGTATATAGCCAAATCGAGCATAGCTCAATTGGCATAAGGTTGTGCCTATGACTATAAGGTCATGGGTTCAATCCTTGTTTTAATTAAAATACCGTTGCAAAAAAAAAAAAAAAATAGTATATAGAAATTATGTTTATTGTAAGTTTTTAACAATGTTATAGAAAATTGTGTTTTAAAAAAGGATTAATAATTTTATAAATATGTAATCTTTTTAAGATTTTTTTTTAAAAAAAATAAATTGTTTGGTTTCTTAAAAATGGGATTAGTAATTATGTAATACTTTTAAATTTTGAACAATGTTAATACATTTATATTTTATTATAATTGTACATGTTATGGGGTAAATTTAGGTAAAAAAGGCAACCTTCAAATACATAAAGTAAAGTGGACAACAAAGTCGAGGCAAATGCAAGCCCTTACACTAAAAAATGTCAAAATCCTAAAACTCAAGATCTTCCTAGATCCCGGAGAGGAAAGAAATTGGGTAACCCAATTCCCCACCTCGACATCGACAATTGGTCGAGGCTGGGTCGACATAGAGAGGGAATTGGGCAAGCCCAATTCCTTGGCTCTACCTTGATAGAAGACCAAGGTCGAGAGAGATGATCCAAAGAGGAGGGTGCGCCACACGTGCCCTAACTCGAGAAGTCGGAGCCAACTCAAACTCTCTTCTGTGAAATCCAGAGAGAATGAGGAAGATGAGAGAACCTAAGGAAATACCATATAAATACCTCAAGAGAATTCATTCAAGGTTAGTTCAACTACATACACAAAATACATGTTACATCTAAGTACTCTTATCTAACTTACATCAGAGCTGCACAACATCGGTGTGCAATTCTTTCTTTTTTGCAGGTCACCAAATTATAAATTTATCATTGAAGCACGTGCAGATCCGGTGAGATTTTTCCTATTAGAATTTTGACATTAACCATACATACTCGAATTTTACCATATTTTTTAATATTATATCTTAGTTTTGAAAATAGTATTTGTTGGCATTTTGGTCCTTAATCTCTCATAATTAATTTAATTAGTGTTTCATTTCTACTAAGAAATTTTAGGTCCATACCCTAAATAATTAGTGTTCAGGTTGGAGATCCATTCGGAGGATTTTATATTTTGAAACCTTTTTAATAGTGCAGAAGTATATTTTAAAACTTTTAAAAATTAAGGGATATTTTTTAAATTAAACTCATACTTAAAAAGTATTTTTTCTAATTTAACCATTTATTTAAAACAAATTTATATTAAGCAACAAAATATGTATAATAAATAAATGTTTAGTAACAACTTGTCTGGGTGGTGTAGTTGGTTATCACGTTAGTCTCACACACTAAAGGTCCCCAGTTCGAACCTGGGCTCAGACATTATTTTTGCTTTTATTTCATATTTTTATTACTTTACATATAGAGAGAATTTAGTCATTTCTATATACTAATTAGAGTTGTAATTTAGAAATATCCTTCATAAAATCACAGACATTTATAAGAAAAGAAATGTCAAGAATGGGATTCGAACCCATGCCCTTTCGGACCAGTACCTGAAACTGGCGCCTTAGACCAACTCGGCCATCTTGACTTGTTATTTATAAAATAGAGAAATATATAAATCATTGTTTTGAGTGAAAAAGAAAGACACAATTCCCACATTGAAAACTTAGAACCAAAAATCACCCTACTTATAGAGAGAGATGAATGAGACATTAACCAAATTAACCTTTTTTTTTCCAGCTTGAATTTTCTAGGTTTCTTATTTGTTGGAAGAGAGAGTTACAAACTTGTTCCATTTTCTGCTACTGCTATATATGTCTGTTCTTTCGAAATTGATTGAAAATTGCTTCTTTTTTTGCCTTTGAAATTGATTGCAACAATGTTGTTTGTTGTAATGTTTTGGTTTCTTTTCCATTCTTCTAAGGAGTTATTAACACAGTTCTGGGCATCTCTACTTTTGTTGGAACAGTTGAGGTTTTTCTCAACTGCTCAAAATGGTATTACTCTCTTAATAGCACAAATTATTCAATGAAGCATCTTCAATCGTCATGTTCGAAGTCTAAGTTTACGTCTATAGAACTAATTCTCTTGATATTCTTCCTACAATAGTTAATTTCCATCACAATAAGATTTTGTTCGGATCCTTGTTGCAGATATGTCATCTAAGTTTGGATAAAATTATAATCCCTACAATAAAGTTTTTTCCAAAAACAAACCTTAATGTTATCTATCTATACATTTTTAGGGAAACTATCCTTCATGTCACTACAAAATCATGATGGAAATCTTATGTAGAGAACAAAACTTGTCAAACCAGCAAGGAGGTTTGATCACATACAAAAGGCTTAGAGATTCCCCCGGTCGCTTCATTGGATCATTTGCTAGTAACTCTAGTATCAATGAATGACGGACGTTACGCTACAGGAATTTTCGGCTCGCCTAAATTCACGAAACACTCTGCTCGGGCCATACGCCCCATCGCCGCATTCCACGATACAAGATGGTCCATAAACACATTGACATACTCTTTTTTATCATTCTGTGTCAAGGTAAGATACAAATACAATGAATGATCATCCAGAGAAATCACAGTTAAAAAATTTGATAATAAGAGGTATTCAGGCCTCCCAACATTGGCCCTTTGGGTGGACAAAACCTTCCCAAAATTAGTGAAAGTAGACTATGAGCATAATATAAGGTTAGAGCCTAAGGTGTGGGCTCTAGGTTAGTAAAATAAATAAGGTTAAAATATCATTTTGGTCCCTGTATATCAAAATTTCTTCCATTTTACAAAGATACTTTCAAATGTCCAAATTTAGTCTATGTACTTTCAATAAATCTTAAAATCAGTCACTGTTGTTAGTTTATGGTTAACTTTTTCAAAAAAATATTTGGTCTCTATTAATCTTCTCTCTATAAATTTTGGAAAGATATTCACATTGTGTTTTTTCTTGAAAATTTGGAAAGATAGTAACTTCAAACTAACAATAAAGACTACTTTTAATATTTATTTTAAGTTCAGACACTAAATTTAGACATTTGAAGTACAGGGGCCAAAATGAAATAAGTCACAAAGTATAGAGACTAAGATGATATTTATTTTAACCAATAAATAAAATATAGCAGGCAACCAGGCAGAGTTTCATACCTTATAATCCAGATAGTAAGCATGCTGGGGAAGAAAAAACAAAGAAATGTTATCATATATGATCTGCTCAACTAAAGAAACATAACACATATTTGAACAAGGTAGAAAAGTATTTCATACCTCCCACATATCCAAGCAGATGATTGGCTGCACAACAAAATATGATGAATCAAATTTCTGAGAATAAAAGAATCTTCTACTCAAAATGGGGCATTGACTTACAATGTCATCCCAGAGAAGTGGGTTTGTTGCATTTGAAGTTGTGATTACAGTGAGTCGTTTTTCTTGTCTCTTTACTGATACAATGAACAACAATAATTCAGGATAACTAAAGTAGACTATGTCAAATGATCGGTTGTAAACCAGAACTATGACGTCGATCGGAATATAAAACAATATGCACACTATTTCTCAAGCTTTTGAGATCATAGAGTTGAAGGGGGAAATGGCAGTAGAAAGAAGATAATAACTGGCAAATAACGTTTGCATATCGATCATTAACCATAAATGGTTGCAGATTTTCCAACTGGGCACACACTACAACAGCTCTATAAAGCAGCAAAAAAGTGATGATATGTTACATTTGGCGATAAGGAAAAAGCAATTTGGAGTCCAAGAGGTGACAAAATAATAATAAGATAAAGCGCCCTAACAGCCACTGTAAGGATATTTCCCTACTATTTGATTGAAATCTAAACAGAATACAGAGTTCATACAAAGAAAACACCAACCACCCAGCCAATTCGAGAATTGGCTGGTAAGTTCTTGTTAGAATAGTATTGTAAATATATTAGTTGTAATGTCCTTTACTGTCTTTTCCCCCTTTCCCTAATTAGGTTAACCTTGTATATTGTCATATATATATTTCTCTAATGAATGGAATACGATATTCTGATTCTCTCAAACCCTTAGCATTCACATGGTATCAGAGCTAGGGTTTTAGAAATTTTTTTTCCGTTAGGGTTTTTCAAGTGGGGGTAGGTTGACGTTTGGGTCTTCATTTAGAGTGGCCGTTTGTCAACACCACCCACTTCAGCAGCTGCGCCGCCGTCAGGAGAGGAGACTCGCCGTCGCCGTCCGTCAGAAGGAGCCGCGCGTGAAGCCCACGCGCCGCCGAAAGGATTTGTCTCCGCCGCCACGCGCCGGCGCGTGAGGGCGCGTCCGCCGTCCGTTCCCGCTTCCGCCGCCTGGGTTCGTCTCGCAAGGACAACAATAGTTATGTCCGGCATGATACCGATGGTTTCGAAGGTTACCGAAGACAAGTTGAATGGGTCTAACTACTATGCATGGCGATCGAACGTTCGTCACAGTCAGGATCAAAGGGTTCAATCTACCCATGTTGCATCTACTCCTGATAACCCTGAAAAGCCCTTCACGATTTCTCAGGCAGAGTTTGCTAAATTTCAACAGTATCAAAAGTCATTGACGGCATCATCTTCTACTCCTATTACTGCCATCGCCGAGACAGGTAACCAATCTAAATGTCTTCTTTCCTCCTCTTCGAAATGGGTCATTGACTCTGGCGCTACAGATCATATGACAGGTAATCCTAGTTTATTCTCTCATTTTTTTCCATCTACATCTTTGCCTCATGTTACTATCGCCGATGGAACCACTACTCCTGTTTTAGGATCGGGCACAGTCAATCTTACCAAAACAATGTCACTATCCTCTGTTTTAAGTTTACCACAGTTCTCCTTCAATTTGATTTCTGTCAGTAAACTCACTCATGATCTTAATTGTTGTGTCTTATTCTTTCCTGATTATTGCTTATTTCAGGATCTTTTGACGAAGAAGACTATTGGTAGAGGGCGTAAATCTGGAGGTCTCTACATCTTTGAACCTCATATACCTACTGCCGCCACATGCTCTAGAGTGTTTTCTCCTTTTGAGGAACATTGTCGTTTGGGTCATCCGTCTATTTCAGTTTTGAAGCGTCTTCGTCCTCAATTTAGTCATTTGTCTTCTTTAGATTGTGAGTCATGTCAGTTTGCTAAGTTTCATCGTGTGAGTTTGTATCCAAGAGTCGATAAACGAGCTAGTGCTCCGTTTGAGTTAGTTCATTCTGATGTTTGGGGTCCGTGTCCTATCGAGTCCAAGGGAAAGTTTCGATATTTTGTTACCTTTGTCGATGATTATTCTCGTGTAACTTGGTTATATTTAATGAAAAGTCGTTCTGAGTTGCTTTCTCATTTTTGTAACTTCCATGCTGAAATTAGAACGCAATTTAGCGGTTCTCTTAAAGTCCTACGGAGTGATAATGCTAAGGAATATTTCTCTCATGCTCTTGGATCTTATTTAGGTACACATGGCATTCTTCATCAGTCCTCATGTGTCGATACTCCATCTCAAAATGGGGTTGCAGAACGAAAGAATCGTCATCTCCTCGAAACAGCACGAGCCTTAATGTTTCAGATGCATGTTCCAAAACATTTTTGGGCTGATGCTGTTTCGACGGCTTGTTTCTTGATCAATCGCATGCCTTCTTCTGTTCTTAAGGGTGAGATACCTTATCGTACTTTGTGTCCTAAACAACCATCGTTTTCGCTTACACCAAAAATATTTGGTTGTACGTGTTTTGTTCGGGATGTTCGACCTCAACTCACCAAATTAGACCCAAAGTCAGTAAAATGTATCTTTCTAGGATATTCTCGTGTTCAAAAAGGGTATCGGTGTTATTGTCCTAGTCTTGATAGGTATTTGGTTTCTCCTGATGTCACGTTTTTTGAAAATTCGTCTTTCTTCCCTTTGCCTTCCAATAAGAGTCAGGGGGAGCATACGAAGGATGATGACGAGTTTCTTATCTATACAATTGTGTCTTCTTGCGAGCCACGTAACGAATCATCTTCCTTTGTCCCTGTCTCTACTCACCCACCTTTGACTCAGGTTTACTCTCGTCGACAACCAGGTACAGTTATACGCCCTTTATCAGAGGCTTCCTCGTCATTGGATCCAGATGCAAGCGATGATCGTCCCATTGCTCTTCGTAAAGGTACACGTCAGTGCACTTACCCTATCTCCTCTTTTGTGTCATATAACCATTTGTCTTCTCCTACATGCTCTTTCATTGCATCTCTAGAGTCTTTATCTACTCCTAAATCTGTTCGTGAAGCTTTGTCTCATTCTGGTTGGCGCGCTGCAATGGTAGAGGAGATGAATGCCTTAGATGACAATGGTACTTGGGATTTAGTGTCTCTTCCTGCAGGAAAGAGGCCTATTGGTTGTAAATGGGTATTTGCAGTTAAAGTCAATCCTGATGGGTCTGTCGCTCGGTTGAAAGCTCGTCTTGTGGCTAAAGGTTACGCACAAACGTATGGAATTGACTATTCTGATACGTTTTCTCCAGTTGCTAAAATGGCTTCTGTCAGGTTATTCATTGCGTTAGCATCAACTCATCATTGGCCCTTGCATCAACTTGATATTAAAAATGCATTTCTTCATGGTGAACTTCAAGAAGAGGTGTATATGGAGCAACCGCCGGGATTTGTTGCTCAGGGGGAGAATGGAAAGGTATGTCGCCTTCGAAAATCCTTGTACGGTTTAAAGCAGAGTCCACGAGCATGGTTTGGAAAATTTAGTATGGTGGTTGAAAACTTTGGAATGAGGAAAAGCAAGTCAGATCATTCAGTCTTTTATAAACGATCTGAGAGTGGTTTCATCTTGTTAGTCGTATACGTTGATGATATTGTTATTACTGGTGATGACTCATTGGGTATCCAATCTCTCAAGACTTTTCTCCACAGTCAATTCCATACAAAAGATCTGGGAATGTTGAAATACTTTCTTGGAATTGAGGTAATAAGAAGCAAGAAGGGAATTATGTTATCACAGAGAAAATATGTACTTGACTTGTTGGCTGAAACAGGGAAATTAGGGGCTAAGCCATGCAGTACCCCAATGATGCCCAATTCACAGCTCACAAGAGAGGGCGAATTGCTGAAAGATCCTGAAAGATATAGGAGGTTGGTGGGAAAACTTAATTACCTTACAGTAACTCGACCAGACATAGCCTATTCAGTGAGCATTGTGAGTCAGTATATGTCTTCCCCTACAGTTGACCATTGGGCTGCATTAGAACAAATTTTGTGTTATTTGAAAGCTGCCCCTGGACGTGGTTTATTATATAAAGATTATGGTCATACTAACATTGAATGTTTCACCGATGCTGATTGGGCAGGATCTAAGGAAGACAGGAGATCTACTTCAGGCTATTGTGTATTTGTTGGTGGTAATTTGGTTTCTTGGAAGAGTAAGAAACAGAATGTGGTGTCACGTTCTAGTGCTGAGTCAGAGTATAGAGCAATGGCACAATCTGTATGTGAATTAGTGTGGATATATCAACTTCTCATTGAATTGGGTTTTGATATCACAACACCGACTAAATTATGGTGCGATAATCAAGCAGCTCTTCACATCGCATCTAATCCAGTATTTCATGAGCGAACTAAACACATTGAAGTAGACTGTCACTTTGTACGTGAGAAGATACAGCAAGGCCTGATATCCACAGGATACATCAAGACTGGAGAGCAGTTAGGAGATATCTTCACAAAAGCATTAAATGGAGCACGCATAGATTATCTTTGTAACAAGTTGGGCATGATAAACATATTTGCTCCAACTTGAGGGGGAGTGTTAGAATAGTATTGTAAATATATTAGTTGTAATGTCCTTTACTGTCTTTTCCCCCTTTCCCTAATTAGGTTAACCTTGTATATTGTCATATATATATTTCTCTAATGAATGGAATACGATATTCTGATTCTCTCAAACCCTTAGCATTCACAGTTCTCTTCCCTAGAACGCTGTTCTATTGCCAAAATAAAAAGATACCCTCCCCTAACGGACTCCTCCCCCCTAAAACCGCCCTTTGATCCCATGCCGCACTGTACAAAACGTCTCACTAACTAACTGTCTGGTGGTCTTTTCCCTTATCGCCCCTCCTAAAATAGGTATTCACAGTCGGAGGCCTAGCAAAATCTTGAAGAGATCATAAAAAAATCCATGATTAAAAAAAGAAAGAGAAGAATAGAGAGAGAGAGAGAGACAGACAGCACAAGCTGGTACCATTTGCAAATTGGGTAATTCAATACACATGGTTCTTTCACCAAAAAGAACTTATTATAAAGGTGTTAAAAAAACACTTATTAAAAAGGTTGAACCAATGTCTGAAAACTTACAAACAAGCCAAACCCAGCCAGAACCAAAGAGTGAATGAGATGCTAGTATGAACTTGTCCCTGAAATTGGTGAAAGAACCAAAATCTTTTTCAATTTGTTGTAGAACACCAAGTATGGGCATGTTTCCTCCCCCAGGTTGCATGGATTCCCAAAAGAAGTCGTGATTCCAGACCTGAACATACATAAAGGTAATGAGCCACATCTTTTTCCATTGTTATGGCTTAATTTTTCTCGCACTTCCCAAACTTTTACCATACACATTACTAGAAAACCAACAAACGTAACATATTCTTGCCAGATTCATTCTCTCCTCAAAAAAAAAAAAACAATTCATTTCCATTTTTCATACAATGATGGCACATGATTCAGAAACAAAAAAAAATATGTAACGAAAAGGCCTACAATAAAGAATGGCACATGCAACGGAGCATCAACAAACTATACAAAATATTATAACACAGAAAGTAAACTCCTCCGACCAGAGTAACATAAGCATAAGCTAAGTTCGTCGGATCATAAATAAAAATGCACGAGTTTCTAGACATCAAGTAAATTTCAGGAAATTCATCGATAAAGAAGAAAGTTTTTTTCTTTTCTTTTCTGTTCCTTTTTGTTTTTTTGTTTATTTGGTGGGGAGGATAAGAAACAAAGAACTATCATTTCATTAGACAAACAGAAGATACAAAAAGGAGAATCAAGAAATCAACCCAAAGCCAAGTGGATCATAAAAGATTCATCCAGTTAATGTTAATAAAAAAGGACAACCATTTACAAAGAATTTGTGGAGGGAGGCATTAAGGTGATCAACCCTTCCCCTAAAAGAACTATGAGAGAATATTTGGTTTCTTTCCTTTGAAGGTGAAAAAAGACTTTTAACCATACAACCTCACAGCACATTCACTTTGTATTTGAAAGGATGACCCACAAGTATTTGTTCTAGACCATGTTGAACAAGAAGAGGGGCTCCTCGAGAAAGGTTGAACATGTCCAGCAATGACCACCATAGATTTTGTGTAAAGAAAGTGGACAAAAAGAAAGTCTTGAGATTTTAGCAATCAGGCAAAATTAGGCAGGAAAGGTTTCTTCTTCAAGTGATATAAACACCCAAAAGCCAAATTCCATAAAAGATCTTGGAAATACCATTGAACCAGATAGGTACATATCTTATTGGGAACAATACTAGCTCTACATGTAAGCTGGCACATTAAAGATCCCATAGCATATGACCTGCTATTATCCGAAGTATGCTATTGAACAATAAATTTATACTCTCACTCTCATAACATATAGACTACTAAACACCTATTTTCTTTTCTTTTTTTTCTTTTTTCCTTTTTTTTTTGTGTTCCTTATAGAGTATTGAACACCTAATTTGGTAATCACATTTGAAAGAGGACCAATCTTTCTGTGCCAATATTAAAACAAAATAGAGAACAATCAGTTGAAACCAAGTTGCATTTGAAAAAGCAACAAACTGAAATTTGAGTTATGGTTTGTCAGTCACAGAAATTGTATCATGTGCTAGCTTGAAAATGTTGAACAACTAAAAGACTTACATGAATGGGTCAATCACAAAATCAGGAAGGTTTAATTTTAACCCATAATTTCAAGTATACCATGTATTAACATTGAAGTACCTGGGCAGCATTGTTAAACTCTGGTAAAGGGTTCCCATTGTTATATGTAACTTTGACAAGTTCATCCAAAGTGTAGCCATATAGTATATCATTTTGGCTCAGTTGTTTGTTCAAGCCTTCAACATAATTACGGTGATGTTTACCCCAGTGGACCTCTAATGTCCTCCGACTCATATACGGTTCCAAAGCATCCTGAAAGTAGAGAAGAAAATCATACATCGTGCTGTTAAAAAGTTGATAAATATAAATCCACTTCTTACCAGTAATACTGCATATGCGACAAATTTATAATCAGTTTGGTAGAAATGTGTAGGCTTGCTGTGAATCTATGATCCAAAGAGGACTACACACAAAGAAAACCTGGCTACGAGAAAGAGGGGATAAGCAACCCACCTCAAAACTAAGGATTTAAAAGCACCCCAATATGCATATATACAAGAAATTGGTGTTCGTTAAGGCACGAGAGGCACTAAAGCAAATTTATTTTGGAACACGAGTGTAAGTCTTAGTAAGGTGAGGCGTACAACATAGCAAAAAAGTACTAAGAATTTCATATTGTGAAGCGTGGAATAGAGAAAAATTAAAGAAACCAGAGCTTTATATAAGGAGTTGTTATGTTTGTTTTATAAAAGTAGGAATCCCATCAGAAATTGACTTTGTTTAAAATAAGGAAAAAAAGAAAGATAATAAAGATTATACTCTATAAAGGTAGATAGAAAAACATAAAGCTCGTTTTTGCCTCGCTGCCTTTGAAGATCTTTTACATGCTTGCTTCTAAAAATGACATGTCTAAACATCCGGGACCATCAAGTGACTGGCATTGAACTCTATGAGCAAGAAGTTAATTACTTTTCTTTCCTTCGAGTGGCTATTTATTGTACTACAGAAGCTAGAAAGTTATTATCCCAAACAAAAAAAGTTGACAAGTTAAATGGGTGGTGTTCATCCCCTGGAACAAATATCTGCAAGAAACAGGCCCTAAAACATGGGACCTCAGTTGCAAAATAAGTATGCACATTATTAGGTTGGTGACTTACAAGTTCATAGGGGGGTGTCTTCAAGCCATAATAAGCGGCGACGTTCATTCCTCTTGTGATTACATCAGAACTTCTCTTATGCAACTTACTCTGATGCTGCAAAAAACAAACATGCGTTGCTATCAAATAAAAAGTTCTCTCCGGAAAGCTTTCAGCATGAATAAGGATATTGACAGTTTTCCAAGATGTGACAATTGTGATGAGATAGGAACTAATACTTACAGCAACTCTGTTAGGCCTCCCATTCTTAAAGTGTATAAACGTAGGGATAGGAATGTAAACTCCTCTTAAGGTAGTTAAAATGTTGTTGAAAGAATTAGTTGCTGTTAGGCAGTTACTTAATAAGTAACTGATTCTTAGTCAGAGTATTTTCCTTTAAATAGAAGCATCTTCCTCTTTACTAGGGGAGAAGAAATTGTAATAGAATCTCGTTGAGATTAGGGGAGTACTTTGCCGATTCGGCTAGTCTTCAAGTTACTAAGTGAATACAGGTTTGGAAGTACCTTTCAATTGGTATCAGAGCCGTTCAGTCTGGGGAGGTGGGGAGCTATGGCCCAAAGAAGGATTGAAGAGAGGATGGATCAAGCCGATGCAGAAATTGGAGCCATTCGAGGTCATGTGGAGAAGTTACCCGTTCTTGAAGGAAGTGTCAGTACGCTGACCAGTGTAGTAGAAAGGATTGCGGAGCAGATGGGAGAGCAGAAGAAGGCGACGGAGGAAACTCGGGTTGTGATGTCCACTATTGCGAAAGATTTGGCGATTATGAGCACCAAACTTGCCGCTGTGGTATTCAAGGTTGGTTTAGCTGAAGAAGCAACTACAGAGACTGTGGCCACAGAGGAAAGAGTGGAGGTTGACGGAGGAGATCGTAGCAAGTTCAAGAAAGTGGAGATGCCGATCTTCGACGGAGACGACCCTGATGGCTGGTTGTTCAGGGCAGAGCGTTACTTTCGGATTCACAAACTCACAGAGGCTGAGAAGATGACTGTTGCTGTGATCAGTTTCTCGGGAGGAGCCCTACATTGGTTCCGCGGTGAGGAAGAGAGGCAAGATTTCAAAAACTGGAAAGATCTGAAGGATCAGTTGCTTGAGCGATTTCGGGCGACTCGGAAGGGTAGTCTGTGTGGTCAATTTCTAGCGATCAAGCAGACATCCACGGTGGAAGCATTTCGAAGCGAATTCGACAGATTGGCTGCTCCGCTTCCTCACCTTCCCCCCGAAGTTCTGATAGATACTTTCTTGAATGGTCTTGATCCGGTGATTCGTTCTGAGGTAAGGTGCTGGAGACCTGAAGGGTTGAAAGAGACGATGAAGATAGCGCAATTGGTCGAGGACATGGAGATCACTCGTCGCGAGACTCAAAGTCCGTTCTACGGCAGCGCCAGAGCTCAGGCAAGTACCTCTGCTCCAAAAACCATTAATCCTCAACCGATCGTGAAAGAAACGAATAAAAGTGGAGGATCCGGCCCGACCCGAACCATCACTCTAATCAATTCGGCCCAACCGAATATCCGGAAAGAAGCGCCCACTCGACGAATATCGGATTCCGAATTTCGCTCTCGAAGAGAAAAAGGGTTATGTTTTCGTTGCGAAGAACCTTTTCTGCCCGGACATCGGTGCAAGGCGAAGGAGTTGCGAATCCTAGTGATTCAAGAAAATTCAGAGGAGTTAGAATTGAGAGACGAGGAAGATTGTGAGAACGCGGCCATGGCATCGCTTCAAGCAGTCGAAGTCGAGGATGTGGTAGAATTATCACTGAATTCAGTGGTAGGGCTTTCTTCCCCGGGAACAATCAAATTGAAAGGGGTAATGGAAGGCAGGGAAGTTGTTGTACTGATCGACTGTGGGGCAACCCATAACTTCATCAGTCAGTCGATTGTGGATACTCTGAAGTTGCCAGTGACGAATACTTCCCATTACGGTGTAATCATGGGTTCGGGTAAGACGTTGAAAGGGAAAGGAGTATGTAAATCGGTAGTTCTTAGTCTTAACCAGTTGACTGTAGTTGAAGATTTCCTCCCTTTCGAGTTAGGGGGATTGGTCGAAGTGGTGTTAGGAATGAAATGGTTACATACCTTGGGAGTGACGGAAGTGGATTGGAGGAAGTTGACCATGCGGATCGGCAAGGGCAGCGACCAGATTGTACTCAGAGGAGATCCGAGTCTTACCAAGTCTCAAATTTCCTTAAAAAGCATGGCGAAGTCTTGGGAAGTTGATGACCAAGGATTCTTGGTTGAGTTCCGCTCACTGGAGTCCCTGCCTAGCACCTCATTCTCAGAAGAACGACCACCAATTTCGAGGGAGGTATTGAATGTAATCCAAGAATTTAGTTCAGTGTTTGATGTGCCCTCGTGCCTTCCCCCTCGTCGCCCAATTGATCACCAGATCAATCTTCAAGAAGGTGTGACCAGTGTGAATGTGAGACCGTATCGATATGGGTTTGTGCAGAAAACAGAGATTGAGAATATGGTGAGAGATATGTTACAAACCGGCATAATCAGACCAAGCATCAGCCCCTTCTCAAGTCCAGTATTGCTGGTTAAAAAGAAAACGGGGGGGTGGCGATTTTGTGTTGATTATAGGGCTCTTAATGATGTAACAATCCCGGATAAATTTCCGATTCCAGTCGTAGAAGAGCTGTTTGATGAATTGAATGGCTCAGACGTTTTCTCCAAAATAGATCTTCGATCGGGGTATCACCAGATTCGAGTTCGCGAGGAAGATATCAAGAAAACGGCATTTCGAACCCATGAGGGTCAGTATGAGTTCCTAGTGATGCCTTTTGGACTGACAAACGCTCCTGCCACATTCCAATCCTTAATGAATGCGGTCTTCAAACCTTACTTAAGGAAGTTTGTCCTAGTTTTCTTCGATGATATTCTAGTTTACAGTCGAGGTATTGAAGAGCACGTACGCCATTTGATCCTGGTGTTTACCTTGCTTAAGGAACATGAGTTGTATGCGAATCAAGGGAAATGTACCTTTGCGCAAAGCCGTATTGAATATCTGGGTCATTGGATCACTGCCAAGGGAGTGGAGGCTGACTCAGAGAAGATTCGGGCTATGGTAGAGTGGCCACAACCTTCAAATGTACGGGAATTGAGAGGTTTTCTCGGTCTAACTGGCTATTATCGCCGTTTTGTGAAAGACTATGGGACTCTTGCGGGTCCTTTGACGGCATTGCTTAAAAAGGGTGCGTATAGTTGGGGAAGGGAAGCTTCTCAAGCGTTTGAAGTGTTAAAACGCGCCATGGTGACATTACCAGTGTTGGCCTTACCTGATTTCAGCCAGCCGTTTGTAGTAGAGACTGATGCTTCTGGAACAGGGCTTGGGGCTGTCCTTAATCAACATAAGCGACCAATTGCTTATTACAGCCACACTTTGTCGACTCGGGCCCAAGCAGTTTCGATCTATGAGAGGGAACTAATGGCCATAGTTATGGCTGTTCAAAGGTGGCGTCCCTATCTGCTGGGGCAGAGGTTTGTGGTTCGCACGGATCAGCGAGCCTTGAAGTTCTTACTTGAACAGAGGGTCATCCAGCCACAATTCCAACGTTGGTTGGCAAAACTATTGGGCTATAACTTTGAAGTCCAATACAGACCGGGAGTGGAGAATAAAGCTGCGGATGCATTATCACGTGTATCCACTACGTCGGAGTTGTCTCTTATGTCTGTGCCTAATCTGATTGATATAGAAGTGGTCCGAAAGGAAGTTTCTGAGGACCCCAAGTTGCAAGCTATAGTCCAGCAACTTCATAGTGATGAAGGGACCCAAACCAAGTATTCTTTACACCGAGGAAATCTGATGTACAAAAACCGGTTAGTACTACCATCCTCATCCGCTCTGATTAAAACTATATTACATACGTTTCACAACTCCATTCTTGGAGGCCATTCCGGGTTTTTAAGGACCTGCAAGCGGCTGTCAGGGGAGTTATATTGGGTTGGAATGAAGGCAATGACAAAGAAGCATGTGGAAGAGTGTGTGGTCTGTCAAAAGAACAAGACATTAGCAGCATCCCCTGCAGGGTTATTACAACCTTTGCCTATTCCATCTCAAATATGGGAAGACATATCAATGGACTTCATTGAAGCACTACCTAGAACAGGGGGCTTCACATGTATATTTGTGGTGGTTGATCGACTCAGCAAGTATGCCCATTTTTTCCCCCTGAAACATCCGTTTACAGCAGTAACAGTGGGGGAAGTCTTCATCAATGGAGTAGTTCGTCTTCATGGGTTTCCCAAGTCGATCATCTCGGATCGAGATAAAATCTTCTTGAGCAATTTTTGGAAAGAGCTGTTTCGGTTGGCAGGAACTCAGCTCCACAGAAGTACAGCTTACCATCCTCAAACGGATGGCCAAACGGAGGTGGTGAATAAAAGCTTGGAAACCTATCTGCGTTGTATGTGCAGCGAGAGACCAACACGTTGGGTCAAATGTTTATCTTGGGCAGAGTATTGGTATAATACTACATTCCATGTCTCTTTGGGCTGTACACCGTTTCAAGCAGTATATGGTCGCCCTCCCCCTCCACTAATCCTTTACGAAGGTATAAGGACTCCAAATGCCACCTTAGATCAACAGCTGATCGAAAGAGATTTCACTCTTCAGCGACTTAAAGAAAATTTGTTGGTTGCTCAAACACAAATGAAAAAGTTTGCTGACACTAAACGAAGAGAGGTGGAGTTACGAATAGGGGATAAGGTGTTTGTCAAGTTGCGCCCTTACCGACAAGCTTCGGTAGCCCGGAGAAAGAACGAAAAATTATCACCTAAATTTTTTGGTCCTTATACGGTATTAGAGCGAATAGGAGAAGTAGCCTATCGTCTCCATCTGCCGATCAGCGCCCGTATTCATCCGGTTTTTCACGTGTCTCAATTAAAAAAGGCCCTTGGCGATCATGAGGAAGCGCAAGAAGATCCACCAACTCTTACTGATGACTTCGAATGGATTGCAGATCCTCTTGAAGTATTCGCTTACCAGAAGAATGACATCACTGGAGCAACTGAAGCCCTTGTTAAGTGGCGTGGACTACCAGATCATGAAGCCACCTGGGAGAACGTCAGAGACATGCGAAGACAGTTCCCGAGCTTCAACCTTGAGGACAAGGTTGATTTTGAGGCGGTAGGAATTGTTAGGCCTCCCATTCTTAAAGTGTATAAACGTAGGGATAGGAATGTAAACTCCTCTTAAGGTAGTTAAAATGTTGTTGAAAGAATTAGTTGCTGTTAGGCAGTTACTTAATAAGTAACTGATTCTTAGTCAGAGTATTTTCCTTTAAATAGAAGCATCTTCCTCTTTACTAGGGGAGAAGAAATTGTAATAGAATCTCGTTGAGATTAGGGGAGTACTTTGCCGATTCGGCTAGTCTTCAAGTTACTAAGTGAATACAGGTTTGGAAGTACCTTTCAAACTCTTTGGGAGAGTTTCATCGAGAAAGAAGAAAAGAAGAAAAACAAATATATCAAATACTTTTTTTTATAATATTTGATATATTTGTTTATAATATTAAACAAATATATCAAATACTCTTTGGGAGGATTTCTTCTACTTTCTTATGTTTTTTTGTCTTGGCGAGTGTGTATTTCGCAGATTGGGATCATCCTTTTCTGTGATCCTTTGGTTTTTATGATTTGTTATGATTTTGTATCCTGTTAAGGAAGGATAGAGTCTATCCCCCTTTATTTCTTCATTATTTTAATGAATGGTTACCGTTTCTTATAAAAAAAAAAAATATTAAATTGAATCTGTTGTAAGAAGATTCTAAACAGCAACTAAGAGAGAGTGGAAGAGAGATGAGCTACCTACATATTATAAAAGTTTCTCTGAAAATTATATTACTTCCTCGGAGTCAGTAGCCAAAACATATAACCATAGGATAAGTCCAAGATCTCGAGTTTAGATAGTGACAAACATATGGTCAAAAACGAAGTATTTCAAATGCAAAATTCTGCTGAATATATGAATATGGGAAAGAACTGAGAAGGTAAACGTGTCTATCTCTCCTTCTATATGGAAAGTTTTGATGTCAGACTTTAAAAAGAATAATAGTAAAGAATTTCAGAATTGCAAAGGATCTATGTTTTGTGTATTGTATATAATCCTGACTCCTCAAATATATCCCGACACTCACAAAATAAAGGATTTAGGACCAAATATAGGTCCTTGGCCCACCGTCCCAGCAACAAAAACCCTCCTTCTGCAAGGTGAGGCTCTGCCCGCCCTTCCCTTCTAGAATCCACTCCAGGTCGGGTCGGCCAGACTCCACATACATTGTTACTTTAATATTAGCAGCACATATTATTGATGAAAATGGTAATAAAAGCAGTAGAGGCAGGGAAAGGAGACTACAAGGGGAAAGAGAGAGAGAGAGAGAGAGAGAGGGAGAAGAGTCAAAAGAAAAAGTAACTTCAATCTGAGGAACTATTGCATTCTATATTTGTTCAATGACAGATTTCACATGAATGAAGCGAATTATTTGAAGGACCGAGTAAGCATCAATCTGATAATGTCAAGGAAAAGGCAATGTACCAGATAAGGATGCTTGGTGCTCTTTAACTGCTGGGAAGAATTGGTCAGCAGAAGCTGAGAGTTCACATTCAGAGGATTGTAGCAAGAAATCATTGTTTTATATCTCTGGCAACTAAATATTCATTAGCTGCTTCAGTCGTCTGCAGATTATTACTCACTCAATTCAAACCACATAACATTGATGAAAAAATCAAAGGCTGCTGATAAATATTTTAGATGAAAGTAACAATATTCTTTTGGAAAATTACGACCCAAAATAATTTCATGGTCTCGAGTCTCATTAAAAGAAACAAAGAGAAAAGAGAGAAAGAATAAGAAAGATACAAAATGACACATGTTGCTTATTTAGACATCCATATCTGAGATTAACTGAAAACTATAGTACATCTTACTCGAGCTATCTCTGTTTCAAAACTAACCAAATACATTAAATGAAGCATCAACAGGTATCTTCCCTACTAAAATCGGGCCACTCCAAATTTGTCTCCTTGCTTGTTCTCTTTGTTGCATTCTTACAAACACAAAATTAGGACATGTTTGTGAGTGATTTCAACGGTTAAAATCACACCCATCATGTTCAAAATCACTCCAAAACATACCTTTAACCATTCAAAATCAATTTTGATGGTATGTAAATTGTGTTTAAAAACGTAAACCCAAACATTAAAATAGTTTTGAAGATAACAAAAGTAACTTTAACCATTTCAAAATCACCCCCGAACATGCTTTTGACTTTGAGGTAACAATTTTCAGATCATTAGAAGCATTCCAAGATAGTTCTTACAAAAATACGACCACCTATGTCAATCAAGAACATATAAGGCATTAACTCAAACAATCTATGTGTGTTACATGTTCAATAAACAACCAAACACTGTTTTCTTGCTACCAATAGAATTTCCAAATTCAAAATCAAACACTTCCATTTCAGGAGATAGAGTGAAGACATAAATCCTAACATTTCATCCCCAATCAAACAGATATGGAGTGTCAGCATCTCAATATAGTGACACTCTCTTACTCAGCCGAAAAACACAAAAGAAACGATTGCACCCAAAAAAAAAAGCGATTTTCTACAAGCCCATATTTAAAATTCTTCGAATATACATAACCCATTTCCCTCTAACCCAAAAAAATTCAAAAGTTCAGTCGATTGTACCTGCAGGAAAGTGGGGTTGATGCTATTCCTTTGCGTTTTCTTAGAAACCGAACAGATAGAAGTAGAAGGAGAAAAAATGGTGAGATTGAGAAGGGATTTTCGTCTCGTTTTGAGAAATTACAGAGCTATCTCAATTCTCAAGTATGGTTGTGAGTGTAAGAAGAAGAAAGTTCTGATTTCCCGCGATGTGCACCTGCCCAAGGATAAGAACTTTATTCTTAAATAAATAAATAATATATGTAAATGTAAATTAAATCAAATTTTGTAAATTAAATCAAATTTTGTACTTGTGGCATAAACTGAGTGAGGCCCAAAATAATGATAAATATAGTAAAATTTAAAACATTGCAGTTATTAAAAGATTTTGAACTAATAACCAAAAGATTTTGACGTCTGCTTTGCAGTTATTAAATATGTTTGTAAAAAAAAAGTTACATTTTTTAATCTTTGTTGTCGCTCTCACTGTCGTAAAAAACCCTCGTCGAAGGAGGAACCATCTAATGAGGAATGAAGGTTTGCTAATAAGGGGAAAATAGAAGAAGAGAGGAGAAAAAAAAAATACTATTAAGTTAATATATTTTGTCAAATCAATCAGCTATGCTCGATTTGACATTTAATTGGGCGGTAATAATGCATTTAAATTTCTGCTCCGTGATGTGCTCACTCACCCGTTGCACCAAGTGGTAACCTCCACCATCTAGAAGCGCTCACCTAGTGCACCAAGTGGTGGTTCGATACTTTTATCATTAGTTAGAAAGAAGCTTACAAATCATTTCTTGTGAATGATTGAAAGTGTTCATTTTGAAAGTTTAATATATATATATATATATATATATATATATATATATATATATATTTAATATATTATCAATTACATATTAAATAAATAAATCATTCATAACATAAAACTAAAAAGAAGAGAAAAAAACTTCTGCAAGAGAAAAGTAAGGGACAGTGTACAATTTTTATCCTTCTAACAGTAAGTCAGATTCAACTTTTTAAATTTCTCAATTTAAATGGGAATCTTGTATGAAAGATTTCGCTCCTTTGTTAGATTAATTCGAATTTTAAAAATTAGATAAATTGATCTTTGTGTTGATATTATCATCAATTTTTTTAATATTTTTTCTTAGCGGATTGTCTAGCTCTCTTGCTTTTTTTTTTCTCTCTTCTCTAAACATATTTTCTTTTCTTATATTTCTTTTTCTTTCATCTATCACGTTTTTTCTTCTTCTTATTCACTCATCGTCGGCGACTCTCAATTGACGACTCCTATCGACAACAATTCTCCCGTGACGATTCGAGAACCAAGATTTTTTTAGATCTGAAAAATCTACAAAAACTAAACTTTTCGGATCTGGAAAAAATTTCAGATCTGAAATGGAGCTAGAACTAGAGCGAGATCATTCCGAGCCTGCAGCTAGAGTTAGAGCGAGAAAAATAATATATAAAAATAAATAAATGATGATGTCAGCAAAATATCAATTTGCTTGTTTTTAAAATTCGAGTTAGTTTGACAAACAGGCCAAAATACCGGATCAATCATACAATTTTCCCAATTTAAATGTTACACTTAGAATAAATAGTGTAATTAGTTAAGCTCTCATTTTTTTTGGGAAATTGCAAAAACTAATCTGTCAGCCAAAACTTTAATAAAATTGACCCGTCTATATATATTTTTAATGTTTTAACCTGTTTGAGGCTTTTTGAAGTGTGAAGTTTCCTCTTTACCCTTGACTTAAGAACCTCTATTTTTTTTTTCTCTTTCTCTTTCCTTCTGCATTTTTTTATTCTCTTTAAGCACTAATCATCAATCTTCAATGCCTTCGCCGCCGTTCATCTGCAATCGGTTACCTACATTTTTTCGATGGAAGGATCAAACAAACTATCTCCTAACATGTAGAACTCGTAATTTTACATGGAATAAAAAAATAACTTTCAATTTGGTCAACTGAGCTCAAAGTTATGACATTTTAAGGTTTAAATTAAATTCATTTAACTTTATGGAGATTAAGACTCAAGATACTTAAATATTTTGCTCAATTTATAAGCATGATTGTAAAGAACGTGAAAAAACGTATGAAAACGAGTGGTCATTTAGTCAAAACGGAGTTGTATTGAGGGAGATACGATCTTCAGAAAGATAGACGCATAATCGCACACCGCGCATGCGCGATCGCACAAGCTATGCGATGGCGCGATCGCACAGTGCGATTCTGGGTCCATTCTTTCGAACAACTTATCTCATTCAATACAACTCCGTTTTAGCTAAATGATCACTCGTTTTCATACGTTTTTTTTCACGTTCTTTACAACCATACTTATAAACTTAGCAAAATATTGAATTATGTTGAGTTTTAATCTCCGTAAAGTCGAATGAATTTAATTTAAACTTTAAAATGTCCTAACTTTGAGTTCAGTTGACCAAATTGAAAGATTTTTTTTTTATTTCATGTAAATTTTCGAGTTCTACATGTTAGGAGATAGTTTGTTTGATCCTTCCATTGAAAAATGTATGTAACCGATTGTAGATGGACGACGAAGGCGTTGAAGATTGATGATTAGTTCTCAAAGATAAAAAAAAAACGCATAAGGAAAAAAAAAAAATAAAAAAAAAAAAATAATAGAGTTTCTTAAGTTAAGGGTAAAGAGAAAACTTCACACTTCAAAAAGCCTCAAACAAGTTAAAACATTAAAAAAATTTAGAGAGGTCAATTTTGTTAAAATTTTTGGCTGGTTACTTTTTGCAATTTCCCCATTTTTTTTAGATTAAATTATAAATTTGGTCCCTAAACTTTGAATTTTGTATCTATTTGGTACCTGAACTTTCAAAATTATAAATTTAGTCCTTGAACTTTCAATTTATTAAATTCACGAATATGCTAGACACAAAATTGAAATTTTAAAGTTTCATTAAACATAAAATTTAAATTTAAATTTATATCAAATAGATAAATTGATTTTTAAAAACTTTGAATTAATCTTTAATTTTTTAAAGTTTCAAGTATTTTCCTGATTAAATTTAGAAATATCTATTACATAATTTTGGGATGGTTGAATTTAAACATTTATATTACATTATCTTAAAGGTTTGTTAGTTAAACTTTTGCATGATTTATTGAATAAATTTCTAATTTAATTTAATTTTGACAATCAGGTATTTAAAATTAAAATTGACTTATAAGTAAATATACTGGTAGAAACAATCTTCCAAAACTAAACTAAAAAAAAAAAAAATTGCTTTCGTCTGAGTCATGAAATGAAGTCTCCACCCGTCTTAACTAGCTCCAATTTCGATTGAATTCGGTAAATCTGCGCTTGATATGCAATTTAGATTCTATTTTTTAAAAACGTTATCGAATTTTGTGATCCAAACTGTGTAAATCTAGAAAACATTTTTTTTTCGGTGTCCAAATTTTAAATTTTAAATTTTAAAATGGTGAATTGTATTTAAAATGATAAAAGTTTTAATAAATAAAGTATTGTATGTTATAAACTCAATTCATTTGTGTTAAATTAAAATATGTATAATATAATGGGGAAATTGTAGTAAATGACAATTTAAGACTTATTGTTTGCAAATATAGCATGTTTTTAAAAATTTTGCGGATATAGCAATTTCTATCGCTGATATCTTATGACTGATAGAAGTCTATCGCTGATCACCTCAGCTTTTTATAGATTTTTGTCAGTGATAATAGTCTATCAGAGATAATAGTCTATCACTAATAGAAGTCTATCAGTGATATAATAAAGTCTATCAGTGATAGAAACGAGTTTTTTTGCCATATTTGCAAAACATTTTAAAATTTGCTAAATTTGCAATTAGTTTGGGCCTGATTGCTATTTGTGCAACCAGCCCTAATATAATGTACTATAAATTATATGATATTCTAAAATAATAATTATACAAAATTTATAACACAAAGTATGTTCCTAAATTAATTAATAATAGTTTATATACAATCTAATATTTAGTTGGTGACTACAATTAGTTTTATGATTGATAAAAAAAAAATTAAACACATTTTAAAGAATTAGTTAAAATGAGATCCAATTTTTAAATTTACTACCAAACACATGTTTGAAAACATGAAATACAACCTTGTTTTCAAATTTATGTTTTCTGATCACCAACCAAGTATGCGCTAATAGTTTATTAGTGATTTGAAAACATAAATTTTAAAAACGAATACAATGAAAACATAATTTTACGGTATTTGGTGTTTTCAGAGATATGTTGACAACAGATTTAAAAATTAGATCCCAATTTATATAATTTTCAAAATATGTTTGATAAGATAATCTATAAGCAACCAAATATTTAGTTGAATATAAGTTATTATTAATTAATTTAAAAACATGTTTTATGTTATTAATTTTGTATAATTATTATTATAAAATCTAATATCATAATATTTTAATTTAACAAAAATAAATTAAATCTATAACATGAAATGTTATATTTATTAAAGTTTTTATCATTTTGAATATAATTTTGCAGTTTAAAATTTCAAATTCATACATTGTATAACATAAAAATATTTTCAAAATTTTTCAGTATTTAATTTTCAAAAGCACATCTATACGCATTCCTTTTCTTTCTAAAGATACATCATGTTTATAATTCGTATACAACTAATTTGACCTCGAGCACTAAAAAACAAAATCACTCATATCTCAACTTAAGGCATGATTGTAATGACTTTCTAAGTACTTAAAAAGTATTTTCGAATAAAAAAAAAATTGTTTTTAAGCAATTAGAAACACGTTTCAAACTTGCACCACAATCCACAACACACTATCTTATTTATCAATGCATCGCTTAGCTCTTAGAGTCGAGAGATTTGAATCCTTCCACGTCCTATTTGAACTCGAGGGGGAAAAAAATATTATTCACAAAAGTAATTACAATTTACAAGCATGACTCAATACCAATGTTATAACAAAACTACAAGTTAAAAGGACTAGGGGTAGAAAAACATATGAACAAAGCACATAAATAAGTAACAATACTGTCTACTGATAAACAAAATGAACAAAGCACAGCTCGACTAAGAGTTTCGAATCGAAAAACATATATTTTGACAGAGGCTGTTAGCCAACCTCTCTCTCATATTAATAACTGAAAAGAAAGTTTAAAGCAATTATCCCTTACAATTCTCTCCCAATGTGAGAAGGCAAGAGCAATTTGAAAATCCAAAAACAGAGTTGGCATCTCCAAACCCAAATCAATAGTCCCCACCAGATATAAGAAACCTTGTAGGGAAATTATAAGCCTCCAATTTGAAGGGAATTATATAAAATTCTGAAAATTGGGCAAAGGAAACCACAATTCCATTGTCAAAACCTTTTGATTGACTGAGTTTTAACAAAGTACACAAGCTGTTATCTGCAGTCTGCACCAACTGCTTCTTGGACCGACTTGAAACCATCTCTTTCTAAGCATTCAGCAAGTTCCCCCTTAAAAAAATGACAATTATCATCATATATAGCTTTCCTTTTTTCCCTTTTTTTGATAATCGAGATATCGAAAGCCAACAAGCCAAGCAATCAAAACTGAATTATTCTCACTATCCAATGATATTGAAGGAAGAAATTTGAATTGTGCTTTTAATGAGAAAAATTGTTCGAAGACAACCGGGCATTCACTCACTCATCCACTCGGTTTTTGAAGTTAGCTAATGGTGAAGAATTCGAGAAATCATCAGACTTAAGGGTGCATATTTCTCTATCTTCTAGAACGATTTAATCAACAAGAAAAAAAAGTAGATGCATTTTGGAAGATGAGGAGTTTTTTTTTTTTGTTTTTTTTTTTATATTCGTGAATCCGGGCCAACTTGTGCACACCTCGACTAATATCGAGACAACTACCTGACCCTACTTACATTTGGATGTGAAGAAAACTCGTAGGATATTAAATCTTAGGTAGGTGACCACCATGGTTTGAACTCATTCTCTCTAAACCTTTTATTATTTATTGACCACTATCCATGATGGTTAGTATCACCGAAGAATTTGGTTTAGTGAATCAAGAATCAGGCAGTTGAAGGGTTATCCAAGGAGTCATGTGAAGAAGGAATTAGTGCACTTTTCAAAGATGGTTTCTAGATGTTATTTTCTTATGGGCAGCAGCTTGTCGAAATCTTCATCCGTGTTTTTTCTTCAATATTTTATTTTATTTTTTTTCTTCAATATTTTATTTTATTTTTTGGCTCTTGTAATTTCAGAGGTTTTCGCTTTATTTTTTTGTTGTTTGGTTTTCTTTTCACTCATCCTAGGAATTTGTATCCTTGATCATTTTTCTATCTTCTCATCAATCAATGAAAATTTTCTTTTTTTGTTAAAAAAATATATAGAAGTACAACAACAAAAAAAAACATGTCTACTCGATATCACGTTCTTAAAATAAAGATTTAAATTTTTATCTTCAACAATAGTAATACGTTGAATTACCAAGACTCGTGGCGTACATACATGAATATTTATGTTATCCAGTCCTTCCAAAAATTTCAAAACGTAGATATTTATATAGGATAATACCTTTATCTGAGGAATCAAGGCAGGCCCGCCATAGGCAAATGCTGTATAAAGCTGAACAAGAGTTGCTCCAGCTCGTATTTTATTGTAAGCATCCTCACCACTGTACAAATAAGTATGGTCGTTAAGTTTGATTTCGGGTAGGTGCTAAGTTCATTACAGGAAAAGCAACATTAAAATCTGAAACAATGTAGCTACTATGGCAAAGAGATCCATCAAGTATATACCTGCTAATGCCACCACAGCCAATTAAAGGAATCTTTCCCTAAAAAGAAACAAGTATGTCAATTTCAAAGCATGTCATAGAATATAAATGGTATTAAAATTTATTTCCTACATCTATGGAAAATATTATCCATCAAACATTGGGAAAATAACTATCAACAATTGAACCACAAGGATATCATTTTTTTTTTATAAGACGTTTCATTGAGAAAAAATAAAAGAAAATAAGGGAATAAAAAAAAAAGATAAGCCCAAAAGAAGGCCCGTAAAGAAAATTGGTTCAATCAAGTAATAAAAGACCTATAGGGTAATTACAAAATAATTGTGTCACTGACACCCACAAAGAAACTTGGATCTGCACGGTCTTATGGAATACATTAACCCCATAAGACCGCGCATATCCCAGCTTGCCACAAAAAAAAATCTTTCTCCCAAAAAGGCGAATGGAGAAAGAACTCCTCGATCATCTCTCTAAGGCGTATGTGCCTAGCAAAATAACCGTGTCACCGATGCCCACAAAGAAACTTGAAACCTAATAAGGGACCAAATAGCACCAAGATTGGATCTGCGTGGTCTAATGGAAAACATTAACCCCATAAGACCGTGCACATCCCAACTTGCCACAAAAACTTTTCTTTCTCCCGAAAAGGCAGATGGAGAAGGAACTCCTCGATCATCTCTCTAAGGCGTATGTGCCTAGCAAACTGGAAGTCGAACACCTCAAAGAAGAGGTTTCACACATCCCGAGCGAACTCGCAACTCCACAACAAATGATCCAAGTCTTCCTCTGCCCTCCGACAAAGAATACAGCAGAAAGGATCATCCAAAGTAAATCTCTTTTTCAAAAGCCGATCTAAAGTGTTTACTCTTCCGCGAATGACTAACCACACAAAAAACTGAATATTTTTTGGAACTTTCACCTTCCAAAGAGAAGAAAAGGCCGACTCGCTAATCGGGGAAGGATTAAGTAAGCTCTGAAAGAATGAGCTACACGAGAAACCCTCAGTGGGGTTAGGGGTCCAAAGTCGATCGAACAGTCTTTCTCCCCAAACAAAGAACACGCTCCACAATTATTTTTTTTGAAAAGGGACCGAACTTTCATTGAGATTAAATGAAATAATACAAGAGCATTCAAAAAAACCAGCCCCAAGGAAGAGAGGTGCCCCCCTATAAAAAAAGGGCTCCAATCCAAAAGAATAACATTCAAGGAATAATTACAAAACAAACGTGTCACCGACGCCCACAAAGAAATATGAAATCTGCTAAGAGACCAGACAACACACAGGTTCGTCTCAGCCCCTCTAAAAATCCTATTGTTTCTTTCACCCCACAAAACAACACACACTCGCTTGCCAAAGAAACTTTCCTTTCTCCAGAAACGACTGATGGAGAAGGAACTCCTCGATCATCATCCTAAGATCCCTGGGTCTAGCCAACTGGAGGCCAAACACCTCAAAAAACATATCCCAAACGGACCGAGTAAAAACACAACTCCACAGGAGATGATCCAAGTCTTCCTCCGCCCTCAAAAAACATATCCCAAACGAACTGAACAGAAGCAGAACACGCGCTCCCCAATTAGAGAAAGGAGAGCCATAATGTCCGTCGTTTTCCTATCAGATAATGCCCGACGAAAGCCAATGGAGGAGGAATGAGAACTCCCAGACTGGACAAAATGATTTTTCAGAGAAGACAAATGATATAACCTAGTAAACATGAGCAGGGAGGGCTATCCTCCATCCACTTATCCTCCCAAAAATAGGTATCCTTCCAATCCCCAACGAAAAATTGAATCAAGCTAGAAAATGATGGAATCTCGCAGGTGATATCCTTCCATGGATTTTTTAAAGTGCCTTTGACCATCCCCGACAACCACTCAAACGGATGAGGGTCGTATTTACTCGCAATGACCATGTGCCACAGGGTATTAGACTCGAGGGAAAACTGCCAGAGTCATTTGCAAGCAGAGTTTGGTTACGAACTCTTAAATTCCCCAACTCAAGACCCCCCAGGTTCACGGGTTTACCCACCACCTCCCAAGTCACCAAATGCGCACATTTCCCCTCCTCGACCCCTTCCCACAAAAAAACTCTCATAAGCTTCTCAATCGACTTATAAACCGAGCAAGGGGTTCTGTAGAGGGAAAAAAAGTACGTGGGGATCTCACTCAAAACTGCCCGAATAAGAGTCAACCTACCTAGCTTCGAGAAAAAGTTTCTCTTCCAAGACGAAAATCTCTTACGCGCTTTTTCCAAAATCGGATCCCAGAAGGCAATGGACTTTGGATTATGGCCCAGAGATAAGCCTAGATAGGAGGAAGAGAGAGCCAATCTCGCACCCCACAAGGCCAGCCCAACTGGCCAGTTTATCATGACCACAATTTAAGCCCAATAACTGACACTTACCTCTATTAATCTTCAACCCCAACATGACTTCGAAGAAAGCCAAGATATGGTTCAGAATGAGAAAAGACTCCTCTTTATCAAAACAGAAGAAAAGAAGAAAAGCATATCATCTGCAAATTGGATATCATAACCTATAAACAAGTAAATACATCATAACCTATCATCTTAAACTTGGTTTGGGTTAGAGGTATGTTAACAAAACTAGAGCCGAAATGAAAAAATCATCTATGATTTCAAAGATGAACAAATTAATGAAACTCAAAAAGTAGGCAGTCCAATGAACATACCCTGGTCAACATATACATCTCCTTTAAGATATTGGTGGATAAATTGAAGAGAGGCTTCCCACTTAGTCCACCAGCTTCAGCAGCCAATGGATTTTTATCAGCAGGCTCTGGTCTTGAAACAGTTGTATTTGTTATAATCTAAAACCAAATAAAGACAAAAATTAGACGAAACTCGAGTTAATTAACCGAGCAACAAAATTAAAACTGGTAGGGCCTAAAGTTGCAAATTTAGCATAGCATGATGTAGAGAGAAAAGATACCAATCCATCTAAACGGAGGGATAGAGCAACCTACAACCAGAAAGAAAGAAACAATTAACAAAACTATGCAAGAAATGAAGAATAAAAACATACAAATGAAGAGATAAAATCAGCATTCACATACAGCTGCTATATCTTCAAGGTCTTCTTTAGACAAGTCGGGGGCAATTTTCACAAGCAGTGGAGGAGGACCCTCCTCACCCCATTGCATTTCATCCCGAGCTTCTTGAACCTAGATGAAAAGTAAAAGATATCACGACAAGAACCTTAACAAGTAATTTAATGAATATGTTGAGATCCTTGCTTTATACCTTACGAACAAGGTCCTTTAATTGCTTCCTACCTTGAAGCACACGTAATCCAGGGGTATTGGGCGATGAAACATTAATCACCTGTAAAGAGGTCCAGGAATTTGGGTTTGAGGAAAATGTATCAATTCCTTAAAATTGGATTTAGCTAGAGAATTATCCAAGTACAGAAATGCTAATTTACTTCCCCTTTACTGTTATGAATCTATGATCCAAAACCAAAATTATCCAAGTAGAGAATACAGATAATAACTTCTTCATTGTTTTCCTGGGGGAATAAACACAACTCCCAAGAAGAAAAAGAACTATGACCTCGCACTCAATTCAAGACTTGGAAGGGTCAGGGATAGGATGAAAATGAACCTAAACGCCATTGAAAACTATTTCACGTCTTCAGATGAAAGCAGCATTTTTAAATATTAGTTATTTACTTACTTCCATACAGAACAATTAATGACTTATTGTTATTTTGAACATGATAGGATAAAACATTGATAAACTTGATAACATACAACAGTCGACAAAAGCAGAAAAAAATACCAAGTAATCGGCATACTGGGATAATGTATGAACGCCTTGCACATAGTCTGCAGTAGCATCTTCACTATTTTTGTTCTTTCCGAGATTGACTCCAAGAATTCCAGGACCAGCTTTACCACCCTGTTTGACATCATCACTTGAGGAAGGTGAAGTGCTTGAAGTTTCATCTAACTTTCTTTTTCCATGCTGGGCACCTAACCTCTTTGCAACTACAACAATTCCTTCACTATTGAAGCCATATCTATTAATGATAGCTCTGCCCAAATGAAAAAAAATGTATATATATTATCAATTCAAACAAATATAAATGGGCTATCGAAGAACTCTGCTCACAGCAGCATGAAGATCCACAAAATGAAAAACCACAAAAAAAATACTAAGCATGAGTATTTGGACATAATGTGTCCCTTTTTCGGTTTGATTTAGTTGGATAGGAGTCCCTTTTGTAGCTTTCTAGGACTACTTTTTTTTGGACTTGTTTTTTGTATGTCCGTGTTTATTCTTTCATTTTTTTTCAATGAAGCTTGGTTTCTTGCCAAAAAAAGGAAGAAAAAAATGTCTTCAAGGCAAGACTTTTACATGTGACATGACAAAGTGAATGAAATTAATTTCCTACCCTTCCCCGCGCAATCGAAAAACACGAGGCTTTGGATTGCCATCTTGTGGAACAGGTGTCACAGAACCAACCTCCATAAAGCCAAAGCCCAATCCAAGAAGACCATCAACAGCCTCAGCATGTTTATCAAAACCTGCAGCAAGACCTATAGGATTTGAGAAGTTCCTTCCCCAAACTTCAAGTCCTAAAATTGGTGGATCAGGCCTCTTCTCCCTTGGAACCCAACCACGAGCTGCTGCTGAGACGCCTAGCCTATGCGCAACCTCAGGGTCAAGAAGGGCGAAAAAGGGATTCACCAGTTTTGTGGCAGAGAATAGCCAACCACTGCAAGATACCAAAATATGTAATCAATTTTACAACTTTGATACCTTATTCAAATTGGTACCAATAGATAATGTAAGGTTAACATAGAATACTAATTGCACAAGTGAAAAAATGTGCTTCCGCTTCAATAAGACAACTAGCGAATAAAAGTAACATATCATACGTTTAAATTCTTTTTTTTTATGCAATCATACGTTTAAAGTCTGCCTCCACTTTTAGAAGCCCAAAAGATATCTTCAACATAGACAAAAAGCATACAAACTATTCTAGCTTTCCCACCACATTTCTGCAACAGGCCATCAATCAGAGTGCCACATATTTGAAAAACAGTGTCGCATAAATTCACAATGACTTGTCATGCATGAAGTTCTCTGCAATTCAGTTGGTGTCTTCTTGGGACCTCTGTGTCATTTACTTTCTGAATTCCAATACAAGAACTAGAAGAAGGTTTTACACATGACCTTCTCTGCCGATTTCAATAATCCTGAGCACCCTTACCCTTTGCCTTCATTAGGGAAAGTCCAGATAACGCAAAATCACAGCCAAAGATTCTTGATAAATGCCAGTTTGTAGAAGTTAAAGCTTCATCCACCAATTGAACATAACGAGAAACAGTAGCCCAGACATCAAGTAGCTCCAATACTTATTTCTATTTCTAAATGCATCACTTAAAGGATAGCAGCAGAATATATCGAAACTTGCAACTATTGAAAACAAAGCATAAGGAGGAGATGCTCTTTTAAACCGTAGAAGGGTTGGGTTCCTTTTCCGCACTAATATGATCTTGTCTTGGAGTTTCATTTGCTTAAAGCATGTATACACTCTTGAAAGAAAGCAATTGTATACTCAAAATTCAAAACTGACAATTTACAAAGTGAATTCTAGGGACAGCTGGACAAATGGCCCTTTTTAATTGGCAGTTTTGAAAAAAGGTCAAACGTATTTTTTTTTTAAATGGTCAAATACTAAAATCAAAAGGATGCTCGGGACTAAAATATCTCCTCCAAACTCTAAACACTAAACACTAAACCCTAAACCCTACAAATAAGGTAGATTTTTATTCCAGTTTTGGCCATTCTTCAAAAGTTTTTTTTTTTTTTTTTGCCTTTTTTTCAAAAGGATGCCAAATACTTGCCCATTTATACCTATTTCCCAAAGCTAAGGGCCAACGAGAAGTAGAGGCTCTAAATGGAAACATATGAACACGACAAGCATACACCACTAACTACGATTCCTGTCAATTAGAATTAAAAATAAAAATAAAACGAGACGAGATTTCACAAGACTAGCACAACAAAACTGCTCCAGCCAGGATGAAAGTGATGCTTTCTTGCTCTCTCATCTCTCTCCATTCTATTTTTCTCTCATTCGCCAGTGAAATTTCAAGCTATACAATGAAGTTTAGCAGCTGTAGTACATAATACAATTTCAATTAGTTTAGTTAATGGATATTGGGGTTCTACGTTCAAATTGAAGGATAAGAGAAAGTTGTCATCTTCTATATCAGATTAAAATGGGACCTGGTGCAATGGCAAGACCTTTCTTTAGCCAAGCTTCTTAAATGTCCTTTAGACACCAAGTTTTCTAAGCAGGATATATTTGAAAAGGGTTTGATGTGGCAACAGAAAAGGGTAATTTGATATGGCTGGTGTGCGAAGTTCACTACTTTATCGAATGATGAAATGAAAATAACCATAGTGATTCATATTGATGAATGATGATTACATGCGAGGATGTGTAGTCTTCTGAAAAATGATCCGTGAGAGTCAAAAGAAATTTAAAGATGAAATATCAAAGCTTGGTAGGAAAGAAGTAGAGAACTGGAAAGCCATAGAACCTCCATAAAGGAAGTGAAATCTTTTGCTCGAGTGGATAAAGATCACAAAGGGGGGCACAATTAAAAATGAAGAGAACAAAAGGGTGCAACAAAAATAGAATCTTTGGACTAAGAAAGAGGTGGGTTTTACTGAAAGAGTGAGATTTTTTTTTTGTACAACAAATGGGGGTATGGGGATTTGAACCTCGACCTCAAGGGAGGACATGCCAATTACAGCTGAGCTATGCTCACTTTGGATTGTACCATAGTAATCACAAGGCTTAATTTTCATGATGATTTTTATCATGAATGTCATGCAATTTTGAATGCTTTAAGGGGTGAAATCTCTTATAAATGTGTGCTTAAGAGACATACATCACACAAAGATCTAAATGTGTCACCATGATGAATGGTATGCAATTCCAATAAGTAGGCATACATCACACAAAGATCTAAATGTGGTACCAGAAAGTTGCTTCATCCACAGTACTCACATAAGCTCCTCCAGCTATCACTAGGCCTATGGTGGCTCCGGTTAATAATCTCCCCTACAAATGAAGATAAACCGCATATAGTCAGGCTACACTTTAGGAGTAAATAATCTATGGAAAAGTGGGCAATTCCATTGAAGAAAAACAATATTTAGAAGTAAATAATAATTAAAATAGTTAATGTCATCAAAATAGGCATTGCTACCATTATCATTCTTTCATTCTTTTTCTTCATTCTCTTTTATAATGAAATCATTTGTGAAAGAAAGAGAGAGTGATCCAAAGACCAATGAACTCATAAATAGGTAAACTTATACCCAGATAGATAGTAAGGGACACTTCACATTCACTAGTTAGATAAGAGAAGGATCCATTTGTGACTAGCAAACTGGTGCGGAACAAGCAGAGCCATGAGTATCAACGGAGAGAGAGAAAGAGACCATGTGGGGGAGGGTGGAATTTATATAACAACACTCCTTGGTTTAATAAAAAAATAATGTATCCCAACAAAGCTAAAGAAATAGAAAACATGTGCATTGAAAAATTAAATTGACCAAAGAAACACTCATGTTCCTTACATTTAGATGATTTTTTTTTTGATATCCGTGAGTGTCCGAGCAAGCAAGCGCACCTTGACTAATCTCACGGGACAACCGTCTGACCCTACAACATTTGGTTGCCAAGGAAACATGTAGGAACTTAATTCCTAGGTAGCCACCAAGAATTTTGAACTCATTCCCTCTAGGAGGGCTTTAATAATCCCAAGGCCTTTCATGACCACTAGGTCAACCCTCAACCCTTGACGGTTACATTTAGATGATTTTCATAATAGGTATATCAAATTATCTAGGAGACACAAAAGACCCAAATTTTGACAAATGATCACAACACAATGTCTTGTTCAAGTAAAGACCAAAAAGTTATCTTGAACAATCAAAGAAAATATGGGGTTGTTAGAAAAATTCTTCTACAAACAATTCTTGAAACATGTTTTTGTAATTAAAACCAAAGAATGAAAGTAAAAGAGACAAGCACAAAAAACATGGCCCAAAATTAAAGATATGACCACCAAAATGTTCATTATGAAGACCAAAAACTGCTAAGAACATGCAGGAAAGTTTCGTGAGTTTTAAGCTACACAGGGAAGATGAGCACAAGAACAAAACAATCGACATTAAGCATCAAGCCTATGAGAAAGAAACCCAGAAACAAAACAAAACATTAAAGTCATTCATTCATGATCCCAGCAACAAAGCTTCTGCTTCTAGTCTCAAAAATCTCGCTCAGTAATCTAACACATTCAAGCAGAGTACAAATAACTAATTTCAACGCCATTAATTCAAAAAGCAATCGTCAAACTCCATATTGGAAAGAACAAAAAAAACCACATGCACATACCCAAAAGAAACAAAAAAAGAACTCCACTCATCGATTACATTTCATCAGAAATGGAGTTTGTACCTTCTTAGAAGTATGAGGGATCTTATGAATGGTCTCAGAAGCAGAAGAGCAGTGTCTTGCGCCTTGGAAAGGACGTGAAACGGCCACTTTACAGATAGCATCTCGTAATAGTTTTCGAGAAGCCGTAGCCGCCATTAACGAATAAAACCCAAGAACGGAGAAGAACAAAATTGATTGCAGAAAAGGAGAAGAGAAAAAAAAGGGTCTGAGCTTCAACAAAGGGGATGAAGGCTGCTAAATAGTGAGACTGTGAATAAACCCTCGTAACTCCCCAAGACTTTCAAATTACGAACGGCGGTTGTGATTGCGGCGGCGGCGGCGGTGATGTACGCCACAAAGAAAATCCTGCCCAGTGCCCGTTAACCCGATGGAGCTTGTTCTTTTGTATACAAAAGTAAGCTAATTGCCAATTATAGAGATTCCTTTGTCACGTTTATGAGTATTTTTTTTTTTTTTTTGGTTTGTTAAAATACGATTTACTTACCATAAAACTTAAAATTTTGTGCCTATAGTGGTCACAAATGTGAAGTTATGATGGCCAGCTCAATGACACCATGTATTGTCTAGTGAAAAAACAAAAACAAAAATGTGAAGTAATGATTATAAGGAGCTTTTACCTTAAAGAGTTGGAAAGAGTTGAAGTTGTTTAGTCTAGAAAGTTTTAAACTATGTGCGTTTGGGGTCGGAGTCGTTTATAGTTCTAAAATCTGAGTTTATTTTAGCCGTTCTTTTCCACAATTTTTATTTCTATAAACAAAATAATTTTTTTAATTTTTATTTTATTATGGTTTACAAATTTCTTTTACAAAAATAATATAATTTTGAGCACAACACCTCACATTATTTTTTTCACATTGATTATAAAATATATATATATCCTTTTTTTTTTTAAGACTATTTTTAATTTGATGAATTCTAAGATTGAGATTTTTTTTGTTTTTTATTTTTTATTAATGTAAGTATATTTTACAAACTTTTTTAAAGAAAAAAAAATATATAAGTATAGTTTTACCTTTACCATGTGTCAAACACATTTTTAATCTATTAATTTAAACGAATCCAAATATATTTTTATTTCTCTTAATCATTAGAATACTACTTTTTTTTATTTTTTTTTAAGTACTAATTTTGATTGAAGAACTTAATTTATATTTAAAATAATAAAAATAGGTTAAATTGCATTTGTAGTTCTTTTACACATTTTGTTTAAATTACGTTTTTTTTTTAAATTAAAAATATCGTGAGAGTGAAGGAGGAAGAGAGAGAAATGTGTTGTTTCGACAAATGAGATAGTAATTACTGGTGAAGTCTTCATAAAATTAATAATTACTGGTGAAATCTTCATATTTTTTACCAACAAGTCTGTAGGCCAAATACGGAGTTAACTTCTGCTCAACTCGCTCCTCCAAGAAATTCTTGGACCAAACACCCTCTCAGAGGTTAGTTTTCGATCTTCTATCCCGTATTAATTAAATACATTTAAAAAAAAAAAAAAACTTAAAATTTAAGTCTCGTGAACGTGAGCATAATTCAACCGATATATAGTATGAATTATTGATCGGGAAGTAAGTGGTTCAATCTCCCGCCCCACTAATAAAAATTTATATTAGTCATTAATATAGACTAACTTATTTTTTTTTAGAAAATTTAACTTAAATAAAATTGGACGAAATTCAAAATTCATTGAGAATACAGGGGCCAAAATGGTGTTTTTATTTTTATTTTTTTAAGTTCATATTGCGAAAAAAAACACCCCTAAAGTATAGTAATAGTTGCAATTACACCCTCAACTAACTTTTGATCGTAAAAATTAAACACTTCAATTTGCACCATTATTAAAATTAAACACTTTAATTAACATAATTGTAATTCCCTTCTTCTCGCCGGAGTTACAGTGGCAACCTTCGGCGGCCGCAGAATTGCGACGGCGGTGCTCTGCAAGTCGATCAACATCTGGATTCACCTTGATTGGTGGTTGCCATCAGAATCTCACTGAATTTTGTTTCAGATAACAAAAGTAGTGTTTTTGGCGGTGAAATGAAGGTTTTGTTTGGGGTTTAACTTTTTTTTGGGGGTTTTGATTTTTACAATAAAAACAAAAATCACCCAAGATTTACGATTGTGTTAGTTAAAGGGTTTAATTTTTAAAATTAAAATTGTGAGGGCCACTTTTTACTATTATAATGTAAGTCAAGGGGTCAATTTTTTACAATTAGTGTAAGGGTCCAATATTTACTATTGTGTAAGTTTGAGGGTATAATTGTAATAACCGCTATACTCTAAGGTGATTTTTGCAATTTAGTTTCATTTAACTTTGAAAAGTATCTAATAAGTTGTTTTTTTTTTTTTCCAAACCGGCATAGCTCAATTGGCATAAGGTTTAGCCCGTTACTAAGAGGTCATGGGTTCAATCCTCGCATTAATTAAAATACAGTTGCAAAAAAAAAAAAAAAACTTTCAGACACGTTTCGAAGTTCATGAACTTTTTTTTTTTTAGAACATGAGAAAGGGGGATTCGAACTTGAGACATTTTGCTCATAATTCATACATTATATAGGTTGAGTGATGCTCTTGTTGGTCGAAGTTCATGAACTAAATAGACAAAAACTAACAAAGAACTTAACTTATAATTTAACATTTTTTTAAAAAATAAACATGAAACTTTTAATTTAGTTTATATTATGTCTATAGTTTATAATCTATACTATATTAAAAAACAAAGATTTATGAGAGGGAGAAAAAAAAACTAAAATACCACTTTATGTTATTTGCAATCAAATCTGGGATAATTTTACGATTGGCTCCCTATTTTTGGTCGTTTTTCAAAATGACCTGAATTTGAAAAATAAAAGTAACTAACCTTGTGCTGGCCTCATCACAAATTTTTTTAATATTTTTTCTAGCTAGTTTTGCAGTTCTCTCGCTTTCCCTCTCTCATTTGAAAATATTTTCTTCTTCTTCTATTTTTTTCTCCCTCCTCTATCATGTTTTTTCTTCCTCATATTCATCCATCGTCGGCGACTCTCATCGACAACAACTCTTACGTGACGATTCGAGAACCTGAATTTTTTCAAATCTGAAACATTTCAGATCTAGAAAAATCTAGAAAAACTAAAATTTTCGAATTTGGAAAAAATTTCAGATCTGAAATGAAGCTAGAGCTAGAGCGAGACCAGCCCACGCCAATAGCTAGAGCGAGATCAGCCCGCGCCCGCAGCCAGAGCTAGAAAATAATATTAAAAAAAATGATGATGTCAGTAGAAGGTCAATTTGACTTATTTTTCAAATTCGGGTTAATTTGACAAACGAACCAAAATATTGGGTCAGTACAATTATCCCGTCAAATCTCATACTTATCCTAGTATGAGATTATCTATACTATATTAAAAAACAATAATTTCTGGAAAAAAAAAATAGACTAAAATCCCTTTTAAATTTAAGTTATTTTCATCAATCAAATTTCATAAGTATTATACTCCGAAATAATTTGATTCTACAAATAGAATTCAGATAATTATTTTTTTCAATTGAAGATAAGATGTGATTCAAAATTAAATCAAATTAGGATTTGAATCTAAAATTTATCAATATTTTGTGTTAAATTACACTTCCAATTTTCATATGGTTAAGGTATTTTTTTTATTTAAATAAATGTATATCCATATTTATACTATATAAAATGGAAATGATTTATGAAAAACATTTTTAGAGCAAAATATTGATTACATCCATTAAACTCTCACATATATGGAAAAATTGTACGAAGAACTTCTTATTTTCGCTCGTTTGTCACACTAACCCGAATTTGAAAAATGAGTCAAATTGACCTTCTGGTGACATCATAACGAATTTTTTTAATATTTTTTTAACTGGTTTTCTAGCTCTCGTTTTCCCTCTCTCTCCTCTGAACATATTTTCTTCTCCTATTTTTTTTTCTCTCTCGTCCTCTATCACGTTTGTTCTTTCTCTTATTCATCCATCGTCCGATAACAACTCTCCGTAACACTTTAAGAACCAGAATTTTTTCAAAAATGAAAAATCTTTAAAAAAAAAAAAGAAAAGATGTGGAAAAAATTTCAGATGAGACCAACCCGCAGCTAGAGCTAGAAAAATAATATTAAAAAAAACGATGATGTCAGCAGAAGTCAATTTGAAGTGTTTTTCAAATTCGGATTAGTTTGACCAACGAACAAAAATATCGGGTCAGTCGTACAATTTTAAAATCACCAATCTCCAGCCAAGCAGAAAAAACCCACTCTCTTCAAAATATATTTTTTTTCCTTCTCTTTCAACCAAATGTAAATTTTTATAAGTTCCAAGTGGGATACTAAGAGGACAGAGAGAGTAACCATTTTTCTTGGATTTCTTTTAAACCACGCACGCGGCAGGAATGATTTAAAACCTGCACCTATGCAAAAAACCACGCACGAGATATGAATTTAAATGCATTATTACCGCCCAATTTGTCACATTTTTATCTTTCAAAAAAATTACCAAACAACCAGTTGGTGCAGTAGGTGAGTGAGTGTTTCGCCTAGGATAGCAGAGAGTCAGATTTTCAAAAAAATTATCAAACAACCACTTGGTGCAACGAGTGAGTGAGCGCATCACATAGATAGCCTAGAGTGAGGGTTGATTGATCTTGCACCGTATAACAAACCACGCACGGGGCATGAATGATTTAAAACCTGCACCTGTGCAAAAAACTACGCACGAGACATGAATTTAAATTCATTATTACCTTAAAATCGAGCATATCTCAATTGGCCTAAGGTTGTACCCGTTACTAAGAGGTCATGAGTTAAATCCTCGCATTAATTAAAATACCGTTGTAAAAAAAAATAAAGAGAAAAAAAAAAAATTGTTAGGATACAATTGCGAAATTAAAATCTCATTCCAAAAGGGTGACCCCCATAATTTTACGAGAATGGTCACATGTAAGTCATTCAATCAGAAAGGTAGGAAAGATTATCGTACCACCGTAGTCCTATAATTTTTTTGCAAAGTCGTCCTACTCTAACAATTTTCACTATTGCCCCACCCCCTAGCCAATACAAAACCCTGAATTTCATTGGCCCGTTGAACCGTTAATCACGCTCTAGCCGCAGGGACAGCAGTTCACCCGCCAGACTTTAGTTCTTGTCTTTTTAGAAATCAAGGATACAATGGTACAACCTATAGAACAGATCTTGTTCATGTAAGATCGTGTCTTTTCCTCTTCATCGCTCATTTTCTTTCAGTAGTGTTATTTTTTATTCTAAATTTTCGATGCGTGACTTCTGTCAAGCATATTGTTGTTTGTGGATAGGATTGAATTAAGTCAAAAAGAGTTATTTTTTAAGAAATTTAATTCAATTACTCAATAAAATTATCCAACCCAAACACCTTCATTTAAATGATAGGTTTGTATTGTTTAAAATTAGTAAAAAAAATAGTTTTTTTAAGATCTTTGTACTTATTTCCAAACATTGATTATTGAAAGCAAGTTTCTTAAAAACTTTTTTTTTCTTTTCAAAACTTAGTTTCAATTTTGAAAATATTTGTAAAATGTAGATAACAAAACAAATAAACTTATGGGTAGATATAGTGTTTATAAGCTTAATTTTTAAAAATAAATAGTGATCAAACGAACCTCGAGGTTTTGCAGCTATTTCTCGACGTCTCAAAATCCTATTTTAAATGGTATTATCTCTAACAATTGTATGTTCAAAACACTTTTAGAAGATTTTGAAATGGTTAAAAACAATTTTGTTATGTTCGAAATCACCCTAAAGCATGCATTTAATCATTTAGATTCAATTATGACGGGATGTATATCGTGTTTAAAAGTGTAACTTAAACCAAATATTAAAATGATTTCCAAACAATGATTTTGACGTTATTTAAATCATGTTTTGGAGTGATTTTCAATATGACAAAAGTGATCTTAACTATTTCAAAATCATTCACAAACATGTCGTACTAGTTTAGTCCGGTTTACAAGAGGTACATGTTTGTTGCTGCAGAATTAAAAATGAAACGAAATTACCGATGGAACTTCTAGGTTGAGTCGTGGACTAGGTCGCTCTCTTTAAAACGTTTCACAGCTCTGTCCATAATTGTGCAAAACAGTATCTATCAACCACGTCGTCCCTAGGATAAAACAATCCAGAGATACACAACGGAATCAACAGTAAAACAAAAATCCGAAGAAAACAATTTACGAAATCAACAGTAAAACAAAAATCCGGAGAAAACAATTTTGTGGAGAATTTTTATTAGGGGAAGGAGATGGGAGAACTATGGAGGAAGGTTCTTGCTTCTGAATTAAATTATTTCTCAAATTGGATGAGATGGATTGATATAGTAAATGAAAAAGTGAACATGTGATCAGGAATGATCTGCAAACGTGTGGTCATAATCGATCCATAAATGTGTGGTGGTAATCGATTCTCAAATTAAAAACTAAAATAACACTCAAGATTTAAAGTAACAGCCAGCGACAAGACATATGTCTCCATTTCTATATATGTCACTTTTTTTAGTTTAATTTCTCTATCTTCTCTCTTTTTCATTACTTATTTACTCTCATCTCAACCTCCTCCTCCTATTTTAAGATTTTGTATTTTAAAAAAATTACCCTCTCCTAAGATTTTCTCCAATGTTCTCTCTCTCTCATCTCACCCGTAATCTCGAAAAAAAAATTATAAACTTTGAAATCATTCACTCCTCTCTCTCACTTTCTCTTTGTGGCCATTGTTTACGGGAGATGATCAAAAGAGAGAAAGAAAGAAGGAAAAAAATGAAAATATTCACTGTAATTAAGATTACAGTGAAATTACAGTGTATTTGCAATTTTGCAAATTAGAATTACACGATAATTGTAATTTTGCAAATTGAAATTACACGGTACTTGCAATTGTGCAATTTTACAAATTGCAATTAAGAATAATATTCTTTCGGCAACCCAACAACATTACGGTGTTCTCGAATTAAAGTGTATAGAAAGTTGAGATCAAATAACAACCTATAGATTTGGATAAAGAATAGGAAATTAAAGAAGTAGAGGAAGAAAATAGGGCAATTTGACTTTTTGTACTCAAAACCAAAACAAATGAGTTTTTTAGACTCCCAAGGAAAAAACTAACACTTTTAGACATTGATGTGAAGAAAATAGGGCAATTTGACTTTTTGTACTCAATACCAAAACAAATGAGTCTTTTAGACTCCCAAGGAAAAAACTAACACTTTTAGACTTTGATGTGAAAGGTCTTAAATGCCCTTACTTTTAGGGACATTAAATGTCTAAAATACCCCTCCTAAACCCAAAAAAAACTTTTCATTTTTTATGAACTTTCGATTTTTTAATTTGGCTTATTTTCAGCGAAGATTTAGGAAAAACAATAAAAAAAAATATGAAAAAATTAATTTAAAATTCTATGAAAATCTATCATTTTAATCAAAAATCTAAAAATAGGATTTAAAAATCTATCGTTATAACAAAAATATCAATTGAACTTTAAATGGAAAATTATTACTATTTATTTATTTTAAATGGAAAATTATTACTATTTATTTATTTACTATTTATTTGAAGTTATAGCAAATCTTTATAACTTAAAATAGAAGGGAGATTTTCAAATTCTATTTTTTTTCTTCTAAATCTACGCTTCTGTTTGTAAATTTATCATGCGTGAAAAATCCACCATGAAAAATGAAAATAAGCCTTATGTGTTTTTTATCGGTGAAAATTACTAAATTACCTTATGACCGTTAAATTTAGGTTTTTTCCGACCGGTAAATTTAAGGGAAGACAAATTTATCAGTCGGTAAAAACCCACCAGTAAATTTACCGGTCTGGAATTCATACCGATAAAAAAGAAGGAGCTTAAATTTAGAAGATTTATCAGGAAAACCCACCATTAAATTAAATTTACTGGTGAGTTCATACCGATAAAAAAAACAGAAGCAATTTATCAGTCGGTAAAAACCGGTCTGAAATTCATATCGATAAAAAAAAACAGAGGCTTATTTTCAACTAAAATTTAGGAAAAACAATAAAAAAAAATAAGAAAAATTAATTTAAAATTCTATGAAAATCTATCATTTTAATCAAAAATTTAAAAATAGGATTTAAAAATCTATCGTTATAACAAAAATATCGATTGAACTAGTTCATACCGATAAAAAAACAGAAGCAATTTATCAGTCGGTAAAAACCGGTCTGAAATTCATATCGATAAAAAAAAACAGAGGCTTATTTTCAACTAAAATTTAGGAAAAACAATAAAAAAAAATAAGAAAAATTAATTTAAAATTCTATGAAAATCTATCATTTTAATCAAAAATTTAAAAATAGGATTTAAAAATCTATCGTTATAACAAAAATATCAATTGAACTTGGGTTTTCAGGTTTTCGAATCTCTTCACCGTAAAATGGATTGATTTTCCTTGCTTCATCTTGCTCTCTTATATAGCCTTTAGTGGTTCCATAGTCTGCTCCCTAATCATGGATCACCATCCAAATTAGGGAAACAATTTGAATTTTCTTCTTCTTCTCTCGGCTGCTTCTCTCTGTAAAGAAAAATAGTTTTTCTTCAGTGAGTTTCTTCCCTCTTTTCTCTAAGGAGTCTCACTACTTCGTTTTTCGGCCCGAGGATAGCGGGACTACCGTGGGTGGTCCACGAAGGTTTCGTGAGAAGGCTCGGTGAGCTCGTGAGGAGCTTTGATTTTTGAAGAAATTCGAACGACAGGATTATTACTATTTATCTTAAATAAAGATTTACTATTTATTTTAAGTTATAACAAATCTTTATAACTTAAAATAGAACGTAGATTTTCAAATTATATTTTTTTTTCTCCTAAATCTACGCTTCTGTTTGTAAATTTATCATGCGTGAAAAACCCACCATGAAAATAAGCCTTCTGTGCTCGGTGAAAATTACAGACCGGTAAATTAGGTGGGTTTTTTCTGACCGTTAAATTTAGGTTTTTTTCGACCGGTAAATTTAAGGGAAAACAAATTTATCGGTAAAAATAAATTTACCGGTCTGGAATTCATACAGATAAAAAGACAGAAGCTTAAATTTAGGAGATTTATCAGGAAAACCCACCATTAAATTTACCGGTCTTGAATTCATACCGATAAAAAAAACATAAGCAATTTATCAGTCGGTAAAAACCGGTCTGAAATTCATATCGATCAAAAAAAGAGAGGCGATAAAAAAAAGAGAGGCGTAGATTTAGAAGAAAAAGATAAATCTCCTAAATTTAAGCTTCAAATCCTATTATTTTTTTTCTTATAAATCGCTTCTGTTTTTTTATCGATATGAATTCCAGACCGAGTTTTGATAAATTGCTTATGTTTTTTTTTATTTCAAGACCGGTAAATTTAATGTTGGTTTTTCCTGATAAATCTCCTAAATTTAAACTTTTTTATCGGTATGAATTCAAGACCGGTAAATTTAATGTTGGTTTTTCGTGATAAATCTCCTAAATTTAAACTTCTGTTTTTTTATCGCATGAATTCCTGATAAATCTCCTAAATATGAATTCCAGACCGGTACCTGATAAATCTCCTAAATATGAATTCCAGACCGGTAATTTTAGTTTTTCCGACTGATAAATTTGTTTTCCCTTAAATTTATCGGTAATTTTCACCCTCTGGTGGGTTTTTCATGCATGATAAATTTACAAACTGAAGCCTATATTTAGGAGGAAAAAAAATAGAATTTGAAAATCTACGTTCTATTTTAAGTTATAAAGATTTGTTATAACTTAAAATAGTCATGAGATAAATAGTAAATGTTTAAAGTTCAGATATTTTTGTTATAACGATAGATTTTCAAATCGATTTTTGATTAAAATGATAGATTTTCATAGAATTTTAAATTAATTTTCCATATTTTTTCTAAATCTTCACTGAAAATAAGTCAAGGAAAAAATTGGAAGTTTAAGAAGTTTTTTTGGGTTTAGGAGGGGTATTTTAGACATTTCATATCCCTAAAAGTAAGGGCATTTAAAACCTTTCAGGGTCTAAAAGTGTTAGTTTAAATCTTGGGAGTCTAAAACACCTATTTGTTTTGGTTTAGGGTACATAAAGTCAAATTGCCCAAGAAAATAGGGTGTTTGTATTTTTTAAGTGAAAATAGAATGTATTTTCAATTCAATTCACTAGAAGTGAAAATGCAGTGTATTTTCGAATTGAAAATACCACTAGGAGGTACATTGAAAATTTTTAAAATGCAATTATTATTTGCCCAACAACAATACATTAGAAGACAAGAAAAAAGAAAGAGACACAAAATTAGACGAAATTATGCACTTGAATTAGACGAAATTATGTACTTGGTCTTTGTAATACATCTTAGTCTTTGTAATACATGTACAAAAACAAAGAGATACATTCTAAATTTGAGTTTGATGAAAAAACTATTCATTATTCCTAACCAACACAATCACATCACATTTCTTCTTGATCAACTTACTAACTATTTTATTAAAAAAAACAAAAAGTATAAATGAATTCCAAAGTGAAGAAAAGAAAGAACCGAAGAACAGAGCAATTACCTTGAGATTGAAGGAGTAAAGCATGGTGAGAGTTGGTAATTGTGAAGACTTAGAAGTAGTAATGTTGAGATGCAAAATTATGAGGCTAACATCTTCCAAAGCATCAATCCCCAAATCATCCTCCTTCCTTTTATTTAATGTAACAATATTCATTTTTGCCAAATAATGTTTTCCTCTTTTTTCTGTTGATTTTTTCATTAGAATGTTTATATACAACCTAAACTAACCCTAATTTCCTAAAATACACATGTAATAAAATACATGCATAAACATAACTTTCCTAGATAGATAAATCCCTAATACCCTCCTTCAAGTTAGAGCATGAAAGATCACAAATGCCCAACTTGAAAATAAGGTGAGGATAAGGTAAAATGTGATGGTAAAAAAATTTGCAGCCTCCGAACGCAGGTCGGTGTGGCAAATTTCAGGTCGATGCTCCACATTGCATCTTTAAATTTTCTGAGAGCTTCCAAACGCGGGTTGATGCTCCAATCTTCAGGTCGATGCCCACATGACATCTTTAATTTTTGCGGGCTTCGCATCATTGCTTTGACCACGCAATATAAAAAAAGAGGGAACTTCAATTTTGAGAAGCTCTTGTGAAGATCTTCGCTCTATACCATGTCAATTTTAAAAAGCTCGATCAAATAATGATAGGGAGGTGAGAGGAAAGAGCTTTTTTTAAAATATATCATTGTAAAATAAGGTAGGAAATTAAAGAACGGTAAATAAGGAAGGAAAAGAGAGGAAAGAGATGGATTAAACAACAATAAATAAATAAATATATATATATATACCATACCTTTTAAAAAGATGGACATCTATCAAAATCCGGTGTCGAAGAGGGACATTTACTATGATTTACTTTTTTTCTAGGGAAATCATAGTATAGTAAATGACCTTACATGGAATCCTATTTCAACGAATGTCCTCTTTTAAGTTGAATACATGTCCCATTTTTAGTTTACTCTCTCTCCTAACATTTTTCCCCCTCATAACAACCCTTCCTAACAAAATGAACTCTCTAAAAAAAAATTTTATTTTTTTCTCCCCTCATTTTATTCCCTCTTAAATCCTAAAAATAATTAAAAAAATGTTAGATTAAAAAAAAAATGTAATTATAGCCTACCTTCTAGTGATTGTATTTTCAAATTGCAAGTACAAATACACTGTAATTTCAATTCAGTGAATTTCAGATTGTATTTGCAATTCAGTGAATTTCGAATACAGTGTATTTGCAATTCAATACACTGTATTTTGGTTTTTTTTTTTTTTTTTTTTCAGAATTTCTTGCCTTAAATATTTTTTTTTTCTCAGCCACTTTCTTTAGAGTTCTTCTGCTACTTTAAGTTTTCTCAAACTCTTCTTTGTTATCGAGTTTGTATTTTTTCGAAAATTGATATTTTTTTTAGGTCGATTTTTTACACTAAATTAATTTTTGAAGTGAACAATGGTCACAGTAGGGAAATGAGTGATATTTTTTTTAGGTGTGGAGGTTACGGGTAAAAGGAGGAAGGGAAGGGAGAAAATCTTAGGAGAGTTTTTTGGAATTACTAAATCTTATAAATTAGGGAAGGGTCATTTGTCTCCTTACCCTTCTTTTCTATGGATTTTTGTTACTACAAAATATCCCCTTTTTTTTTTTTTTTTTTTTTTTTGCAAAGGTTTTATAATTAATGGGGTGGGGGTTGGAACACCTGACTTTGTGATTAAAGACACCACTTTATGTCAATTCAGCTATGCTCAGGTTTTGACATAATTAATTGTTTTGTTACTTATATGTTTGAACAATATGAAATAAGAAGTGATTATTAGTAATATATAAATTACGCCAAGGTGTAAACAATTCAAAAATATATTTTTTCATAAATGAACAATTGAATATGAAAACATCAAACTAAAATTGTTACACTATCTATACACAAAATTTTACGTGCATCGCATGTGTTTCTTACTAGTAGTAACTAAATAGTAAATGAATAACTACAAACATTTCAACACCAAAACATCTTATATACATGTACTAAAAAAAATGCACGTTAGCCCAAAGTTTTACAACGTTCTACTATTAGTTAAATAAATGACGTTTGATCAAAATAATATTATTGTTGCAATAGCTTAGTTGGTTAGGGCGTGTGGACCTTAACTATAAGGTTGGAGCGCTTCTTGTTTTTTTAATTTTCTTCAGCCAAATCAAGGCAGACAAGGTTGGATCTATGATTTTTTTGATAGGGCACAATTCCAATAATGTTAAATTGCAAGTTTAGTCCTTATTAAAATTTTCGTTTTATGTGGATATAGTCCCTAAAATTTAAAATGTGCCTAACAAACACTTAAACTTTCAAATTTGAGTCTAATAGATTTTAAACTTTCAAATTTGAGTCTAATAGATTCTAAACTTTCAATTTTGTGTCTAATAGATCCTTAAATTTTAATTTTGTGTTTAATAGATCATTAAACTCTCAATTTTGTATCTAACAAAGACTTATTAGAAAATTTTAAAAACTAAATGTTTTGTTAGACATAAAATTAATGGGTCCTCAACTTATTCGACATGTCAAAAAAAAAAAAAAATCACGTATCTATTAAATACAAAATTAAGAAATTTCAAGTTCAATTAGGTAGGGGTGTACATGGGTTGGGTTGAAGGTTGGGTTGAGTTGGGTTGAAGGGTTTTTCACCCCAACCCGAAAATTTCGGATTGGTGAATTTCCAACCCAACCCAACCCAACATTTCAGTCAACCCAACCCAACCCAACCCTTTAATTTTCGGGTTGGGTTGGGTTGGGTTGGCGGGTTGACCTTTTTTTATTTTTTATCTTTTTAATTAATAGATATTGATTTTTTTAATTAACTTCAAAATCACTATTAATGAAATTCTTTAATCCTTATTTTCCTCTCAAAATCACCATTAATGAATTTCCTTAATCCTTGATTTTCTTTTCAAAATCATTATTAATCTTTGATTTTTCTTTCAAAATCACCATATTTTTTATTTTTTTTAAATATATTGAATTCATTATATATATATATATTTTTTAATATATTGAATTCGGGTTGGTTCGGGTTGAACCGAACCAAATTTGGTTTAACCCGCGAACCGACCCGAAAATTCTGTTTTTCAAAATAGCAACCCAACCCAACCCATATTAAAAAAAAATCCAACCCAACCCGAAAAGTTGGGTTGGGTTGGGTTGGGTTTCGTGTGCAGGTTTTTTGAACACCCCTACAATTAGGGACAAAATTAAATTTTCTCTAATATAACAATTGATTTATATATAAAAAAATTAATATGCCTAAGACCTAATGGATACAAAATTTAAAGTTAATGAATCTACTAAACATTGTTAAAATTCAAGAATTTACTAAATTCAAAAGTGAAAGTTTAAAGACATATAAGACATTGTTTAAATTTCAGGGATCTATTAAACACAAATTTAAAAATTGAAGGACTAAACTTGTAATTCTGCATTCATATAAATATAATTTTAAACATTTATATATAATATTTATATTAAGTAATATTAATTCAAAAATAATAATAACTCATTTTAGAATTATCTACTCAAATAAATATATAAATAAATATATAAGTAAAATTTGAAATATTTATTATTTTTTAAAATAAAATTAAGTTTTTTTTTCAAATCTAAAATAATTTACTAAAAGATTTATATATAAAAAAAATGAAATAATGGACCTCGGACACCAGACAGTAGAATAAAAAAAGAAAAATTGTAACATATGTCAATTTAGAGTAAAATAATTAAAAATATAGCACTTTTTAATTTTTTTTTGCAAATATGACAATTTCTATCACGGATAGTAATCTATCACTAGTAATCTATCACTGATAGTGTAGTCTATCACCTCAGTTTTTTATAGAATTTTGTCGGTGAGTCTATCAGTGATAGTCATATATCAACGATAACAGTCTATCAGTGATATTCATATATATCAGCGATAGCAGACTATCAACTGATTTTTTGCCATATTTGCAAAATGTTTTAAATTTTGCTATATTTTGTTTATGCAACCAACCCATAAAAAAAATGCAAAACTGAAAAACATAATTAAAAAAAAAAGAGTAACTTTTGGAGTTTTGAACTCAGGACGTCAGGCTAGTAGAATCGTAAACATGCTCCTGGTCTCAACGTGGCTCTGCCCTTGAACATAGACAAAATGGAAAATATATATCATGCAAGAAAAACAGTAAAAAAAAAAAATGAAAAAATAAAGGCAGGGAAATCCTATAAAACAAAAGAATTAAATCAACCAAAAACAACAAACTCAATCTCAAACTCATTCTAAAACGCACAATAACTAAATCACGATTTTGTTGAGAAATACAAATTGAGAGGATGAGAGGGAAGAAGAGAAGAAGAGAAGAAGATTGTTTTTTTTTTTTTTTAATTTTAGACCCACCTAAATGGGAAAATTAAAAGGGGGTTACCTGCCATTGAAGCCTCAGCTCCATCGCTTGACGCTCCCGTTCAAATTCCTTTTTTTAAATGTGTTTTTTCATTCAAACTCTAAATTTTTAGGGGCTAATTTTTAAAATAACTTTGTTCAAAATTCAAAAGTGTGAACCCAAACATTAAAATAATTTTAAAATGTGATCAACATAATTTTAATTATTTTAGAATCATTCTCAAATTAAACATGCTCTTAGATTTTGGACATACGACCGTAAGAGAATGAACACATTTGAAATGAGAGTTTGAAACGTTGAGGAACAACTGCATAAAACCTCAATTGTTCCATTTTGAAGGAAACAAGAGGTTAGAGATGACGCGAAATTGGCCGCGATATTAAGTACCCTAGAGAATGAAAAAGGGAGCGCGAGCCGTTATTCCATCCGATAGGGACAATTATTACATAAGGAATTATGCATGGTCTTGTCTAAGACGTCTTCGCTGATTCCCACCATTTTACATATGTTCCATGATTCAGTATTGGGGGATACTCCGGTTCCTGCGCCCTACAAACGAATTACAGGAGAACTATTATAGGAAGGGATGAAAAATGTGATCAAACAATATGTGGAAGCTTGTGCGATTTGTCAGAGTAATAAGACTCAAGCGCCATGGCACCTGCCGGATTGCTACAACCGCTACCAAAGGCGTGGACCTCCTGGTTAGCATGGGCAGAGTTTTGGTATAACACCAACTTTCACACATCGATCAATCGAACTCCATTCCAGGTCTCCTATGGGCGCACCTTCTTCGATTATCTCGTATGGTTACTTCAAGACAACTAATGACACGCTGGAACAACAGTTGTTGGAACGGGATCAGAACTTGCTGATTTTGAAAGAGCAATTGACTGTAACTCAGAATCAAATGAAGAAATTAACGGACTTGAAACACATAGAGTTATAATTTGAGGTGACAATTACGTTTATCTAAAACTGAGGCCATATCGTCAGAGGTCTTCGGCTAGGAAGCGTTGTGAGAAGTTATCTCCGAAATTTTTCGGGTCGTATAAAGTTCTGTCAAAGGTGGGGAAGGTGGCATATCGACTGAATTTGCCCTCTAAGGCTTCGATCCATCCGATTTTTCATGTGTCACAACGGAAGTTAGCCTTGGGCCCCAATGCCAATATATTGCCGACTCCGCCCAGGATAACTGACGAGTTTGAATGGTTAGTTGAACCACAAGAGTTGTTGGCTACTCGTTGGAACGTCCAAGCTAAAGCATGAGAATGTTTGATTAAGAGGAAGGATCTACCAGATTGTAAAGCTACCTAGGAGGTGTCCATGTTGTTGCAGGCTCAATTTCTGAATTTCCACCTTGAGGACAAGGTGGCTGCTATGGGGGAGAAGTTGTTAGGCCCCCAATTGTGAATACTGAAATAAGGAAGATTAGAAAGGGAAAATGGCATATGGGCTAACCGGAGGGTTGTGGGACCAATTGTTGTACTGTTGTTAGGGTTTGTGTATGCCTTAGTATTTAAGCTTACTTTTATTGCTTTGTTGCTTTCATGCTTGTTTTGTAATACAACAGTGTTCTAGACGTTGGACAAATTACCGACACTCTCGAAATTTCTAGGTGTTCCTCTTTTGATATTGTAATCGTTTACATTGCAATATATCTATCACTAGTAAGAAGTATTCTTACAAGATCCTATAACTTTTACGATTATTCTAGATCGATCAAATGTATTTACTGTAATAGGAGAAAAAATCCAAATGCAAACTTCCATAACATAAATATTGTCTATTTCCAAGGTCCAGATTGAAACAAAGATATGTTATGTTTTCGCTATTCTTAAGATTTGCCTACACAACTATAATATGCATTAAGTTGAATTACAAGTTCATTCCCAGATTCTTTACTTTAAAAAGAATTTAATAGATCCCTAAATTTTAAAAAGTGTCTAATAAGTCCATAACCTTTCAATATTCAATTGTATGTCTAATAGATTTTTTAATTTTAAAAAATGTTGAATATACCAAAGACCTATTAGACACAAAATTAAAAGTTGATGTATCTATTTGACATTTTTTAAAGTCTGATGACTTCTTAGAAGAAAAAAAACTTCAAAACATGTTTAGAAATTTACTAGATAGAAACATAAAATTTTGAGAACTGAACTTTAACTTAACCTATCATTTTTTGTTGCAGGAGAGTGATGGTGATCAGAAAAATATCAGATTAGTATTTTTCATGCATAGTCCATTTGGATTTCGAAAATCATGCCGAAATTTAGTTATTCAGCTAGTAAGGTCAGAAATTCATTTCGACACAAATTACAGAAAACATAGCTAAAATAAATATTTACCAACTTTGGAACAAAATGGAAAAGAAGTCAAGTTAAAAGAATACCTGAAACGACTCGAACTTGGTCCCAAAAAGTCGTGCATGTACCAAATCATTTAACAATAGAAACTCAAATGCCGCAAAGGTTTTAATGAACTTCTCTTCTAATCTTCTAATCGCATACCATAGAAACAACCAATCAATGATTAAACAAACTTCCTTACATCGTCAATCCAAACAAGACGCAAGAAGAAGAAAGAAATAAAGAGGCCATACCTTCGAAGCTAGTTTGTTGTTTCTCAATCGCAAACTAGATGTCGGGAAACATCCACCAGATATTTGACACTACAAGAAGATAAAGATCACGAAGTTCGTTTGTGTACCTTCCATGGTGGAAATAATCCAACAATGCTAAGGGGGGCGACGAGAACAAATGGTCGTTGAATCGAAGAAAGAGTAAATTTGTGAAGATTGTGATGAATAATGTGTGAGAAAGCCCTAAACCCAAAAAAAAAAAAAATGGCAGACGCTAAAATTGGATTATTTCACATCTTTACTTTAGCTTATTCTTGAGATTTTAAAACTTGGCAAGTACTCTAAGCATTTTCTGGACCTTTTCGAAATGTCAAGTTGTATGTCTGCGTGAAAAATCTGAAAACATATTTTTTTTATTTTCTGGACCTTTTCGAAATGTCAAGTTGTATGTCTACGTGAAAAATCTGAAAACATATTTTTTTTTTCTTATTCTTGACGGTTTTTTTAAACTTCCGTTTTTTTTTCCCATTTTTCTTGACGTTTTTTTAAAAGATCATGGGTTACTTGACGTTTGTTAATAAAACGTCAAACAATTAATTTTGCAAGCCTCAAGAAATATTGTTTTTGTGGTAGTGCCGACGACAACGAAAATGCTGAGTTTATCTTGAGAGGCGATGAACGAGGCGAAGAGAGAGATTGGTGGAGGAGAATGAAAAGGGGAAATGGAGAGAAATGAGTTTTGGGAAAATGGAGGAATTTGATGGGTAAGAGGATGAAGAACAAGATGGAGATCATAAAGAAGCAATGGAGAGAATGAAACCATTTTTGTGGAGAGAATGAAGCCATTTTTGTAGAGAGAGAAAAGAAAACGACAATCAATGGCCTGTAGGGTTTTTTTAATTTAGAAAAGTGCATAAAATTTGGCCAATAAAATTGGGTTATGTGGGGAACAAAAGATAGTTGTAGCCAAGCATGCACCTAATTTTTACTCTTTTAAAATTTATCCAAAATTAATTCAACTCTATGTTAATAGGTGGCGGAACTCTCAATTTTGTGTAACTGTGTGACATATTAAAAAAAAAACAAAAAACAAAAACTTAAGAAAAAAATCAATTTATGACTAGAATATATCACTTAAAACACCAACTTAATAAATCAATTTACACCTCTAAACTTTGGGTTAAATCTCAACTTTGAGATTTTGGGACCGGTGGCTTTTTCTTCCACCGGAAGGAGGGGGAAGGTCATCGTCAGCAATAGCAGCAGCACCACCCTAGTTAATTTGGCAACAATTGAGTTGCAAATACTTTGGATTTTGAGAATTTTGCTTTTTTTCCTAGTCCATTCCCGATCGGGAATAAACAAAATGCAAATTTTGAGCTAAGCACTATGCATTTTTTTCCTGGTCTCGATCGTGACCGAGAATATGGGGAAAAAGGCAGAAAAACCCATTGCATGATTTGCATAGTTTTGCACTGAGAACACGTGAATGTTTGCATGACTTTGTATGGTTTTGTATATATAGTAACTAAATAGTAAATGAACAACTAAGAGTATTTCAACACCAAAACGCCTCATATACACGTACTAAAAAAGGCACGTGAGCCCAAAGTTTTACAACGTTCTACTATTAGTTTTGACAAATCTCGTTTGGTCAAATTAACATCATTGCTGGAATAACTCAGTTGGTTAGAGTGTGTGGATGTTAACCACAAGGTCGGAGGTTCAACCCTTCCTTCTAGACAAGGGGTAGGTTATGTCCATTTCCCGGTTTCTCGCGGCTGTTCATCTTCATCGATGTTTTTCAACCAAACGCCCGAGGGGTAGGTTTTGTCCCTTTTCCCGCTTTGTGGCAGCCGTTCATCTTCACCGGGGCAACCTTTCGACTACTTACCTTGTGTCCTCTCCATGCATCCCAAAACGAGAAGAAAAACTCAATTTTTAACAACAAAAAGCTTCAAATGTTTTACAACCAAACGAACTCGGACATTCAGGAAAATGTAAATCATTCCCTAAAATTTAGTCTAAGATGCAAAAAGACAAAAAAAGTTAAGTCCTTGAAATTTTCGCTTTATGTCTATATGGTCCCTGAAATTTAAAATATGCACAACACACGCTTAAGCTTTCAATTTTAATCTAATAGATCCTTAAATTTTCAATTTGGTGTCTAATATTAAACTCTCAATTTTGTGTAGGTGTGTGACATATTAAAAATAGCAAAAAAAAAAAAAAAAAATCAATTTATACCTGGATTATATCACTTAAAACACCCACTTAATAAATCAATTTACACCTCTAAACTTTGGGTTAAATCTCAACTTTGAGATTTTGGGACTAGTGGCTTTTCCTTCCACCGGAAGGAGGGGGAACGTCATCGTCATCCATAGCAGCAACACCACCCTGGTTAATTTGGCAACAATTGAGTTGCAAATACTTTGGATTTTGGGCATTTTGCTTTTTTTCCTAGTCCATTTCCGGTCGGGAATAAACAAAATGCACATTTTGAGCTAAGCACTATGCATCTTTTTCCTGGTCTCGATCGTGACCGAGAATATGGGGAGAAAGGCAGAAAAACCCATTGCATGATTTGCATAGTTTTGCACTGAGAACACGTGAATGTTTGCATGATTTTGCATGACTTTGTATGGTTTTGTATATATAGTAACTAAATAGTAAAAGAACAACTAAGAGCATTTCAACACCAAAACGCCTCATATACACGTACTAAAAAAGGCACGTGAGCCCAAAGTTTTACAACGTTATACTATTAGTTCTAACCAATCTCGTTTGGTCAAATTAACATCATTGCTGGAATAGCTCAGTTGGTTAGAGCGTGTGGCGGTTAACCAAAAGGTCGGAGGTTGAACCCCTCCTTCTTGTGCTATTTGTTGGGAAAATGGAAAGAACCTGACGACGAGGGGTAGGTTACGACGAGGGGTAGGTTATGTCCCTTTTCCCGGTTTCTGGCGGCCGTTCATCTTTATCGATGTTTTTCAACCAAACGACCGAGGGGTAGGTTTTGTCCCTTTTCCCGCTTTGTGGCAGCCGTTCATCTTCACCGGGGCAACCTTTCGACTTTTTACCTTGTGTCCTCTTCATGCATCCAAAACGAGACGAAAAACCCAATTTTTAACAACAAAAAGCTTTAAATGTTTTACAACCAAACGAACTCGGACATTCAGGAAAATGTAAATCATTCCCTAAAATTTAGTCTAAGATGCAAAAAGACAAAGAAAGTTTAGTCCTTGAAATTTTCGCTTTATGTCTATATGGTCCGTGAAATTTAAAATATGCGCAACACACGCTTAAACTTTCAATTTGAATCTAATAGATCCTTAAATTTTCAATTTGGTGTCTAATATTAAACTCTCAATTTTGGGTAGGTGTGTGACATATTAAAAAAAGCAAAAAAATAAAAATTAAGAAAAAATCAAATTATACCTGGATTATATCACTTAAAACACCAACTTAATAAATCATTTTACACCTCTAAACTTTGGGTTAAATCTCAACTTTCAGATTTTGGGACTAGTGGCTTTTCCTTCCACCGGAAGGAGGGGGAACGTCACCATCATCCATAACAGCAGCTTGGTTAATTTGGCAGCAATTGAGTTGCAAATACTTTGGATTTTGGGCATTTTGCTTTTTTTTCTAGTCCATTTCCGGTCGGGAATAAACAAAATGCAAATTTTGAGCTAAGCACTATGCATTTTTTTCCTAGTCTCGATCGTGACCGAGAATATGGGGAAAGGGGCAAAAAAACCCATTGCATGATTTGCATAGTTTTGCACTGAGAACACGTGAATGTTTGCATGATTTTCCATGACTTTGTATGGTTTTGTATATATAGTAACTAAATAGTAAATGAACAACTAAGAGCATTTCAACACCAAAACGCCTCATATACACGTACTAAAAAAGGCACGTGAGCCCAAAGTTTTACAACATTCTACTATTAGTTTTAACAATTCTCGTTTGGTCAAATTAACATCATTGCTGGAATAGCTCAGTTGGTTAGAGCGTGTGGCTCTTAACCACAAGGTCGGAGGTTCAACCCCTCCTTCTAGCGCTTTTTGTTGGGAAAACGGAAAGACGCTTTTTGTTGGGAAAACGGAAAGAACCTGGCGACAAAGGGTAGGTTTTGTCCCTTTTCCCGCTTTGTGGCAGTCGTTCATCTTCACCGGGGCAACCTTTCGACTACTTACCTTGTGTCCTCTTCATGCATCCCAAAACCAGACGAAAACCTCAATTTTTAACAACAAAAAGCTTCAAATGTTTTACAACCAAACGAACTCGGACATTTAGGAAAATGTAAATCATTCATTAAAATTTAGTCAGATGCAAAAAGACAAAGAAAGTTTAGTCCTTGAAATTTTCGATTTATGTCTATATCGTCCCTGTAATTTAAAATATGCGCAACACACGCTTAAACTTTCAATTTGAATATAATAGATCCTTAAATTTTCAATTTGGTGTCTAATATTAAACTCTCAATTTTGTGTAGGTGTGTGACATATTAAAAAAAGCAAAAAAATAAAAATTAAGAAAAAATTAAATTATACCTGGATTATATCACTTAAAACACCAACTTAATAAATCATTTTACACCTCTAAACTTTGGGTTAAATCTCAACTTTGAGATTTTGGGACCAGTGGCTTTTCCTTCCACCGGAAGGAAGGGGAACGTCATCATCATCCATAGCAGCAGCCTGGTTAATTTGGCAGCAATTGAGTTGCAAATACTTTAGATTTCGGGCATTTTGCTTTTTTTTCTAGTCCATTTCCGGTCGGGAATAAACAAAATGCAAATTTTGAGCTAAGCACTATGCATTTTTTTCCTGGTCTCGATCGTGACTGAGAAGATGGGGAAAGGGGCAAAAAAAACCATTGCATGATTTGCATAGTTTTTCACTGAGAACACGTGAATGTTTGCATGATTTTCCATGACTTTGTATGGTTTTGTATATATAGTAACTAAATAGTAAATGAACAACTAAGAGCATTTCAACACCAAAACGCCTCATATACACGTACTAAAAAAGGCACGTGAGCCCAAAGTTTTACAACATTCTACTATTAGTTTTAACAATTCCCGTTTGGTCAAATTAACATCATTGCTGGAATAGCTCAGTTGGTTAGAGCGTGTGGCTGTTAACCACAAGGTCGGAGGTTCAACCCCTCCTTCTAGCGCTTTTTGCTTTTTGCTTTTTGTTGGGAAAACGGGTAGAACCTGGCGACGAAGGGTAGGTTTTGTCCCTTTTCCCGCTTTGTGGCAGTCGTTCATCTTCACCGGGGCAACCTTTCGACTACTTACCTTGTGTCCTCTTCATGCACATCCCAAAACCAGACGAAAACCCCAATTTTTAACAACAAAAAGCTTCAAATGTTTTACAACCAAACGAACTCGGACATTCACGAAAATGTAAATCATTCCCTAAAATTTAGTCTAAAATGCAAAAAGACAAAGCAAGTTTAGCCCTTGAAATTTTCGCTTTATGTCTATATGGTCCCTGAAATTTATAATATGCGCAACACACGCTTAAACTTACAATTTGAATCTAATAGATCCTTAAATTTTCAATTTGGTGTCTAATATTAAACTCTTAATTTTCTGTAGGTGTGTGACATATTAAAAAACAAAAAATTAAGAAAAAAATCAAATTATACCCAGATTATATCACTTAAAACACCAACTTAATAAATCAATTTATACCTCTAAACTTTGGGTTAAATCTCAACTTTGAGATTTTGGGACCAGTGGATTTTCCTTCCACCAGAAGGAGGGGGAACGTCATCGTCATTCATAGCAGCAACACCACCCTGGTTAATTTGGCAGCAATTGAGTTGCAAATACTTTGGATTTTGAGCATTTTGCTTTTTTTCCTAGTCCATTCCCGGTCAGGAATAAACAAAATGCAAATTTTGAGCTAAGCACTATGCATTTTTTTCCTGGTCTCGATCGTGACCGAGATTATGGGAAAAAAGGCAGAAAAACCCATTGCATGATTTGCATAGTTTTGAACTGAGAACACGTGAATGTTTGCATGATTTTGCATGACTTTGTATGGTTTTGTATATATAGTAACTAAATAGTAAATGAACAACTAAGAGCATTTCAACACCAAAACGCCTCATATACATGTACTAAAAAAGGCACGTGAGCCCAAAGTTTTACAACGTTCTACTAGTAGTTTTAACAAATCTCGCTTGGTCAAATTTACATTATTGCTGGAATAGCTCAGTTGGTTAGAGCGTGTGGACCTTAACCACAAGGTCGGAGGTTCAACCCCTCCTTCTAGCTGTCCTCTTCATGCATCCCAAAACGAGATGAAAAACCCAATTTTTAACAACAAAAAGCTTCAAATGTTTTACAACCAAACGAACTCGGACATTCAGGAAAATGGAAATCATTCCCTAAAATTTAGTCTAAGATGCAAAAAGACAAAGAAAGTTTAGTCCTTGAAATTTTCGTTTTATGTCTATATGGTTCATGAAATTTAAAATATGCGCAACATACATGCTTAAACTTTCAATTTGAATCTAATAGATCCTTAAAATTTTAATTTAGTGTCTAATATTAAACTCTCAATTTTGTGTAGGCGTATGACATATTCAAAAAAACAAAAAACAAAAAATTAAGAAAAAAATCAAATTATACCTGGATTATATCACTTAAAACACCAACTTAATAAATCAATTTACAACTCTAAACTTTGGGTTAAATCTCAACTTTGAGATTTTAGGACCAGTGGCTTTTCCTTCCACCGGAAGGAGGGGGAACGTCATCGTCATCCATAGGAGCAACACCACCCTGGTTAATTTGGCAGCATGATTGAGTTTCAAATACTTTGGATTTTGGGCATTTTGCTTTTTTTCCTAGTCCATTCCCGGTCGGGAATAAACAAAATACAAATTTTTAGCTAAGCACTATGCATTTTTTTCCTGGTCTCGATCGTGACCGAGAATATGGGAAAAAAGGCAGAAAAATCCATTGCACGATTTGCATAGTTTTGCACTGAGAACACGTGAATGTTTGCATGGTTTTGCATGACTGTGTATGGTTTTGTATATATAGTAACTAAATAGTAAATGAACAACTAAGAGCATTTCAACACCAAAACGCCTCATATACATGTACTAAAAAAGGCACGTGAGCCCAAAGTTTTACAACGTTCTACTAGTAGTTTTAACAAATCTCGCTTGGTCAAATTTACATCATTGCTGGAATAGCTCAGTTGGTTAGAGCATGTGGCTCTTAACACCCCTCCTTCTAGCGGTTTGGTTTTGTGTGTACTCTTCATGCATCCCAAAACGAGACGAAAAACCCTTGAAATTTTCGCTTTATGTGTCCCTGAAATTTAAAATATGCGCAACACACGCTTAAATTTTCAATTTGGTGTCTAATATTAAACTCTCAATTTTGTGTAGGTGTATGACATATTAAAAAAAACAAAAAATTAAGAAAAAAATCAAATTATACCTAGATTATATCACTTAAAACATCAACTTAATAAATCAATTTACACCTCTAAACTTTCGGTTAAATCTCAACTTTGAGATTTTGGGACCAGTGGCTTTTCCTTCCACCGGAAGGAGGAGGAACGTCATCGTCATCCATAGCAGCAACACCACCCTGGTTAATTTGGCAGCAATTGAGTTGCAAATACTTTGGATTTTGGGCATTTTGCATTTTTTCCTAGTCCATTCCCGGTCGGGAATAAACAAAATGCAAATTTTGAGCTAAGCACTATGCATTTTTTTCCTGGTCTCGATCGTGACCGAGAATATGGGGAAAAAGGCAGAAAAACCCATTGCATGATTTGCATAGTTTTGCACTGAGAACACGTGAATGTTTGCATGATTTTGCATGGTTTTGTATATATAGTAACTAAATAGTAAATGAAAAACTAATAGCATTTGAACACCAAAACGCCTCATATACACGTACTAAAAAAGGCACGTGAGCCCAAAGTTTTACAACGTTCTACTATTACTTTTAACAAATCTCGTTTGGTCAAATTAACATCATTGTTGGAATAACTCAGTTGGTTAGAGCGTGGCTGTTAACCATAAGGTCGGAGGTTCAGCCCCTCGTTTTATTTATGTTAAAGAAAATTAATATGCCTAAGAATAGAATCTACTAAACATGGTTAAAAGTCAACAATTTACGCCAAACCGAGCATAGCTCAATTGGCATAAGGTTGTGCCCGTGACTAAGAGGTCATGGGTTCAATTCTCGCATTTATTAAAACACTGTTGCAAAAAAAAAAAAAAAGTCAACTATTTACTAAACACAAAAGTGAAATTTAAATACACCGTAATTGGGCCGGCTATTTGTTTATTTTTTTTTTACCTTATTTTTATTAGTTTTTTGTCACATTTTTTTTTGGTCATTTTTATTTTTTTTTGGTCATTTTTAAACTTTTAAATTCACTTTTTTATTTGGTTACATCGAACCCTAATCCAAGATTAGCGGTCGAAGCCTGTGTAAACCCAGGTCCGTTTCAATTTTCTTGTTGGTTAAATCGAACCTTATTATTGTCGTAGCCTGTGTAAACCCAGGTCCATTTCAATTTCTCTTGAAATAAAAGAAAATTTAATATGATAATTAACTAAGGATAATTTTCCCTCAATACATCAAACTCTTACTTTATTTTGAAAGTTGAGGTTTGATTAAATAAAACATTGTTTTTTTAATAAACTATTATTTATTTTCTCAAATTACGGACGTTTTAAAATTAATTGGATAATATAAGATAAAATATGGCTACTGTTTTTAACCGGTGTTGTAGGGTGCTAATACCTTCCCTACACTCAAACGACCCCCGAATCTAATTTCTGTCTTCGTAAACCAGTTTTCTTTTTAAGGTGACCAATCACACCCAAAATAATTTGTGGCGACTCCATCTCTTTTATTTTAAAATGAAACCCATGAAAGAGGGTGTCGGCCGCTCCGCGTCGCGATGCGTTGCGACAACTATCAGTGATAGTTACTTACAAAATTCTATAAAAGAACAGAGGTGATAGTCAGTGATAGATTACTATCCGTGATAGACTACTATCAACGATAGAAATTGCCAAATTTGCATTTTTTTTTTAAAAATGATATATTTTTAATTATTTTACTCTAAATTGACATATGTTACAATTTTCCTAATTTTTTTTGTACAATTTTTTATATAATTTTCCATATTTTCATTGTTAAGGACTTTTTCCAATAAATTTTAAGAATGCAATTTTTACTTTTTATTTTATGTATCCTTCAGAAAATTCTTTGAAGATAACAAAAATAATTTTGATCACAATACTTCACATTTTTTTTTGAATAGTAAGAATACTACATTTTGAATTTGGTTGAAGTATCAATTTTGATTGAACAACCTAATTTATATTTAAAATAATAAAAATAGGTTGAATTGCATTTTTAGTCATTTTGCACATTTTGCTTAAATTGTATTTTTTATTTAAATAATTAAAAATTGTGGGAGGGAAGGAGAGAGATGAATAGGGAGAAATGTGTTGCCTTGAAAATTGAGACAGACTTTAATAGTAATTACTGTTGAAGTCTAAAGAATTGAATAATAATTACTGTTGAAAGTCTGGGAGTTGAACATTAATTATTGTTGAAGTCTGAGGAGTGAATATTTTTTATTCGAGTTCAACAGGTTCGTGGGCCAAACGGGGAGTTAACTTCTCCTCTCAACCCCTTTTCCAATAACTCCTTGGGCCAAACACCCCTAAATGCTTAAAAAAAAAACCTTCACTTAAACACATTTTTGTATGCATTTAAAAAGTCATTCCAAAAAGGGTCTTAACTTCTCCTCCCCCTCAAGTTGTTTTTTTTGCCTTTAAAATTATGTTGGTCACATTTTAAAATTATTTTAATGTTTGGGTTCACACTTTTGAATTTTGAACAAAGTTATTTTCAAAATTAGCCCCTAAAAATTTAGAGTTTGAATGAAAAAACACATTTAAAAAAGGAATTTGAACGGGAGCGTCAGGCGTTGAACGATGTAGGTAACCCCTATTGGTGTAAATACCCCTCCGACTTTCTTTTAATTTTCCCATTTAGGTGGGTCGAAAATTAAAAAAAAACAATCTCCTTCTCTCCTTCTCTTCTTCCCTCTCATCCTCTCAATTTGTATTTCTCACCAAAATCGTGATTTTGGTGTGTTCTAGTGGGTTTTAGAGCGAGTTTGAGATGGAGTTTGTTGTTTTTTCCATGATTTTCCTTCCTTTATTTCTTATTAGATCATAGTCATTGACAAAATTTTATATAAAAAAAAATATAAGTATATTAATAGTTACCACGGATAATCATTGATCTGCTATAGTAATTATCGCCGATAAAAATTGTCATATTTGCAAATCTTTTTAAAAAGTGCTATATTTTTAATTATTTTACTCTAAATTGACAAGTTGTGCAATTTCTCAATATTAGGGCATATATAAATGTTTAAAATTATATTTATATGAATGTAGAATTACAAGTTTAGTACTTCAATTTTTAAATTTATGTTTAATATATTCCTTGAAGTTTAAAAAGTGTCTTATAAGTCTTTAAACTTTCATTTTTGTGTTTAGTAAATCCTTGAATTTTAACAATGTTGAGTAGATTCTATTCTTAGGCATATTAATTTTTTTTTAACGTAAAAATCAATTGTTATATTAGATCAATTTTAATTTTGTCTCTAATTGAACTTGAAATTTTTAATTTTTAATTTTGTATTTAATAAATACCTGAGTTTTTGTTTGAAATGTTGAATAAGTTGAGGACCCATCAATTTTATGTCTGATAAAATATTTCTTTTTTAAAATTTTCTAATATGTCTCTAATAAATACAGAATTGAGAGTTTAATGATCTATTCATCATAAAATTGAAATTTAACGATCTATTAGACACCAAATTGAAAGTTTAAGGATCTATTAGATTCAAAATTGAAAGTTTAAGCTGTTGGGCCCATTTTAAATTTCAGGGACCATATAGACATAAAGCGAAAATTTCAAGGACTAAACTTTCTTTGTCTTTTTGCATCTTAGACTAAATTTTAGGGAACGATTTACATTTTCGTGAATGTCCGAGTTCGTTTGGTTGAAAAACATTTGAAGCTTTTTGTTGTTAAAAATTGGGTTTTTCGTCTCGTTTTGGGATGCATGAAGAGGACACAAGCTAAGTAGTCGAAAGGTTGCCCCGGTGAAGATGAACGACCGCCACAAAGCGAGAAAAGGGACAAAACCTACCCCTCGGTCGTTTGGTTGAAAAACATCTGACGCTTTTTGTTGTTAAAAATTGGGTTTTTCGTCTCGTTTAAGGATGCATGAAGAGGACACAAGGTAAGTAGTCGAAAGGTTGTCCCGATGAAGATGAGCGACCGCCACAAATCGGGAAAAGGGACATAACCTACCCCTCGTCGTCAGGTCCATATCGAGGGTTCTAGATAGATTCAACTAGTCGTCAGGTTCTTTCCATTTTGAAGATGAACGGCCGCCACAAAAAGGGACGCCACAAACTGGTACCCCTCATCCTCAGGTTCTTTCCATCCGGTACCCCTCGTCCTCAAGTTCTTTCCATCCGGTACCCCTCGTCCTCAGGTTCTTTCCATCTGGTACCCGATTTTGATAGTTTATATTTGTTTTTGATAGTTTATATTTGTTTTTGATAGTATATAAATATACCAAAACTTAAAAAAAAAAAAATCCAAAATTGGCATAATTCAACCCGATTTTGATAGTTTATATTTGTTTTTGTTTAATACATCTATTTCCTCTCTTTTCCTTCCTTATTTACCCTTCTTTAATTCCTTACCTTATTTTACAATGATATATTTTAAAAAAATCTCTTTTCTCTCACCTCCATATCATTATTTGATCGAGCTTCCCAAAATTGGCATGGTATCAAAGCGAAGATCTTCTCAAGAGCTTCTCAAAATTGAAGTTCCCTCTTTTTTTTTTATATTGCGTGTTCAAAGCAATGATGCGAAGCTCGCAGAAATTAAAGATGTCATGTGGACATCGACCTGAAGATCGGAGCACCAACCCGCATTTGGAGGCTCTCCAAAAATTTAAAGATGCAATATGGAGCATCGACCTGAAATTTGCAACACCGACCTGCGTTTGGAGGCTGCAATTTTTTTTACCATCACATTTTACCTTATCCTCACCTGATTTTCAAGTTGGGCATTTGTGATCCTTCATGCTCCAACTTGAGGGAGGGTATTAGGGATTTATCTATCTTAGGAAGTTATATGTTTATACATTTATTTTATTACATGTGTATTTTAGAAAATTAGGGTTAGTTTAGGTTGTATATAAACATTCTAATGAAAAAATCAACAGAAAAAAAGAGGAAAACATTATTTGGCAAAAATGAATATTGTTACCGCAAATAAAAGGAAGGAGGATGATTTGGGGATTGATGCTTTGGAAGATTTTAGCCTCGTAATTTTGCATCTCAACATTACTACTTCTAAGTCTTCACAATTACCAACTCTCACCATGCTTTACTCGTTCAATCTCAAGGTAATTGCTCTGTTTATATTTTTTTTTCCACATAGAGAAAGTGAGAGAGGAGTGATTTTTTTTTCCACAGAGAGAGAGCGAGAGAGGAGTGATTTCAAAGTTTATATTTTTTTTTACACAGAAAAAGTGAGAGAGAGAGGAGTGATTTCGAAATTTATATTCTTTTTTTCGAGATTACGGGTGAGATGAGAGAGAGAAACATTGGAGAAAATCTCGAGAGAGTGGATAGTTATTTTGAAATACAAAATCTTAAAAAGGGAGGAGGCTGAAATCTTAAGGAGAGTAAATAAGTAATCAACAAGAGAGGAAAGAAAGAAATTAAATTAAAAAAGTGACATATATAGAAATGGAGACCTATGGCTTTTACTCACCTTTTTTGTCAACATGTGGCTTCATTTTTTAAATCTTGTGACATTTATTTTATAATGTTATTTTAGTTTTTAATTTGAGAATCGATTACAACTACACATTTATGGATCGATTATGACCACACGTTTGTGGATCATTCTTCGGCCCATGTTCACCTTTTCATTTCCTATATCAACCTGTCTCATCCAATTTGAGAATTAATTCAATTGAGAACCAATAGCCTTCCTCTATAGTTCTCTCATCTCCTTCTTCTCATAGAAATTCTCCACAAAATTGTTTTATTCGGGTTTTCGTTTTACGGTTGATTCTGTAAATTGTTTTCTTCGAGTTTTTGTTTTACTATTGATTCTGTTGTGTATTATCTGAGTTGTTTTATCCTAGGGACGACGTGGTTGATAGATACTGTTGTGCACAATTCTGGACAGAGCTGCGAAATGTTTTAAAGAGAGCGACCTAGTCCGCGACTCAACCTAGAAGTTTCATCGGTAATTTTATTCCATTTTTAATTCTGCAGCAACAAACATGTATCAAAATTTGATTAACCTTGTAAACTGGACTAAACTAGTACGACATGTTTGTGAATGATTTTGAAATAGTTAAGATCACTTTTGTCATATTGAAAATCACTCAAAAACATGATTTAAATACCGTCAAAATCATTTTAATATTTGGTTTAAGTTACACTTTTAAACACGATTTACATACCGTCAAAATTGAATCTAAATGATTAAATGCATGTTTTAAGGTGATTTCGAACTTAACAAAAGTGATTTTAACCATTTCAAAATCTTCTAAAAGTGTTTTGGACCTACAATTGTTAGAGATAATACCATATTTTTGAGACGTCGAGAAATAGCTGCAAAACCTCGAGGTCCGTTTGATCACTATTTAATTTTTTATTTTTTAAAATTAAGCTTATAAACACTCCATCTACCCATAAGTTTATTTGTTTTGTTATCTACATTTTACAAATATTTTCAAAATTGAAACTAAGTTTTGATTTTTTTTATTTTTTTTAAGAAACTTGTTTTCAATAATCAATGTTTGGAAACAAGTACAAAGATGCTTAAAAAAACTATTTTTTTTTACTAATTTTAAACAATTTTTTTTTTTTAAAACAATACAAGCCTATCATTTAAATGAAGGTGTTTGAGTTGGATAATTTTATTGAGTAATTGAATTAAATTTCTTAAAAAATAACTCTTTCTGACCTATTTCAATCCTATGCACAAACAACAATAAATTTAGAATAAAAAACAACACTACTCAAAATGAGCTATGAAGAGGAAAGGACACGACCTTACTTGAACATTACTTGAACAAGATCTGTGTTCTATAGGTTGTACTACTTTATCCTTGATTTCCAAAGAGACAAGAACCAAAGTCTGGCGGGTGAACTGCTGCTCCTGCGGCTAGAGAGTGATTAATGGTTCAACGGGCCAATGATCCTGCGGTTGTAGATGACCGTTCTCGGTTGGGCTCTGTCTAGCTGGGATGGTCGCAAGGCGGTCTGACAGACTTCTACAACTTTTAGCCTTTCGTTCTCGTCTTTTTTTTTTTTTGGTTGCTTGAATTTTATGGGTTTCTTATTTGTTGGAAGAGAAACACTCGTTCCATTTTTTGCTACGTTGTTGTATAAAAAAGATGATAGATTTGGGTATTTTGGTTTATGCTCTCGCAAGGTGTTTGATGATATGTCTCTTAAAGTCATACCCCAAAATTTAATCACAAACTAACATTGGCCTGGGGTGGGGAAATAGTGAAAATTGCTAGAGTAGGACAACATCTTAATCTTTTTTTTAAAATTGATTGAAAATTGTTTTTTTGCCTTTGAAATTGATTGCAACAATGTTGTTTCTGGTATTGTTTTGATTTCTTTTCCATTCTTCCAAGGAGTTATTATCATAGTTTTGGGTATCTTCAAATGGGATCCCTCTCTAACAGTTTCTTATGTCCAAAATCTAAGACCCTCTTTGGAATGACTTTTTAAATGCTTACAAAAATGTGTTTAAGTGAAGTTTTTTTTATTTTTTTTAAAGCATTTAGGGGGCGTTTGGCCCAAGGAGTTGGGGGAGTTGGAGTTGTTTAGTCTGGGGAGTTGTTTAGTCTGAGGCGTTCTGAAGTATGTGTGTTTGGGGCAGGAAGTTGTTTAATCTGGAGTTCTAAAGTCTGTGGTGTGTTTGGGGTAAAGAGTTGTTGAACCTGGAGTTCTGAAGTATGAGTTGTTGAACCTGGAGTTCCCCTCGGGTGTTTGGCCCAAGGAATTGTTGGAAAAGGATTGAACCTGGAGTTCCCCTCGGGTGTTGTTGGAAAAGGACTTGAGAGGAGAAGTTAACCCCCGTTTGGCCCACAAACTTGTTGAACCCGGATAAAAAATATCAACTCCCTAGAGTTCAACAATAATTACTATTCAACTCCCTAGACTTTCAACAGCTATTAAACTCCCCAAACTTCTACGGTAATTACTATTCAAGTTTGTTCCAATTTTCAAGCAACACGTTTCTCTCTCTCCTTCTCTCCCACAATATTTTTAATTATTTTAAAAAAACGCAATTTAAACAAAATGTGTAAAAGAACTAAAAATGCAATTCAATCTATTTTTATTATTTTAAATATAAATTAGGTTCTTCAATCAAAATTGGTACTTCAACCAAATTTAAAATGTATTATTCTTACCCGAAAAATAAAAACATCAGCTTATTTTGATCAGTTTAAATTAATTGATTAAAATCTTTCAAATTCACATGTAATATTTAACATATTATTGTACGACTCTCTTTTACTCGAAAACTCTCTAAATAAAATGAATAATTAATGTGTGAGTGATATTGAAAAAAGAATGTGAAGTATTGTGGTCAAAATTATTTTTTTTATCTTCAAAGAAATTTGTGAAGGATATACAAAATAAAAAGTAAAAATAGAATTCATAGAATTTATTGGAAAAAAAAATCATTAACAATGAAAATATGGAAAATTGTATAAAAAATTGTACAAAAAAAAATTAGGGAAATTGTAACCTATATCAATTTAGAGTAAAATAATTAAAAATATATCACTTTCTTATAACATTTGCAAATATGGCAATTTCTATCGGATAGTAGCTATCACATATAGCAATCTCTCACTGATATTAGTCTATCACCTCTGTTTTTTTTATAGACTATCACTGATAGCCATTTTATCAATGGATATCACTGATATAGTCTATTAGTGATAGTCACTCATTTTTTGTCATATTTGCAAAATGTTTTATATATTGCTATATTTGCAATTATTTTGGGTATGATTGCTATTTATGCAACCAACCCAAAAAATTAGCTAAAATAAATCGTCATTGAGATGGGTGTTGTTTTTTTTTTTCTTTAAATAAGTTTGTAAAATATATCTACATTAATAAAAACAAAAAAATCTCAGAATTCATAAAATTAAAAATGAGTCCTAAAAAATATATATATATATATATAATAATCAATGTGAAAAAATAATGTGAGGTATTGTACTTAAAATTATTTTTATTGTCTTCAAAGAAATTTGTAAATGATAGATAAAATAAAAATAAAAAATTTCATTCATACTTCAGAACTCCCTAGACTAAACAACTTCAACTCCACCAATTCTTTGGGCCAAACGTCCCCTTAGAAAGTCATTCCAAGCAGACCATAAGTTTAAGATTAAGAATATGATCGACAATGCTGGTAGGAAGTGGAATGGAGTCGACTGCAATCAAACTATTGGACATATTATTATGATTGATCTCCGAAACGATTATGTCTACTTTGATTCAGCTTTATCTAGCAATTCCATTGACTCTAAAAAATTCAATCAACTAATTAATTAACCATTGTGTATTGATTCAATTGGAATATAAGCTCATATGAATTAGATCGAGTTCAAATAAATAGATACTCTTACGAGTTGGATTAGGCGGATTAATAATCTCTACTAAAATTAGTTTGGATTTAACTAAATTAATTAAAACTTATATATTTTTATCATTTAAAATCATACAGTTATTTTAATTATATTTCACTCCATAATTTCTTTCAAATTTGTATTCAATAAAATATATTTTTGTAAAGTTTTTGGAGTATAATTAACATCCGGCTCTACCGACTACCATATTTGTAGCGGAAGTCAAGCTTAACACAATTCCCACATCGAAAACATAGAACAAAAAATAACACTACTTAAAGAGAGAGATGAAGTGGACTGGACACGACCTTACTTGAACAGGATCTGTTCTATAGGTTGTACAACTGTGTCCTTGATTTCTAAAGAGGCATGAACCTAAGTCTGGTGGATGAACCACTGTCCTGTGGCTAGAGCGTGATTAACGGCTCAATGGGCCATTGGTTCCTGTGGCTGTAGATGATCGTTCTCGGCTGGGCTATGTCTAGCTGGGATGGTTGCAGGGCGGTCTGACAGACTTCTAAACCTTTTTTTTGCTATTATGTTATTGTGTGGGTGAAAAAGATGTTAGAAACAGCTGATTGCTATGCTGTTGTGTGGGTGAAAGAGATGGTTTATGCTGGCAAGGTGTTTGATTATATGCGCCAAATTTTAATTACAAACTAACATTAATTAATTAATGGCCTGGGGTGGGGCAAGAGTGAAAATTGTTGGAGTTGTACTGATGGCTTGGCCTCCCCCTCAAGTTGTTTTTTTTGCCTTTAAAATTATGTTGGTCACATTTTTAAATTATTTTAATATTTGGGTTCACACTTTTCAATTTTGAACATTGTTATTTTCAAAATTAGCCCCTAAAAATTTAGAGTTTGAATGAAAAAACACATTTAAAAAAGGAATTTGAACGGGAGCGTCACGCGTTGAACGATGCAGGTAACCCCTATATATGTAAATACCCCTCCGACTTCCTTTTAATTTTCCCATTTAGGTGGGTCCAAAATTAAAAAAAAAAACAATCTCCTTCTCTCCTTCTCTCCTTCTCTTCTTCCCTCTCATCCTCTCCATTTGTATTTCTCAACAAAATCGTGATTTTGGTGAGCTATAGTGTGTTTTAGAACGAGTTTGAGATTGAGTTTGTTGTTTTTTCCATGATTTCCCTTCCTTTATTTCTTATTAGACAATAGTTATTGACAAAATTTTATATAAAAAAAAATAGAAGTATCTTAATAGTTACCACTGATAGTCATTCATCTGCTATAGTAATTATCGTCGATAAAAATTGTCATATTTGCAAATCTTTTTAAAAAGTGCTATATTTTAATTATTTTACTCTAAATTGCCACTTTGTGCAATTTCTCAATATTATGGCATATATAAATGTTTAAATGAATATGTAGAATTACAAGTTTAGTACTTCAATTTTTAAATTTATGTTTAATATATTCCTAAAATTTAAAAAATGCCTTATAAGTCTTTAAACTTTCATTTTTGTGTTTGGTAAATCCTTGAATTTTAACAACATTGAGTCATTCTATTCTTAGGGATATTAATTTATTTATTTTTTTACGTAAAAATCAATTGTTATATTAGATAAATTTTAATTTTGTCTCTAATTGAACTTGAAATTTTTAATTTTTAATTTAATATATACGTGAGTTTTTGTTTGAAATGTCGAATAAGTTGAGGACCCATCAATATGTCTGATAAAGTATTTATTTTTTAAAATTTTCTAATATGTCTCTATTGAATACAAAATTGACAGTTTAATGATCTATTAAACACAAAATTGAAATTTAACGATCTATTAGACACCAAATTAAAAGTTTAAGGATGTATTAGATTCAAAATTGAAAGTTTAAGCATCTGTTGCGCACATTTTAAATTTCAAGGACCATATAGACATAAAGCGAATTTCAAGGACTAAACTTGCAATTTAACCTTATTGAAATTGTGCCACAAAAAATTCTAGACCCACCCATGTCTAGATTGATTTGGTCACATCTTTATGATGGGTTTGAAACGAGTTTGTTGTTTTTGTTGATTTCTTTGTCTTTATACATCTTAGACTAAATTTTAGGGAATGATTTACATTTTCCTCTGTCACCGGGTTCTAAAACGCTAGAAGGAGGGGTTGAACCTCCGACCTTGTGGTTAACAGCCACACGCTCTAACCAACTGAGCTATTCCAGCAATGATGTTAATATGACCAAACAAGATTTATTAAAACGAATAGTAGAACGTTGGGCTAACGTACCATTTTTAGTACGTGTATATAAGGCATTTTGGTGTTGGAATGCTCATAGTTGTTCATTTACTATTTAGTTACTATATATATACATAACCATGCAAAATCATGCAAGCATTCACGTGTTCTCGGTGCAAAATCATGCAAATCATGAAATGGGCTTTTCTGCCTTTTTCCCCATATTCTAGGTCACGATCGAGACTAGGAAAAAAATGCATAGTGATTAGCTCAAAATTTGGGCATTCTGTTTATTCCCGACCGAGAATGTGTTAGGTTTTATGTTCTAAAACTCGTGGTTTGTAAACAGTTATGTTTGTAAGCACTATATTTAATAATAAAAAGTTATTAAGTTTTATTTTAGTAAAAGAGTTTACTGGAATAAAGTGAAACGTGTTTAGTCTAACTTATACCAATGACCAACATCCATGGCGACTCCTGAATACTTGAGCTTCATGTATGACATAATTGTGGATCGAGCTCAAGTAGACAGTCAAAAAGTCTATAGTATATGGTTAAGGTTGAGTACCTTATCCTGGTAACACTATTGGATGCGACTCGCTTTGTATTGTACAAAACGATGTGATCCGAATCGTTTCACATGGTGACGTGCGAGCGAAGGCGTCCTGTGCAATGAGTTTGTATAAAACCGAACCACGAATCAAGTCGCTCTCTCTTTATAACACCGTTTACTGAAGAGACCGACTTTTTCATATGATGGCCTAGGTAACTCGAGCTTAATCCTGAGCTCGCTATGAACTCCTGCTTATTCGGAAGTATCCTTTGACTTGTACGGGTGAGAGTGGACCATTAGCGACTCAATAACCTACCATCTTGGGGATAAAGTCGAATAAGTAGCTGGGGACATAGTCCAACAAGATGAAATTCAGTCCTAACCCGCTCTTTTAGGGTTAGTAGATAGGTTGTTCCCTTAATAGCTGAATCTAGGGCTTGAACAATGTGCGCCCATCTTTTCCTGTTCAGAGAGGATGTCTGATCTGCTGGTTGGACCACAGATCAATTGTTCATTAGAGGTGTCAGTGGAACTTAAGGAACAAGATGCAATGCAGGGGTTAAACAGTTTAAATCACTCAGCTGCTATTACGAACGACCTGTGAGGGATCGACTTACCGATGACGGTTATATCAAGAGGACATAATATATCTACAGTGAGGAGAGTGCAACCCTCAGACTTTAGTGGAGTCTTCGGGGGTTAACGAATGTTGATTGATTCGGTTAAAAGAGTTTTGACCGGATAATCTCGTATCGTTGGAGCTCATGATATGTAGGTCTTTTAGGTTCTCCTAGTTAGCTTAGATAAAGCTATGTAGTAGTGCTATAGGGAAGAATTTGGAGAAATCCAAATTCGGGTCTGTTGATCGAGGTTGAACATATTTAAATATGATTTAAATATGTATTTGGAGAAAGATGTATTCAAATATAATTTAAATACTTGACCGGAGAAAGACGTGTTTAAATATGATTTAAATACGAGACCGGAGAAAAATATGAATAGAGATTAATATTGGGAAATTCGGTTTTCGAAAAACCGGGGATAGGTTTATTATTAAATTAATATTTGATATTAAATTTAATAATAAATTTATTAATTAATTAAATTTTGTTTTAATTATTTTTTATTTATAATAATTGTTATTATAAATAATCTCCACTAAGTTCAACATGCATTGAATGTTGAACATGTGGATTTCCCACTTTCTCCTTTAGTTGAGAATGAAGAAGGGTTTGGGTTGGGGGACCAACCCTTGCTCTCTTGCTTTACGAAAATTGTTTTGAAAATTTTCTCTGTCTTTCTCTCTCTCACTTTGGCTCTATGAGGTTCTCTCTTTCGTTTTTCCAATTGTTGGAGAAACCCATTGAAGAACTTCTGAAGCTTGGAGATTTGGTGAAGCAAATTGAGTCATTCTTGTGAAGAAGCTTGAGGTTTGAAGTGTTCATCCTCTATTCTCAATTTGCACTTCAATTGTTGAAGTAAATGAGAAGTTTGATGAGGTTTTGACATTGTTGAAAAGGTCAACAAGTTCAATAATCAGGTTCTTCATCTTCTTTATTTTATCACCTCCATCTTCTTCTTCTTCCTCTTTTCCCCTCTCAACAAACCCCCTTAGTTCAAGGAGTCCCACTACTCATTTGCATAACCCGAGAATTGTTGGGACTTCTCTAAGGGTGGTCCTCGCCCTGCTGTGTTCGTGCTTAGTTCGTGACCGGAGGAGAGGTAGAGTTCGAGGGGGCAGTAGAGGTGCTGGGGAGACGAGAAGACAAAGAACAAGAAAATGTATGTTTTCCCTATTGTTTGGCGTTCTGGTAGATTTACCGGTCGGTATTACCGATAGGTAATTTACTGGTCGCTTACTAAACGTTGTTTCTTAAGCGTTTAGCGTTTGTTTCTTTGGTCGATATTTACCGGTCTGACATATCGGTGGGAGTTTACCGAAGGAACTGACCGATAAGTGTTACCGATCGTGCTTTATCGGTATACCGGTGGAAAACTTGTGAAGTTTTTCAACCGGTTTACCGGTTCAAGGCTTATCGATAAGGATTTACCGGTCGGTGCTTACCGATCCAATCCTTACTGGTGTAAGTTTATCGGTTTGCCGGTGTAAGTATGTGATACTTACCGAACCGGTTTACCGGTGGTAAACTTACCGGTCCAACTTTTACCGGTGTGATTTATTCACACGGTATTACCGGTTGAAATGCTTGTGAAACATTTACTAGTCGAGGCTTACCGGTGTGCCATTTACCGGTCAGATCTCACGATCTTTACCGGTGGCACACCGAGGTGCCTTATCGGTGGGTCTTTATCGGTCAACTTCTTCGGTTGACTTTACCGATCTACAAAGACTTTTACTAGTGGCTTTCGGAGGTTGAAAAAATGTCAAGTGTTGGTTATTTTTCTCTCTCTCAGTTTGTTGCTTATTGATTGCTGAAGATCCTCAGTCAGTTTAGGCTATTTCCGCTGCGCCTATGGTTGTGTCGGGATCTCGGTTCCATTAGAATGGACTAGGAAAAAAAGGCAAAATGCCCAAAATCGAGAGTATTTGCAACTCAATTGTTGCCAAAATTAACCAGGGTGCTGTTGTTGCTATGGATGACGATGACGTTCCCCCTCCTTCTGGTGGAAGGAAAAGTCACCGGTCCCAAAATGCCAAAGTTGAGATGTAACCCAAAGTTTGAGGTGTAAATTGATTTATTAAGTTGGTGTTTTAAGTGATATAACCTTATGTATAAAATGATTTTTTTTTTCTTAATTTTTTGTTTTTTTGTTTTTTTGAATATGTCGCACACCTACACAAAATTGAGAGTTCGTCGGCCTGACATAAAATTGAATTAATTTTGGATAAATTTTAAAAGAGTAAAACTTAGGTGCATGCTGATTGTTGGGCTACAACTATCTTTTGTTGTCCCGCCACATGGTGTAATTTTATTGGCCAAATTTTATGCACTTTTCTAAATAAAAAAACCCTACACGCCATTGATTGCCTTTTTTTTCTTCTCTTTTAGATTTTTTACTTTCTTTTTTTCTCTCTCTATAAAAATGGCTTCATTCTCTCCTGTATGATCTCCATCTTGTTCTTCATCCTCTTACCCATCAAATTCCCCCATTTTCCCAAAACTCATTTCTTTCCATTTCCCCTTTTCATTCTCCTCCACCAATCTCTCTCTTCGCATCGTTCATCGCCGCTCAAGATAAACTCTGGAGTTTCGTCGTCGCCTTCCCCTTGCCGCCACTACCACAAAAACAATATTTCTTGACGCTTGAAAAATTAATTTCTTGACGTTTTTATGAACAAAAGTCAAGTAACACATGATCTTTTAAAAAAAACGTCAAGAAAAATGAAAAAGAAAAACGGAGGTTTAAAAAAAACCGTCAAGAATAAGGAAAAAAAGAGGAGGTTTTCAGATTTTTTGACGCAAACATACAACTTACATTTCGAAAACGTAAAATGGTTAGTTTAGCCAGTTTTAAAATGTCAAGAATAAGCTAAAATAAAGATGTAAAATAATCCAATTTTAGCGCCCTTTTGTTTTTTTTTTTTTTTTTTGGTTTAGGGCTTTCTCACGCATGTTTCATACAATCTTCACGGATTTGCCCTTTCTTCGATTCAAAGACCATTTGTTCTCCTCGCCTCCTTAGCACTGTTGGATCATTTCCACCATGGAAGGTACACAAACGAATTTCGTGACCTTTATCTTCTTGTAGTGTCCAATATATGGTGGATGTTTCCCAGCATCTAGTTTGCGATTAAGAAAAAACAAACTGGCTTCGAAGGTATGACCTCTTTCTTTCTTTCTTCTTCTTGCGTCTTGTTTGGATTGACGATATAAGGAAGTATGTTGAATCATTGATTGGTTGTGTTATGGGCCGAAAATTAAAATTCAAAATGGGCCTAACCCATCTCGGCCCAATAGCACCAATTTCGAAGTTAACCGGAAGCCCAAGTCGGCGTGAAGGAGTGGGCCGATCCGAGGATCAGCCCAAACACCCCTGCCGCGCGCACGCGCCCAAGCCCAAGGAAAAGGGCTGACCCGAGGGGCGGGTCAGCCCACGAAACACCCCATCGCGCGCACACCCAAGGAGAAGGGCTGACCCGAGGCGCAGGTCAGCCCAAGGCATTCCATCGCACGCGCCCCACGCCGCGCGCGCACGCCCAAGGGCCGACCCGAGGCGCGGGTCAGCCCAAAGGCACCCCGTCGCGCGCGACCCTTGCCGCGCGCGCACGCCCAAAGAAAAGGGCTGACCCGAGGCGCGGGTCAGCCCACAAGTACCCCATTGCGCGCACCCCCTACCGCGCGCGCCCCTCGCCGTACGCGCCCCCGCCGCACGCGCACGCCCAGCGAAAGGGACTGACCCGAGGCGCGGGTCAGCCCACACGTACCCTGCCGCGCGCGCTCCCCGTCGCGCGCGCACGCCCAAGGAAAAGGGCTGACCCGAGGTGCGGGTCAGCCCACGCGTACCCTGTCGCGCGCGCGCCCAAGGAAAAGGGCTGACCCGAGGCGCGGGTCAGCCCACAAGTACCCCGCTGCGCGCACCCCCTGCCGCGCGCGCCCCTCGCCGCACGCGCACGCCCAACGAAAAGGGCTGACCCGAGGCGCGGGTCAGCCCACACGTGCCCGGCCGCGCGCGCCCTCCGCCGCACGCGCACGCCCAAGGAAAAGGGCTGACCCGAGGCGCGGGTCAGTGTTGCGTGCTCAATGTGTAAAGATAAATATGCAAAAGAAAAGAGAGAGCACTTAGAACATGCAAGCATACATGGTCTCACAGCAAGTAGTAAGTATATTTAATTCGTTTTTTCCACAGAGACTCATTTTTAGCTATTCGCGAAGTGTGAATGTTAAGAAAGATGGGATGAATTTGATGGGGTAAAGTTGGTTTTTCATTAACTACTTTTTGCTGAATGTGTAGAGGGATATAACATAAACAAATTAAAGTTATAAATAGACCTAAAGGACAAGAGATGGAATTAATAATCGAGGAAGAAAACAGCTAAACAGAATGATAAACAGGCAGAATTGCGAGGACCGCAATGTTTCCGCAATTAAATGGCAGCGAATCTGATTGGAATGGGGAATTAAGGGCTACTAATGACTATCCTATAGGCATTTTATTACGATTATCAAGCTTTGGATCAACTCTCTATACATCAAACTCACTCTATCTCAAGTATCGTCCGATTCCATGCATTAGAGACTCAAGTTTACTCGACTTCAAAGTAAGGACTTAAGCATCTTGTTTAAACAGGAGTGTTCAGTTTGTACTAGGGAAACGCCTATTCCTAGGCCGTTTCCTGATTACCATGAAAGGCTAGCATGATTATATGACTCTGAACTCTTACTCCTTCCAGAGGTTAGGAGTTCTTTGGACAAAATGGATGGCCAATCGAAATTGCCCGTGGGATGAAGCTTACATACAATCAATGTTCGAGTGTTGAACTGACTACTTGACTCACGTTTTTTAGCCTATAGTTCTGTCATTAGCATGCCCCTAAGTGATTTTAGTTACTCATGGATATGTGGAGAACAGAAAAGGTAGATAAGAAAGACATGCTTAGAAGAGAAATGCGTGTAAAATGGCAAGACAAACCGTAGCAGAACAAGGTAGAAACTGTGAAGTGCAGAAATTTACTTTGATTACTTTAAGTGTTTAATGACAAAGGAAAGCTTAAAGAGAACTGAATCTAAGACAGACAACAACGAAATGCAGTAATTGAAATGACTAAACTAAGAACAACAATGATCAGTAATGGAAATGAGAAGAAAAGGACAAAAAACAGTAAAGGCTTGCTGAAAACTTCGTGGCAGTCGCCTCGAATGATGGCGATGAGAATTCAGCCGTGCTTGGATGAATCCAATCGAGAGAGAAGAAGAATCTTCTCTCCTTCCTATCAGATTTTCGACTCCAAAAGCTGAGAACCTCACTCCAACAGACGGCAAAGGAATTTAGAGAGGAATGATGGACTGCAGGAAGACTTCTACGCTTCGAATTGATTACTGAACCTCCGACTTTGACCCCCTTTTATAGTAGTTTGCAGGTGCGTTTGGGCCAAGGAGAACCATCAACCTTCAACGTCATATATCAGAATGGATGGAGGAGAAAGAACGAATCCCTGAAAAGTCGGATCTAAACAGAAAATGATCAGCCAACTTACGGTTTTAACTTGAATAATTGCGGTTACCGCAATTATTCCGCAATTCATTTGCAATGGTTATTTTTTCATTCTTTTCTTCGGTTTTCAACCCTTTTTCTACCTATTGTGCATAAGTCCTAAATTAGCTACCTTCTTCTAATTCTCATATTAAAGCATAGGTTTAAGCTAAATGCTAACAAAAACACCTAAATGTGTACATCTTCTTAAGCTAAATGGGTCCTAAATAAGTCACTTTCAGAGACTTAACACACCCCCAAACTTAAGGCTTTGCTTGTCCTCAAGCATACTAAGGACTTACCTAGGCTGCTGTTTCTTTTTCTTTAACCACTCACTAACTCCCTTATAACCCTATCTCTAGCAATGCTGTCCTGTGACACACTTCTAAGTTTAGAACTAACCTCTTGTCTAGCTTCTTCTGACTTCACCTGCCTACTATACCTACTGTCTTTGTTAACCCCCTACTACTGATCTAACTACTTTTGTGATATCATGCCACTATCCCTAAGGTTTCAAATTCTACCAAGCTTTACTCTAGACTCAGTACATGCTTCTAGCTTATTTTTAATGTGTCTAGGATTCCTTAGAGTCATGCCAGTCTTAGTTTTAACGGTGACAGTGGTACTTTTAGAGAACAACCTAAACCCTGGCATCACTACATTGGATATACATTCATCTCCCTAGACAAACCTAAAAGCTACAACCTTGTGCTTAGCTCATTAAGGATCAGAGTTCTTTTTTTCATAGGACATCTAAGCCACAAGATTATAACTCCCAAGCATACATTCTTCTTCCCCTATTTCTCCTTTTTTCTTTACTTAGGTGGAGTCTCCCCTCGGTTTGCCTTTTGATGCAATGCCACTTGTGGTTTACACACTTGGCACTGATTACTCAGCCACTTGAGAAAGACTCCCCTCTTTATTCTATTTTTTTTTTTTTTTCACTTTTTCTATTTATCACAAAACATTTTTTAGGAGAAGAAGAATGCTTATGTCCTAAGGAAGAGAGGAATGTTCCTAGGCCTAGGGTGGCCTCCCCCAAACTTCAACTACTCATTGTCCCCAATGAGTGTTTGAGGTGGCACACCCCCAAACTTATCCTAGAAGCATCTAGTCTAAAGTAAAACAAAGAGAATCTAAACATCCTAGGCATAGGCAAAACATTCTAGAAGCAACTATCCCAGCAGCAGAAAATTTGAACATAACAGACAGGTTTCAGGACTTATGGTTTATGCATGCTGAGCACTATTCAGAGGCAAATTTAAACTATCAAAAGGTGTCCTATGACACTCATCCAGCATGCTTCAAGATCAGCTATATAAGGTAGTCATGCGAGCAGCAAAAGATAGAATTTAACAGATCACAGCCTAACTAAACAGACAGTCCAAAACATGCTATTAGTCACAAAAATTGCGGGAACCGCAATTATTTCGCAATCCAATCCGGGCAGATATAACATTAACTCAGGCCCCTAGCATGCTTTTTCCCGTTACTCATGCATCCTAAAAATAAAACTAAATTATCCTACCTATTCAGCTAACATCAAACTAGACTAAGCAAAAGAAAAAGCATAAAACTAAACATTAAAAACAGATCAAAAACTTAATCCAAAACAGCATATTATACATTATTCTATCAAAAAGCAGGAAAATTGTCTTTTGTTTCTGAAGGGATCAGTAATACTCCCTCTAGTGCTCTTCAAACCAGCACTCAATTCTCATCATCCTCATCTGGTCGCCTTGGTCGTGGGGGCACCCATGGAGTTAGGAGGTTGGTGGGGAAGTCTGGGAAGATGCACCCCAACTGGTCTGCAACTTCTCTGTCCCTCGCCTGCGCATAGTTGGCCCATTGAGCCATTCTCCTCTGCATGTCCATCAAGCAGGCCATGGATAGGGACTGTTCAGCCGCCAGCCTATCCAACTCAAATTCCATGTTGCCCTTTCTTCTCAGCCTTAGGTGTGCAGGCAACTCCAGATGGCCTGTGTAGGGCAGCTGCTGCTCCAAGCGCTCGGTGGGAACTCCTGCAAGCAAGCATAACTTTGTTATGATGTTGGGGAAAAATAACGGCCCCTTACCCTTTTTTGCACACTCAGCTATGGCAGCAGTGATGACTTCTCCCACGTTGATCGTGAGACCTCTCATTATAGCATAAACCAGCAGCGAACGGCTCTGGTTAATTGTAGTCTCATGAGTTACTGGGGAGAGTCTTCTTCTTACGAATGAAAACCACACAGCTGCCTTAGCCGTGAGGTTGGCACTCATGAGCGTGTGCCGCCCATTGCGTGAGACTGTCCAGGAGGCCTCAGGCTGGCCAATGGTGCGGATGGCTTCTTCCAGCACAGCCTCGGTCGGCTCATCAACTATCCGTGCATAATCTGTGTGAGGCTGGCCCCTTAGACCAAATGCTTCATTAATGGCTTTGGCTGAGAAATCAACCTCCACCCCTCTGACCACAGATAGGCCATCCTCAGGGCTGAGCACGTTAGCATAAAAGTCATACACCATGCTCGTGTATGCTGGATTGGGAGGTCGGCAGAATTCCTCCCAGCCATGGTTGATCACCCCTGCGCGCAAGAACTGCGGCAGGTCAGCAAGTCGATCAAGGAACCCCTTCTCGTGCCACAGGTCCCTTTTCCTCAGCTCCACGCCCCTGGATTCAGCATCAGACGAGACATACCTCACTGACGGAGGTTCGTCTTCAGGGTAGAGTTTAGCCTTCCCCTTATCGGCTGGCTTGGAAGATTCAGCAGCCTCCACCTTGAGGCGTTTGAGCGAAGGCTCAGTACTGTCTTTGTCTGCTGAAGGCACTCGCTTGGCCTTCTTCTTCTTCAGTTTCTTGGCTTTCTTGGCCTCCTTCTTGGCCTTCTTCTTCTCTTTCTCCATGTTGATCTGTTGGAGGCAAGCCCCCAACGTTTCTTCCATAGAATCGTCCTGCTGTGCAGGAACATCAGGGCTGTCTTCCCTCATAGGAGAGAAGACTTCTTCTTCCCCAGCATCCCCACTGCCTTGCGTGGACTCCTGATAATCCCCATAGGGGAATTCAGGATCAGGCCGTGGAGAATTGTGCTCTGCTGATGGTGTATGTGCAGAACTCCATGGCGAAGACGGCAGTTCAGGACTCTGCACAGCCGCAGGTGGTAGATCAGAACTCTGAAGCGCTGGAGATGACTCGACGCGCTGCGCAGGCGGTGATGATTCTGTGCTTTGCACCGGTTCAGATGGGAGAGGGCTGCGCACAGGTGACACAGACGGCGACGAACCTTCCTTTGCTGACTCGTGAGATGCACGATCAGGTTCTTGACTCTCCACAGAGGGAGTCTTGGCGATGGTTCGTTCGGCGGCAGTCTTGACAGTCCACCGGCGCTTCTTTGGCGTGCCCACTGGCTCAGATGGCCCAGCAGGGATCTCAGTGACCACCCTCCACTTCTTCCTACGAACAGGAAGCTTGGAGAGACGGCCAGTGCGTACAGCACCCTCATCAGCAAGGGCGAGAAGCGCTTCCCTTGCAGCCGCTTCAGCTGCGTCGTCGGCCTTCTTCTTGGCGGCGGATCTCTCAGCCCTAGTGGAAACCATTGTCGAATCTTGGAGGTTTGGAGAGAGAGATCAAAGGTGGAGAGAATCGCAGAAATCTTGGAGAGCAAAGAATGAGAGGATCGTATCAATCGGGCGCCTTCTAACGGCTATAAAAGCAACGGAAAAAATCCCAACGGCTCTTTTTGCGGATCCAGCAATTTTTGCGCAATTCTAGGGACAATATTTCATAACAAATCCAAACTTTGATCGCCCGTATCTTTCATTTGGCTCAACCGTTTCTTGATTTTTAAAGTGGGATTTACTCCCCTTGATCCCCTCTTTCGATTCCCTACAAAAACAAATAAAACAAACATTAACTACGCAATTAAAAATACCTCACAAAACATACAAACAATCATCGAAAAAAACAGAAAAAATAAACTAAGGCATTGGCCTTGACTAAACGAGCACAGTAACCACTCGTTCTCTCTCGTTTCTAACTTCATGCTTCATGTAGGAGGAAGGCCGAGAGAGTCTTCACATCCCCCTCCTCATAGTAGTGCTTCAACCTAGCACCATTGACCATAAATGGCTGTCCTTGCTGCAATTTTTTAATCTCTATGGCACCATGAACAAAGACATTAGTAATAATAAATGGACCTGACCATCTAGACTTTAATTTGCCTGGAAATAGCTTTAATCGTGAGTTAAATAATAATACAAGTTGGCCCTTTTTAAAGTCTTTGATCCTGAGTCTACTGTCATGCCATATTTTTGTCTTTTCTTTGTACATCTTGGCATTCTCATAGGCCATGTGCCTAAGCTCATCAAGTTCATGTAGCTGTAAAGATCTTAATGTCCCTGCATCCTTCACACAAAAATTTAATTCTTTCATGGCCCAGAATGCCTTGTTCTCCAACTCAAGTGGCAAGTGGCAAGCCTTGCCATACACCAACCTATAGGGAGACATTCCTAGAGGTGTCTTATATGCTGTTCTATAAGCCCAAAGTGCATCCTCAAGCTTGAAAGACCAGTCTTTCCTATTAGGTTTGACTACCTTTTCTAGGATGTTCTTTATCTCCCTATTGGAAATCTCAGCTTGGCCATTTGAGTGTGGGTGGTAGGGAGTAGCTACCCTATGTCTAATGTTATATTTAGCCAATAATTTCTCCATAGCCTTATTAATGAAATGTGACCCCTCATCACTAATGATAGCACGAGGAGTCCCAAATCTAGTGAAAATGTGTCTATGCAAGAAGTTAGTGACTGTTTTAGCATCATTATTAGGACATGCCTTAGCTTCTACCCACTTTGACACGTAGTCTACTGCTACTAAAATGTACAGGTTACCTGATGATGGAGGGAATGGTCCCATGAAATCAATGCCCCACACATCAAAGAGCTCCAACTCTAAGATGTAGGTGAGAGGCATCTCATCCTTACGACTGAGGTTACCTGTCCTTTGGCATTCATCACAGTTGTGGGCATAATTGTGGGCGTCCTTGAAGATTGTTGGCCAGTAGTAGCCACTCTGAAATACCTTAGCAGCTGTTCTTTGACCACCAAAGTGCCCACCGTAAGGAGATGAGTGACAGTGCTGCAGCACAGACTTCGCTTCAGCAGCTGTAACACACTTCCTCAACAACCCATCAGCACAGGTCCTGTAAAGTATGGGGTCATCCCAGATGAATTTCCTTGCTTCATGGAGGAACCTCTTCTTCTCTTGTCCTCCCTTGAACACTGGTAATACCTGTGATGCACGGAAGTTAGCAATGTCAGCAAACCACGGTTCCTCATCGTTTTCACGATGAGTTAAAGCAAAGATATGTTCATCTATAAAAGCATCAGAAATTGCGGGGTCCGCAATTTTTTCGCAATTGAGCTGCAATCGAGACAGGTGATCTGCAACCACGTTTTCACATCCCTTCTTGTCCCGAATGTCCAAATCGAATTCCTGCAGCAATAACACCCATCTAATCAATCTAGGCTTAGCATCAGCCTTCCTCATCAGATATTTTAAAGCAGAATGGTCAGTATATACAATGGTCCTAGTTCCTACAATATAGTTCCTAAATTTTTCACAAGCAAATACTACAGCAAGCATCTCCTTCTCTGTAGTTATATAGTTACATTGAGCCTCGTTCAAGGTCTTACTAGCATAATAGACAGGATGTGTGAGCTTGTCAGTCTTCTGTCCTAACATGACTCCTACAGCATAGTCACTAGCATCACATAGCATCTCAAATGGGAGATCCCAATTTGGTCCTACTATGATTGGTGCTGTGACCAGTGCTTCCTTAAGGGTTTTCCAAGCTACTACACATTCTTTAGAGAAGATGAATGGCCTACCTAGCTCCAGTAGCTCACATAGAGGCTTGGCTATCTTAGAAAAGTCCTTGATGAACCTTCTATAGAAGCCAGCATGCCCTAAGAAACTCCTAATAGCCTTGACATTCTGGGGCTCTACCAACTTCTCTATGACCTCGATTTTTGCCCTATCCACTTCTACACCTGCCCTTGACACTCGATGCCCTAAGACAATCCCTTCATCTACCATGAAATGGCATTTTTCCCCAATTTAGGACTAGGTTGGTCTCTTCACACCTAGCCAGGACTTGTCCTAGGTTCTCTAGACAGGTTTTAAATGAGTCCCCAAAGACTGAGAAGTCATCCATGAATATTTCTATTATGGACTCATCCAACTCAGAGAAGATTGCCATCATGCACCTTTGGAAAGTTGCCGGTGCATTGCATAAGCCAAAAGGCATTCTGCGGAAGGCAAACGTTCCAAAAGGGCAAGTGAAGGTAGTCTTCTCTTGATCCTTAGGGTCTATAGTAATTTGATTGTAACCAGAGTACCCATCTAGAAAACAATAGTAGGCTCTACCAGCTATTCTGTCTAGCATCTGGTCAATAAATGGTAGGGGGAAATGGTCTTTTTTAGTTTCTTTATTCAGTTTTCTGTAATCCATACACACTCTCCACCCTGTGACAGTCCTTGTTGGAATCAGTTCGTTGTTCTCATTGACTACCACAGTTATTCCCCCCTTTTTAGGTACACATTGGATGGGGCTCACCCACTGGCTACTAGCTATGGGGAAAATTACTCCTGCATCTAACCACTTTATTATTTCTTTCTTCACTACCTCTTTCATAGAGGGGTTTAACCTACGCTGGTGATCTACCCTAGGTGTGTGTTCTTCCTCTAGTATGATTTTATGCATGCAATAAGAAGGGCTAATGCCTCGAATATCAGCAATAGTCCATGCTATAGCCTTCCTATGTTGCTTAAGCAGTAGAATTAAATCAACCTCATGCTGTTCACTAAGCTTAGAAGAAATAATTACAGGCAGCGTATCATTATCTCCTAGATATGCGTATTTGAGGTGAGTTGGTAGTGGTTTTAGTTCTAAAACAGGTGGATGCTCAATGGAGGGCTTTAACGGATTTACAGTTCTATCAGTTAAATCTATAGTCATACATACATGCTGAGGTCTATCTACAGGCATATTCATTATGTCAGATACATTCAGATCATCTACATCTAATCCTACATATTCGTTAGCATGCTTGGTTAATAATACATGCTCTAATTGTTCTTCCATTAGTGAGTCAACAACATCAATGCTAGCACAAGACTCAGAATCAGAGGGATACCTTAAAGCTTTGTAAACACTAAATTTTACCTCTTCATCATGAACCCTCATAGTTAACTCACCTTTTTGCACGTCTATTAGTGCCCTACCTGTGGCTAGAAATGGTCTACCTAGCAGGATGGGAACCTCCTTGTCTGCCTCATAGTCCAGGACAATGAAATCTGCAAGGAAAATAAACTTGTCAACTTTAACTAGAATATCCTCAATCTTACCTTCTGGATATGCGATGGATCTGTCTGCTAGTTGTAAAGTGACTGTGGTTGGACGTGCTTCTCCCATTCCCAACTGGCGGAATAGGGACAGGGGCATGAGATTTATGCTGGCGCCCAGGTCACAAAGCGCTCTGCCCACATGCTTGCCTCCAAGTTCTACAGGTAGGGTGAAGGAACCAGGGTCCTTCTCCTTCTTGGGCAGCTTGTTTTGGAGGATGGCACTGCACTCCTCGGTGAGGTTTACTGTTTCAAACTCACCAATTATTCTTTTGTTAGTAATAATGTCTTTCAAAAACTTTACATATGAAGGCATAGACTGTAAAACTTCTACAAAAGGAATATTCACATGCACTTGCTTAAGTATTTCTAGAAATTTATTAAAATGAACTTCCTGTTCCTGTTTCTTCTTAAGCCTTCGAGGGTATGGAGGTGGTGGCACATATGCAGGCACGTCAGGACGCCTTAAGATAGGTGGAGGCCTTGGAATTTCTTCTACGTCCTCTACAATTGGCTCTAGCCTGGCTCCTGATGTGCTAGTTGGTGGTGAACCTTGGCTTGGCAGAGATTCCAGTGGAGCACTAGACTCAGTGTTCTCTACTCTCTTTGGTGTGTCCTTTGTAATGCTCACCAATGGTCTTCCACTCCTAAGTTCAATGGCTTGAACTTGTTCTTTGCCATCTCTCCTTGGTACCTCGGTATCAGCAGGGAGTCTACCTTGGGGCCTACTTTTAAGTTCATTGGCTAATTGGCCTATTTGGTTTTCCAGGCTCCTAAGAGTAGCTTGCTGGCTCTGAAGAGTAGCATCATTCTTAGCTATATATTCCTTGAGTAGGTTTTCTACAGAAGATCCTACAGGTTGATTGTAAGGTTTTTGGTACATTGACTGGTTATGTTGGGGAGTGAAACCAGGTGTTCCACTCGGCCTTGGTTGGTTGGGATTTTGGTTAGTGTTTTGTTGGCCACCCCATGACAGGTTAGGGTGGTTTCTCCAACCAGGATTGTAAGTTTGTGAGTAGGGGTTATTCCTAGGCTGCTGCTGACTTCCTACATAGCAGACTGAGGATGGATTCCCAGGGCAATATTCATAAGGGTGCCCTTCCCCACAGAATCCACAGATAGGTGCCTCGCCTTGATTTGGTTGAGTGCCCATTGACATGGCTGTGGCGGTATTGGCACTGGTTTGGAGATTGGCCTGAGCCATTTGCTTAACTAGGTTGGTCAGGGCGTTTATTTGGGTGCTCATGGCGCTTAGAGCATCCTTGTCTTGAGCCCTAGTTGGCTCTACTGGATCGTCTGACCATCTACAGTGAGATGCTGAGATCTTCTCCAAGATCTCATAAGCTTCGTTGTAACTCTTGGACAACATGGAACCTCCAGCAGATGAATTTAAGACTTGTCTGGTGCTGGGGTTGCATCCTTTAAAGAAAACTTCTATTTGGATACACCATGGAATGCCATGGTGTGGACATTTAATGAGAAGGTCTTTGAATCTAGTCCAAGCTTCGTGAAGAGACTCATTATCAGCTTGTTTAAACTTTATGATATCATCACGAAAGGTTGAATTCCTATCAGGTGGGAAGTATTTGACTAGGAATTTTTCTGCTAAATCTGTCCAATTGCGGACAGATCCTGAGGGCAATGAATTTAACCATGTTTTGGCTTTGTCCCTCAAAGAGTAAGGGAAAAGATATAGCCTCAGGGCTTCTTGGGAAACTCCAGGGATTAGGAATGTGTCACTAACTCCTAGGAAGTTCCTAAGGTGGTTATGGGGGTCCTCATTTTCTATTCCAAAGAATTGTCCCACAGTGGACAACATTTGGAACATCACTGGCTTTAACTCGAATGAGTGGGCAGTGATTTCAGGACGGATTATGCTGGGGTTCAGCTCCCCAGGCATAGGTACTAGATATGACAGAATGGCACTATTCTTGTCATTCGCTATTTCGATGGGGTTGCGAATGGCTTGTGCCGGATTTGGAACTAGATCGCCCATTTCTTTAATTTCAGGTGTGGGTTGAGGTATAGGAGGTTGTTTAAAGAGACGTTTCTTTGCCTTATTCCTAGCTCGAAGTGATCTTTCAGGTTCAGGATCGAACTCTAAATTACTATGTGAACGCTCACTCATAAACTACCTTAATGGCACCTGCAAAAGAAATGAAACAGATTAGTTTCACTCAATGATAAACTTGATTTTCAAACTTAACAACTTCGTTTTTACTTAAAATAAGTCCCCGGCAGCGGCGCCAAAAACTTGTTGCGTGCTCAATGTGTAAAGATAAATATGCAAAAGAAAAGAGAGAGCACTTAGAACATGCAAGCATACATGGTCTCACAGCAAGTAGTAAGTATATTTAATTCGTTTTTTCCACAGAGACTCATTTTTAGCTATTCGCGAAGTGTGAATGTTAAGAAAGATGGGATGAATTTGATGGGGTAAAGTTGGTTTTTCATTAACTACTTTTTGCTGAATGTGTAGAGGGATATAACATAAACAAATTAAAGTTATAAATAGACCTAAAGGACAAGAGATGGAATTAATAATCGAGGAAGAAAACAGCTAAACAGAATGATAAACAGGCAGAATTGCGAGGACCGCAATGTTTCCGCAATTAAATGGCAGCGAATCTGATTGGAATGGGGAATTAAGGGCTACTAATGACTATCCTATAGACATTTTATTACGATTATCAAGCTTTGGATCAACTCTCTATACATCAAACTCACTCTATCTCAAGTATCGTCCGATTCCATGCATTAGAGACTCAAGTTTACTCGACTTCAAAGTAAGGACTTAAGCATCTTGTTTAAACAGGAGTGTTCAGTTTGTACTAGGGAAACGCCTATTCCTAGGCCGTTTCCTGATTACCATGAAAGGCTAGCATGATTATATGACTCTGAACTCTTACTCCTTCCAGAGGTTAGGAGTTCTTTGGACAAAATGGATGGCCAATCGAAATTGCCCGTGGGATGAAGCTTACATACAATCAATGTTCGAGTGTTGAACTGACTACTTGACTCACGTTTTTTAGCCTATAGTTCTGTCATTAGCATGCCCCTAAGTGATTTTAGTTACTCATGGATATGTGGAGAACAGAAAAGGTAGATAAGAAAGACATGCTTAGAAGAGAAATGCGTGTAAAATGGCAAGACAAACCGTAGCAGAACAAGGTAGAAACTGTGAAGTGCAGAAATTTACTTTGATTACTTTAAGTGTTTAATGACAAAGGAAAGCTTAAAGAGAACTGAATCTAAGACAGACAACAACGAAATGCAGTAATTGAAATGACTAAACTAAGAACAACAATGATCAGTAATGGAAATGAGAAGAAAAGGACAAAAAACAGTAAAGGCTTGCTGAAAACTTCGTGGCAGTCGCCTCGAATGATGGCGATGAGAATTCAGCCGTGCTTGGATGAATCCAATCGAGAGAGAAGAAGAATCTTCTCTCCTTCCTATCAGATTTTCGACTCCAAAAGCTGAGAACCTCACTCCAACAGACGGCAAAGGAATTTAGAGAGGAATGATGGACTGCAGGAAGACTTCTACGCTTCGAATTGATTACTGAACCTCCGACTTTGACCCCCTTTTATAGTAGTTTGCAGGTGCGTTTGGGCCAAGGAGAACCATCAACCTTCAACGTCATATATCAGAATGGATGGAGGAGAAAGAACGAATCCCTGAAAAGTCGGATCTAAACAGAAAATGATCAGCCAACTTACGGTTTTAACTTGAATAATTGCGGTTACCGCAATTATTCCGCAATTCATTTGCAATGGTTATTTTTTCATTCTTTTCTTCGGTTTTCAACCCTTTTTCTACCTATTGTGCATAAGTCCTAAATTAGCTACCTTCTTCTAATTCTCATATTAAAGCATAGGTTTAAGCTAAATGCTAACAAAAACACCTAAATGTGTACATCTTCTTAAGCTAAATGGGTCCTAAATAAGTCACTTTCAGAGACTTAACAGTCAGCCCACAAGTACCTCGCTGCGCGCACACCCTGCCGCGCGCGCCCCTCGCCGTAAGCGCCCCTGCCGCACGTGCACGCCCAGCGAAAAGGGCTGACCCGAGGCACGGGTCAGCCCACATGTACCCTGCCGCGCGCGCCCCCCGTCACACGCATCCCGCGCCGCGCGCCCCCCACTCCGCGCGCACCCCTCGCCACACGCATCCCACGCCGCGCGCGCCCCTTGCCACATGCGCCCCTCGCGGAAGCGCAACAATGGCCTGAGTGGCGTGGTGCCGACCGACGGATGACCCCTGGGTGTCTCGCAGAAATGTCGTCCTGCATCACCTCCCGTACAACCATGCAAAGAAGGACAATAGACTTATGAATCCCACAACAAGAGATTGATCCTCGCATCAGCCTCGACACGCCAATGAAGGGTTGACCAACAGGCCGACCTACCACCGCGACAACGGACTGATCCTCGCATCAGCATCAACATGCCAACGAAGGGCGGACCAGCAGGTCCGCCCATGGCTAAATGGAGGATTGATCCTCGCATCAACCCCCAAACCGCCAACATAAGAGTGGTCCAGCAGGACTACCCATGGCCTCTGGAGGACTGATCCTCGCATCAGCCCCACAGCCAATAAAGGTTGACCAGCAGGTCAACCTAACGGCTCGACGGTGGATTGAGCCTCGTCTCAACCCCTAGAGTGAACCGACGACGTTCCCCAAATGGTTGGAATAGTAACAGACATCTCATAAACCGTAACGGCCATAATGCCATAAATTGGGTAAATTGATTACGTCGTTTCGGTTACACTACGACCTACTATAAGTGAAGGAAACGACAGAAGATAGAGGTAGGCTCTATTGGACTGATAAATTTCCATTATTCCAAACACTCTCTAAGTCTTGTAGCTAACTTGACCGTCGGAGCGTCTGTGGCACAACGCCACACCGGCGTTACGTCACCCCTTGTTGTTGTCTTGCAGGTTCATTCGTGCTCAAATACAAATTCACCGTTGACACCAAAATCGGTATCAACTGTTGGCGCCGTCTGTGGGAACGAAAGAATTTGTGCTCTACCAAAGTTCATCAATCTAGAATCATGAGCAACAACAATTTGGGTAAGACCAGCCCGGTGACTGAAGGTGAAGATTATGGTCGTGGCCAACATCCAAGGTGTGTAGCAATCCAAGGACAAATTGTTCAAAATGTTGAAGGAGACATCCCGACAAAATCTACATATCCAGCAACAAGCGATGAAGTCAACCAAACTGTGGAGGTTGAAAATCACGATCAGGACCAAGGTCCTAGCCATATTTTAATTCAAGAATTCAAGGTCCAAAATGGAGATGTGAACCCACCAACGATCGATGTCAACCCACCAGTGAAGTTCATACGATCTGTCACCAAGAAGACGAAATCAAAAAACAAGTACGCGTCGTTGGAGGAGAAAATCAATAGATTAAGCCAAAGCATCGCTGAGATCTTGGAAATCTTGCGCCGTCCAAATTCAATCTCGGAGTCCTGGCCAAACGACCACCCAAATCGTCTAAATGGCGGTAAACCAGGGGAAAAGCAAAGACATAAGCGACAAGCTGTAGCACGTGACTCATCACCTTTAGCTCGAGACCAGGTCAAGGGCAAAGCTCTGGCAGTCCTAGACGTGGGAGAAAGGGAATCACGAGTCAAGAACCTACACCCGACAGAGAAGCTGCATCTAGAAAGAAACAACAGAAGACACAACCATCCAAATCTAATAGAACTATCCCACGCAATCACCCATAGATCCCGCACGCGAGTTGCACGTTATAGCGAAATTACGAGCCCAATCCGAGACAGAAGCACTCGTCGTACCCCGCCTAGAACTAGAAAAGTTGGGAGATTCGAAAAAAGTAACCTCGATTCAGATTTACGAGACCTTGTGAAGCGAAAACATCAAGAAGTCGACGATAAGGAGACCAGGGCCCGATCCGGGGCACGTGATCCACGAAGAAAACCAAGTCAGCTCAGCGGTGTAAGAAAAGCTCAAGACAACGAAGCATCGAGCCTGAAGAACCTTTTCGAACAAAGTGATCATCCGTTCACAGATAAGATCATATGGGAAGATATTCCATCAAAATTCAAGTTACCAGTCATGAAGGCATATGACGGTTCACAAGATCCGGAGGAACACCTCCACATGTTCCAGTCGTGGATGGAACTTCAAGGAGTCCGGGATGCGATCAAATGCAGGGCATTCCCGGTTACCCTCATCGGACGAGCAGAGAGGTGGTTCCAACAATTGAAAAAAGGGTCAATTTCCTCCTTTGACGAATTGACACAAGCCTTTGTCGCGCAATTCTCGGACAAGCAATATCACCGAAAACCATCAACCCACCTTCTCACGATCAAACAAAAGAGCAACGAAACATTGAAAGAATATGTGTCTCGCTTCAACGGCGAAACGTTTCTGGTCAATCATTATTCTGATGGAGTGGCCCTCGCTGCCATCATAGCCGGGCTAAAAGACGAAAATTTCCTTCGGTCACTAGAAGCACCAGCTACCTATGAAGAGCTACTAACAAACGCGCAAAGGTACATGAGTGCTGGTGAATTATACCACTCAAGAAAGATATCGGAGGAGAAGATTAGTCAACCCAACAACGACAAAGAAACAAGTCCAAGTAAGTGGGGCCAACTCGAAGCGAAAAAGAGAAAATTTGAAGACCAACCCAACCACCACCGCAGGAATTCCCAACAATCTCGGGTGGACTCGCCAGATAAGACTTGAACACTCGAATTAGTCAACCTCGTCTACTCTATAATAATTGTTCAAGCTTCAACACAACTACATGTCTTTTTCCGAAGCTCAATCAACTTCTCCTATGGAATATCGAGCTCCTCAGTATTAATTTCAACAAGCAAAATCATGCAATGTTTATTTCCTTCCAATTTTTCATCCTAAAACAAGAAATTTATTCTTGCCACTAATGACTACTCGTGCAGACTAGCAATCGTCCAACTCTCACAAGAGGGATCCAAAATAAGGGATATGTGAACGCAATTCTGAAGACGTAAAAGAACAACTAAAGTGCCAACTACTCCCATTTTGTTATAACAAAGCAATGTGTCACTAAAATTGACGTGACTCGCCCAAAGAGGTAGGGCCACTGCTGAAGGCAAAATCGTCAACATTGGCGCCCAGCCCAATCTTCTCAGCCCTTAGCGCACAACGCCTAGACCCTATCAACATGAGTAGGGGCATGGTGCACTATGTATTGCAAGAAGAACAACACAAACGATTCAGAAAAAACTATAAGCCGACTATTTTTGACGTAACAAAGCCACATAAATTTCACCGTGAAGGTCTTCTCGACCTAGGACCAAGCAAATGGTCACAAAGAACACGCTACCGAAACCAACGTGACTCAACTCAAAAGTGGGGGAAATTGTTAGGGGTGGAATAATCACGTATCGCCTAAGTCGTTGGCGTTTAGGCACTATCGCCTCAACCCCTGGTGCATAGGCCCTCATCGCCTCAACCCTCGGCACTCAAGTCCTACCGCCTAAGTCATTGGCGCCTAAAGCCCCGTCGCATAAGTCAGAGGCACGTAAGCCTCATCGCATCAGCCATGGGCGCTTGAAGCTTATCGCTAGAGTAATTGGCGCACAGGCGCTTATCACCTCAGCCCTTGGTGCCCAAACCCTCGTGGCCTAAGTCTTTAGCGTTCAAGCCTGGTCGCCTAAGTCATTGGCGTTTAGGCACTGTCGCCTCAGCCCTTTGCGCTCAGGCCCTCATCGCCTCAGGCATCGGCGCTCAAGCCCTATCAAAAACTCGACGAGAATACTTGAATGTGGAGGAAATGAAATTGAGCGGAAATTAATGCTCCAGTTAGTAAAGAAACGCATGTACGCTGCTCCATTTTGATTCAATAACAACGTTTCCTTTGTCTTTCACTTACTCACACAATAGACGTACAACCGACTTCAATTGGCATGAGTAGGGGGCAAGGCGCATAATACACTGTGTACTACAACACAAGCAACTCAGAAAATACATGGTAAAACGACAAAAAAAAACGCAGTACACGGACAATGAAAGTCCAATTTCACAAAGGGATTTCGAGATACAGAAAAGCATAACATATAAAGAAAACAACAACAACAGCCACGACGCTCCAACAAACTAGGGCCCATCAACACCCTGAAAAAACGCATCATCTAAAACCGCACGCTCCGCCTCGTCAAAGTCCAGCCTAGGAGGATTACAATAATCACGAAACTCAGAATTAAGGAACTCCAAATCAACATTAGGAAGTCGACTCCTCGCAGTGCGTACCGACCAGTGCACCCCCGCAGCCATGGCCTGATTCTGGAAATCAGAAAAGCCTAAGGATCTCTTAAAAGCCTCAATTAAAAATTGAGAGCTGGCGAGCTTGGCCTCTGCAGCGGACAGTTTCGCTTGAGTCTCCGATAAACGGGCATGAAGATCTGCCGCACCCGATTCAGAAACAACCCGATAAGCGTCAAACTGAGTCTTCATCAAATCCAGACTATCTTGCACTACGCGCAAAGCCGCGTCAGCCTGACTATGCAACCCCTGTGCCCTCTCTAAGTCAGACCTGGGAGCAAAGGTCTGGCGCAAGTAAGAGAGCTCACCACCCATCCGACGCGAAGAAAGAGAAGTCAAAATGAAAGCCTGAAAAAAAAAATATATATATATATATATATATATATATATATATATATAACAAAAATAACCAGCTACACCACGACACCTTAATACCTCACGCATATGATGCATAGCACTCATCACGGCTCGTTGCGGATCCCTCAGACCGCACCGAAGATCCACAAAATCCTGAGAAGACTCTCCATCCGTCAAGCCGCTCCACATGGAAAAAGCGTGTTCAAGCTCAGCTGTCTCATCAACAGGCGAATCATATGGGCCACTATAGTCAAATGGCCGACTCGCACGGCTCCCAACCCCACCAGAAAATGAAAGAGGCCGAGCAACATCAGATGGCCGAGATTGGGAAGGAGAAGCACGCGCAGATCCCGAGGACGCCAAGCGAGGCGCGGAACGATGGGGCGACGCGCGAAGACACTGCCGCTGAGCAGGACGCTCGTTCGGCTCGCCACCCATGGGCGGACTAAGGGGGGTCACAACCACTCCCGAAGCATCAAGATCGGAGGGATCAGCCTGAGGACTAGACATAAGTTGAAGCTCGAAGTCCATAGCGCTCATCTGCCCGCGCGCTGCCATAACTAGACAAGCGATCCACGACAAGTGAAAATGGGCTATTACAAAAAAAATAATAGCAATAAAATAAAACAAAGAACTCACCTAAGTCAAGACCCGCTCCTTCCAGAATACTTTGGGTAATGAATAAACGACCCCGCCGCTGTTCTATGGGAACAGAAATCGTCTGATTATGAAAAAATGTAGCGAGAGCAGACGGCCTCGGTTTCCTTTCCGCTGCAAGAGAGACAGAACAAAAAAAAAGGGGTTAGAGAAAAGAGAAAAAAAGGGTCCCAACCGGATAAAAATAGGGACTCACCTAGCGCCCCATACCGAGTCGGAACCGGAAAAACATTACCCCTGCCATTGCGACCCAACCAGTCACCACCTACGAAAAACCAACTCGTCCACCAATTTCTAATAGATGTTAGTCCCTTCACAAGCACATTCCCCCCTTCCTTAGGACTAAGATAGAAGCACTCAGGGAGCACTGGGTGTCGCTTGAGGCAATGGAAAGCCATGAAGTCTTTAACTCCCATGTCGGGAGAGCCGTGAAGCTGGCGCCACATAATGAAGCACCCAATGAATATACACCACCCGTTCGGGGCAATCTGTGTAGGAGCGAGGTTGAGGTAAGTCAACAGATGTTGAACGAGAGGATGAAGTGGAAGACGGAGCCCACATCTAAACATGGGGAGACAAAATGCGACCTCCCCGGGAGGAGGGTTGTCAGGCCTCTCGCCAACTAGGGGCAGCCTCATCTGAACATAGTCCGGGATGTTGTACTTTCTTCTATAGCTCACCAGCTGCCTCAAAAGAACCGGGCCACCGCCACATGACTCAGACCCACCGACACCCCTACGGGTAGTAGGCCTAACCAACGCCCGAGGAGGAGAATTGACGTCGGATTCCGAAAGGACCTCCAGGCTAAGTTCGTCCATCTCATAATCACTCGACATGAAAATTAAGATGAAAAGTCCCAACAAAACAATCAAGAAAAGTCTTTACCTTAGGAGGAATCAGAGAATACAAGGAGGAGGCTTGAAGAAAGGAAACTCAAAAGTGAAGGTTGAAGTGAGTAAAGAATTGAATGAAGTCTACCCCTATTCATATTTCGACTTACACCCATGAACTCTTAGCCGGCGCCAACAGCGCAGGCGCGCCTAAGAGTGGGGCAACTGTTATGGGCCGAAAATTAAAATTCAAAATGGGCCTAACCCATCTCGGCCCAATAGCACCAATTTCGAAGTTAACCGGAAGCCCAAGTCGGCGTGAAGGAGTGGGCCGATCCGAGGATCAGCCCAAACACCCCTGCCGCGCGCACGCGCCCAAGCCCAAGGAAAAGGGCTGACCCGAGGGGCGGGTCAGCCCACGAAACACCCCATCGCGCGCACACCCAAGGAGAAGGGCTGACCCGAGGCGCAGGTCAGCCCAAGGCATTCCATCGCACGCGCCCCACGCCGCGCGCGCACGCCCAAGGGCCGACCCGAGGCGCGGGTCAGCCCAAAGGCACCTGTTAAGTCTCTGAAAGTGACTTATTTAGGACCCATTTAGCTTAAGAAGATGTGCACTTTTAGGTGTTTTTGATAGCATTTGGCCTAGACCTATGCTTAAATATGAAAATGAGGAGAAGGTAGCTAAATTAGGACTTATGCACAATAGGAAAGAAAAGGGTTCAAAACCGAAGGAAAAGAATGAAAAAACTGCATTGCGACAGCATTGCGAAAACATTGCTGAGGCCGCAATTATTCAAGTGAAAACCGTAAGTTGACTGATCCTTTTCTGTTAATTTCCGTAATTTCAGGGATTCATTCTTTCTCCTCCATCCATTCTGATATATGACGTTGAAGATTGATGGTTCTCCTTGGCCCAAACGCACCTGCAAACTACTATAAAAGGGGGCCAAAGTCGGAGGTTCAGTCATCATCCGAAAGCGTAGAAACCTTCTCACAGTCCACTTTTTCTCCCTGTTTTCCTTTGCCGTCTGTTGGAGTGAGAGTCTCAGCTGTTGGAATCGATAATCTGATAGGAAGGAGAGGAGATTCTTCTTCTCTCTCGATTGGATTCATCCAAGCAAGGCTGACCTTTCATCCCCTTCATTCGAGGCGACTGCAACGAAGCTTTCAAGCGCCATTTTACTGTTTTCTGTCGTTCTTCTTCTAACTTCCAGTTTTGATCATTGTTGTTCCTAGTGTAGTGTTTTAGTTAATGCATTTCGTTGTTGTCTGTCTTTGAATTACTGCCTTTAAGTTTCCCTTTGTTCGATCAAACATTCAAAGTAATCAAATCGCAAGTTTCATTTCACAGTTTCCTTCTTCTGCTGCTACGGTTTTGTCTTGCTGTTTTAAGTTTATTTCCCTTCTAAGCATGTCTGTTTCATCTTACATTTCTGTTCTCTATATATCCATGAGTAGCTAAGTCACTTAGGGGCATGCTAATGACAGAACTATAGGCTAAAAAACGTGAACCAAGCATGTAGGATCGCCTTCGAAACATTGATTGTATGTAAGCTTCATCCCACGGGCAATTTCGATTGGCCATCCATTTTGTCCAAAGAACTCCTAACCTCTGGAAGGAGTAAGAGTTCAGAGTCGTATAATCATGCTAGCCTTTCATGGTAATCAGGAAACGGCCTAGGAATAGGCGTTTCCCTAGTACAAACTAAACACTTCTGTTTTAACAAGATGATTAAGACCTTACTTTGAAGTCGAGTAAACTTAGGAATCTAATGCATGGAATCAGACGATACATGAGATAGAGTGAGTTTGATGCATAGAGAGTAGATCCAGTGCTTGAGAATCGTATAATAATGCCTATAGGATAGTCATTAGTAGCCCTTAACTCACCCAATTACACACTTTCGCTGCTGTTTAATTGCGGAAAAATTGCGGTCCCCGCAATTCTGCTAAATTTTCATTCTGTTTAGCTGTTTTCTTCTTCATTTATCAATTCCATCTCTTGTCCTTTGAGTCTAATTTCAACTTGCATTTGTTTATGTTATATTCCTTTGCACATTCAGCAAAAATTAGATAATTAAAAACCAATTTTACCCCATCAAATCCACCCCATCTTTCTTAACAAATACACTTCGCGAATAGCTAAACATAAGTCTCTGTGGAAAAAACGAATGAAATATACTTACTACTTGCTGTGAGACCATGTATGCTTGCATGTTCTGAGTGCTCTCTCTACTTTCTTGCTTATTTATCTTTACACATTGAGCACGCAACAAGTTTTTGGCGCCGCTGCCGGGGACTTATTTTAAGTGAAAACGAAGTTTGTTAAGTCTGAAACACCAAGATATTTTCCATTAGATTTGATCCATTTCCATTTCTTTTTCAGGTACCATTTAGGGTAGTTTATGAATGAGACTCCAAGTAGTGATCTAGAGTTCAACCCTGAGCCTGAGAGATTATTTAAAGCTAGAAATAGAGCCAAGAAACGTCTCTTTAAACAACCCCTCTTACCTCAAATAATTGCTGAAACCGCAGAGTCTCCGCAATCCACTCAAGAAGAAATGGCTGGAATAGATCAAAGCCTGGTGCCTGTCACTCGCAATCCCATTGAAATAGCGAATGACAAGGATAGCGCCATCCTTTCATACCTCGTACCTATGCCTGGGGAGCTGAACCCCAGCATAATCCGTCCTGAAATCACTGCCAACTCATTCGAGTTAAAGCCAGTGATGTTCCAAATGTTGTCCACTGTGGGACAATTCTTTGGAATAGAAAATGAGGACCCCCATAACCACCTTAGGAACTTCCTAGGAGTTAGTGACACATTCCTGATTCCTGGAGTTTCCCAAGAAGCCCTGAGGCTATATCTGTTCCCTTACTCTTTGAGGGACAAAGCCAAAACGTGGTTAAATTCATTACCCTCAGGATCTGTCCTCAATTGGACAGACTTAGCAGAAAAAATCCTAGTCAAATATTTCCCACCAGATAGGAATTCGACCTTTCGTGATGATATCATCAAATTCAAACAAGCTCCAAGTGAGTCTCTTCACGAAGCTTGGACAAGATTCAAAGACCTTCTCATTAAATGTCCACACCATGGCATCCCATGGTGTATCCAAATAGAAGTCTTCTTTAAAGGATGCAACCCCAGCACCAGACAAGTTCTAAACTCATCCGCTGGAGGGTCCATGTTGTCCAAGAGTTACAACGAAGCTTATGAGATCTTGGAGAAGATCTCAACATCTCACTGTAGGTGGTCAGATGATCCAGTAGAGCCAACTAGGGCTCAAGACAAGGATGCTCTAAGCGCCATGAGCACCCAAATAAACGCCCTGACCAACCTAGTTAAGCAAATGGCTCAGGCCAATCTCCAAACCAGTGCCAATACCGCCACAGCCATGTCAATGGGCACCCAACCAAGTCAAGGCGAGGCACTTATCTGTGGATTCTGTGGGGAAGGGCACCCATATGAATACTGCCCTGGGAATCCATCCTCAGTCTGCTACATTGGAAGCCAGCAGCAGCCTAGGAATAACCCCTACTCCAACACCTATAACCCTGGTTGGAGAAACCACCCTAACCTGTCATGGGGTGGCCAACAAAACACTAACCAAAATTCTAACCAACCTAGACCGAGTGGAACACCTGGTTTCACTCCTCAACATAACCAGTCAATGTACCAAAAACCATACAATCAACCTGTAGGATCTTCTGTAGAAAACCTACTCAAGGAATACATCGCTAAGAATGATGCTACGCTTCAAAGCCAGCAAGCTACTCTTAGGAGCCTAGAAAACCAAATAGGCCAATTAGCCAATGAACTTAAGAGTAGGCCCCAAGGTAGACTCCCTGCTGACACCGAGGTACCAAGGAGAGATGGTAAAGAACAAGTTCAAGCAATTGAACTTAGGAGTGGAAGACCACTGGTGAGCAACACAAAAGACATACCAAAGAGAGTAGAGAACACTGAGTCTAGTGCTCCACTGGAGTCTCTGCCAAACCAAGGTCCACCACCAACTAGCACATCAGGAGCCAGGCTAGAGCCAATTATTGAGGAGGTAGAAGAAATTCCAAGGCCTCCACCTATCCTAAAGCGCCCTGACATACCTGCATATGTGCCACCACCTCCATACCCTCGAAGGCTTAAGAAGAAGCAGGAACAGGAAGTTCATTTTAATAAATTCTTAGAAATTCTTAAGCAAGTGCATGTTAACATTCCTTTTGTAGAAGTTTTACAGTCTATGCCTTCTTATGTAAAGTTTTTGAAGGACATCATTACTAACAAAAAAATAATTGGTGAGTTTGAAACAGTAAACCTCACTGAGGAGTGCAGTGCCATCCTCCAGAACAAGCTGCCCAAGAAGGAGAAGGATCCTGGTTCCTTCACCTTACCTGTAGAACTTGGAGGCAGGCATGTGGGCAGAGCGCTTTGTGACCTGGGCGCCAGCATAAACCTCATGCCCCTATCACTATTCCGCCAGTTGGGAATAGGAGAAGCACGTCCAACAACTGTCACTTTACAACTAGCAGACAGATCCATTGCATATCCAGAAGGTAAAATTGAGGATATTCTAGTTAAAGTTGACAAGTTTATTTTCCTTGCAGATTTCATTGTCCTGGACTATGAGGCAGACAAGGAAGTCCCCATCCTGCTAGGCAGACCATTTCTAGCCACAGGTAGGGCACTTATAGACGTCCAAAAAGGTGAGCTCACTATGAGGGTTCATGATGAAGAGGTGAAGTTTAGCGTATATAAAGCTTTAAGGTACCCCTCTGACCTTGAATCCTGTGCTAGCATGGACGTAGTAGACTCCTTGATGGAGGAACAATTAGAGCATGTATTATTAACTAAGCATGCTAACGAATATGTACAATTAGATATAGCTGACTTGAATGTATCTGACATAATGGATATGCCTGTAGATAAACCACAACATGTATGTATGAATATAGATTTAACTGATAGATCTGTGAATCCTTTAAAGCCCTCCATTGAGCATCCACCTATTTTAGAACTGAAACCACTACCTACTCACCTCAAGTATGCATATCTAGGAAGTAATGAAACTCTGCCTGTTATCATTTCGTCTAAATTAAGTGAAAAGCATGAGGTTGAACTGATTTTACTGCTTAAGCAACATAGGAAGGCTATAGCATGGACTATTGCTGATATTCGAGGCATTAGCCCTTCTTATTGCATGCACAAAATTATACTAGAGGAAGAGCACACACCTAGGGTAGATCACCAGCGTAGGCTAAACCCCTCTATGAAAGAGGTAGTAAAGAAGGAAATAATAAAATGGTTAGATGCAGGAGTGATCTTCCCAATAGCTAGTAGCCAGTGGGTGAGCCCCATCCAATGTGTACCTAAAAAGGGGGGAATAACTGTGGTAGTCAATGAGAACAACGAACTGATTCCAACAAGGACTGTCACAGGGTGGAGAGTGTGTATGGATTACAGGAAATTAAATAAAGAAACTAAAAAAGACCATTTTCCTCTTCCGTTCATTGACCAGATGTTAGACAGAATAGCTGGTAGAGCCTACTATTGTTTCTTAGATGGCTATTCAGGCTATAATCAAATAACTATAGACCCTAAGGATCAAGAGAAGACCACCTTTACTTGCCCTTTTGGAACCTTTGCCTTTCGCAGAATGCCTTTTGGCTTATGCAATGCACCGGCAACTTTCCAAAGGTGCATGATGGCAATCTTCTCTGAGTTGGATGAGTCCATGATAGAAATATTCATGGATGACTTCTCAGTCTTTGGGGACTCATTTTCAAACTGTCTAGAAAACCTAGGACAAGTCCTGGCTAGGTGTGAGGAGACCAACCTAGTCTTAAATTGGGAAAAATGCCATTTTATGGTGGATGAGGGGATTGTCTTAGGACATAGAGTGTCGAGGGCAGGAGTCCCCACCGAGCGCTTGGAGCAGCAGATGGCCTACACGGGCCACTTGGAGCTGCCTGCTAACCTGAGGCTGAGAAGGAAGGGGAATATGGAGTTTGAACTGGATAGGCTGGCTGCTGAACAGTCCCTATCCATGGCCTGCCTGATGGATATGCAGAGGAGAATGGCTCAATGGGCCACTTATGCGCAGGCGAGGGACAAGGAAGTTGCAGACCAACTGGGGTGCATCTTCCCTGACTTCCCCACAAATCTCCTGACTCCATGGGTGCCCCCACGACCACGGCAACCAGATGAAGATGAAGGAGTTTAAGTGCTGGTTTGAAGTGCACTAAAGGGAGTATTGCTGTTCCCTTAGAAAAAAAAACAATTTTCTGCTTTCTGGTAGGACCATGTGAATTATGCTGTTGTTGGTTCAATTTTGATCTGTTTTAGATGTTTAGTTTTATGTTTTTCCTTTTGCTTAGTATAGTCTGATGTTAGCTGACTAGGTAGGATAGTTTAGTTTTATTTTTAGGAAGCTTGAGTGACTGGAAAAAGCATGCTTAGGGGCCTTAATCAATGTTATATCTGCCCTGATCTAATTGCGAGATAATTGCGGTACCCGCAATTTTCATGACTGAAAGCATGTTTTGGACTGTCTGTTTAGCTAGGCTGTAATCTGTTTAAATTCTATCTTTTGCTGCTAACATGACTACCTTATATAGCTTATCTAAATGCATGCTGGATGAGTGTCATAGGACACCCTTTGTTAGTTTAAAATCAACCTCTAAAAAGCTCAGCATGCACAGCTTTAAGCCCTTGACTGTCTGTTTTTTTTAATTTACTGCTGCTATGATATTTTCTTTTAAATGTTCTGTCTATGCCTAGGGCTTTTAGATTCTCTTTGTTTTACTTTAGACTAGATGCTTTTAGGACAAGTTTGGGGGTGTGCCACCTCAGACACTCATTGGGGACAATGAGTAGTTGAAGTTTGGGGGAGGCCACCCTAGGCCTAGGAACATTCCTCTCTCCCTTAGAAACATAAGCACTCTTCTTCTCCTTTACAAAAAAATGATGAACTGAAAAAAAATGAAAAATAGAATAAAGAGGGGGGTCTCTCTTAGGTTGCTAAGTAATCAGTGCCAAGTGTGTGACCCACAAGTGGCATTGCATCAAAAGGCAACCAAAGGAGAGGCCCCACCTAAGTAAGAAAAAGGGAAAAGAAAAGGGAAGAAGAATGTATACCTAGGAGTTATAACTTTGTGGCTTAGATGTCCTATTTAAAAAAGAACTCTGATCCTCAATTAGCTAAGCACAAAGTTGTAACTCGTAGGGTTGTTTAGGGAGATGAGTGTTTATCCAATGTAGTGATGCCAGGGTTTAGGTTGTTCTTTAAAAGTACTACTGTCACCGTTAATACTAAGACTGGCATGACTCTAAGGAATCCTAGACAAATTAAGAATAAAACTAGAAGCATGTACTGAGTCTGAGGTAAAGCTAGGCAGAATTTGAAACCTTAGGGATAGTGGCATGATATGACAAAAGCAAATAGATCAGTTGTAGGAAGTTAATAAAAGCAGGTGAGTGTTAGGCAGGCGAAGTCAGAAGAAGCTAGATAAGAGGGTAGTTTTAAACTGAGAAGTGTGTCACAGGACAGCAGTGCTATAGATAGGGATATAGGGGAGTCAGTAGGTGGTTAAAGAAGGTGAAACAGCAGCCTAGGGAAGTCCTTAGTATGCTTGAGGACAAGCAAAGCCTTAAGTTTGGGGGTGTGTTAAGTCTCTGAAAGTGACTTATTTAGGACCCATTTAGCTTAAGAAGATGTGCACTTTTAGGTGTTTTTGATAGCATTTGGCCTAGACCTATGCTTAAATATGAAAATGAGGAGAAGGTAGCTAAATTAGGACTTATGCACAATAGGAAAGAAAAGGGTTCAAAACCGAAGGAAAAGAATGAAAAAACTGCATTGCGACAGCATTGCGAAAACATTGCTGAGGCCGCAATTATTCAAGTGAAAACCGTAAGTTGACTGATCCTTTTCTGTTAATTTCCGTAATTTCAGGGATTCATTCTTTCTCCTCCATCCATTCTGATATATGACGTTGAAGATTGATGGTTCTCCTTGGCCCAAACGCACCTGCAAACTACTATAAAAGGGGGCCAAAGTCGGAGGTTCAGTCATCATCCGAAAGCGTAGAAACCTTCTCACAGTCCACTTTTTCTCCCTGTTTTCCTTTGCCGTCTGTTGGAGTGAGAGTCTCAGCTGTTGGAATCGATAATCTGATAGGAAGGAGAGGAGATTCTTCTTCTCTCTCGATTGGATTCATCCAAGCAAGGCTGACCTTTCATCCCCTTCATTCGAGGCGACTGCAACGAAGCTTTCAAGCGCCATTTTACTGTTTTCTGTCGTTCTTCTTCTAACTTCCAGTTTTGATCATTGTTGTTCCTAGTGTAGTGTTTTAGTTAATGCATTTCGTTGTTGTCTGTCTTTGAATTACTGCCTTTAAGTTTCCCTTTGTTCGATCAAACATTCAAAGTAATCAAATCGCAAGTTTCATTTCACAGTTTCCTTCTTCTGCTGCTACGGTTTTGTCTTGCTGTTTTAAGTTTATTTCCCTTCTAAGCATGTCTGTTTCATCTTACATTTCTGTTCTCTATATATCCATGAGTAGCTAAGTCACTTAGGGGCATGCTAATGACAGAACTATAGGCTAAAAAACGTGAACCAAGCATGTAGGATCGCCTTCGAAACATTGATTGTATGTAAGCTTCATCCCACGGGCAATTTCGATTGGCCATCCATTTTGTCCAAAGAACTCCTAACCTCTGGAAGGAGTAAGAGTTCAGAGTCGTATAATCATGCTAGCCTTTCATGGTAATCAGGAAACGGCCTAGGAATAGGCGTTTCCCTAGTACAAACTAAACACTTCTGTTTTAACAAGATGATTAAGACCTTACTTTGAAGTCGAGTAAACTTAGGAATCTAATGCATGGAATCGGACGATACATGAGATAGAGTGAGTTTGATGCATAGAGAGTAGATCCAGTGCTTGAGAATCGTATAATAATGCCTATAGGATAGTCATTAGTAGCCCTTAACTCACCCAATTACACACTTTCGCTGCTGTTTAATTGCGGAAAAATTGCGGTCCCCGCAATTCTGCTAAATTTTCATTCTGTTTAGCTGTTTTCTTCTTCATTTATCAATTCCATCTCTTGTCCTTTGAGTCTAATTTCAACTTGCATTTGTTTATGTTATATTCCTTTGCACATTCAGCAAAAATTAGATAATTAAAAACCAATTTTACCCCATCAAATCCACCCCATCTTTCTTAACAAATACACTTCGCGAATAGCTAAACATAAGTCTCTGTGGAAAAAACGAATGAAATATACTTACTACTTGCTGTGAGACCATGTATGCTTGCATGTTCTGAGTGCTCTCTCTACTTTCTTGCTTATTTATCTTTACACATTGAGCACGCAACAGCACCCCGTCGCGCGCGACCCTTGCCGCGCGCGCACGCCCAAAGAAAAGGGCTGACCCGAGGCGCGGGTCAGCCCACAAGTACCCCATTGCGCGCACCCCCTGCCGCGCGCGCCCCTCGCCGTACGCGCCCCCGCCGTACGCGCACGCCCAGCGAAAGGGGGCTGACCCGAGGCGCGGGTCAGCCCACACGTACCCTGCCGCGCGCGCTCCCCGTCGCGCGCGCACGCCCAAGGAAAAGGGCTGACCCGAGGTGCGGGTCAGCCCACGCGTACCCTGTCGCGCGCGCGCCCAAGGAAAAGGGCTGACCCGAGGCGCGGGTCAGCCCACAAGTACCCCGCTGCGCGCACCCCCTGCCGCGCGCGCCCCTCGCCGCACGCGCACGCCCAGCGAAAAGGGCTGACCCGAGGCGCGGGTCAGCCCACACGTGCCCGGCCGCGCGCGCCCTCCGCCGCACGCGCACGCCCAAGGAAAAGGGCTGACCCGAGGCGCGGGTCAGCCCACAAGTACCTCGCTGCGCGCACACCCTGCCGCGCGCGCCCCTCGCGGTACGCGCCCCTGCCGCACGTGCACGCCCAGCGGAAAAGGGCTGACCCGAGGCACGGGTCAGCCCACATGTACCCTGCCGCGCGCGCCCCCCGTCACACGCATCCCGCGCCGCGCGCCCCCCACTCCGCGCGCACCCCTCGCCACACGCATCCCACGCCGCGCGCGCCCCTTGCCACATGCGCCCCTCGCGGAAGCGCAACAATGGCCTGAGTGGCGTGGTGCCGACCGACGGATGACCCCTGGGTGTCTCGCAGAAATGTCGTCCTGCATCACCTCCCATACAACCATGCAAAGAAGGACAATAGACTTATGAATCCCACAACAAGAGATTGATCCTCGCATCAGCCTCGACACGCCAATGAAGGGTTGACCAACAGGCCGACCTACGACCGCGACAACGGACTGATCCTCGCATCAGCATCAACATGCCAACGAAGGGCGGACCAGCAGGTCCGCCCATGGCTAAATGGAGGATTGATCCTCGCATCAACCCCCAAACCGCCAACATAAGAGTGGTCCAGCAGGACTACCCATGGCCTCTGGAGGACTGATCCTCGCATCAGCCCCACAGCCAATAAAGGTTGACCAGCAGGTCAACCTAACGGCTCGACGGTGGATTGAGCCTCGTCTCAACCCCTAGAGTGAACCGACGACGTTCCCCGAATGGTTGGAATAGTAACGGACATCTCATAAACCGTAACGGCCATAATGCCATAAATTGGGTAAATTGATTACGTCGTTTCGGTTACACTACGACCTACTATAAGTGAAGGAAACGACAGAAGATAGAGGTAGGCTCTATTGGACTGATAAATTTCCATTATTCCAAACACTCTCTAAGTCTTGTAGCTAACTTGACCGTCGGAGCGTCTGTGGCACAACGCCACACCGGCGTTACGTCACCCCTTGTTGTTGTCTTGCAGGTTCATTCGTGCTCAAATACAAATTCACCGTTGACACCAAAATCGGTATCAACAGGTTGTTTCTCTGATATGAGATTAGAAGAGAAGTTCATTAACTCTGATATGAGATTAGAAGAGAAGTTCATTAAAACCTTTGCGACATTTGAGTTTCTATTTATGTCCCTGAGAGGCGATGGTTTGTATTGTCAAGGGATTTGGTCCATGCACGACTTTCTGGGACCAAGTCCGAGCCATTTCAGGTATTCTCTTAACTTGACTTCTTTTCCATTTTGTTCCAAAATTGGTAAATATTTATTTTAGCTCTGTTTTCTGTAATTGGTGTCAAAATGAATTTCTAACCTTACTAGCTGAATAGCTAATTTTGGCATGTTTTTCGAAATCCAAATGAACTATGCATGAAAAATATTAATCTGATATTTTTCTGATCGCCATCACTCTCCTGCAACAAAAAATGATAGGTTAAGTTAAAGTTCAGTTCTTGAACTTTTATGTTTGTGTCTAGTAAATTTCTAAACATGCTTTGAAGTTTTTTTTTTCTAAGAAGTCTTCAGACTTTAAAAATGTCAAATAGATACATCAACTTTTAATTTTGTGTCTAATAAGTCTTTGGTATATTCAACATTTTTTAAAATTAAAAAATCTATTAGACATACAATTGAATATCGAAAGGTTATGAACTTATTAGACATTTTTTTTTAAATTTAGGGATCTATTTGATTCTTTTTAATGTAAAAAAATCAGGAAATGAACTTGTAATTCAACTTAATGCATATTATAGTTGTGTAGGCAAATCTTAAGAATAACGAAAACATAACATATCTTTGTTTCAATCTAGACCTTGAAATTAGACAATATTTATGTTATGGAAGTTTGCATTTGAGTTTTTCTCCTATTACAGTAAATACATTTGATCGATCTAGAATGACCGTAAAAGTTATAGGATCTTGTAAGAATACTTCTTACTAGTGATAGATATATTGCAATGTAAACGATTACAATATCAAAAAAGGAACACCCAGTAATTTTGAGAGTGTCGGTAATTTGTCAAACGTCTAGAACACTGTTCTATTACAAAACAAGCATGTAAGCAACAAAGCAATAAAAGTAAGCTTAAATACTAAGGCATACACAAACCCTAACAACCGTACAACAATTGTCCCCACAACCCTTTAGACGGTTAACCCATATGCCATTTTCCCTTTCTACCCTTACTTATTTAAGTATTCACAATTGGGGGCTTAACAACTTCTCCCCCATAGCAGCCACCTTGTCCTCAGGGTGGAAATCCGGAAATTGAGCCTGCAACAACACAGACATCTCCCACGTAGCTCCGCAATTGGGCAAATCCTTCCTCTTAATCAAACATTCTCATGTTTTAGCTTGGACGTTCCAACGAGTAGCCAACAACTCTTGTAGTTCAACTAACCATTTAAACTCGTCAGTTATCCTGGGCAGAGTCGACAATATATTGGCACTAGGGCCCAAGGCTAACTTCAATTGTGACACATGAAAAATAGGACGGATCAAAGCCTCAGAAGGCAGTTTCAGTCGATATGCCACCTTCCCACCTTTGAACTTTATACGACTCAAAAAATTTCGGAGATAACTTCTCACAACGCTTCCTAGCCGAAGACCTCTGACGATATGGCCTCAGTTTCAGATAAACGTAATTGCCCACCTCAAATTCGAACTCTCTGCATTTCAAATCCACGAATTTCTTCATTCAATTATGAGCTACAACCAACTACTCTTTCAAAATTAGCAAGTTTCGATCCCGATCCAACAACTATTGTTCCAGCGTGTCATTAGCTGTCTTCAAGTAACCATACGAGATAATCGGAGGAGGTGTGCGCCCATTGGAGACCTGGAATGGAGTTTGATTGATCGATGTGTGAAAGTTGGTGTTATACTAAAACTCTGCCAATGATAACCAGGAGGTGTCGCCTTTGGTTTCTCATTACAAAAACAACACAAATAAGTCTCCAAACACCTATTGAATCGTTTCGTTTGTCCGTCGGACTGGGGATGAAACACAATGCTTCTGTTTAGCCTTGTGTCTTGCTGCCTAAAGAGCCCCGTCCATAAATGACTGATAAAAATATGGATTTAGGGTAATCGTGGAGACAATCTATCTCTTTGGTGAAAACAGAAGCTATAGATTTCGCCGAGAAATGATGACTCACCTGGATGAAATGGGCATACTTGCTTAAACGATCCACCACGACTAATATGGAATCAAATCCCCCGGATTTGGGCAGGCCTTCTGATGGACCAAAACGTGGGTGTGTAGTTTGGTTCAATAACCTGCAATGAAATTTATGGTCAATTGCAAGTATACACTGTCAATCAAGTAATAATTTGGAAAGTATTCCAAGTATCGTATCCCAAGAGACTGTTGAAGAATTTAATTTTAGAAAGAATTGTTTTACGAATGCAATGAAAAGTAACAAAAATAAATTGATAATGTTTGGTTGGTTTTGGGTTGAAAAGAATAATAAAAACAGGGATCCAATCATGTATCAGCCCTAATTTGAGTTTACTTGACAGCCTGTGACCACAGAGTCACCACATAGTACCTAATGCTTTTGGATCAGATTCATCACCTATTCAGCCTCTTTGCAAGTACTTTTAGGAGTCTAAGCCATTATACTCACGGTCCAATGGATAATGTGATCTTAGATGGTTAAGAATGCAATCCTATTCCTAGGTTTTTCTGCTATATCACCTTTACGAGAGCCGTTAATTGCCCGACCTGTCCAAAATCGACATTAACATTTCATGCTAATTAAGTGATCAAATTAATATAACATTTTTGCATATATTCAGTAAAGGACGAACCACACAAGGCATAAAGGGTAAAACCGTAATTTACAGCTGTCAAGCTAGCTCATTTCTAAATGGGCATTCACATAATTGAATCCCTTAGGAAAACTTAGTTCAAAATGATAAATAAACTAAAATATTTCATTGATAAATAATAAGTACAAAAATTGCTAAAAGGGTAAAATGGTAATTTTACTCGAAAATTAATAATAAAACGAAAATAGGATAAAAACAGAATAAATAAAGGACAAAATTAAAATAACGAAGGTTCTAAACTGAAAATGAAATTATAAATGTGAAAACTAGCTAAAGGGTAAAATGGTAATTTTGCATGAAAAAATTAAGAACGGAAAGAAATGTGAATTAAAAACAGAATGTAAATAAAAAATGTGCAGAATAAAATAGAAAATAAATCTGGATTTTTTTCCAACTTTCTCTCTCTCGAACTCGTGGACAATGGATGAAGGGTCTCTACTCGCTCAATTCACGTCGTCAATGCGAATCGAATCCTCGCAGCACCTTCATTTCGGAGTTGGCTGACGTAGAACTTTTACAGAGGAGTGGTCCGCTCTTGTTTGGAATTTTGGGAATTTGGGTGAGTTCTTCGAGAGAGAAAAGAAGTTGATCGACTATGTGGAGATTGATTGTTGTAAAGAATGATCGATGCTTTGAATGAAGACTTGAGGTGGGCCTTAGGGTTTGTTTGGAGGTTGCTAGAATGGGGGAGAGATCTTTGGAAAGGGTTGTTAGGTCAAATGGGGATTTGGTTTGCTGAATCTTTGACAAAATATATCAACAAATTCTTTTGACCAGTCAACTGCACTCTGTGTCCTCTTATATGGCCACAAGCTGGATTCTGCACTCTGTGACTCCTCTGTTTCCACAAGCTGAAACTTTGTGGCCACAAGGTGAAGCAGAATACAGTTTTCGTGAAAATAATTAAAACAACATTAATTCTTATAAAAAATGACTCTTTTACCCTCCTAATTGCTTCATAATGACAAAACGACCTTGAGCATGTGACTTTCCTATTTTTATTCTTTTATTATCAATTACATGCACAATTACCTTTAATTTAACTCAAAAAGTCCATTAATGAGTAGACTTTAAAGGGTAAAAACACGACATAAATGACGTCCATCACCTTCCACAAAGTCCATCGATGTGTCTTCCCACACTCTTTCAGGCATTGGTAGTGGTTGTAGCAATCCGGCAGGTGCCATGGCTTGAGTCTTATTAGTCTGACAAATCGCACAAGCTTCCACATATTGCTTGATCACATTTTTCATCCCTTCTTAGAATAGTTCCCCTGTAACTCGTTTGTAAGAGGCAGGAACCCGGAGTGTCCCCCAATACTGAATCATGGAACATATGTAAAATGGTGGGAATCAGCGAAGACGTCTTAGACAAGACCATACATTCCTTATGGAATAATTGTCCCTGTCGGATGAAATAACGGCTTGCGATCCCTTTTTCATTCTCTAGGGTAGTTAATATCGCGACCAATTTCGGGTCATCTCTAACCTCTTGTTTCCTTCAAAATGGAACAATTGAGGTTTTATGCAGTTGTTTCTCAACGTTTCAAAATCTCATTTCAAATGGGTTCATTCTCGTACAATCGTATGTCCAAAATCTAAATGTATATTTAATTTGGGAGTGATTTTGAAATGATTAAAATTACTCTAGTCATATTCCAAATATGTTAATCATTTTAATGTTTGGGTTCACAATTTTTAAATTTATGTTTAATATATTCACAAAGTTTAAAAAATGCCTTATAGGTTTTTAAACTTTCATTTTTGTGTTTAGTAAATCCTTGAATTTTAACCACGTTGAGTCGATTCTATTCTTAGGGATATTAATTAATTTATTTTTTTACGTAAAAAAAAATTGTTATATTAGATAAATTTTAATTTTGTCTCTAATTGAACTTGAAATTTTTAATTTTGTATTTAATAGATACGTGAGTTTTTGTTTCAAATGTCCAATAAGTTGAGGACCCATCAATTGTATGTCTCATAAAATATTTATATTTTAAAATTTTCTAATATGTCTCTATTGAATACAAAATTGAGATTTTAATGATCTATTAAACACAAAATTAAAATTTAACGATCTATTAGACACCAAATTGAAAGTTTAAGGGAAAGTTTAAGATGTGCACATTTTAAATTTCAGGGACCATATAGACCTAAAGCGAAAATTTCAAGGACTATACTTTCTTTGTCTTTTTGCATCTTAGACTAAATTTTAGGGAATGATTTACATTTTCCTGAATGTCCGAGTTCGTTTGGTTGAATTTTTTTGAAGCTTTTTGTTGTTAAGAATTGGGTTTTTCGTCTCGTTTTAGGATGCATGAAGAGAACACAAGGTAAGTAGTCGAAAGGTTGCCCCGGTGAAAATGAACGGCCGCCACAAAGAGGGAAAAGGGACAAAACCTACCCCTCGGTCGTTTGGTTGAGAAACATCGATGAAGATGAATGGCCGCCACAAACTGGGGGAAGGGACATAACCTACCGCTCACCTCCAACCTTGTGGTTAATAACCACACACTCTAACCAACTGAGTTAATCCAGCGATGATGTTAATTTGACAAAACGAGATTTGTTAAAACTATTAGTATAACGTTGTAAAACTTTGGCCTAACGTGCTTTTTTTAGTACGTGTATATGAGGTGTTTTGGTGTTGAAATGATCCTAGTTGTTCATTTACTATTTAGTTACTATATATACATAACCATACAAATTCATGCAAAATCATGCAAACATTCACGTGTTCTCAGTGCAAAACTGTGCAAATCATGCAATGGGTTTTTCTGCCTTTTTCCCCATATTCTCGGTCACGATCGAGACTAGGAAAAAAATGCATAGTGCTTAGCTCAAAATTTGCATTTTGTTTATTCTTGACCGGGAATGGACTAGGAAAAAAAGTAAAATGCCCAAAATCCAAAGTATTTGCAACTCAATTGCTGCAAAATTAACCAGGGTGGTGCTACTGCTATGGATGACGATGACGTTCCCCCTTCTTCTTGTGGACGGAAAAGCCACCGGTCCCAAAATCTTAAAGTTGAGATTTAACCCAAAGTTTAGAGGTGTAAATTGATTTATTAAGTTGGTGTGTTAAGTGATATAATCCAGGTATAAATTGATTTTTTTCTTAATTTTTTGTTTTTTTTTTTTTTTGAATATGTCACACACCTACACAAAATTGAGAGTTTAATATTAGACACCAAATTGAAAGTTTAAGGATCTATTAGATTAAAATTGAAAGTTTAAGCGTCTGTTGCGCACTTTTTAAATTTCAGGGACCATATAGACATAAAGCGAAAATTTCAAGGACTAAACTTACAAGGGTTCTTTCGATTTTAAAGATGAACGGCCGCCACAAACCGAGAAAAGAGACATATAACCTACCCCTCGTCCATTTTCCCAACAAAAAGCGCTAGAAATGAAGTTGAACCTCCAACCTTTTGGTTAATAGCCACACGCTCTAACCAACTGAGCTATTCCAACATTGATGTTAATTTGACCAAACGAGATTTGTTAAAACTAATAGTAGAACGTTGTAAAACTTTGGGCTAACGTGCATTTTTTAGTACGTGTATATGAGGCGTTTTGGTGTTGAAATGCTCCTAGTTGTTCATTTACTATTTAGTTACTATATATACATAACCATACAAAATCATGCAAACATTCACGTGTTCTTAGTGCAAAACTATGCAAATCATGCAATGGGTTTTTCTGCCTTTTTCCCCATATTCTCGGTCACGATCGAGACCAAGAAAAAAATGCATAGTGTTTAGCTCAAAATTTTTATTTTGTTTATTCTTGACCGGGAATGGACTAGGAAAAAAAAGCAAAATGCCCAAAATCCAAAGTATTTGCAACTCAATTTCTGCCAAATTAACCAGGGTGGTGCTGCTGCTATGGATGACGATGACGTTCCCCCTCCTTCTGGTGGAAGGAAAAGCCATCGGTCCCAAAATCTCGAAGTTGAGATTTCACCCAAAGTTTAGAGGTGTAAATTGATTTATTAAGTTGGTGTTTTAAGTGATATAATCCAGGTATAAATTGAATTCTTTCTTAATTTTTTGTTTTTTATTTTTTTGAATATGTCACACACCTACACAAAATTGAGAGTTTAATATTAGACAACAAATTGAAAGTTTAATATTAGACACCAAATTGAAAAGTTTAAGCGTCTGTTGCGCACATTTTAAATTTCAGGGACCATATAGACATAAAGCGAAAATTTCAAGGACTAAACTTTATTTGTCTTTTTGCATCTTAAACTAAATTTTAGGGAATGATTTACATTTTCCTGAATGTCCGAGTTCGTTTGGTTGAAAAACATTTGAAGCTTTTTGTTGTAAAAAATTGGGTTTTTCGTCTCGTTTTGGGATGCATGAAGAGGACACAAGGTAAGTAGTCGAAATGTTGCTCCGGTGAAGATGAACGACCGCCAAAAAGTGGGAAAAGGGACAAAACCTACCCCTCGGTTGTAAAACATCAATGAAGATGAACGGTCGCCACAAACCGGGAAAATGGACATAACCTACCCCCCTCGTCCATTTTCCCAACAAAAAGCACTAGGAGGGGTTGAACCTTCAACCTTATGGTTAACAGCCACCCACTCTAACCAACTAAGCTATTCCAACATTGATGTTAATTTGACCAAACGAGATTTGTTAAAACTAATAGTAGAACGTTGTATAACTTTGGGCTAACGTGCCTTTTTTAGTACGTGTATATGAGGCGTTTTGGTGTTGAAATGCTCCTAGTTGTTCATTTACTATTTAGTTACTATGTATACATAACCATACAAAATCATGCAAACATTCACGTGTTTTCAGTGCAAAACTATGCAAATCGTGCGATGGGTTTTCTGCCTTTTTCCCCATATTCTCGGTCACGATCGAGACCAAGAAAAAAATGCATAGTGCTTAGCTCAAAATTTGCATTTTCTTTATTCTTGACCGGGAATGGACTAGGAAAAAAAGCAAAATGCCCAAAATCCAAAGTATTTGCAACTCAATTTCTGCCCAATTAACCAGGGTGGTGGTGCTGCTATGGATGACGATGACGTTCCCCCTCCTTCTGGTGGAAGGAAAAGCCATCGGTCCCAAAATCTCGAAGTTGAGATTTCCCCCAAAGTTTAGAGGTGTAAATTGATTTATTAAGTTGGTGTTTTTAGGGATATAATCCAGGTATAAATTGAATTTTTAATTAAATTTTTATTTTTTGTTTTTTTGAATATGTCACACACCTACACAAAATTGAGAATTTAATATTAGACACCAAAGTGAGAGTTTAATATTAGACACCAAATTGAAAGTTTAAGGATCTATTAGATTAAAATTGAAAGTTTAAGTTGCGCACATTTTAAATTTCAGGGACCATATAGACATAAAGCGAAAATTTCAAGGTCTAAACTTTATTTGTCTTCTACCCCTCGGTTGTAAAACAACAATGAAGATGAACGGTCGCCACAAACCGGGAAAATGGACATAACCTACCCCCCTCGTTAGCTCCATATAGATTCAACCAGGGTTCTTTCGATTTTGAAGATGATCGGCCGCCACAAACCTAGAAGGAGGGGTTGAACCTCCAACCTTGTGGTTAACAGCCACACGCTCTAACCAACTAGGCTATTCCAGCATTGATGTTAATTTGACCAAACGAGATTTATTAAAACTAATAGTAGAAGGTTGTAAAATTTTGGGCTAACGTGCCTGTTTTAGTACGTGTATATGAGGCGTTTTGGTGTTGAAATGCTCCTAGTTGTTCATTTACTATTTAGTTACTATATATACATAACCATACAAAATCATGCAAACATTCACGTGTTCTTAGTGCAAAACTATGCAAATCATGCAATGGGTTTTTCTACCTTTTTCCCCATATTCTCGGTCACGATCGAGACCAGGAAAAAAATGCATAGTGCTTAGCTCAAAATTTGCATTTTGTTTATTCTTGATTGAGAATGGACTAGGAAAAAAAAAAGCAAAATGCCCAAAATCCAAAGTATTTGCAACTCAATTTCTGTCAAATTAACGAGGGTGGTGCTGCTGCTATGGATGACAATGACGTTCCCCTCCTTCTGGTGGAAGGAAAAGCCATCGGTCCCAAAATCTCGAAGTTGAGATTTCACCCAAAGTTTAGAGGTGTAAATTGATTTATTAAGTTGGTGTTTTAAGTGATATAATCTAGGTATAAATTGAATTTTTTCTTAATTTTTTGTTTTTTGTTTTTTTGAATATGTCACACACCTACACAAAATTGAGAGTTTAATATTAGACACCAAATTGAAAGTTTAAGGATCTATTAGATTAAAATTAAAAGTTTAAGCGTCTGTTGCACACATTTTAAATTTCAGGGACACATAAAGCAAAAATTTCAAGGACTAAACTTTATTTGTCTTTTTGCATCTTAAACTAAATCTTAGGGAATGATTTACATTTTCCTGATTGTCCGAGTTCGTTTGGTTGAAAAACATTTGAAGCTTTTTGTTGTTAAAAAATGGGTTTTTCGTCTTGTTTTGGGATGCATGAAGACGACACAAGGTAAGTAGTCGAAAGGTTTCCCCGGTGAAGATGAACGGCCGCCAAAAAGTGGGAAAAGGGACAAAACCTACCCCTCGGTTGTAAAACATCAATGAAGATGAATCGTCGCCACAAACCGGAAAATGGACATAACCTACCCCCTCGTCAGGTCCATATCGAAGGTTCTAGATAGATTGTCCATATCGAAGGTTCTAGATAGATTCAACTAGTCGTCAGGTTCTTTCCATTTTGATGATGAACGGCCGCCACAAACCGGAAAAGAGACATATAACCTACCCCTCGTCCATTTTCACAACAAAAAACGCTAGAAGGAGGGGTTGAACCTCCGACCTTGTGGTTAACAGCCACACGCTCTAACCAACTGAGCTATTCCAGCATTGATGTTAATTTGACCAAACGAGATTTGTTAAAATTAATAGTAGAACGTTGTAAAACTTTGGGCTAACATGCCTTTTTTAGTACGTGTATATGAGGCGTTTTGGTGATGAAATGCTCCTAGTTGTTCATTTACTATTTAGTTACTATATATAAATAACCATACAAAATCATGCAAACATTCACGTGTTCTCAGTGCAAAACTATGCAAATCGTGCAATGGTTTTTTCTGCCTTTTTCCCCATATTCTTGGTCACGATCGAGACCAGGAAAAAAATGCATAGTGCTTAGCTCAAAATTTGCATTTTGTTTATTCTTGACCGGGAATGGACTAGGAAAAAAAGCAAAATGCCCAAAATCCAAAGTATTTGCAACTCAATTTCTGTCAAATTAACGAGGGTGGTGCTGCTCCTGCTGCTATGGATGACAATGACGTTCCCCTCCTTCTGGTGGAAGGAAAAGCCATCGGTCCCAAAATCTCGAAGTTGAGATTTCACCCAAAGTTTAGAGGTGTAAATTGATTTATTAAGTTGGTGTTTTAAGTGATATAATCTAGGTATAAATTGAATTTTTTCTTAATTTTTTGTTTTTTGTTTTTTTGAATATGTCACACACCTACACAAAATTGAGAGTTTAATATTAGACACCAAATTGAAAGTTTAAGGATCTATTAGATTAAAATTAAAAGTTTAAGCGTCTGTTGCACACATTTTAAATTTCAGGGACACATAAAGCAAAAATTTCAAGGACTAAACTTTATTTGTCTTTTTGCATCTTAAACTAAATCTTAGGGAATGATTTACATTTTCCTGATTGTCCGAGTTCGTTTGGTTGAAAAACATTTGAAGCTTTTTGTTGTTAAAAAATGGGTTTTTCGTCTTGTTTTGGGATGCATGAAGACGACACAAGGTAAGTAGTCGAAAGGTTTCCCCGGTGAAGATGAACGGCCGCCAAAAAGTGGGAAAAGGGACAAAACCTACCCCTCGTCCATTTTCCCAACAAAAAACGCTAGAAGGAGGGGTTGAACCTCCGACCTTGTGGTTAACAGCCACACGCTCTAACCAACTGAGCTATTCCAGCATTGATGTTAATTTGACCAAACGAGATTTCTTAAAATTAATAGTAGAACGTTGTAAAACTTTGGGCTAACGTGCCTTTTTTAGTACGTGTATATGAGGCGTTTTGGTGATGAAATGCTCCTAGTTGTTCATTTACTATTTAGTTACTATATATAAATAACCATACAAAATCATGCAAACATTCACGTGTTCTCAGTGCAAAACTATGCAAATCGTGCAATGGTTTTTTCTGCCTTTTTCCCCATATTCTTGGTCACGATCGAGACCAGGAAAAAAATGCATAGTGCTTAGTTCAAAATTTGCATTTTGTTTATTCTTGACCGGGAATGGACTAGGAAAAAAAGCAAAATGCCCAAAATCCAAAGTATTTGCAACTCAATTTCTGTCAAATTAACGAGGGTGGTGCTGCTGCTATGGATGACAATGACGTTCCCCTCCTTCTGGTGGAAGGAAAAGCCATCGGTCCCAAAATCTCGAAGTTGAGATTTCACCCAAAGTTTAGAGGTGTAAATTGATTTATTAAGTGATATAATCTAGGTATAAATTGAATTTTTTCTTAATTTTTTGTTTTTTGTTTTTTTGAATATGTCACACACCTGCACAAAATTGAGAGTTTAATATTAGACACCAAATTGAAAGTTTAAGGATCTATTAGATTAAAATTAAAAGTTTAAGCGTCTGTTGCACACATTTTAAATTTCAGGGACCATATAGACATAAAGCAAAAATTTCAAGGACTAAACTTTATTTGTCTTTTTGCATCTTAAACTAAATCTTAGGGAATGATTTACATTTTCCTGATTGTCCGAGTTCGTTTGGTTGAAAAACATTTGAAGCTTTTTGTTGTTAAAAAATGGGTTTTTCGTCTTGTTTTGGGATGCATGAAGACGACACAAGGTAAGTAGTCGAAAGGTTTCCCCGGTGAAGATGAACGGCCGCCAAAAAGTGGGAAAAGGGACAAAACCTACCCCTCGGTTGTAAAACATCAATGAAGATGAATGGTCGCCACAAACCGGGAAAGAGACATATAACCTACCCCTCGTCCATTTTCCCAACAAAAAATGCTAGAAGGAGGGGTTGAACCTCCGACCTTGTGGTTAACAGCCACACGCTCTAACCAACTGAGCTATTCCAGCATTGATGTTAATTTGACCAAACGAGATTTCTTAATATTAATAGTAGAATGTTGTAAAACTTTGGGCTAACGTGCCTTTTTTAGTACGTGTATATGAGGCGTTTTGGTGATGAAATGCACCTAGTTGTTCATTTACTATTTAGTTACTATATATAAATAACCATACAAAATCATGCAAACATTCACGTGTTCTCAGTGCAAAACTATGCAAATCGTGCAATGGTTTTTTCTGCCTTTTTCCCCATATTCTTAGTCACGATCGAGACCAGGAAAAAAATGCATAGTGCTTAGCTCAAAATTTGCATTTTGTTTATTCTTGACCGGGAATGGACTAGAAAAAAAAGCAAAATGCCCAAAATCCAAAGTATTTGCAACTCAATTTCTGTCAAATTAACGAGGGTGGTGCTGCTGCTATGGATGACAATGACGTTCCCCTCCCTCTGGTGGAAGGAAAAGCCATCGGTCCCAAAATCTCGAAGTTGAAATTTCACCCAAAGTTTAGAGGTGTAAATTAATTTATTAAGTTGGTGTTTTAAGTGATATAATCTAGGTATAAATTGAATTTTTTCTTAACTTTTTGTTTTTTGTTTTTTTGAATATGTCACACACCTACACAAAATTGAGAGTTTAATATTAGACACCAAATTGAAAGTTTAAGGATCTATTAGATTAAAATTAAAAGTTTAAGCGTCTGTTGCACACATTTTAAATTTCAGGGACCATATAGACATAAAGCAAAAATTTCAAGGACTAAACTTTATTTGTCTTTTTGCATCTTAAACTAAATCTTGGGTAATGATTTACATTTTCCTGATTGTCCGAGTTCGTTTGGTTGAAAAACATTTGAAGCTTTTTGTTGTTAAAAATTGGGTTTTTCGTCTTGTTTTGGGATGCATGAAGACGACACAAGGTAAGTAGTCGAAAGGTTTCCCCGGTGAAGATGAACGGCCGCCAAAAAGTGGGAAAAGGGACAAAACCTACCCCTCGGTTGTAAAACATCAATGAAGATGAATGGTCGCCACAAACCGGGAAAATGGACATAACCTACCCCCTCGTCAGGTCCATATCGAAGGTTCTAGATAGATTCAACTAGTCGTCATGTTCTTTCCATTTTGATGATGAACGCCCGCCACAAACCGGAAAAGAGACATATAACCTACCCCTCGTCCATTTTCCCAACAAAAAACGCTAGAAGGAGGGGTTGAACCTCTGACCTTATGGTTAAGAGCAACATGCTCTAACCAACTAAGCTATTCCAACATTGATGTTAATTGACCAAACGAGATTTATTAAAACTAATAGTAGAAGGTTGTAAAATTTTGGGCTAACGTGCCTGTTTTAGTACGTGTATATGAGGCGTTTTGGTGTTGAAATGCTCCTAGTTGTTCATTTACTATTTAGTTACTATATATACATAACCATACAAAATCATGCAAACATTCACGTGTTCTTAGTGCAAAACTATGCAAATCATGCAATGGGTTTTTCTACCTTTTTCCCCATATTCTCGGTCACGATCGAGACCAGGAAAAAAATGCATAGTGCTTAGCTCAAAATTTGCATTTTGTTTATTCTTGATTGAGAATGGACTAGGAAAAAAAAAAGCAAAATGCCCAAAATCCAAAGTATTTGCAACTCAATTTCTGCCAAATTAACGAGGGTGGTGCTGCTGCTATGGATGACGATGACGTTCCCCTCCTTCTGGTGGAAGGAAAAGCCATCGGTCCCAAAATCTCGAAGTTGAGATTTCACCCAAAGTTTAGAGGTGTAAATTGATTTATTAAGTTGGTGTTTTAAGTGATATAATCTAGGTATAAATTGAATTTTTTCTTAATTTTTTGTTTTTTGTTTTTTTGAATATGTCACACACCTACACAAAATTGAGAGTTTAATATTAGACACCAAATTGAAAGTTTAAGGATCTATTAGATTCAAATTAAAAGTTTAAGCGTCTGTTGCACACATTTTAAATTTCAGGGACCATATAGACATAAAGCAAAAATTTCAAGGACTAAACTTTATTTGTCTTTTTGCATCTTAAACTAAATCTTAGGAAATGATTTACATTTTCGTGATTGTCCGAGTTCGTTTGGTTGAAAAACATTTGAAGCTTTTTGTTGTTAAAAATTGGGTTTTTCGTCTTGTTTTGGGATGCATGAAGACGACACAAGGTAAGTAGTCGAAAGGTTTCCCCGGTGAAGATGAACAGCCGCCAAAAAGTGGGAAAAGGGACATAACCTACCCCTCGTTCATCTCCTCTCAAGATAAACTCAGCATTTTCGCCGCCGCCGCCACTACCACAAAAAAAATATTTCTTGGTTCTTGCAAAATTAATTGCTTGACGTTTTTATGAACAAACTTCAAGTAACACATGATCTTTTAAAAAAAAACGTCAAGAAAAATGGAAAAAAAAAACCGTCAAGAATAATAAAAAAAGAGGAGGTTTTCAGATTTTTCACTCGGCCATACAACTTGACATTTCAAGAAGGTACATAAAATGCTTAGTTTACTTGCCAGTTTTAAAATGTCAAGAATAAGCTAAAGTAAAGATGTGAAATAATCCAATTTTAGCGCCTCCCATTTTTTTATTTTTTTAATTAATTTTTTTTTTGGGTTTAGGGCTTTCTCAAGCATTATTCATCACAATCTTCACAGATTTTCTCTTTCTTCGATTCAACGACCATTTGTTCTCCTCACCCCCTTAACACTGCTGGACCATTTCCACCATGGAAGGTACACAAACGAACTTCGTGATCTTTATCTTCTTGTAGTGTCCAGTATCTGGTGGATGTTTCCCGACATCTAGTTTGCGATTGAGAAACAACAAACTGGCTTCAAAGGTATGGCCTCTTTCTTTCTTCTTCTTGCATCTTGTTTGGATTGACGATGTAAGGAAGTTTGTTGAATCATTGATTTGTTGTTTCTCTGATATGAGATTAGAAGAGAAGTTCATTAAAATCTTTGCGGCATTTGAGTTTATGATTCTGTCCCTGAGAGGTGACCGTTTCTATTGTTAAGGGATTTGGTCCATGCATGACTTTTTGGGACCAAGTCCGAGCCGTTTCAGGTATTCTTTTAACTTGACTTCTTTTCCATTTTGTTCCAAAGTTGGTAAATATTTATTTTAGCTCTGTTTTTCTGTAATTGGTGTCAAAATGAATTTCTAACCTTACTAGTTGAATACTGAATTTCGGCATGTTTTTCGAAATCCAAATGGACTATATGCATGAAAAATACTAATCTGATATTTTTCTGATCGCCATCACTCTCCTGCAACAAAAAATGATAGGTTAAGTTAAAGTCCAGTTCTCAAACTTTTATGTTCGTGTCTAGTAAATTTCTAAACATGCTTTGAAGTTTTTTTTCTTCTAAGAAGTCTTCAGACTTTAAAAATGTCAAATAGATACATAATTTTGTGTCTAATAGGTCTTTGGTATATTCAACATTTTTTAAAATTAAAATTCTATTAGAATTGAATATTGAAAGGTTATGGACTTATTAGACACTTTTTAAAATTTAGGAATCTATTAGATTCTTTTTAAAGTAAAGAATCAGGGAATGAACTTGTAATTCAACTTAATGCGCATATTATCGTTGTGTAGGCAAATCTTAAGAATAACGAAAACATAACATATCTTTGTTTCAATCTGGACCTTGGAAATAGACAATATTTATGTTATGGAAGTTTGCATTTGGGTTTTTTCTCCTATTACAGTAAATACATTTGATCGATCTAGAATAACCGTAAAAGTTATAGGATCTTGTAAGAATACTTCTTACTAGTGATAGATATATTGCAATGTCAACGATTACAATATCAAAAGAGGATCACCCAATAATTTTGAGAGTGTCGGTAATTTGTCCAACGTCTAGAACATTGTTCTATTACAAAACAAGCATGAAAGCAACAAAACAATAAAAGTAAGCTTAAATACTAAAGCATACACAAACCCTAACAACCATACAACAATTGTCCCCACAACCCTACAGACGGTTAGCCCATATGCCAATTTCCCTCTATGCCCTTCAGTATTTAAGTATTCACAATTGGGGGCCTAACAACTTCTCCCCCATAGTAGCCACTTTGTCCTCAAGGTGGAAATTCGAAAAAATGAGTCTGCAACAACACGGACATCTCCCACGTAGGTTCGCAATCTGGCAGATCCTTCCTCTGAATCAAACATTCTCATGTTTTAGCTTGGACGTTTCAACGAGTAGCCAACAACTCTTGTGGTTCAACTAACCATTCAAACTCGTCAGTTATCCTGGGCGGAGTCGACAATATATTGGCATTGGGGCCCAAGGCTAACTTCAGCTTTGACACATGAAAAATTGGAAGGATCGAAGCCTCGGCAATTTCAGTCAATATGCCACCTTCCCCACCTTTTCCAGAACTTTATACGGCCCGAAAAAATTCGGAGATAACTTCTCACAACGCTTCCTAGCCGAAGACCTCTGACGATATGGCCTCAGTTTCAGATAAACGTAATTGCCCACCTCAAATTCTAACTCTCTGCGTTTCAAATCCGTTAATTTCTTCATTCGATTTTGAGCTACAGTCAACTGCTCTTTCAAAATCAGCAAGTTTTGATCCCGATCCAACAACTGTTGTTTCAGCGTGTCATTAGTTGTCTTGAAGTAACCATACGAGATAATCGGAAGAGGTGCGCCCATAGGAGACCTGGAATGAAGTTCGATTGATCGATATGTGAAAGTTGGAGTTATACCAAAACTCTGCCTATGCTAACCAGGAGGTCCACGCCTTTTGTTTCTCATTACAAAAACCGCGCAAATAAGTCTCCAAACACCTATTAACTCGTTACGTTTGTCCGTCGGTCTGGGGATGAAACGTAATGCTTCTGTTTAGTCTAGTGTCTTGCAGCCTAAAGAGCTTCGTCCATAAATGACTGATAAAAATCTTGTCCCGATCGGACACCATGGATTTGGGGTAACCATGGAGACGAACTATCTCTTTGGTGAAAACAGAAGCTATAGATTTCGCCGAGAAAGGATGACTCACCTGGATTAAATGGGCATACTTGCTTAAACATCCACCACGACTAATATGGAATCAAATCCCCCAGATTTGGGTAGGCCTTCCACAAAGTCCATCGATATGTCTTCCCACACTCTTTCACGCATTGGTAGCGGTTGTAGCAATCCGGCAGGTGCCATGGCGCTTGAGTCTTATTACTCTGACAAATCGCACAAGCTTCCACATATTGTTTGATCACATTTTTCATCCCTTCCTAGAATAGTTCCCCTGTAATTCGTTTGTAGGGCGCAGGAACCCGGAGTGTCCCCCAGTACTAAATCATGTAACATATGTAAAATGGTGGGAATCAGCGAAGACGTCTTAGACAAGACCATGCATAATTCCTTATGGAATAATTGTCCCTGTCGGATGGAATAACGGCTCACGCTCCCTTTTTCATTCTCTAGGGTACTTAATATTGCGGCCAATTTCGCCTCATCTCTAACCTCTTGTTTCCTTGAAAATGGAACAATTGAGGTTTTATGCAGTTGTTTCTCAACGTTTCAAACTCTCATTTCAAATGTGTTCATTCTCTTACGGTCGTATGTCCAAAATCTAAGAGCATGTTTAATTTGAGAATGATTCTAAAATGATTAAAATTATGTTGGTCACATTTTTAAATTATTTTAATGTCTGGGTTTACACTTTTGAATTTTGAACAAAGTTATTTTAAAAATTAGCCCCTAAAAATTTAGAGTTTCAATGAAAAAACACATTTAAAAAAAGGAATTTGAACGGGAGCGTAGACGTTGAGCGATGAAGCTGAGGCTTCAATGGCAGGTAACCCCCTATTAGTGTAAATACCCATCTGACTTCCTTTTAATTTTCCCATTTAGGTGGGTCCAAAATTTAAAAAAGAAAACAATCTTTCTTCTCTTATTCCCTCTCATCCTCTCAATTTGTAATAGTAAATGAACAACTATGAGCATTCCAACACCAAAATGCCTTATATACACGTACTAAAAAAGGTACGTTAGCCCAAAGTTTTACAACGTTCTACTATTCGTTTTAATAAATCTTGTTTGGTCATATTAACATCATTGCTGGAATAGCTCAGTTGGTTAGAGCGTGTGGCTGTTAACCACAAGGTCGGAGGTTCAACCCCTCCTTCTAGCGTTTTAGAACCCGGTGACAGAGTAAATAACAAGGGGTATACCTGTCCCTTTTCCCGAAACAACAAAAAGCTTCAAATGTTTTTCAACCAAACGAACTCGGACATCAAGGAAAATGTAAATCATTCCCTAAAATTTAGTCTAAGATGTATAAAGACAAAGAAATCAACAAAAACAACAAACTCGTTTCAAACCCATCATAAAGATGTGATTTTCTTCCGCCAAATCAATCTAGACATGGGTGGGTCTAGAATTTTTTGTGGCACAATTTCAATAAGGTTAAATTGCAAGTTTAGTCCTTGAAATTCGCTTTATGTCTATATGGTCCTTGAAATTTAAAATGTGCGCAACAGATGCTTAAACTTTCAATTTTGAATCTAATACATCCTTAAACTTTTAATTTGGTGTCTAATAGATCGTTAAATTTCAATTTTGTGTTTAATAGATCATTAAACTGTCAATTTTGTATTCAATAGAGACATATTAGAAAATTTTAAAAAATAAATACTTTATCAGACATATTGATGGGTCCTCAACTTATTCGACATTTCAAACAAAAACTCACGTATATATTAAATTAAAAATTAAAAATTTCAAGTTCAATTAGAGACAAAATTAAAATTTATCTAATATAACAATTGATTTTTACGTAAAAAAATAAATAAATTAATATCCCTAAGAATAGAATGACTCAATGTTGTTAAAATTCAAGGATTTACTAAACACAAAAATGAAAGTTTAAAGACTTATAAGGCATTTTTTAAATTTTAGGAATATATTAAACATAAATTTAAAAATTGAAGTACTAAACTTGTAATTCTACATATTCATTTAAACATTTATATATGCCATAATATTGAGAAATTGCACAAAGTGGCAATTTAGAGTAAAATAATTAAAATATAGCACTTTTTAAAAAGATTTGCAAATATGACAATTTTTATCGACGATAATTACTATAGCAGATGAATGACTATCAGTGGTAACTATTAAGATACTTCTATTTTTTTTTATATAAAATTTTGTCAATAACTATTGTCTAATAAGAAATAAAGGAAGGGAAATCATGGAAAAAACAACAAACTCAATCTCAAACTCGTTCTAAAACACACTATAGCTCACCAAAATCACGATTTTGTTGAGAAATACAAATGGAGAGGATGAGAGGGAAGAAGAGAAGGAGAGAAGGAGAGAAGGAGATTGTTTTTTTTTTTAATTTTGGACCCACCTAAATGGGAAAATTAAAAGGAAGTCGGAGGGGTATTTACATATATAGGGGTTACCTGCATCGTTCAACGCGTGACGCTCCCGTTCAAATTCCTTTTTTAAATGTGTTTTTTCATTCAAACTCTAAATTTTTAGGGGCTAATTTTGAAAATAACAATGTTCAAAATTGAAAAGTGTGAACCCAAATATTAAAATAATTTAAAAATGTGACCAACATAATTTTAAAGGCAAAAAAAACAACTTGAGGGGGAGGCCAAGCCATCAGTACAACTCCAACAATTTTCACTCTTGCCCCACCCCAGGCCATTAATTAATTAATGTTAGTTTGTAATTAAAATTTGGCGCATATAATCAAACACCTTGCGGGGAGAATTTCTAGTACATCCGTGGTATGGAAAAACTCCATACCACTGCCTTTCAAAAAATGACACGTGGCAAAATGGTTTAAAAAAATAATATATTTAATAGTGTGGGTCCAGTTAAACAACCATTTTTTGAAAGACAGTGGTATGGAGTTTTTCCATACCACGGATGTACTAGAAATTCTCCCCACCTTGCCAGCATAAACCATCTCTTTCACCCACACAATAACATAATAGCAAAATAAAAGGTTTAGAAGTCTGTCAGACCGCCCTGCAACCATCCCAGCTAGACATAGCCCAGCCGAGAACGATCATCTATAGCCACAGGAACCAATGGCCCATTGAGCCGTTAATCACGCTCTAGCCACAGGACAGTGGTTCATCCACCAGACTTTGGTTCATGCCTCTTTAGAAATCAAGGACACAGTTGTACAACCTATAGAACAGATCCTGTTCAAGTAAGGTCGTGTCCAGCCCACTTCATCTCTCTCTCTAAGTAGTGTTGTTTTTGGTTCTATGTTTTCGATGTGGGAATTGTGTTAAGCTTGACTTCGCTACAAATATGGTAGTCGGTAGAGCCGGATGTCAATTTTTTATATAATTTTCCATATTTTCATTGTTAATGATATTTTTTTCCAATAAATTCTAAGAATTCTATTTTTACTTTTTATTTTGTATATCCTTCACAAATTTCTTTGAAGATAAAAAAAATAATTTTGACCACAATACTTCACATTCTTTTTTCAATATCACTCACACATTAATTATTCATTTTATTTAGATAGTTTTGGAGTAAAAGAGAGTCGTACAATAGTATGTTAAATATTACATGTGAATTTGAAAGATTTTAATCCATTAATTTAAACTGATTAAAATAAGCTGATGTTTTTATTTTTCGGGTAAGAATAATACATTTTAAATTTGGTTCAAGTACCAATTTTGATTGAACAACTAATTTATATTTAAAATAATAAAAATAGATTGAATTGCATTTTTAGTTCTTTTACACATTTTGTTTAAATTGCGTTTTTTTAAAATAATTAAAAATATTGTGGGAGAGAAGGAGAGAGAGAAACGTGTTGCCTTGAAAATTGGAACAGACTTGAATAATAATTACCATAGAAGTTTGGGGAGTTTAATAGTTGTTGAAAGTCTAGGGAGTTGAATAGTAATTATTGTTGAACTCTAGGGAGTTGATATTTTTTATCCGGGTTCAACAAGTTTGTGGGCCGAACGGGGGTTAACTTCTCCTCTCAAGTCCTTTTCCAACAACACCCGAGGGGAACTCCAGGTTCAATCATTTTCCAACAACTCCTTGGGCCAAACACCCGAGGGGAACTCCAGGTTCAACAACTCATACTTCAGAACTCCAGGTTCAACAACTCATACTTCAGAACTCCAGGTTCAACAACTCTTTACCCCAAACACACCACAGACTTTAGAACTCCAGATTAAACAACTTCCTGCCCCAAACACACATACTTCAGAACGCCTCAGACTAAACAACTCCCCAGACTAAACAACTCCAACTCCCCCAACTCCTTGGGCCAAACGCCCCATAAATGCTTTAAAAAAAAAAAAAAAAAACTTCACTTAAACACATTTTTGTAAGCATTTAAAAAGTCATTCCAAAGAGGGTCTTAGATTTTGGACATAAGAAACTGTTAGAGAGGGATCCCATTTGAAGATACCCAAAACTATGATAATAACTCCTTGGAAGAATGGAAAAGAAACCAAAACAATACCAGAAACAACATTGTTGCAATCAATTTCAAAGGCAAAAAAACAATTTTCAATCAATTTTAAAAAAAAGATTAAGATGTTGTCCTACTCTAGCAATTTTCACTATTTCCCCACCCCAGGCCAATGTTAGTTTGTGATTAAATTTTGGGGTATGACTTTAAGAGACATATCATCAAACACCTTGCGAGAGCATAAACCAAAATACCCAAATCTATCATCTTTTTTATACAACAACGTAGCAAAAAATGGAACGAGTGTTTCTCTTCCAACAAATAAGAAACCCATAAAATTCAAGCAACCAAAAAAAAAAAAAGACGAGAACGAAAGGCTAAAAGTTGTAGAAGTCTGTCAGACCGCCTTGCGACCATCCCAGCTAGACAGAGCCCAACCGAGAACGGTCATCTACAACCGCAGGATCATTGGCCCGTTGAACCATTAATCACTCTCTAGCCGCAGGAGCAGCAGTTCACCCGCCAGACTTTGGTTCTTGTCTCTTTGGAAATCAAGGATAAAGTAGTACAACCTATAGAACACAGATCTTGTTCAAGTAATGTTCAAGTAAGGTCGTGTCCTTTCCTCTTCATAGCTCATTTTGAGTAGTGTTGTTTTTTATTCTAAATTTATTGTTGTTTGTGCATAGGATTGAAATAGGTCAGAAAGAGTTATTTTTTAAGAAATTTAATTCAATTACTCAATAAAATTATCCAACTCAAACACCTTCATTTAAATGATAGGCTTGTATTGTTTTAAAAAAAAAAAATTGTTTAAAATTAGTAAAAAAAAATAGTTTTTTTAAGCATCTTTGTACTTGTTTCCAAACATTGATTATTGAAAACAAGTTTCTTAAAAAAAAAAAAAAAAAAATCAAAACTTAGTTTCAATTTTGAAAATATTGGTAAAATGTAGATAACAAAACAAATAAACTTATGGGTAGATGCAGTGTTTATAAGCTTAATTTTAAAAAATAAAAAATTAAATAGTGATCAAATGGACCTCGAGGTTTTGCAGCTATTTCTCTACGTCTCAAAAATATGGTATTATCTCTAACAACTGTAGGTCCAAAACACTTTTAGAAGATTTTGAAATGGTTAAAATCACTTTTGTTAAGTTCGAAATCACCCTAAAACATGCACTTAATCATTTAGATTCAATTTTGACGGTATGTAAATCGTGTTTATAAAAGTGTAACTTAAACCAAATATTAAAATGATTTCCAAACAATGATTTCGAAGGTATTTAAATCATGTTTTGTAGTGATTTTCAATATGACAAAAGTGATCTTAACTATTTCAAAATCATTCACAAACATGTCATACTAGTTTAGTCCAGTTTACAAGGTTAATCAAAATTTTGATACATGTTTGTCGCTGCAGAATTAAAAATGGAACGAAATTACCGATGGAACTTCTAGGTTGAGTCGCGGACTAGGTCGCTCTCTTTAAAACGTTTCACATCTCTATCCAGAATTGTGCACAATAGTATCTATCAACCACGTCATCCCTAGGATAAAACAACCCAGCTAATACACAACGGAATCAACAGTAAAACAAAAACCCAAAGAAAATAATTTACGGAATCAACAATAAAACAAAAACCCGAATAAAACAATTTTGTGGAGAATTTCTATGAGGGGATGAGAACTATAGAGGAAGGCTCCGTTCTCAATTGAATTATTTCTCAAATTGGATGAGATAGATTGATATGGGAAAAGAGAAGGTGAACATGCGGCCATGAATGATCCACAAACGTGTGGTCATAATCGATCCATAAATGTGTGGTTGTGATCGATATTCAAATTAAAAACTAAAATAATATTTATAAAATAAATGTCTCAAGATTTAAAAAATCAAGCCACGTGTTGACAGAAAAGGGTGAGTAAGAGCCGGCAACAAGACATGTCTCCATTTCTATATATGTCACTTTTTTTTAGTTTAATTTCTTCCTCTCCTCTTTTTTTCATTACTTATTTACTTTTTTAAGATATCAACCTCCTCCTTTTTAAGATTTTGTATTTAAAAAAAACTACCCACTCTCCTAAGATTTTCTCCAATGTTTCTCTTTCTCATCTCACCGGTAATCTCGAACAAAAAAATATAAACTTTGAAACACTCCTCTCTCTCTCACTTTCTCTATGGAAAAAAAATATATAAACTTTGAAATCACTCGCTCCTCTCTCTCACTCTCTCTATGGAAAAAAAAATATAAACTTTGAAATCACTCATTTCTCTCACTTTCTCTTTGTGGCCATTGTTTACAAAAGATGATTAAAAGTAGTTAGCCAAAAGAAAGAAAGAAAAAGGAAAAAAATGAAAATATACACGATAATTTGTTGAAATCACTCCTCTCTCACTTTCTCTTTGTGCCATTGTTTACAAAAGATGATTAAAAGTAGTTAGCCAAAAGAGAGAAAGAAAGAGGAAAAAAAATAAAAATATACATTGTAATTGCAATTACAGTGAAATTACAATGTATTTACAATTTTGCAAATTAGAATTACACTGTACTTGCAATTGTGCAATTTTACAAATTGCAATTAAGAATAATATTCTTTTGGTAAGCCAACAACAATACATTACCGTGTTTTTCAATTAAAGTGTAGAGAAAGTTGAGATCAAACAACAACCTATAGATTTAGATAAAGAATATGAAAAAAAAAAATAGATGAAGGAAATACGGTGCTTTTTCAATTCACTAGAAGTGAAAATGCAATGTATTTTCGAATTGAAAATATAGTGTATTTTAGAATTGAAAATACCATCACTAGGAGGTACATTGCAATTTTTTAAAATGCAATTGTAGTGTATTTGCCCAACAACAATACATTTAGAAGACAGGAAAAAAAACATAGACACAAAATTAGACGAAATTATGTACTTAGTCTTTGTAATACATGTACAAAAACAAAGAGATGCATTTTTAATTTGAGTTTGATGAAAATACTATTCACTATTCTTAATTAACCAACACAATCATATCATATTTCTTCTTGATCAACTTACTAACCATTTTATTAAAAAAAACAAAAAGTATAAATGAATTCCAAAGTGAAGAAAAAGAAAGAATCGAAGAACAGAGCAATTACCTTGAGATTGAAGGAGTAAAGCATGGTGGGAGTTGGTAATTGTGAAGACGAAGAAGTAGTAATGTTGAGATGCAAAATTATGAGGCTAAGATCTTCGAAAGCATCAATGCCCAAATCATCCTCCTTCCTTTTATTCTCCAACATTCTCCGATATTAATAGTTATTTGTTGTAACAAATGCCCAACTTGAAAATAAGGTGAGGATAAAGTAAAATGTGATGGTAAATTTAATTGCAGCCTCCGAACGCAGGTCGATGTTGCAAATTTCAGGTCGATGCTCCATATTGCATCTTTATATTTTCGGAGAGCCTCCAAATGCGGGTTGGTGCTCCGATCTTCAGGTCGATGTCCACATGACATCTTTAGTTTCTGCGGGCTTCGCATCATTGCTTTGAACACGCAATATAAAAAAAGAGGGAACTTCAATTTTGAGAAGCTCTTGAGAAGATCTTCGGTCTGATACCAGGCCAATTTTGAGAAGCTCGATCAAATAATGATTGGGAGGTGAGAGAAAACAGATTTTTTAAAATATATCATTGTAAAATAAGGTAGGAATCAAAGAAGGGTAAATAAGGAAGGAATAGAGAGGAAAAAGATGGATTAAACAAAAAAAAAAAAAATATATATATATATATATATATATCAAACTTTTTTTACAAAATGGATACATGTTCCTTTTTTGGTTTACCCTTCCTAAAAAATGAACTTCTTAAAAAAAATCTTTTCATTTTTTTCTCCCCTCATTTTATTCTCTCTTAAATTCTAAAAATAATTAAAAGAAAGTAAATGTAATTACAGCCTACTTCTAGTGATTGTATTTTCAACATTTTAACTTCTGGTGAATTTGAATTGAAAATACAGTATATTTTCGATAAAATACATTGTAATTGCAAGGTGCAATGCCTTCGAGTGAATTGAAAATACAAATACACTATAATTTTAATTCAGTGAATTTCGAATACAGTGTTTTTGCAATTCAATACACTGTATTTTGCAAAAATGTAATTACAACCTACCTTTTAGTGATTGTATTTTCAACATTTTCACTTCTAGTGAATTGAATTGAAAATAAAGTGTATTTTCGATAAAATACACTGTAATTGCAAGTTGCAATGCCTTTGAGTGAATTGCAAATACAAATACACTGTAATTTCAATTCAGTGAATTTCGGATTGTATTTGCAATTCAGTGAATTTCGAATACAGTGTATTTGCAATTCAATACACTGTATTTTGATTTTTTTTTTTTAGAATTTCTTGCTTTAATTTTTTTTTTCTCTCACTTTCTTTGGGATTCTTCTGCTACTTTAAGTTTTCTCAAACTCTTCTTTGTTATTGAGTTTGTATTTTTTCGAAAATTGATATTGTTCTTAGGTCGATTTTTTACACTAAATTAATTTTTGAAGTGAACAATGGTCACAGTAGGGAAAGGAGTGATATTGTTTTTAGGTGGGGAGGTTACGTAAAAAGAGGGAGGGGAGGGAGAAAATCTTAAGAGAGTTTTTTTAAATTACCAAATCTTATAAATTAGGGAGAGCATTTGTCTCCTTACCCTTACCCTTTTTTCTATGGATTTTTGTTACACAAAGTATCTTTTTTTTCTTATTTTTTTGCAAAGGTTTTATTATTAATGGTGTGGGGTCGGAACGCCGTACTTGTGCTCAAAGACACCACTTTATGTCAATTGAGCTATGCTCAGTTTTTGGCATAATTCATTGTTTTGTTACTTATATGTTAGAACAATATGAAATAAGGAGTGATTATTAATAATATATAAATTACACCGAGTTGTAAACAATTCAAAAATATATTTTTTCATTATTCATTGTTTTGTTACTTATATGTTAGAACAATATGAAATAAGGAGTGATTATTAATAATATATGAATTACACCAAGTTGTAAACAATTCAAAAATATATTTTTTCATAAATGAACAATTGAATATGAAAACATCAAACTAAAATTGTTACATTATCTATACGCAAAATTTTACGTGCATCACATGTGTTTCTTACTAGTAGTAACTAAATAGTAAATGAACAGCTACTAGCATTTCAACATCAAAACGCCTTATATACATGTACTAAAAAAAGGCACGTTAGCCCAAAGTTTTACAACGTTCTACTACTAGGTTAATAAATATCGTTTGCTTAAAATAACATCATTGCTGGAATAATAGTTCAGTTGGTTAGAGCGTGTGGCCCTTAACCACAAGGTTAAAGGTTCAACCCGGTGACCGAGTAAATACCGAGGGGTAGGTTTTGTCCCTTTTCCCAGTCTGTGGCGACCGTTCATCTTCACCGGGGGCAACCTTTCGACTACTTACTTTCTTTACCTTCCAAGACGAAAAACCCAATTTTTAACAACAAAAAGCTTCAATGTTTTTTCAAACGAACTCATACATCAATGAAAATATAAATCAACTCCTAAAATTTTGTCAAAGATGCAAAAAAGACAAAGAAAATAACAAAAACAATACTCATTTCAAACCTATTGTAAATGTGTGATTTTCTTCAGCAAAATCAACGTAGGACAGGGTTGGATCTAGATTATTTTTTTTTTTTGTTAGAGCACAATTCCAAATAATGTTAAATTGCAAGTTTAGTCCTCATTAAAATTTTCATTTTATGTGTATATGGTCCCTAAGATTTAGGCACAATTGTGTATATGGTCTCTAAGATTTAAAATGTGCCTAACAGACACTTAAACTTTCAAATTTGAGTCTAATAGATCTTTAAACTTTCAATTTTGTGTCTAATGGATCCTTAAATTTAAATTTTGTGTTTAATAGATCATTAAACTCTCAATTTTGTATCCCACGAAGACATATTATTAGAAAATTTTAAAAACTAAATGTTTTGTTAGACATAAAATTAATGGGCTTATTCGACATGTCAAAAAAAAAATCATCGTATCTATTAAATACAAAAATAAAAATTTCAAGTTCAATTAGAGACAAAATTAAATTTTTTCTAATATAACAATTGATTTATATATAAAAAAAATTAATATGCCTAAGACCTAATGGATACAAAATTTAAAGTTAATGAATCTACTAAACATTGTTAAAATTCAAGAATTTACTAAATTCAAAATTGAAAGTTTAAAGTCATATAAGATATTGTTTAAATTTCAGGGATCTATTAAACACAAATTAAAAAATTGAAGGACTAAACTTGTAATTCTACATTCATATAAATATAATTTTAAACATTTATATATAATATTTATATTAAGTAATATTAATTCAAAAATAATAATAAGTCATTTTAGAATTATCTACTCAAATAAATATATAAATAAATATATAAGTAAAATTTGAAATATTTATCATTTTTTAAAATATAATTAAGTTTTTTTTTCAAATCTAAAATAATTTACTAAAAGATTTATATATAAAAAAAAAATTAAATAATGGACCTCGGACACGAGTAGAATAAAAAAAGAAAAATTATAACATATGTCAATTTAAAGTAACTTTTGGAGTTTTGAACTCAGGGCGTCAGGCTGGTAGAATCGTAAACGTGCCCCCAGCCTCAACGTGACTCTGCCGTTGAACATAAACAAAATGGAAAATATATATCATGCAAGAAAAACAGTAAAAAAAAAAAAATGAAAAAATAAAGGCAGGGAAATCCTATAAAACAAAAGAATTAAATCAACCAAAAACAACAAACTCAATCTCAAACTCATTCTAAAACGCACAATAACTAAATCACGATTTTGTTGAGAAATACAAATTGAGAGGATGAGAGGGAAGAAGAGAAGAAGATTGTTTTTTTTTTTTTTTAATTTTGGACCCACCTAAATGGGAAAATTAAAAGGGGGTTACCTGCCATTGAAGCCTCAGCTCCATCGCTCAACGCTTGACGCTCCCGTTCAAATTCCTTTTTTTAAATGTGTTTTTTCATTCAAACTCTAAATTTTTAGGGGCTAATTTTTAAAAACTTTGTTCAACATTCAAAAGTGTGAACCCAAACATTAAAATAATTTAAAAATGTGACCAACATAATTTTAATCATTTTAGAATCATTCTCAAATTAAACATGGTCTTAGATTTTGGACATACAAATGTAGGAGAATGAACACATTTGAAATGAGAGTTGAAACGTTGAGAAACAACTGCATAAAACCTCAATTGTTCAATTTTGAAGGAAACAGGAGGTTAGAGATGACCCGCAATTGGCCGCGATATTAACTACCCTAGAGAATGAAAAAGGGAGCGCGAGCCGTTATTCCATATGACAGGGACAATTATTCCATAAGGAATTATGCATGGTCTTGTCTAAGACGTCTTTGCTAATTCCCACCATTTTACATATGTTCCATGATTCAGTACTGGGGGACACTCCGGGTTCCTGCGCCCTACGAACGAATTACAGGGGAACTATTCTAGGGAGGGATGAATAATGTGATCAGACAATATGTGGAAGCTTGTGCGATTTGTCAGAGTAATAAGACTCAAGCGCCATGGCACCTGCCAGATTGCTACAACCGCTACCAATGCCTGAAAGAGTGTGGAAAAACATATGGATGGACTTTATGGAAGGCCTGCCCAAATCTTGGGGATTTGATTCTATATTAGTCGTGGTGGATCGTTTAGGCAAGTATGCCTATTTCATCCACGTGAGTCATCCTTTCTCGACGAAATCTATAAATTATGTTTTCACCAAAGAGATAGTTCGTCTCCATGGTTACCCCAAATCCATAGTGTCCGATCGGGACACGATTTTTATCAGTCATTTATGGACGGAGCTCTTTAGGCTACAAGACACTAGGCTAAACAAAAGCACTGCGTTTCATCCCCAGACCGGCGGACAAACGGAACGTGTCAATAGGTGTTTGGAGACTTATTTGTGTTGTTTTTGTAATGAGAAACCAAAGGCGTGGACCTCCTGGTTAGCATGGGCAGAGTTTTGGTATAACACCAACTTTCACACATCGATCAATCAAACTCCATTCTAGGTTTCCTATGGGTGCACCTCCTCCGATTATCTCGTATGGTTACTTTAAGACAGCTAAAGACACACTGGAACAACAATTGTTGGAATGAGATCAGAACTTGCTGATTATGAAAGAGCAGTTGACTGTAGCTCAGAATCGAATGAAGAAATTAACGGATTTGAAACGCAGAGAGTTAGAATTTGAGGTGGACAATTACGTTTATTTGAAACTAAGGCCATATCGTCAGAGGTCTTCGGCTAGGAAGCGTTGTGAGAAGTTATCTCCGAAATTTTTCGGGTCGTATAAAGTTCTGGCAAAGGTGGGAAAGGTGGCATATCGACTGAAATTGCCCTCTGAGGCTTCGATCCATCTGATTTTTCATGTGTCACAGCTGAAGTTAGCCTTGGGCATCAGTGCCAATATATTGCCGACTCCGCCCAGGATAACTGACGAGTTTGAATGGTGAGTTGAACCACAAGAGTTGTTGGCTACTCGTTGGAACGTCCAAGCTAAAGCATGAGAATGTTTGATTAAGAGGAAGGATCTGCCAGATTGTAAAGCTACCTAGGAGGTGTCCATTTTGTTGCAGGCTCAATTTCTAAATTTCCACCTTGAGGACAAGGTGGCTGCTATGGGGGAGAAGTTGTTAGGCCCCCAATTGTGAATACTTAAATAAGGAAGGTTAGAAAGGGAAAATGGCATATGGGCTAACCGGAGGGTTGTGGGGCCAATTGTTGTACTATTGTTAGGGTTTGTGTATGCCTTAGTATTTAAGCTTACTTTTATTGCTTTGTTGCTTTCATGCTTGTTTTGTAATACATCAGTGTTCTAGACGTTGGACAAATTACCGTGATGTGAAAATCCTAGCCAATTGAAATTAGGAACCTTTTGGTTATGTGAACCCCTAATTCTCAAATGCCAAAACCCCCAGGATTGGGTTAGACGCGAATTGCCTTAAGATCAAAGCTCTTGAGACAAAGAACAAGTTCTTGGCTCAAGAGTCGAACACTCCACAAGATAGGAGGATCAATCCTACTTGAATGTTCTTGGCATGCAATTCAAGCCATAAATTGCAAAGTGGATCAAGAAGCTCTCTTGGCTAAACTTGACAGAAAAGCATAAAGCTTAAACCTAATTCATCGTTAATCTCCCCTTACAACCTAATGACAAAACTTTATATAGCCTCCCAAAACCCTAAATGTCAAATCATAATTCATAGCAAAATTACTAAAATAACCCTACTTAAATATGTCATAAAAGGATAAAATTAGAAAACAATAAAATTACATCAAATTATTTAATAAAATATAAATAACAATTTGATGCCTTGGGCGGTTCATATCATCCTCTCCTTCTTTTGAAGGATTCGTCCTCGAATCTAAATTAAATCCTTGTAATGCTGTTTTAAAGTCATGAGAAGAAAATGGTATAACACTTCTTGGGTTTCTCTTAGATGGTCTCCCTCGTAAAGCAATTTCATAGTCTTGTGATGTCAAAGACTCATTTCTTCTTGGATTCCATCTCTTTCGAAAATAATGTTGATCATTACAATTCAAATGCAGTTGGCGACCATGAATATGTTTAAGGCCAATCTTTGAGATTTGCTTTTATAATCAATGCTTTAATAGCCTGCAAAAATTCAAAAGAAAAACTAGGCAAACTTGGTCGAAGTTCACCTGTCAGAAAACAAACTTTTTTTTATTAAAAAGTTCATGAATGTTTTGTTTTGAAATCAAGAAAGATTTTAACTCAAAAGTTTCCAAACTCACATTCTTGGCTTTTCTCTCATTTTTATTTAGAGAATGAGTATTAGTCACATTTTTTTCTATCTCATTCGTGTTTTCACACTTTTCTTCTTCATATATCTCTATTGCTTTTTCCTCAGTCTCATGCCTTTTGTTTTCCAACTCACACACATCAAGTTTTACTTCTCTTGGAAGAAATGATACAGTAGTAGGATCATATGTTACTTTGTGATCGTCTAATGCACTAACAATGTCCTCACATAGTACTCTCATTTCAAGCTCACTACCATCTACTTCCTCTACTCGACTACTATCAACACATGCTACTCCAGAAATAAGTGGTATAACAATTGTAGTAGAATTGCAATCATGTGATTCTTTGCTATCTAATGGTCTACTAAGTAGAATTTCATTATCATGAATAGGTACAATATTAGCAACTTTCTCTATACCACACATTACTTTAGTAAAATGCTCATATTTTGTAGGTAAATTAATCATTCCCACAATATCGGAATTGGAGCTAGATTTAAATTTAGCGTACCTTGAAGATCTTCTTTGAAGTGTCCTTTCTATCTTGATGGCAACGTACACCATCTCTTCCAAATCCTCGCAAGGCCGATTTTTTTCTCGTTCAACAATCATCTTAGCAATCTTCCCATTAAGACCATTGTAGAATCGATCCATGGTAGCTTCCTCTTCCTCATGTAAGTCCAATCTCTCCATCAACATTTGCATCTCCTGGTAATAAGCATCAACAGTTTTGCTCCCTTGACGTAGAACTTGAAGTCTTAGTGCACAATCTCTCAAGTATAGTTTCGGTACGAATCGTTTCCTCATGAGCTCTTTCAATTCTAGCCATGTTTTCACTTTACCTTCTTGATGTCTCCTTCTCTTAGAACACACGTCATCCCACCAAGTTTGGGCATAACTTTTAAAATGTGTCAGAGAGATGATTACCTTTTTCTCTTCAGTGAAATAGTTGGTATGAAAAATGTGTCCAACTTCATGCTCTCACTGTAAGTAGTCTTCAGGATCAAATGTTCCATGAAACTTTGGAAATTTCATTGCTACAAAAGAATAACAAGTGAAGAAAAAAGCGGACCTCACAATTCACTCACTCACGTGTATCACTCGATAGATGAAATTCACTCGTGTTTACACTCAAAGATATAGCACTCCCTTACAAATATGTAGATTCTCTCAAAATAGGAAACAAGTAGCCAAGAGTTTGCAATATCATGTACTTAAGAAGCAAGCTTCGGACACAAAAACAAGATTGATGTGAAGTATTGACACTCATGCAAAGAAACAAGTAGAATTAACAAAAATAAGAAAACTTAGAATCAAGAACCTAATGTTCAAGATACAACAACTAGAATTATCAACAAACAAAATAGATAACTAGAGTCAAGTATTTACGATCCAAGACTCAAAGAGTTACCGAGGATTAACAATAAAAAATGCAATATTATTGGACAAGATTCAAAGCGAAGCAAGGAAACAAAGAAATAAAGAAAAACAAAGAAACAAAATTTCAAGAATAGAAATCAAAAATTCTCCAAAACTTTAAATTTGATAAGATTTAGCTTTAGAACCCTAGAAGTCAAAATCTCAAATGATTCTGAGGGCTTGATCTTAAAATTTTCACCCACTCCAACAATTTCAAAACTTCTCCTGTTTGCTTCAATGTGAGAATAAATTATAATCTTCCCAAAAAAAACCTAACTTATTAAAACTTATAAAATTTCAGCTGCTTCATTGACATGCTTGCTTCAACAGCTACAAACTTCAACCACAACCACTCAATTGATTCAATGTAAATTAAATTTTCAAATGCACCAACATGAAATTCAACCAACTAAAATTGATACACGGATTCACTCTCACATGCTTCAGTTTTTTTTTTTTTTTTTCCTTTCTTTCTTTCTTTCTTTCTTTCTTTCTTGTTCTTCGCCAATCCGCCAATATGCCGTCAAACCAAGAACAAAGGTTTTTTTTTTTTTTTTTTACTCAACAATCCGTAAGCACCATAATTCCACCGACATTTCCATAATTTTGTTTTCTTCAGGCACCAATTCAAAACAATGTTTTTTTTTTTTAAAAGAACTCTCAACTCGCTAGTCTTTTTTTTAAAACAATGTTTTTTTTTTTTAAAAGAACTCTCAACTCGCTAGTCTTTTTTTTTTTTTTTTTTTTTTTTTTTTTTTGTCTACAACGCTACAACGAAGTCACCACCGAAACATGAAGTTTCCTCTCCCTCCTTTACCCACAAGGCAATTGTTCCTTTGGAACCCCAATCGAAAGATAATTCAACATCAAAACTCACAGAATAACTAGAAATTAACAACTAAGATTCTAAAACTCAAACCCTAAATTCAATTTAATACTTTTTTTTTCTTCAGTTTTTCCAAAAAGAACACAAGAACCAAAACGTGCAAATTCTAGACTCAATCAATAAAAGTTAAAAGAAATAAACAAAATCCTAAAGATGCAATTCTAAACTCAATGAATAAAAGATACTCACAGGATATATCTGATCTAGAGCGCCTATACTCTGATACCAAATGATGAGAAAATCCTAGCCAATTGAAATTAGGAACCCTTTGGTTATGTGAACCCCTAATTCTCAAATGTCAAAACCCCCAAATCAACTCGATTTTCAACCCTAAGGATTGGGTTAGACGCGGATTGCCTTAAGATCAAAGCTCTTGAGACAAAGAACAAGTTCTTGGCTCAAGAGTCGAACACTCCACAAGATAGGAGGATCAATCCTACTTGAATGTTCTTGGCATGCAATTCAAGCCATAAATTGCAAAGTGGATCAAGAAGCTCTCTTGGCTAAACTTGACAGAAAAGCATAAAACTTAAACTCAATTCATCGTTAATCTCCCCTTACAACCTAATGACAAAGCTTTATATAGCCTCCCAAAACCCTAAATGTCAAATCATAATTCATAGCAAAATTACTAAAATAACTCTACTTAAATATGTCATAAAAGGATAAAATTAGAAAACAATAAAATTACATCAAATTATTTAATAAAATATAAATAACAATTTGATGCCTTGGGTGGTTCATATCATACCGACACTCTCGAAATTACTGGGTGTTCCTCTTTTGATATTGTAATCGTTTACATTGCAATATATTTATCACTAGTAAGAAGTATTCTTACAAGATCCTATAACTTTTACGGTTATTCTAGATCGATCAAATGTATTTACTGTAATAGGAGAAAAAACTCAAATGCAAACTTCCATAACATAAATATTGTCTATTTCCAAGGTCCAGATTGAAACAAAGATATGTTATGTTTTCGTTTTCTTAAGATTTCCCTACACAACTATAATATGCATTAAGTTGAATTACAAGTTCATTCCCAGATTCTTTACTTTAAAAAGAATCTAATAGATTCCTAATTTAAAAAGTGTCTAATAAGTCAATAACCTTTCAATATTCAATTGTATGTCTAATAGATTTTTTAATTTTAAGAAGTGTTGAATATACCAAAAACCTATTAGACACAAAATTAAAAGTTGATGTATCTATTTGACATTTTTTAAAGTCTGAAGACTTCTTAGAAGAAAAAAAACTTCAAAACATGTTTAGAAATTTACTAGACACAAACATAAAAGTTTGAGAACTGAACTTTAACTTAACCTTTCATTTTTTGTTGCAGGAGAGTGATGGTGATCAGAAAAATATCAGATTAGTATTTTTCATGCATAGTCCATTTGACACAAATTACCGAAAACATAGCTAAAATAAATATTTACGAACTTTGGAACAAAATGGAAAAGAAGTCAAGTTAAGAGAATACCTGAAACGACTCGAACTTGGTCCCAGAAAGTCGTGCATGGACCAAATTCACTTAACAATACAAACTCAAATGCCGCAAAGGTTTTAATGAACTTCTCTTCTAATCTCATACCATAGAAACAACCAATCAATGATTCAACAAACTTCCTTACATCGTCAATCCAAACAAGACGCAAGAAAAAGAAAGAAAGAAAGAGGCCATACCTTCGAAGCTAGTTTGTTGTTTCTCAATCGCAAACTAGATGCCGGGAAACATCCACCAGATATTGGACACTACAAGAAGATAAAGATCACGAAGTTCGTTTGTGTACCTTCCATGGTGGAAATGATCCAACAGTGCTAAGGGGGGCGAGGAGAACAAATGGTCGTTGAATCGAAGAAAGAGTAAATTTGTGAAGATTGTGATGAATAATGCGTGAGAAAGCCCTAAACCCAAAAAAAAAAATTAATTAAAAAAATAAAAATGACAGACGCTAAAATTGGATTATTTCACATCTTTACTTTACCTTATTCTTGAGATTTTAAAACGGGCAAAGTAAACTAAGCATTTTCTGGACCTTTTCGAAATGTCAAGTTGTATGTCCGCGTGAAAAATCTGAAAACATATTTTTTTTTCTTATTCTTGACGGTTTTTTTAAACTTCCGTTTTTTTTCTTCCCATTTTTCTTGACGATTTTTGTAAAAGATCATGTGTTACTCGACTTTGTTAATAAAACGTCAAGCAATTAATTTTGCAAGCCTCAAGAAATATTGTTTTTGTGGTAGTGGCGGCGACATCGAAAATGTTGAGTTTATCTAGAGAGGCGATGAACGAGGCGAAGAGAGAGATTGGTGGAGGAGAATGAAAAGGGGAAATGGAGAGAAATGAGTTTTGGGAAAATGGAGGAATTTGATGGGTAAGAGGATGAAGAACAAGATGGAGATCATAGAGAAGCAGTGGAAAGAATAAAGCCATTTTTGTGGAGAGAATGAAGCCATTTTTGTGGAGAGAGAAAAAATGAAAGTAAAAAATCTAAAAGAGAGAAAAGAAAACGACAATCAATGGCTGGTAGGGTTTTTTAATTTAGAAAAGTGCATAAAATTTGGCCAATAAAATTGGGTTATGTGGGGGGAACAAAAGATAGTTGTAGCCCAGCCTCCACCTAATTTTTACTCTTTTAAAATTTATCCAAAATTAATTCAACTCTATGTTAATAGGTGGCCGAACTCTCAATTTTGTGTAGGTTTTGTGTAGGTGTGTGACATATTCAAAAAAACAAAAAACAAAAACTTAAGAAAAAAATCAATTTATGCTTCGATTATATCACTTAAAACACCAACTTAATAAATCAATTTACACCTCTAAACTTTGGGTTAAATCTCAACTTTGAGATTTTGGGACCGGTGGCTTTTCCTTCCACCGGAAGGAGGGGGAACGTCATTGTCATCCATAGCAGCAGCACCACCCTGTTTAATTTGGCAGCAATTGAGTTGCAAATACTTTCGATTTTGGGCATTTTGTTTTTTTTCCTAGTCCATTCCCGGTCGGGAATAAACAAAATGACAATTTTGAGCTACACTATGCATTTTTTTTTTCTGGTCTAGATCGTGACTGAGAATATGGGGAAAAAGGCAGAAAAGTTCATTGCATGATTTGCATAATTTTGCACTTAGAACACGTGAATGTTTGCATGATTTTGCATGATTTTGCATAACTTTGTATGGTTATGTATATATCGTAACTAAATAGTAAATGAACAACTAAGAGCATTTCAACACCAAAACGCCTCAATACATGTACTAAAAAAGGCACGTTAGTCCAAAGTTTTACAACGTTCTACTATTAGTTTTAACAGATCTCGTTTGGTCAAAGTAATATCATTGCTGGAATAGCTCAGTTGGTTAGAGCGGGTGACCCTTAACCACAAGGTCAAAAGTTCAACCCCTTCTTCTACCGTTTATTAATGTTTATTTTTGTAGAGAAAATGGAAAGAACCTGACGACGAGGGGTAGGTTATGTCCCTTTTCCAGGTTTGTGGCGGTCGTTCATCTTCATCGATGTTTTTCAACCAAACGATCAAGGGGTAGGTTTTGTCCCTTTTCCCGCTTTGTGGCGCCCGTTCATATTCACCGGGGCAACCTTTCGACTACTTACCTTGTGTCCTCTTCATGCATCCCAAAACGAGACGACACTTAAACTTTCAATTTGAATCTAATAGATCCTTCAATTTTCAATTTGGTGTCTAATATTAAACTCTCAATTTTGTGTAGGTGTGTGACATATTCAAAAAAACAAAAAACAAAAAATTAAGAAAAAAATCAATTTATACCTTGATTATATCACTTAAAACAACAACTTAATAAATCAATTTACACCTCTAAACTTTGGGTTAAATCTCAACTATGGGATTTTGGGACCGGTGACTTTTCCTTCCACCAGAAGGAGGAGGAACGTCATCGACATCCATAGCAACGACACCACCCTGGTTAATTTTGGCCGCAATTGAGTTGCAAATACTCTCGATTTTGGGCATTTTGCCTTTTTTCCTAGTCCATTCCCGGTGGAGAATAAACAAAATACCCAAATTTTGAGCTAATCACTATGCATTATTTTCCTAGTCTCGATCGTGGCGAAGAATATGGGGAAAAAGGCAGAAAAACCCATTTCATGATTTTGCATGAGTTTGTATATGGTTATGTATATATTTAGTAACTAAATAGTAAATGAACAACTATGAGCATTTCAACACCAAAATGCCTTATATACACGTACTAAAAAAGGTACGATAGCCCAAAGTTTTACAACATTCTACTATTAGTTTTAATAAATCGCTTTAGGTCATATTAACATCATTGCTGGAATAGCTTAGTTGGTTAGAGCGTGTGGCTATTAACCACAAGGTCGAATGTTCAACCCCTTCTTCTAGCGTTTCTTAATGTTTATTTTTGTTGGGAAAATGGAAAGAACCTGACGACGAGGGGTAGGTTTTGTCCTTTTTCCCGCTTTGTGGCGCCCGTTCATCTTCACCGGCGCAACCTTTCGACTACTTACCTTGTGTCCTCTTCCTGCATCCCAAAACGAGACGACACTTAAACTTTCAATTTGAATCTAATAGATCCTTAAATTTTTCAATTTGGTGTCTAATATTAAACTCTCAATTTTGTGTAGGTGTGTATTCAAAAAAACAAAAACAAAAAATTAAGAAAAAAATCAATTTATACCTTGATTATATCACTTAAACCAACAACTTAATAAATTAATTTACACCTCTAAACTATGGGTTAAATCTCAACTTTGGGATTTTGGGACCGGTGACTTTTCCTTCCACCAGAAGGAGGGGGAACGTCATCGACATCCATAGCAACGACACCACCCTGGTTAATTTTGGCCGCAATTGAGTTGAAAATACTCTCGATTTTGGGCATTTTGCCTTTTTTCCTAGTCCATTACCGGTCGAGAATAAACCAAATGCCCAAATTTTGAGCTAATCATTATGCATTCTTTTCCTAGTCTCGATCGTGACGAAGAATATGGGGAAAAAGGCAGAAAAACCCATTTCAAGATTTGCATGATTTTGCATGAGTTTGTATGGTTATGTATATATATAGTAACTAAATAGTAAATGAACAACTATGAGCATTTCAACACCAAAATGCCTTATATACACGTACTAAAAAAGGTACGTTAGCCCAAAGTTTTACAACGTTCTACTATTAGTGTTAATAATTCGCGTTTGGTCATATTAACATCATTGCTGGAATAGCTTAGTTAGTTAGAGCGTGTGACCTTTAACTAAAGGTCGGAGGTTCAACCCCTCCTTCTAGCGTTCTTTTGTTGGGAAAATGGAAAGAACCTGACGACGAGGGGTAGGTTATGTCCCGTTCTTTTGTTGGGAAAATGGAAAGAACCTGACGACGAGGGGTAGGTTATGTCCCTTTTCCAGGTTTGTGGCGGTCGTTCATCTTCATCGATGTTTTTCAACCAAACGATCAAGGGGTAGGTTTTGTCCCTTTTCTCGCTTTGTGGCTCCCGTTCATCTTCACCGGGGCAACCTTTCGACTACTTACCTTGTGTCCTCTTCCTGCATCCCAAAACGAGACGACACTTAAACTTTCAATTTGAATCTAATAGATCCTTAAATTTTCAATTTGTTGTCTAATATTAAACTCTCAATTTTGTGTAAGTGTGTGACATATTCGAAAAAACAAAAAACAAAAAATTAAGAAAAAAAACTATTTATACCTTGATTATATCACTTAAAACAACAACTTAATAAATTAATTTACACCTCTAAACTTTGGGTTAAATCTCAACTTTGGGATTTTGGGACCGATGACTTTTCCTTCCACCAGAAGGAGGGGGAACATCATTGACATCCATAGCAACGACACCACCCTGGTTAATTTTGGCCGCAATTGAGTTGAAAATACTCTCTATTTTGGGCATTTTACCTTTTTTCCTAGTCCATTCCCGGTCGAGAATAAACAAAATGCCCAAATTTTGAGCTAATCACTATGCATTCTTTTCCTAGTCTCGATCGTGACGAAGCATATGGGGAAAAAGGCAGAAAAACCCATTTCATGATTTTGCATGAGTTTGTATGGTTATATATATATATAGTAACTAAATAGTAAATGAACAACTATGAGCATTTCAACACCAAAATGCCTTATATACACGTACTAAAAATGGTACGTTAGCCCAAAGTTTTACAACATTCTACTATTAGTTTTAATAAATCGCTTTTGGTCATATTAACATCATTGTTGGAATAGCTCAGTTTGTTAGAGTGCGTGGCTCTTAACCACAAGGTCAGAGGTTCAACCCCTCCTTCTAGCGTTCCTTAATGTTTATTTTTGTTGGGAAAATGGAAAGAACCTGACGACGAGGGGTAGGTTATGTCCCTTTTCCCGCTTTGTGGCGCCCGTTCATCTTCATCGATGTTTTTCAACCAAACGATCAAGGGGTAGGTTTTGTCCCTTTTCACGCTTTGTGGCGCCCGTTCATCTTCACCGGGGCAACCTTTCGACTACTTACCTTGTGTCCTCTTCATGCTTCCCAAAACGAGACGACACTTAAACTTTCATTTTGAATCTAATAGATCCTTAAATTTTCAATTTGGTGTCTAATATTAAACTCTCAATTTTGTGTAGGTGTGTGACATATTCAAAAAAACAAAAAACAAAAAATTAAGAAAAAAATCAATTTATACCTTGATTATATCACTTAAAACAACAACTTAATAAATCAATTTACACCTCTAAACTTTGGGTTAAATCTCAACTTTGGGATTTTGGGACCGGTGATTTTTCCTTCCACCAGAAGGAGGGGGAACGTCATCGACATCCATAGCAACGACACCACCCTGATTAATTTTGGCCGCAATTGAGTTGCAAATATCTCTATTTTGGGCATTTTACCTTTTTTCCTAGTCCATTCCCGGTCGAGAATAAACAAAATGCCCAAATTTTGAGCTAATCACTATGCATTCTTTTCCTTGTCTCGATCGTGACGAAGAATATAGGGAAAAAGGCAGAAATACCCATTTCATGATTTGCATGATTTTGCATGAGTTTGTATGGTTATGTATATATATAGTAACTAAATAGTAAATGAACAACTATGAGCATTTCAACACCAAAATGCCTTATATACACGTACTAAAAAAGGTACGTTAGCCCAAAGTTTTACAACATTCTACTATTAGTTTTAATAAATCGCTTTTGGTCATATGAACATCATTGCTAGAATAGCTCAGTTGGTTAGAGCGTGTGGCGGTTAACCACAAGGTCGGAGGTTAACCCCTCTTTCTAGCGTTTCTTAATGTTTATTTTTGTTGGGAAAATGGAAAGAACCTGACAACGAGGGGTAGGTTATTTCCCTTTTCCAGGTTTGTGGCGGTCGTTCATCTTCATCGATGTTTTTCAACCAAACGATCAAGGGGTAGGTTTTGTCCCTTTTCCCGCTTTGTGGCGCCCGTTCATCTTCATCGGGGCAACCTTTCGACTAGTCCCTTTTCCAGGTTTGTGGCGGTCGTTCATCTTCATCGATGTTTTTCAACCAAACGATCAAGGGGTAGGTTTTGTCCCTTTTCCCGCTTTGTGGCGCCCGTTCATATTCACCGGGGCAACCTTTCGACTACTTACCTTGCGTCCTCTTCCTGCATCCCAAAACGAGACGACACTTAAACTTTCAATTTGAATCTAATAGATCCTTAAATTTTTCAATTTGGTGTCTAATATTAAACTCTCAATTTTGTGTAGGTGTGTGACATATTCAAAAAAACAAAAAACAAAAAATTAAGAAAAAAATCAATTTATACCTTGATTATATCACTTAAAACAACAACTTAATAAATTAATTTACACCTCTAAACTTTGGGTTAAATCTCAACTTTGAGATTTTGGGACCGGTGACTTTTCCTTCCACCAGAAGGAGGGGGAACGACATCGACATCCATAGCAACCACACCACCCTGGTTAATTTTGGCCGCAATTGAGTTGAAAATACTCTCTATTTTGGGCATTTTACCTTTTTTCCTAGTCCATTCCCGGTCGAGAATAAACAAAATGCCCAAATTTTGATCTAATCACTATGCATTCTTTTCCTAGTCTCGATCGTGACGAAGCATATGGGGAAAAAGGCAGAAAAAACCCATTTCATGAGTTTGTATGGTTATGTATATATATAGTAACTAAATAGTAAATGAACAACTATGAGCATTTCAACACCAAAATGCCTTATATACACGTACTAAAAAAGGTACGTTAGCCCAAAGTTTTACAACATTCTACTATTAGTTTTAATAAATCGCCTTTGGTCATATTAATATCATTGCTGGAATAGCTCAGTTGGTTAGAGCGTGTGGCTGTTAACCACAAGGTCGGAGGTTCAACCCCTCCTTCTAGCGTTTCTTAATGTTTAATTTTGTTGGAAAAATGGAAAGAACCTGACGACGAGGGGTAGGTTATGTCCCTTTTCCAGGTTTGTGGCGGTCGTTCATCTTCATCGATGTTTTTCAACCAAACGATCAAGGGGTAGGTTTTGTCCCTTTTCCCGCTTTGTGGCGCCCGTTCATCTTCACCGGGGAAACCTTTCGACTACTTACCTTGTGTCCTCTTCCTGCATCCCAAAACGAGACGACACTTAAACTTTCAATTTGAATCTAATAGATCCTTAAATTTTCAATTTGGTGTCTAATATTAAACTCTCAATTTTGTGTAGGTGTGTGACATATTCAAAAAAACAAAAAACAAAAAATTAAGAAAAAAATCAATTTATACCTTGATTATATCACTTAAAACAACAACTTAATAAATCAATTTACACCTCTAAACTTTGGGTTAAATCTCAACTTTTGGATTTTGGGACCGGTGACTTTTCCTTCCACCAGAAGGAGGGGGAACGTCATCGACATCCATAGCAACGACACCACCCTGGTTAATTTTTGCCGCAATTGAGTTGCAAATACTCTCGATTTTGTGCATTTTGCCTTTTGTCCTAGTCCATTCCCGGTCGAGAATAAACAAAATGCCCAAATTTTGAGCTAATCACTATGCATTCTTTTCCTAGTCTCGATCGTGACGAAGAATATGGGAAAAAAGGCAGAAAAACCCATTTCATGATTTGCATGATTTTGCATGAGTTTGTATGGTTATGTATATATATAGTAACTAAATAGTAAATGAACAACTATGAGCATTTCAACACCAAAATGCCTTATTTACACGTACTAAAAAAGGTACGTTAGGCCAAAGTTTTACAACGTTCTACTATTAGTGTTAATAAATCGCTTTTGGTCATTTACATCATTGCTGGAATAGTTTAGTTGGTTAGAGCGTGTGACTGTTAACCATAAGGTTGGAGGTTCAACCCTTTCTTCTTGCGTAGGTTATGTCCCTTTTCCAGGTTTGTGGCGGTCGTTCATCTTCATCGATGTTTTTCAACCAAACGATCAAGGGGTAGGTTTTGTCCCTTTTCTCGCTTTGTGGCGTCCGTTCATCTTCACCGGGGGAACCTTTCGACTACTTACCTTGTGTCCTCTTCATGCATCCCAAAACGAGACGACACTTAAACTTTCAATTTGAATCTAATAGATCCTTAATATTTCAATTTTGTGTATAATATTAAACTCTCAATTTTGTGTAGGTGTGTGACATATTAAAAAAAAAACAAAAAAAAAAAATTATGAAAAAAATCAATTTTTACCTGGATTATATCACTTAAAACACCAACTTAATAAATCAATTTACACCTCTAAACTTTGGGTTAAACCTCAACTTTGAGATTTTGGGACCGGTGGCTTTTCCTTCCACCGGAAGAAGGAGGGGGAACGTCATCGTCATCCATAGCAGCAGCACCACCCTGGTTAATTTGGCAGCAATTGAGATGCAAATACTTTGGATTTTGGGCATTTTGCTTTTTTTCCTAGTCCATTCCTAGTCAGGAATAAATAAAATGCAAATTTTGAGCTAAGCACTATGTATTTTTTTCCTGGTCTCGATCGTGACCGAGAATATGGGTAAGAAGGCAGAAAAGCCCATTGCATGATTTGCATAGTTTTGCACTGAGAACACGTGAATGTTTGCTTGATTTTGCATGACTTTGTATGGTTATGTATATATAGTAACTAAATAGTAAATGAACAACTAGGAGCATTTCAACCCCCAAACGCCTTATATACACGTACTAAAAAGGGCACGTTAGCCCAAAGTTTTACAGCGTTCTATTATTAGTTTTAAGAAATCTCGTTTGGTCAAATGAACATCATTGCTGGAATAGCTCAGTTGGTTAGAGCGTGTGGCCCTTAACCACAAGGTCGGAGGTTCAACCCCTCCTTCTAGCGTTTTTTGTTGAGAAAATGGAAAGTGCCTGACGATGAGGGGTAGTAGGTTATGTCCATAACCTGACTGGTTGAATCTATCTATAACCCTTGATATGGATCTGACGACGAGGGGTAGGTTATGCCCCTTTTCCAGGTTTGTGGCGGTCGTTCATCTTCATCGATGTTTTTCAACCAAACGACCGATGGGTAGGTTTTGTCCCTTTTCCCTCTTTGTGGCGACCGTTCAACTTCACTGGGGCAACCTTTCGACTACTTACCTTGTGTCATCTTCATGCATCCCAAAACGAGACGAAAAAACCCAATTTTTAACAACAAAAAGTTTTAAATGTTTTTCAACCAAACGAACTCGGACATTCAGGAAAATGTAAATCATTCCTAAAATTTAGTCTAAGATGCAAAAAGACAAAGAAAGTTTAGTCCTTGAAATTTTCGCTTTATGTCTATATGGTCCCTGAAATTTAAAATATGCGCAACAGACGCTTAAACTTTCAATTTGAATCTAATAGATCCTTAAATTTTCAATTTGGTGTATAATATTAAACTCTCAATTTTGTGTAGGTGTGTGACATATTAAAAAAAAACAAAAAACAAAAAATTAAGAAAAAAATCAATTTATACTTGGATTATATCACTTAAAACAACAACTTAATAATTCAATTTACACATCTAAACTTTGGGTTAAATCTCAACTTCGAGATTTTGGGACCGGTGGCTTTTCCTTCCACCGGAAGGAGGGGGAACGTCATCGTCATCCATAGCAGCAACACTACCCTGATTAATTTGGCAGCAATTGAGTTGCAAATACTTTCGATTTTAGGCATTTTGCTTTTTTTCTTAGTCCATTTCTGGTCGGGAATAAACAAAATGCAAATTTTGAGCTAAGCACTATGCATTTTTTTCCTAGTCTCGATCCGTGACCGAGAATATGGGAAAAAAGGCAGAAAAGCCCATTGCATGATTTGCATAGTTTTGCACTGAGAACACGTGAATGTTTGCATGGTTTTGCATGACTTTGTATTGTTATGTATATATAGTAACTAAATAGTAAATGAACAACTAGGAGCATTTCAACACCAAAACGCCTCATATACAGGCACTAAACAAGGCACGTTAGCCCAAAATTTTACAACGTTTTACTATTAGTTTTAAAATGTGCGCAACATACTAGATCCTTAAACTTTCAATTTGATGTCTAATATTAAACTCTCAATTTTGTATTCAATAGAGATATATTAGTAAATTTTAAAAAATAAATATTTTATTAGACATAAAATTGATGGGTCCTCAACTTATTCGACATTTCAAACAAAAAATCACGTATCTATTAAATACAAAATTAAAAATTAAAAATTAAAAATTAAATTGTCAAAGCGGAGAATGACTCGGCTGACATATGTACCTCTTGATGATTAAGAGGTTTGTGGTTCGAATCCCTCACTCCAATGTATGTAAAAAAAAATTAATATGCTTAAGAATAGATTCTACTAAACATGCTTAAAATTCAAAGATTTACTAGAAAGTTCAAAGACCTATAAGACCTTGTTTAAACTTCAAGAATATATTAAATATAAGTGATAGCTATTAATATACTTAAGTTTTTTTTTTCAAATCTAAAATAATTTACTAAAATATTTATATTAAAAAAAACGAAATAATTGATCTCGGGCACCACGCACTATAATAAAAAAACGCAAAACTGAAAAACGGAATAAAAAAAAGTAACTTTTCGTTAGGGAGTTTCGAACTTAGAGCACCAGCCCAATAGAATCGCAAACGTGCCCCTAACCCAATGTGGCTCCTAGAATCGCAAACGTGCTCCTTACTCCAACATGGCTCCACCCTTGAACGTAGACAAAATCGAAAATATATATCATGCAATAAAATCAATAAAAAAAAACGAAAAATTTAAGGTAGGGAAGTCATGGAAAACAAAAAAATGAAATCAACCAAAAACAACAAACTCAATCTCAAGCTTGTTCTAAAACGCACAATAACTAACCTAAATCACGATTTTGTTGAAAAATACAAATTGAGAGCATGAGAGGGAAGAAGACAAGGAGATTGTTTTTTTTAATTTTGGACGGACAAAACTCATTGTATTTCTTTCATAAACTTTGTTTTTGCCTTAGATTTTCTCATTAGAATAGGATGTATTTATACAACCCTAAACTCCTAAAGCCTATAGGAAACTAACTAAATACTAACTAAATTCTAACAAGTTTCCTAATATGGTAATTCCCTAATACTCTCCCTCAAGTTGGAGCATGAATGGTCACAAATGCCCAACTTGAAAATAAAGTGGGAATAAGATACAATATTATGGTAAAAAAAAATTTGCAGCCTCCGAACGCGGGTCGGTGTTGCAAACGTCAAGACGATGCTCATTGCATCTTTAGATTTTCCAGGAGCCTCCAAACGCGGGTTGGTGCTCCAATCTTCAAGTCGATGTCAACATGGCACCTTTAAATTCTGCGGGCTTTCACCTCAATGTTCCCTTCAGTAAATCGAAGGAGAGGTTTTCGCTTCAGTATTCCCTTCATTCATCATACACACGATCATGTGTTTGTTTCGAGTCACCAAAACTCAGATTTTTCATTATGGAATGCATAACAGCCATCAGGTTTTTTTTTTTTTTTTTTCGGCAACCCAGAGTTTAAGAACCAAAAAATAATAATAATAATAATAATAATAATAATAATAATAATTCAGAATATATATATATATATTTTTCATTTGGGCGGCAACACAGCCCAAAATTTCAATTAATTTTTTTTTTTGTTTCTTTCAAATCAGTCACCCTCACCAACCACCTCACACCTTTTTTTTTTTTTTTTTTTTCAATCTTATCTGACTTTCTTTACTTTCTTTTCTTTTCTTCTTCCTTCTTCTCTTCTTTTCTTTCTTCTTTCTTCTCACTTTCTTTTTTCTTTCCTTCATTCCTTCAGATTAACAATAATCTGAATCTAATTAATAAGAAGGTTAAAAAGATAGCTAACCGAATAGAAGCTTGAAGGAGAATAAGGTGAAACTTCTTCAGATCAACACCTTCGTCGAAGCTCTTTTCAATCTCGAAGAGCCTAAGCCGGCGGAGTGCGCTCCAGATTGCGGCAAAAGTGTTTGGAGCTTACGAGGGGGTGGCGGCTTTAGATCTAGACCAGAAAAACAGATCTAGATTTTTTTTTTTTTTTTTTTCATATTCATCTATATCTTCATCTTTGAAGAGAATGTAGACAAACCAAATGCAACATCGGAGAGGAATAAGGTTGGGCGGCGGCGGCGGAATCGCCGCCGCCCTAGCATTTTTGTATGATCGAGTTTAACAAGATCTTCGCTCTGATACCATGACAAAACCCATTGTATTTCTTTGATAAACTTTGTTTTTGCCTTAGGTTTTCTCATTAGAATAGGATGTATTTATACAACCCTAAACTCCTAAAGCGTATAGGAAACTAACTAAATACTAACTAAACTCTAACAAGTTTCCTAACATGTTAATTCCCTAATATGGACCCACCTAAATGGGAAAATTTATCATCAAGTCGACGTTCATAACGAGAATCATTCAATTTCGATCTTTGGAGATCGAGAAGTAAAAGGAAGTCGGATGGGTAATTACACCAATAGGGGGTTACCTGCCATTGAAGCCTCAGCTCCATTGCTCAACGCTTGACGCTCGGGTTCAAATTCCTTTTTTTAAAATGTGTTTTTTCATTCAAACTCTAAATTTTGAGGGGCTAATTTTTAAAATAACTTTGTTCAAAATTCGAAAGTGTGAACCCAAACATTAAAATAATTTAAAAATGTGACCAACATAATTTTAATCATTTTAGAATCACTCTCAAATCAAACATGCTCTTAGATTTTAGACATAGGACGGTAAGAGAATGAACACATTTGAAATGAGATTTTGAAACGTTGAGAAACAACAACTGCATATATAAAACCTCAATTGTTCCGTTTTGAAGGAAACAAAAGTAGAGATACCCAAAACTTTGATAATAACTCCTTAAGAAGAATGGAAAAGAAACCGAAACATTCCAACAAACAACATTGTTGCAATCAAATTTCAAAGGCAAAAATACAACTTTCAATCTTGCCCGAGGGCGAGGCCAAGCCAACCCAGGCCAATAAAAACCAGAGGAATTTAATGTTAGTTTGTAATTAAAATTTGGCGCATATAATCAAACACCTTGTGAGCATAAAAACCATCTCTTTCACCCACACAACAGCATAGCAATCAGCAGAGCCCAATCGAAACACAGGAACCAATGGCTCGTCGAGCCGTTAAACACAAATCAAGGACACAGTTGTACAACCTATAGAACAGATCTTGTTCAAGTAAGGTCATGTCCAGTCCACTTCATCTCTCTCTTTAAGTAGTGTTGTTCTTTTGTCTTATTAGTTTTAATAAATCTCGTTTGGTCATATTAACATCATTGCTGGAATAGCTCAGTTGGTTAGAGCGTGTGGCTATGAACCACAATGTTGGAGGTTCAACCCCTCCTTCTAGTTAAAATGGAACCCTCCTTCTAGCGTTTCTTGATGTTTATTTTTGTTAGGAAAATTAAAATGGAAAGACCTCGAATTGAAACTGGTTGAATCCAGCTAGAACCCGGTGACCGAGTAAATAACGAGGGTTTTACACTAACTCGGTATGAACCTAACGACCGAGGGGTAGGTTATCCCTTTTCCCGGTTTGTGGCGGTCGTTCATCTTTATTGGGGCAACCTTTCGACTACTTTTTAACAACAAAAAGCTTCAACCAAACGAACTCTGACATCAAGGAAAATGTAAATCATTCCTTAAAATTTAGTCTAAGATGCAGAAAGACAAAGAAATCAACAAAAACAACAAACTCGTTTCAAACCCATCATAAAGATGTGATTTTCTTCGGCCAAATCAACCTAGACATGGGTGGATCTAGAATTTTTTGTGGCACAATTCCAATAAGGTTAAATTGCAAGTTTAGTCCTTGAAATTTTCGCTTTATGATCTATATGGTCCCTGAAATTTAAAATGTGCGCAACAGACGGATGGAGCGACGTGCGCAACGGAAAGCGATTTCGGACCGATGATACTCTAATTTCATCAATTTAACAAATTGTAAACATGCTCAAAAGACGGAATTAAGAAATTAGAAATACATACCCTTGTAACTCCAATTTCTTCAAGTCCGTCGGCCGTTCCTCGTCACGAACTCTTCCGCCCTCTTCTCACGAACACCCCGAGGACCACCCCAGGTAGTCCCGCTATCCTCGGCGCCGAGCAACGGAGTAGTGGGACTCCGTTAGAAGAGAAAAGAAAGAGGAAGGAGAAAGAAGAAGATGGAATGAAGGAGAATTGAGGTAAGAAGAATGCAGAGGGCTGAAGATACACTTCTTCAAAAATATAAACCCGTGCAAAAACCACTTCTCATTCCTCTGTACAAATCCATAAAATGAGAACCCTTTCCCATTTTTAATCCCATGCCATACGTTACATATATATAAATATATATATATATATATATATATATATATATATATATATATATTAATTATTATTATTATTAAAAATAATAATAATAATTTTATTTATTAAACTTTTTAATAAATAAAAAATATATATATTTATTAATTAAACTTTTTAATTAATAAATATTATTTAATTCAATATCAAATATTAATTAAATAATATAACTAAACCCGGTTTTTCCAAAAAATCGACTTTTTTCACATGAATCTTATTCATGTATTAGGCCATTCCCATATTTAAATCATATTTAAATATGTTCATCCTCTTTCCATAAACCGAATTTGAACAATTCAAATTCTTTTTCTTTTAATTTTCTCTTATACTGTTGCACGACGTTATCCGAGCTAGCCAGGAGAACCTAAAGGACCTACAGATCATGAGCTCCAACGATACGAGATTTATTCGGTCAAAACTCTTTTAACCCGAATCAATCAACATTCGTTAACCCCCGGAGACTCCACTATAGTCCGAGGGTTGCACTCTCCTCACTGTAGATATATTGTCACAGGTTGTTCGTAATCACAACTAGGTCATTTAAACCGTTTAACCCCTGCATTACGTCTTGTTCCTTAAGTACCACTGACACCTCTAATGAACAATAGATCTGTGGTCCAACCAACAGATCAGTTAACCCTCTCATCACATGAGAGTGTGAGCGCTCATTGTTCAAGCCCCGGAGTCAGCTATTAAGGGAACAACCTATCTACTAACCCTGAAGAGCGGGTTAGGAGTAAACTCCAATCTTGCTGTACTATGTCCCCAGCTACCTATTCGACTTTATCCCCAAGATGGTAGGCTTATTGAGTCGGCGCTTATGGGCCACTCTCACCCGTGCAAGCTCAGGAGTTCATAGCGAGCTCAGGATTGAGATCGAGTTACCTAGGACATCAATATGTATAAGTCGGTCTCATCAGTAAACGGAGTTATAAAGAAAGAGCGACTTAATACGCGGTTCGGTCTTATGCAAACTCTTTGCACAGGACGCTCTCACTCGCACATCTCCATATGAAACGATTCGGATCACATCGTTTTGTACAATACAAAGTGAGCCGCATCCAATAGTGTTACCAGGATAAGGTACCCAGCCTTATCCGTGTACTATAGACCATTTTGACTGACTACTTGAGCCTGATCCACAATCATGTCATACATGAAGCTCAAGTACTCATATTCAGCCAAGGGTGTTGGTCATTGGTATAGGTTAACCCAAACACGTTTCACTTTATTCCAGTAAACTCTATTACTGAATAAAACTAATAACTCTTTATTCTAAATAGAATATTTACAAACATAACAGTTTACAAACCACGAGTTTTAGGACATAAAACTCAACACGCTTAAACTTTCAATTTTGAATCTAATAAATCCTTTAACTTTCAATTTTGAATCTAATAGATCCTTAAACTTTCAATTTGGTGTCTAATAGATCGTTAAATTTCAATTTTGTGTTTAATAGATCATTAAACTCTCAATTTTGTATTCAATAGAGACATATTAGAAAATTTTAAAAAATAAATATTTTATTAGACATAAAATTGATGGGTCCTCAACTTATTCGACATTTCAAACAAAAATTCACGTATCTATTAAATATAAAATTAAAAATTAAATTGTCAAAGCGAGAATGACTTAGCTGACATATGTATGTGTTGATGACCTGCCATTGAAGCCTCAACTCCATCGCTCAACGTTCCTGTTCAAATTCCTTTTTTTAAATGTGTTTTTTCCTGTTCAAATAAGATAGTGAATTAAAGAAGGATAAATAAGGAAGAAAAAGAGAGGAATGAGATGGATTAAACAAAAACAAATATATATATATATATATATATATATATATATATATATATATATATATATATATATATATATATATATATATATATATATCAAACCTTTTAAAAAAAATGTACATCTATCAAAATCGGTGTAAAGAAGGACATTTACTAGGATTTCCTTTTTTTCTAGAGAAATAAATGATTGGATCTCATTTCAAGCGATGTACTCTTTTTTTAGTGCCAAGGAGCACATTTACTATGATTTCCTTTTTTTTTATAGGAAAATCATAGTATAGTAAATGACCCTTCTTGGGATCCCATTTTAACGGATGTCCTCTTGGATCCAGGTCCTATTTTTGGTTTACTCTTCCTCTCTCCTAACATTTTCCTCCCCCATTTGCCCTCGTAACATCCCTTCCTAAAAAATGAATAATCTTTCTATTTTTTTCTCCCCTCATTTTATTCCCTCTTAGATCCTAAAAATAATTTAAAAAATATGTAATTACAGCCTACCTTCTAGTATTTTTTCAACATTTTCACTTCTAGTGAATTGAATTGAAAATAGAGTGTATTTTCGATAAAATACACTGTAATTGCAAGGTGCAATGCCTTCGAGTGAATTGCAAATACAAATACACTGTAATTTCAATTCAGTGAATTTCAGAGTGTATTTGCAATTCAGTGAATTTCGAATAAGTGTATTTGCAATTCAATACACTGTATTTTGCAAAAATGTAATTACAGTCTACCTTCTAGTGATTGTATTTTCAACATTTTCACTTATATTGAATTGAATTGAAAATAGAGTGTATTTTCGATAAAATACACTGTAATTGCAAGTTGCAATGTCTTCGAGTGAATTGCAAATACAAATACACAGTAATTTCAATTCAGTGATTTTCGGATTGTATTTGCAATTCAGTGAATTTCGAATACAGTATATTTATAATTCAATACTGTATTTTGCTTCTTCTTTTTTTTAGAATTTCTTGCCTTAAATATTTTTTTCTCTCTACCATTTTATTTGGGTTCTTCTGCTACTTTAAGTTTTCTCAAACTCTTCTTTGTTATTGAGTTTGTATTTTTTCGAAAATTTGTAGTTTTTTTAGGTCGATTTTTTACACTAAATTAATTTTTGGAGTGAACAATGGTCACAGGAAATGAGTGATATTTTTTTTAGGTGGGGAGGTTACCTGGTAAAAGGAGAGAGGGAAGGGAGAAAATTGGAGAGTTTTTTTGAATTACTAAATCTTATAAATTAGAGAGATGACCATTTGTCTCCTTACCTTTTTTTGTATGGATTTTTGTTACGACAAAAATATCCATTTTTTCTATTTTTTTTTTTTTTTTCAAAGGTTTTATAATTAATGGGGTGGGGGTTGGAACTCCTGGCCTTGTGATCAAAGACATCACTTTATGTAATTGAGCTATGCTCAGTTTTTCACATTATTCATTGTTTTGTTACTTATATGTTAGAACAATATGAAATAAGAAGTGATTATTAGTAATATATAAATTACACCGCGTTGTAAACAATTCAAAAATATATTTTTTCATAAATGAACAATTGAATATGAAAACATCAAACTAAAATTGTTACACTATCTATACACAAAATTTTACGTGCATTATCGTGTTTCTTACTAGTAGTAACTAAATAGTAAATAAACAACTACGAGCATTTCAACACCCAAACGCCTTATATACATGTACTAAAAAAAGGCACGTTAGCCCAAAGTTTTACAACGTTCTACTATTAATTTTAATAAAGGACGTTTGCTCAAAATTATATCATTGTTGGAATAGCTTAGTTGGTTAGAGCGTGTGGACCTTAACCACAAGGTCAGAGGTTCAACCCCTCCTTTTATTTTTATTTTTGTGGGAGAAATTAAAAATGTTTGAAACTAGTTGAACCCAACTAGAACCCGCGACCGTTGTTTTTATTTTTGTGGGAGAAATTAAAAATGGAAAGACCCCGATTTGAAACTGGTTGAACCCAACTAAAACCCGCGACCGTTCATCTTCACCGGGGCAACCTTTCGACTAATAAGGAAGCTTCCAAGACGGAAACCCACTTAGTCGTGGTGGATCGTTTAAGCAATTATGCTCATTTCATCCAGGTGAGTCATCATTTCTCGGCGAAATTTATAGCTTCTGTTTTCACCAAAGTGATAGTTTGTCTCCACGGTTACCCCAAATCCATAGTGTCCAGGGACAAGATTTTTATCAGTCATTTATGGACGGGGCTCTTTAGGCTGCAAGACACTAGGCTAAACAGAAGCATTGCATTTCATCCCCAGACCGACGGACAAACGGAACGAGTCAATAGGTGTTTGGAGACTTATTTGTGTTGTTTTTGGAATGAGAAACCAAAGGCGTGGACCTCCTGGTTAGCATGGGCAGAGTTTTGGTATAACACCAATATTCACACATCGATCAATCAAACTCCATTCCAGGGCTCCAATGGGCGCACACCTCCTCCGATTATCTCGTATGGTTACTTCAAGACCGCTAATGACACGCTGGAACAACAGTTGTTGGATCGGGATCGAAACTTGCTGATTTTGAAAGAGCAATTGACTGTAGCTCAGAATCGAATGAAGAAAGTCGTGGATTTGAAACGAAGAGAGTTAGAATTTGAGGTGGGCAATTACGTTTATCTGAAACTGAGGCCATATCGTCAGAGGTCTTCGGCTAGGAAGCGTTGTGAGAAGTTATCTCCGAAATTTTTCGGGCCGTATAAAGTTCAAAGGTGGGGAAGGTGGCATATCGACTGAAACTGCGGGTTTGATTCATCCTATTTTTCATGTGTCACAACTGAAGTTAGCCTTGGGCCCCAGTGCCAATATAATGCCGACTTCGCCCAGGATAACTGACGAGTTTAAATGGTTAGTTGAACTACAAGAGTTATTGGCTACTCGTTGAAACGTCCGAGCTAAAACATGAGAATGTTTGATTAAGAGGAAGGATCTGCCCAATTGTGGAACTACGTTGGAGATGTTTGTGTTGTTCCAGGCTCAATTTACGGATTTCCACCCTTGAGACAAGGTGGCTGCTATGGGGGAGAAGTTGTTAGGCCCCCAATTGTGAATACTTAAATAAGTAAGGGCAGAAAGGGGAAATGGCATATGGGCTAACGGTTTGAAGCGTTGTGGGGACAATTGCGTCATTTAGCGGGGCAACAAAAGATAGTTGTAGCCGAGCAATCAGCATGCACCTAAGTTTTACTCTTTTAAAATTTATCCATAATTAATTCAACTTTATGTCTAAAAGGCCGCGGAACTCTCAATTTTGTGTAGGTGTGTGACCTATTCAAAAAAACAAAAAATAATTAAGAAAATCAATTTATACATGGGGTTATATCACTTAAAACCCAAACTTAATAAATCAATTTACACTTCTAAACTTTGGGTTAAATCTCAACTTTGGGATTTTGGGACCGGTGGCTTTTCCTTCCACCAGAAGGAGGGGGAACGTCATCGTCATCGATAGCAATAGCACCACCCTGGTTAATTTTGGCAGCAATTGACTTGCAAATACTCTCGATTTTAGGCATTTTGCCTTTTTTTCCTAGTCCATTCATGGTCGGGAATAAACAGAATGCCCAAATTTTGAGCTAATAACTATGCATTTTTTTCCTAGTCTCGATCGTGACCGAGAATATAGGGAAAAAGGCAGAAAAGCCCATTTCATGATTTGCATGATTTTGCACCGTGAACTCGTGAATGTTTTCATGATTTTGCATGAGTTTATATGGTTACTAAATAGTAAATGAACAACTATGAGCATTTCAACACCAAAACGCCTTATATATGTTGGGTTTTATGTCCTAAAACTCGTAGTTTGTAAACTGTTTGAATGTATATATTCTATTTCAATAAAGTTGTTATTGAATTTTAGTGAATTGTGTTTGTATTAACATATACCAATAACTAACACCCATGGTGATAGTGTGAGTACTTGAACTTCATGTGTGACATGAATGTGGATCAAGTTCAAGTAGACAGCCAAAATGGTCTATAGTATAGGGATAAGGCTGGGTACCTTATCCTGGGGACACTATTGGACGCGGCTCACTTTGTATAGTACAAAACGATGTGATTCGAATCGTTTCATGTAGAGACATGTGAGTGAGGGCGTCATGTGCAATGAGTTTGCACAAGACCGAACCAAGAAATAAAGTCGCTCTTTCTTTATAACACCGTTTACTGTAAAGACCGTTTTTTATTCATTTGATGACTTAGGTAACTCGATCTCAATCCTGAGCTCACTATGAACTCCTGTTTATTCGACCTTATCCTTTGACTTGTACGGGTGAGAGTGGCCTTATCGCCGACTCAATAAGCCTACCATCTTGGGGATAAGATCGAATAAGTGGCTAGGGACGTAGTTGTGCGAGATGGAATTCACTCCTACCCGCTTTAAGGGTTAGTAGAGAGGTTGTTCCCTTAAGTGCTGACTCCAGGTCTTGAACAATGGGCCCATCATCTCTTGATCAGGGAGGAATCTGATTTGATGGTTGGACCACAAATCAATTGTTCATTAGAGGTGTCAGTGGTACTTAAGGAACAAGATATAATACAAGGGTTAAACGGTATAAATGACCCGTTGTGATTACGAACGACCTGTGAAGGATCGACTTACTGATGATAGTTATATCAAGAGGACACAATATATCTACAGTGAGGAGAGTGCAACCCTTGGACTTTAGTGGAGTCTCCGGGGGTTAACGAATGCTGGTTAGTTCGGTTGAAAGAGTTTTGACCGGATAATCTCGTATCGTTGGAGCTCATGATCTGTAGGTCCTTACGGTTCTCCTGGCTAGCTCGGATAAAGCCGTGAAACAATATAAAAGAAAAGAAAAGAATTTGAATCGTTCAAATTCGGGTTTGTGGAAGAATATGGACATATTTAAATATGATTTAAATATGAGATTGGTCTACAATATGAATTGGATTCATATGTGAAAAGTCGGTTTTCGGAAAACCAGGCTTAATCATATTATTTAATTAATATTTGATATTGAATTAAATAATATTAATTGATTAAAAAGTTTAATTAATTAAAATATATTAATTAAAAAGTTTAATTAATATATGGACATATTTAAATATGATTTAAATATGAATTTGGTCTTAAAACATGAATAGGATTCATGTGCAAAAAGTCGGTTTTCGGAAAACCGGGTTTAATTATATTATTTAATTAATATTTGATATTAAATTAAATAATATTAATTAATATATTTATTTTTTTTATTAATTAAAAAGTTTAATTAATAAAATAATTATTATTATTTTTAATAATAATAATATATAAATATATATATATATATATATATACATATATATACATGTGTCTTACATGCAAGATGTAAGACACATGTATCACATATACAAGGTATATATATATGAAGATCACATCAAATAAAAAAATAAAAAACAAAACAAAAAGAGAAATCTCAGTGACTTTTGGGGTACTCATTGTTTTTGAGAAATTGAAATTGGATTTCAATTTTTATAAAACTTCTTCTTCTTCCTCGGCCTCTGCTCTCTGAAAAAAAAAAAAAAACAAATTCAGTGAGCTTCATCCTTCTTTTCTCTTGTAAAAGGAGTCCCACTACTCCGTTTCTCGGCCCGAGGATAGCGGGACTACCGGGGGTGGTCCACGAAGTTTTCGTGAGAAGGCTCGTTGAGCTCGTGAGGAGCTTCTGGCGGTGAAAATTGAAGAAATTTGAACGACAAGGGTATGTGTTCTAATTTCTCTTTTTCATTGCGTTTGCATGTTTCTGTTTGTTTAAATTGATGAAATTAGAGTGTCTATGATCCAAATCGCTTCCGCTGCGTGCCATGCGCTCCATCAATATACACGTACTAAAAAAAGGTACATTACCCCAAAGTTTAACAACTTTCTACTATTAGTTTTAATAAATCTCGTTTGGTCATATTAACATCATTATTGGAATAGCTCAGTTGGTTAGAGCGTGTGGCTGTTAACCACAAGGTCGGAGGTTTTTCGCTTTATGATCTATATGGTCCCTGAAATTTAAAATGTGCGCAATAGACGCTTAAACTTTCAATTTTGAATCTAATAAATCCTTTAGCTTTCAATTTGGTGTCTAGTAGATCGTTAAATTTCAATTTTGTGTTTAATAGATCAATTTTGTGTTTAATAGATCATTAAACTCTCAATTTTGTATTCAATAGAGACATATTAGAAAATTTTAAAAAATAAATATTTTATTAGACATAAAATTGATGGGTCCTCAACTTATTCGACATTTCAAACAAAAATTCACGTATTTATTAAATACAAAATTAAAAAATTAAATTGTCAAAGCGAGAATGACTTAGCTGACATATGTATGTGTTGATGACTTGCCATTGAAGCCTCAACTCCATCACTCAACGTTCCGGTTCAAATTCCTTTTTTTAAATGTGTTTTTTCCTGTTCAAATAAGGTAGTGAATTAAAAAAGGATAAATAAGGAAGAAAAAGAAAGGAAAGAGAGGAAAGAGAGGGATTAAACAAAAACAAAATATATATATATATATATATATCAAACCTTTTTAAAAAAATGTACATCTATCAAAATCCGGGACATTTACTATGATTTCCTTTTTTCTACGGAAATAAATGATTGGATCTCATATGTACTCCCGGCCTTGTGATCAAAGACACCACTTTATGTAATTGAGCATTTTTTGACATTATTCATTGTTTTGTTACTTATATGTTACAACAATATGAAATAAGAAGTGATTATTAGTAATATATAAATTACACCACGTTGTAAACAATTCAAAAATATATTTTTTTCATAAATGAACAATTGAATATGAAAACATCAAACTAAAATTGCTACACTATCTATACACAAAATTTTACGTGCATTATCGTGTTTCTTATTAGTAGTAACTAAATAGTAAATAAACAACTACGAGCATTTCAACACCCAAACGCCTTATATACATGTACTAAAAAAAGGCACGTTAGCTCAAAGTTTTACAACGTTCTACTATTAGTTTTAATAAATGATGTTTGCTCAAAATTATATCATTGCTGGAATAGCTCGGTTGGTTAGAGCGTGTGGACCTTAACCATAAGGTTGGAGGTTCAACCCCTCCTTCTAGCGTTTATTTTTGTGGGAGAAATTAAAATTGGAAAGACCCCGATTTGAAACTGGTTGAACCCAGCTAGAACCGCGACCGTTCATCAACCCCTTTCGACGAAAACCCAATTAGTTGTGGTGGATCGTTTAAGCAAGTATGCTCATTTCATCCAGGTGAGTCATCATTTCTTCATCGGGACAAGATTTTTATCAGTCATTTATGGACGGGGCTCTTTAGGCTGCAAGACACTAGGCTAAACAGAAGCATTGCATTTCATCCCCAGACCGACGGACAAACGGAACGAGTCAATAGGTGTTTGGAGACTTATTTGTGTTGTTTTTGGAATGAGAAACCAAAGGCGTGGACCTCCTGGTTAGCATGGGCAAAGTTTTGGTATAACACCAATATTCACACATCGATCAATCAAACTCCATTCCAGGTCTCCAATGGGCGCACACCTCCTCCGATTATCTCGTATGGTTACTTCAAGACAGCTAATGACACGCTGGAACAACAGTTGTTGGATCGGGATCGAAACTTGTTGATTTTGAAAGAGCAATTGACTGTAGCTCATAATCGAATGAAGAAAGTCGTGGATTTGAAACGAAGAAAGTTAGAATTTGAGGTGGGCAATTACGTTTATCTGAAACTGAGGCCATATCGTCAGAGGTCTTCGGCTAGGAACCGTTGTGAGAAGTTATCTCCGAAATTTTTCGGGCCGTATAAAGTTCAAAGGTGGGGAAGGTGGCATATCGACTGAAACTGCGGGTTTTATTCATCCTATTTTTCATGTGTCACAACTGAAGTTAGCCTTGGGCCCCAGTGCCAATATATTGCCGACTTCGCCCAGGATAACTGACGAGTTTAAATGGTTAGTTGAACTACAAGAGTTCTTGGCTACTCGTTGGAACGTCCGAGCTAAAACATGAGAATGTTTGATTAAGAGGAAGGATCTGCCCAATTGCGGAGCTACGTTGGAGATGTTTGTGTTGTTGCAGGCTCAATTTACGGATTTCCACCCTTGGGACAAGGTGGCTGTTATGGGGGAGAAGTTGTTAGGCCCCCAATTCTGAATACTTAAATAAGTAAGGGCAGAAAGGGAAAATGGCATATGGGCTAACAGTTTGAAGCGTTGTGGGGACAATTGCGTCATTTAGCGGGGCAACAAAAGATAGTTGTAGTCGAGCAGTATGCACCTATGTTTTACTCTTTTAAAATTTATCCAAAATTAATTCAACTTTATGTCTAATAGGCTGCAGAACTCTCAATTATGTGTAAATGTGTGACATATTAAAAAAAAAAAAAAAAACAAAAAAAAATTAAAAAAATCAATTTATACATGGGGTTATATCACTTAAAACACAACTTAATAAATCAATTTACACCTCTAAACTTTGGGTTAAATCTCAACTTTGGGATTTTGGGACCGGTGGCTTTTCCTTCCACCAGAAGGAGGGGGAACGTCATCGTCATCGATAGCAATAGCACCACCCTGGTTAATTTTGGCAGCAATTGACTTGCAAATACTCTCGATTTTGGGCATTTTGCCTTTTTTTCCTAGTCCATTCCCGGTCGGGAATAAACAAAATGCCCAAATTTTGAGCTAATAACTATGCATTTTTTTCCTAGTCTCGATCGTGATCGAGAATATGGGGAAAAAGGCAGAAAAGCCCACTTCATGATTTGCATGATTTTGCACCGTGAACTCGTGAATGTTTTCATGATTTTGCATGAGTTTGTATGGTTACTAAATAGTAAATGAACAACTATGAGCATTTAACACCAAAACGCCTTATATACACGTACTAAAAAAAGGTACATTACCCCAAAGTTTAACATCTTTCTACTATTAGTTTTAATAAATCTCGTCTGGTCATATTAACATGATTGCTGGAATAGCTCAGTTGGTTAGAGCGTGTGGCTGTTAACCACAAGGTTGGAGGTTCAACCCCTCCTTCTAGTGTGTCTTGATGTTTATTTTAAAAAATGAACACATTTGAACAAAAAAAAAGTAGAGGTACCCAAAATTTTAATAATAACTCCTAAGAAGAATGGAAAAGAAATCGAAACATTACAACAAAACAACATTGTTGCAAATCAAATTTCAAAGGCAAAAAAACAATAAACTTGGAAAGAACAATTAGCATCTCATCCTACCCAAGGCAAGCCCTCAGAGGAATTTAGGGGCCGTTTGGCCCACGGAGTTGGGAGGAGTGGAGTCACGGCCCACGGAGTTGGGAGGAGTGGAGTCACGGCCCACGGAGTTGGGAGGAGTGGAGTTGTGGGGAGTAACTTACTCCCCGTTTGGCCCAAGGAGTTGTTTAACTCGGACAAAAAATATCAACTCCCCAGGCTTCTACAGTAATTACTATTCAACTCTCCTTCATTTTCCTCTCTTTCTCTCTCTTCCTTTTACAATATTTTTTAATTATTTAAAAAAAACACAATTTAGACAAAAGGTGTAAAATGACTAAAAATGCAATTCAACCTATTTTTTATTTTAAATATAAATTAAGTTGTTGAATTAAAATTAAAATTGGTACTCAAACAAAATTTAAAATGTAGTATTAAAGAAGAAATAAAAATATAAAAATATAGCTTATTTGGATTCACTTAGATTAATGGATTAAAATCTTTCAAATTCACACGTAATAGTTAATCGACTATTGTACGACTATTTGTTTTATTTCAAAACGATCCAAATAAAATGAATAATTAATGTGAGTGATATTGAAAAAAAAAAGGTGAAGTATGGTACTCAAAGTTATTTTGGTTATCTTCGAATAAATTTGTAAAGGACACATAAAATAAAAAACACAAAAATCGTATTCTTAAAATTTATTGTAAGAAGTTCTTGATAATAAAAATATGAAAAATTATAGAAAATAGGTTCTAAGTGTAGTGCATATGAAATTATGAGTTTAAGTGGGTGGAAGCGAGAAAGAACGTGTTTGACACATAGATATGTTTATGTGTTGTTTTTTTTTTTCTTTAGAGAATTTTGTAAAATATACTTACACTAAAAAAACAAAAACAAAATCTCACTTCTAAAATTCATAAAATTAAAAAAATTAAAGATTGAGTCTTTAAAAAATAATAATAAATATATATTATTGATAATCAAGGTGAGAGAGATTAAAAAATTAATGTGAGGTATTGTGTTCAAAATTATTTTTTGTTATCTCCAAATAAATTTGGAAAGTAGATAAAATAAAAATAAAAAATTGCATTGTTAGAATTTATTAGGAAAAGTTCTTAATAAGGAAAATTAGAAAGTTTGTATAAAAAAAAAATTGTATCGAAAAAACTAGTAAAATAAATTCAGATTTCAGAACTTGAGGTTCAACAACTCTCTGTCAATGGGAGGCGGAGAAAGATGTGTTTGACACATGAATAGACTATACTTATGGGTAGACAATCTTATAATTCATAAAATTAAGGATGAGTCCTAACAAAATATATATATATATATATATATTTTGATAATCAATGTGAAAAAATAATGTCAAATATTGTCCTCAAAATTATTTTTGTTGTCTTCAAAGAAATTTGTCAAGGATAGATAAAATAAAAATAAAATATTTCATTTTTAGAATTTATTGGAATTGGAAGAAGTCCTTAATAAGAAAATTTTGAAAGTTTGTAGAAAAAAATTGTGCGAAGAAAACAACTAAAATAAACTTAGATTTCAGAACTGCAGACTAAACAACTCCCTGCTCCAAACACACCACAGACTTCAGAACTCCAGACTAAACAACTCCCTGCCCCAAACAGACATACCTCAGAACTCCCAAACAAACATACTTCAGAACTCCCCAGACTAAACAACTTCTCAGACTAAACAACTCCAGACAAAACAACTCCAACTCCCCCAAACTCCTTGGGCCAAACGCCCCCTTAATGTTAGTTTGTGATTCGCTTTAAGAGACATATAATCAAACACCTTGCGAGCATAAACCAAAACACCCACAACTATCATCTTTTTCACACACACAACAACATAATAGAAATTACCAGTAGCACAAAATGGAACTTGTAAATAAGAAACCCAGAAAATTCCACCAGCAAAAAAAAAAAAAAAAAAAAAAAAACAAAGTGTAAATGTTAATATATTTGGTCATTTCTTCTTCGTCTAGTTTGAAAAAGGTTGACTCGCACGGCCTTCCATGGCTTCCTCGAGCATGGATTCTTCTTCCACGTTGCCGCCATGCCACTTCAACAGCTCTCCTTCTTCCGCCATCTTCCTTGATATTTCACCGCTCCTTCTCTCAACGATTCACATCGTCCTCTGAGACAAGCGAATCACCAATCAAACCATGTACTCACCATTGCTGCTGGATGCTGCAATCTCTGATTGTTTGCAATTGAAAGCGTTGCAGTTGCAGGACGGCGCTATTATTCAATCATAATACCGTACGCCATTGGTAATATTCTTGCTTTTTTATTTTATTATTGTAATGAAAAGGAAAGGTGTTGGTGTTAGGTTACTGTTGTGAGGAATTTTGACTTCTTTTTGGTCAGATGAAGTCTTCGTTGATGATGATCGGATTGATTAGAGTGTAGCTGAAGATCTCCAGGCCAGTCTCCATTTCTTCCTCTTTTTTCTTACTGCAATTATCTAGACTCTGTTTAGGGATTTTGTTGTTGATGTTGTCTTTGATTGATTCTTGGGTCATCTGCTTAGCTTTTTTTTCCGATTTTCTCTTCGTTTTTTGTTTGCTTCCTTTGAAAAATTAGCCGGTGAAGTCAGCGGGGGCCTATTGATCTTTTCTAAAGGTCAGTTCTAGTGACTGTAATTTTCAGGTTCCGATGAGTTTTTCAATCTCCAGTTTAACCATGTTTGGTACTGATTTTGAAATTGTTAAGCTCTAAAACATGCCTTAATCATTCAAGTTGAATCAACTTGAGGGCATATGCGAATCCATTTAAAAGTGTAAAACCAAACAATAAAAGGAATTTGAATGATTAAATGCATGTTTTGTAGTTATTTTCAATATGATAATCGTGATTTTAACAATTTCACAAACAAGCCCTAAATCTTGTTTGCATTTGTTCTCAATAGTGAACACTTCTCTTTTTCACAAGCAGTTTTTATAGTAATCATAATAAAATTTTGGATCCCGAATCTGATGACATACGAATTCCTTGTGAATTTTGATGTTTTTTTGTTTCCTTCTTCAAATTCATGCAGAAGGACAATATGTCATCGTTTCTCCTCGACATCTTGCGTTGTTTTTGCTGTTGTTGTGATGATCCTGATTTCGACAACAATTATACTCCTCTTTATTATGATCATTATCCAAATTATAACAAGGCAAAAGAGTCTAGATTGGGAAAGAGTAGTCAAGCATCCCATAATGCAAAGACTTCAAGTCCATTGCACCTTTCTAATAAACCTCAGTCTTCACCTGTATTCCCAAAGCCTTCTTCACAGCTCGTTGATCCCTTCTCTGGGAAATCAACTTTGTCTTCACATCTCACTCCATCAGGCTCTATTAATGCTTCTTCTTCTTCTTCGTCTCCCTCCGGTACCAATTTGGTTCTGTCGACGCCTCCTAGACTTAAAAGGACATTTAATCTCCCATCTCCATCTCCATCTCCATCTTCATCTTCAGATAACCAACTTGTTTCTTCATCTAAACTGCCAACTCCAACACCAACTCCAAAGCTCTCAAAAACTTCTTCTCTTCTCTCCCCATCTACGTCTTTCCCTAAGCCTCCTCCGTCCTCGAACCCAACTCTACGTCCAGCTTCGTCCAGTAAAACAAATGAACAGTACATATTGAATGCTAATAGTTCTTTGCCTTTATACTTGGTTCCTAAGGATGTTGAAGATCTCATAAAAAACGACATCGCACCCCAAGTCTTAAGAAGACCTTTGTCTCCTTTAACATACAAGTCTTACTTTGCTGCTCTGCTCCATGCTGAGGACTTCTATTATAAGGTCAGCTTACACATGCTCTTCTCTACGCTAATAGTTTCATGTCAAGTTGAATTGACATCTGATGTTTCTGTTTGACCTTATCCAGAAATGGAGCAACTACAAATTGCAAAATGTCAGTTTGGAGCTCCAACAGATAACAATTCATAAACGAACAAACAAGAAAACAAAGTTCAATGGCCATGAAAAGGTCATTAAAACCTTTGTGGCAATTGAGATTGACTCTGTCCCTGAGAGGCGGCCGTTTCTCTTGTCAAGGGATTTGGTTCATGCAAAACTTTGTGAGAGGAAACTTGAGCCATTTCAGGTATTACTTGCTTAATTAAGATGTAGTTATTATCTTTGAAGAAAAACTATGTGGCACTTACTTATTGGTCAACTCAACTTAGCTAGTCAATGGGAAAAACTTGCACATCATAAGTAATTTCAGGTTGCAAGAACAAACTTTGCTCACTTCCTAGTAGAAGATGCTTTTTAGAATTTTTGAGTTGAGGAAAACACATTTGAAAACATATGTAAAAGGAATATTGTAGACAACAAGAGCAATGCAGGCAATTGAAGGCACAGTAAGTAGGGGTAACTTCTCGTACGTTGAACTTGTAACTAATGCTTGAAACTTCGTGTTGAACAGGGCTTTGTCTATCGGATCGCTAAGAGTAGCGTTTTATTGGTTGATTTTGGAGAAGACTTTTATTCTCGGCATCGTGAAACCAACAAATATGATATCAGTTTTACCTTCAACAGAGTTTGTCTAAAAAGAGCTCACCAAGCTATAGAAGAAGCATCTGATTCTTTGTTCCAGAATTTCCTCTTTCCTGAATCTAGGTCAAGAAAAGTGCACCCATGCATTCAAGTTACACATTCTAGTCATCAACAACTTGATCCTAATCAAAAGAATGCAGTTCGTCAGATTTCACTCTTACACGGTTCACCACCTTACCTAATCAAAGGTCCAACCTGTGTTCATATTGATGGCTGGAAGGAGAATCAAACTCGCAAAATCTCGAGAACAGGAGCGGTTGTTAAAGGAGCAGTGTTTCAGATTTACTCAACATCTCCTAATTGTAAAATTCTGATATGTGCTCCTAGGAATGCAACATGTGACGAGTTGATGATATCTTTGAAGAAGGTAATTCCTGAGTCCAACATGTTTCGTGCTATTGCTGCTTTTCGAGAACGAGGTGAGGTACCATATGACATATTTTCCCTATGTGATTATGACGAGCACAAGGAGTTATTCACTTGTCCTTCACTTGACGAGCTTTGCAGATACAAGATAATATTTTCGACTTTCATGAGCAGTTTTAGACTACATGCTAAAGGCTTAGCTGCCGGACATTTCAGCCATATTTTTCTGTTGGATACATCAGCAACTATCGAACCCGAGGCACTGGTGCCTTTGACTAAGTTTGCTATAGATGAAACTACTGTCATAGTTACTGGAGAGATAGGGAACCAACCTTATTGGGTTCGCTCGACGATTGCTCGAAGATATGGATTGAAGATGTCGTACTTTGAGAGACTTGAGGAAAGGATGCCATACAGAAATCACAATCCATCGTTTGTTTCAGAAGTATATGAGGAAGATACTGAAACCAATGGTAGCTTTATGTGATAATCAGTGTACCATATAAATACGACTTTATGTGATTTTTAATCTTCGATGTATTATAAGTTAAAAGACTTTCGAAGTATCTATTTAAGTTAAATTTTCATAAAACTATTTTGGTTGTGTTGACATGGACGTTGATTGAGTTTACTCGAATGAGTAGCACTTGAACAAATGAAGGCAACAAAGAATTCACCCACCCGTATCCAGGCAAAATACTAAAATCCCATTTTAACGAGATTTATTAAATGTGATTTTTTTATAATCATTTTAACATTTAATTTTACACTTCTAAATGTAATTTTCATTGTTTGAAAGTGATTTTAAGCATATACATTCAAAGACATTGTTTGAAAGTGATTTTAAGCATGACAAATACAATTTTAACCATTTCAAAATGAATCCCAAACTCTAAAAAATGTCCCTAGTATAGTCTAAATGCAAGTTCCTATATCATATATCAAATCTCAATATGAGATTAAATCTTTACATCTGCTTGAAAAATACTACTCTCCCTATGAAATTCATTTATTTTTAATGAAAAACCAAAATAGATATATATATACACAAAGATATACAAAAAAGAGTGTCCACAAAAAAATGGAGTCAAACTACAAGAAGGGCCACTAATCAACCAAAATGCAAAATGGTCTATGAAATTCATGGGGCAAAATTCTTCCAACGCGACAGGCTAACTAGAATCTGTGAAGCTAATAAATGCACAACATTTATCTCATGAATTAAAAAACAGAGTTGTTAAATCTTCCTTCTACAGGTTCTATCTAAGTGGCCTTTAAATCTTCCTCCTCTCACCAAGTCACCACACAAGAGAAATGGACTAACCATCTAGTGAATACTTGAAGAAAAGTTTACAGCTTTATCAACACAACCCCTCAAATATAACATGAACCTGCCCTCAAATTTCATCCACATCTATTACCCTATAAAAAAATTTGGTATTCTGAAACATCTCGCTATGTTGTAGCAGGCGTTGTAGCAGGCTTTAGTTTTGCTTGTAAGAACGCCCCAGCTTCATCTGCTAGATACTTCTTTCTAGCAGCAATCTGCATGTTGAAATGGTAAAATAATCAAGGGTAACATTACAAATTTTGCAAAAGAAATGAATATTTTTTTTGAAAATATGTGGGAAGGGGATTCAAACCTCTCGATCGAAAATACATGTTTTATGTCAGTTGAGCTATGCTCATCTTGACGCAAAACAAATGAATTTAAAATTAAATGTGTACATTTACTCTCTTTTTTTTATAACCGAGGTGAGCCCCACCTTGGTACTCACCTGAAGGTAGCCCACCCCTCTAGTCCCCAAAAAACTTTACCCACCCTAAGGCCAGCTTTTCAAGGGACAAGGATAGGGGTTAGGATCATTACTACTAGGGGACTCGAGCTTTCAGTCGCCCAACACCCTAGTTCACATTCACCCAATCTCTAGAAAATGCAATTGTAGACAGTAAAAATCTACTAAAGTGATCGATAGCATTGGACTATGCTAGACTAAGGATACACGTCCGTTGGAATTAGCTTTGACAAGTTTGTCAATTGTCTGAACTCTGACCATTCAAAATGATCGACTCTGCTTGGGATCGCCCAAAGCGATTAAACATGGCCAGCCGTACATGTGCTAAGGTGCACAACATCCCCAAGAGTCGTATGATGTCAAAGGTGCCACCTTAGCCACCTAAGTTGCCATGGAATTTCAACGTCATCTACCCGAACTGTCCATCACAATTCAAAGCCCATAGTCAGGCCAAGGTGAGCAAGTGTGTTAGTCAATGTGACTAATTTCTAATCAAGGGATTCGGGTGATACACAAAGACTTGAATTCGTACAATCTTTAGCTAAGTAGTCGCTGGAAATCTGGATCCTCCTTGCTCTCTCAGTTCCTTAGCAAGATTAAACACTATGATGAGAGCTCGAGCTCCATATTCCGTCCCATTATCGGAGCATCGAAATTCGAACTATAGAGACTGCTCAAGGACCAAGTCACCAAGGGTCTCAAGCATTAGTCTGACTCCACAAGATTTGTTGTCGTAGGGGCGTCCAGAAGCCACTATTTGGCTAACTTGGCTTGAGCAATTTCAGCTTTGGTTTGGACACCTCCAAGACAAAATCAATCAAAACTTGAGCCTTGGTCACTATTCTAGACTTGTAGGAAATGTTAAACTCCGTTAGCTTAACTACTCACCTTGATGAGTTTATAAAACTTGTGCAAACTATTCTACAAAGTAAAGGTGGTATCAAATGAGCCTAGAAGTACGACCTCAGGCCTCAGCTTACGGGTAGTGAGCACTAACACATGCACCTACTTCGCAATTTATGAGTACCTTGCCTCAATGTCTAGGAGCCCTTTGTTCATACAGTACACAGGAAATTTCTCAACATTTTCCTCTTTAATGAAGACTTTGCTAACAGCATATGCTAACAGCATAAGCATACACTCCCGGGTAAATTAAATTTAAAAGGTCTCTCCATTCTTGGGTTTTTAATAGTAGAGGAGACTGTTTTTTAAAGTATGAGAAATACTAACGCGCAACAACTCAAACATGGTTTTTTTTCTTAAGGTGCAAAAAAAAAAAAAAAAAAACTATATATAGAAAAATATAGTATTGTGAATATCATGAAAAACTAAAGAAATGACTAATGAGGATGTTTTCATTACATTGTGTCCCAAGGGGCCTCATTCTACAAAACTTGGCACTACCCTTTTGCTAAAGAAAGTCTTTTTTTTTTAAAGGAAACAGAGACCAATTCATTGATAAATGAAAGTATTACAAAAAAAGGTCTTAGAAATAAATCAACTCAAGCGACTAGTCTTTCCTAGCCCTAGATTCCCTATTGACGGTCAGTTCTAATACCTAAAGTGCCAGTGAGGGCTGCTTCAAAAATTGAGTGACAGAAAAATGTCCATCTTCAATCATATGACATAGCACAAAGTCAAGACAGTAGGACTTAATTTCCTACATAGAATATCATAGGGTATTTTTGCATCTCTAAAGAGGAAGAATATATTAAAAACGAAGTTAATCAAAAACATTAAAAATAAAGACAGACAATTGTGTACAATAACTCAAAATATTCAAGACCTCATTTGACAACAATTTCATCTTTTGCTTCCTGTTTTCTGAAAATGATACTGGTTCAATCACAGTTTTTATTTTACTTTTCATGGTTTTAAAACATTTTTGAAAAATTACTTTAGTTTTCAAAATTTGTTAAGCTTCCACAAACGTTTATTATGTTAGACTACGCCTATGAGACAATACAATTATTACAATACAAGCTTGATTTTTAAAAAGAAACATAGAACCAATGGGAAAAGAAAGAAAAAAAAACATTGCCCAACAAGCTCGAAATGTTTTGCTTCTTAGTTGAGATTATATGTCCATCATAAACAACAGATTAACAGCAATACAACGTTGCCAGAACGATGTGTTATTAGCTCTGTAATTAAATAACATGAAGCAACTCGAGCACAAGAAGAAAGGATGTACAGAGAGATGTTTTTGTTAAAAAAGACAGCAGATGACGCTCAACTATTTACATTTAGATATCAGTTAGTGATGCATCCTTTCTTAAACTTCCCCTACTTCTTTACCTCGTACAATATTCCATTCACAAACAAAGATGCAGAATTAACATTAAGGAACTACAATATATGGTTCAGATATATCAACAGTTCTTTCACTAGCATTCTAACTTGAAAACTTTTTGTTCCAAATTCAACTTCAAAATAGTCACAATACCTCGGCTAGTTGGTCAAAATTCGACTTCAGCAATTTGATCTTTCGATCACAGTAGTCTTTTCCCTCAGCCATTGTTTTCTGATTCAACCATCAAATCAACACAATCAAGTCGTGAAAACACATTTCCAACTTCAGTACATGATTAACTGACAAACATTATTGTTAACAAAGCCAAATCATAATTCTTACTCACTGAATCATAAGATCCTAACTGATGATAACAATCAGCATCAATTAATGTTAATAAACGAGAACAAGTTGAGATAGGTAAGGTTGGAACGATTGATATAAATAAGTACCCTATATAGAAGGAAAATCTGCAGATAAGTCATTTGGCAACAGAAAGCCGAAGAAAATCAGCATGTATTATCACTCAACAAAAGGCACTACATTACATTGTGAATAATAAGTAATTGGTAGCATTTTGCAATATATCGCCATTCACCCATATGTTGGAAAACGAAGTTAAATTTTCATTTGCTGAATGAAATCAAGTAAACACCAAATAGAATTTCAACATTTTGTGTGAAAAGAATAAACGTCGGATGCAAGAACAGAAAATGAATCAAGAATTGAAGAATGACAATCAAACAATCAAGTCCAAAAGTCCACCAAACTGACCTCAATGAAGTATCCAGTGCCCACATCCACCAAGACCTTATCGGCATCATCGAGCGTCCCAGCAACATAAAGCGACGCAGTAAGAGGCACCAACATCTTCTTGCCTAAAAAGAAAGCATTAAAAAAACCCAAATCACAATCTCAGACACTATTCATCAAAGAATGAAACAAAGCAAAACCACAGAGAAACGAAGGAGGAATTGGCGATTACAATCCGAACCCATGAATGAAAACAGCGAAAAGAAGAGAGAAATGGAACCTTGAGGACGGAGAGAGAGGTCGTGAAGGGCAGTGGTGGCAATGTCGAGGCGAGAAGTGGCAGTGCGAATGTTGTTGAGGCTATCGTGAAGGAGATTGACTTCCATATCAGCTTGTTCCTTGAGGGCTTTGAGTTGCTCGACACTCATCTTCTCCAAATCCAACGATTTCGCCCCTTCGCCGCCGCTGCCTCCTTTTCTCGACGCCATTTCTTCTCCTCTGCAATCTGCGACTTCGAGACGAGATTTCTACTTCTTCTCTGCCTTTGATCGAATGGGGTAATTGGTGTCAATGACCTTCACTGCCCTTCTCCACAACCAAAATTATCAATATGAAATTAAAAGAAAAGATAAAAAAAAGTTTTTTTTTTTTTTTTTAAAGTGCGAAATTGAACCGATGACTTTATAGTCACGGGTTTATACATATGTCAGTGCTACGCTGGGAGAATTTCTAGTACATCGGTGGTATGGAAAACCACTGTCTTTAAAAAAATTGTTTAACTGGGACCCACACTATTAAATATATTATTTTTTAAAACCATTTCACCCCGTGTCATTTTTTTAAAGGCAGTGGTATGGAGTTTTTCCATACCACCGATGTACTAGAAATTCTCCCGTGCTACGCTCTCGTTGGCAAGAGTTTTTTTTTTTTAAGTAGAATGAAAAAGTTAAAGAATACAATGAGTGAAGATTCCTAACAATCATTTAAAATATCTTAAACTACCCTTCATAACGAGAGGGGACCAAATATTCCGAGTTTGGACATTTCTTATAGACAACTGCTTATAAAATTTACACTCAATAAAGGCTACTAACCATGATAGCACGTCTTTGCTTTCGTCAAGGAACTCACATCATGAGAGATAGCTTTGTCCGCTGTCAAATTGTTGAAAAATGAACTGTGACGCTTCATAAAGTGAGACTCTCCAAAGTAGTTATTGGTTGAGTTATTAGAGACTCAAATTGTAGTCTCATTAGTAGGAATTGTAGTTTCTCAAGTGAAAAATGGTCTATATGTGTTCTTGAGGCTTAAGTCAAGGTTTTAAATTAATTCTTAATTTCTGTCTAAACGCCATTCTAACCGAATATTACTACCTCCAAGTTATCAAACTCATCCAATAAGAATAAGTGGTTTACTAAAGTTGGTCGGTTTATTTATGAAGTTAAGTGCTTTTTTTGCTAACCTTAGAATTAAGTCTCGAAAGCAAATTGTTATAACTCGAAATAGGATTGTTCATTTAGTGGTTTATCATGCTTAGGTCGGTAGGATGTGTGGCTCTCGGAAACTCTAACAACAAAACCTTTCATCTCCCTAGTATTTGTTTATTTTTTTCTTGATTTAAAAACAAAAAAAAAATATAAGATGTGGATGAATATTTTTTGGAAAAATATTCAAAGCAAAAAATTCAAAAAAATATTTAAATTAATAAATAAACATTCTACACTATTTAAATGAGTTTAAATACTTATTATCGATATTATATTCAACATGATGAGGTGGAGGATTGAACCTAAGATCTCATGGTCACTAGGTGATACGCCTATGCTCTTGTAGGCTCCTTATGTCGATATTGAATCAATAAAAATGTGTAAATATTGATGAAAATGTCAATTGTCAATGAAAAATTATTATCCTAATCAACCTCACTATAGCTCAACTTCTTAAACACATATAATCAATTGAAAAGTCAAAAAATTTAATCGAGTGAATGTCGTTTGACTTAAAAGAAGTTAAAGTTTTACGTTTATTTATTGATTAAAAACAATTTTATCACTTACTTCATGATAATAACAATCTAGTCGATAACGATTTAGTTCGTTTTCAAATTTATAACAATTTAGTCCCTAAAAATTTGTAGGTAACAAATTAGTTCGTTCATTTCAAAATTTACAACAATTTAATCAGTAAAAAATCATATCAATTTTATTTATACAAAAATCATATCAAAGTTTAGTGTTGATTTTTATTATGTAGCAACTTAATCAATGGAGTTTATATAAACAACTTGAAGACCTCTAACTAATTTGTGATTTCATTGTTTTGGACCCTTCTTGCGCTAGAAGAGGTCTAGTCTAGGTCATTTCTTTTGCTAGAGAATATGTTGTTGTCGGCATAACCGATGCAGTTAGCGAGAAAGCTTCAAAAGTCTCGTCCGAAAGAGTTAAAGTGGAATAGTATGACAATAGTATGACAGGCTTTCCCCCCTTTTTCATTAGATGAAATTAGGATGAAAGTCTATTATCTCAACGCTTATTTTCTTTGTGTGGTCCGTTCGAGTGACAACATTCCCACTTTTATTATCACTTCCATTTCACACTAAGTTCTTTGATACTGCCTTGCGCCTTTTTAGGCTTCGCTATCGCTCATGACTGGTATATGGATCTCTTTATTTATGTAGTGGTCGGCTTGATAGAAGTTTGACCCATCTTATCCACTGAACTAACTAGAAGTTATTGATGAAAAAAATGGGATCACTTCTTATGAGGTTTCGCCGTGGGAATTTCGCGAGAGTTTTCGCCGCTCCATCTATCTGCCTAGCTTTGGTAGATTTCCTCCCTCCAAGGCGAAAGAGATATTTTCGAGCCTGCAAGCAACAACGGCGGAAAAGTCGTTGCGCGCTAGCTTGTAGTTTAGGGGTCTCGGGCATCTGTCATTCTCATTTTAATATGTTGTAATAAATAATGATGTAGTATTCTACGATAATCCAAGCAGCAGCTCCATGAGTCCGCTCAGAACCAGTCGATTTCTGAGCTACGAGGTGTTAACTCTCGGAAGACGGCTAAACATAACGAACTTATTATATCCCTTTTCCATACTCAAAGTGGAGTTACCGTACAAACCCGAATATCTATAAAAACGGGGAGTGGTTGCCCGGGTTTCTCGGCCTGGTATCCTGCACCTCGCGTTCATGATATCTACATTCAACTGTCAACTGTGCAGGGGCAGAGCTTGAGGTTTCTCAGCCGCAGGAACAGGGAACGAATCCTCCTAAAATGGAATGAGTTCGCAATGACTACCACAGTAAAGTCGCCCAAGAACTTCGTTTCCACTAGTGGCGAAGAAAATTTCGACCATCCCACCCAAAAACAACTCGGAGCCTAATCGTAGACGCAGAAAAAAAAAAAAAAAAAAAAGTAAAAGGCTGCTCACCTGACCCATCCAACTACTTTAATTTTTTGTTTTAGGTTTTTTATTTTTCTAGTTTATGTTTCTGTGTGTTTAAAAACAAAAAATCAAACTTGTTTGATAACTATTTTTTATTTTTTATTTTTGAAAATAACAAAAATTTTAAGTGGTTGGATAATTATTATTTATTTTGTATTTTTTATAAAATAAAATAAAAATGAAATTTGTTAAAATGATGTTAATTTATTATAATGTAAAAATGACAACATTTATTAAATTTAATTAAGGTCCAATTATTTTATGAAATTGACAATTTATGGTAAAAATGATTTTATCTTTAAAAAAAAAAAAATTAATAATAAATAAATAAAATAAAATTGGTCAGATAGTTTAAAATATTAGACAATCTTGAGTTGATATTTATCATCTCTAAAGATAGGAAAATAAAATATGTTGGGTGGATAAGTATATTGGTTTAATATCACAATAAAATTAAAATGTAATATACTATAAAAAAAAATTGTTTGAATAAAATTATAATATATTATATTAATAATATTTCTATACTAAACAATGGAAATTGTAATCGATATCAATTTAGAGTAAAATAATAAAAAATATTGCAGTTTTTTAAAATTTTATGGATATGACAATTTCTATCACTATATAGTATGGTCTAGTATTTTTTATAGAATTTTGTGTGATAACTGGTATATCAGTAAATAGTCATAAAGTCTAGTCTATAGCCACTGATTTTTTGTCATATTTGTAAAATGTTTTAAACTCGGCTAAATTTGCAATTATTTTGGGTCTGATTGTTGTCGGTGTAACCAACCCCTAAAAAATATATTAATAATATCTTTTTAAATAATATACTAATAATATCAACGACAATTCCCATTGCAAAACGATTTATGACAATTTGATTCAAATTTTAATAAATAAATAGATAAATAAATATTTTCAATAAAATTGAGAGAACCTTAAATTTTGAAATAAAAAAAAGTTTTTAATTTTTTTTTTTTTTTTTTTGTTCTTTTTTAAATTTGTTAATGAATGTAAAAATGTTTTAAAATACTTAAAAACTCAAAACTCAATTGGTTACTGAATAGCCAAAGCGAGCATAGCTCAGCGGCATATGTATGACTTGATGACCTAGAGGTCTGTGGTTCGAATTCCCCAACCCCAATGTATTCAAAAAAAAAAAAAAAAAAAATTGGTTACTGAATAAACTTGTTTTCTTAAAATCAAAAACCAAATATAGAAATTGAACGTGTTATCAAAAAAAAACTCCTAACATTTTTTTGTTTTAAATCTTAAATATCGGTGCCTTGTCGGGATCGACAGATACAACCACATTTGAGTAGAAATAATTTCAAATTAATATTTGTCTATTTGCATTGAAATCAAAATTATTTGAAATCATTGGATTTTTTTTTTATTGTTTGGATTGCTAGTCATAAATGAGAAGAGAGTATAACATTTGTTAATGCCCTAATAACTTAGGGTCCGTTTAATTAGTCACCTGAAAACATAAATTTAAAAATAAAAGATTTAATGAAAACAAAATTATATTTTATGTTTTCGAATGTTTGGTTCCGATTTAGAAATTAAATTTCAATTTAATTAATTATTCAAAATGTGGATTTGTGTAAACATTTAGTTATCAACTAAATATGAGGTTAAATATAAATTATTATTAATTAATTTATGAACATATTTTATGTTATAATTTTTATTCTACTAAATCATATAATTTATAATATATTATATCATACATATATAAATTAACAAAAATGAATTGATTTTTTTTTTTTTTTTTGACAATATGTAGGGATGAGGATCGAAGCTAGGACCTCAAATCCCTAGTTCATTCATCATACCAGCTATGCTCTAGCCAAAGCGAGCATAGCTCAGCTGACATATGTATGTCTCGACGACCAAGAGGTCTGTGGTTCAAATCCCCCCACCCCAAATGTATTCAAAAGAAAAAAAAAAAACCAGCTATGCTCTTGGTATAAAAAAAAATGAATTGAGTTTATAACATGAAATATTATATATATTTTTTTGACAACATGTAGAGATTGTGATCAAACCTAGGACTTCATAGTCACTAATTCATACATACCTATGCTTTTGTTAGAAACCTAAAATATTATATTCATTAGAGGTTGTTTTTCGAATTTACAGACGGTTTTGATCACAAAATCGAGATTTTTTTTTAATATAAAACAGAATCAAATCTAGATTATCTACCAAAATGATTAAATACCTTCAAAATAATAATATATATATATATATATATATATATATATTTTAGAGAATAATAACGTAATGTAATATCAAATAATAATGAATCAATACCTTCAAAATAATAAGGTCAAACACTGAGCATAACTCAATTGACATAAAATTGTGCCCGTGACTAAGAGATCATGAGTTCAATCCTCGCTTTTTTTTAAATACGGTTGCAAAAAAAAAAAAAAATACCTTCAAAATAATAATAATAATATATATTTATATTTTAGAGAATAATAACGTAATGTAATATCAAATAATAATGACAATTAGATATTATAATTTATTTTTTCATATTTTCTATTTTCTTTTCCTGGACTCATACGATTTGTTTTTCCTTATTTTGAACCATCCTTGCTTCTGTTCTTTTCTAAACCATATTTCACGTTCATCCCCCTCCCTGCACGACGCCGCCGCCACCGCAAACTGACGCCACTCGCTGCTCCTGCCCGACGCACTCTCGGCGGTTACCACGCCACACGCTGCACTTTCAGTCTCCAGACCAACTCGTCGCCGCTCTCTCCCTCTCACACATTCCCGCCCCTCCCAGCAATCGGAGTTGTTTTTTCTTCTCAGAAACAGCGGTTCAGCCCCTAACCCGCGCCGTTGAAGGTTTTGATTTTTTCTGTTTCGTTGATTATTCTGTTCACCCACAAGGAATGCATACGAACTGGTGGCGGAAAATTGGAAACATGTTTTTTTAAGTTTAAATTCCTGCCAAATCCGACCTATTTTGAACGGGTTTCTTTCCCCTTCGAGAAAACAAGATTTCGAATTACATCTGATTTCAAATTCCATGTGTTTTTTTTTGTTCATCCAAACTGATTTGAAATCTTCCCAAATTCGGGTGTTAATGTTTTTTGTTTGTTTGTTAAATTGATTGAGATGGCCATTCAATGATCTTAGAATATAAGAACATGTGTTACATCATTCGTGCATTGCATTGCACATAGAAACTGTTTAGTTTAATGCACATGTTGGATATCTTTTGTGCGCTTTTTTGTCCCCAACCACCAAATAACTTTGCTTTGGAATGCTTATTGTGCTTAGTAAACACTGCCACTGATCCCAGCTTGAATTTTTCCTTTTGCTCTTTTTGTGTGCTTTATGTTTGTCCCTAATGAACAAGAACTTTGCTTTGGAGTGCTTATTGTGTTTAGAAAACACTGCCACTACACCCAACTTCAATTTTACTTTTTATCCCTTAGTTCCATCAAATCCATACTTATATCTGTGAACTTTTGTTTATGATTTCTTACCTACTATTCAGAAGCAAAGGATTCTTGTTGGTGTTCGACAAACTTGAGGCTTCATTTATGGACCCTTTTGATGAAATTCTTTCTGATCCTGGTGTCACATGTAAGTTTTGCATACATCAGTTTGTGCATTTATATTTTCTTGATAATGAGTAATTGATATTGGTTTTTTGCAGCTCGAGCCGGGAGCAAATTTCTACCAAAGATCAAACCACGTCCTAAGAAACAAACTTTGGCACCACAATTGTCCACGCTATCTAAGGATAAGAAGGTAAGACCTATGCAGTATCTTTTGTTGGCTTGAGTGATGGATGATCTACTTGGCTGGGATATTTATGTATGTATCTATTTTGAAAAGTTTTGTTTCTTGTTAAAAAAAAAAGAATCTATTTTGTTTGCAGAAAACAACATCGGATGCTAAATCTTGTCACGATGGTAAAGGAAACACAAAATCAATCAAATCATCATCCCAACTTCCTGTGATAGAGGAGAACAAGGAACCTGATGATGATTTGCTCTTGACTACCGCAAGATCTGATTTCATTGGTTCTTCACATCCTACCTCTTTGGAAAGTGCTAAACTGGTATGATTTACTCATTATTGTTTAACCATGTTTAGTGCCAAAACACCAGAAAGTTGGTCATATGAATTTTTCTATTCTAGTATAACCATATATTATTTCATTTGTAAGTTTTTGGTAAGGAAGTTTGTTGTTTTCAGGTAGACTCTATGCTGTTTGATTTGGATTCTTGTGGCAGTATTCTTCCTTCGGGTTCTACTACCGATGGTAAGTACTAGTTTAAAACATTGGTTGAAATTTTGATGATGTAGTACATTTGAAAATACATTTATTAAATACTATAGAATAAATTATTAAATATTTGGGCAAAGTTTCGATTTAGTCTCTATGGATTTAGTTTCAATTCGATCCCTATGGTTTGGATTTAGTTCTATGATTGAAAGAGTTTGAACTTGGTCTCTATGGTTTAATCAAACTTCACAAATCGTCCTCAACGTTACCATAGGTGGGTTTTTCAGGTGGATAAAACACAATTTAGGGACAATTTGTGAGATTTAACCAAACCATAGTGGCCAAATTGAAACTTTTAAAATTATAAGGACCAAATTGAAGCTAAGTTCAAACCACGAGGATTAAACTGAAACTTTTAAAACTACAGGGATCAAATTGAAATTTATTATATTGTAATCTATCCAATATTTTATTATATGAAATGTTCTTTTCAAATATCGAAGTACTTGCAAATTACAATATAATTCTACTTGCGAATTGAATGGTATGAGGTTCAACTTGACTTCAACGATAACCTAAAAAAGGTAGTTGTTGAAGTATCTTTGATCTCCAGAGAAAGCCCAATTTTCCCATCAGTCTCAATTGTTTGGTAGGGCTTAATAGCAAGGGGTAATATAAGAATTAGCAAGGTAGTTTGCTGGGATTTTGTTTGAGATCATTTGTTATAAATATAAGAGGGTTGGACTGTGAGGGATGATAGTAATATTGCAGTGGTTTAGTCTTGAGTGAGCACAGGATGTGAGGGCCGTAGTACCTCAAATTACTTTTGAGTTTCTTACTATATTTTCTTATTTATTTATATTTCAATATAATTTCCAAGTCTTATTATTTAGTTCGTAACATTGTCATGGACACAAGTATTCCATTGATGTTCAAGATGATGGAGTGACTGATGCAAATGCAATTGATCTCACTACTTTCTCCTCAGGTTCAATTGGAGTAAAAAATTTGACTGATGATACAAAAAAATCGGGAATATTGAATTACTCCCATCCAAGTGCCTCTACAGCTCACGAGGCTACGGTTTTAGATCAAAGTGGACTAGGATCAATTCAAACTGAGGATGGGCATTTGAGCGATGGCAAAATAGAAGGAGAGGTATGTTCAAACCATGAGGAATTGAGGTTCTAGGTACTAGGTACTTCTTTTTCTCTATTCTATACTAATAGTCATTTTATTTTCAGAATATAGATATATTTTACGAATTTGGATGTCTGGATGATCTTCATAACCAACCAAAGAATGAAGCAGGTGAGTTATTGACATTTCTCATATCTCTCGCTTCCTCTATTGTGCTTGTTCTAATGTTTGTTCTCATACATTTAAAGATCCTAAAAGCCTTGAGCAAGCAACAATCTCCAATGAGGATGGAGATTTGGATAAACAAAGGTTGGAAATAGAGGTGAAATTCTTGTTTTGTTAACAAGTGGTGTTATTTCTTTTAAAAACATATTTCCTCACTCGTTGACATGCGGTCAAGCTTTCAGGAATGTGGGGCAGGGGCTAATATCACCATGGATACAATATGTTCTGGGGCCATTACTCCCACTGGTAAGACAAATGTAGCCAACTTTTTTGTTTTATAGTTATTTCATTTTTGAATTATGATGATTTAATTAAATTCATCTTGTTTTCAGAACAACCTGCATGCAAGTATATACCAAAGCCCAAAATGAGAACTGCAAAAGAAGACACTTGCACACAAATCTCTCAACCAGAAATCTCTAATATGCACGAAACCTCAACTGGTACCCATTTAGATGGCGCTCTGAATGATTCATCAATCAATTTTGATGGTTACACTCCTGTCAACCAGCATACTGAAGCACCTGTTAATGTAGAGTCATTAGCATATGACTCTTATGGTGACATACTGGTGGATGATTTTAATTCAGATGATCAGGATGAGATGTCAAGAGAAGTGGTAATGTAAATGACTGTTGAAATGTGTAATTAAATATGTAATAGGTTTTAGTTTTTGCCATTCTGTTTGGTTGTTTTAACTTGTTATTTTTGTAATTGAGGTTTTTAGAGTGGTAAGAGCGGCGAAGAAAAACCTTCAATGGAATCAAATATTTCTCAGCAGCAAGAGATGTTTCCCCAAGTTGGCGAAGAAATTGTGCTGAGCAAAACTTCAAGGAAGTTGAGAAAGAAGGTTTCTCATCAACTTCATGAGCCAGAAGATGGTGTTGATGAGAATATGAACTTCCCTAATGAACCCTCTAGTAATTGTGATATAGATGGAGATGTCTATAACAAAAATGAAACCTCAAAAGGAGGTACATCTCGAGGAAAAAAAGCTTCAACAAAGTCTTCAAAACCTTCTAGTGATAAGGAAAAACCAACTCGGAAGCGCAAGGAGGCTAATAAAGAAGTTACAGATTTGCAAGCTGAAAAACGTCCCAAGAAGTTCTCTCATTCAACTCGTCGGAATAGAAGGCAAGGTAACTATCTCTCTAGCTGCCTATGCTTTAAATCTCTTCCAATTACTATGTATAGTTAATGTAGTAATGTGCTTTCGTCAGATCATTAATTATTTTCTGCATTTACAGTAAGCAAGGTTTTGCTTGAAACTCCGGAGGATGAAATTGACTTTCAAAAAATTAGTCTTAGGGATCTCATTATTTATCATGAGCACAAGGAGAAGTTAGAGGTACATATTCTTTTTAGTACCTCTTAAGTTGTACAGAACTGATGGTTTTATTTCTTTGGTCGGCGTGTTTTAGCTATTATTCTGCCTCACGTTTACTAACGCTAATTCTTGGGGCCTATTATTTCTAATGTAGAAGAAAGAGGCAAGCACAAGAAAGGCAGCAACCGATCAAAGGTCCAAAACTCTTAAGTCATCTTTGCGTTGTTGCTATAAATTGTTTATAATGAGAAGAATAAGTGTTCTATTGTCATTATTTTTTAGTATCATTATTTTAGGAAGGTACCTTTCTCGTAGCAAGACACCACTGGACTCTTAAATATGTCTGATCTTTCTCTTTTGTTATTTTTTGTTGACTCAGCATGTATGCTTGTCGAGTACGTGAACTTGAAAACGTTTTTTTTTTTTTGGTAATTTACACTTGTTTCTAACTGATGTTGACTGAGGCTTGCCATTCAAAGGAAGGCCGAGGTAAGAGGCTAGCCATGTTCCTACCTTGCAGCCCCGATGTTGGCTTTTTAACACTCATAATGTCGGCTTTAAAAATGTTCCATGACCTTTTATAGAATTCAGCAGTAAAACCATCCGGCCCCCGTGTTTTATTAGTACCCAAATCCTTGACAGCAGACCAAATCTCTTCCTCTGTGCTAAAAAGTAAAAAACACTTCTGAAAGCTTTTCTGTAAATAAGGTAGGGGCAGAAAGGAAACTTCTTTTTGGAAGGACGGGTTGGAAGTCCGCCTTGAGCCCTTTGCTTCCCTAGCATTTTTAAGTTATCAATAAAAATGACTTGATGGTTTTTGATGCTTGAGAAGAAGAGTCAAGAACTCGGAAAATTATTGTAAGAAGAAATCTTAGGGAAGAGAAGGTGAGCAAATTTTGTGGAATTTTGGGTTTGTTAGAAGGGAACGCCAATCTCTAGAAGGATAGATAGGAGATGCTAGAAATTGGGTAATTCGGAAACTTTCAGTGAATTCATTTTTAAAGAGCTGGTTGAAACTTCTCTGCTTAAACACTTGGTATTAGTATCGTGAAAATCAAAGAAACTTACTTTTTATTGGTATTTTAGTCTCGTCTGAGATGTCGTTCAAAAAAGATTTCTACTTAAGGAAGACCTTCTCTCCCCACTTTTCCATGCCAATTGAAGAACCTTTTGTAATTCTGTTGTTTTTTAGTGTTGGAAGAGTCTATTGTAACTGAGTGGGCTTTATATGTCTCTCTCATGAATATCTTGCTTGTATCATAAATATGCTTAAAAGAGTTGTTTTTTGTAAGAATATTGTTATTGTATCTCACATTACTCAAGTTTGTCACTTGTGCATAGGCGAAGGGAAGTGTTTACAAAGCACTTTTACTTTTATCTAAAAAAAACACTTTTTACTTTAAAAGTTGAAAGAACACTTTTAATTCTCGTTCTTTGGAACTTGTGGTTGGAGCGGAATGATCACATCTTTTCAGACAAGAAACAATATATTTCAATGTTTATTGAGTCTACATCATTTTTAGCTTTATCTTGGAGCAAATTAACTCCTTTTTATTATTACAGCTGATCTCTCATTACTCGCTGTAAATCTCTGATGTAATTACTTGTTAATAGGATTTTTTTTTGTATTCATTACACAATATCAATGAAATGACTTCTGTTTCCTGTAAAAACAAAGAAAAGATTTTGCAGAAACTTTTTTTTAAGTCAAGTCTATCTTCTTGGTTTTCTTCTTTCCTTCTTCTCTCTCTCTCTTTTTAATTTTTTTTTTTTTATTCCTTGTTCTTTTATGTCCAGAACTGACGCTGTCGGTGAGGAAATTTATAATGATGGAGAGGAAAGCCTTGCTTCTGAACAAGGTAGAGGTACTGATGATGATGAAACACCTGATGTAGTTGACATGACTTCTGCTTACTTTAATTACCAGTCTTTCATGGACAAAACACCACGGATAAAGTGGTCGAAGCATGATACAGAGCGTTTTTATGAGGTAATTAAACCTCTTTTTTTCTCCAAGAATATTTATATTCCTACTTGATGTTTACTTATTATGTCCTGAAGGGCCAAAACTTTTGGCTTGTTTATTGGACTTGGTTGAATTAACCTGGTTTTGACTTTTTTCCATCAATCACTTTGTGAAATTTCACTAGAAGAGTGCAAAAGCATTAAAATAGTTGGATGGTCTTGAGATGGATATTACTTATATGATTATATTTAATGTGGTGTGTAGCTTATGGCATGATATAGACAAGCATGAAGAGTGTGGTTTAGAGGGTCATATCATTTGATGATTGGATTGGCTTGGGACAATTTGTATATGATATGAATGATACTGAGGAACAAAGTTGCTAATATCTGTAGAATTTCCCACGAGAAAGGTTGCCTGTTTAGTGGGTGTTGGATTGAAATGGAACAAACTTGGAACCTTCTTCTATGATAGATTTGATAGAGTTACAAGAATGACCTCTCCAGTGTTACAAAGCGAAAAACATTGTTATAAATCAGAATGAAGACAAGAAAAAATGGGAAAACAAAACTCCTCAGGTTGATGTAACAATTAAACACTCCCATGGCCCTTTCTCTCTCTCCCTCTGACCACTCCAGCAATGGACTGGCGACCACCACCCCTTCCACCCCCTTCCCTTTCCTTCTCCATTGAAGGTGGAAGAGGACTGTGCATCACTGAAGCAACTATAGAGACCGATCCTTCATCCTCTCTCTCAAGAATGAATCTCATCCTTTACTGACCTCTAGGAAGCAGTAAGCACGAACACATTATATTTGACATAGTGTCTGTGTCCGACATGCGAAATTACGCGTCCCTTTTTTCCTTTCTAAATTTCGGATACTCTGTGGACACGCCACAGACACGTCATGGACACGTGCAGTCAGCGGCGAAGTGCATCAGAGGTAGAGGGAGGGAGATCGAACGAAGGTGGATCGGAAGTAGAGGGAGGGAAAGCATAATCAGGGGAAGGGATTGAGTGTTTTAGGGTTAGGATTTTTGTTTTAGTTACAAACTTATTTGTGGACTAAATGGTTACATATTCTAGTTCTAAGGATTAAATTGTTACTTCAATGAAACTACTAGGATCAAAAAAATGTTTTTAATCTCATGTTTTCTTTGAAATTTGTCAGTTTCCTATTAAAGAAAATTACTTTTATGTCGGTGGTTAAACATGTTGGTATTTGGAATCAATTGGAAGGTTGTATCCTCTGAAATTTGTCTAACATTAAACGTAACTCTTTACCCACATACTTTTAGGCTGTTCGACAATTCGGAACGGATTTTTGTATGATACAACAGTTGTTTCCAGGCCGAACACGCCGTCAAATTAAACTAAAATTCAAAAATGAAGAACGACATCATCCATTTCGTCTATCTGATGCTGTAACTAATCGTGCCAAAGGTAATACTTATTTCATTTCCCTTTTCTCCGTAACTTTTTCATGCTATATGACTGATGATGTCTCGTCTTATAACTCTGTCCTTCGTTTGTATTCTTTTTGTTTCTTATTTTTTTATTATCGTTTGGTTTGGCTATGGTCTTACAGTCAAGTTTTTTTTGCAGATCACTCCCAATTTTTATCGTTGATTGGGCAGCTGCAAGAAGCTGCTAACAAGGCAAAACAAGAGTCCAATCAAGATGAGTTGACTGAAAATACAGGGGATGAGGAGCTGCAAGAGTTATCTCCTGAAACTAACGTATGCCCTCTTTCTCTTGTACTCTTGTCTTTAGTTTCCTTCTACCATGATGCAAACGTGTTATATGGTGCACATAAGGGTGTAAGCTGGTTTAGTTTGATTAGCTTTTAGCCAATCCGATGCAAAACGAAATATCGATTTCAAAGAAGTAAAAAACTTAATTTGAAGCTAGATTTTTTTTGGGAAAATTGCTTTCTGATTTAAACTTTCCTAAACCATTATGAACTAAACTAAAACCAAAAGATTTCTATCACAACCCAGCTGACCAACTATTCTTCGTTTCACTCTCGATTTTTTCAATCCCAACCCCACCCGGCTCTGCCTCATCTATAATGTCATTGGTTTTATCCATTTAAACTGCTGAACTGAAAAACTAAACTTGACAAAATCTATATCAATAGCGACTCAGTCTGGCTTTGTCGAACTTTTTTCTCCTGGTTTCTACTTTGACCCTTGGTGTGCATCTATTTCTTCTTGGTACTGATTTTTCTTTCATCACATTCCCATAATTGATCAAAATGGTTATAATCCCTTTGGAGATTGAAGGAGTAGAAACTCATGTAATTTGATTTCTTTTTTTTCCAAAGGTATTTAATTAATGCAGGGATTGAACCCTTGGCCTTTTAGTCAAGGGCACAACCTTATGTCAATTGAGCTACGCTCGGTTTGACAATAATTTGATTTCTTATTGCATTAAATTTGGAAATGGGACCTAATTTTTGAAATAAAATGGTTTGTGTGAACAGGAGGAAGAAGTTGCAAAACCTGGAGGAGAAGTGCAGGAGACAGAAAAGGAAGATTGTGTAGGTGAGATGATTCACAGTCCATTAAAGGCTGATGAAAGTGATGATGATGATGATCCTCATAGGTGGGATGAATATAAATTTGATTTTTAATTTATGTCCCAATTTTTCCTCTCATATTTTCATGTGTTGTTATGTTATGAATCTTATCCATAATCAAATCAATGCATGACTTTAGATTATTTCTGTTCAATTCTAGTGTTGTCTAGGGAAGTGTATAAATTTGGTTTTTTTTTTTTTTTTGAAAAAAAAAGGGGGGTTTTATGTAGAAAATTTGTTTGGTACAAAAAATAAAAAAAATAAAAAATAAGTATTTGAATTAAAAAAATATGTTTTTTTATTGTTTTCATATAGACTTTCAAATTAAAAGTTAGTAAGTAATAGTAACTACAAATTACAATGTCATTTTTTAAAAAGGTAGGAAATGCATTTTAAAAATTGCTGGAGTAAACCATTATAATTTTTGTTTGAATGAGATGAAATGAGATTAGAAGATATCATGTTCGCGACCTTTAACCGAGCATACTCGGTTCAAATTTTCATGTTTATCCTATTGTTAAACTCATAATGCGTGGGCCATTTGTCAAACCGTGGCTGACTTAGGTCTCGTTGGATAACCATTTGATTTTTGAAAATTTAGTTTATAAACACTAATTTTTCCTATAACTTTCTTTGTTTTGTTATCTAGTTTCTACTCATGTTTTAAAAAATTAAGTCAATTTTGAAAACTAAAAAAAATAACTTAAAAATAAGTAGCTTTTGTTTTTGTAATTTGACTGAGATTTCAAATATTTTTCTAAGAAAAGTGTAACCCATAGTAAAGAAATTAGGAGAAAACAAACTTAAATTTCAAAAACAAAAAATTAAAAACGAAATGGTAATCAAACGGGGTCTTAGAGAATCATTTTTGGATAATTATGTTATGTCGAAATGCTAATTTAATAATTTCAAGTTGAATAAAGTTTTTCATTCCATTTTTTAAATTATTGTCTAATTTGTTTAGTTCTCAAGCTTCTACATAAATAGGAAATCTTTTTGTCAATTGTTCACAAAACAATTGTTTTATTATAAGCACATATCTTTTTTGATTTTGAAATGGATGACAAAAGTCTTAGCGTTTGCTACAATTACAATGAGATTCAAGTTCATAACTACAAAAAGTATTTTATAATAAAATAAATTGTGCATTTGGTTCTAAACATTTCATATCGATGTCTTTATCATTAATTTTTATTAATTATATAACATAAATTTGGATTTGTTTTTTAACTTGTTTATGTTTATCTTTTGTTAAGTAGTTTACAAATAGTCCCCGCTCAACTTCCATAATATATGAACTAGTGACCAAGAGGTCAGATGTTCGAATTTCTCACCCCACATGTTATCAATTTTTTATTTATTTTACAAATAGTTAACATGAACGTAACTCAAATGACATAATGTAATAATTAAGAGGTTTGAAAGACTATATATATATATATATATATATATATATATATATATATATATATATATATATTATTTTGTAAGTTAGAGACTAAAATAAATTTCTTAAAAAAAACAAGTATTAGTATACAATAAATGTAGATTTTTTAGGAGTAAAATAAGATTTAAACTAACATGTTTGAAAATTTGTTTTAGATTACAGAATGATTTTTAGAATGTCGACTATAATTAGAGGCGATATAATATAGCATATATCCACATAATTCAAACTATGTTTCAAACCAATATAAAACCGCCAAACCATCGAGCATAGTTCAATTGAGATAATGTTGTGTCATTGACTAATAGATTCAATCCCTACATTAATTAAAATATCTTTGCAAAAAAAAAAAAACAAATATAAAACCGATTGTTCCTAGTATGTTAAAATTTTCTTCGATTCTAAAAAATGTGAAAATTTGGAAATAATCAAGAGCTGGTTGCACAAACAACAATCATGCCCAAAATAATTGCAAATTTAGCAAAGTTTAAAACTTTTTGCAAATATGACTAAAAATCAGTGGCTATCACTGATAGACTTTATGACTATTACTGATAGACTTCTATTAGTGATAGATTATTATCACTGACAAAATTCTATTAAAAAGACTACTATCAGCGATAAACTTCTATCAGTGATACACTTCTATCAACGATAGACCATACTATCAGTGATAGAAATTGTCATATCCGCAATTTTTTTTAAAAAATGCTATATTTTTAATTATTTTACTCTAAATTGATGTGTTACAATTTTCCAATAATCAATGGTACTCTTCCATTATTTGATATAAACCTCAAATATTTGAATTGAGATACAATGTTGGAAATAAACCTTATTTGGTTGGATGTCTTTGAGGGTGAGAAAGATTATCTGATGGTCATACTCATGTTTGGTACATGACTGTAACACTTTGTCTTAGAATAACTTATTTTCAGACATCAGTTTGCTTTATTTATTTTATATTTGGTTTAGTTTATTAAATTTAAAGATCACAACTATTTTTTTTTTTAAAATTTCGATAATTTTTTTTTTAACTTTCTATTAAAAAATTGTATTAGTTATATACTATTTAAGTATACAATTATATTATATTAGATTGTAGCTAAATAACACTTATTATTAATTATTCAATTCATCATTGTACTAAAATGTTAAAATATAACAAGAATTTAAAATTTTATGTGATTTATAGTTAATTAATTAACTATATATTTTTTTATATAAATTAACCGACTAAAATTGACTACTAACTAAAATCAATTCAATATATTAATTAACCAAAAATAACTTAGATCACATAGTTTAAATTTATTATTATTTTTTTCAAAAGGCTTTGAATCAACTTACTTAATTAAACTTAATTGATGTGAATTAATTTTTATTAATTAATGAAAACTAAATAAAAATAAAAACTAACCAAATTCAATTGAATGTTATGAAATTTAATTATATAGAAATAATTTAATAATTAGACATAACTAATATATAAAATATATTTTTAGAATATTAATATAAAATAAATAATAACTTAAATTATTTATTTGAATTAATTTTATTTAATTATTAATTCATATTTATAATGTAAAATTCATAATTGTTTACGAAATACAGATCTAACATCTATTTTCATAAATATCTGATGTCATTCTCATGCACAACTAAACACAAACATTTTTTATTTTCAACAATCTTAGTCGAGATATATCATTTTCAAGCATCTTTCATTTCCAGGTATTTGCAAATTCTCAAATCAAATGGTTCAAAAAATTTAATGGATATCAATGTTGCGCTTCAAACAACATTTGTAAGCCTTACAAAAAAAATTATTTGTTTTCAAATCGAGTATAGTTCAATTGACATAAAGTTATGTCATTGACTAAGATGTCAAAAATTTAAATACATTTAAAAAAAAAAATATTTATTAAAACAAAATGCGATATCAAAAAACACATTTATTAAGCATATACCTTTATTTATTTACTTTTATATCAAAACAATATATTAATATTCAATCCAAATTTATGCAATTTGTTTCCAATTACCTTGACATATGTGATATGTCACGTATCTTATCTCATGTTATTAAAACAAAATGTCATATCACAAAACACATTTTAAAATATAGAGTAAAAAAATAATGTAACCTTAAATTTTTGACATACTTAAAAAAACATTATTTTATTTTTTATATATATATATATATGAGGCAATTATTTTATTATAGTAAAATTTTGGATTTTAATGTAACGAACCCAAGAATATTTTCTGGAACCCACTGTCATGGCTGATTAATGCAAGTCAACGAACCAAAAGCCCAGTATAGGGTTGGCCCACTTGAATAACATGGGCCCATTAAGACGGGCCCATTAACGTGTGGGTCAGCTGCTTTCATGGGCCCATAAAGAATGGCCCATATCCACAAAATGGGGAAACGAGATTCAGGAGAATGATTGTGGGCCCACTTCGTTAAGAGTGGGCCCATGGGCCCATTGAGGAATTATTCACAACCATGCAAGAACTGAGATTTTGACCCAAGATGGTCCCCACTTATTAAAATATTTCCCCAACTCTTTCAATATGCTAATTAATTTTGTAGGGCCATTTTTATAAATATTAAAAAATATATTTTTTAGAAAAAGAATAGGAAATAAAAGAGTTATGTTTGTGGGTCTCCCCAATTATTGGGGTCCTCCCCTACCCTTATCTAATTGATTCCTCGTTATAAATTTGCATGGGAAGTAGTAGAAGAGTTATTATTATTTAAAAAAACAAAATAAGAATTAGGAGAGAAGGAAAAATTATTTTATATGGCTGTCAATTTCTAGACCGTTGAATAGTATTATAATTTAATCTTGATTGAAGATTCGAACCTACGAAATTAGATTAAATAATGAAAATTATTGTGGATAAAATAGTCGTATATAAAAGATCAGACTGAAAGTTGGTTCATTCAAATCAGATACCATGCTATGGGAAAAACCATTCCTTTCTCTAGCAGCATCGAGATAAACTAGCACGAGTTCGACACATCAAGGAAGCTCAACCCAAAATACATACGAAACTTGGCCATAAAAACAACTAGGCGGCCCAGGCCGACCATGAGATTTCAGGCCCGAAATGAGGGGTGGTCAGCTAAGACCCACTCCTCGGCCTAGACGAAAGATTTGACCCACAACAGAAAACAGAGCCGAACACCAAAAAGGGGCTGATGCGAATCACTGGTCGGCCTCGATGGATTTTCGAGTCCAATCGAAGAGTGCTCGGTTAGACCCAGGTCGACCACTCCTCGACCTTCATGGCAGACCTAGAGTTTTCAGGCTCTATCAACTCCTACGGGAGAGCAGTAAGCATAGCTTAAGGGAGCCCACTCTATCCATTTTCCTAAACCTAGTAGGGAAAGAGAAAAAACCTCTCAATAATTCAAAAATTCTACGGTCAATTGTCGCACTACTGATTTTGACATCAAAGTTTCTTTACTTTGTTTTGCAGTTCCCCTCGTTTCAACTATATATACAAATTTACCGTTGATGTCACGTGAGAAGCATATGCAATCTACTTGAGAAAATTCAATAATCAAAAAAAAAAAAAAAAAAAAAAAAAAAAAAAACCAAGTTAAAGGTTTTAAAAATATAGGGATCAAATTAAATATTTAAAACCAAATCGAAATGACCTAGTCTAAAGTTTAACCTAAAACTTTTAAAACTACGAAGATCAAACTGGAATTAAACAAACCACAAAGATTAAATTGGTAATTAAACAAAATAATATTACATCAATGGGTAATTAAACAAAATAATATTATATCACAAATATAGAAAATAATTCAAATCTAAAAAAATAAACATATATTTAACTACTTATTAATCCGAGCATAATTACATCAATTAAAATTATTTACATCTTTAATGTTTAAAAAAATAAATTTCTCTTCTTCAATTAAAAGAAAGATGCCGTAACTATTGAACTATGTCCAGATTGATAAAATTTCAAAATTTGGTTGAAGTTTTTATTTTATTTTTATTTTTAAGATAGGTACAATAACAAAGTCCCTTGAAAGTTAAATTTCCATACCCCAACCAATTAATGTTTGGCTTTTTCTCATTTTATCCTTATTTTAGAAAGTAACAATTCAGACTTCCTCTCTTTTATAATAATTTATTTATTTTTTGGAAAGGAAAAAAAGAGAAAAGAAATTGAGCTTGTTATATCAACCTCTAGTCATGTTTTGTTTTGGGTTTAGTTTTTCACTTTCAAAAATGCTTTTTGAAATATTAGATAGTCTGAAAATGACTCATCAAACTTGAGAAATTAAAGATGGGACATTTTCAATAGTCAAGTAAGAATGAAAAGGAAAATTTTATGTATTCCGGTAAAAGATTGAACTTAGGACCTCATAATTATGAGTCGATACCTCATGTCAGTTGAACTATGTTCTTGTTGTCACAAATTTTTTTTAAACAACATTTGAGATGGGGGAATCGACTTTGGACCCGCCTCTGATCGAACCTGTAATCTTTTAGTCACTAAGTCGTATATTATGCCATTGAGTGAAATTAAAACATATTACAAATTTGAAGGATTAAAATTAAAACTTTTTATACTTTAAAACCAAAACTATAATGTTAATGTAAAGAGTTCTATTTTTTTTTATGCCCTTACACTGAGTTTGGGAGAACCTCAAGTTTCAATACCATACAAAATTCAATATATGTATTTTCAAAATTAAATTAGAAAATTTATTAATCCAAGAAAATGTTCCAAATTAACCCTAGAAATATCAAAATCTAGCTAAAAAGCATACAACCCGACTAGAAAAAAATGAAAAATCAATACGAAATTGGTGAAGTTTGAGATAAAACGACCATAGAAATTAGTAAAACTTTACCTTTTATATATATATTGGGAAATTGTAACAGATGTCAATTTAGATTAAATAATTAAAAATATAATATTTTTTAATTTTTTTTTTACAAATATGACAATTTCTATTGTGATAGTCATCTATCACTTATTATCTATCACTTCAGTTTTTTATAGAATTTTGTCTGTGACTATCGCTGATAGTAGTCTATCAGCGATAGTCATATATCATCGATATTAGTGAGTGATAGTCACTGATTTTTTGTCATATTTGCAAAATGTTTTAAATTGGACTATATTTATCATTATTTTGAATCTGATTGCTGTTTATGCAATTTAACCCTATATATATATATATATATATATATATATATATATATATATATATATATATATTTTAAGTAAAAAACATTGCCTTCTATTTCTATTAGACTTTAAGTTGTACTTAAAAAAAATCCTCGTATGTTTGGCTATAAACACATCTTTAGTATGAAATGGGTGAAGTTTGAGATAAAACGACATCTGGGCTTGACATTTTGTGAAAAATATGTGAGGCTTGGAAGGATATTTATAAAAAAAAACAAAAAATTAGTATAATGAATAGAATTTGAACCTCCAACCTCAAGAAAATAAGTGTATTGATTATCAAAGTGAACATAGTTCAACGATAATTGACATGTAATATTTTTCTTGAAATTAAAAGTTTAAATTCATCTGTCTTATTATTCTTTTTTATTTTTTTTGACAACATGTAGGAGTAGTAGATTAAACTCAGGACCTCATGGTCAATAGGTCGTAACATTGAGCTACGCTCTTGTTGGGTTGTTATACTTTTAAAAAATTATGCATTGATTAGTAAGTTTTTTTTTTTTGTCATTTTTTGAAATTAGTGACTAAATATAACTAAAAACGTAACAAATGGCTAAAAAAATTTGCTAATTGTTCAAATCCCAAAATATGAAATTGAAATTACCAGACTGTTTTTTAATAATATTGTACTTTTAGAACTTTTTATAAAAATATTATAAGTTTGAAACTATTTTTAAAAATATTGCAGTTTTAAAGGGAGGTCGTATTTTACCTCTACACCCGAGCAAAGGCTCCACGTGGATAAAAGTCATCTTTTCAAAAGACGATCTTGCTCCACAGAGATGAATGTCGTTTTTTCAAGAGACCACATTGGCATCTACGTTACTTTTATTAAAAAATTGATATCTTTTTAACTAAATATTCAAAATTTTCAAAAAATGTATGGTTGGAAAGCTAAGAGAGAGTTATGGTTGGAAAGCTAAGCGAGAGCGCTTTAATTTGATACCTGGTTTCACTATTTTTGGAATTGTGTATCAAAAGATAAAGACCATCGAAGTTGGACTATAGTTCTGCAAATTCTTTGGAGGGGTGCATTCAAAAATTGATATTTTTTTTACCCAGATAATCAAAAACTTCAAAAAGGGTACTGTTAGAAAGCTAACATAGAGAGCTTCAATTTGATACCTGGTTTCACTATTTTTGGAGTTGTGTATCAAAAGATATATATCGTCGAAGTTATAAAAACTTCACTAAACCCAGAACTGAAAATATGACTGAAAACTTCAAAACTGTAGTTAAACTTGGAAGATCTGTATCTTTTAATACACAACTCTAAAATAGTAAAACTATATATCAAATTGAAGCTGTGTTAGCTTTTAACGGTATCTTTTTCGAAATTTTTGAATATCTGAGTAAAAAGATATCAATTTTTGAATGTGCCTCTCAAAAGAATCTCCAGTTCTGAAATTTGCAGAACTATAGTCCAACTTCTATGGTCTTTATCTTTTGATACACAACTCTAAAAATAGTGATAATCAGATTGAAGCTCTCTCTGTTAGCTTTCCAACCATACATTTTTTGAAAATTTTGAATATCTGATTAAAAAGATATCAATTTTTTTAATAAAAAGAACGTAAATACTGATGTAGGTCGTCTTTTCCGGAGCAACCTTTGCTCGGATCTAGAGGTCGCCTTCCTTTAAAATACAATTAATTTTAAAAATAGTTTCAAATCTATTTTTAAAAATACAATATTATTAAAAAACAGTTGAAATTACCGACTAGAAAAAATATATTTTCTCTAAATTGTTTATTGCTATTTTCTCTACCACTAAAATCGGTCCATTATATTAAAGCCTTTAATTTATAAATAATGATTTTAAATGAACAATAACTCTAATGTTAATAATCCTCCTCCTCCTCACGTGCTTTCTAAAAATGTATTAGAAAATAAAAGAAGACAATCATATTTTCAAGCAATATTTTATTTATAAGAAAAGAAAAAGACATAAAACAAAACTAGAAAAATACCAAATGAAGCATTATTATCTTTAAGGATTTATCCGAACATCTTAATAAGTCAAATGCCCATCTTAAATCCACCAAAGAGAAAAAAAAAATGATTTTGAAAATATAATATTTTTATTTCATTAATTATGACTTTTTCTCATAACATTATGATATTTATTATTATTATTATTATTATTTTTTTGATAATGACATACAAGTGGGTGGAAAATTCCAACTTGTGAAGACCAAATAATGTATATTGTTTGGACAGAGAAAAATGATTCAACAACCATTAATACATGTTCAAAATCTATCTACTATTGCCAAAGTGACTAATAAATATTGTTGATGGATTAACGACCAAGAAATCTGTAGTTGTGGTTGGAATCCTATAAAAATTATTTACTCTTAAAAATCATTTCAATATATATTAAAAATATAGTTTAAATTTTTTCTCTCAATACATATCGAATTTGACAACTACTCATTGTTTTTGAAAAAAAATAAAAATATATCTTTTTTTTTTTTTTACCCTTTGTGCAATATCTTCTACTTAATTATCAAAAACTTGATGGTGGTAAGTATCATCTAAAAATATAGAACTTTTTTAGTACAATAAATGTGAGAAGAATGAATTTAAACCTCGAGTTGACGATGAGTATATATCTTTATCTTCGAGGAATTGGAGACCATAAGAAAAAGAGCAAAACTTGCTTAATACGAGCATCTTTTGCCGCTCAGCCTGTGTCACGATTTAATTGATTAGCGTTTTTATTTCTTTTTTAAATAAAAAAAAATCAACTTTTAATTTTTCAACTGTTTGTTGAATTTTTTTTTCGTCCTCTTCTTCTTAATTCCAAATCGGTTCAGCTTAAAAAAAAATCTCAGATCGCCCGACAAAGAAGGAGTTTTGGAAAAAACATGCCAAGAAGTTTAACTTTGTTTTTCTAGTGTTACCGACAATGGTTGGTGAATGGTGGGTACTTTTCTATGTTTCTGTCTTGAGAGAAAAATGGAATCACAGATATTGTCGAGAGAATCGAGAAAGAAGGAGGCGAGAGAAGAAAGTAGATTAGATTTAGAAAGTAAGAAATATAAACAGAAACAGAAAATGAGTTTTTTCAAGAAAGAAAAATAGAAATTTGAGAAAAGAGAAAATTTTGGGAAGAAGATAACTTCTTTTATAAGGTGAATCAGAGGGCCAAATGATATTTTGTTTCCCCTTTTTCTAAAGGTGAATCAATTTGGTATATAAAAACCTTTCTCCCTCTTCCTTTCTACTCACAATTCCATTTCACATTCCTCCATTCTCTTCTCTTAAGGTCCATTTTTTTTTTCTCTATTTTTCTTTTCTTCTGCATTCTTCCCTCTCCCAATTCGCTCGATGATCAATTTCTCCCCAATTTTCCAATCGATTGAATGATTTGAGCGCATAGTTCGCACCCTATCCCAATTCTTGATTTCTATTGTTTGTTTTTATCTAATCGGTGCTCGATTGTTGTAGATGATGATAGAATTTTAGACTCTTATGTTAGCTTAGCAATGAAATTTGATGATGGGCTATGCTGATAATTACGGTAGTTTTTTTTTTTTTTAATATAAGTTAAATCGATTTGAAATTAAGAAGAAGGAGACAGAAGAATGGAAACATGCTTTAACAATACACATACGAAAAAATATAAAATAGCTTTTTTTTTAACAAACGGCATGAAAACTTAAAATCAAACACGTGACTAGGCTGCCAAAAGATGACGTTAGTCCAGCTTGCTTTGAAAAATACTTACCGATTTCTTAGGAACTATTAATGAAATCCACTAATCTATTAAATGCAATAAATTAGACATATTTTATTTTGTTTTGTTAGTTGGACATGTAGGTAGAAGTAGGGGTAGATGTAGAAATTCAAATCTTCAAACTTCTTATTCGATGATATATGATTTAACCAATTCAACGAGTCCGAGTCCGACAAGTACTGTTGAACTTTCTGTCCCGCAAATAATTTGTAGAGGAAGAAGGAGGAGGTAAGCATACAATAAATGACATTAAAACCAGCTCAGTGTACGAGGCATGCAAATAAATGACATTGAATAAGAATCATAACAATTTGAGAGTGGAAAAAGAATACAACTCATACAGTCATTTCAGTTTCAAGATCCAAAACTTCCACCAATTACCATTTTTCTGAAGAATCAAATCTCGGAATCCAATGGAATAATCAATCAGATTCAAAGCTGAAACCAGTTACCCTTTTCTTTCCCGAGAAAATGGAATCGAAACTTCCAAGAAAATTTCAAACACTCTGTTTCAACGATTAAACGCAGCCCATTATTGCAAATTCAGACAAGTGTTTAACAATGATAAGAAAAACCCATTGATTATTCTCACTCTGATGAAGCTAATTGGATATGGAAATTACAAAAACTACAAACAGACAGCGAAACGAAAGGTTAACGAAAAACCTCAAAAAACAGAGGCGAAAAGCTTCAACAAACCCATCAATGGCGGATCAAACACAAACCAGAAGAAGAAGACGACCTTCCTTTTCTTCTCAGTACAGAACAAACCCAATTGGCAGCAGAATTCTCCAAGAAGAATTCAAAAAAAGAAAAGGCATAACCAGAAAGTGATCAGCTCAATTCCTCCATGGGTTTGATTGAATGAACACCCCAAATTAACACAGTTCTTGCTAATTATAGATAATTATAGCAAAATCTGGGAAAAACAGCCACACCCTTTTCTTTTCCTTATGTAAAATCTAAGAAACCCTAATCAATCTTCGAAAAGAGAGGAAGAAAACCCTAAAAAATTCACTCATTCCAAGCTAAGAATTCAATAGCCTAAAACCCTAAATTCTAAGCTCCACACGAAAAGGGAAGAAGAAGAAGAAGAAGAAAAGCGATAGGGAAATAAAAAGGAGGGGTTTAGGGTAGTTATATAATTCTATGAACACCAACACCCACGAGAGAGAGAATTATTACAACGCCGCCATGTACGGCGGCGGGATTACGAAATCAACGGTGGTCGTTGTCTCTCCGGCCGGAACTTCCGGGTCCACCTGATAAAGAAGCCAGCAAATTGAGATGCCCCGGAAGGTAATTTCCCACTTTGGCGGCCGACGCCTCTCCCATTGATTGTTGCTGAACGAACAGAGACGCTTGATGAGAAACCATCTCCGGAGCCGCGGCGGCAAAGCTCCAGACCTGGCCGAAATCCGGTCTGGCCGGAATCGCCCAGTAGCCACCGGAAGCAGCCGGACCCATAATGGAACCGAGAGTGTGGCCAACGGAAATGGCGGCAGTGGCGGCGTCGTCTTTGTTAGGTCCGTCGTCGTCGGTTCTTAGGCGCTTGCCGAGAATGAAGGGGGCGGGAGCGAGAAGTGGCTTGTGGTCGAGAGAGGAAGAGGAAGCGCCGCGGAGGGAGGCGGCGATGGTGGAGAAGGTGGCGGGAGTGGTGCCGGTGCCGGTGGCGGCGATAATGGAGGGCTCGGCTTGACGGAGGAGCCACTCGATGGTTTGGCCGTCGGATTTATGGCCCAACTCGCGGGTGAGTTGGAAGACGCGAGCGGCGCAAATGATGGGCATACGAATACGGCGGCCACGGCCATCGACCTTGCTGTGGCGGTCCTTGGAGGGGGGTTTTTTGAGGACCAGAGCAGCATTGTTGTTGTTAGTCTGATTGCTCTGTAGTTGGTTTTGGTGAAGTTCGATTATGGCGCCATTGTTGTTGTTGACACAATCGGAACCAGACATGGTGAAGAAGAAGAAGAAGAAGAAGAAGAAGAAGAAGAAGGTCTGTCAATGGCGGATTTGTGAAATTGTGAGTTTGCAGAATTTGGGGGTTTGGGGTTTGGAGGAGTGTTTGGGAACAGAGGGCTCTAATCATTGAGAAGCAGGAGCTGGTGGAGACAGGAGGAGGGCACATGGGTGGTGGTCCCCACTTTTTTTTATTTTATTTTATTTTTTTTCCTTGTTGGGTTCCACATCTCTCTCTCCTTTTCTGCTTCTCTGGCTTTCTTAATTTTTTTTTTTTTTTTGGGGAAAGAAATCATTTTTGGTTTTTTTACTGGTCTATTCAAAATTTTTACTTCTTGATTACAAGCAAGGATTTAAATGTCGGAAATATTGAGGTATCTGGAAATGTCCAATAAAATATCGATGTTGATCAATATTTTTTTTAAAAAATTAATAAATAAACATTTACACTTTTAAATGAGTTAAAATACATTTATTATAGAGTAAAACTTAGTTGCAGGCTCGGCTACAACTATCTTTTGCAGCCCAGCCACGTGGTAGATTTTGATTGACCAAGTATTATGTTATTATTTTTAATTAAAAAATCATATTTAATGTGTAACGTGACTTCAACTTTTTTTTTCTTCTTCATGACTTTTAATTTCCGATTTTGCCCTTCCTTATTCAATCCTCTCCAATATCTCTTTTTTATTAATGATTTGAAATTTTTTACTAAGATTTGAAAATAGCAAATCATCCATAAAAAAAATTCTGGGACAATTTTTAATAATAATAATAATATCTAAAACTTCACCATTGTCCAACATCCCATAACATTTTTTAATAAAATTTTTCTTTCCTCTTCTATCTAATTTCTTTGTTCATTTCAAGTTTTAAACTCAATTTCACTTCATTTATCATAAAATAAATAATTAACTATTACTCTTCTAAAATTCTGCAGTAAAATTCTTCTTTCTTCTTTTATCTAATTTCTTTGTTCATTTCAAATTTTCAACTCAATTTCACTTTATTTATCAAGAATAAATAATTAATTATTACCTTTCTAAAATTCTGCCAATTTTCGCTATGCTATTAGGCATATGGAGAGATTAAGAAAGGTTTATTAATATTTGACAGTAACAAATAATCCATAAAAAGAGATACTGGAGAGAATGTCAAAATTGGAAATTTAAAGTTATGGGATAGTGAAAAAAATGAAAGAAAAAAAAAGCGTTGAAGTGACATGAAACATTAAATATGATTTTTTAATTAAAAAAAATAACATAAAACATGACCAATCAAATTCTGGCATGTTGCTGGGCTGCAAAAGATAGTTGTAGCCCAGCCTGCAACTAAGTTTTACTCTTTATTATAATATTATATTCACGTTAGGTTACATTTTGTTGTTATTTTTTTAATATTTTATCGATTTTGTGCGGTATGATGAAAATGTCGATTCACCCCTCATGTTGATGTCGAACCTATGAATATGTGGAAATGTCGATGAAAATATCGACATATCCACGAAAATTTATATCTTTTTTAGTCCAACAATTAATAGTTGTAAAAAAAAAAAAAACCTAATTTATACCTCTAAATTTTTGCACCAATTAAAACTCCATTGAGACTATAGGTTAAGATTCCAGTTAATACATAAATTCTCACATTGTGTGAGACTATTGCTATTTTTTTTTTAGTATTTGTATGACTTCTGTGCAGATAGGACAGAAAGGATTGGAATTAAGTGGGTAGTAATTGTGTTCATTAATATGACTAATTGTCTCACTTGATTCAAACGAAATCTAATTTTCATGAAAGGTTTACTTTTAAATTTTGTAAGTTTACTATAATATCCTTTCATTCGAATCTTGTAAGTTTACTATAACATCCTTTCATTCAAATCTTGTTCAGACTCATGCAGACTTTCGAACTTAATCTAATTTTCATTGGATGTTTACTCTTTGTCCTACCTTAATGCTTTAGCGAATTCTCACTCTTTTGCAGACTCTCGACGCGGTTCAAGAATGCTAAAGAAAAGAACGCAAAGCTTAAAAATCGAAACAACTCATAGAAATAATTTGAGAAAGATTAGAAGAGTTCGCGGATAAATTATTTTGCACATTATTTTCAAGAATGAGAGAGAAAAAAAAAACGAACTCTGAAAGATGAATTTAACGATGATTTCAAGACAAACTCATTTCAATAATGAGAAGAAGAAAACAAAATGAAGTAGGAGAAATGTGAGACAAACTCATTTAAGAATGAATTTTATTTTTTGAGAATTTTGAAAAAAAAATAAAATGAATCGACCGTTAGAATTACCTTTGATTTATTAAAAAAGTAAATGTGATTTAAGTGATAATTATTCTTCTAAACTTGAGTAAGATATTTGGGAGAATGTTATTTAAGTAAATTTGAGTTAATTTAAAATGGAATCCAATAATAAGAGCGGGTCTAAATTGATTTAGTTGTGAGATTTAAATTAATATATTTAAGATTTTAATTGATAAGCTCCCAAATTTAAAAGTTTAAGTTAATGTTTTCTTATTATTATTATTTAAAATTAAAATTCTCTCTTTTTTTTCTTTCTCTTTCTTCCACCGTTATAGAATCCCGGTTCTCTGAGTCTCTCTGGACCTACAGCGGGTCGGCCCGTAATCTCCAGCTTGGTCCAGATTTTTTTTGGTAGGTAGAAACGGTGTCGTTCACACATAAAAAAACTATTAGGCGAAATTTGGTTAAATTATCCATTTATGGTCTTATAAAGCTTTTAATTTTGATTTTTTTTTATAGTTAAAAACTTTTAATTTAGTCCGATGGAGATTATTTTCATTTTAGTTCTTATGGTTTGGTTGAATCTTACCAACTCTTCTTGAATTATCTTTTATCCAATTGAGAATTTTATTCTTTTCTTAAAACTTTTGTACAATTATCTATATTTGTTAGTTAAATGAAAAAAATATTCACTTGTTGCCAGGTAAATGATATCAAATAAAATTTTATTTTCAAATATAGTAGAAAGTTTGGACGAAAATAACACAATTTGAGTCAACAAGTGAATGTAATCTAAAACGTACTCAATAAATTATATTTATTCTACTTTGAAGAAAAAAAAAAATGAAAAATTGTGATTTTTTTAGTGTAGGGTTCAAGATTAAACTTGTTACGGGTTACCTCAGCCTGAGACGTCACGACCTGCTTCTTTAGGAAGTCGAGGCCACGACACCAACATCAGGCGAGTCAACAATCTGGAGGCTTACCTCTAGGCTCCGAAGGTCCGAACTTAACAGCTCACCTGAGGATTCGATGTTGCCAGGCTGCCTCTCGATCAGCGTGAAAGGTGATTGACAAGACATCCTTGACCCACCTGATGAGACGACGTACAACAACGCCCCCAATTCCCTTGGGAATCAGGGGGATGACGGTTACCACCATCATGACAAGGTGAACGGGCAAACTCCGGTCGGTCCACACCGCAGCAGAATTGTCCAGAGAACTCTCCCTTCACACCACCTATAAATACCCCTTATGTTCAAGGATGACAGAGGTACGTAAACATAGGCGTGACTCTACACAATTCTCTGCACACTACCACTCCTATTTATGCTCAGTACACTACCTGACTTAAGCATCGGAGTCCCGTGGGCCTAGCCCCACACCGGTGCAAGTTTATTCTCTTCTCTTGTGCAGAAACTCTCTAGCTCTGACGACGACGCTGACGATGGAGCACGACGAAGGTAGGAGAACTCCAAAATCTTGTGCCAACAAAACTCAAACTATAATTACTAAATAATAAAAAATTAAAACAAAGAAATCAAATGGAAATTAAGTCCCATCATATTAACAAATTGAAGCTATCAAGTTGTTCTTTTATTTGTTTATTTTTGTTGATGTCGAAATTTGGTATCAATCATAGATTCGAAAGAACGAGAGCTCTGACCTACAAGATAAAATGAGACGAGGGACCTTGCACTAATGTGATACTGACCATAGAAGCTCAAATTAGGGTTTAAAATAACAAATATTACTTACTTTCTCACTATTTTCTTGTCACTATATAGACTTTGGGGGTGGGGGATCGAACCTTGTTGGCCACTATATAGACTTTTTATATGACTGTTATTGGACGATTATTAAAGTAAGCAATGATGATTGTTGTAACGCTCAACATTTAATTTAGCGTAACCATCTCAAAAAGTGGACGTTTTCCTTTAGCTTGGCCAACCTCTCGTCGAATCAACTCTTTTTGGGGTGGGTTTATCTTTTGCGGCCGATCCCTTTGTGGGATCGACCATTCTTGGCCGAGTCGACCTCCTCCGAGGGATTGGCTTCCTCTTGCCATCAGATCGATCCTGTTGTGGGATTGACCAACCTTCATTTGGCCGATCCCTTCGAGGTCGATTTTGCTATATTTGGCAGACCCCTTTGAGCTGAGGGTCGACTCCTCTTTGTTTGGTTGACTCTTAGGTCAGTTCTTTTAATTTAAAGTTGGTCCTTTGTGCAGATCTCTTATTAGAGTTTTTAGCCTATTAAATCCCTATTCATTGGTCGGATTCTTCTTTTTTTTTTTTAGTACTCAATCTTCAAAGAATTAGTGGAAAAGCTTTAAAATATTAGGGACAAAATTGAAATCAACCGGTCATACAAAATATCAATATATTTTTATGTATTTACATTGTTTCGCTCATGTTTTAAAAGTTTTAATTTGATTTTATATATTTTAAATTGGTAGCAGATGGAACTAAAATTAGAATAAAATTATAAGAATATAATTAAAGGCATTTAGATTACATAATATTAGGAGTATTTTATATTATTTTCATATTTTAATAGCGAGACCGTACTCAATCTTATCAGTTATCATATTCTTCAAAATCTTATCAACGCCAAAAACATTCTTTAAAAGCTTTCGGTCTTAATAAAATCATTAAATAATATGGAGTATAATAAAATCATTATTAAAAAGTAATGGACAAAAGCTCCAACATTTTACACTAATTAATACTACTTTCAAACTTTAAAGGCCTTCAATTAATTATATCTAAGCAGAATGAAATGTTTGACCAAAAGTTTTAATCTAACATTTAATGGTCAGATTTTTATAAAACATATATTCTAACTAATTTTAGATGCGAAACCGAACATAGCTCAAATAATATATAATTTTATTTTTGACTGAGAAGTTATAAATTCAATACATGCATTAATTAAATATCTTTCAAAAAAAAAAAAAAAAAAAAAAAAAATTTAAGTATATGTAAAATTTTGTCTCATTGTTAAAATTTCAATAAGTTTTAAGTATATCTCTAAATTTGGGATTACATTTTATTTAGATTTTATTTGATAATTTTTAAATTTTTTTATTTTTAAAAATTAAGTTTATAAATAAAAAAAGATTTTGTACTAAAAAAAAAAGTTTATAAATAAATTTCTTTATTTTTTTATCTAACTTTTAAAATATTATCAAAATCTCAATTAAATTTGAAAACTAAAAGAAAAAAAATAGTTTAAGGATGTAAATATTTCTTTAAAAATGGTGAAATGAAAATCATAATAAAAAATAGTAAGAAAGCGAACACAACTTTAAAAAACGGAAAACTAATACAAAATCGTTATCAAACTAGATAATTTTTGTTTGTTGTTAACGAGAAGATTGATATGACATACCGATTAGATAAATTTTGGTATGTCACAAGAATATCCTATACTATTGAAGCTAATGATTTTTTTTTACAACATGCGGGCGAGAGATTCGAACCTAAGCTCTCGTTTAAAGGGGTGTAATACGAGGACTTCCCAAATGGTCACTCAACTATTCTCATTCAAGCACGATAAAATTCTTGGTAAAGTTCTGATGAGATCTGTTGCATTAATGTTGTTATGATGACACCTAGAGTTAATACCAAAAATTAAATTTAAAATGACCTATCACAATTGAAACTTTATAAAATTTAGCGATTACATAAATGTTATATTCAAAGTACTTGAATTGAATTTATGATTTAACTATTCCGTACTCTTTTTTTTAATCAAACTATTCTGTGCCTAATTCTTAATTAGAATATTAGACGTGTTAAGGTATTAGGGATTTGAATAAAAATATTATTTATTTAAAAAATTTAAGGGTAAAAAGGTAATTAGGTTATTTTCATGGGTAATTAGGTATAAGAGATTTTTGGGACAAGAGATTTTTGGTGGCCACCTACGGATAAAAATTAATTTCTTACGATTTTTCTTGACAACTGAATGTTGTAGGGTTAGATCTTGAACTAATTGACATCTAATGAGCAATATTTACATGGTTATACTTATATTGTGCAGTTAAGTAGACTGATTGAAAATTGCATAGAACGAAGACATATACATGTACAAAAGATTATTATCAACCACGACAAAGTTTACCCATCTCGTATATGGGCTTAACTAAACGACTCATCCCACTCCCCAAATGTTTGTCAACCATCATCGAATGGTGTGCTAGAGACACTAACTTCTGTCTGCTGCAAGTTGGTTGAACCGAGAAAAAGTTGTTAAATCAAGTATATACCCTTCCAACAAAAGTTTGTGTGGCCTAATTTTCCATTCACTTCCTTTAAAATCTCCACTACAAACAATTGAACTCTCAATCTTCGCCTACATAAACCTCTCCCTCTACACCTTCAATCTCGTTCTCCTCTGTATTTTTGGGTCGAGTTGTTAAGTCATTCACACACATGTTGATACTCAAACTGGGAGGTTGCCCATCGTCAACGCAAGAATACTAAGGATATGGAGAACACCATTGTCGCCCGATTTTTCTTTATTTAAACTTTGTCCATTTATTCTCCTATTATATCATTGCTCTTTTGCATTTTTATTAGGGACGAGTTTGAGGTTTTGATTTAGGGTTTTTTTTTTGGATTACAAAAAAACAACCCTTTTTTTTTTGTAGGGATCTATTTGAATTGACCTGAATTTGAAAATTCCAGATTATAGGAGGACCTATGTATACAACTTTTCTGTTATACACTCCCTACTTTTAGGGTGTTTGAAATATATTTGATTTTTTTTTTTTTTTTTTTTTTCTAGGGTTGGATAAGTCGGGGTAACAATGTGCAAATATCTTTCAAATGCTTATATCAACACCCCACGTGTTGCCAAACCGAGCATAGCTCAATTGGCATAGGATTGTGGCGGTGATCAAAAAGTCATGGGTTCAATCCCCGCATTAATTAAACTACCGTTGCAAAAAAAAAAAAACACCCCACGTGTTTATACCACGTTGATATAAATAATCACAGTTAGAGACTGTATACATGCGTGTGTATACATATCAAAACGTGTGAGATGTGTACTTATTGGAATCATATATACAAATACATACAACCGTGTGGATTTACCAGCAAATTACTTCTCATATTTGAACGTCAAAAAAACTGTGTGGTGTTGAAATATTTTGATTTTTTTTTCTAGGGTTGGGGAAGTGAGGGTTGCAATGTGCAAATATCTTTTAAATTCTCATATCAAAACTTTCGCATGTATATACCACATCGATATACAAAATCACAATTAGAGGTTGTATACATGCGTGTATACATATCAAAATTTGGAGACGTGGAGACTATGTTCAACGCGGTGGTCATGACAAACGATCCGCTTACGGAGCGACCAGAAATTGAGTCTAAATTGCTGGAAATAACTCTCCATATTTGCGTTGTGTTTATGGAGAGGGTTAAAGATTTAGATTTAGGGATTTCTTTTTTAATTTCGAAAACAACGACCCATTTTTGTAGGAATTTTTTTAATCGAAAAAAATTCCTACAAAAATGGGTCGTTGTTTTTGAAAACTCCCAATTATAGGGCCCATTTATTTCTTTGTTCTCGGTTTAATTGTAAGGTGTGTTCTTGTATATACAGACCCGACTACATTTTAGGGTATTTAAATATATATTAGAATTTCTACTTTTAGGGTCATGGACAGGAGGACATACCTACACCTGTGTGAATATAACATATCTTTAAAAATAACCACAGTCAATAAATGTATATGTACATCTCACAATGAACATAATGCCACATGAAATAAAAACCGTATATGCTCAATAAATACAACCTCCTAAATTTAAGGACTAACTAAAATGATTGTCTTTTCTTAATTTATTATTTATAAAAATATGGATTAATTGAAAGAAAAATGGGATATATTTGATATGCCCAAGGGTACTTGTCCACCCTCCCTTAAAATCACTCTAGAAATAGAATAAAAATAGTTTAAACTTTTTTATTTAGTTTATTTAATTTAGACGTACAACACAATTTCCCAAAAGAAATATATATATATATATAGAAGCATAAGCCTAATAGGCGCTTAAACATGGATGGTCCATGGAAGAGTAAATGACAGCCCAAATTATTCATTGGGCCAACTGCTATTCTAGAAGTTTGAACTTTTTTAATTCAAATAATTAGATCAAAATGAGCTATTTAAATTAATAAAATTTTAATGAATTTATGTTCTTCCCTCATTCTGCCAAGCCAGGTTTAGTAATTCAAAAAAAAAAAAAAAAAAAAAAATCTATAATATAATGAGAGGTTTTTCCAAGGGGAAAAAACATTTTTAGGTTCAATATATACAAAAAAAAAAAAAAAAGAAAGAAAAAAAAAAAGCTTCTTAAATAAAGGCCTTCCCAATATTTATAAATGAAAGGTTAAATTGCACAAAATGCCTCTAATTTTATGGTAGCTTTTAATTATATGTCCTTGAATTTTCAAAAAATTTATTTTTATTTTTAAACTTTAAATTTGTTTCAGAGTAGCTCTCTTAAAATGAAAATGAAAACATAAATGTGAGTTGTAATTACATAATAGTACATGTGGGCACACATAACAAATTTCAATAATGCCCTTAAAATTTGGAAGAGGTTTAAATTATGCCCTTATCAAAAGTTTCATTTTAATCCTTTAACATTTAAAATTGTTTCACAAATGGTATTTTTAGTTAGCTTCTCCCATCAAAATAAAGACGAAAATATGACGTGACGATGAATTGTAAAAATAAAGATTACACATGAACATACCTAATGATGAGATGTAAAAAAGTTAAAAGATCTAATCATATTTAAAATGATCTTAATAAAAGAGAATAAATTTAAGAGATAGAGTTTTTAATTCAAGACAAAAGAAGTCACATTATCAGAAAATCCATGCAGTGGTAAATATTTTAATAACCTCAAAAGCTAAATAATGAAAAAGTTGAATGAGAAATAGGTTAAGAGAAAAAAAAAGAATATGTTTATGAGAGAATCTATTTGAAGAGTGGGATTGGTAGAGAAAGTGTTAAAAAAAAAACCCTAGGAGAAAAACAAAGACAATGATTCATCCATGAAAGTAGACATTTTTCATCTTCAAAGGTAAGAAATTTATAGAACAATAATGGTCCCTAGGTTTTGATTGTCTTCGATTTCTTTGTTTGTCTCTTTCGCCTCTTTCATTCATGATCTAACCTTAATTTTCGTTAATTGGTCATAAGATAAATGCCCCAAATTTTGTATATGTACTTCATGGTCTATTTACCTCTTAAACAAATTTTGTTTTCCTGCATGCCCTATCGTGTGATTGTGGGAGGAGGAAATTATCATATATATCTTACCCTAATCCTCAAATTCGTTTCCCGCCTTCCAAACTATATGATGCCATTTTGAATATGATTAAAAGGCTCTTCAATTGTTTTTTATAGTTTACTCATCAGGCCATATTTTCATCTTCATTTTAATAGGGGAACTAATGAAATTATTTTTTTTAAATAATTTCAAAGACCATGAATAAAATGAAATTACTTTTGAAATGTTAAGGGCATAGGCGAAACTTACTGATCTAAAGTTCATAAACATGATTGAAACCTCCTTAAAGTTCAAGAAAACCTGTCACATATGATATATGTACCACTATTTTAAAACTTCACCATCATATCATAATTTTATCTTCATTTTAATAGAAAAATTGAAGAATGATTGCTTTAAAACAAATATAAAATTTAAGAGTAAAAATGAAATTTTTAAAAGGTGAAAGAGATAAATGACATAAATGAAACGTACCTATCCTATAGATCTCAAATTTATTGGAATAAAATATGCATGTTCCAATTATTATTGATGAAGTCAATTTGAGAATAAGTTAATGAATAAAATACATTATCATACTAAATATCAATAGGCAATTTCAGAATTCATATACATGTTTCAATCATTATGAGTGAAGTCAGAATGTAGTTTAGTGGATAAAATACATATTGTCATTTTAAATGTCGATAGATCGATTTTCTCCATGTAATGGTTGAACTGAAAAAATGATTATTAATAAAACATTTAGTAAGAAAGCATATAGATTATATTTGCTATTAAAAAAAATATAGATTATATTTTGAATTTACACCTAATGTGGGGGGAAAACTCACTCTAGCCTTATTTTGCAAAAAAAAAAAAAAAAAAAAAAAAAAAAAAAAAAAAAAAAAAAGCTATTTAAAGACGAGTTCTTACTCTTTAGAATTTAAATCTATAAATATTCAAATCTATCCTTAGATAAATTATTAATGTACTTTGAGAGGTGTTATGGGTAAATATGAACAAAAGAAATAAATCGAAAGATAAAAGAAATTAGGGGCTCAGGCTGAAATCGGGTTCAAACCGATCCAGAGAACGTTTAGGTCGATAAAAAAGAATAACCCCACCTCGATCTCGGCAAGGGAGCCCGAGCCCATCAAAGGAAAGTCTCGGTCATCCTCCAATACATCATTGTGGCCTCATTAAAGGTAACTCCAACTTAACACTAAAAATACTATAGCAACACTCTAAAGTTATGATCTGACTTAAGCATCAGAGTGTGTGAAAAACACCACACCGATGTTCATCTTTCTTTGTGTTGCAGGTGATTTCGTCCTCAAATCAATAAATATTACCGTTCAGGTGCATTCACCCTGTCCGAATTTTGGCATCAATAGTTGACGTCGTTTGTGGGGACGCAAGATTATGTCAAGAAGTTGCACATCGAAGAACGATGAACAAGAAGATATATTAGAACCTGAACGAAGATGACTTTAACCAGGACCATCATCCTCGAAGATCCCAAGAAAAACCAAACCCTACGATCATCCTTTTAGAATAGAGGCCACCTCGACCTCGACTTGAGAAAGAAGAATTCGAGAGTAAACTCGAAGTCTGAAGACAAGAAGATGGAAAATCAATCAAACCCTAGACATAGACGACTCCGATCAAGACTGCCACCCACGAAGAACAAAGGGAACGAAATTTCAGGTTCCCATAGTTGAACAACCAAAAATTCCCTCAATTTTACTTCTAATAATATTTTGATTGATAATTATGATCACAAAATCCAATAAAGTGACAATAATGAAGCATTTGGGGGAATCTAAGTAATGGTACTCTTGTAGACAATTGATTATCAAATGATTAACAATCATTGCAAAGGTTCCTTTTTCATGAAATATTTTACTAAAGTTTTGTAATATAATATTATTTCATGTGTCATCATTACAAGATTGAGACAAGACTACCAAAGGATTTTGGCTATCTCACCCAACCTTTACCAATTATCTTTTATCATTGATTCATTGGATAAGATCATAACAATCCTCTCTTTAATACCCTAATTTTCCTTTAATCATTTCTATCATTTTTTTAATATGAAATTATTGAATATTAAAATGATACATTATTATTAGGAAAATAATTTACATTTCATCCCTTTTTATTATTGTTCTTATAAATTGAATTGTTGAGTTTTATTCTAGCTTTTTTTATTTTATTTATGAAATTGAAATTTGATTTTGTGCAAATAAAATATTTTGTTTTAAAAGATCTTTTCATGTTAAATGTTGTTTAATTGTTTTTATAAATAAAGTTTTACCATTCTTTTATGATTTTGCTCCTAAGTTCCATATTTTTTTTTTTTTGAAGTTAAAAATATAACAATTTCTTTAAAAATAATTATAAATATAACATATATAATATAATACATGATTTGTTCAGTTAAACATAAATAATTTTTTTTTACCACATACGTGAGTGAAAGATTCGAATGACACTTTGACCTTGAGGGAATTAATAGAAAATAACAATGTTATACTTTTTATTTATAGTTATATATATATATTTTTTAATTTTTTTAATTTTTTTTTGCAAAGATATTTAATTAATGAGGGATTGAATCCCTGACCTGAGAGTACAACCTTATGCCAAGCCAATTGAGCTAGGTTTGATTTGACGATATTTTAGTTATTGTAGTTTGTAAAATTCACATTATTGATCGTTACTATCAACATTTATAGTTTGACAGAATTATAGAGATCAATTTAAAAATATGCTGCCAAAGTGAGCAAACACTACTACAGATTTTATGACAATTAAAAATTGTCACGAGAACATCCGGTTACAGTTTTTTTCAGTTTCTGTATCACCCTACGGTGGTATGGGTCAGATCGGAGCTGACGTCAGCACGCCAGTTCTCAAGGAGTCGCTTCGGTCCCCAAGAAGCCCACATGTCAATTCACTTTAAAAGACATACTTTTGTAAGGTCTCGGCTGAGCCGATCAGGCTAGGCCGATTACCAGATGTGGTAACTCTTTGACCGACCACTCGATGACTACTTCCAAACACCCGCAAGTCATATCACTATCGCGCCACACTAGCTGTACGACGCGGGCACCAAGACCCATGCAACCCGACTTCTAAATATGGGGTCTCATCCTCATTAGAAGGTACGCAATCTATTCTAACTCCACTTAAGCTCGACTTCCACAACTCTCTCACTAACTTAAGCATCAGAGCGTGTTGGGCCGAGTATCACATCAGTACAAATTTCTCTCTTCTCTTCTTTGCAGGTCTGATCGGCTACAGTACTGGCCAACCAAGGTCAGTCTAAAGGAGGGTCATCAGCATCAACATGCGATAATTGGCATGGTAATCTTTCTGTATAGGTCGGAGGTTCAAATTCTCATACCCTACATTTGTTGTCCTGAAAAAATTGAAAAAATTCCAAATCCATACAACTAATTAAATTAAGACTTTTAAAATTATAGGAATGAAAATTAAACTATGCCTAAATCATAAGGAATGAATTTGTAATTCAACCTAGCTTAAAATTAATAAATTTATAGCAAAACCTAACAATTTTTTTTTTTTTTTAAAATGAATCAGTTTTCTATACTTCAGTCCGTATGGCTTAATATCAACACTTTTAACAAGTAAAAAGGCGCATTTTCTTTTGAAATGGAAGACTTTTTTTTTTAAGGTGAAGACTTTTTTTTTAAGGTGAAAAATCAATTTATACCCTTAAACTTAAGATGTTGTATCAATTACAACCATAAACTAATGATTGTATCAATTTAAATCCTAAACTTTCAAGAGTGTATTAATTTACACATTCTGTTAGAATTTTATTTTAAAAACGTTAATTAAACACGTGAAAACTTATAATTTTATAAATTAAACCCCTAAACTTTCATAAATGAATCAATTGTATGAAAATTTAGGAGTTTAATTGATAAATTACAAGTCTCCACACGTGTGAGTAAATTGATACAGTTGTGAAACTTCGGGTTTAAATTGATACCATCATTAGTTTAAAGTTTTAGTTGATACAACCTCCAAAGTTTAAGAGTATAAAAAGATTTTTTTTTTTTTTTTTTTTTTTTTTTTTTTTTTTTTTATTGAAGCCATATGCTTATATGATTTGAAATAATGTTAATTTCAGAATAAAAATTGCAATTTTTAGTTCTATAAATCAACTTTCTCATAAGTTCTATGAATTTTCTCTTGAGAAATGTAACTTTACAGTTAAGCCTAAACCGCTCGAGTCTTTCAGAAACTTAAGGTCCGTTTGATAACATTTTTGTTTCTTGTTTCTTGTTTCTTGCTTCCTGTTTCTCGTTTCTTGTATTTTGAGAACTAGAAACAGAAACCTATTTGATAACTACTCATGTTCCTTGTTTCTTGAAAAAAAGAAACAGAAATAGAAACTTGTTTGATAACGTTTCTTGTTTCTTGTTTCTTGAAAAAAAAATATAAATTTATTGTTTGATAACTATTTTTTGTTTATTTTTATTTATTTATTTTTTTCTCTATGTTTTTTTCTACCATTTTTATAGTTTAAATATAATTTAGTTTTCATAATCTAAAAAATAATTATCCAAAGTTTAAATAATTTAATGCAAATAAGTCTCGATGCAAAATTAAAAACAACCATAAAATTGTATTTATCCTTCAAATGTTGTCCAAATTTGACATGCAATGTCATCTCTCACTCGAGTCATTTTATCTTAAACGATATCGACTTGGATCCAACTCAATTATATAACTCTGTAAATATCGTGGTTGTAAAATATTAAATTGAGACTAAATAGATGTTTATATATTAACATAATTTAAAATTTAAAAAATATATAAATATATAAATATACATATTGCAAAATTCAAAATTATAATTATATATAAAAAAAATATACAAGATTAAGAAATTAAATAAAAAGAAACCTATAAATTAAAATTATATATAAAAATGATGCACCATTAAGAAATAAAAAAAAAAAAAAATATTTTGCCTAAGTTTTGAATCCAAACACATAAATAGAGACAACTTGAAGCTTAAGAGGCTTTCAAACATACCAACCAAACAACATTAGATTTCTTTAATTTTTAGGAACGAAAATGTTATAAAAGAAACAGAACAAAGAGAAACATCATTTTGTAGTTTCTCAAAATTTGTCCATTTTTTGAAAACGTTTCTCAAAATTTAGAAACGAAAAATAAGTTTTTTTTTTTTTTTTTTTTTTTTTTTTTTTTTTGTACAGAAACGAGAATCGTTATCAAACAAGTCTGTTTCTTAAAAAAAAAATGAGAAACGGGAACAAGAAACATGAAACAAGAATGTTATCAAACTGATTCTTAATTCTGTCATCTATATACATTAAATAACCCCTTTGTAATATAATGTTTTTGTGTGGAACAAATATTGCAACTGTAGTACTTTTTATTGTATCACATTAAAAAATCTACTTATCCATCTTTCTAATGGTCATGCTAGTTTGAAGAGGACAACATGAGTATATATTAGCCACTTTTATACTATAGTATAGATAAATATATATATATAGATTATGTAGGTTTAAACCTATGATCTATTTTTGTGATTAATTAAAATATGGAAGACATAATTGGTCCATATGATCATTCTAAATTTTTTTTTTTGATTTAATCATAACCTTTGATTATATAGTGGGGAAGTCATTTTTTAAATTCATGATTAATTAAATAAAGTTGAGATTTGCCTTAAATAATCTATAGATTAAATGGGAATTAGTCATTGTCTCATACAATTGTCATTATTTCTGATTTGCTTAATTAATCTATATAGTTTAAGATGGCATTTATTAATTAAAAGCATCTTATGCAGCTTCCTCATTACAGATTCAAAGGATATATGCAATGATTTTGACCACTCATGCGAGTTTAAAAAAAAAAAAAAAAAAAAAGCTCCAACTAACTATTTTTATTGCAATCCACTTGAGAAAAGAATTAAAATATATATATGGTAGTTTTGATGTTGAAGTTGTAAAAAGGTTCGATTTAAATTTGATTCTGACCTAAGGGATCAGTGTGAGTTTGATCTTGAACACATCAAAAAGATTGATAGGAGCTGTTTTTGAACCCAATGAAACAAGAGTAGTGTAAAAGATGTTAAATAACCACTTGGTGCAAGGGGTAACACATCTAGATAGTCCAATAGGGTTGATTCGTCCTGCACCGGTGCAAACAACCACGTACGGGGTAGAAATTTAAATGCATTATTCCCAATCCCACCCAAATTTTTGCGCTCCACTTAAGATAGCAGGGAGTGAGGTTCGATTCTGGCTTAGAGTAGATTTTCAAAAAAATTATCAAACAACTACTTGGTGTGCAACGGGTGAGAGAGCGCATAACCTAGATAGTCTAGGGTGGGGGTTGATTGATCCTGCACCTGCGCAAACAACCCCAGAGCAATTACGTTTTAAAAACAATTTATCAAACAACCACTTGTTCCAATGAGTAACACACCTAGATAGTTTAGAGTGGGGATTGATTGATCCTGCACCACACACGGAAAAGAAATTTAAAAGCATTATTAACGCCCAATTTTTGCAAAATCGAATATAGCTCAATTAACATAAGATTATGCTCTTGATTAAGAGCTCATGTGTTCAACCCCACATTAATTAAAATAGTGTTTAATCATTATGGCTATCGCTCAAATCCATTTCAAATGAAAAAATTAAGATGAAAACAAGTTTTGAAAGACAAATGTTTGGCCGACACATGGTTTCATTTATTATTATTTCATTTTTACCCTTACAGCCCTTTTTTAATTTTCCTTTTATTATTTTTTTACTATTTTTTTTCCAAAATTGCTCCACCTTTAAATCCTTTTACTTAGATCTCTAATGACTCAAACTTACCCTAATTTTGAACTCAATTTAAACTTCTTTTTCCCTCTCTCTTTTCATCATCTTTTCTACCAAAATTGTTAAAGAATATTTCTCTCCAATACTCTATTGTTGATTCTCCCACAAAGCGATAAGTCTTGGCTTCAAGCTTAATTTGTGTACGTTCATCATTTTATATCATTTTGTGTTAGATATATTTCACATTTTGCATGAATGGAAAGATTTTTTTGTTGAACCACGATTAAGCTAAATGTACTTGACGTTCAGTGTAAAAGATTAAAGAAGTCAGATGTACAAATTTTCTAGTGTCGTCTCTAAAAAAAATAAAATTTCTGATAAATAGTTGATTTCATTTCCCTGTTTTATAGTACTTGAAAGAGATTGGACAATTGGAAAAATATGTTATATTAAGTTTATATAAACTTGTGGGGTTAAATTGACATGTTTGGTTTAGAGTTATATTTCAGGTTTTCACCTATCTGTTTGATAGTCGATTTAGAAATTAGATCTCAATTATTTAACTAATTATTCAAAATGTGTTTGATAATATTTTAATAAACCATAAAATTTGTAGTTACCAACAAAATATTAGTTTGAATATATACTATTATTAATTTTTTTATGAATATATTTTATGTTATAAATTATATATATATATATATATATTATATATTTTTGAAGATCATCATTATTTTACAATATCATATAATTTATAATAAATTATATTATACATATTTAAATTTAACAAAAATAAATTAAGTTTATAAGGAAATATTATATGGATTCAAATTTTTATCATTTTAAAATCTCAAATTCAAAATTTGGATATACGGAAGAAAAAAAATAGGGCGTATTTGGTAGAGAATCAGATTTTGTTTTATGTTTTTCAGATCACTGAGTTCAGCGAATATGCATTTAGTATGGAGACATTTGATAAGGCATTCAATTCCTGGTTTTAGTTTTTGGTTTTTGATTTTTAGAAAACATGTGTGTTTTGTAACTAATTGAATTTTTTAAAACGTTTTTACATTCATTAACAAATTAAAAATAATAATAATAATAATAATTTTCAAAATTTCAGTTTTTTTTTAATTATTTTTTAACTTTATTTAAATGGTCAATAAATTAGATATAATTATTGAAATTATCTTCAAATGTTTATTTATTTATTTAAATTGAAATCAAATTATCATTACTATTTTTTAGGAATGGAAATTGTCATTAATATTAGTAGTATATTTTTTAAAACAAGAAAGATATTATTAAAAAAAAAATAGTATAGAAATATTATTAATATAAAATATTATAAATTTATTTAAATATAAATTTTCTAGTATATATTATATTTTAGTATTATTGTGATGTTACACCAATATACCTATCCACTCTACATAATTAACATATTTTATTTTCCGGATTTTAGAGTCGATAAACGTCAACTAAAGATTGTCTAATATATTGAACTATCGACAAAATAAATTCTTTTTATTTTAGAGAAAATTATTTTTTACCCAAATTTTCAATTTCATCAAATAATTAGACCTTAATTAAATTTTGATAAATGTTGCAATTTTTACATTATAATAAATTAACATTATTTTATAAAAAAAAAATACAAAACAAATAGTAATTATCCAATCACTTTGAACTTTTATGTTTTCAAAAACTAAAAACAGTCATCAAACAAATTTAGTTTTCTATTTTTTAAAAACAAAAAACAAAAAATCGTTATCAAACATATATGATTTTTATTTTAAAAAAATAGAAAACCAAAAACAAAAACTAGAAAAACACACAAAAACACAGAAAAATCAAAAACCAAAAACTAAAAAATTGAATGCGTTATCAAATGAGGCCTATATAATTTGGATTATGTTTTTTAAAACTGTTTCCCGATTCTGTAATCCAAACAAAGGAAATTAAGAAAACAACATTTTTTTTGTTTTCATTGTATCTAGTTTTTTAATTTTAAATTTTAAAATGCATAATTATATTTAAAAAGGATAAAAACTTGAATAAATATATTATTTTATGTTATAAACTCAATTTATTTTTTAAAATTTATATATGTATAATATAATATGTTATAAATTATATGATATTTTAAAATAATAATTATACAAAATTTATAACATAAAATATGTTTTATGTTGATAAATTAATTAATAATAGTTTATATTCAACCTAAAACTAGTTTTATAGTTTATAAAAATCTTATCAAACACATTTTGAAGAATTAGTTAAATTGAAATCCAATTTCTATATCTGCTATCAAACACATATCTGGAAATATGAAATACAACTTTGTTTTAACCCCTTGTTTTCAAATCACCAACTAAATAGGTCTTTAATTTTCTGGCCAGATTTCTGATGTTTGGATCACTAAATTTGAAAACAGTTTTCGAAAACAGAATCCAGATTGCATACCAAACGCATATTCGTTGGACTTAGTGAATCTGAAAACATAAAACAAAATTCGGATTGTCTACCAAACAGACCTTTAGATACTTATAATACTCAAAAAGATTATCAAACAAGCTATTGTTCAGAAGTTAATACACGCCTATATTTCTTTTTAAGGTGGAAGATATTTAATGCTCTACCCCATATTTGTGGAGATAAAAATAAAAAATAAAGAGTGGGAGGTTTGCTTAGTGAAGAATTTTAAAACAATTGATCTTGCACCTGTGTAGGAATTTAAATGCATTATTACCGTCCAAACTTTACAGAATGAGGTTGGACGTGTGTAGAAATTTAAATGCATTATTACCGCCCATTTTTTTCCAAAAATTATCAAACAACGTGGTGCAACAGGTATGTAAGTGCATCACCTAGATAATCCAGAGTGGGGGTTCGATGTGCAGAAATTTAAATGCATTATTACCACTCAAATTTTAAGGTCAAACCGTGCATAAGCATAACTCAATTAACATAAAATTGTGTCATTGACTAAAAGGTCATGGGTTCAATCCTCTCATCCTACATTATTTCAATTCAACTCAATCTAGCTCGACTAACTCAATAAATAAAACACTAAAACACATGAAGTATATGCGTGTATATACACCATAAACCATTACTTTGTGAGCATTGAATTAATGATACTAAAAAATTTAAAATGTTCATAGACGGTTGTAAGAAAATTATAAAAATGAGGGTCCTCGATAACTTCTAGTGTGGGTACATATTCGTAGTTACATCTATAACAATGTACATGTAAGTATATCATATGAAGTATATGCGTGTATATACACCATAAATCATTAATCCGTGAGCATTGAACAAATGATACTAAAAAACATTAAAATTGGTATGCATGTTGAATTTCCCGGGAAAACGTTCAATCAATTGTATCATTACCTACAACATTGAATTAGCAGATTTGCAAATCTTCCCTCTTCCAAATCGATTTGAAACGGCCATCGATTCTCAACTTTGAAACTCTCTACCTTGAAAAAAAACTATCTACATCAACCTTTTACATCGTTGAACGCTTGAATTTGGCTGAAAATTTCGACTCCCAAAATGACGTATTTTCGAAGTGAGTAAGGATCTTAGTCTCTTTTCACTCTCGTGTATATTGTCCTCGTTTCAACTTTGGAAAAAAAAATGAATTCCTCTTTCAAAATGCATGAATCTAGGAGGGTTTGTATTTTTGTTTTTGTTTTTTTGCTGTTAAACATTTTCAAATCTGAGTTGTTGAGATTTTTTCTTTTATTCAATTCATGGATCTAGTTGTTAAAAACTTTTTCTGATGAATGAATCTGATTGTTAGAAATTAAAATAAATATAAAAAAAAAATTAAAATTAGTTATGTCGGTTGTCCGTAAATAAGCGTATATACCAGGGGTATAATTGAGATGAAAATTGTCAACTTCATTCACTAAAATTGTGGTAGTCATAGGATGGAAATATGAAACTTTCTTAGCTATTTTTCAATTCAGTTTTTTATTTCTAGCTATTTTTTAAAATTTCTCTTTAATCAATTAAATTTGGTTTGTACTAACAATTTAGTTAATCCTACTATCAATTATGTAACAATTCAATCTTTATATTTTAAAATTTATAATGATTTAGTTTTTATTAAAAAAATATTGTTAAGATTTAATGAAATTTCTTGCATATACACATCTAATCAAATTAGAGACCAAATGTATATAAACTATATAAATGGACACTTGATTCGAGATGAAATTGTAACAAATATTTAGGAAAATTGAGAGGATTGTCTAGGTTTAATTAGTGAAAATGAAAAATGTCTAAATGTTGGAATCACTTGCACCCTATGTGTAAAGTGATTGTAGGGGGGAGTTGTTATTTTTTGTTCCCCATTATAGTCCTACTATTTTTTTACCTATTTGTTATTATACAATTCATTACTTTTAAAATAAAAGAATTAAATGCCACAATATTTTTGTGTGAGGTTGTTTTTTTTCCGTTAATTTCAGCTGAGATTACTTTTTCCGTTAGGTGGGGAGGGAGTGTGTATACGGGCGCATATCCCTCGGAATGGTGCAACCATTCATTCATAGCTTGTCAAGGTAACTCACGCCCACTTACTATAGATAATGTAATACCAAATTATTAACCAAAAAATAGCAAACAAACCATTGTGTCCACCCTAGAATCGTGTATTTTCAAAATCCCTAGAATCGTGTATTTTCAAAATCTAGGAGGTTAAACTGAATCCCTACAAAAATGGGTTACTGTTTTGAACTCCATATCTAAATTTGTAACTACCCGAAACTATTTCATGCGATTCACATCAATGGCCTAAGGTGGTTGTACAGGATTTCTGCAGAGCCGTCTGCGGATTCCATTACTTTACCTTCTCGTCGATGGTTGGCTACACGTTGACGTACGCCTGGGTCGAAAACTTCGTTAAGTAGTGCCCATAGGTCTGCGCGTATTCGTTCGCCCTCCCCGATGATATGATCATGGCCACCGGCCCACCACTACAATGACTCAAGAACCAATGACAAGATAAATGGACAAATCACTTGGAGAAACCATTAGAACAAGCATATCCACAGATTATTGACACTCTACTGTTTTGTTCCAACTTCGACTACTTATATTTTTCTCAAAGATTCTGGAATATAAGCATATTGGATACCATTTTGAAGCTCTGTGAAAGAGCTTTCCAACCATATAAAGTACACTTCAATCCGAGCATTGAAGAACGAAGACGTCCTCACTCTCTTTCTTTGCTTATATCTTTCTACATGGGCGACGACATTGTCGCCGCCGAACGGAGACGTCAGGTTGAATGAGATGATAAGCATGATCAGACATGAGTTGGCAGAGGTGTCGTCGAATCCTTTGGTGAATGCTTGGTATGTCGGCGAGGACCTGAAGGCGCCGACAATGATTGGAGATTTGTGCGAAGGGTTGTACAAAAGCGGCAACAAAGGGTATATTGGAGCGGTGATGAAGGATGGAGAAAGGAGGAGTTTTAATTTGAATGGGAGAAATTGATGGAGGTTTTTGGTGCAATGACTATGAAGTCTGAATCCCTACCATCACACCAATGGTCTATAGTGGTTGGTCAAACCTATGATGATATTTAATTCGTTGTATACCAACTTGTATACAACTAGATGACCCATACCCATTTATAGCAACATAATTTTCTTAGATATATCGCGTCGTTGAATACATTTTCTTAGTTGATGCGCTTTAAGTGTATAACCATATAAATGTTACTGGTTAGTTGTCAATTACTTACTTTTTCTTTTAACGTCTCTGTTATATCTTTCCTTTCTCCTCTCAACAATTTCTTATTTTACCGCACAATTTCATTCAATCACTAAATTGTGGAAAATTGAAGGAGGATAGTTTTGTCGAATGTTAGTGTTGATGAGATTACTAAATTTAGATTTTAGACATTATTCCAAAATGAGAGTGGATTAGATATTAGATATTCTTTTTATTATTCCAATGTTAAAGTGTTTTAAATTAAAAAAAAAATATACAAAAATCAAATTATTTTATTTATTTATTTATTTTGTTCTCTTGTCTCAATTTTAGGGTTGAGGGAGAGATGTAAATGCACGTGGGCCCAAGCAGGCCCAGTTGGGTTATCTTCTTCCATTTGCAAAGGGTGACCACTGACTGAGATGTCATTGTTTCATGCCGTACAGTTCCTATTGATGTACTCTCTATCCCATGCATGTGCTCCAACTTTAAATTGTGGGCCAAAAGGAAAACATCACTTTTTAGTATATTTTTCTTCCATTTAAGATGACACGAGTAGCTCTAACTCGCATAAAAACTCTCGTCAACTAATAAGTTAGATGTTCGAATCTAACTCGCATAAAAACTCTTGTCAACTAATAAGTTAGATGTTCGAATCTTTCTACTTTATTTGTTGTTGAAGTAAAAAAAAAAAAATATATTATCGAACTATTTTGAATAATAAATCTTCAAAATATCCCAAATGGAAAATGTTTATGCAATTTTGTAGGTGTCCTGGATTGCTTAGATTTTATGTTAAATGACATTATTTATAAGTGGGGTGATCTTCTAAGCTAAAAAAAAAATGTGATAAAAATCAATAGTCAAATTTAGGAGAGATCATATGATTGACATAATTCAAAGTCAAATCAAAAGGCTTATCTCTTCTCAACGATATCTAAGCCCAAAGACCCTTTTGACTCGGTACATGGTGGGATGCATCTTTACGTCTCGTTAATGCTCAACTAAGCTTACTGTTGACCGAGAAATTTCGGCCAATCAACGGTCGCCACGTGTCTTCATCACGGCCGGTGGATCAGATAAACTTGACCGAGCAAATTCGGTCACACTGTAATTGGGCTCGAAATCGGATCGGTCCAGAGAAGATATTCAAAAGACAATTGGGCCCAAAGGTCAAGCCCATTGGGCTCAAAATTCAAAAGCTCATTAGAGCCAAGCCCATTGGGTCCAAGCCCAAGCCCATTGGACCCAGGCCCAAGCCCACCAGGCCCATGAGAATTCTATAAATAGAGAGCTCATTTTCATCTTCAAGGGTCAGAAAATTTCTTCTCCTAAGAACTCAGAGAGAATTCTCAAACAACGAAATACTCTTTGAATCCTGAAGATTGAACGTCACTTGAAGATCAAACACCTGAAGACTTTACCGCTTCGACTTCACCGCTACGCGAAGCTGAAGATTCAACCTCGAGAACAAGCTGCGAAGCCCTCGAGTACAGTTACATTTAAGAGAGAGAATCAAAGGATCAAACATTAGAGATTGTAATTCACTACGCACTGATACATACAAATCCAATGCAAATACATAAATACAAATTCAAATTTCATTTACACGTGTCGAATTTCCATTCGTCGTTCGAATTCTCGTGTGAACACTTACCATGTTGATTTGTTTTTCTTCATATTTGTGAGTGTCTGGACCAACTTACGTGTACCTCGACTAATCTCACGTGACATACCGTTTGACCCTATGACATTTGACTGCAAAAGAAATCGGTAAGAAATTAATTCTTAGGTATGCGACCACCAAGAATTGAACTTATTAATTCTAGGAAGGCTTTAATAGTCTTAAGGTCTTTCATGACCACTAGGCCATGATGAATCTCACCTATCACGACAGAGTTATCCTTAATTTCCACAACGTAAATTATATTTAGCGTTGTCTTTGTTGACCCATAATGAGATGTCTAATCCTATATATACCTACCTTAACAAACCCATAATGAGATGTCTAATCCTATATATACCTACCTTATATTAAGACCTTCAACATCTAGTTATCACCTTTTATAATAAATATCATCTTACATTGTCATATTGCAGAATTGAGATTATACTTTCATACATGCCCATTGAAACTCTATTGAATTCACCTTTCAAGTTTATCAAGCTTATCATCACTTTATAATTCATCATTAAACACGATTAGTTTAATCCACCGCCTTTAAACAATTTCCTTTCATTTGTGACCAACTTCTACTACTAACAATCCTACCTAACTAGTCAAATTTTGTTTTTTAAGAAAATATTTTTTAAAAATTATTTAATTAATTTGACTTTTGTTGGAGCAAGAATCTAGATCCTCCTCTCAGGCTCAAAGTTTCGGTCGGTGACGCTTCTACGCGGACCTGCAAAGAGGAAAAATAGGTAAACTTTGCATCATTGTGGGGCTCGACCCAACACGCTCCGATGCTTAAGTCAGTTAGAAGGTTGTAGAAAGTCGAGCAAAGAGTGTAAATAGAGTAGATTGTCCAGGAGTGGAGAATTCCATTTTCCTCATAAAAATGGATGATGCTTCCTTATATAGTGGTTAAGTGGCGCATGAGATGCCCGTGTCTGCTGAGGTCGGCCGCCATTCTCATGATGATGAGGGGATTAACGTCGTTCGTCAGACCGAGCACCTGGGACAGCATCGACTGATCGTCGCACATCTGTGGCGGCAGTAATCGCAAGATTGTCTGGGTGCTGCCTCTGATGTGACCATCCGGTCAGTTGTGTCCTCCTATCTAGTTCAAACCATATTTGGTAACCTCCAATTTAGGGGATGAAGGTGTGACTCGAGCGTGACGTCTGGAGTCGATGTCATGCTGATCTCACTTTCTCGAAATCCTCCCACAACAACTTTATACTAAAAAAATACTTTTAAAAAGTAAAAAGATTAAACAAAGAAAATATAAATATAATGTATTATTTTTTTATACAAAAATATTATATCACATGTAAAAGTGAGAATTCGAACTTACAACCTCATAGAACAAATAAAAATATCTTAATCATTAAGTTATAAATATCTTAATCAGTTATATTATCTTATCTAGTAAACAAAAAATGATTAGAAGATATTTGGTAAACAATACAACATGAAAAACATGATGGTATAAACCACTTTAATTGAAAGTGGTAGAGAAAGGGAAAAGATTTAAATTAAAAGAAAGAGAGCAGTTGAAAAGTAGAATGAGAAAGCAAAAATATGTGGATAAGAAGGCTGGTTTTATCAAACAACAATTAATATATGAGAGAAACAAATGTTTCATGTTGTAACTTGTAAGAGGAAATTAGGGGACCATTTGTGTTGGGTTTTTTTTCTTTTCCAAAAGTATAATTCATAGAAAAAGATTGAGATAAGTGTCAACCTCACAATCAACTCTTTCTTTTTTTCTTCTTCTTTTAAGCTTAGACTAAATACTTACCATTGTCCAAACATATGCCCACTTCCTAATTTTAGCCAAACATAAATACTCACATAGTAATTTGGTTAATGATACGAAAATAAAAATTTGAAAACAAAAGATTCAATAAAAAAAATATAATTATATTTCATATTTTCTGATATGTATTTGATACATTTAAAAATTATATCTTAATTTAACTTATTTTTAAAATGTGTTTAATTTTTTTTTTTATAAACCATAAAACTAGTTATAATCATCAACTAAATATTATATTAAATATAAACTATTATTAATTAATTTATGAACATATTTGATGTTATAAATTTTGTATAATTATTATTTTATAATATCATATAATTTATGATATATTATATTATACATATTTTTATTTAACAAAAATAAATTGAGCTTATAACATGAAATATTATATTTATTAAAAAAATTATCATTTTAAATATAATTCTACATTTTAAAATTTTAAATTCAAAATCTGGATAAAACCAAACAAGAAAAGATGTTTCAAGAATTTATACTGTTTGGATTATAGAATCCGATAACAGTTTTTACAAACAGTTAACAAACGCATATTCATAAGACTTCATGAATCTGAAAACATAAAACAAAATCTAGATTCTTTACTCAACCCACCAAACATCTCTACTTTTTTTTTTGTAAGAGTCTTGGTAGAAAAGAATGATGGAGGTGTTATTTTGAGACTTAAAATATAGCATAACAATTTTTCAGTTCATTTTTCAACATTTGAGGAATGAAATGGAGGCTGAATTTGGAGGGCTTATAGAGCTCAATGATACCACACAATATTCCTTCTATAAGTAGATTTATTAGGCTTAATATTTTATGATGGTTCACATAAAACGTTATAAGACACACAATGTTTCTTTATCGGGATATTTTCACTAGTTACGGAACCTAAGTATAATTAAAGTACATATCGAAGAATTTTAATATTTTTTTAGTTCAACATGTGTAATGTAAGAATGAGATGATTCGAGCCTATTACCTCTATCGAGAATATATGTTTAAACTAATTGAGTTATGTTCATATTGGTCAGTTGTTATGGAAAAATATATTTTGAGGTTAGTGTCTATTTGGTCCCTGAAAATAAAAAAATTTACTTCTTGAAGTTTGAAAAATAGTATTAAATGGTCATAACTTCTGATAGTTCACCAAATGAACTATCTTTAGGACCTATTTTATGCTACTTTAGACACTTACACGGTTAATTTCACGTTTATATTTGATTATTTTATAGATATCGAGCATTTGGAGCAAACTGGAGCTTTTAGAAGATTTATGATGAAAAATGAGCTAATTGGATGCAAATATGAGGTCTCAAGTGAGGAGAAGGTGAGAAAAAAGCCAAAAATTTCGAGGGGATAGCGTCGGGACGCTGAAACTAGCATCGTGGCGCTGAAATTAAAATAAAAAAAATGCAAAATCAGCACAAAACCGGATTGAACCGCTGCCAGACCGCCAAAATTAAATGCGAAAAAAAAAAAAACAACAATCAGATTTGATCCCATGACCGCGCGCGTGTACACCAATTTTGACACGAGCAATCAACCATCTTGCCCAGAATACTATTTTATACCCACTCCACGTGATTTTAAGCCTACACTTGCATCAAGATCTACATGGACGTGCGCCACAGCTAATCGTAGCCTCACCGATTTTCCTATTCCATACTACATTCGCATTTCCAATTTCGAAAATACATAATTAATTGGGAGGGTGATTCTCAATTTCGAAAAATACATAATTTTAAGAGTAAGAGGAGATTTTTGGGAGTAAAAGAAGACAATTATATGTTCGGGATTGTGGAGATTACAGCGGGAACGTGGAATCGTCACTAGTTGTATTTCTTCTTCCCTTTTTAATTTGTAGCTTTGTTATGGGTTTAATTTTGAGTTTATATTTCGTGATGTCGAACATGATTAGCTAAACTCATTTATCTTAAGGATTGATGTAACCATTAGATCTTATGCTTTGATTAATTTAAATATTTTTGAAGGATTGTTTTTTTTATTTCCGTTCATGTTTTTATGTGTTTAATGCTTCTAATCTCTTAGCTACAGATTATATTTACTCTGATAAGTTGTAATTTAGACTACAACTCAATTGCATGACTGAAGAAGTTTCTGACAAGAAATTGATTCATACTCCTTCAAAAGTTGTTAAATGAAGAGTTATAATGCTTTGCATGTTACTAAAAACCAGATATGTTAGTTTTATAATTTTGCATGAGATTTAATTGTACTCAAAAGATGCAATTTTTACGTGACTTCTTTAACTTATGATTTATTGTATGATTCTTAGTAAATTAATTGATTTATTGGTCTAATTAATGAAATCAACTCCCTAACATATCTCTCTTCTCATTATTCTCCATCTTTTATTTTATGTTTTTATTTTCTTTCAATCCTATCATTTATCACTTTCTTTCTCTATATAAAGTTGAATAATTGTATTCACAATACTTAAATAAACTAGAAAATTAATCATGAAGATGATATCCATATTTTCATACAGTATATTAAAACTTACTCGTACACTTGCATTACATACAAATGTGCAACAAGCAACAACTTTTAACCATTAGTTGACTGAAAGTGAGATGATGTGGAAGTTAATTTTTGCTGACTTATAAAAATAAATAATTTAATAATCCCCTGTTGTCCCTGCCTCGCCGCCACCATTGAATGGAATGAGGTTCAGGAATGCCCACACTAATTTAGGTCCACTAATCAAAATAAAATTATTAAATTAATTATTTTACCAAGTCAATAATTAACCACCACATCATCCCACTACTAGTCAACTAATAGTGAAAAGAGCTCATTTTAGGGGGTTTCTTTTTAACTAAGAGAAATAAATATGAATTCAAATTTTAGGGACAAAAATATAATTTACTCTAATAATAATAATACTAACTACATTCCTTCTTATTTATATTTTTTATTTTGATATCTGTGAGTATTCGGGTCAGCTTATGCGCACCTCGACTAATCTCACGGGACAAACTGTCTGACCCTACAATATTTGACTGTCAAGAAACCTGTAGGAAAGTAATTTCTAAATAGGTGACCACCAAAGATTGAAACCATTCTCACCAGGGAATTAATAGTCCATTATATTGGAGATGGGAGTTCTTCACATTCACTCTCCATCTTATCTTAGAGAGAGTATTCAAAAGATATGGGGTTATTCTTTGTATACACAACGTCTCAATATATATCCAGTTTAAACTCTGATGACCTCACAGATTTCTTAGAATGCAATCAGAACTATGAAGCCAAACAAGGAATACATTCTACCAAGAAATGTCATCCAAAATAAAACACTATACATAATGTTGTCGGTATTGTGAAACAAAATTTCAAAAAACAAACAAACAAAAGACCACTACTAAAAGCCACCGACTTTTCTATGTAATTTTCGGAGCTCAAATTTCTTCTAAATGTGTGAGACAACCCCTCAAGGTCAAGTAAAAAATAGAGCCCCTTTTGCCTGAAAACAAAGTTTAAACAATGGTCAGGAATACCGTGGCCTTTAATAGAATTTCATCAAAGGAGGCTCCAACAATGTGGCTGACGGTTTTATATGATTGGATGTAGGAGATAAAAATTAAAAAATATGGTTTCTCCACACATCTAACGGTTTAGACGGTGACAGCCACGATGTGGCGGCCACACTGAATAGTTTACCATGATGTTGACAACAGTGTAGATCACAATATAAGTTTGTTTGATCTTATACAAAGAAAAATTAAGATGCACAACTACACCAATCTCTTTTTCACAATGTATTCTAAATGTCCACGTCTTATCATGTATGCCTTCTTGTCCATGCTTCTAAGATCTTAGGCAAGGTAAGTAGCTTTAAAGTTAGGAAGAGATCCTCATCTAAGACTAAGATAATCCTATATCTCCTTTCTTACCAATTACCATTTGTATGTTTACATACATGGTTTGGTCAATGAAATCGCTTTAAAAGTTGACTCAACATCCAAATCAAATACTAGAAAAATAATGCTCCAAGGTTAGGACATAAGCCTACATCTTCTACATAAATCAGCTCTACATGGACAAGAGCTTCAAGTAGCCTACATCGTCAAAATTTATCAGTGTGATGCCAAAAATTAAAACATCTCTTCCTATATACCAAAGAAACATTGTACTAAAAAACAAACAAACAAAAATAAGCTAGTGTGAACTAAACTTATACATAAATGATTTCTTTTCTTATCTTTTCTTTCAATATAAGATACTTGCACATAAATGTCGAAAGAAAATATGAACAAGAGGGAATTTGATACAAAAACGAACTGGCCATAACCATACGGTACAAATGTCCCTCTTGTGGTCTAAAATGCTTGGGTGCAAGTCGAAACTGAAAAAATAAAATTAGAAATAAGATAAACAAAAATCCAACGACCCAACAGAACTGACCAAACCATTTCAGTTCAGTTAGTTTTAAGTATCATTGTCATTGGTTTCATTTGGATAGTTGTTGGTTAAGCCCAGTGTTTTTAAAAGCTCAAGGGGCAATAACCTTCCCGGGCTTATGCGCGAGGCGCATAGAAAAGCACGGGCTTTATTTTATGAGGTGCACGATAGATAAATGTAAATAAGTTTTTATATATCCCATGATGAGATATCTTATTTCCAGAGGCAAGACAAGCCTTGCACTCTAGAAGAGATAAGCACACTTGAAATGAGAAAAGATGGAAGAAATCAAAAGATCCTGAGAAAAACAACAGCTCACAAAAAAGCTCCAATCCAAAAGAAACCCTTAAAACAAGTGAATTAAGCCTAAAGTGATATGAACAAATACAGAAAATAACTAAGATTAAGGAAAACTTCACCTGACATTCATTGATGAATTTAAAGTTGAAGCTAGATTAGAAAACGTTCATTGTGAACAAATGCCGAAGGTCTAATCTTTTGTTTTGTAATCTTCCTAGTAGCTCTTGGATGAGCATGGTTATACCACCACTCCAACGTAATTCCTATTTTTTCTCTTTTAGGCAATGTAATAGTTTCTAATAAATAGAGGAGAACAATATCTTGATGCAATCTTCCTAGTAGATCTTGGTTGAACATGTTTTTTCAGCATGGTTAGGCAACGTAATAGTTTCTAATAAATAGAGGAGTCCATTTGGGCTGGATGGCTTAATTCGTTCGGCGTCAGATTGGCGTGACAAGGTGATTGTTATGCCACGATTGAGGAGATGCTCCTGAGCTCGCCTTTTTGGAAGAAGGGCAAGATTTTGTGGCATGCTAATTTTTTTGCTATCTTGTGGGGAGTGTGGATTGAGAGGAACAATAAGAATTTTAGAGAGGTGGAGCGGTCTTGTGATGATATTTGGGAGTTGCTGAGGTTTAATGCCTCTTTGTGGCCGTTGGTCACTAGACCTTTCTGTAATTATGGTATTGATTTGATTTTGTTGGATTGGAGTCCCTTCTTGTAGTTCTAGGACTCCTGTTGTTGGACTTGTTTTTTTGTATTGTTGTATGTCCTATTTTTTCATTATTCTCGATGAAAGTTCGGTTTCTTACCAAAAAAATATATATCTTGATGCAATCTGAAGGGCTAGGAAGCACGGACACTCCATTATAGGTGGAGTGTCCGTTTTGGACACGTGTCGGACACTGACACGCCCCGGACGCGTGACAGACACACCAAAATCGGTGTCTTGTTATTTAATTATTTATTTTAGTACGGACACTCCGCAGACACTTCTGGACTTTTTTTTTTCTTCTTAAATTTGTGACTGCCCATTAAAAGCCCAATAGTTTTTTTTTTTTGAATAAATATATCCCAATAGTTAGCCAAACCTTTTAAATTAAAATAACAAACAAAAAAACCCCAAGTTTTTATTCTTTGCTCTATGTGACTCTCTCCCCCTTGATTTCACGTCATCCCCATTTCCTTTATTTCAATTTGTATGATTATGCATGATTAATTTATTTTGAAGTATTATTATGACAATATACACATATATTATCTAAAAATAATATATAAAGTATAAGGTGTCCCCAACGTATTTGTATCCTACATTTTTTGAAATTGGCGCATCGCCGTGTCCGTATATGTATCCGTGTCAGTGCTTTAGCTGAAGGGTGACTTCAAAGATTTGTTGTATGACATTGCTTCAATGGTTAGAGCAACAAGGGGAGCATGATTAGAAAGGACCCACAATTGTTTTTTGGAACAAGTCAAGACTTCCAAGGGAAGTTTGCGATATTAGCAGATTTTTGGATTTCTGCTGGCATTCTCTCTTATCTCTATCACTCTATGTAATCACGATACTGACTAGAATGCTTTTTAGTGAACTTGTTCAACTTCAGATGGGGTTGATGTCTTATTTCTCCTACTCTCTTTTGTATTCTTTGGAGGTAATTTTTTGGGTAAGAAACAAAGAAATTCAGATGGAGGAAGAGAACCTAGAGTTTGAGGGAAGAGAAAATCCTGTCCAACGTAGCTATAAAAGAATGGCCTTCAAATCTGTTATAATCATCACAAGACTATAATTACAACGACTTTTCTGTGGTTATAACAGCACCAAAAATCTATATGCTACACTGTTACAAACAGAATCCGAAGAATAAATTTGTTATAATCATCAGAACATCCTTTATTCCTACTAATCTTCGGAGTTTTATCAATGAAATTTCATGTTGCCTATTAAAAAAGAGAGGTGGTTGTAAAGATTTCAAGCTTTTATTACCTTTGAACTTCCATAGGATCAACACCTATTAATCACATGATGTACCATAAACAGCGGCACCATCATCCTAATTGTAATACTAGGTTTCCATTAGCTACAAACTAATAAGCCAAACACCATAGACCATTTATTTCATCATCCCCCTCTAGGATTGAAGATACCTCTCCAGTCTCCACAGCACAAATCATCAAAAACATTAGATATAGCTTTACACAGTGGAGCTGGAGAGCGAAACATCCTTGAGATTTTCTTTGAGTGCACGTTATAAAATATATTTTTTATTTTTTAGTCTACATAAACTGAAGTTATTGTACAAAGAGTGTTCTAAGAACAATTACTTCAAAACAGAACAAGAAAAGTACAAGAAGATAAGAATCAATTTTCAATCCTTATTTCATGTTTTTCTACTTCTTCTTTTGGGTCTAGATAGTTGACAAACCCGTGTTTTAAAAGGCGCGCCTAGGCAAGTTTGGCGCCTCGCCTTTTCCCACCATTTATGCCCTAAAGCGCAAGGGCTTTTTCAGCGAGACCCCCGTAACGAACCAGTCGTAACAGGTCATAACAGATTCAAGGCATTCCAACTAATCCTAAAGGTTTTTTTTTTCATATTTTCACTTCAACCATGCTATCTCTTCTTTATATTTTTTTAGATTTTTTTCCAATAAAGCAGCTTTATTGTGCGCCTAGGCTCCAGAGGGTCTTTGCGCCTTTTAAAACACTGACCATAACATATTCAATATTTGAGTTCAACAACATGCAAAACTCTCTGACATCTTGTTCGAAGATATATGTCTTAAATAGTTGATTTATTCTAGAATTCGCAAGATGTTGATTATATGCATGCAACAAAAAGTAATCTAAAACTTATAGGAAAAAACAGCAAAGCAAGCAATCTGCAAAAGCCAAAACTAAAAGAAACAATGGGCACGAAAGAAAGTTACCAGAAGATTTTCAGTATTTGTGCTACGGCCTACCCTCTCCTTCGCTGTCACTCCCATCGCTCCGCCCCCCAAACGGCCACCATAGCGGCACTCTAAACCTCCTCTCAACACGGTCCCTACTGCTCCCACTGTTTCCTGACCCTGATTCTTCTTCGGAAGATTCACTGGGCTGCACCCGGCGGCCACGATTTCGATTTTCGTAATCAGAATCATCCGTAGGCAACTCGAACCGGCAAACAGGGCATGAATTATGCAATTCAAGCCAAGGCAAAAGACAATAATCGTGAAATACATGCTTGCAGGGCATCTGCTTAACCTTAATACCTTCTTCAAGCTCATCTATGCAGACGGCACACTGGTTCATTTCCGAATTCCGAAGATCGTCGTTAACAGTCACGGTTGGAAGTTTCTCAATCGCGGATTTCGAAGCCGGTGGAGTTCCATATCGGTTCGGATCATTCTCGGCCAGCAAGTGAATGAGCTGCTCGAGGCCTGGTCCAATGAAGTAATCGCCAACATTCTGAGGCATCGAACCGCCGGCGTGGGGAGTTTGACCCTGAAATTCAAACACAACATCCGCACCACTATCGAAGATTCCCCGTAGATGATTCTGAAGGAAAACAAAGGGATCGAACTGCTCCGGCTGAATTGACGAATCGGGTTGATTCCTATTCCAAGGCTGGGGAGTCGGACTCAAAGTTCTGGAAAATAAACCAGGGTTTTGAAGATCAACGACCGTCGAAGAGGAGATAACAAGGGGATTAAAACCACGAAAAGGATCGGGAAGGAAAATTGACCTAGGATCAAAATTGACATTGGAGTTGGAGTTGGAGTTGGAGTTGAAATTCAAGTACTCTTCAAGAAATCCCTCGTTACAAAATGGGCAGAGAGGATCGGAGGAGGTGGATACTGAGATAGTAACGGCGCGATCACACTGGTGGCAGAAGAACGGCTTGTCGACGGCGGCGGAGGACATTGTGGTGGTGCGATACCTTAAACCAATGGGGATTTGCAGAGAAAAAAGAGAAGAAAAGAGGATTTATGTTGGGGAGAATGCGAAGAGACGAAAAGAAGATTGATGTGAACAATGGGCGAACGACGGCGGACTGAACTCCATGGGATTGCCTGTTCACAGGATTCTCTTCCTTCAATAACTCCAGAAGATTCTAGATTTTTCTCAGTATGTTCCAATCTTTATTTCATTTTAACACAAATTTCATCCAATATTATATTGGATAACCGATGTCTTATTCATTGAACTAAGTTCGGATTGGCTCGAGATGAAATTCAAACTAATTATTTTATGGCTCGTCTACCTTTAAGGATTAGAATCTTAGTTAAAAGTTATGTCTGGCAATGTGTATGTCAATTTGTAGATAATTCAAAAGTTAAAAGAACATAGTAGTTATATGGATAAATATCAAGTTTTTCTAATAGGACTTTGTAGGAGAGAACAAACTTTATTAGATTTTATTCCATGTCAACAAGAATTATTGGCAAAATAATGCTCAAAGTTAAGGCAGATGTCATAACATTCGATAAACTCACCTTGGTGTAGTGGGAGAGTTATAAGATAATCTAACCATCTTTGAGTTTTTAAGTGAAGTGCAAGTTGTCATATCGAATGACAATCAATATAATTCGATCGACATTTATATGCATGGATAAGAGGATTCTAGTATGGAGAAATGAATCAAACATACACTTCGAAATAGAGTTTATGTACATGTATTCAAATTCTATCTAACGACTTATAGTTTTACTTGTTGGTTCTAACATTCGAAAGGTAATAGAAAATGTTGTAGTTCTACCTATTGGTTCTAACATTCGAAAGGTAATAGAAAATGATGGGCTTCAAAAGTGTTATAACTGGTCTAATGACTTTATTTTTTATCCGTCCTAATTAGAATTAGAAACACTTTAAATTATGGTGTATTAACTCTAGTAAAATTATCCCATTGCATCTCTTGTTTGAGAGTGGAAAAAATGGTATAATAATACAAGGCTTGGTGAGAGAGTGTTTTTTTGTAATTGAGATAGAATTTTTTGCAGGGTCATATAAGAGGACAATAGGGTATAATCATATCTTTAAGAATTACAAAATTTAAATGAGGATGAATATGATTAGTGACTCTTGAATCAAATATAAAGTATTCAAGTGATGATTCACTTCAAACCACATTCTCATGCATAGTCAAAGTTAGTTTTGCTAACTGATGCGTCACCTCATTCCCTTCGCGCCGAATGAAACTACAGCATCTCCTGAACGGGAGACAAAACCGGAAGCACAAATCTGTCACCATCACCCCCAACTTCTGATAAGTCTTCAACCGTCCCCTGAAGTAACTGACAAATCCGAGAAGAGTTCGTCTCTAATACTATCGAGCGAAACCCGGCCTCCCAAGCTAAATATTGAAGGTAGAATTAAGAGTTGTTATTGGGGTGTGGTGGGACGAGTTGTTATAAATACTGCATTGTTTGTTGATATATACTTGTCTACACAGCGGTCAAAAAATTAATTTTTAGTGAGAATTCATTAAAATTTGGTTAAACATGTTTCGATCTTGAACTTCTATTTGCATCTCTAAATATTAAATGTTGTATTTTGTTCAAACAATTTTGCATAAAAATTACCTTAAACTTTGGACTTCGATATGTGTTGCATTTACATTTCTTACCTTATATTAAATTTTTGTTACATTCAACCACTATTTTTATTTTTTCACAAAATCCACAAATATCAATGAAAATTAAGTTCTCACAAACTAGTACACAATATTAAGCTTTGTGAAAATAATAATGTACAAGATTTATAATTAGATTAATTTTTCAAAACTCATTAATCTTACTATATCTAAGCCAAAGCGAGCATTAACGACCATGAGGTCTGTGGTTCGAATCCCCCACCCCCAATGTACTAAAAAAAAAAAAAAAAAAAAAAAAAAAAAAAAAAAAAAAAAAAAAAATCTTACTATATCTAAAAGGAGATTAGGAGGAGAAACTTTATGTCCCCTTTTTACCCTTCAAATTTTAAAAAATTATCATTTAATCATTAATTTTTCATATACCTTCAACATTATTAGTATTTTCATGTACCTTTAACATTAGTATTTACGAGATGCCTCTTCAACTTCATAACTAAGTTAGTATTCATGAGGAGCCTCTTCAACTTCATAACTAAGTTAATATTCATGAGGTGTCTCTTCAACTTCATAACAACTATTGGTATTCTTACTCCCAAAATGAATGACTATTGGTATTCTTCCAGAGTAACCAAAACTCTTCAAAACCCAACTTAATATAAATATGTATTGCATCAATCAAACAATTGTGCTGGATGAAATAAAGAAAGTGACTGACAGGTTGAGGGGAATGGGGAGGGAGAATTCTTCTTCATCTTTAGCAATGTGTAGTAGACATAAAAATTTCATTTAGTGTAATTTATTTGTATTTATTTTCGTTATTTTTTGGAAAAGAAGAGGAGGTCGACAAAAATGAGTTCATCGATTCTCTTCGCAGAAGAAGGTAGATTTTCTGGAAGGGAGCGCTTTCGTCGTCGCGACGTGGTCGACAAAGTTGAGTTCACCGATGCTCTTCGCAGAAGAAGGTAGATTTGTCGGAAGGGGGTGCTCTCGACGTGACGCTGATGATTTGTCGGAGAAGGGTGCGTCGTTGTTGCTTCAAAATGGAGGCTATGGAAGAAGGGAGGAGGTGAATTTTTTTTAGGGTTTGTTAGTATTTTGATTTGAAGTAGTAATATTGTTATAAAGTTGGGCTTTGGTGGCTAAAGAAAAAAAAAAAAAAAATCTAGATTTATTTTTTAATGGTAAATTTTAATTTTAGCAAAGTTATTATTATTATTTTTTTAATGTAATTTTAACAAAGTTAAGGCAGTATTATATAACTTTTTTATTAAACTGATTTTTTTTTTTTTTTTTTTATATTCATCTATTTTTAAAAATAATTACCATTAACGTAATTGTTAACCTCCTATCAATTAAAATAAAATGTGTTAAATTTAATTTAACGTACTATTAATTGTTAATATACTTTTTGTTATTATTTTCAGAAAAAATATATATATACTATTTGTTATTATTTTTATTGTTTTGAGATCACACAATTCACATTACAATCAAATCTACTCGATTAATTTAAAATTTTAAAATAAATATATAAAAATAGTTGAGATGATTTAAATTAAAACATGAAAATATTTGTTTATCCAAATTAAAAATAAAATGTATAATAATTTTTTCGAAAATGAATTGATTTTTATTTCTTCATTTTAAATTGTGAATCAGTCAACTATAACATAGAGGTTGCCATATTGCAATGTTTTTTCTTTTTTTTTTGTCTTTTTGAAAAAATAGTAAATACAAAAAGTTTATAATTAGATAATTGATTTATGAATAATATATATGTTGATTTAAAATAACATCTTCTATTTTAAAAAGTCAAATTAAAACTATTTATTAATTTTATATTTTAAACTTTAAAATAAGATGACAAAATTTTACTGACACGTGTTGTTTACTAGTATCAATAAAAGTCTTTCTAGTGTCATCTTTCTCTAAGTTCCATCAATTTCATTTAAGGTCAATTTCATTTCATACCTTATTTTGCACATTTATTTCATATTCCTAGTTTAGCCAAATTTTAACTTTTAACATTCAATTTTATCAGAATAAAACTTATACTAAAATAAGTGATGAAATTAAAACCCTCCACAATTAGATAAATTTTCTATTAGAAACTTTGTGACTGGCCAAATGAGGCTATTTTTTATTTTATCAGCATTATTTCTTCTTCTTGATATATTTTAACTAAATTTGAAAATTTTATTGTTGAGCCCGGATGGTTTTTTTTTAAAAAAAATAATTCAAACCAAATTGAATTTTTTTTTTTTTTTTTTTTTACATTGGGAGTGGGATTCGAAACACACACATAAAATTTAAATTTCTAACTTAATCAAGATAAGAGTGAATAAGATATCTAGAAATTAAAGATTACACTATCACTGTGATAGAATAATGTTATCAAATAATTCAAAAAATGGTATTAAAAAAATACTTCAAGTAATAAATAACATTTGTATTATTATTATTATTTATTCATTTTTTGTAGAATTAATTCTAGACACATATAATTGTAACTATTACTGACGAACTAAATTTGTGACACTCTAATTTGATATTCAACTCTGCCATGATCGGTCTTTGTTTGTAGCTTACAAACTAACCAATATTAATTTTAAGCAATTAATATAAATTAGTTTACTAAAAAATAATCTAGGAATAATGTTAATTAAACATTCAACTATTGTGGTAAAAAAACTTCTAAAAAAAAAACTAAATACTACAACTAAATTTTAGTTGATGTACTTTCGACTTGTTTTAGTGCATATACTTTCAAATGTAAATTAATATAAATTAGTTTACTAAAAAATAATTAAGAATAATGTTAATTAAACATTCAATTATTGTAGTAAAAAAACTTCTAAAAAAAAAACTAAATACTTCAACTAAATTTTAGTTGATGTACTTTCGACTTGTTTTAGGTGTATATACTTTCAAATGTTCAATTTTAATTATGCAGATAGTTTCAAATGTTCAATTTTAATCATGGTCCTCCTCTTAGCTTCTTTAATTTTTTTTTTAAATAAATTTAGTATTCATTAACTTTTCTTCTATAAATTTTGAAAATATTTTTGTGTCTTTTCTTCCCTTGAAATTATTATTATTATTTAACCAATTTTCAATAACAATTAAATTCAAACTATTAAGGACTAATTTTAAGGACTAATTTTAAGTTTTAGAAAAATAGTATCAAGGAGTGTTTGGCCCAAAGATTTGTTGGAGGAGAAGTTAACTCTTCGTTTGACCCACAAACTTGTTGAACTCGGGTAAAAAATATAACTCCTCAGACTCCTTAGACTTCAACAGACTATTCAAGTATGTCTCATTTTTCAAGGCAACATATTTCTCTTTCTTCATCTATCTTCTTCCCTCTCGCGATATTTTTAATTATTTAAAAAAAAATGTAATTTAAACTAAATGGGTAAAAGGATTAAAAATGCAATTCAACCTATTTTATATTATTGTTCAATCAAAATTGGTACTTAAACTAAATTCAAAATGTAGTATTCTTAAATGAAGAGAAATGAGAACATCCGCTTATTTGGATCAGTTTAAATTAATGGATTAAAGTCTTTCAAATTCACATGTAATATTTAACACACTATTGTACGACTCTCTTTTCTTTCAAAACTATCCAAATAAAATGAATAATTAATGTGAGATATTGAAAAAATGATGTGAAGTATTGTGGTCAAAATTATTTTTGTTATTTTGAAAGAAATTTGTGAAGGGTACATAAAATAAAAAGCAAAAATTGCATTCTTAAAATTTATTGGTAGAAGTCCTTAACAATGAAAATATGAAAAATTATAGAAAAAATTGTAAAAAAAACAGCTAAAATAAATTGTCGTTACTAAAATGTTGATTTTTGGATGTAGTGGATTCAAATGAAATGACAAGTTTAAGAGGGTGGAGGTGGAGAGATATGTGTTTGACACATGGATAAAAATCTCAATCTTAGAATTCATGAAATTAAAGATGAGTCCTAACCAAAATGGATATATATATATAAAAGGTATTGTGCTCAAAAATTATTTTTGTTGTCTTCTAAGAAATTTGTAAAATATATATAAAATAAAATTTTAAAAAAAAACATTTTTAGAATTTACTAGAATTGGAATAAGTCCTTAATAATGAAATTTTGAAAGTTGAAAGAAAAAAATTGTGGCGGAGAAAGCAGCCAAAATAAACTCAGACTTCAGAACTTCAAGTTCAACAACTCTCTGCCTAAAACACGGCCACAGACTTTAAAACTCCCGACTAAATAACTCTTTGTCCCAAACACACAGACTTCAGAACTCCCCAACTTAAACAACTCTAAATCTTCCTGGGCCAAACGCCCCTTTGACTAAAAATGAACCTTTGAAATCACAGGGACTAAAATGAAATGAAGCCCAAAGTACAGGAACCAAAATAGTATTTTAACCTTAATTAATTAATAGTTTTATTAAATAATTTAGGAAAAATTAAACCTAGGTTTCTATTTAGTAGATATAGAAAATTCCAAAAAGATTTGCGACAATTATTACAGTAATTTTTTATCCGTGATAGTCACTGATTTTTGTCATATAAAATATTTTATATTTTTCTATATTTGTTGTTATTTTTGGCATAATTGTTATTTATGCAACCAACGGAATAATTTATGAATTTAATAATGTTACCAATAAAAAATAAATTAAATAATATTTTAATCAACCACTTCATATTTATTTATTTTTAATAATTGATTACATTAATATTAATGCATTCATATTTATTTATTTTTAATAATTGATTACATTAATATTAAGGGTTTGTTGCACAAATAGCCCAAACTAATTACAAATTTAGCAAACTTTAAAATGTTTTGCAAAAAAATTTGTTTCTATCCGTGATAGACTTTATCATATCACTGATAGACTTCTATGAGTGATAGACTATCACTGACAAAAATTTATAAAAAGCTGAGGTGATCGGCGATAGACTTCTATCAGCCATAAGATATCAGCGATAGAATTTGTCATATCCGCAAAAATTTTAAAAACATGTCATATTTTTAATTATCTTATTCTAAATTGACATCGGTTACAGTTTCTCTAATATTAATGCATTATTATCAATAAAAATTAATTATAGGAAAATTGCATCGGGTGTCAATTTAGGGTTTCTATTTAGTCGATATAGAAAATTTTGAATTTTTTTTGCAAATGTGGCAATTTTTATCTGTGATAGACGATAGTCATTGATAATAGTCAATTTTTATCACTGATAGTCACTAATTTTTGTCATATTTGTAAAATATTATATATTTGTTATATTTGTCATTATTTTAGGTCTGATTACTATTTATGCAATTAATCATGTATTTAAAATATACAAGCAAATATTAATTACTGTTGTGTTATGCCTCAAATTTAAATTAAATTTAAAATATAAGGTTTATTAAATTATACAAACAAATATTTAGAAAAATAAAAGGAGAAGCAATAATTAGAGGGGGATTTTTTTAACCTCCCATCTCAAAGGAGATAATACATGTTACATATTAATTTAATTCAGATTCAGTAAAGCCCCCTCAATTTTCTCTGTTTTAATAATATTAATAACAAAAGTGGTAAGCCTAACAAAATTTGTTAAGGTATTATTGGTTGTCTTAGTGTTAAGGTATTATAAGAGTGTAAAGTCATTGTTAATCAGTGTTGGGCGGACATGGGAGAGGAATTATTATGCTGACATTGAGTATGAGAAGGTTAGGTTGCAAAGAGCATATGACCGGCGAGGTGGTCCCGATTTTAATGAGATTCGAATCATTGAGAAAGAGTTGGACAGAGCGTTAGTTGTTGAGGAAATTTACTGAAAGAGATCGAGGGAGAATTTGTTGAAGTGAGGACACAGAAACACAAAGTGGTTTCATAAACGGGCTTCTATTCGTAGAGCCATAAACATCATTGATCGGATTCAAGATGTAGCAGGCTAGTAGGTTTCAAAAGGGGAGGATATGGATAAGATTTTTCTGGCTTATTTCACTAATCTTTTTATGTTCTACAAAACTTACTCAGAGTCAACTAAATGGAGTGTTAAATCATGTCCCGAAGAAGGTTACTGGATAGATGAACGACATTATGGGGAATTCATTCTCTGAGTTGGAAATGAAAGAGGCTTTGTTTCAGATATTCCCAACAAAAGCCCCAAGCCCGGATGAGTTTCCAACGCTCTTTTACCAAAAATATTGGGATATTTTAAAGGGTAAGACTCTTCTTGTTTTTCTCAAGATTTTAAATGATGGGAATTCTATACGAGAGTTCAATTACACCCACATTGTCCTTATTCCAAAAATAAAGCAGCCAAAATAAGTGTTTGATTTTAGGACTATAAGTATTTTTAATGTTTTCGATAAGATCATCACGAAGGCAATGGCGAATAGCTTCAAACAGATTCTTCCGGACTTAATATCAGAGACTCAAAGTGCTTTTGTTCCTATGAGGCTCACTTTTTATAACATTCTAGCGAGCTATGAATGTGTTAGTCATGTTATGTCTTATCGAAGGGGTAAAAAGGGGTTGACAACTATAAAATTGGACATGAGCAAGGCGTATCATGGGTGTGATGGTCGTTCTTAAAAGGGATCATGTTACAATTGGGTTTTGAGGAAGCGTGGGTTGCTCTTGTGATGGAATGTAAATGGGATGGAATGTAAGGGGCAAAGAGTTTGTTGCATGTAAATTGCCTATAAATTGGATGAAGTTCAAATAATTTGAGGTTGATGAATTTTCAAAGAGTTTGAACTTTTGGATGAGGGTTGATGAAGAGTTCATATTACTTGGAGAAATTAGAAATCTAAGTGTTAGATATTTCTCACAAAATTCTCATCACTTTCATCTTCCCATCTTCTTCTTCCAAACTTTTTCTTTCGTAAAGGAGTCACACCACTCCGTTGCTCGGCCGAGAATAGCGGGACTACCAGAGGTGGTTCTCGGAGAGTTCGGGAGAAGCTTTGAAGGGTTCGTGAAGAGATTCGAGCATCGGAATAGAAGTCCTTAGAACTACAAGAGGTAATTGTTCTAATTCCTTTTATTTCAAAGCTTTGAGCATGTTTCTTATTTAGCTAAATTGATGATATTAGAGTGTCAATGATCTGACTCGCTTCCGCTGCGCTACATGCGCTCCATCAGATATAATGCGGGCGATTCCTATTTGTGAAACAAGGAGACCTAATGATAAGCGTCAGATAAGCTAGATTTACAAAGCTAGAGGTCCTTCTAGGATCCTTGTAAATATTCACAAAACTGACTAACTTAACCTTCAATCTCAACCCCTAAGAAAGGCTAGACGACAGATTACTTAGACGATCAAATAAATCGAGGATCGGACAGAGCTTGTGGCTCCCATCAACCCTTGATCTTCAAAGCACTCCACAAGCAAGACTGATCATTCCTCACTTGAATGCTCCAAATATTCATGCATTCTATCACAAGAATACACAAGAAACAAAGCTTAAAAGCTCTCCAAGTTTTAAACCCAAAATACTACATTTCATTTCTTCATATCAAGTTGTCTTACAATAGACAAGGATAATCCCTTTTATAGACAAGGAATTAAGCCAAGAGACTCCTAACATAAATGCTAATATGAAAAGTCACCTTGAAATACCAAAAGATGCCTTGATATTCTAAAAGGCACCTTGGAAAACTAAAAGTTTATCTTGAAATATGAAAGATCACCTAAAACTTAGTTACACTTTAAATGAGTACATTAAGTAACCAAATATGGATTTTAAACTTAGTTTAACATGATCTATTAGTCTTCCACGAAATGGACTTGTGAGATAATGAAGTTCATGCATTTCTCTTCCACAACAATGGTTTGACTTCATTAAGCTTCATCATGGATATGAATTGGATTGCCAAAATAATTCATATCATCCTCCCATTCTTCAAAAATGCATATTTCAGCTTCAATTCTTCCCAACCCAACCCAACCCAACATTTCAGTTAACCCAACCCTTCAATTTTCGGGTTGGGTTGGGTTGGGTTGGCGGGTTGGTTTTTTTTTTTAATTATTTTTTTAATTAATAGATATTTATTTTTTTAATTAACTTCAAAATCACTATTAATGAAATTTCTTAATTCTTCGTTTTCCTTTTAAATCATGAAATTCCTTAATCCTTATTTTCCTTTCAAAATCACTATTAATTCTTAATTTTTCTTTCAAAGATGATTTTTTTAAAAAAATATATATATATTGAATTCATTATATATATAATTTTTTTTTTAATATATTGAATTCGGGTTGGTTCGGGTTGAACCCATCCAAATTTGGTTCAACCCGCGAACCAACCCAAAAATTCTGTTTTTCAAAATAGCAACCCAACCCAACTCATATTAAAGAAAAACCCAACCCAACCCAAAAAGTTGGGTTGGGTTGGGTTTCGTGGGTTGCGTTTTTTTTTAACACCCCTACTTTTGAACCCTCTTGACGTCCCAAGTTTGACCCTTGCCCTCGCCCCTTCCCTTTTACATTTTCATTCTATATATATTTTATCGTCTATTGCTTTTTTTTTTGGAAAATAATAATAAAAGCGCAAAGAAAAAATCATCTTTTTTGGAAAATAATAATAAAAGGAAAAAAAATCAATTTATACTCATAAATTTTGGGGTTGTATTCATTAAAATCCTAAACTAACAATTGTATCAATTAAAACCTTAAACTTGTATAAGTGTATGAATTTACATCTTATGTTAGATTTTATTTAAAATAACTTAATTTAAACACATAAAATTTATAATTTTAACAATTAAACTTTAAACTTTCCTAAGTGGGTCAATTGTATGAAAGCTTAGGGGTTTAATTGATGTGAAAATTAACATTTTCTAACATGGAGCGTAAATTGATACACTTATGAAAGTTTAGAATTTTAATTGATACAATTATTAGTTTAGAGTTTTAATTGATACAACCTCATAGTTTAACGGGTATAAATTGATATTTGTCCTTAATTGATACAATTATTAGTTTAGAGTTTTAATTGATACAACCTCATAGTTTAACGGGTATAAAGGAGAGAATATTATTAAAAAAAAAACATTAATACAAGAAAAGGAAATCCTCATATGCTAAAGAGGTTAACCAAGTGGGAAAATTAATGCATAAATCACTTCAAAATTAGATTTTAAATTCTCTTTTTAGTATAAATTAATGTCAATCCCTCCTTTTAAATTTTTTAAACTTATTTATATATATATGGTCAAATTTTACTTTTTTTTTTTCCTTTCACATTTTCATTCCATATATATTTTACCCATGCCGTCTCTAATTTTTTCGGAAAAATAATAATAATAAAAAAATATTATTGGCTCCTCTATGCAAAAATCACTTCAAAACTAGGTTTTAAATTCTCTTTTTAGTATAAATAAATGGCAATCCCTCATTTTAAATATTTTAAATTTCTTTATATATAATACTGTCAAATTTTATATTTTCCTTTTACATTTTCATTCTACTATATATATTTTACCGCTTGTGGCCTCTCATTTTCGAAATAATAAGAATAATAATAATAAATCACTTCAAAATTATATTTTAAATTCTCTTTTAAGTATAAATTAATGGCAATCCCTCTTTTTTAATTTTTTAATTTATTCTTTCTATATAATATGGTCAAATTTTATTTTTTACCTTTTACATTTTCATTCTATATATATTTTATCGCTGTCGCCTCTCATTTTTGGAATAATAATAATAATAATAATAATAAATTTCATTCGCATAAATCACTTCAAAATTAAATTTTTAATTCTCATTTTAGTATAAACTAATATCAATCTCCCATTTTAAATATTCTAAACTTATTTATATATATATATATATGATCAAATTTTATTTTTCTCTTTTAAATTTTCATTCTATATATATTTATGACTTGCCGCCTCTCATTTTTAGAAAAATAATAAATAAATAAAACACTCCTCTATGGATAAATCATTTAAAAATTAGATTTTAATTTTTTTTTTTTTTTTTTTTTTTAGTATAAATTAATATCAATTCCTCATTTTAAATATTCTAAATTTATTTTATATATAATGTGGTCCAAAATTTATTTTTCCTTTTATGTGTACGAATCATATGTCTTTTATAGTATGTTCAAATTTTATTTATATAAAATATGTTAATTAAAAAATATATATTTATTGGTGGGATATTCAAACCCTAATTTTCTAAATTTAACATTGTGCTTCACCACTTTTTTTTTTTGATACAAACGAAAATAGTACAAAACTAAAGATTAGAGGCAGTTGAAGAGTCCTTCATTCGAATTTTGGAGAGTCGCTCTGATGGACTCCCTCTCCATTCTTTCGAAAGACCCAACTAGCAGGAGCGATGAGCCATCTCATGGGTAGCACCGTTTTGACAACGCAGACTGAACACAAAAGAAATGGCTCTACACTCCGAAGCCAAACGTTGAATTTCTTCGACAAACATCCCAACCTCTGTGAGGTCCTCCGTTTCTCTGTTGATGAGTTTAATCAAGTATAGACAATCAGATTCTACCACCACAAAGCGGTGGCCAGAAGGCGGGAGAGATTCTAAACCAGCACAAATTGCCTAAGCTTCAAGGATCAGTATAATGGCCTAATTTTCTTTTGAAGATTTGCAACCCGCAACTATCAACTTTCCAGTTGAATCTCTGATGATCCACGTGATGGCCCCTCGGTTGAGGGAGGCACTCCACGAGGCGTCACAATTGATCTTTCAACCCTCTAGAGGAGGGGGATTCCACCGTGAAATCTCAGAGGTTGTCGGATGAATCGAGGCTTGAAGGTTTGAATTTTGTTTTATCTTGAGCTCATTGATTTTGAACTCCTTGATGCAACTGTCTGCCAAAAGTGATAATGTTTGAATTTGAGGCTTGTATCCCTTGTGCAAAATCAGATTCTTATAGTCCCAAATCTTTCACAAAAGCATTAGAGTAACCGTCATTGTTCCATTATCCGCCTTCTCCCAAATCCATTCGCAGTAATCCATCGTACTCTATTCTTCCCTGTAGACATCAAAATAATTTAAGTTAGGAGTAAGAATAGACCGCTATAAATGTTTTGTGAATTTGCAATTTCTTATCAAGTGAGTGGTAATCTCCTTAAACACATTACAAAAAACACATCCCTGTTGAATTTTGAGTTCTTTTTTGGACAGATTATCTCTTGTGGGAATGATATCGTTATACACCTTCCAAGAGCAAATTTTGAATTTCGGAGGAACTTGAATATTCCAAAACATCTTCCATTTCATCTTGCCTCCATCTTGGTTAGACGACGCAACTTCCTTCATGTTTGAAATTGATGCACCGAGTCTATAAGCACTTTCAACTATGAACAATCATCTTTTATCAAATGCCCAGATTATTTATCAAGAGACCTTAGTTTAGATAAAGAGATGTTTACAATCAAATCAGCAGAGATATGTTGTCATATCAAAAGGATATTCCATGTGTTATCTTGATTGAGGAGATTTGCAACTAACCCGTCTTGAAAAGTATCAGGCGAGAAAGTAGGCAATTTGTTTCCTTCTCTAGGTAACCATGGATCAGTTCCAATGGTAACATTCAGACCATTGTCAATCCTCCACCTGAATCCCTTGCTAAAAAGCTTTCGATCCTTTGTCACACAAATGAGGGTCTCGATCCCAACTGCACTTGGAGAAAAAGATTTTTTATCAAACGCCAAGTTTGCTTTGCAAACATCGCTTGGTTGAAAACCATTAAATCCCTAAACCACATTACGCCTTGGTTCTTCCTAATGCATAACTTCTTCTAGCTCTTCCAGTGGATTTTTCTCCTCTCACCTGTGGCGCCCCACCAAAACCTGGCATACAAAGAATTTAGCTCGTTACAAAGCGTAATTGGATGTTAAAGCAACTCATAGAATAAGTAGGGCTTGCGCCACAACTTTAATTAAAACTTTTCTTCCACCCATCGAAAACAACTTTGACTTCCATCCTTGAAGCATCTTCCATACACGGTCTTTCAGGTGACTAAATGTTTTTCGCTTACTCATCGAGACTTGAGAAGGAAGACCCAAATACAGCCCCAGAGATGTGGTGTATTGCACTTTAAGCTCCTGTTTGATCAGATTCACCATCTCTTCTTTTGTGTTTCGGCTAATAATGAAATTTGATTTCTCATAAGTGATGCATTGTCTGGTCGCCCTCTCATAAGTCTTCAACACCCTGTTTATTGCTTGGCAATTCCCATAGGTAGCCTTAAAAAAGACTAGACTGACATATGCATAAAACAAGTGAGTGATAACAGGACAATGTTTGTTAATTTGCAAACTTGCTAACATTTTATCCTTCTCCTTTTTTCATAGAAGCGTCGATAGTCCTTCCGCACATAGAAGAAAGAGATAAGGGGATAACAGGTCTCCCTGTCGGAGAAGCCTTGTTGGTTTAATCATCCCACAGGGGGTTACCATTAATGAGAACCAAAAATTGCACTGATTCGACACAATTCATTAGAAGATTGATCCAACGTCGATCAAAACCCATCTGAGTCAGGACTCCTCCCAAAAAGAACCATTCAACTCGATCGTAAGCCTTACTCGTGTTCAACTTCTGGTCACCACTCCCTTTTTCCCACTCCTCTTATTTTTTATGGCGTGAAGACATTCAAATCTAACTAGTGCAGTATCTGTGATAAGACGCTCTGGCACAAAAGCAGATTGTGTCGGAGATATCACTGAATCCAATACTTTCTTGAATATGTTGGCTACCACCTTCGCAATTATCTTGTAGACTACGTTGCAAAGGCTAATGGGTCGGAAGTCCTTCATGCCCTTTGGATCTTTCATTTTCGGGATGAGCAAAATGTTGGTGTTATTCATTAAGTCAATCTCGTTGCTTCCATTCAAGATTTTAAGACATAAGATTATTGTGTTGGGACCAACGATCTCCCAATATTTCTGATAGAACACAACATGAACTCCATCAGGGCTTGTGGCTTTAGTTGGATGCATACTTTTGAGAACCGATTCTATCTCAATGTGAGTCTTTTGTCCATTCCTCATTCTGGCTATCTGTGATTGATCGGGGGATGCTCATGAGGGTTTCATGCAACTCCTCATCCCTCGGCTAAGAAGAGGAGAACATATTTTGGAAGTATTCAATGACAATGTTTTCTATCTTCTGTTCATTCTCAGTCTAGACTGTCTCCTTGTCAATGAGGTCCACAATTTTGTTTATCTTCTTTCGTTTACTAGCTCAAAGATGAAACCAACTCGTATTTCTATCCCCCTTTCACTTAATTCAGTCCTCTCAAGCCTGCTGTTTCCAATAAATCGCATCTTACTGATTGAGCTCTTTTTCAGCTTGAATCATTTTTTAGACTTCCAATAGTTGCCCCAGACTAACACATCTAGTTCTTTTTCTTTTCTTCGAAGGGAACCTTGAAACCGAGATTTGTTCCAATGCCTCAATGCCTGCAGACAAGCTCGAATTTTCCCATTAAATGAAACACCATCCACTTATTTTGACTCGTGTCATTGTTGTTCTATAATTTGTCTACATTCTTCATGTTTAGCCCAACTTTCTTCAAAGCTAATCAATTTGGTCATCCTCTTTGTCCGGTTATCATCCAAATTCTATTAGGCTAGGACTGGTCTATGATTTGATGTCAGCATCTCCAGATGAGTGACTCTAACTTTATCATACTTCCTCAAAAAAGTTATATTCAACATGTATCGGTCTAATTTTTCCCAATTAGGATTACTAGTGAATTGCATATTACACCAAGTAAACTGATCTCCGCAATACCCTGGGTGAATCAAGTTACAAACATCAACCGCGTCCCTAAAACTCCTCATCTGGCTTTCAATACGATCATTGCCCTCATCTTTCTCCAAATTCGAAACTAGTTCATTAAAATCCTCCCCAATAAGTCAAGGGAGATCAAACAAGTTACTCAATCGTTCCAATAATTTCAAGGATTCGTCACTTTTCAACTTTTGGATTTCCATAGAACCCAGTAAATCTCCAGCTTCCAACAACTTCCCTTACTATTGCATCAATATAACCTAGAGTGAAAGATTGAATATTCACGTTTGTTTCAATATTCCAAAGCAACATCAAACCACCCTTTTTAAATTAAACTACTATATCCCTTAGTTTCCATTATGGAAACCAGTTGAGGCTTGTGGAGACGCACTAAATTGTGCAACACTCTATATGTCTCGGGGTTCTCCAGTCCCCGAACTTTTCAACACAATGTTTTTATTGTGTCCGACGGGACTGTTCCACAGCCTCCACCGATAATGTTAAATTGTCTATTGTCTTGCTTGTGCATTGTCTCTTCTCATCTCCTCTTCTCAATGTTGTTTTTGTAGTTGAACTCAAATTCAAACCTATTGTCAAGATATTCGCTGGTTTTTTCTAGTCGTTCATATTCGTAGTTGCTTTTGTCATTTCTATTCGAGTCCATTTTCTATTGCCTACCAAAGTGACTTTCATTCCATCCATGACATTTCTAGTAGGTTGCCCATATCCATTTTTTATGATATATCTGACCCGTCATTCACACCCCTTTTTGTTGGCTCATTGGATACCTGAATTCAATACATGAATTCGAATGCCTTATTTGATTCTTTTCCCCTGTCGACATTGCAACTGAGGCACTTGAATTGATACTATTGGATTATTTATCGCTTCTAAAATTGTATTTACTAAGCCTTTTACCATATATACTATACTTAAATTTTCCTCATAAATATTATTGTCTTTTCTTTTTATAATTTTATTTACCCATGCTACCCTATTTTCTTGCTTGGTAGCCTCTCTTTATTTATCTCTATGTGATCTTCATTACTCCCATTTTTTCTAAACTTAGTTAGGATACTATTTATTTTGAATCTCCTTTTTTTCTAAATTTAGTTGGTGATACTACTTTTATCTCAAGGATTAAGTTGATTAAAACATCACACAACAAGGACAATTTAAATATAACTCAACTAGCATAAAGATGTGTCATCGACCATGAAATCTAACGTTCGAATCTCCCACCCAAGTCAACTCCAAGAAAACACACCACAGCAAGAAGAATAACTTACAATTTGAAGATGTTTATGCCACGGTAACTTATAGAAATAATTGATCAAAAAAAAATTCAGTTGGCCAAATTGAGGTTATTAAGATTTTAAAACGCCCTCGAGTAGATTAAAGAGCTAAACTAAATACTTCAACTTCTAAGTTCGAATGAACAGATTTAAGTAAATTTTCATCATAGAAATTTAACTCGTTACCAATTTTTGATACTAGTGGACCTGTTTGAAAGCATGCAACATTTCTCAGTTCTGTTGGTTCATTTTTGCAGTTTATGTTTCTACAATTAAAGGTCCAACCCCTCAAAAAGTAATCAAACAGATACAGTCATGCATATCAACGTACCTGGAGAATTCTGAAGTATTGACCTTGGCTTCTAATGCACGAGTACAAATCCTAGCAGATCTGTGATAAGGATAACGGGCAAAACGATAGAGACCGGACAAAAAACACAATTTTGAAAGGGAGTATGAAGGTTCCAAAACATACAGGTCATGCTTGTGCTTTTGACTTTCCCATTATGGCAGTAATGTTATCTATACAAAAATGCCAAAAGGATCAAAGCGATACCCCAAATCTCATCGCTGATAAATGACATACCAGCTTAAGTTATTGTTGAACTATATCATACATAGGAGTAAAAGGGCTAATGAATCATTGTACAAAATGTATGGGGGTGCACATAGTTCTATTGGTACAAAACAGTTGGCATCAAAAGCTCATGATGAAACATCTCTTGTACCAACTGAAACCTTGTGTTCAATCCTCTGGTCATAAGATCACCCCTGAGGCTGTACTGAGTTCAAAAGATAAACAAACTCAACTTCGAATGCCGACAAGAACTCGTACACAATGATATTAATCTCAAAAGTATCTTAATGACTTCAAAAATGTGGGAAATCAGAATGATTTAACTAACCTCATATAAAATATCCTAAATCAGGCAAATCTTGATCTGCATCACTTGGACTTTTTCTTCAAACACGCAATTGTCGCTTTCATAGCATAAACACTCATTTTCTTGATCTGTTTCAAGCACAAGTCATACTAAAAACTTTCTTCCAATTTTGTGGGATAAATGAGAAAGGAGGGAAGAGGGAGAAGAGCCTAAGCCCAAGCTAAGAAAGTTCTAAAAGTGGTCTTCCAATCAGCACACAAAGAAAGAAATTTCATAGTTATAAAAAGGTAACCGTACAGCCACAGAGACAATATGTTACAACAAAACATTAAGGCCCGAGTTGATAACCATTTGGTTTTTGGCTTTTAGTTTTTGAAAATTCTACTTGTCTTCTCAAATTTCTTTACAATGATTTTCATCCTTTCTAAATAAACATTTGAATTTTTAGCCAAATTACAAAAACAAAATCTACTTTTTTTAGTTTACAAAACTCAACTTGGATTTTAAAAACACTTGGTAAAAAGTAGATAACAAAACAAGGTAACCATAGATGGAAGTAGTGTTTATAGGCTTAATTTTCAAAAACCAAAAAACAAAATAAACAATCTTCTCCTCCGTCAAAAATTTTCTAATAAAAAACCAAGGGAATGCTCGAATAAAGATCAACCAAACAATAACTTTCATTATTGTTTGAACATTGATAGGCACCTTAAGCGAATAGAAGACATTGATGACAGATCAAAATGGGTTACCTCCAACTTGTCCTCCTTAGCCCAATGATTTGACGGAAGCCTGCGAAATTCCTCAGTCAAGTGGATGCACTCTCCAACATTCTCAGGTGAGACAAAGTCCAGAGCAACCTTTATGCATGACTATGTGGAACATGAATCGGAACAGAATTAGAATAGTAGGCATGGCACGGATTTAGCCAAAGAAATTAATCATTACGTAAAAGTAGTATATTCATATTATAGTTATTCGAACAAGATATTTTAATGATAAATCAAACTTCAACTATACTAAATCCCTTTTTCTTAGGCAATCCACGCAGAGAATCTGAAGGCACCATTTATGCAGCTGCTTCAATTATCCATTTTATAGTACGATAATGTCAACAAAATAAGTGGAATGGGCCCCCTATATGTGAACAGTGGTTTTTTATTGACTGAAAAACAAAAGAAAGCACAGAGCACTCTGGCAAGTTGTAATTCCAGGTCATGGCATTGATAATATGATTTAGATTAGCCAAGGCCATTAAACAACTGAAATATTCACAAATATGACAAAACCAGACCACGGTTGTTAAATGGAAACTCTATTTTGTATGTTAAAGACAACTTTACAAATACAAATATAAATAAAATCCTTGTTGGATACGATACAAATATGCTTAGTTTGATAATACAGACAAAATATTCATTTTTAGTTAGCATAATTTTTTATTCACTAAACCATTGAGAATAAATAGATAATGAACTGATGACACAACTATCTTAAGACGCATCAGCTAAAAAAGAACCAAATTGTATTTCTAGATGCAATATGGATGAGCTAATAAACTTACTGTGCAGAACTGCTATCTAGACAAGAGTGAATTTTAGAAACATACAACACAAGGAAAAGAAACATGAACATATCTTTTAACATCCAAACAATTACATCAACCAGTTTTTGAAGTTACATCAATAGTTGAGACCAACCTTCAAGTTTCTGACTTGATGAGGACAACCAGCAGGAATAAAGACGGCATCTCCCAGTTGTTGGACAAATGTCCAAGGTTCAATTCCTGTATAAAAAGCAAGCAGAAGAAGATTATTGTCAAGAATGATGATGATAATAAAGTCTAGCCTAATAACACATGACAATCTAACCATATTCCTCCTTGAGCTTTCTTTTGTGTTCCAAAGTCAAATAAAATGACTGATCATGCACTGGATGAAACACCTGGATTACCAAAGCAAGAGCACCTAATAAACATGTGGAGATGCCTTGACGAAATATAGATCTTTACCTAAAAATATACCAATTAAATAGACATGCTTATAGAAGCGGAGACAGTTATGGTAATGAAAGTTTTGGCATGAAACATCTTGACCAAATCCACAATGTATCAAGTTTATAGAAATACACGTTATTTCTTAAGTTTGCTCTAATGTATAGTTAATTCAAAACAAGTCCAGTTCACATATAATGCAAAACAGCTACTTTGGTCAACTAGCTAGGAGCATCACAAGGTGAAAGAACATTCCTTCATGTTTCCTTCAAAGCAACTGATATCAGGGGCAGATAGGAAGGAATTGATATATTTATTTCTTTTATTTTCTTTTTTTACTTCAAAATGGAATAAATAATGAGGCCTAACTGAACCAAAGATACTTCATAACATTGCATCTACGGAAGGGTAGTTCAGCCAGAAAGTAATGAAATTATAAAGAATGGAAAATTTTGCTGTCTTAATATCAATATAATTATATAACTATAGAATGTAAGTCAAATTGTTGGTCGTAGTAACCTGTGGAACAAGACCAGCATGGATGTGCCTAAATTCTCTGAAATGCTTGTTGAGATATTGCTGCAGCAAGGAGACATCTTCCCTACGAAAAATGTCCCATAGTGCACCACCATCAGACGCCTCCCAACCTTCTGTTTTTTCTGATATTTTCGCATCACTACAAGTTTCTTCACCTATATTTACCTTTACAAACTCATCAGGGTCAGTTCCATTGTGTTCATTCAAACTTTGAAGATCACCCTCTTCAGCTTCACCTTTCTTAGGGCTAGATGCATCCTCCAAAACTGCATTATTGTTTTGATGACCAACTTCACAAACACGTTCTTTTCCATTTTCAGTCATGCTACAAGGGTCATTGCAAAGCTTGCTTCTGTCGACAATATTAGTATCGATCGTGGCACCATAAATTTCTTCTTGGTCTTGCACAATGTGTTCTTCTTTTAATTCTTTAATACTATGTAAATGCTTGGGCTCAAGGGTGACATCGGTAGCATGTGTAAGAACATTTACCTGAAACAAACCAGCATAAAATTGTTTTGAGTCAAGTAAAAATAAACTAATCACATTAAAGGAGGGGTAAGCAATGAGTATAATAACAAGTAATAGCAATCATTAAATAAATAAGGTTTGCATATTTTTCACTATTATTGCTGGAACATTTTCCATTTCTTACAAGTATCAATCAAACATGATCAGAAAATATTAAAACGTGGTGCTAACCAAAATCCTTAAATCATGATAAATGAAGACCAACAATTTAATTTTTGTAGTCATAACAGATAATTTGAACTTGAATACTTGTATATGGAAGTTAAAAAATCAACCAGTTAACCTCCCTCCCGAGAATACAAACAAAAATTAGCAAGGCACATGCTAGAATACTCTTTTAAATGAGCAATTCCCTTGAACAATGTCAAGACATTTGAAAAAATTGGTTTCATCTTAACTGTTTGATGTACAGATTATTCTCAAGCATTATAGGGTGCAGAAAACTATCTGAAACATGTGTAAATCTGTCTATTATGTGATAGAGTTGCCTACTCAAAGCAAGAACTAGATATAATGAAACTGATCACCTAACAAAACAGTCCTAGCTACACATATACTGTCAGACAATCTCATGCCGGCTTACATTGTGAATGATAAAAATTGGAAATAAAAAAAATCAACAAAGAATTGGATACTGAGTGTCGCAATATTCAAAAAATCAAATATATATATATAGCTCTATAAGACGGAAGAAAAATAGATATTGACATACTGCATCAGACATATCACAATGAAGCTTGGTAACGGAGTCCCCACGACCAAGCTCCTGTGTAACTCCATAAGCAATATATGTCTTGGGTCCCATATCTGGTTTTAGAGATTTCTCCGGCAATTTAACAGCAAGATTTAGATTGCCTTTGTAAGGATGTGTATATTCCTTAAAAGGTAAGCAACTGATAAATTCAGCATTATGGCGTGGCAAGCATTTCTCAAAATGATTAGAAGGGGGCCAGTCCTTGAGTTTCAGTATCCGAGGCCACAATTTTGTATCAAACTGACCATCTGAATACCCAATAAAGAATTTGTGGATGTTGACATCAAGCTGCAATTTAACAAGTTCATATTAGTTTATATAGATTGAAAATAAAGTTAAATACGCTAAAAAAATAATAATAATGCATGTGCAGCTGAGACACTGATACATTTAATATTAAAACACGTTAATTTTCAAACAGAAATATTAGCAAAATTGAAAATGGACGGTATCTCTAAAATTTTAATTTCTAACAGTGGTCATAGATCTTGACTACAAGCTTTTAAATATGACTTCCATTTGATGTTTCTGAGCCTGAAACCGCTGAATGTTTCTGGTTGAGATTTAAGTCACTTGTTTTCATCTATACACCAGGAGAAATGTAATTTTTACAGAATCGCCCCATCAATTATCAAACTAATGAATCACCACCATAGGAAATAATAAGGGTAGCAATTCAGAATCCAATCACCAGAAAGCCTCCAGACCAAAATTTCCTAAACTCCACTTTAAATCAAGACAGAAACAACAAGTTCCTGCTAGTACCAATTCATCAGATTAAAACTAAAAGATAAAGATAATTCTTTACCTAGATGATCATGATCTTAACAAAAACATGTTTCATTTGCCAAATGTCAAGCTTTAACCTGATATGCACAGTGGATGAGACAAAAAGAACCATTAAATTCCTTTGCAAGATTTGAAAAGAGAGTAGGATTTTAAGCCAAAGTAAAAGCATAGCTTTATTTAATTTTTTTTTAAAAAAACTAAAATAAACTAGTCATTATACACAAAAAAAAAAAATATATATATATATATATAAAGGAAAGGATGAACAGGTCAACTCATGAATCCTTTTGTACTACAGCAAATTTTACTTCAAGGGAAAATGAAAAACCGATATTTGGTTTGATTTTTGGAATCTATACAGATTGAACCAGAGAAAAACAAATTGAAGAATATTAAAACTTAAAAGAGTGATGCATTTTATTATCCCTTTCCCAGAGTCCCGCCTCATTATAACACGTACTTCAAGGGAAAATGAAAAACCGATATTTGGTTTGATTTTCGGAATCTATACAGATTGAACCAGAGAAAAACAAATTGAAGAATATTAAAACTTAAAAGAGTGATGCATTTTATTATCCCTTTCCCAGAGTCCCGCCTCATTATAACACATAGAAATAACAACCCCATCCCCCTCCTCTTAAGTCCGATTCCAACTCCCTCCCTTGATCCATCATCTTTGTTCTATCCATCAAAATACAGCTTCCACCTCTCAGTAGGGGTGTTCAAAAAAATCCAATGACCCAAAGAACCCTCAAACCAACCCGGGATCCATCCTCTTTGTTCTATCCATCAAAATACAGCTTCCACCTCTCAGTAGGGGTGTTCAAAAAAATCCAATGACCCAAAGAACCCTCAACACACCCCATTCGTACGGATTGAGTTGGGCTGGGTACAAATAAATGGAAACTTTATGGATTGATTGGTTCATGGATTTATCTTAAATAGTTCAGCAACCAAACCAACTTGAACTTAATATTAATTTTAAAACATATTTTTTTTACGATACAATTATATATACTTACTTTTTCTTAAAACAAAAAGTTGAATAAATGACAGGAACAACCCAAACCAACTGAACCCAAATGTATCATGGTTAGGTTGGGTTGGGTCGGTCTAATCCAATCCAAACAATTGGGTTGCATGTAAAAAGTGACTCAACTGGACCTAACTCAACCCCGTGAAACCTTTCGGCCACTCTCACTATGGTTGCAGGCTTCTCTCCATCACTGTTCTATATGGATGCTTGATGTATTCAGTACCTTGTGGCTTAAAATTGGTCCAATAAAACTTGAGGCTTCCTCTTCCTTGCTTATTAGGAAATCTGAAGCTTCTCTGATCTCTAATTAATTTTCCTCGCATGTCTCCTTTCTTTTTATGTTACTTCCTCGTTCCTCCCTTGACAATAGTTTGGTATGGAAAGGTATGTTAATTTTTGGGTTAAATGCTTTGCCAGTCATTTGCTGTTAGTTTTTGGCTGAATTTCTAGGTTACATGTTGGTTTTTTCTTTCTAGTTTCTGTGGAATAAAAAATCTGTGATTCTGCTATCATTTATATGAATGAATTTTGCAGGGGAAAAACTAAGTTAGTCCCATGGGGAGGGTGAATTAACCCCCCCCCCCCCCCTCCCTCTCTTCTGTGTGTGGGGAGGGGGTTCTGAGTTTGATGGATTAATCCATGGAGTTTTCTTAAATATTGAAGCTAAAGTAAACAGAGAAACTATCTCACAACAAAATGGGGGAGGAAATTAGAAGCTTAAATGATTTCATTGTCTAGCAAAAGCAATTGAACTGACCTCACACCAATCCAAGCAATCAATGGCCTTAACTTCCAACTGTTGACCATGTTTTGTATGTGTAATTTGACGGAAGGCACGCCACATGACAAGGGGTTCCCAGCTCAAACCTGATGTAGTTTCAAGAACATTGCTAACAACCACAGGCTCACCTTTGCTCCAATGCCACTGAAAATGCTTCAAATCTTCAGCTTGGATATCCCTGCCCCTAGGACAGTATAAATAATTATCACTTGAACCTTGTCTGGAAGCGGCTTTCTTCAACATACCACTCTCGAGATCAATTTCACCACCCGAGTTAAAGCATGAGCACTGCTTTCCTGCAGTTTCACCCATATCCATTATGTTGTGGATTCTGGCAATTTCCTCTCCTTCATCCACCAGTTTAGTGACTGAAACTTTCAAAATACATCTTAACTCTAGAAAACCATGACCACAACCACCCAAGTTGGGTGGTGGACAAGGAATCCTTCCATCTTTTTCTGCTCTCCATATGAATGCTGATTCCACAGAATCTCTAGGAAAAGACTCGGCTTCGGCTTTGGCTTTTTTAGGCTCTCCACCATGCAAGTAATCAAATCCTCGATTAATATATGGTATTATCTCTTTTTTCTCACAACACCGCATATCTCCGTCACGGATTTCCCGACAACAGTTGATACAAAGGTCAAAAGAACAAGAAATGCAGGTTCGATGAAAATCAAAAATTGATGTTCTACAGATGTCGCTGCAAATATAAATTTAAAATCAGAACCTCATCAAACTAATACTACACATATCAAGGGAAAGAAATCTTAGGAAGAATGTCTCTACCAGTACATTCGCTCATTGTCTTCACAATTTACCTTCTTCACCTTCAGATCATGAAGAGGCAAACCTGCGCAAAGTAACCCACCAATTATGAAGTAAAACATGATTGAAGAACTTTTTGTCTAAATAAGGAGGTTTTCTTTATATATATAATATATATCAACTCATCTTGTTGATTATCCTTTTACAATGAAGTAAAAAAAAAGTTATTTGAAGAATTATGAAAACCAAATAACTTCATGAACCATTAAAAGAAACTGAGAGCATATCAACCACAAGAAATGGACCAATATATGTTTTCATAATTGAATAGTCCAAATATTATACGGAGCTTAAACAAACAATGTCAAAATTTGTATTGCTGCTATGCACTAAAGTAGAGTGTGAACTCCTCAAATACACACTCTACTATACAAATATTAGTTCAATGAGATGAGCAAAAATAAAATAAAAAAAATATAAAATTAAAAAAAAAACACAGAATTCCAAATTCAACAGTTTAACAACACTAAGAGCGAGAATTGCTTCTGAATGGTGTCAACTACTATTTGATGGACAACACAAAAGTACCTAGCCTTGTAGCCTCCTGTTTTTTCTCCATCATCTGTTCTTCATTTAGCCATTTAAGAAATGGTAGAAGTTTGCGTAGTACATATTTTGCATGCTCAACGTCTACACCTTCTTTGACTTCCGGTTCCAAGTTCTTCAAATTCTATAATTACAATAAATTATTTGTTTAAAAAGAGAATGTCATCAAATGAACAGATAATACTCATGAAGAAGGAATCAGAGAAAAGGCTGACTTTAACAGGAACATCTAAACGCAAACATGCTTTGCAATTGCAATTCCCACTGCAAACTGGGCAAGACTTTGCAATTGCCTCTTCTGATGTATGAGGGTACCTGCAGAATAAGAATTACACCTAGTAATTTCCAAAGGGAAAGGGAAGAATGAAATGAAACAACCATAAACTACACGAAGCAACATAAAACTTCCAAGTTCACCAAAATATTGATTTCATATTTAGTATACAAGAACATATTCAGATAAATAATCTTCTCAAGAAGGGGTTTTTTTTTTTTTTTTGATAGGGAAACATAACTATTTCATTGATATGATGAAATATAGAAAAGGATAGACACTATCTAGATGATTACAAAAAACATCTACAATTGGTAATAAGAGAAGATAAACTATAATCACAAAAGGGGTAGACTTTCAAGAAGGCTTTATGGACATAGAAACTCTAGATGAAGGTTCCTGTAGGTCCACCAAACTCTTGTTTGAATATGTTTATTTCCTCAATATTCAATCATCCAGAAAATCGGTGTACAAAATATTGGTTTTGTGGTCCTAAGTCCTGGAAGGATTTGTACTTGTGAGTAAGTCTAAGTGCAGGGTTCAGCATAGGAATAGAAACGCTAACTGATCACTCTCTTCTGGCTGGCGATATCTATGCAAGGGAAGCAATGAGGATGCTTACCACCTCTTCATGATTGGTTGCCAATAAGAAAGGAACATGAGAATTTCCCAAGACTCTTCTAGGGAGATTGACAGCTTCTTTGGTTATTTCTTTGGATTCAACTTTGTAACTGCACCTGTGTTATTTATACAAATTGGAGTGCTTTTAAGTGATCTCCTCGGCTTAGAGAGGATTTCTTATTCTCTGAGTAACGAAAAGTTGTTACTTAAGAGGGGGAAAAACGCACATTTATCTTGTCAATTGTGGAGTAGAATGGCCTCACAATCTATTAGACAGATCACCATTGCAGACTACAGTTGGAAAGACTAATAACTGTTTCTCAAGTACCATGAGAAACTAAGAATTAGTGGTGCATCAATTTATGGCCACAACTGCATGTTCTAGTCCAAATCATATCCATGGCATAGCATTGTACCACCGACAAAATACCAAGAGGGCAAGACATTGTGAGTCTTTCAGTTAAATACTTATCTACTGAAATTCATACTGTAGGCCTCCATTCCGTTAGAAAGATATGCATCCTACAATAAATTGCTCATCACATATTAATCGACCCCCACCTCTCCCCACCCACCAAGGTATAAACACAACCGTGTGCATAATATATAAACATCCAGCTATAAGCATACGACGTCCATTTACATGCATAATACGTCCACAAGTAAATGAACAATCAAACATAAATTATCTCGAAAACTTATTAGTAGCAACATAAATAAGGAAGATTGCCTACCAATTCTGTAAACAAGGGATACAATATCGCTTCCTCTTACAGGAAGTACAACGTACCACACGGCCTTTATCATTCCTCTGGCACTGATGGCACATTAAAGATATCTTCTCGATGAACTGTTGATTTACATGGAAAAAAGCCAATCATAACCATAATAAACAATAAACACAAAGAATTACACTAGTCACAAACTGTCAATTCTTACTTCCGGATCTAACTTATTGATTTTTTTCTCTTCCTCAGGTTTGGCAACTCTTTCCGTTCTCAGGGCATATACTCCGCAGCCGCGTTTTCTTCTTGAAGAACCTCTCCTATTTCCAGAAACACCTGATGTTTTCTCCATAACATCATCCGCCTCTTCCACAGGACTCCGTCGCTGTTCCTCGTCGGTTACATTCCAATTCGAAGTCAATACCTTCTTTTTCCTACCCCTTCGACCAGGCGTCTTGAATGGAATCTCTTTGAATGGAATCTCTTTGGGGTCGCCATCCACCTCTTCCACAGGACTCCGTTGCTCTTCCTCAACAGATACATTCGGATTCGAAGTCAACACCTTCTTTTTCCTACCCCTTCGCCCAGGCTTCTTGAAAGGAAGCTCCTCACCGCCCGCCTCTTCCACAGGACTTCGTTGCTCTTCCTCATGGAATACATTCCGATTCGAAGTCAGTACCTTCTTTTTCCTGCCCCTTCGCCCAGGCTTCTTGAATGGAATTTCCCCATTGTCATCATCCGCCTCGTCCAGGGAACACCATTGCTCTTCCTCATCGGATACATTCCGATTGGAAGAAAATACCCTCTTCTTCCTACCCCTTCGGCCAGGCTTCTTGAACGGAATCTCCAGTTCGTCGTCATCATCAAATTCATAAACCTCATCATTGTAAGAAACTCTCGCCTTCTTCCTCAAACTCCTGGACGGACTATTGATCGAAACCCTACCTTCCAATTCGCAGTTTTCCCCAGCAACAAAACCCTTGGGCTCCTCCTCCTCCTTCGGCTGTAGGGTTTTGCCATCACCACATTCTTCTCCCATCATCCCCCATTGCACCTCGTTGTCAATTACTCCAACTTCAGTCCCTCCACCGCCACGGGGTTCCATGGTTTCAGTAATTCCGACGTTCCGTTCACTCCCCGGAGCCTCCGCAGCAGACTCGGGTCGCCGCCGCTTCCTACCTCGCACCATGAAGGGAGGAAGAAGAGAGAGAGTAGAAAGAAGAAGCAGAGTTGAGAGAGAAGAAGAAGAAGAAGAAGAGAGAGATTTGGAGCATCTAGAGCGGTGTGATTGTGAAGGAGAAGAAGATCGAAAAATTAAAAGAGGGTTTGGGGAAACTGTGGGTGGACTTGGACATTCTCCACTTGTTTTCCCAAAACTGGCGCCGAAATTTGGAGGGTTTTTTTTTTTAATCCAATTTTAGTATTTTTTTTTACTATGGTTAAAATTACTTTTGGAGGGAAATTTGCACATTAATCTAGGTTATTGGATTGGTTTGGTTAGAGGTTGTATGTTGTCGATGATGAGAGAATTTCTAGTACATCCGTAGTATGTAGTTTCTCGATACTACTACCTTTTAATGACTGACACGTGTCAATTTTCTTAAAATTGAAAAACGTTAATTTTCATGTGGGCTCCACTAATTTTTTAATTAACTATTTTTCCAATTCTCTTTCATCTTTTTCGTTCTTCTCTTTCACTCTTCCTTTTGTTTTTTCCAATAAATTTATAATAACAGAATCAAAATTAAAATCAAATTTAGTTGGTTTCTAAATTCATTTTAATTTTGTTTATTTCATCTTTTTCCCTTCATTCTCTACAGTTTGTTTATAACACGCGTATTTTAATGTCAAGTACTAATAAAAAAAAATTGAAGAAATAGTTGAGAAATTTATTAACACAGGGTCATTTTAATTTTGTTGGTTTCTAAATTCAGAAGATAATCTGGATTTTTCAATGTCAAAGTGTTAATCAAGTTAAATACTGGAATGGTTATACAATACACAAAAAGTATATTAATATGAGAAAAAAGTATTAACAAATTCCAACTCATAAAATTGTTTAAATAACAAACCTGTTTGAATAAGATGAAAGGGAGGGAGAGGAAGGAGAATGAAAAAAAGAGGGTGATTTGATTTTGAATTTGATTCTTTTTTTTTTTTTTTTGGTTATAAACCAACGGAGAAAATGAAGAGAAAAGTGAAAAAGAAAAACGAAAAAAGAAGAAAAATGGTTAATTAAAAAATCGGTGGAGCCCACATGAAAATTAATTTTTTTTAATTTTAAAAGATCAGAACATGTCAGTCATTGAAAGGTAGTAGTATGGAGAAACTCGGGAGAATTTCTAGTACATAGGTGGTATGGAAAAACTCCATACCACTGCCTTTCAAAAAAATGACACGTGGCGAAATGGTTTAAAAAAATAATATATTTAATAGTGTGGGTCCCAATTAAACAACCATTTCGCCACGTGTCATTTTTTAAAAGGCAGTGGTATGAAGTTTGTCATTTTTTAAAAGGCAGTGGTATGAAGTTTTTCCATACCACGGATGTACTAGAAATTCTCCCGAGAAACTCTGGTTATTATCAAGAATGACATATATTGTTTTTTTGCAACTATCACTTTTAACGCTTATCAGTGGCCAGGATCGGACACGGAGATTCAATATTTTCAAATTTTTTTTTTCGATTTTAATTTTTTCTTATTTGTTTAAAAAAAAAATAATTGACCAGGATTGCATTTTTTTTTTATAACTCGAAAAATTTATTGAGAAATATTTCTTAAAATAATGTTAAAAATATTTGGGGTATCTTTCGAAGCACCATCAATAAATAATATTTTTTATTATAAAATATTTTTTGTCTTGAAATAAGGTCAAAAATAGAAATCTCGGTGCAAATTTTGGTTAGATCTTTGAAGTTAAACTTTTAATTGTGGCCAAGATTTGCACTGAGATTTCCATTTAAAAAAAAATCTCAGATCTTGTGATCGTGACCAAGATGATTATAACTTAGATTTATTTTTATTTATATATTTCTTAATTTTTATTTATTTTAAATTAACCAAAAAATTATACAGGAAAATTTGAAGTAAACAAATAGTATAGATCTTGTTGCAATCTTGAGATTTTTTTTTCTCTATATATATTTTGATTTTTTTTTTATAAAAAATCATAAAATAATTTGTAAATAGATGCAGAAACTTAGAATGAACGTGTTTATAAAAAAATGAATACTAAATTAATTTTTCTTTCAAAGGTGTCAGTGTTAACTTCAAAATATTACTTAGTGATGGTGCTTCGAAATATATCCCAAATATTTTTGACATTACAAAATATTACTTAGTGATGGTGCTTCGAAATATATCCCAAATATTTTTGACATTATTTTAAGAAATATTTTTCAATAAATTTGTTGATTTAAAGTTATAAAAAAAAAATGCAATCTTGGTCAATCCTGGGATGGTTATTGCAATCCTGGTCAATTTTTTTTTTTTTTTTTTGGCATATATGCCATTCTTGATAATAACCCGAGAAACTTCATACCACGGATGTACTAGAAATTCTCCCCTTAATGACTTTGAAAAAGCACCAAGGTTAGTTTGGTTGTGCATATGTGAACTACAAAATGTAGGGTCGTGGTCTTAGTGAGTCCCTATGAGGGCCAACTTAACTTGGGTCGAGTTTTGATATTGTTAGGGAGCTTATTTTCTTCGTAATCTTTATATGTGTTGATGCGTGGATCTGGCAAATGGTCACGGTAACTCGGCTCTCGAATCCTCATCTTCGTTGGTTGGTGGTCAACAACTCGATTTTAGATTCCTAACTGGTTCGACCAGTTGAAAAATTATTGGCAAAAACTCAATACATGATCACAAGTTCAAGAACAATCATGATAAAACTTTTAAAGGATCTGAGCATAGGAGAAGAAAACTAAATCAAAAGAGATTACCATTAATCGTAATCATTAGATGTGTTGAATCCATACTAAATCAAAGGAGATTACAATTACTTGAAATCATTAGATGTATTGAATCCATAGCAAGCAACACTTTGTGGTTTGTGGTCTTCCTCATGCAAACCAATGGCAATCATCTCTATCAATAAGAGGAATAGGAGACTAAAACAGTATGGTCTAGGAGACTAAAACAGTATGGTCTTCCTCATTTATGTAAACCAATGACAATCATCTGTATCAACTCTATCAATCAGAGGAATAGGAGACTAAAACACCATAACCTATTTTATATATATATATATATATATATATATATATAAGGACTAACGGACGGTTTTCTGTTCAGTTCACACCACTAAGTTTTGAGCTCATAATCAAGATCACACAAATGCCTATTAAATAGCTTAAATATAATTGTTATTGAATTTGTTACCAATTAATTATTAAATTAATTTCAACAATCTCTCACCTGAGCAACAATTTCTTATTAGCATGTTATTTTAAAAATAACTTTCCTTTAATCACAATCCGGTCAATTTTGTATATCAATGAAGAACCAAAGCAGCTTTTGTTACATATATGGTCGCAACTTAGCCTTCAATGATTACCCCACCAAATACACTCAATGACATGAATGAAAATTACATGTAATGTGATCTAAACATGTTCATTTCCAACTTATCAACATTATTCTTTAGAGCGATCAAATTTTACTCTTTATAGTCTTATGTTAAACTACTGTTAGAAAAAAAATGATTTGGAATAATAAAAGATAGTTAATTTTCTTTATTCTGCCGAAAATAAAACTTTGTGTCTACTTTATGAAAGCACAAACTCTCACTTAACTGATATACCATAATTTTCACACTTATATGACCCGTAAACTTTTGTGTGAAAGTTCTTAATGAATGGATCCACAAGAATGGAGTTGTATTTCTTTAGACACAAGAGAAACTCTGACTTTTCTTTATCAACTAAAGCTTATGATTATTGTACAAAGCTTTTGTTGCTATAAATCGAAAAGAATTAAAAAACTTGTCAAGACAACTTAGTGACAAAGTTTAAAAATTATGAGTTTGTTGCCACACAAGGTGATATGACCACAAATCTCAATGGTAAAGGAAACTACTACACATGACTATTTGTCACTTTTATTTACAGTAGTATCTTTTACCCATTTAGTAAGCATAATCGAGAACGTGGATCTTATTGGCAACTCTTATTATTATTAAAATCAAATGACCTCATGATCTCTACTTTATTTTATTTTGATGAGTGAGCATTCATCCTTTTGTTAATTATCTTTAAATCTTTATATCCAATTAAGAGTTATAAAAACATTGCCTTTTGTAATTAATATGAATACGGAAGCAGAAGCATTTAAACTTCAAGCATGAAATTATTCATTTGTTTATTCAAGTGGCCTTTATTGAGACTAAACTTATTGTCTTTAATCATTTGAATACCTTAGACCTTAAATAGGAAAATAAATTTACTCCCACTAAGCCTGTAATTCATAATTATCACTCTTATATACCTTAGACCTTAAATGTGAAAATTAATTAATGAAACTTATGAAATTACAGACAAAAACTTTATTGAACAAATGAAATTAGACCCTTTGAATTTTGTGTTACTAGATCAAGAGTTTCTAAACTTTACAATCTTTGATTTCATAAATCATAAAATTTAGAAACCAATCTTTACATCCATTTAACATAACTTTTAAGAAATAGTTTAGAAGTGTTATCAATTACCTGAAACAAGATCTCTTAATAATTAATGTCACCCTTAATGATTAGAACATAATAACTAGATAAGCTTTATATCTCTCAACACATTATCTTTTAAAGGCAATATGACAAGATGTCAAATATTGTCGTTATTTATTATTTCATCTTATTCCGTGTGACATTAATTTTCTCTTTCAAGAGATAAGCCTTTGTTTGACTCTAGGGGAATATAACTGAATCATCTTCCTTTTACTTTTAAGTCAAACTTAAATTTTTATACTCGTATTTCTCCTATTTCTTATGATTACTTTAATAACACTTTTAATAATGTTGAGTTTGTCTTACTTAAATGAGGAGAGTGTGTGCTAATGTTGTGGAAAATTGCAAAATCTTACCCGATTTGCAAAATGTTTGCAAAAAATGATCTGATTTTAAAATTTTAGCGTTTTTTGCCTGAATTTGATAACTGACGTTATTGTCACTTTAGGCTGAGTGTGAAATTTTGTCCCTATCCCTGACCTCATTGAACACAAAATTCTCTCTCTCCTCTCTCCTTTTATCTTCTCCTCCCTCATCTTCTCTATTTTCTACCACTCCCTCGCCCTTCTACTATTAAGGAAAAAAAAAACTACTTTCTCACCTTCTGAATGTTAAAAGAAAAAAATCATCATTTTTTGAAAACCTCTCCTTCATCCTTCTAAAACTTTCCTAGAAAGAGAAGATTAGTGTGAGTAAGGAAAATGTTGATTTGGGCCAAAATTCCTTACTAGGAGTTATGAAAATTGATTGCAAAACAAGAACGAGGGGAAGTTGATTTTTTCTAGGAGTTATGAAAATTGATCGCAAAACAAGAACGAGGGGAAGTTCATTTTTTTTGCCATCACGCGAAGAAAAGTCGAAGGAAAAAAAAAGTTTCAGATTGGACGATCGCGCAATTTCAACCACGATCCCAGCCACGAAATTGCGTGATCAATTGTGCAATTCGTTGCTGGGATCATGGCAGGAATTGCACGATCATGCATTTTGTTTTTTAACTAGAAAAGAAAAACTTATTAAAAATAAATAAATCATAATTTTCAAATAAGTCTTAAATTAAAAATCTCGAGATAATAAATATTCTCTCTCCCTCCATCTTATCTCACCACTAACAATTTTTTTATAAATAAAAGATATGTTTTACTGATTTGATTGAAAAAATCAATCATAAGATTTCATCTACCCACAAATCTTGATATCTTCATATTTTTAATTTAAGATTTATTTGAAATTTTTTGATTTATTTATTTTTAATAATTTTTTATTATTAAAAAAAAAATGGAGTGCAATTTCTGCCATGATCCCAGCCACGAAATTGCACGACATCCCATTGCACGCATTTTTTTAAAATTAATCCCAACCATAATAAAAAAAAAAATGCACGATCGTTCCTTAAATGAGGGTTTAGCCCTTGTATTTATCATTGTTTTACTTTGACGGGTGTGTCAGGATCATACGATGAGACGTATTCTCTTTTTTAGGTGGTCGACTGCTCTTCACGTTTCGATGGTCGAGCAACCACTTTGATATTTTTTTTTTAAGAAAGTTAGCCTCTTGGACTTTTTGTTCTTAAGCTGAGTCGCTTTGGGCTTGTTTGGTAACGTTCCCGTTTCCTGTTTCTTGTTCCTGTTTCTCATTTTTTAAGAAACGGACTTGTTTGATAACTATTCCCGTTTCTTGTTTCTAAATTTTGAGAAACGTTTCTAAAAAAAGGCAAAATTTGAGAAACTTCAAAAAGGTGTTTCTCCCAGTTCCGTTTCTCTTTATATTAATCTGTTCCCAAAATGTAGATAAATTAGTGTTGGTTCATTGGCAAGAGAAGCACCCAAATATACTCCTCACCTATGAGGTCCTGGCTTCAAATCCTCATTATAACACTTTTTTTTTCTTTTTTTTTCTTTCTTAATTATGCAATGTTTTTTTTTTATATATTATTTTAATTTTAAATTTTGCTATTTTTTTTTTAGGATACATTACTAATTACTTTTTATTTTATTTAAATACATAAATATTTATTATATTTATTTATTAAATTTGATATATTTTTTTTTAAATACATTAAAATATTTATTTATGAATTGTAAAAAAAAAATTATTATTATTTTTTTATGTTTTTTTAATAAGTATCCATTCACATCGATATTTTCATATTTTCATCGAGGACGACACTTTAAACTTTGCAAATTAGCATTTCAATATTTTTAAATCAGTTTAAATTTCCCACTATTAAATATTAGATTCACAAATAGTGATATTTTAGTTATATAAGATAAATTTATCTATAATATAATTGAAATGTCGATTCACCTCTCATGTCGATATTGAGCTGATTGACACGTAGAAATGTCTACACGTCAACGAAAATTTAAAACATGACCCATAACAAACAATGACGAATGACAACGACTTCGAGATTTTAGAGCAAGGAAGGCATCATCCTCGAGGTAGAGAAAAATGTTTAACTATCGAAATTTTTTCACTGCAAAATGTTATTGAACGTTGTTTTGGCGTGTTGGAGACTCGTTCCCTATTCTTAAATAAACGTCTCCTTATCAACACACAAAAACATATACCAAATCAAATCAAATTGCAATTTATTTTTATTTTTTTATTTATTTTTTAATGCATGTTATATCTTTTTTATATTATGTATACTAAATTTTATTTAAACTATAAAAAATAAAAAATAAAACATAAAGAGAAAAAAGAAAAAAGAAACAATTAACAAAAAAAAATTATCAAACATGACGATATTTCTATTTTTTTTTTTTTCAAGAAACAAGAAACAAGAAACGTTATCAAACAAGTATGTGTTTCTGTTTCCTTTTTTTCAAGAAACAAGAAACAGGAGTAGTTATCAAACATGTTTCTGTTTCTGGTTCTAAAAAAACAGGGAACAAGAAACAGGAAACGAGAAACGGGAAACAGGGAACAAGAAACAGGAACGTTACCAAACGGGCCCTTTATTTCTAGATCAACTCACAATCAAATATATTATATAGAAATGTGGTTGAGGCAAGTTAGTGACTTATGATTACAACTTGAGTGATTGGTCGATTGAGCAAGTGAGCTTCATCTAGGTCCCAACGGAGTAGGGTGGCAAATGAATGACATGTGGCGAAATGTTTGTTTGACGGGAACTCACTCTATTAAATGTATTATTTTTTTTAAACAATTTCGCCACGTGTGATTCATTTAAAGACAATGGTATGGAAAAACTTCATACCACGGATGTACTAGAGATTCTCCCGAGTGGCAACATGCAGTATCACTTTGTTTGATCATCTTGTTTGGTCATATCAGCGTCTAGCACTAGACGTCCAAGTTGAGTTTAACTTGATATCTCTAAGCCTATATTGAATTTCTTTGTGGGCTAAGCAAATTGTTTCCCTCATTGAATCCCATTGTTACTAAACTTTATGGTCTTGGATATTTGAGTATCATATTGTATTTCGTTTACTAAGTATTTAAGAATTGTTTGAGCCGCTGAGTTAGTTATTATAGTTGATGGTATAATAGTTTGTGAGTTATAATAACTCGATTCACCCAACTCTAAGTTGATGTCCCACTCCCAAACACCCCAATTAAGGTTCTAGAATAATTTTTTAAATGCTTAAAAAGTGTTTTTAAGTACAAACATGTATTTATCTATATATATTTATTTAAGTAGTTAAAAAGTCATTTAAAACAGACCATTAAATAGTTAGATTAATGTTGATTGGTTGGACGATGTAAGCATTGTTCACACTTTTTTTTTTTTTTTTTTTTTTTTTAGTTTAAAAATCTCTTCTATAACAAAACTAATTGATTTGGTTGAATTTTTTTGGGTTTGTGTTTATTGAACCTTATTTTTTATATTATTTTTAGCATAATTGGAGTATGAGATTTTGACCTCCGACCTTAAAGAAGGAATACATGTCATTATCGCTATGCTCACTTTAGCTATTAGATCTCATTTTTCAAGATATGTTTTCAACTCGAAATTCAATTAATTATTCACATTTGAAATTTTTTTGAGCCAAATAAATGTTTTCATTTCACTTTTTGTGTTTTTTTTAATCATCCATATTTTGACGAGACAATTGTGCTAAATTAAATGGGTGTTTAGATTTTTTTTTTCCCAAAGAATATTCTCTTTTTTTAGTTCAAAGTTTATTTCAATTTGAAACACATAAAAATAAAAATAAATAAATAAAAAATTGGGAGAGTAAGAGTTGTTTAGTCTGTAGAGTTCTAAACTATGTGTGTTTGAGACTGAAGTATGTGTGTTTGGAGCATGAAGTTATTTATTCTAGACTTCTTAATATGTAGTGTGTTTGAACCTAGAATTTTAAAGTATGAGTTTTTTTTTTTTTTTTTTTTTTTTTTTTTTTTTTTTTTGCAATTTCATTATTAAGAACCTTGTTTTTTTTATAATTTTTTCTAGCATTTCATTATTGTAATATGTAGATTTTTTATTTTATTTTATTTAATTTATGATTTATAATTTTTTTTTAAGGCAACAAAATAATTTTGACCATAATACCTCATTCATTTTAGATATTTTTCGTATTGATTATTCATTTTATTTGAATAATTTTATCTTATATTCTTTTCAATATTCTTCCTATTGATTATTTATTTAATTTGGATAGTTTTGAAAGAAATATTTAATGTGAGTTGATTTTAAAAAAGGATAACAATTAATTCAAAACAAATTGTCCCCATTCCAAGTTAAAAAATTCAATTCCCTTTGAATCCTCCGTTAATCAATTTTCTCATGTCTTTTTTTCTTTTCATAAAATTAATTAAAAACAACTTTCTTTGTCATTTCCTACCAATAAATTCTTCTTTTTATTCATCTTCTTCATCCATTTTTTTTTTGTTTTGTTTTGTTTTTAAGCAAGGTTAGAGTTATTTGTGTGAGATCCTTTATGCTTTTGATCTTTGAGTAATTTTGAGAGACAAGTTTGAGTTCAAAACAGGTTTCAATCGATGAATTTGATTGGAGCAAGATGCTAATGACACGAAACGAATATCAAAATTAAATTTTTGTGTATCGTGTATCATAACGAAACGTGCATAATAAATTTTAATTTTCAACTAATATATATATACATATATATAATCAAGTTATGTATAATCAAAATAACTTAATAAAACATCAACTATCCTCAAAATACTCAAAATAAATAAGTTTTGCAACTATAAATTATCTTTTGACAGCAATTTGTAACCTTTTATAAAGCCATTTGTCCCACCCACTTGCATGAAGTGATTAATGAAAATTAATTCCCCTTCGACTTTTCAAATTCTCCATTTAAAATTTTATTAGGTTCTTTTCATGGCTCTTCGAATTCCTTATCTACAATTCCACCACCTTTTATTTTTATTTATTTATTTATTTTTTTTTTTTGTGTGTGTGTTTTCAGTCTTCAGACCCATCTATGCACCCAGGTTGCAACCACATAAATTAGAGCTTCTAAAATTGCCATGCTCCAATTTAGTTTGGATAGTCTTCAGACTCTAGCCATGCTCCGGCATGAAAGGATCATAGAACCAAAATTAGAATAAAATTCAACCACAGATAGAGCAATTGAAGGGTTCGGGATGCGATTCAACCAACACCAAATTTTGTTACTACAACAATTACAACAAATCTTAGCCTCGTCATTTTTGCAAAACTTGTAAACGCCACTTGGACCAAAGTGGAACTCTCCAGTAACGTCCATGTTGGTGAGGTCAGATCAGATCCAAAACAAAACATCAAGCCAATAGATAAACAGAAACTCAGAGATTAGAGAATACAAATCAATCAAAACTCACAATAGAGAACAACCAATTCCAAAATCAACTCAAGAACAAACAGAGCAAAATCTTACAAAAAAGATTGGGTTCTTGTTGGTTAGTGTTTGAAAATGTTCAAATTTCGCAGATCTGAAGTCGGAATAGACTCAGTGTTCGAATCTGAGTTCGGTAGGAGTGTGAGTCTCAAAACCGAAAGAATCTACCGTCGTCGCTGCGTATGTCAAGAATCGAGGAGAATAGAACAACGAATTGCACCGCTACTGTCGCCGGAAGAAGTGTTCGCTGACGAGAACAAAAATACAAGGAGAAAGAAAAGGCGAGATGGGAAGAGAACAAGAGAGGAAAACGTTCGTCATTTTTTTTTGCAGCAGAGAAATGAAAGGAGGAATGGGAGTCATGAGGGAAATGGACATATTTTTTTTTTAGTGTTGAAGTCCGAGTTTTTGGTCCAACAACTCCGGACTTAATTTACTGGCGGGCCAAACGGGAAGTTCACTCCCCCCAACTCCTACTCCCCCGGGCCAAACAAGCCCTAAATAAAATGGATTTATTCTTCCACCTTCCAAAAAAAACAAAGCATGAGAGCCAAACTCAACGACTCAATTTGGTTTGGTATGATTCCAACATTTGTTAGTATTCTGACTATTTTGTTTTTTTTGTTGTTTTTTTTTTCTTGACAAAATTCTGACTTTTTAGTTTCTTAATTTTATGGTTAATGTTTTATGATGAAAGGAAAAGAAGATGTGTTTGTATATATTTGACATAAACAGTAAATACTTCTTATTTTTTATTATCTCAAACTTTAAATAAGTAAATAAAAGAATTTAAAATTTTATTTGAAATAATTTTTAAAAATAAAATATTCAAAATTATTATGTTATTTTTAATAGGCCAAAATACATTTTTTTTTAGTTCTCGAGGTTTGACTTTAATATCTATTTGGTCCCTATAATTTCAAAATGAACACTTCCTCCTCTAAGTTTGAGAAATAATTCTAAATGTTCATTAACTTCCATTAACTGTTAGTTGACCTAACAAAATGCTGATAGGACACTTATTGGATGATTAGATTTGGATGACACGTCAATTTTGGGGTTGAACTGGCTAATTTCTCTCTCATTTGTCTCTTCTTCTACTCCTTCCCACTTCCTCACGGCGACAACAACTCACACCGTTCCACCTAGGGGTGTTCAAAAAACCCGCAACCCACAAAATCCAACCCAACCCAACCCAACTTTTCGGGTTGGGTTGAGTTTTTTTTAATATGGGTTGGGTTGGGTTGCTATTTTGAAAAACTGAATTTTCGGGTCGGTTCGTGGGTTAAACCAAATTTGGCTCGGTTCAACCTGAACCAACCCGAATTCAATATATTAAAAATATATATATATAATAAATTCAATATATTTTTTTTAAAAAAGATTCATTCGGTGATTTTGAAAGAAAAATCAAGGATTAGAGAATTTCATTAATGATAATTTTGAAATCATTAATGATAATTTTGAAAGGAAAATAATGATTAAGGAATTTCATTAAGGTGATTTTAAAGTTAATTAAAAAAATCAATATTTATTAATTAAAAAAAAGGTCAACCCGCCAATCCAACCCAACCCGAAAATTGAAGGGTTGAGCTGGGTTGGATTGACAGAAATGTTGGGTCGAGAATTCACCAACCCGAAATTTTCGAGTTGGGTTGAAAAACCCTCCAACCCACCCTAACCCATGTACACCCCTAGTTCCACCTAATGACTGAATTAAGTTAACCCTTTTCATTTTCTTCTTTTTTGACTTTCAGTCTTAAAATAAAATGAGAATCACTTTGCAAAACAAACCACCTTCAATTTAGATTTTATATTTTTATCTTCCAATTTTCAAGCTAACAAACACTTCCAGATAAATCAATCTCTCTTATTAAGAATTCCACCATTTTGAATTTTCATTACTAAATTTTCTTCCTCAAATTTCAGCTTTTGCTCTCTCAATGGTTGCTGCCGCTACTTCATCCTCTTCTTCACTCAACATTCCAACCAAATTGCCTCCCATTTCTCTCCAAAACATAAGCCATTGAAGCTTCTCGACCTCATAATTCATTCACCCAACTTTTTCCCTTTTCATCTCTACACAGTGCTCTGCCTGCAATTGATGGGATCGAAGTCTCCGGTCCACGAAGTTTCGATTTCGGGGAACCTCATCGCATCACGAACGATCTCGACGACACCACAAGACAGATTTGGTGACCTCAACTTCGACGTGACCCGAACCAGCAGTTGCGCTCTCTCGTCGCCGACGAACTCGATTTCCAGATCTGAAGCAAGACCCAGACTCCGACGACCACGACGACAGTACTAACGAGGCAGTCCCCGTTGCTCTGATTCTTACCTCCAGCGTCCTCTGAATCTGACGAACGCAAGTGAAGATAGATGAGAAGGAAGAACAATCGACAAATGAGAGAGGAGTTAACCATTTAGGCCTCAAAATTGACACCACATCCAAATCTAATCATCAAATAAGTGTCGGGTCAGCATTCTGTTAGGTCAACTAACGGTCAATGGAAGTCCGGGACCATTTATAACTATTTCTCAAACATGGGGACGAAAGTGTTCATTTTGAAACTCCATGGACCAAATAGACATCAAACTTAAACTTGATCACCAAAAATATATTTTTCCCGTTTTAATAACTCATTTATTATATATTTTATCAATAATAATAAAAAAAAACTAATTATTTATGGCTAAATTATTCAAAATACCCACAAACTTTAATGTAGGTTTCAATAATGCCCTTAAACTTTCAAAAATTTAATTTTTACTTTCGAACTTTAAATTTATTTCAAAATAACCCTTCAATCGACTTTTTTGTTAAAATGAAGACGAAAAAGTGGCGTGACTATGACCTATAAAATGGTGTTAGGTTTGAATTATGTCTTTATCGTTTCAAAAGTTTCATTTTAACCCTTAACATTTGAAATTGCTTCAAAACAACTTTTTTTATTAGTTTTTTCGATAATATGAAGGCGAAAATAGTATGACGATTAATTGAAAAATAAAGGTTGCACGTGGGCGTACTTTGGTGGCGAGTTATACAAAATTGGAAGGTTTTAATTACATTTAAAATAAAATGGTCTCGGTTAGAGGGAAAATCAAATTAAAGAAATAAATTTTAGGGCAAAGTATATTTTTGGTCCTCAAATTTGCGTTTGATGTCTATTTGGTCCCTCAAATTTCAAAAGTGACAGTTTAGCCTCCAAAATTTGAAAAATGATTCTAAATGAGTCTTGGACCGTTAATTGACTAATGGAAGATGACGTGACAGGGTGTAGTTTATGCCGAGATTGACTCTCCCAAAATTTTGAATTTTTTCGTTTATGTAGGCAAAATTAATGCCTTCAAATATATATAAGTTTAGTATTTTATAAATTTTGAGCTCCACAAAGTAAATGAAAGTAAATTTAGCCGTTTTGCAGTGGCGCATGCCAAAGATCGTGAGTTTGAATCCCATCGGCTGCACTTTAATTTTTCTTTATTTCTTTCAGCATAACTAATTTCTTCTTCCTTTTAATTTTATATATATATTTATTAAAAATGTAATTATTTTTATTATTTAAAAATATATAAAAATTTATTCTTAAAATTAATTTAGACCTATATATTTTATTATAAATATAAATGATAAATCTCATTTCATATTGTTTTCAATATTGAATTTGATAAGAAAAAAAAATATTATTTTATTTTTTTTATAGATTTATATAAAAAAGAAATGTTTTTTTTTTTTTTAGGACAAGTTCATAACAAAGCTAAACTAGAGAAATATCAGGAAGAATAAAAGACTCAAGCTGAGGAGTAACATCCTCCACCCAAACCAAACTTTGGCGAAGCATCAACGCAAGTTTCGCAAGCTGGTGTGCCACCACGTTGCCTTCACGATAGGTAAAACTGCAGCCACCTCCACACGCTTGGAGAAGCCGAGAGCCCACTCCCGACACAAGCACACCAACTTCTGATAAATCCTCGACCCTCTCCTGAAATAAGGAATATATCCGGGAGGAATCTGATTCAAGAACCGCAGGATGTAACCCACCTTCCCATGCAATGCGCATACCCTCTACCGCTGCCAACCCTTCCTCCATCGCCACACTGCGCACATTCTTGACCCACATAATGGCTGCCAACATCACCAACCCCTCTGAATCTCGTACCACTACTCCCACACCCGCCAAACCTCATTCCTTCACGAAACCGACATCCACGTTCACCTTGTACATCCCTGGAGGAGGGGGGCTCCACTTAGCCCTGGATCGGGCCACAGGAGTACCCACCGGACCGCCCCCTGCCCTTTCGCTCCGTGAAAGGTCCTCAAATAGCTCGAGGCCCATGAGCCAAGATCCGTCAACGCCTGCACCCCATGAGTCCGAACCCGATTCCGGTAACCCCACACCGCCCACCAGAAAACGCATAACTCCTCAAAATCCCGCCACCCTAGCTTCTCTTGGAGGGACCACACAAGGGAAGCCGTGTCCCCCCCGCCCCCCATAGGTTGCTGTAACAGACAACCAAACTTTGAGGACAGCAAAACCCCCGTATAAATTTACAGAACCAGAAAACGTGGGTACTCGTCTCACCCCCCTTCCCACACAGGCTACACACATTTAAAATGTCAATCCCCCTCGTGCCCAAATTATCCAAAACGTGTGATGTAGTTCGACAATTGTTTTATTTTAGTCATTATAATTTTAAATGTCCAAATTTAATCTTATACTCATCATTCAACTCTGGTGTTTTTTTTATGTAGATTATAAAAAAAAAAAAATTACAAAGACCTTTGTCTTGAATTTAGTAAGAGATCACTTTATAAAAATTAGATGTAATTCGTCAAAATTTAAACACTCTCTCTTTAAAATTTAAACACGTCTAAATTTGAATTATTATAATTCAGTCTATGTTTGATCCATGAACTATTATAATTTACCGTCAATAAATTAATTATACTGACTTCAATAATATTTACTATTCACAATTATTATAACTCACATATTATTATAACTACCAATTATTAACTCACTCAACGTGCCCAAACAGATACATCTCAATCCTCCAACATCTCCATTCTCAATTATTATTTACCATTAATTGCATTTTTTTTAGCATTATTCACTAAACGTGCCCTTCTTTCATTTGTTGTAAATCTACTTGGGTTTAGTTTTGAATTTTGTTTTACTTTTACATTCGTTACTATTTATTATTATTATTCTTTTTGAAAAGACGTCACTTTTTTTTTTTTTTTTTTTTTTACTATTAATTGCATTTCTTTTTAAAAATACTTTCTTAATTTACTTTATTTTTTTTTTTTTTTTTTTTTGAGTACATTGGGGTTGGGGGATTCGAACCACAGACCTCTTGGTCGTCAAGACATACATATGCCCGCTGAGCCATGCTCGCTTTGGCTTAATTTACTTTATTTGTTTCTTCTTTTAACCAATTATGTTTACATATGAAAGATATTTCTAGAAGTTGCACTTTAGTAGTTTATCCGTCATTCTTTCATAAATTTATTTGGATTGATTTTAAATTGGTTAAACAACAATGAGTTAGTACCCATCCTTATCTCACACGGAGTACCTAATAGCAATTTTATGTCTGATAGATTCGTGACATATTAAAAAGAAAAAAAAACGTTAATTAATCTATTAGATATAAATTTAAAATTCATGTCAAATAGAACTCTAAACTTTTAATTTTGTGCTTAATAAATTCGTGATTTTTTTTTTTTGAAATGTTGAATAGGTCAATGACCGAGTAGGACACAAAATTGAAAATTCAAGAATCTATTGGACACAAAATTAAAAATTTGAGGACTTAATAGACACCTTTTAAGGACTGTGTAGGGGAGCTGTGTGAGTTATTATAGTCGGTAGTTAAAATAGTTTGTGGGTTATAATAGTCGTGAATATTAAATACTATCGAAGTCAATATAGTTACTTTAAAAGTTTAGTAATGTTTGATAACCATTTTTTTTTTAAAAAAAATTAAGTCTATAAACACTATTTGACACAAAATTGAAAGTTTAAAGACCTATTAGACACATTTTAAAGTTTGTGGATCAAATAGACACAAACTTAAAACTTTAGCCATGTTTGAAAACCATTTCGTTTTTTATTTTTTATTTTTGGAAATTAATTTTATAAACACTACTTCCATCTATGAATCTATGAATTACTTTGTTTTGTTACATACTTTTTACTAGTGTTTTCAAAATTCAAGTTAATTTTAAAAAGAAAAAAATTAGTTTTATAATTTTATTTTTGCTTTTGAGTTTGGCTAAAAATTCCAATGTTTTTTTTTAAGAAAGATAAAAACAATGGTAAGAAAGCGGTGAGAAACACATAAATCTTCAAAAACAAAAAATTAAGGACCTGTTTGATAACGTTCCTGTTTCTTGTTTCCTGTTTTCCGTTTCTCGTTCCCTGTTTCTTGTTCCCGGTTGAGAACCAGAAACAAAAACATGTTTGATAACTACTCCTATTTCTTGTTTCTTGAAAAAGAAAAAAAAAAACAGAAACACATACTTGTTTGATAACTTTTCTTGTTTCTTGAAAAAAAAATAAACAAAATAGAAATATCGTCATGTTTGATAATTTTTTTTTTGTTAATTGTTTCTTTTTTATCTTTATGTTTTTATTTTTATTTTTTATAGTTTAAATAAAATTTAGTATACATAATATAAAAAAGATATAACATGCATTAAATAAAATAAAATTAAAAAAAAAATCCAAAGTTTACATAATAAAATACAGATAAGTCTCGATGCAAAATTAAAAACAACCATAAAATTGTATTTATACTTCAAATGTTATCCAAATTTGATTTGATTTGGTATATGTTTTTGTGTGTTGACAGGGTAATGAGACGTTTATTTAAGAATAGAGAAGCGAGTCTCCAACATGTCAAAACAAAGTTCAATAACATTTCGCAGTGAAAAAATTTCGATAGTTAAACACTTTTCTCTACCTCGAGGATGATGCCTTCCTTGCTCTAAAATCTCGAAGTCGTTGTCATTCGTCATTGTTTGTTATGGATCATGTTTTAAATTTTCGTTGACGTGTAGACATTTCTACGTGTCAATGAACTCAATATCAACATGAGAGGTGAATCGACATTTCAATTATATTATAGATAAATTTATGTTATATAACTAAAATATCACTATTTGTGAACCTAATATTTAATAATGGGAAATTTAAACTAATTTAAAAATATTGAAATGCTAATTTGCAAAGTTTAAAGTGTCGTCGTCAATGAAAATATGCAATACCTCATAGGTGAGGAGTTTATTTGGGTGCTTCTCTTGCCAATGAACCAACACTAATTTATCATCATTTTGGGAACAAATTAATATAAAGAGAAACCGAACTGAGAGAAACGTCTTTTTGAAGTTTCTCAAATTTTGCCTCTTTTTTAGAAACGTTTCTCAAAATTTAGAAACAAAAAACGGAAATAGTTATCAAACAAGTCCGTTTCTTAAAAAATGAGAAACAAGAAACGGGAACGTTATCAAACAAGTCCTAAATGTTTATAGAGTGAAAATTAGGGATTAAACTTTGTAATTTAACCTTTTAAATTTCATGAAAATGAGTTGATTAAGTACCTTCTATCATCTTCCTCTTCTAATGAGAGAACAAGTAGAATGTGTAAGACCAAAAGTCAATTGCCTATCAAAGGCCAAGAGGTCCTAAAATGTTCAAAATATACATTCATTAGCGACTATTTTCAACTCAACTTTTTCAATAAATTATCTTTTGGGATATATCTCTTGAAGCTATTAATAACAATATTTGTTGATGCACGGATTTGGTAAACATTTGAGCTCGATGTTCAGTTGTGGATATCTAGTCGACTGACCTGCAAATTGTATCCAAGCACCGCACATAACTTGTATTTATAGTCATACCGTCTGGTAGTTACAATCTTTGTATTTATAGTATTTATAGTCATACTGTCTCACAGGGTGTCAAGTCCATATGAAGAGAATTCTAAGCATCGCACATAACCTGTATTTATAGTCCGTATGATAGAAATTATAAGCACCACACATAACCTGTATTTATAGTCATACTGTATGGTAGTTGCAACTTTTGTATTTATAGTCATACTATCTGGTAGTTGCAACTTTTGTATTTATAGTCATATTGTCCGACAAAGGTGTCAAGTTCGTATGATGAGAATTATTTCCTCTTAAGGGTGATTGACTTTCATTTTCGACTCGGGGCCGAACAACTCCTATAATATTTCTTTCTTTGGAAAGAGTACAAGGGTGTCAAGTCCGTATGATGAGAATTATTTCCTCTTAAGGGTGATCGACTGTCATTCTCGACTTGGAGGCCGAACCGTAGGGTTTTTGACAATATATATAAGAAGGGTGGTTGTCTCACATCAGAAAGATTCAGGTAAGTCATGTGCTCCAATGACTTATAAAAGGAGCCTATGGCTTTGAGTTTTAATCATCCCAGTTGGAAACATTTTAAGTTTGGTGTGTTAACTCTAGTTAAATTCCCTATTGCATTATCTAGTTTTAGAGTTGGGCAAAAAGGTGTGAGTGATACAAGTTAGCTTTTTTGAATAGAGTGTTTTGTAATTGAGATCGAGGAGAGAATGCTGTGTGATTGTAACAATTTTTCACATAGTGGAAGTTTTTTCTGGTGGACTGTGGTTTTTCTTCGATTTTTGAATTTTTCACGTAAATTCCTGTGTTTTCAATTTGTATTGTTTTCTTTTAATTTATCAGTTATTTTCTATTTATTTTTCGATAGAAGTGGAAGATTTTTTCAGAACACCAACAACCTCATAATTTTTCTTTCTTTGGAAAGAGTGGGGCCATTATGGGCCTAGGGAGCTATTTTGAATCAGCCCGCAACAATACTTTTAGTTGAAACTTACCTTTCCTCTGCCAAAGTACAAAAACAACCCATTTGAGCGGTAACCTCCATTGAAAATCTTGACATTCACCTTTTTATACTTTTGCTCAAAGTAGTTGCAACAAAGTCGCACAACTTGACTCAGTTTTTTTTTTTAGTACAACTTGAAGGTGAGGGGATTCGAATCTAAGACCTCATGGTTGATGACACATCTATATGTCAATTTAGTTATGTTCGATTTGGCTACCAACACAAGAAAGGCCAATATTATCGGCATTTGGGTAGAAAAACCACCCTTTGTGGGTGTTCGAAGTTGTGTCAAGGGATCTTCCTTCCCTATATTTTACTTTGTTTTTTTTTTGTTTTTCGATGTTATAAAAAAATTACACTTTTGGTACTTGAGGTCTTGCAAACATGAGGGGCGAAACTATTTTTTTTTTTTTTGAAACTTTAGGGACGAAATATACTTATTTTAATTTTTTTTCATTCTTCCATCAAATCTATTAATTGCTTTAGGCATTTTTTTTTTTTTTTTGAAATCACTAACAATTATTATTTTAACAATTACAAGGTTGAGAATAAAACTAAAACCTATCAAAGTTAGTGGTAGAAGTGAAACAATTACGCAGATAGAAGACATTTGGTATATTTAACCTATTTATAAGGTTGAAAATCTTTTACAGAAGGATACAAATCTTAAAAAGTAGGGTGTGTGTTTTTCTTCATTATTATTATTTTTATTATTTTAGGTAAAAAAGAGTTGCAAAATATATATATATATATATATATATATATATATTTTAATAAATAATGTAGTTTTAAAAAGTACCTAGGGCTTAGCTTTACATATGTGTATTAATATATTTTTTTTTTTGGTAAGGCATGTGAGAATGAGGATTGAACATTAGACTTCTTGGTCATTAGGTCATACATTATGTCGATTAAGTTATGCTCTTGACACACGTAATAATATATTATTATGGACATTTATTAAAGATGCATAAATTAGTTGAAATAAGTAATGTTATTTTTTATAGTTTAAGGACTACAATAGTTTTATTTTTCTATAAATAAAAGTTTAAGAACTAAAATGAAATTTAACGATGAAATATTTCACATTTGTACAAAAACAAACACGAGAAATAAATAAATAGTAAAATGATGAAGATGATTGAAAATTCTCCCACAACAAAAAGGGCCCAATAAAGAGTATCATAATTGATCTCTATATATATATTGAAAGCCAAAGGTTGTTTGAAGGTTGAGAAAGTCCTTTGGATACTGACCACAAACAGGGAACCAGAACCACCCCAAAGGGTCCAACCAAATATTGCTTTTTTATCTTCACATCAGCTTTGTAAATATATCACATAAAAAAGTTAAAAAGAAAAAGAAAAAAAGGAGGTGGGAGAAGAGGGAGATTCAGTCATAATTTATTTTGGATTTGTTGAGGGCATCTCTCTTGGAAAGCTGACAATTCAGAAAGCAAAACCCATGCTTTCCCTTCAAGCAAAATGTGGTATTATGTAGATTATTATCTACACTAGGATAAAAGAGGAGGATAGTTCAAAAATATTTTAAGTCCAACCGTGCATAACTCAATTGACATGAGGTTGTGTCATTGACTACGAAGTCATGAGTTCAATATTCTTAGGCTCAACCAAACATAGCTCAATTAACATAAAATTGTGAGATTCTTTTCGTAAATCATATTCTTCTTCAACAACTACGGTGCTTAGCCTAAAATCTCAAATACAAAAAATTAAGAAGGATGGTCTGTCTCTTTCTCAGTTTTTGGCCAAAATTAAGGAGGTTGTAGACAAATTAGCTTCTATTGGGACCTGAATATAATGCTTTTGTGACTTCCATATAACACCGTGTTGAACTTCCAGCCCTTGAAGATGTTTGTGCTTTACTTCTTAGTTATGATTATCGGTTGGTGAAACATAATACAGTGGAGCAGCTTCAACTTCAAAGTATTCAGGCTAATCTTGCAAACATGGAGTTTAATGGATCGACAGTGAATCTTCTTCTAGCATCCTTGGTAAACCCAATCTTAATATAGTGCCCACTACCTCTAATTACAATCGGTGGCCCCCTCGGTCGTCAAATCGCAATGCAGGAAAAATACAGTGCCAAATTTGTGGTACATTTGTTCACTCAGCCTTGGAGTGTTATCAACCTCCCAATAATCTTTCACCTCATGCTTTTTTCACCAACCTTCAGCCCAACATTCACCCGACAACCACTTCTCATTCCTCAACCTCCACATTTATTGATCTTGTTCATGTTCCCGATGACGCTTGGTTCATGGACTCGAGTGCAACTCATCACATCTCTCCTGATATTAACTCTCTTTCCAACCTTGCTCCTTATACCAGAACAGAATAAATGATTGTTGACATAGCTCAATTGGTATGATGTATGAACTAGTGACTATGAGGTCCTAGGTTCGACCCCCCACCCCCACATGTTGTCAAAAAAAAAAAAAAAATGGTAAGTCTATTCCTTTCTCTCCTATTGGTTCCTTCTCTCTTCCCTCCCCATATATCAAAAACTCATTAATATATTTAAACTTTGGATAACAGGGCATTTGTTTAATTTTACCCATCTTTTTTTTGTTGGGAAGAATTTCTCTACCCAAAAAATTCTTCTTCAAGGCAAGCATGAGGGTGATCTTTACAAACTCCAATCACATTCTCCCACCCTACACAAGGATCGGTCTACATTTCATCATGTTGCTGCATTTCTTTCCCATAAAGATGCCTCTATATGGCACAATCGCTTAGGACATCCAGCGTCTCCCATTGTTAGTCAAGTATTGTGTTCTTGCAAAATTGAGTGCAATTTAGTCATTGAGTCTAGTGTCTGTACTCTTGTCAACAAGTTAAGAGTCATCGACTTCCTTTTAATTTAGGTTCTCCAAAAACTACTCGTCCTTTTGAACTTGTTCACTCCGACTTATGGGGACCTTCCCCGGAAAAGTATAGTAATGTTGCTCATTATTTTCTTTTATTTGTGGATGACTTTACCCGTTTTACTTGGATATATTTACTTAATACCAAAGACCAAGTTTTGCCTGTTTTTGCGCTTTAAATCCTTGGTCCAAAACCAATTTAATTCATCTATCATGGTCTTACAAACGGATTGGGGTGGCAAATCCTGCTCCCTATCGTCGTTTCTGGCAAATCATGGTATTCTTCATCGAGTTTCTTGTCCTTATACTCCACAACAAAATGGTAAGGTGGAACGTAAAAATCGTCATGTCGTTGAGGTTGGGTTAACCCTTTTGGCTCACTCCTCCCTCCCTTTATTATTTTGGCCTTTTGCTTTTCAAACCATCGTGTTTCTAATAAATCGATTACCGACTCCTTTTCTTAATCACCAATCCCCATATTTTTTACTATATAATTCATTACCAGATTATCGACTTTTTCGTGTTTTCCCTTCTTACGCCCCTATAACTCTCACAAACTTCAATTTGATCTAATGAATATGTGTTCCTTGGGTATAGTTCGAATCATAAAGGTTATTTGTGTTTGGACTACACCTCTGGTCGTATCTATGTCTCTCGGCATGTCATTTTTTAAGAGTCTTGTTTTCCTTATTCCTCACGGTTTGGTTGTCCTCCCAAAATTTCAGCTCCCCACCTTGATTCCTTCAATTTGTCCACTGCCTCTATTCCTCTCTTTGCATTGCCACAATAAGGGTCACCTGCTTCTACTTCCACCCACCCATGTGTTGTCCCATTACCATCCCTTTCATCATTTCCCACATGTTCCATGCTTTCTTCTGCCATACGTACACATCTATCAAACTCTTGTCTTTTCTCCCCTCATCACTCCCTCACATCACCTCTATATTCCACCGCCTCACTCTCTCTTCTCGAAAGTGAACCCCAACACTCCACCGCCCTTCCCTTATCTTCTATCAGTTCGCCCTCTCCCTTCACCAGTCCCTTCTCTTTCCCAGATACGCCCCCTTCCATCGATGCTTCCGCCTCGCCCCGTCTCCCCTCTGATTCACGGCCTCGCCTCTCCCCTCTACCTTCCTTTCTGTTGCCCCTCCTCTCTCTCTGTTCCCCCGGCTATTTCAGACCCATCTACCCTTAATCACTACCTGATGATAACACGCTTCAAGCTGGGTATCCATAAACCCAAAGTTTGGTCTGCCACTGCTGAGCCACCACTCAATTTTCACCTACGTGAACCGAAATCTTTCAATCAGGCTCGTTTGTGCCCGGCTTGGCTGCAAGCCATGGAAAATGAACTTACGACTTTGAAAGCCAACAACACTTGGAGCTTGGTTCCTTTACTGTCTGGGTGTACGTTTGTCGAGTGTAAGTGAGTTTTCTGTCTCAATATGAAGCCCTCTGGAGAGATTGAACAACACAAGACTCGCCTCGTGGCCAGAGGTTTTAATCACACATATGGTATTCATTATTTTGATACCTTCGGTTCGGTTGTGAAGCCTATTACAGTTCGTATTGTTCCGTCTCTTGTTGTTTCTTTTCAGTGGTCTATTCGTCAACTCGATGTGCATAATGCCTTTTTAAATAGAGATTTGTAAGAGACATTCTTTATGGATCAACCACCGAGATTTGTTGATCCGGATCGCCATCATCATGTATGTCGTCTTCATAAGGCATTATATGGTCTCAAACAGAGTCCCCGTGCGTGGTTTCTGAAGCTTAGTTCTTTCCTTGTCAATTGAGGGTTTCGTGCATCACAGTCGGATTCCTCAATGTTTCTTTTGCGCTCTTCATCTGCTGTTGTTATTATATTGGTCTATGTTGATGACATTATAGTCACTGGAAGTGATCCATCTTTGTTGCATTCTATTATTTCAAGTCTCAATACTTAGTTTTTTCTTAAGGATTTAGGTTCTCTCTCATACTTTTTGGGAATTCATGTTACGAAATATCAGGATGGTCTTCATCTGTCTCAAAGTAAGTATATCCAAGACTTACTTAAACGTGTTGATATGTTGGACTCCAAACCTCTTCCTACTTCTATGGTTGCAGGCACTCCACTGCCGATTCATGATGGTCAATTACTTCTCACTCCCACTGACTATCGAAGCCAGGTTGGTGCCCTTCAGTATTGCACAATCACCCATCTTGAGCTCTCGTTCGCTGTGAACAAGGTTTGTCAGTTCTTCCATGCTCCAACATATGTACATTGGCTCGCTGTCAAGCGCATTTTGCGATATCTGAGAGGTTCGATTACGCATGGTATACCTATTGTGCCCTCACCGTTGACCCTCACGTGTCAAATTGTACATTTTTTAGGCACCAATCTGAAATCTTGGTCATCTTCGAAACAGAAAACGGTGTCTCGATCTAGTGTTGAGTATGAGTACGGAGGTCTGGCTAATGCAACGGCTGAAATTACCTGGGTTGTTTCTCTGATTAAGGAACTCGGGTTTTCTTTATGATCTACTCCTGTTTTGTTATGTGACGATGTCAATGCTACCTATCTTGTCGCTAATCCTGTGATGCACCAACGTACGAAGCACATCGAGATTGATCAACATTTCGTTCGGGACAAAATCCTCCATCAACAACTCATTGTTCGGTATGTGCCCTCTGAGGACCAACTTGCTGACATCATGACCAAAGCTTTGCCAACTACTCGCTTTCAGAATTTACGAATCAAGCTCACTGTCATTCATTGCCCCGTTCTTTACGTGAAGTAGGTTTAGATAACTATTACTACCTCTAAATATATAGGCCTTTTATTCTCCTTTAAAATATCAAATAACATAACAAATTTCATTCCATTGCTTTTATCTTGACAGACGATGAACAAACTTATTTCAAGATTTCCACCTTGCAATCGTTAAACTAAGAGAAATGTAGATTTTCATATCCTCTTCCTTAGGTTACACATCTCATTATTTCATTCTATTAACGCTTCAATATTTTTCTTAGTTTAACAATTGCGGGGTGGGGATGAAACTATCGATTTTGAGATGATAATATGTATCTTATATCCATTAAATTAAGTTTGGCTAGGTTATTAATACTCTAGTTGCTCTCATCAGTTGCAATCCCTTGTTTATGTATATTCTTGTAACTTATTATGCATTTTTAATCCTATAAATAGTGGTTGAAAGCTTTTCTACAAAATTCAAATAAATGAATTGAAAATCATATTACTCTCTACTTTCTTCCATACTATCTACTTTCTTCTACATACCTATCTTTGTTTTGTTAATATTGTTCTTCTTTTTGTTGGATTATTATAATAAAAATGAAATGTTTTCAATTTATAATTTGCTTTGGTAATGTCTCGATTTTAGTTGTTTCCTTTTGAAGATTAAGAAAATTGTAGACATATATGATTTTCATTTATTTTGTTTGGCATAATTTTTTACTTAAGAAAATATTTTTGAAATTTTAGCCAAATTTTAAATACAAATACTAAAATTTTCAAATTTTGGGTTTTAAAAACTGAGTTTGGAAGTAGATTGGAAAATAAAGAAAATGTTTGTAAATAAACTCACCTTTTGAAACAACAACATTATCAAGCAAACCTTTCCAATTGAAAATTTTGATTTATTGCTTAAAAAAGTTATGTTTTGTTCAAAAGAAATTCAAATAATGAAGTCTTAAAATGTCAATCTCACCAATCATCACATGGTTTTGTCAAGATTTCATTGTGACGAGTCTTCTTTACTTGTGTCATAAAGATTACTTCTTCTTTTTTTCCTATAAAATATTTTTGTACTTTTAAAATAAAGTTAATTTAGTATTGCATTTTTTTTTTTTGACAACGTTAATTTAGTATTGCTTTTTCTATTTTATAGAATATATTTTTTCGAATCTCAACAAAATGTCAAAAAAAAAAAAAAAAAAAAAAAAAAAAAAAAAAAAACATGTTTGTGGAACAGTAGTTTCTTCTTAAATATAACATAAATTTTATGACAATATGTTAGAATAACTAGTTCTTTAAAGTTGTTTTTTTTTTCTTTCTTTCTCTAGGTTATCACACACAGAAATTGTTTTCTATAACAAATCAATTTTTTTTTACGGACAATAACTCCTATGTGCATGATAACATTAATCTTTTCAAATCAAATCACAACTCTTTAAAGAAAATTTGAAATAAAAAGTAGAAAACTTCATATTTCTCAAAAAAAAAAAAAAAAAAAAAAAAAAAAAAAAAAGTAGAAAACTTCATATAAAAACAATTATTCGAACGAATATCTTAAAGAATTGTTTTATAGTTAGATATATTGAAAAATAGTTTTAATTCTTTTTTAGCTACTTTTAAGAACATTTTGGTGAATAATAAAGGTGAATGTTATTTTAAACTTGAAACCATTATTCTTACTCTATTATTTCAGAAGTAAAAAATGACTTAATTTTTTTTTTTAAAAATGGCAATTGTGAACAGAACAAAGTAGAAGGAAAAAATTAAAATAAAACCAATCAAAGGCATTAAAAAAAAAAAAAAATTGTTTGACTTCGTCGAAGGAAATTTGACACGTGTAAATGAATTTTGATTTGTATTTATTTGTATGTATGTGCGTAGTGGATTACCATATCTGATATTTATCCTCTGATTCTCTCTCTCAAATGTAAATTTATCTCGAGGGCTGAAGCGCTTGTTCCCGAGCGTGTTGATGTGTTTGGGTCAGTCTTAGGTTTGTTGATCTTCTCGGATGATCGGCCCTTGACTGGTCAAATTTCTTGGCTGAAGCGCTTGTTCCCGAACGTGTTGATGTGTTTGGGTCGGTCTTAAGTTTGTTGATCTTCTCGGATGATCGGCCCTTGACTGGTCAAACTTCTTGGAGAACTGGTTGAAGTCTTGAAGAGATTTTGGTCTTCAAAGTCTTCACCGTCTTGAGACCTTTGAAGAGATTTTGGGCTTCAAAGTATTTTGATCTTAAAGAGTGTTCCGTCCTCCAAGGATTCAAGGAGTGTTCGTTGCTTATAAATTCTCTCTGAACCCTTCAAATGAGTGTTTCGTTGCTTATAAATGAAGGGTGGGCTCTCTATTTATAGAGTTCCCATAGAAACATAATGGGCTTGGGCCAAATTGTCATTTAAATAGTTTTTTGGGCCCATTTGATCTCGAGTCCAATTGCAATATGACCCAACTTGATCGGTTAAGCTTATCTGATCAAACGGTCATGATGAAAACACGTGGCGTTTTTCCGAGAATCGCCAATTTTGTCTTCAAATTAAATTTGAAGCACGTGACAGTTTAAGATTAATCTCAAATGTAAGTTTGTCATCAGTTTGTGAATTGATGACGTGACAATTATTGATTGACCGAAATTTTTCGATCAACGAAATTGATTTTCCAAATATTCCTAGACCATCCCAAACAATTTAAATTTTCAAACTTTGACTAAAAGTTTAAGGAAAGAACGTGGTTAAATTCAAAATAGTTAAGGCAAAGTACACTTTTAATTCTTAAATTTGAATCGAAATTTTGAATGAAAAAAACTAGAAGCATGATTTACAATTTACACGTAAACTTGAGCATAATTAAATGATTAAGAGTTTTATATAATCTCTTAAAAGTTGAAGGCGTTCAAATTTGTATTCCAAAGCGAGCATGGCTCAGCGGGCATATGTATGTGTTAACGACCACGAGGTCTGTGGTTCGAATCCCCCCACCCCCAATGTACTCAAAAAAAAAAAAAAAAAAACTCTTAAAAAATACAAGTTTTGACTCCATCGTCAAATTATCATATTGTACTTAAACAAAAAATTTAAGTACACGTTCTCAAATTTAATATCAAACTCAATATAATATAATTTAGAATAAAGTTTACTCGGTGCTCACTACAAAAATTTAGTGAGACAAAGATAAAAATAGTTTTTCATGTAAAATTTAAAGACCGAAATCAAACATTTAAAAAAATGAAAGAAAAAAATTTATACTCTTAAATTTTGGGAGTTATATCAATTACAACTTTAAATTTATCAATTGAAACCCTAAATTTTCATGAATGAAAATCAATTTAAACCCTTTATAACTTATTTTAATGGATTACATTCAAAATCTATCACTTAAATAAAATTTAATATCCTCTCCAAAATTCTACTAAATTAAAATATAAAAAAATAATCACATAATTAAAAAAATAAAAAATAAAAAAAAAATAAAAAATAAAAAAATAGAGAAAGATGAGAATGAAAACCACTCTTATATTAATAAAAAAGTGCTATTTGATTTCAATATTTTTCTCTAATATTACAATATAAATAAATAAAAAATTGCTAAACATTATTGGCTAAAATAGGATTTTTTTTTCTTTTTTTTTTTTTTGAAAAGGAGATATTCTCTCACATTCATATTATTATTATTATTATTATTTTTTATTATTATTATTATTATTATTATTATTTTTTTTTTTTTGATAAGAACACATTCATTTCCCTCAACTATAAGGAATCCAAACAAAATAATGATCCTTCTACCCACTTGTATCTCTATCTCCCACAACTTTTTGTTATATTTAATTTCTATAATCCAAATAGAATCTTTATTTGATTAAATTTGATGGTAATGATTATATAAGCAATTATTTAATGTGGGACAAACCAAAAAGGAAAATTTGGGGTAAAGAGAATGAAGCATAAATGGGTGGTGGGACATTTGCCCACATTAATGTTCCCACACTAATTAATTGTGCTTTTGTTTCTAATTTCCACTTTGATTGGAGAGTTATAAAAAAAAGTATATTTTTAATATTATTTTTTCCCATTTTTCTCAATGTTTTTAGATTCTTAGTCATGTGTTAAAAAAAACTAATCATATTTTCTATAATATATTTTTTTCAAAGATAATAAATTCACTTTTTACATGTGTATTCCTCAACCAATCACCAACAATTTTTTTATTTGATTGTTTATGATACTTTTTAAATAAAAAAGGTAGGGTGGAAACTTTGACATTTAGATCAAACATATAATGTCTCCATTAGTAGAATTATACTCTGATTTATAATTTTTTGTTTTAGTACAATTAGATATATGAAAATTTAAACTTTCGATCAAAGATGGATGTACGTTGGAGTCAGGGGCACGTGCCCACAGAAGAGTTATTAGAAGGACCTTCCTTTTTTTTTTACTCTAGAAGACTCTTAGCTAAATGGTACGTATTAAGGAAGGCCTACATGCTAGTGACTCACGGGTGACATGGAGTCCTAGATGGAAGAAGATTCTAGACTTCTTAGTGGTTATGTGATTACCTCTCATTAGCCTCCATGGGTTGTTACATTCTTTTCATTCTTTATCCTGTAGCTATTTCTTATTCTTTACAACGGTATATATTGAGGTCTAGGGTTACTAGCGTCCTCATTCAATTACAAAGGAAATATACTAAAGAGGGATTTTCTCCATCACTTTTCACATAGAGGTTTTTTTTTTTTTTTTTTTTTTTTTTTTTTTTTTTTTTTTTTTTTTTTTTTTTTTTTTTATCAAGACTCCAAATAATCTCATCAATAGCTTTCCGGTTTTCCCTAGGAGATAGCAAAATCTCATCCCGATTAGAAGGTGTGAAGTTCGAAAAAACTAACTCCTCATTTCAACCACCCCTCCTCATTTAGAAGAGAACACACACGTTTGCCACGTAGCTCATACTCCACCCAGACCGTCAGCTAACTTCCTCCGTGCTATCCAAGGGTCTTGATTAATAATAATTTGTTTCTCATTGTCCACTTTCCACCTATACCCCTCCGTGAAAAGTTTCTACCCCAAACAATACTCTTCAAGTTAACGAGGGATTAGCTCTTAGAGGAGCATTAAGAAAATCACAATTTTTTAAATACCTCCCTCTAAGAGTTCTAAATAGAAGACTTTTCGGATTCCTCAAAATCCTCGGCCAACTGTGTTTGGCAAGCATCGCTTGGTTAAATAACGAGAGGTCTCTGAACCCCAAACCATCTGTCGTTTTGCTAACACACAGTTTCTTCCAACTCCTCTAATGAGTGCGCTTTTTGTCCTTTAAGGAACCCCACCAAAATTGGGCACAACACTTGTTTATCTCGTCACATATACCTTTGGGGAGACGAAAGCAACTCATCGTGTGAATCGGGATGGCCTGAGCAACACTTGTTTATCTCGTCACAGATACCTTTGGGGAGACGAAAACAACTCATCGTGTAAATCGGGATGGCCTGAGCTATGGTCTTTATTAGTACCTCCTTCCCGCCAAGGGAAAAGAGCTTCTCTTTCCAATTCTAGAGAGCTTTCCACACCCTATCCTTAACCTTATGGAAAATATGCTTCTTGTTCCGGCCATTTTGGGACGGCATCCCGAGATAATCGCCCAGCGAATCCGTCCATTTTACACTCAAGATTCTGCTGAAATTCTCGAGGTCCCCAACCTCCACCACCTTGTTGGCCATGAAGGAGGATTTATCACTACAAGAATTTAGGGTTTTCTCGACGCAGAAAATCCGTCGAGAAAGACCCTAAATCCGTCGAGAGAAGTTTTCCCGACGGAAAAACAACCGTCGGGAGATTTCGTCGAGACAAGGGCGTCGGGAGAGGCTCTCTCGACGCTTTTAAATTTTCGTCGAGAAAGGTTGCTCTCTCGACGGTTTAGCTCCACCGTCGAGAGAACCGTTTCTCTCGACGATCAGACTATTCGTCGAGAAAGCAATCTTTCTCGACGGATTAGGGTTCCCTAATCCGTCGAGAGAAATGATACTCTCTCGACGGTTTAGAAAACCCTAATCCGTCGAGAAAGATTATACTCTCTCGACGGTTTTGTTACCAAAATCCGTCGAGAGAGTATACTCTTTCTCGACGGATTAGGGTTTTCGAATCCGTCGAGAGAGTCTCGTTTCTCTCGACGGATTTTGCTAAACAAAAGCGTCGAGAGAAGTTGACTACTCTCGACGGATTAACTAAAATCGTCGGGAGAAAGCGTTTCTCCCGACGATTTTGTTTTTAAAAAACCGTCGAGAGAAGATCAGTTTTATTTAATTTACATTTTTAATTCCTGTTTTTTTTTTTTTTTTTCAATTTAAAATACCTAATAGGTTTGAAACACACATTTAATTAATTAAATTCAAACATTAGATTGTAAAAAGTTATTTTCATTGAAATGTAAATTAAAATTGTTACAAAGTTGGCTTACACAACAAAATTAAACCTACAGAAATATTCAAAATTAAACGCAGTCGAGTCCACTTCGAGAGCAGCTTTGTGAACAACATCAACCCAAAATACCTGAAAAATAAAATAATAAATCTCATATTAACATAGCATCAAAAAAATAAAAAATTATAACTTAAAACATAAAGTGAAATGCAAAAACTAAATTTACCTAAACATGAACATAAACTCAACATACATGTAAAATCTAAATTTACTTAAACATGAACATAAACTCAACATACATTCAAAATCTAAATTTACCTAAACTCAACATACATTCAAAATCTAAATTTACATAACAATCAACATACATGCAAAATCTAAATTTACCTAAACATGAACATAAACTCAACATCCATGCAAAATCTAAATTTACCTAAACTCAACATACATTCAAAATCTAAATTTACCTAAACTCAACATACATTCAAAATCTAAATTTACATAAAATCAACATACATGCAAAATCTAAATTTACCTAAACTCAACATACATGCAAAATCTAAATTTACATAAACTCAACATACATGCAAAATCTAAATTCACCTAAACATCAACATAAACTCATATATATATATAGTTTACTTATTAAAACAACCCAAATCTATATATGAACTTAAACTAAACTAAAACACAAAACTAAAATTAGTTTAACGCTCTAAAACAACACTAAACAACTCAAATCTACTCCAAACAAACCAAAACAACAACTCTAAACAACACCAAACAACCCAAAATTAATCCAAACAAACCAAAAGAACAACTTTAAACAACACCAAACAACTCAAATTTACTCCAAACAAACCAAAACAACAACTCTAAACAACATCAAACAACCCAAATCTACTCCAAACAAACCAAAACAACAACTCTAAACAACATCAAACAACCCAAATTTACTCCAAACAAACCAAAACAACAACTATAAACAACACCAAACAACTCAAAATTAACTTAAACTTAAACTAACTTTAAACTAACATATACTCAAAATCATATTGACTACCATAACTGCAGGATAATCAAACCAAAATAATATTCACCCAATTTCCATCCATGTATCATTAGCGAAACTTAACTTCAAACAACATCAAACTCAACACATATACTCAAAATCATATTGGCTACCATAACTGCAGGATAGCCAAACCAACAAGTCTTATTACCTACAAATAATTTGATTACAAGAGGATAAAGATGATACCTATTTCGATGTTCGGCCTTGTGAACGAACGAGTTGGCTAACCATTTCTCTGAGGCTAGCTACTTCAGCTGTATTTTTAGCTAATTCAGCTGCATTTCTAGCTCGTTCAGATGTATTTTCAGTCATCATTTGTTTCAACTCTTGTTGGGTTTCATTCAGTCGTTCCACGGTCTGATTCAATTGTTCTTTTGTGTTGTTCAACTCTTGTTGTGTCTGAGTCACAACAAGACTTAGTTCATGCTCTCTCTGTGATTTATAGGTTGAACTATGTTTTCTTGATTTCGACGGTCTTGGTCCATAACCTACACCTTTAATGTGACCTGATCGACTACCCAATACTTCTTCACGTATTTCTTCCTCAGAAAGTGGTTGGGTCCCTTCTGGAGTGGGTCGACTTTGCATCTCTTTCATTTTAAGCTGCGATTATTAATTCATATAAGAATTTTGATACTAACTTTACAAATTAATTATCCTTAAGAAGTAGGAAACTTACAAAACTATCCCGAGCGGCCTCATTCACCCACTGATCATCTTCACCTCCTTTATTATGTGTTCTTGTGGCACGAAATAAATCAATAGGTCCTAAGTTCACACCTTTTGCTTTCTACAACAAAGTTTTTTACCATATCAATAATTATTCATGACAAAAAAAAACTGAAACCATAAATCGTTTTTCCAACCTACCATTTTTTCGTGTACGTGAAGGAATGACTTAGTTCCAGTGCAATGATTGAAAGGAAGACTTTGTCGATTCTTTTTATTTTTGTCTGCATTTTTCTAAGAAAATAAAAGATTATTAGTGTAAAAAAATTTAAATGGTGTCATATGATCACATCTCTAACAGATTTAAGTAATGTACCTTAAATTCAGGGTCATCCCACCTATCGCATAGGTGAAGCCAATCTGACATGTCAGGTACTCGTTCATGCGGCCATGCACGTCCTTCCTCAGGGGTGGATGATTCTTTATAATGTTTGAGCAATTCCGCTCTAAACTCTTTAAAAGAATTCTTTGAAATGTGCTCAATGCATTCATGAACGACGGGTTTTGACAAATCAATCACAAAATGATTCTGCAAAAAAAGAAAAACATAAGTAAAGTATTTTTAGCTAATAATCACAAACAACTAAAAAAATAAACTTACCAATAGTCGATCTTTAACGTGGTCTCGGACGTCCTGTGGCACTTGTTTCCATGATTTGTATCTCACAGAAAAGCTTTCTCTCACAATGGTACCAATGGCTAAGCTGAACGTTGAGGCAAAATCACACGTCGGCTTCCGGATTTCATCAGAAATATGTATTGGGATTTTTCCGTGTTTTCGAACATATCTATCCAAATTTAGATTTCGACCATATCCCCTCACGTTACGTACAATCCTAACTGAAATAAATAATGAACATACAATTTAATATTCATATCATATCGAAAAATATAAGTATCAATTCAATTAAGTTAATCTGAAGCCTCATCCTCCGCAGAAGATGGTGTGTCTGTCATCCGCAATCCCTCCAAATAAATATTAGTTGAATCTCGGGAATTAATACGATCAGATGACATCGTCTACCTACAAAACAATCATGAAATGTATAAATGAAACACATAGTTACATACATCTACAAATGTTACATAAATCTACATACTGATTTCAATCCAAATGTTCATCGCTTGAATCAATGTCAGGATCTTCCTCTTCCTCTTCCTCTTCTTCTTCCTCTTCCTCTTCATCTTCATTTTCATCATTTATGAAATCATCATTATTGTTTGACGATAGATTTCTACTTTGTGATTCAATACTTGGGTCATCCACAATTATAGGAGGAACATCATCTCTGCATAATGTGGTGTCATCATCAATGAATATGTTCTCATCGACTCTCATACCGCCATCTACTTCTAACAAATCAAGTTGGTCATTTCCAAGATCTTCTACCTCTGGAATGTCCCATAAGCGTTTATTTTGGACCACTTGCACTACTTTCCAATGATTACCATATTTTGGGTCATTGAGGTAAAATACTTGTTGTGCTTGATTAGCAAAGATGAAAGGATCATCAACATACCAACAATGAGACGTATTAATTGATGTAAACCCTAAATCCACGTGTGGTTTATTCTTGTTAGTGTCAAACCATTTACATTTAAAAATAATAGTACGTCTTCTCTTAACATACTCCAAGTCCAAAATATCGGTCACTACACCATAGAATTTCGACTCAACACTTTCACTGTCAGTTTCTCCAGGCACCATGACTCCACTATTTTGCGTTGTCCGACGATTATCACGTGCTACCGTGTGAAAACGCACTCCATTAACATTGCATCCAGTATACGATCGCACTAAAGAAGTGGGACCCATTGCTAGAGAATACACGTCATCAGACACATTTTCTCTCTTACGCAATGAGAGAACCTGTTCATTCAAACATATATCTTACTAATGCATAACATTAATCATAATTAAAATTCAATTTATAAACTCTCATAACTATATACTTACATGAGATTTGAACCAATCAGGAAATTGTTCCTTATGTCTTCTATCTAAGTCGGATATGTTTTGTGCTTGAGAACGAATCAGTCTCAAATGTTGCCTATGAACACAAAAAGTAAGAATTACGACTCATATTTATTTCACTTGCACCCTTAAAATGATTGAAAACAATACGTACCTACGGTAATGTCTTATCTCATCACAATTGTTCAAAATATACCATTGTGCTATCCGTTTCTCCTCAATCGATAAGGTCCTTGAAGTTGAACCCCCAAACGGTTTTGCCCTTTGTCTAAACAATTCAAATTCACCATAAGTATCGTTCTCGGGAATTTGATCATCATTTCGTTCATCTCTATTGAATCGCGTTTCAATACCACTTAGGTACATTGAACAGAAATTCATCGATTCATTTATTACATATTCTTCTGCTATAGAACCCTCGGGACGTGCTTTATTTCGAACGTACTGTTTTAAAGTTCGCAAACTTCTTTCAATAGGGTACATCCAACTATAGCTAACAGGACCCACAATTCTGGTCTCATATGGCAAATGGACTGCAAGATGCACCATTACATCAAAAAATGTCGGTGGGTAAATTTTTTCCAACTTACAAAGTATCATGATAATGTCTGACTGTAATCGATCCAAATCAGTTGTGGTAATCGTTTTCGCACATAGATCACGAAAAAATGTACATAGCTCAACAATAGTAGTCGACACATTCTTATGTAAATATGCTCGAACACCAATAGGGACAAGCCTCTGCAACAGAACATGACAATCGTGAGTCTTCAACCCATGAATTTTTCCATCGTTCACACTCACACATCTTGATATATTCGAGACAAATCCATCAGGAAATTTCAGTGATTTCAAGAACTTACAGAACTCGAGTCTTTCACTCTTACTGAATGTGTACGCAGCATGTGGTTTTTTAGACTTGCCTTTTCCTAAAGGTATCAAGTGTAATTCTTTCCGTATATCTCGATCTTGTAGATCCTTTCGAGCATTTTCTGTGTCCTTCGATTTTCCATCAATGCTTAACAATGTGCCAACCACGTTGTCACAAATATTTTTTTCAATATGCATTATATCCAACTTATGTCTTAATAAAAGTTTTGACCAGTAGGGGAGTTCAAAAAAAATACTTTTTTTCTTCCAATAAGGATCATCTCGTTTCCTTTTCTTTACTTGTTTTGTTGGATGTTTACTAAGCACTGGAAAGTTGAGCATATTCAATTCTTGTAAAATCTCGTCTCCATCCATTACGACTGGAGGTGGTCTATGTTCTAGACAACCGTCGTGTTTCTTATTCCTACGCCAATAGTGTGTGGCTGGAAGGTAACGTCGATGTCCCATGTAAGACATTTTACCCCTTATCCAACGCGATGGTGTATCTTCCTTACAAATTGGACATGCTTTGTAGCCCTTGTTAGGGCACCCAGATAAGTCACCGTATGCAGGAAAGTCATTAATCGTCCACAACAAACTTGCGTGTAGTTGAAAGTATTCACCACTAACGCAATCATAGGTGTGCACACCATTATTCCACAACTCTTTCAACTCTTCAATCAATGGTTGCAAGAAAACATCAATCTCTTTTCCAGGAGACTTTGGGCCGGGAATAAGTAAAGAAAGGAAGAAATTGGTTTCCTTCATGCATTTCCAAGGTGGCAAATTGTACGGAATTAGCATCACTGGCCACATACTATACGAATTGCTCATATTCCCGAATGGATTGAATCCATCTGAAGCTAATCCCAGACGAACATTTCGTGGTTCCGAAGCGAACTCTGGAAATTTACTATCAAAATGCTTCCACCCTTCCGCATCAGCAGGATGTCGTAACACACCATCATCGACACGCTTGTCTTTATGCCAACTCATTTCAGAAGCAACGTGCTTGGATGAAAACATCCTTTTCAATCTGGGTATCAAAGGAAAGTGACGTAAAATCTTGTGTGGAATCTTCTTCCCTCCTTCCTCGGCAACTTTATACCGAGATTCACCACATATTGGACATTCTTGCAAATCGGCATTTTCTTTCCAATATAAGATGCAATCATACTTGCAAGCATCAATGTTCTGATAGTCGAACCCCAAGTCACGCAACTTCCTCTTAGCTTCGTAAAATGAACTAGGTATACATGCACCAATTGGAAATGCGTCCTTTAACAATTCTAACAACATATCCAATGATTTATTACTCCAATTGTTAATAACCTTAATATGCATTAACTTCACCAAAAAATTTAATGAAGATAACGTACAACCAGGGTACAGTTTATTAAATGCTTCAGCCATTAAATCCTCAAATCGTTTTGAACTGTCACTTTCCGGGACATTAGTGGGAATCCCGTTTGCAAAATCTTCTTGGTGAACACTTGTTTCTACGTTTGGGGTTTGTAAGTCATTTAGAATGTTCAAAATCTCATTCTCTTCATCAAAAAAATTTGATGTTGTACGTAGTCCATTATCGGGTATTGAATTAGTTGAAATATTTCTGAACCTAGATAAGTTGCTTGGTTCTCCGTGATATACCCATTGACCATAAGAGGGAGATATTCCATTTGTAAATAGATGTCGTTCTACCCCATCCAAAGACTGCCACATTCCATTCATACAATGTTTACATGGACATCTTGTTTTCCCCAAATGATTAACGTGAGACTTCGCCATTTCCATAAACTGAGCAACCCCTTGTACGTACCCGGTAGAGAACCTATCTCTAAGTTTAATCCAATCTTTATTCATTCTTAATTCTACAATTTTCAAATCCACCCGTGAATCGTGAATAATTAAGTCCTGTAGGGATTGAATAAAAATTTAAACATATCAATTTCATTTTCAATTAGCCTAACCATATCTACAAATTAGCTTAATCATATATATACGACAAATGAAACAATGAAATTAGCAAAAAGTAACCTAAATTAGCCTAATTCAGAAACCATTAAAAAGTGCAAAAGTAAGCCATGATACCTCTTGTAGCGTGGAGCGGGGAACGATTGTTGTCTTGCGGGCGAGCGATCGGCGAATGGTGGTTGTGTATCATAAATTGAAACCAAATTATATACACTAACAAAATTGAAAAACAAAATTAGGGACGGTTTGAATTAAAAAACTACCTACGGCGGCGGCAGGCGGCGGCGGTAGGGCGATGGAGGGAGGAGGCGGCGCGGCGAGGGCGAGGGCGGCACGGCGAGGGCGAGGGCGAGGGCGATGGCGAGGGCGAGGGTGGCACGGCGAGGGCGAGGGAGATGGCGGCGAGGGCGAGGGCGGCACGGCTAGGGCGAGGGCGACAGAGGGGGCGGCACGGCGAGGGCGAGGGAGATGGCGGCGCGGCGAGGGCGAGGGCGACGGCGACGGAGAGGGCGGCACGGCGAGGGCGAGGGCGAGGGCGACGAGGGCGGGAGCGAAGGAGAGAGAGAAAGCGATGGAGGCGAGGAGGCGGAGAAAATGAAGAAGACGATGGAATTTAGGTTATTAAGCTCTCTCTCGACGGTTTTTAAAAACCGTCGAGAGAGCATGCCGGTTCTCTCGACGGTTAATTGAAATCGTCGAGAGAGCATACCCGTTCTCTCGACGAAATGTATATCGTCGAGAGAAATGGCCGGTTCTCTAGACGGCTGGGTCAAACCGTCGATATAACCTTAATTTATCTCGACGGTTTGTAAAAACCGTCGGGATAAGTTGATTTTACCTGACGTTATCCCGACGTTATGATAAACCGTCGGGAGAGAACAACGATCTCTCGACGGTTGTGATAAATCGTCGAGATAGATATCCTCTCTCGACGGTTCTTGAAAACCGTCGAGAGAGGTGTCTGTTCTCTCGACGAAATGATATTTCGTCGAGAGAAGACGATACTCTCTCGACGGTTGTAGAAACCGTCGAGAGAGTATTGTTCTCTCGACGAAAACAAAACCGTCGAGAGAACATCCGTCGAGAGAATATAAAATTCTTGTAGTGTATTCAGGTTGATAGTTTGCCCCGAAGTCCTTTCATACACTTCAAGAACCTTTTTGATCTTCACGCACTCCTACCTGGAAGCTCTGCAAAAAAAAATTAGACTGTCATCTGCAAAAAAAAAAAAAAAAATATACGTGAGATAAAGGCAATATCTATTAATACGAAAACTTTTAAGATTTGCAAGAGAATTCTCCCTGTTTAGCAGCGCTGAGAGGTCTTCCGCACAGATAAAAAAACAAATATGGAGATAAAGGATCTCCCTACCTGAGTCCTCTCCTATGTTTAAACTCCTCCAATGTCACTCCAGTACTTAAGAATTAGATTGAGAAAATTATGAATTGTGTCCAGCTTGTGACTTATTTTTTTGGTTTTGTAATATATTTATATATTATTCTAATTATGATTAGTTCATGGTAAAAATTGTTCTTTTTCAGAACACAAAATTTACAATAATAGTTGCTTAAAAAAGATACATATATATCATTAAAATCTTTAGTAAATATATTATAAAACATGACATAAAAAACTTAATTTTATTTTAAAAAATCTAAATTTTTTTTTTTTTTTTTTTTTTTTTTTACAAACATGTTAGAGTGGGGAATTGAATCTAGGACTAGGCGATACATCATGTTGTTGGCTAAATATTTCTAGTTTAATACATAGTTAGGTAGATAAATTTTAGGATGGTTTATTAGTTTTGTAATTAATTACTTAATATAAATATTATATATCAATGCATTTAAAATTATATCTATATAAAGATTAAATTACAAGTTCAGTCTATAAATTTTAAAATTTTTGTCTAATTTTTTTTTTTAAAAAAAAAAAAAAATCTAATAGATTCTTAAATATTTAATTTTGTGTCTTTTTTAATCTATTTTTGTGTCTAATAAGTCATTAAACTTTAAAAATATCTAATAAATCTATAAAATTTCAAATTTGTATCTAATATGTCTTAGACGTATTAAAAAATAAAATTAACGGTTATATTAAACATAAATTTAATTTTCTTATTTAATTATTTTTTTAAAACTCTATCTAATATAACCTTAAACCTCCAATTTTCTAACTATTAAATACATCAATTTTCTTTTAAAAATATTGAATTGGTTAAGGATTTTTATACATAAAATTAAATTTTATGTCTAATAGAATATTTAATTTTAATTTTTTTGAATATGTTAAAGACCTATTAGATATAAAATTGAAACTTCAAGAACCTATTAGACATTCTTTTAACTTCAGGTATCATATAGGTACAGATCTAATATAGTTCGGAAACTAGACTTGTAAAATCTAATATGAAAGTTCTGGATTCGCTCCTGCTTTCGACCTCAATAAAAGAGTACATGTCAGTTTGATCTATGTTCACTTTGACTTTAGATTAGTAGTATTAGTTTTTTTTTTTTTTTTTTTTTTACTTTTGATAAGCAATTATATGAATGTGATGTATGGTATTATAATAAGCACTTTTATATTTTTATTTATTTCTTGATGACTTGAGCTTATAAAACAAATTTCGCTCTCAACTACGAAAGCATGACAGTTAGTTGAATGTGACATTTCGATAAAAGAAAAGTGTTATGATGTGAGGAATGACTATAAAATGTACATGACAGAAAAAATACTCTACAAATGCTACCTATAGTGTTAATGTGTGCAAAAATTGGTAGAATAATAAGGTGTGAAGGCTTCCAATTCCCTAAAATATTAATGGGTATTTGAGACACCAACTTGATGATGGGTGGACGGAGTTATTTTAACGTAACCTAGCTCACGTTTGACCTAATTATAAAGGAGGAGGGAAGCGAAGCTTAGCGAGCTTTCTGTCGGCCTACCACTACATAAGCTGGCGGAGAAAGCTTGAAGAGCTCCCCTTCATTCGTTGTTAAGCCAAGGTCTCAGGTCTTCGAGTCAGCCCGCGCTTTTTCGAAGAATCCTGCACCCGTGGGCATACGGCCTGGCAGGCCTTCCCTTTCCGCCGGAGCTTCATGGGCGTTGCCCCGTTCCCCAATCAGATGTTTGGATGTGAGCTATACTCCGCGAGGAGCTAAACGGGCGTATGGCCTTGCCATTTGACCTCTCTTCTCGTGTGACTAAGAATGCTCAGTGACAACCTCTCAATTGTCACCGCCTGGCCTCTCTTGCTACCACGGTAGCACCTAGTGTGGTCAGCACCAATCGTGTTCGGGTCACGAAGCCACAGTCAACAAAGTAACAATATTGAGTTCAATAATATTTATTATTCACATACTATTATAACTCACAGACTATTATAAATACTGACTATAATAATTCACTCATCGTCCCAAACAGCTTCTAATCATTTTGTTTGGCTCATCGTCCCAAACAGCTTCTAATCATTATGTTTGGCTCGTGGTTACAAGAGTGTTTACAACTAAACATGTTGTTAGTAGTTTGATTGTAAAAGAGCTTAAATGTTGTGAAAAATGCTGCTTCCAGGGAAGATTTATGAAGCTAGGTCCCAAAAAGGACATCAAAGATTGGTTAATTTTTCTGTTAACTGTTGTGGCTCACAAATTTTTCTGTTTGGTTAAATGATGTAATCGGAGATTCTCGCAAATGTAGCCCAAGGGCAATTGCAAGAATAGACCAATAATAATAATAATAAAAAAAAAAATTATAGCAATCATTTTTCAACTTTATATATATGGTAAAATATTTAATTTTCGAGTGTAAAAATTAATATGTGGTATATCATCAAATTCTCAAATCTGAACTAATTTATCTTATGTTTGATATATTAGTTGACTGATACACCAAATATAAGATATATTAGTTGCTTATATCAATTGCAACTGATATATGTCAATATGAGCATAACTCAACCGACATATTGTATACACTATTGACTAAGAGGTCACGAGTTCGATCTCTCATCCCACATGTTGTCAAAAAAAAAAAAAATTGCAACTAATATACGATCAAAATCAAATAAAACTTTATCGTAAATAGATTATATTAGCATAAAAAACTAATTCAGACTAGTGAAATCGAACTAAAAACACTCTAGATCAAAATAAAATTAATTATATTTTATATTTGATGTAACTTAATCACTCAAAAACTACAACTACATTTGCATTTTTTGTAATGTGTTTTGCTACAAGTGCAATTTTATTTTATTTATATAAATTGGTTAATGGTATGAAATAAAGTTAAATTTGTTAATATCTATTTTTTTTTTCTCAAATAGAAAAAGAAAATGATTGGGATGGTGAAATGTTTGAAAAATGAGTGATAAATGTGGGACCTTTGGAATACTTTCATTGGGGAGGGAGGCATTGACTCATTCCACTCATGAAAATCTTAATTATGAGACAATGAATAAACTTCAAAAAATTATAATAATAAAAATTAAAATCCAAACACTGGCGCGTGTTCATCACTTTCCAATCAATCAAAGGTTCTTGAAGATTTTTGCTTTCAAAAAGTAGTTTGATGCTATCTTCTTTATATATATATATATATATATATATATATATATATATATAATTTGGTAAAGTTGATGAACTTTTACTTCAAACTTAATAAATGTTACAATTTTTACTTTAAAAAAAGATATTTTCATGTGCATTCCATAAGTTATAAAACATATACTTAATACTAAATCTATAGATTTTAAAGAAAAATGACTTTATAACTCATTTTTATTGATATTTGTAAGCTTAGGTAGAATTATTCAACCGTGCAAAACTTAATTTTCATTGAAATTAGTTAATTTGTAGAGATCTTTATATTACTTTTGTTCAAATTTATGGCTATTTTTTATTAATATTGTATTTTTTAAAACTTATTATAAAAATAATGTAAGTTTCAAACTATTTTTAAAAATATTGCAGTTTTAAATAGAGGTCGTCTTTTCGAAAACGACCTCTACTTTTTGCTTCACGTGGATGAATGTCGTCTTTTCAAAAGACGATCTTGCTCCACATTGGATGGAGGTAGTATTTTAAAAGACGACCTTCATCGGTATGTACTTCTTTTATTAAAAAATTGATATCTTTTTAACCAGATATTCAAAATTTTCAAAAAAATATATGGTTGGAAAGCCAACAATGAGAGCTTCAATTTGATACCTGGTTTCACTATTTTTGGAGTTGTGTATCAAAAGATAAAGACCATCGAAGTTGGACTATAATTCTGCAAATTTCACAACTGAAGATTCTTTTAAGTAGTGCATTAAAAAATTACATCTTTTTATCCAGATATTAAAAAAATTCTAAGGTACGGTTGAAAAGCTAACCCAGAGAGCTTCAATTTGATATCTAGTTTCACTATTTGTAGAGTTGTATATTAAAAGATACATATCGTTAATGTGGAGCAAGATCGTCTTTTGAAAAGACGACCTTCATCCAGTTTGAAACTTACAATATTTTTATAATAAGTTTTAAAAAATACAATATTAATAAAAAACAGTATGGCTGAATTAATAAAAAAATAATAATAATAAAAATAATAATAATAATAATAATAATAATAGAAAGTAAAAAATGTAATACTTAGTTTAGAGTCCATTTGATAAATTGGAAAATTTAAGTTGATTCAACTAGTCAAATTTAGGAATACAAATTAATTTTTATTTTAACATTTGATTTGTAAGTATAATTTTATTGATTATTTAATAAGAATTAATGTGAAATTTTAGTTATTGGTCACTAATTTAGCGTAAATAAGTTTTTTTTTTTGGTTGAGTACGAGTGGGGATTTGAACCACAGACTACTTGGTCATCAAGACATACCTATGTCGGCTGGGTCATGCTCGCTTTGACAGCGTAGATAAGTTGAGATATACTCATGGTGGCGAGTTTAATACCTGATAAAATGTTGCGTTTAAAATTGATTTGGATATCATTAAAATGGTTTCTATAGAATATTAGCTACTTTGTGTTTGATAAAACTAATTGTGAATGAATCCATTTAAAATCACAGTTTAAAACATTTATTTGCAAAATGTGTTTCCTATGGGTTTAAATTCCTAAATTTGATATCACTTCTTGATAAATTTTCAATTTTTAATTTCATCCCGAAGAAATTTAGATTGATTTTATATATATCTAATATTTTCTCACATAATAACAAAATTTCGTCTCATAAGGGTTCAAATTGATTAGTTATATGTATTTAAAAATAAATAAAAAATACCATATTGTGTTTTTTTTTCCAACATGAGAAAAGGAGATTTTCATGAAAAAAAAGATGATTCCATCTTGAGACCTCTTGTTCATAGTTTAATGTCGATTGAATTATGCTTTTGTTTGGCAATCACAATTTAATATTTAACAAATAATCAAACAAAATATAAATATAAATTGAAGCATATAACCTTTAAAACCATTATAAATTATCAACAAAAATAAATAAATAAATAAAAAATTTGGATAGTAAGTCTCTCTATTTTAGTCAAATTGAAATTTACAAAACACTAACCCTACTCTTTATTATTACTAATAATTTTTCTATAAGTATAATTATTATCAATTATTTTAAAAACAACAGCAATCCCAAACTAAAATCATAAATGGAATATGACCGATTTTCCAACAAATATCATTTTTCCATCCTTATTATTGGTTCCATCAATATGACCCGCCTCCAGGAACATGTTTGGTGTCTTAAGTGTTAAACTATTATTCTTTTGAGTTAGATGATCCGACTTGATTCATTGATGTAGTGATTCATGTTAATCATGTCTCGAGTAATGTCATATTGTCATCCACAAAATTATTTGATACTCGTTAATTTTTTTAAAAGCATACAATTTAGATGTTTTGATTTTTGTTCCTCCCTAACCAGCTTTATTTATATGCCTTCACTTTGTTTCTCTATGTCAATATGCATTGGTGAATTATTTATAGATTTATGTTAAAAATTCTAACTTAATTAGGCATTCCAACTTGAATAATTTTATCGACTCGTTAATTCAAGGTTGATCTTGTCCTACTATGTTTGTCAATTGTTCTAGTCGCCTTTCTCAATCTAAAGCCTCATAGGTTTTTCAACATTCATCTTGTTTTGTTCGGACTTGAAGTAGTTTTTGTAATCATTAAAAGAGAGAGACAACTTTTCTTTCAATAACTGCAACTGCTCGGAATGACTCCTCGACATGAAACTCATGCAACTATTACTTGAAATACCTCAACTACTCAATCTTTTAATCCCCACTATTTTGTAGCCAATGAAGCAACCAAATACAAATTTCTAAGCTTTAACATTATTTTAGTTGTCAAAGCGAGCATAACTCAGCTGACATATGTATGAGTTGATAATCACGAGGTCTGTGGTTCGAATCCCCCATCCCCAATGTACTCAACAAAAAAAAAAAAAAAAAAACATTATTTTAGTTTGTACTTGTGTTCCAAAGTACCTCATTGATCCATTGCCAATCTCATTGTGAAGCATATACATACAAGACACTTAGTTTAAAAATCTCACAAGATTCAAGAAAATAAGATTTAATAATATTTTATATTATTGTCGCCCTTTAAAATTCAAGACAGTGAATTTTGCTGGCTTTTATGTTCAGTATGTATTTGAAAGTATTTATGATGATTCAAAATATTTTTTTTAATTGATAGTACTGGTTTAATTTGGAAAAAAAAAATTTATATCTCTAATCTTTTTGTATCAATTAAAATCTTAAATTTTTATAGATGTATCAATTTATACCTTAGATTTTATTTAAAAAACGTTATTTTAAACATGTAAAGACTTATAATTATAGTAATTAAATTTTTAAATTTTCATAAATCAATTAATTATATGAAAGTTTAGAATTTAATTGATACAATTTTAAGTCGACACATGTGAAAATAATTTTATTTTTTAAAGAGAGTGTAAATCGATATAGTTACCAAAGATTTTAGGATTTAATTGATACAATCAAAGTTTTAATTAATACAATTCTTAAAGTTTAGGGGTGGTTTGACCCACAAAATGGAGGAGTGGAGTTGGAGGAGTAAACTTATTCCTCATTTAGGCTCCGTTTGGCGTTTGAAAGAGTTAAAAGTGATTAAAAATAAATCTTAACCGTTTTTTGTGTTTGGTAAAACAAATTATTTTATAATTTGTTAAAATCAATTTTGCATGACACGTTCATTTTGCACAGCTTCAAAAGCTGTTATTTGTAACTTTTAGATTCTCTAACAATCACTTTTTTAACAAATTTTCAAATCTTTCCAAAATTAAAAATTATTTTATATCTAGTATCTATTTCTCACTACCAAATCTTATTTTATAATTTTTAAATTAATAAATCAAATGCAAATATTTTTTTAAAAATAATACTTTACTATTTTTTTCTTAAAAAAATTTATACCATTTTTTATAATATGTCTATTTTAGTGAGTATAGTTAAATTACAATAATTTAATACTTATTTACCAAACACGATAACCAACATTTAAGTCTACAACTAAAATTTACCAAACACTAATTTGATTCATCCAACAGCTGATTTTTTTAAAAGCAAAGTTGGAAGCAATTATTTAAAAAGCTACCGCAATCCCAAACGGAGTCTTAGCCTACCGAGTTGTTGAACTGAGTAAAAAATATAACTCTCCCAACTTCAACCGTAATTATCATTGAACTCCCAGTTCAACAATAGTTACTATTGAGGTATGTCCCATTTTTAGAGACAACACATTTCTCTCTCTTCATCTCTCTCCCTCCCTCCAACAATATTTTTAATTATTAAAAAAAAACGTAATTTAAATAAAATGAGTAAAAATTGGTTATTGAATCAAATTTGATACTTACAAAATTCAAAATGTAGTATTTGTTTTTTTTGCTACAGTATTTTAATTAATGCTTAAAATTGAACACATGACCTCTTAGTCACAGGCTCAATCTTATGTCAATTGAGCTGTGCTCGATTTGACGACAAAATGTAGTATTCATAGAGTGGAAAGAGGTTTATTTGGATCCGTTTAAATTAATGAAAATTCAAAAGCTAGTATTCCTAGGGTGGAGAGAGGTTTATTTGGATCCGTATATATTAATGGATTAAAATCTTTTAAATTCATATGAAATATTTAACACATTATTGTACACTCTCTTTTATTTCAAAACTATTCAAATAAAATGGATAATTAATGTGAGTGGTATTGAAAAAAGGATATGAAGTATTGTGGTCAAAATTATTTATTTTATCTTCCAACAAATTTGTGAAAGATACATAAAATATAAAATAAAAATCGCATTCTTAAAATTCATTGGAAAAAGTTCTTAATAATGAGTTCGGGTGTAGTGAATTCAGATGAAATGTCGAATTTAAGTAGGAGGAGGTGGAGAATGATGTATTTAACATATGAGTCAGGTAAGACTATACCAATGGGGAGGTATTGTGCTCAAAATTGTTTTTGTAGTCAATATTAATGTGAGAGATATTGAAAAAATAATGTGAGGTATTGTGCTCAAAATTATTTTTGTTGTCTTCAAAGAAATTTATAAAAAATAGATTAAAAAAGAAAAAAAATTCTTAGAATTTATTGGAAAAAGTCTTTAATAATGAAAGTTTGTAGAAAATATAGTTAAAATAAATTCAGACTTCAGAACTTCAGATTCAATAAGACTCCTTAAGCACACCACAAATTTCATAACTTCATGCCTCAAACACCCCTCCTTAAGCACACCACAAATTTCATAACTTCATGCCTCAAACACACAGATTTGAGAACACTAACTAATTTTAACTCTCGAGACTAACTAATTTTCAAACTAAACAACTACAACTCTAACTTTTTGGGTCAAACGCCCCTTAAAAAGTACACAAATTTAATTGGATGAAATAAAATAGCAAAATTGTAATTGACATGTTTTCAATTAAAATTCTAAATTAATGAGTATCAATTAAAACTATGAACTTTCATAAATGTATCCATTTATCTCACATGTTAGATTTCATTTGATAAACGTTAAATTAAACGTGTGGAGACTTATAATTATAGCAATTAAACTCATATTTTTTTATAAATAAATTAATTGTATGAAAATTTAGAGTTTAATGGATATAATTATAAGTCTCATGTGAAAACTATTTTTTTTTTTTTTAAAATAAATTGATACATTTTTTAAAGTTTTTTTTTAAATATGAATTGAGAAAACTATTTTTTTTTTTTAAATATAAATTGATACATTTTTTTTTAAGTTTAGGATTCTTTTGAAAGTTTAGGATTTAAACGGTTATAAAAATGATATTTTCTCTTAATTTAAGTATTATCAAATTTTCCTTAACTCAACTGAGTTTTTTTTAATTCATTTATTCAGGTTCAAAAATTAGGATTTTTCTCTTTAATATATATATATTTTTTTTAAATGATTTAATTTTTAATTTTATATTATCTCTATCAAACTTATAGTAGTTTTTTTTCCTGATTTTTATAATTGGTTAAATCATAAAAAATACCTCTGTATTATGAGTTCATTTAAAAAGTATTTCTCAATTTTCAAAAGTTAAAAAAATACTCTTCAACTATGTGTTTCGTTTAAAAAATATGTTTGAAATTTTTTTTAAAAAAATAGTCTATAAAAAATATTTTAAAAAATACTCTTAATTATGAAAAACATTTAAAAAATGCTCAAGAATAATAGCGTAGATGTCTAAAGTGTTAAAAAATCAATAAAAATCTTATTTTATCGATTCAAAAGATTAAAAAATTAAAACAAATATATGACAAAATTAATGAAAAATAGATAAAATGTCTATGTTTTCATGATTTTTTAACACTTCCAGATGTTTACATTTTTATTTTTTTCATATCACACAAGTACAAGTTAGAATTTGATCGTCTACATAAAATTTTTGAATGGTGTTAACGTGGAGATATTTTTTAAACTTAGAGACATTTTTGAAATGTTATTAGTTTAGAGTATTTTTTAGAATATTTTTAAAACTTTTAAAAATTCAAGATAATTCTGAAACGAAAAGCACTTCAAATATTGGTTTTCGTTTTTCGAGAAACAGACGATTAAAGAAAACGTCATAAAATAAGTAGTGATTTATTTATTTTCCCAATACACTTCAACAAAAAAGTAGTCATCATAATATATTGTAAAAAAATATAAAATAAAAATAAAAAAAAAAAAGACTTTTTTTCCAAACATGTTTTCTTTATTGAAAACCAACAAATATTTTTTTAAAAAAATAAAAAAACAAGTTTCAAACATCATTTGGAAATAGCAGTTTTAAAATTTAGGATGAAAGTTTAAAAGAGATATTTATTGGATATGTGTCAGACGTTGGGGGCAGCTGAACGTGCACCATCTTGTATTGGAACCACCCATCTTAATTCTCTAAATTCACTCTCAAAATACTCAAAACTAACCTTTAATTATTTAATTAATTACTATTTTAAATATTCCACTTTTATAGTTCTATGTATTTTATCCATTTGTCTCATTTTAAAATATTTACTAGAAAATATTAGACACAAAATTGAAGTTAAGATACTTATTAGACATTTTTTAATAGTTCATAGAGTAAATAGACATCAAATTGATAGTTCATCTTAATTCTCTATATTCTTAAATTGTCATTTACTATAATTTCTCAAAAAAAAAACATATTTTTCATAATATTTCAAATTTTGATTGAAATTTTCAAAAAATAGGATAAATATGAAAAAAAATCAATTAAAACAAATATATATATATATATATGAACCATATAAATAAGGGAAATTGTAGTAAATGACAATTTAAGACTTATTGTTTGCGAAACATGTTTTTAAAACTTTGCGGATATAGCAATTTCTATCGCTGATATCTTATGACTGATAGAAGTCTATCGCTGATCACCTCAGCTTTTTATAGATTTTTGTCAGTGATAATAGTCTATCACTTATAGAAGTCTATCAGTGATATAATAAAGTCTATCAGTGATAGAAACGAGTTTTTTGCCATATTTGCAAAACATTTTAAAGTTTGCTAAATTTGCAATTAGTTTGGGCCTGATTGCTATTTGTGCAACCAACCCTATAAATAATTCAAATTTTATTTAATAAAAATAAATATACATTAAATGACAATCTAAACCTGGAATAAAATACATAAAAATTTACAAAATTATTTAAAAAAATTTATAAAATTGAAGACCATTTAAAGCTTTAAAAAAATAAAATCAAAATATTTTAAGATTTGTTGGATTATAACATATAATAACATATAATATAATATAATATAATATATATATATTAGATTAATTATAATATATAAACAAAATATATATATATATATATATATATATATATAAACTATAATATATAAACGAAGTGTATATGTTAGATTATATGGTATATAAGCAAAATATATATATTAAAATACTTTTTGAAAGGAAAAAAATGTTGACTTAAAAAAAAATTAAAAAAAAATTAATTTTTGATTAAAATTTAAAAAAAAAATGGTGAATAAGATAAATATGAAAAAAGTCAAAATATTAAATAAAAAAAAATAATGAATAATATAAAAATAATAAAAATAATTATAATTTTATTAAATAAAAATAAATATAATTCTGAAACATAAAACACACAATTTTTTTAATACTGTTTGAAATATTATTTATAAAATTTAGGGTGAAAAAAAAGGACCTTTTACCGTTTTTTTTTTAATTGTGTTTCGAATATGTGTTTAAGGAGCAAATTTAGAATAAAAAAACAGCGACAACATGTAAAGTAAGTTTTTTTTTTTTTTTTGAGGAGTAAAACTCAATACAAAGCTAAACAATCACTAACTCATCTAAAATGAAAGCTTCGACCTTAGGAGGGATTTCCTCCAGCCAAACCATACGTCGTTGCACACCTAAAGCCATTTGTGCTAACTGGTGCGCTACAATGTTGCCTTCCCTCTAAAGGTAAAATTGCATTTGTCCCTAAAGGGGCGAGGAAACCGCTCACACACATCAGTGATCAACATACCCACTTCTGACAGATCCTCACAGGCATCCTCAAACAGATGAGAAACCCGATGCGAGTCTGTCTCTAGTATTATCGGACTTAAACCTGCTTCCTCCGACAACATGTAAAGTAAGCTAAACAATCACTAACCTTTTATCGTTTTTTTTTTAATTGTGTTTCGAATATGTATTTAAGGAGCAAATTTAGAATAAAAAAACAGCCACAACATGTAAAGTAAGTTTTGGTTTGTGGTTCATATGGCCAAAAGGAAATTTAGTGCTTCATCCGAAAAAGAATAAAATTTGAATCTATATAAGATACAAATACCAACCGGTTACAATTTAACCCCAAAAAAGAGAAAATCATTTTTTACCTCAATGAGTCTTATAATTTTTTTATTTCAAAGTGGATCTCAAATTTAGATAAGTATTACAATCTTAACCTTAAACTTTAAAAATTGTTGCAATTTAAACTTTCTAATAAGTTTTCGTTAAAAAATCGTTAAAATAATATTCTTATATATATATATATATATATATATATATATATATATGTCTTTAATGAATTAGAAAACATATATATGGTGGTACACATTGATAAATTTTGTGAATTTGCAAGATTTTTTTTTTTTTTTTTGAAAGATAATATATTATTTAAAGTAAAAGGAATCTCACAACCCAAGGTCAAGGTCAATACCCAAAGAAACAAGCTTCACAAAAGTAACAAACCAAAAACTGAGGAAAAAAAACAGAAAAAGCAAGCCCCAAAAAGGGAACAAAGAAGGAGCAAAGAACAAAACTCCACGCCAAGCACTAGAAAGCCAACTCAGTCTGGTCTCTCAACCAAGACATTCGAGCAAATAGTGAGCGAGAAAGACTGCTATGAGTTAGCATCCGAGCGATGCATGATCAAGTCAGGTTCAAGGTTACTAGAGCTGTCAAAGCAAGACGTTCCACATCCTCACCTTCCAAGACGACGAAAAAATTGAAAACAAAATGGATTACAAGGTCATTCACTGCCATTTTCATTGTTACCGTATCCTAGTTAAAATTAAGTCTGCCTGTTTAGGACTAGATCTTGGTACTAGTCCATAACGATCAAACTCGAATTGTGAACCTATTAATGAAGCGAATTCAATGAAGTAACAACAGGTACCATTGAAAAGTTGCCATAAACTGGAGAGTCCACATGACCCACTAGAAATCAGACTCCTAAGGGAAGGATTAGGCGAGCCTACTGACCCCGAGGGTCCAGAACGAGCCCTAAAAAGGGGGACAACATGCACCTCAATAGACCGCTGAGAGCCCACCGATCTGAGAGCCTAGAGGCCCTAGGAAGAGAGGCAACGAGCTTGTCAGTAGACCACTTACTGTAGTTACCACTCGAATGACCAAAAACCTTACAAAGACTATAACGCTTCAGCTTCTACGAGTACTCGACTCAGACCACACTCTCAACACCCCGAACCCTGATAAGCACCGTGACAAGTAACACATTACCCACCCCCACCCCAACATAAACCCTAACAAAGGACATCTGAGATTGATCTTCCGTCGCTTTATCTAGGAAAACAAGAGATATCATCGCCCTAACCACAACAGTCGGGCCCCGATAGGTCCACAACTCCATAGGAACATTAAATAATTTAACCCATATAGGAACAAAGTTAAAAACAAAATTTTAGGGAACAATACTGGGTGTCCAAGGACGCAAAAGAATATGTTTGCCACCTATATGCCACGACTCATTAGCTAAAATCCAGTCACGAGATGAGACCAAGCGGAACTGAAAAGATGATGAGCCCATTATCCAACAAAGCGATTACAAGTTCTTCCACCTTCACTCAAATCTTTTGCACTAGCCGAGACTCATTATACCATCAACAAACTGACTAACCAACGAGCATGTACACATGTCGATTCCCTCGTCAATGACATCATAATAAGGAATAATGACACCTTCCTCATTGATAAACATAAGAGAAGAATACACGAGGGGAACTGGAGCAATTGGAGCCAAAAAGCATAGCCCAAGAGGTGCGAATGACCAACCGACTTCCCCACTGTCGGTCTAGGCTCAATTCAAGTTCATTTTTTTTTTTTTTTTTAAATTCGGCGATAATAAAACATATTTTAAACTGCACGAAGTGACTATTTGATGAAAATTTGGACAGTAGTAAAACATTTTAAATAATTGTACAAGTGCAAAATTTAACTCCTACCTCTAGATTAAATTAGGCGACACACCAAAGTCTCCCAATCAAATAGTTGTTTGATAATTAGCAAGCAAATATATATATATATATATATATATATATATATATATATATATATTTTTGAAAAGAAACCTTCATTAATCAACAACACACACTACATCAAGGCCCTCAGAAAGGGCGAAGGCGACCCACAAGGAGAAATCACGCCGCCAAAAGAACTCACCATCTTCAACCACAAAAGAAGAAGGAAGACAAACTAAAGACTGTTCCACCGCCCCTCTAGCTAAGGAGTGGGCAACATAATTACAAGTTCTAGGATAAAAAGAAAAGGACACACAATCTAACTTGACCGCTTCCTCTCCAATATAATCTAAAATATTTTTGGTTTCAGACAGATCCAACCCGGGTTGATTCAGAACTCCAATCACCTCCATAAAGTCAGATTCCACGAAGATGTAGCTATAATCCAAAGCATCGGGCTAAGAGATCTTAGGCCAATTAAAATAGCCTTGCCTTCCAAAGCTTTGATAGACCACTTTCTCAAGCAGAGTTTATAACCTATACATATGGAAGATCCCAAGAGTAAGATTATGGCACAAATAGTTGTTTGAATAATTAGTAAGATTATTTCATGATTAATTTATCAAACTTAAATTCAAGGAGTATATATAAGTTTAATTAGTGGGTGGATGGCAAGAAATTAAGTAGAAGGTAAAAGATGAAAGACTTATACAGTAAAATTGAAAGTTGAAAGTATAGGATGAAAGTTGATAGGACCGGAAACAAGACTCAGACTCAGCTTTCCGTGTCTGTATCCCACACAGCCAAAAGCACTTGTGTGTGTGTGTGTGGCCGTTCACTTTTACCAATCCTTGTGCTCACATGGGTATGGGAGAAAGAAAAGAAAAAAGACAGGTACTGTTTTGTGAGAAAGCGCTTCTGCTCGCCATGCCCACTAGCTCGGGCCCCAATAAAAATCACAGAGCAGCGCCATTACTCACTCATCCTCCTCCTTCTTCCCTTTTTCTACTCTACTCTTTCAACTTTGACTCCCACCATTATTGTACCATTTACCAACCAAATGAAGCTCCTCTTCAATGGCGCTTCTTCACACTCCCTCTAATCTCCCTTCTCCCTCTTCTTCCTCATTGAACCTTAATCCCAATCACAGGTACTTCTTCTTTCTTTCTTTTCTGCTTTTTTCCCATTTTTCTGGAAACTTAATCTGTTTGTTTTGTGTTGGGAATGGGAGATTTTGTCTGTGTGTTTTGTTGACTCATTTTGGTGCTTATGGCACAAGTGGCAGGGCAAAATGGCAAACCCCATCTTCTTTCTTCTCTCTAGTTACTTCTTTCATGGCTCAAATTGAACTCTCAATGCATGATTTCTTCTTCTTCTTCTCTTGAAATGGAGTTTCAATTTAACATCTTGATTCTGTTCTTGTTTTTTTAATGCCCTTTTTCTAGTATCAAAGCCACACGAGAATACTCTACTTTACTTTACTTTACTTTCCCCCTTCTTTCTTGGGTTTGCAGAGAAAGAACTATAAAGTGAGTGAAAGGAAAATCCATGAATGTCTACACTTTTTGTATTTCTTTTGGTGGGTTTGAAACTTAATGCCCCAAAACACCATTGTTTTTTGTTTTTGTTTTTGTTTTTGAATTTTGTCAGGTGATGATGGATGATTATGAAGCAACAAGAATAGTGTTCTCAAGAGTTCAAAATCTAGAGCCTGAAAATGCCTCAAAAATCATGGGGCTTCTCCTCCTCCAAGACCATGGGGAAAAAGAAATGATCAGATTAGCTTTTGGCCCTGAATCTCTAATCCACTCCATCATTCTCAAAGCCAAAAATGAATTCCAATTCAACTTAAACCCATCTTCTTCTTCTTCTTCTTCAAAATCTAGAATCAATCTCCCATCTCTTTCAATTCCAATTCCAAATCCAAATCACCCCTTTTCAAACCCAGATGAATTTCTCAATTCCAAACCCATTTTTAGCAACAATGGAGGAAGAATTGGAGGACCTGATTTTGTAGATGACTTTCAGATTCAAGATCACCTCTCTTTCCTCACTGATTGCTCTGCTAATGAAAACCCTGATTTCTTTTACCCTCCTCCTCCGGCTGACTTTCCGCCGAGTCCTACCGGCGGCGGCGACCTGATGTTCGGCGGCGGAAATTGGGCTGAGGAGGTGGGTTTGGGGCTTGGATGGCGGCCGTGTTTGTACTATGCGAGAGGGTTTTGTAAGAATGGAAGTGGGTGTAGGTTTTTTCACTCCGGCGACGGCAGCGGAAGGGCGGAGATGGTGGAGCAGTGTAATGATGTTCTTCTCCTCCGATCGAAATCATCGGGTCTGCAGCAGAGATTGGGAGTGGGTGGTTCTGTTAATAATAACTGTAACTTTTTTCCCTATTCGCCGACGGCGGCTTCTGATTTGCTTCTTCAACAACAGCAAAACGAAATGCGAAGGTATTAAAAGAAAATACTTTTTGTAATTTTTTTTTCCTAGTTAGATTTGTGTTTTGATATTTATGGTTTGGTTAAATCTCTCGAGCATATCTTAGTCGTAATTGGAATCTACTCGTTCACCTTGACTTTTGACTCGAGGTCGAGGTCGAGGTCGGAGATTCAAATTCTTAAAAAAGAAAAAAACTATTCTTAAAATGTCATTCTTAATCCCAAAATTTACTTCTTTTCTCGTAAGTTCGAAACTTGATTTTCCTTTACTCGAAAACTCACACGTGCCTCTATTTCTCGCCCGTTTTGGTTGATCAAAGCATAGCTTAATAGTCAAGACATGAGTAACTTTCCTAACCTGTCGAAGTACGAATGAATCTCCCACATTTGTAATATTGTATTCTTAAACAAACTAGTTTTTTCAATAACTTATTTCCTCTTCATTCGAAAATTCACTTGTCCAAACCTATTATAACATATCGATTTAACCCTCTTGGTTCTCAAAACGTCTAACATTTTGACGGTATGATTTTGAACTTCGTTGAGCACCTCGAGTCTTTTTCCCTCTCACCCGGCAACCTTTCCCTTTTTCGCTCTATATATCCTCTGCGTGACGCTGATTATCAACACTAAAAAATAACGGTGCTCTTACTGCATATTGAAGTTCACACATTTCAACCTCACTTCATCGTCTTTCTTTACCATGTCAACCGAAATGTGTCGCTTAAGGAAACTAATAGTACTTGGAAATGATACAAACGTTTAAAATGATAGGTAGGAAATAAGAGACCATATACTAACTTCATTTTGTTTTCTTTTCTTGTGAAAACGTGAAAATGTATGCAGAGCGGCGGCGGGTTTATCCATGGCGGAGGAATCAAGCAACTCGGGGAGGCTCCGACTAGAAAGAATTGATTTTTCCGGTGGAGGAATGGGGAATCCGGCAGCCAGACAAATTTACTTGACATTCCCAGCAGACAGCAGTTTCAAAGAGGAAGATGTGTCCAAATATTTCAGGTTCTAATTTGTAGTAAATGGATTTGGATTCTTGTAATCATCAGATTGGTCTGAAACTGAAACTGTTTGGTTTGTGTTGGAAAAAACAATGATTTCAAATTAATTTTGGTGTTTTGAAAACATAATCATTTCAAATCATGTTTTAAAGGTAAATTACTTATTTGATCATGTCATATTTTTCTTTGTGATGAATATTCAAACAAAGAATTTCAAATCAAAGTCTGGTGAATTCTAATTGGGAGGGTTATGTTTGGTTTATGCAGCATTTATGGACCAGTTCAGGACGTGAGAATTCCATATCAGCAGAAGAGGATGTTTGGTTTCGTGACTTTCTTGTACGCGGACACGGTTAAGCTTATTCTGGCTAAGGGAAATCCTCATTTTGTTTGTGATTCTCGTGTTCTAGTTAAGCCTTACAAGGAGAAGGGCAAAGTCCCTGACAAGTTCAGGTTCTATTCTTTCCTTCTCCTATGTTTGAAGTTGATTTATAAGTGCTTTTGGAAAAAAGTTGAAAACACTTGGGAAGTGTTTTATCAGGAAGCACGTGTAGAGTGCTTTTGGCCCCAAAGTGATAGCTAGCGAAATGTTTAATGCACTTTAAGATAGTGGAACCAAACATTAAAGTGATTTGTTGTTAAAGTGCTTTTTGCTGAAGGGTTTATAATCTTAATACCTTTTTTTGTAAAACACTTATTTTAAAAGCACCCCAGAGACACCTTTAAAATAAGTGATTTTGGCAAAACTACTTTGATCATAAACACTTTAGTAAAATGTTCTTAATAACAAATTGCTATGATGTTTGATTTCTACCCTCCTAAAGTTGACTTTAAACACTTACTTATCAAGCACGAAAAAAAAAAAAAAAACTCTAAATATACTTTCTCACAAAGCACTTCAAGTGGTTTTGACTTCTTTTTAAAGCCATTAATTCTAAAATCTTATTTTAGTCATTGTAATTTCGGGTTTATTTTATTACAAAATTTATGTTTTTTTAATAATCCCTTTTCCATGGCTAATTGAAATCTTATATTTAAACTATAATTAGGAAACAACAACAAATGGAAAGGGGAGATTTCTCTTCTCCTTGTGGTACTCCTACAGGTCTTGATTCTAGAGATCTTCATGATCTCCATCTTGGTAAGCAACCAATCCTCTCTCAATGATATTTTGTTTGGTTAACTTCTAAGGATTATAAAATGTTACAAAATGCACACGTGTTGCCCCAATGATTAAAAGGACGAAGTTATAAACTCGAACGTATATGAAGATCTTGAGTTTGAGGGTCCATTTAGTAATGTTCTCAACCTTTTGTTTTGTTTCCCATTTTACGATCATTGTCCCTTTAGGGAGGAGGACAAAGTTTGGTGGCATGCCAGTTTCTTTGCAATTTTGTGGGGCATTTGGCTTGAGAGGAACAATAGAATTTTTAGGGAGGTTGAGAGATCGGGTGAGGAAGTTTGGGAGATGGCTAGGTCTAGGTTAATGTCTCCTTGTGAGTGTCAGTCACTAGACTTTTTTAAAATTATGAGTTTGGTCTTGTTCTTTCGGATTGAAGTCATTTTCTGTAGTGTTAGGGTCAGACTTAAAGTCTTTGTTGAAGCTTGTTTTTTAGATTCCCTTGTATATTCTTTCATTTTTCTTAATGGAAACGCCGCCGCTTCTTATGCAAAAAAAAAAATGTTACAAGGTTATACTATTGTCCCATATAATAGTTAAGAAGCTATGCCAATATATATATATACTAGAATCCAAACACAATCTAACAAATATTTTTTTGACGTGAGTAACTAAAGTAGAAAACATAATCCAACACATTCGTTTCTATAAAGACTGGAAACAAGAAACAGATAATAGGAAGTGTGAGCATCATTAAACGAGCCTCAAGTTTCTCGAGTCCTAACATTCACAATCACAAGCAAACCAAAGTAATCATCTCGGAAAAGTCTCCATCATAATAACTTGTTTTATAATGCAGGAACAAGAATGTTTTACAACAATCAAGACATGCTATGGAGGAGGAAACTAGAGGAGCAAGCTGATTTGCAGCAAGCTCTTGAACTTCAAGCTTTAAGAGTAATGAGTTTGCAACTTGCTGATGTCAAAAAATCTCACCACCATCACACTCCTCTTTCCACTTGCAGCCCTATTCCCTCCCCCACTCACTCTCCCAATCCCTTCAATCAATCCCTTCTTTTCCATTCAATTCCAACCAACTCACAAGTTCTCCAAGGTACATTTTCTCTTTGTTGCATAGAGGTGTTTGATTATCGAAAGTTGGTGTTCATTCTAGCTTGATAATCCTCCTGTTGTTTGCAGAGAACGGCTCAAACCGCTTGCCTGACATTCGTGTCGAGCCTCAGACGATGAACAATTTTGATTCGACGGCTGATAGTGATAGCAGTGGCAAGGAAACCGACTTGCAAGAAACTAGGTACTAAAAGATTCTATTTGGTGGTGGTTGTTTTTTGTTTCTTATTTATTAGAAGAGAAGCAAAAATGTGTTTGCTTAATCTTGTGGTTCTTATGTTCTCTTTTTCTTTTACTAAAAGGGAAATAGTTACGTTGGTAATCAATTTTTGTTTCTGGTTTCTCAAGGCATCGTTTGATAACCATTTTGTTTTTGGTATGTTAGCTTATGATTACTTCAATCCATGGTTCTTTTTTTTCTTAACCACTTTTGATAACGTTTTCAAAATCCAAGCCGAAATTTAAAACTAAAAAAAAGTAATTTTTGTTTTTGAAATTTGGTTAAGAATTCAAATGTGTTTACACTTTGCAAGAATGGTGAAAAACATATTATAGAAAATAAGAGGAAGTAGGCATAATTTTTAAAAACAGAAAACGAAAATCGGAATGGTTATCAAACTAGGATTAACATATTTATTTTAGAAACATTTGGCTTGAAAATTCATTTTCAAGAAGTAACATATTAAATTTTTTCTCATTTTTAATTTTTTGGTATTGTGAATTGCATTCTATGAGTCTAAAGGTAGCAGAACTAGCAACTTCATTGACATTTTGTCAAATTGAAAACAGGACAAAAGAAAATATGAAATTAATTTTTCTTTTGTTTCTAAGTCTTATAAACAAAAACATCAATGGAGAAAAGTCCTCAATGCTCTTCATTGACATATGTGAGTTGCTCCTAAAGTTGCAGTTTTGATTGTTCTTGTTTTGTTGCAGTTTGGAGCATAATCTCCCTGACAGTCCCTTCGCCTCTGCCTTGTACACGCCAAGTGGCATCGAGGCCGAAGAATCGGATGCCTCGATTGGCAGTCATTCTGCAGCTTCATCCTTCATTTCGACAACGAACCTCGGCGTGCCCTTCAAATCTTTCAACTGCCAGTAGGGCCCTTTTTTTCTTGCCTTGAGCCCTCTGATATTCTGAACTATCATTCTTGCAGATAGTGAGATTTGCATATCAATTTTCAGGTACTCTTCTGGCCATGGAGCCATTGGATTGTATGCAAGCACAGGCGGACCGACGTGTAGGGTTGGGATTTAGCTTCCCCTTTAGCTTATCATGTAAGTTCTTTTTTACATTCTTCAATTTTCTTCAAACAGTTCTTTCATTTTTCTCAATGAAAGTTCGGTTTCTTATATATATATATATATAAACAGTTACTTAAAACAAATCATCGAAGTTTTGTTTTTGATTCAAACTATTTTGTTGTCTTCTACAGAAACTTCAAGAAGTGTCATAAGATAGCCCACATCACCAAGGATCTAAGAATTACCATAACTGTAGTATTTAAAATAACACCACTCTCCCTCCCAAGACAAACAAAAATCATAGGTATAAAAAATGTAAGGAATTTTCGAATGACGTCTCTATTGGTAATGGCTTCAGATGAGATTGCAGTCAAAGTCTCGAGATCGAGATTGTGAATGAAGCGCTCAATAAAAAGAAGATTCTTGTCTCGTAGAGCTGGCGTTCGGACGTCTCCTGAAGGTCTCCCGACAAGTGTGAAAATGGGAGAGGTCATTCTTCTATGATTGTTGTTGAAGCTAGTTTTAGTTTCCAATTTATTTAGTGTAGTTGAAGTGAAGACACAAGTAAAAGTGAAAGAGGAGAAAAACTAAAGGAGAGTACAAAAATGACAGAGACATTGATTGAGATGTAGTTTTGGCACTGTAATTCTCTTGCCAATGTAAATCTTACAAGGGGAATTCAGAAGCCAACATGTTCAAAATTCAGTCTTCTTTGTACATCAAAAGTGTTCATGATTAAATTGAATGATCAATGCTAATAGACTTTTCAAAATATTTTGTAAATTTGATTTCATGAGCTCTTGAATATTACAAACTAGCACCAATGAGTAACTGTAATATTTGAAAATATTATTTATTATTTATTTGTTTTAGCAAGATTTAACTTATTTTTGAAAAGGGTGTTTGTTTTCACATAATTTCTTTACAATAGTTATCATCTACCTTAAACAATTTTATTTAAGTAATAAACTACTACTTTAAGTATATATATAACAATAATTATAAGCTAGGAGAGGGAATGCGACGAGAGGGGAAGGAGAAACTAGGAGAGGGAGGGAGGAAGGAAATGAAAAAGGGAGGGAGAAAAGACGAGAGTGCGAGCGAGGAATAAGAGAGGGAGGGTTTGTGAATTTGTTTTGATTGAACTCAGGGTGATGTGAAAATCCTAGCGAATTGGAATCAAGAACCCTTTGCTTTTATTATATTAACATGTTGCGCAATATTATGCCGTGCAAAACCGCAAGTGTACGAGTCAAGTAATAATAAAGTGTATGTGAATACGAATGTCGTCCTCTGGATTGTATTTCTAGTTCACTTAAATATCACAAATAATAACGTTCAATTTTATCTAGAGAATTAAATTGAGAGGTGAGTTGTAACAAATCAAATAAAACAATAGAATAAAGTAACGATTGAGACAAATAAGGAGAATGGTATCTTAGGGACGTGATTTCACCGATTAGTCCGACATTCAATCAATAAAATAGCCTAGATTATTCATGCAATTTTTCATAAGTCTAGAAGAACAAAAATAAGAATTGACTCTGACGAGCACAATTGCTCTCATGCAATGTTATAAAACTAACATATATGTCTAGTTTTTAATAACATGTAAGGCATTAAAAACTCTTCTTATAACCTAAAAAAGAGCCTTAATCATTTTCATGTTAGGACTACTCTTAGTCATGCAATCAAGATCTAGTCTAAACTATCCTTTCACAAGCATAAATTCAAACAACTAAATCATACAATCTTTGATTAGGAGATTATAAGCATTAAACATATAATTGCACGAATGAAAGATAAACATTTAATATAGACATTCAATTAATCAAAACTAATGGCTACATCAATCCCTAAGACAAAGAGTTTAACGACTCGTGTTCAACAATATAAACATCAAGGTTAATAAAAATCCCATGAGACAAGGACAAGTTTAGAGAGAAGAAGTAATAAAACTCTAATCCCATTGTGATATCCACGATCTTCAACTTCAAAATCTCTTTCTCTGCTTCAATGGTCGTCTTCTTCTCTCCAAGGTATGATGAATCTCGAAAATTTAGATTTTTGTCTCCAAAATTGCCCCTCAAGTCGGCTGGAAAACAAAGTTTTTATAACCCCCCTATGCCGCAACGTCGAGAAGCTACGGACAACGTCCCGACACTATGCCCTCGGGTTTTTAGACCTGATTCCCTTCTTCTCTTGGCTTGACTTCTTCATGATCACCCAAATAACTCATATTTTCTTTATTAATCCTCGTAAAGCTCAAAGTTGCTATATTTGTTCAATTTCTACGAAACAAAGGAAAATCAACGTGAAAGTACTCGTTTAAGCAACAAAACTAGCGATAAATAGACTCTAAAGATAACAGCACACCATAACCCCAAATTCTCAAATGCTAAAAACTCCAAATCTATTCAATTTTTTTTTTTTTTTTGATAAACAAATCTATTCAATTTCAATCCCTAAGGATTGAGTTGGACATGAATTGCATTAAGATCAAAACTCTTGAGTAAAAGAACAAGTTCTTGGCTCAAGAGTCGAACACTCCACAAGATAGGATGATCAATCCTACTTGAATGTTATTGACATGCAATTCGTGCTCATAATTAGCTCTCATGTACATAACCTCCTCTGACCCGAACCCGAACCCGGTTTGCATTACTCTGGCTCCGACCGTCGTCGATTCCATTGTCTTTAGAATGGACCGAACCGACTCTCTGACTTTTTTTCTAGTCGCGAACCTGAGTTTTCTTCTGTTGCAGGATATTGCCCAGATGGGTAGATGACAACTATGCGTTTTCTTGTCCTTGATATTGTTCAAAATATATATATATATAAAAAAAACCTTGAAAGTAGTAAAAAAAAAATGGTTTGATAATGATTTAATTTTTTATTTTGGAAAATGGTGTTTGTTTTCTCACAATTTTTTTACCATAGTTATCATCTACCTTAAACAAGTTTATTTAAGTAATAAACTAATACTTCAAGCATATACATAGCAATAATTATAAGCCAAAAATGAAGGATAATACAATAATAGATAATATTGAAGACCGAAAAAAATATGTATGAACTTGAATACTTATGAAAATTAAATAACTAAAAGTTAAATTTATGCATTGATACAATAATAGGCAATGTTAGATTGTAGTTGTTGAATAGTGACAATAAATGGTCTCTCACTAAATAATGTCACATGAAGTTATGGGTAGAGGCAAGTAATGCAAAGAGATTTGTCAAGTCAACTCATGTTGAATTAATTTGAATACTACAAAAATACCAAAATAATTGTTAATAATAGGTTGGTAAAGAGTTGTCAACTCATAGGGGACATGTAAAGCATAATCATGGGGAACACAACATTACCTTAGTGGGCGATATATGGTCTGGTCTCTGGTTGAGTTTGCATTGTGATTTGTCAAATTACTTAACTCACTTTCGATTTCTAAATAGGCATTGCTTATTCACCTCTATTCAAGGTGATGCAGCTTGTCGGGAGAATTTGGCAGATTTAGTTATGAGTTTGTGTAATCTAACAATAAATACAAATTTTAAGATTTGTACCGAGATTAAATGTGGATATTTGAAAGTACAAATAACTAAAATGAAATTAAGGGTGTGTTTGGTTTAGATTACTAAGTGTTTAATTTTTGCAAAAAGTCATTTTAGAATAAATTGAAGTGTTTGGCAACCATCCAAAATAAATTTTTGGAGAATGAGTTTTTGAAATAATGCATTTTGGATGAAACACTTGATATTAACTTTTGAAAAAAATGTTTTTGAGTGTTTATTTGAAAAACCTACTTAATTCTCATATTGTATTCAAATTACTAAAATACTCCCACACTTCTCTTTTAAATTTTCTCCACCAACCAACCTTCTTCAACCACCGCCTCCAAACTCCGACCACCACCGTCCAACTCCGGCCACCGCCTCCCACTCCGGCCATCCGTTGCCCCGCTCGGACCGCCCAACCCCGACAACAACCGCCGCCACCCGACCCCTGACCACCGCCGCCACCCAACCCCCCGCCGCCACCCGACCCCGACCACCACCGCCGCCACCCGACCCCGGCCACCACTGCCTCCACCCGACCCCGGCCACCCGACCCCCGGCCACCGCCGCCGCCACCCGACCCCGACCCCCGGCCACCACCGCCGCCGCCCGACCCCCGGCCACCGCCGCCGCCACCCGACCCCGACCACCGCCGCCACCACCCGACCCCGGCCACCGTCGCCGCCACCCGACCACCGCCGCCGCCGCCCGAACCCCGACCACCGCCGCCGCCACCCGACCTCGACCACCACCGCCGCCGCCCGACCCCCGGCCACCGCCGCCGCCACCCGACCCCGACCACCGCCGCCACCACCCGACCCCGACCACCGACCACCGCCGCCGCCGCCCGAACCCCAGCAACCGCCGCCGCCACCCGACCCCGGCCACCGCCGCCGCCACCGCCACCCGACCCCGACCACCACCGCCGCCGCCCGAACCCCAGCCACCGCCGCCACCCGACCCCCAGCCACCGCCGCCGCCGCCCACCCCCGACCACCGCCGCCGCCGCCCGACCCCCGACCACCGACCACCGCCGCCGCCGCCCGACCCCCAACCACTGTCGCCGCCGCCCGACCCCCGACCCCCGACCACCGTCGCCGCCACCCGACCCCCGACCACCATCGCCGCCACCCGACCCCCGACCACCGCCGCCTCCGCCCGACCCCCGACCACCGCCGCCGCCGCCCGAACCCCGACCGCCGCCGCCCGTACCCCGGCCACCGCCGCCGCCGCCCCAGCCACCCGACCCCAACCCTACCACCGCTGGCCAAGACCCGACCATCGCCGACCTAGACCCCGACCACCCGACCCCGACCCTGACACCGAACCCGGCCACCGCCGCCCTAGCCCTGCCACCCGACCCCGACCCCCGCCGCCCCAGCCACCTGTCCCCAACCCTACCACCGCCGACCTGACCACCCGAGCCGGACCCCGACCGCTCGACCCCGAAACCGACCCTGACCCCGACCCCGACAACGACCTTGACACCGACCCCGGCCACCCTACCTCGACCCTAGCCCTGGCTTCCCAACCCCGTCCCTAACTCCGACTGTCCGAAATCGACCCCGACCCCGACCTTGACCCCGACTCCGACCCTAACCGCCAGACCCCGACCCCGACCATCAACAATAGTAAACCCTAAACTTTAAACGACAAATATAAATTTAAACTTATTAATTCATATTGTTTATTAATAATTGTCCTTATAGTAATTTGACATTAAGAGAAACACTTTTATAGAACAAACCAAACACACTTGTAGATAAAAACACTTTTGAGAAAATGTAACCAAACACATGAGTGTTTTAATTAGAAACATTTCTAGAAAAAATGTTTTTAAAAAAATGCATTCTTTGAAAAACATTTTTTTAGTATTCAATCCAAACACACCCTAAATGAGTCACAAAATCACTTGTGTTGGGTTTGGAGCAGAGAGTAAGGGTTAATAAATCAAGATTTGTTTCGAGATTAAATTTTGATATTTAAAAGTACAAATAACCAAAATAAAATTAAATGAGTCGAGCTATTTAAGACAAAGAGTTGTAGAGCCTAAAAAATGTGAGATGGAGAGCCTGAAGTATGAGTTTATTTTAATTATTTTTTATATATTTTTTTTTTACAAACTTTTAAATTTTGGACTTTTCCTAGTAAATTCTAAGAATGTTTTTTTTTTTATTTATTTTATCTATTCTTTACAAAAAAAAAAAAAAATTATAGACCACACAAATAATTTTGACTACCAATACTTTACATTATTTTTTTTAATACCCTTCATTATTCATTTTATTTTAATAGTTTTGAAATAAAAAAAAAAAAAAATCTTAATTTAAGTGGATCCAAATAAGTTTGATTTTTTTTTTTTTTTTTGTTTTTTTTTTTGTTGATGTTGATTTTTTTTTTTTAATTGTTTCAAATTTTTTTTCAAAATATGAAAAAGAACCATAATTTGTTATTGATTGATATCTCTATTATTTTTATTTTCTATTATAATTTAGTACAAAATTGAAGGAAAAAATTGTAACAAATGTCAATTTAGAGTAAAATAATTAAAAAAAATATAGCACTTTTTTAAATTTTTTTTATAAATATGGCAATTTTTATCGCTATAGTATAGTGATCTATCGCTGATAGTAGTCTACCACCTCAGTTTTTTATAGAATTTTGTTAGTGACTATCACTAATAGTAGTTTATCAGTGATAGTCATATATCAGCGATAGAAGTCTAATATATCAGCGATAACAATCTATCAGTGATAGCTACTAATTTTTTGCTATATTTGTAAAATGTTTTAAATTTTGCTATTTTTGTCATTATTTTGGGCCTATTGCGGTTTATGCAACCACCCCAAATTGAATGATCCTATTTAAGGTAAATATTTAATTAAAATTCATATTCAAGAACCAGTTAAAATTAAAAAAAAATGCTTTTAAATGAAAAAAAGAAGAAGTATTTTTAAGAACTTAGAAGGTCATTCCAAACATGCCCTTCAAGAGATAATCCAATGAGCTTCCATAACCGGCCATGAAGTAGCTATAGCATAATTGAGATGCCCCGGTTCATATCATCCTCCCCTTCTTCAAGAGGATTCGTCCTGGAACCCAAAGGATCTTCGACATCAAATGGATGTAAGTCAGCAGTATTGAAAATGTAATACATCTGTCTCACCTTGTAGAGCAATGTTGTAGTCATGAGATGTCATTGGTAAATTGCCTTTTGAACTCCACTTGAGTTTCTTATGAAAATAACAGTGATCCTTCCAAAAGTGTCTTCAAACCTCATCACTCGGTTTGAACACCTTATACTTGATGCCATGGATGAATTTAGAAGAAAATTTAGAATTTTTTCTCTCAATAAATGTTTTGACATTGTTGAACATGTGTTTGTTGCAACTGTGGACTTTAAACCAATCTTAGAATCAAGTGTCTCAATGAGTGCTTTGGCTTCATGTAAGAACTCAAACGAAAAACTAGAAAAACATGGTTTAAGCTCACCCGTAAGAAAACAAGTTCCTTTGTATAAAAGATTAAGAATGCTTTGTTTTGAAAACAAAACAGATTGAACATTACAAGCTCTTTCACACAAGCTCACATTTTTTTGTTTTTATCTCATTGTTCTCTTTAGGCCATAAACTAATCTTATGTTTTTCTCTCTCTCTCTCATTTTCTTACAATATTCTTTTTCAATCAATGCACATGCTTTTGTCTCGGCCTTTTGTGCCTTTTACCCTAACTCACACACACCAACATGTACTTCTGTAAGAGAAGGTATTACAATAGTAGAAGTATTAGAACCAAACAAGTCATTGCAATCTAATTGCCTACTCTTATCTTGAGTATGCATTCACACCAAATCAATTTTATCACTTTCTACCACAACAACATGCTTAATTTCAGTTGGTGTAACATTTTCCAAAGAAGAATAAATATTGGAAATGGGTTTAGGTTTAGTGTACCTTGTAGGTTTCCTTTCAAGATGTTTTTCAATCTTCATCGATATGCGAATCATTCCTTCTAAATCCTCATAAGGTTGAAGATCAAGTCGAGCGACAATCACCTTATTAAGTCTTCTAAAGAATCGAGTCATGGTAGTCTCATCATCCTCATAAATATCAAGCTCCTCAAGCAACGATTGAATCTCCCTATAGTAAATCTTCACACTTTTGCTCATTTGTCTCAAAGTTTGCAAATTATGAAAAAGCTTAGGAACAAAGTTAAATGCTTAAGAACATTTTATGACTCTGTTGAATGTTTAAGGTTCCTCCTTCTTGAAAATAATTTATCCCACCAAGTAATGACATAATCTCTAACATGAGAAACAATGAATTTCACCTTTTTATTCTCACTTAAAGTGCAACATTCAAAGACATGATTAACTTGTCTTTCCCACTGAATGTACTCCTTTAAATTTGTACTTCCATAGAATTTAGGAAGTTTAGGCTTCATGCCTCCCAAGTTGTGATCAATTTGATGAATGTGTCTTGAATTTCTCCCTTGGACAATTTGGAAATCTCCTTCATGTGCTCTTCATTTTATCTCCCCTCGTGTTTAACACTCAACACTCAAATCAATGTATGACTTCCAAACTCACCCTCACTATTTAGCACACAAATCGCACTACAAAACAGATTGGTAAGTGAACCCAACATTTTTTTTTTTTTTCTGGATAGATTTGCAAATTGCGAATTTCTCACCCTTAAGAAATTGAATATAGACAATGTCAAAGAAATCAAAGTTGTAGACCAGACTCTGAACTAAAACTTTGCAGAAGACAAAAACATAAAACACAATGATTTTTTTTTTTTTTTTTTTTTTTTGTTGTTGTTGTATTTTTCGGACAGATTAAGAACATACTTGAAACTAACAAAACAGAAGCATATTAATGAAGAATTCAAAGAGATAAACGCAAAGAAACATATATCCGACCTTGAGCCTAAAGTTCTGATACCAAAATGTTAAGAAACTCTCACGAGTGGATCTAACAACTTTGCTGAAGAACAAGACATTTAAATCTCCAACCCGAAAACCCCAAAAACGCAATTGAAATCAACCCAAGAAAAAGTGTAGAATGGATTACCTTGACGATCAAGATCAAGAGTAAAAAAACTTATTTCTAAATTCGTGATTCGAATCACTCCAATCAACACCACTTGAATGATTCTAGCATGCAATATCTAAACACAAGAAATTGCAAAATAAGGAAGAATTAGCTCTCAACCAAAGCTTGAAGGATAAACTCACTTTAATTCAATTTGATGATAATTGTCGTGTCTACAAAAACTCTATAAGAGCTATATATATATATATATATATATAGCCCTTGAAACTTCTAGCCACTAACTCTTGTAACTTCCCCACTAACTCTTGTAACTTCTATCCACTAACAAGTGTAACTTCCACCACTAACTCTTGTAACTTCCAGCCACTAACAAGAGTAACTTTCATCAACTAATTCAACAAATAACTATTAAAATCATAATAATCACTGATAAAATATAACATAATATGAAGACAACATAAAAACAAAGTTTAAAATATGAAAAATTAAAACATTAAATCCAATGAGCTTCCATAACCAGCCATGAAGTAGCTATTGAAGGGAATGAACACTTCAAACCCCGCAGCGGAAGCGTTGGAATCGTTCTTTGAGTTTATTTAAAATTAAAATAAAATGCAAGTTAAGCAAACTATTACCTTTGAAGACCAATAATTTTCTTGTATTCCATCTCCACAAGACTTTCATTGCTATGACTCGAACACAGGATCAATGCTTGTGGGAACTATTTGAAAGAAATGTAGTTTTTTAGAGAATAATTCTAGGAAAATTGACTAGTGTATTTGACCAATCTTTTGCTAATATATTCATAGGAATTAATTTTATTTAATCAAATACATTTTAATATCTTTTATATTAAAATATGTATTTTATATTTATTTGAATCTCATTCAAATATCATAAAATCAATCTTTTATAATATACATTTAACCAATTTGAATCTCATTTAAATTTCATATGTATATATATAGTTTTCAATAGTAATGTATCTAATACATGCCAAACTGAGCATAGCTCAATTGGCATAGGGTTGTGCCGGTGACCACAAAGTCATGGGTTCAATCCCCGCATTAATTACTCCACTGTAGGACAAGTTGCACTCTTATCCACTCTAGGTCTAAAGTTTCTCTAATGAACAATATGTTTATGATCCAACTATAAACCAAGTCCCTCTCGGGCAGTGAGAGGGTGGGTGGAACTACTCATCGAACAATATGTTTATGATCCAACTATAAACCAAGTCCCTCTCGGGCAGTGAGAGGGTGGGTGGAACTACTCATCGAACAATATGTTTATGATCCAACTATAAACCAAGTCCCTCTCGGGCAGTGAGAGGGTGGGTGGAACTACTCATCGAACAATATGTTTATGATCCAACTATAAACCAAGTCCCTCTCGGGCAGTGAGAGGGTGGGTGGAACTACTCATCTACTTTCCCATATGGGAAGGTACCACTGATTCTCTAATGAACAATATGTTTATGATCCAACTATAAACCAAGTCCCTCTCGGGCAGTGAGAGGGTGGGTGGAACTACTCATCTACTTTCCCATATGGGAAGGAGTGAACTTCATTATGTTTTTAGCTCCCTGTTTGGTCAAGTCTCCAAAATGGCAGGCTTATTAAATCATCTATAAAGATCATTCTCACCCATACAAATCAAAGGACAAGCCCTCGCAGGCAAGAGTTCACAACTCACTCAGGATTAAGATCGAGTCAAATATGATCATTCTATGAAATATTAATCTTCTCAAATAACGGATTTATAAAGAAAAATTATATATTTCGTGGTCCAGTGATCTTATACAAACTCATTGTATAGGATACCCCCACTCACATGTCTCTACATGAATGATTTGGATCAAATCATTTGTAACAATTACAAAGTGAGCCGTATCAATAGTGTTACCAGGATAAGACACCCAACCTTATCCATATACTATAGACTATTTAGGTTATTTCTTGAACATGATCCTTTCGTATGTCAACTACATATTGTTCAAGATTACACTAATAACCTTTGATTTTTATATATAATGAATATTATAAATTGCAGCTAATAATAATAAAATAATTATCAAATAATTATTAATTAATTACGAGGCTTTAGGGCATAAATCCCAACAACTATAGGATAATTGAGACGCCCCGGTTCATATCAATTGGGTTATCCTTAACTGTTTTGGTCCACTCTCGACACAAAAGCAAACCAAAGATGCACCTATATCGTACAAAGCTTGCAAGTGTATGATTGGTAAACAAACCTCTGTTCCGACAATACTCATTGTCAATCCAATGTCTGTCTCATGCAAAATAGGGGCATGATTAGTCCCATCACTAGTGAAAACTGATGGAGCGCATGTAGCGCAGCGGAAGCGAGTCAGATCAATTGACACTCTAATTTCATCAATTTAGCTAAACTAGAAACATGCTCAAAACTTGGAAATTAAAGAAATTAGAACACAAACCTCTTGTAGTTCAAAAGTCTTCTAATCCCGATGCTCGAATCTTCTCACGAACACCTCGAACCTTCTCTCGAACACTTCGAGGACCACCTCCAGTAGTCCCGTTATCCTTGGGCCGAGCAACGGAGTGGTGAGACTCCTTTATGAAACAAAAAAAGGAAGAAGAGATGGATAGAAAAGAGATCTTTGTGATGAGAGTTTTGAAGGAGAATTGTCACACAATCAAAGCTTCCAACAAAACTCAAACATCATAAAAAAAAACAAACCATTTGAACTCCATCCAATTTATAAGCCATTCACATGCAACAAGCTCTTTGCTTAGCATGACACCTCAAAAATGGATGAATTAGTCTTCACACAAGTGTTCAACAATTGATGAGTTTATGCATGTGGTTGGATTCACAATCCATTTCACAACTTGGATAAACTCACTCAACTTGGATAATCCCACTGGTAATATTTTGTCATTTTAAAATTAATTTTAATAAACAAAATAAATTTTAATTAATTCAACTTTTTAATTAATTAATATTATTATTTAATTCAATATCAAATATTAATTAAATAATAAGACTAATCTCGGTTTCTTAAACCGAATCATCACACATGAATCCCTATTCATGTTTTAGACCGATCCCATATTTAAATCATATTTAAATATGTGATTTAAATATGTCCATCATTCTTCCAAAAATGAATTTGAATAAATTCAAATTCTTTTTCTCTCATATTGTTACACGACTTAATTCGAGCTAGCCAGGACAACCTAAAGGACCTACAGATCATGAGCTCCAACGATACGAGATTAACCGGCCAAACACTTTAGTCAAACTAACCAACATTCGTTAACCCCCGGACAATCCACTAAAGTCCAAGGGTTGCACTCTCCTCACCGTAAATATATTTATATCATCTTGATATAACCATCATCAGTAAGTCGATCCTTCACAGGTCGTTCGTAATTACAGCTGGGTCAAAATAACCGTTTTACCCCCGTAATTACATCTTGTTCCTTAAGTCCCACTGATCATCTAATGAACTATTGGTTTGTGGTCCAACCACCAAACCGATTCGTATGTGATCTCATCACTATACCAAGTCCCTCTCGGGCCAATGAGAGGGTGAGATCCCTAGTTCAAGGCCCAGAGTCAGCACTTAAGGAACAACCTCTCTATTAATCCCTCAAGGCAGGTAGGAGTGAATTTCATCTCACAGGACTATGTTCCCAGCTATCTACCCGGTCTTATCCCCAAGATGGAAGGCTTATTGAGTCGGCAAACTCGGGCCACTCTCACCCATACAAATCAAAGGATAATCCCGAATAAGCAAGAGTTCATAGTGTGCTCCGGATTCAGATCGAGTTACCTAGGTTATCATATGAAAAAATCGGTCTTTACAGTAAACGGAGTTATAAAGAAAGAGCGACTTGTTTTGCAGTTCAGTCTTATGCAAACTCATTGCACATGACGCCCCCACTCGCATGTCTTCACATGAACGATTTTGGATCACATCGTTTGTACTATGCAAAGCGGGTCGCGTCCAATAGTGTCCCTAAGATAAGGTACCCAGCCTTATCCCTATACTATAGACCGTTTTGGCTATTACTTGAACTTGATCCACAATCATGTCACACATGAAGTTCAAGTATACAACCTATAGCCATGGGTTCTTTGTTTATTGGAGTTAGGTTAAAAGTAAACACATTTCAGTTTATTCAATAACAACTTTACTGAATAAACATCAATAACAATTTTATTGCAAAATAGAATATACATTCAGTTTACAAACCACGAACGTTTTCCTCAACTGTTCTACCAACGTATGCTTGTCAAAAGAAGATGATCGAGCCTTCCCCTACCCATAAGATACAAACAACAAACAAATAAAATAAACACAAATTAAAATCCAATGTATCCATTAAAAAAATAATTTATGTAAAACCTGTAGTTTTGGTATTAACTTCTTCATTTCATCTTGACTCTTGTTTCGGAACTCCGACCCATCTATTGCCAAATCACCTTTTGTCAAAATACCACACTCTTTAGCTATAACTTTAGTCGTGTTTATGATATCTCCAATTATCATCCACAGTTATTCAGGCAGCCAAAAAAGCTTGAACGACCTCTTTTACACTCGGTCGTACAAATATCCTTAATCTCAACAACTATTAAAATAAATTCCGCATCAGGAATTCTATCTGGTGTTGGTGCTGAAGAAACTTCTACAATATCCTTGTAAGCAATGCATAGAATTCTAAAAGTGTTGCTTGCAAAACGGTTAATGATATTCAAGATGTTTATTTTATTTTCATCTGAAAGAACCAATGTTTTTACATTAGAGTTGAGAACCTTGTCACACATAGATAAAATGATTTATGATGCACCCTTGCAGAATGCTCGAAACCCTCCACTAAGAAGAGCTACAAGAACATACATCTTCTTTCTATTTGAATTGAATGACTCGGCTTTGACGATCTTATACTCATCATTCAATGAACCAAAAGCACCACCCACAAGCAAGCCAAATTCTAGTCGTCTCAGTTGGAGAGCCTAAAATGGAGTTGTTCCCGTCTTTTGTCTTTGACCATCTTTGATCTAGTGTTTTGAAATATAGATTGTACGAGAAGATTGTATACCATTTCGGTTACGGAGTTTTTCAAATCATCCTTGTCGTGGGAATTCTTTATTGTCCTTGTGATGTAGTAGGATTCTTGGTTAATTAGATATTTTGGGTTAATTCCTTGGTTAATTAGAAATATGATTGTTTTCTTTGATTAATTAGGATTATGTTTAGTTTCCTTGGGTTGTTAGGATTAGGATTAGTTTTCCAAATCCCTATAAATAGAGCATTGCTCCTTTGTATTCATTAACTTTTGATTCATAAATAATACTTGGTTGATTCTCGGAGAGAATTCTCCTTTTACCCTCTTAGGCTACACCAAATTGGTATCAGAGCATCCGTCTGGGCCAACGTGGCTGCCACCGGTGGAAGACCGGGAAACTCTTGTTGACGTTGATCGCAAGAGGGAGCTTCGTGAGTTGTGCTCGTTGTTAAACAACTCACATTTTATTTACAAGAGTTTACCTTTTAGAGTATTCTCTTTTCAAGAAACAAAGGGAGTTTTCAAGAAACAAGTAAGAAAGTTCAAGAATGGAATTTTACAGTCCAAGAAGGGAGTTTAAAGTCAGAAAATCCACTTCCGGATTTGAATCACGACCAAGAAAGGAAGAAGCCTATTCAAGCACCCACTTAAATCCCTACATCATCCACAAAGCCTTAGAGGAAATCAAGAAAGGGGTAGTTGAAATTCGACATGTTTTGGATAATATGTCTAACGTTTTGGATCGTTTTAAAACCAGAAAACAAGAACTCGAAAATGCAAGAATGACCTATTTTGAAAGTAGTAGTCAAGAAAATGGAGCATTCACCCGAAGTCAAGAACTCATGGATCATATGAGAGAGATTCAAGAAAATACAATGGGAAGGCCTCTAAAACATCAATTTTCAAGATTCATGAATCAAGATTCTGAAAGTTCGAGAAAAGAAGTTTGTTTCCACGAAGATACACACCAAAACTGTGAAGATAAACAAGAAGAAATGCTCCAAGAACAGAAAGTCGACCTTCCAAAACATGTTGGGAACATTTTTTATCATGATAAACTCCAAGAATGTCGAAATGAAGGTTTCTTGGTTCAAGATTCCAATTGTTCCAACGAAGAAGATGGTTTTTTTTTTTTTTTTTGATAAAACGAAGAAGATGGTTTTTTTCATGGACTTGGAGTTAAAGATTCTGATTTTTTCAACAAAGAAGAGGAGTGTTTTCTAAAATTTGAAAATTATTTTGACGAGGAAGATAAAGTTGAAATTCTTGAGGTTGATGTTGGAAGATATTCAAATAAGGGTATTATTCTTAAGTTTGGAACTTCAAGAAAATTTTCAAGAAAATTCCTTCAAGAATCTAATTTTGATTTGTTAGATGAAAGACTAACTCATTCACAAATTTGGTCAAGTCAGGAAGACATCTTTATGCAAGCAGTTGAACTTTGTTTCACTAAAAAAGTATGTGTATTTGGAGGAATTTTTGAAGACTACTGGATCCTATTGCATATGATTTTGGATTGACAAGACTTTTGGCATAGAAACCAAACTTTGGGGAGCATTGGTACACTTTGGCGTGTTGATGAAATTAGAACGCAATATTCAGTTGGAGTCTTTTGCAACCATCGACTGAAACATCTTTCTAGTCGCGTTCACTTGTTTCTACCTATCTTCATTTTCTTTTTTAAACTCGAGGACGAGTTTTTTTTGGAGGGATAGAATATGATGTAGTAGGATTCTTGGTTAATTAGATATTTTGGGTTAATTCTTTGGTTAATTAGAAATATGATTGCTTTCTTTGATTAATTAGGATTATGTTTAGTTTCCTTGGGTTGTTAGGATTAGGATTAGTTTTTCAAATCCCTAGAGCATTGCTCCTTTGTATTCATTAACTTTTGATTCATAAATAATACTTGGTTGATTCTTGGAGAATACTCCTTTTACCCTCTCTTAGGCTACACCACCTTGTTTCTTCACCGATCCACATTTTATCAACGACCATATGATTTGTTGTTAATGTTTGGTTGATTCTTGGAGAGAATTCTCCTTTTACCCTTTTAGGCTACACCACCTTGTTTCTTCACAGATCCACATTTTATCAACGACCATATGATTTGTTGTTAATGTACCTATTTTATTCGTGCAAATGCATGTTGCAGAAGCCATGGTCTCACAAGCCGAGGGATGTCTCATGAGTGCCTTATCCTTCATTAACCTTTTCATGGCAAAGACAAGACTTAGTGTTACGAGCATAGGTAATTCTTCTGGGATTGCAACGACAATTATAATAACAACGATATAAAGTAATTCAGAAGCGTTGATGTATATTTGGAGGACCAGTGCCCAATCTGATTGATTAATGCTTTATGCACAAAATACATTGAGATCAGAACTCAGAACATTAACACAGCGAAAACCAAATTCTTAAATTGCATCAACCAAATTCTTAAATTGCATCGACTGATATGGTCACTGACGACACTAACTATGACGGCCAGAAGAATACTTATTATTATTCCAAGTTCATCGTACATGCCTTTAGGCCAACCTTCAGGTGCTGTCAAGGACTATTGTAAATATGTTTACATTGTGAAATATAGTGTGAATGCTTCATTGTTCATTATGTTGTGTCCCTCATGTTCTTGACTTCATCGATAGTTCGTGAATCTCTTTTTTCTCTCTTTTATTTCTCACCTTCCACGTCGTTGTTTGAATTCTTCTTCCCCATCCTCTTCATCTCGATGACTGGGATGATCGAGAATTACTTGTGAAAATGTTCAATTTTGTGTGCATGCAAATTGCAAAAGAAAATGTTGACGTAGTGATAATGAATGATAATATCACAACCATTATGAATGTTGTGATATGGGGATGAGCAATGTACATCAACATTCAGAAGTTCGTACACTTCCAGCTTACAGTCAACGTAGTGGCTCTCATGCTCAATTTTATAGTGGCTCTCATGCTCAATTTAGAGTGTCCTCTCTTTTATCTTCTCGAACTTGAAATGAAAATGTTAAGGCCGGCCCGGCCTGACCCGACCCGACCATATGATAACGATTTCATTTTTAGCTTTTCAAAAAAGTGATTTGACTTCTTTTTTTTCCAGGTTCTACTCCTGTTACGATTTTTCAAATGGTGAAACTGATCATGGACACGCTACGAGCCCTAGCTTTGGCCATAGAGCCTCCAAACGAGAGGATGATGCAAAGAAAACCAATTTGTAAAAATGTTAATATTATGGGATCATGTAGAGAAACACTATAGGCCAGAGCATTTATGCAATCACCGTCTTATTAATCCCGTCGATCTTTGTATCGTTCTCGAAAACTAATATTCTCAGGATCACGTGGAGAAACATTATAGGCCAGAGCATTTATGCAATCACCGTCTTTTATTAATCTCCTCTCGTTCTAAAAAAACGACACCTTCATTAGATCTATAAGACACAGGAAACACCAACGCGTATCACATAACCCAACAAGCTTTCAACCATCACGCTACACAATCTAGTCTCTAATCCCAACAAGCTATATTTATTTCATGAGTGTCGGGCCAAACCACACGTGAGCACGCCCCCTGCTAATTTTTATATTTTTACCTAATTTTATCATATCTTATCTTATTTTGGGTGTCATTTGAATAGGAAAAAAAAATTAAAATTTGAATTTCGAAATTGATTAGATTCATAATCTAATTAAACTTGGGTAGAATAACCTATAATAAATAGGGATAATAGGTTGGACCCAAACTCAACTAAGTTCAAGTCATACTAGTACATCAAACTCGAGGTCATCATTCATTTTGAGCATTCAACATTGAACATTTAGCAAGAATCTAGAGAATTCAAAAGCTCTAACCGTTAGAGTCCTGAAGAGCTAGCAAGACGATCCAAAAAGTCAACAAGCTAGCATATCGATCTAACAAGATCACCAAGTCAGAAACAAAAGTCTACATTCGAAAGAAAACATTAGAGAATATAATACATTAGAGCGGTAAAACTTATATACGAAATCAATAAAATTCAATTTTATTTTCATGTATTAAATTTGTTTGTTTAAATCTCGACCATATGTAATATAAAAATATACTTTATTAAAAAAATACTCTGTTTTAATTTAATAATTTACCTATCATTCACTCACAATAATAAATATATATATATTATATATAAATAATAGTAATAAAAAAAATTGACTTATTTCATTCAACTTAACCCATAGTAATTTACTTAACTCAAAATTGCACTATTGTTATAAAATTTGACCCACTAAAGTATTGGTATACAGTAATTTACGTTGAAAATATAAATGTGACTAAAATGATTTATTTAGAAAATATAAATGTATAAGTGTTTGATATAGTTTAGAAAAAGAAGTCCAAGCCCAAGCTCTGGTAAAAAAAAAAAAATAATAATAAAAATAAAATCGAACCGGTCAAATGAAAACCGGTTTGAGTTTTTTCTCTACAAAATCGATCCGACCCATTTACACCCTTACTATATACCAACAATTGATAACCTCGTAAAAATACTGTTTTTGGATTCATACATTATCTTCCCTTCAACATTTATCGAAAGAAAAGAAATACACGATTATTTAATTGAAACTTTTAAAATATTAGAGGACAAAACATTAAAAAAAAACTATAATTGTTAAAATTGTTGGAGGAGTTTTTAATAATATAATTGGTGATTTTAAGTCAAGCATGTAGGAGAAAGAATTTAAAAATTGTGTCAAATCGAGCCTAGCTCATAAGGTTGTGTCCGTCACGAAAAGATATCAATTTATGTATTTGACAAAGATGTTAATAAAGACTAAATTACTTTTGAAAAGTTAACAAATAAATTAATGGTAAGGATTCATTTTAAAATTTGTTCTAAATTTTTTTTGACCATTGAAATTATGACTAAAATAATAGCATTCTCAAGATATTGAGACTAAAAAATGACACGTATATATATATTTTGTTTAGATACTTAACATTTGGTAATATTAAATATATTTAAGAAAATAAAAAATAAATAATTTCTTATAGAATTAAATATATTAAAAATTAAATAGGAAATGATCATTTATATTTATAATAGAAATATATAGATTTATATTTATAAAAAAAAAACAAATAGATCTTAATTATTTTTAATAATAAATTTCTATATGTTTTTAAATCAATAGAAAAAGTTATTTTTTTATAACTATATATATAAATAAGAAAACAATATTAAAATGAAGACAATTAGATACTTTAAAAAAATAATGTGTAGTCACTAGGTTTCAAAAGGGTCACTATAGCGATATGACATTTCATTAATTTTGGGAATCATTCTTTGTTGAATACTTTTACTATTTATTTTTATCAAAAAAAAAAATAGTTTTACTATATATTTTAAGGCCATTGATTATATTCTACGTAAATAATAATTTAAAAAAATAGTGGAAAATCCCCATGCCTTGTGTTTGTTCTCTCTTTCATTCCCGCCTTACACGGAGCTGTTTGAACTTTTCTTCCTCTTCATCTCTCTCTTCATCACCAAATTTCTCCTCTTCTTTCTCTTGTCACTCAGATTGATTCCAGTTGCAAAGAGAAAAGAAAAAAAAAAAAAAAAAATGAGTGGGACGATCGAGAATTACTTGAGAAGGAACTTCGAACTCGAGTCGAAGAGTCCGTCGGAGGAGGCTCAAATGCGATGGCGATCCGCCGTCTCTGTTGTCAAGAATCGTCGCCGGAGATTCCGTATGGTTGCTGATCTTGACAAGCGTGCTCAAGCTGGGGAGAAGCGCAAGAAACTCCAGGTTTAATTCTTATTTGCATTTACCATTTCTCCTTTTCGATCTAAAACTGATTTGATTCCGCCTTCGTTTTTTTTTTTTTTTTTTGACATAATTGATTAATACATAGAAGATTTATTTGTTTTTTTTTTTGTTAATCCGAATTTGTGATTGGAATTTGATATCCATTAATAAGTTTATTTATGTTTAGCTATTTGTTAATCCGAATCTGGTATCTCTGATTTCAAATTTGTTGTTCATAGTTATAACAAAATTATGAGGTGTTGTGGAAGGAAACATTGCTCAAATTGATACATTTTTTAAAAAAGAAAAGAAAAAAATACAGGACGAAAACTGTATGCAGGGAAGCTTTTTGATTAATGAATATGAATTTGTATTCTTCGACTTTAGTTATTGTTCTATGTTCGGTTAGATTTTCGTTAGCTCTTCGGGGTTGTTTGGGGGCTAAGTGAGTTAAAATAATCGGTGATTAATATTATTGGGTCAATTTGCTTTATTGATTGTTGGTTATAATAGTCGGTGGGTTAATACTGTATTTCATCTGATTTTCTATGGAAATAAGATTTGAGCTTCTAAAGATACATAAACAATTATGTAGAATTTTATCCACAAAAGAAAATGGTATTAGAAATCAAAGACTGAATAATTTATGTTTGGTAGACTTAGTCGTAAGAGAAATTAGAAAGTTCACGGGGAGAGTAGTTTCTCGATCATTTCGGGATAATTTAATCTTCTAAAGAAATAATCATATACAAGTTTACGGTGATTTAGAGAGCTCAGATGAGCTCAATTTAATTAATCTATCAATAATCTAAACTTGTATAACGTTATTTTCTTTTCCTATTTAGTATAATAATCCATGAGTGTTGGTCTTATACTAATAACGTTGGTTGTGTTGAAAATTTGATTAATAAATTGGTTCAAAACTTTAAACTTTTGAATATAATTTAACATATCTTGACCTTGAAGTTCCAAGACTTTGGGAAATTTCTTGGAAATTTCTCTGTCTTGTCACATCATTTTTCTCTCTTATGATGTCGTGCATATGATGTCGTGCATGTATTTGTCCCACAATGTCTATGTCAAGTTAAGTTTCCCCCCACCCTCTACGTGGGCACATTTTCTTCTCTAGTCTATTTGTTTGATCAATGTGTACTACATGTTGTGTACTTTAGAGCAAGTTGCAAAGTCTTCCTCCTATTGCATTATCATTATTATTATTATTCTTTTATAATGCGGTCGTGATTAACTATCAAGGGTTTACTTAATGGTTACGAAGGGTTTTAAGGGGTTTAAAACCTATTAAAACTTTCCTAGTTCAATTATTGATGGTCACCTACTTAAAAATTAATTTCTTATGAATTTTCTGATCAACCAAACGTTGTAGGGTCAGACGGTTGTCACGTGAGATTAGTCGAAGTGCACCTAAGCTGATCTGGACACTCATAAATGTTAAAAAAATGGATTTCTTTTACATGGTCAATGGATATAACTACTTGTTTTTAAGTCCTAAGAATTAATTTCCTATGGATTTCTTTGTCAACTAAATGTTGTAGGGTCAGATTGTTGTCTTTAGAATTGATGGCTTTGGCAACTGATTATGAGTTTTAGAGTGGGTTTAGAGTTATACTTGGTAGTATTTGTAAGTGAAATACCTTTTAAAATACTTCTGCTTATGAATATTTGAAAGAATAGTAATCAAGTGCTTAAGCATTTCTTGCTTTTTCCTGCTTTTCCTTGAATGTTGTACAGGAAAAGATACGAGTTGCTCTATATGTACAAAAAGCAGCATTGCATTTCATTGATGGTATGTCTTCTAATTCCCTATTACAATATCTTCTATTCATTGCATATTTGTTCAAGGTTCCAAAACTATACATTTATATTTTCTTTTCATCACTATGTATCAGCCGGGAAGCGCGGTGATTACAAGCTCTCGACAGAAGTAAGGGAAGCCGGTTTCGGAGTTGAACCTGATGTATTAGAATCCATTGTTCAAACCCACAACACCAAGACTTTGGAATATTATGGAGGCATTGGGGGATTGGGAAGAGAATTAAAAGTTTCTCTTAAAGATGGAATTGTTACAAGTGAAATACCTTCAAGGCAGAATATATATGGCATCAACCGTTATGTTGAGAAGCCTACAAGAGGCTTTTGGATGTTTGTATGGGAAGCCCTGCATGATTTGACTCTCATCATTCTCTTGGTTTCTGCTGTGGTTTCCATTGGTGTTGGACATGCGACTGAAGGTTGGCCAAAAGGCATGTACGATGGACTTGGAATAATACTAAGTATTCTTCTTGTCGTGATAGTAACTGCAGTCAGTGACTATAATCAGTCGATGCAATTTAAGGACTTGGAAAAGCAGAAGAAAAACATTTTTATTCAAGTCACAAGAGATGGATCCAGACAGAAGGTTTCCATTTATGACTTGGTGGTTGGGGATATTGTCCATTTGTCTATTGGAGATCAAGTCCCTGCTGATGGCCTTTTGGTGTCGGGCTATAGCTTGTCAATCGACGAATCGAGCTTGTCAGGTGAAAGTGAACCTGTAAATGTAAATGAAAAGAGGCCTTTTCTTCTTGCAGGGACCAAAGTGCAGGATGGGTCTGGTAAAATGCTAGTTGCCTCGGTTGGCATGAGAACCGAATGGGGAAGATTGATGGATACTTTGAGTGAAGGAGGAGACGACGAAACGCCACTTCAGGTAAAGCTTAATGGGGTTGCGACAATTATTGGAAAGATCGGGTTGGTTTTCGCGGTGTTAACGTTTTTAGTTCTGATCTCAAGGTATTTTGTGCATAAAGCATTAATCAATCAGATTGGGCACTGGTCCTCCAAAGATGCATCAACGCTTCTGAATTATTTTGCCATTGCTGTAATTATCATTGTTGTTGCAGTCCCTGAAGGATTGCCTCTAGCCGTGACACTAAGTCTCGCCTTTGCCATGAAAAGGTTAATGAAGGATAAGGCCCTCGTGAGACATCTCTCCGCATGTGAGACTATGGGTTCTGCAACCTGCATTTGCACTGATAAAACAGGTACATTAACAACAAATCATATGGTCGTTGATAAAATGTGGATCTGTGAAGAAACAAGGACAATAAAGAATTCTCACGACGAGGCTGCTTTGAAAAACTCCGTAACCAAAACGGTATACAATCTCCTCGTCCAATCAATATTTCAAAACACTAGTTCAGAGGTGGTCAAAGGAAAAGATGGGAAAAATTCTATTTTAGGTTCTCCAACTGAGACAGCACTGCTAGAATTTGGCTTGCTTTTGGGTGGTGCTTTTGGTTCATTGAATGATGAGTTCAATATCGTCAAAGTCGAGCCATTCAATTCAAATAGAAAGAAAATGTCGGTTCTTGTAGCTCTTCCTGGTGGCGGGTTTCGAGCATTCTGCAAGGGAGCATCCGAAATCATTTTATCTATGTGTGACAAGGTTCTCAATTCTAATGGAGAAGCATTGTCTCTTTCAAATGAAAATAGAACGAACATCTCGAATATCATTAATAGTTTTGCAAGCGACGCTCTTAGAACTCTATGTATTGCTTACAAGGATATTGTAGAAGTTTCTTCAGCACCAAATAGAATTCCTGATGATGAATTCACTTTAATAGCTGTTGTTGGGATTAAGGATCCTGTACGTCCAGGTGTGAAGGAGGCAGTTCAGGCTTGTTTGGCTGCAGGAATAACTGTAAGGATGGTAACTGGGGATAACATAAACACGGCTAAAGCTATAGCTAAAGAGTGTGGTATTTTGACAGTAGGTGGTTTGGCAATAGAAGGGCCAGAGTTCCGAAACAAGAGCCAAGATGAAATGGAGAAGTTAATACCGAAACTCCAGGTTTTACATAACTTTTTTAAAATGGATACATTGGATTTTAATTTGTGTTGAGTTTAATTTGTTTGTTTGTTGTTTGTATCCATATGTGTAGGTGATGGCTCGATCATCTCCTCTTGACAAGCATACGTTGGTAGGACAGTTGAGGAAAACGTTCAAAGAAGTGGTGGCTGTCACTGGTGATGGGACTAATGATGCTCCTGCTTTGCATGAGGCAGACATTGGATTGGCTATGGGTATTGCCGGAACAGAGGTTTGTTTACAGATCATACACTTGCAAACTTTGTAAGAGCTATCTACATCTTTGGTTTGTTTGTGTGGTGAGGATGAACCAGAAAAGTTTACAATTATCTCTTGAAATGATATGTTTGGAACGACTTTTTAAGTGCTTATAAACATTTTTTTTTTTAATTTAAAAACATTTTTTTAAGTAATCATAAACGTTTCAAAATTACCTTTGAGGTAGAAATTTGTTATAACGTTGGACGAAAAGTCGATGTGGCGGAACGTCGTTCTTTAAGAGGCAATCATCCTAATCATGGTCATGTCGTCCCAAGTCATGACCAATGACCATGTCGACTTTCTGTCCAACATTCTAACGAATGTCTTTTTGAAGAGTAGTTTTGAAATCTTTATATAAAGGTCAACCGTAATATTTTAACTTTTTGAAAGAATGTGAGTATTTTTTATGGATGGTAAATTTCATGGATATGTTTTATAACGTAGTCTATAATTTAGGTGCATAGTGCAGACATCTTTTGTGACATTTTGGAAAAAAAAAATATTCTGTCACTTATATCAACTCTCGAATTTGTAGAAACTTCAAGCATTCTTTAAAAAAAAACTCATTTTAATTTTGTGTGCATGCAGGTTGCTAAAGAAAATGCCGACGTAGTGATAATGGATGATAATTTCACAACCATTGTAAATGTTGCGAGATGGGGACGTGCAGTTTACATCAACATTCAGAAGTTCGTACAGTTCCAGCTTACCGTCAACGTAGTGGCTCTCATGCTCAATTTTATATCAGCATGCGCTACAGGTGCGATAAAATCTTCTCGTTTATCTTCCTGAACATGACATAAAAACTCTCATTTGATAACGATTTCGTTTTCTTTCACAGGTTCTGCACCTCTGACAGCTGTTCAAATGTTATGGGTGAACCTGATCATGGACACGTTGGGAGCGCTGGCATTAGCCACGGAGCCACCCACGGACGGGCTAATGCAAAGAAAACCAATTGGGAGAAACGTTAATATAATCACTGGGATCATGTGGAGGAACATTATCGGTCAGAGCATTTATCAAATCACAGTGTTATTAATCCTCACATTCGAAGGAAAGCGCATCCTGAATCTCTCGGGACCGGATTCGAACATCGTCCTCAACACATTCATCTTCAACTCGTTCGTGTTTTGCCAAGTGTTTAATGAAATAAACAGCCGTGACATGGAGAAGATAAACGTATTCAAAGGGATGTTGGAGAGTTGGGTGTTCATTGGAGTGATGGGTTGCACAGTAGGGTTCCAAATCATAATAGTTGAATTTCTTGGGACATTTGCAGAAACAGTGGGATTGAGGTGGAGTTTGTGGGCAGCCAGCATCGTAATCGGAGCTCTAAGTTTGCCAATAGCAATGGCTCTCAAATGCATTCCTGTTGCTAATTGCAAAGCCACGGCTCAGTTCCACGATGGTTATGAACCACTCCCCACTGGTCCAGAGTTGGCTTGAAAATCTGCTTTCTTTTCTGCTTCTTTTTTCAACACTTGTTCATTTGCTTCATGGATGTCATCTCAAATGTCTCAATGTTTTTGCTTCTTTTAATATATATTATCCATTAGGTATGTACTTTCTCTAATTAATCATTCCCTTAATACCAGTTTCTTGCCAAATTTTTTATTTAGTTATTATATATTATAACATTAAAAAAAAATTGATTTAAATTAAAGAAAATTATAACTGTCAATTTAGAGTAAAATAATAAAAAATATAGCACTTTAAAAAAAAAAAATGCAAATATGACAATTTATATCGTTGATAGTAGTCTCTCGCTTAAATTAAAGTAGTCGATAAAATAATAAATTAATGCATATTTGAAATAAATTATGAAAAAAATAAAATGGCAAGTAGATCTCGAAAGTTCATTTATAATTATTATTATATTTATTTGTTTGTAGTTACTTATTTGTTATATTAAACAATATTATTTAAAATAAATATTCTAAAATCTCTATTCTAACTCTTAAAAAATTGTGATTCAAAGAATAATAAATTTAATGCATATTTACACAAATAGCAATCAGGTCCAAACTAATTACAAATTTAACAAACTTTAAAATGTTGTGAAAATATGGAAATATGTTTTTAAGACTTTATCATATCACTACTATTATCACTAACAAAAATCTATAAAAATCTGAGGTGATCATAGACTTCTATTAGTCATAAGATATGAGTGATAGAAATTGTCATATCTGCAAAAACATGCTATATTTTTAATTATCTTATTCTAAATTGATCTGTTACAATTTCCCTATTTAAAATATTCATAACGTGATTAATTTATTTATGTTTTTATCTTTAAATTTAATTATTATTTATTACTATATATATATATATATATATATATATATATCTTGTATATTGAATTTCATTATTTCAACAACCATTTATGAATCTGGATTTTAATTTTAGGTTAAATGGTAGGTAGATTAAAATTCTCATAAATGGTAGATTTTGCTTATAAATTTTAAACTAAAATTTCAAATAGTTTAATTTTCTATTATAATTTAATTGTATCTTCATAGGTTACGCTTGTAACCTACCCATACATGCTTATCAATTCAAAAGTTAAGTGCCAAAACGAGCATGACTCAACATATGTATGTCGTGATGACCAAAAGGTATGTGGTTCGAATCCCCACCCCAATGTACTAAAAATTAAAAATTAAAAAAAAAAAAAACATTGAAAAGTTAAGTGAGTAAATTTAATTAATTTTTTTATAGTATTTTTTCCTCTATTTTAAATATGGTAATGGAAACAAAGTTCTCATTCATAAATTAAAGTTGTATTTTTAATATTTTTCTCCTCACAAAATCTAGGTAAAATCTCATTCACTTCTCCTCTCTTTTTATGTTTTCTTCCTTTGATGGGTTAATTTATTAATTAATTGCTTCTAACATTTTATGGGTTACTTCTTTTTCATTTTCAATCTTCAATTAGATTGTCAAATGCTTTTGTATTATGGTTTATGGGTTAATTCTATCCCATATTTATTTATTTATCGAACTTCAACACAACATTTGGAGTATGAGGATTTAAACCTCTAACCATTTGATCGAGAGTATATGTCTTAATCAGTTGAATTATACACAAATTAACATAACTCGTATATATATATATATCTTTTTTGACAACATGTTGGGGTGGAAGATTGAACTTAGGACCTCATGATCACTAGGTGATACATCATTGTTGAGCTATGCTCTTGTTGGTCATAACTCGCATATTCTAAAACACATTAGTATATATAAATAACGAATCCATGGTTGATGTAAGTTATATAGTCATATCTTTGCCACTTTAGAAACTAACCTCTATTTTTTTTTTAGAAAAAATTGTACAAACTATCCCTGAATTATGGAGTTTGTTACAATTACACCTATAAACTTTTAATTTGATCTATCACCACCTTAAACTATGGGCTTTGTTACAATTACACCCATGAATTTTTTTAATTTGATCAATCCCCACCCTATAATTTGTTAAGTGTTGCAATCACCTCATTCTCTTAGTATTGATATCAATATATTCGTAAAATTGAAATCTTGATATCGATATCAATATCAATAGTATAATCCTCGATTTTGAGTGACCATCATCAATATTGATGTTGAACCCGTCAATTTCCAGTACTTCAATAGTTTAATCATTTAATCTACATCACCGACTTCATTTTAAATTTTAAATGTTTTTTTTTTAATTATTACTTAATTGCAAATTTTTAATCATTCTAGTCTAATTTATTTTGTCACAATTTCTTTTCTCAACTTTAAATTTCATCTCATCATTCAGTGAACAGATAAATAAATATAAAAATTTAGGAATGATTGTAATAGACCTCATAGTTTAAGGGGAATTGCAAAATCTGATCCGATTTGGAAAAGGTTGGCCAAAATTGACCTGAAATTGAAATTTTAACATTTTTGTCTCAATTTTAGAAGGGGCACATTTTCAACTTTTTTAAAATGTGAAATTATGTTTCTACCCTTCTTCATCATTCTCTCTTCTCTCTTCTCTCCCTTCTCCATTTTCTTCATCTTCTTCATCTTTCTCGCAACCATGAAATTCATCACTCTCTCCTCTATATTATTCATCACTCTTGCTCCTCTCTCTCCACTCCTACCATTTTCTCTCCTAATTTTACGAAGAGTGAAGATATCTCCTCCCTCCCTACAAATTTGTACAGATTTAAATCAAATATTTATGAATCTGATTTCATCAACCAAATCACAAACCAACATAAAAGATATAAAAAAAATCTATACCACACGATCGTGTTAACAAATAAACGTGTTAACAAATAAACGATCGTGTTAACCAATAAACGATCGTGTTAACAAATAAACGATCGTTAAAACGATCAATAACACGATCGTGTTCACCAATCCCACAATAATAAATAAAAATTAAAATTAAAAATTAAAAAAATCTACCACATATAATCGTGTTAACCAATAACACGATCGTGTTAACCAATCCCACGAATAAAAATCTAAAAAAATCTACCACATAATCGTGTTAATAAATAACGCGATCGTGTTAACCAATCCCATGATGATTTAAAAAAAAAAAAAAAATCTACAACATAAAGAATTAACAAGATTAAAAAGAAACGATGGGTAACTTTTTTTCATCCCGATTAACAAAAATAAATCAGTTGACATTTGGTAAATAAATCAGTTGACATTTGGTTTTTTTTAAGATTTCTGACGAATTTATTTTGTTGAGATTTTATTTTATTTACGGGTTTTGAGAATACAAATCTCAGAAAAATGGTTTTTTTTTTTTTTTGACTACTTACAGATAAGAAGGGATGAAGATTAAAAAATTTAAAAAAAAAAAAAATAAAAAATAAATAAATAAATAAATAAAACTAGAGAAGAAAGGATGGAAGAAAAAGGGTATTTTCAGAATTTCACCACCCATCAAAATTGAAAAATGTGAGACAGCTGTCAAAATTAGGTTATAAATGTTAAAATTTCAATTTCAGGTCAATTTTAAGAAAAAAAAATTCAAAATCAAGTCAGATTTTGCAATTCTCTATAGTTTAGAAGGGTGATTGATTGAATTAAAAGTTGAGGGATGTAATGGTAACAAACCTCATGATTTAGGAGATTATTGATCAAATTAAAAGTCAGGGATGTAATTATAACAAACTTCAGTTTAGGATTGATTTATGCAAATTTGTTTTTTTTTTCTTTTTTTTTACACTACAATGTACTTCGTAAGTTCAATTAAGGAATTAAATATAAAAAGCTAAATTATAAAAAAATATCTAGACAGTAAATTTCAAATTTTACCGATAACAAATTTGTTTGAAAAAATAAACTATCATTAGCAAATTTCATTAAAATGCTAATAGAAAATATAAAAAAAGAATTAACAAAAGTATTTAATTAATGTGGGGTGAGGGGTTGAATCTCTGATCGCTTAGTCAAAGAGCACAGCTTTAAAACTTGGAGCACACATTGAAACCAACCAGAAAAGCAAATTTTGATCGGTTTTTTCTTAATATCGTCGATATTTTGACGAGATATCGACAAAAAAAATATCTTAGGATTCTTTATATAGATAGACATTGTATAGACTTTATTACACAAATGTCAATTTTGTAATTAAATTTCATCTTTGTCATCGTGCTAAAGCCAAGTATATACCTAGGGGGGTGTTTGGCCTAAGGAGTTGGAGCAGTTGAAGTTGTTTAGTCTCGGAAGTTATGAAATATGTGTGTTTGGGGTAGAAAGTTGTTTAGTCTGAAGTTCTAGGGAGTTGTTGACGAGTTCTGAAGTCTGAGTTTATTTTAATTTTCTTCTGCACAATTTTTTTCTACAAACTTTCAAATCACATTATTTTTTCACATCGATTATCAAATTCTATATATATTATTATTATTATTTTTTTTTTTAAAATTCATCTTTAATTTTATGAATATTATGATTGAATTTTTATGAATATTATGATTGAATTTTTTTTTGTTTTTATTAAACCAGCATCTCAACAATGACGATTTATTTTAACTATTTTTTTTTTTTTTATAATTTTTCATATTTTCATCGGTAAGTTCTTCCAATAAATTTTAAGAATGTAATTTTTAATTTTTATTTTATATATCTATATATCCTTCACAAATTTCTTAGAAGATAACAAAAAAAAAAAATTACCACAATACTTCTTATTCTTTTTTCAATATCAAATCACATTAATATTCAATATCAATCACATTAACTATTCATTTTATTTGGATAGTTTTGTAATAAAAGAGTGTTAAATATTACATATGAATTTGAAAAAATTTAATCCATTAATTTAAACATATCCAAATAAACAGCGGTAAGAATAAAAAAGAGTCAATTTTCATAAAGTTTCTTGAAAAGTCCATCGATATTTCTATAAAATCCAGACCTAAACATTTAGGTGGGACATCGACATTTAAATTCTTAAAACATATATCAGTTAGGTTTATTGCCAAAAATCTTTCACATTCACCCACTCAGCACAAGATAAACATGTTATTTCAATAAATGTAATGGCTCCCATGGCGGAAACCACCTTTAAAACCAACATGAACTAATTCAATCTTAAGACTCTCTTGTATACCTTTGCTAAAAAAAAGACTCGTGTATAAACAGAATGGCATGCACACCATTCTAACTAGGTTCATTATCGAATCACGGTGCAATAAAATCAAACATCAAACAGAATCAGAAGTAAGTTTGTTCGGTACCGAATGTCGTACCTTTTAAAAAATGCGAACTCCTCGCACGGTATAATTATTGACCAATCCAATAAATATGTAAGCTTAATATATTTCACAAAACCCTCACATACATGAACACAACCTGAGATGCAATTATTCATAAACAACGACGAATAGGAATAGGAATATGACACTGAAATAATAAAATTTAGGTCTGGTCCACTCCAATATTATTGCTCTATAGAGAACGAACCTTCTGAACTTTGGTGTGAATGAATTAGGCAAGATTGATTGTGAAGGAGACATATGGGTGTGGATCAGAATCTCCTCCAAGACCAGCCATCCCTCCTCCCACTTCATCTTCGGTTTTCCAATATGTACTGCACAACCAATTTTCTAAATCTTTAGAATACTTGCATCATAAACAACCACATCCATATACACAAAATCCACACGGAGACAACACCCCGAGAAAGGTAACCGAGTTATGCTCGAATTGGTGACACAAACAAACTAGTAGGATGCATATATAGCAAAGACATGTTTATTAGAATATAGGCTTAAAAGCCTACCTTTAGCCCCTAAGTTTACACTTTTATTTCCTTTTGATCCTCAATACTTCCAAATGATCCCCCTCTTGCATATAAATTTTACATGAAAATCTATTTTTTTTAACCTAATGGTAAAATTTCTGTATTACTAATTTAATAGAAACCTTTAGACTACTTGTTTCCAGACCCAGTACGAGACCAAATAGATATAAAAGTATTATTTTAAGTTTAATCTTTTTTTCACTCTCAAAATTCATCTTTTCTATCCTATATTCATTTTTATGAACACAAGTTTCTTAAATAAGAAAAGATAATTTAACAATCTAGTTCAGATTGTTAAAGTATGCAATAAGTTTATTTCAAAAAAAAAAAAAAAGTATGCAATAAGTACTTGGACACGTTACCCAATTCATGATTCATAGTGGAACTGTCAAGTGAACAGGAATAGATGCTATAGCTTCAGAAAGCACATGGAAGAACTCTAAATCCAAATGGGCAATTCAGTCCACTATTGTTACACCATTTTCTAAGTTAAAAAAAATTAAACTAACTAAAAATTTCTTTTAATAATCTACTTCTCAAAATATTTTTAAAAACTCAAGCTAAATTTTAAATTTTGAAAGAGTACGAATTGTTTGGGAGATTGTTTTTAGACTAGTTTTGCATTGACAAAAACAAATGTTTAAGTAACAGATTCGTAAAAGTAGTTTTTTTCCTAGTTTCTATTGAAGTGGTATCATTGTGAACTATTTTCGACAACTAAATTGTTTCATCCTTCTAAAACCATGGACTTGGAAATGGTGATTTTGAAGGGCGTAATAATCTTAACCTTTACAAACCACCTGTTCCCACCTAATCATAGACCTAAAAATAGATTTGAAAACAAAAGCACAAAAATGTTTTGAATAAAGTTTCAAAAACCTATTTTTTGTTTATGACTTTTGGCGGAGATTTCAAAAGTATTCTTAAAGAGTAGGAAACAAAATAGAAAGAAACTTGTCATTTAAACACAAAAGCCCCTGTTTGATAATCATTTGGTTTTTTATTTTTGAATTAAGCATATAAACACTACTTCCATCTATGGGTTCCTTTTTTTGTTATCTACCTTTTACACGTGTTGTCAAAATCCAAAGCTAAGTTTTTGAAAACTACAAAAAGTAGTTTTTGTTTTTGTAATTTGACTAAGAATTCTAATGTTTCCTTGAGAAAGATGAAAATCATTCTATAGAAATGATGAGAAAAAAAAAGCACAATTTTCAAAAACCAAATGGTTATCAAACAGGGCCTAAGATATCAAACGGTCCCTTAACAAAACAATGGAAAAGATCTCCATGCATATGGATAGCAAAGATTACGTGAACATCAAGACCTAAGTTATCATGGAACTTTTAAGACTCTTAGTTTGGAAGTTTAGATTTAATTCTGCCTGAAGTGACAATAGTTTCATCTTTTATGGGATGAAGAATTCTCTTGCATATAAAAATGGTATGGATACATCTTATTAATGATCTAACCGACTAAATAATACATGGAGGCAGCATTTGCAAGTGTAAAATGCCATCCTAAAGCATCATCCAGATAAGGTGTTTGTGGCAAGTGTCTGACATGACAGTTTAATATTTCCCGAGTTCATTACAGTTGAATCTTAACTAAGCTAACATGGCATAGCAATTGAACCTTTACCGAGTAGCTGTCAGTCAACATGATGTGACAGTTGAATTATTTACTGAGAGCAACTTCAGAAAACATCCATTAATTGCCAATAGAACATGAAAATACTCGATAACTTACCTGTTAGCATTGTCGCACAAACCTTCTAGGATTGACCTTACTTTCTTCTCACTTTTAATAGATGGTGCCAAAACAGATGCCTGCAAATCATTGACAGAATCAGCTCTGGCAAAAGAGGAAATGCTTGGCAGAAGCCAGGGAGCAAAAGCAAGATATATACCAAGAAGGATGGCGGTAAACCATATCTCAGGATACTCTCAGCAAAGACACGTACAGCACTAAAGTGCATCCAGGAAATGAAAACCTACAGATATGTAAGAAACTCAATTAGAAGAAAGGAATAAAAATAACAAGCATTTTTACAGTTACATCTGGAAAAAGAAGCAACCTCAGCATAACTAGCGTGGGACCACTGCAATAAAGAACTTCTCAAACTTTCCTGGTCCTGCACCAACTTTTCTAAATCTTGTTTTCTACTCTCTTGTGCTTCTGGACTATATTCAAATTCACGAATCTCCAACACATTAAAAATTAAAAGAGATTAGGCTTGAAAATTTTCTGTATATTAATAACTGGGTTTTAAAAGATGAATCAAAATGAATGAAATATTCACCTGGAACCCTTTTTCACGTGCACTTGTTTTGAAATTGTCTGCAACGCGATTAAAGAGTGTTACAGTGTAAAGGGCATACTCATTATCCTCGTATAATTTCTTGGAAGACCTGGGAACCTAAAAAAGCTTAGCATAATTATGAGAACATAAAAAGAACAGAACAAGAGACAAGAAGTAGCAGCATTATAGTACTAGACATTTCAACATTGTGAGGCTACTTCTACAATAGTTCATTTCACCTACTCTAACATAATCTAAGTCAGCCATAGAAAAGTTACCATGTAAATCACCATCCTATTAAAATGTTGTACAAGAGGGAGTGTTAAAGTTAAAAACACAAACTTACCACATAGCTAGTCAGTGTTTCATAGCTAGATAGCCATTCTTTCTGTGAGTACTTGGGAATAACCACAAGAAGAGTTGCCAGATGTTCTGAGGTAATTACGTCTTCTGGTTTTACAAGATCGGAAATATCACGGACTGCCAAGCTGATGAAACCAAGATCAATTAGAAACATCAAATAGGCTAAACACAAATGTTTCAATCATGCGCATTCATACCTTCCACTTTGCTTTCTGTTAATGGCATTAAGTTGACTCCGCACATTATTGTACTCAGCAACACGAATCTGGCAATAGAAATAGCTTGCAATGAAAATTTCTATTTGAAACCCTAAGCATCCAAAAACTAATTGAAATATATGAAGTAGATAACTAAAAGGTTTCAGTTATTTTTGGTTTGGGGCACGAGGCAGTAAAGAGAGCTATTTACATAGATAAAATTTCAGGAGAGCACTAAAAAATAAAGCATACATTAAGATTTAAGTCACTATTGAGAAGAAATATCTGCATTGATAATAAACTAGCACAATATTGCAATTTAGAAAATCAATGAATTGGGTCATGGCATGAAGGTAAAACCTCCTGTGAAGCATTGAAATTTTAGTTTGGGTCTAATGTTCAATCCCAAAGTGTATCTAACACTCAAACCCCAGTCAAACATACTAGATACGTGTTGAAGACTTGTTGAACCACATACGTGTCAGGCACTTGTGAATATTTGTTGAATCATTATTAGATACTCTCTTTTTTATTAGAAACCAATGAAGATATAACATAAAAATGAATATATGAGGAAAGTAATAACTTTTGAGAGTGAAAATCATCAACCTTTTTTAAAAACATACAAGTGTATAAACATAATTGAATTAAAAAAAAAAAATTCAAAAGATATTAATAATTTATAAGAGTGATTATTTGGTTTCAATATTTTCCAAAACGTTTGCTATAAAGAATAGAACCATTAAAAAATTGTAACTAATTTCTCACTCGGAATTATTGCAAATTTCATCATTTATATCACATTGTCACAAACTAACACAGTTCTAATGTGAAAAGCATTGAACCGTATGTAAATATTCATATATATTTATCTATATATATTTGGTAAGAAACCCAGTGTTCATTGAGAAAAATGAAAGAATATTTTTAAAATATATGATTTAATACACGTGTCTTTATCATGATCATATCTTAAATTTCTAGAAAATGAAGTATCACATCATGTCATTGTCCATTCTTCTTAGGAAATAACTACAAAAGCTTCCACACTTCTATTTCCTTAGTAATTGGCAAGTGCATACGGAAGTGTCTGCACTTGTGTGTCATCTCATCCTATATTAATGGCTACTGCCTTGCTAAGGTTAGGTCAGAAGACAAAGATGATTATAATCTGATCATGATAGTTTTAAGAATTTAAGAACTTCCTAAAAAATAGTCCACAGAGCAATACTTAGGATTTCATATCTCGTTCATCAACTCTCACCTTCAGCAAAGCTATTTTGCTCAACAATGCAACCTTAAGACGGAAGTAAAAAGAATTCTACACCTAGCCATTTGAAGCTTGACTATTCTAAACCGTACAGTAAGAAAACCAAGTGGTGGCAGTAATGCAATCAGAAAACGGAAGTAACAACAAAATACAAAGAAGATCATGATTCGCAAAACAAATACTTACTCCATCAACCTAAAAAATCTAGTAATGGCAATAACTTGTTAAAAAGGCAGGGAGATATCCTGAAAGGAGGATAATCAAATCATTTTCTAATTTTCCTTTATTGATAACCACATCTCAATCTCAACCTAGACATCAGCTCAAGCAAAGAAACGTTACCTTGAGGTCATCCTCAATTTTGGCGACTTGACTGTGAATGCTATCCACAATGTCTCTGAGAGGCGACATTGTTGGGTACTTAGCTTCATCCCACGCAAACCTTCCATTACAAAACAAAATTCAGCACAAAATCCGAAGCTAATTTCCGAAATCGAAATAAAATTCTTGAGAAAAACGGTGATTTCACCTAGTAAGATAGGAATCAACGGGGACTCCATCAACCGTCAAAACATTGGCATCCACACCTGAAACCTTCTCCAGTTCCTCGATCTGGCGTCTGATCTTCTGGGAAACGCCTTCCACAAAGCTGTTCGACTGCAGAATGAAACGGATTACCAAACTAAAAAGTGGAAACAAAAAACAGGAAAGAAATGAAAATACCTTGAGGAGATCATCGCTGAGGGAAAGGAGCGAATCCAGCGTTCCAACGCGGAGATTAGGAATATTAAACTAAAGAAAAGAAGAAGAAAAAACATCAACATGAAGGAAAAGGCAGTGAAATCATAGAAATCAAACAGATTTGAAGAATTGGAGATGAAATGAGTACTCTGTAAAGAGAAGTATCGAAAGAGTGCTTGGAGATTTGTTCTTGGAGACGATTCCATAGGGAAGAAGCGGAGCCTTGAACGGATAACGAGACGATCCAGTATCGGTTCGCCATTACAGCTTTGTTCCCAAGCTGTGAAAAGTATGAACTGAAAACGAGAGAGAAAGAAGAGAGAAAGCAAGCTGTTGCAAACCGAGATCAACAATTTCTCTCTCTCTCTCTCTTTCATCTTCTTAACATCTCAAGATCTGAAAAATAAATTCAACGGCTCAGATCCGTTTACACTATGGACGTGTAAGACACCAAATTCATCATCACATCCATCTTTTTCTTCCAAAATAACCCTTTTAATTCAACTTAATTACATCAATCAAATTTACATAATTAATTCTAATTTCATTCAAACTCGAATTTAGATAACCAAAATCGAATTTATATAAGGGTGGTTCATAAACAGCAATTGGTAAATATAGCAAAATTTAAAATATTTTATAAATATAGCAAAAAAAACTTAGTGACTATCACTCATAGATTGTTATCGATATATGACTACTATCAGTGATAATCACCGAGAAAATTCTAAAAAAAACTGAGGTGATAGACTAGTATTACATTTTTTTTAAATGTTATATTTTTAATTATTTTACTCAAAATTAACCTATTATACAATTTTTGTTTATATAATATTTATTTGATTGGATTGAATTGAATTGAAGTAAATTTAAAAAAAAAAATATATATATATATATATTATTGGATTGAAAATGTAAATTGGATATTTTTTTCTTTTTGTTTTTGTTTTGTCAGCTCAAACTCATATTGTATAGACTAGTGACCAAGAGGTTTGATCATCGGTTCAATCTCTCACGCTCACATGTTACGGCGGTTTATCTATAAAATGCTTATACTCTTATTGAAAATCAAACTTAGATAATATATTATTTTTTAATTAATATATAATTTGAACCAAACCTTGATCGTTTATAAATTAAACTCATTCGACTTCCAATTCACACTTCCAACTCAACTTTCAATTCCACATTCTAGTTATCGAATTAAGGGCTTGTTTGATAACGTTCCCGTTTTCTGATTCCTGATTCCTGTTTCTTGTTTCTTGTTCCCTGTTTCTTGTTTCTGATTTTTTTAGAACTTGTTTGATAATGTTTCTTGTTTCTCAAAAAAAAAAAACATATCTATCCTTCAAATGTTTCCCAAATTCGATCTACAATGTCATATCTCACTCGAGTCATTCGTCTTAAATTTTGTTGACTCACATCTAACTCGATTATACTACTTTGTAAATTGTCTGGCAAACTCTGTATATCTTCAACGATCATTGATTCATTGTTGAAGTCATTGAAGAATATCTTTGACCGCGATATTGTGCTAAAAATTCAGGCATATTTGTATATCCAGAATCGACAAGATAGTACTGGTTTGCACAACCATATATTAGAAACATAAACTTCTTTGTTTGATAACGTTCATGAAAGAAAACATAAACTTCTTTCCATATCACTCTCCTTTTTTTTCATCTAAAAGCACACCAATAACCACATACATGTTTTGACTACAAGTTCATGAAAGAAAGGAAATTATGCTTATCATTAATATATATATATATCTTGTTTGATAATTCTTTCTTATTTTTTTCCTCCATGTTTTTTTTTATATAGTTTAAATAAAATTTAGTATACATAAGATAAAAAAAATATATATATATAAAAAAAATTACCCAAAGTTAACGTAATATAATTCAAATAAATCGAGAAGTTTACATAATCTAATATAAATAAGTTTCGATAGAAAATGAAAAACAAATAAAATTGTATGTATCCTTCAAATGTTGCTCAAATTTAATATACAATGTCATCATCTCTCACTCGAGTCATTCGTCTTAATTGTGTTGACTCACATCTAACTCATTCATATTGCTTGGTAAATTGTCAATGTCTCGATTTTATGAAAATGTCAAGATATCAATTTTATGAAAATATTGATGAAAATATCGATAAAATGTCGATATCAATATATATTTATGCAAGAAACATAAAAAATAATATATATATTTTGTAATTAATATATAACTATTTTAATATACTTAAATAAAATAAAAAGTGAATATTACTAATATTAGGTTGATTGGAAAAATTCAAAATTAAAATAGTATATAAAAAATAGGTTTGGGGTACCATTCAAATCTTATGTCAAAATTAAAATAATAGTGATATTTTAAAATATATAAAATAATATACACTTGAAATCTTAAAAATAAATAAATATATATAAATGTTACACACCCAAGAATCAAAGTCAAGCCAAATAGTTGAAGAGACTTGTCTAAGCACCCAACTTACCAATGAACCAATTGTCTTTTTGTGTAATATTTAGGAACTAATATATAAAAGAGTAAAATTTAGTTGCAGGTTGGGCTACAACTATCTTTTGCAGCCCAACAACATGCCAAAATTTGATTGGTCAGGTTTGATGTTATTTTTTTTAATTAAAATATCATATTTAATGTCTCATGTCACTTCAACGCTTTTTTTTCTTTCATTTTTTCCACTTCCCCATAACTTTCTATTTCCAATTTTGCCATTCTCTCCTCAATGGTATCCAGTATCTCTTTTTATGGATGATTTGCTACGGTCAAATCTTAGTAAACATTTCTTAATCTCTCCATATGTCTAATAGCATAGCGAAAATTGGCATAATTTTAAAAAGGTAATAGTTAATTATTTATTTTATGATAAATAAAGTGAAATTGAGTTGAAAACTTGAAATGAACAAAGAAATTAGATAGAAGAGGAAAGAGGAATTTTATTGCAAAATTTTAGAAAGGTAATAGCTAATTATTTATTTTATGATAAATGAAGTGAAATTGAGTTGAAAACTTGAAGAAAAGAAAAAAAAAAAAAAAAAAAAAATATAGATAGATAGAAGAGGAAAGAGGAATTTTATTAAAAAATGTCATAAGATGTTGGACAATGGTGAGCTTTTAGATATTATTATTATTATTAAAAATTGTCGCATGATTTTTTTATCGATGATTTGCTATTTTCAAATGTTAGTAAAAAATTTCAAATCATTGATAAAAAAAAGAGATATTGGAGAGGATTGAATAGGGAATGGCAAAATCGAAAATTAAAAGCCATGAAAAAGAAGAAAAAAATGAGGGGAAAAAAAAGTTGAAGTCACGTGACGCATTAAATATGATTTTTTAATTAAAAATAATAACATAATACTTGGTCAATTAAAATTTGACACGTGGCTCTGCAAAAGATAGTTGTAGCCCAGCCTGCAACTAAGTTTTACTCTATATAAAAAGCGAAACAGAACTAAGAGAAACAACTTTTTGTAGTTTCTCAAATTTTCTCATTTTTTTGGAAACGTTTCTCAAAATTTAGAAACAAGAAATAGGAACAATTATCAAACAAGTCTGTTTCTTAAAAAATGAGAAACGGGAACAAAAAATGAGAAACGGGAACAAGAAACAGGAAACAGGAACGTTATCAAACGGGCCCTAAGAACCTGAGAATTCTCGAAGGACTGCTGTAGCCATATATGGGTGGGTGGGTGTTCTTCAACCTAAATCTATAAGTATTTGTAGCGTCGAGCATGACAAGCTAACGTATGAGCAGCGAAGTTGCACTTCCTATTAACGAGGAGGAAGCTAGAGATGGAACCATAATGTGTTCGCATAGCATGAACAAAAGCTTGTAGTTATTCAAGGTCAATGTGGTAAATTCTACCTTCTAATAAGATTGTGTTTGGGTAACATGAGCATAATTCAACCGCCATAACTATTGACTAAGAAGTTAGAGGTTCGAATCTTTCACCTGCTTGTTATAAAAAAAATGATAATAATAATAAATAAATAAATAAAAATTGAAGAAAATGTTAATGTGCATTTAATGACATATAAAACTTCGATAATAGTTGATGGGTTTCAAAGAAAATGACATTAGTATTTTTCTTTTTCTTTTTTATTTTGAAATTATAATTATTCAATGGTGAAATTTTGTGCACTAATTGAACTTAATTTTGTTCAAAGTTAGTAGAAATCAAAATCCTTATATAACCCTAGGATTTTTTTTTTTTTTTTTTTTTGCAAAAGTAGTATATTACGAAAAGTAAACGAAGAGAAACCTAGCCCGGGGCTAAGGCACTAAAAAAACACAAGAAGAAGAACAAATGAAGTAATTCACGAAAATCGATTCCAAAGAGGAACATTGATAGGTCGGAGTCCACAACACTCCAGCCACGAAGCACATCTATAGGTCATATCAGCCTAGATGCTAACAAGGATAGACTTAGGAGAACGGGAGCTAGCCCATGAATCCGCATATTCCGTCCCGCCAAATATGAAATTGTTAATCCATGATGGAAATTTATACACATTCATATTTCTCCTTTTTAAAAGTTTTAATTTTAATTCGTTCTTATTGTTGCAAACATTAAAATCCACAAAATGAGATGATGAGATGGAGTGATGTCAAGCTGCCATCATATTTTTTTAGGATAATTGAATTTGAAATTTAATATTTTATTGTGATGAAATAAACTTAATATGTTGGGGTGGAAGATTCGAAGCACAGACCTCTTGATCATCAATACATACATATATTTTTAACTTTTTAATCATCAATACATAATACATATGTCTTTACTTTTTAATCATCAATACATACATATGTCTTAACTTTTTAATCCATGAATTCACCAAACGACTTAGGCTCAAATTGGTATTTAAATGCAAGAATAATACTTCATATAACTAAGCTAAAGTGATTTGTTATTATAGGAAACAGACAAATAAAAAGGTTCTTAATACAAATAAAAAGGTTCTTCTTAAGAGTACACATGTATACTCAAAATGAAATTCATTGTTGTTAAACAAACAATAAAAATGAATAATTATATGTAAATATCAAATCAATTAAAACACTATCGGTAATTATTCTGTTAATTAAAAAAATTCTGGCATGTTTTACACATGTACATGAATTGTATATAGATTAAGAATATAGAAGAGGCATTATAATTCCTAATAATATGAATATGTTTCTCATTCCAAATACCACCACAACAAGTAATTGACAAAAAGATCAGTATAATTAAATAGAAAATGCAAAAACTATACAGTAAATTAATTTTTTTTAAATAAAGATGTATAACAGTTAATAAAGGTTTACAACAAATAACAATATACAAAACTCGTAACTCCAACGCTCGTTCCCTTCCTTCGAGGTTAGATGTTCAAATCTCCATACCCCGAACAAGATTGCACGCCTAAGCCGCAGCAGGGTCATTTATCACACCCAAGAAATCATCTTTTATGGTTCCAATACAAAACTGCAAGCCAAAGCAATAGTTAAATGAGACAACGTTGTCAAAAAAGCTAGATTCCAGAATTCAATAATGGCACCACAGATTCTATCAAAGTCACAAACAACTATAACATGGAGTTATCAAGTTTTGAATATTTTCACCACTTGAGAGAATATGCAAAATAGATAAACTGTCTGGACACAACTTTTTAACTTTTATGTACAAAGTTAAGAAGAATCTCATAACTAAAATTTATTCATCATCCCATCATTAAAATATCAAAATATACCTTGTTTGGTAACCATTTGGTTTTTGAAAATTGTACTTATTTTCTCACAATTTCTTTACCATAGTTTCCATATTTACTACGTAAACATTTAAATTCTTAGCCAAATTCCAAAAAACAAAAAATTCAAAAACTATTTTTAAAAATTTTCAAAACTTAGCTTGAATTTTGAAAACATTCGTAAAAAAAATAGATAACAAAACGAAGAAACTCATGAGTGTAAATAGTCTTTATAAGACTAATTTTCAAAAACAAAAAATCAAATGGTTATCAACTTAGGAACTTCAAGCCCTTGCTACCAAGGGCATCCTTTGAAAGTTCATCTGAATATTGTAAGAATGAAGGCGAAGCACTACATTTGCATAGAAAGAAAAGAAAAAAAAAAAAGGAAAAAAAAGCATCATGCAGAGAACAGAACAAAAAATTTAAAATAATGGTTGTGATTAAACTACCAATAGAGACATCTACTAACAATACTAAATAAGGAAAAGGCAATACAATTTCTGTTGCATCTACTCGAGTCCCAATTATCTTTAATCGAACTTCACTGTCCTTCTGAATCTTAACCTACAAGGGAACAAAAATAATTCAGTAAATTTAACACAACAAGAGAGCATTTGCAGATGATGTTAGAGAATGAATGTAAAATAGAAATATACTGATCCATCCGAAGTGGTATAGTGTGGAATATCTCCAGACTGGAACTCCATATCATCTGGTATCAACTGAAACACAGAATGTGAGATAAGTTGATTGAAAATTAAGCACATTTATGGGGGGGAAATATATGATAGTAACAAAAACCAAGATGTTGGTGTTGTAAATACGGTTAAGAGGGAGTAAATTCAAGGAGATCGTGGAGTGGAGCCTAAGCATGGACAGCAGTCCCAAAATGGCAAGCAAGGAAATAAGTTCATTACGAATAAGATGTTTGTATTTAGAGTCATGACATATATATGATTTGCGTTGATATAAAAAGCTTGGAAATGAGAAATTTTGTTATAGTGTTGCTGAGAATGAGATTATTGTGTTTGCATTGGCAAGAATAAGATTATGCAAACATATCTCATATATAAGCCAGCATGCAAAACACCCCTTTAGCAATGTTTAATTCAACATGGAATAACAACACTAAGAAATATCAAAAGAACAAACTAGAAACTACTAAGAAGATGTGTTAGATTGCTAAACTACTTCATTACACATCAAACACTACAAGAACTGAAGTCAATAACCGCATTCATAACCAGTTTCTGAATCTCTCTCAATATTTTTACAATCCACTTTTTTTCATATAATGTAGTTTACTCTTTTCACTAAATTCACATTAGAAAACTTTGTAGACAACGCAACAAAAGTTCAATTGACATAAGAAACCTCTCAGAGCATCACTGCCATGCTGTCCCACCACACACGCATATTTTGTAAGGAGCTATTTCATAGATTTCATAAAATTATTTAAAAAAACACAAAATCGAAGCCTCAAGCCAAGATATTTGGTGCTTTGAAACATCAGGGAGAGGAAAAAGAAGATAATTGGAATAGGTTATAAATATATACTTACATGGTTTGAAACAAAAATCTGAACAGGTCCAGCTTCAGCAAAGAAACCCATCTACAGTAGTAGCAGTTGCGGTCATATTCATATTTATTATTTAAAAAAAATCATTAATTGCTTGCAAGATAGCAAAAAAGTGTGGCATGTACCTACCTTGTTCACCATAGTAACAACTGCTTCTAAGACTTCTCCCTTGAATGGTCGAAACACAACACATTGGTATTTAACAGGAAAAGTGACAAAACCTGTCCCATCTCGAATCAATCCTTTCCCAATGTTCTCAATTCCCGTAATTGCCACTACGAAACCATGTCGGCCGCTGCGTCAAAGTACAAAGTTTTTCAATAACGAAATCCCCCTAGTTGTTCACTAGTTGAAAGAGGTATCAAACTTTCAAATGAAATATCTTTCATCGAACGGTTTTTTATTTTTTGACATGTGTGAATGTCAAAGCTAGCTTGCGCACACCTTGACTATTCTCATGGGACAACTGCTTGACCCTACTACATTGGTTGTCATAACTCGTAGGATATTAAATCCTATGTAGGTGGCCACCTTTTGATAGGATGGCTTGAACTCATTCCCTTTAAGTCTTTTATTATTTACATGACCCTTATTGACCACTAGGTCAATCCATGTTGGTTCCTCAAACTTTTTTTTATGTGCTTTTGTTAGTTCATGATGTGACATGCATATGCAGCAAAACGATTGGTCAACTCTCTAGATAGCATTCTATGCTACCATGCAGCACATGGAAAATGCAAGGAAACAAAATTTAAACCACCATCAATTATGCTCCCTCTATCCCATTAAGGCAATAAGATGAGATGATCTTAAAAAATTTGAGCCTTCATGGTGTTAGAGGAGAATATCTTCCCCTGGTTTGAACGAAAGGGGCGAGTTAAGTTCTATCAGGAGTGGTAGATCATTCTGGTCAGTCTAGTAAAGATGGTCAAATTTGAGTGTTTTTGTTTAAGATTGGTCTTTGTCTTGTTCATCTAAATTCTAGCCTCTAGGTCCAAGTCTTTAACTGGAAAGGCGAAGGTGCAGATTAAGCAGCAAGGCAATAAGGTTAAAAGATTTAAACTTAATTTAGAATCTACCATCAATTATGACATGATACAAGCTTCGATTGAAGTCAAGGGCGATCAATTGATTAAAAAAGAATATTTCTCAATTTTCTCAATAAAAGCTCGGTTTCTTATTGGAATAAATAAATAAACAAATAAACTCTCTCAGAATGTCAAGGGGAGTAAGCAAAAGGAGACTTATTAGAGAGGTTTTGCTTCAACCATCTTGCCCTGCAAAATTAGTTAAATGCGTTTGGAGAATGTGGAGTGGTGTGGAAGAAGTTAGAAGCACGGGATTCTTAAAGTGGTATTGATTATGATTATGGACTCTCAATAGAAGTGATCCACGGCTCCTCTTTATCAATTTTATTTTTCATTTTCACACTCTCTCGATGGCTTCTAGGTATTTATGAACCTTATAAGGAAAAATAATTTTTTGGCCAGAGTTGTATAATTTGTATGACCTTTGTGAGCAAACTTGGAGTTTGGCAGGTAAATGTTAGGATACTTCCTAACTAGCTATAATATATATTGAAATATAACGATAACCGAGTTACAAGATAAACAAGTATTCGAGGTACTTGCACCCTCCCTCTTGAGAACACTCTCTCAAGCCCTAATTCACTATTCAATGGCCTCCTTTCCTCAAGAGCCTCTCCCTCTATTTATAACCCCATACCCTAACCCACTCCCTAGCTAATTACCCTTATGCCCCTACTACTATTTCCCCTATTAGTACCCTTACATTACTCCCTCCTTGAAAACACACCTTGTCCTCAAGGTGTGGGTTACAACCCTTACAACCCCAGACGAACCTCTCAAAAACAATAAATGAAAAACCCAAAAAATAATAAACAACAATTATTGAAAACAATTTTTCATATCCAGCCAGCACATGAAAACAACCCTCTGCCCACACTCCCTTCTTTGAAACAACAGCCCTCTGTCCCTTGGTTTTATCGTTGTTAGGGCTAGTTTTATTTGCCCACATTTCCATCTTTTCTTCGTGATTAGCCTCCTCCCATCCTTCTGCCGTTTCTTTCTTCTTACTCTTGCGTCGGCGGCGATGCCAAGTCTTCAACTCAAGACATAGCAGCAGCAACCAAGGGAGATTTGGAGACCCATTGCCGATGATTTCTCCTTGCCGGCTAACCTTCTTCGAATACTCCTCATTTGCCGTCTTGCAAGCATTTTTAGAAATAACATCCCGTACCTTAATTTTTGCGTCCAGGTTGATCTGTCCAAGCCAAGAAAGTTCATTAAAATAGACCTTTTGTTTCTCCAATGGGCTAAGCCCATAGTTTGCTTGCGGAAGTACGGCCAAAAATAGCCCACCCATACAGCTCCTTCCATTCATTAAACAGAGGGCAACATTGGCCTTTCTTAGTTGGTTTGGCCCCACCCCAATAATCTTCACGTGAAGTGACCCAACCAATTTAAATTCTTCTAGCCCAAGCCCAATGAACTTATTTCTTAGCAAAAACTCTACCTGATGTAACCCTAAACTTCCATGGTTTTTCTGCCGCCACCACCATTGCTGCAAGTGTTTCTTCATCCGCCTGACATCCAACCATTCCGATTCCGACCATGTCCCCGCCGGCTTATATTCTTTCCTCGGCCGATTATCCTTCCATCGTCGCCAAGCACCTTCTGCCATTTTCAGCATACAGAACTTTTTTGTCCGCCCTTCACCTTGCTCTTCCGACCATAACAACCTTTGTCGTCGGCCATGAAGTTTCGTCTCCTGCCACACATTTTGGCAACGACCTCTACCGATCTTTTCTCTCTTTTTCTTTCGATATTTAAGGCTACAGAAAGGTCGCCCTCTCCATATTGGCCAATGATTCCACTTCGACATTCTGGATAACACTTCAGCCCATACGCCGGTGATCTTCGAACTTCGGTATATAGCAGGTCGGCAGCTCATCAGTCGCCAAAGCCTTATTCCGATTTCTTCTACTTTTTTGCGCTTTCTCGCTTTCTTCCATATGAAATCATTCCTCAAATTCTTAACTCTTTTCATCCACTTTTCTATCTCTCCATCTTTGTTCTTCATTCGAAGATTAAGATGATTTTTACCTCTTTGCTTCTGTTTCCTTTTCACCTCCTCGAGCTTTAGCTTCTTTCTGCCCTTGATTTTGACGCGATCGGTTATCTTTTTCGGAGGTCCCTTCTCATACGATCGACATTTTCCAGCCAATAATTTCTGGATGATTTTGCTGCCAATTCTTGATTCCAACTTGTTTTCTTTGCTCATTCTCTCCTCCGTTGGTTCCTCCTTTTCTTCAACTTGGCTTTCATCTTTCTTACTAGGTTCCCGTTCTCTTTCCATCTTTTGCTGATTCCATTCTTCAGACCATTTTCGTAATCCTCCCACAGACTGTCTTACTATCTCGAACTCTTCTTGTATTGCATCCAAGAGTCTCCATAACTTCAACTGTGACTCACTCCCCCGCTCTCGATTCATTGCCAGAAGCGATGATCCAGGACGAACGAGCTCTGATACCATTTGTTAGGATACTTCCTAACTAGCTATAATATATATTGAAATATAACGATAACCGAGTTACAAGATAAACAAGTATTCGAGGTACTTGCACCCTCCCTCTTGAGAACACTCTCTCAAGCCCTAATTCACTATTCAATGGCCTCCTTTCCTCAAGAGCCTCTCCCTCTATTTATAACCCCATACCCTAACCCACTCCCTAGCTAATTACCCTTATGCCCCTACTACTATTTCCCCTATTAGTACCCTTACAGTGAATCATTCAAAGATGAGAGGTCTTTAAGTTCAGTCATGAAAAGTTTGGAGTTATTCAAAGTTAAGTTGAGAGTGGAATGTGAATGTTTTAAGGATACTTGAGTTGTGAAGTACTATCTTATTGACTAGGGTAAAAGGTAGTCTCCAGGTAACAAGAGGTGAGAAGAGAGGGGCATACTAAAAATTAAGTTGCAGTAGATATTTGGAGGATGGAGACTAGTTGGAGGACGAGATCTCTCATTCATAAAACAGAAAGGTACCTAATTGGCTAATTCGAACACCAAGAAAAAGCTACCTAATTCTAACACCAAAGGAGCGTGATCCAATACCATCCTAAACCTTCTTTGTTACTCTCTCTTTGAACCTTTTTAACCAAAATTTAGAAACTAAAAACATGTCTAGCGTACATAAATTCAAGTTTTCCCTAATATTTGACCACCAATTCCAATTGGCCGATTGGTAATCTAAACTTCTCCATACTTTGATCATCTTCCCCATTAGAAGTTGAGACGATCAATTTTGCCTCTCTATTCACATGTTTCTCAGATGCCCAACCCCTCTCTAACAGTCATCTTTCAATGTGTTTTCACATTATTAAACCGCCTATTAATAACACTAAACGAAAAGCCAAAAGGTTGAATAAAATGAAAGAAATCATATGATCGTCTCCCCATGAAAGCGCACAATTATTGCACAGGTTAAACAAAGCTAATCGGATGCCACCCAACGACCTCAAAATCCAAGATCTAAACTAGCTCTTCCTTTTATCACATGCATTTTTCTCTAAAAGTTAACAAAAAGAAAATAACATCTAACAGTAATGTTCCAGCAAACAAAAGGGGGAAAAGTTAACAAACCTGCAAGTGCCCTCGACATCTTTCATGAGTTTGCTTACAAGGTTATCACGGAGGCTACGGCCAAAGTGCCGTGGATGCAGCTGCATATTCCTCTCCAAAACTATGTGGAAGAACATAGTGGCTCCCTATACCTGAAGAAAAACCCATTTGAACTCATTGATGAATGCAACTTCTATCGCGAAAGAAAAGTTCAATTGCAAAATTACCCCCTGTTTGGAACCCCTGAATTTGGGAGGATTTCAAATCAGTTCAGGAGTTTGGATGCAAAGAATAATAATTTTAAACTCGTTTGTGATTTGAAATCTTGTTTTTTTGGGGGAAAAAATCAGTTTCAAATAGGTGGGATTTCAAACCTTAAAAAACCCCAAACCCCTATAGGAGATTTTTGTTTTTGTTTTTTAAATGTGCTTACCTAAGTTCATATGCATCGACTGAATAATTGAACAACAACAACCAAAAAAAAAAGCTTCTTTTGATTTTAATACAGAATAATCGAACGAAACAAAACAAAAACCTTGGGCTGGATCTGAAATATGAGCGGTGGCGCGATCTCAACAGACGCGGGTAACTCTGATGGCTTGGAGAGGCGAGAGTGAGAGAGAGGGAGCGGCGGCGAGTTCGTCGGGAGGGTGAGACTGCGGCGTGCGGCGAGCTGGGAGGGAGGGGCGGTGAACGTTAAATAGGGTTTAGAAAAGAAGAAAGCTACAATGGTTCAAAAAGACTGTGAGTTGCCGCGTAGAAGAGATGGAGTCTTCTATCTCTCTTTTTATGAAGGAGGTAAAGATCAGGAAAATATATATATTTTTTTTTTTTGGAAAGGTCAAAAAAATAAAAAATAAAAATAGTTTATATTCACATTTTCATTTTATATTAAAACATAAAAAATTTGTCAATTTATAATAAAATAATAATAAAAGATAGCATTTTAAAAAATAAAAATACAAATATGACAATTTATGCGTCAGTTTATCAATTTTAGTCTATCATCTCAGTTTTTTATTTAATTTTATTAGTCATATATCAACTATAACAATCTATTAGATAATCACTGATTGAAAAAATAATAATTACCGATTAACTAAAAGATTGAAAAAACCCTAACCCTTTCTTCTCTCTCAGCGCCGCCAGGGGGGACTCTTCGTCTTCTTCGCGTGGGTTGGCTGGGCAGCAGCGTCGCCGGCGGGGAGGGAGTCCTATAGGGCTGGTTCCGGTGGGTCGTAGGTGAGGGTTGAGTCGGGTCTGATGGGGAAGAAGGGAAGGTTCAAGGATCGGCCGTTGGAGGGGACTCATGAAGCTATTTCGGGGGGTCTATCAAAGAAGGTTGTCCCCGGTAAACGGCTGACGGAAGTGAAGAACCATCTGAGGGTTCGGGGCGGCGCTGATCTGGGGCTAGATGGGTTCCCGGAGCTCGGCGGAAGGCGGGGGGTGCAGACGGCGGGGTGCAGATTGGTCTCGGAGGGAGGTGGCGATAGGGGGGGTTCCGCTGCTGCTGGTGTGTCTGTGGTGGAGGTGCAGCCGGGGGTGGGGCGGGTGGGCTCGGAGGGGGGGGGGGGGCGGGAGTGAGGGGTTCGCCGGTGGTGGTGGTGGAGGGGGGGGAACACGGTGGTGCTAGCTGGGATGGGTGGTGGGGATTTTGTTGCCAGTCAGTTGAGGAGTGTGGGTGGGGGTTTGGTGAAGGTGGTGGAAGGTAGCGGGCCACCGTGCTATGATGTTGGGGGGGAGATATGGCTGGACCAAGCCGGACCAGCGGGTGCGAAGCTCAGGCAGACCGCTTTGGACCTAGCTGTTCCAGCTGATGTATCGTTGGTCCGTACCGGGCCATCTGTTGAGCGGTCACTTCAGGCCGATATTGGGGCAATCCGAGATGACCAATCGTGTGTTATGAATGGGCGGACTGAATGTACTATTCTGCCTGACTCGGGTATTGGTGTGTCTAGTCCTTCGAGAACTGATAATATGTTGCTTGGTGTTGGCCAGTCTCGTGGGAGTGTGTTGGGGCCCATCGGTCCCAACGGTTCTGTGGGTGGTGGAGATGGTACAGTAAGGGGTTCGGGCAATCCCTCGTGGGTGTCGTTTTTTGGCTCTGCAAATACTTCTGAGGATCCTATGGTCTACACTCCCCTGCAGGTTATTGATGGGGTGCGTGTTGTCGTTCCCCCAGCTGGTGTCTGTGAAGAAGGCATTGCATTCTGGCAGTATTCGATAGTGGGGCAGTTTGTGGAAAGGCGTATGCCGTATGCTGTTCTCTCTCGGTTAGTTAGCCGCATTTGGGGTCGTATTGAGGAACCGATCATTTCTATGCTGGATAATGGTCTTATTATGTTTCGGTTTCGTTCTGCGGCGTCCCGCGACTGGGTGTTGTCTAACGGGCCGTGGCATATAGGAGGTCGACCCATTTTACTTCGTCAATGGTCACCAGGTATTGCTCCCGATAATTTTGTGTTCGATTCTGTTCCTGTCTGGGTTAAGCTTTTTAATGTGCCGTTTGAGTTATGGTCTCGTAAAGGGTTGGGCACTATTGCCTCAGCTGCTGGCAAACCAGTTTGTTTGGATCGGGCTACTGCAGAATGCTCCCGTCTTTCCTTTGCCAGAGTACTGGTGGAGGTTGGAGTGAATAATGAGCTGCCTTCGTCGGTTCCTGTTAAGTTGGATGAGGGGGTTGTAGTGGTTAGACTTGAGTACGCTTGGAAGCCGAAGCGGTGTGTTCATTGCCAAGTTTTTGGTCATTCTAGTTCTAATTGTAGTAGCCAAGTGGCTCAAAAGGTGTGTGAGCGCCCATCTGTGGTCCCTGATGGTGTCCCTTGTGTTACCCTCGTCGACAATTCGGTTGCCTCCCCGTCTGTGCCTGAGGCGGGTATGGCTCGGGATCCGGTGGATCGGGGTGTTTTTTCGAGAGTTGCTAAAAACCGCAGAGTGGGTCGGGTTGCGGCCTCGTATAGTCCCCCTCGAGTGTCTGCTCCTCGTCTAGTGCTTCCCTCTGTAAGGGGCCCGTCAGTGTCTAATTCTTTTGCTGCTATTGCGCCTGACGATACTGATGCGATGGTTGAGTCGGGTATGGTTCTTCCGGTGCCTTTGTGTGGGGAGAACAGAGTGGGTAATGTGGCTATTGTGCAGGATGGTCTGAATGGTATGCTCTCGAACGTTTCAGTTGTTGTGGTGAATGAGGAGTGTGGTGATCCCCTAATGGATCAGGGTATTGGCTTGCCTTCTAACCCTGTGTTTTATGAATAGGTGGTGTTCTTGGAACGTGCGGGGTTTGGGGAGCCCTGTAAAGGGTCGTGTTGTGCGATCCTTCCTTAAGTCGGCTAAAGTGGGATTTTGTGGTCTTTTGGAAACTAAGGTTAAAGCGCCTCAGTTTCAGTCAGTTTTTCGTAGATTTGGTGAAGACTGGCAGTGTGTCTGTGGTTATGGAGTTAATGGGTTGAGTCGTATTTGGGTGTTGTGGCGATCTTCTCAGTTCTCCTTTACTCCTACTGTTATTGGTCCCCAGATGATCTGGGGTACTCTGGTGGATCGCTCTTCCCAATAGTCTTTCCATGTTGCGTGTGTGTATGCAGCTAATTCTGAGGTTGAGAGAAGATTGGTGTGGAATGAGATTATCTCTATGTGCCAGTCTTGGACCCTCCCTGGGGTAGTGATGGGTGATTTCAACGCGATTCGGGCTTCTTCTGAGAGCTTTGGGGGTATATTGCTGGATTCGGAAATGAATGCTTTTGATGGTATGATTTCACAAGCGGATCTGGTTGAGCTTCCCGTTACGGGCAGTTGGTACACTTGGACTAGTTCGTCTCAGGGGCCGGCTGACATTATGAAGCGTTTGGATAGGGTGTTAGTCAACTCTGAGTGGATGTCCTCTCAGCCGGTTGGCGAGGTGCGAGCCCATAGCTGGGGTATTTCAGATCACTCACCGTTGATGTTTAATGTCGGGCTGCACGTCCCTCGGCGGCCGTCCCCTTTCCGGTTCTTTTGCCATTGGGCGGAGGACCCCCGTTTCTTGGACATTGTTGCTGGCAGTTGGGTTAAGTATCCTGAGGTTTCTCCCTTGGTTAGCTTAACGAGGAACCTTAAGGCTCTTAAGCTTGCCCTTCGTCAAACGTTTGGATGCTCTCTGTCGTCTCTTAGTTTGCAGGTTTCTACGGCTCGTGCTCGTATGGAGGAAGCCCAGTTAGCTTATGCCGAGAATCCGCTTTCCCCTACTCTTCAGGCCCGAGTGAGTAGCGCGTCTCAGGATTTCTGGGCTAGCGCTCGAAAGGAGGAGGCTTCTCTCAGGCAGAAATCCAGTGTGCAATGGCTGGCTCTTGGGGACCGTAATTCTACTTTCTTCCATCGTAGTGTCAAGACCCGTCTTTTCTGCAATGGCATTCACTCTCTGACTAGTGGGGATGGGCGTAACCTTTCTTCTCAAGCTGATATTGCTCAGGAAGTGGTAGGCTATTTTCGCAATATCTTTGGCGCCCAGTCGATTGGTTATAGGGATCTTACTAACCAGCTGGCTTCGATTGTTGATTTTCGCTGGCCGGTGGAAATTGGAATGGATATGATTAGACCTATCTCGTGTGAGGAGGTCAAGCAAGCTTTGTTTGCCATGAGTAGTAGTAAGGCCCCTGGTCCTGATGGCTTCTCGGTTGGGTTCTTCAAATCTGCTTGGAGTGTTATTGGAGATGACTTTTGTGCTGCGGTCCTGCACTTCTTTGACTCTTGCTACCTTCCTCCTGGTGTGAATGATACAACGATTACTCTGGTGAAGAAGAAGGAGCTCCCAACGGGGCCTGGTGATTTTCGTCCCATCTCGTGTTGTAATGTGGTGTACAAGTGCATCTCGAAGATTCTAGCCAATCGCTTAGGTACCTTTCTACCTGCTTTTGTAGGCCCTAATCAGTCTGCTTTTGTTAAAGGCCGGAGTATTGTGGATAATATCCTCTTGTGCCAAAAGTTGGTAGGTGGGTACCACCTTAATAAGGGGCCTCCTCGGTGTGTTTTGAAGGTCGATCTCCAGAAGGCTTATGACTCTGTCCATTGGGATTTCTTGTTCAGCCTTTTGTTGGCCGTTGGGACCCCTCTTCAGTTCGTGAGTTGGATTCGGGCCTGTATTACGTCCCCTACGTTCTCTTTCCTTATAAATGGTTCTCTGGAAGGGTTTTTCCCGGGTCGGCGTGGTCTTCGTCAAGGTGACCCCTTGTCTCCTTACCTGTTTGTGATGGCTATGGAGGTGTTGTCCCGGTTGTTGAATACTCCGCCTAGAGATTTCTCGTTTCATCATCGGTGTGCTAAGATTCGCCTTACTCACCTCTGTTTTGCTGATGACTTGATGATTTTTTGTGGAGGTGATTGTGCCTCCCTTGCTTTTGTTCAGTCTACTCTTCTCGAGTTTCAGGGGTTATCTGGTCTCTGTGCTAATTCAGCTAAGAGCTCGATGTTCTGTGCTGGGGTCTCCCCTCCTGAGGCTGTAGTGTTGGCTGGTTTGATGAACTTTTCTCTTGGGACCTTGCCAGTTCGTTATTTAGGCCTCCCGCTCGTGTCGGGTCGGCTAACTTATGCGGATTGTAAGCCTCTCTTGGAGAAAATGTTGGAGCGAGTCAAGAGCTGGTCTGCACGTGCCCTCTCTTATGCTGACCGTCTGCAACTTATTCGGTCTGTGTTGCAGAGCTTCCAGGTTTACTGGGCGAGTGTGTTTATTCTGCCAGCTCGTGTAGCGAATGAGATTGATCGCATTCTCCGGGCTTATTTATGGCGGGGCAGCTCTTCTGGTGGTGGTGGAGCTAAGGTGGTCTGGGAGGATGTCTGTGTCCCTAGAAGTGAGGGTGGTCTGGGTATTCGTCATGTTCGTTCTTGGAATGTGGCAGCTGTCATGAAACTGCTTTGACTTCTCTTTACCCGCTCTGGATCCTTATGGGTTGCCTGAATTGATGCTTATGTCCTCCGTGGTGGCTCTCTTTGGTCTGTTCGAGTGTCAGCTAGGTGGTCGTGGTGTACTCGGGCCATCTTACATCTTCGTGAGCAGTTTCGTCCTCTTGTTCGGATGGCCATCGGGGATGGCCGCCGTTGTCACGTTTGGGATGACTCTTGGCTTCCAGGGGGCCCTATTGCTTTACGGTTTGAGGAGGGGTTGGCTAGTGTTGTGGGGAGCACTAATGCTGCTCTTGTGTCTGACTTCCTCCTCCCAGATGGGTCTTGGCAGTGGCCTTGTATGACTTGGGAAATGGAAGAATTGCTTCCTCTGGTACTTGCAGTCGTCCCCAATATGGATCAGCCTGATCGAGTTATTTGGGACCCTAGTAGGTCTGACGTCTTCTCAGTGGCTGCCTGGGAGACTCTTCGTCCCCGGCGGGATGTGGTGAGGTGGGCGTATTTGTTATGGTTCGAAGGTAACGTTCCGCGCCATTCTTTTATTGCGTGGCTGGCGGTCCGGGACCGGTTATATACTAGGGTCCGACTCCATTCCTGGGATTCTTCGATTCCAGCTGGTTGCGTTTTGTGCGCTGATGCCTTAGAGTCGAGAGATCATCTTTTCTTCGAATGTCCTTTCAGTAAGCAGCTTTGGTCGGGGCTTCTTCGGTGGGGGCGTTCTTCTCATCGTGTAGTCGTTTGGCCTACGGAGTTGGCCTGGATTTGTTGCATGGGTAGGGGAGTCTCTCGTAGGCGTCATGTCTGGAGGCTTGCTTGGTGTGCTGCTATCTACCATATCTGGAAAGAACGTAACTGTCGTGTTCATGGTGCTATTCCTAGGTCTTCACAGGCTGTGCTTATTAGTGCCCAAGTTGATTTGGCTTATAGGTGTGCCTCTTGGTTAAGGGTGCCAATGGCCCCGGTGTCTATTAGTGTTCCACCTTGGGATTTGTTTCCTTGATGTGATCTCTTGGTTTTCCTTTTCGTGTCCTAGTGTGCCTTGTCCCCGGGCTGTGGGGTCCCCTGCTTGCTTTTAATTTATATACCTCTTCAAAAAAAAGATAATCACTGATTTTTTTATCTTGTAAAATGTTTTAAAATTTGTTATCCATAATTTTAGGCTTGATTGCAGTTAGCCCTTAAAACATTTTATGAAAAAAATTAAGTTTAAAATCATACCCTCAAACCACAAAACTTTAAAATCATACCCTCAAACCACAAATTAATAATTGTATTCTTTTAAATTTATAAGTAAATTTCAAAATGTGAAGATTAACTTTAATAAAATAAAATAAAAAGTTGAAATCAAATAGGTATGACCTTTTTTTTTCTTTAAATTTATAAGTAAATTTCAAAATGTGAAGATTAACTTAAATAAAAAAAAAAAAAAAAAAACAAAGGTTGAAATCAAATAGATATGACCATTTTTTTTTTCATTAATATAAGTGATTTTTTTTTATGTTTGTCGCATTTTTCTATTTTTTTTTTTCACTTATTTAAAAATAATTATCCAATAATTTTTTCTTATTATTTTAGTAAGATTTTAAGAGAAAATCATTTTAATTACGTGATTTTGAACAGATTATAAATAAAATCTAGTGAAAATAGTTATAAATATATATATAGGGATAACTAGGGGCATAATAATATTTAAAGTTAATGAAAAATAGAAATTAAAATTTCAAAATTTTAAAACATATTTAGAAATATTATGGTGGTCATTTGAGAGATTACCCCATGTATGTCTTAAAATAGTGAAATTTTCATTTCTATTTTTTATTAATTTTAAATATTATTATACCCCTCATTAATTTGCTTATTTTCATACAAAATAAAATGATTGGTATACTAAATTTAATTTTCGTAATATTTTTTTTATTTTTTCTCTATTAATGTGTTCATTTCATGATTCGCTTTTATCTCTCTATTTTTTTAAAAAAAAATTATAAATAAATAAATTCAGTCGAATTTAGTGGATTAAATTTAGTGTTAAAAAAATCTCTCTCCAAATTGAGTGTATTAAATTTCATTTTTTTAAATAAATTTCGATTTTATCTCTCATTTTCTCTTACCACTTATTTCTTCACCATTTAATTTTTTATATATAACCACCATATATACTTATATATACTTCATATATGAGTATATACTCATATATACTGCATATATACTTATAACATATGTATTTTTTATATATATACCCACCATATATATTTCATTTATGATATATACTCATATATACTGTACATATACTTATCGATAATATGTATTTTTTTTTTATAAAATATATAATTTTTATATATATCTCCATCATATATGTTGATATATACTTCATCTATGGGTATATATGGTTATATACTTCATATATACTTATAGATATTGTGTATTTTTTTAAAGAAAATATATGTATTTCTTTATACAAATACTCACTTTATATATTTCATATATGCAAATATATATTGCAGAGATAAAATTGTTTAGGTCTGGATACGAGGAGATAGAATGCAGTTTTAATGACGAGAGAGACGTGATACAAATTTTATGATTTTAATTTTTTTTTTCCTTGAATGAACTTGTTTTACTTTTATTTTATTAAAAGGTTATAAAAAATTCAATATAAAATGTTAGAGAGGTTGAATGATATGAAAATAATTGCACCCCAACTTTTATGATTTTTTTTAAAGTAGTTAGCCATTTTTTATAAAAATATAAAGTGAAGACATTAATATAATACCATAGTCATAAAGTAGTTATTTGTGTAGTTATCGGTATATATATATATTTGATAGGATATGGCCCAAATTTCTACCATTACGAAAGTGTTGGGCTTAAATTTCTACAATTATAAAAAATTTGGGCTTAAATTGAAAAAAAGGCCCAACGTTATTTATTATTATTTTTTTTTTTGGTAAATGGCGGAATAAGATAAATTCAAGAATATTTAAAAGCCAGAAATATTTAAATTAAAATAATGCATAATCAGGAAGAAAATGCCGGTGAAAGAAAGAGTAAAACTTGGTTGCTGCGTGGGCTACAAGTATCTTTTGCAGCCCAGCCACCTCTCATGATTTGATTGGCTAATATTTAAATCATTTTTAAATAATAAAAAATTCTGCCGTTTATTGTCAATAACTTTCCTTTTCTTATCCCAACAAATTAACAATTTTTTAATTTTCTCCCTCTTCATTTCTCTACACTCCAATTTCAAGGCCATGAAATTTCAATTGGGATTAATTATTTGAAATTTGCACGATTGATTGTGTGTTATATAGACATAAATTTACAAGTGGGTTTTAGAGAAAAAGAAGGAAAAAGTGGGAAATTTCACGGTTGGATATGGATTCATCTGAGGTTGGTAAAGGGGAAGGTAGATTCGATTTTTTTTTTTTATAAGAAAAAATCCCAAAAAAAAAACGATAACAATTTTTTTTTTATTTGTCTAGAGATATCCTTTAGAGTATTACAACTTAAAAAATAGTTAACAAAAAAAAAAAGGAAAAAAAAATACTTATTGTAGAATAAGGAAGAGAGAGTGAGAGATGAAATTGAAAACAAAGGTCATGGCATATAGAAATGGGGAAAGAGAGAGAAAATAGAAGAAGTTATTTAAGAAGTTGTTTATCGGACGAAGAAGAAAGGGAAAGTTACGGAAGAAAAAAATCTAGGGGTGAATAGTTTTTTTAATTTAAAAAATAATATAAATATTCAGCAAATCAAATCGTGACACGTGTTGGGCTGCAAAAGATACTCGGGTTGTAAGCAAGTTTTACTCTTAAGGAAATATATCATGAAGAAACATTTTCCTTAAATTTATGCAAATACATCGAACCAGTCATAATTATGTAAGAATATGAAACACTAACCTTATATAGTTGTTGTCACATCATTTTTCAAAAGAAAGACCATACAACAATGTTTTCTTTTTTAAAAATCAAATCATAATTATGTAAGAATAAGATAATTTCAAAAATTGTCAAACCAAGCATAGTTGAATTGACCTAAGAGATCATGGGTTCAATTCTTTCTCGCATTAATTAAATATGTATGCAATCGAATTTTTTCTTTCTTTCCAAACCTTCCGCTGGAGGGGTTTGGATAAATTTAAACAAAAATTGTAAATCCAATGAGAGAGCATAAACGCCACGAGATATCAAAATAATTCATAGGTAATTATTAAATATATGACAAATATATGGGGCTTAAACACAACTTCCGGTAATAATAGACTTGTTTTATGGTTCTAATCGAAAAGAATGCACGTTGAAAATTATTTCTTATCGTAGCGGAGCGAGTGTCCCTCGAAGAGCAAAACCAACATAAAGAGTAATTTAGAAAATTTTGTCATAAAAATCTACATAATTATTTTACATGATGACCAAGTAAGGCTTCACTTATTAACCAACATTTAAATGGAGTGTTTATACCAAATTATTTCAAAATCACCCTAAGGCTATTTGGGAATGGATAGCACAAGTTTTTTTTTTTTTTTTTTTTTCTTTCATAAAAGAGTTAATGATTATCGAAGATCGAACTCATTTAAATATTAGATATCATGGGGTTCTATTTTAAAATAAATTGACAATAAAAGTAGTAATCTATGTATGGCTTCATTTTTCAAATGTGAGATCCTCAATATTAAATAAAGAAAATTGTCAAAAGAAATCCACTAAATATTTGTATGATGATGACATAGTTATATATAACTTATTCAATTAGCATTCAAATTGAATTTTATGTCCGACTTCTTTTAAATTACCCCACTACTCTTTAGGGTGAAGGAGATAAATAGTTTCTAGTAAAAATGCGAGTGTTCGAAAACTGATGATTTTCCCATGATGACAAAGTCGTTTCTAGCATAATTGTATAGTCGATTGACTAAATGTCCTATTGGTTATATATTTTTTATATATGCAAAACAATTGCGTGTTGTTCAACTTTGAAAGATATTTTTAAGATTGAGGGATACAAAAAAATATAGTTGATAGTACTCGAGAATGAAGAATGTGATGATATGTAACAATTCTCTATTGAAGAAGTTGATTTTGACAATTATACTTCATTTATATTACGTATGTTTTTAATATATTTGATAGTTTTTTTTTTTTAGTACAATTATAATTGGTAGTTATATACTTATATCATTACCTTTTCAAGATAACGAGTGTTCAACTAACAATTTTTAAAAAATTGAAAAAACACGAGTGATGAATTATCTAAAAATAACTTTAGAGTGTTCAACCAACGATTTTCAAAATATGTAGAAATAATAATAAAATACTTTTGAACCTATTGCAACCCAACAAGGTTGTTATTTAAAACGCTCTTTAAAAATGTAAGATATAAAAATATTTTATGAAAAAAGTGCTTAAACTAATAAGTATACAAAACACACCATACACTTCAGCGCTATCCTTTATGATTTAATCCGAACAAATGTATAACTATTGAGTTAGGCTCGAGTTAACATGGTAATTATTATTGTTTTTTTTATATCCGTGAGTATCGGGCCAGCTTACTTACACCTCTACTATTCTCATGGGACAAACCGCCTGACCCTACAATGACTGTCAAGAAAATCTGTAGAAAATTAATTCATAGGTAATTATTATTGATTGTGAGGTTCAAAATCATCTTACAATATTTCTAGAAATGGAAAGATTTTACATTGATATTATTGATAAACAATAAAAATATAAAAAAACAAATATCAACAATATGTATTATAGATTCTTGATTATAAAAAAAATCTATTTATACCATCTTGGAATAGAATAGATTCCTCGGCGGACAGACACAAAAGGGAAAGAGGACGAGCTAATCTTGAACTGCAAGTAAAACAACAACAAAAAGTGCATCCGAAAGTGAATTGAATTCACTCCATTTCGATTCCAGATGATTAAACTTATATAACAGATTCTACTAACAAAACACAGCAAACATCTATGACAAGATCCTATAAACAAATGTTATTTACTCGATGATTAAGAAATTGGTATCATTTGTCAAAGTGAGCATAACTCAACGATAATTGATATGGACTCGTTCCTTCATTCCCTTCAGGCCGGAAGTTTAAACCTCCATACCCCACCCTTGATGTACTAGAAAAGATTGGTCAAGACATTTCTGTCGCATAATTGCAATGCTATATTCTAAAAAACGATGTAGGCATTGCTAGATCCAAATGATTCCAGGGAGATTATTCCTGATCAAGAAATCATAGATCATGCTTTCTTTTCCAAGATCTGTGTACACTTGCAAATAGTCATTAGAAAAGTACTTGGGATCTAAATTTTATAGCAATGAAATGATCTGGAGATTATCAAACAGGTTATGCTTCAAGAAAATGTGATGGAATGTGTCTCAGTCACTCTCCTGAATTCCAGAGTATGGAACTAAATGGTTCTATTATAGGGACCTTCTTCAAACAACTTCTTGTGTTACTGAGAGATTTTACCAACACTTGTGGTAAATCCATGTCTAAGAAAGCTAAATAACTTCTCATGTTCTCAAAACTGAGTAACAAGAGAAGAATCTGCATATTTCAGTGTTCTCCTCAATAGTGTGTATGATGAATAATTATCAGATGTTAATTCTCAAATAGACTCCAGTCTTCTATACTTGAGATTTTCTCCCTAATAATCCTCATCTAACTGAAGAATTTCTCACACCATTATTGTTAGAGCATTGTTCAGGTGGCATAAACAAGGTTAGACATCAGTTATTAACCATTTGTTCACAGCAATCAAGCCTACTTATTTGAAAACATTTGTCAGAAGAAAACCAGAGATTTCTTTTATCATGATGACAAAGTTAGACATCAGTTATTAACCAGAGCATTTAATAGGATTTTTATGCCTGAATTCTTTCAAAATTACCCCACCGCTACTTGGGAAGGGATAGCATAAGTCGTTTTCAAAGGAGGGGTGAGTGGCTATTGAAGAGTGAAAATTTGAAAAATTATCAGAAAAAATCTACAGAAGCATCCAAATTGAGTTTTATGCCTAAGTTCTTTCAAAATTACCCCACCGCTCCTCGGGAGTAGGGTAGCATTCTAGCAAAGGGGTGAGTGTCTCTCGAAGAGCGAAGCCACTTCATCAAGTGATAACTTCGAGGATTGAAATGTCTTGAGTAGTTCAATACGGTTGAGGATTTTGTGTCTTTTCTGATAATACCAACTGAAGAATCTTTGGCGATCTCCCCCCTCCCTCCCCCTAGGCTTTTGGATTTGGTAGAATATCCTCCTCCTCCTCTTATCTTTGGCATATTTCCTACACCATCAGTACGTTGTTTCCTTAATTTTGATGAAAAATCAGTGCATTGTTTCTTAACCTCCACTCCCTACACCCCCCCCCCCCCCCCCCCCCCCCACCCTATCCCTAAATTGTGTTATATATCTACATATAACATACATACACTAAAAAATTGATTGAGAGAAGAAATACCAAATCAGTACATGAGCATAAGGAAAAATAATACTATACCAGCATCTCTATAACATACCACAGATAAAGATTTCTCAAATAAACAAGCTCGACCAATAGAACCAAACATGATGATTGCAAACCTATACTGAAGACTCACAGTCACATATATAGTCAATTGTAGTACAAGCAGCAAATAACAACATTCAACATGACTCCATAACTAACACCTCTCCTGCAGACTGATAAACAGATATTTTTCACGAACAGAAAAGAAAGAAAGAAAAAGAAAAAAGGAAACATAGTCAAATTGAAAACGAAGAATGTGAAAATATAGGTAAAAGGACTTCTTTCATTGAGCAGGATTTCTCCTTCACAGATTAGCAAGTTATTGTCATCAAGTGGGTCTTTTCCCATGGAAATTCTTTCACTCCAAGAGGCATTTGCATGATTACAATCTTTGAGAGGAAAAGTTCTTTAGCCCGACATTTTATTGTTCAAAAGGTACTTCTTAGTGACAGGTTTTACTAGAATAGTGCTTTGAGTTAAAAGAATCTAGTGGAAGTGATGAACTAAGTCTCAAGCAACAGCTTTCTATTGACATATCCAATAGGTGAAGAATCATATGTGGCTTACACCCTTTTAATATCCATTAATTTAGCTTTAGTGGGTAAAATTTTGGCTTCGAATTAAGAGTGATGAGTACAATCCCCTTACAGAGAAAGACTTAATACTGATTCTGCGTTGTTCAGAGAAGGCATATTATAGAAAACCATAGATGCAAGCAATCCGAAGAACACATATCAAAGTGGGAAAAAAACATGTAACCTTCAAAATCAAATGATATGGGGAAATTCATTACATTGCTGCATTATCCCTAAAGGAGATAAAAATGAGTAATATCAACTCATATCACTTCTACTAACTCCAAGGTTCGATTGCCGAGTTTACTGACCTTCTTAGCTTCAATTTCAAGCATCGCTATCACTGCTATCATCGTCGTCGTTCCCCAGATCCGTAGCAAAATAAACTCCAGGGTGAACCGTTCGCCGCCGCGTCCTCGAAGGAAGGATGTTGTCCAAATCGACCTCCGCAAGCGGATCATCCGACAATTCGCTCTCTTCTGAGCCCAACTCGCTTCCATCGTCACTGGAATCTTCATCGTCGTCGTCGTCGTCATCTTCCTCTACCAATTTCCCTTTTCCTTTGTCATCCTTCATGATACCCTTCCCCTTACGATCCTCAGCCACTTTCCGACTAGACTTTTCACCATCCTCACTGTCGTCTTCCTCTTCCTCTTCGCCCTCGTCTCCAACAACTCCACCATCTTTCCCTTCCGCAACCGAAGAAGAAACGTTATCAATCTGTCCATCACTCTGTTCGTGGTCTCCATTCTCACCATTCTTGACAGCATTGAAGGAATCGTCCTCAACCACTACGAGCTTCTGAATTTTGTTCGAACGTTCCTCCTCTTTTGGTTGGGAACAGGGATCAGGTTTGCGCTTATCATCAAATGTGATCTCCTCTATACTACTGGTAGTTTCCGCCATTAACGTGGCGCAAAAACCCTACCTTTGGAGCTTCGATACCGAATTGCAGAATCAAATCGACGAAACGAATTAGGGTTTTCGATAGAACTGTAACGAAGAACGAACCAACGAACCAACGATCAAGGATTTTTGATAACTTCACAATTTCCAATTTCCAGTTCCAAATTTGTTTCGATGAAAGGGGTAAAAGTAATTTCACTGAAAATTCAAATTTCACCCCCACGTATTTATTGCAAATTCGGTGAAATTTAATTTTCACACCCTCTTTTTAATCTACTTAGTTTTTTAAAATAAAATAAACAACTAGACTTTCTGTTTTTCTTAGAAATAAATAAATAGACTTCAATTGAAATAATTTAAGTTAAATTATCAAAAATACCCTTAACACGGTTCGGTTTAAAAAATATTCATCTAACTATGAAAATAAATTCAAAAATGTCCTCAAAGTTACGCACCAAAAATTTAATGTGAATAATTAAATTTTAACTTGTACTTGACATGAAAAAAATGAAAATGTAGACCAGTATTAAAAAATCATGAAAAATTATAGGGAGTAAATTAATTTATATCCCTAAATTTTGAAGGTTGTATCAATTAAAACTCTAAACTTTTAATTGTATCCATTTAAACCAGAAAATGTAGATACCTCAGGTATTAAAAACCATGAAAAATTATAGGGAAAAAAATTAATTTATACCTCTAAACTTTTTGTATCAACTAAAACCATAAACTTTTCAATTGTATCAATTTTAACTTTGAACTTTCATAGATGTATCAATTTACACCATTTGTTAGAAAAATGTTAGTTTTCACCCGTGTAGAAACTTGTAATTTATCAAATAAACTCCTAAAATTTTATATAATTGATTAAATTATGAAAATTTTGGGGTTAAATTGTTAAAATTATAAGTCACTACTCGTTTAAATTATTATTATTTTTAAATAAATTTTAACAGGTATAAATTGATACGAATTTAGGGTTTTAATTGATACAACTCTCAAAGTTTAAAAGTATAAATTAATTTTTGCTCAAAATTATATTATATCGATTCAAAAATTAAGGAATATAACAAAATTAAGATAAAATCGGTGAATAATAATAGATTAAATGTCTACATTTTCAATAAATACATCAAACGAATACAAGTTGGAATTTTGTAGATGTCTTATTAACGTTGAGGTAATTTTTGAAACGTTTTTACTAGTAGTTCATAGATATAATCGAAACATTTTTTACATGATTGTATTTACAGGGTATTTTTGATAATTTAACCGATAATTTATTAAAATAAAAAAATAAAATAAAAAGGGGTCATTTTGCAAGTCGAATTCTTGGGGGTGCAGGGGTGTGGGGGCATTAGCATATTTGTATAGGGACCACAAAAAAACGTATGTTAAAAAAAAGTTAAAACATGTGAGTGTGACAGTGTAGAGTGAATTCTGCATGAACTCCACCTGGTAGACATGCTGCCAAGACTATATTTTTCATGTGTCAGACTCTTTCTTTTTTTTTTATATATATATTTATTACTTTGTAATTAGTTTTAAAACTACTTTTCTTTTTCTTTTTGTTTTTTATTTGATTCTATCTTATTAATTATGTAATCTATTGCTTAGTTTATGAGCAGTTTTCTAATTCCACTCCTTTGCATTTGCTATTTTTTCATAAAATATACTGCTTCATAACAATTAGACTCGTAACCATCAGAGATGTCTATAGGCGGGGCGGGGTCGGGTAATGCATTCTACCCGTCTCTGTAAAATTATTCGTTTAATTTTACAGAGACAGAACCAGTATTTCCGACAGAGAATTCGCAGAAAACATATATTCTCCGCGGATAATTTTTTCTACGAATTTATTTTTTAACCAATATTTTTTAAGTTTTGTTATTGGTTGAGTTGATTAATATTATATATATTTAATTTAATAAACTTTATTGACAAGATGTGTGTTTTTTTTAAACCAAAAAAGTGTGCAGTTATTTTGTTTTTTTGAAAATATATATATATATATGTAATTAAACGGGGTGGAGCGAGTAATCGGGGCGGGTATGCTATTACTCGTCTCCGCCCGGTTTAGCTAACGGGACAAAGAAAAATTTTTGCTCCTTGCCTCATTTTCCGTGTAATCGAGGATTTCCGTCCCATTCGGAGTGGAAAGGGGCCGGACAAATGAACCTCTAGTAACCACTAATTATATAGCAAACAAGAATATAATTCAACTAGCCAACAAAAATATAATATAACTGACATAAAATATAAACTATCTAGCAAGAATATAATATAACTGACATAAAATATAAACTAATAATCAAAATATCACAGGTTGGATTTCAGCATTAATTTAATAATTTGGTAAAAAAAAAATTAATTATATAAGTTGATTTTTCAATTTTTTTTTTTAATAATTAAAATTTATTATTTTAAAAATATCATCCTCGGTGTAATAGAAGTTAAATTCGCATATTGTAAAATCATGCTCTGTAGATACCTCATTAAAATCTAAGGATATATATATATATTGAAAATATTACATATAGATATTATATGGATTAAACATTTGAGTTATGTGTTGTAAAAGAAAAAAAAAAAAAAAAACATTTGAGTTATGTTTAGTCATCAAGATTTGAATTTATGAGTTTATCACTCCATGAATATAAAATATTTTAATCATTCAGTTATATTATTTTATGTCGAAAATTTTATGTCAAATACTATGCAAAAAAATTCCCAACAAATGTGAGGGTGAAATTTTGCCAATTACTCAGTGCTATATGCTCAGAATAGCTATAAATTGAGTTTTTCTTTAATATAACATAGAGGTGAGATAAAGACTATGTTGATTTGACTCATAAACCGAGTTGATAAATGTGTAGAAGTAGTAAAGAATCCGAGTTGATAAATGTGTAGAAGTAGCAAAGAATAATCTTTGAGTGCTAATTTTAGAGAGATTAAAAAACCAAGGGAAATTGTAACAAATGTCAATTTAGAATAAAATAATTAAAAATATAACATATTTTAAAAAAAATTGTGGATATGATCATTTGTATCGCTGATATCTTATGGTTGATAGAAGTCTATCGCTGATCACCTCAGCTTTTAATAAAAAAAATTCAGTGATAATAGTCTATCAGTGATAATAGTCCATGAGTGATATGATAAAATCTATCAGTGATAGAAACGGAATTTTTTGCCATATTTGCAAAACATTTTAAAGTTTGCTAAATTTGCAATTAGTTTGGGTTTGATTGCTATTTGTGCAACCAGCCCTAGGGGCTTTAGAGACGAAATTAAAGTTTGCTAAGTTTGGGCTTGATTGATACGTTAAACGTCGTAAGTTGCGACGGTTTGCGACAGTTTTTTGTGGCCGTCGCGATGTTTGCGACGTTTGTTGAAAAACGTCGCTAAATGGTTAGAGCGACGGATCTACCGCGACGTTCTTTGCGACGTTAAAATTTACGTCGCTGCTAGTCTTCAGTTACGAAAATGGAGCTTCAGAGACGAAATTAAAACGTCGCTAAAAACAGTATTTTTTTTTTTTTTTTTTGTAGTTTTTTTGTAGTGCCTTAAATCAATGATTATTTTCCATAAATATGGTACTAATTATATAACAAACTGTATACAACTAATTATTTATGAGAAAAAAGAAAAAAAAAACTAATTATATATATTTGTTTTTTCAATTTTTTTTAATAGAATTTGAAATTATGAAATAAAAATAGTAACCAAAGTTGTGGTTTTATATATATAGTTAATTCATGTGGTAGATAACTACTTAAAATGTCAACTTGAGAAATAACTTTAATTGCTTAAGGCGGCATTATATTTCAACCAAATAATGTCAGAGGTGCAAATCTCACTCTTAAATATTGTCGAACTAATAAAAAAAAGATAATCCATTAAAATTTAAACACGGATAGGAAATCCATAAGTAGCAATATCTTAAAAACTATGCTTATATCAATATTATAACAATTTAGGACTCTTTTGGATTCATAATAATATCGTAAATTGTTAATTGAAACATAGTTCAATAAACAAGACTCTTTTAGATCGATACAAAGTTGGTTTCAATAAATTCGTAAATTGTTAATCCGAGCATAACTCAACAAATAAGGTATGTTGAAAGATTCAAATTATATTCTATCCTCTCACAATTGCTTTCAAAATTTTGAATTATAATACTAAACCTCTCTTGTGAAAAAAAAGAGAGTAATAGTAAAAAGTAATGTATAACACACAAGCCAACAACAACCTTAAAAGCTTGACATTCTTTTATTATACAAACGTGCATGGTCACATTTTAGCACCAAAATAAACAGTATTGTACCAAAATAGACAGTACAAATATCAAGTTAAACCCTTCATTCTCCATTTAAAGGGATTTTTCTAGCTAAATATTTGATCATGTTGTGAAACCATGCAGAAGCCTTCTTTTACTATGTAGCTACTAGCTATGTCTCTTAGTAGAAGTCATCGAGCGACAAGTTCTCGACCGATCCGAAACCTTCGAGAGCTCCCATTCTCGAGTAGTTGGTCATTGATCCACTCATAAAATCGAAGGGTGAATCGTTGTCAAAGGCAGAACTCGTGTCGTAGATGAATGACGACACCGGATCGTCCATGTTTGGACTAGGCACGTATATGGAGCTCGCCGCTTTGTTAGCATCGAAGTGATCTTCAAAGACAATGTCGTTGATCACGATGTTATTCGCTATGTCGGAATATATTTCTTGCTCCGAAGCCTTTTTTGCTTGAATCACCTGTGGAAATTATGCCAAGGAAAATTCATGCATTAATTAATTGGATTAGGGTAAGTAATCAAGCAAGTGCTAATTAAATTTAAGAAGATGAAGCTTACATAGTTTTGTTCTTCATAATCTTGGTAAACCATGATGAAATCTCCTACTTGTAATCCATGGGCATTGACAAAGTCCCCTGTGACAACTCAATACCAAATTAACTATATGTTAGATCGATTAAAAAAAAACGTACCAAGTATCGTTTGATAACGATTTTGTTATCTATTTTATCTTGTATTTTTTTTTTTCAAAAAAGGAAAATGATGATAGAAATTAGATCACAAGAGATATTAACAAGTAAACTAGATATGAAAATTAAATGAAGTGGATAATATCAATTAAAGAAACTCAAATCAGGAACAAAAAAAAATATTGACTTACTCAAATTAGCAATAATAGAAGTATTTATATATATAGGGTTGGTTGCAGAGCTATCAGACCCAAAATAATTGTAAATTTAACAAAATTTAAAATATTTTGCAAATATGGCAAACAAATTAGTGGCTATCGTTGATATATGATTATGAGTGATAGACTATTATCACTTATGTCAATTGAGCTATGCTCGATTTGACAATACAAATAATAGAAGTATATATATATTGAAGAAAACCTACCGGTATTTTCAAGTACATACATTCTACTATTGTTATTTGGCCAAAACCTGCAAAATTCAACACAAAATAATGACATCATCAATACATAATATTATTTCCAATTTTTAAAAATGTTAATTATTAGTCTATTGAAAAACTGAGTAAAGGTAGTTTTTGAGAAGAAAATAATTATTTTTGTTAAAAATAATGAAAACTAAACTAAAAAAGAATATGTTTTACAAAGGAAAAAATAAAATAAAAACAAAATTCATCATCAAACAGAATTATTATGTCATAATATATAAGTTAAGAATTTGAACCTGTATTTAAAGTTCCAAACATGCACCCCATCCATGTCATCCATGGTGATGATGATTCCTTCTTTAGACTCCAAAGCTGGAAGGTGAGTTTCAGCTGCTTTCTGAAATTTAATTAATCAAAATAACTAATTAATTATAAAAATAATTTATGTGTTAATTAATTAATTATATATATAAATATAAGAGAAATTGTAACCGATATCAATTTAGAGTAAAATAACTAAAAATATAGCATTTTTTAAAAAAAATACAAATATGACAATTTTTATCGCTGATAGCATGGTCTATCGCTATATAAGTCTATCACCTCATTTTTTTTTATAGAATTTTGTCAGTGACTATCGCTAATAGTATCAACGATAACAGTTTATCAGTGATAGCTGTAATATTTGTAAAATGTTTTAAATTTTACTAAATTTGTCATCATTTTGGGTCTGGGAGCCCTAAATATAAATAATTTTGTTCACCAAATTAAACCTTTGGGAGTATCATTCTCCTAAGAGAGCTAACATCACTGTTCTTGAGCTCCTTCTGAAAAAGAAACTTCAACCTCCTTGGATCAATTACCTGTTCATTCAAATTACAAACACAATTTTTTTATTAGATTAATTAAAATATCACAATTATCCAATTTGAATCTAGTGAAGTTCAACTTTGATAAATAAATATACATGAATATATGTTTATGTATTAATAATAAAACCCAATAATTATATATGTAGCATAACTAAGTGAATAAGACATCAAATTTCATCTCGAAAAAAATTAAAAATCGAAATTAAATCGAAGAAATCCGACCCCGATCCCCAAACATCTTATGAAAAAAAATAAAATGGTGTTTGAAACAGCAATGACACTGCCCCCAACACGACCACCTCAAAAAATCCAACATTAGGATCGAAAACATAACACTAAAGAAAAAAAATAAAGTACAATAATTAAATAATTAAATTAAAAAAAAATCACTTTCTTCAAAAAAAAAAAAAACTATACTGTCTGGGGACATAACCTAAATAAAAATACAATTAATCGAGAAAGTGAGAAGAATCCAAGTAGAAAGATGAGTTTGGAATTTTGTAATAATCACTTTCTATATAAGCATATATGGTAACCCTTTTTTTGTTCATTTTTTAAGGTTGGTTACGTTTTTTTTTGTCTTGCCATACAAAAATCTTAAGGCTTAAGTAATTCACCTCCATATTCTACTTAAATTACCAAATTAGCCAAAAAGAAATGGATAAAAGATTTATTAATAATATTATTATTATTATTCTATGCACCAATTGATGGAGTTGCTTCTTAACTTGCTCGTATACTTGAGTGGTTCAAAAATATTAGTAAAATAACTCATATATTATATGAAATTTAAATACACTTAAATCCATAGTACGATATTGTCCACTTCGAACATAAACAATTACAATTTTTCAAATGTCTTGTACCAATAAAATAGTTGTTCAGAGTCCCAAGAAAAAGCCCTCATAGTCATGAAGTTATTAATATATATAAAAGAATTAAGTAATGGGATGAATTAAATTAGAAAGATAAAGTTGAACAAATCTTGATTATTAATTATCATTATTACTACACCTTCCTTCCCACTTCCCACTTCCCATGTTGATAGTAGACATTGTAGTAGAAGTGACATAAAACATATACTCTCGACCAAGAAGTAAAACAATAATAAAACGTACCCGTGGGAGAGGGACGAGAGCAGTGGAAGAAGAAGAAGAAAAAGAGAAGTGAAGATTAGAAGAAGAGCGACGTTGTCTAGCCATCCTCTTCTTGCGATGAACACCGCCGCGTCCGAAGCCGGGGACGGCGGCGGCAAGATCATCGGAGGCGAGGCGATTGACATCTCGGTCGATGATGGACATGATGACGGGTTTAGATGGGTTGGAAAAAGTAAAGTAGATAATGTGCTATTTTTGGCAAGAAAAAGAGGAGGAGGAAGAAGAAAGAAGAGGGAGAATGGGAAGTGATGAAATATAGAAGAGAAGAGAGAAACGAGAGAGAGTGACAAATGTGAAGGAAGCGTTGAGGAATTAATAAAAATAATAATAAGGATGAGGTTAATATTTAACCATGGTTAATTAGGAATGAGGTGGGAGAATAGGGGGTTTAGCCAGAAAGTGAGAGACGGATGGACGGTGAAGAGGGATGAAAGTTGGGGAGAAGAGGAGGGTTACAGGTGGACCAAAAGTTCTGAGCTTGCATGCAACCACTCTATAAACTCCATTTTTTTTTTTTTTTTTTTTTTTTTTTAATTAATACTCTCTCCCCTTAATCAATGGCATTTTGGCGCCTTTCACTTTGGACTCTCCGCCATCTTTTTTTTTTTTTCTTCTGGTTTCAATCTGTAGGAGGAATGGAAAGAAAACTGAAATTTGAGTTTTCTCAACACAAATATTATTGGGTGTTTTTTTTAAAGTGTAGTATATTATTTAGTGGAAAAAGTAATATAAATTAGCAAATAAGGAAAGAAATGGTAAAATACAATTCTAATTGACAAAGGTTAAATTCAATTTCATAAATTATAACTTGAATAAAGCACTAAGGAAATGGTGTTTCGGTGAAGATATTTGTGGGTTTTGTTGTATGGTAGAGAGATTGATTGTAATTGAAGAGTGTTATTTTTGGAGACGATGACGAAAAAAGTGGCATTTATTTTCAATGTGTTTGATGCGTTTATCAAATATATTATTGTGAGCAATCTGGATAGCATTGTGATTGTCACAATGGAGATTAATAGTAAATTGTTGAGAAACTCTCGTATCGGCAAGAAGCCAACGAAGCCAAAGTAACTTTGGAAGTAACATCAACAAGTGCACGATATTCAAATTTGATGTTGGAACTGAGAGGACGGTTTGCTTCTTAATTACCACACCAAGAAATAAGATAATCTCCTAAGTATAAAAGTAGTAATTTGTGGTGGATCGTCGATGGGTGGGATCACCCGCCCAATAATAGCCCGATAACACCAAAGATGAATATGAAGAAAACTAATTAAGTCTATGGACGAGAGTGTCTTAACATAGTGGGTAGGATATTAAGTACACAGTAAAATGTATCGTTCGAGTCAATCTCATCATTGGGTCGGCCTGAAGAAGTAAAGACTCGAGCTCGATCCAAGCCCAAGTGTTGCGGGACTAGCTAAGACACAGTTTAGGTCGGCCCAACCTTCAATTACTAGGTTCATTGGCCCAACCCTTAGACTTGACTCATTGGATCAAAGTTTAGGTCAAACTTGAGTCGAATCCAATAGATTAGATTAACCCATTGAATATTAATTATCTAATTGTTTTTTAATAAAAAAAATTATGAATTTATTAAACGCTTTTGAATTTATATTTATATTTAATATTATGAAAGATAAAATTATTTATATTACAAAATTTATTTTAGTATTTTATATATATATATATATATATATATATATATATTTGTCTTTTTATACATTTAGATTTTTTTTTATTAATTATAAATAATAATGTTAAAATCAAATAAAATATATATATTTTAAACGAAAAAATAAAAAAAATTACATATTTACATATTTAAATATATAACATATAATACATAATAAATTATATATAAATTTATATAGGGTTGACCCAAATATAAGCTCGGTGGGCCAATAAAAAAATGGCCCAAACGAGACGGTCTCGTCTTCAAAATGATGATCTATATCCAATCCAATGAATGGTTGAGCTAGGCCGAGTCGGGTCAGTCAAACTAGTACGACCTAGATCGAGTTTGGACCGACCTTTGGGTCACAAACCAGATGATGAGGCTGAACAAATCTGGAAGGTTGAAGCGAGACTAATCGAGTGGAGAAACGGATATGGGGTGAACGGAGAGAGCAAGATAAACTGAAAAAATTTAGGTATGGAGCTATGATAACGTGTAAATATATATCGAGAGTATATTATTGAGTGTACAAGTAATGAGTTTTACCGTAGGATTTATACAAAGATGCTAAATCAAATAAGGAAAGAATAACTAAAATACACCCCTAATTGACAAAGATGAATATACGGTGACGAGTATGAATGTGAAATGGGATGAATGTTTAAATTGGTGCGAGTTTTGGAATGAAGATGAAGTGTTGAACATAATTTAAGGTTGGAAAGGGAGTGTGATTTTGTCAAGAAACTATTTCCGTTGATCTTTTTATGTACAACCCTAACTAAACATAATTCTCACATATGAAATAAGATAAAGACATAAAACAAATAAATAGTTGTTGTTGGGTTTATGTCCTAAAACTCGTGGTTTGTAAACTGAATATATATTTTATTTTGCAATAAATATGTTATTGAGGTTTATTCAGTAAAAGTGTTATTGAATAAAGTGAATTGCATTCTTTTAACCCAAATCGAATAAACTAAGAACTCTTGGCTATATGATGTATACTTGAACTTCATGTGTGGATACATGAATGTGGATCAAGTTCGAGTAATAGCCAGAATGGTCTATAGTATAGGGATAGAGTTGGGTACCTTATCCTGGGGACACTATGGACGCGACCTACTTTGTATAGTATAAACGATGTGATCCTAAATCGTTCAAGTAGAGACATGCGAGTGGAGGCGTCTTATGCAATGAGTTTGCATAAGACTAAATCGCGAAATAAGTCACTCTTACTTTATAACTTCGTTTACTGTAAAGACTGGTTTTTTCATATGATGACCTAGGTAACTCGATCTAAACCCTAAGCACGCTATGAACTCCTGTTTATTCAGGATTATCCTTTGATTTGCATGAGTGAGAGTGGCCTGAGATCGCCGACTCAATGAGCCTACCATCTTGGGGATAAGACTAGGTAGGGAGTTGGGAACATAGTCTTGTGAGATGAAATTCACTCCTACCCGCTTTTAGGGTTTAGTAGAGAGATTGTTCCCTTAAGTGATGACTCCATGTCTTGAACAAGGGACCCCAACCTCTCATTGGCCCGAGATGGATTCAGTTTGATGGTTGGACCACAAACCAATTGTTCATTAAAGGATCAGCGAGACTTAAGAAACAAAAAGTAATTAAGGGGTAAAATTGTTTATTAGACCCGGTTGTAATTACGAACGACCTGTGAAAGTTCAACTTACTAATCATGGTTATATCAAATGGATAAAATTATATCTACGGTGAGGAGAGTGCAACCGTTGGGCTAGTGGAGTGACCCGACGGTTAACGAATGTTGATTAGCTAGACTAAAGAGTTTGACCGGTTAATCTCGTATCGTTGAAGCTCATGATCTGTACGTCTTTTAGGTTCTCCTTGCTAGCTCAGATTAAGCCTTGTAACAATATGAGAGAAAAGAATTTGAAATTATTCAAATTCGGTTTTGGAAGAGAGATGAACATATTTAAATGTGATTTAAATATGGATTCAGTCTAATACATGAATATGAATTTATGTTCGAGAGGTCGGTTTTAGAAATCGGGATTGATTTAATTATTTAATTAATATTTTATATTAAATTAAATAATAAAGTTAATTAATTAAATTGTTTAATTAATTAAAGAATTATTTTGTTTAAAATTAATTATGAATTAATTTTAAATACCAAAATAATCTTAAGTGGGTTTTGCCAACTTTTGAAACTTTGAAGTGGTTATATGACTAACCTACTTGAAGCTCAAACTCACCCAAATTTAAACACCTCCATCAATGACTAATTATACAACTTAAACATAGTGCTAATGAGTTTGATTTTTCTTTTACCTACAATGAGTTTGACCATATATAACTTGATCACTTATTTTTGTTCTTTTCTTTTTCTCTCATTAATACAACCATTGTAAAGATAAGAATATATATATATATATATATATATATATATATATATTTTACGAAACCATTTTAAGGTTAAATATATAATTTTTTTTTTGCAACTGTATTTTAATTAATGCGAGGATTGAACCATGATCTCTTAATCTCAAACACAACCTTTCAACGATATAGCTAACCTTGCAGAGATGAGAACGGAACATTCAACGACATAGCTTAGGCGTTAGGTCATACAATATTAAAGAATTTAAATATTTAATTTGAAACTAATGTTAAATTTTTCTTTGGTATTTTGAATAATTTAAATAAATAAATATCTTCAAGGCTAGGCTTCAATATTTCCCAGGCATTCAAGTTTAATTCTCTCTTACCGAATAATACCCCAAATTTCCGCCGGATTCCTTCAGGCGACGCGGCGGTCTCCGGCGAACCCCTCCGACAAGAAGAACAGAGAATGGAAGCGAAATTGGAAGGTGCAGTAGAAGAAGGAGAAACGAGGAAAGTTGAATTTGATGATGCATCGGAGATAGAGTACGTAAGCTATGGCGGTGAGCATCATTTACCTCTTATCATGAATCTGGTCGATCAAGAACTCAGCGAACCCTACTCCATATTCACTTATCGCTACTTCGTATACCTCTGGCCCCAACTTTCATTCCTGGTATTAATCTCGCTTTTGTATCAAATTATCTGACTAATTAGATCATGATCGTCGCTATTCCCTTTAATTTTTGCTCCATTCTTTCTGTTTTTGTTGTTTCTTCAGGCCTTCCATAGAGGAAAATGCGTCGGTACGGTGGTTTGTAAGATGGGAGAGCACCGAGGCACTTTCAGAGGGTATATTGCCATGTTGGTCGTCATCAAGCCCTATAGAGGAAAAGGCATTGGTAATTTTTTTTTCTGTATTTTTCTGGTTTCTGTGGAGTGGTTGTTATAGACCTGTGTTTGAGAGTGGCTCATTTGCTGTGATTTGTGATCAATGAAATTTATGGTTCTTGTAGCTCGTAGCTGTTTGAGTTATATCCTATATAGAAGCTTTCAATAGTTTTTTATTTTTTTATTTTTATATATGTGAGTGTCCGGGCCAGTTTACGCGCACCTCGACTAATCTCACGGGACAATCGCTTAACCCTACAACATTTGGTTGCCAAGAAAACCCGTAGTAAATTAATTCCTAGGTAGGTGGCCACCAAGGAAAAACTTTCAATAGCTTTTTCCTTGTGAAATTGAATTATCAATGTGCCCGTTTATTTGGAGCTGTAATTTATACTATTTACTTGGATTTCGATGTCATTAGAGTACAATCACATTATTAGAATAATTTCTATTTAGTGCTCTTTGCCAAGAATGCCTCATTTACTATTGAGTATGATCCCAAATTTATCTTCCTTTAGTTGACTACAACATCATTTATTTATATGCATAATATTGATATTAGTTCAATGACTGAGGAGTTCCTTCTTCATCCGCCTTTTTGGGAGAAAGAGCCTTGTGCTATCTGGTCTCTTATCAGGTTTTATGTTTCTTTGTGGGTGTCGGTGACGCGGTTAATTTGTAATTATCCTGTAGGTCTTATTTTGTTTGATTGAAGTCCCTTCTTTTAGTGGAGCTCCCTTTTGTGGGCTTGGTTCTTTTTTGGATGCGCTTGTATTCTTTCATTTGTTTTTTCAATGAAAGCTCGGTTCTTTATCGAGAAAAAAAAAACATTGACATTACTTCATAATGTTTTGCCATTTTAAATTGGGTTTTAATGCTATTAGAGTTCATAGATCTTTATTAATATTCCTATTAAAAAAAGATCTTTATTATTATTATTTTTCTCTGTATTGTAGCTACAGAGCTAGTCACGAGGTCTATAAAAGTCATGATGGAATCAGGATGTGATGAGGTATGTTAGCACCAAATATGATATTCCCTATGTATTATATCCATGCCAATATTTTTTCCCTTTATTGATTCATTAAAGGAGTCAAAGCAACTAACTTGTGAGTTCCCTTCCCTCTATTATAGAGATTTGGTTTCTAACTTTTTTAATTGAATCACTGAACTGTAAGTTAATAGTGGATGGTTGTATAGTCTGCATCACCTAATGTGACCTATTAAAGAAAAATACAGCTCGAGAATGCTTCTGCAATATTATACTTGTTATGTATCTCCTTTAAATCCTAAGTGGTCTTTTCATTACAAGATCTCTTTCAATCTCCGACTCCTATTTGGTGTTACTTGGTAAGTTGGAATTGGAGACATCCACTTTCATCAAGCTCTGTTTCGATCCAAGCCAATGCCTTCCATATGACAGTTAGAAAGAAAATTGGCTTTATTCCATCCCATGATATTATGTCATAACTTTACTGGAGATAATTACAACTACAACTCAATCATTTAATATGGAAATTTTGATAGTTAACATATTTAGTAATTTAACCATATATATTTCAGTATTAAGTTGACCGTCGTTTGCTTACAATGGAGAAAATGATCATATGAAAAAGATTGAAATGTAATAATTTAAAGTAGTGATGTGAACTCAAAGGTTGGTTTGTACAAGGGGGTGGGGGTTAGCTACTTTGAGATATTGAGTATTTCTCTGAGGGTCCTAACTATCAAATAAATTAAGTTGAATTGATAGTTCGATCTTTATTTGGTAAACTAGAGAAGTCAAAAAGTCTTGGGTGTTAATGTAATGCACAATTTATTGAACTAGAAGAGAATTCATTTCCTCCTCTAACTAAGAAGATTGCAATGTGCAAGAATGATGAGGAGCATGTTTACTTTTGAGATCAGGGGTTTAAGGTTTGGAGGCAACATATCTTGGATATTAATATTTAACGAGTTCCTCAGTTCCAATGTTGTAGAGCTAGGCAACAAACTTATAGGATTTGTTGACTAGATGGCATGTGCACAACTTGTTTTGAACACTTTCGGTTTAAAAGAAAAAGCGCATTCTCAAGTTAGGATGTTAAATTATTTTGAATGTGGCTCAAATTTACCAGTTTGAATAATCTTTGGGAGATATCCTGAATTGGTGGTATAGATATAGCTGAACCTGATCTGATTTTGAGATTAACGGCTTTTGTTGAATTTACCTGCAGTAATACCGTCTGGAGTAGCACATTTCTTTTTTTGTTTGATTTTACAATTTAAACCAAGTGGTTCCTTCTTTAGTTTATTTCTGTAAAATAGTTTGGCTATCCTTTTCTTATTATGTTTTTAGTTGTTTGAGTAGATGCTAACTGCAATTATTATGCTGTCACCCTTTCAATAGAAAATCAAAGACCCTTTGGGGATGTTGTCAAGACTCTTTTCATTGTTAGTCTTTTCGTTTTATACAAGTCTGCAACCACTCTTTACTAGCTTTGCCAATTGGAATTGTTTTCTATAATCTCTTCGGCCTTCAGAGAGGAAAAGTTATTGGAGGAGGCCGCCACAATGTGACTGACAGTTTTTCACCGTTGTATGAATGTGAGAGAAATTTTAAAAGTATATTGAATTTATATCTAGTGGTTATTGGATGACATATATTTTTGAATCCACATCCAAGCAGCGGCCTCATTGGATAGTTTTTCTTGAGAGAGTGACTTTCTAATATTTGTTTTGGGTAATGGAATGTTTTGTTTCAAAGAAAATTGACATACTAACTGACATCTGATGTTGTTTTGTCTGAAGGTCACATTAGAAGCTGAAGTTACAAATAAAGGAGCACTTGCACTATATGGTCGTCTTGGGTTTATAAGGGCCAAAAGACTCTTTCATTATTACTTGAATGGAGTCGATGCATTTCGTCTAAAATTATTATTTCCACGAATGGAATCACACCCATCCTTGCCTTTGATGTCGAACATAGACGATAGTCGAAGGGATAACTACAGTTTATAACGTGAACGGTACGATGTCCATCGAGGCTGAAACTAAGTAATCTATGTGAACACCATTCACCCTTTTTCCTTCTAATTACTTTGCCCACCTTGTGATGTTGTGCATTAAACCTGAGTGGTTGAAAATTTAATTTGTAACCTCTGATATCTCTTTGATGTTCTTCTTAGTTGTTAGAACTTAGAAGTCGACAGAGCTTTAGAAAGTTGTTTATGCTGTAAATTTAGCCATCTGAGTTCACACTTTATGATGTTGTAAACTTGTAATGAAGTCAGAAACAGTTTTGGGTTATTTTGTTTGAGATGGGATCACAGATGAATGATATATATATTCTAGAGATTTTTTTTTTTTTTTTTTTTAGTTCAACCACAAGTGACGTAGGGTGGCGAAACTCTGAATAAAGTATATGCCTCGAGTCGAGTTTGGCTCGAGTTGTGGATGAAGAATGCTCTTATTATTTTAAATTCAATATGATGTTCTTTTCCTAGTACAAGTGCTTGTTTAGGGGAATCACTTAATCATTGATTCAAAATTTTAAATGTATATATACACATTATTATTATTATTAATTTAGTAATACACCCACATATTATTTATTCATTAACTTAGTTGGCTTTTCAAACCAAAAAAAAAAAAATCACATAGTTGATTAAAAAGCAATTAACATTTTTTTTTTTGTTAACGATCTAATTTTTTAAAAATATTCTCTAAAAATTGGTATTTATTAAGCGAAAAATTGTAACATATGTCAATTTCTATCGCTGATTTTTTATGGCTGATAGAAGTAACTTTTTATAGATTTTTGTCGGTGATAATAATTTATGAGTGATAATAGTCTATCACTAATATGATAAAGTCTAGTGATAGAAACAGATTTTTTTTGCCATATTTGCAAAACATTTTAAAGTTTGCTAAATTTACAATTAGTTTGGGCCTGGTTGCTAGCAACCAACCCTTTCAAAAGTTTCCATTATATTCATATTTTTTTTATTTTAGTCATAATAAATATGTGTGGTTAACAGTATTAGTACTTACGTGAGCCTAATTTATCAATAATTGACATTATTATCTCTTGAATATTTATAATTATCGACATTATTATCTCTTGAATATTTATAATTTAAAAAGTGAAAAAAAAAAGGAGATAATGTACATTTTGGTAATTGAGATTTAAACATAGTTTCTATTTGATCACGAGTTTTCAAAATTAACACTTTATCATGGATTTGGTTTCAAAAAGTTACATGTTTGGTTCATGCTCATAGATTTTATTTCAAAAGTGACATGTTTATCCTAAATTTAATAAGTAACTGGTCTTGAAATTGATTTATAATTGATAATGGAGTATACAAAATAGAAAATAAATAAATTCAAACTCATTTGAAAGAATACTCAATAGCAAAGTCTAAGTAACATATGTTATCTCACACCTTATCGTCTTAATTGAAAACGCAAGACGTTACAATTTCTCCACCTTAAAAACTTTCCTCCTAGAAAGTTCCAAATATTTAACTAAATCTCATCTTTTCTTTCTCAAGATTTTTCTTAGTTCTCCAATTCCATCAACTACTTTGTAAATCTAGAGCAAAAACACTCTTTTAATATTTAGATTATCCTTGCGAAATCTTTTGTTTGGGAAAATTCACATACTATAGTTGCGCTTCATAGTCAAAGTCTCAAACAATTTATTCGTGCTCATAAATATCAAAGTTCTTATTTCTAAACTAAACACACAAATTTCATGGCAATGAGGTACTCGAGTCTTAACATGTCTAATCTTTTTTTTAAAGATAACAAAACCTTTTTGGATCACTTACTTTTCATCTTCTCATACTTTTCCATATCAATGTCATTTTACTTAAAATGTCTTCTTTCACTTACCCAACTTTAATTGTGAACAATTTAGAATTTAGAAACCAATGAGATCAAATAGAAATTAAGTTCAAACGGATGAAACATGTAAATTATGACACCTTTAAGAACTGCATAAAAAATAAATCTAAATCTCAATGATAAAAAATATTATTTTGAAAACTCATAAACCAAATAAAAACTAAATTCATATTCCAATGACTAAAAATGTATTTCGTTAAATTATCAAAAATACCTCTAAACTATGAGTTCCGTTTAAAAAATACTCCTGAATTATGAAAAACGTTTAAAAAATGCCCTCAACGTTAACAATACCCACAAAATTCTGATATGAGCGGTTAAATTATAACTCGTACTTGTGTGACATGAAAAAATGAAAAAACATAGACACATAAGGTGTTAAAAAATCATGGAAATCCTATTTTATCGATTCAAAAGATAAGAGAATGAAACAAAATTAGGGCAAAATCGGTGGAGAATATATCAAATGTCTACCGTTTTCATGATTTTTTTAACACTTTAGACGTCCACATTTTTATTTTTCCCACGTCACATAAGTATAAGTTAGAATTTAATCTTTCACATCAAAATTTTGTGTGTTGTTAACGTCGAAGACATTTTTAAAACTTTTTTCATAGGAGTGTTTTATTTTTGAAACGTTTTTTTTTTTATAGTTCAGAGATATTTTTGAAACTTTTAAAAATTCATGAGCAATTTTGAAACGGAACACATAATTTAATGATATTTTTGATAATTTGACTAATATATTTTATATAAAAAAAAAAAAACAAAAATTAAACATAAGCATATATTTCGGAGGTTGAAATTTACTAAAAAAAATAAAAAAAATAATATATGAAAGCATTAATTTTTTTTATAAAATATAGGGAGATTAACATAAGCCCGGGAGCAGTTGATCCGGACCAGCGGCCACAGTAACTCTGCACACAAAAGTTTGCTCGCGCTCCACTTTCTGAACTGAACCGAAACCTCCAAGGGTTCCATTCCAAGCCTATCTTCTTCTTCTTCTTCTTCTTCTTCTTCTTCGACCAAACTGAAACTCAAATCAATGGACACACTCAATTTAGCCCTAACATCTCCTCCCAATTTTGTTTTGCTCCGATATTCTTCTTCTTCTTCTATCTCCATTGCCACCAGAACCAATCAATTATGCGCAACCACCCGCTTCGCAACCTCCAGGATTAATTCTCCTCCCACAATTTCTGCTTCTGCTCTTAATCCTCGACCCAACCACCGTATTATCGGTAATTTACGATTTCTCTCTTCAAAATTATGTTTTTAACGTACCTTCTTAATCTTCACTAATTTTGTTCTCTGTCCTGAAAATCAGTGGCTCAACGCTTTGCAACCGTTTCTTCTTCGACAACCAGCAATGATTCGTCTTCTGTTGGTTTTCCATCAGTTTCAGTTCCTCCCCCCTCCTCATATGTGTAAGTTCTCATTCCTTTGTCTTTTTTAATTTTTTATTTATTTATAGATTTTTGGAATTCAATTCTATATATGTATATGACATGAACACCTACTGATGTTTTCTTATTATTTTATAAATCTTTAACATTCTGATTGTCAACATTTTTAGAGGGTCGCCTCTCTTTTGGGTTGGTGTTGGTGTTGGGCTTTCAGCATTATTTACATGGGTGAGTGTCTATATGTCTAAGCAAAATATTTTTCTAACAAGCTTTTTGGCCGAATATTCTTTTAACAATTTCTAAAAACTTACAGGGGGCTTCTTACTTAAAGGTGAGTTTTCTTCTACAAGGTATGAGATTATGATTGTGCTTTATAAAACTATCATTTGGGTGCTTTCGTTCCTGCTAGAGTCGGTCTTCAATAGCTATCTCTTAGCTTGAAGAGATATTCTTCTGAAATGCTATTCTCTATGCTTGGAGTTCTACACGATAACAGTTTATTGTCTGTGGAGTTGTTGATCTTTGAAAAGTTGTATCATCCATCTATACAAAAACTTTCTGCACTTTTGTTGTCGGAAAAAGGTGGTGCATAACCCTTCTTTTGCTGCTCAACTCATCTATTATTACCTATAACTTTGATTTATTTTTTCAAATTTTCTTGCCTGAAAAATGTATTTTCACATCTAGATTATGCTAGCTTTGCTTTGTTTTGTAATTTTTTATTAGTTCAAATTTAGGAATGAAAAAAACTCCATTAAAAGAATTGTGTATGTACTAATGTTACGTTGGAGTGCTGAGCAATGAGTGACTGCTTGTGTACCAAAAGACAAGCATGAGCATTATTGATCATATATTTGTTTACGTTTAAATGCAGGACTGCAATTAAGAGTCATATGCCATGCATTTACTGTATCTTGTATAGCTTATTTTTTTGTTTTGTTTTTGTTTTTGTTTTATTGAATGTTTAGGATTCTTTTAGATTAATCCGAGCTCTACTTGCATGGGAGGTCCCTAATGTCTTGAAATTCTTATTCTAATTAGAGATTCTAATTCTAGTGGTTTTTCAGGACCTAGTTTAAATCTAGAAGACATCTTAGTTGTATGTCTATTTTATCTTTAAATGCTGCTGATTTAATTTAATTTTTTCTAGCAAGCATAACAAGATTCAATTTTTGGAGACGAAATGTATAGTCTTCAGTTAATATTTCCTTTAATTAGCTTATATTTTAGATGTAGTTTTTCTTCTTTCCTGTAAGTGTTATTTTTTACATTACTCTGAAGGATACGTCATCCAGTTGGCAGTTGTCCACTTATATTATTTTAATTATATTTGTCAATTTGTCAATTTATCAAGTTCTGATTTTTGATAAAAGAATAATAAAAAGCTACATGTAAGGGAAATTAAGGATTAGTAATTGAACGTAAGAAAACCATATGCTAGCATTTTGGATTTAGTATCATGACTCTGATACTGTGTATTGATGCTTTTATAAGTCTTTGTATATTAATAAAAGTGGTAGAACTTACATGGGTTTAAGCGAACCAAGTTACAGTTGAGGGAAATTTGAGAGTCCCTTTCTCTCCTACAACTGTGTTACTTTTAATCTTTTACATAAGCGTACCTCACATCTTTCTGCTACCACTTATACTATTTTTCTTTTTACCCTTCCCATTCTTTTATTATTACGCTGGCTTTTCGTATTGTTACCTATTGACTACCCCCTGCACGTTTTCTTTTGTAAACATTAATGACTGGGGCCCTATCAGAAAGTTCTGTTTCTCTTATAGAAAGATTCATGTCTTTATTGAACCTAGTACATATTAATGTTTTTATTTATTCCCTTTTCCCTTCTACATTTCCATGGGTCTTTTGTTTCTATAAGATCGTTGTTCCATTTTCTTCTTGCAAGTTACAACTTGTATCAGTACTAACCTTGACCTGTCTGTGTGTTTATTTTGCTCCTATATTTTTCATTGTAATTGCCTTTCAGAGATATGCAATGCAACAAGCTTTCAAGACGATGATGTCTCAAATGGGTTCACAGAACAGCCCGATGACTAATCCTTCGATGTCATATGGATCACCCTTTCCAATACCTCCGACATTTGGGACGGGCACGACAGTTTCTCCATCTGTTTCTGAACCTGCTGCATCCATTGATGTAACTCCAACAAAAGTTGAAGACGAACCAGTTACTAATGTAAAAACTAGGACAGAGAACAAGGAAGCAAAAACGTTTGGTAACTAAGGATCCTCCTCCCATTACATTATTTTGACATGTTGGTTCTTTTTGATTTATTGATTGTGATTTGATTTATGCGCTCCCAAGGGACAACCCTCTTAACTAAAGGCTTCAATGTTTGGGATACAAATGTCAAGGTTTACATTTTAGTCCTTATGATGAGCTTAAAACTAAGAATCTTTGAGGTTTTATTGTATCTTGTCATTGGGGTGTGAACAGTATCTTCCATAACCTTAGAACTCAAGGTCACAATTAAACCATAAAGGGTTGACCTAGTGGTCATGAAGGGCTTTGAGACTATTAAAGCCCTCCTACGGGTTTCTTTGACAACCAAATGTTGTAGGGTCAGGCGGTTGTCTCGTGAGATTAGTCGAGGTGCGCGTAAGCTGACCCAGACACTCACGGATATAAAAAAAAAAAAAAAAGAACTCAATGACACAATTGTACAACCTATAGAAGATACTACGACCTTACTTGAACAGAATATAGCTGTTCAAGTAAGGTCGTAGTATCTTCGTAATCTTCAGGATTGGTTGGTGAAGCGACCAATATGGATACCTGCAATTATTAATGATTTTTTTTTTTTTTTATAGTTATGTGCTTTTTTTTTTATAGATATGTGCACTTTCTTGTTCGTCTTCTAATAAAATTACAATCCCATTTTGGTTCAAGTACTTCAATTGCCTTGTTGTCCTGGATATCGAACTATGTATTTATGTCTGTGTGGATATATATTTGTTTATTTATTAGATGCCTTTGAGGAATTTTTGAAATTCCATTTTTGCTGTCTAGGTGCAACATTCCACCACTTTGCCTAGTAGTAGGATGCTTAGATAAATAGGTCCTTAATAACAAGCAACATGAAAGGAGGTTTAGCCATCTCCACCCCTTAACGTCAAGGGTTCAAGTTCAATTTTTCTGGAACAGGCTCCATAAGATCTAGTGGAATAGGTGATATGGCATAATCCCATTTCTTCGCCTGTACCTGCACAATAGTATGCAAGTATTGTAAATATATGCACATATATTTAAATTGAAGGTGCTCAAGAGTCAAGCCAGTCTGTGCTTCTCAACTTTCTTTATAAGATATTAATCTGACTTTATGACATTTGGTATCAAAACTCAGAAAGATTTATAATATCTACTTCTTTTCACAGCTTTTGTAGACGTCGCTCCTGAAGAAACTGACCAACAGAGTCCATTCAAAGAAGATGCCACAGACACAAGTGTTTCAAAGAGTGCTCAGCCTACTGAGGAAGTAAGTTTGTTTCTTGTAGTTGTTGTTGCTAGCATTGATATGTTGATTTACTCTTTGATTTATTTATGAAGCTTCCACAGAATGGAGCTGCTTCTAAGCCGGCTTTTAACAGTTCAGAGGGATCACAATTCAGTCGTAAGTTGATTATAATAAATCATAATATTTCTTCGTTAATGCTATTCCTTTTTTTTTTCCTCTCCTTTTTTCTCTCTGTACAAGCCCCTACGTAAACAGAAAGTAAAGCCAAATAGCATAACAACTCAAAATCCAGTATTGAAAAATAAGAGCTTATAAAATATTTGACCTACATATTGGCACAACCCTTATAAAATTTAAGCCCACTATTTGATATTTCTGTGATCTTGTTGTTTTTGTGCTGCAAGGTCCGTAATTCATGGTTGTATATATATTACTGCAGTTTAGTTATTACATAAAATTTAATAAAATCTCTGATATTCTCGTCTATTAGGAAACCCTGGCTCAGTTTTATCGGTGGAAGCTGTGGAAAAAATGATGGACGATCCGACAGTGCAGAAGATGATATATCCGTATGCAGCTTTCACTTTATCTACTTAATAATTTTGGATTTTTTTATGCTTTGTTTTCCCCATATATATGTATGTTTATATCAGTGGAAACACATTGCTGTATTCAAAATAAAGAAGTAAACAGAAATGTGTGAAAATAGGCATTGCTTCACATATGTAAATGTAAAGATTTTACAATTCATCAGGCCAATTTGGAAATAATAATCCAAGGATGTTGGGGCCCTGTAATCTTCCAGGTCCAGTCATCCCAAACTGTACTTACTATATAATAGAGTTCCACAGAGAAGAGCATCTAGACTCTAGAGGAGTTCTTCACAATCTCTTGGTGATTTAAGCTTGATTTTCATACTGGATACTGCCTGAAAGAAGTCTTTTACTATATGAATTGATATTCCATCCAACTAAATGACCACCTTCATCCGCCCTCTCCTCAAGAAAATCTCATAATTTTCTTAGTAGTCTTCATGATATTTATTGAAATTTTGCACAAGTAGGAGTATTAGAGAGGATGAAATAAGTGTACTCAGCCACCTTTTTACAGAGAAGTGCCCTTCCACTCCTTTTGTCTTCTCTTTCTCATTGGTGGTAGAGTTAACAAGCTCTTTTCAAACTCAGATGATATCCTTAAGAAAACCCCATTTCTAAAATTTCTCAAAGATCTTTTTTGGAGATTCACCGATGAAATCATCACTTTGGGGCGTTCTTATCAACCAACTCAAGGATAGGCTTTCTGATTTTCACCTATTTAATGTCTCGGTTAACCTTGGAAGATTCAGCAGTAGGAGGGCACATCAGGGAAATTCAAATGAAAGCTGCTTTAACTGTTTTTGGGATAAAGGTTTCAGTGAAGTCTATAATTACTCTCTCATTTTCTCTAACTCAGTGTGGATCCTAACAACTGCCACTTCCTGCCTGTTGATAAAGCATCTCTTCTAACATTAGTTATTCTGAAAGAATGATGTACATGTATTTACATGCGTTATCAAATGGAAAGAATCAGATATAATGATTTCCTTGCTCCAACTCTTTCTTTTCATAAAATTGAAGTTTTGGTTAGAACTAGAAGACTCTCCATTATGCATGAATGTTAATTCTGTTTTCCTACATGTCCTGGCCCATGGGGACAATGGCGTCTTATTTTCTAGGTGCATACCTTTTCTGCCTTTTTGGATCCTTTATTTGTCTTGTTGCATATGCATGTAACCTGTATGACCATTTCCAGAAGCAGCTTACAGCTAAATTTGATTCCTGAATACTTGAAATTGTGTTGATTTCTGAAAGGAAGTGTACTTATTTTTCATCTTACAGCCATTTGCCTGAGGAGATGAGAAATCCAGAAACATTCAAGTGTAAGTCTATTGATTATTGCATCTTCAGGCATTATGCCTTCTAATAAGCATTAAGCAATGAGAAAGGAGGGTATAAATGAATAAGATGAAGAAAGGGACCCAGGGGTTTTCCTGCTGAAGATAGAAGAAGAAACCCTGGGACGGGGAGGGTATGCTGGAAGTAAAAAGAAGAAAATTAATGAACCAAAACAAAAAAAAAAAATGAATGTGTGAACAAAGTGGGTTCTGTGAATGCATGGAAGAAATTAACTTTACTAAATACTAAGTGATTGTAACAAGAAGCAAGACAAGTTTTTCAATTCTATCATGTTGTACTATTATTCTTTAACAGCCTCTCAGATATATGAAGGTGCAAGATGTATGCCTACAATTGTTTTACCAATTTTTTATTTCTACTATTTAAATTCAGATCATGGATAGTACTATCAAATTTGGAATTTCTAAACATTTATTTTGAACTTCATAATCTAGAATAGATTTGTGGAGTTTCTGTGATTTTCTTTTGGGGCCTACTTGGGGTGATTGGTAACTTATATTTAGTTTGAAATTTTCCTTGATCAGTTACTATATTGTCTGATCTTCAACGAGGCATCACTTATTAATTGAACTATATTTAATAGGGATGATGCAAAATCCACAATATCGTCAACAATTAGAAGAAATGCTGTAAGTTCAGTTTCTTTATTCTTGTTTTTTTCTGTTCAAAGGCCTCCTATATACCATGTTAGTTTGAAAATTCATGTCATAAAAAGTTACAGAGCAATCTTTTATTTTTCGTGCTGTTGCTTTCTTTGCTTTTTTGTGTTTTGCTCCTAAATTCTTGAAGTGGCTTGTGACAGTACAATCGTTCTCAAACTTTTGAAACTATATCTGAGTGTTATATTTGATTTTATTGAAAATTTGGTAAGATATCCAATTGCAGAACATGCTTGGTGATGTTGGAATCCAATGTTTTTCCTATTCAGCGTTATTAATAAATGCATAATTCAAGTGACTAAGATCCTTTATTCCCATATATAGTTGGAAATCTAAGAGTGAGTTTAACATGAGTTTTGTAACAGTGAAAAATGCTGTTTAAGCTCCTATCCCAAAAATAAAAAAAGCATTTTAAGTTAATATTATAACTAAATCACCATGAGTTGGCCTCGTTGTCGAGAAGGATCATGTAAATAATAAAGGGTTTAGAGAGAATGAATTCAAGTCATGGTGGCCACCTACTTAAGATTTAATATCATATGAGTTACCTTCGCAACCAAATGTAGTAGGGTCAGGCAGTTCGCCTGATGGTGGTCACCTACTTATGATGTTAAAGTCCTATCACTATGGGTTTCTCAACATGTAAATATTGACCAAGATTAGTTGAGGAGCATGCAAGCTAGCTCGTAGACTCACACTCATTGAGAGAACATATTTAAAAAGTTGTTTTTATAATTTGTAGAGTTCAATGATCTTCATTTGCAGAGTAATTAATCGTGCCTTAGGTTATGGTTATCACATTTATATAACATTTAATAATAGATTTTTTTTTTGGAAAAAAAAAATTATACCCCTAAACTTTGGGAGTTGTATCAATTAAAACCCTAAACTACTAATTGTATCAATTTAAACTCTAAGCTTTCATAATTGAATCAATTTAGACCATCGGTTAGTGATTATAACTATTTTCACTTGATTCCATTTATGAGCTTAAAATCACCCGAATAAAATTATTCTTTACCCGAAATCCTACCAAAGTATCAAGAGGACGAGAAAATGAAAAACTGCACATATTAATGAAAACCGCTACTATCTATTTGATTTCAGCATTTCTCTCTAATTTACATTATCCCTGCATTTCAAGAAGCCTTATACACGTGTGAAAGTTATGCATTAACGGTTTTACAACAAAATTGTAATAGATGATCTAAGATTTATTCACTTATGAAAGTTTAGGGTTTTGATTGATACAATTATTAATTTGGGGTTTTAAGTGATACATCCCCCAAAGGTATAAATTGATTTCCCCCCTTTATTTTTCATTTCATGTATGCCGTAGATGCTAAATGGTAATCACACTGCTTCTATTTCTAGTCTCAATGCCTTTTCATTTTCATCATCTTGGTCCATTGGACTAGAGTTGCTAATATGTTTGAAGTATGTGACATAACGCTTATCTTCTAACGTGATTTTTTCCTGCTTTAATTATTTATCTCAGTAACAATATGAGTGGAAGCCCTCAATGGGACAACCGGCTCATGGATTCCATGAAAAACTTTGATCTTAGCAGCCCTGAAGTCAAGCAGCAATTTGGTCAGTCTAGTCGATCTCTTTTGCTTTTGTACATTTTGTCAGTAGTCATTTGGTGGGAGTTAAATGGTTCGATTACTATTCTCCAGTCGGGATTTGCTATGGCATCATATATTTCATGTATAGCTGAAATGCGGATAATATATATGATTTTCTGTTACTGATGCAATCATATAATGCCGCTCTTAAAAAATATGGACCAACATTTTGTTGTTTTGTTGTCAAAATAATTTATAAGCTCTGAAGTCTGTGAACTTTGCTTCGATTTTGGTTTTCTGATGCTAATGTTAGTCTCTCTTCTTACCCCAATGCTGAAAGTGGTTTAAATATATTATTTGAAACTGAGTTGCCAAATTATGATTCATGAATGCTCAGAATTAATAATTACATTTAGTATATCTATATGTTTTTGTGAGTTACTTGTGCCTGTTTGGAAATTAAACTTTAAAACAGTTTTTCTGTTTTCAAGGATAAAAAACATTTTTTTTTTATTATTATTATTTTAATATGGAAAACTTATCTAAAAAAAAGACGGCAAAAACAATATCTTATTGTTTTCACATGTTTTCTTCGATGTTTTCTCAATTAATTATTCGTTTATAAATATTAAAAATAATTGAGGCTTACTCTTTATTTCTGGAACCTCGACAGATCAAATTGGGCTTACACCTGAAGAAGTTATTTCAAAAATTATGGCCAATCCAGAAATCGCAATGGCATTTCAAAATCCAAGAGTTCAAGCAGCCATCATGGATGTATGTTCTACATAAGGTTAATACATTTTTGGTTCAAATCTAACATTTTGATTTTACTTTTTGCAGTGTTCACAAAATCCACTGAGTATAACAAAATATCAAAATGACAAAGAGGTACGTTTAATTGATATTGTTCTTGTACTTCCATCTTTCACACAGTTTCTATAGAACTCAAACGAAGTAGAGTTAGGCTGACTACACGTTGACTAAATAACTCAGAATTTCACTTTACTGATTCTGGTGGGAGGCTTCTTTTGGCAGTTCGTTAGTATATGTTGTATACAGTTAACTTGTTCGTTCTCAGCTGCACTTTACGCCTTTCTAGTTTCATTCATGTTGATTCTATTTAATGATATTTAAATTGGAGAGTCCTGTTGGAACAGTCGATTTCTGTCGTGGTATACAGTCTGTAGCTCTATTGTTTAGCTGGGTGGTGCTGTCATTTTTATCTCCATGTTTCATGCATTCATATGCCTTAGGTTCCGTTTGATAACTATTTGGCTTTTGGTTTTTGAAAATTAACCCTATGAACACTTTTTTTTTTTATATCCACTAGTATCTGGGTGCCTATAAACACTATTTTCATCTATGCGCTCCTTTGTTTTGTCATCTACTTTTACAAGTGTTTTATAAAACCAAGCCATGTTTTGAAAACTAAAAAAATAGTTTTTGTTTTTGAAATTTGGCCATGAATTCTAATCTAAGATGAAAACCATTGTCGTAAAGAAATGGTGAGAAAACAAGCACAATTCAAAAATAAAAAATAAAAAACCAAATGGTTATCAAAGAGTGATTTAGTATTTCAATTCATGCTGACAAAGTATCATCAATTAAAGAAAATAAGAACATTACTCTCATCACTTCACTCTCTGTTTGATGCGGGTAGGAAAAGGATTAACCAAAAATTAATATGAAATTACTCCTAAGTTATCCCTATTAATCCTTGGTTAATCATTTTCCTACCTGCATCACCGTTCTTCCACATGTGCAGTAAATTGTTTCATTTGTCTTTGTTGAATGCCCTGGTGTAATATTTTTATTGAATTACATTGCCTTTTTTCTTTAAAAATGTAACGATATGATACGATTCACTTGATACGATTACTAAATTTATACTCCGCTAATATTCTACCATTCTCTCTTTCTTTTCTTTCTTCATTCCCTTTTAGGTCATGGACGTTTTCAATAAGATATCAGAACTATTCCCTGGAGTTTCTGGAGCACCATGATAGTTGTAGCTATTTTAGTTATTGAAGAGTATATGACAAGATGGGAATCAAATATGGAAGATTGAGCATGCTTCCCGTCCCATTGTAAAATAAGTCGGAGAAGATAGTCATCTGCGATTTCGAAATGAAGTTAGCTGAGTACGGTCTCACCTGCTTCAATTACATGAAATATATTGGATTTTTTGGGTGAGCTAATTCTTTTTTTTTCCTTTTTTAAACTAAGTTTTTTTTTTTTTGTGTATTACCATCTGGAGATCATGTATTTATTTAGTGGCTTTGCATTTAATCAACTTCATAGGATCCTCTTTTTCACATAGTGGTTAGATTGTAAGAGTCTTTTAAGTTCCTTATTTAATAAGGTAGTCAATGTAATTTATAAGTAATTTTGGCATATTCCTATTTGCCTCAGTTGAATGACATAATTGGAAGCATTGCTGAGTAAAAATATCACCACCATTTATTAGGAAATTAGGAGTCAGATGTATGTTTGATTTCCTATTTTCCATTTTTGCATCAAAATATGAGCTTACAAGGAAGAACGTGCAGTTAGGTTGGGGAGCCCTTCAATTGACCAGGGAAGGAGTTAATCAGTCTTTTATTTATTTACTCTTTAGTTTCGAAAAAGGTTGGCACCTACTTCGCGACACTTGGGAAGGAAGTCCCAGATACTTACCCAACGTGGTTGTATACTGAACCCCCAACTCCAGATCGAGTTCGTCGATCATCTCCTGGTTAGTAGGAAGACTGATTTATCAAAAATTACTATTTGTCCAGACGCTCTCATAGGTATGAGGATCGTCTTGATAGTCTTGACAATCCTGGAGTTGAATGAGTTAAAACCATAGTGGTCACCTATTTAGGATTTAATGTCCTACGAGATTTCTTGGCAATCAAATGTAGTATGGTCATGTGGTTGTCTCTTGAGATTAGTTTAGGTGCGTGCAACACAATAACTGACGGGACCATTGATACTAGCATTTGTGTAGTGATTTGAGTGAGAACAAAACATTTTTGCACCTAAAAATACCTAAGCCCCCAATCCCCCCTTTGCTTCTTGTTGCCAATTATTGTAAGAATAATTCGGACGAAAATATAATGGTGTATTTTTTTTTATTGGGATAAGTTGCTAAAAGTTTAGGATATTGCATATATCATATATGACCAACAGTACTAGTTTGGATGAAATTGTAATTGAAATACGTGGTTAACTTTTTTTTTTTTTTTTTTTATTTTTTTTTTTTTTTTTATAATTATTGGAAACTGAATTAAAATTTAAAATCAAATTTCACTTAACAAATGAATTTATTTAAACTAAAATACTTTCATGTGTAAAGTGAATAACTAGATAATATTTAAGTGTTGTTTGTTTAGAGGGTTAGCTTTGGCTTTGGGTGAGTTAGTCTCCCTAAACACGAAAATTAATTTATAACTCAACTATATTAAAATAACAACAAAAAAAAAAAAAATCATTAAAATGAAATGTTAAAATAATCTAAAATCCGATAAAATACAAGCATTTTATAAATATGCTTTCTAAATTCGGTTTCCTAACTTTTTTTTTTTTTTTTTTGCAATTGTATTTTAATTAGAGCGAAGATTGAACCCTTGACCTCATAGTCACGGACACAACCTTATGCGAATTGAGCTATGCTCGGTTTGGCAACAATTATATATATATGTAAAGCAAAGGGTTTCGAACTCGAGCATAGCTTCAGCAAAGCAGAAAACATTTACCACTGCACCAGATATATTTTTTAACAGTTTCCTAAACTTGACTCAACATAAATTTATTAAACTTGTACTCTAAACACATACGTCTTAAATCTATGCTTCCTAAACATGCACCCAACACATTTTTCTTAAATTTAGATTATCTAAATCCTCCGACTTAACTTCAGGTTTAAGATGTCAAACTTGTGCATCAAATTAAACGTCCCACTAATAAAAAAAAAAAAGAACCTACTAAATATCCATATTCTCTAATGCCCACTTTCTTCTATACCTTTTGAACACATTTCTCTATTCCAAATATCCATATTCAAACGCACCCCTCATTTCTTTTGATCTTGGATTTCACCCCACTTTCCTATAATCAAAGCCAAACCCTAATTTCTTTGCTTTTTTCGAACACGTGCAGTTACATTTTGTGGCTTTCTTCGAGAAGGAGAATTTAAATAGAGTGTTGTGAAGTTGAATAAGGAAAGGTGCAAAAATGGTAAAATAAAATAAAAAAAAAGGCGGCAATGGTGTTTGGTATTTGATTTCGAATAACATATATAAAGATGGTACATATGTGTTATATTAAAAGAATATAAATATATGTGTTATATGGTATATACTCTTGACCAAATACAAGTTTAAATCTCTACCATATATATTGTAGAAAAAAAAACTCCAATTATTTTTGGAGGTTGTAACATATCTATGATCCATGTTATACTTAAAAATGGTATTAACGGTGAATTTGTAATTGGTGAATCAATTTGCACCTGCAAGACAAAATGAAATGAAGAAATGAACACCGGTATGGTGCTAAGCCACCAACACTCCGACGACCAAGATAGTATCGAGCTTGAGAGTGTTTAGACGGTAGAATATCAGGGTATTTTGGACGTACATTTTCATTCCATATTCCTTCTCTATTTGTAATAGATTGCAATGTAATAGAAATTGTTGTATTGAATTCCTCGATTGCATTCGAAACACTTTATCCAAAGGAGAGCGGTTACGAGGGGGTCGACCCTCCTGGACAAGGGCCTAGGTCTAACCCATTTGAGGTTCGACCCTTTTCGTTTGAGTTTAGAATTACTATTCCCTTCGGGCCCTTTGACTTTGGGTCTTTCTTGGGCTTATCGGTTGTTGGTAATTTCACCCCAACAGTTGCCCCCACTCTCGAGCTGAGTCATGTCAATTTTGATGACGTGCTCTTTGTCTAACCATCTACTTGGTCCCATGTCAGGAGTTCATTCATGGTGGAACTTATGTCGTTTGCTGCAATAAAATTTATTAGAAATAGTCGGTTCATAACTTTTGTTGAATGGTTTAATCTTTTAGTCTCCACCTAAGGGGTCGACCTTTTGGCCCTTCCGAGGGGTTGATCTTTTTCGCCTCCTCCCGATGGGGACGACCTATTTCCTTCTCCTCCCAGGAGGGTTGACCTTTTTAAGTATCCTTCCGAGCGGGTTAGCCATTTGGGTTTCTCCTGTGGAGCTTGGCTCTTTGGCTTCATTCTCCCAAGGGAGTTATCCTCGTTTGGTCTCCTCGAGGCTTGGTCAACCCCGTCGGGGTCAGCTTCTAGTGCACTTGGTCGACCTTTATGAGGGTCGGTCTCCTTGAGACCTGGTCGACCCTCATGGGGATCAACCTCTCTTATACTTGGTCGATCTTATGAGGGTCGGTCTCTTTGAGACTTTGTCGATCCTCATGGGGCAACCTCTCTTATACTTGGCCGATCCTTTATGAGAGTCGGTTTACTTGAGACTTGTCGACCCTCATGGGGGTCAACCTCTTTTATACTTAGCTGAACCTTATGAGGGTTAGTCTCCTTGAGACTTAGTCGACCCTCATGAGGGGGGTCTTTGTTTCTTCCTAAGGGGGTTGACCTCTCTTGTGACCTCCGTTACTTCTTTAGAATTGCGTTCGCATGACACTTATCTTGGCCCTCTCTCATGTGAGTTTGACTTTTACTTTTGTAAAACAATACGCTTGAGTAGTCATAAGTGATGAGAAGAAAATTCTAATTAGCATAGCTGAACTGACATAAAGTATGAACTAATGACCAAGAGGTTAAATGTTTCATTCCCCACCCCCACATTAATTAAATACCTTTGCAAAAAAAAAAAAAAAAAAAAAAAAAAAAAAAAATAAATAAATAAACATTACATGACTTCGATTGCTAAGAATAAATTTTCAGGTGCTCGTCATTTCATGGGAAAAGCTTATTGGGCTAAAGGGAAAAAGACATATAGGTTGAATCCTTAACTACTATTAATGGACAAGTAATTGAGTGTTTCCAATTCTCCTCTCGCGGGGCTGCCAAAAAAAGTTTTGATCTCCCGCGGGGTGGTGAGTCGTCATCTCCTCGGTTTTTGCTTCGTTGTTCTTGCTCCGAATCTTCGCAGCTCTCCCCCACATATTCTGTTGGAATCAGTTGAAAACAACAACCAAAATTACAACAATCAACAACAAAATCACAACTCTTTTTCCACTTCTCTTTAATACCTATAAATAGGCTTTTGCTTCAGTTCAGAAGGTACCGAGGAAAAGAGATAAAACAAATTGTTTTGTGTTTTTTTTCAGAGAGTTTTGTGAGATGAGTTTGAGAGTGTTGTAATTACCTTGTTCTTGTTCTTTTCCTTTGAATAAAGAATTTTCCCCCCCTTCACAGTGGACGTAGGCCTTGTTGCCGAACCACTTAAACGATTGTGTATTCTTCTTCTTCTTCTTCTTTGTTTTCTTCTTGCTCAGTTCGTCTTCTTCATCGCTTATCGCTGGAGGTTTTTTCTCATCTTCGAATTCTGCCATTTTTCCGTTTGCGTTTGTTTTTGCATAAGGTATTCTGCAAGCCAAAGAAACAAGAAACAAACTGATCTAAAGGGAAAGTGAATTGATGTTATTTGATAAGGCTACGTGTGTGGTGTGTGTTTTGCATCGGTGGTAGTATCTTTTATTTGGGCTTTTAGTCTGTTCAAGGCCCAACAGTGGTATCAGAGCTGAAGGTATTCAAGAAAACATCAAGATATTATCAAGAAAGCATCAAGAAAATTAATCTTGATATTAAAGATTGCAAGCATGGCAGTAGCAAGATACGAAATTGAAAAATTCGATGGCAAAAATGATTTTGATCTATGAAAAGCCAAGATCAAAGTGGTTCTTGGAAAACAGAAAACAATTCATGCTATTTCAGATTCATCCAAAGCCACAGGAAAAATGACAGAAGAAGAAATAAAAGCAATGAATCTCACAACTTATGGAACATTAATTCTAAATATGACTAACAGAGTTTTGAGACAAGTCATAGATGAAGACACCCCATTAAAGATGTGGAAAAAGATTAATGAGCTATATGAGTCAAAGAATCTGTCCAACAAAATGTTCTTGAGAGAAAGATTCTTTACTTTTAAAATGGATTCTTCTAAATCTCTAACGGATAATCTTTCTGAGTTCAAGAAGTTGACTTCCGAATTTGTTTTGCTAAATTCACTTCCAGAAGCTTATAAAGATGTAAAGACAACTTTGAAGTATGAGAGACAAACAATCGCAAGAGATGAAATAGTTTCAGCAATAAGAACTAGAGAAATGGAGCTTCAAGCTCAAAAGAAGGACTCTCAAACCTCAGAAGGTCTTTTCATCAAGGAAAAGAATAAATCCAAAGGAAAAGACAAAGGTAAAACAAAACTCAAATGCAATTATTGCCACAAAGAAGGCCATTTGGTAAAAGATTGTTATGCATTGAAAAGAAAACAGAATCCAAACTTTAAGAAGCCTAACAAGCCAGCCGAAGCATCAGTGGGAGATACCTCACTCATCTTTAATGATGCCCTAGCCACCTCAGATCAAATAAATGATCAAGATGACCCATTGGTTAAACAAGATTGGGTCTTAGACTCCGGATGCTCATTCCACATGACTCCTTCTAAAGGTTGGTTTAATACCTATAAGGAATGTGATGGAGGATTGGTGTATATGGGAAACAATGATGCTTGCAAAGTTATTGGGATTGGATCCATTCCTCTTAAACTAAAGGATGGATCAGTGAAGTTGCTTCGAAATGTGAGGCATGTTCCCAACTTGAAAAGGAATTTGATATCTCTTGGGATTTTAGACTCAATTGGCTGCGAATATGGTGGATCTGGAGGCACTTTTCTGGTGAAAAGGGATTCAAAAACAGTCTTGGTTGGCACAAAGAAGAATGGCTTGTATGTTATCAAAGATGTTCAAATGATACAATCAGCTTTGACTATCATTGATAACAGCCTAACCGAGGGAGATATGTGGCATAAAAAACTCTCTCATATCAGCTCTAAGGGACTCAAAGTTTTGTCAAAACATGGGATCTTACCTAATGGAGTTGCTGAAAATTTAAGCTTCTGTGAACATTGTGTGTATGGAAAAACTAAAAGACAAAGTTTTCTTAAGGCACAACATACTTCAAAGGAAATTTTGGAGTACATTCACTCGGATCTTTGGGGACCAGCTCAAACTCCTTCACTGAGTGGATCGAGGTATTTTCTCTCTATAACTGATGACTACTCTAGGAGAAGCTGGATTTTCTTTCTAAAATCTAAAGATCAAGTTTTTGGAAAGTTTAAGGAATGGAAAACTTTGGTTGAAAAACAAGTTTCAAAACAAGTTAAATGTCTTAGAACAGACAATGGTTTGGAATTTGTTAATGAGGAATTCAATCAATTTTGCAAAAAAGAAGGCATTCTAAGGCACAAAACCGTGAGGCATACTCCTCAACAAAATGGCGTGGCTGGGAGGTTAAATAGAACCATAATGGAGAGAGTAAGGTGTCAACTATCAGATGCTATACTTCCTGAAAAATATTGGGCAGAGGCAGCTTCATATACAGTGTATACACTCAAAGTCATTTAATTTTGAAGAAGCAGTGAGTTGCCCTAATGCTAGGGATTGGATTAATGCCATGAATGAATAAATGGAGTCCCTAAATCAGAATGAGACTTGGACTCTAAAGCCTCTTCCTAATGGTTACAAACCTATTGCCTCTAAATGGATCTACAAAGTTAAAGATGACATTCAAGGTGTTGAAAAGCCTAGATTCAAAGCACGCCTAGTGGCTAAGGGTTTTACACAGAAAGAAGGCATAGACTACAATGAGATATTCTCACCTGTGGTTAAACAAACATCTATCAGAATGCTCCTATCTCTAGTGGTTAACCAAGACTTAGAACTTGACCAACTAGATGCTAAAACAACATTTCTACATGGCTATCTATATGAAATCATTTACATGAAGCAACCACATGGGTACATTGAGAAAGGAAAGGAGAACATGTTTTGTCTTCTTAAAAAGTCTATCTATGGCTTAAAATAGTCCCCACGATGTTGGTATCACAAATTTGATGAATTTGTGGCCAAAATTGGCTTCCACAAAAGTTCTTTTGACAGTTGTGTTTACATTAATTCAAAATCTTATGAAGGAAGAGTTTTCTTATTACTCTATGTTGATGATATGTTATTGGCAGGAGATAACAAAGAGACACTAAAGCTTGTTAAGTCTCAATTGAAGAAAGAGTTTGAAATTAAAGATTTGGGAGAATCCAAAAAGATTCTTGGAATTGAAATCACTAGAGAAAGAAGCAAATCTATTTTATACATAAGTCAGGGAGCTTATTCTAACAAGGTGCTTCAGAAATTCAAGATGAAAGATGTTAAATCAGTTTCTATACCTCTAGCCCATCACTTCAAACTCTCAGCTGAAAACTCTTCTAAAGAAGATGAATCAGAACATCAAGCTTTTATGGCTAGTGTTCCATATTCACAAGCAGTGGGCAACCTAATGTACTTGATGATTTCAACAAGACCTGACTTGTCTTATGCATCAAGCTTGGTTAGTAGATATATGGCTAACCCGGGTAAAAGGCATTGGGAGGCCACTAAATGGATACTTAGGTATCTCAAAGCTACAAAAGAAGCTAGACTCATTTACAAAACTAATGATCCCTCAAACAATGATCTATATGGTTATGTAGACTCAGATTATGCAGGGGATTTGGATAGAAGAAGATCCTTGTCTGGCTATGTGTTCCTACTTGGAAATAATATTCTAATTTGAAAAGCCTCTCTCTAACCTGTTGTTGCTCTATCTACTACAGAGGTCGAATTCATTGCTCTATCAGAAGCTATCAAAGAAGGCTTATGGCTAAAGAGATTGCAAAATGATTTTGGTTACAAGCAACCTACTGTAAGAATTTTTTGTGATAATCAAAGTACAATCTACTTATCCAAAAACCATCAGTTTCATAACAGGACAAAGCATATTGACATAAAATTTCACTTTGTCAGAGAGCAAATTGAAAAAGGAGATGTAGAAGTTATTAAAGTTCATACTTCTGAAAATGCTTCTGATATGCTTACAAAACCAGTTGCAAAGCAAAAATTATTACATTGCTTAGACCTAATTGGTTTTGATCTACTTGAGAAAGGATAAATTCAGAAATTAGAAGTAGGGAGTTCTAGCTATTTTGCATGTTGTTTCAAAGGTGGAGATGGTTGGAATCAGTTGAAAGCAACAACCAAAATTACAACAATCAACAACAAAATCACAGCTTTTTTCCACTTCTCTTTAATACATATAAATAGGTTTTTACTTCAGTTCAGAAGGTACCGAGTTAAAAAGATAAAACAAATTGTTTTGTGTTTTTTTCAGAGAGTTTTGTGAGATGAGTTTGAGAGTGTTGTAATTACCTTGTTCTTGTTCTTCTCCTTTGAATAAAGAATTTCTCCCCCCTTCCCAGGTGGAGATTGTTGGAATCAGTTGAAAGCAATAACCAAAATTACAACAATCAACAACAAAATCACAACTTTTTTTCACTTATGTCATCATGAGCATAGCTCAACGACATAATGTATGAACTATGAGTAAGAAGTCTCAAGTTCAAATCTCCCAGTTATCAAAAAAAAAAAAAAAAAAAACTTTTTCCCACTTCTCTTTAATACCTATAAATAGGCTTTTGCTTCAGTTCAGAAGGTACCGGGGAAAAGAGATAAAACAAATTGTTTTGTGTTTTTTCAGAGAGTTTTGTGAGATGAGTTTGAGAGTGTTGTAATTACTTGTTCTTGTTCTTCTCCTTTGAATAAAGAATTTCTCCCCCCTTCACAGTGGACTTAGGCCTTGTTGCCGAACCAGTTAAACGACTGTGTATTCTTCTTCTTCTTCTTTGTTTTCTTCTTGCTCAGTTCGTCTTCTTCATCGTTTATCGCTGGAGGTTTTTTTTCTCATCTTCGAATTCTGCCATTTTTCTGTTTGCGTTTGTTTTTGCATAAGGTATTCTGCAAGCCAAAGAAACAAGAAACAAACTGATCTAAAGGGAAAGTGAATTGCTGTCATTTGATAATGCTACGTGTGTGGTGTGTGTTTTGCATCAGTGGTAGTATCTTTTATTTGGGCTTTTAGTCTGTTCAAGGCCCAACATATTCTTTCAGCTGACCCGTTGAATCTCAGTTTCAATTGCTTCCTTTAAGTCAAATCAATTTGGGGTAGAACGAACGTGGTGACGATGAAAAAGACAATATTTGTCTCTATCTCTTCTATGCAACTCGATTTTGAGCTTTGCTCGCCAGTTCAACACCTTTTTATCCCGAATTTTCATCACAATTTGCTTGACTAGAACAATAGTGGGTGCGTAACGTTCAAACTTACTTGGTGGGAGACCTTGGTGAATTGGCTGATCGGGTCGGTCTTCGTCCCTTCTCTTCTTTGCCTCGAATCGGTCATCTTAACTCGACTCATCCCTTTGTTGTGACTGGATCAACTATTCTTCTCCTTCAGCATCCTTTTGAGCGAAGTAGCTCTCCAGTTCATGCACTTTTGTGCCCTTGAGAGAAGCTCCACATAGGTGGTTGGTGCTTTTTTCGCCAATGACAAATAGAAATTCTCATCCTTCAGCCATGCCAGAATGGCTGTGAAGGTTGTTCCATCATCGTTGTTTTCAATTTGAACTGCTTTTCTATTGAAATGAGAACCATATTCTCTCAACGCTTCATTGCTTTTCTACTTGATTGTGAGAATTTAGGTCGACGATTTTCGTTGATCTTGTCCACCTAGGAGTTGGGTGACAAAGGCTCGCGCCAACTCACGTAAAAGAAGAAATCGAGTTTCTTTTCAATTGTCAGAACCATTTACTCATCTGAACTTGATTGCATCTTGTACTCCATGGAGCTCCATCCACGAACAAAATGTATCAATTTTATTTATTGGATCCTTCGAGTTGTCGTACACCCTCATAGTCAATAACTTGAATTTTGGCAGAACGTCCTCGGACATGATTTCATCTCTGAGTTGAGGGTCAACTTGTTCGAGAAAGGTTCTCTATGTTCAAGTCATCATTGTCTTGAGCCTTCTTTATGTCGCTAAGCTGACTTTGTATTCTTTGTAGTTCGAGTGTCCATGGTCGACTTTGTTTCCCCATGATCAAGTACGTTTCGCCTTCGTTTGATAAGGTCTCGCAAATCTGAACCAAAGTCCATTTATTCAGGTCTGTCAACTTTTCTAGTTATAGGCGGGGTACGGCGAGTGCTTCTGCCTTGAGCTGAACTCTTGATTTTGTTGTGGTGTACAATTTGTGTACGGGGTCGTTGACTGTTCGCCTGAGACAGTATGCTTAAATCTGGATGATCGTGTCTCCTATCGCTTCCTCTTAGGTGTATCTTCTCGATTGTGTGCGGGTTCAAGGCTCGCTACTCTCCTTCTCCCTTGACTGTCGGGGCTTTTCCTTTGTTCTGGTCTCAAACTAAGGACAGTGGGTCACGAGCTACAAACTGTTGATCGTGTTCCTGTAATTTCTTAAGTCTACCGCCACTTGGTCAGTCCTGGGGTCATTTGGCAGAGCTTTCATGTTTGGATTCGGGCGACGCAAAATTTCTAAGATCTGGGCTATGCTTTGGCTGTTCTTCGAATTTTCTCTTCTAGTGTCGGGTACTTTTCTTTCGATTTCGCATTTTTGGCGACAAGTCGTATGGACTTCGTTGGTGGGTGGACATCAACATTTTAAGCTCTTTACTCTCGAGTCACTATACGCCCAGGATGTTGATCTTGATCGGAATTTTCACCCTCCGTCACTCGGTTAACTTCATTTGCTGCTGATCGTGTAGATTTCACCGGGATATCGTCATCAACGTTTTAAACAATTTGTTCTTGAGTCGATACACGACTTGAATGTTGATCATGGTCAGAATCTTCTCTTTCTATAACTCGACTCACCTCACCTACATTGTTGCTCATGATTCCAAACGTACAATCGGCCCCATGCCACAACCGACACTAACTGTTGATACTAAAAAATGGTACCAACGATGAATTTGTAATTGAGGAATCGATTTGCACATACAAGACAAAAAGAAATGAAGATATGAACACCGATGTGGTGGTGAGCCACCATCACTCCGACGATCAAGTTAGTATCGAGTTTGAGAGTGTTAGACGGTAGAATCAAAGTATTTTGGATGTACATTTTCATTACATCTTTCTTCTGTATTTGTAATAGATTGCAATGTAACATAAATTTTTGTATTGAATGCCCCATATTGATTGCATTCAAAACGTTTTATCCAAAGGAGAGTGGTTATGAGGGGGTCAACCTTCCTCGACAATGGTCTAGGGCCGACCCCTTTGAGGTTCGATCGTTATCGTTTGGGCTTGGATTACTATTCCCCCTTCGAGCCCTTTGGCTTTGGGCCTTTTTTGGGCTTATCGATTGTTGGTAATTTCGAGAAATTTGTTTTGATACATAGGACTTCATGGTCACTAGGCCATACATCATGTCATTGAGTTATGTTCTTGTTGGCGTTTTGATACTTTTTTTTAGTTCAACAATTGCGTGGTGTAAGATCGAACTATTGACATTTAGGATTGCAATTGGTGCTTTTACCCACCGAGTCATGCTCGGATTGATGGTGAGACAATTCTTTTTTAATATTTATTATTTTTGTATTATATAATTTATAATTTATAATTTATTTTTATTTCATTTTGCATTATTTTAATTACAATGTTTTGTATGGTATATTATTGTTCAATAATACTTTGTTTGAATTTTCATTTCTATTAATTAAATTAATTTAATTTTGACATAAACGCTAAATTTTGTGTTGTGTGATAACATAAAATTGTGAATGTTTTAATATAATATCTTAGTAAATGTAACTTTTGGGAAATTGCAAAATCTAACCCGATTTGGGAAATGTTTGCCAAAATTGACCTGAAATTGAAATTTTAACGTTTCTAACCCAATTTTAAAACGGCCCACCTTTTCAACTTTTTTAAAATGTGAAATTATGTTTTTACCCTTCTTCTTCTTTCTCTCCTCTCCTCCTTACCATTTTCTTCATCTTCCCCGCAACCATGAAATTCATCCCTCTCCCCTCTCTCCTCTCTTTCTCCTCTATTATTCATCATTTCTGCTCTCTCTCTCTCCACTTCTACCATTTTCTCTCCAAATTTTACGAAGAATGAAGATATCTCCTCCCTCCAACAAATTTGTACAATTTAAATCAAATATTTCTGAATCATTTCATCAACCAAATCACAGACCAACAAATCTTCTTTCATGTTAATAAAAGATATTAAAAAAATCTACAACACATCTCCCATGATCGTTGAAATCAATCCACGACCGTTGAAACCAATAGTGTTGAAACCAATTGTTGAAATGAATCCCACAATAATCTCAATCTCACAATCGTTGAAACCAATCCCACAATAATAAATAAAAATCTAAAAATATCTACAACACGTGGTGTTAACAAATAACACGATCGTGTTAATTTGGTTTTATTTACTGGTTCTGAGTATCTCTCAAAAATAGGTGAGAAAAAAAAAACTACTTACACAGAAGAAGAAGGGAAGAAGATAAGAAAAAAAAAAAATCTAGAGAAGAAAGGATAGAAGAAAAGGAGTACATTCGGAATTTCAAAATTAGGTAGAAATGTTAAAATTTCAATTTCAAGTCAATTTTGACAAATCTTTTCAAAATCGGGTCAGATTTTGCAATTCTCCGTAACTTTTGTGTCTTGATAACTTTTGTGTCTTGATAATATTTAGAATGCACAACTTTTTAATACAACGACCTTTTAATTTGTTTTTGAAGATGACGCAATCAATTGTTCATGCTCAGTTTAGCAACACATCTTTATTATTCAAAATTATGATATCTATTAATTATTTAAATTTAAATTTATTTTAAAACTTTTAATATTATTTATTATTATATTAATGCATATATTTGACTTTTAATTATTGAATATATTTACTTAACAAAACTTGTTCTAAAATTTCACTAAAAAAATCATAATATTTTTTCAAGTTTTCAAAATATTAGTATTTTTTCTCAGAATATCCATAGATTTGAGGTACCTATATGGGTATGGATATCAATATTTTCATTGATCAAGACTTGTTGGGTTATGAGTCTAATAGGGTAATATAATGTATATATTACCATGGATGCTATATTTATTACATTTTCATTACCTTTGATTTATACTTGGATGCAAATAAAGTTGTATTTCATGTATTCATATATGTGTTTGCATCCCAATTATAACAATGGTTCAAAATCTTAATCATACCATACTTGTTTGCTTAACTTTCATATTTATGTATTTTTTAACTTTCAATTTCGTGTCCAACATGTTACTAAATCTTCGAAAATGTCGAATTTGCATCTAATAAATTCTTGAAAATTCAATATTTTTTAAAAGTAACTAATTTATTAGACAACAAATTAGGTCACTTAACTTCAAGATTGAAAGTTCAAAGATCTCTTTGACGATTGAAAGTTCAAAGATCTCTCCCACACTAAGTGTTTGATTTAGATTCCTAAATGTTTAATTTTTGAAAAAAATCATTTTAGAATAAATTGGGGTGTTTGACAACTAACAAAAAATGAATTTTTGAAATAATGCATTGGATGAAACACTTGATATTAACTTTTAAAAAAAATGTTTTTGGGTGTTTAATTGAAAAACCTACCTAATCCTCGTATTGTATTAAAATTACCAAAATACCCCCACACTACTCCTTCAAATTTTCTCCACTCACCGACCTCCTCCGACCACTGCCGCCCCATTCTGGCACCGACTCCGACCGCCTGACCACCACCGTCGCCCGACCCCCTCCGACCACCCCACTTCAGCCATCGTCGCCCACCCCACTCCGACCACCACCGCCAACCGACTCCGGCCACCGCCCATCAACAATAGTAAACGGTCATAATTTTTTACAATTTTTTTTTTTTTAAAAAAAAAAAATATTTAAATTAATACAGAAGGGAGAGACTGAACCCCAACCTCTTAATCAAAGAGGTAATCTTATGTGCTAAGCTTAATTTATTAATTCAATTGACAAATATATATTTAACTTTATTAATTCATATAGTTTATTAATAATTGCCCTTTATAGCAACCTCTTAATCAAAGAGGTAATCTTATGTTATAAGCTTAATTTATTAATTCAATTGACAAATATATATTTAACATTATTAATTCATATAATTTATTAATAATTGTCCTTTATAGCAATTTGAACACTTAGCTTTTTTCTAGTAGAGCCAACCAAACACATTTATATTTATAGATAAAAACACTTTTGACAAAATGTAACCAAATTGTTTTAATTATAAACATTTCTAGAAAAAATGTTTAAAAATCATTCTTTCAAAAACATTTTTGTTTGTAGTCATTTCAAGTTGAAAGTTTAGAAATGTATTACATAACAACAAAATTGAAATTGAAAGATGAATTTAATATATATATATATATATATATATATATATATATATATATATATATTATTCTAACAAAATTTAGAACTTAACTTTTCATACTTACTTAGGGTGATTACGAAAGAAAGTGAGATAAAATGGAAGTGAACTGAAGAACACCATAAAGGATTACGATTTGATTGGGTTGAGAATCGAGAATGTTGATTTTATCTTTCTAAATTCTGGACAAAATGTGAGAGATGGCCATCTCAATGTTATCGTAGCACTCCCAAATTCGTTCTGCATCTTTATCTCTCGCTGCATAATCCATCTGAAAAAATCCCAAAATCAAAAACCTAAATCGAAGAACAACCCCAAATTCTTCGCAGTTTCACTTCAGACAATCAAACTTACTTGAGTAACATTGTTGAAGAGAACGGAATAGAGTTTCCTGAGAGGAGGTCTCTCTGCAGGCGGTTTGTATTCAATTATCGTGTAGAGATCCTGTTTCAGCAGCGGCGAACTGCTTCTCAATCGCTTCTGAGCTTCCTTCCAAGCCTCCGATTCAATTAAACCTCTCACCTGCAAAAGCGCTTCTGCGTGGCCTCTGATTCCGCTCTCAGCCTCCTCGAAGCTCTGCTCCGGCGCGATTAATTTCAGATCCAAAGCATTCGCCATTTCCACCGGCGTCGTAGCAACTGACGACGCCATTAAAGCTATCAATCCTAGCCCTAATCTTCTGCTTAGGTTTGGGTTTGTGCACTTGGTAGAATGATTGGCTGCGATCTTGAACGAATGGAAGGAGATTGTGGGAGGAGAAGAAGAGAAATGGATGCGATTGCTGAGGTTTGAGACTGAGATTGGGCTTAATTCCGCCATTGGAGTACAGAGTGAAAGCTTTTTGGCGAACTATGTGTCTATTTATGGATGTGAGAAGCTTGGAATGTGCCACGTAAGCAAGGGATGATTTTATCAGATTTATTATTTTTGGAGACTGAACTTTAAATTTCAACTAATGTAATTTTTTAAAAAAAAAAATCAAGTAATGGAAATTAGTTTATAACAATAGTTTGAACGAGGTGCCCATCAACATGGTTGAGTGGAAGTTGGTTGTACGAGACTTCCTTATCTCGTTAACTTCAGATGCATCGTTGGAGCATAAATTGAATACCGGAATCAAATGACAACTTCTTTTACAAACAAATGACATACTTATGTTGCCAATGCGAGCATGAGTTCGCTGCCATATGTATGTCTTGATCACCAAGAGGTCTGTGGTTCGAATTTTCCCACCACCAGTGTACTAAAAAATAATAAAATGACATATTTATGTTTATATACGACCTGTATAAATTACAGGTGAACAAAAAAAGAAAAATTAAAAAATTAAAAAAATCTTGATCTCGATCTTGACCAGGATTGCCATCACAATGTATGGACAAAAAAAATACTCTCCTAAAAGAGGTTTTGATAGTTGGAAATCAATTAGTAATAATCCATCATCATCCTCAATTGCTTTTAGTAGGTAATGTGATTTATCTAATAAAGTCGTAAGTTGTTTGTTTTAGGCTAATACGAATCCTTAGTGAAAAAGACACAAAATTATCATCCCAAATGTAAACTAATAATAAAAAAAAAGTAACCATACTATCCTATTATTCTTGTATTGAAGATGTTAGAGCTTCAAATATGAATTGTTTGATAGTTGATCAAATTGAATCATGTCTCAATTTTGATAGCTATAGATAGCGACTCGACGCTCTCACATGGGAGTATATATTCATTCTTTTCTGTTAGGTCAATGTGGGAATAGTTTTATAGAGAATAATTACGGATTTGAACCATTTTTGCCAAATCTCTTGAGATTTCCTTCCGTTTTATATTGTAATTGAACATAAGGAGTCAAAGATCGAGATTTCTATGTCTGGCTAGGCTCGTGACGCCGACTTTGAAGTAGGTCGGGCCTAAACTTATGATTTTGTGAGATTTTGAGTTTGTAATTTAATTTCTTAGTTAATTGTTCTTTATTCCTTATTTGATTTCATGTGCAATTAATATAGATTAAGTTCACGCCTTAATCACTTGCGTATTAATTGTTCATGTATACTATGTTGCAATTTGTGATCCGTAATTGTCATAAATTATAAATTGCATGCTTAGTTGGAGTAGTAAACTAGGTCGGGTTATGATTATGCTAATTCATGACTTTTCCATAATTAACATGATTATAATAGACCTTAGGATTAAAAAAACGTTTAATTGAATCTGATCAATTTAATTAGCGTCCTGAACAATCCTTAGAGCTTAAAGCGGTTAGTCGATTAACATGGAACAATATCGTGTTCAATAGTCATAATTCCAAAAATGACCTTAGGGACTTTTTTGGTTGTTCCAAATTAGTCGATTAGATTTTTAATTAAGAAATCATATTTGTATTGGAGTGATCGATGAGCAAAAAAAACAGTAAGTAGCCCGACCATCTTCGAATTGACCAGGTAATCTCTCGTCGTTATCTTTCTTTATTTTTTTTTTTTTTTGAGTACATTGGGGGTAAGGGGATTCGGGGGTAAGGGGATTCGAACCACAGACCTCTTGGTCATCAAGTCCTACATATGTCAGCTGAGCTATGCTCGCTTTGGCATTTTTCTTTATTTTTAATTCCTTAGTTTTATGTGCAAAACTCTCCATTTACTGCTTCTACAGTCAAAATCATCTTAGAAAAAATAATTTTCGACTCCATATGGTTCGTTCAACTCAGTCCGCTATGGGTTACTACAAATTGTGGATCGATAAATTTATTTGGACGAGCCTCGACAAATTCGCTTGAAGAGATAATTGAATAAAGAAATTCATAGGTAGAAGTAGTGTTAATAAGTTTAATTTAAAAAAATACATATATTGTGGCGTAAGTGTTAATGAATTGGTAAAACAAAACAATAATTATGGTTGTCATAATGAGATGTCACAATTAATTAAAGTTAATGTTTATTCCAATGTCTGCCTTTAAGTGGATGACACCTGGTGAAATAGTGGTTGGGCTGGGACCCACTCTATTAAATATATTATTAACTTCATACCTCGGATGTACTAGAAATTCTCCGGTACATCGGTGATATGAAGTTTTTCCATACCACTGCCAATAATATATTTAATAGAGTGAGTCCAGTCAAACCACTATTTCACAACATGTCATCCACTTGAAGGCAGTGGTATGGAAAAACTATCTACTTGAAGAAAAACTACTATTTCACAACATGTCATCCACTTGAAGGCAGTGGTATGGAAAAACTATCTACTTGAAGAAAAACTATCTACTTGAAGGCAGTGGTATGAAAAAACTTCATACCACCGATGTACTAGAAATTCTCCTGTCTAGTTGTATCTACTAGCAAGTGCATATTTGTGAGAAGTCACAATTACTACGATCAAAACATATTAATCAATTTTATTGACATTATTATTATTTTTTTTAAAATGTTTTAAAATGATACTAGTCTTACAAAAACTCTTTTATGTTGCCACTATCCTTCATCGTTTTCAATCATTCTTTAGAGATAGATTATGGACTACTTTGTGTCTAATACATAACTTTCTTTTTGAGTTAAAACTCGAGTTATTAGAAATACATAACTTTCTTTTTGAGTTAAAACTCGAGTTATTAGAAATTCGAATTTGTGACCTTTTAGTCGCGCTAGAACATTTTAACCAATTAAGTCATGACACTAAGTTTTTTTTTACACTAGATTCCTAGAGAAGCCAAAAAATAAACTCTTACACGTGGTCATATTTACTTGATCAGGAGCACTAAAAATTGTAGACATGCATACGTCCCCATAATACAAGTTTGAATTTCAATATTTGATTTACAATGTAATATTCTAAAAACAAAATCACAATTAATCACCCATTTTTAAATGAAAACAAAAAATCAAGAAAATTTGGCTCATTTAGGGACTGCCACTTTGGTGCATGTTCCAAATGAAGTGAATAATCCTAATTCATAAAATAAATTGTAATGGAACAGAGAAGACATTATACAACATAGCATGCATCCTTGTTGTCCAACTTTGAATTAAAGGAAGAAAATGGAGCAAGAAAGATAATTACCATAACAAACAGAGAAGCTCATGTATGCTAGAAATGTTCAATGTGTTATATTTCTTATCTAAGTAAACGACGTACATGTATTTTAACCACATAATCTTTGAAAATGATAACTGTTTTAGAGTGTTTATAAGCAAAAGGAATTATGAATACAAAAGAGTTTACACACACTGATCTAATTTGAAGGCATTCAACTGCATGTCTAGTTTAGTTGCAAGTTCCGAAGTAAACGTCTCCCGAACCTCGTACAATTCCCTTAATAGTTCAATATTCTAGCGAACCAACAGACGGTAGCCCCGAAACATTCTCAGCTTCATTGCCACCACTGGATAGTCGCTGACCAACGATAGGGTTGAAGGACTCGATTGCCTGTTCCCCTAGTTTCTGAAAATCCTGGGGAGAAAGTATCTTGATATACCAGACATTATTAACAAATGCCCTGCAAATATAGTCACGGTAAGTGTCGGTCTGAACTTTTCTCAAACTATATAAAAGAACATTACATGTAGAATTTAGCAGACAATAGATGAAAGACCATGTACACAGGCAGCAGATAACAAGTTCATACAGGGTAACGAGAAGTGGGATAATTGCCCGCAATCAAGAGGTTAAGCAAATTCAAAATATCGACTAAACACATCATCTCAGAAGTCGATACCAGTCGAGAAAACCATGACCTTGTAGGTTTCCATTATAGGAAAATTTTAGGAGCAGAAACAAAGAGCTTTCCACTATTAAATAAAAGCAACTCTTAGAACAATAATACCATGTCTATTTTAATTCATCAAACGATTCAATAAAGGGGATGCATGGAAGTAGAATATACTCTTGGGCTCGAGTTATTAAAAAGGAAAGTATATGTCAAGTACTTACTCCCAAGGGTCATCTCCAAGGAGAAGTACATCATTCTCCCTGTCGACAAATACAAGCTGCCAGCCTGATCTATGAGGGTCTTCCAACTGTCCCTCGATTCCAAACATCTGAGCCAGCTCCTCTCGCAGCTCCTGATAGCTGCTGAACCGGGAGATGTCTAGTGAGCGCCCAACAGATCCGGATTTGTAAACCTGCAAGAAGAAGAGTTATAAGCCAGCATACAACTAATAAAAACAGCATTTACCTCATGCGTTTGCAGGGTCACACCTTCACAAATGTCCGAGTTGGATTCGATGGATCAACTTGCCCCGAGCTGTGCAACAACTCAGAAGAGTCTTGGACACAACTGTACAGAGAATTCTGAAATCCAGAATCTCCCAGTGGCATTGAAGATGAATCAGGACCAATTGAAGGAGAAGCGTAAGTGGGCACATTAGAGGGAAGTAGAAGTCCAGATGAATCAATATTAACACCAAAAAGTGTAGGACTTGGGGAATCTGAATTACAATTTCCCAGCTCCAAAATTGAGTCTCTACCAGAAAATGGTGGAAAGGACATTGAGTTCGGGTGGGTATCAACCTGTGAATGAGCATTCTTAGAAACAGGAGATTGTTGAGGTAACTGCTCAGTTAGGATTGACTGCCCACTTCTATAGATATTGGAGAGATTTCCAGTCCCTTCAGCACATGATGAAGCAAGTATATTTCTTCTAGAGGTAATGGATTCCGAGTAATTTGTGTTGGAATCCATAAGGTCTGTTCTGGGAAATGTGGGTGATGGCACATTTGAATGCCCACCCTGATGAAATTGATTGCTTTGAACCTGAAGGGTATCATGATAAGCATGCTGTTGCTGGTTTGGCAGATCCTCCGGTTGATTTTGTAGGGTTTGCTGGAGGAGGTGTTGGGGTAGATTTTCTGCCATTACCTGGCTTGGTGCCTGCAGGATGTTCTGAGGCATAGATTGTTGAACCAATTGCTGTTGTTGTTGATGCTGCTGCTGCTGCTGTTGCTGTTGTTGCTGTTGCAGCTGCAAGAAAGAATTTTGGAAGCCTGCCTGTTGAATATATTGGAAAGGCTGTTGAAGATGCATAATTTGCTGTCTCAGCATATCGACACCTCCAAGGTTCGGCATTCCAGCAGCCAACATGGCTTGATACTGTTGATTATGGTCATTTCCAAACATGGAAGAATCAAGTCTCTGCTGCAACCAGGGCAGTGAGCCCACGGATTGCAAATTCAGTGAGTGTAAACCCTGTTCCCCAACTCCTCCCCGAAGCCACATTAAGCCATTAGATGCATCATCTCTGTTATCTGTATACAAACCATTAAAAAAATGGGGTCATAGACCATGAGCACATTTATGAAAAAAATTATATATAATGCTAATATGGCAAGAATTATTCAGTTGAGCATAAGCAATCCTTGGTAAGTGACAACAGGTACCAAATTTCCCAGAGAATGCCATAAATAAAATGGAATGATAGAAGATATCCAGATGAGCACCACATACGGCTCTTGCTAAAATAGAGATAAATTGCAAGTAGATAAAAACATTGTTTGAAGATATTAAAGAATAGGCTCCAATTGATAATTTGATATTCCTATAGATTCACTGCTGGGCAGGTTTAGTTTAGTAACGTTGTTATATCTCATCTTACAGTTTTGTGATTGTATTAAAACGTTAGTGTACTTAATTAAAAATTAACATCTAACATGGGTAAGATGTTTTGTTTACATCTGTACAAAGTTCCAACAAGTAAGATACAATCAACAATTTCTAAACATCAACTTATTAAGAGTATAAATGATATTCTGCTTCACAACGATAGGATCAAAAAGCAATGTTTATGGAAAACATAAAATGGGGTGGGGAAGAGAAGAAGACGAAGGGAGATAAGGAGAAGAAAAAAGCCGGAGCTGGAGGGGGAAGGGAAAAGGTGGGGTGGGGGAGAGAAAATTGTTTTAAATTATTTTTTTGGATAAGAAACAATTTCAGTGATGAGTGAAATTACAAGAGAGAGAGGGAAGACCCAAAACCAAAGGAATTACAAAAGACTTCTCCAATTGGTAGTAAGTGTTACAAAAGAGTAAGAATCAAAGAGTCATTCCAAGTGATCCAGAAAAACGCTTTGATCAAGTTGTGCCAAAAATTGTTTTAAATTATTATTATTATTTAATTTAAAAAATTGCCACATCATCTTGAAACTTGGAAGGGACCAAAATTGAGCATTTTTCAAATGTTGGGGATTTGATTGTCAGATTTGTAAACCTAGGGATCTAAATTGACACAAATCCCAAACCTTAGGGACCAAAAAGATAATTTATCCTTTTTTTTAATAGCATCAAAAGTTCAGGGTACTGGATTTTTTTTTAAAACTGCCAGCAAATATAATCCAAAATGAATGTTAGATCCCAATCATGCTAATTTCCCTTCCTTATCCTCAAATCTCTACATAGACTCCAATCAGTAAACCAAAATCAATTCATGTGATGCCTAAAAAAGAAATATTTGTAATCCACTTAAATTTTCCATCTAACGAATATGCATTACAAAGCATCATATACTTCAGAAAATAGTTCGGACACCTAATGCAGAGGGCAGAAATGAATTAAGTAGAAAGAAAACAAATACCATGAACAGAAGAGACTCCAGGATGCCATGGACGTTTCAGCCTAAGTGGAAACAGAGATGGATACATAGGAAATGTAGTTAAAGGCTCAATTTCCCACAACGAAACCCTTGGCTGCCTCTCCCCAGCTGTTGACTCATCCCACCCTACCTGCAAAAGGACAAATTAACACAAATAAACACCAAGGGAACTGTCAAAGGTCTGAAAGTAACAGACTTCGGATGGTGCGGCCTAACACCATGAATTAAGAAAAAATTGGAAGGAACATACACCTACAAAATTTATAATAACAGTGCCCTAAAATTTTTGTTCTAAATTTCCAAGTCCTTCAGATACTGACATTTCTGGTCATACATACAACTATACAAGACAGTACGATAGGTGGAATAACTCTCTATTGCTAGTTAATGCTAAGGGTTAAGGTAAAAAAGTTGTGCTTTTGCATTAGATGAAATGAAGAATTAAGAACCCTCTTGATGATTCACAAAAACTTCATAGAAGTTTCGGAACCAAATAATTTGAGCATCCTAAACTAGGAATTTCATATCCAATATCTTTTCCCCATACTAATAAATACTGTTAAACTGTGAATACATTTGAAGTCCATTAAAGCATAGAACACCGCAGGTGACAGGGTTTCAGACCACTATCAGTATAACCATAGTCTTATCATCCACGACGTAAATAAAGTGTGTCAATTAAATAAATTCAGAATCCAACGAAACTACCAAGGGATCCACTACACAACTTGTACTCAGGGTATGTGAAGGCATCCGATCAAGACTATACATTTACTGAAGCAGTTTGATCAGTTTTATTACATCAATTCAACCCTCGTGTACAGAAACTACTGTAAGAAAATTCAACTCATGCAAATTACAATGAGTGTTCAGACAATTAGCACATATTTGAACAACCAAACGATGAGGATTGTAGACTCTAATTTTGAGCAACCACAAAAGGACACGGGTTACTAAATTAGCAATGCTAAGTAGAGAAAGTAGTCATTCATACTTGAGGCCAAAATCTAAGCATGTGCAAACGGTGAGGATTGTAGACTCTAATTTTGAGGAACCACAAAAGGACACAGGTTACTAAATCAGAAATACAGTAGAGAAAGTAGCCATTCATACTTGATGCCAAATTCTAAGCATGTGCTACTACAAGTAAATAGAAAAATAATGTCATTGTAAATCGAGCAAGTGTTTTAGTGGAACTGTTGTAGAAATAAAGCTGCAACACCTTGACAGAACGCCAATGAGAATTTGACCAACGAACAGGGTCAAGATCACTTATTCCAGTTATAGTACCCATGTACCTGACAATTCAACTATCCACATATTAGCATGCAGAAACGTGCAATGCGGTAAAATATCCATAATAAAAGGTACAATCCTTAACCTCTTTGTCAAAGAATGCATGTCAAAGTAACAATCTACGTTTCATATAAAGTCTATGGACTTCCAGTAATTAACAAAGTTCTATCCCCTGAACATGTGCACTATAACACTTTTTTTTTTTTTACAAGAAACCCAACTTTTATGGAGAAAAATTGAAAGAATACATGGACATCTAAAAGAACCAAGCCCACAAAAAGAACCCCACTAAAGAAAGGGACTCCAATCAAGCAAAATCAAGCCTAATTGATAATTACAAAAAGTCGGCGTCACCGAATCTAATTCTTGTCGGGGTTTTGGCCCCTCATTAGTCATTACAGTGATTGGTTCAAGCATGAGAAGAAAATTCATAATGCTAAGAGCATTGTCAGGTCACAAGCTTGAAGCCTTGTGCAACATACATCTTTCTTATTTCAGATTTTTGTAATATTTAATTTTTTTTTAACCACTAACAAACAGGCGACATATATGACAATTGACATATATTGGGAGTATGAGTCCACTATTCTTTATTTGTTTTGTTTTTTTATAAGAAACATTTCATTGATGATTCGATTCCCCTTTTCAGAAGAAGCTACAAAAAAATATTTCCACCAATTGGCCAAAAGAGAACATAAGCTATGCCTATGAAAATATGATGGCACTGACATTGGGAGTTGGGAAAAACAATTGGGTAAACATACAAGTGGAGTTTTGTTCATCAGTCCTTTCTTTTCCAGTTTTGATACGAAGAACGAAGGATTGCACATAATCAACGTCATATACAAATATGGGAAAAACACCCCAAATCCTACCAAGGAGTCGCACTTTGCAAAGAACACCTCATATTCGTCATGATGCTAGAAAGGTCAAAATTATTATAATAATAATAAGAATGACCAAACCCTTAACCTCTAAGAGAAAAAAATAGAAACCGCCAAATTTCAAAACCTCTTGCCATGTACATCGGGCCACTTAATTCCTTGGGTAGTGAGCCTCATATTTGGGTGCTTTTGCAAGTTCTTTCTTTTTGCATATGTACCAACGAATATTTAGTTTTTTATGGAAAAAACTGTCCCAGAATGTGATGTATGAAAAATGCAACCAGCACAATATTTTTCTTGTTAAACAATCATAAATATCAATGCCATAACATATGAACAACTTCATAGAAATTGAAACGAATCTAGCCATAAAGTATCATGCACTTGACATGAACTGACAGTGCATTACTGATTAACCATCCAGCTTCGTTAAAAAATATAATAAGGAAAAGCATCTAAAACCAATGGTCACTGAAGCTTGTACAAAAGCGACATGTGCACCTCCGGGTCTCAGAAAACAATGGTCAGGAATATTTTATGTGGGCTCCAAGTGAAGCTCACGTATATTAGATGTGAGAAAAGAGAGAAGGGAACTGGGAACTGGGAAAAAATTAACTGATAGAAAGATGGGTAGTTAGTGACGTGCTATCTAGTGTTGGCCTCATGTAAGCAGTTCGATAAAAAGGTGGGTAAAACTTGTTAGATGCCGTGAGATACAAGGGGTGGGGATAACGTAAGGGCTGTAATCTATCAAAAGTAGTGCAGAACAATATGGGGTGTGGAGTTGAAATACATGCATCCAGCCCATTTGGGCCAGCCGACTTAGACCTCCTTTCCTTTTACCACACCAGTTATAACTCCCATATGTGAATATTCTTTTACCTTTTCCAAATAATTAGAGTAGAAGTCATACTAGCTAGTAGCTCACTATGACTTGAAGTCACTGATACTCCAAAGGAGATCACTATAACCATTTTGGACAACAGAAAAATATTGGTACAATTCAAGTTTCAAATATTCTTATGAGAGTTATTATGTATGAGAGTAATTTTCTGATATATTATTGCGTGAGAAAAGGAAGATTTATACAAGAAGGATCTCAATCGTAGATCCAAAACAATAGCAATTAGCCTAAGATTAAAAAGAAAATTACAACCATACAAGAATATAAAATCCCTAATTTACAGCTTGATTTTCTACACTCCCCCTCAAACTGGATGGTATATGCTAGTCATGACTAGCTTGAAAATCAAATTGCTAAGGCTAGACCGATGAGTGCCTTGGTCCATATGTCTGCTACTTGATGTTGAGAAGGTACATATCTCAAATTGACAGTATTAGTCTCAATATTCTCACCGATGAAGTGACGATCTATCTCAACATGCTTCATTCGATCATGATGTATTGGATTTTTCGCAATAGCTATGGCAGATTGGTTATCACACAATAATTCTAAGGCACCTTCTGTCTTAACTTTGAGCTCAGTAAGAAGGCGTTTGAACCAAATTCCTTCACAAATCTCATTGGCCAATGATCGAAACTCTGCTTCAGCTACAACCTGTTGTTTCTTGCTGCACCAAGTCACTAAGTTTCAGATTGATCGAAACTCTGCTTCAGATTGGTTATCACACAATAATTCTAAGGCACCTTCTGTCTTAACTTTGAGCTCAGTAAGAAGGCGTTTGAACCAAATTCCTTCACAAATCTCATTGGCCAATGATCGAAACTCTGCTTCAGCTACAACCTGTTGTTTCTTGCTGCACCAAGTCACTAAGTTTCCCCACATATAGGTACAATACCTTGAAGTTGACTTACGATCAATAGGAGAACCTGCCCAATTTGCATCAGTATATACTTCCAAAGATTGATTCATAGTCTTTCTCTTTCCGAACATGAGGCTCTTTCCCGAATCGTGCTTGAGATATCTCAATATTCTATAGATGTTCTTTAGACGATTTGTTCATAAATTGAGTTACCACACTGACAGCAAAGCTAATGTATGGTCGAGTATGTGTTAGTAAATCAACTTTCCAACTAGTCGTTGATACCTTACCCGACCAACTACTTCCAAAGATTGATTCATAGTCTTTCCGAACATGAGGCTCTTTCCCGAATCGTGCTTGAGATATCTCAATATTCTATAGTTGTTCTTTAGACGGTTTGTTCATAAATTGACTTACCACACTGACAGCAAAGTTAATGTTTGGTCGAGTATGTGTTAAGTAAATCAACTTTCCAACTAGTCGTTGATACCTTACCCGATCAACTGCTTCATCGTCGGGATTAGCTTTGAGTTTTGTGTTTGCATCCATAGGCGTCTCAACTGGTTTACAACCACTCACTCCAGTTTCCCTTAAAAGATCTAAAGTGTATTTTCGTTGAGTGACAAAAATACCTTTGTTGGATCTGACTACTTCCATCCCCAAGAAATACCTTAGATGTCCCAAGTCTTTGATTTCAAATTCTTTTGAGAGGAGTTGCTTAAGCCAGACTATTTCTTCAGAAAGATTGCATGTGAGAATTATATCATTAACATAGACTATTAACACAGTGATCTTACTTGGTGAGGAGTGTTTGATGAATAAGGTGCGATCGGATTGACACTCCATATAGCCATCTTGTTTCAAAACATACGTAAACTTTTCAAACCAAACTCGAGGTGATTGTTTTAGCCCATAGAGAATTTTCTCGAGTTTACATACCTTTCCTTTAGTGTATGTGTTCTCAAATCAAGGAGGTATCCATATACACTTCTTCAACTAAGTCGCCATTCAAAAAGGCATTTTTCACATCAAGTTGAAACAAAGGTCAATCTAGATTTGATGCAACAGGAATTTTTCAAAAAGATTTGATGCAACAGGGATTTTTCAAAAAGACATTTTTCACATCAAGGTCAATCTAAACTTGATGCAACAGAGAGAAGTACCCGAATAGTATTTAGCTTGGCGACTGGAGCAAAGGTTTCGTGATAGTCGATTCCATAAGCTTAGGTGAATCTTTAGCCACAAGATGAGCTTTGAACCTCTATACTGCCATCTATATTGTGTTTAGTTGAGAAAATCCATCTGCATCCAACAACAATGCGCTTTCCTAGGGGCAAATCTGTAAGGACCCACATTCCATTCTTTTCATGAGCATGTAACTCTCTAAAGTAGCAACTTTTCATTCAGGTCTTTGTAAGGCTTCCTGAACTGTGGTGATAAATTAGTATGAGATAAGTGGTACTGAATAGGAGTTATCTTGGTACAATACCCAAAGTTTAGGGGTATAAAGTAGTGATAAATTAGTATAAGATAAGTGGTACTGGATAAGATGTTGAGTACATGAACAAAAACCTTTCCTTACAGCGGCTCTAGGATTTTGGTTGAGATATTGGCTTTGCTGAATTTATGTGGGTTGCACTTTAGACCTTTCCACTTCTTTATTTCTTCGTGAGTAAACTTGTAGTTCAGGCTCAAGGACAAATATAAGAGGTGACTCAGAGGAGGGATGTGACTCTATGTTATGAGAAAGTTGCGATGAACTAGAAATGGCTCAGAAGAAGAGATATTCAGGTGTGCTTGAAGGAAATGGAAATTGAGGAATGCAATCTCAATTATGTGATTCAATATCATTATTCTCCCCCTGAAGTGCAGAATTGGGAAAAAAAGGACGATTTACAAAGAATGTGACATCCATGGTATGGAGAAATTGGCGAGTTCGAGGATAATAGCATTTATATCCTTTCTTGTTTGGTGAGTACCCTAGAAAGATGCATTTCATGGATCGAGCATCAAGTTTGCCACGATGTTTAGGATAGATATGAACAAAGGTCGTACACCCAAATAATTTTATTGGTAGTTGAGACACAAAATGAGATGTAGGATATAGGGTAAGCAAATTTTGTAAGGGTGTCTTGAAGCCAAGAATGCGAGAGGGCGTGCGATTTATGAGATATGTGGCAGTTAGAACTGCTTCACCTCAGAAAACTTTTGGGACATGTGAAGTGAGCATTAGGGAACAGACTACATCAAGAAGATGACGATTTTTGCGTTCAACCACACCATTTTGTTGGGGTGTGTCAACACAAGAGCTTTAATGGACACTACCATGAGATTGAAGATAGGTTCCAAAAGTGGAGTTGAAGAAATCACGAGCATTATCAATTTTAAATACTTTGATGTTGACTTGAAACTGATTTTGGATCATTTAATGAAAAACCTTGAATATCTTACTAGTCTCGGATTTATCTTTCATAAGAAATGTCCAACTTAAACGAATGTGATCATCCACAAATAGAAGGAACTATCGTGCCCCAGTGACATTCTTTACCCTTGAAGGTCCCCAAATATCGCCATGAAGAAGGGAGAAAGGTGTGGAAGGTATATAAGTACGAGGAGAAAAATGAGACCGTGTATGTTTTGAAAATTGACATACTTCACATTGAAAGGATTTGTTTTTTTATTGATGAACAGGGAAGAAAACAACCTTTCAAGGTAAACAACCTTTAGAGTAGGGTTTATCCCCTTTCTTTTGTAATTTCATACCATCAACAAAATTGCTTCTTATCCAAAACAAAAACAATGTTGAAGTCTGGAAGAAGTTAAGAGGAAGAAGGCCAATCTGTTGTTATATCCGTGTCAAAGAGGAGGAACTTGAACACCATTACCTTTGGTTCAAAGTTTGCTTACACATTCACAAGCCAGCATACCAACGAAACTACAACCATTAGCTCGAAAAGACTAGCAATCATTAGCAAATAATCAAGCCAAATATTCTTTGATAGGGAATAAAGACTTTTAGCTGCAAGAGAAAATCAAAACACAGATACGTCAACTCATTCTAAAGCCTAAGCAGCTTATAAATAACTACAATTCACTTGGATCGAAATAGTAAATTACATTTTTTTTTTTGTATTTTTTTTCAAACCATCGATGAAATTGCTTCTTGTAAAAAATATCATAATTACATAAGAGGGTACACCAAAATGAAGACAAATGATTCATATAATTATCAGATCTCCAGAAAACTCTTGCACTTTTCTTCAAAAATTATATAAGTTCTTTTATTCCAAAGGAATGGGCCCATCTAACCGAATATTAAAAAAAAAATCCATTCAAAATGAAAATTTTGGTTACCAATCAATCTGCCCACTAAAAGAAGCATGAGAAATGAAATAAAATCAGACTTTAAGATAAAAGTCTAAGCAATGACATAGGAAAATCATGACAAATTGCACACACAATAGAGTGGAAAAGAGGCCCGAGTCCTATGAGATTAGGTCAGGTGTGTGCAAACTAGCCTAAACACTCACGAATGTCCAAACACAAAGGATGGAAAAGATAAGTAGTAAACCATCAGTAAAGTGCTATAATATATATATATATATATATATATATATATATTTAATAAGGTACCAAACTTTCATCGAGTAAAAATGAAAGAATACAAGGACATCCAAAAAAAAAAGGTAAACCCGAAAGGAGGCCCCTTAGAGTCCAAACACAAAGTAAAGTGCTATAATATGTTGCTTCCAAGTTCAAAGCATTTTAAGGCGGTCATTTTTTAGTCTTTGAAAACAAAGAGGTTTTCTAGCTAATTGATATTATCAAATGGTTAATTATTTAATCAGTTAAAAAACTAAAACCTTGACAAGTCTGATCCTGGAATTAAAAGAAAGGTCCACCAATTGTTGTTACTCCTAATTAAAATAACGATGTCGATATCAATAATAATAATTCAATTTTACAGGTATATCAATTAATATTTCAGGAAAAATCATGGAGATCATGAAAACTTTAAACTAAGCACATGTATCAATAACTTAGAGACAAAACATGTGCATTATTACAAGAATAGATGGCAATGAATACTGATGGATGAACAATCCAACATTTTCACAGTCAAATGAAGCATTCCTCATAGCAGATACCATGACTACCCCTGAATGAATCTCGAATAGTCTTTATAAGGTTATTTGGACGGTTCTTTATCCTAACAAGATTAAGATTTTCTTATGGGAGCTAAGTCTTGGGGCTATAAATACAATTGATCGGGCTCATATGCATCTTTCTCCATCTCGGTGTATTATGTGCACAGCAGATAATGAACTACCTGGATATTTATTCTTTCATTGTTCCTTTGTTACTCAATATTGGACAATAGTTCAGGAAGCATTTAGACGGTCTTTGTCTTTGCCTATTTATTCTTTTGACCTCTTGCAACTGATCTCAATGGCCATCCCTTTCATGGAGATAAGAAGACTTTATGGCTTGCTATTAACAAAGTCTTCCTTTCGTCTCTTTGGGGCGAAAGGAATGGACGTATTTTCAGGGACTCTTCTTTTGAGGACTTAATGAATTCGTGTAAATGTAAATACCTAAACCCTAAACCCTTAATTTTGTTTCATACTATGAATTCGTGTAAATGTAAATACCCCTTCTCTGATTATAGTCTTTCTTTTTTTATTATGAATTGAAAAGCTTTTATGTAACTCGCATTTTGATGTTCAGAGTTCACACTCCTTTTTCATCGAGTCATTCACCAATCAAATTGTTTCTCTTCTAAAAAAAAAAAAAAAAAAAAGATAGGATGAACAAAATTTGCTTAATTCATGAGTAACCGTAAAACAAATACAGCTACATTTCTTCTTCTTTTTTTAAAAAAAAATTGTTTTAATTTTTAATCCTGAATTTGATTAAAAATTTACTTTTGTTCAAATAAATTGTGGTGTGGAAGATCAAGGCACTATCAACCTCAATGAAATACCCTAAAGCCATTTAATTAAATATTCTAACGCCATAATCTATTAAATATAATATTGTCAATTGCTTTACACACACATACAATAGTGTTAAATTAATTAAGTAGTGTTATAAGCCTACAGCCTCTTTTTCAACAAAAACAAACAAACAAAAGCCTCAGATCTATTTAAAATATAATACTGTTAATTCTGTAATTAATAATATATGTGTGGGTGTGGGTGTCCAAAAGCCTTAACAAACAAAAAGCAATAATGGCAAATCATACTTTTTTTCTCTTGGAAACAGAGCAACATGCAATCAATTAATTCAGTTAACGATTAAGAAAAAAAAGTTATTAATATCACTTATTATTGGCGATATAACGTGGATTTATATCGCCAATTTTCTGTAATTTTTCTCTATCATTGCCAAGACCTCGATTGTTCCAATATATTGGTCGATGTTCTGCTGCTAGAAAAAAATCTGTTCGGGTTCTCAGACACAAGTAAATTTTCTAACTCATTTAAAACTGACAAATTATCAGCTGTAAATGGAAAAGTAATTAAATCCATCCAAGGAGATGAACAATCACTTGACTTTTTATTTGCCAGAAACATCGGTAATCCTCTGAAAAGGGCATGGGTGATAGGCCAGTGTTTTAAAAGGCGCACGTTAGGGCGCGCGCCTTCCCATGAATCCCATCATTTATGGGCTTGCCCCTTAGGGCTTTCTCAACTATTAAAAAAAAAAATAATAACTAACCCTAAACGAATAGTAAAACCCTAACTCACTGACCGGTCAGCGAAACCTCCGTATCGAACCAGTCGTAGCGGGTCATGACAGATTCAAGCCATTCCAACATAGGATTTTTTTCTTCCTTATAAATTAAAAAAAAATGATATTTTAGGATTTTTTTTTCTTCATTATTAATTAAAAAATGAATAAAATTTACTAATCCTAAAGGTTTTTTTTCTTCATATTTTAACTTCAACCATGTTTTCTCTTCTTTATATTTTTTTATATTCTTTTCCTATACAAAGTGCACCTAACAAAACAAAGTTCGCGCTTTATTGTGCGCCTTGCGCCTAGGCTCCAGAACGTCTTTGCGCCTTAGTGCACCTCGAGCCTTTCGAGCCTTTTAAAACACTAGATGGGCCCATGAAGTGAATGCATTGCCAATAGAAAGAACCAAACAATTTTATCATTTAAATGCAATAAACTCTCTTTTTTATAAGATAAATGAAATAAACTCTCAGAATTGGAATGCAGGAATATCTTCTTTTTTTCTCTCTTTTTTCCCTTTTTTTTTTAAAGAAGCTATTTCATTAAAAGTATGAAATAAAAAAAATAAAAATAAACAAAAGGAGGGGAAGACCCTCAGCCCAGGCCAAGGAAGTTACATAAAATGTCATTTGATTACCACAAAGCATAGATATCCCAAAACTACAAAAATTAAAGTTGGTAGAGTTCACACCAAGAATGGGCTACAAAAGTAATATGCTTCCGTAAAACAGGAAAAAAAAAAAGTCTCTCTTTACCCAAGAAAATCCTATTGTTTCTCTCCAACTAAAAGGTCCAAAGAAAAAAAAAAGGCTCAAATAAAATTCAAGCAATTTACAATTAGTTCACCTTTCAAGGAATGTCTGCCAAGGAAAATGTTAAGAAGACTAATGAAATAGGTAGGAAAAACATGCCAATCAAAAATGCTGAAGAGGGAGGTATGCAAGAATACTCTTAAATCAAACAGATGATAATGAACTGCTTAAAGTTACCATACCTTCGAACGCTGGACTCTTCAGTTTCAAAAAGCATCCGGAAACGCATTCCTACTGAAACACGGGTATGAAATACAGCTTTAACATATTTTGTCAGAGGGATGACAAACTCTGATGGGCTAGCCCTGGAATTATTTTTAACAAAAGAAATTGTCTTAAGGGCCAAAGTAAATTATAAAACAGCTATAACAGTAACAAAAGAAAATAATATTTCCAAACCTGGGGTTGTAGAAAACTGTAAAACAGCTATTTGTTGCAGCAGCATGAGCTGCAGCAGCAAGGAGTCCAATGTGCATGCTATCACTTGATAAAACAGAAGAGGGCATCACAGTTTGTGGTCTTGTGGCACGGCGTATACCCAAAAGAAGCTGATTTTTTTCATTCCTAAATAAGTGATTCAGGGTGTTCAATTTATGAACTCTGAAACGGGACACATGGAATGAAAACACACATAAAAAAAATGGAATAGTTACCATATAAAAAGTACAGAATCCCCAGCAACCAATCTTTTGGCACTAACAAACACACTCCAACCAGTTGTAAGAAGATGCCGTTTTGGCTGTCCTGTAACAACAAAGAAAATAAGCCACGTCAGCTGCAGATGCAGTTTACTGTTCCCAAATAGTTTTTTAAATTGAAAATCAGACTTTCAATCAAGAGAGATAATAGTGCAAGGAAAAGCACAGGAATACATCACATCATACAGAAAATAAAAAAGTTCGGAACATAGGAACCCCCACCATCCTTTACACAAGCTATACAGGTAAAGGCCCTAACTGTAAGTAATTAAGAAGAAAGAAAATAAGAGGAATGAGAAAATTAAAGGAAAGAGAACTTTGAGATGCAGAAACAGTAGAGACACAAAGTGAATCACTCAATCTCTATCCCATCAACGTTGTTAAAAATGTTTTTGTTCTTTTTCAAGTTCAAAAGCTTGAAGGAACTAGCACTAGACACCTTGGGAAAATGGATAATGATTTAATTGAAGATTCAACCATCCACCGCTTGGCTGCAAGAATGGATCATTGGAGTTGAAGGAACATATGAATGCCATTAGAGACAATCCTACCCAAAGCCATCTCCCTAGGATGGCTCAGTTCTTAAAATCAAGGTTTTTTTAACTCCAAGCCCCCATGGATGTGGGTTTAGAGCACCCACTTCATCAAGTGAGATACCCCGCTCTCTGTTTTCTTCTACCCCTTTCCATAAACAACTCTTGTCCCCCTACCAATCCTCTTGACAATACCAGTTAGCAACCTAGAACCAATAGTAAAAGGTATATTTTATAATTTGATAATTAGGTGTGTATGTATTGATAAAAAACTTACTTTTCATTAACGAAAGAGTACAAGGAGGGAAAATAAGACATCCTCCCAACCTACAAAAACCAAACGAGGTTATATATATTATATTATCTAAAAATGGAAATATTAGTATAAGAAGGTGGTGTGAAACAATGACTTGCATCCTCGGTCAGCCACTTGTGATTCTACCCTTCATTAGGGAACAAAGGATTTGTTTTTCCTTCACCAAAAAATACTAATATTAATAATTTGATCCATCTAAAGCCTAAACTTTGAAATTATCTTTTAGGAGGCATTTGCTATGCAGTAGGGGAGGGTAGGCAGGGGGTTCCATGGTACATCAAAAAATGTTTACAAACATTAATTACTTATTTTAATAATAATTAATTAATTTTAGATTTAATTCTTCTTTTATGAAAAACCATACTCTCATAGAGAAAATGAAGGGAAATACAAGCAGGTAATACCAGAAAAAGAACCAGACCTCTCAACAGAAAAGGGCTCCAACCATCCAAAATAAAAAATAAAATTAATTTAATTTAGATTTAATATAGAGTAACTTATTTAACAAAACATTATACAAAAATTGAATTTTACTCTACATAATTAATAACTCTTCCCAGTAATGGCTCTCTCTCTCTAGCTTTTTCCTCTCTTCTCCCCCATCCGCCTGTGAGGCCCCCATTGTGAAAACTTATTCTAGGAGGGGCAAATCAGGAAATTCGGAATTCCACTGACAGTTAGTGGGATAGTGGGACATGCATGGTACGAATGATAAGGTTGGTAATCGTATTAGCTGAAGTTTGTTTGCTGTTTTTTTTTTCTTCACTTTCTGCTGTGGGTTCTTATTGTGTAGATTTTGGGATATTTCTCAATTGAACTGCATTATTTTGTGTTCTTTATTGAGTTGTACAGGTAAATTGTGAGGTCGGAACCTTACTCCGTCCTCTATCTCTAACCCGCAAATAGAGATGTTCCTTTTTCCAGTAGGAACCGACCCCGAATCCCCAGTTACGCGAGGAATGGGGGCGTGAGTGAGGGAAAAAATCCCTTGTGACCTAAACAAGGACAGGGATAAGGAATATGGTCCCTGCCCCGTTTATATATATATATATATATATATATATATATATATATATATATATATAATTTAGTTTATTTGGACTAAAATGCAATACTATTTTGTTATGTTTAGGATGTTCAAATATTTCCCTTTAAATGGGGATTCCCCATGGGGAATTAAACATTTTAATTAAAAATTACCTAAAAAAAAGTCATTTAACTGAGATTTAAAAAAAAAGAAATGGGAAATAATTCCCTCCAGAGAACCCAATCCCTGCAAATTCCCCACGGTGATCCCCGCCTCAATCCCCCCAAAATTAAATGAAGAATTTTGCAAAGATAGAGACTTAAATAGGGGGCAAGGGCGGGGATGAGACGTCCCTGCCCCTGAACACCCCTAGCCACAAAGCCATGTCTTCACCATCTATGATTTAACCAATTTGATGTTTGATTTCATGGATTCACCTTGATTAGAATTCCTATACTTTAGACAACATCTCTTCTCAAAAGCTAGACCTTCAAAAAAGAAAAAGAAAAAAAAACTTCTTCAAATTGATTATATGGAAGAATTAGCATCGACGAAGATCTTCTCTCCATTGTAGCTAAAGAAGAAGCCTTTTGGCGTAAAAAATGTAAGACGGTGGTTTTGGGAGAGGGATGAAAACTCGGGTTTCTTCCATCGTTATGTTGCAGCAAAGAAGAGGAGAAACTCAATCATTGAGTTGCTTTCTAGAACAGGTCTACCACCTTGATGATAAGAAGATTGATAACGAAATCATTGACTTCTACAAGCTATTGTTTTCTAAAAAAGATGGAATTCGATGTGATTCCTATAAACCTTGTGAAGAAATTAGAGGCTCCTTCCACCAAAGAGGAAATATGGTCTACTATAAAAGAGTTAAGAGGAGTGCTCCAAGATTTTCTCAAGATTGCTATTGTCTAGCCTTAGCGAAACCAACAGATACCTCATCCCAAAAAAAAAATAATGCTACGTTGATAGGGGATTATAGACCCCATTAGCCACACTTCTTGCATTATAAAATTATTGTTTTTGGACAGCTGGAAAGAGTGTTGCTCGACACCATTACTGAAAAATCAATAAGCTTTCGCCGCACGTCGTCAAATCTTGGACGCCTTATCATTGCAAATGAACTCATTGAAGAGTGGCATAGGAGGAAAAATAAAGGAGTGTTAATAGAACTTGATGTTGAAAAGGCTTTTGATAAGGTTGGTTGGAACTTTTTGGATGAAATTTTGAGAGTAGGGGGATTTGGAATCAAAGGGAGAAGTTTGATTCATGGATGCATATCTTCATCAACCTTTCAATTATTATCAATGAAAAGCCACGAGGCAAAATTTTCGAATCTCAAGCTTCCATCAAGGTGATCTACTTTCTCCTTTTATCTTTATTTTAATGGCTATTTGTTTAAGCAAATTGTGTCTCGTGCATCTCAAAGAAACCTCATAAAAGGTTTTACAATTGGAAAAGAGAATCTTCAAGTTCACCACCTCCAATTCGCAGATGACACCATCATTTTCTCTTCTCATGAAGAAAATGATATTTCCATCTTTTTCAGCATTGTTTATCTCTTTAAGGAAGTTTTGGCCTAAACATCAACCGCCAAAAGTCTAAATTTCTTGGGATAAATTTTGAGGCATCATGGATAGCACACGCGAATAATCGTTTTGGTTGTAAGATTGGAAGTTGACTGAGCACATACTCTCGTAAACAATCGTTTTGGTACTAATCCAGAAACAACAAGTTTGAAGCCTAAACATCAAAGGCCAAAAGTCTGAAACAACAATGGATAATCGTTTTGGTTCTAATCCAGAAACGACAAGTTTCTAGCCTAAACTTCAAAGGCCAAAAGTTTGAAACAACAATGTTCCTCTATGAGAAATCATTTGGTGGTTAATGACTTTGATCTTTCTCGGAGCTCTCGCTCTTTATCATTGGGTTTCCGCTGCCCGTTGTCCGATAGGAAAACGACGGATGCCATGGCTCTCTTATTCTTGATTGGAGAGTTTAAGCTTAGTCTGGGACAAGGGATTTTTCATTTTTGGAGTCCTAACCCCACTAAGGGGGTTTCTTGTAGATCGTTCTTTCGTTGTTTGCTAAATTCCTCTCCCTTAAGTGAGTCTATTTTTCGCCTATATGGAAGGTGAAAATTCTTCGTTTGGCAGGTCATCCACAGAAGAGTCAACACTTTAGATTGACTTTCGAGAAAGATGCCTACTTTGATAGGGTCATTTTGTTGCATTCGTTGTCTAAGGGCGGAGGAAAATGTCGATCATATCCTTTGGGGCTGCGACTTTGCTCGGACGGTTTGGAGTTATTTTGTTTGTGTTTGACTTTTAGTTTGCTAAACATATATATTACAAGGAAAGGAGGTGATTGAGGAGTTCTTTTTCCATCCTCCTATTCGGGAGAAGGGGAGGCTTTTGTGACGAGCGGAAGTTTGTGCAATGTTGTGGAGTCTGTGGGGGAGAGGAATAATAGGACATTTAGAGGGGTTGAGAGGGACCCTAGTGATGTTTGGTCCCTTGTTAGGTTCTATGTTTCTCTTTTTTGTAATTACTCTTTAGAACTCATTTTACTTGATTGGAACCCCTTTCTTGAGTTGAGTTCCCTTTTGCAGGCTTGATTTTTTGGATGCCCTTGTTTTCTTTCATTTTTTCTCAATGAAAGTTAGGTTCACTATCCATTCCTCCCCATTTAATATTTTTTTTTAAACGGGAAACAAAAAAATATTAAAAAAGGGAGGAATTGATAACCACTTGTTAGGCCTTATGCGAGAACACACAAGTGAGAGAGTGTGTCAAAGTATTGATATAAGATTAAATTTAATGTAATCGATAAGCTTAAGTTTTTGGGTTCAATGATTTCTATAAGGTTATATGTAAGGATTTCTACCTAAAAATATCAAATTCCTCCTTTGGAAACTTAGCCGTGTTTGTCTAAACACTCGAGACCAATTGAAAAAGAGATGCCCCAAGATTGCTTCGTCCCTGATCAGCTGCAATTTGTGCAAAGCAGAATATGAGACTCAGAGCCATCCTTTTATACACAGCCCTAGGGGTGCAAGCAAAAACCGAAAAACCGAAGAAAAAAATCGCTAAAACCAACTGAAACCGAAATCGGTTCGGTTTTCAGTTTCGATTTTAAAAAATGAAAAACCGAATATTTTCGGTCGGTTTCGGGTTTATTTAGCACAAACCGAATAAAACCGAAACCAACCGATGAAACTTATATATTAAAAGCAATTTGAATTCAATATCAAGGTGATAGATGAGTTGGCTTTGATGTAAGGCTTGAAGTCGTTGGCGCAAGAGTTCGAGACCTCGTAATGCCAATTTTATAACATATATATTTTCTAATCCAGCTCGTTGGCCCATTTCATCACCTCCCAGTGGCCCATTTCAGCTCCACCCTTCGCGCTATGTTGTACACCAAACGGTTAACCGCCAGACCGAACCAATAAAACCGTCGGTTCATCGATTCGGTTATAAAACTTTAACGGTTTGATTCCAATTCAACTCACAAACCGAGCCAAACCGAACTGCTTACACCCCCCAACACAGCCACTCCTGTTAAAAGATCTAGACACAATTTCTACAAGCTTTTAGTTGGTCATTGGCTACCCCCTTTTTGATGTGTTGGAATGAATGTCTCCTATCCTAAAAGATCATCCCTTCGCAACCAAGAAGGAAGACTATATGCCACCATATCAATAGAGCCCTTATTTGGGTTATTTGAATGAGTGAAACGCCATAATGTTTCGAGACAAGGAAATGTCCATTGAAGTTTTAGTTGATCTTATCCTTTTCCTAGCTTTTTGTTGGTGAAAACACGTTTCTCCTTTTGGCAATTATAGTCTCACCACTCTATATTCAGGTGAAGAAGTTTGTTGTAATCTCATTGAATGGTATTTCTCTTTTTTTTCTTTTTCTTTTTTTGTAAAATTTCATACTATATTTCCTTTCAGAAAGAAAAACTCTACATAATTGATAAATTCCTCATAATAGATATAATTAGATTTTAAGAAATAGGTAAATAAAAATTGAAATCACATTTCATCAAACACAACCATCTTAGACTTAGACTCAAGCATCACATTCCCTTATTTCACTCCAACACATCAAACACTCCCTCAAAGTTCACTTAAAAAACCCATCGCCTTGCTTCTTCACCACCATCGCCATTTTCTCTTAGCATATCCTCCGGTATCTATTCCTTTGCCTTCTTGTCATTCATGTCTAATCCCTTTTTTTGTCTTCCTCACACACATCTCTCAATTTTCTCCACACTATATTTCCCACATGGTGCATATAACTAATGCATTCATTAACTATGAGAAGCAAACAATTTATTGTGTTAGTTTGAACCCCTAAAAATATGATGGGTTAATAAAGATTTGACATTTAAATCACATATTCGGCATATTTTTCAAATCAACTTCCCTGAGTGTGAATATCTGGTAGAAACAATAAAACTCCAATGCTTCCGCTCATGGATAAGATTCAAATTTGAAGTTAAAAAAAACAAAATAAAAAATCAATATGGTAAATACACAATTTCAAAGGGATTCCCATGGAAGTAAAATAAACATCGCAGAGGTTTATAAAATACTCAACACCAATCAAAATCCAAAATATGTTGTTTTAGGATAGCCAAGGACTTGTTCTACAAAACTTGAGATAAAAAGTTGTAGGATCTAGGATGTCAGGTAGTTGGCTACCATAATCTAACCAGGTGACATTGGATATGTGGATTTATTTGGCAACTTCCAAAAGATTGAAAACAACCCATGAAATTACTTCCTCGTACCAAAATTTTCAAGAAATTGGGCCCCTTGGGTGAGCAATATTTATGTTCCCAAGGGTGGGATGAACATTTGTGCCAAGCTCCCCAATTAAAATAAAATAAAATAAAATAAGCTTTAGCAAGAATGACACGAGGCCAGACAACCTCCACATATAATCTATAGGCGCCTTTTGGATAGGGGATCATTTATCTTCAAGAGTTGTTATTTACTTGCTATAATAATCTTCCAAAAAGCTGGATCACATCCTAAATGAATATATGACTTGATGGTTCCTCTTTTTTTTTTATACATAAAGCAAACTTTAAGTTGAAAAGATAAGGCCAAGTGAAGATTCCTCTATTGCACTCCGTACACAAGCTAAACTAAAACCTTGCCAAAGACATCTTCATAATCTAGCGGAAGAACACAGAACACACCCCTTCAAGCCTAGGACAGAAGCGGAGGCTTTCTGCAAAAGGTTGAAGGTATTAATCCTTACCAAGGTGACCAACCAAGCAAAATCGAATTCTCTTCAAGATATTGAGTTTCTACAAGAATGAGAAGAAAGAACATGACGAGATGAGGAAGGGGTTGAAGAGGAAACCAAACGAAGAAGAAGAAAAGGGGAAACAAAACAATAAATAAATAAAATCCTAACGGCTCAAGGAACCATAAGCATTGGTTTCTATATCCATATGAAAGTATCCATAGATTAAAGCAAAGGCAATAAAGAAGCTGACTCATTTATCTCATAATCAAGGAGGGCTTTACAAAATTGGAAGTCATAGAGAGATGTTCCAACCCGTGAACAAAAGTAGTGGATACGATAAAGTTATATAGGAGGGGGTTAAAGACTAAAGAAGCGAGAACCATAAAGAGAGACCGTTTTCCACAAGTTCCTAAAGTTGCCTTCAAAAACTGGACTAGAATCCTAACCATTGGAATGTAACTCATACTTGCTCACAATTAACTTATGCCACAGAGCCTAAGGTTCTCTGTCAATCTGCCACAGCCACGTCACGAGGAGGGTACATTTTGCGGCCTAAATTTCCTATCCCTAGACCACGTTTAGACACAACATTCCAATTTACTAAATGAGACCCACCACCCTTATCAGCTCCTCCCCCAAGAAAAAGGTCTCGTGATCTTTTCTACCTAAAATACAATCGTACAAGAATCCTAAAAAGAAAGATAATACAAAGGAATTACTTTCAAAATCAATTTAATTAAAGATTCTTTTTTTCTGTGAGTAGAAGTAGAAATTTTTTCCCTCTCTCTTAACCTCCAATTTTGCCACAACCAGCCATATCCACAAAACAGCTAAAACTATCTTTATTTTTATTTTTTATTTTTTTTAGACCACTTTATTTGGCCTTAGGGCAAGGGGGAAGAGAGAACCCCCTTCCACAGAAAACTAAATGAAAGCTTTCCAATTGGATTGAATCGTGACAAGCTATAATTACACAAGAATTTTTTGTGCCTCCTACCAAGAAGCTAGGAGCTGAATATTACTACAAAAAGAATCAAAAGAGGTTGTCTTATCCTCAAAAATTCACCGATTTCTTTCCAACCATAAGTTCCATAAAGTTGCCCGAACAGCCAGACCACAAAACTTTTCCCCTGTTTCTCAGATTCCAACCCGATAGAGATTTTATCAACCAATCTTCAATTTTGTTAGGTAAACAGAGGGATAAATTGGATTCTCTTAACACCCCGTGCCAAGCCGTCGAAGAAAAAGGGTAATGAATGAACAAATGATCAAGGGATTCAACGTTTTTAAAGCACAAGCAAACAGAGGAGACATCGCCTAATTAACACATTTCTTTGGAGCAGTGAGCAGGTCATGAATGTTTAAACCTCTATGGTCCAAAGACCACAGGAAGACTTCCACCTTCTTAGGAGCACCACTCTTCCAAATAGAATCAGTTAATGGGTCTTTTAGGGAGGGGGATGTTTCAGTGAGCTTCAAACAAACCGACATAGATTTAAGCCTAAATAAATAGGAGCAAGTTATGGGGAAATAATAAGATGGCCAGCTTACGCGCACCTCGACTAATTTCACGGGACAACCGCCGGACCCTACAACATTTTGGTTGTCAAGAAAACTCGTAGAAAATTAATTCCTAGGTACTGCCACCAAGGATTGAACCCATTCCCTCTAGGAAACTCGTAGGAAATTAATTCCTAGGTACTGCCACCAAGGATTGAACCCATTCCCTCTAGGAGGGCTTTAATAGGAGGGCTTTAATAGAGGGAGGGTCTATTTTGCAAGTAACAAACAAGAGAGTATTCTATTATGGGGAGGGTAAGGTATATATATTTAGTTGGATAAGGATAGTAGAAAGTCTTCCCGTGAGTTTTTTGAGAGAATAATTTAGTTCACTGTTTGTTAAAAAAAAAACTCACTCAAAGAAACAAAATGTAGTTCAATGTTTGTAATCTAGTAAGAACCAAACTCTCATGGAAGTGAGTTTTTTTTTTTTAACAAAACAAAGTGTCTTACATTTAATGAACTTGATATCACAATTACTTTGTATTATTTAGCAAAAGCAAAAGCGAAAATGATTAAATTAATAAATCCCTTGACAGCTTCATTTCAAATGCCAACTAAAACCGGATGTTTAGCCCACACTACAAATAAATTGGTTGAACTAGAGATCAATGAAAAGGTTGAAGATAAATAAGAAACCATTAACAAAGAAAACTTTGGCCTTATTTCCACAAAATAGACAGAACATCATGGGACTTACCTCGAAAAATATGCCTAAACTTCCATTCGATATCATGAAGGTCCCTTGCAATCAGCTCTTGTGCTGGTGGCTGTAGTGAAAAATCCTGCAAGGCCATACCAAAGAACGATGGCAAAAGTCATCCATCATATCCAAATCCAACAGAATCATATAACAGAATGAACAAATATGTGTTTACCAGTGGGGGAAAAACTTTCTCAGCAGCACGACGAGGTACAGAGAATCCTCCATGAGTGCTTGTATCACTTGCTGTCAACGTCTTGCAAAAGTAATTGGTTGGCTGTCTACTTGGAATCCCCAATTCCATGGGTAGAAATGTATCCTTTTGCTCTTGCTGTATGTATAAAAGAACTTGAGCCAAGGAATTAACAAATGCGGCGAGAAAAACTGAAAGAGAAACAGAGTTGTAAAGATATTTTACTGCAGTCAGCGGCTGTAATGTCATCTGTGCATATACTTCATCCGTTTCCACATCTGCCTGAAATGTCACACATACAAATCCCGCTTAAAAGTTATCCTTCTTTTATTAATCTAATACTTTCCTCATTTGTGGTTCATGAGAGATAAGAGATTAATGGAAGATTTACGCATTAAAAACATTAATCATGGACAAAAAAGTTCATGATTACATGAACTAGGAAGGCTAAATACACTCAAATAACATGAAATATAGAGAACCCACATGCATCGTAACGTTGTGAAGTTGACATATCAACTGGGGAGGTAGGTTCGGGTAATTGGGTATATGCCCATCAACTTCTTTGTTGGTCGTGGCAGCAACCTACAGACAAAAAAGTTCAACAGAAAAGTCCTTTCAATTTCAGAACTTATGTCATGACAACTAATATAACTAATGCACTTCTCAACTTCTTTCCATACAAAGAAAAGGCATGCACTTCTCAACTTCTTTCTATACAAAGAAAAGGCTAGCCGCAAAAATGGAAAAAAAAGATTTTGGAACTAAAAAAGAAAAAGAAAAAGAAAAAACCATGGAACCTGTTCGCTGTGACCCTGAGGGAAGTAAACAACCCGAGTCCCAGCAGTTGGGAGGGACACAAGGGGCCCCGCGCATGCATGCCATAGCTCTGAATTCAAGCATTTCTTTTCCCCTCCTATAATCATCATCATCATTACAACGCCATAATTAAAGTTCAGCACAGAAGATCAATATTTATGGCGGGAGACGAGGGAACCATAGCATTTAATAAAGCAGGAAAATCAAAAGGGCACACATAATAATAACTCAAAACAGGAATTCAATCGTCCCAAATTGAAACAGTAAACCAAAACAACAACAACAACAACAAAAAGGAAATCATACCTTCGTGATCCTGCTGACCAAACCCTGATGTTGAAAGCTTCATATCAAGCTTTCCCCTATACTAAAAAACCTCAAAACACACCCAAAAAAAAAAATGAAGAATAGTAAAACCCTAAATGACAGGACAAGAACCCTGCCTGAAACTCATACCTCTCCTCAAGCGATAACATTAAGAAGATTCCTCCGCTGCCTAAACCCAACGCAATCACTCACAACCCCACCGCGCTCTCCCATCTCTTCTCCCCGCACCAAAATCAAACCAACCCAATATCCATTTCTCAGTAAAAAACACAGAGCAATTAGGGTTTAAGCAAAAACAAACAAAATATCCCCCAAAATCAAAAACCCACCTCCCTCCCTCCCACCCTCCCTCCCTCCAACCCTCAAAAACAAACAAATTCAAACCTCAATCCACACATAAAAAAAGGCAATCCAATCCGTACAAGATCCCTCAACGAAAGAGAACAACAATCAAGTGGGTAAGTGAGAAAAGAGTGTAAAAATCAAACAAAAAAAGAAAAGAAAAGAAACCCACTGACAAACAAGTGTAGGAGTAAACAAAGGCGGTATCACAATCGGGACTGACTGAGAATGTCAGTCAGTACAAATACAGAGAGTGAATTCAATTGGAATTGAAATTCAAAGGGATTCTTCCCAAGAACTCAAAGATGAGAGAGAAACAAAAGACAGAGACAGAAGAGAGAGAGAGAGAAAGCACGGTCAAGGAAGCTAAGGAGGAAATGTCTGTGTAAGTAAGTAAGGAAGAAGTGTAATGTTAAGAGTAGTGAGAAAAAGAGAAAATCTAATGGAGTCCAGGAGATACTGATTTACAACGAAGCAATCACAGCCCTTCATTTCTCCGTACCTTTTCATCTTCACCGTCTATTTTCCCATTGATTTGACAGCAGGCATGTGCCACCATCCTCCAGTGGTCCTTGTCAGAAGTACGGATTATGTTAAATAATCACATTTTTTTTTATCTTTTTTTTTTTTTTAATTTTCATTTTTAACTTTCGATATTTTTTATTTTTTTTTTCCATTTCCTGTTTGTTTGCTAAAATATCTTTTGGTTTGGTTTTTATTTTTAGACATATGCCAAACTTTCAAAATAGAGGGAAAAAAGATAGTTTTAATTGTTGTTGTTTTATTCTTTAACAATGTCCTTTTTTTTTCTTTTTAGTCTAAATTTGGTTAGTTGTTTGTGTTTTTTTAAGAGTTCGGGTGAATTTCAACTATCGTGAGCTCGGAATGTCGTTGTCGAGTGAAATTGATATATGAATATAGTTTTACTCGTCTCCATCTATGCTCCATAACTTGATTTTCGTACTTTGTAAGAAAATTTTGATAAAAAGAGGTGATGAACCAAATTTGAATTCCTACATTACAAATGATTTGTGATGAATAATTTTCGCGGGGAGATCAACAAGCAAGTATGTGGGATTTTTTGCTTTAAAAGGTTTTATGTACACAAATTTGTAGGAATGTGTATTGAAATATATCTATGGTGTACGAAATTATTGTTTATGCAAATTAAAAATATATGAGGTTGTGCATAAGGGAGAGGTCAAATTTGGGGTCAACAAATATCGCTAAAATTAAAATAAGAAAAATTAGAAAAAAAAAATGTCCCGGTAAGAATCATCACATCTCATTCTAGGCAAGTTCCCGCATGGCCCATTATTTTTTAGTACACCTCCGATCCAATTTTAAATAAAATGGTTTTTAAATAATAAGAAAAAAAAAATAAAACTTAGGGCGGCAATTAAGTTTGTAATGTCAATATTAGTCTAACTCATTAGTTAAGATATCACTTTTTTACTATAAAATTAGATTGTTGAATTCACTCTCAAGTCTCACATTTGTTGAAGTTACAATTAAAAAATATAAATAAAAATTACTTCCTAAAACGAAGTATATTTATTTTTAGTTGACTTACTTATTTATTGAAATATTTAAAAATTATTGAAATAAAATAAAAAAACCTAACTCCACGTAATTATGAGGAGGAAAATTGTAATCGATGTCAATTTAGAGTAAAATAATTAAAAATATATCATTTTTAAAAAAATTTGCAGATATGGCAATTTCTATCAATGATAGTATGATCTATGCTGGTAGTAGTTTATCACCTCAGTTTTTTTATAGAATTTTAGTCTATCAATGATAGTCATATATCAACGATAGTTTCTATCCGTGATAGTCACAGATTTTTTGTCATATTTACAAAATGTTTTAAATTTTGTTAAATTTGTAATTATTTTGAGTCTATTTGTCCAGCTGTTATAAGTATTTTTTTTTTTTTTTAAGTCAAATTTCAAATTTTCATGTCATTTATTAACAGTACTAAAAGAAATGATTGAAATTATGTCATATATTAAAATTTGATACGATAATTAAATAAAGGGCACGGTTTTGAAATGTTTTTTGTTTGCAAATATAATATAAAAATATATTTTTTTAGGTATATAAAAAGAATATTAAAGAATCCTTACATGATGAGATATTAAATTCAGAACAAATAAAAAAAGACAAATTAATAACTATTGAGTTATATACAATCAATTATTTAAAGAATCACATTGAATGAGTCAAATACTAATAATTTCATGTATTAAAATTTAATAGTTGCTCAAGTGACACAGTGTAGAGTGTACTCTTCACTGGAATTATATTGGAACACCATGGACAAATCTGGGGCTATATATGTCAACTTTTATATTAAAATAAGAGTAAAATTTAGTTGCACTGGGCTACAACTATCTTTTGCAGCCCAGCCACGTGTCACAATTTTATTGGTCAAATATTTATGTTATTTTAAAATTAAAAAAAAGTTCTTATTAGTTTTTCAAGGTGTTTATTGCTCTTTTTTTTTCTTCGTTTATTGCTCTCCTCTATTTTCTCTTTACTTTGTAACTTTCATTCTTCCATTGGCCATGTAAATTTAACTTCAACCTCCAATAGATTAATCGCAGAATAAAAAAGTTATTGCAGAACAGAGAGCAGAGGAAGGCATTTTTCTTCTTATTATTAATTTTTAATTGTGTTTGTTCTTTAATTTTCATCCACGTTAAAAAGCAGATTGGAAAAAAAAATAGATGAAAAAGTGAGGAAGGGAGAAGGAAAATCATATAAAGAATCAAAAAAGTGGAGAGGAGAGAAGGAAAAACATATAAAAAATCAAAAAAGAAAACGAAAGTGAAAGATATAAATAAATAAATATATTGTTTATTTGTTCATTTTGTATTTTTCTCTACAATGGGGGAGAAGTTAATTTATTCGAGGTTGGAACTTGATTTTTCTAATCAAAGGGGGAGAGTTACAAAATAAAGGAAAAAAGAAGGGGAGCAATAAACAGCGTGAAAAACTAATAAGATTTTTTTTATTTAAAAAATAGCATAAATATTTGGTCATTAAAATTGTAACATGTGGCTGGGCTGCAAAAGATAGTTGTAGTCCAGCCTACAACTAAGTTTTACTCTTAAAATAAAAGAAAATAAAAATAATGTGGTAAGAAATTCTACATCATATTTTACATTTGTTTATTTAAAATAAATTGTGGTTGACTGATAAACTGTGAATAAAATTAAAGATTCAAATATTGATGTTGATATAGATATCAAGATTTCAATATTACAAACGATAGCAAGAAAGGGAGATTATTTTGTGTTCACACTTTACTAAACTCTAGAACTATTTTATCAATCTAACTCAACACATTAAAGTATGTATCATCAACCAAAGCGTCAGAAATTTGAATTTATTTATCCCAAAGAGTGTTGAACTCGAAAAAAATAGTTGAAACTATTTCTCAATATTGTTATTTTTTAGAATAATTTCTCCCACGTACATGTGGAAAATGGCAATCCAGACTCCAAGAATACGTATCAGGTTTCTTACCGTCATTCCAAACTCCAAAAATTTAAGGATTTAATAGAGAATTCGAAAAAATTTAAGGGTTTGATAGGAAATTCTAATTTGTTTTATGTTTTCGGATTTTGAGTGCAACTAATACGATGCAATTTGGATTCGGTTTTTTAAAATTGTTTTTAGATGATGTGATCCAAACCGTGTACTTTTGAAAACAATTTTTTTTGTTTGTTTTCTTTGTATCCAGATTTTAAATTTTAAATTTTAAACTACAGAATTATATTTAAAATGATAAAAACTTTAATAAATATAATATTTCAAATTATAAACTAAATTCATTTTTTGTTTTGTTAAATTAAAATATTATAATATAATGTATTATAAATTATATGATATTAAAATATAATAATTAGCTGTTCATAAATTAACTAATAATAGTTTATATTTGATCTAATATGCAGTAGTTAGTTTTATGATCTATATATATAAAAAAAAAAAAAATTAAGCACATTTTCAAGAACTAGTCAAGAGCACGTGCGTTGCACGTGGAAAGTTTATAGTAATTATTACATACGTATATTCGTATTGTGTTAAGTTAATGTTGAAACTTTGAATATGAAAAATGGTAATAGATTAGATGTGGATTGAAGTAAAAATAAATAGATAAAAAAATATAAAAAATGTAAGATAGGTAGATATATAAAAAAAAACAAATCTTTATGAAAAATATTGTTCGTAAAAATTAAGAAAAAAAAAAACGTATGTGAAGAAGAAATGAAAAATCATTGCTATTAATTTGTGAACTTAATTGTGGTAATTTGCATTCATATGTATTAATAGATTACATTTTTGTTGCAATGATCTGAGGATTATTCCAATTATTCACATTGTTAAAAATTGATTAAAATGATTAGAGTAAATTCTTATTTATAATGTTGGATTATAGAAAAAATAGTGATAATTCAATTCTAATTTCTAACTTAATTGAAAGCACCACCACAAACATATACTTATTTATTTTTAATAAATAATACTTTAAATTTAATTACAATAAGAAAAGTCATAGTAAATAATTAAAATTTTATTTTTTAAATTATCTCATTCGCAAACTTTAGAATAAGAATAGTTATATTTTGGCGGTATACACATTATTCGTCTCTCATCGGTGTCGTTTTATATTCCTTTATGAATTTCTCTTTCATTATTATTTAATAAAATTTATAATAAAAATTTAAAGTTAGAGAACAATCTATATTCTTCGTGTGAAATCTAAACCATTGTGAAATATGAACATTAGCGAATATATATATATATATAATTAGCAAATAAATATTGAAAATCAATTGTTGAATGATAAAAGTCCGTGGTCAAGATAAATCTTCTTCGATGGCTAGTTAGTCTTCAGCTTTCTCCTCCAATCTTCAGTCGCGCTCCGTCCTTCCATGGCTTATGGATGTCTCCCCCTTTTACTAATCTTCTCTCTCTTGGTGTCTCCACCTTCTCTTCCAAACTGACATAATGAACTCAATAAAATGATCAAATCAAAATTATCAATTGCAAGGAGAAATTGAGAGAAGAACGACGAACTCAACAAAATTATCAAAATCAAAATTGTCAATTGTAAGGAAAAATTGAGAGAAGAACCTCATAATTATATTAGAATATTTTTGTTGGTATTGATGGCTAAGAAGATGGTGAGTCTTAATTTTTATTTTTGCTTGCCTTTTAGGGGGCGTTTGGCCCAAGGAGTTGGGGGAGTTGGAGTTGTTTTGTCTGGAGTTGTTTTGTCTGAGGAGTTGTTTAGTCTGGGAAGTTCTGAGGTATGTCTGTTTGGGGCAGGGAGTTGTTTAGTCTGGAGTTCTGAAGTCTGTTGTGTGTTTGGAGCAGGGAGTTGTTTAGTCTGGAGTTCTGAAGTCTAAGTTTATTTTAGCTGTTTTCTTCCGCACAATTTTTTTCTACAAACTTTCAAATTTTTTTTATTAAGGACTTCTTCCAATTCCAATAAATTCTAAAAATGAAATATTTTATTTTTATTTTATCTATCTCACAAATTTCTTTGAAGACAACAAAAATTAATTTTGAGCACAATATTTGATATTATTTTTTCACATTAATTATCAAAAAAAAAAAAAAATATATATATATATATATATATAAATATATTTTGTTAGGACTCATCCTTAATTTTATGAATTATAAGATTGTCTACCCATAAGTATAGTCTATTCATGTGTCAAACACATCTTTCTCCGCCTCCCATTGACAGAGAGTTGTTGAACCTCAAGTTCTAAAATCTGAGTTTATTTTACTAGTTTTTTCGATACAATTTTTTTTTTCTACAAACTTTCTAATTTTCCTTATTAAGGACTTTTCCTAATAAATTCTAACAATGCAATTTTTTATTTTTATTTTATCTACTTTCCAAATTTCTTTGAAGATGACAAAAAATAATTTTGAACACAATACTTCACATTAATTTTTTAATCTCTCACCTTGATTATCAATAATATATATTTATTATTATTTTTTAAAGACTCAATCTTTAATTTTTTTAATTTTATGAATTTTAGAAGTGAGATTTTGTTTTTGTTTTTTTAGTGTAAGTATATTTTACAAATTTCTCTAAAGAAAAAAAAAACAACACATAAACATATCTATGTGTCAAACACGTTCTTCCTCGCTTCCACCCACTTAAACTCACAATTTCATATGCACTACACCTAGGACCTATTTTCTATAATTTTTCATATTTTTATTATCAAGAACTTCTTCCAATAAATTTTAAGAATACGATTTTTGTGTTTTTTATTTTATGTATCCTTTACAAATTTATTCGAAGATAACCAACATAACTTTGACTACCATACTTCACCTTTTTTTTTTCAATATCACTCACATTAATTATTCATTTTATTTGGATAGTTTTGAAATAAAACAAATAGTCGTACAATAGTCGATTAACTATTAAGTAAGAATTTGAAAGATTTTAATCCATTAATCTAAGTGAATCCAAATAAGTTATATTTTTATATTTTTATTTCTTCTTGAATACTACATTTTAAATTTTGTTTAAGTACCAATTTTAATTTTAATTCAACAATTTAATTTATATTTAAAATAAAAAAAAAATAGGTTGAATTGCACTTTTAGTCATTTTACAGCTTTTGTCTAAATTATGTTTTTTTGAAAATAATTAAAAAATATTGTAAAAGGAAGAGAGAGAAAGAAAGGAAAATGAAGGAGAGTTGAATAGTAATTACTGTAGAAGTCTGAGGAGTTGATATTTTTTGTCCGAGTTAAACAACTCCTCGGGCCAAACGAGGAGTAAGTTTACTCCCCACAACTCCACTCCTCCCAACTCCGTGGGCCAAACGGCCTCTTAGTATTCATTTGTATGTTTTTTTTCCCTCTCCCTCCTTCCATCTTTGTTTTATGAGAACACATTTTTTTTTTTTTTTTTTTTTATGAATTAAAACCAAATTAATTAAAAAGATGGTGGTCTCCTTTAGCCTTCCTTAAAAAAAAAATTGTACTTTCTATCATGAACAAAATAGGTATATACTCAAAAGTAGAGGGGCAAAATGGGGAGATAAAATTTATCCCCTTAAGCCCCTTTTAGATATAATAAGATAAGTTAAATTGATATATGATTTCTAAATCTGCTACCAAACACATATTTCTAGACATAGAATACAACTCTGTTTTCATTGAACCCTTTTAAAAAAAATGATTTTTTAGTGCTTAATTTAGGATTGTTTTTAAGTAGAATTCTTCCCAAATTCTCATGTTATATAAAACTGACAAAGTACCCTTAGACTACTTCACTTTCATCATGGTTGGTCACCGCGCACACCGACCACCATCACCTCCTCATTGCCGACGACTACCGAGTTTCGCCACCATCTCATTGTCGGCGACCACACTCCACCAACCACCCATATTTTTTAGTAGTCGTCATTTATAGTAATTTGGAGCGTAAAACCAAATAAATTTGTGTATAAAATTACTTTTGTGAAAATGTAACATACTAGCACTTTAATTCTAAACTTCTTTTTTTTTTTTTTTTTTTTGTAAAAAATGTTTAAAATTATGTATTTTTTCAAGGGATTATTACTATTATTTTTATATATATATATATATATATATTATTACACATTTTTTTTTTTTTTTGAGGAATGCAAATAAGCTCTAAGAAACCTCATACTCAACTCATAAAATTAGAAGGAAATTTTGACAACATAAAATAAAATTAAAAAAAAAAGCAAAAAAAAAACAAATACTTGTAAAAAAAACAAAAAAATATAGGCGCCTTTGATAACGATTAATGCATTTATGTGTTGGGTTTTTTAGGGTCCGTTTGAACGTTCTCGTTTCATGTTCCCCATTTATTGATTATTGTTTCTGGTTTCTTGTTTCTTATTTTTTAGGAACTAGAAACATGAACATGTTTGATAACTACTTTTGTTTCTTTAAAAAAAGAAACAGAAATAGAAACTTTGTTATCAAGAAACTTGTTTGATAACAATTTCTAGTTTCTAGTTTTTTTTTTTTAATTTTATTTATAGTTTAAATACAATTTAGTTATATAGTATAAAAAATATATAACATGCATTAAAATATATAAAGCAAAGCTACATTATTTAATACAAGTAAGCACCAATACAAAATTAACAACACTAATAAAATTATTTTTATCTATCAAATGTGGCCCAAATTTGAATTGTAATGACATCTCTCATTCAAGTCATTATGTTTTCAATAATGTCGACTCAGATCCAACTCAATTATATAACTTTGTAAATGTCGTGGTTGTAAAATACTAAAGTGAGACTAAATGCATGTTTTAGTGAGCAAAATTTATATTTGCAAAATTCTAATTGGTTCAAGTGTACTAAATACTAACAAATATATAAATATATATTATAAAATTTAAATAATATATAAATATAATTGTTTTAAAAAAATAAAAATAATATTAAGAATAAATAAATATACATATTGCATAATATATCAAAATATTTTTTTTACAAAAATAATAAATAATAAATAAATTTAAAATTTAAAATAATATATTAAAAACTGCAAAATTAAGAAATAAAAAACAAAAAACATAGCACCTTGGCCTTGAAGCCAAGAACTTAGAAGAAGATAGGAATGTGGACACCTATTTAGTGCCAACAAGCCAAAATTATGTTTAGGTAAAATGGGAATAAAATAATATAAAAAATAACGGAAAAAAAAAAAACACCTTTTTATAGTTTCTCAATTTTTGCCTTTTTTTTTTTAAATGTTTCTAAAAATTTAGAAACCAGGAACGAGAATAATTATCAAACAAGTCTGTTTAAAAAAAAAAAAAAAAACGAGAACAGAAAACAAGAAACAGAAACGTTATCAAACCGACCCTTACTTTTATGTTTTTAGATTTTGTATTTTAAAAACAAAAATCACACATTTTTCATAACTGTTTTTTTGTTATCTGTTTTAAAAACTAAAAAATTAAACACGTTTGATAACTATTTTGGGTTTTCTATTTTATAAAAGATTAGAGAGATAAAGAAATGTGTTAGAGAAGGAAAATATGTGAACGCGTCAACTTGTTCAAAGAAATAAATATATATATATAAATGTGAAGGCGTGAAAACAAAACCTTCAAATAGGGATTAAACAATTTGAGTGGAAAAAAAAATTTATAGAGAGCAAAAAGATATGTTCTACAAAGTATCCTAGTTAGGGGTCATTTGTACACATTTGGTTTAAATTACGTTTTTTTTTTTAAATAATTAAAAATATTGTGGGAGGGAGAGAAAGATGGAGCAATGTGTTGCCTTGAAAAATATGACAGACTTCAATAGTAACTACGGTGGAAGTCTCGTAAGTTGATATTTTTTTATCCGAGTTCAACAACTTTGTGGGCCAAACGAGGAATAAACTTACTCCCAACTCCACTCCCCCAACTCCGTGGGCCAAACGATCCCTTAATATTATTAAAAACAATGCTAACATGAGCATATCTCAATCAATATATTATACGACATGTGACTAAGATGTCACATGTACGATTCCCCCACGCCATATGCTGTAAAAAATTAATAATTTAAGAAAGACAAACAATTTTTTTGAAAAATGGATAAATCTTAGAAAGAGAAAAAAAGTTATAGAGCTCAAAATACTCACATGCCCCGTGCAAAGTCTATGTACAAACTATTTCACAATTAATTGTGTCATTGCATCGTATCCAGAACCCATCTACACCGTCGACCATATACAAGAATGGAGGAGACCGACAAACTTTCAAGAGCTCGAGATATTGCCTCAAAAACTTGTACAAAGAGTTGGAAGATGTAAATCTACAAGAATACCATCAACATAGGAGGAGCGACAAGTGCACAAGTGTACATGATGTGGCGAAATTGGGCATAACAGGAAAACTTGTAATCAACCGTTATCAACCACAAATCCAGAGGCATCGTCGTCGGGATCAAACACGAGATGGTCACTATTTTTTTTTTTTTTTTTTTGTCTTCGGTTCTAACATTCAGTTTTGTTTATTACGTCCGTGAAATGCGTGTGTAATTAAATTGTATCCATCACATAGTCAATGGCGATCTTGTAGGTTCTTGCCATTGAATACCTACGCGATCGCGTAGGTTCTTAACAATGCATACCTGTGCACGTAGGTTCTTACTTACCATCGCATACCTATGCGATCGTGTAGGTTCTTATCATCACATAACCTATTCGATCGTGTAGGTTCTTTTAACAACATAACCTATCCGAACGCGTAGGTTCTTTTCACAACATATCATAGTTGTAAACCAACTATATCATAGTTAAAATTTATGATAAAGGGGTTAAAGAGAAAGCGTGAAAATGTGAAAGTGAAAACCTCAAACTGTCGAAAACATTCAATTTGATTTTTCGAGAAGGTCAGTTTTGTAAGAGTTTCTGCCAGACAGGTCTCTTCTTGCAATTTCTCGAATTTCTCGAATTTGTTCCCAATTCTCACTGTTTCCCTTTCCCCTTTACTCGGTTTGCTTCATTTCTCCGCTAGATCTTCTGCACGACAACATCTGATTTCGCTCTCTGCTCTTTCTTCAGCTCTCTCCCTAAGAATTTCTTCTGCCCTTCAAATGGATTCGTAAACCCAGATCGTTTTTGATAGTTCCATAAGATGGGAGTGCTGTCGAATAAGATTTCCAGGGATCAATTGAAACCGGGGGATCACATCTATTCTTGGAGGCAGGCCTATATTTATGCTCATCACGGTTTCTTCTCTTTCTTCTCCATTTCTTATTTTGCTATTTTCTTCTAATTTGGGCGCAATTTTTTTTTGACCCTTTTGCATTTTGTATCCTTTTCGTATGCTATGGTTTGCCCTCAATTGCGTAACTGCATTCTGGGATCACTCCCAAATATGGAATATGTTTCTGGGATCTTGTCAATTCATTCGTGATTTGAGTAGTTTGAATGATATCTGATATAGATTGGGGGATTATTCTAGAATTATGGGGGTGGGATGGTGTTAGCTTTAACTTATGCTAATTTCTCTGCTTCTGAATTTCAGCTCGTGAATGTATTCTATAAATTTGAAGAGATTTTATTCCCATTGCTCTGCTGACTTGTCAGTAGTGTTGTGTTTATGAATAATAATAAAAAAAAGAAACCCCCCCGAAGGACTTATATGGAGTGTTGGATCTCCATTGGCTACTTCCATTTTTACGAGCAGAGTCAAATCTTTTCTAAAGGAGGGGGAGATTTTTTATGTTGTAGCTTTCTGTGTGTAAAATATTTTAACCCAAAAAACTTGAGGCAATTTAGATGAAAACTAAACTATTATGAGTTGACTGGTGGTCAATAAGAGATACGTAAATAATAAAGGATCTAAAAGATCTAGAGGGAGTGAGTTCAAGCCATGATGACCACCTACCTAAGGGTCAAATGGTTGTCTCGTGAGAATACCCGAAGTGTGTGCAAACTGGCCCGGACACTTACGGATATAAAAAGGAGAAAGAAAAACTATAGAATCTAGCCGTTATATTCAATTTTTAATCTATGATAAATAAGGGGTATTTGCTCCCTCCTTCCTTCTTCGCTCCACCTTCGTTTACCAAGTTTTTTTCCCTTACTATCTCCGTTTACCATAAATGAAACTTCATGTTGTTATTCCTAGGTTCTTTGTCTTTGGGCTTGAGCACTAGCAGTATTTTATCTTCTGTTTCTTTGTTGTGTAGTACATAATTTTGGCTCTAGTAACAAAAATGAGTCGTTTATATCCAGATATGTTTTCCTGTGATCAAAAAGGGAAAGTGATGATAGTGCTATGATCAAAGGTGTATTGGTTATATAAGTTATTACCCACTTCATAGATGCCATAGTCTGATGATTGTATTATGCTGATATGACTTATCTGTTTGGTCTGAAACCTGTTTGCTCTACTTCTCAAATTCTTTGGATATGGCACTTAAAGTCAGATTTTCTGCTGTTGGGGTCCAGCTTCTTTTCGGTTGATATATTGAGTTATTCATCACTTTCCACAGATTTGTGCATGGTTGGCCTTCGACTTAGAGTACTTGAATTGTACATTCGTGACATTATGGAGAATTTTTTTTATTTGCTATTGTTAATATTTTCCCGACATCGAACATTCTGTCTAGGTGGGGAGACTGAGTGATAGGTTCATTACTTGGATGTTTGAAGTGGCTTTGAGAAAGCTATTAGATAATAGATTTCATAGTGTTTTGAGGTTATGTACCTTTTCTAATGAATGTGTGATTGCTATTTCTTTTGAGAGGGAGAGTGGATGAGGCAGAAGAAGTTGTTTCTTAATCTATTGTTTCATGTTGATCAAATACCATAGAAGAGTTTCTTGAGAATAAGGGCTGGTGATCTGAAAACATAAATTTGAAAACAAGGGATTCAATGAAAAACAAAGTTGTATTTCATGTTTTTAGTGTTTTCATATATGTGTTTGGTAGCATATTTAGAAAGTGGATCATAATTTAAACAATTGTTCAAAACGTGTTTGATAATATATTTATAAACCATAAAAAATAGTTGTAGTTACCAACTAAATATTAGGTTGAATCACAACTATTATTAATTAATTTATGAACATGTTTTATGTTATAAATTTTACATAATTATTATTTTACAATATCATATACAATAATTTATACTGGATTATATTATACATATTTTAACTTAAAAAAAAGGAAAAGAGTTTATAACCTGAAATACTATATATACATTTTTTTAAAATCTTTGGTAATGTAATTCTGCCATTTAAAATTTAAAATTCAAAATTTGGATACAATGAAAACATTAAAATGTTGAACCATCCAGGGTTGGCCTAGTGGTCATAAAAGACCTTGGATATTAAAGCCCTCCTAGAGGGGATGAGTTCAATCCTTAGTGGCCATGTAACCTACCTAGAATTAATTTCCTACCATATACAACCAAATGGATTAATAATTTTATTTAAGTAATTTTGAGTTGATTTTAAATGGAATCAAGTGAAAATAGTTATATATCACAAGTTTAAATTGATACAATTATTAATTTGAGATTTTAATTGAGACAATCCCCAAAATTTATGGGTATAAATTGATTTTTTCCCAAAAAATTATGGAAAAGATCAGTAGAAGTCTCTCTTCAAATGCTACACACTTTTGTAAGTACACAATCCTGAATAATGAATATTGTCATTTTGCCTTGTTTACTTATATTTCTCCAGGGATTTTTATTGGTGAGGGAAAGGTGATCCACTTCACTCGGGGAGGAGGCTTGGAGATTGGCTCTGGAACTGTATTAGACCGATTCCTTGTTAGTTCATCTCCTCATTCTCCAGACAATCCATGCCCTGTATGTGGTGATCAGTCAGATAGTGACGGCGTAATCTGTTCGTGCCTGGATTGTTTTCTTGCAGGTGGTGATCTCTACATCTTTGAATATGGCGTCACGCCTGCGTTCTTTCTCGCAAAAGCCCGTGGCGGGACTTGCACTCTTGCTAAATCTGATTCGTCTGAAGTTGTGCTTCATCGTGCTTCTTTTCTCCGCCAAAATGGCTTTGGTATGTACAACATCTTCAAGAACAACTGTGAAGACTTTGCCAGCTATTGTAAAACAGGATTGCTCGTTTACTCCACCCTCAGCGTCGGTAGGAGCGGACAGGCTGCATCATTTCTTGCTGCCACAAGTGCGGTTGTTTCTTCCCCACTTCGATATTTAACCACCAGTTGTAGCGGTCTAGCACTCGTAGGTGTGGGTATGTATTGTGGTAGTCGATTAGTTTCCGACATTGGAGTGCGTCGTGATGTCGTTAAAATCCCAGTCGAGGAGCTCGTGAATAGATTCAGCAGCAGCAGCAATGTTCCAGAGGAAGCAACACAGACGGCCAAGGAGGAGTAGTAGTGTTGTGTTGTTGGCTTCAATTAAACCACAGAATTGTCTTTCAAGTGTGAAAGTCGATTCTTTATTATGGACTCGCTTGCTTTAATTGTATTGTGTCTACATTGTTGAAACTGAACAAACTAACAGTTTATTTCCTGTTGAAGTTGAAACCTTTTATTGTTTAAAAGATAGCTTTTGAGAGTGGGTAAAAAAGTTGGGTAAAAAAGTTGCAATATTCTAAAACCATTTTTGAATAGTAAATCTCTCCTTTTTTACATCACTGTGCACCTTAAAGTGTTAAAATTTCATGCATTCAACTTTATAAAAATACAGGCAAAATGTTAACGTTGGCGTTTTTAAAAAGCTTTAAATTTACCAACTCAATAAAAATTATTGAAATTAATAAATAAAATGTTGAGATGCATCAAATAAATATTAAATATAGATACTTTTTTTAGTTCAACAATTGAGATTGAAACCTCGACTTTAAGAGAAGGAGTACATGCTAATTGGGGTATGGAGATTTGAACCTCCGACCTCAAGGGGTGAGTAGTACATGCCAATTGCCACTAAACTATGCTCACTTGACACTCACTTATACGAAAGTAAATATATATTACCACAATTAGCATCACCTATATCATTTAACATTTTCTCGACACTTCCTCATCATTTCTAAAACCAATATTTACTTCAAAATCTTTCAATTCACGAACAACATCTAAAAATGTCGACATGTTAATGAACATTTTTACATCATCCTGCACATCAATCAACATAAAAAGACACAAACTTAGAAAGTTGAGTGAGTAAAAGTCAGATTACATGAATGCAAGGTCAATAATTTATTGGAATGGCCACATATCAAAACCCTCGGGCTTCTTTACAAGGATCTGATTGTACTCTGGTCTTGATGTCTGCAATTGATTTCCACATTATTAGAATCTCTTAATATTTGCACATGAATAAAGGAAGACAATAAGAAAAATAGATGCAATCATACTCTGGATAAATAGAGAGATAAGAATGTTCATGATCTAATGATACGGTAAATAAACAACAAAAGATGTGTTTATGCTAGATTTTCGTTAAACAATTTAGTATAGAGATTAGTTTCAAGGACAAAAATAATATTTTATGCAAAATTTATGAATTAAAATATAAAAAAGTATAAAAGCTCATGATCTAAAATGGATTCAGACCTAAGAAGTAATTGTAGATTGTCTGAAGTCACATGTAATAAAGTTGGGTGTTAATTTTTATTTTATGTTTTAGATAGAAGCCGAACTTTTATTGAGAAGAACTGAAAGAATACACCAACATGAGCAAAACTCAACCGGCATAATGTACGACCTAGTGACTAGGAGGCCACATGTTTGATTCCCCCATCCCCACATGTTGTCAATTTAAAAAAAAAAAAAAATACAAAAATCGCATGCAAAAAAGTGCCGAAAGAGCGAAGCCCAAAACAGAACCTATCCTAATTGCTTTGGAGAAAAATTATTGAATGAATAAAATCCCATACTCATCAAGAGCATTCAGACATTCACAACTAACTTCAGCACCAATAATGCATAATCTCCATCTGAGATTTTTTTTATTGACAAGGGAGAATGAGTTCACAAGACCCATAAACAATGAAATTAATCTTCAATGTTAATGCCTACATAGCGAGCACATAAGAATTGTCTATGAAGATTAATCTACAACTTTTATCCAAGATATGAAGATTCTTTCCATTATCATATGAATATCATGCATCTGGCTATCTCAAACTGACTACACCTCAAGATTGAAAACATACAACTAAATTTAGGGTCTGTTTGGAATGACTTTCTTTTTGTTTTTAAGCACTTGAAAAGTCATTCCAAAGAAACTCTTATACCAACTCATTCGAACTAAGAAGGTGAGAAGCAATTTCCCCTCACCCAAATTATGAATTCCACAAAATTTATGACCCCATTCTGAATCCTGAGAACTGATTTCAGTCATCAATATGGTCACATTTAAAGAAGTTCCATTGCTACTCTAGCAATGGGCCTTTTGGTCCTGAAGTTTGATAGCAGGGATACGCCAATGGGCTGGGAAAGGAAAATGCTCCCAAGCGAACAATATGGCTATGAAAACTTCTAAATACTGCCACACATGTGTCAACATGACAAGCACAAGGCCAAAGTGTAATATTTCTAAATGTAGTACATGGATATATTGCTTCACCAAACTCATTTTTACTGCAGATTTCCAGATTCTCCATATGGTTTGAAATGGTTGTCTAAAATGTCTTTAAACTTTTCTTTTTGACAAGAAAAGAAAGTTTCATCAACGCAAAAAAGAAGAGATGAGAAATAAGACATCAACTTATGACCAAACTTTATCCAAAAGAGAACACAAAAAATGCTCTTCAGTTAGCATTGATGCTACCATGAAGGAACAGATAAACAATTTCCTTTCTAAAGACACTTCACTTTCTAAATGAGCTTGGAAAGAAACGAATGATGGTATCCACAACAGTAATATTATGAAATAGTGATTCTCAAAAAAAAAAAAAAAAAAAAATAATAATAATTGAAAGAAAGAAAGAAATAATGACTAAAGTTAAATGGCATGAATGTTCCATCAATAATATCCTTTGATCTTGCAGAGAAGAAGAGAGAATAATTCCTAGATCTTTTCAAAACTATCCAATCTTCATTCTAGACCCATGGAATTTATAGAAAAATAAGGTTCCATGTTATAATAATAAATTTGGGCCATTCTCCTTTATGTGGTTACCCTTGGAAACGACCAAATACAGGGCTCGCTCTCTGACTCATTAAATGCAATTTATTTCTTTTGGTACAAATGTTTTCCTTCTGTATTGTGAATACTTCGTAGGTCTAGGCTTATATTATTCACCCAATTGCAAACATGAATACAGTAATCATTTCTCTCTTCAATGTCTCGCTCTCTCCCTTCATCTTTTTTTACATGGTACCAGAACATACCCTTCATCGGGCATCCATATCCATAACTACCAAAAAGTCAACCTCCACGTCGTAGGAAGCAATAAATGGGAAAATCTCCAATGAAACAACACCATACTCCAAATCAAAGGTCATAAATTGAAGGACAAAAGTTATCTGTAGTAGTTAAAATTCAGGGCATTCTTCATTTGCCAAAAAGGAAATGATGAGTATTCACTTGCAAAAGCAACCATAAAACCTGAAGTTTAGATCTTTGAAAGCCGACAAGCCTTGTGATGTCCTAGTTAATTAATTCAATGAATACTAATGTTGGAGAGATTTTTATTGTGTCAGCACAGAAAATTTGGGACAACTTAGAGACGTTTGGGGAGCCTCTAAAATAAAGAATATAAATAGAGCAAGTGATTTGTCTCTTTTGTTTGGGGAGCCTCTAAAATAATGAATATAAATAGAGCTAGTGATTTGTATCTTTGTTCTGTAAATAAGCATACTAGAACCTCTTGGTTTTTGCTGAAGGAAAAAAAAAAACTTGAAGTCACAAACATTTTAAAAAACGTATATCATAATATTCAAGCTCAATTTAATACCAAAGTTCATTCAAATCTTAAGAACTGATAATGGACGTGAATTTTTTAATTCCACTTAGGTAATAATAATATCTTGACTAGGTTGCAATGGATCACAATAGTCCCATTAAAGCTCTAGTATTGAAACTCTTAAACAAAATGGGACTCCCATTTTTTTGTTGGGGCTTATTTTTTGTATGCCCTTGTATTCTTTCATTTTTCTCACGCGGTTTTTTTACAAAAAAGAAAAAAAGAAAAAAAAAAGAACTCTTAAACAAAATGGAATAGCAAAAAAGAAAAACAAACAACCCTTCGAAGTTGCTAGATGCCTAATGCTTTCCACAAACGTCCTAAAACACTGTTGGGATGAGGCCATTCCTCTAATAGCCTAATTAACAGAAGGCCCTCAAGGACAATAAATTTCCAAACTCCTCTTTAAGCTCTCCTACTATTTCACCAAAAGAGTAGACTCTTCACTATTTTTCCAAAAATATTTGGATGTACTTAAGAAGATATGAAAGCAGTTAAACCAATATTGAGATACAAAATGAATGACTTTACTTCAAGAAAACAGAAAGGTCTGATGGAAATCTATACAGATGCAGACTGGTAGATCAACAATTGATCAAAGATCTACCTCAGGATACTATATGTATGTAAGGAGAAATCTAATCACATTCACATGGAAAATCAAGAAAAATCATGGGTTAATCAACATCTATAACCCAGCTTGCAGGGAAGTGATGAAAATGAAATTTGGTTATTTGGGGCCATTTATTTAGGCCCATTCTCCTATGTGTGCTTATTATCAGAAATCACCAAATATAGACTGGTCTTCTTACCCATTAAAAGTCATTGTTTATTTCCTTATATATTGTGAATATTTATATATACAGACTTGTATTTTACTCCCAATTTCACAGATGAATAGAGATATCATTCCTTTCTTTGATATCTTGCCCTCTCCCTTCATCTCTTGCTACATTCCACCCTACGGTCTTACAAACCTAAGAACTACCAACATTTAACAGTATATTCTCCACACTGGAATATAGCCTATGCCTAGGGAAGGATAGACCTTGAAGGATAGTTTCCCATATAGTGATCTTCTAAGAATTTGACGAATGCACTACTACCCACTTGAAAGTCGACCTTCAATAAGAAAGACACATGTAGCAATATAAACCAGTCTTTTACTATGACTATAGCGACAACAACCTATTTTCCAGCCCCAAGGATCTCTACACATTTGCTTTGGATGATTTTATTTTTGAAAATAGTAAATCGAAATCCATTGGACAGCCTCACTCTGCTTTCTAAATTTCTAATGTGCCTGATATGAGACCTTTCTCCACCAACAGAAACAGCCATGTTCCATCTTATGCAGTGGTGGCTATCACAATTGCAATCGGTTGCTTCCTGTGCAAAATTTCCAATAGACTTCTCCAAGTTCTTAGTCACAATGGGAAGAACTCTAAAAATCAGAAGAAAATAGGAAGGAATATTTGCAACCATCAACTAGGCTAAAGTTCTTCCATTTCAAAAGCTTAGTTTGCAATTTTTTCCATCACTAAATTTTGAAAACTACAAATCTAAAGGTTACTGCCAAGGGGCAATCCTAAATATTCAATGGTCCGATTAACCATCAAGGGTTGACCTAGTGATCATGAAGGGCCATGAGACTATTTAAAGCCAACGTTAGTAGCCAAATCAACCATTGCCTGTTGAGGACAATTACATCCAGGAATTCTTCCAACTTCTTTAACTCCTTGTTAAACGGCTTGTTAAATGAGATTTTTGATTGGAATATCCAAGGGCCTATCTATACGACAACCTTTTGCTTTGTTTTCTATTTATAAAAACCATACTCACATAAATTTCTTGCTTGTTTTCTAATCTACTTGCATAAAATCTGTATTGGTGATTCTGAAATTAGCAAAATTTTCTTATGTTTTCATAAGTTTAGTTAGAGTAAACAAGTAACTAGATATAATGAAAAAAAAAAGAAATAAGATCAACAGCAAGCCAGATTAAATCTAATTCGATGGTGAAAGTAAATTAACATACACGAAACTTCTGATAACAAGATGGCTTTCTCTACAATTATAATTTCGATCTATATCGCCGGATCCAATTCAATGGAGACAATAAGTCTGAAGACAGAGCAAGAATAATAACAGACCAATAACGGAGAGACTTACGAGATCTTTGAAGACAATAAAAGCTACGATGAAGAAGAGAACGAAAAGGATCTCAAACTCAGCCATCTTCACGAATCTAAAAATCGCACTTAGAAACCCTCCCACCGCCGATTCGTTTCCATTACTGCTCCGACCACCTGCCCGAGCCATAGCCACCGAGGACGACTGCCGCTTTTCGACGAACTGTGGTTTCTCTTCAATCAACGATCAAAGAAGCAAATTTAGAAGTTATCCTCTCTCCACAATTTAATTTGGTCAAATATTTGAACGTAGACTGGTTGATTTGATTATGATATTTTATTTAGATTTCGGTTTGAATACTCTCTCGTAACAATTAAAAAAAAAAAAAAAAAAAACTTGTTTTTTTAGAGAACCTATTTAAGTGGGTATCCAACACACATCATATGAATTGAGGTATACACGAACGTGTGTTTCATGTAGGGATTGATGCACACACCTAGTTGTTAATATTGGATATTGTTTCAAAATGTTGTAAACACGCAAACGAAAATACATAATGAAAGAAATGAGTCTTTCCATATACAAATCTTTCGCATCGTGACACAGTGCTTAAAAAATATTACTAAAAAGAAATAAAAAAAATCTATCGATGATTGAAAATACAAAAAAAAAAGTGAAACTTTAACCCTACTCGCTATCAGAATCAGACAGTACCACTTCCTTCCGCCTGCTTCCTCTTCTTCACTTCGTTCGGCTCACCCATATCTACTTTACCTCTACAACATTCCTTTTCCCCAACATCTTCCGTTCGGGTAGTCAGAACGACGTTCCCCTTCTCCTTTTCTTTGTCTTTAGTGACTCAACAAGGGGTGAAAGCGGCTGATTGACACTACAGAACGACTCTCTTGTTCTTAGATAAGAGCATGAACATGAAGAGCCTCGTACATCACCCGGCAAGAGTAATAGATAATGTTTTCTTCTAATATTTTGAACACTTCTCGATACCAATTATGTTACTAGATATATTTGAAGATCACGTTAACATGCCACCTGTCCATTTAGATGTCATTTACACTACAATTTTGAAATCTGCTACGCGGACACCTACTAGATTCGCATCAAGATGTGCAAAGATTAGATCCCAAATTTGTTTAAAATCTAATCTTCATTAATGTTTGCACTGCCCGAAGAGGAGGAAGACAGAGGGGTTTGCTCTGCTTGAAAATTGGATGGAGAGACAGAGTCGTCGATAAATTAATTTGGGCGCGGTTTCCAAGTTTGGTAGATTTGTTTAATATTAAAAAATGACATTATCGTAAACAACCAGTGTTGGTTATAGCTGATTACAAATAAGTAAACACAATCAATGAATATTTGATTGTGATTGGACGAGAGAGAGTAAACACCATAAAATGAAATCAGATTACGATTACAAGATTTTCATTACGACTGGATTCATTACTATTGTTGAGGTTTTTTCATTACGTGCAAGTAAACACGTCTATCAATAATAGAAGTCTATCAGTTCTATAATTGATAGCCACTGATAGACTTCAAGTTGTCTTTTAGGTCGCACATTCTCAACACGAATCTTAACTCTTGTTCTTTTAGTTGTTTTTTCTTCAACAATCAGAACTCTATCAGTAGCTATCACCGATAGACTTCTATTTAAATAGAATTCTATCGGCGCATATCACTGATATAATTTTGTAATAACTATAATAATAGGAGTATATTAGTGATAGTCATTGATAGATTCCTATTGGTGGTGGAAATGAGACCAACCTAGTGGCATTTTAGCTATGTGCATATTGATTTGCAATGAAACCTACATGTCTTTCTTGTATTTATTTGCAATTGAGTTTGAGCTAGTATTTGCAATTAACCGAAGAAAGAAGGAGAAACTTGATGGAGTGCATATCACAAAAACGGAAGCAATTTGGATCAAAAGCACTATAATTTCATCAATTTAGCCATACAAAAAGCATGCTCAAAGCTGGAAAATTGCAAAGAAGTATGAACATATACCTTTGTTGCTCAAATTCTCCAAACCCGTTGCTTTTTTCTCCTTACAAACGCTTCGTAGACCACCTCTAATGTCTTCTCTGCTATCCTCATGCCTTGGAACGGGTTGTGGGACCCTTCAATGAGAGAGTTCTTGGGAGAGAAGAGAGAGAGGTCTAAGTGAGAAAGTTTGGAAAAACTTTCAACAAAACATCAACCTCAAACTCTTTGAGTTTTATCCCATTTATAGGCATCAACATGCTTCTACAAGCATGTTTATCATGACACCACAATTGGATAGGATTAGTCATTAATGAGATGTCCAAAATTTTGGTAATAATAAGCATGAAGTAGGTTAGTCACATAACTAGTTCAAAATCTCAAAAGTTGGCAAATCCCACTTAATTATTTTGTTTTAAATTAATTCAAAATTAATTTTAAACAAAATAATTCTTTAATTAATTAACTTTATTATTTAATTTAATATCAAATATTAATTAAATAATTAGACCAATCCCGATTTCTAAAACCGACCTCTCAAACATGAATCCCTATTCATGTATTAGACCAAATCCATATTTAAATCACATTTAAATATGTCCATCTCTCTTCCAAAATCGAATTTGAATAATTTCAAATTCTTTTCTCTCATATTGTTACAAGGCTTAATCCGAACTAGCAAGAAAGACCTAAAAGACTTACAGATCATGAGCTTCAACGATACGAGATTAACCGACCAAACTCTTTAGCCTAACTAATCAATATTCGTTAATCGGCGGGTCACTCCACTAAAGCCCAACGATTGCACTCTCCTTACCGTATATATGTTTATGTCCACTTGATATAACCATGATTAGTAAGTTGATCCTTCACAGGTCATTCGTAATTACGGCTGGGTCTAATAAACCGTTTTACCCATATAATTACTTCTTGTTCCTTAAGTCTCGTTGATCCTCTAATGAACAATTGGTTTGTGGTCCAACCACCAAACCGAATCCATCTTGGGCCAATGAGAGGGTGGGGCCCCTTGTTCAAGACCTAGAGTCAGCACTTAGAATAACCTTTCTACTAAACCCTAAAAGCGGGTAATTTCATCTCGCAGGACTATGTTCCCAGGCCCCAACTCTCTACCCGGTTTTATCCCCAAGATGGTAGACTTATTGAGTCGGTGATCTCGGGCCACTCTTACCCATGAAAGTCAAAGGATAATCCTGAATAAACAGAAGTTCATAGCGTGCTCAAGATTCAGATCGAGTTACCCAGGTCATCATATGAAAAAGGCAGTCTTTAACAGTAAACAAAGTTATAAAGTAAGATTGACTTATTTCGCGGTCCAGTCTTATGCAAACTCATTGCACAGGACGCCCCCACCCGCATGTCTCCACATGAACGATTTAAGATCACATTGTTTGTACTATACAAAGTGGGCAGCGTCCATAATGTCCCCAGAATAAAGTACCCAACCCTATCCCTATACTATAGACCATTATGGCTACTACTCGAACTTGATCCACATTCATGTCTCCACATGAAGTTCAAGTATACATCTTATAGGCAAGTGTTCTTAGTTTATTGGATTTGGGTTAAAAGAACGCAATTTACTTTATTCAATAACATCTTTACTGAATAAACCTCAATAACATCTTTATTACAAAATAAAATATATATTCAGTTTACAAACCACGAGTTTTAGGACATAAACCCAACAAAAACTTCCATTTGAGTTAGTATTATATGCAGAAGTAAAATGATTATAGGCATCACAAATGACATTTCCAAATGGTATAATAATTAAATATATTGATTTGGTTGTAATAAAAAACAACAGTGTAATATTCAACCGACTATGAAGAAACTATGCAAATGGAATAATAATTAAATATATCGCTTTGTTGGTAATTTGGAATGGGTACTCGCTATTTTTTTTTAAATGGATACTCGGTAATTAAAATGAATAAAAACACTAATATTATGATTGTTGAGGCATATTTTCCTTAAAACTCTATCAGTGATAACCACCGACATAAATCTTTTAATGACTATCACCGATAGACTCCTATTATTACAGATAGAATTCTATCAATGATAGTCCACTACAAGAATTTACACTTTACCCGACGCCATCAAGCGTCAGAATAGATACCTTTTGCGTTGGGTAAACTCTCTCCCGACGCACCAATGCGTCGGGATAGAGAGTCGCAATAGACCAGTCGGAAGATTAACATCCGACGCAACGCGTCGATTTTTTGGTCTAACCCGACGCTTAGTCAAAGCGTCGGGTAGTCTATCTAATCCGACGCGTCATTAACGCGTCGGGTTAGCTCTTTTTTTTTTTTTTTTTTTTAATTGACATAAAATAATTACAGAATTTAAACAATGATTTTAAACTTTTAAAATTGACATAAAACTCTCTAAAATCAGTTAAGTTACACTGGTTCTTCATAAAAGTTACACTCCAAAATCAGTTAAGCTAGAATTAAGTTACACTCCAAAATTCTACAATCAGAATTAAGTTACACTTGTTCTTCATACATCAAAATACATAGTCCTACCATCAAAACCACCTAAAAAAGCGACCATCTGCACATCGACTTCAAAAATAACCACCTAAAAAAGCGACCATCTGCACATCGACTCAAAAATTCTTGTTTCATAGCCCTTCCTTGAAACTCCTACATCAAAGATTTAACATGTTCAATATAACAATACAAGAAGAGATAATACCAAAAGTTTGTTCATTATGAATGCAACCATCAAGAAATTACCAAAATCTTAAAGATATTCCCTCTTCCAACATTTTTCAATTCAATCTAATCTTAGGAATAAGAATGATAGAAGAACGTACCGTATTTGCCAAGGAAAATCACAAAAATGTGTTTAATTAGTATAACCATTTTTCTAAGTTAAACAAAATCACGAAAATGTGTTTAATAATTAAGAAGAATAAGGCTTAACACACATATACATAAGCATTAACACACATAAACTTTTAACTAGAGGTTGAACAAAAAATCAGTAAATTCCAATACAAAGCACAGAAGCACAAGTAAAGCAAGACGAAATGACCAAACACTCATCTACCTATCAAGAGAAATGATAAAGCATTGCAGCAATTCAAGTAAACTTGATAGCAATAACAATAGAGATGTGAGATTAAAGAAAAATTATCAGCAAAAAGTATGAAATTGGCCAATGCAAGTGCTCCAAAATCCTGATTCAACAGAGATAACTTGCTTCTTTACTTTCTTACCTAAAAAATTTGAACTATAAAGCAAACCCATCGACAAAAAACATATACATAAGCATTATGGTGACAGTAGAAAAGAAAGAACCAATGAACACAAGAATAACAAACTAGGAATCATTTAATACACGACACTTCAAAAGATATACTTCTAGACCTAACTCAAAAATGATAAGCTCCACCAACAATAAAAACAACAAAAAGAGAAAGAAAGAAAAAAAATGAAGAAGCTCAGAAAACCAGTCAGGAAAACAAGAGAAAAAGTTCTAAAACAAACCCCATCTCCATAAACATGCAACAGTTTCTAAAATTAAAAGCCAAAATGGAATTGAAACCAACTATTTTTTTTTTAAAAAAATAAAGTCAAAATTTGAGGAGATCGAAAGTGAAACTTCCTAAATTTTAGGAAAAACATCCAAGAAAAAACAAGAACACAACATCTTATCCAGAGACATACAAACAACAAACAAGGAAAACTAAGTTGAATTAAAACTTCCATAAGAAAAAAGCCTTCTCTGAACTCTAAGCTATAAGCAGTTTTAACTTTCTCAAATCCACAAAAGCTGAAGGGATTACTGTACATAAAAATGGCAGCAGCAACCAAAAAACTACAACCTGAAACATCTATTCACGATAAATACCCTAAATATTTCCATTTTTTAACCTACGCATTTTCATTTGAATGAAATGTAAAAATATCATTTCACTTTGATCCCCTGCACAAGACCTATGTGTATTCTTGAATAGATTTTGGTTCTAAATAGAATTTTGGTTCTAAATAGATTTCACTGCTATTTTGGTACAGAAACCATCATTAATACACAGCAGAGCACATTCATGAATCCAAGTCCCTAAAGATGTCTAACAGTATACTACAAAATAGACAAGTTTATGACCTCTCACCATTTATCTCTCACCATTTATGACCTCTCACAGTATACTACAAAATCCAAGTCCCTACTGAACATGATTTTTTTGCTTCCTTGCTCCAATTTTGTCAATTATAAATGGACAATTTTGTCAAAAAAACACCATAAGACAGCCTTCACAAATTGTCTCTCCCTATCTCAAACAAAAAATGCTAATAATATTAATTTTGCCAAATTATTGATTGATTGTTCTCCTCAAGAGTCGAGCTCAAAGACAGAAACGAGATGAGATTACATGGAAGACTCCAACTAGTGTATAGGAGAGTGGTAGTTGTATAAGAATTTGAAAGAGAGAGCTTCATATTTAGAGAACATGATGCAACCCAAAATCAAAAACCTAAAAGTATTTCAACAAGATTTCCAACAGTACACTTCTGAAGTCGATGATCTCTAATAATGTACATAAGGAATGCTCTTATTTTAAATTATAGAATGCAAAAAGAAGGGAGCTAAAATTTTCACGTTCAAATTTCCTCTTAGAAATGTAGAAAAGAAGACAGGGATAGTGAACAAAGGCATTCTAAGGAAGGATATCTTATCAAAATTCAATTGCATGCTACGAGAAGCCCCCAAAATACATACATTTTCATTTTGCCAAGTCCCAAACAGCAACACCACCTACAAAACATCCCTAGAAGTGAATTCATTACATGCATTGGCTACCATAGATGCAGGATAGCCACACACATACATACACACAATCTATAAAACGTTCAACACAATAATAAGATATTCAATAAAACTTTAAACTTACAACGTACTATGTGTTGGAAGGTTCATCCCCGTTCCGCCTTTGAGTACACAAATTCTGCATTTCCGCCCACCTTCCTTCCCACATTGCCATCTGACTAAGCACTGTCTCATTCATTTTCGTTACGTCCTCTACCTTCGACCTTAGATCTGCCACTGTTTTTTCCAAGTGCTTTTCGTATGGTGTGTTGGACTTGACCATTTTCGAGGAGGCCGACTTTGGGTCCCAACCAAGGCCTTTAATGTGGCCTGATCGTTGACCCAAAACGCATTGAACAATCTGATTTGTTGTCATAGGTTCTTCGACATCCTCTTGTAACGATTCTTCTAATAGTTTTTGCATTTCACACTACATTTGAAATTGAATAAGTTAAAATGTGAACATAAACATCTTTGTCACAAAACTAAATTTCGTATACTAGAACTTACATATGCAGCTTTGTCTTTAAGGGTCGTCCATTCTTTGTCGATATTAAAATGAGTTTTGTAGAACAACTCCACTTGGTCAACGTCACGACCATATTCGTCTTTCTGTGAGAGAAATACTTTTAAAATGTTCATTAAAGATTCAAATTATTCTACTTTTTGTGTCGTTAAAAGTAGATGAAATAGCAGGCTAAAGTGATGATGAAATTCCATGTTACCAATTCTTGTTGTACTTGGACAAAAGACTTCTTCCCAGTTCGGTGGTTGAAAGAGAGTTCTGCTCGACTCTTCTTAGCTTTTTTTGAATTTTCCTCAAACTATATTGTATTAGTACTACATCAAAAAGAATTATAAACTTTAGATACTTGGGAAAATGAGGAACGTACCTTCCATTTAGGATCCTCCCATCTATCACACAAAAGTTGCCAATCTTCAGGATTGGTAAGATCCTTTGGTGGATTTGCACGAGCGACTACTGGATCTTCAAACCAAAGGTAATCCTGGTACAACTCGGCTCTATATTCCTTAAACCTTTTGGATATTGTTGATTCTAAATATCGATGCACATGATTCTTTGACAAATCCATGTCCCAGTGTGTCTGCATAGTTGTTATTAATAATCAATGTTGTAAACCCTAAAGTACTTAACCGAATACGTTAAAAATGAGTCACTTACCGATATTCGATCCTTAACTTCTTGTATGACTTGTTCGGGTACATCATCCCATGTCCGGCAATGCAATGGAATTCCTTCTCTTGTGATTGAACCAATTGCATTACTAAATTTTGGTGCGAGGCGACAAATTGGTTTTCCAACTGCTTCGTCAACCACTATTTTCAACCTCCCATGGGCTTCAACTTCCCGATCTAGCCCAATGTTTCGAGTTTTCCCTCTCTTCCGATTTGAGCGGGGTCTAGAACCTGAAAAAAATGAAGAAATTAACTTATTAGTCAAGAAATTGGTTCAATCACAAGAGAAGGAAGCAATCATATTTTAACTTAAAATTTATTAACCTGATGCCACTGGGGCCACTGGCGTCTCCCGCTCCACGTTTGGACGGTTTGTATTTCTAATTACATCATCTATCTCTCGAATCCGTCTACCACGTCTCTTCTCTCGCTCCATGTCTGGAAGATGTAAAAGATTACAAAATTAGGAACTTAAGTATGCACAAGTTATTCATATTGATTATATTTGTTAAAAAAAAAAAGTATGCACAAGTTACAAAATTAGGAACTTAAGTATGGGGTGGGAATTTGGAAGCAGAGAAGAGAAAAGAAAAAGTCAAGGTCATATCAATGACTAGAAATAAAAGGAAGATAAGAATGGAGATATATATATAGAGAGAGAGAAATGGTAAGTGGTAAGTGTAGTGTTGTATTGAGAGACAGAAGAGAGGGAGTGATTCAGAGCGGAAAAGAGAATCAGAGAAATTAGGAGAAACAATGAAGAGCAGAACTAACTATCAAAACAAATAAGAATAAGTTACTAGAATTAAAAAAGAAAAAAATGAAGCAAGAGAGGGAAACAAACCATCACACCAAGTTAAAATCGAATGCTAATTTGCAGTACAGTTATCTTCATATTTTGTCACGAGTAAAACACGTGCAAGCTGATTGTCTGCTAATCATAGTTTTTTTTTTTTTTTTTTTTTTTTTTTTTTTTTTTTTTTTTTTTTTTTTTTTTTTTTAAGAAAAAGATCTCTAATAGTTGGCAAAGAAGGAGATGAAAAAGAAAGAACTTGGGTTTATAAGAGAATAGATATGGCAGTAGTCATATATTTTTTTAGAACCTAATGCAGTTGTTTGGTTGCTGTGACTTTATAATGCAGATATTTTCCATTGCTAAAAAAGAAGGCATAGATTCAACAATCTCATATATAAACACAATCCAAACAATTTCACAACATATTCAGCACCAAAACACAATCCAAGATGAAAAAGGATTATTGGTGTTGATGGTGATTTGTTTAGGTACTATATCCTTCACCATACAGAGAAGGGGACCAATTTCTGCTTATTCATGCCACTATTTGATGCCATTGGAAACACGCTTCATAAAAAATCATGGGAATTACATAAGGAGATAAACACATTTATTTCAGCAATCGACAACCATATTATCCAACAATCTCATATATAAACAACCAAATAAAAAAAAAAAAAATCCAGAGCGTTTGGAAGAAGGAGAGAAAATACCTAAGAAAGTGAGTATCGTCGAGTGATTGAAGGCTGAAAATCGCAGCGAAGAAGAAGAAGGAGAGAGTACCTGCGAATGCCCAAACCCAAACTGAAAACTAAAAAATCTTCTAGGTCACAAAATCAAAATCAAAGGCAACGAACGCCCAAACCCAAACTTCAAAATCAAAGGCAATGAAGGCAAAAACTTACCCGGAACTTTTAATTATTTCAGTTTTCCCATATAAGATAGATATTTTGCTGTACTAAAAAACACAAGAGAGGATAGATTTGTCGAGTTTGGGCTTTAGAATGCAAATACAATGGAAAAGACCAACAGTTATTTATTTGAAGTGACCAATACCATTGTCTTTTGATGAGGTGAAATTGAAATTCCAGAATACAAAGTAGAATGCATAAGGGTAATTTTCATTTATATTGTCGAATCCATTATTTGATTGGTATTATCTATTAATGGTTGGCTGTCTATTGCAGTAGTTGCAGGTAACCGCAAGATTTCTTTTTTTGGTTTGGCCTAAAAAGATCAATAACAATTCACAAGTAATATCTAAGGAGGTGGTTCTCTGGAAGGGAAGCAAATATTTGGAGTTAATCATACGATTCGCATCAATCAGCGAGCAGCTTGGGATGCATAAAACGTAGCACCAGCAATAGATGCTTATATAAATAATTATTTCAGTTTTGAATCAAAATAGATAAATACTTCTGTTTTTTTTTCTTCAAAAGACATGCTTAAAACTTATTAGAATTTAGTGACTAAACAGACATCACGATAGACTAAATCTATATAACTCAATCATGTTTTTTCCTTAATACAGAATTTTCTAGGGTATAACCGAACAGGAACAGCACCATTCTTTTTATATTTTTCTAAACCAGTTTTGGAAATAACACAGAAAGAAGAAAACGGTTTGGAGGTCAATAATAATAATAAAAAAAATGATTAGGGAACAGAAAATGTCCTGTTGGAAGGAAAATTAAAATTTGGAAATGACAACAAAAATAGGAGTATGTATGATATTGTTAAGAGATGGTCCAGAAAAGTAGGGGAACAGCCCTAAACGGCTTATGACAGGCAATGTCCTTTGTTAACAAAGTTGCATTAACCACATTCAAACTCCACATTCAGTAACAATTTCTTCAAATGAATTGAGGCTATGAATTTCGACCATATTAAACCCTAATAGACAGTACATGACCCATTTCATCAAATCGCACACATATATATACAAATCACGAAATTAAACAAAATAAAAGGAGAGGAATCGCAGTTAGAACATACCTTGGGGATGGAAGTTGAAATGGGTGTTGCGACGGAGGGCGAACGGCGAAAGGCGAGCGGCGGAGGGCGAAGGGCGAAAGGCGAGCGGCGGAGGGCGAAGGGCCAAAGGCGAGCGGCGGAGGACGAACGGCGAAGGGCGAAGGGCAGCGGAGGACGAACGACGAAGGGCAGCGGAGGATGAACGGCGAAGGGCGAAGGGCGAAGGGGTAAGGGCTCTGATCGATTTGAGAAAAATGCGAAAATTAGTCTATTTTGCCAGATGAACTCTAACCCGACGCCTGGACCGGGCGTCGGGTAAGATATGTCTAAACCGACGCCTGGACTTGGCGTCGGGTAAAATATATCTAACCCGACGCCTGGACTTGGCGTCGGGTAAAATATATCTAACCCGACGCCTGGACTTGGCGTCGGGTAAAATATATCTAACCCGACGCCTGGTCCAAGCGTCGGTTTAGACATATCTTACCCGACGCCCGGTCCAGGCGTCGGGTTAGAGTTCGTCTGGAAAATTATAAATTCTTGTAGTGGTCACTGATAGACTTCAAGTTGTTGAAGAAAACATAGTAAAAGAACAAGAGCTAAGATTCATGTTGAGAATGTGCGACCTAAAAGACAACATAAAGTCTATCAATGACTATCACTGATAAACTTCTATTTTTTATTAAATTTTATTAGTGATTATCACTGATAGACTTTTATATAGTGATAGCCACTAATAGACTGATAGACTCTAGATTTGGATATTAAAGTGAAATTTCCTACTTTTTGTCTTTGCCATCTCCATTTTAACTCATTGATTATGGACTTTATTGTTGAGATTTATGTCCTAAAGCCTCGTAATTAATTAATAATTATTTTTTTATTATTTTTTTTAATTTATAATATTCATTATATATAAAAATTCAAGGGTATTAGTGTAATCTTAAACAATATATAGTTGACATACATGTGGATCAAGAAATAAACCTAAATAGTCTATAGTATATGGATAAGGTTGAATGCCTTATCCTGGTTCCACTATTGATACGACCCACTTTGTAATTGTTACAAATGATTTGATCCAAATCATTTTTGTAGAGACATGTGAGTGAGGGTATCCTATACAATGAGTTTGTATGAGACTGGATCACGAAGTATATAATCTCTCTTTATAAATCCGTTATTTGAGAAGATTAATATTTCACAGGATGATTATATGTGACTTGATCTTAATCCTGAGTGAGTTATGAACTTCTAACTGTGAGAGCTCGTCCTTTGATTTGTATGTGTGATAATGATTTTTATAGTCGATTCAATAAACCTACCATTTTGGGACTTGACCAAATAGGGAGTTGGAACATAAGTTTCACAAGATGAAATTCACTCTTTCTCATATAGGGTCCCATACAGGGAAAGTAGATGAATAGTTCCCTTAGGGCCCGTTTGGTAACGTTCCCGTTTCCTGTTTCCTGTTTCTGTTTCTCATTTTTTAAGAAACAGACTTGTTTGATAACTATTTCCGTTTTTTGTTTCTAAATTTTGAGAAACGTTTCTAAAAAAATGACAAAAATTGAGAAACACCAAAAAGTTGTTTCTTCTGTTCCGTTCCCATTTATATATTTCAGTTCCTTTTTATGCCAAAATAGTGTGGTTGGTTTGTTGACAAGAGGTATGCTTACTTAAACCTTTTACATTCAAGGTCCTGGGTTCAAATCCTAAAAGTGTCATTTTCTTTTCTTTCTCTTAATTTTCTAGTATTCTTTTTATATATTATTTTAATTTTCAATTTTGTCACTTTTTATTTTTATTTTGTTTGAGAATATATTAATAGTAATGTGAAACTAATATTATTTTCTACGTTAAAATGTTTATTTATTACTAATTTAAGTATATATATTTTTTTTTTCATAAATATCTATCACATTTTATCGATATTTTTTTTTTATTAACATTTCCATAAAATGTTTATTTATTAATTTATATATTAAATATATTAATAGTAATGTGAACATTTGAAGTAACTCATACATTAATAGTAATGTAAATATCTACGTTAAAATGTCTCCTTACCCGGTTAACACACAAAAACATATACCAAATCAAATTTGGGTAACATTTGAAGTATAAATACAATTTTATGGTTGTTTTTAATTTTGCATCGAGACTTATTTGTATTCGATTATGTAAATTTTGGATAGTTTTTTTTGTATATATATATATTTTTTTAATGCATGTTATATTTTTTTATATTATGTATACTAAATTATATTTAAACTATAAAAAAAAAAAAAAAATAACAAAAAAAAATTATCAGTCTATTTTGTTTATTTTTTTTTTCAAGAAACTAGAAACAAGAAACGTTATCAAACAAGTTTCTGTTTCTGTTTCTTTTTTTCAAGAAACAAGAAACAAGAGTAGTTATCAAACATGTTCCTGTTTCTAGTTCTCAAAAAACAAGGATCAAGAAACAGGGAACAAGAAACAGGAAACAGGGAACAAGAAACGGGAACGTTATCAAACGGGCCCTTAAGTGCTGAATTCGGGACTTGAACAATCAGGCCCCACCCTCCCACTGGCCCGAGAGGGACTTGGTTTATGGTTGGATCACCCAACTGTAATTGCGAACAACTCGTGAAAGATCGACTTGCATGTGTAATGATTATATCCATGAACATAACTTGTTTTAGAGTGCATAAGAGTGCAACTGTAAGCCTATAGTGGAGTGACCTTTGTTTTAGAGTGCATAAGAGTGCAACTGTAAGCCTATAGTGGAGTGACCTAGAGTTAATGAATTAAGGGAAAATTACTCTAATGGTCCATCGTGTTTGAATTTGGTAGCATTTGGGTCCCAAAGGTTTCAAACTCAACAATTATACCCTTGAGGTTTGGATTTGATGCGTTTTTTTTTTGTCTCTATGTAAGTTTTTGGTTAAATTTTAACAAAATGCTGACGTGACACCCATTTTTAATTAAAAATATTTTTTAAATTTTAACAAAATGTTGACGTGACACCCATTTTTAATTATTAAAATTCTTTTAAAAAAATATTATTTTTCTTTTTCTTTTTCTTTTTCTTTTTCCTCCTTCCCCCTTTTCACTCCTCCCTCCTCCTCCCTCTTCCTCTTCCTCCTCCTCCTCCTCCATCATCCATCTTCTTCCTCCCATGACTGTCGTTGGATACGTCGACGACTTTTTTATTTCTTTCTTTTCGTTCTTCTCATTTTCCCCTCCCTCTCCTTTTCTCCTACTCCTCCATCATCTTTCTTCTTCCTCTCATTGTCGTCGTCGACGACTGTTTTTTTTCGTTCTCTTCTCCTTCTCCTTTTTCTCTCCCTCTCCCTCTCCCTCCATCTCCTCCTTCTTCTCCTCGTTAAAAAAAAAATCAGATCTAAAATTTAGAGAAAAACGTTTTTTTTTTTTAAAAACGAGGGGAGGGAATGAAAGGGAGAAAGAGGGAGATGGAGGTGAGACGAAGAGGGAGTAGAAAAGGGGAAGAGGAAAACGAAAAGAAAAAAAAATAGTCGATGACCATGGGAGGGAGAAGATGGAGGGAGGAGGGAGAAGGAGGAGAAAGAGAGAGGAAAAGGAAAAAGAGAAGGAGAAGAGAACAGAAAAAAGAAAAAGAAAAAAAAGAAAAAAGAGTCTCATAATTGCCGACCACGACTATGCCAGGAAGAAGATGAAAGATAAAATATTGATGATGGAGGAGGAGGAAGAGGAGAATGAGAATGAGAATGCGAATGAGAAGGGAGAAAAAAGAAAAAAGAAATATATATATATATATATATATATATATATATTCTTTTTAAAAGAATTTTAATAATAAAAAAAAAAATTAATTAAAAAGATGTGTTACGTCAGCATTCTGTTAGGATTTAACCGAAAATTTGACGGAGACAAAACAACGAACTAAATCCAAACTTCAAGAGTATAATTGTTGAGTTTGAAATCTTGAGGACTCAAGTACTACCAAACTCAAACTTGATGGACCATTAAAGTAATCTTTTCCAATGAATTAAAGTTAATTGATTAATGAGTTTATCAATTAATTTTGTATCATTGGAACTGATAAGATGTAGGTCTATAAAGTCTCTTTGCTAGCTCATAGTAAGGATCAATTTAGTTGATTTTTTTTGTTGTTGTAATATTCAAATTAATATTTAATATATTTGATATATTAAATGGTAGAAGATGAAAATATTTGATACATTAAATATTAGAGAAAATAGTTTATGTATTAGATACATTATTATTAAAAACTATATATACATATGAGATTTGAATGAGATTCAAATCGGTTAAATGTATATTATAAAAGATTAATTTTATGATATTTAAATTAGATTCAAATAAATATAAAAATACACATTTTAATATAATAGATATTAAAATGTATTTTATAAAATAAAATTAATTTTTGAAGTCTATATAAATAGGACCTTTAACAGCTAGAAGGTGGGCCAAAAATACTACTCACTCTTTGGTAGAGAATTGTTCTCTCAAACTACATTTTTCAAGAAGGCTCCCATAAACTCTTGGTCCCGAGTCATATCGTGTAAGATCTCGTGGAAAAAGAACATAAGAAGATTGAGGTCTTCAAATGTAAAATATCGTTGTTTTAGTTTAATTCTAAATAAATAACTTAACTTGCTGTTTTAGTTTAATTCTAAATAAATCAAAAATACGATTTCAACGCTTCCGCTGCGGGGTTTGAAGTGTTTATTTCCTTACTTTATTGAGTAGGGTGATATATGAAAGTTGAAAAAGTTCCTTTCTAAGAGATAGAGTGTCAAGCTCTTCTCTCCTTATATTTTTTTTTTTTTGAAAGGCTTCTCTCCTTGTATTATTGCTTTGGGATCAACTATATTCTAATATCTAAATGGGTTATTAACTAGATTCCATTTTCAACTTTCCATAATAATCTAACGTGCATTATCAAACATTATGGTTCAACTTTCTTCCGTAGTTCACTTGTCTGGTGTAGGACTATCGAAATAAAGTTTCGATCGGATTATAAAGGTGCTTTTGTCGGAAAAACATGCCGTTAAATTATGATTTATGTCTGTAATAGTTATTATCAAGTGAGTGCAAGCAAGTTAAAATTTACTATCGATGATAACCATTAACAAGTACTAGTACAATATATACAAGGAGTCTATTAAATTTCATTTGTATGTAGCTTTGAATTTACCTACACAAAAGTTGTACAAAATTTCATTGAGAGATATTTAAAATGAAACTTGGCGCACAAATAGTCTTCAGCGTTGGAGAATGTCTTTTTTCTATTGGAGAATTTTTCTCCGGGTCCTTCCTCTCATCTTTTGCATTCTCCAAGTATTTCTTGTTGGTTTAGGTTGTCTTTTAGGCCGCACATTCTCAGCACAAACCTTATCTCTTGTTCTTTTAGTAGTCTTTTCTTCAACAACCTGAAAACATTAAAATGTAATTAGATACTCAAATTGAACTAAAAGTCTAAAGACAGTCTATTTGTGGCTATCACGGATAGACTTCTATTCAGTAATAACCACTAATAGACTTCTATCATAAATACAACAGTATTGCAGTCTATCAAGGACTATCATTAATAGATTTATATTATTACAATAATACTAGAAGTCTATTAGTGAAAGTCATTGATAATTTTTTTTTAAAAAATAGAAGTTTATCAATGGTCATAACTGATAGACAGTAGTAGATGATACAAAAGGAAAAAAAAAATTACCCGAGTTTGTCGTGTACTCTTTTGGAACTCTTTTCTTTTTTCTTCTTCATCATTCTTCTCTTCACACTTTCATTGAGATACAAAGTAGTATAGATAAACCATATGGCATATAGTACAATTCCCTAACATTTGTCATTCAAAATTTAAACTAAAGTTTGCAATTCCTTGCTTATGTAATTCTGAAATAAGCCGACAAAGGGATTATTTTAAGAAAGAAACAATCAAAGTGCAATGAACAACAAACAACGATTATTTTATTCAAGCACATAAGAAAATGTTTTTTCTCGAAGAAATTAACATCTTTTTATGATACATAATGAAAAATAACCATAAAAAATCCGTCCAAAGCACAAAAGTAAAAGGAAAAAAAAATTATTTACAGATCTACAACATGCAATAAAGAACACCGAAAATTCACATATGCATTTGCAGTTAAATATGATGAAAGAAAAATCAACCAAAAGGAAAAATTAGAAATCGAAAGTTCGGGTTCAATAAACAAACGTACAAGAAGAAACGATGAGAAACGACGATGTTGAAATGAACTTACCGATATGTCAGGATAGGACTAAGAAGTTGAGGTGCTGATAAGTTGACTAGAGTAGAAAGTAGATGAATCGAGAATAAAAAATCAACCGTTGAAGTAATGTTTGTGACAATTCCGACGAAATATATGAAAGGTTCATGAAGAGAGCATATGAAGGAATTGTCGACGTATGACGATGAAGAAGTCAGATGAATCGAGAATGGAAAACTGAAAAATGACGTTATTTTTTGGGCTGTGTAATTAGGTTTAATCAGTGGACTTTTTAAGTCTTTTTACTCGGGTTGAACAAATTTTGTGCTATATTTGTAATTACTTTTACCTTGTGCTATATCTGTCAATATTTTTTATCTGGAACAACCAACCCTTATATAGTTATAACAATTAAAATTTATTAAATTGTTGAATTGTTAATTAAAATAAATTGAATATAACTATTTTATTGTTAAGCTAGTTAATTTGAACTTGTACTAAAAAAACCAGAAAAAGTTAATTTGTACTAAATAATGACAATTATGTAAAAAATAAAGAATTAATTAATTTATATAAGCTATATTACTTGGAATTAGTTTGAATATCTTGGTTTAATTAAAAAAAAACATCTGATTATATTCTAGAATTAAGGGCCGGTAGCCTAAATAGTAATCAGACCTAAAATAATGACAAATATAACAAAATTTAAAACATTTTATAAATATAACAAAAACATCAGTGACTATAACTGATAGACTGGTATCGTTGATATCTATTGAGAAAATGACTATACTATAGATTACTATTAGTAATAGATAAAATTTTATAAAAATAAAAGATAGACTACTATTAGAAATTATCATATTTACAAATTTTTTTAAAAAATACTATATTTTTTAATTATTTTACTCTAAATTGGCTCTTAGAATTAATTAGTTTGATTAAATTTTTTGTTTTTGTTTTGTTTCATATCATTAATTTATTCTCATTCAACCATAGTAAATATAATAATTATTATTATTTTTTTTTTTTTTTATAAAAGTAAATATAATTAGTTTATCTATTAGTTAGACGTGATTAGTATAAATCAATTAATTATGATTGAATACGTATTTAAACTAATTAATTTATTTTGAATTATAATTAATTAAGAACTTTGATCATATCTATAATTGGAATTAGTTAAATCATTATTCAAATTAATTTATTAGATAGGTCTACATTAATTTAAGTTACATTTAAAACAAACTTAATTTAATTTTGGTGAAAATTTTCAAATCCCATTAATTTTATTTACTCTATTTAAAGCCCTCCTCAGGTTTCAAAATAAAACTTAATTTTTGAAATTTAGGTAACCAATAATTTGGTTCAATTTCAATTTAGTTTTATTTATAAGTTTAGTTCTTATGATTTCCTAAACCTCACAAATGGTACCAAAACTAATTTTTACTGGCTTGAAATTTTTTTCATTTTACTTTAATTTTTACTCAATTTTGAACCATAAAACAAAACATTCCACTTGTATAAATACATAATTGAAAATGCTAGCTCATTGCCCTATAAACGCAAGACAAAATATGGTTAAAGCTTATAAGGTACAAGCAATGGCAAAAATATCGGTAGTTCAATTTTACGGATATATCCATAGATATATCGTTGAAATATCGATATCCACGAAAAATTCTGTAAATCAATTTTTTGAAAAAAATTATTAAAATTAATAATTAAGTTTATTTTATTTTCAAATTAAGTTATAGATCTTGTTATTAGTATCTATATCCATATTGAGATTAATAAATGATATTTTGTATGTTTTACGGGTATTTATAAAAGATATTGGAGATATCCATTTATCCTTAATATCTATATCCAACCTTTCGATTTACGGATATATCGACGGATATACCGACATATTCACGGATATTTTCATCCTTGGGTACAAGAGATTTGAGATTAAAAAAATTTCATGAATCAAATTTTAAAATTATTTTGTTTTTGTTATTTTATTTTTAAAAACACATAGTTGTTTGATAACAGTTATATATATTTTTTATTTTTTTAAAATAATTTTGAAATTACAAGCAAATTTTAAAAAAATAATTTTAAAAAACATAATTTTGTTCTCAACTCATTTTTCTTCTGGCTCATTATTTTCCAATTTGACTTATATCTCTCCAACGTTTTTTTTTTTCCTTTAGGACCGGTATTAACTTGAAATGGAGAGGATTGAGTTATTATAATGTAGGTCACGTTTGATGGACCATTATAATTCACGATCAATACAATAATTACATAGACTTCAATAATATTTAATATCACAAACTATTATACTCTCAACTGTTATAACTAAGGACTATTTTAAAAATTCTTTCCCACTCATTTTTATCTCTACATAACCTTTTTTTTATCTCTCTAAAAAGTTTATCTTTATTTAACTTTTATTTCTCTTTTTCTCTCTAACGTACCTTCCCAATTTCTCTCTAAAAATTAAATATTTTTTTTCCAAAATTTCCTCTCTCCAACTTTTCTATTACAAAAAATTTCTTCTCTTTTCTCTCTCTAATAAATATATCTTACTTTTCTTTTGAAAAAAATTCTCCCTAAATTTTTTCCTAGTACAACTTTGTTTAATTTTTTTTCTATTTATCTGACTTATCTTTTGTCGTGGATCTCACGTTAAAAAAAAAAATGAAAGAACCTCACACTCTTCAAAAGATAACATGAGTTACTTTCTTGAGTAGTTCTAATTGATTTTGAGATAAAATTCCATAATTTTTAATATGATATCAGAACTTATGAAGTTCAAAAATAGAATCCGATCCAAAATGATAAACTCAAAAAACATCACCATAAGAGGAGCATGGACCAACCTATGAAGAGGGAGTCATGACCCAACCATGCATGGTACTTCTCGACCGTGTAATTTTGATTTTTTTTTTTTTTTTATATATATAAATAAAAATAATGCAAGTTAATTTTATATATAATGGCCCCAAAATTAATGAAATTCTACGTTGGTACATGGCTCATGCGCATATCTATTTTAATTGTTTCTGTTTGTATTTATTTTTTAATATATTTTTTTTTGACCTTTAATGTTTTTTAATTATTATTTCAAGTTTTTATTTTTTTTATTTATTATTTTTTTTATATTAAAAAAATGACGAAATATGAGTTTTTAGTGTGAGAATTGTTTTATTTTATTAATCTCTTTATACTACTTTCAACAAATCTTAATATAAATGCTTACTATTAGTTTATTTGTTAATCTTTTTAAAAATAATTTAATTTATATTAACATCCATCCATTAATTTTAGAAATATATTCAATTTTTTTTTTTTCTTCATCAAAGTGTCTAATAATTCTTTAAACTTTCAATTTTGTGTTTATTTAAATCGATGAAATTTAAAATGTGTTCAATATATTTTCAACTTTCAATTTTGTATTTAATAGGTCTTCAGATTTTCAATTTTAACTTTAATATAAACCTTGTTCTATTCGACATTTTTTAAAATTCAAGGATTCATTAGAAACAAAAATGAAAGACACGTTTCAAATTTAAAACTTATTAAGATAATAGATTGAAAGTTTATGGATCAATTAAAGAATTTTTAAGGTTTAGGAATCTAATAGACTTCAGCTTTCAAAAGTCATTCATCGACTAAACTCCTAGTTTTACTTTTTTTTTTTTCTTTTTTCCATTTGTTACGACATATGAACTAATTTATATGATCAGTTTCTTTAAACTTAGTTAGGAAGCCGTTAACAAACACACTTATTCTTATCATCTATAATTTTTTTTTTTTTTTTTTTGTAAGATCATCATAATTTGAGAGTTTCGAACTTCTAATTTTGTTGTGATAATATTTTTTATATTTATATAACATCATTTTTTGTCCCCAAACATTATCGAGATTCACACCCGATGGAGGCATGTTACACTGAACAAGGATGAAAAAATCGTCGAAATCGAAATATAGCTAATTTCGAAGGGTGGATAGAAGGGACAAGATCTTTTTTATCCAAAATGGCTGAACTTTCGGCTAACTATCGGAAATGTCGGCAAAAAATCGGAAATGTATTTGATACAATATATAATTGGAAAATACAGCCAGCACACTTGGTTTTACCTGCCTTTGATACTTTGTCCTGAGTTCAAATCCCACCAAGAACAGTATTTGTTTATTTATTTACTAATCATTGTTTTTCTCTTTTAACTTTTTTTTATTAGATAATTTTATTTTTTCTCTTTTTCTTTATTATATAATATATATATATATATATATATTTTTTTTTTAATTTCAAAATCAATCTATATCTAAACTCCAGCTACTTTATTTTGTTCTGAATTTTTTTTTTTATGAATATTGTAATATAATTTCTAATTTATTAAATCAAGTAAAAAATTATTTTATTATTGAATTATGAATCATGTATTTGTTGACCAAAATTTGTAGTCTATAAATTATTCAAGTTTATATTATTTTTTTCAGTCTTCAATATTATCTATTATTTTATTATTATTCATATTTGAATTCTAATTTTTAAATATATGCTTGAAGCAATAGTGTATTACTTAAATAACCTAGTCTAAAGTTTTATTAAAAAAATTACAATATTTCTATCAATTTTTGCAATATCTGTGATTCTTTTCGAAATATTCGTCGATATTCAAATGTTGGTCGATATATCCGTAAATCTAAGTTACCGATATGGATTGGATATGGATAAAAATATTTTTCGTCATTGCAGTTAAGATTACTATCTCTAAAGTACTCTTTTTCTTTAATAATCTTCTCTCTAAAATTTATCTCTTCCCCCAAGTTTTTTTTCTCTCTATCTCAACTTTTTGATGACTTCTAACTAACATTCTCTCTCTCAAATATCAATTTAAATTTTGTTCTCTAAATATTTTCTTTCTATGTCTCTAAATGTAAAGCATTTATATTTGTGTCTAAATTTTAATTTTCAGGTCTCTACACATTTTCTCTCTCCAAAACATCTCTTCAACTCTTCAATTTTTGTAAATTTAAAAATAAAAAACAGTTTTCAAACAAATTTGATTTTTTTTTTTTTTTTTTTTTAACATTAGATTTTGGTTTTTGGTTTTCTATTTTTTTTAAAAAAAACAATAATTTTTCAGTTTTTAATTTTTTAAAAATAAAAAATAAAATATGTATGATAACTATTTTTAATTTTCTATTTTTTTAAAAAATAAAATCAAACTATTTTTTATATTATATAGATAAATATATTTTTTTTTTTATCTAAAATACGGTAATTAAGTACACGAATAATCAAATAAATATATCTAAAACTTCAAACTTATAGAAATAAAACACAATATTATTATTTATATAAATGTTATAAATGTATAAAAATGATATTAAGAATTAAACATAGTTTAAATACTATTATTTAATTTTAAACAAAAATATATACTTTAAACTAATTTTCATTTAAATAATTCATTAAATAAGATAATAATTGGTTAAGAAAACTACTTTAAGTAAGCCTCGTAACTATTAAAATTTATTAGGTAATATAGTATATTAGTAAGAAACATTCCAACAGACGTCAATTTTGAGTAAAATAATTAAAAATATAGCACTTTTTTAAAATTTTTGCGGATATGTCAATTTCGTCACTGATAGTATGGTCTATCACTGATAGACTCAGTTTTTTTTATAGAATTTTGTCAGTGATCTATCACTGATAGAAGTCTATCAGTGATAGTCATACATCAACGATAGAGTCTATCGGTGATAGCCACTGATTTTTTTCCATATTTGGAAAATGTTTTAAACTTTGTTAAATTTGCAATTATTTTGGACCTGATTGCTGTTTGTGCAATCAACCCTATTGACAACTTAAAAAAAAAAAAAATATATTAAAAACGTTTTCAAAATTTTTAAAACAAAAAAACTGAATTAATTATCAAACACCTTTGTTTTAAGAAAATTAAAAAACAGAAAACAAAAAATAAAAAACGACAAACAGAAAACGAAATGATTATCAAACGGTCCTATGCTTTTTGTTTTAAAAAATAGAAAATAGAAAACAGAAAAAACAAAAAACAAAAAATAGAAAACAGAAAACGAAATAGTTATCAAACGGGTCATTTTTTTTTTCTTTTTTCTCAATAATATGACTGAAAATATTGTTAATTAAAAAAAAAGTTAAATGATTATCAAACTATGCAAGAGTCAAATTTTATTTAAGCGTCAAACCGAGCATAGTTCAATTGACATAAAGTTGTGTCGTTTGACTTAGAAGTCAGGGGTTCAATCCCCCACTCTGCATTAATGAAATGGGGTTCAATCCCCCACTCTGCATTAATGAAATGCTACAACTATCTTTTGCAGCCCAACAACATGCCAGAATTTGATTGGTCAGGTTTTATGTTATTTTTTTTAATTAAAAAATCATATTTAATGTCTCATGTCATTTTAACGCTTTTTTTTCTTAAATTTTTTCTACTTCCCCATAACTTTCAATTTCCAATTTTGCCCTTCTCTCCTCAATTCTCTCACGTATCTTTTTTTATGGATGATTTTCTACGGTCAAATCTTAGTAAACATTTCTTAATCTCTCCATATGCCTAATAGCATAGCGAAAATTGTTATTTATTCTATGATAAATGAAGTGAAATTGAGTTGAAAACTTGAAATCAACAAAGAAATTATATAGAAGAGGAAAGAAGAATTTTATTAAAAAATGTCATAGGATGTTGGACAATAGTGAGATTTTAGATATTATTATTATTATTAAAAATTGTGGCAGGATTTTTTTTATCGATGATTTGCTATTTTCAAATCTTAGTAAAAATTTTCAAATCATTGATAAAAAAAGAGATATTGGAGAGGATTGAATAGGGAAGGGCAAAATCGAAAATTAAAAGTCATGGAGAAAAAGAAAAAAAATAGGAAAAAAAAAAAGTTGAAGTCATTAAATATGATTTTTTCATTAAAAATAATAACATAATACTTGGTTAATCAAAATCTGCCACGTGGCTGGACTACAAAAGATAATTTTAGCCTAGGCTGCAACTAAGTTTTACCCTTAATGAAATACCTTTTTGCAAAAAAAATAAGTTTTATTTAAGCTCAAATTGCATTTAAGCACAAATTAGAGAAACTAAATTGGTAATTTAACTCAAATTTATCTAATTTGTTCCATAAATGAGTGATAACTCTTAATCATGCATAAATTGAAGCTCTTGTTGACGTTGCAAAATCGTAGAAGGAGTTCAATAATCGACTAATCTTCAATCCAACTTGCATGATCATTGGTAGATCAAGAGGGTTTCGTAGGAATGTACACCACTTGGTTTCCATCGTGTCCGATAAAGTTAAGCTTCAAAGACTTAGCGGTAAGAAAACTTCTCTTTAAATCCAACATAATGCTATCTAGCTAATTTTGAGTTGTCTCTTCTTTCTCTTGATCTAACATTGACAAAATATAACATAAACAAAATATTGCAGAGGTCGACTCCAAGTTGTAAAGGCCATAATCTCAACTTTAGACCAATCTTAATATCTACCAAGGAAGCCAAACATTCAACGAAGTCTACGTCTCTAATGTTTAGAAATATTTTAACAAAGGTAAAAATAACCTCTTCTTTTGAATTTTTTTCCAAAGAAAAATACTCATCTCTCGCTGAGAAAAGATTGACCCGTTTGGTTTCTTATTTATTTATTTTTATATTTTTGAAAACAAGGGATAAGATGAATTGTGAGAATTCATGTTTGATGGCTTAAATTTGAAAATTGTTTTTGAAAATTAGTGTCATTTTAACACCAAATCAGAAAACAACTTTTAGTAGTTTTCACTGTTTCTGGATTTGGAAGTCTAAAATTAGAATACACCCATTTTTTTTTTTTTTTTTTTTTTTTTTTTTTTTTTTTTTTGCAATTTCCAATCTTCTCTCATTCCTCCTTCTTTTTCAAGTAACCTTTTCTATTGTTCATTCTTCAACCGTTCCTCTTCCTCCCCACAAAAGAAAAAAAGATGTTGAAAATTTGGGGCCATAAAAACGTGTCTTCGTGAGGAAGTAATATTTTTAAAATTTAAAATGAATGAAAATGTGTATTCATGAGAAAGAAGATTATGAGTGGAGTAAGTTTGTCTCTCCCTAGTTGGCTTTATTGATCTTATGAAATGGAAAAAAAAAAGAACACAACTATTTTTTTAAATTTTAAATTAACCCAAATAAAGAAGGAGAATACTATTTCTCCTCTTGGTTCCCCTTGATAGGTGTGAAGGGAGAATTGAACCAATTTCTGAAACAAATTGAGATAATGAAGAGATTTTGATATACAAATTATTTGGTGGTTGAGTTGGGTGACCCGTTGTTGAAGGTGTCATTGTGGTTTTTGAAATTCAATTTTTTTGTTCTGATAATCTATTCCTCGACTATCTTCTTTTTTCTTCCCAGCAAAAAACAATTTCAAATACACAACCAAACATGTTTTAAAAAATAATGAAAATAAGAAATTTGTTTTCGTTTTCTACTAAATTTTTGTTTTCAAAAACAAATTTTCGGATTACGAACCAAACGAGGACTTAGTTAAAGTAGTTACAGACTTGTTTGATTGGTGATTTGAAAACAAGAGATTCAATATCAACAAAGTTGTATTTCATGTTTTCAGACATGCTTTTAGTAGCAAATTTAGAAATTGAATCTCAATTTAACTAATTCTTCCAAATATGTTTAAAAAACTTTTTATAAACTAGTTTCTAGTTTTAGTCCCCACTAAATATTAAGTTGAATATAAACTATTATTAATCAATTTAGGAAGATATTATATATTATTTTTTTTTTTTGTATAATTAGTATTTTAATAATATAATATATTTATATTAGGGAAATTGTAACTCAATTTAGAGTAAAATAATTAAAGATATAACAATTTTTAAAAGTTTTGCAAATATGGTAAATTTTGTAATTTGATTCTTTAATTTTTGTATTACCCTTAATAAATAAATAAGAAGAATTAAAAAAAAAGGGTTATCGCTAGCCCCACGCGCAACGATCGCGATTCTGATTTATAAAAACCAACCTATGCGATCGCACAACAATCGCATAGTGATTTATAAAAACCAACCTATGCGATCGCACAACAATCGCATAGCTATGCAATCACATAGGTTGCTATCCGATTCTGGTTTATAAAAATCAACCTATGCGGCACACATAACAACCTATGCGATCGCACAACAATCGCATATGTTGCTATGTGATTCTGGTTTATAAAAACCAACCCATGCGATCGCACTTTGTTGGGTTTGGACTTTTCGGTCTTTTACTTGGGCCAGACTGTTTTTTTTTTTTTGTTATATTTACAAAAGATTTTACATTTTGTTATAATTGCAAATATTTTGGGCCGGATTGCTATCTATCAATCAACCCTTTATATTATACATATTTTAATTTAACAAAAATAAATTAAGTGAGGTGAAATACTATATTTATTAAACTTTTTTATCTTTTTGAATATAATTTTGCATTTTAAAATTTAAAATTCAAAATCTGGATACATGGAATATAAAAATAAAACCATTTTCAGAATTTACACAGTTTGTATCACAAAATCACAAAATTCGAAAATAATTTTGAAAAATAAAAATATAGATTACATACCAAACGCGTATTGGCTGAACTCATTAAATTTGAAAACATAAAATAAAATTCGAATTGCGTTGGAAATCATACATCAGTACATCATAGTGTTCTTAAAAAAGAAACCTTTTATTAAAATAGCAACCCAAACCTTCAAATTTAGTAAATTTGATAAGATGGTTTTGGTTTAATGTAATTATTGTTTGTTTTTTTTTTCTTCTTCTTCTATTTTTAAATAAACTTTTGTTTATTTTATATTTTAATTTTTCGGTTTACTTTTAAATTAGGGTCAATATTAAAAAATTTACACGGTTTGCATGCTAATACATATTAAAAATCAAGAGAAAATATTGACAAAATCTAAAATAATTTTTTATAAGATGAGATTTAGTAGGTCTTGAAGTTCAATTCCCACCCAACATTAATTAAATATCTTTGAAAATTAAAAAGATTTAATCCGTAATAGTTTATTTAAGAAAAAACAAAAACATATGAGGACTATTTTGACCAATATTTTAATTTAAATTTTCACTTTTTAAAAACACGTTTCAGAAACTTTTAATAAATAAACAAAAAAAAAAAAAAAAACTAAGAAAAAAATCAATAAATAAACATATTTTCAGAGGAACCCAAAATTAAATGCAAGTAACAAGACTTTGGTAGTTAGAAATTTACCCAAATCTTTTTGTTCTAAGAGAAATGTTTGATTCTCATCTTCTTCAAAGTTGTTGAAATTTCTATTATAATTATAACTAACTTCCCATATTTACAGAGAGGGAAACAGAGCATCTATAACAGAGCACTAACAATATTCGCATCTATTTCGAAAGATATGAATCCAAGCCCTGCTAATTCCTCTCCCTTCACTCCACTCGGCTTCCTTGACAGAGCCGCCGTCATCTACGGCGATTGTCCGTCCATCATCTACAACTCCACCACCTACACGTGGTCGGAAACCCACCGTCGATGCCTTCAACTTGCCTCTTCCCTCTCATCCTTCGGCATCCAAAAAGGCCACGTCGTCTCCGTCGTCGCTCCCAACACTCCGGCCATGTATGAGCTCCATTTTGCTGTTCCGATGGCCGGCGCCGTCCTCAACAACATCAATCTCCGCCTCGACGCTCGAACCATCTCCATCATCCTCCGCCACAGCGAATCGAAACTCATCTTCGTTGATCAGGCCTCTTGTGCCCTAATCTCCGACGCGTTGGCCTTGTTTTCGTCGGAGGCTAAACGACCGCCGCTCGTCCTTATCGCCGACCATGCTGTGGCGGAAGATTCACCATTGTCGTCCTCTGTTCCGATTTGTGGCGATTTTATTGATTCGTATGAGGAATTGGTTAAGAAAGGGGATTCTGAGTTCCGGTGGATTCGACCGACAAGCGAATGGGATCCAATTGTTTTGAATTACACATCCGGAACGACTTCGTCGCCGAAAGGAGTGGTTCATTGTCACAGAGGAATTTTCACGGTGACACTTGATTCAATTCTCGAATGGGAAGTTCCTAAACAAGCGGTTTACTTATGGACATTACCGATGTTTCATGCCAATGGATGGAGTTTCCCTTGGGGAATCGCCGCCGTCGGAGGCACTAATGTTTGTGTTCGAAAATTTGATGCGGCGTTGATTTTTTCCCTAATTCGTCGGCATCATGTGACACACATGTGCGGAGCATCGGTGGTGTTGAACATGTTAACAAACTCTTCGGACAACCGACCGCTTGATTGGCCAGTCAAGATTATCACTGCTGCAGCACCGTCGCCTGCAACAATTATATTGCGCACTGAATCGTTGGGTTTCAATGTCAGCCACTGGTATGGACTAACAGAGACAGCAGGGGTAGTAGTTTGTTGCTCGTGGAAACCAGAATGGAATCAGCTACCTGCGACAGAGCGGGCGCGGTTGAAGGCGCGACAGGGGGTGCGAACAACGATGATGACAACAGTGGACGTACTGGATCTGGCAACAAAAAATAGTGTGAAACGAGATGGATCTTCGATCGGAGAGATCGTTCTCAGAGGCGGATCGATCATGCTTGGGTATCTGAATGATCCAGAAGCGACGTCAAAATCAATGACTGACGAGGGGTGGTTCTTCACAGGAGATGTTGGGGTGATGCATCCAGATGGGTATTTGGAGATCAAGGATCGATTGAAGGATGTGATCATAAGCGGTGGAGAAAATTTGAGCAGCGTTGAGGTGGAATCGGTTTTGTATGAAAATCCAATGGTGAATGAAGCGGCGGTGGTGGCACGACCTGACGAGTTTTGGGGGGAGACACCGTGTGCATTTGTGACCTTGAGAGAAGGATTGGATGAGAAGCCGACAGAGGAGGAGATTATTGAGTATTGTAGAGGGAAGTTGCCGCGGTTTATGGTGCCGAAGACGGTGGTCTTTAGGGCGGAGCTGCCGAAGACGTCGACCGGAAAGATCCAAAAGTTCGTGCTTCGGGAAATCGCCAAGTCAATGGGCACCGCACGAACAAGTCATTTTTAGAAGAAAATATTGAGTTATGCTCAGATTAGTAATAAATGTACACACTACGAAAGTACTAAATGTTGATGTCGACGAAAATGTCGAGATCTCAATTTTACCAAAATGTCATGAAAATATCAATGTCGATGGATATTTGTGGATAAATTATATAAATAAAGAAATCATAAAAATTATATAAATTAACTAGTAAACATCTGACCATTTTCTAATAAATTACAACTTATGATTATTAATATTTATATCCAACATTTTGTTGATATTGTTTTCTTCTATATTTCTACATGGGTGGAAGTGTCAATTCGCCACTTATAGGGAGACTTAAGGGGTTGTTCACATGAGATTTCGACGAAGGAAATTTGACACGTGTAATATGAACTTGATTTGTATTGATTTGTATGTATCTGCGTGGATTACAATCTCTAATGTTTATCCTCTGATTCTTTCTCTCTCAAATATAAATGTGTCTCCAGGGCTCCACAACTTGTTCTCGATGTTGAATTTTTCGATGTTGAATTTGTTTCGAGGGCTTTTGCAGCTTGTTCTCGATGTTGAATTTGGATCGAGGGCTTCGCAGCTTGTTCTCGATGTTGAAGGATTGTTCCGTCTTGCAAGGATTTAGGGTGTCTTCGTTGTTTATGAATTCTCTCTGAGCTCTTAGGAGTAGAAATTTTCACGCCGAATGTGAACATTTGAATTTGTTCATTTATCTTATTAATTGAATGCATGCTTTATTCCACTTACTATCCTACATTATTATTGCAATATAACCCAACAAATTAGTTAATCCCGAGATGATATGTATATATGCATGTAGGGAAACGACAAGTGTTAGGAGAATGACGAAGCACACGTGGACCAGATCTGAGGATGTCAAGCTGGTGGAGTGCTTCACTCGAATGGTCCAAGAGGGATAGAGGTTGGACAATGACACGTTCAGGCTCGGACACCTATCACATCTGTTGCGATTGTTGAGCGAAAAATACCTAATTTTCCAATTGAATCAACAACCACGATAGACTGTAGGGTGAAGAGCCTGAAGAAGAAATATGCAACCATTGTTGAGATGCTGTGTCCCGGGTGTAGTGGATTCATATGAAATGGCGAGTTTAAGTGCGTGGAGGCGGAAAAGGATGTGTTCGACACATGGGTCAGGGTAATTCTACCCATTTAAATCATACATATTTGTTACACTACCAACTACACGTAATAATATATTTGTTTGGACATGCAGAGTCATCCAAATGCAAAGGGACTTCAGAATAAGCCATTCCCACCATTTTGAAGAGTTGGCGTTCGTATTCAGGAAGGACCGTGCGACGGGGGCAGGTGTAGAGACCCTCGATTACATGACATCAAATGCTGCCGAGCCACTGTGGCAGGTGTAGAGATGAGATTATCTCAAGAATATCATGTACCAGAACCCCCATTTGTGGCAGGTGTAGAGATGAGATTATCTCAAGAATACCTAATTTTCCAATTGAATCAACAACCACGATAGACTGCAGGGTGAAGAGCCTGAAGAAGAAATATGCAACCATTGTTGAGATGCTGTGTTCCGGGTGCGGGTGCAGTGGATTCATATGAAATGGCGAGTTTAAGTGCGTGGAGGCGGAAAATGATGTGTTCGACACATGGGTCAGGGTAATTCTACCCATTTAAATCATACATATTAGTTACACTAACAACTACACGTAATAATATATTTGTTTGGACATGCAGAGTCATCCAAATGCAAAGGGACTTCAGAATAAGCCATTCCCACCATTTTGAAGAGTTGGCGTTCGTATTCGGGAAGGACCGTGCGACGGGGGCAGGTGCAGAGACCCTCGATTACATGGCATCGAATGCTGCCGAGCCACTGTAGCAGGTGTAGAGATGAGATTATCTCAAGAATATCATGTACCAGAACCCCCATTTGTCGACGTAGTAAACAATCTGAACGAGGAAAAAAACCTCGGGACTCCAACCAGCAGGATTCAGAGATCGGCCACAACGTCGCGTGGAAACAAGAGGAAACGTTCATCGTATCAATCTCATATGCTAGACATCTTACTCACATCGATGGACGTGCATAATTCACAACTTGAGCGTCTTGCATCATTGCAAAATTCACAACTGGAGTGTCTTGCATCATTGTCTGAATAGAACTTTGCTATTGAGGAAAATCGACGCACAAAGGCCGCATACATTCTTAAAGAATTGACACCAGCGTTGTCAAGACATGACAAAATAACATTGATGAACATCTTATTTACGGATGTACTCAAGACTGCCAACTTTTTGTCATTTCCAATGGATGACAAATGAGATTATTACATGTACCTTCTAGGCCGACGAATGGAATGACCCATCTTCCTTGAACTCATTTTGTCCTCCCACCACTTTTGTTTGCAAATAATGACCATGATCATTATTAGAAACCCTTAACAGGCTTGACTTTTGTTGTAACCATTATCTTGACCCTACTTGGCATTGACTGTATTTTTTGTTCAAATAATGAACTTGACCCTTGTCGGCCATTACTATTTTTTATTGTAACCATGAAATTGACCATTACTGCCCTTCAATATTAGATTCAAGTTATGTTGTATTATACTTTTGTGTTGTTATTTTTTTGTTTAAAGAAGTTTGTAAAATATACATACGTTATTAAAAACAAAATAAATCTCAATCTTAGAATCCATGAAATTAAAATCAAATGGCGAAAGACGAGTCCCAACAAAAAATGGATATATATATATTTAATAATCAATGTGAGAGATATTGAAAAATAAATATGAGGTATTGTGGTTAAAATTATTTTTGTTGTCTCCAAAGAAATTTGTAAATGATAAATTGAATAAATAAAAAATCATTCTTAGAAGTTATTGGAAAAAGTTCTTAATAATGAAAAATTTGAAAGTTCGTAGAAAAAAAACGGAATAGAAAAACAACTAAAATAAACTCAGACTTCAGAACTCTAGGTTTAACCACTCTATGCTCCAAACACAACACAAACTTCAGAATTTCAGACTTAACAACTCTGCACCCGAAATACACAGTTTTTTAAATTTCCAAACTAACTAATCTCAGACTAAACAACTCCACTCCACCTCTCTGCAACTAACTTCAAACTGCCTTTAAATTGTTATTGACATTACTATATTAAATTTGTACTACATTTGCTGCTATTTGCCATTTAGTTAAATATTATAGGACTTAGGGTGGAGTACAACATATAAAAAAAAAATATAAAAAAATAGGTGGATATTTTAGTGGATAAAAAACGAATTAAAGAGAATTTCAGAAGTTGTACTCAACCAAACTTTTAACATGTAGAAGCATAGGACCAAATTAAAACTAAGATCAAACTGCAGCAACAATTTTTTTGTTTTTTTTAATCAATTTGAAAAGAAGGCCCGCGCTGAACCGCCATTGAACCGAGATGAACCGCTCAGAACCTCCTTCTAGACCGCTCATACGTTGAACCAGACGTCGAACCGTCCAACCGCTGAATCGGTCTTTGGACCGCGTGTTTTGCAAAGTAATCACCTGCGCGCGACCACCGGACATCCCATGTGCGCGCATCTCTAGCCGTCCACGTGGTCCACCACCAGATCGTGCGGTCCTAATCCTGAGACTGCACCGTATCTCCCATGTGCGCATCCACATTGAATTTCAGTCCCCCAAATTTTCCTATTTTATTTTTTTAATCTAATTTTGACTCATTTTATGATTTTTTATATTAATAATGTACCTTAAATAACTTATTATAGAAATAAGGTAGTTTTGAAAGTATTTACAAAACTAGGGTACCTAAATCGTGTATCATGGACACGATTTTCCTAAATCGTGTCCATGGTACACAATTTAGGGGCAACTCGTGCCCATGATACACGATTTAGGGGTAACTCGTGTACTATGAACACGATTTACATGACGTGTCAACTTAAGTTGTGTACCATGGACACGAGTTACATGTGACGTGACAGATCATAACTCGTGTCCATGTTACACGAGTTACCCCTACATCGTGTACCATAGACACGAGTTACTTCTAAATCGTGTACCATGGGCACGATTTAAATCGTGCCCATGATACACGATTTAAGTACCCTAATTTTGTAAATACTTTCAAAACTAACTTATTTTTGTAATAATTTATTTAAAATATATTATTAATATAAAAAATCCCTTATTTTGCCATATATATCTTTTTAGTCTCCATTGAAATACCTCTCTCCCTAATTACAAAATACACATTATTTGAGAGAGTTTTTAGAGGGTTTTGACTATTTTTGACATGGGAGGCTAACTAGTTTCTCATTCAAAGGCGATTCAATTTCAATTGTAAGACCGTGAGGTTTCGAGCATCTATTGTAATTTCTTTTATTCAAGTACTCTTTATTTACTGTTGTTATTTTATGAACAACTTTCATTGATTAAATTGACGCATTAATTCAATATTGATTGTTTGATTGTTATCCATGATTTTGTGATATGATATCGTCATGATTGATTGGTTTTAGTAGCAAATAGTTGATTCATGATGCCTATAATTCTAGTTTTCTTGTTACATAACTATATGCCTAAGATCTTGAATCGTGTTACCTAACTTGCATGATAAATTCTAGGGAAACAAAAAGACAAAATTAATTAGTTGATGTTATTTTAATTATTTGATTTTGGTTTATCTTCCCATTATGTTTAATGTTATCTTTGAATTAATATGGAACGAGCCCAATTAATTTATTGATAAGTTTTGATTCTGCCGTTTGGTTAGAGTCAATTAACTTAGGGGAATTTATACCTGATGCGGGATTCCTATCAATTAGACTAAGTTATTGGATGAGAATTACACCTTTGGATTGAAAATTTTGTAAGATTTATCTTTATATTCGCTTTATTTTATGTCAATTTTAGTTTTAATTACAACCAAATTTCCTCCCTCCCCCATTTATTGTTTTTAAATTCAAATTTAGCTTAGAGAAATTAATTTAGGTTTCCTGAGTTCGACTCGTTCCGCTGTAGTTTACTACAAGCCGTTGTTCGGTAATTATAAATTTATTTGACGAGTCTCGACAAGTCCGTATCACCCATCGTGAACAAAACTCCCGTATTCCAGAGCTGATCATGATGGTTCGCCAACGATATTCGACCATGATGGTCTTCAACATGTTGAGAATTTGAAATGGGAAAGTGTTGTCGGGGTCGAAAATGAGTTCATCGAGAATAAGCAATTTGGGGCCGTGAACGAGAAAGTGACTGATGACTGGGTACTTGCATTACAATGTATTTGTGTTTTTATATTTATCAATATTTTCACTTTTTTCTTCTTAACATATACAATGTAATTGCATAAGGATACATATGTGTTTGCGTTTTTATATTTATCAAACAATTTTACATTCTTTTTTAACATGTACAACGTATGGCCGATGAGAGTAGATTCAAATACTTTTTTTTTAAGTTAATTTTGTTTTCTTTGACATATATTTCTTAGATTTTGAATGAAGGATATTTTAGTTCTTAACGGACTTTTGATAACCATTTTAATTTTTTGTTTTTGGTTTTTAAAAACAAAAATCATATATGTTTTTTTTTTAGTACATTGGGGGTGGGGGGATTCGAACCACAAACCTCGTGGTCGTTAACACATACATATGCCCGCTGAGCCATGCTCGCTTTGGCAAAAAAAAAAAAAAAAAAAAAAAAAAAAAAAATCATATATGTTTGATAAGTGATTTCGACAACTTGTTTATAATTGTTTTTGGTTTTCAATTTTTTTTCTAAACAAAAAGAAAAAAGAAAAAAAAATGTTTGATCAATTTGTTTTTTTTATTCTATGTTTTCTATAAAATAAATAAAATAAAAATCACAACCCATTATAAATACATGGAAAATCCAAACAGAAAACTTACTAGAAAAATAAAACCAGAACTCATTTTCACAGTTGGATTAATACATAGAAAATTCAAACAGTCTAATTGCAAATTGATAGAAAATTTAAAAATTACATAAATCAAACGATGACAAAAATAAACATAGAATTGCAAATATAATATTTTTGCAATTACTCTGTATTTTGCATTTTGCAATTACAATGTATTATTCTTCGGGAAAGACAACAACAATACTTAGAAGACAAAAAAAAAAAAAAAACATAACATAGACACAAAATTGAAGAAAAAATATGCCCTTAGTCTTTTTACTCCATCATCAAACTGAATAATAAAAAAAATATGACCATAAGAAGAAAATACAGTGTTTTTTCAATTCACTATAAATGAAAATACAATATATTTTTAGATTGCAATATTGCAAACTGCAATTACGGTGTAATTCTAATTTGCAAACTGCAACTACACGATACATTGCAAAGTGCAATTACAGTGTAATTGTAATTTGCAAACTGCAACTACACGATACATTACAAAATGTAGTGTAATTGTAATTTGCAAAGTGCAATTACAGAATACATTACAAAGTGCAATTACATTGCAATTGTAATTTGCAAACTACAATTACACGTGTTGGGCTGAATAATGGATTAAGGCCCAAAACTCCACAGACTTACACTTCAGTTTAGGTGTGTGTGAAGGAGAATCTTCCACGTAGCTTGCTTCATGCAACAAAACAATTCCTAAACCCTAACCTTTCAGAATAACAAATTGAAAGAGAAGCGTGAGAGCTTGGCGAAGCCTTGGCCAAAATCTCCTCTGTGAATTCTATCTTTGTTTCCAAAGAAGAAGAAAAATGAAGCGGATTAAGAAGAAGAAGATCAACAACTATATCACATAGTCTTGGAGATCTTTATTTTTATTCAAGCTATTCAAGGAGTTTTACAGAGAGTTTTTTTTTTTTTTTTGTTTACTAAGATAAGTTTCTCCTATCTATCTCTCTGTATGATTTTTCCTCTCTCTCTTTTCCAGTCCATAATTTGTAATATTTATATGGACATTTACAAGAACATTATTTTGTTTTAAAGTATAACAACATTCAGTTTCTACAAATCTCCACCTTAAAACGAATAAATGTTCTTAGATATAGCTTAATTTTATCACTCACACTCATATGTCTAACCTTTTTCAGGTAAGTCGAAACCAACGAGCTCGAGACAATGATTAAACTTTAGTTGTGGAAGAGGCTTCGTTAGCATGTCTGAGACATTATCTGAGGTATGAACCTTCAACACCTCTATTTCTCCTTTCTCTATCTGTTCACGAACAAAATGGTATTTGATGTCAATATGTTTTGTTCTGTTGTGGAATTGTTGATTTTTGGATAGATGTATAGCACTTTGATTGTCACAGTATATCTTGACTGTTGTTTGCATAATTCCATAGTCCTTTAGCAAACCTTTGAGCCATAATGCCTCTTTAATTGCTTCTGATAGGGCTATAAATTCCGCTTCAGTTGATGAGAGAGCTACCACTGGTTGAAGGGTAACTTTCCAACTTAGGAGATTTCCCCCAATTAGGAATAAGTAACCAGTTAATTAAGGACCTTCTTCTATCCAAATCCTCAGCATAATCTGAATCCACATAACCAAATAATTGATTATGTTTATCACTGCAGCTTGTATAAGTGAGTTTAGCTTCTGAGGTTCCTTGTAGGTATCTTAATACCCATTTAGCTGCCTCCCAATGTCTCTTCCCCGGATTAGTCATATATCTGCTAATTAGGCTTGTAGCATAGGCTATGTCCGACCTTGTAGATACCATGAGATACATTAGGCTCCCCACAACTTGTGAATAAGGAATGTTAGACATAAAGTCCAAGTGTTCTTTTTCATCTAGTTTGGGTGAGTCTTGAACATATAACTTAAAATGTTGAGCCAAAGGAGTTGAGACAACTCTTGAATTTTCCATGTTGTATTTCTTTAAAGTCTTGCCACAATAGGTAGTTTGGCTGATTTGAAGAACTCCCTCTAATATTTTTCTTGTAATTTCAACACCTAGGATCCTTTTAGATTCACCTAGGTCCTTCATGTCAAACTCCATTTTAAGTGATTGTTTCACCTTTTCCATTGCTTGCTTTGATTTACTTGCAAGTAGCATGTCATCCACATATAATAACAAATATACAATTGTAGAGCATGATTTGCTATTTATGTAAACACAACTATCATATGAGCTTCTTTGAAATCCTATTGTTGTCATGTAATCATCAAATCTTTGATACCAACATCTAGGAGATTGCTTTAAACCATATATTGACTTCTTTAATAAACAAACATAATTTTCCATGTTTTGTTTTTCATACCCTTGAGGTTGCTTCATGTATATGGTCTCTGATAGATCACCATGTAGGAAGGCTGTTTTAACATCTAGTTGATCTAATTCTAGATTATTTTGAACAACCAAAGCAAGTAGCATGCGAATAGATGTTTGTTTAACAACGGGGGAAAATATTTCATTGTAATCTATTCCATGTTTTGTGTATAGCCTTTAGTTACTAACCTTGCTTTGTATCTTGGTTGTTGAACATCTTGAATGCCTTCCTTGTATTTGTAAATCCATTTGCATGCAATTGACTTAAAACCTTTAGATAATAGACTAAGTGTCCATGTATGATTCTGATTTAAAGAGTCCATCTCTTCATTCATTGCTTCAATCCATTTCTTTGCATTAAGACAACTTGTAACTTCATCAAAAGTGTTAGGCTCATTTTCATTTAGGAAACCACTTACATTTAATGCCATGTTAACACAATCTGCCTCATCAAACCTTGTTGGTGGCATAATGATTCTTCTTTGTCTATCTCTTGCAAGTTGATAATTTTCTAGATTTGATTGTTCTTGCATAACATCATGTTCTTCATGTTTTACTAGAGATTCCTCTAGTTTAACTTGAGAGCTTTCTCCTTCATCTTCAGAATCTGATAGATGAGGGATGGATGATGTCAAATTAGGTTGCTCCACCTCAATTTCTAGTTTAGAGGTTTTATCTGTGCTTTTAGTTTGTGTCTCCCTTTCCATGAACATCTCATCTTCTCTGAATGTCACATCTCGGCTATTAATGCATCTTCTTTCAGTGGGATGCCAAAGCCTAAATCCTTTAACATTATCTATAAAACCAACAAACATACATCTTGTAGCTCTAGGCTTTAGTTTACCTTGACTTTGATGGACAAACCCCACACAACCAAAAACTCTTAAATGGTCTAGGTTTGGAGGGTGTTTGGTCCACTTCTCTTCTGGTGTTAGGAGATTTAGGGAGCTGTGTGGGCACCTATTTAAGGTGTACACCGTATAAGATGTAGCTTCAACCCAAAACTTCTCATGTAACATTGCATCAGACAATAGACATCTAACTCTCTCCATAATGGTTCTGTTTAGCATGTTGAGGTGTATACCTCACTGTTCGGTGTCTTAAAATTCCTTGTTCTTTGCAAAAATTATCAAACTCTTCATTGCAAAACTCTAGGCCATTATCAATTCTCAAGCATTTCACATGCCTAGAGGATTGATTTTCAACAAGCAACTTCCATTCTTTAAACTTGCTGAATGCTTGATCCTTAGTCTTAAAGAAATATACCCAACTTCTTCTTGAGTAATCATCAATGAGGGATAGGAAATACCTTGATCCACTGATTGATGGTGTAGGTGCTGGCCCCCATAGGTCTGAATGAATGTAGTCTAGAATTCCCTTAGTTGTATGTTGTGCTTTAATGAAGCTATGTCTTGTGGACTTTCCCAATATGCAATGGTCACAAGCTTTGACTCCAATGCTTATCTTTTGAGGTAATATGTCTTGCTTAGATAGAGCTTCTAGTCCTTTGTTGCTTATGTGTGATAGTCTCTTATGCCAAAGAACTGTATCATCCATGTTGTCCTTAGTAACAACTAGGGCTGAATGTACCATTTGCACATCTTTAATCACATATAGACCATTCATTTTAACACCAATCAACACTGTTTTTGAATCTTTTTTAACTTCAAAAGTTCCCCCTGAACCTCCATATGTGCATCCAATGGAGTCCAACATTCCTAGGGAAATTAGGTTTCTTTTTAGCTTTGGAACATATCTTACATTCCTTAGAAGCTTCACTGAACCATCTTGAAACTTCATAGACACTGACCCAATTCCAACTACCTTGCAAACATGGTTATCACCCATGTACACTTCTCCTCCATCCCATTCTCTATAGGTTGAAAACCAACCCTTTGATGGAATCATATGGAATGAGCATCCACTGTCTAGAACCCAATCTAGAACTTGGACTGTCTCATTTTGTTTGGAGGAGTGATCCGAGGTAGCTAGGGCATCCGAATAGGTAAAAGAACTATCCCCAACTGCGGCTTCAGCTGGTGCTTTACCTTTTTGTTTGTTTTGACTTTGCTGTTTTTTTAAAGAATAACAATCTCTTGCAAAGTGCCCTGGTTTGTGACAAAAATTGCATTTAAACTTAGTTTTGTCTTGATGAGTTTCACTTTGGTTCTTGTTGTTCTTCCAACCTTTCTTGTTATTCCCTTTTATGAATAAACCTTCTGAATTTGAAGATTGCTTCTTTTGTGATTGAAGTTCCATTTCTTTTGATCTAACTGCAGAAATGATAATATCAGTAGTTAGTTTATTCCTACCATATTTCAAAGCTGTTTTTACCTCTTTGTAACTTTCTGGTAAAGAGAAATGAAACCTTCATTCTCATCTCCCACTTTATCTCTCATGTGCTTGAACTCTGATGTTATTCTTTTAAACTCATTTAGATTTTCCATCATGGATTTGTTTGCATCCATCTTGTATGTAAAAAACCTTTCTCTTAGATAGGTCTTGTTAGGTAAATCTTTTGAGAGATATAACTCATCAAGCTTGGTCCACATTGCATATGTTGTTTCTTGATCAATAACTTGTCTTAGAACACAGTCATGTAAATTTAAAACCAATGTTCCATGGGCTGTTACTTCCATTGTTTCCATCTCTTCCTCTGTGATAGATTTAGGAAGTTTAGTAGGATCTTGGATAGCCTTCAATGCCTTCTGCTGTCCAAGAACAGCCTTGATCTTGGCTTTCCATAATTCGAAATCTGACTTGCCATCAAACTTCTCAATGTCATATCTTGCAATTGACATATTTGATTGAATCTTTGATCTTCTTGCTTTTCTTGATTATCAAGAACTTGAATCTTTCTTCTTCTGCAGGCTCTGATACCAATTTGTTGGGCTGAATAATGGATTAAGGCCCAAAACTCCACAGACTTACACTTCAGTTTAGGTGTGTGTGAAGGAGAATCTTCCACGTAGTTTGCTTCATGCAACAAAACAATTCTCAAACTCTAACTTTCGTGAGAATAACAAATTAAAAGAGAAGTGTGAGAGCTTGGCGAAGCCTTGGCCAAAATCTCCTCTGTGAGTTCTATCTTTGTTTCAAAAGAAGAAGAAAAATGAAGCGGATTAAGAAGAAGAAGATCAACAACTATATCACATAGTCTTGGAGATCTTTATTTTTATTCAAGCTATTCAAGGAGTTTTACAGAGAGTTTTTTTTTTTTTTTGTTTACTAAGATAAGTTTCTCATATCTATCTCTCTGTATGATTTTTCCTCACTCTCTCTCTTTTCCAGTCCATAATCTGTAATATTTATATGGACATTTACAATAACATTATTTGTTTTTAAAGTATAACAACATTCAGTTTCTACAACACGGTACATTGCAAAGTGCAATGATAGTGTAATTGTAATTTGCAAACTGCAATTACACGGTACAAATACTCTGTATTTGCAAAAACTAAAAAAAAAAATGTACTGAAGGCAAATACACACTATACACTTTATTTGCAAAAAAAAAAAAAAAAAAAAAAATAAATAGTTTTGCAACAAAAAAAAAAAATTCACCTATAACATCATCCAATCAAATACCCCGAAGTGGTGATTCCAAGAACTAGAACAGAAGTAGAACATTTGCAAAATTGAGTCGAACTTGATTTGTAATTTTGAGTGGTAGGATTCTACTTCACAAATCCTCACTTGAAAATCCACTGCAACATCATCCAATCAACAATTCACTTCAATTTCTAATTTCAATTCCCGAAAAGGAGAAGAATAAAAAAAAAACACAGAAATCCAATCACCATTTTTGACCTTTTTGAATTTGCAGAGATTCGGATGAATATGAAAAGTATTAGGATCAAAATTCTCATTCGACTCTCGAACATGAACCGCAACCACATTATCCCTGTTTTCAATTTGAATCTGTCGATTTGGGTCGATTTGAGTCTAACATTTGTAATTTTAGAAGGGAGGGATAAGAAGTTTTTTTAAAGAAAATTTTTTAAAATGAGAGGAGAAGTTGAGAGGGTAAAAAAGGAATGAAAAGAAGGAGAGAAGAAAAAGAAAAGAGACACGAAACTTAATTTTACGAAATGAGATATCAGTTAAAATGGTTCCAAAAAAGATTCATTTACCATGAATTCCCTAAAAAAATATGTTTGTGCTTCTTTCAAAATGACCAATTAAATATGGTTGTTCGTTCGGTTGACCCAATTAAATTGATGCAAATCATATCGTAAACATGATTTTAAATTTTCATCGACATGTTGACATTTTCATAAAACAAAATTTACATGTCTATAGGTTCGATATTGAGATAAGGGCTGAATCGTTATTTCCATTATATCGTAAATAATATCAACAAAATGGTAAGGATATAAATATTAGATTAATATTTAGAAGTTGTAATTTATTTTCAAATGATCAAATGATCAAGTTTCTTAGTTAATTTGAATATTTTTATGAATTTTTTTTATCTATATTATTTAACCAAAAATCTCATCGATTTCGACATTCAATTGATATTTATGTCTGACTTTCTATCAAATTGAAACATCTACATATCCGGTCGACAATAACATTTAAAACTTTGATAGTAAATACATTTATTACTAATCTCCATCATAGCTAAATAATTTCTTCTACAAACGGCTGGTTCGTGCGGGACCCATTGACTTGGCGATTTCTCGGAGCACAAACTTTTGGATCTTTCCCGTTGATGTCTTCGGCAAATCCCCCCTAAAGACCACTGTCTTTGGCACCATAAACCGCGGAAGTTTCCCTCTACAATACTCAATAATCTCCTCCTCTGTCGGCTTTTGAGCCAATCCTTCTCTCAAGGTCACGAACGCACATGGCGTCTCCCCCCAGAACTCGTCTGGTCGGGCCACCACCGCTGCTTCATTCACTACCGGATTTGCATACAAAATTGACTCCACCTCAACGCTGCTCAAATTTTCTCCGCCGCTTATGATCACATCTTTCGATCGATCCTTGATCTCCAAATACCCATCCGAATGCATCACCCCAACGTCTCCAGTTAAGAACCACCCATCATCGGTCATTGATTTGGACGTCGCTCCTGGATCATTCAAATACCCAAGCATGACCGATCCACCTCTAAGAACGACCTCTCCGATCGAAGTCCCATCTCGTTTCACGCTATTTCTTGTTGTCAGATCCACTACGTCCACCGCTGTCATAGTTGTCGTTTGCACCCCCTGTCGTGCCTTCAGTCGCGCCTGCTCTGTCGCTGATAACTGATTCCACTTCGACTTCCACGAGCAATAGACCACCACTCCTCCCGTCTCTGTCAGTCCATACCCGTGGGTGACATCGAACCCCAACGATTCAGTGCGAAATAGAACTATTGCAGGTGGCGGCGCTCCAGCAGTGAGAATTTTGACCGGCCGATCAAGCGTTCGGTTGTTCGAAGAGTTAGTCAACATGCTCAACACCACTGGAGCTCCGCACATGTGCGTCACGTGATGCCGACGAATTAGGGTAAAAACCGACGTCGCATCGAATTTTCGAACACATACATTTGTGCCGCCTACGGCAGCGATTCCCCAAGTGAAACTCCATCCATTGCCGTGATACATCGGCAATGTCCATAAGTAAACCGCTTGCTTAGGAACTCCCCATTCGAGAAGCGAATCAAGCGTCACGACTAAAATTCCTTTGTGACAATGAACCACTCCCTTTGGCGAAGAAGTCGTTCCGGATGTGTAGTTCAGAACAATCGGATCCCACTCGCTAGTCGGACGAATCCATCGAAAATCAGAATCCCCTTTCTGAACCATTTCCTCGTACGAATCAATAAAATCGTTGGACATGACAACAGACGATGACGAAGAATCCTCCATTGCAGCGTTGTCTGCGATGAGGACGAGCGGCGGTCGTTTAGCCTCGGGCGGAAACAAGGCCAAGGCGTCGGAGATTAAGGCACAAGAGGCCTGATCGACGAAGATGAGTTTGGATTCGCTGTGGCGGAGGAGGATGGATATGGTTCGAGCGTCGAGGCGGAGATTGATGGTGTTGAGGACGGCGCCGGCCATGGGAACGGCGAAGTGGAGCTCGTACATGGCCGGAGTGTTGGGAGCGATGACGGAGACGACGTGGCCTTTGTGGATGCCGAAGGATGAGAGGGAAGAGGCAAGTTGAAGGCATCGGCGGTGGGTGTCCGACCACGTGTAGGTGGTGGTGCCGTAGATGATGGAGAGACAATCGCCGTAGATGGTGGCGGCTCGGTCAAGGAAGCCGATTGGAGTGAGGGGAGAGGAATTAGCAGGGCCTGGATTCAAATCTTCCATGGAATTTGATACGGATGTTGTTACTGCTCTCTTATGGATGCCCTGTTTCTTTCTCTACAAATATGGGAACTTAGTTTGAACGCGAAGGAATGGGAAATTACTGGATAATTTATAATACAAATTTCAACAACTTTGAACATAAATAATTTATACTTGTCTATATTATAAAATAATTTAATCTACCATAAATAATTTTTTTTATTTCTTTATAAAATCTTTCACAATATCAATTTATATTAAACGAATTAATTGAAATTTGAAATTTAATAGTTTATAATAACAACGTCAAATTTGTTTAATTATTTATCAGAAACGCAGCTAACATATAAAAAATTAGTTCAATTTTTTCTTTTTCGTTAATTTATTTTAATATTGTTGTTTATTTTTTCGTTTTCTTAAAATATGTTCACTTATTTTATTTTATTTTTTTCTCTTAAAATTACTGATTTCTTATTGATTCGAATGAAGATCATTAGAAAACATATATTTTGTTTTTTTTCTTTAGAAAACGTTAGCATTTGGTAACAAAAAATTCAACCAACAATATGATGATGGATAATCGGAGTTTGTTTTGTCTAAATTTATTTTAAAATATTTTAAGTGAGATAATTAGATATAAAATTATAAACATTGTTGGATGTTTATTTACAATTTAATTTTGATTTATTTATTTCCATCATTTTTATTTTAAATATTTAATTGATTAGTTGAAAATAATGATAATATTGTGTAGTTGATAAAAAAATAAATATTTAAAAATAAAAATAATATAATTATATTGTCAAAGATTTTATAAAAAAACAAAAAAAATATTTATTTATTTATGGGTAGGTTCCTGACATCCTAATCATGGGCACAATCTGATGCCAATTGAGCTAGACTCGATTTTCCATCTTATTTATAATTACTAAAAACAAGGTTTTGTTAGGTGTATTTAATTTTGGATTCCTAAAAATATGTTTATTTATTGATTTTTTTCCTAGTTTTTTTTTTGTAGGTGTATATTTATTAGAAGTTTCTGAAATTATGGTGAGTTTTTAAATTTTCAAATAAGATATTAGTCAAATAGTCTTCGTAAGTCTAATTCTTTTAAAAATAAACTATTACAGCCTAAATATCATTTTTTGGTCTTTGAATAATTAAAATTCTTGAATCTTTAATAAAAATAAATAATTTAGTTGTTGGCAACATTTATTCATAATTTTTTAACATTGAAGGTATTTGGGTTGCTATTTTCATAAAAAAAAAATTGTTTTTTTTAAACAACATCAAACACGGAATAAAGTCAAACATATGACCTTTAACAATTCAATGGTCTCTCAAACATTTGTGTTCACAAATTCAGTAATGTAACTACTTTTAATGAGTATATTACTATTTGAAATTAAAAAGATAGCGGTTATACATACTTACCTTCGTTAAAATGTTTCTAAACATTAGAGACGTAGACGTCGTTGAAGGTTTGACTTCTTTGGTAGATATTAAGATTGGTCTAAAGTTGGGATCATAACCTTTACATCTTGAAGTCGACGACACCTGCAATATTTTGTCTATGTTAGATCAAGAGAAAGAAGAAATGACTAAAATTAGCTAGGTAGCATCATGTTAGATTTAAAGGAAAGTTTTCTTACCGCTAAGTCTTTGAAACTTAACTTTATCGGATAGGATGAAAACCAAGTGGTGCACATTCTTATGAAGTCCTCTTAATCTATCAATGATATGTTGGAAGTGTGTGATTGACCCTGAGAAAGAAATAATCAAACAAGGAATATTTGAGAAGAAACAAAATCACTTGTATCAAAATCACTTCAATAAACTAGAGACTTGATTCACACTTAATTTCTCGTACTCTCTTTGTTTTTTTTCTCCAAAGACATCATATTTATAGGATTCTCATGGAAAACTCTAGATTAACATTAACTTTCATCCTAAATAACCTACTAAACTCCCAATTACATGAATACTTAACTCCCATTCATAAATGTATACTTAACTATCATAGGTTATTATACTTAATTCTTAAATGTTTAACTCTCCTAAACAACTAAATACATCAACGTACTTAATTGAATGTCAATTCATATATAACTTAACTATAGTTAAAACATGTTTAACTTTCAATATCATCATGCAAGTTGGATTGAGGATTAGTTCTTGAACTCCTATGATTTTGCAACGTCAACCCGAGCTTCAATTTATGAATGATTAAGAGTTATTACTCATTTATCGAACAAATTAGATAAATTTAAGGTTAAATTACCAATTCGGTTCCTCTAATTTGAGCTTAAATAAAATTTGGTTCTGGCTCGTTTGATAATTATTATTATTTTTTTTTGTTTAATTAATAATGTCTTTAATCATATGTATAACTTAACTATATTAGGGTTTGGATTTTTTTCCTAATTTTTTTTTTGTTTTTTTCTTAAAACAAAAACAAAAAATCAAACTGGTTTAACATTGTTTTTGGTTTTCAATCCTTTTTTTTTAAATTAGAGAGATGAATAGATGTTCTAGAGAGAGAAAAATGTGGAGACGTAAAGATTACAATTTAAATTGTTTTGGCCCAAAGAGTTGGGAGAGTTGAAGTGGTTTTGTCTGGAGTTGTTTAGTCTGGGGAGTTGTTTAGTCGGGAGAGTTATGAGGTATGTCTGTTTGGGGCAGAGAGTTATTTAGTCTGGAGTTCTGAAGTCTGTGGTGTGTTTGAAGTCTGTGGTGTGTTTGGAGCAGGGAGTTGTTTAGTCTGGAGTTGTGAAGTCTGAGTTTATTTTAATTGTTTTCTTCTACACAATCTTTTTCTACAAACTTTCAAAATTTTCTTATTAAGGACTTCTTCCAATTCCAATAAATTCTAAAAATGAAATAGTTTATTTTTATTTTATCTATCTTGACAAATTTCTTTGAAGACAACAAAAATAATTTTGAGCACAATACTTCACATTATTTTTTCACATTGATTATCAAAAATATATATATATATATATATATATATATATATTTTTTTTTTTTTTTTGTTAGGACTCATATTTAATTTTATGAATTATAAAATTATCTACCTATAAGTATAGTTTACTCATGTGTCAAACACGTCTTCCTCTACCTTCTTAAACTTGTCATTTCATCTAAATTCACTCCACCTTGAACATCAGCATCTCAACAAAAAATGGTTTATTTTAACTATTTTTTTTTTTACATTTTTTTTTCTATAATTTTTCATATTTTCATTGTTAAAGACTTTTTTCGATAAATTTCAATAAATTTTAAGAATGTGATTTTTGCTTTTTATTTTATGTATCATTCACAAATTTATTTGAAGATAATAAAAATAATTTTGACCACAATACTTCATATTTTTTTTTCAATATCACTCACACTAATTATTCATTTTATTTTGATAGTTTTGAAATAAAAGAAAGTCCTACAATATTGTGTTAAATAATATTACACGTGAACTTGAAAGATTTTAATTCATTAATTTAAACGGGTCTAAATAAGCTGATGTTTTTATTTATCTCATAAGAATACTACATTTTGAATTTGGTTTAAGTACCAATTTTGATTGAACAACCTAAATTATATTTAAAATAATAAAAGTAGGTTGAATTGCATTTTTAGTCATTTTACACATTTAGTTTAAATTGTGTTTTTTTTTTAATAATTAAAAATATTGTGGGAGGGAGAGAGAGGAAGAGAGTGAAATGTGTTGCCTCGAAAAATGGGACAAACTTGAATAGGAATTACGGTAGAAGTTTGGGGAGTTGATATTTTTTATCCGAGTTCAACAAGTCCGTGAGCCAAATGGGGAGTTAATTTCTCCTCCCAACTCCTTGTCAAACAACTCCTTGGGCCAAACACGCTGTTGTAAGCGCAAACAAAGTCCCTCATTGGTTAGGAAAGGGATCTACAATGTAACGAGGCCTTTTGGGGTGACCAAAAGCAAAGCCATGAGGGTCATGCCCAAAGTGGACAATATCGTTACAATGTGGATGTTGTTGTCCCTAAGAAGTGGTATCAGAGCCATGCCCCTTACCTAACCATGTCCTCGATGACATAGTCATGGTTGATCTCGTGGTCTAGCTTATCCGACAGGGGTATGCTCTCATGAAGAGTGACCTGGTTAAAGGTGATAATGCTCGAGTTTAAACACGGATAGATGACAATTTGAGGGGAGGCTTTGTGGTCCTTCGTTTGAGGGGAAGATTGTTGTGAGTACAAACAAAGTCCCACATTGGTTAGGAAAGGGGAAGATCTTGGGTATATAAGTGAGGGACAACATCTACATTCTAACGAGGTCTTTTGGGGTGACCAAAAGCAAAGCCATGAGGGCCATGCCCAAAGTGGACAATATCATTACAATGTGGATGTTAATTGTCCCTAACAAGTGGTATCAGAGCCATGCCCCTTACCTAACCATGTCGGTGTGCCTCGATGACATAGTCATGGTTGATCTTGTGGTCGAGCTTATCCGGCAGGGGTATACTCTCATGAAGAGTGGCCTGGTTAAAGGTGATGATAATGCTTGAGTTTAAACACGGATAAATGACTATTTGAGGGAGACTACACGGATAAATGACTATTTGAGGGAGACTTTGTGGTCCTTCGTTTGAGGGGAGGATTGTTGTAAGCGCAAACAAAGTCCCTCATTGGTTAGGAAAGGGGAGGGGACAACATCTATATTGTAACGAGGTCTTTTGGGGTGACCAAAAGCAAAGCCATGAGGGCCATGCCCAAAGTGGACAATATCATTACAATGTGGATGTTAATGCCATGCCCAAAGTGGACAATATCGTTACAATGTGGATGTTACTTGTCCCTAACACACGCCCTTAGACAAAAGTTAAACATAGTAAATTTAGACATGAAAGAAAATATTTAGAGAAAAAAAATTAAAAAAGATATTTTAGCGAGAGAATATTAGTTAGAAGCCATAAAAACAAATTTGATAGAGAAAAAAAAAATAGGGGGAAGAGAAAAAATTTAAAAAGAAAAATAGTACCTTTATAGAGATAATAATATTAAGCAGAGAAATAAAAGACAAATAAGAAAAATAAATAAAAGTAAGAGATATATTTATTAGAGAGAGAAAAGTTAGGGGAAAAAAAATAGAAATGGACAAGTTAGAGAGAGAAAATTTTGGAAAAATATTTAATTTTTAAAGAGAAATTGGAGATGTATGTTAGAGATAAAAGAGAAAGAAAAGTTAAATAAAGATAACATTTATGAAAATTTGAGAGAGAATTTTTAGAGAGGAAAAAATTTGAGAAAGAAATTTGTTGGAGACAGATATAAGTCCAATAGGAAAAAAATGAGCATTAGAAGAAAACTGAGTCCATGAAAAACACAACTATGTTTGTAAAATCTTTTTTTAATTTGCTTGTAATTTCAAAAACGTTTTTAAAAAATAAAAAAACAAAAAATATAATTGTTACGAAACAACTCTATTCTTACCAAATGATGTCAAATCGAGCATGACTTACAGTTGACACTTGACATATGTATGTATTGACGATCAAAAGGTCTGTAGTTCGAATCTCCCTCACTCCCAACGTACTAAAAAATATTCTTACCAAATGAAAAACAAAAATAGAAAACTCTGGTTCGAATCCCCTCACCCCAACGTACTCAAAAATATTTTTACCAAATGAAAAACAAAAACAGAAAGCGAAATGATTTTATAATTTCATCTTGATGTGATTTGGTCAAATCTTAAATCTCTAATACCACTACAAGCTATTATATTTTGTTTCCTGTTTATAGGGCAATGAGCTAGCATTTTCAATTGTGTATTTGTACAAATTGAATGTTTTATGGTTCAAAGTCCAGAAAAAAATGGTGTAAAATGAATAAATTTTCAAGCGAGTAAAAATTAGTTTTAGTACCATTTGTGAGTACATAACATGGGTCCTCCTGTTTCGTCAAATGTCTTCGGCCCGATTTAGGGAAAAAACTTTTCTTTTGATGCAGAGTTGGAGAAAATCATTCAAGCACCGAGATGAAGATGACCGGTTGTTAGTTACTATAAGATTATAAAGATGTTGGTTGCTCTTTAATTTTTATTAGAAGAGCAAGGTGCAAGTGTTGGTTGTGATCCTGAATTTTTTGGGATTCTAACTCTCCCTAATGCACGGAGACGCAGGAAAAGCCACTAGTGAAAAATATCCAAAAAATCACATTCCACATCCTACTTCAAACTTTTCGATTCTTCGGAGGGACTCTTCGAGAAAGACATCCTGCTTCAAAGGCAGGTGAGCCGGGCCGAGAAGGGATGCGCGTTGCAATAATGAAAAAAAAGTCTCAATAACATTTCTAGGAACTACTAAATTGAAACTTAACCAAATGATTGGTTACCTAAATTTCAAATTAAGTTTGATTTTGGAAACTGAGGAGGGCTTTAAATAGAGTAAATAAAATTAATGGGCTATAATAGACATTTGAAAGGTTTCACCAAATTTAAATTAAGTTTGTTTTAAATGTAACTTAAGTTAATGTAGACCTCTCTTCAAAATTTAAGACCTAACTAATAAGTTAATTTCTTGTAAAAAAAAAAGACAACTAATAAATTAATTTAAATAATGAGTTAACTAATTTCAATTATAGATATTGATACCACAAAATTTACGTGGAATTACACTTATGTCAGAGTGCGCCTAAAAGATCCAACCCAATTTTCAAGAGGCCCATATACTCTATTGCTAAGATAGAGACAAAGAAGCCTCGAAAATCGGCCTCAAGAGCCGACCACCAAAGACTCGTTCTCTAGGGGAGAAATGACGATTATCGGGTAAGGCCTCTAGCCGCCTTTCCTCGATAATCCACCGACAAAGGCGGCGCAGCCGGACTCTAACTTCGAATATCCGCTGACGAAGGCGATGCAACGAACTTTTAATCCCGAATATCTGCTGACACCTGTCGGCTACCTCCGCGACGCAACGGGCTAGGCGTACAGCGTTGGCTCCACGACCAATGTGCCCCAACCTATAAATATGAAGATCTCATCTTCATACGAGGTATGCAATAAAATATATTTTAACTTCACTTATCTCAGTTTTCTACAACTCTTTAGCCGACTTAAGCATCGAAGCGTGTTGGTTCAATCCCACACCGGTGCAAGTTACTCTTTCTTCTTACAAGTCGGTCTCGAACTAGACTGCTGCACATCTCATCCGAAACTCAACCAGAGAGAGTCCAAAATCTTGCATCAATTGATTCGATCAAAGTTCTTAATTAATCATAATTCAAAATCAATTAATTAGTTTAAATTAGTATTCAATCATAATTAATTCATTTATACTAATCATGACTAATTAATAGATAAACTAAGTATCACTTAATATGGTTGAATTAAAATTAATTAATTTAATTAAACTAATTAATTCTTACAATGATTATATTATTATAGGTTAATCAATCCACGTTATTCAAACTAATTCCAAGAAATATAGCTTATATCAATTAATTAATTTTTAATTTTTACATGTCATTATTTAGTACAAATTAACTTTTTTAAATGATTCTTTTTTGTTTTTTAGTACGAGTACAATTTAACTGGTTTAATAATAAAATAGTTATATTATTTTTATTTTAATTAATAACTCAATGTATTAATCAATTTTAATTATTATAAGTCACTCTAGTCTAATCAATAAATAACTCTAATTATTTAATCCAATCAACTAAGTCAGGATTAATTAATGAATTCAACTTGTTACTCAATTGTATAGTGCAACTAACATAAAATATGTATTATCGATCACGGTCAGATTCGATTTTCACTCTACATATTAAAAAATAACCCTAATAATTTAGTACAATCAACTATTTTTTTTTTTTTTTTGTTACTTAAGACTCGTTTGATAACGTTCCCGTTTCCTGTTTCTTGTTCCCGTTTTTCATTTTTTAAGAAATAGACTTGTTTGATAACTATTCTTGTTTCTTGTTTCTAAATTTTGAGAAACGTTTCTAAAAAAATGGCAAAATTTGAGAAACACCAAAAAATTGTTTCTTTTGTTCTGTTTCCCATTTATACACTTTAGTTCCTTTTTAAACCAGAAAAGTGTGATTGCTTTTGCTTAGGTAAGCCCTTTACAATCAAGGTATTGTGTTCAAATCCTAAATGTAACATTTTTTTTTTATATTATTTTAATTTTGAATTTTGCAACTTTTTATTTTTGTTTTGTTTGAGAATATATTAATACTAATGTGAACCTAATATTAATAATAAATCTTTTATCCTATCAAGCTACGTTAATATGTTTATTTATTAATTTAAGTATATATTTTTTAAAAATATTTTTTTTCTTCATAAATATCTATCCACATCGACATTTTATCGATATTTTTTATCAACATTTTCATAAAATTGAGACATTGATATTTCCATCAACATCCACATATCAAACTTTGCAAATAAGCATTTCCCAGTTTTTAAATAAGTTTAATTTTCTTAGTATTAAATATTAGATTCACAATAATTATATTTTAGTTATATAACGTCAATTTATCTAAAATATAATTGAAATGTCGATTCACCTCTCATGTCGATATTAAGTTCATTGACACATGAAAATGTTGATGAAGATGTATACACGTCGACGAAAATTTAAAACACGGTTCATAACAAATAATGACAAATTGGCAATGACTTCAAGATTTTAGAGAAAAGAGACATCATCCATAAATGTTTAACTACCGATATTTCTCACCCCAAAATGTTATTGAATGTTGTTTTGGTGGGTAGAAGACTCAATTCTCTATTCTTAAACAAACACACAAAAACATATACTAAATCAAATTGGGTAACATTTGAAGTATAAATACAATTTTATAGTTGTTTTTAATTTTGTATCGAGACTTATTTGTATTCGATTATGTAAACTTTGGATAACTTTTTTGTATATATATATTTTAATGCATGTAATATATTTTTTTTATATTATGTATACTAAATTATATTTAAACTATAAAAAAGAAAAAAACATAAAGAAAATAAACGATATTAACAAAAAATAATTATCAATCTATTTTGTTAATTTTTTTTCTTGAAGAAACAAGAAACAAGAAACGTTATCAAACAAGTTTCTGTTTCTGTTTCTTTTTTTTCAAGAAACAAGAAACAAGAGTAGTTATCAAACAAGTTCCTGTTTCTAGTTCTCAAAAAACAGGGAACAAGAAACAGGAAACAGGGACCAAGAAACGAGAACGTTATCAAACGGGCCCTTAATTAATTTAACTTACTAATCAATTAAAGGTAACCTAATCAATAAATATCTCTATTTTCTTGCTTTAATATATATATATATATATATATATATATATATATATATATATATATATATAATATTGTGAAATTGTATTTGAATGACTTAACTAGTTGAGTTATGACCAACAAGAGCATATTTCAACAGCATGGTGTATTGTAGGTTCAATTCCTCACCCCAAAATGTTGTCAAAAAAAAAAAAAAAAATTAGTTGAGTTATGTCCAAATAATTCTAATAATTAATTACAATCCAACTTAATAAATAGGTCAAATTATTTTAGTATCATGAATTATTGGTTAATTAATTAATAAATAAGTTAGGGTTAATTATTTTGGTAAAATAAATGATAAATGCTCATATATATACTACCTATGTTATTAGGATTCCACACAATCTTTCCAAATAGAACGTAATTGTTAACTCGTTATCAACCTTACCACCATACCAACCAAAAATAATAGTGGTTTACTTACTCATATTCCCACCACACCAAAAAAAAAAAAAAAAAAAAAAAAAAAAACACTCAAATTTCTTATTCATTTTTGTTTGATTATATCATGTTTAAATTCGAATTAAAAATTGAAATTGAGCTCTTTTAATGTCTTTCCACTGTGTAAATGTGTAATGACTATATTCTCAATTTGGAATTTCTTCCTAATTGATTCTTTCATTTCAATTGAGAGGGTTGTGGTTTAATTTCTTTATATGTGGCAGCATTGGAGCATAGTAAGATATGGAGATGAGGGGAGCAAATTTATTTATTCACTCTCAATTTTTTTTTTTTTTTGATAAAAATTTATTCACTCTCAATTGTAATATCTAGTGAGAGAACTTTTATTTTTATTTTATTTTTTTTGAAATTTTAAAAGTGAATATTTTTTCATACATGAAAAATATTATTAAGTCGGGAGAGAATGCGTATCCACCATTGAAGGGAGTTCAAATGGTAGTCCACAACACGAGAGGATCTTATGTTTGAAAAGATTCAATTTAGAGAAGAGTTGATGAACTATTGAAGTATGATTATTTAAGAGGAGTGTTTATGCATAAGTCAATATCAATTGTAAATCGTACTAATCTTTGATTGATTAATTTCTCTACGTGTGGCTTCATGGAATAGGTTCGAAAATATTAATTTTATATTTTTAACCCATTGTTACTATCAATAAATAATGTAAATATTCGTTAATAAAGTTTATTAGACTTAGGATCCTTCCAATTGGTATCCGAGCAATACATTATATTTCTAATGTGATTTTGGAAATTTTTAGTAATTTAATTTTGGTTTGCTAAATGTCTATTTCATAATGTTTATCCTCGTATGGGAGCATTTATGAAAGCTATGGATAAAAAAAACATGGAAATGAGTATTAAATCAGATGGACACTTCCCACAAAGCTTGAGATAGAATGACCAACTAATAACTCTTGGTTTCAAGGGTTATTTGGTCCTAACCCAAACTCATTTCTTGCACCTTTAAATATTTTTTATGCTATTCATGATCCATCTATTTTTAACCAGTCTAGCTTAATGTCCGTGTAAAAGTGTTAAAGTTTTAAGGGCCGTTTCTTTCACGGAGATTTTGAGGATGGACATCAGGATGAGAATAACTTTTTAATGGTCATGCCCATGTTTGGTACGTGGGCTTCAACAGGTTGTCTGAGAATAAGTTATTCTCAGGCATCATTTTTTTTTTTTTGCTCATTTCTATGCCCTTTCATTTCATGACTTTCTTCGAATGTACTTTCAATTTTTTTTTCTTCTTCTTCTTTTTTAAATGCATTGTTTTATTTATTTCATATTTAGCCTAATTTATTAAATTTAAAAATCACAATTAATTTTTTTTTACATTTTTCAGTAATTTTTTTTTTTTTTTTTTGTTTATATATCAAATTTATATTATTTAAGTATATGAACCAGCTATGCGGCAGCTATCCCATAGGTTGCTACTTCTCGTTGCAGTTGTGATGTTGATCTATATAGAAGTTGATTGCATAAATAGTAATTTGTGAGGAAGAGAAAGAGTAAATACGATAAATAAAATTAATTAAATAAGGAGAAATTGTAGTAAATGACAATTTAAGACTTATTGTTTGCAAATATAGCATGTTTTTAAAAATTTTGCGGATATAGCAATTTCTATCGCTATATCTTATGACTGATAGAAGTCTATCGCTGATCACCTCAGCTTTTTATAGATTTTTGTCAGTGATAATAGTCTATCGGAGATAATAGTCTATCTATCACTGATAGAAGTCTATCAGTGATATAATAAAGTCTATCAGTGATAGAAACGAGTTTTTTTGCCATATTTGTAAAACATTTTAAAGTTTGCTAAATTTGCAATTAGTTTGGGCCTGGTTGCTATTTGTGCAACCAGCCCTTAAATAAGAGTAATATTTAGAATCAATTTACCAAATTAAGCTTAATTGATGTGAATTAGTTTACATTAATTAATAAAAATTAAATAAAAATAAAAGTTAACCAAATTGAATTGAATGTTATGAAATTTAATTATATAGAAATAATTTAATAATTAGAAGTGGCTAATATAAAATGTATTTTTAAAATATTAATATCAAACTTTTAATAAAATAATCTTATAAACTAAATAAACTTTTGATAAATACAGTAAAAAGAAACTTTAAAAAAAAAATAATAATAATAAATAAACATATTTTGAGGACCAAAATTTAAATACACCTAAGAAGACTTTGGTAGTTAGAAATTTACGCAAATGTAATTTTTATTTATTTTCGAAAAAAAAAGTCTTTGTTCTTATCATCACCCACCCTGTCATCATCATCCACATCAACATCTTCAAAGTTCTTGAAATTTCTTTTATAAATTATTCAGTCGTCTGCCATTCCTCCGCCACTCTGCAACTTACAACTGACAATATCCTTTATCTATCTATTTCCATGGAAGATTTGAAGCCAAGCTCTGCTAATTCTTCTCCCCTAACTCCAATTGGCTTCCTTGACAGAGCCGCCACCGTCTACGGCGACTGTCCCTCAATCATCTACGGCTCCACCACCTACACGTGGTCGGAAACCCACCGCCGATGCCTTCAACTCGCCTCTTCCCTCTCATCCTTCGGCATCCAGAGAGGACACGTCGTCTCCGTCGTCGCTCCCAACACTCCTGCCATGTACGAGCTCCAATTTGCCGTTCCGATGGCCGGCGCCGTCCTCAACAACGTCAATCTCCGCCTTAATGCCCGAACCATCTCCATCCTCCTCTGCCACAGCGAATCGAAACTCATCTTCGTCGATCAGGGCTCTTGTGCTTTAATCTCCGACGCCTTGGCGTTGTTCCCGCCGGAGACGAAACGGCCGCCGCTCGTCCTCATCGCCGACGACGCTGCGGCCGAGGATTCGCCATCCTCTGTTCCGAATTTCGGCGATTTTGTCGATTCGTATGAGGAAATGATTCAGAAAGGGGATTCTGAGTTCCGGTGGATTCGACCGGCGAGCGAGTGGGATCCGATCGTTCTGAACTACACATCCGGAACGACGTCATCGCCGAAGGGAGTTGTTCACTGTCACAGAGGAATTTTTACAGTCTCTCTCGATTCACTTCTGGAATGGGGAGTTCCGAAGCAATCGGTGTATTTATGGACATTGCCGATGTTTCACGCCAATGGATGGTGTTACCCATGGGGAATCGCCGCCGTGGGCGGCACAAATGTCTGTATTAGAAAGTTCGATGCGGCGTTGATTTTTGCCTTGATTCGTCGCCATCACGTGACGCACATGTGCGGAGCTCCGGTGGTGTTGAACATGTTAACAAACTCTCCGGATAATCGGCCGCTTGAACGACCGGTCAAGATTCTGACCGCGGGAGCCCCGCCGCCCGCGGCGGTTCTGTTCCGAACTGAATCATTGGGGTTCGATGTTAGTCACGGATACGGACTGACGGAGACGGGGGGGCTGGTTGTTTGCTGCTCGTGGAAGCCGGAGTGGAATCGGCTACCGGCGACGGAGCGAGCGCGGCTTAAGGCGAGGCAGGGGGTAAGAACGACGGCGATGGCGGCGGCGGACGTGTTAGATCCGGCGACAGGAAAGAGCGTAAAAAGGGATGGAGCTTCGATTGGAGAGATCGTTCTGAGAGGCGGATCGATCATGCTTGGGTATTTGAAAGATCCGGAAGGGACGGCGAAATCGATGACTAGTGAGGGGTGGTTCTTCACCGGAGACGTTGGGGTGATGCATCCGGATGGGTATTTGGAGATCAAAGACCGATCGAAAGATGTGATCATAAGCGGCGGGGAGAATTTGAGCAGCGTTGAGGTGGAATCGGTTCTGTATACGAATCCGGCGGTGAATGAGGCGGCAGTTGTGGCGCGGCCGGACGAGTTTTGGGGGGAGACGCCGTGTGCGTTCGTGAGCTTGAGAGAAGGATTGAGTCGGCGGCCGACGGAGGAGGAGATTATTGAGTATTGCAGAGAGAAGCTGCCGCGGTTTATGGTGCCGAAGACGGTGGTCATCACGAAGGAGCTGCCCAAAACGTCGACTGGAAAGATTCAGAAATTCGTTCTTCGAGATATTGCCAAGTCGATGGGCCCCGCTTCAGGGAAGAGCCGTTTGTAGATGACACTAAAATTGCATTTACCAATAAATTGGAGATTTTAATGTGATTTGTTTTCTTCCAAAATTTATAGTATTTGAAATTTAATTATATGTTCCTTATGGTTTATAATTATTTTACCAAACATAATTCAAAGTATTTTTAAAACCAGATAAAATTTATGATTTTTTTTTACAACGATATTTTAATGCGAGGATTGAACACATAACATCTTAGTCAAGAACACAACTTTATGTCAATTAAGCATAATTTTATGTCGTGAAAAACAACGTAGGTTGCTATTTGTGAAATTAGTCATTTTATCATAAGGGTGAGTGAGTAAACTTGAATAAATTATTAAGATATTTCTAAAAGTAGGTAGAGAAATGGGAGAATCAAATGTTATAGTTTCCACGAATAATGGTGAATGGGGCCCATTCCATTCTGCCGTCTCAGTACACGTAATGTCTGAGAATGCCAGAATTTATGAACTTGTCATTTTTTTAAATAAGTGCTGCCAAATCACCTCATTGCACTTGAAACCAAAGTCTTCTTTAAATCATAAATTTGATACTTCAATGTTATGTTGTTAACATTGCATTTGGATCTATCTTTTAATTTGAGATCATTTGAGTTTGGGAATCTTAGCATAATATATAGTTTTAGTATATTAAGAAAATATGATTTGTTAAATCCAGCATTGTTCAGTTGACATAAAATTGTGCTATTTTTATTTTTGAAATTTTTGTGGGGTTGCGTTGGGAAAATGCAACCTTTCGTTTGGAGAAGAGAGGGGTGAAATCGATTGATTTTATTATTCTACATAATCTACAGACTCTGGGAACCCCTCTTTCTGCGACATAAAATTTTTTAAGAAGCCAAGAGTTCAATCCCGCATTAATTATCTTGGCAAAAAAAAAAATTAAGATTTAATTCATCTCATTCAAATATAATTAAGTAAATAAAATAACGACATTCTTTAAAAAAAAAAAAGAAAAAATCGTTAGTGAAATATATATGTAGTTAGTTAATGTTGTTGGCATGACTAAAAATAAATGATATTATAAAAAAATGGGTTTAAATTTAGTTTTGATTTCTAAACTTTGAAGGTTGGAATGCTTAAATTTTTAGGTTTATTCAATTTCTTTTGAACTTTAAAATAGTAATTATTTTTGGTTGTTTTCGTTATTCATTAATTTTTTTGATCCATGGATAGCATGACTTTGAATATAAATATTAAGTGTGGATGAATATTGGGTGACAATACGATAATTTTACGGTGGGTGTGTTTTCTCATCGAATTTTTGCATGGTCTAGTGACTTGTTTTGGATTTGTAGCATGTGACAGGGTGACTGTCACAGACCATGTTTGGAGGCATGTTTAGTGTGCGGTCATCTACCATACATGGAGAGAACGGAACTCCCGTATTCATAGAAGTAGTCTCCGTTCTCCTCAGTCTGTTCTTACTAGTGTCCAAGATGATATGACTTATAAGTGTACTTTGTGGTTGGGAGCAGGGACAAACCTCTTTGGAGACTAGGGGGTCATGACCCCTCTAAATATTTAATTTTTTTTTTATATATGTAAGTAAAATAATGTCTTAAAATACATAGTATTAATTAGTAATGTATACAAGTCGACACCCAAAATAAATGAAAAATGTCTATTAATTTATTTGTTAGTTTTTTCAAAAGTAATTTAGTCTAAATTGTGTGTTTTTTTTTTTAAATATTCACATTAAATTGTGTTTTTTTTTAATAATATTTTTTCAACGTGTCTAATAAGTTTTTGAACTTTCAATTTTGTATCTAGTAGGTCATCAAATTTTAAATTTTAAGTGTAATAGATCTTTTTCTTATTCGACATTTTTTAAAATTCAGTGATTCATTAGAAGCAAAATTGAACTATATGATGATACTAAGTTTATTTGAAATTAGTTATGAAGTATTTGGTACGCTACATATTCTTATCACCAATAACCTTTTTTTAAGATCAACATAATATTAGAGCGTGAATTCGAATCTCGAACTTTTTGTGATAATTTTTTTTTATATTTTTATAACATAAATTTTTGGCCCTAAAACATTAATGTCTGGATCCGCCCCTGGTTTGGGTGTTGTTGACCTCTACTTGTAGTTCTATTAGGGGGCGTTTGGCCCCCGTAATGTGTTTGGGTGGGTTTGGCTTTTGAAGCCAAACCCATGTTTGGGAGGATGAGTTTCAAAACTATGGTTTTCAAACTCAAACTCATAGGTTTCAAAGCTCAAACCCTTACTTTTCATCAGTTTTCATAATTATGGTGGGTCCCAACATTTTTCAATCAATTTTTCTCATTATTATGGTGGGTCCCATCATTTTTCTTTCAATTTCACACCTCTAATTATAATTATATAGTTTTCTAATTATATTTATTTAAATAAAATTATTTTTTTTAAATTTATTTATATTTAATCTAATTTACAATAGCTCAAAATATGTTTAATTTTTTAGTTGTAAGATAAAATAAAATATTTGAGGTGTATGTTAATATTTTAAAAAATAATATTTAATTTTTAAGTTAACAAATTAAAAATTAAAAAATAATAATTATTAACAATATTCAATTGATTTTAAAATAGAAGGTAGTTTTTCTCTAATTACAATTTTTTTTTTTTCTCCTCTTATAATCCATGTGAAGCTTAACCTTATGAAATGTTTGAAATAGCTTATGAAAATTATTATTTGAATCAAGATTTCCTTCCCATGTCAGTTCTTCAAGTTCTTGAGTGTAAATTTCAGTTTGTATTTAAGGGATACATGCTTGAGAATATTATCCAAATATAATAGTAGGTTGTTGTTTAATTATTGTTTTCTTCTTTTTGTGTTTTTCATTTCATTTTTTTTTAATTCTTTATCTAACTATATATCTAAAAAACAAAAAACAAACAAACCGATTGACATGACATGTTATGTTTTTTGAGACGTTTGAATGAAACATTTAATTTTTTAATTCATTATCCAAATATATATTTGATTCTTGTAAGCAATGTTTCGATTGTTGGAAATAATTTTATTATTCTTAGATTATAGCATAAATTAAATGCTTCATTCAAACGTCTAGAAAAAAAGTCACATGTTGCATAAAAAAATCTACAATTTACAAAACATCCACTAAAAAATAAGAAGAAGAAGAAAAAAAAAAGTAGCGAAAGGAAGAAAAAAAAATTGTCCAAACCCGAGTTTCAAAACACTGCACCCGAAACAATGACTTCTAATTCCCAGGCTTCCCAACACTGCACCCCAAACACTATTTTCTGATTCTCAGACTTCCCAACACTGCACCCCAAACACCGTTTTCTGATTTTTCAGGTTTCAGAACCTTCCCAAACAAACCCACCGTATTTTGATTCCCAGGGTTCTGAACCCATTACGGGGGGCCAAACGCCCCCTTAGTGTTTTCCTTGCGACTTGTTTCTTGAGGTGTTATCTTTGTTCTCTTTGATGTGGTATTAAGTGCCCTGGAACATTCAGAATGTAGGGGTTTTCTCAACTATTTTTTCGTAATATATTACCTTGCAAATTTTTTTTTCTTTTTTTTTTTGAGAATTTAAAAATTAAAATAAAATTTAAAACCATATATTTTTTTTTGTAAGTACTAGAGCCCTAGCCTCTCAATTTGCAAGTCACATCACCTATCATGCAAGAAGAAGCAAACTCTCATACGTCTAGTTGGAGGAATAATGCCCTCCACAAACCAAAAATTTCTGGTACAGTGGTGGTATACAGTTTTCCATACCCTCTATTAGAATGTAAAATTTTCCATACCACAAAGGTCACGGAGACTTGCCAACAAGAGCATAGCTCAATGACATGATGTACCTAGTGATCATGAGGTCTTCAATCCCCTACATGTTATAAAAAAAAAAAAAAAAAATCACAGAGACTTCTCCACCGGAGAGGTTTTTATTTTCATTTTTTTATTTTTATTTTTTATTTTTTATTTTTTTATTCTAGAAAAATAAAAAACCTACATATTTGATGAGTGTAACTCGTTTTTTAAAAGACTAGTTTTTTTTTTTTAGAAGAAAATAAAAACAAAAAAGAAAATAAAAAACGTGGAGGAATGATGTTGTTAACCAAATCTAAAAAGAAAATATATTTTGGAAAATGGAAGGAGATGTCTACTTTGGAGCTGCAAATTTGCAGTGCAAAATATGGGGTGTAATTAATCTCAATTTATACGGGGAATTTAGATTCAAAACCTAACTTAATTTAATTTTAGATAAAATTGAATAAAAAGAATTGGCCAATCACAAATTGATACGTCGTTAATTTATATTAATGATGAAAAATATATTTGTTGATACTGAAATATGATATCGACGGTAAATTTGATAGGATTAGTGGAACATGTTAGTCCTTGCAATACCTGAAAGGGAGGAGAGTAAGCTAGGACCGGTGGGGAGCTTTCCACACCGGCTCCGACGCTCAAGTCTGTTTCTATTAAGAGAAACAAAGAGAGAGAGAATTGAATATGGAAATTTGTAAGTTATGAAATTTGAATACCATGAATTGCTTACCAATTATGCTTGTTATCTTTCCTTGTATAGAGACCATTTAGGACCGTTTTGGGACCATAAAAGGTCATTATATGAAGGGTCTTCCACTACAACAAATATCACATACGACAGCTTGAAAAAACCGCTATCGTAGGCTTTCCATAGCCTTTTTGAAACGCAGTCGTAGTCCCTGTTATTGAAAGTCTGACTTTTCATAGCCTGTTTTCAACGCTATAGAAAACTCATTTTCAATAGCGAATATTTCACGCTATGGAAACTTTTTATAGCGGTATCAAAAAAAGGCTATTATTGCCTTTTAATAACGTATTTAATAACGTTAAAAACACGCTATAAAAACTTTTTGATAGCGTTTTTAGGCATATGGTGGTAGCCGATGTTATTGAAAGTCCCCGACTTTTCATAGCATGTTTTACACGCTATAGAAAAAGCAATAAAAAATCCACTTTCGATTGCGTAATTTAAATGCTATGATTGATCTTTAATAGCTTTTTTATATCAATGAAAAAATGCTATAAAAACATATTATAGCATTTTTAAGCACGTTATGGTAGCCATTGTAAGCCGATGTTATTGTTACAATATTTTTTTTATAATTTACTTTTGGTGCTACAAATGACTTCATTCTACTATTTAAGTATTAAAGTTATTGAATCTTAATAAATTTTACAAGCACTTAACACACTTGAAATACTTGCTAACACATTAAATACCATAACTTTCTTTCATAATCCATTTACACTACAAAATAACGTATTTGATAGATTCTTAATACAAAAAAGTTGTCCAACAATATATAAGAAATTCCAAATGTAATTTCCAACAATATAAATTGGTCACAAAATACAAAAATCACTAAATTCACCAAATGTAATTCATGAGTGTAGTGTCATTGGAGTTGAGTTGCCACCTTCCATCATTTTGCATTTGCATGTGTATAGGTGAATGCCAATAGTAAAGTAATAAGAAACTTTTTTTTATTAAATGCAAATAAATAAACCTAGAAAATGTGCATACCACCAATACTTTGATAATTAAACTATAAACCAAAAAAAAAAAAATCTTTCAAAAAAGAAACTATAAACCAAAACAACAATTGAAAGCCTACCCTTATTGTCAAGCAAGCTCCCTTAGATCACAAAGAAAGCCTCAATAGTTAACTCTCTCTCATTCTCCCTCCCCACAAAACAATAAAGAAAAACTCTTTAAAGTTATTTTCAACCAAAATTAATTTTACTTATTCAAGTGTATTATATGTATCGGAAAATATTGTAACATAGTCACAAGCCCAACTCTCTCTCACTTATATTCCATTTTATAAAGGTCCAAAAACTTCTTTCCCCTATTACTTTTTTTTTGTTCCACTTGGTCAATAAAATTGACAAGGAATTCTAACTAAGAACAAAAATTAACTAAATTGGTAACTGATTCAAGAATAGATTATCATATCATTAATAAAGATAAACTAAAGTTAACGTAAACGCATATAAAGTAAAAGAAGTTTGAAGATTAAAGTCTAGTTATATATACATATATCTATATTTAGTAGCAGAGAACTGGACTTAACTGGACTTGCCTAGAGGCTAGTTACCTCCAACTTGTGCTTCATTATAAGAAAATATCTCATGCACACATAGAAAAGAAAAAAAGAAAGTAAAAAACCTTATGGTTTAACTTCACTAGAGTAAAAATTATGTTTTGATGCATAATTAGAATGTTGGGATCAAATGTGTCTCAACATCGACACAGTCAAAGCATGAATTTGGTTCCTTAAACTAAGGTTTCCAATTTATCTACGAAAGAATCACAAACAATACTCCAACTCATGAACATAGGAAAACATAAAATGAAGAAATTAACCAATATGCAATGTAAGAAAAAATACATTCAACTAATATGAAATACTTGTGGCTAAAGCTCCTCTAAATTTTTTGAATATGGTTTTAAACACAAAAAAACAAAAAGAGGGCTATGGGAAGACAAAATGTGATCCAACAAAATCACATTATCTATTTGTTAAATAGATCACAACAGAATAACAACACGGTAACTAAAATACAGCCTCAGATCACTAGAAACAAATTCGAGATATTTTTGCAGTTTCTCTATTACATCCAACAAGCTATCAGTCACATAGTGGCGATATTTTTGGTTTGATACATGGAAAGGGGAATAAGCATATGATGGTGTTTGCAATTAAACTTATAAAAAGTGCTTCTTCTCTTTCCAAGGCAGTCTGAGAAAGGAAAAAGTAGTTATTATTGGAGGTCATCACTTACAATACAATCAAACGGCTTTAGAAAGGATGGCAATTGAAAAGAAAAAGGAAAGTTCCTATGAACAAATGCATAAAAGATTTAGATTGAGAAAAACATTAGAAATTTTCAAGGATAGGGAAATTTAGGAAGTGTTTAATTTCAAAGTCTCTCTTGGATTAACTGTTTGACCATAACTATGGATAATGCCTTCCCAAAAGGTCAGAGATGTCTCAACAAGTTCAAACTGCTTTTTTTTCAAAATTGGATCAGAACTAGAATCCATATTTTCTCTACCAATGGTTTCAGTAGTCCCCATCCTATTATCCTCAAGGTTGTCTTCACTATTATTGTAAGAAACTCTACCTAAAAAATTTAACTCATTTTAAGGCTAAAATTTGATATTCATTTATTTACTTCAATGAATATAAAAATTTTAATTTATTTTTAGGTTAAAATTTGATATTCATTTATGAGTATAAAATATTTAATTCATTTTTTTTTTTGTTTAAAATTTGATATTAATTTATGATATAAAATATTTGTTCATTTTTTGGTTAAAATATATTTTAATTGAGAAAACATTTCGAGTAATAAATTCATTTAAATTTTTACCTTTGATGCGGTTTTCAAAGGCCTATAAATACCGACCAAGAGAAATAGGTGAAGGAAGACGATGAGAGAAGATTAGAGCGAAAGGCTCGTAAAATCGGAGAAGACAAAAAAAGATTAGAGCGAAAGACTCGTAGAGAAGACACGATCAAATCCGAGAAAAAGACTAGCAAAAATTGGAGAATAAAAGGGGTTTTCATAAGTCAAATTTGACCAAGTTAAACCCATATTCTCTAACCCACACTCTCTCTCCTCCAAACCTCCTCCATATTCATCATTTCCCTCGACCACCTCCTACTTTAGTCCGACGAACTTGATCAAACGGCTGCAGAGATCAGATTTAAGTTCGAACAACGGCGGTGTTGAGTTTGAGCATATCGTATGGAGAATAAGGTTATTTTTTAGGTTTCATGTTATTTACCATTTTGCCATTAATTATATTTTAATTATAAGTTTATCATTGCATGTTTAATTACAAAACTGCCCTCCTTATTAATTATTTGTTTACAATTTTGATATTTGACTTACAATTTAATGTTTACAATTTAATGTTTGACCTTTTATTTTTCTATTAAGTTATGATATATTTTCCTTTTCAAATTTAAGATTTTAAGATATCTTTCAATTTTACCTTAATTTAAGTTTGTAAATAAATTTTAATTATTTGTTTTAAATACATATTTCAAATGAATTTCAACCGTCGTTAATTGAAAATTTTCAAATAAATCTGAATTTTGTCATATAATTCATATTCAATAATTTTGTTTAAAAATAAATGTTTGCTAAATAAAACCGTATTTATTTCGAGGGCCGAGTAATGTGACTTTCGTAGAGTTTCGACTCTCGTGCAAGCACACGAAAATCCTCCTAATCACTTTCAAAAAATAAATCAATGTATTTTAAAAATAAATATGATAATTAATTAAGAGTAAATTATCACTCAATACATCAAATTCTTACTTTATTTTTAAAGTTAAGAATTGATTAAATGAGACATTGTTTTTTAATAAACTATTATTTATTTTCTCAAATTAAGGACGTTTTAAAATTAATTGGATAATATAAGATAAAATATTGCTACCGTTTTTAACGGGTGTTGTAGCGTGCTAACACCTTCCCTACACTCAAACGACCCCCGAACCTAATTTATGTTTTCGTAGACCAGTTTTCGTTTTAAGGTGATCAATCACACCCAAAATTATTGGTAGCGACTCTATCTTTTTTATTTTTAAAACAAAACCCTTAAAAGAGGACGTCGGCCGCTCCGCATCGCGATGACGTTGCGACATTGTCTAGTCTACCTCTTAAGGCTTGGTCGTCCCCTTTGGGGGTGGTCCCAAGTTGTTTGACTGATCCTTATGAAATCGGGTGTAGGTTGTCTGGTCAACTTCATAAGGCTTGACCGACCTCTTTAGGGGTGGTCTCAAGCTATTTGACTGACTGTTATCTTCAAATCAGTCAGACATGTTGGTCCGCTGGCCGACGTCTCTCCAGCTGGGTTGACCTTCTTGTTGTTTGGCACATTCTCTTGGCGAGGTCAGCAATTTCTCTCGAGGAAGTCCTATTTTTTGCTCCTCCCGAGGGGGTCACCATTTTTTGTTCCTCCCAAAGAGGTCCCCCTTTTGGCTCCTCCCAAGGGGGTCACCATGTTTGGTTCCTCCCAAGAGAGTCACCTTCTTCGATTTTTGTATGCCCCTAGTGATCGTTCGTCTATGACAGTCGCTCTTTCAGGTCTTGTCGCATTTCATTCCCTTCCAGCTACGAACTCATTCCCTTCAATTGTGGGCTTTCTCCCTTTGGTCGGATCTCACCTTATCGGGGTTTGATTTGACACCTCTGATTGTTGATCCGACGCTGGGTCTTCTTTTGGTCTTTCGACCTCTAGGTTCCTTTCTGGGCTTGCTACAACTGACTTTTGCTTTCGTTGGAGCTTTGTGATGCCGACAATATTTTGATCTTCCCAATGAGCTCATTCTTTTAGAACTGCATACCGCTCATTCTGGTATGGCTTCTTGGACTGTTGGAAAATTTGACGTTGTTCGGCCTTGCCGCTCGTGCTACCGCCGGATCTGGCTTCTACCAACGTTGCTTATTGCATTGTTGGCATGTGCAATTCAACTGGACGATCATTCTCGTCAACGACAATGTTCGGGTCACGAACTGCCACTTGCCTTGTGTGTTGTTCTCGATCCAGCTCTTCTGGTACGCCTTCATAACGTATTTCTTATCCGGTATGGATTTTCGACATGCAACTGTCGGATCTGGTCCCATCACATACTGCTCATCCAATATGGATTTCCGAAATGAAGATGGGTTTAACGTCGTTGGCCTTTCCCTCTAAGCTATTGCCAGATCTGGTTCCACCGACATTGTTTGTTGCGTTCCTGGTCTTGAACTAACCTTTCGGTACTTCGCCTCTAACGCTTCATAGTGTTTGTCGACTTTTGCTTCTAGAGTGACAGTTGGGTTTAATTCTGCTTCGGCCGCAAGCGGTGTTGCTACCGAACGAAGTTCGCTTTCCCGAACATCCTTACCTACTGGTGCTCCGATCGTCGGTCAGTGCCATTTTTGCACGTTGATCGGGGTTTGTTTCCTTGTCTTCTATTCCTCTAAGGTACACATTTTCAACACTGTCGCTTATGATCCTGAATGATATCGCAAGGATTTTGACAATGACCTACTCGTTCCCACAAACAACGCCAACTGTTGACACCAAAATAAGGTATCAACGGTAAATTTGATAGGATTGGTGGAATGAGCTAGTCCTTGCAATACCTGAAAGAAAATAAAGTAAGCTAGGACCCACTACAAGAATATAGGGTTTTACCGACGCACAAAAACGTCGGAAAAAGTCTACAAATGCGTCGGCAAAGACATTCCCGACGAAAATAATTTCGTCGGGAGGATCGTCGGCATATCTACGTCGGGAAAGCCTTTCCCGACGCCAAAACACACAGCGTCGGGAAAAGTACTTTTGTCGACGCCATTGCATGCGTCGAGAAAGATGATTTGTGCCGACGCCAATACGCGTCGTCGGCAAAAAAGATACCTTTACCGACGAAATGGGAAAGTGCCACTTTTGCCGACGTCAAATTAATGACGTCGGCAAAAGTACTCTTTCCCGACGCTGGTTTTTGTTAGCGTCGGTAAATCTTTTTTTTTTTTTTTTTTTTAAAAAAAAATCTCAATTATTCTATTTCAGTTTCATTATAATCCAATTTTTGCTACCTATAAACAATTGTGTATGCAATAATAATGGAAAACACAATTTATTGAATCAAATTTATGTTCTCACAATTCATTCCTTTGTATAAAGTTTAAGGTTTCATTAAAATAAGATCTACAACACAAATATTGACAATTTTTTTTTAAAAAAAACCTAAGTAAGGTAAGAATAAAACTTCATGCTTGGCCGCTTTATATCATCATAATCTTGGAAAGTAGCCTTTGTTACATGGACTCCGTTCCAAAACACCTAAAAAAATCAAACCAATAACAATCTTATCATGAAAAAGAATACAAAGTTCATTGAACTAAGAAAAACAAAGCAACTTATAAATTTATCGAAAACATGAACATAATTACATCAAAACTTAACTATCTTATCAAAACTTGTAAGTATTAAAATCCCTTAAACATAACCAAAGTATCTAAACTTATCAACAATTCTTACATTTTTAAAACGAAAACCTTTAATTCATTAACCCGTCGTTCCGTCACTCAATCACTCTCCAACAAAACCTTTCAACTTCACAAACTCAAACTAAAGCGAAAACATGAACATAATTACATCAAAACTTAACTAGTAAGTATTAAAATCCCTTGAACATAACCAAATTATCTAAACTTATCAACATTTCATCCATTTTCAAAACGAAATATTAAAATCCTTTAAACATACCAAATTATCTAAACTTATCAATAATTCTTCCATTTTCAAAACGAAACCTTCCATTTTCAAAACCAAGTTTTAAAATCCTTTTTAAACCTAACCAAATTAGCTAAAACTTAAATCTCATCACAACAACCACTCTTTCAATTCATGTACATTCAGCTAGAGTTATAGTTCTCTACAAAAAAATAAAAAATAAATAAAAACAAGCTCAAAATGCTTAAGCAATAAGAGTACCTCTCAATTGTTGAATCCTTCTGTAAAAGGCAATTACAAAAACTCACTTACTAACCAAACTTTACCTAAATGTACTCGACCTACTAACCACAAACTTTACAAAATTTTATAAAGTGCACAAAAATTCACTTAAACATAAATCCAGCCTATCGTAAGTCTCCCATGACCCTCTCCATAAACTCACAACCAATAATACTTTTAAACTCCGAACTAATCATTCATATTGCATACAAATATGAAATGTACTCAACCTAATATATCTCATAGTCATAGATCAACACCACAAAGTTTACCTAAATGTACTCGACCTACTAACCACAAACTTAATCCATATAATATTTTGCTACCATAGCTGCAGGATAGCAAAATCTATTCGGTTTTATTACGAGAGGGAGATAGTTCATACCTCGTTTGATGTTTATGGTCCTGAACTCATTCCTTTAACGTATCATGATTGAGTGCCCAACACCATCTTAGTTATCTGTGTATCAAGTAGTTCTTCTTAATTTCAATATCAATCTCATAATCAAATCCTAAACATTAAAAAAAAAATGTGTGAAATTTCCCATATGCAAAATCCTACAGCTAATTCTAAAAGGAAAAATGAATTGAACAACCAAAGATGATACTAATAAGGGGATAATATTTGTCAATTATCAGTCCATATAAAACTATGAGTAGACCCACAAACATAATTTGATGAAGGAAGAAAGGGAGATTAGAAAGTTTACTTTGCCAATGAATCTTTGGAGATTTTTGCTATTGTTGGCGAATGAGTACATTAAAAAGATGGGTATAGTAACATAAAGCCCGAACTTGGCGATCTCCAGAATTCCCTTGGATGTTCCAATTGAAGACATTTTGCAGAAATCGTGAACTGTAGAATATCCTTGCAAAAGGGGAATAGAAATCTCCAAAGGAGATCAAAATCATTATGTACCGACGCATTTATGGACCGCGTCGGTATATCTACATAATTAATTTTTCATTATTAATTTTTACCGACGCGGTCCAAAAGGGCGTCGGTAAAGGTCGGCAATTGCCGACGGGTTAAGGACCGCGTGGGCAATTGATTACATTTGCCGACGCGAAGTTTGACCGCGTCGGTAATAGTTGTATGTGCCGACGCAAAGTTCGACCGCGTCGGTAATAGTTATATTTACCGACGCGGTCCAAATGGGCGTCGGTAAAGATCGTCAATTGCCGACGGGGTTATGGACCGCGTGGGCAATTGATTACATTTGCCGACGCGCAGTTTGACCGTGTCGGTAATAGTTGCCTTTGCCGACGTAAAGCTCGACCGCGTCGGTAATAATTATATTTACCGACGCGGTCCCTTAGACGTCGGCAATGCTTACAATTACCGACGTAATGTACCGCGTCGGTAATTGTTGGCGTTGGTAAATCCATTATTTGTTGTAGTGACCGGTGAAAGTTTTTCACACCGGCTTCGATGCTCAAGTCGATTTCTACAGAGAGAAAGATCTGAATATGAAAAGTCTGTAAGTTATGGAATCTGAATAATATGAATTGCTTACCAATTATGCTTGGGTACATTTCCTTATATAGGGACCCCTTAAGACCGTTTTGGGACCATAAAAGGTCATTAGAAGGGGTCTTCATTACCTTTGTAACTTCCGACCTTTCAAAGGTTGTGTAACGACTTTAGGGAGACATTTGTAGCCATATTTTCAGTTTTGAGTTTTGTGAAGTTTTTTATATCTTTTGAAAAGACGACTTGACTTGAAAACAACATTATTTTTAAAAATACTTTCAAAACTACAATATTTTTATAAAAAAAAATTAAAAAATACAATATAAAAAAAAAAACAGCCCTTAATTAGAATATAATTATCAATTGACCATTTTTATTCATCATATCTAAAAATTAAGGTAACATGAAAATATTAATGCGAGGAGAAATTTTAGAATTAATATAAAAATTATTTAAATTATTTCATCAAATTTTAATTGTAACTTAAATATACTATAATTGGTAATTTTTAACTATTATACTTAAAAAAATATATATTATAAAAATATGGGAAATTGTAGTAAATGACAATTTAAGACTTATTGTTTGCAAATATAGCATGTTTTTAAAAATTTTGCGGATATAGCAATTTCTATCACTGATATCTTATGACTGATAGAAGTCTATCGTTGATCACCTCAGCTTTTTATAGATTTTTGTCAGTGATAATAGTCTATCAGAGATAATAGTCTATCACTGATAGAAGTCTATCAGTGATATAATAAAGTCTATCAGTGATATAATAAAGTCTATCAGTGATAGAAACGGATTTTTTTGCCATATTTGCAAAACATTTTAAAGTTTGCTAAATTTGCAATTAGTTTGGGCCTGATTGCTATTTGTGCAACCAGCCCTAAAAATATCGTAGTTAACAAAATTTATAAATATTAAAATTGATCAATAATATTTTTCTGGTAGCCTAATTATATTATTTATAATTACTCTACATAAAATATTGTTACTTAACCAATGAAATACATTTATAAGATAAAGATGGAGAAAAAAAACACAACATTTTAATTAAAATACATCATTGAAAGAAAATAAATAATTCATTTGCAAAATAAAAAAGAAAATAAATAATTAAAAGCAGAGAATAAATCATTGGATTGTGTGAGTAGATAATAAATTGTTGGATTGTGTAACTGTAAGGGGAGATGGAAGGAGAGAGGAGAGGAAGGAAGATTAATTGGGAGAGAAAAATTGAATTTGTGTGGGTCAAGTAAGGTCATAACATGAAAAGATACCTATTTTTATATTATTATTCAAATGCAAAATAAAAATATTAAAAAATAATATTAAAAAAAAAAAATTACATTAGAACCTCATACCTCGTCAACACATACATATGTTGTGTAGTTAGTCATGCTCGTTTGAAGAGAAAAGAAAAAAAAAAACATTCTTAGATAACGTTAATTACATTTTTTTTTCTTGGATATACTTGAATTTATAATCTATCTATTTTTTCAACCCAAAAAAAAAAAATTAACATCAATTAATCTCAATTTCAATGAGCGCTTTTTACATGGATAGTTTTATTTTTAGAACATTTATATAAACAAATTAAGATTTTGAAATCAACCTTTTTTTTTTTTATAAAATAAAATTATATTATAATTTCTAACTCTATTTCTTTTCAATTTTTTTTCAATTTTTTTTATACTTTGAAATAAAACAATAAAATTGAACCTGCATCAAACACATTTGATACGGGAAGATCTATTAATGACAACATCATTATAGCTCAGTTTTATCATTCGGTCACTCCTGATCCAAGTTCAACGAGTCTAAAATAATGTCTGGGCTTGAACCAACCCGATCCGACCTCCAATTGCTAGGCTCATGGCCCAACTCTTGAACTTGGCTCATTGAATCAAAATTTTGTCCCGAGTCGGTCTATTAGATTAGTATTAATTATTTTTTAATTAAAAAAAAAAAAAAAAATTTAAAATCAAATTTTATTAAAAGGTTTATATTTTTTATTTTATTTTATTTTATGGTATTGATAAATGATATTATTTACAAATTTTATTTTAGTATTTTATTCTTTTAAAAACTTTTTTTTATTTATTTTTGTACACTTCTATATTTTCTATTAATTATGAGATATATTATAAAAATATATTTTGGAATATAAAAATAAATGAATTTTACCAATTTAAATATATAATATATAATATATAAAAAATTGTATATAGACTTATATATTTGGATTAGTCTAAAGAAAAGTTCGTTTGGTCGGCCTGACGGGCCGATCCAAATATGACCCAAACGGGTTGACTCATGCACCAACCCATTCTTCAAAAGTATGATCCATATCCAATCCAATGAATGTTTTGGTTGGATCGAGTCGAATGGATCAAACTTTGACTTTGGACTGAACTTGGATCGAGCTTGAATCGAATTTGGACCGGTCTTTAGGCCACAAACCCGATGATAAAGCTGAATTGTAGCCTACGAATGCATTCACTTTATTAACAACAAAAAGAAAGGAAAGGTTATGTGACCTTAAACTTAAATATAGGAATAAAACATATGACAGGGTTTAGTTGTGTTTTTTTAAAAGATATCACGAAGAAGATTTGATTCAATCATGAGTGATTGTGCTTATTATGCGTTGTATTTCCTCAGTTTCTTTTTCGTTTAGGGGTCGTTTGGCCCACGGAGTTGGGAGGAGTGGAGTTGTGGGGAGTAACTTACTCCCCGTTTGGCCCAAGGAGTTGTTTAACTCGGACAAAAAATATCAACTCCTCAGACTTCTACAGTAATTACTATTCAACTCCCCAGACTTCTACAGTAATTACTATTCAACTCTCCTTCATTTTCCTCTCTTTCTCTCTCTTCCTTTTACAATATTTTTTAATTATTTTAAAAAAAACACAATTTAGACAAAAGGTGTAAAATGACTAAAAATGCAATTCAACCTATTTTTTATTTTAAATATAAATTAAGTTGTTGAATTAAAATTAAAATTGGTACTCAAACAAAATTTAAAATGTAGTATTCAAGAAGAAATAAAAATATAAAAATATAGCTTATTTGGATTCACTTAGATTAATGGATTAAAATCTTTCAAATTCACACGTAATAGTTAATCGACTATTGTACGACTATTTGTTTTATTTTAAAACGATCCAAATAAAATGAATAATTAATGTGAGTGATATTGAAAAAAAAAAGGTGAAGTATGGTAGTCAAAGTTATTTTGGTTATCTTCGAATAAATTTGTAAAGGACACATAAAATAAAAAACACAAAAATCGTATTCTTAAAATTTATTGTAAGAAGTTCTTGATAATAAAAATATGAAAAATTATAGAAAATAGGTTCTAGGTGTAGTGCATATGAAATTATGAGTTTAAGTGGGTGGAAGCGAGGAAAACGTGTTTGACACATAGATATGTTTATGTTTATGTGTTTTTTTTTTTTCTTTAGAGAAATTTGTAAAATATACTTACACTAAAAAACAAAAACAAAATCTCACTTCTAAAATTCATAAAATAAAAAAAAAATTAAAGATTGAGTCTTTAAAAAATAATACTAAATATATATTATTGATAATCAAGGTGAGAGAGATTAAGAAATTAATGTGAGGTATTGTGTTCAAAATTATTTTTTGTTATCTCCAAAGAAATTTGGAAAGTAGATAAAAAAAAAAAAATTGCATTGTTAGAATTTATTAGGAAAAGTTCTTAATAAGAAAAATTAGAAAGTTTGTAGAAAAAAAAATTGTATCGAAAAAACTAGTAAAATAAATTCAGATTTCAGAACTTGAGGTTCAACAACTCTCTGTCAATGGGAGGCGGAGAAAGATGTGTTTGACACATGAATAGACTATACTTATGGGTAGACAATCTTATAATTCATAAAATTAAGGATGAGTCCTAACAAAATATATATATATATATTTTGATAATCAATGTGAAAAAATAATGTCAAATATTGTGCTCAAAATTATTTTTGTTGTCTTCAAAGAAATTTTTAAGGATAGATAAAATAAAAATAAAATATTTCATTTTTAGAATTTATTGGAATTGGAAGAAGTCCTTAATAAAAAAAATTTGAAAGTTTGTAGAAAAAAATTGTGCGAAGAAAACAGCTAAAATAAACTCAGACTTCAGAACTACTAAACAACTCCCTGCTCCAAACACACCACAGACTTCAGAACTCCAGACTAAACAACTTCCTGCCCCAAACAGACATACCTCAGAACTCCCCAGACTAAACAACTCCAGACAAAACAACTCCAACTCCCCCCAACTCCTTGGGCCAAACGCCCCCTTACTATTATAAAAAAGACAAGTACACATATTATACCTATAATTTTATATTAATATCATAAGTTTCTATTTTTATAAAAAAAAATGTTCCATTACTTTAATTTTTTTTATAAAAATTGGGCCACAATTACCTTCAAACCCTTCAACTTCCCTAATATTTGAAAACAAAAAATTAGGAGAAATGATGACTCTTTTCTATAACATTCTTCTCATTATAATCACGCTCATTTTTTCTCATTCAAACTGTTTTCTCTGTTCTTTAATATTGTCCATAACATCTATAGGTTTATATTGAACTCATGACCTCTTAGTCAAAGACACAATCTTATGTCAATTGAGTTATGTTCGGTTTGATATATATAAGTATATATGGTAGGTATGTATAAATACATATATATATATATATATATATATATATATATATATATATATTATTGACAAGATGTCAATCATGTCAATTGAGCTAAGCTCGTGTTGGCACTATACAGTTATATTTTATGACACAAAATTGAGAGAAAATTAATATTATTATAGTAATTAATGAGGGACATAATTGTAAGCAAAAATAATAAAAAATAGAAATGAAAATTGCAAGATGTTTGGACATATTTGAAAATATGGTACTTGCTCATTTGAAATTGAGGCTGCACTCAGGGCGGAGCCATGTAGGGGCGAGGAAGCACGTGCTCCCTTCAAATTATTAATTTTATATTTTTGTATATTGAGGTTATGAAAATATAACTAAACTTTATGTATTTGTATAAACAAATTTGATAAATTTCAAAATAACTTCTTCGGGTCTGATGGTAATGGGCACGGACTCTTAAATTTGTTTTTTTATTTTGTTTTAGGTAAATTACTTTATGTATTTGTATAAACATTGATTCTAGTCTATACAAAAATCTGTTTTTTTTTTTTTTTTTTTAGGTAATTTATTTTAGATTTAAAAAAAAAACATAATTCTATTTTAAAATTTTAAATCCTTTAATTTTAAATTCTAAAAAAAAAAAAAATTCTATTTTGAAAAATAATAAATATTTCAAATTTTATTATTTAATCATATATATTTAAGGTGAAAATTTTAAAATAATTTATTATTATACATAAAATTGAAAGTTTAAGAATCTATCAAGTTAAAAATGAAAAATTTAAGAGTTTGTTATTCACATTTTAAAGTTTAAGGATTATATAGATATAAATTGAAAATTTCAAAGATTAAACTTGTAATTAATTTCGATTAGAATTGTGTCCCTCCTACCCAAAAAAAAAAAATATATATATTTTTAATCCGCTACTGGCTGCACTCATCTTTTGTCGTCCACCTAATTGTCTAACTTTAGGCGTAGGGTATTAGATAAGGCCACCCATTTGCTCCTAACTTATTTCTATTTTGTGCAATTTCTAAATATGTCTCAATCATATCTTATTTGTGTTTTTGCTCATTATACTTTTCTTTCCTTTTTTTTTCTTCTTTTTTTAATAAAAAAAATTTAAAAAAAAAATGGGATGGGCCCACCACTAAAGAAATAATAATATAACGACGGAGCCAGGAGTGAATGACGGGGATGTCTTCCACAAAATTTTAATTAATTAATTAATTCTCAAAAATTATGCAATATTTTTTTTTAACATTTAAAAAAATGATAAATAAATAAATAAAAACTTTGACCAAATAAAAAGGCAATATCGTAATTTCCAACGGAAGTGAAAATAGGAGAAGAACACGCGATTCACGCACTGCTTAGAGTTTATAAAGATTTGAAACATCCAACACATGATCTGGTTCAATCTTACACCTCACGTGTTGTAAAAATTAATATATAAATATTTAAAACATTTTATATTAGATCAAATGAAAATCCACTTTCTTTGAATATCTCAAAAAAAAAAAAAATGATTTAGTTAAATTGCTATACTTTAAGGCTATAGGGTTGGAATTTCAATTAGTAGGGCAATATATATATATATATATAACAATATTGTGTAGGTTATTATTATTAATGAATTATAAAGTGATTAATTTATGTGATTAATGATTGAGAGTATATAATTTATGGTCATGGGTTAAATGTATAATTATACTATTATGCATAGATACATTAATTATTTGTGTTTCTATGAGGGCTGAAACACAAATAACAAATCTCATCAACCACCATTTTAACGTTGTATTTGATGAGGGTTATGGTTCCTGCTTTTGGAGATTTTCACGTGGAACTTTCTCATGATCCCCATCAGAGAAACCTAAGATCTCTACTGTAAAACAATCAGTAGGATAATTTTGTGATTTCTCCAAGGAGTAGAAAACCAAACCCGTGGAATCAACTACGAATATAGGTACGCTTCTGCTTCTTTAGGATTCTCTTGAATTCGTCATGGAAATTCTTTCTTAGCTTTTGTTGAAACTCTAATTTGAATTTCCAACGTATAGTTCAACTTCAATTGACTTAAGTAGTGTTTTGACTTCTCGCTCTATATTAATTAAATATCTCTGCAAAAAAAAAATTATTATATAAATTAAAAGAGTAATTTAAAAGAATGAATCTCTTCTAAAATTTGGAGGAGAAGTTCCTTATTTTATTTTATTTTATTTATTATTATTATTATTATTATTATTTTGTAAAAGAATAATCTCCACTCCACCTTAAAATCCAGACCTAATTAGAAAATAAGAGATGTTAAAATAGAAAAAAAAAAATAATAATAATAATAGAAGCATAGTCAAATATGAACATACGGTCGAGATCGGTAAACATATTTTTCGATTAAGAGGGTTACTCCATATATTATAATAAGCTTGGAATTTAATTCTTAATCCCAATAGTTTGGTTGGGGTGGTTTTGGAAGATATTTGGTGGAGCTTTGCCATTTATTTATTTATTTATTTATTTATTTCTTTTATTTTATTTTTTATTTTTTTTTTTCATGTTAAAAGACCTGCAAATTCCTTAGCTAAGAATGCATGTAGCTCAAGTGGCAGTTAATTGATTATGACAGTTTGATCTACTTATATTTCTTATTTCTTGAAAAAAAAAAAAAACAAAAACAAAAAAATTTATTTGATAACATTTTTTGTTTCTTATTTTTTTTTTAAAGAAAAAAAATATATAAATAATTATGTTGTTTGGATAACTATTTTTTATTTTTTTATTTTTTTTTCTTTTTATAGTTTAAATAGAATTTAGTTTTCATAATCTAAAAAATTATTATTCAAAGTTTACATAATTTAATACAAATAAGTCTCGATACAAAATTAAAAACAAGGATAAAATTGTATTGATCCTTCAAATATTGTTCAAATTTGAGCTGCAATGTCATCTCTCACTCGAGTTATTCTATCTTAAATGATGTCGACTTCGATTCAACTCAATTATATATCTCTGTAAATGTCGTGGTGATAAAATATTAAAGTGAGACTAAATATATGTTTTAGTGAGCAAAATTTATATATCGAAAATTCCAACAAAGTTTAATATACTAAAAATTAAAATAATATATAAATATACATATTTCAAAATTTAAATTTAAAATTACATTAAAATAATATATAAAAATAATTCGAAATTAATAAATTAAATAAAGGAAAATTGTAACAAATGTCAATTGAAAGTAAAATAATTAAAAATATAGCATTTTTTTTAATAAAAATTACGGATATAGCAATTTCTATCACTGATAGTATGGTCTATCGCTGATAGAAGTTATTGTTGAAAGTCTATGAGTATAATAGTTTTTTTTTATAAAATTTTGTCCTATCAGTGATAAAAGTCTATGAGTATAAAGTCTATAATAGTCATAAAGTCTATCAGTGATAGCCACAGATTTTTTGCCATATTTGTAAAATGTTTTAAATTTTGCTAAATTTGTAATTATTTTGGGCCTGATGGCTGTTTGTACAACCAACCCTTAAATAAAAAAAACAAAAATTATATATAAAAATATGCAAAATTAAGAAATAATAATAATAATAAAAAAAAGTGTGAGGGAAATGTTTCAAACTTGAGATCAGTAAATGGGCCAGCATGAAATGGGTGTTTGATACACCATCGAGGCAGCATCTGGTTTGATAAAATTGTTGGAACCGATTATATATTTAAGAAACGGAAACAAGAGAAATAATATTTTGTAGTTTCTTAAAATTTTCCATTTTTTTAAAAACGTTTTTAAAACTTAGAAACAATAAACAAAAATAGTTATCAAACAATCTGTTCCCTAAAAAATGAGAAACGAAAACAAGAAACAAGAACATTAACGTTATCAAACGAGCTCTTAATAATTTTTTTTTTTTTTAATTTTTTTTTAAGGCTAAAAAAAAAAAAAAATTTGATTTTCTGTAGTTGAAAATAAAAACTTTCTTGTAACTTCGATTTTTTTTTTTTTAAAAAAAAATATTTTTATAATTATTTTGCTAAGTATGAGCATATGCAAATTTGGATTTTTTTTATTGTGGTGAGTACCCAAGTTTTTTAGGGTAGAAAAAAAATATATAAACTTTTAGGTAATCCAGCTGTTTAAACAATTATGACAAAATATTGAAAAAATCTAAAAATATATATTTTTTATTAGAGATGACGTGCTCATATTTAGTGGGGAGAATTTCTAGTAAGTTGTTATGAAATTTTTCTATATCATTACATTAAAATGAATGACACGTGTCCAGAATGGTTATTTGATTGAGATTCAGCCTATTAAATATATTATTTTTTTAAACCATATTTTTAATACATAGGTGGTATGAAATTTTTCCATACTACTGTGGGAATCACACCTGTCAAAATGGTTATTTGATTGAGACAAATTTTATTAAATATATTATTTTTTTAAACCATTTTGCTACCTGTCATTCATTTTAAGACAGGCCATGTATTAAAAATTCTCCTTATTTAGTGGGTTAAAGTGGTTTATGCTAAAGTGGTTTATACTTTATAGAAAAAAAATAATGATGATTAAAAAAGAAAATAAAGATGATGTTGGCAATTTGGCATGTTCTTCAAAGTTGTTGAAATTTGTATTATAAATCATCCATTCATCTGACCACTCTGCAATTTGCAGTGCAGACAGCAATTACAGAGCACTCAAAAGAAAAGTTATGGAAGATTTGAAGCCAAGCCCTGCTAATTCCTCTCCTCTCACTCCTCTCGGCTTCCTTGACAGAGCCGCCGCCGTCTACGGCGACTGTCCTTCAATCATTTACGGCTCTACCACCTACACCTGGTCGGAAACCCACCGCCGATGCCTTCAACTCGCTTCTTCCCTCTCATCCCTCGGCATCCAGAGAGCCCACGTCGTCTCCGTCGTCGCTCCCAACACTCCGCCCATGTACGAACTCCACTTCGCCGTTCCGATGGCCGGCGCCATCCTCAACACCGTCAATCTCCGCCTCGACGCCAGAACCATCTCTGTTCTCCTTCGCCACAGTGAATCCAAACTCATCTTCGTCGATCAGGGCTCTTGTGCTTTAATCTCCGACGCATTGGCCTTGTTCCCGCCGGAGACGAAACGTCCGTCGCTCGTCCTCATCGCCGACGATGCTGCGACGGAGGATTCGCCGTCCTCTGTTCTGAATTTCGGCGATTTTGTTGATTCGTATGAGGGAATGATTCAGAAAGGGGATTCTCAGTTTCGGTGGATTCGACCGGCGAGCGAGTGGGATCCGATCGTTCTGAACTACACATCCGGAACGACGTCGTCGCCGAAGGGAGTTGTTCACTGTCACAGAGGAATTTTTACAGTCTCTCTCGATTCGCTTCTGGAATGGGGAGTTCCGAAGCAATCGGTTTATTTATGGACATTGCCGATGTTTCACGCCAATGGATGGAGTTACCCTTGGGCAATCGCCGCCGTAGGCGGCACAAATGTCTGTATTAGAAAATTCGATGGGGCGTTGATTTTTGCTCTAATTCGTCGCCATAATGTAACGCACATGTGCGGAGCTCCGGTGGTGTTGAGTATGTTAACGAACTCTCCGGACAACCGGCCGCTTGATCGTCCGGTCAAGATTCAGACTGCGGGAGCGCCCCCACCGGCGACGGTTCTGTTACGAACCGAATCGTTGGGGTTCGATGTTAGTCATAGTTACGGCCTGACTGAGACGGCGGGGATGGTTATTTGCTGCTCGTGGAAGCCGGAGTGGAATCGGCTACCGGCGACGGAGCGGGCGCGGCTTAAGGCGAGGCAGGGAGTGAGGACGGCGGCGGTGACAGCGGCGGACGTGTTGGATCCGGCGACAGGAAAGAGTGTGAAACGTGACGGAGCTTCGATCGGAGAGATCGTTCTGAGAGGCGGATCGATCATGCTTGGGTATTTAAAAGATCCGGAAGCGACGGCGAAATCAATGACCGGCGAGGGGTGGTTTTTGACCGGAGACGTAGGGGTGATGCATCCGGATGGGTATTTGGAGATCAAAGACCGATCTAAAGATGTAATCATAAGTGGGGGAGAGAATTTAAGCAGCGTTGAAGTGGAATCGGTTCTGTATACGAATCCGGCGGTGAATGAGGCGGCGGTGGTGGCGCGGCCGGACGAGTTCTGGGGGGAGACACCGTGTGCGTTCGTGAGCTTGAAAGAAGGATTGAGTCGGCGGCCGACGGAGGAGGAGATTATTAAGTATTGCAGAGGAAAGCTGCCACGGTTTATGGTGCCGAAGACGGTGGTGTTCACGGAGGCGCTGCCAAAGACGTCGACGGGGAAGATCCAGAAATTCGTGCTCCGGGATATTGCCATGTCGATGGGTTCCGCTCTACGAAGGAGCCGTTTGTAGAAGTAAAAAAAGTAATGTTTTTATGTATTATCTTTTCAAATCCACTCCAGAAATGAAGAAAAATGCATGGAAAATAAATACATTAATTGTTCAATATATCATAACAACAATCATTTTTAAAGATTAAAAAATAAAAACTAAATAATAAATGATGTTTAATCTAATAGAATAATAGAATGGAGGGTGGTTTACTAACAAAATTTGAGAATAAATACTTAAAATATAACAAAAATTTTACTTAATTTTTTTTTGTTTTTGTTTTGCATTTATTAGCGATGTTAGTCTCTCCGTCCATTTTTCATTAACCTAACTGAGAGTTGTAACAATTATATTTTAAATATTTTTGGAGCACCAATCTGCGTTTGGAGGCTCCTGAAAAATTAAAGATGCAATGAGCATCGACCTGAAGTTTGCAACACCGACCCGCGTTCGAAAGCTGGAATTTTTTTTTTTTTTTTTTCATGTTGGGCATTTGTGATCTTCATGTTCCAACTTGAGGGAGGGTATTAGGGAATTATCCATATTAGAAAATTAGTTGGTATTTAATTAGTATTCAGTTAATACTCCTATATGTTTTGAGAGATTAGGGTTGTATAAATACCTATCTCTTGAATGAGAAATGAAGAGGAAAATCAAAGGAAAACAGTGTGTTTTAGCACTCTTCTTTTTCTTCTTCTTGATTAAACACATGAAATAAGTAGCGAACACCGAATGTCGTCGTTCCAGATCCGGGCGGGGAATGTTCTCACCCTTTCAGATCTGGGCAATGAATGACTTCATTGTTCCGAGCTCATATTCAGACTATTGACGCCATCTCCTCCTCCTATAATTGGACCCACGACTTTCAGTGTTTGTTGTTGCTTTTTTTTTTTTTTTTAGTAATAAGTAAATTTGTGTTGCTGGGGAGCCGTGGCTGGGCTGTTTTTTAATAATATTGTATTTTTTAAAACTTATTATAAAAATATAGTAAGTTTGAAACTATTTTTAAAAATATTGCAGTTTTAAATGGAGACGACCTCTACATCTTGCTCCACGTGCATGAAGGTCGTCTTTTGAAAAGACGATCTTGCTCCACATGGACTGTATGTACTTCTTTTAGTAATAAATTGTATATTTTTAACCAGATATTCAAAATTTTCAGAAAATGTATGGTTGGAAAGCTAACCGCGAGAGCTTCAATTTGATACCTAGTTTCACTATTTTTGGAGTTGTGTATCAAAAGATAAAGACCATCGAAGTTGGACTATAGTTCTGCAAATTTCAGAACTGAAGATTCTTTTGAGTGCATTCAAAAATTGATATCTTTTTACCCAGATATTCAAAAACTTCGAAAAGAGTACTGTTGGAAAGTTAACACAGAAAGCTTCAATTTGATACGTAGTTTCACTACTTTTGGAGTTATGTATCAAAAGATATATATCGTCAAAGTTATGAAAAGTTCACTAAACCCAGAACTAAAGATACGACTGAAAACTTCAAAACTGTAGCTAAGTTTCGACGATTTGTATCTTTTAATACACAACTCTACAAATAGTGAAACTAGATATCAAATTGAAGCTCTCTGTGTTAGCTTTTCAACCGTACCTTTTTCGAAATTTTTGAATATCTGGGTAAAAATATGTCAATTTTTTAATGCACTCATCAAAAGAATCTTCAGTTCTGAAATTTGCAGAACTATAGTCCGCTTTATCTTTTGATACACAACTCCAAAAATAGTGAAACCAGGTATCAAATTGAAGGTCTGTTAGCTTTCCAACCATATCTTTTTTGAAAATTTTGAATATCTTGTTAAAAAGATATCCATTTTTTTAATAAAAGAAGTACATACGGATGTCATCCATGTGGAGCAAGATCGTCCTTTCAAAAGACGACATTTGCTCGCGTGTAGAGGTCAAGACCACCTCCATTTAAAACTGCAATATTTTTAAAAATAGTTTCAAACTTACCATATTCTTATAATAAATTTTAAAAAATATAATATTATTAAAAAACAGCCCACCGTCCCTTTGTGAGGGAATGTGTGTCTTTTTTTTTTTTTTTCCTTCAAATTGGAAGAATAAGGTGACGATGGGTGATGGGCGGTAGTCGTTGGTGATGGAGGCTTGACAGAGGAGGGTTGAAGGAGGAGGGAGGGAGAATTTTCAACAATACTATTATTATATTTACATTATTATTTTTTTTATTATATTTGAATTAGTAATATTTTTTTTTAAAATAAAAATTGACATGTCAACCTCTATTAAATAATTAACCGATTCTGTTAATTCAAGGATTAAAATTGAGCAGTTTTCAAATGTTGAAATTTTAAATTTAGTGAGTAAAGTGATACAAATTACAAATCTTAGAAACCAAAAAGATATTTTACCCAAATTATTATTATTATTTAATTAATTTTTGTTTCCTTAAAATTTTAAGATTTATTAAAAGATCTAAAATAGAATGAGACTTAACCCCCACCACCTTTTATTTAAAAAAATAAATTAATTAAAATAGTTTATTTTTATCTCTTTTTCTATTCTTTCTCTCTTTCCTCCCTACCTTCCGCACCTCCACCACAACTCACTTTTACGGTCCGGACGGATCTAGGATTTTATATTAGGGGCACAAGTTCATATAAAATTTATCCTTAAACGTTCAGATTTGTGTCTATTTGATCCCTTAATTTTTGAAGTTTTGCTTATTTAGTCCTTGAACTTAAAAATGTGTCTAATAGTATCTTAAAGTTTTAATTGTGTCCAATAATTTATTGAATTTTCAAATTTGTATATAATGTCTTTGGTCTATTTGACATTTTTCAAAATTTATGAGCTTACTAAACACAAAATTGAAAGTTTAGAGTCTTATTAGACATAAAATTCAATTTTATATTTAATAGATCAATTATTTTTTTTAAATAGTATAATTAGATATTTTTAGAGTCCATGGACCTATTATTACAAATAAAATTGAAAAATTAGAAACTTATTATATATTTTGTAAAGTTCAGGGACCAAATAAACATAAATCTAAGACGTTAGTTTCAGGGACTAAACTTGTAATTTAACTCATCGATTACTGAACTAGAATAAATAAACGATTACTCGAAAGATATTTTTCTAAAAATAATTTATCAAAATTGAAAATATTTTTAATTATTTCTATGAAGTTGATATAAATTAATATAATGAAAACTAATTTGAAGATTTATTGAAAATACATGAGAAAAAAAATTGAATATTTGAAAATACATAAACTAAAATAGAATGAGTCTCAAGTATTCAAATAATATTTTTAACCATTCTTTTTTATCTAAAACTGATTTTTTTTTTTTTTTTTTTTTTTTTTTTTTTTTTTTTTTTTTTTTTTTTGAAGAAAAAAAATCTTATTTATTAAATTAGCAAATTGATGATAAAAGTATATTTTTAAAATAGAAATGTATTTTTATTTATCATATCATGAGATTGAAAATTTGAAAACAGGACTAAGGTACAAAAGCTTGGCAAGGACAATAACCAACAAACCAAACACATTCTTTATTCATTGGAGACCAAACATTATATATAATATTAAATTGTAAAAGTTCAGGGGGCTCGTGCCCCGACCACTTCTTAAATCCGCTCCTGTCCCTGCCGCCGACTGCATCATCTTTTCTTTTTCTTTTGTTGTCGATTTTCTTTCTTCCTGCTCATCTTTTTATTTCTTTTTATATTTTCTCATCTTCTTTCTTCTTTTTCATCGTTGTCGAAGATTTTTTCCTCTATTTTTCATCATTTCAAATATGAAGTTGACACCATATATAGAGTTCACATGCTACAATAACAAAAAAATCGAGACCAAGAATAAAAAAAATCAATTTTTCTAAATCTAAAGGTTAAAATGTGGAATTTGAAAACTTAAAAATTTAAATACCACCAAAATCAAACCACATAAATGTATTTTTTTTTTCCTATTATTATTATTTATTGGAATGACAAATAATTGGGAGACACTAGTCTCTTACCACGTGGTATTTCAAATTTATTATATCCTACATTATATTTATGCTTTTATTTTCCAAAGATTCAATAAAAGAAAAAAAAAATATTTAAGCTTTTAAAAATAATACTGAATACATATTAAAAATAATATGCTCGTTTATATTAAAAAAAATATATACTTCTAACTAATAAGTGGTTTATTTATTAATTTTTTTTTTTACTTCAAATATAATAATTATTGTCCTCCCTTGGTCTCGAACTTGGACTCCCTAATTTTCTTAACATCGCCTGCACTATTAAGTCACTAATCACTCTTACTAATAAGTGTTTTTTTAATACGATTTAATAATCATTATTTTTAAAGTAATTTACTATAATTATTTAAATAAATAACTTATTATCGTCTTTTTTATGATAAAAAAAAGAATAAACTATTTTTCATGATTTGTCGTTGTCTCCGCAAAGAGTTGTGTTCAAAAAAATTAGAGAGTTGATGAGTGTTTGTCAGATAAAGGATCTCAATTTTATCTCGAAAACAATTAATCAAGTTGTTCATAATGTGGCGACTTAGACTTTCATCATAGAGTTGCTCCTCTTGAGAGGGCTTTATATCAAGTTGGTTACAACTTTTGTTATTCTCTAATTGTCGTATTTGCTATATATATATGTATAAAAAGTAATAGGTATAATATAAAAAAATATTTTTCCTAACTATTTATGGAAAAAAAAAATCAATTCAACAATTAGGAAGTAATTGATTCCTTATATATTGAATTAGGCTAGAATTACAATAGAAAAAAATTAATTATAAAAAAAATAATAATAATAAAGTTTTGTGGTGTTGATAATGAGCGTACAATTTTCTTACACATATAGTTTTTTTTTTTTTGGGCAAATTACTTTACTGGTCGCTTTGGGATGGGTAGCATTTGTGTCATCAGCGTTTCAAATTCAGCAATTATACCCTTCAATTTTGGATTTGGTTAGTTTTTGGTCCTTCTGTCAATTTTTTTTGTTCAATCCTCACATAAGGCTGACGTCACACCTATTTTTAATTAAAAATATTTTTTTATTTATTAAAATTATTTAATAAAATATTTCTTTTTATTTTATTTTTTCTCTTTCTCTTTCTCTTTCTCCTCCCTCCTCCCTCCTCCCTCCTCCCTCCTCCTTCATCATCCATCTTCCATCTTCCATCTTCCATCTCCCATCTTCTCCCTCCCTAGCCGTTGTCGGCGTATCGACGACAACTGTTTTTTTTTTTTTTTTTGTTCTTTTTCGTTCTCTTCTCATTTCCTCTCCCTCTCTCTTTCTCCTCTTCCTCTCTCCTTCCTCCTTCCTCCCATGGTTGTCGCCCATGTTACACTTTAAAAGATAGAGTTTAAGTAAATGAGAGAAAAAGAGATGAAAAAGTAAGTTGTTATTCCAATGGAAAAAACCAAACATTATATAGGTTTTTCTTACACTAATTTTAGTGCTTCCAAAATAATAGGATCAATCATAAGAATAGGAAAAACAATTTGACTACAAAAACTCATTCAAACTAAAACTAATTCAAACTTTAACATCCTCCCTTGAACTAAAACTATGTGATTTAGTTTAAATTATAGAGTGAAACAACTCCAAGCAAATTACGAAGCTTCACAAATGTTGCTAACTTGAGAGGCTTGGTTAATATATCTGCAACTTGATCCTCGCTTCTACAGTAGGTCAATTTGATGATCCCATCATTTGTAAGATCTCTTAAGTAATGGTATCTTACGTCGATGTGTTTGCTTCGTCCATGCAAAACAGGATTTTTTGAAAGCTTGATTGCTGAAGTATTGTCACAGTGAATGATAAAGGTTTCTTCTTGCTTATAATGTAACTCTTCAAGAATATTTCTTAACCAGATGGCTTGACATGCACATGATGTTGCTGCTACATACTCAGTTTCAGTGGTAGATAATGTGACAATTGCCTATTTTTTGGAAGATCATGAGATAGCTCCTGAACCAAGCATGAAATCATACCCTGTAGTACTCTTTCTATAATTTAAATCTCCTGCATAATCACTATCACTAAAATCAATAAGGTTTAATTCGCCCCTTCTCTCATAAAATATGCCAAGATCATGAGTCTCTTTCAAGTAACGTAAGATTCTTTTGGCTACTAGAAGATGAAGCTCAGTTGGAGATTCCATAAACCTGCTAATTAAACTTACAACATACATAATATCAGGTCTTGTAGCTGTCAAGTACATCAAACTTCCAACGATTTGCTTGTAGAGAGTACTGTTGACCTTCTTCCCTTCATGGTCCCTTGTGAGCTTCAAGCTGGGTTCAATTGGAGTTGAGACTAAGTTACAGTCTTTCATTTGAAATCTATCCAAGATATCCAATGCATATTTCTTCTGTTTGATGAAAATCTCAGTTGTTGATTGCATTACCTCAATGCCGAGAAAATAATGCATCATCCCTAGACCTGTCATTTCAAACTCCACCATCATGGACTCCTTGAATTCTTCAAACATTACTGGATCATTACCTGTGTAAATCAAATCATCCACATACAAACATACGATCAAAATCCCTAGATCTGTCATTTCAAACTTCACCATCATGGACTGCTTGAATTCTTCAAACATTACTGGATCATTACCTGTGTAAATAAAATCATCTACATACAAACATACGATCAAAATCTTGTTTGGAGGTTCAAATTTAATAAAGAGAGTATGTTCGTATGGACATTTTTCAAATCCAACTCTAACAAAGTAAGCCTCAATTTGACTATACCAAGCTCTAGGTGCTTGCTTCAACCCGTATAAAGCTTTCTTCAACCGATATACCTTTCCACCATTTCTCTGTTGTTCATAACCAGGGAGTTGATCTATAAAAACATTTTCATTCAAGTTTCCATGTAGAAATGTTGATTTCACATCCATTTGAAGAACTTTCTAATTATTTTGTGCTGTCATTGCTACCACCATTCGAATGGTATCATGTCTTGCAACTGGAGCGAAAAATTCATTGTAATCGATGTCAATTTGTTGCTTGTACCCCTTTGCAACGAGACGAGCTTTGTACTTGTCTACTTTTCCATCTTTATTCAGCTTTGTTTTGTAAACCCATTTAACACCAATGAATTTCTGTCCTTCAGGAAGTTCTGACAACTCCCAAGTATTGTTTTTCTCTATTGACTTGATCTCTTCATCCATGGCTTCCTGCCATTTTAGATCTTTCACAACTTCTTCAAAGGTTAATGGATCACATTCTGATAATAAAGCATAATGGACAAGCGTCTCGTTAGAAATATCACCACTAACATCGTAATCTTCCATCCATGTTGGTCTTCTTCTAACTCGTTGTGATCTTGAACTTGTACCTTCTGTTTGAGTTTCAATAGTCTCAAATGATTGTTGAACTGGACTTTCAGGTTGTGGTGGCAAAGATACATCACTGGTAGTTTCTTCAAAGTTCACAGGTATTGATTGTTGCTCTATAGTATCTTCTATCCAGTTCCACGTGCTTACTTCATCAAATATAGCATCTCGACTAATTACAATTTTACCTGTAATAGGATTGAACAATTTGTAAGCCTTTGATTGCTCACTAATGCCAAGAAAGACACATTTTTTGCCTTTGTCATCTAGTTTTTTTCTTCTCTCATCAGGAATATGTGCATATGCAATGCACCCGAAGATTCTGAAATGGTCAACTGATGGTTTACGCCCATCCCAAGCTTCTTGAGGAGTCATGTTTTTAACCGAAAAAGTGGGACTTCGATTCAAAACATGAATAGCCCAATTTACATCTTCTGGCCAAAATGCTTTGGGACTCTCCCATTTGCAATCATACTTCGAACCATGTTGAGGATAGTACGATTCTTTCTTTCAGCAACACCATTCTGTTGAGGTGTGTAGGTTGCCGTCAGTTGACGTCGGATTCCATGCTCATTACAAAAATTTACAAATTCTTGTGACATGTATTCTCCTCCGCGATCCGTTCGAAGAGTTTTAATTTTCCTTCCAATTTCATTTTCAGCTGCCGCCTTAAAGTTCTTGAAAATTGAGAATGCTTCTGACTTTTCCTGTAAGAAATAAATCCATGTTTTTCTGCAAAACTCATCAATGAAAGAAATAAAATATCTTCTCATTTGATATTGGATTTATTGGGCCACATATGTCAGAATGGATTAACTCCAAAGGTTTGCGCGTTCTCCATGCTTTACCCTTTGAAAATTGTTCACGATGTTGTTTTCCAACAACACAATCTTCACATACTTTTGAGGGAGGATAAATTTGAGGAAGACCAACCACCATTTGCTTCTGAGAAAGGACTTGTAAACCTTTAAAATTCAAGTGGGCATATCGCAAGTGCCAAAGCCACATAGAATCTTCTACAACCGTCTTGAAACATGTTTCCAAACCTTCTAGTTTGAGTGGAAACAACCTGTTTGATGTCATCTCAACACGAACAATCAATCATCTCCTTGGATCATATATGTCATAACCGCCTTCTTTGATGGTTGTAACATACCCTTTTTCTTGTAACTGTCCAACACTCAATAAATTGCTTTTCAAGTCAGGAATATAAAACACATTTGATATAGTTTCAACACTGTCTTTTTTTTATCTTAATTTGAACATCACCTTTGCCCACAACATTTACTTTAGAATTATCACCAAACGATACAGTAGAATGATAACTTTCATCCAAATAGGAAAATAGAGACTTGTTACCACACATATGATTGCTGCAACCAGTGTCGATATACCATATGTTTGATCCAAACTCATCATTGTGGTGACACGTCATCAAAAGTGTTTCTTGCTCCTTTTTCTCTATGAAATTAGACTGCTCTCCTCTTTCATAGATAAGGTTGACTGTGCATTCAGACTTGTAATGACCAAACTTATGACAACGGTAACATTGAATGTTGGACTTATCAAACCTCGAGTTATTGGACATTTGTTTGTGTTGGTCATGTCCTCCACCTCTTCCTCTTCCTTTCCATCTACCACGACCTCGACCAAGACCTCTATTTGATCCTCTCCCTGTAGAATTTTCACCTTAAGTTGAAACCTTCAAGGCTTGTTCTTCAGTTGGACCTTTAGTTGACGTCATTCTTTGCTCATGCACAAGTAAAGAACTTTGTAATTCATCAATTGATAAGTTATCGACATCTTTTTATTCCTCAATTGAACAAACCACATAAGAAAATTTAAGAGCCATCGACCGAAGAATCTTCTCAACCACGGTGACATCTTCAATCTTCTCTCCATGGATCCACATCTTGTTTACTATAGCCAAGGTCCGCGAGAAATACTCACCTACAGACTCATCTTGCTTCATGTGAAGAATCTCAAACTCTTTGCGAAGAGCTTGGAGCTGCAGCCTTTTAACCCTCGTTGTGCCTTGATACTTTTTATTCATGGAGTCTCATATTTGCTTGCATGTGTCTTTTTGCAAAATGGTCTCCAAGATAGCACGATCAATGACTTGGAATAAATAATTCTTGGCCTTGAGATCCTTCAACCTCCGTTCCTCCAACTTCTTTTGCTTAACTTCTGGCAAGACAACTCCAACGGCAGGTTCATTCACTCCTGCATCTACAACGGTCCAATACTCTTTGGACCGTAGAAAATTTTCCATCAACATGCTCCAATGATCATAATGACCATCAAAGCGAGGAATTGTCGGTTGCACATAATTGTCTGTGGCCATCGTTTTTGCTTTGCTAGCTACCTTAGAAGATAAAAGGAAAAGATGATATAACTTGGCTCTGATACCACTGTTACACTTTAAAAGATAGAGTTTAAGTAAAAGAGAGAAAAAGAGATGAAAAAGTAAGGTGTTATTCCAATGGAAAAAACCAAACATTATATAGGTTTTTCTTACACCAATTTTAATGCTTCCAAAATAATAGGATCAATCATAAAAATAGGAAAAATAATTTGACTACAAAAACTCATTCAAACTAAAACGTCCCGGACTAATTTTTTTTTTTCCTTTTTCCTTTTCCCCTTTTCCCCTCTCTTGTTAATAAAAAAAAAAAAAAATACAGATCCTAGACCTGTATTAAAAAAAAATGAGTAAAAGGAGGGAGGAGGGAGATGGAGGAGAAAGAATAGATATATATTTTTAATACAGATTTGTTCATAACAGAACAAATTTGGTTATTTTATTTTTTATTTTTTTTGAAAAGGAGGGGTGGAGAAGAAGAGGAGAATGAGTAGATGGAGGTGAGAGGGAGAGGGAGATAGAAGGAAAGGAGAAGAAAAAAATGAAAAGAAAAAAAAAACAGTCTAGGACGACCATCATGAGAGGGGGAAGATGGAAGATGGATGATGATGGAGGAGGAAGAGAAAGAAAGAGAAAAAGAAAAAGAAAAAGAAAAAAGAAAAAGGAAAAAGGAAATAACAAAAAAAATATATATATATATATATATATATATATAATTAAAAATAGGTGTCACGTCAGCATTATGTTAGAATTTAACATAAATTTGACGGAGAAACAAAAAAAATTCAAACCTCAGAGGTATAATTTTTGAATTTGAAACCTTGAGGACCCAAGTGTTACCAAACTCAAAATCTGAGGGACCATTAAGGTAATTTTTTTTTGAGAAAAAATCAGTTTATACCCCTAAACTTTGAGGGTTGTATCAATTAAAACCCTAAACTAACAATTGTATCAATTTAAACTCTAAAATTTCATAAGTGTATTAATTTACACCCTCTAGTATAAAAATGTAAGCTTTTACATGTGTGGAGACTTGTAATTTATTAATTAAACTCTTAAACTTTCATAGAATTGATTCATTTATGAAAATTTATGGGTTTAATTGTTAAAATCATAAGTCTCCACCGGTTTAAATTAATTTTTTTCAAATAAAATCTAACAGAAGGTGTAAATTGATACACTTATGATAGTTCAGGGTTTAAATTGATACAATTGTTAGTTTAAGGTTTTAATTGATACAACCCTCAAAATTTAGGGGTATAAATTGATTTTTTCCCTTTTTTTTCCTGACAATATGTGGGGCGTAAGATTCAAATAATTGACCTCTTAATTGATGATTCATGGTACATACTTTATGTCGGTTGAACAATATTCATGTTGACGTTTTCTATAGTTTATGGGTACATAATTACAATCCTACAATCCAATTGGAAATATTTTGTTAATTAACCAAACAAATATTAGTTGATTATGCTAAATAATTAACTATTGATTAGGCCAGCTAAAAATAGGTTAGTTAGTTAGAAGGGTTGTTTACATAGATGGGTAATTTAAGCATCTTAATTACACAAATCTCATTAGGTTTCAAATATTACGACTTTGGTCGCAAGTTAAGTTTTTTTTTTTTTTTTGACAACATGTTGGGGAGGGGGATTGAACCTAGGACCTCATAGTCACTAGGCGATACATAATGTCGCAAGTTAAGTTGATTTAGAGATAATATGGTTGAAATTATTTGAATGCTAAAATACTATATTTAGTTTTAATTACAATTAATTTATTTAAAAATATTTAAAAATAATGTATTATTTAAGAAATTTTCGGCTGAAAATATATTATCATATTATATCAAATCAACCTTAATATTATAAATACCTTTATTTTTCAAAATCGTAATAGCCCTAATTTCGTCTGACAATAAGGAACAACTAAAATTGTGATAGCTACTGAAATTCTTATTTATTTAAGAAATTATGTTTAATGATGTTATAAAATCTAAATTTGTTTAATTATTTTTAGGAATTATGTTTGTGAAAGGACACGATTATACATTAGATTCGAGAATATATTAGGCAATGCAAGTATAAGAATACAATTTTGCGTTTTAATTAGTTAACGATTATACATTATATTCAGATATATATTAAATAATGCAGGTATACAAATACAAATTTATTTATCAAGTATGTCATGATTATACATTATAATCGAGTATATATTCAATAATTAAGGTATAAGAATAAAATTTTGTTTGTTAATTAGATATCGATTATACATAATTACGTATCGATTATACATTATATTCAGGTATATATTTAATAATGCAAATATACTTATATAATTTTGATTGTCAAATATGTATCAATTGGAAATTATATTAGGGTATATATTGAGTAATGTGGGTATACAAATACAATTTCGAGGATTATACATTATATTATCGTAACTAATATATACTAAATTGTCAATTATGTCATGATTCTGCGTTATATTCTAGTATATATATATATATATTAAATAATGCAGGTATAAGAATACAATTTCAATATTTAATTAGGTAATGATTATAAATTATATTTGTGTATATATTAAGTTATGGAGGTATATATGAATACAATTTTGTTTGTCAATTAGGTAACGAGTCTAAATTATATTCGGATATATATTAAACAAGTATTTCAGATTAACGAAATAAAAAAAAAACTCACTCAAAGAAATTAAACTTAAAGAAAAAAAAAACTTACAAAAAAACATGTATTTGCGGAACAGAGAAACTCAAAGAAGAAAAAAAAAATTATCGAAACAAAATAGATTTACAGCATAAACTATGGAAAATAAATGGTTAATGATATAAATAAGGAAAAAAGACCATGGTAATATTTAAAATTAATGAAAAATATCAATATTATAAATAATTTCATATAACATTAAATAACAATACATTTATGGAATATAAAATAGTTTCACGGATTTGCGATACAATGTTAAAAATCCGGCACAATATGGGATTGGAAAAAAAAAAAAAGTTGATGTATTTGCGATGAACACATAAATTGAAAGATTTTTTGTTTTTTTTTTTGTTTTTTAAGCAAGTTACAAAATAAATTGACTAAAGGAGGGATGGAAAAAATGGTATTCAATTTGTTTTTAAAAAAATAATTTTTAAATTCGTAGATAATATAAATAAGAAAAAAATAATAATATTTAGCAAATTTAATGAACATCGAGTTATAAATAATTTCATACAACATATCATTTATGGAATATATAATATATAATTTTTTATAATTATTGTTTTTTATTTTAAAAAATAAGAGGTTAAATACGAAATTAAAAAAAAAAAAAAAGTAAAATTTGAGCTACTAAAGTCGTAATATTTAAAATAAATAAATTGAATATAACTAGTTTATTTAAAATAAATAAATTGAATATAACTAGTTTATTAATTAAACTACTTATATCATAGAGTTACAATAAAAAAAAATTACAAGTACAAATTAATTAATTTATATAAGCTATATTACATGGAATTAATTTTAATAACTTGGCTTAACTAACGTATAATAATATTTTATAAAAAAAAAACGTATAATAATAGTAAGAATTAATTAGTTTAATAATTAATTTATTTTAATTCAACCATATAATTAGTTTATCTATTTTTTTTTTTAGTACATTGGGGTTGGGAGATTCGAACCACAGACCTCTTGGTCATCAAGTCATACATATGCCAGCTGAGCTATGCTCGCTTTGGCATTAGTTCATCTATTAATCAGACATGATTACTATTAATTTTTTTTAGACATAATCTAATTAATTATGATTGAATACTGATTTAAATTAATTAATTTATATTGAATTATAATTAAGGTTAAATTATAAGTTTAGTCCCTTAACTTTTATGTTTGTGTCTAATAAGTCCCTGAAACCTAAAAAGTATTTAATAGGTTCTTAAACTTTTAATTTTGTGTCTAATAAGTCCTGGATATATTCATCATCTTTTTAAAAAATATTAACGAATCTATTAAACATAAAATTGAATTTTGTGTTTGATAAAACATTAAACTTTCAGTTTTAGGTTTAATATATTCCAAAATTTTAAAAAACGTCAAACATGTCAATGACCTACTAGATAAGAAATTGAAAGTTTAGGGATTTATTAAACATAAAATCGAAGTTTATAAATTTATTAGATAGTTTTAAAGTCCAGGAACTTATTAGACACAAAATTGAAAGTTTATGACTCTATTTGACACCAATCTAAAAGTTTAGAGACTAAATGATAATTTAACATATAATTAATTAAAAAATTAGATGGTATAATGAGAATTAGGTAACTCATTATTCAAATTAATTTATTAGTTAGTTCTACATTAACTTAAGTTGCATTAAAAAATATTTAATTTAAATAAATTATATATTTTTTTTATAATATATGAGGATGGAGAATCGAACTCGTACATTAAGTCAGTTGAGCTATGTTCATGTTCGCTTTATTTACCAACTTTAAAATTTTATTTTAACTTCGACTTTTTAAAAAAGTTTTATACCTATTAGTATTTGAGAAACTATGTAGAGTATAAAACAAAATGCTCAGTATTAATTTTATTTATTTATTTATTATTTATTATTCTTTTGGGATGAAATTATCATTTTAGACCTTAGGTGAGAGTTTTGATTTCTTTCTAGTTTGGATGATTTTTAAAAGTTTCATTATATTATTAGATTAAAAGTGACCCTTAAATAAAATTTTATTTTAATTGTTTATATTGTTCATTTTTGCTAATTACTTTTTTATATTTATCTTATTCGCTATTTTTCAAAAATTTCAATTAAAATTTTAAATATTATATTTTTTTCCTTTTATATATACAATTTCTTAAACAATCCATTATATTTTTAATATTTTTAATTAATTAATTACAATTACAACAAAATTTTAATATATGAAGTTTTTTTTTTTTTTTTTTTTTAACTTACTTTAACCAAGTTAACGATAAAACTGTCAAACCGAACCTAACTCAATTGACATAAAGTTGTGACTAAGAGGTGGTTCTATGCTCGCATTAATTAAGAAAAAAAAAGAAGTTAAAAAAAAAAAAAAGTTAGATGACTGAAATTTGTATTATAAATGATCCAATCACATCGCATTCCTCCGCCGTTCTGCAGCTTACAAGTAAGTTCACATATTTGCAGAGAGAGAAACAGAGCAGTAACAATATCTATTCCCATGGAAGATTTGAAGGCAGGCCCCGCAAATTCCTCTCCCCTCACTCCACTCGGCTTCCTTGACAGAGCCGCCGTCGTCTATGGCGACTGTCCCTCAATCATCTATGGCTCCACCACCTACACGTGGTCGGAAACCCACCGTCGATGCCTTCAACTCGCCTCTTCCCTCTCTTCCCTTGGCATCCACAAAGACCATGTCGTCTCTGTTGTCTCCCCCCCAACACTCCGGCCATGTACGAACTCCACTTCGCTGTTCCGATGGCCGGCGCCATCCTCAACACCATCAATCTCCGCCTCGACGCCCGAACTATCTCCGTCCTCCTCTGCCACAGTGAATCGAAACTCATCTTCGTCGATCAAGCCTCTTGTGCCCTAATCTCCGATGCATTGGCGTTGTTTGCGCCGGAGACGAAACGACCGTCGCTCGTCCTCATCGCCGACGATGCTGCGGTGGACGATTCATTGTCTTCGTCTTCAATTCTGGTTTTTGGCGATTTTATTTATTCATACGAGGAAATGGTTCAAAAAGGGGATTCTGAGTTCCAGTGGATTAGGCCGACGAGCGAGTGGGATCCGATTGTTCTGAATTACACCTCTGGAACGACGTCATCGCCGAAAGGAGCGGTTCACTGTCATAGAGGAATTTTTACGGTGACGCTTGATTCGCTTCTCGAATGGGGTGTTCCTAAGCATCCGGTTTATTTATGGACATTACCGATGTTTCACACTAATGGATGGAGTTTCTGCTGGGGAATGACCGTTGTAGGTGGCACAAATGTTTGTATTCGAAAATTTGATGCGGGGTTGATTTTTTCCCTCATTCGTCGCCATAACGTGACGCACATGTGCGGAGCTCCGGTGGTGTTAAACATGTTAACGAACTCTCCCGACAATCAACCGCTTGATCGGCCGGTCAAGATTCTCACCTCTGGAGCACCTCCTCCCGCGACGATTCTGCTCCGCATCGAACTGTTGGGGTTTGATGTTAGCCATGGGTATGGATTGACGGAGACTGCAGGGGTGGTGGTTAGTTGCTCGTGGAAGCCAGAGTTGAACCGACTACCGGCAACAGAGCGGACGCGGCTAAAGGCGCGACAGGGGGTGCGAACAACCACAATGACAGCAGTGGACGTGGTGGATCCGACAACGGGAAAGAGCGTGAAAAGAGACGGAGCTTCGATCGGAGAGATCGTTTTGAGGGGTGGATCAATTATGCTTGGGTATTTGAAAGATCCTAAAGCGACTGCGAAATCAATGACAGGCGATGGGTGGTTTTTCACTGGAGACGTTGCGGTGATGCATCCCGATGGGTATTTGGAGATCAAGGACCGATCGAAAGATGTGATTATAAGCGGCGGAGAGAATTTGAGCAGCGTTGAGGTGGAATCAGTTTTGTATACCAATCCGACGGTGAATGAGGCCGCGGTGGTGGCACGTCCGGACGAGTTCTGGGGGGAGACGACGTGCGCGTTCGTGAGCTTGAGAGAAGGATTGACTCGAAAGCCAATAGAAAAGGAGATTATTGATTATTGTAGAGGCAAGTTGCCGCAGTTTATGGTGCCGAAGACAGTGGTGTTCTTGGCGGAGCTGCCGAAGACCTCGACCGGAAAGATCCAAAAGTTTGTGCTTCGAGAAATTGCCAAGTCGATGGGCTCGACACGAACGAGCCGATTGTAGTAGAAATTATTGAATTATGCTTAGATTAATAATTGTATTCATCATCAATGTTTTAAATGTCAATGATGACGAAAATGTCAAGGTCTCAAATTTATAGAAACGTCCATGAAAATATCTATAAAATGTCGATGTCCGTGAATATCTCTAGATTTGAATTGAAATTTGAAAATTCCTTTTAAATTAACTTTTATAAGTGTGATTATTGTATTTTTAATTTGAAATTTCTTTCTACTTAATATGTATTTCAAATTGAGGAGATTGTGGTTTAATTGGTTTTAACCTTCATTCTTTTATCAATTTCATAATTACATTTCTTTATATATATGTGGTGACATTATTGAAACATTGCATGACAAGTTTTTTTTATAGCGTTTTTGTATGGCTATAACCTATGCTAGCATATATACATTGGTATAAAAATAATTTATAACATGTTATTAAAGATATAATAGGTTCATATACCAAAATATGACGTTATCTTTTAACATGTTATAGCTTTTTAATATATGCATATAGCTTTTTTTTTTCTTTTTTTTTTTTTTTGAAAGAATATACATATAGCTTTAATTTTATATGCTATGACAAACTTACATCGGTAGTAACATTTTTATAAATCACAACTTTATGTCAATTCAGTTAAGTTGGATTGGACTATAATTTATTTTTAGTCTTATAAATAAATTCGTTCTATTATTTAAGTATCATTTAAATTATTCCGTTCATGCATTTTTTTTTTCTTTTCCCAAAGGTATTTTATTAGTGTGGAGATTGAATCCATGATTTCTTAGTCAAAGACACAAGACGAATTATGTTGGGTTTGGATTTCATGCACTTATTTTTAGCTAAATCCAACTAAAATCCACGCACATTAAATATTCATCACACATTAAAAATCAACACTTCCTTTCCTAATTGACTTTTTCGTAATCCATTCAACATTACAAAATAAAATATTCAATAGTCTTTTTTCTTAAAATAAAGAAATTGTCCAAACAATACAAGAAATTCACCAAATATAATTTTCAATGTAAGTGGAGGAAAATTGTAACATGTCAATTTAGAGTAAAATAATTAAAAATATAACATTTTTTTAAAAAAATTGTAGATATGGCAATTTCTATCACTGATAGTATGGTTTATAGCTGATACAAGTTTATCGCTGATAGTAGTCATTTTTATAGAATTTTGTCAGTGATAGCAGTCTATCAGGGATATAGTGATAGTCATATATAATCTATTAGTGATAGCCACTGATTTTTTTTGCCATATTTGCAAAATGTTTTAAAGTTTGTTAAATTTGTAATTATTTTGGGCCTGATGGCTGTTTGTGCAACCAGCCCGATAAGTTAATTCACAAAATATAAATTTCACCAAGTCTTCAAGATTATAATATATCACAGAGTTGAATTGTCCATCTTTAATCCTTTCTCTAGATAGTGTCTGGTGGAATAGGTTGAAAACCGAAACCACCTTAAAAACATCTTGTGTCGTCTCTCTTGAATTGTCTTACTTTTTTAATTCATTGTTACATTGGATAATAATTTAAATATCCGTTCATTAAGTTTATAAAAAAAAAAAAAATTAAAATTTTAGCAAATAATTAGATCCCTAAAAAAAATTATGAGGATAAATATTTGTATGTAATGTCTAACACTGATATTCATCTCAATTATTTGCAATACTTTGCATGAACTTTTATACATAATTTAGTTTATTTGTTTTGTGTTTTGTAAGTATTGTAGTTGTGTGTTAAATTGACTGGAACAAGTTGTTTAAAATTAGAAATGTTCGAGGTTGAGATGAAGAAAGATTGAAAAACTAAACAGTGAAGGTTTTATATAAAAATGTACCTAGGAAGAAATTGAGATCGTTTAGGAGTTGTTTACGACGGTGAGTGAATCATTATAAACGGTAGTTATATGAGTTATAATAGTTGTGAATAGTAAATACTATTGAAGTCGGTATAGTTATTTTATTGACTGTGGGTTATAATAGTCCGTGGACCAAACGTAGACTCGATTATAATAATTCAGTCCACCAAACTCCAAGTTGGTACTCCAAATAATGTCCCCTTATTAATTTATATTGACGTTGCCTTCATTAACATTAAAGAGATGGTAAAAGGAAAAAAAGATAAAAAGATAAAAAGAAGGTAAATTACATTTTTCGATCCTCAACTTTCAAACTCAACAATTTTGCCGAGGTTTGCACTTGGTAGCATCATTGGTCCATTCGTCACTTTCTTTGTTAATTACTAACGGAAATTGTGACACCTATTTTTTTTTATTGAAATAATATTTTCTTTCTCTGTTAATATATATATGTATACAACATATGTATGTATATGTATACATGTGTATACATGCACTCATTCTCTTGTGGTCCGAGTTTAGAAATACATTAATGTTGGAGAGAAAAATAAATTAGCGAGACTAAAGAAAGGTATATTGAAGATCTTCGTTTTGGAAGAAATATGTTCAGAGACTTCATAGGTTCTACCTTTCTTCGTGTTCTCGCATGCACTCATTCTCTTGTGGTTCGAGCAAGTTTGTATCTATTTTTTGACCGAATAAAACTCTCGCTTATATCTGCCAAATAAATTTGTTTGTCAAAGTGAACATAACTTAACAGTAATCTTGAGATGATTTTGAAAAAAATAGATAGATGTCTTGAAAACATAGTCTGTCATTCTTCTACCTCTCAACATTTTCATCTTCTAGCAACTAATTCAATGAAGTTTATGACATGTTAAAGCTTCCCCAAAAAGTTTTCCACTACTCTACTGTCTTATTAAGACTTATTTTTCTGCTGCTACTAAATACAAATGACTTTTCCAACCCTTAGGACCATTTTTCTCATTCTTTTAGTTGAATGTCACTAAAACCTTCTTATTCTTTCTTATTCTAAGTTAAGAATCCCACATTAGAATGATGAAATGAGTTTCTAAACGGATGGTTTTGCATTCTAAACCCTTCTCACTTCTCCAATTTTGTTTCTCTCTTTCCATTTTTTTTTTTTTTTTTTTTTTTTTTTTTTTTTTTTTTTTTTTTTTTTTCATCTTATTCCATAAAACTTTTTTCATCAATGGTAATATAATTTTTTTTTTCCTTTTGCTAACTAGAGCGTAGCCTAACTACATGATGTATTGTTTAGTGACCATGAGGTCTTAGGTTTAATCCCCACCCCAACATGTTGTAAAAAACAACTATTTTTTTGTTTTTATTTTATTTTTTTGTTTTTCTTAAATTTTAAAAGGTATATTTTTTCATCCTATCTCATAATTTTTTTTTATGAGTACAGAATATGAAAATTGTTCAATTTATTTTCTTATTCTTAGAATATAACATAAATTAAATGCTTCATTTTTAAGTCCCAAAAAAGTTTGCTCATGTTACATGAGGCCGAATTTTACAATTCACCACTAGAAAATAAGGGTATAAAAGAGAAACGGAATAGTAAAATGAAAAAGAAAAGAAAAAAAAATGTTCAACCCGGATTCAGAACACTGCACCCCAAACACTTGTTTCTGATTCCGAGACTTTCCAACCCAGAACTCCAAACACAGTTTTTTGATTCTCATAGTTCAGAACCCGCCCTGACAAACTCCTAGAGTTCTGATTCCAAAACAGGAGGCCAAACGCCCCTAAGTAGTTTTCAACTTTTCACTATCATTCAAAAAATGATATTTGCCAAAAGTAAATTCCATAATATCTAAAATCTTCTGGAGGGGACAGATCTAAAATCTTCCCTCCCTTATCTGCAACTTCCTCTTTCTATTCTTTTCTTAATTGTCCTCTCCCATTGGAAATGTGAGAAGGATGATGTTCAATATTGTGCCCTAAGAGAGAAAAGACACATTGAACTTTTCAAATCCAACATACGAATTTATTCACCGACATTACTTGAAGTTCTGAAAGATTTAAGGAAAAAAATAAAATGTTTTCTTAAAAAATACTTCAATAAGAATCTCTTAGAGATGAACAATCAAATTCTTAGAGATGAACAATCAAATCAAATCAATGACGTAACTCTTTTAAGTTGGAAGTTGGGAGGAATGCTTGGAGCTGCAATGGTGAATTAATAAATTAAAGGTCAAATTTCAATACAATTTTAATATTTATTACTCTACTCTCTTTTGCATTGTCTCTTCATTTTTACGTACATTTCATTTCTTTTAGCTCAACAACAATCTATAATATATTGTTTGAATTTGTTCCGCTCTAATTTTTCACAGAGGGAGGAGATTAGTTTGGTTAGTCCAAATGCTTTTTTTTTTTTTTTTTTATATATTTTTCCCTTAAATTTAAGGTTTAGAATTTATGGTTTAATATTTAGAGTTTACGGTAAGGTTTATTACGTAGGATTTTGGTTTAGTAGTTAGGGTTTATTATCATTTAAGGAAGTCCTGCCCTCTAAACACTATATATTAAATTATAAACTCTAAATTATATATATTAAACACTAAATTTAAGGAGAAAACATAATCTCTGTAAAAAAAAAAAGCACTCTAAAATTATATAAATAATGGCAAATTATGGTTGGCCACCTATCCAGTTGCAGAGTTGGGTTTGTTTTACAAAGTGGTTTAGGGGCTGTTTGGCCCCCGAGTTGGGTAGGGTGGGCTTAAATAGCCCACCCCATGTTTGGAGCCCCAACTATATAAGTTGGGGCTGGGGGTTATTATAACCCCGGTTTGCTACAGTGTTTACGGTAGCAGTGCTACAGTAACACTGTAGCAGTTCTACAGTTTTTTTTTTTTTTTTTTTTTTTTTTTTTTTTTTTTCTATTTTTTTCATTCAATTTATCGATTTGTTTTCTCTCTTTGTCTTCCTCACCTCACGATTTTTTATCTTCCATTTCATCCCAAATTTCTCTCTTCACCGAACCTGTCGATTGTTTGTGATTTCTTAAATAATATTTATTTTTTTTAATTTTTAAAAAAATAATATGTAATATACATTTAACTATACAAATATAACAAAATGTTGTAGAAAAAAAAAAAACTAACATAAACACATATTTCAAACTCCATCTTAAAGAAAACTGTATTATTTCTCTCTCCACCGAGCCTCTTGTTGTCGATTATTTGTGATTTCCTAAATAATATTTATTTTTTAAATTTTTAAAAAATTAATATGTAATATACATTTAACTATATAAATACAACAAAAAGTTGTAGAAAAAAAATAAACTAACATAAACACATATTTCAAATTTCATGTTAAAAAAAAACTGTATTTTAAACCCACACTATACAACTCTGCACCCCAAACACAGACTTACTAAACCCAGACTATGCACCCCAAACACAGACTATTATAACCCACAAATTATTATAACCCACCAACTATAATAACCCACCAACTATAATAACCCACCCTGCGCCCCAAACGCCCCCTTAAGGTTTCCTTTCATATTCTTTTTTATACTATTTTATATTTTATAAAGTTGGGCTCAATTATGTGGCTGTTTTTTTTAATATTACAATTTTCAAAACTTATTATAAAATATGGTATGTTTTATACTATTTTTAAAAATATTACAGTTTTAATTGAAGATTGTCTCTCGAAAAGACGTTATTTTCACGCGAGCAAAAAGACGATTTTTTTCAGCAATAGGAGGAAGATCGTCTTCCGGCCCACACATATCGTACTTTCAAAAACGATTTGCATCCGGAAAAAATAATCTTTTGAGCAGTGTGCATTAAAAAATGGATATCTCTCTACCCAGATATTCAAAATTTTTGAAAAATATATAGTTGGAAAGCTAGCACAAAAAACTCGAATTTGATAACTGGTTTCGCTATTTTTGGAGTGGTATATTAAAAGATAAAAGATCATCAAAATTGGACTATGGTTCTGCAAATTTCAGAACCGTAGCTCAACTTCGACGATTTTTATCTTTAAATATAAAACTCCAAAAATAGTAAACTCAAGTATCAAATTGAAGCTGCGATGTTAGATTTCCAGACATATATTTTTTGAAAATTTTCCATATCTGAGTAAAAGAATATCGATCTTTGAAGAAACACTATTTGAAATACGATGTGCTGAAACCCAAGTGGATATATATGTTCTTTTCAAAAGACGGTGTGCATCCAAACGATCCAACCTTGTGTGGGAAGATCCTCTTTTCTCCATTAAATATGCAATATTTTTAAAAATAGTTTGAAAATTGCAATATTAAAAAAAAAACAGATGAAAAAACAATGGACTAATTATTTCCTTTCTTGGGAAATTCTGAAATATAGTTAGGAATAAGAAGCCCAATAATTTTAAGAAGAATGTCTACAAATAATTAGGCGAAAAATATCTAAATAGTGTAAACATAAAGTTTTGTAGGAAGAAGTTTGTTTTACTTAGTTTTCCATTATACTAGGATTCCCTATTCTCAGAATCACTATTAATTAATTTTGAAATTAAATAATTTAATATCAGATTTTGTTTGGATGATGTGGGTGATTTCCTGTTAAAACAACTTTGTTATGTTTGTCATTAAGTTATTTTGACCGTTATATACCTCCATAGATTCTTTCGAGTGGGGTGGCGCACACACACCTCTAATAGGGATATATATATATATATATATATATATATATATATATATATATATATATATATATATATATATATGGACACACCCAAGAACTTCCTCCAACTCGTGTAATCGCAAGGTAATACTTCCTAAAAATAGGCAAAAAAATCAACCATCTACCTACCCTACAAATGAGGGTCGATCAGTCAACTTCTTATCGTAAACCAACAACAACCGTTACATTTATGGGTTAAAAATGACATTGGCTGAGAACGAAGACGAAGGAAGAAGATGAATTTCAGACCGGTAAATTTATCGGTCTCAATAAACCGATTGGTAAATTTACAGATGAGGGATTTTTTCGGTGGGAATTCCGGACATATTTTCAAATTAAAATGCATTTTGTTTTTTTTACCGGTGAGAATTCCAGACCGGTAAATTTACCGGTCTCAATAAAACGACTGGTAAATTTTCAAAACCTATTTTTACTTGAAAGAATTTTTCAAATTAAAATAGTAAAGAGTGGTAAGATTTCATAGAATTTTAAAGTAAATTTATAAATGCATTCTGTTTTTTTTACCGGTGGGAATTCTAGACCGGTAATTTACCGATCTCAATAAACCGACTGGTAAATTTACGGACGAGGAAAATTTCCTCAGCAGCTGTAAATTTACCAGTTGGTTTATTCCCTCATCTAATTTACCCGTCGGGAATAAACCAAGTGATAAATTTACCGATGGGTTTAGGATTTATTAATATTCATTATTCAAGATTTTTTTTCTCTTTTCAAAATATTTAATTAATTAAATATGCTAGAATTAGAAGGGTACATATTTTAAAATTTAAATAACTAAATAAAATAAATTTTAATAAAATATTATTATTATTAATATTCATTATTATTAATATTCAGATTTTTTTAGTTAGTTTAGTTTAGGATTCATGTTCAACCTCACACAACTCTCTGTCTCCCTTCTGCGGCCGTTTTTTTCTATTTTTCATCGCTTCGTCACACAATAGTTTCTTCAAACATTTTTAATCGTTGTGAAGCTGTCAATCGAATCTTTCTCTGACTACTAACACGGTATTTTTAGATTTTGTTTTTGATTTATTGAGTTTTTGAATCGTGCTTTCCGATTTGTTACAATTTGTGCAATTCAAAAGTTGTGAAGGTTATTATTGGATTGTATACATTTCAAAATGGATGATGGGAGCACATACAATTTTTTTTATTTATTGAGTTTTTGAATCGTGTTTTCCGCCTTGTATACACCTGAATGTGGCAGAACCATTTATAGCTACAACATTTGCTCAAGGTATACAAGACGTATGTAACTTCCTCAAGTATACAAGACGTATGTAACTGTGACTGGTTAGTTGTCAATTATTTTTAACGTGTTAACTTCTCATCTCTTACTTCCATCTCTCCCCTCCCAACAATTTTCTTTGTTACAGCACTATTTTATTTAATTTTTAAATTTTAGAAAATATAAGAAGGGTAGTTGTGTCTATTTTTGTATATATTGAATTACTAAATTTAGCCTTTAGACATTATTCCAAAATCAAATTGCCTTAGATATTTTTCATGTTTACATCTCTCCTTTTAGACGTTCTTCTCGTTACCCCTTTCATATTTTCATTTCATAGCTTCCGACATTCTAAGAGGGGAAGTTAACAACTTTCGGTTATACCCGGTAGATAACCTTATTTACAAATAACCAACATAACCAATTTTAGATTTTATTTTCGTTTTTTTTTTAAAACAAACGCTAAACTTATATTCAAAGCTACCGACATTTTAGGAGGGAGTTGAAATGGTTAAAATCACTTTTGATAAGTTCAAATTCACTTGAAACTTGTTTTTAATAATTCAAAATCAATTTTGATGGTATGAAAACACGTTTAAAAATGTAAAATCAAATATTAAATTGATTTTAAATGATTAAAAACATGTTTAATTTTTTTTTTTAAACGTGATAAAAGTGACTCACTATTTCAAAATCATTCTTAAACATGTAATTGATTGCCTATGTTTTTATCCTTGAACTTAACAAAAGAGAACATATTTTGGTCTTATTGTTAATTCGCTTTAAATTGAGGAAGACAGGTGTCTTTGAGTATATATGTGTTGGCCAAAATGGGTATTAGGTTGGGATATAGGATGCAAAATAATAGCAATAATCAAAATAGTTAGGTTTTTTAAAGTTACAAAATTAATATAAACATTTTAAAATTTAGAAAGCAAAATAAAATAGAGGTGGTGTGTTTTAAGGTAATTCTCGATTTTGTTCTTAATCTTTCAAAATTCTCAATCTTACCTTAAATATATTAAAATATTTCAGTTAGGTCATTGTGGAAGAAAAAAATGTTAAAATATATTAACAAAAAGTCGATGATGATTGTCAAACCGAGCATAACTCAATTGACATAAGGTTGTGCTCTTCTATGAGGTCATGGGTTCAATCCTCGCATTAATTAAATACATTTACAAAAAAAACAAAAAAAATCGATGATTCACGTGAACGTCATACTTAAATCCGATTTGACATATAAAGAAATCCTATTAGTACAACTGATATACCTTAGTTACGTCCTACTTAAATCTGATATACAAAATTGTCAGCCACAACACGACGGCCTTAATCTCAATTTCGTCAATAAGTATTCCACATTGGAAACAATCGTCATAGACATCGATTAGACTCATAAGAATCGGGTGATATTCTCCCGATTCGGTAAAGATTTGACCCATCTCAATTTCCATCCACCCATCCATTCTTTTGTAGGGAACTTTACTAGTTTCATCGATAAAGTGATCAAATAGAGAAATCTTGGTTTCATCAAGTTCGATTCCTTCGACATGAAGAGTTAATAGAATCGATTTATCACGAAGCTCTTGGTTGTCGTGTGTACATCCTACAAGAATGAACACAAAATAAACAGAATAATTTGTATTGGGAGTTAACTTTCTGCCGTCTATCTTCCCGTTAATTTCAATCGTATCAAGCCACTGACTACACAACACCAAAGCCACTTGAGAAAACTTGTCGTTAGAAGAACGTTAAATACTTGTTAAGAAAGTTATTAGACACAAACTTAAAAGTTCAGACACCTATTAGATACTTTTGAGAATCAAATAGACACAAATTTGTAAATTCAAGGACTAAACTTGTAATTTACCAAAAAAAACACTCTTAAATTTTACCCTTTTTTTAAAAAAAATACTCATAATCTTTCAAAATTTGAAGTATTATTACTTTCAATCCTTCATAAATGTTTTAAAATTAATCTTAATCAACTTGCATGACATGGTGGTTGGTGACTAAGACAATTGTCATAATTAAATTGGAGAAAACAAACGTTTATAAAACATCAACCACATTATTATAACTTTTTATAGAACGTAGATATTTTTTTAAATAAATGACAAAGTTAATGAGTATTTTTTATATTTTAGCTGCGACAAAAGGGAAAATAAATATGAAATAATTTGGAAAAGATGGATAATTTTCAGCACCTTGATTTAGGAAGAGAATCCCAATTCCTATTTTGCACAAATTGAATAGTCTGCGTACTGATTTGTAGGTCTTTTACGGGAGAATTTCTAGTACATCCATGGTATGGAAAAATTCCATACATGCCTTTCAAAAAATGACACGTGGCAAAATGGTTTAAAAAAATAATATATTTAATAGTGGGGTCCCAGTTAAACAACTATTTCGCCACGTGTCATTTTTTGAAAGGCAGTGGTAGGGAGTTTTTCCATACCACGGACGTACTAGAAATTCTCCCGTCTTTTACTCCCATCATATAACGCAACTTCTTGCTCTCTTTCTCCAATGCAAAACTCTGGTTGAATAATAAATCCAAAACATAATTATAATTGTCTTAAATGAAAAAGAAAAAGAAAACATAATTATAAATTTCATCAATTTTGTTTGTATTCACATAGTTGAATTGACATAAGATTGTGTCTTTCACTAAAAGTTTATGGGTTCGATTCTCGCATTAATTAAATACTTTTGTAAAAAAGAAAAAAAATTATGATAAATTTCACATACCGTAGCTTTAGAATTATTTTTTGATTATTTAAAAAGTTGTTTTTATTTGAATCACACCCAAACACACTTTGCTTAAAATTATTTTAAGAAAATGTAACTAACACTAAAGATTTTACTTATATCATCTTTATATAAAGTATTTTGAGGATAGTTCTAATGCAATTTTGTAAAATGTCGGTTAAGATTAAGGAAAGATGTCAATTGAAAAATTAAGGGTGTGGCTCAACATATTTCACCAAATATGAATAAAAAAAACTTCGAAAAAATAATTTAGACCTATTTTAATCTTGAATATAGTCACATACAATAAAATATGAGACATTAATTATAATGAAAATTTGTAGGGATATTTGCATAGATGATCCCCTCAAAAGGTTTTATTATTTTTTTACCTCCCTAAATCTGACTCTTTGCTCAGCACTACCGTTGAGAGCATGATCACAAGGAAAAATAAATATTTTTTCTGAGCACAAGAACACTATTATGGGGCACTATTTCACAAAAAAAAAAAAAAAAAAAAACATGTTTTTGAAAGGTCGTTTGACATTAAGATCTCCGAAGGGTTATGGGTACAAAAACCCTAGACATAAACATTTAAAATTTATTTGAACTAAAATATTTTCTAAAAGTGATTTTAATTTGTAAAATCTATAAATAATTCTACAAACGGCTAAATTAGCGACAAAGTGATTCTAGAGTGATTTTTAGTCAATTACTTTTCAGATAATCTAAAGACAATGTAAAATTACCGAATTTCCAGGGCCTATGAGAATCGGATGATCACAGAGATAGAAGTAGAGATCCTTCTTGGACAAGGAATTCAAAAGCAAAGGCGACGATGACGTCGAAGCCTGAGAAAAAATCTCTTTGTAATTCGCCGGCAGAAAACTGCTCCACAGAGCGTCGGAATCGGCGGCTGATCGGAACGCCGCCGAGACCGCCGCCGAGCTGCAAACATCCTTCGGCGACATGAAGGCCAGAATGCTACAGATGCAATCCTCCGGTAGTTGATCGGCCATCACCGCCGATTTGGTTTGATTTTTCTCTCTTCTTTTCTGATTCTCTTCCATGATTCCAAGTGATTTGACTTAGGTCTTTTTGGTTGATTTGCCGGATTTATATTTTCGTTGATCTCAATTGATTTTATTTATATATTTTCGTATCTTTATCTTTGATTAGTAGAGAAATCAAAATTTGTGTAGCTTTAGGAAATAGTTTTTTTTTTAGGACTTGTGGAGTGGAGATCGAAATTAGGACCTCTTAATCATTAATCATGTCAGTTGTACTCTGATTGGCAGATTTAGTAAATAATTGTGTCGGTTGCATTTTAAAAATATTTTTAGAAAGTAAAAAAGAAAAAGAAAAAAAGAAAAAGAAAATAAATAAATAATAATAATAATAATAATAATATAGTAGTAGTGTTTCAAAAATTAAAATGTTATAGGCGGCTAAACTTTTATTCTAATCTAATTCATAAATTTTGAAAATGATTATTTTAGTTTCCTAGCATTTTATAACTGTTTTTTTTTTAATTTTATTATTCGAACTTCAAAAATGTCTTTTTCTAGTTAAACTTAAAAAAAAAAAAAAAAAAAAAAAAAAAAAAAAAGAAAAAAAAAAGAAAAAAGTAACAATTTTAGTTGGTATTATTACTCTAGAAGTTGAATATTTGTCCATCTAATACTCGCCTCAGTTCATATACGTGATTCCAATACATCTGCACAACAACACGTTACTCCACATACTTGATGTCACATTATTCGTATGTAAACAAGTAACGATAAACTAACAATTAAGACTAAAAATGTCAACATGAACATAGTTCAACCAGCATAATGTACGACCTAATGATTAAGAAATCACAGGTTCGATTCCTCCCATTTCACATGTTGTAAAAAAAACATAGGACTAAAATGGTTATTATAATAAAGTTTAGGGACTAAAATATATAATTTGAAATTTTTTTTTTTTTTAAGGGCAATTCCCAAAAGACAAATTTAAAGTTTTAATTAGACTCAAGCACATGCACCTTGATGAAGAGGGGCTAGGCTTCATTACCACTGGGCCAAAGCAATTTTTTTGATTTGAAAGATTTTGAGAACTTAAAAAGCTAAATAAATAAAATTTAAAAGTAAATTATAACATATAAAATAAATACAGTTTTATGAATCATACAATTTATAAAACAAATGCATTTTATTAGCAACAAGGGGTGGTGGCGCAGTTGGCTAGCGCGTAGGTCTCATAGCTAAAGAGTTATCCTGAGGTCGAGAGTTCGAGCCTCTCTCACCCCAATATTTTTTTTGTTCGCTGTAAATATTTCAGTCCAATAGGATCCTTTGATGGATCGGGTACCTCAAGACTCGTGAGGATACACCTAAATCGGGATCGTTTTGTCTTATTTGAAAAGGAACTCAATTTAATCTCTAAATTTTCATGAATAAGTCATTTGTAACTATTTTCACCTGATTTCATTTAAAATTATTTCAAAACAATTCATATTAATAAAAATGTGTTACTATATTCGATTTCAGCACTTCTCTCTAACGTTATGTTAGTTTATGCATTTAGTTTAATACACGTGTAAAAATCAATTATTAATTTAAAATTTTAATTGATACAACCTCTCAAGTTTAGCCGTATAAATTAATTTTTTTATTTGATAATGTCATTAAGAATACCTTTTAAATTAACCAACATGTACTATTTATTTATTTTTTAGTACATTGGGGATAAGAGGATTCGAACCACACACCTCACAGTGGTCAACATATACATATGTCTGAGTCACTTTGCCAATAATCATGAAAAATATTTAATTAAAAGTTTAAATTTTTACCTCCAATAAAAAAAATTAGGGTAAAAACCAATTTATATCCTTAAACTTTAGAGGTTGTATCAATTAAAACCATAAACTAATGATCAATTTAAATCCAAATTTTTTATAAGTGTATCAATTTACACTCTCTCTTAGAAAAATGTTTTTTGTCACACGTGTGTAAACTTATAATTTATCAATTAAACCCCTAAAATTTCATACAATTGATTCACTTATGAAAGTTTAGAGGTTTAATTGTTAAAATTATAAGTTTTATGTGTTAAATTAACGTTTTTAAAATAAAATTCTAACCGAAGGTGTAAATTGATGCACTCCTAAAAGTTTAGGGTTTAAATTGATACAATCATTAGTTTAGGGTTTTAATTGATACAACCTTCAAATTTTAAGGGTATAAAATTATTTTCTCCCAAAAAAATTATTAAAAATTTATTTGGTTGATTTGTGTATAGATATTATAGATATTAAAAAAGTTATCCATCTTCCCTATCAATATTTGCAATTTCAAGCTTTGGAATATAAAAAAATGACTTTAACTATTAAACTCAACCTTCTAAAAATCCTACAAAGATGGGGTATTTATACACATGAGTATTTATACAGATGACCCACTCTTCGGGAGGTGAATTTTTTTTTTTTTTTTTGACATTTCTTTAAAATTTTATGTTTTTTGACCTTCTCTCGGGATAAACAAGTGTCCTCTTCCGGTAAAAAGTCATTTGTATCATTCAGTTATCACGAGGGCACTATAGTTGTCTCCTCGTGATCGTGTTCAGTGAAGGGTACTACAGACTTTGTGCACCTTATTTATCACGAGAGAAGGTAAAAAACATAAGTTTTAAAAAATCGGGTCAAAAAATTCTACTAACCCGAAGAGGGGAGAATTTCTAGTACATCCGTAGTATGAAGTTTTTCCATACCACTGCCTTTCATAAAATGACACGTGGCAAAATAGTTTAAAAAAATAATATATTTAATAGGGTGGGTCCCAGTTAAACAACTATTTTGCCACGTGTCATTTTATGAAAGGCAGTGGTATGGAAAAACTTCATACCACGGATGTATAGAAATTCTCCCCCGAAGAGTGGGTCATCCGTACAAAAACCCCTATAAAGCACTTTTCTAAAACTAATGATTTTTTAACCCTTCTTTTTTCTCATTTCTCAAGATTATTATTAATCTTTGAAAAAAATTATAATTAATGGAAATTAAACATTTATTAATAGACAAATATCAATTTGTCTTGATTTTTTCAGTTAACGCTTAACGGAGCATCGTTGCACTTCTAAAGACAATTTTTTTATAAAAAAAAACCAAATAAGTGGTTGGTGGGTTGCTTTGGGCTTTTCTTAGGTTCCACGACTGACTCATGGTTAATTTTTTCCAATGATCAAAATCGATTTCGACAGCCATTGTTAAAAAATTGACCGTTAATGTCAGTTTGGTCCGCCGAATCGATTTTAACCTGCAACTAATTTTATGATTTATAAAAAGAGTAAAACTTAGTTGCGGACTACAACTATCTTTCCCAACAACATGCCAGAATTTGATTGGTCAGGTTTTATGTTATTTTTTTTAATTAAAAAATCATATTTAATGTCTCATGTCATTTCAACCCTTTTTTTTCTTTCATTTTTTCCACTTCCCCATAACTTTCAATTTCCAATTTTGCTCTTTCCTCCTTAATTCTCTCCAGTATCTCTTTTTATGGATGATTTGCTACTGTCAAATCTTAGTAAACATTTCTTAAACTCTTCATATGCCTAGTAACATAGCGAAAATTAGCAGAATTTTAGAAAGATAATAGTTCATTATTTATTCTATGATAAATGAAGTGAAATTGAGTTGAAAACTTGAAATGAACAAAGAAATTAGATAGAAGAGGAAAAAGGAATTTTATTGCACAATTTTAGAAGGTAATAGTTAATTATTTATTTTATAATAAATGAAGTGAAATTGAGTTGAAAACTTGAAATAAACAAAGAAATTAGATAGGAGAGGAAAGAGAAATTTTATTAAAAAATGTCATAAGATGTTAGACAATGGTGAGGTTTTAGATATTATTATTATTATTAAAAATTGTCATTTTTTTATGGATGATTTGCTATTTTCAAATCTTAGTAAAAAATTTCAAATTATTGATAAAAAAAGAGATTGAAGAGGATTGAATAGAGAAGGGCAAAATTGAAAATTAAAAGTCATGGAGAAGAGGAAAAAAAGCAGGAAAAATAAAAGTTGAAGTAAGGCATTAAATATAATTTTTTTAATTAAAAATAATAGCATAATACTTGGTCAATCAAAATCTGCCACATGGCGCAAAAGATAGCATAATACTTGGTCAATCAAAATCTGCCACATGGCGCAAAAGATAGTTGTGAAACCTGCAACTAAGTTTTACTCTTATAAAAATCATATCAAAAATCATACCAAATACCTTTTGAATAATTAGTTAAATTGAGATATAATTTCTAAATCTGCTACCAAAAATTAAACTTGAAATACATCTATACTTTCATTGAATTAATTGTTTTCAAATTTATGTTTTCACGTCATCAACCAAATCTGTCCTAAGAAACTGGGTTGAAATTTATATTTAAAATAAAGATTTAAAACCTTGATTTTTGTATTTTGTTTTTTAAACGATTTTTACTCCTAAACTTAAGTTGAATCTTTTAATTTCGTCAAATTGCACTCCAAAGTTAAAAAATGTTGCAGTTTTAATCGTAATTCGTTAAAAAAAATTATTATATACTTTTAATAAATTTAAACATATGTATGATAAAAAAAATTATCATATACTTTTAATAAATTTAATCATATGTATGATACAAAATTTAAAACAGATTGATATGTTGTCAACATAACCAAAATTCAAGTGGGATAAAGAATGTATCATCAACAAAGAGCTGTCAAACCGAGCATACCTCCATTGACATAATGTTGTGCTCGTGACTATGAGGTCATGGGTTCAATCCTCGCATTAATTAAATACCTATTAATCCTAATATAGATATATATATATATATATATATATACTAATAACAAAATCTATAATTTATTTGGAAGTAAAATGAACTTAATTACATTTAAATATTTTTTTTAGTACAATCGATTTATCGTATATTTGGTAAATTATCCATTATACTACTGATTTACCTTATAACTGATATAAGACATATCAGTAATCAACCTTATAACTGATATAAGACATATCAGTAATCAACTAATTGTATAATTGATTTCGTTTTTATTTGGAATGATACCCATTATACTACTGATTTACCTGATATAAGACATATCAGTAATCAACTAATTGTAAAATTGATTTCGTTTTCATTTGGAATGATTTTAGTTCGATTAAACTGGTATGAATTAGGTTTTAACGATAACGTCTATTTACGATTGTTTTGTTTGATTCTTATGATATATAAGTTGTAACTCATATACCCTATATTTGGTGTATCCGTCAACTGATATACTAAAATATATGGTATATCAGTTATATTAGTTATTTCAAATTAGCTATCACTCGTTATATTTTTTTATATTTTTTATATTTTTAATTTAATTTAGCTATCAAGATGTGCATTTATCAATACTATAAGACATCAATCAAATATCATTAAAGGTCTCCCATTCTATTGAAATTTTGATTATATCAGCGAGTTATCAAATACCAATTAGTCTATCAGATATCAACTACTAGTATAACACATAAGTGTATCGTTCTATTAAAATTTTGAGTATATCATCAACCTAAAATAGACATAAATAAATGGCCAAAGCGAGCCTGGCTCAGCGGGCATATGTATTACTTAATGACCAAGAGGTTTGTGGTTCGAATCCCCCCACCCCCAATGTACTTTTTTAATATATCAGCAGGCTATCATATGTTAATCAATATTCATTTAAGACTATCATGTCAATCAACTATTAAACATTAACTATCAGAGGTGTGCCAACGAAAATCATTTCAAATATATCATAGGTGTATCAGCAACAATCATTTCAACATAAGAAATGTGTATCTATTACCCAATTTTTTTTTTTTTTTTTTTTTTGCTATATATACATTGCTACAAATGCAATTTTCCATTTTTTTTTCTTTCTATTCTTTCAACTCCTCTTTTATTAAAAAAAAATATTACCAAAATACCCTTCAATCTAATAAATTAGGTTCGGTTTTATATCAATTTCAGTTTTTGGTTTTTGATTTTTCTAGTTTTTGTTTTCTGTTTTTGATTTTTGGTTTTCTGTTTTTTAAAAATAAAAATCATACCTGTTCGACTGTTTTTTGCTTTTCAATTTTTAAAAAATAGAAAACCAAACTTATTTGATAATTATTTTTTATTTTTTATTTTTTAAAACACAAAAGTTCAAAGTTGTTGAATAATTACTATTTGTTTTGTATTTTTTATAAAATAAAAAATATTTTTTTTAAAATAATGTTAATTTATTGAATGTAAAAATGCATTTATCAAAATTTAATTAAGGTTTAATTATTTGATCAAATTGAATATTTAGGGTAAAAAAAAAAATCCCCTAAAATAAAAAGAATTTATTGTGTCGATAGTTGAACATATTAGACAATCTTTAGTTCAAGTTTATCATTCCTAAAGTCAAGAAAATAAAATATGTTAATTGTGTAAAATGGATAGGTATATTGGTGTAACATCACAATAATATGCCAAACCGAGCATAACTCAATTGGCATAAAGTTGAGTCGGTGACCAAAAGGTCATGGGTTCAATCCCTGCATTAATTAAACTACCGTTGTAGGTCAAGTGCACAATTTTATGACAATTGAATTATGCTCCATTGTGCAATATTAATTATATTTTTATACTAAAAAATATTAATAATATATATATAATTTTTAAAGAATATACTAATAATATTAATGACATTTTCCATTAGAAAAATATTAATAACAATTTGATTTCAATTTCAATAAATAAATAAACCCTTGAAGATAATTTCAATAATTATATCTAATTTGGTGACAATTTAAATAAAGTTTAAAAAAAAAATCCCTAAAATTTTGAAACAAAAAATGTGTTTTTGAAAAAAAAATCTTTTCTTTTTAAAATTTGTTAATGTATGTAAAAACGTTTTAAAAACTTAAAAACCAAAAACTTAATTGGTTACTAAACATACTTGTTTTCTAAAAATCAAAAATCAAAAACAAAAAACCAAAAACAGGAATTGAATGCGTTATCCGTACCTTAAATAACATTTATTAATTCTTTTATTTTTTTCTTTTAAAACGTTTTGTAAGTTATGATATTTTCAAATCAAAATTAATATGATTAACTTATTTATGACATTTCATACCGATCTTATTTTTATTTGTTTTTTTTTTTCTTATTCTTTTGTTGTCATCGTTTTGGAGAAACGTTCTTTCTTCTCAAGTCATTGATTTCCTCAATTTTATTCATTTTTGGTTCTTTAGTCATCATCCACATTTTTGTCGAACTGCACATAAAAACCTCGTTCTTCAATCGTCGTCCACTTGCCCAAGTCTTTGACTTCGACCTTTTATATTAAACATACCATGTTTATATTAAACACATCCTGAATCTTCTTCTAACGTGTCAAAATACTTTGTTTATATTAAACATTTCATGTTTATATCAGATTTTATTTTTAAAAAACTGTAGCATGCATATACCGTCATTTTGGAGAAACGTTCTTTTCTTCTCAAGTCACCGTCCACATCGTCACCCACCTGCTCAAGTCTTCGACTTCAGCTGTTTATATTAAACATATCCTTGAATCTTTCTTCTAACGGGGTTAAAACATCATGTTTATATTAAACAAATTGTGTATATATTAAACATATCATATTTATATTAGAATTTATTTTTAAAAAATAGTAGTATAAATCATCATAGGTACTTCAGAAGAAGAAGACCCACAGAGGAGAATTTGAGTACTTCGGAAGAAGAAGACGACGACGTATGGGAATGGAACCTAACACGACAGTGAGTCAATCTTGAGGAAGAAGAAAATCCACGACTGCGAAACTTAGTTCTTCGGATCAAGAAGACGACGATGCTTTGATTTTGGGAAAGAAGAAAATCACGACGGCGAATTGAGTCGGAAGAAGACCGATTTTGCGGAAGAACACCCACAGTGGAAAGACTGATAATTTCGGACAAACTGAAGTGATTTTGCAGAAGAATAATATTTTTCATAATCCCACGAGAGATTCACGTGGTTTAAATATAAAGTTTCAAATCAGTAATTATAATTTATAACTAATTTTTTCGAAAAAACGTCAACTGGCTAGATAGTCGGGTTGAATCTTGCACTTGTACAACAATTTAAAATGCATTATTACCGCCCAATTTTTTTCGATCATTGATGGACCAAAACGTGTGTGTTTAATTTGGTTCAATAACCTGCAATGAAGTTTATGGTCAAGTGCAAGTATACACTGTCAATCAAGTAATAATTTGGAAAGTATTCCAAGTATCGTATCCCAAGAGACTGATGAAGAATTTAATTTTAGAAAGAATTTGTTTTTTCGAATGCAATGAAAGGTATACAAATAAATTGATAATGTGGTTGGTTGGTTTTGGTTTGAAAATAATAATAAAAACAGAGATTCAATCATGTTTCAGCCCTAAGTTGAGTTTACTTGACAGCCTGTGACCACAGAGTCACCACATAGTACCTTATGCTTTTGGATCAGATTCATCCCCTATTCAGCCTCTTTGCAAGTACCTTTAGGAGTCTAAGCCAATATACTCACGGTCCAGTGGATAATGTGATCTTAGATGGTTAAGAATGCAATCCTATTGATCCTATAGTCTTTTGCTCCAATCATCCCGGACAATCGACGAAATCCTATTCCTAGGTTTTTCTACTATATCACCTTTACGAGAGCCGTTAATTGCCCGACTTGTCCAGTATCGACATTAACATTTCATGCTAATTAAGTGATCAAATTAATATAACATTTTTGCATATATTCAGTAAAGGACGAACCACACAAGGCATAAGGGGTAAAACCGTAATTTACAGCTGTCAAGGTAGCTCATTTCTTAATGGGCATTCACATAATTGAATCTCTTAGAAAAACTTAGCTCATAATTAAAAAGAAACTAAAATATTTCATTGATAAATAATGCATAAATACAAAAATTGCTAAAAGGGTAAAATGGTAATTTTACTCGAAAATTAAGAATAAAACGAAAATAGAATAAAAACAGTATAAATAAATGACAGATTTAAAATAACGAAGGTTCTAAACTGAAAATGAAATTATAAATGCGAAAAGTAGCTAAAGGGTAAAATGGTAATTTTGCATAAAAAATTAAGAACGGAAAGAAATGTGAAATAAAAACAGAATGTAAATAGAAAATGTGCAGAATTAAATAGAAAATAAATCTGGAAATTTTCCAACTTTCTCTCCCTCGAACTCGTGGACAATGGATGAAGGGTCTCTACTCGCTCGATTCACGTCGTCAATGCGAATCGAATCCTCGCAGCACCTTTCTTTCGGACTGGCTGAAGTAGAACTTTTACAGAGGAGTGATCCGCTCTTGTTTGGAATTTCGGGAATTTGGGTGAGTTCTTCGAGAGAGAAAGGAGGTTGATCGACTATGTGGAGATTGATTGTTGTAAAGAATGATCGATGATTTGAATGAAGGCTTGAGGTGCCTTTTATAGGCTTTAGGGTTTGTTTGGAGGTTGCTAAAATGAGGGAGAGATCTTTGGGAAGGGTTGTTACGTCAAATAGGGAGTTGGTTGGCTGAATGATCTTTGACAAAATATCTCAACCAATTCGTTTGACCAGTCAACTGGACTCTGTGGCCTCTTATGTGGCCACAAGCTGGATTCTGCACTGTGACTCCTCTGTGGTCACAAGCTGGATTGGAGTCACAAGCTGGATTTTGCACTCTGTGACTCCTATGTGGCCACAAGCTGAAGCAGAATACAGTTTTCCTGAAAATAATTAAAACAACATTAATTCTTATAAAAAAATTGACTCTTTTACCCTTTTAATTGCTTCATAATGACAAAACGACCTTGAGCATGTGACTTTCCTATTTTTATTCTTTTCTTATCAATTACATGCACAATTATCTTTAATTCAACTCAAAAAGTCAATTAATGAGTATGCTTTAAAGGGTAAAAACATGACATAAATGACGTTCATCAATCCTACACTTGTGTAGGAATTTAAATGTATTATTATCAAACAATCATTCAGTGTAGCGGTTCAGTGCATCACATAACTAATGCTTAGAGTGAGAGTCTGATCATGCACTTGTGCAACAATTTAAATGTATTATTACCGTCTAAATTTTATCAAACAATCACTCGGTGCAATGGGTAAGCACATCGCCTAAATAACTCATAGTAGTGATTCGATCGGCAAGCAATTTAAAAATGCATAGTGCAACAGACATAGCTCAACGAACATAAGCGTGAACTAATAATATCGGTATAGCTCAACTGACATGAATGTAAACTAATGACCAAAAGGTCAGACATGATTATAAACGTAATTTTACTTTTTATTTTTGGATGGGCCTAACATGATTACAAGAATGTTAGATTAGACATTTTTTTAAAAAAATGTACAGCTTATAGCTCATTCTTGTACCTACCCCTAAAATCAAACCAGCCTATTAGTGAAATACATATTTTCCAAGTGGAATGCCTAATTAAGATTATGTTTTAAAATTGTTTCTTAGATTGTTCTCATAAAACTATAAATTTTTTCACTAACAAAAATATGATTATTTAAATTACCATATTTCTGAAGACACAAGTTTGCAAATTATCTTAATTGTTTAAATAGTTTTTTTAAAGAAGTATAATTCTTTTTAATAAGTTTGTAGGTGGAAGACTTACAAGTCAACAAAAATAAAGTTGCCACTTTTTGGTAGGTGAAATGGAAGACTTCTTTGTTGAAATCAAAATTTTAGGTACATATAAAACCACACTAATAATTTCTATTGGACAACTTTTGTCATATCAATGAACTTAAGGTTTTGGAGTTTTTCTCTTATTTAATTATTTTTAAGGACACAAATAATTGAGACACACTTTAGTTCTATTGGACAACTTCAATATCTAAATGTATATTAAAAATGATAAACTAGTAATTAGAAGAAAACTATCAAACAAAAAAAATCCATAGTTAATATCTCATTTTCAAGAATATTACATTAGGAGGATAACTTGTCACTTCATAATAAACAAACTAAAATTTATTAACTACTAAACTATATACTCATAATAACGAATATGAGCATAGCTCAACTCACATATGTATGACCTAGTGACTAAGAGGTCATGAGTTCAATTCTCCTATCCCACATGTGGTAAAAAAAAAAAAAAATCAGTATACTCATGTTACCTTCAACGTTTTCATCGACTGTCATCTTCGCCAGAGCATGGGCCATGAAGTTCCTTCCTCTTGCGCAAAAATTGAACTTGCAGAGCTCGAAAGAGAGAGCCAACTCACTGATTTCCTTCCCTAGGACACCCACACAAGATTCATCATCTATGCCTTTGGTCAACAAATTGACCAGCGTTTGAGGGTCAGATTCAACCTCAAACCTGAGAAGACCAGTTTCTCTTGCCACCACAAGGCATTCATGAACAGCTAGGGCTTCAACAACACCAATCTCTGAAACATTGGGAATCAATTTCACACAGGTGCCTGACTTCTCCCTTGAAATTTCAGACAATTCCCCTCACTCCACTTCTCCGTTATTGGGCTTTAATTGCTGGATATGTATTAAGCTTTAAATTTTCCTGAATTGGGGGTCTCCAGATAGTTGTTCGTTCGGATGAGCCTAAAATTTGATCCGTTGAAGGGGGGTGAGAACGGTGACCCTTGTATTGTCTAAAGTCACTCTGAACTTCTCTATTACATTGATTCCATAAACATCAACATAAAGTTAACAAATTTTTCATAGCTTCAATAGGAAGGCTTTGTTTAAAACACCATATCCAATCAGAGAAAAGCTAAATGTTTTGGGGGATAGCATTTGTTACAAAATGAGTGTCATTTCATCTTTCCTTCACATTCTTGCATCCCCATATGACATGGACTTTCATCTTTCCTTCACATTCTTGCATCCCCATATGACATGGACTATCGTTTCTTTCTTCTTCTTGGACAGTATTGGGCACATTAATTCTCCTCGAGGCTAATTTCGTCATGCTAGGGAGATAATCATGGAACGCACTCCAAGCAAATAATTTTATTTTGTTGGGAATGTTAGTCTTCCACAATAGTTTCCACCAACCTTCCATTTCATTTTCATCCGAGCATTGGCCATTTTTCTCCTTCGCCCTTACCACCTTGTACCCACTCCGAATATAATATCACTCATCTTTTGCATAATGTCATATGGCTTTATCTTCTTGGGGTCCCAGGGTTAATGGAATTCCGAGTATTGCATATGCATCTTCCTTAAAGCAAAGATCCTGAATTAATGTCTCATTCCATCCGCCTATTTGCAACATTAGATCACGCACCTTATCTCCCTCTCGAGTCGGTATAGGGACAATGAGCTTGAACGTTGTTGGCCAAGGAATCCATCGATCCCCATTAAATGACATAGATAGCCCATTGTCAGTTCTTCGTCGCAATCCCTTTTGCAAGAGCTTCCCGAACAAAGATTTTTCCACACTAATGAGTCACCACTCTTCGGCCTGGCGGTGAGAAAACACTCCAATGGAAGTATTTACTTTTTAAAATTCGGGAGAGTAGTGATGTTGATTGGTTCAAAATCTTCCACCCCTGTTTTGCTATAAGTGCTTGATTGAAATGTTCTAGATCACGAAAACTCACCTCACCTCTAAACTTTGACACACACACCTTCCTCCATTTCACCCAATGCATCTTCCTATACTTTGTATGTTCACCCCACCAGAATCTAGCAATAATCTTGTTGCCCTCTGTTAATAGGTCTTTAGGTAATCTAAAGCAACTCATCGTATAGTTAGAGATAGCTTGCAAAATTGCTTTAATTAATCTCCTTCCTAGGTGGAGAAAAATGAGGATTTCTATTTATTTAAAAACAACCACATACGATCCTAGTATATTGGAATGCCAGAATCTTGTGTCTTGAGAAAGAAACTAGAAGACCAAGATATATGTCATGAGAATTCACTAGTTTCTCCTTCAAACACTCTCATATATCCCTCTTGATCCCCAATTTGTATTCGGACAGAAGATAATAGCAGATTTCGTGTAGTTTATTTCTTATCCTGTCAAACTGAATAAGTGGATGAAAGGGATTCAATTGTGTTTGCATCTCAAATAGTGGCCCTGAAAATAGGTTATCATAAATAAATAAATAAATTTACAAAAAAAAAAAAGAAAAAAGAAAAGAAAAGTTGTTTCTAGATATCCTTAGGTCCTGAAATTCTTCGTGGCTCTCTATAATAAGCAATAAGCGAAAGAGCCCCTCCGCACTTAAAAATTATTATTGATTTATGTCACTTGAAAGTATTATTTCAAAACATGTTTATGTCGTAATTTTGAAATTATTAAAATCATTTTTGTCAGGTTTAAATTTATTCGAAAATATATCATTTTAAAAAAAATAATAATAATAATTTAAAATTAAATTCGATTTTAAATTGGACTCTTAAACATGTATAATTTTTTAAACCAAACTTAAAATTTAAGGAAAGATTAATTATATAGAAAAAAATTGAAGAAAGTGGAAGACAGCCATAAAAATCCAAGTCACCGACCACGCGGATTTAGCGGATTTGTTTGACTGTAAAATCAATTAAATGGTGTTCTTCAAAGCTCACTACAGCTCCAAAATTGGCTATAAATTAAAGCTTTTTGGGCAAGTTCTGAGCCTCACGGTAATTAATAATAATGGCTTCTCTCAACATTTCGTTGGTGTTCAAACTGCTTTTCTTCGCAGTGCTTCTCATCGCCTCTACAGTTTCTGCAACGGATAACATTCCTTCATTTCACAAACCTCACATTCGTAAGATTTATCTGCCCATTATTCTCTTCTGCCTTTTAATTTCCTCCATTTTCTTAATTCAATCTATTATAATATCATGCGCGTTCATCTCAAAATCAATCGGTGATTAGAGTAATAATTCATATATCTTATAAAGAGTATGAGTTGTTATAAGATTCTTTATGAGATGACAAAATTAGTTCATAGAGTTAGATTCCCCGATTTGGAATGTCTTTCTAGACTTAATTTTTTTTTTTTATACTTAAAAATATTTTTTAAAATGGTTGAATTTCAAACAAGCTCTTAAACTCATACATGAAAGCATGATTTCATTGCCTCTAATTCTAGATTATATGTCAACAAGAGCATAGCTAACAGCATTATGTATCGCCTAGTGACCATGAGATCCTAGGTTCAATCCCCACCCCAACATGTTGTCAAAAAAAAAAAAATCTAGATTATATAAATTTAATCCGCTAATAGGACCATGAACTTTAAATTTTGTGTTTAGTAGATTCATGAATTTTAAAATATGTCAAATACGAAGGATATATATATAAAATTAAAATTTTATTAGACACAAAATTGAAAATTTATTGTTAAACGTTGTTAAGTTTATAAATCACACAGACACTAATTTGAAAGTTTATAAACTAAACTTGTAATTTAACATTTTTTTCGATAAAAAATAGTTTTATATTAAATCACGCTGAAGTTGAAGCTATGGGTTATAGTGAATTTAATTATATCAATACTCTGCCAACAAGAGCATAGCTCAGCGGCATGATGTTTCGCCTAGTGACTATGAAATCCTAGGATCAATCCCCCACTCCAACATGAATAAATATGTTAAAGATGAATTAATTTTGATTTTTGGTATATGTTTAAAGGTAAGCTGAGCATGGAGTATAGAAGTGTTGGGAAGGCAGGTGGTTTGGGAGCAAAGCCAGCATTTTATGATTTCCCATGGAAGGGTGGTTATGATCCTCCAAACAACAACCGTTAGATCCTGTTTTTTCTTTAATGAAGAAAACAAATTATGTTATTGCCTCTTTTAGGAGCCATATATATCAACCTTAAACCCTACAAAATGACTCATGATGAACTCTTTTTTTCCTTTTTCTCCATCTGCAAGTATCGTTTTTTTTTTGTTCAACGATTGTGGAGAGAAGATCGAATTATCGATCTTTGAAATGGTGTAATTATGTTATGACAGTAACCGACAAACAAAGAATAGAGCGAAAAGAAAGAACGCAGATTTATGTACTTCACTAACGACGGTGTGTTAGTTACGTCCACGAGCAGAAGGAAGAGAACAATTATATTATCTTTCGAAAGAGATTACCGATTATAGATTAAAGGACAAAAGTCATTAGAAAGTTTATATATGACACGTTTCTAATGATCTAATACATAATGAGTTAAAACAAGATCCAAAACATAATACAAAATGATCAAAACTCATATACACAATGAAACTCGTGTTGAGTCATTTGTAACGTTAGATAAGAAATTCAAGATATATATTTCAATCAATTGAGTATCTTATCCACTAAACACTAAACTATGCTAGGACAGAAATGAAAATTTTATAATATGCTACCATAAAAAGGGCATGTAACCAAAATAAATAAGAAGATATAATACCCACTCAACCATAACAATAGATAGTGGGATAAGTTTAGCTTGAGGTAATAGAGAGATAATAAAAGGCATATCATCCTTCATCTACCTAGAGCAAGATCATCTTTTCGCGTGTAATTTAAAACAACAATATTTTTAAAAATAATTTCAAACATACAATATTTTTATAAAAAAATTTAAAAAATATAATATTATTAAAAAACAACCCTCTATCATATTATGTGCAGATGATGTGAAAATTTCAACATCTCATCTTTTAGTTAAGTTTATAATACATTAATGAGTAAAATTTGCTTGTGTACGAGTGTCTTTTGCAGCCCACCTACCTGTCATAATTTTATTGGCTAAATATTTAAACTATTTTTAAATAATAAAAAAATCTTCCACTACGATTTACTTGATTTTTGTCGGTAAGTTTCATTTTCTTATTCCATCCAATTAACAATTCCTCCTACTTTCTCTCCTTTCATTTCTCTGCACTCCAAACTTCAAGGCCATGAAATTTCAATTGGGATTATTTGAAATTTGATTGTATGTTATACATATATATATTTTCAAGTGACTTTTAGAGGAAGTGAAGAAAAGAGTGGGAAATTTCACGATTGGATTCATTGGGTCGGTCAGGGTAGTGCGATTAGTATTCTTCAATTTCGAGTTCAATAATCAATTTCTTCAAAACACTTACACTAACAACGGAATTAGATCACATGGGGGAGAGGTTGGTAAAGAAAAATGCCGGTTGGATTTTATTATTTTTCTAAGAAAAATCCGGAAAAAAAAATGGAAAAAATCTCCAGAGTATTGCAAATTTGAAGAACTTGAGTGCCTTAAAGAATAGTTAACCAAAAAAAAAGAAAAAAGATACTTATTATAGAGAAAAGAAGAGAGAGTGAGAGATGAAATTGAAAACAAAGGTCATGACAAGACAATGGAGAAAAGATGGAGAAAATATGAGAAATTATTTATGAGATGAATAAGGAAGAGAAAGTTACAGAAAAAAAAACAAGTAAAAATAATTTTTTTTTATTTAAAAAATAATATAAATATTCTGTCAATTTGATTGACACGTAGCTGTTGGATAACCAAGTTTTACTCTACATTAATTATTAATTTGTTGGTTAAGATTATAATACATTAATTAATAATTACCACTTAAACTAGGTTTACATTGACATGTTTAGTAAACTTTATGACACAATAATTTCACGAAATCTTTTAGAATTATTTTCTAAATCTCACAAATTAAAACCTCTCTTTAAACTTACAAAAATTAAATAAGAATCAAATCCAAAAGTAATATTTAATACTTTTTCTTTGGTAATGTGAAATATTGAGATGCCAACATGTTCTCAAAAAAAAAAAAAAAAATATATATATATATATATTACTAAACCCAACAAAATTTAATTGGCATAAGATTGTGTTTTGACTAAGAAGTTATAAATTTTTATGGGTTCAATGTCCGTATTAATTAAATATCTCTGAAAAAAGAAAAAAAAGGTTAAAAAAAAAAATAATAATGCCAAAACTAATTCAATTAAAATAAGTAAAATTGTAGTAAATGACAATTTAAGACTTATTGTTTGCAAATATAGCATGTTTTTAAAAAATTTGCAGATATAGCAATTTTTATCGCTGATATCTTATGACTGATAGAAGTCTATCGCTGATCACCTCAGTTTTTTATAGATTTTTGTCAGTGATAATAGTCTATCAGAGATAATAGTCTATCACTGATAGAAGTCTATCAGTGATATAATAAAGTCTATCAGTGATAGAAACGAGTTTTTTTGCCATATTTGCAAAATATTTTAAAGTTTGCTAAATTTGCAATTAGTTTGGGCCTGATTGCTATTTGTGCAACCAGCCCTTAAAATAATACCAAAACTAATTCACGAAGAACCAATATATACCTCCCTTAGTGTAGTAATTAGTGGAGTAGGTGAAGTAAAACTTAAATGAGAACTATTTTTATCGTGTACTCCTTAATAGTCTATTAAGGACTTATCTACTTTAAGAAAATAGATTTATTAATATTTATGTCTTTATCTTATTTCAATTATGAAAATTAAGTTTAGTAAATATTGCGTGGTCAAAGCGTGAAGGCCCGTAAAAAAAATTAAAAATACAACGTGAGCATCAACCTGAAATTTACAATACCAACCAACATTTGGAGGCTATATATTTTTTTTTATCATAAGAGTTTACCTTATTATCATCTTATTTATAAGTTGGGCATTTATGATTTTTCATGCTACAAGTTCAGGGAGGGTATTAACGACTTATGTACCTTAAGAATATATATCTATTTATCTTATTCCAATTGTGGAAATTAACAAATGTTGTATATATATCCACCTTATTCTAAAATGAGAAAACAAGAGAAAATATTTGGTTTGTCACGGTCTTCACCATTTTTGTTTGTGTATTTCTTATGCAGACTCTTGTGTTGAAAGAATAAGGTAACAATTCATCTTGTGAAAGATTGGATTGAGTTAGATAAAGAAACAAGCTTAGAGTTGTTCTTAGTTTAGATTATGTTTTAGAATTTAAGTTTATTGTTTTTAGTTGTTGATTTTCTATTTCATTCAAGCTTTTTGTATTCAATTTTCAAGCAAGTAATATGAGGTTTACTTTCTATTTTTATTGTTGTGTTTCGTACATCATGATGGCCAAACTTCACTTTAAGGGTTCAAAGTATGTGGATTAATTTCCAATGGAAAGATAAAAGCTTCATTTGTGCCTCTCTAACTTTGTTCAAGGCTTACTAATTTTTAGTTTAATTGATTTTATGGGTGTCAATAATAGTCCATTTGGACTTTCATCTATATATCAAGACTAACATTGTTTTAACGGAGTATTTTTTTTAGTCGATCTCGGTGGCAATCCTAACCAAGATCAAACCGAGATTTATCTTTTTTGTTTTCAAATTTTTTTGAAACGATAGAAATGGACATTAAACCCCTACCATAATTGCAAAAACTCTAAATCCTCCGTTACCACAAGCATCGAGACTACCAAGTTCCTCTTCTCTTTTTCTGCCCTTTGTAGGAAGCTCAGACGTCGTGATAATATTTTTCTGTCTTCGACTGCTGATGATCGAAATATGGGTGTGTAATTTGATTCAATAATTAACTTGCGAAGAAAGATATGGTCAAGTGCAAGTATACACTGTCAATCAAGTAATAATTTGGAAAGTATTCCAAGTATCGAATCCCAAGAGAATGTTGTGGCATTTAGTTTTAGAAATAAATTGTTTTCCGAATGCAATGAAAGGTAACAAAAATAAGTTGATGATTAATTGTTTGGTTTTGGTTTAAAACAATAATTAAGCGGGGATCCAATCATGCTTTAACCTTAAGAAGAGTTTACTTGACAACATGTGACCAAAGAGTACATTGTGCTTCTGGATCGGATTTATCTTCTTTTCAACCTCTTTGCAAGTATATTTAGAAGTTTAAGCCATTTAAACCTACATTTGTGTGGATAATGTGATCTTGGGTGTTTAAGCATGCAATCCTACGATCCTATAGTCTTTTGCCCCAAATCATCTGGGACAATCGGTGAAATCTTATTTTTAGGCATTTCTGCTATATCACTTTTACGAGAGTCGTTAATGGTCTGGCCGGTTAAGTATCGACATGCTAAATTAAGTGATCAAGTTAATCTAACATTTTTGCATATATTTAGTAAAGGACGAACCACAAGGTATAAGGGTAAAACTGTAATTTGTAGTTGTCAAGCTAGCTCATTTATTAATGGGCATTCACATAATTGAATCCCTTCAGAAACTTAGCTCATAAGGAAAAATAAATTCAAAATCTTTATTGATAGATAATTCATAAGTACAAAAACTAGGTAAAAGATAAAAGGGTAATTTCACTTGAAAACTAAGAACAAAGTGGAAATAGAAACAAGAACAGAATGTAAATGATAATTTAAAAACAGAATTCAAATATCAAAAGTTCAAATTAAAACAGAAAAGTAAATCTGTAAATTTTTCAACACTCTCTCTTGAACTCATGGATAATGAAGGAAGGGTCTCTACTCGCTCGATTCACGGCGTCAATGTGAATCGAATCCTCGCAGCACATTCCTTTCGAAAATGGCTGAAGTAGAACATTTTTCAGAGGAGGATTAGCTCTTGTTGGAGTTTCGAAAATGGAAGAGTTCTTTGAGAGAGAAATTGGATGATCGAAAGGTGTGAAGAATTTATGAGTGAAAGTGGAGGCTTGGGATGCCTTTTATAGTCTCTAGGATTGTTGGAGGTTGTTGAAAACGAGGGTTTGACCTTTGACTTTGACTTTCGTAGTCGGTTAAGGGGTTAGTTGATGATTTTTCATCTCGCTTCCTTTCTCTTCTACCCACGTCACACAGTCGTTAGACACCACCACCACCACCACCACCACCGCCAAAGTTGATAAAAATAAGAATTGCAGGATTTTTGTTATTAAAAAAATATCGAAATTGACTAAACCGATCGGTTGGTCAGTCAACGACAAACAGTCTCCAAAACCTTTGGTTTTTCAGCGTTGCCCAAACTGTTTTTTTTTTAAAATTTAAAAATGACTAAAATAGATATTTTAAAATCAAAATAATTATTATTTGAAATTTTAGATATAACCATTAGTGTTTTATCCATTAAGCTAGACTCAAATTGACTTGATAAAATTTAACCACTTACCTAGTTTAAACTTAGTTTGACCAAAATAAGTAGAGCTCAACAGTCGTATAACATAAAACATGTGTTATCAACCTAGGTCTTGATTCCCCACCCATACTAAACTCAAAAAAGTTTAACTTTTAGGCCACGTTTACTTCCCTTCAATCCAAACGTAATAAATCAAGGGTAATTCTAATTGTGGGACCCACATTGATTACGTTGACATTTACCCAAATTTGCAAACGTAATCCAAGTGTGAGTCTCACCTCAAAATATTTAATCCATTACCCCCATTTCTCTAACACCATTTCTCTAACACATTGGGGTGCTCAATGAGATTATCATTAATTATTACGTGGGCTCACCTTTTTTTGTTTATTTTTTTTCTTCCATGTTTGCCCATTTCTCTCTCTTTCTTAAAATGTCAAAGGAAGTCATGATCATCTCCTCCACCTTCTTCTTCCTCTATTCTTCTCCCCTCCTTCGCCCAATTTCGTCGTCGCCCACCTCACTCCAGCCAATCTCGCCGACCATACGTTAGAAATAAGTTTCCTCTTTAAAAAAATGGGTTTCTTTTTTTCTTTTTTTTTTCAAATGAATTTTCTTATTGTTTTCGTTCAAGCAATGAGTTTTTTTTTATTTCAATGAGTGAATTTTCTTTTTCTTTCAATAAATCTTTTAACGCCTCCTCGTCAATTTCATTTCTCTTTTTTTCTCCAAAACTTGTGGAGAAAAAAGAGAAAACTCATTTTGATAAAAACAAAAAATAATAATAATAATAATAATAAAAAAAAAAATAATAATAAATGAACAAATTGTTGACATTGGATAAAAGATAAACAAAATGTGGAGAAAAGAAAAGGAGAAACTCATTACCTCTAATGTTGAAACTCTTAAAAATTACGGGTTATTTTTCTTTTGTGAGGAATAAACAGAAATGACTTAATAAAGAAGGGAAGAGATTGAAGTTCAATAATAAAAAAAAAAATGAACGAAAAAAGAGAGAATAAACGGAGAGAAGTGAAGATTCATGTTGTGATATGAGTTACTAGTATCCACATGAGTCTGGACACGAATGATAATGCTCGAACAACGAATCAACACACGATTAAAGCAAAAAGATATTATGTTAAACTCACGAATAATTATGTGCACCTAAATATTTTTATTGAACTTTTGAATTAGCCTAAATAAAATCGATTACCATTGAAGTTTTAATTCATTACGTGAGGAAATCGAAATCGAAATCGATTACGGTTTGGTAAATATGGCCTTAGTTTGTAGTGTTTACTATTTAGCAACAACTATGCTAAGTGGTAAGATTTAGGAACTTGTGTGTCCCAAATCGAGCTGTGGAGGTGACAAAACTATACCAGAGAGAATAATGGCGGGATGTTGAGCCGTCATCGCCGCTTCCTTCCTTCTTCAACCGAACAAACCAGAACGACGACAATGGCGGCCTGTTTAGCCACTGCCACTCTCACACCCACTTCTCCCCAACTTTCCTCTTCTTCTTCTTCTTCGTCTTCTCCTCTTCTTCATTTCACTTTCACCAGACAAATTCTCTCACCGGACATTTCCTCAACCCTCCGCCGACGACCGCCGTTTCATCCAGGCTTCAGAAGGTACGGCAACAATGACTATTATGCTGCAATTGCAATTCCAGTGGCCAATTGCACCGGAAGTGGCGCAGATACCGAATTGGATTTCACAGAGTCCATCGATTGCGTGGGGACTGCTCAGGATGTGGAGTGCGTGGTTTCATCCACTGATCAAGATCCTTCATCCTCAATCGGGAAGCCATTGGAATTAGGGCTTTCTTCTCCCGATGTCTTGGAGAAAGCCTGGGAGTTCGCGGTCTTGGTTTCGCCGTTTTTCTTTTGGGGTACTGCTATGGTGGCCATGAAGGAGGTGCTTCCAAGGTCTGGTCCCTTTTTCGTTTCCGCCTTTCGTCTTATTCCTGCCGGTTTTCTTTTGATTGCCTTTGCTGCTTTCCGCGGTCGCCCCTTTCCCTCTGGTTTTTCTGCTTGGATTTCTATCCTTCTCTTTGCTCTTGTCGACGCTACGGCATTTCAGGGCTTTCTTGCTCAAGGCTTGCAGAGGACATCCGCAGGCTTGGGCAGTGTATGTTTCTTTGCATCTTTGCATCTTTTGCTTCGTTTCGTAGATGTCTTTTTTACTTCATTGCAGCTTTCTGAAATTGCTAATTAGTGTATAGTATATCGGCAGCGCTGAGAAAACAATACAGTTACATAAAATTCATGCATCTTGTAAAATGTATGATCCATATAACTAGGAACGTATCAAGTAATTTCCAACATTCCCTTAAGCTGACTACAATAGTTGACGAGGCGCCCACATGTTGTTTCTTTGACGCCCATGAAATTTCACCAGAACCAATGTCAAATACATATTCATAAGTACTTTTATACTAGTCAATATTTCCTCTCCATTCCAACTATCTTCTCTAAAACCCATTATATTGAAGTAGGTTGGTATGGTTGAAGAATAGAGATGAAAATTCATCTCTTTTCCGTTGTATTTTGATTGCAAGGAAGGGGAAAATTTGATTTGTGAATTGATATTGGATATGGGTTGAATTTTAGTATTGAGATGGAAATGGCATACAGGAGGAAATGATCGATTTTTCCTGTATTATACTCTAGAGATTAGGGGAGTAGGTTCTTACCTGAGGGTGTGAATTGGCAATCAATTTAGGGGGAGAAGAGACCATTTGAAGAAGCTGAGGTATTTGATGCTGTAAACAATCTCTCAGTAGATTGAAGACTATAGGGTTAGATGGATCAGGAAAATTTCTTAGAAATTTTTGGAACATTCTCAAGATAGACTTCATGTATACTTTCCATTTTCTTGCAGTTGTATTTTATGAGTCTCATCTTCCATCGGAAGAATAATAAAGTCGAGAAATGGGGACAAACTTATGGAGATTGCTTTCCACTGATTTCTATAGGTGCCAGTACCAACGAAAATAACATCCCACCCATATTCCTCTACTTGGAGTTCTCTTGATATGAACATTTGTATTTATGATCTCTTATTTGTGCCAATTGGGGGGAACTTACTTTAGCTTTCGCTTTCGTAGGCATTATATATTATCTTTCTTTTCATTTTTTCAATGACAAAAAGAAATTAAATATCATATTTAGCACACTTTTTTCTCTACATCTTTGTACTCATTCAAATATCATGTCAAAATTATATCTATAGCATTCACATTTTCTGTGTCTTCTTGATTTGCAGGTAATAATTGATTCTCAACCATTAACTGTGGCGGTGCTTGCAGCCTTCTTATTTGGCGAGTCCATGAGTTTAGTTGGAGTCGGTGGACTTGTACTTGGTGTTTTAGGACTTTTGCTTCTCGAGGTACTCCTTTTTCCTCTCCTCGGTATAGTTGGGGGCTCTTGTGTTACGGCCTTACAGATGCATTAAATAACTGAATGGTTATAGAGATGTGCATGACCTATGAGACTAACAAAGTGTAATTTTCAACAAATTTGATTTATGTAATTTTTGGACGGTTTGAGGAGCTTTTGGGCTGATGAGACCCAATATCTTGTAGAAATGAAAACCTTAATTTTATAATGCTCTGCTCTCAAAATGCAGAGAGGTTCTAAAAAAAATATATACTGAATTACAAGAACTATTTAACATACACTTCTGCATCTTCAGAACTGCGATCTGATCAAATCTTGATATTTCAATTTCACCATGCATACTCTTTGTAAACTTTAATTGCACCATCTTATTAATGACCAGCTTGGCTTCTTGGCCTCTTTTAAATAAAGCACTTTTGTTTTCTCTTCCACAATAGAATAATTGTCTTTTGTGCGCGCGTGTGTGAATGTCTTTATATTCTTTTAAACATTATGTTAGTACGATTGTTCAAGAATTTTATTATATGAAAAGAGATGTGACATTCACGAGACCAATCTATCTGCACTTTATCAAAACATAGCTTCTATTTGATATGGCACTCGGTTTGACAGGTTCCTTCACTTTCTTTAGATGCAAATAGCTTTTCGTTATGGGGAAGTGGAGAGTGGTGGATGTTTCTAGCAGCACAGAGCATGGCAGTAGGTACCGTCATGGTTCGCTGGGTTTCCAAGTACACTGATCCTATTATGGCAACTGGATGGGTAGGATCAATCTCTTATGAAGTCATGTCATTGTTCTTTATTATGCCTTTTGTTAAACAGATTATTTTAGTGGACCCTTTTTGTCATCTTTACTCAAAATATATATGATCACATGATTGAAAGAAAATTAGTTTTCGATCTACCTTTAGCACATGATCATTGTCATCATGGGAAATTTCCTGCCCCCTTCACCCAATTAAGTCGTTATGTTATTATTTTGATAGATCAGAAGAGAGATTTAAGTTATGTGTAGGGTTAATAAACTTGGTGGCTCTGTTTGTTCCTTCTCTAATGTCTAATTCTAAGGAAGTGTTATCAGTGTAGCATGCACGGAATTAAATATAGAAAGCATCAAATTTCTATTGTATTCCTTGTTCGATGTTGTGAAACTCTTGAAGGATGCTGTAAGGGTACTAATAGGGGAAATAGTAGTAGGGGCATAAGGGTAATTAGCTAGGAAGTGGGCTAGGGTATGGGGTTATAAATAGAGGGAGAGGCTCTTGAGAGAGGCAGCCTTTTGGATAGTGAATTAGGGCTTGAGAGAGTGGTCTCAAGAGGGAGGGTGCAAGTACCTCGAATACTTGTTTATCTTGTAACTCGGTTACTGTTATATTTCAATATATATTATAGCTAGTTAGGAAGTATCCTAACAAATGGTATCAGAGCTCGTTCGTCCTGGGGCATCGCTTCTGGCAATGTATCGAGAGAGTAAGATACAGGGACTCTTGGATGCAATACAAGAAGAGTTCGAGATTGTAAGACAGTCGGTGGGAGGATTACGGAAATGGTCTGAAGACTGGAATCACCCAACGATAGAAAGAGAACGGGAACCTAGTAAGGAAGATGAAAGTCAAGTTGAAGAGAACGAGGAACCAACAGAGGAGATAATTTGCAAGGAAAACCAGTTGGAATCAAGGATGAGCAGCAAAATCATACAGAAATCATTGGCTGGAAGACGTCAATTGTATGAGAAGGTACCTCCGAAGAGGATAACAGATCGAGTCAAAATCAGGGGCAAAAAGAAGCCGAAGTTGTTGGCGGTGAAAGAGAAATAGAAGAACAAAGGTAAGAAGCATCTAAATACTCGAAAGAGAAAAAAAGATGGGGATGATGAGAAGTCATTGAAAAAAAGTTAAGAATCGGAGAAAAGATGTTGTATGGAAGAGAATGAGAAAGCTCGAAAGAGAAGGAGAAGTTGAACGACTTCTGAACTTACAGGGAAAGACAAATACAATACGGAATGGTCTAAAGATGAAGCAAGAACGACAATCCATAAAAAAAGAAGTCGGAGGGAAGCCACCGTGGGGAGGCCGACTTGTAATCTGCCGGAGTTCAAAGATCGCAAGCGAAGGGGATGGAGTGTTATCGGCCATGTTGCTCGAAGGGGATCATCGGCCATTATCGAGGGGGTGGCCATTCAGTAGCGGCAAGCGTCGAAAGACAAGGAGAGAAAAGGCCGATAGGGGTCGTGACCGATATGTGAGGCCGGTGACGAAAACTCAGGGAAGGCATCGAAAAAGCCATGGCCGGCGGCGAAGGCTGGTAGGGTCGGAAGAGCAAAGTGGAGGGCGGACGACGAAGAAGTTTCAAACGCTGAAAGTGGTTGAAGAAGGTTGGCGGCGAGGGAATGAGGGCAATCACGACGGGAAGAAAGAAAGATGGGAAAAAGACGTCAATCCTAACCCTAAGCACGTGGGCCAGCCACCAATAATTGGGCTTGAGTTAGAAGGATTGGCTGAACTTTATTTCAAGGTTAAGTTAAATAGTACAAACGGCTGGACATTAGGGTTACATTATGGGGAGCCGGTTAGAAGAATTAAGCCACAGGGGCGTGGGCCAGACCAATTCAAAGGGTTTTGGGAATTTCACGTAAAGATTATTGGGGTGGGGCTAACCATTGGGCCAAACCAACTAAGAAGGGCCCATGCCCATGATATCCTCTGTTTAATAAAGGGAAAAAGTTGGGTATGTATGAGTGGGCTAATCTTGGCTTTAGTCCTGCAAGCAAAATATGGGCCTAGCCCATTGGAGAAACAGAAGGTCTATTTTAATGAGCTTCCTTGGCTTGGACAGATCAACCTGGACGCAATCAAGCCTAAAATTAAGGTACGGGATGTTATTTCTAAAAATGCTTTCAAGACGGCAAGTGAGGAGTATTCGTGGATGGTTAGCTGGCAAGGAGAAATCATCGGCAATGGGTCTCCAAATCTCCCTTGGTTGCTGCTGCTATATCTTGAGTTGAAAACTTGGCATCGCCGCCGACACAAGAGTAGGAAGAAAGAAACGGCAGAAGGATTGGAGGAGGCTAATCACGAAGAAAAGGAGAAAGTGTGGGCAAATGGAACTAACCCTAACGACGACAAACCTAAGGAACAAAGGGCTGTTTTCATGTGTTTGGCTGGATATGAGAAATTGTTTTCAATAATTGTTGTAGGATTGTTATATTTTTGTTTGGGTTTTTCAATTATTGTTTTTTGAGGCCGGTATGGGGTTGTAAGGGTTGTAACCCACACCTTGAGGACAAGGTGTGTTTTCAAGGAGGGAGTAATGTAAGGGTACTAATAGGGGAAATAGTAGTAGGGGCATAAGGGTAATTAGCTAGGAAGTGGGCTAGGGTATGGGGTTATAAATAGAGGGAGAGGCTCCTGAGAGAGGCAGCCTTTTGGATAGTGAATTAGGGCTTGAGAGAGTGGTCTCAAGAGGGAGGGTGCAAGTACCTCGAATACTTGTTTATCTTGTAACTCGGTTACTGTTATATTTCAATATATATTATAGCTAGTTAGGAAGTATCCTAACAGATGCCTTATACGAGGCCTTAGTCTATTGAAGGATACAAATCATGCAACTAAATAAAAGTAATACTTTTGTTGCAGCACATGGTGATTGGTGGTCTCCCGCTTTTGGTGATCTGTTTCCTTAATCATGATCCTGCCGTCAGTGGGAGCCTTAAGGATTTTACAACAAATGATATACTGGCGCTCCTTTATGCATCCATTTTTGGAAGTGCTATTAGCTACGGTTCATTCTTCTATAGTGCAACAAAAGGTTTCACACTTTTTTCTTCGTGGCATTCTGTAGCTTGTTGCTCTATTATTATGTTTTCTAATGTTACACCCACGTGACTTTATACTTTGGTTGATGGCTTAATCAAAGATTGGATTTTTTTTCCCCATGTAAAATATAATAAAAGAAAAAGAACTAATAGACTCCTATAATAACTAAGATACGTACACACACACACTAATATACCCGCTGAAATATGATCTATTTGAAATTGAGTATAAGTTGTAGATGCATTTATGCTAATATAATTATTGGAGTTTTCAATTTTATAAGGATGCTCAAAGACCTAAGGATAACATCACTTTATACGTCTCACTGTGCTGGATTAATAAGCAGTGTGAAATCTATTTAGTTTCATTATGGTTTACTGGTTTTTTGATACGCTGTGTACCTCTGATCAAATTTTTAATGGCCCTTGATACTTCATAGGAATTCATGGTTCCTTACTGTGATCTCTATTTTTGTCTAATTCTCCATTGTGGATGGTTTTCTAATAATAGGTAGTTTGACAAAGCTCAGCTCTCTCACCTTTCTCACTCCAATGTTTGCTTCAGTTTTTGGGTAAGGTTCTCCACGTTATTTTTCAATAGGGAACAAATACATTGAGTGAAATATCTTCTTTATACTTTACTTTATAGACACTTCAATGTTTCCTCTGTTCATTTATCAACTCAGGTTTCTATATTTGGGAGAGACATTTTCACCTATTCAACTGGTTGGAGCCGTTGTCACTGTGATTGCTATATACGTGGTCAACTACGGCAGTAGTTTGGAATGAGAGCACAAAATCTGTCCAACTATGACATTCAAAACAAAGGTTACCATTCGTTATAGGACATGAAAGGCCAAGTTTACTAGATTTAGAAGAAATTTCCTCATAAGGATATACTGGATGCAATACTTTATTGTGCCGCAATCTGATAGTACATGTGCAGCAGTTCAATCCTGTGGGTGGAACACACTTGGGGCATGTTTAGAACTGATTTTAAAATTGTTATAATCACTTTTATCATGTTTAAAATCACAACGAAACATGTCATATTCGTTCAAAATCAATTTTGATAGTATGGAAATCACGTTTGAAAGTGTAAAATCAAACATTAAATTGATTTTGAATGATTAAAGACATGTTTTGGAGTGATTTTTAACCTGACAAAAGTGATTTTAACCATTTTATAATCAATCTCAACCATGACTTAAGGGATGATACATGATAATGGACATCTGCTTTTTGGGGAAGAAAAAAGCAATTGTAAGCTGCCTGTGCCCCCCCGCAAGCCTCCTCTCTTGTGAGTTTTGAACTGTATCAGGCAAAGACCATTCGTGGCATTTGTAATTATAGTATATTAACTGTATTCAAATTATGTAATTATGACATTTGTAATATAATTTTATTTGTAATTATATCTTTTTCTTGCTTCAAAACCTTGATTTTACGTTAATTTATGGTTTATAACAAGAACCTAGTAGGAGACAATGATCACACACTTTTGCTTAAATAATTTGCGGTGCTAATAATGAGTGGAAGAAGAATGAGGGAAGATTATATAGAACAGGAGAAATTGTTGCAAGTTTGCAACTGAATACAAATGCAGAAATGATGTTCTGCTTTTCACAGCATGAAAAGAAGAATGGAAAAAGACAACAAAACGAAACAGGCAAATGGCAAAGGAGAGAACTATACAATTCTAATCAGGTGGAGCCAGTGGCTGCAACAGGAATTGTATGAACTTTACCGGCACTACCAAGTCGGCCACGGCCGATCCCCGTTCTTTGGGAATCGGAGTCTCTCCTTCTCTCGGCCGTTCTCCGCCTAGTCTCGTCTCCGTCGAGCCCTGGTTTTGATTGCAAACTGTTGTTCCCAGATCCAGGATGTGGATGGCTTTCCTCTCTGGTTTTCTGTCTTGATGTCCAGGAGTCGGTTGAATCAGCTGAGTTGGGTTCCCATGAAGCTGTTGAAATGCCCCAATGTTGCTGTTGAACACTGCCCACAAAACTGTTGCTACCGGAGGATTCCTGATCATCTGTTTCTGTATCTCCCCCTTCAGCCACCATAGGGCCACCCCTTCTCACCGTCACGTACTTGTGAAAGCTCGGTTCCAGAATATCGTCATCCATGGCAACTTCCGATTCAACAAAAGGGTCTCTGGTTTCCGCCGTGCCCTTCCCCCCTACTAGATTGCCGCTGTAAGGAACATTATACTCATTTCTGCTGGATTGGTATGTTGGTGGATTGCTTCTATCCTCAGAGAAAGCACTAGAGAAATTTGAACTTGTAGTGGAATTGAGATCAGCAACTGCTTCAACAATGGAACAGGCCTTGGTTACACAAGCAGGAAGAGAAACAACAGGGTTGACATTCTTTTGATGGAAATTCTGAATGTCTTGAAGCAACATCTTGGTGTAAGATGGTGTTTGACTCTGATTCAATAAAGCTTCTGGATTAATATCCAGTTCTCTAGAGTGCCTTGCTGATCTGCTTCTTGTCAATCCCTGGGGTTTCTGGTGCTCTACCACAACTACCTCTGTGTTTGACAATGGTGTTGTGGAGGTTATAATATTCACAACAGCTCTGGTAGCAGCGGAAGCACTTCCAGTTTTGCTGCTATTCACTTGAGAAACTACTACTTTTTGACAACTTTTGGAATCAGTTTTTGGCTTCTGTGTCAAAAGATTGCAGCAAGGTATCAATCAGTGTTAAAAGACTTTTTGTTTTCTAAAGATTTAGATGCTAAAGTCATTAAAAGAAAAGGGTGTGTGTAGATTCCAAATGTACCTGGTTTAGACCATTCATGGAGTCTTTAGCAATCACTTCTTCAGTTTCCCTTTTGCTTCTGTTGTGACTCCTGTTGTGTGGCTGTGAATTAGTATCAATCTCACCCAATGGGTTTCTTCTGTAAGGAGATTGCTCTGCTTTTCTGGATGAGCTGCGGCTGAGAGATGGCTGCTGCTGCTGCTGATTTTCGTCGGATGCTTTAACATTTCCATTGTTTCTTGCAGGAGACTGTGAACGAGGCGATGAAGCAACCCTCGAACCCGCCATGGCCGTCGCCTCGCCAACGTTTCTTTTAACCGATATCCTCTTAACAGCGGTCACAGTCGCCGAATCATTGCCACCACCAGTGACATTGTTGCTCTTGTCCATTTCCAGTTGAGAGACTGTTGCCGGCACCGAAACCATTTTCGCCGGTCGACTGAGACCACAGCCGTTATTGACATTGGCATTGGAATTGGAAGTATTATTCGAAGCATTTGACGCAGAGGGTTCCGCTGACCGTCGGCCTGGCGACCGGCTGACACGCCTCTCTCGGCTGCTGGACCGTTGGTTCTGATCTCTCTCCCTACTTGGGGTCCTCCTCCTCCCTTGAGCAGAAGAGTGTCTCGAAGATTGACGGTGGCGATGCCTCTGGTTGTGGCGTTTCTCCACCGGAGTTCCATCGTCATCAACCTCAACAGAATTGGGATTCTTCCCATCTTCATCCTCATCACCAAAATTTCCAGAATTAACACCATCTCTATCACAATGGTCAAAATCATAGCTCCTCTTCGAACCAGAATACTTCCTTCCATTAGCCTTAGCAGAAGAACTCCGACTCAATCTTCCACACTGAATCAAAATGGCATCAACCTCCTCTTTAGTACAGCTCGAAGTCCTCACCAAACCCACCTTCAAACTTTCACCCACAGCTCCAGATTCCAAAACGTCACAGGAAGAAGAAGACACAGTAGGAGTAGGAACAGCAGCAGAGAAAACACCTCCATTTCCCTCCTCAGATGGAAGAACAGAAGCTCCATTTCTATCTCTTCCATCATGGCTCTTTCTGTGCTTAATCACAAAAACCTCCTTCTTCACAGGTAGCTCACTCCTTTCTTCTTTCCCCTCACCATTCTCTTGCTCTGTTTTCTTCCAGTTCTTCACTTTCAGGTCTTGAAGGTGGGAAATGGGTTTGCAGCCATTGCAGGAGCTGGGATGTGGAGGCAAATTGGTGGAAGAAAGTGAAGGTAAAGTCTTCTTCTTTTTGCTCAAACAAGCACCCATTAGAGATCTATGGCGATTCTGAGCTGACCCAACACTAGAAAATCCTCCAAAGAGTTAGGGATATGGGAGAAACTGAGGTAGAGAGAGAGATTGGTGGGTTTGGGTTTTGAAAGTGAGATTAGAGAAGAGGAGAGAGAGACATAAAAGAAAGGGGCCAACGGGTAGCGCACTGTTCAAGAAGCATTTTCAAAACTCAGCTAAAGAGAGAGAGAGAGAGGAAAAATTCGAAATTTGAGTTGAAGAGAGGGAAAGAAAGGAAGAGGGCAGAAATTTCTGACAATAAGAGCCGTTGGATAAGTTGGAATGAGTTGTTTAAAACTTTAACAACAAACAATCTCAACTCTCTATAAATATTAATTTTGGCTCTTACTTTTTTAAATTTATTTTACACTCTCTCTTGCACGTGCTCCTCACACTCTCTCCCTTTATTATGGTCCATAAAAATGTTTAAGATTCTATTTGGTTAAGTATGAGCATGGGTGTTAATACGAATATACTATAATTTGTTATAATATTAGTTTTTTTTTTTTTAAGTTAGTGGACTGATTCTAATTCTCATCCGACCTTTTTAGATTTTGGTTAAAAATATGAAAAAAGTTTTGATAATTAGAGTATTTTATTATTTTTTTTTATTTTTATTTTTTTATATTCGTGAGTGTCCGACCAGCTTACACGCACCACCAATCTCTACAAACCGTCTGACCCTACAATATTTGGCTGCAAGCAAACTCGTAAGAAATTAATTCTTAAGTATGTGACTGTCAAGAATTGAACTTATTCTCTAAAAAAACATTGAAGTCCCAAGACCATTTATAACGTTTAAGTGAACTTAATGGTTAATAATAGTAGTATTTAAATCATAAAAATAAGGAAAAGAGAGAATATTTGGAGCATTCAAATATTTAAATTGGGGTGGGGTGCGTGCATGAGAGAGAATTAATGTACGTGAGAGAGAGACATTTTAAATTGGGTGAGAGAGAGTTGTGTGTGAGAGAATTAAATGTTTGTGTTTGTGTAAGATAGTATTGTTATTATATTTCTTTTTAGAATAAATGTAGATGTCACACGAGTATAAGTTAGAATTTGATTGTTCACACTAAAATTTCATTCATGTATCGTTAACAGTGAGAATATTTTTTAAACATTTTTCATAGTTCATGGGTATTTTTTAAACTTTTGAAAGTTAAGAGGTATTTTTTAAACCGAACTCATAGTTTAATGGTATTTTTGATAATATAACCTTTCATTTTTAAATTTGCCTTTCAAAAATCCCTTAAGTTAAAAAAAAATAATAAATAAATAAAATAAATAAGTCCTTAAATTATTACTTTTGTGTCCGGTCCTTCAACTTTAACAATGTCCAATAGATCCATGAATTTTTAATTTTGTATCTAATACTTTTTAAGTATATTATTTTTGTTTAAATCAATTGTTCTATTAGAGAAATTTTAATTTTCTCTTTAGAACTTCAAAGTTTTAATTTTGTATCTAATAAATATTTGAATTTTAAATAATGTTGAATAAGTTGAGGACTTAATTTTATGTCTAATAGAATATTTATTTATTTTTAATTTTGAACATGCCTCTATTGGATAAAAAAAAAATGAATTTAAAGATTTATTAGTCAAAAAAAAAAAAAAAAAAAAAAAAAAAAAAGAAAGTTGAGGACCTATTACACATTTTAAAGCACAGAGACCATTTAAACACAAATCTACAATTTTAAGGACTAACTTATAATCTAATCTTATTTGAATTGTGTCACGACGTAAATTTCTAGATCCGCCATTGATGACATGTCTACTAGACAAACATTTAGATGGTGATAATGCTAAAAGGGAGTCTACATATATTTTTTTATTTTTTGACATTATATCGGGTGGGAGATTCAAAACTCTGATTTCTTGGTTGAGAATACATGTTTTATGTTTGAGTTATGCTCATGTTGGCGGGTAGACAAATTTTAGAGGATAAAACAACAATTTTATTTAGGTACATACGATTATGAAAAACTTTGTGAAGTATCAAAATGAGGCAATAATTTTCAACTTGTGCATAACTCAACTGATTGAGGTATATATCATCGACTAAAAAGTTAGAGATTTGAATCCTTATGTTGCATTCAAAAAGAAAATTGAGGTAATAATTATATACATGAACATAAATTTATAATGTAATAACCTTTTGATAATTGTGAGTGAGAGTATGAGAGTGTAACTTAAATTTATAATGTAATAACCTTTTATTATTGATACAAAAAAAATTAAGGTCCCGTTTTTTGTTTTTTGTTTTGATGCTTTATGTTTTCTGTTTTTTGTTTTCTGTTTTAAAAACAAAAATCATATATAAAAATAACTGATTTCGTTTTCCGTTTTTAAAAAATAAAAAACCACAACCTATTTGATAATTGTTTTTTGTTTTTAGTTTTTTTTTAAAACAAAAAGAAAAAAAGAAAATAATGTTTGATATATATATATATATATATATATGCTTTCTATATAATGAATGACAAACTATTTTTTTAATATTATTTCATCTAATAAATGTATGAGCTAAAATTGACTCAAGTTGTTTCGAACGTTGAATATAATTGACTGACAAATGTTCTATATATATTTTAAGCAATTAATTCAAAGTTCAAGGGTTAAAATGGAAATTTTCAAAGTCTAAAGGGTATAGTTGTAACCAAGGTGTAAAATGTCAATGTCAACGAAAATATCGAAATCTCAATTTTATAGAAATGTCGACGAAAATATGGATAAAATTCGATGTCGATGGATATTTCTAAAAAAAGTATTAAAACAAAAAATTAAAAAATAAATATTTTACTTAATTTAAATGAGTTAATATACTTATTATCAATATTATATTCACCATAGTTACATTTTGTTGCTATTTTTTTTTAATATCTAACATTTTTTTACGGTATAATGAAAATATTGATTCACCTCTTATGTCGATGTAGAACCCATGAACATGTGGAAATATTGATGTCAATGGAAATTTAATACCCTAGTTGTATCATTCTTCAAAGTTCAAGGATATTTTATATAATTTAAAATATTTTAAAATAGTTTTTCTAAATAATATTTTTAAAAAGTAAGGTTTCGTTAAAAAAAAAAAAAAACAAAACAAAAAAGACGGAAACGCATTTTTTGAAACTTTTTTTTTTTCGTTTTTCAGTTTTTCTAAAGGATATTAAAAACTAAAAATTGAATTAGTCATCGAACACATCCGCTTCTCAAAACAAAACAAAAAACGAATTGGTTATGAAACACGCACCAAGTAATTGAAGTTTTATTAATCAATTTAAAGTCATTAGAGCTTGAAAACCTTCCACTCTAAAATCTTATAACTCTTAGTTCTCTATCTAGTTTGCCCCCTTAATTTTTTAAAATTGAAAGGTACATACCTAAAGTTAGAATGTAGCATGACATCCCTTCTTATGAAAAGTTGTCAATCCGATAATAGTTTAGCAGATACATGTATTACTTTTCTAAAGTCAAATGTTAATCCCCACACAACATTTGTTGACTTAACATCAAAATTAGGATCATTTGATCCCATTTGATAATTAAACCAAAGATAGCCACCTATTCTCCTTCGAACACAATACAAGCACACCCAAAATATAAAGCTTAACTCAACCGATTCAAAATCTCATCATCAAAACGACTAAGAAAGCTATTAATTTGTCAAACCAAGCATAGCTCAATTGGCATAAGGTTGTGTCCTTAACTAAGAGATTGTGGGTTCAATCCTCGCATTAATTAAAATATTGTTGCAAAAAAAAAAAAAAATGATGATTCTATTTTATCGATTCAAAAGATTAGGGAATAGAACAAAATTAGAGCAAAATCGTTGGAGAATATATCAGATGTCTACGTTTTCGAAACGTTTTTTCATAGTTTAGGAGTATTTTTTAAATGTTTTACATAATTCAAGTGTATTTTTGATAATTTAATCATACTTATAATTGTGTTAATCATAGTTTAAGCTTCAACCCATTTCTAAGGGTTATGATACACACATCTCTTAGGTTGCGTTTGAGAGGGTTGGAAATGATTAAAAAAAACCTCAAAGTTGCCAGCAATTATTTTAAAAGTTATCACAACCCCAAACGGAGCCTCGATTAACTTCTTATTTTGTCAATTTGTTCTAATGGCCTGAGATGATTTTTTGACAATCACTTTTTATGTAAACTATCTACTTTGCTCAAATAACGAATGTCATTTAAATTCAATATTCAATCGATAGAATTCCATAATTACTGAAATATCTAGTTCCCCTATAAAAAAGCTGTCATTATGTATTTAAAGGCCATTTTTGTTTCACAAAATCGTTAAATTTACTGTTTCCATTTTTTTTTCAAAAAATACAAATCCGACTGCGACTGCTCTTCCACATGCTTCCCAGCATTTAATTTGCTTTCATTCATCATTAATTGTTTCTTTTCTTTGTCTCAAACCCATCCGTTCCTAGCATTCAGATATTAAAAATAATCAACCAGATCGACGAAAACCGACCGAACCGACTTCGGTTGGTCGACCAGCGAGCTCAAGAATGCTCAAACCGACCAATTTTTTTAAAAAAGAATAATAATAATAATAAATGTGTGCGTACACAAGCTGACGCAACATTTCAGCCTTGGAAAGAGGTTTGCCTCTCCTCAAGGCATCTCTTCACAACGAGCAATAATGAAAGTTTTTTTTTCTTTTTTCACTACCCTTTTTCGATTTCTTCTTTTCTCTCTTCCAACCATTTCCTCATCTACTCCTCCTTTCTTCTTTCTTCTCTACCAACCATGGCTCCCTTCGATTCTCCTTCTTGCTCTGTTTTCTCAATTTCGATAGTTTTGATGTCGGAATCATCACCATCGACTTCAAAACGGCCAAGAATCGGCTCCATTCCACCTCAATCGTCTCTCTTCCTCACTTTGCAATCGCCATCGCCTTAGTCGTCGGTTCGCGCCGAAATCGACCGACCAAACCGACTGTTTGGTCGGTCAGTTGAAAGAAATGAAAAAAAAAAAGTCAGTTTCCAGAACTGAAAACCGGCTTGGTCGGTTTGGGCGAAAAACTGACTCCGACCGACCGATACTTACCCCTGTTACGGATCTCATATTGAAAAGATGAAGAAACCTCACTCACAATATAACATACATGGGCTAAGCCAAACCGAGCATAGCTCAATTGACATAAGGTTGTGTCCGTGACTAAGAGGTCATAGGTTCAATCCTCGCATTAATTAAATACCGTTGTAAAAAAAAAAAACATACATGGGCTAACTCACAATATAACATACATGTGTTACTCCTATCACCAATTGGTTTTAAGATGGAATCCCATGATGTCTAATACCCCAAGGAAAAGTAGCAGATGAACCTAATCTTATATGCAAGAAAATGTGTGTCCTGTTAACAACAATATACTGTATACAAACCAACAATGGCTTCCGAGAAAACACGGTGTATGCAAATTTAGTGTCCTAAAAGCTAGCTAAACCAAGAAAAGAAGGTAAGTTTAACAATCAAAGAGCTGAGATGAACTTCTGAATTTTCCCCTGTGTTCGCTCCTTCTCCTCTGGTCCATCGAGATCTCCGATATTATCATGATACTCCTTTGATTCGCAACAACAATTGGTTACTTCAGAGTTCAAAGCATTTAAAAGAAAGAAAACATATTCTTGTTGAAAGAATAACAAAACTCTGGCCAAAACAATTTCGCAGGCACTTCACAATTAAGCACGTGAAAACATTATTCTATAGATTTCATTTCTTTATGAATCTTCCATTAATGATTATTCCACTGTCAAAGGAAACATTTAAACCATTTCTTCTTTGTTTACTTGTGAGAAAAATTGGGTTCATGGTGCAAAGAAATGAAATAGTAGGCTTGAACTTTTTAGGAGAGCACAAACAGAGAACTTTCTAGTAGACTGGGGGGAAACTAGCAGAGATCTGGAGCTTTTGAATTCCCCATTTGATTTGTCACTACTTGTTTTGATACACTTCCACTTTTGAGTTCCGTCCAATTAAGGTAACAAAGCAAGATGGAGAATCGATCATCTAGAAGTAGTTGTTCAGAACACTTGGAGAATGGAATACAGCAATTGATGCAGGACGGTATGCAGCGGTTGATGAATCGGGCAATGGAATATATGAAGAGGAAGGTTGTCGTGTTTCACTATACAGAACTAGTAGCCAATAAGGGATAGAGATAGAAGGACAAGGGAAAAGCTGTCCTGGTATCTACTACTTTAGCTGCACTGACAACCATGGCAGAAGGTGATGGAGGAAGTAACGGAGTAACTAAGGGACAAAATGTTTGAAAGGCTGGAGAAGTTGATTTTTGTTGGCCAAAATCTCAATGTATGGTTCGTTCAGATCAGAGACCAATTTTGTTGTGAATAAGTTGATGGAGGATGAGTAACTGGAAGCAACTTCCCTGAGCATGGAAGGTGATGCTTTCACCTGGTTTAAATGGGAGGAAGGCAGAAAGCATCTTCGACTTTCTTTGTGGGCTGGTGACGCAGTTGTTCTGTAATTATTCCTTGCACATTATTTTGCTTGATTGGAGTCCCTTCCTTTAATGGGGTTCTCTCTCTTGGGCTCAATATTTTTTGTATGCCCTTGTATTCTTTCATTTTTTCTCAATGAAAGTTCGGTACCTCTGAGAAAAAAAAAGTCTCTTCAACTTTGAATCAAACTATAAAGACTATTTCGGCCAACCAGAAAGATCCTATGTGGAAATTTCTTAGCAGTATGTGAAGAGACTACCATGTGGGAACTGGGAATACCGCAGGCAAGTTAAAATTCTGGTGTTAGCCCTAGAAGACATAACCGGAATGATGCCAAGATGATGCTGTAATAGTCTGAAGGAGGAAATATGGGCAGAAGTAAGAAAATTGCAACTAGAGGGCGCGGGCGCAAAAATTGGGAGCTGGCCAGAACTGAAGATAAGAATATTTTTTTTTTATAGGAGAAAATAACCATAAATGATATGATGAAATGGGATACAAAAGAATATGGCTTTAAGGACCTTGGAGTTGAGTAGAGCTACCTTCCTTCAAAACCTATAGCCCAAAGCCCAAGGTCTAATAGCACAAGGCTCATGTGCCTCCTCGAGTGCAGGTGATTGACAAAGGGAGTTCAGCAGCAAGGCCACTTTGTCAGTAGACCAATTAGCTCAACAATTTCTCGACTTCCACCTTTAGTAAAAGACAAAAGAATAGTTCGCTCTGCCGCTTATTGCATGACTTTGTAATTTCTCGACTTCCACTAGGAGGACAAGTTGGCTCTATAGGGACAAAGTATTGATAAGCCTCCAAATACACAACTTATGAGAGGAGAATTAGAAAAATGGATAATGCATATGTTTGAGGTAAGGTGGGAGAAATGAGAATCTAGAAAAGTAACTAGAGGACATAAGGAACCAATGTTTTAAAAGGCTTAAGGCGGCCTCGAGGCGTTTGCTCATGGAGAGGCGAGGCGTAAGCCTCGAGGCGGTATGAGGCGTAAGCCTCATTTTTTAAATTAAAAAATATATTTTAATCATAAATCATAAATCATAAAACATTATATATTCATAAGGTTCTAATATTTCTTAAAAGTAAAAAGCATCCTCAATAATTAGAAAATCAATCAAACATTTGGAAAAAAAAAACTAAGTCTCTTTTAAAAATAAACTACTGAACAATAGTAGTAAGTAGCTAGTAATAGCAAATAATAAGAAAAATAAAATAAATAAAAGAGAGGATAACAGAGAAAATAACTAATAATAAAAACAGAAAAAAAAAAATAAAGTAAGAAAGAACAATAATACAAAAAATCAAAATTCAAGAGTACAGAACGAAGAAAAATGAAATGAAAGTTGAATAGATAAAAAAGAAAATAAAAGAAATTCAAATTAAGTTAAAGAAAGGAAAAAGAATAATATTCTGTCATTCTGTGAACAAAGAAAACAAAAATAAAGGAAGGAAAAAGAATAAAACTGAAATTTAATTTGAAGACAAGCACTGAATTAAATGCACCGCTTGAGGAATGACCCACCACCACTATTAAGCACAAGACACAAGTATTATTAAAAAATAAAGCAGAAGACACGAGGCTTACGCCTTATAGCCTCAAAGGCGTTCACATTGAGGCTTACGCCTCTCTGAGGCTTAAGCCTCTTTTTATATGTTCAAGGCGTGAGCCTTGAGGCTAAATGTTGCCGCCTCGCCTCAAGGCGCGCCTCGAGGCTTAAGCCTCAAACGCTTTTTAAAACATTGTAAGGAACTACAAGTAGGTGTGGCTTAGGAGGGAAATAGGCAAAGATCTTACTAGTAAATTAGGGGGTGTTTGGGGCACCAACTTGGAGTTAGGTGAACAGGGTTATTATAACCAATCCACGTTTGGCCCACCGACAATTATAACCCACGGCCAATAAAGTAACTGCACCGACTTCAATAATATTTACTATTCACATACTATTATAACTCACCAACTATAACTCACTCAACACCCCAAACAACCTTTTAGGGACTAGGATAGTTCGAAATATTTTTTAAGAGATTGAAAATTCTTCCAAGGAATTTTGGAATGATTTTGTAAATCTTTCTTCCACTTGGTCGACTCTATCAACATTTTCTTTATAATAATACCATTTTATTCAATTAGGTCTTTTTATAATATCTTGGCTTGTGCTTGCCTTTTGTATACTTCATAATTTCAATGAAATAATTAATTTCTTATGAAACCAAAAATAAATAAGATGATTAAAAAGAAGCTTTGTAATCAATAAACTGGATTTATTGAAACAATATTTCTCTTTAAATGGAACAAATAAAAAGTCTTTTAGAAGAAGAGATAAGGCAAGAAATGCAACAAACAACAACCTAGTTCATCCGGAGTCACTTCTCTAAAGACCAAAAATACGAGATAAGTGGGTTTTTATAACTTACTTATCATATGATCGCTTAAACATGATACTCGCCCTTCAGGAAATAAACTAAAAAAAATATTTATAAATTAAAAAAAAAAAACCAATTGAGAGGCAGACCTGGAGAATATTCTTGATGTCTTGCCTAGTGAGTTTTTGTTGCTTGAGTAATAACTCAATTCTTGCTCTCATTTGAGAGTGTCTACACAATAAACAAACAAATCAAGACAATCAAATGAAACAGAATCCCAAAGAGAGCATTAGGTTACGTTCTCAATTCTCATTTCAATCTTTTTCTTGCAGTTTCTAAGAAGCAAATATGTTTGATAACCATTCCTTGTTTCTCCCATCTCCATTTCAAGAGATGTTATAAAAGATGTATATAAATTCTAGGAACAAAATGCTTTGGTTTCTTGTTTCCAATTTTGTAATAACGGTATAACTATTATCATTTTTTACCTATACAATGCATAATGAATATTTTTAAAAATTAAAATGATACAATAATTTTGAATATTTTTTTTTTTAATTATTTTAAAGGTAAATCTTTTATTTTCTTGAATTGAAATTTTAGAAAATAAGATACAAAAAATACTTGTCAAACATATCTTTGTTTCGTTTTTCCCATAAAAAAGAAGGAATTGAAAACAAGAAACCATTACTCAATACAATTCTGATTATTTCTTAAGAAGAAAAGAAAAAATATATATGAAACGAGAACATCATCAATGTAGTTTGATGCCAACACTTACTCAGAGCACCATAGATGTCCCAAAATAACAGCAACCAACTGCAAGAACAAGGATTGATGTTACCACGCCTATTGAAAATGATTAATAATGTAAGGAATTTCAAATTTTCAAATAAAATATTGGATCAGACCATATTAATCTTCTAAGCTACTCATATATCCCACCTTTAAATGAATTTCAAAATGTGCCTCCTTTAACTTTCAATTTGAATTTTCCTAAGCTGTGCACAAAATTTGGTTTAATGTTTTCTAAAACTTATTTTTCCTTATTTTCTCTTTCATTATTTTCAAGGGTAGTTTCTAAGGATAACTGAAGTTGTTCCTTTAAAATTCATAGGTCCATAAATAGTTGCACAATAATTTTAACATTACAAGCTACCTAATCAAAATTCTTATAAATTGTTTTTAAAGACTATTTAACAGAACAAGCTGTCATAGCATTTGATGAACATAAAAGCTTTCTGAAGGAGTAAATCCCCTGCTTATACAGCACAATATTGAGTGAAACAACTCATATCAATGATCCACAGGGACTGAGACATCAACCGTCTCTTGTTACAACTACCTATAACATTAATGTATGCACCAATCATCGAAGTCTATTGAGTAAGAAACTTCGATAGTAATGAAACATTAATCGCCAAGACAAACCTGAAGGGTATAAAGTCCAGATTCTAATTTACGGTTGTACTTTTCTTCTTCATCCATCTGCAATTTTAGGTGCATCTTAGCACATAAACTAATTTCAAAATTGCAAGAAATTAAATATATATCACATGGAACCTCTAAATCATCGAGTTCAATCTGGTTTAGCCGCTCCGTCTCCATTTTGATTCTATCAGAATATCTATAAAAATAAAACTATCATTAATCATACCAGAATCTCATTCATTAAAGGAAAAAAATAAATAAAGGACTTCATCTCTGAAAGATAGGAATGCCAAAGAAAGTGAACGTGAACCCACCTTAAGTAGAGTTCCATCAGACGGTCTATCTTTTCACACTCGTTTTCAACAAATTTACTCAACAACCTTTCCTTCCTAGTACCCCTCAAAATACCACCTGGTAAGGTCAAGAAACATTAGTTGAAACTGAGAATAGAAGAAAGCATAGATGAAAAAAGAAAGTAAACAGAGTATTTCCACATGTTTGTGACCTACTATTGCGATAAAAAGCAAAATGGAATACAGTCACCAGCTCTTATAACAGAAACATATCATTATGTTAAGAGCATCTAATAAGTAAAGCACTTAAAAATGTAACGGCACTTTAAAAAAAAATTACGATGCTAACCATGTTTTCTAGCACTGTAAATACAAAACCACAGTAAAGCATCATATAATTTCATCAATGAAACATATCACGTGCAATTGTTTCCCAAACACTATTTACATGATTTGAGCAGTATTAAAAAGACTTGTGCTTTTTTGCTCTTCTACTGCCCTTCCACCAGGATTTTTTTTTCTTTACCCTTGACCATTTTAGTATCGGTATTCATTTCGACATAAGGCAGGCCTATCAAGCCGGCCAAACTCCTTGTGAGACAAAAGGAACAAAAAGCTGCAACCACTGTTTTGCTCCAAGAAATTTCATTGATAGTATAAAAAGATGTTACAAGAGAAATCCTATCCTTTTAATTACAAAAAACACCTCCATTGCTCCAAGAAATTTCTTTAACAAAGTGAAGTATCCTAGGTATTGCAGAAAGCCAAGTTGTCACATTATTATCATTCTAAAACAGTTCAAGTTCTACAGTCCAGTAACAGACCATCTCTCCCTCTCTCGTACAATAATAACTTACTCCAAATCCAATACTAGGAAGTTGGAAAGATTATCATATAGGTTGAAGGAATATCTTGGCGGCAGCCAGAAAGGAGCAAAATTTGTTAAATAAACACAGATGGTACAAAAAAGAAAATATAGACAATTTCACTTGCCTGCTTACCAAATAACGATGCAATAAGAGACACAATGCGTTCTTCCAACTCCTCTTGATAACGCTCTTTCTTGTTTTTCTTATTCAACGGGATCTACAAAGTTTAAAGCATGTGAAGTAAGCATCTTCAAATAAGTGATTAGAAAGTCAAATTAGGAAACAATATCACAGCATAATATATTAATGAAAGATTTACACATCAATAACACATTTTATATCAAACCCTAATTTCATAGTAAGGCAACTAGGTGGCAAATGATGCTAAACCTAATAACCTCCCACAACTCCCCCTCAGATCTCCCCACATCTCTAAAAAACCTACCATTTCTGATATGATACCAAAGATGCTATAATATCAAATGATATGATACCAAAGATGCTCTAACATCAATTGAAATGAAAACCCTAGTGAATTGGAATTAGGAATCATTTGGTTATGTGAACCCCTAATTCTCAAACACTAAAACCCCCAAATCGATTTGATTTCAACTCTAAGGATTAGGTTAGACACGGATCGCCTTAAGATCAAAGCTCTCGAGACAAAGAACGAGTTCCTTGGCCCAAGAGTCGAACACTTCACAAGATAGGATGATCGATTCTACTTGAATGTTCTTGGCATGCGACTCAAGCCATAAATTGCAAAAGGGATCAATAAGCTCTCTTGGCTAAACTTGACAGAAAAAGCTCAAAGCTAGAATTTAATGGCAAAGCTTTAGATAGTCTCCCAAAACCTTAAATGTCACATCATTGATCATAGAAAAAAATGAAAAAAAATACCCTACTTAATATGTCCTAAAAAGGACAAAATTCAAAAACACTAAAATTACATCCAAATTATTAAATAAAATATGAATAATAATTTGAGGTCCTTGGTGGTTCAAATCCCCCACAGAATGGTGAAGAAGCAAGCCTAGTTGTCATGGAAATAGAGCCTTGTTAAAAGAACTATGGTACGTGTCCATTTAATTTCAGTAAAATTTCCTTTCATTTCTTTCTCCTTCTCCTTCATCTTTGTTCCTTCAAATCTGCCCACGTTTGCCTCCTGAGGTTCTTTCCCTCTGACTTTCATTCAAAACTTGTACAAAGGATCTCTCCACTCTCCATCTTTATACCTGAGTCTACATCCTCTTGAACTTTCCAAGCTTTTGCCTTACCACCATTTGCAATGCTAGGGCAAAACTTTCCTAAGAATTCATCAACCATTTCCCAAAAGACGCTCCAACCTAACTTACTTACTCCAAAAGGATCTGCTAGACTTCTTTAACTTCTCAGTACATTACACAAGGTAGAAACCTCAACAAACCACCCATATTTGGTTCGAAATTTTCTGTACCTAACAAGTTCCATTCAAATCTGCATTTTCTTGAAAAACTTATGATTCAAAGGCGCTTGATAGGAATTAGGAGCTTGACCAATGTTTTTTTTTTTTTTTTTTATTAAGAACCGAGCTTTCATTGGGAAAAAAATGAAAGAATACAAGGACATCCAAAAAAAGAACTGCATCACCAACGCCCACAAAGAAACATAAAACCTGATAAGAGACCAAATAGCACTAGGCTCCCTCTGAGTCCCTCTAAAGGTCCTATTATTTATTTCACCCCACAATACCGTACAGACCCTAGCTTGCCACAAAAACTTTACTTTCTCCCAAAAAGGCGCTCGACCTATGATTGTTCCAACCAGTGAATCTGATCCCATTGTAAAGTAATGGAATAAGAAAAAACTTTTTCTTTTCCTCCAATTTAATCACTGCAGCCTGACTTGCTAATTAAACCAATGAAAAAAGACTTATTTTCCACATCACAACCAAGAAACACTATCAGCCTAGCTAAGAACCAGAGAAATCCAGGACCTTCTCTAGTTCATTCACATATCATAAGCCTTTTCCAGTTATATTTTAAGAAATAAGATTCTATCAAAGAGAGAATTTAAATCTCTCTTCGATTAAGAATGGAATAATCTCTCTTTTTTCAGAAGTACGAAAGATACTAGTAAATGAATGGATAAACTAACAAACTAAATATAATATTGTACCATGAACCCGCTTTTCAATTACATTTTGGTTTTCATATGATCCCTAGAATCAGAATTGATTATCACGCATACCACAGTTTTACTTTAAAATCACTCTATTACTCTTTGAATATCAGAATTCATACTTAAATTACATTCAATAATAGAGAATGGGAAAAACAATAAACACACAAGGAGTAGAGGGAATTTTGTAATTTTACCTTACCCATAAAGGCAGCAAAGGCTGTCTTTAACCCCAAAACATCAACAAAGCGTTCACAAGCAGGCGGGTAATTTGTCATGGCAAAATCAAGAGCTCTTATAGCAGACCCATAGGCGGATTTCTTCTGCTTCATAATAATAATCATCAATTCCACACCCTCAGCTTTCACAAACCTTTCCTTGTTCTCCAATGGCATCAACAAACAACACAAACAATCAAACAAATTCTCCACCATTTCTGCCTCATCAGGGCTCTTGGGGTCCTTGGACTTGTACATTGCAACCGCTTGAAGAACAACATCGACCCCATTCATCTGTCCAAGCCTTCGCTGATTCACCGTACTATTCTGCAGCAGTATCGCCAGTATCTCCGATGCATACTGCTTATTGCTATCGAAATCCCTAACCTTAATCTTCCCCAGTAACCACTTCAGTAGCTTCGTGCGTTCACAGACTAACTCCGCAACTACCGGTTTCACTTCAATCAAATTCTCAATAGTCGCTAGGGTATTGTAAACGGCAGCCATTTCATCTGGGTCCGTCTCCGACAATCGATGCAAGTTCTGCACCAACAGATCGAGAACATTGTTCTCAATCAGCGCATCGACCAAAACGCGAGCAGGTTCATCGTTGTCCTCAAGAACATCCTCGTCAGTCAAATCCTGGATCAATTGAACCGTGTCAATGGCAATATCAGTATTACTATGTGAAAGGAGGTCGACGACGGACGAAATTACACCGAGCTTGACGATGTCAGGGTACAGCTCGGGACCGGCGGCGAGCACTTTGAGCTTCTGAATCTCTTCGTGGAGCTCGACTTCAGAATCGGCAAAGCGGTCGGGCTGGTCGGGATACTTGAGGCGAGCTTCGGTGTTGTCTCTGAGACGGCGTTCAAACGAGAGAGAGAGTTTCTTCACCGTTCGAAGGTCCAATACTTCGACTACCTTTTGGGACTTTTCGACGGCTTCGAGGAGAGCCAAGTCGATATTGTTAGTTCCATTGGTTGCTGTTTCGTCGCGCTTCCGCTTTGGAAGAGAACTGTGGTTCCGGTCGCCGGCGATTTCCATCAGCCTCACATAAGAAAAAGAATCCCGCCGGAGAGGACGATGGTTCTGGTTTCGGCTCCGATTGAATGAAACGAAGCAATAAATATGAGATTGGGATTTTGAGGTGAAGGGTTTAGCTACTACAATGAATATGAGCACTTTGAGCTCCTACACTTTGTTGTTCTAGGAGTCGTTTCCATTTACCATTATTTTTTTATTTTCACTTTTTTTTAAGTTCATTCTAGGTGAGAATCAAAGCATCTACTATAACATATGTTTATTTATCTACTAGACTATGTTCGAAAGGCACTACATTTTTCTTAAAGATTCACACGAAGTTATGTAAAAGCTTCTTCAAATCCCTCCACCCAAGTTGAACTTAAAAGAAAAAGTTTTAGGTGATCAATTTTCTTTAATTAATGCGACGATTGAACTCATGACTTCATAGTCAAAAGCACAACTTTATCGAGTGTGCTTTAGGGTGTGTTTGGATTGACTACTAAAAAAATGTTTTTCAAAGAATGCATTTTTTCAAAAACATTTTTTCTAGAAATATTTATAATTAAAACACTCATGTGTTTGGTTACTTTTTCTCAAAAGTGTTTTTATCTACTAAGTGTGTTTGGTTTGTTCTACACTAAAAGTGTTTCTTTCAATGTCAAATTACTATAAGGACAATTATTAATAAACAATATGAATTAATAAGTTTAAATTTATATTTGTCGTTTAGAGTTTAGGGTTTACTATTGTTGATGGTCGGGGTTTGGCAGTCGGGGTCGGGGTCTGGCGGTTAGGGTCGGAGTCGGGGTCAGGGTCGGGCGGTCGAGGTCGGGGCCGGGGTCGAGTTCGGACAGCCGGAGTCAGGGACGGGGTTGGGCAGTCAGGGTTAGGGTTGGGGTTGGTGTCGGGGTCGGGCGGCTGGGGTCGGGGTCGAGGTCGGGTGGTCGGCGGTGGTCGGGGTCGGGGCCGAGGATGGGCTCGGGGTCGGGATCAGGGTTAGGGTCAGGGTCGCGGTCGGGGTCGGGGTCGAGGTCGGGTGGTCGGGTCGGCGGTGGTAGGTTCGGGGTCGGGTGGCCGGGATAGGGCGGCGGTGGCCGGGGTCGGGTGGCCGGGGTCGGTGTCAGGGTCGGGTGGTCGGGTCGGCGATGGTCGGGTGGTCGGGTCGGCGGTGGTCGGGTCGGGTGGTCAGGTCCTGGCCAGCGGTGGTAGGGTTGGGGTCGGGTGGCTGGGGAGGCGGGAGTCGGGGTCGGGAGGCGGCGGTGGCCGCGGTTCGGGTGGCGGCGGCGGTTGCTGGGGTCGGGTAGCGGCGGCGGTGGCCGGGGTTGGGTGGCAGCGGCGGTGGTCGGGGTCGGGTGGCGGTGGCGGCGGCGGTTGCTGGGGTCAGGTAGCGGCGGCGGTGGCCGGGGTTCGGGCGGCGGCGGCTGTTGCCTAGGGTCGGGTAGCGGCGGCGGTGGCCGAGGTCGGGTGGCGGCGGCGGTGGCCGAGGTCGGGTGGCGGCAGCGGTGGCCGAGGTCGGGTGGCGGCGGCGGTGGCCGAGGTCGGGTGGCGGCGGCGGTGGCCGAGGTCGGGTGGCGGCGGCGGTGGCCGAGGTCGGGTGGCGGCGGCGGTGGCTGGGGTCGGGTGGCGGCGGCGGTGGTCGGGGTCAGACGGTTTGAGCGGGGCGACGGATGGCAAGAGTGGGAGGCGGTGGCCTGCGACGGGTGGCCGGAGTTGGACGGTGGTGGTCGGAGTGTGGAGGCGGTGGTCGGCGGCGATCGGAGATGGTCGGTGAGGGGCGGCGGTGGTCGAAGGAGGTTGGTTGGTGGAGAAAATTTAAAAGAGGAGTGTGAGGATATTTTGGTAATTTGAATACAATATGAGAATTATGTAGGTTTTTCAAATAAACACTCAAAAACATTTTTTTCAAAAGTTAATATCGAGTGTTTCATCCCAAATGCATTATTTCAAAAACTCATTCTCCAAAAATTTATTTTGAAGCCAAACCGAGCATAGCTCAATTGGCATAAGGTTGTGTCCGTGACTAAGAGGTCATGGGTTCAATCCTCGCATTTATTAAAATACCGTTGCAAAAAAAAAAATTATTTTGAATGGTTGCCAAACACTTCAATTTATTCCAAAATGACTTTTTGCAAAAATTAAACACTTAGGAAGCTAAACCAAACACACCCTTAAACTTTGTAAATTATTTTAACTTTAGGTTAGATTACAAAAATAGAATAATGACAAAAAAAAAAATGATTCGAATTAAAATACCCTGCAACTAATTAAAGATTTAAATCAAACAAAATATTTAATCTCATAAATCAATTAATCATTTTTAATAACTATCATGTACATTTGCAACATATTTGTGTAGCAAAATCGAGGATAGTTCAATTGGTATAAGGTTGTGCCCAATCATTTGAAGTGATTTACATTGTATTTTCAATTCACTTAAAGTGCAAAATCAATGTATTTTAAAAAAGACAGGATATATCATGGTACCTTATGTTTGATTCTAAATTGAGCAACTGTGCAGGTCCCATAGCATAAAACTAAACTGAGCAAGTGATAGGTGTTTAAATCGTACCTTATTGTTTGATTCGTTAGTAAGATAGTCTAAGTGATTGGGGAGAATTGGCAAGTGTGTGGATTTATCGGATTGCGAGGCCGACGGGAGCAACGAGCTCCGACGAATGTTAGAAAAACAATGAGCAAGAAGGAACAAAATAATGTGTTGCCTTCAACAACTTCTCTCATGGCGTCCCTTTGACTCCGAACTTGTTCTAAATTCTCCTTCAATACCTTTTCGTGGTCAATAAAGAATTTCTCAAAACTCTCGATAGGACTTAGCACATCAGAGGAATCAATTTTGTAGAAAACTACTAGAACCATTTGACCTAACGTGTTCTTGCAATTGACGATCTTGGTCAACTCCCTCAAGCACGATTTAGAATCAACATAGTTTTCAGGGAGAACAATAATGGTGGACTTCGAGGATATTAATAGCGCACAAAATGAGTTATCTTTAGGACTTATTTTATGCTAGTTTTGAGGATTTAAACGTGTAGCTTCACGATTATATTGGATTGTTTTTAGATATCGAGCATATGGAGTAAATTAGAGTTTTTAGATGTAATATGATGAAGAAAAAAAACCAAAATACTTCATGTTGAATAAATGAAGTGAAGGGAAAAAGAAAAATGAGCCAAAAAAAAAATCCGAGAGCATAGCGCCCAAACGCTACAAAATAAATTATAAAAAAATAAAAATGCAAAATTGAAATAGTCTAGACTCAAACTCGAGTTCACAAATAAAAGTCCCTCCATCATTCCACCAACGCACCAAAGCTACTATATGTGTACCTTGGACCAACAAAGGTATATTTATTCTTTATGTCTAAACAACCCACCAATGCCTTCCAGCTAAATTCAACCTTTGCAGTTGCATCAAACTTCATGGACATGTGCCAAAGTTGATCCGATGGAGCGTAAAACCCAACAGAGCTCCCAGAATTGTTATACACGATCTTTTAACCTAAATTGTCATATAAACATGGGCGGAGTCACGTTGGGGCCAAAAGCACGCCCCTCAAACTATTAGTTTTATAAATTTGTAAATAAAAATTCAAAAAATATAACCACATTTTATATATATATATATATATATATATATATATGCAAATTCAAATATATAACGAGATTTTCCTTCGGTCTTATGGTAGGGCCCAAGTTTTCAAATTTGCTCCATGTTGGGTGTGCCCTGTGTTTTTTATTTTATTTTTAGATCTGGTAATTATTTTAGATTTGAAACAAAAACAAAATTCTATTTTAAAAATTTTAAAATTATTTTAGAATCTAAAAAATAATAAATTAATTATATTTTTATTTTAGATTTGAAACAAAAACAAAATTCTATTTTAAAATTTTAAATCTTCTACTAAATTATTTTAGAATCTAAAAAATAATAAATTAATTATATTTTTAAAAATAATAAATATTTCAAATTGTATTATTTAATCCTATATATATAAGTACAGAATTCTAAAATAGTTTATTATTATTTTTTAATTAATATTACTTAATATAAATATTATATCTTCTGCGCAAAAAAAATATTGTATATAAATGTTTAAAATTATATTTATATGAACGTAGAATTACAAATTTAGTCCTTTAATTTTTAAATTTGTGTTTGATAGATTCGTGGAGTTTAAATTGTTTAGATTCAGTATCTAAGAGGTCTTAGACATTTTGTTTTTTTTTTTATGTAAAAATAACTGTTGAGACTCAATTACACTTGAAAATTTTAATTTTGTATCTAATAGATGCGTGATTTTTTTTTTAAAATGTCGAGTTGAGAACCCATTAATTTTATGTCTAACAAGACATTTAATATTTTAAATTTTCTAATATGTCTTTATTAGATACAAAATTGAGAGTTTAAAGATCTATTAGACACAAAATTAAAATTCGAATGATCTATTAGACACAAAATTGAAAGTTTAAGGATCTATAAGACTCAAAATTGAAAGTTTAAGAGTTTGACGCAAATTTTAAAGTTCAAGGACTATATAGACAAATAAAAAAATTCAAGGACTAAACTTGCAATTGACCCTATTGGAATTGTGCCCCTGACAAAAATTATTGGATCCGCCCGGCATATAAATACATCTTGTTTAGCCTCTTTTGGAGAGTCATACATAATTTTAAGGATTAGATGAGAATTTTGGGAGTACAAGGTAGAGATTTACATGCTCGGAATCGTGGCGATTGCAGCAGAAACATGGATCGACACTCCATATTAGTTTTATTCTTCTCTCTCTTTTAATTTGTAGTTTTGTTATTGGGTTTATTATTGAGTTTATATTTTGTAGTATTGAACATGACTAACTAAACTCTTTTGACTTAGAGCCCTGATGTAATCGGTCATTGAATCTTATTCTTCTTAATTAATAGTTGGTATTTTAATTTCATATTGGTTGTGATAACTTTTTTGAGCTTAATGCATGTTAGGATTTGGTCATTCTTTGCATGATTTTTATATCAATGATTTGAGGTTGAGAGACGATTATTATTGATGGTCTTGAATTGTTTTCCCTAATTTATACATGAGATGGATATATCTTTGTAGGTTTTGTGGCAGTTGTAGTTTGATAGCTGTGGCAGTTGTAGTTTGATAGCACACAATGTGAGCTATCTTTAGAATCTATTTATCGTTAGTTTTGTTGCTTAAACGATTACTTTCAAGTTTATTTTCATTTGTTTTGTAGAGATTGAGCAAATGGGGCAAATTGGTGCTTTACGAAGATTCATGATGAAAAGATGAGTCATTTGGATGATAATGGAAGAAGTCAAGTTAAGAGAAGAAGGAAATCAAGCTTAAAATCTCAAGGGCAGAGCATCGAGACGCCCAAAATGCAACTTTTAAGCCATTTATATCCTGCAACAGTAGCTTTGAGACACTATAAGGTAGCGTCGAGACTTTACGGAAAGAAAAGCAACGTCATTTCGTCTGTAGCGTCGAGAAATTGTGCTAGTAGGGGTGGACAAAGCAAACTGAAAAATCGATCGAACCGACCAAACCACCGTCGGTCGGCCAGTTTAGAAGAGTATTCGGTCGGTGTCGGTTTTTTATTTTAAAAAACCGAAGTTCGGTCGGTCGGAGTGGCCGGAATGCACATTTCCGACCGACTGACCGATCATATAATAAATATAGAGTTTGAAGTCTTTGATGTTTGTGATTTAAAAATAATAATAAATAACTTGATTACACGTTTTTCAATTAATAACTAGTGAGTTGTCATTGTGATGTTCAAATCCATCAAATCTCAATGTCAAATCCCATTAAATGTTACTTCAAAAAAAAGTCTTTTTACCTTCCCTCTCCCTTATACTCTTCTTTTCACCTAAAATGAGATTTGAAAAGTAAAAATAAGTAATAAAAAAATAAATTTTATTTTTCTCTCATTAAACTTTTTCAAATTTCATCATATTTCTTCTCTCCTTTGACGTTTTTTTTTTTTTTTTTTCTTTCTCATTCTCATTTTCTTTACTTCTTCTTCGTTTTTCCCTCCCCATTTCTATATCGCCGCCCAACTCGTTCTCCTTTCCATCTCCAACGTCGCCAATGCTGTTTTGCTCGCCGCCGACAGCCGTCACTCCATCTCCGATTTCGCCTCGCAAATAACCGACAAAAATCGCCCGCCCGACCGATAGATCGGTCGATCAGAACTTTTCTACTTAAAAAAACCGTCGGTTTCCATTTAGAGGAAACCGACTGATCGGTTTTTGGCGCCGGTTTTTCTCCAAAACCGACTCCGACCGACCGATGTCCTGATGGAGCGTATCACGCAGCGGAAGCGATTTTGGATCGATGATACTCTAATTTCATCAATTTAACAAATAGAAAACATGCTCAAAACGACGAAAATAAAAAATTAGAAATGCATACCCTTGTAGTTCCAAATTTCTTCAAGTCCGTCGGTCGTTCCTCGTCACGAACTCTTCCGACCTCTTCTCACGAACGCCCCGAGGACCACCCCAGGTAGTCCCGCTATCCTCAGCGCTGAGCAACGGAGTTGTGGGACTCCGTTACAAGAGAAAAGAAAGGAAAAGAAAAGAAGAAGAAAAGAGATGGAGGCAGAGGAGCTGAAGCAAGAAAAAAAAAATGAACTTTAAAAGTTCTTCATTTTTTTTTTTTTTTTTTGCCCCTTTCCTTTTATCTCTTAAAAAATTGCCAAATTTTTCATCATCATCATCATATATATATATATATATATATATATATAACTTAATATATATGTGTCTTTTTTTTTGCAACGGTATTTTAATTAATTCGAGGATTGAACCCATGACCTCTTAGTCACGGGCACAACCTTATGTCAATTGAGCTATGCTCGGTTTGGCAAAAATTAATACTAAGGTACGAAAGAAACAAAAAGGGGTGCAACACGAGGACTTCCCGAGTGGTCACCCAACTTAGTACTACTCTCGCCCAAGCACGCTTAAAAATATATATGTGTCTTGTTGTATGCAAGACACACACATATATATATATATATAATTATTATTATTATTAAAAATAATAATAATAATTTTATTTATTAAACTTTTTAATAAATAAAAAATATATATATATAATTATTAATTAAACTTTTTAATTAATAATTATTATTTAATTTAGTATCAAATATTAATTAAATAATATGACTAAACCCGGTGAAAACCGATTTTTTTTACACATGAATCCTATTCATGTTTTAGGTCATTCTCATATTTAAATCATATTTAAATATGTCCATCATTCTTCCACAAACCGAATTTGAACAATTCAAATTTTTTTTTTTTCTTTTCTTTTATACTGTTGCACGACGTTATCCGAGCTAGCTAAGAGAACCTAAAGAACCTACAGATCATGAGCTCCAACGATACGAGATTATCCGGTCAAAACTCTTTTAACCAAACTAATCAACATTCGTCAAACCCCCGGAGAATCCACTAAAGTCTGAGGACTGCACTCTCCTCACTGTAGATATATTATGTCCTCTGATATAACCGTCACAGGCAAGTCGACCCTTCACAGGTTGTTCGTAATCACAGCTAGGTCATTTTAAACCGTTTAACCCCTGCATTACGTCTCGTTCCTTAAGTACCACTGACACCTCTAATGAACAATAGATTAGTGGTCCAACCAACAGATCAATTAACCTTCTCATCACATGAGAGTGTGAGCGCTCATTGTTCAAGCCCCAAAGCCAGCTATTAAGGGAACAACCTATCTACTAACCCTGAAGAGCGGGTTAGGAGTGAACTCCAATCTTGCTACACTATGTCCCCAACTACCTATTGAACTTTATCCCTGAGATGATAAGTTATTGAGTCGGCGCTAATGGACCACTTTCACCCATACAAGTCTAAGGATACTGTCTAATAAGCAGAAGTTCATAGTAAGCTCAGAATTAAGATCGAGTTACCTAGGCCATCAAATGAAAATGTCGGTCTCATCAGTAAACGGTGTTATAAAGAGAGAGCGACATATTTCGCGGTTCGGTCTTATACAAACTCTTTTCATAGGACGCCCTCACTCGCACATCTCCATGTGAAACGATTCGGATCACATCGTTTTGTACAATACAAAGATAGCCGCATCCTATAGTGTTACCAGGATAAGATACCCAGCCTTATCCGTGTACTATAGACAATTTTGACTGACTACTTGAGCCTGATCCACAATCATGTCATACACGAGGCTCAAGTACTCATATTCAGCCAAGGCTGTTGGTCATTGGTATAGGTTAACCTAAACACGTTTCACTTTATTCCAGTAAACTCTTTTACTGAATAAAACTAATAACTCTTTATTCTAAATAGAGTATTTACAAACATAACAGTTTACAAACCACGAGTTTTAGGACATAAAACCCAACATGTCCACCCCTAGTGCCTAGCATCTCGACGATCGCTTTCCAAATCTGTTAAACGCATATTTTGGACAGCGTCGAGACGCTGCGGAATATGGGCATATTTAAGCTTCTTTTTCCAGTCGAATTGAGCAAGTAGAATTGGGAAGAAAAAATCGAACTTTCGAAATTGTTCATACTTTAGAGAGAAGGAGGAGACCGTTGAAGAAAAGAAAGAGATTTGGAAGCTAAAGATCGTGGATATCACAACGGGAACGAAGAGCCACACGCCATTCGATTTTTATTCTTATTCTCTCTAAATTTGTACTTGTCTCATGAGATTTTTAATAATTTGTGTTGATTTGGGTGTTTGACTCAAGTCATATCTAACAAATAGTTATTAGAAGTTTTGGGCTGAAATTATTGTTTGAAGAAAGCCTAAATGAATGGGTCTCAAAGCTCATGTGAAAGACTCCACATCACCATCCATTTGTCGTGATGTTAGAAACTGAATCTTCTTCTCCAATCATGAAAAAAACCGTACAGAGAATACAGAGGGTCTTGGAGCCATCTTTGTCGTTTTGGAAGAAGTTTCACGAGAAATTAGTTTTCTCTTTGTTGAGTATTTTTCTTCTTCAATGGTGTATGGTGATTCTTTGTGAGGGAGAGTTTTGAGCTTTGTTGGAATTTATCCCTCTTCCGTCTTTTGATTTCGATTTCGATCGATTGTATGTTCTTGACGTTGAAGCAATAAAATTGATATCGCCTTGCACAGTGGATGTAGACCTCCTTGGTTAAACCACTATAAATTCCAGTGTTTCTTCTCTAATTTTTTCTTTAATTGTTTAGTGTTTTATCCCAATTGGTTTGCTGAGATTTAGTTAAAGGAGTGGGTTTTGTGTGATATTTCACAACAAATGGTATCAGAGCCATGGAAAATTGATCAGTAGCAGTGATTTTCCAGTTTTGAATTTGTAAGTCTTTCGTCTCTGTTTCTTTTGGCTTGGTTGATTGATCTGAAATTTTATCGGTTGGCAGATTCGTATTACTGGTTGGGCTGACTTGAAATTTTGTTTGTCTGGATTGAAGTTGTTTTCTGCTGATCTAAAGTTACTGTGAAGTTGGCAGTATTTTTGTTTGGCCGTTAAATTCTAAAAAACAAATGTCTGCAAAATTCGAACTAAATATGTTTGATGGAAAAGGGGATTTTAGTATTTGGAGAAAAAAAATTGAAAGCTCTTTTGGTACAACAAAAACTGGGTAAAATATTAGATAAACTAGAAGTATGGCTTGCAGAAATAACCAAAGAAAAACAACTTGAAATGGAGGAAATAACTTATAGCACAATGATTCTTCATCTTTCCGATAATGTGCTTCGACAGGTTAATGATGTTGATAAACCAGTAGAATTGTGGACCAAATTGGAATCACTTTATTTAAGTAAATCTCTGCCAAATAAGATTTACTTGAAGGAAAGGTTTTTTGGATTTAAAATGCAATCATCAAAATCCTTAGAAGAAAACTTAGATGATTTCAACAAGATTTGTGTGGATTTATCAAATACACGAGAGAAATTAGATGATGAAAATCACGTTGTTCTACTCCTAAATTCACTACCTGAAAGTTATAAGGAAGTTAAGGCTGCAATAAAATATGGTAGAGATTAGGTGAAGAACACTAAGCATAGATCTAAATCAAGAGGGAAAGAGAAGAGAAAATGTTATCATTGTCATAAGGAAGGGCATTTGATTAAAGATTGCTTTCTGTTAAAAAACAAGAACAAAAGGGAGGATAAAAATGATGAACAAACCGCTGCAAATGTAATTGAAGGTTATGAATCAGCAGAAGTGTTAATTGTTTCTGAAAATACAGTTGATGAGTGGATACTTGATTCTGGATGTTCCTATCATATGACACCTCATAGACATTACTTTGAAGTTTTTGAGGAACTTGAAGGTATCAAGGTTTTGATGAGCAATGATCAGCATTGTCTCGTAAAAGGGTATAGGATCAGTCAAGTTGAAACTCTATGGTGGAATGGAGAAGGTCTTGTCTGATGTTCGGTTTGTTCCAGATTTAAAGAGAAATTTGATTTCTCTTGGACAACTTGATAAAAGAGGTTTTCATGGCAAGTTAGAGGAAGGTGTACTTCGAATTTACAAAGGTTCACTTCTAGAAATGAAAGGTACTCTCAGAAATGGCTTGTATGTTTTAAATGGAACCTCAATTGTAGCTCATTGTGCAAATGTTGTTTTAGAAAAAAGGTGATAAAGAAACTATCATTTTTCACAAAAGATTAGCTCATGTCTCTGAAAGAGGCTTAAATGAATTACACAAACAATGTTTGTTTGGTAAATTCAAGCCTTAAGATTTACCTTTTTGTGAATATTGTACTATTGGAAAATCAACGAGGGTGAAATTTTCTAAGAGCACAAAGTTATCTATAAGGATTTTAGATTATGTCCATCCGGACTTGTGGGGACCAGCGAGGGTTACAACCATTGGAGGAGCAAAATACTTTATGAGTATTGTTGATGATTTCTCAAGGAAATTGTGGGTGTTTACTTTGAATAACAAGAGTGATGCATTTGAAACCTTTAGACATTAAAAAATCCTAGTTGAAAATCAAATTAGGAAAAGAATTAAGGTTTTGAGAACAGATAATGGTCTGGAGTATATAAATGACAGCTTTGTAACTTTGTGTAAAGAAGCTGGAATTAAGCGACATCATACAGTTCCCTACACACCACAACAGAACGGTTCAATAGGACTTTTCTTGAAAGGGTGAGATGTATGCTAGAAAATTCAAAGCTTCCTAAGATGTTTTGGGGTGAAGCAATTTCGACAACTGCGTATCTCATAAATAGGAATCCTTCGGTTGCCTTGAATATGAAAACTCCTCAAGAAGTTTGGTCAGGAAAGCCTCCAAATCTCAGTTATTTGAAGGTGTTCGGTTGTGCAGCATATGCACATGCTAGACAAAACAAGCTAGAGCCACGTGCAAGAAAGTGTATCTTTCTTGGTTATCCTTCTGAGTCGAAGGGATATAAGTTATGACTTCTTCAACTAGGTGAAGGACGTTGTATTATCAGTAGAGATGTAAAATTTGATGAATGTGACATGCCTTGGGAGTTGTCTAGTAGTGTGAGTTTTAATAAATTTGTTGACAATGTATTTTCAAACTCTTTTGAGATTGAATTAGAAAACACGTACACTGCTGAATCTTCAGGGGTGCAATCTGTGTCTAATCAGGAAACTGAAAGGGTTGATGATCAGTTGACTGGTGAATTATCTGGGGAACAACCTGAGTCTGCAGTTACTGGAAATGATCAATCATAATCTCGCTTGTCTGATTATCAATTAACTAGAGATAGACAGAAAATAGTTGTTAGACCACCGGTAAGATATGATGAAGCAAGTTGTGTAGTAGAACAGAGGAAGGAAACAACTTTTGCCTTAAACTGTGATGAAATCTTGTTAAGTCATGAACCTTTAAACTTTGATGAAGCAATGCAGTCTAAAGAAAGTGACAAGTGGTTAATTGCTATGAAGGAAGAAATGGCCTCATTGATGAAGAATGAGACTTGGGTGCTTACAGAAAAACCACCAGACCATAAACTTGTTGATTGCAAATGGTTGTTTAAAGTAAAACCAAATATTATTGGTGAAAACAAACCTAGATTCAAAGCTTGGTTGGTTGCAAGGGGTTTTACTCGAGAATATGGAATTGACTATAATTAGGTTTATTCTCCTATTGTAAGACATTCTTCAATCTATGTGTTGTTGTCTTTAGTTGCTCATTTTAATTTTGAGTTGGAACAAATGAATGTGACAATGATTTTTTTTGCATGGAGAGTTGAAGGAGAAAATTTATATGTCTCAACCCCATGGTTTCATTGAAAAAGGTAAATAACATTTGGCTTGTAGATTGACAAAGTCACTTTATGGACTTAAACAATCTTTGCGACAATGGAATAAGAGGTTTGACACATTTATAATTAAATGTGGTTTTAGTAGAAGTGATTATGACAGTTGTGTTTATGTTAAACATGTTTCGAAAGATGTGTCTGTATTTTTACTGTTGTATGTGGGAATGTGGATGATATGCTGATATCTTCACATGTTTACTATGAAATTGTTGATTTAAAGGTTGAATTATGTAGAGAATTTGATATGAAAGATTTAGGTCCAGCTAGAAAGATTCTAGGCATGGAAATTTTCAGGGACAGAGCTGCTAGAAAACTCATAGTTACACAATAGAGTTACTTAGACAGTGTAGTTAAGAGATTTAATCTTGAGGCTGCAAAGTCAGTGACAGTCCCTTTAGCCTCTCATTTCAAATTGTCAAAGCATCAATCTCCGAAGACAGACACAAAACTTGCAGTTATGGCCAAGGTACCTTACTCTAATGCAGTAGGATGTTTAATGTATGGAATGACATGTACTCGTCCAGATTTAGCTTATGTAATGAGTGTTGTTAGTCGTTTCATGAGTTGTCCAAGTAAACATCATTGGGAAGCTGTAAAATGGATTATCAGGTATGTAAAAGGTACTAAGACCTATGGTTTAACTTACACAACTGGTGATTCTGATGTTCAGTGTTTAGAAGGTTTTGTTGATGCTAATTTTGCTTCTGATATAGATAAAAGAAGATCTACTACTGGTTTTGTATTTAAGGTGTTTGGTAACACAATTAATTGGAGATCTTCCCTCCAATCTGTAGTAGCTTTATCTACCACTAAGTCAGAGTATATAGCATTATCTGAGTCAGTTAAGGAAGCAATTTGGTTGAGGGGACTAATTTCAAACATGCTAAGAAATATAACAGAACCTACTATACACTGTGATAGTCAAAGTGCTCTTGCACTTTTGAAAAATCCTCTATACCATGATCGAACCAAACATGTAGATGTTAAGTTTCACTTCTTAAGAGATGAAGTGAACAAAAAGACATTGAAACTGGAAAAGATTGCAACCGAGAAAAATCTTGTTGATATGTTTACAAAGTCTTTGTTAGGAGTAAAATTTAAATGCTTTTGTGACCTACTTAAAGTAGGTGTTGACTAATATTGCTTGTTTGTGCTTAAAGTGAAGGGTGATTTGAAGTTTGTGTGTTGCTTCTTTATTTGAAGATATACTTGATTCAAGAGGGTGATTTGTTGATTTGGGTGTTTGACTCAAGTCATATCTAACAAATAGTTATTAGAAGTTTTGGGCTGAAATTAATTGTTTGAAGAAAGCCTAAATGAATGGGTCTCAAAGTCCATGTGAAAGACTCCACATCACCATCCATTTGTCGTGAAGTTAGAAATTGAATCTTCTTCTCCAATCGTGAAAAAAACCGTACAGAGAATACAGAGGGTCTTGGAGCCATCTTTGTCGTTTTGGAAGAAGTTTCACGAGAAATTACTTTTCTCTTTGTTGAGTATTTTTCTTCTTCAATGGTGTAGGGTGATTCTTTGTGAGAGAGAGTTTTGAGCTTTGTTGGAATTTATCCCTCTTCCGTCTTTTGATTTCGATTTCGATCGATTGTATGTTCTTGACGTTGAAGCAATAAAATTGATATCGCCTTGCACAGTGAATGTAGACCTCCTTGGTTGAACCACTATAAATTTCAGTGTTTCTTCTCTAATTTTTCCTTTAATTGTTTAGTGTTTTATCCCAATTGGTTTGATGAGATTTAGTTAAAGGAGTGAGTTTTGTGTGATATTTCGCAACAATTTGGATGTTTGTAATGTTGAACATGAGTAGTTAAACTTTTTTGTCTTGGGGATTGATGTAGTCATTTAGAATTGATGTTATGATTAATTGAATATCTGGATTAAATGTTTATCTTCCATTCGTTCAGTTATGTGTTTAATGCCTATAATCTCTTGATCAAAGATGGTATGATTTCATGGTTTGAATTTATGCTTGTGAAAGGATAATTTAGACTAGAGCTTGATTGCATGACTAAGATAGTCCTAACATAAAAATGATTAGGACTTTTTTAGAGGTTGTTTAAAGAAGAGATCCTAATGTCTCGCATATTATTAAAAACTAAATAAATATGTTAGTTTTATAATGTTGCATGAGTATAATTGTCCTCGTTAGAGTAAATTCTTATTTTTTTTTCTTCTTCTTGACTTATGGAAAATTGAATGAATAATTTATGTTATTTGATTGATTGAAACGTCATTCTAATGGGTGAAATCACGTCCTTAAGATATTCTTCTCCGGATTTGTCTCAATCCTTATTTTATTTTATTGTTTTGTTTACTTTGATTTGTTACAACCGACCTCTCGATTAAATTCTCTAAATAAAATTGAGCATTATTATTTGTGGTAATTGAGTGAGCTAGAAATTCAATCTAGAGGATGACATTCGTATTCATGTACACTTTATTATAACTTGACTCTGTACACTTGCGATATTGCATAAAATTGCGCAACAAGTTTTTGGTGTCGTTCCCGGGATTAACAAATATTTAATTTCACTTAATATCGTGGAGAACTACCTTGTTCTTACTTTAGAGTTTATTTTCAGTTTTTTTTTATTGACTTGTTTATTTTATTTTGTTTAGGATTTTGGTTGTGCATGCGAAAGGACAAAAGAATAGTTTTAGTTCCTTTTGACCAGGAGATTGAGAAAACTTGCAAAAGGAATCGAAAGGAGAAAAAGGACAAGGTAGTTCATGAATGTTCATGAATGTTCAACAACCACCTTTGAACCAGTTACACTGGATGGTTAAGTTCAACAGAATGCACTTGGACAACAAGTACAACAAAATGCGCATGTGCAACAAGTTGTACAGCAAGAACAAATAGCCATTAGAGATTATTTACAACTTGTATTTCCTGCTGAGCATTCAGGAATAGCCTATGCGCCCATCATTACCAATAATTTCGAGCTCAAAACAAGCGTCATCCAAATGTCTCAATCAAGATCTTTTAAAGAATACCCTTCTGAAGACCCAAACTCTCATAATAAATCTTTTTTAGAAATTTGCAGTACAATTAAGATAAATGGTGTTACTGTTGAGGCTATACGCTTACGATTATTCTTTTTTTCTTTGCAGGATAAAGCAAAAGATTGACTAGACTCTTTAACATATGCAAGCATTACCACGTGGGAAGAGTTGGTTCATGTAGTCCTAACAAAATACTTCCCAATTGCCAAGACAATCCAACTCAGAACTTAAATTGGGACATTCAGACAACATGATTATGAGCAATTGTACGAAGCCTGGGACCGTTACAAGAATCTTCTAAAAAGATGCCCACAACATGGATATGAAGGACCACTACAAATTCAACTATTTTATAATGACCTAAATGGTAATACAAAGACCATATTGGATGTTTTAGCTAACAACACTCTATTTTCAAGAACTGTTGAAAGTGCTCTTACTCTACTAGAAGATATGGCCACCAACAGTTATCAATGGCCAATTGAACGATCCACTCATAAGACAGTTGTCGGGTTATATGAGATTGATGAGGTTAGTGCTCTAAAGTCTCAAATGACAACATTAACTCATGTTTTGGCTAGACTTACAGGGCTAGGAGCCTCCCAGACCATTGCAGTTGCCAACGCTACACAATATTATGAGGAGCCAAATGTTGAGCAGACTCAATATGTCAACAACATAAATTTTGGTTATAGGGGAAATCAAATGCAAAATCCACTGCCATCCTGGGTTGAGGAACCACGTAAATTCTCGTATGCCAACAATAAAAATGTGTTAGAATCCTCTTGGTTTTGCACCTCAACAACATGAAGAAAAGAAACCATTCGTTAAGGAAATGCTTGGAGTTTTCCTTACTGAGATCAAAACTTTCATTACTAAGTCCAAGTCTTACATTGTTGAGTCCAAGAATCAAGTAATCTTGAGAATATGATGGATACAGTATGCAACACAATAAACACTCGTGGATCAGGTATCAAGAACATGAAAGTTCAAATGAGTCAGATAGCATCTTCCATTAATACATTGCAAAAAAGGAAATTTACAAGTGACATTTAGGTGAACCCAAGGGAATCATGCAAAGTAATAGCATTGAGAAGTGGAAAGCAGCTAGATGAACTAGTGAAAGCACAAAGTGAAGAACCAATCACAATTGAGGATAATGATACTATTGAGGAAGCTTCAAAGAAGGCCACACACATTCCAAAGATTGACAAGTCTTCTAGTTCTATTCTTCCTATTATTCTTAATTATATTCGTTACCCTCAGCGCTTTCAAAAGAAAAAAGATTGATTCTCAATTTTCTAAGTTTTTAGATATATTCAAGAAACTGCACATTAACATTCCTTTTGCAGATGCAATTGAACACATGTCAAGTTATGTGAAGCTCATGAAGAAGATAATGTCCAAGAAAATGAGGCTAGAGACATATGAAACGTTGAACCTTACTGAGGAATGCAGCGCCATACTTCAAAAGAAATTACCACAGAAATTAAAAGATTCAGGGAGTTTTACCATCCTTGCAATATTGGTAATTCTTGTCAAACCGAGCATAGCGCAATTGACATAAGGCCGTGCCCTTGACTAAGAGGTCATAGGTTCGATTCCCACATTAATTAAATACCTTTGCAAAAAAAAATATTGGTAGTTCTTTTAAAAGAAAAAAATATTATGTGATCTTGGTGCAAGTATTAATTTAATGTCTTTGCCTATTTTCAGGAAATTAGGTCTTGGGGAAGTGCAACCTACTACAGTATCTTTGCGCAACAAGGAAAGGGTAAATGATAAAGAAATGGTTTTCAACATTTTTCGAACTATGAAATACTCAAATGAGGTTAGTACATGCCACATGATTGGCGTTGTTCATGACACTGTTAATGAAGGTAGAGAGTTAGTTTTACCTATTGATTCTCGAAATGCATGCTGGATTTAACTTCTATCCTTAGGAGAGTATAGAAAAGAGAAAATATTTCAACTATTTGTGAATGAAATTACACAAGTGAAGACTCTGAGCAAGAATTAAAACAATTGTCTGCACACTTTCATTATGCTTTCTTAGAGGAAGAAAAATTATTAAGGGTTTTATGTGCTCATTTTTTTTTTTTTTTTGATTACATTAGGGGTGGGAGGATTCGAACCACAGACCTCGTGGTCATCAACTGATACATATGCCAGCTGAGCTATGCTCGCTTTGGCCTATTATGTGCTTATTGTTCGACAATAAGATGGTCTATTAATGATATTAAGGGAATTAGCCCAACTCCTCAATGTAGAACAAAGGTGTGTTTGATTTGCATTCCCAAATGTTTAAATTTAAAAAAAAATGCATTTTAGAATAAATTGTAGTGTTTGTCAACTACCTAAAATGAATTACAAACAGTTAAAAAAAATAGTTGATGATGTCAGCAAAGAGTCAATTTGACTAATTTTTAAAATACGGGTCAATCCTTCGAAGTACTGAAAATTTAGGGGTCATCTGTACAAATTTTCCAAGAATTTGCCATTGTCTTGAATCTTTTTTAAAAAAAATTGGAAAAATTACACAGTTGGTCCATGAAATTTGGGTTTGGTAACATTTGAGTCTTTAAGCTTTCAAACTCAACAATTTTACCAAAGCTTTATATTTAGTGCGTTTTTGGTCTTTCTATCAATTTTTCAATTAAATACTGACGGAATGTTGACGTAATACATATTTCAATTTAAAAATACTGCTAAAATACTGTTTGTTTGGAATCAAATAAACATTCGTATAAAAATACTTCTAAGAAAATGTAACCAAACAAACAGTATTTTGATTATGAACAGTTTTTAAAAAAATGTATTCTAGAAAAATATATAAATATATATATATATATTTTTTAAGTAGGCAATCCAAGAGGCCCTTTGATATTCAATTGGTGATGATGATTTTGATTTTCTCGTGTATACAAAACATATCACAATCATTTTAAATCACATGCAAATTACTTAGCAAATATATATAGTGCACAACACACAATAAATAACAATGTGCCACTAATAAAACAATCTTCTTTTAAACATTTATTTCTTACACAAATTTCGTACTTGATAAATATCTTAACATTTTAAAAAGAAAACACTCCAAAATGATAACAAAATACATATTTTAATTTGTACAAATTATATTCCAATTGCAACAAAATGGGCCCCTCTCAAAGCCGAGACATGGCCATAACATGCTCGCCGTAATCCGGCCGCCGACCGCCGTCTTGACTGCTGGACTTTTTCCCGCCGGCGACTCGTTTCTCAGCAACATCGAAAAATTTGGCCTGCTCCCTCAGTTTAAACTTCTGAATCTTTCCCGTCGACGTCTTGGGTAGCTCTGCCACAAAGACCACCTTCTTCGGAACCATATAGCCCGACATATTCTTCCGGCAAAACGCAATGATCTCCGCCTCACTCACTCTGCCGGCGCCGCCGTGGACGGCGACGAAGGCGCAGGGGCTCTCCCCCCAGCGGGGGTGCGGCATTGCAACCACCGCCGCCTCCGCCACCTGGGGGTGGCGGTAGAGCACGTTCTCAAGCTCGACACTGCTGATGTTCTCGCCGCCCGAGATAATGACATCCTTGGATCGGTCCTTGATCTCCAAATAGCCGTCGGGGTGAATGACGCCAACGTCGCCGGTGAGGAACCAGCCGTCTTTTAAAGCCGCGGCTGTGGCGGCGGGATCCTTGAAGTAGCCCTTCATGATGCTACTGCCACGTAGGACGATCTCGCCGGAGGTCCGGCCGTCGTGCGGCACGCTCTTCATTGTGTCCAAGTTTTTCACGTCCACATCCGCTAAAGTCAAAATGCTGATTCCTGATTGACATAAATGGTAACACAAATGTCAGTTTTGGAGGAAAATTAGTTTACATTTTTGCACCGTTTAACTAAGAAAAATAAATTGCAAAAAAAAATTATTCACTTTTTTTTTTGCAATTATATATATATATATAGACAGATTTTTAAGTTCTATATTTTATTTTATTATTATTTTTTATTTATTATTATTTTTTTTTTTTTTTGAATAACGTGTGCAACTTTTGAGATCCACTATAAATAAATAAAGTAAAAGTTACTAGAAAGTTATTTGTATGCTAGGCTACAACTATCTTTTACCGTCTAGGCACATGATATAATTGATTAAGTTTTATATTATTTTTTTAAATTCAAAAATCATACTTAATATCTCAGGCCAGTTTAATCATTTTTTTTTTATTTTCTTTCTTTTTCTTTTAATGACTTTCAATTTCAAATTTTGTCTTATCTCTTCGATCCTCTTCAATATCTCTTTTTTATTCACGATTTAAAAATGTTTACTATGATTTTGACAGTAACAAATCATCTATAAAAAAGAAATTCTATGATAATTTTTAATAATAATAATAATAATATATAAAACCTCACACGTCGCATTGTCCAACATCCTATGACAATTTTTAATAAAATTACTCTTTCCTCTTCTATCTAATTTGTTTGCTCATTTCAAGTTTTCAACTCAATTTAACTATGCCATATGGATCTAAATCAATTAAATAATAAAGATCTTGTTCCCCATTTTGATTTTCAAAATTTAAGTTCGTTAAAATACTTTTTATACTAAAAATATTTTGAAATCACAAAATAAAAATTTATATAAAAAAAATTTAAAAAGTTTTATTTTTATTTTTATTAATGAAAAAGCGCGATGTTAATAGAGAAATTAAGAAATGTTTAGGGCATGTTTGGGAGTGATTTTAGAATCACCAAAATCAATTTTACATGCCCAAAATCAATTATATTTCAAAATGGTGATGTTTGGCAATAGTATAAAAGTGATTTTGGAAGAATTGAAAATCACTTTTAGTGATTCCCGGTCAATCACTTGAGAGGTGATTTTGGAGTGATTTTTTTCAAGTGATTGTGATATTTTATTTTTAAAAATGACTATTATTTTTAATTAAAAATATCAATTGGATATAAACATAATTTATGTTCACTTATTTACTAAAATCTGAATTTGGTTTGTTGGTGAAAGAAGAAATAATTTTGCTTCTTTCTCACCCAAAACAAGGTTCGAAACCAACGCTGTGCAACTTTTTAATTTTGATTTTCACGACTTTTCAAGAATTTTTTTTCAATAGTAAATAATTTCCAAACAATTTTTGTTTCATTTATGACAACCTTTTAATTTTGATTTTCAATTATCAGTTAAATCATTTCTAAATACAATGTTATTTTTTTTTTAGTAATTTAATAATTCTAAAATCACTTTGGAACCAAACATAATAATTCAAAATCACTTCTAATTATATTAAAATCACTTCAAACCAAACATAAAAATGATTATATATAAATCAATTTTACAAAATCAATTGTTATTAAATCTCTTCCTTTAAAATCAATAATTCAATCATCACTCCCAAACATGCCCTTACTAAATAGCAAATCATCAAAAAAAAAAAAAAAAAAAAAAAAAAAAAAAAAAAAAAAAAAAAAAAAAAAACTTGAAATGAAGCGAGACATTAAGTATGATTTTTTAATTAAAAAAAATAACATAAAACTTAGTCAACCATCTACTAATTGGTTGGACTGCAAAACAGCTGTGTAATTATGCAACTAAGTTTTCCTCAAATAAACATAAAAAGACCTATACCTAAGTTTGTACAAAATCTAATTTTATATTTGAATTATATTCAATATATATGTGAAGCATCTTTTCAAAAAAAAAATATATATATATATGTGAAGCAGAAATATCCACGTGGAAATTTGAATATAAATAAAGAAAAAGTACCTTGTCTAGCTTTAAGCTTGGCCTGTTCATGGGCCGGCAGAACGTTCCATTTTTGTTGCCACTCGCAGACCAGCGCCGGTCCGGTAGCCTCCGTCAGCCCATAAGCATGAGTTATATGAAAACCAAGAGCCTCCATTTTCTCCAGCAGCGTCGCCGGCGGCGGAGCCCCGCCAGTCAACACGTTGATCGGCCACCCAACTCGCCGCCGGTCCCCGCCGTCGGCCTCGAGGATGATTCTGAACACAATCGGCGCACAGCACATGTGAGTCACGTGATGCAGATTAATATTCCGGTAGATATCAAACGCCGTCGTATTGCGCATACAAACGTTGGTCCCACCGCGGGCCGCAATCCCCCACGTGAAGGTCCAGCCGTTACAGTGGAACATCGGCAGAGTCCACAAATAAACAGGTGCGTTGCCCATTTCCCAACCCATTACTAGGCTGAGCGTGCTGAGGAACGCGCCGCGGTGGCTGTACACCACGCCCTTTGGCGCCGACGTCGTGCCGGAGGTGTAATTCAGTGCTATCGAGTCCCATTCGTCGTTAACTTCCACTGGTGTGAACTTGACGTCGCCGTCGTGGATGAGTTGCTCGTATTCTAAGTTTCCGAGTCGATCCCCGGTCGGAGAGTCGATGTCATCGATGACAACGACGAGT